>JANCRC010000012.1:17852945-27852945 GCA_024362995.1 Heteromeles arbutifolia
CCCGCCCAGACATGCCTAGACGCCTAGGTTGCTACTTACTTAGACAGAAAATAGATAACTATCATTTTGCATCATTTTTTTTAATAAATTGTAAGAAACTTGTTGAATACTAAAATGAAGACAAATTATATGCTTGTTCCCCATGTTTTCATTATGTTTCAATATTTCATAATACATGTCATTCTATTTTGTAATTTATGATGTAATTATATTTATTTTAAGTATAAACAAACACTTATTTACATGAAATATAACAGATTTACTTAAATCCGCCTATGCCCAACCTAGCCACCTAGGCGCTAGGCCCTAGCCCACCGCCCGACTAGCGCCTAGCATCTTTTAAAACCTTGCTTTAAGTAACAAACTAGGATTAAAAAAACTTAATTATGAAATGTTGAAAATAAAAAAAATTCACGATAGTAAATTGAGAATTACCCTTTTTTTTGTTGCACTATATCATATTCTTTGAGATAAAGGTAGAAATATGTCAATGTAGATGTCTAATTAGCCGTTAGATCAAATCTCAACAGCTAATGCCACATCCCGACTCGGGCTCTACCACATCCCGGGCACGCCTCTGTCGTAGCACGATATTGTCCGCTTTGAGCCCCGATCACGCCTTCACGGTTTTGTTTTTGGGAACTCACACGAGAACTTCCCAGTGGGTTACCCATCATGGGAGTGCTCGAGATCCCGCATCGCCCATGGAAGTGGATCATGTGAGCCTTATATGTATATTCTCACCTCTAATTAGCACGAGGCTTTTTGGGAGCTCACTGGCTTCGAGTTCCATTGGAACTTCGAAGTTAAGTGAGTAGCGCGCGAGAGCATTCCCATGATGGGTGACCCACTGGGAAGTTCTCGTGTGAGTTCCCAAAAATAAAACCGTGAGGGCGTGATCGGGGCCCAAAGCGGACAATATCGTGCTACGACAAAGGCGTGCTAGGGATGTGGTAGAGCCCGAGTCGGGATGTGGCATTAGCTGTTGAGATTTGATCTAACGGCTAATTAGACATCTACATTGACATATTTCTACCTTTATCAATATCGTGCTACGGCGGAGGCGTGCCTGGGATGTGGTGGAGCCCGGGTCGGGATGTGACAATTTGGTATCAGAGCCTAACCTTGGCCTCATGTGTGCCGACGAGGACGTCGGGCCCCTAAGGGGGGTGGATTATGAAATCCCACATCGCTCATGGGAGTGGATCCTATGAGCCTTATATGTATATTCCCACCTCCAATTAGCACGAGGCCTTTTGGGAGCTCGCTGGCTTCGAGTTCCATCGGAACTCCGAAGTTAAGCGACTAGCGCGCGAGAGCACTCCCATGATGGGTGACCCACTGGGAAGTTCTCGTGTAAGTTCCCAAAAACAAAACCGTGAGGGCGTGGTCGGGGCCCAAAGCGAACAATATTGTGCTACGACGGAGGCGTGCTCGGGATATGGTGGAGCCTGGGTCGGGATGTGACAACTAATATTTAAACTTTTTTTGCCACTCAGTATTATGGTCTGGTGGTATTCCTTACTTGGAAGTGAGAGGTCTTAGGTTTGAATCTTGTGGATGGCGAATTTGATACCAAATTAGGTTGCCCATTATATGGCTTAGCTGAACCCCTCTCATTTTAGTGTAAAAATATCGATGTATTAAAAAATAAATTTATTTTATTTTATTTTTTTGGAGATATATTTAAACTTTTTTTGGACGAATGTTTGATGATGCCGGAGTGTGGCATGAAGATAAGCTTGGTATGGAGAATGTTATTGTTGAATATTTTACAAAATTATTCGACTCTTAAGGTGAAGTAGATGCGACGAAAATCCTGAAGGTTGTCAATCCCAAGGTTTCGTCAGAGATGAACCAAGAACTTCTTCAGCAGGTTTCGAATGAGGAAATTAAGTTGGCACTTTTCCAAATGTATCCAACTAAGGCCCCAGGACCTGATGGTATGTCACCTGGGTTCTATCAGAAGCATTGGGAGATTGTCGGCTAAGATGTTTGTGAAGGGGTTAGGTATCTTCTCTCCTCGGGGCATATGGTTCAGAAAATTAATTATACACATGTTACGTTGATTCCGAAGAAAATGGATCCTACTTCAATGACCCAGCTTCGACTGATTAGTCTTTGTAATGTGATCTGTAAGATTTGTTCCAAGGTTCTCACTAATAGGTTGAAAATTATATTGTCGGATATTGTGTCGTCTTCTCATTGTGCTTTTATTCCAGGCCGTTTGATCTCCGATAATTGTTTGGTAGCTTCAGAGATCGCTCATTATATGCATAGAAAGAACAATGGGTGGAATGAGGCGATGGCTTTGAAATTGGATATTAGTAAAACGTATGAGTGTATAGAATGGAGTTTTTTGGAGCAAATGATGAGGAGGTTAGGGTTTGCGGAGGAATGGATTCACTAGATAATGATGTGTGTTACTACTGTATCCTACTTTTTCAAGCTAAATGGAGAACCTGTGGGTCTTGTTCATCCTAAACGGGGTATTCGGCAAGGTGATCCGTTGTCTCCATTTTTATTTGTGTTATGTGCGGATGATCTGTCGGCTTTATTTGACTCATGGGAAGCACAAGGTCGAATTCAAGATGTGAAGGTTTGTAATGGGGCCCTAAGTGTTAATCATCTTCTCTTTGTGTAGGATAGTTTTATCTTTGCTAGGAGTTCTCTCCAGGAATGCTTACAAATGAAGGAGTTGTTACGAACTTATGAATGGGCGTCTGGACATGCGGTGAATCTTGACAAAAGTAGTGTGGCTTTTAGCAGAAATCTTACGGTTATGGATGCGCAGTTACTGGCTGATTGCCTTGGAATGGAAATGGTGGATTATCATGACTGTTATCTTGGTTTACCAGTTTTTATGGGTCGGTCGAAGAAAAAGACGTTTGCATATATTAAAAACCGTCTTTGGAAGAAACTGAATGGCTGGCGGGGCTCTTTGTTGAGTAGTGCGGGTAAAGAAATACTCATAAAAACAGTAGCTCAAGCAAAACCATTGTATACGATGCAGACGTTCTTACTACGTAAGTCTTTTTGTGAGGAGTTAAACCAAATGGTAGCTCAGTTTTGGTGGGGTAGGGAAGCGGGTAAGCGTCGCATTCATTGGGTGAAGTGGCAAAAATTGTGTAAACCAAAGAGTGAGGGTGGTCTAGGGTTCAAAGATTTATATGCTTTCAACATGGCGTTGTTAGCCAAGCAAGGGTGGAGATTGATTCAATATCCTCACTCTCTGGTTACTTGTATCTTTAAAGTCCGGTATTATCCCGAAACTGATTTTTTGCAGGCTTCAATTTCCTTTAATTCCTCATATTGCTGGAAAAGTGTGGCGGCTTCCAGGATCATTATTCAGAGGGCTGCTCGGTGGAGGGTTGGAGATGGATTAAGTATAAGGATTTGCGGGAATAGTTGGTTGCCAAGGGAGACCTTTTATAAAGTACTTAGTCCTAGACCGGCTAGGGTGCACCCTTCCCATACCGTGCATTCTCTAATGGTGGACAATGAAGGGATGCGTTGGAATACAAACTTAATTCGTAATTGGTTTATGGAGGAGGAAGTAAGTTTGATTTTGAGTATCCCTTTGAGTTTATTTAATCCAGCAGATTCTATGATTTAGACTAAAGAATCTAAGGGTGTATTTACGACTAAGAATGCTTACTTTGTGGCACAAACATGTCATGGTCTTAGTGGGGATGAACCGGTTGGATCTGCCCTAAATGAGGAGACAAAATTTCTTTGGAAAGCTCTGTGGCGTGCAAAGGTACCGAGGAAAGTCAAAATCTATGTTTGGCGTGGGTATATGAATGCTTTGCCAACGAAAGTGAATTTGAAGAATAGACTGGTTCTTACGGAGGATATTTGTGGGTTTCGTGATAAAGAAGCGGAGACAGTTGAACACGTTTTATTACAGTGCCCACGATCAGCTGCAATTTGGTTTGGTAGTCCTTTGGGAATTCGTTTGTTTCAGAGGATAGATGAGGGCTTTGGTGGATGGTTGATTAATATGGCAAAAACAATCACTAAGGACAGTTTTGAGTTGCTTCTTGTGTTGGTGTGGAGCGTTTGGAAGGTACATAACGAGTTTATTTGGAAAGGTGTGGATGTATCACCATTGGATGTGCAACTTAAAGCTCAAACGTGGTTGACGGAATTCAAGAAATGGAATGAGTTTTAACCACATTCACCAACGGTTCGTGTTCAGAAGTGGAAGCATCCGGAATATGGTTGGATAAAGTGTAACTTTGATGTGGCTTGGGATGAGAATGGTTCGTATGTGGGTATATGGATTGTTGTTCGAAACGCAACATGAGGTTTCATGGCTGCAATGGTGTTGATGGAGAATGGTATCAGCTCGGCGAAGCATGCAGAGGCTGCTGCTGCATGGGCATCAGCTATGTTTGCTCGGCATTGGCATGAGGAACAAGTGCAGGTGGAAAACAATGCTCTTATGATGGTAGCTGCTATTCAGAATGCGGGAACAGCTTTACATGGTCATTTTGGTCACCTGTTTGCGGATACATGGCAGATTATGCAAGGGTTCAAGCAATGGAAGATTTCATTCGGACCAAGAGAGACGAACAAAGTGGCACATCGGCTTGCACGATTGAGTCTAACACTTGACCATGCTAACACTTGACCATCCAATTTCTTGATTTGAAGAACCCCCTGATATTATTTCTGATTTATTATTGGAGATAGTCTTTAAAGTTAAATTGGTGCAGGACATTTTTTTTCCTTCGATCGGGTTGAAAGCCCCGACAAGATTTTTATTGAGGTTCACTGTTAACACCCTATTCTCGATTTTGTACCTATTTCTACAATTCAATGAATATTGTACTTACATAAAAAAAAAAAAATTGCAACTGGTTATTTTCAACCTAGTAAAAAAGTTAGAACCCGACAATTTCAGTACCCTTTCCCCTCTGTTCTCCCTCTGCCGCCAACCCGCCAACCCAGTTGAAGGTTTTGACTCTACAGCCACTCCAACCACTCGAATTCTTGCTGCCGAGTGTACTTCCGGCCGTCGGGATCATTTGAACTCGAAAGACCCATACTCTTTTGACACCGTCTCCCGAACAACAATCAACCTTGTTAGTATTGTACTGTATCCACTATCTGCAGATGCCTTCTGCAAAAGGAAAGAAGCATTCGAAGACCCAATCGAGGCTATCGAATTCTTCCGAGAACTTCTCGTCAAATGGGTCGCTTGATTTCGAAGAAACAGAAGAGGGTTTTGCGAGCTCCATCGAACAAGCTTCGATCAAATACCCATCTCTGATTGCTAAGTCTGCTTTCGTTGCCCGAGTCGCCGACGTTCAGGACGACCCCAAAAGCTGCAAAATTTGGCTCTCAGAGCCTTCCATGGTCGCCTCTTCCTTCACTCCTGGCTCCATTGTTTCGGTAAAGTTTTCGCCTTTTCGTTTGGCAAAGCAATTCAAACGAGTGTGTTTTTTTGTTTTGTATTTGGGTTTAATTTTCGGTGTTTCGGCATTGGTTTGATTGTCAGGTGTCGCTTCCGAGCTCCAAGAGTAGATATTCAGATGGGTTTCCTCTCTGTTCATTAGCAGATGAATGTGCTAGAACTTTTGGGATTGGTTCTTGTGGGCAGTTGGCTAATGAAGCAGGGAACTACTTTGCTCTTGCTACAATTTTTCCTTCTTCTAAGGTTTGAATAACAACTGGGTTACTCTTTTTCCTCCTTTTCTTTCTATTATGTGGAACCGTATTTGATATGGCGATTGCGAAAAACGGATTCAAGAAAAAGAATATGTTTAGGAGATGCATTACTATGCAATACAGTGTAAAACATATGACATTAGTATGTGTCTAAACTCTTGACGGTAAATACCTAACTACTAATCTCCCAAAGGGTGTTTCCAAACTATGGTGATTTTCTAATTTGAACTATAATGTTGAATTTTGAAAATGGCATCATGTAGTTAGGATCAGAAAAAATTGAAACATTATCGATTTAGTTTGGTACAATTTGTTATGGAAACCTTTGTTGGTTAGTTGATATGATTTCCTGCCTTTGGGAATCTGAAGTTTGGAATTGTAGTGGCTCATGTTTTATCTCAGGTTACGAAGCATGAAGTGCTATTGTCTTCAAATCTTTCAAATACAATTGGTTGTCCTCCATCGGGCAGGGTAATATTCATCCACTCTGTACAAAATCAGTTTGGAGCTGGTCTTCTGGGTAAGACAGGAAAACCACATAGCACCGGAGTTGATTGCCTCTCAGTATACGACTGCAACGAGTTAGTTTTGGAGATTGTTCCTTCTAATAATAGATTAACCATGAACAATACCTCTGTCAACATTTCCGCTGAAAAATCTTACCATTATTCTGAAAAGGGAATGGCTGCATCTCCTAAGACACCATTGAATCAATCAAAGCTAAGTGTGTCTAGTACTAGTACAGTAACTTCACCTCGATGTGAGTCAGTAGCAGGTGTAACCATTCCCAATGTGTCATCTGTTAATTCTTTTGATGTTGAAGAGGTTTTAGGGGATGACAGTACCAAAAGACTTCTGCAGACATGTGCTACTACATGGTTGTATTCTCGCTGTCTACTTTGTGGAAATTTTGTCACCATCCCAATGCTCTCACAACTTTGTTTACTCCGAGTGATTGGTGCTAAAAGTTTGTCAAACTGTGATGCTAATGATTTGCTAAATGAGGCTTCTAAAGTAGTGGGCTGTGAAAATGATGCTTTTCTAGTGAAGCGAGAAACAAAATTATATTTCCATTTGCCATCAAACCAAGCATCTAAAACTCCACAGAGAAGAAATCTATCCAATTTGGAATGTGCCGCTAATACAGGAGATAACATTTCAAGATTGGGGGGTCTTTCTAAAGAATATGCAGTTTTGAAGGACATCATATTTTCCTCGTCTATGGACACTTTGTCAAGGTATGTCATATGACATGTTATTTGTTTCTTAATATTTTTACTGAAGTTTTCATGTGATGCTAAACTTTGGGGTTGTCACACATTATTTGTTTCTTTCTTGTTTAATTTAAATACTTCTGGTTGTGGCGGGCGGGTATATACTTTTGATATAAAGGCTATTAACATGTTCAAGGCATGAGCTGTATGGTTAATTATAAGATTGTACTAACCAGTTAATGGTGTGCTCCCCCATTCATAAAGATATCATTTTAAGATAACCTGTCAATCTAAGTGGAATCTGTCAGCCACCAGTGATAAAATTTCTAACTACTAAGGTATTAGAATATCCTATGATGTATATATTGAATGATTCGGATGTAGGAAATATATCTGAACAATGGAAAATATAAGAAATGTAATTGTTGTCTTCCACGAGCTAACCAATTTACATGTTCATTTGATGAAACATCTGGTTTTGGTGTGTTCATAAGTTATAACCAGTCTTTTTTAGTACATTTATTTATGCATATATTTTTTTAATTAGTCTTGGTTTACGAACTACAAAGGGAGTGCTTCTTCATGGTCCTCCTGGTACGGGAAAGACTTCTTTGGCTCGATTATGTGCCCGTGATGCTGGCATTAACTTTTTCTCTGTCAATGGACCTGAACTTGTGAGTCAATACTATGGAGAAAGCGAGAAAACTTTGCAAGAAGTTTTCGAATCAGCTAGCCAAGCTGCACCTTCTGTGGTTAGGTTTCTTCTCTGTTTCAGTTTTCATGCCTTGTATTTTAAGGGTTCATTATTATTTTCTGGTTAGAACTTATTTTAAGTTTTAAATGATGCAAACATACAAATAAAATTATGCACTGTCATTCAACTGTTTAATTCTTCATCTTTTGGCATTTGTCACTGAAAATTGTATGCTTCTTATTAAATTTGGAATCTAAAGTGATTTAATATTGTTGATTACTTTTGTATATCAAAACCTAACACGCACTTACATACTCTCTCATGTGCAACTTTCAAATAGCATGGAGTCAAATGCCATCTTATGGTTGTAGAATGTAACTAAATACTGGAAAAGGTGCTCTCCTAGAATTATACGAAATATCTATGATCTTACAGCAGACAAGGGCTTGATTTCTATAAAGAATTATCACTAAAGCTTTAACTTTGAGGAATTTTGCTAAGCCATAAATCAGCTGAATTCTTAATAAAGAATTATTGAACTTAGAAGGTTTTGTTTAATAAATAAGGTATGCAAGCAAGAATCCCTTTTGTAGACTTACTTTGGAATTTAGGGAAGTATCCTTTTTCTGTTATTTTGTTAGATTGGAAAGCTTCTGTTTTGTAGCTCGTTGGAATTCTTTTTGCTTGATGGTTTCCCCTAGGATTGAGGTGTTGCTCCAGATTTATGTTCAGTTTATTTTAGAAGTGGATTCCTTGTTCACATATCTTGTACTGTTTAAGATCTTTAATGAAGAGTTGTGTTTTTATAGGTACATACTTATATAAGCAGGAATGGGGTTTAATAAATTTGATTATGCTACCAAGATTTTGCCTTTGTGAAATTAGTTGTTTCAATACACATATCTATACTGTCTTCTCTAATTAGTTCTTTCCATAGGTATTCATTGATGAGCTGGATGCTATCGCACCTGCAAGGAAAGAAGGAGGTGAAGAGCTTTCTCAAAGAATGGTTGCTACACTGTTGAATTTGATGGATGGTGTAAGTAGAACTGAAGGCGTACTTGTAATTGCTGCTACCAACAGGCCTGATAGCATTGAGCCTGCACTCAGACGACCTGGAAGACTTGACAGGGAAATTGAAATAGGTAATGTGAAGTTTTTTGTAGTGTTGATTGTATTTTGTCATATACAAAACCTTTTTAAATAATTCTGGAGTTATACTAGTAAGAAAACCATAGGTATCCATCTAATATGTTGGTCTGTTAGAGGTTTGACAAACTGATGGGAATTCTGGTGGTCTTCATACTTGTTTTAGGCTCAGGTGCAAATGTCATAATTAACTTCCTTGGGTTTGATTTTAGATTGCCTAAATAGATTGTTTAATTTTTTCCCTATTGATCTGAGACTGCTTAAAGTTGAATAATGTCTAAATAATTATTTAAATGGAGAAAGACATCCACACCCATACATACACACGGTTTGTGGATCTAGATAACAAAAATGAATTTTCATTAAATATTTTTGTATACCAATGGATTCAACAAACAAGCTCTTAGACCAAACCTACACTAAACTCTTTAAGCAAAAAAAATACAAATACAAGGCTACTCAAAAGGGGATTCCCCCTTCTGTGCCCATTTTCTCTTCCCTTTTGCCGTGACCATTTAAAACCTAATTATATCTGGACAAAAATAGTTTTGTGATATAAATAAAAAAGAAAGGGTAAATTACACAAAACTACCTCAACTATGGGTCGAACAACGCTATCATACCTCATCTTTTAAAAATGACAATGTCATACCTCATCTTACGAATTTGTGCCAATGTCAGACCTCCGTCAGTATTTCTGTTAATTTCTCTGTTAAGTGCTGACGTGGCTAGAGACGGGGCCCACTCACTAATCCAATTGGATTAAAAAAATAAATAAATATTAAAAATTAAAAAAAAAATTAATTTTTTATATAAATTTGTGGGATCCACCTCTACAAACCCGTGCCCCCCCTTCAACCTTCCTCCACCGCCCTCTCTCTCTCCTCTCCTCTCTGGGCAACCTGCATCCCCAAAATCCCAGAACCCAGAAACCCTTCCCACCCGTCCCCCCCCCCCCCCCAGCCTTCCTCCACCACCATCTCTCTCGCCTCTCTCTCGCCTCTCTCTTCTCTCTCTCTCTGGGCAACCTGCATCCCCAAAATCCCATTACAAATCTCAAAACCCAAAATCCCATCAAACCTCCCAAAGCTCACAAAGCCCCAATTGGTATCCCTCTCCTCCTCGCTCTCCGCCATCGCTGCCGCCTGGCTGGCCTTGGGGCCACAGTCCCTTGCGAAGGAGTTCGAGAAGGTGGCCCTGTTCAATCACGCGGCAAGAAGTCACTGTCGACGAGGGCCTCGAGAACGCTGGACTTGCTGCTACTTTGGCTGCCAACGACGAGAAGTTCGATGGTGGATTGGGAACCAAGCTGCGCGAAGATGTCTTGGAGCTTGTTCACTATGGGGATCACATAGTTGCCGAGGGGGGAAGCTGAGGGTGAAGGAGAAGAACCGGATTGGGGGGGTGCCATTGAGGGCTCGTCGGCCATGGTTGGATTGGATCTTGCAGGAAGGAACTGGAGGGTGATGCCCTAGGGTTTTGGAAATTTCTTGGAGAGACAGATTGGGGGAGATGGGTGGAGGAAGGTTGGGGGGGGGGTACATGTGGGGAAGGGTTTGTAAAGGTGGATCCACAATTTTATATAAAAAAATAATTTTATTTTTAATTTTTTTAATATTTAATTATTAAAAACATATTTAATTGTTTTTTAATCCAGTTGGATTAGTGAGTGGGCCCCGTCTCTAGCCACGTCAGCACTTAACAGAGAAATTAATAGAAAAACTGACAGAGATCTGACATTGGAACAAATTTGTAAGATGAGGTATGACATTGTCATTTTTAAAAGATGATCACCCACAAAGTATCTCACAGCCTTATCTTCTAATATTGATACAATCTATATTTAATTATAATTGGTTTCTAACTTTCTAGTTTGTAATAACCCGCTTATATTAGAAGAGCAATCCACACCGACCTATGAGAAAGGTAGTTAGTACAAATACCAGAACATGATGTAATTATTATTTTTGTTTTGAAAATTGACATTCAGGCGTGCCATCTCCCAAGCAACGTTTGGAGATACTTGATTCTCTTATTGGCGAAATGGAGCAATCTCTTTCATATGAGCAAGTTCAACATCTTGCTATTGCTACACATGGTTTTGTCGGTGCTGATCTGGCTGCCCTTTGTAATGAAGCAGCCTTCAATTGTCTTAGATGTTATGTCAAATCGAAATACTCTTCTGATTGTTTGCACCAAACATCTATTGCTGATGAAGATTGTTCTAACGGTCTAAATGTACCTGGTTTCTCAAAAGATACGACAGACATATCGATGGATTACTCAGATTCCAGATCTTCATCTGTCCCACATTTGGATTTTTCTTTAGAGACATCCTTGCATTTAAAGGGAACAAATGGAGATGGTGATAGATTTCTGAATGACATTGAAGGAGAATGCATCTTGAAAGTGACTTTTGAAGATTTTGAAAAGGCAAGGATGAGAGTGAGGCCCAGTGCCATGCGGGAGGTAAGTTTAATACTTCCATGTTTCCAGGCAGTCATTTATGTTTAGTATGTGTTGTGTATCAAGCTCCAGTATGCCTAAATTATCTTAATTAAGTTAGGGTTCTTCTTTCTCTTTATGAGCCCATCGTAGAATGCAAGGCCAGATAGCAAATGGCTTGCTTTTAGTACAAATTATTGAATCCAACCGCTGTTAAAGAACTGCAAGTACATACAAGTTATTTACTGTCTCTCTTTGGATTGACGTTCCAATAGAATACTGTCTTGAGTTCAAATGTTTCACTGTTATTGTTATTTAATCATATCATGTGCCATATTTTCGACGTATTAATTTCACTGATGTAACTACTCATACTCCTAATCTGTTCCTTTAAACTTCTAGGTAATACTTGAAGTTCCGAAAGTTAATTGGGAAGATGTTGGTGGTCAAAGGGAGGTAAAAAATCAGTTAATGGAAGCCGTAATATGGCCTCAAAAACACCGGGAAGCATTCAAGCGTATCGGGACTCGGCCCCCGACAGGGGTCCTGATGTTTGGTCCTCCTGGATGCAGCAAAACCCTTATGGCTCGTGCTGTAGCTTCTGAGGCAGGGCTAAATTTCCTTGCTGTGAAGGGTCCAGAACTTTTTAGCAAATGGGTTGGTGAATCTGAGAAGGCTGTGAAATCCCTCTTTGCGAAAGCAAGGGCTAATGCTCCAGCAATCATTTTCTTCGATGAAATTGACGGGCTTGCTGCTATTCGTGGGAAGGAAAGTGATGGAGTTTCAGTTTCGGATAGGGTTATGAGTCAGCTGCTTGTTGAATTGGATGGTTGGTAACAAGTCTACATTACTCAATCCACAATTATAAGCTTTTTCTCTTTTTTGTTTGCAAGGCATTTTTTCTTTTTATACAATAAGTAGAATCTTTATTAGCCAGGATTCTAACTTAAGCAATGATCATTTTTGCTATTGAATCTCTGACTTGATCTATACTGTTAAAATTAGGTTTGCATGAAAGAGTTAATGTAACTGTTATTGCTGCTACAAATAGGCCGGACAAGATTGATAGTGCCCTTCTGAGGCCAGGTTCTACATCTTTCTCTTCTCTTTCTACTTCTTCTCCCTCTCCAGCACAAACACACACAAATACACATTTTCTGTATTCACGTTCACCCACCTCATGGGTAGCAGGTGCATTCCCGTAACATGTTATACACAAGATGGTTGAGTTTTGTAAGTGTCCTTCTTTTCCTCCAAAAACTTGAAAATTTCCCTGAGAATAGAATTCTTTTTTCGACAGGACGCTTTGACCGGCTGCTATATGTGGGACCTCCAGATGAGACTGATCGGGAAGAGATATTTCATATCCATCTGCGCAAGATACCATGCAGTTCTGATGTCACAATATCTGAACTTGCTCGTCTTTCAGAAGGCTGTACCGGTGCTGATATATCGTTAATCTGCCGAGAAGCAGCCGTTGCTGCTATGGAGGTTTGAATATTACTTATTTTATTGCATGAATTTTGTTTCTCTGAATCAGTTCATTAATCCATGATTATTTATTATTTCAGGAGAGCCTTGATGCCTCAGAAGTAAAAATGCAACATTTAAAAACGGCAATTAAACAAGTGAAGCCAACAGAAATTCATCTTTATCAAGAACTATCCGACAAATTTCAAAGACTTGTTCTTTCTAGCACAAAAGAGAACTAACCTATTTGATCCCATATTGTAAGCCTTTTGTCTCTGGCCTACTCTGTATTTTTGTAATTTCTTCTTTGGTTGATATGCTGAAAGTCAATATGCTTTAGAACCTGTTAGTGTTATATTGATCTTAATTCAGACCCTGTTGAAGTTATTTTCAACTTTGGGATCAGCCTGCAATAGCACTATTCTTGTTGGATGTTTTTGGAGTATTGATTAATGCAAATTCTCATTCCTACTATAAGAAAGTCCATTAGTGACTGGGGCCTTTAGGACAGGAAATGAATTTGGTAGTATCTGATCTTAGATTTACGTGGTAGCGTGGACTGCAGTACTAATAATAATACAGAATGGTTCTTAGGGAGTCAAATTTACATGTCTGTGAGGATTGTTTCAGAAGTTGATTAACATAAATCCTAAACTGTTTTCCACTATTGTTGCTTCTATACTATTTAACCTTCTTAGTTCTTAGTTACCTCAAAATGATCATCTGCCATTAGTGGCAGAATCCCTCGTTGAAAGTTGAATAGTCACTCCAATAAGGATGTCTTCGCTTGTATGGAGTTGAAAGATCTGTTCTGTAATAAAGAAAAAAAATAAACGGAAGAATCATCCAAATTCTTTTAAGGACAATGTAGTTTGGTAGTTCACAGTTTATACACGAGTAACCCAAGCTGGGTTTATTTCATCTCTTTTGCATGAGGATTCTTATGTTTAACTGTTAATTTTGAAGAATATATACTTATGTACGATATGGATATTTGTGATGGATTCATTAACTTCTTACCCTCTCTCCCTCGAGTCCAAATCTTCTGCACCCAAAAACTCATGTGGCCTCTCTGTGCCTTTGATTTTATTGAGTATGTCAACAGTCACACCCAATCAAATCAAGCTTCAAGTCCCGAGTCCCAAGACATGCTCAATAAAATCAAAGGCACAGGGAGGCCACAAAGGTTTTTGGGTGCAGAAAACTCTCTCTCCTCTCCCTCCCATCAGGATCGTGTAGTTTGTCTGCACGTTTTTCTGTGTGTGAATATATCTCCTATTGAGAAATCAACTAGCTAAATGTTTTTCTTTACTATGTTTAAGCAGGTATAAACATCTACCCTAATGTTCCTTCAGCATTTTCTTTACTAGCATCACTCCTGGTTCTCCGAGAGTAGTCGCAACTTTGATGCATCCTTAGCTCCCCAAGTATAGAAGGTTATGCCTCGTCTCTGGGGGAGGTTGAAGCCTTGGAGAATCCTTCACATCCTCCAGTCAAGTACCATAATAGGCTCCTCCGTTGAAAGAAATGTATGCATACCCATCGTTATGGAGTTGATTGTAAATTTGCAGACGAGGCTCTCATTCCTTTGTGGCCGTTATATTTGCAGTCAGTGCTCACCAGTGAACTGATAGGTTCCATCTTAATGTCTTGTGCATTCAGTTGTGCTGTGATTTGAACGCGAGGGGCATTGCGTGGAGCGGGTCCTTCTGGTCTAGGATCTCTTCTGCAACCCAGGAAATCTGTCATCGTCTCTACAAAAACCATCAATTTTGGCAGTGGGTGTACTTCTACGTGGACAAAAGATCTTCTGTTGAGCTGGCTAGCATATGAACCAACGTAGAAAATAGTGATAAAAATAGAAATTTTGTGCTTTTTTATTCTAAATTTATTGGACTTCCATCATATGGTTGCTTAAGAGATTTATGGTCATAAAGCGTTTGTAATTAAAGTGGTTAAGAGCATTAACCGAGATCTTAGAATAAAAATCGGTTTTGTATCGTGCAGTACAGTATCCTTAATGGAAGAAACCGAAATTTGAGGAGTGATGGCCCAGCTTAGTGGAACTTTGATTAAGTATTGAACAACTTCACAAAACAAATCTCGAAAAGAACTATATTCCCAACAAGCCCTTTATCATAATCTGCGACAGAAGTGTAAAGTGCATAATACATTGTTGGAAATTATATATATTGTTGTAGGCTTATTTTTTTTTGAGGGAAAAGAGAGGGAGAGAACCTGCAGTAAGGAGAAGAGAGAAAGGCTTGAGGTCACGAATCTTTCATGCTTTATGCCTTTATTTACATTAATAAGGGAGAGAAAAACTTGCTCTTCAAGAAATACAAGTTGTACAAGGAAGATCTTCTAAATTTCATAGGATTCCTATATATAATCTATTACGATTTACACATTCACACTTCTAATGAATTTAAGACTGCAACACTTTCCCTTGAGTGTGTAAATACTCAAATAGATGGTGCATGAGGTGTTCATGTGATGATGTATAAATAGTTGATGAAGTCGTCTCCTCTAGTTTGCACAATGAGCGAATGAGAGTCTAAAAATAAACGGAAGAATGCATAAGTAGTAAAACTCACAAAACCTGGCTATGGTAAAACCCAAGGTAAGATAAAACCCATAGTCTAAGTAGAAAAGTGAGAAGTAGCAATAAGTTAAAACTAAAAGCCTTTAGAACGCAAGTAGAATGCACATAAGGCATGACCAACCCAGGATGGTTGCCTAGTTGAAACCTCGTCAGGTAGCAAAAATTCAATGGGAAAATGCTCATAATCTAAGGGAAAAAGAGCATATTAAGGTCAAGTGAGTATACTTCTAGATACTCCTCTTGAGTTTGACAGAACTTCCAAATGAGAACTACAAGCATTGCAAATGAGACAATTTCCAAGTGAGTATACTTCTAGATACTCCTCTTGAGTTTGACAGAACTTCCAAATGAGAACTACAAGCATGGCAAATGAGACAATTTCCACATACTAATTCATTAGACAAGCTTTTGAAATGTTGCCTTCAGTTGTGATTTCTTATAGAGGTCGGCAATGTTGTCTTGGGATCGGATTTTCTTGACTTCAATCTTCTTATGCTTCGCTAATCTGATGAGGGCGCAATATGATTAGTGTTGAATTTGTTGATGTATCACGTCTTGGTCTGGTTGAAACATGCTGTATTGTCTCATGGATCATTATTGGGACTTAAGGATGGATGAAAAACCGCAGGTACTTCACATATGCTCAACAAGAACTCTCATCCATATCTTTCACGTGTTGCATGTGAGGTAGGGTAAGCTTGGAATGATTAGAAGATTTCATAACTAAGGTCTATATCATAGACCTCCAAATTATTGCGGCATCCCTAACGGTAAAGACATAACCATTTAGGAACATGTCTTCTACAGGTTTTATAATTCCGTCAATAGGACTTATGTCGAAGAAATACCATAACTCATCAATGGTCAGGTCAAAGTCAAAGAACTTGCTCAAGTTGAAGAATCCCACGATTATGCGAATCACACGTTCAGAGAACACTAGATAAGAGTGCACTTTATAGAGTAGATTACCTTCTGGAAAAAGCACGGCATAGGAAAAGTGAACCCTAGCATGAAGTAGTCAGGATGGAACTTGATGGATTTCTTAGTTGTCCCACGACATGTTCATGGCTGCTTCTTTACTTCACACGTCTCACGTGGACCATATATGGAATTGCGTGCCTGAACGTCTCAAGGAAGTCCCTAAACAGCTCTTTGGAATTAATCTTGATGTTGCTGCCTTGAAGTAGCCTAACTTACTAGAAGATCCACCTTGATGGTACAATGGCAGAAGGTACTCATCACTTTTGCAACTTGAGGGAGACATACTTAAAGAATTCCTACATGGAGGACATAAAAAAAAAAATATTAAAGGGGTACTTGACAAAAAAGAAATAAAAAAAGGGAACTTTAACGAAAAACTACCGGTACTGTTCATTTTAACGAAAAAACACATTTTTACACTAAAAAGTCAATCTTGGAACTATTCACTTTACCCTTTATTTTGTCATTTTTGTTAAAACTCAAAGTTTTCAAGCCCTTTTTATTAGTTTTCCTATAAAAAAATACATATGGAGTAGCGCGCCAAGCCACAACCCAGCTTGTTGCCCCTGCGGACTAACCTGCAGCACCCTAGCGCCTCAACCAAGTCAACAAGAGGCCTAGGCCTCAACTTCTTTCTTTCGGACGGCGCAAAGGCCCAGCAGCAACCAAGCCTTTTTCTCTCTCTCATCCAATAGGTCAAGCCCTTAGGCCCAACCTTTTTCTCTCGTCTGCCAAGCCCAACCACAAAAAGAGGCCCACGTCTCTCTTCCTCTCTCATGGGCCGAGCCTAGCTCACCCATGATCAGCGCCCCAACCTTCCTGGCCCGCTCCAGCGGCGGGCTGAGCCCTAGCTCCTTGACCTGAGCTGAGCGAACACCTAGCCCCAGCTAGCCAACTGTGTTGCACCAGTTTCTCGGCTCCCTGACGAGCCAAGTCCTCTCTACAGCAGTCCCGAGCTGCTCCCAGCAGAACCGTGGCTTCCCAGCTATGCCTACCTAAGTTCTTGGCCCCTACCGAACCATTCTATCAAGCCCCGAGGCTCCAGAAAAATAAAGAAGAAAGAAAATTAATTTCTTACCTTGGTGCAGCACAGAGAAGAATGGACGAAGAACAACTATTTTCAAAAGGAAGCAAAGGAGAAGGCTAGGGATGAGGAATAAATTTCCTTTGGCTTTCTCTCTTTCTTGTTAAGATAAAAATTGTTCTCCAAATTTATTTAACTCCCTGCTCATGGCAGTCTTAAATAGGTTTTGGTGGCAATTGGATTCCTTTTCATAGAAAACTCTGTTTCTAAGTCAAAGTAGAAGATCTACATCAAATTGGGAAATAATTCTCTGCTCACCTAAGGAGTATGGGATTTCTACACTTACTGCCCTTTTCTGCTTGCAGCCGAGCAGGTGTGGGGCATTTGTGGATCATTTCTCAAGAAAAACAAGATTGCCCTTTTTAAATAGGCGGGCTTATCAAATATTCCCATGCGCAGCTCGGCATCCCTGAAGGTCCAAGTAGCTGACTACGACTGCTTAAAGCTCTCATGCTCGAGGCATGGAAATGTCAAAGGTATTAAAGATACAGTTAATTATAAATCTCATCTTTAATCCATTCCCAATTGAAGATCGCTCCATCAAGTAAGGGAATCATCCTCATAACCCATTAAGGATACTTCCATCATTATCCCAAGATATTATCTCCTAATTAATATTGTGGGAATATTAACTCCTCATTCCTCCTACGGATAACATAACCTTGGCCAATAGGAAGTCGCCACATATAGCGCAATACCTTACACCTAGGTCGACCACCTCCCCTATAAATATTCATCTCCACCATATTTTGGTAAGCTTTGGCTACTCATACAAACCCTAAGCACACTCTTTTTGGAGTTACTGACTTAGGCATCGGAGGTCCATTGGTCAAACCCCCATCCCACCTCGTATGCGCATAAGGATTTGGTTTTGGATAAAAAATGTTAATTGTTTTGTAGGTACAAATTCGTCAAGACTGAAGATGGTGGATTCTTACGACCGCAAAATTCATGATAATAGTTTCATGATAAAGAACAATTTTTAAGAAAGCTTCTAGATCCACCCCAGTGTCCGATTTCCCCACGCACATTATAATCTCACCTACCATGAAATGTTAAAAATATAAAATGTTATTTTTTTCACCCATTGTTATTCCAAAAATATGCCCTAATATGCTATTTCCCACCCAACTGTTATTCCTAAAAAATTGAAAAGTTATTTGCCCAACAACGAAGTATCCTCAGATGATAACTACCATCAAATAAATGACCCTCCAAATACTCTGCTGCTGTGTGATTATTCAATCCAATAACTAACATCAATATCTGATCATCATCTGTTTCCAACTTCTTACCTCTTAATTGGAAAGGGCATCCACACTTTTTCGTTCTAGAATTTCTTCTATCCTCATCCTTTATCTTTTTTTTAGCGAATTCGACTTATCTATTGTCCCTTCCTTTCACAACTCAGTGTAAGTCTAGGGCTCATTTCACCTTTTTGCGCCCAACCTATTATTATATATATTTTTAAGGTCCTTATGATCATTTTAAAAATGACAAATTTGTAATTAAATTTTTTATTAAAAAGAGAATGGGGAGATAAGACATTCGGATGAGAATAACGACACTCATTTCTAAACGAACATTTACCTTTTAACATGGAAAAATACCATTTGACCCCTGTAATTTGGAATTTATTACACCATTTGGTCCCTGCTATGGTTTATGATAGGCCTGACAATTTCTTACACGACCCATTAACACAACACGGAAACGCATAAAAATGAACGGTTCAGATTGTTGGTATCACGTTTCGATTTTTACAGTTAACTGAAATATAAGTCAATGTTATATAGTTTCTAGAGACTTTATAAACTCCAAGTAATATTTTTACTAATCGTAAAAAATTGAAAAAAATTATATTAATGATCCGAACAGCTCATCATTCTGTATCTGCTAAAAAAATCGTGTTTTAAAAAAAGAAAATCTAAATAAACGAAATTCGGTGGGACGAATGGACCGGACCGTAAACATAAATGACAATTAACGGTTAAATTTAAATTTATGGTTTATGGGATTATAGTGGCGAATTTCGAAGTTGATCTCTTCACAAAAGTTGTAAAGCTTGTCATTATGAGCATATATATATATATATATATATTTTTTTTTTTAAACATTTTTTACACTTCTACATTAATTAAAAAATTACTTTGTAGTATTGTACTAATATTTTTTGTATTAGGCTCTTATTTTGGGGTATGTAATACTTGAAAGACAAATGTGTTTTATGCTTTAAAGTAATATTTATGTGACAATGTGGTATGTAGAGTTAATAATTCATTATTATGTTTTTCATTTCATTATTTATTGATTTAAATTTTGTTTTCTTTAATGGGTAAAGAGTTGAGTCATATTACCGTTAATATTCACAGGTTGATTCCGAGTCGAGTTATATTACTCGTTTATTTTAACGTGTGTTACACGATACGACCTGTTAAAATATGGGTATGTCAGAAAAACGGCACGAACATAAAAATACGACACGAATGCCAAGTCTAGTTTATGAAAAGATTGAACTTCCTTCACACTTGGGCTGCTTCATCGCCATGACATCACTCCAAATTTCTATACGTGATAAAATATGGAAGAATTGTGAAGTCACTTCTTTGTATTGCAATTTGCAATACCATGCAGAGTGAGCAAATGGGTCATCCAACTTTGTTTTCCCAAAGGAACATGCAACTTTCCATTCATTAATTTTCTTTGCCTTTGGGAATCCTATAGATTTCAGTAATGGTGAGTATGAGGTGTAGAGGCTTATATGTAATTAGACTACTTCTATTATTGCCAATTGATTTTTAAGTTGGAACTTAAACTTTCTTATCATAACAGATTGTCCCATGTGTTAAGCTCAACGTCACTCGTGCTCCACGTGGTCACATATTAGATTGTCACATGGTCACACGTGCTCCACGTCATTCGATTGTGTTGTCCACGTGTTAGGCTTGAAAATTTGTCACGCGTGAAGGGGCGTGTTGAGAATAATTGGTTACAAGTAATTGGGTTACTGATTATATTGTCAATTAATTTTATAGTAGAACCCCAACTTTCTTCTAAGGCTTCTTCGGTACAGTGATAGAGGTAAGATCATGTAATGAATTGTAAACTCAAATGTCTTAGATTTAAAGTTTTACATTATTAAATAAATAAATTTACTTACCATGTGATTTATAAGTAACTACATGTCTTCGAGGCTCATAACCTCATATATATGATGAAGAACCCAATTGTAGGATTTTCCGAGTTATCTTTTGTTTTTGATACAATAATAAGAGATATTTTACTCTAAGGTTATGATAGGAGAAAAGGGATTGAGTTAGCAACACAATTAGTCTGCTAAGTATTGAATTCAACTAACACAAGTTACTACAAGTATCAAATTCTACACAAACTTTTGCACATCATTCACTTACAAATAAAGAAAAATACTACTAAATCAAAATATTAGTTGGTATGTTATCTTTCCTAAAACAAATATAAAAAAAGTATGTCCTCATCATACGATGGAATAATTAGCAAAAAAATAATTAGCAACAGGGCGCTTTCAATCCTACGATCGAATAACTAGCAAAAAAAATTAGTATTTAATCACATGGGTTGTTGCAGAAATGGGATATTTTCCACAAATCTAATTTCATATAAGAAACTTAATTAGCCATCTGGTGACAGTTAATCACATTCGTATCAAGATTCATCGATCATGTTGACAAGAAAACACTTGTGTGTCCCAGTACAAAATAACTCAGAGGCGTGGCACTTACTCCACCCTATATATATATATATATATATATATATATATATATATATATATATATATCTATATAAAACACAATAAATTAAACAACTGAAGGAAGAAGAAAAATGGAAGATATTGGTGCATGATATCCTACACCTCACCAACTACTGAAAAAGCCACTCTCACAATGACAACTTCTTGAGCAAGGACTTCCATGTCACGTTCATCGTAAACTCAAGACGTACACGAAAATTTCAGCGATAGGGTCAAGCACAATGAGTCGTGTGGAATCCAAACACAAGGGTTTCTATGCATGTATCTTAGGCATATGAATAACGTAGCATCGAAGCCCCTGCTTAAAAAGTAAAAATTTGTCCATCAAACAACCATGATAATTGACAAGTGCGATTCTTGATTTCTTGTGCTTGTATTGTTTAATTCATCATATGTCTTTTTTCTTCACGTTAACTCTCGTTGGACAGGAACAATACAAGCACTTTGCCAAAGAATGAATCTACGAAGATCATGTTTTTAAATTATATTTTATAGATATGGTAGTTAATAATTGAATACTTTTTAATTATTTAAATAAAAATTTAATTATTAACTGTTACATCATGTAATCTATATTTATGTAATCTATAAAATATAGTTCAAATAAATGGTATCTCTAACTTTACCCAAAAAAAAGAAAACTATACTAGCACAAAAAATCAAGAATCGCACCTGTCAATTATGATGGTTGTTTGATCGACAACTTCTTACTTTTTAACCAGGGGCTTCGATGCTACAATATTGTTTCAATTATTATGATTATGACTGCTAAACTTTGTACACTTTACATGCACTGATCATGTGTGTGTATATGTTGTATAAAACATGCTAGAAATATTATATTTTAAAATCATATTTTATAGATCATATGATATAACGGTTGATGGTTGAATATTTTTTTTAAAGATTTGAATAAGAATTCAATCATCAATTACCACATCATATAGTCTATAAAATATGATTCATCTTTCTAACATTACCCGTATTGTATATATTGAGAAGAAAATTTTTGGATCAGGAAATTTAAGATTATTAAGAAATTTTAAAATGACGGAATTTATTTTCTATAATTTGTGAATTTTCTTGTTTGGTTAACCTAAAAGAACAATGAAATTTAAAACATTTGTTAGTTTTAAACTCTCACTCATGAAAATTTAGAAATGACACATATTTACATGGAACTTAAACTTGGAAATTAGAGGTCCCAAATTCCAAGTTTTTATCCCACGCGAAAATTCTAAATTTCTATGTTTCTGAATCCAAATAAGAGATTAATGCATGTCAATTTATAAATTCTGACTTTTATCGAAATTCCAAATTTACATCCCTCATCCAAACATAATGTTAAGAAACAAGCACCTTTTACTCGAGAATCATGTGAGAACTTGGGAATGACATTTAATAATAGTATTTTTAGTAGAAACACGATCATGACCTAAAAATATTCAAGAAAATCAAGTCTGATTGTGAACTTTTGATTCTGGTCCCAGGTTAACTACTTTCTTCGACTCTAACTTTATTGATTTTCAGTTTTTGCTTCAAGTTGTCTATTTATTTCACCGTGACAACTCATTTATAAACACTTAAATGTACTTCATATAACCAGAAATTTATCCATATATCCCTCCCCATATCACGCAACCAAATATTTTCAAATTGGAAGTTCTAATGTACATTGTTGGGTACAAACTCACTAAAGGCATAACGAATTTTGGATGATGTAACTTTTTGTTTGATCTTTCTACCTAGAAATGCAAAATTAGTTTTTGCTTGATCCTTGTACCCCACGAAAGTTTTCTTGGCAAATGTAAGTTAACCTAATGACTCAGATTACACGTGGTCGCTGTAACATGCACCCACTATAAAAATTGCTAAAGGAATGTACCAATTGTAATGGAAAAGTTTGATGGTAAATAATTTGCATGTCAAATGTACCCATTTTGAAATTGTATATCAAGTTAGGCCTGACAATTTCTGACACAACCTGTTAACACGACACGACATTAAATTAACCAGGAGTGGATTTTTATGTCAAATTACCGTGCCAACCGTACTATACCGTTTTTGTGCCAACCAATAATGGCACAGTTATGTACCGAACCGAAGTTTTCTGATACGGCATTGGTATTCGATACTATTGTCACGGTATAACCATACCATACCAAAAAATATAAATATATATTATTACATATATTTAGTGTTTAGTACATGAAATATATAAAATAATATATATTTAATGAGCGTCAATTACATAAAATATGCTGGGATTTGTGTTGTGATGTTGCCTGCGCTTTCTACTCTATGATTTGTTGCCTGCAGTCTTTTATTGTTTGTACTTGCTATCGGCTTGCTTCAAGTATGATTAAATCATCTGAAAGGTATGAATTATCTACATAGTTATATAATTGTGCATGTAAAATATGAGATAAGGGCATAAAAATTGAAAAAAGTGAGCCTTGAATTGGGTTGATGAAAAAAAAATTCAAATTTTGGCTCAAAATAAAATGGTAATTATCATTATCATACAATTCCAACCGAACTATTTGGCATACCAAACTTCGGTAATACTGAAAGTTTGGCAC
This sequence comes from Heteromeles arbutifolia, assembly GCA_024362995.1. NCBI lineage: Eukaryota > Viridiplantae > Streptophyta > Magnoliopsida > Rosales > Rosaceae > Heteromeles > Heteromeles arbutifolia. The sequence goes on from JANCRC010000012.1 coordinate 17,876,636, forward strand.
GATAGTGGTAATCGATTTTGCAATACCAAAAGTTTGGTATAGTAATTTGTATGGGAGTTTTGGTACGTTAACCGTACCGAAACCATCCCTAAAATTAACAGGTTATCAAGTCGACACAATAACGAATCGTGTCGTTATCGGGTAACCCGATAAGCACTTGTTAATATAACGAGTTGGTCTGGGTATACACATGGGTAACTTGATACATATATGACACACCTCGACCTGGGAATCAGGGCCTGCTGGCCTCACAAATGTGACGTAACCATAACGCAATGCGGAAGCAATAAGATAATAGAGTTATGAAAGACTAAAAGCCGAATACTAGCAGTACCATCCAAATGACATGCTAGCGAGAGTTTAAGTGTGAAATACACATAATCAGAGCATAAGATTCTAAATGCAGTCAAGTAGGACAATTACTAAATTACAACACCCGAGGGTGAGTCCTACATGTGTGAAGTCTGTCAGAACAGTCGTGGGGATCCTCGTGAGCCACCAAACACTTCTAACTATAACCTGGAGGGGCGTAAAACAAGGTGAGTGGGTCAATAAAACAAAGCTTTCAAAACATTTCCTTTATCAACATGTATAACCCTCACTGTAAAACCTGTATACTTTCCCAGAAAATAGCATATAACATATATATCTCAACATTTTCTCAAATCATCGTTCAAAATCAATAGTATGAAAGTATGCCATGCCATATGCATCAAAACATAGTGAGGACATGCAAATATATATCAGGTAGAATAATAAATTAGTTGGAGACCCTGCAGTGGTCTTGTACGGCTAATCATATAGCTCAATACCTATGCCTGCACACGAGTCGGAACCACAAAAGTGGTCTGTACGACAGGACTTGGTGTAATAATACGCTCTAGTGCATCTCTCATCAAACAGCTGTGCGACGTATCGCAGGTCACCTACGAGTCGGAACCACAAAAGTGGTCTATATGACAGGACTTACACCTACTTGGATCCAAGGGAGCGTGCGGTGCGGGATGTGAATATCAACATAAGCACTAACACCGGTGGTGCAGGTTACGAGCTCTCATCACAAATCACATCATCAACACAATATAACTCACCTGATACTTACCTGTGCGTCCACCGCATCATTTCATACATATGCATCATATATCAATTCATATAATTCATATCAATTCTATGCATGGCATTTTAAAATATACTTTCAATTAAATTCGATTTCTGGGAAAATCAGTAAGTATATAGGTATATAAAGAAAGCAACTGCCCACTCACTGGTATGTCGAAGGGTCATAACCCCCATGACGCCTTTGATTGCGCTCGTCCTCAGGATAGGTCTCACCTATATGCGAAACAACTATAATAACGTTATTTAGAGCACATAACCAACAATCCAAAATAACTTCTCATACGATGCTCAATTGGGGTGTTTGAATATACCAATGTGATCTACACAACCTCACAAACATCCCCATATTTTTAAAATAATTTTTGGACTAGCCACGCGCCCCCACGCGCGGTCACGTGCCAGGCACACGGACGGAAACCAAACTGCGTCAGGAATATTCCGTTAATTGCTAACGGCATCCGTTAGATTTAACTGACGGCGTCAGGAATATTCCGTCCAAACTGACGGAATATTCCGTCATCTTCTCCGGCGACTCGCCGGCCGCCGGTGAGTTTGCCGGCTTCTGGGTAACTTTCCAACTATGGTTTCTCACTCATTTTTCATCCATTTTTCATGAAATTGGTACCAAAATGAAGCTCTAAGCATGTTGAACACATCTAAATAAGTTTCAAGGCTTGAAAACCACTAGATTTTACCTGAGAAAGCTCGATAGCTCGGCAAACTTTAAAAACCTTCAATCTCGGTCCTCCGACATCCAAACTCTACCAACGAAGTACCCTGAGACTCGTGAGGACTTCCATAAGCTCACTGTGAGCTTGAAATTCCTTGAAATGCAAGGTTTTACGTGTGCATGAACAATGTACATTTTCGGGGTTAGGGTTTCACGTCTAATCTGAGAGTTAAAAGTTTCAAATTTGGTACAAAAATGTTCATAAGGTTGCAAGGATCAAGAATCTTACCTTTTTGACGTCGATCTGTGAAGGAATGGACGAGTTCCAACTCCGTCTGTACGTGTACAGTGCACGGGAAGGAATAAACCGAGAGAGAGAGTGCTTACGGGAGAAAAAGAGAGAGTGAGGGTAGTTTAGGTGTGTGTGGTCTACAATAATCCTAACCACACAAAAAAATAATACCATAACTTCCCATAATTTTCCAAAACTTAGGAATATGACATAAAAACCAAATATAAATGTCACACACCTTAGCAACCTTTAGGGTAATTCCGTCATTTCACGTCCTCAATAAAATAATTCCGAGACGGGCTGTGACAATCTACCCTCCTTATAGAATTTCGTCCTTGAAATTCACACAACCAATCAAACCACTAATACTCATAGAACAACCTCGGATACATCTCTCTCATTCGATCTTCAGTCTCCCAAGTAGCTTCTTCCACTGAGTGGTTCCTCCACAATACTTTCACCAAGCTCACTGTCTTATTCCTTAAAACCTTGTCTTTCCAATCCAAGATAGTCACTGGTTCCTCATCATACGTCAAATCCGGATTAATCTCCAAAGGTTGAGGAGGAATCACATGTGAAGGATCTGAAACATAATGTCTAATCTGTAGGCAACTTCACCAATCTTTTCTGTAATTACATAAGGTCCTATGTACCTAGGACTTAACTTGCCTCTCTTTCCAAATCAAACCACACCTCTCCAAGGTGATAATTTCAAAAATACCAAATCACCCACATTATAAACTCGATCAGTGGCATGTCTATTCGCCAAACTCTTTTGTCGATCTTGGGCTGCTTTCAGGTTAGACTTAATCACCTGAACATTCTGAGTAGTCTCTTCCACTATCTCAGGGCCCACCAAAGCTTGTTCACCTACCTCTGACCAACACAAAGGTGTATGGCAAGCTCTACCATAAAGTGCCTCAAAATGTGCCATACCAATACTCGAATGAAAACTATTATTGTAGGCAAATTCCATCAAATCCAAGCGATCATGCCAAGAATCACCAAACTGCAACACTGAAGATCTTAGCATATCTTCCAACGTCTGAATGGTCCTCTCAGGTTGACCATCTGTTTGAGGATGATAAGCAGTTTTATAAAGCAATCTCGTACCAAAAGCTTCTTGAAAAGCCACCCAAAACTTAGAAGTAAATCCTGGGTCTCGATCAGAAATAATACTCACTGGAACTCCATGATACTTCACAATCATCCTAATGAACAATTTAGCCAACTTGTTCAGAGGACACTTCTCCCTCACTGGAATGAAGTGCGCTGACTTGGTAAGCCGATCTACAACCACCCAAACACCATTAAAACCATTATGCGTACGTGGAAGCTTATACACAAAATCCATAGTGATATTTTCCCACTTCCACAGAGGAACGGGAAGCGGCTGCATCAACCTAAATGGCTTTTTCCTTTCTGCTTTAACCTGTTGACAGATGATGCACTTACTTACATATTCTGCAATCTCCTTTTTCATACCCGGCTAATAATAAAATGGTCGAATGGTATGATACATCTTAGTTCCTCCTGGATGCATGGCATAAGCCGAACAATGTGCTTCATCCAAAATTTCCTTCTTTAATTCCTCATTATTAGGCACATACATCCTATTCTCTTGCATAAGCATACCGTCTGATTCCCTGATTCTGAAATCTTTCTTCTTACCTCTTTCAACAACCTCAATTATCTCGTGAGGTTCATCATCATTCACCTGGGCTTCACGCACACGATCAACCAAAATTGGCCTGACTTGGAAACTGGCAATAAATGCTTCCCTTCGATCTTCCATTTCCAACTTCACTCCAGTAGACCTCAAATCCGCAAGAAGAGGAACACGACTAGCATACAAAGCATTAAGTCAGCCTTGAGGTTTCCTACTCAGTGCATCAGCTACAACATTTGCACGACCAGGATGATACTCAATCGTGCAGTCATAATCACTTAGTAACTCCAACCATCTTCGCTGACGAAGATTATGATCATGCTGAGTAAAAAGATACTGAAGACTCTTACGATCTGTAAAGATCTTACATTTCTCACCATAGAGATAATGCCTCCAAATCTTCAAAGCAAAGACAATAGCTGCCAACTCAAGGTCGTGAGTAGGATAATTCCTTTCATGAATCTTCAATTGCCGAGAAGCATAGGCAACCACTCTATTATGCTGCATCAAAACACATCCCAAACCATTCAATGAAGCATCACTGTAAAATTGCCATTATCATCAGGAAGTACCAATATAGGAGCATGAGTGAGACAATACTTCAATCGCTGGAAACTCTGCTCACAATTATCATCCTACTCGAACTTAACATCCTTCCTGGTTAACCTCGTTAGTGGTAAAGCACTCATAGAAAAATCTTGAACGAATCGTCGATAGTACCCTGCTAGACAAAGGAAACTCCGTACCTCATTGACGGTTCGTGGTTGCTCCCAATTCTCCATTGCTGCAATCTTTTGAGGATCTACTTGAATTCCTTGTGCCGATACAACATGCCCCAAAAATGCCACTTGATTTAACCAAAACTGGCATTTACTAAACTTGGCATACAAACGATGCTCCCTCAATGTCTCTAACACTAAATGAAGATGTCGAATATGCCCTGTTTTCAATTTAGAATATACCAGAATATCATCAATAAAAACAATGACAAACCTATCAAGATATTGCTGGAATACTTCATTCATCAACCTCATAAAAGCTGCTGGTGCATTAGTCGATCCAAATGGCATCACCAAAAACTCATAATGTCCATAACGGGTCCTAAAAGCCGTTTTAGGGACATCCTCATCTTTAATCTTCAACTGATAATGGCCCGATCTCAAATCAATCTTAGAGAATACACATGCACCCTTAAGCTGATCCAATAAATCATCAATACGAGGCAATGGATAACGGCTTTTAATCGTTACCCAATTCAGCTGCCTGTAATCAATACATAATCTCAGAGTTCCATCTTTCTTTCTCACAAACAATACTGGGGCTCCCCAAGGTGAAGTACTAGGTTGAATAAAACCTTTATCAATTAATTCCTGCAACTGAACTTTCAATTCTCTCAATTCAGCCGTAGCCATTCTATATGGAGTCAAAGATATAGGATTCGTACCTGGAAGCAAATCAATAGAAAACTCCACATCTCTGTCTGGCGGCAATCCAGGTAAATCGTCAGGAAATACATCAGGATAATGCCTGACTACTCCAACTTCCTCCACACTACTAAGAGTAACATCATTTAACACCACATGTGCTAAGTATCCCTGACAACCTTTCGATACCAACTTCTTTGCCTTCATGGCAGAAATAACACCATGCCTCACCCCACTTCTCTCGCCCACAAACATAACCTTAGGTAGTCCAGGACAATGAAAAGTGATTGATTTCCCGTAACAATCTATATGGGCACGATTATAATGCAACCAATCTGCCCCTAAAATCACATCAAAATCCACAATATCTAACGGGATAAGATTAGCTGGCATAGCTATATCATCTATCATCACTGGACACCCTGGATAAACACTATCAACATGACATCTGTCCCCTCTAGGCGTAGCAAACTCTAAATCAAATCCTAGAGGTGTAGGATGAGGTTGTGTCATTTGAGCAAATGTATGAGAACTCACAGAGTGCGTAGCACCACAATCAATCAAAACTCTAGCAAAGTGACCAAGGATGTTTAACGTACCCATAATCAAGTCCGGATGGTTCTGAGCATCTTGCAGTGAGATGTTGTTAACACGTCCCTGGGTTTGTTGTCGTCCTCCACGACCTCTGTTACTCTGATTACCTCGCCCCTTAGAACTACGTCCTTGTCCTGTCTGGCTAGATTGCCTAGATAGTCCTGCACTGCTAGCAGCAACCTCTCCCTGCTGGGACTGACCTCCCTGATACCACTGAGATCCGCTAGCTGGCATAGAAGGATAAGAAGTATAACCTCCAGGATTTTGGGAATATCCACCCTGAAAACAAGGATCCTGGGAATACTGATACTGCCCTGAAGCATAGGGAGCGGCATCGCCCTGATAGTGGTAAGCAGCATCACCCTGACTCATCTGACCATAACTGCCTGCTCTGGGATTCTACTGAATTGGCGCTGGAGGAGGCATAACAAACTGTTGAGGCCTCTGCTGACTCTGGGGACACTGTGCAGTTCTATGTCCTGTCTGTCCACATGTGTAGTAAGCACCGCTACCTCTCCTGCACTCCCCATAATGTCTGGAATTACAACGGCGGCATAATGCAGGACCTGAACCACCAGCACCACCAAAATCTCTATGCCTCTGAAACCTGGGTCCACCAGTAAATCTTCCACCTCTCCTCGGGCCCGTAACATTAAATCCTCCACTAGAAGAACTCGAGCTCGCTCCACTTTTCTTGAAATTCTGGGTCTTAAAGTCAAAGTACCTTTACCCCTATCATCTCTTCTCTGATTATCACCATTCTTATCTTCCTCTTCTTCACTTTCATTAGGCAAGTTTTCGGAGTCCTCAATCCGAACCAAAATCTCAGAAAACTCATGATAAGTGGTGCAAGGAATAGCACTGGCAAGTGTCTGCCATTTCTTCTTCGTTCCCAACTTAAAACGACGAAGCATTTCCACCTGATTAACTACCACTTCTGGATCATAGTGAGATAAGTCTGTAAACTTCCTATAATACTCATTCGCCGACATTTTCTTTTGCTTCAACTGAGTGAACTCTTGCTTCTTACGATCAATATACTCTAGAGGAATGAATCTTCTCTTAAATGTCTCCTTAAATGTTTCCCAATCAGCTGCTTCTTCAGGTGTCATAAATTTAGTCTCATTCTCCCACAAACTTGCAGGTTCTCTTCCTAGAAACCACATAGTAGTCTCAACCCATTTACTAGCAGGAAGATTCCCATGACTCTGCATCACCTGATAGGTCTTCTCAATACGGCCTAACCACTTTTCTGCCCCTTCATGACCCTTATTACCAATGAAATGATCCAACTTCAGATTATAAACAGTCTCCAGGGGTGTTCTCTGAGGAGGACGAAATGAAGACTGAAAAGCATGGGTTATGGCTTCCCCTAACTGAGATACATTTGGGAAACTGGGCTCAGAAGAAGAACGTGGATCCCTACGAGGCGGCATAGTTCTGACAGAAGACACCAAAGATTATCAGAAAATTCACAATTTATACAAGACTGCAAACCTAAGCTCTGATACCAAACTGACACACCCCGACCTGGGAATCAGGGCGTGTTGGCCATCACAAATGTGATGTAACCATAACGCAATGCGAAAGCAATAAGATAATAGAGTTATGAAAGACTAAAAGTCGAATACTAGCAGTACCATCCAAATGACATGCTAGCGAGAGTTTAAGTGTGAAATACATATAATCAGAGCATAAGATTCTAAATGCAGTCAAGTAGGACAATTACTAAATTACAACACCTGAAAGTGAGTCCTACATGTGTGAAGTCCGTCAGAACAGCCGAGGGGATCCTCGTGAGCCACCAAACACTTCTAACTATAACCTGGAGGGGCGTAAAACAAGGTGAGTGGGTCAGTAAAACAAAGCTTTCAAAACATTTCCTTTATCAACATATATAACCCCTCACTGTAAAACCTGTATACTTTCCCAGAAAATAGCATATAGCATATATATATATATATATATATATCTCAACATTTTCTCAAATCATCGTTCAAAATCAATAGTATGAAAGTATGTCATGCCATATGCATCAAAACATAGTGAGGACATGCAAATATATATCAGGTAGAATAATAAATTAGCCGGAGACCCTGTAGTGGTTCTATACAGCTAATCATATAGCTCAATACCTATGCCTGCACACGAGTTGGAACCACAAAAGTGGTCTGTACGACAGGACTTGGTGTAATAATACGCTCTAGTGCATCTCTCATCAAACAACTGTGCGACGTATCGCAGGTCACCTACGAGTCGGAACCACAAAAGTGGTCTGTACGACAGGACTTACACCTACTTGGATCCAAGGGAGCGTGCGGTGCGGGAGGTGAATATCAACATAAGCACTAACACCGGTGGTGCAGGTTATGAGCTCTCATCACAAATCACATCATCAACATAATATAACTCACCTGATACTTACCTGTGCGTCCACCGCATCATTTCATACATATGCATCATATATCAATTCATATAATTCATATCAATTCTATGCATGGCATTTTAAAACATACTTTCAATTAAATTCGATTTCTGGGAAAATCAGTAAGTATATAGGTATATAAAGAAAGCAACTGCCCACTCACTGGTATGTCGAAGGGTCGTAACCCCCATGACGCCTTTGATTGCGCTCGTCCTCAGGATAGGTCTCACCTATATGCGAAACAACTATAATAACGTTATTTAGAGCACATAACCAACAATCCAAAATAACTTCTCATACGATGCTCAATTGGGGTGTTTGAATATACCAACGTGATCTACACAACCTCACAAACATCCCCATATTTTTAAAATAAATTTTGGACTAGCCACGCGCCCCCACGTGCTGGGAATGGCACGGACCCACGCGCCCCCCACGCGCGGTCACGTGCCAGGCACACGGACGGAAACCAAACGGCGTCAGGAATATTCCGTGGAATATTCTGCTAACTGCTAACGGCATCCGTTAGATTTAACTGATGGTGTCAGGAATATTCCGTCCAAACTGACGGAATATTCCGTCATCTTCTCCAGCGACTTGCCGGCCGTCGGTGAGTTCGTCGGTTTCTTGGTAACTTTCCAACTATGGTTTCTCACTCATTTTTCATCCATTTTTCATGAAATTGGTACCAAAATGAAGCTCTAAGCATGTAGAACACATCTAAACAAGTTTGAAGGCTTGAAAACCACTAGATTTTACCTGAGAAAGCTCGATAGCTCGGCAAACTTTAAAAACCTTCGATCTCGGTCCTCCGACGTCCAAACTCTATCAACGAAGTACCCTGAGACTCGTGAGGACCTCCGTAAGCTCACTGTGAGCTTGAAATTCCCTGAAATGCAAGGTTTTACATGTGCATGAACAGTGCACGTTTTCGGGGTTAGGGTTCCACGTCTAATCCGAGAGTTAAAAGTTTTAAATTTGGTACCAAAATGTTCATAAGGTTGCAAGGATCAAGAATCTTACCTTTTTGACGTCGATCTGTGAAGGAATGGACGAGTTCCAACTCCGTCTGTACGTGCACAGTGCACGGGAAGGAATAAACCGAGAGAGAGAGTGCTCATGGGAGAGAGAGGGAGAGAGAGTGTGAGGGTAGTTTAGGTGTGTGTGGTCTACAATAATCCTAACCACACAAAAAAATAATACCATAAGTTCCCATAATTTTCCAAAACTTAGGAATATGACATAAAAACCAAATATAAATGTCACACACCTTAGCAACCTTTAGGGCAATTCCGTCATTTCACGTCCTCAATAAAATAATTCCGAGAGGGCTGTGACATGATAAGCAAAATATTAATTTAGTAATTTTATACCCTAAAAATACTATAATAATTATATGTATATACACAATTATATTATATATGTAATATTATATACTATAATAATTATGTATATATATAATATTATATATATTAAATTAAATTTAGAAAATTTGGAAAAAGTGAGGTAATATTTGTTTATATGGTATAGTACTATTGTTATATTTCTTTTCATAATTATTTTGATAAACTTCTCATAATTTGAATGATTTCTAATGTTGGTTTTTCTATACTTAGTTTATGCGGAAGAGAGTTTTGATATGGAAAATTTTACTAAAAACATCATCAACATAACTCTTGAAGGCAACAGATCAAGCCAAAGTTCTAATACAATTTTCCCATATGGATGAAAATTGAAGGATTTTGTAAAAGGAATAACATGAAAGCTTTGAGTTTCATTGGCAACGTTTTAACTTCTGAGAAAGGCTTCACAGCCTTGAAAAGAAAAACTCATTCATTTTGCATATCCTTGCACATTTGATATTTTGTAGTAGACTAGTAGTGTATTGGTGCTCTTATATTAGGCTCTTATTTTGGAGTGTAAATGTAGTACTTAACAGCAAATGTGTTTTTATGTTTTGAAGTAATATTTAGGGTAAATTACAAAAAATTACCTCAATTATTGGTGTCACGACACTTTCATACCTCATCTTTTAAAATTGACAATATCATACCTCATCTTACGAATTTGTGCCAATGCTATGCCTTCCGTTACTTTGCTGTGAATTTTTCAGCTAAATGCTGACTTGGCTTGATTCGAGGCCCACTTTCTATTAAAAAATTATTAAAAACCAAAAAAAAAATTATTAATATTTTTTAAATATTAAAATAATAAAGAAAAGTAAAAAAGAAAAAAAAGAAAACAACCCTCACTTCGTCCCTCCCCCTTCCCCCCTCCTCTCTCTTCTCCCCCTCTTCATCTTCTTCCCACCCACCTGCAACCCAGAAAAAAGAGAAAAACAAATAAATATCCAATTTGTCTTCCCCCTTCCCCCCTCAACCCCTCTTCTCCCCTCCTTGAGCCCAACCTGCAACCCAGAAAAAAAAAGAAAAGAAAAGAAAACAGATCCGTCTACCGCCATCACCGGGTTCGTGATGGGAAGATGGGTGCGTGGAGAAGGTGGAGGATGGGTGCAGAAGAGGATGTGGAGAATGGATGGGAGTGGTGGATTTGGGTTGCAGGTGTGGGAGGGATCTGGGTTGTGCACAACAGATGGGGTTTTGGGAGAGGGTGGGGGTTGGTGGGATCTTTTTTTTTTGGGGGGGGGGGGGGGGGGTTGGTGCAGTGATGATACTTTTGGGGGGTGTGACGGGATCTGGGCCGGGGGGGGGGGGGGGGGTTCAGGTATGGGGTTTCGGGGGGGTTGATGGGTATTTTTTTTTCCTCTTTTTTCTAGGTTGCAGGTGGGCGAGAAGAAGATGAAGATGAAGATGAGGGAGAAGAGAGATGAGGGGGGAAGGGGGAGGGACGAACTGAGATATATATATATATATATATATATATATATATATATATATATATATATATTACTTTTCTTTATTATTTTAATATTTAAAAAATATTAAATAATTTTTTTTTTAGTTTTTAATAATATTTTATTAATTTTTTTAATAGAAAGTGGGTCATGAATCAAGCCACGTCAACATTTAATTGAAAAATTCGCAGCCAAGTAACGGAAGGTATAACATTGACACAAATTCGTAAGATGAGGTATGACATTGTCAATTTTAAAAGATGAGCTATGAAAGTGTCGTGACACCAATAGTTGAGGTAGTTTTTTGTAATTTACCCTAATATTTATGTGGCAATGTGGTATGTGCAAATTTAAGGAAAAAAAATATTTTTCTTAACGGGTCATAACGGGTCAGATCATTTTACTTGTTGGGTAAAGATAATGGGTGTGACACGACATGACCCATTAAAATAACATATGTTATACAAAAATGACACGAAACACGACAAACACGACCCGTTTGTCAGGCTTATATCAAGTATGTACCGATTTGTACCAATTTCAGATACACCAAAAGCATGTTTGTGGGTACAATTGCAGATAAACAAACAATCTGCACTTTTCCTCCTCCAAATTTCTTCAATTAAATGATGTTTTTATTACGAATTACGAATAATAAGAAAAAGAAAAGTATGATTCCAAATCAAAATAAGAAACTGTTAATGGGTTGACACAAAAATAAGTTCCAATTTTAATTTCTTAATTTTTTTGCCTGATAAAATCAAGTACACTAAATAAAGTTTTTGTTAAGAATAGTTAAAAGGAAAATGTCACTTAGTACTACGGTCTAGTAGTATTCCTCTTCACTTGTAAGTGAGAGGTCTTAGGTTTGATTCTTACCAAAAACGAATTTGAACTACATTATTATGGCTAACCCATTGTGAGGCTTAACCCACTCTCTTACCCCTTGGTGTAGATAATATCGTTTGTTATAAAATAAAATAAAATAAAAGGCAAACATGTTATTTAATTAATACTAAAATAATGGAGTGGACTAAAGTTAAAAGACTTGAATGAAAAATTAAAAGGAAAACTAATGGAAAAAGTTTGAAAACTTTGAGTTTTAACGATAAAGACAAAATAAAGGGTAAAGTGAATAGTACTAAGTTTGACTTTTTAGTGTAAAAATGTGGTTTTTCGTTAAAGTAAACAGTACCGTGGGCTTTTCGTTAAAACTCCCTAAATTAAAAGCTAATTAAATTTGAGTCAAACAATATTCGTGATTAAGGATCGTCTCCTGCTTAATTTTCCAAACATTGCCCTGGGTTATATAGCCTAGCTACCGACTTTGGTTTGGCCATTGCCAAAAGTAATGTTTTTGCTGTTTTTCCTACTTTTAAGAAAGTAGTGTTAGAAAAAAAATTAGACACCCTACCTGTTTTAGGAAAATGAATTCCCAAATGGGGAGGCTATTCTTTTTGTTCAATTAGGCTAAGCCATGTTTATTAGGACCATCTATTTGCTTGTGATTTGTGAAAAAGATATAGAACTAATGTTAGGCATGCCATCCAACATGAATCTTAAATAAACCAACCAATAGTCACATAACGAGTGAGATAAAGAGCTTTTATCACAAATGGTCCATGAGATTGATCAAACTCCTCATTTTGGTCCCTCACATTCAAAATCAATCAATGTCGTCCCTGACATTCACTACCACACATCAATTTGGTCATTCCGTTAAGATTCCATCAACTATTATGTTAGTTTGTATGTGGGACCCACAAACCCAATGAAATGGTGACACATGGATTTACACAAAATAAGAGTTTTTATCGCAAATGGTCCCTTACATTGATCTAACTCCTCATTTTGATCCCTGAATTTCAAAAATCAATAAATTTAATCCCTGACTTTCAATACTGCACGTCAATTTAATCCTTCTGTTAAAGTTTTGTCAATACTTTTGTCCCACTAATCCAAGCATATGGTGCCACGTGGATTAACTACAAGAAAATATATTTTTTTAAGATTTAAAACTAAAAGTAAAATAAGAAACTAAAAATCAAAACTAAAAGAAAAAATAGTCATCGTCGTTTTGATCAGGGTATGCTCAAAAATAAAAGAAAGGCACTATGACACCACTAAAGTACTTGGCCTCCAGAATTCACTCCTCATTCCCTCTAGTCGGTTATAATCCTATCAAATTTGAATTGAATTTGGATTTGATTTTATCGAATTTAGATTGAATTTTTTCAATTTGGGGTTGTGAGATGCGAGAAAAATGCCAGCGTGGAATACTCGTTTATTGGTTCACTCTTAAAAAAATAATTTCTTATACTTAATCCACGTGGAGCCATATGATTGGATTGATGGGACCACATCAGCACACAAACGAAAAATATGGATGAAATTCTAACGGAAGGACTAAATTGATGTGCGTAGTGAAAGTCAGGGACCAAATTTATCGATTTTTGAAACTCAGGGACCAAAATAAGGAGTTTGATCAATGTTAATGACCATTTGCGATACAAACCCTTTTTTTTTTGTGTAAATCCACGTGTCACCATTTCATTGGATTTGTGAGTCCCATATACAAACTAACTGAATAGTTGACGAAATCTTAACGGAATGACCAAATTGATGTGGTGTAGTGAATGTCAGGGACGACATTGATTGATTTTGAAAGTGAGGGACCAAAATGATGAGTTTGATCAATCTCAAGGACCATTTGTGATAAAAACCTTGAGATAAATACATTAATAGTGGAGAATTGTTCTGGTAGTATTATTTACTGTAGTCTTAATTACCGTAGAATATTGATTGTAATAAAAACCGAGTACAGGGCATATTCTTCCCCATCCTTATTTAGTTATTTTGCAAAAAATAGAATGTTCAACCAATTAGACTACAAATTTTAATTAAAAATAATATTAGGATCGCTCAACTATTAGCTGATAGCCTGTTAGCAATGTCACCTCTATGATCTTTCTTTCAGAAACTAAGATGAAGGATCATAGAATTGACTGGGTGCGTAGAAAGATGGATTTCTCTTATGGTTTCAATGTCTCGCCTATTGGCAGGGCATGTGGTATTAGTTTATGGTGGGATGATTCGCTGGAGGTCGACATTTCCTTCTCATCAAAACATATCATCGATGCTAGAGTTCGGAACATCGAAGATGCTATGTGGGTAAGGGTGACTGGAGTATATGGAAGATCTTATAGGGGGGAGAATGAAGACTTTTGGGATTGGATGACATCTCACTTCCAGCCTTCATATACTCCTTGGTTATGTGGGGGTGATTTCAATGAATTCATCTGAGAGTCCGAAAAATCTAGAGGGGTTGCGGTTCTCTATAACCAGCCCTAGTACTTGGCAAATTTTATGGAGGCTTTGGAGCTTATGGACCTTGACTTTAATGGGCCACCATTCACATGGCGAGGGACTAGAAATTGGGAGCTGGTGGAGGAATGGATTGACAAAGGGCTGGGTAATAATCTTTGGCAGACTGTTTAGCCAAACACCTCTGTTACCCATGCAACGGTGAGAGGTTCGGACCACTGCTCGATCATTATCCGCTATAACCAAGTTAGAGAAAAGGTAGAAAACGATTTCGTTTTGAAGCTTTATGGGCCAAGGAGGAGGAATGTAGGAGGTTAGTCGAACCATGCTGGAACCACTCATGCAATGAGGACGTGATTACCAGATAGCAGAAAAGAATTAATGACTGCAGATCTAGACTCACCTTCTGGAGCAAAAGAAAGTTCAATCATCAAGCTAGAGATATTGAGGTTCTGATAGACCAACTCAGGGAACTCCAAATGAACTGGGGACCAAATGTGGAGGAAATTAAGAAAATGACCATTAAGGTTGACAAGCTTCGGGAACAAGATGAATGATTTTGGCAACAACGGTCTAGGGTGAAATGGCTCTAAGAGGGTGATGCCAACACAGCGTTCTTCCATCAATCTACTTTGCAAAGACGGATGAGGAACAAAGTGGTGAAGATGAAGAAGGATGACGGTGTTTGGGAGGAGAACCCAGGCCGTCTGCATCAACTGGTTGATGACTACTTCATCAAGCTATTTACCTTATCAGGTCAGAGGGATTGGGGGCAGGTTTTGGAGTGCATCACCCCGGTAGTCACGGACATAATGAACCATTCTCTGCTGCTACCCATCTCAAAGAAGGAAATACAAATGGGAGGCCTTGAGTTCGGATGGGTTCCAAGGAGTTTTTTACCACTCTTTTTGGGATTGCATTGTTAAGGAAGTTAACGAGCTTGTCATGTTTTTGTCGAATGGTGAAACTTGCCCTCGGCAGCTCAATGCAACTTACATAGTTTTAATCCCAAAAGTCCCGAACCCGGAATCGGTCTCTCAATTTAGGCCTATTAGTTTATGTAATTTTTCCTATAAAGTATTATCCAAGGCTTTAACTAATAAACTGAAACCTCTAATTCCAAGCCTTATTTCTCCCATGCAGAATGCGTTCGTGGGGGGACGACAAATCCAAGACAACATCGGGATTGCGCATAAGCTATTCCATTTCCTTAAGCTCAGGAAAACAAAGAGCAAGTTTGAACTTGGTATCAAGCTTGATATGCACAAAGCCTACGATCGTGTGGAATGAGACTTTTTGGATGCCGTGATGGAGAAGATGGGGTTTCATCTTTATTGGCATAGGCTTATTATGGGATGTGTAGTTCTGTTAACTTTGTTGTCATCCTCAATGGGCAACCTGGTAATAAATTTGCTCATTCGAGAAGATTAAGGCAAGGTGACCCACTATCCCCGTATCTATTTCTGATGGTTAGTGATGTTTTATCTAAGATGATAAGTTCCGCCACGAATTCCATGAAACTGCAAGGGGTTCGGATGAGTGCTCAGGGCCCGCCTATTTCCCACATTTTCTTTGCTGACGATACCCTAATCTTTTTTAAGGCAGACATGGTAAATTGTAGCAACTTGGGCTGACTACTTGAAACCTACTGCTTGGCCTCGGGCCAGGCAGTGAATCTACAGAAATCGTGCGTATTTTTTAGCGCCAATACTCTTATGGTAGTTGCAGATGAACTGGGGAATGTCCTAGGTATAACAGTGGTGTCCGATCTAGGAACCTATCTGGGAATTCCTGCCATATGGGGCCGCTCAAAATGTCGTGGGCTAGCTTATGTGAAAGGTCATTTGATGGGAAAAATCCAGGGGTGGAAGCGGTGCACTCTTTCACAGGCTGGTAAAGAGGTGATGACAAAGGTCGTTGCTCAAGCTATTCCAGCGTACCCGATGAATTTATTTAAGTTCCCGAATACTATTTGTAATGAGTTGGACTCCTTGATTTTTAGGTTCTGGTGGGGGCAGTGAAATGGGGAGAGGAAAATTCACTGGGTTTCCAAGAATGTGTTGGGCCTCCCGAAGAGTGATGGTGGTATGGGTTTTAGAAACTTTAAATCCTTCAATGATGCTCTCTTTGCCAAACAATGTTGGAGGTTGATCATGGAGCCGACTTCGTTATGGGCTTCGGTTCTTAAGGCCAGGTATTTCCTAAATAGTTCTTTTCTTGATGCTCAGAAGGGTAGTCAGGCATCTTGGGTTTGGACTAGTTTATTAGTGGGAAGATATTTACTGTTGAAGAGGGCTCACTGGCAAATCATGGATGGGCAGAAGATGCGGCTCTGGGTTGACAGGTGGCTTTCATCTTTCCCGCTGGGCCATCCTATTCTGGGTGAAGATCTGTCGGTCACTAAGGATACTCGGGTGATGACTTTTATTTGTCCAGCAACTCGAACATGGAATCTCAACTCATTTCAACCCTTTCTATCTATTGAGGATCTCAATGATATTAATGATATACATATTGGAGACTATTTGTGTAGTGACAGGTTTATTTTGTTGGAGACCAAGAATGAGCAGTACTCGGTGAAGACCGGGTACCACTGGGAGCAAGCCCAAATCAACCCCTCGGTGTCGCATCGTCCCTCTTCATCCCAGGTTATCCCGAGTTGGATTTGGAAGTTTATCTGGAAGATTAAAACACTGGCAAAGATCAGAAGTTTCATGTGGAAAACCCTCCACCGGGCTCTTTCAACGATGAATAAACTGTTCAAAATACGTTCTGTCCCCAATCTGACTTGCCCGATATGCCACAACCAAGACGAATCAATCGAACACTTACTGTTATCATGCCCTTGGGTGGAACCTATCTGGTTTGGTGGAACTTTAACCTCAAGATTGATAGGTGTGAGGTTTCAAGCTGGAAGAAATGGGTACTTTCTTTCTCAAATGTGCATGGCGGTCTTTAACACTTACTGTGCTGGAAGAAGTGGGAACCTATCTGGTTTGGTGGAACTTTAACACTTACTGTTATCATGACCCTTCTTTTGTATGTTGCCTTTACGTGCTGGAACATTTGGAAAGCTAGATGCAAGTTTTTGTACAATAACAGTCAAATCAATCCCACACAGGTCATATGTGCTATCTCCAACTCGGCTGGAGCTTTTTTCGAAGCTGTGAGAAGGAACCAGGAGCTCCCAAAACATGGATCGGTGGTTGGTCGTGAGCCCAGATGGTCTACTCTTCCCACGATGTTCACAAAAATTAATGTTAATGCCAGTTGGTCTGAACCGGCTTGCTCTAGTTTGGTGGGAATTGTTCTACGGGATGCCGACGGCTCTTTCGTTGCTGCAATCAGGCATGCCATCAGGGCTCCATGTGTGGGTGATGCGGAAGCCGTGGCTATCCTTAAATGTTGTGAGTTTGGTTTAGCTTTGGGGCTTCGAAAGGCAATTGTGGAGTCTGATTCCTACGAATCTTTCTTATTTCTTTCTTATCTCTTGAGATTGGCAGATGGGAGGCCTACCCTTCCTTAGTGAAAGCTAAATGGTTAGGGGAGTCTTTCCAGGACTGTCGCTGGTCTTGGATCCCAAGATCAGCCAACATAGCAGCGGACTCGTTGGCGTCACAGCGGTGTGCGGAGATGTGCGATGTTTCATGGGTCAACAGACCCCCATCTTCACTGGTTTTTGTGCTTCAAAATGATGGGTTACCCTGTCCTCCATAATGTTATAGAGGCAGTGGAGGGGGTGACGCGATAGCATGGCTATGACGTCTTCCATGTAACTCTCTCTGCTGTCCGTAGTTTTTCTTATGCTTTGTTGTTTGCTTGCCTCAGTGTAGGCTTTCTTTGTATTGGCTGGTATCTTTGCCCGAGTAATGAATTCCCCAGTTTCCAAAAAACAAAATTGAAAATGGGGACATAAGACCGCTTTCCCATATATAAAATGACATCACCAGTAAAACCCTAAGGTTTAGGAAAAACATAAGAGCATAGTAATGAGTTAATTAATATAAGGATTAATCTCAATTTACTATTATGAAGATTCTTGGTTTTCAACATTTGGTACATGAAGTTTTTTTCGTCCCAATCTGGTACCTAAAGTTATAATTCTGGGAGACTTTCATACATCTGTTAAGTTTTCCGTTAGAACTTCTATTAACTAATGACGTGGCACTCACGTAGACAATAACTGAGCGCCACGTGTTAATATGGGCCCACTTGAATATTAAAAATTTTGAAATTAAAAATTTTAAAAATACAAAAAAACCCCGCACACCCAACCCAACAAAATCCCACCCAAAGGAATTCCAATTCAACAAGAAACCCATCCAATTTCTGAAATTTTTCAAAAACCCAGTTGACCTAAATCCCTAATTTGGATAAATTCCCAAATCCTAATCGATTCTTGAGCATTCCTTGCCCTTGCCGCCACCCCACTAGACTTTGACAACGGTATGTGATGGCTCCCTTGCTTCGGTTCTTCTCTATCCTTGAGTAGCTCGCGAACCATAGCTGCTCCGGATTGAATTTTGAATTTGTGTTCCTCAGATTTTGGGGATTAGGGTTTTTGCAAAGGGTGGAGGTGAAAAGAATGGAGGAGAGAGAAGGGAGTGAAGGTGAAGAGGGTGGATGTGGGTCGGGTATAGAGCGTTGGGTGGGCGCAGAGGAAAGAAATGAGTGAGCGAGGGTGAGGTGAGGTAGGAGACGTGGGTGTGGGTTGCAGAGGAGATGAGGGAGGGTGGGTGGGGGTTGCAGAGGAGAGAAGGGAGGGTGCGGGTTGCAAAGGAAAGAAGGGAGAGAGAGGTTAGGGGGAAGTAGAAGACGGGTGGGTATTCTTTTTATTTTTTTATTTTTTTTGTATTTTTTAAATTTTTTAAATTTTCAAGTGGGCCCATATTGACACATGGCGCCCAGTTATTGTCTACGTAGGTGCCACGTCATCAGTTAACATAAGTTTTAACGGAAAACTTAACGGATGTATGAGAGTGTCCCAGAATTATAACTTTAGGTACTAGACTGAGACGAAAAAACTTCATGTACCAAATATTGAAAACCAAGAAACTTCAGGGTATTAAACTGAGATTAACCCTTAATATAATTATATATGAGCCAAAAGTCACTCCCCCCTCAAAACCGGCATTGTATAAGAGGAAAAAACAACTTCCTCATCATGACCATCGGCATGGAGAGGGAGGGTGGCGTGAAGCCCATGTGTCGAAAGCAAATATGACGGGTTGTGAGCATGGACAGAGCCAATGAAGGCTCACTGGGGGCAGATGCCTCCACTCAAGTAATTTGTTTGTTTAGTTACAGACTACAATTATATAATATACACGGGTTATCTTTGAAGAAAATATATGTATCTAATATCTAACATACATTCATTCTACTTATACTCCATATCAAATATTATATGAGCAATAGTGCTCTTGTTCTGTCATTCAAACCGAAAAAACCCTCTCCCGCCTATTATGTACTTATATTTTTCTCATCATTTTGCCACTTTCCACTACTATATTGAAATTTTTGTAACATTGGAATTGTGATACATCGTCATTTGAAACCATCATTAATATCATATTGCGTATAAACATACTATAATAAGGTTTTTTTAATTGTTTTCGGTTGCCCCCACTTGAAGAAATTTCTGGCTTCGTCCCTGATCGTGAGTAATTGTTGGCCAGAGCAATAGCCATAGCCGTTAGCGCTGCTCAATTTGCTTGTCTCGTGACCTAGTTCCGCCGTACGGAGTGGAACATGGAAGCAAGGCGGCTGATGGGGAAGGTTCTCCACACAGTCTACGGCAGACAACTGTAGTTTGCAAAACACATTATGCAGAGAGAGACATGAAAGCAAAAGGGAAGCATAAGAAAATGTAGCAAAAAAAAAATAATGCAGCACGCCCAGTGGGACTCGAACCCACAATCGCTTGATTAGAAGTCAAGCGCCTTATCCATTAGGCCATGGGCGCTAGTTGTTAGATGCAGCCTAAATTGTTAATTTACTTTATATCGTACAATAGCTTATTGGTTTATGTAAAACTAAATGTATACTTTGCTTTTTGGAATTATTAGAGTACTTTTATTTCTAATATAACAAGTTGGAGTACACACTTAGATTTTTGAAGTTTTAATAACTTTTTTCTTTTTTTTGTACAAGCTGTCTTTTACACTAAGACCATCTCCAACCCATGAGATAAATCTTAAAATATAAGCTTTAAAACCCCTCCAACATAATATACTCACCTGTAGCTTACCTGGGCCTCCGCAGCACCATGCAACATTATGCATAAATATGATAATGCATACACTAAAATATGAGGCAAATATGACATGGCATTTAAATCACATTTCTTTTAAATACGTTTTCTAAGAAAAACATCAAGTGTGTGTATATATATATGTATATATATATATATATATATATATATATATATATATATATACTGAAAACAAAAGCCCGCTCATTGATACGTAGACGGGTCGTAACCCCCATGCCTAGCCTGGCTACGCTCGTCCTCCGGATAGGCCTCACATATATGAGAAATAACTGAAATAACGTTAATTAACGTACATAAACAACACTAGCTAATAACTTCTCCTATATTGCTCCAATTGGGTATATAAATATACCACTGAGACCTATTCATCCTCATAAACATCCCCATATTTTTAAAATATTAATTCTGAGGTCTCACGTGCCGCCACGCGCCGGCCAAGTTACGGCCAGATGCGCCCCCACGCATGGCCACGTGCCTGGCACACGGACGGTAACAGTAATGGCAGTTAGGGAATTTTCGGTTAAATCCTAGGATATTCCGTCCAAAAACTAACGGTGTCACTTAACGCCGTTAGCATATTCCATCAAAACTGACGGAATATACCTCTTTCTTCTCCGGCGAGTCGCCGATCGCCGGCAACTGTTCGCCGGTTTTTGGAAAAACTTCCAAACATGGTTTCTTCTTCATTTTTGCACCATTTTCAATGAAATTTGTACCATTTTAAAGATCTCAACAAGACGAACAAAACCATACCTGCCTCGACCTCCAACTCGCCAGAAATTCAACGGAAAAAGCCTCGATATTCTGGCCAAATCTTAAAACTCGTCGATCTCGCTATTCCGATGTCCAAATTCTTCCAACGAACCACTCCAAGCTTCCTTAGGACCTCCTAAAGCCCCCTATGAGCTTAAAATCCCCCAAAACACAAGGTTTTACGTGAGCATGAATGGTGACAAAACCAGAGGTTAGGGTTTTCGAGGGTTTCCTTACCTGAAATTGGTACCACTCAGCTCGCAATGACACAAGGAACACGATGGTGTCTTCAAGACCTTCGTTCTGCCACGTTTGGAGGGTCTATGGAGTTGGTCCGTACGGGAGAGAAGAGAGAGAGAGTGAGTCTGAGAGAGAGAGAAGCACGGGAAGGAGAGAGAATGTAGATGTGGATGTGTGTGTGTGGTCCAAAAGCCACCAATCAAAACCAATAATTTTCTTATTTCCAATTGGGTCCAAAATAATAGGGACTTAACACATTGGTCCTCAAACCAAACTTAACCACACAATGCCACAAACGCTCAAGGGCATTTTCGTCTTTTCACACCTTCAAGAATAATTTTTCGGGACGGGCTGTCACAAGAAAAGTAGTTTATGGCTTATGGCTTAAAATTTTTTGGCGTAAATTTTTAAGCTTTATCCCCAAGGGTTGGAGATGGTCTAACAGACATTAAAATGATGAGGGGGAGTTTGAACTTTGAATCCGATATACAGTAGGTCAAAGAGGAAACCACTAGAGTAATCCACCACTTGCAGACCATCTTTTTAAACCATATTTTGTAAACCACATGATATGACAGTTGATAGTTGGATTCATTTTATAATGAATTAAAGAGAGAATCTAACAATCAACCGCTACATCATGTGGTTTACAAAATGTGGTCTTTAAAAATGATCTCTTTAGCATCACAATGAGATTGAAGACTGCTCATCATCTCTGGGCGTTCACCAAATATTCTTGAATTAGATACTCAAGCTGAGATCTCTTATTTGCAAGGTTTAAGTTTAACATTGTTGTTGAAGGTGTTCTCATTGAAAAAGTAAATTCTCACTTTTTCTTTTTCGATTATATACTGCCTCAATATGTGCCATGTGCAAATAATTAGACAATGCATCTTCTAGCTAAGAATGTGCTTATATCTACCAAGTTTAGTGCGTGACTTGAAGATGAATATTATATCATGTATCTCTGTATGCTTTAAATGAATATAACTTCTTTTACCCAAAAACGCAAAAACCTTCTTCATCCCAAAAAAAAAATAAAACAAAACAAACAAACCTAGAGTTTTTTTTCTTGAACCTGTACCTGAAATTCAATTTTGGTAAATCCTCAATCGAATAAATAAGTGTCCTATACTCCTTTGTCTAGGTAATCACTTATGGGAATTGTAAGAATATCATTTCCTTCTAAGAAAGAAAAAGGTACAATTTTCGCTTATGTATTCGTTCATGGGAAATGCAAGAATATCATTTTTTTTCTAAGAAAAAAAAAATACAATATTGAAATTTGTGAGCATATACCGATCAAGATTGTCTATTCATGTGCACGTTAAAGATAATTTTCACATATTCATAAACGACAAATTAGTATATTTATAGACTATATAAAAAAACAATGCGAGTTATATCTATTATTTTTCCAACACGAGTGATATCAATTATGAATCTTATGATGCATGTAAATCTTGCTATATATTTTAAAAACATTGTCCGTTTAATTAGGAAAGAAACTCTCTTGCAACCTATTTAATACATTTTTTTTATGTTCTCTAAGCACCATATATAACCAACAGGATCCTCTCTCAATCATTTTGATGAGAATTCTGAAAATTTATAAATTGTGTTCGTTCATCATACATTATGCGGTCAGTTTTTATCAGGTACTGTTTGTATTTAATTTTAAATAAAAATATTTAAAATAATTTTTGACAACGCGATGTACTATGAACAGATATAATTCACGGATTTTCAGAATCCTCACAAAGAGGATTCGACGAGGATCCAGATTCAATAAATAAAGGGAGTTTTAACAAAACACTTCCCGGTACTGTTTACTTTTAATGAAAAACTACATTTTTACCTTTTCCTAGTACTATTCAATACACTTTTATTTATCATTTTTCATTAAAACTAAAGTTTTTTTAACTTTTCATTAGTTTTTCTGTAAATAAATAGATAGATAGGTGTATTAAACAGGCTGCAGGAAAGCATTAATAGTGAACCATCCGGCCTGCACCAGTGATGGAACAGTTGATTGAGCCTTGAGGTTGACTTATGTATGTAGCTAGTGAGTGTATAATGATGATCATGAATCTCCATCTTCCACAGAATAATTTTAGTGGAGGTAGAGGGAGGGGGTCTACCAACCATTAATATTGCTACGCGTAAGGCCATCACAGTAGGTCCCTTCATTTAGGATATTAAGTAAATAAGAAAGAATATTTATAAGGTTCCGCAAGTGTGTTTAAGTTCTCGGGGTAGTTGTAGTTGTTTATCTCATTATTTGAAATAATAAGAATATAAAACTAACTCTTACTATTTTTCTCTTTATTTCTCTAGCCTTGGCAGAGCTTACATGAATTTCTCTATTTTATTGTTTTCTTTTTCAATGAAGCAAATACTTCTTTATATAGGTCTTGATCAGACAACACCTTACATGCATGAAGAAAAATACCTCCCTAAAACTTTTAGTTGTTGACATCAAAGTCTATTTTGGTTTGCTTTCTCGTACATTCATATTTGTGGCATTCACATTATATTTCACAACATTCTAAATAATTTTAGGGGACTAAAAGTCTTGCATAAGATTCTCATCAACTAATATAAAAAAGGGTAATTCTCAGAAGTTTCGTGATTTTCAAACTTTTATACATTAATTTTTTTTTTTACATACTAGTCTCGTATCTAAAGTGAGATTTATAAGACACTTTCATACATCTGTTAAGATTTCGGTCAGAATATCATGCCCACGTGGATAATGATTAAGGGCCACGTGTCAATTTGGGCCCATGTGGACACTAAAAAATAAAAAGAAAACTAATGAAAATGGTTTCGAAACTTTGAATTTTAACTAAAAATCATCTAATAACTTTATTTAATGATAAAAACAAAAGAAAAAAACCCAACCAAAATCCCGTGCAAGGTGAACGCCAACCCATGTTTAGTTTTTTGAAATAGTACCCGTGTTCAGTTTCAGAAATAGTTTGTTTAAGAAATAGTCAATGCTCAATTTAAGAAATAATGATAGTACAAGTGTTCAGTTTACGAAATTGTGATACTATCTGTGTTCAGTTTCAGAAATAGCCAGTTTAAGAAATAGTGAAGGAAAAGAGAGTGAGTGTGTCTGATGGACGCGCAGGGTCTCGTGCATCAATTTTTATTACGTTTTTTAATTTTATTTTTTATTATATTAAAATTTTGTCATTTTCATTAATTAGCTGATTTTCCCAAAAAAAAAAGAAGAAACCCATCGGATCCCTAAACCTGCAACAAGAAGAAGAAGAAGAATCTTATGCAAGGGGTTAATTGGCTGATTTTAAATAGTTCAGGGGTTAATTTACCAAAAAAATAGTTCAGAGGGTGAATTTCAACTGAAGTAATAATTTAAAGGGTTTTTATCACAAATCGTCCCTGACATTTAATCAAACACATCATTTTGGTCCCTGACATTGAAAATCAATAGAAATGGTCCCTGACATTGATCAAACACATCACAAATGGTCATTCCGTTAAAAACTCTTTGGGCAATTTTCAAAGCTTTGTAACTCAATCGTTTCTTAACCAAATTCGACCCATAATATATCAAAATGAAGATAGGAAAGTGTATAACAAGATTATAGTTATTTGGAAGCCCAATGGTTGCTAGCGATGGCCGGAAAATAGCCTCAAACGTGACTGGTCCAAGGAAAAACTGGAAAACTCATCGAAAACTGGGTAAACTTTAAACGTTCATAACTTCTTCAATAATCAACGAAATTGAATGATTCAAAAATAAAAATCATACTTCTCGACAAGACGAAGAGAATGGTATCTTTCTTGATGGCTAACTCACCGTATTTTGGCCGGAAATTGGCTCGAAATTGGCTAACTCGAAAATGATTATCCAATTTCGAGCCGTTTTCCGGCCAAACCACGGTGAATTAGCAGTAAATAAACGTACCATTCTCTTTTTCTCGTCTAGAAGTATGATTTTTGTTTTTGAATCACTCGATTTCGTTGATTATTGAAGAAGTTATGAACGTTTAAAGTTTACCCAGTTTCTGGCGAGTTTTCCAGTTTTTCCTCGGACCAGTCACATTTGAGGCTATTTTCCGGTCATCTCCGGCAACCATTGGGCTTCCAAATAGGTATAATCTTGTTCTACACTTTCCTATCATCATTTTGATATATTATGGGTCGAATTTGGTTAAGAAACGATTGAGTTACGAAGCTTTGAAAATTGCCCAAAGAGTTTTTAACGGAATGACCATTTGTGATGTGTTTGATCAATCTCAGGGATCATTTCTATTGATTTTCAATGTCAGGGACCAAAATGATGTGTTTGATCAATGTCGAGGACCATTTGTGATAAAAAAAACCCTAATTTAAAAGGTCAAACCGCAGTTTACTTCTTTTTTTTCAAAGTGTGTTAACTGAGTTGCACTCTCAGTACATATCTAATGGTAAGAATACTAGTCCGTACTTAACTGAATATTAAATTACATAACTAATATTGTCACGTACCAAGACTGGGCAAATGATAATATGTCAAAACACTGGTACATACCAATATTATAAAAAATAACGTACCAAAACATACACTACAACAAAAAGCTTCATTAGTCACTGATAGCTACCAATAGCTAATGTGTGTATAGAAGTTGACCTTTTTTTTTGTTTTTTTTTTTTTGGTAAACTGGAAATGTATTAACTAGGGCAAGAGATGCCAAAGATTACAACGAAAATCTAGCAAGAGGCAAACAACCAAAAAACAAACAGGAAGTACAAGGGGATAGTAGACCCGACATTGAAAGCAAAGCTCTAAGTGTCCCCCCTTGCACAACCATCACGAAATTAAGGTGGACAAGGTAAACCATCGTTATTCAGTACGTGCACAAGTGAAGATGGGGGTCGATCAACCCAAGACACATCACACATCTCCACACATCTATGCGATGCCAAGAGGTCAGCCGCCAAATTGGCCGATCTTGGAATCCAAGACCAGCGACAGTCCTGAAAGGCTTCCCCAAGCTTCAAACACTTCGCTAAAATTAGAAAAGCCTCCCATCTGCCATCGGATATGTTTCCCCGCATACATGAAATGGTTTTTTTTATAATCATATTCAACAACTACATGGGTTAAACCCAACGATAAACCTAACTCACATCCATGCTGCAGAGACAACGCTTCTGCACCAGCAACACAAGGCGCACGGATCCTAGTTCTTCGAGCAGCAAGGAAATTGCCAAAAGAACCCCAAACCACTGCTCATGCAAAGCCATCGCCCGTGGCAGCATCCCAACTTGCATCAACATTAATTTTTATAAAGGGAAGAGTCGGTGGCATCCAACTAACATGCCCCTCACTACCAGGTCCTTGCTGCATGGTGTGGACAGAAGAAGGTTGCGTGGCTTCAAGAAAAGCAGCAACACTTGTGGAGAGAGCGAATAACACCTAGAGCGGGTTGATATGTTTATGTTGGAAAAGGAAACTGCATCTGGCTTTCCAAATATGCCAATAGGAGAAGGCAATTAGAGACATAACCCTCTTCAAATCAGCTTTCGATTTGTCATTGTCCTGAATGATTGCAAGAAACCAATTTCTCCACGACGTAATCTCCCCCTTGTTAACACTATAGGTTAAAGCACCCCCAAACCAAATGGCCTCCACCCATGGACATAGGAGAAATAGGTACCCAACCGACTCCTCATGAGTGTGACATAAAGGGAAAACTGGTGAAGCTGCCGATTTTCGTTGATATAGAGCCGCCATTGTGGGCAGGGCACCGTGCAAGGTCTTCCACATGAAACACCTTATTTTGGGGGGAGTACTGAGCTGCCACACACACTTCCATAATAGCTCTGGGATGGTGACAGCCGAGGAGGAGTATACCATGCATGATTAGGATTCTAAATTCAATGTTTGTTTTTAAAATTATTATGTGCTTTTTTTTTCTTACGGGCACAAGTTCCTTTTTTTTCCTCTCACATTTTTTATTTTGTCTTTCTCTCAATAAAAAAAAATTAATCTAAAATATTGACGAGACTTAATGGTGACTGTTCAAATAGGAGGGAGAACTCAGAGAAGGGTAGAGAAAAAAATAGGTAAGAGAATACTGCTTCCATTAATTTTGTTCTCATCACCTACCAAATGCACTAGCTGTTGGCATGCCTTAAAATTATCCAAATTTGATTATTGAAAGGTACTAAACATGGTGGGAAGTTTACAACACATAACATGCCATGACCAAAGTTGTTTTTTCCCTGACGGGTTGGAAAATGTCTTTACGGTTGTAAATATGTACAAGTAGATAATTACTCTACCAATAAAAGTCCTCATAAATTATTTGTGAAAACCTGAGAAAATATCTGTTAGCTAAAAGCAAAGTGTACTGTGAACAAATGAAACGTGAAATCATAGACTAAAAAGAAAAAAGAAGCATAAAAGCAAAGAATCAAACATATGCTTGGATACTAAGGGGAAAAGTAACATAATTTGAATTTGAATATTGACAATAAAATAAATTAGACAAAAAAAAAAAAAAATAGAACTAACTTAATTTATCATCAAGGCCCCGGTTTATTTGAGAGATACAAAGTTTTTTATTTATTGCAAAGAGACAAAACTTATTCATATGGCAGGTGATGTCATGGTTATTTTTTTAGAGTGATGTTATTCTCACCCAAATATCTTATATTTCCACCCACCTTTTAATAATTTTTTTAATTACAAATTTGTCCATTTGCAAAAAGACTGATAAGGACATTAATTATCTTGTTTTGCTTAATTTTTTTTTTAAAAGGTTGGGCATGGGAGACAATTTGTCTACCTTAAACCCTAACTCATATTTTCATCTCCTTTCATTCAAATAAAGTAAAAAAATATCAATAGACTTAGAAGATGACTTTTTCATTAAAGAGGTGGAAGATGACGCTTCTATGGAAGAGGTAGAAGATTATGTTTCCATTGAAAAGGTAGAAGAATAATTTGTGTGTGGGTCATTTGAATTTGTCCATCATATTTTTGAATTTGTCGTTGTCGAATTCTTTTGAATTTGGATACCTCTATTGTTTCCATTTGAATTTGCAAACCTTAATGGTTTTCATTTACATATTATTTGTTTATATTTTTCAAGAGACAATTTTATAATTTCATATGTATGTATATATCAAAGGTTATTTTGGGAATAATAGTGGGTGGGGAAATAACATTTTGTTGTAGTCATATTTAGAATAGGAATGTGATTGTGTAAATCCTAGGGAATCTGGGAATGTATCTTATATTACTATTAGGAGTAGATTACTTATTAAATATTGTAATCCTAAAGGGAAAGGCTTTTACCTATCCTACTACTATAAATAAAAGCACAATGGGGTGAATCAAACACACCTCACAATTAAATCACTCTCTCTTCTCTCTAATTGTGGCCGGCCCCCTCTCTCTCTCTAAACCCTAGATCATTCAATCAAATAGGCCTACAACACATTATCAGCACGCTCTTGCCAGAAGCTGATGCCTGCAGCCCACCTCCTAACACTTCCTTTGCTCACGGCACCTAGCCCTCTTTTGGGCTATGGTATTTTTCGACCCGATAATATTATTTAGCTTCTATAATCAACCCTGTATAGCCCAATTTATTGAATTAATTAAAAGTGACTTGCAGTCCATTAATATGATAATGAATCCAAAATTATTGACCTGAAGATCACTTTTGGACATTAACGATTCAATAATTTATTTTTATACTTTGAACCGTTGACATACTTTCGTAGTAACGAAGCTCTCACACTTGAGTTCCTGAATAACCTTAAATCCACTATATTCAAAATTAGTATATTGTATTATGTGTTTCTTGCAGGAACCTCTCATTATGAACTAATTGTTCATAAAACTAAATTGAACCTGTAGTTTCAAATTTAGTGCCTTTGAAACCTGAAGTTTTCATTCAAAACATACCACATGAAACTTGTAGTTTTCATGCATAAATTAAACCAATACATGTCTATAGAACCTGTTTGTTTTACGATATATGTTTATGGCTTCCATATGACTAATCACGTTTTTCCCTTTGTTTTAGGGACATGTCGAACTTGAACAAGCTCGATTTCTCCGCTCTAGAAGTCTCCGGAAGAAACTATCTGAAGTAGGTTCAAGACGTGAAGCTCCATCTGACTGCAAATGGTATTAGAGCCACCATCGAGGCACCTGTCACTGACAAACCTTTTGATGAAGCTAAGAAGGCTACTGCAATGATCCTTATTCGAAGACACATCCATGATGCATTGCAAACCGAATACCTCGCGAGGACTCACGCACCCTCTGGCTTGCTTTGGCCGACCGTTTCGATCACCAGAAAGACATATACTTGCCTGAAGCAAGACACGACTGGCAGCATTATCGCTTCCAGGACTTTAAGTCTGTGAATGAATACAACTCTGAAGTTTGTAGAATCCGTTCACTGTTGAAATTCTGCAAGGTGGAACTCATCGAATCATATCTCCTGGAGAAGACCTATTCGACCTTCCATGCCACCAATATTGTCCTGCAACAATAATATAGGGCATAGAAATTCACCAAGTTTTTTTTATTTGATCTCTGTTTTACTTTTTGCTGAAAAGCAGAACCATCTTTTGATGAAGAATCATCAAGCTCGACCCACTGGCTCAAATGCCGCGCCTGAAATGCATGCGACCAATTCTAGCAGCCATAAACGATGAAAGAATTATCGTGGCTGTGGCAGTGGGCGGCAAGCCCTACCACGAGCCCAAGGTTAACAGAGTGTCCCACCTAAGGGATGAAATACGACCCATCAGTGTCCACCACTTACCCCTAAGGCCCCAAACTTCAAGAACAAGAGCAAAGTTCCCGTTCAACCCGCTTCTACTGAACTGGACATGTGCTATCACTCTGGATCAAGGGATCATTGGTCACACGTATATCGAGCTTCCCATGAGGCTATTGCCAAGTATCATTCCTGTCATGAGTCTAACTTTGCACATGTAGATCATCCGAAAGATGCAACTACATCAATGGAGATATCAGATTTTTGGGAGGCGTCAGCTCCTATAGATGAATAAATTAGACATGTTTTTATTTTCCCTTAGTGGCCGAACCCACTAGGAGTGGCCGACCCCTACCCCCTATTTTTCTAGGTTTATGGTTTAATTTTGAACAATTTTTCAAAGTATTTGGAATAATTTGTTTGGTTTTGGTTTGTTTTAAATTATGGATTGTTATTTGAATGTATATTATTTTCTCGAATTGCTTAATTGAATGAATGGACTTATATTTATGCATGTAACTAATTCAATCAATTTATTTCTAGGTATGTCTAGTGAGGAATTTAGTTGTCTGGCAGATAGCGCAACCATGCACACCATATTGCGTGAACGACACTATTTTACTAACTTAATACCCAAAAAAGCTCATTTGACAACTCTTTCAAGCCCATCTAACCTGATTGAAATATATGGAAAGGCACGTATCATGTTGTCCAATGGTATTATTTTAACCATTAAAGAGGCACTCTATTCTCCACGTTCTGAAAGAAGGTTGATGAGCTTTAGAGATATTCGAGATAATCAATATCATATTGAAACCATTGAAGATCATGGTTTTGAATTTCTTTGTATGACTTCATACGAATATGGCTAGAAGCGTATTCACGAGAAGTTGGAACGTCTGCCAAGTGGGTTGTACATCACAACCATTTGCGGCATAGAAGCCCACAGTGTCGCCAGCCCTATGCTTGAGTTCTAGGACACTTTGCTGCTTTGGCATGACCGTTTGGGACATCCTGGATGTGTCGTGATGCACCGCATCCTCAAATCATCACACGGGCATAAGTTACATCCCTATGTTGGACTCCTGCCATGCAAAGCATGTTCTTTAGGGAAGTTGAATACTCAACCCTCACATACAAAGATCATTCACGACCCCCCTAAATTTCTTCAGAGGATTCAATGGGACATTTGTGGACCTATCCAACCAATCTGCGGACCATTTAGATACTTTATGGTGTTGGTTGATGCATCGACACGATGGTCATATGTTTGCCTGTTGTCCACATGCAACGCCGCGTTTGCTAAACTCTTAGGCTAAGGGCTCACCACCCTGATTATCCGATTAAGTCGATTCGATTGGATAACGCTGGAGAGTTTACGTCACAGGCCTTTGACGATTGCTGCATGTCAGTAGGGATTGATGTGGAACATCATGTACCCCATATTCACACCCAAAACGGCCTGGTAGAAGCTTTCATAAAGCGCCTTTAAGTGATAACTCGGACTTTGGTTATGAGAACCAAATTGCCGGTATCTGGCTAGGGCTATGCAATATTGCACACATCTATGTTGGTCTGCCTGAGGCCCACCGCTACTCAACCACATTCACCGTTACAGTTGGTTACTGAATACGAGCCTGACGTCTCGCATTTACTGGTGTTTGGGTGCCCTATTTATGTGCCAATAGTGCCGCCACTACGTACCAAAATTGTTCCTTAGAGAAAAACGGGAATATATGTCGGTTATGATTCGTCATCAATTGTTCCCTACTTAGAACCTTTGATAGGAGATCTCTTTACCGCACGTTTTACGGATTATCACTTTGATGAGACAGTCTTCCCGTCGTTAGGGGGAGATAAGCATGTTAACGTTCCCGTAGAACGCCGCGAATTGTTGTGGTATGCTCCCACTATGTCTCATTTAGATCCCCGCACTGCCCAGTCTGAAACTGAGGTGCGACAAATTATAAATCTTCAGAGCATTGCTCAAGCATGCCAGATGCTTTTAATGATCTAGCAAAGGTAACAAGATCACATATACCCGCTGCAAACGCACCTGTAAGGATAAATGTACCCCGCATACATCCATAACCCGCCTAGGAAGGTCGGACCGTCCCCGAAGGTGGGGAGGCCGCACCTTCCACGCGGCAAGGTACATTGGCGGCTAACCAATCATCTACTCCAACCCTGAAGCGTGGCAGACCCCTTGGTTCAAAGGATTCACAACCCTGAAAAAGGAAAATGGCACCAACTAGTGACCCTAGTTTGAATTTGACCATCACTCACTCATTCGTTCCAACACATGAGGTTATTCTAGATTACGGTGATGCTTTAGATGAAAAATGCCGGCCTTCCGAGAATCGTGAGATTTCGGTCCACTACGCAGCATTGGATAAAGTTTGGAATAAGAATGAGATGATCGTCGACGATGCATTTGCATACTTAGTAGCTACTGACATCATGCTTAGCAATGACATTGAACCACGTTCCGTTGATGAATTTCGACGTAGAATCGATTGGTCAAACTGGAAACAAGCAATCCAGGTCGAACTCGATTCGATCGCGAAACGTAAAGTGTTTGGACCTATCGTTCCTACACCACCATGTGTGAAGCCCGTTGGCTACAAATAGGTTTTTGTGATGAAGTATAATGAGAAGAATGAAATAGTACGATACAAAGCACAACTCGTAGCGCAAGGCTTCTCTCAGCGCCTTGGGATTGATTACGAGGAGACGTATTCCCTCGTAATGGATGTTATAACGATCTGCTACCTTATCAGTTTGGTAGTTTCTGAAAAACTGAATATGCAGCTTATGGACGTGGTAACCGAGTATCTCTATGAGGATCTAGATACGGAAATTTACATGAAAGTTCCAGAAAGACTTCTCTTGACTGGTTCAAATAGTTCTAGACCACGGAACACTTTCTCAATTAGGTTGAGGAGGTCACTCTATGGATTGAAACAATCTGAACGGATGTGGTATAACCGTCTGAGTGAATATTTGACAAGTCAGGGTTATGTGAACAACGAATTATGCCCATGCGTGTTCATAAAGAAGTCACATTCCGGATTTGCAATCGTTGCAGTTTATGTCGATGACATGAACCTCATTGGGACTCTTGTAGAGCTTGAGGAAATTGCTACACACTTGAAATCAGAATTTGAGATGAATGATCTTGGGAAAACTCGATACTGTCTTGGCCTGTAGATCGAGCATTGTTTGGATAAAATCCTAGTACATCAATCGAACTACACCCAAAAGGTGTTGCGCCGTTTTAATAAGGATAAAGCGAAGCCTTCAAGTACACCTATGGTCGTTCGGACTCTAGATGCTAAACAAAATCCCTTCCATCCAAAGGAGGATGAGGAAGAGATTTTGGAAGCCGAAGTTCCTTACTTAAGTGCAATTGGGGCTTTATTATACTTGGCTCAGTGCACTAGACCCGACATCTCTTTCGCTATTAATCTTTTGGCAAGATACAACAATGCGCCTACACGCAGGCACTGGAATAATGTTAAAGACATTTTTCGCTACCTCAAAGGTATCCACGAATCTTCGAGTGTTGCCACCATTTATGGTACTCGAAATGATTCTCGCCTTGTTGGTTATGCAGATGCTGGATATCTGTTTGACTCATATAGGGCACGTTCTCAAATGGGTTATGTTTTTACCATTGGAGACACCGCTATATCTTGGAGGCCTACTAAGCAAACACTAGTTGCGACTTCGTCGAACCATGCTGAGATTTTCGCCCTGCACGAAGCATCGCATAAGTGTTTTTGGCCGAGAGAAGTTATGAAACACATTCGAAGCACTAGTGGTCTTACATCTATCGTTGACCTTCCTACGACGATCTTTGAAGACAATGCAGCATGTATCGAGTAATTGAAGAAAGGATACATCAAGGGAGACAACACTAAATACATAACGCTGAAGTTCTTTTACTCACATCAACAGCAGCAGCATCAGAACATTGAAGTCAAGCAAATCCGTTCCTAGGACAACCTGGCCGATCTCTTCACCAAATCGTTGCCCAAGTGTACTTTTTAGACGCTCGTCCAAGGAATCGGTATGCGTAAATTATCTGAGTTGAATCGCTTGTAGTTTTCTTATTTAGAAGTTATGTCTAACTCAGGGGGAGTATCTAGAAGCATACTCACATGATCTTAATGTACTCTTTTTCCTACGATTATGAGCATTTTTTCCACTGGGTTTTTGCTATCTAATGAGGTTTTAATGAGGCACCCATCCTGGGATGATCATACTCCTTTGAGTTCACTACTTTCGTCACGTTTGATGTTTGTTTTAGACATTATGCATACTTCTCACTTTTCTCCTTAGTCTATGGGTTTTTCCCCATGCCTTGTGTTTTACCATAACGAGGTTTTGTGAGTTTTACTATAAATGCATACTTCACATAAATTTGAGACTCGTGATCACCCATTGTGTCGATGACTTCATCAACTATTCTACCTTATCTGTTGAAGATCTGATGAGATGGTTTGTTGAGTATTTACACACTCAAGGGGGAGTGTTGCAGTCATATTTAGAATAGGAATGTAATTGTGTAAATCCTAGGGAATCTGGGAATATATCTTATATTCCTATTAGGAGTAGATTACCTATTAAATATTGTAATCCAAAAGGGAAAGGTTTTTACCTATCCTACTACTATAAATAAAGGCACAATGGGGTGAATCAAACACACCTCACAATTAAATCACTCTCTCTTCTCTCTAATTGTCGCTGGCCCCCTCTCTCCCTAAACCCTAGATCGTTCAATCAAATAGGCCTACAACACATCTTAATTTTTTAACTTTTTAAGGTGGGTGGGATTATAACGTGGGTGGAAAAATATGACAATAGGGGTGGATCTAGTAGCTCTTTTTTTTTTATTGCGTTTACATTTACAATTTTACCCTTCTACAACTGAAGGATGTCTTTGTCTCCTAATTTGTACTTTTTTTTCTCTCCTCTTTTTTCTTCTTCATCATTCTCTCTCTCTCTCTCTCTCTCTCTCTCTCTCTCTCTCTCTCTCCTTCTTACTCGTGTCTCTCTCTTTCTCTCTTTCTCTCCCCCTCCTACATCTTTCTCTCTCCTATTTCTTTTTCATACTTATGTCTCTCCTTCCTCATTTTTTCTTCATATTGTTCCTTAGATTTATAAATATATTTTTTTTCTTTTCTAAGAACGATTGGGATTTTAATTTTTTTTGTTTTTATTTTAGTATTTTTGAAAATATTTAATTTTGAGGTTTTAATTGATTTGGATGCATGAATATTGAAATTGATCTTGCAGAAATGCATGAATTTTGAAATTGTTTTGCAAAAACGTAGGAATTCGAAACTAATCTTGCAAAAATGATGAAATTTGAAACTGATTTTGCCCAAGTGTTAAGAATTTGAAACTGATACTGCATAAGTGTTGGAATGTTTTAAACTGTTCTTGCAAAAATGCTAGAATTTTGAAACTGATGTTGCATAAGTGTTGGGAATTTTGAAATTGATCTTGTAGAAATGCTGAAAATTTGAAACTATCTTGAAGAAATGGTCAAGGAGGGGTTGGGTTGATAGCATATGTATGTAATTTTGTTGAAATTAAAGTATACTAAATGATTGTACTGAAAAATATACAAACTGGTTCTACCAAAAGTATACTAAAATGATTCTGTATATAGTTGGAACTGTTCTTGCAAAAGTGGTCGATGATGAGTTGGGCTAATGGCATGTTTGTGATTTTGTTGAAATTAAAGTATACAAACTAATTCTACCATTAAAAAGTATATAAAACTGATTATGCAAATAGTTGAAACTACTCTTGCAAAAATGGTCAAGGAGGGAATGGGGCTGATGATGATGAAGATGATAATAAAATTAATAATAATAACAATAATAATAATAATAATAATAATAATAATAAAAACATACACACAAGTTAAATTTGCAATAAATATAACTTTCTTCATGGCCTCAGTCATATACACAAATAAAGTTAGAAAATATGACAACTTTTTGGTTATGATCTGATTAAAATTATATATCAACAAAAAAACACTAAATCAGCCAAAATATAGGAAGAACACCATGATTGATCATGTTAACCTACCTAATTAAGTAGGTAAAAGCACAAATAACACAACGATGGAAAATAAGATTCAAGGAGAAGGAAGAGGTTGTCCTCAAAGATACAAAATCCCGTAAAAAAATTAAGCTTATTTTCTTTTATATATGTAAGCTTGCATGCTTTTCATTCCATTTATATTATATTAAAAGCATCAGTCGATCGCTACAAATTAATAACAAACCATCGACCTTATGGCAATTATAAGATTGAGAAATATTGTCACTTGCTATTAGAATTGACAAATTAACGAGTCCTTGTTATATATAAAGGAAAGACTTGGGTGAGCTGTGGCACTGAGCAGTGGTCCTGCTGTTTATTTATTTATTTATTTTTTTTTAAAACTCCTGCTGTTTAATTATGTAAGCAAAGATATCACAGTCGAGTGTAGAGAAATTGTGTCATTTTCTATTGTCCCCCAACGATAATATCTTTTTCGCACCTCAATTATCTAATAATGCCTCGTTGTCCCCCAAAAGTAAACTTTGAAACAGACAGATGATCTAGCAACTAAGCCATATATATATATATATATATATATATATATATATATATATATATATATATATATATATATTTTTCATATGTGTGTGGTGATGAATGTATAATTGTGACTTCAACCACTGAATGCAGGCTATTTATTATCTTCTTATAAGTAGCGTGAACGGGGTTGGAGCTTAAGATTACAATTGCTTTACTAAATATCTAAAACACTAATTAGTAAGGGTCTAGTTGTCTAAATTACAAGAAAAAATGTAGGTGGGAATTTTTATTTCATTTGCAAATCGATATAGTCTAATTAAAACATTTTAAGTTTAAAGAAAAACGTACGACGCATAATAAAATTTTAATTAGATGGTGCATGTTATTCAATCAGTCACGGAATGCAATTTTTTCTCTGTGTCGTTTGACTTTGTTGCCCTTTTAAGTGTTTTGATTTATGTTATGCAAATTAAAGATATAGTGAGGGTTTAATTACATTGTCTGACAGCTAATTTCTTCAAGAAACAAGAAAGTTAGGCAGGAATTAAACAAGAACATAGGGCTAGATAAGTTTTAAGATCTTATTCTTATAGATGATAAACAATAAGTTGAATAAATCAAAGTGGAAGTCGTAGATACTAATCAACTAACTAAATATTCATTGATATATTTTCTACATTGTCTTCGAAGAGGTTCTCTAGCTAATCAATATTATTCTTCCTCCTCTAAATAAAAAAGAAAAGCATGGTGGGTAATTCGTGCTCAATTTCTAACAAAGTTTATGTCAGCTTGATGACACCTTAAAACTCATTCTAAATTCTAAAATCATTTGACTTTTTTTCACTAATTTTATATAACAATCCATCCTACGTTCTTTTAGTCATTAATTTACATATTAGTTGAATATATTACAAATTTACTAGCACTATTCTAATCCTCCAAAAAGGAAAACTTATGGTCTATGTACAGAGAACAGTCGATGTAACTTGACATGCGTGGTGGGAGGGCTTAAAAAACTCAACCTCTCCCGTCTCCCTCCCTCTCTTCAGAACACTTCGCCAACAGCCACACTAAACAGAGCCTTCGTCACTGATCCGGGGGTTTTTCCCCGGAGAACCCCCGGATCTTTTCTTTTTCTTCACTTAGCTTTTCAGAAATATCTCCCCCGTTCATTGTAGAGAGTTTTGTATATTCCCTAGTTTCCTAGGGCTGTGCCCCCGGCCGTTCTTTTGGATGGGCAACCATTTGTTCTCCTGGAAAATTGTTTCCATTTGTCATCCACTATTAAAAATTTGCCACATATCTCCCGTCCCCAAACAGAAAAATGTTGCACCATATTCAAAAGTTTTGTCTCATGTTTGTCCTTGGATATACAGAATAAGTCACTTCGAATCATTGCAATTTGCCAACGGTACATTTGCAGTCCTATGTGATGACAATATAATTCTAAACCTTCCAACGGTAAAATTTTACAATTTGTCCAATACCTGAGAGTCATTATCTAATTAGTCCACAATTGTAGGCCAAAAGGAAAAAAAAAAACAAACTAACAATTAGTAATGCAAATTTCAAAAGTTGAATAAGATAAAGGAAATAAGGATGGAGGCTAGCGAATGTTGAGTGCCAAATATTTTGAGTAACGTATAAATTTAACCATAAAAATTAAGTTTTATGTCTGTACATACTTGTAAATAATCAGAAACACTACCCCAAGCACATGCACACATGTCCACTGAGAGATGATTACATTGGTGATTAATGATAATTATCATGATTATGGTGATGATTGCTTGCAGCTAAATACCAATTATATGTAATCCGTGGTCCCTAGTCACTGTGAAAGAATATGCCAAATATGTGCCATGCCAAACTCTCCAAGTATCGGCAAGTTAGTACAAATTAAAACTACAAAGTAAAGTGCAGCGGCTAAGTTAACTTCTTTTGAAGATCATATGGAGCATGGAATGCAATTGGAAGATCGAAAAACCAAGACGTATGGTAAATAATAAAAAATATATATAGCACTAAATTTGTATGAATTATTTTACAATGACACTTGTGACCGGCGAGTTAGCACAAGTAGCCAAACAACTTGCACAATGAATTATATAGACCATATAAAACCAGCAATCTTGTAGATGAAGAACTAAAAAAAGCTATGCACACCGATTGAGCCATTCGAAAAACCCACATTACTAGACCCTCCGAGTTGCTGGGAGTATTAAGTTCTCTCAGCTGCTACTATCCGATGAGAAAAATCCCCACAAGTTTAACTCAACTCCCTCGAGCCCCAATGATGGATACACCCACCCATCCAATGAGTCATTCACCAGTATGAACTCGTTCCTCGACTCGGGCAAGTCGAAACTGCCCTCGATATTGGGTAACTCCACAATCTCCCCTAGCTCCTCAGAGTCCGAACCCTCGGACTGCGACAACAAGTAAGATGAGGACGATGACGATGATAACGATGATGATGTTGTAGAATTTAAATGAACCATGGCTGCTGCTTTAGTCGCGGCTGCCTGGATATCTTGAGGTTTAAGGGACGCTGGCCGTGGCAACAACTCGGTCAGTTCTGGAAAGTTCAGAATGGCCGAGTTGCCCTTAATGCTGAGGGCGGCCACGTCATGCGCACGGGCCGCCATCTCAGGCGTTGAGAATGTGCCCAGCCAGATTCTTGATTTCTTGCGCGGCTCGCGAATTTCTGACACCCATTTTCCCCAGTTGCGCTTACGAACTCCTCTGTAAACTGGGTGTTTGCTGCTGTTGTTGTTGCTATCATCATCTCTCTTTCTTTTGAGTACTACTTGCTGCTGCTCTCGGCTGGGCTTCTTGGTTTTGGTGTTGAGTGTGTTGGCGGTTGAATTCGGGCGAGTCTGCAACAATCCAGACGAACATGACGAAGAGTTGCTGGTGCTTTCAGCTTCTGAAATGTTTGGTTCTGGGGCCATTGCTGACAAATTGAGACCTACCCAGCTGATAATTTTGGAGTAAATAAAATGTGGCACACAAGTATATGTTATTGATGTGGGAACCAATATACAACTATATATAATAAGATTGGTAGAGAGAGAGAGAGAGAGAGATAGAGATGAGGGGGTTTTGAAGGGGATTTGATATGAAATGGGGCACACGCTCCTTTGCATTGACCCTTAACCTACCGTTGATAACTTACTAGCTATAACAATGACAAAACCACACTAACAATTTACATGCAAATCTCCTACGGAAACACAAATACTGACGTGACTTGGTACTTCCAAATACAAAAAGAAAACAGTAAAAAGAGGGAACGTTAATGGTAGGGTTAGGCATGGGTCGTCTGTACTAGAGGGCGTACAGTGGAGGGCCCCCACTAAACACCATTGATTCAAGCAGCAACGTTCTAAATTGAATTCTTCTGCAAACCTCATTTGTCCACGTCTCTCCTTTCTTTTGTTCATTTTGTCCGTTGCTTTGTTCAAAACCAAATTCCCACATTCATAGATTAATTAGGGTTATCTTACCTCATCACCAATGAGCACATGACAACACCTTCTTGACCACATCTATTCGCCCTTATATATATTTTTTTTAGTTCGGCAGATTCCTTACATTGAGATTAAATTAATCAGTACTTGCAATTAGAACATTAATTTAAAATTTGAACGAGTGTGTTTTAGTTTGGAATTTTTGTATAAGGCAAACACTAAGATTAATTGATGCTTTGAGGAAGTCTTTGTAAATTCCAAAACACTAATGCATGCTATTACCACCTCTCTCCCTTCTCTCATTGCGGCCATAGCATGTGGATTATGTAAATATAGAACCATCTAACCTAAGCATGTGCATTATGATGAATGATCACTTGACAAACAATCAACCAAACTTTCATGTTCAGTTGAAGTTGGCAAGTTGCAAAGGGATCTATTTATTACATTTTGTTAACGAGGGGTCCTTTCTGACTCTTATAGACTCAAAGGAACACGGGTCCAAAAGAACATTGGCCCAAAGGAACATATGATAGGAACACATACCCAAAGAAAGAAAGACCAAGGCCCAACAGAATTGGGAAGGATGACCCTGAGCGCTACAGACGATCGCTCGATGGTCTGATATTTCTACCAGCAATGAAGCCGAGCGCTTCTGCATAAAGTGCTTATCGACCATCGGCAGAAAGTTGGTGTGATGGCAACTTTACGGTGAGAAGTCCGAGAGACACAGAGCTAAGCCTACTCGGACATTAACTCCAGGTCACATGGTGGCTATCAGAGAGAATGGAAGCTTACCAAAGGACATAAAGGTTGACAAATTAAGCCTCGAGTGTGGATTCCCACGAACCCCAGGGCCGAGCAAGGCACTCATTGCGCGTTGTCCCAGGAAAACATGCAATTAGACCTGAACGGATGTCACTTCGTGTTGACTAAAAAATAGAGGGGTAGCTAAGTCTACATATTCGGCGCATAAAATGCAAAGTTGGTGGAAGACTCGAGCCAGAGACTTAGGGATCAATGATGGCCTATATAAGGATTATGAGTACTCCTTAAAATGGGTCAGACAAATTGAGAAAGAAGAAATTATATTGAGCTGAACGTTATGTATAACCCTATATTCAATACATACGAGAGACTCGGTGGACATGGTCCAATTTTCAAGAGTGAACCACTTAAATATTGTTGTTAAGTTCTCATGGTTCGAACCCTGAGCCCACCAAGGGTCGATTACACGACCATATTGATCTTTGTAAACCTCACCAGATTTAAGCGTTAACAGTTTGGAGCCGTTTGTGGGAACCACGTGCAAATTGGCCGTGTTTTCTACCAAGCAAGCTCAAATACGACCCGTGCTATCATGATGAGCAAAAGGATGAGAGAAAGGGCCTTGTCCGGTGGCCGTGAGGGGACTAGCCGACAAAAAATGAGAGCAGAAAAGGCCATGTTGGCTAGCCTAGAAGAAAAGATAGAGACCATCTTAGCTAGTGTTGAGAGATGAACAAGGTGGGAAATCTCATCCATGCCCAGAACACTTTTCTGCAGGAGAAACATGCCTGTTTTTCGGAGCAAATCACACAAATCAACGAGAGGATAGAGCACATCTTCTAACATGGAACAGATCACCCATGTGACCCGAGACCTATAGATCATCCTCATTTCCCCTTAGACATTGGAAGTGGAGGTAAAGACGCCCTAAAGCCATAAACCAATGAAGAGTCTGAACAAAGGAAGACGCTCGGAAAACAAAAAGAGGCACTGATTGCCGAGCCAGTAATCTAGAATTCAAACGACTACCCCCATAACCACCTCAACTGATGCAGCACGAAGCAATGAAAGGGTTACTAGCGTAATCCTTTGTAGAACAAAGTTACTGGAGTCCACCAGTTTGATAGAAATCCCAAAGGATAATTTGATTAATTGATTGAAAAGTTGAAAAGATGATTACAAATCCATGGCTTAAATAAGCCTTTTAGAACCTCTTGGAAAACTCAAAAGACTTAGGAAATTAAAATGGAAATCACTGACATATAATAAAGCCCTTGAAACCCCTAAAAGACTCCATTTATTAGTAGACTGCCATTTTGATGACTTTCTGCAAAAGATGGCTCAAGCCACATTTGTGGGAGAATTGTTTTAATGAGTTTCTGCGAAAAATGGCTCAAGCCATTTTTATGGGAAAATAACACCTCTTTTATGATTGGGTCCCTTTGTCTTCCGACGGTCCATCTCCTCCTCGATCCATTCTACCATTTGTTCTACATCAGTCCCTTCCACTTCAGAAGAACTCGATCCCGAGTTACGATCAGGATAAAGAACTTCATCATCATTGAAGTCATACAAATCAGCAACATTGAAAGTATTGGAAATTCCCATATAATCTGGTAAATCAATAACATAAGCATTGTCATTAATTCACTTGATAACTTTGAATGGACCATACTTTCATGGCTTTAACTTGCTATAAGTTCCAGTAGGGAAACGTTTTCTTCTCAAGAACACCATGACAGAATCTCCTTCCTCAAATACTTTAACCCGCCGATGTTTGTCTGCTGCTTCCTTATACTTAACATTGGTTTGTTCAAGCTGTTGCTTAACCTCGTCATGAATTACCACCACATCTTCAGCCATATTTTCTGTAGCAATGCTAAGTCAATGTCCCATAGGTAGTTTCACCAAATCCAACACATGATGAGGAGTGGCAGTGTAAACAATGGAAAATGGTGACTTACCCGTAGCACGATGCATGGCACTATTATAAGCAACTCCATCTAAGGCAAAGCATGGTCCCATTGTTTTGGCTTTTCTCTGCAAATGCTTCGAACCATGTTACCAAGAGTCCTATTTGTGACCTCTGTTTGTCCATCAGTTTAGGGATGTGCAGTAGTACTTCGATTCAAAATAGTCCCAAACATTCTCCATAATGTAATCCATAAATGACTCAAAACTTGGTGTCTCGATCAG
Source organism: Heteromeles arbutifolia (assembly GCA_024362995.1). Taxonomy (NCBI): domain Eukaryota; kingdom Viridiplantae; phylum Streptophyta; class Magnoliopsida; order Rosales; family Rosaceae; genus Heteromeles; species Heteromeles arbutifolia. The sequence goes on from JANCRC010000012.1 coordinate 17,920,076, forward strand.
AAGTGATGGACTTAGGTACCTCATGCAATCGAACAACCTTCTTGAAAAATAGTTTGGGTATGTTTGATGCATCAGGGGTCTTTCTACAAGCAATGAAATGAGCCATCTTGGAGAACCTGTCAACCACCACAACAATTGAATCCACTCCTCTTTGCGTTCAGGGTAGCTCGAGCACAAAATCTGTAGCAATGTCCTCCCAAATATCGTTAGGAACAGGTAAAGGCATGTAAAGGCCCGTATTTTGGACTTGTCCCTTTGAAACCTAACAAGTGTAACACTTCCTCACAATAGCTCCAACATCCCGTTTCAATTGTGGCCAAAAGTACCTCTCCTCCAAACTTGTTATCGTCTAATCACGACCAAGATGACTGCTTAATCCTCCTCCATGCAAATCTCGAATAAGCTTTTCCCGCAATGAAGAGACAGGAATAGATAACTGGTTACCTTTGAACAGAAAACCTTCGTTGATAGAGTAATCTGTTATAAGTTCATGATTAATGGATTTCCTCCATATTTCCTGAAAATCATCATCGGTTGCATACAACTCCTTCAAGCACTCGAACCCCATAACTTCTTGGGAAATAGGGATTAGCAACGATGCTCGTCTACTCAAGGCATTAGCAACACATTTTTGAGCTCCAGATTTGTGCTTGATAACAAACGGAAATTTTTGCAAGAACGTTACCGATTTGATATGCATTTTATTAACATGCTTCTGATTGTTAATAAACTTCAAGGCTTGATGATCCGTGAATAGCATAAATTCTTTCTGAATGAGATAATGTTCCCATTGTTTTAAAGCTTGAATCACCGCATAAAACTCCTGATCATAAGTGCTCCATTTCTGACGGGCTTCACTTAGCTTCTCAGAGAAAAAAGCTATAGGTCTATTTTCTTGGGAAAGAACAACATCCACTCCCACTCCACTTGCATCACATTCGACTTCGAATACTTTCTCAAAATTTGGAAGAGCTAACACCTGAGCAGTACAAAGCTTCTCTTTGATCAAAACAAAGCTTTGTTCTTGTTTATCTCCCCAATGGAACTTGCCTTTCTTCAAACAGTTTGTAATGGGTACGGTGATGGTACTGAAATGCAGCACAAATCTCCGATAAAAAGTAGCCAAGCCATGGAAACTCCTCACGTCGGAGACAGACTTCAGAGTTAGCTAATCTCGGATGGCTTTGGTTTTCTCATCATCCACCTGAATACCATTCTCACCAACCACAAATCCTAGAAATAGCAATTTATTTGTACAAAATATGCATTTCTTGAGATTCATATACAATTTATTTTCTTTCAAAACACCTAAAACGTGTCTCAAATGCATCATGTGTTCTTCTTTGGTCTTGTTATAGATTAAGATGTCATCATGAAGGTACTCGGTGCATTAGACAATCCAAATGGCATCACTAGCCACTCGAACAATCCATCCTTGCTCTTGAACGTCGTTTTCCACTCATCTCCAGGCCTGATTCGAATTTGATGGTAGCCACTGCGAAGGTCAATTTTTGAAAAATATTTCGAACCTTCAAGTACATCTAGCATGTCATCTAACCGAGGTATTGGAAATCTGTATTTGATGGTGATTCGGTTGATAGCTCGGTTGTCTGCACATATACGCCATGTCTTTTCCTTTTCTTTGTCTTTCTTTAGAGCCAATAGGGCAGGTACTGCACAAGGGCTCATACTTTCTCGGATACACCCCTTTCACAGCAAGTCTTCAATTTGCTCCCTCAAAATCTCATTTTCTGCAGGGCTCATTCGATAATAAGGAAGATTTGGTAGGCTGGCTCCAGGTACCAAATCAATTTGATGCTAGATGTTCCTCATAGGAGGAAGCTCGTTAGGTGATATGAGCATATTTATGCGACTTACTTAGCTTGTTTTCATGCATTAATGTCCTTAGTTCTTAGTTAATTTTGTATTTTAAGCTATTCTCGTGTGTTTGTAGGTTCTAAGTGTCAAATGGCAAAAAGAAGCGATTTGGAGCATTCTAGAGCATTTTTGGGCCAAGATTGGGTGGTGCAAGCATGCAGGCAAGTTGGTGGACGAATTTGAAGATAAAAAGGCTTGAAATCAGCCACAAAACACTTTTTCTAGAAGTTCTATCCCTTGTCCTACAAAAGTGGCGCCCCAAACCTTTCTAGAAGTACCAAAATCTGTCATAAAACACATTCTTTCTAAAACCCTAATAATCTGGCGCCTCCTTCCTTTTTAGAAGGCCTTTGCCTTGCCTTGCACTCAATTCCTTTCCCTCCAATTGTGCCACACCTTTCCTATCCTTATTCCTCTTGGATTCTGATTTAATTAGCCTATTTGCTTGTAGATTTGGTTTGTGCAAAGCCTTTTCAGAAATTAATTGGGCTAAACCCTTTTTCCTAATGTATTTGAGCCTTGTGCCGCACCCTAGGCCTCTATTCCTTAATTTCTGTTAAGTCCAAGTACCAATCTGATTTCTCTAGGGTTTTGAGATGCCTACATATACATATTTTAGGGTTTTACCGCAGAAACCACCATTCACCACATAAATTCCTTTAGCCACACTCCATCCACTATTCTACACATCCAAACAAAATTCCAGCCATCCTCATTCCCTTGCTGCAACTCACATCCAACCTAAACCTATCTCTAACCTTTTCATACATCCATACACATCCTTGGACTCTTGTGCAGCAACAAGGTGGGGAAAAAGAAGAACCTTGGCGATTCATGGTTGCAGATTGGAGCGTTTTAGGTGTACTTCGTTCTTGTTTTCAATGTTTATTTTGTTATTACTTTATGATTTTGCTGTAATCATGAGTGGCTAAATCCCTATTTAGTTAGGGGGAAGTTTGAAGCCATGAACATGTTTGAGATATGAATTGATTTCTTCCAATTGTGATTTGTTAAGTTGTGATTACAATTCAATTATCTGTTTTAATCATAACTGATTTGTGTATGTTTATTAAGGATGCATACTTAGTTTTCATGCATGAATCAGATGCTAGAATATAAATGAGTTTCACCTAATTGTTACAAGTCTATATTCCTGAGTAGTGAAGGTTGATTGTCACGATCGCGTTAATTGAATTCTTGGCAGACGTATCATGCATTCATAGTTATAATTGCCTCGTCAACACTTACGATTTTCATGAAACGTAATGATCTCTGATTGTATCTCTATTATGCATTCATGTAGGGGACTTTTGGAGAATGATTTGGGTTGTCACATGCATTCATCCAATTCAATGAGTAAAGGAAAATCTGAGGGTTAATTTGTGCATCACGGTTAATCTGGGGTGTTGAGCATCATAGTTTATTGAAAAGCAATTGGAAATCGATTCATGTATAAGTGTGTCATGTGTGGAAAACGGACCTCTAACTAATCCATCCATCATCTTATTTCCTAAATTTGTTTTACAATTTGTTTAGTTTTACAATTTGTTTGTTTGTTTCAATTTCGTCAAAACCAAAACCCCCTTTTACTTTCTTGTTTCAAAGTGTTTAAAATCTGTTTTAGAGTGTTTTGAGTCAAGTCAGAACCCTAAATTCGTCCAAAGTTGTGTTTAGAGTCCAAAGCTGCCCAGTTTGTATTTTTAGGCAGTTTTGAGTATTTTTGAGTTGTTTTAAGTCTTTTGAACCTGTTTTGAGTCCCTTGAGTCTTTCCAAACATTTTTAACTTTGTTTTTTTGTTTTGAGTCAGTTTAGAGGTTTTAGCAAGCCCTCCTAATCCCTGGTTTAGAACGATCCATACTTGCATTTATACTACGATTTGACAACAAGATGGTTTAATTTGAGTGCTTAATTTTTATCACATCAAATTTTGGCGCCGTTGCCGGGGATTAGCAACTTTGCTAATCCCTTGGTTCTTTTTTTTTCGTTTAGTTTGTTTTTATTTTAGTGTCTAACTTCTTTTGTTTTATTGTTTTTAGGTACTAGTGTATGACTCGAAGTTCCCAACCTGTTCGTGAGCACATCTTGGACTTTGACGACGATTTTGAGCGAACCTTGAGAAAGAAAAGAAAGAATCCAAAACCTCACCCACCTAGTTCAAGTTCTGAAGTCGAGGTTGAGGGGCAAGAAAAGGCCGAATCTGAGGAGATAGAAGAGGCCGAGGTTAAAGAGGTTATGACTGCAGATAATCGAACCATCAAAGAGCTTTCTACCTCGGGTGTGGATAATGCCGCGCCTCTATGCATCCAATATCCTAGGGCAGCACCAGATAAGACCGCCGATTTTGAATTGAAGTCAAGCTTGTTACATCATATTCCGAAGTACCATGGGCTATCCATGGAGGATCCAAACAAGCACTTGAAGAAGTTTGAAGTAGTTTGTTCGAGCATGACCCCGGTGAATGTCGATGGCAGCATCTTGAAGATGAAAGTTTTTCCATTCTCTCTAATGGATAAAGCTAAAGATTGGTTGTATGAACTAGCACCTGGGACGGTTACATCTTGGGAAAGTATGAAATGAGCATTCTTGGAGAAAATTTTCCCAACTTCAAGAGTCATTCTCTCGAGGAAACGGATTAGTGGCATCCAACAAAATCAAGGAATCAAGGCGAGTCGTTCCCAACTTATCATGAACGTTTTAAAACTCTTGTTGCTTTATGTCCACAACACCAAATGAAGGAGGAGCTGCTCATTCAATACTTCTACGAAGGACTCATCCCCATTGAACGCCAAATGTTAGATGCCTCGGCTGATGGTGCGTTGGTTGACAAGACCCTGGTGGCTGCCAAGACTTTGATTGCAAACCGAGCCCTCAATGCACAACAATATGAAGGTGTTGGACAGAGAGAGAACCCACGGCAGCAACATGTCAATGAGATAAGTGCAATTTCTGAAATTCAATCACAATTAGCTAACCTTACCTCTCTTGTGCCTCAGGTTGTAATTGGGTCCAAAGCACAAGAAAATCAAGTTTGCACCGTGTGCTCCATCCAAGGGCATCTATCCGAGAATTGCCCTCAGTTGATCGAGAATGGTGGATGGGAATCTGCTAATGTTATTGGATTCCAAGGCCAAAATCAAACCAAATATGATCCATACTCGAACACATACAACCCCGGATGGAAAGATCACCCTAATATGAAGTGGAGAGAGCCCCAACAACCTACACAACAAGGGGGATTTCGGCAAAACCCCCCGGGTTCCCACGACCATATCAACAAAATCAACCACTTTCAGCCTAATCTAGAACAGGTACGTCCATGGATAATGATCAATTTGTTCAATTATTAACTAATGTGGCGCAGGGCATGCAAAATCAAGCCAAGGAAGTGGAAGATTTGAAGAAACAAATGAGACAAATGGCTGAATTCATGGGGAAATTCAGTAGAGAACAAGGTAAGCTACCTAGTGGGACAAATGTGAATCTGAAAGGAGGATTCGAATCTGCCCAAGCCATCATCTTGCGTAGTGGAAAAGAAGTTGGAGTTGAGTCCAACACTCCCAAATCTGTCCAGAAAGAAGATGAAAAGTTGCAAAACGAGGAGGGGAGCACTAGCACACCCACGGCAAGAGTGAATCAACCTTTGCCACAGGCCTCTATCACTCATAATTCAGCCAAACAAGGTAAGTTGGTTTCAAATTCACTTAATACTAATCTGACCAATATTCCTTTTCCTCGTAAGTTCATGCAATCGAAGAAGGATGAGAATGAGAATAACATTCTTTAAACATTCCGGAAAGTGCAAGTGAACATACCACTCCTTGATGCAATTAAACAAGTCCCGAAATATGCCAAATTTCTCAAGGAGTTGTGCACAACCAAGAGAAGAATGTCGAACAAAGAGGTAGTTAAGGTAAGTGAAAATGTTTCAGCCGTATTGCAACGGAAACTGCCCACTAAATGCAAAGACCCCGGTAATTTTACGATTCCTTGTGTAATTGGCAATACTCGGTTTGAAAATGCAATGCTAGATTTAGGTGCATCTATAAATGTCATGCCTTACTCCATTTATACATCTATGAACTTGGGTGAATTGAAAAAGGATGGTGTGATTATACAATTGGCTGATTGTTCTAACACATACCCAAAAGGTGTTTTGGATGATGTTTTAGTGTAGGTGAACCACTTAATTTTTTCGGCTGATTTCTATGTGCTTGAGATGGAAGAGTAGGCCCATTCTTCCCCAATGTCGATTTTACTTGGAAGACCTTTCATGAAAACAGCCCAAACCAAGATTGATGTGGCCAAGGGGACGTTAATTATGAAGTTTGGTGGCGATAAGATTAAATTTAATGTTTCTAAGTCTGTTGAGAATCCTAATGTTGTTCATTCTTGTTTTGCCATTGATAAAATAAAAAAAATAGGGCCGGACTGTTCAGCACCAAGCACAAAGGATGCATCAAGAACCATACAAGACGAGGGAATTGGAGTGGAGCACAAGGACCATACGGCCACTGCCCTCAAAATGCCCAAATTGGCCGAAAACACCATAGGGAAAAATGTTCACAGTGCTGCCACTTCATCACAAGACATAGGTAAGTCACCTAATCCAAATCCAATTCCCATTAAAATTGATAGGTGGTTCCCTTCTTTGGTGTAGGTACCCAAGCAAATCCCCGATGGTGGGTGAATTTACATGAACCTTAGGGAACACAACGCACCAATCAACAAACATCACTATCCCCTTCCATTCATCGGTCCACTGTATGAGAACTTTGAGGAGCGTGTGGTGGAAGACCTACCCCTCCATGCCGTGGGCTCCAAGGAAGCTTGAAGGATGGTATTCGTTCGGCTGCACGACGTTAAAGCAAAAGCTTCGTGGGAGGCAACCCATGCCAATAAAGAACACCTAGAATCAGCTCTACATCCAGATTTGCTTCTTTTCAACCTTTTTCCTTGCTGCCCTTATCTTTCTATGCTTATGTGTTGCTTGTTTGATTGTTTTTATGTGAGTTTATGTTTGAAACATTGAGGACAATGTTTGGTTTAAGTGTAGGGGGTAAAAAAAGTTGTTTTTGCATGATTTTCGTAGGATTTTATCAGCTATCACTTCGAATGTTGTTTTTCACTGTTTTTAAGTGTTTTTAGTGTGTTTTGAAAAGATAATCCGAAAATTTCATAAAAATTTGAAAAAGTGTTTTGAAAAACCCAAAAAGAGTTGTTTTTGTGTGTTTGTTTGTGTCTTAGGGTACCTTCCAACACAATGATGCGGATTCGGTTTTTAATTGCATGACTATTAAGGAAAGTTATAAACATGGATAGAAGTTTGAATTGCTCTCTGGTTTATGCTTGGTTATGGTTATAATTTATGAATTCACGTGTAATCATAAAAGAAAAAAAATCAGTTTTTGTAACATGCTTGAAGGAAGGAACTCAAATTAATGCTACAACCCTAAGAGACTTGAGCCTAAACTTTCTTTGGAGAGTTAAAAATCTGTACATTTATTGTTTTCTAAAGTCATTGCATGATCTCATCATTCTTTGCTTGGTTGCTACTTAGAAGGTGTTTCATCATTTAGTTCCAAATACTAGAACTCATACCCGTTTCATTCAAAGCATGATATTGAAGTGCATAACACATAAACAAGATGAAGTTGTGTAGTGAACCAGTGCCAAAAAGCCTTATCCCTGTGCATTAAGTTTTGTAGGATTAACCCCCGTTGAGCCTTGTTTAGCCATTTTCTTTGTTTACACACATGTTCCCTACCTAGCCTAGATTAGGACCATCCTTACCCTTGTTCTTAAGGCGTAGTGAAGCATGACCTAGAATGAATTCCCTTTGTTCATTATTAGGCAGCAAACAAGTGTGGGGGAAGGGATTTTTGTGTGTAGGTGTGTGCCAAGTATCAAAAGAGGCACGGGTAGAAAAAAAAAAAAAAAAAGAAAAAAAAAAGAGAAAAATTCGTGGAAAAAGAAAAGAAAAGGAAAGTATGTGAAAAAAGTGTGAAAAGTGTTCAAAATAAGTGAGATTAAGCTCACAAGTGTTGGTTGTTGAAGAAAGGGTCCAAAAAGTTGAATTCGGCCCTAAGTATGTGTGATCTTCCATTTATGTATCAAAGTTTGTGGCTGCGTTTCAAAAGGGAGTTCTAAGTGTCATATTCATTACTTTGCTCGCTATTGCTTTAAGAACGTTTGTTTTCCTTACCTTTCTTTGTTAGCCAATACACATCGCCCCGTTACAACCCTATACTTCTATCTTGAGTGTTGTGTGTTTTAATATGTGGAGTTTGGGATTGGTATAAGCATATGGTGTCCCTGGTTCTCGCATCTAAGTAGTAGCATTTCATTCATGAGATCATATCTATACATGCTTAATAACTCCAGGAATTGCTTTCTTTGTTATAAACATATGTGAGTGTTCGTTTTCAAGTTTACATCAATCTTCTCACATATACCTAGAATAGGGAGTGTAGTTAGAAAATCTGAGTGAAAATAAGAGTGTACCTAGTGAGGAATTGAGTGAATTCTCTAAGGCATGTTACTCCATTCAAAACATTGTTTTAATTGGTTAAATGCGAGCTAATGAATGGTGACTGTGATTAAGTATGTACTAAAGGGTGGGGATGACTAAAATCTATGGTTATGATGATCTTGAATATGTCATGTGTGTTGGAAATCCCTGAGGTGAACGTTGGAAGGTCTAGTTTGTTTGGTGTTTGTTTTGTTTGTTTTGTTTCATTTTGCTTGAGGACTAGCAAAAGCTAAGTGTGGGGGAATTTGATATGAGCATATTTATGCGACTTAGTTAGCTTGTTTTCATGCATTAATGTCCTTAGTTCTTAGTTAATTTTGTATTTTAAGCTATTCTCGTGTGTTTGTAGGTTCTAAGTGTCAAAATGGTAAAAAGAAGCGTTTTGGAGCATTCGAGAGCATTTTTGGGCCAAGATTGGGTAGTGCAAGCATGGAGGCAAGTAGGTGGACGAATTTGAAGATAAAAAGGCTTAAAATCAGCCACAAAACACTTTCTAGAAGTTCTATCCCTTGTCCTACAAAAGTGGCGCCCCAAACCCTTTTAGAAGTCCCAAAATCTGTCATAAAACACATTCTTTCTAGAACCCTAAAAATCTGGCGCCTCCTTCCTTTCTAGAAGGCCTTTGCCTTGCCTTGCACTCAATTCCCTTCCCTCCAACTGTGCTGCACCTTTCCTATCCTTATTCCTCTTGGATTCTGATTTAATTAGCCTATTTCCTTGTGGATTTGGTTTATGCAAAGCCTTTTCAGAAATTAATTGGGCTAAACCCTTTTTCCTAATGTATTTGAGCCTTGTGCCGCACCCTAGGCCTCTATTCCTCAATTTCTGTTAAGTCCAAGTACCAATCTGATTTCTCTAGGGTTTTGAGATGCCTACATATACATATTTTAGGGTTTTGCCGCATAAACCACCATTCACCACAGAAATTCCTTTAGCCGCACTCCATCCACCATTCTACACATCCAGACAAAATTCCAGCCATCCTCATTCCCTTGCCGCAACTCACATCCAACCTAAACCCATCTCTGACCCTTTCATACATCCATACACATCCTTGGACTCTTGTGCCGCAGCAAGGTGGGGAATAAGAAGAACCTTGGCGATTCATGCTTGCAGATTGGAGCATTTTAGGTGTACTTCATTCTTGTTTTCAATGTTTATTTTGTTATTACTTTATGATTTTGCTGTAATAATGAGTGGCTAAATCCCTATTTAGTTAGGGGGAAGTTTGAAGCCATGAACATGTTTGAGATATGAATTGATTTCTTCCAATTGTGATTTGTTAAGTTGTGATTGCAATTCAATTATCTGTTTTAATCGTAACTGATTTGTGTATGTTTATTAAGGATGCATACTTAGTTTTCATGCATGAATCAGATGCTAGAATATAAATGAGTTTTACCTAATCGTTACAAGTTTATATTCCTAAGTAGTGAAGGTTGATTGTCACGATCGCGTTAATTGAATTCTTGGCAGACGTATCATGCATTCATAGTTACAATTGCCTCATCAACACTTATGATTTTCATGAAACGTAATGATCTCTGATTGTATCTCTATTATTCATTCATGTAGGGGACTTTTGGAGAATGATTTGGGTTGTCGCATGCATTCATCCAATTCAATGAGTAAAGGAAAATCTGAGGGTTAATTTGTGCATCACGGTTAATCTGGGGTGTTGAGCATCATAGTTTATTGAAAAGCAATTGGAAATCGATTCATGTACAAGTGTGTCATGTGTGGAAAACGGACCTTTAGCTAATCCATCCATCATCTTATTTCCTAAATTTGTTTTACAATCTGTTTAGTTTTACAATTTGCTTATTTGTTTCAATTTCGTCAAAACCAAAACCCCATTTTACTTTCTTGTTTCAAAGTGTTTAAAATCTGTTTTGGTTGTGTTTTAGAGTGTTTTGAGTCAAGTCAGAACCCTAAATTCGTCCAAAGTTGTGTTTAGAGTCCAAAACTGCCCAGTTTGTATTTTTAGGCAGTTTTGAGTGTTTGAGTTGTTTTAAGTCTTTTGAACCTGTTTTGAGTCCCTTGAGTCTTTCCAAACGTTTTTAACTTTGTTTTTTTGTTTTGGGTCAGTTTAGAGGTTTTAGCAAGCCCTCCTAATCCTGGTTGAGAACGATCCCTACTTGCATTTATACTACGATTTGACAACAAGAGGGTTTAATTTGAGTGCTTAATTTTTATCACATCATTAGGCAACTCGTTAGAAATGAGTTCTTAAAATTCCTCCAATAATTGTTGCACTTCTGAAGAGATTTGTCATTCTTCTTTGTTTTCTGTCAATAGTCTCTTCATCACGATCGGAAAGAAAGAATCTGCTTCTTTTATGGCCCCTTCAATCTCCTGCTTATCACTAGTTAGAGTGAGGAAACTAGTATTCTTTGCTTTTGGTACTTCAGATGGTCAAACAAGAGCCATCGCAATCTTCCGACTATTCCAAGTAAATAACACCACATTATCTCGACCTTTCAATGTCGAATCCACATCAAACTGCCATGGTCTCCCTAACAGTATATGACAAGCATCTATATCAATAAGATCGCAAAGTACTTCATCTCGGTAATGCTTACCAATGGAAAGTGGGACACGACAAGTTTTTGTGACACAGATGGAAGGTCTTTTCTTCACCTATCCAAGTGAGTATAGGGTGACATGAAGCTTTGTTGGTAGCTGTAAACACTCCACCACTTTCTTGGCCATGAAATTTTCACAACTTCCATTGTCTACTATCACTTCGCAAACTTTGCTGTTGATGGAGCAAAGAGAACGAAAAATGCAGTGTCGTTGCCCACCATCTTTTGGTGCTAAAAGAACTCGATGCAACACCAAAGTGAGGCAATCTATTCCTTCTTCAGTTGCAAATTCAACGCCTTCACAATCATTATCACCAACTTCTTCTTCCCCATAATCTTCTTCTTAGTTCCCTTCAGCCTCCAACAAGTTGGCTTGTCTCCGTTCAGGACAAACATTAGATTGATGCCCAATTTTGTTGCAACGATAACAAATGTCTCCCACAGGTTTGGCGTACAAATTCTCCCTTGGAGGTTGGTTTCTATTCTGCCCCTTGTTAAAAGTTCTGCTACTCTCTTCATTTGATGCTTGAGAAGGAAAAGTTGAAGGTTTCAACCCTCCCGAACTTTGTGGCACAGATTTCCCTTTGTCGGTGGACGAGACAACATGGTTTTCAAAATGCTATGTCACGTTCCTCCGGAAAGAGGTTTGTCGTCTTTCTTTCTCTATTATCTCCACCTTCAAGGCCATGTTAATGGCCTCTTGCAAACTCCACAGATTTTGCAGCTCAATCTTTTCTTGAATTGAGGGTTTCAATCCATTCACAAACCTAGCAACCCTTTGATTTTCTGTCTCTGTCAGATTGTTTCGCTCCGCAAGTCTCATGAAATCATTTGTATAATCAGTCACATTTCAGTTGCCTTGAACGCAGCTGATTTACATACGGTGCAAAAGCTGTTCATAATCCGCAAGTAAGCTCCAGTTGCGGATTCAATTCTTCCTTGCCTCTGCCGGGTATTTTGTAATTGATCCCACCAAACAGCGGCAGTTGCTTTGAGACGGAATGCAACCATCTTCACCATCTTTGTCTCGGGAACCTCCATGACATCAAAGAATCTTTCTACTTCAACTAGCCAATCCAGGAAGTCTTCGATTTTAAGGTTTCCTGCAAAAGTTGGAATGTTGGCCTTAATCCGAAAGTCATCAAAGTTGTTGCGGTTTTGATGATTTGGATTGTTAGCCGGGTGTGATTCCACATCTTCTTCTTCAGACTTTGATTCGCTGTCTTGAACACGGAGCCTAGGAACTCTCATATTATTGACTCCAGCAGCTCTATGATTATTTGGACCGATGGCTTGGATCAACATCTCACGAAGTTCACCAAATTACGTAGTCAGATTTGTAATCTGTTCAGCTTAAGCGTCCAAGTCCGCTCGAGTGATAGGGCCAGGTTCACAATCACGATCACCTATGGATAGATAGGATAATCAACGATGCCAAGACGGGAGAAACTCGCTCTGGTACCAATTGACGCAGCACAACGCAATGAAAGGGTTACCAACATAATCCCTTGTAGAACAAAGTTACTGGAGTCCACTAGTTTGATAGAAATCTCAAAGGATAATTTGATTAATTGATTGAAAAGTTGAAAAGATGATTACAAATCCATGGCTTAAATAAGCCTTTTACAACCTCTTGGAAAACTCAAAAGACTTGGGAAATTAAAATGGAAATAACTGACATATTTAGCCCTTGAAACCCCAAAAGACTCCATTTATTAGTAGACTGCCATTTTGATGACTTTCTGCAAAAAAATGGCTCAAGCCACTTTTGTGGGAGAATTGTTTTAACGAGTTTCTGCGAAAAATGGCTCAAGCCATTTTTATGGGAAAATAACACCTCTTTTATGATTGGGTCCCTTTGTCTTCCGACGGTCCATCTCCTCCTCAATCCATTCTTCCATTTGTTCTGCATCATCAACCTACGGGCCCCTTTGAAAAAAGTGATGAACGTGGAGATGAGGAACGTCTGAGATCGATTGGGGGCATAGAGAAGGCCTCCAAACCCAAAAATCTAGGCTATTCAGAGTACGAAGTTCTTCTCCCATTCTCCAAGGCCTTGCTCGAATAACCAACGAGCGCTGATACCCGATCCTTCAAGATACAAAGCTATGAAGGGCTTATCGACCTATACGACCACCTAGAGGGTTTCATTTATGTTGTGGAAGGCAGGGGGAACAATCACACCACCAAGTTTCGTCTTTTCCCAACCACCTTAAGATGAGTGGCCCAAGACTAGTTCAAGAAGATCACCCCAGGATCAATCACATCCTTCTCCAAACTCAAGCAAGTTTTTCTTGATAACTATATGACTATTTCCAAAAGACAGTACACTCTGACCGATCTATCCTCGGTGAAGCAAGGCTCGGGCGAGTCCTTGAGGGATTACATATCTCATTTCAACAATGAGTATGCCAGATGCAAGTGATGTAATGAGGTCACCGCCCATAATGCTCCAATGATAGGATTTGCTGGTGATCACTTCTACTTCCACCTGACCAGGAATCCCCTGGAGGCATTCAAGTATCTATTCAGAAAACCAACCAATTATTCCCGTGTCGAGCAGCTGAACAAGAAGAGGATACAGCCAATTACGCCAACAGAAAATTAAGATCGAAAGCAAGAACGCGCCCACCAAGTCAAGGCAAGAGATCATGTATGACCACCTAGCAAGGAAGAGAAAGTTTGAGAACTTCCCTACCTAAACGAAAGTCTATCTAAACAGTACGATTGGTACAAGCCATACACCCCTCTGAGTATATCTTCAGGGGAAACGTTCCCTCTTGTAGAGCGACAACTCCCTAGCTAGACGGCAGGAACCGGCATTCAGAGAAATGAGAGGCGAAACCAAATTTTTCCGATATCATCAAGACCATGGTGACCTCACTAATGATTGCCTGGGTCTTAGGATGATGTTGAGGCGCTTATTCGGAAGGGGCAGCTCAAGGACTACATGGAGAGCCAATCATCTGCCCCTTGGGTACCCCGGCGAGTACCCTTCGAGGCAGTGGTGCAACAGAAAGGAAAATGATTTACACCTCTCAGAAGGCCGACATTGGCAGGGACTTTAACTGAGCACGGAAAATGTATGCTTGGGGTCTGAATGTATCAATTGTATTCATTCAAGAATTCATCAAACACAACTCTTCGAGATTTCTTTCAATTTTTGTATGGATTCTAGACTTTGTTCTATAAGAGATTATACGGTGGTATATATCATTCTAGCGACAAGAATTGGTAGCTGGAAACAACCAAGAGATTTGATTAACAGGCCCATGTATGACACAACATAGAGGATTTGATATTATTTTTCTACAAAAATAATAACACTACACCAAGAAAGTATATGCATGTATCATTATTAGTGCACACGCATAGTTAATTTATTTGGAAAAATGCATAATAGCTAGATTAAGTTATTTTTAGGGCTTGCTAAGAAAAGTTATTCTTAGGCCCAAACAATTTATGATATCAGTATATAACTTGTTTTTTGTGAGGAACTCAAACCCTTGCCCTTGGAATGTTTTTCTTTATAGGAATGATCTTCAAATGAAAATTAAGCAATTGAATTGTTTCACTTATAAAATTTATATAGCAAAAATACATTTTCAATGGATGAAATATGTGCCCTTTTATGAGGATGCAACTATATAACATATATAAATTATAGTAATATGCCGACTTAGTTCTTGAATTATTATCCGACTTAGTTCTTGAATTATTATCCGACTGAAAATTGGGTCACTAAATTTTTTTGTTTTTGTTTTGAGAAAGTCATTCCTTAACCAATTATGATCTACCAAATACATCCCTATATATTAAATTTTAAGCTATTCTATTCAATTTTTCGTTAAGTCACGTGACTTACACTTGATACACTTTTGATGGTAGATAGATAGTTTTCCATGAGTTTAAAGACTTTTTTTTTTTTTTTTTTTTTTTTTTGAAAAAAGAGTATACAAAGTTAACTTTAGAGGGTAAATTGGAATTTCAGATTCACAAACAATATGCAACGTTAAGGACTATAGGCGAGAAAATGGCAGCATATGCCCTCTAAAATGTGTCACGTGCAAGTCACGTGACTTAAGTAAAAAATTAGATAGAATAGTTTTGAGTACAATATTAGGGATGAAATTAGCAGTTTTTATTGAATATATATGGGTTTATCTTACCGAAAAAATATTTTAGGAATCTAGTTCTCACTCAAATGATAATTCAGAGACTAAATCAGCAGTTCACCTTATAAGTTATATTATATAGTAAGATCAAAATAGTGATCAATAAACATCCGAAAATAAATAGATTCTCCCTTTTTTTTCTGCCACTCCTTCCCTCTTCTATCTAGTTCTTCGATACTAACCACCTCACAATCTCACATGCTTAATAATAGAACAATTCCAATGCAAGTTGAGGCTGAAGAAGAAAATGCAATGGTCTTCCTAATTTAGTATTTTAAATGGGTAGTATTATCCACACATCTATTTTTACTTTTCACACAGTCATTAGTCTCTTTTCAACTTTCGGGCGTCGGATCATATGAATTGAAGAAGATCAATGACAAAAACATAACAATGATGTGTGAGAGATAAAAATGAATGTGTGAATAGCACTTTCCTTTTAAATTAAAAAAAAATTCAAATCCAATATACTAACTATCCACACAACAATATAAATTTGAAGCACATTAAGTTAGATTTAGGAGAACAAGGAAAATTTTTGCTTTTTCCTTCTCTTTTTTCTAGAATGCGATGAGAGAAGAAATTTTTAGGATACATGTAAAACAAGGGTATGAACATATATGAGATGTGGTTCAAAATGAAGCTCAGGCACATGTCTTGTTTATCTTGCTTATTGGGGCTTTGCACAAAGAGTACGCAAATTATAATTTAATATAATAAAAAAGTATTTTTAAGAGAAGAAATTCATTAGATCACAAAGTCCCTGGGGCAGCCATTACACTTGAGATCGAAGATCAACGACGAGTTTCGCACTCGTCTGGCACAACTTTGAGGTAAATACAAGAAGAAGCACGAGAATGACCTAAATTAGCAAGCTTATCATCAGCAACAAAGTTTGCTTATCTGAAAACATGAGCGAAAGCATCACAACCTAAACTTTGAAAGTCCCGAAGAAGAGTTCGAAGATACCAAGAGGTGAATGCACATCCTGTCAAGACTTGTGCCGAGAAGCAAACAGACATCGATCATAAACAAAAATCCGGCTTACGAGATGGAACCTTCTATTTCTTTGAAGATAGGCAGTAAAGATCGAAAGGCTAGTGGTTGTATATACTTTGACGATCATCAGATTACTTAATATGTGTTTGGCTTTAGGTAAGGTTTGGTACATGAGAAACCAAAGTATATAACTCACAGTTGATTAATTAATTTGAGGAAAACAAAAACCATAACTTTCATATCATATTAAACTAAATGATCCCTAATTCTTTTTCACGTGATAGAATATTAAAAAACTAGAAAATTGTTTTCCATAAGAGTCAATCGTTTTTAATTGGTTTTAATTTTCGTAGCAAGTTTGAAGATATCACTCTACTAAGCGAACTTGTACAATATATGTGTTATATATATATTGGCAAATGAGCAAAGATTGAATTGGTCGATACACTTAATTTTCTTCTCTAATATTTAATTCCTACACAAGTTTTTTGAAATTTGTAAGTGGTTGTACTTTGTTACGAGCAGGACATGCCAACTAACGATAGCAATAGGGTATATAGAAAATATGCAATTTACTCCATTGATACAAAAATAATAATAATAAAAAAGAAAATATTTTGGTCGGTGATCAAAGCTGCAAAGGTCATTTGAATAATTAAAGTTATCATTTCGACAACCAAAAAAAGAAGGATTTAATGCCAAATTGCCAGTTTTCTCGACATTTGCTAGACCGGATGCTCTCTGTCTCGTATGCATGCATGCATCGACAAGTCTACAGCTTACCAAGATAAATAAAAAGGAGTATCTAGTTGAATAGCGGGCTAAGCTTCGGCTGAGTATAGCAGGCCAGCCCATGAGATAGGTATACATGTTCAAGTATCTATACCCATAACCCACCACAACTAATGGAAGCCCATCCAGCTAGACTCAATCGTGACATGGTGGTGTCTTGAGTTCAAACTTTTCCTCCTTCACTTAGAGTAGTTTAGAGTAGAAATATCGCCTGCATTAAAAGGTGTAGATTTTGTTTACAATCCCTTTTATTGCTCCTCCTTAAGTAACACCCATATTGGTTAACGTATTTTTCTTTAACTTAGTGTGTCTTGAGTTCAAACTTTTCCTCCTTCACTTAGAGTAGTTTACAGTAGAAATATCGCCTGCATTAAAAGGTGTAGATTTTGTTTACAATCCCTTTTATTGCTCCTCCTTAAGTAACACCCATATTGGCAGACACATAATAAGATGTCGTAAATGTCCAAAAATTCTATCCTCTTTAATTTTTTTTTTTCCTTAAATCGAGGGATCGGCCTGCTTGAGCCATCTTCACATATTTGTGCTCGGCGTTGTGACCCTACACTTTTTAGCCACTTATGAATTTGGTCCTATACTGTTTGGTAAACTCATTATAGGTCTGCTTCATTTTAACGAGGACGGCCATAGAACGCAGAGGTTTCGGCCATAAAACTCTATTGGCTTCTTGTCAAGTAAAACTGAGCATTTCCACCCCATCCAGCTGCCCAACCCAGCACTTGGGTGATTGAACCCCCAGAACCCATAAAAACCTCTCCAGCCCACGCCCAATAGTCGGGTAATCCAGTCGGCCCAAGACCAACTGACTGAGCAGTCCGGCAACGATTGCCCAACCCAGCGCTTGAGGGCATTGAAAGAGTTTTCAATTAAGGATCTAAACCAATTAAATACAAGGAACTACAATTATCATCACAATCAAATATAGGATTGACTCCATAGAAAACAATCTGTAAAACTTACTTGATGAATTCATAGTAAATGGTTCTTGAATTAGCCTTCTCCTCTCTGCAATTGGTGTTCAGTTTCAATAGGGAAAACTTCTTAATGAACGTGTTTGTGAGAGGAGAGACCAAATCCATATATATCCAACTGATGACAGTTTCCTCTTATTAAGGAAAACTGTCATCCCATAATGTGAGTGGCTTCAACCACTCCCTTAGAGTTCTATTCCCAATCAATATTGATATAAATAATTATATTATTTATCTCCTAATACATGTATAATTCTATTTCTTATTTAATATAATACAGATGAAATGATGTGGCAAACTCACACACATGGCAAAATCTTACATTCTCCCACATGAGTGCAGCCTCATCATTTCTGAAATAGCATTATATCCAACAAGGCAATAGTGATCACTGAATCATACTCATGTATACAAGAATTTTCAATAACTCTCCACATCAATACAATTGCAGGACTATAGAAAACTCGACACAATCATTCTTGTACCAGCACTCTACAATCACTTAGCAATCATATCAAGTGTCATCATTGCAATTAGGGAATCGATGTGTGAAAACTTTGGTACCAATAAAGCTCCCACATTTTGGTCCTTTTAATGTCATAGACATTCCAAAATTTCTTAATAGTTTTGCAAAACATGGTCAATAATACTAGATTCACATGAAAATTACTTCATAAGAAATTACCAACATAATGTAATTTGCTTACAGAAAATAAAATTCATCTATATCACAGATAAGTCCACTAGCTAGTCAGCAAAATGAAAGGCTGCAACAAAATAGATAAATAATACCTTTCTCCCACATTCAAACTAGATCAAGAGATGCATGTAGGCCCATCTTTGGCACCAATCTCTGGAAGGTTGTAACGTTCACTGCCTTCGTCAAGGGATCTGCAATCATATTATGAGTACTGATGTGCTCTATATCAATGAGCTTATCTCTGACCCTGTCTTGAACCACCAAATACTTGATGTCAATAAGCCTTGAAGCTTCAGAACGCTTGTTGTTTTTAGCAAAGAAAACGGTTGAGCTATTGTCACAATATAGCTTCAATGGTCGTTCTATGTTTCTGACAATCTTCATATCCAAAATCATATTCCTAAGCGAGTTAGAATGTCTAACAGCTTCAAAGCATCCAATATACTCAGACTCCATGGTTGATACTGCTCGAGTCTTTTGTTTCTGACTCTTCCATGAAACAGCACCATTTGCCAAGAAAAAAATGTATCCACTTGTTGACATACGATCGTCAATATCTCCACCTAAATCAGCATCACTATAACACACCAAATCAAGGGACTCTACATGATTATATATCAACATGTAAGACTTGGTTTTCTGCAGATACCTCAAAACCTTTTTGGCTGAATTCCAATGAGAGACACCTGGATTTTGTTGAAATCTTCCCAACACACTTACTGCAAAGGCCAAATCTGGTCGAGTACATACCTGAGCATACATGACACTTCCAACCAATGAGGCATAAGGCTTATCCTTCATGGTTTCGATTTCATAATCTGTTTTGGGACACTGATCAACCGAAAATTTGTCTCCCTTGCCAATAGGAACATCACCACCAGAACATGCTTCCATATTGAATCTCTTCAGAACTTTGTTTATGTAGTTTTGTTGAGACAATCCCAATACTCTTTTAGCTCTATCCCTGACTATTTCGATGCCCAAAACATAATTAGCCTCTCCCAAATCTTTCATATCAAAACTGTTGGCTAACATGCTTTTTGTCTCTTGCAATAACTGAAAATTTGAGCTAGCAAGCAATATGTCATCCACATAAAGAACAAGAAAAATGAAATTAGATTTCACCATCTTCATGTAGATACAATTATCAATTTTATTTTCAACAAAACCAAAAGAAGAGACCACGTTATCAAATTTGAGATACCACTGTCTAGAAGCCTGTTTGAGACTGTAAATAGATTTGTTCAGTTTACATACCAGATTTTCTTTCCCCCTTTCAACAAATCCGGGTGGCTGAACCATATAAATGTCTTCATCCAGGCTGCCATTGAGAAATGCAGTTTTGACGTCCATTTGATGCAAGTGAAGATCAAAATGAGCTGTAAGAGCCATAATTATCCTTAACGAATCTTTTGTGGAAACTGGTGAAAAGGTCTCATTATAATCTAAACCTTCTTTCTGAGTAAACCCCTTGGCTACAAGCCTGGCCTTGTGCCTCTCAATTCTTCCTTGTGAGTCACGTTTGGTCTTAAAAACCCATTTACATCCTATAGGCTTAATTGTAGGATTAGGATTTTCTAAGGACCACACTTTGTTTTTCTGCATAGATGCCAACTCATCTTCCATAGCTTTAAGCCAAAAAACAGCTTTATCACTTTGCATAGCTTGTTGAAAAGAAGTAGGATCATCATCATCTCTCAAATCATATTCGACTTCCTGTAAGTAAACCAAATAGTCATCAGAAATTGCTGACTTTCTTGGTCTTTGAGACTTTCTTAGAACTGGTGCAGTTACTACATTTTCTTCTTGTGACTGTAATGGTTGCATATCAGCAATCTGAGGTGGAATTACATTGATTTCAGGCTGTTGAGTGGCTGCAACCTGATTCTCAAAAGCTACACTTTGCATGGGAATAGGCAGAGAGACGGTATTGCTGGAAGATGGCTCTTGTGTTTCATCAATTTCCTCAAAAACATATGAATTCTTGGATTGACAGTGGAGTGTATTGAAATCCTCAATGAACTTTGCATTATTTGTCTCAGAAATTCGAGTATGAGAATGAGGACAATAGAACTTAAACCCCTTTGACTTCTCTGAGTAACCCACAAAATAACAACTGGTAGTTCTTGGATCAAGCTTCCTTTCATAAGGATTATAAAGTCGTGCTCCTGCTCTACAACCCCAAGTGTGAAAATGAGCTAAGCTTGGTTTCCTGCTTGTCCAGATTTCAAATGGAGTAGAAGGAACAGATTTGCTAGGCACACGATTAAGAATATAGTAGGCAGTCTTAATAGCTTCTCCCCATAAGAATTCTGGCAATTGAGAATGAGATAGCATGCTTCTTACCATATCTTTCAACGTTCTATTTCTCCTCTCTGCTACTCCATTTTGATGTGGAGTTCCCGGAGTTGTATATTGTGCCACTATCCCTTGTTGTTGGAGAAACAAGGCAAAAGGTCCCTTTTGTTGCTCACTTTCTGTGTACCTGCCAAAAAATTCCCCTCCTCTATCTGACCTAACAACTTTAATAGTCTTTTCTAATTGTTTTTCAACTTCCAGTTTAAAGACTTTAAAACAATTGAAAACTTGAGACTTTTCAGAAATTAAATAAAGATAAGTGAACCGTGAAAGGTCATCAATAAATAGAACAAAATAGAGATTACCACAGATAGTTTTAGTTGGAAATGGGCCACAAACATCTGTGTGTATTATTTCTAACAAGTTACTGCTTCTAGTTGAACCTAGCTTCTTAGCACTTGTGATTTTGCCTTTAAAACAATCAATGCATGACTCTAAATCAGTAAAATCCAATTCTGGCAGCATACTAGCTTTCATCAAACGTTTCATTCTATCCTTGGAGATATGCCACAATCTTCTATGCCAAAGCATAGATGACTTATCATTAGAGAGCACTCTCTTAGGAGCAGAATTTTCGACATTGAAACATTCTTGAACATAAGTACATTGAAGCTGCCATAAATCCCCATTTGGAAAAGCATAACCAAGTAAATTATCAAATTGGTTCTTATGAAAAAGTCTGATGCTTTCATTATCTCCAATAAAAGAAAAACCATCCATTACAAACTTAGAAACTGAAAATAAATTCCTTCTCATAGAAGGTACATATAAGACATTGTTCAAAGTTAAAATAAAACCAGAAGACAACTCTAATTTGATACTTCCAACAGACTCGACATCTACTTTGGTCCCATTTCCAACAAATACTTTGTAGACCTCTCTACTTGGTTCCCTCTGGCTTTTGAATCCCTGCAATGAATTAGTGATATGGACAGTGCAACCAGTGTCAAACCACCATGAATTCTGAGGTACAAAAACTAAATTTGATTCAACGGTAACAAAAACATCAACAATTTTAATACCTTTCTTAATCAACCAAGCCTTAAAGCCAGCACAATCTCTCCTAAGATGTTCAGTTGATTGACAAAAATGACATTTTTTGACACAATCTTTATTCACTTTCAGATTAGAAGGAGGAACATTTTTAACAAAGACACCGAAATTTTGAGTACCCTTTTTAGTTCCAGAAGAAGAACCTGCTTTGAACTTTGCAGATTTGATTGGAAAATTCCCAGCATTTCCAAATTTGTTGAATGTAACAGCCTTCTTCTCTTTTCCCATATTCACAAGGTTGACAGCTTCTTCCTTGCCTTTCTTGAGCCTTTCTTCCTCTTGACAACAAATTGCAATTAGTTCATTCACACTCCATGATTCCTTTTGTGTGTTGTAGTTGATTTTGACCTGTTCATATTCAGCTGATAGAGAACTAAGTGCCATGTGCACCAGAAATTGCTCAGAGATCGGCACATCCAAGTTCTTCAGCTTGTTGGCAATATTGACAAGCTTGAGTAGGTGTTCTCTGATGCTCCCAATCCCATCAAACTTGGTAGAAGTGAGAGAGGATAAATAAGACCCTGCCTCCACCTTATCTGACCTCTTGTATTTTTCCTCAATAGCTGTCAAATAATCCTTAGCCAAATCACATGAAGGTATGCCTCCTCTAATATGTTTCTCCATAGCATTCTTCATAATAAGCAGGGACATTTCATTTGCTCTTTCCCATTTTTCAAATGCATCTTTCTGTTCTCTTGTACTCTCAGCAGTCAAGGCATGTGGCTTAGGCTGCTTGAAAGCAATCGCAAACTCCAAAAGTCCCAAATTCATGTCAATGTGTTCCTTCCACGTTTTAAAGTTGTTCCCATTCAATTTCTCAATATTGATGAAATTCAGAATATTGAGACCTGTAAGTTGTTCAAAATTTCGTAAGCGTTTGAATTTCATAATATCTATGACAAGAAAGTTGAACAAGCTTTCTCCATATTCAACTATAGAAACTGGTTACACCTTTGGGCAAGAAACCATTCTATATATTAAGATGAACATTCAAACATTTGCATAGCCAAGAATAAAGCACCAGAAATTATGTCAATCCACACCTTTAGGCAAGAAGAACAATACATAATCCAAGTTTTCCATTGCTCACTATACATTAGCTTATGACTAATCCTAGTAAAACAACCCCTCTGGAAGCTAATTTTACTTGTTACAGTTCATAAACCATAATCTGGTTAAACGAAACTTGATTTTTCTTAAGAGCAAAATTTCAAATAAACCACTTTGGTAGTAAATTGAACATCTTAATAAAACCAACCCAGAATTCATATTTTGTCAATCCAAGATATTGACAAAAAACAAAAAACAAAAATTTACAGAAGGCCATCAGACAAATCAATTCAACTAAATTTGATTTCCAATGAATTCTAATATAATTCAGACAAAGTTCACAACTATAACCATAATCGAAAACGAACTCAAAATAAACGATTACAGTACTAATTTTAAACTAAAGGTAAACTTTATCTGATTTAATTAGACAAGATTATAGATTTTTGATGAAATAATGATCGAAATGGCAGATAACTAAATTAAGGTCCATACCTTTTATATAGGACGAAAAGTAGAGTTGATAAAATTGAGATCAACATCAAATATCAAGATCAGGAAAGAAAAATTGAACAGCCGCCATATAAGAATTGAAGAGAAGAAGTTCATCGTTATACCCAAAACAGCGGAAGAAAAGTGAAGTTTTATACCCAAATGACAAACGGCACCGTTTCAGCTTTATATTCTTTAAGTCAAATAATTGAGTTCATGATTTAACAGGTGGCTCTGATACCACATGAAAGAGTTTTCAATTAAGGATCTAAAGCAATTAAATACAAGGAACTACAATTATCATCACAATCAAATATAGGATTGACTCCATAGAAAACAATATGTAAAACTTACTTGATGAATTCATAGTAAATGGTTCTTGAATTAGCCTTCTCCTCTCTGCAATTGGTGTTCAGTTTCAATAGGAAAAACTTCTTAATGAACGTGTTTGTGAGAGGAGAGACCAAATCCATATATATCCAACTGATGACAGTTTCCTCCTATTAAGGAAAACTGTCATCCCATAATGTGAGTGGCTTCAACCACTCCCTAAGAGTTCTATTCCCAATCAATATTGATATAAATAATTATATTATTTATCTCCTAATACATGTATAATTCTATTTCTTATTTAATATAATACAGATGAAATGATGTGGCAAACTCACACACATGGCAAAATCTTACAGGCATGTGACGTCACTCACATTTTTTTTTTTGCCAGGTCTGTGCGCTTCACTCGTGCGTGAGCACGAGTGGTCCAACAAAATGCAGGTGGTGGGGCCCGCGCTGCAGGCACTTATGATTGCCGCAAACCAAGACCGTTGGTTTTCCCAAATTCGACGGTCCGTGTTAATCCAGATTTCTAAAAAATTCAAAAAGAAAAGAAAAAAAAAATGAAATGGACTTCATGACCACGTGGCGCAACCAGGCTCGTTGCTTCTACAATTGTGATGCTTAAAAGATTTAAACAAGTAAAGCAAGAGTTAGAGCGCATGGTGGCTGGTTAGTGAACAATGAGATACGTACAAAGAAGATAATATTGAAATAGCAAGAGAAGTCAAGAGAAAAAATGTTGGATGAACACCTATGGGCCGAAGTTGACTACTTAGCTTCACTTCTCAAATTTATGATATGCTTAGAGATGTGACACAGATAAGCCTTGTTTTCACAGTTTGTGAGTTATATCACATATCGGATATGGATTTCGGATCCATATCCAAAATGAGGAGGCTTTTGAAAACCAACCTTAGTTATGGGTTTTGAAGCCAATACAAGTCAATCTAATCCAATAGCCAGAGCCGAATACATTCCAATCCAAGTTAGCCCACCAAACATGCTCTAAGAGTATGCCTTATGCATGCAAACTAGCTTAGGCTAAAGATTTAGTTAGCACCAAATGAGACAAATTAATTTCTAATTAGACATATCTAGCCTAGGCTAAAATAGCACAGGACTCCTCAGGGTTCAGTTTAGCTCCGGCTCTTGCACAAAGCTACTCAATGGAAAAAATTTGAAAGGCTAGATTTCATGAATAGTGTGAGTTTGGGGGGCTAGATTTCATCTTTTAGCCCATGGATCTTGCCCATAACCATTAGACATACTCTCTAAGGCCTTCACATTAACACACAAAAAAAAATATATATATATATATATTGGTTGTATGTTTAAAAACAAAATTTTACTAGCATCTGCCCCCACAGTTTGTGTGTGCATACAATTTTTTATTTTTATTTTTAAAATGACAAGAAGAGAGGCAGAGAAAGAGAAAACCCGGAAATGTAGGTGATACTTTTTAAAAACTGTAAAATTTAATTTGTGCAAAATTATTTTATTGTTCATAATTTTATTTTGTAATAAAAGACAAAAATGTTTTTTCACCATCTTTTAATTGACAAAAAGAGTTTCATTAATATGTTGTTTAAATATATACCTCATAAACAAAACCCTATGCATCACTTTGCCCCTATTTTGCAACTGAATCACTTCTCTTTTGGTAGATTTTTACTTTGTGTCTCACATTATTACAAACTTACAGTTCATTACTTTCATCAGTTGACTCATTAATTAGCTTTTGATTACGGGATGCTCATTTTATTATTTATAATATTTACTATCAATATCATGGAGAAAAAAAAAGTACTACTAGACTGTAGTATTAAGTGACAATTGCTATAGACAAAGTTAACAAACTAGGATAAGATACAAAATAAAGTTAAGGGAGGAGGGTAAGGCGATACAAATGTAAAAGTAGAGGATAAAGCGATACAGTTGTAATAATAGAGGATAAAGTGATATTTTCATGAGAAATAGAAACACTTACTTTTTTTTGGTAAAAAAAGAAAGAAGTATTAATCATTGAAACTCCCTTCTTCACCAAAGTTTTTCTCAATAGTCAATCAATATATACGTGAATAATATATATATATATATATATATATATATATGTTTGGACCCAAAATAATACTTTGGGCCGAGCCCATGATTGTTCTCGGTCCAGTAAGGAGTATCAGGAATATTCCCACATTGGGCCTGGCCTTGTAGAGTTCGGCCAAATCCTATCAGAAGATGGTTCTGTCTGGATAAAGGTAAAGTGGTCGAATCCTAGTACAATAAGGATTCCTCATAAGCTAAGGATGCTTCGAGTCAAAAAAGATGCCGAAAGTCAAAGGTTAAATCTGAGTGATTAAAGAGCTTGATTCAGAATCCTATAAGAGTTAGGATTGGTTGAGACTTATTCAGATTGGGTTAAGGAGTTCTGGTTCGGGTCAAACTCTACCTCGGTCATTGAGGAAATTGCTATTATAAATAGAGAAGGGAGTGCATCATTCAAGCTCCTCCAAATCAACACACAACTGCCCTGCGCAAACAACCTCTCAAAGATCTTGAGATTTTTATTTTCCTTTTTCTCGCCAACACACCTTTAGTTTGGAAAAACAACATTGTGCTAGTAACTGACAACATCTTCAGTTTGGATAAACAGCATTGGAGCCGTAGAATTAGCCGACCAATGAGCACCTTCAGTTTGGATAAACAACACTGCTTTGAGATTGACTGGTTATCTATCCAAGTCTCGATCAACAAGGATTTCCGAGTCCTTGTTGGTAGAGGTCATCTCATCAGCCTTCTCGGCAAAGTGAGGTGTTACCAGGTTACGACATTCGACACACTGAAAGCCAAATACTTATTGAACTTCGCAGAATTAGCAACCTTGTCTTCAGGCTCTAGAACTCGAAAGCCAAGACGTGTTTCTTCCTCGCTCGCAGTCGCGAGATCAAGAAGTTAGCAGCACGCCCAATGCCATATCAACATTTATTTACTCCCCGGCCGAGCTCGACTGACGAGTTGCTGCGCCCTGCATTCGATTGAAGGACATAGTTAGCTCATTAATTACTCGGCCTGCACGCCATGTAGCTAAGTAGTTTTTAGGGTCAACAATATATATATATATATATATATATATATATTTAAATATAAAGGAATAGGATCAAGGGACAAACATGTTGACAAATATTTTTACACTTCTTTGTAACCTTAGATTTTATAACATTTAACGGTCTTGATTAAGAGAGATGTGGAAACTTTTATATATTAAATGACTTGGATGATGATGTGGAATATAACTAACAATAAATAAAATTAAAACTAAAAAACATAAAAACTAAGAGGATTTTTTTTTATTAAAAAAAAAAGCCTGAAGAAGGAACGAAAATGACACGCTTAGGTGCAAGTGCAGAAGCACGACCATCCAATTGCTTCATCCAACCTCAACACTTCGACTTCCTATTACTCACACCGTCAAACTCAGCGATGTTAAAGCAGCGAGTAGCAATTTCAGGTTCAAGAATAATGATTTGAGATTGCAAATAAGGAGAAAATGACATTCTATGTTTGCGTCAAACTCTAACACTAGATCCAGATGAAAATTCAATCAAATATAAATCATGTGGGGTTGAAACAATGATGTTGCCAAATGCTTGCCTATGCTAGTGCTAACCATTTTTAGTCATTTTTCTTAAGGTTTGGGTTCTTGATCAATTCTAATGTGGTTGATTAGGGTTTAAGGTTTGATTTTAATGAAAATATCAAATGGTAGCTTAAAATAGTTTTGTTTCAATTGAATCAAAGAAACATGTGGTGAAATTTGCTAGAATTTTCTCTCCGCCACTTTTTCATGTTCTTTGTGACAGCCCGTCCCGAAAAATATTTCTCGAAGGTGTGAAAGGATGAAATTGCCCTTAGATATTTTTGTATGGTTGTGGTTGTGGTTTTGGTGAGGTGTTAATGTGAGGACCACACACACACCCAAAACTTTCTCTCTCTCCTTCCCATGTGCTCTCTTTCTCTCTCAGACTCACTCTCTCATTTTCTCTCGTACGGACAAACACCAAGCTCAACCATTCACGCATGGATCGACGTCAAGAAGGTAAGATTCGTACTCCCTGCAAGCTTAGAAGTTCATCTATACCATTTTTGAGGCTTGAAACCTTCAAAAACCCGAGAAACCCTAACCCTAGATTTTATGCACTATTCATGCACACGTAAATGTGAAGGTTTCAGAGCATTCTAAGCTTGTATTGAGCTTTAGATCATCTTCACGAAGCTCGGAGAAGAAAAATGGAGTGATTTGGACGTCGGGAAGTCGAGATCGAAGAGTTTGAATTTTGGCCGGAATTATCGAGGCTTCTTCGGCGAAATCCCATGGATTTCAGGGCTTGAAAGTGGTAAGAATTGGTTCTATTCTTCATAAGATTCATTGTGGTTCAAGTTTCATGAGATTTGGTTGAGAAATGAAGAAGTTATGAAGATTTGAATTTTTTTCCAGAAACCGGCGGAAATTCGAAGTTCAGACGGCGGCGCTGACAACGACGACCGACGAGGTCCATCGGAGAAGAAGGGAGAATATTCCGTCAGAGTTGACAGAATATTCTGACGCCATCAGGTATATTTAACGAAATTTGTTGGGTTTTAATGGAATATTCCTAACTGCCGTTACTATTCCATCAGGATTTCCTGCGAGTGGCCGCGAGTATGGCCGTGCACTTGCCGGCGCGTGGGTTGTCTGAAAAATATTCTAAAAATTTGAGGATGTTTCTAAGGTTGAGTAGGTCACTGTGGTATATTCATATACCCAATTTGAGCAATATATGAGAAGTTATTACCAAGTTTCGTTTATGTGCTTTAATTAACGTTTATATAGTCATTTCTCATATAGGCGAGACCTATCCGGAGGACGAAAGTAGCCAAGCTAGACGTGGGGGCTACGACCCTTCGACATACCAGTGAGTGGGCTTTTGTTTTCCGTATATACCTATATAATGAGTATTTTTCCCAGAAATACGTTTTAAGAAATTTTATGAAATGAATTGCCATGCCAAATATATTTATGCTATATGTATGCATTGTGATATATATATTTATATACACGTATTGGGATTCGATGCCAGCAGCGCTCAGGTAAGTTCAGGTAAGCTATGTGTTACTTTATGATGATTGTTGAGATGCATTGTTAGCTCATAAACCTACACCCCGATGTTAGTGCTCCCACTAGAGTTAGGGCCTAGCCTTCACGTGATCGTTCACCTCCCGCACCACACGCTCATCTTGGATCCAAGTTAGGTGCACAGTCTGTCGTATAGACCATTTTTAGTGGGTTAGACTTATAAGTGACCTGCAATCCTTCACACAGCCTTCACGTGATCGTAGCACTTGAGCGTAATTATTTATTATACACCCAGCCTGTCGTATAGACCACTATAGGTGGGTTCGACTTGTGTGCAGGAATGATCTATGAGCTAGAGTACAGTTGATGAGATAATTGCAGTTATCATCGTTTTTAGATTACTTACCTGAATAATTGATAATGTGGCATGGCATATTCATGATTTGAATGCGTATTTTGATGATGAATTCTGTTGAGATTTAGTATATGTATATACTATTTTTTGGGAAAATTATACAGGTTTTACGGCGAGGGGTTAGAAGTTTGATAATGAAATGGTTTTGGAAAAACTTTGTTTTTGCCCACTCACGTTTTTGTTTTGTGCGCCTCCAGGTATTAGATAGCATTTGTGGGTGGCTCACAAGGTTTCTAGCGGAAGTTATGACAGACCATCACTCATGTAGGACTACCTTCGGGTGTTATTTAATTAGTAATTCCTATGCTTAACTGCACTTAGGCTATTAGTGCTCTGATTATGTGTTCACACTTATTCTCATCTTAGCTAGTGATTCGGTTTCTATTCATTCGTAATTTCTTTATTATATTGCTTTCGCACTGTGCACATGGTTACGTCACTCTCACGTGACGACCAACATGCTTCGATTTCGGTCGGGGTGTGTCATTCTTGGTCAGTCCCTCGTTTGGTTTCCACGTTTAGATTGATGTTTTTCTTTTCTTTTCCAGTTTATTGTATTTGTTGTTCTATGGCGCTTAAACCCAAAACAAAACCGTAAATTATTCTCAAAGAAAAACTCTCTCTGCTTGGTATTTTTTTTTCGTTATAATTAGGGTTCATTGTTCGGTAAAAGGAAAGAAGAGTTTTCATCTGGAAGTTGCAGATCTCATCAGCAAAGAGGGAGATAGAGCTTTCATGTTTTTGTTTTTCTATTTTTATTTTATTTTTTTAACCTGGATATTTCAAAGTTCGATTATTTCCTTCTTCTTTTTTAGCAATTTTATTGTTATTTGATATTTCTTTTTAATTTAAAGTAGTGTTTTCCTTTTTAGTTATAATCCACATCATGATCCAAGTCATTTAATGTTTAAAAGTCTCCAAATCCCTCTTAATCAAGACCGTTAGATGTTATAAGATCTAAAGGCTACAAACGAGGGTAAAAATGTTTATCAAAATCTTTGTCCCTTGATCCTATTCCATATATAAATATATATTATAAACTTTGTATTTAAGTGTGATTGTAAATCCTAGATTAGATTTGATTCTAGTTATTCTTCATTATTAGGACTTGTATTCCTTGGAGGAGAAGGATTCTTCTTTCCTTTATTACATTAAATAAAGGCACTGCGTTGGGGGAATAGTACATCATCTACATAACCCTACAAACACATCTCTCCCTATTATATCTTTGTGTCGCCAGCCCTCTCTCTCTCTGTCAGATAAAATAAGCCACAATACGTTATCAGTACGCTTCTACCGCTAATCTGACCTGGAAGTTTTATGCATCAAACTAGTTCATCAATATCATCACGCAATCACATTCTTTCAAAACAACGGTTTTTATCTCGATCTTTTTGCAGCCTTGATTACATGAACATTCACCATAATGCATGACCCAACTTTATGTTTTTCAAATTTTAGATTCTACATAAATTGTGTATGCATTATATCCATAATTGTTGAATTATGTGAATTGATATTGCCATGAATTGCATCATATATATGCTCATGCATTAAATTATATGTTGAATATGCATTGAATTAATCTGGGAATTAAGAAAAAAAAATTAAAATTAGGGTTTATCACAAAACCCAACTCGTCATCATCCCACACTGCAAGTCGCTAGATCCCAAGCTGCGCCGCATCAAGCCACCAGCACCTGGCCCACAACCTGTGTGGCTGAGCTGAGCCGCAAGACCACGAAGCCAGAGCTATGGGTTTCTGGTTTGAATCCTAGAAAACACCCGACGCTTTCCATGGCGTCTTCTCCCTCACAGATGCGCCTGCACCCTAACCTTGACCTTGGGTCACTGTCACGATGGCCTAATGTGAGATCCCACATCGCCCAAGGGTGTGGATCCTGTGAGCTTTATATGTATATTCTCATCTCTACTTAGCGCGAGGCCTTTTGGAAGCTCATTGGCTTCGGGTTCCATTGGAACTCCAAAGTTAAGCGAGTAGCGTGCGAGAGCACTCCCATAATGGGTGACCCATTGGGAAGTTCTCGTGTGAGTTCCCAGAAACAAAACCGTGAGGGTGTGGTAGGAACCCAAAACAGACAATATCGTGCTACTGCGGAGTCGTGCCCGGGAAGTGGTCCCCCTTGGGCCAGGATGTGACACCTAAAGCTCGTCCACTGACGTCGATTGACCGAGATTCCTTTGAATCTCATCGTATTTTTTTAAATTCCGATTCAATTTTTTTAGGGTTTCTAAAACGTTGAGATTTTTTACTCTCCGTCCACCCTTATGGGTCACCGACGAACCCACAGTTCTTTCGCCATGATTTTTGTGCCACGACACAATAGCCTGAAGCAGTGGCGCTGGTCTTCTTCTCCGGCGACATTCACCCAGCTCGCGCTGAGGTGTCTGGATCACGAACCCAAGCCCACTTGGGCTTGGCTTGTTCTCGGTAAAGCATCAGCCATTTGGGCTTTGGAGCTTCCCTCGGCCCAACACCGACCCTGTTTGGCCACGGTGTTCTTGTGTCTCGCACCACAGAGGAACCCAGCCCTGCATGGCTATCCTGGTTCCTATACTCCATATCGCACCCGAGCCCAACCCAGCTCAATTTTTAAGCCTGGGCCACACAATCCAATCTGCTCAGCCCACTCGTGGGCTTTGGTCCTTGTTTTTGGGCCCCGAGCTTAATTGTTTATTATTTTTAGATTTATAATTTTTCACTCAAACTTTAATTTTGGCCCGAAGTCCAAATAATTAATTCAATTATAATTATACGCCCCGAATACCTACTTGTATATATTTGTTGCATATTTATGTATATATATGCGTTTGTTTGTAGGTACGATGAACCTGAAGTTCATAAACTTTTCTCAAAAAAATTAATTTAATGGATTTAAGTTTTTCAAACTTTTATGCATGTGACCGGTCCAATTAATTTTATTCTTGGTATGACTAGTGGGAAAGTTAGTTGTCTGGTAGATAGTGCAACCACGCACATCGTTTTGCGTTAACGTATCTATTTCACTAACTTCATGCCTAAGAATGCACCTCTGACAACCCTCTCAGGTCTATCCAACCTGATCGAAGGATACGAAAAGGCTCATATAATGTAACATGATCGAAGGATACGAAAATGCTCATATAATGTTGTCTAATAGCTCTATTTTGACCATTCAAGAGACACTTTATTCTCCACGTTTCGGAAGAACCTTGTTGAGCATTAAAGATATTCAAGACAATAATTAGACAATAACTACCACGATGAAACTTAGGTAGAAAATGAAGTTGAATTTCTATGCATCACTTCTTACGAATATGGCCAGAAGTGTATTCTAGAGAAGATTGAGCGTATCCCAAGTAGTCTGTATACTACGTCCATATGCCCTATAAAAAGCCACTATGTGGCCGGCCCTACCTCAGGGACCGTGCACGAAATCACACTTTGGGATGATTGTTTGGGACAACCTAGACAAACAGCGATGCGCCGTATCCTCAAATCATCACACGGGCATCCATTAACCCGAAGTTTAGGTTCGATTCAAGGAATTGCATGTCAAACATGCTCTATGGGAAAACTTATTATTAGACCTTCTTATGACAAGATTCGTTTGAATCCTTATATTTTTCGACAAATGATTCAGGGGGACATTTGTGGATTGATTCACCCTCTCTGCGGACCATTTAGATATTTTATGGTTTTGGTTGACGCTTTCAAAGGTTGGTCACACGTGTGCTTGTTGTCCACAAGGAACGCTGCATTCTCCAAACTGTTGGTTCAGGTTATCAAGCTTAGGGCTCACCACCCTGATTATCCAATCATATCTATTCGATTGGATAATGTTGGAGAATTCGCATCTAAAACTTTTGATGCATGTCGGTTGAGGTTGAAGTTGAACATCCAGTACCACATGTACACACCCAAAATGGCCTAGCAGAGGTATTCATTAAGCGCTTACAAATGATTGCTCGATCGTTGGTCATACATACCAAGCTCTCGATCGCTGCCTAAAGCATGTTGAAACCCAACCATATAGCGCCATTCAGTTGGTTACCCAATACAGACCCGACATATAGCATCTGTGCGTTTTTTGTTGTATGGTCTATGTGCCGATTTCCCCGTCCTTATGTACAAAAATAGGGCATCATCGAATGATAGGAATCTATGTCGGATATGATTCTCCTTCAATCATTCATTACTTAGAACTTTTGATGGGTGATCTGTTTATCGTTCGTTTTGTTGATTGTCACTTCTATGAGACAGTCTTCCCGTCATTAGGGGGAGATAAGAACGTCAATGTTATTGAAGAACAACGAGAATTATCATGGACGACTCCCACTTTGTCTCATTTAGATCCCCACACTACTCAATCTGAAGCTGAAGTGCAACACATATTAGATTTCCAGAGCGTAGCTTAGAGCATGACATATGTTTTCACGGATCTAGCGCAGTGACAAGATCACATATTCCAGCTGCGAATGTGCCTGCAAAGATGGATGTACCAAATGTACGACGGACTTCCCTCCTGGAAGCTTGGGACGCCACCTTGGCCGATCTATGTACATTAGTGGCTAGCTAATCCCTTGCTCCTACACACAAGCATGGCAGACTACTTGGTTCAAAGGTTCACACCTCGGAAGAGGAAACCCACGGCACAGGCTCTTCCTCAGCCTACTATGAATCTGATTGTCACCTACTCATTTATCCAACTCATGAGGAAATTCTAGATTACAAAAACAACATTGAAGAGATGAATCCATCTCCCGAGAATCGCGAGATTTCAGTCAATTATGCTAGCTTGGATGATGTTTGGTGTAGAAATGAAATTATCATTGACGATGCATTAGTATATGCAGTAGCTACTAAGATCATGTTGAGCGATGACATTGAACCCCATTCCATTGATGAATGTCTGTTGTCACATCCTGACTCTGCCGTAGCACGATATTGTCCGCTTTAGGCTACGCCCTCACATAATTGTTCATGGGCAAGAGAACGTCATTACCCAAAACGCGTCATGCTAGGAACAGAGGGGCATGTACATATAAGGCCAGGGACCAACCCTCACCCCGTCGATGTGGGATACTATAATCCACCCCCCTTAGGGAGACCAACGTCATTGTCGGCACATCCAAACGGACGGTGAGTCTGGCTCTGATACCAAATTATCACATCCCAACTCCGCCGTAGCACGATATTGTCTGCTTAGGCCACGCCCTCACGAATTTGTTCCTAGGCAAGAGAACCTCACTACCCAAAACGCGTCATGCTAGGAAGAGAAGGTATGTACATATAAGGCCAGGGACCAACCTTCACCTCACCGATGTGGGACACTACATCGGTGTAGAACTGATTGGTCAAACTAGACACAAGCAATCCAAGTCGAAATCAATTCACTTGTGAAATGTAAGGTGTTTGGACCTGTAGCTCATACTCCTCTACATGTGAAGCCCATTGGCTTCAAGTGGGTTTTCCTTAGGAAGCGTAATGAGAAGAACGAAATTGTGTGTTACAAAGCTCGTCTTGTTGCGCAAGGCTTTTCACAACGGCCCGAGATTAACTATGACGAAACTTATTCACCTGTTATAGATGTGATTACTTTTCACTACCTTATCAATTTGGTAGTTTCCGAAAAATTGAGTATGTAGCTGATTGACGTAGTTACTACATATCTATATGGGGATCTTGATATGGAAATTTATATGAAAGTTCCCGAAGGACTTATATTGACTGAATCAAATATTTTCAAACCCCGGAACACGCTTGGTTAGGGCATTCACTCTACGGTTTGAAGCAATCTGGAAGAATGTGGTATAACTATTTGAGTGAGTATTTGAATAGTCAGGGATATGTGAACAACGAACTATGCCCTTGCGTGCTTTAAGAAGTCACATTCCGGTTTTGCGATTGTTGCAATTTATGTCAGCAACATGAACCTCATCGGAACTCGTGAAGAGCTCGAGAGAACTGTCGTGCACCTAAAGTTGGAATTGATAACTCATATATTTCATGCATTTATACCATCCATTTCTAGCCTCTTTATGATGTTTTTGAGTTAAACTGGTTACATTTTACCTTATTTTGTGTTAGTGTGCAGTTACGTGTACTTTAGGATTAATTTGAAGGCAAAAGAAGTGAAAACATGCCATTTTTGGAGTTGACCCTTATTCAAATGTGGAGAGAAGTTTAGTGGCCTATTTTGGAGCCCTAATAAAGTTGTTACTTGTTTTGAAGTCCAAATAAGTAATCCAAAACGAATCTGGCTTGTTAGAAGACCAGGAGCAGAATGGGAAATGAATTGGATTATCTAGCCTGATTTGGAGGAGCCAAATAAGGAAAAAGGTTCAACACCTTGGCTTAATGGTTGGGATCACCTTGTAATCAGCTGCATCCCCATTTAGCATATAAATACTAGGGTTTTAGATCACTTTTACATAAGCCCCATTGGGGGATGCCTAGAGCTCTCTTTCTTCCCTTTCTTTGGCCTTTCTTCTAGAAACAAAACCCTATTTCCCTTTACCATCTGCTGCCATCGAAGAAACCACACAGCCGTTCTGTTCTTGGAGAAGTTCAACATCAGAATTGCTTCAAGGGGGTTTCTTATATGAACTTTAGTTTCACTCATGTTGTTCTTGATATTTATATATTTTGTAATCATGTTGTGTGATTAAGTTCATAGCTGGGGATTTCGATGTAGCCTTGCAAAACTACTCTTTGTTATTAAGTTAAAGTATTCAAATTACCAATCTGTGTTCTTGTTTCATTCACTCATTTTATAGTTTAGTTTGTTTGTTAATCTTAATGTTTGATCACCATTAGGGCTGCTTATGAATTATTTGATCAAGGTTATAGTACACATCATGCTTAATCTTGGTAGACATGTGAATGATTGAAGAAACTGCTATGCATACATCCTGCCATGTGATTTCTTTGGTTATTTGAAGTTTTCTTGTTCTTAATGGATTCTTATTTGGTAATCTAAGTTGAGCATCACAACTAGGTTGAATATTAGGAGTACTTGATCACAACCACAGATAAAATGGATGTTCATAAATGAGTAAAACGAACCCTAGTTGCAGATTGGAGAGTTGAATGCATTTTGACTTAATTTTCAAGGAATTGGCTTGTAATAGTGAAATCGGTATCCTTAGTTCCATTCCCATTATTTATGAATCAACCTATCATTTATCTTTATCTTTCTTGCGTTTTTAAGTTATTTCAGTTTTCAACTGAAAAATCTAAATTAAGTTTGCATTTTCATTGTTTAGTTAGGGTTCACATAAAACTAGTAATTTGTAGAGGTCTAATAAGTCCATGTGGTTCGACACCCTCCCTTACTTATGCCACTGTACTATCTTTATATTTGCACTTGAAAGGAACACAACAGGAATTTGAGATGAAAGATCTAGGAAAGACTCGATACTGTCTCTATCTCGAGAAAGAGCACCGTTCAGATGGAATCTTAGTACATCAATCGAACTACACCCAGAAGGTGTTGCGCCGTTTTAACGAAGATAAAGCGAAGCCTTCGAGTACTCCTATGGTCGTTCGATGACTAGATGCAAAACGAGATCCCTTCCGTCCGAATGAGGATGATGAAGAGATTTTGGAGCCCGAAGTTCCTTATCTAAGTGAGATCTTCGCTATTAATCTTTTGGCAAGATACAGTAATACACCAACACGCAGACATTGGACTGGTGTTAAAGACATCTTCCGTTATCTTAAGGGTATTACAGATCTGGGCTTGTTTTATTCCTACGGATCCTCGAGTGATGCCGTACCCCCTTATCTCGAGTCGATTCTCACGTTGTTGGTTATGCAGACCCAAGTTACTTATCTGACTCGCACAATGCGCGTTCTCAAACGGGTTATGTCTTTACCATTGGAGGCACTGCGATCTCTTCGAGGTCAACTAAACAAACCTTAATTTCCATTTCGTCTAACCATGCTGAAGTTCTCACCGTACACGAAGTAACTCGGGAATGCTTCTGGTTGAAAGCAGTTGTGATCCATATTCGAAGCTTCTGCGATCTTTATCCCGTCATTAACATCCCGACGACGATCTATGAAGATAACGCAACATGCATCGAACAGCTCAAGAAGGGTTACATCAAAGGAGACAACACCAAGCACATTGCAACAAAGTTCTTCTTCTCACATCAACAGCAAGAGCATCAGAAGATTGAAGTCACCAAATCTATTCACAAGACAATCTAACCGACCTTTTCACCAAATCACTACCGAAGGCGACGTTTCAGAAGTTTGTTCAAGGAATAGGTATGCGTAAACTTTCTGAGTTGTAACATTGTTAGTTCTCTTTGGAATTATGTCAAACTCAGGGAAGTATTCTGAAGTATACTTGTTTGATCTTAATGTACTCTTTTTCCCTACGATTAGGAGCATTTTCCCCTTTGGGTATTTGCTACCTAACGAGGTTTTGATGAGGCACCCACCTTGGGTTGATCATATCCCTGATGACGTCCCATAGATGTTTCATTTAGCTTTGCATTTTCTCACACATTTTTCCTTAGACTACGAGTCGACTCCCTCAACTCTACATGATGCCGAATCTACTTGAGTATTTATACACTCAAGGGGGAGTGTTATAAAGTTTGTATTTAAGTGTGATTGTGTAAATCTTAGATTAGATTTGATTCTAGTTATTCTTCCCTATTAGGACTTGTATTCCTTGGAAGAGAAGGATTCTTCCCTCCTTTATTATTATAAATAAAGGCACTGCGTAGAGGGAATAACATATCCTCTACACATCCCTACAAACATACTCTCCCTATTCTCTCTATTGTTATCACCAATCAAATATCCAGTATATAATATATAACAATTGCACAATTTATTTCGAATAGAAATTTGACAAAAGATACAATATATCTAACACTACAAAATAATTAATGAAATTGAATAATAAATCACAAAACACTGACTTGTTCTTCAAAGATAGAGGCTTGCAAAAGCAATCGCCTAAGACAAAAATTCACCCCTACACCCGTGTAGTAGTTCAATGGACGTCTATCTTGCAGGATATAACTATCTAATCCAAGTTCTTGCACTCGAACTTGGATTCTTGGCGAATTGGTTGTGCGTTTCTCTGTGGAAGATGAAAAGAAAGCGATGGAAATTCTTCTTCTTGTTTCTGATCTGACGACCATATTTATAATGGCGTAATGGAGCAGTTAACATGAACGGTTGTAACTGTTCGTGATCCGTTTTATCCTTTCGGAAAAAACTGAAT
Organism: Heteromeles arbutifolia; assembly: GCA_024362995.1. Classification (NCBI taxonomy): domain Eukaryota; kingdom Viridiplantae; phylum Streptophyta; class Magnoliopsida; order Rosales; family Rosaceae; genus Heteromeles; species Heteromeles arbutifolia. The sequence goes on from JANCRC010000012.1 coordinate 17,958,785, forward strand.
GCAAAAATCAAAAACGTCAAAAATGACACTTGTGTTTTTCGTCCATCCGAGCCCAAGAGCCCCAAGGCCCAAGGCCCATCTTTGACATTTAATATATGCACCCAAACCCTCCAAGTCTAAGGCCCAAGGTCCATAGCCTTGGCCCAATTCTTTTCAAACCATAAGTGAGTGAACTCACTTATAAAGACATCACTCTAAAGAGGTTTAGGCGATGTGGGATTTAGAGTCCCTTTGTATCACAAGTTCCAACAATACCCCACATTTTCTATTCAAACTCGAGCAATAACCCACATTTGAATAGAAAATAAGATACTAACTAAATTAGTAATGTCTTTCCAGAGAACCGAGATATGATACGCATTGAGATAAGTGTCTTGTGGACTTGAACCTTCTATAGTGAATACTTATCGGATTTACCTAATGAAGCAGTGAATTTAATATCTTGAACTGATCATTCTTAGTAATAAATCGAAACAATAAGTATCACACATATGACATCTTGACACACTTCAATTCATACGGTTGTGTTCATTTTGGTCACGAACATATCGTGATTTCATGAGACCTGTAGAGAATTGTAGCCATATCAATTCTCAAAGATGCGACCCCGCATCAATCACATATAGGTAATGCTAATTGAGAATAGCCTGTTCTATTCATCTTAACCATAAGATATTAGCATTGTTAAGAATAGTGATTCACCTTCTTCGTCTTACAGGTAACACATTGTTTTCCATCATAGGAATGAGTAATGTTTGTGTGTTTCTTACTTTGAGTTTTCCTCAACTAGTTTGCCTATTGAACCTAGACCATGGGATCTCCAATTAGCTAGGTTAGGTTTCCGTCAAGTTATAACTCATTGAGTTGGCTTTAAACCCATTCCCCTCGATGTAAATACCACTTGATCCTTGGATAGGCCTTTTGTCAAAGGATCGGCAATATTCTCCTTAGATTTAATATAATCAATGGAAATAGTTCCATTCTTGAGTAGTTGTCTAATGGTTCTTTGTCGTCGCCTTATATGTCTCGACTTCCCATTATATTCAGCGTTTTTGGCTCGACCTTGTGCAGCCATGCTGTCACAATGTATACATATGGCAGTCACAAGCTTAGGCCATAATGGAATATCTTCCAGAAAATGTTTAAGCCATTCAGCTTCATCAGCAGGTGCATCTAAAGCTATAAACTCTGATTCCATTGTCGAACGTGCTATACACGTTTTCTTAGACGATTTCCATGACACAGCTGCGCCACCAAGTGTAAATACATATCCACTTGTGGATTTACTGTCTGTGCTCCCTGAAATCCAATTTGCATCAGTATATCCTTCTAATACAGGGGGTTATTGAGTGTAATGCAAACCATAGTTCATTGTATACTTTAAGTATCTTAATACTCTTATTAAAGCATTCCAATAATCTCTTCCAGGATTACTTGAATACCTACTTAGTCGGCTTATTGAATAAGCAGGATCAGGTCTTGTACAATTCATAATGTACATCAAGCAACCTATAACTTGGGTATACTCCAATTGAGATATGCTATCTTCTTCGTTTTTAGTAAGTTTATGAATGGGATCAAACAGAGTTACTGCAGGTTTGCAATCATAATGTCCAAACCTTTTTAGAACTTTCTCAACATAATGTGATTGAGTTAGAACATATCCATGTGAATTCCTTAGAATTCGAACTCCAAGAATCACATCAGCTAATCCCATATCTTTCATATTAAAGCTAGAATTTAGCATTTTCTTTGTGAAGTTAATCACATCTTTGTTTGTTCCCAGTATAAGCATGTCATCAACATATAGACATACAATAACACAAGCATTTTTCGTTTGCTTAACATAAATGCATTTATCACTTTCATTGATCACAAATCCATTTGTGATCATATTATGATCGAATTTTTCACGCCATTGCTTAGGAGCTTGTTTAAGTCCATATAATGACTTAATCAATTTGCAAACTTTCTTCTCTTGGCCTTTGACAATGAAACCTTCAGGTTGGTCCATATATATTTCTTCATCGAATTCACCATTTAAAAATGCAGTCTTGACATCCATTTGATGTATCTCGAGATTGTAAATCGAAGCAATAGCTATTAACAACCTTATATATGTTATTCTAGCTACAGGTGAATAAGTGTCAAAGTAGTCAAGTCCTTCTTTTTGACGATATCCTTTGGTAACTAGACGAGCTTTATACTTGTCTATGGTACCATCCGGTCTTAATTTCCTCTTAAAAATCCATTTGTGTCCTATTGGTTTATTTCCAGGAGGCAAATTAACCAATTTCCACGTATTATTTTGCATGATGGATTCCATTTCACTTTGAATAACTTCTTTCCAATAAGGTGCTTCAGAGGATTCTAATGCAGCCTTATAAGTTTGAGGCTCTTCTTCGGTTATAAAAGTGAGGAAATCAGGACCAAAATCCTTTGCAACTTTTTCTCTTTTACTCTTCCGTGGTTCTAAATCTTGGCTTTGAACTCTAGAGGTTGAAGCATGATTATCGTCATCATTTCTTGTAGTATCATCATGTACTCTTTTGTTCGAAACATATGACCTATCTTTATAAGGAAAAATTTCCTCAAAGAATTCAGCTTCTGCAGATTCAAGTATAGTATTTACATGAATGTCAGAAATCTCAGATTTATGAACCAAAAATGTGTATGCCGAACTATTATTAGTGTGAACAATAAATATACAATCCACTATTTTTGGTCCAAGTTTTTGTCTCTTTGGAAGAGGCACTTGAACTTTTGCAAGACAACCCCACACTTTCAAGGTTTTGTATGTAGGTAACCTACCTTTCCAGGTTTCATAAGGAGATTGATTAGTCTTCTTATGTGGAATTCGGTTCAAAATCATGTTTGCAGCAAGGAGTGCCTCACCCCATAAATTATGTGGTGCACCAGAACTGTTCAACATGGAATTAATCATATCCTTCAATGTACGATTTTTCCGTTCAGCCACTCCATTTTTTTGAGGAGTATATGGTGCTGTCGTTTGATGTATTATTCCATGTGTTGAACAAAATTATGCAAAGTCATTAGATTCGTATTCACCACCTCTATCCGATCTTAAGACTTTTATTCTTTTGTCTAGTTGATTTTCGACTTCTACTTTAAATGTTTTAAACATGTTTAAAGCTTCATCTTTATTATGAATCAAATAGACATAACAGTACTTGCTGCAATCATCAATGAAAGAAATATAGTAATTCTTTCCTCCATGAGTTGGTGTGGATTTGAAATCACAAAGATCACTATGGATTAAACCAAGTATTTCGTTGGATTTTTCCACTGATTTATATGAGTGTCTTGCATATTTGGATTCTATGCATATCTCACATTTAGAAACTTTGTTCATAGAGCATTTGGGCAATAGGCCTAAGTTAACCATTCTTTGAAGAGAACGAAAATTAACATGACCTAATCTTGCATGCCATAATGTAGATGACTCAATCAAGTAAGCAGAAGAAGCACTAGGCTTGTTATTGTTATTAATAGCATCAACAGAAAGTACATTAAGTTTGAAGAGCCCCTCAGCTAGGTAGTCATTTCCTACATACACCCCACCCTTGGTGATTACAAACTTATCAGATTCAAAGACTATTTTGAAGCCTTTGTTACTCAGAAGTGATCCAGAAATCAGATTCTTGCGAATATCAGGAACATGCAGAACATTGGTGAGTGAAAGCTCTTTTCCAGAAGTGAGTTTGAGCGTCATTTTTCCCTTTCCTGCAACAGCAGATGCAGTTGCATTTCCCATGTTCAGATTTTCTCCACCATCAACAGATTGGTAAGTAACAAATAAATTTCGATCAGCACATACATGCCTTGTTGCTCCTGTATCAACCCACCAGTCATTGGAATTAGTCAATAAATTGACTTCAAATACAACTGCAACAAACTTGTCTTCTGCAACGTTTGCTTGATTGGTATTTTTAGAATTCTGATCCTTCTTGTGGCGGCAATCCTTTGCCCTATGACCTGTCTTTCCACAAACCCAGCAACCTATTTTGATTTTCTTGAAGGTTTTCCCTTTCACAGCAGTCAGTGATTTCTTTGCAGCATCCTTGCCTTTGTTTTTCTGATGGTGCCTTGCCTTGTGTGAGTCACTCCCTTCCACAACATTGGCTTTTGCCTCCAGCGATGAGACATCATACTTCTCATTTTTGCGATGATCCTCCTCCACACGCAGTTTGAGAATCAACTGATCCATGCTCATGTCTTCAGTTAGATGCTTCAGATAAATCTTAAAGTCCTTCCAATTCGAAGGCAGTTTCCCTATAATAGAGCCAACCACAAAACCTTCTTTCAGACCAAGATTTTCTTCATCTAACTCATGAACAATCACTTGGAGTTCTTCAACTTGCTTGACAACAGACTTAGTATGACTCATTTTGTAATTCAGGAATTTTCCTATTACAAACTTCTTGGAACTAGCCACTTCAAACTTATACTTCTTGTCCAGAGACTCCCACAGTTCTTTCACTGTCTTATATGATGAATAAACATCATACAGAGAGTCATCTAAAACATTCAGAATGTAGTTCCTGCATAGAAATTCACTGTGAGTCCAGGCTTCTATAGCCTGCAGAATTTCGGCAGGAATATTTGCCTCTTCTGGTGCTTTAGGGGCCTCAGAAGTAATGACTTGACTCAAGTTCAGAGTTGTTAGATAGAACAACATTTTCTGTTGCCAACGTTTGAAATCAACTCCCTTGAATTTCTCAGGTTTCTCAACGTGTTGCTTGACGACACCAACATTTGATTGATCCATGGAACTAATTTCTGTCTTAGAATGTTATCACCAATCAAATGTCCAGTATATAATATATAACAATTGCACAATTTATTTCGAATAGAAATTTGACAACAGATACAATATATCTAACACTATAAAATAATTAATGAAATTGAATAATAAATCACAAAACACTGACTTGTTCTTCAAAGATAGAGGCTTGCAAAAGCAATCGTCTAAGACAGAAATTCGCCCCTACACCCGTGCAGTAGTTCAATGGACGTCTATCTTGCAGGATACAACTATCGAATCCAAGTTCTTGCACTCGAACTTGGATTCTTGGCGAATTGGTTGTGCGTTTCTCTGTGGAAGATGAAAAGAAAGCGATGGAAATTCTTCTTCTTGTTTCTGATCTGACGGCCATATTTATAATGGCGTAATGGAGCAGTTAACATGAACGGTTGTAACTGTTCGTGATCAATTTTATCCTTTCGGAAAAAACTGAATGCAAAAATAAAAAACGACACGTGTTTTTCGTCCATCCGAGCCCCAAGGCCCAAGGCCCATCTTTGACATTTAATATATGCACCCAAACCCTCCAAGTCTAAGGCCTAAGGTCCATGGCCTTGGCCCAATTCTTTTCAAACCATAAGTGAGTGAACTCACTTATAAAGACATCACTCTAAAGAGGTTTAGGCGATGTGGGATTTAGAGTCCCTTTTTATCACAAGTTCCAACATCTATGTGCCGTCGACCCTCTCTCTCTGTCAGATACAATAAGCCACAACAATATATAAGATTTAACTAAAACCACCTAACATTGGTGAATATGGAACAAATTATATTGATATCAATGGAGTAGGATTATAAGAGAATAATTTTATTTTTGAGTTTGTTAATTTTATTTTTGAGTTTGTTCACCGAATGCTTACATAAAATGACCAAACTAAATTAAATATCATATAATCCAATACATATGGCTAACCATCTTTTCCTCATAAGAGTTTTTGTTGGAAACAGTCAATAGTCAACATCAGTTGCCTATCTACTTGCATAGTAGTTGACCATATACAGTTTATCATATTTACGAGTTGCTAAATGCTACGACAAGTCTCTCACAAATTATACATCTTACAATCTTCTTCGTTTGTCAGACTGTTAATCAGAATCATTCTTATATAAATTATATTTTGCGTAGCGGAACTTAATCGACATTAATCAAACAACATATATGTTATATACAAGATGTTTAATGAAAATAGTCGTTAATTCCTTTGTTTGTTTGAAGTGCCATGCATACATTTATGTAAGAAATTAAAAAGAATAATAAATCCAAAAAGAATATCCACGTTTTTTTGGTTGGAATTTGAAAAGAAGAAAATTGTCCCCATGAGGACCATGCAGGCTAGGATAGGCTCCTTCTAAAATCCTCAACGTCCCTTAAAAATAGTAGCAGAAGATTTTGATGGGGGCACAAAATTTGGTTTTGGTGGATTTAGTTGATCCCAATAATTAGGCCTACTAATGAGGAGACTTTTGAGGGAGTGGATTTGTTGTACGACTCTATGAACTACGAGAGGATCACCACCAACTTCATTTTCCTTCATTCGGGCTCATCAACTTTACATTCTTACTAATAAATCTTCTTCCACTTTACTCCACTAATCTAAAAGCAAATTATAGGCGCCTTAGGCCGATACGTTAAGGCAGAATCAATTTGATTTAAGCTTTTCGGATTCCTCTAATTGAACAAAAGATGAGGCGAAAACTAAAAAATAACTCTCAAAATGGGTACATTTATCATTCACCTCAAAAACAAAATGATCTTAGATATTTTTAATATTTTTGCTGAAGATGTAAACTTATATTTACGTCTTATTGAATAAATACTATCGGTTTTTCAAAAAAATATAAAATAAAAAGAAATAAAAATTGTGGCCTAAAGTACATAAATTCCCAAATTTTGTTTATTTAAAAAAAAAAAAAGTATTAAAATACAAACACCAAAAACGGCACCTTTCTGAAGGTGTCAGCAAAAGCGGATGTATAAAAAGCACAGAAGCGGAGGGAGCGAAAAAGTAACGGAAAAACGAAAAATCAAATTGGAAGGCTCCAAGCTTTGTGATTTTCATGATTAAGATCCCGATTCGCAGAATGGCCGAATTGGAGAGCGTCGGAGAGTATCGTATTGGACTCGACGAGTCGTATCGGTATCTCCCGTCGGTCTACCTAGCCTTCTTGACTATATGGTTCGTCTCGGCCTGCTCCTGGACCTTCAACACCTACAAAAACCGCCATCTCCAGGTCCCTTTTTCCTCCATATCCATTCCCATTGTTTTTTAAATGTAATTTGAATTTGTTTTCTGGGCTATTTTATCTGGTAATGTTGGTAATTTGAATGTATAATTTGGGTTTTAGGAGAATATTTGAACGGGTTTTCTACTGTGCTGTGTTTGGTCTAAAAAATAAATAAACAATCACATTTCAAAATTTATTTTACGTTGTTTGTGAAAGACGTTTAATTTATCTGAATGGGTCAGTTTCCAGGCAACCAAACAATGGGTATTTCTATTTTTCTATTGGGCAATCGGTTTCGGTGTTTCTCTTTCTTCTGTTTGGTTGCTGAGAAATTTTTGTATATGATCCTGAAGAGATACAGGTACATATATATGTGTATATCTATACTTATTTATTCGTTTGTTTGCATTTGTTATAACTGTTGTGTTTCCTTTGTTGTTCAACTAGAGCAGACGAATAATTTGCAATGGACGCTCGCATCTGTTCCGTTGATTAAAGCCTTGCAACTCACATTGTCTTTCCTCTTTTGGTAAGTTCTTTTATCTTTAGGAAATGGAATGTAGATGCTGTTCATTGTAAGGGGATTCAAACAATCAATCGAAGAATTCCGCAACTCTCATCGATCAAACATACTAATTTTGAAGAATCACATTTTAGGTATTCCTGTTTTCATCTTCAAATATGCTCCCTGTGGATGTCATTTGGGGTGTATGTTACCGGAGTGATATTTCAGACAGCTTCTTTTGTGTCTTTTTTACTCATCTCCCATGGTTACTGCATCATGTGTGAGCGTCTTTCAGTGACTGAGCGGCGTACTACTGCTTCCCTTGGCTGTTTCATTTACTTGACTCTTGTCGGATACAGGGCTTCTGTACCTTATTTCTCTGTAAGTTTCTTTCTTTGACTAGCTAAAAAGCATTACAGTGGTAAATAGGCAGGAACTATTACCTTTCTTTTTAAAACTTTTTAGTTACTTATCCCGTGAGTACTAATTTTCCGTTACTGCCTTGATTCAGGTCTTGCTGCTGCTTAACTATTTCATCTCATTCTATGTGATATTTCACCATATATCGCAAAATCTTTTAGTATTGCGCCACCAATTAAGCTTCATAGATGACGAGGATGTTCGTGCAATTCATGATGCAGTCTATACAAAGTACATCATGTTCAAGTATGTGTTTCACATTTTTACGTTCATACTCCCATTTTATAACCTTGTTCTAAAGTACGGTGACCTTAAAAGAGATGACATCACATTTTTGAACCTCATATGCTGTATATTCTGATGTCGATGCAGAAAGTTTCAGGGTACAATGCAGATAGTAGCCATTGCAGGGACTCTGGTATGGTATATCTTGACTTTATTGATTATAATTACATTATACAAATAGCAATATATAGACAGTAGTTGAGAGAACTAACATTCTGGTTCTCAGATATACATTAACATGGACAACTCATCAGAAAATTACTGGATTCGCTTGTTAGTTCGAGAATGGGCACAGTTCTGCATCTTTGTTTACATCGGGTATGTTTACCTTCTTGGTTCTGTGAATGTTCCTTTCACGGGAACAGACATGGTTATGGATTTTTTTTTTGGATTCATTAAAATAGCTAAGTTCACCATGCAAGAAGACCTTTGCTTTTACTTCGTTCACCTTACCCCTGTTTGTTGTTGTAACTTCACGACTGTATCTTGCAGGTGGACTTTTAGGTCAAGGGACTTGGCACCACGATTTTCTATTATGCCGGCACTGAAATCTAAAGGGGAACTAGTGGTGCCTCCCATCTATAGCATCGTAAGTTATTTTCCGTAATTGCAAACACTGCGTAAAATTAATGTTGAAGAATTTGTGTCAACATATGCATACTGTTCCTCTAGAAAAGTTACGGTTTGCTCCGACACCCATGGTTCAAAAATTAGTATCCAGTGAGGAAGGAAACAAGAAACTAAGAAGTAGAAGTAGAATTTCCATATTTACTTTCCCCTCTTTTCTGACATTCCCTACTCGTGCCAATGCAGGAAATGGATGCAGAAACTTTCAGAGATTTCACTAAGCATGAATGGCACATCGGAGTGGTGAGCAATAGGAGCACAAACTAATTTTACACAAGAGCTGATGCCTGTTAATTCTTCGTATGAGGGCCTTAGTTTTCTGGAAACTTGCTCGTCCCCGCTCAGTCTTATTCGAAATCATACTTTACGCATTACGAACGTGTTCATTGATTAAATCATCTAACTAAAAATGTTTGAACTACTGCAGCCAACTTCACCTTCTTGTGCCGAAAGCACTAAGGATTCCGTCTTGGTAATAATTCAGCATCCTCACGCACATAGAATGACTGCAGCTGGAGAATCCTCTCAAGGCCAAGACCAGAAGCCAGTAAAGCACTTCACCGGTTCGACTACAGATGCCATAACTGCTTCCTTGACATGCAAGTAACTGATAGAGTAGTTCAACTGTTCAAACATCAGCTCGTTGTCGCTTTAGCTGTGTTTGTTGGTGATTTGAGGCAACAGCTATTTCGTGTAGAAATGTCTGATTGGAAGGGGGGCAGCAGCCAAGGTATACTTGTAAATAAATACAACCAACGAATCAAAAATTGTATAAATCGGCCAAAAATTAGAAAATAAATTGTATCTTGTTTACTCTTTCATTCATTTCTATTGCTTTGCTATTTGTATGCTTTCCCTCCTCGTGAGGAGGATTAGATTTTGGCAATTTTGAGACTTGCCACAAGTCACTACTCATCCAGATTAACGTGGGGTTGGACGTGACACAAACACGGTATATATCATGTCGTGGTTGGAAGAGAATTTTAAAATGTCATTGTTTATATATCACGTGATGAGAGAGATAGACACATGATTGTATACAACTGGTGATATGACATATTTACTATCATTATTTTTTTATTTTACATTTTTTTACATTTTAGTTGCTTATGTGGATCCTTTATGTTGCAAATTTTATTTTTTTGGTAATCTTTATTTATGTTGGTTTTCCTTTTTTTTTTGTTTATTGGTCGAATTATGTTGCTATTTCATTCCAAACGACTTGTCGTTTATTATTTTAAACGACAACTCGCGGTTCTCTTTCTCCATCTTCAAGACTTCAACCCTCTGCGGCTCTGTAAATCTCTCACACGCTAGCACTGTAACAGAGATACCAAAGAGAAAGTGGTTGATTGGGTTCGTATGAGAAATGATTCAAAATCCATCTCTGTTTGCGTAACATCCCTTTTCGACTCTACCACCAAGATTGGATTTTTCACCCTCCAGCTTTCACAATGAGTGCAGGTTCTCTCTCTCTCTCTCTCTCTCTCTCTCTCTCTCTCTCTCTCTCTCTCCCTCTCTCTCTCTCTCTCTCTCTAAAATTGATATTTACTGGCTGTGATTAGATTATTGAAAGATAATGGAAAACCCAGTTGGAAGATTTGATTTTGATTATTATGTTTTGGCTGGAAGTGATAATTAATAGGAATTTGTTGAAACTTGTATGAATGCAGAAAAAAAAGAGGGTCTCTTTAATGATTTAGTTGGAGATTGTTTGTGTTTAACTGATTGCCATTTTGGGAAATGAACACATTAATTCCATATCATGTTTGGTTATTTGAATTCAAGGATGCCGGTGAAAGTAGCTCTTCTTAGGCCAAAGTTGTGGCACATTTTTGATGTTCTAACCTATGGCTTTTCGAATTTTCGTATTATGAAGTTGTGAAATTTGAGTATGATGGGTTTGGATTGATACTCTACAAACGTATAGGACCCCCAAGAGCTTGAGGTAAAGATTCTAAGGTGATGGAGTGACAATAAATGAAGTGGTGGATGAGGAGTGGTTTATAAACCTAAAACCTCACATTATTGCTACTAATTATTGTTTATGATTTGATAGTTGTGGTGCTTTGTTGAACCCACGATCACGAACCATATAGACCCTGTGAATAAGATCGTAGTATTGTACTTAATGTGCTTGTGCTGACAGTTCCCCTGCGATGTTAGAATTGGCCTTTCGCCTGCATGATGTTCAGTGTTATTTGTATATAAAGAGAGATGAAAATCTTGGTTAGCCCTAACCACGAATAGATACCATCATCCTTGCAGTAGTAATATATATGTATCTCTATCTCATTTTTGTTTAAAAGCGTTATTATTTCTTGTAGGTGGTGCTTTTGGTGGTAATAGAGGGCTGAGCCCAGTTCCTCCAGAGAAAGGTGTCTTCCCCTTGGATCATATGCATTTGTGTGACCTGGTAACGTCACTTGATTCCATTAATGAACATTATTTTTCAAATTTGTTCTCTGTAGAATCAAGTTTGTCAAAAGTTGGAAATGTTGGAGGGGGTTCAGTATTGTGGCTAAATGTGACTTTTTTTATTTCGTTTCTTTGTGGTGCTGGAAGTTCTTAGTTCCTTGGCTTTATTACAGGAGAAAAAAGAATACCTCAGTTGCCTCAAAACTTCGGGCCACCAATCTGAAAAATGTAGGCTCTTCTCTAAAAAGTACCTGGAATGCCGAATGGAAAAGTGAGTATTTTTGGTTTGTATAAAACACGTTGTGCTGCTTTGATCTGGAATTTGTTAAGAATGCGACTTTCTTCTGCATATGATTCAAAACCAAAACAATTAACAACTGCATGGCTCTGAAAAGCTTGTAGTATAGCGACGTATGTCAGATGAAAATAGCATAAAGAACTAATTTCCGTGCATATAAGCTCTTCTCGTCTTTCCCTCACTTCTGGCCGTAGGTTTGTGTCAAATGCTGTTATAGGTTTGTTCGTGATTGTAAAAATGAAATCATTTGTATTTGGAGGAACCATAAATTCAATTTGGCAGATTTAGCTGTCCTATTTCAAGGATGAAATCGTTTTGGGTGTTTAATTATGATGATGGTCTTGAATTAAAATCCGAGGAGAAGAATTTAGTGGTAATTCAAAATTGGCCGAAATATTAGGAAATATGTCACTTATCCTTTTCTCTCATTTGTGTCATAGCCATTTGAACCCTCATTCCTTATAATTTTCGTTCTTTTGTTTTGACGCACAGATTTGTCATGAAATTTTGATTACAGTGACCTTATATACGCATCTTGCAGGAACTTGATGGCAAAACAAGACATGTCAGAACTTGGATTTGTTAAGGAAGGTAACTCGGACGCTTCTGGAGAGAAGGTTTCCGAGCGGATTGCTAATTAGATCGGGTGATAACTTTTGAGACGATAGTAGTTGGGAGAGTTTTACTGATAGGGCTAATACGATCGACATTGAATTTTGGTCGTGGAAGAACTACTTGTAAAGGATCGAAAAACATTAGTGTTTTGGTTTCTTCAAAAGATGTTAATGATTGTTTACCCTAGCCTTGCAGTCGGGTTTCCCAAAAAAAATGGTGAAGGGAAAGACTTCCATGCAACGAAAATATCATTCCAAGTCAATCACAGTGTTCATAGATGCCGCTGGTACAACTAAATTATGTAAAAATACTTTCATCCAATAAGCGAGTACGTAATTAATTTGAAATACCGTCAATAGTAATTTGGGTTTGGTGTCATTGTTTTAACATTAGGATTGAATTTTTTATTTTTTGAATAAACGATATTACCTACCCTAATGGTGGGCGAGTATGCTAAACCTCACAATGATCTAGTAGTAATGTGGTTCAAATTTATCTTTGACAAAAATCGAATCTAAGATCTCTTACTTACAAACAACCGTTACAAAACTAGGTGGCTGCATAGAATTTGTTCTTGAGGAACAAGAGTCTTGCAGAAACAATAGTCCAAAACCTGTAAAAGAACGGAACGGCGGGCGGGAGATAAACACTATGACAGAGAAAACATAAAATATTTCTTGGGTGTTTCTGCTCTCTCTCTCTCTCCCTCTCTCTCTATGCCTCGATGGCCACGCTGCAGAAAGCCTCTGTTTTTATGACTTACACGGATCCATTTTGCTTCCCCTCTCTGTGTTTCGGATTTCCATGGCTCTCCATTTGTCTCCCCTCGAACCTCACCTCTTTTACCACTCGTAAGCTCTCTCTCTCAGATGCACACTATATTTTTTAGACCTTCTTAATAATCCATGATTTATCTTAGTGGATTTATTGCTTTTAAAATTCTGTTATCTGGGTGTAATTAGAAATTTGATTATCTGGGTTATTGATGGCTCAGGCTCATAGTTTAGATTAATTGGATGTAGCTCTCAGCTTCTGTTAGTTGAATTCTTATCCAGATTCTGTATCCAAAATGGGGGTTTCAAGTTATCTTCTTTACATACTTCATATTGCTTTGAAATTATAAAAACAATAGTGATTGTTTAGAATTGGTCCAACTTCTGTGAAGTTGAAAGCTTTGGTTCAATTTCACTTCTTTTCGTATATAGGCGATACACACAGAAACTAGAGAAGAAGAAGACTCAAACGACGTCATAAATTATGTAGTAGCAGCATTGGGATGTTAACTGTCATGGAATAAGAATTGGAATCATTTCGATTCTTGACTTCCATGCGTTTACTAAAACATGGGAATTGGAATCGTTCCAATTTTCTAACTTTGCCGATATTCACTAAGATATTTGGAATCCTCGGGTTCTCTTAAAATCCGTTATCCAATAGCTGAAAATCAAGAACCAGAACAACTTGGGAGAGGGGAGAGACGAGGGGGGATAGTGGGGATGGTTGATACCATTTGCATTCCTTCAATCATAAATTCTGATAGCAACTTCACTTCTTGGGACAGAAGAAGATCTGTAAGATCAGAAAACCGACAAAGGGCAATTGTGAATGTGCATAAGCCTTCAAGGTGCAGCACAAATGAGCAAGGAATCTATGGCTTTTCGACGAAAAATCACTTGCTCGATTTATTGGTTAGGTGTTACAATTCGTCGAGGTGGTCTTCATCTTGGACCTCATCATCGACAGCGTGTACAGCTTATTCTGGTCAAACAACTTGTGTGAATGGTGCCTCAGTGGCTAGAACTCGTAATCATGAAAACAAATTTAATCGCGTCAATTGCCTTGAATGGGTATTGCATGAATCGGCTAGGAGCTTCTCTGTTGCAGTTGAGTCACTTGAATTGCCAGGAAGTGGTCCAAAGCTTGCAATGGCATGGTCTGGGAAGGATGTCCATAAATGGCATAAACGTATTTCTTATCAGGTATAACATATGTTTTGCTTTCCTCAAAGCATGTTACAAACATTTTCTAGCTATAGAACAAATTGTTTTGGCTGTTGAATTGTGTTAACATCATTGGTGCCCATAGTTGAAGGTGCTTATGCATTTTTCGGCATCTCTATTATTTATTTTGGTCACTGAATTGAGCAAGATGTAAACTTTCTCAAGTTAGAGGAAATCCTTGTTACGTTACTGGTTGGTACAAATGAAGTTTATAATTGACTACCATGGCTGGCTGTGCAGGTTGCAGTTTACGCTTTGTTGAAAACAGCAATCCAAGTAGAAATTTTGCTTTCCAGAACGTCACAGCAGCGACTCTTCTCCAGTTAGTGATATGTAAGTTTTCTTTCCGTTAAAGCCTTAATATTTTGAATTAACGTCGGTTGTTTTAATTATAGTGCCTTAACTGAAAAATGTTTGACTTAGTAATCATTTTCTAAAGAAAAAGTCAGACTGAATGTCTAAACTTTGCTTAGTACGTCTCTTCTTAGCTAAGCATTACTATGCCTTTTCCATCTTGGATGCAAATATTTGAATTTCTAAACTTTGCTTAATTCAGTATTTTATCTTTTTCAGTTTGACCCCAAAGATTGATTTGATTGGCGAATACATCGAGAGTCAAATGAACATGGGGCACTCAGAATTAGTAGAATGGTTTAGAGAGGTGGAACTGACGCTTATGGCAGGATTTTTCATTCCCTTGTTGAGGAAGTGGTCTATGGAATATGCAGGAAGGTTTGCTCAAATAACTTTGTGCTCCTAACCTAATATATGAAGCGTCCTTGTGTTATCATTTGCCTAAAAAATCAGTACATATATGTTTCAATATATGACGGATTCTTGTGCACTAGTTTGTGCATATGCAGTGACATTAACCGGATCAAGCATATAGCCCTAAACAAAGAAATCTCCAGTGGTGTTGCATGGATGGTTGTGGCTATAAGCTGCTGTGCTGCAGTGGCTAAATTGGGTAACGGTCGTGTTAAGTGCTCTTATTTTTCACTTTCAATTGAAGATGTAATGGTAGAGCTCATGGATCACTCACAGAGTCTTGTGTCAGTGGAAAGACTACATAACTTAGCTACCGAGGCAGGATTTGAAGTGGATTTCCTGTCCCATTTCGGTAGAAAGGTTCTGCTGAGCAACAAAAGTGAAGAGGTAGAATTTTGGATTGGGTTGGCTCATAAAAAACTCTCAACGGCATTCAGCAAAGAAAGTGTGATCCCAGGCAAGCAGAATTTTCATGACAAGGTCAATTTTGTAATTCATGATATTCTTTCTCAGAGTCCAGGGTCTCAGATGCATTACTCTATTGTTAATTGGGCCTTTTTTTTTATTTCTATTTTATTTTATATTACTTTTTTTTCTTTAGAACCTTCAGCTCATGTCTAGAACTTTTAATTATTGCTCGTTTTTATAAAGTTTTGACAGGTTCAAGCAGATACTTTGGCTACCTTAGGACTTTTTGCATATCTTGGGAGAAGGACTAGATTATTCTTGTCAAGAATGGGCATAAAGGATCTTGATGAGCTAGTTAAGGACTTCCTCAGGTAAACAACTTCACAGTAATGATTTAATCCAAAAGTACGAGGACATAAGAGGTTGAATTGTTTGTCTGCAGCTACTTGGAGTGTGGTAGCCTTTTCATTCACCCGGAGTTTTCTTCCGTAGCAGTTTATCAACACTTCATGGAGGTCCGTTTCCAACTTTCTTTCGTTGCAAGTGAAAAGCGCAAATCTTGCTAATCTGAGAAGTTTAACTTTACAGGTGGTGACTGATGAAATTGGATGGCTTGATTTCTACGCTGCATGTCCTCCAAAAAGAAGTCAAGAGAGACGAAAAAGTAAACTGCATGCCATCCAGGCAGAGAAAGAGATTGCTCTATCTGCTGTGTTTACTGTATGCTATGATGTTTTCTCGGGATTTGCTCACTTCAGTCGATCAACTCAACAGTCCTTAGACACTCATTTGCTAGACTTCTTGCTCCACAGGTAAAACATTCCCATCTTTTGTCGTTGAGGATTGCTTCCGTAAGTTTTCTATTTGCTAAAGTGGCCAATAAAGTCTTCAAAAACATTAATTTTTCAGCCAGAGCTTGCTAACTGTTTGTTTGGAAGACTACTGGGCTGCTTATGATAAATCAAGGTATTATCTCTCTGCTGGGTTGTTACGTTTTATTTTCCAGCTACTGAAAGGAAGGAGATAAATGTGCTTGTTTTTCATTCTCATTTTTCCTTTCTTCAAGCAGTGAGTTGCTAAAGGTCACAGAACCTGGTGCTCGTCGAGCATCATTTGTAGGATCTATAGTTGCTTCCAAGTTATCGGTAACGATGGAGGCACAACAAGAGCCAAGTACCTTGACAACGTCAGAAGATTGTCAAAATTATAAGCCTGAACGCAGGCTTAACCTCAGAAAGGTATTTACTTTCACAAAACAACTACTACTGTAATCTCACTAAAACAATCAAATGAAATAAATAAATTAAGAATAAAAGAGCTTCATTTATAAATGATCATTTTTCCAGAGGCTATTATATCAGTCTCGGAGAAATATAAGTTAATTGAGTAAAAATGTTGCATGGTCTCTATACTCTCTACTTGGTTTGAACCGTTGCATATAGTCTAACTGTTTATTACATTGTTGTGACTGTTTGTTTCTTTAAGTGGAAGGATTCCCCCTCACCCGGGGCGGAATCTATAAGCTCCATGGAGGAGGGTAGTGCCACGAGATCAAAATATCATCAGCAAAGTTTAGTTAAGATGTATAGGAACAAGCTGGTATCTGCAAGCTCCGTAAGTCTAATAATCCCCTGCTTCTTAGAGATGGATGTATATTCTATGTCTTGCTGAATACATGTTTAACATATTTTTTTTTTCATTTGTTGTAAGGATATATGGATGGGCACTCAGTTGCTTTTCATAGACATCACAATTTCCGCGGAGCTACTCCTCAAACAATTGCGTGGCCACAAGGTTACAAGGAGGGAAAGAAATAAGTTAAAAAGAAGGCTAAATGACATAACTTCACTTATACCAGTAACAATTCTCATGTTACTTCCTGTAAGCAATAATTTGACCGTCCTTTCTTTCCTAAGATTGCCTAGTATTTTCATTTACTTGCACGATATAGATTTACCAAAAGAAAAGGAAACATCGACGGAATAGCTGCTACTGAAAACTATTGGTTGCATTCACCGCGGTTACATTTCGAGCTAGCTCATGCTGTTCTCTGTGATGTGTTCATATGCTTGCGACTGTACTGTATTTACGTTTGTAGACGAGAATCAGATTTTATCCCAGGCAATTAGTAAGCGAATTATACAAAAGTTAACTATTTTCTTCCTTTTCCGTGACAAGGTATCTGCTGTGGGTCATGCTGCCATGCTAGCAGCAGTCAACAAGTACATGCCGGGCCTGGTAACTTAAACTTACCTCTGCCATTAACGTATCTTTCTTTTAAAGAAAAATGTACTTTGTAATTTATTGTCGTAGTTTTTATGTGTCTCGATTTGGCTAAATCATTCATTGATTTACCGCACGTAGATCCCATCGTCATATTCTTCGGAGCGGCTGGATGTTGTGAAACAACTAAAGAGAAGCAAGAAGATGGAAGTAATTAGGAGATGGAACAACTTGAAGATCCATCCTCTAGAATAACGTAAGTTATTGCTTGTGTTGCTGCTCACTTCAACCCGAGTTGGAATGAACTGTTCTATAATATGAAACTAGTGTTTGTAAATAGTTAAAAACGAATAAGTATCACGAATTAATGTGACTTGACATGATGTAATCGTGCCTGTTGATCCATAATCGTATGCCTCGGTAAGGTATGCAAACATAAATAACTTTTGAAATGCATTACGAACTTTCGAAACAGAACCCGTGACAACAATTTTGCTTCAGCCCATCAGGCATGTGTGTTAGAGAGCAAAGGCACCAAGGAGTTGAGTGAAAAGGGTGGGAGGAGATTTTCGTTCATAGAGGGATGGGATAGAGAATTGGGAAGGGTTTGGGGTTGTTGTCGGAGGTATCTTTACGCTTTTCTATTCTGATAAGAGGAACTCGATCGTCGTCGTGACAAGAACAAGCATATATGTGAGTTGTCAAAACTCGAATTGACAATCGTTCGCGTGGCAGTGTAAAGATCGATAAAGATAAACAGTCGAATGTTTTATTATTCGTTTCCAATGACCAAATCAAATATGCATGTAGCACAATTTATTTTCTGAGAGAAAAATAAATAAAAAATAAAAACAGGAGAGAAAA
The DNA here is from genome assembly GCA_024362995.1 of Heteromeles arbutifolia. Taxonomy (NCBI): domain Eukaryota; kingdom Viridiplantae; phylum Streptophyta; class Magnoliopsida; order Rosales; family Rosaceae; genus Heteromeles; species Heteromeles arbutifolia. Next base: position 17,977,267 of record JANCRC010000012.1, read on the forward strand.
AAAGGGGGGCTAAAGAGGCACTCTACAAATTCATCACAAGAGGGAGGGCTGGGAAAATCTTCGCCTGCATTACATTACATACTTGTAAAACTAGCAAAGCTAACTACACAACATTCATTCTCTTCAATCCCCAATACCGAAAACGAGCACAAATATGTTCTTTACTCTTTGCATCCCGGTTCCGAGATGATTTGATTTTTATCCCTTTGAATTGATTTTATCATGGAAACGTCTCAGCAATATATGCAAATTTCATTCTTTTCACAACAAAATATTAGCCTTGTTGTTCTAAGAGATGGACCTGCTTTGTAATTGCTATCGGAGTGCTGCAGTGGTCCTTGGTCTTGAAGCACAAGATGACAGCCTTAAACTACCCTCTTTGGATCACGGGCTGCAGCAATATGGTCCTACAAAACAATCCGTAAGATAAAGGATTCAACAACTTAATACTAGCAAAAAAAACAAGACGAAGAAATTTTTCTTGTTTCTCTTTCTGGATATCTGATCCATACAGGTTTAGGTGTCATCAGCCTTCGATACATCATCCATATGTTCTATACAGGTTCAAAGTTGATAAACCATGCAAAATCGGAATGAAGGAAACATTAATCAATGAAACAGCGTAAGACATCAGCTTTCGGAAATCAAACTTACCGAGATAAAATCAAATGCTTTGGTATCCTCTTTCTTTGAACTGTTCACCACTGAACCAGGAGCTGGATTTGGTTGATTTGCATGGAAAATATCAGGAAGTGCGGAAGCATATCCTCCATTTGTTCCAGCAACATTACTTAAATTCATATTTTGCGCATTGAGGTTTCCAAAGTGTTGAAAGCCAGACATTGTCACTAGGAATTGCTGCTGAGCAAGAAGATTTCCCATGGCACCATAATTTATTGGCTGAGAAGGAAAGGCTGGATTGAACATAACTCCAGGAGGTATATTGTAAGGCATACCACCAGGAGGTAACACTGCATTTCCATTCGGCAGCACTGTTTGAGAATTAAGAATGCCACTCCAAGCATTGCTGGAGGCCTGACGGCTGGGATGACTAGTTGAATCCGACAAAAGTTCCAATAGTTGTCCAGGAGGGGTTACTTTCTGCTCCATCTTTGGGACATTTTTATCAATGGATAAACCACCCATTAAATTGCTTAAATCATTTTTATGATCTTGCTCCTGCGGAAGTTCAGAATTGAGCCCGAAAATATCAAACATTTCAGTTCCACTTTTCTCTTCTGCCATGAAATTCTCATGAGGATCTAGTTTATTATCAATGGTAAGCCCAGAGAAGAGATCATCTGCTGGTTCTTTACTGTCATTAGTGTGAAACGAGACATCTGCAAAAGGGTCATCATCATTTTTCAGTTCACTGGTGCTTCCGGCAGTCCCTGGGCCATCTCCAAATAAATCATCAATTAGTTGGGGTGCTGGTGCTGTTAAGTTTGTGACGACTTGATCACTTGGGTTGTCAGTTGCAGCATTGGTCATGTGGTAATCATAATCATCTAAATCAACGGTGTCTATAAGGTCAGGCATCTGAACAAAAGCAGCAGTCTGAGACTTCACAGTCTGTTCTGAATTACTTGTCACACTGCCTGTTTGTTCTCCACCCAAGAGGCTTAAAACCTGCTCATTAAGAGAACAGTGTCTATTCAGCTGCATGACCTACTGTATCTTTTCAAGGAAAAAAGTGTGTGCGCACACAGTTTGCATGCATATTTCTTGATGAATTTGTGCTTGATGACATGAAAATGTAATTTCTTAGAGAGGTTACATTTTCCTAACATTATAAAGCATGATTTCATCTGGATATATACATTCAGATTATGTAATAAGAATAAGAAGAATCAAATCTAGAAAAAATCACGATGGCCAAGTACAGATTCTTTTCCACATTCCTTTCATGACAATCACGTAACAATGTATTACTTTTGTTAATCCTCTTTTAATTCTTCGTTCAATATGAAATAGCCAAGAACTATGACAAAAAGATAAAAAAAATCCCTTGATCCTACTATGGCAAAGAATGTGTCGCTCCCAAGTTCTTTTTACATTTACAATCAATTCTAGACTTGAGCAGCAATGACTGCCTGGAAATGACGTGGAAGAGTTGAAGTGTTGATTAAGCAAACAGAAACAATCAATACTTGTTCATCACCAATATACGTATTTTAAAAAACAAGTAAATGGATGAATCTCACATATATTCTTAAGTATGAGGAAATAAATGAATACCTTGTTAGCCTTTTCCCTCAAAGAAGCCTGGGGAGAGTCAGAACATCTCACTACAAGATCTCTGTTGTCAATAAAATATGATTCTATGATTGCAAAATGCTCATCATCCTTTCTCCTCAAAATTGACTCAAGAACACAAATAGCTTTCATGCGTACCTGACAGACAAATAATCGCATAAAAGAAAGTTAGACAAAGAAATAGATCTATAAATACAACAAAAATTCCACCCAATTCTTTTTCTTAACCAATACTGATTGAAAAATTAATCTTATTACAATGAAAATACAATAAAAATAGACAATTCGTTCATCTTTTGATAAAATTCTTATAATCAAGAATAATTCTTATGAATGTAGTGTTCAATTATTTGGCAATTTTGCATATAAGCATGTGGAAGAATTTTCGCCAACACATAAGTATAAGCAACTTGCCTGCCACAATGGAGATTGTAGTTTTACATCTAGGGCATGACTCAAAGCTACAGCATCCAACTTCTTTGCCTCCGTAAGGAAAATCTGAATGGCATCTCGAGTGGGTTGTAAACGTACACCACCTGACGTCACAATGGTCTCCAACAATATCTCCTCGCGAGTTTTACTCTCTGTGTAATTTGAACTGGAATCTCCATTGGTTATTGAAGTCTTGGTTACCCTTGAATCCTCATTCCATGGTCCACTAGTCACATTCTTTGACAACCCAAAACTACTTTGAGCCTCATTGCGATATTGAGCGGGTTCATATCTATCAGCCTGATTGCTTTCAATGGTCAACGATCTATGAAGATTAGGACTCTTGTAGTTTCCATTGTCATTCTTTTTAAATGAGTGACTCTGGGTGAAATTACTAAGTCCCTGCTTGATAGATGTACTTCCAAGACCAACAACCTCACTAATGAAAGACTTTTTTTCATCTGATGACATCTCAAAGTTTGTATTCCCAAAACCTTGTATTCTTCTGTTAAGATCATCTGCAGGTGCTGCATTACTTTCTTCTTGAAAGAGAGCAGAAATAGCCTCATGAGCAGTATCCCGCACAGCCTTATTAAGTGCATCTCCTTTCAAAGGATCCGGGTGTCCCTTATAGTGAAATAACTGGCGCACTGCAACTGAATTTCTTTGCATTTCCCTCCTGAACTCCAAACCAGACTTTCCCACGGCATACTTTATTAATCTCAGAGCCTGCAGAACATTTGGGCATAATAATCACAATTCTAAGTAAATTCTCGAAAAAATATCCTGACATTCGTCAAGTCTCACTTCTATATGCCTCTCTGTTATAGAAACCAAACCACTGCAATCTACATAGAATTAGTGCCAAGCCTCTCTCTCATAAAGAAAATTTATAAACACACTATTACACTTCTCCGCTTCGATCACACCATTGATGAATGGAAGCCATTACTAATATCAAAGTTATCGAATCAAAAGTCACCATCTTAATCTTCAATTCTCAATGTGTGTTGATAACAAACTATTAGCATGCACCAAAGAATATACATTCAGGTTAAACCGAACACCCGATACAGCAACCTAACACCCGATACATTTTTTTAGTATAGAATAAAATCAAATTAACCAATTAATCAACTTCTTACAAGCATTTTAACAGATAAAAAAAAAAAAAAAAAAACCATAATTTCGCAACAAAAATTTTACTATATAAGAAGAATTATTTGTATACCTTCTGCTTAACAATTGGACTTTTATGGTCCAAACGCTTCAATACAAACTCAGAAACCTCCTTGACAATACTGACATGCGATGATCGCAGAAGCTGGCAAATCTCTTCCAATTTGTAAACAGGTGCGACCTTGTCTTCGTCGGAAGTCGCCCCATCGATCATCCGGGACCGCCAGTACGACTCCACAGCTCTTCGACTCGAATCCATGATTCCTAATTGAGCTCGAAAAGATCCGATCCAATAGAATCCCGATCAAATCCGAGTAAGGTGCGTCCTTGGATCGACGTTACACTCGAATTGGATCGGAGCCCCGGAGAAAACAGAAATTTGGGGTCAGATATGCATGAATTGGATTGGATTGAATCGGTAGACTGATGGATTGTTTAGATTGGCGTTGAGAAATCGAAGAATTGGATTTGATTTGGAACAGAATTAGGGTTTTAGAGAGAGATGTTGGAAGGTGATGTGGAAAATGGAGGAGGAAGGAGAAGAAGAAAACAGCTAATTTTGGGAATGTGGCGAGGAGTCACGAGGGGGAGACTGACTCGCCTCCACCTGTCCGCTTCTAACGTTGCGCGAATTTGATGCGCGCTATCGCTAATTGCGCCTAAAATTGGCACGCTCAATACGGGTGGGCAAACGGGTTCGGGGCGGGTCCAAGAGGTTCGAGGCGGATTAGGGATGGGTCCATATATTTTATATACGGAATGGGGCGGGGCGGGCAGGTTCAAATATTGAGGGCCTGGGCCCCCGGCCTGGACCGTATCAACGGTCCAACTTTTTATTGATAAATCTCAACCGTCCACACCCATATTTTCCACACATATCACAAATCACTATTCACATTCTCTCAGTTTCTCGATCTCTCTCTCTCCATAATTCACACACTGTCCACCGTTCGTTGTCGATTCCTTCCCTCAGCGCCTCTCAACTCGACTGGAATCTGGGTTTGCTTCTCTGCCTGGGTGGGAATTGCTTCTATGTGGGATTTTGTAGATGCGAAACTCTTTCTGGATTTTATGCAAAATACTTTCTATGGGACATCTCCACGGTTGATTCTTCCAAAGCAATGCTTTATGGGTTTTTTGTCAATTGTTTTATGCGAAATGCTTTCCAGGTTTATGCAAATTTTGATCAATATCATAGTAGCAGTACAAATCAGTACTAAATTTAATGTACTACACTACATCTCCACCTAAATTAACCCGAAACCCCTCTCTCTAGATCTATTATTTTCTTTAATCATCATGATTGTTAGATTATTTTTTTAAGAGAGATTAGGCTATGCATATGAAACCCATCTAATTTTGAAGCTAAGTCAGATGGTTTCTATTTTGGAAAATAAAAATAAAAATAAAACCAAAATAGACCCGTTGACTCCATAGGAATCGAAAAGGGTCGGGTTAGGTCCGGATCTCGTTTTCAAATTTCCATTACCCGATTTGCCCCGCCCCATTTTATTTTCAAACAAGGCGGATCTGATTCCTCTCATTTTGGGCCCAGCCCTACGCACAAACACAAATACTCTCGCTTGACCTCATCATTGATTTGCTAATAAGTATTATGTTGGAAATGTGCCCTAAAACCAATCATATGATGATACTTTACGGACATTTCACATGTTAAACTAATCTAGTTTAATATAAAGTGCAAAGATTATTGTTTAAAGTTGTCTCATATAAATGTTATATGCTTAAACGATAAGTCCAAGGAATATGTAATTAGGAGAATGTAATCTAAAGAAGTTAGATTCATGAGACCATTCTCTTTCGTATACATATCCTAAATGGTCCTGATCATAGGATTGCCAATTGGGCATTGACAGTCCATTAAGATCAGTACGTGCTATGTCTTCTCTTAGGGAGAGTGACTGGTCTCGAGTTATTAGTGTGATTGACACCAAGACAAGCATGTAGGTGCTCAATAGAGAATGAGTCCACTGAACACGATCAACGAGGAGTTCTCATACTCATGTCACATGAGAACTCATGGTTGGGATAATGCAAAGTAGTCATTTGACCTGAGGCATCATAGTTGTCTTGTGGTTAGGTCCTTGATCTTTGACTATGTCAAAGTCACTCCGTCAGAGGGTGTCCACGACATAGTTGGGGTTAAGCGACTTAGCCATGGAGGCAAGTGAATGCACAACAAGGGATCTCTAACGTTCAAACTGTTTGAAGGAGAATACTTTATGATATGATTAAGAATCTCTGGCCAGAGTATGAATGAGATTTAGGAAGTCGTTCCAAATCACATTCAAGGTAATCATATAAGTAAAAGAATCACATTGGATAGTAGATATGAATAAACTATCAAACCAAAAAATGTGGTCAAGAGTATTGTATTAAAGAAAGACCGCATTGCATTGTAATCCGAAAGACCGCATTGCATTGTAATCCTAAATTGAATAGGTTCTCCACCTCTTCTGATTAGCTTGGGTAGCCATGAAATACTGCTAGGTGTCACTCATGGTTTGTGGAAGCCCTAAATGTTTATAATCACTAAAGGGAGAATTGAAAGTAAGTTTCAATTCACAATCGATTTGAAAGAGTTTTAATCGTCCACCGCCTCGCTAAAAGGAATCTAATGGATCGTACACCGAGTAAGGTAGAGATTGAAGAAACAACGAAGATGAGTAAGGATAATTAAATGGTTTAATTATTTATGGCTATGATGAATTAATATGTTAATTAATCAAACGAATATGTTCGTTTTAGACCTCGGGTTAGTTTTGGGCCTCAAGGCCCTATGGGCTTCGAATGTCAAGCCCATTGACCTAAGTTGTATGACAACTTAATGAATAAAGATTCAAGAAGGCCCAAACAGCCCAAAGACCATAGGAGGCCGGCCATGTTGATAAAGGAGTGGGTTTTGGACTTATTACAAGTGTGCCACTCCGATGAAGTTAGGTATAAATGTGACTTTATAGCCTTTTCTTCTTTAGGGTTTTCTTTTGGAGAAAAGATGAGAACACAAGCTCCCTTTTCTCTCTAAGAGGCCGGCCACCCTAGAAAGGTTTTACTAGCATCTAAATCTTCCTAGGTCACTCATCTCTTCATCAATGCTCTCTTGGGTGTGGAAAAATTAGAGATTCTCTATTATGGGAACTTGGAGAATCTATTCTACCATCCTCATCCAAGAAATCCATGGAGCTAAGAAGTAAGGAATGAATGCCCTATCTCTTGGGTGATTAGCCTTTGCTTATGCAAAGAGCAATCAACAAAGGTATAATATTTCTCAACTCACTTTGTTCTTAAGTTGAGTCTTGGTTCACCTAACTACTAGGCTTTGAATTTGATGGGTAAAGTTTTGTTTTTGAGTGCATACAATCATGATTCCGCCTTTAATTGTTAATTGCATGTTGTAGATGTTGCTTAAATGAACTTGTTTTTCACAAATTTTCCTTCATATTAGGTTGAAGATTTATTTATTTATTTTTTATAAAAGGTAAATTTCATTAGCAATACATAAACAAAGGCCCATAAACACAACTAATACAAACAAAAGATGGGCTTCCAAGATAACAACTAGACAACCAAACCGGAAGGTTGAGCTCGAAAAATAAAAGCACAAAACACTGTACAGATCAAACCTTAGCCGCCTGGTTTCCTCGCCGCCGAAGCACGCCTCGACGACCATAAACTAGTTTCCCATCCTACGGTAGAAGTGAAACCCAACCAAGCCTTAGCAGCAAAAAAAGAAGTCATCGTCCTTAATCAAACTCTACAAATAATCTATCCTCCACCATCAATGGTAGAAAACCAGGGAGGAAGTAAGTGGAACTACTGACAACAGTGCCTAAACCGACACATAGGCGGAAGGTGGTGGTGTGAACACCTAAGCAGAAACTCTACGCAACTTCCGATAAAGCCGTTGAATATGGAGGAACAAGATGGAGGCAAATCGGATCGAAAGTGAAACTGAGTGAGGCCAAACCCAAGTAGGAGAGAAAGAAGAGGAAAATAGTGGATGCACATAGGGGGAAAGGCAATGAAGCGAAGAAGAAAAAATGAGATTGGAAAAAGGAAAATTTTCAATCGGGGCAAGGAACAGTTAAGGGCTAGGAAACAGGGAGGAAAAACCAGGAAAAAAACAAAAGAAAAATCAAAGGAAAATGGGCTGCCACCAACCTAGGCCGAAGCTAAGGCTGACGGCTCTACTGGAAATTGGATTTGGAAGTACTCACACATAGTAAGAAAAGCTCTCACTCAGAGAGAAAAGCTATTGTTTGTTTTTTTATATTTTAGGCTCCATGTATTAGTCTCCAATAATTAGCTGTATAGGCTCTATGTATGCAATGTCATCAAATTAACAAAAAATTTAAAGAATTTTGACGATAGGTACTACATTGATGCGTAGTAGTGAAATTAAAGATGACATTAATCAATTTTCAAATTGACAGATCAAACGAATAGGCTTCTGGTTCGTTCTGCCATCCTACTCAATGAATCATTAGGATTCGTTTTCAATAGAATCTTATGCATTCACAGGTTCCGCAGTTCCCACCACTTCTCGATTAAGTCCCACCACTTCTCGATTAAGTCAACTTCAGGGACCATTGTGATAAAAAAATCATTTTTATTTATTGATCATTTATGTCTTTTAGGGTAATTTGGATGAGTGTGATGTCTATTACAAGAATCATGTAACGTGATTTGATTCATATTACGCTATTGCCACTGTGGTGGGAGTTTGATAGATGTGAGTATAATATATTAAATGTGGTATCCATCTACTTGATATATATATAAATTGGTTACCTCTTTTCTTTTTATCACTCTCTTAATTCTCAAATTTTCTTACCAACTAAGACCATAAGGGTATGTTTGTTTGCCTTCACTAGCATTCCTTGGACTGAACTAGACTAAATGATAGTGCAGTCTGGTGTTTATTATTTACATGGACAAGAGTTAATGAGACTAAAGGGGACTCGTCCCGACTGAACGCCTCGCTAGCCGTTCTTAGTGAGAGCCCTCGATTTCGAGTGGACTCCTAGTCCCGTCCTCTCTCGTAGTTAATCCATCATTCTTCTTCTCTTTCTCTCCTTCGTCATCTCCCTTCTCCTTCACGACTTCGCACATTCTCCCTTAGGCCTTCACCTTCACCATCCCACCTAAAAGCTAAACCCAGATCCTTAACAAAAATTAAGAAAGAGTCCACCGACTCCCTTCCCTTCTTCTTGTTCAATTTCACTCTCTCTTTCTCTCAACAAAATCGCCATGGTTATGGCTTTGAAGCTCCTGAAGCAACTTTGAGCACCGCACACCAGCTCCACAATCCTCCACCGCAATCTCAGCCCACGGCTCTTGAGCATTTGCAGAGCAATCTTTGCCGTTCCGGCTTGACCGTCGCTAAACCCTGATTCTCCTTCCTCATCATGTCTGAACCAGTACGAGCTCGTCAAGTCCGTCGCCATTGCGGAAACCTGATGAAAGCTTCTCCTTTTTAGCATACAATTTTCAATTTTTCAAATTGAATTTGATTTTGTTATGCTATAATTGTGAATTCATGACCAATGAGAAAGAAATTCAATACCAAATGAGTGAAATACTGTCATCTTTATGATTGTGAATTCAATCTTTTGATCAATAGGTATGTGCAAAAGGGTGATTTGGAAAGTGCCCAGAATGTGTTTGATGAAATATTAGCACTATCATAATGTTTTCAAGTAGGTGGGTAAATGTTTAATTACATATAAGAACTAGTAGGTGCTACTTCTTTGCTGCTACACCTCTCATCTTCTCCAGTTAGCTTGGGAATTTCGTTTGGATCCAAACTTGATAAAGGACAAGAGTAGATCAAAGTGATCCTAATTGATTATGCAATTTTTTATGTGAATTTTTTTTAAATCGAGGTGTCCGTATAAGGATACAGGTTCTTATGTGGTACTGGGATATTTTTGTTTTAGGAAATACAAAGCATCTCCTTTGTAGGTGTCCTATGATGATTCGTCTTAAATTATTATGCTTATTATGATACACGAAGCATTGATTGGTTCTTTTCTTTTTGTTATTTTACTTTGTGTATATTCATAGTAGAGATTGAACCTTTAACTGAAAGTTAATTGGTTTGGAAATGATTGAACATTGAACTGCCAGATTTGTTAATTAATTTGTTGATATGTAGTGCTCAGGCAATAACCTGCGGGAAGCCAATACTGAGATCTATTGTTCATTCTCTTTGTACTTCTCACTTCCAAATGAATCAGAAGAATATCAGGAAGGCCTTGAAGAAGGCATGCCTTAATAATACCTTATCAAGTAAGTTTGCTCCAACGTTCCATGTCGTAAGAGCAGAACATGTAAGCCAAACCAGGCTAAAAGAAGAACGACACAAAGCGCAAAGGGAAAAAGAGTTGCAATTAAGGAATAAAATGTTGACTGAGCGAGCCTCCCCAGCCGGCAACTGCACAAATTTCACGGCATATTGTTGATTTGTAAAAATTGAAGCAAAACCAGAATAAGCAAATGTGAAAAATTTGACTTCAATTTTGAAAGCAATCTAGTAGTTTAGCATTGCTTTGCAAGTTGGTAGTTTCTTATTTTGCTTTTCATTTTTCTTTTGATTTTGGGCTATGAGGATGGTGTAATTCCTTCTAGTGGATCTCTTCTTGCTCTTGACCCTACAATTTGATGCTACTCTTGAATCATGTATCTCTTTCGTTGGCAAAAATTTTGGTTTATATTTTTTATTATCACTCTTATCTAATAATTTTAATTATAATAATATGTTTAATAGAAAAGAAATTAAAATAAACAATAATTTAGTCTCAGTCCGAGCAAACACTAATAAACTGGCGATAGTACTATTTTCATTATCCTGTTTCTTAGTCCGACATTGCACCAAACGCTTCACTAAGTCCATCTAGCTTAGTCTAGTCTAAGCTAATATAACTTAGTCCCTGAAGCTAGTCCAGTCCGGTGCAACAAACGCACCCTAAGAGTTTAATTCTTATATTATTAGTGTCAAAATCAATTTTTGGCCTCACTGTGTGTAACAACCCGTCCCGAAATTTACGGAACGAAAGGGCATTTTTGTAACTTCACTAAGATTGGGATATTTAGTTTGAAATGGGTTTGCTTTTAGGTCTTAATTGGTGAGCCGGGTGGGGCCCACTTACTTTTTGGTCCCCCAGCCTATCTCCTCCCATGTCTGCCACGTGGCACAACCCCCATCCCCAAAATATCTCTCATCTCCTCTCCCCGTAAGGTCCTCTTTTCCTCTCTCTCTGTTCCATTTCTGTCTCTCTCCCTCTCGGACATCTCTCTCCATCGTTGCATTATTTCCTTCCCCCGTGCACCACTCACCACATTCACCCTTTAGCCCTGCGAGCTCCATGAACCCTGGAGCAAGGGAAGAACACTCAAACCTCCTCGTGTCTCGTGGCACCGTGTCTCGTGACACCGTGGCGCTGCCACTGTGCACCTCCTCCTCCTACTAACCCTCGACGTAGGTGAGCCTTTAGAATATCTTGGATAGTGTTTTTATGTGAGTTTGGGATGATTTTGCGTTGTTTTGGGACGTTTGTGACAAAAAACTACTCGGGGAGACTTCCCCAGATTTTTGGCGAGAATGTCGTGAGTTCCAGGTTCTTTTCTGGCCAACTCCGGCCACTACTTAGGAAACCAAAGGTATAATCCTAATATACTCTTATTTGTCTTCAATTTGGTGGGTAGATCGTAGGTTATGGTAGAAAATTGAGGTTAACCAAAGCTTGGGAAGCTCCGGCTTTAATCTCCGTGAGAACCGATCTGAAAATCGGGTCGACCTGACCTGGTAGCCCAAAGTCCAAACTCATTAGCCCAAACCCCAAACCCGTTATCCCTAAAACTCAAACCAGGCCATTGGGCCATGGAACCCGACCAAACTCTAGGCTCAAACCTAAATAACCCAAGCTCAAAACCCAGAATTGAACCAGGTCCAAACCCAGAACCCAGCCGGCGCGTGGGTCAATGCGTGGGCCTGCGAGTGGCGTGACAACAGCTCTACAAGAACGCAGAAAACTCAGAAGAACATAAAGAAATGCTAAGGAATAAATGAGAGAAAACAAGAGAAAGAAATGAAATCTTGTGTATTGATAATTATGAATGAATACAATTGCATTGCTGAGGTTGATATATACATATATTCCCTCATGACTTAGCAGACAAGCTATTATTCTAACTATATAATCGACTTCTAACAAACCTATCTAACAACCCTGCTGACATGGCACTCCAATCACTATCCACTTATGCTGACATGGCATTCACCATTTCTGAATTACATTCAACATCCCCCCTCAATCTCAACTAAGATTTCCTAGTTTGAGATTGTGAAAAATGTTTAACAAAAGAATGACTATGTAACCCTTTTGTCAATATATCTGCGATTTGATCTTCTATAGGAACATACAATACCTCCAAATCTCCTTGTTGTACTCGTTCCCTGACAAAGTGAAAATCTGTGTCAAGGTGTTTGATACGTGAATGAAATACTGGATTGGCACTAAGTGCAATAGCTGACATGTTATCACAGTGAATACTTGGTGGAAGACATAAAAGCACTCCCAAATCCTTCAATATGTTTCTCACCCAAGCTATATCAACTGCAGTATGAGCTAAGGCTTTAGACTCGGCTTCTGTTGAACTCCGAGACATTGATGTTTGCTTTTTAAACTGCCATGAGATAGGGTTATTGCCTAAAAATAGAACATAACCAGTGACTGATCTCCTTGTATTCAAGTCGGCTGCCCAATTAGAATCTGAAAAGGCATTTAACTGTGGAATTGTATATGCAGAATACATGATTCCAGTAGTCATTGTCCCTTGCAAGTAGCGTATAATTCTTTTCACAGCCCCAAAATGAATCTTAGTTGGTGATGACATGAATTGACAAACTGTACTGACTGCATAAACAATATCTGGCCTGGTAAAGGTCAGATATTACAATGAACCTACTATACTCCTATACAAAGTTGGATCTGTTAACAATGTACCTTCTGAAATTAACAGTTGATGATGAAGCTTGCAGGGAGTTAGAGTTAGTTTACATGTCTCCATATCAGCTTTATGTATTAAATCTTTGATGTATTTTGACTGATTGACAAAGATGTCCTCATTATCCTTATACTATATATGTAGCCCCAAGAAATATGTGAGCTTACCCATGTCTTTTAAATCAAAGACCTCAGACAGCTCTTGTATCACACTTTGTATCTTCACAGAACTGGAACCAGTTAGAATTATGTCATCAACATATAATAACAAAATGATTATATCAGACCCATCTTGTTTCACAAATAAACTAGTATCAGATGCAGAAGCACAGAATCCTAAAGCTCCCAGATAGGCTGTAAATTTCGAATTCCAACCTTTTGGAGCTTGTTTTAAACCATACAATGATTTAACAAGTTTACAGACATGTGTGGGATGAGAAACATCAACAAACCCCTGAGGTTGCTTCATGTATACCTCATCTTGTAGATCTCCATGAAGAAAGGCATTTTTAATGTCTAATTGTCTCAAATTCTAGTGATTAATAGCAGCTAGGGCTAAGACAATTCTAACTATAGTACGTCTAACAACAGGGCTAAATGTGTCCATATAATCAATGCCATGTTCTTGAGAAAACCCCTGAGCAACAAGCCTCGCTTTATACCTTGAAATTGTACCATCTAGATTCTTCTTTACTTTATATACCCACTTATTGCCAACTATGGCTTTATCTTTCGGTAAAGGTACCAAAACCCAAGTGCCTTGAGCCCTCAAGAGTCATATTCATCCTGCATTGTGGTCTGCCATTGTGGTATTATAGATGCTTTTCTAAATGAAGAAGGTTCTTGCACATCAGCTATCTCAGATATGAATGAATAACCACTCGTGAATGGATATTCTTCAGTAATGTGTAAAGAATGAATCTTAGGAAATGAAGCTACTAAAGCAGCATAGTTCTTTTTCTCAATCACTCTACTTTTTAGCCTGGTAGTCATAGAATGTGTATTGATCCATGTGTCACACTAAATTGATTCACAATTAGTTGAGATAGGAAGAATTACCTCAAGTTGATTGGAGGAGTGGACATGCAACATGGATGTTGTACTAGAGTGATGACTTGGGGAAGAATGATGACTTGGAGAAGTAGCCTGGACATTGTTGCAACCTGATTCAATCAACTGTGATTCACTGTTATTGTGAACCATTACTGTCTGAATTTGTAGAATTATGACTAATACTGGAACCATGAGATTGAACTTCTCTTTCATTTAATCCTGAAAACTGACTTCTTTCAAATATTGATACATTACTCCCTTCTTGAATCACATTTTGAAAATTAGACAGTTGTTGAGACCCTGCACTTGGTATATTAATATGCACTATCACAGGAGAAGATGACCTTCTTTGTGCATTATTGGAACCATTTGTATCACAGAATTGCTTGAAATGATATACCTCTTCATCATGAATTACATTTCTGGAAATGACAAATTTCTTTGTATGAATATTATAGCACAGTACTCCTTTGTATCCACTGGAAAAACCCTATAAAAAAACACATTGAACTGATCTTGGTTGAAGCTTATTGTCATTAAAAGGTTCGAGGAAATGATATACCACAGTTCCAAAAATCTTAAGAAAAGTAATATCAGGATGACACTTAAACAACACTTGATAAGGAGACATCATATCCAAATTCTTGCAGAGCATCCTATTTATCAGAAAAGTTGCATATGAACAACTATGGTACCAAAATTGAGTTGGTAACTTGGCATCTGACATCAAACTAATTGCTGTTTCCACAACATGTTTATGCTTTCTTTTAGCTAGACCATTCTGTTGAGGTGTATGTGGACAAGAAGTATGATGTACAATTCCTTTGCTTTCTAAAAACTTATGAAACATGTTGCTCATATACTCACCACCACCATCTGATTAAAAGTACTTGACATGTGCATGGAATTAAGTAACAATAAATGCATAGAATTTGCAAAATATTAGAAAAGCTTCTGATTTATTCAACATTGGGAAAATCCATACAAATCTGGAATAGTCATCAACAAAGCTTATGTAATATCTAAAACCCTCAATAGACTTCACAAGTGCAGGTCCCCATGCATCTGAATGTATCTTTTCAAATACTACATGTGATCTTTCTTGTTTTACAGGGAAAGATAACCTACTCATCTTGCCATGAATACATGCAGTACATATGGATTGACTAGAATAACATTCAACATCCTATTTAAGATTTCCTCAGAAGGATGACCCAACTGTTTATGCCATACTGAACTCTTTATTTTCTTTCCAACAAAAGCAGTACTACTCCCAAGCTTTGCAGCAAAAGACCTTGAAAACACATTAACATGAATCTGGAATAACTCCCCATCATCACTATTTCCGTGGTACAACACCATTCGAGTTGCCTTATCCTGTATAAAGAAAACCAAATAATCACAAATGAACCAACATCCATTATCTTTGCACAATTTCTTGACAGATAATAAATTCATTGCAATCTTTGGAACATGCAAAAAATTATGTAAAACTAAAGTATGCTGAGGTGTTTTAAGTATGATGAGCCAATATTTGAAACTGGCAAACCTTATCCACTACCAACAGTTATCTTTGCATCACCATTATAAGGAGTAATATTGTTTAAGACATCAAGATTTGATGTCATATGGTGAGTTGTACTTGTATTAACCACCCATGTATCAGCGGATGCAAACTCATGAATATTCTGGACTTCACTTGCAGTAGTAGAACTCTGAGCAGTCATTCCATTAATTGAAGCAGGAGGTGGAGCACCTTGGTATGAAAAGTTATTTCTGTGAAAGCATTCTGGAGCAATATGTCCCTTCTTGCCACAAATTTGACAAACCACGAATCCTCCAGAAGGTTGACCACTATCAGTTTTGAAATAGCAATTAGGTCTTGTGTGACCCCATCTTGAACATATCTGGCATTCGGGAGAAATTGCTGCTTTGTAGTTTGTATTGCCATTCCAGGAATTCCCTTGCTTGCCTCCATTTCCAGAGAAAGAATTATTAGATCTCCCATTTGACTGAGGACACTTCCCAGTATCATTGTAAAAGTTAGAACCATGTCCTCCAGATCTATTCCCAAAATTCAAATCTGGTCTAGAATAATTGTTTCCACCAGAGAACTTCCTATTGTTGTAGTTAGACCTTTGTTGTGAACTAAAAGTCTTTCCACCATTACTTTCATAGCCAAATCCTCCATTGAAACCATTTCCCCTTGATTTCCCTGAGTATTTAAGCTTTCGCCTTGTTCATAGCCTTGGTAGCCTCCTTGAAAACTTTGTGAACATGAGGAACTTCCTTGAACAGCCATTGCAGACATTGAATTAGACAAGACACTGAGTTTTGACTCAATACTTCCCTCAGCACCAAGAAGCTAAGCCCTAAAATCTTTTAATGAAATTGGAGTTTCCCTAGCAAGAATTAATGTCCTAATCATTTCAAATTTTGTTGGCAACCCAAATAAAGTAGCAATTACCAAATCATTTTCAGTGATCTTTTCTCCTGCAGCAATTAATTGGTCTCGAATACACTTCAACCTGAGCAAATATATATCCACTGAATCAGCCCTCTTTTGTGCAATATGAAATTCAGTCTTTAGTTGATTGATTCTCACAACTGAAACATATGCATATCTCTCTTCCAAACATTTCCATGCTTCCTGAGAAGTCTTGCAGCCAATGACATGATCCATAGCTTCATCCGAAAGTGTGGCAATTAATAAACTCAACAATGAGACATCTATCTTGACCCATTCTTTATAGGCCATAGTAATTTCTTTTGTCACACCAACATCAGGAGTAATGATAAACTTTGGTGGACACTGAGATTCTCCATTAAAGAAATAAAAAAAAATCATATCCCCTAAGAACCGACTTAAACTGAAAGCTCTATTTTACAAAATTATCTTCTTGGAGTTTGACAGTAATCATATCCAAAAGACTCTCAATCTTAACATAACTGAACACCATATCTTCACCAATGAATATAATTTCAACAAATGAACAACTTTGTAGAATCTTGAGCTAAGACACTCTTGGCAATCGGCCTTCTTGAGTGTACAATACCCAATAAACAACCAAACAATACCCAACAATGAATCAAAGAATCAATCTTTCAGCAATCTTTCAGCAATAGCAATCGGCCTTCAAATTCTACTAAACAATCTTTCTCTTAGAAGAAATAGCAATCGGCCTTCATATTCTTCTAAATCAGTAAATGGCAATCGACTTTCAAATTCTACTAATCAATCTGTTTCTTAGAAGAAATGGCAATCGACCTTCATATTCTTCTAAATCAGTAAATGGCAATCGGCCTTAATACACGAATTAACACAGAGTCCTTCATTGAGACAATCAAACAAACAAATGGAGTGCATAAAGAAAGACGAAACCTGAAACTGCAATTCTTGAGCGAAAAAGCCCAGAAAACACACCAAAGATCAGCAACCATTCATGATAGCACACTGCAAATAACACCTCCGAGGACCGAGACCGTCAGCGATGATACCATGATAATAGCTCTATAAGAATGCAGAAAACTCAGAAAAACAGAAAGAAATGCTAAGGAACAAATGAGAAAAAACAAGAGAGAGATAAATGAAATCTTGTGTATTGATAATTCTGAATGAATACAATTGCATTGCTGAGGTCAATATATATATTCCCTCAAGGCTTAGCAGACAAGCTATTATTTTAACTATATAACTGACTTCTAACAAACTTATCTAACAACCCTGCTGACATGGCACTTCAATCACTATCCACTTATGCTGATATGGCATTCACCATTTCTGAAGTACAATCAACATAGCATGTGTGGGCGTATGTCTTGGCCAGCGTATGGAGCACAAGCGCCTTTACCGGAGGTACTGTGCTCCGCCGCCTTCAACGGCGGCACCGGTGATGGTGACTTTTCCGACCAACTTTCCAATGACCCAAATCGACTCGTGCGGCGGCGCGTGAGGGCGCATGGGGCGGCGCATGGGGGTGCCCGAGGTACCCATTATGTTTTTAAACGTCCTATATCTGTTTATGACTTCCGTTTCCCGAAATTCAACCGCTTTAGTATAGTTTTACTAATTGGTACCTTTATGTGCTTAGGTGCAATTGTGTATGGCGTTTCCGTCCTCTCTTGTTTGCATGGCTCTTCGACGGTGAAGTATCTGTGAGTGGACGCCTTCTAAAATGCATGATTTTACTATTGGAAATGCATACATGAAAAGCATGATTTAATGGCTATGTTTTATGAAATGTTTATGAGTAAATTAGCTTCACGCTTTATGAATTATCATGCTTTATCGACTTTACGTTCTTTGTGGTATATATGATTGATGACTATATACCCATTTATGAATATGGTTTTACGATATGACGTTTTAGCAACTGAACTCCAATTAAGATATATATATATATATATATATATATATATATATATATATTAGGAATATTATGTTAATATTTTTATGTACTTAGTGGTTATTCATATGATCTGCCTATAGGCGAATGTCCTGCCTACGGGCGAATGATACTGCCTACGGGAGAGTGATATTTTTATATTGGTTTCAGTCGGGTGTTGTAGGAGCCTACGAGCAATTGATATTTATATTGGCTTCGGTCGGGTGCTGTAGGAGCCTACGGGCGATTGATGTTTATATTGGCTTCGGCCGGGCCTTTGGTTGGTGCCTATGGGCGGAAGATATTTAATATTTATATTGGCTACGGTCGGGCGTTTGGTTGGTGCCTACGGGCGGAAGATGTTTATATTGGCTTCGGTCGAGCGTAGGTTGGTGGCTTTGGCCGGAAGATATTTATATTGGCTTCGGTCGAGGGATTCGTAAGTGTTAGTTAATGGGATCAAATCAATGTCCTCGGACTCCCTCCCGCTGAGGAAATTCATGTGGATCTTTAGAACAATTCTCGGCGATTGTTCTATCGATAACCTTCTTGCTTACTCCAACCACGAGGTCAAGTTCACTGAACATCAATAGTCAGCTGTACGTCAATCTCTTCGAACGTTGTTTTTGTTTAGAGTAGATACTCTTCTTGAGAGATTCTTTGGTAGCAGACGCGATTCTCTTCAATTTCCAAAAGGGGTTACAACTGTTGGAAATTGAAAATCCTCACATGGTGTTGTGAAATACGAACACTGTTCTAAAAATCCTAGCCTAGCACCGCCTAGGCGCTAGGTGGCTAGCCACCACCCCGATTAATGCTACGGCCGCCTAGACCTGCTGAGGCACCGCCTAGACCGCCTAGGCACCTGCCTACACCGCCTAGACCCGCCTAAACACTCGCCTAGGTTGCAACTCATTTAGACAGAAAATAGATAACTTTCATTTTGCATTTTGTTTTTTTTTCCAATAAATTGTAAGAGACTTGTTGCATACTTAAATGAACACACATTATATCCTTATTTCACATGTTTTCATTATGTTCCAATACTTCATAATATATATGCATTCTATTTTGTAGTTTATGATGAAATTATATATATTTCAAGTATAAGTAGACATTTTTTTACACGAAATATGATTGATTTACTTAAATATGCCTAGCCGCCTAGGCGCTAGGCCCGCTGCTCGACTAGCGCCTAGCGATTTTTAGAACCTTGAATACAAAATGTCGTTGGCCTTGTCAAATCCTATCAGCAGTTCTTAACTATTCTTTAAGCTTAGCCCTATTTCCTTTTTGGCTAAGGAACCAGTCAATTTTGTTCCGATGCTGACGGTGAATGAAGTTTCTGACAACAGGGTTTTGTCTCATCTGATCGTAGCTTTTACACTTTTCGAATTCTACGGTGGTACATTATTAAATGTTTGGCTACATGATGATGCATCATGATCTAGTAACGCGTGTGCCTCTCGATGATTAGAACCGCCTGATGTGAACCATCCTATCTTTGACCTAGAGCTGATAACGATCTTCCTTGTTGTAAAATCTGGTGACGTTTTCTCCACAGCAAGAAATGTTATGTCATTTTTTACCAAAGAAGTTATGGTGTGTTTTCACACATAAATAGTTGAGTTAGAGAAGAGGTGGATGAAACTCCTTGGTAAGTTGATTGCACTTTTGAGTACCATCATGGTTAGGCAACTGCCGTAGCTAATACTTTTAGTTAGAAAACCCCATGGACAACTTACCTTCATCCGAGCTATCCATGTTCCACTATCGTTTTCTCTTCGTGGAGTTGGAACTCTATTGATATGAAGCAAGTTGCTTTTGCCTAAGGGCGATGAAGTTGGAAAAAGGAAAATTTTTGGTAAGGCTCACATTTTAGCGTATGCCATGCATGCTGGCAGTATTAAATTGTACCACTATTTTCGTCCATTTTATTACTGGCATTGTATGAATGGGATATCGCTGAATATGTGAGTAAATGTCTGATTTACTAGTTGGTGGAAATGGTGAGATGGAGGCCATTGGTCTTATCTTAATTTCCTTCTATTCTTGTTTGGAGATGGGAAGAAATTCCCATAATTGTCCTTCTTAGGTTGTCGGGGACCCACTAAGGATGTGAATGGAAATGGGTGAATGTCACCATATATTTCCGGTACAAACCATTTTGTACACATGGAGACTATGTTGACGTTTTGATCAACTCAGTCGTCGTATTATCTACCAATCCAAGAGGACTATACTTTTGACCACTTGGAAAAATCTTCATTCTAGACTTCATTGGACTGACATCTTGAGTGACATCGGTTTCGACCAAAATCTCTATTTCGCCTCCGGGTACTGGAAGGCATTTTCGTCAACTTTAGGTTCGTGCTCACCCTACGACACTTCGTATAATTTCACTTTGTATTTATTCTATAGCAGAGAGACTATTCAGGAGAACCACTCAGATCCAAAAGTTTTAACCGGGACCACCAGTCATTCAATCACCCATTAACATCCTAACAAGTGAATCATTACCACCGGTGATTGAATATCCCTGAGTTTATCGTTGTAACAAGTTGTTGTGAAAGTTGGAATGGGGAAAAAGTTTGAGTTCCCGTCTATCAAATTACTTTAGACTACCACCGAGTCGAGTCCGCACTCAACCATCTCGACTTACCACCAAAGAATCAAGTTGGGTATTTACACGTATTCTTGCATCTAAGCTACGCATTCACTCCAGTTATCTTATACTTTAGATTTGTTGGACTTGTTTTGACCCTTAAATTCGTGAGTGTTTACTTAGCCTTCTCGGCATAGCTATTCACGAAATCCGAGAGAAACTTTCAATGAATCATCTTGCTTAGGCGTTGTGAATCACATTGTTCTGGTTTTCGGTGTATCATCACTTTTGTACCTCATCGTGATGCACGTTTCACTTCTAAGTTTTGTGAAGTTTTCGACTTTATCATGCTTTATCGACTTTACGTTCTTTATGGTATATATGATTGATGACTATATACCCACTTATGAACGTGGTTTTACTATATGACGTTTTAGCAACTGAACTCCGATTAAGAGAGAGAGAGAGAGAGAGAGAGAGATATATATATATATATATATTAGGAATATTATGTTAATATTTTTATGTACTTACTTAGTGGTTATTCATACAATTTGCCTACGGGCGAATGTCTTGCCTATGGGTGAATGATACTTTTATATTGGCTTCGGTCGGTAGTAGGAGCCTACGGACAATGGATATTTGTATTGGCTTCGATCGGGTGCTGTAGGAGCCTACGGGTGATTGATATTTATATTGGCTTCGGCCGGGCGTTTCGTTGGTGCCTACGGGCGGAAGTTATTTATATTGGCTACGGCCGGGCGTTTGGTTGGTGCCTATAGGCGGAAGATGTTTATATTGGCTTCGGCCGGGCGTAGGTTAGTGGCTTCGGTAGGGAGATGTAGTGCCTTCGGGCGAATGAAGATATATATATATATATATATATATATATATATATATATATATATATATATATATGCCTTGTGCTACCACTACTAAGCAACCTATATACGATATATGTGTTATGAAAGGTTTTATGGCATGCTAGGGTTTTCAGAAAAACCTATTACTTATTATGCTATACAAGTTTTCTAAACTTGGGGGTTAGTACGTTAAAGATTAACTGTTTTAGTATTACTTATATATCAACTTGGTCCACTCATGTTTTGTTTTGCACCCCCTCATGACTTAAATTCGAGGCGTACAATCCCGGCTTCAAGGCACTCCCGCATCAGCATCTTCGAGTCCTCTCGGTGTAGGACCCATCTCTTTGTTCATTTAATTTTATATTATTCTTTTTTTTTTTTTGTCTCGGATTAGTTGTATGTTCTGAACACGTTCCATAAATACATATTCATTATAATTAAATTTACAAGTTTTAGTTATGTCGGTTAATTGTTTCTAGTACTCATGCATCCTAATATGGCTTCGTCACCTTCGAGTGTAGGTCAACACGTGCCTACCCTGATGTTTGGAGAATATCAAGGTCGGGCATGTCACTGTGTAAGGCCTTACCATGTATTTATAATTTTATACCTTTTAAATGCCAAAAGTGTGATAAAACAATTGAAGAAAACTAACATGATATCATCATGTATTTACTAATGCTAGAAACCTCCACATATTCTGAGAGAACAATTTGTCATGAGTCCGTTCCACGTAATAAAACATTACTCGTTCATTTGGGAGCCTAGTCCCTTTTGAGAAATTTGGAAGTAGAAGAATGGCTTATATTTTGACAATCTCATCATCAACAAGAACAATCGGCTATTTATGTAAGTTCTATTTGAGAGCAAACACTTTGTATTTTGTATAAAGACCTTTGGGACGACAAGGAGATTAGGACTAGCACATGTGGTAGACTTTTCAGGAGTTGTATTACTTTGGTATTCAAGTCAGAAACATTCTTAGATAAACTAGAACTCTTCTAGCTGATTTATGCATAAGTGATTTTCGGTGATAAGGTTTATCTTTGATAAGGTTTTCTTGATGGGAGGACTCCTAATCAAAGACCATCGCATACATATAACTGAGGTCCCTACACTTTCATTAAACATGCAAGTTTACAGAAATACTCTAGCCCCATTGAGTGAGCCTTGCTTTCTGTTAGTGCAGAGTTGCAGAAGAACTTCAGTTCCTTACCCTAGTTCCTGAGACGATGTCTTCTGCGGGTTAGTGGTCAGATTGATATTGAGTCAGTCTTTATGTTTAACTTAAGAGTCTATCTAACACTTTAAACTTAGTGTGATCATCCATAGAACCTCCCACAGAACCGAGTGTCGGCCCAGAGCTCTGAGTGTGAACCATGGCAGCATTTGGGATGAAACACCTCATGTGGCATCAACCAAATACTTGAGACCTAACGGACCCCGTACATTGACCTTCAAAACAACAGAAAATGTGATTTAAGCTCATATCAAGAAGATTGGATCTAAATGGAAGGAAGACAAGAATAGGAAGTCAATCTGATACTCACAGACGTTCCTTCTTCACCCATGCCAGCCAAAGTTAACAGCAAACCAGTGTGGTCAAGTAAAAGTTGAGCAATTCAGGATCGGGGAGAACATCCTCTTGAGTAACCAGTGCAGATACTGAAAGCACAATAATAATGCTTAAAAACTTCATCACAGACTTACTAAACATGTTACTGGTGATAACAGAAAACAAAATAAACAATCTTTAATTGCAAGTGCAAGTGTGCAACATAATAGTTAATCTATCAAGAAACAAACCTGTAAGTCTTCCTGCAGTCTCTGAGCAGACGCGAGAGAAAAAAATGTGATCAAGCTGAAAACGCATCACAAACATCAATAAGGCATCTCAACAATAGGAAGGAGCCTCATGAATGAAGACGAAGAGCATTTTATACATTTATTCCAAGTTCCAACAGCAGAAAATGGGTAACGATTTCAGATATCGTATACCTTTGACAACTTAATCTTATGCTCTGTGCAGAACCTTTGCAAACCCTGCAGTGAGAGTTATATAGTAAGAGACACTTTACTCCACAAAAGGGTTTATCATTGATTTGTAATTACTATTTTATAGAGATAATGATAGAATCATCGCCTTATTTAATATTACAAAACTAACCAGATGTAAATGTATATGATTGAGTTCCTAATGCAACTATCACGGTACCTGACACTTACCTCTGCAGTATTAAATATAAATCTTTGTTTTTCAAAGAATAGCAACACCGAAGGAGATGTAGTATCTATTCCAGTCCCCAGTCTCTGCAATGAGTTTGCATGGGCAAATTATTAGACCATAAATAAGAAAAATAATACCTTGAAAATGAAAAGGAAAGAAAAGAATTATAGGACCAAACACTTCTTTCTAGAATTAAGACGCAAACAAACTTTTTTGTTTTCAGGAACTATTTATTCAGTACAAAACTCGGTAGAAATTGGCAGGATGATGGTGGTAGTGTTATCGCCGGCGGTGATGGGTGACGATGGAGTTGTCCCTCGCACCACTCTGAAAAATTTAAAAAATAAAAATCAAATAGAAAATCATATAAACAAGAATAAAACGACAGATTTTTAATAATAGCAATAGAGGGAGGGAGGGAGGGATGGAGGAATATCACGAGTTCTATCTTCGACATGTTTTCATACCTTGAAAGTTGCATCATACATTAGTAACATTACTGTCTATAACTCTAAAATATATTAAAATATTAAAAACACTAGTAAAATAACATAAAATATCGATGATGGTCTGGGACCTGGAATCAAGAGTGGGAGAACTGGTTTCTGGGACCTGGTTCTCTGGGATCTCACCCTCTTTCTCTTTCATTGTCCCTAGGCAGGTTTCCAGACATAAGAACGCCTTCTTCGCAGGTTTTCGTAGGACTCAGATGGTTTTTCTTTTGCCTTTACACCGGATGTCAACAAGCTGGAATAGCTCAGCTGGTTAGAGCGTGTGGCTGTTAACCACAAGGTCGGAGGTTCGAACCCTCCTTCTAGCGTTTTTTTATTTTGCTGGGTCAGAATGTGAATTTCAATTGGGGTCTAGACTTCTAGTCCATGCTGGTCCACCCCAACCCAACTTAAATTTCGATCAGATAAGGTAATTAGCATGATCCACCACACATGATGCTACAAACCAACCTAAACCCCATACAACGATACAAATCATCCATCCAATTCATTCAACCAGCACTAACACTCCACAACTTTTATCAATTCAAAATATATCAAAAATGGTTATTCTCCAATTGAGCTCTTGTGGTTCATCTTTTTGCTTCCTCCCATTTAACTTGATCAACTCCAACATTACCAGCTCCCATTCAACTCTCAGACCTTCCAAGCCCCTCATCAGTTTCTCCAGAGCAAAAATTAGAGCAGTTAGCACATCCCAAGAGAGCCAATCCGAAGCCGTTCAACCCCAGCAACCCCCTTCCGTGGATTTCGCATTCGTTAATGTAAGCTACATATAAATGTCAATAGAAATTCTCTGTGCAGGAAGTCCCATCACTTAAAACTTTGTTTTGGGGTATTTTGTTTAATTGTGTATTTTGTTGTTTTCAGTCGGTTTTACTTCCTGACCAAACACCAGATGTGCATCTTCGTCAAGCCTGTGGAGGGCAGAAACTTAGGAATATAATGCTGGATTCAAATATCGATTTGTATGGACCATACGTAAGTATGCCTCCCACTTAATTCTTATTATTCTTATTAAATTTTATTTTCGTAAAAAAAATAATGAAGTTTATGTTGTATGTAAATGTTCAGAGTAGAGTTCTGTTGAATTGTGCTGGAGGAGGAACCTGCGGAACATGTATGGTGGAGGTGATGATTTTACAATTTCTTTAATTCTCCTCCTTTTTTTTATATAGCATGTGATATATTTGAAAATTTATGCCTCACTGAGAGAGCATAAATTTCTTGTTATTATTAATTAATACAGAATTTTAATTTCAATTTTGTTCTATTTTGCTGCTAGATTGTTCAAGGAAAAGAGCTGTTAACCCCTCGCACAGACAAAGAAAAGGAACATCTTAAAAAGGTATCATACTGTTTCTAGTTAAGTGAATCACTAATTAATTAAACTTAAGCCAATGTAATTTTGGGAGGTGGTGATTTAAAAAAAAAATTGTAATGAAGGCTGACATTCCTGTTGATTAATGGATTCTTGCAGAAACCAAAAAATTGGAGACTTGCTTGCCAAACCACAGTTGGGAAACCTGACTCCAGAGGGCTGGTTTGTGGTTTCTCTATTTCACTATTCTTTTATGTTTTGAAAAAGTTGCAAATATGAGTTAGGATACTAGGATAGTCTGCTCGTCCTTTGCATTGATTTTGGAATCGGATCTTTGTTTCTGTATATTAAAGTAGTTTAGACTATCGCTCATCTATAAAACATGCATGTTTTAACAAATTATAAGACAAAATGTTTGAGTAATTGTTTTGTGATTGGATTATTTTCAGGTTGTTGTCCAACAGCTGCCAGAATGGAAAGCACATGAATGGAAATATGAAGAAGTCCTAGTAGACCCTTCACAGTCTTCGTAAGACATTTTTGCCTACCATTGTAAATTTCAACATATAAAACAAAATAAAATAAATAAATCCAGTTTAAAATTATAGAGAATTTATTTAAATGGAAATGCGTCATCAGTGTAATTAGTTAGTACAAAATAAAATTATTCATTCAGTATAGTTGTTGTCCACTTGGCCCCAGTAAATAATGCTTTAATTTACTATAGGAACATGTTAACTAGACCCAGCAGTTTCTGACACGACACGATAACTAATCGGGTCATTATCGGATGACCCGATAAGAACCCGTTAATAACGGTTTCTTAACGGGTATACACGCGGATAACACGTGAGTAACCCGTTTCGACCCGTTAAGAAAAAAATTATTTTGATAATTTTAAAGTTTAATTACTGAAAGATTTATTATAAAAATACAATAATGGCCATATTAATATATACAATATATTCTATATTAAATATATAGTTTTGTATTATTATTCTATATAAGTTTAAAAAAAAAAAAGTTTTAGTCATTATTTATTTTTATTATGAGAGTTCCTTATTATTATTATTAGGATAAATTTTACTTAACACGTTGTTGTCCAAAATTAAAATAAACTAGTATAGCATTTGTATAGGTAAGAACTAAGAAGACATACATACAAGTATGAAAAATATGAAAGAATATATAAACACTCGTGATTCATCATTATTCCTCCACGAGTAGATAATGGTTACACTTACATTATCATTTAGATTTTTAAAATCCTCCAAACCCTCATGAATAATGTTTTTTATTTGAGGGCAAAATTAATAAAATTAATAATAATTATTGTAGAAGTGTAAAAAATGTAAAAAAAATATACAATCACTCATAGTGACAAGCTTTACAACTTTCATGAAGGGGTCAGCTTCAAAATCCAACACTATAATCCATGAACCTTAAATTTATATTTAACCGTTGATTGTCATTTACGCTTTATTCTTCTTACTGAATTTCATTTTTTAAATTTTCTTTTTTGAAAACATGATCATCTGGCGGATGTAAGAAGATTAATGGTTCAGATCTTTGATATCACGTTTCGATATTTAGGTTAATTGAAATATGAGTCGATGTCATATAGTTTGTAAAAACTTTATAAACATCAAGCACTATTTTCACTAACCGTAAAACTCTGAATATAATATCAACGATCCAAACCGTTCATCTTCCTGCATCCTCTAATAGATCAT
This sequence comes from Heteromeles arbutifolia, assembly GCA_024362995.1. Taxonomy (NCBI): domain Eukaryota; kingdom Viridiplantae; phylum Streptophyta; class Magnoliopsida; order Rosales; family Rosaceae; genus Heteromeles; species Heteromeles arbutifolia. The sequence continues at coordinate 18,004,865 of JANCRC010000012.1, forward strand.
GTTTTTAAAAAACAAAATCTGAAAAAACAAAATTTGATGAGAAAAATGAAGCGTAAATGTAAACAACAATAACGGTTAAATTTTGATCTATGATTTATATGATTATAGTGGCAAATTTTGAAGTTAAGATCTTCACGAAAGTTGTCATTACGAGCGTTTATATATTTTTTCTATATTTTTTACACTTCTACATTAATTAAAAAACTATGAAAGACTTTATTTTTGGATATGACATATGATATGTATATACTTATTTAGTATTATATTTTTCATTTGATTATTTATTGGTTTAAAATATATTTTCCTTAACGGGTAACGGGTCGGGTCATATTACCTGTTAATATTATCTGGTCGATTTCGGGTCGGGTCATTTTACCCGTTTAACGGGTGTTACACGACACGACCTGTTAAGATATCGGGTATGACACGAAAACGACACGAACACGGAAAACACGACACGAATGCCAAGTCTAATGTTAACTACTTATTTCAGTTTTGTCATAACTTAGATCATGTATCAAACAAAAAAAAACACATATATATGGATCTCAATTTATATTATGCGTTGATGTGTGTTAGAGATAGAGAAATCCAATAAAGATTTCGTTACCTCTTAGGGATTAGGTTAACATTACATCTTTTAATTGTTTTTATATTCTTGTAAATCATGTACCTTACTTGTACTCACTGACTTGCTATAAAATAAGAATTTAGTTACAATACTTACATGTATTTAATAAAATTATCATCTCAACAGTCAGATGATGATTGTATTAAACATATAGATTGACATTAATAATATTTGACCGTCGAGAAGTGAATACTTATAAAGTATTATAGTCAGTCCTAATATCCAATTCTCTAAATTCTATATGGTTATCAAAGAATTGTACAATTTAGGAAACTTTTGCCAAGAAAGAATGAACATGCCTCGATATTATGTTTATATTCTCGAGCCGTATTGACAGAACGTTTGTTCCTCAGTCGAACAATACATTTCTATAAACTCAATATGCATATGTACACCAAAGCTCATCAGTTGTATTGTTAGGAATCTACTGAAATTTCTCCTTCTCCAAAATTAAGAAAAATTAGTTGTGCTTCAACAACTTCATTCATTTTTCACAAAGAAAAAGTGACCTACAAAAGGGCTTTACAAACAGCACAAGATAATGGAGGTTCCAAGCTGAGAAAGTGAGAATAAATAATCGAAAACTTGACGACAAAAAGAAGTAAAGAACAAAAGCAATTGCTCTTCCTCCTGCTGTTATTACAAAAGATACATTGGAAGACATTTGCAACGATGCTCAAATCTCAATCAAATTAATCAGTACTCGCTTACTAAGGGTTCATGATCTCTGTACATAAATAGGTTTCCATAAACAAGGCCAGCAAGTCCACCACCAACGAGGGGTCCAACCCAGTAGATCCAGTTGTTGTGGAAGTCACCGCTAGCAACGGCAGGACCAAAAGAGCGGGCCGGGTTCATTGATCCACCGGAGAATGGTCCGGCAGCCAAGATGTTAGCCCCGACTATGAAACCAATGGCGATGGGGGCAATGGTGCCCAATGAGCCCTTCTTGGGGTCAGCTGCTGTTGCATAGACAGTGTAAACCAATGCAAAGGTGATGATGATCTCAAAGACTACTCCTTCAATGGCTCCAACTCCAGCAGCTAGACTGTGGGTGGGGATTGTCTGAAATTAAATAGATTTCATAGTTAGTTGCAAGTTGCCAAAAATTCCACAAAAATTTAAACAATTCAATTTACCTTTGTATATGTAAACTATCAAAATATTTTATAATTGGAGTTTAACCATCTTTTTCAATACAATAACGATGATACTAGATTTATCAAATTGATTACCCAAATAATGTCATTACCTTACACTTGTCATAAATAAATTTTTAAGTGCACTAGATTTGAACCAATCAACATTAGTTTGTGTGACTTTAGTATTCTAGCAGTGTTCATTACATAAACTAGAAAAGTTAATGACAAACTCGACTGTATTGGAGAAAATGCTAATAAATCCACCAATTAAATCCGTTTCTTCATCTAGAGATGAATAAGGCGAGAACCAAACTCTGACTGCCATACTAAGTAAGTGATCTAGCACGAATGTCAACACAACCAATTAAGCCTTGACCTCCATAATACTAGTCTCTCTGTTAAATTAATAACACCAAAATAACATAATTGTCCCTTGTTTTGTGCATGAATTCTTTGTTTAAGATGGACAAAACTGTCATTGCATTCGGTACGTTGAAAAATATCTTACCAAGCCTCCAGTGACGAACTTGAGGATGAAGGCTGCAACAATGGCACCAAGAAGCTGGGCAACCCAGTAGAAGATGCCAGTGAGGATGGTGATTTGTCCACCAAGAGCCAATCCGAGTGTGACAGCTGGGTTTACATGGCCTCCAGAAATGTTGGCGCCAATTGAAACTGCAACAAAGAGAGCAAAGCCATGGGCAATGGCAATGGCTACTAACCCAGCAGGATCAAGTGCAGCATCGGATGTCAACTTGTCTGTACACACAAAACGAAATCCCAAATAGTTAAAATAGAAAAATCAACAAATCAACTGCTAGGGTTTATATAAATGATTTTCGCCCACTCTTTTTTCTGCTTTTGCATACTTTTGTTTATTTCTATTTCGTAGTTCTCATTCAATTTATTCAGTTCAAAAGTTAAAACAGGAGCCTGTTGTTCAAGTTCAGAAAAACTGTTTGCAAAAATCACTTAGAATGGATTTTTTTTCAACCACGTTAGATGAAATCAAACTCATAGCCTATTTTAATCATAACTCAAGTTAGTTGTGAATTTATCGTATCATTTTTATAATTTAAAAGGCTAGCTAGCTGATGATGCAGTTGATAAAAAGAATAAATAAGAAAAAATAGCTGTAATTAGGGCAAACAAATTACTGTAAGCTATGGCTGAACCAACTCCTGCAAAAACAAATAGCAAAGTTGAGATGAACTCAGCAAGGTAGGCCTTCAGGGACCCCAAACTGAAAGAATCGTCACATCTCCCAAATGCTATTCCGGCCATCTTTCGAAAATTGGAACACTTTGCTACTACTGAAGAATGCTAAGGAGGGGAGGATATAAGGTTGTAGAAAGAAGAGTTGCCAAGGTCACGTATATATAGTGACAAGACAACAAGTAAAACCTACAAATATTTAAGGTTTATTAAATTCTATGAGTTCATGAGCTGCACAGCAATGTTTGACATGTTCAGAAGATAAAAAGGAATATCTGCGAGAGTAGAGCCAAACCATGTCCATGCAATGCACATCCAATCAAGTTTCTTTGGCAGTCCTAGCTGTCGCTAACATGCTTTAATAGATGTGTCTGGAAGCTCATCAATGACTCTACCATGTGACCAACTATTCTTCTGTCTAATGGACAAAAAAATAGGAAAATGATAAACCCACTTGTTTATCTTTTCATATTTAATTAGTTCGTTGTTTTTATTATATTTATTTCATATAATGACTGAAATAAAAAAAAGGTATGTTGGATATTAAAACGGGTGTAAAGGATCTGGATTGTCTGCCCTTCTCCGTCTCATCCTCTTTTCATGTCCTCCTATTTAAACGGTCACGGTTAAGTTACGTCAATATTTTATATTGATTTTTTTTATAGAGATAATAAGACAAAAAGCAATGGGATGCCCTCCTATTTGAACGGTCACAGTTAAGCTACGTCAACATTTTATATTGATTTTTTTATAAAGATAATTAGACAAAAAGTAATGGAAATATAAAATGTTGACGTAACTTAACCGTGATCGTTCAAATATGAGGGTACGAGAAGGGGATGTGATGAGGGAGGGCAGACAATCCACGTCGGTAGAAATTATATCTAAAAAAAAGTGTGTGAGTTTGGTGGTCAAGGAAAATAATGATAGTTCTCCAAAAAAACAAATAATAATAATGATATATAAGAGGAAGTGATGGACGGCAGGACAAACATTGGGCCACAGCACCGACCATGCTCCATGGGAATGAGGATATTCTTCGGATCCACTTTATGAAAATTCTGGATATCTTGAAATCATATTCGTTCATTGTATATCGTGCGATTAAAAATTATTTTAAATATTTTTATTTAAAATTATATATAAATAGTACATGACAAAAATTGACCACATGATATACAATGAATAGACACAATTTGAAAATCTTCAAGATCCTTACAAAGAAAATACGAAGATAATCTCATTTCAAAAATAGGCAATTAGGGTTTGTGAGGTTTTAAAAATGGGTGGAGAGGATTATATCATGGAGATATTTGGATCATTTAACTTGTATTTTAGGTTTTAATTAGATTGTGAATAATTGGCTGCCTAATTGGAGGATAGAGAGGAATCTCAATGTGTCTATTCTACTCCTATTCACTGGTTTAATTTTGGAGATAAAAGTTTTATTTTTTAGTACATCGATATTTTTACAGTAAGATGAGGGGGAGTTCGGCTTAAGCCACACAATGGACAGCTTAATTTGGTATCAAATTCGTCATCTACGAGATTCGAACCTAACACCTCTCACTTTCAAGTGAAGAGGAATATCACAGAAGTTTCTTCTGATTTTAAGGGTTCTGTTGTAGCAGCAAAGAAGAAGGCAATTTCTGCTGCTTCCGGAATTGGCTTTGGATGCAAAAGCCTTTCTTCGACCTTGTGTTTCTCGCGGCTTTGCCCCTTCCCGGACCCTTTCTCTTGAATTTGTGAATCGTAGTACTGAGTGACGGAGATAAAAGTTTTTCAAAAAAAAAAAAAAATTATTCATTGTCTTTTTTATTTTTATCCCCTTTTTTGTGGTAACCTAAGGTGGGGTTTTGGAAATCCTCAATGGATCCTTGTACTCTCGGAGAGACTGAAGAAAGTTACCGATTTTTGCTGATAACTTGAGACGTATTTTCTTGCTGCTTATCTATTCTAGGCTCTTCTAATGAAGGGAAGAGCGAAGCAGAAAGAAAAAAATATAGTCGCACTTGAGTTTTGCCCTTACAACTATTTAGTAAATTGCTGGCCTGGACATCAATTGTTAGATTAAATGCCGAGAAATTTTGAACTTACTAATTATAATGAACTGCTGCATCTATCTGGATAAGGTTGGGGAATATTATATGGAGTAGTGTGATTCATACACTTATTTTTACGTCTTACATACTTCTCACATTTTTTCGATGGTTAGATCGTATGAATTGTAAAAAATCAATTACAAAAATTAACAAGGATGTGTAGGATGTAAAAAAGGGTATGTGAATAGGACTATCCTCTTATATATAAGGTGCTGCTATCCACACACCACTTTTTACTTCTCACACACCCTTTGATATTTTTTTTCATTTGATCTTCTTCAATTCATTCAAGCCAACGGTTGAAAATTGAGAGAAGCGTGTGAGATGTAAAAAGGTGTGTGTGGATACCACTATTATTTATTTGGCAAAAAACAATATATACAATATTAATGGATAAATATTCGAACTTAAAATATCTTTCAACAGATATATTGAGATTGAAGAGTGCTCACTTGTAGATTATTACCAATGTTTTAACATGCTTAGTTGACAATAAGTATGAGGATTCATACAAAAAATTTCGAGTAAATTACATTTTTATGCTCCAAAAATTTAAACTATTACAACCTTAGATAACCTGGGATAGAATATGTAACATCCATGCGCGAAAAATATCTGCAATAGTTCTCTTTTATACCAGGTTCCTATACAGTGAATCAGTGATGCATAAAGATTCTTTTTTTTTGGTGAACAAGATTCTTATATATGAAAAATCTATGTCGTTAGTTCTTTTATCATAATTGCAGTGAACGGCCAAATACGAAGAGTCAAACGAAAAGCTAAGGGCTGTTTGGTATTCTTATTAAAAAAAAAAATCATCATTTAGCAAAATATTTCTTAAGAACATCTCTCAAGAACAATTTTTTTTTAAAATTCAAAAACTTGTTTGGTATGAAATTCACAATTGTTTGTAAAGAAAAAAAATATCATCCTACAATGGGAACTCTAAATTCAACAGAGAGGAAGAGGAAAGAGGGAAGAGAATGAGAGAGAGATGAGAAAGAAATAGGAGAATGGATCGGAGGAGAGTGAGGAGAGGAAATAAGAGAGGATCTAATAAGAGAAAATTGGAGGAGTGAGAGAGATGATAGAGATAAAAGAGGAGATTAGGTGTGAGAGGAAAGGGAAGAGAGAATCAGTGAGCTTTAAATTTAAAAACTCTAAAAACACACTTCCGGTGTTTTTAAGAAATAGGCTAATTCTTAAGTTAGTTTTGAGTTCAGTTTTTAGAAAAAGTCCAACCAAATAAGTTTTTAACACTTAAAACTTGAAAAGTATTTTTTAGTTTAAAAAGTTAAGTTCAAATAGAATACCAAACAGATTCTAAATATTTGATTTTGTACCTTTCAATGACCAGTGGAATATATCATAGTTCCTGCGGTTTAATAATGAGGGCGGGAGACATGGGAAATCATAAGATTTTATGAAAATAAAACCTAGAATTGAAAGCGAAAACGTCTTAACATTTGTTTTTGGTTTTTAGTTTTCGCTTTGTGTGTTTTTGGTTTTTAGTTTTCGTTTTGTGCATCATTCTATACACATTTCATCCACCATCATTCCTTACCCTTGTTCGTTTCTTCTTTGCACCACATACTTGTACTCTATCTATAATACAAAAAGTGATAATTAAAAATTAGAACCAGATGGCTTTTGGTGGAAAACCACTAGATAGAGTAAAAATTAAATGAGTAATGCTTGGGAGACCAAATTTTTTAAACAAAATTACAAATCAAATAATGTGTCACCAATAAGAAACAAGCAGATTAATCGACACTTAATTAATAATTTAATCATCTACCACCACATTATTTAATTTGTAAATTTGGTTTTAAAAAATTGGTCTACTTAACATTACTCAAATTAAAAGCCAAAACATTGAACATGACTAGCTAAACTCAAGTTGGGCCTTGTTTGCAGCTCATATAGGTCTAGGCTTAGTTAGGCATTCCATTTTGGGCTTCAAAATAGGCCTTGTTTGGTGCACTAATAAGGATTGTCAAGTAGCTTAAAATGTCGAACAAATGACTTGTTTGGTAAAAGGATATATGAGAGTGAATTTTCGTTTTGAGGGGATTAGTAAAGGATTAGACATGAAGAAAACTTTTTTCTATTAATTCTCCTATTTTGGGGAAGATTAAAATGGATAACTTTTCTTCTTGAGTTATGCATGTCCTACCTTCAATTTGTTCATTCACTTCTTCTTTCAATAGACCTTGAAAATAGTAGTTTATCCATTCTAATCAAATCAAGTATATCAAATGAGGTCTACAATCATTCATAATTAAACTCATTTGTACCAAATTTAGGAGAAAGACTTGGGTGAGAGGAGTTCCGCCATCATGGCATTTAAAGCCACTAATACCAGACCATGTGTTTATAAAACTCTCTCAGTATTAATGATATGAGACGCCCCGGTGGCAGACAATGCGTTTCATAAAAGTCTCTCTCCTAAATACACTACAAGAAAAATGGCCTTTGGGCACAAAATTAGGGACACAAATAAGGTGTTTGTGTCTGTTTAAACACTAATAGGGTGGAACGGTGCTCATTTCGTAATGGGCACCATGAATTGTGTGCAATGTTAAGAAAAGTGGACACAAATACATTATTGGGCACAGAGCCATGACTTTGGTGCTTTCAATGTCAGCAATGGAAATTTTTTATTAATTTGCAATGACACCATAAATGTTATTGTGTCCTATAATTTAATATATTTAAAGTAAAGGTAGATTTTTTGGCACCAAGATCCTTGTCGGATCCATTCCCTAGGGGTCTAGGGATCCCGCAATCGTGTCCGTTTATGGTATATCGTGCGGTCAGTTTTCGTTAGGTAGTATTTATATTTGAATTTTAAATTTTAAATTTTAAACGATTTCTGACCGCACGATATACGATGAACGGACACGATTACGAGATCCATAGGGAATGGATCCGGTGAGGATCCTGGTTCGATTTTTTATGCCCTTTGTTTAAAATAATGTTTTAAAAGTGGACAAATCAAATGACTATGTGCTCTCTCTCTCTCACTCTCTCTTTTATCTCTCAAATGACTCTGCGCTCTCTTTCTCTCACACTCAGACAGACTTTCTTAACTTCTCGGATCTCTCTGCACTCTCTCATCTCCTCCTCTGCTATGTCAACAGCCTCGGACTCAACACTCTCTCTAATCCCTCGAATTGTCTCTGCACTCTCTATTCTCCTCATCCTCCTTGTCCTCCTCAACCATCTTCCTCCATCTCAAATACTTCCTCTTCATCTTCACTTTCACGCAACAGCGCCACCGTCCACTGGTCACCAACGGCCGCCAAATTAAACTCCTAGAATCCTTTTTTCGTCCTCTTTCTAACCCCTAAGTTAGTTTCTACAAATTCGTAACCGAATTTCCTCAATTTCAGATCTAAGAAACGGTGACCATTGGTTTTCCGGCCAATTTCTGGCCAAGCCTGTCAAAATTGGACATCGACCCAAGAGATCAGTGAACAGCTTCTGGGTGTCCACAGAGTGCAAGCAAGGTGAACTTCGTCGGTTGGTTATGGTAGTTTTTTGGTGCGTACCATTTCGTTCCTGCCATATGGGTAACGTCATTCCTTTCTTGATTAGAATTATTAACTTCTATTGGTATTCATGAGTGATAGCTATTCTTTGTTTGAGATGGGTAGTCTTGGCTGAGAAATTTGTTCTAATCAGCCGCAAAATATGGTCGAAAGTTTGTTGTCCTTGAAGTTCATGACTTGGAATCGTCGGGGTTGTTCCCGGCTAGGATATTTTGTCAAGCTTCATTATTAGATCGAATAAATTATCTTGATGTTTTATGTTGTATCTCGAATAAATTTGTCATTTGCTGTTGCATCTCATGGTCAGTGTGGGGGTTTCCTGTTATTAAGGAACTCTATTTCGGTTAATTTTAAGAATACTAAAGTTCGGATATGTTTTTGGATGAAAGGTGACCTTTCTTTTTGATATTGGAGGGGTGTTGCATAAAATTTGATACCTGCACGGCTGCACACAAGTCAATAACATGAAACATGGAGGGTGTGTAAATCCATCCGTCTCAGAGGTTTTGAGTTTCATATGTATAGTCAATTATCGTACGTTCAAAGTTTGTTATTGACCAAAAGAAAGAACTAAGTAATTGATTATTAATCAACTGATGATAAAGTAATTTATTTTGTAAAATGTTGGTAATTCTAGTTTTGTAGACTGTAAGTTATGGAGATATGTGACCTTTTCTGAATTAATTTGAGGAATATTACAAGCGTACACTGGTGTTGAAAATTAAATTGTTGTAAAATGATGGGAAGCCAAGGGTTATGGCTACTCTGAATAATTATAATAAAATCTAACCTTTGTAACCGGAAAACTTATGGCACGTTTACGTAAGGGTAATCGGAATAAAGAAAGGGAATTGAATTCCGATTACGGAGTATTCCGGTGTTTACTAAATTTTAAGGAATCAAAAAAGTGGTGGACCCCACACGAAACAAGGAATTCAATTCCTGAAATTGGAGGAATGGGATTCCCTAGTTTTGTAAGGTATTTGAATTCCTTGAGGGTAAAGGAATCAGGAATGCATCTTTTATTCTTATTATGCCCTCACTTGTTGCTTATTATTCCAACATTGCCCTTCATTTGACACTCATTATGTCATTTTTAATAAATAAATAAAACCTATTTATATATTTTTATATAGATAATTTTATTATATAAATTTAATTAAGAATTTAATTTAATTAATTAGTATGAAAATAATTTATTTATGTAAGGGCAATTTCGTCATCAACTTAGTTTTCATTCCGATTGAAGTGAATTAGTAAATAACTTATATAGACTCAACATCATTCTTGTCATCTTTTAATAAATAAATAAAACCTATTTATATATGCTTATATAGATGAATTTTATTATATAAATTAAATTAAGAATTAAATTAATTAGTATGAAAATAATTTATTTATGTAAGGGCAATATAGTAATCAACCTAGTTTTCATTCCGATTGAAGTGAATTAGTAAACAACTTATATGGACTCAACATCATTTGTACTCCGATTCCAGACAGTTTTAGTAAACAACTTCAACAGGAATCTGATTCTGATTCCACCTCATTTCAATTCCTCCTCAATCCAATTCCCCCTCAATCCAATTCCTCTCAATTTGATTATGGATTAGTAAACGCGCCATTAATGTAATTATTTGTTTTGGGAATGTCATGGATAATTATATTCTAGTAACGAGGTACATGACTTCTTTGTGAAAGCTCATGTTTTGTGTTCAGTTCATCATTTTGTGTCTTGGAAAAGAACAGATCAAATAATGTAGAAAGTTTCAGTTTGATTGCTTAGTTCAGATTACTTTAAGAAATTTGGGTTTGAGCGGACATTTGTTTGTGGTAATTGTTATCCAGCTTTCTTGTTCAGATGCAATTGCGTTCTAGTCATGTGCAAAAGAAAAATGTACCTCACTAGCAAAATGCTTTTCGAAATTAAAATGAACATCCAGTGCTGACTTGTTCTGTGCATTTTGCTTCGTGTGCAGAGAGCACGAAGTATATGGAAGAGTGGCCCTCTTCTCTGAGGAGCAGCTGACACTGGATGAAATGGATACTGGCCTAGTTTAATGTAATTACTTACTAGTAGTACGGGACTGGCTAATATAACTTTGAGTAGCAGAGATGAGAGTATTACAGAGGATTCTAGTGCCACTATTGCTGGAAGGTGGTTTGTTTTCCTACTACCTTTGCCTTGGGATTGACTTGGAAGGACGCTGCTGCTACCGTCTTTCTCGCACTTCAAAATTATGGTACTAGATCTCTTTAAGGGAATTAGATCTCTCATAGCTCAAAATGATATATATTTAACATGTATATCTACATAGTTCATGCCTATTTTGGTTTAAAAGTAGAATTGGCTATATGATGTTCACCATATACTACTGAATATCATGCAAAACCCTTTTGTGGATTGAAGTGTTGGTCGTTAGTCTTATACTCTTTGAAATACTGTTTGCAAAATCTTTTTAAGAAAACGTACAATTGCCAAATTACTCCACATGTATAAAAGTAATTTGTTTAAAGGATGGAATTGATCCTTTAGTATTATGTGTACTCATGCCTTTTAGTGATGGTTTGTACTTGTGATTAGGTTAATTGCGTGGAGTATTTGGGGACCGGGGTGTGACAATGGATGCCAAATGGTATTGTATCTCATTTTGGAGTTTGGTGTTGTGAACCCTTTTGTACATACAAGTTTAAAATGTATATGCATATATGTTTATATGCATGTGGCATGAGGTCATTGATTTTTTGGGTGCAGTACATCTTAATTCTAAGAAGAGGAGATTTGACTCTGTAAGTGCACGTATCGGATTGCTCTGCTCTCTCAGTGTATCTACATCTCTGCATATATTATTTCCTCAATTATATTTGACTTTGTTATGTTGAGTTGCCAAATTAAAGATATTGCACTACTTTTTTGATACTACATTAAATATGGAACATGCAAAACTTTAAATTTTGAGTGTTAATTATTAAAGAGGGGCTGCATTTTAAATTTGTAAACATCCACTGTAATGGTTTGGGGCTTGATAGTTGTACCAAATCTCTTTTTCTTATTCCCATGTGCATGTCCATGTGTAGACCTTTTTGTAGCTTTTTAAGTTTGGGTTTTTCTTGATGTGTGCTTACGTAGTTTGGGATTACTTTCCTTTGCAGGCCTGGGTATTATATAAAGCTTTGCGCTTTCAGATTAAGGTAAAGTTTGATTATATCTTATAGTTAATTCTGATGCCCATCGTAAGGTGTATAATTTTTTTCCATTACACTTATGTGTTCAATTAAACTCCAGACCAACTACTAATCTCCTAAGTTCTTTAAATTCGGGTTTGTTAAATGTTGTAGGAAATGGCATATTTTGAGATATTCTGCATCTTTCTTTCTTTAGTTCTTTACATTTGAAAGAGTGAGAATTATATTGTTGGGACTTTGGATTCTATTTTTATGTCCTAATTTGTGTGAGGATTGCTTGCCATCCATATAAGAATGTTACTAAAGTGTCAGGCAAAAGTCTTTATGTTTCAATCACAAACAAGTGCATGTATACACAGTGTTCTAAAAATCGGCCTAAGCGCCCGCCCAGACGCTCTCTAGGCGGTCTAGGCGGCCTAAGCGGTAGCCTAGGCGCTAACCATGGCAGTAATTTTTATTTTTTTGGCTTCGGTTGTTGTAGGCGCATCACATCTTTCTGTTTCACTCGCCGTCGTATCTTTAGCAGAACATGGATGATCTATAGAGAAGAGGAATGATGAGAGAGAGAACAATTCAGATTGAAAATCTGCACTCCATCGAATGAGGAAAGTTACATACCAAAATAGAAGAAGAAAATAAAGTAGACGAAGAAGTGAGAGATGAGGAAGAGGATACGAAAAATAAACCCCAAATAAAAGCTTTCCGCTTTCCAATGCGTCAAATGTGTTGGTGTATGTTGATTTTGAAATTTTTACACTATTTTACGTTTGATATTGGATTGGGAGTCTCAATTTGGGACCTTGGGTTATGTGAGAGACATGGGATGAATCTTTGACGTGGCTCCACGGTTTGGAACCTTGGATGATGTGAGGGAGGTGAGGTGGAGGGGTCACTGTGTGGTTTAAAGTAAACACTAATTTCATTCAAAATATCTTATTTTTATTTTTTAAAAGTAAATTGTTTTATTTGGGGAATCCATCTTTGAGACCTTGAAAGTCTCTTTGAAGATCAGATCATGCTATATACTTGAAACTCAACGGTCACATATACTATTTTTTTCTAAAAAAAATAACAAATTTTTCATGTCTTTCTTATATATTACATAGTAAATTTAATTAACTTATATTATATATAATAATTTTTTTTAAATCCACCTAGTCCGCTTAGGCGCCTAGGTGCTAGGCCCCAGTCTACTACCCGACTTGCGTCTAGCGTCTTTTAGAACCTTGTTTTTTTGCATTTTATCATTCTTTTATTATTTTACCTATGGATTTCATACAAGTATAATTTTTTAAAAGTGTCAATATGCACTTCTTTACAAAATATACAAGCAATTTACCTAAATCCGCCTAGCCGCCTAGGCGCTAGGCGTCAGCCTGCCGCTCGACTAGCGCCTAGCATTTTTTAGAACCTTGTGTATACATAGCAGAATTACACCAATTAATCTGTGGGAGGAAGGATATACAGCAGCTCATGAGATAAAGATAAAGAATCATAATTTGAAATTTTGGAAGCCACTACATACTCATTTCTTGTTGCTCTGTGTAAATTTTGAAGGGTTCGACACTGTGGCACTCAAGCAGCATTTTGGAAAGAAAATTTTGGAACTAGAAGATGAGAAAAGAACTGTGTAGGTTCACTTAAAACCTTAATATTTGATGTTCTTATTCTTGAGAGAACCGATATTCACTTAAAACCTTTATAATTTTAGTTTTATTTTAGTTGGGGATAGAACATGTAAAATTATAGTTGTTTTTATATATAATGGTTGTGAATATCTTTGTAAATTGTAATATTATAGATGCCTGTGGTTGTGGGCTGTTTTAATTTTACGAAAAAATAATTTTGTTTAGCCTCAATCTCAATTGTAGGTGATATCGGTTTTTATTTTGTATTTTTTAAATAGTTGACATATTGGGCACAATAACAATAAATGTGCTAACATGGGTGGCAGCAGTCATCTGACAACTTTGTCAAAACTGGGCACAAAAGGACCTTTATTTGTGCTTACATTTTTCAGCACAACATACCTTATTGTGTTCTTTGATCAAAGGTGACGCCCATAGAGGGCACATATAGAAACTTAGTTGCTGCACTGTTGCTATTAGTCTATGGGCACATATGTTGGTGCTCTTTGGCCTCAAAGGGCACAGATAATTTATTGTGTGCAGTGACTATTTTTGTTGTAGTGATAAAACATGTATCCTAACAGAATGAGAATTTATATGCAAACAATGATGCCATTGGGGCATCATCCTGAGCCAATCATAAACTGTCATATTAGATAGAGCTTAAACGCATAAATTAAACAGGCAGGCCAACCAAAACTAAACAGTTCTATTAAAACTGAATGGCAGCAACCAGTATGGGTTTGTGGTAGCAGCCGCCACCCTTTGGTTTGTGAGGAAGGAAGCATTACGTGGCATTTTTTTAATTACTTTTGGGCAACCGTGGAAGCCAAAAGTAAGATTTATTACAATTTCTATTGGAGAGAGGTATTTTTGCTTCTCCCAAAAACAAACTATTGTAAATTTTTTCTCTCCCTAGTGAGAGTGCTTTCTCCCCAGTGAGATTCTGCCGTTGTGCGTGGTCTTTTGTTGCTCTGGTTGTGCTTTCTGAGTGTTTCTCAACTCTCAGTCAATTTATTCCTCTTCTCATCTGCTTCTGATTTCGTCTCTGGTGGGGGTGGCTTTATTATCTCTGGTCCTTGTGGGGTTGGGTAGGTCCAACCTAGATCAGTTATTAGTTTCACCTTTTCTGGGTAGCTCTCGGCCTGGCGGGTTTTGTTATTCTCGGCTGGATTTGTCTCTTCTGATCCTCAATTGTTTTGTGATTATAGCTGTTGGTGGAGGGTATTTATTATCCCTGGTCCTCATGGGGTTGGGTAGGGTTTTGTTTGTCATGAGGGGTTTAATTATAGGGTTTGGTCACGGCATTTACTTCCCCATCTCTGATTTTGGTGGCTAGGGTTGTTCTCGGTGATTTATTTTGGGGGTTCTGGCACTCTCACTGTTGGCTCATCTGGGAAATGGACAGTTTTAGTTAGGAGATGGTAAAGGCTCCAACCATGGATTTATTCTACTGTGAAGGTATTGAATTTCGAAATGATAGGTACCGGTATTGGATGGTGTTGGTAGGATGCAATAAAGGCCTTCGATACCCTCTGTCTTTATACTTTAGGTACTTCCGAGTTTGGCCTTTTTTGTGATTCTTTATGTGGTTCATTTGAAAAAGCCTCCTGCCATTCTTCAAAAACTTCACAATGTGTCTCAAAAGTACTCCACAGATCAAATAGGTCAAGCAAACGGTCATATGGGAGGTATAATGGTGAATAGTGGTATGGATGAACTTGTGGTCCACTTGGAACGTTCTATGGATTTGTCAGCTATGGAGCATGGAGTTAAATTGGTTGGCAAGGGGTTGGAAAAGAAGACTTTGAACAAGTGGGGCATCAGAAACATCCTCTGTACAACTTGGAAAAAGTTTGGTGAAATTGAAATCAAGTGGGTAAGGGAGAACTTGTTTATCATCTCGGTTCAGGATGAAAGTATGGCTTCTAAGATTCTCGAACATGTGCCTTGGGCGGTGATGAAGAAGAATTTTGTGGTCAAGAAATAGCTCTCTGATCTTGCGTTGGAGAAGGTTGATATGGTGGCGGTTTCTTTTTGGATGCAGATCAGAGGAGTTCCCTCGTGTTTCGCTACTATGGCCAATGTTACCCGCCTCACTAAGAACGCTGGGGTAGTGTTGGAGTTTGAGGATCTGGCCAAAGCTCGTGGTTTTCTAAGAGCTAGAGTGTCAGTCAACACGGCCCATCTACTGGCTACTGGCTGTTGGCTTAGAAGAGAACCTAACCATGAAACGTGGGTGGAATTCCGGTACGAGAGGCTCCAAGACTTCTGCTATCGTTGCGGACGTATTGGTCATGCCAATACCGAATGTACGTTCGAGGGGATCGGCGGGGACACAGGCTTTAGTGAATGGTTAAAAACCCCTCAAGTGAGAGATGTCGTGGAAACTGTGAGGTCTGTACCATTGGGGGAGGAACAAGGAGGTTGACGGAAGTGGTAAGGGGTGGTTCCGTTGACCTTCATGCACCAGTGAATACACAACCGTACCTGTTGACCGAGATACGTGGGGTGGAGAACAATAGGGTAGATACTGTTGAAAGAGAGCATGGTCCTTTAACTCGTGATCAAAAGAAGTGGCGGAGACTGCAGAGATCGATGATCTAGCCAAGTCAGTTCCAATGGGTAGTGTAGCAGGGTGGTAATTGTCCGGTGTGGGAGCTTGGGGAAGGGGGTGTCTTCCATGTTCCTAATCTGACTATGCATCAGTTTGGGGTTGCAAGACAGTCAGTTTTAATACGGGACGTTAATACAGAACAGGCTCTCTCCATAACAGTTGAAGGTCCTGGGGAGCATTCAGAAGATGATATGCGCAGGTACATGACGGCTCCAAGTCCAATACTTAATAAGGCTCTTGGTCTGAAGAGGGCAATAGATTCTCAAAGTCTAGAGTTACGTTGTTTCCCAAATAAGAAGAATATGGGCGTTGAAATGAAGGAGCATAGAAAAGGAAATATGACTTTGAGGATATGGGGCACGAGTTCAAAAGACTGTGGATTAAGGGAGGAAATGGTAACTAGTGTTGAAGACGAGGGTCATTATGGATCAGATGATATCCGAAACAAGTGGGGATCTTGGGAGGACATTATGGAGGAGGAAAAGAAGAAGTTATTGGTAAAGAGAGCGGGCAACCAGGGTCGGGGTGGTGGCGGCTGGCCTTCAACAGCCACACAGTCGCCATGAGTTTTCTGTTTTGGAATTGTCGGGGTCTTGGATCGGAAACGGTAGTTCGGGCTCTTCATGGGCTCATTTAGAATAAGAGACCCTCTATGATCTTTTTGTCAGAAACTAAAATGAAATATCATAGACTAGTTGGGGTGAGAAGACTGTTGGGTTTCTTAAACGGGTTTAGTGTTCCTCCTGTTGGAATAGCAAGTGGCCTTAGCCTGTGGTGGGATAATTCAGTGGAAGTGCAAATTCTATTTTCTTCTCGGAATGTTATTGATGCTCTAATGCGTAAGGTTGGGGAAGGTTGCTGGGTTCAGATTACTGGAATTTATGGTACCTCTTACAGAGAAGAAAAAACAGATTTTAGGGGATGGATGAATTCTTTTTTTACGCCTTCTGATATCCCTTGGTTATGTGCAGGGGACTTTAATGAGTTTTTATGGGATCATGAAAAATCAGGCGGGATAAAGGTTCTCTATAACCGGCGCAGGTACTTGGAGGAATTTATGCTTTCCACAAACCTGTTAGACTTGGCTTTTAATGGCCCTGCCTTCACGTGGAGAGGTATGAGAAATGGGAATCTAGTGGAAGAACGAATCGATAGAGCTTTAATCAATAACCTTTGGCAGGATGTGTGGCCTAACTCGATGGTTACGCATGGCACAATGCTGGGGTCAGATCACTATCCTCTTATAGTGCAGTCTGATTTGGAGGGTTCCCGATGCAAAAAGGTGTTCAGGTTCGAAGCGTTTTGGGCTAAGGATGAGGAGTGCAATGAGTTGGTGAGAACTTGTTGGGAAATTGGGGTGCCAGAAGGGATTTCTACGAGGTGGAGGAAGAAAATTAACGATTACAGATCTAGTCTAATTAAGTGGAGCCGCAACAAATTCCAGCAAATGGGTCAAAAGATTCAAGAGCTCCTTCATCAATTGGGGGAGCTTAAAAAAGAATGGGGTCCAAATATTATTGCAATAGAGGAAAAATCTCATATTGTTGATGATTTGTAGGCTCAGGATGAAACATTCTGGCTTCAGAGATCTAGAGTTAATTGGCTTCAGGCTAGGGATGCGAATACTAAGTTCTTTCACCAATCTACGATTCTAAGAAGGCGGAGGAACAAGGTTCTCAAAATTAAGGATGACGAGGGGAATTGGGAAGAAGGCCTATGTCGGGTTCGTAAGTTGGTGGATGATCATTTCATACATACTTTCACTACTGAAGGAGCCCGAAATTAGGGTTCTATGCTGGAGTGCATCAATACAAGTATCTCCGAGGAAATGAATGAGGCTCTCGTGAAACCAGTTTCGGTTGAGGAAGTTAAGGATGTGGCTCTGAAGATGGGTGGCCTAAAAGCCCCTGGCCTGGATGGCTTCCAGGGGGTTTTATTTATCAATCTTATTGGGAGCATGTCCAAGCAGATGTTAACGTTTTTGTGGGATCTTTATTACAGGGTACGGCTAGCCCGTGCTCTCTTAATGCTACTCACATTGTTTTGATCCCTAAGGTTCCTCATCCGGAGTCAATTTCACATTTCAGGCCTATTAGCCTTTGTAATTATTCCTATAAGATTTTGTCTAAAGTCTTGGCGAATCGATTGAAGGTTTATCTACCACGAATCATTTCCCCTTCTCAAAATGCGTTTGTGGCAAGTAGGCAGATTCAGGATAATATTGGGATAGCTCATGAAATGTTTCATTTTCTAAAAGGAATGACAGCGAAGTGTAAGTTTGAAATGGGCATTAAACTTGATATGCAAAAGGCTTATGACATGGTGGAATGGGATTTTCTTGATGTGATGTTGGAAAGATTGGGCTTTTGTACCAGTTGGAGAAAGCTTATTATGGGTTGTATTTCCTCTGTCAACTTTGCGGTCATCTTAAATGGGCAGCCAGGAAATAAGTTCGCTCCGTCAAGGGGTATCCGACAGGGGGATCCTTTATCTCCGTATCTTTTTCTTCTGGTTGGGGAAGTCCTCTCACGTTTGCTCCAGAAAGCGGTTACGGCTGGAAGTTTGGAAGGGGTGTGGATAGGTTGCTTGGGGCTGGTCTTATCGCATATATTTTTTGCGGACAATACCTTGCTATTTCTTAAAGTTAATGCGACAAATTGTAGGAATTTAATTTCTCTTCTTCAGAAGTATTGTGATGCTTCAGGGCAAAAAATTAACCTTCAAAAATCAAGTGTTTTCTTTGGGGCCAATGTTCCGCATGAGGTGGCTGCTAATCTAGGCGGGATTCTTGGTATGCCTGTAGTGGACAATCCAGGTACTTATTTAGGGGTTCCTGCTATTTAGGGACGTTCAAAGAAGCGAAGCCTTGCTTATGTGACAGGAAAAATTTTTGGAAAGCTGCAAGGGTGGAAGCAGGGTACTTTGTCTAGAGCTGGAAGAGAAGTTTTGATTAAGGCTGTGGTCTAGGCTATTCCGGCGTACCCCATGAATATTTTCAAATTTCCAGCGGTGGTTTGTCAAGAGTTAGAGGCCATGGTTGCTAACTTTTGGTGGGGAGGTACGGGAGATAAGTGGAAAACTCATTGGGTTTCTAGGGAGGTCTTGGGCCTTCCAAAGGAGTTGGGTGGCCTTTGTTTCAGGAATTTTCAAAATTTTAAAGATGCTTTACTAGCAAAACAATGCTAGCATTTAATTTCTGAACTAAATTCTTTGTGGGGTCGGGTTATTAAGGCCCGGTACTTCCCGCATTGTTCGTTTTGGGAGGCAACCAAGGGGGGTAGGGCTTCTTGGGCGTGGACCAGTCTCTTCACGAAACGGGAGCTACTGTGCACGGGTTCTCATTGGCAGATCATGGGGGGAAAGGATGTGCGTGTTTGGGTGGATAGGTGGCTGCCCTCTTTTCCCTCTGGACACCCTACGCCGATTGGTGAGACAGTGGTTACCAAGAACTTGCGGGTTTCTTCTCTAATTGCCTCTTCTTCCAATAATTGGAATATTGATTTCCTCCTTCCTTTTTTGTCTACGGAGGACCAACATGCCATTCTAGAAACGCCTATCGGCGACCTTTCGAGGAAGGACCGATTAATTTGGGCTGCCACTAAGAATGGTCGTTATTCGGTTAAGTCGGGGTACCGTTGCCATCAGTTAAAGTCTTTGGAAGTTAGGGACACTCGATTGCCAGGTGCGCGTTTGGTCCCTATAACTTTGTGGAAATTAATCTGGCTTTTGGAGGTGCCTCCTAAACTTTGGCACTTCTTATGGATTTCTCTTCATCAAGGTTTACCCTCTAGAGCCGTTCTTTATAAACGAAGGTTATCCCCTTCCCCTACATGCCATCTTTGCCTTAGTAATGATGAATCTGTTGAGCATATTTTCCTTGGGTGTCATTGGGTAAAGGTTATTTGGTTTGGTGGTGCTCTTAATTATAAAGTTGATAGCTCTGGTATTCATTCGTGGGTTTTGTGGTTGCAGTCGGTTTTGTCTAACCTGGGGTCCTCTGCTTATAGGAAATGGGTTCAAACTTATATTGTTTGTACCTGTTGGTATATTTGGAAAGCCCGATGTGATTTTGTTTTTAATCAGGTCCCCATTAATCCTCACAGGGTGCTATTCGCCCTTCATAATGCTCTGGGGTCTTTTCAGCTTGCGGGGAGGGATCTCGGTTTTGGCAGGTCTTTTGGGGGGGGGGGAGGGGGGGCTCAAACGGGTCAAGTCTCTCGATGGTGTCCTCCTCCCCTCCTTTTATTAAAACCAATGTGGATGCAAGCTGGTCCATGGCTTCTAGATTGGGTTTTGCGAGTGTGATTGCGAGGAATGCAGGTGGAAGTTTTGTGGCTGCTGTGAGATACCCCCTCACGACGTCCTCGTCTGTAATGGCGGAGGCTCTGGCCTTGCTTCGTGGTTATGAACTGGGTGTTTCTCTGGGTGTGAGCTCTATTATTTTAGAATCAGACTCTCTCGAGGCGATTTCTTGTCTCAAAGGATCTCTTGATTCTGGCAGTTGGGAGGCTTTTCCCATTTTGGCTAGGGTTAAAAGCTTGAGTGGGTCCTTTCAGTTCTGTCGTTGGTCTTGGGTGCTAAGATCAGCCAATGGTGCAACGGATGTCCTGGCATCGGCTGGTATTACAGAGATGTGTGATGTTGTGTGGGTCGATCTACCTTCATCTTCGTTAGTTCATGTTTTGTGTAATAATGGTCTTCCTTGCCCTCATTATCGTTGGTTTGGTGGTGTTTGAGGTGACACGTCTACTAGGTGTATGTGTCTTATTCTTGTATCCTCGTTCACCGCCTATTTGCTTCTCGTTGCTGGTTTCTTACCTGGTGCTTGCCTCTTGGTAGGCTCTTTGTTCTTGGTTGGCTTTTTTGCCCTAGAATGTATTTCCTTTGGTCTTAAAAAAAAAGTAAGATTTATTACTGGGGAAAGGGATCCTCTCCAGATCCCTTTCACCAATCCAGATCATTGAAATTTGATCTAACGGTTAAAAACATGGATCTCTTTTAAAAGTTATAATAACTTTAGCCGTTGGATTAAATTTTAAGGGTCCGGATTGGTGGATTTGGTGAATTTGATGGAAGGAATCCGGAGAGTATCCATTTCCTTGTTACTGGTTACATCTCTTGGTTAAAAAAAAAAAGATTCACTTGTTCGAGTAGATCCCACGTGAAACTCATTCTTTGTAAGAAAATGTAGTCCGTGATAAAATATAGATTTTTTATTTATTTTTATTTAGGCAAGTTGGTTAGAATATTGTACTTCTCTTAATAGTCTACACTCAAGTTCGAATCTCTCTTTATAGTTTAGATAGATTTAGAATAGAATATTGCTCGTATAAAAAACGAAACGATCTAGTAGTATTCTTATTCACTTGTAAGTGAGACATCTTAGATTCGATTCTGTGAATTTGAACCACATTATTGTTAGCTTAGTATGAGATAAACCACCTCTCTCCCCTTTAGTGTAAATAGTATCGTTTGTTAAAAAAAAAAAAATTATGTTTGGCAGCTGTCATTTCCTCGTATCATCATGGTGAGAGTTATTGTTGTAGCTAATAAAATGGGGAGGTAGGAAGAGGCTTTTATATTTAGTTGTTGCTCCATCAAATTAGTCGGTCTTTTTTATTTGGATCAATAATTCCGGTAGATGGCCTTAAAAGGTCCATCATTAATTCATTTCCTACAGTCATTTCAGTTAAAAATTTGACTATCACAATCAGTAAAATTCCATACAATAATTCCTAAGTCGTTACATACGATTGTTGGAGATATGTCAACAATTTGTGATAAACTTATATATGCTAATAAATAATAAATACGAATAAATATTGAACAGAGTATAAACAACGAAATAATATTAAACAGAAAAATTGAAGATCAAGGCTTGCTTACTGTAATGTCCTTGAAACAGAAATTTCGTCCCTACTTAGTGCTTGTAGTTCTACAGACGTCTGCTTCACCAGGATTCAATGATCTGTCAGGAATTCCAGCACCGAAAAAATTGACTTCTGGCGAATTTCTATGTGGTTCTCTCATAAATGACGTTTATGATTGTAGAAGAAGAATGTTGATTTTCTGTATTCTATATGTCATGCAGATGAATGTATATATAGTAGATGGATGTCTATTTGCAACAGGTATAAGAATGGGATGTGTCTGTTGGGAGACATCTTTTCCAGATTGGTGCTTTGATATGCGTTCTTTCTGAACTCTTCAGATGATTTCCAGATGGGTGTTTTGCACTACGTTCTTTCTGAACTCTTCAGACTTCATCTGAAATGATGAGTCTGTTCGTAAAAAAATAATAATAATTAATTAAATTCGAAATTAATTAAAAATAATTAATTAAATCCGAAAATAATTAATTAAATCTGAAAATAATTAATTAAATAATTTAATTATTAGAGCCCGAGCCCATCTTTTGATAATTAATTATTACACCCCAAAGCCCAACCCCAAGGGTGAGCCCAATTTTATTCTTCAATGTCCATCACTCTAATCAATTTCTATAAGAGACAAAGCCTTATAAAATGAGGAAATCTTATGATGGTGAGCAATGTGGGACAATGAAATTCTACTCAAAATTTCCAACAACAATTAGATTGGCTAAACCACTTGTTTTAAGGTATTTTGGAGGAAGAAATAAACAAATTTTGTCTAATTAAAAATAGAAGAGGATAAGTGATGAAAAATCTTTCACTTTATATCTTCATTTCTTACTTTAACCTAAGTTGAATCTTATGTTCTAAGGCCCAAATGAACCCAAATAGTACTTGAATCCAGCAAATGACATTGTGCATGCGTACATAATGACACCTGTAGTACAGTTCTCCTCTTCTAGATAGAACAACTGTTCTCTATATGAGGAGAGATTGTTTATAAACGTATCGACGTGTTATCGATACACTATTGAGTTTCATGGCGTTTTATGGCGAAAGAAATCTATGGAGCTTCATGGACGAAGAGCGAAAGAGCATCAAGTTACCTCGGAGACTTTCTTTTGGTGATGGTGACCAGCAACAAAGTTCATCAGAACCCGAAAACATTCGTTCGGCTTCTGCAGCAAGACCAGACGTAGCTGCGTCCGAACCAACAATACCTCCGTGGCCTATGAGCCCTGGGACACCGTGGACACTCTCCCCGGTGCGCACCTCTCCCTCCCAATCCCTTCTTTACCACTGCATTGCCTCCCTTCACCGCCATGAAGGCAACATTTTCTCGATCACATTATCAAGAGATTTTATATTCACGAGCTCGGAGAGTAGCCGGATTCATGTTTGGAAGCAACCGGATTGCACTGAAATCGGTTGCATAAAGGCTACTTCGGGTCAAATTCGAGCTATTTTGGCCTCCGGGAAAATCTTATTCACCGCACACGGCGACTGCAAAATTCGCATATGGAATGCGTCTAATGCAGAGAATTTTCGACCGAAGAAGATCACAACGCTTCCTCAAAGAGGCCGGTTTTCGCTGTTTTCGAAAAAGAGCAGCCAGCAGCACAACGATCGCATCTCTTGCCTAGCTTACAACAAGGAAGACAAGCTCTTGTACACAGGCTCATGGGACAAAACAGTCAAGGCATGGAAGATCAACGAAAGGCGCTGCGTGGATTCGTTTGTAGCTCACGAAGGCCATGTAAATGGAATCGCGATCAACCAAGAAGACGGCTGCGTGTTCACTTGCTCCTCGGACGGCTCAGTCAAGATTTGGAGAAGGGTGTTCGGTGAAAGTTCTCACATCCTAACCATGATTCTCAAGTTCCAACTTTCGGCGGTGAACGCCTTGGCGTTGAGCTTGTCATCCACGACCACCCTCCTCTACTCCGGCTCGTCAGACGGGCTAATAAACTTTTGGGAAAAGGAGAAGATGTCCGGGAGGTACAACCACGGAGGGTTTCTACAAGGTCATCATTTCGCCGTCCTTTGCTTGGTAGCGTTAGGAGAACTAGTTTTCAGTGGCTCCGAGGACGCAACGATTAGGGTTTGGAGAAGAGAGGAAGGGAACTGCTTCCACTCATGTCTCTCCGTGATAGAAGGGCATCACGGACCGGTGAGATGCTTGGCAGTGGCTTTGGAGACGGAGAATTTGGTAAGGGTGAAAGGTTTGTTGGTTTACAGTGCAAGTTTGGATCAAACTTTTAAGCTTTGGAGGGTTAAAGTTTTTCCTGCTGAGAAGGTGAACTTGGTGGATGAAACTGCTGCTGCCAAGGACCCACAGAGAGAGATTGTGGAGTGTGAGACAAGCCCTGTGCTGTCACCTTCATGGGTGGAGAAAAAGCTTCAAGGCAACTATTTTCAGTAGGAGCAAATAAGCTAGGACATGTAAGCTTTGATCTTGCTTAATTAGCAATCTCCATTTTTTCCCAAAAATTTAGAAAACTAACATCTTTTGAATGATTTCTGCACTCTGTTTCTCTTTGTCATTTAATTTTCTTTTAATTTATTTAATTTAAATGCCAGAAATAAACAATGGTGTGCAAAATTACAACCCATTTCGAAGTAAAGCCTAGTGAAATTGAGATAAGAAGCAGGATCTAGTTTCGACGAGGATACAAGATTTCAACTCACATTTCGACCTCTTTTTGGTACTATCAAGTCCAAAACTAGTTGTTCAAATTGTTAGAAAACAAAAATGGGGAGTTGAAGTTATTTTTCTTCTAAAGAAACCACATTTTTGTGACAAATGCGGCCAAGTTTAGATGCATAATCATTGAATTATAGCTACCAGCTCAGAATTAGGTTTACCAAAACCAAACCAGTAGCAATGGTTCCAGATTTATTTTTGTTTGGGGTGTCAATGAGTTTATTGTCAACCCATCTACCCCATTTAATGACTTGTGGTATAAGTTGTAGGGATGTGATATCCACACACCCCATTTTCCTTTTCACACACACCTTATTAATTTCTGTTCTTTAATCTTCTTCAGTTCATTGATCCGATGACCGAAAATTAAGAGGGTATGTGAGACGTAAAAAAATGTGTGTGGATAGCACACGAGTTATAACATTGATTTTTAAACCAGTCTTAGGTTTGATAACCGATGTCCCTGTATTCAATGTACATAAATATTGCAATATTTCAACCATTTTCTTTCAGAAATTCAATGGCCATGTTTCATGTTACTTTAAGGGCGCGTTTACTAATCCGTAATCAGATTGAGAGGAATTGGATTGAGGAGGAATTGGATTGAGGAGGAATTGAAATGAGGTGGAATCAGAATCAGATTCCTGTTGAAGTTGTTTACTAAAACTGTCTGGAATCGGAGTAAGAATGATGTTGAGTTCATATAAGTTGTTTACTAATTCATTTCAATCGGAATTAAAATAAGTTGATTACTAAATTGCCCTTACATAAATAAATTATTTTCATACTAATTAATTAAATTAAATTTATATAATAAAATTCATCAATATAAAAATATATAAATAGATCCAGCTGCACATCCCCCACATCTCCATCATTTCCACGCCTTCATCCTGAAGGTCCAGCTGCACTGCTTTCCACCCAC
Source organism: Heteromeles arbutifolia (assembly GCA_024362995.1). NCBI lineage: Eukaryota > Viridiplantae > Streptophyta > Magnoliopsida > Rosales > Rosaceae > Heteromeles > Heteromeles arbutifolia. Next base: position 18,030,442 of record JANCRC010000012.1, read on the forward strand.
CCCTGCCTTTCCTTGCTATCTTTATCTTCCACCCCCTTACGCTTCCATAGTCACCGCCTCATGGCCACCACACTCATACCCCAACTATCTTCAGCTTCCCCCTCTTATTTTTCCATCTACTTCTCATCTCCCTCCATCTCTCTCCAACCACACAGCCACTGGAATATACCCCACAAACACCATAGCGTCGATCCACCACCATTGCAGCTTCAATTTCAGGTGTTAGTCGTTCAATTGGCAGATACGGCACCGAACAAGTTTCAAATTCGTTCTTCGCCAACGACAACCCGTTCCGCCAACTCAGCCTTCGAAGCCCATCCTGGCACAAAATCATCCAGAACCGTGATTGAGCTGGTGAACGTGCAAGGGAGTCGACAGACTGGGCAAAGAGAGTCACAGATACGAAGGAGGAGGTAGAAGATACAGGGGTAGTTTGGGTATAAAAGTTGGATTCCTGGAAGAGCCTTCTCCTCGGAATCCAAATACCACCTCCATCTAGGGATCCGATTCCGAGAGATTTAGGGATCCAATTCCTGATTTTAAGTGGACCCCATCTTGTCTTTGATTCCGGAAATGCTAGTAAACGGCTTGAATGCCTAGAAAAGAATGCAATTCCGTTTCTTGCCATTCCGTTCCGGTTTCGTAAACATGCCATAATTGGCATCAATGGCGGTTTGGTATTCCGGAGAACAATCAGATGGGGCTGCAGGACTGCTGTCTCCTAACTTCGTGTCTCTTATGTGTCTCATTTCTAATTGCTTGACACGTGTCCTTCCATTTAACATAGAATTAACACTGTTAACTTCTACTATTTTGCTTTGCTAAAATAGAGTTCTAAAAATCCTTTGGGCACACCCATATCAACCCATATCAATACGGTCGACAAAACCCCTTCTATTAGTCGCCAGAAAAAAAAAATCCTATTCTTTCTCTCCATTTTTCTCTGCTTTCCTCCTTCTTATCTCTCATTAATATTATAATCCAATCTTCCGGCCAATGCTATAAACACAACCTCAATTCACAGAATTATGTGCACGCCTGTACCTGGACAAATCAAGATGAGAAAAAATCGAGAGCTGCGATGCAGAATTCAAACGTTTTAGAAATGAAATAGAGACGGAGTCGATAATCGAAATCTAATTAATTCGTAGCCTGCAATCGCACTGGGTTGGTCATGGGTGATGACGATTCGGTGGCTGTCGGGCTGATCGGTGGGGATTGATGGCGATTTGGTGAGGTGGGTTGGTCGTGGGTGATGACGATATGGTGGCTGGAGAGCTTTGGCCATCCACTGCCTTTGTGTTTTTGGGGTTTTTTTTATATTTTTAGTACAAAATAATAAAAGTTAACAGTTTTAAACTTTGTTTGGTTGAGAGACACATGTCGTACTATTAGAGAAGACATTCAAAAGAGACATGAAATTTGGGGACAGCAGAGGCCCTTTTCCTGTGCCTTGCATTCATCATCGTTGCATGCAACTGCAATCACAAAAACTAGAATCCCAAATTGACTCTTACAGTGAGATATAAGTAAAACATCAAAAGTAAAAGAGTGCAAATCAAACACGGCAGAAAGTTAAAGATCGTAATCAATACCTTTAAATTCTTACTAGCATCTTTCTCTAGAACAAGCCCAGCTTCAGTGTGCGCTTCGATGATGACTTTGTTAGAATATGATCATGATCATAAGTCCTAAAGCCTGCTATTTGTTTCAGATTCGTATAGAAAAGTCCAATGTTAAGAAATATACTCAATCATTATTTGTGAAGGATTGAATGAAAGTATGAAAACTGGTTTTAACACTTTGTATGCACTATGGTAACTTTTTCAGTATTGAACTAATAGGAGAATTACATGGATTGATTGTGTATAAATAGTAGCCTCTACTCTCACAAAACACGCTCAATATTGAACTAAGACCTATTGTTAGTTTGAGTATTATTAGTTTTGACAAAGAGGAGAAGATCTGCTACTTGTTTGATCATGGCTTCATCTTCTACTACTGCTGCAGGTCAGTTTATATTTCATACTTGCAGTATATTTATCGATTTGGTTATTCGTGACTTATTAAGTTGACTAAGATGTCTAGGAAACTTTAATTATTCTTACATGTGGTATCAGAACCTAAGTTTTAGTTTAAAAAATTCGAATAAAAAAACACTTAAAGGTTTCGAACCCAGGAACTGTCTTTATGAAAAACAAAGATAATGTTTGTTTTTAATAATAATAATAATGCCGTCGTTTCGAATTGGGATTTAGAAAAATGGGTTTTGTTCTTGTTCTTGTTTTTATCCTTTTAATTCATAAAAAGCAGTCAATCTGGATTATAAATAATTTATTGCTTCTGCTGTACTCTTTCGTTTTCAATCTATATTCTTACTGTATTTCGTTTTCGTTTAATTCAATCTTTGCTGATTCATGGGAAAGTGAAATATTTTTATTTCATGATTTTGAACCTTATTCTAGTAAACACTCTATGAGATTCAGCAACAATAAAAACTCAATAGACTTGTGCGAATTGGATTTAAAATGCATATATGTTAATTATGATTCTTTATTTTTATAAGATCTTGCTAAAAGTTGAAATCTTAATTATCTAGTTTTAATTAACATGACTTAAATTATTGTATCCAGACATCTCCAATAATTGATTGGTTTTGCTTGCTGGGTCAAAAACTCTACAGTTCAATATCAAAAATGTATGCATGTTATATACTCTAGATTTTGTTTTTTGAAGATTGTGTTATCTGTTAATCAAAAGGAATTTTGTGTGATGAGTATTGAACTATCTATTGATTCATATTCCGAAAAGTGGACAGTTTTTGAATTGTTTGATCTATGTGTATCCTTTATCATTGAGACTATATATATATGGTCAAATTGGTTCAAATTTTGTTTTGTAAAGTTTAACTACTAGTAGAGAAATCAAGAACCAATTGGTTCACGTTTATTGATTTCCTTATGATCTGCTACAGTTTCACTAAAAACCTTGAATTTGGCAAGTGTTCCGATTCTCACTAGTGGAAGTAATTTCAAGAAATGGAGATGCAAGATCAAGTTGCTACTGATAGTCAATAAATTTGACATTGCAATTGACAATCCACAACCCCCATCATTGACTGACAATAGTTCCAAGGCCGAGAAAGCAGAGCATGAGAGGTGGTGGAGATCAAATAAATTGACATTGTCAATTTTTGGAGGCTGGCATGACTGATCATTTGAGAGCAGATATCAAACAACATAACCTTATTGTTGATTACTTCAAGGCTATTGAGGAGAAGTTCCAAGGACCACAAAAGGCTGAAATTTGGCATTACATGTCACTTTTGACAACATACAAGTGTGAGGGTAATGGCTCAATTAAGGATCACATTCTAAAACACTTAGATGCTGCTGAGAAATTCAACTCAATGGATGTACATATTTCAGAGACACAATTGGTCTTTATGGTGCTTCAAGCACTCCCTGCTAAGTATTGTCAACTGAAAGTCTCATACAACACTCAAGGGAATCTCTAGACACTTGATGAGCTCATTGCTCAATGCGATCAAGAAGTGAAAAGACTGAAGCAAGATAAGGGCAAGCAAATTGAAGCAGTGAACCTTGTACATGCATCCAAAGGAAATTGCAAGAAGGGTGGCGGATTTAATCAAGTAAGAACTCTAAGTCTTATGATAATGTCTCTAAATCTGGTATGCCTGATAAAAATGTTGAATCCTCTAAGAAATCTGTCAATCTTAAAGTTAAAATTAAAGATACAACTAAGCTTAAATGTTTCTTTTGCAAAACCAAAGGTCATTATAGAAAAGATTGTGAAGCTTTTAAGCATTGGTTGAGGAGTAAGGGTAATACTGATGTCTATGTCTGTGAGGAGTGTAATTTGGTTGAAATTCCAGCTAATTCTTGGTAGTTTGATACTAGTGCATAAGTTTATGTAACAAATTCACTGCATGGTTTTGAAAAACAAAAACAAACAAATAAAATGAATTATAGTGTTTTTGTTGGGGAAGGGACTAAGGTTGCTATAAAAGCTATAGGGAAAGTGAAACTGAAATTATCTTCAGGTTTTATACTTGAACTAAATGACGTACTTTTTGTGCCTACAATGAGAAGGAACCTGATTTGTGCATCAAAACTAACTAAACAGAATTTGGTTTTTCTTGGGGGATAATGAGGGTATAAAGTTTTTTCAAAAGAATAATTTAGATTCAATTTTGGGAAAAGCTTTGGCAATTGGATTGTTCTCTTGAAAATGAATATGTGCATGTTTTAAATGTAAGCACCAAAAGGATGCATGATTTTGAAAATTCTTGCATTTTGTAGCATAAAAGGTTGGGACATATTTTGAAAGAGAGAATTGTACAATTATCTAAATCGAATATGATTCCCTCATTTGATTTTCAAACCAAAAGTGAACATGTTGATTGTTTAAAAGGGAAATTGACTAATACTAGAAAACTAGAAGCTAGGAGGAGTCAAAATCTGGTAGAAATCATACACATTGATGTACGTGGTCCTTTTCTAGTTAAAACTATATGTGGGAACAACTATTTTGTGAATTTTATTGATGACTTCTCTAGATTTAGTTTTACTTATCTCATTAGTGAAAAATCAGCTGTCCTTAGTTGCTTCATAATTTTTAAAACTGAGGTTGAGAAACAATTAAATAGAACTATTAAGATTGTTAGATCGGATAAGGGAGGAGAGTATTTTGGCAAGTATACTGAGGCAGGTCAACAGAAGAGACATTTTGCTCTCTACCAGGAGAAACATGGTATCGTGGCACAATATACGACACCTGGAACGCCACAACAGAATAGAGTCTCAAAAAGAAGGAACAGAACTTTGATTGGGATGGTGAGGAGCATGGTGTCAATAGCTACACTTCCAGCTTTTTGTGGGGAGAAACACTCAAAATAGTAACTTATATACTCAACAAGGTGCCAACCCAAGTCGTTTCTCAAATCCTTTTTTGAAATTTGGACTGGAGGAAAACCAAATTTTGATTATTTTCATGTTTGAGGCTATAAGGCTGAAGCAAGGTTCTATAATCCATATGGTAAGAAATTAGATGCAAGAACTCAGTCTTGCTATTTTGTTGGCTACTGCAAAAAGTCCAAAGGGTTCAAGTTTTACGATCCACAAGCTCATTCAAGAATTCAAAAGTTACACAATGCTATTTTTCTAGAAAACCAAGATGTGGCAGATTTGAATCAAGATGAATTTAATTTTAAGGAACAAATCTCAGATGAATATGTCTCTCGTGCAGAAAATTACAAGATTCTTCCTATATTCCCTCAAAAGACTAGTCCAAATAAGAAGAAGATCATCAAATGGCAGATTGTGGACTTGAGACAGAAACTGCATCTGATTAGACTCAGTTGGAAGATCATGTTGTGCAAACATAACAGCAAATTGAAAGTTTAGAAGCACCTCGAGCTGAACCTGAATTAAGAAAAATGACAAGTGATATTGATGATCCCATCACTTACAATCAAGCTCTAGAGAGCCCACAATCAACCTTATAGGTCAATGCAATGAAGGAGGAATTAGAATCGATGAACAAAAACAAAGTCTGGACCTTGGTCGAATCTAATTTCAAAATCAAACCTATAGGTTGTAAGTGGGTTCATAAAATCAAATGAGACTCTTAGGGCAGAATTGAAAGATATAAAGCTCGATTAGTTGCAAAAGGGTTCACTAAAAGAGAAGGTATTGACTATAACGATACTTTTTCACATGTTTCATCAAAGGATTCCATAAGGATCATAATGGCTTTGACTGCACATTTTGATTTGGAGCTGCATCAGATAGATGTCAAGACGACTTTCCTTAATGGAGAGCTATAAGATATGGTATGCAAATTAAATAAGTCAATTTATGGTCTCAAACAAGTTTCAAGGCAATGGTATCTCAAATTTGATCAAGTGGTTACAACTCATGGTTTCACTGAAAATAAGTTAGACGACTACATCTATCTCAACTTTAGTGGATCAAACTTCATTATTTTGGTGTTATATGTAGATGATCTATTGCTGGCCAGTTCTTGTTCTCAATTGCTGCAGAACACTAAGTTCATGCTTAGTGTTAATTTTGAAATGAAGGACCGTGGTGAAGCTCACTATGTTCTTGGAATAGAGATTATGAGAGACAGAAAGTGGAGACTTTTGGGTTTATCTTAAAAAATGCTATATTGATAGAGTGCTAACTCGGTTCAACATGGAGCATTGCAATGGAGGCCATGTTTATGTCAACAAAGGTGATAAATTCACCAGAGCATAATGTCCTAAGAGTGAATTGAAGTGAAAAAGATGAGAGACAAGCCTTATGCCTCTTTGGTGGGTAGTTTGATGTATGCAAATGTTTGTACGAGACCTGATATTACCTTCATTGTTGGCATCTTGGGTAGGTTTCAATCAAATCCAGGTGAAGCTCATTGGACAACAACAAAGAAGGTATTGAGATATCTACAACAGATCAAGTTTTTCATGCTCTTATAGGGTAGAGATCCACAACTAGAAGTCACTGGATATACTGATTCAGATTTGGCTGGAGATTTAGATGAAAGAAAATCCACTGGAGGCTATGTCTTTATGCTTGAAGGTGGAACTATTTCATAGAAGAGTTCTAAGCAGTCTATCATAACAATATCCACCATGGAAGCAGAATTTGTAGCCTGTTTTGAAGGCAACAAGCAAGCAAGCAAGCTCTTTGGCTCAGGAATTTCATAAGTGAGTTAAAGGTAATGGATTCAATTCAAAAGCCGATGAAGATGTTTTGTGACAACACTTCAGCTTTGTTTTTCTCTAAAAACAATAAGAGGACTTCTGCTAGTAGACTGATGGATGTAAAATTCCCGAAAGTTCGGGAAAAGGTGAAGGAATGAGCTATAGAAGTACAGCATCTGAGTACAAATCTCATGGTTGCAGATCCTTTGACTAAAGCTTTACCAATTGGAGTTTTCAAGGCTCATGTTACTCGAATATGAGTGCTGGAATCTTTTGATTAGTGGGGAGTAGTTGCAGGTTAAAAAGTATTGAAGGTGATGACATCTTTGTAGTTTTTTTTAAGTTAAGTTATTAGCTAGTTTTGCTTCCAATTATTTTTGTTTTAACAAGTTTTATGTTTTAGCTAGTTTTGAATAATTGAACGTTTTCATTTGGGTTCAATTTTTTTTAAGATTATTTGTGATGAATTGTTGTAGGTGACATATTTTGTATTATGGTTCTTATATTGCTTTAAAGTCAATTTTTGATTTGGTAAAGCAATTGGTAGAATTATAAAGTATTGTTCGTAGTATTACTTATGATCTTTTGAGATTTTGGTTTAAGTAATTACTTGGATTAAGATCATGTTATTCAAGTGGTTTGAGTATTGAGATGATTATGACTTAGTATCATGTGTTGATATTAAGTTTGACTTCAAAAGTGAGAGCAAACTGTGTTTTGAGTTTGTCTTTAATCAGTAGGTTCACAATGTTACAAAAGTGCAGATTGAGTATTTATGATTTTGAAATTAGCTCTGTTTTGTATCAAGAGTGTGAATTTATGGATTCAATACTTTGAAATGCATTGATAGATTGTTTGTGATGTAGAAATTTTTCATTAAGACATAGTGATTACTTCTATTAATAATCTGAATTGTTGTGCAATGATTTTGGGTCATGATCAAGTGGAAGAATGTTAGAATATGACCATGACCATAAGTCCTAAAGCCTGCTATTTGTTTCAGCTTCGTATAGAAAAATCTCAATGTTAAGAGATATACTTAGTCCTTATTTGTGAAGGATTGAATGAAAGTATGAAAACTGGTTTTAACACTTTGTATGCAATAAGGTAACTTATTCAGTACTGAATAAGGACTCTAATAGGAGAATTACATGGATTGATTGTGTATAAATAGTAGCCTCTGCTCTCACAAAACACACGGTCAATATTGAACTAAGACCTATTGTTAGTTTAAGTACTATTGGTTTTGACAAAGAAGAGAAGGTTTGCTACTTGTTTGATCATGGCTTCATCTTCTATTGCTGCAGCAAGTTAGTTTATATTTCATACTTGCAGTATGTTTATCGATTTGGTTATTCGTGGCTTATTTAACTTGACTAAGATCGCTAGGAAGCTTTAATTATTCTTACAGACTTCTGAGAAAAGCCAAGGAAATTTTACGCAAAATTTGATAAAAGTTATAATTACCTTAAACCTAGACCAGAATTTATTTTCCTTCTTCTTTTATTGATGGTACACCAAACATTAAAATGAAATATAATGAATGCTTGGAAAACTAGGATACGACAGGCACGCAAAAGTCGGCCTCACTGCCGATTACAAGCTTTGGCCAAAGAACCTCTCATACGATTCTTCAAGGACAAGAAGTATTCAGTCTCGCTCGTGCTGTCGTGCACCTCAATTCTTAAATAGCACAGAAATCAAAACAAGGTCACACAAGCAAGGAGAAACCAGGTAATGTCTCACGAAAATGAAAAAGCCTGAATAAAAAACATGGTACGAGATGGATTCTAAGGTGACGACGAAGTAAAGCAAATGGATCTACCAGAACTGGTATACGGCGGAAGCAAATACATCTATTACATTTTCGGACAATAAAAGGGATTAAAGAGACTTTTTCTTTAACAGGAAAAAAATCAAATAGACCTCAAATCAGGACTTCTATCCGCTTCATATTTGTATTTTCTTACGAAGTTCAGTAATATTGCTGCTTTTGGTAAAGGTACTCAAGATGAATCTAGCATGGCTAGTCAACAACGTATAAAACAAAAACATTTGAGACAGTGCAAAGTTTGCTTACTTCAAATTCTTTTACTACTAGTCTAGTACTCAGAGGTATAAACGAACAAGAATATAATTTGAACTTCATCAAAACATATATAACAACTTAACTACATGGGCCAATGCATAATCAAACCCTTGCTCCACATCGTTAGCTAACACGCTATTTGGTTTAGCAGAGATTCTGGGTAAAGAATCATACCAGTCCCTTAAGTCTTATGGAGACAGGACGATTATATAAGGCTTCAATCACTTTTGAAGAGATGCTCTGTATAGAAGATGTCAAGTATCCTTCAGTCGGCCTATTATTAATGGATTCAGTTTCATGTACCTGCAAAACCTCAGTGAGCATGAACTCGGTCCTTTTCCACAACTTCAGCACAAGCACAGTTAAGTGAAACATTTTTGGTTTAATGAATGTTGACTTTTAAATCCCCAAGTCTGTCAAGTGGACATATTTCAATGATATTTTTGACGGACTAAAAGGAGAACAAACAGGAAAATACACAAATTGTTTACGAACTACAAAAAAACCATCCTCAGTAAGTATAAATGAGAACAAAGAAAATGAATATAACAAATATAGCAATCAATACTCCCAAAAATATGGGTTCGCTACAGTAAGGCCAAAGTGAGCTAAAGCGTCAGTCACAGAGTTTGCTTCCTTGAAGATATGATTCCAGATGCAATGAATTCAAAGGCCAGCCATCTAATATCATCCACAATTGGCTTAAGATGTCAAGGAGTATCCCAAGCGCCTTGCACCGTCTGAATCACAAGCCTGGAGTCCCTTTTCCACCATTATGTTCCTAAAACTTTTGCGTCTGGCGTACAAAAGGCCTTCCTTTAAAGAAATGGCTCCACAATAGAGATGATGGCGCCATCTAGATTAAAAGCACCTGCACCGACCGTCTTCCCCTCCTCATTCCTTAGAACAAAAGCAGCAGCTGCCCTCTCTAAACTGATCGAACCATCAAAATTTAATTTAATAAAACTAGGAGGGGGGGGATGTCATCTAATGAGATGCGGGCATCTGGTTCCATCCCAAGAATTTTGTTTACAATGTTAATTAGTATTTTTGAAAAAGGATTGTAAAGAATTTTGAATTATAATGTAGTCAAATAAGGATTTTAAAGGATTTTAAAAAGTATATTAAAATCCAAAGGCAGTCGAATATAATGTTAAAAGGGTAGTTGAATATAATGTTAAAGAATAAATCAAAATCTAAGGATAGTTCATTATAATTTTAAAGAATACATCGAAGTCTACGTGTGGTGAGAATGCTAAAGATTTGTTAGGATTTTAATAGATGATGAATTTTGATAGATTTAAGAGGGTGTTATAAATACTAAATGCCTTACAATCCAACATTTACCTCTAGAATTTTTTAAGACCAATGAATTTGATCTGCAAAAGAGGAACAATCTTTCTCCATTTTTAGCCTACCTAAGATCCGGTGACTCTCTTACCACCTATACTACTAGGTTTCTCAAATCCCCATTTCCTTAACTTCCTTTCACCACCCCTCATCCCTCCTCGAGACCCACCCATTGTGACCGCAGTTTGCACATCCATTTTCTAAATTTTGTGAGTTGAGAAGGTGGTGCGTGCCAAGCAGGAAGCCACCTAACTACGTTTCCGATCAAGATCTTCGAAACCCATAAACCAATGGCCCTGTTTCAGACCATTATTTATCCCAAACCACACCAGAACAAAACCCCAATTGATATTGGGCTCCCTCTGCATGAACAACAAGCACAAAAGAAGCAGAGGGATTTCATAGTGTTTTACTCAATGTATGATGGGGTTGAAAGTTTCTGTTCTGGGTTCCAGAGGCATTGTCTCCTGAAGTTTTGGAGCATATGGAGGTGCAAAGAAGAAAGATGGTAATGCATATGACGTGATTGTGATATTGCCTGAGAGGTTGGTGGAGGCTGATGGGCTACTATTTTTTGGTGAAGACACTTTTTTTTGCTTTACATTCTTCATGTTAGTCTTTGGTGAATTTTGTTGGATTGTTGATTTGAGTAATGTGATTTTTTGTTTATGTCAGTAGCATAAGAAACAATTTATTAGTTTCTCATTGCTATGTGTAAATTGCGAGAGCGGAATTGGCATTTGATCATATGCCTTGTAGTACAACTAGTGGTTGGTAGATTTGCAAGTTTATAGAATGTAGTTCCGACTTGTTTCAGAGAACAGAGGAGAATTCTGATATCTTTGGAAGCGCATAAAACCTTTGTGGGAAACCCATACTGATAAGAGAAATCAAATTGTGCAGTTGAAAAGAAATTCATTTATGTGTTGGAGTCTAAGAGCTCATTTGGATGTGCTTTTAAAATGACTAAAAGCGTTTTTGGTGAAAATATTTTTGGAACCAATGCTTAGTAAAAATGCAAGTAAATCTTGAAAATGTACTTAAGTGCTTACTGGAAGAAGCACATAATTGGTGCTTCTTGCAGAAAACACTTAGGGGCGTTTGTTTGCCCTCACTAAGTGGGATTGGACTAGACTGGATTAGGTGTTAGTGTAGTCCCATGTTTGTTAGAGGAAGGGACTAGCTTTAGTGGGATTAAACCTCACTCGCCTCTACTACGGGGCTCGCTAGATAGTCTTAGCGAGACCCCCCAAATACCACCGGATTGCTAAGACCTTTGCTCTGCTCGACTCCTCACCCTGCTCGACAACCTCACCGGACCATCCCAGAACCATCGCTGCGTCCTCGTAAATCACGGCTTCCTCTGCAACTTTCTCTTCTTAGTTACTCCGCGCGTCGTCTCTCCCTGCTTCGCCGCTCTCATTTACTTCTTCCTCACTGCCTCGCACATCAAAAACCCAAAACATCCAACCACAGAATTCGAAACAAAAAACAGAAAAAAAAATTTCATCCATGTACTTGTCCGGCTTCCCATTGTGCAAGATCCTAGTGAACACGCCCATCTTTGAGCCAGGTTCGTTCTGAAACTTCTTGAACCAGAAGTACATGATCCTGCACTGCCACGTGTTGTAGACAGAGTCGGAGGCTGTCACCGCCGTGTGGAACAGTCGCTTGGAGCTCCCTGATTTTCCTCGCAATCTGTGCATTGGCATCTGGATGATGGGGTCCACTGCAATCGACGATGATGATCTCGACGGACCGGGAAAGTCCTGCTGGAGTGGTGAATTGGCTAAGATGACGATGACGCTGGAACAAGATATGCAACTAGAAAATTTACAAAATCGTTGTTCCTCTAAAACCCAGTCGCTCCATCAGCCGCACATCAGTCATTCCAGCACCTCCAAAATCCAAATCTCGCCATGGGCTCTGTTGATTGTATGATTTGTTCGTTTTGCTTGGCTGTGAGAGGGTAAGCTTTTGTCGACGGCGACTGGGATGAGCATCGGTACTTTATGTTCTAAGAGGGAGAAAGAGGAAGTGAAGAAAAAAATGTAATGGTAGAAGATATTTTTATAATATATTTGTTATTTTGTTATTTTTATAATTTGAAAGTGAATTAAAAATAATAATAAAATATTATGAGTCTTAAAAATATTTTAGTTTGTAGTTTAGTCTGACACTGCACCAAACGCTTCACTAAGCTAGTCCAGCTTAGTCTAGTCTAAGCCAGTCCAGCTTAGTCCCTGCTGCTAGTCCAGTCCGAGACAGTCCGGTGCAACAAACGCACCCTTAAAGTACTTTTGGAACCCAAAAACATTTTCTCTTAAAACGCTTTCAGCCATTTTAAAAGCACATCCAAACGAGCCCTAAATCCTAAGAAATCCATGAAGAAGTTCATACAAATCCATAGAAATTTATCATAGAAATCCATATAAATTTGCCAAAATCCACATAGAATTGTAGAATCTATTAAAATCCTTCGAAACATGTCACTTAAAAAAATCTATTAAAATCCTCTGAAATCCAAACTGACTACACCCTCTTGCTAAAAAGGTCTACGGGCCGAGTAAATATGGAGTGACAGACCTATCAATTAATTAGAATTTGATAGAGGATTGTGTATTCACAATTTCAGTTTGACAATATGTTTGGAGTAGTGACGTTAGTTTGTCATCCATGGTATAATTGCACTTAAAAACTTTAAAAGTTAAAATACTATTTCCTCACCCACTATTCTTTTTTTAATTTTTCAGAAGAATGAATATAAATATGTTTTTATAAAATATTAGGGTAAATTACACTTTCATATCTCAGGTTTCGGCTCTATTTCAATTCTTTACAACATCTTTAAAACATTTCACTTTCATACCTTAAGTACTATTTTATTTCAAAATAATACATCCGTTACATTTTCCATCCATTGATCCGTTAAATGCTGACGTGGCTGCCACATATATGCCACGTGGCTGCCAAATGTTTGCCACGTGGCAAAAAAAAATTAAATTTTTTTTAAAAAAATGGTAAATTACACTTTCATACCTCAAGTTTGGGGTCTATTTCAATTCCTTACAACATCTTTAAAACATTTCACTGTCATACCTTAAGTACTATTTTATTTCAAAATAATACCTCCGTTACATTTTTCATCCATTGATCCATTAAATGCTGACATGGCTGCCACATATATGCCACGTGGCTGCCAAATGTTTGCCACGTGGCAAATAAAATAATTTTTTAATTTTTTTTAAAAACCCTGAATTTTCTCAACAAAAAAAAAAATTTGAAACCCACATCTACAAGAGGAAGAAGAGGGAGGAAGAAAAAAAAAATTGTCCCTCCCCCCAACGACCCACATATGCAGGAAGAAGAAGAAAAGCCCTTCCCCCCCTCCCCCGGGACCCTCATCCCTCTGCGATCTGGTGATTTTCAGTGTGGGTGAATTTTGAAAATAGTTTGAGTTTGAGATGATTTTTGGACTGGTTTTGTGGTAGATCCACCTAATCTCGGGTGGGATTTTTTTGGGTGGGTGATGGGGGATTTTTGGGAGGGGTGGCTTGGGTGTGATTTTGGGGTTTTTTTCTTTCTTTCTTCCTCCCTCCTCTTTTTCTTCTTCTTCTTCTTCTTCTTCTTCTTCTTGTTGTTGCAGATGTGGGTCGCTGGGGGGTGGGGGTGGGACATTTTTTTTTTCTTTCTTCCTCCCTCTTCTTCTTCTTGCAGATGTGGGTTTCAATTTTTTTTTTTTTTTTTTGTTGAGAAAATTCAGGTTTTCTAAAAAAAATAAAAAAATAATTTTATTTGCCACATGGCATACATTTGGCAGCCACGTGGCATATATGTGGCAGCCACGTCAGCATTTAACGGATCAATGAATGGAAAATGTAACGGAGGTATTATTTTAAAATAAAATAGTACTTAAGGTATGAAAGTGAAATGTTTTAAAGATGTTGTAAGAAATTGAAATAGACCCCAAACCTGAGGTATGAAAGTGTAATTTACCATTTTTTTTTTTTGTAAAAATTCAGGTTTTTTTAAAAAAATTAAATTTTTTTTGCCATGTGGCAGACATTTGGCAGCCACGTCAGCATTTAACGGATCAATGAATGAAAAATGTAACGGAGGTATTATTTTGAAATAAAATAATACTTAAGGTATGAAAGTGAAATGTTTTAAAGATGTTGTAAGGAATTGAAATAGAGCCCAAACCTGAGGTATGAAAGTGTAATTTACCCAAAATATTATTATAATCTACAGCGAACACCCCCAATCCACCATTCTTCGTCAAGTTCCAGCAACAACATCAGTCGTTCTCTTCTCTGACTACCCCCTAAATCCACCTTCCTCCAACTTATCTCATTTGTTGACACCACCCTAATCTTTTTTTTAAGTAAACTTGATATAAGTCCAATTTTGTGAGTCATTATTGGGTTTAGTTCATTTTGCTAAGTTAGGTCTATTCACTGATTATTCACATCAGCTTTTTTTTATTATCCTTTAATAAAGTGCAATGCTACTTAGTACTACGGTCTAGTGGTATTTCTCTTCACATGTAGGTTTGATTCTCACCAAATGCAAATTTGAACCACATTATTACTTGTCCATTGTAAGATTAAGTTCACCCCCTCCTCCCCCTAGTGTAGATAATATCATTTGTTCAAAAAAAAAAAGTGCGATAAATATCATCCTTTATTTATAGATTTTTCTTTTACCCAATTTTAGGATTAAATATAACAATTAAATATTGTTTCTCCTTTTTCCTGCACTAGTTTGTATTTCAGTTTTTTATTCTACCTTTATTATAAGTTAACTGTGTTAGGGTATATATAAGGAAGTGTTATTAGCACTCCAAAAATCTCATTCTACACTCCTCACTAGTCCAAAAATCTCATATATACTAGTATGGATTTATAGATGTATGGAAGATGAAATTTCTTTGAACTATTTTCATGGATGATAAGTAGATTAAATTTTATTTATTTTCGTAGATACCTATATTACAGGTTAAATGTATCTTATCAACCTATGGTATAGGTATCATATACGATGACATATAATTTTTTTTGAAACTATTTTCCATGAAAGTGGTTAGATTTTCAATTTAAATAATAAATATTCAAATTAAAATTTTGAGTAAATATGCATAAGTCAAGAAATATAATTAAAGTTGAAAAATTGAAAAATTGGGCTAAATCCAACAGCAGCTCCAATTTTTTTACTTGGATCAAAGTACCCCTTTTCATTTTTATTAGATAATGTTCGAAGAAGTCGAAGAAAGAAAGGAACCCGTGAACTTTCTCTCCCTACCCAACCCTCTGCCTCTTTCGCCAAAAATCCTAAATCTAGAATTTTCAAAGCCGTTGGCCCCTTTCTCTGACTTGGGGCCAGTGACAGCCCTACCCTTCTTCCTACGTTGTTTCCAGCACTACTTAGAATAGCTGTCTTCCAGACTCTTGTCTTTAAGGAAAGCTTCGGCTTTACTATCTTTCCTTATATCTGGTTGAGTTTGGCCCTTTTTGTTTTAACGAAAATGAGTCAATTTTGTTGCTCCTAAACTATAGAGGGTGTTGACATGGGTGTTCCTGGCGGTGGCTTGCCTTGGTGCCCGTGGTGGTTGGTGTGCAGATTTGAAGCCGTGGTTTCTCTTAGTGGATTGGGCTTTCCTAGGGCTTTGCCCTAAGAAACTATCGTGCAACCCTTAAGTTATGGATTCGTGGTGGTGGCGGGCTACGGTGGTGCAGTGACGGCGATGGCTTTGGCTTGGCAACCTCGTTACCACTCATGTCGTTGCCGTTATTCTTGCTAAAACTGCTACCCACACCGACTGGAAGAAACTATTGGTTGCTCATTGTGTTATCAAATCTTTTGTAGGTTTATGGGCTCACGGCGTTACGACGACGATGGTGGCTTCCTACCCCCCTCCCCACACACACACGCAAAGAGCATCTGCCACCTATGTCGTTACCGTTATTCTTGCTAAAACTGCGACTCACATTGGCCAGGAAATTTTGGTTGCTCGTTGTGCTCTCAAATCTTTTGCAGGTTTATGTCTCATGGCATTACGACAACGACGGTGGCTTCCTACCCCTCCCAACAGACACACACAGATCATTGTCGTTATTCTTACAAAAATTGCGACCCACACCGGCAGAAAGAAACTATTAGTTGCTCATTGTGCTATCAAATCTTTTGCAAATTTATGCGCTCATGGCGTTACGACAACGATGGTGGCTTCCTCCCACATCCCCGCCAACACACACAGAGACCTCTATGTGCGTTTATCCTGGCTACAGTGGCAGTCTCTCTTGACCCTGCTACCCACACCTCTTGCCAATTATGCACATGCATCCCCAATGTAGACACATCATGTCATCGACTCTAATTTTGTTTTTCAATTTAGTTTGTGTGTCGTTGTTTGTGTCGCTACGGCAATGGTGTGGCCTTGTTGGTTGTGACGGCTTTATGCAAGGGTTTCAGTGCTAAGTATGTTGAGTCTATCGTCTCTGTTATAAATCTGCTGCTAAAATCTTAGTTCTACACTACAAAGAAAATGGTCTAAGAGCACAATTGATTTGTGCCCTTTTCAATTTCATTAAGCATATATGTGTATTTGTGCTTTTAAATGTCATAGTACACAAAAACTATCTCAAATGTGTCTCCTAAACAAAAGGGCACATTAATTGGTGTCTTCAAGAAAGTGTGTTTGTGCCTATTAAAATTTGAGCACACAAAATTGTGTCACTGTGTATAGATATCAATAATCATAATTTTTTATTAATTTACAAACACACAAAAAAATATTTTTGTGCCTTTTGGTTTAATATATTTAAATCATTTGGTCTTAAAGACACAATGTTCGTGTCTTCCTACCACACGGTCCACACCCACACCCGGCCCCACTCGATTTCAAAAGTAGGCTCACCCACACCCCACTCAAGCCTTTTCATACTCTATCATTTTTCTCCATTACTTTCCCCTTCCGCTCGTCTTCCCTCATATTCGTTCTCACATGTCTCTCTCTCAAGCTCCCTTTCTCTCACTTCCTTCCCCAAATCAAATCATGGCGGCTCTTGAGCTCCATCATTGCCAGAAGCCCTTGGCAGGAACCTTCCACACGTCATCTCCACAAGAAATGATCTTGTAATCGGAGGAAGGAATGGCAGTTTCGATAATTGCGGGGTCATCGAGGGGCGGTTTCTGCTGCGCTTTCTGGGGGAGGCGTTCGGACTCCCCTTCGTCCCAATACATGAAGCTAGTGAAGGAAGGGTTGAGAAGATCGGTGCATGGAGAGTTCGAATTGGGAGTCAGGTTGGGATCCGGGTTTGGTAGGGAGGGATCAGGGGAAGGAAGTGGGTAAGGTTGGGAGTAAGGGTGGGCACGGGCCGGGCCGGGCTCAAATTTACAGGAATCGAACCGTACCTGTTGTAAATAGTAAAGGGGCAGGTCAAGCCGAGTAATGGAATTTCTGAGTTAATAACCAAACCATACCCGACTCATTTGAAACGGGCTGTTACGGGCTAGGTCCACGGGTCCTTGTTTCTCTTGCTCATCTATCCCAATCCCAAATCAAGGTGTCTGTCTCTCGACTCCGATCGACGATGGCACGAGATTGTCAAGAACCACCAAATGCTCTAAAGTCTATACTCCACAACAAAATTCAAAAAAAAAAGAAGAAAAAAAACCCATCTCAGATTTCCCACCATACCTGCAGATTAATGAAAACCCAAATGGGCCAGATTCCTAATCTTGCAGAAAATTAAGATCTAAGAGGAGACGCTGGAAGACTAAGAACAGAGGGCATGGTGGTCGATTTCGATTCGCATAGCGCTGGCGATACAGTTGAATCTAAAGATTCAGAACTAATGGGTTATCATTTATCAGCACAAATTTCTTAAAAATCAAAAAACAGAACATTTACATACATACACATTAATAAAAAAACTATTGGGTTGGAGTTTATCGAAATTGGTCAAATGAGTTGCTCAATTTACTTGATAATTGTAATTGATTCACTTACTTTGCTTAAACGATATCATTTCTTTCCACAATATATTCCATTTGTTTTTCCAGAAATTACAAGAAAATAATTAAATCAATTGAAAAAAATACTAGCTCTGCTTGCCTGGGCTTGGAAATGCCAGTCTTCTGGCCGGTTTTGGTGAGGACGTCAAAGTACTCTTCTTGTGTATGAACATCACCTTATGTCCCGGTACGGGCTCACCGACGGCGAACGCGAACAGGTACGGCGGGATTGGCTGCTTCATCATGAACTCATCAACGACCTTATCGTCGGGGCACCACAAAGCGTCGCCAGAGATCAGCGTCGAACAAAGTGTCACCAAAGATCGAGGTCTGATAATGATGGCAGCGAACAGAGCGAGGAAGACAGGAACGAGAGATCGAGGTCTGATGATGATGGTGGCGGCGAGAGAGGAAATGAGATTCAAGGATAAGAGATCGAGAGATGAGAGATCTAGAGAGATGAGAGTTGAGTAAATTGAGTATAAGAATGGAATGGAGTCTTGGGAGTCCCGGACAAGAATGAGAGAGAAAGGGTGAAATCAACGGTAGGAAATCAACGTAGGAAATCGAGGCAGAAAATCAACAGTCTAGACCAGGGGCCCCTTTTTTCCAATTTCTAGAACCGCCCCGTCCTGTTATTTACCTATGTTGAAGATTAGAAATCTGTAAAGAAATCAAGATTCTAGAGAGACTTTAGAGAGAGAAAATATCTAGAGAGAGATAATGTTTGTTGAAGAAAGATTCTCATTCATTCATTCTCAAAGTACAGAGAATATGTATACATAAATACATAATAATGCTGACTAAGCATTCTTTTACAACTAACTCTAACAAACCAAAACTTAACAATTAAGCTAAGTATCTGAGTACTATTCTAATGTATTGTGCTCATGGTTAGTTGGTGGTCATTCAATATCCTTAACACACCCCCTCAAGTTGAAGGGAGGAGAGCAAACTAAAAGCTTGTGACTAAGAGTATCAAATATGTCTGCAGGTAAGGATTTAGTAAAAATATCAGCAATTTAGAAGAGAGTAGCAACATGATGAACACTGATATGACCTTGAAGAACTTTCTCTCGGATGTAATGGTAATCATTCTCGACGTGCTTTGTTCGAGCATGAAAAAGTGGGTTCTTAGCTAATGCAATAGCACTCTAATTATCATAGCAAATCACAAGAGTTTGAAGAAGAGGAAAGGAAATATCCTGCAATATTTTGCACACCCAAGTGATTTCTGCAGCAGTATTGGCTAAAGACCGATACTCTTCTTCAGTAGAAGATCGTGCCACAGTGGTTTGTTTCTTGGCACTCCAAGAGATCAAATTAGGACCTAAGAAAACACAATAACCACTAGTAGATCTTCTGTCTACTGGACACCTTGCCCAATTAGCATCGAACCAAGCTGTGAGACACTGTTTTCCAGGTTTGAACCATAAACCTGAGTCAATTGTACCCTTTAGGTATCTTAAAATCCTCTTGACAACCTGTAGATGTATAGTTCTAGGAACATGTATATGCTGACAAACCTGATTCACTGCAAAAGCCAGATCAGGTCTTATCTAGGTCAAGTATTAAAGTGCACCAACAGTTGACCTATAAGATGTAAGATCTCAACTAATAGAACCAGAATGATCCAACTTGGCTGAACCCACTGGGGTAAAACAAGGTTTGACACCAAGCATGTCTGTTTTCTTAAGCAAATCTAAGGCATATTTGGATTGATGAAGAAAAAGACCTGCAGATGATCCGTGAACTTCAATTCCGAGGAAATAATGAATATCTCCCAAATCTTTGACAGGAAACAAAGATTGCAACTTGAAAATTATGGACTGACAAATAGTAGTTGAGCTCCCAGTTATGATGATATCATCCACATAAACTAGGATAAAGGTAATAATAGAATCTCTCTTGATGAAGAGACTAGTATCAGAGGAGGAAGAGGTAAATCCTAATGAAAGAAGAGCACTATAAAATGCTTCATACCAGGCCCTGGGTGCCTATTTTAGACCATAGAGAGATCTCTTCAGTTTACAAACATGATGAGGTTTAGTTTGATCAATAAAACCAAGAGGTTGCACCATGTATACATCCTCTTTGAGATAGCTATGAAGAAGGGCATTGCTCACATCCAATTGATGAACAAACCAATTATATGTAACTACAATAGAAAGAAGAATTCAAATTGTAGTAAGTTTAGCTACTGGCTCAGAGAAATTAAGACCTTCTTGTTGATGAAAGCCCTTAGCTACGAGCCTAGCTTTGTACCTCTTTATAGAACCATCAGCCTTGTGTTTGAGTTTGAACACCCATTTGCAGCCTACAAAATTATATTGAGGATTGGGAGGTACTAGTTCCTAAGTACATGTAGACTGCAAAGCTTGATACTCATCCTTCATTGCTTGCAACCAATTTGAGTTCTTAGAGGCTTGAAGATAAGTGGATGGTGTAGGAGGAATAACAGTGAGAGAATCAACAATGGAAGGCAGATGATGTTTAGTTGCAGTGAACACTTTAGGCTTGTGTATACCAGCCTTAGCCCTTGTAATCATAGGATAATTATTAACAGGAATAGAAACTGAAGTAGCAGTATCTGAAGGCTGAGTAATAGATGCTAGAAGAGAAGAATGAGCAATAGTAGGTGAGACTATAGTAGGAGATGCAGTTGGTAAATATAATGTAATAGATAAGTTGGAGACAGTGGGTAAATGAGATGTATAAGGAAATGGTATGGTGAAAGAAATAGAAGAATCTGAAGGTGTAGTGACACACCCCGACCTGGAAATCAGGGCGTGACGGCCAGCACGCCCTGATTTCCAGGTCGGGGTGTGTCATGTAGTAGGTGATATTGGGGAAATGGTAAGGGAAAAATTAATTTGCTTGAAAGGGAAGAAAGCTTCCTCAAAGACAACATGTCTTGAAATGTACAACTTGTTGTTAACCAAATCTAGACATTTGTACCCACTGTGATTCAAGCTATACCCCTAAAATACACGTAGCTTGCTCTTTGTGTCCAGTTTGTTAGGACTATAGGGTTGTAACCAAGGATAACAAGCACAACCAAAGGTCTTCAAAGTGTGATATTTAGGTGCAGCTTTGAACAATAACTCCCAGGGACAAGAGGAAGACTGAGATGGTAGCCTATTGATGAGATACACTGAAGTTTGAAATGCTTCAACCCAAAACTTAAAGGGCAAACCACTGTGGGATAATAGAGTCCTACTTATTTCCACAACATGCCTGTGTTTCCTCTCTGCACACCCATTCTGCTCTGGAGTGTGAGGACAGCTTAATTGATGTATTATACCTTGAGCATTAAGAAAATCTTGTAAAACAGAACTTAGAAACTCACCCCCTGAATCAAATCTCAGGCATTGAACCTTACCATCAAACAAATTCTAAACTTTCAATACAAAAGTTTTAAGAACAGAACAGACATCAGACTTGAAGTGCAAAGGATATAACCAACTATATTTGGTGAAATCATCAGCTAGGATGAGATAATATTTATATCTAATACATGAAGGAATGGGGGAATGACCCTATACATCAGCATGAATTATATGAAATGGCCTAGTGGAAGTACAAGGCAAAACATAAAATGGAAGTCTAGAGGCCTTCCTCAATTGACAATCAGAACAAAAGGATTGTTTATGTACTGAACCAACAACAGGTAGATTACTTTTATTGACAACCTTATTTAACACTATACTAGAATGATGTCCAAGCCTTCTGTGCCATATATGGATGTCTGCTTTAGCTATCATGAGTGCATGAGGTGAAATGGCAATACCAAATACACTATTAGATGCATTCCAATAGAACGGATATAGACCTCATTCATTCGGGCCCTGGAAAAGTATCCTCCCAGTTCTTAGGTCCTTGACATAAAATCCAAAATGATCAAATGTCAGAAAACACCAATTGTCATGAACAAATCGATATACTGATAGCAAGTTATGAGATGCTTTAGGAACTAAAAGAACATCATTTAGTTTAAACACAACATTAGCAGTTCGAATAAGTGTAGATCCAGTGTGAGAAATGCAGAGACCTTTACCATCACCGACGAACAATTGTTCAGTACTGGTGTATGGAATTGCTGAGTTAAGAGATGCTGGATCAGGAGTGACATGATGTGAAACACCACTATCAGTGAACCAATAGCTTGGAGAAGATGAACCAATCATGGCAGACATGCCTACAGGAGTATTGTTGAATCCCTGAGATTGCTGAGATGCAAACTGTGAAAGACGACCACAAGAGAGGGCAACATGACCATGCTAATTACACAGTTGACATGGATTAGGACGTCCAGAGAAAAATGATGATGATCGATTCTGATTCGGAGCAGGTCCAAGAACACCACCAGAATTACGATTAGCACCAAAATTACGATACCGATTAGATCGATTGCGATTCTGAAACTTTCCTCTAAAATTTCCTCGAAAAGAATTAGAACCAGAAGGATTTTGCTGAGCTGTATAAGCATGAAAAGGTGATGAGGATGATGCGGAGGAAGAGGATTAAGTTTTACGTTTCTATAGAGAAATTTCTTTACTGAGGAGAAGACCATGAAGTTCATCAGCATTCACATCTTCAGATCGCGTCTCAATTGAATTAACAAAGGATTCATACTCATCAGGCAAGCCGGAAAGGATGTAAGCAACAAGATCATTCTCAGAGATCGGCTCACCAGCAACGGCCAGTTTATCGGAGATTTCTTTGATGGAATTGAGATAGTTGGTTAATGAAGAGTCACCTTTCTGGATAGTCTGGATCTTGGATCGAAAACTGTGGACATGAGTGCGTGAAGCACCAGCAAATCGACGCTCAAGAGACTGCCAAAGAGATCACGAATCTTCCATCCCAATTGTCAATGGAAGAAGATCCCCAGCAAGTGTAGAATTGATCCAAATTGTTAGAATTTGATCGCGTTCACACCAAACTTCATAATCTGGGTTGAGAATTCGAGAGCCAGAAGAATCACGAACAAACTCCGGTGGACAAGGATCTTCGCCATTGATAAGCCCTAGAAGCTTGAATCATTTCAGAACAGGAAGGAACAGACTATGCTAGGTAATGTAATTCTGACGATTGAGTTTAGTCGGAACCATTCCAGCGACATTCTGAATAGTAATTGATGCAATCAGAGTGTTTGGAGAATGAGCCACCTCGCCGTGAGAATTAAGGCCAGAAGAAGTTGCAAGAGAAGGGGAATCAGAAGAATTCGTAGTTGTCGCCATTGAATTAGCAGACAATTTGCAAAGAAGAAATAGGTGAAACCTGTTTGGGAAGTAGGAAAGAGCAAGAAAATGCACGCAAACGGAAGCAAAGGATCGAAGTCGTTAGACGGCGGCGAACGATACCATGTTGAAGATTATAAATCTGTAAAGAAATCAAGATTCTAGAGAGAGTTTAGAGAGAGAAAATATCTAGAGAGAGATAGTGTTTGTTGAAGAAAGATTCTCATTCATTCATTCTCAAAGTACAGAGAATATGTATACATAAATACATAATAATGTTGACTAAGCATTCTTCTACAACTAACTCTAACAAACCAAAACTTAACAATTAAGCTAAGTATCTGAGTATTATTCTAATGTATTGTGCTCATGGTTAGTAGGTGGTCCTTCAATATCCTTAACAACATGTACCTGTCCCGTCCTGCCCTGTTTTGTATATATAATTTTTGGACCCGCCCCGAACCTTGATTACCCGGCCCAACCCGCGGTTCCTATACCTGTTTGCCCACCCCTAATTGGGAGGCGGTGGTGAAAGAAGGGTGGGTGTGAGTCAGGAGAGGGAGGGAGGAGTAGTAGTTGTCGTCATCCTCATCGATTTCGTCGTAGGAAACTCAACGTCTCCTCGGTGAACTTGGTGAGTGATTCACTTTTTTCCCACTAAATATTGGGAGAGAGAATTTTAAATGGTAAGTGCTTTACTTTTTTCCCACTAAATATTTGGAGCTTGAAATGCCGTGACATACAATGATTATGGCAATGTTGCCGTTGTTGAGATGAACACTGAATCTGATGCTGAGAGAGTCACGGCTGATTGCATCTAATTTCTTTTCGGTATAACAATGCAAACGGTTAACCTTCAAGGACATAAATGGACTAGTTAATCAGAATGCCCAGCTCAAGAGCCTTGTTCAAAATCTCTCTGACCAGCTTGGAAATAGGGAAATGGAGTTCAAGGTTGGTGTGAGTTTCAATGTTTGTCAGTACGGAGCTTCAATGCAAAAACTTATTGTAGTACAACAAAATTATTTTTTGCAGAAGAAAGAACCGACGTCAAGCTTCTCCTTGAAAGTTGTCAGGTATTGTGATCATTGGATATCTAAGGAAGTGCATGTTTGGTGTTGTTGTTACTTGGTAATTTGTACTGCTATAAAATATGATAAAAATATGAACTAATGTAGGAAGCTACAAGAAAGGCTCAAGACCAGGTTGCAAAACGAGTGAAATGTCTAGAGGAAGATCTGCTATAAAATATGCTTTTCATACGTGCACGTCTCTTGGTATTTACCTAGATTTTTGACCTCTTGTCAATTTTTTGAATAGTTATTATTGTCATAATCTTGGCACCTACGATTATTCTGACTTGTTACAATAGTCGAGCGGATTAGAACAGAGGCAGTTTTGCTCTTCTTTTTGGTTAGTTTGTTATAACCTCTGTCAACCTCATGTATTTAGTTGCTTATTCAAGACAAAAACATGAATTAACAATAAGTACTAGGAATTGGCTTTACTTTCATAGAAGAAAACATGTATTATGAATTGTTGTTTTCATTATTCGTATGAATTGATAGTTTGTAGAACTAAATTGTAAAAGCTTGTTTGTAATATTTGAATTTTTTTTTTTTAATATTTTACCTATTGGGCACAAAAACAAAAATGTGCTAACATGGCTTGGAAAAGTCAGTGTTGTCAAAACTCAGACACAAAAGAACCCCTATTTGTGCTCATTCTTTCAACACAAAATGTCATATGGTGTCCTATGAACAAAGGGCACGCCCATAGAGGGCACACATGATGGTTTAGTTGTTGCATTGTTGCTATTGTTCTATGGGCACATATGTTGGTGCCCTTTGGTCTCATAGGGCACAAATAATTTATTGTGTGCAATGGCCATATTTTTTGTAGTGCTAGTGGTGTGGTCTGTGTGGTAGCCGTATAAGGGTTTAAAATCACTTGCATTTTGTACGAATTATCTCTAGATAAAAAATTGGTCACTAGAGAACATGTTCCCAATGGAAACCTCTTGTAATTGGTTGTTGTTAGTAATGAAACACTATTGCTTCTGTCAAAATAAAAAAAAAAAAGTGTTCGAAGAAAAGAATTTTAATTTTAAACTCCGAGGGTAAATACATGTTTTGAAATAGTAGAGCTATGAGCAACCCTACTCTTAACTTTACTTCATCAACTCCAATTCGTGTATGCCAAAGTGGTCCTGATTGTTCTTCAAAAAAAAAAAGAAAAAAAAAGTGGTCCTGATTGTGAAAAATAATAATGTATAAAGTACATGACCATTCGCTTTCAAGAATGTACCAAAGCAGCTCACACGGACTTAATTTGATTTATTTAAGTTTATGTGTAGATCCAAGGAGTTATTTAAATCCCATAATTGAAAAAGCAATTATTGAAGTTTTAATGAGGAAAGAATGAAAAAGGGAACGGCTGCTTTAACCTTTCTCATATGATCCAAAATCAAAGATCATATTCCATACTTGAGAGACAAGTGATCAAATGCCTCTGTTGAAGGCAAGAATACCACCCACAAACCACTACTTAAAAACCTTCCAACAATTTCAAGTTTCAACAAGCAAGAACACACTGTGATATATACATACATATATATATATATATATACATATTATATATGCTTAGTCAATAATTATATATAACCATGGTGTGTGTAGGGTTCTTTTTTGGCTGCAAACGACAGCGTTCCGTCAGAAGCTATGTTGTATCAGCCTTGGCCATCGTTGGCATTCTCTTCGGCTTGCGTGTGCTTTGTTACATCATCTGTAAGTTGTGCTTCAAGAGGGAGCATGATAATCCTCGCAGTCCTCGCCTTGAACAAAATCCGAACGATAGGTTGGAAATGCAATCACCGGAGACTCGTGATCAGCACCCTGCAGCTGCAGTTAACAGATATTAACCGAGGTTTGTCAAGTTCGGAGGCCAGAGTGAATCATCAGTCACTACCATGATTTGTATCTCTCTTCTTTTCCATTTGCTAGTTATCTAGCTATGTTGTTAGTAAAAGTTGGTTTTGACCAACGATACATGCATTTACTTCAGAGTAGTACACGAACTATCTAAATGCATATACCGTAGCCAAAAACCAATTTTGTGTAAAGTAAATATAGAGCAGGTCCCAGGAACCCAATCCCATTATTTATTTGTAAGGATCACATAATGAAGAGTGTAAATCATTGTAATTCAATAATCAAAAGGTTGATCTAAATCATGGTTATTTACGCTGGATCAATGTAACATGATGATTCGGATTGGTTTAATTTAAGCCTCGAATTAGTAGCATAACCAATTCAAACAAGTCCAATTAGTGATTGATTCGCCTCGGCTATTTCCCTTCGTAAGAAATTAAGCAACTATAATAGCAGACAATGAGCCAAACCACACATTGAACAAAATTCAATAGCAGTTTTTATCAAAATTACTCTTCAAGTATAAATATCTAACCAAGATGCTTGAACGGATTCCGATTACAATGATTCAAAAAGTTTTTTTACCCCCAACTTATTTAATTTGCATATCCAACGGGCAACTAATATTTGCTGTATATTGAAAGCCCAAAGAAGCACAGTACTGGTTTACTTTATAAAATTAGCACAAACTACGTCACTCCTACATAAATGTAACAACATCGATCATAAGCAATGTAGCTACACAAGAATTCTGTACATATTATATACGTAGCAATAGCACAATAAGTTTGCTAGTTTAGCTATGGGCTACAGCTACCTACCAAATTGAAGTCCCCCCTTTCTTCGGAGAAGAACTTCCATGATACCGGACGCTATGGTATAATGTCTATCCTAATACCATGTAAGTTGCTCACCTCTTTTCGACTACAGCTGAAAATACTCACACTCACTTTGTGCTGAACACAAATTATCAGCAATTTTGTTAGTGCAGGTCACACGCCACACTTTAAGAACACCGTCAAGACTTCCAGTACAAATTGTGCAACCCTCCTCCGCCTCATCCCCTATTCTTCCGGAAAACGCGGTGACACATCTGATCGGCCCTCTATGCCCTACGAGCACTGCCAGGCAAGTGTGCTGACCATCTTCCACATCTCTAGACCAAATCCTACTTGTGGAGTCAGCTGACCCACTGACCACGTAGTTGGCCACGCTGGCCAAGCACATCACTGCATGGGTGTGACCTTGGAGTGCACCCCCATACTGTAATTGGCCAGAGAACCAACCCTTGAGCCAATAGTGTATGTACCCATCAGTGCACCCGCCGTACAAAACTCCGCCATCTGGGGTTAGGGTTAGGGTTTTGACGGGGGAATACTTGGCGGGTAAAGTTACAGTGAGTGAATGAGGAAGCTGGTCTCCACGGCAGAAGTTACGGTGCCAGACTCGGACTGTGGCATCGTCTGAGGCCGTGTAGAGGACGCCATCATCCGCGACGATGATCTCGTTGATCGGCCCAGCGTGGGCTTTGATGGTCTCAATGCATTTTTGGTCTGAAATTCTCCATACTTTGACTGTTCTGTCAATGGAAGCTGAGTATAGGATGTCTTCTGATACATTGATGGCCAGTGATGTTACAGCACCCATATGCTGTTACATTGAATGAAAAGGTAATTAAAGTAAGTTTAACTCAATCTATTTAGCAAATGGTAGGAATTATAATAACAATCACCAAGAACAAAGTATGTTATGATGTAATAATTAATATCGACAACGATCAAATGTATACCTATTTAAAGGTGGGGAGCTGCTATGTACTAACACTTATATACTAACAACATGTGAAATAATTCTTACATATTCTTTGTTTTTTTCAACACACTTCAGTTTATCTTTGTCCTTTAATTATCATTTATTTAATTCAAATATTAGAATAAACACACATGTGTAGTGAGAGAAAAAATGTATGCATAAATCACTTCTCTAACTACTTTAAGAGCTATTTTTATTTTCTAACAAATAGCATTTATCAATACTATTTAGACAAACAATACTAACAAATCAGATGAATCCAACATACAACAAAAGAGTCTACTTTTATTAAAAGATGTATCAATAGTTCTGATTAGTGAGTGTGCAAATAGAATTATTGAATACAATTGCCAGGCGTTGTAACAGAATGGACCACACATTAGTGACTACATAACTTTAAAAGACTCACATAGGTGGATTCATGTCTATTTCCACTATAGTGAGTAGTGTCCCCGTGTTCCATCTGCTAATGTCAGCTAACTTGCAATAAGTTCAAGCTCGAAATAATAAGTATATACGATTCCACTTTCTTGCAAATCTAACTCACAACTTCATTTTGTCTTGTGTTATAATGGTCATAAATAAAACCAACATAAACTGTGGGTTCTCAATAAATCAAGTCCCAAATGTGGCTTTGGCATATATGACATTCATGTTTTACATGCCTAAAGCAAAGTGCTACTCCACTGGCCAGTCCCAACAACATTTTTAATAGAAAAGCCTTTTGATATTACGAATATCTTTTGTTTAAGAGTAAATCTCAGTTTACTACCCTTAAATTTCGTGGTTTTTAACATTTGGTACATGAAGTTTTTTTCGTCCCAGAATCATACCTAAAGTGTTAATTTTGGGACAGTCTCATACATCTGTTAGTCTGACTGTTAAGTCTCCCGTTAACTGATGATGTGATACCCACGTAGACAATGACTAGACGTCACGTGTCAATAAGAATCCCACGTGGATATTAAAAATAAAAAAAATTAAACATTAAACATTACAAAATTACAAAATTACAAAAAATAAAAAAAGTTGTCTTCTTCCGACACAGTTCCGACAAATGGGTTCGAAGCTAATTTTCCGAGGGCACAAGCTGACCAACATGTGGCGACGTCCCGATCTCCCACACCCCCTCCCCCCGCTCTCCTTACGTCCTCCACCCCCCGCTCTCCTTACGCCTCCAGCAACGTCCTGATCTCGAACTACGTCCGGTACGACTTCAATTCGTCAGCGACGACCCAGTACAACGAAAGGGGCCACTGGGGTTCTAGCGGGAAAGTGTCACTGGGGCTGAAACGAAAGGGGTTCCGGATCGTCATGACGAGTGGGGCCGGATCTACCATCTGGCTTGCCGAGATTCGAGCTCATCCGACACGACGTCGTTGAGCCATTTCTGCTCGAGGTCGACGTCGTTGAGCGATGGCGTTGGACGGCGCCGTCGGGGGGTGGGGTGAGGGAAAGATGGATGTGTGGTGGGTGCAGAAGGAGAAGTGAGGGAGAAGAAGAAGATGTTCGAAGGAGGAGGAGGCGGAGGAAGTTGGATGGGTGGATTGAGCGGATTGCTGGGTGCGTGGGGTGCGGCGAGGGGTGGAGACTGGCTGGGCGGCATCGACTGACATTTTGGATTTGCACATATGGGTGGAGGCTGAGAAGGGAGGGAGAAGGGAGGGACGGTTGGGGGTTGTGGGAGAAGACAATTTTTTTTGTAATTTTTAAATTTTTTAATGTTTTATTTATTTATTTTTTTTTATTGACACATTGCGCCCACGCCGAGTCATTGTCCACGTGGGCACCACGTCATCAGTTCACGGGAAACTTAACAACCAGACTAACGGATATATGAGACTGTTCCAAAATTAACACTTTAGGTATGACTCTGGGACGAAAAAAACTTCATGTACCAAATGTTGAAAACCACGAAACTTGAAGGTACTAAACTGAGATTTACCCTTTGATTAAATATCTAAAAGTAGAACGTTCTACTTGCAATAATATGAGATGGGAAATTAGTATTACTGAACAAAACTATGGTTAGCTAATATATGAACGAGAAATTCACTGGAAGAAAAGAAAAGTGAGCAACATCCACTCTAATTAGTAACTATTTAGAGCAGCTCCAGCGAAAGCTCCTGCTCGAGGGACAGGCTCCGGAACAGGGCTTGATTGCCCGAGGGAGAAAGTCCAGCGTTGGCTGGCGAGGGAGCCCGAGCAGCCCCGAGCGCCAGGCCTGTCGATTCTCGCCCGCCCGAGAGCCTGAGGTGAGTCTGACATCAACTGACGTCAGACGCCTGTTTTATTATTATTTTTTTCTGTCAGGCCTCGAACTCCTCCAACATCGCGCCGATCTCGTCCACTATCCCCATCTTCTCCACCTCCAACGATGGTCACGATGGAGGAGGATAAGGAGCTGACGGAGGATTCAGAGCATGCAATTCTGGCATCTGTGATGCGAGAGACGGAGACTGCGCAGCGGAGGACGTGGCGGTGGAGGAGAAGAAAGGGAGGGAAGGATAGGTAGCATAGTAGTTTCAGAAATGAGGGTGGTTGCGTCGGTAAAGAGAGAGAGAGAGAGAGAGAGAGAGAGAGAGAGAAAGAAGGGGAAATGAGAGACAGAGGGCTAGGAAACATGAAGAGTGTTCTGGACAAAAATGAGAGAAGGGTTGTCGGTTGAGTTTGGAAAAATGAAATGGAAAAGGAATAGGAAAAAAGAAAAAGGAAAACAATTAAAAATTATTTTGTATTATTTTATAAATAAAAAAATACTAATATTTTATTGCCTATTGTCAGAGGGGAGGGCTCCCACGCTGGAGATGCAAAAGGCAGTTACTGTTCATTAAGGGCAGTTACTATTCACTAGGCGGATTGAATAGTAAATTGCTTGGAGAAAGGGCTCACACGCTGAAGTTGCTCTTAGTAGCTGTTGTTGAGGTAACAAGGATTGATGTTGCCAATGAGAAATGGTGACAAAAATTTAATAATCGGGTGACCACCTATTTTAGTAAATATTTTTGTCACCAGATTCAAACTAAATTGGGCGACCTTCTATTCATTAGTTTGTTTATACTTTATTCGATCTAAATATAAAAAATAAACATTGGTGTGTGGGGATATAAAAGGAACGGACAATTCATTTTCCTAATATATTGAGTATTACTGCAGTAAACAATTTTGTATATCTAAGTTATTTAACCAAACGATCTAGCAAAGTTTCAATTATTCAAACCTAAACTCACTCTAAACCTCATTTGTTTATAATATTATTTGGTGAGCAGTGACTAGCATTAGTGATGTAAAATGATCCTCGTGTTTACTGCAGCTACCTTACCAAGTAGAAGATATCATTCTAGACACGCAAGAACCATAAGTAGTTAACACTGTCTCCAAACCCTTACATACGTGAAACACATTAATTATAAGTCTTCAAGCCCTACCATCAATAAAGCCATAAATACAAAACCAAACAAAAAACATATCGTACAGCTTCACTTACCATCTTATCTTTCCCGGCGGCAATGTATAAGCTCCGAACATAACTTCCGGTCTTCGGAATTGTCGCCAGCCTCACGTGCTTCAACCCGCCATCCCACGTTCTCTGCCAAACCC
This sequence comes from Heteromeles arbutifolia, assembly GCA_024362995.1. Taxonomy (NCBI): domain Eukaryota; kingdom Viridiplantae; phylum Streptophyta; class Magnoliopsida; order Rosales; family Rosaceae; genus Heteromeles; species Heteromeles arbutifolia. The sequence goes on from JANCRC010000012.1 coordinate 18,062,209, forward strand.
TAACCTTACCATCACCATAAGCTGCATAGACCTTGTCATGGGACACCTCCATTGCCACGACCATGCAAGCCTTGGTCTTGAGCTGCCCACACTCCGTGAACTCGGGCAGCTTCCAAACCCTAATGAGGTTGCTGGCGGAGCCAGTGTAAACTAGGCCATTTGATGCAGCAACGGACAAGATCTGACCGTCCTTTTTGAGGACGGAGGAGATGCAGCGGTAGGCGGTGAGGAGGTCGGGGTATTTGGAGGGACATGATGATTGGAGATCGTGGAGAGGAGAGGCGGTAGGAGAGGCATGGAGGCTTTGGGTATGGGAGGAAGGCGAGTTGATGCGGTGCGGTGGGGTGTAGGGGAAGTTCGAGAAGGATGGGGCATCTTTAGTTGAAATGCTTCTGGAAAACCTGCTCTGGAGATTTTGTGTATTATTATTTGTTGGTGTTTTAGGTATGGATGCAAAAGATGGGGTCTTGGGAGAGTTGGAAGAGTAGTCTAGGGAGGCCATTTTGAGTTCTAATTTGTGTATGTCAATGCAAGAAGAGGTGGTGTATATGGATATATTGGGGAAATGAATTGTAAATGCACATGGTATTAGGAGTGATGTGAGTTAGTGAAATATCTAAGCCACTAGTGAGTATGGTGGTGGTGTAAATGTTTATAAATGCAACAGACTTGCAATTAAGAGTAGGATGGGACACTTGGAGTTGGGGGCCAACTGCCACCAGAGAAATGTAATGTAAGCATAATGGCTTGATAGGCGTTTGAATGAGGGGAATTCCTTTAAAAATGCCATATCTCAATCCCAATCATTTTGTATCAATCTTCTATAGGATTATATATTATAGCATTCATTTGATGTTGTAATTGTTAGCGCATAAAATTAGTAGGGTTAACAAATAGATAGTGGTATGTACAGGATGGTATGGTTTTTAGTAGGGAAACCATCTGATTTAGGGTTTTTTATCTGATTTTATGGGAGTTTATTGTGTAGGGTTATAAATAACTTCACCTAAACACACAAGAGAAAAGAAGGATCAGAGGATACCCGTGCCCTACCTAACTGCTCAGATACCTTTATTAGTATTTAATGGGAAGGAGAAATAGGTTGAACAAGGGTTAAGGTTTCTATTCTTACTCTGTGCTTTAGCTTTTCCAGGTCTTCCCTCCTCTATACGGGTCTTGGTGAAGGTAGAAAAATGTGGGTGGTGATTGTGGGGCCAATTTTTGTGGGAAGTTCGAGACAGCAACCGTCATTCAAAAGTAGTAGTCAGAGTCATGGTTCCTCTCGTACATGTTTCAGATCGGGTACCCCTCGATCAGAAGAGTGATCACTGGCGTTAGTCATGAAAGAAATGTTTTACGAAAATTGTTAGTGCCAGTCACATCTTCCATATATTTCGCCCCCAGGATCCGGTAGTTCGTGTGTACATGGATTATAGGATTATAAGGCACTTCTAGCAGCTCGGATTGATGCGCTTGAGGGTAGTTCGTGAACGTGATTGAGATGTGAATCAGACGGTTTATACGTATTTTCCAATGAGGGGCAATATAGCAATTTTTCATCATTGGAAATTTTTTACTTGCTTATCAAGACGACAATGAGTTGTTGGTATTGCAAGTTGCAGACTGCAGACTGTATTATCGATAACTTATTCGGTGGGTCCGTAAGTAAGTAGACAAGTAGGCCCATCTATATTAGTATTTATTAATTAGGTTTTGAATCTACCTAGTTATTTTTGGGGCTTGACCCATAGACGCACACATACACATATTCTCGGAGTATGTGACGAAACCAATGTTTGGGTGAGAGTCATTTCCATTTTCGGTTTTAATTTCATTGCAAATATTTTAACTTATGTTATTACATATATGTGTGTGTGTATATATATATATATATATTTTTTTTTTGACGTTATGTTATTATTATATTATATTATATATATACATACATATATATATATTTTTTTCAACCTTTTGTTAGTACACATGTATTATATCATACTATTACACTAAAGGAGAATGAAAGTATGAGCTTGGAGGCATGAAAGAGAAATCATTGCAATCCGATCGCGATGGAATGACATTCTCTTTTATGAAACCGCTCTGATTTGATTTCTTCCTTATATATATTTTCTTCCTATCTTTTGAGTATTTTTTATGTATAGCAAGTTATTGCCAATTTCGAGGACAAAATTTTCATAAGAGGGTAGATTGTAATAACCCATTCTTGATTTTACGGTATTTTAATTTTAAAAGTTTGAATTTACGAAAATGCCCTTTCAGGCGAAATCATAGACTTTCGTTGACCCTCGTATCGTGAGACGTATAATCCATTCTGTTAGCGTATCCTTGTGGTACTCGTTGTTCCGAACGCGTAGGTGCGAACAAAATTAAAATTTGGAGTTAAGACGATGTTTTTACGATATTTGAAACGTCAGAGGTATTTGGATAATTTTACTTTTTGCGAGAAATTTTTTCGTTTGGGCTCTTTTGGCCTTGTTATGTGAGCCACTAGGGCCCACATTTGTCCCCTTGGTCCCCGATTCTCTCTCTCCCGTATCTCTCTCTCAAACTCTCCTTTCTCTTTCCCTCCCTCACATGAAAAAGATGGAAAGATGGGTAAAAAGTATGCTTAAACAAAAAAGCTTACCCTTTAGTAAGAATACTCAAATCAAGAGGTGTGCATAAAATGAAATATGAAGAAAATGAATATGACTGACAAGGGAGAAGGGAAAAGGGTTGACTGACAGATTGAGGATAACGATGGCACAAAAAAATTGCTAATGGTTGTAGAAGAAGATATCACATTTGTTACTGGTATGGTGTGGAGTTAGGAAGACAATGTACGTTAGAAGCATAACTAGATCAGGTTTGATGTGCTTTAAAATTTTTAAAAATTATCTTCTACATTTTAAGAGATTTAAGATATTGATATGATAATTATTAATTAATTAAAGGTACATTATAATGGCAAATCATGTAATATTGCATTAATAAATGTTAGGTACAAAATATATGACGCCTTAATTGTAAGAAGAATATTTAGTCAAATTTATAAAAAAATGTTTAACTTTAATCTAAAAACTTCATTCCAAACCCCCTTTTTCTATCTACCAAATCCATTAATCCATCTTTCTTCCCAATAATACCCTTGTTACTCTTTGTAAATCACAATCCGGAAAAGTGGGACCCACACTTGCATCAAACGCACACTCCCTCACTCCCTCTTCCTCAAACGCAAAGGAAAAGCCCAGCTCATCGCTTCAAGCAATGCCACTCCCTCCGTCGAGCTCCAGCCAAAGATCCCCTACCAAAATGCTCGAGCGCGTCCTCTCCTCGCGCCGATACGCGCCGTACGCGGACGAATCCCCCCCTGAAAACGACGCTGTCGCCGACGAGTCCAAGACCAAGAAGCACCAGCCCATCTCCTTCTTCACCACCCGAATCACCAACTACTTGACTCGAACCGGACCTGTCTGGCCCTGCCTCCTCGTCATCGCCCTCGTCCTCCTTCTAATATTCTCCCTCATCTTCAACTCCCGGAGATTCGTCTGCGTCTCGCCTTACGACCCGGTTTCTCGTACCGGCTTCTTCGGGTTCGATGGCCTCGAATCGGATTTCGGATCCCTCGGCGTGCCTTGGTGTAAGTATATCCGGGTCGGATCTCATTTCTCTAAAATTCCCATTCTTTAGGCACAAATTGAACGATCTGAGTTAATTTTGCTGTTGGTGTAGAAATCAGATCGAGGGTTTTGGTATAATTTTTGCTTTTTTTAAATAAAATTAAATGAAAAATGTAGAATTTCTGATAGCTGAGTAAATTTGGAAGCTTGGAATGAATTTCAAACATTTGACCATTTGGGTTTCTGAGAAAAGCTGGAAAATTTAGCTTTGTTAAGTTTACTTAGTGCACAGTAAAATTCAGGGTAGCTTCAATAAGTTTATGATTCAAAGGAATTGCAATTTTTATATTTCGCTTTCAATTCTAGTCGATATGAGATATGTGGATACTACAACCATTTCTATATGTTTTAGGCAATTGTTGTAGTTGTTAATGATCGTATTAAAGTTAGGGTTTTTTTTTTTTTTTTTTTTTTGCCAGACTACATAGTAGAAATCTGATTAAAGTTAGGGTTTTATGCATTAAATTTGGTGACCAACGCCTATGTTAGTCCCAATTGCTCAGTGTTTTATGGATTTGGGTAGTATGTGGACCATGATGGGTTCTTTATGAAGTGAATGCAGGGATTTTTGAGTTCATTTATTTGGTTATAATTCCTTGTTTTCGTTGTGAGATCCCTGGGTTCACGCCCTTGTTTGATTCTTATATTGTTATCCTTGGCAAAAGGCAGATCGAAACACGGAAAAGCAGTTGAATGGACAACTAAGGATTTAATCAAGGGGTTGGAAATGTTTGTACCTATTTACGAAACCCGACCGATAAAAAACAACATGTACGGGATGGGTTTTGACCACAGCTTTGGGCTCTGGTTCATTGCCCAGTGGCTGAAGCCGGATCTAATGATTGAGAGTGGCGCTTTCAAGGGTCATTCCACTTGGGTTTTGCGACAAGCGATGCCAGACACGCCAATTATTACCCTCACACCCAAGCATCCTGGGAAGTTTCTAAAGAAGGGGCCTGCATATGTTGATGGAAACTGCACTTACTTTACTGGAAAAGATTTTGTGGATTTTGGAAATGTTGGTTGGGGAAAAGTGATGAAGAAACATGGGATTACTGATCTAAGCCGTGTTCTTATTTTTTTCGATGATCATCAGAATGAATTGAAAAGGTACTAACAATATCTCAATGTAATCTTGCTCCTTCATCTTGTTATTGCATGGCCACTGGAATTGTCGACTGCCAACTGCTGACGTATCATATTTTTATTATATGCTCTGGTAAGCAGAGTAAAGCAGGCTCTGAAAGCTGGTTTTCGGCACATAATATTTGAGGATAACTATGATACTGGAACAGGAGATCATTATTCCTTACGGCAGATATGTGATCAATCCTATATAAGAGGTGCATGCTCTGTTATCCTTCATTTTTTAAGTCTATTAGTTTGTCATATGCTTTATGTTGATGAAATGCATTCTTACCTTCTTTCCTACTGAAGCCCAAATTAACTTTAGTTAATGTACTATGGATTGAATTACTGGTGGATCGTTTTGTCAAATTAAAAACCATTGTAGTAAAAGACTCGGTGTGGTGCCAAATATTTTAACTCATTTGATCAAAATGTGTGTTTTACTTCGGTTTATTGGTTTAATAGTTTTTGGTTTGTTTCCCCATAGAATTCCTTTATGAACTTTTTTCAAGGTTTATTGCTCCAACTAGTAATCCTCGTAGTTTCTTTTGGGTGCTTTAGGAGGTGGTCACAGCTGCTTTAAAGACAGTGATGAAGCTAGGATTAGGTCAAAAAGGAAGAAGTTCTGGGAGAAAGCAGTGGATATTGAAGAACTTTGTGGGCCGGGTGAAGCATGGTGGGGTGTTAGAGGATACATGCATGATAACTTTACTAAAAGTAGTAAGAAGATATCATATTCAGAACATTTTCAGAATAGCCGGTTTGTGGAATCAATTCTTGATGTTTACTGGGAGGTTCCACCAGTGGCAGGTCCGTCCCTCACTCATCAAACTAGATACGATCCTGCTCGTGCCGTAACTCCTATTGTCGAAGATGGCCGATATGGCTTATTCAATCGACTTGGCTTAAGCAGACTCGACACGTCTGTATTTAATGGATATACTCAGATGGTTTACCTTGAGATATCAAAACAGTAATTTTTGAGCTGTCTAGATTCAGATACATTGTTTAGCTTTCAGTAGTTTGTTCATATTATGCAATATGCATGCAGTTTTCTCATAGCTTTCGGGCTCGTGTATTTCCTTTGAAGTTTTTTGTCTTTCATGGTCGACAATGGTTAATTTGTGGAATCAAATCCGAGCAACGATTGTTCTGTACTAGTATCATGCCACAGCGGAACCGATTTGGCTCGTTTTCAGCTGTCCAGGAACTCATTCAGTTAACTTGTCTGTTGTAATATTTATAAATTCAATTAATTCAAAGTTTCTTTGTTTCAGTAGCATGTTCCTTAACCTTATGTCAAATTCAATTTATTTATTTTTTCAATTTATATATTTTTATTCGAGCAGCATTCTAATCTAATCTAAACTATAAACTATAGGGAGGGGAATTCGGACTTCCATATTATCGTTCCAAACAAACCCAAATCAGTTCCCTTCCGACTATCAAGTACAAAAAAAAAACCTCTTTCAAAAATCATTGGAGGAACTTATACGTACAGTTGTTCTTAAGAGAAGAAAGTGGAAGAGATTTGCAAGCAGCAAAGACCATTTACACAGTAATTAGAATATGGGGTACATGTAAGAGGGAAAAACAGCAACAGCAAACACATAATCTGGACGTCTCCAGCGAAAACTTTCTAACTACTCAGGAAGATTTTGGGTCCGTAAAAGACGCAAAAACTAGGATACTATCAAACATATTTCGGACTCTGCAACAAGACTTCGAGTCCATTTTAATGCTCTGGAGAATGCTATTTCCAGCTGGTACGGTTCATGTTAGTTGCGGTTCTTGCATTTCCCCGCAGCCCTTGGAGCTGCAAACAAGAACATTGGTCAGGTCAATGACAATCTGACTTGTAGCAATCCCGAGATTAGAACATCCAAGGAAGAGAGAATCCGTCAAATTCCTTCTCGTCATAACCAACAAATGATCATAGACTATGTTGGGATGTGCAGATAGAACTGAAAATACATCTGTCATAACCAACAAATGATCATAGACTATGTTGCTGATTTATGACGTTAGAAGTGAACATACCTAGTCCGATTGCTTCGGAACCTTTCATGATCCTCAGCCTCCTACAGGTCTCGGTGAACATCCTGTCATACACACACACTGATCAGATGAGAACATACTAACATCTGAAGATGTTAACAGTCACTGACAGTAAAAATTTAGACCCGATCAATTGGAAGGTAACAACCACGTTGTGTATCTGATTGAAGGTGATTGCAATTCAATCAGCTAAATAATTTCAATTTTTTAACACTAATCATGCGATTAAGTTCAAATAGCCATAACACCATGTTCATACAGAACAGTTAAAAACGTACTGCCAAGGAACATCGCCAACAAGCATCCAGTCATCATCCTTGTCCTCGTAAGTCAGAACAAATTCAGAACCATTGAGAAGATCCATCAATCGACTCGCACTCAGACCATCTCGCTCTGGAAGTCCATTAGAACTGCACTGCCCTGAATCACAGATAATCACAACGTTAAGCAAAAACGCATCTGATTTACTTTAAACACTGTATAAAACATTTAATACACCCTAATGCAGTCTCACTGCTGGGCAGCTAGTTTCGTTCTGGTACTAGCCTATTAAAACACCAACCTTAAGTTAATTTCTGGATCAAACCGTACTGGACAGGCGTTGTACACCAAACTAAGTCGTGGTATAACTCAGTCTGCATGTGCATGCCTGCCTGCACACAAGAGAAAAAGAGAGAAAGAGAGCGAAGAGTACCAATGGTGAAGCAGCTAAACATCTTCTCCAGAGCCACGGAAAGTTCAGTGTAGTTGCTGTAGGTTTTAAGGTCAACTTTTCGCAGGTATGGAGCGCCGTCCATGCTAACCTTCACATAAAGGCACCCGGACCCTTGTTTGCCCTCAGTGTCATCGTTGTTTTTCGCCAGATTAGAGGCCATGGAATTCTTCCGAAATGATCGAATTGGGGGCCATCCTACCACCTGTGCCCTGTTACAAGTGTAATAATTAATTGCTAAGCTTACAAGTTATTACAAAGGGAGAAGATTAGCAGATAAATTAACATTTTTCAAATGAATCCCTTTATTCTGAATGCTGAAGACTTGATGCAGAAAACATTAGGAATCAAATTGCAGGATGGTAAAACAATTCAACCACAAAAGGAAAAATAAAGTACAAGAAGTTCAGGGGAAAAAGCCAAGAAAAAATCCAAGGGAATGACCAAATGACTTCATATACAAATATTAGAGATGGATTTTTGTCCAAGTCTTATTAAACATGTTGTCCTCAACACCAAAAAAATATTCTCAGTTAGACCTGTCACTTCCCAACGAGGAAAGTAAAAATTTGAGGATCATTTAATAACTATTCTGTGTTTAGTTTTTAGCAAGATTTTAAAAGATGCTAGGCGCTAGTCGGGCAACGGGTTAGGGCCTAGCGCTTAGGTGGCTAGGCCGACTAGGCGGAATTGAATAAATTTATTATATATCGTATAAATAAGTGTCAACGTATACTTAAAAAATACATAATTTCATTGAAATATAAACTGTAAAACAAAATGACATATAAATTATTAAGTATTAGAACATAATGAAAACATGAGGAACATGCATATAATGTGTGTTCATCTCTAAGTATGTAACAAGTTTCTTAAAATTTATTGAAAAAAAAATGCAAAATGAAAGTTATGTATTTTCTATCTAAGTGAGAATTCCGACCTAGGCGAGGTGCCTAGGAAGCCTAGGCGGGCGCCTAAGCAGGTCTATGTGTTATTTCTTAATTTTCAAACGTCCTAGGATTAATCGGAACAGTGATCAACCGTCTAATGCCTAGACGAAGATTTTTACAACAATGGTTTTTAGTTTTTAGTTTTATTTTTGTGTTAGATAAAGAGAATAAATACATGAGATATTTTTGTTTTGATTCACTCTTATTTATTTCTTCTCCTCCCTCCAATCACACTTATTTGTTCCCCATTTTCTCGTACTTCAAGCACAAAAGTGAAAATAACAAATTAATAATAAAATGGTTATCAAAGGAGCACGAAATTTTGTTTCTTTTTATTATTGTTGAATCAAATTTCTCAGAAATAAAAATGAACCCAGCAAACATAAACAATTAAGAAGCGAGTAAAAAGGTAAAAAACAGAAAAGCTTACTTGCCAGAAGGAGAAGCAGCAGCGTGCTCAGAGGCCTGAGTGCTCTTCTTCTCCAACTGAGCTGCTGGCTTTGGTGACAGAGGAACAGAAGAAACCTCCTTCTTGGCTAATGGAGAACCCAAGACTGCTGCTTTATCCACATCAACCTCAGATCCATTACTCATGGTAAAAACCCATTTCTCAGAACACCCATCGATGGCGTCAGAGAATCCCCTTTTTGCCCCTGACACAGGATTCTTTGGAGGGTTTGGAGAAAACCCAGTTGGCTTGTTATTCTCCTCCAAATCTTTCCCAAAAATTGAGACCCCAAGTCCAATCCCTGATGGTTTTTTTCTGTCAGGAAAGTGGGACCCAGGCAGGCCAAGCCTGAGCTCAGTCTCCTTGAGGTTGATGGCGGAGGAAGAGGTCTTCTCTTCCTCTGCTGTGGTGGAAGAGAGAGCGGAGGAAGTGGAAGATGAAATCTTCTCGGAGCTTCTTTCCATTGGAGAAGATAAAGTCTCTGTTAGGCCTATGTAATCATGCTTCAGTGGCCTAGACATCAAGTTTTTTCAACCAATTTTTGACCTTCAAAGTATCAGACTTTGTGAGAGAAGTGAATGAGCTCAGAGAAGTTCTAGAGAGAGGGAGGGAGGGAGTAGGCAGAGTCTGTCTGGTTAAGCTGGTTTTTGTTGAGGCAGAAAGGAAGCGTCTTTTAAGCCTTTCTGCAGCTGCATTATTCTTTTCCATTTTATTAAAAATTCTCTGAACCTTTTTATTCACATTCGCAGTTGGCAGCAATGATGAAAGTAAATTCATATATTTGTTGTTTAATTAAAAATAGAAAAGGTTTCTTTTAATGGACTATCATAATACCAATTCTGTTTAATTAAACACTCATGTTTACTCCCTTTTTTGGCAATTTAGATTTAATTCATGATGCTATTCAAAAAATAATACTTGTATTAGTCATTTGTATATGTTATAACTAATACTGATATTTAACCTTATCGTTGTGTAGAGATGATTGGATTGAATTAGACAATTCTTAAAATTTAAGGCATAATAAAGGTAGAGTTCAATAGTTTTTCATTTTCAGGAAATTAGATATAAAGGAAACATTTCCCTTTCAATTCTACCGTTTTGGGGATATGATTAGCTTTCTTCTTGATTAATCTATCTTCTACCTCCAAACTTGTTGCAGTTTTTATTTCTTCAGTTTACATACCTTCAAAATAGTGTCGTATGCATTACAATCCAATTCTTTATACCAAACCAAATTTAATGTTTATGACATATAGTATGTGGATAATAATATTAAGTTATAATGTAATTGGCAAACTCAAAAACTTGTTATACATAAACATGCTGCTCATACTATACCTTATCTCTATGATATGTTCACTACATCGTTTACCGATATAATAATATGTGATGCTAAATAGCCAAAAAGAAAAGACTTCACTGAAGCTCGATTATCATTCACCATTATGACGTTCAGTAAATTAATTTATCAATTACATGTATGTATAGGCTACAATGCTTGTATATATCTAATACAATCATCATCTGACAGTCAGATATAATTTGTGTTTATATATATTTTATATAATCACTATCTGACCTTTAAAACGATAATTATATTAAATTTAATAATAAAATAATTATATTAAATACTATTATAGTCAAATTCGTAAATATTTCATCGGAAGAATTTAAATACAAACCCACATGAACTGAATTTATTTTTATAGCTAATGGAATTTTTATAATATTAATTGGAGGCAAGACCACCGACAGAAGTCTGCGTACTCCCCGGCAACCTTTAAGATATTGTTCCCAAATACCCTTATTCCTTTATACTCATATTCAAACCCACTAAAGTGCACCGACCGCATAAGCGCAAGTTAGAAAAGTTAATATTGCACGGAATTGGATAATACAGGGCAGGGCCGTAGTAAATACACAAATGGGAAAGTGATCGACAAATTTCAACATCTGTGATCATTTCCGTCGCCACCATCCCCTAATTGGTAATTACCGAATACTCTTTTGCAACTTCCTGACGACGGCTTTCTCATCCCTCCTGTCGGCGGCGTTGGGTGCCTTCTTCCTGATGACGGCAGCGTTGGGTGCCTTCGTCCTGACGACGACGGCGTTTACCTTCCCATGCTTCTTTACTTTAACCTCGCCCGTATCCGCCGTAATAATTGTGTAATCCAAAAGTGGGGACGCCTGTGTGCAACACATCTGACACGCAAGGATCGACGGTTCAGTGTTGGCCACGTCAGCAAATGCTGTGGTTAGGGGACAAAACGGCGTTCCGTTTTCTAACGTTGACGGGAGTAAACGCTCATGATTGGGATGTAGAACTTTGCAGTAAACGGTTAATGGCGGTGGTGGTGACCGTTTACTGTGAGTCCCGTAAGGTGAAAAAGTGGTCATGACAAAGACTGCCTGTTGACTCATTCCCTAAACTGTTTTTAGACAACATTATTAAGTTAGACACCGAATACAATTTACAACTCATTTATTTTAGAGAATTTTAACGAAAAGTTTTCATTTTAACGAAAAATCATATTTTTACATTAAAAAGTCAATCTTGATACTATTCATTTTACCATTTATTTTGTCTTTATTGTTAAAACTCAAAGTTTTCAACCTATTTTTCATTAATTTTCCTTTTATTTTAGTGTATTATAGCATTGTTAAGTGTTAAATGTCATTACATTGAAACATTTAGTACAATTTAGAGCTCAAAAATAATTACGGCACATTCAATTACTTAATGCAATTAATCACTAGAGATCAAATATGACCATTAGATTTCAGTATAACGTATCTGATTATTAGTAGATGATTATATTAAATATATGATGTATTGTAGTCAAACCTTCTCATAGAAGCCTTTTTTTTATTTTATTTTTTATTTTTATAAATACATTTTATATATACTAAGAACATCTCGAAGGAAGGTAGCATTTGAGTAGCAAAATTAAATTTGCTACCACACGTAGAAAAAACGCATGTGTCTTAGTTGCTATTTCTGTTTTTGTTTCTTTTTTTGTTTTGTTTGTGACACAAGCGATACTGGCAGAGATGAAATTCGAATTCGGGACCTTTGGTGCAAGAGTGAATGCTCTTGCCCAATTGAATTACAAAGCCCCTTGCACTTTTTACAATTTGACCTCTTGTTATTTAAATGACGTTTTATTGTAGTAACGGAAATCAATCACGTTTATGTGTTATGGTGTCAATTTCACTCCTACCCGAATCTCTTGTTATTTAAAGTGTTTTCCTTTAACATTTTAGCTAGTAACATTTTAACAATTTAACCCACACACTTTTACCACACGGCTAACTAGGTAAAGTTGAATTTCGTGTTATTTAAATTGCTTTCCTTAACATTTAAGCTAACAACATTTTAACTATTTAACCCACACTTTTCTCATGTGCAAAATTAGCTAAAGTTATGTGCTTCCTTTATGGACTCAAATTTGAATCCCCCTCGTCATAATATATATTTTTGTTATTATTAAGTGGCCCGTCATCATAATATAGATTAGGATAATATACATATATGTAGCTTTTTTTGTAATAGAAAAAATAAATAAAATAAAATAAAATAAATCTCCTCTCTTTCTATATAGATGAGATTTTGTTTTGCCAAAAATGTAACACTCTCTATTTACTAGGAAGTAAATATGAAAGTAATAGCTCGTAACAATTTAGTTCATCCTCCAATCACAAATTTAATTAAAGTAGTAAGTGTGCCAAATTCTACAATATTGTTTTCGTTTTTTTAAGAAGATAATCATCATATATGAATTAACAAAAACTTCATTCTACAATATTGATTGTGTCTTTTGAGTCTTCTAGATATTATGCCGTATACATCATTTGTAACTCTATAGTTTGCTTTAATCAAATTAATCCTCATATTACCATTATTCGATTTTCAAAAAAAATATCTCTCACTTGTAAGAAAACAGTGATCCATGGGAAAGAGACTCCTCCTATCCTAATTAAGCCCCACGAATCAAAATGTAATAATGATAGAATGTTTATTAACTCTTTCATTGTTTTATAGTGAAAGGAATATGTGTGCCCAGTACATTGCATTTGCATCAGTTGACGACGAGCCGCCTAGGTGCCCAGCCTGTACATATATATACTGCTCTGGATTAGAAAATGGGTAGGTACACATTACTATCGTTCACTTCATTTTCTTAAATTAAGAGCTCAATCAGTACGTAGGATTGAACTGGAAGGAATAACTCTCTACTTGAGGTATGCGTAAGTAAAAGAAACTGGTTTTTTGTTTGGAGGGGATTAGAAAGTGATTATATCATGAAGAAACTCACTCCTCCTAAGTTTTATCGTATAAATTGGAAGGGATAAGTGTTCTTTGTGAGTAATTCATCTTCTACCCTTTAGTTAGTCACAATTTGTTCATTTTTCACTTCAACATACCTTGAAATTTGAGAGTTATCCATTCCAATTCAGTACTATATACCAAATGAGCCTTAAAAGTGCCGCTTCCACAAAATCATAATCTCAAAGTGAACTTTGGATCTCTAAATAAATAAATAAAACCCTAAAGAAGGTATATATATACCTTTAGGCTATTTGTTTAGTAATATAGTAAGTATAAAGTTTTTAACACGCACTGCGCATAGCCACCAGATACAAGATGCTGTAACATCCTAGAGGATAAGTGAGATCAGAACCACCCAATATTGGGTTTAGAGAAAATCCCATACTAATCAGCATGCTTATAAATATATAATCACCTTGATTTTCTTATCTTTAAACATAATATATTAGTAGTTGTTGCTAAATGTTTGTTATATAAGACCCACATGAGTAATTGTGTGCCACAACATGTGCCAGTTTTAGTCAAACATTGGGTGTTATGATCTTTCAAGCAAAAGGAAAATCTCATTGCTGCAATATGAAAGTAGAAGCATCCAAACGTTTTGGAATAAAATTTTGGATTTGCTTAGTTGGGGTATCAGTACCCAATGGGTTGTCCCTGCTTTCGATATGCGATATTCTACTAACATCTAGATTTGAATATCCCACAGATGATCTTGAAGAACTGCATCTGTTGTTGATTGTTAGAGGAGAAACATTATCTCCTAAGGTTTAGAAATTAATGTTGTGATTTAGTTCCGATTGTATTCTTAATACATAGAGATTCTTAAATGTAACGGCAAGTATAGGGCCTTTGTGGTGTGAATAAAATAAACATGTAGTCCACCAACCCCCCCCCCCCCCCCCCCCCCCCCCCGAGGGGGCCAAAAAAAAAAAACCCAAAAAACAAAAAAAATTCCTCAAAGTTCCTTCTTCTCTTTTTTTCCTCGCCGTCTTCTTCCCCAATGGCTTCTGCAGCGGCCTCAATATCTTCCTCCTCTTCTCCCTCTCTTCCTGATGGACATAATGTGGCTCACTTCTTCAAGCTCACGGAGACCATCGTAGTTTATATTTTCTACATTGATGAACCCGGCCCAACCTTAATAAGAATGTTGTTCATGCAGATATAGACACGTCGCAGTATTTTAGAGTCTAATTAATTTTGGGTTATATACTTATATAGTTAAGAAAAAGCGTACTCGTTTAATAAGTTCACAGCAAAACACAGTAATACACTAATATATATGTTCCATGTATAATTCCATGCACGAAAGGTACAGTAAATTATATATAAATATCAGGCCCATTATGTAAAAGAATTCTATTTTTTTCAAAAAATGGGGATTAGGTTTAGGATTCATTCCGCATCGAACTTCAACGATCCGAACCGTTTATTTTGTAAGTCTCGATTCATATATTATCTTTGCAAAAATTCAATTCAATCCGAAATCATTTGCCTATTTAATTATCAAGATAAAATTTGGAAATTGTTATTAGCACTCCAAAAATCTCATTCTACACTTCAAACTTTTTATATTAGAAAAGAAAAATACACTTGTGAGGAGTGTAGAATGAGATTTTTGGAGTGTCAATAACACTTTCCTAAAATTTTATCGTTTCTTATATAACAAAGTATTCGTTAATATTTTTTAACCCAATTAAATGTTTTAAATATTTCCAATTTGGCTAATATTTTGCAAGGATGATAAATGAAGTGCAACTTTAAAAATAGACGGTTCGAATTGTTAAAGTTCAATATAATGTGGACCCCACAACTAATCTTCATTTTCATAAAAAAAAAAAATTGAGAATCCCTACTCTTAAAGGCTTCCATATATACACACACACGCATTGGTTTTAAGAAAAATATCCTCTTAGACAGTGTGTGCTCCAAATTTATAATCTTGAAAGAAAAGAAAGCAATAGTTCACCATCAGTTAGTGGTTGTCACTGGAGTATGATAAAGTTATGAATAAGATAAATGTGGTAAAGCGCCATATTTTTTTCATTAATTAGTATATAATATCATTATTACATCAGCAACAACTACTAATAAATAGTGGCTATTGCTCTTTTATCTTGTAGTGAGTATAGTAAAAAAAACACTATGACACTATTTTGTGTAGTATATTATGATCTCTTCTGCATCTGTACGATGGTGTTGAAATGTTATAATCTATTGGTTGAGGAATTATTTAGTTTTCCTATAAATGATGCCCCTTATGAGGTATTAGCAAATAAATTGACTGAGCATGAACTATGGTGCCCCATTTGCTCCCCACGCCAAACTTACAAAAGATGCAAATTAATACTACTTTAATTGGTGACAACAAAACTTGGTCCCTTCATGGACAACCACTAGCTCATTGGCCTAGTCCTAATAAGTGCACTTCATACACATTCATTCTTATCTACACTATTCTTGATCATTTAGGGTAAAGGGGAAAAAAGGAAGTTTAATTACCATGTTTTTTCTTCTGACTTGTAATAATACTTACATACGTTTATTTTCATAGTGACTATAAGACCTGATTGAACATCATTAGCGAAAAGACTAAAAAAATCACTTATTAATTTCCCCAATTACCATATCGATACCGAGGATGAGAATTTGGTTTCATTTTTTTTATATAGATCAATATCAATCTGTTAGTAGCATGTAACAGATCATGTTTTAGTTGAAATCGATTAACTAGGTTCTTTGCACAATTGCATTCTATAGATTAGCTTATGCACCTTTTTCTTTTAGGGTTTGGTCCACTATTATAATTCAACATAGACAGCCAGCTATGCCTATATTACCGAAAGAAATCTTATTATATAATAGGATTTAATCATGACATTCTTCAATTGGAAAAATTAATATGTTATCCTTCTAATGAGAGAATTTCTGATAGCCGTTTTATTTGACTACTAGGCAAAGGAGCTGGTTTGGATCCACCAAGGAGTAGCAGATCCAGATGGCCCTTGCCATAAGATAGTGACTCTCAAAGGGAATAACAAGCTAGGACCATCTTTAAGATGTGGACTTAAGTTGGAGGAAACCAACTGAAAACCCTAGCTAGGGTTTCAAGATGGTGATATATATTAGTCTCTTTTTCCCGACTGCATTTATTTGACACATTGTTTTAGTGTTGCACTTGTGGGGTTCAATTATCGGCACACTATTTCTACAGTGAGCACAAGTTGCAGACTTGATAAGATCTGTATTTCAAGAGATTCAAAATGTTCCCCAATATTCCCCTATATTCCCCATTGCAAAAATTATGTTTTGTCATGCTGCTGAAAATGAAATTCTTCAAACTTTTTAGTTCATTAAACATGAGGCAGTTTAAATCTAACCACTGACAAGTATAAATATATATATATCGTCACAATAAAATAAAATAAAATAAAAATTTGTTGACTACAAAACTAATGGCAATTATGTGCTAAGTTAGCAACACCATATATATGTGGTTTTATTAGATTCTCTATAAATATGAATTATCGTATCAATTCATTGCATGTGTCAATTTTTAATTGTGTCTATCTTCAATTCATTGTTTGGAGATTGTGAAGCTACAATGATATTAAGGTGAAGTATTCATCAAGAATCTAAAGCCTTGCATATATTACTATCACGATGGGGTCTCTTCGCGAATCACCAATTTAGTTTTAGGTTGAACAAAAGGACTGCAGTTTTGATGTTATTTCCATGCAAAAAATGCATGCATATGTCGACTGTTTAAGGTCACCGACTCACAGGAAACCATTTTGGTTTCCATCTCTCCTCAAATTTTACAAACACCATACGATTTTCATGACGGTGTTAATTTGACATCCACAAAAACTATCATATATACAAAAATATTTCTCATTTTTGTAATGCTCAAATCAACAAGTGGTCTGGTAGCTAGTTTCTCACATGGCCAAGTACACTTTGCCGACTTCTTGCCGATATATTCAAATTATGTAGAGCTTTATATGATTAAGAAAATTCATACATACATACATACATATATATACATACATACATACATATATATATATATATATATATATATGTAGAGCTTTTAGAAATATGATGATTGGATTTTTTTATTTGAAAATCTATGATCAGGATATATAGAAATGTCAAAATCAATTCCAGACTTTTGGCAATTTATCAACATGGTAGATCTTTGGGGCCTAGATTAAGCAATATTATTATAAAGTACCATCATAAGAAAAGACTACGAGTTGGATATATGTCAACAATCAATGTAAACTTATATATGCTAATAATAAATGCGAATAAATATAGTACAGAGAAAATACAGAATGAAATAATAATTAAGTGGATAAACAGAAGATCGAGGCTTGCGTACCGCAATGTCCTTGAAACAGAAATCGTCCCTACTCAGTGCTTGTAGTTCTACGGACGTCTGCTTCACCAGGATTCAACGATCAAGTTAGAATTCCAGTACCGGAAAACTTAACTTCTGGTGAATTTTGTGTGGTTCTCTCAGTAAGAAGGCTGAGGAATGTAGAAGAAGAATTTGATATTTTTTCTGTGTTCTAAATGCCATGCAGATGAATGTATATATAATAGGTTTATACCTGTTTGCAACAGGTATGAAAATGGGGTGCGTCTGTTGGAAGTCATCTTTCACAGAGGCGTGCTTTGCTCTGCATTCTTTCATCTCAACAGACTTCATTTGAAAAGATGAGTTTGTTGATAAAAAATTAATTAAATCCGAAAATAATTAATTAATTTAATTAGTAGAGCCCGAGCCCCAAGGCCCAAGGCCCATCTTTTGATAATTAATTATATATTAATTATATATTATACCAGTTAATTATATATTAATTATCAATTAATTAGTACACCCCAAAGCCCAACCCTAAGGGTGAGCCCAATTTTATTCTCTAAGGCCTATTACTCCAATCACTTTCTATAAGAGACAAAGTCTTATAAAGTGAAGAAACCTTTTGGGAATGGCCAATGTAGGACAATGAAATTTCTACTCAAAATTTCCAACACTACGTACATCAATACTCGAAATAGTGATGAACTAGTATAAATCTAAGGCAACTGCATATGAAAAAGAAATACACCTCAATTCTCTCTCGCACTTTTGTTAATTGATGAAAGTGAATAATAAACGCACAATCACACAAAGAACACACACCTAAATACGATGTAGTTTTCCTGAGTTGGGTTGCGTCCATGGTTGGTTGTTTCGGGTATTTTACTACGACAAAAAAGAGAATGAGAGTAAAAGGGAAAACTCATGCCATGTTACAATGCGACGGATAAAGTTATTGCATAGACAAAGGTTTAGGCCTCATTGATGTTGCCCATGGAGAAATAGATTGCAGCATAAGCCGGACTAAAGGAAAGTTAAACACCGAATCTCCAATTATGTTCTTATAATTCATCTCCTCCACCGTTGGATTAAGACATGACTTCAATTTTTAACGCCAGTGCCAAGGAGAACTGGACTGTAGGAAATAAAGCATGCAAAGGGTCACTATTACAAAATTATCTATAACTGACGGTTCAAAAATCGACAAAAAACGTATATTACTGTCGGATTTTAAGCAAAATCCGACAGAAAATGGATGCAGTGACAGATATAATAAGCGACAGAATTGCCCGAGTCAGGAAATAAATTTTCCGACAGAAAATACTCTAAAACCGACAGAAATTGTGTCGGATATAACCGACAGAGAATAAATTAATAATGAATAAATAATAGCATTTTCTATCGGATAAAACCGACAGAAATAATACAAAACCGACAAAATTGGTGTCGGTTATAACCGACAGGGAATATATTGATAATAAATAAGACCATTTTCTGTCGGATAAAACCGACAAAAAATATATAAAACCGACAGAAAATATAAAAACCAACAGAAAATTTAAAAATCGACAGAACTTGTGTTGGTTATAAAACCGAAAGGGAATATATTAATAATAAATCAGACCATCTTTGTCGAATAAAACCGACAGAAAATAGATTAATAATAAAAAAAAATATAAAAAGGACATGACATCATTCACTGCACTTTCTGCAATTTTCATATTCCGTACCATCCTCCTCCCTTTGCTCTCCCTCTTCCTCTCCTTGTTTTCTCCATCCACATCCGACGAGCTTCAACCTCTCTTAAACTTCAAGCAATCCCTTGAAACCTCAAACCCAAGTCTTTTCACTACTTGGGCACCACCCAATTGGGTCTGCAACTTCACAGGCATCGTCTGCGACTCCGACGGCTTCGTCTCCGAAATCATCCTCTCCCAGCACAACCTTTCCGGGTTTCTTCCATTGCATGCAATCTGCTCGCTTCCATCGTTAAAAAGGCTTTCTTTGGGCTCCAATGGATTGTACGGAAGCCTCACGGATGACCTGAAAAATTGCTCAAGCTTGGAGCAGTTGGATTTGGGTAAAAGTTCGTTCACCGGAAAAGTTCTAGACTTGTCTTCTTTGACAAAATTAACCCTCCTCAGTTTCAATGGCAGTGGATTTTCCAGGAAATTTCCATGAAAATCGTTGTAATTTTGCTGTGATTTTGTGACTAGTTGATGAAAAAATATAAAAACAAATGAAACAAATCAGAGTAGCCAAGAAATGGCCAAATGAACTGAGGAAACAACATCGAAGAAAATGTTTCATAAAATGGAGGTTAATCACATACACATTTCTCTATATTTTAAATGAAGAAAAAAAAAAACTGGCACCTCATATTTTTCAGTTTGTTCCTTCCATGTATATGCATCCCAGAGATCAACGCCCATATCTCCCCAGTACATACCCACTTTCAGTCGGCATGCATTTTCACAACTTCAGCTTGCTTCTAGAATTGTTCATACATGGTGATTGAAGCGAGAAGGAGAAGGGGAGAAGAGAAGGAGAAGGAAATGAGGAAGGGAGAAGGCACTGGGGCAAGGAAGAGATGAAGGGGTTTTATTTTGAAAATTTTTCATTACTGTTGGTTATAACCGACAAAACCATTTTTTTTAAAATAAAAACAGACAAAAGATTTTCATTACTGTCGGTTATAACCGACAGAAAAAAATGGCGGCAAAAATCCCCCCAAAATTTCCTCCCAAAATTTTCAATTCCCTCCCAAAATTTTGTTACGATTTTAAAAAATAAAATAATAATTGTTTGTTTTAATAAATAAATAAATAATATGTATTTAAATAGAATACGTATTTAAAAATTAAATAAATAATTGTTTGATTTAATTGATAATAACCCATGAAAAATATGCAATAAAGAAACAAAATGATAATTGTACAATGAAAATGTCATCACACAAACTAAATATTGTGTAATCAATACTTGAAAATCATAAATAAAAATTTAGCACAAATTGCTTTTCCCACTTAAAAATTTAGGCAAATTTAACGGACATATGCATTCTACGAAACTTTTTTCAACGATCCAACCGTCAAACTTATTTGTACACACTTCGAGATTGCATACGTAAAAAATCGTAAAAAACAAACATTAAAAGATTACGTAACGGAACAAAAGTTTTCGACAGTTATAAATGAAAAATCACAATTTAATGGTTTATTTTAGCTCCGATTTTAATGATTTTTTACAACTACACTCCTCGACCCTATAAGAATGCAATGAATAAATTTGATCTTCAATTTAAAATATTTACACTATTGGATACCACAAAATCTTATTTTATACTTAATGGAAGTATAACATTGACTCTTAAGTGTTTATTTAATCTACCGTTTTGACACGATACACATTCTATGAAACTTTTTCAATAATCTAACTGTCAAACTTGTTTGTACACATTTCGAGATCGCATACGTAAAAAATCACAAAAAAAAAACATTCAGAGATTAGGTAACAGAACAAAAGTTTTCGACGGTTATAAACGAAAAATCACAATTTAACGATTATTTTAGCTCCGATTTTGATGATTTTTTACAGCTACACTCCTCGTTCCTATAAGAATGCATTGAACGAATTCGATCTTCAATTTAAAATATTTACACTAATGGGTAACTTTTTATACTTAATGGAAGTATAACAGTAACTCTTAAGTGTTTGTTAAATCTATCAATTTGATATGATATGCATTCTACGAAACTAGTTTCAACGATCCAACCGTCAAATATATTTGTATATATTCCGAGATAGCATGTGTAAAAAATCGCAAAAAAAAACATTAAGATATTAGGTAACGGGACCGTGAGTGAAAAAAAAAATATTTAAACCATTTGTTTATTTATTTATAATCAATATAACATTTTAAAATAATAAAATAGTCAATTTCTGTTGGTTATAACAGCCACCATTAACTTAAAAACCGCCAGAATATGTTAAAAATATTAAAAAAAAAAAAAGAATTCAAAAATATTGAGGGTTATAATAATTTTATGGCGGTTAAATCCGCCAGGAAAAATCCGCCAGGAATTTATTACGGATATATCCGACAGAAAGTAACTTTAATCCGACAGTAAATAAATTATGTGTCGGATATCTTTTATCCGTTAGAATGGCTTATTAACCGCCAGGATCGTCCGACACCTAAAGCTAATATTGTAGTAGTGGGTCCCCTAATTCTTAAGCCTGCCAGAACCCAGAAGATAGCATTTCAGCTTAAAATATCTAGGCCCATCACAGGCCCGTATTATATTTATCTTGAATTACCATAAAAAATAAGGAGCTTTAATGAAAATGGCTTGGGCCAACAAATATTTAATAAAAAACCATCCTAAAATATTATTTAACCAAAATAGCTCAAAGTTTAATAAAAAAACCATCCAAAACTATTGTCTACATATACCTTTTTCATGCCCTTATCCTCCTCTTCCTCGTTTTCGTCCTCATCATCTTATCTGCATCCCGAACAATTTATAGTGTTAGTATTTTATTCCAATCAGATGCAATAAGGACCTATAGTCCCAGTGATGTATGTACATGTCAGGTGTCTGTAAATAGCTGAGATTCATAACCTTAACTTAGGTCTTTATCTTAGGTTCTTGTTAGATCAGGACTAAACATAACGTGCACCCAAAATTATGAGCATTTTGGAAGAAAAATATTAGATATGCATTTCATATGCATTCAATGATGTGTTTTTTGGTTGTGTGAGGGAAGCATGTGTATTTTGATTTTTCTTCGTGCCACCATTTGTATTCCTTTCCCCTCGGTTTATTTATTTCTCTTTTTCCTTGGCTTCTTATTCTGGAAACGGTTAATGTGATACAATAACTTTCTGGTATACAAAGACCCCTTGGACGTAGAAGTTAATGTCGAAAGTGCAATGCATAGGCATTAGTCATTCTTTCATCCAGGAAATGTATTATTGTAATATAGGCTTACCAAATCAAAATTCAAATCGCAGTTGAAAAATGAAGCATTCATTGGAACAAAACCACCGAAACAAGTTCAAAGAAGTTTAATGGCAGAAACCGGCAAAAAAAAAAAAACAAAAAGAACCCAAAACAAAAAACAGTTTCTGGAGAACCCAAAACATAACACTGTTTCTGGAAAAAAAATCAGATAAAGTGTTTGTTTTGTCTGTGTACAAACAAACACTGTATCTGGAAAGAAAAGAACCAAAATCCAGAAACAGTAACTTAAATTCCAGAAACAGTGACTTAGATTGATTGTTTCTTTTCTTTCATGCATCAGTTGATTATATTTAAGAAACATGATGCTTATTTTGCTTTGAATCTAAATACAATGAATTTCACTATTTCTTTTCTAGCTTAGATTTAAGAAACAATGTGTCTATTTCATTTGGATCCAGAAACAGTGACTTAGATTCCAGAAACAGTGTTACTTAAAATCCAGAAACAGTTTATTTTTACAGTCCAGAAACAGTGACCCGTCGTCATTATTGAATAACATCCAGATCTCAAATTTATTTTCTAGAGAAACAAACAATGAACTCCACTGACGAAGAAAAATTGAAAAACAGTACCTCGAATACATTATGAATAATAACGACGATCACATTTCAACGAAATAATACAAAATATAAATTAAATAGCATGAGGATCTATATTTTTGTTTCAAAGAAAAAGAAGAAGGTCTGCAAAACAACGATGAACTCTATTAACGACGAAAATCTGGAACTCAGCCTAAAATTGACAAATCATAATTTATTATAGTTGGGTCATTTTTAGTTGGACCACTTTCATACGGGCCTTGTACTAATCATTAAACAAAACTTATAACATGGTTTTTTTATTAAAACTAAAACTTTTCAAGTTCGTTGCATTAGTTTTCTTAAAAAAATATAATTAATATGCTAAATGGAATGTATTCATTCAGAACGTCGATATGTCCGAGTGGTTAAGGAGACAGACTCGAAATCTGTTGGGCTTTGCCTGCGCAGGTTCGAATCCTGCTGTCGACGTTTGTGTTCTATTTTTCGTTTTCCAAACTAATTAAATTTCCGGGGTCGAAATCGTCATTATACGCTCTTTTTTTTTCTTTTATATTTTTCCACCATTCTTTTTAAAGGGCAAATTCGTCATTACAAATCAAAATCTAAAGCAATTTTTACCACTTCACTTTCTAGCTCTTTGCTTTCGCTTCCCCACCCACATCCATGGCTTCCTCTCTGCACCCGAACCCAACCCACTGCCTCGCACCCACACCCACACCCACACCCACCCACACCACAACCCGCGTTTCCATACGGTGTGGACCATGCGACAACCGTGGACCTTTGGTCAAAGTAACAGGCCCTCTCCCGCCTGATCAAAGCCGACCTCGTCGCCGCTCTCCGGGAGCTTCTACGGCAGGATCAATGCCACCTGGCCCTCCAAGTCTTCTCCACCGTCCGACTTATCCGTTTATGCCGAGATGGCACTGACGCTGGCGAGAAATGAGATGGCGGAGGACATGGACCGTTTGATTTGTGATCCGGAGACAGAGAGCGGGGTCCCGTGGGACAGCGATAAGGGCCTGATAAGGTTGATCAGGGCCGTTATTGGCGCGGATTGGAGGGAATCAACGGTTAGAATTTACGAGATGGTGAAGAGGAATGGGTGGGGGTCTACTGGGTTTAAGCCCCGTTTGGGGTTAAGGTGATTTTAAAAAAAAGTTGCTATGAAAAAAAGCTGGAAGAGTTTTTGGTGTTTGGTAAACATTCAGCTTCAGTTTTTTTTCACAATTTTGGGTGCAAAAAAGCCAAAAACAAGAAGCTACAAAACCCAACTTTGAAAAATCGGTTTTTTTTCACATTTATTTTACATAAAAGTTTACCAAACATTATAATACTGTTTTTTTTCTTTTCAAAAGCACTTTTACAAAAAAGTTTACCAAACGCTCAGCTGCTTTATTTCACAGTTGTTTATTCTCACAGCACAGCAGAAGTAATTTTTTTTCCAAACACAGCGATACCAAACCAATTCTAAAGCGGATGAGTATATGGTTAGGGTTATGAGAAAGGGACTGAGGAGACTTGGTTGATTTGAATTTGGGAGCCTTTTGAAAGGTAGTTACGGGAATTTAAGTGTATAAAGCTAGTGAAGGAAATTGTAAGGAGGGAGTGGAGTTTTTATTTACACCCTCCAAAATGTTTACTTATCCACATTCTAATGATAAATTTTGGGTCACACTTCAAATTGCAGCTTGGGCTATTCTAATTTCAACTGTCTTTTTATTTATTTATTAGTACAACGATATATTTTACATTAAGAGGAGCATGGGAGGGAAGAGTTTGGCTAAGGCACATAATAGACGACTTAATTTGGTATCAAATTCGCCATCTACGAGATTCGAACTTAAGACTTCTCACTTACAATTGATAAGGAATACAACTAGACTATAGTACTGAGTGGTCAATTGTCTTTTTTTTGGGTAAGTTGTATTTTCAGTATTGTTTTTAGCACTCTATATATATGTGTGTGTGTATATATATCACATAATTGATAACACGAAGCACAAAAGGAACAATTTGAAAACAATATGCGCGTCGATTCGGTCTAAAAACAACGATATTCCCAAACTCACTTGACACGTGACAACAATTTATGAATATCTTGAAAGCAAATACGCGGCAAATTAGTCTAAAAAAAAATGGACATTATTACCTAGATTGGTGACTTTTATAAACACAATTGTATATGAAATTATATTACATATTTTATGGAATAGCATTATGTTTCAAAGCAGATAAATTATATACAAAAAGGTATAACAGAGACAAGGGCGTAGAGGGATCAAAAGGGTAAAGAATGAAGCTCTCTCTAATCAATAGATGAATCAATGATTCTAAAAGGAACATGATTTCTAAATTTCATATTTATTTTCCCCCCAATTAAAAGGTTTTTCTTAGGAGGAGGAAAATAAAGCAATGCTACTTTCAAGCATTATTTTCTACCCTTGTACTTATACCATTAAGTGCTTTGCTTCTCCATTGTAACGATTCATTGCTTTGGCTCGCTAACATGCCGCTGCATTGCGACCACGGGCTCATTGCATCTGGAACATCTGAAAGCTGGGACAGCAGCACACCGCGTCCTAAGGCAGTAATAACAGTATCTGCCCAACATGAACAATTATTTCATCAATATTAAATTTTACTGTAAATCATCATTTGATCCTACGAATTTGTTCCTCTGTCAAAAGTAGCTTTCTTTCAATAACAAAAGTAAAAGAGGGATCAATCAGATTTAGTGATGCACCTGTGCTCACATGGAAGAGCGAGAAATGGGACGGTTGGACTGCCCTGGCAAATGGGGCAAGTAAGGTCATCCTCTTTTGAACTTGATGATTTATCTTTGGAAAATGGACTAAGAAGTTTTTTCATAGAGGATGAGTTTAGAAGAGGAAGAAGTAACAATAACATCTCCTGCCATCAGCACAAGGACTAATTAAGTTCTATCCGATGTTATGGCCGAAAATCCATAAAGTAAACCAAAAGTGGACAGCAGAACAACAAATCATGAGGCAAAGATGTAAAGACCATTCTGCAGAACAAAAATTTAAAGAGAGCGCACACACACGCGTGCAGGAAGTGGATGCATTTGCAACAGGCCAATCAAGTAATTAATATTGTTTTTTTTCTTCTCTAGTTTCAGCATCTAAAAGAATGCCATGGATGTATGAGTCATGGTTATGAATTCAGGATTGGTACAAAATCTAGAACTTTCCCTCGCAAATCCAAAACTTTGAAAATGTTTTTGCTCTGTAAGATGGAGAATGACTGCATATGTACATTTGGTTAACCTTGATCCTTGGTTTGTGTATTTATAACCATGCAAGAAGGATAAAGGATTGAGAACATAACCAAGAGCTTCTCTTACACAAGGAAACATTTGGGAGAAGATCCTTTATAATATGGTTTTTAATACCACTTATCATATTGAAAAGGAAAAAGACTGCACATATATTTCGTTCTTAAGAACCCTTACCCACTATTCACTTGTGACAGACGGCAAAATAACGCATGAGACAGTGAAATGAGCCCAAATCGACAAAATAAGTATTGAGACGAAATTTCAAATATCCTAGAATTTTTCGAGTATCAACTAAACATCAGCTGTTTTGAGTCTAAATCCCCTACTACCAAATCATAGATAGAATTACTTGGTGTGCTTCAGAGTGACAATTCCTCAAACTACAAATGTAAACTCACCTCACGCAATAATTAAAGTGATAAATCAAATAAAAAGGGCATACCGAGAATTCATTCCATACTAACTGGCGGTTCATGTATTCAAAGCTAACTGCTCTATTCATATTAGGGCTCCCATAGACCAGCCTAGCTCTTAAAGCTCTTTCAATTAGATTCCTATACCTGCATCACCAACTTGTATTATGAAAATTTCTGCAAGCTTGCCAAGGAAAATGTTATTCCTAGATCACACTAAGAACATCACATGAAAAAATTCTCACATTATTATATTACACATGCAGCTTCAACATGTTGACCTATACAAAATGGAAGTAAAGAAAATTTTGATTTCCATTAAAAAATATTGCATACGATGCTACAAGTTCAGTTATATGTTTTAACATGTCCAGGAACAGAAACTACCAACTCTAAATATAGTGCACTTATACTCCAAGCTTTGTTAAGGACTGGCTTGATAGGATCTATGTTGCACAGACACGGACACACATACGGCGACACAACAAATCTTAAAAAATAAGGACACGGACACAGCTAGGACACAATGATTAAAATATAATAAATTTATAATAAATATTACATATATTAAAAACAATACACACCCAATCAAATTAATCAACATCTAATTCAAATTATGCACACCCAATCAAATTATCAACCTCTATTATCTTTGCAACAGACAATAGTCAATGAAAAATTCAAAATACACAAAATTCAATCAAAATATGGAATGCTTACTTCTAATTTTGGAGTACAGGAGTTTCGATATGTACAAAACCGCCCCCAAACTTATAAACTTTAGGTTTTATAAGTTTTGGT
This sequence comes from Heteromeles arbutifolia, assembly GCA_024362995.1. Lineage (NCBI taxonomy): Eukaryota > Viridiplantae > Streptophyta > Magnoliopsida > Rosales > Rosaceae > Heteromeles > Heteromeles arbutifolia. Next base: position 18,089,974 of record JANCRC010000012.1, read on the forward strand.
ATTTACAAAACTACCTTGAAAATGTTTTTTAAATTTAAAAAAAGCCCCTGCCGTGTCTTGACTCTGTCTGATGCGTCCGACACTTCAAGGTTTCGGAGTGTCCGTGCAACCTAGGATAGGATAAGTCACTAGATTCAAGGCATACTGAAGAAAGAAATGGATGACGGTTTACATGTTTTGTCCAAGTTTGATGGTAGCAGATGGATTACTCATGAAGCAAATTCAGCCTTCAACTTGGACAAAGTTTGGAAGGTCCCTCCATTTCTTCTTCCATATGCCTAGAATCCAGTGAGTTATCCTACCCAATCTAATTCTCTCCACAAAATGCAGACTCAGTCTCTGAAAAAATTGGCTTAAAGTAGCATGCAGACATGAGTATACTGATTCAATGAAACCATCTTTCAAGTATCAAAACCATACCTTCCTGTGTAAAGAAATAAAAGCAAGTTGCCAAATGAGGCAGCTTTGTAAAGTCCTTCTATACGTTGTATCAGAATCCATGCTCCTCGTGCCACTGACCTCTGAACAAAATGCAGAGCGCTTCATTTGCCTATTTCAATAATTCTCCATGCGTTGTAATGAAGGGCAACGAAAAGATTGAAAAGAAAACAATACCTGTTCAGAATCGCCCCACCTACGGAAAGCAGAAAATGATTGCAAACGAGCCCATATGTATTGACCACCAACAGTAGCAACACAATACCAAAGCTTCTGCGCAACTGTAAGTCCAGGTCCTTCCAAACCCATTCTGACTATAAATAAGTTGAAGAAAAAACCATAAGCATAACAAATAGAAATACTACATGTAATTAGGATGTACTTTAAACAAGATGAATAAAAATATAAAAAAAAAAGAAAAAAAAAAAAGAAGCAAATTGCATACATCAGACAAAATATAACTGTTCACAGCTCAATTTGTGATTGACTAATTTAGGAACAGCCTGGTTACCACATCAGACAATGATCTGGAATTGTAAACTTCTATTTTAACAAAGTCCAGAATGTTCGTTCAGCTGTATCATATAAAGTTGGTGTACGTTCGTTATTCTGTTGTGAGAGTATAATCATATTTGTTAACAACAAATATAGGGAAGAAAAAGCAAATTTTTCTAGAAAGATAACAATATCAATACTTATTTGGTTATTGTATATCACCTAAAACAGCAACATAGGATCAATCTAGGACAAAGTGCATGCATACCATACAAATCAGAATCGTCTAGGAGAATATAACTCCATTTACCAATGCAAAAAGAAGCAATACCATTGTTTTTAAGCCACAATGACTCATATAAATCAGTGCCAAGAAAGACTATTCAGAAAGCTCATCTTCTTTGGTTCTTCCTTAGCCTAACTGATCACAACTTTGTCTAGAACCTAGAGCCAGCTTAACATATGCAACAAATTTCCAGAAGTTCTTACCTTTTCCTCTTGCTTCCATAGCACGCTCGTCTCTATACCTCAGATTCATGAGAGCGATTCCTGGAGTAGGTTTATCTACCCAAATTGAGAACCGCCAGATAAGAAACTCGAGGAAAGCATCAAGTTCTGCTTCATATTGAAATAGCATTCCTGGCTAATCCCAATGAAAATAATAACAGTTTAGGGATTCTGTAACAGCTATACATAGTTACTCGCTTTGAGGACTAGCACTACAAGCCAAGACCAGGAGAGATACCTTCATTAAGGAGAAGACCTTAACCAACTGTTCTTTCAACATGGCTGACATTTCAATGTCCAGCCTTCCCGCATCGAATTGGTTAACTCTGGATATCGAAATTGGGATTATTGACTGCAAAAGAATTCCTCATAAATCAACAAACACTATAACTAAGGTAATTCAACTCGAACAAAGTCACATAAACACTACTACACATGTGTATGCACGTATTTAAGCAATACGCAATGGAAAGAAGATTCTTTTAAACAAAAAGCTTACATTTAACAAATACTTGGTTTTGTTTTGCCATAAATTACAATTTTTTTGAGAATTCACTGCGTTCAAAAGACTGAATTTAATCTCAAAAACCATCAAACTGTCTCCCCACTCCACAAAAATTTATCTCTCAGATATCATTTTCCGTAAAAACAAATACAAAAAGAAATAAAAACCCACGAAATTAATTTATTTTCTGAAATCCAGAAATTGAAAAATTGAACTAAATTAATAGCAGAGACATGAAAGCTATTTAACAAATAAATTGATAAATTTTGAAAGGAAAAAGGAACCTGGTGGGAGTGAGAGATGGATTTCCATTGAGGAAGTAAGGACTTGTAAGTGTGAAGCCAAGCGTCTTCTGCTGGTGGTCTAACATTACTATTACTGCTACCACTCATTGAACGACTGAACAATTCAACAATCCCCTTCTTCTTCTACTTCTTTGAAGGGTTCGGTGATTGTGAATCGAATAAAATTTATTTGGAGTTTTGATTTGAGATTGGGGGTAGACTGTAATTGCTCGTCTCAAGGCTCTCTCCCTCTCTCTCTCTCTCTCTCTCTCTCTCTCTCTCTCTCTCTCTCTCTCGGTTTACGAGGGCGGGCGGTTGAGCTAGCGGCAAATAGCTATATTCACTAGAGCGACGGTTAAAATTGGGAAATTTGGTCTCAGTTCGAATTTTGTGGATGACGAATTCAATAAGTGGCTGAATTAGGTTCATTTGATCAAATCTAAACGGTTGAAATAAATCCATAAAAATGAGCTTAGAGTGAAACCGGTTCATAAATGACTCATCATCAATTCAAAACGATACCCGACAATTGTTTTAAAATTTTTGAATTTAAAGTCTCCCTTTCCCCCGACAACAATTACCTTCTTAATGCCCAAAACTCTCCATCTCCTACGAGCGATTTCAAACTTCCTTCGCCTCCAAAAATTTGCTTGCCATTCGAAACACAATCGTAGTTGTGTTGTACTTGTTGTCTCCAGCCTCACTGCACTTCCACACAGCAATTTAGAAAATTAGGCGAGTTTTCGAGGGTGTCCATTCGGTTCCACAAAAAGGATACGATGTTTGCTTGATTCGAGCTGGATTCAAAGTCCTTGCATGATAACCAACATCATATTTGATTTCCCGAAGTCAATTTCAAAATTGGTGAGTTTTGAAAATTTACTATGTTAATTCTAATTAATAGTGTTTATGGTTAATTATGCATGTTTGTTGATGAAATTATTTGAAATTGATGGATATATGTGAAATTTGTGGGAAATTTGGGTGCGTTGTGAAGTTATGAAGCGATGTTGACAGGTTGTGTAAGTGTGATGTCTTTAACTTTTGTTTTGTTGAAGTTGTAGTGTTGACTTGGGATTGATTTTTGTTGATGAAATTTTGTTTAATTTTATGAATTGAGTTGATACTGCTTAAGTCATGATGCGTTGTTCACAGTAGATGTATAGCAATGAAAACTTGTTGACAGATTGTTGTAAAGGTGTATTGTTGAATTTGGTTGTATTAAGGGTATATCTTGTTGAATTTGGTTGTGTTGAATGTTTGTATGTTATGTGTACATAAAATAGTAACTCACGGTGTTTAATAAGCAACCAAAGAAAAAGATTCCTATAGGGAAAAGGGTTAACAACCTGTCCCAAGACCCCAATGTGTTAGGATTGATACGTGAGAAGTTTAATGAGGCACAGCTTGCTGCCTTTAGGGCATCCTTCTTTGGCCTCCTGGAGCATGTGAATGAATTGGCCTTCAGTGGCCAATTGGTCGATAAATTGTCGCTCTAGAATAACAAGTTAAGTGGTTAAAGACCTTGAAAGACTGAACTATTTCATATGTTGTAAATTGACTCAATTCACAAACCAGGACTTTTGCCTCATTGTCGGCCTTCGATTTGATGAACCTCATGATGTATACATTGAGCTAGAATGGATTAAGCTTGTAAAGGCTGCTCACAAGGCCACCGAAGATCTTTAGGGTGAAATTTGCCTTCTTAGAATATAGGTTTCGTCATTTTTTACATTTTCCCACTTTTTTAAGCATATCGTAATTTCAAGGTTCATTAATTGATTCAAGTGTTACTTTCATAAATGTACATAAGGTATCAAAAATATTCATATACATTCATCACAAGTCATAGTTAGTGCATCACAATTTCCATCAGTGTTGTGACACACATATACATGCTAAAACAACCAACTTTGACCGCAACAAAACAATAGTTATCCCCATGCAAACTTAAACACATTTTGTACAAAAAAAAACCCGCCACAAATTACTTTTCAAACTGTGTTTAATGGGGCATTGAGCATATATGTGTAAAAAGCATCTAGCACTCCCAAATTTTCGGCGATCACATCACTGTTACTTTTGAGTTAGCTGCGAATTAGACACACGGTCAGCATTTTCTTTTGCATCGGTAACATCACCGACAGCTCACACGGTGTGGCCTCTGTGTGTTCTTCGGTATTGGTAGAGCAAAACTGGACAACTACAGAATAATCCAAAGTTGCGTTAAATATTACTACCACTAATATCTTGTGAGGCAAAGCATAAGCTATAATTAATTTCGTTGCGTACCTTGTGGTAATGGACAATTCTTTTTGCCACCGGTGCATCTCCGATATTGACTTTGCTTCTCTTTTGTACTTGCTTTCGACACCTTTTTTTTTTTATAACTTGAATTGGATCTTTAACCACCTCGGTTTGAGAAATCCTACCTCCGTCTTCACTCTCTTTTCTTTTTCGACCACAGTTACCAACAACCAAAGAGTTTAGCTTTGTATCCAAAAATTTTAAAATGCACTTCCACACAGCAATTTAGAATATTAGGCAAGTTTGGTTCAAGGGTGTCCAGTCGGTTTCACAAAAAGGACACAATGCTTGCTTGATTTGAGCTGGGTTCATAGTCCTTGCATGATAACCAACATCATATTTGATTTCCCCAAGTCAATTTCAAAATTGGTGAGTTTTGAAAATGGAACCCTAGAATTAAAATTTGTTATGTTAATTCTGATTAATTAAGTTAGTGTTTGTGGTTAATTATGCATGTTTGTTGATGAAATTATTTGAAATTGATAGATATATGTGAAATTTGTGGGAAAATTGGGTGCGTTGTGAAGTTATGAAGCGATGTTGACAGGTTGTGTAAGGGTGATGTCTTTAACTTTTGTTTTGTTGAAATTGTAATGTTGAGTTGGGATTGATTTTTGTTGATGAAATTTTGTTTACCCTTATGAATTGAGGTGATATTGTTTAAGTCATGATACGTTGTTCATAGTAGATGTATAGCAATGAAAACTTGTTGACAGGTTGTTGTAAGGGTATATTGTTGGATTTGGCTGTAGTAAGGGTATACCTTGTTAAATTTGGTTGCGTTGAATGTTTGTATTGTTATGTGTACAAGAAATGGCAACTTATGGTGTTCAATTAGCAACCAAAGAAAAAGATTCCTATAGGGAAAAGGGTTAACAACCTTTCCCAAGACCCCAATGTGCTAGGATTGATACGTGAGAAGTTTAATGAGGCACAACTTGCTGCCCTTAGGGTTTCCTACTTTGGCCTCTTGGAGCATGTGAATGAATTAGCCTTCAATGGCCAATTGGTCCATGACTTGTCGCACCTAGAGTAGCAAATCAAGGGGTTAAAGACCTTGAGAGATTGACCAATTTAATAGGTTGTGAATTGACTCAGTTCAAAAAGTAGGACTTTTGCCTCATTGTGGGGATTCGATTTGACGAATCCCATGATGTATATGTTGAGCAAAAAGGGATTATGATTGTAAATGCTACTCACAACACCCTCAAAGATCCTTAGGGTGAAGTCTGCCTTCTTAGAATTGAGATTTCATCGTTTTTTTTATACATTTTTCGCATTTTTTAAGTATATCGTAATTTCAAGGTTCATTAAGTTATTCAAGTGTTATTATCATAAATGTCCATAAGGTATCACAAATATTCATATACATTCATCATAAATCACAGTTAGTGCATCACATTTCCATCAGTGTTGGGACACACATATACATATGCTAAAACAACCAAGTTTGGCCACAACAAAACAATAGTTGTCCCTATGCAAACTCAACACATTTTGTATAAAAAAAAGACCCGCCACAAATTACTTTTCAAATCGTCTTTAATGGGTCATTGAGCATATATTTGTAAAAAGCGTCTAGCACTCCCAAATTTTCGGTGGCCACATCACTATTACTATTTTAAGGTGGCTGCGAATTAGGCACATGATCAACATTTTCATTTGCAACGGTAACATCACGGACAGCTCACACGGTGTGGCCTATGTGCGCTCTTCAACATCGGTAGGACAAGACCTGGACAACTACAGAATAATCCAAAGTTGTTTTAAATATTACTATTGCTAATATATTGTGAGACAAAACATAAACGATCTTTAATTTCATTGTGTACCTTGTGTTTGGTAATGGACAATTCTTTTTGCCATCAATGTCTCGGATATTGACTTGCTTCTCTTTTGTACATGTTTTCAACACCCTTTTTAACTTGAATTGGATCTTTAATCACTTGGGTTTGAGAACTCCTACCTTCGTCTTCACTCGCTTTTCTTTTTCGACAACGGTTACCAACAACCAAAGAGTTCAACTTTGTATCCAAAGATTTTAAAATGCATGACAGAAGTTTGCTACTTTCCTCTGACATCACCGCCTCGTCGATCAGATCTAAAAATTTTCTTGAAAATTGAGCTTTTTTGGACACGGTAGAATTGTCAGAATCTTTGCGTTCAGTGTCCAAAACAATACTAGATTTGCCGATTTGAAGCCATTTTTCAGTATGTAGTGTTGAGGCAACAACTCTATTTGTTTCATTCTCAAATATGCCAATATATGCCAACAAGAAACTCTCTAAAACTCCATCTCTTTGCAGCTGCACTTAGCATAATTCGAGATCGTATCAGCCACCAACCTCTTCATCTTTGTCACCTCTACAGCCCTCTCAAGTACTTCATACACTGCCTTATTCTTATCCCCTAACTTCTCCCTCATGAAACAAGTCACAATCTTTAATTCCTCCACTTGAAATTTTTCAAACAAAAGCCGGGTGTACAATTTGGCCACTTGAACTTTAAGTCTAAGCAAGTAGAACTTAGATCATTAGAAATAGTTGAGCAGTTAAAATTAGAAGTTCAAAAAATTCAATTAGTGCAAAAAGATTTGAGTGAACAAGTAGATAAATTGCATGATAAAATAAATAGATTATTAGTTTAATGACTAATTCTAAAACTAATAGAAAATATATTCAAGCTATGAAACCAGTAGCTAGTAGTAATAACCCAATCAGACAAAATAATTTAATTATCTAGTTAGTTTTAAGTTTAGCTGAAAAATTAGATTAAGTTGAAGAACAAATAGCAGAAATAAATCAAGTTTTACATAACACATCTTCATCACTTCCACCATCTTTGTTAGAAAAATTAGAAAATTTAACTAAAACATAACGCATCTTCATCACTTCCACCATCTTTGTTAGAAAAATTAGAAAATTTAACTAAGTACAAATAATCATATTAGAAGACCTAAGATAAGTCATTTTGATAACAGAAAATGGAACTCTTTAAGAGAAATTGAAAAGAAGTAGTTAGAGCTGAAGATATGTACCCAAATGAAGAAAAAGCATAAGAATTCATTAGAAGAGGATTTGAGAGAACATAGAGAAATAAATATAATTTGTACCAATTAGGTCTATTGAAAATAGAAGTAGAATTGTAAGTAGCATTAGTCAACATGAAGTTAGCTATATTGATAAAGAAGTTACACTTAATTTACTTAGTAAAGAAGCAGTTACTCATTTAAGAAAATTACATTTTAGTCAGATTCACATAGGAACAATATTAATTGGAATAGCAGGATTAACCAGAGCACAAGTAGGCACAAAAGCATTAATATACATATATGATGAAAGATGGGATAATCACCAACAAACAACAATAGCAACAACTGAAGTAGACTTAAGTTCAAACTTAGTAGTCATAGAATGCATTTCAAATTTTGTTATGACAATAAATAAATTTAGTAAATATATTAAAGTAAGCATAAGAACAAAAAATTATAATATGAAAGGAGAATATAAAAATTTGTGTATTAACTTAATGTATATTGGTAAAGTTTCTGATAAATATAATCATAAATCTAACTTAGAATTTCAAAATTTAGTTCAAACATTTGGTAGTAAACATGTAAATATGATAGAAGCAAAACCCGTAGATAATAGCTTTTTAGAAAAAACTCAGTGAACATTACCTAATTTACAAGTAGCAAGAAATAGACAACCAGATAGGGTACAAATATATGAAATTAGTACAGGAGAAGCAACAATTAGATTTAGCAATTATAAGCAATTAGAAAATATAGAAGATGATGAGAGTGAGATTGAAAATGAGAGTATTCATATGGCTTTTGATAATTTGGATATTAATTTAGTTGAGCAAAATTTTGATCATATTGTAGATAAGCTTATGGAAGATATTGATCATTTAGATGAAGAACAATACTTAGAAAAATATAAGACATGTGATTTAGGACTACATAGAATTTCAGATGAAGAAATGAAAAAATTAATTTTAGAAATAGGAGTAGAACATATTTTAGGATCAAAAGAATATAATAATTTATTAGAGTTGAAGGCAGAATATAATCTAGCAGAAGAAAATAGTACATCAGGGGGTAAAAAATTCAGAATATGTAGGTAGAACTGATCAACAATTTTTGAGACAAATAAATGAACAATATAATGAACAAGCAGGAGTAGATTACATTGAAGAAAGTATGATGAAACCACCTAAAAAAATAGGATTCCATATTTAAGAGGATTAGAACAAATTAATATAGCAGGTAATATATTAAACTTAGATAATATAGATCCACAAGATTGGGAAAGAACAATTGAGAGATGGCAAAAATGTTGTGTACATGCAGCATTAATGTTAGATTTTAGTAATTCACAAAATATGTTAGATTATTTTGAGCATACCTTAGATGATTTAATTTTTTATTATTTTCAGTCATGAAAAATTCAAAATCCAGTACAGCATCAGGTAGCTAAAACTCATTTTAATATTGATGGTTTTGTTACTTTAATTAAGCAAGAATTTTTAGATCATAATAGGTTACATGGTAGAAGTGACAAATAAGAGCAATTAGAAATTTAGAACAATTACAAATTTGTGATTTACAGTATATAGCTGAGTATACTTCAGATTTCTTTAAATATTTAGGAAGAACATGTAGAATTAGTGATATTAATGTATTAGATACTTATATGACAAAAATAAAAGGACCAATAGGTGAAAAGATTTGGAATGAATGTTAAAAGCATCAAAAGAAAAATGATATTGCAATAGGACCTAGAATTCAACATGTATATGACATACTTAGACAAGAGTGTAGCCAAATAAAAGCTAAGAGACAAATTAGGAAGCAAATTTACATAAGCTTTAAAAATATAGATTTACCACAACATTATGGTTGTCATATGAAAAATAAGCATAAGAAAATATACAAAAAGAAATATAAGTCATACAAACCATACAAACATCATAAGAATTTCAGCATATGACTTTCAAGAATATATAAGAAGAGAAAATATATTCTAAAACAATTTAGGAAAAGAAGTGGTAGACCTTGGATTAGAAAATATAAACCATCAAAAGATAAGAGTAGTTGTAAATATTATTTATATGGAGAAGTTGGACAAAATAGACCTAAATGTCCAAAATTAAGTAAACAACAGAGAGATAAAGTACATTTGATGGAGTTGTTTAAGTTAGAAGAAGATGAGGATATACAGTCAATATATAGTTTAGATGATTTAAGTGATAATGACAATATTTATAGTATAGAAAGTATAAATATGATAGCTTCAGACTCAGAAGAATCAAGTAGTTCATATAATGATTTAGAAGAGTATATGTGTGCATTCATAGAAGAACAACATGAAGAAGAGTATAAATATATAAATTTAGGCGGGCCAGAAAAGTGTCATAAGTGTAGTAAATTAGTTGCAAATAAATACTATATATAATACATATTCAATATTGTGTGAAAAGTGTTATAGTAATAGGTTATTAAAAATTAATTCAGCAGAATCACAAGAAAGTACTGAAATATTAGGAAATACTGTTCATAGTATAGAAAAACCAAAAAATAGTTCTTTAATTACCATAAATTGTGAAATAGAAATAGCAAAAGAACACAAAGTACAAACAACAGCCATGATGGATACAGGAAGTACAAAGAGTGTAATAAGAAAAGAGTTATTACCAGAAAAATATAGACAAAAATTAGCAAAACCAGTGAGAATAACACAGTTTGATGAGAGACCAGTTTATTTAACACATTGCATTAATAATGAGTCTATTAAAGTAGAAAAACAACAAATTAATTTACCATTAACATTTGTTTCACTAGTAGGATCATATTCATTTATTTTAGGTTTAAACTTTTTGAAACGTTTCTAAGGTTTTTTATTTATGAATCTTAACATAACATTTTTCAAAAGAGGTATTACAATAACTAATCAAAGTAATACTACAAAAGCATATAAAAGCATAAGTATGGAAGAATCTAGTAGTCAAGATAGTTATTATTTAGAAAACTCAAAAGAAAATGATGAGCATAATAATATAAAAGAGTTTGATGAAGAAATATTTGAACATGAATATCCGATTTTAGAAGAAGGAACCCCGTATCGAAATATTACAGCTAGATAGACCAAATAGTTTAGAATAATTATTACAATTAGCAGAACAAACTAGAATCATAGGAGAAGACGACTCACAGTTACATTGGAGTAAAAATAAAATATTAACAAAATTAGATATAGTTAATCCATATTTAACCATTAAGACAGCTGATAGTAGTTTATTAGATAAACAAGAGCTTGAGCATCAAATAAAAGAGCTGTTAAATTTAAAAGTAATTAGACCATCTAAGTCTAGACATAGATCAACAACATCTATTGTGAGAAAACATTCAGAGCTAAAAAGAGGTAAGGCTAGAATATTTTATAATTACAAGAGATTAAATGATGATACATATGAGGATAATTATAAGTTACCAAATAAGGATGAGCTTATAAATAAAATTCAAGAGAGTAAATATTTTAGTAAATTTGATTGTAAATCAGGATTTTGGCAAATACGATTAGCAGAAAAATCAATTGAGTTGACAACTTTTACTTATCCAAAAGGACATTTTGAGTGGCTTGTTATGTTATTTGGACTTAAAAATGCTCCACCGATCTTTCAAAGAAAGATGGATCAAATTTTCAAGAAATATGATAATTTTGTTGTGTTTATATAGATGATATTTTAGTATATAGTAAAAATAGAAATGAACATAGGAAGCACTTAGAAATAGTTTTACAAGAATTTATCAATAATGGAATTGTGATTAGCAAAAATAAAATAGTATTAGAAAAGCAAGATATATAATTTTTAGGAATGTATATTAAGTCAGGTACAAAACAATTACAAGATCATATATCTAAAAAAGTCTTAGAATTTCCAGATAAGTTAGAAGATAAAAAACAGTTACAAGCATTTTTAGGATTGTTAAATTATGCAAGAAATTTTATCCCTGATTTAGGAAGAAAAATAGCAATATTACATAGTAAACCTAGCAAAACAGGACAAAAATATTTTAATATTGAAGATATTAAATTAGTTCAAAATATAAAGGAAGAAATTACTAAACTTAAGCCATTAACATTACCATTAGATGATAGTTATAAAATAGTTGAAACAGATGCTTCATCATTAAATGGGCAGGTAAACTATACCAGAAAAAACATAAGGAGTCACCAAAGTCTGACGAACAAGTTTGTAGAAATTCATCAGGAAAATTTAGTGATAAACAATCAAGATTACCATCGACAGATTTAGAAATTTTAGGAATAATTAACTCACTTGAGGCATTTTCTATATTGTTACATAATGAAGTATTTACAATTATAACAGATTGTCAAAATATAGTTTCTCATTATAATAAGATATATATTAATAAACAGGCAGCAAGATTGGTTAATTTTATTGATTCAATTACAGGAAATGGTTTTAAACCAATTTTTGAACATATTAAAGGTAGTGACAATACATTAGCTGATATCTTATCAAGACTAATTCATTGAACATGAATGGAATATCGTGGACCATCATCCTCAAATAGCACAAGACCACAAGTTAGAAGAGCACATTTCAATAGCATAATGATGCACCATGGACCTCCACCATTCAGTGGATTCCAAAATAGCATAAGCAGACCAGCATCACCACCAGCACCCACATTTAACTTTAATGGCACTATTGTTGAAGGAATAAAAAATCTAACTCTGAGGTATAGGCCAAGGTTACTAGGACTCACTGATAGACAACATGTTCTCTTAGATAATTTTTGGAATGTTCAAATCAAATAGCCAAACATGAGGTTAGGCCATGAAAAATTAATTGGAGCACTAGAACAAGAGTTTGGTAATTTTAATTTAATTTCCATCAAAGCCAGCATCATATTCATTCTCTTGAACACAACCTTTAAGCCCTTTTTAGAGACCATGAGTCATTACTTAGCAAGTTCACCAAAATGAACCAAGAACTCCAAACTCTTAGAATGCAGCAGAAGGCAAGTGACACCTTGAAAAGAGAATTGAAAATAGGTTTAGAAACTGATCAGCATAAGAATAAAGAAAGAGAGGTTATTGAACCCATAAAACAAGAGGCTAATGAGCCCATAGAAGAGAGAGAGAAAGAGATTAAGATTGAGCTCTTAGAAGAAGATATTGAAATGGAGCAACATCAAAATAATGAGCAGCACCAGCATCTGAGTGACAAAGAAAAACAAGAAAGATATAAAGGTTTTCTTAGGAATTTATCTTTAGACTTAATAGTAGATAATATTCTATTAGAAGAAATTTCAAAAGCAAAATTAAGGATAATGCCACCAAATATGCAAAATGAGATCCTGAGCAGAGCATCACAGTCCATGAAAAAGTTACAATTACAATTATAATATGCTTTGTATCAGTCCATCTTTGATTTAAAACCAGGGATGAATATTATTACAAAGATGTATCCACCATGTCTTTGTGATAGTACTGAGAGTTGTATTTGTAAACTAGAGGTTAGCATAGCTGTAGCCAGGTTTAACATGAGAGATTTTAGACCATGACATTTTAGTTATGAGCATCAGAAAAAGCATAATGTAGTAGAAGTTACCCCAACCTTACTATTAGAGTTTGGCTATCTTGATAAAATATTCATTAACCATATTTCCCAACTAGAATCATTTCCTGAAAAGCTTATAAAAGTAGCAGAATATTATCTAGAACAGTGGAAAGAAATTTGCATAAGTTTTATTAGTAGTCCTCTAGATTGGTATGTACACATGCATAAGGAGAAAGATAGGCATATGGCCATGATTAATGAAGAGTCCTTTAGACTATCATCTATCTCCCCACACAGGTTGACTCATTCATACAAAAATATTCTAAGATTTCAAGGGATCCAAATGCTAGCCATAGATGAGTTTGAAGATTTTAGGTATGATATAATACTAGTAGCAGAAGAAGAAATGTATATTTATAGTAAGACAAAAATCAGTCATCAGCCCTACTGGAAGCCTCAAAATTTCAAAGGAGAAATAGCAGATATGTATTACAAGGTAAAAGAAGATAGAGAAAGAGATGCACACTACTACAATATTAGCTTTAGGTGTCGGACGATCCTGGCGGTTAATAAGCCATTCTGACAGATAAAAGATATCCGACACATAATTTATTTACTGTCGGATTAAAGATACTTTCTGTCGGATATAGCCGACAGAAATTCCTGGCGGATTTTTCCTGGCGGATTTAACCGCCATAAAATAATTATAACCCTCAGTATTTTTGAATTCTTTTTTTTAATATTTTTAACATATTCTGGCGGTTTCTAAGTTAATAGTGGCGGTTATAACCGATAGAACTTGACTATTTTTTTTGCACTCACGGTCCCGTTACCTAATCTTTGAATGTTTTTTTTTTTTTGCGATTTTTTACACATGCTATCTCGGAGTATATACCAACATATTTGACGGTTGGATCGTTGAAACTAGTTTCGTAGAATGCATATCCTATCAAATTGATAGATTCAACAAACACTTAAGAGTTAATGTTATACTTCCATTAAGTATAAAAAATTATCCACTAGTGTAAATATTTTAAATTGAAGATCGAATTCGTTCAATGCATTCTTATAGGGTCGAGGAGTGTAGCTGTAAAAAATCATCAAAATCAGAGCTAAAATAACTGTTAAATTGTGATTTTTTGTTTATAACCATCGAAATTTTTTGTTTCGTTACCTAATCTCTGAATGTTTGTTTTTTACGATTTTTTACGTATACAATCTCGGAGTGTGTAAAAATAAGTTTGACGGTTGGATCGTTGAAAAAAGTTTCATAGAATGCATATTGCATCAAAACTGTAGATTAAACAAACACCTAGAGTTAATATTATACTTCTATTAAGTATAAAATAAGATTTTGTGGTATCCACTAGTGTAAATATTTGAAATTGAAGATCAAATTTATTCATTACATTCTTATAAGGTTGAGGAGTGTAGCTGTAAAAAATCATCAAAATACCGTTAAATTGTGATTTTTCTTTTATAACCGTCGAAAACTTTTGTTCCGTTACCTAATCTCTGAATGTTTGTTTTTTACGATTTTTTACGTATGCAATCTCGGAGTGTGTACAAATAAGTTTGACGGTTGGATCGTTGAATACAGTTTCGTAGAATGCATATTGCGCCAAAACGGTAGATTAAACAAACACTTAGAGTTAATATTATACTTCTATTAAGTATAAAGTAAGATTTTGTGGTATCCACTAGTGTAAATATTTTAAATCAAAGATCGAATTTATTCATTACATTCTTATAGGGTCGTGGAGTGTAGCTGTAAAAAATCATCAAAATCGGAGCTAAAATAACCGTTAAATTATGATTTTTCGTTTATAACCGCTGAAAACTTTTGTTCCGTTACGTAATCTCTGAATGTTTGTTTTTTAAGATTTTTTACGTATGCAATCTCAGAGTGTGTACACATAAGTTTGACGGTTGGATCGTTGAAAAAAGTTTCGTAGAATGCATGTTGCGTCAAAACGGTAGATTAAACAAACACTTGAGTTAATATTATACTTCAATTAAGTATAAAATAAGATTTTGTGGTATCTACTAGTGTAAATATTTTAAATTGAAGATCAAATTTATTCATTACATTCTTATAGGGTTTAGGAGTGTAGCTGTAAAAAATCATCAAAATCGGAGCTTAAATAACCGTTAAATTGTGATTTTTCTTTTATAACCGTCGAAAACTTTTGTTCCGTTACGTAATCTATGAATGTTTTTTTTAACAATTTTTTACATATGCAATCTCGGAGTGTGTACAAATAAGTTTGACGGTTGGATCGTTGAAAAAAGTTTCGTAGAATGCATATCGCATCAAAACAGTAGATTAAACAAACACCTAGAGTTAATATTATACTTCCATTAAGTATAAAATAAGATTTTGTGGTATCCACTAGTGTAAATATTTTAAATTGAAGATCAAATTCATTCAATGCATTCTTATAGGATCGAGGAGTGTAGCTGTAAAAAATAATTAAAATCGAAGCTAAAATAACCGTTAAATTGTGATTTTTCGTTTATAACCGTCAAAAACTTTTGTTCCGTTATGTAATCTCTAAATGTTTGCTTTTTGTGATTTTTTACGTATGCGATCTCGGAGTGTTTACAAATAAGTTTTACGGTTGGATCGTTGAAAAAAGTTTCGTAGAATGCATATTGTGTTAAAACGGTAGATTAAACAAACACTTACAAGTTAATATTATACTTCCATCAAGTATAAAGTAAGATTTGTGGTATCCACTAGTGTAAATATTTTAAATTGAAGATCAAATTTATTCATTGCATTCTTATAGGGTCGAGAAGTATAGCTATAAAAAATCATCAAAATCGGAGCTAAAATAACCGTTAAATTGTGATTTTTCGATTATAAACGTCGAAAACTTTTGTTTCGTTACGTAATCTCTGAATTTTTGTTTTTAACGATTTTTTACGTATGCAATCTCAAAGTGTGTACAAATAAGTTTGACGGTTGGATCGTTGAAAAAAGTTTCGTAGAATGCATATCACGTCAAAACGGTAGATTAAACAAACACTTAGAGTTAATATTATACTTCCATTAAACAAACAGTTTAGTTTGTGTGATGACATTTTCATTGTACAATTATCTTTTTGTTTCTTTATCGCATATTTTACATGAGTTATTATGTATTAAACCAAACAATTATTTATTTAATTTTAAAAAATGTATTTAATTTAAATACATAATTTAAAATTTTGGAAGGGAATTTAAAATTTTGGGACGGAATTTTGGGGGGATTTTTGCCGCCATTTTTCTTCTGTCGATTATAACCGACAGTAATGAAAATGTTTCTGTCGGTTTTTATTTTAAAAAACTTTTTTGCCGGTTTTAACCGACAGTAATGAAAAGATTCCAAAATAAATTACGTTGGTGCCTTCTCCCTTCCCCCTTCCTTCATTTCCCATTTCTACCGTTGAGCTCTTATCCCCTCTTCTCTCTAGCCTTGAGCCCAGAGCCATGAGATCTCTTTTCATCTCTCTTCATTTCTCTCTATAATCTTCATCCTCATATGTTATCCCTCGTCTCTAATCTTCTCGGTGTGCAACCCAAAACCAAAACAACCCACACCCCCATTTCTGCAAATCTTGGCCTCTCGCTTCGACGAACATGTCTTGAAACCGAGAGAAAAGACTCTCTGTACCTGCGATTCTGAAATCCAAAACCCAGCTCGACCGTCACCGATGCAAGCCCACAATATCGTCCGCGCTGCGTTTGAGCAGAAATATGCTCAGAGATCAGAAAGTCAAGCAGCCCATAAACGGATCTAAACCGATACAAATGCACAAAGGTAAACAACCTCCTTTTCTTAGACATCTTCGTTTCCAGTTTCCTTTTTTATTAGAAAATAGACGAAACCCTCGTGCATGTGTGCTTTCAGTGCAGGTTCAACAATTAGCGGAGATGGTCAAGAACACAAATAGAGCGACTGCAGAATTTCAAATCCGCCTAATACAAGCGGAAAAATCGAGGTTTTAGATCTGCAAGAAAAGGTATAAGGCCTCATTCCCCAAACTCGAGCTCGATCTTGTGCATACCATATCTCGAGATGAATCATCTGGGTTTTGTTCTAATAATCTTACAAATTTGTTGAGCAATTTTTGTAAAGTCGGAATCTTTGGTTTCGGTTGTGAGGAATCTGATTTGGGTATATGTGTTTTGCAGGGCACGGTGGTTGTGGCGGAGGAAGATAAGGATTGACGACGGAGCTCTAGCCATGAACTATTAGCTCTGTCTTTCTCTTTCTAGCTATGAATTGAATACAAAATTCTGTGTTGATATGGAAAATGAAGCTCGAAATTATTACACAAATGGCAGAAAAAAAAAGTTCGAGTGTGAAGTTTCACTTACTGGTAGATGGCTTTGGAAATAGGGTTGTCCAGACTACAGAAGAAATCCATTGCTTTTGGAAGATGGGCTGTTCTGAATCTATCGTCTCTCTCCCTCTCCAATGTTCTTCGAGGGGTTCTTGTGATGCAGAAGGTGGTTTATATATTTTTTATTATTAATATATTTTCTGTCGGTTTTATCCGAAAGAGAATGCTTTTATTTATTGTTATTAATAAATTCACTGTCGGTTATATCCGACACAATTTCTGTCGATTTTACTATTTTCTGTCGGTTTTAGCCGACAGAAATGCTCTTATTTATTTATTATTAATATATTCTTTGTCGGTTATGTCCGACACAATTTCTGTCGGTTTTAGAGTATTTTCTGTCGGAAAATTCATTTCCTGACGTCGGCAATTCTGTCGCTTATTATATCCGCCACTGCATCCATTTTCTGTTGGATTTTGGTTAAAATCCGACAGTAATATACGTTTTTTGTCAGTTTTTGAACCGCCAATTATAGATAATTTTGTAGTAGTGGCAGAGCTAGTAGAAGACGATGAACAATATTGGAACAATTTGACAGAAGAAGAGCTGCATAACATCGACAACATGATGGAAGCATGAAGAGCTAGCGGCAAATTAGCAAAAGAAAGTAGTATAAGTTGAATAGCATCATGCAAAATAATGTATTTTAATCAGACATAAATGTTAACATCATTGTGGACCCTGTTACAATAATGAAATAATGGCATAAGAGTAAATAAAGAAAAGAGCTTGACCCATTAAACTTAGTTTGTAATTATAAACATTAGGGTTTTTATCACAAATGGTTCCTGAAATTGACCTACTCCATCAAGATGGTCCCTGAAATTGAAAATCAATCAATGTAGTCCCTGAAAATTAGTGTCGCAAATAAATGTGGTCCTTCCGTTACAATTCCGTCAAAATTTTCTGTTATGTGCTGATGTGGCACATAACTGGTCCCACAAGTTTAATTAAATATTACTATATGAATTAGAATGTTTAAATAATAATTTTTTTAAAGTTTTATATAATTAAAAATGAAAAACAAAAAACAAAAAAAAAAACAAGAAGATGAACTTCATCTTCTTCTTCGCCTCCCACCGGAGCAACCACCCCAGGTACCTCATAGCACATTCCTCAGGTACCTCTTGTTCCTCCTCTTTCAGAAACTTCTTGTTCCTTTGCCCATTTCATTGGATTAAAAATGTTTAAAGAACAAAAAACAATTTTTAGTTTTATATAATTAGAAACTTAAAAAATAAAGGAAAAAAATAAGAGGAAGATGTACTGTTCATCTTCTTCTTCCCCTCCCAGGATCCCACCCAAGCAACCTCGACAACCCACCCCGTCGCACATTAAACGTTCCCTTGTAGGTGCCGGTCTAGTTGAGTTGGAACCGGGTCCTGATGACGTTGATGGGTTGAAGACACGCAGCCTCCATTGCCTTCGAGCAAGCTCGACAGCGCCTTCACATACAACGGAATAGGCAGCTTTTTGGACGGTGGTGGCAGTCTTGTAGGATTCGGAGTTTCGTCCATATTTTTCAGTGGGGTGGGGTGGGGTGGGGACTGGGTAGTTGCTCCAGTGGGAGGCAAAGAAGAAGATGAAGTTCATCTTCTTGTTTTTTTTTTTCATTTTTAATTATATAAAACTTTTAAAAAATTATTATTTAAACATTCTAATTCATATAGTAATATTTAATTAAACTTGTGGGACCAGTTATGTGCCACGTCAGCATATAACATAAATTTTGATGGAATTGTAACGGAAGGACTACATTTATTTGCGACACTAATTTTCAGGGACTACATTGATTGATTTTCAATTTCAGGGACCATCTTGATGGAGTAGGTCAATTTCAGAGACCATTTGTAAGAAAAACCCTAAACATTATTATTATAATTCAATCACATCTAAGTTTAAAAGTCTATTGTTACACTGTAATAGAACTTCTTTAATAGAACTACTAACTTTGTTAGAATAATAACGTCATTATGTAATTAACTATAACTTTACCGTATTATTGTTCAAATTGAATGGAATTGATACCATTTTTTTTAAGTAAGGGTACTATATAATCCTCTTTTCATAGACCATTATTTGCTGAAAAATCCTAACAACATATTTCCAAACAAATTAAGATGAAATAACCTAACTACAACATAACTTGAGTAGGACTCGTGTTGTTTGAAGAATAATTAGCTAGAATCAATGATTTTAATTCATAAAGGTCCAGTACGTGTTAAAGTATTAAACAGTTCAAATGGTTAATTTAATCATCAACAATTATGTCAAAATTTATAATATTTGATCAGAATAATTGGTCTCATTAAACATTAAATAACGTAAAAATCTTATAACAATCCAAATATTCTATTAATTTAGTTCATGGGTCTACCATGTCGCTCTTTCATGATTAGATTGTTCTTTGTACGGCAAGAATCACATATTAGGATGATCTTAAAGGGCAGATTAATAACTACATATAAATAGAATCCTGGCTTTGGCTTTGGTTAGTTCATACTTCTGACCTAATATGAAGTACAGCTTTGGTCAGTTCATACTACTGACTAATATGAAGTCCAGCTTTTTTTAGTTTAGTATT
This sequence comes from Heteromeles arbutifolia, assembly GCA_024362995.1. Lineage (NCBI taxonomy): Eukaryota > Viridiplantae > Streptophyta > Magnoliopsida > Rosales > Rosaceae > Heteromeles > Heteromeles arbutifolia. Next base: position 18,110,082 of record JANCRC010000012.1, read on the forward strand.
TATTGTTTAGTTATACTGAAAAGATGATGAAGTAACTTTGACAAAAAAAAAAAAAAAATGATGATGATGAAGTAAAAGCTTGATATGATGCACGCATGCTTTGAAAATAATTATGTAAAGAAGGCAAATATGGTTGTTGACAAATAAAAATATTATTTTTATCATATTTACCATACATGTAATATTTGGGTGCTCACTACTTTGGATTTTGTCTAATGATATTTTAACACATCTTTTATTGTCTTAAAAAAATAATGGACATGTTATTAGTTTTTTTGAGCTTTAAAAAATAAGGAACACGTGATATTTTTTTATTGTGTCAAATCAGAAAGTGAGTACATAGAGTACTCAGTAGTGAGTATCTAAGTATTATTTTTTCCATACCATATTTGTGCCACTTCTCTAAAGAAGTATGACCCATATGTGTTGGTGAGCTCTACCTCTATTAGAAATGTGATATAAATGTGGTACAAAAAATGTGATATGTGCATCATTACTCTATTTACAAATTAGCTAATGTAGAGCTGCTCATGCCTTGAGTTGTTTGACACGATAGTCCATCCTAATAGATTTTTTTCTACATTCGAATATTTTGGACATCTTAGCCTTTGTCTCCCCCTTCTTAATGTGTAATTTTTTTTTTAATTTCTAATAATCTGTCTTCTTTGTTTTGTAGCTTGTTTTGCAGGGTTCATATCTTCTCTATATGCACGTAAGTTGATAACATATTTATACTATATAGGACGTTGGATCCAGTCTGGGTCCCATACGACCAAAAATATTAGGCATGACAATTTCGTTTATTGCGTGAAAATTGTGCTAGATCTATTATTAATTTCCACTATTTCCCAACACATTATCTATTACAAAAGTCATAATCTGTATATTTTTAATCACCCACTCAGATTCTGTAGCCTATTTTTTTTTTTTTTTGGAAAAAAACATTCTGTAGCCTGTTTGTTGAAGTGAATTATTGCATCAAGAATAAAGAATGCATATATATATATATATATATATATATATATATATATATATATATAAAGGACCCTTACCAAGAGGGATCTCTATTTTTCTAAAAAAATGAGGACACCCTCTTGACCGTTTGATTGACTTTAATGAAATTGTGTGATTGAGATTAAAACACAGGTCACACAATCTCAACCACACAATTTCATTAAAGTCAGATCTAACGGTCAAGAGGGTGTCCCCATTTTTTTAGAAAAATGAGGATTCCTCTTGTGAAAGGTTTCCATATATATATATATATATATATATATATATATATATATATGAATAGTGCTATTACACCCAAAACCCTAACTCCAATTTATAAACAAGCCCAACTTCCGAAGGTACAACCCTAATTAAAGTAAGCCTTAAGAGCCATTAGTTTATGGGGGCCTGAAAACACTCCCCACCCAGCTTTTTTTGCCCCCACTTTAGAAAAAAAGCAAAAGCAGGAATAAATAAAGATATTACTAAACAAATGAAACTTGAAAATGGAAAGAAAAACATACAATATGCAAAGTTTCTCAACCTCACCCCTCTATAAAAAAATTTAAAGGTCATAGACTTGAGCTTCTTCGACCTCATCAAAGAGAAAGCAAACAGTACTCATAAAGCTTTAGCTAGCAAAGTCTTGTTTGGGTGCATATACAGGGAAATATACGAAAGTGAGAGCGAGAGAGAGAGAGACAGAGAGAGAGGAAAACAAAGAGAAATTCTTTTCTGGTTTCCTTGCGTGATCTTTTGAACAAGGGAGCAAGCGCATGAACTGAACAAGTGTTTTTGGGAGTGGTCTTAAGAGAAACAAATGATGGCCGGAAACCCTAAGTGGTGGAGCAGCATGCATCCACCATCTCTCTACCCTTCTGAATATGTGCAGCTTGGATCTTCTAGTTCACTCCCTCTGAATTCTTTGCCTGACCATAACCTAGAGCCTCCACAATCCTGGAGCCAGTTACTCTTGTACCCCTCTCTCTCTCTAGATTGATCTTTGACACAGTATTGTGTTATGAACTGAAATTTTGAATGTTTTAATCATTTTTCAGGGGTGGATTGTCCAGCCCGGAAGATAGCTTTGGTACCCTGAGTCATAATTTTCAACCTAAAAGTAGGTTGAAAAATTGGGAGGAGGACCAAATCTTGATTCCACAATATCCAAGGGTTCCTCTTCCTCCTCATGATGTTGATAATATTATAAAGCAAGAGGCTAGTTCCCAGAACAGCATTAACTTATTGGGCAGTACTCGTCATGGAGACGAAGAATTTCAGCCGCAGGCACCTAGCAGCAGCAGGCCTGCTTGCTCCCTAGTTCAAATCATGCCAGTTGCATCCCCTAGGCCTTGTGTCACTAGTTCAAGTAATACTAATAATATATTGGACTTCTCCTATAACAAAACTGACAATAAGAGGAACCAACATGCAGATCACTCATCTGAGGTAATTAAGGGAGAATTATATCCCTTCCAATATATATATATATATATATATATAGTTTTCTTCAAGTTTTGTCTTGATGTTCGTTAGATTATGCTTCTATTATATATCGGTTTTCTATTTTTCTACTTTTAATTTATATTTTCCATATGCATGTTGTTTGTACTAGTGTAATAGCACTGCCACTGGTGGAATAACCAAGAAGGCCAGGGTTCAACAATCTCCAAGCCAACCACCTCTCAAGGTAGCAAAATTAATCTCTCTTCTTTTTAATTAGTAGTTATAGTTTTCTTTGAGCACTTATTAAGTGAAATTAAGTAAATCTCTTGTGGTTAGTTTGGTGACCAATATATATGATCGATCCATGATCAAAATAAACAAGTGCTAAATTAACTATCTTCTAACATGAATTTTCTTATAAATCTACTGTGAACCAGGTCAGGAAGGAGAAGCTAGGTGATAGGATAACAGCCCTTCACCAACTAGTTTCCCCATTTGGGAAGGTGAATACTGGGAATTTCATATTTGTTGAGGTTTTTTGTTTTGTTTTGTTTCCTTTTTCCATGATAAAATCCAACGAAAAGATTTATTTATTTATTTTCCAAAAACTCAGATCAAAGCGCAGTTCTTTTACTTCTTTACGTATTTTATTTCACTTTGGATTCTCTCTTTAACATTAAAGAGGACCAGAGAGAGATGATTTATAAAGGGTTTGCTGTGGTATGTGCATGTTTGTTTCTCTTTTGCAGACTGACACTGCTTCAGTCCTGTTAGAAGTCATTGGGTATATCAGATTCCTTCAGGGTCAAATTCAGGTGATGTTTCTATCAAAACTATATACATACATACATACATACATATATATATATTAATATTATATACACTCTACTCTGCTAGCAACTCAGAATCAGTGAGAGCATGCACTTAATGTTTCAATAATTCATGCTTTTTCTTACCTTCTTTAGTTATATGGATTATGGAAGTCATGAACTTTATTCCTTTTTCACTTCCCTTTGTTGCAGGCCCTCAGCTCCCCTTACTTGGGCAGTGCCTCAAAAAACATGAGGAACCAACAGTCTGTAAGTACCTATATCCCATTCCCAAAGCATAACCAGTTTAGTGCATTTTTCACCATTCTACATCGGTGGTGAGTGCCACTACTGTATAGATCATTGTTAGATGTGTGTGTGATTTAATCTATTTACTACACAATCTCAAAATTTAACCTTATCAAATATGACAATACGGTGGTGAGCAAAAATATTTCCTAACAATTTGTTCCAACACCCTCTTTCACTCTCCATCTCTCTCTCACACATATATTCATACTTGGGAACTTCATTTTAATCCTTAAAAAAGATGAGTTTTAGACTATAACCTTGTGTTAGATTAAAATCCAATTTTAGTCCCTAGTACGTTTAATCATATCATTTATTAGTTATATTTTGATGTTTTATTTATCTTTTTATTTATACTTTAATGTATTAATTACATTTAAATTTAATTTTTATTTCATTCATCATAATATATTTTAATGTCTACATTTAGGGAACTAATTTTTTTATAATATGTATTCCGATAAGAATTTTGTATGTTCTTCATTTAGGTACATTAATACATTTGAATATTTCGGTATATCCATTGGTACAAACATATAGTTACATTGATTCAATATAATGCATTTCGTTACATACATTTTGGTACACACATTTGAGTATTGACTTTTAGGTACATTAATTCAATATATTATATTTCGGTACATACATTTAGGTACGTACATTTTGGTGCATACATTTCGGTATTGACATTTAGGTACGTACATTTTGGTACATACATTTTGGTAATAACATTTCAGTACATACATTTTGGTGCATATATTTCGGTATTGACATTTAGGTACATTAATTCAATATGATACATTTAGGTTTATTATAATATATTTCGGTACAATTATGTAGGTACAAATATTTCGGTACAAAAAATCAATTTTATATATTTCGGCACAATCATTTAAGTACACTTATGTATTTATATATTTTTGTATCACAAATTTCTTTTAATATTTTCTCATTTACATTCATTTATAATTAAAAAACTAAATATGTGCATATTAATAAAATTAAAATTTAATGCGGAGAGATTAAATAAAAATACACATTAAATAGCAAAAATTGAATGTAAATTTTGATAAAAGTACATATAATCTAGCACCAGGTTTTTTTTTTTAAAATTTTAATCTTTTATAAGGACTAATGTTCAAAAACCCAATTTTACTTTCAGAAACTAAGCATGTGGACTAGCTAACTTAATTAATTAATTATTGTGTGTCTTAATGAATTAGAATAATATAATTGATGAAGGATAATTTAATTACTTTAGGTTACAAGGAGAAAGGAATTGTGCATTTCCTGAAGACCCTGGTCGGGTAGGCTTTATTGGATCCATTACCCCATCAAAATCAAGGAGGGGAGGCTTTGAATATATAAATTAAAGCATCTAACAAATTAATTATTTTATTCATGATAAAGAAAAGCACTCAAGGAACAAGCTAGGTTCTCAACTTTACAAAAACTTTAGTCGCATTAATTTAAAGGAAATTAAAAACATAATATGCTTTTGGATCATAAACTATAGTCACTATACCTAACTAGAATTTGGAATCAAAAGTTGAATTGATGATATAGAAATTAACATTAAAATTACTGGTCATATGGTGATACTCTCTTTTAGTCTCTTTTGCCCTTTTAACTGTTGGGTGACAACTGCCTGAAAAGCAAAGGCGCTCCTAACCAGATGCATATTGTGAATTTGATTGATTTTTTTTTATGATAATTACAGGAATCACAAGATCATAAGGCAAAGGATCTGGGAAGTAAAGGGTTGTGCTTGGTTCCTGTGTCATGCACTCAGCATGTTGGGAGTGACAATGGAGCTGATTATTGGGCTCCTGCTTATGGAAATGGGTTTTAATTAACCCTAAGTGCAATTTTTTACTGTAGGATAGGATGAGATAACATTATGCGCAGTCAATCTGTTGCAATTTAAATTAAGGTTGATTGGCCATGATGTTATGCATTCTAAATTAGATTTGTGCACTATTGCTAGCTTTATATTGTACTCAATTACTAATTAAATAAAAACTCAATGTAGTAGTAGTATTCTTGTAGGAAGAAGTACTCCATTGCATCTCTCTTTATCTCTCTCTTTTGATGTATAGCTTCATAAAGATCTTGCAAGCTTAATTATTCTAAGGATTGAAAAACTATTAATTTGGACTAGAGACATAAAATATATCAAGTTAAATTGAATAAAATGAGCATTTTTATTTAATAAGTGCGTGCTAATATCTGTCGATGATCATTTGGTTTAGTGCATGGCCTCCACTTTGTTGAAGGTTGAAGGTCGAAGGTCTTGGGTTGAAATATTTTGAACAACAGTTGTTGATAAACAAAAAGAAAGGGAATGATATTTATTTTTTGAACTAATAATTAATTCAAGTTGCTACTCGAGAGATCATACTTAGTTGAATTCTTTACTTCGCAAGAGAAGAATGACAACCAATATTAACACTAGGATTTTGATGACAAGGAAATAAATTAGGCTATTTATTGAAGTGGCAGGACAATATTGAAATAGTCATGATGATATAATGTTGATGACATACTCCACAGAATTCTTTTCTTCGGTTTTTTATGCATGTTTCGTTTCCAAAATTTTCCTAATGCTTATTATATAATGGAAACTTCAATCATGCGTTCATGTTGTATGCATCAAACGAATTCGCCATTAGGGCGCCGGTCTTGAGAATTTGGGGCTCTAGGCAAGCCTTTGAAGCGGGGCCCTAAAGTTCTTTGTAACTTGATATGTATAAAAAAAGAATTCACTAGATACATAAAATTTTTTTTTTTTTATTTCTACATCAAATATCATTAAAAATTAATATAAAAAGAAGATAGATATGCAAACATTACTTATATATTACACGTCTCACGTTTTTAGGCGCAAATGTACTAAATGTTTGTAGTCAGGAGTCTAAGATTGAGAGTGAAGAACAATAAAACTTGATGATCAAGAGAGTAAAGAACAATAAAACTTGATTGACGAATATAATAAATTCAACAACGCTAATTGTTTCTCTTGTGTTTTTTCTAAAATCAACATCGCACTAATGAATCTAATATTAAAATAATCCATTAAATAATAAATTATTAAAAAGCAAAATATACATTTAAAGTTTTGATTACCTTGTGATAGTTGATTTAAACATTCGATAGAAATTGAGGAGATTAGGAAGTTGAAAGAAAAAAAGTTGCATAAGGACTTGATTTTTATAACTTTATATGCAATTGGACATATGGATTAATTTTTATAACTTTATATGCAATTGGACAGATGGATTAGGAGTAAATTTGAAAAACAAGAAAAAACTAGTGGCTAAAAAGGCAACTCCATGTTTAGAACTCAACACCCAAAGAAAAAGGAAGCTGAACATTCCACTGCACCAACAAATGAATTATGATATTTATTACTTTTTCTATATTTATATGTTATTTACAAGATATAGGGGCCTTCTGAAGTGGGGGCCCTAGGCGGGCGCCTACATGGACTATCCTCAAGGCCGGCCCTGTCACAACAAATAAACTGTCATTCACAGACTTTAAAATTAAGATCTCATCTAACGAAGTAAAAACAAATTTGATTACGCCAAATAATCATTCATATACATAGAAGGTACATGGCATCTATCATACAAGAGACCATAGAGATAAGTTATACGAAAATTTTGGATCTAGATATCTCAGATTTTACTCGAGTATGCTTCTTACGCTTACATTGTAATTCGTTCATTAATCTCACTTCCTCTCACACATCATATCTTTAAGATAATTTCGAAACCCTACACAAATTTTGGCCTTTGCCATATAATTTATAGGTTTCTAGCAAACAGGAAAGTGGAGAGACTGATGCCAGACACTTATGTGAGAGATGGCTGAGATTGACTCGAATATGCCAAGATAGACCCCATTTTTGGGTCTTTTTGGACCACTTTTTAGAGATTGCACTCGATTGACATGCCCTATTCCTCCCACGCGCTCCTCAATGCAACAAAAACACCTCATCCATTCGTAATCTTGACGTTATAAATTGCATCACAAAACCACACTTCAATTATTTGTAAAAATCTATTTTCTTGCATGAATTGAAGCTATGTCGTTATTTCTTTAATAGATATTTTCTTCTCCATTTCTCTTCCTTCACTACTCTAACAGATGGATTAACCAAGTTAAGGAGCAAACGAACGGCTTCATGTTGCAAGGGCATCATCAATTAAGAACATCTCACGACGACGTATGGAACATGCATAGCATATTCATCTACATAGTTACGACTACTGTTTAGTGTTTTCTGCCTAGTCAAGTATGTACTCGTGCATGTTTAAAACTACATGTGATCACATCATTTTATTCATGTCCTTTCATCTGTTGACATGTGCAATCACTGTGAGTTGGTTGCAGCTAACGAATTTCACCAAAATATCCACACCGAGGTGGAATTTTTGGGTAGTACTCATGAGCTTATCATTTTAGGTTTTGGGGAGTATATAGGGGTTTTAGCTCCCAAATTCCAAATCTTCTTTCCCGTAACGTTGGTAAAAACCCTGGCTTACTGAAATAATTGCATCCATCATCATGGTCAAGAGAAATCATCTGAGAATATCTCAGTGATTATATCCACTTGGATAGTTTAGCAAGTTGCTCTTATCTTTAGAACTGTTGGTATAGATTCATTCCAAATTCTCTCAATGTTCGATTGAGAGATTTTTTATGTTGTTACATCTTCACTTGCATATCATTTAAGTTGCATTCATTCCCTTGGTGCCACAAGTGAAGAAGCTCAAACTTGAGCTTCCATTGTTGTATGACTGTATATCATAATTTGAATAATAAAATAAGGTACAGACTTGAAATTTGCAGAAAAACTAACAATTGTGTTACGAGCTTTGAAACTTCGACTTCCTGTGCTCAAACAAAAATTTTTCCTTCATAAAATGGTTAATTCATTTCAAATCTTAGAAATACTACTATAGACCCGAAATCTGCAAAAAAACTAACAGCCATGTAATGGATTTTAAACTCCAACTTTCTGACATCGGATGGAAACATTTTTCTCATTGAATTTGTTCATTACCCTCTTATTGATACAATACTAAAATTTGGGTAAGATCCAACGGTTTGATCTTCCTATATTTCTCAGACACTATTGTTGATACATGACCACAGTTAGAAAAAAAAAAAAAAAAAAAAAAGGAAGTATAGTAAGTTAATATTTGTTGCAGTCATATTTGGAATAGGAATGTGATTGTGTAAATCCTAGTGTATCTAGGGATATCTTTTACATTCCTTTTAGTAGTCTAATTCCTATTAGAGTTGTAATCCTAAAAGTGTAAGGATTTTACCTATCCTACTACTATAAATAAAGGCATAATGGGGTGATACAACACACACCTCACAATCAAATCTATCTCTTCTCTCTCTCTCACTACCGCCGACCTCCCTCTCTCTATTCCCCTAGAATAGCTCAGTTAAATAGGGCCTACAACACGTTATCAGCACGCTCTTACTAGAAGCTAAGGAACTAAAGGATTGTAAGATGAGGCTCTTTTCTACCAAATTCAAGGCTTTATTTGTTTTCTGCCAATCAGGTACGCTTAAAATAAAGGAAGATATTTGAAATGTCTACGAAGCATGAAAACATTCCCCATGATGCATGAACCCCTTTATGTTTATATTAGTCAAAGAATTAGAAGCAATTTAGGTTTTTCAAACCTTAGAAAATTCGAAAAAAAAAAAACTAAACTGGGATTTTTTTTTGCGGCACCGCGGCACCACCATGCACCATGCCGAACCACCGTGCTAGCATGAAGCCCAGCCGCATGGGAAAATTGTGTCATATTAACACCTGGATAAGGCACGTAGCCTTATTGGAAACCAACTAGGCTTCGCCCTGGGTTGCATAACATACGGGCCTGAAGCCCCGGTCTAACCCGAGCCCATAACCCATAAGCCTTTGGCTTATTGGGCTTGCTACTGCCCCGGCCCGCATGTACAGCAGCCAGCCTTGCAGGCTGGGCTTGTCCCTCAGCCCAAAGACTCGACCTCAGTTTCGGTTGGGCCTCGCATGTGTTGACCCACAAGCTAGCTTCGGCTGGGCTTGCTCTCATGCACCTTTTGGCCCAAAAACGCCAGCAGCTTGTTGCTGGGCTACCCAGTCCCTTGGTCCGTGGCCTGCAGCCACATGTGGGCTGCTTAGCAGCAAAACCCGAGGCCCAAAAGCCTCTAGGGCTTTGCCCTACTCAAGGCACCCAAGCCCAAATGCTATTGGGCTATGGTTCACTACTACAAAAGGGCCTTATAGTGTCAGTGGATGATGTCAGTTTAATATAATATAGTGGCGGATAAGACATTTATGACACCTACTGAACATGATGTCGGATTTACTGTCGCTTGTAAGCGTCATAAACTGTTTATGTCGCTTTTAATCGACGTAAACATTTAATGTCGCTTATAACCGACATAAATTTTAATAATTTTTAAATACTGATGTCGCTTTAAATAAAACTGTGTCGCATTTAAGTGACATAAAGTATGGGTGTCACTTTTAACCGACACTAAGTATTGTTTTTAATATTTTAAAGCCTGCGTCAGTGGTGGTGTCGGTTAATTAAAGCGACGCCTTGTGAGTTTCAAAAAACTATGTCAGAAAGTGGTTGTTTGATTTAATGTGTTAGTAAAGTGTGTCAGTCATGGTGTCGGTTTAAACCGACACCAAATTTAACTAAACCGACGCCACATTTGGTTCAATAAATTTTGTCAGAAAGTGGGTGGATTTAATTCGACGTAATGAATTTCTAAAGTGGGTGGCGGTTTAAACCGACACTAAGACTCACTTATTTCGACACCAGTGGATTTTAATACGACGTCAGTGAATTAATGTTGGTTTGAACTGACGCCAAATCAGTATCCCTATTTAAATCCCTTCTTCCCCCATTTCGCTCGGGCTTTCATTTCTTCCCTAACTTCAGTCTCTCCATCTCCCTCCCAATTTCAACCGTACTTCTATTTCTTCTCCCTTTTCACTTTCTAGTTTTTTACTTCTTGCAGATTGTTTTGCTATGGATCATTTTGAAGATGAACAGGCTGACCAACTCCAATTCGAAGAGGATGAAGTCGAAGGTGGTCCATTTTTAATTTATTATGGTTTTTAGTTTTAGTTTTTTGTTTTGTAGTCTAACTAGTATGATGCCCAAATTGAAAATTGTTTTTTGGTCCTTGGTTTTTAATTGTTTTTTTCTTTGTTTGTAAGGAACAACTCAACGAGGACGGGGATCCTCAATTCCCAACTGGAAGGAACCACCTTGTTCTTTTGATGCGTCTGGAAAATGCATTGGTGAAAATTCTAGTGCTTTTTCAAAACATGTAGTGGCAGAGGTTAGAGATTATAGAAATATTTTGTTGGTGAGAGATTGGCGTATGATCAAGGAAGATCGCAGGGAAGCTTTCTGGAATAGAATAAAGGTATAATTACTTTTTGTTACTTGAAGAGAATATGATAAGTCAATATTTATAGTAATAATTAATTTGCTTGATTTTTTTTATGAGTACAGGAAACTATTATTTTTCAAGAAGAGGATATGGCAAAAATGCCAATGATCCGACAAATGACACTTCATATTGCGGAGCATGTGCATAAGGAGTATAGAAATAAATTTAAAAAAAAAACATTATATTGATAAACCAGTCGAGGAGCACCAGAACACACCTTCTAATGTGGATCCTCGACAGTGGGCTGATTTGGTGTTTGTTATGACGGATGAGTTTTTGTATGTTATGTGAAATATAAAATGTTTGTTATGAGTTTTTGTTAATGGTTGACTTGGCCTATATATGATATATTAGTTGGAATTATTTTCATATAATTTTTTGTTATTATTATTAATAAAAAATGAGGAAGGTTTATTAAATTTTTTATTTTTAATATATCTAGTGTCGCTTATAAGCGACACCAAGTGTGGTATTTTAATTTTAATTTGTTACTTAATGTCGGTTTGAACCGACATCATGTCAGCTTTCTATGTCGTTTATAAGCAACGTTAGTGCCTATGTCAGTTTTAAGCGACGCATTTGTTCCTTTTTATTTTATATTACTTTGCTTTATGGTGGCGGATTAAGGGGCTTAAGTGATGTCAATACCCTTTTTGACACACCCAAACCCGTAGGTAGGGCGTGCTGGCCGTCACGTTACCTACGGGTTCGGGTGTGTCACTTTTTGTGACGGTAGCATTGGTGTCGGTTCCTTTATCCGACATTGCACGATTTAATGTTTCTTATCATTTTTACTCCAACAGTAATATCCCCTTTTGTAGTAGTGGTTTTTCGAATCCAATGCTAATTTTTTGCATTTTAAATAATTTTAACCCGAATGTTATTATTATTTTTGCTTCCACGATCGACTCCGTTTGGTCCCAATCTATTAAATTAATTAAAAGTGACCTGCAGTCCATTAGTCTGATAATTAATCCAAAATTATTGACCGGAAGATCACTTTTGGACATTATCGATTCAATAATTAATTTGTATACTTTGAACTGTTGACATACTTTCGTAGTCCCGAAGCTTTCACACTTGAGTTCCCAAAGAAACTCAAATCCACTACACTTAAATCATCATATTGCATTCTGTGTTTCTTGCAGGAACCTCTCCTTTATAAACTAATCGTTCATAAAACTAAATTGAACCTATAGTTTCATATTTAGAGCCTTTGAAATCCGAAGTTTTCATTCCAAACTTACCATATGAAACCTGTATCCAAACTTACCATATGAAACCTGTAGTTTTCATGCATAAATTAAACCAACATGTCTATAAAACCCGAATGTTCTACAATGAATGTCTATAGATTACCATATGACTCACCACGTTTTGTACCCTCCGTTTTAGGGACATGTCGAACTTGAACAAGCTCGATTTCACCGTTCTGGAAGTATCTGAAAGAAACTACCTGAAATAGGTTCAAGACATGAAGCTTCATCTTACTGCAAAGGGTATTAGAGCCGCCATCAAGGCACCTACCAACAACAAACATGTTGACAACGCTCAGAAAACTATTGCAATGATCTTCATTTGAAAACATATCCATGATGCTCTGCAGACCGAGTACCTCACTGAGGAGGACCCACGCACATTCTGGCTTGCTCTAGCTGACCATTTCGATTACCAGAAAGACATTTATTTGCCTGAAGCAAAACATGATTGGTAGCATCTTCGCTTGCAAAACTTTAAGTCCGTGAATGAATACAGCTCTGAAGTTTGTAGAATCTGATCACTACTGAAGTTCTGTAAAGTGGAACTAACCGAATTAGATCCCCTGGAGAAGACCTATTCGACCTTCCATGCCACCAATATTGTCCTGCAACAACAATATAGGGCACAAAAGTTCACTAAATTTTTGGGTTTAACCTCTGTTTTACTTCTCGTTGAAAAGCAAAACCAGCTTTTGATGAAGAATCATCAAGCTCGACCCATTAGCTTGAACGCCGCACCTGAAGCACATGCAACCAATCCTAGCAGCCATAAACGACGTAAGAATCGTTGTGGTTGTGGCAATGGGCGGCAAGCCCCACCATGGGCCCAAGGTCAACAGAGTCAAGGCCCACCCAAGGGAGGAAATTTGACCTAGAAGCGCCAACCCCTTGCCCTCGAGGCCCTAAACTTTAAGAACAAGGGAAAAGCTATCGTTCAATCGGTTTCCACTAAAATGGACATGTGCTACCATTGTGGATCAAAGGATCATTGGTCATGCATATGCCGAGCTACCCCCGAGGCTATTGCTAAGTATCATTCTCGTCGTGAGTCTAACTTTGCACATGTGGAACATCCGAAAGATGCTACTACATCCATGGAGATATCAGATTTTCATGAGGCATCAGCTCCTATGGACAAATAAATTTTAGACATGCTTTAGGGTGTTTTACCCTTAGTGGCCGAACCCACTACGAGTGGCCAGACCCCCCATATTTTTCTAGGTTTATGGTTTAATTTTGGACAATTTTTCTAAGTATTTGGAATAATTTGTTTGGTTTTGGTTTGTTTTGAATTATGGATTGTTATTTTATGGATATTATTTCTCGAATTAATTAATTGAATGAATGGAATTATATTTATGCATGTGACCAATACAATCAATTTATTTCTAGGTATATGTCTAGTGGGGAAGTTAATTGTCTGGCTGATAGTGCTATCACGCACACCATATGGGTGAGCGACACTATTTTACTAATATTGTACCTAAGAAAGAACCTCTGACAACTCTCTCAGGCCCATCCAACCTGATTGAATGATACAGAAAGGCCCGTATCATGTTGTCCAATGGTACTGTCTTAACCATTAAAGAGGCCTTCTATTCTCCACGTTTCGAAAGAACGTTGCTGAGTTTTAGAGATATTCGAGATAATTAATATCATATTGAAACCACTAAAGATAATGGTTATGAATTTCTTTGTATCACTTCGTACGAATATGGCCAGAAGCGTATTCACGAGAAGTTGGAACGTCTCTTGAGTGGGTTGTACATCACAACCATTCATGGCATAGAAGCCCACCATGTGGCCGGCCATGTGCCTGAGTTCCAGAGCACTTTGTTGCTTTGGTATGACTATATGGGACATCCCGGATGTGATATGATGCACTATATCCTCAAATCATCACATGGGCATCATTTACCTTTTTATGTTGGATTTCCGCCATGCAAAGCGTGTTCCTTGGGGAAGTTGAATACTTAACCCTCGATTGCAAAGATCATTCACAACCCTCCTATGTTTCTTCAAAGAATTCAATGGGATAATTGTGGACCTATCCAACCAATATGCGGACCATTTAGATACTTTATGGTGTTGGTTGATGCATCGACATGATCGTCACATGTTTGCCTGTTGTCCACATGCAACACTGCATTTGCAAAACTCCTAGCACAAATTATTAAGCTAAGGGCTCTCCACCCTGATTATTCGATCAAGTCGATTCGACTAGATAACGCTGGAGAGTTTACGTCACAGACTTTTGACGATTATTGCATGTCAGTAGGGATTGATGTGGAACATCCTATACCCCATGTTCACACCCAAAACGACCTAGCAGAAGCTTTCATAAAGCTCATTCAATTGACAGCTCGGACTTTGGTTATTCAAACCAAACTGCCAGCATCTACCTTGGGCTATACAATATTGCACACAACTATGCTGGTCCGCCTGAGGCCCACTGCTACCCAATCTCATTCACCATTATAGTTGGTTACTGGATATGAGCCTGACGTCTCACATTTACGTGTGTTTGGGTGCGTAGTCTATGTGCCAATAGCGCCACCACTGCGTACCAAAATAGGTCATCAAAGAAAAATGAGAATCTATATCGGTTATGATTCGTCATCAATTGTTCGCTATTTAGAACCCTTGACAGGAGATCTCATTACCGTACATTTTGTGGATTGTCACCTTGATGAGACAGTCTTCCCGTCGTTAGGGAGAGATAAGCATGCTAATGTTCCTAAAGAACGTCGCGAATTGTCGTGGTATGCTCCCACTACGTCTCATTTAGATCCCTGCATTGCCCAGTCTGAAACTAAGGTGTGACGAATTATAGATCTTCAAAGCATTGCTCAGAGCATGCCAGATGCTTTTACTGATCTAGCTAAGGTGACAAGATCACTTATACCTGCTGCAAACGTACCTATAAGGATAAATGTACCCTGCGTACGTCACAATCCCGCTTGGGAAGGTCGTACAGTCCCCGAAGGTAGGGAGGCCACACCTTTCACGAGGCCCGGTACATTGGCGGTTAGCCAATCATCTGCTCCGACCCTGAAGCGTGGCAGACCCCTTGGTTTAAAAGATTCACAACCTCAGAAGAGAAAATCGGCACCAACTAGTTACCCTAGTTTGAATCCGACCATCGCTCACTCATCTGTTCCAACGCATGAGGTTATTTTAGATTACGATGATGTCTTAGACGAGATGACACACCCCGACCCAAAATGTCCACCTGAACTCCGAATCGAGCTGTGCTGGCCGACACCAAGAGGGTGACGAAGCCATAAAGTGTAGTGATGTGGAAAATATGAATAAATTTAAACCTAAAAATGCCTAAATATAAAAGTTCGCATGTGAGCCCATTTCACAAGTGATGTCAGAGCATAAGTAAATTACAATGAGAATTATACCATCAAAGGTAATCTCCAATACCAAGATTTGCAAGCTTTGTAAAAACCTTTTCGAAAACATAATAATCATTCGCCGTAAAACAAGTATAGTTTCCAAAATATACATACTACGTATAGTAAGAAAGTACTTACCGTAGCCTGCAATATCCCAAGAATTCAATACGGCACGATATTTCATAAGTAAACACATGACATTTGTAATCACACAATCTCGTCTAAGCAAACATATCATATGGAATGCTCATCGACACATGCTGACACACGAGTTCATGCAGAGATATTCTGACATGAACATGACTGGGTGTAATAATGATATACGCTCTAGACTATAATAACGTGAAGACTAGCGCTCTGCATAGCACGTACGAGTCCTAATTGCCTATCGCAATCTAGGATAGGACTAGCACCTATAATGGATCCAAAGTGAGCATACGGTGCGATGTGCACATACACGTGAAAGACTGGCTCTAGCCCGGGCGAGTACTAACACCGGTGCAGCAACGATAAGCAGATAACATAAACATAGTCGTGCCACAGTGATTCGATAATTTTAGTCAACATAATATTATTCATAGCCATAAACTTAATTAAGGCATCCTGTAAGATTGTAGCATAACGTCATGATTTCTATCAATGCGCTAAATCTTATAAACATCACGCTAATCTAGGCGTATTGTGGAAAACTCTTTATGAAATGTATAAATGGAAACTAACAATTATATATATACTATATAAAAGAAAAGACCCACTCACAGATCATGTTGTTGGGTCGAAGCCGTTCGAACTAAGAAAGCTGGAGTCATCGCTAATAATCGCACCTAAGCATAATATTAGGACCCATTAGTAAAACTCCACTAAAACAATTAAATTTGGGAAAACAGAGTGCGAATTTGGAATTAGGGCATTGAATTACGCTAAGAGGAGTCCCCGGCAAATTTTACAAAAAGTCAACGGTCAACCCTAAAAGTCAACCGAGATGCCCCGGTGGTCAACTACATTAAAACATTGGAATTTCACTAAATGGATGTCAAAAATGGACTCGGGACGTCGAAATTAGCCTAAAAGGGTTCTGAGAAAATTCCGAGAAAGTCAACACGAGGAATATTCCAAGAATATTCCCAAAATATATTCTGAGCCCATTTTGGAACTGGGCCGGGCTGGAACCTCAGCCCAAAGGTTTGGGAAAGTTGGGCTAAAGGTTTTGGACCAGGTTTTGGGCTAAGGCCTTTTTTTTTTAAATCGGGCCGGGTCAACCCGGTTACAGTGTGTTGGATTCGACTAGAAACTAGGCAGAGAATGAGATATCCATTCGAGCTCCAAAACTCAACCATTTGTGATGAAATAAAAGTGAAAAATAAAGCTCGTGAAGTAAGGGTTTGAAATATACCAATAGGAGATGGAGTCGTGGTCAGAGTTGGCCGGAAAACGGCTTGCAATCATTCGAGCTTCGTTGGAAACTGGAATACTAGTTTTCTGCAATAACGCCACCAAAACTTATGTCTAAGGACTCAATCGTCATTAAAATGAGGCAAGGGAGGCAAATATAGGTGGTTTAAACCTTACCTTGCTCGGAATCATCGAAACTCACCGGTGGTTCATCGAATGGGAAGTGTACAGTGGTCTCGGGAAAACAAGAGTGGTGCTGGTTCAACATGGGGGAGAAATAGATCGAGTGTGGCATCGACTTGGGTTCTCAAGTGAAGTAGTTCGCCGGAGTTTGAGTGGGATAGTTTGAGTGAAATGCGGAGTTTGGGCCTCGACACCAGTGTTGCAGAGGGATGAGAATGATAGTTTGAGTGAGATGCGGGAGAGGACTGAGAGAAGAGAAAGAGAGTTTGAAAGTATGAGGAGAGGGAGAAGGGACACGTGGCGAGAAATGGGTGGAGAGCTTGTGTGGGCCCCATGGGCCAGAAAAACTATAAAATATTTAAAATATCCACTTAGAAAATATTAAAATAATAAAATACCCAAAAATTCAAATTTCATAAAACACCCTCAAGTTTCGTAGTTCCATCAAATCTTTATCGTAGCTCTAAATTTGATTCTGCTTGCACCTCAAGTTTCGAGGTTATGGTAACATAATAGCTCATATGGGTCCCGAAATAAAGGTCAATGAAGGTCAACGATCTCGCCTTTAGGGGCATTTTTGTCAATTCATTCATTTAAAATTAATAAAATCGTAAAATTAGGGACGGATTGTCACACGAGACAACTCAACCTCTCGAGAATTACGAGATTTCGGTCCACTACGCAGTATTGGATAAGGTTTGGAATCAGAATGAGATGATAGTCGACGATGCATTTGCGTTCACAGTAGCTAATGACATCATACTTAACGAGGACATTGAACCACATTCCGGTAATGAATGCCGACGTATAACGAATTGGTCAAACTGGAAACAAGCAATCCAGGTCGAACTCGATTCGCTTGCGAAACGTAAAGTGTGTGGACTTATTGCTCCTACACCACCACGTGTGAAGCTCGTTGGCTACAAGTGGGTTTTCGTGAGGAAGCATAATGAAAAGAATGAAATAGTGCGATACAAAGCACACTTCATAGCGCAAAGCTTTTCTCAGCACCCTGAGATTGATTACCAGGAGATGTATTCCCCCTGTAATGGACGTTACAACGTTCCGCTACCTAATTAGTTTAGTAGTTTTCGAAAAACAAAATATGTAGCTTATGGATGTGGTAACCGCGTATCTCTATAGGGATCTAGATATGGAAATCTACATGAAAGTTCCAAAACGACTTCCATTGACTGGTTCAAATGGTTCTAGACCACGGAACACTCTCTCTATTAGATTGAGGAGATCACTTTACAGATTGAAACAATCCGGGCGGATGTGGTATAACCGTCTGAGTGAATATTTGACAAATCAGGGTTATATGAACAACAAATTATGCCCATGCGTGTTCATAAAGAAGTCACATTCCAGATTTTTGAGATCATTGAGTTTATGTCGACGACATGAACCTCATCTGAACTCCCGTAGAGCTTGAGGAAATTGCTGTGCACTTGAAATCAGAATTTGAGATGAAAGATCTTGGGAAAACTAGATACTGTAGCGGCCTGGAGATTGAGCATTGTTCGGATGGAATCCTAGTACATCAACCAAACTACACCCAAAAGGTGTTGTGACGTTTGAGGATAAAGCGAAGCCTTCGAGAACACCTATGGTCGTTCGGACTCTAGATGTTAAACGAGATCCCTTCCGTCTAAATGAGGATAAGGAAGAGATTTTGGAACCTAAAGTTCCACACCTACGTGCAATTGGGGCTTTATTGTACTAGGCTCAATGCACTAGACCCGACATCTTCTCGCTGTTAATCTTTTGGCTAGATACAACAATGCGCCCACACACAAGCACTGGAATGGTGTTAAACACATTTTTCGCTACTTCAAGGGTACGACGGATTTGGGCTTGTTATATACTCGCGAATCTTCGAGAGTTGCCGCCCCCTCAGTTCTCGGATTGATTCCCGCCTTGTTGGCTACGCAGATGCTAGATATCTGTCTGACCCACATAGGGCATGTTCTTAAACGGACTATGTCTTTACCATTGGAGACACCGCTATATCTTGGAGGTCTACCAAGCAAACACTAGTTGCGACTTCTTTGAACCATGTTGAGATTCTCGCTCTACATGAAGCATCGCGTGAATGCTTTTGGTTGAAAGCAGTCATGGAACCTA
This sequence comes from Heteromeles arbutifolia, assembly GCA_024362995.1. Lineage (NCBI taxonomy): Eukaryota > Viridiplantae > Streptophyta > Magnoliopsida > Rosales > Rosaceae > Heteromeles > Heteromeles arbutifolia. The sequence goes on from JANCRC010000012.1 coordinate 18,129,489, forward strand.
TTCGAAGCACTAGTGGTCTTACTTCCATCATTGACCTTCCTACAACGATCTTCGAAGACAATGCAACATATATCGAGGAGTTAAAGAAGGGATACATCAAGGGAGACAACACCAAACACATAACGCCGAAATTCTTTTATTCTCACCAGTAACAACAACATCAGAACATTGAAGTCAAGCAAATCCATTCCCAGGACAACCTGGCCGATCTCTTCACCAAGTCATTGCCAAAATCTACTTTCAGAAGCTCGTCCAAGGAATCAGTATGCGTAAATTATCCGAATTGAATCGCTTGTAGGTATCTTATTTGGAACTTATATCTAACTCAGGGGGAGTATCCTAAAGCATACTTACTTGATCTTAAAGTACTCTTTTTCCTACGATTAGGAGCATTTTTTCCACTGGGTTTTTGCTACCTAACGAGGTTTTGATGAGGCACCCTTGGGATGATCATACTCTGTTGAGTTCACTACTTGCCACCTGATTGACGTTTGTTTTAGACATTATGCATACTTCTCACTTTTCTCCTTAGTCTATGGGTTTTTCTCCGACCTTAGGTTTTACCATAGCGAGGTTTTGTGAAGTTTACTACCAATGCATACTTTCTTAAATTTGAGACTCGTATTCGCCCGTTGTGCCGCCGACTTCATCAACAGTTCTACCTTATCTGCTGAAGATCTGATGCGATGTTTGTTTAAGTATTTACACACTCAAGGGGGGAGTTTTGCAATCATATTTGGAATAGGAATGTGATTGTGTAAATCCTAGTGTATCTAGGGATATCTTTTATATTTCTTTTAGTAGTCTAATTCCTATTAGAGTTGTAATCCTAAAAGGGTAAGAATTTTACCTATCCTACTACTATAAATAAAGGCACAATGGGGTGATACAACACACACCTCACAATTAAATCTCTCTCTTCTCTCTCTCACTACCGCTGGCCTCCCTCTCTCTATTCCCCTAGAATAACTCAGTTAAATAGGCCTACAACAATATTTACTTTTTTCTTGTTATTATTAATTTTTTTTATTAATGTGATTGATACCGTATAATCGCCCATCATATATTTATAAAATATAGGGAGACTTTGGATTCGGTCCCTAATCACTAACACTCTTTGTCTAAAAACTCAATGGGATTCAAATTTTGATCAAAGTCCCTTGACTTTGTACACCTCATTATATTACTATTAATATGTATATTTCTATATATTTGACATTAATTGTGTGACATTTTATGAGATTTATAATCGCATATTGTATATACATATATATGTGACATATAAATCTCAACTTTAAGATCCTCCATTATATTACTATTAGAAACAACTACAATAAAAAAATTTAACATTTTGATTGAATAAATGGATAAAAATAATGTAACAATAAGAGGAAATAAAGGCAAAATAATGTATCCATAGTGTTAACAAATTGGTACATTTTATATATAAAATTAAAAAAAAAAAAATTGGTACATTTCACATAGAACAAAGTGGTACATTTATAAAGAAGAATGAATACATTATAAATAATTAGGGGTACAAACTAATAAAAGAATTGAAAAAACTATGAGTACAAATGAAATTTAAAAAATATGGGCACAAAAAGAAATTAATATATGGGTACAAATTAAAACGAAAACGAAAACTAGTAAAAATTTAAAGAAAGGGTTTCAAATTAAAATTGGGTACAAACTAAAGATAGAAATATATGATACAAAGTTTACTCATAATTATAAAATACCAAATGTAACGTTTCTAATACTAAATAAATATTTTAGAAATAAAATTTAGTTATCCTAATATGTAAATATTTTATTACTGCTATTAATGACGTTCATTAAAACCTAAGGACCTTGATAAAAAATTACAAAGAAAAATAATTAATGGAATAGAAGAAAGAGGGATGAGAACCTAATTTCTCCTAAAATATAATATGAATGGTACGGATTGATCACCCTCACCTTTTCTATAATAACATATATATGGGGTGTGCTATCCACACACCTCTTTTTACTTCTCACACAGCCTCTTAATTTTCAGCCGTCGGATCTAATGAATTGAAGAAAATCAAAGGACATAAATTAATAAGAGGGTGTGAGAAGTAAAAATGGGTGTGTGGATATCACCCCATATGTGTATGTGTGTGTGAATGTGGCAGCACTGTCGCCATTCTTATAATAACAATCATCAGGTCGTTTTGAAAGTATTATTTTATCTTTGGGAGTGAGAAGGTTTCTAACTACTACTATGGCGGTTATATCCAACCATAAGAGGACCATTAGAGGATAAGATGGATGGGCACCAGGTATTGTCCTAAAAAGGCATATCTTCATCTTCCGCAACATTCAAATCAAAACAACAATCAGATGGCAAGCCATTTTTAGAAATGATAAAAGAAAATGAGAACAGATAAATTGAAATTTCAGAAATACAACAGAGGCAATTTTCACAGGCAGGTAATTTTCCGACATGCATTTTGGATACAATTGATACCTCTATAAAAAGAAGAGGTAACATGGCCACTTGTTTAAAAATTGAAACAATACCCCTCCTTGAATTTCAAAGCCCGGATTTTCCTGAGTAAAATTTGTTGGCATTTCTTAGACCCAATCTTAACTTTTCAGATATCTAGGATAACTCTGTAAAAGTATCTTTGACAAAGTTGAAATGCGTGAACTTTACTATTCCAAATTACATCACTATTGGCGACAAGCGTGGATGATAATGGCAAGGTAGACCACCAAAAATGCCTAACTCTTCTATTGGGAAATTCCTATATATGTCGACCTTCATCCTCAATGGCAAGGTAGACCTCCAAAAATGCCTCACTCTTCTTCCTTGCCGAGAATGCATCTTCAACCAAGCTTCTCAAAGTACTAAGCTTTCCTCCTTTCTGAGAATACCTCTTCAACCAAGTTCTTCAAAATGCCCAACTTATTTCCTCATCAAGAAAATATTTTTGATCTAAAAATTTTACACCAGCATCAAATTCTTTTACTACTTTTCTTCAAGAGCAAAAGTATCTCATATTAACAAGGTAGAGTAAAAATATCTCATATCATGCTTTTTCTCAGTCTTTTCATTTGCCATTGCTCTTGCCTGGAAGACAAGAAGAAAGAGAGCAGTCAGTTAGAACCTAAAATCAAACTTCCTGTTTGGAACTAATTGCCTGGAACCTTACGTGATGTCTTACCTTGCATTTCTTTCGAGTAGTTATCTTCAGTTGTCGTTGGTGCGGGATTTCAAGTCACTAACACCTCAAAACAGTTAACAAGATGTTAACTCATTACATTGAAGCTACTAAGCATGGATGAGTCAGCGAGAAGTGATGTTTTGAAGGACAATTCAAAGGCAAAAGGTTGTGCACCACTTTTGTTGTGTAGGAGGCTGGAGCGGAAAGATCAACAATAAACCCATAAAAGTTCAAATGGAGAAAATGAGTGGCTAACCAAGTGAATGAAGACCAAAGTTCAACAATGAGAATCTTATTCACAGCCCCAACAAACTCTACCTAAGTCTATAACGACTAAATGACAAGAATGACTTCAACTATTATTCTATTGCATCAATTTATATCATTCAAATGATGAACAAAAAGGTAATCCAAATTTTGAAAATTGCTAATTAATTAATAAATGCATTAAGAAGTTACAAAGATGTCGTATGGATTAAAGTCTCAATAAGACAATCCATGGACTTGACACTACTAAACTATTGCATGCCCGAAGCATAATAGTCGCCGCATGTATTTGAGAACAATCCAAGGACATGAAAATTTTAATATGTTCCATGCCTGAAGAATGATAGATATATAAGTTCCAATGATACAACTCCCCGAAAGTGGAGATTAAAATCCAAGCTCTATAATGCTCTAGATGAGGTTATGATCAAAATTCTTCCAACAATTCATCTAATAAGAGATGACTGTCCTAAAAGAGACAATGTAAAGCCCCTGAAGAGGTAAGGATATCCAAAGTAAAGAAATGCTTATAAACAATGCATGCGCATGCACGTGAGAATTTTGGTATCACAAATTGTTGATAACCCAATGTTAAGTTTGGTTTTATAGTAGCTGCTAGATTCATCAATGAGCTATGTTAATATTGAGCCATATTCTTTTGTTCGTTGACGAAAAGAAAAATTATTAACCAAAATGGAGAGAGGCAACTCCATTACTATTTAGTGAACGTGGGAAAAATGGACTTATAGTTCAAATCGCCAAACGATGTTGAACCCATAAAATTATATATGGGCAACTTTAATACAGTGAAATACATTCCCATGATATGACATCCTTGTTGAAACCTGAAAGTGTAATACACTCCTATAAACATGATTTTTTATAGAAGCATATTTATGCGACTTAGTTAGCTTGTTTTCTTGCATTTACTTAGTTAGTTTCTACTTATTATAGTGTTTTAAGCTATTTTCGTGTGTTTGTAGGTTCAAATGGCAAAGTTGGCAAGAAAGTGCAATTTGGAGCATTTTAGAGTAGTTTTGGGCTTGGAATGGATGGTACATGCATGGAGCGAGTTGGATTGACGTTTTTGAAGTTCAAGAGAAGCTAGGAATGTGCTAAAGATCTGCAAAAATTAATTCAAGACTTGGAAGATAAGGAATCAGCTAAAAAGGAGGAAACCTCATCCAATCCTATCTTATCCAAACCTTATCCAAACTAACCTTATCTTATCATAACCTATCCTAATCCTATTTTACCTAAATTCCAGCTACAAGGGGGAATTAATTTTACATTAAACCACCTAATATCAGGTTTCTAGAAGCCCTTTTTCCTGGATTTATGCCGCATACCTTATCCCTTTTCCCCCTAGGAATCTACTGCACATTTTTTTCCTTGTTGGAGTGGAATGTGTAATCCTTTTCCTTCACAAACTTCATGTCGTGCCCTCAGCCTATAAATACACCACAATGCCACACCATTGAACACCACCACACACAAGAGAGCCAGAAATCAGAAAAACCCTTTGTGCCGCAGCTTTGCAAGGAATAAGAGGAAGAAGCTTGGAGCCGTGCTTGCCATTCAAGACCTTTGGATTGTTGGAGCGTTTCTAGGTGTATTCTATCTTTGTTTTCAATGTTTAAATTTAATTGTCTTCGTTTAATTGCGAACATGAGGAACTAAACTCGTTTTTAGCTAGAGGTGAATTCAAAGCCATGAACATATATATGATATGAATTGATTACATCCAGTTATTATTTCATAAATCATGAATGCAATTTACTTAACTATTTGATTCAGAACTTATTCTTGTATGTTGATTAAGGATGCATACTTAGTTTGCATGCATGAATTTGATGCTAAAATATAAGGGATTTTCACCTAATAGTTATGAACTTATATTTGCAAGTAGTGGAGGTCGCTAGTCACGATCGCGTTAAGTAAATTCCTGGCAGGAGTATCATGCTGTTTATAGTTACGAATGTCTTGTCAATGCTTATGATTTTCAAAGAACTTAATGATCTTTGATATGTATCTCTATTATGCTGTTCATGTAGGGAACTTAAGAAGAATAATTTGGTTGCGATGTGATGTCCAATTCAATGAATTTAGGAAAATCTGATGGTTAATTAGTGTTGTTCACGGTTAACTTGGGGCATTGTCGTTCATGGTTTATAGGAATAATAACTGGAAATCGATTTGTGTTGCATATGTGTCATGTGTGGAGAAGGACCATCTAGCTAGCCTTTCACCCTTTTATTCACCCCAATTCCGTACCCTTTAAGTTTGTTTTACAAGTTCGTTTGTTTAAGTTTTAAATTCGTCAAAACAAATCCCCCTTTAGTATTTCGAGTCATTTTAGTTTAAATTTCATCTAAATCACCCTTTAGTGCTAGTTTTGATTCATAGGAACTTAGTTTGTGTGTTTTGAGTCAATTTAGCTTATTTTGAGTCGTTTAAGTCTAGTTTTCTGTTTTAGAGTCTAGTTTAGTGTTTGAGAGTTTAATTTGAGTAGATTAGCAATCCCTCTTAATCCCCGGCCTAGAACGATCCCTACTTACACATCTACTACAATTGTCAACAAGAGGGTTTAAGTTTGTGTGCTATTTTATATCACATCAAATTTTTGGCGCTGTTGCCGGGGATTAGCAAAATTGCTAATCCCCCTTTGTTTCATTTCGTGTCTTTTATTTTTGGTTTTTGATTTTGTTTTGTTTTGTTGTTTTGGGTACTAGTTTATGACCTGAAGTTCTCAACCGGTTAGTGAGCATATCTTGGAGTTCGATGACGATTTTGAACGAACGTTGAGAAGGAAGAGGAAGCAGCCATAAGCTAATCCACCTAGTTCTAGCTCTGAATCTGAGTTTGATGAAGAGGAAGAACAAGCCATGGATATGGATAATCGAACAATCAAGGAACTTTCAGCCTCAGGATTAGACAATGTCGTGCCCTTATGCATTCAATATCCTAGGGCGGCTCAAGGCAAGACCGATGAGTTTGAATTGAAGTATAGCTTACTACATCACATTCCTAAATACCATGGGCTGTCCATGGAAGACCCAAACAAGCATCTCAAGGAATTTGAAGTTGTATGTTCAAGCATGACACCAATCAACGTGGATGGCAATATTCTGAAGATGAAAGCCTTTCCATTCTCTCTTTTGAAAAAGGCTAAGGATTGGTTATTCGAATTGGCACCTGGAACCGTCATTTCTTGGGAAAGCATGAAGAGAGCGTTCTTAGAGAAATTCTTCCTAACTTCAAGAGTCATTCTTTTGAGGAAAAGGATTAGTGGAATTGAACAAGGCCAAGGAGAATCCTTCCCAGCGTATTATGAGCATTTCAAAACTCTAGTTGCATCATGCCCTCAACATCAAATGAAAGAAGAGATTCTCATTCAATATTTTTACGAATGACTTCTTCCAATTGAGAGACAAATGTTAGATGCCTTGGCAGGATGAGCTTTGGTTGACAAAACGCCCGTGGATGCCAAGACCTTAATTGCAAATCGAGCCTTGAATACACAACAATACGAAGGAGTTGGACAAAGGGATCCCCCACAACAACAACAACAAGTGAATGACGTAAGTTCAATTTCAGAATTACAATCTCAAATGGCTAATCTCAATGTTATATTGTCGCAGTTTGTTGAAGGATCGAAAGTGCAAGGAAATACAACTTGTGGCATGTGCTCTATACAAGGTCACCCTTCTGAGAAATGCCCTCAATTGATAGAAAATAGGGGATGGGAAAGTGCCAACGCCATTGGGTTTTAAGGCCAAAATCAGCCAAAATATGATCCATACGCCAACACTTACAATTCGGGCTAGAGAGATCACCCAAACATAAAGTGGAGGGAGCCTCAACAACCTCAACAATAAGGAGAATTTCGACAGCCACCCCCTGGGATGTTTCAAAGGCCATTCGTACCAATACAACCTCAACCACATTCGGCCTAAACCAATTCAGGTATGTCTTTAAATAATGATAAAGTTATTCAATTACTCACCTCTTTGACACATGGAGTACAAAATCAAACCAAAGAAATGCAAAATCAAGCTAAAGAGGTGGACGAATTGAAGAAGCAAATGGGGCAAATGGCGGAGTTCATGGGACAGTTTAGAGAGCAAGGCAAACTGCCTAGTTTAACCATTGTGAATCCAAGGGGGGAATTTGAATCCGCCAAGGCCATTACATTGAGAAGTGGCAAAGAAGTTGGAATCGACCTACAAACATCCAAATCAAGCCAAAAGAATAACGAAGAGTTGCTGCTCCAGGAGGAAGAAGAAGACAAAGCCACGGCAAAGGTAGAACAACCTTTTGCCACAGCCCCCTAAAGCCTCTAAATCGTCCAACTCAGGTAAGTTAGATCCAAATTCAATTACTTCTAACCCTATTCCTCCGAATACGCCTTTCCCTTGCAGATTCATGCAATCAAAGAAGGAAGAAAGTGAAAAGGACATTCTGGATACCTTCAGGAAGGTGCAAGTCAATATCCCGCTCATTGATGCGATAAAGCAAATTCTAAAGTATGCTAAGTTTTTTAAGAAGCTTTGTACAACAAAAAAACGAATTCGAGAGAAAGAGGTGGTACATGTAAGTGAAAATGTCTCTGCAATGTTGCAAAGAAAGCTGCCACCTAAATGCAAAGATCCAGGTAATTTCACTATCCCTTGTGTAATTGGTAATACAAGGTTTGAGCATGCTATGCTAGATTTAGGTGCTTCCATTAATGTCATGCCATATTCTGTTTATGCATCTATGAATCTATGAGAGCTTAAAAATGATGGAGTTATTATCCAATTAGCTGATCGTTCTAATGCATATCCGAAAGGAGTTTTGGAAGATGTTTTGGTGCAGGTTTTGATCTTTCCAGCCGATTTCTATGTGCTTGAGATGGAAGATTCAACCAACTCTCCACCATTGCCAATCTTACTTGGACGACCTTTCATGAAAACAGCCCAAACCAAGATTGATGTGGCCAAGGGAGCGTTAACGATGAAGTTTGGTGGCGATACGATTAAATTCAATGTTTCTGAATCTGTTAAGAATCCTAATGATGTTCGTTCTTGTTTTGCCATAGATGTGATTAAAAATATAAGGCAGGAACGTTCAGCACCTATCAAGAAGGATGTATTTCGAACCACCATCGACAAGGGAATTGGAGTGGATCACACAGCCACTTCCCTCAAAACACCAAATCTGGCCGAGAGCACCACTTGTGGGAGTGTTGACAGTGCTGCCACTTCATCGCAATACATTGGTGAGCCACCTATTCCAATTCCAATTCCCATTTCAATTAATAGGTTGTTATCTTCTTTGGTACAGGTACCCAATTGAATCCAAGGTGGTGGGGACAGTTTACGTTGACTTTTGGAAACGTAACGCCAAAATCAGGAAAGATCATTATCCCCTTCCATTCATAGATCCAATGCATGGAAATTTCGAGGAGAATGTCGTGGAGGAAATACCACTCCATGCCATGGGGGCCAATAAAGCTTAAAAAGAGGTATCGTCCGGCTGGAAGACGTTAAAGCAAGCGCTTCTTGGGAGGCAACCTATGCGTTCAAATAAAGAAGACCTAGGAATCTCCGGCTCCAAAACTAGATTTGCTCTTTTTTACCCTTCTCTTTATTGTTTTTATTTTGCCATAATTGTCATGTTTGTTAGTTGTGTTGTTTGATTGTTTGCGTGTGAGTCTATGTTTGAAACATTGAGGACAATGTTTGGTCTAAGTGTGGGGGGGTAAACAGGTGCTTTTCATTGCTTGCTTTTCATTGATATTTTTGTTGAATTTTATCACCTAGCACATCTAAAGTTGTTACTCATTGTTTTTAAGTGTTTTTATTGTGTTTTGAAGTGTTTTAATGTGTTGCTTGCTTTTCATTGATATTTTTGTTGAATTTTATCACCTAGCACTTCTAAAGCTGTTACCAAAAATTTTGAAAAAATTCGAAAAAGTTTTGAGAAAAAAAAACCAAAAAGAGTTGTTTTTGTGTGTTTGTGTCTTAGGGTACCTTCCAACACAATGATGAGGATTTGGTTTTTAATTGCATGATTGTTCAAGAAAGTTACAAACATGGATGGAAGTTTGATATGCTCTTTGGTTTATACTTAGTTGTAGTTGTCAATTACGAATTCACATATAATCACAAAAGGGAAAAAAATTAGTTTTTGTAACATGCTTGAAGGAAGAAACTCAAACTAACACTAGAACCCTGAGAGACTTGAGCCTATACTTTATTTGGAGAGTTATTAATCTTGATATTCTTGTTTTCTAAAGTTGTTGCATGATCTCATTATTTCTTTGCTTGGTTGCTACTTAGAATGCTTTTTATCATTATAGATCCAAATACTAGAACTCATGCCCGTTTTATTCAAAGCATTAAATTAAGTGCATAACAAATAACAAGATGAAGTTGTTTAGTTGAAACTAGAGCCAAAAAGCCTTACCCTTTGCATATGTATTGTAGGTTTAACCCCGTTGAGCTTTAGTTAGCCTATTTTCTTTGTTAGCCACATTATCCTTACCTAGCCTAGTATAGGACTATCCATACACTTGTTCTTAAAGGATAGTGAAGCATGACTTAGAGGGAATTCCTTTTGATCGACATTATGCAGAAAAACAAGCGTGTGGGAAGGTTTTTCGTTGGGAATTTGTATGGTTGTGCGTTTGGGTGCCAAAGGCACAAGAGAAAAGGGCACAAGAAAACAAAAAAAAAGAGAAAAAGAAAAAACGTGAAAAGAAAAGAAAAAGAAAGAAGAAGGGTTGAGGAATAAGTGAGAATGAGCTCACAAGTATTGGTTGTTGAAGAAAGGGTTCAAAAGTTTAAATCTGGCCCTGAAAGTTGTACGAATCTCCCCTTTGTGTTCAAAGTTGGGTGCTGCAATCAAAAGTTGAATTCTAAGTGTTGATTTCATTATGTTGCTTACTATCACTTTAAGAACTTTTGTCTATCCTTACCTTTCTTTATAAGTCAATACCTTAGCCCCGTTACAACCCTTAGACTTCTATCTTGATTGTTATGTGTTTCAATATGTGGAGTTTGAGATTGGTATGAGCATATGGAATCCCTGGTTCTCGCTTCTAAGTAGTGGCATTCCGTTCATGAAATCATATATATACATATGTGCATTAATAATTCCACAAAGTGCTTTCTTTGTTATAACATATGTGAGTGTTTAGTCTACATGTTTACATTAATCTTCTCACATACACTTAGTGTAGGGAGTGTAGTCAGAAAATCTGTGTGAAAATAGAGTATATCTGGTGAGGAATTGAGGAATTCTCTAAGGCATGTTCATACATTCAAAACATTGTTTTAATTGATTAAATGCGAACTAGTGAGTGGCTACTGCGATTAAGTATGAGTTCGAGGGTAGGGATGGCTAAAATCTATGTAAGTAGTGATTTTAATATGTCATGTTCCATTGGAAATCCCTGAGGCAAATGTTGGAAGGTCTAGGTTGTGTTTTGTTTTCTTTGTTTTGCTCGAGGACTAGCAAAAGCTAAGTGTGGGGGAATTTGATAGGAGCATATTTATGCGACTTAGTTAGCTTGTTTTCTTGCATTTACATAGTTAGTTTCTGCTTATTAGAGTGTTTTAAGCTATTTTCATATGTTTGTAGGTTCAAATGGCAAAGTTGGCAAGAAAGTGCAATTTGGAGCATTTTAGAGCAGTTTTGGGCTTGGAATGGATAACACGTGCATGGAGCGAGTTAGATGGATGTTTTTGAAGTTCAAGAGAAGCTAGGAATGTGCTAAAGATCTGGAGAAATTAATTCAAGACTTGGAAGATAAGGAATCAGCTAAAAAGAAGGAAACCTCATCCAATCCTATCTTATCCAAACCTTATCCAAGCTAACCTTATCTTATCCTATCATATCCTAATCATATTCTACCTAAATTCCAACTGCAAAGGGGAATTAGTTTTACATTAAACCACCTACTATCAGGTTTCTAGAAGCCTTTTTTCCTGGATTTATGCTGCATACCTTATCCATTTTCCCCCTAGGAATCTGCCGCACATCTTTTTCCTTGTTGGAGTGGAATATGTAATCCTTTTCCTTCACAAACTTCATGTCGTGCCCTCAGCCTATAAATACACCACAATGCCACACCATTGAACACCACCAACCACCACACACAAGAGAGCCAGAAATCAGAAAAACCCTTTGTGCCGTAGCTTTGCAAGGATGGAAAGGAAGAAGCTTGGAGCCGTACTTGCCATTCAAGACCTTTGGATTGTTGGAGCGTTTCCAGGTGTATTCTATCTTTGTTTTCAATCTTTAAATTTAATTGCGAACATGAGGAACTAAACTCGTTTTTAGCTAGAGGTGAATTCAAAGCCATGAACATATATGTGATATGAATTGATTACATCCAGTTATTATTTCATAAATCATAAATGCAATTTACTTAACTGTTTGATTCAGAACTTATTCTTGTATGTTGATTAAGGATGCATACTTAGTTTGCATGCATGAATTTGATGCTAAAATATAAGGGATTTTCACCTAATAGTTATGAACTTATATTTGCAAGTAGTGGAGGTCGCGAGTCACGATCGCATTAAGTAAATTCCTGGCAGGAGTATCATGCTGTTCATAGTTACGAATGTCTTGTCAATGCTTATGATTTTCATAGAACTTAATGATCTTTGATATGTATCTCTATTATGCTGTTCATGTAGGGAACTTAAGAAGAATAATTTGGTTGCGATGCGATGTCCAATTCAATGAATTTAGGAAAATCTGATGGTTAATTAGTGTTGTTCACGGTTAACTTGGGGCATTGTCGTTCATGGTTTATAGGAATAATAACTGGAAATCGATTTGTGTTGCATATGTGTCATGTGTGGAGAAGGACCCTCTAGCTAGCCTTTCACCCTTTTATTCACCCCAATTCCGTACCCTTTAAGTTTGTTTTACAAGTTCGTTTGTTTAAGTTTTAAATTCGTCAAAACAAATCCCCCTTTAGTATTTTGAGTCATTTTAGTTTAAATTTTGTCTAAATCACCCTTTAGTGCTAGTTTTGAGTCATAGGAACTTAGTTTGTGTGTTTTGAGTCAGTTTAGCTTATTTTGAGTAGTTTAAGTCTAGTTTTCTGTTTTAGAGTCTAGTTTAGTGTTTGAGAGTTTAATTTGAGTAGATTAGCAATCCCTCTTAATCCCCGGCCTAGAACGATCCCTACTTACACATCTACTACAATTGTCAACAAGAGGGTTTAAGTTTGTGTGTTATTTTATATCACATCAATTTCGCATTGTGAAACTTGTTTATTTCAAAAGAGAAATTATATTAGTATATGAAGGCTTATGAAACGCCCGAAGCATACCTTCATAAAGTAAACCCCTCAAGTATACATAGAAGAAAATTGCTCAGTATGAATTTCAATGGAGAACGTGTCATGAAGTGTAGAAATCCCTGAAGGATTCAAGTTGCTTAAGGTAAGCCTTGAAAGGGTAAAGCACAAATTATGTACTTAATACCAATGGATGGTATAAATTGTCTTAATGAGTACTTTCATTATAATATTATTGCAACATACTAAACTTCTTGCAAGAGTTGATGATATTAGACTGAGACTCTTGAAGAGTCTAGAAAGATTATAAAGTGTTGAAAAGAATAATGTCTCGAGCTGCAGATCGAACAAATATGCTAACACGATTCTTACCATCAAAAGATTTATGGTATTAAAGAACCATGTGAATTGATGATCATGAGTTGGACACTAAAAAATGATTAACTAATATTTAAAAACTAAGAAAGATCATTCATCCTCGTGAGGAAAATGATAAACTATACTTGGTCCACAAGTACCATATCTTAGTGAAGTATGTGCCTTACTGTATTCAGCACGATACCAACATATGTGTATTACAATGAAATGAAGCTTATCTATTGATATCTCCAAGAAATTATTATTTTCAATAGGGCTTCATGAATTATTTTTGTTCCTGGGTTTAATTGGCATGCTTCTAATTAATTATAATATTTTTTTTTTTTAAATTTGTTGTAGATGATGCTTGATGTAAAAGGAAAGGATGGACATTACCGAATTAACCTTTTTACATTGATTTTGGTTGTGCAATTTTTGGTTTTGTTTGTTTGTCCTCTGATGCTCGTCATTTGGTGAAAAGTTGATATTCCATTAACTAGATCGTAGATTATATTGTAATCTGTACGTACAGTTCCGAGGCACAAGTTGGAATTTTTTTTCCGAGATGTTGCATTGTGTAGTTCAATTTCGTAGAATGCCATCATCATATAATGCTAAGTAAAACATTATGCATTGATCTCGAACTCATGTAAATTGTATTCAACTGTTGTGAACAATAATGGTCTTGTGTGGTTGTTCCAAGTGACTAGATTAGCCCTTTTATTTCTAGTGCTTCTTAGATGTTAAAAGTGGTTCATAATTTTGTATTAATTTAAGGTAATTGAGCTTTGTTTTGATAGCTTTTGTTGAAATGAACAGATCAGTAGGTATTTCTTTGATCCCCAATACTATTTCCAAGTGAATGACTAGTATGTGAAAAACAAATTGAAGGTTGTTATATTTCCATTTCTCCGTAGGGTAAGTACCAACGTTTGGATTTTTATTTTTTTTCATGTGAAATCAGATTATCCGCCAACCATAGAACTTACTCTTTCACCTTGCTCTCTCTTTTTTCAGGGCCAATGAGTTAATTTATCATTAGGGTTTCAATATATTTCTTTATATTCTTCTCTCATAGAAGGCAACACATATATATACATACTCAATCCTTGTACTACAAGGAACATTAAAGACATAAAAGGAGAGTTATACCCAAACTAGGAAACACAATTACATTCGTATTGTATTATTGTTGAGTCACGCCAACACTCCCCCTCAAGTTGGTGCATAGATATCACCTAAGCCCAACTTGTCGAGTGAGTCTTAAAACCTTCTTGCAGAAACTGCATGAGTTAGAATATCTGCCAATTGTTCTTCTGTCTTCACAAACGGAATGTCAACCAACTTAACATCCAACTTTTCTTTGATAAAATATCTATCCACCTCAACATGTTTGGTCCTATCATGATGCACCAGATTGTTTGCTATCTCCCGTGCTGCTTGATTATCACAGTACAACAGCATAGAACCTTTTGGTTTAAACCCTATCTTAGTGAGTAGAATCTGAAGCCATAGAAGCTCACAAATACCATGTGTCATTCGTCTGTACTCAGCCTCGGCCGAAGACCTTGCCACCACATTTTGCTTCTTACTTCTCCATGTCACAAGATTACCAGCTACAAATGTGAAGTATCTCGACATAGACCGCCGATCAGTGATATTTCTAGCCCAATCTACATTAGTATACCCTTTCACCTCCATATGCCCATGTTTTCTATACATCAACCTTTTTCCTGGAGTTCCTTTTAAGTAACTCCGAATCCGCATTACTACTGCCATATGATCTTCACTAGGAGCATGCATAAATTGACTCACCACACTTACTGCGTAAGCAATATCTGGCCTTGTAAGCGACAAATAAATCAACCACCCTACCAATCTTTGATACCTTTCCCTATTCACTGGGACTTGATCCTGATAAATTGCTAGATGATGATTCTGCACAATAAGTGTATCCACTGGTTTACACCCTAACATACCAGTTTCAGACAAAAGATCCAATACATACTTTCTCTTAGATAAGTATATTCATTCCTAAGACCTAGCCACTTTAATTCCCAAGAAGTATTTAAGTCCTCCAAGATCTTTCATCTTAAACTCAGAAGACAAATGCCCTTGCAGACATTCGATTTCCATTGTATCATCACCTGTGACAATCATATCATCTACATATATGATAAGCAGAGTTACGTTGCCATCCTTGTGTTTGATGAACAATGTATGGTCTGCGTTTCCCTATCGATACCCATACTTCTTCATTGACTAGGTGAACCGCCCAAACCACGCTCTATGTGACTGTTTAAAGCCATACAGTGCCTTCCGAAGTCTACACACTTTCCCACTGGAGTTCACAGTGCCATAACCTAGTGGAATATCCATGTACACCTCTTCCTCTAAATCACCATGTAGAAAAGCATTTTTAATATCAAACTGTCTCAGAGGCCAACCATGATTCGCAGCAAGAGATAATAAAACTCTAATGGTATTCATCTTTGCAACAGGAACAAAAGTCTCATGATAATCAACCCTAAAGTTTGGGTAAAACCTTTGGCCACTAGCCTTACCTTGTATCTATCAATTGTTCCATCTGCCTTATGTTTAATAGTGAACATTCACTTGTTCCTTTGGGAAGTGAGACCACACTCCATGTATTATTCTTTTGTAGTGCTTTCATTTAACCTTGCATTGCTTCTGTCCATTTCGAATCTTTCAAAGCTTCATCCACTCTGGTGGGTATTTTGATGGTTTCCATTTACTGAACAAATGCACAGTATTTTCTAAACAAATGCACAGTATTTTGGTGAAAGTCGATGAGTAGAGACATAGTTTGAAATGGAATGCCGCACATTTCCTTCTGGAGAGTACCTATCTGGTGGTTTTCCTCGATTTTGTTGAGAAGGCAACATATAAGATGTTCAATAATTTCCAAGTGAGTACTTACCTCAGGAATATCCGTTGGAGTATGAGGGAGTTTGTTACTGTCTTCTAACTCACTGGAAGTATTACTCGAATTTGGGGCAATTATCACCCTTGAAGGCCCACTCGGACCAACACCACAATTTCTATTTGGCTTACTTGGGCTGGTATCTGCAGATGGACAGACAGCAGCAGCGTCATAATTTGGGCTGCAAATAGCAACGTCAGCAGACCCAGCTTTATTCTCGCTAGGTACAACATGCGGCCCACTTGAGCAAGCATCACATAGTTCTGGCCCATTCCCTTTGCCATGGTCAGCACGCCCATTAGGGTAGTCATGGTTAGCTTCATCTGGGCCAGTTTGGTCAGTAACATCTAGGCCGATTTGGTCTAAATGGCCATTTAGGCTATTTACAGAAACAGTAGGCATAATATCGAACCAGTCATAATCTTCACCTGACGTTGTCTCCCCCTGAGAAGTATGGCTGGGAGGAAAAAATAATTCATCTTCAGAGAAGGTAACATCCATGGTGACGTACGTATGTCAAGTGGATGGATGATAACATTTATAGCCTTTTTGTTGAGGATTAAAGCCAAGGAACACACACCGCACCGCACATGGATCAAGTTTGCTTCTTTGATTTTTGTGAAGATGAACATATGCCACACAACCAAAAATCCGGGGTTCAAGATGAAGAGTGGAAGGGAGCAAAACATGATCAGCAAGCACGACTAAGAGGGTTCTAAAAGAGAGAACATGTGATGGCATTTGGTTCATGATATAAATAGCATAAGTGGCTGCATCAGCCCAATATGTCTTGGGTGCATAGCTACCAATAAGAAGGGAACAGGTAATCTCAAGGATGTGCCGATTTTTTCGTTCGACAACTCCATTTTGTTGTGGGGTCTGAGGACACGTAGTTTTATGAAGAATACCTTTTTTCCATAAAAAAAAAAATGAGAAAGATCCTGATTAAGATACTTAACACCGTTTTCTGACCGAAGCACTTTAACAAGGAGTGAATACTGAGTATAGACCATGTGATAAAATGCGTTAAAGATATCACCCACATCACTTTTATTTTTCATGAGGTACAACCAAGTCATCCTATTGCAATCATCAACAAATGTTACAAACCAGCGCACACCATGTTGAGTAGTAACCGAAGATGGCCCCCACACATCAGAATGAATTAACTCAAACGGAATTGTTCAATGAGTCAAACCTTGAGAATTAATTAAATTTAAAAAGGATAGCTCCTAGCCCAGACCATCGGGGTCCAAATTATGTACACGGCTGCTGTCCATCGATGTTAGTGTGTCGTATTAGAATGCATCAAATTACCAGAAAATCCTATTGAAACTTGTCTTGATCGGGGAGATATCAATCAGAGGAGCATCCAAAAGTATTTTATCTCACACTTTTTTTTTATCCAAAAGTATTTCATCAAAAGTTGTACACTTTTCCTTTCGATGTTTTAATTTTGTTCAAAAGAACATGAGCCACCACATGTTGAAGATATATAAAAGTGATCTGTTGAAAATCAACTTTACATTTTTAATCCATTATCTTGGAGGAGAAAGAAGCATAAAGCCAGTCCAAATTAAAAGCCCAGTCCAAGTCTTAACATATATAGGCCTTTTTTTTGCTGTCTTTCTGGAGTTGCAAACAAGAAGTTGCCAACCCCTTCATCAGTCGTCACTCCAATTGACTCTCTGAACTCAAACATGGCAGATAAATGGAAGCACACAGCTCTCCTTGTCATTGACATGCAGGTCTTTCTCTCTCCCGCAAACTCTCTCTCTCTCTCTCTCTCTCTACAAGTTAAAATGAAATTAATAGACCATTAAGGTCTTGTTACATATAATCTGGTTTTGTAGCATGATTTCATTGATGTGGATGGTCCTATGCTGGTTAATGGAGGCAAAGCCATAGTTCCAAATGTAATCAAGGCCGTCCAAATCGCTAGGCAGCGTGGTATTCAAGTAGTTTGGGTACAGCCAACTTCCTTTCCTTTCCCTTTATTAATTTTAAGTCGAATTTTCTACTTTCTGCAAACTAGAAGTTGAACAATGAAAATATGAACTTTAATGTGTAATTAAGAAGAAAGTGTGTTTTGATTTGATTTTAACTGTGGGGTAGATATATTATTCACTTTAGTTTACAGTTTTACAGTTAAAAAGGATTTGCAATACTTCATTTTGACAATTATTGTAGGTTGTGCGTGAACATGATCCACTAGGAAGAGATGTTGAGCTTTTTCGCCGGCACTTATATCCGGCAGGGAAAGTAGGGCCAACTGTTAAGCGTGAGAGAGGTGCTGAACTTGTTGATGGTCTTGTGATTGAACAAGGGGACTACAAGTTGGTCAAAACCCGGTTTAGTGCATTCTTTGCTACGCACCTCGATTCGTTTCTCAAGGGTTCTGGAATTGACAGTTTGGTTGTCACTGGTGAGTGAGAGATTCAATTATTGGAAAACCCCTATTGGTTGTTTATGAAATGTGTGTTTTACAAGCTTGTAATTTGTTGGTCTTGCATTTTAGGTGTTCAGACTCCAAATTGCATTAGGCAGACTGTGTTTGATGGCGTTGCTTTGGATTACAAGTCTGTTACAGTTATTCTTGATGCCACAGCCGCTGCTACACCTGACATACACGCTGGTATGTGATTTCTGTTTCCTTGATGCTAATGTAAGACTGTTAATTGTTGTGGTGCATTTTCCAAAAACTTAAGCTAAGGAGAGCTGACAAAAAATTAATCATTTGTGAGGATCTTCAGTTCAAAGTAGAATTAATATGAATGACTTGAATTTGGAGTTATGATTGTCTTCATGTCATTTGATCAAATGTTATATGATCTTAAGGTTTGATTTGGATCCTACGCATAACTTTTGCATCATAGATTGAAAAGATAGGAATGAGGATGTGAACACATAGCTCATATCCTTGATATAATTCAACATGTTAAGTTTGAAGAAGCGCTGATGAGATTATTGATAACTTATATACAATCAATCCTCGATGGGATTACCTAGATAGGTTTTATCTCTTGTTATTTCATCGTTCTGCAGGCAAATGGCTTATAATGTTTTCTGGGACCTATTTTTCTCTGGAATAGTTTTCAGAATATGTTAACAGAAGTGAAAAGTAGGAATCTTGAAATACCAGGAAACGGTTGTAGAAATTTTGTCGTTCTGGGCATCTTCATTAACTCAAAAGCCTCCTTCTCAACATTCAGCCCAGAGACTTCAAGCTATGGGTAAAGATTGTTAATTGTTAATAAGGAAGCACTGCAAAGATAGACCGGAGAGATCTTGGAACTAGATTATTTCTTGTGGACGAGTTGTAGGCGTGCATTTTGTGATTGGGATTTTGGCCAGTAAAGATTGTCAATTGTTAATTTGTAACGAATGTGCAAGAAAAAAGCTTTTCTGCAGGCAGGAGGATTTGTGTCATTTTGTTATTGGCTTCTCGTGTCTGAAACGATAGTTAGCGATGGCATGAAATAACTTATTCTGTTGATATATTTCACAAGTAGTTCAAAATTCCTGTTTGAGCCACTAATATAACGCCGATGACATAAACAATTGATGGATTCTGTCAAAAGATTTGGGGTGGTATAAGCAAAGTACTTAAAAGTTTCTGCTATCTCTGCTTATCCCCAACTGAATGCAAGTAAAATCATTTACATTGATCTTACGGATGTGATGGAATGAGTGACGTTATTGTAACTATTCTACCATAATCACTTTCACGCGGAGAAAGGATTCATGAGCTTCACTGGAGTATGTCGTATTGCCAGTTATACTGTTTTTTCTTACAAATTAAGGCATGTATGTCTGCATGCCCTCTTCCATATATTTGTGTGCAGTACAATATCTTCAATGATCGTTGTGAGGGTCTACAAAGGCGGGGAATATTTTGTTATTGCTACACTTGACGTCATACTCTCAATCTGATCCATTGATCAGAGTCAAACGAGTTGTACATATCAGAATATTTTACAAGAGCATATTATCCGTGATATTGTTTTGATAAAGTTGTATTGCTTTGAAATGGTTTGTTGAACGATAGTACGATGACTAACGTGGAAACACCAAATGCTCTGAACCAGCCAATATGTTGGACATGAACAACATTGGAGTTGCAACACCAAGCTTACAAGAATGGAGCGAATTGGATGCTTTATCCTCTGGTTACCACTAAGGTTGGCTTCTGCTTGAATGTCGTAATAATATTATGGTCTTGTTGAAGCTGTATGTGTGTGTAATCTTAGTTCCTTTTCTTTTGACTGTATATACGTTGGGAGTGGGTTACCATGTTAGACGTAGTAGGAATGGAAACAGGCAGCATTTTGCCTCTGTCCATTGCTCGTCTTGAAGCAAAAACTTGTTTCTCAGCTGTTTGACAAATCTCAACTTAGCGTTTGAAATCTCTGGTATGTGCTTTCTTTTCTTTGATGCTAATGTGATAGTGTTATCTATTCGGCAGGCAAATGCCTGATACAATCTTTTCTGGAACCTATTTTTCTGTGCAATAGCATTCAGGATATGTAAACAAAAGTGAAAACTAGTAGACAAGGAAACAGTTTCTACGTATTAGAATGCTTTGCAAGAGGATGTTACCCCTAAAAGTTATATGAAACCTGTTTCATCTGTCATATTTGTTATAAATTTCTGATTGCTTTGAAAATGAATTAGTGAACGATACCCATTACTAACGTGGAAGCACCAAATTCTCTGAAGCAGCCAATGTTTTGGACACGAAGAACGTTGGAGTTGCAACACCAACCCTACAAGAATGGCATGAATCGGATGCTTGATCCTCTGGTAACCAGATAGGTTTGCTTCTGCTTGATTGTCGCAATAGTATGGTCATGTTACTCCTTCATGTGTATACCTGATGTAAGAGCTGTTTGAATGACTTTCTAGTCAGATCGTTCCTGTGTTTCGGATACACAAAGACCCCTTCTTTCTCTTTTTGGATGGTCTCTGTTGCTTGTCTTTAAATAAGAAGTTGTTTCTCTGCCATTTGACTCACATGAATGCAAAGATGATACTTGTTTATAGGGATTAATTTCGAGTTATAATTCAATGCATTACTATAGTTAGTAGATGGAATTGAAGCAGGATTTATGACTTAATAGATTCCAATTTTTCTTTTCCTACGCTAAATTTCTGAATTTCTAAATTTCTAAATTTACAAATCCAATCAAGAGTTAGAAATTATGACTTTTATTTTAAACTTCACCTTCATTTCTCTACACACGACCGGAAATGTATTTCCCTCTTAACTGATGTACATGAAAAAAATGTGTGGACTAGGTTTTTAAGTTGTTACCATTTTTTATATTTATTGAGAAACATTTTCGTGTCCTGCTATAATTTAAAAGACTTCTGTGTGTTGTGAAATATAGTGTGAATGTCACGCATATGATTGTATTGGGGAAGCAAACCAAAATGGACTTTGGTGACAACCAGTTGAAAGTTTTAGATGAGAAAGTTTTCGGGAGCTGAAAATTTTTCTTTATGCATGTAAGGTGTTGTTGGATCAAGATCTCTATACATAGAGATATGTTTGTATCCTCGTGGTAACACAACAAGATCAAAGTGAAAGTTATAATACCAATCTCCCTCCCCTCTCTTTACCTGCATCCATTGTCTAATACAGTTACGAAAATAAACAACGTAATGTATTGCTCTTGTTCCACTTCGATTCCTGATGTTGTTTACCTAGTTAAGTATGGGCATGTGCATCCTTTTAAATAAGGGAGTTTTAACGAAACACTACCGGTACTGTTCACTTTTAACGAAAAATCATATTTTTACATTCACTTACACCTTTATTTGACATTTTTCATTAAAACTAAAGTTTTTCAACTTTTCTTTAGTTTTCCTTTAAAATAATCATGTGACCTTTCTCATTCTACTGAGTTAGCATTTATCCTTTTCTTCATGTCCTCTGTGAGACAAGTGTATTTGAGTAAGTTGCCACAGAAATACCCAAAGTTTCATGTGGAATTTTGTACGATCATCATTGCATCACCATTTAGGGTTTGCTGGAGTATAAAGAAAAGCTCAGCTCTCAACTCAAGGTGGTTCCAATCCCCGCAACTTTTTTTATAACGATATATTTTACACTAAGGGGAGGAGGAGTTCGGCTAAACCACACAATGGACAACCTAATTTGAATGCGATCATACCAACTCACATGCACCGGATCCCATTAAATCCGCGCAACTTTTAGAAACCCTACAGAAAAACTTTCTTCTTTGAGCTAACATTTTTCACAGAATGAGAGTGATTTTTGAGCTTGGCTCTCAAAACGTGCATATAGACTTGGAGGCCAAGATTCATATTCAGTTTTCTTCAATCTGTTGATGTTCGATTGAAGAAACCTATTCATGTTTGAATCTGCATTCTGCATCATCTTACATTCAAACATTTCACCGGAAACAAGTGAAGAGCTCAGGAAATTTGTGAAGACTGCATCCACATCTGCTTAAAGAAATTCAAGTTGCACAGAGGTACAAGATGCTCCTTTAGTTGAGCCTAGGATTTGAGCTTGTGTGTGTGTGTGTGTGTGTGTGTTCATCTCCGTATGTACTTGCTATTTCGCTAGTGGATGGAAATCTTGGGAGTTCCCCCGGTTTTTGACCCAGCTAAAGATTTTCCGGGCACAAATCCTTGTGTGTGAATCTCTCTTTTGTGACTCTTGTTTGTTTATATATGATTGAATTTGCTGTGTAACTATTTCAACCTATGATAATTTCTGAGTTGTTTAATGATGCCTCCCATCCCACCACACACACGCTGGGTTTCAATGCAGAGAGAGTAAAAAAGCGCAGAGATTTTTCTTCTCCTAATTCCACTCCAACGCAAAGATTTCTTCTAGACGCAGATTAGATGTTCACAGTTAATCCCAAATTTCAACATTAAATCAATTTAAACCATCATTTTACTTTAAGGTTAATGATTTCATTTTTGTTTTGTTTTCAGAGCAATTGTTGGTTAAGTTGCATTTTAAGAAAAGATTATTTAAACTTGATATTGATCATTAGGGGTAGGTTCGGTTCATTTCGGTTTGATTTACCATAGATGAAAATGTGAGACTCAAAAAAGCAATTCATTCAAAAAGGTTAAGTCAAACCTGCACAATTAGTCTTACATAGATTTATTACACTGAGTTTCCTAAAAACACATCCAGCATTGCTTCATCTCTAAATGGATTGGGGGTGGCTTTGGAGATTATTCTCAAGTGTTGTGGATCACATTACTTCAGAAAACCAAGTAAACGCACTGGGAGTGGATTTGGCATTGGAGGAAGGGATGCAGACCATGCAGTTGCGGGTTTTGTACAAGGCGTTGGATTCCATCAGAAACCAAAACAAAAAATGCTTCTGAGAACATAAAAGTGGGCAGATGTTTACAATTCTTTTAATGTGCAGAGTTATACACAATAATCAGCAGTCGCTAGCCAAATGTCTACGACCAATCTTGCTTATAACTACAAGCACAAACAAAAGTCAAACAAAGAACTGTTGTTACCTTTATGCATTTGCGTGATCTGGGAGGCGTTTCAAGTCCATTTCAACTTGGTGGATTGTCCACTGCATATTTTCCAATTTCTGCAAGGGGATGTTGATATTAGACTTGCACACAGGACACAGGTAATGTACAACTGTAAGCATTGTTGTTACCTTTATAATATCATGGTACTGCCTTGCAATTGCATCAAAGTGAGGATCAACACCCTGGTACTCCCGCAGACGTGTAACCTGGTTAAAAGAAATATGAATCAAAGATTAATAAAGAAAGCAAGCAGGAGAGATGTAGAAAAAAAAGTAACAAAATGATGAGGTTAAGTAACTTGTATACATGTCAAAACACTTGGGTTAGCATATCTTAACTATATATTAGCAACTTAAGCATTTTTTATAGACCTCATGAACATCTCCATGTTCACAATATCTACAATGTCAAGAGCATCAACAACCATGCTCAATATTTTCAAGTCAAAGTTTAGCTAAGAAGACTAGAAAGTTATTTTAGGAGCTACCTAGAAAATTTCTACTGCAACCATACTCTCTAATTTAGGGAGTCATAATGATCATGAACCAATAGATATAGAGTTTTTATTTAAAATCTTGTTAGTAATTAATGTTAGGAGCTCCTTTCTCACTCCCCAGATTTAGGAGCTGCTGGAGCTAGGAGTATGATAGAGTGTGTGATTGGAGATGAATTTTTCCTTTTTCTCCATACATTTTAGCTAGGAGCTCATTTAGGGAGACCATAGGAGATGCTCTAAATAACCAGTAACAAGTGATATAGAAATAAAGGCAGATTGAAAACTTTCTTATCTCATCAAATTCGTCAAGAAAATCCAATTCTAACACTAAATAAGTTTGAAGCAACAATTACAGACAAGCAGGCACAATAGACATGAAACACTGCAGTAATCAAGGTAAAAGTAAAATCTTTGGGAAAATACAATATTACAAGAAGCAGCCTACAGTGCTGCTAGAAGGCTGGAATGATTGTTATTTCATTATAAATGTCTGTGTTGGGGCACATACATATAAAAGCAACTCATGAAAGCATGAACAGAAACCACATAGGAAATAAGAGACAGATATGAACTAGAATATCATACCGCTTTTTTATATGCAATAGAAGCTTCTTCTGTAGCTTCAAGAAGATATTTCCTACATACGAGTTATAAAATTATTAAAATAACCTCGAACCAGTAAGCCACACGTACTTTCAAATGACCATCGATAGGTACCTTATTTTATGTAGAGCCGGCATTGATTCCTTAGTATAAGTTTCCAGAAGGAGAACATGCTCTAGGACCCTGAAATAAAATGAAGCACACCAGCGAATTATAGTCATGACATACAATTAATTTATTTATTTATTTGATCTCAATAAACGGAAACCACAAGTACAGCCAGTGGTGACTGATGAATGTTCTGTTTGCACAAGAAGCATCACAAAGAACATACTTCATAAACATATAGGAAAATACACGTTAAGCAACATTGATGCCAGAAATACACAATTATAGTACGGAAAACCACCAACGAACCTCAATTTTGCACTCATGGTCTCACACCTTTTGCACAGCCATGTTTTTTGCAGTCCATCCTATAAATTATTAATTATAATAAAGGTTCAAGAATGCTCAATAAAATGGAATACTGAATCATATAGAAAAGACACTTGAAAAAAAAAAGCTGAAGGGATATTGTTTAAGTGTTATTGAAAACACATCAACCATCAGCATTATTGGAAGCTTACATATTTATGTTGATGTTGCAACTTCAAATCTCTGACCAGCTTGATAAGCACTCCCAGTATCTGCTCCAGGACCTAGGTTTCGCAAAAACACAACTTTATAAATAAATGAAAAAAACCATATCGTCACAAAACAAAATGCTCTGGTATGTAACTTCAAGAACATGAAACAATGTTTTTTCATTTATATCCATACATTATAATATTCAGCAAATTTTCTATCTGCAGAATATAGATCTTCCCGCAGAGCTGTTTCCTCCCTTTCCATATCCTCAATTATCAACTTTACCCTGATAAAGTCATTAGAAAAGCGGAACAAATTATGGATCACACTATTAGCAGAATATTAGAACAGTGGTTCTAGAAATTTATAGATTCACCACAAGCTTTGGTTTATCAAAGCACTGCACATAAGCAAAGAGCAGGAAGTATGGAAGCTTTTGACACTCACATTACGTTCAGTCTCTAAAACAGTAGTGTGAAACATGAGTCAACCATTAATCTTGAGAATGAAATATAAATATTTTAGTAGAAGGAAAAGGCAATACTCATGTTGAGCCATTGAGTGGTTAAGCATTGTCTTTAAAATTTAAATGCAGCTACTCCAGTCTTCTACTTGCTTATGTAACAGACTATTGTACATGTCAAATGAGATTCCAAGCATCATTAAAAAGCATCTTTCTCCATGTCAAAAGGAATTCTCATACAACCAAACATGTATCAAGATAGTAACTCAAACCTTTCTGGAAGCCGAGAACTTGAATTTTGATGCCCAGATGACGAGTCTGCAGCAACAAAGCAGTGTCACTGCCTTTAACCATTAGCATTTATGCATGGGTAAGCATATAATAATTTTAACATTAACTTTAGATATTAGCAAACTCAATCACCCCATGCCTCCTGCTGGAAAGAGAATATCATCACACAAATTTTTGCATTAGAACAGTCAATCTGGATATTCTCTCTCCAGAATATATAAGAAGCAAAATGGAAATGCCTCTGATCAACACTTTGACTCAAAAGACAGTTGAGAGAGAGAGAGAGAGAGAGAGAGAGAGAGAGAGAGAGACCAATGTCATCCATTACAAAGGCATCAGCTAGCTTATCACATTTAGCTTTTAGACGAGCTTCAATCTCTTGGGAAAGACACAGCTGGTATTCTGTCATATCCTGCAGTTGAAACATTGCCGATGTATCTCAATTTCCAATAAATAAGGGACAGCTTCACCAAGGTTAGATCTTTTTGCTATGACATTACAAAGAAGTAAAAGTAACAGATTCTATAAAGAAAAGATATTTTTAGATGGAGAAAATAGAACGTAAGTAAATAAAATGGAAAATAAAGAAAGTGAACTATTGCCGGAACCATAATGTAGTTTGTACCGTTGACAATGGTGTTTGTTGGACCTGTGTTTGCCATAAATATGCTGGTGTAATTCCAAGAAAGCAATTGGGAACACCACCAACCCCAGATTCTAGAGTATCAGTACCACTAAGAGAAAGATTGTTGTTTGTGGCACTAGCAGTGCTAGTCACAGTATTATAATTTGTTGAGTTGGAGCTTGAGCTGACCGCAACACTGGTACTGGTACTTTCTAGAGAACTGCGTGACATTGTGCTACATTTTTCAATTTCTTCCTCATGAATTTCGCCATCTTTGGAGATGAGAGGCAGCCTCAGTCTTTGAGATGCTTCTGAAACAATCATACGATGCTCTAATGTCTCGTACAACTGATACGGACAGGTTCACCCGTTTTAGACAATTTAATAACTCAGTTATAGAATAGAATACTGAGGGTGTTGAGCAACTAAAGAAGATTGAGTTGTCTTTATGTCATTTAATGATAATCAAATATACAAATCTATTACTTTTGGATATCTGTTAAGCTAACTGGTTAAATAAAAATTAATATTTTTGCATGAACATCCATATCACTAATGTGAAATCATATGGGGACTGTGGTCTTTACATGGGAGTTCAATGGTATCCTTCTACAGATTCATTTGATGCAGAAACTAATAGAAAATAAGATAATTAACTGAAATGAGATTTCTATTTAAAATTCAAGATACTATGAACTTGTTCGGAATTAGGATCAGAAGGGCCAAATCATGACTTGAGTAAACTTAATGTAAAATGCAACTCAAAATCAAAAACAAAAAGCAGGACAAAGGGTTTGTCGAACTGAAACCACCTGAGGAGGGTTCTTCAAGCCCAACTGCAGATATAAACCTTGCACATCTCGAATGCCTCCAAGGTTAGCCACTGAAACCGCTTGTTGATACTCCTCCACCATTGCAATTGCCTCACTATACAATGCCTACATCAAAATCCAAACCCACCACCCAAACACACACACACACACACACACTGCAAAATCAATGCCAGATAAAAACAACCAGTTCAATCAACACAAACCCAAAATTAAACAGAAGTACCATGGCTTCCAAGTAACGCAATCTTTCCCGGGACATTTCCTCCCTTGCCTGTAGAAACAGTCAACATTTTCAAAAACCAAATCAATTGTAAATTGTGTAAAGGATGCAGCCACATTGCTTTTTATGGTTTGCAGCCACATTTTCTAAGCAACCAAACAAGGCAGGAAAATGTATATGTATATATATAGAGAGAGAGAGAGAGAACGAGTTGGAGGTCGAGGTAGGCAGATTTGGAGACGAGAGAACCATCGGGAGCCAAGCAGTGGCGCTCCAGCTGATCAATGACTTGGGTCAAATCCGATGGCAGGTTTTGCCCTTGTTGTTGCAGTCCCTTCGCCATTTTCCTAAGCTTCTGCTATTCGCCCCCACTCGTTCCCCAAAACGTCGTCGTCGTCTTCTTCTTCTTCTTCGTTCTTGAGGATTCCACTCAACAGTCACAGTCTCACAGGAGTTCAAGATCTCAGCCCGGCCGACCTCTGACCAACTGCTAGCAGAAGTTAATTTACCAAAACACCCTCGTCTTCGACGATGTCGTTTCTCTTCACAATTTAGTACAAAAAAGAAAGCAAAAAACAACCTAACCTAGTATTAGGATCATTTTGGTTCTGGTCCCTAATCAATTCAATTATTAAATTGAAATCTTATTGTTTTTTATTTTTTGATCAAAGTCATTTGACTTTGTATACGTCAGCATTTTAGTATTACTATATTTCCATGTCATCTTTTTGAATTCTTAAATAAAAAACTGTAATTTAAAATATTGATTGCAGTCCAACATTTAAGGGATTTACATCCAAGAATTTATGTAATTCAAAATCCCAGTATTATGAGATTCAATCAATCGATCAAGTCTAAAAGAGATTTAAAATTTTAAAAATTCAAAAAGTTATGGGATCATATATGTACAAATCTCACGAATTGTGAGACTTAAAAAAAAAATTCTACAATAAAAATTCATGCACACTGCACATATTTTTGTGAATTTTATTGAGTAGTATTAAGGGAAATAATGTACCCCATGAATTCATACATACAAAAGCAATGTACCCACGAACTTAGACCAAAAATAATGTATGTACCCATACATTAATAGCATATGGATACATACCGAATTTACAAGAAAACTCATGGGTACATTTAAAAACTCAAGGAAAAAAATGTACATCATACCACATTGTTTTATAGACATGCATATGTGGGTACATAAAATGCAGCAACCTTAAAAACCATTTTACATAATATTCTCCAAAAAGTTTGTACCCATATATTTATGTAAAACGAATTTGAACCAACCAAAACATATCATAGCAATAGATATATTAGAACGAAACATGTAGATTAAAAATGTACCCATGGATATAAGTGTAGCCAACAAGACATTGAATAATCAAGACTAATATATAATAATAAAAGGAAAAAAAATATAAAGAACAAAAGAAGATGACTTCAGAATGGTACAATTTTCACATAGCCCGCTCACTCTACAGTCTCTGCATGTTTGAATCAACCAGATTCCTTGAGAAAGCGATGCCTGCATTGCCTTGCCTATGCCACACAAATCTCACAAGCCGATAAAACCATTGTTGCTAATTTGTATTTTAAAGCCGATAAAACCACTGTTGCCAATTTGTATTTTAATCACAATAGGTTTATCAACATATATGCATTGGATCAATTCAGGAATGGAGAAAAAATGGAGAAAATTGGGTTTGGGGTGTTGTAGATTCCGGATGTGCATAAGGGAAGAAGAAGAATGGAGGAGTTCAAATGGATTTTCCTTGTTTTAAACTTACTCTGACACACCCCGACCCAAAAGTGGGGCGTGCTGGCCGTCACGTAAGAGTGACGTAACCATGTGCACAGTACGGAAACAATAAAGAATAGAATTTACAAATCAATTAAAACCGAAACACTAGCAATACTAGTGTAAAAGAAGTGTGAATTCCACTAATACAGAGCATAAAAGTCTACATGCAGTCAAGCAGAAGTACTAAATGGAAATAACACCCGAAGGTGGTCCTACATAAGTGAATTATGTCAGAACATCCGATGAGCTCCTCGTATGCCACCAACGAACACTACCTAATACCTGGAGAGGCGAAAAACAAAGTTGAGTGGGTCAAAAACAAATATTTTCAAAACTTTTCTTTTCTCAAAGATTATAACCCCTCGCCGTAAAACCTGTATAATTTCCCAGAAATAAAGTATATACTCGTAGATAATTCTCAAAACCCTGCTGAAAATATGTATGTATGAAAGTATGTATGCCATGCCAAAGTATCATAACTGAATGCCAAAGCATAACTCTGTGAATGTGATTGAATACTAAATAATCATCTCAGCCCTCGGCTGTATATAGCTCATAACAATCATCATATCATATAGCTCATACTCATCTCAATCATATCATCATATATATACCATGCACAACATCACTGAATATAAACTAATATGCTCTAGTGCTACGATCACGTGAAGACTGAGTGATAAATCGCGGGTCACCTACGAGTCGAACCCACCTATAATGGCCTATTCGACAGGACTGAGCACCTAACTTGGATCCAAGGCGAGCATACGGTGCGGGAGGTGAACAGCACGTGAAGGACTGAGCCCTTCTCTGGGCGGGAGCACTAATATCAGTGTGCAGGTTTATGAGCTCTAATCATATCACATCATATCATTCGTTCTCAACCACTAGTAAATAAATTTACATGCCACTTACCTGTGCGTCCTTAGCACCAACATCAATATAAGCAATCAATAACGTATAATAAATAAATAGATACTTTGCATGGCATTTCATATCACATTTCATATAAACTGATTTTCTGGGAAAAACTCATTTATATAGGTATATACGGAAAACAAATGCCCACTCACTGATAAGTAGACGGGTCGTAACCCCCGTGCCTAGCCTGGCTACGCTCGTCCTCCGGATAGGTCTCGCCTATATGAGAAGTAACTGAAATAACGTTAATTAACGCATATAAACGAAACCTTAGAAATAACTTCTCATACATTGCTCAAATTGGGTATATGAATATACCACTGTGATCTACACAAACTCAGGATCATCCCTATATTTTTAGAAAAAATTTCCGACCACCCACGTGCAGCCACACGCAGGCCAAACGCGCCCCCACGCACGGCAACGCGACTTGCACACTGACAGCGTCAGTTAACGCCGTCAAGAATATTAACAGTAACAGTTAAAGATAACTGACGGCGTCAGCATATTCCGTCAAAACTGACGGAATATTCTTCGTCTTCTCCGGCGACTGTTCGCAGGTTTCTGGGTAAACTTCCAAACATGGTTTCTCACTCATTTTTGCACCATTTTCTACGTACTTTATACCAAAATGAAGATCTCACAAAGATGAACACATTCATACCTGACTCGACCCCCAACTCGCAGGGGATTCGCCAGAAAAAGCCTCGATAATTCTGGCCAAAACGAAAACTCCCAGATCTTGTTATTCCGACGTCCAAAATCTTCAAACAAACTACTCCAAGCTTCCTTAGGACCTCATAAAGCTTCCTATGAGCTCAAAATCCCCTGAAAAACAACATTTCACGTGTGCATGAACAGTGCACAAATCGGAGGGTGAGGTTTCACGGGGTTTTCGAAGGTTCCAGGTTCTAAAACTTATACTAATGGCTTCCTAGTACCACAAGGAACACAAATATACGTACCTTAGACTCGATCTGCCAAGTTCAGGAAGGATTTGTGTCTCGTCAGTACAAAAACCGAGGGGGGGGAGAGAGAGAGAGAGTCTGTGAGGTAGAGAGAGAGTGAGTACGAGAGTGAAAGAGAAAAAGGGTGAATGTGTGAATGTGTGTGGTCCAAATACCACCAACCAAACACTACCAAATGTAGATACACACACATACCTTTATTAACGCCCAAGGGCATTTTCGTCATTTCACGTCCGCCGTACGAAAACTCCGGGACGGGCTGTTACATACTCATATAGTTTATTTTGCCTTTAAATGCAAAAATGGATGAGATTTCATTTATGATGACGTATAATATTTTAAATACTAAAATGATGACATGGATTAAGTCAAAGGACCTTGATCTAAAATAGAAAAACAATAAGGTTTCAATCAATGTAATATGAAAATAAGGGATTGGAACCTAATTTTTCCTTAATATTAAAAGGAAAACTAATGAAAAGAGTTTAAAAACTTTAAGTTTTAACGATAAGGACAAAATAAAGGGTAAAGTGAATAGTTTATGGACTGACTTTTTAGTGTAAAAATGTGGTTTTTCGTTAAAGTGAACAGTATCGAGAGCTTTTCATTAAAGTTCCCATTAATTAAAAGGCTAAATTGTACGAAGGTTAGGCCATCTCCAATACAAAGGGTTAAAGGTTCAAAAGCCAAAAAATGATTTGATTTGTTTAAAAACTCATCTTCAACCGATGAATAGGCTATAATTTATAGAGCTCACTAGGCCATTATTTGGCCAAAGGGGTATCAAGCTGGCCAACTGTAGTCCCCCATCTTAGCCCTTTTTTTCGAGCCCAGCTCCTCAATTACAATAATTGATTTAAATTCAAGGACTAGATTTGAAAACATACAAAGGTAGTTTAATTAAATTAACTAATAAATTTAAAGTATAAACTTAAAATTAATAAATTATTGAGGGGGCAATGTTTAGCCTCTTCGGTTAAAGATGATATATGAGTATAGCCTGACACTGTTTATTTAAAAATAATTTTTTGTAGGGCTATAATTATGTACAGGGCTATGCTTAGCCCTTCCGGTTGGAGATGACCTTAGTTTTGGTCCTTGTAACCCTATATTGGTCATCCAAAATACCGTAAATTGCCGTTGAAAACTTCAAAATTTACAATTAAACTAAATGAAGTTAAATTAGTGGGTGGTTTATGGTTGACTTATATTTTATTTTTAAATAGTTTTTTGTGACAAAAAAAAAATATTTAAATAAAAAACTTAATTTTCTAAAATTTTCAAATCATAAAAGAACTTAAATTAGCATGCAAAGGCCAATTGTCACACGCATAAGTATGTGGCAAGAGGCTAGTTAAGTTGAAGTTTAAGAAGAAATTTTAGTAAAAAATAAGTAAAGGATAAAATGAAACAATCATAATTGTTTTGGGTTACGGTCTTTGGCGCTCGTGTTATTTTTATTAAATGTTTTTCTATTAATTTTAGAGTGCTATTAAGCATCATCCCATTGCTCTATTTTCCCACCCATCTTTTAATAAAATATTAAGGCCAAATTTTTTTTGTGGTCCCTGTGGTGACACGCCACTTTCAATATGACCCTTGTGATGAAAAAGCTATTAATTAAACGCTCGTGGTGAGCCCTATTAGCAGTTGAGGTCCAAATCCAAAGTTCCGTTAAATAAAATCATGTGACTATCACATGTGGATTGGTTAAAAATAAGTTTATTTATTTTGGAAAATAAAAAATAAAAACATGATTGAATTAAAATAAAATTACAAATAAAAGAAACTTGTAAAGATAAAAAAAAAAAAAACCAACAGTTCTCGTATCTCATCTCAGGCTCCCAGCCACCGCCATAGCCACTAGTGGACCTCCTCCACCGTCACTAACCATCACCCCAATTTGATAGCACATGTATCTCAATCTATATAATGCAGAAAAATCACATATGTACAAGACTAACTTAAAGAGTTAAAGACAATGGGTGAAATGCAGTATATATGCATTCAGACGGGTGAAAGGCATTGTAGAATTAAAGACAATGGGTGAAAGGCATTATAGAAAATTCAATCTTCAGGTCCGCCCTCCGCATATGAACTTCAAGAGAGTAAGAAAGTTAAAGAATTAAACTTCAAAGAAGATTAAGAAAAAAAAATGAAAGGTTGTGTACTGGGCGACTAGGGCATGCATAAAACCACATTACCAATTAAAGACAAAACTGAAAGGCATTTATGCATTCAAACTGGTACAAATTGATACAAGAATGAAAATTCAAGTAAGACTAAGACTCTAACTCATGATCAAAGACGTGTTGGCATTGAAAAAAAAAACAACGGTATATTAGAAGTATTAGGATTTCCAAACAAAATTAAATCATACCTAAGAAATTAGGCGCGTCTACACCTTCACCTCTTCTCCTAGCCATAGACGTGGTTTTACAGGTTTAGTTTCAATCTTCGCGTTCAAGCATCTTTTTTCTTTTTCTTTTTTTTTTCTATAAAATCTAATTTCAGTTAAACCCTAAATTATACTAGATGTACATTGACTAAGATGTAATTTGGATTGAAATGACGAATTTGACCCTTCATGTGATAGTCACATGAGTTTATTTAACAAAAGACTAACGCAAATTTGGATTTGGACCTCAATTGCTAACAACACCCACCACGAGGGTTTAATTAAAAGTTTTTTTTTTACCACGAGGGTCACATTGAAAGTGGCATTTCACCACAGGATCATGAAAAAAATTTGGCCAAATATTAAAAACATGTTTACTCTTATAGAAAAAGAACTTTAAACCCTTACCCCGTTTTTCTCTCCCCTTTGCTTCTCTCTCTTCGGCTTCAACTCTTCTTTGCTACATCGACCGCCACGGCATCTCCACCGACGGCCACCGTCTCTCTCTCTTCATCCCCTGTATATATTTTTGTACATAACTATGTACATATTTATGTATTTTTCAATTTAAATCCCCTGGCATTGACCCTTTTCTCCACCTTAGCAAACTTTCCTTATTAGGATGACATCAATTTTAGTTAGATGGAAGGGAAATAAGACATTTTCAATGGGAAATTACTTATTTTAATGGAGAATTTCTCTGGGGTGCTCCTATTTCCCTTCCATTGTTCCTTCCTTCTTAATTAAAAGGGATTTCAGTACATACAAGGAAAGGGATCCTCTCCGGATCCCTTCCTCCTAATCCACAGAATCTATGCTGTTGAAAATTGATCTAACAGCTAGAAACAGAGGTCCACTTTAAAAGTTATAATAACTTCAACCGTCGGATCAAATTTCAACGGCACGAATTCCCTGATTTGGTGGATTAGGAGGAAGGGATCCGGAGAGGATCCCTTTCCTACATATAAATTCATAACTCAGCCATATATATATATATATATATATATATATATATATATATATATATATATATATATATATATATATTCAAAATCCGTCTTTTACTGAATCGCTCATACATGTCTACTCTTTGTTCTTTATTCAGAAACATATACCAGAAAGAAAATGAACAAACAGATATTCGGATTTGCATTCAAACGAGTCCCATCCCCTAACCGCGCGACAAGGATGCTTCCTAGGCTGAACTCAAACCTCTAATTTCAAAACGTCATGTTGTGTGCCACAACTTCTTAATTTCCTTTTCGGAGTTTCCTATCAAGTCTATTGGTCAGAAGCCAGACTTTTTTTCAACTCTTTCTTGTTCACCTGCGATCAGATATACAATGTTAATACGCCTTACAAGTCTACGAGTAAATAAACAAGAGAGTACAATGCCTTTTACAGAAAACATGGAAATCAAAAAGTAAATTACCTTTCCCATAGAATTCCGAGGTAGTGAATCCCACAGAATCAGTCGCGTTGGTATCTGGAAACGTGTAATGTAGATCCCGTTATTTGTAGTGCGAATATAGTTCCATTATTTGAAATACATGTGTTTGTAAAGGATACGTTAAATGCTTTTTCATCAAGAATTTGTTCAGGTAATACTGTTTTAATCCCCCACCACCTTCCATTAACCCTCCCCAATTACAAAAAGGAATAAAGGTACATGGAAGAAGGCGGGGAACTTGACCTAGCAACTTCATACGCTAAAAGGCATAGTGGAATTGCCGAATTTCCCTCATGCTGACAATAAATAGTGTTGGAGCTTTTGGAAAGGGGCCTTGTGTTATGAGATGAGCATTTGGAAGTTAATCGTGATTCATGGTATCATCAGTCATGATTATTGAATGTTTATAACTAGATAACTGAAGCGAAGGCTACTATCGACAAAACAAGAGTGGTCTTATAGATCTAATTGGACGAAGAAAAACAAAAAGTGAATGACGATCAATAATACCTTGTATGGTGCAAGTTTGTCTTTAGCCCAAAAGGATAGTTCCTCCAAGCTTATAGCAGGTTTCAGTTCTTCCTTTTGCTTCCTCTTTGTTTCCACCTCTGGCACAATTATTGCACAAACAACTTCTCCATAGTCTTTGTCCGGTAAGCCCAACACACAACACTCCTCCACAGCTGGGTGCTACACAAAAACGGGTGGTTTTAGTTAGAAAGATTAAATGCTTCATTCAGCACTTTACTTGTTTTTTGTTTCTATAGATCGACTCGCAAAGAAAATGAAATTGTTGCACATCTATAACAAAACAGCCTAAACAGGAATATACGTGAAAAAACCCACCTGTAAAAGAACTGATTCAATTTCTAACGCAGATAACTTGTATCCACCAACCTTCATGATATCAGCACTGGTACCTGATAAACGTCATAAAAAAAAGGAGAGGAGAAGAAAAATGAATGCATAAGTTAGAGGTCCTTTAAGCATCTGCATTGTTAACCAGAAGCAACAAAATCACAGGGATGCGACAAATTTTTTATGCCCTCATTTTTTTAATGGTCCATCTCGTACAAGGATAATCTGAGACTTGTAAAAGTAAAAATTGAAAGAATGCATCAATTGGAGTATCATGCGCGAGTTACAGATATCCTTACGTCCTAATATGATGTAGTACCCATCTTCGTCCACTGTACCAGCATCTCCAGTTCTGAAATATCCATCACTTGTAAATGATTGCTTTGTTACCTAGACAACGACCACAACGGTGTAAGAGAAATTTGTTGAGACCATTCAAAATATCATTCTGCCATATATGTATAATAGATATACCCCATTTTACATTCTTCAATCAGAAGTTAATACTATTGGACAACTCACAAACATATATGCGCAAGGTGTGTGCGTGTGTGAGTGGGTGTGCGGTGAATGGGTATTTTATCGCATGTAACATCAACTTTATGACATGAGAAATTACCTCAGGAAGCTTCCAATATTCCTTGAATAATGAAGGACTTTTGACACACAGCTCACCAACACCTGTAGTATCACTTCCACTTTCATCTTCAGCAACAATCTTTACCTATAACAGATGATGATTTATATAGACAAAGTCCAACATAAATATACGTGTGTGTATATATAATATGTATATAATTTGTAGTTACTTCTTGTTAAGATGGTATAAACTCCAATCTGTGAGACATGACACCACATTCTATCAACAATTTACTAGATGTTTCGAGGACCAGGCTAATTATTCTTTGTGAATAAGCAACAAGAAGTCCACCAATTAAATGCTCATGATTTCGCCATTATCAGTGGTTTCCTTCAGTTCGAGGGCCACTATTAAAAATTCTGTATAAGCAAAAGCTTCCTTCACAAGGCTTTTAAAAGTTAAACTGCTACCAGAAGTATATTTTGCAAACTGTAGCCCACTCACCTCCACACCCGGAAATGGTTTTCCTACCGTGCCTGCTTTCCGCTCACCTCTTAAGGGGTTTGATATTGCCATGACAAACTAAAAACATCAGAAACCATATATATATAAACTTAGCTTATCTTTTCAGTTTGGAAAATATTAAACAGCATGAACCTCTTCAAAAAGTGATAATCGTAATTAAAAGTAAATGAAACTAGATATCACTTACCTCTGTCATGCCATAACGTTCCAAAAGACGATGTCCTGTGATGGTTTCCCATTTTTGCATTATAGGAAGAGGGAGTGCAGAGGAACCACACATCTATGAGAAAGACATAAGGTTCTTAGCCATGGGCATTCACCAAAGACTCTAATACAGAGGAAGGACCAAATCTGAATTTAAAGAACAATTTGCAAAACAATAGGGTAGTTCACTGCAGGGGTTATAGCTGTTAGTATCTAAATAATAGACCGTCATATGCATTTCCAGTAAAGATCCAGTAATAAATATTAAAAAAAAAACATCTTACTTCATACTACAAATTAAAAACAAAAATGTTACTGGGGCAAGAAACAGCTTTCAGGCTACTTACCATTAGACGCAACTGTTTTGCAGCATAGGCAGAGGCAACTTTTAGCTCTTGATCCATTGCGTCGTGAGCTTGTATCAATCGAGCATACATGGTTGGAACCTACACAAAACAAAGCTAATATAACTTGCAGTCCAACTAAATAAAGATAACTATTCTGCAACGAAACCAGTATGCAGAGACATGCAATGCAATAGATGCATAACAAGTTTACTCTTCAATTTACGTATTGAAGATTATAAAACAAATGAACAACCAGCAGATAACTGATATAAGACGACATTTCCCAAAGTTTTGAATTCCTATGAAATTATAATATGTTACACCCTGCAATAGATCTTCATGTTGCATAGATAGCGAGTTTCTTTAGCATCAAAATCCTTGACATACAAAGTGCACTTACTCCAGTAAAGACCGTTATGCCATCATCTGCATTAGATCCAATAACTGGATATGCTTCCCGCCACCTCTGCCAAATACCCCTTACGCTAAATTTTGGCATAAACTCAACCTTCAGCAATACAAACAGAACAACTAGAACTGTCATGAATAGCTCAGCAAGACACGTGCACAAAAACATGCACACACCCAAGAAGACAATGGAAAACCCTACAATTGACAAAGCAACCAAAGGAAAAAAAAGACTCTTACAGTGCAACCTGCATAGAGGGGAGCAAGTACAGCATTGAAAAGCCCATGTACATGTATTTTATAGGTCAAGGATCCATTAAAGCATGTTTCAAACCACTTGTCCAATCCACATACCAACTAGATCCGCAACTAAAAATTTCAAATCAAATTTCTAACAGAAACAGAAGACATTGAAGACATCAGCTAAAAGTAAGCTGAGACTGCATTTGAAAACTATACAATTTTGCAAGCAAATACACATAAAGTGAAGGATATGATGTAGAGGTAAACAATTCAAAAATTGATCCGCAGATGTATACCCCCAAGCTTCTGACAAGGTTTGGACCTGAAATTGAGTCAACATCAGGGAAAAATTGAGAACCATAAGTAACACCAATCGATATCCTACGCCTAACCAGACAACTATTCTAAAATATAGCTAAATCTTTGCTTGCAAGGATAGATAAAGTGCATACTTGTGCACTGATGCTTTTGTGTGTGTGAACAACTCCTTTTGGTTTTCCCGTTGTGCCACTAGTGTATATGACTAATGCAGGATCCTCACCTGTGCAACAAAAAATGACAGCATGACAATAAAAATGACAGCATCCCAATACAGAAAATAAATTCACATAATTCTTAAAGACAAAATATCTCTCCTACTTGTTTGTTTTATATTCCGGTGAAAAATTGCATCTGCATCTAGTCCTCCCGCTTGTAAACTACCAGCTGCACTTTCTGGTGAAGAACTACTGGGAACTGGTGGAATAAGAGAGGTTTGGGCAGCACATTTAGCAGCAACATTTTCCATGAGTTGCATATGATCTTCAGTACTCAATATCATTGAGACGTCCTGTAAATGTAGATAATGATTAAAGGCCGGTAGATTTATGACCAAAACAAAAGGCAAAAAGGCAGGATGAAGATAAGGTATGGCGGCATGAATTAAGACTAGTTAGTACATATATAGCCTTTTCTATTTCCAACTTAGGACATGTGTTTTTTCAGAGATCATACCAAGTTAATCTATACAGCAAGCTTTCTGAATCTACACTTAAAAGAAAATTTAGAAACAAAAATATAGTAGAAACTCTTATCAAAACACTAGTATGGTATCGGGCTGACATAATTCGGTTTGAATATGAATAACAACATTATTGCTCAAAACCCATGTCCACTACAACAGGTTTAAATCCAAGATTCAAAATTTAGAGATCATGAAAAATATGTTGCATCCATAAAAGAAAGAGAATAATTTCTAATAAGAAACTAATTCAAGTAATAGTGCTGAGAAAAACAAAAGTTGTTGAGACGGAAAAGTAAAAAGACGGGGATATGGGAACTCACTGAGTCATTTATGACATGCAAGAGCTCAGCTTCAGGATAGCTGAGAGCAAGTGGAACTGCAACACCTCCACAAAGCCATGTCCCAAGTATACCAGCAACAAACTCAGCTGAGGGCTTAGCCACAATTCCTATTCTAGCCCCTCCAAGATGCCCTTGTCCTTTCCCACCATCAGTCAATGCTGAAGAAGTCTGTACACCAAAGACACCAAAGATTAAGCTAAAATATTGTTCCGAAGGGGAGGAGGAGGGGGAAATAATAAATATTCAAGAGAAAAGTAAAAACTAAAACTCACAGCAATAAATTCACCGGTAGATAACAATCTGGATATCCTTGATGCAGATGAGATTAGTTGGTTGTAACTGTAACTCTTGTGATCAGATCGAATGGCAATATTATCATGAGTATCAGACCCTTGATTAGCAACCTTTGACTCCTCCATATATGAACCAGATTGCAATGCTGCAATGGATTGAAAATGCCAAAAAAAAAAAGAAAAGAAAAAAAAGAAACAGCTAATTAAATAGAAAACTAAGTTTGTAACAAAAATAAACACATAAACATCTAATTTCTAGCTTCATATAGGATAATGATAAACAATCAATAAGCAAACATTGCACCTGCATTTTCGATAGAGACATAAAAAGAGGATTCTTTACAAATTATGGTATAACATGTATCTCCAAACTTAATTCCGCAGTGTAACTTGAAAACTGAATTCCACTTCATATTCACAACAAAGTGCACTCCTAGCAGAAACAAATTTTGGAGAAAGAGTGAAGGACATTTGAAGGGGCACATCGTGTTCATCCGAAAATCCAAAGACAAAATTAAAGTTTCAATGCGTTAAAGTAAAAAATTCCAAGTGACTGGTGCATCTGATAGAAGATATCAACAATCAAATGCTCAAAGGAATGCAGTAAATTTGATCAACTAGAAGCATCCAATCCAACTGTGTTTTCTTATCTTATTTCGGTCCAATTACAGAGGTAAACTCAACTTTCTGGGTTCAAACTCCTAAAATGTGAAGTACTTTTTATTAATTGGATTACAGCTAGGAGTTCAATACTGAAAATAATTCAGAGCAAAACAGTGGCAAAATCTTGTTTGTGTTGCTACGAAAACATCGAAAAGAAAAGCAATTGGTCCGTATGGAAGAGAATTAAAACACAAATTTCCCACAAATGATTCGTCCTTAATATTCACATACAACAAATATCAATCCTCTGTTTGATGACCCACTGAAAACATATTATACGAAAACCCTTCACGACGGACCACAATCCAGAAAACCGAAAAACCCCAATCCTATCCAGACCTGTCCTTCCCTCCAATTTTTCCCAGGAACAGAAAAAATGACAGCATTTCCCCTCATTTTCTTGCGTTCTCTCGGACTTTC
Source organism: Heteromeles arbutifolia (assembly GCA_024362995.1). Taxonomy (NCBI): domain Eukaryota; kingdom Viridiplantae; phylum Streptophyta; class Magnoliopsida; order Rosales; family Rosaceae; genus Heteromeles; species Heteromeles arbutifolia. The sequence goes on from JANCRC010000012.1 coordinate 18,170,690, forward strand.
TCAGCAACCAAACAAGCACATTGGAGCTAATAAACCAACAACATAGAGTAACGAACTTACAGGAGAAATGCGGAGAGTGTGACGAGCAGAGCAAAGGGTGGGTGCGTCTGAGAGAAGGTGGGTAGGAGGAGGAGGAGGAGAAGAGTGACCTCAAAAGTTGCTGGTTGAGGTGATTAAATGGCGCGGTGGATCGCAAATATAGGTGGAGGTGGAGCATATTAATGGGTGGCAGATTTTGGTGTGTGTCACTGTCAGTGAATAATCAATCAGTTGAAGTTGGTTGTTGGAGTCGTAGGTGGAGGGGAGATTGGGTTGGTCGGCATTCAAACCTCACTCGAGGAGTTCATGGTTTGGTTTGTGAAGGACTTGTACTTCGCGAGGGGACCCGTCAGTATGTGTGGTTAATCCCTTGGCTTAGCTTGTGATGGTAGGCAATTTGGTATTTGATAGCTTTTTACTAAAACGGTTTTATTGGGTTTAGAAAATAGCAAGCTGTAAAGTAAACCACTTCAGCGTTTGGTAAATTGTATTTGCAAGTGTTCTAAATATGCAAAACAGTGGCATGACCTTTGGGCTTTTTAGCCAAAATAATCCTTTGAGATTGGTAGAACTTCTCATTTTGATCCTTTTGAATTCGATAGAAGTAGTCGCTAAGTTTATTTACCATCATTCATTTTGGTATTTCATGAAAATTCTTCATTCAATAAAGATAAAACGACAAAAAAACTCTCAATTTTGTCAAATTATTTTGGCCCATTATTTTTTTAAATTGAGAGTATTTTTGTCATTGTGATCTTTATTTAACAGAATGCTTTACGGAAGGACTAAAATGATGAATGCTGGACAAACTCAAGGACCACTTCTATCGATTTCAAATCCCAATGACCAAAGTGAGGAGTTATGTCAATCTTAAGAATCATACATTTGGTTGAAATTGACTTGGTTTTGTGGTTAAGAGGTGGGTGGCAGAGGTAGTGGAAGGTCACTGGGTGGCGATGATGGTCAATGGTGTTGGGGTGGAGTGGTGGCAGAAATGGTGATGGAGGTTGTTAAGCGTAACGGTGACGCTAGTCATATTTTTGTGGTGGTTGAAATGGTTAATTGTCATGTAGAGGCAACATTGATTGTGTGGTAATGGCAACAACAGTGGTAGGTGGTGGGGGTGTAAATGGTGGAAATTATGCTTGCCGCCAAATTTTTAAGGGTGTGTTTGTTTGCCCTCACTAACTTTCATTGGATATGATTGAACTAAGTGTTAGTATAGTCCCTTACTTGCTTCTCGCATGGACTAGCTTTAATGAGACTCGCCTCGACTAAACTCAACTAAACACTTCGCTAGAGGGTCTTAGAGAGACTCCTCGAAATCGAGCACACCGTTAATACCAACTCTGCTCCGCTTCGCCCCTCCCATCTACTTCTCCCTCGCTTCACATAACCATTTGAAACCCAATCCAACACCCAAAATTCGAACCTAGAATACCCAGAAACCCCAAAAAGATTTGTAGTGGGATGAGCTTGAAATCAACGACTACAAACCTTCCCCATCTCCAGAAAATCCTGTTTGCAGACCTTTCTCATCTCCCACCTTCGAACCAATCACACATGCACTCAGCCTCCAACTCCTAAATTTTCAATCTTTTTCTTGCCTCCTCCATCTCCTTCATCTCAGAAGAGTCACCAAGTCTACAATTACCCTTAGCCACCCACTTCCCAAACCAGTAGCCACCTCCAAATCTCTCTCTCATCTCTCTTTGAACTGATAGAATCTGACACATAAGGCACCAAGCCCCAATTGATCAAAACCAAGACCACTAATATTACACAAACAAAAATACGGTCTAGTAAGTACAACAATCATCCATGTCCGCAATTAAAGTGCACATAATTTAAAAACAAATTACATCAATTGTCATTAAATGTTTTATCATGACTCTTGCAGAGATAAGTTACAAATTAAATCTCATTGTTTCTTCAAAAACCTTATTTGACTCCTATCTTTCAAATTTTTCGCATTTCCTGTGAATTCGTAACTAGAATTTGAGTTTTAAATTTGTATGAAAACTATCAAGTTCTTCTTTGTAGATGCTGAAAACAAAATAGACAAATATCTTATTTCAGTTTTCTAGTATTTGATGTCTGGATAAGAGGTATTGCAATTTCTCACACTATTTGAATTTGATACATGATCATATGGTTTTGTTTTTCTAGTTTATGGTTTGGTGATTTGGGTTTTGGTTTTTGATCTTGATACCTGGATAATATGTACTACACTCCCTCGTACAATTTCAATACAAGTATTTGATACCTAATTAGTTTTGTTTTTCTTGTCTTCTGTTTTAGTTGTTTGGATTTATGCTTTTTTTATTTGTGATGTTTGATACCTGGATTACAGACATTGTAGTTCTTTAACTGACACACCCCGTCCCGAAGGAGGGCATGCTGGCCGTCACGTGAGAGTGACGTAACCATTTACACAGTTCGGAAGCTTAAAAAAATACAATTGTGAATTCTGTCAGAACACCGTTGGATTCCTCGTGGCCACCAAAGCTCTGCTATCTCAAACCTGGAGGGGCGCAAAACAAAGTTGAGTGGGTCAGTAAAACAAATCTTTTCAAAACTTTCCTTTATCAAAGTTCTAACCCCTCGCTGTAAAACATGTATACTTTCCCAGAAAAATAGCATATATAAATATATATATAGCTTCAAAAATCTCAAAACACCATTCTTTATCACTTTTCAGAAAATATGCCATGCCATGCGTCAAAAACATAATATGGATGCATCAATATAAATCAGGTGAAATAATAAATCAACCGGAGACCCTGCAGTGGTCCTGTACGGCTGATTCTAGAGCTCAATATCCAATCCAGCCGGAGTCACCAACTGTGACCTGTACGGCACTGCCGGAGTCGCCAACTGCGACCTGTACGGCACTACGCTGCACATGAGTCGGAACTACCTGTAGTAGTCTGTACGACTCGGATGGTGTAATAATACGCTCTAGTGCTTCTCTCATCAATCATCTGTGCACATAATCTAAGGTCACCTACTAGTCGGAACCGTCTCTAAGGTCTGTACGACTAGCATGTCGGAACCACCTCCAGTGGTCTGTACGACTAGCATCTACTTGGATCCAAGGTGAGCGTGTGATGCGGTGAATAACATAAGCACTAACACCAGGGGTGCAGGTTATGAGCTATCAACATAAATCACATCAAACAATTCAATGCACCAAATATAACTCACCTGATACTCACCTGTGCGTCCGCAGCACCAATTCACATATATGCATCATATAATATCAATTCACATATCTCATATAAATTCTATGCATGGCATTTCAAATCACATGATTCATAGAATCTATGCATGGCATTTCAAATCCCACTTTCAAATCATATTTCACTTAAATAGATTTTCTGGGAAAAACTCCTTTATATAGGTATATACGTAAAACAAAACTGCCCACTCACCTGGAGTTCGCCCTGCAACTCCCTAGCACAACACATCAAGGCGTCATGGCGATCGGCGCCTAAAACAATCATCAAATCATACCTCAGAATCATATCGATAGAATATATCACTTATATAAAACACGTCACTATGAAGTTCGATCCGGAAGATCTGCAACTCAGATTTCCAATCCGTAACTTCCAGAGGTCCACAATAAATCTCTAGAACAACATCCTAAAATTTCATGACCATCCAACGGTCGGATCTCCGCCAATTACCAAACTAAGTGACGGTTAACATTATATTTTATGAACTTACAACTCCAATTCCGGGAGATCCGTAAATCAGATTCCCAATCTGTAAGTTCCTATAATCCTCAAATATTACGTATTACAACGTATCAAAGTTTGGTGACGATCCAACGGTCGGATCGTCAATTCATATTTTGGCCTAACCATGCATCGTATCGAAATTAAGTCCAAATGATCAACCAACGTTAAGCCACTATCAAAACTGAACTCAGGACATCCAATATAGCTTAAAAATAACACTGGCGGCCCATTGGCCACGCGCCGCCGCACGCGCCGCCGTGGGTGGCGGTCGGCCGTCCCGGCTCGCCGGAAAATCCAACTTTATCCAAAAATTACCAAAATTTATAGAAATGAAGATCTCAATGAGTAGAACAACTTTCATACCTGTGGCCAAGGCCAATTCGGTCGGCAAAGCCTCCAATTCCAACAAAACCCGTCGAAAACCCTAGGTTTGGTGTGCTCCAATTCGACCTCCAAACTTGTTCCAACGCCTCAACCACTGCTTGGGCTTTGTTCTAGGCCTCAAGAGGATGCCATGGGTGGTGGTGATTGGAAGAAATTGCTTCACATCGTGGCGGAAATGAACCCAACCCGTGCGCCCCCTTTTTGCACGGTTTCTTCCAATTTCAAAACCAAATCTCTCCAAATTTGAGGTGGAATGGGTAGAGGAAGGATCCTAGAGTGTTTCCCATGAGGTTCCTTGAAGCAATTCGCCGGAAAAACGAGTGGAAATCGTCGAACATGGACACGGGTCGTGACCGGGTCAAAAACGGGCCAAGGGGATCCGGCCGATCCCCCGCGCCACCTTCTCCCTCCTTTCCTCCTTTCCCTGTTCCGATTGGCTGGGCTCTTTCCTCTCTCCTCTCCCCATTCATCAGTCTCTCTCCCTTTCTCTCCCGGAGCTCCTGCTCTCCTCTGGTTGGGCAGATTGCCCAATCTCTCTTCTTCTTCCTCTTCCCGTCAGCCACAACACACACACACACACATAAACTCATATAAATTTATTCCTTTTAATCCCAGCCATCCATTTAATATTTCCTTTAATCTGGGCCATCCATTTCCATAAAAGAATTTCCATATTTTATTCTTATAATTCCCAAAATGCCCAAACTTCAAACTTTAATATCTTTTTCGTTATAACTCCAAATCACGAACCGCTTGCGCCCACGCGTCCGTAGCGACGAGTATTACGAGGATATGTCAAGAAAACAAATCTTAGATGGCACGACACAACGGTTAACCTCGAACAATGCGCGTGCCTCAAAGGGCATTTTTGTAAAATCCTTTATTAAAACTTTAAAAAATCTTAAAATCAGGGACGGGCTGTCACAATCTACCCACCTTATAGAATTTCGTCCTCGAAATTCAAATAACCAAACAATCCATTAATAATCATAAAATAACCTGGGGTAGATCTCCCTCATCCGATCCTCTGTCTTCCAAGTAGCTTTTTCGGTTGAATGATTCCTCCATAAAACTTTCACCAACATCACTGTCTTATTTCTTAGAAGCTTGTCTTTCCAAACCAAAATAGCCACTGGCTCCTCATCATAAGTCATATTCGGGTTGATTTCCAATGGTTAAGGAGATATCACCTGTGCAGCGTCTGAAACATAATGTCGAAACATAGATACATGGGACACGCCACGCGCTTCCGACAGCTCTGGAGGCAACTCAAGCCTGTAAGCAACTTCCTCGACTCGCTCGGTGATCACATAAGGTCTGATGTCTCTAGGACTTAACTTACCTTTCTTCTCGAACCGAATCACACTTTTCCAAGGTGAAAATTTCGAACACACCCAATCACCTACATAATACACTCGATTAGTGGCATCTCTGCTAAGCTCTTTTGCCACTCCTGGGCTGCTTTCATGTTGAACTTAATCACTTGAACATTCTGAGTAGACTCATCCATAATCTCAGGGCCCGCAAAATTTCTTTTGACAACTTCTGACCAACATAAAGGTGTACGGCAAGCTTTTCCAATAAATGCCTCAAATGACGACATACCAATACCCGAATGAAAGTTGTTGTTATAGTTACATTCCATCAAATCCAACCGCTTATGCTAAGCGTCGCCAAACCGCAATATTGAAGATCTTAGCATATCCTCCAACATCTGAATCGTCCTCTCAGATTGCCTATCTGTTTGAGGATGATAAACCGTACTATAAAGTAACCTTGTATCCAAAACCTCCTGAAATGCTATCCAAAACCTTGAAGTGACCAACATACCCCAAAAAGCTCAACAGATCCGTAAGCCCGAATCTCTTTTCCATAAAACAAATAAATAATTGTTGCACTTGTTTGGAAAGGTTGTTGCTCTTCACTGGAGTAAAATACGCTGACTTAATGAGTTGTACACCCTTTGGGGGGTTGTTCAAAGCATACCATGATAACTTGATCATTTATGGTGCTTCCAGGAAATGGGATGCGAATATCGTGTCTATATTGAAGTTATACGACCTAGTACAAAAAATATTTAATTTTGGTGGAATAACTGCAACAATAATTGCCAAAAATATAGCTGAGATTTTTTGTTTGCCTGATGAAGGGAATAGATCAACCTCAATAGTAGGAAAAGAAAAAGTGTGTTTACAAGTTTTTATGAGAGAGGTCTTGCAGACATCCAATATATAAGTAAGAAGATTGGAAGAAGGGATTTTCAGAGTCGTTAAGTTGCATGGAAGTGTGCCTGAGGGTGGTTTTGGGCGATTGGTTTGTTTATATTTTTTATTGACATTGTTTTTCAGTACGAGTGAAAATAATTGATTAGTATGGGAGAACATTAGGAAAGTGTAACTGGTTGTGTAATTGGATCATTGGTATGTTAACCTATATATTTATTCATCTTATTCTATTTGTGTATGATAAAATAACATTTTAATATGTTATTGATGCAGTTCTGGTTTTGTGAATGTGCTCATTTGATAAATCCAATTAGTGGAAGGGAACATATGCCTCTTAAGGTTGCTAAATAGAACTTGTCGAATTGTATGCAAAGATGAAAATTATGAAAATCTATGAGTTGGAGTTTTGTGAATAGTTTCCCAATATTTCAAATAATGCCTTCCGAATTTATGGAAAGCAACCTGGGAGAGCCTTCTAGCAATAAGATAAACCTTAATGACTTGTAGAGGAAATTACAAGAGGCAAGTCTTTTGGTGGAGGACTACCGATCGAAAATTATGAAGCTTACTATTGAAAATGATAATATAAAGGAGGAACTGAAATGTAAGGAAAATTATAGGGCGAAATCCAAATCTTCAAAACAAAACTCAACGGTTTTGCAGGTGAAATCAAAACAAAGGAATCCCTTATTGATGTCACATTACAAGTATGATGCTTGTGTTACGAAAAAATGGGAGTCGATAATGTGGATACAGATTTTGTTGGTCTACGAGCAATTCAAATGCATGAATATGGGAACAAAAAAATATTGCACCGATGAAGACAATAGTTGTGTGTAGGTTACGAGTAAGCAAGTGTCTTCTAATTACTTACGCATAGAAGCTGAAGTAATTTCTGGATCTGAATGATATGTAGTATATAATCTTACATCTGTATTTCATTTTATATTTTTACCTATTAGTGATTAACTGATGATTATATATATATATATATATATATATATATTCAGGGTTTCAATGTGTAAAGGAAAGCATTATGCAATGATCTGTGATGATGTTCTCGTACTCTCGTATGAGGGAGGTGTTAGTCGACAGGTATTTGTCATTTTTATAATTATTTGACTTAAATAACAACGAATATAATTATATTTGGATGAAAGGTTTACAAATGATTCATAAATGTTTGGTTCTTTATGTAGGTAGTGATTCTTTCTTCAAGATTTTTGGGTGACAACCAGGTAGGGTTACAAAAGATCAATTGAAATCTGAGTTTTGATGCCGACATTTACGTGGGTGAGTAAATTTTAGTTCTTCAAACATTGTAGTTGTAGTTTGTATTTTGATGCTTTCTACTTAAGAATTATATTGGTGTTTCATGATATTTTGATGGCTTTCATTGTTCTCAACATCTTGTTTATACTAGAAGAAAAAAGCTCATCTACCATGGTTAATGTCGTGGCAGGTTGCAATCCACCACAGGCAAGGTGTCTGTTAGTAATTTGGACGTGATAAAAACTTTCAGTTTTGACCAATACTCGTTGTCAAATGCGATGTAACCACGGATTGGGCATATGGTAGATTGGGATCTAACACCACGTGCTATGGCTGTTTCTGAGTTACAAATTGACCACCGACAATGCCCCTTATAAAAAAAATTCCAAAATAAAAAATAATAATAAATGTACAAATATTTTTTTTTAAAAATTGCACATTAACTTCATAAAAATTCACATATTCAAATATTTCACTAAAGCTTACAACAAAACCAATGAATTACAGTAATAAATACCAAATCGTTATACTACAATTATGTACCAAAAGACGTACATACTTTTTTTCATAATCTAAAACAAAACTTAAGTCCTAGTTTCAAACTTGGTTTTCCAATGATATTTGTTTACTTTTCATTCGTTACACACATCTCCAGCACACCAATACCCACTTCAAATTTGCAGGTGCCTGTAAATATAGTAGTTGATATTTGAGTTATAATCCTTCATGGATTATAACCACCAACCACCTACGAGATAAACAAGGAAAAATATAAGCTTATAAATCAAAGCCTCATGTCTTAAAGACAGAAAAATTCGAATCCACAATCAGTTACACAAAACGCAAGCAATTATGATATAATGAAAAGCTATAAACCTACACTATTTTCAGCAAGAAAGGTCATCTGAAACCAAATCATGCAGAAGATTTGGTGGTGGCAAAGCCTTAGCTTTGTAGTTCCACCGCTCTTACACATGACACATGGCTTTTCATCCCCTCTCTTTGTCTGAAACTCATCCCTCTTTATAAAAGCCATTCTAGGGTTCATTTGTTGTTGGGGTTTGAGTTTGGAAAAGTTTTTGAGAGTTTTATTTTCATCTCGATCTCATATCTCCTGGGAGCATCAAACATATTTTAATGGTAATGTTCTTAACTGAATATTTCTAAACCTATCTTTGAGTTTGCTTGCTTAAATTCGTTTTGTATGCTCATTTGTTTTGGCTAGGAGTTTTACATTTTAGAAAAGAGTTTATTTTTAGCTTTGAGCTACCTCTTGTGTTCTTACTTGAAAACCCTAGCCACAAAATCACACTCATACACTAAAAATCCACATCATTGCATAAGGTGGCATTGTTTTTGTGATTTTGATTTCTGTTTTAAGTTAAGTTTTTTTTCCAAGTTTCAAATCTGTGAACTGACCTGTTTTGGATTCTCATTAGTTTCATCTTTCAAGTGTTTGATTGGTGAAACTGACTAGATATCGAATCCAGATTTGCGTATCATTGTCATATCATCATATGCATAGTTTGTGTGTTGGTCCCGGTGCCACAATGAGATACTATTTCAATGCCATAAGGTGAAGAGCTTATGAGGAGCTGCCACTTCGTGAAGACCGAATGAATCCATCTCGTGTAAGGCAATGTTGCACAAAGGTAATGCTGCTTTGTAGATAATGATCTAGGAATTGAGCTTGTGTGGTCTTTGTATGAACCTTGATTATACTAGTGGATTGAACTCAGTGGAGTCTCCGATTTTTTAACTTAGAGATGGGTTTTTCCGGCCTAAAAACTTCCTTGTGTTCAATACTATACATAGCATTCTTTATGACCAAATAACCATTGCTAGAGGTAAACGTTATAAAGTTTGCTAATATTGCCACGTTGTTAACCAAGTAAACATAACTCAAGAATCAAGGCTAAAACATAACTGGAGATCAAACTGTCTTGTTTTAGCTTTATAAGTTTGCTTGGTTTATATGCTTGTGGGCACCTAACAATCTGTACTCAGTTGACTAGTACATTTGACTAGTCAGTACAGTTGATTTCAAAGTTTACACTACATATTATGAGCAATGAACTGAATTGTTGTTGACTAGGATAACTTATAGTGAACTAAGTTTGATTCGTAGATTTGCGTTTGTTTATTAGATACGAATATGTACTTAGTTGACTGGTGAGATTGACTAGTCAATCCAACATGCTTTAATTCATAATTGCTTTGTCATTGGTGTTTGCATAATGAACTAATATGTAAATGTGTTCAAGCATATGGATTATTGTTGTGAAACTAATATAGGTAAACTCTGATTAGTTGAACATATTGGCCAGTTAGGTTTTGCTCTTGCAACTGCAATTTTTATCATTGACTAACTTGTAACTAGTTTACTAGCTCATTTGACTAATCTACTGTGCAAAGTTAAATTTTTATTTGCAGGAGATTTTGCCTAATACCCGATTTCACCTTTCATGCACTAGGTTTTTTTGAAGATAAAAGAGAAGGAAGCATATAGGTTTTTTTGAAAATAAAAGAGAATGAAGCATATCAATGAGAGCGATGGTGGAAAGGGATTAAGATAATTCATGTGGAAAATTGCACAACAAACAATAAAGGAGAGATAAAACATAATGTACTTGACTTGAAAAGTAATTGCATCCAATTTAATGTGTTTTAGTGCTTTGATGACCCACAATATGATGCTTGTATCTCGAGCAAAATCGATTTGTCAAACGATTTTCATTTTTGTTCTACCTAAGCAAATAATATGAGAAAGAAGATAGGTAATTTATGTACACTTTAAGATAGAGGGAGAAGGTTGGGTATGGTCAAAACAGAAAGGAAAAACATTATCATATATTGAACTTGAATAATAGGGTATTCTGAAGAAATCTGCACGGATAAAACAGACCTAATCTGCATAGAAAGTCAAAAGTGATTAAAACTCTCCTTAAAAAATAGATTGATAAGAAATTCAAATTAAAAAATTATTATCAAGAAATCGGAGAGGAAGATGAACGAAACTACTGAACAATGAATTTGAATGATGCTAAAACTCTAAAATGTGGAAAATATATGGAGAACATGCAAAAGCTATAAGAGGGTAAAATAGTAGTAACAATGCAAAAAAACCAACCTAATCAGAAAAAGTGCTGACCTGGAGTCCTAATCATTGGAGCTAAGCCAAAAGTAACTAAAAATTAGACTAATCCTAAATTGGACATATTTCAAGTTTCTCCTTTTTTAATTTAATTTGTACCAAACAATGTACCATAAAATTGATTTCGTTAAACTTATGGATACAAAATTAGATATAGGATAATGTATCCAAAACTATTTTGGTGTTATGGACAACTTTATAAAAAAAATAAAAAAAAAGGAAAGAAAGAGTGCGGCAAGAGAGAGTGAAGAGAATAAGGCGTAGGGAAATTGTAGGATGTCAGTCCTCCTATGCCAGTGCCTTTACTTATAGTAAACCATGAGGAGAGAAATTTGCTCTCTAAGTAATACAAAGTCAAATAAAAAAGAATCACTAGAATAAAGAGTAATCCTAAACCTAATCTACATATGATTTACACAAGCACACATGTAATAAATATTAATTACAACACTCCCCCTTGAGTATGAAAATACTCAAGTAGATATCACATCAGATCTTGCAAAGATAATTGATGAAGTTGTCTCATCGGCACTGGTTGAGTAACATATTAGTCTTAAACAACGAACTTGCATATTGAAATAGTCTCACAAAACATGGCTATGGTAAAACCTAAGATGGGACAAATACCCATAGTTCAAGGAAAAAGATGGGTTAATGCAATGCAAAGTCAATATTAAACGTCTACTAAGATGTATACGAGGGTTTGACCATCCAAAGATAAGTGCCTCGTTAAACCTAGTTAGGTAGCCAAAAACCAAAGTAAAAATGCTTCCAATCGTAGGGAAAAAAGGTACATTAATGAGATATATGGTCTAATACATTAAGCTAAGTACAATAAAGCGCCAATTGCGCTAAGGTATGAAACTTCAGGCTTTAAAACCTCTTATTCATCGTCTTTAGGATGGAAATTAGCTCGTTTGCATCTAGCTTTCAAAGGACCACATGAGTACTCGAAGGCTTCACTTTATCCTCATTAAAGTATCATAACACCTTCTAGGTGTAGTTTGATTGAGGTACTAAAATACCATCTGAACAATGCTCGATCTCTAGACCGAGACAATATTGAGTTTTCCCAAGATCTTTCATCTAAATTTTGACTTTAGGTGCACAATAGTTTTCTCAAGCTCTTCAGAAGTCCCAATGAAATTTATGTCATCAACATAAATTGCCATAGTCGTAAATCTGAAATATGACTTCTAAGTAAACACACACAAACATAATTCATTATTTACATATCCTTCACTAATAAAATACTCTCTCAGATGGTTATACCACATCTGCCCGGATTGCTTCATTTTGTAGAGTGAACGCCTCAATCTAATTAACAGGGTGATTCGTGGTCCAAAATTATTTGATACATTAAATGTATGTCTTTGAGAACTTTCATATAGATTTATGTATCAGATAATCAGGGTAGTGAGCCCTTTGCTTAATAATTTGATCTAAGAGTTTGGAGAATACCACATTCCGTGTCGATAAAAGGCACACGTGTGACCAACGTGTATATGAATTAACCAATATGATAAAGTATCTAAATGGTCCGCATAATGGTTGAATGGATCCACAAATGTCTCCCTTAATCCTTTGAAGAAAGGTTAGATAATTCATTTGGATCTTGTCTGGAGATGGGCGCATAATAAGCTTACTCAACAAACAGGCTTGACATGTAAAGTTACGCTAAATGTCGCATAAACTTCAGGTTAGGGATGCTTATGTGAAGCTTTGAGGATACGACGCATCATAACACGTCCAGGGTGTCCCAAACGATCATGGCAATCAAAGTTTTCCATGCAAGCCCCGATGCAAAGCCAGTCATATGGTGACTTTTAATGGAGTTGATGGTTATGTACAAGCCATTCAGAAAACGCTCCATCTTTTCTAGAATATGCTTCTGGCCATATTCATAGAAAGCTATGCAAAGGAATTCAACTTCATTTTTTTTTCCAAAGGTTTCAACATGATAATTATTATCCTGAATGTCTTTAAAGCTCAACATCATTCTTCCAGAATGGGGTGTGTAAAGAGCCTTACAAATAATTCATAAATTAATATCTAAAAGTTTAAAACAAACACCACACAAATAATCCAAATAAATAAAATTGTTCTACCAATAAAATAAAGGGGGTCCGGCCATATAGGGAAATTCGGCCAACATGGTAAATTCTGCCAACATATAGGCCCATATCTAAGAATCTAATCTTCCATTGGAGCATATGCCTTCTGAAGTCAGAAAGATCCATCTTAGTATATTCGTGATTCTCCATTTGGGCAGAATTAATCTCAAGCTTTTCGCGACGTGAATGATACCCAACTACAACTCTAGTGGAATCTTGGCAAACACATGACCAATGGTTATTTGAACCACATCGGTAACACATATCCGCTTCCATAGTGGCATGTGTTTAGTCTTTATCCTTGAAGTTTGAGCTTTTAGGAGAGAGATTGTCACGCTTCGGGGCTGTGTTTCCTCTCTTAGATGAGCCATAACTCTGTTAACCTTGGGTCTTCAACTTAAGGTTGGAACCCTGGTCGTGCCTGCCACGCCTATAACGTTGGTTTGGGCCTTAATTTGTGTTAGCATGTGCTTCAAGCACAACGGACAAGCTGCTGCACCTAGCTTCATGATTTTTCATCTACAGTTAGTCGTGCTTTTCAGCAAGTAGCAAGATAGAGGTCAAATCTGAGAATTTTGTAAACTTTTTTACCCTATATTGTTGCTGTAAAGGTTGAATAGGTCTTGCCAATGAGGTCATGTTAGTTCAAGTCCTCTTAGTAGAACTTGAGTAGTGATCAGATTCGATAAACTTCAAAACTATATTCTTTCATAAACTTAAAATCCTGGAAGCGTAAATGTTGCAAGTTGCGTCTTGTTTTAGGCAAGAAGACATTTCTTTGATGATCAAAAATCTCTTCTAGAGCAAGCCATAAAGCTTGCGGGTCCTCTTTAGCAAGGTACTTGGTCTGCAGTGCATTCTGCATATGCCTTTGTATAAAAATCATAGAGGTTGCTTTATTAGCTTCGCCAGCTGGGATAGCCATCTTTGCTTCAATGGTAGCCCTAAGACTCTTTGCGGTGAGGTAGAGTTTCACATCTTAGACCCACTTGAAGTAGTTTCTTTTGTAGACTTCCAAATCGGTAAAGTCGAGTTTGTCCAGATTTGACATGTTGTCATAAAATGGAACAAGATTGTGGTTAGTGTGGAGCCAAAAATAATCGCAAGGCGACACGTGGATTTTTGGGTAAAAGAGGACAAAAATACCCTTGGGGCATATCGGGATTCCTACGCGCGAGCAGCAGACACTCATCACTCAATCAAGTCAAAAATGCCCAAAATAGATAAACAATTCAAAACCTATCTCATCCATCCTCATCCAATCCTCTCCACAAGGTAACTCCCCAAATCTTCCCTTTTTTTATTATATTGATTAGCTAATCAATTAGGTAATTATTCTATTAATTAGCTAATTGATTAGGTAATTATTCCATAACTCCCAAATTAACACAAATCAAGAACCTAGCCCATAATGGGAGCTAGGTGGCCGGTCCTCTCTCACCCAAGGAGGCCGGTCACTCTCCTATTTAAACCCTATCATTCTCCTCAAAGTTCACTTCCAATTCTCTTGCTAAAATTCTCTAAAAATTCTCAAACACTCTCTCTAAATTCTAACTTTGGCATTGGAGGTTCTTCGGTCAAAGCCCCCCCCATTCATCGTGGGTGCGTGAGGCTCTTGGCCTTGACCTAAGGTGTTAATTGTTTTGTAGGTGCAATTTTGTCCAAGATCAAGGAGGAAGAAATTTGCATCCACAGTTAGTATTATGGAGAAAAAGTAATCCATACACAAGGCGTAGAACATTCAGGTTCTATTAGACATGTTTTGGCTTAAATTTTCATGAAAAACTTTGGGTTTCATACGTGTAGTGTTTTAAGAAAACTTTAGGCTTTTATGGAACTTATTCGAAACTTCAAGTTTGAATTCTGTGAACCACAAGTTCATAGGTACTTGCAAGTAAACACAATATATACAGAAAAATAATAGCAAAGGTTCTTTCTTTTGCCTATTTATAACACTCTATAAGCACAAAGTTCTTACCCTAACTAGTTTCCATTTCCTTTGAAGCAAAATGTTTTCCATAATTTGTGATCCCTTGCCACCACAATGAAGATCTGTTACCACCATGCCTTATGTATTCTGTATTCATTTCTCACTTTTTATCTTTGTATTCATTTCTCACTTTTTTTCTTCTGTATTCATTTTATTTATTTAACACAAATAAAAAGAACAAGACGAAATGATACATTGATCATACTCTACTTCGATCTCTAACAGATTCTCTCTTTTAACTATTTATAATACGAAAGTTATTTTATAGTATTAAAAAAATGAAGAAATTGTACTAATGGTCCCTCAACTTTAACCCAATTGGAGCAATGGTTCTTCAACTAAAAATTCATGACCATTGATCTCTTAATTAATCAAAACGTGCAACTATGATCATTTTTGTCAACTCTTTTAGAACTTCTGTCAAAATAGTCACATATCACGCATATGAGACTAAATCAAGGGGCAAATATGGTAAACCAAATGAAAACAAATTGTAGCAAATGTCCTTCAATTTTAACCCAATTGGAGCAATGGTCATTCCAACATGAGTTATTTTGACGGAATTCTGATGGAGTACGAAAAGGACCATATCTGCACGTTTTTATGAGTTAAGGGACCAATAGTCATGAATTTTTAGTTAAATGACCATTGCTCTAATTCAGTTAAAATTGAGGGACCAATGCTACAATTTTCTCTTAAAAAAGTATTTTTTTCCTTCAAAGAAAATTCTTTTCACATTTTAGTTTTATGTCGGGCCGAAACGGCGCCGTGCATCTTGTCATGGAACTCAGTACTTCGAATTTTCTAGATTTTTAGAGCAACTCCAGCGTTGCTGGTTGCTCGGGGGACGGTGGAGAGCAAAGGGCCCGAGGCCCTGTGAAGGAGGTCCAGCGGTGGAGGAGCCCGAGCAACGGTGGAGGCCCGAGCAAGGGGCCTGTGAACTGCTGCCAGCCCGAGAGCCCGATGGGTGTGACGCCAGCGCTGGCGTCAGCCTGGCGTCTGCCCTTTTTTTTATTTTTTTCTGTCAGGCGCGTGCATCCACTCGCGCATGGAGGCGCGTCGCCCGACCAAAAATAGAAAAGTCAGCCCACTTTTCAGATTTAAATGTTACCGTTGGGAAGCCACGTGGCTTCCCACGGTCCGTTCGATCCCAACGGCTCTTTAATACGAACCGTCCGATTTCCAACGGTAATAAAAAAAAAAAAGCTGATTTAATATCAATCGTTCGATCTGAGATCAACGGTTGATGTTAATCTGCTTTATAAATTAAAAAAAAAAGAAAAAATAGTTTTGAAATTAAGAAAAGTTACCGTTGTGACACGTGGCACAATCTGGAGTGTTGGAATTCAATTTTTTTTAAATCCAACGGCAGAGATTAATTATTTGAATAAAAAAATTTTAAAATTTGTAAAAAATCCGAAAAAAATATCTGAAAATTTAAAAAAAAAATTGTTTCTACTTTTCTATAAATACCTTCTCATTATCATCTACCTTACACCACAATTTCATATTTTCTCAATTACTTTCAACCACATTCCTATATTTCTCTCAAAGTTTCAATCCAAAATTTTTCAACAAAATGACTACTGCTGCAGGTACGAATTGGACGCTTCTTGAAGATGTTGCATTGTGTAGTTGTTAGGTTGAAGTTACTCATAGTTCGCTTACGGGTAATGAGATGCAGTTGCGAGAAATGTGGAGTCTTATTCATACCATGTATCTTGAGAAAATGGGTGGGGAAAGAACCAAAGAATCGATGTCCAGCCGTTGGAAATTACTTAGCCAATCGTTTGGTTTGTGGAGAGACGCCTTGGCACAAGCTAGTAATAATCTTCGAAGTGGGGAAAATTACACGGATCAGGTAACAATATATTATTTATTTATTTGTACTATACCCAAATTTACATTGTAATTATTTGTTTGTATTATTTATTTGTTACCTACTTTAATTATAATTATTTGTTTGTATTATTTATTTGTTACCTACTTTAATTAATTATTTCTTCTCCCCCATTGTGTAGCTAATTCAAGCACAAGCTTGGTATGGTGCCAAAACCAAAAGCAAAAATAAATCATTCAACCGGTGGGAATGTTGGAATATTGTCAAAGATTGTCCTAAATTCAGAGTTGTGCCTGTCGGTCCAGAAGTTGTCATGAACAGCACCCCTCTACACTCTACACCTGATATTGGCTCACATGATGATGATACAGAAGAAGTGCCCGAAACGCCTATCCCTGAACAAGCGTCGGGTTCGACCCGTTATCCAATTAGGCCTCAAGGTAAGAAGGCTTCAAAGAGAAAATGAAGTGCTTCCAAGCATGATTATGCAAAGTACATGGAAGAACTTACTCGCCATAGTGAATTGACTTTGGCGCGGGAAATGGCGAAATTTGAGGCTGATAAGGCTAGAGAAGATGCAAAAGCTGCAGCTGTTGAGAGAGAATTTCAAGCAAATGAGAGAGAAAGAGAGCTACTTAGGCAAGAAAGGGAACTGGGTAGACAAGAAAGAATGGCTCAACGAGATCGTGAGATTATGAAGGAGCCTTTAGAAGGGAAGTCTCCAAACTCTAAATTTTTTTGGAAGTCGGAGAAAGCGGAAGTGGTGCGAAGGAAGCTTGCAAGAGAAGCGAGAGCAAGAGGAGATGGTCCTAGCACGAGAAGAGAAGATCTTCCTACCACCACAGATTTTATAAGTGATAGTGAATAGAGTATTTGTTTGTAATCGGAGCCCATAGTTTTCCAATCACCTTGGATTGTAATTTATTATTTATTGAATAGAGTATTTTATGTTGTTTCCAATTTATTGAATTTAGTACTTTATTTAAAGTAAGAGTAAATTTATTTAATATGGTAATATATTTATACTATAAGAGAATCTTTATTCAAACTTCCATAAACACACCAAATAAAAAACTCACGAAATGAACTAAAATAAAACACACCAAATAAAATTACATAAACATACCAAATAATAAAAAACACACTAAATGAACTAAAATAAAACACACCAAATAAAATTACATAAACATACCAAATAATAAAAAACACACTAAATGAAGCCAAATAATAAAAAACACACTAAATGAACTTAATTATCTTCAGCTTGTTTCAATGCCCACTGGTGCTCTATCAAGTCTTTTTGCCGGGCATTGTGCATTTCTGGCCTTTGAAATGCAGTATATCGTTGAATGACCCTTTCATTGTAACGTCCATCCCTTTCTAAAGGCTCATGTTGCACGGGCTCATCGGTGGCGTCATGAGCACAATATATACGTGTTCTTGAATTGTTCATTGTGTCTGGCTCATATTCATCAACGGCTTCATAATCGTACTCATCTTCCACAATCATGTTGTGAAGAATGATGCACGTCATCATGATGGAGCAAAGCGACTCTACATTAAACAATCTGGCAGCACCCCTAACGATCGCCCAACGAGCTTGGAGGATACCGAAACAACGCTCCACATCCTTCCTGCACCCCTCTTGACAGCTTGCAAAATGTTTTTCCTTTGCACTTCGCGGACGTGGCACTGTTTTGACAAATGTTGACCACCTTGGGTAAATGCCGTCAGCTAGGTAGTATGACCCGTCGTACATACGTCCGTTCACCTCATACGTGACTTTTGGTGCCTTTCCTTGCAGGACATCGTTGAACACTGGGGATTGGGCAAGGACGTTGAGGTCATTTTGAGCTCCTGGAACCCCGAAAAAGGCGTGCCAAATCCATGTATCAAAAGATGCCACCGCTTCCAAAATAATACTTTTTGCTCCTTTTCTGTCTCCATAAGCGCCTTGCCATGCACTTGGACAATTTTTCCACGTCCAATGCATACAATCAATGCTCCCAATCATCCCAGGAAAACCTCGCATCTCGGCCTTCTTCAGAAGCATTTCCAAGTCCATGTGAGTAGGTTGCCGGAGATACTCTGCGGTGTAGATAGATTCAATTGCTCCGCAAAACCTCATCAGGGACTCAAGAATGGTTGATTTCCCCATCCTTGCTATCTCATCCACTTGGTCTGCAGATGCTCCATACGCAAGCATCCGCAGAGCAGCAGTAAGTTTTTGCTGGGGAAGAAGACCCATAGCACCACAAGCATCCTTCTTTTGCACAAAGTAAGAATCATGGTTGCAAACATCAGTCATGATTCTGTTAAACAAATGTCGTTCCATTCTAAAACGACGTCTGAAGTACGTATCAGGAAATGCACTGTTATGGACAAAGTAATCGTCCAACAGCTCTTCACCCCGTCGTACCCTGCTTCTATCAAGGTTTCTGGAACGGCTGGGCATGCAGATCTGACCCACAACTTGGATGACTCGACGGGAATGTGAGGCTCTGGCCATTCTTGCTTCGTCATCTCTCCTTCTACGATCGTCATCCTCTTCCCTCTCATTTCGGGCCACTTGGAGATTGAACATTCTTTCAGATTGGTTAAACAATTCTTCCTCTTGCTGATCGATTTCCCACATCATCCTTGATGAAGAAGAAGACATTGTAAAAAGGAAGCAGAAACTATGAATAATTATACAGATTTTGGTGATGAAGGAAGCAGAAACTATGAATAATGATAGAGATCTTGAGAAAATTGGTGTGAGATTTGTGAGGCTGGATGGTGGATTATATGGACGATTCAGAAATGATTGGCTTGTAGATAGGGCCACGTGGCATGCCGTCATTCGTTAAAAATCTGATCGAAATCTATCCTCAAAGATTATGAAAAGATAACGACACGTGGCACGATAACATTGGATAAAAATCTTATCGAAATCGATCTCCAATAATTATCTTTTCAGATAATGACACGTGGCGCAACGAGAACGATTTAAAATCTGATTGAAATCTATCGTCAAAGATTCTGAAAAGATAACGACACGTGGCACGATGACATTGGATAAAAATCTTATCGAAATCCATTGCTAAATTTTTATTTTATTTTTATAAAATGACACGTAGCGCAACGAGAACGATTTAAAAAATCTTATCCGAAATTACAAATAATTTTATTTTGTATTATTTAAACAAACAAAAAAAAGTAATATTTTATTGCCTATTGCCAGGGGGAGGGCTCCAAGGATGGAGATGCAAATGGTAATTACTGTCAATTAATGACAGTTACTATTCATTAAAAGTAATTACTGTTTAATAGGGTGGATCTCCAAGGGTGGAGTTGCTCTTATTCGGATCAACCGTCTCTCTCTCTCTCTCTCAATCTCATTTTACTGGTCCTGAAACTAAACCCGAAATCACAGAGAGGCTTCTTCCTTCAGCTCAACTAAGCATACCACCATGATTTGATCCCCAAATCCGCCGGCATTAATTTACCCCCACAACCAGGTTTCTTTCTCTTCCGTTCCTCTCCGATTCCACCCGTTTCGAATCGGATCCTGATCAATTTTTATGTTTTATTCCAATTCCGATGGGCTTTTGTTTGTTTGGTTTTTGGAAATTGAATGTGAATTTAATCTGATTCGGTTCGTTTTTGTTTACAGAATGGCGTGGTTCAGTGGGAAGGTCTCTTTGGGGAACTTTCCCGATCTCGCCGGGGCCGTGAATAAGCTCCAGGAGAGCGTGAAGAACATCGAGAAGAATTTCGATAGTGCCCTCAGATTCGAAGAAAGAGAGAAAGCCGAATCCGGCCATGAAGGTGGTTCTCAACCTCACACATTGTTCATATTTGTATCACTTCATTTATTATTATTATTATTATTATTATTTTTTGTATTCTATTACATGAGAAGTATGGTATGGCTTATCGGGTTGAAATCTGAGCTACATTCTATGTTTCGCTAAGTAAAATGGTGTCGTGGTTCGTGTTGAGCAACTTAAAACTGCTTTGCTCAACCAATCCAAGAGGAAAATAAAGACCGTTTAGAGCTTAGATAGATTGCATATTCGGTTGGTAGTAAATTATGATTTCTCCCAGTGTATTTAATTGCATTGTGTTTCTTGGAGATGGGTTTTGTTTTTGGTTGGATGTCGTGTACGCTATAAGTGGCTAAAAGAGATTTTAAATAATAAGAATTATTCGGTAGTTTTTTATGTTCTCTGGGTCTCTATTTTGGACGGAAATTGAAAACAAGATGTCCTCTCTATATGTATGACAGCTTCAGGATTATGGCCTTCATCTAGTGAAAGGATTATGTCCTTTATGGGGCAACAAAATGAGGAAAGTAATGTTGAACCATCAGAGAAAGCCGAGTCTTCTGATTCTCCACCTAAGGTTGACAAATCACCTGGGGAAACTGAATCTCTACAGCTAACGTCTACGGTTGAGGATAAAGGAGGGGTCAAGGCTGAAACTTTGCAACAATCTACAACTGAACAGATGGCTGCTAAGGAGGAAAATGAAGTTGTAAAGGAAGAAAGAGATGATAACCCTGCTGCGGTTGTGGGGGAAACAAAGACTGTGATAGCAGAGTCTGAAAAATCTGAATCTGAGTTACCTTCAGTGCCGGTTGAACAACCTGAATCCACTGTTAAGAATGCTGGCCCATCTGATTCTGTTTATTCTCAAGAAGACAACAAGATTTCTGTTGAGGGACCCCCAGAAAATTCAGAATCATTGCAGGAAAAGTCAGGATTTGTTGACGTAGATCAAGTTGAGGAAGGTAGTACTGCTCTGCTGGGTGAGGAACATTATATAGTCGATGTGCATGAGAATTTGGATGAACATAAACCACAAGTAGAGAAGGATGGACATATGACACAGGTTGAAGAGAATGTTGATATGATTTCTCCTGTCAGAGCTGAGCCATCGACTGATAGTCAGCCTGGAGGTTTGGATGAGCCCTCCGTTGAGATTCATACCGTTGGTAGATTATCTACTAATCAACTACCCAGTGTGCATCCTTCTGATGATGCTTCGCATACCGTTTCTGAATTGGCTTTGAAAGAGCATAATGCTGTTGTTGAGGAACCTGAAGTTGATCAACGAGCTGATGAGAATGAAGTTGACGTTAAAGAACAGCATTTGAGCTCAGGAGAAAATGCATCAGACTCTTCAGAGGCTTTGATTGAATTGGAGAAGCTAAAGGTGGAGATGAAAATGATGGAAGCTGCATTGCAAGGTGCTGCAAGACAAGCTCAGGTACACAATGAAATGAATAGGTAGCATCTTATTTGAGAGCTTTTAATACTTTAACCATTTGTTTATTGTTGCTGTCATTTTAGTGGATAGACACTTCAGACGCTGCTACTGAACTTCTTGACTGAATTTTTTTAATTTAGTAGTGTCGTATAGTGTCGATACACACACACACACATATAGGGTGGTGCCATCCACACACCCCTTTTTACCTTCCACTCACCCCTTGTTAATTTCTGTCCTTTGATCCTCTTTAATTCATTCGAGACGATTGGAAATTGAGCGGGGTGTGTGGAAGGTAAAAAGGGGTGTGTGGATAGAACTACTCTATATATATTGGTTAGGATCCCGGGACACACATTTTTGTGGGGCCCATTTCGTAATGTATTTCAATGATCCGAACCGTCTATCTTTTAGGTCGTCCCTCAAAGATCATATGTACCAAAAATACTCAAATCCGAACCATATAACCGTTGGATTAAATTTAGTGTTTCTTTGTAGAACTATTTTCTTTCATTTCTTCACTACAAAGAAATGTCTTAATGGTTTTGGATTTGCCTAATTTTTTGCAAGGATGATCTATGATGTACTAAAATATAGACGGTTCGATCGTTGAGACTCATTAAAAAGTGGGCTCTACAAAATGTGTGTCAAAAGCATGTGTCCCCGGATCCAAACCCTATATATTTATACATGTTTATGAAAGTTGGATAGTTAACCTGAACACCTCGTACTTTTAGCTACGTGTCTCTGTTGCTTTAGGGAAAAAGAAACATTACCTAATGTTGCCAAAATTAGATTAACCGAAACCAACCCAATTAAGTCCAAATTTTAATGCTCGCAAGTGTACGAATTGTTAAGTAGTATAGTAGGCAAGCACAAGATCGTTCCAACTAAAATTGAAATAATTCTAACTATCTAACTTAATTTGTATTGCACTTGAATTGAAATGGAAAAATTGATGATTTGAGAAAGAACTTTGAAGTTGTAAACGTAAACAAAAATCAAATGAGCTTAAATAAATGTCAAGAACAGCAAAGAAATCAAATTATAAATCAATTGCGAAAGACACTAGAGCATCCGATTCACCATAACCAATCCAACTCAATTCCTACAGCTAATTATTAATGAGTAATCATCCAAATTGACGGTCTAGTTCCTCTAATTCATAGAGTATCCATGGCATCTAGATTACTATGTATACTCATATGTGCTAACAATCTATGGCATCTAGATTACTAAACACACACGAGTTATTAACGATTTGAGAACTACTTAAGAGACCGCATGAAACCTAGTTTATGGCATCTACATCAAGGAATTCATGGTACCATTTGCAAGACGCTAAAACCGAATTAACAACATGTCATCTGTGTTAACTTGCATCAAATACACTCAACTCAAACCAAAGTGGTGGCCAATCACCAAGATTAAAATCAAGCTCATAAGCACAGCAAAATGATACTCAACTTGCATGAAAATCAATGTTTTAAAAAACTCGCCTCAAGGGCGCCCCTAGGGCGCCCTTGAGGCTGGGCGCCATGGATAACGCCTCAGTTTTGCTGGAGTGGGCGAAAGGCTTCGCCGGAGCCGCCTAGGGGCGCCTCAGTGGCTTTTTTTTTTTTTTTTTTTTTTTCTTTACTCCCAAACCCAAATTTTGGGTAGGATTTTAACTACCTCATACCTCTTCCTTGCACTTTTGTCCTTATGCCTTTTTTCTGATTTTTATTTTTTATATAATGGATGTGTGTTGTTCGTGTGCATTGTTATATGTGTGCTCATTGTGCTTTTCATCCTCTATTTTATACATATATAATATAATATATGTATATATATGTGTGTGTATATATATTTATAATATATGTGTGTGCTCAGGGTGATTATTGATTAATAATCTTCTTCTTTTTAATATAATATATGTGTATGCTCAGTGTATATATTAAAAAATTTAGGTCCCGTGAGGCTTCGCCTCATGCCTCACGCCTAGGCCCGGCTTCCCCTCGGACGCCTCGCCCACGCCTCACGCTTTTAATACATTGATGAAAATTCATAAATAATTAAACTGAGAAATTAAGAATTCATAGTTAGGATTTCTTCTCAAAAAAAAGAATTCATAGTTAGGCTACATTGTAGCCCTAGCGAAAAGAAATTAGGTCCGGAACATAATCGGAAATATTATTGAATTCATAAAATTAAAAGAAAAATAAGTTTAGAAAAGCCTGAAAATCTCTTGCTTGCCGCTGCCTTCTTCTTCTTGATCTCTACCTGCCGCAACCTTTTTCTCCTTTTTTTTTCTTGTTATCTGCTTGCTTCTCCTCTTTATTTCCTTTCTTCAATGATCAATAATGATCAGCCCCACTATTGATATATTAATTCCAAGCACTCCAGCCGTTCCTCTTTCTTTTCCTTTGCTGTAACCGACGAAAGCTTAGCACCAACTTATTCTTGGTCTTGTGCCTCTTCAGTTTACTCACTGCAGTATGTTGTTGGCTTCTTTCCTGGTCTTTGGGAGAGAAAGGCATGACTAATATTTGTATTAGCTGCGCTGGAAAGAATAGGGTTTTCCTTCTCATTTTCTTATAAATAGTCACGTGACTAATGGGAGGATAAGGGCAAAGCTCTTATGAATGCAATTCCTCTCTTTTATCATCCTGCATAAAATTCAAATGATAGAAATGTACTACATAATCCAGTTGCAAATGTAACAACTCTTAATATGCCAACAGACAAATGATTTAATAATTAGAGCAAGAGATCAATGACAATCAAAACATTCTCCAAATTCACTTGACTAGCAATTATAGAATTTTAATATGATTTTTTCCATCTCATTAATCTAGCCACAAAACACAAAGAACATGCAATTCCTTTCATTTAAATCAAACATATCACAGGAAAATGTCATTCTCGGGGTAAAATAGGTAGAATAATTTGCACTTATCACCTAATTCTGTATATGGGAACTAGATAAGGTACCTAAAATATGAAAAATAATAGTAAAATCTCTAATGTTGTCTATCCTCTGTGGTTCTCTTGGCGTGCATTTATGTTTCATTGTTCATGTTCATTTCATTATTTGTCTTCTGTTATGACATCTATATTTTATTCCTTTTCCAGGCAAAAGCTGATGAAATTGCAAAGTTTATGAACGAAAATGAGCAATTAAAAGCTGCAATTGAGGATTTGAAGGTACATGTATTTGTACATTTTTATTCTTTACGATTGGGTAGATTTGATAATTACTGTTCATGTATGCTTTTGCTTTGATTTGTTCAGACTTGGTGTATAATGCACTTGGATTCGCTACCATCTTCCATATATACCCCTCTCTTCACATTTAGTTTGGCTGCAACTATGGGCAATTAGGGAAATTCCCACAAAGAGGCAGTTGTCCCTGTGGCTTGTCACTGAAGCATTTATTGAAAAATGGTGGGCGAAATTGAATCAGTCACATTATGCTAATTCTTCTTAGCATTACTTATGTTAATTTATTATTTTAAAATTAAATGCATTATTCTTTCAATTATGGTTTATTTATTTTTATGTCAATGAAACTTAAATGCATATATTTATTTTGATTGTTCATTTTGTGTATTGGGTGGGAGGCATTCATGATGCTTTATCATTTTCAGCGTAATTATCATGTTATGGATTTATAACTTACCAGTTTTTACATACAATCTGATGGTTGTCCTTATTTATATGTTTGATGTTTGGACAAACTTCTGGTCTTTCTTGAAACTAACCATGGCTGACTGGTTCACCTTGTCATGATCAATTTATTATATTCCCCCTTGAATTGCTTTATCAGCCTTGCAACAATTATAATAAAGTACTTTTTATAGTTTTTCACATTTTAACTGGTGAAAGTAATTGAACAGAGAAAATCCAGTGATGCAGAAGTTGAGTCTCTGCGAGAGGAATATCATCAAAGGGTTGCAACACTTGAAAGGAAGGTAGGTCTTCTCATAAGTTCTTGTTTATAGTTGTCCTGGGATTGATCTAAGAGTTAACTGTGCCCTTCATGTTTTGGATGATATGCTAACTTGGCTTTTGTATTGTTTGTTTAAAATTTTGGATTGATCCTTTTTTTCTCCATTGTATGATTGCAGGTTTATGCTCTTACTAAGGAAAGGGACACGCTTCGGCGGGAACAGAATAAGAAAAGTGACGCTGCTGCTCTTCTGAAGGAAAAGGATGAAATAATTAATCAAGTTATGGCTGAAGGTATAGATATTATTTTCCCTCCATATTTGGTTCATTTTACTACATGTTATATATATTTCTTGACAAAAATGTATTGAAAATATTTATTTTTTGTTTAATATATATGAAGCTATTTTGTTTATGTTTAGGTATAAATGTTTCCTTGTTAGTTCCCAGATTTGTCAACAACTTATAGCAGTCTGTTAAGTTTTCTTGTACAAGATGGAAATTTATGGTGGTCTTTGTCAAAGAAAAAATAATTGTTAAGTATTCTGGGGAACTGATAATACTCCGGTTCGTATACTTGGTCAAAGTGATTTGGTTAAGGTTGCTGCATTGGTTATTATGAAAATTTTGAGTTTTTCCAATGATTTACAGTTGCTTTCATGATATTTCTTTAGTAAGATTGGTAAAGTACAGTTTTCAATAATTTTTCTTTTCTTAGTTAGATATTGCTCCATGGATGACTTGATCCGTGTCGGTAGAACAAACAAATTACAAGGTTGTAAGGATGTGAAGGGCGACTTGGCTTTAGTTTAGGGTAGGTATCATAATACAGCGGTTTACAGTTGCTTTCATGATATTGCCTCAAGTAAGTTTGGTGAAGTACAGCTTTCAGTCCTTTTTCTATTCTTAGTTAAATATGGCTCCATTCTATGTTGATGGAGCAAGCAAATAACAAAGTTGTGAAGGATGAGGGGGGTCACTTCGCTTTAGGGTAGGGTAGGAAATGATTGCATAAAATGTAGACAAAGAGCAAATGACAAATCAGACATTAAGTAGGCTTGGGTTGGAAAGATTGTGAATCATTGCAACACTGATTGAAAGGCTAAAATGAATTTGTCCTTGGAGCATTAAGAATTTTTACTGAACTGACTTTTTCTGGAGTCTTTAAGAACATCTCTCTCTCTCTCTCTCTCTCTCTCTCTCTCTCTCTCTCTCTCTCTCTCTCTATAGATATATATGTATATGTGAATCTTTGCATCATATATGTGCGACATATTATATGTGTAATTCCTGATATTGTGTGTTATCTGCTAAACCAGAGGACTTCTGACTAGATTTTATATTTCAATCATTATGAAATTCTTTCATATATACATTCTTACGTACCAGGCGAAGAGCTATCAAAAAAGCAGGCTGCTCAAGAAGCTCAAATTAGGAAATTAAGGGCTCAGGTATGACAGCATGTCTACTTATTGTCTGATTGGTCATTCTTTTATCCTTCATTTCTAGCTATTCTTATCTTTTTCTACTGAATACTAGATCAGAGAGTTTGAAGAAGAGAAGAAAGGGCTGAGTACTAAACTTCAGGTAATTCAAGTTAGCATCCTTAAAATTGTGGTTCTCTGATTTAATTGTTCAAAGTAAACTCTTTCAGTCATCATAAAGTTTGAAATTTCATTGATGCTATGCTATGACCCTTAAATTGGTCAGCCCTTGTTTTTCTTTCAAAGCTGCAAGGTTGAAACAATCAACTATTTACAAAGGAACGTTATTTTTCTAACTCTTATGTTTATATGGTATTATACATATGGATAATGAGTTTGCATCTAGTGAATTGGTTTTCGTTCTTTGGTGGAAATAGCTGTCATTAGTAATATGTATGTGGTTCTTCCTTCAGGTTGAAGAGAATAAAGTAGAGAGCATTAAGAGGGACAAAATGGCTACAGAAAAGTTGCTGCAGGAAACCATTGAAAAGCACCAAATGGAACTTGCATCACAGAAAGAGTATTATACTAATGCTTTGGCTGCTGCCAAGGAGGCAGAAGCTTTGGCCGAGGCACATGCCAACGATGAAGCCAGATCGGAACTAGAGAGGCGTCTAAAAGAGGCCGAGGAACGTGAGGCTTTGCTAGTTCAGGCACTTGAAGAATTGCGGCAGACTCTAACTAGAAAGGAGCAGCAGGTTTTTGATTTGTCTATTGTCATTGTTGGTTTAAGCTGACCTACCGAAATTCGTTGCTTAAGTTATGTGTACATATATTTTCAGGCAGTATTTAGAGAAGACATGCTTCTCCGGGACATTGAGGATCTTCAGAAACGTTATCAAGTACATAAAGCTTCCTTTGATTGTCATTCACTTTTCTTCTTTTATATTTTTTTAGCTCCAAGTGTTGCAAATATATTGCAATTTATTTGATTTCTGCTGTTTTTTTTTCTAGGCAAGTGAGCGCCGATGTGAGGAGTTGATTACCCAAGTACCGGAATCTACCAGGCCTCTTCTTAGGCAGATTGAAGCTATGCAGGTGAAGGAAGACTTGAATGCTTCTTTGGGACATATTTTGAGGGTTTTAATGCACTTTGGATGCTGGTCTTTAATTTGCTTGAGTCAGGATAATGGAGTTTGATTACAGTCTTGACTCTTGTTTGTTTCCTTGGTAACAGGAAACAAATTCAAGAAGGGCAGAAGCTTGGGCAGCTGTTGAGAGGTCTCTTAACTCTCGACTCCAGGTTTGTGGAATGTCTTAACAAGTTATGATTTAGAATTTGAAATATGCATGTCATTTATCTTTAGTGCTTCTACAGGAAGCAGAGGCCAAAGCTGCAGCTGCTGAGGAAAGAGAACGATCTGTTAATGAGCGCTTGTCTCAAACGTTATCTAGAATTAACGTCCTTGAGGCTCAGGTTGGATTTCTATGGGTTGTATCACTGAGAATTATCAGTTTTTTGTTATCAATTCATTAACTTATACCAGAAATATATCTCAGATTTCATGTCTTAGAGCTGAGCAATCCCAGTTAAGTAAGTCTGTTGAAAAGGAGAGACAAAGAGCAGCTGAAAATAGGCAGGAGTACCTTGCAGCAAAGGAGGAAGCTGACACTCAAGAAGGCCGTGCAAACCAGCTTGAAGAAGAAATTAGGGAACTCAGGCGAAAACATAAGCAAGATTTACAAGATGCATTGATGCATAGGGAACTGCTACAGCAGGTGATACTTCTTGGTTCATTGATAAATATTTTATATCAATTCTATGAAAGTGGCCTTGCTTCTGATATTTATGTCTGATTGTTAAGTGAAATTGCTCCTTTAATATTTGTAATAGCAAGAGTTGATGGATGTATCTAAATTCTAAATGAGGAGTAAGGCAACTGAAAGGAAATTGTTGAACCATATGTGCTTAAATTGTTTAGAGAACTCTCATTGTTTCGGTTTGATTGATTCCTCTCCTAGGTCGCAATCTTTTTGATCTTGACGGTAAGAAACAGCATCCATTAAAAAACAAAGGCATTAAGAAACAGGAACTTAGTGTTAGACGTAGTCTATTGTTATTACTATTCTCTTTTCGGTTACTAAGTTATGACTAGTATTTCATATTAGATGCAAACTCCCATTGTTTCGGTTTGATTGATTCCTTTCCTCGGTCACAATCTTTTATTCTTTACAGTAAGAAACAGAATCCACTAAAATATAAAGGCAGTAAGAAACAGAAACTTTATCTGATAGTGTTAGAAGTAGTCTATTATTATTACTATTAGTATTTTCTTTTCGTTTACAAATTATGATTAGTATTTCATATTAGATGCAGCAAAGAAGTTATTCATACTATATAGACAAAAGCCGTTGATCTAAAACTTATATGAGCATACAAAATTGAGTTCCTTATTCAGTATACAATATTAGTGATCATTAGCTTTCCTGACTTAGGCTTTTGATTTTGACAGGAGGTAGAAAGGGAGAAAGCTGCTAAGTTAGAGTTGGAAAAGACAGCTCGTGTCCATTCTGCTACTGTATCTGAACAGACTACTATAACAAGGCACAATTCGGCTCTAGAGAATGGTGTGATGCTTTGGTTTGTGTAAATTATGTTACATCTGTCAATTGTCTGTCGGCTATGGTATAATTTTGTAACGTTTTACAGGAAGCTTGAGCCGAAAACTCTCAAGTGCTAGCAGCCTGGGGGGCATGGAGGAAAGCTATTTTCTGCAAGCATCTTTGGACTCATCCGATGGTTTCTCTGAGAGGAGAAATGCTGGAGAGGCAACTATGAGTCCGTACTATATGAAGAGTATGACACCTAGTGCTTTTGAAGCTTCTCTTCGTCAGAAGGAGGGTGAACTTGCATCTTACATGTCTCGTTTGGTGCGTATTAATTTCCAAGCTCCTCATATACAATAATGCCACTGAGAACTACATCGCATTTATAGTATTGTTTGCTATTATAACTAATATTCCAGATTAATTTAGGCGTTACACCTTAAAAAAACAAAATACCAAATGAACTAGCATGGACTCTTAAGTTCCCTAGAAAATGTTTATTACTGTGCTTTTGTCTAATATGTTTTTCATCAATGTTACTTCAGGCATCCATGGAATCTATTCGTGATTCTCTTGCTGAGGAGTTAGTCAAAATGACAGAACAGGTGAGTTTGAATCTGTAATAAATATTGTGTGGAGGTTTCTTGCTTGTAACTGAGCTTGAGATTGATTATGTTGCTGCAGTGTGAAAAGTTACGGGCAGAGGCTGGCATGTTGCCTGGTATGCGAGCAGAGCTAGAGGCACTAAGGAGA
Organism: Heteromeles arbutifolia; assembly: GCA_024362995.1. Taxonomy (NCBI): domain Eukaryota; kingdom Viridiplantae; phylum Streptophyta; class Magnoliopsida; order Rosales; family Rosaceae; genus Heteromeles; species Heteromeles arbutifolia. The sequence goes on from JANCRC010000012.1 coordinate 18,201,421, forward strand.
CGGCACTCTGCTGCACTGGAGCTAATGGGCGAACGCGATGAGGAGGTACAATTAAGTTTAATTTTTTTACCTATAAATTTTGATGCTCAGCCTTTAGCCCTCGTTAAAATTCCTTTAAAACTTGAAAATGTAGCTAATGTGTGCATTGACGGGTTAATAAGCTTTCTTGAGTTGTTAGCTTTATCCAATATAGCAGCAGCTGAATTTCCTGAATTATGATGTGGATTTAGTGATCCAAAACTCCTAGGTGATGGAACTCTGAATTCCTAATGTTTAGATAAGGAGTCATACATAAGCCATAAAAAGTTGGTGTCTTAAAACCAATTCACATGTAATTTTTCGGTTTATAAACTGTTATTATTATCATTTAGCTTCCCTAAAACTGTAGATCAGTGATATTCAACGGACACCTCTCTGCCTTCCAAAGTTACTGTATTGGCATGGAGAATGAATAGGGAAGCAGTTTATTGGTCTCCTGTGGTGCTGTAATATGATTATGTTATGTGTGTGTATACATATAATCATATTATATAGCCACTCTCTCTCTCTCTCTCTCTCTCTCTCTCTCTCTCTCTCTCGTTTTCAATGTTTATAGATTGGATGGTAACTAGAAGAGGGACAGCTTGAGTGTGAGAGTGCTAAATTTGAGCTCTAGTCGGTTTTTTCTGTTCACTTTTAATCTATTCCTACTTATGCTGCTTCTGTTTCACTCTCTAACATTTTATTAAACAGAGAAGTTAAGGTAGCCTCCTTTGACAAACTTAATTGAGGCGAGACTTGTGCTGTATAACTTGGAGAACGAAAAGAAAAAAAAAGGTTTAGATTGGATAGATGGAGGCTTTATTTAATTTACCATCGTATTTGTTTGTATGCTATTTTCTTTGTCTAGAGAAACCGCTTTCAATTTTTAGTACTTGAAATATTCGATAACAGTCCACATGAACCATTTTCCTTAAGCATGTATGACTAGTTGCACCAAAGTGAAGATTTCCCTATTCCCATTCCTTAATTGTCATTTTCCAATCATTCTGTTTATCTACTTTTAATTTGGGGAGCATGAAAATTGATACTCTACGGCTAGTCCTGATTTTAAAGTGGCTGCATGTGTAGCTGGAGGAGCTTCGTGCGGATATTGTGGACTTGAAGGAGATGTACAGAGAGCAAGTGAACTTGCTTGTCAACAAGGTAATGTTTTGCTCATTGAATTCCAATTTTTCTCCACCTAAAAAACTCACAATTTTCCTTCTCTAACGTTGTGCAACTATATATGGCCACGTATATCTACAGATCCAGATAATGAGTTCATCGGTTGGAGCCTAGCCGGTATGTTATAGTGCTCGTCTACTAATTCATGATCTTCATGGTATATACAATACACAATGGGTAAAAATGGGAATGGAATTGTCTGTTCACAGATTTATTCGTGGGTTCCGGGTCTCCTAAACTTTGTTTTGGTCTAAGAGTTTGGTAGCAACAACCGAAATGGTTTTACCCAACCGCGCTTGTAAAACATGTATGTAATTCAAGGGGGGAATTGTTGTATAGCATGAATTCTGCTGTCAGAAGTTTTGTGGTACTGTGTTTTACCTACAAATAATATGAATTCACATTTATTTATTTTATCCCTTTTTTGCTATGGCATAGGCATAGTTCTGTAGCACGAACTTCCTAGTATTCTACGGCTGTTTATTGCCACCTAGCATTTATGCTTTTCTCAAGCAAAAGTTTGAGCTCCCATCCCATGTCCATGTGAGTTTGGGCCTTTTGAAAAATGATCCCGTCACATTGTTCGAGTTGTCAAGTTTGGGCCGCTACACGAACATGTAAAATCTTTCTCACCACAATTTTTAGATAATTATTTTGTTCAGTTTTTCGGTTTACATTTTATGAAAACTGAAACTTGTCAGGTATTAACTTTTAGTTTTTGGTTGTAAAAAAAATGTATGAAAATTGAAAGTCACATTTTGAAAACTCAAAAAATAGCTTTTAGTTTATTTGAAAACAAAAAGTAACTATCAAATAAGTTTTTAGCCATGAATTTCAAAAATGAAGTGAAAAATTAAAACGAAATGGTTATCAAATTTGCAGTGCGGGTGTGTTACTCACAAGTCACAATTCATGAGTTGTGATATGTGTGCAGCAATGCATATTGCTTATGATTTGGAGATGCCAACCACGTAATAATAATAGTTGTTGATCCAAAAATAAATATATAAATAAGTAATATTATCATTGCAACTTACCAACCACCGAAAGTCTTTGGTCATCACTAGAGTGAGTCTGAAAGTATTCCCATATGGGCACATTTTCAATAACTAGATCAATCAACATCCCAGCTATCATGGACTACTCTTGCATGCCAACCTCAATGTCCTTCTTTAAAGGATAACGACTCTAATTAATTTAAAATAACGTTAAAACTAAACTAATTCCTCAGTGATCATATGAGTCAATTCATATTTACTATTTTCTCCCGTATCTACATGAACACCCTGAAATCACATCTCCCAAAACTACTCACGTATGATAAACTCATAAACACAAGTACAAGTTGTCGAGCCTTGGTTTTTGCTCCATCAACCATGAAATACTTGAATAACCAAGCTCTCTATTGTTCAGGTCAGTAATGAAGAATTACTACTTTGGTAGTTGGTTGCTTGTGTGAAGTGTCGACATGCTATTGGTCGAAACTGCATAGGTGTTCATCTCACGAACTTTCATTGGTAAATCTCTCTCTTTGCGTAATAGCTAAACCAGCGATACCATGTGCGATTCAACTGAAATTTAAAAATTAATTAAGGGTTTATAAAAACATTGCAAGTTACAAAACTCCGCTCTAGCAATTGTTAAATTAAAGTTTATAAACACAGCAACTGATCCATAATAAGGGTGCTGATAGCGACTCTAATAAACAAAAAAATATAAGAGGTGTCGGTTTCGATGTTCTGAGCTGGCGAGTCTGCTTGCTAGTGTCCAAGGACAGATTGCCACTAGTTTTCCTCCTTGTACAAAAAAATAAATGAATAAAAAGCACTTGACACGTACACCCCAAGCGTACATCAGCATTGGGCCGCGTGTCCCCTCGCTCTCTCTATCGAGAAAATTTTCTTCTCTAATCTCTCCGAATATACAGGGGACGGTTTCGAAAAGCTCGCTTAGACTTGCTTGTCTTGAGTTGCAGAGCTGACACTGACGCATAACCAGTGCCTCTGCTTCTCCTCTCACCTCTCACCTCCCACCGGCGGAGTTTAGTTTCCTCCACCACCTGCGCCTCCTCCTCCTCCGACGTCTTCTTCAATCTCTCTCCCCTCTCGCTGTCAGATCGTTTTCCACCTCCGCATTTTACACAGGTACTCAATTTCTCTCTCTCTCTCTCTCTCTCTCTGTCTTATGTAAATGCATGATGCATGTGTATATCTATGTATATTTGCATTTTATAGCTCACAGTTGATTCACCAGAATCCTAGAAAATTCTGTCCACAGCTGAAAGTTCTCTCTGCTCTACTTTTTCTCATTTATTTATTTGAGAAAATGGTGAGTTTTCTGCTTTCCCTTGCTGTGACATCCGAAACGCCACCGTTTTGCATGTGAAGTTCAATGTTCTTCGTTTGTAGCAAGATCTCTGCTGCGTTTGATCCTAATTTCTCACATTTGCATGCTTTTATATATATATATATATATATATTTGATGTGGATGTCGTATGCTTGTTGTATGATGAATGGATGGTGCAAATTTGAAGTTATAGTCCGTGATGTACCGGATCGGATATTCGATCACTCAAGTTTGTACTTTGTACTGTGATTTGTGTGTTAATTTGGCAATGCGGCTCTTGGTTATCCAGATTGGTTCGCACTTAGCAATATATGAGGTAAAAAATGATGAATTAGTTAGAAATTTAATTGGTCAGTTTTGTCTGATGGTTGCAGTCGGCTGCACAATTTTCTGTGTTAAATTTTGGACAAGGCTTCTATAATTTTGCTATGCGGGGTCGTCATGTTGATGCCTACTCGGCATACAAGCGTGTGGCGTCCAAGGACCATATCAATGCTTATGATAGAGAAGAAAGTGCAGGTACTCACGGATTGCTCTGTCACAGTTTTTTATGTTTTGTTTTTTCTATGTCCGGGGTGCTACATTGCTTTACCGTTTTCTCTATTTGGTCTCGGATTGGAAATTCCTACATGGTTTGTACATAATTCTTTAGAAGTTTCATTGAAATGGGATTTTAATAAATTTTGAAAGCAGTCTTAGATAATTTGGTTTTGTAAATGGTACATGCGTTTGTGGCTGATTCCTTGTATGGGTTTTAGTAGGTTTAGTGAATGGAAAAGGTATTGGAAACCCTTCATGGAAGCGCTCCTTGCCGCATATGCTTGTGGCAGCTCTTTCTTCGTTCCTATATGGCTACCATCTCGGGTGACATCCCTACTCCTGAAAAACTCAGAATTTTGTTTTTCCGTCTTTCTGATTGATATGTTTTTCTAACTTGAATAGTATACTCTTTGTTGGTTTTGCTAATGCAGAGTGGTTAACGAGACACTAGATAGCATTTCTTTGGACCTTGGCTTCAGTGGGAATCCTTTGGCAAAGGGTAATAAGTGTTATTGGATATCAGATCTTTTCTCAGCTAAAAGTATTTCATTATTTGACCTGATATTGTTTCTATTTCAATGAAGGTCTAGTAGTGAGTACATGTTTAGGTGGTGCTTTTGTTGGATCTCTATTTAGTGGTTGGATTCTAGATGGAGTGGGGCATCGAAGGGCATTCCAGATGTGTGCATTGCCGATGATAATCGGTGCATCAATGAGGTAACACTGTTATCATAATATCAATCATGTGCACTTAAAATAAAAAGTAAGTGTGACTGTGTGACCAACTGAGAAACGTTAAGAACTTAAATGGACGAGTCACACTGAAATTGTGCAAGGAGTAAACTGAACATGGACAAATTAAAGATCAAGAATTACTAATGACCCCATTTTCATGATCGAACATTTTCATGCTTGTCCCTATTATTGCTTGCACTCAAAGGTTTCCAGATAAACAATTAACTACCTTGCTTCAACTGTTCTTATGTTTATGAGCGCTCTAAACCCTAAACCTTATACAAGATACTGAGAATGAAGTTGTCAAGTACTTATGCTTACCTTTTACATGATCCAAACTCGCACGTTTTTCCTTCTTATGCCTCTCACTCAAAGTTTTTCCTGATAAATAGAAGTATTCCCTTGCCAAAATTAGAAATTCGTTTACTCTTTTTTACATCCATTACAATAAGAGAAAAGGTCAATGTCACAAACTCCACATGTAGTAAACCATATGAGTCGTACTAAATAATTTTGTATGTGAATTTGCAGTGCAACAACCAAAAGTCTATGGGGCATGCTTCTAGGGAGGATATTCGTTGGAACTGGGATGGGAATTGGCCCACCTGTTGCTGCTATCTATGTGTCAGAGGTATATAAGAAACTAAATTGTTGTTTTCTCTGCAACTGTTAATTGACATTGCTTAGTTTGCATCAAATCTTATTAAATGTTTAAGTATGCTTTGTTTACATGAACAGATTTCACCAGCTTTTGTAAGGGGTACTTTTGGGAGCTTCACACAAATTTCTACGTGTCTTGGACTTATGGGATCTCTCTTTATTGGACTCCCTGCCAAGGATATAGTGGGTTGGTAAGATATTCTTATGGGGTCATGGAAAAATCCTGAAGACTTTTTCATTTCAAGTTTTGATCCGTTTTTTCTTATGTTAAGCGTCTTCTTTATTTTCCAACAGTTATCTAATGAATACTATTTTCTATCAACACCGTTGATGCTTAGGTGGCGAGTTTGTTTTTGGGTATCTACTGTTCCTGCTGCAGTGCTAGCTGTTTGCATGGAGTTCTGTGCAGAGAGTCCTCAGTGGCTTTTCAAGGTTATGTGCTCTCATTCCTTAATCATCGACCTTTAAAACATTTGGTCAAGTTAGTTCTCGTGTTTGTACTCAATATAAACTGTCCTATATGTGGTCTTGATTCCTGAATTGGTTGAGTTCTATGCAGCTTTAGTGAAATTGGCTTCTTGTTAATTTCTGACATCTAAGATATTAACATATTGTTACTTATATATAATATTATGTATATTTCGGTATAAACGTACCTGTTGCGTAGTATAATGCACATACCATATATATAGATCTGCAATGATCTGGATTAGTAATTGTGCTTCATTGTCCAGTTCTGGCTCAAAGGAGGATTTGAAATTTGTTCTCTCACTTTCTTCTTTTGTCTTTCTTTCTTTCTCTCTGTTGTTGCCAGTAGAGAAAAGGTTCATTTTCTCTTTGTATTGCAAATGTGTGATGTTAGTGCTCATTATTACTCCTTGGGGCAACTGGCGTCTCTTTGTTCTTTTAGTTGGTTCTTTTCTCCTATATGTATACATGCCTTTTGGGTGATATTATCCAAGGATTATAAGAACTTTCATCAGTTACTCACCTTACAGTACTTGGTATGAGTATGCTTCATTTTATTTTTGACCCATTGAAGGCTACTTATCAATATTGATGCTAACAGTTGTTTTTGAATTGGTTCAGAGAGGAAGAGGTACTGAAGCTGAAGCTGAATTTGAGAAACTTTTAGGAGCAGCACATGTTAAATTTGCAATGGCAGAACTGTCAAAGTCTGACAGGGGGGATGAACTAGAGACAGTAAAGTTTTCAGAGCTACTGTATGGCCGACATTTCAAAAGTATATTTTCAACTCATTAGTATATGAGTTGTTCAGGATTGACATTTACGTGCTTCCTTCTGCATGATTACCTTATCACCTCCATATTTTGCAGTGGTTTTCATTGGGTCTACCATTTTTGCTTTACAACAGCTGTCAGGCATAAATGCTGTGTTCTATTTCTCTTCAACTGTCTTTAAAAGCTTTGGGGTGCCTTCAGATCTGGCCAACACATGTGTTGGAATTGCAAATCTATCGGGTATGGTTGGGTTTATTCTCAAGTATCTTATTTGTCCATATGTGAGATTTGCTTATATGTTTCCTTATTACCATTCTTCTTATTTTTTGGTCTATCTCTTTATACTATTCTAGGGTCAATTCTTGCAATGATCCTGATGGATAAGCTTGGAAGAAAGGTACTTCTTCTTGGAAGCTTTTCTGGCATGGTAAGCTCCTAAAATACTCTGAATATTTGATGCAAACTTTTGAGCTAAAATATTGAATGTTAGTTGTCTGTTTTATGGATTCAGTGGTACCCATATTACATGTGGTCTAACTGAGGTTCTCTCCTTTTTGTTTGCATCAAGTAGACAGTATGGTATCTTATCTAACCTTTTTTGCATTTCTTGATTTAGGCAGTGGCTATGGGTCTTCAAGTAACTGGAGCAAGTTCTTATACGTCGGGATCTGGAGCATTGAGTCTATCTGTTGGCGGCATGCTGCTGTGAGTAGTATATCAGCTTCAGTCTTGTTTATAGATAGAGAAAAGCTATGTTATTATAAGTATAAGATAAAATAACGAAAAAAAATGCTTTTAGGATAAGACAGATCCTTGAATAGTTTTGGAATTTTAAATGGGTCTTGCACTGGGATATTTAAAAGGGTATAGGTGAATTCATTTGAGTTAGCCATTCTGGTTTCTTTCTTTTACCATATTTAAACCCAATTCTTGCCTAATGATACTGTAAAAATTTGACACAATTGAGTGAATATAACATATTATAATGCGATGCGCCATTTCTGCATAGATTTTTTACTTTAATGCATTGTGCATGCATATCTATACTTCCACATGCCATATTTAAATGACTTCGAGATTATAAAGCAAATATGCACAGAAGATTTGGGTGTGTGGTTGTTATGATAATCCAGATTATGAAATGGTTTTTGCAGGTTTGTGTTGATGTTTGCTCTTGGAGCTGGTCCAGTGCCTGGTCTCCTCCTTTCAGAAATTCTTCCTGGCCGTATTAGGGCAAAAGCAATGGCAGTTTGCATGGCCGTGCATTGGGTAATTGTCTTCTATAGTTCTTCAAGATATGACTCATTGCACCTTTTATTTTCTCCACTGTGGTAGCTGACTGATGACTTATCCTACTCACATACCAAACATAGTTTTATGAACATGATATCCGATAAAACTTTGCTACTTGATAATCAATTTCAGTCTATGAAAGCAAGATTTTGGTATTAACACGTAGTCATGGCTGCAGGGGCAGTCAGTCTAAAACATCCTATGATTTAGGCTCCTCCACAGTCCACCCCCTTTATCCGAAACAAAATTTTGACGACCCACCATGTACATTGAGTTTGACTATCAATTACTACTTTTTCACCTTAATGATAAAGTGTAGGATGCTTTTTCATCTACAGTGACTTAGAATCTCTGCATAATAATATTCCTTCTCAAGTTCTAATCTTTAATTAAATAACTTAAAATTGTAAGCTGGTAAAAGACATTGAATTTCAAGACAAATATTGAACAGGGGTGAAGGTCTTGGTATCCTAGCTTAATTTTTGGAATTACGTGAGAACATATTTAGCTTTAGAAAATGAGAGTTAATGGGATTCTACTGGAATCCGACAGAACTTTTTATTGAAAAAGATCAATTATCTTTTCTTTGGAATCCAGCCCAACAACTGTCATGGCTGGGCCATCGCATGGTATTTTTTTTTCAAACTGGGCCATTGCATGGTTGAATTTGGAAGTAATTCAAAGATAAACCTTGCAAGAATGAACTCTCTGTTTGTATACTGATAGTCTAATATCATTATGGCTTGCTGAAATTATATTTGTTGAATGTGGATGATTCGGATATTATAGACTTTGTTCATAATTAATTTATATACTTTTCTACATGGTGGCTGTTCTTGTAAGAATCCGTTCTTGCGAGTTGAATTTGAGGTCTCATTGATATTGCTTCTGTTTGCTTGTAGTGAATATGCTACTTTCTTCTATAAACAGAAATTTCATTCTCTAAACTTCTAAATTTTAATGCCATGTCGCTGTAATGAATTTTGTGCCTTCCACAGGTGATAAATTTCTTTGTTGGCCTGTTGTTTTTACCCTTGCTGGAGCAAATTGGGCCACAAATTCTGTATACAGTCTTTGCTACTTTTTGTTTACTGGCTGTTGTTTTTGTGAAGAGAAATGTAATAGAAACAAAGGGAAAGTCCCTCCAAGAAATTGAAATTGCACTTATTCCGCCTCAATGAAGGTATTTATTCTTGTTATTTTATTTGTTGGTTCTCTATTTCTATTATACCAAATCGTTAAATATTTTGGTTTCATTTAGTTTCATAATAGGTGCTGGCAATTTGTAGTTGGCATTCCCTCATGTTACCTGTATTCTAATCATATAATTGTCTCATAATTTTTAGCAATTATCGTAAAAGGTTACATTTTGAGGGTAGTTCTCGGATCTAAAGAAACGTAGTTTCTAGTTGCTTCTTTGCAGCCAAAATTTGACCCTTTTGTCAAACCCCCAATTAAAATGAGTTAAAACCAGGTTTAAGCTTAACTGCTGAAAGTATCAAGAGGGCTTAAATAACTGCCCCAACAAGTCTAAATCCGGAGGGCAAAACCTAACTTGTGTAATAAGCTCTCTGGGGCTACCCCTGGCTCACAATTGCTGGACGCATGTGTGGGGTGGGGGGAGGGGGTTGGGATTATGTGTTTGAGGCATTCATCAGACCCTAATATGCTAATATGCTCCAGACGATAATTTGAAAATTCGGTCACTGTTGCAATAACACGGGTGTGCATGCTTTATGGAAAATACTCATATTGTCTGTATACCTTCTCAATTTAGGGAAAAGGTAGCGTGCTTTAATTTAAGAAATAATGTAGAGTGCACATAAAATACACACACACTATTTTTGTCATGCACTATAAAGTTATAAACAGATGGATGTTCTGTGCTAATTAGATGCTAAGATATCATTTTTATCTCATCAAAATTATTTTCTAGACACAAATTAAGTGTTTTCTTTTCATGCTTTAAGTATTTATCTTAAAAATGATGCTGTATTTTAGATTGCATATCATGCATATGTACTGAATTTACAAACTTTTCGTTTCCATATCTTTTATCCAAAAATTTCATCCTATTTGAAGTGTTTTTTTTATGATTATGCCGGTGTTGGTTTGGCAGAGCTATGGGATAGAGTTGGGGTTTTGTCTGCTCATTGGGCTTCCATTTCCCCTGAGTTCAGGGGAATCGCTCTTTCCTTAATTTGTTCAGTAACCGTAACTAATATCTCTTTATTTGATTTATCGTTGGAAGACTAAGTCAAGATCATTTTTCTTTTCGAGTTGTTTGCTTGTCTCTGTAGGTTCTTCAAGAAAACTAGATTACTCTTACACAAAGCTGAAGTCCCTTTACTAATGATGGAACTCATGACTCACTTTTGCCCGTAGTGTATTGCCATGCTCAGCTGAGTTGAGTTTCCACTTATCTTGTTTCCTTAACAACCTCGATTACCTGAATAACTTTTGTAGACTATCAGAAAATGCTGCTTTCTAGAAAAATGTCTGGGTAACGACTCCGAGAGGGGTATAGTGAAGGGGATAACTTTAGTTTATGTCTCTTCAAATTTCGTCTCTGTCAGTTTCCTTCAAGATTTAACTTTCAGAATAGTTGTCTTTAATCTCCAGTTACTCCCCATTCTTTTTCCAACTAGATGATTGGTCACAAGAATTTTGGTCAAGTTGTCCTAAATCTCTAGGTTACCGATATCTGCTGTCAAATTATTGAAGTTATTCACGACCTCGAAGTTGATTCTCTAGTGCAAGCTATGCCACCTTCAAATGGCAGAAACAAAGTTTATTTATTGATAGGCGTGTATTTTATGTTCATCCAAATTCATGTATTGTGTTGATTTTCAGGGAAATAGTGAAGAATAAGGTAGTATGGAAACGTCTGCCCGGATTCCGGTTGAAGTTATCGTCATCGTGTTGGCTGGGAAGTTTGGGAACTAATTACCAGGTGCTCACTCTGAAGGGCCTATGTAAATTATGAGAGCTGTTTTTTACCTTGAATATTTGTGAGCATTTAAACCTGCAATACAGTGTAATACATGAAGGACCTGACTTCCCGAACAATATATAATACAACTGTTCCATCAAAATATATATATATATATATATATATATATATATATATATATATATATTTTGGAAAACACTGTTCCATCAAAATTATGACATGATAAAAATGACTTGAATTTGGTTAGGTTTGAACTAGCCTGCTGAATTAAAACCCTTTTTTTTTTTGGGACTTTCGAATCAGAAAATGCAAAGATTTGTAAGCCTGGGCTGATGTAGCCTTGACTTGGCGGTTTTTTTTTTTTTTTTATTTTTTTTTTAAATACATCAGTACATTTACGTTAATGAATAGGGGACTGAGATATGCCACACAATATGTAAATTATAATAATTTGATTCAAATTCAGAGTCGAAATTAACATTTATGCCTCAGCAAAAGTCATCTTTAAAGTAAAAAATTGTTACACGGTTGGTTCCTCTAATAATTCTTTTTTGGACTTGGTTCCTCTAATAATTCAACACTTCCAAATATTTCTCTACGAACAAACAAATAGAATTGATAAGTACGATACTTTTCATTTCATATGGTTTTTAAATTTTTTTAAGTTGAGTTTTTTATTTAATACACATGACATCATACGATTGGTTTTGTGCCCCCACACGATTGTCAGATCATCACATTAACATATTTTCTAACCGCAAAAGATGGTAGAGACAATTTTGATGGCCAAAGCAATAGATGAAAAACCGTTGATGAGTTTGAAACATAAAAGACCAAACTGATGAGTTGTCAAAACATAAAGATCAAACTGATGAATTGTCAGGTCGCGATTTCTAAGGTGCGGACAGAGATTTGAGGACAGTGCATGTGTACGGAACGTGGACCGTATGATTAAATTTGAACGGCTGAAAATAAATCCATCAGAAAGGGCTTAGTGTGAAACCGGGTTAAAAAAAGACTCGTGAGTTAATGAAAACGGTACCCACGAGAATTCAAAAAATAGGGAATTAAACTCTCCCCCTCCCTCTTGATGACAGCAATCGTTGAAACCAGAAATTTTTTTTTTCCTCCCAAAAATCTCATTCTCACCCTGTCATCGTGCTCATTCAAAACTTTGGTAGCATTCGAAATGTTCGTTGCCGTTCAAAACCCAGTCAAAGTATTGTTGTGGTTGTTGTCTCTAGGCTCAGTGCACTTTGACATTCATGCATCTTTTGGTTTGAGGGTGACTGCTTACACAGAAAAAATCGATGGTTCCTTGACTGGAGTAGGTTCAGAGTCGTTGCTTCTGCGAAAGTCGACGGCAAACTTGATTCCGGAAACTAAATTTGAAATTTGGAACCCAGGAAAATAATTTTGTTATGTATGTAAAATTGTGTACCTTTTTAGTGTTTATGGTTAATATGCAAGTGGGTTGATGAAATTAGTTGGTGTGGAAGTATTTAGAAAATTTGGTGAGATGTAGGTTTATGAAGTGTGGTTGACAGGTTGTGTATAAGATATATGTGCTTCAATTTGTTTTGTTGAATTGTTCAGTTGGGAATGATTTTTGTCGACGAATCTTTGTTATTTTATGAATTAATTTGGTATTTCTTAACTCATGAAAGTATAGATGTATAGCTATGAGAACTTGTTGATAGGTTGTGTCAATGATAAACATTGTTGTATTTGGTTGTTATCAGGTTATATGTTGTTCAATTTGGTTGTGATGAATGCTTGTATTGTTATGTGTATAGGAGATGACAAATCAGTGGATTGAACTCGCAGCTAAAGATGAAGAATATTATAGAGGAACGGTTAACAACCTTTCTCAAGCTAGTCATGTATAATGAGACTTGCGTCACAAGTTTAATGATGCACAACTTGCTAATTTTAGGGCCTCATGCTTTGGACACTTAGAAAGTGTCAATAGATTAGCCTTTAGTGGGTAGTAGGTGCATGAATTGTCGATCCGTAGAGTGGCAAATCAAGGGGTGAAGGACCTAGTGGGACTCAAATATTTAATAAGCTGTGAGGTCACCAGGTTCACGAAGAAGGACTTTTGCCTTATTATGGGGCTTCGTTGTGATGAACCCTATGATCTAGAGGTTGAGCCTTCCAACATTAGGTTGTTGACTAAGTATTTTCCTCAGAAATTTGGTTTTGTTGAGAGAGTAGCAAAGGTAAGGGTGTGAAGGCAAAGGTAAAGCGAAGACCGCCCCCAAGAAAGCTACAAAAAAAGGTTTAAGTGACATGTGCCTAGCTTCAAAGGGCATTTAAAAAATGCGAGGATAAGGATGATGCATTGAAGATGGGGCTGGTTTACTTAGCCGAGGGTGTGTTGATAGGGGCAAAAAGTAATGTGGGTGTGAACCTATAGTACTTAGACCTCGTAGAGTATATGTATATGTTCAATAATATTTAATTTTTATCGCTTTTGTTTCATTAGAATTTTATTCCACTGGATCAAACCTATGGGACTTAAGGAATGATGGAACACTTATTCATGGGGTGCAGTATCGTTTGAACAACTACAGGACATCCTCTGTTTTGCTGATGCTATGAGAAGGAGAGGAAAATGGGATGGTGATGTTGAAGAAGATGAAGAGGATGAAGATGAACAATCGAGGGGAAGTAAAAAGAGGCAGAGATCCGAATGGGGCTAAAAAGGGTTCAGTTATGCCTTTAAGAAACAATTTGTTGGTTTGATTGAGTACTAATAAGGATAAATTGGTGTGCTTGTGATGAACACTAATTAAATGTACGTGCAGGTGTGGGCATACGAAAAAATTGAGCAACTGAAGAAGCCACTACGTTATTGCAAGATGATTGATTCGGCAGCTATCCCAAAAATTCTTGGCAGCTATCCCAAAAATTCTTCGGTGGTCGACAATGAATAAGCAGCCGATCCATGGACATGTGTAGATGTACATAACTGAAAGCCGAGAGGTATGACCTTATTTCAAAAGTTATTAACTTTATGAAGGATTGTGAAATTATTTGATTATCTGTGTGAATTTTGATGAATATTTTTTAATATGTATGAATTCTTGTTTTGAGAAATGTCTATAAGAGCAGAGAGGTATGACCTGATTTCAAAAGCTCATAACTTTATGAAGGATTGTGAAAATATTTGAATATCTGTGTGAATTTTGGTGAATAGTTTTGAATGTTTATGAATGATTATTTTGAGAAATGTAATTGTGATGACTGGCAGTAAATGGCAGACGATGAAGATTTGGGAGATAGTGCCCACTGAAGTAGAGAGGAACTTAGGCTACTGGACATAGGGCGATGATGTTGATGTCGTGATGCCAGAAACCCTGACTCAGGATACAAATGATGTCGGAGAGCTTAAAGTAGAAATTAAGGAATTGAAGGTAGATGTGGGGCATTTGGCCCACGAGAAGGATATTTTTCAGAGGAATGGTGATGAAGAAGAAGATGTAGAAGATGATGATGAAGATGGGGAAAAGTAGGTAAAAAACAGGAAAAAGAAGAAGATGGTGGTGAAAGCTACAGCGGTGTACGAAATGGTGTCCAGGAAACCAAAGAAGAATCATAAGGTGGTCAAAATGGGGGTAGAAGGCAAATGGGGGAAGCCGAGGGTTCAAGAGGGAATAAGGTTATGAGAGGTGTGAAGGAAGTAGGTTTGCATGAACTTGTAGGGATTGTTGATTTGGAAAGTCTTGCAGAAGTGTGCGATAAGGTGCTTGCACTGGTCAGAGAAAGGATAGCGCACGAGCACGCAGAAGTCCAAAGTTCCGATAATGATGTTGCTATTTACACACCTGAAGGTAAGCACGTTGGAATGAAGAGGAAAGTCTGCTACATTAGGGCGGCGACAACAAAAATTGGGGGCACCAAAGAAGGGGGCAAAGAAGAAGACGAAAGTGGTGCGTCACATGACATTGACATTTGACGTGACAAAGTGCAAAAAACTCCAAGACGGTGAGCCGACGGAGCATGTTCTACAAAGGGGAATGGCATTTAAAGTAATCGAGTCAGGCTGTGTGGTTGAGGCACTTCATTATTTCTATCAATTTCATAGTTTGAAGAATGCCAAGAACAAGTAAATGATCATTGTGTTTTACTTTTGGTGCTTTGGAATTTATATTTAGTAAAAGACTAGAATGATGACAGTAAATTTTTTTTTTTTGTAACATTGTTAATCCGGTTGCCCTGTTGGAGAATATGACAGTTGGAGACACAGACTTTTGGAGATGCCTCCTTGACAAAGGGTGGCTGTTAACTGATGTACGTCTGTTAACCCTGTTCTTGATGGAGTGTTTCCATACCGTCGGGGCTTGACTTTAACTTAACCTCGAGCTCGTCATTTTGTATGGTTCCGACATTGTGGTGCAAATGTGCAGTAGAAGAATTTTGGTGGTGTGGTGTGGATGATTTGATTGCCGTGAGGAGGGGTGTTTTGGTTAGATGACTCCCGTGGACTGCACAATGGAGGGTGGAAAGGGATGGGTTGGTCGGGGAAGATGGGTGTTTGGAATTAGGAAGGCCTTGTTTTTTATTTTTAAATAAAAAAAAATACTAAATAATAATAATAATAATAATAATAATAATAATAATAATAATAATAATAATAATAATAATAATAATAATTTGGAGTAAATATTTTTAATAATTAAACCTTTTTATTTGTTTTTTTTATTCACATAGTACAAATTTGATAGCCATATCATCAAATTATGCCACTTATTTTTGCTACATCATCACTTAACTTAACAGATTGACTAACAGAAGAATGACACTGAAACGAATTTGCAAGTTGATGTATAATTAGGGGTGGGTTCGGTTTCAATCGGTTCGGTTATTTGCCAAAACTGAAACCAAACCCAAATTTTGGTTTATTTTGGTTCGGTTCGGTTCAATTTTTTTTTTCGATTTTTATTTGGTTCGGTCTAATTTTGGCTCGGTTAGGTTTTTTTTATAAAACTTTTTTTTTTTTAAATTTGAAAATTGGTCTATGCTCTACAACTTTGCTTATAGTTTTTCCATTTCAAAGAAAGTAAAGGAAGAAAAAAGAAAGAAAGAGAAAGAAGATGCAGGGAGGGTCGGGCGGGGAGAAAAAAAAAAGGAAGAAAGCAGAGGGTCGGATGGGGAGAAAAAAAAAAGAAGAAAGAAGAGGGTTGGGTGGGGAGAAGAAAAAGGACTTGGATTATGGGTCAATGGTTGGCCTAAAACAAAAGCTTAAAACTTCTAAACTTAAATTGGGCTTGGAATATAAACACTTAAATATTAAATAAATAAATAAACTTAATTATATTTAATTTGGTTCGGTTCGTTTTGGTTTGATTTTTGAATCACCGAAAACGAACTAATAACTTTCGGTTCGATTTGGTTTTCTTACTTCAGTTTGGTTTTTTTTTTGGGTTTGGGTCTTTTCGGTTTCGGTATTCAGTTCGGTTTTTTTCGGTTTTTAGTTTTTCCAACCTACCCCTATGTATAACATCACATTGTTTAAAAAAATGATGCATGAGTTTGTTTTGTTGTAACAGCTCGTCCCGAGATATTCGTATCAGGGACGTGAAATGACATTTTTACCCCTGTATCGGTGGTGACGTGTGTATGTATTTCGGGATTGTTTTGGAAATTGGGTTTGGTGGTGGCCCTAATATTGCACATATACACACACACAAACCCTGATTGACTGTGGTGCTACCCATTCGATTATTTCTCATACATTTGCTCAATTGACACAACCTAATCCCACACCTCTTGGATATGAGATAGAGTTTTCTATGCCTAGAGGTGAGATGTGCCAGGTAGGGTTGATGTATCCAGGATGCCCTGTGTTAGTGGAGGGTGTAATTATGCCCGCTAACCTTATTCCGTTAGATCTTGCTGAATTTGATGTTATTTTGGGCACTAATTGGTTACATTATAATCGAGCTAATATTGACTGCTATGAGAAGAAAGTCACGTTTCTACGGCCAGATTTACCGGTGGTTACATTTGTTGGTGAGCCTAGTGGAGTGAGGCATGGTATTATTTCAGCTGTGAGAGCTAAGAAATTGTTACAAAAGGGTTGTCAGGGGTATCTGTCATATGTGGTACTGAATCATGATGTTTCTAGTAGAGTGGAGGATGTTAGAGTGGTCAGACATTTTCCTGATGTTTTTCCTGATGATCTACCGGGGTTGCCGCCGGATCGAGACGTTGAGTTCACCATTGAGGCTATGTATAGACCCTATATCTTTGACTCCCTATCGGATAACTCATGCTGAATTAAGAGTATTGAAAATTCAGCTACAGGAATTGTTAGATAAAGGTTTTATTCAGCCTAGTACTTCACCTTGGAGAGCTCCAGTTTTGTTCGTACGGAAGAATAATGGTACTTTGAGGCTGTGTATAGACTATCGATAACTGAATCGGGTAACAATTAAAAACTATTATCCATTGCCGCGTATCGATGATTTATTTGATCAGCTGCGAGGAGCTTGCGTGTTTTCGAAGATTGACTTGAGGTCTAGGTATTATCAGCTAAAGATTAGGAATGATGATGTCCCTAAGACGGCGTTTCGAACCCGTTATGGTCACTATGAGTTTTTAGTAATGCCATTTGGGTTGACTAACGCCCCTGCTGCTTTCATGGATTTGATGAACAAAGTATTTAAGCAGTACTTAGACCGATTTGTCATTGTTTTTATCGATGACATTTTGGTTTATTCTAAGTCTAAAGCAGATCATGTGCGACATCTCAGTTTGGTGCTGAATAAGCTGAGGGAGTTTAGACTTTATGCTAAGTTCAGTAAATGCCAATTCTGGTTGAATCAGGTGGCATTTTTGGGACACGTCATTTCAGCTCAGGGTATTCAAGTAGATCCCCAGAAAGTGGCAGCAGTAGAGAATT
This sequence comes from Heteromeles arbutifolia, assembly GCA_024362995.1. Lineage (NCBI taxonomy): Eukaryota > Viridiplantae > Streptophyta > Magnoliopsida > Rosales > Rosaceae > Heteromeles > Heteromeles arbutifolia. The sequence continues at coordinate 18,219,306 of JANCRC010000012.1, forward strand.
GGGAGCAACCACGAACCGTCTCTGAGGTACGTAGTTTCTTGGGTCTAGCAGGATATTACAGACGGTTTGTGTAGGATTTTTCAAAGATTGCATTGCCACTTACTAAGTTAACAAGGAAAAATGTTAAATTTGAGTGGGATGATAGTTGTGAGCGGAGTTTCCAGCAGCTGAAATATTGTCTTACTCAGGCACCAGTGTTAGCACTTTCGGACGACGGTGGTAATTTCGAGATTTATAGTGATGCTTCATTAAATGGTTTGGGCTGCGTGCTGATGCAACATGGCAGAGTGATTGCATATGCTTCGAGACAATTAAAGCCGCATGAAAAGAATTATCCTACTCATGATTTGGAGTTGGCGGCGATTGTTTTTGCATTGAAAATCTAGAGGCATTGTCTCTATGGTGAGAAATGTAAGATTTTTGTAGACCATAAGAGTCTCCAGTATTTGTTTACCCAGAGAGATTTGAACCTTCATTAGCGGAGGTGGATAGAGCTGCTGAGTGATTATGATTGGACGATTGAATATCATCCAGGTCGTGCAAACGTAGTAGCTGATGCACTTAGCCAGAAGTCTCAGGGCAGAATTAATGCTATTCATGCGAGCCGTGTTCCTCTTCTGGCAGAGTTAAGATTGACAGGATTGAAGCTAGTTATGGAGAATTCAGAGATTAATGATCGAGAAGATGCTTTACTTGCTCATTTTCAAGTTAGGCCAATCTTGATTGATCGGATACTTGAGGCACAAAGGGAAGATGATGAGATTCAAGAATTAATTCAATTAAGAAATAAGGGGAAAAAGAAAGATCTTCGGATTCGAGAGACTGATGGTATGCTCATGCATGAAGGTATGATGTATATACCGAATAATGCAGAGTTAAAGAAAGTTATTCTTGATGAGGCTTACATTTCAGCTTACGCTATGCATCCGGGAAGCACTAAAATGTATCATACCATTCGACCATTTTATTATTGACCAGGTATGAAAAGAGAAATTACTGAGTATGTGAGTAAGTGTATTGTTTGCCAGCAAGTGAAAGCCGAGAGAAAGAAGCCATTTGGACGGATGCAACCACTTCACATTCCACAGTGGAAATGGGAAGATATTACCATGGATTTCATGTATAAACTTCCTCGTACAAGGAATGGTTATGATGGAGTTTGGGTAATTGTGGATCGACTTACTAAGTCAGCACATTTCATTCCAGTTCGAGAGAAGTTTTCCTTAAATCGGTTAGCTGAACTTTTTATCTCAAAGATTGTTATGTATCATGGTGTGCCAGTCATCATTGTTTCAGATCGAGACCCGAGGTTTACTTCTAAATTCTGGACGGCATTCCAAGAAGCTCTGGGTTCGAGATTGTTGTATAGTACTGCATATCATCCTCAAACTAATGGAAAGTCTGAGAGGACTATTCAGACACTAGAGGATATGTTGATATCTTATGTTTTGCAGTTTGGTGATGCATGGCATACGCGTTTAGACCTGATGGAATTTGCCTACAATAACAGTTATCACTGGAGTATTGGTATGTCACCATTCGAGGCATTGTATGGTAAATCGTGTCGGACACCATTGTGTTGGTCTGAGATTAGAGAAAGAATTTTAGAGGGCCCAGAGATAGTGGATGAAACTACAAGGAATATTCAGGTGATTAAATCTAACCTGAAAACGGCTCAAGATCGTTAGAAAAGTTTAGCTGATCGACATGCTACTGATCGGACGTATAATGTAAGTGATTGGGTTTTCTTGAAGTTATGACCATGGAAAGGTATTGTAAGGTTTGGGAAGAAAGGGAAATTGAGTCCCAGGTATATCAGACCGTATCAAATTTCCGAGCGGATTGGCAAAGTAGCTTATAGACTTGATTTGCCTCCGGAGTTGTCTAGAGTGCATAATGTGTTTCATGTGTCGATGCTTCGCCATTATATTTCAGATCCATCGCATGTTTTGCCTCTGCAGCAGTTAGAGATTAATCCTGATCTGTCTTATGAGGAGGAGCCGATTACTATACTAGACTGGAAAGATAAGATTCTAAGGAATAAGACAGTGCGTTTGGTGAAAGTTTTATGGAGGAATCACTCAGTAGAGGAAACAACCTGGGAGACAGAAGAGCGGATGAAAGAGTTGTATCCACGTTTGTTTTATGAGTTTTAATGGATTATACTTATGATGTAAATTTCGGGGACGAAATTTTATTAAGGTGGGTAGATTGTAATAGCCCGTCTCGAGATATTCGTATCAGGGACGTGAAATGACATTTTTACCCCTGTATCGATGGTGACGTGTGTATGTATTTTGGGATTGTTTTGGAAATTGGGTTTGGTGGTGGCCCTAATATTGCACACATACACACACACAAACCATATCTCTTTCTCTCTCTTCTTTTCTCTCTCATTCTTCTCAATTTTTCTTCCATTTCCTGCAAATTGTACGGACAGCATCACACATCTCGATCGTGGCACGGATCGAGTTCCTAGATGCCTTCTTTGTGTTCCTTGTAACCTTGTGAACCCAACCATACCCTTAGTTTGGTCTGAAACCCTATAAAACCCTTGAAACCCGAGAGCACATTTTGAGGTATTGTTCATGTGCTCATAAACCAGGACGTATTAGGACATTCTAAGATCACATGGAGCCTTAGAATGTTCTTGTGAAGCTCGGAGGACAAGATTAGAGGTTTTTGGACGTCGGGATCGGGAGTTCGAGGTTTGGCTGGATTTCGTGGTTTTTCTCCGGCGAGGTTCCGTCGTGTTTCGAGCTTTAAAGAGGTATATAATTCTTCTCTTTGTCCTAAGCTTCATTTTGGTGTTAATTTCGTGAAATTTGGTTGAGAATTGAGTTAGAAATTAAGATTTGAAGGTTTTCCAGAACACAGCGGTCGCCGGCGTCAGATTCCGGTGACTGGAGGTAGGGGACAAGGGAATATTCCGTCAAAGTTGATGGAATATTCCTAATGGAAGGTAACGGCGTCAATTAACCTTAACGGAATATTCCAGGGATTTAACGGAATATTCCCTAACGGCGTTAGGGTTTCCGTCAGCATGCACGGCACGTGGCCGCGCGTGGGCGGCGCATGCTGCCGTGCCTTGGTCGGAGCGTGAGGCTTCAGAAAATTATTCTAAAAATATGGGGGTGTTCGTTGGAATGAGTACAGCATGTTGGTATATTCAAACACCCCAATTGAGCAATGTATGAGAAGTTATTACCTAAGTTTGGTTATGTGTGTAATTAACGGTTGTATAGTTGTTTCGCATATAGGTGAGATTTATCATGAGGACGAGCGCAACCACGCGAGGCTTGGGGGCTACGACCCGACTACTTACCAGTGAGTGGGCTTTTGTTTTCAGTATATATATATATATATATATATATACACACACACACACACACACATACTTGGCTAATTCCCAGAAATACGTTTTGAATGATTTTATGAAATTGAATGCCATGTCGAATGTCATATATAGATATATATATATATATATATATGTATATATTTATTGCTATGTTTATGTGATTATATGTCGAGGCACTGCGGACGCCAGGTAAGTCAGGTGAGTATGTATTTTGTTATGATGACTATGGTGATATGGATGAGATTAGAATATGGCTCATTTACCTGCACATCGGGGTTTGTGCTCCGCCAGAGTAGGGCCTAGCTTTCACGTGATCGTTCACCTCCCGCACCGTACGCTCACCTTGGATCCAAGGCAGGTGCCAGCCTGTCATACATACCACATTAGGTGGTTCCGACTTGTACGTGACCCGCGATTCGTCGCCAGCCTTCACGTGACCGTAGCACCGAGCGTTTTTATGTACCCAACTTGTCGTACAGACCACTATAGGTGGTTCCGACATGGGTGTAAGTTATTGATTGAGAGTTTGGATTGAGGAGCCATAGATTCAGCCGTACAGGTCACGATAGGTGACTCCGGCTAACTTATATGCATTATTGGCACGTTGTGCATTGAGATATCACCTGATTGATTTTGATGATAATTGTTACATGCTTTGATATTGGATATGGTTTATTCGGACATGGCAATATTTGAATGTTGGTTTGCAGTATGAGTACGTAAATATTTTTTCTGGGAAGGATATATATTTTTACAGTGAGGGGTTATAACTTTTATATCGAAGTGATTTTGGAAAAGCTTTGTTTTTGCCCACTCACGCTTTTGTTTTGCGCCCCTCTAGGTATTAGATAGCTTTGGTGGCAAACAAGGTTTCAAGGCAACTCTGACAGTGCACTATCCATGTAAATATTCTGGTTATTCTGTTAAGTCATTCTGGACTGCACCTAGGATGCTCGTACCTTGTAAATTATGTTTTTATCCTTTACACTTTACCATGATCTGGTATCACTGGTTATGTTGTTTTAGTACTTATTATCTTTATATATTTTCTGCACTGCGCACATGGCTACGTCACGCTCACGTGACAGCTAGCATGTCCCGATATTTGGGTTGGGGTGTGTCATTTGTAATCCAAAATTAAGGGTGTAAAATGTAATTTAACTTTTAATTATATTAACTTGAATTTTTATTATTTTTATTTTTAGAAAAGGGATATGGGGTGGCAAGGCACGGTTATCCACCCCTTTTAGGCCCGGAGAAGCTATGAAGAATTTTACCCTGCTCGTGTCAAAGGTCAAACAGACTCACCAGCTAGGAGTATTGAACCCGGGCCTTCCTACATTTTTTTTGTTTATTGAAGAGCCACAGTCCGTGTCTTTACCATTGGGTCACTTGGTGTGGTTAACATTAACTTGATTTTTAAGGTGGTACAATGAAATTGACCGTTTTGAACAAAAAAAAAACAAAAGAATGTAATTGACCTTTAGAAAGGCATTCAAAACCGACCCGCCTCGACCCAAAACCCAATAGCCTCCTCGGGTTGTTAAACCCCAATCCCGAAGTCGAAAGTTGGCCTCCACGAATCGAAACCCTCGTCGTCCTTCCCCACCCACCATGGCCACTCTCTCCGAAGCTCAGGCCGTCAAGTCCCTCAACAAATCCCCCGGACGCCGCCGTTTTGTTGTAAGCCGTCTTTCTCACATTCTGCGAAACACAGCAAAGGGAAATCCACAGCTTGACCTTGTTAGATGAAACACCTGAAAGAGTGTCAAGGATTCAAGGTTTTCTGCATGGAACTATCAACAAGTGGATTGGGGTTTTAAAGGGTATTATAATGGGAACTCATCATCCACAATAATTCATAAAGCTGACTTGGCCTTGCGGTGGGGAATCCGAATCATCAACTGCTTTCCCCAAGCAGTAGAATCCGAAAATGATTCATCTTGTTAAAGTATTTAATAGATGCATGTGATCAAATTCTCATGATTGAAGCTGGTAAATTACCTCATCTTTTGTTATTAGTTTGTTGCTTGATAATTCTTTGATGCCTTGTTTCTTTCTGCTTCAAGTGTAATATCCAACTTTATACTTCTATTAGTGGTACTTAAGACTCATTTATTAGAATGCATTGTTATTTTTATCAGTATTTTCTTATTTTCACCACATATTATTTGTCTGAATTACTATGATAGTTTGAACTGTTGGTTTGGTTGAGTCAAGTATGTTTTTGAAGTATTTAGGGAATGTCTTCAGATATCCCCGGACCATTTTCTAGCCCTTGACATTTTGTTTATATGCTACTCTTGCAGACAATATTGCAGGTTTTCCTAAGCACACTTGGGAGAGCCTATTTGGTGCAAAATGATGCGTGGTAAAAAATCTGAGCTTCACAAAACAAGCAAATGTTTGCATCTTGGAAAAAGACACAAATCATGTACACGAAGTGCTGGTTGCTGTTATTGAAACAGAAAACTTCCTCTGTAAGTTTTCAATTGTATTGACTAAATAATCAATTACACATGTGTAGATATATGTAGCCTTTGGCTATTTACATAGATACCCTTAACTGCCTTAGCTAATCTCTTCACTACCCTAACTAATCACAACAATTAACAAAACTAATTACATTTAGTTTTAACAAACTATTTAACAATAACTGAAATGGATGACTTGTCATTCTCCCTAATACACCCTCCTTAAGTGAGAAGGGGAATCAGAGATGATTCCAATGGGAAGCTTGGAACATAGATAAGTAAATCTGCTTTTACACAAGGACTTAGTGTGAAGATCAACCAATTGGTCTTCACTACAAACAAACTGCAATTTAAGGAGATTTGCTAGAACCAATTCTCGAATATAGTGGTAGTCTATCTCAACATGCTTGGTTCTAGCATGAAAGACAGGATTAGATGCTAAGGAGATTGCTAAGATATTGTTACACCAGAGTGTAGGCAGTTGAGGTAGAGGAAAATGAAGATCTCTAAGAATTTTGCAAACCTAAGTGATTTCTGTAGCTGTGTGAGCTAAGGAACGATATTCAGCTTCTGTGGATGAACGAGCAATAGTGCTTTGTTTCTTGGCATTGCAGCTGATGAGATTACAGCCTAAGAACACACAATAGCCACTAGTGGAACGCCTATCAAACGTGCAGCCAGCGCAATCAGTATCAGAGTATGCTGAGAGGTGGACAGGTCATTTGTGAACCATAAACCATATGAAACAGAGACTTTAAGAAATCTGAGAACTCTTTTGGCTGCCTGAAGATGTTGTTCCCTAGGAGCATGCATAAATTGGCATATCTGGTTCACAGCAAAGGCAAGGTCCGGTCGAGTCCAAGTAAGATATTGTAATTTGCCAACTATAGAACGATATTCAATGGGATTGGATAAGAGTGGCCCACTATGATCCAATTTCTTGGAACCAAGAGATGTGTAGCAAGGTTTTGCACCCTCCATGTTTGTTTTCTTGAGAAGATCAAGCAAGTACTTGGTTTGATGAAGAAAGATTCTTTTTTGTGATCTGTGTACTTCTAATCCTAATAAATAATGTAAGGGACCAAGATCTTTCACTGGAAATTGAGCACTAAGTTGCTGAATAAAGTGTTGACAGAGTTGAAAGTCTGGTCTAGTGACTAAGATATCATCAACATAAAACAAGGACAATAACCAAATGAGGACCATTGAGAACAAACAAAGAAGCATCATATGAAGATTGTTTGAACCCAAGTGAATGAAGAGCTTGAAACAGTTTATCAAACTAAGCTCAAGGGGCTTGTTTGAGACCATACAATGATTTTTTTTAACTTGCAAACATAACTGGGAGAGAGAGGATCAACAAAACCTGGAGGTTGTTGCATGTAAATATCTTCATTTAAATCTCCGTGAAGGAAGGCATTGCTGATGTCTGATTGGTTTAGAAACCAATTATACTGAACAACAAGTGTAAGAAGAATCCAAATTGTAACTGGTTTGGCAATTGGACTACAGGATTCTTAAAAATCAATGTCTTCTTGTTGATGAAAGCCATTTGCGACAAGTCGGGCTTTGTACCTATCAACAGTGCCATCTGGCTTTTTCTTAACTCGGAACACCCACTTACATCCTATTATATTTTGTGAAGGATGGAAGGGAATTAGAGACCAAGTGCCTGTAGACAACAAAGCATTATATTCATCTTGCATAACAGCTCTTCAGTGAGCATACTTAGAAGCTTGCAAGTAAGTGTTGGGAATATATTCAAGGTCAACTGGAAGTGGATGCTTTTTTGCTGCATAAGCCTTAAACTTGTATATCTCAGCCTTAGATCTTGTAATCATGGGATCTAAATTAACAGTAATCGGTAGATGACTTGGCTGATTTGGTGGCAAAGGTGAGAGTTCTGAAATAGAAACAGAACTGAGCATCCACTGAGATGGTACCAGTGAAGGATGAACTCTGAGTGGTAGGAACAGGGGCAGAAGTACACGGTGGTGTTGAAGATGCACTACCAGTAGGATTATTTTGAATGTGTTTGCTAAATTGAAGAGCTAGAGATAGAGAACACACTGAAGACAAAACATCTTGGCTTGGATTCTGGAGCTTCAGTGACTGAAATGGATAAAGTACCTTCATCAAATACTACATGTCTTGAGATGTAGATTCGATTTATGATGGGATCTAGACACCTATAGCCTTTATCTTGAAGACTATATCCCAAAAAGACACAACTTTTGCTCTTGGCACCCAATTTGTTATCGACATAAGGTTTAAGCCAAGGAAAGCATTGACAACCAAACACTTTGAGTTTAGAGTAGTCCGGATGCTGATTAAATAGAAGTTCCCAAGGTGACTTTGAAATACCAAAGATGGGAAGTCTATTAATAAGATACATGGCAGTGGAGAATGCTTCAACCCAAAAGACATGAGGAACATGAGAGGTAACAAGCAAAGTTCGAGCTGTCTCAACAAGGTGCATGTGCTTTCTCTCGGCACAACCATTTTGTTCAGGGGTATGGGGACAATTGAAATGATGTAGTATGCCATGTTTATTGAGAAATGATGCAAAGAAATGACTAGTAAATTCACCCCCTGAATCTGAACGCAGAACTTTGATTTTATTTCCAAGTTTTCTACATAGGTTTTGAAGACAACAATATGAAAAGAACCAACTATATTTGCTAAAGTCATCAACAAGTAGTAAGTAATACTTGAAACCATTACTGGATGTAACAGATGTAGGTCCACATAGATCATAGTGCAGAAGTTGAAGACTTTGAGTTGTTGAGGAAGAAGCCACTCCAAATGGAAGTTTGTGGTTCTTAGCAAGTGCACAATCTGAACAAAAAAAAATCAACGGTAGACTTTCCTTGTAGTGCAAGATTATTAGTAGATATTACCCTTCTAAAAATGGACGAGGAATGATGACCCAAGTGCTTGTGCCATACTTTGACATAAGCTTTAATACTGAGCAAAGCTAAATGTGGAGAAGTATGAGGACTGCTAGAACCTTGAAGAAGGTAGAATCCATCTCTAACTGGTCCCCGCAAAATCATCTTCCCTGAAATACGATCCTTGACAGTGGATCCATAAGGGTCAAGTGTCAATGAACAATCATTATCCTTAAGAAATTGATAAGCAGACAAGAGATTATGTTTCATGTAAGGAACATGGAAAAAATTTCTTAGCTGAAATGAAGTATGAGGAGTGTGCAAAGACGATGAACCAACATTATGAATCGACAGACCTTTACCATCTCTAATATACACTTTATCCTCACCAGTGTAGGGAGTGGGGGAAGAAATATTAGCAACATTATTGGTGATGTGAGAAGTGGCAGCAGAGTCAATCAACCAAGACTGAGATGGTTTAGCAGAGTGGTGTGCACACATTACAACAAGTTTGGCCGGAGGAATTCAACCACAGATGTCTAGATTCATACGATCAAAACAATCAATCGCCTCATGACTGGTAGGACCACATATCTGACAAGGAACTTTGAAGTTGGAAGATCCTTGATTATTGTGAGAGCTTTGACAATTGTGATTGCCACGGTTGTTGGTGAAGGTACCACGATTATTATGAAAATTATGATTGCCTGTATTGGAAAAGAAATCACCCCGGGTGTTCTTGCCACGATTGGAGTTGAGCCGAGATGAAAAATGAAGGGGTGGCTTCTGAGCAGCAAAGACAGATGGAGTGGGAAGTAGATGAGGCCGAGATTGCACCGAGAAAGCCTGGAAATGTTCAGTTGCAAATGATGAGTTAACATTCTTGCGTCGAGCCATAGACAGTTCTTTAGTAAGTAAGAGACCGTGGAGTTCATCAAGAGATGTTGTAATACACTGGAAAATTTAAATATATGAATTATATATTCATAATTATGAATACATGGAGAAAATCGAAAATAAATCGATTTATGGTTATGGAAATAGAATTGGGAAATTTTAAAGTTTTATTTCCAGAAATTATTATAATTTACGAAGTTTGAAGTTGGAAATTAATTATTTAAATCCATAGACCTTTTTAGGTCTCAATTTATATTTTTGAGTAGAGCTCGGTCTCAGGAACGCGTAGGTGCAAACCGTTCGTGAAACGGAATTATAACGAAGAAGTTATTAACATTTAAAGTCAAGGATATTTTGCTAATTTTAAATTCCTTTAGAAGACTCCAGAAATCTGGAGCAATATGTTGTGCCACGTGTGTGGCTGTGATGAATGTAAAATAAATGATGGACGGCTGAGATTGAAAGAAGAGAATAGAAATGAGGAAAATGAATAAGGAATTAGAGGAGAGGGGCCAAGGGGAGAGAAATGAAAAGAGGGGACAGGAGAGAAGGGGGGTACGGGGGATCCCTAACCCGCGAGTAGCAACCCGACCCGGTCGGTTTTGCTGGCCATTTCTGACGGGTTCTAGCCCATTTTGCGGAGAATTACACCAAAATAACACTTGGAAAACCCTCCATGACCTTCCCTCTTCCTAATATACCCCAAAATGCAAAGGATTTGAGCTTGAAATTAGTGGAAACCGCACGGTGGGGTACAGAGGAATTGAGTTCGAATCACCCAAATTTGAAACAAATCACACCCATCTCCACCACCATTAGACTCCCCTTGAGGTCTGGAACAAAGCCCAAACAAGTTTGGGGGCGTCGGAGTTGCTATGGAGTCGGATTGAGGACACCCAAATTATAGGGTTTCGGTGGGTTCGAGGCATATTGGAGCCTTTCCAGGCCAAATTGGTCTTGGCGGCATGTATAAAGTTTGCTCTACTCTTTGAGATCTTAATTTCTGTAATTTTTAGAAATAGTTGAATTTTCCGGCGAATCGGCCGCCACCCGCGGCGGTGGGTGCAGCAGCACACGGCCAGGAAGCCGAAATTATGCTTTCTGCGTATTTCGTTATTCTAATTATGCTTTTGAGATCTAATTGATGTGGTTTGAATCTTATTACGATTGTGGTATTTGTGGATTAAAGAAATATATTCGAATTTGGTTTTAATTTCGGAATTGTGAACTACGAATGGCTTGATCCCTGATATGGTACGTAGGCAATCTAATGAAACGTTAGATGCAGCCATAAAAATAAGTGAGATCAAATAAGCAAGAATTAATATTTAGATGGAACTTTGACCATAAAAGGAATGTGATTAATGAAATTAATCCTCGAAATTAAATTATTTCGGGGCCGGGTCGTTACAAATGGTATCAGAGCAAATGATCCTACTCTATAATATGCAATGTTCTCGAGTTCTTGTTGATTTGCATTATGGTTGCTGATTTCAAAATTTTTGTGAATAAAGTGGCATGCATGTGACAAATATATATATGTGTGAGATGAATATATGTTTGGCTTTGTGTTGCGGTGCAATTACCATGGTGCTTATGAAATTCCGTTAGTGTGGAGTATGAATTTCATTGATATTGCATTATTTTATAAATGTTACAAGGTGAAGGGGTTTATGTGAAATGCCTATATTGTCAATTCCTATGAAATGAATTGGATAAATATTAAATTGGATTGGTATTATGTTATGCATTATGAAAATGTTGAATGATAAGATGATTGTGATATTGTGACATGTAGATGGAAGAGTTGTATTATACCTGTGCTAGTGAGAATATGTGATTGGGCGAAAAAAGCCCGTGAATATGTGATTTGGGCGAAAAAGGCCCGTGGATATGTGATTGGGCGGAAAAGAAGCCCGTGGATGTGGATTTGGGCAAAATGACCCATGGAATGTGGAAAAATGATTGAATCGGCACAAAGACCCAGTGAATGTGAATGGGCACAACGACCTGTGAATGTGAAATTGGGCGAAAAAGGGCCAATGGATATAAGGTGGTTGGGCGAAAAAAAAAAAAAAAAGAAAGAAAGAAAAAGAAAGTGTGATATGTATTGGCCAGGTATATTACAATATTTTCCAACCTACTAGTCCCTGATTGAGCTACAAAGAAAATGGTGGTGGAATCATTATTTTGACAATGAAAAGCATGGCTAGAAATTTTAAAATATTGTGGCCAATGATAATTATGATTGGAACAGTATTTATTAAATTCATGATGATTTATCGAATGAGAATGAAATTATAAACTATGGTTATGGTTGACCATTATAATTGGAATGGTGGAAAGACCATGGAAATTTCTCCATTTATTTTAGTGGACATAAATAAAATTGTGAAATGAGATTTAAGTTCATTTACTATAAACGAATTTCCAGTTGTGGGATACATGTAATTTTTATGAATGATGAAAAGAATGGATGAGGGAAGTTTATAATTACAAATTTGATTAGTTTGGTTTGCCATTTACAAATTATGGCGAGAAATTCTGATATTTTGTTAGCCACGATAGTAATGGCTTGAAATTTGACATTTGATTTTGTCAATGTGAGAGAAAGTAATTGGACCACTATTAGTTTAAAAAGAATCATTGATGCTCCATTTTCTGCACAATTTGTTGCCTCTGGCATGTCAAAGTGCATTATGTAATGTCATGACCAATTTTGGGTGCATGAAATCCCATAAGCCTTGTGCTCTTTTACTTCTTTTTAGTTTCTGCTCAGATATTTGACACTTTAATCAAATATACATTACGGAAATGAAGGTTTAAACTTGAATGTGGAAAGAAGAATTTTGGCTTTAATCAGTATGATTGTGCCTACACGTACTTTGTTTGGATTTTGTTAGAGAAATATTTCGTATAATCTGCACACATGGTTAATAACAAAATGCATTAAGTTCAAATACAATCAATGAACATATTCTCAAGTTCAACCAATATTCTTGATTGGTTGATGCATGTTTAATTTCAAGCTTTGGTTTCTTTATAATTAGGGAGTTTAGTTATCCTTGAATAGCTTTCGAAGCCCTCTGTCTAGTTCATGCTCTCGTGTGGGAGGCTCTCCTAGCAAGAGCTTAAGAACATATACATATTTGGTTCCCATGCCGTTCATAAAACAATGGGAAGGAAAAGAAAGAAAAGAAAAGATAAGGCTTAATTCTGCCTTGAGAAATTAAGTGAATTTCGGAAACGAAGGGAATCAAGGAATGAGATTTTGATTTCATCCCATGGTAACGAAAATTACGGATCTTGATTTTATTATAGTGTCACTTTTAGTGGTTTGGTTTAACAATCTGATGATTATTTAGTCACTGACGATTACAGCTAAAAGTGATGGGGAAGTTTGTAATTATAATTTTGATTGGTTTGGTTACCACAGTTATGAATTGCCATTGTTCAATTGGTTATTGCAAACCAAATTGATGACGAGCACAGATTCTCGTGGCTATGTGATTAATAAGGTTTAATTTCATTGACCATTGGAGTCGTGATATACACACACACACACACACATATACTTTTCTCCTTTGGTTGATGAAATGTGAATGTGTTGGAAGTGTGAGTCACTAATTTGTTCGATTGGTGGCTATGCTTTGAAGCAATTTAAAAGAGAAACAATTGAAGGAAAGATTAAAAAGGCTTTTAATTTTACTATGGGCAATTTAGTTAATTGCGGAAATGAAGGGAACCATAGAATGAAAATTTATGTTAGTGGTCTTGCGAATCTGGTTTTAAAACTTCTTTCCATTACCCAGTGAGTGTGATTGGAAATTCCAATAATTTTGGTTGGAATTTTGGTATTTGAATTGCCAATTCTAATGGTTTGGCTTGAAATTTTAATATGTATTTAGCGATTGATGATTTTGGCTTGAAATTCTGATATTTAGTTGACCGAAAATAGTATGGCTGGAAATTCAGATGTGGATATCGCCCGTGAGTGCGGTTAGAAATTTTGAGGTAGAATCATGGTAACGGCTACGTATAGCCAATGATAGTAAAGGATTCTACCAGTAATGTTGGTTCTTATGCTAGTATTATTTAGCCATTGGTAAATGTGGCTTGATATTCTAGTGTGTATTTAGCTAATGAGGAATTACGACTTAATGTTTGATATTATTTTTGCCGAAGTGTATGGCTAGAATTTCTGATATTTATCCTAGCAATGAGGGTGGTAGGAAATTTGAGTATAGATGATTACTTTGTTGAAATATTTATTTTCAGAGCCTGAATAAAATTGTAGACTGAGATCATGATTTTATTCACCATAAAAGAGATGGTGGAAATAGTTTTAAATTTCTTTTCGTCACTCGATGGTTGAAATCTCAGGGACGAGATTTATTTTAACGGGGGGTGAATGTAATACCCTGGAAAATTTAAATATATGAATTATATATTCATAATTATGAATACGTGGAGAAAATCGAAAATAAATCGATTTATGGTTATGGAAATAGAATTGGGAAATTTTAAAGTTTTATTTCCGGAAATTATTATAATTTACGAAGTTTGAAGTTGGAAATTAATTATTTAAATCCATAGACCTTTTTAGGTCTCAATTTATATTTTTGAGTAGAGCTCGGTCTCACGAACGGTCCGTTCGTGAAACGGAATTATAACGAAGAAGTTATTAACATTTAAAGTCAGGGATGTTTTGGTAATTTTAAATTCCTTTAGAAGACTCCAGAAATCTGGAGCAATATGTTGTGCCACGTGTGTGGCTGTGCTGAATGTAAAATAAATGCTGGACGACTGAGATTGAAAGAAGAGAATAGAAATGAGGAAAAGGAAGAAGGAATTAGGGGAGAGGGGCCAAGGGGAGAGAAAAGAAAGGAGGGGGCAGTAAAGAAGGGGGGTGCAAGGGATCCCTGACCTGCGAGTAGCAACCCGACCCGGTGAGTCTTGTTGGCCATTTCCGACGGGTTCTAGCCCATTTTCCGGCAAATTACACCAAAATAACACTTGGAAAACCCTCCATGACCTTCCCTCTTCCTAATATACCCCAAAATGCAAAGGATTTGAGCTTGAAATTAGTGGAAACCGCACGGTGGGGTGCGGAGGAATTGGGTTCGAATCACCCAAATTTGAAACAAATCACACCCATCTCCACCACCATTAGAATACCCTTAAGGTCTGGAACAAAGCCCAAACAAGTTTGGGGGTGTCGGAGTTGCTATGGAGTCGGATTGATGACACCCAAATTATAGGGTTTCGGCGGGTTCGAGGCAAATTGGAGCCTTTTCAGGCCAAATTGGTCTTGGCCGCAGGTATAAAGTTTGCTCTACTATTTGAGATCTTAATTTCTGTAATTTTTAGAAATAGTTGAATTTTCCGGCGAATCGGCCGCCACCCGCGGCGGCGGGTGCAGCAGCACACGGCCAGGAAGCCGAAATTATGCTTTCTGCGTATTTCGTTAATCTAATTATGCTTTTGAGATCTAATTGATGTGGTTTGAATCTTATTACGATTGTGGTATTTGTGGATTAAAGAAATATATTCGAATTTGGTTTGAATTTCGGAATTGTGAACTACGAATGGCTTGATCCCTGATAGGGTACGTAGGCAGTCTAACGAAACGTTAGACGGAGCCATAAAAATAAGTGAGATCAAATAAGCAAGAATTAATATTTAGATGGAACTTTGACCATAAAAGGAATGTGATTAATGAAATTAATTTTGGGCCTATCAATAAAAATTAATCCCCGAAATTAAATTATTTCGGGGCCGGGTCGTTACAGATGTAGAGGACAATCGTAGCTTGATAGAGTCAATGAAAGACTCGAATTCATCAGGTAATCCATGTAGTGTGGTTGCAATAAGATCTCGATCGAACACGGAAGCACCAGCTGCTTGTAGACCTGGCATTCGTGTCGTGTTTTTCGTGTTCGTGTCGTTTTCGTGTCATACCCGATATCTTAACTGGTCGTGTCGTGTAACACCCGTTAAAATAAACGGGTAAAATGACCCGACCCAAAATCGACCCGATAATATTAACAGGTAATATGACCCGACCTGTTACCCGTTAAGGAAAATATATTTTAAACCAATAAATAATCAAATGAAAAACATAATACTAAATAAGTATATACATACCATATTATCACATCCAAAACATAAAAACGCATTTTTCTTTTAAGTATATTTTCAATTACGTAAAGTCTTTAATAGTTTTTTAATTAATGTAGAAGTGTAAAAAAATATAGAAAAAATATATAAACGCTCATAATGACAAGCTTTACAACTTTCATGAAGAGCTTAACTTCGATATTCGCCACTATAATCATATAAATCATAAATCAAAATTTAACCGTTGATTGTTATTTACATTTACACTTCATTGTTCTCATCAAAATTTGTTTTTTCAGATTTTCTTTTTTGAAAACATGATCTATTAGATGATGCAGGAAGATGAACGGTTTGGATCGTTGATATTATATTCAGAGTTTTACGGTTAGTGAAAATATTGCTTGATGTTTATAAAGTTTCTACAAACTATATGACATCGACTCATATTTCAGTTAACCGTAAATATCGAAACGTGATATCAAAGATCTGAACTGTTCATCTTCTTACATCCACCAGATGATCATGTTTTCAAAAAAGAAAATTTTAAAAATGAAATTCAGTAAGAAGAATAAAGTGTAAATGACAATCCACGGTTAAATATAAATTTAAGGTTTATGGATTATAGTGTTGGATTTCGAAGCTGACCCCTTCATGAAAGTTGTAAAGCTTGTCACTATGAGTGATTGTATATTTCTTTTACATTTTTTACACTTCTACAATAATTATTATTAACTTTATTAATTTTGCCCTCAAATAAAAAACATTATTCATGAGGGTTTGGAGGATTTTAAAAATCTAAACAATAATGTAAGTGTAATTATTATCTACTCGTGGAGGAATAATGATGAATCACGAGTATTTATATATTCTTGCACATTTTTCATACTTGTATGTATGTCTTCTTAGTTCTTGTCTGTGCAAATGCTATACTAGTTTATTTTAATTTTGGACAACAACATGTTAAGTAAAATTTATCCTAGTAATGATAATAAGGAACTCTCATAATAAAAATAAATAATGACAAAAACTTTTTTTTAAACTTAAATAGAATAATAATGCAAAACTATATATTTAATATAGAATATATTGTATATATTAATATGGCTATTGTATTTTATAATAAATCTTTTAGTAATTAAATTTTAAAATTATCAAAATAATTTTTTTTAACGGGTCGAAATGGGTTACCCACGTGTTACCCGCGTGTATACCCGTTAAGAACCCGTTATTAACGGGTCCTTAACGGGTCACCCGATAAGTTATCGTGTTAACCCGAAACCCGTTATTTTCGTGTCGTTTTCTTGTCGTGTCACCGTGTCGTGTCAGAAACTGCTGGGTCTAACTGCTTGCAAGGAATCTGCAATTTCCTTAATTTCTTGAAGATACTCAGAGATTGAATGAGATCATTTCTGAATTGATTGAAGAAGCAATCGCAATTGATGGATGTGAGTCTCTGAAATTCCACCAAATCGATGTTCAACCTTCACCCAGAGCTCTCGAGAAGATGAAACCCCAACCATGAACGAAATGATTTCTTCAGAAAGCGTAGAATTTAACCAGATCAAAAGGTTTTGATCTTTTTCATACCATTCCTCAAAGGCAAGGTTTATCGAACAATCAGGCAAGAATGACGGTGGACAGACTCCAGTACCATCAATTATGCCAAGAAGCTTGTAGCGCCTAAAAATTGGGCCAAACAGTGCACGCCATGGCAGATAGTTTGATCTTTTCAACTTAATCGGCACCATACTGCCGATGTTGTGAATCGTAAGAGATGTGTATGAGTTCAGAGGACTTGGATTGCAAGAAGAATTAGGGTTTTGAATCGAAGGATAGATGATTGGAAAAGACGATCCAGACGATGGCGAAACAGATTCAGTAGCCATAACTTGTAGAAATCAAGATGCAAGAGAGATCAGAGACAAAGAATCGAAGAATTAGGGAGAAAGAGAGCAAGAATCAATCAAGTATCAATCGATTCAACGAGCAAAAGGATGGATCGGTGCTGTTAAGCAGAAGAGCGAGATACCATATTGAAATAGAAAACTTCCTCTATAAGCTTTCAATTGTATTGAGTAAATAATCAATTACACATGTGTAGATATATATAGCCTTTGGCTATTTACATAGATACCTTTAACTGCGTTAGCTAATCTCTTAACTACCCTAACTAATCACAACAATTAACAAAACTAATTACATTCAGTTTTAACAAACTATTTAACAGTAACTGAAATGGATAACTTGTCATTCTCCCTAATAGTTGTCGCTGAATTTTTGGATTCCATATATGGGTGTAGATATTTCTGTAATGTAGGTTTTCCCCCTTGTAAGAGTTCATTTTAGTATTGAGTTATAAACCTGCTCTGTATAAAATCATGCATTACGTAACCTCTTGCTATTACAACTATTAGGCCTATGACGGAAGGAGACATCGAGTCTTAAACTTATCATCCAGAACTAAAAGCAGATATGGCTGTATAGGCTTTTGACATATTTGCTGACAATTTGTTCCACTCAGACAGAGAGATTCGTGCTTCAATTCTTCGAATACTGTGCCATTTCGAAACTGTAAATTGCAATACATTCACAGAGGATGAGCCAGTTGCATAGAAAATGAGAACTGAATTTTCTTCTACTTGTAATGTGGACAAACGAGGCTTTAATGTATGCTTCTCTCTTCATGCTATTCTTGTTGGATTCAATATTCTATTTATGAAATTCCACACTGATTTTGCTTCAAATTTCAAGTTCTTGTGCTCCTTCTCTCCATTGAGTCAACTCCTCTTTCAATTTCTACCAGCAGGAAAGTTACTCTCTTAATTTCTAGAATACAAATGGCCCTCTCTACTGGAAGAATAGCTGAAGCTTATCTGCCCCTTGTTTTGAATGGGATGATTGGTATGTTCCATAACCGGTTTAGTTATCTTTGGAATCCTGCATCACAGTTATCATGTGGTCATTTAGTTAGGTTTCTTACTTTCTTTGTTTTCCAGTCAACTTTCTTAAGTTTAGGAAATTCTCTTTGTGCAGGATAATTGAAAAAAATACGTCTAGAAGGATTATGGTACTAATAAGCAGGTTATGGATTATTAGCAATAAGTTACTTCAGTTTCTTTCTGCTTTTGTTTTTATGAGCAATATTCTACCTATAAGTTTTCATGGTATTGGTTGGACATGATCCCTTTGTGTAGTTAACATAGTCCCATATCGCAAGAGTATAAACACACGAGCACCCCTTGTTTATAAGCTGATTTTTTAGGAGCAATTCTACCCATGGATTTAATATGGCATTATCATAGGTAAACTGGAAGGATGGGTTGGGTTTGGTGGCACTCGCCCTGTTTGGAAGGGGAGAGCTGACTAACGTTGCCACTTAGGTGGCGTGTTGGAATACACATTCCCTAGGTATCTTTAAGATGCTTATTTTGTAGTGTATAAACGCATGGACTTTTTAGTAACCGGTTTTCAAGGTTGACTTCTACCCATCAGTTTATCATATATATTCAACTTTGAAACGCAATCGAGTTATTCTTTTGTATGCTCAGCTTTATCCTTTTTCGGAGCCTTTAAGAGCAATTTGGTTGTTTGGTATTTGTCCTTTTGGAGTCCTTGCTCATTTTGTTGTGTGTGTGTGTGCGCGCGTGCGTGTGCGAGCGCGTACTTGCATGTGCTCAGAACACAGTTTATTTCTCATTTGGTACCTCAATGTACTAGTTTTCCTTACGGCAAGATATTTGTAAATTGCCTTTTTGTTGGTTGCTTTCTATGTTTTCCGCTTTCGATGAAGCAAGTTTTATTGTCTATCTGGAGATCTCCATAGTTTTTTAGGCAGCTTAGGGATTCCAGGTCTTTATGCTTGAAAATTATCTCCTTGGTTCTTGACAAGTATAAAGATCATGATTTTAGTAAATTGATCGTTTCATGTAGGAAGGATATAGTGGCTAGAAACCTAGTTCGCAAAGAAACAAACCCAGTTCTAAATTCGAAGATTTTCATTTCATTCCAAATTCCAGTATGGTTTGTAAAAAGAACAAGTTGGACATACAATTGAGTGTAAATCTCTAATTTTAAACAAAAGATCTTGCTTCATCCCAAATGCTAAATTGGTTCAGAATTACAACTCGTCGGTACTGATGTCGTCCTCCTCCTCCATGTGCTCATCAGTTTGCACCTCATTGTCATTCTTCTGCTTCCCATCCCGTCGTGACTTCCAAAGAAACGCAACAGTCGCAACCAACAGTAGTGCTGTGAGAATAGAGCATGCAAGGATTGTTCCAAGAGCTACTTTAGTCATCCAGCTTTCCATGGCATCTATGTTTGATATGACTTTCGAAATCAAGGGTCAGTTTAGACTTTCAATGCTCTATGTGACTTTCAGAATTAATTTGCGGTTCAAACTTTCAATGGCCTCTGTGATATAAGGTGTCAAAGAGACCCTCCACACGTGGATGAGGGGAGGCAATTCCTCGATCACCACTTTCCAGATCCCATCCTATCGACAACCTGCATAGCTTTGTCAGAGTCCATTGTTGTTGAATTGTTTCACTTCTCTCTCCTACCCGATGGACCCTAAAGAACCATAGGCTTGAAAATCTTCAGAACTCATCGAATCTTTTAGGAAGAAAGCAAATACGATGTGAAGAACAGAGTGATTCTTCCCAGAAATGAACACTAAAGAACCATCAGCCCGAAAATCTTCAGAACTCACCGAATCTTTTATGAAGAAAGCAAATACGGTCTGAAGAACAGAGTGATTCTTCCCAAAAATGAACACTAAAGAACAATCGGCCTGAAAATCTTCAAAACTCACCGAATCATTTATGAAGAAAGCAAATACGGCCTGAAGAACATAGTGATTCTTCTAAGAAATGAAAACTCAAGAACCATCGGCCTGAAAATCTTCAGAACTCACCGAATCTTTTATGAAGAAAGCAAATACGGTATGAAGAACAAAGTGATTCTTCCCATAAATGAACACTAAAGCACCATCAGCTTGAAAATCTTGAGAACTCATCCAATCTTTTATGAAGAAAGCAGATACGGTCTGAAAAACAGAGTGATTCTTTCCAGAAATGAACACTAAAGAACCATCGGCCGAAAAATCTTCAGAACTCACCGAATCTTTTATGAAGAAAGCAAAATACGGTCTGAAGAATTGAGTGATTCTTCCCAAAAATGAACACTAAAGCACCATCAGCCTGAAAATCTTCAGAACTCACCGAATCTTTTCTGAAGAAAGCAAACACAGTCTGAAGAACAAAGTGATTCTTCCCAAAAATGAACACTAAAGAACCATCGGCCTGAAAATCTTCAGAACTCACCAAATCTTTTATGAAGAAAGCAAATACGGTCTGAAGAACAAAGTGATTCTTCCCAGAAATGAACACTAAAGCACCATCGGCCTGTAAATCTTGAGAACTTATCGAATCTTTTATGAAGAAAGCAGATACGGTCTGAAGAACAGAGTGATTCTTCCCAGAAATGAACACTAAAGAACTATCGACCTAAAAATCTTCAGACCTCACCGAATCTTTTATGAAGAAAGCAAATACAGTTTGAAGAACAAAGTGATTCTTCCCAGAAATGAACATTAAAGAACCCTCGACATGAAAATCTTCAGAACTCACAGAATCTTTTATGAAGAAAGCAAATACGGTTTGAAGAACAGAGTGATTCTTCCCAAAAATGAACACTAAAGAACCATAGGCTTGAAAATCTTCAGAACTCACCGAATCTTTTAGGAAGAAAGCAAATACGGTCTGAAGAACAGAGTTATCCTTCCAAGAAATGAACATTAAAGAACCATCGGCCTGAAAATCTTCAGAACTCCCTGAATATTTTATGAAGAAAGCAATTACGGTCTGAAGAACATAATGATTCTTCCCATAAATAAACACTAAAGAACCATCGGCCTGAAAATCTTTAGAACTCACCGAATATTGTATGAAGAAAGCAAATACGGTCTAAAGAACATAGTGATTCTTCCCAGAAATGAACACTAAAAAACCATAGGCTTGAAAATCTTCAGAACTCACCGAATCTTTTATGAACAAAGCAAATACGGTCTGAAAAACATAGTGATTCTTCCCATAAATGAACAGTAAAGAACCATCGGCCTGAAAATCTTTAGAACTCACCAAATCTTCTATGAAGAAAGTAAATACGGTCTGAAAAACAGAGTGATTCTTCCTATAAATGAACACTAAAGAACCATCGACTTGAAAATATTCAGAACTCATCGAATGTTTTATGATGAAAGCAAATACGGTCTGAAGAACAGAGTGATTCTTCCCAGAAATGAACACTAAAGAACCATCGACCTGAAAATCTTTAGAACTCATCGAATCTTTTATGAAGAAAGCAAATACGGTCTAAAGAATAGAGTGATTCTTTCCAGAAATGAACACTAAAGAACCCTACTCATCGAATGTTTTATGAAGAAAGCAAATACGATCTAAATAACAGAGTGATTCTTCCCAGAAATGAACACTAAAGAACCATCGGCCTGAAAATCTTCAGAACTCACCGAATCTTTTATGAAGAAAGCAAATACAATCTGAAGAACAGAGTTATTCTTCCTAGAAATGAACACTAAAGATCCGTTGGCTTGAAAATTTTTTGAACTCACCAAATCTTTTATGAAGAAAGCAAATACGGTATGAATAACAGAGTGGTTCTTTCCAGAAATGAACACTAAAGAACCATCGGCCTAAAAATTTTCAAAACTCACCGAATCTTTAAATAAAGCAAATGAACCACAGTGATTCTTCCAGAAATGAAGCAAGAGCAAAGCATTCGAGAGAAATGAATAAGTAAGGTTGAACGATTCGGTGCAAGGAGAGAGATACTATTGTGATTATAATTATAACCTGACTAACTCTAAGAGGACAAACTGTGACAGTAACTAACCGTGGATGGTGTTATAATCTTTTTGTTGTAATTTTATGCTTAAACGGAAGCAAATTCTAATACTATCACATCCCGGCGCAGGCCCCACCACATCCCACGCACACCTCCACCGTAGCATGATATTGTCCGCTTTGAGCTCCGACCACGCCTTCATGATTTTGTTTCTGGGAACTCACACAAGAACTTCCCAGTGGGTCACCCACCATGGGAGTGCTCTCGCGCGAACTCGCTTAACTTCGGAGTTCCGATGGAATCCGAAGTCAGTGAATTCCCAAAAGGCCTCGTGCTAGGTAGAGATGAGAATATACATATAAGGCTCACTGGATCCACTCCCCTGGATGATGTGAGATCTCACAATCCATTCCCCCCTTAGAGGTCCGATGTCCTCGTCGGCACACACGAGGCCAAGGTTAGGCTCTGATGCCTAATTGTCACATCCCGGCCCGGGCCCCACCACATCCCGGGCACGCCTCCACCGTAGCACGATATTGTCCGCTTTGGGCCCCGACCACGCCTTCACGGTTTTGTTTCTGGGAACTCACACGAGAACTTCCCAGGGGGTCACCCATCATGAGAGTGCTCTCGCGCGAACTCGCTTAACTTCAGAGTTCCGATGGAATCCGAAGTCAGTGAGTTCCCAAAAGGCCTCGTGCTAGGTAGAGATGAGAATATACATATAAGGCTCACATGATCCACTCCCCTGGACGATGTGAAATCTCACAAATACAGTACCAAATATCAACATTTATTGAATTCATCAACATGCTTATGATTTAAGATTTGGGTGCCAAAAGTTTGCCAGGTCATCGTTTAATGAAGAACTGCAGAAACTTGTAGAAAGTCGCCACTAATTGCAGAAATTTGCAGAAAGCCGCCACTAACTGCAAACTTGCAGAAAGCCACCACTAACTGTAGGCTGGGGCAAAAGAAATCTCCATCAAATCCGAACAACTGCAAAAAAAAAAAATAAATAATTATATATATATATATATAGATATATATACGTACATATTAGCGTTCCTAAATATACATACGTACATATTTATATATGGCCCAAAGGAATGAAGGCGGCCTCTGCTTAAAACAAATGGGCATCACAGAGTAAAGGAAGTTGCTAAACAAATCGGCTAAACTGCAGGTTTGGAAGTTGCTGATATTCCAGATGTTATGTGTGTCAATAAGGTCCCCCTCTCCTGCTTTTATAGTTGGAATTGGAGTGATACCCACTCTGCTTATAATGGAGAGAAACAACTTACTAGTTGAGAGAGGAAATTAATTCATAATCACCTTCGATGAGGGAGTCACTCTTGCCCACTTGAAGTGCATGCCACACAAGGAAAAGAAATTAAGATTTTCCAATTCAATGCCCGTATTGTCTCCAATTATTCAAAGCAATACATGTTGTTCAAGTTCATGCCCAATATATATATATATATATATATATATATATATATATATATATATATATATTAAAGGAAGAAAATCCTCACAGAAGTCAACCCTAACCAAACCTGCAAATTGGGAAAAGATGAGGAATGAAGAGCGTAATTGCCATCCAAATTAGGAATGAAGATGTGATTTTGCCTTCCGTCTGAAATCAAGAACGGAGAGAGAAGATCGTACAAAGACAAATCAGGAAAAAGATGGCAAGTCGTGGTGGAGAAAAAATAGCAAATCATGATCAAGAAGCAACTAAATCACCATAAGCACAGCCAGTGGCACGGAAACAAACGAAAAAGAGTAAATTGTACTAATGATCTCTCAACTTTAATCAAATTGGAGCAATGATCATTCAACTAAAAATCCATTACCATTGGTCCCTCAACTTATCAAAATGTGTAGCTATAGTCCTTCTCATCAATTTTGTCAAAATAAGCTATGTTGGAATGACCATTTATACAATTAGAATCCCTCAACTCATCAAAGTGTATAATTATGGTTCTTTTCGTCAGCTATGTCAAAATTTTTGTCAAAACGAGTTATATTGGAAGGACCATTGCTACAATTAGGTTAAAGTTAAGGGACCATTTCTCTAGTTGAATTAAAGTTGAGGGACCAATGGTAATGGATTTTTAGTTGAGGGACCATAGCTGCACGTTTTGAAAAGTTGAGGGACCAATGGTAATGGATTTTTAGTTGAGAGACCATTGCTCCAATTAAGTTAAAGTGAAGGGACCATAGCTACAATTTACTAGACGAAAAATGGTATTCGTTATTATTTTTCAAGCATATGTCAATGTTGTAATTTTGTGGAGTTTCAAACTGACATAGTGCCAGGGGCGCCGGCAGCAGATACAAAAAAAAAAAGGGAAAGTAAACATAAAAGAAACAGAGAGGATAAAATAATAAAAAAAAAGGAAAAAGGTGATGGTGCCATGTGTGTATATATATATATGTTATATACGTTAGATGGCACAAACCAGCATGGCGGGCTTAATGCTCCAATTAGGCCATCTCCAATCGAATAAGGATCAAATAACTCATTTTAGCCATATAGTCCTTTAAGAAATTATTATTTTAATGAACAGTACCAGACTATATTTCTTACCATCTCCAACCGAGGGGCCAAAGAACCATAGGCTAAACATAGCCACGTGACAAAGAATCATCTCCAACCGAAGCGGCTAAACATAATTTATTATTTTAATTGAATTAATACGGTTACTTAAATAAAACTACCTCAATAATTTTTCGAGACGGAATCTCAATAATTTTATGTCTCGAATTTCGAATGTCACGTGTCGATGTGTCCAACTTTGCAGATTTCTTGTCGATATGGAATCTCAATAATTTTGCGTCTCGGATTTCGAGTGTCACGTGTTGATATATGAGTAACTTTGCAAATTTCTTGTCAATAAGGAATCTTAATAATTTTACATCTCGGATTTTCAAGTGCCACGTGTCGATCTGTGAGTAACTCTCTAGATTTCTTGTCAATATGTAATCTTAATAATTTTTCGGATAGGATTTTGAGTGCTGTGTGTCGAAATGTAATTGGTTGTGGGATTTTAGATAGGATTTTTATCTGTGTGGCACTTCTTATCTTCAGCTTCCAATGTCCATAAATAGGGTGGATATTGGGCTATAATTCACACACCTTCAGCTTTGCCCTTTCCAATATCTCTTTCAACTCAATCTCTTTCAATTCAAGTTTGCAATGAATTCCAACTTTAGATCCTCTTCGGATTCCAACCGGGGGTCTTCATCCAATTCTGAATTGGAAGAAAAATGGGCGCAGATGAGACGAGAAGATGAAGAGTCCGATGAGGAAAATGAAGCATGCGCAACACATCATATATGGCATATATGGCTAGGGTCATGGCGTGTGAGTCAACTGAGGAACAACCTCAATGGGGTGGCTCTGTTGCTGGTTGCTCTTACAAACCATGAAACAGAGAGGTGGCGCATGACAATCTGATGAACAACTACTTCAACCTCAACTCGGTGTATACATATGAGGATTTCAGATGTCGTTTCCGGATGAGACATCATGTCTTCGAGCGTTTACTTCATGATGTCCAACATGTCAATCCATACTTTTGACAGAAGCTGGACAGAGCAGGCCGCCCTGGTTTCTCACCTCATCAGAAGGTTACTATTGCACTCCGAATGCTGGCCTATGCCTCCCCAGCTGATGCGATGGATGATACATATGGTATGTCTGAGTCTACATGCCTTGATAATTTTGCTAAATTCTATCGCACAGTTGTTCAGCTTTATAAAGAGGAGTACCTCCGTGAACCAAATCAAGAAGATCTGGATCGACTCCTTCGCAAAGCCGAAGACCGTGGCTTTTCGAGCATCATAGGATCATTAGATTGCATGCATTGGCAGTGGAAGAACTGTATTACAAGATGGCAATGAGGCTTTAGCGGAAAATCGAGAAAGCCAACTATTGTGTTAGAGGCAGTTGCCTCGTTTAACATATGGATCTGGCATGCTTTCTTTGGAATCCCAGGATCCCAAAACGACATTACAGTTCTTTGGCGTTCACCCTTCTTCAATAACCTGATGAAGGGTAAATCACCTTAATTTGACTACTACATGAACGACCGCCAGTACAATACGGGCTATTACTTGGCAGATGACATCTACCCAAAGTGAGCGACACTTGTCCAAGCAATTTCAAACCCTGTGGATGACTCCCAAATGTGGTTTACCTTACACCAAGAGGCATACCGGAAAGATGTTAAGAGAGCTTTTGGTATTCTACAAGCACGGTGGAAGATCATCAAGGAACCGGCAAGATGATGAAGTCGAGATAAATTGAACTCCATCATGATGTCGTGCACCATATTACACAACATGATTGTGGAGGATGAGCACAATGGCTATATTGATGGAGACTCTGATGACGACCAAGATGATCTAAATAGGTCAATGAGGGCTCGTGCAAAAATATATGATGGGCCTAATTTGCCTTTCGATCCAACAACTGGTAATATCTTGTTAAACGAGTACATGAGGTGCAATATGATGATACGTTCATGTGCCACAAACAAGTACCTACAACAGGATCTTGTTGCACATCTTTGGGCCAAAAGAAGCATGGAGTAGGCATTCAAGTTTTATGTTGTGAAATGTTTTTTTGTAATGTGGTTTAAGTTTTAATGTTATTTAATGTTGTTTAATATTGTTTAATTTCGTTTAATGTTACTTAATGTTATTGAATGTTGTTTAATGGCTTAGGTAGTTATACGAAAAAAAATTATAATTTTTAATTTTAAAAAAAAAATTGTAAAAGAAAAATAAAATTCAAATCCAACGGTTACCTGGCGTCGGCAAGACATCAGCTAGCCGTAGCTAGCTGGCGTCATACTGACGCCAGGTAGCCATTCGGCTTGAATTGTGGACCAGCCCAAGGCTGGCTGGCTGGCTGGTGCGGGCTAGCTGATTGGCCTGATTATGCAATTGTGGCCCGGTGGGGCCCACAAGCCTTTTAGCCAAGCATACGGTTGGTGACGATTTTCATGTCATTTCGGGCTATTTTCGGTCCTCTGGCCGGGTCGGTTGAAGATGACCTTAGGTCCTTCAAATCAAGCCCAATTCTTTGCCTATGATTATTAGGCACTCATTCATGAGCAGAGAGAGCAAGAACAAGTCGAAGCCCTGGACATCCAGAAATCCCTTAACCACAACCAAATCCAAATACCCAACATGTATCATCTTCATCAAGCTTGTAGAGAATCAACAAGCACAACAAATGCGTGTCGATTCATCCACCACCAAAGTCGAAGACCACCCACCACGTGAAACCGCTTGTGGATGCATTCAAGATCAACCCTCAATGGCTTTTGAAGATATCACAAGTTTGATTCCAGATCAAGTGTCCACCACCCTTAGATCAAATTCGACTCCAAAGAAATGAAGCAAAGCCAAACCTTTGGAGGAAGAAAGTTTCTGGCCAAAGAAAATACTCATGTTCTTCACCAAGCTCGCGAAGAATCAACAAGCATAACTACACGTGCCGATTCAACCCCAACAAAGCCGAAGACCACTCACCACGTGAAGCTCCTCGGGGTCCAATTTCATTCAAGATCAAGCCTTGACAGGCCTTGAAGAAACATTCAGCCCAATTCAAGACCAAGCCTCTATGTCCATTGACGAAACTTCCAGCCAAATTCAAGATCAAGGGTCGACGACCCTTGAATCGACCTCTACATTCAGGGACTTCAAAGCATAGTGGTCAAATACATTCACCATGCAAAGGACTTCAAAACACATCTTCTACACATGACAAGCACATGTATACGATGCGCCTTGAAGTGGGGGCATTTGTAGACATCGAAATTTCGGTGAAATAAATGTTCGCCAACTCATTAAAGTTTCGACATGCGAGGCATACGTGGCATGTGCCATGTGTCTCACAAATTGTACACATGGATGTGACTCATCAAAATCGGACGAGTCATAAAGAAGGACACGTGTCAACACTTGGCAGAAAGGAATTATTTGATTTTAATTTAATTAAATCAAATATTAATCGATGAAGATAAATCACGAACTAGCCCACAAATCGAGTCCTGGTTCTTTCATCAATTAATCAAGCCCACAATCAAGGCCAAATCCATCTGTAGTCAAGGATTGGAAAGTCTATAAATAGGAGGCTCCAAGACAAAGAAAATGGTCCATAAATCATTTCACACCCAGACACTGAAGCTTTGAAACTCTAAAGCTCTCAAGCACCCAAACACTCAAACACTCAAGAAAACTTAGAAAACCCTTCGTGTTCTTCGTCAAATCCTATGAAGAACCACCAAGCACCCCTACACATGCCAGTTCCTCCATTGCCAATAGCCAAAACCTTGCAGCATTCGTTCATCCAAGATCAAGTCATCGCGACCCTTGGATCAACTACTTACACATCTACACATCTTTCGGAGATCGAATCAGAGGAAACTTGTAAACAGAGATTGTAACCCTACAAATTCATTAATACAAACAATTATTTTGTACATGTGTTCTTGTCTTATTCGTTGCAGGATTTTTGTGTTTACAGAATCTTCAATACCCTAAACAAAAATTAAAACACAAAACTCTAAGATTGAGACCCAAAAAGTGAAATCTAGAATCTAAAATAAAAAAAAATCCACAAACAAATACAGACGCAAACGAGAATCATATCTTTAAGGATGGAACACTGACGCAAACGAGAACCCCTCACTTCGAAGCTTCACTCTCAACTTCTCTTTCTTCAAAATCGGAGCTCAAATATCTGAGTTCACCCTACAAACCCAAAACTCTCTCGGCATGCCTTTCTTCCAAATGACAAAAATGATAAAATGAGTTGAGGTTTTTTAGTATTCATATGTGGGTATTTTAGTAATTTCGGTTTTGTGCATGGTGTGTATGGCTTGTGCATGGCCTGTTTGTTCTATTTATGTCCCAAGATTAAGAAAATGTCCTATTTTTGGATATTTCCCTAAAATTTTTGGGTGGCCAAAGTTTGCTAGGTCATCGTTTAATGGAGAACTTAACGACTAGACTAATAGAATTATGATTTTGGGAGCTAATCTCACTTTCATACCTAAAGTTACGTTTTTCATGTAGATTCATACTTCCGTTTTGTTAATCTTTCAATTAAATCCTCAGTTAAACAATGTGGCATGCCCCAAATTTTTTTTTCTTATTACTAAAAAACATCAATATTAAAAAGTTAAAAAATAAACACAAAAAATAGAACGACCCAATAACTCGACACGACACGACACGAAATTAACAGGTGTTCGAATCGACACGATAACTAATCAGGTCGTTATCGGGTAACCCGATAAGCACCTGTTAAGATAACGGGCTGGTTCGGGTATACATGTGGGTAACACGATACACGATAAGCAAAATATTAATTTTATAATTTTATAACCCTAAAAAAAATACTATAATAATTATATATATTAATTTAACAATTTTATACCCCTAAAACTATAATAATTATATATATACATATATATATATATATTAAATTAAATTTAAAAAATTGGTGACCATTGGATTAGTTAAGATTTAATCTCAACCATCCACTGTAAATTAGGTCTCTATTTCCCTCAAACCTCTCTCTATCTCTCTCATTCTCGAATCGTCTGCGAACTCAAACTGAAACCCACCCTCTCTGACGCCGCTCCTCCGTCCACCCTCTCCGACGCGAATCCGGCCAGCCACAAGCAAGCCACACACAGAGAGAAGTACGCAAATCTTCTCCGACGTGAAGCCGACGCGAATCAAGTCCCAAAATCAAGGTAATGGTTTCTGATTTTCGATGGATTTTTTGTTATATAGGGTTTAGGGTCAAATTGCATGTTGATTTTTGAGTACTTTGTAGAAATCTCCGGATAAAATTGGATGTTGGTTCTGATTTGATAGGGTTTCGGATTTGTGAGGGTTTGAGGTTATGTGGGTTTTGAATTAGGGTGGGGGCAGCCGTGTTGGTTTCTGTTTGGTTTTTCTATACTTAGTTTATGTGGAAGAGAGTTCTGACGTAGAAAACTTACTGAAAACATCTACAACATAACTCTTGAAGGTAATAGATCAAGCCAAAGTTCCAATACAATTTCCTCATGGTAATCGATGAAAATTGAGGATTTTGTAAAAGGAATAACATGCAAGCTTTGAGTTCCATTGGCAAGGTTTAAACTTTTGAGAAAGGCTTCACAATTTTGAAAACAAAAACCCTTTCATTTTACATATCCTTGCACATTTAATATTTTGTAATAGACTAGTAGTGTATGAATGTTTTTTTATTAGGCTCTTATTTTCGAGTGTAGATGTAGTACTTAAACGACAAATGTGTTTTAATGTTTTGAAGTAATATTTATGTGGCAATGTGTGGTATGTGCAAATTTAAGAAAAAAATATATATTTTTCTTAACGAGTCATAACGGGTCGGGTCACTTTACCTGTTGGGTAAAGTAACCCGACCTGTTACGATAACGGGTGTGACACGACACGATCCGTTAAGATAACAGATGTTATACGAAAACGACACAAACACGACAGACACAACCCGTTTGCCAGGACTAACATCATCCCCATCACCACCGTACTGTTCCCCCACTCCACACCGACCCGACCCACTGCAAATCTACACCAATGCAGCCCCCTCTATCTTTATCCCGGTGGGTACTCTTCTCACCCGCATCCATATGTGCATTGAACATGTTCATGTAGTTCATCTGTGTTGTGTTATCCAACACGTTGCTGTTTGACTTGAACATCAGCCAAGTAATTGGTACAAATCCAAAGCGGGCATGAATAGATTAGAAATGGGGTTTGGTTTGGCGGTGGAATTCGAGAATCGGATTGTAGCCGGTCCGGAATCGGCTTTGGCTTGGTTGGTGCATGGTGGGGGCGAGTATGCCCATAGAGTTAGTTGTTGAGATTTGAATGGTGGAGATTTCAGCGACTTGAGCAATGAGAACAAATGATGTGCCCACTCCCGAAAAGAAATAGACGAACACTACGTTTCTTTTCTTGTAAAAGAACTAAATGTTCATGATGGTAATCAAACAGTTAAATGTTCATGATGATAATCAAACAGTTAAATGTTGATGATGATATTTTTCCACTCCTTTTTTATTAGATGCTTTCTTTCCCTCTTAAATATGGTATTTTAATAATAGGATTGGAAAAAATGATTTCTCAAAGACCTTGATTTAAGACCAACTTGAGGTTCTTGATTGACTCGGAATAATGAGTTTGATTGCTACTGTAATACATATTAAGTTCCTGCCAATCCCTTCCCCAAACTAAAAACATTCTCGGGACAGCTGCAATTCCAATTCACTGGCCCAAGATATTGGATATTGATTTGTTCACGATTTGGAAAAACTCTTCCCTGTAAACACAAAAACAAGAAACACAATTACTCTACTGAAACAACTTGTTCTTGCATTCAAAGTATTCCGACACGTTCTTGCAGTCATCAGGTTCTCTTACCGGTCAGGCTTGAAAAGGAGATATCGATATATAAACCACTGAAACAAGAACATGAACAAGTTAATATACATTTGAGCTCCCACAGCAACCAACTACAACATACATGTATCACATACTTACCGAAGAGAAAAGTATTCCGACAAATTCCAACACACTTGGGATAAGCGGCAACTTGTCAATGGCCTGTTCACATAAACGGGGAATCAAGGACAAGGAGAGGGGTATTAAACCGTCAGAACTCCTACTAAGCTGAAAGCAAGTTCACTGATGAAAATAGTGTCTCTGTGTGGCAATTGGCAAAGTTAAAAACTCTACGAATAATACATTAAGATATAGACAATTGCAATTGCTCTAAATTGCTATGATGATTGTTGTCCTAAAAATCTATCACACATTGGAGAAGTAACACTAGAACTTTGAATTTGATTTCTCAAGTACACCATCCCAAAGGCATCTGAAAATGGTCTAGTAAATAATTCCATACCCTTTAGTGAGAAGAGATGAATTTAAACCTCACGAAGTTTGAATCTGTATGTCACGGTTAATAATGTATACCATACACTCTTTACCAAATTACTTAAGAACAAAATTGATCAATAATGTACTTTTTTTAAGAAGCAGAACGGACACATCTTAAAGTTTGATCAAACTATATACTTTGTAAGATTAACTCCTAAATCCTTAACATAATATTAACAATCAAATTCAAGATCTCAATCAGAATAAAAGAAGAGGACCTACCACCTTGTTTTAAAAGAAGGGTACAAAATCCTACTTTTAGGTTATGTTTGGGTGAGGGACTTCGAAGTCCAAAGGAATTGAGGTCAAGTTATCAAGGAATGGATCACAAAATGTATGATAAGAGGGATTAGAAATGCCCTTCATGAGCATTGCAAAGCCATCCAATACAGGAAGATAAATGTAATCACAATCACCTCTAACAAGTAACATGAAAATCTAGTAAGATTAGAAGAGATTTCAAACTCGTCATGTAACATACACAATATATACTGTCTAAATGGGATAGCTTTCTCTATTGCGAAGTACAAGATCATCACATATAAAAACAAAGAAAGAAACAACTAAAATATGATTATAAAAAATGAATAACCTAAAATCACTAAAATTAAGAAAATATTGGGTGAAATATATGGCAGTGGTAAATTTTTGGATAATGACTCCAATTACTCTCCATCTAGCCTCAAATGCTGATAAAACTTTTGTGATATTCTATTTTCTACTCTGGAAATAAAAAAATTTAAGAAGTTTTAAGCTTTGACAGTGTAACTTGGTTCCTATATATGAATGCCACAGAAAGTGCCATATGTTTATGGTTGGTATTAGTACATACAAGCTCGTATCAACTATTGCAACAACACTTTTCATTCCTTTCAAGAACTGAAAAGAACAGAGAGATAAGAAAATTACTGTAATCAAATTCGTTGATGTCCATAAACCTACTACAGCTGCAAACCCCAAAGCAACAAGAGCTGGCCGATCTTCAGAATTATCCCACTGTTTCAAATCAAAGCGAGAGGAAGAAAATAGTAAGCCTGATATTAAAAAAGAAAAAGATCAAAATTAACTTGTCAATCTAGCGAATGAAGAAGAAAGAAATTATTGCATGCATTTCTTCATTCCATAGAATGACAAATTCTTAGGACCAAAAGTTGGCTACAAAACAAAATCGTGTGTTATCTATATCACAGCCCATTCTCATAGCTAAGAAAAATGCACGCTTTTTCGAAATTTACTGAAGGGGGAATTCATAAACTTTGCACACTATTGAAAACCATTAGAGGAATCAAAAGAAGAAAGGAAATATTGCCTGCAGATTCAAGCTAGCCAAAGCATAACGTGAAACCCTCTATAGTTCTTTATGTACTGAGCACAAATCATAAATATAAAAATTTGATCATGAAAGCGCAGAGGGAAAGAGCTTACCACATTCTGAACAGATTTCACAATAGATGTTGAAGACTCGGAGCTTTCCCCAGTAGCCTTCACCACAACAGCAACACGATTCTGTCTCTCTGAAAAGTTAGAAAATTACGCACCTAAGTTAGAGAGAATAGTGCAACCAAGGCATGGAAATGTGCATGTCAAATTGCATTTCATATGACACTTCAAACACATAACCATCAACCTCTAAAACCTTTGATTACTTAGAGAACGTTTGATAACCATTTCGTGTTTTAGTTCTCAATTTTTGTTAAAGTAGATGAAAGGATGAATGAATCAAGAATGGCAAGGGAGTGTAGTAGGAAGGATGTGGAAGAAATGCACATGGACGTGGACGGTTTTGTTCTTCTAAATTTTGGTTTCTTACACATCCTTCCTACCACCCTTCCTTTATCCTTATTCATCCATCCTTTCTTAGTATTTCCTCTTTATTTACAACCAAAGACTGGAAAATAAACAAACAAAAAAAGCGAAATGATTATCAAGTGGGGCCTTACGCCTTCGAGTTTCACGTCTAAACACATGAATGTGGAAGGTTTTGTTTTCTGACGTTGCATTTAGCTTTATCTTATCCGAGTTTCCAATCCTTTTAAAGTTGAGGTTCCACCATAAAACCAATTGACTATATGCTGAGGAGCCCAACTACTTATAAGTACATGCAATGTCCCTCATCTCATCAATGTGGTTCAAGCCTAACACGTGGACAACACAACAGGGTGACGCTGAGCGCATGTGGTTGTTGGGTTTCACACGTGGGACAACCTGCCCTAATACCATGAAAAAAGTTGAGGTTCTACCATCAAACCAATTGGCAATATGGGAGTAGCCAAACTACTTATAAGCACATGCACGGTCTCTCCTCTCATCAATATGGGATTCATTCTCAACAAAATCGTATAGTCAAATACATAACCTAATTCAAAAGATTCTTCATATTAAAGCTCAATCCAATTGAAAACGATTATTAAAATGAAACACCACTTTTGACCAAATTGCCAAATTCTCTCAACTAAAGTAGCTGAATTTCAGTTTTATCCTTCACTCAAAACAACCCAACCAAACACTCTGAACGAACAAATTCAATATGCTTAGTGAAATTAAACATGCTCTGTTTAATTGCAATTCAAATTTGAAAGAAATAAAGAAAGAACAAAAATCCCAAATAGCAGCTTTAGTATTTATGACCGTGAGGCTCACCTGAAACGGAAGAAACGGGGAGTTTTGGAAGAGCTCTGAAAAGGGTGGTATTTGTATTTCTGCAATGGGCCAACAGTGGTGGAGGCAAGCTTGCAATGATGGAAGCCATGCTATGCTACCTGAACAAACAACCTTCAACAAAATTGTGTCAGAATTTTAGTAAGTAAACAAAGAGAGTTTCTGAGAAATGGGTTTTACTTTTGAAGTCCAAAGTGTATCAGAAGATTAAGAACACACTGAAATAAGAGACCAAAAGAGATTGTTGTGAAGGAGAAAGATAGTGCTTTGGGCACCACTCAATTTTTCGTTTTATTTTCGCTTTTTAAAGTTCATAACTCTTATTATCAAAAATAGTAATTGGAGCTGTGGTCCCTCTTTGGCTTCCGAGCTAAAGAAATCGTAAGTACTAATAGGGGAGGGTTCAAAAAATCGAAAATCGAAAACCAAACCGAATCGAAACCAAAAAAATCGAACCGAACGAAAAAACTAAACCGAATTGAAAAAATCGAACCGAACCGAACTCTTTTGGTTCGGTTCGGTTTTAGTGGTCAAGAAACCGAATCGAACTGAACCGAATTAATTAAATTAATATTTTTTAATTTTATTTATTTAATTATTTAATTTTATTACATTAGAATCTAATACTTCGGACTGCTGCTTTGGTAGGACTTGTTTGCTTTCCAATTCAAACTGTCTTCTTAGCTTCTCATCTTCAACTTCCTACACATTTGATACCAACATTTGGGACATTTATAAACTTGTACAAACAAAGTTATGTAAAGAAAAATAAACTGTGTGATTCAGAAGCATCTCATAGTAAAAGTACCCACAACGAACGCAGCGTCCTTCGCTGACTTAAAGCGCCTCATTCGTTGTTGATTCATTTTAGCCCTTGGAGCAATTCCATCTACAACAAAAATTAAAATTTATACCATTACATGCAATATTTCTAGTTTATATCATTAAGTGCAACACATATATAAGAACACATATCTCAACTGCACTGCAGTTGATTAGGGAAAGCAAACAGCGTATAGAAGTCTCATGAGTTTATTAAACACTACAAGATCAAAAACAAAATTCAAACTTTCTCACCTATGGCCAAGTATAGTAGCTTCTGTGACCTAACAATATTGAAAAGTATATCAATATATTCAAAAATATTGATGAACACCTCTTCAAAATTTGCTGGTGGCAGAAAGAGAGGAATAAATAAGGTCGTACTCCATCATCATCGTCTAAAAAGAAATCTATTTATAGTTAAACTTTAAACCCAAAATATTAAAAAAAAACCTTTATGTTATAATTCTAGTTGAACTTTAAATGTTTATTTTCATTGTCTTTGATTCTAGTTGGAATATTTATGTTATGATTGTGTTGGAGGTGTTAAAATTTAAGATTTCAATTTTTTTCATTTTTTGAAAAAAAAAAAACGAAACCGAACCGAAAAAAAAATGCACTGAACTGAAATTTCGGTTCGATTTCGGTTTTGGCAAAAAACCGAACTGATTTGAACCGAACCCACCCCTAAGTACTAATTCTTAAACTTGTTTCGGCTACTTTGTTAGAATTTTTTTTTTCCTAAATATATTGTTTAAAGAGACAAAAAATGACTGAAAATTCTAACAAAGTTAGTTAAAATGATCATTGTTCTACATTGAAACAAGTTTAAGGACCAATCGTTTACTATTACTCCAATTTTCTCTTATCAAAACGGTCAACCTCCTTTTTAAAAGAAAAATAAGCACTTTAAAAAGTTATCACTTAATACTATAATTTAGTGGTATTCTAAGAAGTCTTAAGTTCGATTCTCGTAAAAAACGAATTTGAATCACATTATTACTAGCTCATTGTAAGGCTTAGCCACCATCCAACTCCCTTAGTGTAGATAATATCATTTGTTAAAGAAAATTATTTTAAAATGTTGAAATAAAAACTTATTGGAAACAATATAGGAGTCGGTAGTTTAATGTTAGAGATAATGTTTAATTTCAACCAAAAAAACGATAATGTTTAATCAACATAATTTCATCTGGTTATATTGTTATTAATCTACGAAGATGAAGATTAGAACTCGAGTTTTAAAATTAAAAAATATTGCCTTTCAAAGTAAGATATCTTTAATGATCTAACTCTTATATAAGCTTCAATGGTACAACATTTGCCTTTGTTACTCTAATATATTATACTTATTTTTTTAACCAGTTTTGTAATTGTTTGGTTTACTAAAAAATAAAAAATCTTAACATTTTATAGAATGGGAAGCAAAAAAGGGTCTAAGGCCCATGGTCATATGGAGACCCAAAATATTGGGCTGAAGCCCAAAGCATTTGTTCAGGACTAAAGTTCCGGCCACACTACCATCTGTTGAAATCTCACATCTATCTCTGAATAAAAACATGAAAAATATGTAAATATGGTGATTCCACTTCAATTAATATCGTAATCGTAGGTCAACTAATATCAATGTTTTTTATATAACACGTTACATCTGACGAAGTGTGTATTTAGTAGTTACCAAGTTGAAGATAATATAGATATTGTTAGAAATGCGCCTGTAGCTTGTTTCTCTCATAACTCTACATAATATTAGAACAAAAAAGCAGACTCATATTAAATATCGGAACCTCACTCCAAAATCCCACACCTAACATTTAAATATGGTAACTTCACTCCAAAATCCAACTGGCTGACAATTACTAAATTAAGAACCGTATCGGGGCTGTTAGAAGTGGCGGTCTCTCTCGTAATTCTACACCATCCTCACCTCTTCTACTAACGGATATCTAGAAGAAGAAAAAACCCTAATCTCTCAACAATTTCAAAAACCTTCCGTCACCGAAAGCTTAGATCAGTTAAAATTAGTTAAGATAGTTGGAGTTCGAAGTTTTGATTTTGCATTTCCTGCATTTTTCTCGGTAACCAAACAGACCCACTTCACAATGTTGTCTGTTTTCCGACGCGATGTGTAAAATCTGGCTTCTCACGCAAAGTGGTAGGCATTTTCGTGAACTACTTTGTTCGATTCATCAACGGAGGATAAATGTTACTTTTTAATTGATTATAATCTTAATTTTTGTGAACAACGTCTCCTGCTAGGTAACTGTTCTTCCAAGAGGATTGGTCCTATCTTTTCTGGTGGAAGGAAATCGGCAACAATGTCGAATTCGAGGTCAACAACTGCAGGTAAGTCGTTCTTGTATTTATAGTGATACATGTTTTTGGGAACAAATGAAGCTTCAAAGCATTAGATGCATGAAACATTTAACGGTGTTCGAATGAGCTCGTAGGTTACCTATAACACAGAATAGGGGCGTGATATGCGCACATATTCGATAGCAGGAAACAAGGAGTTTAGAATCAGATAGACTTTCCATAGACTGTTTACTTGGAAGATGGGAAGTGATCCGATTAAATTAGGCCAAATGTTTACATAATTTTGTTAATAATTTAGGGTTCTTTCTCAAACATCGTTATCTACAATACATGGTTTATATTAGCTACTCGTTATCATTTCAAAACAACCAACAAGTGGTAACATGGAATAGTTTGTTAGGATATATCTTCCGTAGTAGAAAAGCTCCACTCTATGCTGCAGAGAAAATCTAATGGTATGGTAAAGGAGATCTTAAAGTGTCACGCATACGTTCTCAAGAAGCAAATCGCCCTGTTCTGTTGTAATTGCGATGTTGATGTCCTATGGCTGTTGAAATAAAACATTTCATTCTAAATAAATAAAATACATCTTTTGAATTTGAAGAACTTAACTTCCACGCAATCGTGTATTAAACTTTATTCTTCTGCAAGTAGGATGGCAGTGTCAAAACTACTTACTCTATTGGTTATTGTATTTACATTTCTCCTTTCTACTTGCTGAATATGATTCTTCCTTTGATAGACGCAGGCATAATAAGTTTGGCATTTTTAAACATCTGTGTATTGATCACTTCGCTGCTCTGTTTAAGTAGCTATCCTGATAAAAGCTGAGTTCTGAAATATCAGAGATTGGCTCCGAAGCTTTTCTGGAATTAGTATTAATTTTAAGGAATACTGGTAGATAGAACTTTGAGGGTTATAAAACATGTTTAAAGCACATCACTGCATGTTTCATGCCGTACCACTGGTAGATAGAGCTGTAAGGCTTATGTAAAAACATGGGTTTCATGTGGCAGCACTAGTGCATAGAGTGGGCATTCAACTGGAATCTGGTTCTATAAGTTGGTCCCATTGTAAATGGTGGGGCAACACATTATCAGTTACCTAAGGGTATGTTTAGATAAGAGGGATTAGAAATTCTCCACATGAGAATTGCAAAAGCATGTGAGAGGGATTTGCAAATGATTGGTTGGAATTTAGAATGGATTTGCAACTCTCATGTGGAGAATTTCTAATCCCTCCTATCTAAATTTTTGTGATGCATTTCTTCATCACTTTGCATAAATCCCTTGGAATTTAGAAGTCCCTCACCTAAACAGTAAAACATTAGATAGATTAGATAGGAGGATTATAAATGCACTACATGATTATCAAAAAGGTATGCAAGGGGGATTTGTAAATGACTAGTTCCAAGTAGTCATTTGCAAATTCCTCCCTCATGCCTTTGTAATGTACATGTGGTGCATTTCTAACCCCTCCATCTAACATTATGTTATCCATTCCTTACTAACTTGGCCTGAATCCAAACATGGCCTAAAAGTGATACTCCAGTTAAAGGTCTTTTCTTTTTTAGATAGATGCTTTGCCATGCTAATTTGAGGTACTACTGGACATTATAGGAGTTGGTTGGTTAGAGGCCTTTATCTTTTTTCAGTAGACAGCTTGTGACTGTCCTTGTATATATACTTATATCATATGAATAAAAACCTTCTTTTTCTCACCTTAAAAGAAAAAGATAAACCATGTTTCAAGGTTTACGGGGGTTTTAAGTGAGTTAAGTGTTGATTTTGAGACATTACAACTTACAAGTTCTAAGCTTTTTCTTATACATTTTGATTCTAGGTAATCTTTTCTATTGTAAGAGGACTTTCATTATCAAACGTATCTTCCTTGGCCGAGGATTTAGAGTTTTCCTTGAATAAATTTGCCATAGGTCATTGTTCTTCTAGTTTACTCTGAGTTTTTGTTTCTGCAGATTGTTTCTTCATTGCTTTTAATTTTCTTGAAGAACAATGAATTGATTAAAAAATATTGGTGATCATCCAATTTTAGAAAATGTACATCCCATGTTTAATAAATGTATTGGCTCCATTTGTTTTCCGTCGGAGATTGTGAAAAATATGGCATACGTTGGATCAGCATTTGAGTTAGTTGTAGACTGGTAGTTGATTTCATCCCTTTGTTTTGACTGATATGAACCATCAAACTGTTAGGGGAAAAGGCCAATTTTAAAAAACAATAACCAACCATTCGACAATGATGATTACATTCACTTCAGATCAAATTCTTTGCATCTACTGATAGAGTTGTCTGGATAGTGTGAGGGTTTTGCATAACATTTAGCCTGCTTGAAATGATTAGTCTGACTATATTAGATTACCTTGAGTTTAGGAAGACCTGGCTGACATTTGTTGGTATTCAGTTAACGTATTCTAGTTCGATGAAACTTGAAAACCAATCTCGAATTAGTAAGTCCGTATTTAGACTTTACCTTGACGAGATAGAGAAGGGTTTGCTGAAAGAAAGGCATATTTTTTGGATGGGATTGAATGCTAATACTTTAGAATGGTTGGTTGATGGAGGCTTTGCGTAAAATTCGAAACTTTAGTTTTAAATGGAGAAAAATGATAACAAATTCAACATTGTTGTTTAAGATTCCAATTTGATTTGATTTTTAAGTTTAGTGATAATGGTTTTACATTGCAGGGAGTGACAACAATATGCAATTTAGTGTAGCTTATGTAAGCCAATCATTTTTGCTCACCTAACGTCCTGTTTGTGCATGCATGAGTCTAAAATTATTTGGTAGTTTAATTAATAGGGGACAAATCGTGGTGGTAAATCTATGTTTTCATTTGAATTGCCTTAATGATATTAATATATGCTTGTGCTTTGATTAATGATTGCATAAATTGTTCAGAGATAGTGCATATTTCAAAAAAATGTCCGTAGCATTTATTTCATTTCTGTATAATCTATTCATTTTTCTTGGCACTAATTGCTGGTAGCATTTTCACCTGACTTCCAAGACCACTATTCCATCTACTCTTCAATATCTAACTGCCTCTCAAGGTTGGATATGAAGTCGGCTTTATGTGCAGATCTTATAAGCTTCAGGTTAATTGCAATAATTGAGTGGAGGGCGGTCTTTTTGTACGTGTCATGGGCCTGAGTCTGCCGCCAAGTGGATTGCGTGTCGTGTTAGTTTGCTTGGTGATTGGGAATGTATAACTAAATATCACTAGGAGTTGTGATTGGCAATCCAAAAAGGTCATCTTGCACTCCTCGAAATGCAGTTTCTACCTTATGTTTCTGTTAGAGAGGAGTGCAGGATGAATCTTTGGAGTGCTAATTAATAACATCTCCCTCATTTTATTACTCGTAGGAGATGTTCGTTGATGTTCTAAGCAGGTTCTTTCTGATGAACGAAAGACTTGGGAGCCTAGGAATTGTTAGATTAGACCATAGAATTCCATGTGATAGTGAGAGGTAGGTATTCAGCTGTATTTATTTGAGTTTTACTATATTGTATTAACATTTCCCGTGATGGCTTATATCGGGTTTAAACCAAGTTGTGATTGTGTAATGAAATTGAACCCTGATGTTTTTGAATATGTTTTTAAGTGTGAATACATCGAATGGCCGCTTGGCAGCATGTCTGCAATCTTTCATATATTTATCTTTATGCAGACTAATTGAATGATAAAATTATTATATGTTGCAGTTATGAATTTCCATAAAGTGAATCAGATAACGATATTTACGCACGAAAGAGAATAATTTATCTATATCGTAATTCCGTATCATTGAGATGTGTATACAAGAAGCAAGTTCCCAAAGTTGGAAGGAAACAGGACATACAAATATTGCTGCTCATTTGCATATCTCTCCAGGTTGTTAACTCTCTCTTAGCAAGTTTAATATTCCAACTTTAAAATCTTCTTCTTTGATCCTTCTTTCATTTGTTTTCCCCACCTCAAATTTATCAAAGCTTCAACACTTTGCCCCTTTTTTTCCTTCTTTCTTTCCAAGTTGGAATGTTTTCCATTAATGTTGTGACACCAAAACTTGGTCCACAAGAAATCTGGAATTACTTGAAAACAAAGGTGGTAATAAAGCAAACCAAACCAAATATGCCACTTTCTTGTGGGTTTTTCTGGTTTCTCATTTTATTTGCTTTCCTTGGTGGATGTAAAAAAGGACAATGCAGAGGGGTTAGGTTTCAGATCCCCTCCCCCCTTCTTCCTTGTATCATTATTGTTTTCATTTCTAGAAGGGTAAGGTTTATGTCTTCCCTTCCCTTCATGTATTTTTTATCCTTTGTTTTTTCTTCTTGTATTATGAGGAATTAGGTTCATGTCCTCTTCTAACTAGGTGTAACTTTTGTTTTCGTTATTAATAAAAAAAATCTTCTACAGTAAAAAAAATTGTCAAAAAGGACAATGCAGTGAGAGAAAGGAGAGAGAGAGACCCAAAAGGAACCTCAGGCCAATAACTATTGAGTATTTTAATTTGTTTTTTTTTTTTTTAAGAATAATGTGATTGCTACAAACTATCTACCGTTCCAAACTACCAAATGTTGGGGGAGGAGGACAAAGTGGAGAATTTTTTCAAAGGAGGAGGTGATGAAACAACCAAGTGTTTTTATAATTTCATGAGTTAAATTGCAGATGAAATTAATCATAACCCATATGCCACCAAAACTATAATTATTGATGCTGATGGCTGGCTCATGATGCTGCTGGTCTCTTTATTTTATTTTATTATTTATAAATAAAGAATAAACAAAAATAAAATTGTCTGGAGCTTTTTTTTTTTTTTTTTTTTTTTTTAACAAAACAATATTATTTACACTAAGAGGAGTGGGTGATGAGTTTAGTCTCACGATAAACTAGTAATGTGGTTCAAATTCACTTTTGACGAAAATCGAACTT
Source organism: Heteromeles arbutifolia (assembly GCA_024362995.1). Lineage (NCBI taxonomy): Eukaryota > Viridiplantae > Streptophyta > Magnoliopsida > Rosales > Rosaceae > Heteromeles > Heteromeles arbutifolia. The sequence continues at coordinate 18,262,639 of JANCRC010000012.1, forward strand.
AAAACTTTTTACTTACAACTGAAAAAGAATACTATTACACCGTAGTAAATGAAAATTTCTTGAAGCTCTGAATCGTATGCACAACCAAAGGTCAAAGGGTATAGGTGTGTCGATGGAAGATTTGATGGGAAAGTAACAAAATATTACAAGCTCACATTGTGAATTGAATCAAATGTTGTGCTGCCTGGTTGCAACAAGGATCAAGATTTCCCTAAAAAAGAAAAATAAGGAACCATGGACCTATAGACCGTCTACTTCAACCTGCATGCCACCTAATATTCTAAAATATTGAACTTACTCTGATATACAACTAATTTGTTTATATTGGAACCTTAAGAGGCTAACTACATTTTGCATTGTTTAACCTTTATAGTCATTTTTAAAACTGTGAAGTTTTAATTTTTTCACATTATATGATTGAGTTTTGAAATCAATTAGGTATTCGCATATGTTTGACTGTCTAGTTATTCACTGAATTAATAATGAGGCAAGCATGTGTGACTCATTTATAGATTGATTTGAAAGCCGCACTTGTATTACATGGACTTAAACTAGTGGTTATGGAGTTTTGGTTTCTCTTCAATCAATATTGCATATTCCAATACGATAAGCAATCATACAGTTTGGTCACAGTAGTGTAAGTGTGACTTCTGCATGCCTAGAAACTGGTTTCACATCAATGTGACAAAGGATAATACGCTCAAATAGAGGGGAAATATACATTTCAAACCTTAGGATGCTATGTAACGAAGTTGGAACTTAGTGAACCATTCAGAAAATCACCTCAAATGTGGAGAGAGGTAAAATTTAGTTAGCTCAATCATAAACTCAAAGTACCACTCATAAAATTGATAAATAAACCAAATATTACTTTACCTTTAAAATTACATGTGCGGCTTAAGCACTCATTCTTCAAGAGAAACTTATATACAACTACAGGCCAAAGGTAGTATTAATCTAAACTTTTCACGTGTTGTCATCTATTATAGTTTACTCACATTATCACATAACATTGCGTTATTGGTTTGAGATACATTTCCAAACAGTAAATTTCTTTGTAACCCTAACCCCTTACTAACAGTAAGATCCAATATTAAACCAGAGGGTGTAGGTCCCAAAGGACGAGCTTACCTTGTTGCTTAGCAATTTGGGGTTTCCCTTACTCCCTTTCAAACTCCACTTTCCTTCTGTCCTTCAAAAGTTGTAGTAATAGAGGGGAGGAGAAACCCTTTTTTTTTCCTTTTCCTTTGTTTATTTCATTTTTAATAAAACTAAAAGCAACCATAACTTTCAAATAAACCCTTTTCTATTTTCATATTAATATCAATAATAATTAGGTGTCCTATAAGAAAAGAAATATACTAATTGAGTTGCAAATTTTAATTAGAAAATTAGTATCAAGGACAAAGAATTGCGTACCTCGACATGCGATGGTCTTGTCTATTTCCTATCAAGTCCACAACACAGTAAGATGATTAGGTATTTGACCCAGAGAAAGAACGTGTGTGGATAAATATCCATGCAGTGCAGATGCAGATGCAGATGCAGATGCAGCTGGGCTTTGGAGTGTGAGTGTTAATTTGGTAAATTATTAATAAATAATTCGAAAAGCCTGGAGCCAATTTCATTAATTGCATTCACTCCTTTCAAACTTTTAAATGACATAAGGACACAAACAAAAACTAAAATACTAGTAAATCCATAAATAATAATTGATAAAAAAATAAAAATAAAAATAAAAAACTAATGAAAATATCTTAAAAATTTTGAGTTTTAACGATAAGAACAAAATAAATGGTAAAGTGAATAGTATCATGATTGACTTTTTAGTATAAAAATATAATTTTTCGTTACAGTGAACAATATCGGGAGTTTTTCGTTAAAGTTTTATAAAAAAAATAAAAAAAAATTAAGGTCACTCACACTCGTATCACGTACTTCCATCAGCATGTGCATGTGCTGGTTGTTCGTGACTTATGGCTGTATGTTTTGATCTTCCTTCCTTCCTTCCATCCCTTTTTACTATTTGTTTTGTTAGCTCCCTCCCCAGCTTCCTCTCGTATCTTCTTACTATATGGCTTGGCTAACCCTAAGCCAAAGCTCATTTATCTTCTCACACAAGCTCTTAGCTCTCATCTAACCTATTAATCACATAATTTGAGAGTCTAACAATATATATATATATATATATATATAAATATATATATATATTTATTTATTTATTTGTCAAACAATAGAAAATTTGATTAAATACAAATAGAAACGTGTACATTAGAAACTAGAGTGTTGAATAACCACTCCGGCTCAAAATAGCCTAATCTATGAAGGCCACCATTTTTTTGAAACAAAAGAAGCCACTAGATGCACTACCATATTACAATCACGAGGAGCAAACCGAAATTCTACCAATATAATATAGTAAAGCATCTATATACTAGTTGTTGAGAATGAATCTCATATTGATGGGAGGAGGGGCCTGCATGGGCTTATAAATAAGTTTGGCTACTTTCTATATTGTCAATTGGTTTTATGGTAGAACCTTGACTTTCTTCACTGATACACTACATCATAATAACTTATATCTAGTCACAAAATAATTTCATTTTCAATGGGCTCGTCATAGCTTTATTTATTTATTTTTGAACAAACGATATTATCTACATGAAGGGGGAGATGGTGGACTTAGCTGCATAATGAACTAGCAATAATGTAATTCAAATTCTCCTTTGGCAAGAATCGAACCTAAGACCTCTCACTTACAAGTGAAGAGAAATACCACTTGACCGTAGTACTAAGTGGTTGTCATAGCTTTTATTGGACCTGACAAATTATCACTCAATGAGTTTAATGGGTGATTCAATTATCCCGTTTATTTTGATATCATCATTAATACCAACACTACCATCTAAACTACCAAGGCCAAAATCACCACCTTATTAGTGTGATATCAAAATAAACGGATCGCTCATTAAACTCATTGTGTGATAATTTATGACGTCTAGGCTCCACATTATCCTAATAATTTAAGGAAAACTAATGAAAAGGGCTTGAAAACTTTGAGTTTTAACGATAAGGACAAAATAAAGGGTAAAGTGAATAGTATCAGGATTGACTTTTTAGTGTAAAAATGTGATTTTTCGTTAAAGTGAACAGTACTGTGAGCTTTTCGTTAAAGTTCCCAATAATTTATCAGTTTTTTTAAGTCCCGCATTAAGAAAAGTTGTCTCCACATTGTAATTGTCATTACGACATTCAAGATGACTCTTTTGCGTATAGTCTTAATCACTACATACATGCCCCAGCTAGACTAGGTCTCTATCATAGTCTAAAATATCGATATTATCGGCGATATTTCGCCGATAATATCATTTTTGTGAGATGACGATATTTTCACACTTATCCACCTAATTATTGTCAAAATATCGCGATATTATCGATAATACCGCTCCACCTTCCTAACAGGCCTAAGGCCCGAGTGTTATGGGAAACGGCCTAAAAGGCCTGCATTCGTTAAGAACCAACAGGGAAGAACAGAGAAGAACGCTGGAGCTTCTACAGCTCCGGCCGACTGCAAACTACCACCCTAGACCCCGATCTAGGTACCAAACGAAAGCACAAGGCGAGAGGAGTGCGTTTATACCTTTTGTTTGCCGTGAAACGATCTGTGGTGGTCAGAAAACCTCTCGACACCCACGGCCTCGCTGGAGATGGGTGTGCCTATTCCCGAGCAGATTTCGTCCCAAAAACCTAACCAGAGAAATTCAAGAAACTCGCCGGAGGGTTCCTGCGTTTGCCGAGTTGCAGAGACGAAAATGAGAGGGAGAAAGACGAGGTTGCTGATGACGATGGGTGTCTTCCTTGAGCAGGTGCGATGGTGTGCGTGTGTGTATGTGGGTCTCGGTGCAGAGAGAAAGGAGAGAGATGAGAGTTTCGAGAGAGAGAGATAGAGAATGCAGAAAAGAAAGAAGAAGAAATAAGGGATTACGGTGTAGGGGTCAGAAAGAGAAGAATAAGGATTGTTGGGGTGCTGCCACGCGACAGTTTGAGAGAGAAGAGAATTTGAAGTGTAGATCCGGATTGGGTAATGGAAATTAGGACTAAATTGATAGATTCCATAAATATTTGGGGAAATACGAAATTAAACATTATATTTGGGGGTTGGGGTGTTACATTCACTGTCTCTCACTCACTGTCTCTCCTCTCTCTCTCCCTCTCTCCTGATCCTAATCAACTGCGGTGGTGCCTCTCTAGGTAAGCAAATCCAAATTGGCGTTCACCCAAAGCTCGACGCCGACGTCAATCTGTGCGTTTACGCTCGACCACACCATCTGCAACTCCAATGTCTGCTTCGATCGGTAAATCTTTTATCTAGTTGGGGTTCATCAACTTGTACCCAGTTCCTGAATTTGAAAAGGAAAGGAAAAAGAAAAGGAATGAGTAGAAACGAACGGAGAAGCTTTGACCCAAAAAAAGAAATGAACAAGAAGCATCTGGAAAGGATAAGAAAGAGGCGGAGAGAAAAGGAAAAAGAAAAGGAATGAGTAGAAAGGAACGGAGAAGCTTTGACAAAAAAAAGAGAAAGGAACAAGAAGCATCTGGAAAGGATAAGAAATAGGGGGGAGAAATAAAGAAATGACAAAAAAATATTTAGATCCCAAAAATAATTTAGTCCGTGATTTAGTCAGACAATGTACCAAACGTTCAATTATTCTTATACTAGTTAGTCTATGTCAAGCCAATCCAATTTAATTCCTGAACTTAATCTAGTCCGAGATAGTCTGGTGAAACAAATGCACCCTAAGTCTATGACTAACTAAGCACATGGGTAAACTATCACTTAACCCCTAAACAATTGTTGATAACTAATTCATTATATATAAATGATTATGGTGTGTTTAAACTTCTTTCATTAATTACTACATATTTTCTACACTCACAATGTTTGCCAACTCGCTATATAATCAACTTAAATCAATTAAATCCATCATGCAATGCATTTCCTTCTAATTTTTTGTGATAAACTGACTAAATAAACATCCTGCAAAGTGTCAATAAAAATTTCCAAGTTTTTCTTACAATTTCCGTGGTTTTTATTCAATTTTTATCGATATCGATAATATCCCGATATTTCCATCGAAATTTCCGTGTTTTTGGACTACTGATATTTCCGATATCATTGATATTTTAGACCTTGGTCTCTATCATTTTTCAATGTTTACATCTTGGAAATTGACTTGCTAATGATACTATTAGTGTAGTACTTTGTATCTATACAGCTTTAATTATTTATGAATAACCAAGTTTTTTTTTCTTTTTTTTGTCAAATGATAGATTTTGTTTGATGTAAGATTAGCCACCGACGGAGTTCGAACCTATACCGTCATGCAAGGGCTCAAAGCCTTTATTAAGTAAAAACCTTCATATAATAATAAAAGTAGTTTGTCTAACGAAAAATTATCTCTTGAATTTTGAAGATAAAATAGTCGGGTAAAAGAAAATTGTACGTTGAAAGTTTCGTGAATCCGAAATAGGAAAAGGCTTTCATATGTACATCATACATTGAAATGAGGATCCTCTCCAGATCCTCTTTGTGAGGATCATGGGGATCCTCACATCGTGTCCATTCATTGTACATCGTGCGGCCAATTTTCGTCAAGTACTGTTTGTGTTTAATTTTAAATAAAAATATTTCTGACTGGACGATGTGCAATGGACAGACACGATGTGAGGATCCGGAGAGAATCCTCATTACATACATTGCATAGGTATAAATGTGAGAATGCCATGTCGGATTAGGAAAAGATCGTTGAGATGTACATTAACATCTAATTTATTAAGGGAATTGTTCTAATATGAATTTAACTTAATTATAATTTATAAGGTAGAGAGGAAAGAATGGTATCAAGAAACGTTATTTTAGGTTTGTGAATGTATGAAAGAAAGGAATAGTTTATTGAATTGAATCCAAAACAACTGGCTGATGAATAGTGAAGATTATGACCATTAGGTGCTAATTACCGTAATAAATAAGACGGATCATCTTTATAATATTGAGATTCTTGTAGAACAAATATTCAACTGAGTTAAATTTGAAGAAATAGTATTATTAATGGACATGTCATCCCACTCATTCAAGTTAAACTTTTTTAAAGTGTTGTTGCCGGTTGTGAGTTAGGTTAGTTGTCTAAAGGTAACGTCGATCCTTGACATGGTTGCATTCAACTTTGACTCATTCTGATCCTTGTGATTTAATGTAGTTTCGAATATTAATCTGTAAAAGTAAAGCTTCTTAATTTTATACTATAACGAGCTCTTTGGAGTCTATAAATTTTTATAGAATATTGATTTGCAATTTTTCTTGTTTTTGGCACATAATCTACATTCTATTGTTAATCTCATTCTACTGCGTTGTTCTTGAGCTAAGCTTCATAACTATATTTTTTTTTCAAAGATTTAAAGGAAAGAGATTTTTAACATTTTTATTTTATTTTTAACAAATGATATTATAGGGAGTGGGCTAGGCCTCACAATCTACTAGTAATTTAATGTGGTTCAAATTCGCATTTGGTGCGAATTGAATCTAAGACCTCTCACTTATAAGTGAAGAGGAATACCATTAGAGCGTAGTACGTACTAAATAGCAAAAGAGATTTAACATTTAAAGACTGAAGATGAGAAAATCTTGTGTACGATGAATATAACATAAGAAACAAGAATACAGGGAACCTTTATTTAAACTATTTATGAAAATTCTGAATAATTTTATTTTTAACCAATTTAAGGTGTGTTTGTATATATAGGAATCACAAGAGTTAATTTACAAGTATTTCACTGATGCGGGATAAGGAAACTATTTACAACTTAACTAATATATACAATTCAAAGTACTCCCTCTCAAGATGGAACATAGATGTCACTCATGCCCAACATGTTGAGCAAGTTGGAAAACACATTACTAGATACAACTCTAGTAAACCACATTAGTAAGTTGACCTTCAATAACCACAAATGGAAAGGAAATGATTCCAATGTCCAAATTTTCCTTGATAATGTGTTGACCAATCTCAACATGCATAATGCAATCATGCATGTTGCACTGGATTATGAGAAATCTAAATAGCTACCATATTATCACAATGTAGATTGATAGCTTCCTTCGGTCTAACCCCAAGGTCTCCCAATAATTTCTTTAACCACAACAACTCACAAACACCATAAGACATACCACTAAACTCAGCTTTTGCAATCGACCTTGTTAACACTTTCTGTTTCTTTACTTTTACTACAAAAATAAAGTATCCAAATGTAGATCATCGGTCAATGATGGTGAACGGAGCCCTTGAGATGGACTTGATACCCGATGGAGCAGCAATTGTTGAGAGAGCCATCGGCTCAGACTCAGACTCTGATGAGGAAATAGAGTTTTTTGATGTGCAAATAGTAGCATACCGCCCAGTGAAGACTCTGACTTCGCTTCCTCCAATAAAGCTGAAATGCTAGAGGTATCTTTTCCGACTCTGACGACTCCCCTGAGGAAATGGAGGCTCCTGACAAGAATTGGGAAAATGACCCCAACAAAGATTGGGAAAATGATCAGGACAAGACGTCTAAGGTACACAAGAGGTACTCCGGTTTCTACGTATGGTCCTTTCCGGAACACGAATTGAAGATGAAGATTTCTTGCAATTGGACGCTTTTCTTCCACCTTAACTGGTGGTTTTGGGAGATAATGATGGTGTTGTGGTCTCAACGGTTAGTCCAGTCTCATTTTTTTGGACGTCTATGGTCAAGGTAAGCCCGACCCCACCATAAGATGATCGATATTTTTACAAGGTCGGGGCAGTCAGCTTGGCCCCACCTATAATCATGGCAGTCGAGGCCCCATCATAAATTGGCATGGCCCCACCGTAGATCGTGATAGTCGATCTTCCATTTGAGCTCGCTGTGATCAGTCCATGGTAACATAAACCTTATAAGTAGGAGATAATTATACTTGTAGCCTTTCCAATTAGTAGATTACCAATAAACACACATTGAGAGCATACAGATTAAGTTTACTCCGTTGATAAGAGTAAACATGCACATATGCCACACAACGAGATAACTTCTGAGGAAGTATTTTAACAAATAAACAAGAGAGACATGTTTTTTGCAGAACATCAAGTGGGGTCTGAAAATCCAGGACTCGACTTGGAACACGATTGACTAAATACACATCAACCATAATTGTAAGACCAAAAAAATGATCGAGAACAAACTTATCCAGCATCAAGGAGCAAACAACCTCCATTATATGATGATCCTTTCATTCAGACACACCATTTTGCTGAAGTGGAAAGGGAGTTGTCGTCTAATGAGTAATACCTTGATCGCAAAAAAAGCAATCCAAGGTGTTATTTACATATTCACCTCTATTGTCAAACCTAAAGACCTTCATTTGAGTCTGAAATTGAGTAGACACCATTGTATAAAATATTGAAGAATATAGAAGACAACCTCTTATTTTTCATCAAAAGCACCTAAGTTAATTGAGTACAATCGTCAATAAAAGTAACACCCTAGAGGAATCCATAAGAAGTAACCTTGGTAGGACCCTGTAAGTTGTGAGTGTCAAAGAATATGTGCTCACTGCATCTTGACATACAAGTAACTTGGTCAATCCCGGTTAATAGTTGAGAAAATTATGAAGCCTTATTTGGTTAGGTTTAGGAGTCCTTGTTTAGTGCAATTAATCTTGAAAACCTTAATTAGTTGACATAGAATTCGTTACCGTTTAGGACTATTATGATACCCTAATTGATATGGAAAATCCCATGTAATCAGTTAATACGCCGGATTATAGGGATAATTATCAGTATATTAGGAGGTCCCTGCACTCACAGTAATCATCCTTGTTTTGTGCTAAACCCTATTCACTAGCAAAAAGACTTACGACTACTTGAGTGGAGAAGACTTTCCTGAAACCCTAGCATCATGTCTTCCTCTGCTACATATAAGTTTATTTCATTTTCATATCGATTTGGTTATCACATTCGTGATCCTAATGTCTTGTTGTTGTGATTTTAGAATATGTCTTACAGACCTCACACATCAAAATGTACCAAATCAAATGGCAAAGCAACTTTAGAATCACTTATTGGGAAAGTAGAATGATGACTTGGCTAAGACACAAGTTTCACACCTGGACTCGGAATCATGACAATTAAGAAATAAGGAAGGAAATAGGTGATGAATGATGGATGTCCCAAACGACAATGCCATAACCAAATTGATCTTTGTCATCCACTTTGCCACTTAAAACTTTATGATTACTTGGTTCTAAGACCGTCGCATCCTCTAGATCAAGATGCAAAACCCCACAATTATTTTACTACGACCAATAAACTCTTAAGCTTTAAGGTCTTGAAAATAACAATATGTGAGGGTAGAAGTGAGCAGAACAACATAATGTATCAAGTAGTTTTCCTACCAATAGTAGATTGCACTTAATATTAGGGATAAGTAGAGCAATGATAAACTCGGAGTAAGAGATAGTGCCTTCAACCTTCAACCTTCATAGGAAATTGTGCCCGATTACCACTAGTAATATACAGATTACGAACATAATCACTTAATTCATCAAACACTTTACGGTCACCAGTAGCATGATTAGTGGCCCCAGTATTTATTATCCACTTCTTTGTTTCAGCGAGATGTATAACAACACTATTATTAAATTGATCCATTAAGCAAAAAAGAGAAATTGACATGGAGAGGAATGGTAGGAATTTTTTTACCAAAAACACTATTTACGGTACTGTAGCAGAATCGCGGTTCATGGCACTGCATGTAGCACACTACCAGCAATTGTTTCTTTTAAAAAAAAATCTAAACAGTAATTTGGTACGAACACAACAGATCACAGATCATGACAAAGGTATCACAAGCTGGTAAGATGAACACAAGCAAAACCCCAATTCAAAAAATTAGGGCTTGACAACACAAACCTTTTTAAACAACCGCAGCCACAACACAAAGGAAAAATTGGGCACGAGATTAGGGCAAAAAGATCATCAAAAGAGAACTGCTATGATGCCAAATTAAGCTGTATTTAAGAAATTTTTGTTAAATTTCAGATAGACGGGCCATGGGCTCACTCCAACAACACCGATACTGTCCCCACTTGGCCACCTGCTCAATCCGTCAAGTGTGGGGTTTTAATCCAAAAGGCATCAGTGATAGTTAAAGTGGGGTAATTCCATTTAAAGGGTTTGTTCTCAAGCCTTCTGGCCAATGTGGGACAGAGGAATTCTAACAATTTCTGAATAATTATATTATTCTCCAATTGGAGGTATAATTATATATATATTTGAATTATATGAGTTACTTCACAAGGGTTTCATTGATATGGGACAAAGAACTATTTACAACTTAACTAATATATACAACTCGCAACACACTTTTTGTGTGAATGTGGTTAGACCACCTTACTTGTGAGACAGACGAACACTAAAATTTATTGTAAAAGAGAAGAAGTGAGAGTAACAAACTCCACATAGCATCTATCACTTCCATACTTCCTCTTTTGGATATTCTTATGCTTAAAATGACAAATGATGAGTAGTTATTGAAGGAAAAAGATTTGAGCGTAGAGACCCAAGAAGAGGAGAAATATGAGTCCCAAAACCACAATCATTCAAAATATCGACATTACCCCTTTATCGATATTGTTTAGAGCTATTGCGGTCCAATCTAAAACCCTTTCATGATTTCATTCCTAATTGCTTTGTTGTGCCATCGAAGAGGAGAGGCGGTGGTTGTTTTGTCATTTTTGAGTCATATATGGAGTGAAAATATAAGCACATCCATCCATCTTTATATATGTGTGTGTGTGTACACCCTAATCCGAAGTAACAAATTAATTTAATTAGTAGTGTATGAGCCAGCCGCCAAACCCTAGCCAATAAGCTAGCTGGCCATTAACCTCTAACATTTGAAATGAGGAGGAAACAGAAAATATCGTTGAGGCGTTAGATATATATTCAACTGCTTCAAGTCAAGTTAGCTGAGGTTTCTTCTCTCACATTCCACTTACAAAAGAATATCTAACGGTCAACCCCTACCAGCCCTCTCTCTCTCTCTCTCTCATCAAATCAAACTCCTCCATTCCAACAGCAAAAAACTAGAAAAGAGTTCTCGCTTTGTTTTATATCCTTAAATCAACTACACCCGCCCACCTCTCTCTCTCTCTCTCTCTCTCTGTGCGCAGAGCTAGCTAGATAGAGCCACCATTGCCATCCCCTAAAACAATCCCATTGGTCACTATCTCCTTAATAATACTGAGAACATGCACTACGCTTGCCATGGGCGTCGACATGTCTAACAATCCACCAACTTCTCGCACCAAGGACTTCTTTGCTTCCCCAGCCCTCTCCCTCTCCCTCGTATGTACTTCTTCACAGACCCTCATCCATTTCATTTCAACTAATTAACCCTTTTAGTCTTAGCTTTCAATAGTAAGAAAGTTTTTGTTTTGGGTTGCATGCGCTTAATAATGTTTTTTGTATTTGGGTTTTGAAGGCTGGGATTTTTCGTGATGCTGGGGCGGCGGCCGCAGCAAGCAGGGAGGTGGAGGAAGGAGATGAGGGCAGCGGTGGAGGCGGAAGCGCAGCTGTAGGCAGTGTTCGCCGGAGAGAAGACACAGCGGAGATTAGCAGCGAGAACTCCGGGCCAGCAAGGTCGAGATCAGAAGATGAATTTGACGGAGAAGGAGAGCATGACGAAGATGATGCTGATGGAGACAACAAGAACAAGAAGAAGAAGAGGAAAAAGTACCATAGGCACACCACTGAGCAAATCCGAGAAATGGAAGCGTAATTACACGTTCCCTCTATTTATTTATTTTTTAGTACAAGCGAAATTGGAAGACGGTTTAACGAGTATATATGTGTTATGACTAGGAACTCATATGGCCTAGCTAGTCACAACTTCGTTGGAACACTTGAATTAATGGGTCGTTTTTTGTAGAAGAAAAATAATTTTCGCACATTTATTCTCTTCTTTCGCACATTTTTGTTCGTTGATTCATTCAACTCCAAGGCAAAAAATTACCACTCTTCCTGTGCAAAATACCATGTTTTAAAGGAAATTGGATTAATTAGGATTTTGGCATTTGAACAATGCACATGGTTTTGTAATTGGTCGGTTTAATCTCTTTTAATTTGCATGCGGCTTTTTGAGAAAAAGAATGATTACTTTACAATGTACGATGTAAAGATTCAACGAGAGTTGGTGACATATATTTGCTCATCACAAAAGAAAACATACAAATATTTTTGGCTCTTTGTTTTACATGCAATTTTAAAGTGCTGATTAGTTTCCTAATTGCAGTGATTTAATTATTAATCACAAATCAGTATCTGCTTATCAATGTGTTCGTTCTTTAACCAGAATGTGTTAATTAATTGGGAATGTTATTAATCTGCAGGTTGTTCAAAGAATCACCGCATCCTGATGAGAAGCAAAGGCAGCAACTGAGCAAGCAATTAGGCCTTGCTCCAAGGCAGGTCAAGTTTTGGTTTCAGAATCGTCGAACCCAAATCAAGGTACTTAATTTAATTAATCTTCTGATAATTGTGATCGTGTCACACCAGCCGTTGGATTATTGGTAATCAAAGAATGGGATATTTGTTGGTCTATTTTACACAGGCTATACAAGAACGCCATGAAAATTCTCTGCTGAAAGGCGAAATGGAGAAACTCCGCGACGAAACTAAGGCAATGAGGGAGCAGATAAACAAATCTTGCTGCCCCAACTGTGGCACTGCAACCACTAGCCGGGATGCCACCCTCACGACCGAGGAGCAACAACTGCGAATCGAAAATGCCAGACTCAAATCCGAGGTCAGAAGTTAGAGCTATTTCTTCAACAACATGAAGACGAAAAAAAACGATCGATCAAATATTATTTGACACATAGTTTGGACTAATTTCAATATATGCATGTAGGTCGAAAAACTCAGAGCAGCTCTTGTAAAATACCCTCCCGGGACATCCTCTCCTTCCTGCTCCGCTGGTCAAGACCAGGAGAATAGAAGCTCTTTGGATTTCTACACTGGAATATTCGGAATTGAGAAGTCGAGGATTATGGAGATAGTGAATCAAGCAATGGAAGAGCTTAAGAAGATGGCTTCTGCAGGGGAACCACTCTGGGTTCGGAGTGTGGAGACTGGCCGTGAAATACTCAATTACGATGAGTACATCAAAGAGTTCAACATTGAAGTTCCTGGCAATGCGCGGCCAAAGAGATCCATTGAGGCCTCCAGAGAGACCGGGGTGGTGTTTGTGGATCTTCCGCGACTAGTTCACAGTTTCATGGATGTGGTACACACTAGCACCTTTCATGAAGCTGCAATAGACAAGTCTTATTGCTTTGAACTCGCAGGAATTGTAAGCTAACAGTCTCTGGTATTACATTGTTTGCAGAATCAATGGAAGGAAATGTTTCCATGCATGATCTCAAAGGCGGCAACTGTTGATGTTATTAACAATGGTGAAGGAGACAATAGAAATGGTGCAGTACAATTGGTAAGCTGAAAATTTTCCTTTTCAACGTCAATACGCAGATCAACCTGTATGCAGCATAAACCAGAATATTCTGCAGATGTTTGATTCCATTAAAGAAAACTCAAAGTTGAGTTTGGCTGCAGATGTTTGCAGAGCTGCAAATGCTTACGCCCTTGGTTCCCACTAGAGAAGTGTACTTCGTTAGATGTTGCAAGCAATTGAGTCCTGAACAATGGGCAATTGTTGATGTTTCAATTGACAAAGTCGAAGATAACATAGATGCGTCCTTGGTGAAATGCAGGAAGCGTCCCTCTGGCTGCATCATTGAGGACAAATCAAATGGCCACTGCAAGGTATGCAAACATGTTTCCAAATTTGATTGCACACTTAGTTACAACTTATGAATAGAAAATTTTGGATATCAGAATTTAAACACCTAGACACCCCCGAGTGAGAAAATTTTGGATATCAGAATTTTATATGAGCAGTGAGTACCTATATGAGTATTGCTTTTGACAATTGACTTTGGCCAGGGAATGGAAAACAACACAAAAATCAAAACAGAAACAGAGGTGAAAAGGATAGAATCATGCATTGATTTGTAACGGTGCAAACCGGGTTATATGATCTAATGATGGTCTGCAGGTGATCTGGGTGGAGCACCTAGAATGCCAGAAGAGCACAATTCAGACCATGTACCGCACCATTGTCAACAGCAGTCTAGCATTTGGAGCAAGACATTGGGTAGCAACGCTGCAACTGCAATGCGAACGACTTGTTTTCTTCATGGCAACCAATGTTCCCATGAAGGATTCAACCGGTATGTCCAAGTCAAACAGACTTAAAAATGCATCTAGTACAATAACTAAATGAGGGTAATAATCGAAATAAAATGCTTGGAATTAATTACTGAATATTAGGTGTGGCCACCCTTGCTGGGAGAAAAAGCATTCTAAAATTGGCACAAAGAATGACAACGAGCTTTTGTCGTGCAATCGGAGCGTCAAGCTACCATACCTGGACTAAGATCTCAAGCAAAACTGGGGACGACATAAGGATTGCCTCCAGAAAGAACTTGAACGACCCAGGAGAGCCTCTCGGTGTGATTTTGTGTGCTGTTTCTTCAGTATGGCTGCCCGTCTCTCCTCATGTGCTCTTCGATTTCTTAAGAGACGAGACTCGCAGGAATGAGGTTAGTAAATGTGAAACAACTCTACTAATCTATAATTAATCATGTTATAGCACTACAATTGTTAATTAAATTTTCTTGTTCCCTAATTGCTAGTGGGACATTATGTTAAATGGAGGACCAGCTCAAACAATTGCAAACCTATCCAAAGGACAAGATCGTGGCAATGCTGTTACAATCCAGGTGGGTTCTCTTTCTTGATACACAAGTTAACGACCCCTTATTGTTAATCCGAAATCTTTATAATTTCTGCTAATATATATTTTGCATTCCAAATGTTCAGAGCATGAAATCAAAAGAGAAAAGCATGTGGATACTACAAGATACCTGCATAAACTCTTACGAGTCGATGGTGGTCTACGCTCCAGTGGATATCACTGGAATGCAGTCCGTGATGACAGGATGCGGCGCAAGCAACATCGCCATATTGCCTTCAGGGTTCTCGATTCTTCCTGACGGGCTGGAGTCGAGGCCGATGGTCATCACATCCAGGCAAGAAGACAGGAGCAGTGAAGGAGGAACTCTGCTGACAGCAGCATTTCAAGTCTTGACAAATTCCTCCCCCACAGCCAAGCTAACAATGGAGTCTGTGGAGTCTGCCAACACACTAATATCATGTACTTTGAGAAATATTAAAACAAGCTTGCAGTGTGAGGATGGCTGATCAGAGTAATTTTATTAATTAGCTTTAGACATAAGTTAAATTAAAAAAAATTTAGGGTTTTCATATAATTTTATTTCTTTCTTTTTCTTTTTTTAATTACCAGTGGATTTAGAAATGAGTCATCTGTGAGTTTGTTTATTCGTTTTGGTTGGAATGGAGGACTTGGAACTGAAGGCAAGATTTGATTTATAATCTTTCAGTTTCCTTGGAAATAACTATTTATCAATACAAAATTTGGTAAATTTAGTTACTATTTGCATTCTTGCAATCTGAAATGACTCGCTTATTATTTAAGCACTATTTACTCTAGCCTAAGCTACGGAGAGGGAGAGGCGGATTCAAACTTGAGTTCAAATGGGAAGGGGGGCATTGCCATGGCCAACTTAGATACGCTCAGATCTGCAAAGTGAAACCAAATTGGTTCGTCTAAATTTAACTGGAAGGCCTTTTTCGCCTCAAGAAAAACACCGACACTGGTGGCACAGAATGATTACAGACAATATACATTGAAGAACTGGAGACACTTTTCTTACTGCTATGAATTTAGCACAAATTTTGTTTCCATCTATAGACTTGCAGCAATATACATTGAAGAACTGCAATTTTGATAAATTCCAAATTAGGTTCCCAAATGCCATGATTAGTATTCCCTTGACAAACAAATCTGCACTTGTCCAGCTTAACAAAAACAAAATCAGTATTCGGTTCTGTAGCATGTACATTATCCTTGGTTTTTATGATTATCGTATCTTTAGCAGTAGTGGCGACTGGACATAAGCCGTCTAACTTGACAATAACACAGCTCGGGCTTGCAAATAGAAACACAAGCACCAAGAAGAATTAGGCGGAAAACTAACTGAAGTCCTACATTGCACAGACTTGCAACAAACCGGCAAATTATCAAAGTTACCTCAAGGTAACCAAAAGTGCACTCCTATCCTATGGCTTGGCTTTATTTATCAAAACCCAAATTCCTAAAGCCAGAAAGTATCAAACTTTACAACTTCCCCCAAAAGCATATATGACTAAAAAGTACCAATTTTTCACATTCATCAGCAAGCACGAAATATTCTTTCATATTTTCCAGTGAACTTCAAACCCAGAAATCTTCACATTTAGGCCTTCTTTTATTTACATTCATCCCACTTGTTACTCTACTCTTGTATCTGTTAATACAAATTCATTCAAGAAGCACTCGTCGAATCTTCGATAAAATTTGGCAATTCAAACAAATTCCACACAATGCAGTACTCACAATTAGGGCTGGTTCGGTATGGGATACCGAACCGAAATCCTTGTCCCGATTCCCAAACCGAAGTTTTCGGGAATCCTAATTTCAATACCGATCCCAAACCAAATTTTCGGAAATCCCGAAATAGGATTTCGGGACAAATCGGGAATCCCGACATAATTTTCAGCTTTTGGGGGCTATTGAAGCATTAAAGACAAATTAGAAGTTGAAAGTATATATAAAGAAGCAAATTGAGATGCATATACTAAGTTTTATGAATCGAATGTTAAAAATTCAATGTTGCATAACTCAAACTGAATTTGGAACCTATCTCAGCATCAAATCTTATACAAAAATGCTGGAAATTCTCCCAACAGCGATAAACCAGCTTCTTATAACTTACTTGACACAAATTATTTAAGGAAGGTTTTCTACGAATAGGGCCATTTGAGTACTGGAAGATATATGCAGTATCAATCACCCTGGCATGTTTCAACTTCAATGCTGTGAGCAAAAAAGAGCAACATTAAGAACAATGAACAATACAGCAGAAATAAAAAAGAAATACAAAGTCATATTTAAATTGCAGAAACTGAAAAGGAAAACAATAAGATAATATGAGTTGTTTGAGAACAAACATCCACTTACAGAACAACAGAACTTACCTTGCAGGTCATTGCATAAGCTATGCCCCACTAAAATAGTACCATCTAACAACAAATTCTTCAAGCGTTCTACAATATAAACCAACAAGTTCAGTCATGCATAATCCCTTGAAATCAGATTGAAAAAAATCCCCTTGAAACATATAAATAACCTTAATACCTGTATATCCTTCAATGTGCATGTAACTCCATCCAAATCAGCTACTGAAACTCATGTAATCTCAGATATGTAGTCAGCATCTTCTTTGCAAGGGTTTACAAATTCATTCAGTTTGACATGAGAAGCCAAAGTCCAAATTCAGACGGTTATATAAAGAAGAGTTCAAAAAGGTCTAGGCACTAATCAGATAACTAGTCTAAGTTGTAGAGCAACTATACTTTGAGAAAAGAAGTCCAAGAACCATCTATATTCATAAGAAGAACCTAAATTTACAAACCAGAAAACATAAAACCTTCACTTCATATATCAATCAAGACAAAACAGAAAACCACAGAGATTTTGGAACTTTAAAGCAACCCATCTATATTGTAAATTATCGAATTGGACAATTGCGTTGGACATAATTAAAATTTTGAAGCAAAAAAACAGGGGAAGAATCTTACTTCACAAATCTTATACAAAAATGCCGAAAATTCTCTCAACTAGCTTCTGCCTTATTCCTACTGCACTGAACCAGAACCTTCACAAATACTTTGAACCTCAAGAGTCAAAGATGGTCCAATCTGCAAAAACCCAAGAACCATTAGATCAATTAAATAGAATCTGTGAAACCAAAATTTCAAGAATTCGAAAATTAAATTTCACAAACTAATTCCCATATTTACCTGACTTCGGGGAGAATAGATGCACAATGCACTGGATGAAGACTCTCAGACTTTGAGTGTCTGAATCTGAGAGGGAATCGCGTGAGAGACCCCTGAGAGAGAGCAGTGGTTATGGCTCTGTGTGGTGAAGGAAGGCTCCACCGTCGGAGAAAGAGAGTGGTGGCTCCGTGTGGTGGTGGGCCGGTGACTGGCCGGAGTTGGATTTGAGAGTCGAGACAGAGAAGAGGAGAGGGCTCTCGGTGGCTGAGCTGAGACTGAGAGAGAAAGGAATGAGAATGAAATCAAAACGACTTGACCGGGAGAAACCCTAACAAGGAATAGACAGCATAGATTAATTTGAAACAAAGCTAAAACCTGAAGCCTAACAAGGAACGGCATAGATTAATTTGAAACAATCCAACGGTTCAAATTAATTCTAACTATAATTAAAATAATATATATATATATATAATAATTAAAAATATATATTTTCGGTTTGGTATGGGAATACCGAAATATTGGAAAGGCAATCCTGATTCTCATACCGAAATTTCGGTATTTTTTTTTGGTTTGGGAATACCGAAATTTTGGGAAAATCGGTTTGGGACATTTTTGGTTTGAGATTGGTATTTTTTTTGTTTGGTTTGGGAATTTTGGGAATTTTTTCCACCCCCTACTCACAATCCCCAACACCAACATTTTAAAAATGCGGTGAAAATTAAGTGCTACTTAGACCATCTCCAATGGTGGGCTAAAAGCCAAATTACCCCCCAAAATTTCCCCCCAAACTCACTTCAATCCAAGGGGAAAATTTGGGCTAAATGCTAAATGCTAAACCAAGGCCAGATTCCCCCCAGAATTTAGCCCAGAAATCGATGTGGGCTCCATCGAATCGAGTGAAAATATTTATCGAAATTTAAATTTTTTTTGATTAAAATGTTCATAAAATTAATTTACGATGGTTTACATATTTATTTATTTTTTTAAATTTAATTTAAGAAAAAAAATAGCCTAAGTTTATTCTTTAATAATCCCGGGCTAAAATTTTAGGCTAGAACGGTTAGAGCAAAAAAATTATTTCTGGGCTAAAAGCTAAATTTTTCTGGCTAAAATATTTGGCTTTTAGCCCAACCATTGGAGATGGTCTTAAAGCATCTCATCAAAAACCCATTGAGATTGAGATTACACTAATTTCAACCAAAGGAAGCTCAAGATTTCATTAATTTTCACCAAATTACACTAAATTCAAAACATTCTCATTAAAACAGCCCAACTCACAAAATGCACAATCAAAACAACAACATAGACCTCACTCTAAACCTGCAGAGACTCCAAAGGAATCCCGAGCTCATTCGGCACGTCGCCTTCACCGGACTTGCCTTTTGAATTCTTGGCAGGGACCGGCACCGCAAGAAAAGTCTTGGTCTTGCTAATGGGTCTGCATTTTTCAAGCTGGACAACGTCCCCAACCTGGAACTGGTTATCCGGGTCGTGGGCCTGGTACTTCTTCTTCTTCCTGACCCGCCTCTTGTACTTGGGGTGCGGAGCGAGGCGGGTGACTTCGACGGCGACGGTCTTGTCGCTGGTGACGCAGACGACGCGGCCTTGGAGGTACTTCAAGGCTCTGATGGGCGGGAGGAAAGTGAGGCGTTGTGGGGTCGGGAAGGCGAGGGTGGAAGTGGGTCTGGAGAGGGGGGAGAAGGGGGTGGAGGAGCCATGGAGGAAGGGGGTGGAGAGCTTGGGAGAGGGGTGTAGGAGTGAAGCTGCGAGTGACATTTTTTCTTTGGTTTGACGTTTGAGTTTGGAGTTTTGGGTATAAACGTGTGGAGGATAAGGGAGATTGGATGAGGTGTCTCTCTACTGTACCTTGGCTTCCTAGTTGGTGGACTTTGGACTTTCTTATTACTAGCCTCATGCGTGTGCAAAATGTATTTTTTGAATCACGGTGTGCTACGCGCGATTTACACGTTTTAAATATATTTATATACGTAAATTGATAAAAGGAAAGTCAAATATATGAAATAAATGAATGCTAGAAGAAATTCCTCATAAACCAATTAATATTGAGTTTGGAGTTTTGGGTAAAAAGATGTGGACTGTGGAGGATAAGGGAGATTGGATGAGGTGTCTCTCTACTATATCTTTTGGATTGGGATTTTAGGAATTTTGCTCCCTCCATGTTGAAAATTTTCTTTGGAAAAACCCAAAATGGTGTTTGGACATATAATTTATCATGACACCATGTTTATATTTTAGATCAACAAATTATTGATCAACTAAGCCCCAGTTTTGGGTTGAGGTGATTTTAAAAAAAAACTGCTATGAGAAAAAGCTAAGAGAGTTTTTGGTGTTTGGTAATAATTCAGCTTCAGCTTTTTTTCACAGATTTGGATGAAAAAAGCCAAAAACAAGAAGCTGCAAAACTCAGCTTTGAAAAACTGGCTTTTTTTCACATTTGTTTTACATAAAAGTTTATCAAACACTATAATACTGTTTTTTTTTTCTTTCAAAAGCACTTTTACAAAAAAGTTTACCAAACACTCTATTGTTTTATTTCACAGCTGCTTATTCTCACGGCAGAAGCATTTTTTTTCAAAGCACAGCAATACCAAACCAGAGTGCGTATTTAATTGGGATTTTAAATAATTTTAATGAGTTATAAATTATGAAATTTGATGAAATTTTAATGCAAATTTCATAAATTTTATGTGAATTTTGAGTTAATTCTCTTAACTTCTCATGCAGAATTTTAATAGACTTATTCGTAAGCATGGACCATATTTCGGCTCTTATCAATCAACTTAGATCGGGACCGTGTTATTGGGCCCATTTATTGGGCTGTACCTTGGCTTTCTAGTTGGTGGACTTTGGACTTTCTTATTACTAGCCTTCATGGACGGGCTCACGGGCGTGCATAAGGCATTTTTTGAATCACGGTGTGCTACACGCGACTTACACGTTTTAAATGTATTTATATGTGTAAATTGAAAAAAGGAAAGTCAAATATTTGAAGTAAATGAATGCTATAAGAAACCCCTCATAAACCAATTAAAGCAGCTGAATCCACAATATAAAATCGGTCTCTATAAAATTTACATTAAGAATAGAGAAAATAATATTCAATAAACAACTGATTGAATCACACTATTGCTAGCACATTGTGAGGCTAAGCCCACCCCCTCCCTCTTAGTGTAGATAATATTGTTTGTTAAAAAAAAATCATTTGACAACTAATTTAATCACATTATTATCTGCATGCGAAAGACTTTTTTTATAACCGGCCTTACACGACTCTTAAGATGTTTTGAACGTGTTTAAAAATAGAGAAAATAATATTGAATGAACAGCTGATTGAATCACATTATTGCTATACTATTGTAATGTACTAATTAAAAAAAGTACAAAAAAAATTAATTATTAAAAAAACACTGTTAAAATGATAAAAATACCCCTGTCTTATTTGATGTATTATTTTGGGTTGCTTTTGAAGTTTTTTGTTTGAGGGGCATTTTTGTCCAAATATTTTTGTTGAAGCTTGTGACGCTAAAAACACTATTTACCTTTAGTGTTGGTTTGTATTGTAAATTCACTTTACTAATTCTCGATTATACATTTTTTCTTACTCTAAAGACCTAACTAGTAATTATTTTTTTAATAAATGATGTCTATATGGACTTTATACGTTGATCTCTAAAAAATCATTAAAGCACTTTTCTTTCTCTCTCTTTCTTCCCTATGACTTTTATGGCTGACAATAAAAGCTTCCTTATATTACCTGAATAATAATTACCAATTCTAGTGAAATTATACGTATGTTTGATAATCATATAGTTTTTAGTTTTCTTTTTTGTGTTAGAGATAGGTGAGAAACAAGTTATATAGAAGAGTTGAAGAACGATGGTAGCAGATATGTAGAAGAAATGCATATGGAAAGGTCTACAAAATAAAAGGTAAAAGTCAAAAACAAAAAACTATTATAAGTTGTTTTAACTTTCAGGATTTAATTTTTACTCTTTTTATTTAATTTTTATTTTTGTTTCTAGTCCTCCCTCCTAAGGTAACCTCATTCATTCGCCTAAATTTTCTCATATCTCAAGCACAAAAAACTAAAATCTATAAATTAAAAACAACAAAATATGAAACGTCCTCAGATTGTCATTTGAGGAATACTAGGGAGACTAAATTTGTAGACAAAGTTTTGAAAACTAAAGGACATGAAAGTTGATGATTGGTTTATTACTTACACATTGATAAACGTGCTTCTTCTTATTGGTGACACCTCATTTAGTTTGCAAATTTAGTTTTCCTAGCATTACCCTTGTTATTTTCCTTGTCACCTTAGCAACTTCTCTATTGATTTAGTTTTTTATTAGGAAATTACTCTTGGGCATTTAAACTCTTCAGGCCCTGTTTGGCACACCGTATAGGGCACCGGATTGTACTAATAATATGGTGTACGGTGTTTGGTGCCGTTTGGATTAAATAGGCACCGGATTAAATAATCTGGGCCCACGTTTTTTATCCGGCGTTTACCCGACTGCTTATACCGTCCAAATTCACGGTATAATTTAGTCGGCCTCGCTCTCCTTCCTCTCCGCTTAAACTCGACCCCCTCTCTCTCGCCTTAACTCTGCCATTTTCAGCTCTGCCGTACCGAAGTGGCAGATTTTGGCGCCGAGCACGAGGTGGTCCTACTCGGAGACGATGATGCTGGAGCTCTTGATGTGGTTGTGGACGAATGTAGAGTCGAGGCCGGAGCAGTGGTGGATGTAATCGAGGCCGTGGGCGAGGTCGGTAGCGATCTGCATCTGGGAGAGCCACGACGACAGGACGGTGTAGCTCGGGGTTCTTCGGGTTGCGGGACTTACGCTGGAAGACGACGGCGTCTTTGAAGCGGACGGAGCAGCGCTAGGAGGAGGAGGAGAGGCGGTGGTGAGGGAGGAAGTTGGAGGTCGCGGAGCGGATCTCGGAGAGGTAGTAGATTTGGGGGTTTTGAGGGAGGGAGGATTTAAAGGATTTGAGGGAGGCGACGGAGGATGAGGTGGAGGATTTGGAGAAGTTGTAGCTGGAGTTGTCGATGGTGGTGCTGAAAATGGCGGAGCAGACGAAGAAGAAGAATGGAGAGAGGGAGGGATTTGGGGGTTGCGGCGGAAAGATTTGGGAAAAGAGATGATTTCTGTTTTTTTTTTTTTTTAATTTTATTTTAAGTTTGATTCTCCTATCCGATATAATACCAAGTACAGTATAAATAATACGGTCAATAGTCCGATACTACACCAAACGCCCGACTAATTTAGTCAGTAATATCCGGTGACTATTTATCCTATCCGACAGAAACAGTCAGTACAGTCCGACCCGCCAAACGAGGCCTCACTCTATTGATTCAAGCATCCTAGGAACCTGTGAACAGATTATATATTGTATAATGCTAGAGATTAAATATTGTATAATGCTATAGAATTAATTTTTTAAATCGAAATTGTAAACTAAACGATGTGTCATTAATAGAAAATACGACACACCCCGACCGAGATCGAGGCATGCTAGCCGTCACGTGAGCGTGACGTAAGCCATGTGCACGAAGCGGAAGCGTTAAGATATGGGAATTTCGAATGAATAAAACCAAACATCCAGAATGGCTAGAAAGGAAATAAGTGTTAATACACCTTCAGAGCATAATTAAGTCTAAGTATAGTCAAGCATAGAAATTATTAAATTAAACAGTATCTAATATTCCTACATGGATGTCAGAACTTCCACCAGAATCCTCGTGAGCCACCAACAGAAGCTACCTAATACCTGGAGGGGTGCAAAACAAAGCTGAGTGGGTCAGTAAAATAACGCTTATATAAAAACTTTATTTTCCTTTGAATATACTAACCCCTCGCCGTAAAACAAGTATAACTTTCCCAGAAAATGGGATACGTAAATATAAGTCAAATCATGCTCAGTATATCAAGATTCATTTGAATGTATGCCATGTATATGCTATGCCCTATATCACAATATAATAAATAATAAGCCAGGTGATGCAATTCAATATAAATCATCTGATAGCCAAAGTCACCTGACGTGATCTATACGGCAGAAACTAGAGCTCATTCCAATCATATCTCAATCTCATATCTCAACATATTTATACATATCTGAACACAAGTCGGTACCACCTCACGTGGTCTGACCGACAGGCTAGGTGTATAATGAATACGCTCAAGTGCTACAATTACATGAAGGCTATGCGTTAATCGCGGGTCACCTACAAGTCGAACCCACTGAAAGTGGTCTATACGACAGGGTATGCACCTATCTTGGATCCAAGGTGAGCGTGTGGTGCGGGAAGTGAACGATCATGTGAAGCTATGCCTTGACTCTGGCGGGAGCACTAACACCAGGGTGCAGATTAATGAGCTCAATATGCATCACAACATCACCAACTATCTCATACTCATTACCAACATAATATACTCACATGGGGCTTACTTGGGCCTCCGCAGCACCATGCAACAATGTGCATAATTATGATAATGCATATGCTAAAAAAATGCAGGCATAACATGGCATTTAAATCACATTCCAATAAATACGTTTTCTGGGAAAAACGTAAAGTATATACATATATATATTGAAAATAACTGCCCACTCACTGGTATATAGTCGGGTCGTAACCCCCACGTCTAGCCTAGCTATGCTCGTCTTCCAAATAGGTCTCGCCTATATGAGAAATAACTATAACAATGTTATTTTAAGCACATATACAATTCTTGCTAATAACTTCTCATACTTTGCTCAATTTGGGTATATAAATATATCACAGTGATCTACACAATCTCATGATCATCCCCATATTTTTAAAATAATTTTTCACCTTCCCACACGCCCTTACGCGCCAATGAGTGCACGGACCTACGCGCCCCCATGCGCAGCCACGTGACAGTCACACTGACGGCGTCAGTTAACGCCGTCAGGAATATTCCGTCAAATCCTAATGGTAACTGTTAAACAAAACTAATGGCGTTAGCATATTCCGTCAACTTTAACAGAATATGCTCATGTCTTCTCCGGCTAGATGCCGATCGTCGGCAACTTCGCCAGTTTCTGGGTAAAATTTCAAAACCACTATTCTCCTTCGTTTCTTCACCATTTTCCACAAAATTGGTACCAAAATGAAGCTAATAACATGTAGAATCACGTTATATAAGTTTCAAGGCTTAAAATTCACCAGATTTCCCCCGAGAAAGCTCGATAGTTCGGCTTACCTAGAAACACGTCGATCTCGTCCCTCCGACGTCCATTTCCTTCCAACAAAGTACCCCAAGACTTGTGAGGACCTTCTTAAGCTCCATGTGAGCTTGAAATTCCCTGAAACAAGTAGTTTTACGTCCACATGAACAATGCATGAAAAATCGGGGTTTTGGTTTCACGAGATTTCGAAGGTATCCTTACCTGGAATGGGTACCAATCAACTCATATGAGCTTCACGAACACAATGGTGTCCTCTTTGACCACGATCTGTAAGGTTTCGACGGGTTTTGGTGCTTGTCCGTACAAAAACCGAGAGGGGGAGAGAGAAAGAGTCTGAGAGATGGAGAGAGTGCGGGAGTGAGAGAGAGAGAAAGAGTGTGACTGTGTGTGTGTGTGTGTGTGTGGTCCAAATACCACCAACCAAACTCCCAATGTAGATACACACACATACCTTAATTAATGCCTAGGGGCATTTTTGTCATTTCACGTTCGTCGTACAAAATCTCCTGGACGGGCTGTTACAAAATAAGTATGTTAATTAACACTTAATAATTCAATCATCAACATCCACATCATTTGGTTTACAAATTGGGTAATGCTATAGAGACTAAATTTGTACACAAAATTTGTAAACAAAATTGGTAAACTAAATGATTTGTCACCAATAATAATGCGTACGTTTATCAACACTTAAGTAATAACCTAATGTCAACTTCAATGTCATTTCGTTGACAAAATTTTGTCTGTAGCATTACCCTTAGAAATTTGATCTATCTAGCATTACCCTTGGATTATATTTCTATCCTAAATAAAGATAATTAAACCTATTTTTCTATAACTAATGTTGATGTGGGAAACATTATTCTTTGTGAGATATATCGTCTGACATATTATGTTAGTCAGATTGTCAGCAAAAATTAATTTTTTCATGTAGACTTTTGTTTGAAAATGTTGTTCGGCAATCTAACATATACCATGGTAGACCATTTGTGTAAGAAAATCGCTGCAAAAACATCAAATAAACTAGTTGTTCGACAATCTAAAATATAACATGCTAGACCATTTGTGTAAGAAAGAAAATTGCTTCAAAAACATCAAATAAACTAGTTTCTAGTATATATAGAATACATGTTCTAATTCAATGACTATATATTATTAACTACCAAATTCATAGTTAATTATATATTGGTTTGCATTAGCTCATACTCTAGGAATAACCCATTGCCGGAACTTGATGGAAAGGTTTTGCCCAATAAGTGATCCTACATTGTCACCCTCCTACTCGTTGTTGCTACAAACTATTTGTTCCAATCATTCATTGTCATCTGGAGATAACGCAACTGCCACAATCTTTGACAACCGCTATTTCATGGCATCGAAAAGAGAAGAGGGCTGCTCAGGATTGACTCCGCGATTCCCAGAGACCCGAGGACGCTGCCTCAATGGCTATTGGTATGTGACAGGGCTTCAGAGCAACATTTCTGACCTTTTAATAAGCTCTTTGAACCCCATTAATCAAATTACTATAAATATATCTCCCTTTAAAATAAATCATGTGTATCGGTAGAGTTGTAAATGAGATAAGTCGAGTTTATTGAGCCAATTTATGCTAATAAATTGCCCTCCCTCATTAAATTTTTAAATATAATAAGAAATTCACAAAAAAATAAAAAAATAAAAACCCACTCCCGTACCTAACTTTATTTTTTAAAAATATATTATTATTTTTTTCTATTTTTTGTTTTTTCAAATAAAAAATCAAAAGAGCGAATTGTCACATGCGTACATGTGTGGCAAGAGACTAGTTAGTAATTAAGAGGCATTCTATAATAAGGAGGTCCTTCTTTGATGAAAAAGAAAACATAGTTTTTAGTGTCAAAACCGTTTAGCTTTTAGGTTCGAAAAATATCAATATTGAGCCATTTCTATGAAACAAAAAGGAAAGGAAAGACATGCCACCAATTGGCTAAACAAGTAATTGTTGAGCCCTTTTCAAAAAAAAAAAAAAAAAAGTAATTGTTGAGCCCTTCACTTACACAAATTTTCGTTTCAAATTTTAGATACTCAATATTTTGAATTTATAAGTAACATTATACATACACTATATGAATGAGGAGCTAAAATATTCACGATTTAATATATATATTTTTTATACATCCGTTGGATCATCATCAAACAACTGTTATGAAATAGCCTTGCAAATGATGTATCAAATTCTAACCACAATTATTATCATTCGCATCTACTATATAAAAGAAGAATTCACAGCTCACAGCTCATAAAATATGCAGTAGATTTGTGAATATGATCCAACAAGGATAGGCTTATCCAGCTTCCAGTCCAGGTGGCAGCCTGTAAGTGAAGTTCAATATCCTCCAAACAAAACCCATCTCGGCACGTGTCATGCTAAGATCCATGCAAAAGATCAAAAAATCAATCACGCTCCTTAACCCAACCGAGAAACAGAAGAACCAAAAAAGGAAAACTAGTAAGTCCAGATACTCAAAGAGTAGCAGTAGACCAGTATTATTGTTAGGCCATGGCATCTGTGGCAACCCTAGCAGCTGTTCAACCTGCCGCCATTAACGGCCTCGGCGGAAGCTCCCTCACCGGAACAAAGCTCGTTGTGAAGCCCACTCGCCAGAGCATCAGAACCAAAAACATCAGGTACTAATACATGGATATTTGAAAATAGTAAATGCTTGTTGTTTCTTGTTCTTGTGTGCGTTGTGATGGTGTGTTGAGTGATATTACTAGTGTGGTCTGTGGTGGTTTAGGAGTGGTGCTGTGGTGGCCAAGTACGGAGACAAGAGCGTCTACTTTGACCTTGAGGATCTGGGCAACACCACCGGGAAGTGGGACTTGTATGGTTCGGATGCGCCCTCACCTTACAACCCTCTTCAGGTTCTGAGACTAACTTAAGAGTTTCTTTCAATGTGTGTATCAGTTAAAAACAGAAGCGGAAAAATGGAAAGAAATAAAAACCAAAAATGCTTTCATTGAGAGTTGAACTCAAGACCTCCCGCTTACTAAACGGGTGCTCTAACCAACTGAGCTATGAAAGCTTTTGTTGACAAATTGTTAATTAATCTTGGATTAGTTTGTAGGGAAACTTTTATCGATGTTCCTTGAACTAAAGATCTACTTTTCTGTTTTTAATCTGTTTAAGGAACCATCTTTCAAATTTTAAACGAGTCAATTTGTCTTCATCATCAAGTTGTGACATTAAATGTTTGTTTACTCTATTTGAATAGATGAAAATAGCCGTCAATTTAACAAATGTGAGAATAGCGGACAAATTGACATTTTTTAAACGAGTAAGTATTCGGTGTCAAATTAAAATTCAAACGCTTAATCGAAGTAAGGCACTCAGTTCATGGGACAGTGCTAAAATTTTCCCTGCATTCTATCATGATCAAAGGATATTTACTTCTTGACCTTTAAGCAAGCATTGTTTGAGTTAATTAAGTTGTTGAATCTGACTGCAGAGCAAGTTCTTTGAGACATTTGCTGCTCCATTCACCAAGAGAGGCTTACTCCTCAAGTTCTTGATATTGGGAGGAGCTTCCACCATTGCCTACCTGAGTGCCACTGCCTCCGATGACATTCTACCAATCAAGAAGGGCCCACAACTTCCACCCAAGTTGGGGCCACGTGGCAAGATCTAATTCTTATATGGGATTTAATCCTCATTTCTCATGCTTTTCCTCATGTGTGTGTAATTGCTTCTCTATTTTGTAATTGTAAAAGTGCGTTTAATGCAGAATTAAAACCCCTAAAGTTGGCAATATGTTAAAGATATTTGGGAACTGCTATTTATATTTTAATAGATTATTGTTTGATCATGATATTTTTTTTATCTACAATTGTCGACGTACGATTTCATCAATTTAGTACCTCTTTCAACAAAATAGATACAGCAATATGAAGAAAATCGGTGAAAAAACATTGCAAACATTGTGAAGAATCTGGAGTACGAATACGGGAGGAACAAAATTAAGATGTCTAAGAGAACTCATCAAAATTATATATATATTTTTTTTGTCAGTCTACAAATCCTCATTGGTTTTCTTCCTTCTTCTTCCTCATTACACAACAAGGAAGGAATAGAATGAAAAATAAAGTCATCACACAACTCCACGGATGCCAACGAGTGCTGTGAAATTCACATTTGAAGGCTTAGGCTTTCTGTATCTGTCTCGGTTAGTTCCTCATTTTCTCGCTCTTTCTTCTCCGATTTCCCCCTGTTGGCTCTGTTAGTGGCGTGCCGTTGGACTTCTCAATCCACCCAAGGTCTCTAGATAGGAAGCCTTCTTGTTGGTCACTATGTTTGCAATCTTCTGCATATGTGGATGCTTAATCTCACAAGAGTCTTTGCCTTCATCTGCAGCATCCGGCTCCTTTTTTGGCTCGGTCTCAGATTGAACCACGCCCCAACCCATGAAATCCAACAGTGTCATTGAACCGGGTGTCTCCCCACCGGCATTTTCTTCCTTTGAAGACCTATCCGGAGAAGTTTCAACTGTAGCGTCTCCTAAATAGGGCCGTTTACAAGCTACATGTGATGGATTCTGAGTAGCAAAATCAGCATATAGTACATCTTCGATCCGCGACAAAACTGTGAAGGCCAAGCTTTCTAGTATTCTTGAATAGCTCTCCAGAATAGCCTGTCCAACATCCTGTAAAGCCAAAGAACAAGCATATGCATAAGTTCATAAGCATGATCAAATACTTTATAAGTGATTCACTTATTTTTCTGCAGTATTTTGTGTGTGTAAAATGTGCACTAGTACTGGAAAAATCAAGGCATAAATTATGTCCTTACCGCGTTGTATTGGATTTTACTAATGTCGAGTGACGATTGAGGGATTCCAGGGAACCTCTGCTTGAGGAGGAGTAAGATTGTCTCTGCTCTCTCTTCAAAAAGTTCTCTCTTCTCCAAGCTCACTGCAGAGCCCCAACCTGATTTCCCATCTTTTTGGTTCATCTTTCTCTTCCATATCACCATGGAAGCCTCCATTTTGTTCTTGAGGTCTAGAATTTTGTGCTCTGATGATAAGTCCATGCTGCAAAGAAATTGGTCAGGATCAAAGAAATCAACTGTAATGCTCCGGTAAATTGAGTCACCAAGACTTGCCCTCCCATTCTGCACAAAATCGACAATATCAGAACACGGTTAGAGAACTCATCAAGTCTCATGTAATGTGACACGGCAACGAGGATAGTTCCCTCTTTCTTTACCTTGGGGAGGGATTCAATGTAGTTTTCGGGGATCTCCATTTCTGTTAAAACTTGAGCATTGATGGCCATAGCTGCTTTAAGCACTTGGTTGACGCAATCTTTTTGATACTGTATGAACTTTCGTGCGGCATCTGATAAACCATTTGGTGGAACTTTAGGAGTCGGTAGCCACCATTTGTCATCTTTTCTCTTTGCAGTTCCTTTCTCTTTCTCATCGGCATCTTTGGGTACATAATAGAACTCTTGCTTTTCTTGGAAGTTATCTAGACAATCCTGCTAATTGTAAGTTTTGTTCCAGAAACATAATCCATTACCACGTAAAACATTGATCCGAATCTCATTAAAGAGAGTAAAAAAGCGTTAACAAGACTTACAATAAGCATTGCATCGAGCTTACGCAGCGCAGGGATGTTCATGTGAAGATCTGTTCGTTGCCGAGTCACCATTATCTGTCAATTCAAAACACACATACTCTTAAGAAAATGTGAAACACGAGTGCATACGCGTATGTGACATGGAACGAAAGAGAATAGATTTACCTCCATGTTAGTTCCATCCTTGCCCTTCTGTTGTGAAGGAACAAATTCAACTATGTAATCGGTGACACATAATAACCAATCTATTTCTTTTCTCCACCTCTTTTTCCGGTCGGCGGACATGGGTTCTAGGCGAGTTTGTTCCCCAAAAACAGAAGCTGCATTGCATTTGGAAAGTAATCGTGAGCGATATGCAATCCAGAAGTCAAAAAATCTGCTTCTCATTGCACTAATACAAACCAAATTGATGGTATACATACCGGCAAGATTCGTAATAGCATTCGACAATGCCAACGCTGACGAAACGCCCTTACCTCCACCGGACATATCTTCACCCAGAAGCAATTTGGCGAACCTCTCCTTCATCTGTTCCATATCTGAATCAAAAACCCAACAAGCAAAAAATAATTAATAACTCAAAAAGAAAATGTATGCAGCAAAGTACAAGTTATATACGGCTGACAAATCATCACCTGTTTGCTGTTGCTTTTCTCTGGCTTCTCTAGCGGCGGCTTCCTCTTTGCTCAACCTTGATTTAGGGCCTTGAGCTCCATTACTACTTCTCGACGAAGCCTTCTTATCATCATCCTGAAACTCTAAGGCGGTAGCACTCTCGATGCTCAAGCTCTTTGCATGCCTTCCGGTATTCTCATACATTCCCTTGAAATGATACAATCTAGACTTGTAATCCTCTTCTTCTTCTTCGAGCGCCCGAACCATTCTCAGCTTTTTGGCGAAGACTTTTATAGAATGAACGAGGGAGAACAAGGCATGACTGCTGTTCAACCTATTCGCAGGACGAGGAGGGCGAGGAGGGAGAGAGGGATCTATTTTGTCGGTTACGCGATTTCTTGCCGGCGAGGGAAGAGAGCTTCCAAATCCAAATGACTTAAGAAACAAGACTTGTTAATCTTCTTGTTTTTTGTTGTTGATGTTGTTGTTTCGTCTTTTTTTTTCCTGAGAAAATGGTAAGTTTTGACAGAAATGTGGAGGTGAATGATTGGGAAGATTTGATGGGTTAGTTAATTTCGTTTTCTTTTTTAGATATTTTTCAGTTGGGTTGGAGGAAGGTGGGGTGCATGTTGTGAGAAATTAGGATGCAAAAACAAATGTGTTTTGATAATTTTTTTTGTTTCTAGTTGTTTTGTTGTTTTGTTAATGTTGTTGTTTTGGGGAGGTTTGGTTTGGCTTTTGGCTTTCTTGAGGAATGCATGAATTGGACGGTTGAGGTTTTGGTGGTGGTCGCAGAGCAGCTAAGATCCCGGGAAAGACAGCGGTGCTTTTTTTCTAATTTACCACCTCTTCTCTCTCTCTCTCTCTCTCTCTCTCTCTCTCTTAAATGGACGGTTCCGGTGGGTCAATTGCAGCTCCAGCTCCTCCCTTAGAATATTCAATTTCATTATGTCATCCCCGATGAAGAGGGCTAAAAGTTCAAATGCCAAAAAATAATTTGTCCAAAAATTCATCTCCAACCAATGATTGAGCTATAATTTCATGGAGCCCACTAGGCCATTATTTGGCCAGACGGGCATTAGGCCATCTCCAACTACAGAAGGGCCAAAGGGCTATGTTTAGCCTTATAACCCTGCAAGAAATTATATTTTAATGACAGTGCCAGACCATATTTTATACCATCTCTAACCGAGGGGGTCAAAGGGCCATAGGCCAAACATAACCCTTTGACAAAAAATCATCTCCAACTGAAAGGGCCAAAGGGGCATAGGTCAAACATAATTTATTATTTTAATTGAATTAATATGGTTAATTAAATTAAACTACCAAGATTTTCGGACATATTTTAAGTGTCACTTGTCACCAAATGAATAAGCCTTCGAATTAATATGGTTAATTAAATCAAACACTTACTTTGTAGTAGTAATTGGCTCCGCTTTCATGTTTGCTTTCGATCCTTAACACGGCTTGATGCCATTTATTCAAACTTTGTTGAAGATGTTTTTTCCATCTTGAAGAACAACTCTCGTGGTTTCGGGGATTCAGTGGAGTGGTGCCTTTGTAGAACTCATAGTACTTTTTGGACATACGAGTCCAAACACCTTCACTTTTTTTGAGAACTACCCTTGACACTATCTTCCCAGACCCGTTTATAAGCCCTGCAAAGAGCTTCATCTTCTTTTCGGGTCCAAGCCCTTCCTTTCATTGCAGATGTGGCCATTTGAAAATTATTGAAAAAATAAAGGAAATATTATTGGAAGAGGTAAGAGAATAGAATGTGAAGAATTGAAATAAAATGAGATAAGATAGTATGGAATGGTGAAAAGTATGTAAGAAATGGTGTAGGAATAACTTAGGTATTTATAGGAAAAAAAATTAGAATTTGTTTTTGAAAAAAATTAGAAATTTGTCCAAAAAAAAAAAATTCTAATTCTAATGGCTAGCTGACATCAGGTTACCATTTGAGTGCAACTGGGCTGGGCTGAAGAGGTGGCTGGTTGGCTGGAAATGGCCAGCCCGCTAGCCTGATTTAAGGGTTTTGGCCCGATGGGGCCCACAAGCCTTTTGGCCTAGCTCTCGGTTGAAGACGGTTTTTGTGTCATTTCGAGCTATTTTTAGCCATCTGGCCCTTTGGTCGGGTCGATTGAAGATGGCCTTAGTCCATCTCCAACCGAAGGCTGGCCAGAGGGCTCGTTTTAGCCCTCTGGCCCTCTAAGATATTAATATTTTAATGAATAGTACATGGCCATATTTGCCTCCATCTCCAACCGATGGCCAAAGGGCCATAGGGCTCGTTTTAGCCCTATCACAAAAAACCGTCTCCAACCGAGGGCCAAGGGGCTATAAGACCAAACATAATTTATTATTTAAATTTAAAAACTCCAACAACTTAAATTTAAAAACTACAACAACTTAAATTTAAAAAGGGCGAAAATTATGTGAAAAATGGTCTAGGATTGGCTTAGGTATTTATAGGAAAAAAAGGGGAATTTAAAAAAAAAAATTTAAAACATTTGGCCCAAAAAAAAAGAAAGAAGGATAATATTGTCGGATATATCCGACACTAAATAGGACAATACTGTTGGATATATCCGACAAAAAATGTATTAATAATGAAAAATCCAGCCCGCCCCGAGCTAGCTGGATTGGGCCAGCCGGTTGGCCCTTTGACCCTTTTTTTTTGTCCCGTGGGGCCCACGAGCCCTTTGGCCTAGCCCTCGGTTGGAGACGGTTTTTGGGCTATTTTCGGCTCTCTGGCCCTCTGGACCATTCGGTTGAAGATGACCTTAGACTGGCTAAATGTAGCCCCCTCTTAACCTTTTTTTGGAGCTCAGCTGCTCAGTTGCAATAATTGATTCAAATTCAACGGCTAAATTTGAGAACATTCAAAGGTAGTTTAATTAAATTGACCAATAAATTTAAATATAAACTTAAAACTTTAATTTAGGGAGCTATGTTTGGCCTCTTCGTCTGGAGATGATATATAAATATGGTCTGACATTGTTTATTTAAAAATAATTTTTTGAAGGGCTATAATTATGGGCGATGTAATAGCCCGTCTCGAAGTTTTCGTACGGCGGACGTGAAATGACTAAAATGCCCCTAGGCATTTATTTATGGTAAGTGTGTGTTTTTACTTTGAGTGTGGTTGTATTTGGACCACACACACACACACACACATTCACACCCTTCCTATCCCTCACTCCCGTACTCACTCTCGCTCTACCTCAGACACTCTATCTCTTTCTCTCCTTCTCGGCTTTTGTATGGACAACCACAAATCCTCCCTAAACTTGACAGATCGAAGATGTGAAGTACCCCATCATGTTCCTGAGGTTCATACGAACTCGTTGGTACCCGTTGCAGGTAAGGAAAGCCTTTGAAAACCTGAGTTCACATAACCTCCGATTTTGTCACTATTCATGCTCACGTAAAACCTTTTTTTTTTGAGATTTGAAGCTTATAGGAAGCTTATTGAGGTTCTAAGGAAGCTCGAAGTGCTTCGTTGGAACAAAATTGGGCTTCGGAATCGCGAGATCAGGGAGTTTTCGTTTTGGCCGGAAGTGAATCCCGGGCGAGTTGGGGGTCGAGTCAGGTATGGATGTGTTCATCTTTGTGAGATCTTCATTTTGGTATAAAGTACGTAGAAAATGGTGCAAAAATGAGTGAGAAACCATGTTTGGAAGTTTTTCCAGAAACCGGCGAACAGTCGCCGGAGAAGAAGAAGAATATTCCGTCAGTTTTGACGGAATATGCTAACGGCGTCAGTTAGAGTTAACGGTTACCATTAGGTTTTAACGGAATATTCCTGACGACGTTAACTGACGCCGTCAGTGTGCAAGTCACGTGGCCGCGCGTGAGGGCGCTTCTGGCTGTGCCTTGGCCGGTGCGTGGCGGCGCGTGGGTGGTCGGAAATTTTTTCTAAAAATATGGAGATGATCCTGAGATTGTGTAGATCACAGTGGTATATTCATAAACCCAAATTGAGCAATGTATGAGAAGTTATTTCTAAGGTTTCGTTTATGTGCGTTAATTAACGTTATTTCAGTTACTTCTCATATAGGCAAGACCTATCCGGAGGACGAGCGTAGCCAGGCTAGGCACGGGGGTTACGACCCGTCTACTTATTAGTGAGTGGGCATTTGTTTTCCGTATATACCTATATAAATGAGTTTTTCCCAGGAAATCAGTTCAAATGAAATGTGATATGAAATGCAATATGAAATGCCATGCAAAGTATCTATTTATTTATTGTTCGTTATTGATTGCTTATATTGATGTTGGTGCTGAGGACACATAGGTAAGTGGCAGGTAAATTTATTTACTAGTTGTTGAGAATAAATGATGTGATGTGATGTGATATGATTAGAGCTCATAAACCTGCACACTGATATTAGTGCTCCCGCCCAGAGAAGGGCTCAGTCCTTCACGTGTTGTTCACCTCCCGCACCGTATGCTCACCTTGGATCCAAGTTAGGTGCTCAGTCCTGTCGAATAGGCCATTATAGGTGGGTTCGACTCGTAGGTGACCCGCAATTTATCGCCCAGTCTTCACGTGATCGTAGTACTAGAGCATATTAGTTTATTATCAGTGATGTTGTGCAGACCACTAGAGGTGGTATTGATGTGTGTGCAGGGTATATATATGATGAAATGATTGAGATGATTATGAGCTATATGATATGATGATTGTTATGAGCTATATACAGCCGAGGGCTGAGATGATATCTAGTATTCAATCACATTCACAGAGTTATGTTTTGGCATTCAGTTATGATACTTTGGCATGTCATATACATACTTTCGTACATACATATTTTCCAGCAGGTTTTGAGGAATATATATATGAGTATATACTTTATTTCTGGGAAATTATACAGGTTTTACGGCGAAGTGTTATAACTTTTGATAAAGGAAAAGTTCTTAAAAGATTTGTTTCTGACCCACTCAGTTTTCTGTTTTTCGCCCCTCCAGGTATTAGGAAGTGTTCGTTGGTGGCATACGAGGAGCTCATCGGACGTTCTGACAGAATTCACTTATGTAGGACCACATTCGGGTGTTATCTCTATTTAGTACTTTTGCTTGACTGCACGTAGACTTTTATGCTCTGTATTAGTGGAATTCACACTTCTTTTACACCAGTATGGCTAGTGTTTCGTTTTTAATTGACCTGTAAATTCTATCATTTATTGATTCCGCACTGTGCACATGGTTACGTCATTCTCGCGTGACGGCCAGCACGCCCCTCTTTCGGGTCGGGGTGTGTCAGATTGGTATCAGAGCATAGGTTTGGCAATCTTGCATATATTGTGAATATTCGAATTATCTTTGTGTTTCTGTCAGAACTATGCTGCCTCGTAGAGAGCCACGTTGTTCAGATGAACCTAGTTTCCCTGATATAGCTCAGTTAGGGGAAGCTATAGCGAATGCTATTCAGTCAGTTATTTGGCCGCCTCAGGGGACCCCTCTGGAGTCGGTTCATAATTTGAAGATAACCACTTTTGTGGGGAATGAAGGTCCCGAGGGTTCAGAGAAATGGTTGATTCATATTGAGAAGACTTTCAGGCTGATGCAGAGTTAATAGGAGTCTATCTCCGGACATATGGGTCGAGACGACTTCATGGTTTTTGGGTAAGGAACCAGCTTCATGGTGGAGTCAGTTGGCTGATGAGTTACCCCAGGAAGAATCTAGAGATTGGGAAGTATTTAAGCAGTTATTCTATAAGAGATTCATTCCTCCTACTTACATTGATCGTAAGAAACAGGAGTTCACTAGTTTGAGGCAGAAGAAGCTGTCAGCTAATGAGTACTACAGGAAATTTACTGATCTATCTCGTTATCATCTGGAAGTTGCTGCTAATCCGGTTGAGATGCTACGTCGTTTTAAGTTGGGCACTAAGAAGAAATGGTGTACCATTGCGACTGCGATTCCCTATACTACTTATCATGAGTCTTATGAGGCTTTACTTCAGATTGAGGATTCTGAGAATTTACCTAGCGACAGTGAAGAGGAAGAGAAAAATGGGAATCAGAATAAGGATAAGGGTAAAGGTCATATCTTACAAGGGCCTCGCCAGACTCAGAGCTTTAAGCGCAGTGGGACTAGTTCTAGTTCTTCCAGTGGAGGTTTCAGTTCCACAGGTCAGAGAGGAGGTGGTAGGTTCTTCAAAGATTCCAGATCCCAAAGGCAGGGGAACTTTGGTAGAGGAAATGCACCCTGGTGCCGTAGGTGTGGTAGCCGACATTTAGGGGAATGTCGAAGAGGTAGCAGTGGTTGTTTTACTTGTGGTCTGGAGGGACAACAAGCTAAGTTTTGTCCTCAAGGCCAGCAGAGGCCTCAGCAGCCTCATTTACCACCGCCAGCTCCAGCTCAGCAATTTTCAGGACAAGGTGGTTATACCCAGATGGGTCATGGTGGTGCATACCACTACCAGGGGGATTCTGTTCCCTATTCTTCGGGACAGTATCAGTATCCCCAGGATCCCTATCAGCATGGCAGTCATGGTCAGTATTATGGAGGATATATACCTCCACAGCAGTACTTTGGAGGATATATTCCTCAGCATCAGGTTTCAGCTAGTGGATCCCAGTGGCATTCTGGAGGATAGTCTCAGTAGGTTGATGCTACTACCAGTGGAGTTGGGTCTTCCAGACAATGTAGTCAGTCAGGTCAGGGGCGTAATCCTCAGGGTCGAGGAGTTCATGCCAGCAGAGGCAGAGGAAGGCAGCAGAACCAGGGACGTATCAACAACCTTTCACTGTAGGATGCTCAGAACAATCCGGATTTGATTATGGGTACGTTAAATATTCTTGGTCATTATGCTAAAGTGTTGATTGACTGTGGTATTACCCATTCAGTAATTTCTCATACGTTTGCTCAATTGACACAATCTCAATCTTCACCTCTTGGGTATGCGTTGGAGTTTGTTATGCCCAGATGAGAGAAGTGTTATGTAGATTATGTTTACCCAGGTTGTCCCGTAGTAGTGGAGAATGTGGTTATGCCTGCTAACCTCACTCCGCTAGACATTGTGGATTTTGACGTTATCTTAGGCACACATTGGTTGCATCGCAATCACGCTAAGATTGACTGTTACGGGAAATCAGTGACCTTTCATCGTCCTTGATTACCTGAGGTTACATTCTTTGGTGAACCTAGTGGTTTGAGGCATGGAATCATTTCAGCCGTGAGAGCCAAAAAGTTACTAAAGAAAGGTTGTCAAGGGTACTTGGCTCACGTGGTACTAAATGATGATGCTCCGGTTAGCATGGAGAATGTCAAGGTGGTTAGACATTTTTCCGAAGTTTTCCCTGATGATTTACCTGGATTGCCGCCAGATCGCGATGTGGAGTTCGCCATTGACTTACTCCCAGGTACTAATCCTATTTCTTTAACTCCTTATCGTATGGCTCCTGCGGAGTTAAGAGAATTAAAGATTCAATTGCAAGAGTTGGTTGATAAAGGTTTCATTCAACCTAGTACTTCACCTTGGGGAGCTCCAGTTTTGTTTGTAAGGAAGAAAGATGGTACTTTAAGGCTTTGCATTGATTACAGGCAATTGAATCGGATGACGATTAAAAACCGTTATCCATTGCCTCGTATTGGCGATCTTTTTTATCAACTCAGAGGTGCCTGCGTATTTTCTAAGATTGATCTAAGGTCTGGTTATTATCAGTTGAAGATCAGGAGCGACGATGTTCCTAAAACTGCTTTCAGGACTCGTTATGGTCATTATGAGTTTCTTGTGATGCCATTTGGATTGACGAATGCACCAGCAGCTTTTATGGGTTTGATGAATAAGGTGTTTCAGCAGTATTTGGATAGATTCGTCATTGTCTTCATTGATGACATTCTGGTGTATTCTAAGTCAAAAGCATATCATGTCCGACATCTGACTTTGGGCTTGAAGAAGCTAAGGGAACATCAGTTATATGCTAAGTTCAGTAAGTGCCAATTCTGGCTAGATCAAGTTGCTTTCTTGGGGCATGTTGTTTTAGCTCAGGGTATTTAGGTAGACCCTTAGAAGATAGCAGCTGTGGAGAATTGGGAACAGCCGGGAACCGTCACCGAGGTACGGAGTTTCCTTGGTTTAGCGGGTTATTATCGGCGATTTGTTAAGGATTTCTCAGTTATGGCTTTACCACTAACGTGGTTGACCAGGAAGGAAGTTAAATTCGAGTGGGATGATAATTGTGAGCAGAGTTTCCAGCAGTTGAAGTATTACCTCACTCATGCACCTGTTTTGACTCTTCCTGATGATAATGGTAATTTTGAGGTTTACAGCAATGCTTCTTTGAATGGCTTGGGATGCATGTTGATGCAGCATGGTAGGGTAATTGCTTACGCTTCGCGTCAGTTAAAGCCTTATGAGATGAATTACCCTACACATGATTTGGAATTGGCAGCCATTATTTTCGCTTTGAAGATTTGGAGACACTATCTCTATGGTGAGAAGTGTAGGATTTTCTTAAATCACAAGAGTCTCCAGTATCTGTTCACACAGAAAGATTTGAATCTTCGTCAGCGGAGATGGATTGAGTTGCTAAGCGACTACGATTGCACGATTGAGTAT
Source organism: Heteromeles arbutifolia (assembly GCA_024362995.1). Taxonomy (NCBI): domain Eukaryota; kingdom Viridiplantae; phylum Streptophyta; class Magnoliopsida; order Rosales; family Rosaceae; genus Heteromeles; species Heteromeles arbutifolia. Next base: position 18,302,782 of record JANCRC010000012.1, read on the forward strand.
CATCCTGGACGTGCTAATGTAGTGGCTGATACTTTGAGTAGGAAATCTCAAGTTGGGTTAATTCTTTGTATGCTTCTCGCGTTCATCTTCTTGTAGATTTGAGGTCTACTGGAGTGAAATTGGAATTGGAAGAACGAGAAGAAAGAGTTGTGGCAGAACAAGAAAGAGCCTTACTTGCTAGTTTCCAAGTTAGGCCTATTCTGATTGATCGTATACTCGAGACTTAGATGAATAATGAAGAGATTCGAGAGCTAATTCATTTGAGGAATCAAGGGAAAAAGAAAGATCTCAGAGTTCGAGAGTCAGATAGCATGCTTATGCAAGAGAATAGGATGTACGTGCCAAATAATGAGGAATTAAATAAGGCAATTCTTGATGAGGCATATATTTCAGCTTATGCGATGCATCCAGGAGGAACTAAAATGTATCATACCATTAGGCCATTTTATTATTGGCCAGGTATGAAAAGGGAAATTGATGAGTATGTAAGTAGGTGTATCGTATGCCAGCAGGTTAAAGCCGAAAGGAAGAAGCCGTTTGGGTTATCACAGCCACTTCCCGTTCCGCAGTGGAAATGGGAAAATATCACTATAGATTTTTTGTACAAGCTTCCTCGTACACAAAACGGCTATGATGGAATTTAGGTGGTTGTTGATCGGCTTACTAAGTCATCGCACTTCATTCCTGTGAGTTTTATTTCAAATCGAGATCCAAGATTTACTTCTAAGTTTTGGATAGCATTCCAGGAAGCTTTGGGTTCAAGATTACTATACAGCACGACATATCATCCTCAAACAAACAGACAATCTAAGAGGACGATTCAAAATTTGGAGGATATGCTAAGATCTTCGGTGTTGCAGTTTGGCGACGCTTGGTATAAGCGGTTGGATTTGATGGAATTCGCCTACAACAACGGCTTTCACTTGAGTATTGGTATGGCGCCATTCGAGGCATTATATGGCAAGCCTTGTCATACACCTTTATGTTGGTCAGAGGTTGGCGAACGAGTTTTAGTGGGCCCTGAGTTAGTGGAGGAGACTACTCAGAACATTCATGTTATTAAGTCCAATATGAAAGCGGCCCAAGATCGCCAAAAGAGTTTATCAGATAAACACGCCACTGATCGAGAGTACAAGGTTAGTGATTGGGTATTTCTAAAGTTATCACCGTGGCGAGGTGTAGAACGATTCGGGAAGAAAGGCAAGCTAAGTCCTAGATTCATCGGACCTTATCAGATCACCGAGCGAGTTGGTGAAGTTGCTTACAGACTTGAGTTGCCGTTAGAGCTATCTAAGGTACATAATGTGTTTCATGTATCGATGATTCGTCACTATGTGGCAGATCCTTCTCATGTGATACCTTATCAACCCTTAGAGATCAGTTCAGATTTGACTTATGATGAGGAGCCGATGACGATACTTGATTGGAAAGAAAAGGTTTTGAGGAACAAGACAGTGCATTTGGTTAAAATCTTGTGGAGGAACCATTCAGTGGAAGAAGCGACATGAGAGACAGAGGACAGGATGAGAGAGATGTACCCGAGATTGTTTTCTGAGTCCTAGTGGATGGTTTTGGTTGTGTAAATTTCGGGGACGAAACTTTTATAAGGATGGTAGATTGTAACAGCCCGTCACGGAGTTTTCGTACGGCGGACGTGAAATGACTAAAATGTCCCTAGGCATTTATTTATGGTAAGTGTGTGTTTTTACTTTGAGTGTGGTTGTATTTGGACCACACACACACACACATTCACACCTTTCCTATCCCTCACTCCCGTACTCACTATCGCTCTACCTCAAACACTCTCTCTCTCTCTTCCTCTCGGCTTTTGTACGAACAAGCACAAATCCTCCCTAAACCTGGCAGATCGAAGACGTGAAGTACCCCATCGTGTTCCTGAGGTCCATACGAACTCGTTGATACCCATTGCAGGTAAGGAAAGCCTTCGAAAACCTGAGTTCACATAACCTCCAATTTTGTCACTATTCATGCTCACGTAAAACCTTGTGTTTTTGGAGATTTGAAGCTTATAGGAAGCTTATTGAGGTTCTAAGGAAGCTCGGAGTGCTTCGTTGGAAGAAATTGGGCGTCGGAATCGCGAGATCGGGGAGTTTTCATTTTGGCCGGAATTATCGAGGCTTTTTCCGGCGAATCCCCGGCGAGTTGGGGGTCGAGTCAGGTATGGATGTGTTCATCTTTGTGAGATCTTCATTTTGGTATAAAGTAAGTAGAAAATGGTGCAAAATGAGTGAGAAACCATGTTTGGAAGTTTTTCCAGAAACCGGTGAACAGTCGCCGGCGACCGGCGACTCGCCAGAAAAGAAGGAGAATATTCCGTCAGTTTTGACGGAATATGCTGACTCCGTCAATTAGAGTTAACGGTTACCGTTAGGTTTTAACGGAATATTCCGAGGAATATTCCTGACGGCGTTAACTGACGCCGTCAGTGTGCAAGTCACATGGCCGCGCGTGGGGGCGCGTCTGGCCATGCCTTGGCCGGCGCGTGGGTGGTCGGAAAATTTTTCTAAAAATATGGGGATGATCCTGAGATTGTGTAAATCACAGTGGTATATTCATATACCCAAATTGAGCAATGTATGAGAAGTTATTTCTAAGGTTTCGTTTATGTGCGTTAATTAACGTTATTTCAGTTACTTCTCATATAGGCGAGACCTATCAGGAGGACGAGCGTAGCCAGGCTAGGCACGGGGGTTACGACCCGTCTACTTATCAGTGAGTGGGCATTTGTTTTCCGTATATACCTATATAAATGAGTTTTTTCCCAGGAAATCAGTTTAAATGAAATGTGATATGAAATGCCATGCAAAGTATCTATTTATTTATTATTCGTTATTGATTGCTTATATTGATGTTGGTGCTGAGGACGCACAGGTAAGTGGCAGGTAAATTTATTTACTAGTTGTGGAGAACGAATGATGTGATGTGATGTGATGTGATGTAATGTGATGTGATGTGATATGATTAGAGCTCATAAAGCTGCACATTGATATTAGTGCACCCGCCCAGAGAGGGGCTCAGTCCTGCACGTGTTGTTCACCTCCCGCACCGTATGCTCGCCTTGGATCCAAGTTAGGTGCTCAGTCCTGTCGAATAGGCCATTATAGGTGGGTTCGACTCGTAGGTGACCTGCGATTTATCGCTCAGTCTTCATGTGATCGTAGCACTAGAGCATATTAGTTTATTATCAGTGATGTTGTGCAGACCACTAGAGGGTATTGATGTGTGTGCAAGGTATATATATGATGATATGATTGAGATGACTATGAGCTATATGATATGATGATTGTTATGAGCTATATACAGCCGAGGGCTAAGATGATATCTAGTATTCAATCACATTCACAGAGTTATGTTTTGGCATTCAGTTATGATACTTTGGCATGGCATATACATACTTTCATACATACATATTTTCCAACGGGTTTTGAGGAATATATATATATGAGTATATACTTTATTTCTGGGAAATTATACAGGTTTTACGGCGAGGGGTTATAACTTTTGATAAAGGAAAAGTTCTGAAAAGATTTGTTTCTAACCCACTCAGTTTTCTGTTTTCGCCCCTCCAGGTATTAGGAAGTGTTCATTGGTGGCATACGAGGAGCTCATCGAACGTTCTGACAGAATTCACTTATGTAGGACCACCTTCGGGTGTTATCTCTATTTAGTACTTTTGCTTGACTGCATGTAGACTTTTATGCTCTGTATTAGTGGGATTCACACTTTTTTACACCAGTATGGCTAGTGTTTCGTTTTTAATTGACCCGTAAATTTTATCATTTATTGCTTCCGCATTGTGCACATGGGTACGTCACTCTCACGTGACGGCCAGCACGCCCCTCTTTCGGATCGGGGTGTGTCAGGCGAGGTTATATTTAACGATTTCGGTTAGAGATGATCTTGTAAGTAGGAGGGAGAGAGAAATATCATTCATGATTGATTGATTACCGGTTCTCCAATGCATTAACGGCCTACCGATCTAACAGCAAAGAGTCTTTTGGTTTTAAGGATCCAATAAAAATATTAATAAATATATTAATGACGGTTGTCTAATAGTATTTCTAGTCATTTAAAAGAAAAATATCATTTATTCGTGATTGATATTTGACGGTGTTGTTTGCTCATTATGTAAACATATTAACAACTGTGGACCTTTCAGCATGACAATGGACAATACAAGTTGGATTTCAAATTTTGATCCCCATTAAGAATTTATTAATTTTATCATGTAGTGCTAGTGAGTGAGTCCAAAAATATCGAACAAAATCGAATAAGAATAAAAAAGCATACTGTAATTTGTTTTTCTGTAAAACAGTGAAATATAGACATTTAGTACTACAGTCTAGTAGTAGTAATATTCTTCTTTACCTGTAAGTAAGAGGTCTTAGTTTAGTTTCTTGTCACAGACGAATTTAAACCACATTATTGCTAACCCATTGTAAAACCAACATGTTGAAACTTCCATTTGATCATGTTTGACAAACCATTCAAATACTTAAATCAAACTTAATCCCCAATTAATGACAAAGGCTAAAACCCAGTTTTGATTTTGTTATTTTAATCTACTCCAGGTTATCCTTAGCTGTATTTTCTGATTAGCAAACTTCCCATTAATATCCATATGCTTATGTAAGTTTAGCAAAGCGATTAAACAAAACCCTAATTTCAAAACTTTACACATAAAAATCAACTAGTATGAAACATACAAACTCACTACTACTTTACAAAATGTTTGGCAACTTCTTAATCATATTCATTGAGAAGCTAAGATGAATTTGCTTTTTTAGGTTTGGTATATCCAAAAACTTATCTCTAACCGATGACTGTGCTATAATTCATCGAGAAGCGGTCATAATTACGAGTCCACGATCATTCATGTATCTGATCTAATAATTTTCTAAATGTAATCTTGTCTAGATTAAAGTTTGACTTGTATGGAGGATCTTCGAAAGAAAAGTCAACGAGTATGAAACATAAAATGGGAATCAAGAACAACTTAGAAGCACAAATGATTCACAAAAGATAGAAATACACAAAAGAAGGAAATAGTCATTTACATGGAAAGAGGCACAATAAACACCAAAAGCACCCTTTTAACAACATACAGTAATACAGATGAAGGGTCTCAAACCCTTACTCACCACTAGCAATTTGCTTAGTTCAATGGACAGCTATGGATTCTGATCCCAACGAAAGCAAGCAATAACGTGAACACCGTTAACCCTAGTAGTCGAACGGCCATCCTGAATACCCCATCTGATTATTGTGTTCACGCATAGTTGATGAACTACTTTCAGTTGTCGGGTTATGGCTAGAGCTGGAGCTGGAGCTGGAACTAGATGAGCGAAACGGCCACAAATAAGAGAGAGGATTTCGCCTTCCTTGGTTTTCTCTACCACTCTCCCTTGCACTGGTGTTACTACCAAAACTACTGCTTCTACTTCGACTACTTGTGGTATGACCGCTTCCTGCTCCTGGTGAACCTTGCGGAGGGAGTTCTTGACGGCAAACAGGGCATGAGTTGTGTTGTACTAACCATGGTACAATACAATCTGTGTGGTATAGATGGTCACAAGGCATTTTCCTTGCTTCAGATCCCAACTCGAATTTGTCCTTGCAAACAGGGCAGTGCGCATCAGAACGGAGATGCCTGTTTGTGATCTTAACAGTAGGCATTGCATCAATTGAACCTCTGGAGGCTGGGGCAGGGCCTCGCCGGTCATTAGCTGAAAGCTGCTCAAATAGTTCTTCTAAGCCAGGACCTACAAAATAATCACCCATGTTACCCCGTGTCATGCCTATTCCAGGAGACCCATTGAAAAGAGCTTCAAAAGCGCCGTTCCCAGACAGTCGAAAGGGAATTTGGCCACCAAAAATCAAGAGAGGAGCAAATGCCGGGTTGCGCTCAGGAACTAAATCTGATCTTGCCCTAATGCTATCATTACGCCTTCTGTCTGTCAATTGGTTCAACACTGAGAAAGCTTCCAAGAACCTCCTGTCACGATCATCATCATTGTCCAGTCCAAAGAAATCCATTGGGCTGACATGAACCATATCATCAAGTTCTTGAACAAATCCTCCATCGCAGCCTGGGCAAACCGCGTCTGGCCCTCTAAGCCGAAATGGGCACCTGCAATTGTAACACCAGTGGGTGTTTCGGCCACCTGACATCCTCTCCTCTTTTAGAAATTTATGGGTACACACAAGTCTCGTCCCTGAACTCCTCAATATTTAAGCATCACCTGAGCATAGTGACATAGGAGATCACAATTCAAGGTCAAGCCACCTATTTCAAATTCAAAATCATTAAGATACAGTATGGACCCAAACAAGTTCGAAATTGGCGGCTCATATAAAGAGTACTTGAAACTGCATTCCGTACTGCTTACACAGGAATATAAGAACTCAGATTGTATAAGATATTTATGCACAAAATAAATAAATTGTTACAATTGGTTTCCAAAATCCAAATAGATAAACAAATAAACAAACTCCAATTTATTTCCTATACGATTACAACAATTACCCAATTCAGATACTCAAAACCAAAATAGAATTCAAGTCGAATTGCATCCATCTATTTCAGGTTGATCATTGCTTGAGTAATTCCATATTAAACAAATAAACAAAATTTATAACCAAGATCACATCAGCTCAACAACAGTATCACTCAGATATAATCTTTTTGTAAAACAAAAACAAATATATTTTTACATTTAAATTTTCAATCCAATTTATTTCCTGTACAATTACAGTTACCCAATTCAAATACTCAAAAATCGAATTCGAGGTCGAATCCAATCCATCCATTTCAGGATGATCATCGGTTGAATCTAAACAATCGGTAATTCCGTATTAAAAATACCATAATAGTCAGCTAAATTAAGGCCAAGATCAGACTTTAATCAGCTCAAAAATCAGTAAATTCAAATAAATAAAATAAAATATGAAAAAAAACTCTAGTCTCATTTTGCAGCAGGAAATTTAGAAACTTGAAGCAACAAAGATAACACTAACTTCAGATTCATAAAACCATCAAAAATATTTCATACATACACACACACACACACACACACACACACACACACACACACACACACATATATATATGCATGGTTCAAAAAGGAAAACCCTAACCTTGAGAAGGCGAAGGTATGCTCAAATATCTGAGACTGTTTCCGTACCGATGGTGCGACGAAATGAACGCTGTGTTTTCTCTGTCCTCTCTCTCCCTGTCTAGTATCTTCCTTCGGATTGGTCTTCTGTTACATCACACCCGTTAATTTGATCCTGCGGCTGGAATTGAGCGCCTGTACTTGACAAAATAAAGACTTAGACAAGTCAAATCTTAAACATTTATATGACATTTTAGTCCTCAAATTTTACATTAAACAACTATAAATATATGCGATTGAAATATTTTTAAAATATTGTACGAGATTGTAACTGCACTCATGCAAACTGTAATTTACCCATAAAATTTTAATTTGAACTAGGGCTCAAACCAATCCATCTACCCCACCCAATTTGGTTTTGTTATTTTTCTCATAAACAAGTAAGTGTAGAAGCTCATAACTCTGAGAGAGAAAAGTTAGAGGTAGAGAGAGAAAGAATTCTAGAGAGAGAAGTGGTTGAATAGAATGATTTCATTACATTTAACTGAATGAGAACAATACAATATAAATAGGTACAATTAGCTTAACAGCTAAGTAAGGATAATGCTTTAATCACATACAGAACTAGTTGATGGTCCTATTATATTCCTAACACACCCATTCAAGCTGAAGTGAGGTGATCTCACTGAAAGCTTGGAAGTCAATTCTGCAAACCGATCAGAGGGCAAAGATTTAGTGAAAATGTCTGCAAGTTGAAGAAGAGAAGCAACATGATGCACGCTGACTTTGCCACAGAGAACCTTTTCTCGAATATAGTGATAGTCGATTTCAACATGTTTAGTCCTAGCATGAAATACAGGATTGAAGGCCAGTGCAATTGCACTTTTATTATCACAGAAACTTGCAGGAGTTTTGAGAATAGGAAAGGAAATGTCCTGCAATACTTTACAAACCCAACTGAGTTCAGCGGCTGTAGTAGCTAGAGACTGGTACTCGGCCTCAGTAGACGATCGGGCAATAGTGCATTGCTTCTTTGCACTCCAGGATATGAGATTCGGTCCAAGAAAAACACAGTAGCCACTAGTTGATCTTCTGTCAACAGGACATCCTGCCCAATCTGCATCAGACCACGCAGTGAGATATTGAGGACCTTCATTAAACCAAAGACCAGAATCAAGAGTACCCTTCAAATATCGAAGTATCCGTTTAACTGCCTGTAAGTGGATTGTCCGAGGAGAATGCATATACTGACATACTTGGTTAACAGCAAAGGCCAAATCAGGCCGAGTCCATGTTAAATACTGCAAGGCCCCAACAGTGGAGCGATAAAATGTAGGATCTGAGAGAGGAGAACCTGAGTGATCCAGTTTAGCAGAACCAACAGGAGTGGAGCAAGGCTTGACACCAATCATATCAGTTTTCTTTAACAAATCAAGTGCATATTTAAACTGATGCATAAATAAACCCTTAGCAGACCTGTGAACCTCAATGCCCAGAAAGTAATGAATATCACCCAAGTCTTTCACAGGAAACATAGTTTGTAACTGAGCAATAATGGACTGACAGACTGTACGAGAAGTGCCAGTGATGATGATATCATCAACATCGACTAAGATGAAAGTAATTGTAGAATCCTTTTTGATAAATAGACTGGTGTCAGAGTAGGAAGGTGAGAAACCCAATGAGATGATGGCCTTGTGAAATGCTTCATACCAGGCCCGAGGTGCCTGTTTTAAACCATAGCGAGACCGGTTGAGTTTGCAGACATGTTGAGGTTTGGACTTATCAACAAAGCCAAGGGGCTGGACCATGTAGACATCCTCCTTTAATGTACCAAGCAAAAACGCATTACTGACATCAAGCTGATGTACAAACCAGTCATAAGAAACAGCAATGGATAAGAGAATTCTGATAGTAGTAGGTAGGCTTAGCAACAGGATTGAATGTCTCAGAGAAATCAAGGCCCTCTTGTTGATGAAACCCTTTAGCTACAAGACGAGCCTTATACCGTTCAATTGAGCCATCTGGTTTATGCTTAAGTCTAAACACCCACTTGCAACCTACCAAGTTCAAACTAGGATGAAAAGGAACCAAATCCCAAGTTCCAGTTGATTGCAAAGCTTGAAACTCATCTTCTATGGCTTGCATCTAGGATAGATTCTTGGAAGCTTGTAAAAATGTTGTAGATGTGGAAGGAAGACATGCAAGGGGATCAATAAAGGCTGGAAGGGAATGTTTTGTTGTTGTGAAAACCTTTGGTTTGTGAATGCCAGCCTTTGCCCTTGTAATCATGGGATGTGAGTTATGTAGAACAGGTGCGGGTACATAGGCAGATGGCAGAAATTGAGTAGACTGATGAGAAGTGGAGCAACCTGTTTGAGTATGGGAAGTGTCATCTGTGGAAAAAGAATGGCTAGCAGGGATAGAAGAAGCTTGATGTTGTGATGAACTATCATGACTAGCAATCTGTGAAGTAATTTGTGAAGTACTTGTTAAAGAAGAAACTGGAATGGTTACAGTAATAGGAGAAGAGCCGAGAGATGATGCAACATGTGGTGAAATAGATGGAGAGAACATGCCTTGCTTGAAAGGAAACAAGTGTTCATCAAAAGTAACATGCCTTGAGATATAAACTTTATTAGCCACAGGATCAAAACAGCGATAACCACAATGATTGAGACTGTACCCGAGAAAAATACACAACTTGCTCTTTGGATCAAGTTTATTAGATGGGTAGGGCTGCAACCATGGATAGCAAGCACAGCCAAAAGCTTTAAGAGTATGATACTGAGGAATGGCATTGAAATGTTTTTCCCAATGACTAGTAGAAGAGGATTGAGGAGGTAGTCTATTACTGATGTAGACAGCAGTCTGAAAAGCCTCTACCTAAAATGCCTATGCTTTCTTTCTGCACAGCCGTTTTGTTCTGGTGTATGATGACAACTTAACTAATGTGTAATGCCCTGGTCATTAAGAAAATTCTGAAAATTCTTGCTTAAGAACCCACCCACCGAATCTGACCTGAGACATTGTATCTTACAGGAAAAGAAATTCTGAACTTTGAGAACAAAAGCTTTGACAATTGAGTAGACATCATATTTATAAACCATAGGATATAACCAACTGTATTTAGTATAGTCATCTACCAAAATGAGGTAGTACTTGTAACGAGTACATGAAAGAGTGGGAGAATGACCCCAAACATCTATATGCAGTAAGTGAAATGGCCTAGTGGAGGTACAGGGCAAAGTAGAAAATGGTAATCTAGAGGCTTTCCCCATCTTACAATCAGTACAAATGGACCCTGAATTGACAGAACTAGTAACAGGGAGCTGATTTTTATTTACAACATTATGTAATACTAAGCTCGATGGATGTCCGAGTCTTTTATGCCAGATATGAACATCTGCCTTAGCGATCATTAATGCCTTATGAGAGAGTGCAATTCCAGAAGTACCATTGGATGCATTCCTGTAGAAAGGATATAAACCACCTTCACAGAGGCCCTGGAAAAGCATATTCCTAGTTCTTAGGTCCTTTATATAGAATCCAAATGGATCAAAGGTCAGAGAAGCCCAATTGTCATAGAAAAATTTGTAAACTGATAACAGGTTATGTGATGCTTTTGGAACTAACAGCACATCATTGAGTTTAAATGTAGCATTGGAAGTACGAATTAAAGCAGATCCAGTATGAGAAATATATAGACCTTTGCCATTACCAACAAATAGCTGATCACTACCAGTGTAGGGAATGGCAGAATTAAGAGAGGATGGATCAGGTGTAACATGGTGAGAAGCTCCACTATCAGTTAACCAATAGCTCGGTGAAAGAGAAGTAGCAGCAGTCATGCCAACATGAGGTCCAATGTTTGATCTTTGAGATGCAAATTGAAGGAGTTTCTCACAATTGAGAGCTTCATGACCATGTTTGAGACATAATTGGCACTGCAAAGATCTCCTAGAAGAATAATTGTTGAAGTTCTGACCAGAGAATGTGGATCTTGAATTAGGACCAGGTCCAAGAAGACTATTAGAGTTGTTGTTGTAGTTACGAGTGCCTCCAAAATTTCGATTTGAAGTGTATCGATTTTTATTCTGAAAGCGACCACGTGAATTGCCTCTGTAATTGTTGGAACCAGAAGAACCTTGTTGAGCCGTATAAGCATGAAACGGTGCTGAAGAAGAAGAAGGTTCTCTGGTTTTGCGTTTCTGAAGAGAAATCTCTTTACTCAGGAGTAATCCATGCAACTCATCAGGATTAACAAATTCAGATCTTGTTTCAATAGAGTCAACAAATGATTCATACTCAGTGGAAAGACCAGAAAGTATGTAGGCCATAAGATCTGAGTCAGAGATCGGTTCACTAGCCGCAGCAAGTTTATCAGAGATCTCATTGGGAGAGTTGAGATAATCAGTCATTGAAGAGTTTCCTTTCTGGATAGCCTGAATCTTTGAGCATAAGCTATGAATGTGAGTGCGAGATGCACCAGAAAACCGACGCTCAAGAGATTTCCAGAGAGATCTGGAATCATCCATGCCAATTGTCATTGGAATGAGATCTTCAGATAGTGTCGAATTAATCCAAATCATCATAATTTGATCACAATCACACCAAGTCTCATATGCTGGATTAGAAACTTGAGATCCAGACGAATCAGTCACAAATTGAGGAGGACACACATCAGTGCCATTGACAAGCCCTAAAAGCTTGAATCGTTTCAGAACAGGGAGGAAGAGACTGCACCAGGTGATGTAGTTGTGACGATTGAGTTTCGTTGCAACCATACCAGTAATATTCTGAACTGTGATCGAAGAGAGAGACTGAATTGACGGAGTTGGAACCTCGACATGAGAACCAGAAGAGGTAGCCGGAGATGAAGAATCCGCAGAATTCACAACATTCACCATCAGAAGATCAAGATTGGAGGAGAAAATGCAAGAAATTAAAGAAATTAGGGCAGATAAGATTTGTTTGGGAGAAGAGAAAGAGTGAGAAAATTCAAGAAGACGGAAGCGGTGGATCTAGGTCGTTAGACAACGGCGAAGATACTATGTAGAAACTTATAACTCTGAGAGAGAAAAGTTAGAGGTAGAGAGAGAAAGAATTCTACAGAGAGAAGTGGTTGAATAGAATGATTTCTTTACATTTAACTGAATGAGAACAATACAATATAAATAGGTACAATTAGCTTAACAACTAAGTAAGGATAAGGCTTTAATCACATACAGAACTAGTTGATTGTCCTATTATATTCCTACCAGTAAGTAAATGTTATATTTTATACAAATACTTATATCATACAAGAAAAAAATTAATGTTCATTGAACAATAATTGAGAACTTTTACCTTTAAAAAATGAAGAAATTTTGTAAGTTATATGGCGTAAAATCAAATAAATTTTAAGCAGTCAATACTACGAACAATATAGTAAATTATGATAACAAATCAAAAATTGCCAAACAAGAAAAAATAAAACAAAAGAAATATACGTGGTTTGGTTTGCTTATGTGGTTTTTCATATAAGACATCAAATCAAAGTAACTGTAGTTTGGTTCCATTTAATCCAAAATTACACTCTACTAGCGTAAAACTCAAACCAAATTGCTTGTATATTTTTTTTATCAAGAATTGAAATAGCTATCCTAGTGAAGAATCTCTCTTAAAATTGACGTTGAACTATTGCGAATGTAGATGTTCGTTGTTCAAAATATTGTGAAAATCCAACTTAGAGAGACGAAAGTAAAATCTCAAAAAATGGTGGGTGACGTAAGTGTAATTTGTGGTATATTATGTTCCACTTTGTAATTTGACTTTTTATCATGTCTCGTTCTGCAATTTGCCCCCATCCAACAAAACTCATCATCTTACTTGTCCTCCTGCAGAGGCGCGCCACCCAGCCATCACTGCCACCCAGACCAGTCACTACCACCACTATCAGTTCACCAGATCCCAACCTCTCCAACCGTTTTGGTATCTGGGGCACCCAAAAAACCCACAACCAATCAAATCCCACTCCAAATCCATCAATGGAGTCCGTCGTCGTCCTCATGCCAGTCCCAATGTCCCCGTACTTAGAGCAAGAGCTCGAGAGGCGCTTCAACCTCCTCAAGCTCTGGACCGCCCCTGAAAAAGCGGAGTTCCTCAAGGCCCACTCCGGCGCCATCCGAGCCGTCATCGGCAATGCTGGGAACGGAGCCGACGTCGGGCTCATCGAGGCGCTGCCGGAGCTGGAGATCATCGCCAGCTTCAGCGTCGGAATCGATAAGGTGGATTTGGAGAAGTGTAGGGACAAGGGTATTCGGGTCACGAACACGCCGGACGTTTTGACGGACGACGTGGCGGACCTTGCGATTGGGTTGGCGTTGGCTGTGTTGCGACGGCTCTGTGAGGCTGATGGGTATGTGAGGAGTGGGGGGTGGAAGAACGGCGACTACAAGTTGACCACCAAGGTTTTGTTTTTTTTACTGTTTTAGACATAATTTGGATTTGATATGTTTTTATAATTAGTAATTGTGCTTGTTTTGCATTGCTTGTGGATTGACAACTAATCTCTTAAAATGTTTTAAGAGAATTGGAGATTGTGGTAAAAAAAAACCAATTGTTGAAGTAAAAAAGAGAGGAATAAGAAATGTGATATGGATATTGAAATGTTGAAATGGTAATTTTTTATATTACTTTACTGTTAAGATTCAAGAACATCATGATATGAGGTTGTGGATTTGATGTTCACTTGTCGTGCAGTGGCAAGAGCTAGTAGTGCCTGCAGCTTTATGTGAAAATTAGTAGTCTGTCGAAAAGCATTACTCACTCGAAGATGTCTTCAAATGTTAGTCTGTATTGAAATCGGCTTTGTAATAATGATGTATTACTGCAGGTCATCTGTTTTCGATTCTTGTCTGGACAGGTTCTTCCACAGATGCAATGAGGCATTCTTTCTGGCGTAGTTGACTGTTTATTGTTTCTTATTCTCTGTGTATGCATATCTTTTTCCTTTTTGTTTATGGACTGTCCCGTGCTTAGTTCTTTGATTGGAAAATGCTGATTCAATGGCTGCTTTATTCTGTGGTCTTTGTGTCTGTCGAAACTTTTTTGTTATCGCATAATTGAGGTTCTAAGTTTCAAATTTAACAATGATATGATTGAAAATTGGTTTGGGAAGGCATAGTCAACTGTTCTTGTTCATTTTATGCGTTCCAAGCTCCAACTTTGTTTAATATGAGAGAATGCAGATTATTAGTCTTGATTTGATCAAGTTACTGAATTTCGTAGACTGAATTAATGTAGTTCATTCTGAATTTCCAATTTAACATACTGCATTGTAGAACTGGTTGGCAAAAGAAATTGTAACTGTCGATGTGCTGCATTCAACATTGTTCCGCATTTAACGAAAGAGAATGCTATATATTTTCAATGGTAACCGAAGACGTCTCTTCAAAGAATCATGGCCGGATGCCCATGATGTGTTGATAGGGTCGTTTAAGTGCAGTAATTTTGTGACAGAAATTAGATGCAGCTTTAATATGAAATGTCAAAGTTGATAAAAAACTGAGCAGTAGTTTGTATTTTCTACCTAAACAGAGTTAATTGTGAAGTTAGTAACTGCAAACAAGTTACATGTCTGCCCTGAATCTTTTCTTCGTTATAATTTTAATAGTTTTTCTTTCATTTCAGTTCACTGGAAAAACAGTGGGCATCATCGGATTGGGAAGAATTGGAAAAGCAGTTGCCAAGAGAGCCGAGGCTTTTAGCTGTCCAATCTCATACTACTCCAGAACGGAAAAACCAGATTTAAGGTACAAATACTATCCAAGTGTTGTGGAGTTGGCCTCAAAATGTGATATCCTGGTTGTTGTATGCCCATTAACTCAAGAGACCCGCCACATTATTAATCGTGAAGTCATTGATGCTTTGGGGCCAAAGGGTATTCTCATTAACACTGGGAGGGGTCCTCATGTTGATGAATCTGAGCTGGTATCTGCACTGCTAGAAGGCCGGTTAGGTGGTGCTGGGCTCGATGTTTATGAAAATGAACCAGATGTACCTGAGCAGCTGTTTCAGCTCGAGAATGTGGTACTCTTACCTCATGTAGGAAGTGACACTGTGGAAACAGACACTGCCATGGCTGACCTTGTGATTGGGAATCTTGAGGCTCATTTTTTGAACAAGCCATTGTTGACGCCGGTGGTTTAACAGTTATAGTACCTAAAGGAAAAGTTTGCTGAAATCAGCATCGTCTTGATCAGATACCATTAATCTTCTTCAATTAATAACCGTTGTTACAAGAATTGGCAAATGAATCTTAAACGCAAACAGGCTTCTGCTTGACTAGAGATGATTTCACCCGTTTATCCAATCAGTTATATTTTTCTGGATGTAGTTAGACTAAGGATGGTTCATTAACAAGTCTTTTTGCTTCGCTTTGCAGCTGCTTGGAACCTCTCATATGCATTCAGCTCGATACTCGCAGGCCAAAAGATCTCTCCTTTAACCTAAAAAGAAGAGACTGCAACTTCAAAGTTACCTCAAAAAGAGAAGGAAGAAGAAAGAGGCAAATGAGAGGAGAGAAATAGGAAAGGAATGTGACGAAAACAGTTGTAAGTTTGTTCGGCTTGTTTGTGTGTTTGTTGGGCTTTTGAGCCTTTGGATTGAGCTTTTGTTGTATAAGCCCAAACCAATAAGGTCCAGCGCAAACAAACATCCACCATACAACAAAGTGTATAATCGTGCGTCTCAAATCTAACACTGTACTAGCTGAATTTCAAAGAATCAACATTGTATTTTCCTTTTCGATTATATGCAAGTATTGTAATTAGAAGGATGCACAATGAATACTAATTGTTGTTTAATATCGTGGTGAGAATCAATAATGTGTTAGCAATGAGTTAGCAATAATGTGGTTCAAATTCATCCTTGGCGAGAATCGAACCTAAGACCACTCACTTACAAGTAAAGAAGAATACCACTACACTCTAGTACTAAGTGACATTCAGGTAGCTACTTTAGATTGGTTATAAGATAAGAGTTTTTGGCAGGATAACCCTAATATTAGGATGAGGGCAAAAGGTGCTCTTTCATTAGTTATAGTTTGCTTACTGTTGGAAGCTGTACTTTAACGTGGCACATCATGGTTTATAGCTCTCTGCTTTTATATTTTATATTGAGGTTTTAAGGTGCTTGTGAGCACTTTTCGTGTAAAGGGAGATGAGAGGTGGTCTTTGATAGTGTATGACACCTTTTGCATGCATTTGCCTGATCACTACGTAGTAATAGATTTAGGAGCAATATGCCCCATCATTTTACATCGCGCAAAAGAATAGGCTGCAAGCGGTGCATGCAACATGGTTCTCCTAGGGCAGCAGAAAGTGGGGGGAAAAAGAAACAAAGAAAGAGTAGAAGAGTTACACGGTGATTTAGGAGTGATCAAGAAGCTTTCTGAGTTTAGCTATTACGGTAGTGACGTGGATTTTTGTTTTAGTCTTGGAATCAAAGTAGGGGATTTTTTGTGGAACTTATCATTGTTGGGGTATGTCTTGTTTAAGCTTTGTGAAATATGTGTTATACTTGGTATGTTTATCACTGATATAATCATTTGTATGAAACTTTGATATATTATTGTTATTTTCGATAATGTGCATATCCTGATAATGTTGATTATATGCAGTGATAATATTCATATGGCTGTTTGGTGAGAATCGAAGAAGTTATAGCGATTTAATTTTTTTTCAGAAACCTGCAAGAATTTCCATTTTTCTGACGACTATGATGGTAGACGTCAGACGTTGCCGACGTCGGCAATTGGAGTGAAGGAGAAGACATGAAATATTTTGTTAGATTCTTGGAATATTCCTTAACAACGTGAAGGTATATTCTGTTAGTTAATGAAATATTTCGTCCAATGATAGTTAACGAAATATTTCGTATTAGGACAAAATATTCCAACCAATTCCAACCATGCGTGGGGTGCATGGCGGCACGTGCAGTGGTGCACGGCGGCCAACGACGGCGCGTGGCAGTGGCTCGGGCCGAAAACCCAAAATGTCATTCTTAGCTAATTTTGATGCCCCGAATCATTTTAACGTAGTTTTATGGTTGCCCACCACTTAAATTTGCGTGGAGATCCGACCGTCAAATCGTCACAAATTTTTAGTATGTTGCTCTAGAAGCATAATAAGACCTTAGGAAGTTACTGATAAAAAATTCGATGTGCGGATCTTTTGGGTTGAAATGACGTGGAGTGTACACCGTACCGTTGATGGTTGACCGAAGGTTGACTTTTGGTCAACGTGTCCCGAATCCCTCTAGATTGTTGTAGTTGACTGTACAAGTGAGATTTACGTGTTTTATCGAAAGAATTCTAAAACGAGACTTGTGATTTGTTCTATGCGATGATTGTGCGTGATCGTTTCGGTATTTGTGCTAGGAGACATTGCGTGGACTCCAAGTGAGTGACTTTAATATATGTGATATGCTTGATTACCCATGAATCCTCATGTTAGTATCCTTGGTGGATATGGCATGGTTTTATAAATGTGTTTTATATTAAATTGTTAACCCATTGTCATGGGGAATTGTGCATCGAACCTTGTATTATGTCTTGTTTCATTAAGCCGTTTTGAATTATGTTCACTGGATTCTGCTTGGTTCCGTTAAGTGGTCCAGAACCGGGTTTCGCTAGGGTTCCATTGAGTGGTTTAGTTCTTAGCTCCGTGTGGATTCCGTTGAGTGGTCCGGAATCTATCCATCTGTCTTCGTCTGGATTTCGTTGAGTGGTCCGGAATCGTATCATATTCGAATTCTATTGAGTGATAAAGAATCCCTCATACTCTGCAACTTCGTTGAGTGGTCCAAAATCGTATCCTGTTCTGCTTCGATGAGTGGTTTGAAACCTGTTTTCAGTTGGACTTTGTTGAGTGGTCCAAAATCGCATCACCTACCTTCGTTGGTTCGTTGATTCCTTGGATTTGGTCTAGAATGTGAAAGCTTAGGAGATGTAGGCTTCGGCTGAACTGAATCACTGTAGCCCTAGTTTTCAGTGCATTTATCAACTGAATCACTCTAGCCCTAGATTTGAGAACCTTTGTGGTTTGATTTAGAAAGGCTGATGGATGTTTGGGTGACTCATTCGGGATTTTCAATGTGTTTATGATTTTATGAATATTGTATATAAATTGTGATCGATGGACTTGTTTTATGATTATCACATACGTCGGATTATTGTCACTTGTACGAGCTTTGTAGCTTATCCGGCTTGTTGATTTGTCCCGTGCACCATTCCCACGGTGTAGGGGCAATTATGCAGGTGATAGAGTTTAGTTGATACGAGGAGCTTTGGGGTAGCAGTCAGAGTTCAGAGAATGAAGTGCTTAGGTTATCCCTATACATTTCCTTGTATTTCTTCTAGACTTTCTTTTGAGTGCCTACAGGCATGTAGCTTGTTGAACAATCGGTGTATTTGTGATAGAGACCCACCACCTTACTTTTATTTGTAAATTTCAGTATCATTATTCCCTTATGTATTTCTTATTTGTGTTCATCGCACCTTCTACAGTAGAGCGTCGTGTGTTTATCTTGGATGTTGGTCTGGATCGGGGCGTGACATTATGTCCCTATTAAGTTGTGATTTCGCTCACCCTATACATTTTAGACCTTGTAGGTTCGGTACAAGATTAATGAAGGGTAGACAAGCTGAGGTTATGTTAGGTGAGAGATTTTAAGAATTTTATTTATTTTTGTACACCTTGTAAGGATATTAGAGTTATTTGTATATGAGAAGTTCGTTTTTATTTAAATTTTAGTTTTTAGCTAGCACATTGGGGAGAAATTTTTCAGTGTGATTGGTTCACGGGGTGGTACACCACGTGTCACTATACAAATGGTGGGATATGTGTGTTAAAAAGTTAATAACTTAAAAATAAAATTTCCCACCATTTATATAAAAACACGTGGTGTACCCTCCGTGTTCCGATTACACTGAAAAATTTCTCCACATGGGGGCGAGGTTTATTTTTCCTATCAATCATCTTATAAATTTGAGCTCCAACCATATATATATATGGTGTTCTAAAAAGCGGCTTAGGCGCTAGTTGTTAGTCAACTGTCGCGGGCTAAATGTATGGTGTTCTAAAAAGTGGTTTAGGCGCTAGTCATTAGTCAACTGTCGTGGTTAGCCCATAAGCAGTCACAAAAACGAAAAGCTAATTAGGCGGCGACTGGGTGGAGTTAGGCGGGATTAGGTGGGACTAGGCGGGGCTAAACGGAGTTGGACGGGGCTGGGCGGACTTCTGTGGAGACCGAAATCTGCAAAAAAAAAAATAGTTGCAACGGAGGCAACTGGCGAAGAAGATGAAGGCTTCAATATTTCCTCAGCAACACGGCATCGTTTTCCGGTTTGCTAACTTTTCGTTTGTTTACCTTTTTTTTGTAAACCCAATGTACTGACCCCACTATTTCTTCTTCCTGGAACCAGGATCCTCTCCAGATCCATTTCCTAGGGATCCTAGGGATCACACAATTCTGTCCGTTCATCGTATATCGTGCGGTCAAAAATTATTTAAAATTTAAGATTTAAAATTCAAATATAAATAATACCTAACGAAAACTGACCGCACGATATAAAATAAACAGACAAGATTGCGGGATCCCTAGGATCCCTATGGAAAGATCCGGCGAGGATCCTGGTTCCTCTTCCTGATTTAAACTTTCTGACCCCACCTGTCATTTGTCGTTTGATTGCCCATTTTCCCTTTTTTTCCTCTTCTTAACCCCATCTTTACTTTGTTTACCTATTTACCTTTTTGAAGGATTGTTTTATTTATTCTTGTAACTTTTTATTTTCCTTCTTCCTTCTTTTTTCTCTAAGATTTCATTATATTTATTTTAAACTCTCACATTATTTATAAATGTTGCATTATTTTTCAAAAAATAATATAAAATATTATTTAATGTTTATTTATATAATATATAGTAAATCTACTTAAATCCGCCTAGGCTCTCGCCTAACCGCCTAAACGCAGCTCGTCACTAGACTTGCGTCTAATGTCTATACATATACAATTAAAGGGAACTAAAGAGATTAAGCACACAATGCTATCGCCCAAGTAGTTGACAAAATGCCTCTTCAAAAACATTGAAAAAAAATTTCTGGCAATTGTGCGCACTATTGTTGGATGCACCGATGATTCTCTTGTATTCGTCGCTACTTAGTTAGTTGTGTTATAGATGAATTAATTTTCTAGCTTCGTCCCTGCTTCTCTGTACCCAAATTTGAATCTTCATTCTTCTAATTTAGAGTAGATCAACGCTCATAAAAATTTCTTGTTTTAAAGTTTCCATCTATTATAAAACCTACTTATTTTAAAAATTATGCTATTCCAAACTACTAAAAATAAAAATATTTGTTACATAGTACTACGATTTAGTGGTATCTCTCGTCACTTGTATGTGAGAGGTCTTAAGTTCGATTCTCTCCAAAGGCAAATTTGAACAACATTATTGCTAGTCCCTTATGAGGTTAAGTTCATCTCATCTCCCTTAATGTACATAATTTTGTATGTTGAAAAAAAAAAAGACAAAAATATTTGAATTTTATGACACCTCTCTTTTTTATTACATCGATATTATTACACTAAGGGGAATGAGAGTTTGGCTAAGACACAGAATGGGCAGTCTAATTTGGTATTGAATTCGCCATCCACGAGATTCGAACCTAAGATCTCTCACTTCCAAGTGAAGAAGAATACCACAAGACCGTAGTACTGAGTGGTTATGACACCTCTCTTAACCCTTTAATTTATTATAATTTTTCTATTCAAGCACCGTTTGGGCACTCTCACATTTTGTGTTATTTATTTAAGGGTTTTATCATAAATGGTTCTTGAAATTGATCCACTTCATCAAGATGGTTTCTGAAATTGAAAATCAATCAATGTAGTCTCTGAAAATGGGTGTCACAAATCAATGTGGTCATTCTGTCAAAAATTCTGTTATGTGCTAACATGGCACATAAGTGGGTCCCACAAATCTAATTAAATATTACCATGCGAAACTAAAAATATGTAAATAATTAAAAACAAAAAAAAAAAAATGGAAAAACTCGGTTGCGTTGGGTCTGGGATTCGACTCTGCCATGGATCGAGTCCGGTGAGTTGGGATTGAGTCTGGGTGGGACAAACTTGGTTGAGGATGGTGAGTTGTTAGCGAGTTCCGGTGAGGAACAGAAGGCGATGGTTGTGGTGAAGGAATGAAAGCCACCGAAGCTGAAGCCCAAGAAAAGGCGACGCTGATGTTAACTGTTTAACCAACCAACCAAATTGGGGGTTGATCATGTGGTGGACTAGCAGTGAAAATCTACCCAAAGTGTGAAGGATTTTTAAAATCCCGAAAGCTTTAAAAGGCAATGAAGGTTTTGGATTGGGGAGGGGAAGAATAAGATGTATGAAGGGGTGGTTCAGTATGGGATCCCATACCGAAACCCTTGTCCCGATTCCCAAACCGAAATTTTCGGGAATCCCAATTTAAATACCGATCCCAAACCAAATTTTCGGGAATCCCGATTTTTGGGAATCCCGAAACTCCCATACCGAAACCCTTGTCTTGATTCCCAAACCGAAATTTTTCGGGAATCCCAATTTCAATACCGATCTCAAACCAAATTTTCGGGAATCCCGAAATAGTTTAGGGATTTCGGGACAAATCGGGAATCTCGAAATGGTTTTGGGCTTTTGGACTAAAATTTGACATATTATGCTTTTGGACTAAAATTTGACATATTATGCTTTTGGGCGAAAATTCAATCTGTTATATTGAAAAATTGACATATAGGCATGCCCAATCTGCCAATTTGTTTCTACTAATCTGTGCACACAAATCTGCCAATCAAATGGCAAGGCCCAGTTAGTATCTGCCTATTCAAAAGCAATCTGCCAATATGAAACGTTAATATATGCTTGAGTAAACTAGTAAATCTATCTATAATCATGCTAGTCCCCAAAATTACGTCTAAAACGTTAATATATGCTTGAGTAAACTTCTATACATATATAATATAAATATTATAGATAGATGTAAAGTTTTCTCAAGCAAATTGTAACTTATAATCTATCCATGTATCCATCTATCAATCTAGCATATTTATTCTGCATCTATGTATCCATCTATCAATTTTCTGTGATTTAAAAATTCTGTATATGTTCCACTATCTATCTTAGGGCTCCTTCCTGTATATGTTCCATCATCGATTTCCAGTGCTCCTTCAGTATTTCAATTTTCACTATTGTAGGTAGATGATGTTCCCCTTAAAGATGTGATCAAATATATTTAAAAATTAAATAATATATATATATATATATATTTTTCGGTTTGGTTTGGGAATACTAAAATCCCAAAAACTTGAGACCGATTCCCGTACCAAAATTTCGGGATCGGTTCGGTATTGGGTATCAAAATTTTCAAGAATTTCGGTTTGGGATTTTTTTGGTTTGGTTTCGGGAATTTTTCGGTTCGGTTTGGGATTTTTTTCTAGCCCTAGATGTATGTTCATATTTTCTTTTAATTTTTTTAAGTTTTCGATTATACAAAAATAAAAATAGTTTTTTTTTAATATTTTAATATTTTTAATTTCAAGTGGTAATATTTAATTATATTTCTAGGACCTAATTATGAGCCACATCACCACATAACAGAATTTTTGACGAAATTGTGACTGAAAAAACACATTGATTTGTGACACCTATTTTCAGAAAATAATTTTTAATTTTAGAGTTAATTTCAGGACCATCTGTGATAAAAACTTTTATTTAACCAAGCGTCGTGTTTCCCTTGCCCACTTCCCCGATCACCACGGACATTACAAGCCACCCATCGCTACCAAAAGCTTCCCATAATCCCACGACCACCACCTTCTCAAATCCCATCCTCTCCAATCCTTTCGGGGACGGCACAAACCCCGAAACCAAACAAGCCCCATTTCTCCAAATCCCACAACAATGGACTCCATCGGCGTCCTCATGCCGATCCCCATGTCCTCCTACTTGGAGCAGGAGCTCGAGAAGCGCTTCAACCTCCTCAAGCTCTGGACTGTCCCCCACAAAACCCAGTTCATCAAGGACCACTCCGCCTCCATCCGCGCCATCGTCGGCAACGCCTCCGCCGGAGCCGATGCCGAGCTCATCGCCGCTCTGCCGAAGCTGGAGATTATTTCCAGTTTCAGCGTCGGAATCGATAAGGTCGATTTGAAGACGTGTAAGGAAAAGGGTATTCGGGTCACCAACACGCCCGACGTTTTGACCGATGACGTGGCGGACCTTGCTATTGGGCTGACGTTGGCGGTACTGAGACGGCTCTGTGAGAGTGAACGGTATGTGAGGAGTGGGCAGTGGAAGAAGGGCGACTACAAGTTGACCACCAAGGTTTTTTTTTTTTTTTTTTTTCTCAACAATTTTTTTATTTAATTTTCAATTACTTGCAATAGGGTTTATTTGCTTTTCTTATTTTTATTGGTTTGAATGGATATTGATATTTGATTGTGCTGCTCGTGATTTGAGGGTGAGTTGATGGGCTATTTTTGAAGTTATGGTAAAATTTTGTAAGTGTTAACTGTGGTTTAGGGTAAGTGTAAAATTTTGTTTATCTCACACTGTGGGTCCCAAGTCCGGATAAAGGAGGAGGAGGAGGGCGTCAGGTAGTAGACAACTGGAACTTTGTTCTTACATCGAATCCTTATGAATATGAGAACTGTGGTGTTATTTGTAGAATACCCTGTTGGAGAGTATGGTAAAAAAATTTACCAATTGTTGAAGTCAAGGGGAAAAGATTAAGGAACAACTGTTGAACTGTTGAACTGGTGATTCCTGCTAAAGCTTGTTGTTAAGGGAAAGAGGGTGAAGTCCTGAATTTGATGTTCTTTGCTTAATTTTGTATTCGAAGACACAAACTTATTGTGCTTGTGTAAATTTTCAGTCAGTCAAAGTACATTTCTCAGTGAAAGATGCGTTCAATTCTCTGTTGTAGTGATGTATTTAGGATGACATCACCAAAGGGAAAGGGAAAGAGATGGTAGTCGGTGTTGGTTGTTTGTTTCTCGTTCTTGTATGAAGAGGTTCTTGTTGGTGACGCACGAGACTGTGCTCTTGATTGCTTGCTTCTCATTGTTGTCTGCATATATGCTTTGTTTGCCTTCTTATTTGTGGAGTGTCTATCACTTTGTATATCTTTGGTTGCAACTGCTTACTCACTCGCTGCTTTGCCTGCTAGTCTTCCATGTACTGAAAATTTTCTTAGTATCTTATTGGAGTTTCTGAGTTTCCAACAGTTGAAATTTGGTAGCCAAATTAATGTGCATTCTATATAGCTTGTGCACATCTCATAAGAGAGAATAAAAATATTTCCGTTCCAATTCTTGAACTAACAAGGTACAAATTTTCTATCCGTTGTGTTCCTCTGTGTGGTTTTGTCGTTGCTAATATCATGGACTTACTATATCTCAATATTGTGTAATTTCTTTTGCTTTTCTTTCTTTCATGTATCGTTTCAACTTTGAAGGATTTTGGCGCATTTTTTTTAGCTTATGTGCTATGTATAGCAGTAAAGCCTTGAGTTCTTGATTTTAATTTTTCATCCATATGATATATTTGTTTCCCCTCTTGTGTAAAAGTTCCCTTTCATTTTCAGTTCACTGGGAAAACTGTTGGGATCATCGGTCTCGGAAGAATTGGCAAAGCAGTTGCCAAGAGAGCCGAGGCTTTTAGCTGCCCAATTGCTTACTTTTCCAGGACAGAAAAGCCAGATTCGAAGTTCAAATACTACCCAACTGTCGTGGAGTTGGCCACCAACTGCGATGTTTTAGTTGTTGCATGCCCCTTAACTGAAGAGACCCGCCACATTATCAACCGCGAAGTCATTAATGCTTTGGGACCAAAGGGGGTTCTCATCAACATTGGGAGAGGCCCTCATGTTGATGAAGCTGAGTTGGTATCTGCTCTGGTGGAAGGCCGGTTAGGTGGGGCGGGGCTTGATGTCTATGAGAAGGAACCAGAAGTACCTGAGCAGTTGTTCGCTCTCGAGAATGTGGTCCTCTTGCCTCATGTCGGAAGCGGCACAGTAGAAACTCGCAATGCCATGGCTGACCTTGTGGTTGGGAATCTTGAGGCTCACTTCTTGAAGAAACCATTGTTGACACCAGTGGCCTAATAGCTTTAAGCATCTGGACATGATGACCAGTGGATGCATAGTTTCATCTGCTGCCACAAATGCGTTCAATAATTGTGTTTGTCAATCCGAAAAAAGATCGTTGTTTCTAGAATTTCGGAAATGTTCTTGTAGAAACTGTTGATTAATGATATTTTCTGGTTAATTCTTCATAAAATCCTTGTGTTATAAAGGATCTTATAATTTTTTTATAAATTATATATTCACGTCAAGGGGTGAGAAATTTAGGTTGAATCATACAAAGGGCTAACACTAATAACTTTGCTTTGAACTTATCATCGAGAGAAGTCAAACCTTTGGCATCCCACTTATAAGCAAAAAAGAATACCATTATGCAATAGTGCTAGGTGACAAAAGTCTCATAAATAAATGAAGGGTTTTCATCATAATTAGTCCCCGGGTTTGCGGAACTCTTGGATCCTCTCCGCATTAAAAGCATTGCAGTAAAATCTTTGTTAACTTGAATCTCAGTGATTTCGATAAGAATGTCACAGTAAATGACTAAATATATACCAATTCCTCGCGCCTATCGATTTCCTCAGTGTTCTAGTTATAAATCGATCAGAATTCAGTATCAGATCCTATTTCGAACACGTAAGTATCAGAATTCATCTTTAGCGGCGTTATCTTTGGCTTTTAAATGTTTGAGGATAGTTGTGGCCACGTCCTTGAAGCTCGATTTTGTAGAAAGTTTGATCTGCACAGTGAAAACAATTTCTTGCATAAGTTGGCTATAGAGCGCACATATGAATCATAACAGCAAAAACAAGAGCGTTGGGTAGTCGCTTACCTGAATAACAGTAACCAAACAAATAAATAACAAACAACAATAACCGAGATAGATTTCAGAATCATCACTCTGGCATCTCATCAACTGAACCTTTCATGGCCAGGGACGGTTCTCATTGATGGATAATGTTTCTGAGTTGTAAAATTCGTTGTGATTCACACCCGACACCCGACACCCGACACCCGACACCCGACACCCTCTTCTTTTATTTATAATGTATCGGCAGTTTTCGGAGGATTGACAGAAAGCATTGGAATGTATTATTCGTCAAGCTATTTGAAACAAAAAAGACAACCACCGGTCTTCCAAGTGTTTGTTCAGAGCTTACGTAAATGCTCTAGCTAATCCAATGCCCAATCAAGTTTACGGTTTACATAAAAAGCGAGGCTTTCATCCCAATATCACAAAAACAGATTATGACGTAAAAAAGAACACTTACTTGCAGTCTCGGATGTTCATTCGCAGACACATCTATTCTTGCCAAGAGTAGATTCTCCAAACTTTTAAAGTGCTTAACCAACTTTTGTACATGCTTAGCAGTGGTCTCACAGGTGATGCACCATGGTGTGTATACCTGTTCCATAACTTTGATAATATTTTTCACGGGCACACTGCATGGCCAAAATTCTCTCCCCATCGAAAAAATTCTAAAACCACAATAACTTGCTATACAACAATGATAAGATTTATCATCAATTCTAATGATATTTTAAGCGCAATTTGCCATACAATTCGAAACCAGTACAAACTTAATTAGCAGTTTTAGTTTTGATTATCGGACCTCGAAAAATAACTTATTAGGTTGATTTCAGTACAGAAAAAATTGATTTCCTATTTCTGGAACATTGATGAACCAAATAATACGAATTTTTATTTTTGGTTGGAAAAAACATGCCGTTGCTGTTACTATATGAGCTTCTATTCTGAGTGTGGCTATGCAAGTTTGCAATTAATTTTAATTAGTTCATTATTTAGTTCGAGTTATCTTGTGTAGAGAGAAGTTAAGAGTCGGTTATGGGTTCGGTTGGAACTACATGTGCTGAGTTGTGGTTGAGAGAAAGTCACCCTTTGTTAGTTTGTTCTTTCTTGTTAATTAATTTTTTTCTAGGGCATGTCTATATAAACGACGTCCTATTCCTCTGTAAGACATGCGCTTGAACCTGAGAGTTTCTTCACAAAACTCACTTATTTAAAATTTACTCTTATAGTAGCAATATAGGAAGAGAGGAGTGGGAAACAAAGCTTTAGGTGCAGGGGTGATGGCGATTGCTAGGTTAATATTTACGTTACAAGTTGTTGTGAATGCTGGTGACTTGGAGAAATTGCATGACAATGCATCAAATCCAAACCCACAAGAATTCGCAGTCAAGAGGGTTGAGTTCCCTACTGATTTTGTGTTTGGCGTCTCTACTGCTGCTACACAAATAGAAGCCAGAGAGAATTTCACACCACTCAAACATGTTCATTGCCATCAACTCGTATAGTCGATACAAGGAAGATGTGAGTCAATTCTTACAGATTTTCCATCCCCTGGACGAGGATTCTTCCGAATGGAACCTTGAGTGGTGGAATAAACCAAGAAGCCATTGACCATTACAACCTAATTGACGAGCTAATCAAGAATGGCATCACACCCTATGTGACCATTTTTCATTTTGACTCACCCCAAACTTTGCAAGACAAGTATGGCGGCCCCTTGCACCGTTCCTTTGTGGACGATTTTAAGGATTATAGCGAAATATGTTTCAAAACAATTGGAGATATGGTCAAAAACTGGATTACAATCAATGAACCATTTATCATTTCCACGTTCGGGTATGTACTTGGATTTGCTGCACCAGGCAGATGTTCTTTGCATACAAAATTCGTATGTACAGCTGGTAATTCGTCTACTGAGCCTTCCATTGTGAGCCACAACCTTCTCCTTGCCCATGCTACTGTTGTTAAGCTATACAAAGAGAAGTTCCAAGCAAACCAAGGAGGACAAATTGGAATCAGGCTTGTAGGATAATATGTTGAGCCTTTTCAGACTCAGAAGAAGACAGCTGCAGCGAGAGTTCTGGACTTCAGCCCGGGATGGTACGTGGAGCCATTAGTCCATGGAGATAATCCAAAGAGTATGAGAGATTTGGTTAAGGACAGACCACCTAGTTTTACCAATGAAGAGAAGAATTTGGTCAAAGGGTCCTTTGACTTTATTGGCATCAATTATTATACCTCACCGAGTCCACAGAAGCCAATTAGCTATACAACTGATGCTTTAGCTGAATCACCCGAAAAAATAAAAATGGAGATCCTATTGGTCCTAAGGCTCAAGGTAGTAGTTTTGTGTCCATTTGTCAGCAAGTTCTGCAAAAACTGATAGTCTTCATGAAGAATAACTACCAAAGTCCTAAAATCTACATTACTGAAAATGGAATCAACGACGCAAAGAACGATACTCGCAGACTTGATGAGGCACTGAAGGATCCGCATAGAGTTAAAAATACTCTTTGGCATTTGTACTGGCTCAACAAGGCAATCAAGATTGGTGTGAATGTGAAAGGATATTTCTATTGGGCACTGCTTGACTTTGAATGGGGTGTTGGTTATACCACAAGATTTGGGCTTTATTACATTGATTACAAAGACAATCTCAAGCGCATCCCTAAAGATTCTGCTAAGTGACTCCCTAAATTCCTCAATAGTGAAGTTTAAAGACGCAATGCTCAAGCTAAGGCATATGCTCTACACGGCTGATCAACCCTAAGTTCTTAAGGGCAAGTTTCCTACAGATGTGATGTGTATAAAGAAAGAGTGATACTCACACACACACATACACATACACATTTACACACACACACACATATATATATATATATATGTATATACTTATATACAATGTACAAATTTTTAAAGTTTGGTTTATGGAGCATCTTTTAGAACTTTAATAGTACCTATCTGATGAATACTACAGTTCTTTGAAAAGAAGTAGTTTCTTATTAGTTTCCTACGATCCCATTTTTTTGTGTGTGAACGTGATAAAGCTCATTCCCTGTTTTGTTCTGATTTCTAAGAAACATTATTTTGTTTTCAAACTTCAGGAACGTTGACTTGGATGTGATCGTGTGAGCAGCAATAAAATAGATGTAGGAGAGGAAGACACACATACCTCTAGTACAACATTCTTGTGACTATTTAAAACCAAGTCATCCAATGTCTTTCCTACAACGCTCAGGACGGTTTCATTCTTCTGCATTTTTCACAATAGTACCGAAGTGAGATCAAAACTTTGTGATACAATAATAATATACATGTATATATATATATATAGAAAATTAACTTGAATATAACTAACACTTCCCAGCTTTGTGAGCTGGTTTAGTACTGCATTTAATGTGATAGAACTACAACATTGCAGGAAGTGCTTTCATATTTACTATTTCAAGGCTATGTAGAACCAGCACTCTGCAGTACGGTTTTGGTTGGCTGATCAGCTTCAGAATAACTTAAGATTTTGGCTTAAGGATAATGTAACAATGGGAACCAAAACAAACAACTATTGTCCAAAGTTATAGAAAAGAAACTAAGGTAGAATTCCAAAATTAAATTACCATCATTGATCAAAAAATCTTTTTTAAGGATAAACAAGACTCACATTATCAGGTATTAGTTGCGATTTGAAGTGTGGAGATACAGTACCCTGTAGAAGCCCTGAGCAGAACTCCTACAAAATCCAATTCATAATATCAGTAGTCTAGGTAGATAATCTTCAGGAGGAAAATTCAAAACGTGAGAGATTATTACTTCAAGATTGCTTTGTGTTGGATCTGATTCCAATAGATATTTAGAGTTCCCTCTGATATCAAAAGCAATGACCTGTGCAGAACACAGACAAAACCTGATTAGAAATAGCCTTAGCAGCAAATTCCTTGATGGAAAGAATTCACGGTCAAGGTGTAGGTCACGAGTGGGAAACTGACCACAGTGCTGTTTGATTCTTCAAGCCCAAATACCGTTAGGTAAGGCTTAGCAAGGTTTTCGTCTGTAATGTCTATGTATATAAACAGTATCTGGATCAAGAGAATAAAAGAGGAAAAATATTAGTAGATTTAACTGATTCCCCCAATTGCTTCAACATATAGTCCATTTGAGTACCTTTGACTTGAACAGTCTAGCAACATCTTGAAGAGGCTCAAGAAGTTTCTTGAAGTCATCTGCGTCTGCAAAAACATGAACCTGTGCAACAATAAAAGCCAGTTAATAAATGACAGTCATTAGCATGCCATTTCTAATTCTTTAAATATGACTCAAGCTAAAGAAAGATATAATGCTTAGAGGGTGATGTTTGATTTGCATTAAATGACGGAGAACAAATTCTAATTTTAAGCATCAAATTCCAGAAGGAAGAGAAATGCAACACCTGAAGAACAGTTTTTGCCAGTTTTTTAGAAAAACCTAAATACATCTTCTGGTTATTGTATCCAATATGTGTACTACTTATCGTTTATAATTTTGAGTCATCTAGGCCATCTCTATGCATGATCTTGTTTTATTTGCATTATTTATTGATAAAATACATGATCGTGTACTTTTACTATTGTCCAGACTTCAAAATCTCGTTTGTAACAAGACTAAAAAAAAGTATATAAATGTGGATGTTTATGCAGCTCAACCGTAAAAGAAGATATGATGTACTTGAGGAATCAATGACCTGAATTTGAATAGGGCTGGAGTACACTTTTGCAGAATTCGCTTCAGTAAGTCGGTTAAGTAACGGAAACTTGTTATGGTCCAGAAACCGCAGTATTTCATCCGCTCTAAAGGTCCCTTGTGCAAAGCCAAACATTCATGAACAAGAATAACTACGTTAGTAATTCTTCCTGTTCGTCCTGACTCGCAAAAAATTCATCGAATGTAAACCAAGTGCAGTCAAATATGCAGGTTGGCACAGTCATACATAAGTCTCGTTAATGGTTTACAGAATCTAAACTTTGACTTGTTTGAGACAGATTAACAAAATAATATAATACACATTGGCCAAGTTGCACAGGCAAGTAAGAAAACAACAAAAATTTCATCACTTTCTGTAAGAAAATTAAGGAACTCACCATATGCAGTGTATCTTTCTGGCTCACTTTTCACAATTCCAAGGAAAAGGCTAGTTGGTTTCATATTTGGAAAGAGAACGTTAGCAACCTCGATGTTGCTTGCTTCTACAAACTGGATTGCATTGTCAGCTGTCGCTGCTTTTACAAACTCTTTGTGCTCAGGCCCCTGATTAATTTGGATAAAAAATAAGCCCAAAATATCCATAATGTACAAACAAAATATACAATCAAGGCAGAGGCCTCCCGACTTAATCCTAGGTTTTCGGTATTTCCTAGGTCTAGCATTCTAAGAGAAATTTGAAAACAATAACAATGTACATACCTCAAACTTTTCAAACAAACCAACAACAAATATGTCACACTTCTTGAGAAATTCTTCAGCCTCTGTCACCGAGCTTATCCTAATAACAGGTCCACCGGTTTTCTTCCTCGCCCATATCACTATTTCTTCCCTGAATCACAATTTGCCCCCACAAACACATTAATGGAAATGCACAACTCAATTGGTACATATATTCATGGCCATACACACGAAATACTGATACTGCATACAAATGATTTCAAAGATATATGGGTAATGTACAGGAAAAACCGATATTAAACCTTAAACGAAAAGTTACTCGAATAAATTAGGAACAACTCAACTAATAAATTATGTAATTTACGGCAATGACAAAACACAAGGACAATATATAAGCATACAGATAACAGAAATGACAAAAGACAATCTGAATTATAACTTATAATACAAGTAACTGGCCAAAAAAAAAAAAATGATTCACATACCCAATTCAAATCAAATTAACATAAAATATTCCCAATTAAACATCTTGATAAAGTTTTAGAGCCACTTGTTTAGGTTAATATTTGAACTTTGGGCTTAAAGGAAGGAAGGCCCAAAAAGGA
Organism: Heteromeles arbutifolia; assembly: GCA_024362995.1. NCBI lineage: Eukaryota > Viridiplantae > Streptophyta > Magnoliopsida > Rosales > Rosaceae > Heteromeles > Heteromeles arbutifolia. Next base: position 18,334,911 of record JANCRC010000012.1, read on the forward strand.
CTAAAGCAAGGAGACTCGCCCGAGGCCCAGCGCCAAGCCCAGACCACCCATATCAAGACAATGCGGCGGCTTCTCATTAATGCATAGGCTATGTGCTTATAATTTAATGAGACAAGTGATAAGATCAGTCAGCTATCAGCCCAAAAGTACTTTACAGTGGCAATACAAGTAAATTGCTGATGAGTCACTATCATTCAGTTGCTTTCGGGCAAAAACAGAGACAGCACAGTCGAGTTAATTCGCCTATAAAAGGAGGAAGAGGGCTCAGAGACAAAGACACTCAACCAATCAAACAAACAAACATACAATTTGCCTCTCAGTCAAGCAAATACCTAGAAAGCTATGCTTTGTCCAAACTCTGCACCCTTTTAGCCGTAGATTCCCCTTAGAAAGACAACTCTTGTCTAGTTTAAAAGCTCTGCTACTTTCCCTAAATGTTGTAGTATCGATTCCCTCAAATAAACTTGTTTACCACTCATCCTTTTTTAGCATATACCCTCTGTAACTGCAAAGAGAAGGGATCGCAAGACGTTTAAAGGGATCGCAAGATGTTTAACCTTGCCCGACAAGGTGAAATCTTGCCCGACTCTCTTTGTCTTGTCTTTCAATTAGTAGATCTAGTGTTATAATGTATTCCCCAATTTATATTCAAGTCATTTTCAGTCTTTTGATGATCCAAAGTTCCACTAGTGCTTAGATCTGGTTCACTTAGTGGTTGTACTACCGTAAGGGGACTAAATGGGAATTAAACTAATGACTTAATCAGATCTGGACCTTCACCCTTTAAGCATACAAGATGATGAACTAAAAGTCCTTGATCTCAATGCATAAAAAAGAACTTAATGTGGACTTAACCCATCCATGACAATCCTTTGATAACAAGAAGTCAGAATCACTTGGAGCGCAAGTAATCGGCTTAAAACACGCATGTTCTACATCTGCCATACTGAGATGGCAGTGGCACGCCTCGCATTGAGTTAGTTTTGATTATGAGGCCTACACCTACGACCCTACAAAGGCACCTTTCAGAACTAACTCTGTTTCTCATCTTGCAGCCTCTCAACAAGCAGGAGCCCATCAACGAACCAAAATGCCAACTCCTCGGAGAGCTATGTGCTCGAGCTAGGACCCTTCCCAGTGAAATTCATGCCCGAACACCACTCAAGCAGAAAATCCACCAGTGTACGCTTGGGAGGTGCCATTGAAAAACAGAAGCAGAGTAGGGAACCCTTTGATCTCCAAAGACAACGAGGCAGTTTTCGTGTGCCGCTCGACATCAATCTTCGCCATCAAAAAGGGGCCCAATTCCTTCAGCGCAATGGCAGCCTCAGCAAACTGAGGCATCAGTTCAGTACTCCTGGAACACCAAGGACCAAGGACCAAGAACCAGAACAAACTTATTGTTCTCAATAACCCTCTTGGTATTGTCATGATTACGCTCCAGAACAATCCTATGTGCATTGGATAAAAGCTCGGCCTCCGAGGACCTTGTGGTGGGCGCACCGTCTTGGTCTTCTTCCTGCTCGACTTGTTGGTCCAATGCCAGGAGCTCTTCAAGTTCGCCATCTTCGGTTTCGTCTGTGGTGAGGTTTTGGGGTTCAGAGGATTTGATGGGGGTCGGGAAATGGAGTAGAAGGGTGAGGATGAGAGTGAGGACGAAAAGGATGAATCTGGAGGTGGGTTTTGATTTGGACATGGTTTTGAGGGAGTTGTGGCTGTGGGTTTTGCAGATTTTTGCAGAGGGAAGTGGGGTTCTTGTGAATCTTGTGAGATTTATGGAGTGAAAAGACTGAGAACTGAGAAGGTGAGAGGGATGAATAAAGGGAGTGAGAATTTGGGCTTCATAGATTCTATTTACCTTTCACTCCCTTTATTGCAGACAATTACTCACAAAAAAGAGAATTTATCAAATATAGCAAAAAATTAACTCTTAATTTCAAAAATGTCAATTTTTATAAAAACTTTTATAAATATTTAAAATCTCATGTAAATAGACACAAGTACCCTCAATTTATATGAATAATTATTTGTTAGACTTAAAAGACTTCTTGTGCTATAATCTCTAACTAAAAATTTCTCCTTTTTTTTTTCTCTCCTTTCTTTTCCAAATGAAGAGCAAACGTTTTTCTTAATTTTATTTTAGTAAATAATCAAGGAAACCTTTCTTTCTCATATGGTTCCCAGAAAACACTTTAGCATGTTATAAAAGTGAACTATCAGAGTAAAGAAATAAAAGTAATAAACTTTTAGTTGTCTGAAATTTAAAGGATTTTGCGTACAATCAAAATCAACAATAAAATGATCAAAAGAAAATATTTATTCATTACACCCCAATTTAAGAGAGATTTTTCAGTGTGACCGGAACACGAAGTGGTACATCACGTGTCATTATACAAATAGTTTGATATGTATGTTAAATAGTTAATAACTTAAAAAATAAAATTTCCCACCACTTGCATAAAAACACGTGGTGTACCCTCCGTGTTCCCGTCACAATGAAAAATTTCTCCCAATTTAAAAAGAGTTCTACGTGGAACGGGATTCCTACAAGTTTGTTTACAATGGTAATTTGAAACACATTTTGAACATCCCCGAGTTGATTTTTTTCCTCCACACAATGGGATGCTTTTATCTTTGCATCTACCATATCTTCTTCATGTAATTGGTGGTAGGACAATTCTTTCACGCATATCATCATTTACTATTTGCTCGGTATGATCACCAACTGGCCATATAGCATCTGCATATGCAATGATAAAAGAATTTGTAGTATAATAATAGAAACACATAATATAACATAAAAATTATCGACTTTAATAATTATTCAACGGAAGAAGAAACTAAAAAATCTATTTACTAGTCAAGTTACAACCAAAACTTAAATTCCTTTGTTTTCATATATTTTACTAAAAAATAATGATCTACTACACCATTCAAATTCTCAGCAACAGGGACAATCCCCAGGTTGGAAAAAATATATATATTCGACTTTGTTCCCCAAAGGCTTTTTTACATTTGTCAATCTACCCAACTTAGATATGGCAAAATCTTTCCATGCTTGTTCAATATATAATTGAATGGTAAAATCTTTTCCATGCTTTTTTAGTATAATCGAATAGACATGAATGTGTTCTATTTGATTATATTGAAAACACATGACAAAACTTTTACAGTCAACTACAAATTGTTGAATATTAAATTTGAGGATATTTGTGTCTATTTAAGTCAGATTTTGGATATATTTGAAAGTTTTTATAAAAACTAACATTTTTGAAATTAGGAATTAATATTTGGCTATATTTGATAAATACCCCATAAAAAACTGTTATTGTTGTGGTTTATTTTATCTGACAAGGTTAAGGGGGGCCGACGGCAAAGGGTGTAGAGAGAGATGTGTTTGTAGAATTGTAGGGGAATATGTGTGTGTTGTTATCCCTCCTACATTGTGCCTTTATTTATAGTAAAAGATGAGAGGAGATATTCCTTCTTCCCCAAGGAATATAAGATACAATAGGAAAGGATAACTAGAATAAAATCTAATCTAGGATTTACACAATCACACCTAAACTAGGAATGTTTACAACACCCCCCCTTGAGTGTGTAAATACTCAAGGTAGATTCAGCATCATGCAGAAGTTGAGGAAGTCGACTCGTTGGCACTGATTCCAAGGAACAATGCTTATTCTCAATAAGGTAGGAAGTTGCATAAGTAAGTAAGTCTCACTAAAAAACCCTAAGGCTATGGCAAAAACCCGAGTAGGGACAAAATCCATAGTCTAAGGAAAAATGCATGAGAAATGCAAAGTCAAAAGAAACGTCTACAGGACGTCATCAGGGATATGACCAACCCAAGGTAGGTGCCTCGTTAAAACCTAGTTAGGTAGCAAAAAACTCAGTGGGAAAAATGCTCCTAATCGTAGGGAAAAAGAGTACATTAAGGTCAAGCAAGTATCTTCAGAATACTCCCCCTGAGTTTGACACAATTCCAAAGAGAAATATCAATGTTACAACTCAGAAAGTTTACGCATACCAATTCCATGAACAAGCTTCTAAAACATCATCTTCGGCAGTGATTTGGTGAAGAGGTCGGCCAAATTGTCTTGTGAACGGATTTGCATGACTTCAATATTCTGATGCTCTTGTTGTTGATGTGAAAAGAAGAACTTCAGCGCAATGTGCTTGGTGTTGTCTCCTTTGATGTAACCCTTCTTGAGTTGTTCGATGCATGTTGTGTTGTCTTCAAAGATCATCGTCGGGACATCAACGGCGAGATAAAGATCGTAGGAGCTTTGAATATGGCCCACTACTGATCTCAACCAAAAACATTCCCGAGTTACTTCATGTAAGGCGAGAATTTCAGCATGGTTAGACGAAGTGGCAACTAAGGTCTATTTAGTTGACCTCCAAGAGATTGCGATGCCTCAAACGGTAAAGACATAACCTGTTTAAGAACGCGCCTTGTGCGGATCAGATAAGTATCCTACGTCGGCATAACCAACAAGGCGAGAATCAACTTGAGGAGCATAAGGTGCAGCATCATTCGAGGATTCGTAGGGATAGAACAAGCCTAAATCCGTAGTACCCTTAAGGTAACAGAAGATGTCTTTCACGCTAGTCCAGTGTCTGTGTGTAGGTGCATTACTGTATCTTGCTAAAAGATTAGCAGCGAAAGAGATGTCAGGTCTAGTGCATTGAGCTAAGTACAATAAAGCGCCTATTGCACTTAGATAAGGAACTTCAGGCTCCAAAATCTCTTCATCATCCTTCTTCGGACGGAAAGGATCTCGTTTTGCATCTAGCGAACGAACGACCATATGAGTACTCGAAGGCTTCGCTTTATCCTCATTAAAGCGGCGCAACACCTTCTGGGTGTAGTTCGATTGATGTACTAGGATTCCATCCGAACAATGCATTATCTCGAGATCGAGACAGTATCGAGTCTTATCTAGATCTTTCATCTCAAATTCCGACTTCAGGTGCGTGGCAGTTCTCACAAGCTCTTTAGGAGTTCCGATGAGGTTCATGTCATCGACATATACTGCAACAATCACAAATTCAGAATGTGACTTCTTTATGAATACACAGGGGCATATTTCGTTGTTCACATATCCCTGACTAGTCAAATATTCACTCAGACAGTTATACCACATTCTTCCGGATTGTTTCAAATCGTAGAGTGAACGCCTCAGCCGAATTGAGAGTGTGTTCCGGGGTTTGGAAATATTTGAACCAGTCAATGTAAGTCATTCAGGAACTTTCATGTAAATTTCCGTATCAAGATCCCCATAGAGATTTGCGATTACTACGTCCATCAGCTGCATACTCAGTTTTTCGGAAACTACCAAACTGATAAGGTAGGGAAAAGTAATCACATCCATAACGGGTGAATAAGTTTTGTCATAGTCAATCCCGGGGCGTTGTGAGAAGCCTTGTGCAACAAGACGAGCTTTGTAACGCACAATCTTGTTCTTCTCATTATGTTTCCGAACGAAAACCCATTTGTAGCTAACGGGCTTCACATGTGGAGGAGTAGGAGCTACAGGTCCAAACACTTTACGTTTCGCAAGCGAATCGAGTTCGACTTGGATTGTTTGTTTCTAGTTTGACCAATCAGTTCTACGTCGACATTCATCAACGGAATGCGGTTCAATGTCATTGCTCAACATGATCTCAGTAGCTACTGCAAATGCTAATGCATCGTCGACAATCATCTCATTTCTACGCCACACATCATCTAAGCTAGCATAATAGACCGAAATCTCACGATTCTTGGGAGGAGGATTCGTCTCTTCAAGGACGCTTTCGTAATCTAGAATTTCCTCATAAGTTAGATAGAATGAGTAAACGATAGTCGGATTCACGGTAGGCTCTTCAGGACCTTGTGCGGTGGATTTCCTCTTGTGGGGGTGTGAATCATTTGAACCAATGGGTTTGCCACGCTTTTGTGTAGGGGCATATAATTGGTTAGCCGCTAATGTACGTGGATCACCAAGATTGGCATCTCGGGTTTCCAGGAGGGCAGTCTGTTGTACATTTGGTACATCCATCTTTACAGGCGTATTTGCAGCTGGAATATGTGATCTTGTCACGCGCGCTAGATCGGTGAAAGCATCTGGCATGCTCTGAGCTATGATCTGGAGATCTAATATATGCTGCACTTCAGTTTCAGATTGAGCAGTGCGGGGATCTAAATGAGACAAAGTGGGAGTCGTCCATGATAATTCACGTCGTTCATCAGGAACGTTGACGTTCTTATCTCCCCCTAACGACGGGAATACTATCTCATAGAAGTGACAATTCGCAAAACGAGCGGTAAACAGATCGCCTGTCAAAGGTTCTAAGTAACGGATAATCGAAGGAGAATCATATCCGACATAGATTCTCATCCTTCGCTGAGGCCCCATTTTTGTACGTAAGGGCGGCAAGATTGGCACATATACCGCACAACCAAAAACGTGCAGATGCGATATGTCGGGTTCGTATTCGGTGACCAACTGAAGGGCACTAAATGGTTGTGTCGCAACAGGCCTCAGGCAGACTAACTTTGTTGTGTGCAATATTGCATGGCCCCAAGCAGCGATCGGGAGCTTGGTATGTATGACGAACGATCGAGCAATCATTTGTAAGCGTTTAATGAAAGCCTCTGCCAGGCCATTCTGGGTGTGAACATGGGGTATTGGATGTTCAACTTCAACCCCAACTGACATGCAATAGTCATCAAAAGTTTTAGATGTGAATTCTCCAGCATTATCCAATCGAATAAATTTGATCGGATAATGGTCATTTAAACCACAGCGATAGCACATATCTGCATCCATGGTTTTAGGTGCTTTGCCCTTATTCTTGAAGTTTGGGGGCCTTGGGAGCGAGGTTTGAGCACTTCGGGGCTTTGTTTCTTCCCTTGGATGGGCCTTGACTCTGTTGACCTTTGTGGGATGGCTTCTGGCTGCCCCTACCACGCATTTTTTGGAGTTTGGGGTGCTGGTTAGTGCTATAATGTGCTTCAGGCACAGCAGTAGCCCCAGTAGGTTGAGCTTGATGATTCTTCATCAACAGCTGAATCTGCTTTTCAGCAAGAAGTAAAACAGAGATCAAATCCGAGAACTTAGTGAACTTCTGAGCTCTATACTGTTGCTGCATGACAATATTAGAAGCAGAGAAGATCGAATAGGTCTTCTCCAAGAGATCCTCTTCGGTCAAAGTTTCATTGCAAAACTTGAGAAGTGATTGGATTCGACAAACTTCAGAATTATATTCATTCACAGACTTAAAGTCTTGGAAGCGTAAGTGCTGCCAGTCGTGTCTTGCTTCAGGCAAGAATATGTCATTTTGGTGATCAAAACGATCAGCCAAAGCGACCCATAATGCACTTGGATCCTCCTCAGCAAGATACTCAGTTTGCAGAGCGTCATGGATATATCTTCGAATGAAGATCATAGCAGTGGCTTTGTCAGCTTCACCAACAAGTTCATATGTTGCTTCTTCAATGGCAGAACGCAAGTTCTTTGCAGTGAGGTGGAGCTTCACATCTTGAACCCACTTGAGGTAGTTCCTTCCAGAGACCTCCAAAGCGGTAAAGTCGAGTTTGTTCAAATTCGACATGTTCCTATCACAAAATAGATGGACAAGATGTGGTTAGTGTAATGGAGAAAAAAACCAATCCATTCACATAGGAGTAGAACATACAGGCTCTAATAGACATGTACTGGTTTAATTTTTGCATGAAAAAGTCTTCAGGTTTTCATGGGTGATGTTTTTTTTTTGTTTTAGTGAAAACTTCAGGTTTTCAAACAAGGAATATTTATAAGAAACTTTGGGTTTCAAAAAAATAATTATGAACTTCAGGTTCATATATTTCTGCAGGCAAACACAAATATATATGCAAGCAAATATGCAACAAGAATATGCAAAGATATAACTTTTAGGTTTGCAAATATAATTGAATTAATTTATTTAGACTTCAGGCCAAATTAAAATGTGGGTGAAAAAATAAATAAATAAAACCCATTGGGTCTAAAATAATTAGGCGAATAAAACTCGGGGGCCAAAAACTAAGGCACAGATGGCTTAAAAATATGGTGCCGTGTATCCCAGGCCCAAGAATTGGGCTGGGGGCCTCGGGTGGGGCTACAGGCCCACATAGAGGATTGGGGTAGGGATTGGGCTGCGGTAAGCAGACCCAAAAGCTAAAAAAAATGTTAATTTTATTTTTTACGTTCTCTCTCTGCGGGCTAAGAAAAAGATGGGCCAAAGCAGGGAAGCCTAAGCCAGAAAAGAGAGAAAAGAATGGGCCGAGAGACAGAGCCCTATAGGGCTCGAGTTTTGGAACCTAAACACCCCAGCGTGTGCTAGGTGTGTGTCGCCGGGGAAGAACCCCGGAATTGGGTGACGGCGTTGCGGCAAATGATGTTTCCAAAGTTGGGGCAAGCCATGGTTCGTTAGAAACCTCAAATATGAACGAGGATTTTTTAAAAAAAAAAATCAATCGTTCTAACAAAAAACCTAGGAATTCGAATCGAAAAATTTGTAAAAAATTTCGATGAGATTCAAAAGAATCTCGGCCTAATTCCGACGTGGGACAACTTCTGGTCGTCGACGATATGAACCATAGGTTCAGGGCAGTGGTTGTAGGCCATGCCGTGGTCGGGGACACCATGAAAGGTGTTGGGTTTTGTGGGTTTGAGGCTCGGAGCATCTTGCTCCGTGGGTTTTTCTAGGGAGAGCTGCAGGCTGTCGGCTTGGCTTGGGGGAAACCCATATGCAGGATGGTGGTCACGGGTTTGAAAGAACCCGATGTTCCCAAATCGTAATTTTTTTCAATTCAATATACCATTTAATTTGATATATATTTCAATGAAAAAACATGTTCAATTGGATGCATATGCAAAACAATATTTTCAATGCATGTACATATGTATTTTATGCAATTCATGCAAATATCAAATTCACATAATTCAACAATTATGATTACGAGGCATACACAATTTATGTAGAATCTAAAATTCGGAAAACGTAAAGTTGGGTCATGTATCATGGTGAATGTTCATGCTATCAGAGCTGCAAAATATCGAGTTAAAAGCCGTTGTTTTGAAAGAACCTGATTGCGTGATGATATGGATGAACTGGTTTGATGCAAAAAAAATCTTTAACATCAGATTCCTAAGCGCAGCAGTAGGAGCATGTTGATAACATGTTGTGGTCTATTTTATCTGACAAGGTTAAAGGGAGCTGGCGGCAGAGGGTGTAGAGAGAGATGTGTTTGTAGAATTGTAGGGGAATATGTGTGTGTTGTTATCCCTCCTACATTGTGCCTTTATGTATAGTAAAAGAGGAGAGGAGATATTCCTTCTTCCCCAAGGAATATAAGATACAATAGAAAAGGATAACTTGAATCAAATCTAATGTAGGATTTACACAATCACACCTAAACTAGGAATGTTTACAACAGTTATCATTTTATTAACTATGTTAGTGTGTGTATGAATTGGAGTAATGCTACACATCTCACTTATTTGTACTATCATTTGTACAATCTCTTTAATAGAGTTAGAGCCCATCAAAACATGTGGGTCTCATCTCTATTGGAGAGATGATGCAAATAGGTGATAAGGATAGTATTTTTGAATCAAATGACTCTTACTTCCGAGATGTGTAACATGTCGAGTCTAAAATTCTTATTTATTAACATTAATATACATTTTTTAAAATCATGCATGTATATAATCATTGTTTGTCGTGCATACATTGAGTTATATTCATATAAATTTGAGAATTTTTTCCCCAACTCTCAAGTGGTGGTGATGTGATGTTCACGATCTTATTTATTACCTTTAGATGAATTTAAATTTTGATATATATATATATATATATATATATATGTATGTATGTACTGGATACAAAATTCAAAATTTAAACCCATCTAATGATAGTAAGTAAGGTAGAGAGCACTGCCACAATTAAATTTGCATTTTTAGGAACATGCACAGATATATTCATTGTCGTCGTAACCACTAAGATCCAAGAAGTATAATATTGGAAATTGTAGTTGCTGCACTTCTACAGAAACAGCTTGTTCAGGGTCCTTGAGAGTGCGAATCTGATCGCGCAAGGTTCTCACATGGGTCTTTGAAAGAGGAGACGGACTCTTCTCCAAAAGATTCCAGGCTTTATAAGCAGATGTGCAGGGAATTAGAAGAGTCTTGATCGACGGGGATGCAGTAGCTTTGATCCAACTTAAAGACAAGTTTGTCTTTTGAGTAAGCCGGACTGATGGTGCCATCCGGTAATTTCCTTGGAGGTATTGCTAGCTGCAGTGGTGACAACTTCGTCAAGGTTATGTAACTCAAGAACATCTTGGAATTGTGACTTCCAAGTTCCAACACAAAAAATTTGTGCGGTCCATGGGAGTGGTGAACAGGTGAGAAATATTGAGAGCAGTGAAGAGAGAAGAAACAGCTGCCATAGGCGAGGACGACGAGTTCTGTGAGGTTTGAGTTGCGGTGAAGGAAGAAATAACAGGAGGTTTCGGTAGAAGACATCATGATCGAGTTGACGTTGGCCTTTGGGCTTTGTAATACCATAAAATAGAAATTGGTAGAGAGAGAGACAAATAGTTGTTGAATTTTTCTGAGGGCCTCACTCTAACAACACTGATACTGTTCCTAATTTGGTAATTACCACCTGCTTAATCCATCAGGTGTGGGGTTTTAGCACGAAAAACTTCGGTATTAGTTCGAGTAGGGTTAGGATAAGTACTAGTTGGAGTAGAGTTAAGATATTAAAACTCTTCTTTCTTCAGGCCGATGTGAGAGATTTCAACAATAGTGCAGACAGAGAATTAGTGAAGAAAAGAAAGAGAGTGGTATTTTGGGAGAACGACATGATGATTTGTCTATTCACATAGCTTTCAATAGATACATATTACAAGTTGACCACGTACAACCACTCAGAACATTGTGCTGCTCGTCCAAAATTCTATTGTCTTTAAAAACATACATACAACATGCATTACACAATTTCAAACAAACCTATTTACATTTATTTTACAGAAGATCATAACTAAATCAGTGACATGAATTTGTTGTCCATATTGTTTATATGATTAAAACACAAGATACAATTATGGAGAATTGATGAGAAACACTTGTTGAGGGTGCAGCAGCCATGGAAACAATACGTGATTAGAAGAATACCAACTCTTTTGCGAACTCCTAGCCTTATGACAATGCTCTATGGGAAGCCTTAGTTGTCGTGTCTAGGGTATGCAGGGACCGGTGTTTATATTCCGTCCATAAGGGAAAACTACACTCTCCTTTCTTGGCTCTCAAGTAAAATATCATAATCATATATTATTAAGGACTCAATCAAAACCTACTTATAATGTAAGACACTTAATGTAGGGTTGATATAAGGGAATCAAATCGCAACTTAGCTAATCTCCAACTTATACATTCCTATTACATATAGTAGACCATTTATGGTTGATTTATGTTGAATAAATCCAACAGAATTTGGAGTTAAAAAAAAAAACCACCAGTTACAGGAATTATTACAGTAAAGATTTACGCTGGCCCAAAAAATGTTTATTTCTTATTTCTTGATGTTTATTTCTTATTTCTTGAAAAAGGATGGCATATGTGGAATGAACAACGCAACTCGGTTTGCAGTCCCTGGCCAAAAAGTAAACTCAAATTGCAGTAAATTCTGTACTCGATTTTCACAAGCATTCACAGAAGGGGATCATCAGTCATAAGCGCATGAAGTCTTATTGAACTTGATGGGTTTGGTGACAGTGGGATCCAAAACCAAAGGACAAGAGATTCGCCTTCGACGCTTCGTTTTCACTAGCTTCCCTACCACGTACGCTCGAGACCGGATTTCAAATTTTAAGGTCAACGGAATTGGAACCAATGCACCAGTCTTTGAGTACGTCAAACTTGATCCAGCCCCGTATAGAGGAACCTTAGTTCCTTGCAAGTTTACTGATATAGTTCGGAGACTCTTTCTTGGCTGATAATATTTCTTCAACTGCAATAACAAAATCCAGAAAATTTTGTAAGTTGCTAGACTATGAATCAAGAGTCAAGACCGAACGTTCATAGTTCGGTAACATTATGTCCCTGTACAGTAAATTACTTTGTTCGAAAATTGCCAATGGTACTCGAATGGTAAGCGGCAAAAAAACTCACGCGCACATATGAAAATATGAAACTCCAAGCACCAACATGTGAGAACACAGAAACCGAAAGAGCTTAGTTTACCCTATACATTCATAAATTTTCTTAAGAGATTAAAATTGTAGTCATGGAATAGCGAATCCAACCTGACCAATTGCTACCGCAATCTCTGAATAGAGGAGACCGATAGGTGAGGAGGTAACATGAATGCCGAAAATTGAAGCAGAGTTGCGTACACTGAGTCTTAATGAGCCATTCACCGTCACCAGCTTTGTTGGAACTCCACTGAAGTCTGAACCCTCACCAATGTAGAAGTTACTGATATCCAAGCTCTGCAAGAATTACAAGTCCTCCGTTAGATCGAAACAATTTCATCCTATTGAAACTGCATAGTTCCCATTTTTCCTGCTACATTCCTTGAATTGAAGAACCCCGGACACCCTTTTCGGTTTTTCCAAATTACAAACTAACTATGGCAAAACGAAACACATTATACATCATCACAATAACAACTTAGACAAAATTCAGCATCAATTTTTTTTTTAGTGTAATAAATATTATGGGCATCTTGAACAAAATATTACACCAGTTCAAAAAATATATATATATTTTTTTGGTAAACACTAGTTCAAAAATTAGCTTACCTTAACTACAACTTCTGGATTGTAAGGCCTGCTTGCACCCCATATGATCAAGCAGAAGACAGTGAACAACACCACAAAGCTAAGAAGAGCAATCAAGACCTGCACACGCCGCGAAAGCGACTTATCGTTGAAATCATCATAACCCCCTTCCTCCATAATCACCTTACACTCCGGCCACCCCTTGTCATTCCTCGGCTTCCTACCGCCTTTTCTACCGGAAGATGACCTGAAAATCCCAGAGAATCGGCTCGCGGAGGAGTTCCTCGAGTGGCGGCCGAAAGAGGGGTGCGAGGGTGACTCCATGGGGCTGTTGTTGTACATTGGAGTGGCATGCATTGACGAGGACTTGTCCCCATCGTGTGAGTCCCTTGAAGGGCTCTGCACATAATACACAGGTGCCTTTGGGGACCTTGATGGTGATGATGCAGCTAAGCTTGTGATATCAGACTCAGATTTTGTTGAATGCATCATTGCCTGATTAGTAATAACTATGCAGGATTTGAATTACAAACTTACAAGTCAAAGCTTTGTGCCAAAAAATTCCACCACAAATTTGGAAGCTACACAAGTGAAAAGAAACACAGAAATTGAGTGGAATTTCACGAAAGATTGAAACTTTCATCAAATTCTTGGGTACCCAGAAAAGGGTTTTGAAAAATATGAGCTGGTTTCCATGGTAGAGTGAGAAACTGAACAAATTGATCACTTGGAATTCAGTACTAGAGAAAGAAAAATAAATGAATAAATTTGAAAACGCTTTCAGAAAATTTCACCAGAAAACCACTTGAACAGATGAGACGGTGATAAAAAAATCAACAGCCGCCACAAATCAATGTGTTTCTTCTCTGTGTCGGTAAAAAAAGCAGAGAGAGTGAAGTGAACCTTTTGTTAAGAACCAATAAGAAGCAGTGCCCTCACAAGTTATAAATTGATCAAAGGATAGTGTCGGCAGCACATATAATATTAGAGAAATGCTAAAGAGGAGCTGACGTAATTTTTTATAAACTCTTTATTACTCATGTTTTTAACATAATATTTTATAATTTTAAAATAAAAATTTTCTCACAATTAAGATATTCGTAGATTTTCTGTCACCTTATATTTTGGAAACAATACTTTATAATGTTGGAAAATTGTATCAAAAATATAATATGACAAAGAATTTATTGAAAGTCCCATTTTGAGAGAGTTTTCTTGACATTTCTCGTATTATTATTATTACTATATTATTTTATATATACTTGTGTAATTATTTAATCATAGTTGTAGATATTATAATAGTATTTGGTGGTAAACTGATAAGGATGCTGCTAAACCTAATGGCAGCTGACCAAAAAGACAAAAACAAATAGCATTATTTATTTGATGGGATTTTTTTTGGACAACCTACCTAATTTTGATTTGGAGCCTAGTGTTTGTGTTTGTTTATTTATTCATTTCTTTCTTTTCTGTTTAATATTTTATTTTGTTCGTTGAGGTACTTTTTAATATTTCCGGGTCGTTGTGCTTTTTTCTTCTACAACATGGTTTATTAAATGGATGAAAACAACTCACTTGTATATTTAACGTTAATGCATTTTTCTGGTGTACCTGGAAAATGGTTATTTGTCAATGGGTGATTAAATTTCTAATACAATCGTGACATAAGAGGTAGGAGACTTTAAGAGCCACACTGACGTAAAAAAAGAAATAATGTTTAGTTAATTCAACAAAAGTTATTTAGTCAATCAACAGCAAATGATAACTGCACAACTTGTAATACTTTACAACCACAAGTTTTTATAAAGTTTGATCGTGAAACGATCTCATATGTTATTTGATTCTTTTCATATAAATATTTTTATATAGTAATTTATAATATGAACTATTTCAGCTATAAGTATAAAATTCTGTAAATCAATTACGAAATGTTTTAAGAAAAATTTCGTCTCATTGTTTGATTAGCTAGGTATTATTTGGAAGAAAAAAAATGAAGAGAAAAAACCAGGCACTGACCCAAATACACGTGGGCTATGTGGGGTGGGAGTGAGAATGAAGAAAGTCAATAGGTAATTCATTACAAATTGCCCAAAGCAAAGAGAAAAGAAAAAGGAAGTGATTTCAAATTTAAAAATGCTTTTAAATAGCATTATTGTTAGTAGTGTTATAAAATGTAATAAAATATCATCTCGATCCGCTGTTTACATTGTCGATATTGTCTCATTATGCCAATAGAAAATAGTTTTAAAACTAAAGAAATTTTCATCTTTTTGTTTTTCTGTGTTTGGTTTTTGGCCTTATATTGAAAGGTGGATCAATAAAAGTATCTATATGTTGCTAATATTGCTGATTACCAAGATCTAAAATATTGATGATATCGAAAATATCGGTAGTTCAAAAACACGGAAATTTCAATAGAAATATCGAGATATTATCGATATCGATAAAAATTGAATAAAAACTACGAAAATTGTAAGAAAAACTTGGAAATTTTTATTGAAACTTTGCAGGATGTTTATTTAGTCAATTATCTATTAGTTTATCACAAAAAATTAGAAGGAAATGCATTGCATGATGGATTTAACTGATTTAAGTTGATTATATAGCGACCTAACAAACATTGTGAGTGTAGAAAATATGTAGTAATTAATGAAAAAAGTTTAAACATACCATAATCATTTATATATAATGAATTAGTACAATATTTTACACTTTATACATTGCATGGTAAGATACATGAGTGACTTAGTACCACATAGAGTTCCTATGAGGTTCAAAATTTTTACTATCTTCATCATCTCTATGTGTAGAGTAAGTGTATTGTGAAGAGTAGTCATCAAATGATAAATCCCCAAAGTAGTTTTGCATGTAATTGTTAACATGCCACCCATCCATATGGATCCGAGATTGGTTGACGTTGTCAAATATTCATTGTCATGTGCAAATTTGTTTCTTGCAAAAAGAATTCAAAACAAAACCATATATATAAATATTTTAGCATATTTTCACAAAAACATAAGTGATATGGTGGTCAAGGTGTTGAAGGAGTAAAATGGGAGGGGTTTGAATCCCCTTGGTGTTTTTTTAAATATAGAAATTTATCATATGTAATATATGTAACTGAAAAAAAATTAATCAAATTTTAATATGATGTAATTATTTGGACTTGATTTCTCTTTATACATATATTCTTCTTCCTATTTTCGAGTATTTCAGTTTAGTAAGTGATTTTAAATTTCGGGGACAAAATTCTTTTAAGGGAGGTAGATTGTTACACCCACCTCCAATTTAAATTGTATTTTCACTAAGTTTGAGTTTATCTTTCTTTTAAAATTGTTTTTGGGTCTTAATAGGTGTGCCCAGGGGGCCCACCTTGCTTTTGTGTCCCTGGTCTCTCTTTTCTCTCAGTTCTTTCTTTTCCCTCACTCTCTCATCTCTACCCGTGCTCTCTCTCTGCACTCTCTCCTTTTCCCCGTGAACCAACCCACACACCCTCACTTCCACACCACATCAACGAAGGCGACACCACCTCATCGCTCTCCTCACCCTCTCCCTTTTCGCCATCTCCGCCACCGCATCAAGGCCCTGCAAAACCCTCTTCGTTTCCTCCTACTCCTTCTCCCTTTGTTGTCTCCCCTCCTCCTCTTCCCCCTCCGACTTCGTCACCGTCGTCACCGAAATCGGCCGGCTCTTCCCCGTCCATATCCACCCTGCCTGCTCAAAAGACGTCTTTGTCCCCCACCACCACCACGACAGCGAGAAGCGATCTCAGACGGCACCGCTCTTTCCCTTCATCGGAACGGCTTCTTCGTCGTCGTCCTACGACCTCAACTCCCTGCGCGATCGCACCAAGGACATCCTGAGCGTCGTCGTTTCGCTGCTTTTTGGCGTTGGCTGCAGCGCGCTCACCGCCGCCACTATGTACTTGGCTTGGTCTGTCTTCATCAGTCGCCACGACGACAGCGGCTCCAGCTCTTTCAAGTATTTTTTGGTTTCATCTCGCGATATTATCGATATTATCGATAATATCACGATATATTGCCCAAATAATGCATTAAAATGCTGAAAATATCGTCTCCGATATTATCGCGATAATATCGACAAAAATATCGATATATTGACGATAATTAAGTGGATAAGTGTGAAAATATCGTCTTCTAAAAAAAACGATATTATCGGCAAAATATCGCCGATAATATCGATATTTTAGACGTTGCTGATTACTACAATTTTGTTAATATTGTCCATTTACAACAATAATAGTGCAGTTTGAGAACTTTATTATAATAATTTGAAAGACCTTAAGAATATGGAATTTTTTTGGTAGTTTAAGGCAGTAAATTTGTTTTTCTCTATATATAAAGAGAGCAACCTAAAATGGTCAAGCATTTAAAATACCATAAATTGTCCCTCTAGAACTCTAAAAATTACAATTAAATTAAAATGAGTTAAAATAGTAATTCTGTTGTAAATATATATGTTTACGTGGCTGTCCGTATTCGTAACGTATTGTGTAGTATTGTTAATTAATTCCTTATTATCGTTGATGAAATTAGAGGCGCTTGGGTTTCTCATCCAAGTTATTATTACCCTATGTAAAAGGGTCTAATGATAGTAAGAATAGAAGCTCACACTTCCCCCAATCTCTTTGCTATCTATCTATTCTCTCTTTTCTCTATATTTGATTTTCAATGTGTTGTCAACATGCTCTCTTAATATAATTATTCTCTTTAGATGTTATATTTTATTTGACCTAGAGTCACCACTTGGTAGAGTTTATATGTATTGGCCAAATACTTCACCATGCTCGTCGATTAACAAATTTGAAATTGAAATAATTTAAAATTTAAAACTTTAGAAAAAAATAACAAAAACAAAAACCCACAGTAGTAGGTGGTTTATGGTTGACTTCTATTTTGTTTTTGAATAATTGTGTGATAAAAAATAGTTAAATAAACAAACTTAATTTACGCAAGTGGTCCATTACCACAGTGGTGGAAATGTGTTGAGCCATGACATGATGACATGGGTTCAAATCCTGTCGGTGGTTTTAATCTAACAAAATCTACTGTTTGATAAAAAAAAAAAACAAAACAAACAAACTTAATTTAACAATACAAAGGCCAATTATGCATTTGGCAAGAGACTAGTTTACAATTAAATGATGAACGCACATTGAGTGGTCAATTAGTCTTCATTTCTAAATAAAAGATAGGGAGTCTTAATGAAATACTCCGAATAATATTCAAATTTAATCTTAAGGACATTTTCAGTGTGAAAAGTCCTTAATGAGTCAAGCTCTCTTCTTTATTTACTCTTATGCCATTATATTATTGTTATAACAGGGTCCATAATGATATTGACATTTTTGTCTGGTTAAAATACATTATATTGCATGATACTATTTCTCTTATGCTACTTTTTATCTTTTGCTAATCTGCTGTCAACTCTTCATGCTTCCATCATGTTGTCGATGTTGTGCATCTTCTCTTTTGTCAAATTGTTACAGTACTATTCATCTCATTCTACTAGCTCTGCCTCTTTTTCTCTATCTTCTTTTACCTTGTAATATATATTTGATTTTTCTCCTTTGAAATTTTAATGCTTCTAGTAGGCCTGATGATGGACTTTTGTCTTGCTATAAATATACATTTCTTCTTCTTCTGCTATTAATATTATGTCATACCTAAAATCTTCAAACTCATCTAAAGCTAACATTTAGATCCCTCGAAATCTCAAAATATTTTTGTATAAATGAGTCAATCTGTGTGTGGAGATAGATGATAGTCTAAATGACTCTTCATTAATCATGGTTATATGCCTAACTTTCTCCTTATGCATATGTACATACGAATCTGGATAACTACTAATAAAACTTATATAAATTTCTTTCCGCTCTTCTAGATAATTTTCTCCTACTTTTATAAGCTTTTCAGGAAATGATTCTAATTGAGCAACATAGTTAATGAATGTTTTATCAAGATAGCCAAACTCTAATAGTAAGGCTGGGGTAACTTCTACTACATTATGCTTCTTTTGATGCTCATAACTAAAATTCCATGGGTTAAATTCTCTCATGTTAATTTTGGCCACAACTATGACAACTTTTGGTTTACAAATATAACTCTCTATACCACCACAAAGACATGGTGGATGTATCTTTTTAATAATATCCATCCCTAATTTTGGATCAAAGATGGGCTGATACAAAGTACATTGTAATTGTAATTGTAACTCTTTCATGGATTGTGATTGTCACATCCCGGCCCGGGGCCGGTCACTTCTTGGGCCCGCTCCACCACCGTAGCACAATATTGTCGGCTTTGGGCTTACCATTCCCTCACAGTTTTGTTTATGGGAACTCACGAGCAACTTCCCAGTGGGTCACCCATCATGGGAGTGCTCTGGCCCCCTTCTCGCTTAACTTCGGAGTTCTTACGAAATCCGAAGCCAGTGAGCTCCCAAAAGGCCTCGTGCTAGGTAGGGATGAGAATATACATTTAAGGATCACTCCCCTGGGCGATGTGGGATGTCACAATCCACCCCCCTTAGGGGCCTGACGTCCTCGTCGGCACACTTCCGGCCAGGGATTGGCTCTGATACCAATTTGTCACATCCCGGCCCGGGGCGGGTCACTTCCCGGGCCCGCTCCACCACCGTAGCACGATATTGTCTGCTTTGGGCTTACCATTCCCTCACGGTTTTGTTTCTGGGAACTTACGAGCAACTTCTCAGTGGGTCACCCATCATGGGAGTGCTCTGGCCCCCTTCTCGCTTAACTTCGGAGTTCCTACGGAATCCGAAGCCAGTGAGCTCCCAAAAGGCCTCGTGCTAGGTAGGGATGAGAATATACATTTAAGGATCACTCCCCTGGGCGATGTGGGATGTCACAGTGATGCTCTGCTTAAGATCTCATTTCGCATGTCTAGTGGCATTATTCTTAATTTTGTTTTTGAAATTTCTTCTCATAAGATATCATCTTTTATTAAGTCTAATGATATATTCCTAAGAAATCTTTCATATTTTTTTATTTTTCTTTGTCTGTCATGTGTAGATGCTGCTCCATTTCAATATCTTCTTCTAAGATCTCAATCTTAATCTCTCTCTTTTTTATAGGCTCATTAGCCTTTTGTTCTATGGGTACAATAACCTCTTTTTTCTTATTCTTATGCTGATCTCTATGCCTATTTTCAATTCTCTTTTCAGGATGTTACTTGCCTTCTGTTGCATTACGAGATATAGGAGTTCTTAGTTCATTTTGATGAATTGCTTAAGCAATGCCTTATGGTCTCTAGAAAAGGCTTGGAGGTTGTATTCAAGAGAAGTTCTCTCTAAATCGGTTAGCTGAACTTTTTATCTCAAAGATTGTTAAGTATCATGGTGTGCCAGTCAACATTGTTTCAGATCGAGACTCGAGGTTTACATCTAAATTCTGGACGGCATTCCAAGAAGCTCTGGGTTCGAGATTATTGTATAGTACTGCATATCATCCTCAAACTGATAAACAGTCTGAGAGGACTATTTAGACACTAGAGGATATGTTAAGATCTTCTGTTTTGCAGTTTGGTGATGCATGGCATACGCGTTTGGACCTGATGGAATTTGCCTACAATAACATTTATCACTAGAGTATTGGTATGTCACCATTCGAGGCATTGTATGGTAAATCGTGTCGAACACCATTGTGTTGGTCTGAGGTCGGAGAAAGAATTTTAGAGGGCCTAGAAATAGTGGACGAGACTACAGGAAATATTCAGGTGATTAAATCTAACCTAAAAGCAGCCCAAGATAGTCCCAAGATCGTCAGAAGAGTTTAGTTGATCGACATGCCATTGATCGGACCTATAATGTAGGTGATTGGGTTTTCTTGAAGTTATCACCATGGAAAGGTGTTGTAAGGTTCGGGAAGAAAGGGAAATTGAGTCCCAGGTATATCGGACCGTATTAGATTACTGAGCGGATTGGCGAAGTAGCTTATAGACTTGATTTACCTCCGGAGTTGTCCAGAGTACATAATGTGTTTCATGTGTCGATGCTTCGCCATTATATTTTAGACCCATCGCATGTTTTGCCTCCACAGCAGTTAGAGATTAATCCTGATTTGTCTTATGAGGATGAACCGATTACTATACTGGATTGGAAATATAAGATTCTGAGGAACAAGACAGTGCGTTTGGTGAAAGTTTTATGGAGGAATCACTCAATAGAGGAAGCAACCTGGGAGACAAAAGAGCGGATGAAAAAGTTGTATCTACAATTGTTTTATGAGTTTTAGTGGATTGTACTTATTATGTAAATTTTGAGGACGAAATTTTATTAAGGTGGGTAGATTGTAATAGCCCATCCTGAGATATTCGTATCAGGGACGTGAAATGACATCTTTACCCCTGTATCGGTGATGATGTGTGTATGTATTTCGGGGTTTGTTTTGGAAATTGGGCTTGGTGGTGTGGCCCTAATATTGTACACATACACACACACACACACACACACATACACCATATCTCTTTCTCTCTCTTCCTTTCTCTCTCATTCTTCTCGAGTTTTCTCCAATTTCCTCTGCAACATGTACGGACAACACTGCACCACTTGATCGTGGGACGGATCGAGACTTCAAACTCCATTTTCATGTTCCTTGCAATCTTGCGAACCCAACCATACCTTTGGATCGAGACTTCATGTTCCATTTTCATTTTCACATACTTTTAATCACTACGGATTTAGTGGATTTGGAGATCATAGTGAGTCTTAGAACCTTCTCACGAAGCTCGGAGAACAATTTTGGTGGTTTTTGGACGTCGGGATCGGGAGTTCGAAGCTTGGCCAGATTTCGTGGTTTTTCTCCGACGAGATTCCGTCGTGTTTTGAGCTTTAAAGAGGTATAAAACTCTTCCCCTTGTCCTAAGCTTCATTTTGATGTTAATTTCGTGAAATTTGGTTGAAAATTGAGTGAGAAACTAGGATTATAAGGTTTTTCCAGAATCCGGCGACGCAGTGGTCGCCGGAGTCGGATTCCGGTGACTGGAGGTAAGGGACAAGGGAATATTCCGTCAAAGTTGACGGAATATTCCTAACGGAATGTAACGGCGTCAGTTAACCTTAACGGAATATGCTGGAGATTTAACGGAATATTCCCTAACGGCGTTAGGGTTTCCGTTAGCATGCACGGCACGTGGCCGCGCGTGGGCGGCACGTGTTGCAGTGCCTTGGATGGCTCGTGAAGGGGCGTGGGGCTTCAGTAAATTATTCTAAAAAAATGGGGGTGTTCTTGGGATTGAGTAGAACATGTTGGTATATTCAAACACCCCAATTGAGCATTGTATGAGAAGTTATTACCTAAGTTGGTTATGTTCGTAATTAACGATTGTATAGTTGTTTCGCATATAGGTGAGATTTATCCCGAGGACGAGCACAGCCACGCGAGGCTTGGAGGCTACGATCCGTCTACTTATCAGTGAGTGGGCTATTGTTTTCAATATATATACTTGACTAATTCTCAGAAATACGTTTTGAATGATTTTATGAAATTGAATGCCATGTCGAATGCCATATATATTTATTACTATGTTTATGTGATTATATGTTGTGGCACTGCGGACGCTAGGTAAGTCAGGTGAGTATGTGTTTTTGTTATGTTGATTATGGTGATATTGATGAGATTAGAATATGGCTCATTTACCTGCACATCGGGGTTTATGCTCCGCCAGAGTAGGGCTTAGCTTTCACGTGATCGTTCACCTCCTGCACCGTACGCTCACCTTGGATCCAAGGCAGGTGCCAGCCTGTCGTACAGACCACTATAGGTGGTTTTGACTTGTAGGTTGATAGGAGCATATTTATGCGACTTAGTTAGCTTGTTTTCTTGCATTTACATAGTTAGTTTATGTTTATTAGAGTGTTTTAAGCTATTTTCATGTGTTTTCAGGTTCAAATGTCAAAAGTGGCAAAAAAGATGCATTTTGGAGCATTTTAGAGCAGTTTTGGGCTTGGAATGGATAGCACAAGAATGAAGCAAGATGGATGGATGAATTTGAAGTTCAAGAGAGACTAGGAATGTGCAAAAGAGTTGAAGAAATTAATTCAAGTCATTGAAGATAAGGAATCAGCTAAAAAGAAGGAACATTATCCAAAACCTTATCTAACCTTATCTTATCCAAACTAACCTTATCTTACCTTATCTTATCTTATCTTATCCTAATCTTATCCTACCTTAATTCCAGCTGCAATAGGGATTTATTTTCAGTTTAGGAGAAATAAAAACATGTTCTAGAAGAAACCTTATCCTTAGCCGCACATTTTGTCCCTATTCCCTTTGGTTTTTGACCTTTTAGATGCCCTATTTCCTGCTGGGATTACATAACCTTTTCCCCTTTGGATTGTGAGATAAAGTGTTCTATTTTTAGAGGGAATTGGACTCCTAATCCTCCATTGCTATGACCTTTCATCCAGCCCTATAAATACAAGTTTATGCCGCACAAATCAGACACCACCCTCTACCATCAGACCACAATTCACACCATTCACCACACAGCCTTCATTGTGCCGCAGCTTTGCAAGGAAGGAGAAGGAATGAGCCATCTGGAGCCGTGCTTGCCATTCAAGACGTTGGATTGTTGGAGCGTTTCTAGGTGTATTCTATCCTTTGTTTTTAATGTTTAAATTTATTTATCTTTGTTTAATTGCGAACATGAGGAACTAATTTCTTTATAGTTAGAGGTGAATTCAAAGCCATGATTATATGTTTTATATGAATAGATTACGTCCAATTATTGTTTCTTGAGTCTTGAATGTGATTTGCTTATCTGAGTTATTAAAACTTGTTTATGTGTGTTAATTGGGGGTCGACACTTAATTTGCATGCATGAATTTGATGCTAGAGTATAAGGGAGTTTCACCTAATCGTTATGAACTTATATTCACAAGTAGTAAAGGTTGCTAGTCACAATCATGATAAGTAAGTCCTAGGCAGAAGTATCATGCTATCATAGTTACGAATGCCTCATCAACACTTATGATTTTCAAAGAACTTAATGACCTTTGATATGTTTTTCTATCATGTTTTTCATAGTTAGGGAGCTTGATAAGGATAATTTGGTTGTGATGCGTATTCCATCCAATTCAATGAGTTAAGGAAAATCTGATGCTTAATTTGTGCTATCACGGTTAACTTGGGGTGTTGTCATTCATAGTCTAAAGGAATAATAACTGGAAATTGGTTCATATGCATATGTCATGTGTGGAGAAGGACCCTCTAACTAGCCTTTCACCCATCCAAAACACCCAATTTCGTACCTTTGTTACTCTGTTTCTTTAATTTGCTTAGTTTTAGTTAATTTCGTCAAAAACCCAATTCCCTTTACTTTGTTGTGTCAAATTAGTTAAAATCTGTCTAAATTAGGTTTTCTTTAGTGTTTTGAGTCTTATTAGTCTAGAATTCGTCCAAATAACTCCCCAGAGTCTGTTTTGAGTCTAGTTGTTAGTTTTGTGCTGTTTTAAGTTGTTTTGAGTCTTTAGAGTCTAGTTAAGTGTTTTTAAGTTTAGTTTTGTGTTTTTGAGTCATATTTGCGTAGATTAGCATCCCTTCTAATCCCCGGCTAGAACGATCCCTACTTACACATACTACATTGATAGGGTTTAAGTTTGAGTGCAATTTAATTTCACATCATAGGTGACCCGCGATTCGTCGCCAGCCTTCACGTGACCGTAGCATAGAGCTTTTTTATATACCCAGCTTGTCGTACAGACCACTACAGGTGGTTCCGACATGGGTGCAGGTTATTGATTGAGAGTTTAGATTGAGGATTTAGTTGAGGAGCCATAGATTCAGCCGTACAGGTCACTATAGGTGACTCCGGCTAATTTATATGCATTGCCGGCATGTTATGCATTGAGATCTCACCTGATTGATTTTGATGATATTGTTGCATGCTTTGATATTGGATATGGTTTATTCGAACATGGCAATATTTGAATGTTGGTTTTCAGTATGAGTACGTATATATTTTTCTGGGAAGTATATATATTTTACGGTGAGGGGTTATAACTTTATATCGAAGTGATTTTGGAAAAGCTTTGTTTTTGCCCACTCACGCTTTTGTTTTGCGCCCCTCCAGGTATTAGATAGCATTGGTGGCAAGCGAGGTTTCAAGGCAAATCTGACAGTGCACTATCCATGTAAATATTCTGGTTATTTTGTTAAGTCATTCTGGACTGCACCTAGGATGCTCGAACCTTGTAAATTATGTTTTTTTTTTATCCTTCACACTTTACAATGATCTTTTATCACTAGTTATGTTATTTTAGTACTTATCATCTTTATATATGATTCTGCACTGCGCAACGTCATGCTCACGTGACGGCCAACACATCCCGATATTTGGGTCGGGGTGTGTCAATTCTTGTGCTATTTGAGGATGATGGTCCACGATATTCCATTCCTGCTCAATTTTAAAAAATTGGTTTAAAACCATTTCCTGTAATTGAATCAACAAAACTGACCCATTTTCGGGCTGCCTATTTATTAGTATGTATCTTATTGTAATGAGAAACTATATTTTGGCAGTATGTTCTAATTGTAAATACGTCATTATATAGAAATAAAGAAAATGCTTCAAATGAATTAATTATTCCTAAAATTTCTGAATCTGTTGTTGGTAATTTTGACTGTACATCATTAAATTTTCCTGATGAATATCTACAAATTTGTTCATCAAACTTTGGTGACTCCTTATGTATTTTCTAATACAGTACTTTTGCCCATCCTAGTGATGATGATCTGTTTCAACTATCTTGTAACTATAATCTCATATCAATGTCAATGATTTAAGCCTCGTAATTTCTCTTATAATATTTTGAACTAATTTAATATCGTCACTATTAAAATACTTTTGTCCTATTTTACTTGTTTTATTATGTAATACTGCTATTTTTCTTCCTAAATCAGGAATAAAATTTCTTACAGAATTCAACAATCCTAAAAATGCTTGTAATTGTTTTTATCTTCTAATTTATCTGGAAGTTCTAAAACTTTCTTGGCTATATGATCTTGTAGTTGTATTATAACTGAGTTAATATACATTCTTAAAAATTCTATATCTTACTTTTCTAATGCTATTTTATTTTTGCTAATTACAATTCCATTTTTAATAAATTCTTGTATAACTATCTCTAAGTGCTTTCTATGGTCATTTCTGTAACATCCCACATCGCTCAGGGGATTGATCCTTAAATGTATATTCTCATCCCTACCTAGCACGAGGCCTTTTGGGAGCTCACTGGCTTCGGGTTCCGTAGGAACTTCGAAGTTAAACGAGAAGAGGGCTAGAGCACTCCCATGATGGGTGACCCACTGGGAAGTTGCTCGTGAGTTCCCAAAAACAAAACCGTGAGGGAATGGTAAGCCCAAAGCGGACAATATCGTGCTACGGTGGTGGAACGGGCCCGGGAAGTGATCCGCCCCAGGCGGGGATGTGACAATTTCTATTTTTATTATGTACTAAAATATCATCTACATAAACCCTACAAAAATTTTCTATGTCCTAAAAATTTGTTCATCTTTCTTTGAAAGATTGAAGGCGCATTTTTAATTCCAAATGGCATTACTAACCACTCAAAATGTCATTCCGGACAAGTAAAAGCTGTCCACTCAATTGATTCTTCTGCTAATCGTATTTGACAAAAACTCTCTTGCATTTTGTTTATAATTTCCTCTTTATTTGGTCATTTATAGCTATCTTCATATGTATTATCATATAATCTTTTATAATTGTACACTATGCTAATCTTACCTCTCTTCAATTCTGAATGGTTTCTCACCATGAA
Organism: Heteromeles arbutifolia; assembly: GCA_024362995.1. Taxonomy (NCBI): domain Eukaryota; kingdom Viridiplantae; phylum Streptophyta; class Magnoliopsida; order Rosales; family Rosaceae; genus Heteromeles; species Heteromeles arbutifolia. The sequence goes on from JANCRC010000012.1 coordinate 18,361,531, forward strand.
GGCTGCTGATCTATGTCTAGATTTAGATGGTCTAATTACTTTTAAATTTAACAACTCTTTTATTTATTGCTCAAACTCTTGCCTATCTAACAAACTACAAGGCGTATCAGTTATCTTAGGGCTCGTGTGGATGTGCTTTCAAAATGACTGAAAGCGCTTTTAGAGAAAATAATTTTTTGGTTCCAAAAGCACTTACATTGCTTACTGCAAGAAGCACCAGTTATGTGCTTCTTCCAGGAAGCACTTTAAGTGCTTTTCCAAAATTTTGAAGCACTTTAAGTGCTTTTCCAAAATTTTCTTGCACTTTTACTAAGAATTTGTTCCAAAAACATTTTTCACAAAAAACGCTTTCAGTTATTTAAAAGCACATCCAAACGAGGTCTTAATGGCTTAAATCTGGATTAATAATATCTAATTTTGCTAATATTTTATTTTTGCTCCAATTTAATTGTATGTCTTCTCCTATAATTTTAATTTGTTATGCTAATTGTAATAATTATTCCAAACTTTTTGGTCTACCTAATTGTAATATCTCTATACGATTTCCTTGTTCTAAAATTGGATACTCTTGCTCAAATATTTCTTCATTGAATTTTCTAAATAATTATCTTGACTACTAGATTCTTCTATACTTATGCTTTTGTATGCTTCCAAGGTATTGCTTTGATATGTTATTGTAATACCTTTCTTAAGAATTGTTACGTTAGGATTCATAAATAAAAAAACCTTGTAAACTTTTCAAAAAGTTTAAACCTAAAATAAATGGATATGATCCTACTGGTGAAACAAATGTTAATGGTAAATTAAATTATTGTTTTTCTACTCTAGGGGACTCATTATTTATGCAATGTGAAAGTAAACCAGTTTCTTATCAGATTGTGTTATTCTAACTGGTTTTGCTAATTTTTGTCTATATTTTTCTGGTACTAATTCTTCTTTTATGACTCTTTGTACTTCCTATATCTATTATTGCAGTTGTTTGTATTTTGTAATCTTTTGCTATTTCTATTTCACAATTTATGGTAATTAAAGAACTATGTTTTTGTTTCTCTATACTATGAACATTATTTCCTAATATTTCATTACTCTCTCGTGATTTTGCAAAATTAATTTCTAATAACCTATTATTATAATAATTTTCACACAATATTGAATGTTTTATATTATTAATGTATTTGTACTCTTCTTCATGTTGTTCTTTTATGAATGCATACATATACTCTTTAAAATCACTGTTTGAACTACTTGAATATTATGAGTTTGAATCTATCATATTAATACTCTCTATACTATAAATACTTTCATTATCACTTACATCATCTAAGCTATATATTGATTGAATATCTTCATCTTCTTCTAATGTAAACAACTCTGATTAATGTACTTTATCTCTCGTCTGTTTATCTAATTTTGGACACTTAGGTCTAATATGTCCAATCTATCCACATAATTAACATTTACAACTACTTTTATCTTTTGGTGCTTTATATTTTCTAATCCATGGTCTGCTACTTCTTTTTTTCAAATTGTTTTGGAATATATTTTTGCTTTCTACATGTTCTTGAATGTCTTATACTAAAACTCTTATAGTGTTTGTATGGACTGTATGACTTATATTTCTTTTTGTATATTTTATTATGCTTATTCTTCTTCTTCTTATGACAACTATACTGTTGTAGTAAATCTATATTTTTACAACTCATATAAAATTGTTTCCTAATTTGTCTTTTAGCTTTTATTTGGCTCCACTCTTGTTTAAGTATATCATATACATGTTGAATTCTAGGTCCTATTGCAATATCATTTTTCTTGGATACTTTTGCCATTCATTTTTCTCCTATTGGCCCTTTTATTTTTGTCATATAAGTATCAAATAAATTAATCTCATTAATTCTATATGTTCTTCCTAAATATTTAAAGATTCTGAATTATACTTAGCTATGTACTGTAAATCGCAAATTTGTAACTGTTCTAAATTTCTAATTGCTCTTATTTATTCTTGTTCACTTCTGTCATCTAGTCTATTATGTTCTAAAATTTTTTGTTTGATTAAAGTAACAAAACCATCGATCTTAAAATGTGTTTAAGCTACCTAATGCTGTGTTGGATTTTGAACTTTCCATGATTGAAAATAATAAAAAACTAAACCACCTAAAGTATACCTAAAATAATCCAACATTTTTTGTAAGTTACTGAAATCTAACATTAATACTGCATGTACACAACATTTTTCTCATCTTTCAATTGTTTTCTTCCAATCTTGTGGATCTACATTATTTAAGTTTAATATATTACCTGATATCTTAATTTGTTCTAATCCTCTCAAATATGGAATCTTGTTTTTTCTAGGTGGTTTCATCATTTTTTCATCCACATAATCTACTCCTTCTTGTTTATTATATTGTTCATTTGTTTATCTTAAAAATTGTTGATCAGTTCTAGCTATGTATCCTGGATTATTTTCTACTCCTGATGTACTACTTTCTTTTGCTGGTATCATAAACTACTTTCTAGCTGATATCATAAACTACAGTCTTCCCTTTTCCTAAGGTTATAACTAATTAATTTCTTAGAAACTCTCTTTCTTCTCACAAGGTCTTTAATGTATGATATGTTGCTCTTTTTTTCTTCCAATACGTTATGTCGCACTTCTGTGTTTTAATATATACCAATAAATGAAGAGTGTTCAAGATAACTAAGATAAAACTTCTGCTTCTTCAAAGTCTTGCTAATTCTATTGGAAATATATGCTAATCTTCTCTTTATGCTAGTTATAATTGGGTGTCTAGAACAATAAATACATGGTGGTTGTGGTTGATGGGGTCTACAAGGATAATAAAATCTAGTGTTCATACAAAATTAAACAAGTGTGTGATATCAGTTATGTTAATGACTTCTGTCCTCAAGGTACTTTACTATTATAATTATAATATTAAAATGCTAAACTTGGCTCTGATACCAAATTCGGAGCAATGCTCGATTAAATAGTCGGATGACCATTATAACAACTAGACATAAAACCTTGCATACGGAACTCAACATGTTTTAGCATGACGGCTACTCACAATGCAAGTGTAAGGCCATAAAGGCTAAACCCAGAGGTAGGAAGAACTCAGAGGTATCATAGTTAATGTCTAGTTATCTGCATGACAAGCATTCAACTATAACAGAGAGCTCGAACGAAGTATGATCGTTAATTTAGTAGGTTAATGTGAACACGGAAATTCCTGCGATGGAAGAGACAAGAACATGTGTACAAAATAATATTTTGTATTGATTTTTTTGGGGTTACAATCTCTTTTACAATTTGTTCCTCTGATTCGATCTCCGTAAGATGTTGGTTTGTGGATGTTATTGATCCAAGGGCCGTCAAGGCTTGATCTTGGATGAACGGGAAGTTTCTTCAAGGGCCGTTGGTGGCTTGATCTTGCAGGTAGATGAACATTTCTTCAAGGGCTGTTGGGCTTGATCTTGAAGGTTGGATGAACGACGAACGATGAATGATCTTCAAGGGCTTTTGGGCTTGATTCTTGAAGAACAGATGTTGTTGATCCAAGGGGCCGTCGGGGCTTGATCTTGGAAGAACGATGAACGAAGAGAGTTTTCTTGATCCTTCAGGATTTGGTTGAGAGCTTTTAGAGTTTCAAAGCTTCAAGGTTTTTGGTGTGATGTGAATTCTCGTCCAATTTGGGAGTAGAGAATGTATTGTCCAAATCCTTTCTTCATCCTTTGATTAAGAAGCCTATTTATAGGCTTTGAGAATGAACTACCACCATCCTTTTGTTTTTTGGTGGATGTTGTAGGTGAATTGGGTGGGTTGTTGTAGGTGAATTGGGTGGAGGTTATAGGTGAATTGGGTGGGTTGTTGTAATTTTAATGCAATGATCAACATTTATTTCACCGAAATTTCAATGTCTACAAATGTAATTTTAATGCAATGGTCAACATTTATTTCACCGAAATTTCAATGTCTACAAATGCCCCAACTTCAAGGCGCGTTGTATACATGTGCTTGTCACGTGTAGAAGATGCGTTTTGAAGTCCCTTAGTGTAGATGTCGATCCAAGGGCCGTTGAGGCTTGCTCTTGAATTTTGTTTAAAATTTCTTCAAGGGCCGTCGGGGCTTGATCTTGAATTTTGCTGGAAGATTTTCTGGCTTCCTCCAATTGTTGATTTTCCACAAGCTTAATCTTGAACTGGGCTGGAGGGTTTTCTGGTTTCCTCCAAAGGTCTGAACTTACTTTCCACGGACTCGATCTTGAACTGGGTTTGATACAAGGGTCGTGGACACTTGATCTTGAATTGGTTTTTTGATCTTTTCAAGGGCCATCTGGGCTTGATCTTGAACTTAGATAGAACCACGAGCTGTTTCAGGATTTGAACACCTGGCAGGCAGGAGGTGGAGGTGACGGCCTGTTTCTTTGTTCATTCTTTCCAATTCATATTGAAGAAGGTTAGGGATGAATCAGCACGTACATTTGTTGTGTTTGCTGATGATCCACAAGGTTGATGTTTCATTGTCACTCGTCTTGTCTGTTTTCTAGGTAGATGCAGATGAGTACTCGAGAGCAATGCTAGGTAAGCAATCAGGGAAGGGGTTCCAGGCAGTCGATTTCTGACGGGAAGCTTGATCCCAAGTGCCGCTCGATTGCTCTTCTTCTTATTGTCCTGCAGGTAAGAACGAGGACAAAGAAAAGGACATGGAGAAAGCATGATATGAGATACTTTCGCTTTAGACCCTGATGATATGAGGTACTTTTGCTTTTAAAGAAGCAGTGGTGATTTGATGGCGTTGCATGGTGAGGCTTTGCTCTTCGGTGATGGTACCAGCGAAAGGTTGTTGAAGCTTCTCAAACTCTTCCATTAGAGTAACGACGCCGGACTTGGATTTGACTTAGACTCCTCCATCTGGATTATGCAGTTCTGCAGGGAAGGATGTCGTGCTACAGTGATTTGTTACAACTCATCACGCTACATTCTTCTCTGCTTGTTTCTTTTGCGTAGCTGAAGTAGTGCGCAACCTTTTGCATTTGAGTGGTCCTTCAGAGCATCACTTCTTAGCGACTCATCCATGCTTGGCAGCTTCAGTGCAAAGAGCCAATATCTGATCAACTGTCAAGAGGTATTTGCAGGATGAATTCGTGACCTTGACAACAGTTGAGGATGAGTGCTCGAGAGCAATGCTAGGTAAGCAATCAGGCAAAGTTTCCAGGCAGTCAGTTCCAGATCGGAAGTTTGATTGCAGGTTCCGACTGACTACTTTCTTTGTCCTCGTCCTGGAAGCAAGAACAATGGCAAAGGAAAGGACAGGGAAAAAGCATGACATGAGATACCTTTGCTTTCGACCATGATGATATGAGATACGTTTGCTTTTGAAGAAGCAGCGGATGGATCAGTGCATGTATTGGTTACGCTTGTCTCCACATGCTTCGATGTATCAATTTCCCTTATCCGTTCTCCTGGCGGATGTGGTATCTTCTCTGGAAGCACAAGATGTTGAAGATGAGTACTCGAGAGCAAGGCTAGGTAAGCAATCAGGGAAGGGGTTCTAGGCAATCGGTTCCAACTCGGAAGGTTGACTCCAAGCACCGGCTGATTTCTCTCTTTCTCCTTGTCTTGCGGTAAAGAGGGAGGACAAAGAAAAAGATAGGGAGAAAGCATGCTATGAGATACTCTTGCTCTCAACCCTGATGATATGAGGTACTTTTGCTCTTGGAGGAAAGAGTATAAGATTTTGATGCAGGTGTAAACTTTTCGATCGAGATGGGTTTCTGGTTGAGGAAATGAGCTGATCATTTTGAGTGACTTGATCGAAGAGGTGTTCTCAAAGAGGAAGACAACTGAGTATGCTAAGAGGCTTGGTTGCAGATACCTTCTTGAGGAAGAAGAGTCAGGCATCTTGGATGCATGCCTTGCCATGGAGGATAAAGGTCAACCTATATAGGGAAAGGCGTAATAGCAGGTAGTGGTGTGGATGAGGCCTTGTCTCCCACGCTTGTCGGAAAAGTGTGGTAGTTGTAATAGTGGACTTCACGCGTTTTCAACTTTGTCAGAGATCTTTGATAAAGTTGCATGTGCTATCCGAAAAGCTGATATTGCGTCTGAAAAGTGTTGACGGACTTTATGCAGGAAAATTCAGCTTTTGAAATTCAGAGAGTGGTGTCTCTTTGACTTTTGAACATGTGGCTGTGTTGCTTCTCCTTTTATAGAGGTATTGATTGTATTCAAGATGCACACTTTGAAGATTTCCTGCCTGTGAAAATTATCTCTGCTGTATTTCTAAGCTTTTACTCTATCCAACCCTTCTCTTTTATCATTTCTGAAAATGGCTTATCCGTCTAACATTGGCTTAGATTTGAGTCTTGGGAATGATATAGGTGCGCCGCATCGGGGTGATATATGGCGCCCGTCCTTCTTATCTTCTAATGGCCCTCTTACGGTTGAAGACTCTGTGATGGGGGATGAAATAACAGCTACAATAGTAGCTAGGAACCTCCTCACTCCTAGAGGTAATAGGCTTCTTTCACGACGGTCTGATGAGTTGGCCGTTCGAGACTCCCTCGCCCTTAGTGTTCGATGTGCGGGCTCTGTGTCCAATATGGGCCAACGATTACTTGCTCGAACTCGCCAAGTTGAATCATTGACGGCCGAGGTGGAAAGTCTTGGACGAGAGATCAAACGTCTCAAGTGCGAGAATAGAAAGTTGCATGTGCTTGCAAATAATTACTCAACGAGCATGAAGAAAAAGCTCGATGAGATGCAGGAATCTGAAGGTCGGATTCAAAGTGACCATCAGAGATTTGGGGCTTTCTTTCAGCGGCACCTTTTGCCTTCGACATCTGGAGTCCGACCAAGTATCGAGGCGTCACATGATCAACTTCCAATGCCTCATTCTTCTGGGGTTCTACCAGATGCTGAGGCTTCAAGTGAGTGAACTTTGTGAAGGCTCCAATGCCTCATTCTTCTGGGGTTGTACACACTTGTAATATCTTAGAGATATCAATGGTCATGCTTTATTTTATTCAGCGTATTGTGCTACAACACATATCTCATTAAGATGTGTTATTTCCCTTATTTATTTATTTATTTTATATATATATATATGTACATGTATATATATATATATATATTTTAAAACAGACTTTTTTTTTTTTTTCAAGGAGGTGTCGTTCACCATCATTCCCTCTACTTTCTTCTTTTCAATAATTCTGTCGCCACCACTTTTTTTCTTTTCCTTCTTGACTTGCTAACAGTAGCTTGCACCTTCCTTTGTGTGTGTGTATGTGTACATGTTATGATGATGAATGTGGCAGATCGACACTGCTGAATATCCTGGAAGGTTAGTAGCCTCCCTCACTGCACTGCATTCTCCTCGCACGCGGGTTGTTGTTTGCACAGTTTCTGCACTACGTGCAGCTCAACTTCATTTGAGACCATTATATATATACGCATTCTTACACACATGCATACACACATAGGGCACTGCATAGTCTTTACATAGCTACTGCACCAGCCTACTGTCCTGAATCCTAACTGCACTGTCCTGTTTCCTTGCTGCGACGTGCTCTTCGCGTCTGCCGTGTGGTGAGCTCGGTGTTGGACAAAAAGAGTGGTTGTGAGTGCAGGTTTGAATTACAAGGGCAAGTCGTTTTCCTCATCTTCAACCTCTACAGCTATCATGCTGTTTGTGGGAGTTCGGTTGCAGTGGAGAGAGAGAGAGACGGTAGTCGCGCAGCAAAGGCATTTGTGAAGCCTTTACGTGGTAAAGCTTTAAGCTGAGGATGACTTTGATTTCTGGGATTGCATGCATTCATATATATATATATATATATATATATATATATATTTTGATTGTAGCAGGTGGTTGTCCCAATATATATATATATATACACACACATACGTTGATTGTCTCGTCACTCCATGTACGTGCATACATATATATATGTATACATATGTTGATTGTCTTATCATTGTGTATATAAAATATGTGATGTGCGTACCCCATTGATGGATTTCTTTGTTGTGATGCTAGGAATCCTTGATTTTAAGAAGGCAGACCATGATGCCGGGATCCTTACGAAGCTTTTAGAGACTTGGTAGCAGGACGTGGGTGTACTTGTGCCAGAGTCTGCAACAAGGTTTCGCTGTGTAGTGCCTTTTGATCACATTTTTCCCTTAGTGGCGACGTCGTGTGGGGCTATGCAAGAGACTGCAGGGGGGCTTCGCTGTGTAATGCCTCCTGGTCACAATTTTCCTTTGGTGGCAACGTCACCGTACGGTGCAAGAAACTGCTTGCGTAATCGCTGCGGGGTTGCATAGTGCGATTGCATGGCATTTTGGTTTCTTTGCTACTGTAGCGTGCTTTGGAAGACCGTCCTATAGCTGCCCGTGTTGCTCAAGTTTTGTGGCTGACTTTTTCGTTGCGGCCATGGTATTTTTTAAGTGCTTTAGGAGCAACACCATCACCATTCTTTCAAAGGAAGGCGATTCGCAAGATAGTGGAACGACGTTGAAGCTTTATGCACCACTGACTGGCCCTAAGGTGCTTGCTCTTCCCGTAAAAGACAACTCCATGCATATTAAGTCGTGGTCTTCTGAAGTATTTTGGGAGGTGGTAGACTCTGTTCGACCAAATGCAAAGTAGAAAGCGTGCACATCAAGGATTCTTATCTTGAACCCTTCACACCATGTTCGTGACAATCATCCGGTCTTGTTTGAGCTTTTTGGTGATCGTATCCGTAGCAGGGCTGTGGCCTGGAGTAGCACTTTGTCGACTACTAGAGGAGCCGCATTCGTTGAGTTTTATTGGGAATGGCTTGAGGATGTCTTGAGCCGCTCCAAAGATTTGCTTACCAACATGGGCCTTTACCATGCTGTATACGCCTCTTTGTTCAGTTATGATCGCCATCATTCTGTCATTCGTGCATTCTTTGAGCATTGGTGTTCAGCGACCAACACACTTCACACGGCTCGAGGGGAGATGTCGATTTCATTTTGGGATCTTCACAAGATAGGAGGTTTGCTGATCCAGGGAAAATTTTATGATGAGGTTGTTCCTAGCATGTAGGAGTTTTCTTATCGCAACAGTCAAGGATTGCCTGCGAGTTGTCGCTATTTGTTTCGGGCGTACCACAAGTTTTTTCAAGAGACTCCGGGTAAGTCAGGCGTGAAGATTTCTTCATGGATCCGATTTTGGTATTGGGATGCCATGAAGTACAAGAGGTCTTCGAAGAAAAGTGGTCATAACAAGACAACCAGGCCTAAGGGAGACTCGGACCCGTCAGGTGTCGTTGGTCCAACCGTTTTCCGTACTCTTGCCAAGTTGAAGGCATTTAAAGATCTTGGCATGGCGTCAAAGCACTTGGAAGAATCTTACTTAGCCGCTTTCTTAGCTTGTTGGCTTTGTAAGTTTGTTGTCCCTAAAGACGATGTCAACTTGGTCCGTCCCGAAGTCTTTAAAGTTGCTAGCCAGATGGCTGCAGGCGAATCATTTAGCTTTGCTATCCCGGTCTTAGCCAGCATTTACAACGGCTTGAGTGTTGTTTCGAACTCGACGAGCACTGAAGATCGTGTTGCTGTACTTCCTTACCACTATGTGTACGGTTGGTTAGGTGAGTATTTTGACACTCATTTTTCTTCGTTAACTTTAGACAAGTCAGGGCCTTCTTCACCGACTTCAGTCAAGCTTGGGCCTTTAATGACAAAGCATTCTGGCGTGCTTTCTGCGAAGAGTCTTGATGATTCGCAAGCGCAAGCACTGTTTAGAAGTTTTGAAGGCTTGAGGATGGACCGCATGGCGAGAGTTAGCTCAGTGCGGCGAGGCATCATGGATGATTCATATCTTCGCTCCTCAGACTTGTCTTATCTTATAAGTCTTTGCTAGGGATATGTTTCTTTGCGGCAAGAAAACCGATGCATTGTTCAACCGTATAGTCCCCACCGTTTTAGCAGGCAATTTGGTTTTGTCCAAAATGTGCCAGGCAAGCCGAAGGAAAAAGTCCAATCGGAATCCTTGCAAGCCGTGTATATGCATTGGGAGTTTTGTACCCGTGCATGTACAAATGCTTATATCACCTTACCGGCCAAAGACAAGTTCAAAGTAATCCAGTGACTCGTGTTTACGTACGTTGGTGGTCAAAGGTACATTATGAGAATTTGGGGATGGCAAGTGGTACCAATTCTTCTCATTCACGCCATGATGCGTCGAAAGAGGGTTGTTTTGTGGTTCCTACGTAGCTGGTACCTTTTGATTGCGCGAGTGCAATTTCCTTGCAAGATAGACCTGTGGTTTTAGCCCATCAACGCTTGTGCTTGCCTTCTCACCATCTGGATGCTTCTAAAAAGGTGGGTGACGAAGTTGATTCGCACGAAGATGGATTTGTTTTGCAGCGGCGCCAACAAGTTTTAAACAAGCGACCATTTGAAGTTGCTCAGGTTGACGGCGATGTCAATTTTCGTCATAAAAGGAAAGAAGTATTTAGGCCTCCTCAATCCGATGGTCGTGTGTCTATTGAGAAAGACGTATGTATTTCTTTCTTTCTCATGATTTCTTCTTCTTTCATTGTTTCAGCTTTTGTTTTTAATACCTTTCTTTGCCTTCTTTAGGTTGGGCCTTCTTGTTCTTTTGCTTTGGCGACCGCAGGCATTTATTCCTCTACAGATGTGCTACTTGGAGGCAATCTTCCTATAAACGAGGAGATTGGGGATCCGCCTGGTGTAGGGCTCGTTCAAAATTCCTCGAATTCCCCAAGTTTGCCGTGTGTAGGTGAAGGTGTACAAGAGTCTGTCATGCGTCCAACCCCTTTGCCAGCTAGTTCTGGGATCTTTTTGAAATGGCCGAACCTTAGCGGTACTGAGCAGCTTATCCATCGCATCAACCTTCGTGCAGCCATGGATATCAAGAGTCATATTGAGAGTAGGATTTCAAAATGCCCACTAGAAGACCTTGCATTGCTCAAAGAGGATTTGTTGAAGCTTGTTTCTGCGATTGACAACCTTACCGTTGATTCTTCATCCTTGAGGATCAAGATTGCCGAACTTATGGCTGCCTCAACTAAGTATTCCTCTTTGCATGCTACTTCCTTGAAGATGTTAGAGCTCAACAACTTGCAACCACAGACTTGTCACTGGCCCGAGTCCGGTTTTCTCAGCAAACTGCTTCGAGAGATTACCAAGTCACAGAGACTTCTTTGGCTTCCGTCCGGGCGCGTCTAGATGCATTGGCGCGAGAGCGAGAGCGGTTGGGAATTGAAGCATCACAACTTGAAGGTGCTCTTGCGGAACGGGGAGCTACACTTTCTCAGTACCAAGATGAGATTTCTCGCTTAGAACAAGAGAAAGGCGTGGCTATGGAGTTGCCCATCTTGTCTCCCACTGAGGTAGAGACTTTGAAGACTTCAGAAGGCTTGCTTGAAGATTGTCTCCGTAGTTTTGGGGACATAGCTTTCGAGTAATGTATCCCGTTTCTTTTTGTAACAAGGCTTTAGAGCCGACCTCTTCCTTTAAAGCAATAAAGTATTCTCATTGTTAAATCTGCTTCTTTATTCTTCAAAGTGTTTGTATATATTTTTTTTTTGATGATGTGACTATACTCGAAGTTTTCAAGTTTCAAGTTACCTACGTACCCTTGGTTGAGGAGGGATCAAGTCATGATGTAGTTCAAATGAGTGATGGATTGTTTTTTTTTTTTTGGATGGTTTTAATGGTGATTTTGATGATGATTTTGCCGTACACAGTTTATACTCTTGCGGGCCAGGAGTGTTGTACCGTGTGCAGTTTAAGCTCATGCAGGCGAGGAGCCTTGTTGCCGCCTTTTAGGGGTAGTAGCGCTTCAAAAATCTGCCATTGATGGGGCCGATCTTCAAGCCGTCTTCTGCCATGATTAAGTAGGCGCCGTTGGTGTAGACCTCTTGTATTACATATGGTCCATCCCACTTTGATGTGAACTTGCTTTTTGTTTTGTGAGTTGTGATGATAGGCCTACGCAATGCGAAGACGAAATCTCCAGTTTGGGGCGGACCTTCTTGTTAAATACCTTGGATAGCTGTGCTTGGTAGCATTCCAAGTGTTGTTGAGCTTCGAGCCTTTTTTGGTCGAGTGCTTCCAACTCTTGAAGGCGCAACTTTGCATTCTCTTCATCAGTCAAGCCATCTTATATAGCTATTCTTAGTGAGGGGATTTGACTTTCGAGTGGTAGAACAGCTTCTACACCATATACAAGAGAATAGGGCGTAGCTTGGGTAGGAGTCCTATGTGTCGTCCTATACGCCCAAAGTTCTTCGCTTATTCTTTCGTGCCAGTGTCTCTCTGTTCGGCCTATCACCTTCTTCAAGAGGTTGCATAATGTCTTGTTGAATGCCTCTGCAAGACCGTTGGTTGGAGTATGATACATGGAAGACTTAAGCTATTTGAACTTGTATTTCTCGCAAAGCTCGTCCACGAGTCGGTTGGAGAACTGTTTTCCATTGTCAATGATGATGTAGCGAGGCACACCATATCGGTGGATGATATGTTCCTTGATGAAACGGACGACAGTTTCCTTCTTGACTTCCCTTAGGGGTATGGCTTCAACCCACTTGAAGAAGTAATCTGTTACAGCTAGGATGTAAGCTTCTCCTGCAGATGACTTTCGTGCAATCGGCTCTACGATGTTCAATCCTCATGCATTGAATGGCCATGAAGCAACTGTAGGGTGTAATGGTTCAGGTGGTTGATGTATGAAGCTGGTATGGAATTGGCAGGCTTGGCACCTTTTGGCGTGTTCCAGACAATCTTTCACCATGCTTGGCCAGTAGTAACCCATCATTTTGAGCTGGAAATTTAGCTTCGGTCCAGACTGATGCGCCCCGCATACACCTGAATGTGCTTCTTCCATGGCTTGATTCGCTTCTTCCTCACCGAGGCATCTCAGAAGTACTTATTCAGAAGAGCGTCGGTAAAGTGTTCCTTTGCAGTAGAGGAAGCGAGGTGCTCGTCGACGTATTACAGAGCGGTGTCTAGGATCGTCTGGAAGTTTTCCATGCTCCAAGTAGTCAATCAGCGGCTGTCTCCATTCTTCAGCGTCGACTGGAAGTACTGAGATAGCGTTTGTATCATCCAGTGGTATTTCAGTGATGAGCGGGATCACCCATCTTTGGCAAACTGGCATGTATGCAGCTTCGTCTTCTCCTAGTGTCATGCTCGAGGCTAGGTTGGCGAGAGCGTCTGCCATTTGATTTTCTTTTCTTGGCACATGTTCTAGGGTCATGGCCTCGAACTTTTGTAGCAGTTGAGTTGCCTGCCGGAAGTATGGGACGAGATCATCTTTCCTCACTTCATATTCAATTAAGAGTTGATTGATTATGAGCTTGGAGTCGCCATATACCTCAAGGGCTGTGATTTCCATGTTGATCGCCATTTGGAGCCCAATGATCAGCGCTTGGTACTCAGCAACGTTGTTGGAGCATAATTCGCTTAGTTGGAAGGAGTAAGGTAGTATTTGCCTTTATGGCGACATGAATACTACTCTTGTCCCTGCTCCATCTGCTCGTGCGAATCCGTCGAAGAACATCGTCCATGTCGGGAAGATGTCGATGTAGAACACCTCCTCGTCAGGCAAGTCATCTGAGATTTTCCAATCGGCTGGGATTGGGTGATCGGCAAGGAAGTCTGCTAGCGCTTGTCCCTTGACGGCTTTAGCTGGGACGTAGATGATAATACTGATTAAAAAGCAACGCCCATTTAGCGAGTCGCCCTGTCAAGACTGGTTTGGACATGACCTATTTAACCGGGTTAGCTTTAGCAACTAGGTGGATAGTGTAAGCCTGCATGTAATGCTTAAGCTTCTGGATGGAGAATACCAAGGCAAGGCACATTTTTCTATTAAGGAGTAGTTCAACTCAGCGCCGGTGAGAGTTCGACTGAGGTAGTCGAGTGCTCATTCTTTTTGGGATTCATTTTCTTGTGCCAAGAGTGCTGCAACTGAACTTTCCTGAAGATTTTCTGCATTGCGCGTTGAAGATTTTCTGCATTGCGCGTTGATATGTAGCTCCAGCGTTCTTTAGACCAAAGGGCATCACCTTGTAGCAGTAGATACCTTTTGGAGTACGGAAGGCTGTTAGTTCCTCGTCTTCGAGAGCCATGCAAATTTGATTTTACCCAGAAGAACCGTTCATGAATGGCAGTGCCTCGTGGCCAATGGTTGCGTCCACCATGATTTCAATGATTGGCAAGGGGAAGTCGTCATTCGGGCAAGCATCGTTGAGGTCTCAGAAGTCTACGCAAACACATATTTGTCCAGATTTCTTAAGGACAATGACGATGTTGGAGACCCACTTGGGGTATTGCACCTCTCGAATGAAGCCTGCCTCGATTAGCTTGTCAATCTCAGTCTCAATTTGTGGGATGAGCTCGGATCGATAGCGTCTTTGAGTTTGCTTTATCAGTCGCGTTCCACGCTTGACTGCAAGATGATGCACAACGATGATAGGGTCAAGGCCATGCATTTCTTTGTAGGTCCAAGCAAATACGTCTTTGTACTCAAAGCTGGTAATATTCCTCTATCTCATCCGCACTTAGTAGTGCACTTACGAAGATAGGCTTTGGTTCTTCGCTTGTGCCTAAGTTGAGTTCTTTGAGATCATCAACCGTGGCTCGCCCCTCATCTTCAAGCTTTGGTGGTGCAGCAGTGACATCTTCCTCGAGGATTTCGTCTTCTTTGCCTTCATGGATCGTGATGTGGAAGACATCTTGGACCTCTTTTTCAGCGATGTTCTCTCGACCTTTGTATTGTTTTGAGTCACGAAACTCTATGCAAGCATGGAGTTGCCCTGATTTTTTTAGGGCAACATTTAAGTTCCGTCCCGAGTCCATGACCTCTTGAATTAAATCAGCTTCGATCATGTTGACAATCTCAGTTTCATCTAGGCTTAAAAGTGTATTAACAATGGTTTCTTGCCCCCTTTCCGACGGGTGAATTTGTGGATGCAACGTAGGCTTCATGTGTAATTTCTTTGGAGCGACATGAGTCCATCCTTCATCTTCGCTTGACTTGGAACGTTCCCCCAACGATCAAGGTGAAGACTTTGAGTCGAAAGAGCCAGAAGTGACGTATTCCCTAGGGATTTCATCTTCTTTGTCTTCTTAGATCATGACGGGGAAGATGTCTTGGACCTTCTCTTCAGTGCCGTCCCCTTTGGGCTTGTTGGCATGAAGATTGTCCAGTATGGATGATGGTGCGCCTTCTTACTTTTAGCGGTCCATTTGTGTCAACCTCCAAGATTGCTTGGCGCTTCATCTTCGAATGAATTGAGCTTCGAATACCGCCTTTTTCTGCTAGCCCGTCGACTTTTCTTCATTTAACGTTGTCTCCCTATTTTTAGAAAGCTTCTTGTTGTCTTCAAGTCTTTCCAAAGCTGACCGACGAGGAGGAGAGCTAGCCGTGTTGCTTCGCTTCTTAAGTTTTGACAACCTTTAAAAAACAGAGCTTTGGGATATTGGCATGGTAAGCCTCTTGAAGACAGAGGTTCGGTTTTGACCACCAATGCGATTAATTGCTGACATTCTGGGTCTTGAACGATTCATCCTATCGAAGACTGACGGCCGGGGGACGGGTTTAAGCTCCTCTTGATCTTGCTCAATGCTCACGCTGATGTGTTGAGTGCTAGCATTTTTCACTTGCTTGAAATCTTCACGGGTGCATTGGGTGTGAAGCCAAGTCCAGCTTTGTTGTTGTTCACTCCATAACCATGCTTCTTCAACTTCTTTTGAGTCTCGATGAGGTCACGTTCTTTGTCGTTGATTGTGTTTGAAGCCTTCTTTCCAGGATTCGAAGAAGAAGCGAAGTCGTACCCAGCCTTCGACATGAGTTTGTAGGCATTTGGATCAAAACCTTCTTCGGTCCTCTTGGTTGGAAGATAGCTTGGTTCCACCTCCTTTGGCAGAGCTTTTATGAAGCCTTGTGGTGGTCTTGCAACCTTAGTGTTGCCTAGCTGTGTTAGAAGCAAAACTGCATTTGTCTTAAGCAACTTTACATTATCCTTATGCCGCTGTGCACTGGATTTGCTTGCTCCAGTTTCAAACGGGGATTGACCATTCTTTCTTCTCGACATCGGGATGTATCGGAAGATAGGAATGCGTGGCTCATTTGAAGGCGTCCTACTCCCTTTAGTTGTTGCAGGTTTAGCAAGCTCATCATCATTTTTGCTTGAAGACGGCATAGCTTCTCCTTCTTGCTTCTTAGGCATGGCTTGCCACTCCTGCTTTTTAGGTGTTACTTTGCCCGTGGATTTGATCTCTTTTGGAAGAGCTTCGGGTACCATGTCTTCATCCATGTAGAACTTGGCGTCTGCGAAATGTGATTCGGCTTCGGTGAATGGCTTGGTGTCGCCATAGATCACCTTCACTCATTCTGTGTAAAACTTTAAACATTGGTGAAGGGTGGACGGTACTACTCCATTCGCGTGGATCCAAGGCCTTCCTAAGAGCAAGCTGTAGAAAGTTCTTGCATCAATCACGTGCAATATCGTGCTTGACTTGAGTTCGCCAATGGTCATCTCTACTCGGATCTTGCCTATCGCTCTTTGTCCTTCTTGGTTAAAACCTTGGATTAGTAGACGGCTTAGGGATAGTTCATCCACTTTGATGCCGATTGTGGTCATTGTTGACTTTGGCATGATGTTTATGGCTGATCCACCATCCATAAACATACGGTTGACTTTGTGCTCCCTTACGTATCCTGAGATGAAGAGAGGACGATTATGAGGCTTTGACCCC
Organism: Heteromeles arbutifolia; assembly: GCA_024362995.1. NCBI lineage: Eukaryota > Viridiplantae > Streptophyta > Magnoliopsida > Rosales > Rosaceae > Heteromeles > Heteromeles arbutifolia. The sequence continues at coordinate 18,378,283 of JANCRC010000012.1, forward strand.
AGCAGTAAGTCTTCATCCATGAAGCTGATCGCGTCCTGGGTGGCACAGCATATGGCACATTCGTGTGGCCGAAGCTTCAAGCCTTCGTTCTTGCTTTCTTGTACCTCATAGTCGTCAGGACTTGCCAAGGCCGCTGCTAGTGCTCTTCGCATCTTCTTTAGCAATCGTAGCGCTTCCTCGATGCTAAAGTGCGTTGGCAGACTTTCTTTGAGTGTGAGGCTCTTTTCTTCCTCGATAGCGATGGCTTTGCCTTTTGAAGGTTTTTCCATTTCTACCTTGACCATGTGATATGCAGCAGTAGTGCACTGTTGGAAGAAATCCTCCGGGAAGTACTCGTACAAGAAGACGGGAATGTGTGGCTCTTGCTCCATAGGTTCCTCAGCATATGTTAGCTTAGTAGCTCTTATATTTCTTTTAGGCTTCCTATTGTTGCGGCGGCGGTGCTTTCTCCCTTGCTCCCCTTTTAGCCTTGTGGCTTGCGGTCTTGGCTTCTTCATCTTTTTATAGGTCACCAATGTCCACCCTTCTTCATCGTCGGTAAGTGCGTTTTGGTTGCTTACCCCCAGTGATGGTGGTGCAGAAGGTGCCGTGTGGCTTGAACATTGGCGAGAAAGGTCAGGTGTCACTTGGAGAGGCACAGGATCAAATGATCTAAACGCAATCGTGGTAGTATGTGTTGCGGCCGTGTCTTCAAGGTCGAGCTCGATTTTCCCTTGTTGAGCTAGCTTCATGATGAGCTCTTTAAGGACGAAGCACTTGCCAACAGGATGACTCACGATACGATGGTACTTGCAGTACCTAGGATCGTTTATGGGATTCATCTCTTCAGGACGCTTACATTCGGGTAGCTCAATGACCTTCTTTTCCAGTAAGTCATCCAACATTGCAGCCATGTCAGAGTCAGAAAAAGGGTACGTCTTCTGCTCCAGTTCCCTCAAGGTGTTTTTATACCTATCTTGGGTGCGAGAAGGCTCACATTTCTTTATCTCCTTTACTTTGTTTTTGGAGGAGATCTTTATGGGTGTGGAGTAAGTTTTGATGGGGGTAGTGTTGACGGTAAAAGCTTCCTTGGTGGGCTTCTTCCCAGTCTTATTTACATTTAGGGATAACACCTTATCCTTCTTGAAGTCAGGGACCGGCTCCTTTTTCCCATGGTTGGCGATACTTAGCTCCATGTCGTGGGAACGAGTTACCAGCTCCTCAAATGTTCTTGGTTTTATGCCTTGGAGGATGTAATGTAACCCCCAATGCATGCCTTGAACGCACATCTCAATGGCGGAGGTTTCAGAAAGCCGATCTTTGCAATCCAGACTTAATGAACGCCATCTATTGATGTAGTCGACAACAGGTTCATCCTTCCACTGTTTTGTACTAGTCAACTCCAGCATGCTTACGATACGGTGGGTACTGTAGAAGTGGTTGAGAAATTCATTTTCTAGTTGATCCCAACTGTTGATAGACTCTGGCTCGAGGTCGGTGTACCAGTCAAAGGCAATGCCTTTCAACGAGCGCACAAACTGCTTGACGAGGTAGTCTCCATTTGTTCCAGCATTGTTGCAGGTTTCAATGAAATGGGGGACATGTTGCTTCAGGTTTCCCTTTCCATCGAACTGCATGAACTTTGGCAGCTGATAACCCCTCGGCATCTTCAAAGCGTCAATCTTCTTGGAGTAGGGCTTTGCGTATAGTACGGAGTCATGCGAGCTTCCTTCGTACTGCACCTTGATGGTGCTGGCGATCATCTCTTGCAGCTGCTGGATAGAGAGAGATCCCATGAGTGCTGCTGCTTGGTCTGGCTCCTGCTTCTCTTCGACTTTCTCCACCGAAGGCTCATCTTCTTCAGCGGCTTCTTTCTTTAATGGATTGACCATTGGGTCAACTTTCACGTCGGGCTTTGCATCTAGTTGGTTTACAAGTGTGGTGATTTGCAAGTCTTTTTCCTCCACAGTTCGTGTGAGTTTTGCGATCGCTTTGTTCATTTGAGCTAGCTGCTCCTCAATTGAAGTTGCTCCGGTAGTCATGACTTACATGGTTGTGCTGTCGCTCGAGTCGGCATCGGAAAGCAAGGACTCAGAGTATTTCCTCTGGCTTTCCTCCCTTGGCACCCTTAGCGAGGCCAGGGTGATCACCGGTTCGTGCCTCGAGTGCTTTGTGCCTTCAACGGAGTTGATGCAGGGGTGGAAGAGGTGGCGGAAATAGCTCTTGCCTTGCTTCGGGTTATGATGCCTGAAGTGACACCACATGCGGTGATGACGCTCTTGTTCCTTGCATTGGTTGCGAGAACAACTTGAGCCTTCTTTGATGCCATTGATTTTGAGATGTGTTTAGGTTTCTTAAACGGAGAAAGAGATGAGAGGTAGAGATGATCCCACCGAGCGTGCCAAATTTATGAACATGAAAATTCCTGCGATGGAAGAGACAAGAACACGTGTACAAAATAATATTTTGTATTGATTTTTTTGGGGTTACAATCTCTTTTACAATTTGTTCCTCTGATTCAATCTCCGTAAGATGTTGGTTTGTGGATGTTGCTGATCCAAGGGCCGTCAAGGCTTGATCTTGGATGAACAGGAAGTTTCTTCAAGGGCCGTTGGTGGCTTGATCTTACAGGTAGATGAACGTTTCTTCAAGGGCTGTTGGGCTTGTTCTTGAAGGTTGGATGAACGACGAATAATGAATAATCTTCAAGGGCTTTTGGGCTTGATTCTTGAAGAACGGATGTTGTTGATCCAAGGGGCCGTCGGGGCTTAATCTTGGAAGAACGATGAACGAAGAACGAAGAGAGTTTTCTTGATCCTTTGGGATTTGCTTGAGAGCTTTTAGAGTTTCAAAGCTTCAAGGTTTTTGGTGTGATGTGAATTCTCGTCCAATTTGGGAGTAGAGAATGTATTGTCCAAATCCTTTCTTCATCCTTTGATTGAGAAGCCTATTTATAGGCTTTGAGAATGAATTACCACCATCCTTTTGTTTTTTGGTGGATGTTGTAGGTGAATTGGGTGGGTTGTTGTAGGTGAATTGGGTGGAGGTTATAGGTGAATTGGGTGGGTTGTTGTAATTTTAATGCAATGGCCAACATTTATTTCACCGAAATTTCAATGTCTACAGTTAATAATATAACTACAATAGTATTTCCCTGATTTGGATTTGAAGTCTAATTAAAAGAACACACTAAAAGAAAGAAAGAAAACTTACCTAAAGCCTGGAGATTGTTTGAATATTTACACTCGAACATTTATTGATATCACATGTTTACAAAGTGAAGTGTTTACAAAGAAGTAAACAAAGGGAGCAAGAAGGCTGGGAGAGCTAAAGGCTTCGTTTGTAGTTATGGTAGTAGTGTGTGTATTTACAATGAGGAAAAACCTCTCTTATACACATGAATGAGTATATTATTGTCAAAAAAAAAAAAAAAATCAAAATGAATGGTGTAGACGTCTCTTTGGGTGCTTGTTAACTTTCTATTGATTTATCACTTTGCTTCTACTGTTTTTGAATCTATTGAAATTGTTGGCACTGTTTATGAAGACTGAATTATTTGTCTTCTTTTTGCTTTGTCTCCTTTTACATTTGTTTTGATAATGACCATTTGAACTTGCTGCATGTCTTGTATCCCTAGAGCCCATACTTGTCATCTTTTATTTATGCCCATTTTGGGTATTATAACAATTTTTTGTCATGATGATTAAACACAAAATTTTTAGTGGCCTTTCATTAGTTTTCCATAAAAGATATAGTCTTCATTTCACTACTGGCCCACCAAGGCCGAAATTGTAAGTAAAAGGTCCAGTATCGAGTCAAATTATGCCAAAAATAAAAACATAAAAAAGAGGAAAGAAAACCTTCTCTACATATTAGAGCCAGGTTTGATCCTAGGACCAGTGGGTTATGGGCCCACCACACTTCCGAAGCGCCACTCTAATTTGTTAGTAATAGTTATACTTTTCCTTTACTTAACTACTTAACAAAGCCTTTGAGTTTCATAATCAACTGTCCAATTTTCAATTTATTTTTTTCTCCAATAACTTCTACACTATTCAAATCGTTCTTGTAATTTCCTCTTGTCAATCCATATAAACCCCATACCATTCACCTTCTGAGAACATGCTCCATAAATAAAAACAAAAAACAAAAATTTCGTAACAAATCACCTCAAAATTCACGATTCAAGTTTCATGTCAAGAAGCTAGCAAATAACAATTAGGGCTCCAAAGTTCAGTTAGAAATAAAGTTTAGTAAGAAATAACAATAGAATGGGTTGGTCCCATGACAATTTTTTGAAGGTCGTGATTCTCTAGAGCACTTTGAGAAATCAGAAATTGTTCAAGGCCAAAATGAATACAACTAAACAATCACGGAGTCTCTAGAAAGTTATTGTGTGATTACTATGTAAGAAATTAATCTGACATTTTAAAACCCCAAAAAGATGAAGTCATAGCCCACTCCAATGGTAATCTTCTCCTCTTTTGTAGAAATAATATGCTCGACTTATAATGGGGATTAAGTCCAATAGTGAATGTTTTTTTTTTTTTTTTTTTTCTTTTCTGTGAGAGCATGACTACTATTTGTATGGACAAACGATCTATATGATCTCCTATTAGAATCCATATAAAACAACAAATAGCCTTCTTATTAAATTTTAAGTGTTAAAAACCAGTTTATAAACCAAGTCTAATTCCATGTAAATTAGGACAAAATAATCATCTTTTCATAAGACTTTTCTGTACCAAGTTGAATCAATCGACTACAACAATCCCTTTCGTACTCATTACAAGCTTCTAGTCGTGTATGAACTATATTTTTAGCACAACTTTCAAATTATAACAAAGATGATCACTAAGTCTTTATCAAAAGATTTTATCATAATAAACAATTTGCCAATGCATTTCAAAATATAGATAAAAAAAACCACTGCTGCAACATAATGCAGAACGGATTCTATTGTCACATCCTGGCCTGGAGTGGATCACTTTCCGGGTCCGTTCCACCATCATAGCACGATATTGTCCGCTTTGGGCTTATCATTCCCTCACGGTTTTGTTTCTAGGAACTCACGAGCAACTTCCGAGTGGGTCACCCATCATGGGAGTGCTCTAGCCACCTTCTCGCTTAACTTCGGAGTTCCTACGGAACCCGAAGCCAGTGAGCTCCCAAAAGGCCTCGCGCTAGGAAGAGGTGGGAATATACATTTAAGGATCACTCCCTTGGGCGATGTGGGATGTCACAATCCACCCTCCTTAGGGGCCCGACGTCCTCGTCGGCACACATGCGACCAGAGTTAGGCTCTGATAACAAATTGTCACATCTCGGCCCGGGCCCCCACCACATCCCGGACACGACTCCACCGTAGCACGATATTGTCTGCTTTGGGCCCCGACTACGCCCTCTTCTCGCATAACTTCGGAGTTCCTACGGAACCCGAAGCCAGTGAGCTCCCATGATGGGTGATGTGGGATGTCACATCTATGATCGCTAATATCCAATCTGTATAATCAACATTGTTATCAAACTGACAAATCAAACTCAAAATTATTTGTTCCCACTTATCTAACCAAACTTAACAACAATGATGTTAAGCTTCAGTTAACAACAAATTCTGCTAATTTTCACATTACTTGAACACAATGAGTTATAAAGTAATAATTCAACCAATTACTTAATCAAATCACATTTTGATTCATAAGCATTAAAATGAATTATAACTTCACAAAAGACATGAACCAGATGCAAAACAAAACCAATTGTTTGCTCCTACTCATCTATGCCAAACTCAGTACTAACACATAATACTTGGTTCTAATCATCTCATTACTCAAACATAATAAATAACATGATCATCATTCAACCAATTGCTTAAAGCCAAAACTTTAGAAAGATCCATAAACAAACACCATGAATGATTATATTACAATTCAACCAATTGCCTTGTCAAATCAGAAACGAGTTTGAAGCGTCGTAAAAATTATAATTCAAAACTAGTAGACCTAAATACCTATAGACTTATGCTCACATTTGAACACTTATTCACTAACTTGAGCATAAGTTGAGGGTAACACACAACCTAATGGTAATGCATGATCTCAGTTTGAAACAAATAAATCACACAACATTATACACACAACTTATGTATCAAAAGTCTTAGTCCATTTGGAAAACTTATCTCACTTAAATCTAAAATCACCAGTTTCAATGATAATTAAATCAGAATAGCAAACACAATATTTCTACAAGATCAACCAATTTTTTTACAATGTCTGTGAATATCGCATTAATATGTATTGATTAAAACACGACAACAAAGACAAGTAATCTTCTGCATAATTCAAAATTCATTTTTCTTCAGAGGTTGGTTTTTCAAATAGATCGAACACTTATAATCAAATATGTATTTTGATCAAAACTATATAAATTCTAATTTAGCTATCCTGGATTCAAGCAAGGCAGAAATCACTGAAATTTAACTTAGAAAATAAGCAAACCCAAATTTCAAATATCTTGAACAAATCTCAAAAGATAACCAAATTGACACAACATTCTTCTCAGTTTGTGATTCCTTTTGAAATAGCATAAGCATGCATCATAACTTGGATCACAAATATACCAAAAGAGGAACAAAAGCAAAAATCTTTGAAGAAAAAAAAGTTAGAACTCTCTTTGACCTTTATTTTTAAGCCGCATAATTTACTTGTGGCAATTGGTAACATATACCATGATTTTAATGATCATTATGTTAGTTATCCTTGTAGCATGAATAATATTGTGTCTAGGTACCCATTAAAGACATGATATTATGTCAACATACGTACGCTCATAATTAACTTATTATCAAAATATGATATGAAGTATTAGTTACTTCACTGTGCACATATTTGTTCAGTAAGAGAAATTGATAGTTTTCAATTCAGAAATTATTATAAGTGCTTCTATCAAAATGGAATAAGCCTGATTCTTATATTGAAAATCTTGAAAGTTCTCAAATTAGGTACCACATGTAAGAACTAATTTGACCTTTTAAAATTCAAAGAAGGTAAAGCTATAGCCAACTTCAATAGTAAGTTTCTCCTCTCTTGCAGAAATTTTATGCTTGACTTAAAATAAGTCTAAGTTCAATAATGAGCGCTTTTTTAGTGAAAGCATGACCACTATTTATGTAGACAAACAATTCATATGATTCTCCTATTAGAATCCAAATAAAACACCAAGATAGTCTTCTTACCAAATTATAAGTGGTAAAACCTAGTTTATAAACCAAGTCCAGTTTCATGTAAATTAGGACAAAGTAATCCTCTTTTCATAAGACTTTCTGCACCAATATGAATCAACCCAGTATAATAATCGCTTTCATACTCATATAATTACATACTATTGTGTGAGTTTACATAAATGACTGAGCAATTGAAGACAGCGCGCTCATTAATTAGCCAAGTAAATCCGATAGTAATTCACTACGAAGACTTAAAGTTCAAAAGCTACTTATCCCGATGTGGTATCTTTCGGTAATGTATGTCTCTCAAGTTTCTACATTGTTATTTGTATTTAGGTTGAGTCAAGTTTGTACATTATCGTTCTGTAAAGACAGAATGTTGAACAATTGTTTTCACCAGTTTTAGGTGTTTCCAGCTCATTTCTTATGTGCATCAGTATTGTTTATCATTATAAGTATGCATTAAAATTGGTATTAATTGCATAGAATTATTCTTGATTTCTATATGATTAAATATAACAATCAAACCCTAATTTTCCCAACATTGTCTACTTCCAAAACTAATGTTTCTCATCATAACCATAAAAATAAAATTAAAAAAAAAAAAAAAAATATCCTTCTCATTTGTCAATGAAAATAAATAATGTTGCATCCAGACAAACCTTTGTAAGGGAGACGGGTTTTGGAAAAGACGTAATAGGATGACTTGAATTTTTATGAACTTTGCGAGTTTTTCTTTAATTCATATGATATAATTTACACTAACGTGTGTTAAGTCTCATAATGGGTTAGCAATAGTAATTTGATTTGAATTCGTCTTTAGCGACAATTGAATCGAAAACCTCTCATTTACAAGTGAAAATAAATACCACTAAACCGCAGTACTAACTGACATATAAATACAATTTAAATGGGATATGAGTAATTTACTTTCTAGATATAGACATTTGAATGGATCCATGTCCAATTATGTCTAACGAGTAACGACTAACCTTATTCATTTGAGACCATCTACAAATGAGATGTAAAATTTTAAACATAAATTTAAATTTGAAGGCTTATGTGGCACCTTAATCATTTTTTAAATTTTGTTCTCCACCCGATATGTCAAATTTAAACTATTATTTAATGCATTATTTATTTTTTATAACTGTAATAAGCATTTTAGTACAAAAAAATAATAATAAAAATAGTAAAAAGCATTTATTAATCACTAAAAATAAATTTGAAGTTGCTGTCAAATTTGACAACAACAACCTTTGATCTCAATGCACATCATGCCACATAAGAATTGACATTTTGGTTGAAAAATATTGATAAGTTGTCTTTTTTCTACTATTGCTGATGTGGATTTTTTTACTCCTCCTTTGAAAATGCTATAAGAGCATCGCTAATAGAGGTGTTAAAAAAAAACAAAATCTCTAATAGAGGTTTAAAAAAAAAAAAAAAAAAAGGTCAAATGGAAAGGCTTATGTGGCAATATCAAATTTTCTTTTGCTCCAACCCATGTATTTTTTCTTATTCAATTAATAGGATCTACTCTTCGAACAAATAAATGAAAATTAATTTTCATAATTTGTAGTTGGTGCATTACTAGGACCCACACAACAACGCATTTTGTGGCATCAGATTTTTTGGCAAAATGATTTGGCATCAGATTTTTTCATATGTCAAAAATGACAACATACAATAGATATGCCATTCCTATTGACATATCAGTTATAGCTTCTATCTGCAGTCCACTTAGAATTTAGTAACTCCTTTAGAGATGGTTTAATGAGACAATAATCTCCTCATACAACACTAAAAATAGGATGTCTCTTAGTACTACGGTCTAGTGGTATTCTTCTGTACTTATAAGTAAATGGTCTTATATTCGATTCTTGCCAAATGCCAATTTGGACCACATTATTGCTAGCCCGTTGTGAGACTTAGCCAACCTCCTTCCCTTAGTGTAGATAATATCGTTTGTTCAACAACAACAACAACAACAAAAAAACACTAAAAATAGGATTGAAATAAAGTGAGAAGAATTAAAATTTGGGACCTCATTCAACATTAGAAAAATGCGTGTACTATAATATTAAATGAAAAACTAGTTGGCGTACAAAATGTAAATTAGTACTCAAAATTAATTAAGATATAAGTCAAATAAGAGGATAACATTGTAACAATGATACGAAAGATGTAATATTTGTATCCCTATATAAGTAAACTAACTATTGAAAAAAATGGATCAATATTTCGATGTGCCTAGAACACAGCCACTTGCTAGGTTACGAGTCTATTTTTCAATTTCTTCGATTGAAACTTTTTTTTTTTCAATTTTTTTATCAAGGTTTTTTGGCTTTTATATCCACATCATTATTTCAATAATTAGACATTACATATTTCAATTAAATAATTTATAATAAATTATTTAACCATTTTAAAATCATCTATTTAGTGTTGAAACGTTACATTTGTATATTTGTATTTTTACCTAAATTTGGTATCACATATTTTTATTTCTTGTACCCATTTTTAATTTGCAAATATTTTTTAAATTTATACCAATTTTGTTTTGGGTTAAGTACCTAAAACCTCATAACCTTTCAGTGTCGTTCCAAATTGATCTCAATCTTTTTAAACATTCCAAACAAATACCCAACTCATTTAAAATGTCAAATCCGTTGAGTCCCATTTAATTTTTTTGTTAAATGTACATGCGGCAACAATGGTTTCTACTTATTTGCTTACTTAGCCACTGAAATAACAATAAAAATAACTTCAAAAAGATATGAAGATGAAAAAATAAAAACAAATAAACATATTCACGAATAAAATGGAAAACAATAATGAAGATCGGGAAATCTCCTAACAAAGAAGTGAGTTAAGAATTTAGATAGGTTTTCAAGGAGCTTATTTCTACTCATGTGATTTCCTCATTTGTCAATTTTCAACTAGTAAAATGTCTAGTTCTTCTTTGTGGGCGGTGAAGATGGTGGTGGCCCCATCGTGGTAGTCCGTACCATTTCAGTAACCTCCATGACCTACTTCTCAATGTTGGCGGCTTAAGTTATATGGTAGAGTTTGTGGTTGTGCATTGGGTTTGTAAGTGATGACCTGAAAGGGGTGATGGTGGCCGTTACCTGGTGGAAGTCATGCTTCTATGACTTTTCTATTGATGTTGGAGACAAAGCAAACCCCAGTTAATTTAACATAAATTTAATTGGAGCTTAATGGATGTGATGTCATAGCCCGTCCCGAAATCTTTCTAACGAGGACGTGAAAAGACAGAATTGACCCTAAAGATTACTAAGGTGTGTGTGACATATGCATTTGGTTAATATCCCTATTCCTAAGTTTTTGGAAAATTTATTTGGAACTTAGATTGTATTTTTTTTTTATTGTGTGGTTAGGGTTAAAGTGGTCCACACACACATACAAACATGCCCTCTCTCTCTCTCCCGTGGACTTCCTCTCTCTTCTCTCTCGATTTTTCTACAACTGTGTACTGTACACATACGGACAAGCTCCCAAACCACCTCAAACTTCACAGATCGAAGGTTTTAAGGTAATATTCTTGTTCCCTATCTTCCCCTGAGTCCATTGGTACAAGTTTTGGAACTTAGAACCCTTGAAATCACGTCGAAACCATAACCCCGTTTGATAGCATTGTTCATGCACACGTGAATTGTTGGTTTTCAGGGAATTCTAAGCTTATAGGAAGCTTAGTAAGGTTCCAAGGAAGCTCGGAGTGCTTCGTTTGAAAGAATTGGAAGTAGAAATCGTGGGTTTGAAGCTTGGCCGGATTTTGTGGAAATTACCCGGTAAGATTTCATGACTTTTAGAGCTTTAAATTAGTATAGCGTGATTCTAGAAGTTGGGAGCTTCATTTTGATGTAAAGATCGTGAAAAATGGTGCAAAAATGGCTGAGATATTGAAGTTGGAGAATTTCCCCAGTTTTTCGGCGACCAGCGACTCGCCGGAGAAGAAAAGAGTATATTCCGTCAGTTTGGACGGAATATGCTGACGCCGTTAGTTAAGTTTAACTGTTTCCGTTAGGAGTTGACGGAATATTCCGAGGAATATTCCTGACGCCGTTTAAAAATCTGTCAGTGTGCATGGCACGTGGCCGCGCGTGGGGGCCCGTAGGTCCGTGCCATTTCTGGAGCATGGGGGCGCGTGACAGGTCCAAAAATAATTTTAAAAATATGGGGATGTTCGTAAAGTTGTGTAGATCACGTTGATATATTCAAACACCCCAATTGAGCATCGTATGAGAAATTATTTCGTATTGTTGGTTATGTGCTCTAAATAATGTTATTATAGTTGTTTCGCATATAGGTGAGATCTATCCCAAGGACGAGCGCAATCAAGGGTGACGCGGGGGTTACGACCTTTCGACATACCAGTAAGTGGACAGTTGTTTTCGTTATATACCAATATACTTACTGATTTTCCCAGAAATCGAATTTGAATGAAAGTATGTTTTAAAATGCCATGCATAGAATTGATATGAAATGTATGAATTGGTATATGATGCATATGTATGAAATGGTGCGGTGGACGCACAGGTAAGTATCAGGTGAGTTATATTGTGTTGATGATGTGAATTGTGTTGAGAGCTCATAACCTGCACCCCGGTGTTAGTGCTTATGTTGATATTCACCTCCTGCACTGCACGCTCCCTTGGATCCAAGTAGGTGTAAGTCCTGTCGTACAGACCACTTCTGTGGTTCCGACTCGTGTGCAACCTGCGATTATTCGCACAGTTGTTTGATGAGAATTGCACTAGAGCGTATTATTACACCAAGTCCTGTCGTACAGACCATTTTACTGGTTCCGACTCGTGTGCAGGCATAGGTATTGAGTTATATGATTAACCGTACAGGATCACTGTAGGGTCTCTGGTTGATTTATTATTTCACCTGTTATATATTTACATATCTCCATTATGTTATTGATGCATATAGCATGGCATACTTTCATAAGACTGATTTTGAACTATGATTTGAGAATTTGATGATATACATATGTTTATATGCTATTTTCTAGGAAAATATACAGGTTTTACAGTGAGGGGTTATAAATGTTGATAAATGAGATATTTTCGAAAAGCTTTGTTTTACTGACCCACTCAACTTTGTTTTACGCCCCTCCAAGTTATACTTAGAAGTGCTTGGTGGCTCACGAGGATTCCCACGGTTGTTCTGACAGACTTCACACATGTAGGACTCACCTTCGGGTGTTGTAATTTAGTAACTGTCCTACTTGACTGCACTTAGAATCTTATGCTCTGATTGTGTGTAATTCACACTTAAATTCTCTCTAGCATGTCATTTGGATAGTATTCGGTTTTTAATCATTTATAATTCTCTTATCTTATCGCTTCCGCATTGCGTTATGGTTACGTCACGTTAGTGATGGCCAGCACGCCCTGATTCTCGGGTCGGGGTGTGTCATGTGACATTTTCAATAGGTTGGGTACTTGTTTGTAATGTTTAAAAAGGTTGAGACCAATTTAGAATGACACTAAAAGGTTAGGGAGTTTTATGTACTTAATTCTTTTCTTTTAGTTTTAATTTGTACTCTTATATTTTTTTTTTGTACACATTTTTAATCTATTATTTGTACCCATAATTTTTTTCATCTTTATTTGTACCCATTCATATATTTATAATGTACCAATTTTTCATAAAAAAAATGTACCACTTTGTTAAATGTATATGAATCACTATTTAAAGCATATCCATATTTAAAAATAAAAATAAAAAAATTTATGAGATTTCATAAAATTCCAGTTTGAGTTTAAAAAAAATTGAAAATCCCTATTTAGTATTCATCTTCCCATCATTTTAGAAGGAATTATTTTCCCTATTTAGTATTCATCTTCCCATCATTTTAGAAGGAATTATTTTCTTTATTAAATTCTTAATTAATACTGAAATTCAATATTTTGTGCTTCAAACAAAGTATTCGAATAAATAAATTTCAGCCTAAGAATTTGGTCAACCAGAAACCGGAACCAAAGTTTTCCCAAATTATAATATATAAATATTATTTTTTATTAATATATATTAAAGATGAGATATATGAACCTTGTCGTACACTCTTAAGTTTTTTAATACACGTAAGAATTTCTTGAAAATGAAGTGGATTCACAAGCAAAATTAGGCTTCAATCCAAAATTTCCCCTTTTATTACAAAAGATATTATCATTTTCTTATTTATATCAAATGTAGAGAGAGAGTTGGAACCCGCACGCAATAGGTTAAAAAAATGCTGACCACCAAGCCAATCGACCAACGCCTCCATGCTAAAATATAAGTATTGAGCACCTTTAAATTTTGGGTAGAATGACCTGTTTTGGTTTAAAAGCGGGGCTAAAGGCTAATCCCAAACAAAACTATTCAATAATAAATCTAGACTAGAACATCTAAGTCGATCTTCAATTCATGTACAAAACTAACTGAATAAAAAGGAGATTTATCAAAGTAAAAAATTATCTAAATCTAAATCAAGATTTCAAGTCATTAAACTGTCTACAACAAAGTTATTTTATCTGTACAATGACACAGTCATTTGGAATGGAATGACAAAGCATGCTTGAAACACTAAAAAATTCTTATCCAAAACAAACAACTCAAACGTTACATAACATGGCAAATCGTCAATTACTCCAACCCAAAACACACTAGAATGAGAACACGCTTGAATGAGGGTGGCAGAAGATCTACTCGCACTATAACTAACAATACAGAGAATACTGAAGTAAAAAAATGTAAAAACAATTAGTTGGAGAATGTGCCCAGTCAGATTTTTTTTGGATGGTTCTATTTACACATTTATCATTGATCTTATTTATTTCATCAGACGAAAATTAAAAGATGTGTGAAAGTAAAAATAAGAGTAATCCTAAGGAGATTAAATTTAGAAACTAAAATTGGAAACTAAATGATGTGTCATCAATAGAAATGAGCACGTCTATCAACACTTAAGTAATAAACCAATCATCAACTTACATTTCCTTTAATTTTCATATTTTAATTTTCCTTACATTACTCTAAAAATAATTGCATGGATTTTCCTCTTTCTCTTTTATCGGTTCCCATCCTATCCAGCGGAGGAGGATTCTCTCCTCCTTTTTTCCCACACACTTCTATCCTCCTTTTGTTTATGTGGTCACGATTAAGCCACGTCAACATTTTATATTAATTTTTTAATAGAGATAATAAGACAAAAATACATGACATAACCGTGACTACATAAACAGGATAAAAATGGAAGTGTATGGGAAAAAAGGAGGAAAGAATCCTCCTCCCTATCCAGCACTCCTGTCTCTGTGGGTTTATCTTTGTCTGTCTCATCATCCAGCTGCAAAACATACGGGCCATTTCTCTTCTTCTACTTCTGTTAAGTGATAAGCACTCTTTCAAATTCATTAATATATATATATATATATATTTATTATTTGAGTAATGCTATTCATACTATGTTTTTGTACCACATTTTCATATTACCTTAGGTGGCATTTGATATGGACATCCACATCATTTGAATTAATTAGATTTTTAAATTTAGTTCATTATTTAATAAACTAATAATTAAAAAAAACTAGTTAATTAAATGATGACTGTGTTATACGATGAGTCTTTCTCTTTCATTTTTTTGGGTTTTGCAAATTTTTCAAATGATGTGGCTGTCCACATCAGATGCCACCTAAGATGGTATAGAAATGTGGTATAAAAACACAGTACGAATAACATTACTCTTATTATTTTATTTATTTAGTTCTAACTTTTAGGAGATAAGGACTACCAAGTCGTGCAAATCCCAACTTGGTTTTCTTTTCTTCCATCACACTCAGAGAGAGAGAGAGAGGATGTTGGAAGGCAAAGCTCTTATAGAGGACATAGACATGCCAGTGAAGATGCAGCTGCAAGCTGTTAAGCAATATGCAGAAAGAGAATAGAGAGGTTGCAGAGGAAGAAGAAGAAGGAAACAGAGAAGGTTTAAAGAGAGAGAGAGTGAATTGCACTTATATTTTCCTGAATGATTTTCTAGTTACAAACTGTTGCTATATAGATGGATATTCACCTAACTGACTTATCCGAATCTTACCATTCCAACAATCCTAACTACCTTATCTATATACTCTAACATCCCCCCGCAAGCTCATGGTGGTCCAAGCATGAGATTGTTGCAGTGAGTGTTGAACAATGGTGAACTCAGGCCTTTGGTAAGAATGTCAGTAAATTGCTAGGAAGAAGAGACAAACTGAACCAATAAGCTTCTTGGCAGATGACCATCATGAGAACAGATTTTGAAGATCGATTGAATTCTTCCAACCAACTGCACAAGTAATCTAATGATAGCAATAAGAAATTCCAACTCAAACTGTAAAAGCCAGCCCACCAACCCAGCAACTAAGAAGGAAGAAATCATTCTCAAAGTACATCCAAGATAAATGCTTCTGAACAAAAACGTGGGACCTCCACCTTTGTCAGAAATTCTCATATGGTAGCCTAACTGAGTATCAAATATACTTCCACCTTTGCATAAACGAAGTACATAAAATCCTCAGAATTCATGTACAACAATTTGAGTAAGAACACCAATTTTCGCCTTGTTGTCAGAGTTAAGAACTGGAAATATCACTTGAATATACAATTGTAAACCCACTAAAATCAACTGAGAGTCTGCACTGTCCTTGTCAATATATTCCAAAACTTGTTTTTCTGCATCATCTAAACACATTTCATCTTCTGAAACAATGAAGTAAGAGAGAAAACCAGACTAGCGATCATAAGCTGTATGAATTTCAACATTAGAATTGCTTTGTAAAGGAGTTTCATGATTTTTGTGTTGTTTATGGAGCGCAGTGGGCTTTCTGACAGTGACTTTCTTCTTGGTAGCCAACCCATTAGCTAAGTCAAATGAATTGAGGTCTTCTAAGACATGGTCAAGCTCTGGCTTGTCTTCACCTTCATCATTTACAAAGTGTTCATTCTCAGAGGAGTCAGATTTATGTTGCTCAGATAAGCTGTTTCCCACAGCATCTTCCTCAGTCATTCCAGGGGGCATTTGATAATGGGGCAGCTTTCCATCAATGTAATCCTTCAAAATGTGGTGGGCAGCTCTCGTTTCATCAGGAAGCCCACTTGAGGCGACATAACAATCATTGAAGCCAGCATGAAATTGAGAGCTAAAGAGAGGAAATAAAGAACCTTTTGTCTCACATTCAACAAGAGCACAATCCACAATGGCTTCCTCAACGAGCAATTGTGCACGAAAGTCCTTGAGTGAAATGATACTCTCACGCCCTCTGAGTACACATTTAAATGTGTTGTATTTTGGAGGGAGTTCATTCAATGCAATGATCACAAAGTCTTCATTAGGAAATGTAACACCAAGAATAGAAAGTGCATCCCTTGCTTCTTTAATTCTTCGAAGATACTGGGAAACTGAATCAGATCCTTTCTTAATGTTGTACAGATCAGTCTGTAATTTGATGATACTAGTTCTTGTGATTGGTAAGAAAAATTCATTTTGAAGACGAACCCACATCTCTTGAGAACTCTTGCTACCAATCACACAAGAAATTGCAGATGAAGAAAGTGTGGTAGTAATTAACAACATCAAGGAATGATCATGCATTTTCCAGACTTTGTACTCATCAGTTTCAATTCTTGAAGATGAAGTTCCAGATGTTACCTCTGAATCTCCTGAAGAAGTAGAAGAAAACTGAGCAAGAAAGAGATTTGATCCGTCAACGAACCCCATAAGTCCATAGACTTCAAGCATCAACTGCATCTGAAAATACCATTATAGATAGTTGGTCTCATCCAGTTTCACAATAACAGACGTGGAAACGGATGAAATCAATCCAGTGATCGGTGATTGCAAGATTTGAAGTTGATTCACAGTTACCATTTCGGAAAATTGTAGAGAAATCTGTCTGAGGAAAAGACTCAAACACCTGGCATGCACAATCTTTCAGAGCGAAGAATGAAGAACTGGGCTTACGGATGCGAACCCACAAAACAAAGCAAGTCTTCCTTCAGCTACCCACTGTATCAGAGAGAGAGAGAGGGAGAGCGAGCGTAGTTCGAGAAAGTTTGAATCGGCGAGCGAGTCGACTCAGTTATCGCAGCGAAGATGGCAAGCGAGCCAACTCGGATAATGATGGCAGTGAACAAGTCGACCATCAAGGGCTACCCACACGCCTCAATCAGCAGCAAAAGAAAGAATCGAAGAAGAAATTTACAGAAGAAGAAAGAATTTCGTGTAGCGGAAGCAAAAGAAAGGATTGAAGAAGCTGATCAAGCTTTAATGGCAATTGATACCATGTTAAGCAATATGCAGAAAGAGAACAGAGAGGTTGCAGAGGAAGAAGAAGAAGGAAACAAAGAAGGTTTAAAGAGAGAGGGAGTGAATTGCACTTATATTTTCCTGAATGATTTTCTAGTTACAAACTGTTGCTATATAGATGGATATTCACCTAACTGACCTATCCGAATCTTACCATTCCAATAATCCTAACTACCTTATCTATATACTCTAACACAAGCCATGGCAGCTGCTTCTGAAGCTCTGGATCTTCACGATGTCTTTGATTGCAGATCTGTAGCTTCCCACATCAAAAAGGTACATTCTTTCTCAATTCCCGCACACACATATATAAATAAATTAACTGAGGAAATTAATTCTTATATTTATGTGGGTTTTGATATGAAAATCAAATGCAGGAGTTTGACATGAGATATGGATGTGGTTGGCAATGTGTGGTGGGATCAAATTTTGGGTGTTTCTTCACTCACTGTAAAGGAACTTTCATATACTTTACACTTGAGACTCTCAGCTTCTTAATCTTCAAAGGGGATTCTTCTTCCTCCTCCCCCTCCTCATCCAAAAGCTAACACACTGTTTAGCAGCAAAGAAAAGAAAAGAAAAGAAAGTTGGAAGATCCAGGAAGGCAGAGAGATGTGGAAAAATATACAGAAAGTACCCACGTAGCTCTTAGCTTGCTAGCTCTGCTAGGTAGGAGTTTTGTGATCAACAACTTTGAAATGCTTTTTAGCTTTTATTCATTGATACCCAATCCCATAATTGAATCTTTGATTTAGGGTCTGTTTGTCTGGAATTTAGCAGCGATTCATGCGTTTTTCTGTGAAATTTTCAGGGTAAAATTGAGTTTAGCGCTTATTTATTTATTTATTTTTTACTAGTCTGGACGTCTACTTTGAACATAAGAATGCCAAGATCTCATAAATAAAAAATAAAAAATAAAAAATAAAAAAACCCCATAAGAATCCTATAAATAAACTTGAAATTTCCAAAATTGGCAAAAACACACACTTGGAAGAGAATTTTGAGCCCCAAAGTGTTGGCGCAGGAAGGGAAGGGAACGTCCTAGATTGATTGAATATTCAGCAAAAGTATCACAGTTATCGGATCATGATTAATGGACCTCCTCTCATGTCAAAAGTGGGCGGAGGTTTATCGAGAGAAAATTTTGAACGTGTTAGGAACACGATTCGATATATTAAGTATAATAAGACAATTTGTTGAAAAATTGAAAAAAAAAATTTCAACTAATTGTATTATTATACTTGGTGTATTCAGCACACTGAAAAAAAAAATATCTACAAGAAATTTTTTGAAGTACTGAGAACCTCACCTCAACTTTAACAGCAGGAGTAGTGAACCAGTAATAATTAGCCACATATCTATTCTGTTTTTCAATTAAAATGATTTTTAAAAATTCTGAAACGGTGGGCACGAAATGATATTTGATCTTATTAGTTGATCAATGTGGTTAAATGTTAATTGTGCACATTTGGTTCATTAAAATGTTATTTGTTGTTGATTGTGAAAGTGTTGTTGATATATGTGAATGATGAAATGATACATCAGCGAATCACTTGCATTGGGAGTGATGTTAACCAATGAGGATAGATCCAGTTAATAAACTTGCTGGGTGGAAGGGGAGAACTCTTTCCAGCACAGATAGATTAAATCTTATTAACTGTAATCTTACCGATATGCCGAATTATGTAATATCTTGCTTTAAGTGGCCCAACAGAGTTACAGCTAAAATTGATAAAGAATGTAGAGACTTCTTTTGTTGGGAATGGTGGCTTTGGGGGGGGGGGGGGGGGGGTGGGGGGGGATGCGGTGCGGTGCACAGGAGATACAAAACTGAAACCGATGGCCTGGAAGAAGGTATGTCCCCTGAATAACCAGGGTGGCAATGATGGGGGGGCGGGGAGATAGAAAACTGAAACCGATGGCCTGGAAGTAGGTATGTCCCCTGAATAACCAGGGTGGCATTGGAATCAAACGTATTGACCATTTTAGTAATGCTTGCTTGGCTAAATTGGGATGGAAAGTTTTAACCAATAAGGATAATTGGTGTGTTAAAATAGTTAAAAATAAATATTTGCGTAAGGTTGATCTCTTTAATTCTAAGGTTAAACAAAATTACTCCCTTGCTTGGAAATACATCTTCTTCTGGACCCATCAATTGATTTTCCCTTACCCCTTATTTCATTTAATTCCTGAATGATAGAAATAATATTGATTGGGGGCTTAAAGTTAGCGATTTTATTGTTAATAATAGTTGAGACAACACTAAATACGGTAGTGGATTGCGACATCAGTAGAAAGATTTGCCTAATTCCCCTTCCTTTACAAACTTCGAAGGATAAGATAGTTTGGGGTTTATCCAATAATGGAACTTTTCCATCAAGTCTGCTACTTGGCTTCAAAATCGGAATAACCATTTTGCTAATCGTATTAACTTGTTACAGAAAATGTGGAAGCTAACTATTCCTCCTAAAGTTAAAATGTTTCCAGCGCATGATACAAGAAAGATTACAAACCAGAAAATGTTTAAGTAGGTTTGTTAAATATATTGACATGTTATGTCCGTTGGGTAATGAAGTTGAAGAAGACCAATGCCATCTCTTTTACAAATGTTGTTTTGCTAATAAAGTTTGGAACTTAACTTTTGGCAATCTCAATTCTGATTACATCGGTACGAATGATAACTTTCTTGATTGGATAGATTCTTTAAATTCTAATGACAAAGATAGTCTCTCAGATCTTAGTAAAGTTATTCTTAACTGTTGGCAAATTGGACGGGAAGAACTAATTTGGTGTTCAGAAGTGTGCCACCAATCCCGATGCATTGTGTTGCTAATGCTGCTAGTGTTGGTTTAGTCTTTTCAAAGCTAATGGAAAGCTTGAGTTCAAGAAGTTAATCCCCTCCTCTACTTCCATTAAATGGCATCCCCTTGATTAGAACGAGATTAAGCTCAATTTTGATGGTTTAGTTTCTAATAACCGTGCTGCTACTGCCTTTTTACTCTGTAATAGTAATTTTTAGGCAGTTGGGGAGGGGGCCTTTAATTTGGTAACTTTTTTTAACTTTCATTTCATTTCTCTGTTTATTTTTTTTTATTTATTATTTATTTATTTTTTAAATTTAATCAAATTTTTATTCACAGTGGAAATCAACAACAAATAAGGCTAATTGGGAAGTGAAGAAGCACATCCATCACCCTGGTACTTGGCCTCTCACTTATCGAGCCGAGGAAGGAAATCGACGCCTGGGGGATACGCATGCTAATTATGGAAGAATGATGAGTACCTCGCTAACCTCTCCCAGCAGTAACATGACCCGCCAAAAGAGCATCTAACACCTGATCCAGGACGGGGTTGGGCAACGGGAAAGTTAAGAGTTCTGCGGCCTAAGAGTAGGTCAAATTCGGAACCTTAGGGAATCTTCTTCATCTAGCTCTCAGCCTGCAAGGGGACATTTTCCAGACTATAGTAGTTGAAGATGTAGTTAGAGACCATGCGACAATGTGAAGAAGAGGCACGCCAACAGGAGGATAACTTTCGACTGTATATGTGAAAGATGGTGTAGGCAAGGGTAGCCTATGGCATTCGCTTCCCTGATCCTCCAAGCAATCTTCTGCCGCCATCCCACAGCCACCCAATGAGTAGTTAGTTAATTTAGAATATTTTACATACATTTGTACAAATATTTCAGTTTTAATATAATTAAGTAATTTATTTTTATATTGATATTTCTTTTGAGAATAATATAATTAAAATTCATTATTTATTTAAATAAAATGTATAAAAATGAATTTTTTTAATTAAAATGTTTGTTGGACGAATTATTTCGTCGAGCATGTATTTTGTACTTTTTTTTTAATTTCTTCTCTTTAAATTCCTTGCTTGACAACTGTTTCGTCAGGTAAAATATTTTTTTGTTTTTGAAGGATATATTTTTGCCGGACGAAATAGTGGAATATTCATCAGGCAAAATTATAAGTTTGTCATCGTTTAGGATACTATTCCAGCTCAACAGTGGGTTTGGGTAACAAAATATTGTCGTCGGAAAAGTTAGGTTCGTTAGGTCAAGTTTGTCAATGCACTTCGCTTGACAAAATTGTCATTGGTTATTTCATAGGGCAAATAGTATTTGCCCAGTGAAATTTTATTATTCATCAGGCAAATGTTTGAGCGATGACTTTTGCCCTACTAAATTTGCCCGATAAATGTCCATTCGGTCAAAACATTAGGTGACGATACCTTATTTGGCTTGACAAAATTCTTTGTCTAGAAATGGGTTTTTTTTTTGTAGTGCCAGATTATAGAACAAAAATTGTTAGGTCAAAGTCAAAGGGTCAAAGTCATGAACCAAATTGCACACTTTGTTGTACTTAATTTTCAGACCACAACCAAGCCATAAATGGCTTAAAACTAGTCTAATTGGTTTACCAATGTTGTGGTTTAGTTTGGTTATGCTTGCAGTTTAACGTGTATCTACTACCAAGTGAAACTTTTTTTTTTTTTTTTTTTTACTATGGAGAAGTAAATACTTAAAAATATTGTATAATTGGTTATAAACTTTTTTTTTTTATTTATTTATTTATTTTTTACACTATGGAGAAGTAAATATTTAAAATACCCCAACCAAAGCTTAAACACATGCAAATGTGAGTAATCGAGAATATTTACAATCACACCACACTAATAAAATAATAAATTATGAAGTAAGTGTTTGTATATACACGTCAAGTCCACGAAAGTCCATATATATATACACACCACATGAAACTTTAACATGACATCATTGTCGTGTACAAATCACGCTAACTACGATACATGCTCATGTAAATTCAAGCCATATACTGGGGCTTATCAAGTGGATCGTGGTATGGATGGTTACGAAAGTTTATCAGGTCTATGTGGAGTCAAGATTATGGAAGCCTTTGGGCTGCTTGGGAGCACAAAAGATCCATACCCATAATATTTGAATCCCACGTAAGCAATTCTGGGAGAAAACAAACCAAGTTTCCCTTTCCCTTAACAAACCAACTAACCCAGGTAGGAAGAAACTAGAATCCAAATCCTCAAGTTCACGTGAAAGCCTAATGCAGGGCGTCCATTAATGAATATAAGAGATATTTCTCTTCCTAGCTCACGCAGAAGAACGATGAAAGAAAACAAAAAAGCACGTTGCCAGAAGAAGCGCCTATGGAAGGTTGACTAGGGAAGAAGGCAATCTGAACGGAGAGCGTGATGCAACCAGTGGTGGATCCAGGATTTTAACATAGGATGGTCCCAATATAAAAGCTCCAAAACAAGACGA
Source organism: Heteromeles arbutifolia (assembly GCA_024362995.1). NCBI lineage: Eukaryota > Viridiplantae > Streptophyta > Magnoliopsida > Rosales > Rosaceae > Heteromeles > Heteromeles arbutifolia. The sequence goes on from JANCRC010000012.1 coordinate 18,401,140, forward strand.
AAATATCATTGAACAAATAAATGGCAACCTACAATTTCATTCATAATCTTTGTGCTAAACAAGCTAGAAATACTAAATTTTCATTCCTTGTGTAGAGTAGTTGTTCTTTACATTACATAGATAATGAAAAGAACTATTGTTATACTCATGAGTAGTTGTTTTTTACATTACAAAGATAATGAAAAGAACTATTGTTATGCTTAGATTTCTCGAAAGTAAGAAGAAAATTAAGATCAAATCTCATCATTGAATTGAGAAGTAGCTACAAACAAAAACAAAAAATATGCACGAAAAAGGATTTTTTTTATAAAAAAAAAAAAACCTCTTATGTACGTTCGATCACATTCCTTCAATAAAAAGAGAAAATGTTTTTGTAACCAGAAAAAACTTGCTGCTAATAGTAAGAAAAACTTTCAGACTATTTTCCTAAAAGCTTGCTGTAAGTTTCTCCTTACTATTAGTAGCAAGTTTCTTCTGATAACAAAAACACTTTCTTTTCTTATTGCTAGAATGAAATTGATTACAAATGTACATAGACATCTCTTTTATAGAGATTTTACAAGACAACATAAAACATAGGTGTCCAAAAGTCTTTACTTTCACACACACCTTTAAACTTTTACCCCCAAACTTTATTCTTTTACACAGTATCACGCAAAGGTTTTTTTAATTTTTTTTTAATGACTTAATTTTGGTAAAGTGAATTTAATTGAAAGAATCCGACTATTCCATAAAAGATGATGAGTGCTGGTGCTCAATCATAGTAGGATGTTTTTTTTCGTTTTTTTATTTTTTTTTTATTTTTTTTTATGGTGAGTGTAAATATATGATGAGTAAAAAGATAAAACAAAGAGGTGGGTATTCGCAAAAAGTTATACTTATATTAGAAATTTGGTTTATTATTTTAATTTATGGGCCAGGTGGGGCAGCCTCATTGGCCACCAATTACAAAAGAAGTCAAAGGGTCTGACATCGGAAGGCATCACACCTTCTGATATTATCTTACTTTTGTTAGCATCGAAACCACGTCCTATTTCATGAATTTCTTATTAATGAGTGCGCCAGGTGGAGCTGCCTCATTGGAGCTTGATTACAAATAGAGACAAAAGGTTGCTCTGCATCGTCTACTTCGTTGGAACAAGGAGGCTCCTCCGCCATGGCTGCTATTCTTCTCCACCACTCTCCAGACTTGGGTGGTCCTTGAAGATCCTCATAGCTATTTATCTGAGCTTCCGGGTGGTCTAGGGACCATCCTGGTCCCTTAATAGATCTGCCCCTGGATGCAACCATCACGGGGGCAACGACATTCATCAATGTTACACTAAAAGAAAAGTTGTAGTTGTGCTGAGGAAAATAGAGAGGAAGACTTAGCCAAAGCAAGAGGAAACGGGAAAATCGATGGATTCCCTAGTGAAACCTAGGAAAGCTACCCTCCACCTGTAAAGAGGAAGAATTAACTCAATACAAGGCACTGAACGCAGAAGCACATCAGAATGTAGGATAAAGAGAGGGACAATGGAGAATTCTATATTGTATCGCACCAAGCAGGGAAATCCTTCTGTAAGTGCAGGCAGTCTTGCATCCTTAGAGAAATCACTTTTCTGGGTTTTTAGGGTCCTTTAGATTTCCTTTGAGTTTCCTTAGCCGACATAGGTATCCTCAGACCCTTATGAAAACCAGATTATCCATCCCTCAAAACCATGCAACCACGCAAGTTCTCTCTCATGCTAAATTGATAAATTTCTAGCTTTTCCACTACACATCCCTTAGGCAAGTCACTATTTTACTTAATCATGCTATCTTTGAGTCTTTGATCTTAACCAAGATGCTTTTTAAGACACGCTAATTCTTTTGAGGTATCTTGGCACTTAGTACGAACGAACTAGGGGAAGCAAAAAGTCCAACAAAAACCAATGAAAAATAGTAAAGAGAAATGAGAAGTAGAGTAGAGAAAGACAATAGAAAGACGTTCTCCAAACTTGTATCTTTTATCCTTGATAAGCATCTATTTATAGACTTACAATAATAGAGTATTGGTTATAAAACATTAAGATGAGAGGTTATGGACATTATGGTGGTAATCCACAATATTATAAGCGGTTTGGTTTGGTTAACCCACAATTTATAAAATCAAAACGTAAACCGATTCTTTCGATTTGGTTGGTTTTTCGAGTTTTCGATTTGTTTCCACACCCCTAGGTGAACTTAAAGCATATATTCGCCATTTTCTTTATGATCAGAAACCTTCACCGTCTAATATTCAAAAGGTTTGTCTTAATTTATGTCATGATAAAGAGGCTGATCTTGGTTAGAAGCTACGCACATATAAATTAGATCGTGAAGTGGAGGTTGAGGTTCAAATCCTTGTCAAATGCATACCATCAAATTTTCCCATTTTATATAATGAAAAGGCACAGGTCAATAGAATTGTGTCAGTACAAGTTTATTCATCGTTAAATACCAAGTATTCAACAAATTAAAGAACAATTATACAATTACAAAGCAGGAAATCGAAATTTGAATTTGGTATATGGACTTTGGAGAACAGTAATATTATTATCTTGTATATGACTAGAAGTGTGAAGAATTTTTGATGCTCTGGAAGTTAAGGTAATGAAGAGTTTTAGGGGTTAGGATTTATGAGTACACATTCTCTGAAAACCCAAGTACTCCTTGTGCTCAATCTTTTTGACCAAATTTGCTATGCCAACCCCACCTGTTTAGAATAAAAAATTAGCCATATGATGATTAACAAAAAATCCATGAAAAAGTGGCTGCATATGTGAAAGTGGAGAGCACATGAAACTGGGGCGCCAAGGTGGCGGTGCCGCAAACCGGTTGCATGTCATCGCGTGTTCTATTGGGACACCACCACCTTGGCGTCCTGAATCCTTTGGAAAATATATAAGGGCACATTAACATACCTAATGTCAATGCGCTCACAAAAATTGTGAAAGCAAGAATGAAGATGATCAAGGATGCTCTTCCTATTGCCTTAATCACCTTCCCTACCACATGTTGCCCTATGATCGCAGAACCGATAGCCACAGCAGCGAAATAGAGAGCTGAAAGTTGAAGAATTGTAACGAAAGGACCCAACATTTATGACTTATTTGAAGATAGAAATTGCCTTCTAACTAAACACCTGTAGCCATCAATTTACGAACATAAACTGGAATGGCTGAGAAATTTACCGTAGGGAATTGGAAATCGCTTTAGGAGGTAGTATTCTACGACAGACATGGATGACGAGAATAACATGATGAAGGTGCTTGTTGCACTTGCTACCTGCATTTACATGAAATAAGGATTGTAAGGTATCTAATGACAAGTGGTTCCGTTACATCGATAACAAACAGTACTAAATAGTCTTGATCTATGACATAAATAAAGTATCAATATTTTGTCGATACTGTCGATTTTTCGACTTGCTATGTTCATAGTGCTAAAAATAAATGAAGTATGAAATGTACCTGAGGAGGAATTCCCATCTCCAAAAAGAGAGGACCCATAATAAAACCTCCACCGAGACCAAGCAATCCACCAATCAATCCAGCTATTATGCCAAAGAAACAATAAGAAACAAGATTATGCACTCTCCATTTTGCACCTGCTTCTCCCCTGGATGCAATTACCCTCTGCCCTTTGTACACTTTAACTGCCTCATACGAAGTCACTCCAACCGTCACAGGAATCTGAACAAAAGAAAGGAAGAAAAAGTTCCCGCTGTGAGGTTCTTATTTCGCAATCAGATCGGAGGAATACTGTTTGTTCACTACAAGGAGCATGGAAGGTACCTGTAAGAGATCTAATATCCAATATGCCACTGAACAGTTTGCCACATAATTCTGTGACAACAAATGATTTTCCCATCAATTTTATTTCTTAATTAATGCATATAATTAAGTGAAGGGAAAGTGCAAATCAAAAGCTACTAGATAAAAACCTTGCCAATCTGCAATCCAAGAATTATGATCCAGACAGCAAAAATAACTCCAAGTTGCTTCCAGTAAACGTTACAAAGAACAGAAACCTGGAAAATGTCACAGAAGTTAGTTCCCAATATTAACCATGCAAAAAAGTTTACGCTGTTTATTAGCATTAAAATTCTAACCACTTTTCTTTTAGTCTCCTTAATTTCTGGTATGCCGTTGTCAGTGCCTCCATGAAAATTTCTGCCTTCGATGTCTTCACTGGCAATGTCTAATTAACGAGCATGTTAGGCAGGAGAAAAGAAACATCTAACAGGAAGTGAAGAAATGGTTGATCAACTTACCTTTCAATTGCAAGCGTTTGGAAGCCTCCAGTGAATTCTAAAGGAAATGAAATAAGGTGCAGTGTTAGTTATGGATTAATACAATGCAGAATGCACAACCAACATAGAAAACACGAAAAGCTTAAATGCCACCTTTTTCGTTGCAGTTTCTTTCTTCCACGTCTCAACACCTTTGAAGAACGATTTAGTTGATGTTCCTGCAAAAAGAATTGAAAAGGTGAGCATTGGTGTTGATGGAACTACTTACATTTCACGAATTGGGAAGATATGTTGCAGTTAAGAGAAGTTTTACCTAAGAGAACAACAATTAGTAAGATGGTGATCATCCATTCGGAAAGTACAACATTCAAAAAAACTCCAATGCTGATCCCTAACACCAGCATTGGTTGGAACAGAACCGCGAGATCATAGTCAATGAGGGGCAACTCAAGTGTGGGATGCCTTAGCCTTAAATTGTACAAGACAGTCGCTGCTGCTCCTCCTGTGATCATACCTGACAAACCGAATAGAAAGACGTGAAAGTGCATTCAGGTGAAAGGTAGATTTCCATGTATTTATCTTAGGAAACTAGTGTACAAGTTTATAAGAGTATGAGGCTTTCTTAGAAGGTAAACATAAAAAAACTGAAAGTACTTGCATTTTGATATCGCTGTTGACGATTTCTGGTCAAAGCCGATAATCAGGGTGAGCATCGGAACAAAAAACCCACCCCCTCCAACGCCTCCCACGCTCCCAAATGCTGCCCCAAGGAATCCAATAAACGTACCAACCACAATTTTCCATCCGAATCGCATGTCCTGTCACCAAATTTCAATTACGACTAGCAGTACAAAATTGTTCCATAAGAACTACATATCTAGAAGCCACACTTTGTAAAATCCATTATTAATAATAAAAAGAAAGGTGAGTGTTCATTGAAGAAACAGAGGAAGGTAAAAAGTATACATATATGTAAAGGTCATAGTTTCACATTGCAATCATTCTTCAGAAAAAGTTTCTCACCAGCCAAACAGTTCACTTCCATACGATTGATCTAGATTCACAACATTAAGACAAAATATCCAACATGCTTAGTGAAAATTGGACTTACAGGCCAGTCATGCTTGTAAACCGCTCCACCAAGCAATTTGGACACTCTGATTAAGTAATTAGGTTCAACCTTTTCTGCATGATTCTGACTTGAAGATTGTTGCTGAAAACTTTCTTGTGCCGAGACAAATACTACAGCCACAAGAAGGAAAACCACTTCAATCAACCTCAGCCTCCACCAGTTTGATTTTCTCCAATCCATCTGATGCTTCTGAACTCCAACAATTCCTCCTCAAACCCAAGAATTAAACAGAACAAACATTCTAACGAAAACTCATGGTTCAAACCGAAAACCTGGTTCATGTACAAAGTTCTGCAGAAAGCAAAAATTACTGTTAGACTTGGGAGAAAGTTAGAAGTCTGGGCTCATGAATGCGTGTGTGTGTGTATTATTTATATTTATGTATTCACTTTGTGATAGCATGGCAACAATTATGATACTGTTGGCGACTTATCATTTTTTGAAGTGGTTTTATTTCACCTAAATAGGTTGCATAAGATATTCCTGCGTAACATCGATATCGACACTTACAAACTACAACAGATGTATGTATCTATGATATGCATGTATATATGCTATTAATTTCTACAAATGCAAAATTAATAATAGCAGTAAATATTCTGCATTCATAATATTTGACTGAATCAGATTTCGTTAGGTGCGTGACTCCTTCTAAAACAAATATTTGGGATCAAATATTTTGCCTGGCTGAGTGAGTGAGTGAATCCACGATTAACAACGTTAAGTGAGCTCCGTTACCCTTGGTAAAGAAAATCCTGAAATCCCCCAATCCCCTTGCTTTCAATATCCCTCTGGCCCGAACTCTCAAAACTCTCAGTCAAGAACCCTAACTTTCATGTGATTGCATGCAATTCTATACAGATCTTATGTAAATAAAATGAAACTCTGTGCATGCATAAATGGGTCCTTGACTGCACGACCCAGATATGAAAAAACAAGCAAAGCTTGAACTGCTATGTGTCAGCTCAGCTGGGATTAATCTGCTGAATTCTCTGAGCTCTGCTAATTAAGGCTGTTTCGCAGGACATAAGGGATATATTCGCAGTTACACATGAGAATCTCTTCCATTTTCCACTAGCCATTCTACTTCGCATGACATAACAACATTTCCTAATGCAAAATGAAAGAAAAGAAGAAGGAAATTACTCTAACCTTATGAAATCTCACTTGTCACAAAGTACTCAACGCATAATCTTGAATTTCTTTGTGTTGGAACTCCACTTTAGCATCCACCATATATATGCGTGTGGTGTATATTTAATTGTTTTTTGCGTATAATCTTTTGGTGAGTGGTGTCTTTGTTTTAGTTTTGGCATCTTTAAGAAGGAAAGTAATGGAGCTTTCTATATATTATTCTGGGATTTTGGGTGGTGTCACAATATTGGTTTCAAGGGTAGCTTGATCGGATGGCTCTAATTTGTTTTATCAAATGTGTTTCTCGTGGATCTCTTCACAAAATGTTTCTAATTGTCTTTGTTGACTTGTTTTGTAATTTTCATATCAATACATATTTTCAATCCTTCTTTTTGGATAACATTAATAATATTTCCATAAGTAAGGGTACGATATGGTATGATACCTTTTTCATTAACTAAAACATTTCTAATTTTATGGGCAAATAGATTTGGTAATCCGTTAATGAATTTTTCTTTCCAAAATGACTAATTACTATCCTCTATAAGCATGACTCTAGACATGAAAATATCTTTGTACCATCTCAAGTTGCTTAGGGTTGGACATCTTAAATTACTAAGTTGGTCGTGAATTCTAGAGGTGACATTACTGGGTGTCCCTATGAAATGTTCTATAATGGTGAAAAGTGTGTTGACTGCATTTGGGACTCCTCGTCCTATATGCTCATCAAAGATAGGTGTTCCATCTTCATCTCTTTTGACTGCATTTTTAATTTCATTTCTTGATTGTTCAGTGAGATGTTTTTCCCCACCAAGAATGGAGCATTCCTGTAAATCCAGTGACTAAAAGATCAACAACTTGAGTTTGACTGAGGTTATGATTGGTAATATAACTATTAGCAACCATGGAGATGTGTTGTAATTTGTTTAAAAGTTATTGTTCTGATAATCCATCTATGTTCCATTCATAGAGTTTATCAGCTGAGACTGAGAATTGATTTTAGATGTTTCTTTCCTCAAATTGAATATCCGGAGGTGTTGGCCTTGGATACCAATTTTTGGTAAGAGTTGTTGGGTTGACTCTTTTGTTTGTGATTCATTTGAGTTTAAGGTTTTGAAAAGCTTCTTCTACTTTTCTGATGGAGTTTGTTTTGCTTTCGTCTTCTGAATCCCATATTGCAGAAGTTGTTTCTGGTTGAGATTCATCTGGGTGTTGTAAAACATTGACTTTTTTTTCTTGTTTTAATTCTTGTAACATTTGATCTATTTTTTGACTTGTGGAAATTGTTTTTAAAGCTATTGTGCTAGAGGAATACTCTGGGAAGTTGACTAAGGGTTTTTCCCTAATTGTTGGTTTTCAAATGGGAGGGAAGATCTAATGATAATAATAACGATGAGGACAATTGAACCAAGGGCAATGATGATTAGGATTGAATAAACTATTAAATGAATTGTTAATTGAATTATTGGGAACTTGATGCGGAGGATCACCAGGATTAAAGATGCCATGAAACCAACTGTCATAAACAAATAGAAAGAATTGAACAAATGATTGCTCGGTATTTAACTTGAACTTGAGGTACTCGATGAATTGATTGTGAGTAAGGATTTTATGCCATTCAAAATTAGTTGTAATGAAAATATTCCTCATAATGAAAATAATGAATTCAAAGTAATGATGCAATTATAATTAGAAAATAAGTTTTATTGCAAAACTTACACTGAGACTTACAATTGATTTGCTAACGATTGAGTCAGCAAATAAGAAAATGTTTGATGAAAAGGATATTGGTGCACGCAAGCATCCTTGACATTTGAAAATTAAAAATGTTTACAATTTTTTATTTCTTTGGGTACAATGTGAACTCAAAGAAACTTTTGATTGAGAAATTGTGGAAATTCCAAACTTGTTTTTCTTCTCCGTAGTCCACTTCTTATAGACTTGGAAAAGGGTTTGGAAGACTTGCTTTTACTATTTGATGAATGATAACTTGCTTTTCACTATTAAGGAAGAAATTAAGTCCTTAAAATCAGAAAACATAGAAATTTGTTCACATCTCAATAGTATCCAAACACAAGCACTCCTTGGCAACAATGATGAAGAACATAATAGTTCTTCCTCCGACCAAGAGTCAGAATCCAAACCCATAGAAAATCCAACAGAAAACCTAGTTTTAGGATTACTACAAAAAATTAGGATCCAGAAATGGTATTCTAAAATAAAAATAATAATTGAAGACTTCTAGTTAGAAACAATTGCCTTAATTGACTCAGGTGCAGACTTGAATTGTATTCAAGAAGGTTTAATTCCCACTAAGTATTTCCATAAATCAACAGAAATTCTTAGTGTTGCAATGCAATTAAAATATGAAATCCCAAAAGCCCATGTCTGTCAAAACAATGTTTGTTTTAAAACCCCATTTGTTTTGATAAAAAATATTTCAGACCCAGTCATTTTAGGTCTCCCCTTCATAGCTCTCCTATATCATTTTAAGGTACACCATAATCGTATAACCACCAAAATGTTAGGACAAAAAATCACATTTGAGTTCTGCATGGATACAGATCTCAAAAAATTAAGACAATTACAAAAAGATAGCATCTAAAAAACCATCAATCTAGTTACCAAAAAATCACAACAAATTAATTTCTTAAAAGAAGAAATTAATTACAAAAGAATTGAAGAACAATTAACAAACAAATCTTTGTTACAAAGCATTGACAACTTTAAAAAAAAAAAAACTTGTTAATGAAATTTGTTCGAATATTCCCAACACCTTTTGGCATGAAAAACAACACATTGTTAAACTTCCTTACAATAAGGAGTTTAATGAAAAGAAAATTCCAACAAAAGTCAGACCAATCCAAATGAGTCAAGAAGTTATGGAATTCTGCAAAACAGAAATCTAAGAACTTCTTAATAAAGGAATCATTAGGAAAAGTAAATCACCATGGTCTTCTGCTGCTTTCTACATCCAAAAGAACGCTGAATTAGAGAGAGGAACGCCTAGGTTCGTAATTAATTACAAACCTCTTGATGAAGTCTTGGAATGGATAAGGTATCCAATTCCTAACAAAAGAGATTTAATTAAGAGACTTAGTCAAGCTGTAATCTTCTTAAAATTCGACATGAAGTCTGGATTTTGGAAGATTCAAATTCATGAGGATGATACATACAAAACAACATTTGTCACTCCTTTTGGTCATTATGAATGGAATGTAATGCCATTCGGTCTTAAGAATGCCCCCAGTGAGTTTCAGAATATCATGAACGAAATATTTAATCAATACAGTCATTTCTCAATTGTTTATATTGACGATGTTCTCATTTATTCCAAATCGATATATGAGCATTGGAAACACTTAAACATGTTTGCTAGAATAATTAAGTCAAATGGATTAGTTGTCTCAGCAACCAAAATTAAGTTATTCCAAACCAGAATTAGGTTTGTAGGCTACAATGTCCATCAGTTAACCATTCAACCAATAGATAGATAAGTTCCCAGATGAAATCACTGACAAAACCCAATTACAGAGATTTCTAGGATCTTTAAATTATGTTGCAGAATTTTATCCACACCTTAGACAACAATGCAAACCCTTGTTTGAACGTCTAAAAGAAAATCCCTCACCATGGTCCAATACCCATACTTCCATAGTCAAACAAATCAAATCACATGTTAAGACTTTGCCCTGTCTTGGCATTCTAACTCCCAATTCATTCAAAATTGTTGAAACTGATGCCTCTGAAATTGGTTATGGAGGTATTCTCAAACAATCAATTTCTTCCAGATCTCCTGAACAAATTGTTCGTTTCCATTCAGGAGTATGGAATACAGCACAAAGTAATTATAGTACTATTAAGAAAGAAATATTATCTATAGTGTTATGTATTAGTAAATTTCAAGATGATTTATTAAATCCAAAGTTTTTAATCTGAGTCGATTGCAAATCTGCAAAACATGTTTTACAAAAAGATGTTCAAAACATTGCATCAAAACAGATTTTTGCACGATGGCAAGCTATATTAAGTATTTTTTTATTTTGAAATCGAATACATCAAAGGTAGTCAAAATTGCATCCCTGATTTCCTAACCAGAGAATTTTTGCAGGGGAAGAATGACAGCGAGAAGGCCTGATCAAATGAGGCTTCCAGCCACTCTACTGTAACAGCCCGTTCCGATGTTACGTCACTAGGGACGTGAATTTAAGAAATACCCTTGCGGGATTATTGATTTGTATGTGTGTGTGAAGTGGTCCAATTATTCACACACCCTAATTAATTGGAACCAATCACAAAATGGGTCCTTGTAGGTGATTGGTGACCCAAGTACACCTCACCCTCACTCTCTCTCACTCCACCGACACTCTCTCTTTCTCTTACTCTCGGTTTCACTCTCTCTCTTCCTCATACCGTACGGACGCACCCGAGAACACTCTAAACCCCATGGATCGAAGCTACAAATGAGTCCACTGTGCTCGTAAGGACTCCACGATCACAACCATACCCATTACAGGTAAGAACTCTTCCATTTTCACGTGAAACCATTGAATCCCGAATGAGCTACTGTTCATGCAATTTTTGATACGTGATTTTTAGGAGATTTGAAGCTTCTAGGAAGCTTAGTGAGGTCCTAAGGAGGCTCAGAGTGTTTCGTTTGAAGGATTCGGACGTCGGGATCGTGAGAACAGAGTTTGGCCGGATTTTCTTGGATTTTGCCGGTGAGATTTCGTGACTTTTAGAGCTTTAAATTGGTATGATCGTGTTCTATAAGTTGAGATCTTCATTTTGGTGTAAATTGCATGAAAAATGGTGTAGAAATGACTGAGAAATCGAAGTTTGAAAATTTCCCGGTTTTCCGGCACCGGCGACGGTCGCCGGAGTCGCGAGGTTGAAGACGACGGAATATTCCGTCAAGTCTGACGGAATATTCCAACGTCGTCAGTTAGTTTTAACGGTAACCGTTGGAAGTTGACGGAATATTCCCAGAATATTCCTGACGGCGTTAACTGACGCCGTCAGTGTGCAGTGCACGTGGCGGCGCGTGGGGGCGCGTCTGGCCGTGCCGTCGCCGGCGCGTGGCGGCGCGTGGGTGGTCGGAAAATTTTTCTAAAAATATGGGGATGTTCCTGAGATTGTGTAGGTCACGGTGGTATATTCATATACCCAATTTGAGCAATGTATGAGAAGTTATTCCAAAGGTTTCGTTTATGTGCGTAAATTAACGTTAATTCAGTTACTTCTCATATAGGTGAGACCTATCCTGAGGACGAGCGTAGCCAGGCTAGGCACGGAGGTTACGACCCGTCTACATACCGGTGAGTGGGCAGTTTTGTTTTCCGTATATACCTATATAAATGAATTTTGCCCAGAAAAATCAGTTTAAATGAAATGTGTTATGAATGTGATATGAAATGCCATGCAAGGTATCTATATGTTTAATTATGCATTATTGATTGTTTATATTACTGTCGGTGCTGAGGATGCACAGGTAAGTGGCAGGTAAGTTTATATGCTAGTTGTTGTGAACGAATGTTGAAATGTAATGTGATGTGATGTGATATGATTAGAGCTCATAGACCTGCACACTGATATTAGTGCTCACGCCCAGAGAGGGGCTCAGTCTTTCACGTGTTGTTCACCTCCCGCACCGCATGCTCGCCTTGGATCCAAGTTAGGTGCTCAGTCCTGTCGGATAGGCCACTATAGGTGGGTTCGACTCGTAGGTGACCCGCGATTTATCGCTCAGTCTTCACGTGATTGTAGCACTAGAGCATATTAGTTTATTATCAGTGATGTTGTGCAGACCACTAGAGGTGGTATTGATATGTGTGCAGGATATATATATATATATATGATTTGATATGATGATTATGAGATATATGAGTTGTTGAGTACGATATGAGCTATGTACAGCCGAGGGCTGAGATGAGATATGAATATTCAATCACATTCACATAGATGCTTTGGCATTCATTTGATACTTTGGCATGACATATGCATACTTTCATACATACTTGTTTTGCAGCGGATTTTGAGAAAGATATATATGAGTATATACTTTATTTCTGGGAAATTATACAGGTTTTACGGCGAGGGGCTAGTACTTTTGAAAGGAAAGGTTTTGAAAAGAATTGTTTTACTGACCCACTCAGTTTTATGTTTTTCGCCCCTCCAGGTATTAGGTAGCGTTCGTTGGTGGCATACGAGGAGCTTAACGGACGTTCTGACAGAATCCCATCTATGTAGGACCACCTTCGGGTGTTATTTCTATTCAGTTCTTTGCTTGACTGCACGTAAACCTTATGCTCTGTAATATTGAATCTCACACTCCTTGTACACTAGTTTGGCTAGTGTTTCGGTTTTAATTGGTTCGTATTTTGAATTGATCCTGCTTCCGCACAGTGCACATGGCTTACGTCACGCTCACGTGACGGCCAGCACGCCCTACCTACGGGTTCGGGTGTGTCATCTACCACCACCACTAGTAAAACAAGAATCAAGCCCAGATTCTTCATCGGCCTTAGCCATTACCAACCATTTCACTCCCTTAGGTTCCACAATAGGAAACCTTAGGCCAAATTACCAATCACCACGTCCCAAATACCAAACAGCATTAGTCAGTCAATATGATCCTTATTCAACCCCAACATACCAATCATCATCATCCCAACCAGTCAGTTATACCAAAACATCGCCATATGTCAAGAAAAACCCCAGTGAATATCTTTTCAGTATCTTTTTCAATCTCAATCAAGAACAAGCACCAGAAAAATTAGCCAAAACAGTCTTTCCACCCAATTTCCATTATCATCCTACAGAACCACATAAAACACTGAAATACTATCAAGCCATCCTTAACGAAACTGAGTCCATTTCAATCAAACCTCTATACAGAAAAACCCATGAAAACAAAATCCTCTATTTACATTGGAAGGTTTTTAACTGAATCAAATTGAGGAATCCCCCTTTATAAAACCAAACCTCTTCATACCCAATATGTCCACATTCCTAATAACCACTACAATTACTTTGATTACATTGATGCATGGACGTTCTTTCTCCATCAAACAGAAGATTTTAGTCAATCATGGTTCATTAATTTTGATAAGAGTTTCAAATTAAATTTTCCTGCATGGTTCCCAAAATGGTGGTTAACTCACGGCCCAATAGCCAGTTTCTAACAAAAATTTGACAGAAGCCGATTCAACTACAGAATTACACTTCTCCCAATATTCATGGCCAAGTACAAAGTCCCATGGATCATGAATTGGAATTATGAAGTCAAAACATGTGAAGTTTACAGAGCCAGATCAGTCAAGTGGTGGGATAAATTCAACCATAAAAAAATCATCAATCAGGTCCTCACCGAATTTCCCATTACTCCACATCTAGTCATTCCGGCACAGCCAACATATCCATCTTTGCCAGCCATCCCGGAACATTCATTATCGGACATTAGTCCATCATCATCACTCAAAGGAATAGCCAAGTCATCCAAGTCAACTAGTTCAAAAGGCAAAGAAAAAGCCACCCAGCTCAAAGACTTAGCTCAACAATTACTTGCAGAAGCAGCAATGCTCCATACTGAAGAAGAAGAAGCCGCATAATCCAAATCTTCATACACATCCTCACAACAAACCAGCCAACTCAGCAAGCCCGAAAACACAATCAGCCAAGTGGACCGACTACCAAGATTCCCAAGACCCATTTGCACAAGGTCATGTGAAAATTTCAATCATCTTTCCAAAATCAACCATGTGAAGTGTTCAGGTATTATTCGCACCAATAATTCCGACAAAGCACGAATTATCCAGTCCGCCAGCACGTTCCCACCAATGATTCTGACAAAATTTGGAGTCATTCAATCATCCATCCCGTGCTTCCACAGTAAAAGCAGCAATTATTCCAACAACTTTCACTGTTCATCAATAGTGAAAAGCAAGTTATCATTCATCAAATAGTAAAAGCAAGTCTTCCAAGCCCTTTTCCAAGTCTATAAGAAGTAGACTACGGAAGAGAAAAACAAGTTTGGAAGTTCCACAATTTCTCAATCAAAAGTTTCTTTTAGTTCACATTGTACCCAAAGAAATCAAAAATTGTAAACACTTTTAATTTTCAAATGTCAAGGATGCCTGTGTGCACCAATATCTTTTTCATCAGTCATTTTCTTATTTGCTTATTCAATCATCAGTAAATCAATTGTAAGTATCAGTGTAAGTTTTGCAATAAAACTTATTTTCACATTATAATTGCATCATTACTTTGAATTCATTATTTTCATTATGAAGAATATTTTCATTACAACTAATTTTGAATGGCATAAAATCCTTACTCACAGTCAATTCATCGAGTACCTCAAGTTCAAGGTAAATACCGACCAATCATTTGTTCAATTCTTTCTATTTGTTTATGACAGTTGGTTTCATGGCATCTTTAATCCTGGTTATCCTCTATACCGCCCCTTGGTTCAATTCTCTTGACATCTTAAGCCCTAATTAAGGTATATTTTATTTAAGATTAAGTACCTAAAAGCCCATAATTTTTTAGTGTCATTTTAAAATGGTCTCAACTTTTGTAAACATTGCAAACAAGTACCCAACCTAACAAAAGCGAAGATCGGAAAATCTCCTAACAAAGAAGATAGTTAAAAATTTAGATAGGGTTTCAAGGAACTTGTTTATGCTCATGTGATTTCCTCATTCGCCGATTTTCGGCTAGTAAAGCGTTGAGTTCTTCTTTGTGGGCGATAAAGATAGTGGTGGCTGCATCATGACAGTTTATATCATTTTAGCAACCTACATGACCTTTTTCTCAATATTGGTGACTCGAGTTGTAAGGTGGAGTTTGTGGTTATGCGTTGGGTTTGGAGGTGATGGCCTGAGGGGGTGATGGTGACCGTTACTTGGTGGAAGTCATGATTCCATGACCTTTTATTGATGTTTTTTTTTCTTTTGAAAATGATTTTTTATTGATGTTGGAAACAAAGTAAGCCGTATTTAATTGAACAGAAATTTAATTGGAGCTTAACGGATATGACAATTTTAGTAAGTTGGGTACTTATTTAGAATGTTTAAAAAGATTGAGACTAACTTGAAATGATACAAAAATGTTGGAGAACTTTAGATACTTGATCCTGTTATTTATTGAATGAGATTTCTTAGAAATGTAAATATGAACCTTCTAATCTAACGGTATTTCTGTCTTCACATGTATTTTTGTTATTATATGATATATTCTGATTACGGACCTTCTTTAGGGCAGTCATGAGCTGTAGCCTAACGTAAGTGAGATTTTGTGAGATCTTGAAAGGGAAACAAATAATAGATGTTGTCATGACTTAATTGAATTTCAACCTATCTGTGTAAACGTGCAGAAGCTTAATTAAGTGCATTATGTGTTTCACTTAATTTCGAGATTTTAAATAAATGTATGTGATTTAGAATTTTACTGGGTCGTTTATGTTTGTTGAGTTATATTTGTCGATTGTTTGTATCTTCAAGATATTCTTGTATAAAAATATTAAGATTTTAGACTTTTAGTCATTTATGTTGTATTTGCATTGCATGTTTGTTTTTTATTTTTGGTTTTTTCTTGTATGTTTTTGTATTCGTTTTGAGGTACAAAGCTCAGCATGTCCTCCTAATTAAATTTACTTGTACTGTGGATTCCAAGGCTTCTAATTTCAAGAATAAGGGCAAATCTAAAACCAATCTGGATTCAACTGATCTTGATATGTGTTACCGTTGTGGTTCAAAAGGACATTGGTCCTATTTTGCCGAGCTTCACCTCATGTTATTACAAAGTATCATTCACGCCATCAAAAGTTTGAGACAAACTTTGCACAAGTGGAAGATACGACCATGGAGATTTCTGATTTTCAGGAGCCATCTTTTTAGACATGTTGGTTATGTTCCCTTAGTGCTAGAAGTCTTCATCAGGTGAGGTAGGCGTGGCTATGGCGTGCTCAGTTACCTTCGGGGCATCGTTGGGCAACGCTATTGTGTCGCCTAGGCTAGATGTAAATTCTACTATGAAGTCGGCCAAGGCTTAGGCCTTTATCGTTGTGCAGGGTCAGTAAACTAAGCCGTATTGGCCAAGTTCCAAAGCCTATTTCATTACTTGTTCAGAAGCGTCTGGACCATGTAGGATTAACCGTAGAGGATACTGAGTCATGACGATGATGGTATGAGCTTGAAAATATGGTCTAAGTTTCCAAGCCGCAACAACTAGCACTAAAATTAATTTTTCAATCTTCAGATATTTGATTTTCGCATCGAGAAGAGCTTTATAAATGTAGAATATTGGCAGTTGAGCCCCTATCCCTTTTTGTATGAGGGCAGAGCTTACTGCTACTTCTGGAACTGCCAAGTAGATGTAAAAGTCCTCCGCTGTTTCCAGCTTGGATAGTAAAGGAAGTGATGTAAGATGATTTTTCTGGTCTTGGAAAGCTCTTTCACATTCGCCTCCCATTTATCTCGATGTGCCGTCTTGATTGCTTGGAAAAAAGGTTAGCATCGATCGGTGGATCGCGAGAGGAAGCGGTTTAGTACGGCTACTCATCTGGTCAAGCTTTGGATCTCCTCCAAGATGGTTAAAGACTTCATCTCTAGGATCGCTCAGATTTTCCTAAAGATACTCCAAACGTGCATTTGGTAGGATTGAGCTTCATCTTGTACTCTTTAAGGATGTTGAAAGTTTCCACCAAGTTGGCAATGTGGTCTGATCGCTGCTTGCCCTTCACCATGATGTCGTCGACGTAGACCTCTATGATTACTCCAATTTTCTTCTTGAACATCATGTTACCCAGTCATTGGTAAAAGGTATGCCTTTGTAGCAGTTGGTGCCTCGCTCGATCACGAACACAGTTTTATCCTTGTCGAATTCGTGCATGTCTATTTGGTTGCAGTCAGAGTATGTGTCCAAGAAACTGAGCAGCTGGTTTCCAGAAGTTAAATATATTAGTAAGTCGATTCGGGGAACTGGATAGGGATCATTCGGGCATGCTTTGTTGAAGTTGGTGTAATCCACGCAAACTCTCTATTTGCGTCTCTCTTTCTTCATTACTAGCACGACGTTGGCAAGTCATGTTGAGTGTGCCACCTCTTCTATGAACCCAGCCTCCAGTAGCTTGTCGATTTCTGCTTCAATGAACGCCACTCATTCGGGTGCGAAATGTCTTCTCTTTTGGATCACCGGTTTGGCAACGGGGTCGATGTGCAGCTTGTGCCAAGCTATATTGGGGTTGATGTCGAGCATGTCAGGATTTTCCCTAAGGAAAGCCATGAGTTCTTCTTTTTCTTTCGGGCTCAGATATGAGCTGATTCTAGCAGTCTTCTCTGGTTGCTGGGGATCAAGAATGATCTGTTCAGTGTCATCTTCGAGCTTCCATCTCGTCTCGTCTGTTGGCGTGTTGATTTGGACACCATCTTCTCAATCCATCAGCTGTAATTGCTATTTGGTAGCTTCGTCGTGCCTTTGGACCTTAGTAGCCTATACGGGGGTAAAGGTCTTCTTCTTCAACTCCTTCAGTATTTCCATAATGCATCGTCGAGATGTGGCCTGGTTAGACTTAATTTTTTCTCCTCCTCCTCCCAAGATGCAGAATCATATTTTTTGATACTTGACGGAGGTTACGGCATCCAACTTTATTAGCTAAGGTCGCCCTAAAATCCCATTGTAGGGAGACATGTCGTTTACTATCGTGAACATCTGCTTTGAGACAATAGGCAGTGTTCTCATGTCAAGTGTAATGTTGCTGATGGCAGTCAAGGTGTGCCCGTTGAATCCAGTTATGATTATGCTTTCTATGCCCATCTTCTGAATTACTGGGAGCTGAAGTAGGTTGACTGCACTTATGTTGTCAACCATCATTCTGTCGACTATAGCGTGGGCTAGTTAAACAAATATCATTAGTGCGTCGTCGTGTGGGAAGTCGACGTCTTCGGCATCCTACTTGGTGAAGCCAACGATGGGTCTAGATTGGGTGTTGACTGCCTGGACATACGAGACTAATAAAGCCTGCTAGATCTTCCTCTTCTTGGAGTTGTTGGTAGCCCCCAAGTGGTCAAATTCGGCGAAGATATCATTGTTTCGAATTGTCTTGGTCGGCGGCTATTCGCTGCGTTTCTTCTAGGATGTACAACTGGTTTGTCCAAGTATCTGTCGACCCTACCTTCTTTCACCATCTTCTCTAAGTAGTTCCTCTAAGTGTGGCAGTCGTTGGATGTGTGACCGAGACCTCAATGGAATGCACAGTACTTGGTGTGGTTCAACTTGAAGGTATCTCCCTTTGATGGTTTCGACATTTTGAGCTATATATGTGGAGCCAAAAATAAACAAGAGGCGACACGTGGATTTTTGGGTGTAGATGACAAATTTACCCTCGAGGCATACCGGGTTTCCTACACGTGAGCAGTGGAGAATCATCCATCAACCAAATCAGGAGTACCCAAAATAGATAACAAGTTCAAATTTGCCTCATCCATCCTCATTCCATAACTTACAAAATATTCCACATAAATTACATAATTTCCCAAAAACATTCCTTTTATTATGTTAATTAGCCAATTAATATATTTATTCCTAATCAATATACTAATTGCTAATAAAATCACCAAATACCACCCAAAATATACATAAGGGGCCGGCCACCCCATTCCCTATATATATGACCCTATTTCTTCTAAAAAGCTAAGTCCACGCTCTTGCAAAACTCCCAAAAATTCCCTAAACACTTTTTCTCTCTAAATTCTAACTTTGGCATCGGAGATTCTTCGGCCAAAGCGCCCCCAACCCTAATTAATCGTGGGCGCGTGAGGCTTTTGGCCTTGACCGAAGGTGTTAATTGTTTTGTAGGTGCAATTTTGTCCAAAAAGAAAGCGGCGGAAATTTGCATCCACAAATTGGTGCTTTCATTGAGAGTTGAAGATCCATACTTGTAGAAGACTCTCGCATAAAAAGGTTTTTCTCTAATTCTAGTCCATTTGAATATTTTTCATACATTCTTATTGTTAGAATTTTTTATTTGCAAAGATTCTTTGATAAAACGTGAAAGAAAAATATAATGGTTAGAAATTTAGAAAATTCCCCAAGTGAAAATTCTAATACTCAAGAAATGGGATCACGGCGATCTACGAGGCTAAACGTGGTCATGGGTGGAGTAGCTCCACCATGAAGTTCCACCATGGCAACCACCCGTGGCGAGATCCATGCCACCACCACCATGGTCTAAACCATGCCATCCAAGCTTGCACGGGCCCGGGCCCAAGCCTCACACTCGCTTGCATCGTGAGCAGCCCACTCCCGTGGCCCAGCCTGCTCCCGCCGAGCAACCCACTCCCGTGGCCCAGCTTGCTCCTGACGAGCAGCCCACTCCCGTGGCCTAGCCTGCTCCCGCCGAGCAGCCTACTCTCGTGGCCTAGCCTGCTCTCGTGGCCTACCCTGCTCCCGACGAGTAGCCCACTCCCGTGGCCCAGCCTGCTCTAGCGACCCAGCATGCTCTCGCAGCCCAGTTTGCATCCGTGGCCTTCCAAGCAGCCCAAATCGGTCCAAGATTAGTTCAACCATCCCAGCCTTAAATTTCGGGGCCTACAATCGAACTGGGGGCATTCTCACCACATTTCTCCGCGGATTTGACATTTCCCAACTCAAATCTCACGCCCAGAGTCTACCACCATTCCACTGCTCAAGGAGGCACATTCCTTCCAAGTTCTTCTAACCTGAATGGCGAACAACACTTATCTCAACAAGTCATAGAGTTGACAAGCGCCCTAACATAGCAGACGACCTTGGTGAACCAGCTCTTGTAGCGCACCAAGATGCAATGTGCCCCAAACGAGGTGTCCCGAAGGAGAAGGGCAGACGAAAAACCTTTCCAGCAATGTCTCGGTAAGCAGCCACTCGACCAGCCATGAACCGAGTGTTCGGGCAGTGTACACTCCCAATTGGGCCCCCAAGATAGCGTATCTCCCTTCTTAGTGCTCGGATAAGCGTGCACTCTCGACTAGGCCCACGAACGAGCATACATTCACGGTTGGGGTCACATTCCGATAGTCAACATGAGCAACTTTCCAGGCGAAGTGTCTATTCGCGACTAAGCCCACAAGGAGCATCATCCACCACACATTGGAGTAGGCAACACGACGGACGGAGAGAAGCAGTCACTCAATCCGGCTCAAGTTTAACCGGCAGCCTGCGAAGAACTCGCTCTCCTGCTAAGAACGCACCACACGCACCACATTCGCGGCATAAACGAGCCAAACATATAGAATAGCAACTTAGACCAACAAGTCACGACTAGGGGCAGTTGAGAGCTCTGCTACCCCAACAAAGGTAAATTCAGGAAGAAGTAGAGAGACTCTTGACCAAGCGATTGCGTAATTTCTGACGTAACAAGGTCACCGACGAGGCACTACGACAGAACATGACCAACATAAGTAGGTCACCCTTCACAGACAAGATCGAGCAGGCAGAGCCTCCATGCTAGTTTAGCATGCCACATTTCACATCCTTCAAAGGAGATGGAGACCCTAAGAGACACTTGAAGCACTACCGAAGTATAATGATCCTCTATCAAAACAATGACGATCTCATGTGTAAGATATTCACCACCACTCTACAAGGCGAGGTGCAAGATTGGTTCTACACCCTGCCGCCACAATCCATGCGGAGTTTCGATGAACTTTCTTTGGTTTTCACCAAAGAATATTCATCATATGGCTCGATCAAGAAGAAGTCCGACCATTTGTTCAACGTCAAGAAGAACCGAAAGGAGTCGCTTCGCGACTATGTGAAAAGGTTCAAAGTAGAGAAGGCAAGGATAGTTGGATGCAACGACTCGATAGCTAGAGCAACCTTCCAAAAAGGACTTTCAGTAGACGACCCGCTATTCAGAAAATAGATCATGGAAGAAGATCTAACTCTGGCAGACTCTTTCGCTCTGGCAGATAAGCAAGCATTTTGGGACCAGGCTCGCCAATGCACATTCAAGGACTTGAAAAAGTACCCGACATCACCTTTCTACTATCCAAACCGGAAGCAGCGGAGGACTTATTCACATGTTTGACGGTATCTAAAGCAGCAATAAGCTCTACCATCATACGAGAAGAGCTGAGGGCCCGACTACCTGCATTCCACAATTCAAAAGCTATCCTCAATGCTACCAGAAATTCAAAAGCTAACTTTGGTGATAGTTGTTGCAACCTGGAAGATCAAGTTTTACCTTCAGACGCACGCAGTCATCCTCATGACGCACTATTTCGCTCAATCCAGACGTGCGACCATAAATGCGTAGACACTGGCGGATGTAAAATTTTCTGATGAACACAACAACTCGGCCTAAAAGGCGCGCCAAAGGCAGCAAACACTAGAAGGACGCACTCATAAGCAAGTTTTGTCCTTGTCGCCTTAAAATATACTACATAAGAGTAACATGTACTGGCAAATGAACACCACCTCCTGCTACGTGTCACTCGGCCCTAACCGACCCTTATTCCCTAATTTAACTCTAGAGTGGCCTAAATACCGGCAGTTGAACATCTCATGCTACGTGTAACATGGCCCCAACTCCACGGCTCCCAACTGTGCATTCACTAGGTGATGCAATAAAGTGATCCAACGACGCTTCGGAGGTAGCCAAGCACTCCCTAGCCACGCCTGCTTTGTCTGATGGAGACTTCTGGCATTTACACGTTGACGGCACAACCAACTACAAAGGCTCGGAAGCAAGCATGGTCCTTGTCACCCCAAACGGCTCAATGCTCGAGCAGGCGATCACTCTAGGCTTCAAAGCATCCAACAATGAAGCAGAGTACGAGGCCCTACTAGCAAGCCTCTGAATGGCAAAAGACTTGGAGGTAAAGAAGCTTGCAATTCATTCTAATTCCCAACTAATCACCAGCCAGACTACTATGGAGTACACGGCAAAACATCCAAGGATGGCACAACACCTAGAGAAGGTACGTAAGCAACTTGAGGCATTTCAGACTTACACTCTCACTCAAGTTCAACGGGCAGACAACGCCCACGCAGAAGCGCTAGCCAGCTTAGGCTCCGCCCTCGACCACCAACTCAAAAGCTCTATTCCGGTGGAATCTAGACAAGCCAAGCATATTGACAGAGCCAGCAACCGGAGTGTCACATGTTAGTATAACTCCTAACTAGCAAAGTTCTATTATAGATTACCTGGTCAACGGCACACTCCCCACGAAAAAATTGGAGTCTAGAAAGCTCCAAATAAAGGCAGCACGCTACTACATATGGAACAGCATTCTTATCCGAAGATCATACACCATACCACATCTCCGCTGCTTAGCACATCCCGATAACTTGATGGTTCTAAGTTCAATCGCGAAGATGTTTATGGAAACCACTTCTGAGACCGATCCTTAGCACAAAAGGTTCTTAACGCAGGTTACTACTGGCCTACCATGCACCAAGATACTAAGGAGTTCGTACAAAAGTGCGACCGCTACCAACGCTACAAGTCAGTACCAGCACTGCCTGTCAGCGAGCTACACCTGCAGACGAGTCTTTGGCCATTCATGCAGTAGGCAAGCGACCTGGGGGCAGAGGCATGATGATCATGGCAATCAATTACTTCACCAAATGGGTAGAAGCAGAGCCCATAACAACCACGACTCAGTCGGACATAGAACACTTCATATGGAGGAATATCATTTGCCAATTTGGCATCTTTCAGTCTATCGTCATCGACAACAGCCCGTAATTCGTGGGCAAAGATTTGGCGAAGTTCCTCCAAAAGTATGGCATCAAGTAACACATATCCACACTGAGATATCTTCAAGGCAATGGGCAAGCCGAAGCATCCAACATGACGATCATCGACTACCTTAAGAAATCCTTCACCGACAAGAAGGGAAAATGGCCAGACGAACTCCCCAGATGTCTATAGGCATATCGCACCGCCAAAAGACGAGCAACCACATTCTACTGCCAAGTATTGAGCAGAACAATAAGGAGATGGCCACAAGTTTAGATGTGGCAGAGGAAAAGCGCTAGCAGACCATCACGCGTATCGTAACCTACCAGCAGCAGCTCCTCTCCAATTACAACAAAATGGCAAAAATCCGGCAGTTCCAGCCTAGAGATCTAGTCCTACTGAAAACCTTCATCATTACTCGCAGAGAAGTCTTAAAAAAGATGGATCTCATTTGGGAAGGTCCGTACAAGATCAGCATAGTAGGCGGCAAAAGTAATTACACCCTCACCACCATGAAACGACAAAAAGATCGAAAGGTAGTGGAACGTCTACAACCTGAGGAAGTACCATGTGCGACCTCCCACTATATCAAGACCCGAAGACTCAAGCAGCTTAACGGGCACCACCTCGTAAGCTGAGGACTATCCAGTTGTTATGCAGTCTTTACAGTTAAGTTATTCGTTCGTTTCGCTAGTTTTTCAATAAGGAATTCAGAAGTACTTTACAACTTGGCTCGACTACATGTCCACAACAACTTATCTCTCCTGCACTTCAAAAGAAGATCGCGCCATTCCTAGGTTCTCACTGTAGGAATTGCGCCCCTCGAGGGACCAACCATGTTCTGCAGTGCTAGAGGGTAAACCAATTCCCCGACACCCACATAGGTCAGCTCTCCAAGACGGGAGGATAAACTCTACACTCCGAATATCCAGACGTGGATGAACATGGCTGCCCTAGTATAACTAAATGCACGATGGCTTACGCTGAGATTCCTAGAAGTAGCCATAATGGTCTTTTTCAAGGCTTAGCTAACTGAAGGATTTTGGGTTTCTTGGCCTAATCCGTAGGGAACCGGGCCCTAGAAACGGATGGGGCACATTACGCAGTACGCCCTATAGACGGCTGCCCCTGGAACCCTAAAGTTGCTACTGAGTGCACTAAGGTAGCCTACGGTTTCCTGAAGACTGCCTACGGCTTGCCCTTCAAGCAGTAAAGCCACGCTAGACTTATACAACCGCACATTCTTATGAAAGGTTAAACAAGCTAGTGTGCATATACGAAGCTTTATCCACTGCCGACATGCTACGTAGTCAACAAGCTTCACCTCTGCCAAGCACGGAACAACCTACACCAAGTCTTAAAGTGTTGTGATACTTGCTACTTAACCTACGGAATTGGAGAAAGCCAAGGTTAACAGCCTAGTGGTTACACGGACTTGTCTACTTCTGTAAGTAAAGCATCCGGCTGCCAACCCTATGGCTAACAACTTTGCATAGTTCTACACCAGCACCTATGGCTGCATAGGCTACGCGGGTATGTTTGCTTACAGAAAAGTAGCACGCATGCCACTGGTCTATAAAGCCTAAAGGTTAGGGCATGAACAAAAGAAGCGAAGATGAAGAAAAGCGAAGCAAGCATGTTTATAAACAACTAGCAAAGGTTGAAGGAGCTCAAGCAAAACAAGAGCTACAAGGAAAAACAAAGAAAATCCTAAAGACTACCTAGAATACTACACTTCAGCAGCTTGGACATCCCACGACTACTCGGTCGCCACACCTTCAGCAGCCGTAATGCTCTTAGCAGCGACTTCATCTAGCGCTTCACCCTAGGCTGCCCTAGCCTGGGCACCAACTTTTCCAACTACTTCACCAATGGAAGCCTCAAAAGTAAAAGCAAGCATGTGTTCCAGAGAAATAAAGAAGGTCTCGAAACCTCGAGCTCATCATTCTCACCCTTCAGCTGCTTATTCTCCTCGAGCAGAGTAGCATGAACACGCTGCAGCTCATTCACTTCTTTCTTCAAACTTTCATTGATCATCAGTGCACCTTGGAGTTCCAACACTTAGAGTTCAAACCTATCAATGACCTTCTTGAAGTGGATCACTTGGTTATAAGCAGCAATCAACTCTTTATCCTTTGCATAAGCAGCGAAACAAAGCTCAAAAACGGCATGCTCAAGATCTTAAATATGAGGTTTGTGATATCCGATCTTCTTCTCTACACTTTCATATTTAAAGTTGGATCGTGTCAAACATAGTCTTCAAGTTAATGACCTCTTGGTGAGCAGTCTTAAGCTGCATATAAGTGGGAGCAGAGATATTGACCCCTTTAAAGCGACGAGCTCAGATTCCAACCTCTTGATCTTCTCAGCAGAAGAATAAGCTTCAGCTGCCACAGCCTTTGCCACCTTCTTACTAACCTTGGTATCATCTTGATCAAGGAACATAGACTTGGCTGCCAGAATCGCCATTTTCTGCATCATAACCAACAAAGTAGTCATCCTATACTCGGTCGTATGCTTCGCAAAGGAACTCGGGCCAACAATCCCTTTGACACCATCGACAAACTTGGCACAAGCGTCCATGTCTTTAAGCAGATCTGGTTTCAAAAGCGCAAAGATCTCAACAGCCTCCTAAAAGCAGGCTTAGTGGATTTCTCACAGCTGCCCACGCGAGCAGTCTCCTCCTTCCTAGCAGGTGATTCAGTCTCAGCAACAGAAGGAGTGGGCCTTAATGCCACTTCAGCAGTAGAGTTCACCTTATCGCTCTTCATAATAGCAAGCCTCTCCAAATATTTACCAGACTTAGCTCCCAACGGATGTCTTGGTACAGACTTCGGTACTGGGGGCATGACAAGACCTTTACGCTGAAAAACCCTATCAGCAATCAAACTAGCCATCTTTGGCATGGTAGACGTCACTGGCTCAGATCTAGCAACCATATCTTTCGTCCCTTTGGAAAAGTCAAGTCAATCACAAGCCTGGGGGCAGCCGGCGAACCCTCGCGAGCAGCGAAAAAAGTCTTTGGTTTTTCTTAGCTGGCATTTCTTGAGTAGGTGGGGAAGATCTCTTTTCCCACCTTCACTTACAGCAAGATCCACAACAGATGAGCCAATGATCCGCCTTGATCCTATTCATCTCCTCTCTCAGGAGTAGCCCACATTTTTTCGCAGCGAAGAGGACTAAGCAACCAACGTCATTCACGGCACTCGGCAGGGAAGCTCAACCCATACTGGCTTTTCCCTCATTTTTTCTCTCAGACTAGCAGACATGAGGCCTGCATGCCCAGCATTCTAGCAGACTATGAGGCCCGCGACATCCTCATTTCTCCCAATCGTCGGCCTGGCCCGTGTCAAGTCTAAGAGCCCAAAGGACATGAATCATGCGGCTCGCCTAGCACTTCACCCCAACACCACAATCCACAGCTCCAGCAGCATAAGATGCCTTTGGATCTAGCCAAGCCGAGCAACCTAAGCAGTGGTCCCTGCCACAACATATCCTCGGCCCATGCCGAGCTGACTCCTAGCCCCTGCTAGCCGACGTGCCGCACCACCCCGATGGCTGCCCAGCAACAACACTATCCAAGAAGAAGACAAGGAAAATTAATTTTTTCTTACCTCGGTGCGGCCCGGAGAAGACGAAGAAAGCAACGAAAGAAGATCATTTGCTAGGGGAGGGGGAACAAATATCCTCTAACTTTCTCTCTCTTGTAGGGTAGAATAAATCGCTCTCTAAAGTTGATTTAATAATCCACTTAAGGTGGACTTAAATAAGCTTTGAGAGAAATTTATTTCCCTTTCCTAGAAGGATCTAATTTCCTATTAAAAAGGGAATCTACATCAAAATAGGAAGCAGTCCTAAGTTTCCTAAACAAGAGGATCTCTACACCTGCTGCTCTTTTTTGCGAGCAGCCCAACAGGTGTAAGGGCATTTGTGGAGCCAAAAATAAACAAGAGGCGACACATGGATATTTGGGTGAAGATGACAAATTTACCCTAGAGGCACATCGGGTTTCTTACACGTGAGCAGTGAAGAATCATCCATCAACCAAATCAGGAGTACCCAAAATAGGTAACAAGTTCAAATTTGTCTCATCCATCCTCATTCCATAACTTACAAAATATTCCACATAAATTACATAACCTCCCAAAAACATTCCTTTTATTATGTTAATTAGCCAATTAATATATTTATTCCTAATCAATATACTAATTGCTAATAAAATCACCAAATACCACCCAAAATATACATAGAGGGCTGGCCACCACATTCCCTATATATATGACCCTATTTCTTCTAAAAAGCTAAGTCCACACTCTTGCAAAACTCCCAAAAATTCTCTAAACATTTTTTCTCTCTAAATTCTAACTTTGGCATCGGAGGTTCTTCGGCCAAAGCCCCCCCAATTAATCGTGGGCACGTGAGGCTCTTGGCCTTGACCAAAGGTGTTAATTGTTTCGTAGGTGCAATTTTGTCCAAGAAGAAAGCAGCGGAAATTTGCATCCCCAATATAGTTCGCTCTTGATGTCGCAAAGGATTTGGTGGATTAGGATCGAGAACTTAGAATATTTCTTGGGCATCAGGCCTCCTTTAGTCGGGGATCAATCTCTGTGCTTGGCATCTTGCTTGCTTTTCCTGTTGTACTACTTTGCATCCTTCTTTTGAGCTACTGTCGAATTTTTTTGAGGTTGCTCGGGCACCTTATCTGCTCGTCGAGCCTCGTCCCAAAGTGCATGATTCTCTGCCAGAGTAAATGAGTCTGCTAGAGTTAGATCTTCTTTTATAATCAATTCTCCGAATAGCTGGTGGTCTGCTGGAAGTGTTTTTTGGAAGGCTGAACTAGCTATTGAGTCGTTGCATCCGACTATCTTCACCTTCTCTACTTTAAACCTCTTCACATAATCGCAGAGCGACTCCTTTGGGTTCTTCTTGACATTGAACAAGTGGTCAGGCTTCTTCTTGATCGAGCGATAAAATGAATATTCCTTTGTGAAAACCAAAGAAAGCTCATCGAAACTCTAGATGGATTGTGGATGCATGGTGTGGAACCAATCTTGCGCCTCGTCTTGCAAGGTGATGGCGAATATCTTGCACATAAAGACATCGTTGTTCCGATAAAGGATCACTACGCTATGGTAGTGCTTTAGGTGCCTCTCCGGGTCTCCATCTCTTTTGAAAGATTTGAAATGTGGTATGTTGAACTTGCATGGAGGCTCTACCTACTCGATCTCGTCCGTGAATGGTGACTTGCTTATGTTGGTCATGTCCCGTCGTAACACCTCGTCAGTGACTTCGTTGCGCTGAAAAATCGCGCAATCACTCGGTCATGAGCTTCTCTACTTCTTTTTGAATTTTTCTTTGCTGGGGTAGCAGAGCTTTCGACTGTCCCTGGTCGTGAC
Organism: Heteromeles arbutifolia; assembly: GCA_024362995.1. Taxonomy (NCBI): domain Eukaryota; kingdom Viridiplantae; phylum Streptophyta; class Magnoliopsida; order Rosales; family Rosaceae; genus Heteromeles; species Heteromeles arbutifolia. The sequence goes on from JANCRC010000012.1 coordinate 18,429,780, forward strand.
CTGCAAGTATATGCAGTTTTTCCATATGCTCGGTTCGTCTATGTCGCGATTGAACTTAAGCCGGATTGAGTGACTGCTTATCTTTGTTCGCCGTGCCGCCTACTCCGATATGAGGTGAAGGATACTCCTTGCGAGCCTAGCTGCGAATGAACACTTTGCATGGAAGGTTCCGCATGTTGATTATCAGAGTGTGGCCCCAACTGTGAATGCATGCTCGTCCTTGGGCTTAACTGAGAGTGCACGCTCATCCGTGTGCTAAAATAAGAGTATATGATATCTCGGGGGCCTAGTCGAGAGTGTATATTACCAGAACGCTCGGTTCGTGGCTGGTTAAAGGGCTACTTTCCAGGGACACTGCTGGAGAGGTTCGTCGTTTGCCTTTGTCCTACTTCGGGACACCATATCTGGGGCACGCTGCAAAAGCTGATTCACCAAGGTCGTCTGATGCGCAAAGGCGATTGTCAACTCTACGACTTGTCGTGACAAGTATTGTTCGCCATTTAGGTTAGAAGAGCTTTGAAGATATGCGTCTCCTTGTGCAGTGGAAGTGTAATGGACACCAGGAGCCAGATTTAAGTTGGGAAATTTCAAATTTACAGAAAAGGTGAAAATACCTTTGGTTCAATCGTCGGTCCAGAAATTTGAAACCGGGACAGTTGAACCGGTCATGGACCAGTTTAGCCAACTAGGTAGGCCACAGGAATGAGCTGGGCCACGTTTGTGGGTTGCCTCGTGTGCGGTGCGCGTGGGCGCTGGGCCAGGGCTCTACTTTGGAGCGTGCTGGGCTCGCGCTGGCCTTGGGCCGCAAGTGCTGGGCTGCTCCATCTGCCGCAGCTGCTTAGGCTTGGACGGCTTGGGCCATGCTCTGAGTGGAGGCGTGCAGGGCTTAGGCTTGCACTACTAGGGTAGCGGCTTGGGCCGGCTCATGATGGGGTTGGCTAGGCTGCCTTGCGGCATAGGCTGCTTGGGCCACCTCCTGGTCTGCTGGCGCAATTGCTCTCTGCTCTCCGTGGGCTTGCTGCCATGGAGTTGGCCAACTCCCTACTGCCACGGTGGTCTCCATGGCTGCCATGGTGGTGGTGCTCCATGGTGGCAAATTTGCTCTTATTGCCGTCGTGTTGAGTTTTATGGATCGTCGTGGTGGGGCTACGCCTCGATCTCAATCACTTGGTCCAAATCCTTGAACATAGGGAGTTCTGTTCATTGTGGTTTCCGAATTTCCTGTCATTATATTTTTCCCTTACCTCTATTCAAAGAATTAAAAAAAATTAGGAATAAGAAAGTATGAAAAATTTACGAACGAACGTGAAATGAGAAACTTTGAATGCGAGAGTCTTCTTCGAGCGTGTGAATCAAGCTCTCAATGAAATCACAAATTTGTGGATGCAAATTTCCGTTGTCTTCTCCTTTGACTAAAATGCACCTGCAAAATAATAACACCTAAGATTAAAGCCAAAACCCTCACACGCCCACGATGAATAGGGGGCCTTTGGTCGACGGATCTCCGATGTCAAGGTTAGAATTCTGAAAAGAATGTGTTTAGGAGTTTATGGGTAGCATATGGCTTGGCTTTTTAGTGGGATAATAGGACTATTTATAGGGGAGTGGTTGGCCCTATTTGGAGAATAGTGGCGGGCCATATATGGTGTAATTGGGTGAATAATTGCAAGATATTATGTGAAATAATATCTTGTAATTAACATGACAATTAATCTTAAATTAAATAGAAAATTTGAGAGTTACCTTTTGAATAAGGCTTTGATGAGGAGTGATGAGAGGAATTTGAATAAATACCATTTTAATCACCTTTGACTCTTCCTTGATTGAGCCGTTATTGTCTGTTGCATGCACGTGGGAATCCCGGTGTGCCTTGAGGGTAATTTTATCATTTTAACCCAAAAGTTCATGTGTCACCTCCATAATTTTCTTGATTATTTTTTGCTACACAAACGAGGCACCCATCCTAGGTTAGTCATACTTTGGTGTGGGTTCTACTTGCGTCCTGAAGAAATTTAGTATTGACTTAATGCAAGTCTCATTTTTCTCTTTAAGCTATGGGTTTTTATCCTATCCTGGATTTTACCGTTGCGAGGTTTTATGAGTTCTACTACTTATGCATTCTTCCATTTGTTTTGAGACTCACGTTCGCTCATTATACCGATGACTTCATAACTTCCACCATCACATGCATAACGAGTGTAGAAAGCTAGTGGTCATGAAGAAAACTTACCTCTTCCAATAGTATCATTTTATGAGAATATAAAACAATAAGTTTCCTTCATGATGAAATCTTTTACCTTCAACATTTTACAAAATTCAGACATATTACCTTCATTTCTTCATTTAGCATATCTTAAATTTAATAAAATATAATCCTAGCACCAAATCAGGCCTCGCCTTTGTTTCAAATTGGCTAGAGTTTTCTTACCCCGCTCGAAATTAAGGGAGTTGAATCCCATACGAATCCAAATTATGGGGATTTTATTAATCCTCACATCCTACCCGTTTACCGTACATCGTGTGTTATTATCAATATTATCAACATCATTATCATTATTACCATTTTTTGTCATATTCCGGTTAAAAATGTGGTCCAACAGACAGCTTAGTCCGTCGGTGTCTCATTCAGGAAAAGACACCCCACATACACTGTCTCGTAATATCATGATCTGTAACATTACTATGATCACGAGACAGGTCAAATCAATTGGAAAGTACGAAGAAAAATTGAACATGTTCATATTTGCTTTATGTGATGGCTTTATGTGATGGAGAAAAAGAAAGCAAATAATGAAGGGAAGCTGTTTTGTCCATGTGTGGATGGAACAAACTTGATACAAGGAAAACTTGTTGTCCATAGGAACTGCTTTTACCACAGGAAGCTAACTTCGGGCCGATATTTGTATAGAATTGGGTCTACTTTACCAATATGGTGGGAAACGTCCACGTAACCGGTTATTTTTCACAGGAACCTAACATGTTCCCGTGGTGGTTCAGATTTCTAGTCCACATTCTTCATAAATATGAAAGGATACAAGATAGTTTCTCTAGTTTCAGGAAACCGCATCCATCAAGAAAATTGCAAGAGATCATTTAGGAAATTCTGCACTTCTATTTCTACATAACAAATGAATTATTTAAAACAAATGCCATACATCATTTGGAAGAAATTGATCATACAAACCAAATTAAAAAATTTGCCTTCTAAATGAGCAAATTGCTGCTGAATGGGAAATTCACTAACTTATCATGGCAGGGAAGAGGATGCACTTGAAACTTGAAGGAGTAGCCGGACAGTTCATTTCTCTTCCCTCTCATGCTACCTACGTACCACACAAGTTCATTAGTCTGGAAAATAAAATATCAACATTTGAGGAGGCACATGTGAGAATGTGAGGACAAGGTTTCATATCGGTGAGGAACCAAACCATATAAAGGCTTATAAGAGATTTGGATACTTCTTATATTTTCAATTGGTTTTATGGTGGAACCTCAACTTTATTCATGGTATTAGAGCAGGTTGGCTCACGTGTGAAACCCAACGGCTACACATGCTCCACATCACCCTGTTTGTGTTGTCCATGTGTAAGGCTTGAAAATCCTCCACACGTGAAACGGCGTGTGAGAATGTGAGGAAAAAATTCCACATTAGCGAGGGACCAAACCATGCAAAGACTTATTCGCCACACATGAGAGAGCGTGTAAAAATATGAGGACAAAGTCTCACATCCGTGAGGGACCAAATCATGCAAGGGCTTATAAGAGAGGTTGGGCTACTCCTCATATTGCCAATTGGTTTTACGATGGAACCTCAACTTTCTTAAGCAAAACCCAAATTGTCATGTCGAGTCTAAAGAATCTTGAAGCAAAACCCTAATTAGGGTATGGCAAAGGAAGCTTGAGATGGGGGGAAGTGAAAGCAGAACAAGTTACTTAACACTAGGCATCATAAGTGCAGATGTTTTCAAATTCCATGTACTCTTTGTTCTCAATCTTTTCGATCATATCTGCTATTCCAACCCCACCTGTTTAAAAGCAAATTAAGTATCCATTAATTACTAGAGAAAATGTATAAAAATGACACCGGAATCGATTTCACGGGCAGTACATACATACCTAGTGATATTGCACTCACTAAGTGTTGAATCCCACATCGGCCAGATGGCCAAAAGAAGAAGAGTTTAAATAAAATTACCTCATTCTAACTAACACCGAGGTATTTTGTGATAAAACCTCACACCTGACTGATTGAGCAGGTGGTAATTACCAAATTGGGGACTGGAGTCCTTGACCCGTCGACCTGAAAAATTCTACATGGTATCAGAGCCCCACGCCTGACGGATTGGGTAGGTGATAATTACCAAATTATGGACAAGTTGTTGGACTGGAGCCCTTGGCCCGTTGACCTGAAAAATTCAACACAAAGATTGTGAAGGCAAGAATGAAGATAATTATAGATGCTCTCCCTAAATACCGACTACCTTTCTCACCACATATTGCCCTACTAGGGCTGAAAATGTGGCCGGGCTGAAAATGTGGCCACAGCAGTAAAGTGGAGAGCTGCAAGAGAATTTTTTTAGCAAACCTCAAATTATTGAAAGCTTTTTAGACAAAATAGTTCTTGAAATTTGCATAACACATCATTTTGATCTCTGAGATTGAAAATCAATAGAAATGGTCCCTAAGATTGTCCACCATCCATTATTTTGATCATTCCATTAAAAACTTCGTTAAGTGTCCCGGAACTCTTGGTTGGAAGTTTGGGCAATTTTCAAAACTTCGTAACTCAATCGTTTCTTAACCAAATTCGACCCATAATATATCAAAATGAAGATAGGAAAGTGTATAATAAGATTATATCTATTTGGAAGCCCAATGTTTGCCGGAGATGGCCGGAAAATAGCCTGAAAGGTGACTAGTCCGCAGAAAAACTGGAAAACTAGCCGGAAACTGGGTAAACTTTAAACGTTCATAACTTCTTCAATACTCAACGAAATCGAGTGATTCAAAAACGAAAATCATACTTCTCGACGAGACCAAAAGAATGGTACCTTTCTCGATGGCTAACTTGCCTTTTTGGCTAGAAAAAGGCTCGAAAGTGGCTGTCTTGGTCTCGAGTTAGCTACTTTCGAGCCGTTTTCCGGCAAAAAAATGGTGAGTTAGCCGTCGAGAAATGTAGCATTCTCTTCGTCTCATCGAGAAGTATGATTTTCGTTTTTAAATCACTCGATTTTGCTGAGTATTGAAGAAGTAATGAACATTTTGGCTAAAAAGTCATTATTGAAAAATAAATCTCAGGAACCGAAGTGATGTGTTATACAAATCTCAGATATCATTTTAACTAAAAAGCTACTATTAAAAAATAAATTTCCTCTCCCTGCCATTCAATTTTTTTTAACTGGCAGCAACTTGGATGGCCAAGACGATTTCCGTAAGGAATCAGAAAACGTTTGAGGAGGTAGTACTTTACAACAGACATGGACATGGCAAATGCGGCTGTGGCACTTTAGACCTGCATCAAAGTTCTCAAATAGTTGTTTCAAAAAAAGTTCTCAAATAGTTTGTCGGTTTTGACTAGGGAAAGTGAAAAATGTAATACAAAAAACTATAAAAAGATATAAAAATTAATTAAAAATATGAAAAATAATAATTTTCTTTTTCTATAAATACATAACCATGTTCTTACACCTTGCACCACATTTCAATATTTTCAAATATTTTCACCTAATCTTTTATTACCAACTGAAATTAAAAATAAAATTATCTTGTATTATTTTATGTTACAAAAATTAATAGTATCTGTGCTATTCAGCTTAGAGGTTGAGATGCACTTAGGCAGTGACTGTTTACTAAAGGCAGTTACCATTCACTTGGGGAATTGAATTGCCTATTGCCCCGGGGACTTTTTAGGGGTGGAAGACTAGAGAGAAGAAAGACCAATAGTGAGAGATATATTTGTATTCCTATTATTTCAAATAAAAAAAAAGAAAGTACTACTGCTGTTCCAAGGACGTAAGCACACTTGCTGAATCTCGTAAATATTATGTCTTATTTAATTTATATTCCACTGCACACGTATCCTCACTTACTTTGTAACACCAAAGAATTTCATAACTAAGAATCAATTAGAGTATGACAAGTGGATAGATAAAGTGTGGAACCAGCAATTACCACATCATCACTTAATGGTCAATTTAACAGATTATGTAAGTTACGTATGACATTGCAATATTTTAAGAAGGATGCTGGCTACCTTTCCTTCATACCTTTCCCTATTTGCCTTTCCCATTCATTTCTTCTCATGTGGACTTCATTATCACTTAAAACTCTATAACTAATGTGTTGAAATTCTAAATTTCCAAGTATACCCCTATTTAATCTACCAGCTCTCTTTCCCGACCCTAGTTAATTTAGTCGCTCCGCTTCCCCTTCTCTTTTTTCTTCTCATGTCCATGTCCTTCCACTGATGGATTGCTCATAAAGTTGCAGAAAATGAAACCAACCTTGAAACTCATTTTTCTTCTCAAAATCAAACAATCTACTCACTTAAATGGCATTAATCAAACTCAAAACTCAAAACTTGTTATAAAAAATCAAGATTGATCGTCTTTGAGAGTTTGTCTCCTCCATGCATCTGCCATTCAAGAGGGAGGGACGGCTAGATGGGGGGCAACCCAAGGGATATGGAAGAGAAAGATCAAGTGGTGGGGACTGGGAGGTTGAAGGCGTTGTATCCCATGGAGTCGTGCAAAGGGGCTAGGTGGTGGTGCTTAGTGGTGGGCTTTTATTGCTCCATAACAAAAACATAGAAGTAAAATAATAGTAAAAGTATTTGATCAGTAAAAACGGAGGGAATTAAAAGAAATCAGCGACATTTGTGGAAGTTAAATATCTAAAATTTCAACACATTAAATATAGAGTTTAAAGTAATGTGGAGTTTACATGGCAAGAAATGAATGGGAAAGGCAAGTGGGAAAGGTAAGAGGGGAAAATAGCTAGCATTCTTCATATTTTTAAATAGAGTAATGCTAGGGAGACTAAATTTGTAGACAAAATTCTATGAACTAAATGACATGGAAGTTGATGATTGAATTATTACTTAAGCGTTGATAAAAATGCTCAATCTTATTGGTGATACATCATTTAGCTTGCAAATTTTGTCTAAAATTTAGGTCTCCCTAGCATTGATAAACGTGCTCAACTTATTAGTGACACATCATTTAGTTTGCAAATTTTGTCTACAATTTAGTCTCCCTAGCATTACCCTTATAAACAGGATAATGCTAGAGAGACTAAATTTTTAAGGGTAATGCTAGGGAGACCAGTTTTTTTAACCAAATTTGCAAAACAAATGATGTGGTTGTTGATGATTGGATTATTAATTAAGTGTCGATTAACGTGCTTGTTTCTTATCAGTGACACATGATTTAGTTTAAAATTCTGATTTACAATCCAATCGTCAATAAGCACATTAATCAACACTTAAGTAATAATCCAATCATCAATATCCACATCATTTGATTTAAAATTTGGTTTAGAATTTTGATCTCCCTACCATTACCCAATAAATAATTAGGAGCAAAGATGAAGGAAATAAACAAGGAGACAATCAATCATGGAAACAAACAAGAAAAACATGTGTGTTTATTATATGTAGACTAGGTTGACTTTTCTAATGAAACAAACGACAGTGGAGAAAAATCGTAGAATGCTTAGGGATTGTGTGTGATTTTCTCCCTATGCCAATGTCTTTATTTATAGTAAACCACGAGGAATGAGTAACTTGTCCTCCAAGTATAAATACAATCGTAATAAGAAAGAATCACTACAATAATGGATAATCTAAAACCCAATATAACTAGGATTTGCACATTCACATATAAAAATAATAGTCATAACACTCCCCTTGAGTGTGTAATTACTCAAGTAACTATCACATCAGATTCAACAAAGTTGATGAAGTCATCTTGTCGACATTGATTAAAGAACACGCTAGTCTCAAACAAAGGAACTTGCATATGGAAATAAATCTCACAAAACTCACTTATGGTAAACTCAATATAGGACAAAAACTCAAAGTCTAAGGAAAAAGGTGAGTTTGATGCAAAGCCAATTTAAAAAAATAAAAATAAATAAAAAAAAAGAGTACTATTGTTGCCCCGAGAACGTAAGCACACTTGCTGAACCTTGTAAATATTGTGTCTTATTTACTTTATATTCTACTGTGCTCATATCCCCAATTTCACAACACAAACTCATTACTTTAGTGAAAAACCTCACTTACTTTGTAACACCAAAGAATTTCATAACTAAGAATCAATTAGAGTATGACAAGTGGATAGATAAAACCTGGAACCCACAATTACCACACCATTACTTAACGGTCAATTTAACATATTATGTAAGTAATGTATGACATTGCAATATTTTAAGAGGGATGCTAGCTACCTTTCCCTACTTGCCTTTTCTCTTCCATTTCTTGTCATGTGGAGTCCATTATCACTTTAAACTCTATAACTAATGAGTTGAAATTCTAAATATTTAATTTTCAAGTATACCCCTAATGAATCTACCAGCTCTCTTCCCAACCCTATTTAATTTAGTCGTTCCGCTTCCTCTTCTCTTTTTTCTTCTTCTCATGTCCATGTCCTTCCACTGATGGATTGTTAAAAAAAGTTGCAGAAAATGAAACCAACCTTGAAACTCATATTTTCCTTCTCAAAATCAAACAATCTACTCACTCGAATCGCACTAATCAAACTAAAAACTCAGACTTGTTATAAAAAAAAATTGTGCCTGATCATCATCAAGAGTTTGTCTCCTCTATGTAACTGCCGTTCAGAAGGGAGGGACGGCTAGATGGGGGCAAATCAAGGGATGGGGAGAGGAAAGATCAAGGGTGGGACTGCGAGGTTGGAGGCGTCGTATCCCATGGATTGGTTGGTCATAGATGTGTAGAGGAACATGGAGTCGTGCCAAGGGGCTGGGTGGTGGTGCTTAGTGGTGGGTTTTTAGTACTTCAAAACAAAAAACATAAAAGTAAAATAATAATAAAAAGTATTTGATCAATAAAAATGGAGGGAATTAAAAAAAAATCAAGGGCATATGAGGAAGTTAAATATCTAAAATTTCAACACATTAAATATAAAGTTTAAAGTAAAAGTGGAGTTTACATTGAAAGAAATGAATGGGAAAGGCAAGTGGAAAAGGCAAGATAGAAAATAGCTAGCGTTCTTCATATTTTAAATAGGATAATCTTAGGGAGATCAAATTTTTAAGGGTAATGCTAAGAGAGCAAATTCAAATTTTTAAGGGTAATGCTAAGAGAGCAAATTTTTTAACCAAATTTGCAAACCAAATAATGTGTTTGTTAATTGATTATTAATTAAGTGTCAATTAACGTGCTTGTTTCTTATCGGTGACACATGATTTAGTTTAAAATTTTGGTTTCTCTAGGGTTTCCCAATTTTTAAACCAAATTTGCAAACTAAATTAATAATCCAATTAAAAATCCAATCATCAACCACATCATTTAGTTTAAAATTTTGGTTTCCCTTGCATTGCCCTTTTGAATATGAGGCATGAGTTTACAATTGGACCCCAAACTTAAGGATGCAAATTATAATTAACCCTAAAACTTTTAGATCAGATGTGCAAGGAGATAAATAAGGATAATGCTAGGAAAACCAAATTTTTAAACCAAATTTGCAAATCAAATGATGTGTCACCAATAGGAAGGAGGAAATTGTAGCAATGGTCCCTCAACTTTAACTCAATTAGAGCAATGGTCCCTCAACTAAAAATCCATGACTATTGGTCCCTTAACTTATCAAAACATGTAGCTATGGTCATTTTCGTCAACTCCGTTAAAACTTCCGCCAAAATGAGTTACGTGTCACGCACGTGAGGGTGAATCAAGGGCAAATATAGAAAACCAAATGAAAAAAATTGTAGCAATATTCCCTCAACTTTAACCCAATTAGAGAAATGGTCCCTCAACTTTAACCAATTGTAGCAATGGTCCTTCCAACTTTAACCCAAAGGGAAATATGCTCCTAATCATAGGGAAAAAGAGTATATCAAGGTCAGTATACTTCCGCACAATCCCATGAGTTTCATATAATTCCAAAGAGAACTAACAACATTACAACTTAAAAAGTTTACACATGACAATTCCTTAAGAGAGTGGAAGTATGAGCTGTGTAGACACTACAGGACTTTAGAAACTCATTATGAAGCTCATACCCACTCACCCTATAGTTTTGAGCATAGAATGGACAAGTGGCACTGGCTCTGCGATTATTTTTAGAGTTTATAATTCCTAGAGATGGACGTCATCACGGATGAAATAGTTGGAGGACTGAAACAGTTTTAGTGTTTTTTTTTCTTTAGTTTTATTATAATTGCACGAACATTTTGGTTTTAACAATAAATTTTTTTTTATTATTATTCTGATATCTTGTGGGATTAAAATGATAAAAGTTAATTGATTAAAATTAAACATAATTTAAAACAAATTACATTATTATGTTTTTAATATTAAAGAACTTTTTTATCTCAAAAAAAAAATATTAAAGAACTTTTGCTCCACAAAAGATGTTGTGGGTAAGCCGTTTATATTTTTAATTTTTTTTTTTTATTTATAAAGCTTACCCGATGTAACATTTTGGTCGGGCAGTGCAACCTCATTTGCCTCGAGATTTAGGCCTTGTTTGATATAGAGGATTAATTTGGGTATGACTATTCATTATTGTTTGGACCCAAAATAACATTTTTGGGCCGAGCCCATAATAACTCTCTGTCCAATAAAAAAGGCGTCAGGTATTTCAGAATATTCTCACCAAGGACCTGGCCCAATAAGATTAGGCCAAGTCCTATTAGGAAATGGTTTCATTTGGATAAGGGTGAGTGGCCGAGTCCTGGTATAATAAGGAATCCTCAGAGGCTAGTTATGCTCCGAATCGGAAAAAATGCCAAGAATCAAGGGTTGAATCTAGGTGACAATAAAGCTAGGTTCAGAATCCTACATGAACCAGGATTGGCCGAAGCCCATTTAGATTTGATCAAGGAATTGAAGTTCAACCATGAGGAATTGTTACAATAAATAGAGAGGAGGGTACATCATTCAAAGCCCCTCCAAATCAACACACAAAACTGTCTTGCGCAAACTCTCGCTTTACGCGAAACCTCTCAAACACCTTGAGATTTTTATTTTACCTTTTTTCGCCAACATACCTTCAGTTTGGATAAATAGCACTATGTTGGTAACTGACAACATCTTCAATTTGGATAAACAACATTGGAGCCATAGAATCAGGCAACCAAGGAGCACCTTCAGTTTGGATAAACAGCACTGCTTCGAGACCAACTGGTTATCTATCCAAACCTCGGTTAGCAAGAAATCTCCAAATCCTTGTTGGAAGAAGTTATCTCATTAGCCTTCTCGTTGAAGTGAGGTGTTACCAAGTTACGACATTGGGCATACTGAAAGCCGAATTTGATATTGAACTTTGCAAAAACTAGCAGCCCTGTATTCAAGCTCAAAAACCCAAAAGCCGAGACGTGTTCCTTTCTCGACCACAGTCGCAAGATTCAAAAGTCGTATGCGCGCCTAACACCACATCAACATTCATTCACTCCCCGGCCGAGCTCGACCGACAAGTTGGCACGTCCCGCATTTAACCAAATGACGTGGTTAACTTATTAGCTATTCGGCATGGGCGCAACATAGGCTAGGTGATTTTTAGGGCCAACAATTATATTAAAAACATTTTGAAGGAAGGAATGGATGAGAACTTATGTATTTTGTCCAAGTTGAAGGTTACTCATGAAGAAAATATATTTCTGCTGATGCCCGCAAAATGGTAGGATTAAAAGAGACAACTTTTCTTCATGGGTAATCTTCAACTTGGACAAAATAAGGAAGTTGTCATTCATTTCTTCCTTCAAATGCCTTTAAAATAGTAAATAGTCCTATCCAAGCCAATCCACTCTAACAAACCAGACTTTAAGGAGGCGTTTGTTTACCCTCACTAAGTGGTACTGGATTAGACTGGACTAATTATTAGTCTAGTCCTGTGTTTGATATCATGCGGGACTAGTGTTAACGAGACTAGCCCGGACTCACCTAGACTAAAGGTTCTTAGCAGGAGTCCCTGAAAACCATGGGACTAGCTAAGAATTGCCTCTCTCTGCTCTCTGTTTCACTCTCTCCTACTCTCTCCCTCTTTCCTAGCCTAGAACCCAGAATCACAAGATCTCATATCTGTTTTTCCCGTGCACATCTCGAGTTTATCGTCGAGCTCGTTATCGAAAGGCAACGCTTCTCCTCTGCTCAGATCCTTGGATTCCTCAACTCCCAATATCGCTCTCGACCATCGCCTTCATACTTCGGGACATCATCGGCGAACTCCAGGATGCCAACCAAAACCCAGAAGACAATACCAATATGCCAAAACCCAAATGAAATTCAGAAGCTTGTGAAAAATCAAGAAAAAAAAACCCATATGACAAATCAAAAGCTTTTTCTGAGAATGAATGAAAAAGAATAGAATTTGATGATGAGGGAGAAAGTGGCGAAAAAGAATGGAATTTGGTGATGAGGGAGAAAGTAAAAAGAGATAGACAGAGAGGTAGTTGGACTTGGACGGGAAGGAGAAAAAAAATGAAAAGATTCTTGAGCGAGAGGGGGTGTTCTAGAAAGGTAAAAGAAAAAAGAAAAAGAAAAAATATATAAAAGATAGAATTAACTATTATTATTTTTATTATCATAGTTCTTAATCCGATACTACATCAAACGTTTCACTAAATCAGTCCAGCTTAGTTTAGTCTAAGCCAGTCCAGCTTAGTCCCTAAAATTAATCCAATCCAAGATAGTCCGGTACAGCAAACCCACCCTAAGTCTTCTATTAAAACACCCACCACTGAATTATCTACCCTCAACTACTTAAAAACTTGTTTAATTGCTTTAAACTTTACCAAATGGTCAAAAGGGAGTTGGAGACCTTGAATTGATTAGTTTCACTTTCAGTGCGGTTCACTTGTACTAATAGGACCAGCTTAATTAGTAGGTCCAAAAAAGTTGCAAACAGCACCCAACATCAAGAAAAATCCAACAAAAAAGTTATACAATTGTTGATGGAATGTTTGAGATCGGTGACACTGGGGAACTCAAGGCAGAACAAATTACTGAAACTAGGCATCATAAGTGCATATGTTTTCAAATCCCATGTACTCTTTGTTCTCAATCTTTTCAACCATACTTGCTATCCCAACCCCACCTGTTTCAAAACAAATCAATCATCCATCAATCTTGAAGCAGAAAATGTAACGAAACTGAATTCGATATCTGACAAAAATACGGGTCCGTTTGGTAACGTTTTTTTAGGGACGGATACATTACCTAGTGATACTGCACTCACAAAGATTGTGGAGGCTAGAATGAAGACAATTATGGATGCTCTCCCTAATACATTGATCACCTTTCTCACCACATGTTGCCCTACCAGGGCAGACAAGCTGGCCACGAGCGCAAAGTACAGAGCTGCAATGGAAATTTAACAATGACCAAAAGGCTTCCTACCGTTGAACATTTTATTTAACAGAAACTTGACGGTAAGGCTAGGAAGTTACCATAGGGAACTGGAAAACGTTTGAGGAGATAGTACTCGACAACGGACATTGATGCAGAAAATGTCATGGCAAATGTGGCAGTGGCACTTGACACCTGCAGAACGATATATAATCAACCAGCGAGGCAAGAAAGAAAATAATCTTCATGCGTACCACGAAAGGGCTGGTGTGTCATATATAGTTTTAGGATCACATACAACTTATCACTAAGACCCTAAACAGAATTATGTGAAGGCATTAAAGATAGAGAGTATGAAAATTACCTGAGGTGGGATTCCCAGCTCAAGAAAAAGAGGGCCTAAAATGAAGCCACCACCTAGACCAAGCAATCCACCAACTATACCAGCTGTGATTCCACCGCCACAATAAAGAAAAAGCCGATGGACCTTCCAATCTGTGCCTGATTCTTCCATGGATGCAATCACGCTATGGCCCTTGTACAGGTTAACTGCCTCATACGTAGATACTCCCAAAGCCACGGGGATCTAGAAATTTTGTTTAAGGAAGAACAAAGCTGAAAATGACACTTTTTAAACCACAATTGAATTCATTCAAGCTCGTAAGGGGGCTTGTATTTCAAGAGCAGAATATGGAAAGCAATGTTTTCTTGTTATGAAGGGCATGGAAGGTACCTGCAAGAGATTTAATACCCAATATTCTGCTGAACAAGTTGTCGTATAATTCTGCCAACAACAAACAAGCTTCCCATGAATCCAGTTTTTAATGCATAAACTTAAGGCGAATGCAAAATCATAAGCTTTTAAAGAAATCAACCACATAGAGATAGATATATATATATATATATATATATATATATATATACCTTTGCGATCTGCAATGCAAGTATAATGACCCAGACAGCAACAAGAAGTAGTAATTCCTTCCGGCAAACATTCTCCATAATAGAAACCTGAAAAGGTTAGAGAAGTCAGTCTCTACAATCACGCGTAAATGGAAGTTCAGGCCGCCAAAATCATACCTCTGTTCTTTTGGACTCCTTGGTGGCTAATACACTGCTTGGGCCACTAGCTAGAGGTCTGTATTCAACTTCGTCGTCACTAGAACTACCTGAATCAAAAATATCGGCACATTAACCGATATAGGTGAAAGATTACCAGTTCAAAGCTACAATGATATGATCAACTCACCATTTGACTGCATTAGTCTGGCAACCTCCTGAAAAAAAAAAAAAAAAAGTCAACGGAATTGCAGAGTTTGATTAAGTCAAACATTATAAAAATTAATGTAATGAAAACTTTAGAGTCGACCTTTATTAATATAGTTTCTTTTTTCCATGTTTCGACTCCCTTCAAGAATGCCTTAGTCGATGTGCCTGCCAGGTCTTCACCATACTTAAAACAAGTTGTCCGAGATGAAACAAGAAATTTCATATAATTCTTACCTATGAAAAAGATAATTAGCAACACTGTGATCATCCAGTTAGCAAATATCACATTGAAAGATACTCCAATACTGATCCCAAGCATCAGCATTGGCTGGACAAGAAGTGCCAGGTCATAGTCGATGATTGGAAGGTCGAGTGTAGGATGCCTTAGCCTCAAATTGTAGAAAACAGTTGCAGCTGCTCCGCCAGTGATCATACCTGAACAACCAGATTGAAGCACAAACGTTGTTACATTTGCAAGGTGAAAGAGGTAAATATTGACCTATATATCAATCTAATGGATGGTGATATAATAAGGCAATGACACACACATCATTTGGTGAAAGAAAATATAAACTAGGATGATCTTCGAGGTGCTAAGTGATTATAAAATCCAAAAAAAAAAAGAAGCGCCTATTGCAAAAGAACACAAAACAAGGAGGGAAAATTTGTGAGGAAGGACTTACACTTGGATATTGCCGTTGATGATTTCTCATCAAATCCGACGATCAAAGTGAGCATTGGAACGAAAATGCCTCCCCCACCAACACCTCCCACGGTCCCAAATGCAGCCCCAATGAATCCAATTATAGTGCCTAACACAATTCTCCAGTCAAATTTCATTTCCTGCATATTTCAGTTCGGCCAAATCATATGTAGGTCCAGTTTCAAACAGTCACTAACCAAAAAATTGGAGCTTTGTTGAGCTATTTTAAGAACACTAATCAATCAAATGAATCAACTATTCGATTTTGTACACAATTTAGGTTCCAATCGGTTTTATGAAGGAAAAACTGATACAGAAAATAACATTTCAAGAAATATTAAATAGGAAAAACTGATCACGAAGGGAAAGAAAATCAAGACTTACAGGCCAAACGTGCTCATACCCCAATCGACCCTTTTGCCACAGAAAGTTTAACGTTCTGTTCAAGTAATGTTGCGTCGCGGAATCATCTTGCTGCAGAGTTTCTTGTGCTGAAGCAGCTATTGAAGCTAGAACAAGAACACCAGTCACAACAATTGCTGCCCACCTTACACCCCAAAACCGAAATCCAACTTCATCAGCCATCTGATTTCTTCAACCCACAAAAACAAAATAGAAACTTCCCCAAAACCTAAACCTCAGAGCAAATCGGAACTCGAAACGATACGCCAGTCTGTATATAAAGTTGGGGATGATGAAAGTACGGAGAAACTTCTTGCCGAAAAGGACCAAGAAGGAACTCTGCTCTGTCAAACCTTTGCTCTCCCGCTCTCTGTCATCAATCTCTCTCTCTCTCTCTCTCTCTCTCTCTATAGGTGATATATAATCTGTCCTACTCAAGATATTAAATATCGGTAATATCGGAAATATCGGTAGTCCAAAAACACGAAAATATCGATAGAAATATCGGGATAATATCGATATCGATAAAAATTATATGGAAACCACGGAAATTGTAAGAAAAACTTGGAAATTTTTATTGAAACTTTGCAGGATGTTTATTTAGTCATATCTATTAGTTTATCACAAAAAATTGGAAGGAAATGCATTGCATGATGGATTTAACATTTTCAAGTTGATTATATAGCGAGCTGACAAACATTGTGAGTGTAGAAAATATGTAGTAATTAATGAAAGAAGTTTAAACACACCATAATCATTTATATATAATGAATTAGTACAATATTTTACACTTTATACATTGCATGATAAGATACATGAGTGACTTAGTACCACATAGAGTTACTATGAGGTTCAAATTTTTCACTATCTTCATCATCTCTATGTGTAGAGTGAGTGTATTGTGAAGAGTAGTTATCAAATGATAAATCCCCAAAATAGTTTTGCATGTAATTGTTAACATGCCACCCATATAGATCCGAGATTGGTTGACGTTGTCCATAAGCAAAATCATTTGAAGATTGAGTCTCGGATTCTTTCCATGAGTCCTTCGATTCCATCCCAACAGGAATGGGATATGAAGGGTAGGGAAATGGTTGGTTATGAGTATAACCATAGTTACTACTTCCCACTCCAACAGAGTCCGAAGTTCTAGATAACGAGTCATCTTCTTGACTTGACAAAATCCCCTTGCCTCTTTCTCTACGAGTATAGTCCTTCCCTATGGCACCAATTCCTGGTCCTGCCCGCCTACTGCCATGGTCATCATCTTGTGTTGCATGTGTGAAGTTTGCCTCACCAGTGAAGGGGCTCATAAATCCGGGAGGTGGTCCATAATAGTTTCCATATCCACCACCACTACCTCCAGCTCCACTATATCCATCATCATTCCCACCTCCGGTGGTAGGTGAGTCTCCGGATCTTGTACTAGAGCTATCATTAGTATCAGCACGATGTTGTGGTTGTGTAGTATTGGAAGAAGGTGGAATTCCAGTGTTTCTTGGTGTTGGGCGCAAAAGTTCTTCCAAAGAGTCAGCGCTGCTAGATCCCACCTCCTCCTCTAATACTCTTTCTACATTTATCCCTTCATTACGTGCTTCTTCAGCAACTCTGGGAGCTGGGTTGCCTTCATCATCATCTAAATGAAGAGGTCTAATCCACTGATAAAGTTGGTTACCCTCTGTATCATCATCTTCAGCAACAATATCAAACACATCTAGTGGGTCACCACGGTCGACATGATCTATTTCTGCTTCCTTATCTCGAACTTGAAGCTTCATGTTGTAGTAGCAATAAACTAATTTTTCCAACCTACTATGAGCCAACCTATTTCTTTGCTTTGTGTGTATGAGTGCAAATGTGCTCCAATTTCTTTCACAAGCAGATGAGGAAGCTGTTTGTGATAATACTTTGATTGCTAACTTTCTCACAGTTGGTGCATCGGTCCCATACATAATCCACCATTCAGCTACAATGAAAAACAATGTTGATAAGCCTAATAACTCCAACAAATTCTATTATAAACTTATAGTGAAATATGTTTACACTCACTAGGAGACATTTTTGTTCGAGCAGCACCCGATGTTGGTTCTCCAAAAGTTCTTCTTGCATCTTTAAACCATGTTAGCTGCATTCAATAAATCGTGTTAGTTTAATCCAACAATGTAATTATTATAATTTAAGTAATTGTGTACCTCATTTCCAAATTGGCCAACTTCTGGTGATGCAGGGTCCAATTTAGAGTATACATTATGTACAGCACGTATAAGGGCACCATTATCTCCAACACCGGGTCTGTATTGGTATCGAGGATTCAAATAATATGCTGTTCAAAGAAACACATACGCTAATAAGAGAAATAATACTTATGCAACTAAAGAAATGAATTGCAAATTATGACATAATTTATACCTGCTGCATGCAAATCGTGGTATAATGTTTTATACCATCGGTCATCAATTATCTTTATGACCCACCTTGCACCAGGTTTTCTTTCCAATTCCTCCTTCACTACACGCATCAACTCATATATTGCCCCCATAGTAGGATACACTTCTGTGTCAACAATCCGTAAAACTTTGTAAAGAGGTTCAAACACTTGGCACACATATTCTGATTGAGTCCAAAAAGCATGATCAAGCACTATACTTTCCACCATACGACCTGCATTTGAGCGGCTCAAATTGTGGTTGGCCCAATCTTCACTAGTGAATAATTGCTTCAACCCTGCTTTCTTCTTAAGTAGGCTGTCTAATGCAATATAGTTGGTGGCGAATCGAGTGGTAGCTGGACGAATAATTTCTCCTTTGCAAAATTCACGCATCTTTGCCAACAACCAACCGTGGTTGTAAATATAATTTGTGATCGTTCTAGCTCTTTTTACAACATTAGCAATATTCTCTCTCTTCCCCATTGCCTCAAACATGAGATCAATACAATGTGCTGCACATGATGTCCAAAACACATTATGATGCTTCATTAACTTTTTTCCAGCTTTGACAAATGCAGAACCGTTGTCGGTCACGACTTGGACAACATTATGCTCTCCCACCTCCATGATTACATCCCTCAATAACTTGTAAATATACTTGTAGTTCTTTATATGGTCTGAAGCATCAACGGACTTCAAAAAAATTGTCTTTCCCTTGGAGTATACCATGAAGTTTATGATAGACAATCTGGTTGGGCCAGTCCATCCGTCACACATGATTGTGCAACCATTAGTTTCCCACTTTGACCTCAACTTGTTAACATACTCGCCAATGTCTTTATGCTCCATTTCCAAATATTTGTTTCTTACCTCATAGGGAGTGGGAGGTTGTACTCCAACACCGGCCTGTTGACATCCCAATACCATATTTTTGAAATGATGTGATGATGCCTTCTCAGCAGGGACATTTTCATAGATAAAGAACTTGCTAATTAGACGTCCCATTCCCTCCTTCACATTACCTCCCTTGAAATAACTCCAAACACTCTTTTGACGTGCTTTGGATGAGTTATATAAACTTGGGGCTATTGGTGGTGTTGGTTGTGATTCTCTAACACTTGCTCCCCGTCTCATTTGTGCACCACCACTTGTCCCGGAACCTTGTCCTCTATTAGGAATTTTATGAAGGTGTTCTCTTTCCCAGGCTGACTGTTTGGAGGCACGTAATGCTTGTTTGAAACTGCGCCGTTCTTCAGGTCCCATGTCATCATCACATTCGTCCTCATCGTCATCATCATCACTGTCAACCGCTTGGCCAATGCCTTCTCCTCGTAGCCTAGCTCGAATATTTTCCATTCCATATGTTTTCTTTTCCTTCTGGTGTTTTTTATTTTTTAATAATGTGGTGATGAATGCCTTCACTTCTGGGGGGACACTATCGCATCGTTGGACATTATGTCCTGGATCTAATCCACTAAGATGGTGCTTAAGTCGTGTCACTCCGCCACTCTTCATTACATGACCACAATATTTGCAAATTGTGCCATGTTTGTTTCCGTCTATTGGGTCTCCATGTTCCCAAGCTGGATCACGTTTAGACATCTTAAACGTACCTGTATTTATTTTGCATGGAAATTAGGCAATTATTTTTTGGCCAAAAAATATAGTAGTGACGGTTATATAAGAGAACCTAAATAATAAAGTTATTCTACAAAAGAATTAAATAGGAAGTAAAGAAAATGATTGTAAGAATTTAAGTAATTATAAAAATAATATGGAATAATAAAACCTAATATTAATGAATAATAACCAGTTTGATAATAAAATAATAAATAACATTAAACATATTAAAATTATCCTAGGGAATAATTATACAACATTACTTAATTACTTCAAAAAATTAACATATTATTTGGTTCTTAGATCACATGCACGGGTCCACACAAATTTTTTTGTATAATTAACCTCCTTAGATATGTACATTATCTATATATCCAACTTAACTAGTGTTTGTATTATACATTATTACAAATTGTTAAGAATTAATAAAGTGTTCTAGACAAACTTCTTTCTTTTTTAGTGTTTTAAAACCTTTTTTTTTTTTTTTTTTTTTTGTTTTTTGAGAAAAGTGTTTTAAAACTTTTTAAAATTGTTTCTTCTTTCCTTTTATTTTCCTTGCCGTTTCTTTTATATTCTTTGAAAATGGAGACTAAAAGGATTGATTATGGACCCTTTTCGTGGGAGGTATGTAGAAATTGTTTAATCAAAATGGATAATCAGGAGCAAACGAGCTCGAACAAAGCCATAAACCAAAGTTAGTAAATGTTTTGCCCCTCTTTTGGTGTTGGAAAGTTCATTTACGATAGTGTGAGGATGTGAAAATTAAAGAATCTCATGCATGGGTCCACACAAATTTTTTTGTTGTTGTATAAATTACAATAATATAAATGTAAGTTTGTAAACTTACCTTAAATGTAACAAATCTGGAACTTTCGATGTCGTACGTAGCAGCAGTAAAACCTCGACGATCCTCTGCAGCTTGCCGTCTGTGAATAAATGAGAGAGAAAAGGTTCTGGAAAGGCTCTGAAAGGGCTAAGGGAAGAAGAAGAAACGGAAATGTGTAATATAGGTTTTTCAATTTTCGAAGGGTCAAAATATGTGTGATGATCTGATACTCCACCTTTGGGACGCACACGGTTTTGAACTTTTGGCACTGTTTTTTTTACACACACACATGGGTTTGGCAGTGTATATTCACATTTCACATGTGATTTGACGGTTTGATTCAGTTTCAGTGGGTTTTCTTTGGATTTATTTGCAAAATTATTGGCACACACTCACACAAACCTAACATCTCACAGTCACAGGCACATTATTTTCACATCTTTTCACCTCTGGGTGCAAAATTATTTTCACCTCTTTTCACCTCTGCAACACTCTGCAGTCACATGCACATTATTTTCACATCTTTTCACCTCTGGGTGCAAAATTATTTTCACCTCTTTTCACCTCTGCAACACTCTGCAGTCACGGGTGCAAAATTATTTTCACATCTTTTCACGGGTGCAAAATTATTTTCACCTCTGCAAGTTGCAGCAACACACACACACACACGATGCAACACGAACACGCAACACGCACACGCCAACACGCAAGACGCACACACGGACACGCAACAAGCACACACGCACACGCACACGCACACACGCATACCCACCCAGAAGCCTTTCTGGATCCTTCTCTCTCTCCCTCGGTCTCTCCGTCTCCTTCTCGCCCTCGGTCTCTCCGTCTCCTTCACACGCACACGGAACCCTTCTCTGCCTCGGTCTCTCCGTCTCCGTCTCTCCCTCGGTCTCTCCGTCTCCTTCTCTCCCTCGGTCCAGTCTCCTTCTCTCCCTCGAATCTCGATCTCGATCTGGATCCTTCCCTCAGTCTCTCCATCCTTCTTCTTCTCCCTTAGTCTCTCGAACTCGATCCTTATCCAGTTCTCCCCCAATCTCTTCTCTGCAACTCCGCCAAGCACCATCACCACCTCCCTCCCCATCTCTTCTCTGCAACTCCGCCGCCTCCCCCCATCTCTTCTCTGCAACTCCGCCGAGCACCATCACCACCTCCCCCCCCATCTCTTCTCTGCAACTCCGCCGCCTCCCCCCATCTCTTCTCTGCAACTCCGCCGAGCACCATCACCACCTCCCCCCCATCTCTTCTATGCAACTCCGCCAAGCACCATCACCACCTCCCCCCCATCTCTTCTCTGCAACTCCGCCGAGTTACCTGTGGTTTCCTCCTCCCTTTCTCACCTCCCGGCGGCGGCGACGACGAATATTAGCGATAATATCGCTAATATCGCGATATTATCGCTAATATCGCTATATTATCGGGATATTTTAAAGATATTTTAATTTTGCTCCAAAAAATATCGGCCGGTCAAAAAAACGATTTCGCCGATAATATCGATTTTTTAGACTGTGGTCCTACTACATATTTAAACAGGTGGTGTGAGAGAGCAGCATCTATCTTTTGTTTTGCTTGTTTATACTTTTCTTATTTTAAAGTTCAAACTTCAAACAATAAACCCGCTTCTCTTTCCAAATAATAACAATAATAATAATTTGGTTTATTGGGCAAATCTGCTAGATTTGGATCTTATCTGGATACTCTTTATGAATTTGTGAAGAGTCTAGGACTAATCACATTCTATCTATTAGAAAAGGATTCTTGCCAGATCTTTTTTCTAGAGATTCTAGAGATCCCGTGATTGTTACCGTTCATTATAGATTGTGTGATCAGAAATCATTTCAAAAATTAAAATTTAAAATTAAATATAAACAGTACCTAACAATTACTAACCGAACAATGTACGATAAACGGTCACAATCAAAAAATTCTTAAGATCCCCAAGAAAATGGTCCTATCTTTTTATTGTACAACGTGCAACTATTAATTATTTTGAATTTTTTATTTAAAATTAAACGTAAATAATATTTAACGAAAATTATCTCACAATATACTATAAACAAGTAAGATGTGAGGATCCATAAAATCCTTCCAAAGAAAATCATGAAAGAATCCTCATCCAAATATGCAAAGTTAACCCTACTCATTCGTAAAATTTACTTAATTAGCTTTTCATTTATTTTGCTTTAATGTGGACCCAGATGATGAAATGAAAGACTGAAAATTTCACCAAAATGAGTAGTATCACAAACACCTATTAGACGGGTGATGCACTTCAGATTATTTTGTTGATTACAAAAAAAGTTTCTCTTCGAAATTTGGATAGACGTGTTTCTTTGCATATTTATAATTCTATATTTTTCAAGGTCAAACACTTATCATCCCTATAAATCTCAGAAAGAGGTTTCTGAACCACTATATATTTATAATTTTACATATTTCAAGGCCGACACTAATCTCTTGATTGGAAAATAAATCTCAGAAGGGGAGGTTTCTGAAGGGTAAAGCATCCGAATGGATGAGGATCTTCTTCCGATTTTTTGTGGAGATATAGAGAATTAATTAATTATGTTCGTTCATCGTACATGTACAGTCAGTTTTTGTTAATTACTATTTATATTTAATTTTAAATTTCTCATTGCATGATATACGATAAAAGGACACAAATAAAGAGAATCAAACTAGAATCCTAGTCCCATCTGACTGATCTCTCCACAGGAAAATGAAAAAAAAATATGAGTAATGCTAAAAGACTAAATTCACCACAGGATTTTTATTGGTAATACATTATCATCGGATTAAATCAATTGGACTACGCCCTGATTTGATATTAAGGTAATTTAAAAAAAAAATGGGTATGAAAAAAAGTTGGAAAGGTTTTTGGTGTTTGGTAAACTCTCAAAATCAGCTTTGTTTCAATAACCCCAAAATTGCCCTCCTTTTCCTCACACTTTCAACATGCCCGAACCAGAAAACTTCAATCCCAGCGTTCTCCCAGCGATCTCTCTCGTTCTCCAGGTCGCGTTCTCTGGCTCGGCGTCCTTCCTCTGGTAAGCTTCTCTTGTCTAAAATTTCGTTATTTATTTGTTTGGATTTTTAAATTTGGGGATGGGAGAGTGAGAGGGAAAGAGGGGTGGGAAGAGCAAAGGGATGAGTGTGTATGGGTGTTGGGAAAAAAAAATTGGGGATGGAGGGTCGGGAAAAAATTAATTAGGGAAGGTGATATGGTTTGTGGAAAAAATTAATTGGGAAAAAATTAATTGGGGAAAAAATTAGGGTTTGTGGAGGAAACAAGAAAAATTGGGGGAGAAGTTCATTTTTTTTAGAAGGTCTGCTTCTGATTTATCTTAGGGTTTAGGTATATAAGAAAGGATAATTTCTTATAAAGCTCTGCTCTGCTTCTAATCTGTGAACCCTGCTGCCATGCGCCGTTCCCTCGTCTCTTGCGATTCAGCACACCCCTCTACGACGTCGTTTCATCGTCTTCTTCAAGCTCTCGCAGTCTCTTTTGAAACTCCAACCTCCAGGTCAGTGCTCGTATCTTATCTCTCTCAGTCTGCTATCGTGTTTTGTATTTTTTTTTCTGAATTCTTCATTTATGTCATTCTTTTTAATTAGTACTAGGTTTGAGTTTTTGGTTCACAGTTTTTGGTTTAGGCTGATTAATATCCTTTTTTTCGTTCTTTTCATGATTTCTGCTAATTTTATTTGTCTAATTTTTGTTTATTTGTAGAAAAATATGGTTAGATTTGGTTCCTTTATCGATTTATATATATATTTTTATCATGATAGTCATCCAAAAATGATGCAGAGTACTATCTGTGAGATTGTGGTGGAGAAAGGGAAATTCTTGAGTGTTTTTTTGAAGTTGGTGTGGTTGGAAAGCTAATTGGTTGTGGGTTTGTTTGCGTCACGGTACTTTTGTTTTGATCTGATAGGTGATAACAGATTAACAGTCTCATGGTTGCGGCGAACACTCTGAGACTTTGAGTCTTCCAGAAGAGTTCCTAAAGTGATTGTCTGTCTTGGATGAGTTTTGTAAACTAAGTGGGGATTTGTCTTTATTATTAATCTTTGACAATCTAATTACTTAAGAAAAAGCCACAAAGTCTTAAGAGTCAACAATAGCAAAATTGTAGATAAATAAGGATTTGTATCACAAATCGTCCCTGACATTAATCAAAAACATCATTTTGACTCTGACATTGAAAATCAATAAAAATAATCCCTAACATTATTCACTATCCATCATTTTGATTATTCCGTTAAAAACTCAGTTACGTGTCCCGAAGCTCTTGGCCAGAAGTTTGAACAATTTTCAAAACTTCGTAACTCAATCGTTTCTTAACCAAATTTGATCCATAATATATCAAAATAAAGATAGGAAAGAGTAGAATAAGATTATACCTATTTGGAAGTCCAATGGTTGCCGGAGATGGTCGGAAAATAGTCTCAAAGTTAACTGGTCCGAATGAAAACTTGAAAACTCGACGAAAACTAGGTACACTTTAAACATTCATAACTTCTTCAATACGCAACGAAATAAAATGATTCAAAAACAAAAATCATACTTCTCGACGAGACGAAGAGAATGATACCTTTTTCGACGGCTAACTCGCTCTTGTTTGGCTAGAAAACGGTTCGAAAGTGGCTAACTCAAGACCAAGACAGCCGCTTCCGACTTTTAGATTACCTCCTTCCCTTTGCCCCCTTAATCCTTATCGGACATCCAACGGAATAGATAGAAACAAGGCGAAGTGAAACTGGCTAAGTGAAACTGGCTAAAGCGTGACGATTTTTCAATTTCAGGAGACATGCATCAGAATAGATAGATACAAGGCAATGTGACAGAGTTTTTAGTTTCAGGGGGCAATTTGGGAGTCGAATTTAGTCTAAGGGGCAATGTCAATCAAGTTTGCAACTTTCAAATCACAAACTAACTACACATTTTTATCACAACTACTAGTCTAGTAGTCCAGTCCAAAGTGGAAAAAAAGAAAGAAAAAAAAGAAAAAAAAAAGTGCAAAATGTAGATGTGAATAGTATCAAATGTCACAGCTCATAACACTATACAGTAGACAAGAAACACCAAGTTAAACAAATTCCCAAAAGATCAAACACAATTACTAAAATCTAAAATTAGGGTTTCAAACATAACCTCCTACCAAAATTGGTCCTCCTCCTCCTCCACCATCTTTCTCTTCCTCCTCACCCTTCTTCACCTTCTCTCCGATCGCTAATCCCGCCAATCCATCCACACAATCCCTATCTCCGCCACCATCTCTCACATCTTCACCTCCAACGATCACCTTATCCCCTTTCTCGCCCTCACCGCCCACCACCACCTCATCTCCGCCGACTTCAACCGACCCGCCCTTGTTTCCCCCGCACGGTCCCGCCGACCGAGTCTCCGGCTCGGCTCCGACCAGCTCGCCGGTCCGATCTTTCAGGTCCGGCCAGGGGTCATTGACGCAATCTTCGAAGGATTCTTCGTCTTCGTCGGAAGTTAAGAGCGAGGACTTGACGGCCGTGGCGGCTTTGAGGAAGGCTTCCTTGATGGAGTCCGGCGGGAGCGCGCAGTCTTCGAGGCCGGCGTCTTCGAGACGCGGCGGGAGGATGCGGTGCAGTATCCCAGCTCCTTGTTCCTCGGTGGCCTCCATCGTTGAAATTTGAGAGGAAGAAAAGCTTCGAGTTCAGAAATCCGTTACTAATTGTAGAATCAGAAGAAATGCCGCGATCGATGGATGAATGTGGAAATATTGGGTCTCTCTGGTCGCTTCTTTTAAGCTCTCACATATACTCTCAGCTCAACACCTGTCAAGCATCGAAGGGGTATTAGTGTCTACACGTGTCAGCCTATAATGTAATATCCTTTCGAGGGAAGTTAAACTGAGTTAGTTTCAATCTTTTTTTCTTGCGTAAATTGTAGTAATCGTCTTTCGACTTTAATCAAATTGGAACAATGATCCATCTATTAAAAATTCATTATCATTGGTCTCTCAACTCATCAAAATGTGTAGTTATGGCCCTTTTCGTCAATTTCGTCAGAATTTTGTCAGAATAAGTTATGTTGGAATGTTCATTGCTACAATTGGGATCCCTCAACTCATCAAAACGTGTAGCTATGGTCTTTTTCGTCAAGATCGTCAGAATTTTATCAAAATTAGTTATGTTGAAGGACCATTGCTATAATTGGGTAAAAATTGAGGGACCATTGCTCCAATTGAGTTAAAGTTGAGGGACTATTTCTCCAGTTAGATTAAAGCTGGGAGACCAATGGTAATGGATTTTTAGTTGAGGGACCATAGCTGCACGTTTTGATGAGTTAAGGGACCAATGACAATGGATTTTTAGTTGAGGGACTATTATTTCAATTGAGTTAATTTCAAGGGATTGCTACTATATACTCTTTTTTCCTTACTTCATTTATTAAAGTTTTATTTTTTGTTGAACTTTGTTCAAGGTCTTTAGGTTTTAGTGTTAGAAACGTTACATTTAATATATTTATATTTATAGCTAAACTTTGTATCATATATTTCTATTTTTAATTTTGTACCCATTTTGAATTTGCAACCTTTTTAATTTATACTAATTTTCTTTATAGTTTTAATTTGTAGCCCTACATTAGTTTTTTTTTGTTCCCATATTTTTTGAATTTTTATTTGTACTCATAATTTTTTTTTCACCTTTTTTTGTACCCATAATTTATTTATATTGTACCCATGTTTCTTTAAAAATGTACAAAAATCTATTTATTGATTTAATCTAAAACATATACATTGTTGTTTATATAAAATGTACACATTGTTTTCTATATAAAATGTTCCATTTTTTTTATATAAAACGTACCATTCTTTGTATAAAATGTATCAATTTTTTTTTGTATAAAATGTATCAATTTTTTTTTGTATAAAATGTACCCACATTTTTTAAATTTATAATTGCGTGCACAATTGTACTCATATAATTATAGGCGCACATTCTTTTTAAACATTTTTATGGGTTACATATTATAGATATTTATATATGGCGAATGTACAAATACATTCTTTTGACATTTGACAACTATATTATCATTCATCATAATGTTTTCTTTTGGTCAAATTCATAACAATGTTGGATACATTCGTTTGGCTCTTTTTTTACATTGTTTCAAATTGATTGATACATATATGACACACCCCGACTCGGAATGTCCACTAGGACTTCGAATCGAGCTATGCTGGCCGACACCTGGAAGGTGACGAAACCCTAAAGTGTAGTGATGTGAAAAATGTGAATAAATTTAAACCTAAAAGTGCCTAAGTATAAGAGTGCGCTCCCATTTCACACGTGATGTTAGAGCATAAGTACAGTATAGTAAGATAGGGTGAGAATTATATCATCGAAGGTAATCGTCTACACCAAGATTTGCCAAGAATCCTCGTCGATAAGAAAGCTCAGCTACTAAAACCTGAAGGGGCGAAAAACAAGGGTGAGTGGGCCTGAAAATAAAGTTTTAATAAAAACCTTTGAAAACATTATAACCCCTTGTCGTAAAACATGTATAGTTTCCAAGATATACATACTACATATAGTATGAAAATACTCACCGTAGCCTGCAAAATATCAAGATATCAATACGGCACAATAGTTCATATGTAAGTGCATAACGTCAATATTCGTATACTTTCGCATAAGCAAACATGTCAAACCAAGTGCTCATCGACATATGCTGACACACAAGTTTATGCACAGTTATTTTGACATGAACATGACTGGTGGTAATGATGATATACGCTCTAGTAATACAATCACATGAAAACTGGTGCTATTCGCAGTCACATACGAGTCAGAGTGGCCTATTGCAACCTGTACGACAGAACTGACACCTACTTGGATCCAAGGCGAGCGTGCGGTGCGGATGTGAACATTCACGTGAAAGATTGGCCCTGGCCCTAGCCCTGGGCGAGCACTAAAACCGGTGCAGCAAACGATGAGCATAAAACATAAATATAGTCATGCCATAGTGGTTCGATAGTTCTAATCAACATAATATCATTCATAGCCATAGGTATAATCATGGCATCAATAAACATACGCATATATGTGCATCCAGTAGGATTTATGATCACTTCGTAATATAAGCATAAGTAGAGGTGGGTTCAAAAAATTGAAAACCGAAAAAAACCGAAAACCGAACTGAATTCTTTTGGTTCGATTCGGTTTTAGTGCTATAGAAACCGAACTGAACCGAATTAATTAAATTAATATTTTTTTTAATTTTATTTATTTAATTATTTGTTTTGGGTATTAATTTTTAAACCCAATTTGTAAGCCCAATGTGTTGCCAAAATCAGAAATGTATTTATGCATCTGCTACTGTTCCTATAACTACAAGGAAGAAGTCGTATAAAAAAGCAGGACCTAAAATAATGATACCAAAATGGTGCTAACTCCTCACACGGTACTGTTAGAACTTAGTTCCTTATTCTTGTTTAATCTGCCTTCTTGCTTCAAGTATTTGTATGCTTATTCATTACTTCATTGCTTATTGTTATATGCAGTGATAAGGTATTGGTTTTGATCAAGTGTTTTCCCTTTTGATTTTACTTCTGCCGACTAAATAGTAAATTACATTACTAAATGATCGATAATACATACAAAGAGAGCATAATCAATATATGACCCTCGTTGGTTCAAAGTGGGTTATAGTATGATAATGCTCTCATTGTACGTACTATCGTGATAAAATAATTTAGCTCATGTCCATCAACCTATACCAGCTCTTTATATTATTCATAGTGAAGAGTTGAGGTATGAAGAAAATGGTAGAAAAGTAAAATTTTTTAAAAAGAAATCTATTTACAGTTAAACTTTGAACCCAAAATATTAAAAAAAGCCTTTATGTTATGATTCTAGTTGAACTTTAAATGTTTATTTTTATTGTCTTGATTCTAGTTGGAATATTTATGTTATGATTGTGTTGGAGATGTTAAAATTTAAGATTTCAATTTTTTTCATTTTTTGAAAAAAAAAAAAAAAAACCTAAAACGAACTGAAAAAAAAATGAACCAAACCGAATCGAAATATCAATTTGGTTTCGATTTTGGCAAAAAACCGAACCGATTTGAACCGAACCCACCCCTAAGCATTAGTCTAAGCTAGGCATACGTAGTAAATTCTTCTTCAATGTATAAATGGAAACTAACAAATATGTATGTACTATATAAAAGAAAAGACCCATTCACCTGAAGTTCGCGCTACAACTCCTTAGCACGAATATCAAGGTGTCACGAACGATCGTCGCCTAGAACAAATATCAAATCATGTCTCAGAATTCTTATTGATAGAACACATAATTTACATAAAACACATCCCTAAGGACATTCTAGAATGATTTGTAACCCATTGACCAAAAGTCAACTGTCGGTCAAAGGTCGACGGTAGGGTCCACAACCCTACGTAACTTGATCCAGAAGATCCACACCTCGTATTTCCAATCCGTAACTTCTCAAGAGTTTCAATAAGCTTCTAGAACAACATCCTAAAATTTCGGAACGATCCAACGGTCGGATCTCCACCAATCACTAAAATTAAATGGCGGCCGACGTTTAGATTTACAAACTTAGAAAACCCATCCGGGAAGATCCGTACGTCAGATTCCTGATCCTTCAGTTCCTAATACCCTTAAATATTATGTACTATTATGTATTAAAGTTTAGTGACGATCCAATGGTCGGATCGTCGAATCATATAATAACCAAGTGGCGGCCCTTAACGGAAATATAACCAAACAATGGAATTTCATCAATCGGGTGTCTAATATGGAATCGGGGCACCCATTTTATCCTAGGAAGGTCATGTGGTGCATCTGCCCACGCGGCGGCCGGTCACCCTGCTTCATCGGAAAATTCAACTATTTCCAAAAATTCTCAAATTTTACAAAAATGTAGAACAAGCCAAGGGGAACAACTTTCATACCTGGGCCGAAGTCCAATTCGACCGGGAAAAGCCTAAATTTTCCCACGAACGGTCAGAACCTTAGTTTTGGGTGTGCTTCAAATCGACCTCCATACGTGCTCCAACGCCTCCACCATTGTTTAGGCTTTGTTCCTGGTCTCCAGAGAAGTGTTTTGGTGGTGTTGATTGAAGGTAAGCATTTCAAAAATGGGTGGATTGCCACCAGTGTCTGTCGCACCTATCAATGCGGTTCTTCTCGAAACTGGGTTAAACCTAGTCGGGTTTGGATGAAATTGGAAACTTGAATGGCTTTGAGGCGTATGGTGGTGGTGGTTTGCCGATTTTCGCTGGAGAATTCAACGAAAATCCCGTCGGAAATCATGCAACCCTTCAGGTTGCAATCGGGTCATAAAGAGAAATGGGCGAGGATGGGAAAATCCGGTGCTTCTCACTCTCTCCCTTCCCCTCCTTTCCTTCTCTCTCCATTGGGTAGGCTCTTCCTCTCTCCTTTCCCGATTCGCCACCACCCCCTTCTTTCCCCTCCTGAAACTCTTCTCCTTCTTTTCTCTTCCCCGTTCATCACTTTCATTTTTCTCAACTAATTTTAAAATAATAATATAATAACAAAATAATGCTAAAATAATAATATAGTAATTTCGAGAAATACATAAAATAATAAATAGTAGTCTTTACAAAAGTACTTTTCGAATTTATAGTTCTGTAAAACCTCTGTCGTAGTTCCGATTTCAATTCTACTTGCGTCTATGCGTTTGCATCGTTGAGTACTTCTAGAATACGGTAAAGTAGTAGTTCATATGCATCATGAACTAAAGGTCAACAAAAGTCAATAAACTCGCCTCTAGAATTCGTCAATTCATGCTTTTAAAAATTAATAAAATCGTAAAAGTAGGGACAAGTTGTCACACACACACACACACACACACATATATATATATATATATTTATATGCGTACATGTACTTAATTAGGTTACTCATTGTGTAGCTTAGTTTATCTCCCTCTCCCTTCAGTGTAAAAATATTGATGTACTCAAAAAAAAAATATATATATATATTTCAAAAGGAATTATATTGTTATATTGATTTTATTCAACCAAAATTTTGAAAAAAAATTCACATTTTTTGTTGGCCGTTTTTTTATTATAGCTCATTAGATGTGAGATTTCAAATACCATAAAATCACAAGTTTTATTGCGGACATGGAAATATATTAACACTAATATGCTGAGGTGTATAAAGTCAAAGGACTTTGATCAAAAATTAAAAACCACTAAGGTTTTATTCAATGAGTATTAGTGGCTAGGGACCGCATCCAAAGTCTCTCGTTTGAAAAAGGATAGTGTTGTTTTGGCCATTATTCTTCTTCAATTCATCGAATTCAGCGGTCAGGAATGAAGATGGGTATGTGAGAAGTAACAATGAGTGTGAGAATAACACTATTATTCAAATATAGGTCACGAAGTTTTAGTTTTCTCATACCACACATTAAAGAATTAATATTGGCCACTTAATACTACAGTCTAGTGGTATTCCTCTTCACTTGTAAGCGAGAGGTCTTAGGTTTCACTTGTACGCAAGAGGTCTTAGGTTCAATTCTCACCAAAGGAGAATTTGAACTAAATTATTATGGCTCGCCCATCGTAAGGCTTAGTCCACTCCCTCACCCCTTTGGTGTAAATAATATCACTTGTCTAAAAGATAAAAATAAAAAAAAGAAATTGACATTGTATCTGTGTGAGAACCCGTATTCCATAATTATATCAAGGGTTGTCTTGCCAAAGCTCGGATTATTGAGGTGAGTGGTTTATGTAATGTGTTTAAAATATTCTTATTTTCTGATAAACGTGAAAATCACAAGCTATTGTGGGTTTTTGATCTATTTTCAAATATCTATCTATTTCAAGTCAAGCATGTCTAAATTTTGGTGTAAATGCTTTGTGAATGCTTTGATGAGTATATATGGTGATATGTGGATTATTTGAAAATGTTCATGGAGCATGAGAACTTTAGTGTAGCATTAATCCGAGGGATAATGTAAACTGCACACGAAGACATTAGGGCAGGACGGTCATTAGGGGTCACGGTCACGTGGTGAGTTACAATTTATGAAGGATGTAATGAACACGTAAAGGGATGATGTGATATGGGATTATGTGGCTAAAACTTTGATATTATACTCGTACTTTCTAGTGTGTAAAACGGCATTGCTTGACTGACATATTACATATTCTACTCACTGAGCAACGGTGGTTATTGCTCACCCCTCACCTTTATATTTTTCAGATGAGTTATTTGGCAAGACAGGTACTAGACGAGCTGAGGTTGTATTAGATGAGAGATTTAAGAGTTTTTATTTATTTTTGTACAATTGTAAAGATTTTGGAGATTATTTTGTATAAAAGAAGTTTTTTTTTTTTTTTTTTTTTAATTTTTACTCGCACGGCCGGGTGCGGGGTCATATTCTTATGCCGACCCTGGGCTCGGGACGTTACAATCTATTTGCAATTTTGTTGGATTAATGGTATGATAATTCATAAATTGATAACACGGTGAATTTAAGACTCTTACATGAGCTAACATGTTAGCCATATTTGAACAACATTGATAAAATACAAAAATTTATCAATTTTAATAGAAGCTTAAACATGCAAATAGAAAATGTGTAAATTGATACAATTTTAAAACCACAAAATGTAGTCACACAAAATTAGAACCTCGTATCCCTTTCTAAAAATCATCTCATCCACCAAAAAAAGTAATCATCTCAAATATGGGGAGCATAAAACGTAGTTAGCTGTATGCACTCTCCAACTTTACTTGTAAGACTTGAGACCCTCTGGGTTCACCCAAAATGCAAAATCCAGTGCAAAGTGTGACCTCATTTAATATATGTTGATGTTGGATTTCAAACAGCTCCAGTAAATGATAAAACAAATGAAAAGGAAAATTCAATCATTAATATAAACAAAAACAAAATACAAAACAAATATGACTCTTCCCATTCATTTATAATACAAATAAAACTTTGTAACCTTTCCCTAAATAATCAACTGAGTCTTCATTGACAAGAACAGCATTCTGCCATCCACAAACCAAAAAGCCCATTCAATAACTCCTTCAACATTCACAGCCAGTAGATCTTTGCTGCCTCCCTCCGCCACCAACATCGATTGTGTCCGGAAGGTATCTTCATCATCCACAAACAAAATCCAAAAGTATTCAATTAGCATCTCCCTTCAGAAACTCAGTATCCCTATTAATTTGTATTCACATTAAGCGGAAAAGAAAAATGCGACAAGGGGAGCATATAATAAGTTCATGAGTTTTAGGACTTTTGGAATCAGATCCCGAGTTTCACATTATGCGGAAAAATGGAACTGAAATCACAAGTTTTTCTCTGGTTGGACAGATATCCAGTTCTTTTATAATAGCTGTGCAATCAAATCCCAAACCATTCTGCAATAATTTTTCAAGTAATGTGACTTTCATGATTTTTGCAGTACCACACTATTGACCGGACAGCTAATATTAAAGACTGTTCTTCCCCATTTCAAGTTAAAATGGAGAGGATTCTTGTCCAGAAACCATAGAGATAAAGGGAACCAGCTTTTAAGACCAGTTGCCCTTTCGTTACACACACATAATATTTTTAAACAGAGATTTTTATATGATGAAACTCTAACAGAGAAGTTCTGTTTTACACTCCTTTGGTTCATTTTCGCTCTGTTAAAAAGGTACTCCCATAGACTCCTTACCAATGAAAAATATATTATCTGTAAAAAGAACTTGCCCAATGCTAACTACATTAATCATGCTTGTTAAAATGATAATTTAATTAATGGGAGCATTGTTTTCTCACCACTTTAGCTCATGGTGCATGCTCCCCACCTCTCTTAAAATTTGAGAGAGGTGGTGACCATACACCTTGGGTTAAGGTGATGAGCAAAATGCTCCCTTAACTGGCAAAAGTGCGTTAATCGATCTCCATAAATCTCATATCTCCAAGAGTTGAATGCAAGAACCCTTTTATTAAAAAGGCGAGGGAATCCCACTTGACTATAATTACTAAAAAGCAACTACAAGCAAGAGGTACTTCTCCTCCTTTTTAAAAGTGGGTATACATATCAACTTGTTACAGGACAGGAATAAATAGGAAGATAATTGCTATCTATACATACCATCACGATGTGATGGAAATTAATTGAGTGGTAAACAAATTTTGTTGTCCAATTACTCTAAATTGATCAACAATAGAATTGTCTTCACCTATTCAGATAATTATCTCAAATTATGGCCCCAGATGTATAAAATATTTCCTAAAATAATTGGAGAGGGACTAAATTCAAAGCTAAAAAAGAAGAAATTTTTGGGGAAAAGTGGCTGGAAAACAAAATGATAAATCAGCTATGCAAACAGTACTTACATTTCTTCTTCAGGTTCATTCTTCAGTGCATTTTTGGCTATACACTGGAAGGCATCATCTACATTGAAGCCCTCTTTTGCAGAAGTCTCAAAGTATGGTATGTTTCCCTTGGAAGCACACCAGGCCTTTGCTTTCTTTTCAGACACCTGCAGCCAAAAGAGTAGAACCATATGCACACACTATAAGAGAGGAACAACTGATGTCACACGTCCTAGAACAACAACATAGAGCCTCCATATTCGAGAATCTAGATAACTTACCACTCGACTATTTCCGCCATCAACGTCAATCTTGTTTCCCAATACAACAAATGGGAAGTTCTCAGGGTCAGAAGGACTGGCCTAAACATCAAATCCACACAACGTAACTAGCAGTCAATACCTCAATATATGTGACTATCTAGGAAGATAATCAAATAGTAATTACCTGAATCAGAAATTCTTCCCTCCAGTTATTAAGATTATCAAATGATTTCATGACATTCACATCGTACACAAGAACACAGCAATCTGCACCACGATAGAACGCCACACCAAGACTCTGAAACCTTTCTTGACCCGCAGTATCCCAGATCTGTAAACATGAATAAGAGGTGTAAACCCATCTAATATAAAAGTGCATGTATATCGACATTTTCTCGTACAAATGATTTCATGACATTCGCGTCAATACTTGCTTCATATCACTTCCCATTACATGCTGAGTGTGATAGATAGGGGTGTCAATACTTCAAATTAGATAGATCATAATCTCAAACAGGAAGCAAATCTGTTTCTTTCTATAATAATTTGTTGTATATAGTTGCTGTTGTAAGATGTGGTCAGTATCTACTTTAATGTACCAAGGGGAAAACAAATTCCAAATTGAAGATTCAGACTTTAATTTTTTTAATTCTCAAGATCAAGAATTTTTTTTTTCTTTAGTGGACACTGCACAGCTTAGAGATACTTGTATATGGTCAGCAAATTATTATGGGATTTCGGTGTCAAGAGAAAGTTTCGACTAATTACCGCCTTGGCATTGATGCTGAAAGGGGAAGACTGACTTAAATGTAGTGATGGATATGAAGGTACTTAAATAAAAGTGTTTCAGA
The DNA here is from genome assembly GCA_024362995.1 of Heteromeles arbutifolia. Lineage (NCBI taxonomy): Eukaryota > Viridiplantae > Streptophyta > Magnoliopsida > Rosales > Rosaceae > Heteromeles > Heteromeles arbutifolia. Next base: position 18,466,048 of record JANCRC010000012.1, read on the forward strand.
AAGAAAAGAGAGAAAGAGAATGGAAGGTGAAATCTATGCTTTTATCAATTTCAGACACTATTAGCCAAATGAAAACAAACAACTTTTAAATGAGAATTACAATCCTAACCAAAAAAAAAATTGATAATTACAAAAGCAACAAATGGGTTTTTGGATCAGAGAACAAAATATCTCAGAGAGAACATAATCCAAGTGACAACGAGTTCAGACAGTTAACCAATTAGGCATCAGAGTTACAGGTACCAAGCATGATTGTTCAAATATTCATTGCATCATATGGTATTTGAGTTTCATTCAATACGAATACGAGTGCTGAGATAACTGTAACCTGCAGAGTGAACAATCTATCCTCAAATTGAACCTCCTTGGTCAGAAAATCGGCTCCAATTGTTGCTTTGTACTGATTGCTAAACTTACGATTCACATACCTACAATTCGAAAATCAAAATACAAACAATGAATTACAAAACCACCAAATGTAAAATTGTAAATCCAAATCTGAAAAAAGTTATAAAAAAATAAAATCCATGATCTAAGGTTGTGGAGAGTACTGATTCATCAGTGAAGTCTTCCCCACCCTGCCAAATAACAAACAAATCAGCAAACAGGTATCGGCACAGAAACACACTGTTAACATTACCAAATAATTGCCTAAATTCTGGAATTAATTACAAGAAAATTTTAAAAAAAAAAATTAAGAAAATTTAAATCCAATCTATCAAAACATGCAACAAGTTGATCAGGATGGGTTTTCAATTGTATAAAACCAGACACAAGATTTATAACTTTTCCCGGTCTTTTCATCAAATTCCTCCATTTTCTCACAAAACAAACAAATATTTATGAAACTACCGGAAAAATAACGAATAAGTTTTGTAATACTTAAAAGCGAGCTTACCCGCTGTCGCCGAGGATAATGACCTTTAGAAGCATGCGCCTACGAGAAGACATGGATGATGGATCACAGGATTCAAGATAGGGAAATTTTTCGAACTTCGAATTTGGTGTTTGAAAATTTCAGAGAGAGAGAGAGAGAGAGAGGGGATATTCTTTCTGGAGCTTGGTATTGGCGCTTCGGACTGGCTGGACAACTATCCCACTGTTCTCCAGAGTCTTTAGTATTCCTAAAGTACCCTATACTTTTTAGTTAAGTTTACACTTTTGTCCTTACAAAGTTTGGACATTCTATAATATGGATTGGAAACTTGAGAATATCCCATTTTTGTCCACTCGAATCAATTCGTCAAACCATCTTTCTTTCTTTGTTGGTTGGGAACACTACTCTAAAAGTTTCTGCTGCCACTTAATACTATAGTCTAGTGGTATTCATCTTTATTTATAAGTGAGAGGTTCGATTCTCGCCAAACATGAATTTGAACCACATTATTGCTAACCCATTGTAAGGCTAAGCTCACCCATGTTCCACCTAGCACCCAAAAAGCCCCGCCTAGGCACTAGACGGCTAATTATAATCCTGATTAATTCTTCGGTATTTGAAAAATTAAGAAATGGCGTCTAGATCCGCCTAGATTGCGACTCTTACTTAGCGATAACTTTCATTTTGTATTTTATTTTTTCAATAAATTGTAAGAGCATTGTTAAATACTTGGATGAATACTCATTATATGTTTGTTTTCTATATTTTCAACCTGTTTTAATACTTTATAATATATATATATATATATCATTTTATTTTGCAATTTAAGTACCCAATACAATTATGTAATTTTTTTTAAGTATAAATTGATATTTATTTATATGTTATATAGTAAATTTAATTAAAATAAAATAAAAAAACCACCCAGCCTAGGTCTATTCCCGCAGAGGCAGAGCCACAGTGGGGTCAATGGGGTCGCACGACCCCTTGGAAGCCATGGAAATAACCTTAGAGGTCCCTTGGAGCTGCTGGTGCGACCCCTTGGAGCTGCTGGTGCGACCTCTTGGAGCTGCACACCACGTGGTCGACGAAATGTCTGAAAGAAGAAGAACGCTTGCAGGCAGTGGCGAAGCCATGTGACTCGTGAGGGCCACTCCCCTCGCCGGGAAACACCACTTGACCCAGCTCTTCGCCACTCCCCTCGCGCGCGCCTCGCCGGAAAACATGGTTCAGTCCTCTGTTTTTGCTCCTCTGTTTTTCCTGGGCAATCTGCAATATGCAGATTGCCTGGTAAAAAAAAAAAAAAAAAAAAAAAAAAAAAAAAAACCAAACGGCGTCGTTTCATCCGTTTTGAAAAAAAAAAAAAAAAGTTGTCGGGGGGGGGGGGGGGGGACCGTGAGTCCCCCATTAATTTGTAGATATGAAATTAATTTTTAGGATGAAATTAAAATTTGAATTCTTACATAATTTGTATCATATTCATATGGTAATGCACTAAGTTGGCTTGGTTGGATTAGTTATTGATTAATTGAATTGTTGGCTTGGTTGGATTAGTTATTATGCATATTAGTATAGTTTACTTAATGGAACGATACTATAAAAAAAAATTTCTTTCCATTTTACAATTTAATTTAATTGAAATCCAATTCATATTTATTTTGATTATGTTGATGGTTTGTTTATATTATGAGTATTTATTTTGAATATTTTGTATATGTAGAATTATTATGGAACGGTTTTTTAAGAGAAAATCATCATCGGGTTCGAGTAGTTCGAATAATGTTGATAGTTCAAATACTGTTGGTAGTTCAAGAACTCCAAGTTCAAGACAAAGTCAGTTAGATGGTGTTTTAGGTAATCTTCAAGCGGATCCTGGATTAAGAACTCGAATGATAGATTATGATGCTAATATAAGAGATGAGGTCTGAAGATCATATCTACAAATGGCTATGGTATTGCGTTATGTGGATGACCCCTTGTGGTAAGATTCCTGGCTCCGCCACTGTATGCCCGCCACCCGACTTGCACCTAGCGCCATTTAAAACCTTGGTTGGGGATAATATGACTTCATTGAAATATTTCCTTTCTTTTTTATTTACTTTTGATAGGAACTCATTGCATGTGTTACTTGTTTGAAATTAAGATGCCATAATTTGTGAAATGAAAAAAATAAATCGGTATGGAACACCTTTTATTATATTACGGATGTTAATGTGAAACTCGCACAAATTTTTACTTACTATATGCTAACAAAAGTATATATCAGAATGATGTCAGCATAGTAACATAGTTAGTAAAATATGGAACAAGTATAGTATGTATGTGTCAAATACGTACATTTGTGTAATTCAACAAATTTGTTAAAAAATATACTTTTAAAATATTAGACCATTTTTAAAATTTTAAAATTTATTTATTTATGTTTTTGTAATAATATGTTAAAAATACATATGAAATACGTAAATTTTATTTGTATTATTAAAAAATATATCTAAATGTCATGTATGAAACATGAAAAATACATAAATACGTGTATAATATGTTGGATTTTTTTTATAAAATGTGTAATTTACCAAATCATTAAGACGTGTACAAAACATAAAAATATTTTTAAAAATACATACGTATATAGTACGCGAATCTACTATGGATTCAGTACTCATTGAACAGAGAATAAACTATTGTAAACTAAACCAAAACCAATCAAGCAATAAACAAAACACAACGATTTCAGAGTTCCTCCAATATAGGAGTACCTCTCTAACAACGGAAGCTTTATTGATTACCAGCAAACACAAGAGAACTCACAAACACAATGTGTTCTCAAGTATACAAACTTATGCCTCTCACAACTTTCACACACTAAACTCTATCCCACATCCATCTATTTATACTAATAGATGTCATAGGTTTACACAAAGTCCCTAGAATATAGGAAACCAAATCCTATACTAAAACCAAATCTCAAACCAACTACGAAACACAAATCCAAATATCTTGCGTCCAAGATATCCTAATCCTTGTTAGTTTAGGCATGTTGATTTAATGCCAAATCCAACAATCTCCACCTTGGCATGAAATCCATAACGAGGCATCAAACAACTTCCGTTGCTCCATCATATCGCAAGATCAAACTTGCTTCAACTGCACCAAATCCAAGCAGTGCTCGAACTTAGCTGGATTAACCACCTTTGTCAACGTATCAGCTGGATTATCTTTTGTAGCAACCTTTTTTAGACGAATCTCACCTTTAGCTACCACTTCTCTCACAAAATGATATCATACATCAATGTGCTTAGTCTTAGCATGATGTACCTGATATCTGGCCAAATAAATGGCACTTTGGCTGTCACAATATACATCTAACTTGTGTTGTTCTACACCTAAATCTCCTAACAACCCCAAAGTCTACATTGCTTCTTTGATAGCTTCAGCGATTGCCATGTATTTTGCTTATGTGGTTGATAGTGCCACCGTTGGTTGTAATATTGATCTCCAACATATAGGACCATTTGCCATAGTAAACACATACCCAGTCGTCAATCTTCTCTTGTCTAAGTCTCCAGCAAGGTCTGAGTCCACATATCCAACTGAGAACTTATCAATTCCTTCATCACATCTTTCAAAACAAATACCTTTCTCCCTCATTCCATGTAAATACCTTAGTATTCACTTAGCAGCATTCTAATGCTCTCTTCCAGGATTATGCATGAATCTACTAACAATTCCAGCTGCGTGTGCTATATCAGGACGAGTACACACCATAGCATACATTAATCCTCTAACCAAATTAGCATATGGAATACCATCCATCTTCATCTTTTCTTCATCAGTTTTGGGACATTGTTGACTGCTCAACTTGAAGTGAGCACCTAATGGAGTTCCTACAGGCTTACTGTCTTTTGTTACTCCAAAGTTTTGTAATAACTTCTCAAGATAGTGCTTTTGAGACAAACACACCAAACCTTTTTGTCTATCCCTTGTTATCTCCATTCCCAATATTTTCTTGGCTTCACCGAGATCATTCATTTCAAACTCCCTTCTCATTTGCTCCTTCAACTTTTCTATCTCTGAAATATTGCTTGAGGCTATGAGCATGTCGTCCACATAGATTAACAAGTACACGAACAAACCATCTTTCAACTTCTTGTGATAAACACAGTGATCATAATGACTTCTTGTATAGTCTTGACCCTTCATAAACTTGTCAAATCTTAAATACCACTGCCTGGGTGACTGCTTTAAACCATAAAGAGATTTTATAAGCTTACAAACCAATCTTTCTTTGCCCTTCACTTGATACCCCTCGGGTTGTCTCATATAAATCTCTTCATCCAAGTTACCATGAAGGAATGCAATATTCATGTCTAGTTGTACAAATTCAAGGTTGAATTATGCAACTAGGGCAAACAATATTCAAATGGAGGAGTGCTTTACCACAGGAGAAAAAATCTCATTATAATCTATTCCCTCCTTCTAAGCATATCCTTTAGCCACTAGCCTAGCTTTAAATCTTACCAAGTTCTTGTCATCCACTTCATCCTTCTTTGCATAAACCCATTTGCAGCCAATTGCTTTCCTTCCTTTAAGCAACTCCCCCAATTCCCAAGTCTTATTCTTGTGAATGGAGAGTATCTCATTGTCCATTGCATCATGCCATTTACTCTCTTCTTCACTATTTACTACTTCTTCAAATTAGTGGGAATTTCAGCCTCAATTACTGGCAATGCATATACCATGCAAGCCATGCAATCTTTATATCTCACAGGTAAGGATATGTCTCTTTTTTGCCTCCTTTTAGCTATCCAATCATCTTGTATCTTTAGTTCTTCTGATGGTGTTTCTTCTTCATGATCACTCTCTTCATATTCAAGTTGATCACCTTATCTTTCTTTGAAGGAAAATTTGTGAAAAACATGTTCATTTGAGCAACATCTTTGGCATGCAATTAACAATTAAAGGCGGAATCATGCTTGTATGCACTCAAAACAAAACATTACCCATGAAATTCAAAGCCTAGTAGTTATGGTGAACCATGACTCAACTCAAATCTTAAAGAAAGGAGTTGAGAAACTTTTATACCTTTGAAGCACCTCTTTGCTTAGCAAAGGTTAATCACCCATGTGAGGGCCTTCTTTCCTTTGTCTCCTTGCTTCTTGGCTCCATGGATATGGATGGAAGAATTGATTCTCAAAAGTCCCCAAGGTAGGAGACCTCTAATTTTTGACACCAAGGATGGTGAAGGAAGAAGATGAGTGACCTTGGAGGAAGTATGATTGCTAGCTAATCCCCTCCAAGGGGGCCAGCCTCTTAGAGAGAAAAGGAGAGTTATTCTCACTTTTCATCCTTAGAAAACCCTTATGAAGAAAAGGCTATAAAGTCAAATTTATACCTACCTTCATTGGAGTGGCAAACTTGTAATAAGTCCAAAACCCACTCCTTCATCAACATGGCCGCCATCTTAGGGCTTTGGGCTGTTTGGGCCTTCTTGAATCTTTATTCATTAAGTTGTCATACAACTTAAGTTAATGGGCTTGACATTCAAAGCTCATTGGGCCTTAAGGCCCAAAACTAACCCTAGGTCTAAAACGAACATATTCGTTTGATTAATTAACATATTAATTAATCCTAGCCACAAATAATTAAACCATTTAATTATCCTTACTCATCTCCGTTGTATCCTTCAATCATTACCTTACATGGTGTGCGATCCATTAGGTTCCTTTTAGCGAGGCAGTGGGCGATTAGAGCTCTTACTAATCGATTGTGAATTGAAACTTACTTTCAGTTCTCCTTTTAGTGATTATACATCTTCAGGGCTTCAACAAGCCATGAGTGACACCTACCAGTATGTCATGGCTACCCAAGCTAATCAGAAGAGGTTGGAGAACCTATTCAGTTTGGGATTACAATGCAATACAGTCTTTCTCTAATACAATACTCTTGACCACATTGTTTGGTTTGATAGTTTATTCATGTCTACTATTCAATGTGATTCTCTTACTTATATGATTACCTTGAATATGATTTGGAACGACTTCCTAAATCTCATTCATACTCTGGCCAGAGATTCTTAATCATATCATAAAGTATTCTCCCTCAACGTTTGAAGGTTAGAGATCCCTTGTTGCGCATTCACTTGCCTCCATGGCTAAGTGGCTTAACCCCAACTATGTCGTGGACATTCTCTGACGGAGTGACTTGGACATAGTCAAAGATCAAGGACCTAACCACAAGACAACTATGATGCCTCAGGTCAAATGACTACTTTGCATTATCCCAACCATGAGTTCTCATGTGACATGAGTATGAGAACTCCTCGTTGATCGCGTTCAGTGGACTCATTCTCTATTGAGCACCTACGTACTTGTCTTGGTGTCAATCACACCAATGACTCGAGACCAGTCACTCTCCCTAAGAGAAGACATAGCACGTACTGATCTTGACGGACTGTCAATGCCCAATTGGCAATCCTATGATCAGGAACATTTAAGATATGTATATGAAAAAGAATGGTCTCATGAATCTAACTTCTTTAGATCACATTCTCCCTATTACATATTCTTTGGACTTATCGTTTAAGCATATAACATTTATATGAGAAGGCTTAAAACAATAATCTTTGCCCGTTATATTAAACTAGATTAGTTTAGCATGTGAAATGTCCGTAAAGTATCATCATATGATTGGTTTTAGGGCATATTTCCAACAATCTCCCATTTGCACTAGAGCCAATCAGCTTGGTCATCAGTGATGATGCATCTTCTGTAGTCATTTCAAAAATGGCTGAGTAGTAGGCCTAGACAATGGATATCTATATGTTATCCATAGAAGCAACCTTGAGAATAACGACGTCACCATTATACATGATTCTCAATCATGTGGTTTAGTCTCTTATTTGAGTTCGGATCTTAATGAGACCTTGATTCCCTGGCTTGAGCTATCGCCCCATTAGTGTCATAGTGTCTGCACACTAGAGACACTTTCTGGTTGGAACCGAATGGAGAGTTCATAAATGAACTTTCCCATCCAAACAACATTGTTGTAAACTTCTATATGGCGATATATTTTGCATTCATGATGGAAGACACTAAAGTCATTACTTTTAATGTTTCCACCCAAATATCTCTTTAGTCATAATAAAGAGATATCCAATTATCTCTTCATTCAAAATGAAAAGACATCCAATGATGGATACGATATTAGATTCATAATCTAATACTTTTACGCTTTCATTGCGTTACTCTAATTCTTCCTCATTCTTGAGGAATCTATCCTTTAGTATTTCTTAAATACATAAGGACTCACTTGACAGTTGCCATGGTTCTGATCTTGGGCTTGCATTGATATCGTCCTGTACCGATCTTGGTACAATTCATATCAATGTTTTTCATACAATATGAAATACATAAATCACCTTTCTGCTTGTACATAAAGGATTCTATTTACGCATTATTTCTTTGGGAGTCAAAGGGTACGTTCCCTTTGAGAAGAGCAACTTCCTAGTCTAATTGGAATTGTCCTTTCATTTGAAGTTTATCTTTCGAGAAACTTCCTACATCTATCGTCTATCAATAGGGATTGAGATAATCCAATTATATCTTAAAATCTATCATTATAGATTTGCATCCTATGTATATAGACTATGTCCCCCATATACATTCTATCATTATAGAACGTTTAAAGTCATAACTTTTAACGAAGAAGAATTCCTAAACTTAATATATCATATATATGTTCAAATTTAGGAATATTATTAACTCCCACTAATCTTTTGTAAACCTAGTAAACAAAAGATTCATTTACATCTTTATGAGAAATCAAACGATTTGATCTTTCTCTCATAAAACGTTTACAGCTCCCACTAGCTTGCTAAGATTCATGATGGATGGATCTTTACAACTTACACGTCTTGTGTTTCTTAGTTTTAGACATATATTATCAAGACTATCTTGGTAATGGTTTCGGAAACCCATATTATGTCCAAACATTGAATCACTGTTTAGTTGTAGTTAGCAATCATCGAATTAATAGAAACCAAGACTACGTCAAAGATGGTTTCTTCCAAGTCCACCAATCTCTTTGATTGTAATCACCTTAAGCTACCAATTAGCTTTAAAGGTTTCATTATTTCGGGTCAAATGGTACTATACCATTTCCTTGAGTATATGTCGTATATACACTCAATGTAGTCATAAGGATTTTCATTCTTATTTCTTTCGAATTAAGAGGTGTAACTCTATGACATAGTCATAAAGTTCAAACCGTTCAACTAAGATGGTTTATAGATCATTCTTGACTTCCTTGGAGCTAGTGGTGTAGGAACTAGGTTGTTATATTTGTTGATTATCATCTTGTCTCTCAAAGAACCCATTCTTTTAGTTCTATCTCTCGTTCATTTGCCCTATCTTAGGCAAATCCTAGTGTAGGATTACAATGAACTACTCAACAAACAACATTTGTCAGTTGGTTTATAGAAGTGATATCCAAAGGTTAATTTAAGGATATCCCACAAGATTGTTCTCAAACAAATATTGCTTATTAGCACACAACCCAAAATCTTAACACGATTAAGACTTGTCTTTCTTTCCAACTACATCCTATGGAGTCATGAAAATTTTGGAAGATCTTCTAATTGACAACCATATTGTCTTAGAAGTATATATCCTATATATGGGTAATTGATAACATCCAACGAACTAAATCTTATTCAAGTTCGTCCTTCTCCTAATGGAGAAATCCATTATCTTATGATGCTATTTTCCTTGATTTCTATCAAGGAAATTCTTCTAAAGTGTTATATTTCCTTAGATCAAATCTAAGGAGGTAAATACTTTAAACGTCTTACTCATCAACTTACATTCTTGAATTCTTTGAAACCTTTTGCAAAGTATTCGGACTTTTGTTTATTCAAAATAAACGATAGTCCAACTGAGAGCGATCTTCGGTGAATGTCATACAACATGAGTAGTATTATGTTGTGGACAAGTGCCACTAACATCTAAGTGAATTAACCTCAACAACTTTGTGATTCTTTCTTCTTTCCAAAAGAATAAAGATTCGAACATTTCGCCTCTATACAATTTTAACAAGAAGGCATTGGATCCGGATCTAACGATCCAAAGTATCCATCTATGACAAACTTGTAATTTATGTTTTTAGAGGTGACACAACTCAGTTGGGATTAGTCACTACCTTGCAACCTTTTGGGTTTTAAGCATCGTTATATTCTAAACAGTTAACACTACCACATTATCTCTACTATAGAGACAATCAATTAGTTTCAAATAATCTAATCATTCATTAATAAAGAACAATGTTTTTTCAAACAAAACATTCATCCATTTCTTATAGTGACGGAATTAAGTTCCTTATTCAAATTGGAATGTAAAGACAATCTTTGTTTTTCCAATTCCTTTGGTAGTTCATATGAGGAAGTAAGTACTATCTGCTTTCGCAGAGATCTATATTTGATTCACGTTCCGAATGTGAAGTACTTTCTCTTCTCTCATTAATCTTCTACTTCTTATTAGCCACATTTTTACAACGATTGTAAAAACATAGTTACTAATATGGAATCAAGCATTCAAGTAGAAGAACCAACTGTTTTGAACTTTTCAAGAACAATTTACAACACCTTCGAAAGGTGTGTTCTTGACACTTGCAAGACATTTCTTGCAAATACCCCTTCCAATGTCCATCCTTTCATAAAGAAAATTTGTTCCCTTGGAGTTATTTCGCCTTCTTCATTTGACTTCTCCCTTGACTACAATAGTCATGGTCCCTAAACTCACATTGTCTCTCTTGAAACTTATTTCAATTGTGTTATACACATCAAACGATTTGGAGAGCATGCAGTTATTGTTCACTATATAGTTTACAATAGACTTAATGAACCATTTGTTAGGGACTCATTGGTGAAGTCGTTGTCTAGTTTCCGTCTCGTGAAGTGGTTTAACACTTCAACACTCAATGATTCAAAATCATCATAAGTCTATATTGATGGACTATTTTTGTCAACCAACCATCTTGTTCTAAACAAGATTACAAACATTCAAGAGTTGTTCAAGGCAACTCTCATTTCTTCGTACAACAATTTGTAAGTGAAGAATCATGGCACATAAAGTGTCCATGTCCTTGTGCTTACTTCTCAAGTTCGTTGTTCATGTAACAAAGAAACAAGCACTAGTGTTTGCATTTAACTAAGAGTTGTTCAAAGCAACTCTTATTTCTTCATACAACAATTTGTAATTGAAGAATTATGACACTAAAAGTGTTGTCCTCTTTATGATAGACTTATCTAACATATTCTTCCAATGATACATTATTAATAGGAAGATTGTGAGGATGAGACTACTTAGGTACATATACAATCCATTCAAGACAATCTATGGGATTGTGGTACTAAGTCCAGAAACTAAAGTTTTTCTTTGTCAAGTTTTGGATAACGTTTGCAAATATATCGGTAAACAAATACATAACTAATATAAATTGATTGATTTTAAGCCATTTGATCCGGGTCTTTAAATCAAATAGCACCACCCACTATTTTTGCCAAATTCCATATCCCTCATCGGAATTCGAGAGTTTTGGAGGAAACTCTTAGTAGGGTATGAGAGGCTCACTACTACCAAGCCCACCTCAGAATTATATCATGTTGACTAGCGTTAATAATAATGAGAGAGTACACTTACTCATTTACATCTCATGTAAGTACCCATCTAGTTTGGCCTTTAGAGAATGATGCCTCAGAATTATATCATGTTGGCGTCATTGCACTTAGTTAAGTTATTCCCACTATGCCAGTTCGTGTAGGGGTTCAAGCATAGCCTTAGAATTATATCATGTTGGCTAAACTCGTTGCCTACCTCACTTCATCATGTATGTATATAGAACTCCTCCTGAGTGTAAGCACATACTTTGTACTCCCCCATTATAGGGTGAAGTCGGTGTACGAGTCACAAACGATCGGAGCCTACCACGGTGGAAGGCCACGAAAGAGTGTTCAAAGCACTCTCACGCTTGTCAATTTAATAATGGTTTAGTTGAGGGTTTTTAGGTCTCATCACATTTAAGCATTCATTTTAACCTTATTAAAACAATTTGGTCCTATTACAACTATTGGTCCATGTGATTGATTTAGTAGTATATGATACTCCCACTAAGCTTGTAAAACGGTTTTTAAAGCAAGAGTATATGGTACTACTAACATAAGCTTTGCATTCATAGATGGACTATATAGTTACCTTAGGGCCTTAGGATGACTATGAACCTTTGATTCGATCCAACACGAGCCTAGTGTTGGATCTCGGTCTAGGGATGGTGATTGATTTTAGTTACGCATTTAATCATATTAAGGCGTGTTTTTCCTATTGGGTGTTGGACCTAACTACTCCAATTTCATGCATATCAAATAAACAAGAAAGGAGTACTTCAAAGTAAAGAAGAGCTTATGCTCTTTTACAACATTTGATCAAAACAAATTACTTTAAAGTAAAGAAGAGCTTATGCTCTTTTACAACATTTGATCATATCAAATTACAACCAAAATTAATCTACACATTCCCATGGTTCAAACAAATTTGAGACGGCCTTTCATATAGCTCAATTATCGTAGGCTTAGGTTCATAATCACCCTTTCTTTAATTAATTAGCACTTTAACTAATTAAATTTGAATGCAACATTGTCATTTAGTTTTTGTATCCATAGAATTGATTTAAATAGAGCTGAATGAAATGAAAATCCAATTCTCATTTAAAGATACAAAACTATTTTGTTATCAACTAATTTGGGCCGAAAAGCAATAACCTCAACCATTGGGCTATATTGCAAAACACAAACTTTTGAGGTCACTTTGTAAAAACACAAAAGTCCACTACTTCATGTAATTACAACTAGAACCCAAAAATTTCAACAAATGCAAAAACTTCATTAAAGGACAATTTGTCCTTTAGTGATTTTGGGCTTTTACGTAAAAACGTAAACTTTCGGGTCAAAGCACAAATACACTAAAGTATCAAAACTTTATGTAATTGTATAAAAGCCCTAAAAGTACCCTACTTGTAGGGTTGGCCGGTTTTGGAGGGAGTGTGAGTGATGTGTGTGAGTTGATTTTTTAGGTTTGAAAGGTGATGGAAAGATGTAAGTGATTGGTATGGTGTGAATAGTAAAAGAAGTATGGGTGTGTAAGAGAAGTACCAATCATGTACAAAAAATTCAAACACACTTTCAACTTTCAAACACATTTTCATAATGACTTGTTGATGGAAAAGTCACACCAACCATCACAAAACAAAGACTTTATGTAAACAACCAAAACTTTGAATCAAAACACCAAACTTTTTGTTCTTGGTAAGAACATCAAGAACATTGAAGAACACACATTTAAACTCATATGAGCTCCATGAATGTTTTCACTCAATAAAATTCAAAATTTCACTACTCAAAAGGGGGTTAACATCATAGGGTACTTAGGGGTTCCAAAAGTCACTTTAAAACACTTTTAACAAGACAAACATGAATCCAAAAATCCACCCTTTGGATTTGGCCGAATTTCCCCATAAACATGGCACCAAATTTTAGTTCCAAAATTCATGCTCATATGAACTACATCTACAACATTTGAGATGGCAAATTTTCTAACAAAATTTACATTCAAGGAAGCAAGAATAAAGCTTGTAACAATTACAACATTCAAATCACAAACTATGAACTACAAAACCCAAAAGGATTCACCAACTACTAGACCTAGGCTCTTGATACCACTTGAAGGAAAATTTGTGAAAAACATGTTCATTGGAGCAACATCTTTGGCATGCAATTAACAATTAAAGGCGGAATCATGCTTGTATGCACTCAAAACAAAACATTACCCATGAAATTCAAAGCCTAGTAGTTATGGTGAACCATGACTCAACTCAAATCTTAAAGAAAGGAGTTAGAAACTTTTATACCTTTGAAGCACCTCTTTGCTTAGCAAAGGTTAATCACCCATGTGAGGGCCTTCTTTCCTTTGTCTCCTTGCTCCTTGGCTCCATGGATATGGATGGAAGAATTGATTCTCCAAAAGTCCCCAAGGTAGGAGACCTCTAATTTTCGACACCAAGGATGGTGAAGGAAGAAGATGAGTGACCTTGGAGGAAGTATGATTGCTAGCTAATCCCCTCCAAGGGGGCCGGCCTCCTAGAGAGAAAAGGAGAGTTATTCTCACTTTTCATCCTTAGAAAACCCTTATGAAGAAAATGCTATAAAGTCAAATTTATACCTACCTTCATTGGAGTGGCAAACTTGTAATAAGTCCAAAACCCACTCCTTTATCAACATGGCCGCCATCTTAGGGCTTTGGGCTGTTTGGGCCTTCTTGAATCTTTATTCATTAAGTTGTCATACAACGTAAGTTAATGGGCTTGACATTCAAAGCCCATTGGGCCTTAAGGCCCAAAACTAACCCTAGGTCTAAAACGAACATATTCGTTTGATTAATTAACATATTAATTAATCCTAGCCATAAATAATTAAACCATTTAATTATCCTTACTCATCTCCGTTGTATCCTTCAATCATTACCTTACACGGTGTGCGACCCATTAGGTTCATTTTAGCGAGGCAGTGGGCGATTAGAGCTCTTACTAATCGATTGTGAATTGAAACTTACTTTCAGTTCTCCCTTTAGTGATTATACATCTTCAGGGCTTCCACAAGCCATGAGTGACACCTAGCAGTATGTCATGGCTACCCAAGCTAATCAGAAGAGGTTGGAGAACCTATTCAGTTTGGGATTACAATGCAATACAGTCTTTCTCTAATATAATACTCTTGACCACATTGTTTGGTTTGATAGTTTATTCATGTCTACTATTCAATGTGATTCTCTTACTTATATGATTACCTTGAATGTGATTTGGAAAGACTTCCTAAATCTCATTCATACTCTGGCCAGAGATTCTTAATCATATCATAGAGTATTCTCCCTCAACGTTTGAAGGTTAGAGATCCCTTGTTGCGCATTCACTTGCCTCCATGGCTAAGTGGCTTAACCCCAACTATGTCGTGGACACTCTCTGACGGAGTGACTTTGACATAGTCAAAGATCAAGGACCTAACCACAAGATAACTATGATGCCTCAGGTCAAATGACTACTTTGCATTATCCCAACCATGAGTTCTCATGTGACATGAGTATGAGAACTCATCGTTGATCGCGTTCAGTGGACTCATTCTCTATTGAGCACCTACGTACTTGTATTGGTGTCAATCACACCAATGACTCGAGACTAGTCACTATCCCTAAGAGAAGACATAGCACGTACTGATCTTGACGAACTGTCAATGCCCAATTGGCAATCCTATGATCAGGAACATTTAGGATATGTATACGAAAAAGAATGGTCTCATGAATCTAACTTCTTTAGATCACATTCTCCCTATTACATATTCCTTGGACTTATCGTTTAAGCATATAACATTTATATGAGACGGCTTAAAACAATAATCTTTGCCCGTTATATTAAACTAGATTAGTTTAACATGTGAAATGTCCGTAAAGTATCATCATATGATTGGTTTTAGGACACATTTCCAACATTCTTCTTCCACAACTTCTTTACTTGGCTGTGAATTCACAACTACTTGTTCCCCAAGCTCCACCATCTGAACATCTTCCTTCAATTTCATGTGACTTTCATCGAATGTCACATCTCTACTTACTATAATCTTGTTCAACTCGGGACACCAAAGTCTGAAGCCTTTCACACCACTATTGAATCCCATAAAGACAGCTTTCTTAGCTCGTGGATCCAGTTTGTTTTCCTTCACATGAAAGTAGGCATTGTATCCAAACACTCGTAGCTTGTCGTAGTCCTGAGCTAGTTCTCCAGACCACACTTTAATGGGTGTTTTACCCTCCAATGTTGTTGATGGTAGTCGATTAAGCACATGACATGCATAGCTCAAAGCTTTTGCCCAAAATCTCTTTAGCAGCTTAGTTTGAGATAGCATGCAACAAACTTTTTTGAGTAAGGTCTTATAGTTCTCTGCAATCCCATTGTGCTGTGAAGTATGTCTAACACTAAATGTCAAGTAATCATGTCCTTTTTACACACTTTGAAGAAAGGATTAGAGGTATATTCTCCTCTATTTTCACTTCTCAGTATCTTAATCTTCTTTCCAGTCTTGTTCTCCATCATGTTCTTCCATTCCAGGAAGATGTCAAGAACCTCGTCCTTTTGTTTCATCATATATATCCATGATCTGTGAGAATAGTCATCAATAAAAGATACAAACCATCTTTTTCCACCTAAAGAAGCATTCTTTGCAAGCCCCCAAACATCAGAGTGAACATAGTCCAAAATCACTTTCGTTTGATTAACAACTGAGCCAAATTTTTCACCTTTGTTTGTTTGCCAAGAACGCAGTGTTCACAGAACTCTATCTTTCCAGTTTTGGCTCCTTTTAAACACCCTTGCTTGATCAATCCTTGCAATGCTTTTTCTCCTTCATGTCCCAACCTCATGTGCCATAGCCACTCCATTTTCCAAAGTCTTTCATTGTAGCATATAAAGTAAGCCATTCCGAGGCCATTTCATTATGACAAGTGCTCCTTTAGCAACTTTAAGCACGTTGTTATCAAAGTAAAACTTGTAGCCTCGTGACTCGAGAGTGCCTAGTGAGATCAAAATTTTCTTCAAATTTGGGACGTACCTTACACCATGCAACTCTCGAATCACACCATCATGATGCTTGATCCTGATGCTTCCAATTCTTTGAGTTGTACATGGGTTATCATCTCTTATATACAGAGTTCCATTCATAACTTTGAAGCTTGAAAACCAATGCCTTTGAGAAGTCATCTGATGGGTAGAACCCGTGTCGAGCACCCACTCTTTCATATAATCCACAGTGCTCGATGCAGTTAGAGCATAGACAAATTCCTCGTCCTTGACTTCAACCATATTTGCTTCTGAGTCATCTTTCTTCTTTCTAGTCTTTTCTTTGATTTTAAGGCATTCCTTCTTCTAGTGTCATTTTTCATGACAAAAAACACACTCATCTTTGTCCAGGAACTTCCTATTCTTTGAGACTATTCTAGTACGAGACCCACTATTTTTCCTGTACGAACCTTTCTTTTCTTTCGATCTCCCTCTCACCATTAAAGCTTCAGAGTTATTCCTTTCTTGCCTGTCAAGGTGTCTCACCTCATGATTCATAAGAGCACTTAAGATTTCGTCATACTTAATTGTCTCCCTGCCATAAATCCAAGTAGTCACAAAAGGCTTATAGGATTCAGGCAATGAGTTCATCAGGATCAAGGCCTTGTCTTCATCTTTGATTATTTCTTCAAGATTTGCCAGTTCAGCTAGAAGCTTGTTAAACTCTTTGTACTGGAACCTGTACAACTTGCTCTTGAGATACAATTGATTCTCTGCACTCTTCTTCATATATTTTGTCTCCAATGCAGCCTCTAATTCCTTCGCAAAAGTTATGTTCATCACACCATACTTTTGTTGCTTTCCTAAGCATAGCCGAATCGTAGAACATGCATAAGCATTCAATCTTTCCCATTCTTCTTTTTTCATCGAAAACGGCATGTCTCCTAACACAACCAAACCTTGTTGTATTAGGACATCCCGAACCTCACACTACCACATAGCAAAGTTGTTCGTTCCATCAAATTTCTCAATTTCAAACCTAGCACTCTGAACCGTCATCTTGGTTCCACTACTAGTGGAATCACTAGTCTTTGTCATTGCTTAATAGTCACAACCCACGTAAGAACCTAAGCTCTTGATACCACTTGTTGTAAACTAAACCAAAACCAATCAAGCAATAAACAAAACACAATGATTTCAGAGTTCCTCCAATATAGGAGTATCTCTCTAACAACAGAAGCTTTATTGATTACCAAAAAATACAAGAGAACTCGCAAACACAATGTGTTCTCAAGTATACAAACTTATGCCTCTCACAACTTTCACACACAAAACTCTATCCCACATCCATCTATTTATACTAACAGATGTCATAGGTTTACACAAAATCCCAAGAATATAGGAAACCAAATCCTATACTAAAACCAAATCCCAAACCAACTAGGAAACACAAATCCAAATATCTTGCGTCCAAGATATCCTAATCCTTGTTAGTTTAGGCACCAAATCCAACATAAACATATCATAGAAAATTTATTAAATAAAGTTGTTAGGAATTTGCAACCTGGTCAATCGAATTTTTAGTTTAATTTGATATACACTGCACAAGCAAATAACACAACTTATACAGAGAAATGGTATTAAGGACTTCAAGAAATGTAAAATATATAACCAACTATTTATAATCACAATAAAATATCCCAACAAAATACATCCAGAATTATTCCTCCACCTAATTCTTCCTAACTTCAGTAAATAATTTCAAGCTTTGTTCCAGTGCTTAATCCATCTAGAACACAATGTATTGATATGGACATTCCAGGCGTCTGATTTCAATCAAACTCCTGGGCGTTATACAAACACTCCAACTCTTCAAACAATTAAGCATGCAGCTCCCACAAATATCATTAATCTAGCTCAACACTCGTACATTCGATAGATCGAATGTACCATAGAAAATGGTGCTTTTTCATGTTAGCAGGTGTGAGTCTGACAAACTTGCAAGTATAAGAACAGGAGAAGTTGGGTTTTCCAAGGTGTTCGGTATCAGTTGTCAATGGCTTTCACTCAAGATCTTGGGTGTTTTTCTTTGTTTTCCCGAGTTCGATCTCTTGGGTGGTTTGTTGGCCTTCACCACTTGAAAGCAGACCAAACTCACTGCTAGGTCCGCTGCTCTCACTCGTCTCTTGCTCTTGGCTTTCTAGTGCTAGCGCTAGTTTTCTGAATTTATTCAAGTCTTCCTTGTACTCACTAGCGTTGTACTCTGAACTTCCATAACTGAATACCGTACTGTGACCCGGTATAATTCCCTCATTTAACTCATCTGCAGAAAGATTTCCTTCCAAGGCTCGAACCACCTGATATCAATCAAATATTAAGAATCAAATGGCACATGCAGAACAATGTTTACATGGATCGGTTAAAAAAGGATAACCAGCACAGAGTCAAACTGGAACTATAAGGTTTCTTAGGCATACTAACAACCTGAACATGTACAAGGTAATAGAAAGATCAATGAAACGGAAAATCTGAAGTTAACTGGCCACAAAATCTTACATGACTAGGTTGGTTCAACCTTTGAACTCTGCCTTTTTGGCTTTACCAAACCAATACTCTAAACATTGCTGGAGTTGGGATTCAAACCCCCCACCAGGTCTACGGTTCCGTTGGTTCATGGAATGGAAATGACAATAAATCTTATGTGTTCTAGAGAAATGAGAATGCACTTTTACCATTAGTGTTTAGTAAAGTAACTAGGAAATATAGGGACCAAATTGGTATTTAAATTTCCATGGCTCCATACTCAAATAAAATTTATATGAACATGCGCGATAGGCTACTTTTGAGAGATCAACTTGAGAACTTTGTAGGATTACCTGGCTCATTCGAGGCCGACGTCGGGCAGAGTGACGCACGCAAGCAGCAGCGCAAGCAAGCATACATGCCATTTCACTGGTGTTATAGTTATTCTGCAACCTTACGTCAACAAGAGCATCAAAGTTGCCTGTTTCCAATGCTTGCGCAAGCAAAGGCCTCGCCTGAAATTCAATAGCATGATCTATCAGTTTTTCCATGCCATTCAAGCTTTATAATGAAAACAAATTCCGTTCTAATAGGCGAAGACAAGAACAGTTAGCCAACATAAAAGACTTGGCCAACATAAAAGACTTGGCCATTGCCATATACCAAAGAAATATCCAGCAGAACAACAGAATTTGTTAACAGCTCAAAACAAAAGTGTGCTTCATAGTTTTGTTCTCTACAAAAATATGATGGTAAAGTACAGGTGTTAAATTGGTAGTGAGGGTATTGTATACACACCCACTCAACCATGCTATCATCAGTGAAGGTCTGAGTTTTATCGATGGGTTGGCGTCCAGTAATCAACTCCAACAGCACAACCCCATATGAAAATACATCTGACTTCTCAGTGAGCTTTCCGCTAGATGCGTATTCAGGAGCTAAGTAACTGCATTTGGTAGGTTTGGGAGAAAGCAAGAAATCGAACTATATTAGCAAATCAACCATTAGAGCCCAAACAATAGATGTTTTTTATTTCACTCCAAAACTGGACTGCATGGGACCAGTAAAGCTGTAAGGAAAAGTATTACAGACAAATAATCTTACCCAAAAGTTCCCATGACCCTAGTGGAAACATGAGTATCTGTATCTAAAGCCAATTTGGCAAGTCCAAAATCTGCAACCTGAACAAAGATCGCATATATGAGTCAATTTTTAGGAGCATTTGAAACCTAATTGACAAATATATTCGACAGTTCCATCTTAAGGAGGATTTGCTTGGTCAAATGAATAGCAGAGCTGATTGTAATGTTTAAGTCAAAGTTATCCAGATAGCCAGTGAATTCAACAACATGGATTCCTTTACTTTGGCATGGAGAATCGGAAAGCGAGGAAAAGGATTGAGATTTTGATGAGATCATTATGGTACTAGCCCTTATATAAGCATGTAATCCTTTTCTCTTTACTCTTTGTTTCTCCATTCTAAGAAAACAAAGTAGCTTTGACCAAAACAAACTCTTCTACGGTGGTTATCCAATAATAGTATAATAATACTCATTCTATCTTCAAATTTCAATTGGTCAAGAGGTAATGAGTCATGCAACTATCACAATACTACCTTTGTAAATAAGGACTAACAAGTAACAAGTTTACCTTTGCCTCAAAGTGATGATCAAGAAGAATATTAGCTGCCTTGATGTCACGGTGTATGATCTTCGGTTGACCTGGAGATATAGCTCAAGAGTGGGTGAATTCCAAAGCATACAACACAGACCAGAAAATTTTCTTATGGTTTTCAACAAAAAAGCTAGCACGCAAAGAAGGCTTACAGTCCTCGTGGAGATATGCCAATCCTTTGGCAGAACCTAGGGCGATTTTCAATCTAGTTTGCCACTCCATAGTTGGTCTCTCCTTTCCTGTAAAGTTTTTCTTTGATAAAATTTCAATCACTGATATGAAATGCAGAAGACTAACCAACGAAAATACTTACCATGCAGATGAAATTGCAAGGTATCGTTTGGAACGAACTCGTAAACAAGCAACCTCTGGGCCCCACTAATGCAGTGTCCAACCAGTGAAACAAGATGCCTGTGATGGACGCGACTGATAACTTCAATCTCTGCTTGAAATTCACGCTCCCCTTGCCCACTCCCAGCTTTCAGCTGCTTAATTGCAACCACTTTCCCATTTGGTAAGACTCCTTTATGAACAAAACCAAATCCTCCTTGACCAAGGAGATTGACATTGGAGAAGCCATTTGCTGCCATTGCTAATTCTTCGTATGTAAATGTGATTTGTGACGATCCAAAGGCAAAGCCAGACGATGCTACTGAGGGTGGTTTCTCAGAGCCCAAGCTACTACTCGTCGAAGATGGTACTGGGGGATGGGTAGGCTTTGGCAACAGTTCTACTTTTTCTGATGGTGGAGGATCATAATTATGTTGCAAATGCTGAGGTGGACCGCCAAAATCATCTGGAGAAATCAAAGAATAGTAATCATACAAATTTAATTAGAGGCAACGATCAGATGTCAGGAATAGTCGGAATTTCACAAATTATATAGATTTTAGAAATCTGAGGTAAATGGAGTTAAATGATCACTAAAACTGAATAATCTAAACCAGGTGACATGCTAAAACCAAATTTGTTTACGCTATTTCATATAACTAATAAAATCAAGCAGAATAAACAACCACTTTTGGATTAAAGTTAAGCCTTTCTAACCATGGAGGACCTGTCACTAAACATGAAGGACCTGTCATTGTCTCTAAATCTCAAATTTTGCTCTCCTCGATTCAAACCACATGATAGTTTCTACCTAATACTTATTTCAGTAGAGATGTACGGAGCACTGAATGTTCACAATAATTAAACCATAATCCTAATGAATTTGTACAGCAAGTGAATCCCATATAGAAGACTACACAAACTCAAAATCACTTCCTGATGCTTTAAGGTGGCATTCGTTCATGCATTAAGTTTGCACATTCAATTCGCCAGTCTCAAACATGAGAAATTAAGGGGCCGTTTGATAACCATTTCGTTTTCAGTTTTGTTTCCATTCTTTTGAAAACTGAAATTCAGTTTAAAAAAAAAAAAAACGAAATCTGAAAACTACTTCTTGAGTTTTAAAATTTGGCATTGAGTTTTCACTTTTAGTTTTTAGTTTTCGTTTTTCTAAAAATACTTACCAAACAAGATTTCACTTTTCACTTTTCAAAAAAGTGAAAATTCAAAACCATAACAAAAAACTTGAAAACGAAATGATTATGAAACGGCCTCTAATACTTGGGTCAAACACAAGAACATGGGCGGCCATTTTTCGACAAAAACGGAGATGAGACATAACTAAATCAATGATGGCAGAGTATATAAAGAGGCCTTCCCCTAACTCCCGCAACACACTTCTTCCTCCCACTTTTATCTTAAGCACAAAATAAACTAAAAACTAAAATCGTAATGGTTATCAAACCGGCCCTAAAATATTTTTTATTCCTATCCGATTTGTAACTGAATTGATCACAACAACAGAATCAAGTTTTTATTTATTTATTTTTGGTTTCTGGTTTCAATTTTAAGACAATGAAAAGGAGCTCACTTTTGGGTTCTGCTGGATAGTTCCCGGACTCCCGCGCTCTCTCCTGCCGCCTCTTCCGCCTTCTGTAGATAAGGAAAAAAATGCCCACCACAAGTAGCGTACAAAACCCTCCAATTGCAACCCCTACTATAACCCCCACGTTTGGGTTCGACGGCAATCCCGGCGGATTAGACGCAGGCGGAGGCGGCGAAGGTGTGGTTCCGTTGGTCGTCGTCGGAGGAGGAGGAGGAGGTGAAGTGGTGTTATTCGCAGGTGAAGAAGGTGGAGGCGACGTGCCGTTAGTCGCCGGAGACGGCGCCGACATCGTCGCCTAGTTTCAAAGTCAGCGACGGAAGGGGCTGGAGCTGCAATTCGCCTTTTTTTAACGGTTTTCTCGTAATTTGGTCAGAGTGCAGCTGCGAATGCGAAGAGAATCTGACTGATAGAGAGGACAAAAGAATGGTCACATGGGGTGGTGGTGGCTGGTGGAACAAGACTAGAATTAGTGGGACCCATTTGAGTTAGAGAGACGAAATTGACGTAGACCGTTTGTAATTCGCGTAATATTTGTGTTTATTTAACACGGTTGAATTGAAAACGCCCTGCCATTCAAGCACCCAAAAAAGTTTCTTCCCAGAGCTAACTAAACAGCCGATTATGCCTCCTAGTATTAAAGTCTAGTTGACTTTTTTATTATTTATAACTGAGACGTATTAGGTCGGATTCTTAATAAAAATGAATTTGAAATATTATTGGTAATTTATTGTGAGACGAAGTCTACATTCATTCTCTTCATGTAAATAATATTGTTTGTTCAAACAAAAAAAATGGGCAATTCTGTTTTAATTCTATTTCTCAACCTGCTTAATTGAGTTGTGATTTTACCAACAAGAGAAAAATTGATTTGACTTGTAATCCGGAAATTAGAAAAAGGAAACGTAGATGCTTTTTGTACAAGGAAAATTAAATATTAAGTCTAACCTACTTTTTATTTTATTGAGTCTAACATATTCTTTAGCAAATTAAATGTTGAACATTTTTAGATTAGGTGAGTACCAAGCAAAATGTAAGAATTAAGTCACAAATCATGTTGATATGTGGATCAAATTGTTTCCATTAAGGGTGTAGTTTAAAACTTTCGGATTATCCAAAGTTTGCTCTACGGCCACCAATGCAACCAGACCTTCAGCTCTCTCTTCATTCTAGCAATTTATGACTCTTCCTCTCTCTTTCTCAACCAAGCATGTTTGTGGTTTCCACTTACAATCAATGTGTCAATGGGAGAATTGGGTTGAGCCAAATGCTCATACTTAAGACCCAAATGCCTTTTGACCAAGATGAAGTTCATTGCTCTTAGGCAGAGTTCTACAAGGATTTCTCAAGAGCCAGAAGTAATCCATCTAGGGTTTTGGGCACATCTTTGCCTCCATGAAAAGTAGTGTGATCTTAGCAACACATAATTCATGCTAGCCTTCGAGCGAGAAAGGAGAACCCAGTCAGAAGTCAATAACCTCACTTACACCCTCCACAGTGCTCCAAGGTTATATTACTAGATGGACGCATTGTATACTGCTTACGAAAGGTTTAGGGACTCCAACCATGTTGTGTGGGAAAGTCCCGAGTAGGGAGGAGCCGCAAGGCAAACAAGTGATGACATGAAAAGAATTGAAGTTGTGCCCATATATCTCTTTTTGGTCTTAAATCTCTCCAGAATATCATGTCAATGCCATAGTGTATGCAAGATAGCTCCACTGTAGTGACAGAAAAAACTTGAAAAAGTAGAGTTGAGTGATGACTCATCTATATATTCAAAGGATGAATTCCATTAATTTATACTTCTCTGTTGAAGAACAGTTAACATGTTGAAAGAATTTAAAGATGTTTTCGCTTGGAGCTAGGAGGAAATGCTCGGCTTGGACCCAAGCCTAGTGTGCCATACATTGAACGTTCAACCTGGAGTCAAGCATGTAGTGCAACAAAGAAGAAACTTTCATCCGACGATTGAAGCATAGATCAAGGTAAAAGTGGAAAAGCTTCTAGCTAAGGGATTCATTAGTTTTATCAAGCACCCCCTTTGGTTGGCAAACATAGTTCCTGTGAAGAAGAAGAAGATACTGTTAAAATAAAGATGTGTCAACTATGGAGACCTCAACAGAGCATTCCCAAAAGATGAATTCTCGCTCCCCAACATGGATATCATGATTGATTCAACTTCTGGGCAGGATTAATGTCATTTATGGATGAGTTATAATCAAAATGAAAATGTCCATGAGAGATGAATAAATGGCAGTCTTCCATACATCTTTCACAAATGTTTACTACATAATCATACCATTTGGTCTCAAGAATGTGAACCTCGTTTTACATGTTGGGTTTCCGAGCATATGATTGGGAGTTATTTAATACGAATAATTAAATACGCAACATAAATAAAAGAGGAGTGGTCAGCATACTAGGGTGTACCTCAGCTAGGTTTTTCTCTCTTTTTCTTTGAGAGACAAAATTTATTGCATGGGACATATGAGAAAAACACAAGGTGTATTTATACACCACCCTTGCCTCACCGCTGTAGGGTTTGCTCCTAGACGCCTAGTGCTTTAAGCCTTGCGTTAAGCCCACTTTACTTGCTTACTTCGGCTTGTGATTGGACTCCTTTTAATTAAATAATGCTCAAACTTTATTTTAATTAAAATCATGTCCAACATGCCCAAATAACTATTTTTTTTTTTCTCAAAACCCAAATAACTAATCTGATATAGTTAACAATTAATTATATCTTATCATCCTCCAGTCAGGCCATTAGTATTATCATAGGTGAGTGACCTCTTAGATTCTAACTAAAACTGCCACTGAATTAATTAATAAATTACTGTAATTCCACAAGCTATAATATAAGTGACACGTAACTTGACACATATCGACCCGGAATGTCCACCTGGACACCCGAATCGCATGTGCTGGTCGACACCTGGAAGGTGACGAAGCCATAAAGTGTAGTAATGTGGAAAATGTGAATAAATTAAAACCTAAAACTGACTAATTTAGAGTAGGCATGTGAGCAGGGATTGAACCCATATCACACAAGTGATGTCAGAGCATAGATAAATTGCAGTAAAAGAAGGGTAATGACATTTATATCGAAAGGAGAAGTCTCCTACATAGCAGCTTTTGCCAACAATCCTCATCGTCACGAAACCTCTACCACTAAAATCCTGGAGGGACGAAAAACAAGGGTGAGTGGGCCTGAAAGTAAAGTTTTGTAAAACCTTTTCAAAAAGTGTAACCCTTCACTATAAAACAAGTATATGGTTTCCCAAAAATAATATAATACCAATATGTAATACGGTACCCTGCAGCAAAGGTGAGTAAAAAGATGTAGGGTACACCATCAAGATATCTCAACATTAAATCTCAAATCGATATCACAAGAAAACAATGCTCATTAATTTATGTAGGCACACAAGTCCATTGCAGAGATAATCAGACAATGGAACAGGCTGGGTGTAGGTTTTACATTCTGATACTACATCACGTGAGCTGCGCTAATCACATCACATACGAGTCCAAAACATCATACAAAAGGACAGGCTGACACCTAACTTTGGATCCAAAGCGAATGTAAATGGTGCATGTGAACTACACGTGAAGCTAGTCCTTGGCCCATGATAGTACAAATAACTAAGAGACACCGTGCAAACATGTAATAATGAGTAGATAAAAACGCAAGGATGTCATGCCACAAGTTTACGCTCACAAATAATATTAAAAACATAAAATGTACGGAAAGTCTATTTGTAAAGCTAAACATGGCACGTCACATCATAATATATAAAAACAATTGTTGAGAAAATCACACACACATATATATATATACACACACGTAAAAACAAAAAGACCCACTTACAGGTACTTGCGATGTCACATGTGAAAATTAACTTGACACACAAATTAAACCCTCTTCTTGACAATTGTAGTATATGTATAAGTAGGGATCGTTCTGGACCGGGGATTAGGAGGGATTGCTAAACACTTGAAACTGACTCAAAAACGTAAAAACAAAGTTTAAAACACTAAACTAGACTCAAAGAATGCAAGACTAAATTCTAAAACACTAAAACAACTCAAAAGACTCAAAACAGCACAAAAACACTCAAAACTGCCTAAAAACACAAACTGGGCAGTTTTGAACTCTAAACACTACTTTGGACGAAAATAGATTTTAACTTGACTCAAGACACTTAAAAACACAAATCAAAACAGATTTTAACTATTCTAACACTTCAAAATAAAGGGGGATTTGTTTTTGAACGAATTTAAACTTAAATAAACAAAATTGTAAAGACAACTTAAAAAGGCACGAAATTGGTGATTTAAATGGGTGAATGGCTAGTTAGAGGGATCCTTATCCACACATAAACATATGCATACAACTTGATTCCCAGTTACTCTTTCGATAAACCATGAATGACAATGTTCCGAATTAATTGTATTGAACTAATTAATTCCCAGATTTCCCTAAGTTCATTGAATTGAATGGATAACGCATCACAACCAAATTATTCTTATCAAGTTCCCTAACTATGGAATACGCATGATAGAGATACATATCAAAGATCATTAAGTTCCATGGAAATCATAAACATTGACAAGGCATTCATAACTATGGAATACGCATTTTACTCCTGCCTAGGATTTACTTAACACAATTGTGACTAGCAATCTTTACTACTTGTGAATATAAGTTCATAACGATTAGGTGAAATTCCCTTATATCCTAGCATCAAATTCATGCATGTAAACTAAGTAGGCCTCCTTAATCAACACACAAGAACAAGTTCTTCATAAAACAGATAAGTAAATCACATTCACAATTTATGAAATCATAACTGGAGTAAATCAAATCATAAGAAACATATATTCATGGCTTCAAATTCCCCCTCTAACTAATAGGGGTTTAGTTCCTCATGATAGCAATTAAACAAAGAAAACTGAATTGAAACATTGAAAACAAGGATAGACAACACCTAAGAACGCTCTAGCAGTAGTCACGACTTAGAGTGGCACCTTCTCCTTCCTTCCTTGAATAGCTGCGGCACAAGAGGGGTTTTCTGGGTTTGTGTGGATGATATGGCACGGCAGGGGGTGGTGGATGATTTCTGGCGTGAATGGTTGTGTATGGAGGGTGGTGTGCACGGCAAAGGATTGATTAGTATATATATAGGCACCAAAACCCTAGGTGAATCAGATTGGGACTTCTAGAAAGCCAAATCCATTCAGAAATAGGCTCAAAACAATCAGATTTCCAATAGGAAAGGGCCTAAGGTGCGGCAAGGCTTAGGGTTTCTAGAAACTTAATTTAAATGTCCCCCAATCAGAAAATAAACCCTCATTGTACCAAGAATTAAATTAGAAAAGGATTAGGATAGGATAAGGTTTGTTAAGATAAGATAAGGATTGGATAAGATAAGATAAGATAAGGTTGTTTGGATAATGTTTTGGATAATCCTCCTTCTTTTGAGCTGATTCCTTATCTTCAATGATTTGAATTTATTTCTCCAACCTTGAAACATATTCCCAACTCCATTTAAACTCCAAATTCGTCCATCTTCATGCCCATTGCTTGTGCTATCCATTCCAAGCCCAGATTTGCTCTAAAATGCTCCAAAATGCATCTTTTTGCCAATTTTGCTTCTTGGACCTAAAAACACACGAAAATGACTTTAAACACTATACTAAGCAACAAATAGCTAAGCAAATGCAAGGAAACACACTAACTAAGTAGCATAAATATGCTCCTATCAAATTCCCCCACACTTAGCTTTTGCTAGTCCTCAAGCAAAACAAAACAAACAAACGTAACCTAAACCTTCCAACGTTCACCTCAGGGATCTTTAATGATACATAACATGCCAAAGATCATTATTCCCACAGATTTTAGTTATCCCTACCCTTGAGCACATACTTAATCAAAGTTACCACACATTAGCTCGCATTTAATCAATTAAAACAACATTTTGAATGTAGTAACATGCCTTAGAGAATCCCTCAATTCCTTACTAGATATGCACTCAATCACACAGATTTTCTGACTACACTCCCTACACTAGTTATATGTGAGAAGATTGATGTAAATATGAAACTAATACTCACATATATGTTTAACAAGAAAAGTAATTTCTGGAATGCATGTATAGATATGATCTCATGAATAGAATGCTACTACTTAGATGCGAGAACCAGGGACACCATATGCTCATACCAATCCCAAACTCCACATATTGAAACACATAACACTCAAGATTGAAGTATAGGGTTATAACGGGGCTAAGGGTATTGGCTAACAAAGAAAGGTAAGGAAAACAAACGTTCTTAAAGCAATAGCAAGCAAAGCAATGAATATGACACTTAGAACTCCCTTTCTTGAATGCAGCCGCACACTTTGAACACAAAGGGACAAAAAACACATATTTTTAGGGCCGAATTCAACTTTTTGGACCCCTTCTTCAACAACCAACACTTGTGAGCTTCAATCTCACTTATTTTGAAAACTTTTCATACTTTTTCACAACTTTTCTTTTTTCTTTTCTTTTTCACACGAATTTTCTTCTTTTTTTTTTCTTTTTTTTTTTTTTTCTTCTTCACCCGTGCCCTTGTTTGATACTTTGTTGGCACACAATCAGACACATAAATCCCTTCCCCCACACTTGTTTTGCCGCCCAAATAACGAACAAAGGGAATTCATTCTTAGGTCATGCTTAGCTACGCCTTAAGAACAAGGGTAAGGATGGTCCTAATCTAGGCTAGGTAAGGATAATGTGGGTAAACAAAGAACATAGGCTAAACAAGGCTCAAATGGGTTAAACCTACAATTCATATGCAAAGGGTTAGGCTTTTTGGCTCTGGTTTTAAACTAAACAACTTCATCTTGATTATGTGTTATGCTAATCAATTTCATGCTTTGAATGAAACGGGTATGAGTTCTAGTATTTGGAACTAAATGATGAAACGCCTTCTAAGTAGAAACCAAGCAAAGAATAATGAGATCATGCAACGACTTTAGAAAACAAAGAATGCACAGATTATTAACTCTCCAAAGAACGTTTTAAGCTCAAGTCTCTCAGGGTTGTAGCGTTCGTTTGAGTTACTTCCTTCAAGCATGTTACAAAAACTGATTTTATCCTTTTTGTGATTACATGTGAATTCATGAATGTCAACTACAACCAAGCATAAACCAAAGAATATATCAAACGTCAATCCAAGTTTGTAACTTTCTTTAACAGTTATGCAATTAAAAACCAAATCCTCATCATTGTGTTGGAAGGTACCCTAAGACACAAACAAACACACAAAAACAACTCTTTTTGGGTTTTTCAAAACAATTTTTCAAATTTTTATGGTATTTTCGGATTTTCTTTTCAAAACACACTAAAAGACTCCAAAACAGCTTAAAAACACTTAAAAACACTGAAAACAACATTCAAAGTGATAGGTGATAAAAACCCACGAATTTCATGCAAAAACACTTTGTTACCCCCCCACACTTAAACCAAACATTGTCCTCAATGTTTCAAACATAAACTCACAGAAAGCAAACAGCAATCAACACAACTAACTAACATAACAAGATGGCAAAGGAAAAGCAATAAAGAGTAGGGTTTAGAAACGCAAATCTGGTTTTGGAGCCGGAGAGTTCCTAGGTCGTCTTTATTTGCATGGGTTGCCTCCCAAGAAGCGCTTGCTTTAACGTCTTCCAGCCGGACGAACCTTCCCTCTATTCTTCAATGAGGCCTACGGCATTAAAGGATATGTCCTCCGTAATGTGCTCTTCAAAGTGCTCATAATATGGCTTCAATCGATGTCCATTCACTTTGAATTCTTGTTGCGTTTTTAAACTTTGAATTTGGACTGCACCATGAGGAAAAACATTAGTAACCACAAAAGGACCAATCCACTTAGAACGCAACTTACCTGGAAATAGACGAAGGCGAGAATTGAAAAGTAACACTTTCTGCCCTATAGAGAACAGCTTGCTACGAATCATCTTGTCATGGAATGCCTTTGTTTTCTCCTTGTAGATCCGTGCATTCTCATAAGCTTCATTCCTAATTTCTTCTAGCTCATTCAATTGAAGCTTTCTATGAAGACCTGCGGCATCAATGTCCATGTTGAATGTTTTGACAGCCCAATGTGCACGATGTTCTAACTCGACGGGAAGATGACATGGTTTCCCATAGACTAGCCGAAATGGGGACATTCCAATTGGGGTTTTATAGGCAGTGCGATATGCCCACAATGCATCATTCAAACGCAAGCTCCAATCCTTCCGAGTTGGCCCTACAGTTTTCTCCAAAATCTGCTTGATTTCTCTATTTGAAACCTCGGCTTGCCCATTGGTTTGAGGGTGATAAGGTGTTGAAACCTTATGCGTGACATTATACTTCTTGAGCAGCGCCTCAATGGTTCGATTGCAAAAATGGGAACCCCCATCACTGATTAGGACTCTTGGCATTCCAAATCTAGCAAATATGTTAGTTCTAACAAAATCTGCAACCACTTTAGAATCATTAGTGCGGGTGGCTTTTGCTTCCACCCATTTCGACACATAATCCACAGCAAGCAAAATATAAAGGAAACCATGTGAGGAAGGAAAAGGACCCATGAAATCAATACCCCAAACATCAAAGATTTCAACACTAAATATGGGGTGTTGCGGCATTTGTTGTTTAGGACCTATATTGCCCGTTCTTTGACATCTATCACAAGTCATACAAAAAGTTCTAGCATCTCTAAAGATAGTAGGCCAATAAAATCCACATTCTAAAACTTTATGTGCTGTTCTTTGCGTACCAAAGTGACCTCCACATGCATAGGTGTGACAAAAAGTTAAAATTGAATTAAACTCAGAATCATGCACACACCTACGTAGAACCTGATCAGGGCAATATTTCCACAAGTATGGGTCATCCCAAACATAAGAACGTGCATCCTTTTTAAGTTTATCACTTTGGTGCTTGTTTAGTTCTCTTGGAATGTGTTTAGACACCAAATAATTTACTACATCGGCATACCATGGCTCACTTACCTTGATGGACAGCAGCTGCTCATCTGGGAATGTCTCTTGGATAGGCACGGCATCATCCTCATGCACCATACGGCTCAAGTGATCAGCCACCACGTTTTCACTCCCCTTCTTGTCCCGGATTTCAATATCGAACTCTTGGAGAAGAAGCATCCAGCGAATGAGTCTTGGTTTGGCCTCTTTCTTGGTGAACAAATACTTCAAAGCTGCATGGTCAGTGTAAATAATAACTTTAGTACCAAGTAAATAAGAACGAAACTTATCTAAAGCAAACACAACAGCAAGAAGTTCTTTTTCAGTGGTAGAGTAATTCAATTGTGCATCATTCAAGGTCCGAGATGCATAATAGATGACATGGGGCTTCTTGTCCTTCCTTTGTCCCAAAACAGCTCCTAATGCATAATCCGAAGCATTACACATAAGCTCAAAAGGAAGGCTCCAATCTGGTGGGACTATGATGGGGGCCGAAGTTAGCATCTCTTTGAGGTGTTTGAATGCCTTCTCACATTCCTCGTTGAAGTCAAAAGCCACATCTTTCTGGAGGAGACGGCAAAGAGGGTTTGAAATCTTTGAAAAGTCCTTGATGAATCGCCTATAGAATCCTGCATGTCCAAGAAAAGAACGAACCTCTCTAACCGAAGTAGGAGAGGGTAAGTAGCGTACAAGATCTATTTTTGATTTATCAACCTCAATTCCCCTTTCTGAAATGATATGACCTAAAACTATGCCTTGTTTTACCATAAAGTGACATTTTTCCCAATTCAAAACAAGGTTAGTTTCAATGCAACGTTTTAGAATCAAAGTGAGATTATCTAAGCACCCATCAAACGAATCCCCAAAAACACTAAAATCATCCATGAATACCTCAATAATTTTCTCCACAAAATCTGAAAAGATACTTACCATGCATCTTTGAAAGGTGGCAGGTGCATTGCATAAACCGAATGGCATGCGACGATAGGCAAAGGTACCAAAGGGGCACGTGAAAGTGGTCTTTTCTTGGTCATCCGGAGCTATAACAATCTGATTATATCCAGAGTACCCATCAAGAAAACAATAAAAAGAATGACCGGCTAACCTTTCAAGCATTTGATCAATGAACGGCAAAGGGAAGTGGTCCTTCCTCGTGGTGGCGTTTAGCTTCCTATAGTCAATGCACACTCTCCAACCTGTTTGGATACGTGTGGGCACAAGTTCATTCTCGGCATTCTTCACCACAGTGACTCCGGATTTCTTTGGAACACATTGCACCGGTGAAACCCAACGGCTATCTGAGATTGGATAAATTACTCCACAATCAAGAAGCTTTATAATTTCCTTCTTCACAACTTCCATCATTGGAGGGTTGAGTCAGCGTTGAGCCTCTCGAGTTGGTTTAGCCCCCTCCTCTAGAAGTATGCGATGCATGCATGTTGTAGGGCTAATCCCCCTAATATCGGCCAATGTCCATCCAATGGCTGTTTTGTGCTCTTTCAACACCTGAATTAACTTTCCTTCCTCTGTTGCCGTGAGTGTGGAGGATACAATGACGGGCAATGTCTCGTTATCTCCCAAAAAGACGTACTTCAAATGATCCGGCAATGGTTTAAGCTCAAGTACGGGTGCCTGAATCACTGAGGGTAACAACTTGTTAGTAGAAATTGGAATTGAAATTGGTTTTGAAGGCTTACCATGGTGCTGAGGTAGTGACTCTAGGGCAGCCACCATCTCGGCCTCTTCTTCACTTATAGGCACGGCAATATTGGGTTTTTGCCCAATTCCTTGTGCAATTGTTGATTCAAGGGGATCCCTATCCAAGGAATCAAGGTAATCCTGCGCCAATTCATCAAATATATCAATAGCAAAACAAGAATGATTTTCTTTAGGAAATTTAATAGTTTCAGCAAGATTGAAATCAATAACTTCCCCATCAAATTCCATTGTCAACGTCCCTTTGAACACATCGATCTTGGTGCGGGCTGTTTTCATGAAAGGTCTCCCAAGGAGGATCGGCAAAGGGGTAGAATGGGGTGTATCCTCCATGTCAAGCACATAAAAATCCGCTGGAAAAATCAGATTTCCAACCTGCACCAAAACATCTTCCAAAACTCCTTTTGGATATGCATTAGAACGATCGGCTAATTGGATAATAACACCATCATTTTTAAGCTCTCCTAAATTCATAGATGCATAAACAGAATATGGCATGACATTTATAGATGCACCTAAGTCTAACATGGCAGATTCAAAACGAGTATTTCCAATAACACAAGGAATTGTAAAACTACCCGGATCTTTGCATTTAGGGGGTAATTTCCTTTGTAAAACAGCAGAGACATTCTCACTTACTTGAACCACTTCTTTGTTAGAAATCCTTCTTCTTGTTGTACAAAGCTCTTTCAAAAACTTAGCATACCTTGGGACTTGCTTTATTGCATCAAGGAGTGGGATATTGACTTGAACTTTCCGGAATGTCTCTAGAATGTCTTTTTCAGCATCCTCTTTCTTTGATTGCCGTAACCTGCCAGGAAAGGGCACAATTAGTGGAGTAGAGCTTGAAGAATTCATATTGGGACTTACCTTGATGGTTGAGGACGGTTTAGAAGTGGGGATTGGCTGCGGCAAGGATTGTGCATTCCTTGCCGTGGGTTTGGGTGCTTCATCCTCCTCCAATTGCAGCTTCTTGTCCTCTTCTTGACTTGATCTAGATGGTTGTGAATCAGTTCCAACCTGCTTACCACTTCTCAACGTGATTGCTTGGGCAGTTTCAAATCCTCCCTTAGGATTAACAACGGTTGAACTAGGCAACCTGCCTTGTTCTCGGAATTGGCCCATGAATTCAGCCATTTGACCCATTTGTTTCTTCAATTCATCCACCTCTTTAGCTTGATTTTTTATGCTCTGCATGTCCTGCGTCAAAGAGGTTAGTACTTGAAGAATTTTATCATTATTTAACGACGAACCTGAATTGGTTTGGGCCGAAGTTGGGTGAGGTTGTGGGGCTGCATACGGCCTTGGAAACATCCCAGGGGGCTGTCTAAATCCGCTTTGTGGCTGTGCTTGCTGAGAATCCCTCCATTTGAAGTTTGGATGATCTCTCCATCCCGGATTGTATGTGTTTGAGTATGGGTCGTGTCTTTGTTGGGTTTGGCCTTGGAAACCCACGGCTTGGGCAGTTTCCCACCCCCCCATTCTCAATCAATTGAGGGCATTGATCGTTGAGATGTCCCTGCATAGAACACACTCCACATATGGCCGGCCCTTGTGCTTTGTTTCCATCCACAACCTGTGACAAAAGAAGAGTGAGATTAGCCATTTGAGATTGTAATTCTGAAATTGCATTTACCTCATTCACTTGTTGTTGCCGTGGCCCTTCTCTCTGTCCAACTCCTTCGTATTGTTGCGCATTCAAGGCTCGATTTGCAATTAGAGTCTTGGCAGCCACGGGTGTTTTGTCAACCAAAGCTCCTCCCGCTGAAGCATCAAGCATTTGTCTCTCAATGGGGAGAAGTCCTTCATAGAAATATTGGAGGAGAAGCTCTTCCTTCATTTGATGTTGTGGACAAGAAGCAACAAGCGCCTTGAACCGCTCATAATAGGCTGGAAACGATTCCCCTTGGGTTTGTTGAATGCCACTTATCTTTTTCCTCAAGAGAATGACTCTTGAAGTTGGGAAAAATTTCTCTAAGAATGCGCGCTTCATGCTTTCCCATGAAGTAACGGTTCCAGGTGCTAGTTCGTAGAGCCAATCCTTAGCCTTTTCCAAAAGAGAGAATGGAAAGGCTTTCATCTTCAATATACTTCCATCAACATTGACAGGGGTCATGCTTGAACAAACCACTTCAAATTCCTTCAAGTGCTTGTTCGGATCTTCCATGGACAACCCGTGGAATTTGGGGATGTGGTGCAACAAGCTAGACTTCAATTCAAACTCATCAGTCTTGCCTTGAGCCGCCCTAGGATATTGAATGCATAAAGGGGTCGCATTGTCCAATCCCGAGGCTGAAAGTTCTTTGATTATTCGGTTATCTGCAGCCATGTCGTGCTCCTCTTCCAAATCCTCTTCAATTTCAACTTCAGATTCGGAATTAGAACTTGAACTAAGTAGATCAGGTTCTGGGTGCTTCCTCTTCCTTCTCAAATCTCGTTCAAAATCGTCGTTAAACTCCAAGATATGTGCGTGAACGGGTTGAGAACTTCGAGTCATACACTAGTACCTAAAACAAAGAAAACAAAACAAATCAGAAAACTAAGCAAAACAAAAACAAAAACAAGTTAAAATACACGGCAGAAACTAGGGAGATTAGCAAGTTTGCTAATCCCCGGCAACGGCGCCAAAATTTGATGTGAAAATTAACTTGACACACAAATTAAACCCTCTTCTTGACAGTTGTAGTATATGTATAAGTAGGGATCGTTCTGGACCGAGGATTAGGAGGGATTGCTAAACACTTGAAACTGACTCAAAAACGTAAAAACAAAGTTTAAAACACTAAACTAGACTCAAAGAATGCAAGACTAAATTCTAAAACACTAAAACAACTCAAAAGACTCAAAACAGCACAAAAACACTCAAAACTGCCTAAAACACAAACTGGGCAGTTTTGAACTCTAAACACTACTTTGGACGAAAATAGATTTTAACTTGACTCAAGACACTTAAAAACACAAATCAAAACAGATTTTAACTATTCTAACACTTCAAAATAAAGGGGGATTTGTTTTTGAACGAATTTAAACTTAAACAAACAAAATTGTAAAGACAACTTAAAAAGGCACGAAATTGGTGATTTAAATGGGTGAATGGCTAGTTAGAGGGATCCTTATCCACACATAAACATATGCATACAACTTGATTCCCAGTTACTCTTTCGATAAACCATGAATGACAATGTTCCGAATTAATTGTATTGAACTAATTAATTCCCAGATTTCCCTAAGTTCATTGAATTGAATGGATAACGCATCACAACCAAATTATTCTTATCAAGTTCCCTAACTATGGAATACGCATGATAGAGATACATATCAAAGATCATTAAGTTCCATGGAAATCATAAACATTGACAAGGCATTCATAACTATGGAATACGCATGTTACTCCTGCCTAGGATTTACTTAACACAATTGTGACTAGCAATCTTTACTACTTGTGAATATAAGTTCATAACAATTAGGTGAAATTCCCTTATATCCTAGCATCAAATTCATGCATGTAAACTAAGTAGGCCTCCTTAATCAACACACAAGAACAAGTTCTTCATAAAACAGATAAGTAAATCACATTCACAATTTATGAAATCATAACTGGAGTAAATCAAATCATAAGAAACATATATTCATGGCTTCAAATTCCCCCTCTAACTAATAGGGGTTTAGTTCCTCATGATAGCAATTAAACAAAGAAAACTGAATTGAAACATTGAAAACAAGGATAGACAACACCTAAGAACGCTCTAGCAGTAGTCACGACTTAGAGTGGCACCTTCTCCTTCCTTCCTTGAATAGCTGCGGCACAAGAGGGGTTTTCTGGGTTTGTGTGGATGATATGGCACGGCAGGGGGTGGTGGATGATTTCTGGCGTGAATGGTTGTGTATGGAGGGTGGTGTGCACGGCAAAGGATTGATTAGTATATATATAGGCACCAAAACCCTAGGTGAATCAGATTGGGACTTCTAGAAAGCCAAATCCATTCAGAAATAGGCTCAAAACAATCAGATTTCCAATAGGAAATGGCCTAAGGTGCGGCAAGGCTTAGGGTTTCTAGAAACTTAATTTAAATGTCCCCCAATCAGAAAATAAACCCTCATTGTACCAAGAATTAAATTAGAAAAGGATTAGGATAGGATAAGGTTTGTTAAGATAAGATAAGGATTGGATAAGATAAGATAAGATAAGGTTGTTTGGATAATGTTTTGGATAATCCTCCTTCTTTTGAGCTGATTCCTTATCTTCAATGATTTGAATTTATTTCTCCAACCTTGAAACATATTCCCAACTCCATTTAAACTCCAAATTCGTCCATCTTCATGCCCATTGCTTGTGCTATCCATTCCAAGCCCAGATTTGCTCTAAAATGCTCCAAAATGCATCTTTTTGCCAATTTTGCTTCTTGGACCTAAAAACACACGAAAATGACTTTAAACACTATACTAAGCAACAAATAGCTAAGCAAATGCAAGGAAACACACTAACTAAGTAGCATAAATATGCTCCTATCACATCCTTTCAAGCAAAGAAAGTCAGAGTCTCTGATAGTAATCGCACCTAAGCATAATATTGGGACCCATTAGTAAAACTCAACTTAAACGATAAAATTTGAGAAAACGGAGTGCGGATTTGAACTCAGAGCGTCGAAATATGCTAAAAGGGGTCCCGGGCAAATTTTGTAAAAAGTCAACCGTGACGCCCGATGGTCAACTAAGTTAAAACTTTGAAATTTCACTAAATGGATATCAAAAACGGACTTGGGGCGTCGAAATTAGCCTATGAGGATTTCTGAGAAATTTCGAAAAAATCAACACCAGGAATATTCCAGAATCCATTTAGAATTTGGGTTGGGCCAGATCCTGGGTTCCGGTCTAGATCCGAGTTGAAGGGTTATGGGTTGGGCCGGTTCTAAGTTTGGGTTTTGGGGTTTTTTTTTTTGGTACCAGATCAGGTTGACCCGTTTGAACTCACGGGCCGGCCCAAGAGTTTGGGCCAAAGCAACCGCCGAAAATTGACCGGGAAACTCCAAAAGGTCCTAACGGGTTCATTTTTCAACCAAATTCAAAGATTCAAAAGCCAAAAAGAAGCTCAAGAGGTAAGGAACAAAAATATACCATTGGGGTTCTCTTCCGTGGTCGCATTTGGCCAGAAAATGGCATGCTAGGACCAGATTTCTCACCGAAATATGGGAAAAAGCTTCCCGAGGTGATTTCTGTGTAAAACTTACCCAAAACTTGCCTGTGAGTTTGGAATCAAGCTAGAAATCAAAAGCTATAATGAAACGAGGTGGTGTGAGTCCTTACCGAGGTTGGAAGTGTGTGGTTCACCGGAACAATCATCGGAGGGACGAGGAATAATGGCAGCAGCCACCGTCGCTAGAGGGACCTGGTGTCCTAAGTGTTTATGGTTGAGGATCATGATGGTACTATGGTCTGAAAACTCGCCGACACGACGAGTTGGTGGTGGCATTGCAGAGGTGGGACACGAGAGAAAGTATAGAGGTGAGGGAGAGTTGAGAGGGAAGAGATGATAGCTGAGGGAGGAAAGGCAGTACGGGAAAGAAAATGGGGAGCTGAGGTGGTCGTCTAGCTCGTCAGAGAGATGGCGAGAGGTGTGGGGGGGTCGGGCATCTCTGCATTTGCAGATAGAGAGGTAGCTGAGAGATTTTGGGAGAGTTCGAATGAGAGAGGGAGAACCGGGAGAGTTATGTGAGAGTTGAGAGAGTGACGTGTGAGAGAGAGGGAGAAAGAAAATATTTATAAAAAAAAACATGATGTTTGAATGAGATAGAGAGACAAAAGGAAGAGAGTGAGAAGGAAAAGAGAAATGATGAGTGGCGTGTGAGTGTCAGAGAGAAGGAGAGAGAGATGGTGGGAGAGGGAGAGTTGGCTACAGTGAGGGAGAATGACAGTGGCAGATGGAGCTGGAAAAGTGGGGTGTTCAAAACCCAAATAAATCATTATTTTAATATCCATTTGTCACAATATATTATAAAAATATTAAGGGTAAGATTCACACGGGTGTACTGCACAAAATAAGTCTCATATCACAACAGGGAAGTGATGTACGCTGCACAAAGTCACAATTCAAGTTTAAAATTGTCCCGGTAATTTTACATAGTTTCGGACATAACTGGTTCGTTATAACTCTAAATTGAGTTCCATTTGTTGCCACGTGTTCGTTAAATGAGTACTATTCAAAAATAGTAAAACAAGACTGGAAAAATGAAAGAAAAATTGAGGTCCACGTGGAAGGCCTACGTGGCACCTCAGAGGTATTTTGATAATTTCACTACTA
Organism: Heteromeles arbutifolia; assembly: GCA_024362995.1. Taxonomy (NCBI): domain Eukaryota; kingdom Viridiplantae; phylum Streptophyta; class Magnoliopsida; order Rosales; family Rosaceae; genus Heteromeles; species Heteromeles arbutifolia. The sequence continues at coordinate 18,505,736 of JANCRC010000012.1, forward strand.
TTGAGAATAAAATACGATAAATCTCATAACGGGATGTCACAATCTACCCCCTTTAGGAAAATTTCATCCTCTAAATTCAAAACACCATAATTTAAACAAGGAATAAGTATGGATACAAGCCTCTCGCACGTTTCTCAATTTCCTGTGTAGCTTCTTCAACATATTGGTATCTTCGAATGCCATATCGCTTGCGTCCACGCGATCGTGGTGACAAGCACTACGAGAGTAGGTGTGTGTGTGTGTGTGTCTTTGGGTCAAGCCCAAACAATAATTATTTAGGCATGATGCCTAATTAATCAAATACTACCAGAAACGGGCATATATGCCCACTTGCTTAACGAACCCAACGAATAAGTCATCAATGTCACAGTCTGCAGCCTGCAATACCGACAACCGACTTTTGTCTCGATAAACAAGTAATGGAACTACGAGAGTGCAAAATTACCATTTTACCCCTCGTTAGAAAAAATGTATAAATCGTGCGCGCGTGTTCGTAAGAACACGTAATACCTAGAAAGACGTGAAAATGAACAAAGAGTAATAAGGACTCAGATGTCCACTCCTAAAATCCACGTAGGATTTCCACTTAGTCGGTCATGGGCGTTTCGAATTTTTCCGGCGTTAGGGAATAAAATAAAGATAAATGTGGGACATGATTCTGCTAATCGGTCTAAAGGGTGTCCTCATGGACTGACAGAAGATGGGCACCTTAGTAAGTCAGTCAACAATCACCGAGACATCATCATTGTTTCCACGTGTACGGGGTCGCTCGTACATAAAGTCCATGGTGATACTCTCTCATATCCATCCGGATATAAGGAGTGACTAACAATTCGATCGATTTCTTTCTTCCTGCTATAACTAGCCGACAAATTAGGTATTTGCTTAATAACTAAGCAATATCCTTTTTCATCCCAAGTCAAAAGTGGAAAGGTCAGACTTGGAAATTAGTTAACAAGGTTTCTTGATGATCTGTAAGTAACGTCGCATTAATACTTGTGAGTCGTAACTGAAATAGGATACAACGGCTAAGTCATCCATGTGTTTTTCTGTTGAGATCATTAGCAACTATGTTTGCACAACCGGGGTAGTACACGATGATGCAATCGTAAACATTGATTGATTTCTTCTATCATCACTGTCTACAATTAAGCTCATTCCAAATGAAGATTTTGGCATGTTTCTCTATACAGAAACCATCAAGTTTTTTACTGTAAAGGCAGTAATTGTCAACTCAAAGTCGTAGGAAGACAGTTCACTTCATATGGTTCCAGTTGTTGGAATGCATAAGCAGTTACCCTCCCATGCTACATCAGCACGTATCCAGATCATTCAGTGAAGTATCACGGTAGATTTTGAAATTTAATCACATTCGAAAAGAGACATCTCAATTGTCAGAAACTTAATCACATTCACAACTCAAATGAAAATTACTTCTTTACTGGTCAACTTGTAAGGAATAAGGCTAAGGTGGAGAAAGTTCGCACATAATATCAATGGTAATCGACGAGACCAAGTATACATCGTATTTCGCAACACCTTGTAGGGGTCCTAATTTTTCTACAACTACAACATTTTTGGGGATTGACAAGAATGTCGTTTGCTGAGCTCACGCCCCACAAAAAGAAACATGATCTAAACAAAACTAGCATTTAGGGAATTTAGTTAAACCTGATTCGCCTTGAAATTGCTCAGATCAAATCATTGGTGTTTAGAAAGTTTGACTTCATTATTGGAGTAAACAAGGAAGTTCTGGATATGGTTATCACGAATCTCACGGGACATGGGCGAAATGCACGGTCTTTCAGGTTAATGAACAATATTGGAGCATTCATCAACCTGTTGAAACTGTGCCTTAAAACCAATCATATGATGATACTTTACAAACATTTCACATGTTAAACTAATCTAGTTTAATACAAAGGGCAAAGATTATTGTTTTAAGCCGTCTCATGTAAATGTTATATGCTTAAACGATTAGTCTAAGGAATATGTAATTGAATGTGATCTAAAGAAGTTAGATTCAAGAGACCATTCTCTTTCATATACATATCCTAGATGTTCCTGATCATAGGATTGCCAATTGGGCATTGACAGTCCGTTAAGATCAATACATGCTATGTCTTCTCTTAGGGAGAGTGACTAGTCTCGAGTCATTGGTGTGACTGACACCAAGATAAGCATGTAAGTGCTCAATAGAGAATGAGTCCACTGAACACGATCAACAAGGAGTTCTCATACTCATGTCACATGAGAACTCATGGTTGGGATAATGCAAAGTAGTCATTTGACCTGAGGCATCATAGTTGTCTTGTGGTTAGGTCGTTGATCTTTGACTACGTCAAAGTCACTCCGTCAGAGGGTGTCCACGGCATAGTTGGGGTTCAGTCACTTAGCCATAGAGGCAAGTGAATGCACAACAAGGGATCTCTAACCTTCAAACCGTTTAAGGGAGAATACTCTATGATATGATTAAGAATCTCTGGCTAGAGTGTGAATGAGATTTAGGAAGTCGTTCCAAATCACATTCAAGGTAATCATATAAGTAAAAGAATCACATTGGATAGTAGACATGAATAAACTATCAAACCAAACAATATGGTCAAGAGTATTGTATTAGAGAAAGACCGTATTGCATTGTAATCCTAAACTGAATAGGTTCTCCACCTCTTCTGATTAGCTTGGGCAGCCATGACATACTGCTAGGTGTCACTCATGGTTTGTGGAAGCCCTAAAGGAGTGTAATCGCTAAAGGGTTGAAAGTAAGTTTCAATTCACAAACGATTTGAAGAGTTCTAATCACCCACTGCCTTGCTAAAAGGAACCTAATGGATTGTACACCGAGTAAGGTAGAGATTGAAGAAACCACGAAGATGAGTAAGGATAATTAAATGGTTTAATTGTTTATGGCTAGGATTAATTAATATGTTAATTAATCAAACGAATAAGTTCGTTATAGACCTCGGGTCAGTTGGGATTTGAATGTCAAGCCCATTAACATAAGTTGTATGACAACTTAGTGACTAAAAAACTTAAAAGAGCCCAAATAGCCCAAAGGCACTAGGAGGCCGGCCATATAGAGAAGGAAATGGGTTTTGGTTCTTTTTGGTCACTTAATTGAAGGGACTATATAAATGACTTTATAACATTTTCATCGTTAGGGTTTTCTAAGGAAAGAGAAGAGAACACAAAAGCTTTCTCTTCTCTAATGAAGGCCGGCCACCCTAGAGGAACATAGCTAGCAATCTTCCTTCCTCTAGGTCACTCATATCTTCATCAATGCTTTCCTTGGTGTGGAGACTTAGAGGTTCTCTATTTTGGGAACTTGGAGAATCCATTCTACCATCCTCATCCAAGAAATCCATGGAGCTAAGAAGTAAGGAATGAAGGCCCTATCTCTTGGGTGATTAGCCTTTGCTTATGCAAAGAGGAATCAACAAAGGTATAATATTTCTCAACTCACTTTATTCTTGAGTTGAGTCTTGGTTCACCATAACTACTAGGCTTTGAATTTCATGGGTTAAGTTTTGTTTTTGAGTGCATACAAGCATGATTCCGCCTTTTAATTGTTAATAGCATGCATAAATGTTGCTCAAATGAACTAGTTTTCACAAATATTTCCTTCAAGTGGTATCAAGAGCCTAGGTCTAGTAGTTGGTGAATCCCCTTGGGTTTTGTAGTTCATAGTCTTTGATTTGAATGTTGTAATTGTTACAAGCATTATTCTTGCTTCTTGAATGTAATTTTTGCTTGAAAATTTGACATCTCAAATGTTGTAGATGTAGTTCATATGAGCATGAATTTTGGAGCTAAAATTTGGTGCCATGTTTATGGGGAAATTCGGCCAAATCCAAAGGGTGGATTTTGGGGTTCATGTTTGTCTTGTTAAAAGTGTTTTAAAGTGACTTTTGGAACCCCTAAGTACCCTAGTATGGTAATATGTTATTTCCCTTAAGTTTGAGAGTTTTTTGGGGTGTCTTTGGGTGAAAAATGTTCATGGAGTTCTTATGGGTTTTCATGGATGTTCTTCATTGTTCTTGTTATGTTCTTGGCAATAACAAAAAGGTTGGGTATTTTGATTCAAAGTTTTTGGTTGTTTACATAAAGTCTTGTTTTGTGATGGATGGTATGACTTTTTCAATCGTCACTAGGTGTGGACACCCATACCTATTTTCTTACAACACCATACCCATCACCTTTTCAACCCATCACCTTTCACTTTGTTGAAAAATTTCAAAAGTTTTATGACACCACTCTCACCTACCAAAACCGGCCACCCCTATAATGGGGGTACTTTTGGGGCTTTTATGCAATTACGTAAAGTTTTGATACTTTTGTGTATTTGCACCTTGACCCGAAAGTTTACATTTTTACGTAAAGGCCCAAAATTACTAAAGGACAAATTGTTTTGCTCCTTTAATGAAGTTTTTGCATTTGTTGAAATTTTTGGGTTCTAGTTGTAATTACATGAAGTAGTGGACTTTTGTGTTTTTACAAAGTGACCTCAAAAGTTTGTGTTTTGCAATATAGCCCAATGGTTGAGGTTATTGCTTTTTTTGGCCCAAATTAGTTGGGAACAAAATAGTTTTGTATCGTTAAATGAGAATTGGATTTTCATTTCATTTAGCTCCATCTAAATCAATTCTATGGATACAAAAACCAAATGACAATGTTGCATTCAAGTTTAATTAATTAAAGAAAGGGTGATTATGAACCTAAGCCTACGATAATTGAGCTATGTGAATGGCTGTCTTTCAAATTTGTTTGAACCATGGGAATGTGTAGATTAGATTTTGGTTGTAATTTGATATGATCAAATGTTGTAAAAGAGCATAAGCTTTTCTTTACTTTAAAATAATTTGTTTTGATCAAATGTTGTAAAAGAGCATAAGCTCTTCTTTACTTTGAAGTACTCATTTCATGTTTTATTTGATATGCATGAAATTGGAGTAGTAGGGTCCAATGCCTAATAAGAAAACATGCCTTAATGTGATTAAACGTGTAACTAAAATCAACCACCATCCCTAGACCGAGATCCAACACTAGGCTCGTGTTGGATCAATTCAAAGGTTCATAGTCATCCAAAGGCCCTAAGCCAACTATATAGTCCATCAATGAATGCAAAACTTATGTTAGTAGTACCATATACTTTTGCTTTAAAAACCGTTTTACAAGCATAGTGGGAGTATCATATACTACTAAATCAATCACATGGACCAATAGTTGTAATAGGACCAACTTGTTTTAATAAGATTAAAATGCATGCTTATATGTGATGAGACCTAAAACCCTCAACCAAACCGTTATTAAGTTGACAAGTGTGAAAGTGCTTTGAACACTATTTCGTGGCCTTCCACCGTGGTAGGCTCCAATCGTTTGTGACTCGTACACCTACTTCACCCTATCATGGGGGAATACAAAGTGCGTGCTTACACTCAGGAGGAGTCATATACACATACATGATGTTGTGAAGGTAGGCAATGAGAATGATCAACATCATATCATTGTGAGGTTGTTCTTGAACCCCTACCCAAACTTGCATGGTGGGAATGACTTAACTAAGTGCAATGGAGCCAACATCATATCATTGTGAGGCATCATTCTCTAGAGACCAAATAAGATGGGTACTTGCATGAGTTGCAAATGAGTAAGCGTACGCTCTCATTATTATTGATGCTAGCCAACATCATATCATTGTGAGGTGGGCTTGGTAATAGTGAGCCTCCCATACCCTACTAAGAGTTTCCTCCAAAACTCTCGAATTCTGATGAGGGATATGAAATTTGCCAAAAATAGTGGGTGGTGTTATTTGATTTAAAGACCCAAATCAAATAGCTTAAAATCAATCAATTTATATTCGTTATGTATTTATTTACCGATATATTTACAAACGCTATCCAAAACTTGACAAAGAAAAGCCGAAGGCTTTAGTTTCCGGACTTAGTGCCACAATCCCATAGATTGTCTTGATTTCATTGTAATGTACCTAAGTAGTCTCATCCTTACAATCTTCCTATTGATAATGTATCATTGGAAGAACATGTTAGATAAGTCTATCATAAAGAGGACAACACTTTTAGTGTCATAGTTCTTCACTTACAAATCGTTGTATGAAGAAATAAGAGTTGCTTTGAACAACCCTTAGTTAACACAAACACTAGTGCTTGTTTCTTTGTTAAATGAACAAGGAACTTGAGAAGTAAGCACAAGGGCATGGACACTTTATGTGCCATGATTCTTCACTTACAAATTGTTGTATGAAGAAATGAGAGTTACCTTGAACAACTCTTGAATGTTTGTAATTTTGTTTAGAACAAGATGGTTGGTCGACAAAAATAGACCATCAATATTGACTTATGATGATTTTGAATCATTGAGTGTTGAAGTGTTAAACCACTTCACGAGACGGAAACTAGGCTAGGACTTCACCTTTGTGTCCCTATCCAAATGGTTCACTAAGTTTATAGTAAACTATATAGTGAACAATAATTGTACGCTCTCTAAATCATTTGATGTGTATAACACAATTGAAATAAGTTTCAAGAGAGATAGTGGGAGTTTAGAGACCATGACTATTGTAGTTAAGGGAGAAGTCAAATGAAGAAGGCAAAATAACTCCAAGGGAACAAACTTTCTTAATGAAATGATGGACATTGGAAGGGGTATTTGGAAGAAACGTCTTGCAAGTGTCAAGAACACACTTTTCAAAGGTGTTTTAAATTGTTCTTGAATAGTTCAAAACAGTTGGTTCTTCTACTTGAATGCTTGATTCAGTATTAGTAACTATGTTTTACAATCGTTGTAAAAGTGTGGCTAATAAGAAGTAGAAGATTAATGAGAGAAGAAAAGTACTTCACACTTGGAACGTGAATAAAATATAGATCTCTGTGAAAGCAGATAGTACTTATTTCCTCATATGAACTACCAAAGAAATTGGAAAAACAAAGATTGTCTTTACATTCCAATAAGAATAAGGAACTTAATTCCGTCACTATAAGAGATGGATGAATGTTTTGTTTGACAAAACATTGTTCTTTATTAATGAACTATTGGATTATTGTAATCTGATTGTTTGTCTCTATAATAGAGATGATGTGGTAGTGTTAACTATTTAGAATATAACGATGCTTAAAACCCAAAAGGTTGCAAGGTAGTGACTAATCTCATTGAGTTGTGACACCTTTAAAACATAAATTACAAGTTGGTCATAGATGGATGCTTTGGATCGTTAGATCCGGATCTAATGCCTTCTTGTTAAAATTGTATAGAGGCGAAATGTTCGAATCTTTATTCTTTTGGAAAGAAGAAAGAATCACAAAGTTGTTGAGGTTAATTCACTTAGACGTTAGTGGCACTTGTCCACAACATAATACTACTCATGTTGTAAGACATTCACCGAAGATCGCTCTCGGTTGGACTATCATTTATTTTGAATAAACACAAGTCCGAATACTTTGCAAAAGGTTTCAAAGAATTCAAGAATGTAAGATGATGAGTAAGACATCTAAAGTATTTACCTCCTTAGGTTTGATCCAAGGAAAATGAACACTTTAGAAGAGTTTCCTTGAAAGATATCAAGGAAAGTAGCATCATAAGATAATGGATTTCTCCATTGGGAGAAGAACGAACTCGAATAAGATGTAGTTCGTTGGATGTTATCAATTACCCGTATATAGGATATATACTTCTAAGACAATATGATTGTCAATTAGAAGATCTTCCAAAAATTTTCATGACTCCATATGATGTAGTTGGAAAGAAAGACTAGTCTTAATCATGTTAAGATTTGGGGTTGTGTGCTAATAAGCAATATTTGTTTGAGAACAATCTTGTGGGATATCCTTAAATTAACCTTTGGATATCACTTCTATAAACCAACTAACAAATGTTATTTGTTGGGTAGTTCATTGTAATCCTACAATAGGATTTGCCTAAGATATAGCCAATGAACGTAAGATAGAACTCAAAGAATGGGTTCTTTGAGAGACAAGATGATAATAAACAAATATAACAACCTAGTTCCTACACCACAAGCTCCAAGGTAGTCGAGAAGAATTTATAAACCGTCTTAGTTGAATGGTTTGAACTTTATGACTATGTCATAGATTTACAACTCTTAATTCAAAAGAAATAAGAATGAAAATCCTTATGACTGCATTGAGTGTATATACGACATATACTCAAGGAAATGGTATAATACCATTTGACCCGAAATAATGAAACCTTCAAAGCTAATTGGTAGTTTAAGGTGACTACAATCAAAGAGATTGGTTGACTTGGAAGAAACCATCTTTGACGTAGTCTTGGTTTCAAATAATTCGAAGATTGCTTGCTACAACTAAATGGTGATTCAATGTTTGGACATAATATGGGTTTCCGAAACCATTATCAAGATAGTCTTGATAATATATGTCTAAGACTAGGAATCACAAGACATGTAAGTTGTAGAGATCCATCCATCATGAATCTTAGCAAGCTAGTGGGAGCTATAAGCGTCTTATGAGAGAAAGATCAAATTGTTTGATTTCTCATAAAGATGTAAATGAATCTTTTGTTTACTAGGTTTACAAAAGATTAGTGGGAGTTAATCATATTCCTAAAATTTGAACATACATATATGATATATTAATTTTGGAAATGAAAGGAATTCTTCTTCGTTAAAGTTATGACTTTAAGCATTCTATAATGATATAATGTATATGGGAGACATAGTCTATATACATGGGATGGAAATCTATAATGATAGATTTCAAGATATAATTGGATTATCTCAATCCTTATTAATAAACGATAGATGTAGGAAGTTTCTCGAATGATAAACTTTAAATGAAAGGACAATTGCAGTCAGACTGGGAAATTGCTCTTCTAAAACGGAATGTACCCTTTTGACTCCCAAAGAAGCATAAAGCATAAATAGAATCCTTTATGCATACGCAGAAAGGTGATTTACGTATTTCATATTGTATGAAAAATGTTGGTATGAGTTGTACCAAGATTGGTACAAGATGATATCAGTGCAAGCCCATGATCAGAACCATGGCAATTGTCAAGTGAGTGCTTAAGTATTTAAGAAATACTAAAGGATAGATTTCTCAAGAATGAGGAAGAATTAGAGTAACACAATGGAAGAGTAAATGTATTAGATTATGAATCTAATATTGTATCCATTATTGGATGTCTCTTCATTATGAATGAAGAGATAATTGGATATCTCTTTATTATGACTAAAGAGATATTTGGGTAGAAACGTTATAAGTAATGACCTTAGTGTGTTCCATCATGCAAAATATATCGCCGTATAGAAGCTTACAACAATGTTGTTTGGATGGGAAAGTTCATTTATGAACTCTCTATTTGGTTCCAACCAGAAAGTGTCTCTAGTGTACCGACACTACGACATTAATGGGGTGATAGCTCAAGCTAGGGAATCAAGGTCTCATCAAGATCCAAACTCAAATGAGAGACTGAACCACATGATTAAGAACATATAGATATTCATTGTCTACGCCTAGTACTCAGCCATTTTTTGAAATGAATTCAGAAGAGGTATCATCACTGATGACCAAGCTGATTGGCTCTAGTGCAAGTGGGAGATTGTTGGAAATGTGCCCTAAAACCAATCATATGATGATACTTTACAAACATTTCACATGTTAAACTAATCTAGTTTAATACAAAGGGCAAAGATTATTGTTTTAAGCAGTCTCATGTAAATGTTATATGCTTAAACGATAAGTCCAAGGAATATGTAATTGGGAGAATGTGGTCTAAAGAAGTTAGATTCAAGAGACCATTCTCTTTTGTATACATATCCTAAATGTTCCTGATCATAGGATTGCCAATTGAGCATTGACAGTCCGTTAAGATCAGTACGTGCTATGTCTTCTCTTAGGGAGAGTGACTGGTCTCGAGTCATTTGTGTGACTGACACCAAGACAAACATGTAGGTGCTCAATAGAGAATGAGTCCACTGAACAATATCAACAAAGAGTTCTCATACTCATGTCATATGAGAACTCATGGTTGGGATCTGTGTTCTAAAAATCGGTCTAGGCGGCCGCCTAGGCGCTCGGCGGAGGAATGCCGACCCGATTTAGGCCAAAACGTTCATGTAAGGCGGCGAAGATTTAGGCAGCCGCCTAGGCGCTCTAGGCGGTCTGGGCGGTTGTCTAGGCAGCTCTGCAACTCTTACGTAGGATCTGCAACGCCCAATCTCAAAGTAGAGCCTCGATTGAAATTCTGCAGCTCACCGTTTGTGAGTAGAAGAGGAAAGAGAGAATGCAAAAAGAGAGAAACTCTTAACTTTTAAGGTATTAATCCATGGCAGCGCGATCTGGATTTGAGATCCAGTTCGACGTTCTGATAACTAAAGGAAAAAGAAGAAGAAACGGACGTTCTGATGACTAAAGGAAGAAGAAGAAGAAATGGAAAAACTCAGATGGGAAGAGTGTTCAACTTTCCAACGGGTCAAAGTGTGATAATGATATGGGCTTTGGAAATCTTGGGTGGCGTGACAGAGTTAGGGTGGAGGGGTCAGAAACACAGATGGGATGTGATATTATTTGGTTTTTAATCTTTAATAACCACCCACTACCTCTACGTGGGGTTTTATTGGAAATCTTGGGTGGTGTGACAAAGTTGGGGTGGAGAGGTCAGAAACACAGATGGGATGGCTTTTTTTTTTTTAAAAAGGGATGGGATGTTATTTGGTTTTTAATCTTTATTAACCACCTACTTCTACGTGGGGTTTTTATCATTTCAAACAGCTTGGAATATACATACATTATAGACATATATATATATGTGTGTGTGTTATATATTTATATAAATTATTGGGATAATGTTTTATTATTTTTTTACTTAATAGAATCACATATATATATACACACACATATAATTTTTAATAAATTGTGTGTTTTTTTATTTTTTAGTTTCATGGTGGTATACTTATGAAAATGGTGTACTTAATTTGTAAATGACAGAGACTACAAGTTCATCCAATTGTGAAATGATTGGAGAACTTTTAAGGGGATACATACAAGTATATTTTTTTTTAATGTAAATAAGCACTTATTTACAAGATATATAATAAATTTACATAAATCCACCTAGGCCGCCTAGGCGCCCGCCTAGGCCCCGTCTAGCCGCCTAGGCGCTAAACCCTTGTCCACCGCCCGACTAGCGCCTAGCGTTTTTTAGAACCTTGGTTGGGATAATGCAAAGTAGTCATTTGACCTGAGGCATCATAGTTATCTTATGGTTAGGTCCTTGATATTTGACTATGTCAAAGTCACTCCGTCAAAAGGTGTCCATGGCATAGTTGGGGTTAAGTCACTTAGCCATAGAGGCAAGTGAATGCACAACAAGGGATCTCTAACCTTCAAACCGTTTGAGGGAGAATACTCTATAATATGATTAAGAATCTCTAGTCAGAGTGAATGAGATTTAGGAAGTTGTTCCAAATCACATTCAAGGTAATCATATAAGTAAAAGAATCACATTGGATAGTAGACATGAATAAACTATCAAACCAAACAATGCGGTCAAGAGTATTGTATTAGAGAAAGACCGTATTGCATTGTAATCCTAAACTGAATAGGTTCTCCACCTCTTCTGAGTAGCTTAGGTAGCCATAACATACTGCTAGGTGTCACTCATGGTTTGTGGAAGCCCTAAAGGTGTGTAATCACTAAAGGGAGAATTGAAAGTAAGTTTCAATTCACAATCGATTTGAAGAGTTCTAATCGCCCACTGCCTTACTAAAAGGAACCTAATGGATCGTACACCAAGTAAGGTAGAGATTGAAGAAACCATGGAGATGAGTAAGGATAATTAAATGGTTTAATTGTTTATGGCTAGGATTAATTATAGACCTCGGGTTAGTTTTGGGCCTCAAGACCCAATGGGATTTGAATGTCAAGCCCATTAACATAAGTTGTATGACAACTTAGTGACTAAAAAACTCAAAAAGGCCCAAACAGCCTAAAGGCACAAGGAGGCGGGCCATATAGAGAAGGAAATGGGTTTTGGTTCTTTTTGGTCACTTAATTGAATGGACTATATAAAGGACTTTATAACATTTTCATCATTAGGGTTTTCTAAGGGAAAAGAAAAGAACACAAAAGCTCTATCTTCTCTAATGAAGGTCGGCCACCCTAGAGGAACATAACTAGCAATCTTCCTTCCTCTAGGTCACTCATCTCTTCATCAATGCTCTCCTTGGTGTGGAGACTTAGAGGTTCTCTATTTTGAGAACTTGGAGAATCCATTCTACCATCCTCATCCAAGAAATCCATGGAGCTAAGAAAATAGGTGTTATACGTGGACGTAGATCAATGATGCCTCGCACATCTCAATCTAGTGGTATCACAGGTAGATATTAAGGAATGATGTCAAGAATTTAGTTTAACTAGGTTCATAATTTTCAGTTGTACGAGATTGTCGTGTTTCTTTACAACACGTGTTAACCAGCCTTCAGAACTTTTCTCAATAAATGTTTCGCCTTTGCAGCGGGGATTAATTTGTGCTTCAGTTTCTGATGTTTGCCAGTGAAGCTGACCATAGGAATGACAAGTCGTCGAAAAATGACTACTTTCGGTTGATGCCCCACCAAAGGAATAATAATAATGTAGTCGATCCATCTCTTGGATTACGTGGAATTCCACGATATCCAACAAAATAAGATTAACTGGCATTACCAGATTGGTAATGGAAACAATGCAACCACTACACTCGCATTGGCATAACAAACTTGCATTGTGGCTTAGGAATTGTCGAGACATACCCGACTAAGGTACCATGTGATTGAAGTATTTGAACAAACAAGGATAAAATGACTAACTAGTGGTTAATGTCGTTGTCATGACTACAAGTTTACTGTTCTTCTACAAGGCTTGTTCGTAAGTTTCCACGATTTTAATTTCTTCGACTCAGGTAGTCACTGTTAATCAATCTATCAGTTGCATCGCTAATTAACACATTTATGATATTATTCATTACCCTAAAACTGTGAATCGACGTTTTGGCACAAAGTTATTACTCCTAGATACTAGCATCTGTCTGGTATAAAAAATCATACCACCTGAATACTGGTTTATAGTTCCAGGGTATCGGACAATATCGTCAACGAGTGGTGCTACGGTAGGCTGATTACAGGTTAGAGCCCGCTTGGGTGGATGGTTTCAAATGATTAGTTAGAAATTGGTCATATGGGGTGGTTTCATAATTCTAGGGAAAAAACTTACTACTTCGGCGATTTCTACTAACTGTAGGTATAATAACTCATACTTCGGTGCCTATACTCATTGAAATGATATTCTGGGAACTAGTATTGGTTGGAGTGTTCTAAAGTCAGAAAAAGGAATTAGCTAATAACCTACTTCAAGACAAGTTTAATGAGATTCGATCTCCCTCCTGAAGATCCAAAATCATATATGCTATGTTTGAAAGATTGATGTTGTCGGGGACCAAATGTGAATGTTCTTCTGTTAAGTGCAACCACTTCTAACACTAACATAGTCATTCGAGACATTTTTGAAACTTGGAGGTGAAGCAAAACCTTGAGGAAATTCTGGGAGGTGGCACAATAAATAAAGACTGCCAAGGATGAAAGCACTTGCGATTTCCTAACAAAGAAGGGTTGGTAACGATGGTTGGATTGTAGTTGTGATTGGTCGGTAAATTACCGGTGGTACACAATTATCAATACGTCTACCCTGCTTCAGGGTCAACAAAACGTCTCCATTCCGAGTCTTTCTTTGGCAATGAGGTTCTTCATGTAAACTCTAGTGGTGGTCACCAAAGTGTTCTTCTATAAGGTTAGTAAGTTGTAGAAGACTATCAGCGCTAGTCGTTCCAAGCTGCCCAATACTCATGAAAAGTTGGCATATTTCATGTTCGACGAGGTGGCATAATTATGACATTAGAGTTCAAGAACCGAGAATGCTTACATCACGTATGTGATGATTGCGATACTGTCTAACCTATGCTCTGATACCAAACTGACACACCCCGACCCGGAATGTCCATATGGACACCCGAATTGCAATGTGATGGCCGACACCTGGAAGGTGACGAAGCCATAAAGTGTAGTGATGTGGAAAATGTGAATAATTTAAAACCTAAAAGTGACTAATTTAGAGTGCGCATGTGAGCAGGGATTGAACCCATATCACACAAGTGATGTCAGAGCATAGATAAATTGCAGTAAAAGAAGGGTAATGACATTTATACCAAAATGAGAAGTCTCCTACATAGCAGCTTTTGCCAACAATCCTCATCGTCACGAAACCTCTGCCACTAAAATCCTGGAAGGGCGAAAAACAAGGGTGAATGGGACTGAAAATAAAGTTTTGTAAAACCTTTTCGAAAAGTGTAACCCCTCGTTGTAAAACAAGTATATGGTTTCCCAAAAAACATATAATACCAGTATGTAATACGGTACCCTACAGCAAAGGTGAGTGAAAAGATGTAGGGTACACCATCAAGATATCTCAACATTAAATCTCAAATCGATATCACAACAAAACAATGCTCATTAATTTATGTAGGCACACAAGTCCATTGCAGAGATAATCAGACAATGGAATAGGCTGGGTGTAGGTTTTACATTCTGGTACTACATCACGTGAGTTGCGCTAGTCGCTTCACATACGAGTCCAAAACATCACACAAAAGGACAGGCTGACACCTAACTCTGGATCCAAAGTGAATGTAAACGATGCATGTGAACTACACATGAAGCTAGTCCTTGGCCCAAGACAATACAAATAACTAAGGGACACCATGTAAACATGTAATAATGAGCACATAAAAACGCAAGGATGTCATGCCACAAGTTTACGCTCACAAATAATATTAAAAACATAAAGTGTACGGAAAGTTTATTTGTAAAGCTAAACATGGCATGTCACATCATAATATATAAAAGCAGTTGTTGGGAAAATCACACACACACACAGATATATATATATATATATATAGATAGGAAAATCACACTCACACACACACACACACACACATATATATATATATATATATATATATATATATATATACGTAAAAACAAAAAGACCCACTCACAGGTACTTGCGATGTCAAATCCTTTCGAGCTAAGAAAGTCGGAGTTTCTGATAGTAATCGCACCTAAGCATAATATTGGGACCCATTAGTAAAACTCAACTTAAATGATCAAATTTAAGAAAACGGAGTGCAGATTTGGACTCAGAGCGTCGAAATATGCTAAGAGGGGTCCTGGGTAAATTTTGTAAAAAGTCAACGATCAACCGTGACGCTCCGAAGGTCAACTATGTTAAAACTTTGAAATTTCACTAAATGGATATCAAAAATGGACTCGGGGCGTCGAAATTAGCCTAGGAGGGTTTATGAGAAATTTCGAAAAAATCAACACAAGGAATATTCTAGGAATATTCTAGGGAATATTCTAGAGAATATTTCAGCGAATATTCCCAGAAATTACACCAAAAAGTTTTGTATTTTGATATCCTATGATAATTTAAATATTATGAATCGCAAAATAAGTATATGTTGTGTAGCCGTTCTCATTTCTTTTCTATTTTTAATCATTGAAGAATCTCCATTTATCTGATTTGGAAGTGATTCTTACTAATATTTTTGAAAAGAAAATTCTAAAGAGACTCTCTCAAAGTGGGATTCTTCATGGATTCTTTTGCACCTCATAGTTTAACATCAATTTCCATGTCAACATTATAAAATATTGTGTCAAAACATGAGATGGCAAAGAATCCACGAAGAGTCCCACTTTTGAGAGTCTCCTTAGCATTCCTCTTATGTAAATCAAATATCCAAAACTCTTGATATTTTCATTGGAATTTGGAACCAAAACTTTCAAAGCATATATATGGAAGCATAATTGCTTAATCCTCCGTGGAGTTGAAGAGAATATCATGAAATAGGAGTAGGATTTTCTCCCCTCGTATTCTCATTCTCTTCCCTCTCCTACTCTCATACTTTGTTTTTTGTCTTTTTGTCTCTATAAGAAATTCAATATAAGATGTTGATGTGGCTTAATCATAACTGTTCAAATAAGAAAGGAGGGAAGGAGAGAGAGATTAGGAAAAAAGAGAATCCTTCTCCCATAAAATATTGTATGAGTGATGAAACCAAAGGAAACTGATCAAAGCTTGGAGAAATTTTTCCAAATTCCCGTCACTCCACGTTGTATATGTACCGAGCCAATAAAAACAAAACACGTGGCTTTCTTGTTTTGAAGTTTAATTGCTTCCTAAATATTCTGAAATGGTGGGCCCATAAACATTAAAAAAGAAAAGAAAAAAAAAAACATGCAACTACTCTGTTGTGTAATTACATTTTATTATTAAAAAATTTGAAGCAGTGGGCGACAAAAAAAAGTCAAGTCTCCGTCAAATGTTAGCTTCTGTTGCCGTCTCTGGTTCTTGTCCTTCGCTCTAATGGCGTTCCATACCATCCAAAATCCTAAGGAGACATCAATGAAGCACTGCAGTTTAGGAACAATTGTTATTGGTTTAGTTTAAGATTGAAACCTAATTAATTCTTAAATTCACCAAGTTTTAGCCAAGAACATCCCAAATTCAAATCAAGATTTTTTGTGTGGATCTCTGAATGATGCTTTTATATAAGCACAAGGGACAAGAAAACAACATAGACAAGAAAGGGAGATGAAAGAAAATTGGTGAAACTGAAATCGGAGTGAAAATGTAATCGGAGAAATCAAAGAGGAAAACTCATATTCTTGAACGAACAATCAGTACCAGACCGCCATGCATCAACCTCCTCAATCCAGAGCCTTTCATGAATTGTGAAATTTTTGAAAACCCCCTAAAAAAAAAAAAAAAAACCAGAGATGAGCAATTGCAGAGCAATTTCGCAGATCCCTTTTTCCCTCTTTCAGACCATAAAGAAGAAGATAGAATTCAAAAGCTATCGCCAGCAGCGAAAGCAAATGACAGAGTTTTTATTTTTTTTATTTTTTAATGTTTATGGGCCCACCGTTTCAGAATATTTAGGAAGCAATTAAACTTCAAAATAAGAAAGCCACGTGTTTTGTTTTTATTGGCTCGGTACATATACAACGTGGGGTGACGGGAATCTGGAAAAATTTCTCCAAAGCTTGGAAGAGGAGATTAACAACCAGACAAAAATGATTAGGGATTGAAAAGTATATTTAATTAATTTAAACAAAACTTAGACTAATTTGTTGAATTATTTATTATTATTGATGAGTTGTCATGGTATTTGTACTCTTAAAATATTATTCCTGAGTTATTTTCCTTCCATAAAGTCTAATACCAATAATTTGAGGTCACCAATACAATACTTACTGCTCCAATGGTCAAAACATAAAATTTTACATTTAACCTTACATTATGAAAGAGTAATCTCACTAAAAGTACGATTAACAAATAGTTTTTTTTAAGGGAGCAGAAAAGGGGTTCAGCTAACTTTACTTTAACTAAAAACCATCATAAATCATTATTTAATCAAAAGAGCTTAAAATTTAATCACAAGGACACAAGTATTCATGTATCAAGCCCTACAAACATAACAACTCACGGATTGCATTAAAAGTCCAAACCAACAATAAATATTTTTTCCAAACTTGCCCCTAAGGGAGTCCAACCAAGCCCGTTATCCTATTCAAACCCAACTGTGATCGAAAATTAAATTCCATTTGCTTTTTGCATGACAAAGCATTAATGTCTACCTTGGTTTTTACACCCTCTCTCTCTCTTTTTCTGGGTTTTCTTCTCCAACCCTCTCTTCTTCTCCATGAATTTGCATAAACTTGTCACCAATTTGTTTTTTTTTTTTTTAAATTATTACACAGATTTGGAGCAATTTTGTTTTTCATGCCCAACAATCTAGAGGTTGCATACAAGGATTGTCATGTTGCTGGTGGTTTTTCGATATATGGAATTTGAAGCATGGAAACTTGGTTAGTTTTCTGGGAAAAAAGTTAAAGTTTGTAAATTTGATAAAGCAATCAAATTCTTCCAGGCTTATCATGTAACTCAAGTTGCTACTGCAGGTTTTAAGATGCTTCAATAATTATCAAAACTAATCAACATTTCCATCTGCTATGGTAGACGGAGAAGAGGAGAAAAAGAAAAGGACATAAGGAAGAGAAGGCATGAAAATAGAAGAAAACTAAGAAAAAGAAAGTTTGTCCGTTCACTACTTTTTTGCAGACTTCTAAGGTTTAATTGATATTTTTTTATTTTTATAAATATTAACATAACTAGAACATTGATTGAATAAAAATCAATTCACTTCCTTTTCAATTTATAAGATCTTTGTGTATAAAATATCTTTCAGGTAGAATTGACTTTTTTTACCCTTTCGACCAAAAATAAGAATCAATTGACGGAGGCCAAAACAATTTAAAAAAGATATCGAATTTGAAATTAGTTAGGGTGGACATTTCAATACCATTAACATTGACTCTCTGCATTGTTTGTGAGGATCCTGAAAATCCTCAAATCATGTTCATTAATCGTACATCGAACGGTCAGAAATTATTTTAAATACTTTTATTTAAAATTAAATATGAACAGTACCTGATGAAAACTGGCGGTACGATGTACGATGAGCGGTCAGAAATTATTTTAAATACTTTTGTTTAAAATTAAATATGAACAGTAGATACGAAAACTGGCGGTATGATGTACGATAAACGCACACGATTTGAGGATCCCTAGGATCCTCACAAAGAGGATTCAGAGAGGATCCTCATTCATGTTAGTGCATTCACCTTCTTTACCTAATATGAAAAGGTTAAAGTTTTACCCTTCTAAAATTTCCAAATTTCACTGTGAAACTTAATGTGCTCTCTTTGTAATTGAATCCAACATTGTATTTTCTATTTCCAAGAAAAGAATATTCCACATCAAGCAGTAGTGTGAGCTATTTTGTTGTAGTTCCAGAAATAGTGTAGGTTATTTTGATGTAGTTTTAAAAATGGTGTAGGTTATTTTGGTTCAATTTTCAGAAATAGTGTGTAATTTTGCTATAGTTCCAGAAATAGTATGTTATTTTGGATCAGTTTCAGAGTTAGTGTATGTTATTTTGTTGTAGTTCCATAAATAATGGTTATTTTGTTCTCTTTCATAAATAGTGTGAAATATTTTGGTTCAGTCTTTAGAAATAGTATGTAAGTATTAGTTCCAAACATAGTGTGAGTTATTTTGGCTATGTTTCAGAAATAATGTTGGTTATTTTGCTGTAGTTTCAGAAATAGTGTAGGTTATTTTTGTTCAGTTTCAGAAATAGTGTGAGTTATTTTGCTATGGTTCCATAAATACTGTGAGTTATTTTGGTTATGTTTCATAAATATTGTAGGTTCTTGTGTTGTGGTTCCATAAATAATGTGAGTTATTTTTGTTATGTTTTCATAAATAGTGTGAGTTATTTTGGTTATTTTTCAGAAATAGTGCAAGTCATTTAACTGTATTTTCAAAAATAGTGTGAATTATTTTGTTGTATTTCCAAAAATAATGTATATTTTGTTCCCTTCTAGAAATAACGAGTTATTTTGGTTCAATTTTCAGAAATAGTGTGTAATTGTGTTGTAGTTCCAGAAATAGTGGGTTATTTTAGTTCAGTTTCATAAATAGTGTGGGTGTAGTTCTAAAATAGTGTTTATTGTGTTCCATTCCAGAAATAGTGTGAGTTATTTTGGTTCAATTTTCAAAAATAGTGTGTAATTTTGTTGTAGTTTCATAAATAGTGTGATATGCATGAAACAAAGAACACAATTTCAGGCACTCACAAATGCAACACATAGGTTTCCTTCACAAATCCATATCTTTGTAATTTATCAGATCCAAGAAAAAAAAAGTCCTAGATGAAAAATAACCAACCAGAAGTAATCAATTTTTGGATCAACCTATATAATACTGTAAAGTTCTAAAGCAAATGTACATACCTCACAATAATTTTATATGTAATTAAATCTAAAAGAGGATTAGAATGTGATGATCCAATTTGAAATTAATTGAACGAAAGACTAAACTGGAGGGGTTTCATTACCTATTTTGTGTTTTAATTTCATGAAAACACTAAACTCACCACAAATTAACATACATATCTTGAGTCAAATACTATAACTTTACGTTTGAATATGAGAATACAATTGACTATCAAAACTAATAGTAAAAAACCAACTAATATTTTTTTTTTTGTTGGAAAAACCAACTAATCTAAACACAAAAAATTGATCACTAACATAACATATAGCTATCTACGTGACAAAAGTTTTTAACTGTTTTGCTTTTCGGTGGAGAATTCGCAAAAGCTTCAGTCACATCAAATAAAATTTCTCCAAAAAGGTTAATACAGTGCACAAGATAATGTGGACATGTGTCCTCAATTCCTGCTATTCTCCAAGGTACCAAGCCCTCATGCCCAAAAGCTTGGAAAAAGTTAATCAATAATAAAATCAAAAATCAAACTAGCAACTTTTTATTAATTTAAAAAAAATAAAGACAAAATGAAAGGGAGATTGCTGGAAGGAGGTTTTTGACAGCTTAATGGGACGACTCTACAATCGTCTACAAGATTCAAGCCAATGCTTCAACAATCACGGGACGAGACTTTTTCGAAACGATGACGTTCGTCGCTGCAGGTCGTCCTTAAGAATCGGTGTTGTTTACGACAAAGGACGACGAGTCGTGATTGCTGTAGAAGAGAGGGGATTGGAGGTGGATGATCAAAGAAGAGAATGATTGGTGTTGGGTTGCTGGCAACAATCTCTCATCTTCTCTCCTCTCCTTCTTCGGGAGGAGATCGTCTGCTGTCAGTCATGAAGAAATGGGGGAGACACAGCATAGCTGAGATATCCATAACGAACAAAGGCTTACCGTTAGGGACAAAATAGGAAACTCATTTTTTGGGCGATTTTAATTAGACTAGTTTAGTGTTGGACTTTGTCCTAACCATTAAATAAAGTTATTGGATGGTTTTTTTGTTAACATTCAAAGTTTTCAAGTCATCTTCATTAGTTTTCATTTTTTTTAAAGAATAGAGGATTCGAACTTATATATCTTTTTTTTTTTTGAACTCCCAGTAATATCATTTGTAATAAATAAAAAAAATTATTCTCCTAAAATTATTCTCATATTATTTTACATGATTAGTTCACCAATTAGCCTTGATCACTTTTATTCTCAACAAACTTCAAATATCTAATTTGAGAGATCGAAAATAGTTCTTAGTCTAATACTATTCTTTCTCATATCCTCAATTCTTGTTAGTACTAATTCTCACCACGAGTTTATAATCCAATTTGTGAATAAAGAGGGATGTTATTTGGACACACAAAATTCACATTTTGTTGATACATTCTTTAATACATGTACGTCTCATCATGTAGGATCCATCTCTATTAAAAATTGCATTTGTGTGTCCAACCTAATTAATCCAAAGTGAATCAAGTGCAAGTAATTCATTTATGTTTATATTTGGGAAATTAAAATATGTTTGGACAAAGAAAATTAACTTGAAATTCGGGCAAAAATCAGAATTTATAAATTGACACAATTCTCTTGTTTGGATTCATAAAAATATAAATTTAGAATTTCTGTATGGAAAAAGAAAAGAATTTAGGACCTCCAGTTTCCAAGTTTAAATTCCATGTAAATAGTTGTCATTTCCAAATTTTCATGAGAGACAATTTAAAAACAAAAACTACAAAAAGCTTAACCATGAGTGACCATTACCACCACATGCCACCATCACGTACCCTTGTCACCATCGCCGCCACCACCACCACCTACCATCATCACCCCCATCACCTACCATCATCACCACCATCACCATCGCAACCATAATCAACGTCGCTGTCACCCCCATATACTGTTGTCACTATCATCACCACCCGTCATCATCAGCACCGCCACCGGCCGTAATCACCACTACCACCACCACCCACCATCATCATCGTAGTTGCCACCAACATTACTAGCACATCTCCTAACTACAGTATGTCATTTATATATGAATGCCTCTATGTACATATTAAATTTTCTATTTAGCCACACAATAAAATTCACATATTAAAAATAAAATTCTCTCTCTCAATTTCTATTTAGTAATTGAATTTGTACACTGGCAAATGGCGCTCTACCGCATTGGCGAAAAGCAAGCATGCGTCCACACCAATCCTCATTTCCCTTAACAACTAATAATTTAGCCACACGTATTGGAGAAGAGAATTCGATATCGGTTATATGAAAAAATAATACACAACTAATATATGGCAGTTTCCACCCCTAATATATCGATGCATTTTGTAAGAAAAATCAACACTTAGTAATAAGTGGTTAAGTTAAGAAATATTAATGATATTAATAATGAACCATGCTTGGGCATACAAACTTCATCATAACGCTATTGTTTGTCTTGGGCCAAAAGAAAAGTCATTTCCATTTATGTTTTCACCCCTCAAGAAATCGGAAATTGATATTGACAGCATTGACAGCATTGGCGTGTCGTGGCAGTTGAATTTCCAAAACCCAGAAATCCACATCTTCACACGGTCTCTCTCTGACATACGTCCATCGAAAAACGTGTCCCAAACAACAGAAAGTGACACAAAAACGAAAAAAGAAGCCCACGCAAGCAAAAGCGAGCAGCAGCGGCAGGCGAACATCGATGCCTAACGGTCCTCTCGTTGAACCCCCTAACACCGTCTCGCTCCAATCCTCTCGTTCTCATTGCAACCAAACAGACACCAATACCTCAGCCCCCTCCTTGGTCGTCCTCGTGATGCAGTTCAATCGATTCGATTCGTTCTGGGCGTTGGAGCCGATCGTCATTGTGATCCGCCGGACTAGGATTGGTTAATCGCGGGATTGGATTTGGGTATCCTGGGTTTGATTGTAAATGAGCACGCAGAGGCAGCATGTGGCTGTCCGGGACCTCGTGGAGGAAGCCAAGAAGCGGATTGTCTTTCTCGCCATTTGCGTCGTTGGCTTGTCGTACCTTATGTCCTGTAAGCTCTTCTTCTTTTTCTTCTTCTTCTGCTCTTCTTTCTTTTGGCTTTTTGGTTTTAAAGTTTATGATTTCATTTCATTTCTAATCAAGTTTTAGATTGATTTTCATTGTGAATTCATTGTTCATGTGATAATTACTGTGTCAATGTGCATTATATAGAATCTAATTTCTTATTCTCCTTTTAATTTTGTGGGAAATGTTTTGAGTAAAAAATACTTTCAATTCGAATAAGATAGTGATCGCCTTTTCCTTGTGCATTTAATGATTTATCAAAAATAGTATTTACCCATTTAATGATTTATCCAGTTTCTTCGGTTAAACGAGTGGAGGTTACATTATCGGTCCCGGAAATCTGCTGTTCTGGTTCATTATAATTGTAGACTGCATGCTTCAGCTGCGTATTGTTTGACTGTTTAAGGGCATGCTTCGAAATTTTGATTATTCGTGTTAGAAGCCAGTTTGACTACTCGAGGTGTGGCTTATTATTTATTGTTTTAATTTCAGTGACGAGCTCCTCTGTCTGGGTGAACTTGCCTGCTGCTGCCTCGTTGATTGTCATCGTTCGTTATTTGTCACTAGATTATGACATGCGAAGAAAAGCTGCAGCATACAACAGCAAGCCACCATCGGCAAATACGACTTCTCAAAACAAACCTATTCAATGGCCTAAAACTAGTCAAAAGTCGGAGTGGAGAAGGAAAGTTAATTCTCCTGTTGTCGAGGAAGCTATTGATCCCTTCACCCGGCATCTAGTTTCTGAGTTTGTGACCGATCTCTGGTATTCTCATCTAACACCGGATAGACAAGGTCCAGAAGAACTCGCGTGCATCGTGAATGGTGTTCTTGGGGAAATTTCAGCACGCATGAGGAATATAAATCTAATTGATCTTCTCACAAGGTTCTTTTTATAAACATGCACAACA
Organism: Heteromeles arbutifolia; assembly: GCA_024362995.1. NCBI lineage: Eukaryota > Viridiplantae > Streptophyta > Magnoliopsida > Rosales > Rosaceae > Heteromeles > Heteromeles arbutifolia. The sequence goes on from JANCRC010000012.1 coordinate 18,529,672, forward strand.
GCGTGCTATAAAAGACTAACTGAATGATTACTGAAGATCTATTGTTTATGATGCTGCAGGGATCTTATTAATCTCATATGCTCTCACTTGGAGCTTTTCCGCGTAGCTCAAGCAAAGATTCAAAAGCAACAATCGGGATGCCTGACAGTTGAAAAACGAGATATGGAAATAAGACTTATCTTGTCTGCTGAAAACAAATTGCACCCTGCTTTATTTTCTGCTGAATCTGAGCACAAGGTTTTTTTTCCGTCCTTTCTGATACTTAGCTTAGTTAATCTGTAATTTTACCTGAAGGACTGAGGTATGGTCTTGCATAATGTGCTTTCTCAATTGTGGTGACCATGTTTTCTTTACCATTCATCTGCAGGTCTTGCAGCATTTGATGGATGGCCTGATCTCATTCTCGTTCAGGCCTGAAGATCTGCAATGCACTCTCTTCCGTTATATTGTCAGAGAACTACTTGCTTGTGCAGTAATGCGACCTGTCCTAAACTTAGCTAGTCCCAGGTATTCAATGTTTTAGTTTGAGTTATGTTTACTTATGAACTACTGTTGTTATCATTTCTCTTCAATTTTTTGGTGACAGGTTTATTAATGAAAGAATTGAATTGTTGGTCATTAAAATGACCAAGCCTAAAGGTGTTATTGCGGTACAAGAGGCATCTCGGTCCAAACCAGAGGGGCCCTCAAAGATATCATCTGATCACTTTTCTAGGTTCTTAGATCCTTCTGTTACTGGTGTTGAACTTGTGCAATTAAAAAATGGTCAGTCCAGAACTGCTGTGGAGACACCTGCAAATGTAAATGGATCAAAAGATCCATTGCTCTTGGTTGATACTCAATCTTCCCGTTCGTGGAACTCAATGCGAATGAACTCCCACACTAGCAATGAAAGGGGTATAGAACAGAACCACTCGGGAGGAGAATGGGGAGATATGTTAGATCTGATGTCACGTAGAAAGACTCAAGCCCTTACTCCTGAAAATTTTGAAAACATGTGGGCTAAAGCGAGGAATTTTAGAAAGAAAGAAGGTGAAATAATTGAGCATTCTTCTGGTGGGAAGTCAGTTACAGTAGATCATTTTATGGAAAAATCTATGCCCAAAGATAAGGAAAATGTTTCTAAGTTCAATCTTTCTGATAGAGGCATTTCTCAAAACAATTTCCACCCTGGAGCTCAAAACATACGAAGTTACTCTCGAGGTTCTTCTTATCAGGATGATGATGGACACAACCACATGCGGTTGGACGAGTTTGAATCAGGAAGCAGTACTGCTTATACTTCTGAAGATGAAGAAACCGACAGTGTTACAGGTCTTGATTCTCCTGGAACTAAAGTTTGGGATGGTAGAAGTAATAGAAATATGGCAATTTCTCACATTCATCACCCACTTGAAAATTCTGAAGGCCATATTAGGAAACAGACTGGTAAAGGGAATCTTCGCTTTAACAGATTGTCTAAAACCCAGTCTTTCCAGAAAAGATCTAGACCAAGCAACAAGAAAGTGCCTCTTTGGAAAGAGGTAGAGAGAACAAGCTTCTTGTCTGGAGATGGACAGGACATACTTAAATCTCCAAATCGAGATGCAAATATTGAGGACTCTAGCGATGATTCTGACATTGAAAGTTTGGTAGAATTAACAGTGGGGCAGCCACTTCTTCATCTGCAACTTTATCTTTTGCAGATAGTCACAGCCTGAATTTTAATTCCCTGAAAAATTCTCTAGCAGTGGATTCTTTTTTCAAGTTGAAATGTGAGGTACTTACCTTAAGTCTTAATAGGTTGGCTTTGGTCGGCACGCTCAATGTTGTTTTCTGGTATGTTGATAGATAAAGAAAAATGTAAACTCATTTTTTATTGCAGGTATTGGGTGCAAATATTGTGAAGAGTGGCTCAAAAACATTTGCTGTTTACTCCATATCTGTTACGGATGTAAATAATAATAGTTGGTCGATCAAAAGAAGGTGCTAAGATTGTTCTCTAATTTTTCTTTTTCATCCTTCAATTGTAAATTTAATTTTTCTAACGTTATAAGAAGATGAGGCATACTTCTCCCTTGTACCTTTGCTTTGGTAACTCATAATTATTGTGCTTCTCCTTACAGGTTTAGTCATTTTGAGGAGCTACGTCGGCGTCTAAAAGAGTTTCCTGAGTACAACCTACACTTGCCACCAAAGCATTTTCTGTCAACTGGTTTGGATTTAGCTGTCATTCAGGAACGATGTAAATCACTTGACAAATATGTAAAGGTTAACAACTCAATCCCGCTCTTGCTCATTTTTGTTTTTCATAAATTATCTGATTTTGAACATGTTTGTCAACTTTATGATCTAAATGTAAATTAAAATTTGAATATTCAACCTTACTCTAATTAAGATTCTGTCTGGCCCCTCTATATTCCTATTGTGATGCCAATGTTCTTTCGGTGCTTGGCCACGAACTTCTAGGTCACCTTTAGCTGATTAAAACTCATTCAGCTGTACTTTGAGTGGATTGAGAGCATGCCCATATACATGAGTATTTATTGACTGGAACATTGATTTGTATTGGGTTCCAGAGGTAGGATCAAATTAGAAGCTTTTGGGGAAAAAGATAGTTCCCGGAGGTTTTGGAATTTCAAAAGACATTTAAATTCCAATTTTAAAGTTAACCTTCTATTTCCAGAATTTTGGAAAATTCTTTAGGATCCTAATATTTTTTGGAAGTGTTGGAATTTATGAAGAATCAATGGAAAAGTATTGTTATAAGTTGGTACCACTCTGACAAAGACATTAAACAACTCTCAACAGTACTCTAGAAAATTATAACAAAAATGAGAGAAGCAACTCAATTATGACAAAATACAACTCATAATTGTCAACTAGAGAAAGTGACTTAATTCACACAACAAAAAGTGAGAGAAAGAACTGGTAATGTAACCAAAACATTAATTCATCCTAATTATTGAAAAAAAAGCAAACCATTAGAAGAATAAACACTCAAACACGGGCAGGGACAAAGTTGAGACATTGAGACTTAGATGAGATAGAAAGAGTCCCTGTACTTCTCGAATATAAGGATCACGGAGGTGTGTTAAAGTTGCTAAAACATGCGCGTGAAATGAGGACATATGGAGTAAACATGTTTCACATGAAGAATGTTTTGAAGTTCTCAGACCAAGGGTGTTTGGAATTAGAAGTTTTGAGTTTCATTTTGTGATGGCAAATTGGAAATTTAGGACAGATTGTGGTTTGAATCAAAATGTTCAATCCGGATTATGTGGAATAATTCCACTCTATTTAGCAACCTTGTTCCTTTTTTCTCTGGATAAAAATATTTATGCCTTAAGCTTTTATTTGCTCATAAACTCTCATCTGGTGTTCTCAGAAACTTATGCAGCTTCCAAGAGTTTCAGGATCCATTGAAGTTTGGGACTTTTTAAGTGTTGACTCCCAGGTTCAGTAATCTTTTTACTGATTTTGATAACAGGGGAGGCAGTTATGATCTTTGAAAATTTACGAGAAATACTTATCCTTTTTTATCTTTCAAATGCAGACTTATCTATTTACAAATTCCTTTTCTATAATTGAAACACTGTCAGGTAAATCAGTTATATGCATAAGTTTGAATTCGTTTGTTCTTGTTTCCTTTTTCTTTCTCACTCTGGTATTCCTTGTTCGTTTGGGAATTGTCTAGTTGACCTAGATGATAAGCCATCTGAAAAGAGCAAAAAGGTTTCAACCATGGATGGGCTGGTGACTGATCCGTTCTTGACAAGGGAACATACGGGTAATGGAGTTAAGGGTTCTGCTTTACAACTGAAGAATAACGATGGGTTAAGAGTGAACACAAAAGTTTCTGATTCCCAGGTAAAAAGTCCTGGTAAAGAAATTGGAAAGTCACTTATTAATTCTGGCACTGATTCAGATGCTAGAGCAAAAAAAGATTTATCTTCTGTCACAAACTTGGGTAAGACCATAAAAGGAAGAGAGGAACAAGAATCTGAATCGTTTCTTGATACTGATACAGTCCCTACACTTCCTACAGAGGTAAAACTCTAAGCGCAATTTGTTATATCATGTTTTCCTTTCCTGACATCTAGTGAGTTTACAATTTGAAACCCATATGTAGCTGTACTTTTACAATAATTCTACTGAATGATGTGTCCTTCTTGATGCAGTGGGTACCTCCAAATTTAAGTGTTCCCATATTAGATTTGGTAGATGTCATTTTTCAGCTCCAAGATGGTGGATGGATCAGGTATTTTGTAAATATGATTGCAGAATCATGCCCTCTTGTCTTATTGTGGTATTAAGTTGAACAAGCACAAGTGGTAATATCATTTATATCTTCTGAAATGATAGGCGAAAAGCTTTTTGGGTGGCCAAACAAATACTACAGCTAGGGATGGGTGATGCCTTCGATGACTGGTTAATAGAGAAAATTCAACTTCTGCGCAAGGGAGTGGTGGTTGCTTCAGGGATCAAGTGTGTTGAGCAGGTACTTTTTGACGCCATTTGCTTCCAATGAGTTTTTGAAAGCTCACATCAGAGATCTATTAAATTTACTCTAATTTCTTCATCATGTACTTTATAAAAACTCTGATAGATTGAGAATGGTGTTTTGGAAGGTTTACAATATTTTAGATTTTGCGACTTTATTCAGTTTGCAGTTATTATCATGGTGATGGTTAAAAAAAAATTGCTTAGGACCTACGTAGTTCAAATGCAAAGCAGTTGGTGACAGCATTTGTTGTGTGGCCAACATTACAGAATTTGTCATTTGCTTTAGGAGTAATATGAGATTTGTTGAATATACCATGCAAAGTGATTATGTAGGCTTACATTAAATATTTGGTAGATTGAGATTTGGTTCTTTAGAAGGTTTACAATACTTTTGCATTTGCAACTTTATTCAGTTTTCAGTTATTATCATGGTGACGGTAAAAAAGTTGCTTAGGACCTAAGTAGTTCAGCAGTTGGTGACAGCGTTTGTGCGTAGCCAACATTACAGAATTTTTTATTTTATTTAGGAGTGAGATGAGATTTGTTGAATATACAATGCCAACTGATTATGTAGGCTCACATCAAATCTTGAGGGTTCTTTCAATAACATTTTTTCTTTTTATATTCAGTTAAAGAAAGAGAGGGGAAATATATTGAAGAAAGGACAAATAAAGAGGAGAGGTGAGCGAGATGAATTAAAAAAAAGAGCATGGTACATAAAACTAAAAGTTGAAAATTACTTGAAACCATTTGAGTTTTATTTTACAAACCACACTTATATGTATTTGCACCTTTCTCCCTCACTTACCTCATCTTTCTTTTTCCTTTTCCTTTTTTTTTTTTTAAATTTAAAAATGTTCCTAAAGGGACCCATAGAGATTTTAATTCTATCTATGATTCAACAAGAACCCATATGATAACTTTGTGTTTTCTTTAGTTATTTTTAAGTTAAACAGATAGAGGGTAAAATATCTGGGAGAAAAGAGGGAGATGAGGTATGACCTTATGAGAGTTGTGAAGAAGAAATGGGGGAAAATACATGAAACTAAAACCAAGGAGTACTTCAAATAGTTTTAGCTTATTATTGTGGAATGTTCCATATCCATTTTTCTCATCCCTCTCTCACATTATCATCTTTTTTTATTATTATTATTTTGTCTATCTTTAACTGAACAAATAAAAGCCCAAAACCAGAATATTAGCATGCGCAATATTTCTTCATGTATCTTTAGGATTTGGATTGATCTACTATAATAGCATTTTAGAGTGTAAATCTAACATTATACTTTCTCTATAGGTTAAAGGTTAATGCATCTTGATTTCGTTTGCTGTAAGGCTTATTACTAGTGATAATATAAGGGCCCGTTTGGTATTCTACTAAAAAAATTTCATCATTTAAAAAAAAAAAAATTCTTAAGAACAATTTTTAACAAGACTCAAAAACTTGGTTGGTATAAAATTCAAAATTGTTTTTAAGTATTCACAATTAAAATTTAAAAAATAAAAAAAATAAAAACTCCTTGGTGGAGTTGGTGGAGGATAGAAAGAGAACACAGTGGATCGAAAGAGAGGATCTGGCGTGAGAGCAGAGAGAGAGGAGAGCAAAAGAGGAGGAAGAGAGAAGTGAACTGAGAAGAGAGAGGAGAGAGAAAGATGAGAGAGAAGAGGAAGAGAGTGGAGAGAGAGAGAGAGAGAGAGAGAGAGAGAGAGAGGAGGTAGATAAGATAGAGAGAGAAAGATAGGATGCAGAGAGTGGGTTGAGTTTGAAAACTCTAAAACCTGACTTTTTGTATTTTTAATATATAGGCTATTTTTCAAGTTGGTTTTGAGTTCAATTCTGAATAAAGCCCTGCCAAACAAGGATTCTGGGCTTGAAACTCAAAAACTGTTTTTGAGTTAAAAAAATTGGGTTCAAGATGAATACCAAACAGGCCCTAAATATTCCCTGCTATCAAGAGTAGCAAGGGAAAAAATGAAACAACCTAACTGATGCGGGAGCCAAGTCCAAAGAATGATAAGTATCCCCAAGCACCACATAATTGAGAGTATAGTTTTCGTGTAGTTCAATTTTTCTTTTATGAATGGAGACTATAGTTAATGCAATTTAACCATGTATTTGAAGTCTTGGAGCCTTATGTTCATCATCTTTGGATCTTTTTATGTCACCTGATTTATGTCTTCAAGCTTTTACTTTTAGAATCTTTAAATTTTTAGTTTAGCTCTTTCTATGTTTCGTATATGTATGAGCCCTAAAAAGGGTACCTTGTGTACTCTATAGTAAGTGAACAATAGATGAATTAAAAGTTCTTGTGAGTCCAAGACACCTTTGGTGCAAGGGCGTAATTTCCCTACCTTCTGTCCTGGACTGGTTCCAAGAAACCATAGATGCAATGTCTGGGTTCAATGCGAGATCTCTCCCTCTTTCCTTTTCCTTACTCTTTGTCCTAAGTTATTCAAAATGTTTGCAGCTTCAGTTTGTTCTTGTTTTGACAACAATTTTTAAAATGGAGGACTTCGATGCTGGTGTTAATTTACTGTTAACATGATTTTTAACAGATATTGTGGCCTGATGGAATATTTATAACCAAGCATCCAAAGAGAAAACCGCCAAAGCCTACCAACTTATCGCAAAATTCACCTCAGGGTCAGAAACCTACAGAAATTTCATCACATAGACTTGACGAGCACCAGCAACAGGAGGCAGATCAACGCGCAAAGTTTGTCTATGAACTAATGATTGGTATTATTTTTTGTCCAGAAAATCTCCTAATTATTTTCTGCACTTGCCCTCACTATATTACATCTTGTGTATAATATTGGAAATGTCAATGGCATACTCTAATTTTCTGGTTTTAAATGTAGATAATGCACCCGCTGCTATTGTTGGTCTCGTTGGTAGTAAGGAGTATGAAAAATGTGCCAAGGATCTCTATTACTTTCTTCAGGTAATTATTGTTTTAAGAAAGTTAACAATGCTCGCATATTTCTTCTTTCCACCTGTTTTGTCGTGTCTGGATTCTTTTAGATAGTTGTAACATTTCTGTTTTCCGTGCACAGTCATCTGTTTGTTTGAAGCAACTGGCTTTTGACCTTCTTGAGCTGCTGCTTATGACGGCATTTCCGGAGATGGATTACGTATTAAAGCAGTTGCATGAAGAAAAGCATCGATTTGGCGAGTTTAAAGCGCAATAGTGGGTCGTCCTATTTGAAGGTAAGTTTAGAGATAGACTTTTCCTCCTGAGGAACGTACTGGCAACATGATTCTGTTGCCTGCTTCGGGTTATTTGCAACCGATATTCATTCATTGTATTGGCGGCAAGGGAATCAAGTCATCTTCTTGCCTGAATTTTGTACAGTAATTTTTTAGTCAGAAACTTGAGGAAACTCAATGTAAATCTTGAGATTAGTGCAAATTTATAATACACCTCAACTCTTTCCTTTGACAAAAAATCCGATTATCGACCAGCCAAATGGAGTTTATGTACATTTAAATCGAGTATTAAGCACCACTTAAGCACCCTGGTAGCGGAGCCAGAAAACCTACTTCGATTCTTGTATTTTGCCATACATTTTACCGGATATGGTATGGTTTACTCAATCTTGGGATATAAGAAGAATGCATTAGTTTTTAAAAATTCAAACAACGAGTTCATTTGTCAAAATTTTCAACCAACATTTTACGGAATGGTTATTAGCTTTAAGCTTATTCTTAGCTACGCCCTCCACGACTTGATTTTAATCTCATTTCGCTCTTTTGTAACTCAAAATGCGCCACTTTACTCTCTGAAACTCATAGTTTGCTCCACTTTGCCTCTTGAAACTCGATTTTGATTTTATTTTGCCTCCTGAAACTTGAAACACATCTTTACAAAACTCAGTTGGTTTGGTATGTTGATCTACGTAGCAAAAGCAATAACATGTTGATTCTATATTAACCACGAGCATCAGCAACCTAAAAGCAGATATGATAAAATCAAGGGAGAAAATAGTTCACGAAGCCGGTAGAGATAAACTAAAACCCTTCGCCGGAAATCTAATAGGAACACTAGATGGCCTACATATGAAAAAAGATGGGTGCAAAACCTACCATCTGAATCATATTCAATCCCTATCGGCGATTAGAACAGACAATTATCATGTCAATGCCATGCCCCAATCTCAATCGCATTCAGGCTCACCAGCGGGAGTGGAACAAATGACCCGCATTTCAGATACAATCCAACCCAAAATGGAAAATGCAGTTAGATTATCCCATCATGCAAAATGAACTCAGATCCTAACTCTCTCAGCGCGACATCGCTGATCAAACATATACCTAAAAACCCCAAAACACAACAAATTCAAAGACATTGCACATCATCAAAACGTTTCGTGATTATGAAACGCAAGTGACATTAGTCTCATCCATTCTTGTCCACCACAAAAAGCAACTAATATTTAAAGTGAAGATCACAACTAAAGCAACATCCATAAAAAACAATAACAGCGTTCATATAGAACTTGTCCAGAATCATAATAGCTTTCTAAAGCTATAGTTGAGTACCCCAAGTTGCAATCAAAATGACCGCTGAGAAGACTTAAGCATTTGCAGCTGCTCCCTTCTTACGTGGTGCAGCTTCGGTACCTGTTCAGAACAAAATTCCCGATATGAAAACGATTTCAAGCACGAAACTCAAACCAAGGAAAAACAAACAGAGCAAGACCATAGAAATCCCACAAAAATGATCTGATTAATACCTTCTCTGAAGCCGCTCTTGAATCTGCGAGGCACATTGCGGAGATACCTCATCCTTCCAGTTCCAGTGGTCTTCCTTCGGATCGCCTTTTCACTCCAATTGTCTATTTTTAAACATACAAAAACCATACAAATTAAACCGCAAAACAAATAATCCTAAACAACACCTTTCTGCTGAAATGACCATCAAAATCGAAAATTCATTTTCTGGGTAATCATAAATCTTAACAAAAATGTGAACTACAACTTCAAATCATCGATCCAGATTCATAGCAAGACCAACGGATATCGATATATATATATATAGAGAGAGAGAGAGAGAGAGAGAGAGAGAGAGGTGAGAATACGTACACTTCCTCTTGCGGGCAGCAGGGAAAGCACAAGCAGAGCACCTACTCTTCTGTAGATGGAAGCTGCGGCGACCACACCGGACGCAGAGGGTGTGGGTCTTGTTCCTCCTCTTACCGAAACTCCCAGTTCCCTTCCCCTGTTTTCGTATTATGCACACAGAAAAACAAACGCAATCAGTTCGGTGTTACACATGGAGCGAGATCTACCATAACGGACTACACAGAGACGATGAGAGAGAGAGACAGAGAGATGGAGGTACCATGGCTGTGCAGAGAGAGAAACCCTAGCTGGTGAAGTGGAGGTCTTCAAGCCAAAGAAGTGAGCGGCGGCACGAGGAACCTGCGTATGTGAAAGATAACTAGGGTTTTAGGGTAGCTGGTGAAGTGGTCTGCCTGGGCCGGCGTGTCTCTCGCAGCTCATCTGTGTTTGGTTTTGTCTATCTTGGGCTTTGGCTTCCGAAATTTCCAACTTTACCCTCAGTCGTTGTATGCATTTTTCGAGTATTTATATAGATGACAAGTTCGATATTAGAATATAAGAATACAGTTGACATATTGTATACCTAAAAATTCCTTCTTAGAGTAAAATATCATTGTAGAAAAAAAAGCATGTCATGTATTAGCTAGTTAGGTATTAATGGAAAACTTTAGTACACAAAGACGAGTTTCAAAAGCAAAATACTTAATTTCTTGGGCAGTGGGCTGGGGCCTAGTGCATAGACGGGCTTCTAGATGGATTTAAGTAAATCTGTTATATTTTGTGTAAATAAGTGTCTGTTTATACTTAAAATATATATAATTACATCATAAATTACAAAATAGAATGATATATATATATATATTATGAAGTATTGAAACATAATGAAAACATGGGAAACAAGTATATAATTTGTATTCATTTTAGTATTCAACAAGTTTCTACAGTTTATTAAAAAAATAATGCAAAATGAAAGTTATTTATTTTCTATCTAAGTGAGTCACAACCTATACGTGTCTAGGGGGTGCCTCAGCAGGTCTAGGCGACCTTTCTAAAATTTTAAACGTTTAGGTATTAATCGGGACCGTGGTCAACCGCTTAAGGCCTAGGCGGGACCTAGACGGCGCTAGGCGGGGATTTTTAGAACAATCCATATAAAATGTAATCACTTTTTAGAGGTAAACCACATTTTGAATGTGTACATGAACTTTTACTTTTTGTAATTTTAATGACTTGCTTTTGAATAGGTGTCAAAAAATGATTTGCAGCTTTAAAAACAAGAATTGCTCCTTAATCATTATACAATTTGAAATTGAGAACTCTTCTAGTAAAAATTGAAGGACACTAAAGCAGGGTAACATAAAAGTGGAAAAAGCTGTTACGCACTTCAAAAATACATCATGCACAGCTCCCTAGTTATAAAAATAAAAAAAAGAGCGCATCAGGACTATTTTGAAGTGTTTGAAAATAAAAATTAGGGTGATAATAATAATAATTTCCAATCAAATATACAAATTAATTGAGCTTTCAAATAGGTTTGTACCCCTTGGAGATGTGGGTGCTAAATTGATGTTGTGATAAGTTGTTCACTTTTAACAAATGGCCTAATGTCATTATGTCACTCAATACTACAATCTGATAGTATTCTTTTTCACTTGTAAGTGAAAGATTTTAGGTTCACTTTTCGCTAAAAGCGAAATTAAATCACATTATTGCTAGTACATTATGAAGCTTAACTTACTTTCCCACTAATTAATATAGATAAATGTCGTTTGTTAAAAAAAAAATAAACAAAAACAAATGGCCCAATTTAAAGCCCACGGTTGGAGCCCGCGGGAGTGAAGCGAAAGCGCGGGAAACAGAGAGGGGTGGCAAAGCTAAATCACAAACTCCAAGTCGAAGAAGCAAATCAGAGAGGATGAAAATGGAAGAGGAAACAGAAAAGGAGGCGGAGTCCCCAAAATTCCCAGCATTTCCGTACAAACCCTACGACATACAGATCGATTTCATGAAGGCCCTCTATCACTCTCTCAACAAAGGAGGCCTTTCCATGCTCGAAAGCCCCACAGGCAAGTCATCACTCTTCTGCGGATACTTCTGCTTTCATTTCTCTGATTTTTATGCTTCCCCGTTTCGAAAATTGAACCATTCGAGTTCGATTGGAAACCCCATTTGTTATATGCTTACATTTTAGGCATCCGTAACTTAATCAATTTTTTTTTTCTGGGTGTTTTTGTGAATTTTCGTTTAGGGTTTTGTTATGGGAATGGATGAATCAAGATTCTTACTTTATCAACTAACAATAATATATTTTCTCAGTCATTCCCCCAAATGCAATTTTAAAGTGGTTTTGTTTTGGGAGTTAGAAAGAGCTAGCATCTGGTTGATTTTAGTGTTATTCACATATACTTATACATACATACATACATACATATATATATATATATATATATATGCGTGTGTATCAATGTATGTATAAGTATATTTATAAACTTCAATTGAAATTTTGTCCTCATTTTGTACTGTTTTGTTAAAATATCCCAACATTTTACAATTTTTATTGGGCTTGATTTGAAATCTTTATGTTTCAATAGGGACTGGGAAAACTCTAAGTATCATTTGTAGTGCTTTGCAATGGGTGGTTGATAGGAGGGAACAACAGAAGTCTGAAAATAGTGTTGAATCTGATCTTAATAGTGCTAAAGATGGTCGAGTTGACTCGGATGATGAGCCTGACTGGATGAGAAATGTTGTTATTAACAAAGACAAGCAGAGCGAGGAGAAGAAGACTAATAAGAAGGAGAAATTTGGGGTTGGGTTTCGAAGGGCCGATAAGAGAGGGAGCCGTGGAAATTGTAGAGATTTGTTCTTGCAGAGTGTTGAGGAGGAGCCTTCCGCAAAGAAAGAGGAAAAGAATTTGCTAATGAGCAATGATGCTGTCGAGTTAAGTGATGAGGAGTTTTTGGTGGAAGATTATGAAAGCGAAGAGGAAGGGGATCCGGGTGGTGGGAAGTCAAAGAGGAAGCTCTCTGGGGTTTCTCTTAGTTCGTCAAGCGAGGAAGATGAAGAAGATGGGTCTGGTGACAATGAATTTGAGGATGAGAAGCTGCAGGTTTATTTTTGTAGCCGGACACATTCACAGCTTTCACAGTTCATAAAGGAGTTAAGGAAGACGATCTTTGCTAATAAGATGAAGGTGGTGTCTTTGGGTTCAAGGAAGAATTGCTGCATCAATGAAGGTATGAAACTCATCACTGCATTAGTAGATTATAGTTTGTGTATTGTTACATTCTTCTGGGTAATGGTTTCAGAGGTATTGAAACTTGGAAACTCAACTCGCATCAATGAACGCTGTTTGCAACTTCAAAAGAACAAGAATAAGGATGTTTCCAAAATCAAGGTAACAAATATGTCCATTTAAGATCCTATCAGCCATAACTCATGCACTTGATTGAATTTGTTTTACTGGCCTCAGACATTTTTCCAACTTAGAGAATTGGGTTTCCCTGGACAAATGATAGCTTTTAATTTTCATATCGAATACATTGGTGTTTAATGCATTTTAATCAATTTGTTATGGTTTGCCTATCTGATTTCCTTTATCAGATTTGTTTGTCTGGTATGTGGGAGCTTATAGGTCTAAAGATTAAGAGCATTTATCCCTACACGACCTGACTACTTGAGGTCCTGAATTTGAATCCTCTCCCAACAATATCTTTTGGTAAAAACCGTAACTGTTTGTCTGGTACGGGCCCTTCAGTTTTTGTTTCACCTTGCATTCTGTGCTTTCTTAATATAGTTTGCATAGGTATTCATGAGGAAAATATACCACACTATAACTCATGTAGGTTCCTCGTCAAGTGGTCTTGGACTCTTGGATGCATACTATGATTAGATACCACGACCTTGTTCTAGCTCTTTAATCTGGCATCTGGGCTCCTTGGATGCTCAATACTAAACCCGAACTTTGTCCCAAGGATAAGCTGGCCTGTTAGGCCAAGTAGCAAATGGTGTTCATAAATAACATTGATAAGAAGTGCATACCTATGAGTTGTTGGTCTAGCGGTCAGGTCCTTGGTTTGCTCCCAAATGGTCTGGGGTTCGACTCTCTCCCGCGGCACCCACCTAGCAAATGCTAAAGTTTCTTGGTCTCCAAATGTTGTTGGGTCAGGCGGGGGCCTAGTGATTGGTCGGGTCAAAGACTCGGATACACTAGTTTAAAAAAAAAAAAAAAAAAAAAAAAGTGCATGGTCGTGTATTATTTTCATAAGAAATGTGTAGTCATATATCATTTGATAAGAAATGCATGGTATAATCCTAAGGACCCGTTTCACCCTGCGCTGCTTTATGCCAATGCCAGAACAGACATGATCTAATTGTGCACCATTTTGTTGAACCAATTGCTTAAGAATATAGCTCTTGGTTCAGAATTAATTGGAAGGAGTTAAGCAATAAGGGTTGGTAGATCTACCCGGTCTACTGTTCTGTTTTATATGACATGAAGGCAGATCATTTCTTCCTGATTCAAGGGTCACTAACCATCAAGCACAATATGATCTACAGAATTCTTTTCTCATTCTTCTTAGGGGTTTCTCTTGGCTGATGATAGTATTGATCTGCAGAACTTAGGTGCCAGAGTCAGGATTGGCAGGAACAAGGCTTCTTGTGGATGCCCGATGCTTAGAAAACATAAACTACAAAAAGAATTCAGGAGCATGATGTCTCAGCATGGTGCATTGGATATTGAAGATCTTGTTGATCTTGGAAAAAGCATGAGGACTTGTCCATATTATGGCTCCCGAAGCATGGTTCCAGTTGCTGATCTAGTGGTTCTACCGTATCAGTCTCTTCTTTCTAAAGCATCTCGCGAGTCTCTTGGTCTCAAGTTAAAGAATAATATTGTTATTATAGACGAGGCTCACAATCTAGCTGACTCCTTGATCAGCATGTATGACTCAAGAATCACTTTGTCGCAGGTACTTAAATTCTGAAATTTTATTGATCTAGTATGACTGGAAGCTAGTTGATAATCTTTCTATTTCATTTGTGTAACTGGTTTGGGTGCTCATCGACTGCTTATCTAAATTGATCATATTATCTAATCCAATGATAGAATAGTAGGCAATGTCAATAGTTTTGTAGTCTTCACTTAGAAGCTAGAACCTAAATTTTCCATCACAATGTAAGCTTTCAGTGTTGACATTATATATTTTCAATGAAAATTGTACTATCTCTTAGTAGTTCTCCTGATGTTTTTTACAGCTGGAGGATGTGCACGGGCACATTAAGAAGTACTTTGCAAGATTTTGCAATGTATTGGGACCTGGTAATCGTAGATATATTCAAACTCTCATGGTGCTCACTCGGGCTTTCCTCCAAGTGTTTCTAGGAGAGGATACGGGCTGTGGAAATTCTTGTCATGATACTGAAAAGGCTTCTGGAGCAAATGGAACGCCTACTTCCTCTATGGCCATTAATGACTTTTTATTTTCCCTCAATATAGACAACGTCAACTTGGTCAAATTGCTTCAGTATATAAAGGAAAGCAACGTCATGCACAAGGTGAATCCTTCTTCCCATTATATAGTGTTAATTGGAGCTATTCTTCCCCTCTTTCCATGTTCAAGAGGTTACAATGTACTTACTTGGTTTGCCAGGTCAGTGGTTATGGCGATAAAGTAGCTATTCAAAAGAGTTTGGCACTTAATGGCGGTGAAGAGAGAAGCACTTTGTCCAGTTTCCAAGCATTGGCAAATTTTTTGCTATCACTGACAAACAAAGATGGAGATGGGAGGATTATAATCTCAAAGACTAGTCCAACATGCCCTGGAGAGGAAGGAGGTTATATAAAATATGTTATGCTTACTGGGGATAATATTTTTTCAGAGGTTCGCCAAAAAGTCTTAATTCTGGAGTAACTTGTTTTCATAATATAGTATTCATGTCCAAGTTATGAAACATTAACTGTGAACTTCACAGATTGTGGATCAAGCGCATGCTGTTGTACTGGCTGGGGGAACTCTCCAACCTATAGAAGAAACAAGGGAGAGACTCTTCCCTTGGTTACCACTGAACCAGTTGCAATTCTTTTCATGCAGCCACATTGTTCCCCCAGAGAGCATTCTGCCAGTTGCAGTTTCCCGTGGTCCTTCTGGTCACACTTTTGACTTCAGCTACAGCTCCAGGAGGTCATCAATCACGGCAAGTAGATTTCAATCTTTTCTTTTAAATAATTATCGAAAGTTGAAAGTTCTCTCTTTTTAGTGCATCTGTAATTTATTGATTTTAGCTACTGTGTCAATATTTTTTCTCCGATTTTGTTTTAGAACTTTTAAAACGCAGTTCATTCCCAGGGGAAAAATCACTTCTGCTGTCAATTACAGTAGCACCCTTTTCTGCTTATTACATTTTTTTCTTCTGGGATTCGTACTGGGTATTGGCTGACTATTTACGTTGATGGGCTTGAGTTTACAGATGCAGGAGCTAGGGTGTTTGGTTTGCAATTTGGTGACCGCAGTTCCTGAGGGAATTGTTGTCTTCTTCTCTTCATTTGACTATGAAGGACAAGTTTACGATGCCTGGGAAGTTTCAGGTATCCTTGAAAGGATTAAGAAGAAGAAGCGTCTATTTAGAGAACCTAGGAAGAGTACACATGTAGAATCTGTTCTCAAGGAATACAAGGAAACAATTGAAACATTGTCTTCTGGAGAGGGGAAAGAAAATCCTTCTCAGAGTGGCGCAATACTTCTTGCTGTCGTCGGTGGTAAGATATCAGAAGGCATCAACTTAAGCGATGGGATGGGCCGGTGTATAGTCATGGTTGGACTGCCTTATGCTAGCCCTTTCGATATTGAGTTGATGGAGAGGGTGAAGTACATAGAAGGGTTGGGAAACTCAAATTCCACACAGCTGCCAAGTCCTTCACTTAGTAATGAACTTCACGGTGGAAAAGTACATGCAGGGTTTGACATCCTCAGAAGTTGCAGACGCCGAGGAAAAGATTATTATGAGAATCTTTGCATGAAAGCTGTAAATCAGTCCATCGGTATGTCGTATTACAAGTTCAGTTCTTACATACTTCAGAAACGTAGAAATCTGACCGGTCATTTGTTAGCGATGTATACATCTTGAAGTTTTTCTTTGCCTGTAACAGGTAGAGCAATCCGACACATAAATGACTACGCAGCAATCTTACTAGTTGATACGCGATACGCAACTGATTCCACAAAACGGAATTCTTCCCATCCAACTAACAAGCTTCCAAAGTGGATAAAGGATCGCTTCGTTGCTTCAGCTGATTACGGTGAAGTTCATAGGATGTTACATCAGTTCTTCAAACATAACAAGAAGAAATGGCTTCAGCAGTAAGTTTCTGGTACTGAGAAGTGAAAAAACAAGGGCATACTCCGTAAATCTTACAAAATTAAAGTTCACTTAATTGTATGATACAGCAATTATTGTAGAGCCATCATAGAG
The DNA here is from genome assembly GCA_024362995.1 of Heteromeles arbutifolia. Lineage (NCBI taxonomy): Eukaryota > Viridiplantae > Streptophyta > Magnoliopsida > Rosales > Rosaceae > Heteromeles > Heteromeles arbutifolia. Next base: position 18,546,695 of record JANCRC010000012.1, read on the forward strand.
CAACTATAGGGAGTGAAGAATTATGTCAAATTATACCTCAGTTAGTTAAGAGTATTTATCTTTGAACTTGAAATTCCAAGTTCGATTCTCCAACCCCAAATATCGCCTCCAACCCCAAGTATCGCTTTTGTATCAAAAATAAATTATGAACCCAAATAAATCCCTAAACATTTAAAATCGCATGCCTTTTGGACTTTGCAGCCAGGAAGGTGCGCACATTAATGAGAGGATCTAACTCGTCATTCTAAAGTCACAAACTTATGTGGTTTTTTTTTTTTACAAGAATCGAATTTAAGACCTCTCACTTGCAAGTGAAGATGAATACCATGAGACCGTAGTACTAAATAGCACATACTTATGCGTTTAGCTTGTAATAAAAGGCCAACTGGCTTTAAAGCATTGCAACTGTGAGAAAGTGACTTGAGTCTGCATAATTCCAAATGCCATCTTATCTTCATATCACCAAAACATGATACCAACTTGCAAATGGGACCATGCATCACCTCATGCTTATATATTTGGAACAAGGATTACTCCAAATTATTATGCTAATTGGTTTTTCAAGGTACACCTAATCTTGGATTAACTTGCTAATGACAAGTAATCGACTCTTGAATCTTAATCTAGAAGAAATGCTAGGATTAGCTGTACATGTGCACTTACATTGATCTTAATCATTCGTATTTGTGGACTGATCGAAATCTTGATTACATTTATATATACCATAGATTATTAAATTTAACGACTGAATATAAAACGAAGAATTTCACCAAATAAACAGATTTGATCAATGTATAGTAGGAATAATGGTAGTGTTTGGCACCAATGCCATATATGTTATGAGTGTGGGACACACCTCTGTGATGATCGACAAGGACCACTTGGTCTATGGGGCCACATCACACATGGGTTAAAAAAAAGAAGAAGAAATCTCCTAAATTTGGGTAACAAACTAATACTATTTAAAATATGCTTTAACCTTATTAAATAACAGCAACTCTAACTTTAGGCTTTAGGCTTTAGCTTTGCATCTTAATGAATGCCACTGCACTTTATATAACAAGGAGTCAAAATCATGATAATTTTGGACCCCAAAGTCTCCATTCTGGAAATCCCACTTCTTTTTTTTTTTTATAACTTGAATCTGTCTTCGACCATCATAGGTGACTCAGTGGTTGGAGATGAATTCCAGGTGCGTATTTCACACAATACGTTTTGAGTTCGATTTTTGGTGCTGGTGCATTGTACGATGGTGGCTTGAGGAAGGCTAAAATGCCTCTGTGAGTTTTCTCGGCCTCCAAAATGATGGATTGGCTGTAGCGAAGTTACCAGCTGGTTCCCTTTTTAAAAAAAAAGAAAAAAAGAATGTCTTCATTAATTAACCTATTTATTTATCCATCACCAACTAAATTGCCAAACTTCAACTTTTTCAATCTCTAAATAAGCAAGACCCTTCTCATCTGTGATCTTACATATTCAGTTAATCAATAGTTTTAGGGAGGAAGAGAGAGAGAGAGAGATATATATACACGAAGGCAAAAGAGATTGGAGTTTTGTCTGTCTTTGTAGACATGAGGGAGTGAGGCAAAGACAAGAACAAGCATTTCTGTACTTCAGCAGAGCCAGAAATGGTGCTAGAAAACACCATTGCCAAAAGCAAAAAACTCATTCGAAAAACTCTCGGGAACCTCAAGTCCTTCTTCTGTGGAGGGTACAAGAAACTGCCCAAAACCATTTGCTTCAGTCCCTTCTATTGTGGGAGAGACCTGAAATATCAGCACCCAACAGATCACTTCTACGCAGATTTTTATGATGAGTGGGAGTCCACTCTCGGTAATGTGACGAAGATAGATAGCGGGCCGGAAGAACCAACAAAGGAAGAAGACCAATGTAGTCCTAAGAAGATCAAACAAGAAGGGGGATTAATGCAGATGAAGCAGACTGGGAGTTCTCATCTACAAAAAGTAGAAGCTCGGGCATCTTCGCAGAACGCAAATGCAGAAAGCTATACTTTAGCAAGAAGGATGAAGGACTTTGAAATGGTGGATTCAGGTGATGTGGAACAAGTGCTGGATGTAGAAGAGGCGCTTCACTACTACTCCCGCCTCAAAAGTCCGGCCTACCTTGACATTGTGGACAAGTTCTTCTTGGATATGTACGCAGACTTCTCCATTCCACCAGCGCCTATCAGCGTCAACAATTCAAAGCGGAGACTGGGCTCGCAGAGACTTGGCTCGATGAGGTTGTAGACGAATGTGTTAGTGAGTTTTTAGTTGTGCAGATAGATCTATTGTTCTTTCCCACATTTTGTTTTCATTTCCACTTTGTGTGTGATTACTGTGTGTATTCTGTTTTCGTTTTCACTATTTTCAGCCTTAAACACTTCTCTAAATCCAATATTGTTTGTTTGATAATCTCTTATCAATGAATGCGGCTTAGTTAATCGGATTCATGAATTAAACGAACTTTTTACACAATTTAAAACAATTTCTTAGTCTGGAAGCACAAACAATGAGCAAACAAGAAAAACAAATCAAGTATATTACAATTGGAACGTGTCTTATCATACCGCTTTTGAACAATTGAGCCGGATCTGACCCATTGGTGTTGTCAAGACTTGGAGGTCCGAGAGCTTCATCATTGCCATGGCAAAATCACGACGGAACAAGTAGGCATCAAAAGCATATGCTGTAACCCAATTGCAAGTTTCTTCCCTAATCGTCAGCTGCTGATCAGCATAGAGGATTCCTTTGCCTTGCAAAAGATTCCGGTAGTACACGGTGCCAAAAGCTGATCTAGGTCCCTCATATTCCATTGCCATTCCTGCCTCCTCGGATGAGGGTTGCTGGGAGTTTATGTGGAATTGGGATGGTGCTCTCGTTGATGACACAAATCCATAAAAAGGAGGTTTTTGTGCTGAAGCAGGTACCGAGTGACTTGTTGCATCTTGATCTCATGAGGCGAAGGAATTCAACATCCAACGATGGGTCAGGCTTATGAGTACCACTGAAATTGTAGAGACGGTTTTCGAAGAATTGGCAGTGGATCACTCCAATGCTGTGAGCACCTGAAACCAAATAGAGGAAACAAAGTCTTGATATCTTAAAGCGGCAGCTATTAGTTTTGAAATGGAAGAAGAGAAACAACCACGGTATGACAAGAAAAATGCCAATTCCTACAACTGAACTAGATAACAGCGAAGAAATGAGCAAATACAACTAAGGCAGATACATAAAACAGTAAAACTGATCAACGAAATAGCCATAACCGGTACAGAAAAGCGAAAGAAGGATGAATACCGAAGAGGCTGACAGTTTCTCTTTCATCAAATCCCCTTGATGCAAAGGATGCAAGCGTCTGCAGCAGATCATCTTCCAGAGAAGGAAGCTCATATGTTGCAAGGTCACGGAAAGAAAGCGTGCTGTCTCTCCTTCCAGTATGCAAAGGATAGAAGGGGCCACCAGCCTGAAATTCATGAACTCGGTAAACTACATTTAATCCATGTCTGTGTGTATGTGTGCAAGAACGCGCGTGCGTGTTTGAGAGAGAGAAAGAGAGAGTCACCAATGCAACACAATCTCTTGCTGCCAGAACAAGAATATCAGCACAAGAAACAACTCCAGGACATACTTTTTCAAGCTCTGAATTGATCGTGTCGATTACATCAAAACCTTTCAAAGATTCATTCCGAGGAGAATCTTTCTCAGCAAGCATTTCTTCAGTAGAATTCAATAAAACAGAGGCATCACATCCCTTCACAAGATTCAATCAGACACAAAAATCAAAGGAGAGAGAACAAAGATTCACAGGGATCTCCGAGAACACTAATTAATGTTGGATAATTACGAAAACCCAAATCAGATTTAGCAAGAAGCCGAACACCCATATGAAGATTCAAGACAAAGAGCAGGAAGACTCACCTGGATGAAGCAGTCATGGAAGACAAGGCGCAGGAGAGCAGGGGCCACATCAGGCCTGGCTTGGAACAGTTTGTCAACCACTTCTCGTACAACTTGTAAACGGGGGAGGTTGTTAGTTGCAGGTTGCAATGGCCTGCAGGGTTTTAAAACGAAACAAATTGGCGGGTAAAAATAAGGTGAAATGACGAGAATATCCTCAAGACTTTCAGAGTTTGTTACTTTGTTAGTTTAGAACGGCATAATCCCTTCTATGGTTGTTAAGCTAAGCCCCATCAGCATTCTCCCTTACACCCGAGGTACCGAGTTCAAATCCCTCCCCCTCATTATCACTTGTGTAAAAAAAAGGCAAAGCCCGATGAGGTGATTAGAAGCAAAGTCGGATTTCCGTCATCCCATGAATTACAAAACTAAAAAATGGGCAGAAATCTTTGTATGCATAACAATCCGCTGAAGAAGAACAAGTAAAAAATGTAATGAAATTACGACACAATCCAGAACTTTACAGAAGCATGCCCATGTGGCATAGGAATGGGAATCTCAAATTGCTGTAAAAATGGTATGTTTATAAGAAAATTGGACAGTAAATCCAAGGAAAACTCCAAGTCCCCTGAGGCCTGGTAGAGTTTATCAAAGATTACATGAAGAATTTACCCAATCCATTAACGCTATATTGAACACCATTTTGCGATCATACTTTCTCGCGCAGCGGCACTTGTTCCAACTATAGTCTGCAGTTCCGCACAAAATCAGTAGCCTGAAGAGGACACTATGACATTGTGTTCCTTTAACCGCTTCTGGAAATGAGCTAACCGATTTTGTAGTTGCAGGATGCCTGCAGCCTTCTGAGATAGAATGGCATTCAAACGAGAAACGTAGTTGTCCAGCTGATTCCCGGGTTGATCAGCGTCTACCAACAGATTCATCTCCTGCAAATGCATTACACAAGTCAAAACATCATACATGCATAATAAGGTCTTCCAAAACATATCCACAAAATATGGCATTTAAAAACTCTAGAAACATCGTCCAGTTGCAGGCTATTGCATGCTAAAATACGGACCGTGAATTTTAACAATCGCAACACATACCTCTTTAACAATATTCATAGTGTCCTCAACTTGTTTCCGGTGAGCACTTACAAGATCTTCCTCCTCCTGGAAAATGCAACATACGCTTTGCGCGTTAACTCTAGTTTATATAGTGGTTAATCCTATCTGTAGAAATTATAGAAAGCTCGTCTCACAAATATTCCTGGTGGTGACTGTTACACCATGTTATCAAATTATTGTTTATCCCACAAATTTATTTGCCACACTACTTCTAAAATATTTCTGTTAAGTCTTTGTCGTCAAGTCTCTTCTTGTTACCTGTAACAGGGCATTCAAATCGTCATCTGAGTTTGAGTTCCTTGAATGAAACTTTGGCGGTTCTGATTTTGTCTGACCATTGGGCTTACGTACTTTGTCCTCCGTAGCTGATGCATTGTACTGCTCTAGCTTCCCATTTCTCTTCCATGATGTTTTGGCCTCATAAGAAGACTCTTCTGATGCATCAAAATCCTCCTTTTCAATTTGTTCAGTCCATTTATCATTTGTGTCAACTTCATAGGCCGAAGCAGTGGGCAAAGCTGAAGATAGGGGTATATTTGTTGATTCCTTGAAGTTTAGTGTTGAAGGTAACATATCCTTCTTAGGGTTGTTCCCTTTTGAAAGGCTTTTGACCCTAGAATGTGATTTTAATAGCAAGAAACATTAGACAGGTGAACAAACGAGCAACATCTATACCAGAAAGTTTACTGGTACGAAAATGCATCTCACCTGTCAGCGTATCTTAAAGTATTGAGAGTATGTTCACAGGATCCTGAGCTTGGTGATATGCACGATATCATCACAGTACGGGAGTCACCAACAAATGAGTCCCTAAGAACTTCAGTTAATTTACTTCCTCGGAAAGGAATATGACCCTGGTCATTGTCAAGAGCTCTAATGCATTCCTTCAATGCAAGTAAGCTCTTATTAATCTCAGCACCTTCCATTCTGCATTGTATTTTTTCAAAACAGCAATGTTAGAATCCACTAATTATCGAGAAAAGAATATCTAAATCTTATGTGTGACTTATTCATAAAAATTATAATGATAAAATTAAAGATGAAAATCTTATACGTGACTTGAGTTATGGTACTTTTCATCCACTGATGTGACATGTGGTGAAAATATAAATCTCTACTATCCCAACATCATAAAAAAAATAGGTGATTACAGACATCATGTCTAATATATTAAATGGTGATTTCTAGTGCTGTATGCCACTATATGACATGCATAAAAGCGATATCTTGGCTTTCCTCTGGGATAAAACAAATAGAAGACCTAATGAATTATACCTTGTCTGTTTATCATTATCTGTAGTATCTGCACCACGTTCACTTCCAGCAAGATCTATAAAGGACAGCTTGCCAACCAGACGAGGAGGTTTCTTTTCATTGCCATCAACTGACCTCTTAATAGCAAGCTGAAGTATTGCATGTGAACGAGAGGATTCTTCATTTGCACCAGTTGTACCTGTACTTCTTGTGGCACTTCCTCTCTCAATGAGCTCCTTAATGGTCTCCACATCTGACACTCTGTATTCTTGCAAACCCACAATACAAACCTGTTGTTTGCCATCCTCTCTCATGCAAAGCTTTCTGTAAAATTTGAATTGTAAGTTTCAATTTCAAGAAATCATAAACTCTAAAAAGAAATAACTAGAAGAAGGCCAGAATGGATTACTTTCGATCATTGAGGAGATCAAAAAGTTTCCCCCCATATATTTCAAAGAAGCTCACAAACAACTGAAATCCCTGGCTACGGTATGTATGGTGCATCAATCTCAAGATGTCTCGTGATGCTTTAAGAGGCAATGGTTTCATGGTATATGTTTTTCCACTCCCTGTATGGAAATTTATTACAAGTTAAAATTATAATCTTACATATTAAAGTATAAAAAGGTTGTTCGACAAGTCTAACACAAACATAAAATTGAGAGGGCAACTAACCAGTTTGTCCATATGCAAAACAAGTTGCCTTCGTGCGTTGGAAGATTATTGGAACTATGGGCTCCACAGTCTCATGATACACCTAAAAGCACAGGACGAAAATTGGTATGCTAAGTAGCCTAAAACATATCAAGAGCCATGGTATTTATATTATCTTGTTCATTCAAATTTTGTAACTTTGGGTTTATAATAGTAATTTAACAGAAATATACATACTTCATCATTGGAGACTTCCTCATTCAACACTGCATCAAACACAAATTCATGTTTTTCCATGTATTCTGTTAGGTCAACCTGCAGAACATCGGGAATGAAATCAAAGACATAAAAGCATTGGTACAGGAAGAATGACAAGCGAAGTATCAGGTTCACGAAGTAGAAAGGGAAAATATGAAACGTCGTAAAAGATTACAGGTCATTGGTATGCATAACAAAACATACAAATGAAATATGGATGTCAAAATGTCCACACCACAACCATCACTAACAGCAAGTATGGCTACTTACAATATTTTTCTAATATCTGTTAGAAGCTTCATGTATCTAAAGGCATGAAGCATCATTCATATTTTCTTGCTTTAGTTTGATCATTATGCTTAGACAATTACCCTTGGCCAGAAAAGCGACAGGTCTTCATTATTTTTCTTTTTGGCCAGAAAACAGATATTTCTCTGGAAATCTCTCTCTCTCTCTCTCTTTTTCTTTTTTTTTTGAGAAGAAACATTAACAATTCACATCTAGTGGCATTTCCAGAAAACAGATATTCTGGAAACTCTAATGATGCCAACATTCACATCTAGTGGCATTTACCTTGAGCTTAGTCTCATGAACTGTCACGGAGTTTGAAAGCGTATCTATGATATCTTCCTCATTCTTTGCCAACTCCTTTTTATTAAGTGGTCTCTTGCGCACCTGCACATACCATCGGGGAACCAACTTTAGAAAAAGACGAAAAAACATAGCAGGCCTGACACTACATGAAGTTCAAGCAATTCCTTCCTAACCAAATACAGCCACCTCACATGTATGAGAATTGCAAATTTGGTTTGGCAAATGCCTGGTGGCCTTATGGGCATAGCAACATTTAAGATCAAAAGTGGAAATCATGAGCACTAATTATGATGTTATGACGGAACATACCACAACTTTGATCTTTGCTACAGAACTAGCTTTCTCTTTGTCCGCGGCAAAACTTTTTAGGAGGTTGTTTTCTGGTACCCGAGCCCTTTCTGTTTGTTTGTTATTTGAAATGTAGGGTTCAGAATCATCAAAGCTTCTTCCCCTTGAAGGATAATATAGAGAAGCTCCATCGTGCAACCCAGAGGTTGGCAACTGTACGTGAGATACAGAAGAACTTAGCAGGACTATACATCAAAAGTCATTTTTACTAATACAACAATAAAACTAATGATGAAAAACAAAACATCTCTTGTCAACAGAACAAAATGAACTAAACCCCAGCAAATCATTAGTAGTTGGAAATGCAGACAAATTCCAATTGATCAAAAGAAAGGAGGAATGTATAAACAAAGAAAACTTTTTTCTTCCGCTAACTCACGGTCACATTACTGTAAATCCAAGTTTAAGATTTCCGATACAATAGGTGACGTGAATGAAACAGTTAATCGCAAGTTTGTAATAGGAAGTTTTCAAGATAATAATTACAATATTAAGATGCAAACGCAACAATGCAGGGGCACAGACACATTTCCAAATACGGATCATAAAACCCTAAGCCGACAAATGCAATTCTTATTGAAATTCAGAAATGGAAAGAAACCCACGTCAGGTATGAGCTCAGTATCAAAGGAATGCAGATCCAAGAGTCCAGGACTGAACTCATTGGGCGACTCCTCGTCGCTCTTCCTCCGGGAATTGTAGGGCGGTGTGGATGGAGCCTCCGCATAAAACTCATTGTACCCTCTCTGTGCGTTCCGGTACACTCTAGAAGCCGGTCCTCCTCCACCTGCACCATAGAAACCATAGTCCTGCTTTGGAATCAACCACAAAAGCCAAACAATCAAACAGCTTAGATACAAAACTGTTCCATCAGATCTAGAAAGATCAAAGCTTGAACATTTTAATCAAAATCCCATCTGGGTCCGATCAAAACGTACCCAAAAAATCCAAAAAATTCAAGGGGAAAAAACAACAAATGCTAATTACAATGCACCCAAATTTCAGATTTGGTACGACATTTTGATTAAATTCTGACGGGTTTGATTGGGGAAGCAAAAAAAGACCTGAGGAGGAGGACCAGATGATGAGTTGGAAGAAGACTGAAGGTGTTGAAGACCAGCTGACTGAAGCCACCTCCCATTGGACGAAGTCTCCAAGAAGTTATCAGAGTATTGCCGCTGGTGGTGCACCCCCGCCGCACCAGATCTCTGCCCTTGCCTCCCAACTCCGTTCATCTCTCTCACTCCGAACCGGATCCAAATCTCAATCGGACCCTCCGATCAAAAACCCAGATCGGAACCGCAACCCTCTCTCTCTATCTTCAACCACACACAAAAATCTCGATGATTTATTACTGCAACGGAAGCTCCTTTTTTCACAGCTCGAAGCTTCTCTGCGAATATTTTCCAATTTTTTTAATTTAAAAAAAAAATTTGAAAAATATCTGGTGTGCTGTATAAGCTGCACTTTAATGGACGCTCTCAGTAAACCCAAAGATATAGGAGGACGAGAAATGCTTTGAATTTTTTAAGAAACAGTGCGGCACGTGCGACTGGATATTTTAGCACGTGACAAGGATTTTGGCCCGGGTGGGACCCGCTTTCTGCGTTTGAATGCCTTGGGCCCGTCCTCACGTGGTGGGGCTTACTTGTTTTGTTACGCGCTTTAGGATGGTTGGCTAGATGGCTTGTTTGAGCCTTCTGATCCTCCAAGATTCTCTAAGATATTAATATTTTAATAAACAGTATATAGTCATATTTGTCTCCGTCTCCAACTGAGGGCCAAAGGGTCAGAGGGCTCGTTTTAGCCCTGTCACAAAAAATCGTCTCCAACCGAGGGCCAAAGAGTCATAGGGCCAAACATAATTTATTATTTAAAAACTACAACTTAAATGTTGTTTAAGTTTTATGTTGATGTTATTTAATGTTGTTTCATATTGTTTAATGTTGTTTCATGTTACTTAATTTAATTTAATGTTGTATAATGGCTTAGGAAGTTATAAGAAAAAAATAGAATTTAAAAAAAATATGAAACAAATTTTGTGAAATAGAAGTTATAGGAAAAAAATGGAATTTGAAAAAAATATGAAATAAATTTTGTAAAATAGAAGTTATATGAAAAAAAATATGAATCAAATTTTGTAAAATATAAGATATAGGAAAAAAAAAGAATTTAAAAAAATTTGAAACAAATTTTGTAAAATAGAAGTTATAGAAAAAAATAAGGTTTAAATTCATAAAAAAAAAAATTGAATACAACGGCTAGTGACTAGCTAGCCGTTGGAATTCAAATTACAATTAGTGTCGGTTATAGCCGATACTATTTAAATTGCTATTATATTACATTGTCATTGGTGTCGGTTATAACCGACACTAATAATTATTATACATTATTTATGTTGGTTATAATCGACAATAATAACAAAACATTAAAAAAAAAAAATAGCCAGCCCTCCAGCCCTCTCCGATTCCATGGGGCCCTCCCAGATTCCAGAGCCCTCTAGCCTAGCCCTTGATTGGAGACGATTTTCGGGGTATTTTCGGCTTTCTGGACCCTTCGGTTGGAGATGGCCTTACTATCCTCGTTCAAATTCTGTGACTCGCGGCGTCACGTGGCGAGAAACTGGGGGGTTCTGGTTGGTGGGTCATCGAACGGCGGAGTTTGAATAGTACGGATATCACACCGGCGGTTAATGCTTGTGTGGCGTTGGATTATGGGACCTTACTGGGCTGTTCGGCGCAATTCTGCCCCTTCCCAGCTTTTTGTTTTTGGGTTTTGGGTTTGGACTCTTCATAGATCTTGTTTTATATAATTGGTTCAAGCCCGGCCCACAATTATCAACAAAATTTTAGTTTACTTGGTATTTTATTGAAACATGAATAGGATTAACACCAAGAATGAAAATCAATGAATGTGGTGGAGAAAAGTGCCAGTCACTAGAATTAAAAGGATATTAAAAGAGTATTTAATTGTAATTTTGAGAGATTTTAATGAATTTATAAATTTATGAAATTTTTTGGGAGATGTTAGATTTGAGAAGTGGATATGGTGTTGGGTTTCTACTCATGCGTTCCCGTTCGAAACTCCCCCTCCCCTTAATTACTATAATAGTTTCGAATCATTACTCTCTTTTAATAATAATAAGTTTTTCACCAATTGGTTTTATGGTGAAACCTCAACTTTCTTTATGGTATCAGAGCAGATTGTCCCACGTATGAAGCACAAGGGCCACACGTACTCCACGTCACCCTGTTTATGTCGGCCACTTAATACTACGGTCTAGTGATATTCCTCTTCACTTATAAGTGAGAGGTCTTAAGTTCGATTATCGTCAAAGCGAATTTGAACCACATTATTGCTAGCCCATTGTGAGACTTAGCCTACTCCTCCACCTACTTTGTGTCGATAATATCGTTTGTTTAAAAAAAATACACTACGAAGTCTCTCCAATTCCCTCGAATTCCTCAACTTTTTAAAATCATTTCAAAACAATTTCTAATTGAATACAACTAGAATGTTATAAACTCCTTTAAAATCATGATTGTATACACCTAGACTTTCAGAGAATCACTTCAAATCTTGATTGAATACTTTGAATTTCTAAAAAAAATTAAAATCAATGTATGCATTTGAAACGGGCAAAATCGAGTTGAAAATAAATAAATAATTGTTTTAGTTTAGACCAATTCAGTTTGCGAATTTGTCACTTTAAAGCTCAAGTTTATTTTTTGTTTTTTTGTTTTTTTTAGTCGAGCACTAATGTTAATAAGTTAGATGTTAGATTAGCTTACCGACAGAGTTCAAACTCATACCATCTTGTTCTCTTCTCCTTTTCCGCTCTTCATATCTTCTCTCTCCGAATCTTCCTCCCTTGCAAAATTACGAACCAACAGGTTATATCATTCGTTAGATATTTCGTTATGGAGATAAATAGAAAATCAGACCGTACTCTGATGTGGTCATATTTTCATATATTTGTATGATATATTTCCTTTGAATTTTGTGTATTCAAATTGGTTAAATGCACTAAATTTAATTGTTTTAATATATAGGCTTCAATACCGAAGTTACACGAAAAAGAAGTGGAAAATGGTGATTTCGGGTGTCTAGAGTAATTTTAGTACGGTAAGAGTCTAACTAGTTGCGCGAAGATGTGCATTTACAACAAGAAGATGAGACTACAACGGTTTCGGAAATCAAGTGGACATGGGGACAATATTCATTGGATTTTCAGAGAGAACTTAACTACTGGTTTTATAATTTCCCTTTATTTTTCCTTTTCTTTAATAAGGTCTTAAAGTCCATTAGTTAGAATGTTAGTGGGGTTTTATTTAGAATTTAGTAGGATTTATGTTTATGGAAACCTTTAAGGGTTCCTCATATTTTTATAAAAATGGGGATTAGTTGTGGGGTCCACACCATATCAAACTTTAACGATCCGAACGATTTATTTTTCAAGTTGCACCTCATAGATCATCCTTGTAAAATATTAGCCAAATCAGAAATGTTTAAGACATTTAATTAAGTTCAAAGAAATTAACGAATACTTTGTTATATACGAAACAATGAAATTTTGTTAAATAGGCAAATAGTTTCGGATTGAATTAAATTTTTGCAAGGATGATCTATGAATCGAGACTTAAAAAATAGACAGTTCGGATCGTTGAAATTCGATGTGGAGTGAGCCTCACACCTAATCCTCATTTTTTTTTTAAATGGGGATCCCTTTGCATAAATCGCATGTTATGTTTATTGTCGTGGGTTACAAAAGGAGATTAAAACTCCTTGTGAAAAGGAGGAAGCCACCAAAAATCATCATATTGGAGGAGAAGGCTGCGACAAGAAGGAAAAGAGGAAGAACTTTTTCTTTTTTTCTTTTTTTTGTTAGGGCTACGATGTAGCCTAATTACGAATATTTAATTTCTTCCTTATTGAGTATCTTTTGCTAATCGTAATGCGCTTGATTTTTAAATAGATGCTTGGTCACCATCTAGGTTTCAATTAAGTTGATTTGATGAAAGTTAAAGTTGATGCCATACTTAACTTGGGTTTAGCTTCTTGCAATTGATACGATAAACACCTATTTGTAGATGCCATACAATTAGGGTTTGTGTGATTTTCCAACGATTTCTATAGAGCTTAATGGGTTCTTACTTGTTAAATGCATATATGTCAGATAGGGTTAACATGTAAGGATACTTTTGATGCAACCAGATGCCATGGCCATTGAATAGTTTAGGGAACATCGATCATCAATATTGGGGAACTACTCGAGCATAACATATAAAGGGAATTAAGTAGAATTGGTTACGTTGAATTTGGATGCCCTAGGTCTTCTTTTCTTATGTTTTCATTTTATTATTTACATGCATTTTATTTCAAGCTTTATTTTATTTCAGTTTAATTCAAAATCTCTTGACACATCCCATCCCAAAGGAGGGCATGCTGGCCGTCACGTGAGAATGACGTAACCATTTACACAGTTCGGAAGCTTGAAAGATACAAACACTAAGATATAACACCCGAAGGTGAATCCTACATTTGTGCATTCTGTCAGAATACCGTTGGATTCCTCGTGGCCACCAAAACTCTGCTCTATCTCGAACCTGGAGGGGCGAAAAAAAACATAAAACTGAGTGGGTCAGTAAAACAATTCTTTTCAAAACCTTTCCTTTCAAAAGTAATAGCCCCTCGCCGTAAAACCTGTATAATTTACCCAGAAATAATGTATATACTCATATATATATCTTTCTCAAAAACCGCTGTAAAACGAGTATGTATGAAAGTATGTATATGCCATGCCAAAGTATCAACTGAATGCCAAAGCATCCCTGTGAATGTGATTGAATATTCAAATATCATCTCAGCCCTCGGCTGTATATAGCTCATATCATACTCATCAATTCATATATCTCAATATCATCATAATCAAATCATATATATACCCTGCACACACATCAATACCACCTTTAGTAGTCTGCACAACATCACTGATAATAAACTAATATGCTCTAGTGCTACAATCACGTGAAGACTGAGCGATAAATCGCGGGTCACCTACGAGTCGAACCCACCTATAGTGGCCTATTCGACAGGACTGAGCACCTAACTTGGATCCAAGGCGAGCATGCGGTGCGGGAGGTGAACAACACGTGAAAGACTGAGCCCCTCTCTGGGCGTGAGCACTAATATCAGTGTGCAGGTCTATGAGCTCTAATCATATCACATCACATCACATTTCATCATTCGTTCTCAATAACTAGCATATAAACTTACCTGCCACTTACCTTGACATCCTCAGCACCGACATTAATATAAACAATCAATAATGCAGAATTAAACAAATAGATACTTTGCATGGCATTTCATATCGCATTTCATAACACATTTCATTTGGGCAAAATTCAGTTATATAGGTATAGACGGAAAATAACTGCCCACTCACCTGGAATTTGCCCTACAACTCCCTAGCACAACACATCAAGGCGTCATGACGATCGGCGCCTAGAACAATCATCAAATCATGCCTCAGAATCATATCGATAGAATAAAAACTTATATAAAACACGTCACTATGTAGTTCGATCCGGAAGATCTGCAACTCAGATTTCCAATCCGTAACTTCCGGAGGTCCACAATAAATCTCTAGAACAACATCCTAAAATTTCATGACCATCCAACGGTCGGATATCCGTCAATTGCCAAAACTAAGTGACGGTTAACATTATATTTTATGAACTGACAACTCCAATCTCGGGAGATCCGTAAATCGGATTCTCGATCTGTAAGTTCCTATAATCCTCAAATATTACGTATTACAACGTATCGAAGTTTGGTGACGATCCAACGGTCGGATCGTCAATTCATCTTTTGGCCTAACCATGCATCGTAACGAATTTAGGTTCGAATGATCATCAAACGTTAAGCCACTATCAAAACTAAACTCAGGACATCCAATATAGCTTAAAAATAACATTGGCGGCCCACTGGCCACGAGCCGCCGTGGGTGGCGGTCGGCCGCCCCGGCTCGCTGGAAAATTCAACTTTATCCAAAAATTACCAAAATTTGCAGAATTGAAGATCTCAAAGAGTAGAACAACTTTCATACCTGCGACCAAGGCCAATTCGCCCTAGAAAGGCTCCAATTTCAGCAAACCCGTACGAAACCCTTGAATTTGGTGTGCTCCAATTCGACCTCCAAACTTGTTCCAACACTTCAACCACTGCCTAGGCTTTGTTCTAGGCCTCAAGAAGATGCCATGGGTGGTGGTAATTGGAAGAAATTGCTTCACATCTTGACGGAAAGGGACCCAACCCGTGCGCCCCCTTTTGCACAGTTTCTTCCAATTTTCAAGACCCATTCTCTCCAAATTTGAGATGGAATGGATAGAGGAAGGGTCCTAGAGTGTTTCCCATGAGGTTTCTTGAAGCAATTCACCGGAAAAACGGGTGGAAATCAACGAAAATAAACATGGGTGCCAACCGGGTCGAAAACGGGTCAAGGGGATCCGGCCGATCCCCCGCGCCACACTCTCCCTCCTTTCTTCCTTCCCCTGTTCCGATTGGCTGGGCTTCTTTCTCTCTCCTCTCCCCATTCGCCAGCTCTCTCCTTTCTCTCCCGAAGCTCTCTTCTTCTTCCTCCTGGTTGGGCAGTTTTTGCCCAATCCACTTCTTCTTTCTTCTTCTTCCGCCAATCACACACACACACACACACATAAACTCATTTCTTCCAATCCCATCCATCCATTAATTTCTTCGTTAAATCTGGGCCGTCCATTTTCATAAAAGAATTTCCATATTTTATTATTATAATTCCTAAAATGCCCAAACTTCAAACTTTAATATCTTTTTCGTTATAACTCCAAATCACGAACCGCTTGCGCCCACGCGTCCGTAGTGACGAGTACTACGAGGATATGTCAAGAAAACAAATCTTAGATGGCACGACACAACGGTTAACCTCGAACAATGCGTGTGCCTCAAAGGGCATTTTTGTAAAATCTTTTATTAAAACTTTAAAAACTCTTAAAATCAGGGACGGGCTGTCACAATCTCTTACCTTTTTCGTTAAAGCTTCTCAATTGTAATTTGTTTCAATTTAGTTAGTAAGACTTTTAGAATCAATGCGATATCCATGGGACGATATCCGTGCTTATATACTATACAATAATTCGATTTGTATACTTGCGAGCACTAAAATTTGAGACTTAATGAGGTTAATTTTGGTCATCCAATTTTCGTAACAAGTTTCTGGCGCCGTTGTTGGGGATCAAATTTGATTCTAATACTTACTTATTGGATTGTTACATCTTTTAGTTGGTTTAGCTTTAACGTTAATTGTTAGTTTTTTTTTTCAATGATAAATTATTTCCTAATTCTCTTGTTAGCTTACTCATGTGTTTAATGTCCTTGTAGAAAATGGGAGTCACTCAGCTTTGATGCCAATACAAAATCAAGTTTGGGGGTGAATTTCTATCTACATCTTCGTTTGTCGCTTCTTCTTTAAAACCGGGAAGTTTTTTATCCAAGAGCTTTAATCATTTTTTTTTGTACCTTTGTGCCTAGTTTTATTATGCCTATTTTTATTTTATTTTTTCATTCTTTTTGTTTTAGTCCTGAAAAAAAAAATTACATGATTTTGAAAATTCCAAAAACATTTTATTTTTCTTTGAGTCTTGTTCTTATTGGCCACTTCCCAATTCAGTGATGAGATTTAGTCTCTATTTACATAACTTTCAAGAAATTTAAGCTCGACATTAGTTATTTACCTTGTCTTTGTTTTAATCATATTTGTTTATGATCATGACATGGAAAACATATATGCACATAGCCTTGTTGATGTGAAACTAGAGCATGATTTAACGCTTCATATGTGAATCTAGTGATCCTATGTAACCTTTGTGAGTTTTTGAGCCTATTATAGATTGAACCATTATGCATTAATCCCATTTATTCTTGTGTGTACGATCTCATTTTAACAAGTATTTCTAGAACTTGCTTTATGCCTCTCGTTACATTCATCAATTCATGTAAATATTGAAAATGACATAGGCATTTTTTTTTTCTCTTTCTTTGAGCCTTTCTAGCCAGCCCTTATGATTATTTTTACTAGCCTTGTAAAGAATTTCCTACCCGTCTAAAAAGTTTGTAGAGTAATTTTTATTAAGAGGAGAGAATTCCAAGTGTTGGAGCCTAAATATTGTAATAGAAAAGGAAGAAAAATGATGAGAAGAAAAGAATTGATGAGGAAAAAAAAAATACTGTTTGCGGTAAAAAAATAAGTGAAAAAAAGGAAAATTTTGATGTTGCAAAGAAAAGAGCGTTCAAGGTTTAACCAAATGAATAAAGTTCTATTTTTATGCTCAAGTTCTTAAAGTGCTTTATGGGTTTAAAGCATCTCTATCTCTCCAATACAATTGTAATGCTCTACAAGTTATTTAGACTTTATGTTTTTCATACCCTTTAATTGTTTAGCCAATCAACACTCAACCTCATTACAACCCTGTGAAAGACTTTTTGATTCAAGAAGTTAATTAATATTGATAGCAAGCTAGGTGGACAAGCAAGCATATGGCGGTATGTTTTGTGAGATCATTTGAGTGAAACATATTAACTCACAAATATGAGTGAATGAGTGTATGCCTTGTGAGAAGCTCTATGTATGCATATGATAATTTTAAGAAGCTTGGAATTGCGTTGACATGACTATTACACACGCTACACTCCAAGTTGGTTCGATTCAAATTTGGTCAACTCTTGGATAATGTCGTGAACTATTGTTGTTTATTTCTTGAAAGTTATCTCACGGTTGGGTTTTCTCCAAGATTAAAATTTGGAGATTAGCTAGTAATTTTTTTGTTTTGTTGAGTCTTTGTGTTTTGTTATGCTCGAGGACTAGCAAAGTCTAAGTTTGGGGTTATTTGATGTGGTTCATATATTTTTATCATATATTTCCTTTGGATTTTGTGTATTCAAATTGGTTAAATGCACTAAATCTAATTGTTTTAATATATAGGCTTTAGTACCGAAGTTATGCAAACAAGAAGTGAAAAATGGTGATTTCGGGTATCTAGGGTAATTTCAGTGGAGTAAGAGTCGAACTAACTGCACGAAGACATGTGCATTACAACAAGAAGATGAGACTGCAACGGTTTTGGAAATCAAATCGACATGGGGACACTATTCATTGGGTTCTAAAAATCGGTCTAGGCGGTTGCCTAGGCGCTGAACGGTCGGTTACCGCCGCGATTAAGTCCTAATTGGTCACAAAATCGGAAAGCATATTAGGCGGACCCCTGGGCGGGATTTGGCGGGACTAGGCGGGTCTAGGCGGGGCTGGGCGGAGCTTGGCGAGGTCCAGGCGGGCGTATGTGGAGAACGCTAGAATCTGGAAATTTTTTTGTTTCAGAGCCCGGAGTCGCGCGAGGAAGAAGATGAAGCTCTTTTGTCTATTTAATTGCACGAATATATCATTAAGATGGTCCCCACCATCTTTTCCTTTTACTTATTTTTAAATTCTTTTATTGTGTTTCACTGTTGCTGCTAGTGCTACGTGCAGGCCTAGGACTGCGTGGAGGACCTGCGTGAAGTGAATAACTTAGGGGGGTGTAGTCAAATTATGATTTGATAGGATTTCACAAGATTTTAATAGACTTTAAAGTCAGAGTGTAGTAAATCAAGATTTTGAAAGAGGATTTTAAAATACTTTAAAATCATAGTGTAGTCAAATTAGGATTTGAGAGGATTTTAAAAATACATCCAAATCTATGGGTAGTCAATTTAGATTTTGATAGGGATTTTTAAAGTGAATATAAATCTAGGTGTATTCAAAAAATCAAGGATTTGGCACTATTTCATTAAGTTGTGGATTTTGTTAGATTTGTGAACACAAATATACATAACCAAGAGAAAAAAGAATCATACCTCAACCCCTAGGATTTCCAATCCAGCTTATTCACATTTTGTCACTCCCTTCTTTCCTCTCTCACTCCTCTCCCAAACCTTAGAGGGTCGTAACAGAATCTCACAAAACTCTTGCCATCCATAGATTTGATTTTTATGACTTGGGTTCTAGGAATTGGATGAAGAGGTGTGTTTAGTTGGTGGGTGGTGGGTATTTGAAAAAAGAGCAGCGGGGTTTGTTTAGTTGTGGTGAATTGGGTCATCCAAGTGTTTGATAAAAAGCGCAAGAGGGTTTTTGGGTTTTTTGGAGTGGGAGAATGGGACAGAAGAAGCTGAAGCGTGGAGGAGGAGGGAGTGAGAAGAAGAAGAAGGCCTTGAAAGACCATGGGGCCTGTGTGGGAGATGATGATAATTAACTTCTTTCTTAAATATCTCAAAGAAATTCAATTTATGCTGATTTGGTCTGTTTGTAGTGGTTTGATGATGCTTAGAAATCTTATGAAATCCATAATCAAAATCTACACAAATCCATTGAAATCTATAATGAAAATCCATATAAATCTGTCAAAATCCATATAGGATTGAAAAGTCTATTAAAATTCTTTGAAATCTATCACTTAATAAAGTCTATTAAAATCCTCTGAAATTCAGATTGACTACACTTTAGCAGGCTTTTTTTAGATTTAGTGTTAATTTAATTGGATATAAAAGCAATTTGTAATTTGCATGCCTTTTTTACAATTGGTTGGCCTTTTTGGGGGTTAGTGCAGTGGGCTTTTTGGTTTCTTATTGGAACATGTAGAGGTCTTTTAACATATTTGTACCAAAGCAATTGCATTGTTACAAAATTAATTTATATTTTTGTATTTTGTATTTTATTCTTTTAAAATTGTAATACAATTATATTTTTTTGGTATATTTCCTTATTTTCCTCCTATTTTGCATTTTATGTGGTTTTAAATTGTGAACTTATTGTACATGTGTCATCCTATAATACTCCTCATTATTGTTATATGGCATACATGCTTAATGTGTTTTTAAATTTTGGACTTGTTGGATACTCTTTTTGCATTTTATTATTTCCATTTATTTTTCCTTTTCTTTAATAAGGTCTTAATGTCCATTAATTAGTTAGTGGGTTTCTAACAAGGTTCTTAAAGACGCTAGGCACTAGTCGGGCGACGGGTTGGGGCCTAGCGCCTAGGCAGACTAGACGGATTTAAGTAAATCCATTATATTTCGTATAAATAAGTGTCAGTTTATACTTAAAATATATATAATTTCATCATAAACTACAAAATAAAATGACATATGTATTATAAAGTATTGGAACATAATGAAAACATGGGGAACAAGCATAAAATGTGCGCTCATTTAAGTATTCAGCAAGTCTCTTACAATTTATTGTAAAAAATAAAATGTAAAATGAAAGTTATCTATTTTATGTCTAAGTGAGTCGCAACCTAGGTGGGTGCCTAGGCGGGTCTGGGCGGGCTAGGCGGGTGTCTAGGCAATCTAGGCGGGCGCCTCAGCAGGTCTAGGCGCCATTTTTTAATTTTTAAATATCTAGGCATTAATCGAGGCGGTGGCCAGCCACCTAACGCCTAGACGGAAACTTTTAGAACAGTAATTTTTTAATTAGAATTTACTAGGATTTATTTTTATTGCCGTGGGTTACAAAAGGAGATTAAAACTCCTTGTGAAAAGGAGGAAGCCACCAAAAACCAAAAATCATCATATTGGAGGAAGCACTGGTTTGGGACAACTTAGATTTTTTTAAAAGCTGAGATGAAAAAAATTGCTGCCAGAATTGTGTTTGGTAACTCAGCAACAAAGCACTTATTTCCAAAGTTGCTGCCAGAAACAACTGAAAAGTGGAAGCTGCTATTTGCTGCTTTCAAAAAATAGCTTTTTATTATGGAAACACGGGTGAACAGTACCGTTTAATGAAAGTTTTCAAATGGCGATCCTACCCTCGCGTCTCACTTCTCTTCCTTGCTCTGGCATCTCACTTCACTCCATCCCGTTCACTTCACTCCCTCCCGTCCACTCATTCACTCCCAACTTGTCGCCCCAAAACCCAATCTCCAACCTGAATTCCTTCCTCCTAGCGATCTCTCTTGTTCTCCACGTCGTTATCCAGGTCGATCTCTCTCGTTATCCTTTCAACTTGAGTCTACTCTTATTTTATACCTTCTGGTGAAAATGTGTTGTCTTTTCTGGGTTTTAAGACCTTGTTTTAGTCTATGAATTTCTGGGTTCTGTTGCTTTTTTATGGAAAATGTGTTAACTTTTCTGGGTTATTTTTTTGGGTTAATAGCTTTTTCTGGGTTTAAAGAGCTTGTTTTAGACAGTTAATTTATGGGTTTTGTTGCTTTTAGTTTGTTCTTATGTTATTTTATTTTTCGGTTTAATTTAAATGTTGGGGAACTTGTGCTTTTAAATGAAAATGTGGGTTGGTGGTATTTGAGCTGAAAGTCCCTTCCTTTGCAAGCTCCGGTTTTAAAAGCAATTTCTGAAGAGTTGCTGGAGAAGAAGAGCTAATTAAAGTTTCTTCCTTTTCATGTTTTTTCTTTCAGATTTTTTGGTCCACCACAAGTGATTTTATTTTTCCCTATTTTGCTAAGTATGAAGCTCTATTCCCAGAGTCTCTCTTTTAAGTTTTTCATGTTTCAATTTTTTCTGTAGATCTGTTGTTCAAATCTGGAGTTCATAGATCTATGGGTTTCATTAATATATTGGTTCTGTAATTTACTATAATTTAAGGAAACTTTTGATTGCATTTTCTTGCATTACTATAATTTAAGGGATATGCCTAATTACCCGTTCAATAAGCAAGTGAAGATTGTCATTGCTACAATGGCTCTTCATAACTACATACGGAGGTATTCTGAACGTGATCGTCATTTTGATGACCCCATGGACTTTTGTGAAGAGAGCGATAGTAGTGATGATGATGATGAAGAATACCAAAATTATCAAGTTGAATGATCACATGAGATAGGAGCATTAAGAAATAGAATAGCGGCAAGTTTGATGAATGCATCTAATTAGACTACTTTCAAGTACATTAACAATAATTGTACTAATGAATCATAGTTATTCAGTCTAAAATATTTTAATTGAAGTAGTTTGTCATACTAATTAATATTTAAGATAAAGTTTATAAATATTTTTCTTTTAAAAATAAAGTATATTTCGTAATTCACCTTTATTTGTTAAGAAAATTAAATTAATAGCACATCCAGTATTATACCATTTTTGGTCATTTCACACCGTCACAGCTGTTTTACATAAAAGTTTACCAAACACTATAATACTGCTTTTTTTTTTTTTTTTTCAAAAGCACTTTCAGAACAAAGTTTACCAAACACTCTGCTGTTTTATTTCACAGCTGATTATTCTCACAGCACAGCAAAAACCTTTTTTTTTTTCAAAGCGCAGCAATATCAAACCAACCCGAAGAAGGGGCTGCTGCAAAAGGATTTATGTTTATTGCTGTGGGTTACAAAAGGCTGCTGCAAGAAGGACAAGAGGAAGAAAATTACATAAGGCTGCTTACAAGAAGGACAAGAGGATTAAAGTTCAAATTTGTAACCTCCAAATACCAAGTTATATTTGACATAGAATTTAAAAAAAAAAAAAATGTTTATAAATGCAAGCAAGAAAATTACACATGTCAATTTAGAAATTCTCATATTTGTCAAAATTTAAGTTTCAAACCCTCCCAAAATCAAACCAAATTCGGTTTGATTCGATTCGGTTTAGTTTAATTTTATTGGCTAATTAAACCTAATCTCAAACGAAACATATATATTTATCTTATATTTATTTTTATACGCGTCTTGTTCTTAAAGGGTAATTTTGTTGTCATTGTATTGAACTAGTTATGAAGGTGTAGTTTGATGAATTTCATTCATTGTGAGAAATACTTGTTCTTGAATTGAATCCGAGCCAATTGAAGAACGATTAAGTTTGGTTTAAGCTCACACCCAAAATCCTTGAAATTTTACAAAAAATATCAAATGAGTGTGACTCAAACCAAACTATTGACTCTAAAAACTACCAAGCTTACGTGGTGGGCGGGCCGAGTAACTGAGAGCTAACTATGTCCTTCTGGTGAATGCGGGCATGCTAACTCATGACCGAGCGCGGTCGGCAAGTAGAATGAGTGTGGTGGTGATGTCGAATGCGCTACTGACTTTTGTACTCGAGTGATCACGGTCGGGGAAGGAACATGTCTCGGCCTTGGATTCTAGAACCTAAAGACGTCACTGCGAAGTTCAAGATCTTCTGGATCAGGTTCAGTTGCCTCAACTATATTCGTTAATATATAGGTGCGCAAACTTGGATCAAACTGTAAGGACACAAATACTCATACAAGATAAGTGTCTTAATGGTGAACATTGTTCGGTCGTCAAAATGCCTAACTCTGAAGTGCACCTGGGAATAACCAATTATATAACACCTCACTTGGTTAAAAGCTAGTGAAATGACCTCATTCGGCAAAAGAATCAAAGACTCCTTACCGGCTGAGATTGGGATAGATAATCAACCGAGCTTGAAGTAATGTTGTTAATCCAAATTGAAGATACTTCTCGATTGCCTGATTATATGGCTCTAATGTTGTTAATCCAAACTGAAGATGTTGTTGGTTGTCAACACAATGTTGTTACTCCAAGCTGAAAGGGTGATGACGAAGTTATAAGAGTTAGTAATTTCTCAAAGTGTGAGAAGGTTTTGCGTAGTGAGATTTTGCGCTGAAAAAATCCATTTATAAATCAATATATTTTTTTACTCTATTTAGTGTGTCGCGTTGAAGTTCTTTTTCACATTGCAGACTCACTTCTATTTATAGGAGCAAGTTTCGTAATGACCAAGTATGCCCAAATCCAATATTTCATGCCCAAAAACAAACTAAGTATGAAAGTGAACTAAATCAAACCAAACTAGTTCCATTTTCAAATTTGATTTTCGATTTCGAGAGAACTTGATTGAACCAAACCATATGGTGCTTGCTTATAAAAACGCAACAATAATGATCCAATACAAACAATACTACAGTTACCATATATTTGTACTATCTTTTTAATTAGAGGTAGGCTTACCAACACATGTCGGTCTCACTTCTATAAAAAGATGGTATAAATATGTAGTAAGAGTAACATGTTTGTGCAAAAAATGTACAATCTCAAATTGTGCAATGCAAATAAAAACTCACCATCCCTAGTAAATCATTTTGTGTGAAAAATTGTTATGAGGCAGAGCCAAAAAGAACAAAAGGGATTTCATTATTTGGGAGACAAACAAAACTTTATTTAATACACGGAATCGCATACAACCAAACAAGGAGAGACGGACACCATGCAAAGATGCCATCAGTCTTGGCACCTGGAACCGAAGTTTCTACATTTTCCTACGCCACCGACCAAAACACGCGAGTCAGCAGTCGTCAATCACAAACATACCAGAAACTTCCACCACCCACACGAAGCTTCAAGAACCACCTCCTTCCTCAATCCCCCTCATCTTCCCTCCAGTTTTCTCTAAATATACACAATCCCCACCTCCCAAATCCAACCTAATCTCCAGGTCTCCGATCTCCTCGCGGCATTTAGTTTCGTTCAGGCATTTTCACAAACACCTCGATGGCGGCAGAGGACAGCGCGGTCACAATCTACAACAGCAGCGCAATCACCGACGCCAAAAACAAGCAGAGCCCATATTCGATGAAGGTCGGCCTTGCCCAGATGCTCCGCGGCGGCGCCATTGTCGAGGTTAACACCCCCGAGCAAGCCAAGCTCGCCGAAGACGCCGGCGCTTGCTCCGTCATCGTCTCCGACCCGCCCCGCACCCGAGGAATTTCGCGTATGTCCGACCCCTCTCTCATCAAGGACATCAAACGCGCCGTTTCGATCCCCGTCGTGGCCCGATCACGGATCGGGCATTTCGTCGAGGCCCAGATCCTCGAATCCATCGGCGTCGACTACATCGACGAAAGCGAGTATCTGGCCACGGCGGACGAGGAGCATTTCATAAACAAGCACAATTTTCAGATCCCTTTCGTCTGTGGAGCTCAAACTCTCGGCGACGCGTTGCGGAGAGTGAGAGAAGGCGCTGCAATCATCAGAATCCAAGGGGATCTATCCGGGTCCGGCAACGTCGCCATGACTGTAAAAAACGTGAGATGCGTAATGGGTCAGATTAGGCTGCTCAACAACATGGACGACGACGAAGTCTTCGCGTTTTCGAGGACAATCCAAGCGCCGTACGACCTGGTTGCGCAGTCCAAGCAAATGGGTCGGCTGCCTGTGGTGCTATTCGCCGGCGGTGGCATCGTGACGCCGGCCGACGTAGCGCTGATGATGCAATTGGGTTGCGACGGAGTGTTTATCGGGTCGGATGTATTCAATTGTTCGGATCCGTATAAGCGGGTGATCGGCATTGTTCAGGCGGTTGGGAACTACAATGATCCGCATGTGCTGGTGGAGGTGAGTTCCGGGTTGTCGGGCCTGATGGCGGGTTTGGGCGAGGACAGGATCGAACGGTTTGGCGGCGGCCATGGAGGTGTTTGATTAGGAGACTTGTTGCTGTAAACTGTTCCCTTGTTTGGTTTTAAAACATAGAATAATGTTGTCATACATGGATATCTGTCTCTCTGTTGTGACTGGTGTCCAGTTTTTCATATGATATAGATTAACTTGTTGTATTGAGGCCAATTTTGTGAAATGTTTAGGAAGAATAATCTTGTTTTTCGACTTTATCGAAATGTTTAGGAATAATGCTGTACTTAATTTGAGGTGTTAATGAGAATAATTTTGTTCATCCATACGAGTTTTGTTAGTTTAATTTGAAGTATTAATGCCTTACAAAACTGATGTGATTTAGTTGTTGAACATTGCTAAGAGTTACGCTGGCTTAAGTAGTGGTTTCTTCTTGGAGAGCTATCAAATCACTAGTTTGGTAAGTTTGCAGAAAAATGCACCCAGTTGTTTTTTATTTAAGTTGATTACATGCATATGGTTTCATAGATGGGTAACAAACACATGTAGACAACCTCAAATGATCAATTCCTGGTGGGGGAATGATATATCAACTCAAAAGGTAACTGCATGTGTAAAACAGAAATGGGCATCCCATGTATGAGGTAAGTAGCAGTGACACAAATCATGAAACCAGAATTTTGATGGCAAATAGGCTTTTTGAAGAAGAGTAATGGCTGTCTCCTCCACTCTATGCCCATTCTTTCTTCAGCTAGGCCATTTGGCTTTGGGGTAGTATTTATATCCCTTGTATTGACAAACTAGGTGCAGGACCTCACACATCAGTATGTATTACTCAAACGGTATAACAGACTGTGAAGCAACAATAGGGGATGGTAACTTGGTAAACTTGATCCTTTCTAGTTTAGCTGAACTATACTAGTTCTAGTGGAACTTGGGAAGTGCAGAGGTACACAGTGTGGCAGAGATGATGAGCATTATCTCACATTGGCTGAGCATTATCTCACATTGGCTGAGCATTATCAGAAATTCAGAATCAGAGTCCCCATACTTATACCATTAACCAATCCAATTATACCATTACCCTCAACAAGGAGACCCATTTGAATATTTCAAGTGACATAAATGGAATCATCCAATTTAACACTCACAATATTACCAACACTTGGAATTAAGTGCCGAGCAGGATTCACCATGACTCTCAACAACTCAAAGTACAAAAAAACCAACAACTTGAGGACTAAGTAATCACACTCGTCAACTCATAGCAGTAAAGAAGAATCAACAACTAACATCAATTTCAACAATCAACTACTACTGCAAACAATCAACTTCCACCATCAACCGACCAAGAAAATCCCCATATTCTTGAGTTTATAGAGACTAAACAACACAGAATCGTACATGTATAAGAAATTCAGCCACGATTTACAAGTATTATGAAAAGAGCAACCTTACAAACTTGATCAGAAATCCACCAATGCATTTAATTGTTTGAAAAAACAGTAAGAACATGGTAAGATTTGAAAAAAAAGGGCAGCTAATAACAACATAAAACAGAATCATATTCTAGTTTTTATTTCATTTTACAACTGAAACTGAAACTGAAACTGAATCATACATTTCATATTTGATATTTATTTTCTTTGAAAAATTCAGAATACATCAAGTAATGCAGCCAGGCATAATAATGGTCTATCATACAAATTTCTTGTCTTGTTTAAACGTTTGTGTTGGGCATAAATCTTCCCTAGCTAGATTCCATCTTCTCTGTTTGAATGGCTCCACTTCTGTTGCTGAATAGGCACCTCAGAGCAATCTCATAAGCAGCAAAAATTGCCCCATTCACCAGAAATGCTCTAGAAACCGCAGTTCCTAATCCTCGCCATAGCACCCCATAACCATCCTCTCTCACACTCTTGCGAAAGCAATCAGCAATGCCGGAATATCTGGGTGGAAGGTATTGAGATGGAGCTTGAGCCTGCAATCTCGTTTTCACAACATCTAAGGGATAACAACAAATCCAGCTGGCAGCTCCCGCTAGCCCTCCTGCCACCAGCATTGTTTGCAAGCTCTCTTCACCGGTCTTTCTGCAGCCCGGGTGAAGCTTCTCTCTTATGTACTCATAAGTCCAGAAGTATAAGCCATAGGACGGCGCTTCCCTAAGGACAGTAATAAAAAGTCCTCTATATATTCCCCTTAAGCCTTCTGCTCTCATTATGCTTTTGGCAACATCTATAGGGCCGTTGTGAGATTGCAGCTGATGGGGTTTTGATTTTGCATCACGTTGGAGTTGAAGTCGGATTTTTACAAGTTCTACAGGACTGAGTATTAGGCTCTGTATAGCACCTGTGCCAAATCCTCCTAGAGCAACACCTTCGGACGAAGGAGGGTCTTTGGTGGAAACAGAAGGATCGCAGGTTCGGGAGAGGATAGCGTATGCCTGGAAAACCATAGCATTCTGCAATGCACAAATCATTTGTCACCTTAGAACAATTATTTTGAATTGGATGGTTTATGCTTAATTTGGTCACACTTTTTAAAATTGCTTTTAATCAAGGTTCTAAAAGGCCCCCCCCCTAGTCGGGTGGCCGGTAGGAGTTTAGCGTTTAGGCATCTAGGGGGGCTTAGGTGGGGACCTAGGCAGTTATTTTTTAATTTTAATTAAATTAATTAAATATTAATATACATAATTGTATTGAGATAAATAAATTACAAAATAAAATAACATACGGATTAAAAAAAATTAGAACATATTGAAAACACGGGAACCAATATATAATGAGTGTTCATGCAAGTATCCAACTATCGCCTAGGTGGCTCTAGCACCCTTTCTTAATTTTTAAATGCCAAGATTAATTAGTGGGCGACACTGCTTTTAATTCAAGCAAGAAAGAATTTCAGTTCTAATTCGTTTTGCAAAGTCTAGTTCTCCGTCTTTTTCAAGTCATATTGGGCTGACTGGCTAGCCATATCTCAAGGCTCTTAAAATTTTATGATCACTGAGATTTTTAGTTGTTAGAGCTCCATCCTTATTTTTCTTCACGAATCTAACAATTAAAAACTTTGGAGAATAAAATATCTATAATCTATAGCATACTAGAAAATACCTCTCTTAAAATTGATGCGAAACATTGAAAGTTATGTTACAGAAACTTAGCATTCACAAAGCATGCAAAAATTGATCTGCATTGTTAATCTTTGTATAGAACTTTTGTTTATTCTAGGGTTTATGTATGGGAAATGGCTTTGACACTCCAAACGCATAGTCCTCCAGGTAACCTCAGTGCATGAGGTTATGTAAAAGTGATTTTGAAGCACCAAAATCATATATTTTAGAATATTCTTACTAACCTTTGATTGTATATTGTGATAGCCCATCCCTGATTTTAAGATTTTTTTAAAGTTTTAATAAAGGATTTTACAAAAATGCCCTTTGAGGCACGCGCATTGTTCGAGGTTAATCGTTGTGTCGTGCCATCTAAGATTTGTTTTCTTGACATATCCTCGTAGTATTCGTCGCTACGGACGCGTGGGCGCAAGCGGTTCGTAATTTGAAGTTATAACGAAAAAGATATTAAAGTTTGAAGCTTGAGCATTTTGGGAATTATAATAATAAAATATGGAAATTCTTTTATGAAAATGGACGGCCCAGATTTAATGAGGAAATAAATGGATGGCTGGGATTAATAGGAATAAAATTATATGTGTGTGTATGTGTGTGTATGTGGCCGGCTGGAGAGGAAAGGAGGAAGAAGAGATTGGGCAAAAACTGCCCAACCAGGAGGAAGGAGCAGCAGCTCCGGGAGAGAAAGGAGGGAGCCGGACGAATGGGGAGAGGAGAGAGGAAGAGAAGGGCCAATCGGAACAGGGGAATGGAGGAAAGGAGAGAAGGCGAGAAGCGGAGGAGAGAAGGAAGAAAACGGGTCTTCACCCGCGACCCATTTCGACCCGCGGCACCCACACCCACATTTCGGCGAAATTCACCCGTTTTTCCGGCGAATTGATTCAAGGAACCTCATGGGAAACACTCTAGGACCCTTGCTCTATCCATTCCATCTCAAATTTGGAGAGATTTGATGGTGAAAATAGAAGAAACCGTGCAAAAAGGGGGCGCACGGGTTGGGTCCCTTTCCGTCAAGATGTGAAGCAATTTCTTCCAATCACCACCACCCATGGCATCCTCTTGAGGCCTAGAACAAAGCCCAAGCAGTGGTTGAGGCGTTGGAACAAGTTTGGAGGTCGAATTGGAGCACACCAAACCTAGGGTTTCCGACGGGTTTTGTTGGAATTGGAGGCTTTGCCGACGGAATTGGCCTTGGCCACAGGTATGAAAGTTGTTCTACTCATTGAGATCTTCATTTCTGTAAATTTTGGTAATTTTTGGATAAAGTTGGATTTTCCGGCGAGCCGGGGCGGCCGACCGCCACCCACGGCGGCGCGTGCGGCGGCGCGTGGCCAATGGGCCGCCAATGTTATTTTTAAGCTATATTGGATGTCCTGAGTTCAGTTTTGATAGTGGCTTAACGTTGGTTGATCATTTGGACTTAATTTCGATACGATGCATGGTTAGGCCAAAATATGAATTGACGATCCGACCGTTGGATCGTCACCAAACTTTGATACGTTGTAATACATAATATTTGAGGATTATAGGAACTTACAGATCGAGAATCCGATTTACGGATCTCCCGGAATTGGAGTTGTAAGTTCATAAAATATAATGTTAACCGTCACTTAGTTTGGTAATTGGCGGAGATCCGACCGTTGGATGGTCATGAAATTTTAGGATGTTGTTCTAGAGATTTATTGTGGACCTCTGGAAGTTACGGATTGGAAATCTGAGTTGCAGATCTTCCGGATCGAACTTCATAGTGACGTGTTTTATATAAGTGATATATTCTATCGATATGATTCTGAGGTATGATTTGATGATTGTTTTAGGCGCCGATCGCCATGACGCCTTGATGTGTTATGCTAGGGAGTTGCAGGGCGAACTCCAGGTGAGTGGGCAGTTTTGTTTTACGTATATACCTATATAAAGGAGTTTTTCCCAGAAAATCTATTTAAGTGAAATATGATTTGAAAGTGTGATTTGAAATGCCATGCATAGATTCTATGAATCATGTGATTTGAAATGCCATGCATAGAATTTATATGAGATATGTGAATTGATATTATATGATGCATATATGTGAATTGGTGCTGCGGACGCGCAGGTGAGTATCAGGTGAGTTATATTTGGTTCATTGAATTGTTTGATGTGATTTATGTTGATAGCTCATAACCTGCACCCCTGGTGTTAGTGCTTATGTTATTCACCGCATCACACGCTCACCTTGGATCTAAGTAGATGCTAGTCGTACAGACCACTGGAGGTGGTTCCGACATGCTAGTCGTACAGACCTTAGAGACGGTTCCGACTAGTAGGTGACCTTAGATTATGTGCACAGATGATTGATGAGAGAAGCACTAGAGCGTAATATTACACCATCCTAGTCGTACAGACTACTACAGGTAGTTCCGACTTATGTGCAGTGTAGTGCCGTACAGGTCACAGTTGGTGACTCCTGCTGGATTGGATATTGAGCGCTAGAATCAGTCGTACAGGACCACTGCAGGGTCTCCGGTTGATTCATCATTTCACCTGATTTATATTGATGCATCCATATTATGTTTTTGGCGCATGGCATGGCATATTTTCTGAAAAGTGATAAAGAATGGTGTTTTGAGATTTTTGAAGCTATATATATATATTTATATATGCTATTTTTCTGGAAAAGTATACATGTTTTACAGCGAGGGGTTAGAACTTTGATAAAGGAAAGTTTTGAAAAGATTTGTTTTACTGACCCACTCAACTTTGTTTTGCGCCCCTCCAGGTTTGAGATAGCAGAGCTTTGGTGGCCACGAGGAATCCAACGGTGTTCTGACAGAATTCACAATTGTATTTTTTAAGCTTCCGAACTGTGTAAATGGTTACGTCACTCTCACGTGACGGCCAGCATGCCCTCCTTCGGGACGGGGTGTGTCATATATACTCTTGTATCTAACTCCTTATTACGTGACCAAAATCACATAATAAAATAGATAGATACAAAATGATATACAATGTGGCACAAGACAGGTTTTCTAGTATTCAAGCAAGAACAATATCAATTTGTAAGTCGATAAGTTTAGTTGGTACAAATATTCATGCCCTGGGTTGCGGCGGGTCGAGAAATTTATCATGTAATTAAAAAAATATACTAAAAGTTTTAATACCATATATTTGTACAAGACAAAGAATAAGAAAAATAAATCTTGTGTTGTGGTCTATTTTTATCTGACAAAGGAATAGGGCTGGCGGCAGAGGGAGAGAGGGAAGAGAGATGTATGTTTGTAGAATTGTAGGGAAATTGTGTGTTGTTTCCCTCCTACATTGCACCTTTATTTATAATAATAATAAGAGAAGTATATTCCTTATTCTCCAAGGAATATGAGATACAATAAGAGAGAATAAACCCTAATCAAATCCAATCTAGGATTTACACAATCACACTTAAACTAGGAATGCTTACAACATCTTGTTTATTTTCTACTCAAAATGAAATTAAAGCAATATAAAATAAAAAAAAATACAACTAAGTGTGCTTACATCTCCACTAATACACCGTTAACCTTAAAGGGATACTAGATCCATTTAAATAGACCACAACTAGTTGTGCCAGACTTATATGAGCTTAAATGAGTAAAAACATTACTCCAACAAGGAACACCATAGGATCAAACCCACAAATTCACACCACACCCCATATGGGGCCCAAACCCACAAACCCAAACCATGCCTATATTTACATAAAAATGAAATAAAATGATAATTTCGTAAGTAAAACCAAATTTCTCCCTTCATTGCACTGTAACTAAACTCTAGTGTCACCCCTCCCAAGTTTAGAATAAGAGTAATTATGGCCCATTGCTAGATGGTGACTTCTAAAAAGAAACAAAATGCAAGTCTCATGATTTCAAAGACGTTTGAAATGCAAATACTTAAACACTATCAAATTTGACTAAACCACAAAAGGACCAAACCCTATTACAAACACGTAATCGCACTTGTGATTCGACTCGTCACTCGTAACGTTAAGAATCTCTATGACCAAACAACCAGATTTTGTTTTGTTTTCTACTTCTATTATCTATTTGGTAACCCCGCTCCATTCACCACGTCTCTTTTTATAAGAAAATTCTAATCATAAATTTCATCTATACCTAAATTTAAATATTCATTTTTAAAGTTACGAGTATTTTACTTGTTATATATGATTTTCATATTATTATATCTTTATTTTCAATTTTAGTCATTTATTATTTGTTATATTCAATCCTATAATGCCATTGAAATTTTTTTTCTGAACTAACTTAAAACAACAGTTTAACATACAATTGTGTGTAATTAGTTTGAACTACAAAACACGACTAGTGTGACATCTTATGTACATGGAAGTTTATCAAACAGTTGTCACATTACTATTCCAAGAAATGCTAAAAGCAAATGAATTAATTCACCTAACGGACATATTGTGATCAACATTAAAAAACTAAATCACTCAATTTGCGACAAAAAGAACGTAAAATGAATATGAGATAATTTTAGTTAGATAAAAAAAGGAGGCGGAGAAGAAGAAGAACCTGGAAGGTGACAGCTGCCAAGGGAGCAGCCATGCCTCTGTAGAGGGCAATTGGGCCTTCAGCGCAGACCACATTACGGAGGATGCTGAAGGCCGAGCCCGAAGGCGAACTCTGTTGCAAGACCCGGAGAGTGTCGAGGGGATAACCAGAGACTACACCAGCCATCCCTCCAACCCCTCCTGCCACGAACTCTCTTCCCCAACTGCTCGCAAGAAACTCTGGCCAGAAATCCATTTTCCCATTCACCAAACACCTCAAATTCCAATTTCCACCGCCCTATCCTCCTCTCTGATCAATACCCAATTCTTGTTTCCCCTTTTAAAGGTAACCCAAATCAAAATCCAGCCTCAAATGCTAGGATCTGTGTTTAAAGTTCAAACCTCTCCCTCTCTCTCTCTCTGTTGGTTTCTACGTTTTTCTCTCAGAATTTGGATTCAGCTGGAAAACCCAATTCAGATACAAAAGTATATACAATTCTAAAAAGGGTTGTAAGAATTTCCTTCTGGGTTATCTTTTTTCGATCAAAATCTCCTGAAAAGTAAGCAGAAACAACAACAACGTCAACAAAATAAGAAACATGCCTCTCTCTCTCTCTCTCTCTCTCTCTCTCTCTCTCTCTCTAAACAAGGGACAGAAACAAAAGCCACCGGTTTCCAATTTGTAGGGAGTGTGAGTGTGCCTAAAAATGCTAAGCGCGAAGGAAACGGCCAATGTTTTCTTTTCAGAGAAGCAACCAGGGAATGCCAAGTGGACCATTAGCAGGCTCACACGTGGAAGCTGAGGATATCCCAGTGCTTTCATCCTAGTGTATGTTAACCAAAGTTCTGGGATTGTGAAGTTGAATCACACTCCAATTCAACCAATTTTCAGTGGTTGGCTGAGCAAAGCAACAAATGATGAAACCTCAAAGACTGGTTGCTTGTGGAAGAAGTACATGGCACGGAATAACCCGTCACTCTTGATGTCTCATTCTAATAATCAATTTATGTAAATTTTTATTTACATAACATTGTAAGGAAAACTAATGAAAATGGCTTGAAAACTTTGAGTTTTAATGATAAGGACAAAATAAAGGGTAAAGTGAATAGTACCATGATTGACTTTTTAGTGTAAAAATGTGGTTTTTCGTTAAAGTGAACAGTACCGGAAGCTTTTCGTTAAAGTTCCCAACATTGTATTGTTAGTACGAAATATTATAATGAAAATATGTCTGTGTTATCTAAATTCTTGTCTTGATTGATGATGTAATTCAAGGGAACTCATGGGGTTGCTATAAATATCATGTCAAAAGTTGCAGAGATTGCACAAGTGGGGTTGTACAAGGTGTGGCCTTTTGTGCCTCCAATTTATGGGGGAAGAGATCTAATCAGGATCTCTCCCATCAAAGGCCCAGGATCAAGTGATTCAGGTTATTGAAATTTGATCTAACAGTTAGAAACAGGGGGTCCCTCTAAAAGTTATAATAATTGTAGCCATTGGATCAAATTTTAACGGACCGGATCTCTTCCCCAAAGCGCACACCCATCCCACCCTTAACCAACGCAGACCACAGCACCACCTCCCAGACTACCAAGACCTATCACCCACTGGCGAAGCTACAGAGAGACAAGGAGGGGCGGCCGCCCTTGGGCTCGTCTAAAATCGACACTGGAAAGTCCAAATTCCGCCCCTCAGATCTTTCGAACTACAGGAAACTGGGTATGCTGTTACGTTTATGGAAGGTTTGCTGCTTAGACGGAGAGAATGAGAAATAGCTAGAGAGACTGAGAGAGAGAGAGCTAGAGAGAGCGAGACAATGTTGAACGGACGGAAAGAACGAAGCCAAAAGGAACTGAAAAAAATAGAAAAAAAAAATGATGATTGTGTCAGCCAACCAATACATTCCAATATTTTCCAACGGGAATGGTTAATATTTTAATAAAACTATACATACATATATATATATATATGTGTGTATGTGTATGAAATTGTATTAAAAACTTATGAATTTTTCTATTATTTAGATTAATGTTATTTTAGTAATTATATTAATTTTCATTTTGATTCAGGTGAACAGGTAAATAACTTATATGAATTTTGTTTCATTTTTACTCCGATTCCAGAATATTTAACTAAACAGCTTTAACAAAAATTCGATTATGACTTCTACTCAATCCAATACCTGGTATTTCAATTCAATTGTCCCTCGATCAAATTCCTCTATTTTGATTACGAAAGCGCCCAAAGAGTCCCGAAGAGTAGCTGCATAATGCGATACGATATCAGTCTCAGTAAGAAACTCAGCAATCCGAACTCCCGACCCAAATATGGCGTTGCGGAGCCTCACGCTGCCTCTGCCCGCCGTAATCCCGCCATTACCAACACCTTCTTCTTCTTCTCCTCCTTCTCCATATCCTTCTTTCTGGTGTAGTTTCAGACAGAACCAGTATAAACGTTATCCCGGTTGCTCTATCACTCTCCGCCCAAAACCCCTAACCTTTCTCAATCGTCAGACGCAAAGCCATGTCGTTCGGATGGCTCCCGAGGAGGAAAAGCTGACCCGACGCTCCCCTCTCGATTTCCCCATTGTAAGTTTCTAACCCATCTCAATCTTTCTGTGGGGTAATTTTGTCGAACACGTTCTGTGCTCTATTTTGTGTCAAAAAATTGGTTTATTTTTTCAGTATTTTCTTATACAAGTACCATAATGCTTGTAATGTTTGTCTGTTGGGATCAATTCACTTAGTCCAGTTGAGCTCTCAGCAGCATGAGGGTTCCTGTTTGTTGGGTAGTTCATGGGTACTTGGGAACTTATATATTCTGGAAGCAATATTCCAAGTGCCAATGGCCTGTTTGTGTAGTGGAACTATCCCATCCTCTGGTGTAAACTATACTTGTGTGTATGTGCGCTCGAGCGGGACGCACATACACACACACGCACATACAAAACTAGGGATCTCTAATACACTCTTGCTTCTTGTTGATTGGATAGTCCTTACTTAACATCTTTTGATCGAGTTCTTATAAGTGCACAACGGTGTCTTGCCAATAAGTTAACAAGATTTCAAGCAATGAAATCGCTCAACCAATTTTGTGATTTGTCAGCTAAACATATATGAAATGAGTTGAGTCCTTCCAACATTGTGTTGTCTTAGGTTAAGGCAGCATTGAGAGGTGTTTTTGCTTATTCATGCTCAAACTATTGAAAAATCCAACACTTTCTGTACTCAAGTTCAGAAGACAAGGTGCACTGGTTCGTTTGACCTGTTGCTTGTTGCATGATTTATTAGTCTGCTTCTCTCTCCATCCTAACCTACAAGTAACCGTTATGTAAATATAATCTTAGATATAGCATATGCATTCTGGAATGGTGTTAATGCGAAAATGTTAAGGTTCTATTGTCACTCGATAAGGATTTCATCATAGATTACAGTGGGAAGGTTAAACATGCTCTTAATTCTGTAGTTATATTCGCCATTGAAAATTTTTCTCATGCATCGTATGGATTATTAAGTATAGGATTGAGTAATTGTAAATTTAGATATGCTTATCTTGCGTGCATTTTCTTGACATTTAAGGAATGGGAACGGCCAAAACCTGCTAGGAGACCAGATATATTTCCCCAGTTTAGCCCAATGAAAACACCTTTACCACCTCCACTGCCAGCAGATCCTCCTGAAGAAGACGAAGAAGAGGAAGAAAAGAAAGAGGAGGAAGAAGAGGAAGAAGATCCAGAGGAGGAAACCCCAGAAGACCCAGGGCAGCAGTAGGTATGCATCAAACCAGAGTTTGTGGAGCATATTTCACTTGTATGTGCTACTGCCTTGTGCGTTTCTAGCTTTGCCAAGTAGCGGATGCATCTGGTATAACTAAAGGATGAATAGATAGAATTGAAGCAATTTTTTTGGGAATAATACTGGAACGTAATGCTTGTTGCTACTTAGATATATATAAATTGCAATGCCTTTTTGTTAAGCAAATCAAAATCTTGGTTAATCAGAGTTGCGGGATTTTTGCGTTGTTTCATATTACGTTTCTCTACATTACACAAAAATAGAACAGCAGGTTGTGCGATATAAGAGTAACAATCTCGAAAGCTCATTGATATTTTTTGTGAATAACAAACCAAAGAAAACAAGGCAACACTGCAAAGAAAGCTCAAAAAGACAGATAAGAAAAGCTTCAGATTGCACAATCTCAATTTATTTAGACTGGGTCATAATGTTACACACTGAAATTCACCCAAGCTAGATCTAGCGCACGTTAGAAACTAGACCAGCGCATAAATTGAAAGACGTCAACACAAGAGAGTTCGTAATTACAGCCCAAGATCGATATATTGTATCCCAGTTTGGGGTTGGATAAACCCACTCATTTCTTCCCACTTTTCTTGAGCCCAGCACCTCCGAATGACCCCTTCTGTTGTGCCTTGGCTCTAAGCTCCTTCAGCGCCTGTTTATCACAAGCATGATAATTTCATCAATAATTTATCAAAACACTCGATAAAGGAGCCGGGTTTAGAGTAAATTGTACGAATGGTCCCTCAACTTTAATCAAATTGGAGCAATGGTCCCTCAACTAAAAATCCATTACCATTGGTCCCTCAACTTATCAAAATGTGTAGCTATAGTTCTTTTCATAAATTTTGTCAACATAAGTTATATTGGAATGACCATTTATACAATTAGAGTCCCTCAACTCATCAAAGTGTATAATTATGATTCTTTTTGTCAACTATGTCAAAAATTTTGTCAAAACGAGTTACATTGGAAGGACCATTGCTACAATTGGGTTAAAGTTAAAGGATCATTTCTCCAGTTGAATTAAAGTTGAGGGACCAATGGTAATGGATTTTTAGTTGAGGGACCATTGCTCCAATTGAGTTAAAGTTAAGGGACCATAGCTACAATTTACTCCCGGGTTTATGATAAAAATAAACCTACCTTTTCCTCATCTTTTTTCTTCTGAAGGTTGGCCAAATCCGACTGCACAATAGAAGATAAAGATTCATATTGCAAGGGACATTATAAGTAATTTTAAAAAGCACAGGAAAGCAAGCTAACTACTACATGAAATTGAACATGTATTTGTAAAACCATGAGCTTCAACGTACGGTGATATGTCACAAACCACCATGGGCAAAATCTACTTATAAAGATTCAAATCTAAGTGCAGTTGAGAACAATTCAGCTAACATTATTTCAGCAGCTCATTTGCTTCTACATTCAAAACATGCAAGCTTCGACATAGAGTGGCAAAGGAGTCATAAAATAGCATTGCATGTAATGTACAAGTAACACAATATGCTCAGGTTTGGGGGTCGTGGGAACGGGTCAAAAACAGCGTTTTTCAAACTATAAGTCTAAAACAATGTTCATACTACTATTAGCTGCACATTGAGCATCTGGTAGTCAGAGACACAAAGAGAATCCATTTTGTTGAACACAAATTTCCTGGATTACCATACTGAACCTATCGAGAAATAGTTATTTGCATTATTGTTTCCACAACTAAATCTGACGTTACAAAAAACAATAAACCATTCTTTGAATAACTTCAAATCCTACAAAATACAAACTTGACGGAAAAGTACTACATAACATCACCCTGCTCCTATCTAGCGATTAATCAAACACGATAACGAGTTCAGCTACATCCTAATCCATTAAGCATAAGTTTTACTCAATAAAAGGGATTTTTAAATTTCAACATACAGTAAAAAGAAATTCAGAGCTAAAAAGATCCAGCCAAAACACAAATCATTATCCACCTAAAACATAAACCTAATCATTCCTCTAACTATTTTCCCAGTTCATACGTCGTCGTACTCCTTCTTATCGGCCTTGGGTGCCTTCAAGGGCTTAGCTTTTCCACCTAAAAAACGAAACACAATTTCATATTTCTGGGCTCGCATATCCAAACGAAAGCTAACGAATTTTTAGGGTTTTTAACCCAATTTTATGGTTTACAAAATATTGGAGTCGGAATTGGGAATTGAAACTTGAAAATCTAGGGTTTCAATCGTAAAGAACATACCTTGCTTGGAAGACATGGCTGCGATCTAGGGCAAAAGTCTTGCTTGGTTGGAATTGGGAGCGACGACAAATCCACAGGACAGCCCTATTCCCAATAATACGCAGCTGCCCTTCTTTGCGAGTGGTTGGAAAATCACCAATTTATATTCGATATTGCACGTGCTACTCACGTGCGTGAGGCAGCCCCTGTTTTTTGATCTGGCCTGAGTCGATCTTTTGGGAAAAGCATCATTGCCGGATTCTTTTTCTTAAGAATTCTGTGATCGTGGTCGTTTATTGTACATCATGCAGTTAGTTTTCATTATGTATTATTTATTTTAAATTTTAAATTTTAAATTTCAAATAATTTTTTACTGCACGATGTACGATGAACGATCACGATCACGAAATCTTCAGGATCCTCAAGAAAAGAATCCGACGGTGATCATTTTCCATCATTTTGGTCATCTATCTCTAATAACTAATTTATAATAAGAGGTCTTGTGTGGTGTGTTTAGAAATTGCCGACTCGTTAACACGATATGGCATAAAGAGAATTTTTTAACTTTTTTTTTTTGAGAAAATAAAGAGAATTGACTTATTAGTGATTTGTTAAAGTACGTATCACATAAGGTAAAAATAAAGAGAGTTTTAATGAAAATAACTTTTCTAAACTTTTTATTAACCAAAAATTATTAACTAACTTTATTTAATAAAAAATGCTTAAATTTTAATAAAAATGATTTAAGTTTTAATAAAAAAAGGACAAAAATTTAACATAATAATTAAAAAATCAGAAACAAAATCTGACGCGTGCATCACACCACTCAATCACACATACTTTCCCTCCCTCTCTCTTTCTCCCTCCACCGTTATTAGCTTCTCTCTCGTTCTCTCTCGCTCTCTCTCTCCTCTTTCACATATTTCCATCAAATTTCTCCCTCCTCTCACCTCACTCATTCACATCAACTTTTTTTATTTTCTCTCATCTCTCATATCACTCTACTCTCACTCCATAAATATTACAATTTTTACTTTTTATTTTATTGTATGTTTATTTGACCATTGTTTCATAATTTTTTTTGGAACAAACTCAGTAATAATATTACAAGACAAAAAATAAAGAAAATTTTTCATTTTTCAGTTTGATAAACAATGCTTATTTTAATTTCGAAATAGTGATTTTATCTTTAGTTTGGACAATTTTTTAAGTTTGTGTCATGTCATGTTAACACTAGTTATTTTTACAACTAAACATTGATTATTTCTAGAATCGAACTTAACACTAACTATTTCTCAAACCAAATAATGACTAACTCT
This sequence comes from Heteromeles arbutifolia, assembly GCA_024362995.1. Taxonomy (NCBI): domain Eukaryota; kingdom Viridiplantae; phylum Streptophyta; class Magnoliopsida; order Rosales; family Rosaceae; genus Heteromeles; species Heteromeles arbutifolia. Next base: position 18,587,221 of record JANCRC010000012.1, read on the forward strand.
TAAACCAAACACTAGTACTATCACTATTTCTTAAACTGAACACTCACTATTTCGTAAACTGAATACTGGCTATTTCTTAAACTGAACACTGACTATTTCATAAACTGAATACTGACTATTTCTTAAACTGAACACTAATACTATCACTATTTCATAAACTAAACATTGACTATTTCTTAAACCGAACACTATTACTCTCATTAATTCGTAAACTAGTACTATTACTATTAAGTAAATTAAACACTAACTATTCCTTAAATTGAACACTTATACTATCACTATTTCGTAAACAAAACACTGACTATTTCTTAAACCAAACACTAGTATTATCACTATTTCTTAAACTGAAAACTGGCTATTTCTTAAACTAAACAGTGACTATTTCTTAAACTGAACACTAGTACTATCACTATTTCATTAAGCGTGGCAGAGAAAACAATGGACAACAGACGAAGCTCAACTGGAAAATGCACACTAGCATCTATGGTTTTGGGGACCAAGAAATTAGTGGCCAATGGTTTGAAAAATAAACTTGGAAAAGGCATGTCATCAACATTAACTAGATACAAATGATTAGTTGTGTTTCTGATTAGTTGTTATACTGATTAATGGATGAGTCGTGAACATTCTAACAATGAATAGCAAACCCAAATAATTATTCTATACATGAGAATGTCGTCAAAAGTATTATGATGGTCGAATCTCTTCAAGAAGTGTCATCCAAAGCAATTAGTCATTTAAATCTGAAGAGAACAGGTCTTTCTCTAATTTTAGGAAAGATGAGAGCCTATTCCATTCTCACAAAAAGTTCAAATAGGAAATCATCGGTTAAGATTATTATGGGAGATAGTTTATTACATTTTCGTTGAAAATGGCGAGAGTGGGAACATGAGGGGAGCATTGAAAGTACTAACTATCATCATTAAAGCTCGTAAACATGAAATAAAGAAAGAGGAAGGAGGCACGTGGGGCTATGAGGCTAGGATTTGAACCTACTAAAGAAAATAATAATAAAAGGTGTGGGTTGCTGCAATATATATGGTAAGTTTACATCATTTGCAATGCACACGCTTTTGTGAGGTTATTTTTTGTTTTTTTATTATTTTCTTTTTTTTGGGTCCTTATCATTAAATAACATTATAGCGTGGTTTTTGTTTAAAATGCAACTTTTGAAGTCATTTTAATTAGTTTTCTTAAAAATAAAATAATGAATTGATAGCAACAAATTTTCATCAATTTCCTTAAAACAATCAAATATCCAAATTATACTGAGTTAGGCTTTAAGCAAATTATAATAAAAACTTTTTTGAACAAAAGCTTGAAATTGGTTTGAAGCTCTGGTTTAGAGTGCAAATATTTTCTTGAGAGTTTTGATCTTTTTTATTAAAAATGAGAGAGGTCATGAATCAGAATGCAATGTTAGCTTGCTTATGTACTAAGTTTAATCTTAATAGCTCTCAGCAGAAATCGTGGAATTGTGTCAGATTTGATTGGATAAGTCTATGTATGGGGATTTAAGACAAATCCAAAACTCAAATAAGTTCAGTTGAAAGAAAAACTTCTCACCACTTGTATAAAAAGCAGAGATTTTTCAAGGTGTTCGGAATACGGGCAATACGCCTTATGTTATTATACAAGTGGTGATAAGTTTTTCTTTTCAAGTGTCTCTCTATTTATATAATGACATATGACATATATGCCTGAATTCCGCACACATTGAAAAATCTCTCCTAAATGACAACTAATTGGGCCAATCCACAAAATTTTAAAGTATTGAAACAAAAGCTCAATTATTTTGAAGTCCAAATAGATATTGGGTTGCTATAAGTAGGCCCAATTCTAGTTTAGGCCGAAGAATTAAAGAATCCTAACCTGATAATCCCACAAGCTTAAAGTTAAAATAACTGCATCCCATCCATGAGCAACTAATCCACCTTAAGCCCATCCCAACGATTGTCACTGGGACAAGGCTTCATGTTAATCTCCAGTTTACTGTTGTTTTTCTTTTGGATTACAATTTTCAATGTATATATTGTGTGGATGAAAACGGAAAACTTGGCTAAGCAAATCCATGGTACTAATACTACCAAAGACTTGTTTGGTAACTAGTTTAGTTTTAAAAAATATATAAAAAATAAAAAAATTGTTGTAAACATTCCTAGTTTAAGTGTGATTGTGTAAATCCTAGATTAAATTTGATTAGGGTTTATCCTCTTCTATTGTATCTCATATTCATTGGAGAACAAGGAATATCCTTATCTTATTATTATTATAAATAAAGGTGCAATGTAAAAGGATGACACACACAATTCCCCTACAATTCTACAAACACACATCTCTCTTTTCTCTCTTTCTATGCCACCGGCCTCTCTCCCTTTGTCAGATAAAAATAGACCACAACACGTTATCGGCACGCTCCTACCGCTGCGCTTAGGAATCTGACGTTGGAGAAAATTTTTCTACATCAAACCAGTTCATTCATATCATCACGCAATCAGGTTCTTTCAAATCAACGGCTTTTAACTCGATATTTTGCAGCCTCGATAGCATGAACATTCACCATGATGCATGACCCAACTTTACGTTTAACGTATTTTAGATTCTACATAAATTGTGTCCGCCTCATAACCATAATTGTTGAAATTATGTGAATTTGATATTTGTTATGAATTGAATCATACATATGTACATGCATTGAAACTATTATTTTGCATATGCATCAACGTAAATATGTGATTTATTGAATTATATATGCATATAATTGAATTGAAAAAAAAAAAAAAAAACAATTTTTGGGCTCGCCTGTCACAGCCCAGTCCCGGAATTAATTAATCGAGGATGTGAAATGACGGGATTGCCCTAGAATTTACTACGGTATGTGACATTTCATTGGGTTTTATTGTCCTATCCTAAGTTTGTTTTGGAAAAAATTGTTGGAAATTAATTTGGAATTATTTTATGTGGTTGGGGTGTTTGTTGACCGCACACACCTTCATTTTCTCACTCTCTCTCCCGCATGCTCACGGTCACTCTCTCTCCCTTCTCTTTCGAAAGGTACGGACAACCCCAAAGGCCATCAAACCTTCACGGATCGACGTGGTTGAGACCACCATCGTATTCCTAGAGACCATACGAACCCATTGGTACCCATTTCAGGTAAGGGTTCATTCGTTTTCACGCTGAAATCACGAGGTCCGTGATTGTCACTATTCACCAACTTTTAAATGGTTGCATTTTAGGACAATCCAATCTTACCACGAGCTTAAGGAGGTCCCCACGAAGCTCGGAGTGCTTCGTTTGAAGGTTTGGGACGTCGGGATCACAAGGTTCGAAGGTGGCCGGTTTTGGTGAAATTTTCCCGACGCGATTTGGAAGGTTTTGAGGCTCCAAAGAGGTATAGCCTTCTTCCTCTCATGATTTGTGACATTTTGGTGAAAATTTTATGAAAAATGGTGCAAAAACGAGCGAGAAAAGGGCAGTTGCAGGGTTGCCCAGAATCCGGCGCCGGTGGCACTGTTCCGGCGTCGGGAGGTTGAAGATGATGCGCGTGGGGGGCGCGTGAGGCCGTGGCCTCCCCGGCGCGTGAGGGCGCGTGGGCCCTAGAAAAATTAACTTAAAAATATCACGATGTTCGTGAGGTTGTGTAGATCGCGTTGGTATATTCATATGCCAAAATTGAGCATTTTATGAGAAGTTATTTCGAATTGTTGGTTATGTGCTTAAAATAACGTTTTTATAGTTGTTTCGCATATAGGTGAGATCTACCCCGAGGACGAGCGCAGTCAGAGGCGTCACGGGGGTTACGACCCTGCGACATGCCAGTGAGTGGGCAGTTTTGTTTTCATTATATGCCTATATACTTAATGATTTTTCCCAGAAATTGAATTAAAATGAAAGTATGTTTTGAAATGCCATGCATAGATTTATATGAATCATGTGATTGAAATGCCATGCATAGGAATTACATGAAATATGTGAATGGATATTATATGATGCATATATGTGAATTGGTGCTGCGGACGCACAGGTGAGTATCAGGTGAGTTACATTTGGTGCATTGAATTGTTTGATGAGATTTATGTTGATAGCTCATAACCTGCACCCCTGGTGTTAGTGCTTATGTTATTCACCCGCATCACACGCTCACCTTGGATCCAAGTAGATGCTAGTCGTACAGACCACTGGAGGTGGTTCCGACATGCTAGTCGTACAGACCGTTAGAGGAGGTTCCGACTAGTAGGTGACCTTAGATTATGTGCACAGATGATTGATGAGAGAAGCACTAGAGCGTATTATTACACCATCCGAGTCGTACAGACTACTATAGGTAGTTCCGACTCATGTGCAGCGTAGTGCCGTACAGGTCGCAGTTGGCGACTCCGGCAGGGCCGTACAGGTCACAGTTGGTGACTCCGGCTGGATTGGATATTGAGCTTTAGAATCAGCCGTACAGGACCATTGCAGGGTCTCCGGTTGATTTATTATTTCACCTGATTATTGTTGATGCATCCATATTATGTTTTTGGCTCATGGCATGGCATATTTCTCTGAAAAATGATGAATAAGGGTGTTTGAGATTTCCGAAGCTATATATATTTATATATTCTATTTTTCTGGGAAAGTATACAGGTTTTTCTAACGAGGGGATATATATGTTAATAAAGGAAAGATTTTGAAAGCTTTGTTTTACTGACCCACTCACCTTGTTTTGCGCCCCTCCAGGTTGTAGTTAGGAGTGTTTGGTGGCTCTCGAGGATTCCCACGGTTGTTCTGACGGACTTCACTCATGTAGGATTCACCTTCGGGTGTTGTAACTTAGTAATTGTCCTACTTGACTGCATTTGAACCTTATGCTCTGATTATGTGTATTTCATACTTTAACTCTCTCTAGCATGTCATTAGGAGTGTACTGCTAGTATTCGGTTTCTAATTATTCATACTCTTTATCCTATTGCTTCCGCTTTGCGTAATGGTTACGTCACGTTTGTGACGGCCAGCACGCCCTGATTCTCGGGTCGGGGTGTGTCAGTTTGGTATCAGAGCGTAGGTTTGCAGTCCTGTATCAATTGTGAGCTTTCTAATTATCTTTGGTGTCTTCTGTCAGAACTATGCCGCCTCGTAGGGATCCACGTTCTTCTTCTGGGCCCAGTTTCCCTAATGTAGCCCAGTTAGGGGAAGCTATAGCCCATGCCTTTCAGACTTCATTCCGTCCTCCTCAGAGAACACCCCTGGATACTTTTTATAATATGAAGTTGGAGCATTTCGTTGGTAATGAAGGTCATGAGGGGGCAGAAAAGTGGTTAGATCGTATTGAGAAGACTTATCAGGTGATGCAAAGTCAGGGGAACCTTCCTGCTAGTAGATGGGTCGAGACTACTACATGGTTTTTAGGAAGAGAACCTGCAAGTTGGTGGGAGAATGAGACTAAGTTTATGTCACCTGAGGCAGCAGCTGATTGGGAAACATTTAAGGAAACATTTAGGAGAAGATTCATTCCTCCAGAGTATATTGATCGCAAGAAGCAGGAGTTCACTCAGCTGAAGCAAAAGAAAATGTCGGCAAATGAGTACTATAGGAAGTTTACTGACTTATCTCGTTATGATCCAGAAGTGGCTGCTAATCCAGTGGAGATGCTTCGTCGCTTTAAGTTGGGAACGAAGAAGAGATGGAGAACATTTGCTAGTGCTATTCCTTGCACCACTTATCATGAGTTTTCTGAGATTTTGGTTCGGATTGAGGATTCCGAAAACTTGCCTAGTGAAAGTGAAGAAGAGGGAGATAAGAATAGGGATAATCAGAGGAAAGATGATAATGGTAAAGGTGCTTTGACTTCGGGACCCCGTAAGACCCAGAATTTCAAGAAAAGTGGAGTGAGCTCGAGTTCTTCTAGCGGGGGATTTAGTGCCACAGGTCCGAGGAGAGGTGGAAGATTTACTAGTGGACCCAGGTTTCAGAGACAGAGAGATTTTGGTGGTGCTGGTGGTTCAGGCCCTCCATTCTGCCGTCGTTGTAATTCCAGACATTTTGGGGAATGCAGGAGAGTTAGTGGTGCTTGCTATACATGTGGACAGACTGGACATAGAGCTGCACAGTGTCCCCAGAGTCAGCAGAGACCTCAGCAATCTGTTATGCCTCCTCCAGCGTCGATTCAGCAGAACCCCAGGGCAGGCAGTTTTGGGCAGATGAGTCAGGGTGGTGCTGTTTACCACTATCAGGGTGATGCCGTTCCCTATGCTTCAGGGCAGTATCAGTATTCCCAGGATCCTTATTTTCAGAGTGGGTATTCCCAGAATCTTGGAGGTTATACTCCTTATCCTTCTATGCCGGCTAGTGGATCGCAGTGGTATCAGGGAGGTCAGTTCCAGCAGGGAGAGGTTGCTGCTAGCAGTGCAGGACTATCTAGGCAGTCTAGCCAGACAGGTCAGGGACGTTCTCAGGGACGTGGTAATCAGAGTAGCAGAGGTCGGGGAGGACGACAGCAAAACCAGGGACGTGTTAACAACATCTCACTGCAGGATGCTCAGAACCATCCAGACTTGATTATGGGTACGTTAAACATCCTTGGTCACTTTGCTAGAGTTTTGATTGATTGTGGTGCTACGCACTCTGTGATTTCTCATACTTTTGCTCAAATGACACAACCTCATCCTACACCTCTAGGGTTTGATTTAGAGTTTGCTATGCCTAGAGGGGATAAATGTTATGTTGATAGTGTTTATCCAAGATGTCCAGTGATGATAGAGAATGTAGCTATGCCAGCTAATTTTATCCCGTTAGATATTGTGGATTTTGATGTGATTTTAGGGGCAGATTGGTTGCATTATAATCGTGCCCATATAGATTGTTACGGGAAATCCGTCACTTTTCATCGTCCTGGACTACCTGAGGTTACTTTTGTGGGCGAGAGAAGTGGGGTGAGGCATGGTGTTATTTCTGCCATGAGAGCAAAGAAGTTGTTATCTAAAGGTTGTCAGGGATATTTAGCACATGTGGTGTTAAATGATGTGGCTCCTAGTAGCGTGGAGGAAGTTGGAGTGGTCAGACATTATCCTGATGTATTTTCCGATGATTTGCTTGGATTGCCACCAGACAGAGATGTGGAGTTTTCTATTGATTTGCTTCCAGGTACGAATCCTATATCTTTAACTCCATATAGGATGGCTCCAGCTGAATTGAGAGAGTTAAAAGCTCAATTGCAGGAATTAATTGATAAAGGTTTTGTTCAACCTAGTAGTTCACCTTGGGGAGCCCCAGTATTGTTTGTGAGAAAGAAAGATGGAACGCTGAGATTATGCATTGATTATAGGCAATTGAATCGGGTAACGATTAAAAACCGTTATCCATTGCCTCGTATTGATGATTTGTTTGATCAGCTTAAGGGTGCTCGTGTATTCTCTAAGATTGATTTGAGATCTGGCTATTATCAGTTGAAGATTAAAGAAGAGGATGTCCCTAAAACGGCTTTTAGGACCCGTTATGGACATTATGAATTTTTGGTGATGCCTTTTGGATCGACTAATGCACCAGCAGCTTTTATGAGGTTGATGAATGAAGTATTCCAGCAATATCTTGATAGATTTGTCATTGTTTTCATTGATGATATTCTGGTATACTCTAAGTCGAAATCAGAGCATATTCGACATCTTCATTTGGTTTTGGAGAAATTGAGAGAGCATCGATTGTATGCCAAGTTTAGTAAATGTCAGTTTTGGTTGAATCGAGTGGCATTTTTGGGGCATGTGGTATCGGCACAAGGAATTCAAGTAGATCCTCAAAAGATTGCAGCAGTGGAGAATTGGGAGCAACCACGAACCGTCACTGAGGTACGGAGTTTCCTTGGTCTAGCAGGGTACTATCGACGATTCGTGCAAGATTTCTCTATGATTGCTTTGCCACTAACGAGGTTAACCAAGAAGGATGTTAAGTTCGAGTGGGATGATAATTGTGAGCAAAGTTTCCAGCGGTTGAAGTATTGTCTCACTCATGCGCCAGTATTGGTACTTCCTGATGATAGTGGTAATTTTGAGATTTACAGTGATGCCTCATTGAATGGTTTGGGATGTGTTTTGATGCAACATAATAGAGTGATTGCCTATGCTTCTCGGCAATTGAAAGTTCATGAAAGGAATTATCCTACTCACGACCTTGAGTTGGCAGCTATTGTCTTTGCTTTGAAGATTTGGAGGCATTATCTCTGTGGTGAGAAATGTAAGATCTTTACAGATCATGAGAGTCTTCAGTATCTTTTTACTCAGCATGATCTTAATCTTCGTCAGCGAAGATGGTTGGAATTGCTAAGCGATTATGACTGCACGATTGAGTATCATCCGGGTCGTGCAAATGTAGTAGCTGATGCACTGAGTAGGAAACCTCAAGGACGACTTAATGCCTTGTATGCTTGTCGTGTTCCTCTTCTTGCAGATTTGAGGTCTACTGGAGTGAAACTGGAAATGGAAGATCGAATGGAAGCATTTCTTGCTAGTTTCCAAGTCAGGCCGGTGTTGGTTGATCGGGTACGTGAAGCTCAGATGAATGATGAGGAATCTCAGGAGATAATCGAGGCTATTGAGAAAGGTAAGAAAAAGGATTTCAGAATCAGGGAATCAGACGGTATGCTTATGCAAGAGAACCGGATGTATGTGCCTAATAATGAGGAATTAAAGAAAGGAATTTTGGATGAAGCTCATTGTTCGGCTTATGCTTTGCACCTAGGAGGAACTAAGATGTATCATACCATTCGACCATTTTATTATTGGCCGGGTATGAAAAGGGAAATTGCCGAATATGTAAATAGATGCATCGTCTGTCAACAAGTTAAAGCAGAAAGGAAGAAGCCATTTGGGTTGATGCAACCGCTTCCCGTTCCTCTATGGAAGTGGGAAAACATTACTATGGATTTTGTATATAAGCTTCCTCGTACGCAGAATGGTTTTGATGGTGTTTGGGTGGTCGTAGATCGGCTTACCAAGTCAGCCCATTTCATTCCAGTGAGGGAGAAGTATCCTTTGAACAAGTTGGCTAAATTGTTCATTAGGATGATTGTGAAGTATCATGGGGTACCGGTGAGTATTATTTCTGATCGAGACCCAAGATTCACTTCTAAGTTTTGGGTGGCTTTTCAAGAAGCTCTTGGTACGAGATTGCTTTACAGCACTGCTTATCATCCTCAGACAGATGGTCAATCTGAGAGGACTATTCAGACGTTGGAAGATATGTTAAGGTCTTCAGTGTTACAGTTTGGTGATTCTTGGCATGACCGCTTGGATTTGATGGAATTTGCCTACAATAATAGTTTTCATTCGAGTATTGGTATGTCACCTTTTGAGGCACTTTATGGTAGAGCTTGTCGTACGCCTTTATGTTGGTCAGAGGTAGGTGAGCGAGCTTTGGTGGGCCCAGAGATAGTGGAGGAGACTACTCAGAATGTTCAAGTGATTAAGTCTAACTTGAAAGCGGCCCAAGATCGGCAAAAGAGTTTGGCGGATAGGCATGCCACTGATCGAGTATATAATGTGGGTGATTTGGTATTTTTGAAATTATCACCTTGGAGAGGCGTGGTTCGATTTGGGAAAAGAGGCAAGTTAAGTCCTAGGTACATAGGACCTTATGTGATTGTCGAAAAGGTTGGTGAGGTTGCCTACAGGTTGGAGTTGCCTCTGGAGTTATCCAAGGTGCATAATGTGTTTCATGTCTCGATGCTTCGACATTATGTTTCGGATCCTTCGCATGTGATTCCTCCTCAACCTTTGGAGATTAATCCGGATTTGACGTATGATGAAGAACCAGTGACTATTTTGGATTGGAAGGACAAGGTTCTAAGGAATAAGACAGTGAGCATGGTGAAAGTATTGTGGAGGAACCACTCGGTAGAAGAAGCTACTTGGGAGACTGAAGATCGAATGAGAGAGATGTATCCGAGGTTGTTTTATGGCTTCTAGTATTGGTTTGGTTATGTGAATTTCGAGGATGAAATTCTATAAGGAGGGTAGATTGTCACAGCCCGTCCCGGAATTAATTAATCGAGGATGTGAAATGACGGGATTGCCTTAGAATTTACTACGGTATGTGACATTTCATTGGGTTTTATTGTCCTATCCTAAGTTTGTTTTGGAAAAAATTGTTGGAAATTAATTTGGAATTATTTTATGTGGTTGGGGTGTTTGTTGACCACACACACCTTCATTTTCTCACTCTCTCTCCCGCATGCTCACGGTCACTCTCTCTCCCTTCTCTTTCGAAAGGTACGGACAACCCCAAAGGCCATCAAACCTTCACGGATCGACGTGGTTGAGACCACCATCGTATTCCTAGAGACCATACGAACCCATTGGTACCCATTTCAGGTAAGGGTTCATTCGTTTTCACGCTGAAATCACGAGGTCCGTGATTGTCACTATTCACCAACTTTTAAATGGTTGCATTTTAGGACAATCCAATCTTACCACGAGCTTAAGGAGGTCCCCACGAAGCTCGGAGTGCTTCGTTTGAAGGTTTGGGACGTCGGGATCACAAGGTTCGAAGGTGGCCGGTTTTGGTGAAATTTTCCCGACGCGATTTGGAAGGTTTTGAGGCTCCAAAGAGGTATAGCCTTCTTCCTCTCATGATTTGTGACATTTTGGTGAAAATTTTATGAAAAATGGTGCAAAAACGAGCGAGAAAAGGGCAGTTGCAGGGTTGCCCAGAATCCGGCGCCGGTGGCACTGTTCCGGCGTCGGGAGGTTGAAGATGATGCGCGTGGGGGGCGCGTGAGGCCGTGGCCTCCCCGGCGCGTGAGGGCACGTGGGCCCTAGAAAAATTAACTTAAAAATATCACGATGTTCGTGAGGTTGTGTAGATTGCGTTGGTATATTCATATGCCAAAATTGAGCATTTTATGAGAAGTTATTTCGAATTGTTGGTTATGTGCTTAAAATAACGTTTTTATAGTTGTTTCGCATATAGGTGAGATCTACCCCGAGGACGAGCGCAGTCAGAGGCGTCACGGGGGTTACGACCCTGCGACATGCCAGTGAGTGGGCAGTTTTGTTTTCATTATATGCCTATATACTTAATGATTTTTCCCAGAAATTGAATTAAAATGAAAGTATGTTTTGAAATGCCATGCATAGATTTATATGAATCATGTGATTGAAATGCCATGCATAGGAATTACATGAAATATGTGAATGGATATTATATGATGCATATATGTGAATTGGTGCTGCGGACGCACAGGTGAGTATCAGGTGAGTTACATTTGGTGCATTGAATTGTTTGATGAGATTTATGTTGATAGCTCATAACCTGCACCCCTGGTGTTAGTGCTTATGTTATTCACCCGCATCACACGCTCACCTTGGATCCAAGTAGATGCTAGTCGTACAGACCACTGGAGGTGGTTCCGACATGCTAGTCGTACAGACCGTTAGAGGAGGTTCCGACTAGTAGGTGACCTTAGATTATGTGCACAGATGATTGATGAGAGAAGCACTAGAGCGTATTATTACACCATCCGAGTCGTACAGACTACTATAGGTAGTTCCGACTCATGTGCAGCGTAGTGCCGTACAGGTCGCAGTTGGCGACTCCGGCAGGGCCGTACAGGTCACAGTTGGTGACTCCGGCTGGATTGGATATTGAGCTCTAGAATCAGCCGTACAGGACCACTGCAGGGTCTCCGGTTGATTTATTATTTCACCTGATTATTGTTGATGCATCCATATTATGTTTTTGGCTCATGGCATGGCATATTTCTCTGAAAAATGATGAATAAGGGTGTTTGAGATTTCCGAAGCTATATATATTTATATTTTCTATTTTTCTGGGAAAGTATACAGGTTTTTCTAGCGAGGGGATATATATGTTAATAAAGGAAAGATTTTGAAAGCTTTGTTTTACTGACCCACTCACCTTGTTTTGCGCCCCTCCAGGTTGTAGTTAGGAGTGTTTGGTGGCTCTCGAGGATTCCCACGGTTGTTCTGACGGACTTCACTCATGTAGGATTCACCTTCGGGTGTTGTAACTTAGTAATTGTCCTACTTGACTGCATTTGAACCTTATGCTCTGATTATGTGTATTTCATACTTTAACTCTCTCTCTAGCATGTCATTAGGAGTGTACTGCTAGTATTCGGTTTCTAATTATTCATACTCTTTATCCTATTGCTTCCGCTTTGCGTAATGGTTACGTCACGTTTGTGACGGCCAGCACGCCCTGATTCTCGGGTCGGGGTGTGTCATCGCCTGATGTAGCCTTGAAAAAAAAAAAAAAAAAAAAATTTTTTTTGTTGTTTCTGGGCTCGCCTGCAGCGGCCCGAGAAGAAAAAAATTCTTTTGTTTTGGTTTTGGGCCTGCTTGAAGCAGCTCGTGTGTGAAAATAAAGAGAATTTTTTTTTGCTGCCTACAGCAACCCCACACAAAACCCCTAGCCCAATTTTTTGGGCCTAGGTAGTACGGACCATTTTTTTTCAAGCCACCCATGGCCTAATTTTTGGGCCCCGAATTTTATTCGTCTAAATTATTTTAGACCCAATGAGTTTTATATTTTTTCACCCACACTTTAATTTGATCCGAAGTCCAAATAAATTAAAATTCAATTGTAATTATACACCTAAAAGATATATTTGTGCATATACTTGTTGCATATTTGTTTGCATATATATATATATTGGTGTTTGCCTGCAGGAATATATGAACCTGAAGTTCATAATTACTTTGAAACCTGAAGTTTCTTATAAACATGCCTTGTTTGAAAACCTGAAGTTTTCACTTAAACATATCACCCATGAAAACCAGAAGTTTTTTATGCAAAATTAAACCAGTAAATGTCTATTAGAACCTGTATGTTCTACTCCTACGTGAATGGATTGATTCTTTCTCCATTACACCAACCACATCTTGTCCATCCATTTTGTGATAGGAACATGTCAAATTTGAACAAACTTGACTTCACCACTTTGGAGGTATCTGGAAGGAACTACCTCAAGTGGGTTCAAGATGTGAAGCTCCACCTCACTGCAAGGAACTTGCGTCATGCCATTGAAGAAGCAACAGATGAACCTGTTGACGAAGCTGAAAAAGCCACTGCTATGATCTTCATCCGAAGCCATATCCATGACGCTTTGCAAACTGAATATCTTGCTAAGGAGGATCCACGTGCATTATGGGTCGCTTTGGCTGATCGCTTTGATCACCAAAATGACATATTCTTGCCTGAAGCAAGACATGACTGGCAGCACTTACGGTTCGAAGACTTTAAGTTTGTGAATGAATATAATTCTGAAGTTTGTCGAATCCGATCATTTCTCAAGTTTTGCAATGAAACTTTGACCGAAGAGGATCTCCTGGAGAAGACCTATTCGACCTTCTCTGCTTCTAATATTGTCCTGCATCAACAATATAGAGCTCAGAAGTTCACCAAGTTCTCGGATTTGATCTCTGTTTTACTTCTTGTTGAAAAACAGAACCAGCTGTTGATGCAGAATCATCAAGCTCGACCTACTGGGGCTATTGCTGTGCTTGAAGCACATTATAGCAATAACCAACACCCAAAACGCCAAAAGAGGCGCGGTAGGGGCGGCCAGAAGCCATCCCACCAAGGTCAACAGAGCCAAGACCCATCCAAGGGAGGAAACAAAGCCCAGAAGCGCCCAAACCTCGCTCCCAAGGCCCTGAACTTCAAGAATAAGGGCAAAGCACCTAAAACCATGGATGACGATATGTGATGTCGTTGTGGTTCAAAGGACCATTGGTCCCGTGTTTGCCGAGCTCCCAAGAAGGTTGTGGATGAATATCATTCTCGTCGTAGGAAGTTTGAATCAAACTTCGTGCAAGTTGATGAACCGGAGACTACAAAGATGGAGGTTTCTGACTTTCAGGAGGATACCACTCCTATGGAAGATTAGAACCTTAGACATAGATTTATTTTTTAGTTGAAATAAGACATATGAGGTCGAAGTCCACCTAGTGGCCGAACCCCTATTGTTTTTGGTTGATTTTTTGAACAATTTTCCTTTATATTTTGGATTATTAGTTGGTGATTTGTTTTGGATATTAAGTTTTAATCCTTGAATAAATGAAATTATTTTGAATTGATAATTGTTTTTATAAACTTTTATGCATGTGACCGATTCAAATTAATTTTTCATTCTAGGTATGACTAGTGGGAAAGTTAGTTGTCTGGTAGATAGTGCAACCACGCACACTGTTTTGCGTGAACGCATCTATTTCACTAACTTCATACCTAAGAATGCACCTCTGACAACCCTCTCAGGCCCATCTAACCTAATAAAAGGATACGGTAAGGCACGTATAATGTTGTCCAATGGTACAATCTTGACCATTGCTTAGGCACTCTATTCTCCACGTTCCGGCAGAACGTTACTAAGTTTCAAGGACATTAGAGATAACAATTACCACACTGAAACCCACGTAGAAAACGGAGTTGAATTTCTGTGCATAACTTCTTGCGAATATGGCCAGAAGCGTATTCTAGAGAAGATGGAGCGTATCCCGAGTGGTCTGTATACTACGACCATACACCCCATAGAATGCCACTATGTGGCCGGCCCTACTACTGGGATCGTGCACGAAATTACACTTTGGCATGACCGTTTGGGACATCCTGGACGAATAGCGATGCGCCGTATCCTCAAATCTTCACACGGACATCCACTAACCAGAAGTTTAGGTTCTATCCAAGGAATCGCATGTCAAACATGTTCAATGGGAAAACTTATTACTAAGCCTTCTTATGACAAGATTCATTCGAATCCTCCCATTTTTCTACAACGGATTCATGAGGACATTTGTGGACCGATTCAACCTCCATGCGGACCATTTAGATATTTTATGGTTTTGGTTGACGCTTCCACACGTTGGTCACACGTGTGCTTGTTGTCCACAAGGAACGCTGCATTCTCCAAACTGTTGGCTCAAGTTATCAAGCTTAGGGCTCACCACCCTGATTACCCGATCAAATCTATTCGATTGGATAATGCTGGAGAATTCACATCTAAAACTTTTGATGACTATTGTATGTCGGTTGGGGTTGAAGTTGAACATCCTGTACCCTATGTTCACACCCAGAACGGCCTGGCAGAGGCTTTCATTAAGCGCTTACAAATGATTGCTCGATCGTTGGTCATACGTACCAAGCTCCCGATCGCTGCTTGGGGCCATGCAATATTGCACGTAGCAAAGTTGGTCCGCCTGAGGCCTATTGCGACACAACCATTTAGTGCTCTTCAGTTGGTTACCGGATGCGAACCCGACACATCTGCGCGTTTTCGGTTGTGCGGTATATGTGCCGATCCCGCCGCCCTTAATTACAAAAATGGGGCCTCAATGAAGGATGGAAGTCTATGTCGGATATGATTCTCCTTCGATTATTCGTTACTTAGAACCTTGGATAGGCGATCTGTTTACCGCTCGTTTTGCAGATTGTCACTTCTATGAGACAGTCTTCCCGTCGTTAGGGGAGATAAGAACGTCAACGTTCCCGAAGAACGACGCGAATTATCGTGGACGACTCCCACTTTGTCTCATTTAGATCCCCGCACCGCTCAGTCTGAAACTGAAGTGCAGCGCATATTAGATCTTCAGAGTATAGCTCAGAGCATGCCAGATGCTTTCACCAATCTAGCGCGCGTGACAAGATCACACATTCCAGCTGCGAATACGCCTACAAAGATAGATGTACCAAATGTACGACGGACTGCCCTCCTGGAAGCCCGGGACGCCAATTTTGGTGATCCACGTACATTAGCTGCTAGCCAATCATCTGCCCCTACGCAAAAACGTGGCAGACCCCTTGGTTCAAAGGATTCACACCCCCGGAAGAGGAAAATGAAGGCACAAGGTCTTGAAGAACCTGTCATGAATCCGACTATCGCTTGCTCATTCTACCCAACTCATGAGGAAATTCTAGATTATGGAAACGTCCTTGAAAAGACGAATCCTCATCCCGAGAATCGTGAGATTTCGGTCTATTATGCTAGCTTAGATGATGTGTGGCCTAGAAATGAGATGATTGTCGACGATTCATTAGCATTTGCAGTAGCTCCTGAGATCATGTTGAGTGATGACATTGAACCACGTTCCGTTGATGAATGTCGACGTAGAGCTGATTGGTCAAACTGGAAACAGGCAATCCAAGTCGAACTCGATTCGCTTGTGAAACGTAAGGTGTTTGGACCTGTAGTTCCTACTCCTCCACATGTGAAGGCCGTTGGCTACAAGTGGGTTTTCGTTCAGAAGCGTAATGAGAAGAACGAAATTGTGCGTTACAAAGCTCGTCTTGTTGCACAAGGCTTTTCATAACGCCCCGGGATTGACTATGACGAAACTTATTCACCTGTTATGGATGTGATTACTTTTCGCTACCTTATCAGTTTGGTAGTTTCCGAAAAACTGGATATGCAGCTGATGGACGTAGTAACCGCGTATCTCTATGGGGATCTTAATAAGGAAATTTATATGAAAGTTCCCAAAGGACTTACATTGACTGGTTCAAATATTTCCAAACCCCGGAACACGCTCTTCGGCTGAGGCGTTCACTCTACGGTTTGAAACAATCTGGAAGAATGTGGTATAACCGTCTGAGTGAGTATTTGAATAGTCAGGGATATGTGAACAACGAATTATGCCCTTGTGTGTTCATTAAGAAGTCACATTCTGGATTTGCAATTGTTGCAGTATATGTCAATGACATGAGTCTCATTGGAACTTCTGAAGAGCTCGCGAGAACTGCTTCGCACCTGAAGTCGGAATTTGAGATGAAAGATCTAGGTATGACTCGATACTGTCTCGGTCTTGAGATAGAGCATTGTTCGGATGGAATCCTAGTACATCAATCGAACTACACCCAGAAGGTGTTACGCCGTTTTAATGATAAAGCGAAGTCTTTGAGTACTCCTATGGTCGTTTGTACGCTAGATGCAAAACGAGATCCCTTCTGTCCGAAGGAGGATGATGAAGAGATTTTGGAGCCTGAAGTTCCTTATTTAAGTGCGATAGGCGCTTTATTGTACTTAGCTCAATGCACTAGACCCGACATCTCCTTTGCTGTTAATCTTTTGGCAAGATACAACAATGCACCAACACGCAGACACTGGACTGGCGTGAAAGACATCTTCCGTTACCTTAAGGGTACTACGGATTTGGGCTTGTTCTATCCCCACGAATCCTTGAGTAGTGCCGCACCCTGTGCTCCTCAAGTTGATTCTCGCCTTGTTGGTTATGCCGACGCTGGATACTTATCTGATCCGCACAAGGCGCGTTCTCAAATGGGTTATGTCTTTACCGTTGGAGGCACCGCAATATCTTGGAGGTCAACTAAACAGACCTTAGTTGCCACTTCGTCTAACCATGCTGAAATTCTCGCCTTACATGAAGCAACTCGGGAATGCTTTTGGTTGAGAGCAGTAGTTGGCCATATTCGAAGCTCCTGCGATCTTCATCCCACTGTTAATGCCTCGACGACGATCTTTGAGGACAATGCAGCTTGCATCGAACAACTCAAGAAGGGTTACATCAAAGGAGACAACACCAAGCATATTGCGCAGAAGTTTTTCTTTTCACATCAACAACAAGAGCATCAGAAGATTGAAGTCACGCAAATCCGTTCACAAGACAATCTGGCCGACCTCTTCACCAAATCACTGCCGAAGACGATGTTTCAAAAGCTTGTTCATGGAATTGGTATGCGTAAACTTTCTGAGTTGTAACTTTGCTATTTCTCTTTGGAATTATGTCAAACTCAGGGGGAGTATCCTGTAGATACTTGCTTGATCTTAATGTACTCTTTTTCCCTACGATTAGGAGCATTTTTCCCACTGGGTTTTTGCTACCTAACTAGGTTTTAACGAGGCACCCACCTTGGGCTGGTCATATCCCTGATGACGTCCTACAGACGTTTCTTTTGACTTTGCATTTCTCACGCATTTTTCCTTAGACTATGGATTTTGTCCATACTCGGGTTTTTGCCATAGCCTTAGGGTTTTTTAGTGAGACTTACTACTTATGCAAGTTCCTACCTTATTGAGAATAAGCGTTGTTCCTTGGAATCAGCACTGACAAGTCGACTTCATCAACTTCTGCATTATGCTAAATCTACCTTGAGTATTTACACATTCAAGGGGGAGTGTTGTAAACATTCCTAGTTTAAGTGTGACTGTGTAAATCCTAGATTAGATTTGATTAGGGTTTATCCTCTCCTATTGTATCTCATATTCCTTGGAGAACAAGGAATATCCTTATCTTCTTACTATTATAAATAAAGGTGCAATGTAGGAGCATGACACACACAATTCCCCTACAATTCTACAAACACACATCTCTCTTTTCTCTCTTTCTCTGCCGCCGGCCTCTCTCCCTTTGTCAGATAAAAATAGACCACAACAAAAGCCGAATTGATATTGGAAACTTGTTTCATACCAACTGTCATTTTTTTTCAATAAAAAAAATGAAACAAAAAATTAAAAACGAAATAATTTTCAAATGCACTTTAAAAAAATAATGTCCATATTTTTTTGTCGTAGAACAATGTTTCTGTTTATTTTTTGTTGACAACGGAGAACAAAGCTTTGAAAAAAAAAAAAGAGACAACTACTTTAAAATATCATGAAGTCAATTAACTCCTATATCAAGAACCTATAAAATATTAAAAAAAAAAAAAATTTAAAAAGAGTTTGATGACTCTAGTACTAATGTATATAAAAATGTTACGTACTATAATAGGACCATGTGTTTTGGTTCAATACGGAATATTTCTTGGTCCCGAAAACTTTGAGGCTCACAGGAAATTAAGTGGCATGGAAGAATTAAATTTTTTTCTTTTCAACATGGAAGAATTAATTGGGTAAACTATTAACTACGATTGCCTCCTTGCTTTTCAAGTCTACGTGTTCCATAAGTTTTCTTCCTTACCAAGTTAGAGCTCCTTCTTTATATAAAAGAGGCTTTTTGTCACAAAGAAGACAACGGTTGACTCAGTTCTTTTTGTTGTATTGCTTTCACTGTGGCTTCTTTTTTTTTTTCCTGGGAATTTTGTTGGGTGGTTATACACACACACACATATATACTGTGGGTGGTCGATATGCCCTAGGTAGGGCATTATTTACGAGGCCAAACAACTTTCAGAAGCTTTTGTCCTGGGTTTCTCAGTCCCTTTCTGCACCTTCAACATTTGATTCTACTGTAAAATCCAAATCACATCTCTCTCTCTCCCTCAGTGTCTGTGACTCATTATTATTTTTATTTTATTGGGTTACGAATATATTAAACAAGATTCTCTCATCTCCAACGTCACGAGTCTTCCTTCTTTGTCAACCCATCTTCTTCTTCTTCTTCTTCTCTTCTCATGATCAATCCATCACCATGGTATGCTCTCTCTCTCTCTCTCTCTCTCTCTCTCTCTCTCTCTCTCTCACATATGTATATGTTTATTGGCACGCAGTTTTCTTTCTGTTTTTCTACTTTAATTTAATATCAGCAAGATTTGTGGTACCCTTTTGTGTTTGAATGTTTGAATGTGTGTCACTCGGATGATTTCAATCATTTGATTATGTGTGCTTTGCTTAATGCCAGTGGTTTTCACTCAACATGGATTCATTTCTGGTAATTGCCATCTAATTATCCGAGATCATAGTTTGGACGCCGCAGTAAACATGTACCAATTTTGAAATTATTTTTTTGTCATATATAGTAGTTAAATACATCTGATCAGTACTTTCGAGTATTAGGTATATGCAAGCAATTTCATGTATATTAGGCCTGAAACTCCCTCTGGAGTCTCGACCGGTTAAAATTTTAGGAGTCTGAAAATTAAGCTGATTAAAAAGTCTTTAACAAGTTCAAAATTTGGCTATTTTTTAAAATGTTTATTTTTAATCAGTGGCAAGTAAACATTTTTGTTAATAACAATTTTGACAGCCTGCAATGCGAGTGATGCTTGGATCACTGGTGAGCCTTGTGACGGCATTGATATCCCGGCCGGCAGCTACTACCACAACCTTGCTCTACCACAGTGATCTCCTCCCTCGAAATTTCAACTCACGGCGACGGCGGTTAGAGCGATTGGTTCAACGTGACTATCTCGTTCAAGAAAATTGCCTTTTCAGCTCTCTCATCAACGTTTTGAGATGTTTTTGGTAGAATACAACTTGTATATATAACACATCATGCGTTTGGGTTAATCACTGTCATGTGATCGTTAGGGTTTTTGTTTGTATAATATGGTGTGGTGGCAAATGACACCATACTTGTGGAGTTGAGTTGGCAAAAAATGTCCCTATGTAATATGCGTTGAGCGAATGCAGATTTTGCTTGGTTGAACCTCTTTCTGTACTTTTTTTTTTGGAAGAGTTTAGGTGCGTAGAATTTGGAGTTTTAGGTGCATGGTTTTCTCAATTAATGGGTTGGCCTGTTGGCACTAATACAACAATAATGAAAATTCTATATATACTAAACGCCTAACTTTCTGGTTAATTTCCTTTGTGTCCTTTTTACTGTTCATTCGTCAGTGTTCTTCCGTTTTTGCCCTTCAGTTGTTCTTTAAGTTTAGCTTTTTGTGTTTATTATACAGTAAAATGGCATTTTTGTCCCTGCCACGCGATAGAAATCTCTCGATTTCTTCAGGAAGCCGAGCCCCTGATATCCACACGTCCTCTGCTTCTATGAGATGTCGACGTTCTCGAGCCTTCCTTTTTTGATTTCGATTTCGATCTCTGCCTCACAAAAGCTCTTCATGCTCTGATGGCTCTGCGATCTCCAGTTCTCTCTCTCTCTCTCTCTCTCTCTCTCTCTTTCTCCTTTTCTTGCTAAAAACCATGATTAGCAACCTGAAGCGAGAAACTCAGTTTTCTCTTCCTTCCTGCTCGACTTGATTAGAACAAAAAATCTCTTGCACGAAATCAATTTTCTCCCCATCACCGATTTCGACTGCATGCACACCTATCAAGCCCTAGAATCCAACCGAACTTACCCCCTTCAAGCCTGTTTCTGCTCTTCCACTCGCTGCCCAGAAAATCAAGTTCTCAAGGTTCGATGTTTAATCAATTTCCTCCCCCCTCAAAGATTATTTTGGTCTTTCGTGCATACTGATTTTTTATGTCTATTAATTTTGGTTGTGTGATTAGTGATTTTTGTTCTTAATTTTACTAAATTTATGAGTTTTTCTTTCTGTTGTTTCTATGGTTTTTTGTTCTGCATATTTCAATTACTCTCTCTTGCAGCGGAACCACCGCGACCAGTAGGGGCCACTGCCGCGTTAAATTATGGGCTTCAATCGTTTTCTAAAACCTTCTGTACTCATGGTAAGTTATTCTAGGTTTTATTCCATATTCAGATCATCCCGAATTTCGAAAGTTTAAGGAATTGGTTCGTTTCCGTGTTGCATATTTAACATTCTTCTGTGTGATGCTGAGTTGAGGCTATACGAACTAGAATCGTTGAGGGTAGGCTTGAATTTGGCCAAATTTGGGTAAGAACCGTTAAAATCTAATCCTAATTTTCTATAAAATTCCCTGTATATTTATTATTTGTTTCCAACAGCAGGTAATCAGGAGTTTTATTTGATCTTCTCTATGCAGAACCAGAAAGACCTTGGAATCACACAGTAAATCAATAATGCAAATGGACAGATCCCATCAGAGCACTCTGTTACCCCTTTGTTACATGATTTCGTACATCCGCTATATGCTATCTCCCGAACGCTTATCCACCTACTACCTATTACTATGGAGGTAAAACTTATGGCTGAACTCTTTTTGCTTGAGATTAGTTTATTGGTGGATTATTAGATTCTCTTGAAATTCATGTGTAATTTTTTAAAACAAAATTGATGTGTGTTCATGAGAATTTGTATGAGCTTCGGCATGATGTGCAGTATGAATTATTTCTTTCTACTTCCATTCAAGACTTATAAAAGGAAGCTTCTCCTGATGGTAGTTTCATCTTTTATAGCCTCACCTTCACACCATTCATCATTGAATTTGTTATAACATAGGAAGAAAGAAAGCAGCCTACAATTTTATAAACTATTGTCCATATGCCTTTTTAATGGTATCAATGGTAAGTTGACAGTTAATGTAATTTCACACTTTCATTATATTGTGCATTAAGTTTATAACTAACTTTATATTTTGTTTTCTTCCTATAGAAGGCACCCTTCTCAACAGCAAAAGTCAATTAGTTTAACAACTATGAAAGCTCTTAAAAAATCTTATCAATGGTTGTAACAGCATTGATAGCCAGTAGAAAAGTAAGAACAATTTCTTTCTTCATAATAATTATTACCATAAATTATTGTTCTACAATTTTTCTTTTCTTTTGCAATTATTGCTTTCTTTGCTTGAATGAATTTGTATTTTTTCCCTTTGCAAATATGAATCTTTGCCATTTGTAAATGCTTTTACGCATAATTTACAAAATTTATTTTCTGGAAATTCTGTAGTCTATAGTGTGCATATTCATTGAATAATATGTGACGATTCCTTTACAGCACCGCATGGCATGCGACTTCTGGAACCGGTGAGAAATTGCAGCTGCCCTGGGCTCGATCCATTTTAGATTTGGGGGGTCTGATTTGGAGGAAAAGAAAAGAAATAAAATTTGGGTTTTGGATTGATGTGGTGTTTAATTTTATTTAATTTTTATTCTTGCACGTTTGATTTGTTTTGAATTTTTGCATGTTTGATTTTTTATTATTTTTATTTTTAATTTTCACTGTTTGTTTTGTTCATTGCAGGCTTAAAATATTTGATTAATTTCTATGGGGTGAGTTAATGTTTCCTCTATTTATTCATGTTGTTTTATGAATGCTTAAATGTTCTGTATCTAATCTTACTAACACTTTGAGTGCATTTTTAATAATGGTTGTCACTATTTTTTCATGTTAATTTTTTAGTCTCTGTGTTTTTCACTGCAAACTTTGGACATCGATCTATTTTGTTGGTGGTTTGATATGTTTTGTGTTGTGTTTTTCAGTCAATTGACTCGATTCATATGATTAATTCCCATGGTTTTCATGCCATATTGGTTGAATTTATTATAACTATATTTGATTTTGTTGTAGCGATATCCTCATATAAACAACAAGTGGAAGGTTTATAGGACATTAACCAATCAGTTGAGATATTAGTTCGTTTAATTTCTGCTGTCCCTGGTTAGAGTGAGAAAATGTTTAGGTACTTTATAGTTTTGAATTTGTAGTTAGGAAGATTTAACAATACCTTTTTTTGTTTGCTTTACTTTGTTACGTCTTGATAAATGCAGGTTCAACAACAGGTTGCTGAAATTATCACTTATATAGCCTCCACTGCAAAACAGTAGTACTTTTGGTTTAGAGCCTTGAATTCTGCATACTAAACTAATACTACATATTGATTCGTTTGCATTATACTGGATATTTTGTTTTTTAATATCAGGTTTGGGTGCCCCTCTGAATGCAGCTAAATGAAAAATTATCCTCAGTTGCTGTTTATTGGCCTCGCTGTAAGTTTGGAAAAACTTTGTTGATCCCAAATTCTTTGTTCTAATAAATTGCGTTTATTTTCTCTTCCATATTTATATTGATACATGCATGATCTAGGCTACTGAAGGTGCAAGAATTTATGGGGCGCGACTGAGTATTGGGGTGGAATCGGTGGACTTGAAGCCTAAGAGGTTTGACGAAGGTATTTATTTTTTTATTGTTTACATTTGGATTTGGTTTAACAGGTAGGTTAGTGGAAAAACACATAAACATATTTTTGCTTAAACATTCTTTTCCTGTTCATAACTAAGAAGTTTGGAGTAAATGAATTTGTGAATTCGAGTGACAATGACAAACCAGTGCACAAGATGAAAATTGATTTGCTATTGTTATTATGTGTTGGACATGAATCAACATAGATAGTTAAATTATAACTTTAACTTATATTTTTATTTTCTTCTGCTTCTCATCTACCCAAGTGTACAATGTACATGCAACGAAGGAGAAGACCGAGACATCAACCATTGCAGAAGCTCCTGATAAGACTAATTGCAGATAGCACTACAAATAAGCACCACAAATTTAAGCTTGATGTTGGTATGTGATTTCCACTCCATCTCATCTTTTTTCTTTTTAATGTCAGTTTAATTTTCAAACCTTTTGTACGTTTCAAGTAATTCTTCACATAATTTTATAATGCCCTTTTTTTTGTTTCTCTTTTTTGCCCTCCATCAATTCATTGGTTAAATAGATGCTTTGTATATATATGAAAACTTGGTTTTGATAGGCACCAAAAGTTTGGCCATAATAATTTGTCGTTACAGTAAGATTAATGATTTAATGGGGTTGTGTTTAATTTTTTTGGAGTTTAAATTAAAGGGTTGAGCTTGATGGCTTTACTCTTTTCTTTTTTGTCTTTGCTTTGCTGCATTATGTGTAAAATTCAAATGCGTTCTTCAAATATTTTTTTTTATTATAGTTTTTTGGAGTTTTCTTGGGTAAAGTTCGGTTTTTTATGGTGAGTTCTCAACTGGGTTTTGCTTATTTTTCTATCTCCAAATATAAGTTATTAAATGCTTTTCTTTGTTTTCCTCTAATTTTTAAATTTATTTTTTTGTTATTTAGTGTGAGAAAATGGCTTCAAAATTGGAATTTCCATTATCTGGGCAAAGGAAAACAGGAAGAGCACACCAATAGTGATGACGATGGAGAATCCCTTCTTTGCGGTGGAAATCGATGGTCTATGTCAACATTCAGTCCAGTTTATAAGAGGGGTCAAAATGAAGAACCAATGACATGGAGATTTGTTTAATTTTATCAAGTTTTGTACTGAGGTAAAACTCCTCCCATTTAACATAGTTTTAAATGCTGAATTAGTATGTGTGTAAATAGGATTGTGAGTATGGTTGTATATATGTAGTAGTAGAAATAGAAATATTGTTGTAATTATGTGTAACTAGAGTTGTAAACCCGCAGCATCGCGCGGGCTTTTTTGCTTGTATTATGCTAAACACCAAAAAGAAAAAAGGGACTAAAACAAAGTAGAAGAAATCAACAAGAGTTGGGGATTGGGCTCAAAGGTTATCTCAAATATCCTATTTGGGCTGGCATTTACTACCCTAACTTTGTTCACAACTCATGAAATCCAGGTTTGACATTTGGGATCATTTGGTTGGTGATTCAATTCCGTTTTGTGGTAAGGAAATACTACGGTGTGGCAACAAAAATTTACTGTATTTAGTCTTGACAAATTTGTACATACAAAACAATGAACACCTTTGATCAAAGGCCGAAGCCTTACGCGCCCACGAGGTGGGGGGATGGGGGTTTGGCCAATAGACCTCTGATGCCCAAGTCATTATCTCAGAAAAGAGTAAATATTTAGGACTTGTATGCGTAGCAAAAGCTTACCAGTAAATGGTGGAGATGAGGTACTTACAAGAGGTGATCTGCGATGGGCATAAGGTTTGCCCTACACAAATCGGCTTCTGATTGGCCAAGGTGAGTCATTCGGATGCATGAGGAAGGAATAATTCTAAGATATTAATTAGGAGATAATATCTTTGAACTATCAGGTGAGTATCCTTGATTGATAGTGGAGGATTCCTTAGTTGTTTGAGTTGTTCTTCAATTCAGAATGTATTAAAGATAATGCTTAGTGATTAATCATATCTTTAATGCCTTTGACTTTTCCATGCCATGAGCAGATGAGCTTGATGGTGTCATAGGCAGCTACTCGTGCCTCCAGGGATGTGGAGGTACGCGTGGGAATATTTGAGAACCCTGCCCTTTTAATAAAGGCAATCTTGTCTTCTTTGGGATAAAGTCCACGTGTAGTCTTTTAGATTTTTGGGAATACTTTTTGCCCCACATACGATATAGTGATTTTCTTCTTCATTTGTAAGTGCGGAGTCTTTGTGTAAATATGTTGTTGTATAAAAAATTTTGTTTTTAGTGTTGGGTAACCATATAGTTTTGAGTTTGCATAGTGTTTTATACAATAATATATTTACACTAAGGGGTAGGAGAATAAATTGGTATTTCTTATTTACAAGTAAAGAAAAATACCGCTAAACCATAATATTAAGTGGCATAAACTTACTATTTTTTTGTGTGGAACAAACGATATTATCTGCTCTAAAGGGGTGGGAGAGTGGGTTAAGCCTTACAATGGGCTAGCAATAATGTGGTTCATATTCGCCTTTTGGCGAGAATCAAACCTAAGACCTCTCACTTACAAGTAAAGAAGAATACCACTAGACTGTAGTAATAAATGACTACTATTATTAAGAGAAGGTGCTTGTCAACCCTTTTGACACATTGCCAATTATGCCCTTATAACTACAAGTCCCCTTTCCATTGATGGATATCCTTATTATTTGAGGGATTCTTTTTAGCGCCCATCCTACATTGTATTTCAAAGATCTAATTGTTTATCTTTTAGGTCTTCCCTCAAAGATCATCTCTACAAAAAATATTCAAATTCGAAATTATTTGCCTGTTGAATTAAATGGTAGTCATTTTAATATTTCTTCGAAAAAAACGTATTCATCTATTTTTTCCACTACAATTAGATGTCTTAATGGTTTTAAATTGATCTAATTTTTTTGCAAGAATGTTATATGAATGATGTACTACAATATAGACAGTTTGAATCATGAAAAAAAGATATGAAATGAGCACCACAAATTATCCCTCAAATACTTTAAACTACATTGAGTAAAAAAAGAAGTTACATATTTAGGAAAAAATGGTAAGTAAAAAAATGGTCCCTTATTTCTCTCTTTCCACAATTTCCTTTTTCTATTTCCTCAACTATTCTAACAAAAACGTCTCGCATGCATAGCTTGTGCCATGTTTGCTATTTATTTATGGAGAAGCCATCATCCATCTATTGTCATTTGAAACGTGAATATGATTGCCATTTTCGGCATACTCTGAAGAAGTAACTGTGCAACTGAGAAGGGTCATCGGCTCATCGGCTCATCGCCATTTCCACCATCACTTCTCCTTTGCCATTTCTAATGACAGTACTATACTATCAACTCCACAATCAGGATAGACACAGAAAGGGAGAGTAGTGAAATTTACAATAAATAATTAGATATAAGACCAATTATGTAGTTGATTATTAAGTTTAATTCTTGGGATTTCGCTTAGCAACATCCATTGATTGACTTTTGATCCAACTAACCAATTTTATGATGATGAGTCAACATTTTTTTTTTTTTTTTGTGGATAATTATTAAAAAAAAAAATTCAAATGCCTTGTATTATATACCTGTGTAGCCAAAAATATTTAAGAGGCGACACGTAGATTTTTTAGTGAAGAGGACAAAATTACCCTCAAGGCACACTGGGTTTCCTACATGCGAGCAGTGGAGAATCATCCATCAACAGAGTCAAGAGTGCCCAAAATAGGTAACAAGTTCAAATTTATCTCATCCATCTTTACTCCATATCCTCTACAAGGAAATCATTCCATAACTTACAAAAACATTCCTTTTATTATGTTAATTAGCCAATTAATATATTTATTCCTAATCAATATATTAATTGCTAATGAAATCACCAAATAACACCCAAAATATACACAAAGGGCCGGCCACTCATTCTCCAAGAGGGACCGGCCATGCCCTATATATATTGGCTCCCATTCTCACCAAAAGGGAAGTCCACACTCTTGCAAAACTCCCAAAAAACTCTCTAAACACTTTTCTCTCTAAATTCTAACTTTGGCATCGGAGGTTCTTCGGCCAAAGCCTCCCCCATTCATCGTGGGCGCGTGAGGCTCTTGGCTTTAACCAAAGGTGTTAATTGTTTTGTAGGTGCAATTTTGTCCAAGAAGAAGGAGGCGAAAATTTGCATCCACAATACCCTTCTACACATTTGTGCACCCCTGATTTTAATTAGATCTATGTTAGTATAGGAGAATCTAATTAGGATTCTCATGAGCTAGGTTTTGTAAATCTCTGTGGGCTTATGATTACTTGTATCTCAGGTCAATTGTTTAGTATATATTTGTAATTAATATTGTCACATCATTGAAATCAAGGAATTACAATTCTACATGGTTTCACTTGTTTTAGATTTCCCCTTCCTGGTAAAACCCTAGCCTAATTTCTCCTTTTAAAACTTTTTGCCGTGACTTCTCATACCTATTCTACCATGACTACTCAACCCTCTTCCTCCTCTCTCCCACTGGACCCTCTCTCTCCAGTCCTAACGTTGCTCACTTTCTGAAACTCACCGACTCTAACTACCTCATTTGGCTTAGTCAGACGAAGCCATTTCTTCTCGGTCACAATTTATTTGGTTATGTTGATGGCACTACTCCGGCCCCTGCCGACACTCTTCCTGCTGCTGACAAGGAACCTGTCAAACCGAATCCGGCTTTTGTTATGTGGTTTCAGACTGATCAACTGGTTATCAGTTATTTAATTTCCACTCTTGACTTTTACATTGTTTCTCTATTTTCCTTTGAGGCAATTTTTTATTTTATTATTATTTTTTTATATAAACCACAGATAGGTTTATAAACCAAAGTTTAGTGACATTACGAACCTAACTAAAGATCTACTACCCTTCATCACAGGTTCATTAACATTATAAACCACATAGATACAGCTAAATCATTTGGCCTACAATACATGATCATTATAAAATTTTCAGACAAGCAACCAATGCCAAGGTTAACAAGGTTCACTAAATCATTATAAACAACCAAATAACCAAATCTCATTCGAATACACTATGAACAGACATTGTTGGCAACTAATTTTTTCTCTTCTTGTGAATTATTTTACCTGTAAGTCGTATAATACAAAAAACCTCATGCGTGCTATGATAGCAAGAATTTGCTTTCTTTGGTCTTAACGAATTTGTACCTATAAGACAATTGAACACCTTCAATAAAAAACCAAAGTCACCCACCCACGGGATGGGGAGGTTTGGCCCATGGATCTCTGATGCCTAAGTGATTTGAAAATTACAATCTTCTCGTAACTCCTAGTCTTGATACAACGACTCAATGGGGGATGTTGGAAGTGTGCCCTAAAAGTCAATTATAAGATTAAATCCTTCAAGATAATACACAATGATAGTCAATTTTGACTAGTCACACGGCAAGATCATTGACTAAGACTATCTTATTAATCGTTGTACGTCTAAACAGTTAGTCCATAGATAATTTATAGAGAAAGAAGTAACCTGAAAAAGTTGGATTGCAGAGATCTTCTTCAGATCATCTATCTTATCATGAAATGTTCCTAGTCATAGGATTATCAAGTGTACACCAATAATACTTGCATGGAGTTCCACATACATGTCAAGCAAGTAACTCTAAGATGTAAGTAATTCTATGACTAGAGACACCATAATTGTCTTATGGATAAGCCATTGATCATTTAATGATGCAACATGGCCATACCTCATCTTAGGTGGGTTTCTATGTATCTTTGGGGTCCTTGACTTATTCATAAAGGTATACTAGTGTACAATAAGTGATCTTTAGCATTCGGTAAAAGAAGAAGAATACTCTACGATATGATTCGAGAATCTTTGGTCAAAGTATCGACCGTGATTAAGGAAGGCCTTATGCATCTCAATTGAATCATATACATTTCGGAAAATCACTTTAGCGGTTTGACATAAACCATCCATACACTAATAATATGATTAAGAGTATTGAGTGAGAAGAGTATTGAGTGAGAGAAGGATTGAGTTGCATTGCAATTGCAATCGAATAAGTGCTCCAAACTATTCTATATTGGCTTGGATAGTCAGGACACATTGTTAGATGTCACTCATGACTTGTGGGCCCTCTTGATGACTAACGACATAGTCGTCAATGATTAGGAGAATTAAAAGTACGTTTTAATTCACTAGGTAATTGTAGTAGTACTAGTCACCTTACTGCCTTGCGAATTGGAACCTAATGAATCGTACACAGATATGCTAGTCCATGAGATATAAGATAAAAGAGCGGTGGAAATAGTTCATTAGATTAATTAATTGAAGGGAAGATTAATTAAAAAGTCGTAATTAATCAAACTAACGATAAATTATTAGTAATAACCCTTAAGTTAGTTTTGGGCTTTCTAGGCCCAATGGGCCCAAACCCGTTGGACCCAACTTATGAAATAAGATGACATAAGTGACATAAGGCCCAAAAGGCCCACCCTAAGGAGAAAGCAGACAAGGAAGATCCAAAGGAGATTCAACAAAATAAATGAAGGATCTAAGGAGCATATGAGCTTTCTTGGAGTGGCCAACCTTGGCTCCAAATGGTGTACCCATCTCTTCCCTTCTTGAATAAATGTGATTTAAAATAGATACATCAACCATTAGGCCTATGGATGTTGAAGGAGATTTATTTAGTTTTGATTAGTATTTTGTTTATTGGTTGATTGCCATCTTTAATCTTAAAGTATATGCATGCTAATCTAGTGAAATCCCACTCTAAATCTCTAGTTTTTCTCTTTAGGGGAGTGTATTGTTGTATTGTTTAGGGTTAGAGGCAAGGGTCTTAGAGTTTTGTCCAAGTTCATCCTAATGCCCACAACTTAATAATCATATATATCCACATATTATTAGGAATTATTTTAACATTTTTTTTGAACAAACGATATTATCTATACTAAGGAAGATGAGGGATGGGCTTAGCCTCACAAGAGGCTAGCAGTAATGTGGTTCAAATTCGCCTTTGACGAGAGTCGGACTTAAAACCTTTTACTTACAAGTAAAAACACAAATAAAAACTTGTAGCCGAATTCATTGGATATTTTGAACTCTAAACCTAAACCTAACAATCCAACTACAACTATGAGACCACACTTTTACGTTGAATAAATTTCAACAATTGGCACATATGGTCTTATAGCGTTCATATGTACATATCAAATAGCACTAAGGAAAAAGTGACTAATAAGAACAATGTGGCTAAAATAATTTTCTCATCCCTACCTGCCACATGGTTGTGTCAACGATCTATCCTGGCATATTATAAATAAAAATGTTCATTTTCATCCACTAATCAACATAATTAGCTTAACCAAGTCAAAAGTCTAGGAGTTGTGACGAGTGCTACTACAAGTTGCTGATAGTTTGTGACACCAATTTACCAACAACTTATATTTCAAGCTACTTTCAAAGAGTGTCAAAAAGTGTGATAGCAAAACCCCATCTCACACAGCACGTTTTCGGCTGCTATTATATTCATGACAATGAAGTGTTTCCCTCTATGTCACAAGAATCACAACCAACTCACTGCCAGCTGCTATTGGATTTTTCCTCTTGGAGAATGTCATGATCCAATCTCATCTATAATAATTGTTGGATAAAACATTGAGAAAACAATTAAATAATCTGACTTTTGTTAGAAAGTTCAGTTAATTTTTAAAAATAATTTTAATTATTAGTCGTTCACAAGTGTATACGTGATTAACAGTCGTTGATCATTGTAAGTTTTGTGATGGTATTCACATATACATACACACACACACACACATATATATACACACGCCTGTGCAAGCAACCATTGATTTGAGTGAATCCATGAAAGACGACAAAAGCGAAGAATTTGTACATGCGAGTTGGTACATATTTTCCTTTCAATAAAACTATTTTAGACAAACAAAACCGACACACTTGCTTACACATTTTTTAATATAGGTGAGCTCTACCATTTTATATAAACCTCATATGTATTAGAAAAGGGTAATGCTAGGGAGACTAAATTTGTAAACAAAATTTACAAACTAAATGATATGTTACTAATAGGAAATGAGCACGTTTATCAAAGCTTAAGTTATAATTCAATCATCAGCTTCTATGTCATTTAGTTTACAAAATGTAAAAACTGAAAGGGTATATCTAGGGAGACCAAAAATTTAAACCAAATTTGCAAACAAAATAATGCGTCACAAATAGGCAATAAACATGTTAATCAACGCTTAAGTAATAATAATAATCCAATTATTAACAACCACATTATTTGGTTTACAAATTTGATTTAAAACTTTGATTGCCCTAGCATTACCCCAAACTGAAATATCAACTTACATGTTCGAAAGTAGTTGTTAAACAAGTTTTTAAATTTAAAACTGAAATATTAAAATGATTATCTAACAGTCATTACTTAATTGACGCCTTTCGACTAAGCATTGACTCACCCTTTGTTGATATCGTTTAAATTAGTATATGCAGTGTAGATATTAACGGAAAGCAATAATGCCTATACACCATAATGCTGGTTCGATCCTCATCGCTCATCTTTTTCCTTAATATTTTAACAATTTAACCCGTTAACACTATTATTTGTTAAAACAAAAAATTAGTATATGTAGTGGTCAACTCCAGTCTCCAGTCTCCAGTCTCCAAATCCAAAAACATCAAAACCTTTTCGTTAGTCATGATCATCGATCCTACGCATCTGACCAACCGCCCTTTTCTTGTGTGGACCGGAAGATTAGAAACACATGATGTCACGGAGTAACCACGCACATTCGAACATGAAAAAATGTTAATTTACATGCACCATGTCATTTCAAGTCAGGTTTGCTTTTTGATTTTGGGTTTGAGACACGAAGATGATAAAACTGCGGTTGATTTCTTAGTTGAAAGTTTTAAAAGAGAATGTATGTCATTTAATTGTGGTTAAGAATGGACTAAAATAACTTTAGCTTTTTTGGGCCGAAGTGGATATTAGTCCTGAGTGTGGGATACCTAAGCTCGGGAAAAAAAAAAAAATTGGAATCATTCTAGCTGATTGTGCCTGGTCTGTATAGTTGAGTCATGTGATCAACTACAACCATCGAGCTTGGATGGATTATGGAGTCATTTAAATGGATCCTCTGTTGGAAGTTAGACCATCATGACCGTTAGATAATCATTTTAATATTTCACTTTTTACATTTTTGAAATTGAAATGTAAAAACTTGTGTAACAACTACTTTCAGTTTTCAAACTGAAAACTAAAATTTGAAAACTCAAGAAAATAGTTTTATTTTTTTGTTTTCAAAATTTAGTTTTTGTTATAAACTTTGTATTTAAGTGTGATTGTGTAAAATCTTAGATTAGATTTGATTATAGTTATTCGTTCCTATTAGAATTTGTATTCCTTGGAGGAGAAGGATTATTCCCTCCCTTATTACTATAAATAAAGGCACGGAGGAATAACAAATCCTCTACACAACCCTACAAACACATCTCTCTCCCTGTCAGATAAAATAAGTCACAACACGTTATTAGCACGCTTCTGCTGCTGCGCTTAGAAATCTAACGTGGAAGTTTCTGCATCAAACCAGTTCACCAATATCATCATACAATCAGGTTTTTTCTCGATATTTTTGCAGCCCTGGTAGCATGAACATTCACCATAATGCATAACCTAACTTTACGTTTTTCAAATTTTAGATTCTATATAAATTGTGTATGCATTATATCCATAATTGTTGAATTATGTGAATTGATATTGCCATGAATTGCATCAAATACCTATCCATGCATTGAATTATAATATGGAAATTTGAAAAAAAAAAAAATTAAAACTAGGGTTTTTCCAGAAACCCATCCTGTCATCACCACCACTGGCTTCCAAGCCGCGCCACATCGAGCCACCACGAGGCCTGCAACCTGCGTGACTGAGCCAAATCGCAAGCCACGAAGCCGAGAGCCAACAACTATTTTCCTAAAAACCAAAACGACGTCATCCATGGCGTCGTCCCCAACCCCACACTTGCTTGAAGATGAGCCACGACATCAACGCCGATTTCCATTGGGAATCAGGACTTGTAGTTTTATTTTTGGGTCAAATCCATCGTCTCCGACGATGATCATTGAAATCCCGGTCGATTTTCATTGAGTTCTTGTGGATTTCAATTCGAAATCCCCATGGTTTTCACACCCAACATTGAAAAATTAAATTTTTTTTGTTCAAAATAGGGTTCCAGTTCGAACCTGTGCTTCCCCTCGACCAAAATTGACCCATAACACGGCCGCTAGAAGCGGCGTCACTGGCCTCATCTCCGGCGACCTTACCAGCAACGCTGCGATGTTCTTTGGTCTGAACCCGAGCCTATATGGGCTTGGCTTTACCCTGGTCCACACACCAACCCTTTTAAGCTTTGGTGGCTTCCCTAGGCCTGCATCGTAGAGCTAAAATGGGCTTTTGTTAGACTCAGCCCACGACACGAGCCCGTAAAGCCATAGTGTCCTTGTGTGTCTACGAAACACTGGATCCCAGCCCCGCATTGGTGCATTCGTGTACCTACCCTCGCATCACACCAGAGCCTAGCTCTTATGACTGGTGCATCTGTGTCCTTGAAGTATTGGAGCACACCTTCGTTTGGGCATCCATATTTGGGCCTGCTTCTGCAGCTCACAAAATTAAAAAAAATAAGACATGACTGGCAGCATATGTGTTTAGGAAGCACATATGCGCATCCATATATGGGCCTGCTTCGATCACCAAAAGAACATCTTCTTGCCTAAAGCAAGTTTTAACTCTTGTTTTCTTATGTCAGAACCAGGCCACCTCGTAGAGATCCACGTGTTCCTGCTGAGAATAATTTTCCAAACTTTGGGTAGTTTAGTGAGGCTGTCGCCAGTGCTATTCAATCTTCACTTTGTCCTCCCCAGAGGAACACCATAGACTCTATATCCCGCCTGAAGATAGATGAGTTCTTTGGTAATGAAGGGTCCGAGAAATTTAAGATTTGGCTCGATCATGTTGAGAATACTTTCTGAGTCATGCATTGACAGGGAAATCTTCCAGAAGAGAGGTGGGTCGAGACAGCGACCTGGTTCTTTCGTAGAATAGCCGAATCTTGGTGGGCTTAGGAGAAACTCCTATTGTCTGCTGAGGATCCTATGAATTGGGATATCTTCAAGCGTATATTTCAGACTAGATTTATTCCTCCAGAGTATTTGGATTGAAAAAGAGATGAGTTCTTAGATCTGAGGCAGGGTAAGATGTCGGCCATCATCAAATGTTCATAAATTTATCCCGCTACCACCCCGAGACTGCTGCTAATCCCTGGGAGATGCTTCGTTTGTTTAAGAGGGGAACTCCCAAGAAACTGTGTTCTATGGCAACCACTACTCCCTGTGCTACCTATCAGAAGTTCTTTGAGGTTTTACTTCGGTTGAAGATTCGGAGAATGCTCCTGATGATGACGATGAGGATGATGACAGGAATGCTCAAAGAAACAGTGACATGGGGCAATCCTCATTTGGTCCACGAAGGACTCAGAACTTTAAGAGAAGCGGAAACAGCTATGGATCATCCAATGGGGGTTCCAACTCTAGTACACCGCATAGAGGCGGCAGATTCATTGGCAGTTCTCGTTTTCAGAGTCAAGGAAACTCCAGCAGTTCAGGTGCTCAGTTTTGTCGGCAGGTGTAACACCCGTCACTTTGGCGAGTGTAAGAGAGGAGACAGAGCACACTATATTTGCGGATAAATGGGGCACAAAGAAAATAATTATCCTCAGAACCAGAGGAATCAGCTTGCTAATCTACCACCTGCAGTCCCCCTACAGCAGTTTCCAGCACCTGGTACCCGTCAGCAGACATGCTAAGGTAAAGTTTTCCATTATCAGGGAGACGTAGCCCCGTACCAGGGAGGACCATACCAGTACACACCTGAAGTTCCCTATTATTAGGGAGGCTATCAGCAGATTTAGGGAGGTTGTCCACAGTTTCAGGGAGACTATACGCCATATCAGGGTAATGGAGCACAAATGTATACTAGAGGGCAATATCAAAATCTAGACATAGCGTCTAGCAGTAGAGGTTCAGGCAGGTAGGAAAATCCACCTCATTAGGGTCGAGGCAATCAGGGTCGACTCAAGCCAAAAGGGGCCACGGAGGCAGACAGCAGGTATAGGGAAGAATTAACAACATCACCCTACATGATGCTCAAGCTAATCCGGACTTGATTATATATACGTTGAATGTTCTAAGTCATTTTGCTAGAGTTTTAATTGATTCTGGTGCTACACATTCAGTTATTTCCCATAAACGACTCAACCATACCCCACTTCCCTCATCTATGAGTTAGAATTCTCGATGCCTAAGGGTGAAATATGTTATGTTAGCTAGGAGTATCAAGGATGCCCTATCCTTATCGAAGATGTGGTCATGGCAGCTAATCTTGTTCATTTGGATATCATTGATTTTGACGTTATCTTAGGCATGTATTGGTTACACTATAATCATGCCAAAATGGATTGTTATCAGAAGGTGGTTATTTTTCACTGACCGGACATGCCTATTGTCACGTTTGTTGGTGAACGTAGTGGTCTAAAGCACGGAGTTATCATTGCCATGAGGGCGACGCGACTGTTGAGTAAGGGTTGTCAAGGCTACTTAGCTCATGTTGTGCTAACGGAAAAGACTACTGCATCTGTGGAAGACATCGGAGTAGTTAAACACTTTCTAGATGTTTTTCCTGAGGATTTACCTGGCTTACCACCAGATCGTGAAGTGGAGTTCACCATCGATCTACTTCCAGGTACTAATCCTATTTCTCTTACACTTTATCGTATGGCTCATGAGGAGTTAAGGGAACTTAAAACCCAGTTGCAAGAGCTTGTTGATAAGGGTTTTATTTAGCCAAGCACTTCCCCTTGGGGAGCTTTAGTTCTGTTTGTGAGGAAGAAAGACGAAACTTTGAGGTTATGCATCGACTACAGGCAGTTGAATCGGGTAACGATTAAAAATTGTTATCCGTTACCTCGTATTGATGATCTCTTCGACCATCTTAGAGGTGCCTGTGTATTCTCGAAGATTGATCTAAGGTCTGGTTACTAATAGTTGAAGATCAGAAGTGACGACGTTCCGAAGACAGCTTTCAGAACTTGATATGGTCATTACGAGTTTCTTGTGATGCCATTTGGTTTGACTAATGCACCAGCAGCTTTCATGGACCTGATGAATCGGGTGTTCCATCCATACCTCGGTAGGTTCATCATTGTTTTCATAGATGACATTTTGGTGTATTCTAAGAAAGAGGCTGACTATGCCAGACATCTACGTTTGGTTCTAAAGACGCTAAGGGCGAATCAGATGTATGCTAAGTTA
The DNA here is from genome assembly GCA_024362995.1 of Heteromeles arbutifolia. Taxonomy (NCBI): domain Eukaryota; kingdom Viridiplantae; phylum Streptophyta; class Magnoliopsida; order Rosales; family Rosaceae; genus Heteromeles; species Heteromeles arbutifolia. Next base: position 18,624,256 of record JANCRC010000012.1, read on the forward strand.
AGCAAATGTTAGTTTTGGTTGGATCAGGTGTCATTCTTGGGGCATGTGATATCAACTCAAGGTGTGCTTGTGGACCCTCAGAAAGTAGCAGCCGTGGAGAATTAGGAACAACCTCAGACAGTTACTGAAGTATAAAGCTTTCTTGGTCTTGCTGGCTATTATCGACACTTCGTGAAAGACTTTTCAGCCATAGTTGACTAGGAAAAAAGTTTAGTTTGTGTGGAATGAAGATTGTGAACAGAGTTTCCAACAGTTGAAGTACCTTCTCACTCACACACCTGTCTTAGCACTTCCCGACGACAGTGGGAACTTCGTGATCTACAGTGATGCATCTCTGAATGGTCTTGGATGTGTGTTAATGTAACATGGGAAGGTGATTGCTTATGCTTCACACCAGTTAAAGCCCCACGAGATAAACTATCTTACTCATGATCTCGAGTTGGCAGCGATAATTTTCGCTTTGAAAATTTGGAGGCACTATCTTTATGGGGAAAAGTGTAAGATCTTCACTTATCATAAGAGCCTCAAGTATATCTTCACTTAGCCAGAGCTCAATCTCCGGCAATGGAGGTGGGTAGAGTTGCTCAATGATTATGACTGCACCATTGAGTATCACCCTGGTCGTGCGAATATTATAGTTGATGCTCTTAGCAGGAAACCTCACACCCGACTTAATACTCTTTATGTCAGTCGTATGCCTCTTTTGACTGATTTAAGATCCACTGGAGTAGCTTTGGAAGTGGAGCGACGTGGTGCCCTAATTGCCAGCTTTCATGTCAGACCAGTTTTGTTAGATCGTGTTCTCGAAGCCCAGATAAACGATGTAGAATCTCAGGAGTTGATACAAGTAGTGTCAGATGGGAAAAAGAAAGACTTCAGGATTTGAAGGCCTGATGGTATGCTGATGTAAGGTGATCGGATGTATGTGCCGAATGTTGAGGAGCTAAAGAAAGACATATTGGATGAAGCGCATATTTCTGCTTATGCGATGCATCTCGGGAGTACCAAGATGTATCATACTATTCGACCCTTCTACTATTAGCCAGGTATGAAAAGGGAAATTGCTGAGTATGTAAGTTGTTGTGCAGTTTGTCAGCAGGTCAAAACGCAAAGAAAGAAGCCATCTGGGTTGCAACAACCACTCCCGATACCCAAGTAGAAATGGGAAGATATTACGATGGATTTTGTGTACAAATTACCTCATAAGCGAATAGTTATGATGGTATCTGGGTGATAGTTGATCGACTTACCAAGTCAGCACACTTCATACTCGTTCGTGAGAATTACTCGTTGAGTTAGTTGGCTGAACGGTTCATCTATGAAGTTGTTAAGTACCACGGAGTTCCAGTTAGTATCATTTCTGACCGGGATCCCTGATTTACTTCAGAGTTCTGGGTAGCTTTTCAGGAAGCTTTGGGTTCGAGATTACTCTACAGCACCGTCTATCATCCTCAAACTGATGGGCAGTCAGAGAGAACTATTCAGACTTTGGAAGATATGTTGAGATCATCGGTTCTACAGTTTGGAGACACTTGGCATAAACGCTTACCGTTGATAAAGTTCACCTACAATAACAGCTGCCATTCTAGCATTGGTATGGCACCATTTGAAGCGTTATATGGGAAACCATGTCGTACTCCATTATGTTGGTCTGAAGTTGGTGAACGAGTTTTGGTGGGCCCGGAGATCGTGGATGAGATGACACAGAACATTTAGGTGATAAAGGCTAACCTGATAGCAGCCCAGGATCGGCAGAAAAGTATTGCCGACAGACATTCCACCGACAGAGTTTATAAGGTTAGTGATTGGGTATTCTTGAAATTATCGCCGTGGAAAGGTGTTGTACGATTCAGAAAGAAAGGGAAGCTCAGCCCTAGGTACATTGGACCGTACCAGATCGTTGAATGAGTTAGTGAAGTTGCTTATTGAACTCGCTTTGCCACCAGAGTTTGCGAGAGTGCATAATGTGTTTCACGTGTCGATGCTACGGAGATACGTCTCTGATCTGTCACATGTGATCCCTCCTCAGCCATTGGAGATCAATCTAGATTTGATTTATGACTAGGTTCTAGTGACTATCCTTGATTGGAAGGATAAAGTTCTTAGGAACAAGACCGTACAGATGGTGAAAGTCTTGTGGAGGAACCACTTAGTTGAGGGAGCTATTTGGGAGATAGAAGAGCGCATGCAAGATATGTACCTACGTCTGTTCTATGGTTTTGATTTATAGTTAGTGTTGAAATTTCGGGGATGGAATTTTATTAATAGGGTAGGTTGTGGCGACCCGTCCCTAATTTTCCTATGTAATTTCTTCCCGAATATGTGAATTGACTATTATGCCCTTATTGGCGAGTGACGTGGATGTGTTTATTCGCTCTTAATTTATTTTCTCGCTTCCGTAATTAATTTGTACACATTGTTACAAGTGTATGTGAATTTTTGTCAGTGTAGAAGCATTATTATGAATAGGTTTTGATCTCCTTTTACTGTAGAAAATTTGAAACCCTATCCCTAGTTTCCTATTTAGCTACCCGTGCCCTTCCCTTTATGTCATGCAGCCGATCAACTTTTTACAAGCCATCCCCCTTCATTCCTTTTCTTGGTTTCCCTCTTTACCACTCAATTGTGTTTTTCCTTCTTTTTAAAAGTCACCAATCCCATCCTTTCCCTCTACATGACACCCAATCAGAAATCAGAAAAGAAGAAAAGCTATCTCTTTTCTTTCTCCCTCCCCGAGTTCTGTCACTCTGCAACCCCCTCAAACTCACATCAAACTTCACCATCGTAACCCAAAAACACCACCATCGTGTTCATCTCGACTTCACGAACATAACCATACCAACCAAACCCAAGATTGACTAGTTTTCGACGTCGAACTCAGAAGGTCCAAAGTCAGTGATTTGAGTTCATCGTGTTGTTGATCGAGTTATAAGTTTCTAGGACTTGGGAAGGATTCTACACAACTCTCTAAGGGTCCTAGACTAGTTTTGGAGGAACGTTGACGTGAAACAATTGAGTTTCGAGGAGCTTAGTTTTGGCCGGATCTTTCGAGGTATTTTCCGACCACTTCCGTCCACTTTTTGGACTCCAAAGAGGTATAACACGATTTTACTCTTTATAAGCTTTAAATCCATATAAAGTAGGTCAAAAATGGTTGAGAAATGAAGAAGTTATGCAAGTTTGAAATTTTCCAGAAAACCGGCAAGATTCGAGTTGCAGACAGCGCACCGGCGGCGAACGACAGAGCTCGCCGGAAAAGACAGGGAATATTCCGTCAAAGTTGACAAAATATTTTAATGGCGTCAGGTAATGCTGTTAACCTCTGTTAAGCTTTTAACGAAATATTCCGCAGAATACTCGTAACTGCATCAGTCACACAGACGGCACATGCCTGCGTGTGGTGGCGCGTCTGGCTGTGCCTTGGCCTGGGTGTGGGGGAGCGTGCGGTGTCCAAAAATTTATCTAAAAATTTGTGTAGGTTCGTGACGTCGAGTAGATTGATTTCATGTATTTAAACCCTAGGTTTGAGTAAACTATGAGGGTTTTATTTAGGTTTCCGTATATGTGTTTAATTAATTTAAATATAGTTATTTCACATATAGGGGAAACATATCCCGAGGACTTGAGGGGTCAGGCAAGGCTCGGGGGCTACGATCCGTCGACGTGCTTGTGAGTGGGCAGTTTGCTTTTATACCTATACATAGTTATAGTTTCCCTAAATGCGTAGTTACTTCACTTTTACGCTTATATTGCCAAGTATTCGTTATTGTGATATAAATTGTGATAAATGCTGCTATATGGTTGGGATATTATTGTCATGACATTCATACATATTTGTACATGCTCATCTGTTGCACCCCAGTGTTATTATTCCGCCCAGGGCCACGGCCAATCCTTCACGTGTATGTTCACATCCGCACCATTCGGTCGCCTTGCATCCAAGTTAGGTGCCAGTCCTGTCATACATATTGCATTAGGCAATTCCGACTCGTATGTGACCGCGCCTTGGCGCCAGTCTTCATGTGATCCTAGTACTAGAGCGTATTGATTACACCCAATCCTGTCGTACATGTTGCATTATGTAACTCCGACTTGTGTGCTAGCATAGTTTGATGAGCCATTGGTTATACTTGTTTGTCACATGATTATATTATTGTGGCATTTGATATATCATGACTTGGCATATTTCTGGTTATAATGCTGTTGTATTATTGTTTACATACTTACGTAGTATGTTTTAAGGAAACTATACTTGTTTTACGGTGAGGGGTTAGTATATTCAAAAATAAAGGTTTTCTTACGATCATTGTTTTGCTGACCCACTCAACTTTGTTTTTCTCCCCTCCAGGACCTAGATAGCTACACTCTTTGTGGCGTTCGAGGAACCTTTGGCAGTTCTAACATTATCCTCTTTTAGACGTATGAACTTATCCACCGTTGTGTAATAAGTGTACTTTAGTTGCTTTGACTACTCTACTATAGTCTTACTGTCTATTATGCTCTGAATAATTGTAGTGGGTTCTTCCCACGACTGCGCACTCTTTCATTGTTTAATACTAATTAGTTCTAGTTTAGTTTTAATTTCTTCACTTTTTCACATCACTTACCCTTATGGTTACGTCATCTCACGGTGATGGCCAGCATGCTTTGACCTTCCTAGGTCGGGGTGTGTCAATCAAATCATAACGCAGTGCTATTACGTGTTATGGTAATTATTACGATGGTACATACAAATATTAGAATATGTGTAAATTAATAATACTAGTAAACAGTATTACGCGACAATCTTGTTCTTCAAGATCCTATAGCTAAAAGAAATTATAATCACATATTGTTCGATTTTAATCTCACGGCAAATAATTATTTAATTTTTATTGTTATACTTTCTCTTTCACCCTTACATTAAGAATGAATGGTGGGTGGGTAATTATAATTTTGGGAACTTTAACGAAAAGCTTCCGGTACTGTTCATTTTAACGAAAAATCACATTTTTACACTAAAAAGTTAATCCTGATACTATTCACATTACCCTTTATTTTATCATTTTCATTAAAACTCATAAATTTCAAACCATTTTCATTAGTTTTCCATATAATTTTTCGTAGGGTTTAAGATAGCGGAACTCATTACGAGGATAACAATGACAGTGCAGAGAAAAAGAAAGCAGGAATGGGATATTAATTTGCCGATATGCCATATAAGCATGAATATATGATGCCAGCAAGCATATGTTGCTCACAGCTGTATCACATTAAGCTTGGCCACTTTTCACTTGCTTTCGCTTGTGTTACGCAACATGCTGCTACTGACACGTTCAACACTTAAATCAGCTGGCTTAAAGCAGACGCACACCAATTAGGGGTGGGCATGGGCCGGGCCGGGCCCAAATTCAGAGGAACCGGACCTTACCCGTTGTAAATAGTAACGGGGCGGGCCGAGCCGGTTAATGGGTTTTGAGAATTTGGAACCGGACCTAGCCCAACTTGTTTGGAACGGGCCGGGTCCACGGGTCCAATATCGTTGAGTCTCAACACTGACTGCAGCTGTCTCCAAGATGCTTTCATTAACCCGGTCACAAACACGCTTGATTTCAACAGAACTTGTCTGAAATTCAAGAAAGATCAAAGGCATTTAATGCTTCGAAAACAAGTCCGAGCATATCAGTTTAAATGTAAACAGATGATCAGGCAACAAAGCTTGCACTTGTTCATCAAATAAAGGGTGCAGTTTAAATGGTATCATCGGACTTGCCTTGAATAATGAAATAGCCCCCAACAGTTCTTTTAAGTATGTCTCCGTGTCTCCTAAGTTGCTGCCAATCATATGTCAAGTAATAGAAAACATTCTTACTTTCATCACAGATCAATTGCATTGCAAACATAAATTCAAAAACATCGATAAGTTCACATTTAAGCATATGAGGATGTTCAAATTCAAATATTGTAAGAGATGCAGTTGTAATCTTACCGTTCCATTGTACATTGGCATTCCCTTGAAGTAAACTATTTCATGGTCAGCATTTAGCAGTCTGTCAGTCACTCCCATTAGTAGAGGGAACAAAACCACTTCCCCGACACAAGCTTGCTCCTCTGGCTGTATGATCAAGGAGATCAAAGATAGTGACATACAATATAGTCTAATAATATGAATGAGTTGACTTTTGTTCCTTGATGTTTGTTCTTATTATTTTTTTCCCGCTTGTCACCCAATCGTTGACATTGCCGGAGCTTACCAGATTCTGCAGAGAAGATCTAGAAATTGTCCAGGGTTAGAATCAGCTCTATTCCTTCACCAAATTAAATCAAAACCCTCCAGAAATGATGGAAATATTCTATTACGTTCAATCCAAGAAGATTTGGGTTGAAATTGGCTTCGGACTCGACGAAACTCAGTCGGAGTCCGTGATCGGTTTCTGGAAAAATGCTTGTAGGAATTCAGAGGTTAAGAATCCTTATTCCCACTTAAATTTCACTCAAAATTCATGTAAGATTCTAGAAACTTACCAACAAGCTCATAATTTCTATAATGGGGGTTGAAATCTGTCTCTGATTCACCATAATTTGGACGAGTCTCCCAGCCAAATTCTGGAGAAATTAACAGCGATGAAATAAAGGTTAAAACCCTCAAATTTCATCCCAAATCCCAACATACATCACTACATAACTCAACCATATACAAATTGGTACGGATTTGGACGAATGACTCACCAAAATTCGATGAGTTGGCCTAGGGTTCTCGGGCTCGAGAGTTTATTACTGTCGCAACTTTGGATCTTCCATGCAAGCACACAACATGATCTTCAAGCCACCCAAAAACTGATTTTGGTGGTTCTGATTTGAATCTAGCCGGGAAAATGATGGTTGTGGGTGATGGTTTCTCTGTGGAAATAAGAGAGTTTTGCAAAGTGAAGGTTAGAAAGAGAATGAAATTTAGAAAATGAGAGAGAGAAATCAGACCGAGAGGGTGATGATGGTGGCGGATAGAGGAGAGATCGACGTCTGTGAGTGAGAAGAGGTGAGCCAGGATGAGAGACCGAGAGAGTAAGGGAAAAGGAAGCTGAATAAATGAATGGATATCTGATTTTGACTCAGATTAGGACATACTAGAAACGGCCCGGGTAGGGGGCCTGTCCACTCCTATTTTAAGAATCACCAGCCCCGCTAAATTCGTATACCAGCCCCGCCCCGTTTTGTGTTCTGAATTTTTGGACCTGCCCCTTACCCGCCCCAAACTGCGGGTACCCGCCCCCACCCGCGGGTCCTGGACCCGTTTGCCTACCCCTAAGACCAATGACTATGGCCAAAGCTATGGCCAAAGCTCATATAGTCCAACTTAATTTATTTCTTATTTCTTAATAGAATTTCAAGTTAGTTATATATGCCTTCTGATCTTGGGATCGAGGAACAAAACTGATAAAAAACACGAGTGATTTTTTGGTTAAAAACTTTAGAAGAACGTGTGTTATTTGACAATGTGCATAGGTAGGCTGAAAATGCCCTTAACTTTTTCAAGTCCCACTAGAAATTAATCTTACTCTTCAGGGTGCCTGGGCTGATACCTCAGGCTTCGGCTAAAAAAAAAAAACTTAATTTATTTTTTTATTTATAGTTTGTAATTTTATTAAAATAAAAAATTAAATTAAATAAAGGAGAGAGAAGTGTTGGCCAACTTTATGGGAATTGGCTAAGAAATCGAAACGGTTCAAAATTGGCTAAGAAAGCATGCAATAAAGGGGAAGATGATTTCTTTACTATATTTCTTCATGACTTGGGTTTCGTTCGTTGATTAGGATTTTTCCAGTCAAAAGTGTTTGATGCATGCCTATATAAAGGCCTACAACATCATATGTTGAGCATTGTCATAGAGTTTTGAGAGTTTTCTCGTCCATATATTTTGGTAGGTTACATGAATTTCAGTTATCGTCTATAGAATTCAAACATTTTGTTGATCCTAAAAACTATCAAGCCTACATGGCGCGCAAACCGAGTAATTAATAAGCTAACTACGTCCGTCAATTATATGCTGGAGGTGCCAACTCGGCGGCCGAACTCGGCGTGGGAGTAAAATATGTTGATTGTCGCGTTGGGCGCGCTGATGACTTCTTGATCTTGAGATTGCGGCCGAGGAAGGAACACGCCTCGACCTTTGGATTCTAGAGCCTGAAGGCAAGGCTGCTAATTTTGCAAAGTTCAATATGAAATTTGGCTTTCAATGTGCCGAATGTAGTAACCTGGTAACACCGCACTTCACCGAGAAGGCTGATGAGATGACCTCTGCCAATAAGGATTCGAAAATCCTTCTCTACCGAGACTTGGATAGGTAATTAGTCAGTCGAGAAGCAGTGTTGTTTATCCAAACTGAAGGTGCTCCTTGATCGGCTGATTCTATGGCTCTAGTGCTCTTTATCCAAACTGAAGATGTCGCTGGTTGCCTTCACAGTGCTGTTTATCCAAAATGAAGGTGTGTTGGCGAGAAAGGGGAGAAGAATAGAGTTCTCAAGGTTGTTGAGAGGTTTCGTGTAGAGCGAGGGTTTGCGCAGGGCAGTTTGTGTGTTGAGTTGGAGGCCCTTAAATGATGCATAACCTCCTCTATTTATAGCAGCAAACCTACTCCTGGCCGAATCAGAGATACACTTAAACCAAAACTCCTTGTCCCAATCTGATAATGATTCGGCCACTCCTAATCCCAATGGCTTTCTGAATTAAGCTCCATAATAAACCAGATTCATTCCCGAACTCTAAATGCCTTTAACTCTGACATCCCCCTATTATACCAGGACTCGACCTTTTCATTCTTATCCAAACAAATCCTTCTTGCACTAGGACTCGGCTAGCCTGATCGAGCGTTCTATGGCAGATTGACCGGCCCACAATGCCTCTGGAAAGACACTGGGCCAAGAGCAATCCTAAACTCAGCCTAATAATATTATTTTGGGCCCAAACATTGCCCCATCGTTTCTGAGATGTTCGGCCCAGAACTCCTGGCTGAACTTCGACCTTGAAGAAGTGAAACTGACCTTTAGTATCTCTGAAAATCGTCTCGAGACCCCCAACCATGCGCATTTATGAACCATCATTTCACACCTTCGATTCTCCTAATCGTCTTGACATGTCTCGATTCCTCGGTTAACCTAGCAGCCTTTATTAATGACTTTTAAAACATGCAGCTGCCGAAACGTCTCTTCTTCATCAAATCTGTCGTCACATACAATCGTGTGTCCTTGAACCACGAAATCTTCGATCCTTTCACCTGGATTCCTTGAATATCCACAAAACTGATCGGTTTTTTCCTTCATTTTGAAAATCAAACGGTTAATGTTCCCCCCAAAACGCCTATAAATACCTATTTCTTTTTCATTCAAACTTTACGCCTCCAAAATTCTTAAAATCTTCTTGCTCATTTCTTTAGAATTCCCCCCCAAAAAAAAAAAAAAAAACAAAAGCTCTTCAACCCAGAAACTCTCCGAGTCTTCATCAATGGCTTCCAACACCTTCATTTCCAAACTTTTCGACGAATGCGCGAAGTGCTGAGACTTTATTGACTGGAGTGCTATTAAAACCCTTCGTTTTGAAGGAGATTGGAGTGCTTCTCACCAGATCCTGGGACCACTCTTCAAAGACAACGTCCCAGCGTCCATTACCAACCTCCTAAAAAATCATTGCTTGGAGCATTTATTTCAGGGATATGACTGGCCGAAATGGGAATTGACCAAACCTCAAGTGGTCTGGCCTTCAACTACTGCGGGCTGGGTTGCTTGGGTCAAAAGGATGGAGAAATTCTTCGGTAAGAATGGAAGACCCTCGGCATTTATGATGCCATCAAGCCCTCGACCTTCGAGATCATCATAGACTAAAAGCTTATCATGACAGCCCTAAGTTTTTGGCGCTTGGCCACAAATACCATGGTCCTCTTACTCGGCCCTATTGGCCCTAATATTCTTGACGTCTCAGCCATCCTCAAGACCTCCCCTTTAAGTCTACCGATCGACGCCACCCTCTCTGGGCACCAATTCAACCTCAACCTCAAGGCCATTTTCGACGAATGCGCTATCAAATCGTTGAGGAAACCCGACTAAGAACCCTCAAAAGAAGAAGTTCAGAAGCTGCGTTAGAACTTCTTCAACTACAACACCCTCATCCAACACTTTGCTGGCCAAGGGGAACAAACTCTTAGGAAGGGAGGACATGAAGCCTTCCTATTCTACTGGTACAACAAATTCATTTGTTGTACCAAATCAAATAAGTGCTTGGTTGAGAACATGCCAGTGGTCGAAGCTCTGGCAAGTGGCTACACCCTGGCCCTCTCTTCGACCATCCTTGCCAACCTCCTACGCTGCTTGGCTGAGACGACCATCAACATGATCGATCTACACCAGAGTGGCCCACTCTGGGTTTTCCAACTCTGGCAGCAAGTCTACTTCGCCAACCTCAGGCTAGAAATCCCCAACCTCAAAACTTCTGAAGCGTTGGGTCTTCAATTGGGCTCTAGATCTACTCTTTCTCACCTGGCCGAAGAAGTTTTTAAATACTTTTTCGGCCTAGGAGACCTTTCTGATGACGAGTTTCTTATCTGCCGTTATCAAGAGTATCCCCCTTCCATTAAACTTCCATCCTCGACATGGAATGAAGCCGAAGATGCTGACCTCCAAAAGAACTGGGGATCGTTTGTGTTAACTCGCGACCTCCCTTTCGGCTACGATGCAAGCGTGCAAGTTGGGAGATCTATCAACCCCATTTCACCACACGGCAATTCGGCTACCTCCAAGGCTGCCCAATGCCTCTACTCAGCTCCCGCTCTCTCTTAAGCCAATGATGCCTCTCCGGCACTTCAGAGAAAGAATGCAAGGAGGCAAAGCAAGAATTTTAGTGAAGTTGCAAGAAATTCCACCTTCGGCCGAACGTCCCTAAGATTCTCAATACTGCCACCTTTGTTGACTGGTGGGCAGAGTATACCCATGACTTCTTTGGTACTCTGGTTGAAGACGTCGTCAAAAAGCTCTTCGGTAACCGACCCCAAAAAGCTTCTGCCCCACAATCCAAAGAAACAACCCAAGGTATATGTCTATCTCTATCTTCTTTCTTTAAACACATTCAAAACTTTATTGACTTGGTTTCATTCTTTCAGGCGGTCGAGTGCTGAAATAGGCAGACGTGATCGCAGCGGCTGTGGCCAAGAAAAAATCGACCCCCTCTTCCAAGAAGACTAAAGCCGCCGCGCTAACCCCACTGAGCAAATTGCCTCGCCAAGAGATCGAGACGGCATGTGAATCTCCCCGTCCCCCAAAACGTGTCAAACAATTGGCGAAGAAGGGAGAACGAGAGATTCATGTTATATCTAGCCAGATCACAAGAGCGACCACTCCTAGTGCATCTCCTCCTGCTCCTGTCGTCCAGGCCCCGACGGAGAGATGGCTAATTCCAACTGGTCAAGTGCTCAAAATTTGACCTAGTCCTCCAGTTGTGGTCGAACCAGTTGCTGCCCCGCCGGTTGGAGAACTTGTAGCTCAAGGGTCAACTGCGGCACCTGTCTTGGGGGAGGTGCCCCCTTTGGTCGAGAAGAACCTCCCCATAAATCCAAATCGATCAACGATCATCTTGGAAGAGGTATAATTCTGTTGTGGTCATCCTCTTGTTTTACTAAATTCAAAAACACTAACGATTTTTATATCTTCAAGATGACGAGGGCGACGAGATTTTGTTGACTAGTCACCCTCGACCAACCAAAACTCCTCTCGCCAATCTTCTTGTGGTCGAGGCGGATGACCAGGTTGATCCACCTCATGTGGTCGAGATGAGCGACCAGGTCGACCCTCCTGCAGTGGTCGAGATGGGCGACCAGATCGACTCTTCTACAGTGCTCGATGTGGATGACCAAGTCGATCTTACCACAGTCGATCGTGGAAAAAGGCCTGCCATTGAGCTTGAAGCAACGGTGAAAACACCGATTCACCCGCAAGATCAAGACCTTGGCATCTCCCATCAGGAAGCCACTTCTTCTTATGTAAGTACTGTCATTGCTTTTCATTGATCAACCTTCTGCCTTAGAATTCTAAACCAGGAAAAAATTAATGTCAGGTGCCCACGTTTGTCATTTCACCAAAAATTCTATGCGCTGAAGGGCGTTATCTATATCTCTTGGCCACCTCAGTGGCCATCGAACATAGATAACCTTCATCAGCCTCGTGAATTAAAAAGCAGTCTTAAACACTGGGCTCGGCCATTAAGCTCTTTAGGCTTGAGCAATGAGCCAGCAGACATGGCCGAAGTTTCTTCTCGGTAGGTATAATATTCTTCTTTTTCTTTACCTTCTTGTGATTTGGCTTTTTCTGACAAGTTTCTTTTCTGCGCAGCCTTCATGGGAAGTTGAACTCGATGCTCTTCTTTTGAATATTTCGAGGGCGGCTGGCTCTTCGACGACTACAACTAGACCATCTGTATCAACGATTGAATCAAATACTTTTACCAAACTGCAGGCGTTTTTGTCTCTCTCGGCTTCACAAATCCTTGAAAACAGGGGTCTCGACTCTGTGGGAGAATGTCTGAACGACCTTGCAGCGAGCGGTCTTCTTAGCAACAAAACCATCACTCGCCTGTCTTCCATCCTAGATCGAACTCGAGAGCATTTTGATATTTTCGCAAGAGTTCTCCAGGGAGAAGATGACCTTAAGGTCGCATTAGTTGCTCAAGAAGCTCTACGGCTAGAAGTCGAGGCGATAAAGGCAAAGAAAGCACAGCTGGCTGACTTCGACCTACAAATCGCTAACCTCAACCGTCGAATTACGAAACTCTAACGTTAGCTGTCAGCCGTGGCCTCCGATTTTGCTGATAATTTCGAGTTGGGCAAAACTTGTTTGACTAACGATGCAGATGGTGCAAAGCAAATCGAGCAGCTGAAGATGGATAGAAGGACCCGACACTCTGAAATCACAATAGGCAAAGTACGATGGTTGGAGGTTAAAGTTGCCCTTGAAGCTTTCCTTCTTTCATCCCCTTGAGTTATCTTTGTAAATCGGTCGATCGACTTCTACTTGTACACCTTTTTTTGCGAATATTAATGAAATGAACTTTTATTCTTGCATCTCCCAAGTTACCAGATAATATTTTTTTTAAAATTTCCCGTTGATTGGTAGTTTATGAATCAAACCAGTTCGATCCCTGAGGTGGTATGCCCCCTTGTACAAAACTTTGTGTACAACGAATGGTCCTTCCCAATTCGGCGACCATTTGCAGAACCTAGGGTCTTTAATTCCCATGAGTAGCACGGTTTGCCAAACTAACCCTTATTTGCCGAACATTTTCTGTCTGACTCGTTGATTATAAGCTCGCTTGGTTATCTTTTTTTGTGCCATTAATATGTTACGAGTATCAAGTCAGGCTTCTTCTAAATCTTCTAACTCTTGTCTCATGGCCTGATTGTACTCGGCACTGAACAAACTACTTTGTTCAATTACTCGTAACGAGTTTATACTTAGCTCGACCTGCAACATTGCGTCGTGTCCATAAGTCAATGCGTATGGAGTCATTCCAGTGGTTGATCGGAGTGAAGTTCGATAGGCCCATAACGCTTCGTTTAGCTTCAGATGGCACATGCCAGGCCTCTCTTGATGTGACATAAACTAGCACATAAACTTAAACCCTCTTTTTTATAGTTGTAGTATGTGTAAGTAGGGATCGTTCTAGGCCGAGGATTAGGAGGGATGCTAATCTACACAAATTAAACTCTAAATAACTAAACTACACTAAAAAACAGAAAACTAGACTTAAACTACTCAAAATAAGCTAAACTTTCTCAAAACACACAAACTAAGCTGAATTGACTCAAAACAGAAACTAGAGAATGTTTTGAACGAAAATTGAAGTAAATTGACATGAAATACTAAGGGGGGGTTTGTTTTGACGAATTTAAGACTTAAACAAACAAACTTTGTAAAAACAAACTAAGGGTACGGAATTAAGGTGACTTAAGGGGTGTAAGGCTAGCTAGAGGGTCATTCTCCACACATGACACATATGCAACACAAATTGATTTCCAGTTATTATTCCTATAAACCATGAATGACAATGCCCCAAGTTAACCGTGAACAACACTAATGAACCATCAGATTTTCCTAAATTCATTGAATTGGACTCAGTGACGAAACCAAATTATTCTTATCAAGTTCCCTATATGAACAGTATGATAGAGATACATATGAAAGATCATTAAGTTCTATGAAAATCATAAGCATTGACATGACATTCGTAACTATGAACAACATGATACTTCTGCCAGGAATTTACTTAATGCGATCGTGACTAGCAACCTCCACTACTTGTAAATATAAGTTCACAACTATTAGGTGAAACTCCCTTATATTTTAGCATCAAATTCATGCATGCAAACTAAGTAGGCCTCCTTAATCAACATACGAGAATACGTTCTCAATCAAACAGTTAAGTAAATTGCATTCATGATTTATGAAATAATAACTGGATGTAATCAATTCATATCACATATATGTTCATGGCTTTGAATTCACCTCTAGCTAAAACGAAATTAGTTCCTCATGTTTATCATAACTGAAAACCAAATTAAAACAAACATTGAACTAAAAATTAAGGATAGAATACACCTAGAAACGCTCCAGCAATCCAAAGGCGTGGACAGCAAGCACGACTCCAAGTTCTCCTCTTTCATTCCTTGCAAAGCTGCGGCACAAAGTGTATTTTTCTTTGAATGTAGGCTCTTGTGTGTGGTATTTAAATTATACGGCACTATGGTGTATTTATAGGGCTAGATGCGGCACACAGGTTGTCTTGGAGAAGGATTTAGCACTCCAAATCCACAAGGAAAAGGTCAATTACATGGCAGAAACCAAGGAGGATAAGGAGAAATAGGATTAAGATAAGATAAGATTAGTTTGGATAAGGTAAGATTGGATAAGGTTTGGATAAGATAAGGTTAGATAAGGTTTCCTTCTTTTTAGTTGATTCCTTATCTTCCAAATCTTGAATTAATTTATCCAGATGTTAAGCACATTCCTAGCCTCTCTTGAACTTCAAAAACGTCCATGCATCTTGCTCCATGCATGTGCTATCCATTCCAAGTTCAAAACTGCTCTAAAATGCTCCAAATTGCACTTTCTTGCCAACTTTGTCATTTGAACCTACAAACACACGAAAATAGCTTAAAACACTATAATAAACAGAAACTAACTAAGTAAATGCAAAGAAACAAGCTAACTAAGTCACATAAATATGCTCCTATAATCTCTCTTACCATTTTTTCAAGAATACCGATCAAAACCTTATTACTTGCTTCGGCCTGCCCATTCGCCTGCGGATAATACTGCGTAGACTGTTCGAGCCAAATTTTTAGATTTGCCACATACTCCTTAAACCTGTCGGATGTGAAGATTGTACCATTATCAGTTATGATTGTTTCTGGTACGCCAAATCTAGTTATGATGTTTTCTTCTACGAAGTTACAAACTTCTTTAGACGTTAACTCGACATATTACTTCGCTTCGACCCATTTGGTGAAGTAGTCCATTGCAACAAGTATCTATGCATGCTTTGCTGACCCGGAAGATGGTGTAATTTTACCGATTACGTCAATGGCCCATCCTCTAAACGGCCACGGTTTAGTGATTGAATATTGTGATTCGGCCGTGACCTTTTGTATAGGACCATGAATTTGACACTGTACACATCCTCGCGCGAACTTAATACAATCCTTTAGTATACTTGGCCAGAAATAGCCGTGTCGGCGAAGCAACCATCGTATCTTTCGTCCAGACTGATGAGCCCTGCAAATTCCTTCATGAACTTCTGTGATTGCTTGAGCAGCTTCCTGGGGGCCGAGGCATAACAGTAATAGACCGTCTTCACCCTTTCGATATAATTCTTTTTGGTATGCGACATAGTTCGTTGCATGAACCTTTGTCTTGCGGTCGTGTTTAGTATTGGGGTTGTCAAAGTACTGCATGATTGGCTTTCTCCAATCATCTAGTGTTGCCTCGACTGCGCAGACGGCTATGGGATCCTTACACTCTAATAACGAAGGTAGGGACATGACTCGCGTACGGATTACACTGTCGTGTTGGAGAACTTGCTGATTAACCACGACCTGGTATGTTGGCATAACACATGTATTTCCCGGCCTAGCTTACCCCCCAGAAGTTGTGCTCCGGAGGCTATTTGAGCCAGTTCATCTACGTTGGTGTTTCAAACTCGGGAGATGTGTTCGAATGTAATGCCGTTGAAAAACTCAGCCAAATAGCTGACAACAATGTGATAGGGCCCCAGAATGCAACTCTTGCAACGAAAAGTACCATTGAGCTGGTTAATCACAAGTTCGGAATCCCCGAGGATGAGGGCACAGGTTGCGCTTAAGTCGTGAAGAACACCAAGGCCGATGATAAGAGCTTCGTATTCGGCTTAAATATTCATACAATCAAAATCAAGTTTGAAAGAAAAATACCAACAGTTGTGATCAGGGGATTGAATAATGATTCCAACCCCAGCCAAAGATGAAGTATTAGAGCCATTAAAGTACATCGTCCAGTAATTATCATATGTATCTACCATACCGATTTCAACATCATTGCCCCTAAAATCGTAAGGTGAAGGATGTTGAGCCAAGAAATCGGCTAAAGCTTGACCTTTGACGGCTTTCTAGGGCACGTATTGTAAACTAAATTCAGATAGTGCCATTGTCCACTTCCCAATTCGGCCTTTCACGATTGGCCGAGTGAGCATGTAACGAATAACGTCGGTCTGGGCAATGACTTGAGTGACCGATGGAAGCATGTAATGCCTGAGTTTTGATGCGGTGAAGAATAGGGCGAGGTAAAGTTTCTTGACGGTGGGATAATTGATCTCTTGTTGGTTGAGATTCCGACTGAGATAAAAAATGGCTTGTTCTCGACCAACGTGATTGTCCTGTGCGATGAGGCAGCTGATTTGGCCACGGAGATATATAACTTAAGAGGTTTGCTATGTCGTGGTGGGACAAGGACGGGTGGAGTCATGAGGGAGACTTTGATCTGTGTAAATGCCTCTTGGTGTTCCGGACACCATTCGAAGGCGTCGCAATCCTTGAGTTGCAAAAGCATAGAAAAGGCTTTCATTTTTCCTGCCGAATTAGCAATGAATTGACGGAGGAAGTTGATCTTGCCGAGCAACGACTGTAGTTGTTTTTTGGTTGCAATGGGTGGAGCATTGATGATTGCGCGAGCCTTGTTTTCATCGACCTTAATGCCACGATGGTGTACAAGGAATCCTAAAAAGTTACCGCCAGTGACGCCGAAAACACATTTGGCATGATTCATTTTCAGATTGTACTGGCGCATACGTAAGAAGGCTTGTCGAATATCATCCAGATATGTCTGTCGGCATTTTGATTTTATCACGACATCATCAATGTAGACTTTGACGATGGTTCCAATTAGATCATGAAATATAGTATTCATCGTTCGTTGGTATATGGCCCCGACGTTTTTAAGGCCGAACGGCATGACGACCCATTCATATGTGCCGAGTGCCCTCAGGCAACGAAAAACAGTTTTATGGACATCGACTTTGGCAATGAAAATCTGGTTGTAATCGGTATGTCTATCCATAAAGGATAGAATTTCATGGTTTTCCGCTGTGTTGATTAGCAATTCTGAGATTAGCATGGTATACTCATCTTTGGGAGTTGCCAGATTCAGATTTCAGAAGTTGATACAGATTTGTAACGCATCATTTTTCTTTAACACTGGGATGATATTTGCCAACCATTCGACGTATCGAGTAGTCCGAATGAAACCGGCTTTTAAAAGTCGAACGAGTTAGTCCTTTATGCCGAGTTGTACTTCGGTTGAGAATCATCCTGGTGGTTGACGAAATGGCTTACACCTATGTTTAATTCGTAACTTATGCTCGATCTAAACCTGGTATCTCATGGTAGCTCAAAGCAAAACAATCTTTAAACTTTTGAAGTAAATTACAAAGCTCGGCCTTCATATGTTGGGGTAACAAAGCATTAATAAATAAAGGCCGTAGGTCGTCGGCCGTCCCAACATTTATTTCCTCTAAAAGGTCTTTAACTTGGGGCCGACTATCTTCGAGCTCAGATGGAGCAGCTTGAACCTTATGTAACGACAGAAAATGACCGTTATCTTCTTCGGCAAGAAACTCGACTAAGTTTATGCTCGAATTTGGTTGCTTAGAAATGGAGTACCAATGGGCCATCAATCGTTCCATGGTTGATGAAATCGCGGCCCGACACCTTTCTTGTGTGGTTTCAAATATCGGTGTCGGCAATCAGATTGGCCAACCCAAGTCTCGCCGAATCCTTGTGCACAGTCTCAGTGCCTACCTTAATGTCCTTTTGTACTGATATCCGAGTCGGCCGTCCTTCCTCATTAAAGCCTTGTAAGGTAATATAGCCGACGTGATCGTCATAACAGTGAGCCTGAATCATGTTTACCTCAAACGGCTGATTATCGATCGGGTGATCCAAAATCGATTTGCCGTCCTAGAAGATAAGAACTTGGTATAGCGACGAGGGAATGCAGCCTGTTTGATGAATCTAGTCGCGGTCGATTAATGAATTATACTCGATTTTTGAATCAACTATGAAGAACGCAGTCATGTGATTGCGACCGGCAAGGTTTACTTCCAGAGGAAGCAGTCCCTTTGTCTGGGATTTATCACCAACAAAGCTGCTCATGGTTACCCCTGACGGGACGAGTTGGACCGTTGTAGTGCTCTCATGATGGACACGGGCATAATGTTGACCGTGGCTCCACAATCGACGAACACCTTAGAGATTGGATACCCTTCAATATGAGCCGTAACATATAACGACTTCAGATGCTAAAGATTATCAGTAGAAAAACGGGGAAATAGTTCAGCAAACACTGCTTTGAGTTTGTCTTGTTTACTTTCCGGTTCATCTTCTTCGACGGTGACAAAGTCAACTTGTGTTGCTTCTTCGGTGACCACATCACCATCCAGGAAACTTGGTTGAGATGTAGTTGGCTAAAACTCGGTAGGTAAAACGTGGACCATGCTAATCTCCATATTCTTGAGGACTGAAGGGCTGATTGGGTCATGGTCTTTTTCTTCCAAGTGACTGGCCTAGGTATCTTGCTTTTGAGTATCTTTGGCTGAATCATTTGTAGTTGTAGTCGATGGTTGCTGCGGAACATCCTCCGGTTCAGTGTCGTGCTGGTTGTCTTCTCCAAGCTCGTGCGACGTTAGGAGTTGGTCTTGTTCATGTGTCGCTTTACGGGCTTGCTCCTGATAGGCGATTCGAGCATTCCTTGTGTCGAAATGGTATCGTAAATGCTGAAGGTCCTCAAGAGAAAAATGAAGCTCGGCAGTGTCTATATCGGTATACAGATCGACCTCAAAACCGAGAACTCGGGCTTCACGTATGTGCTGGAACCTGGCCTTCATCGCTGGATCGGTGGTCTTTTGGATAATTTGTTCGGCATCAGGGCAAGTTAGAGCCAGGTTAAGGGCTTCTTGACACTCTTTTGGTAGGCCATATAAGTAATTAGCAGAATATTTCTTGTGAAACTCTCGCACGTACTCTAAGGCCTCGCCAAGAAATGGAGGGTGCAAATTTCACCGTATTTTAATTAGTGGCTTTGGTGAAGGCAATGGAGGAAGTTTGCTTTCCGCCTCTTTTTTGAATTGCTGCCTTCATTTCCCCTGGTTAAAGAAGGAGTTTGATGCACTTCTCAGAGTCCTTGACTGTAGTCTCAAAGTGGCATTCGATCGTCTTCTTTCCCTGAATTAATTCGGTCATGATGACGGGGGTTTGCTGATCGTCTTCATTGCTGGTTACTTCTTTCGGCTGCCATTTAGTAGCCGAAGTAGCCTGTGCGGCTTGTCGATGGGCCATGTAGTCTATTTGTTGGTATCGACGTTTTGGAGATTTGGATAATGTGGTATAGATATTGGTAGGGGAATTGTAACTATACCACCGTTGGTCGCGTGGCTCAGGTAGCTTGAACGTTCTCTGGTTCACTGACGAACTCGAGCTGCTGGAATTACACGAGTAATAATCTTCATTGTAAAACGGCGCATCAAAATCAAGGCGTCGTTTGGCCGAGCTTGGACAGTTTGTTCACATTTGAGGACCAAGCCTGTCGAAAACCTTCTGACGTTAGCCTACGTTGAGCACTTTTGGGGATGTCGTCGCGACCGTGGATGAAAATTGTGGTGTCGTAGCTTGAGGTGGTTTTTCCTTTGGCCTAGCCAAGGTAACAGTTGCTTTACACCGGCTGGACAACACCATTGGTCCATTCGCTTCGTCTGTGCTCGAGTCTGACATATGTTCAACAATTGTTAGCTCCGCAAACTCTGTAGGTGGGTTGTTCGAAAATAAATCAATTTTAAGTTGTGGCCGAGAATTCTGCTTTGGGACATGTTGGATTGGAATGAACTCGGTCTTCCCTTGCCCTTTGTTTTTGGGCAAGTGAGCATCGACCATGCCGACTGTTACCGAAGGGAAGGGATCGGCGTCAACTACCATTTATTTATCAGGGAATTTGAGTTTTCCTTTATCAATCCAGCTCTGAATGGCATCACGGAACATGACACAGTAATTGGTCGTATGCTTATTCAAGTTGTGATATTTGCAATACGTCTTGCCTCTCAACTCTTCGGCCTTAGAGATGTTATGCCCTGGCCGAAGCTTGATAATTTTTGCAAGCAACAATTGGTTGAAAATTGCATCAGCCTTAGTGATGTCAAAAGTATAAACTTTTGATGCTTTGATTGTAACTTCCTCAGAAGCTGAGCGAGTTTCGACATCCTTGGAATTAAGATGAGTCAATGCCTTGCATACATACGGCTTATCGATTACGATCTCAACCGCGTCCACACTGGCGTACTGGGAATCCTCGCCTTCAACCGATGAGTAGTTGGCTGTGGGATTCTTATAAATCGTTCCTCTGGGTGGGGACTTCGAGATCTTTTCCTCTCGGAGTAAATAATCATATTGCTCGATGTGCTGAGCTAGTTCGTCCATGTCTCGGAAGTTTTCCCCCAGGAATTTCTTCTTGTATTCCACGTCCAACCCATTCAAAGTGAGCTTAACAAATTTAACTTCAGGGATAGGTACTCGGCACCAATTTCTGGCCAACTTAAACCTTGTAAGATAATCTATTGGTGACTCATCAGATGCCTGAGCCATTCTGGCCAATAAAGAAACTGACATTTCCATTCCTGGTTAATAGAATTGCTCATGGAATCTTTCGACTAGTTCCTCCCAACTTTGGATGGAGTTGGGTGGGAGGTTGATGTACCACGCAAATGCCGAACCTGTCAACGAGAAGTTAAATAGTCGTAGTTTGTAGAAATCATTATTAACATCCCCGCATTGCGCAGTGAACCGAGCCACATGTTCTAACGAGGTCAAGGACGATTCTTCAGGAAAAAGGTTGAAATATGGGATTTGAAGCCTTTGGGATATTCAAATTTCTCCACGTAAGCTGGGTATGGATGGATGGATTTTGGGAACTTCGGCCCTTTTTTCAAGGCCGAATCGATCATCCTTTGAACCTCGATCATATCAACGGATGTCTTTTCCACTCTCTAGTCGAATCCGTCTGATCTATTGCTTGATCATCTTCTTTTTTCTAAGTCAATTATTTTGAACCGAGCAGATACTGGCTCGGCCTGTATTGTTGGTAAGGGGTTACGTCTTGGCAGAAATTGCCAGGAATAATCAGCAGGTCCATTGTCGTAGCCCTTGCTAACTAGAGCATCACGTATTTCTGTTAGTACGTTTGTTTGTCGGCTGAACCAATGCTCGACAAGCCAAGTTTGCTCATCGAGCTGTCACCGAAAAATGACATGGTTAGTGGGTCAGAGAAATCACCACCGTCCTCGTCACAATCCTCCACTATTCATTCGACAAAAATTCCTTTCGTCGCTTTAGTGAGGATCCCTGCATCATGAAACGGTTCACCGAGATTAACTTCCCTTTCTTGGCATGTCGCGATTGGTATTTTGGACGTCACAGCAGAAACATTCTGTGCCTGTGACAAGCCTTCTTGCCCTGGGTTCTGCGCTGTAAGATTAGCTGTTGACTTTCCCATGGTTGTTTTCTTCTTCACTGACTGTGTTTCAATAGGCATGAGCTCCATAGTTTTATCACTTTGGTCCCATTGGGCGTGCCAAAATGTTGATCCTAAAAACTACCAAGCCTACGTGGTGCACAGGACGAGTAATTAATAAGCTAACTACGTCCTTCGATTATGTGCGGGGCGTGCCAACTCGGCGGCCGAACTCGGTTGGGGAGTAAAATATGTTGATTGTCGCGTTAGGCGTGCTGATGACTTCTTGATCTTGCGATTACGTGATGCAAAATATATAAGCACACAAATTAAACCCTCTTTTTATCAATTGTAGCAAAGTATGTAAGTAGGGATCGTTCTAGGCCGGGGATTAGGAGGGATTGCTAAACCACTTGAAAACTGACTCAAAAACTTAAAACAAAGTTAAAACACTAAATTAGACTCAAAGAATGCAAAACTATACTCCAAAACACTAAAACAAACCAAAAGACTCAAAACAGCAAACAAACACTCAAAACTGCGTTAAAACCACTTTCTGGGCAGTTTTGAGCACTAAGGAAGAATTTGGACGAAAACAGTTTATAACTTGACTCAAAACACTCAAAAACACAAACTAAATTGATTTCTAACTAAATTGACACTTCAAAATAAAGGGGGAATTGGTTTTGACGAAATTGAAAACAAAACATAAACTTTGTAAAACAAACAGATTGTAAAACGAAATTGGTTTAAGTCAATGGATGGAAGGCTAGCTAAGGGGTTCTTCTCCACACATGTCATACTTGCATACAAAACGATTTCTAATTGCAATTCAATAAACCACGAATTCTCAACACTCCAAGTTAATTAGGTCTGCTTAAATTAACTTTCAGATTTCCCTTTGTCAATGAATTGGATGGAAACTGCGCATCACAATCAAATTATTCTTCAAGAGTTCTCTATATGAAAGCGCATACTAGAGATACAATCAAAGATCATTACGTTCAATGGAAATCATAAGTATTGACGAGGCACTTGTAACTATGAAAGCGCATGATACTTATGCCAAGAATTTACTTAACACAATTGAGATCATCAACCTTTACTACTTGTGAATATAAAGTTGTAACGATTAGGTGAAACTTCCCTATATCCTAGCATTAGATTTATGCATGCAACTAAGTTGGCCACCTCAATCAACACACACAAATCAGTTTTAATATGAACAGATAAGTAAATTGAATTCACAATTTATGAAACGCAATTAGAGGTAATCAAGTCATATAGCAAGCATAAACATGGTTTCGAATCCCCCCCTAGCCAGAGGGAGTTTAGTTCCTCATACGTATAGAACAAAGAGTATTGAATTTAAACATTGAAATCAAAGGAAAGAAAACACCTAAAACTTCCAGCAATTCAAACTTGAATGGCATGCACGTCCCAGGGCTCCTTCTCCTCCTCTTTGCTGCGGCACAAGGTCTTGGGACAGGTTTAGGGGGTTATGAATGGTGTAGAAGGCTGGGTTAATGGCTAGGATGGATGTATGGTGCGGCAGGTAGTGAATTAGGTCAGAAACTATGGAGAATGGTGAAGGATGGGTGCGGCAGAGAGTGGTGGATGATTTCTGGCGTGAATGATGTATATGGAGGTGGTGTGCACGGCAAAGGGTGGAGAAATATATATATATAGGCACCAAAAACCCTAGATGAATCAGATTAGGACTTCTAGAAAGCCAAATCCATCCAGAAATAGGTTCAAAACAATCAGATTTCTAATGGGAAAGGGCCTAAGGTGCGGCAGGTTTGGATAAGGAGGGATAAGGCTTCTAGAAAGCCTTGCAAGGCAAGGAAAAAGGATTCTAGAAGGGAAGGAGACGCCAGATTTTCAAGGTTCTAGAAGGAATGTGTTTTGTGGCAGATTTTGAGGCTTCTAGAGGGATTTGGGGCGCCACTTTTATAGGACAAGGGATAGGACTTCTAGAAATCAGGTTTTAAGTCCCCTAAACTGAAGAAAACAGGTTAGGATAAGATTAGGATAAGATTGGATAAGATAAGGTAAGATAAGATAAGGATTGGATAAGATAAGATAAGATAAGGTTGTTTTGGATAATGTTTTGGATAATTCTCCTTCTTTTGAGCTGATTCCTTATCTTCTTTATCTTTGACTTCTTTCTTCCATCTTCTAAGCTGATTTCAAGCCTTTATATCTTCAATTTCGTCCATCAACTTGCCTCCATGCTTGCACTACCCTATCTTGGCCCAAAAATGCTCTAGAATGCTCCAAATTGCTTCTTTTTTCATACTTGCCCTTAGAACCTGAAAATACATCAAACTAGCTTAAAAGACTACTTTAACTAAGGAAAAACAACATAAATGCACAAGAACAAGCTAACTAAGGTGCATAAATATGCTCCTATCAAATTCCCCCACACTTAGCTTTTGCTAGTCCTCGAGCAAAACAAAATGAAACAAAACAAGTATAACACAACCTAAACCTTCCAACAATTGTCTCAGGGATTTCCAATGCACATGACATGTTAAAAATCATCATACCTACAGATTTTGGCCATCTTTACGCTTAAGCACATACTTAATTATAGTCACTACTTACTAGTTCACAAATAACCAATTAAAACGATGTTTTGAATGTAGTAACATGCCTTAGAGAATTCCCTCAATTCCTTACAAGATATGCACTCAATCTTCACTCAGATTTTCTAACTACACACCCTACACTAGTTATATGTGAGAAGATTGATGTAATTATGAAAACGAACACTCACATATGTTTATAACAAAGAAAGCAATTTCTGGAGTTAATAAGCATATATAGATATGATCTCATGAATGGAACGCTACCACTTAGATGCGAGAACCAGTGACACCATATGCTCAAACCAAATTCAAACTCTACAAATTGAAACACACAACACTCAAGATTGAAGTCAAGGGTTGTAACGGGGCTTGGGGAGTTGGCTAACAACGAAAGGATATGGAAAACAAAGGTTCTTAAAGCAATAGCAAGCAAAATAATGAAATTGAACTTAGAATTCCCTTTAGCATGCAGAAATCAACTTTTAAACACAAAGGGAAGATTCAAGCAACAATTAGGGCCGGATTCACTGTTTTGGACCCTTCCTTCAACAAACAACACTTGAGAACTCTTTTTCACATCTTTTCAACTCCTTTTTCATTCTTTTCACAACTTTTTCTTTTTTTCTTTCTATTTTTCTACGAATTTTTCTTCTTTTTTTTCTTTTTTCTTTTCTTTGCCGTGCCTCATTCAAGACTTTGGCACACCCACAACAAAACTCACTTCCCCCACACTTGTTTTCTGCCAAACAATGATCAAAAGGAATTCATATTGAGTCATGCGTTACTATGCTTCAAGAACAAAGGTATGGATGGTCCTAATCTAGGCTAGGTGAGGATAATGTGGGTTAACAAAGAACATCGGCTAAACAAGGCTCAACGGGGTTAAAACCTACAAAACACAATGAAATAGGGAGATACGGCAATTTGGCTATGGTGGTCACTACACAACTTCATCTTGAATATGTGTTATGCAAATCAATAACATGCTTAGAATGAATTGGGCATGAGTTCTAGTATTTGGAACTAAATGATGAAACGCCTTCTAAGTAGCAACCAAGCAAAGAATAATGAGATCATGCAACGACTTAAGAAAACAACAAATGCACAGATTTTTAACTCTCCAAAGAACGTTTTAAGCTCAAGTCTCTCAGGGTTGTAGCGTTAGTTTGAGTTCCTTCCTTCAAGCATGTTACAAAAACTGATTTTATCCTTTTTGTGATTACATGTGAATTCATGAATGTCAACTATAACCAAGCATAAACCAAAGAGCAATTCAAACTTCCATCCATGTTTACAACTCTCTTTAACAGTCATGCAATTACAAACCGAATCCTCATCATTGTGTTGGAAGGTACCCTAGGACACAAACAAACACACAAAAACAACTCGTTTTGGGTTTTTTTTTTTTTTTTTAAACAATTTTTCAAATTTTTATGGGATTTTCGGATTTTTGAGTCAAAACACACCAAAACAGCTTAAAAACACTTAAAAACAGCAAGGAACAACATTAGAAGTTATGAGTGATCAAACCCTACGAATTTGCATCAAAACATGTTGGTTACCCCCCCACACTTAAATCAAACATTGTCCTCAATGTTTCAAGCATAAACTCACACAAATAAACAACAACCAAACAAAACAGCAACTAAACAAGAAACAAGGCAGAAACGAAAACAACAACAAAGAGAAGGGTTTAGGAACTCAAATCTGGAATTGGAGTGCTCCCTAGGTCTTCCTTTATTGAATGCATGGGTTGCCTCCCAAGTAGCGCTTGTTTAAACGTCGTACAGCTGGACGAAACGCCCATTCATTCCAGATTGGTACCCACGGCATGTAGGTGATCTTCGAATGGGCGGTGATACTTGAAATGATCCGGCAATGGTTTAAATTCTAGTGTGGGTGCCTGAATCATTAAAATCAGCCAGTTAGTAGAAAACAAAATTGAAATTGGAGAAGATGGCTTACTTGTTTGCTCCGACACAAACTCAATTACAAACACCACATCTTTGAATGTTTCAGGGATTTTGAACTTGGCCAGATTTACTATGATGGTTGTGACTTGTCCCGTGTCATAAAATTGAACTTCTTTGGGCTTTGTTGTCTCATGAACGTCCTTCTTGATGCATTCTTCATATGCTCCAGCCACTTCTTGCTCTTGAATCATTCTCCTCGACATACAAGGTTCTTTGAACACTGCAACACAATCTGGAACTTGATTTGGTGTGCCAAGAATTGGGATATCACTTTGCACCTTTGGAAGGGTTTGCATGATGTCCTTTTCACTCTCTTCTTTCTTGGGAATCAAAAACCTACGAGGAAAAGGGACATTTGGAGGAATATCATTAGAATTAAATGAATTTGGGACGTCCTTACTTGTGGTGGGTGGTTGGGAGGGCATAGGGGGCTGCGGCAAGGGTTGTTCTTCCCTTGCTGTGGGTGTGTCTTCTTCCTCCTCCTCAATCAGCAGCTCCACATCCACTTCTAGGCTATGTTTGGACGTTTTTAGGTCAGCTCCAACCTCCATAGCACTTTCCAAAGTGATAGCTTCAACAATTTCAAAGTCTCCCATCGAATTGACAGTAGTTGAGTTGGAGAGTTCACGTTTTTCTTGAATTTGTGCCATGAACTCCATAATCTCTCCCATTTGATTCTTCAATTCGCTCATCCTTTGGTCTTGATTCTCTGCTTCCTGTGTCAAAGAGGTGAGTAATTGAACAATTTGGTCATTATCCATTGACGTACCTGAATTTGTTTGGGAAAATTGTGGTGGAGGCTGTGATGGTGCATATGGCCATTGATAGAACTCCTCAGATGGCTGTGAGTATTCTTCTTGTTGTGAGCCCTGCGTCAAAGAGGTTAGTACATCAAGAATTTCATCATAACTCATGGGCATACTTGAATTCGATTGCAATTGTTGTGGGGGAGGCGGTGGTGGCTGCATAGGTCTTGAATAGAACTCCTCTTCTTGCTGCCAAAATCCACCTTGTTGGAATTGTTCAGGTTCTCCCCACATGTAATCTGAATAATCTCTCCAATCCGAATTGTAAGCGTTGGAAAACATGTTGTCCCATGATTGGCTATGGCCTTGATAACCCCAAGCACCTCCGTGTGCAGTGAATTGAGCACGTTGATGAGTTTGAGCAGTGTGCATCGTGGTTGTTTCGGCAATCTGGGACAATTGAGATGTAAGATTCGCCAATTGAGCTTGAATGTTAGCAAGTGCCATGTCTTACTTCTCTATGTACCTGAAACCAAAGAAGTAAAACTAAATCAAATATCAAAAGTAAATGACACAAACAAAAACAAAGGGGATTAGCGAAAGAAAACAAGAAAACAACACAAAGTCAGAAACTAAAACAAAATAAACGAAAAGAAAAGAACCAAGGGATTAGCAAAATTGCTAATCCCCGGCAACGGCGCCAAAAATTTGATGCAAAATATATAAGCACACAAATTAAACCCTCTTTTTATCAATTGTAGCAAAGTATGTAAGTAGGGATCGTTCTAGGCCGGGGATTAGGAGGGATTGCTAAACCACTTGAAAACTGACTCAAAAACTTAAAACAAAGTTAAAACACTAAATTAGACTCAAAGAATGCAAAACTATACTCCAAAACACTAAAACAAACCAAAAGACTCAAAACAGCAAACAAACACTCAAAACTGCGTTAAAACCACTTTCTGGGCAGTTTTGAGCACTAAGGAAGAATTTGGACGAAAACAGTTTATAACTTGACTCAAAACACTCAAAAACACAAACTAAATTGATTTCTAACTAAATTGACACTTCAAAATAAAGGGGGAATTGGTTTTGACGAAATTGAAAACAAAACATAAACTTTGTAAAACAAACAGATTGTAAAATGAAATTGGTTTAAGTCAATGGATGGAAGGCTAGCTAAGGGGTTCTTCTCCACACATGTCATACTTGCATACAAAACGATTTCTAATTGCAATTCAATAAACCACGAATTCTCAACACTCCAAGTTAATTAGGTCTGCTTAAATTAACTTTCAGATTTCCCTTTGTCAATGAATTGGATGGAAACTGCGCATCACAATCAAATTATTCTTCAAGAGTTCTCTATATGAAAGCGCATACTAGAGATACAATCAAAGATCATTACGTTCAATGGAAATCATAAGTATTGACGAGGCACTTGTAACTATGAAAGCGCATGATACTTATGCCAAGAATTTACTTAACACAATTGAGATCATCAACCTTTACTACTTGTGAATATAAAGTTGTAACGATTAGGTGAAACTTCCTTATATCCTAGCATTAGATTTATGCATGCAACTAAGTTGGCCACCTCAATCAACACACACAAATCAGTTTTAATATGAACAGATAAGTAAATTGAATTCACAATTTATGAAACGCAATTAGAGGTAATCAAGTCATATAGCAAGCATAAACATGGTTTCGAATCCCCCCTAGCCAGAGGGAGTTTAGTTCCTCATATGTACAGAACAAAGAGTATTGAATTTAAACATTGAAATCAAAGGAAAGAAAACACCTAAAACTTCCAGCAATTCAAACTTGAATGGCATGCACGTCCCAGGGCTCCTTCTCCTCCTCTTTGCTGCGGCACAAGGTCTTGGGACAGGTTTAGGGGGTTATGAATGGTGTAGAAGGCTGGGTTAATGGCTAGGATGGATGTATGGTGCGGCAGGTAGTGAATTAGGTCAGAAACTATGGAGAATGGTGAAGGATGGGTGCGGCAGAGAGTGGTGGATGATTTCTGGCGTGAATGATGTATATGGAGGTGGTGTGCACGGCAAAGGGTGGAGAAATATATATATAGGCACCAAAAACCCTAGATGAATCAGATTAGGACTTCTAGAAAGCCAAATCCATCCAGAAATAGGTTCAAAACAATCAGATTTCTAATGGGAAAGGGCCTAAGGTGCGGCAGGTTTGGATAAGGAGGGATAAGGCTTCTAGAAAGCCTTGCAAGGCAAGGAAAAAGGATTCTAGAAGGGAAGGAGACGCCAGATTTTCAAGGTTCTAGAATGAATGTGTTTTGTGGCAGATTTTGAGGCTTCTAGAGGGATTTGGGGCGCCACTTTTATAGGACAAGGGATAGGACTTCTAGAAATCAGGTTTTAAGTCCCCTAAACTGAAGAAAACAGGTTAGGATAAGATTAGGATAAGATTGGATAAGATAAGGTAAGATAAGATAAGGATTGGATAAGATAAGATAAGGTTGTTTTGGATAATGTTTTGGATAATTCTCCTTCTTTTGAGCTGATTCCTTATCTTCTTTATCTTTGACTTCTTTCTTCCATCTTCTAAGCTGATTTCAAGCCTTTATATCTTCAATTTCGTCCATCAACTTGCCTCCATGCTTGCACTACCCCATCTTGGCCCAAAAATGCTCTAGAATGCTCCAAATTGCTTCTTTTTTCATACTTGCCCTTAGAACCTGAAAACACATCAAACTAGCTTAAAAGACTACTTTAACTAAGGAAAAACAACATAAATGCACAAGAACAAGCTAACTAAGGTGCATAAATATGCTCCTATCATTACGGTCGAGGAAGGAACACGCCTTGGCCTTTGGATTCTAGAGCCTGAAGACAAGGCTGCTAATTTTGCGAAGTTTAATATGAAATTCGGCTTTCAATGTGCCGAATGTAGTAACCTGGTAACACCGCACTTCGCTGAGAAGGCTGATGAGATGACCTCTGCCAATAAGGATTCGAAAATCCTTCTCGATCGAGACTTGGATAGGTAATCAGTCAGCTGAGAAGCAGTGCTGTTTATCCAAACAGAAGGTGCTCCTTGATCGGCTGATTCTACGACTCCAGTGCTGTTTATCCAAATTGAAGATGTCGCCGATTGCCTTCACAGTGCTGTTTATCCAAACTGAAGGTGTGTTGGCGAGAAATGGGAGACTAATAGAGTTCTCAAGGTTGTTGAGAGGTTTCGCGTAGAGCGAGGGTTTGCGCATGGCGGTTTGTGTGTTGAGTTGAAGGCCCTTAAATGACTCACAACCTCCTCTATTTATAGCAGCAAACCTACTCCTGGCCGAATCAGAGATATACTCAAACTAAAACTCCTTATCCCAATCTGATAATGATTCGGCCACTCTTAATCCCAATGGGTTTCTGAATTAAGCTCCATAATAAACCAGATTCATTCCCGAACTCTAAGTGCCTTTAACTCTGACATCCCTCTATTATACCAGGACTCGACCTCTTCATTCTTATCCAAACAAATCCTTCTTGCACTAGGACTCGGCTGGCCTGATCGAGCGTCCTATGGTAGATTGACCGGCCCACAATGCCTCTGGAAAGACACTGGGCCGAGAGCAATCCTGAACTCAGCCCAATAATATTATTTTGGGCCCAAACATATTCGTCGATACGTTTATGTTGTTTTCTTCTCGTCAAAGGTACATAATGTTTACATACATGCCACTACAAGAAAACATGGATTAGGTGACAGAATTTTTTGTGGCGCGTGCAAATTCATCACATTTTGGTAAAATAGGTGAAGCTTTTTTGAAAATCGTCACATTAAGATTTTCGTAGGACACCAAAATACTTTACGTCACTTATACTTTTAGATTCGTCCCAAATAAGTGAGCAGGAAAGTTTGCCGCCCAATGGAATGTGAATATGTGACAAAATTTAACATTCATCACATAACAAAAGAGGAGGCCACCTGACCATTCCTCACATATAACATTAAATTAAAAAAATAAAAAAAATATTGAAAGTAATTATCAAAACCCCTAAATTGTAAAACCTATTTCACTTTGTTCTCACCCATCCCATCTTCAGCACGCCTTCGTTCTACTCCGTCGCCTTCACTCCGATGACCAGCCACCTGGTGGTTGCCAGTGACGGCGACCTCAACCTCTCCTTCGTCTCCCTCCCTCAGCCACTCGCCCGTTTGCTTTCCGTCACCGTCGAAGTGCTCGAGTATTTAAGCTCTGAAATCCCCAATACAGGGGGCTTTTCTGCTTTCGTTCTCCAAAACTTTGGGTATGTTCTCAATCTTTAGATCCTATCCTTTTCCCTTTAGCTTTTTGTTAGTCGCAACTTTATGGGGCTTTTCTTAGATTTGTTTTATCACTGTAATTTTAAGTTATTTTAGGTAATGAATTTGGTTGAGAATCTTAGTTAGGTTTGTAATATTTTTCTTGGTTGCCGGGGATTGAGGATGATTAATCCACTTTCTGAATTTTAATTACTTTGAACTTTGATTTTTGGGAAACTGCAATTTCAAAAATCCAGACATGATTATATCTCTATAATTTCTATGACAGAATGTTCGTAAAAAGATTCACATGTACTGCCAGATTAGATTATTTGTCCTGAATCCTGAGGTAGATTTATAAATGTGGACATTTTGCTTAGACATAATAGCTTCCACCTCAATGCTTCAATCATGTTTTGTGTCTTTAAATCCAACAAAACTGACTAAACTAAAATAAACTCTCCCAGTCATTTACCATGGGTGGTGAGATGAGGGCCGGAGGAATTTTGGTTAGTTTCTGGTCCACCAATTTTAAAATAGCCACATAGCCCCAAGAAAATAGACAGCAAGTGGTTTCCAGCAAGCTGCCCTTTTCACATCCAAACTTGTTTTCCCACTTTACAAATATTCATTCGAACTTAAATTTATTGTACTGAACCCCTCACGCATTTTGTTCGACAAGCCTAAGACTTAAGTCATAAGTTGCTAAATCCCATAAACATATAGCATCTCTAGCAGCTTTAGCTTTACCGCATCAGCACATATCCCAAACTCTAAAGATGAAACAAACTAGTATTAGAATGTGCCTCGCATCATTTCTAGCCCATCATCATCACAAACATTTAAATTGACTTGAATAGGGAAAAGTGAAGGAAGAAACACTTAAAAGATCTCTACCATTGACAAAGGATATGAATATAGCCAAGGTCTTGGGAGAATATTCTTCTGAATATAAAAGAATAAAGTAACCATGAACGTTCAAGCATTCTGTCCTAAAATTCTACGGGCTGACTACTAAGTGTGTACATGTTATCCAGCACAATAATACACGTCCAAAACTCTAATGGAAACTGAGTACGTAGAGATATGTCTTATGTTCTTAACATTCAATTGCAACATAGTGAATTGAGATAACCCCTCTTTTTATAGGACCAAATGCAGAGAATAATGGGTAGAAAGTAACATTAAGGGAAATGAGGCAAAACAAATGGTAAGCACTACTATTCAAAATTTAGCTGGCACAATTGACTCACTTGTTTACATCTGGGTGACAAATTCTTGCAAGTTTCCGATAAGATGAAAAGTGAGAAGTATACAGTAGAAAAATTAGAAGATGATAATCCAGAAGAAGAAAAAATAATACCCAAGAAAAGCCAAAAAACCACAAACCATGATTTATTCAATGCTTCAAGCCACTCATTATAAGTTATTCGATCTTTCAAGCACAAAAATATCACACTAGATGCTTTATATATCCAAAGAGTGATAGGAGCTTAATTTTATTTTCTGACTTGTATAAACACCAAAGCATTTCACATGTTGCACCACATCAAGCAATACCCTTGTGTAATTGATTGTGAGTCTTTTCATTTTTTGTCCATTATTATTCTA
Source organism: Heteromeles arbutifolia (assembly GCA_024362995.1). Classification (NCBI taxonomy): domain Eukaryota; kingdom Viridiplantae; phylum Streptophyta; class Magnoliopsida; order Rosales; family Rosaceae; genus Heteromeles; species Heteromeles arbutifolia. Next base: position 18,657,495 of record JANCRC010000012.1, read on the forward strand.
TTTCTATAAAATCTTTTTAATTTCAAGCTTGATAACACAAGTCACTTTAAGTACTTATAACTTTCAAGTGCTTGGTAATGGTGAATTTTTATTAAAGTATGTCATATATTATCCCTTTTGTCTATGTTCGTTTCTTGTTTATGTTAAATGTAATATAAGTTTTTTAAATAATTGAGTTTGCATATGTGGTATTTTTAATTTTGAGTTGTATTAGACGATATAGGGTAACTGATGCTGCATAGGACTGATGCTGATATGGGGTGACTGATGCTGCATATGACTGATGCTGCATCAGTCACCCCATATCGTTTAATAACCCTAAAACCATATGCAGCATCAGTATGCAACATCAGTCATATGCAGCATCAGTCCTATGCAACATCAGTATGTAGCATCAGTCACCCCATATCAGCATCAATCTTATGCAGCATCAGTATGCAGTATCAGTCACCCTATATCGTCTAATAAGTTGGCTTCAGTGGAGTCCATTTGGACTAAGTTGGGAATGCTCATTTTCTAGTTTCTGAATTCCTGACTGAGATCATCAATTTGAGCAGCTTTCCTTTTCTACTACACTGTGATGGTATGCCTATTCACACGAGAACAAGGTAAAGTTGTAATCAACTATTGTAAGTTCCTTCATCATTAACTGGTTAGATTCTAGTCCCAGCCTTTATAGAAATGTTTAGCAATGGCACACATTCAGTTTGGTGATTTGGATACATTTTTCACTGGCATGTTTAGAGGGCCTTTATTTATCTTCTACAAAAGAGTACTTGTATACAAATAGCTTGAGAGGCAAACACCGCATGCCCTATGAGAAGAAGCGCAAAATCAAAGAAGCTTTCGAAGGTTTCCTATCTCTAGATACATATGTGTGTGTACTTTGTTTCTTATTTGAAATTTTGTTTTGGAGTCATTTGATTCGTAACAATTTTGGGACATCTTTTTCTATGCAGAGGGGAAACCGATACCCACCGAGCTTCAGAATGAGGAGGTTGCTCTTTGTTAAGAGATCGATTTAGAGGACCAAAACACAGCCGATATGGGGGTTTATAGTCGTTTTTGGTGGTACCATGCAATGCCTGTGTTGATGATTGATATATAGTCGTTTTTACTGCATGTGTGTTGATAAGATATTATGCAAGGCGAATGTTGATTATTGACTGTCATTCAATGACACTATCACAAGAACTGAAACTTGGTTTTCCTAATGCGCAACACATGAATCGTGGTGGCCAGGTTGATGCAGTTTTTGAATGAGCCTTCTAACTATTAATCATCATTAACTCTGTTAAAAGCTCTCAATTTTCAATGTAACTAGAGACACTAGAAATAATCGACTCTTAATCATCATTGACTCTGTTAAAAGTTCTAATGCTTTGGTCCTTTTCCATAGTTAAGCATCAACTGATCCATTTTATTTTTTTTCAAATCTTGTAGGTTATTTCTGAAATTATTGAAATATCGTGGAGTACCAGAGTTCTATAGAAAAATGGAGTTCCTGTTTATGTTCATATTCTTGCAATCGTAGATTAGTTTGGAAGTTTAATTATAATTTAAGTAGGTTTTGTTAATTTTATCTTTTGTTAGTAGATTATCTAGTCCTGACATTTGGAGTCTCGATAACTTACTAGGCTACGATAAATTAGTGAAATCAAATACGCAAAACGAGAATAAAGATATGATAGCACAACTGAAGGGTTGCAAGCCAAGGGCAGACCAACAGCATCTCCAGAGGTAGTGATATCAGTTTAGCCTTCATTAGTAGTGATATCAATTTGATCTTTATAAAAGTTGAATGCTTTAAAATGACAGTGAATAAGTAGTTTATGATATGAAACTAGATATATTTTTCTTGTTAATTAATGGAATTTTAATCTAGGATGTTTTCAAGCAAAATTCATACAATCGTAAGAAACAAATTAAAGTATTACCACAAGGGGGCAAAACCATTTCATCCAACATGCAATGAAGGCTCGGTAATGAAATTAAAGCACATATAAAATTCGTTATGTAATTTAGATAGGCTCATCTGTTATGTTTCATTCTTCTTATTGTAACTATTTCTTCAATTCTTATTTTCTTCTCTTTTGTTAATGTTATTTAAATTCTCAATGCACCTGCTATTGTCTGGACAAACATACACCAATGTTTTCTTCTCTTTTATTATGTAAGGATAAGATGAAGAAAAAGAAGGATGGAATTAAAGGAGAAAGTATTCAAGAAGCACCAGAGGTAGTGATGGTGATCTTTCAAATGACAATGATACTTGTGCTGAATTGAAGACCATGATATGGTTGATGACTTATGTATTTTGTTGTTGGTTTCAAACATGCACATGGTACACCTGTTTTATTACCAACTTAGTGGCTTAGAATCTTGTTAGCATCTCAATATGTCTAGAGGTGTTAGGATGCTTATGTTAGCTTTTGGGATATACACTTGGGGTATGTATTGGATGTTACCTAACTTATTGATCAATGAAATGTGATTAACCAAAGTATTACCTCATATTGTTATGAGTGCTAATTCTAGATGACGAAGCAGGGATGAATTGTTCCTAATAGGTATAGGAATTTGACACATGTGACACAAATTGGGCCACATGCCAAAGGAATATCTGACGCTTTCAATCTCACTTATCATCAGCCATAGCATTCTACGATTAGATTGTGTGATGATAAATTCCTTACTTATACATTTGTTATGTGATGAACTTATAGGTCACTAACTTTTGTGTTTTGTGACGCTTATTTCGTCACACGTAAAGTTATTAAGTGACAAATGCGGCGTCATTAATACTACAAATATGTGGCGAATGAAAAAATTCGTCACTAAACTATGGGTGACGCTGTATAGGTGACGCACATAGTGACGTTGGATTTTCGTCACATATAATCGAATGTGACGAATTTTCATGTTTATGTGACGAATGATTGTCGCCACCTAAGCCATGTTTTCTTGTAGTGTGCAAACATATCGACAAATTACATGCGTTATCAAAGTTTCATATCTTTGTGTTAATAATTCTTTATATGAGTTCCAACTTTAAAGTCTGTTCCATTATTCGTTCATTGATTAGTAAGTTGGTTATGGTGTTCAAAGGATCTGCTAATCCAACTTAGGGTACGTTTCACTTTGTCACTCCTACACTAGAAAACTAGAAAACCCAGCAAACTTATGCTGCCTTAATTCCTTGATTAGGTGTTAAACCTTTTTCATTAGGGATGCATATATAGCTTTAATTGATTTGTTCCAGCTGATATTACCTGAAAAATTCACGCAAGCCCGTTAAGCTAGGGAACATACAAAATGAGTGCAGAAAATTTCGTTTCGGTAATTTTAGCTTTTCTAGTAGCGACTTTCGTAAAAGGAGCGGGTAAATTATATTTTTAGCGGGAGGCCACGTCGCAAAACCCCACGTCCGTTTAGATTTTCCCAGAGCTCCATCTGCCAAGTATATATAGCTTCTTGATTGACCTTTCGTCTCTCTTCCTCTGCAAGCTTCTTCCCAGAAAAAAAAAAAAAATACATACACACACATATACAAGTGTATATATATTTTTTTATGTGTGTGTATAACAGCTCCGAATTCTTGATTTTCGAGTTCTGTTCTTCGTGGTGATCCCAATTCGAAGGCATTGTTGTTTCTCTGTTTCTTGCTTCGAAAGCCAAAAATACCGATTTGCTTTCCTTCTGGGTTTTCTTGAATTCGATTCTTGGAGTGGACCGGTGAGTCCTCATGTTTTAATCTTAGTCATTCTTTACCTTGTTTTTACATTTTCGGAAATCCCATTGCATTGTATAAAACCTCGGTTCTTTCTTTCTTTATTAAACCAGGTTTTGTGAATTTTTCAGAATCATCAGAGGACAAGATGCTGAGGGGGTTCCGAAAGCCGAAATTCGTCACCAAATGGTTCGTTACATAAAAACCCAACTCGTGTTTCATTTTTTTTTATTTCTGTTCATTGATGAGTTTTTCTTTTTCTTCGTTCTAATTCTGGCTGTTTTTTTATGCAGCAAATCGGATATAAAGATGACGAAGATGCGGATCGAGGCGATACAAAAGAAGAGGAGCGCGGTGCAGAAGTTTTTGAAGAGCGACATAGCTGATCTTTTGAGGAGTGGCCGTGACATCAATGCATACGGCAGGGTATGTATGTTTCTGCTTAATTAATCTTCTTCTTGGTTTTTGTTTTGATTAATTAATTAAACAATATGACGTTAATCTTGTTTATAATTTTGGTTGTTTTTATGGTTTTCTGTGGCCTGAAAAATAGGCTTGTTTCCATTCCCTCTTTTTACTCATGAATCATTTTGTATGAAACAATTTTTCCTTCATTTGAAAGATTTGTTTACCTGGCCAATTGAAATTTTAGGTCTGGTTTCGGTTTGGTAACCGAACCGAAAAGTGGCTACCGAAAATCGAACCATGAAATTAACAAAACCAACTCCGAACCCAAAATTGGTAATTTTGAATTATTTCTGAGTGAGATAGAGAGTTTCAGTTTTTACGAATGGTTCAAATTCAATCTCAATCAAATCCAACGACCACAAATTTTTTTGTTATTAAATTAATATATATATATATTGTCGGTTCAGTATTACCGAACATATTGAAATGAGTTCCTGATCGCATACCTAATTATCGGGATTTTTTTGGTATCGATTATCGAATGTTTCGACATTATCAGTTTGATATTCTTCGGGTTGGTTCGGTGCGGTTTGGGTAGGATTCAGTTTTTTTTTGTTTTTTTTCAGCCCTAGTTGAAATAGTAAAATTACTATGGATTTATGTGGCTTGTCTTTTACATGGGTAAACGTCAACATTATTTACATTAAAATGGAACAGAATCTGTACTTCTGTATATGGAATAGGAAATATTGGGTAGCTGAAAACAGACGTAGTCGTAGACGCAATACATAGATTACTTGGTTTTGGATGACATTTTCTTCTGCACTGCCGTTTTCGCAAGTATGTCCTCCAAGATTTAGCTTGGTAGGTCTTGTTAGTCGTCAATCTTCCATCCCCAGCCACGCAAACATAAACCTGCTCGCAATGTCATGTATATTCGATTGCCTTGCATTTATATTGAATCAAGATTACTTGCATACTGCATCGTTGCAGATGATCCGTGATTTTTACATATATGCTTGTGGCAGTAGTTCACTCACAGAGCCTCCAGTTAATATAACTTAACGCTTCATGATTGGTGAAACAGGCTGAAGGGCTTCTAGTTGAGCAAAACATGTCCGCCTGTTACGAATCAACTGAGAGCTTTCTTGGATGCATCTCGACTCATCTTCCTCTCATACAAAGTCAGAGGTATATGTGGCTTCCGGAACAATATGCTCATTAAGTTTCATAGACTTTTCTCCTAGCCGTATCTTTTATTTGTTTGTTTTCCAGTGAGTGCCCTGAGGAATGCAAGGAAGCTGTTCGGTCAATTATGTATGCTGCAGCACGATTTGCTGATTTGCCAGAACTCCGTGAGCTCAGAACTCTGTTTAGTGAAAAGTATGGAAATTCCCTCGAACCTTTTCTGAATAAAGAGGTAATAATTCAAAACTTGCTCTTTAAGTTCATAGTTATCAAATAATCAAAAGATGCATACTTGTTCTATAGGTTTGTCTCTAGTCTGTCTGACCCAATTATTCGTTTGTGCTCAGTTTGGGGAAAGGTTGAAGTCAAAGCCTCCTACGAAGGAGATGAAGATTCAGTTAATGCATGACATAGCACAAGAATTTTCGATTGAATGGGATTCAAAGGCTTTGGAACAGAAACTGTATACTAATACTCCACCGGCATCTGACCAAGTAAGTCTACTTTTTGCATCATTGCTATAAAATACTTATACTGGAATAAATAAAAAGTAAATTGTACAATCTGATACATATTCTGAATAATAGAGTACCTTCGCTCGCCATATGAGATTTAACCCCTGAGAAAAGATGTCGATGAGGGCACTTTTGTACCTTGCAAAGCTGCTTAGATGCCAAACGTTTCCCTCTTCCATGTTTTTTGTTCCCACGTTATGTGTTATTATAATGCTTCTTATTGTCTGTTCTCGTTGATCGTAACATGTATGACCCTTTTTGCAGGGCCAGCGCAGGTGTGGATCTCCAGTTGACAGCGATGACGATATGCACAAATCACATAAAAGGCAGGACAATGCTTTCCCGAAGAGAAGAAACCAGGAGGGTGACTCTTATGACAGATACAAGCTGCAGAGCAGCAGTGAAGACGAAACAACAACAGATGTATCCCAATCTGCCCCAAAATATTCTTCAAGCTCAGTAGGAAGTACATCCGGGGATGAAGTAGATACCAGCAAGATGCCCTTCTACTCCAAGTTTATTCCACCACCTTACTACAAATCAAGACCTGAAAAAAAGGAAAGCAGTCACGTCGAAAAGGAAACAGATCACCCTAGCGATGTTTCAGTTGGCGAAGATAATACAAAACGAATAAGATCAGTAAGGAGGGGAAACTTGAAACCACCACCAGGTCACGAGAATCTTGGCAGGAATGATAAAACTGGACGTAGAGATGATAGTGATTCAATGGACGAAGAGGAGAGAATAATGGATGGGCTTTTGATGCATTACAGCAGGAAACAGTCACCCTATGAATCGAGCCAGATGAAGGGCAGTCTAGACGATGATGATGCTGGTGAATCCACATGGAACAGAAGCAGAAGATCTCAGCGAGAAGCTCAGTCAGCCAGAGCATCATCTCTCCCACCAGAGCCAACGAGTCCAATTGAGGCACCGAAAAAGCATGGCCGAGCATTATCCTTCACACCAGATGTGCACGTGCACCCAAAGCTACCGGAGTACGATGAACTGGCAGCTCGAATTGCCGCTCTTAGAGGATTATAGAAGAAAGACAGCATTAGAAATTAAAGTCTGTAAAAGTTTACTTGGTGTCATCTTCTCTACCTCTAATAGGAAATATTATTGGAGTTTGATATGTCTATCAACATCCATTAATCATTAGTTTGCTGATCATATAACACTGTAAAAATCTTGAAAGTGTCATCGTTGAACTTTAGGGTTCATAATCTAACACGTTTTCCTTTCATGGTTTATGTTGGATTTTTAGTTCTATGATCATGTGAAATTTGGCGCTTGGAATAACTGAAACTAGTGAGAATGTGAAATGGTTATATTTATGGCACGTTTACTAATCCGTAATCAGATTGAGAGGAATTGAATTGAGAATGAATTGAATTGAGGAGGAATTGAAATGAGGTGGAATCATAATCAGATTACTGTTGAAGTTGTTTACTAAAACTGTCTAGAATCGGAGTAAAAATCAAATTGATCCATATAAGCTGTTTACTAATTCACTTGAATTGGAATGAAAACTGATGTGATTACTAAAATACCCCTAATTTAACTGATTTATTTTCTATGCTAATTATTTTTAAACTTTTATCTTTCATTTTTTTTATTTTTTAGTATTTCTTCTTCTCATTCACGATTCCAAAACCCTCTAGAAACTCTGCAACTTCAATTTCCCAGAAACTCTTTCTTCTCATTCTTTCATTTCTCCATTTTTTTTTGTGACCCTCGGTCTCTCCCTCTCTTCCCCATCCTTCCCGACCTACCCATTTCTAAAATTTCCCCATCATTCTCTGCTACCGACGTACTGCCGACCTACTCCTTTCTAAAATATCTTTCTCTACTGCCAACCCACCCCATGTTTGCGAAGGACCTTTCATGCTCCCTCCCTCCATGTCCCAACCTTAATTTTTTTACCCCAATTTTGAGTTTCCTAGTTGAGGCAGTGAATGAGTTTTTAACCATGGAGTCGGCGGATCGAAGAGTCGAAATGAGAATATACAAGAATAGGGACATGAATCGGGTTTGGGATAAACAACAGCTGATTGAAGCAAGGAGGAAGATGGACTTTGAAAGCTCCAGTCCCAAGTCGTGGAACGAAGAGAAATCGAAGAAGAAGTTGCAGGGAGTCCACTGAGAGAGAAGAGTGTTGAAGCTGCAGGAGTGTTTTGGGATATAAAAAGAAGTACAAGGGCACTTTAGGAAGAAAAGTTTCATTACTGAGGGACCTTTTCTTCCGGAATTCAATTACCACCTATATCTTGGTAATCGGATTCCGGGCAAATCCGAAATTGAATTCCCCATTTCGGGTGGACCCCACCTTTTGTTTTCATTCCTTGTATACAAGTAAACATATGAATACATTTGAAGGAATGCAATTCCGATTCCACTTAGCTCATTCCCGTTTGGTAAACATGCAGTTAGATTCTACGACAAATCACTAGGGCTGAAAATTTTTCCTGAAAATCCCAAACCAAATAAAAAAAATCCTGATCCCATAAAAATTTCCAAACCAATAATACCAAAATTTTTGGGATCCATACTGAACCGATCTCGAACCTTTCGGTACTGGAATTGGGATCACATATTCAATAGTTTGGGAATCCCCGAACCGAACCGAAAAAATATATATATTTATTTTGGTTGCATACATGTTGAATGTTGAATTTAAGTAGTTTGATAACAGACTATTTTAGAAATAGAAATATGAAATTAAGTAGTTTGGAATATCAATTTGACTTGTTATGAATGAAATCATCTTTTAATTGATATGAGGTAAAAAATCTAAATTTCAATTGATATGAAATTGGGGAACAAAATTTTAGGTCAAAAGCCCAAATTTTAGACCATAGCCCAAAAATATCAAATTTCAACCCAAAAGCTCAAAACCTAAAATCCAATTCCGTTCCATCCCGAAATACCAAAAACATTTTGAGAATTCCAAAAATTAGGAATACCAAAATTTCAGTTCGGGATTGGTCTTCAAATTCTTGTCCCGAAAATTTTCAATTTAGGATTCAGGATACCATTTTCAGTTGGAGGTCCCATACCGAACCACCCCTACAAATCACATATAAATTATAACATTTTTTACGCATTCAACCGTGCATTCTAGATCTGTGTTTTAGTCTACTAGAAACTTGCTATATTAGCTCAGCTCGTAATCGTTGGCATTTCTAAAAGTTGATGAGTCTAGAATATACGCATTGCTCGCTAACCAAGTATACTTGCTAACATTTCCTTAGAACTGAATAAAAGGAGGTTTATGAGCAAATGAAAAAGAATGCTCTGTACTAATGACACCTCTCACTCAACATATTTGATTATTAATAAGAAAGGAAAACTAACGAAAATTTCAAATTTTTTTTAGTTTTAATGAAAAATGATAAATAAAGGTGTAGTGAATAATACCAGGGTAAGGTAAAAATATGGTTTTTCGTTAAAAATGAACAGTACCGGGAGTGTTTCGTTAAAACTCTCTATTAAGAATGCTTGTACTAATAACATTAATGAAAAGAAGAGAGATATTTTCAACCAAAATAAAAATATCTATAGCAAAAATCCACAATCCTTAAGTATTAGCCCATCTAAATAGTTATAAACCCAACATTTAAGAAAAACATAGGCCATATTAACAACAAAAACAGCAGCCTAGCCCACTCCAACAAAAGCAGTAGCGTAGCCCACTCAGAGAGAGGCACAAACAATAAACAAACAACAGCTGAGGAAACCTTAATTCCCATCAAGGAGAAGCAGCCCGCCGCTGGATGTCTTTCGCCAACAACCACCAGAGTAGCCATCATGTAGGAACCAATCGAAGGTGGGTCCATTGAGAGCCAAGCAAAACCAAAATAAACTCACAAAAACAAGCACACCCGAAGCAAAAGTCAGATTTTAGAGTGCCGCAACAAACCGATCCATCTAGATTCGTACCACCAACAACCACACATGGAGGAAGAGTACAAAAAGTGATGGGGATGACCAATGGATGTGTGAAACATCCTTACTACGACAAAAGTCATAGAACACTTTGCCCAAATATTCTGATATGCTGGTAGAGCAATGGGTAGTGGGGTCGCAATCTAGATCCCCAATCGGGTCCAAAATGAGAATGGCACGTTTCGTAAGGATAATTGGAATAAAAAAGCTAAATAGAATTCAGACTATAGAATATTCTAGTGTTTACCAAACATTGGAGAATAAAAGATTTGGTGGGACCCACACAAGTTTTGGAATCTAACTCTAAATAAAGGATTTTTTTTTTTTGAAGGAAACGATAGTAAATCTCATTAATCATATCAAAATACAGTGAAACAAGCATATAAAGTTCAACAGGATAAGGCACAATCCTCCAAAAGTACATCAATTAAAATACTAGGAGGAGAAGTCATCCAATCGAAAGTGCGTTCCACCAATAATCCAAAGTGGGCAAGTCTATGAGCCGCCGTGTTGGCTTGACGGTGAGTGTGGGTAAAAGGAACTTCAATGATTAAGGGGGCTTAAACCTTGATGTCTTCCACCACTTGACCAATATAGGATAGATTAGTAGAAGGATCACGTAAAGCTTCCACAATCTGAAGAGAATCGCTCTGGCAAATTAAATTTTTAAACCCCCTGTTCATTGCCCAAATCAAACCTGTCCAGACGGCCACCGCTTCCGCTTGTAATGGAGTGAAGATATCTGAAGACTTTCCACGCGAAGCTGCCACAAAACTACCATTTTCATCTCTAATGATCAGGCCGAAACCCCCCGCTTTACTTTCACCATTCCAAGCCCCATCAATATTTAGTTTGAGGCATCCCGAGGGCGGAATTGCCCATTTCAAAGTGGCATGTCGGGAAGGGTTTATGTGGTTTGTGTTGGCATTGGCAGTAACAAAACTCTGCCACCAATGAAGAGCCCGAGCAACCACCATATCAGGACATTCCCCATCGCCATTCCAAAGCTTCCCATTCTGAGCTCCCCATATTGCCCAACAAATCATCATGTTGATTCAAAATGAGAGGATTAAAGAGAACCAGCGATTTCCATAGCCCATTCAGGAAATGTAGTGGGGGAGAAACCCTGTAATGCTATCACCAAATGCGAAGACATCCATGCACATTTACCATAGGGACAATCCTTTAAGAAATGAAGAATAGATTCCGTTTGATAGTTGCATTGCACACACGCTAAATCCGTAAGGATATGGCGTTTCCCCAGATGTTCCTTTGTAGGAATTATGTTATTACAGAGTCGCCAAAATCAAATCCTCACCTTGGGGGGAATGTTTGCCTGCCAAACCTTAGCTCAGAATTTGGAAGTGAGCCCCGAGGATACAGAGGAAGAGGCCCCATTATTTATCGGGACCAACCATGCACGTGCGGTATGATATGCACTTCTCACCAAGAATTTACCATTTTTCTCAAAATGCCATATTAAATGATCAGGAGAGCGGCGAAGGCTTAAGGTTATGGCACATATCACTTCCACTTTCGTATCGGTAAAAATAGACCCCACCAGGTCCAGGTTCCATGTCCCTGAAGAGTGAGTGAGTTGACAAACATTCTAGAGGATACAATCAATGGGCTTTGGGGAGAAATACGAAAGGTGGACGAGAGAGGGACCTAAGGATCCTCCCAAATGTTGATCGATTCGCCACACCCCACTTACCATCTTAATCCCAAGCTAAGAACCTTATTGGCAGTGCATACACTCTTCGACCAATAAGAAGAGTTTGAGAATACCACTGTGTTTAAGAGACTTGAGTTTGGAAAGTAGTTTGCTTTAAACACTCGAGCCACTAGCGATTGAGAATTGAGGATGAGCCTTCATCCCTGTTTAGCAAGTAAGCCGATATTGAAGGCATAAAGGTTCCTAAAACCCAATCCCCCCTCAGATTTGGGAAGGCACATTTTATCCCAAGAGTACTAATGGATCCATTTCCTACCCTCTCAATCATTCCACCAAAAAGAGGCTACCAACCGGTTCAAACTATTACATAAGTATTTTGGTAAAAGGAAACAATTCATCATGTACGTAGAAATGGCTTGGGCCACTGCCTTGACAAGAAACTCATTCCCTGTCACACTTACAAGTTTCCCCTTCCAACTTTGTAGGCGTTTCCAAAGTCGTTCCTTGATATAGGCATTCCCAAATAACGTTCATATCTTTCTACTCTTTGTACCCCTCGAGCGTTGGAAAGTTTCGATTGTATATCCCTTTTAACATTTTTACTAAAACATACTTCACTTTTAGCAAGGTTCACTTGTTGCCTCGAAGCCAATTCATAAGTGAGGAAGAGTTCAGAAATATTGTGGCATTCAGCTTTTGTTACACAACAAAAGAGTAGGCTATCATTAGCAAATAATAGGTGATTTATAGTCGGAGCATTAGTGTAGATAGAAATCCCTTGGAGTTTCCCTTTTCGTTTCCATTTGGCAATGAGGCAGGATAGGCCCTCGAAGCAGAGAAGAAAAAGATAGGGGACAAGGGGTCTCCTTGCCTAAGCCCCCGAGTAGGGTGAATGTAACCTCTTGGCAGACCATTCACAACAAAAGAGTAGGAGACCGTATAGACAAACTGCATCACCAAGTTCACCCAATTCTACGAGAATCCCATGGCGGTAAGAATACTCCTAAGGTATCGCCATTCGATGCGATCATAAGCCTTACTTATATCAAGCTTTAGGGATAAAAAACTCTTCTTTCCCCTTCGGCGCTTGGACAACCAGGTGGCAATCTCTACCGCAAGAAGTGTATTGTCCGAGATGTGGCGGCCCGGGACAAAAGCTGTCTAGGTAGAGGATATGATCTGGGTGAGGATTTGTTTTAACCGATTGGCCACAACCTTAGAGGCGATTTTGAAAATCGCATTGCAGAGGCTTATCGGTCTGAAATGGGAAAGATCCTTTAGGAGCTTTAACTTTTGGTATCAGAGAGACATAAGTGTAGCTTATCTGTTTTAGCAACTTCCCAGATTGGAAAATGTTAATGATGGCCCTGGTGACATCGACCTCAACGATCCCCCAAAAATTTTGAAAAAGAAAGCGGCATTCCATCGGGCATCGGTGCTTTTGAGAGGTGCATTTGGAAAAGGGGTGCCTTAACCTCATTTGTAGAAATTGGAGCATCAAGTTTTCGGTTCATGTCATCAGAAATCCTAGAACCCACCGATGCAAGGACCTCTTGCCCCCCAGGTTGGGGGGAGGCAATGAACATGTCCCCAAAATAATTCAGAACTACCTCCTCCATGCCGTGATCATCTGATACTCAAGTCCCATTTGAATCATTCAGGCCCTTTATTCGGTTTTTTTACTTCCGAAAATTAGCTCATTGGTGGAAGAACTTTGTGTTTTTATCTCATTGTCTCATCCAGAGTATGCGTGATCTCTAGCGCCAAAAGGTCTCCTCCTGTCCCAGCAACATATCAAGATCATCCAACAGATTTGCTCTTTCGGTAATTGACTCCTCAGATAATGGTTGGGCAATGATGAAACCTAATTTAGATCTCACCTTTGTGATGTCATAATGTCTCCCTTTAAAAATAACTTGCTGCCACTTAAGAAGAGCCGCCCTTGTGGCCTTAATCTTATGAACCACTTAATACATTATGACCCCTTCACTGGACGATCCCAGGCTTCCTTAATTACCTTCTCACATTCGCCGTGGTTAGCCCAATACTCCTCAAAGCGAAACCCATGACGACCATTTCTCCTCAATGTTGGCTTGCCATCAACAGAGAGAATAATAGGCACGTGATCTGAAGTGCTAGGATCCAAATGAGTGACCCTGACATTTCCAAAAAGATTTTTCCAACTAATAGATGCTAGAACTCGGTCTAACCGCTCATTGGTTCCACCCGAGCGAGTTGTGACCTAGGTATGTTGATTGTCATCGAAACCCAAATAAAAAAGACCATAATCATTCACAGTAGACCTGAATGCAAGAATCTGATTTATGGGACGGACGGGACCCTCTTCCTTCTCATGAATGTGCAATAGCTCATTGAAATCACCCCCCACCACCCACGGAAGTGAGCAGCATGAAGCTAAGTCATGGAGCAGATTCCAGGATTGGAATCTATCTGCCATATTTAGATACCCGAAGAATCCCGTGACCCTCCAATGAAGGGGATCTCTAATGCCCCCCCACATCCGCATCGATAAATCTTTAAGAAGATGATAAGATTTGACAGTTCAACTCATTATTCCGAAAAAGGCAGAGTCTTCTAGAACTACCTTGAGAACTTACACTAAAAACTCTATCGAAGCACAGCTTGACTTTCAAAGAAATAACTGAAGAGACTGAGGATTTGGTTTCACAAAGAAAAACCAAAACGGGAACTTGATGCTTGATTAGATTTTGCAGTGCTTGAACTTGCCAAGGGTTCCCAAACCCCCGACAGTTCCAGAGTAGGATTTTCATGTTTGGTAGCGCGGCTGAGCCTTGTCAGTTGCCGTCGATTTAAATTTTTTATACCCCTTGTTTCGCCCATGAGTTTCGCATCCCTCTGTCTGAGAGACCTTCCTAGAGGGCGGAGTAGGGTCCTCAGTGATTAGTTTATCCTTATAAGCCATATTACTCGAGTTCAAATGAGCAGTGTAGCCTCCACAATCCCCTCGTCCTTTATATTTTGTGCCTTTGCTTTTCAGATTAGAAAGATGTAAAAAAACGCATACTTTTTGGGTTAATAGCGAGTCTGGCCATATACCAAGTCGTTTGGTTTGTGGCCATTGGATTGGTCAACCAAGATAGATGCCTGACTCAGGGAGGTTTCATCCACCTCAAGGATATTAGTACCTAGGGGAAAGCAGTCCATTACAGAAAACTTTGTTGGGCTAGCCTTTACTCTATCCTGGAGAAGCTCATTTGCATTTTTGAAGGCCCAATGGGGGACCCTATTGGGATCGCACCAATCATTATCCAACGAAAGCCCATTTATAGCGATGGTGAGTGTTCCATTAGAAAATTGAGTCCCGAAGCTATCCGGGTACTATGTGTGCCCATAGTCTGGCAACAGCTTAGAGCGAGAAGACATGTGTTGGTCAACAACCTCATTTGAACTGACAACTATGTTATGAGGGGTCACATTTGTCGTAGGCCTAGAGGTGGCAGGTGCAAAGGTCTCAGGTGCATAAATGTTAGGGAAGACAGAAGGGTCAATCTTCAGAAATTATCGTTTGGTCCCTTGCTTTCCAGCGAGCCTAAAAATTATTTGCCGGTAAGTCCATTTCTTCCTTTGGTAAGCCGTAGAAACCTCCGACTCCCTGTTCCTACTTTCGACGCCAATGACGTTCATTGACACCAGGTTTTACAGTCGATCTTGGCGTCGACAAAAGAAACGAGCTCATTCTTGGGGGACAAGAGGCATGCAGGTTTGTGCTAAAACGGCTGTCTCCAGACGGAAGTGGTGGTGCAGGGTGCGTGTAGCCACTAGAATGGCCAAGGCGGCTGCACCTGTAACAAAAGATCAAAGGCCTTCATAGCGAAGCCAAATTGTGTAGGAACCCAATTTTGAGCACGATATAGAAAAACAGGTCATCAAAGGTTTGGAATTATCAAAATCCACCCTCATTCATAGAAAACCCCTAAACCCAGTTACCAAAGGGTCCTCAATTTCCAAGACAGTGCCGATTTTTGACCCTAAACTTCTTGCGTTCTTTACTGGGCATAACGTTCTCGGGATCCCATGCGCTTGTACCCAGTAGATTGCTCTATCCGCTTGTATATCATCAAGCGAATGGTAAAAATGCCATAATTTCACAGAAAACGTATAGTCCCTGATGAACCAGGGATTTCGTTCCAGGAGCTTCCTGGCCACGGCTTCTTCTCCTACTGTGATTGCGTATATGTTATTTTTAGCCTTGGAAATCCTCACAACTCCCATCTTGTTCCAAGCCGATTTCAGGACTTCCTTTACCACAATTTGTGAAGGTTCGTTGTCAGCAATGAGCCTGCCGACAAGGTGGATGTTGCTCTCAAATCTTTCCACAAGATTGAGGCTATCCTCCAATGTGATGTACAGTCCATTTAGCACTTCCTCTTTATGATCCATTTCTCAAACTGCAGAGCCCAACCCTAACAATAAACTGAGTAGAGAAACAATCCAGATATGATACTTAGCAGCACAGAAATAGGCTGCACAAATTAACAGGCATAAACGCTTGTGTTGGGATTGTAAAAATCTTCACCATTTTCAGAAGGAACAACATGTGGGGAAGCAATTGGATACCCTACAATTTGGTGGGAATTGAATTTCGGGTTATTAGGGAAATCATAATGAATTTTTCCTCCCTATTATACCCTTACTTATTTCTAAAATTTCAAGATTCCTTCGCATTAGCCCAACACTAAATTTTGTACTCTCAGCCAAGAAAAAAAAAATTATAGTTTTTCTCACAAAGTTAAAATAAAATAAAATTTTACCAAATAAATAAAAAAAATTAGCACATACAATAGATTACTAGTAAATTTTGAACCTGCTTCCACAAATCAATTGATTAGCTTGGATGAGTATAGTGATCTTGTTCTTATGAGATGCAACCGTAAGTTTTCACTTGTAGTGGTTGATTTGTTTTGAATTTACTTGAGGTGGTTGATTTGTTTTGAATTTACTGCTTAACCGAAACTAGTAATTCTTATCGAGTAAATGCCACTCTAGATCTTTTCGTTTTGTTTTGTTTGCTCTACAAATTCATCTAAAATGTGCAGAAGTATCTAATTCAAGTGTTGGTTACAAATGTCAGTTTGCAGGTAAATTTCATTATTGTTGCTATTGTTGGTTTTTATACTTTTAAGTTTTGTATATTTGCACTGTGTTCATACCGACCATTCAGGTGTGGAGGGCATAACTTGTGTTATCTGATTTTTTGTTGCATAAGATGTTTACATCATCTGAACTCCATGGAACTGTTTATTTAGAACTTGGTGTTGGTACAGGTACATTAATAATATATATCTTAAGGATAACTGATTATATTGTATATGTTAGTCAATGATTCGTTAACATTCATTTCAGATTTAAGTCAATGCGTGTTCATGAATTTTTAGAGATTATATATACCTCAAATTGTGGGTAGAGTTCGAAGTCTTTTGTGCTTCCCCCCAAAAAAATTGAACGATAACTACATTCTTATATTGGTTTTTTTATTTTTTATTTTTATAATTCCTCGTCTGTTTCATAATTCTTAAAGTCTATCATTTAACTATAACTGGGCGTTGGTTTTTTCTACATCAGGTGTTATACTTAGCGTTGGAAAAGCGCTACAACTTCAGTCTTGATGATCTCAACATTGTTGCATTATTTACATTTCCAAAGCTTTCTATGGTTAGAGGGGGTAAGCAATGTTCATGTATCAAGATGCACTGGTATCATGATTGGGGAGTTTATTTTATCACTTAGTTTTTCATCCTTTTGCCTTAAAGTTAGTTTGGGTTTTCAAAGGATGGTGCACAGTGTGAAGTCCTCGAATGTGGTTATATGCCTTGCTTTGTGGGAAAATGCATGACATTAGATACATTCCTCAGTATGTAAGAGAGTATGATAGAGGAAATGACATCAAGCTTTGAAAAATCAAGTATTATAACAAAACAATATTAATGTAAACCTTCTTGATGTAATGTCCATCAATACAATGATCAAAGGTTAAGTTGAGGGGTAAATGGACAGTTTTCACCTCTTATTTTTATTCTTAGAAATTAGAGCGTTGGTTCTTGAACTTGACCTAATTGGAGCATTGGTCCCCGAACTAAAAATTTGCGACTGTTCATCCTTGAACTTGTCGCAATGTGGGGTGGAGCGAACTTGTTCAAAATAAAAGGTTTTAAAGAGTGGGTTACCTAAAAGGATCATTGCTTTAATGTTGGGACAATTTCAAGGACTAATACACACAAGAATTAATTCAGCTACTAAAGATCTAATTGGGCCAAAGTTTAAAGACCAATGTTGAAGGATAATTTTATTCCATAGGATTTTTATTCAAAATGGTCCCTGAGATTTGCATCATCCATAAGTTTGGTCCATGAGATTTAAAATCAGTAGAAGTAGTCCCTGAGATTGTCCACCATCCATGATTTTGGTCCTTCCGCTGAAGCTTTTGGTTGGAAGTTTGGGCAATTTTCAAAGCTTCGTATCTCAATCGTTTCTTAACCAAATTCAACCCATAATATATCAAAATGAAGATAGGAAAGTGTAGAATAAGATTATATCATTTGGAATCCCAATGATTGCGGGAGATGGTCAGAAAATAGCGTCAAAGTTGACTGGTCCGAGGGAAAACTGGAAAACTTGCCGGAAACTCACTGAAAACTGGGTAAACTTTAAACGTTCATAACTTCTTCAATACTAAACAAAATCAAGTGATTCAAAAACAAAAATCATACTTCTCGACGAGAAGAAGAGAATGGTACGTTTTTCAATGGCTAAATCGCTGTGGTTTGGCTGAAAAACTGCTCGAAAATGGCTGTTGAAAAACGAGCCAGCAACTTCCTTTCCATCACTCTTCCCCAACCTTTCCTTGGCCCACTTTTCTCTGTTGTATTTTCTCTTTATTGTTCATTTAAAAGTGAATTAAAATTAAAAACAAAAATGCTACCAAATCGGCTTTAAGCCTTCAATACAATGTATCATCCTTTCAACACACTAATGTCAAGATCATCTATGCAAAAAAATTCTTCAATATGGAGGCCATTTAAGAATTCATATGCGTTGAATAAATCGACAAAAATTTCATCATTTTGATGAATCGTTAATTTTTTGGATATCAAGGAAGGAGAGTTGAATATCTATAAACTGGCTAGAGCAAGGGAAAGAAGGAAAAGAGACTGAACCAAGTAAAGGCACATTAAAAAGAGAATGGAAATGTTCTAGCTACTGGGAACACTGATAGGAGCATATTTATGCGACTTAGTTAGCATGTTTTCTTGCATTTTCTTAGTTAGTTTCTACTTATTATACTGTTTTAAGCTATTTTTGTGTGTTTGTAGGTTCTAAGTGTCAAAATGGCAAAAAGAAGCAATTTGGAGCATTCTAGAGCATTTTTGGGCCAAGATTGGGTAGTGCAAGCATGGAGGCGAGTTGATGGACGAATTTGAAGATAAAAAGGCTTGAAATCAGCTCAAAAGATGGAGGAAAGAAGTCAAAGATAAAGAAGATAAGAAGTTAGCAAGAAATATGGAACATTATCCAAATCTTATCTCATCTTATCCAAATCTTATCTCATCTCATCCAAAACATTATCCTATCTTATCTTGACTTTCCTAATCCAAATACACAAAGGTTTCAGCCATTAGAAGGAGTCCTAAACACTTTAGGACACCTAAACATTGTTTCTAGAAGATAAATTCCCAGCTAGAGAGGGATGCCGCACCTATCTCCTTATTCTAGAGGGATTTGGTCCATTTAATTCCCCAAAACTTCAAGGATTCTGATTTCTAGAAGGGTTAGGAGTCCAAAACCTACCTAAACACCTTCCCAGCCGTGACCTAGCCTTCCCCTATATATATATGATTGTGCCACACAGATTGAGGCTCTCTACACATCCCTTCGTATTTCAACCATTCCAAACACCTTCCACCACCCATCCACACCACCTTTGCCCATCCATAAACCCTACCAGCCACTTGTGCCACAACCTTGCAAGGAGGAAGGAGAGGAGGAACAGCCTTGGAGCGTGTTGCACCCAATCTGGATTGCTGGGCGTTCTTAGGTGTTTTCTACCTTATGTTTTGGATGTTTAAATTAGTATTCCTTTGTCTTGCTGTAATCATGATAGGCTAAACTCATTTTTAGCTAGAGGCTACTTTGAAACCATGATTTTGTGTGTGATATGACTTGATAAATTTCAGTTACAGATTCTTGAAGTATGAATGTAATTGGCTTAACTATTTGAATTAGAACTTATTTATGTTTGTTGGTTGAGGGTCGATACTTAATTGGCATGCATAAATTTGATGCTAGGATATAAGTGAGTTTCACATAATCGTTACAAACTTATGTTCACAAGTAGTAAAGGTTGCTGGAACAATCGTGTTAAGTTCAATTCTTGGTGTGAGTAACATGATGTCATAGTTATGAATGCCTCGTCAATGCTTATGATTCTCATTGAGCATAATGATCTCTGATTGTGTCTCTATTATGATGTCATGTAGGGAAATTGATGAGAATAATTTGGTTGTAGATGAGTTGTCCGTCCAATTCAATGAAATTAGGAGAATCTGAGGGTTAATTAGTGATTGACACAGTTAATCTGGGGCATTGTCATTCGTAATTCAATGAAAACGTAACTGGAAGTCAAGTTATATGCATATAAATCATGTGTGGATAAGGAAACCTCTAGCTAGTTCCCCATCCATCCTTAAAACCCAATTTCGTCTAAATCTGCCTAGTTTAAAGTCTTTGTTTGTTTTAGCTTAGTTTCACTCTAAAACCAATCCCCTTTCACTTGTTTGAGTCAAATTAGTTAGAATCTATCTTAGTTTGTGTCTTTGTGTGTTTTGAGTCAAGTTTAATTCAATTTTCATCCAAAGTTGTGTCTAGTGTCTAGAATCTGTCCAATTAGTGTTTTTTAAGCAGTTTTGAGTGTTTTGAACCTGTTTTGAGTCTTATTAGTCTATTTAGAGTCTTTTGAGTCTTGCTTTGCTTATTTGAGTCAGTTTGTGTTAGATTAGCAAGCCCTCCTAATCCCCGGTCTAGAACGATCCCTACTTGCGTTTATACTACAATTGATAACAAGAGGGTTTAATTTGTGTGCTTAACTTTAATCACATCAAACACGCTTAAATACATATGGAGAGCTTATTTTTAGGGCTGGTTCGGTATGGGATACCGAATCGAAAATCATATCCCGATTCCCAAACCAAAATTTTCGGGAATCCCAATTTCAAGACCGATCCCAAACCAAATTTTTGGGAATCCCGAAATAGTTTCGGGATTTCGGGACAAATTGGGATTAAATTTTGATTTTGGGCTTTTGGGCTATTTAGCTGAAACTTGACATATTGGGCTTTTGGGCTAAAATTTAGCCTTTTATATTGAAATTATCAGCCCAATTTCGTGAATACCAATATGTCATGCATACAAATATGTCATATGTGCGTTTGTGCAATCTATTTTGAGCCTTTAACTTCATACATACCAATCTGTGCAATCATAGATTTATAGCCCTAATTGAAATATGAAATTATGAATTGTTCTTCAAATATATTCTACTACACATGCATGCAACAAAAATAAATTAAGTAACAAACCCAAAAGCAAAAAAATTAGTTACAAGCTAAAGTTTCAAAATAAATTAAGTAACAAACCCAAAAGCAAAAAAATTAGTTACAAGCCAAAGTTTCGAAATAAATTAAGTTAAAACCAAAAGCAAAAAGAAAAGCTTAAAGTTTTTGAAGATTGTTGGCCTCTTCGGCCCCTTCGGCCCCTTGATCTTGTTGATGGTTGTGGTTGCTCCCTTCTTGTTGGTACTCTTCCCCTTGATGTTGATGGTTGAGCCCTTCCCCTTTAAATGGGTGCTCGTGGAGGTAGTGATTGATTTTAACATTGTTGAACTTCAACTTGAGGTGGTCGAGGAGGTGGAGGTGGCATTTCATTTCCTTGTGTTGTATTCTCCTCACCTCCCAAATTAGCCATGCCTAAAACAATAAACCACAAATCATTTAGATTGAATTATAGAAGTAGATAATAAATACTAAGAAAATAAAAGAGGAAATTAAATTATTTACTTACTTTTTTCTAAGCATTCAAGTTCCTTGTAGAAATTGAATTCGTCGAGTGTAGGCTCCTTATAGAAACAAAATTCATTTCCTCTAAGCCAATCACTAGTACACACTAAAGCCTGATAGGAGCATATTTATGCAACTTTGTTAGCTTGTTTCCTTGCATTTTCTTAGTTAGTTTCTACTTATTGTAGTGTTTTAAGCTATTTTCGTATGTTTGTAGGTCCAATTGGCAAAGTTGGCAAAAAGATGCATTTTGGAGCGTTTTGGAGCATTTTTGGGCTTGGAATGGATAACATAAGTATAAAGCAAGATGGATGGACGAATTTGAAGTTCAAGAGAGGCTAGGAATGTGCAAAAGAGTTGAAGAAATTAATTCAAGTCATTGAAGATAAGGAATCAGCTACAAAGAAGGAGAATTATCCAAAACCTTATCCAACCTTATCTTATCTAAACTAACCTTATCTTACCTTACCTTATCTTATCTTATCCTATCCTAATCATTTCTTAACTTAATTCCTGCTGCAAAAGGGATTTGTTTTCAGTTTAGGAGACATAAAAACATGTTTTAGAAGAAACCTTATCCTCTCCTACATTGATGCCGCACCTATCCTTTCTAGAAGTGCCAAAATCAGCCAAATAACACCCTTTCTAGAAATCCCTAAAAAAATGGCGCCCCAAACCTTCTAGATGTCCTATTTCCTGCTGGGATTACATAACCTTTTCTCCTTAGGATTGTGTTATTATTTTCCTACACACAAACTATGTTTTGCAATCCTTTTCCTACATTAAATGTTTGTGCCGCACCCATCCCCTATAAATACAAGTTTATGCTGCACCATTCAGACCATCACCCTCTACCATAACTCAACTACAACCATCCATCACACACTCATTGTGCCGCAGCTGTGCAAGGAAGGAGAGGAGCCATCTGGAGCCGTGCTCGCCATTCAAGACGTTGGATCATTGGAACGTTTCTAGGTGTATTCTATCCTTTGTTTTCAATGTTTAAATTTATTTATCTTTGTTTAATTGCAAACATGAGGAACTAAACTCGTTTTAGCTAGAGGTGAATTCGAAGCCATGATTATATGTTATATATGAATTGATTTCCTCCAGTTATGATTTCATGAATCGTGGATGTGGTTTGCTTAACTGTTTGATTAAAACTTATTCTTGTATGTTGATTAAGGGTGCACACTTAGTTTGCATGCTAGGATTTGATGCTAAAATATAAGGAAGTTTCACCTAATAGTTACAAACTTATATTTTCAAGTAGTGGAGGTTGCTAGTCACGATCGCGTTAAGTAAATTCCTGGCAGGAGTGTCATGCTTTTCATAGTCACGAATGCCTTGTCAATGCTTATGATTTTCACAAAGCTTAATGATCTTTGTTTCGTGTCTCTATCATGCTTTTCATAGTTAGGGAGCTTAATAAAGAATAATTTGGTTGTCGGTGCGTATTCCATCCAATTCAATGAATCTAGAGAAATCTGAGAATTAATTAGTTCAATACAATTAATTTGGGGCATTGTCATTCATGGTTTGTTGGAAAAATAACTGGGAATCAATTCGTATGCAGATGTCATGTGTGGAGAAGGACCCTCTAGCTAGCCATTCACCCTTTAATTCACCCAAATTCGTACCAACCTTTGTTTAGTGTCTTAATCAGTTTGTTTTTACTTTAAATTCGTTAAAAACCCAATCCGCTTTACTTTCTTGTGTCAACTTAGTTAGAATCTGTTTAATTATGTGTCTTTTAGCATTTTGAGTCAAGTTAAAGTTAGAATTCGTCCAAATAACTCCCTAGTGTCTATTTTGAGTCTATGTGGTTGTTTTAAGCTGTTTTGAGTCTTGTAAGTTTAGTTTAGTGTTTTAGAGTTTAATTAGTGTAGATTAGCATCCCTTCTAATCCCCGGCTAGAACGATCCCTACTTACACATACTACATTGATAGGGTTTAAATTTGAGTGCAATTCAATTTCACATCAAAGCCTTAACCGTTTTAGGTATTAAGGAAGCTCTAAAAGGATCAACAACTCTCCCACCAAGACTAAAGGCATTCTCACTAGCAACGGTGCTACTAGGAAGGGCCAATACATCCTTAGCAACTTTACTATGAGTTGGATATGCACCACTATTTTCTTTCCACCAATCCAAAAGATTGAAACCCTCATATGTTAGGCTTTGATGTGGATCATTGAAGTACATATCCACTTCATTGGCTATCTCATTTTGTTGTGCCGCCACTCTCTTTTGTTGGATCTTCTTTATCATCTTTTTAGCAACATCAATATCTACCACACCCCCCATCATCTAGTACAACACTTGATCTTTGCTCCACATTTGAAGTAGCACTACTACTACTACTAAGGACCATTCCCTCCTTATATGCATTGTACAACTCAGTTACATAGCTTTTAACCCTTGCTTTCTCCTCCCTTATTTTGTCCCATCCATAGCTGAGCTCTTCTAGATTTGTCTCCAACATTTCAAATTTGTACCTCAGGTCAAGTGCTTGGGCTACAAAGAGAATAAGGTTCATCTTTTCAATGTCACCCCAATATTTGTCAAACTTGAGCTTCATTGAGGTAGCCACACTTATCAAAGTGGCATTAGAGGTGTTTAAAATTTGTTCTTCTATCTCCATTTGCAAAGCAATCACTATGCTAAGTATTAAGTGTGACGTTGGAGTAAGGGTTGCACTCAATGTCAAGGTGAAATCATAAAACTTTTTGAGAAAGTGAGCAAAACTCACCGACTTCTCCCAATCATCCACCTCTGGATGACCTACCCGCTTGGCCTTTGTTGTCACCCCATCAACCTCTTTCGAGACCTCCTCGTTAAAGTAAGTAATAAAAGAGTCACACTCAAAGGCCATTTTAGAGAACACTTCTTTAAACTTGAAAGCACTATTAAGCATTTCATAGGTGGCATTCCACATTGTGACAACATCAAAAGGGATACTTGACATCCTATCAAGTCTCAACAAGACACAATATTCCCTAAAAGAATCCAACCTTGCCGGGGATGAGTGTATAAACTTCACACAATTTCTTATGGCATCAATCTCACAACTAAGCTCCGTCATTCCATCCTTAACTATTAAATTGAGGATGTGACAAGCGGACCTTATGTGCAAGTGAGCCCCGTCGAGTAAAAGAGTACCATTTGACTTGAGTCTTCTTTTCATGTATGCAATATCGGTGTCATTTGCACTAGCATTGTCAACGGTAATGCTAAACACCTTGTCTATGCCCCAATAATTCAAGCAAACCTCTAGACATCTTCCAATGTCATCATCTTTGTGAGAAGTAACTTGGACAAAGTTTAGGATCCTCTTATGAAATGCCCAATTAGTGTCCAAAAAATGGACCGTGATGACCATGTAGCTTATCTTTTGAATCGAGGTCCAAGTATCGGTTGTGATACTCACTCTCAACCCTTTAATCACACTTTTTATTTTTACCTTCTCTTCGAAAAACAACTCCAAAACCCCCGCTGCCACCTTATGCCTATTAGGAAGTTTGTACTTTGGATTCAAGTCACGAATAAAAGCTCGAAAGTCCTTTTGATTGACCACCCTAAAAGGCATCTCCGTTATTATAATCCACCTTTCACATCTCCTATCAAGTCTTTTTTGATTGAAAGTGTGAGTGACAACTGCACCTCCCATCCTCGCTTGTGTCAATGTTGGTTGGTTCGGATCCACACTCTGAAAGAGACTAGAACCCGGGCATTTCTTCAAATGTTTAAGGATTCTCGCCATCCCATGAATTATAAGGTGTGCCGGTACTAAGAGTTTGCAATGCTTTCATTCAGCCATGTACGATTCCACCCCATTATTATCGGTTATAGTTACCCTCTTAGCATCGTTCCATGCTAGACTTATGCCCTTTCTTCTATTGCCCTTTTTCCGAGGATGACCCTCCCATTCTCTCACTACTTTTTCTACTTCCTCTTCCCCATCTTCCCCCTGTTCTTCTACTTGGTCTAATGCAATATTTTTCTCCATATTCGGATCATCATCCCAACAATCTTCATAATAATCATCATGCAGATAATCTTGAGGTGAGGGAGTTCCTAGTTGAAGGGTACCACTAGGTTGGATTTGTTTTCATTTTCCTAATACCGAGACCATAGGTGTACTAGATTGGCAACTAGACCCGTCCATCCTAACAAATATAATAACAATGCACATTAATATATCACAACCACAGTTCAACACATATCCAAATTCCAATACAATAAATCACATATCCAATTCAAATGCAATAACATATTCAATATGTGCAAAGTAAGCACAACATTAAATTTTAAATCTATGCATGCTAAATGACATTTCTTAAGAGGAAACAATTAAAGAGAATTCTCAAATCATATCTATTTGGATAGACTAAGGAAACAATTAAGGAGAATTCTCAAATCAAATCATATCTATTCTCATATCAAATCATATCAATTAAAGAG
This sequence comes from Heteromeles arbutifolia, assembly GCA_024362995.1. Lineage (NCBI taxonomy): Eukaryota > Viridiplantae > Streptophyta > Magnoliopsida > Rosales > Rosaceae > Heteromeles > Heteromeles arbutifolia. The sequence goes on from JANCRC010000012.1 coordinate 18,683,513, forward strand.
AATTCTTAAGAGGAAACAATTAAGGAAACAATGAAGATAGAGTACTAACTTTAAAAAGCTTCAATTCAAACCAAGGACCGATCTCCTTAAGCTCAATTTTATACAGATAATCCTTCTAGTGTAAATGGGAAAGCTAAAGTAAGCAGACAGAACCATTGAATAGAAACGAGGATCAAAATTTCAAATATGAATTGGACAAGCATGACAGGTAGTTCTATGTGACCACAATTTGAACTTGCTTAACCATATTACAACAAACTTTCAAATACGCACAGTTAGAACAGATCATGGAAGAAAATGACATTCAAAATCTATTGCAACTCCCTAAACCTTCTTAGATCAACGCAAAAGAGATAGTTCTTCAAGAAGCTTTGCTTGCATTCAAAGAATGAGGTAATAGATGGTGACCTCACTTTTGTCAGGTAAAATATGCCTTTCTAGTTTCTAATAAAAAAGACATCAACCCAAAGCAACATCAAACTCGAATTCCTTTAAATTCAGTGGTATTATAAACTATCTTGGCACAACCAAGATCAAGCCAATAATTTCAATTCTCTTTTTATACAACAAATGAAGGATAACTTATCCAACCTAGTCACTGTGTAACTCAACACTATAAAATTCACCGAAACAAATGAATTGCTTTGCCCACATAATAAACAATGAAGACTCAGAAGCCAGAGAATTTCAAATGCGACTATGCAAACAAGAAGGAAGGGAGAGAAAATGTATATCCAAGAACATATTGTCAAACATATAATGTATACAGGTTTTCAATTACCTACTAGCACTAAAATTTTCAATAAAGATACCATAAAACATCAAAAGTTTCAGCAAAAGTTTCAATTTCCAAGATTCAAAACATCGGAGCCATGTACATCATTGTTTAAGCATAATGCAACATCAACTAGACTACACTAGATCGCTCAACACCCATTACATATCTTCTACTTCATGACCCTCAAAGCAAGAACTCGGCAACACTAACTCAACACAACTATTATGCAAAACAACAAAATCTAGGGCTCTAATTCACCCAAGCACAATTCTTTTCAGTGCTAATTCAACCACATCAGCAACAAAATGCAGGAATTCTTCTTTATTTTTCGATGTAATTATCAAACATATATCATATACACAATCTGAAATATCCTCCTCCACATCTGGATATATACTCAGCATTAACATCAAATCTTAATTTCCTGTAACCAAACAAGAAGCTAAATCAAATAATGGACCAAAAAAAAGTTGAGTTTGAGAGATGATTTGTGACATACCGGATCTTTAACCTCAGGCTCAAGTTTCAACGATCTCTTTCTTGACTCTGCTTGGTAAAGGTTAACTGTATAAACCATAAATCATCAACCTCCATATCAGTATCTTCCAAATGCTAAATTTCACAAACCCTAATCTAGAATTCAAACCCTAAATTAATTCCAAAATTACCTGCTTTGGGGGAGAATCAGTGCACAGTGCATTGAAATTTGGATGAAGAAGTCGAGAGAGATAGATCAGAGAGGTGAGTGGCACCGGTGGTCGTGGCTCTGCCTTTGTATCGTGAAGGAAGGCTCCTCCATAGTGAGGGATGAAAAGTCGAGAGAGAGAGAGAGAGATCAGAAAGGTGATAGGTCAGTCGAGAGAGAGGTGAGTCAGTTCTGAGGGTTTGATTTGTATTAACGGTTGAGATTAAATTTCAACCAAATCCGACGGCTGTTATAATTCCAAATATATATATAAAATTAAATAATATATATATTTTTTATTTCGGTTCGGTTCGAGATTACCAAATGAATGAAAATGTGAGATCGATTCCTGTACCAAAATTTCAAGATCGGTTCGGTATTGGGCAGCGAAATTATCAGGATTTTCGGTTTGGTATTTTTTAGGTTCGGTTTCGGGATTTTTTCAGTTCGATTTGGAATATTTGGTATTTTTTTCCACCCCTACTTATTTTCTTAACCTTTTCAATGAAGAACACGAGAGGAGTACTTTATTGGGTGAGTTGATCAACTAGGAAGAGTGTACAAATTACTCCTCCTACCACCGAATTAGGAAAGAGTAAATGATTGTGGCTTTGAAAAAGGAGAAGCATAGAAAAACAGTGGGTCTTGGCAATATACTTATTGAAGTGTGAAAGGTCTTGCGAGGGACGAGTATAGAATGACTCACAAACATTTTCAATAAGATTTTGGAAACGAAGAAGATGCCAAATGAGTGGAGAAAAAGCACTTTTGTGCCTATCTACAAGAATAAGGGCGACATATAAAATTGCATGAACTATAGGGTATTAAGTTAATGAGTCTACAATGAAGCTTTGGGAGAGACTAATTAAGCATAGACTGAGGCAAAGGGACACGGATCTCAGACAATCAATTTGGGTTCATGCTAGGTTGCTCAATTATGGAGGCAATCTATCTCTTATGAAAATTGATGGAACGATATAAAGATATGCAGAAATATTTTCATATGATTTTTATGGATTTGGAAAAAGCGTATTCAATATGATATTCCTTGGTGTATGCTTTTCGAATATGATATAGTGCTGATAGATGAAACACTGCAGGGAGTAAATATGAAGCTTAACCTTGGGCGGGGAAGTGTTGGAATCTAAAGGTCATCGCCTAAGTAGGTCAAAGACAAAGTATATAGAGTGCAACTTGAGTGGGTATGGGGTTCCAAATGAGATAGGGGTGAGGTTTGGAGAATTGGATGAAGATTTCAACCATAGAATATAAATTGGATGGATGAAGTGGAAGAGTGCATCAGTGTGTTGTGCGACCATCCTATGCCACTAAAGTTCAAGGAAATTTTTTATAGGACTGCAATAAGGCCAACAATGCTTTATGGCATGGAATGTTGGGTGGTCAAGCATCAACATGTGCAAAAAATGAGTGTGGTGGAGAAAATAATGCTTCGTTGGATTTGTGGGCACATAAGAAAAGACAGGATTAGATGAGAGAAAATTGATTAAGGTGGTTTGAACATGTGAACCGAAGATCTACAGATGCTCGAGTTAAAAATATGATTATGAGATAGTGGCTAAGAGCAAAAGCTGTAGAGGAACACTTGGAAAGAGACTTTAAGAAAATACATGGCGTAACATCGAGCGCAATGACCTTTTAGAATTCATACAATCGATCCCACTTAATAAGATAAAGCTTTGTCTGAATTTATTTACATATTCAGACTTAATAAGATAAAGCTTTGTTTGAATTTGTTTACATATTCAGAACGAGAGATGTGATGAATGAGAATGTTACTCTAGTGTTCATGCATACAATAAACAAACCCTTCCTCGGTGATCATACATTTAGTGTTCAAGTATAAGACCAAAAACTCGTACTTTACATCACAAAAAAAAAAAAATTTTTTTTCTTCAAAAACCGGGCTACTTAATAGTACATATAAGGAAACGTAAGATTAAATTAAAAAAAAAAAAACTATTTTTCTCAACTTGCCTATCTATTGAACAAAAACTTAAACTAGGTAATAGTTGAGACTACTAAAAAAAAAAAGGAAAACTAATGAAAAGAGTTTGAAAATTTTGAGTTTTAACGATAAAGACAAAATAAAGGGTAAAATGAATAGTACTATGATTGACTTTTTAATGTAAAAATATGATTTTTCGTTAAAATAAACAATAACAGGAGCTTTTCGTTAAAGTTCCAAAAAAAAAAACCCTACAAAACAAGCCCTGAAAATAACTCATTTTTATTTGTCATTGTTGGTCTAATTTATAAGTTTGACATTGACACTGCTGACCCATCATTTAGGAGAGGATTTGTTTATTCAGCTGCTAATCTCCACAACCCCATCCCCATCCCCAAAAGTCCAAACTCCAAACTCCAATCCCAACGCCTCTTTCTTTGTCCCCTCCCCTTCTTTGGATCATTTCCCTCCTTCACCATCACCACCAAATCACCATCTACAACCCACATTATTAATTAATTAACAATAATAACCCATAATTACATAAATCATAAAAATAGCCCAAAATAAAATAAAATTAAAAACATGATAAAACGACAGCGTTTCCATTGTATGAGAGCCGAATCCTGCCCACAGTGGTCCCCCTTTTCTCTTTTTCTCATATTATTCTGTTTCCCAAAAAAGACAGCCGGAGCCGAGGGGGAGGAGAAGCTGACTCAAAAGTAACACTCCAAGAGCTTCACCCCTTAAACTCTCTCTCTCTCTTCGCACCTCAAAAACCAGCATCTTCTTCGATCTTCCATGCCCATTTCCCCAATCTCAGCCGACTAGCCAATCATGGGTTGCACCCAGTCGAAGATCGAGAACGAAGAAGCGGTCTCGCGCTGCAAAGATCGCAAGCTCTTCATGAAAGAAGCGGTCTCCTTTCGTAACGCCTTCGCCGCCGCCCACTCCTCCTACGCCATCTACTTGAAGAACACCGGCGCCGCCTTAAGCGACTACGCCCAGGGCGAGGTGGTGGGCCCGCACCCGCCCCATTTACAGTCCCACCAGCCCAATTTAGCCTCCCCCGCCGCCGCTGCCGCCGTTGGCGTCCCCGGCCCGCCTCCTTTTGCGGATACTTTTCCTCCACCGCCTCCGCCGCTCCCTAGCTTCTCCAGCTCCCCTCTACAGCGCGCCGCCAGCATGCCCGAAATCAAACCCGACCCCAAGCACCGGCCCAAGTCCAAGCCCAAGACCATCATTGAGGGGGACGAGGATGATGACGATGAGGTGATTGAGAATAGCGAGAGCTTGAGGCGTAGGACTAGCAGGGGCAGCCGGGGCAAGAGAGGGGTTGTGGAGAACGATCACAATTTGGATGGTCCACCGCCAGTGTCATCTCCGGCACCGCCGGTTTCGGTGGAGAGCCGGACGGTGCCGCCGCTGCCGCAGCATCGAGACAGCCCTTATGACTTCTTTTTCTCAGTGGAGGACATGCCGGCGTCGAGGCTGGCCGACCCCGAAGAGATTGAGCGAAAGGTGTATGACGAAAGGCCGCCGACGAGAGTAGAGAGTATTGAAGAGGAGGAGGCGTTCGAAGAAAGTCCGAAGAGAGTGGAGAAGGACGAAGAGCAGGAGGTGGAAAGGAGTCCGAAAGTCGAGGAGGTTGTGGCGGCGCCTCCGCCTCCGGTGGTGGAGGAGGTTCCCGGTGGGTTCACTGGAAAGAGCCTGAAGAAGGCGAAGGCGGCGGTGCCAAAGGGGACTGTGAATTTGCTGCAGATATTTATGGAACTTGATGACCATTTTCTCAAGGCGTCGGAGAGTGTCCATGACGTTTCCAAGATGTTGGAGGCCACCCGGCTCCACTATCACTCCAATTTTGCTGATAATCGAGGTAATCTTATGATTCTGTTGTTGGGTTTGTTATGTTATGTACGAGTAATCTTATGATGTTTTCAGATCGAAAAAGTGTAATTCTGATGTTTGTTGGCAATTACTGTGATTACGATTGCAGGGCACATTGATCACTCTGCTAGAGTGATGCGTGTTATCACATGGAATCGGTCTTTTAGAGGATTGCCGAATGTAGATGACGGCAAGGATGATTTCGACTCAGAAGAGCATGAAACTCACGCTACTGTCTTGGATAAATTGTTGGCGTGGGAGAAAAAGCTATACGATGAAGTCAAGGTACTCCAAAAACTCCATTGTTTCCGTTTTTATTTTTCTTTCAATGTGATATGAAATGGTGTAAGGAACTGCTACGTTGCGTTTGCATTCACCCTTTAATCCTTTTTGCTTCCACTGATTTCAATATGGTGATTGAATGCTACATTGTTTGACACAACTTTGCGAATCTGTCGTTGTTGTCGTTTGGTTTGGCTGTATTGTGGTCCTTTGAACTTTAGTAATGCTCTTCACTGATGTCAGTAGTCATTAATCATGTACTGAATCTTATTTGGGATTGGTTTGTGGATAGACAGGTGAGCTTATGAAATATGAGTACCAAAAGAAGGTTACCTCGCTGAACAGGCTGAAGAAACGAGGTACTAACTCTGAAGCATTGGAGAAAGCAAAAGCAGCTGTAAGTCATCTGCATACAAGATACATTGTTGACATGCAGTCCATGGATTCAACAGTATCAGAGATAAACTCTTTACGAGATGAACAATTGTACCCAAAACTTGTTCAGCTTGTCAAGGGGTGAGTTTTTCTTGATAACTACATTTATTTATGAGCAGTTTCATTGTTTCAGTTATCTTACTTTTTGTTGAGTTCTTGCTTTTCGACGTCTTAATTTATTTATTGCATTTGGTGATAGAGAACAATAGTCTACTTGTGCACATTGTTTGGGCTGATTAGGGAGATAGATGGTTTAATGGGGGTATAATAAGTTGTAGGTAGATATTGCAAATAATGAGCTATAGCTACATATTTTCTCCCGCGAAACTTCCAGATAATGTTGCAAGAACTGCTATTCAGAATGTAAGTCTTTATATCTGCCCAGGCATATTTGACAAGCTATGTGTGTTATGTAGAACCTCTGAACTTGGACGCTGATCAGTTGGAATTGATTCATATTTTTCGTGTTGGAAAGCATTCAACATAAGATTTCCTTTCTTCGCATCTTATGAGTGGATGGTGCTACCCTTCGGTGTGAAGACCTGTTAAAAAGTATTTAGTTCCTATATATTTTGAAGGATACCTATAGATATTGACCCATCCTAATGTGTTCTAGATCTTATTGCTCCAAGAGATTCTTTTATTTTGTTTTGGTTAATTAACACTGAGGGTTTTATTTTGTTTTGGTTTATTAACACTTGGGGTCATTGCCCTGCCTAGACACATGGTGTCTTGGCAGTGATGGACTTTACCACCGAACTGACCTTTTGGGAGTTTAGATCTTTAGTGCTTGAACAGTTATACTGCTTCGTCTTCAAACATGAAATTTGAAACCACTTAAAAATGACTCACGGACTGCAGGATGGCTATTATGTGGGGAACAATGCGAGCTCACCATGAGACCCAATCGAAGATTGTGACAGCACTCAGGTCGTTGGACATCTCCCAATGTCCCAAGCATACAAGTGAGCACCACCATGAGCGCACAATACAGCTGTTTGGTGTTGTGCAAGGGTGGCATGGTGAGTTTGTGAAGCTTGTGAGTCAACAAAAGGAGTACATAAAGGCCCTCAACAATTGGTTAAAACTTAATCTCATCCCCATTGAGAGCAACTTGAAGGAGAAGGTTTCTTCCCCTCCAAGAATTCAACGACCCCCTATTCAGGGACTCCTCCTTGCTTGGCATGACCATCTAGAGAAACTTCCAGACGATGTTGCAAGAACTGCGATACACAACTTTGCTGCTGTAATTAATACTATTATGATTCACCAAGAGGAAGAAATTAAAATGAAGGAGAAATGTGAAGACACCAGGAAAGAACTTTCCCGCAAGGCCAGACAATTCGAAGACTGGTACAATAAAAATATGCACAAGACCATTCCGGACGAAGGAGATACAGATAGGCCAGAAGGCCACACTCGAAGTGATGTGGTTGCAGAAAAGCAGTTTGCAGTGGAGACAGTGAAGAAGAGGTTAGAAGAGGAGGAGGAATCGTATGAACGGTTATGCCTTCAGGTGAGAGAGAAGTCGATCGCAAGTCTTAAAACTCGCTTGCCAGAACTCTTTGGGGCCTTGTCGGATTTTGCCTATTATTGTTCAGAGATGTACAAAAGCTTGAGGTCCAAATCACCCCATAATCCAAGTGAGAGCTCAGCAAGAGAATAGGTTTGTATCTATAATTTGCCCATTTATTTTTGTTTAAATGATTTTTTTTTCCTGCTTATATGTTTAATTGTATCTATTAGTAACTTGTAAGCTTGTGCAATTTTCTTATGGGACAAAGCCCTCAAAACCATATACATAAAGTTGTATCAATATATATTGAGAATTGAGAAACAATTCTCTCTCGTTGCTTTCCCTTTGTTTTTGTATAGACTCTATTATGTACGTGTTGATGCAGTGAAGCATCAACACGTACATAAAATGAGTGTAGCGGAGATGAGAATGCTTCGTTGGATGTGTGGGCACACAAGAAAGGATAAGATTAGGAGTGAGGATATCCGAGCTAAAGTAGGAGTAGCCGAAATTGAAGGAAAGATGAGAGAAAATCAATTATGGTGGTTTGGACATGTGAAACGAAGGTTTACTGACGTTTCGGTTAGAAGATGCGATTACGAGACAGAGGTTCATGGCATTACGAGACAAAGGTTCAGGGCCGAAGGGGTAGAGGAAGACCTAGGAAGACTTTGGAAGAGACTCTAATAAAAGACTTGGAGAACTTGAATCTAACGGAAGACATGGCACATAATTGAGCATAATGACGTTCTAAGATTCATACAGCCGACCCTATTTAGTGGGAAAATGCTTTGTTGTGTTGTTGTATAGACTCTCTATTATGCGGGAAAGACTTGTCTAACTATTTGGAATGTCACCGCAGAGCTTTGGACAATGATACAATGTCATGTATCTCAACTTGGTGTCCTCGTTCTACATGGCATTGCATCATTGATTTAAGATGTCGTCACATTCGTGTCAATGTTCCATCCAAGTTATTCTCGTACTATAATGTCTTCTAATTTGTCCGGTGTCAGTGCACTAGTATTAAATATGATAAGTTTTTTTACCCTCTAGATATCCTTTTTAAGACTGATGGGGATTCTCTTCCCTACCCTCCCCTTCTCTGACAATTGTTTTTCCTCTCTCTCTTGAGCGTTCAAACAGGAGGGAAATGGAGGGGAGGGAAAATACCCTTTAATGTACCTATTTTGAGACAAAACTTAGGGACACTCCGTCTAATCATTCCATTTAATATTGACAAGCATATTGACTCATGATCAACTGTCCATGTTTTATAAATGTACTTGTCATTGAAAGTCGATATGGCAAGTAACTGCTGATGCGATATCATCTCGATAGGCGATAGGACTCAAAATTTTCTGTTTGGAAGGTAATCCTCAACTAAGTATCTTAACACCTTTTTAAAATAGTTGGTGAGGTAGATAACCCTTTATAGGAAAAAGATGCATAGATGGTTAGAAACCACACACAAGCTGAGGAAAAGAATGAGAACTGCCTTTACAGTTACAGATGAGCTGATCCATCCAACCAAAGTTTTATAATGTCTAGGGTACAACTTACACTCTACGCTTCATACGCGTTCGTTGAACATCGGTCACATACGAATACGATTGTCAAGGAAAACGTTGGTATTCTGCAGAACGTATACGAATCTTATGTACAGATGTATTTTTCAATCAATAACATGTTTGATTCCTGTGAGTAGTTTGTTGAGACTCCGACTTGCACTTTGAAGAAAACAATCTCCGAGGGAGTAACAGGCAAAATGGGATTCCTCAAAAAACGTCAAGTCATCCCAAGCAGCAAAATGCCTTTCTTCTTCTGTCTCGTGTTACGCTGTTTAGATTCACTCCGGCAGGCCTTGCGGGGCAAGCTCTTGCTAATCTCTTTGCTGCATAGGTGCAAAGGAAAACAACTTTCTAAGCATTGTCCGAACGCAAGTTAGAATGCAAAAACTGTAACTAGGAGACCGTCAAGTAATTACGATTACTACAACCGTACAAAACTAGGTGATAATCCTGCTATCCTAGGCACTAATATAACCTCGGTTCTAAAAATTCCTGCCTAGCGCTGCTGAGGCGCTAGACGGCTGGCTACCATCCCGATTAACCCCTAGGTGTTTGAAAATTAAGAAAGGGCGCCTAAACCGGCTTAGGTGCCTGCCTAGCCCATCCAGACCAGACACCTGCCTAGGTTGCGACTCTCACTTAGACAAAAAAGAGATCACTTTCATTTTGCATTATGTTATAGTACTTTATAATCTATCTGTTATACAACTTTGCAATTTATGTATCACAATGTAATTATTTATTTTTTAAGTATAAGCAAGCACTTTTTTTATACGATATATAATAAATTTACATAAATCTGCCTAGACGTTAGGTCCCAGCCCACCGCCCGACTAGCGTCTAGCATCTTTTATAACCTTGAATACAACAGAAACATATCTTTCTTCCGGATAATAAATCTAAATTTTACCTATTTCATGGAAAAGCTCGTTGATGTTCTGTGCGGTTTTGGCTGATGTTTCCAAGAAAAACATCCCATTCTCTTGAGAAAATTGGTCCCCTTCCTGCAACCCAATTACAATAAAAATCAAAGAGTCACCTATCATCTGTTTACAACTTTCGACCGAACAAACAGCGAAACATCGAATGTGCATTCCTAAGACAGTCATGCAGATGGAAAGCGAAAGAGAATGGGAAACTGTGGAGAAGCTGTTGGAAATACCTCGCTCTCGACCTCCCTTTTCGCCTCCAAGTCGCACTTATTTCCGACCAATGCCATCACCAAGTTTAAATTCCCTGAAAAATGTGATAAATATTAAATAATACATCATCTCTCAAGAACAGCCGGAGATCATTCCAAAATAAGCACACAATGCTGAAAACGAATCATTTTCGAAGTGCAACAAAATATTCATCCGAAAAAAGACGTACTACTTTAACATAAAACATAGGAAACACAGAGATGTATGCAATACAAAAGCTAGACCAGCTTGTTTCAAACTGTACTAGCCAGCCCGAGAAAAGCAATTAAATTTTTGACAGCAGAGGGCACGCGAAAGAGATGTACTGGGGCCTGCCGCAGATTAATAATACAAACGACACAAATGTAGACCATGAAAGGTGACAAACTGCCCGAAAGATTCAGATGAGAATAGGAACTAAATAGGAGGTATATGCAACTATCGGAACACTTCTAGTATACGAAGTAATTTATATCACATATCTGATGAAATATTTGCAAAATACCCACAAGTTTTTTCCTTTAACAAAAGCATATTAGGAAGATTATATAGTTATGATTACCATAAGACAAGAGAAGAGGTAAATCAGTTTTAGTAATTCGGCTATTTATAGTCTTTAAGATTGGAAACAGAGTTTAGGAATGGAAAAACACGATAAGAGCACTAGTGTTCAATCTTCATGTCCTTACCTTGCCTCTGCAATTCTTGAACCCATTTTTTGGCTCGAGTAAATGTATCCTGGGGACAATGCAAAATAGTAATCAGAGAACCACAGATAACTGTAATATATTATAACTCAGTATTGAACTGAATATCATGCCAACATAGATATATTGGATTTAAAGTCACAAACTAATCAGAAGTATCTACAGGCAGAGAGAGAGAGAGAGAGAGAGAGAGAGAGAGAGAGAGAGAGAGAGAGAGAGAGAGAAGAGCTGCACGCATTCAGCGTTCTAAAATGTGCCCTCCCATTGATTATTTATTACTAAGTTACTGAGTACATGGTATAACTTGATATTATATTTCAAATGCAACTTTTGTTATAAGTGAAAAGTGATTCATAGGTACCGCGCTTGAGATGTCGTACGCGACTACTGCTGCTGCTGCACCACGATAGTACATAGGAGCCAAGCTATGGTATCGTTCTTGTCCTGCGGTGTCCCATATGTCAAACTTCACAGTGGCTTCGCTTAAGGACAGTATCTGAGTGAAAAAAGCTGCTCCAATGGTTGGTTCCTGCATCAAGACATGCGCCAAGGTCCTCAATTGTTCAACACATAAATTGGGAAAAGGAAAGGTTGTATCGAAAATACAAGAGGCCAACAAATACCTGGTTATCGAAAAACTGGCCCTTGACAAATCTTAACACCAAACTGGTTTTCCCAGTTCCCATGTCCCCCAGAAGCACCTGAAAAAAGAAACATTTAAGAAATTTAGAAATAACCCGTGTCTTTCTGAGACGATTCAACTAATATTGTTCATGCACTACATAATAAACAAAACTACAAATAAGAACTAACATTTTTCCACTTCGTTCGGTACCAAAAATGTGGTTACAATATCCAATCTAATCGTCCAAATTACTAAAGAAAAATGCAGATGAAAGATCGGATCCTAAAACTAAAAGGCGATCTAGAGTAACAAAATGGCACACTTAGAAATGCTGCTTTGTTAGAAATCCCGATACAGCCAACACAGCTAATGTTTAACTAGTAAGTGAAGCATTGCAAACATTCGAACAAGGAAGCTTTCTAATTTTTATGGGAGGTCTCCACAGTTTCATTGAATCAACTAGGAAATCGAAGCTGTAGAATACAGAATACTTTATATCCAATAGCTTCATTTGGATGGTCACAGAAGGTACATCAAACTTATGTGGGGTTGAAAATTTCCAGCATGCAGTTGGGAAAAAGTATATATCTCTACAATTTACATCAAATTTTGTATTCTGGGTAATATATAAAATTTAGATTCTTGAGCTAAGCAATTACTATTAGAACCCTTGCAGATTCACATAAAATCTCTCCACAGATCAGCCATTTTCATATCAACAAATAATGATAGATTGTAGCCGAAGGGAACAGAGGGAATTAAAAAAAAAAAATCAAATTAGAAACAAATATAGCAAGTAAAGAATTGGAAATAAGAGAAAGGGTAAGACATACCCACCAGTTTGGCTTGTATGATCTTGTTGCCAGGCCTGGCCATTGGAGCACTACTTTGATCAAAATTGTATAAGGTTTTGAGAGAGAGAGAGAGAGAGAGAGAGAGAGAGAGAGAGAGGTTGCAATAAAAGTGACAAGAAATTTTTGTGTTGATTTTGCTAGAAAATGTATATTGAATGAATAGATGGAGAAACTAGAAAGTAGACTGGTTGTTGTATTGACTGGTAGTTTAGTTGCACTTTGCGCTTCTCCAATCTCAAATCTCAATCAAGAGAAGCAGCATCCCTTCTCGTTCAGCAAAAAAAAAAAAAAAACAGAAAAAAAGAAAAAGGGGAGCATTCCTTGTGGGTCTATATCTTCAAAAGGGCCCTATTAGTTTATCCGAGTCCATCGAATTCAGGAGTCTCCTGGCGTTGTTATACTCAAAATTGATATGCTGGGTTGTTCATGTTACATGAGTCCGTTTTATTGATCAAAACCCTAGACTCTCACAAAACAAAATTAATGTTACATAAAACAAGTAGCAAAATTTCAACATTTTTAGACACGTAAATGATCGAAATAGATTATATGTGTTTACTATTGGATTCGAATAGTATTCGGATTATATCTTATAAATACAATTTCATAAGAATTCTATTTTATCTTTAGGATTTGTATGAGATTCCGGGACGTTTGATAATCATTTCGTTTTCAAGATTAATAAAAAAACATGAGTGGGCGTTACCTTTCTATTGGATACATTCATTGATAGTTGGCTGGTTCAGCAAGCAACGCCTCATCTTGCAAGTGTATCATCACTTAAATCATACTAGTAAAAAAAAGTTGGAGGAAAAATTTGTTCGAAATTCCATATGACTTGCACAATGTCGTCTGCCACCTTTTTAACATTCGACACACGCAACGACTTTGCAGTCGATGGGAAAAAAATCTTGATAACAATATTATCGGTTTCACCACTCAAGAGACAACATGCTTCGAATACCAACCAGAAGAAGATGATGGAGTAGCACATGACAGTCATGGCTCTTTAGTCCAGAAAATTTACCACCTTCTATGTTCACGCAACGTGAGATGTTGGAAGCATACTTATTTGGAAACTTCACAGAAAAAACGTCTCTTCATCCACAAGGGTCGCCTTATGCCCATTCATTTCAAATCGAGGTAAGCTTTGACCGTGTCCTTCGATTTTTCCACAATGTCTAGAATTGTCCTACCAATGTATCGCACACATTTTTTTTCAATAAGAATCACATCAAGGTCGTGTCTTATTTTTAACTTCGATCAGTACGGGAGCTCAAATAACATAGTCTTAGGCATCCAGTTCAGGTGCGTTGTTTATCTAGGCCTAATTACAACTTTGCCAAACAGACCAAATTCCGTATTGGTTAACTAAGTCAAAATCTTATCTGTCGATCATTCTCTAGGTCTTAGGCAAATCTATGTTGTGCTATCAAAGGCTTTATCGTTCGCACACCACTCGTCATCTGATGACAACCATCTATAATGACCCATATAACATTCCTTTTCAGCGTGCCAAGAAGATGTTACGTTGTCCTTGCTTACCTGGCATGTCATATAACCCTTTGTGCTTCAGCCGAAAATCATTGCATAAGCGGGGAAATCGTTTATAGTCCACATCACTATTGCTTGCAAGGTGAACATCTTCCCAGTAGACTTATCATATGTACGGATATCATTTTCCTGTAAATCCTTTAATTCATCAACCAATGGCTGCAAATTAATGGACTTTCCTAGATCTTCGGTAATTAATAGTCGTCATTTATTCTTTTTTCATGCACTTCAAATATGGCAAATTATGAGGAACTACAACCATCGACCAAGTTCTTTGGGTGTGATTTAGAACCTCAAACGGATTAATTCCGTCAGCAGCAAGTCTTAATCTGATGTTACATAGGTCAGTTACAAAATCGAGTACATCCGATTGAATTATTTCCATGCCTATCCGTTTGCAGGATTCCTTGTAACATCATCATTAACCCATCCTTCCTTATGCCATCTCATGTCGCTTACAGTATGCATCGACATGTACAATCGCTACAATCAAGTCCTTAATGGAAGATAACGCATCATCTTTTGTGGAATCTTTGTCGTTTTATTTTGAGATGTCATTTTATATCTCGGCTTATTGCACAGAACATTATCCAACTCTTTGGTCTTCTTATAGAACAATATACAATTATTTACACATGCATGAACCTTTTAATACCCCAATCCGAGATCGTTCACACCTTATGCACACTTTTATGATCTTTAGGCAAACAATTGTCCTTTGAAAGCATCCACTTGAAAACCCCATAAAGTAATCAAAATACCGGTTTGACATACAAAACTTGATTTTGCCATACATCAACTCGACAATGTTCATGAGTACGGAAAAGTTTTCGCAATTCGGGTACAATTGACATGCCCCGATCTCGGTGTCCGAAGGACAATGGGATGGCCACGTGCTGGCGGACACTCGAGGTTGACCCAAGCCATTTAATTAATGCATATGCCGAGAATATGTAAAACATGCATATAAATTTCGTTCCATAACCACGCAAGGAAAAATCAAAATACACAGCTTAACGAAATAATAATAATAAGGTACTGATCATAGATAGAAGGAAAATATTCAACTGCCAACATTTAAAAAGTGATAATGCATGGACATGTTCTGAGCATACTACTAATTCGAAATACAAGCGGAATGGATATTAAAGGGTGCGATCACTGATATGGAAATGCCTCGTAGCTCGGATCGTACGCCTCATTCCTTGGCCCTGAAGGGGGCACAAAACAAAACATGAGTGGACCTAGTTTAATATAATTAATACTAAAATCAATTACCCTTCAAACGCACTAATCCCCAGTTTAAGAAAACTCATACAGCATAATAAGTAATAGGTTTTTCGAAAACCCTAGCATGCCATAAAACCTTTGTAAAACATATATCATATATAGTGTGCTTAGTAGTAGTATCATAATCGCCCGAAGGCACATCCATCACCCTCTCGAAGGCACATACATCACCCGCCCGAAAGCACATTGTATGAGCACCTGCTAAGTAAGCACAGAAAATCATGAACATAATATTTCCAAAATATATATCATCAGAGCTCAATAGCTCAAACATCGTATCATAAATCCATGTCATAAATATTTCAGTAAACGTAAATTCGATAAAGCATGATATTTCATAAAGCGTAAATCCAATAACTCATAAACGTTTCATAAAATGTGGTCATAAAATCATGTTTTTCATGTATGCATTTCTAGGAATAAAATCATGCATTTTAGAAAGGGCCCACTCATAGATACTCTGTTACCAAAGTGCCATTCAATAAAGGGAGGACGGGGTCACCTCAAACTACACACCTAAGCACAAAAGATGACCAATTAGTAAACCTTATCAAGACGATTGAATTTGAGAAAACGGATGTCGTTGTAAACACGAAAATTCTATATCGAATGAAACGAGAATAGGTGTACAAAATAAATTTGTATTGATTTGAATTTGTAGGTTACAATCTCTGTTTACAATTTTCCTCTGATTCAGTCTTCAAATTTGATGTAGATGCGTAGGTTTTTGATCCAAGGGTTGCAATGACTTGATCTCGGATGAACGATTGAACGATTGCTTCAAGTTTTGAGCTTGAAACAATGCTTGGATAGTCTTCACCTTAGGTTTAGGGTTGCGGCAAAGGTAGTGTTGATGTAGGATTTTGTTGATTCAAGGGTCTTGGTGACTTGATCTTGAATCGAATGTCGTTACAAGTTTTGAGCTTGTAACAAAGTCTTGAACGAATCGGCACAAGTGCTTGTTGATTCTTCAAGGGAATGCTTTGACTTTGGTCGAAATAAAGATTCGGCTTTGGTTGAACGTTCTTCGAAGAGAGCTTTGAAAACGTATTAGTCTTCAAAGATTTGTGCAGAGGTTCTTCTTTGTAGAGATTTTTGACCCTTATGCTTGTGGGAGGACCTTGTATTTATAGGCTTCTCAAGGCTTGCCTTTGGGATGATTTTAGGAATGTTTTGTGTCTTAATTTCAGCCACTTTACTCCCTTGGCCGAATTTAAGGATCTTGTTGCCTATTTTGTGAGCAATCTTCAATTCTTACTTGTTTTATGAAGATGCTTTAGCTTTCTTTCCAGTTTTAGGATCAATTTGGATTCCCTAGCCAAATTTAAGGGGGGATTCTCCCTTATTGCCAAATTTTGGGGAAGTTTTATACTTCCTTTGCTTGACTTGTGCCACATGTCATTGATGACTTGTCCATTTGTGATGAGTCATACACCACGTGGAGCTTTGCGATGCATCATTTGTATGCAATGAAATTTACATGTGTACAAATGCCCCCACTTCAAGGCTTGTTGTAAGCATGTGCTTGTCCCATGTAGGAAACATGTTTTGAAGTCCTGGAATGTGAATGCTCTAACTCAAGGGTCGTCTAGACTTGATCTTGAATTAGTTTTCTTCTTCAAGGGCTATAAGGCGTATTTCTTGAACGAAACATTTCTTCAAGGGCCGTTGAGGCTTGGTCTTGAATAGAGGTGATGAATTTCGTCAAGGGCCATTGAGGCGTATTTCTTGAACGAAACATTCCTTCAAGGGCCCTAGAGGCTTGGTCTTGAATGAAATGAAACTTTTCTTCAAGGGCTGTAGAGGCTAGATCTTGAAAGAAATGAAATTTGTTTCTTCAATGGCCGTAGAGGCTTGATCTTGAAAGAAATTTTGAAAATGGATAAATTGGCACATACTTATTGTGCGTATTTGATTTCCCATAATCTTTGACAAAATACATTTGGCGCATTTTGAATTTTTCCTTGTGGTTGTAGGAAAAAAAAATGTTTTTCTTCATTCGATATGAATCTTCTTCAATTTTGGTAACGAAGGTGACTTCCTTCAAAATGTTGGAAAGCTTTTGTGATTTCCTTCTAGGTTTTGGAAATATGTAATGCTTATCCCTGGGTGAGTAGGATGTGCATTTTTCACTTTCCCTTTTTTTCCTTCCCATGGCAAAGGGGAATTTTTTTTTTCTTGTTTTGATGTCCCATGGCATGAAGGAGGGATTTTTTTTCCTTTCTTCTTTTGATTCCAAACTCCGTCCTTGTTTTGATTTTCCAATGGCAAGGAGGTTTTTTTACTTTCCCTTTTTTTGTTTTGGGAAACATGTCCGCTAACTTGCACGCCCAATTTGACGTCAATTTATTTCTTGGAAAATTCTTAAAAAATATGGGAAATTTAGCTTTATCCCTTATCTTTTCAAGCATATATTGTACATAACTAGGAAAAATCGGGAAAGCCTTGAACTTTGCATTTTCTTATAGCTATGCAATTCCTGACGGGAAAGCAATTTCTGCGGGAATGACTTTGAAAAATGGAATGTTTGGCTTTAGGGAAAATTATGAAATTTGGATACAATGCTCCTTAGCCACTTAGCTCCCTTCTCCAGTTTTCCTTGCATAAAAATGCTTCGGGAAAGTTAAGTTGTCACCAAAAATGTCCTACCTATGCAGATTGGCTGAAACTTGCCATTTTTTTGCTTGGAGTTTGCTTCCTTCTTTTGGTAGGAATGTGCTTTCTTGTTTTGATTTTCCTTTTGCTATTTGGGTATGCATTTCCCTTATAGCATTAGGAAGCAATTGACCCATATATATAGGACAATTGGGTGTATATTTTTTCCACAACACAACTCCTCTTGTTGTGCACTTTGTAGCTGCTTGGAGTCATGGGTTTTCTTTGCTGCTATGCTTGTCGTGCCTGTTGTTGCTGCTTGGAGCTTGTTGCCGTGCATCACTTTTACTGTGTGGGGTAGTGCAAAAGACTACATCATTTTTAAGCTATGTAGTGCCTTTTAGTCACAACTTTCCTCAGTGGTGATGTGGTCGTGCCTCTTACCTCTGCTACCGCTGCCGTGCCCTACAGTTGCTACTTGGAGCTTGTTGCATTGCGTCACTTTTACCATGTGGGGTTGTGCAAAAGACTGCAGCGTTTTTACGCTGTGTAGTGCCTTTTGGTCACAACTTTCCTCGGTGGTGACGTTGGCCTGCCCTTTGCCGCTACTTGGAGCCGCTCACTTTGTCGTGCTCTTGAAGCTTTTGTGGTTGATTTCTTTTTGTTGTTGTGACTTTGTCATCGTCATCCTTTAATGCTTACGAGGTTTGTCTCGCATGTCTTTTGCTTAAGCGAAGCAAAATATTTTTTTTTTCTTCTTTGTTTTTCTTGCCGTCCCACCTCGTGCTTATGTTGTCTTTTCTTTCTTTTTTTTATTGCAACCATGGTATTTTTCAAGTGCTTTAAGAGCAATACCATCACGATTCTTGCGAAGGAAGGTGATTCGCAAGATAGGGGAATAAAGTTGAAGCTTTGGGCGCCGTTGACTGGCCATAAGGCGCTTGTTCTTCCTGCAAAAGATAACTCCATGCATATCAAGTTGTGGTCTTCTGATGTATCTTGGGAGGTGACAGATTTTGGTCATCCGAATACAAAGAAGAAGGCATTCACGTCGAAGATTCTTATTTTAAATCTTTCGCACCATGTTCGTGACAATCCACTGGCTTTGTTTGAGCTTCTTGGTGATAGCATCTGTAGTGGAGCTATGACTTGGAATAGCACCTTGTTGACTACTGGAGAAGCCGTCTTTGTTTTTTTTTTTTGTGCTCATTTTGTAATACGGCTTTGTAGCCAAATTCTTCCTTTAAAGAAATAAAGTATTCACATTCTTGAATTTGCTCTTTATTCTTCAAAGTGTTTGTGTTTTGTTGGTGATGTGACTATACTTGAAGTTTTGAAATTTCAAGTTGCCTACGTACCCTTGGTTGAGGAGGGATCAAGTCATGACGTAGTTCAAATGAGTAATGGATGTTGGCATTTTTAATGGTGATTATGATGGTGATTTTGTTTTTTTTGTTTTTGGTTTTATTTTGCCATACACATTTTATGCTCTTGCAAGCCAGGAACGTTGGGTGTCGCCTTTTATGCTCATGTGAATAAGGAGCATTGTTCCATGTGCAGTTTAGGCTCATGTGGGCGAGGAACATTGAGTATTTGCCTTAGAGGTTGTAGTGCTTCAAGAATCTACCGTTGATGAGGCCGATCTTCAAATCATCTTCTGCCCTGATTAAGTAGGCACCGTTGGTGTAGACCTCTTGTATTACGTAAGGTATATCCTACTTTGATGTGAATTTGCTTTTTGTTTTGTGAGTTGTGATGATAGGCCTTCGTAATTCCAAGACAGGATCTCTAGTTTGGAAAGACCTTGGGCAGACTTTCTTGCTGAACGCCTTGGATAGCTGTGATTGGTAGCATTCCAGGTGTTGTTGAGCTTCGAGCCTCCTTTCGTTGAGTGCTTTTAACTCTTGAAGTCGTAGCTTTGCGTTTTCCTCTTCAATCAAGCCTTCTTGTATGGCCATCTTTAGTGAGAGGATTTGATTTTCGAGTGGCAGAGCAGCTTCCATGCCATATACGAGAGAATAAGGTGTAGCTTGGGTAGGAGTCCTATGTGTCGTCCTATATGCCCAAAGTGTTTCGCTTATTCTTTCGTGCCAGTTTCTCTTTGTTCGGCCGATCACCTTCTTCAGGAGGTTGCATATCATTTCGTTGAATGCTTCGGTAAGACCGTTGGCCGGAGCATGATATATGGATGACTTGTGTTGATTGAACTTGTATTTCTCGCATAGCTCGTCCATGAGTCGATTGGAAAACTGTTTTCTGTTATCGGTGATGATGTAGCGAGGCACACTATATCGGTGGATGATATGCTCATTGATGAAACGGACGATAGCTTCCTTCTTGACTTCCCTTAGGGGTATGGATTCAACCCACTTGGAGAAGTAATATGTTGTAGCTAGGATGTAAGCCTTTCTGGCAAATGATTTTGGTGCGATTGGTCCCACGACGTCCAATCCCTATACGTCAAATGGCTATGAAGCAACCGTATGGTGTAATGGCTCAGGCGGTTGATGTATGAAGTTGGCGTGGAACTAGCTGGCTTGGCACCTTTTGGCGTGCTCCAGGAAATCTTTCACCATGCTTAGCCAGTAATAGCCCATTCTTTTGAGCTGGAAGTGTAGCTTTGGTCCAGACTGATGTGCTCCGCATACGCCTGAATGTGCTTCTTCCATGGCTTGATTGGCTTCTTCCTCACCTAGGCATCTTAGAAGTACTCCTTCAAAAGAGTGTCAGTAGAGTGTTCCTTTGTAGTAAAGGAACCGAGGTGCTCATTGACGTACTTCAGAGCAACTTCTAGGATCGTTCAGAAGCTTTCTATGCTCCAAGTAATCGATCAATAGTTGTCTCCACTGTTCAGTGTCGACTGGAAGTACTGAGATGACGTTTGTATCATCCCGTAGTGTTTCAATGTCGAGTGGGATCACCCATTTTTGGCAAATTGGTACGTCTGTAGCTTCATCTTCTCCTAGCGTCATAATTGAAGCTAAGTTAGTGAGAGCATCTACCATTTGATTTCTTTTCTTGGCACATGTTCTAGCGTCATAGCCTTGAACTTTCATAGAAGTTGAATTGCTAGCCGGAAGTATGGGATGTGATCATCTTTCCTCACTTCATATTCAGTCAAGAGTTGATTGATTATGAGCTTGGAGTTGCCTACACTTCTAGCGTTGTGATTTCCATGTCGATCGCCATTTGGAGTCCAATAATTAGAGCTTGGTACTCAGCAACGTTGTTGGAGCATAGCTCGCTTAGTCGGAAGGAATATGGTAGTATTTGTCTTTGTGGTGACATGAATACTACTCCTGCCTCGCTCTGTCTGCTTGTGCAGATCCGTCGAAGAACATTGTCCATTCCGGGAAGATGTCGACGTAGAACACCTCCTCGTCAGGCAAGACATCTGAGATTTTCCAATCAGCTGGGATTGGATGATCGGCAAGGAAGTCCACTAGCGCTTGTCCTTTGATGGCTTTAGCTGAAATGTAGATGATCTAGTATTTATTGAGAAACAATGCCCATTTTACTAGTCGCCCAGTCAAAACTTGCTTGGACATGACTTATTTGATTGGGTCAGCTTTGGCAACCAAGTGGATGGTGTAAGCATGCATGTAGTGTTTGAGTTTTTAGACAGAAAAGACTAAGGCAAGGCACATTTTCTCGGTCGATGAGTAGTTGAGCTCGGCACCAGTGAGAGTTCTACTTAGGGCATAGAGTGCTCTTTCCTTTTGGTCTTCATTTTCTTGCGCCAAGACTGCTCCAATGGAACCCTTCTGTGTGGTAATGTATAGGATAAGCAATTTTCCAGGCAAGGGTGCTCCTAAGATAGGTGGGCTTGCCAGGTACCAGTTTATGCTCTCGAAGACATTGCAGTATGTGTCGTCCCATATGAATGGAGTGTCATTCTTCATGAGTTGACTGAAGGGTTGACAGTGTCTAACAAGGTTAGAGATGAAGCGCCTAATGAAGGCTAGCCGTCATTGTAAACTTTTCAGCTCGTGTAGATTCATTGGCTCGGGTATGCTTTGAATGGCCTTAATCTTCGATTGGTCCACTTCAATGCCATGGTGCTTGGCAATGAAGCTGAGGAACTTCCTAGAGGTGATGCCAAATGCACACTTCGATGGGTTCATCTTGAGGTTGTAGTGTCGTAATTTGTCGAACACCATTCATAAATTCTTCAAGTGATCGGATATTTTCTTGGTCTTGACAACTACGTCATCTACGTAACATTCTATGTTTTTGTGCAGCATGTCGTTGAAGATCTTCCGCATTTCACATTGATATGTAGCCGCAGTTTTCTTCAAACTAAAGAGCATTACCATGTAGTAGTAGATACCTTTTGGAGTGCGGAAGGCTGTTAGTTCATTTGGGAGCCATGCATATTTGATTGTATCCAGAAGAGTTGTCCATGAATGATAGTGCCTCATGGCCAATGGTCGTGTCCACCATGATTTCAATGATTGGCAGGGAAAATCATCATTTAGGCAAGCATCATTGAGGTATCAGAAGTCTACACAAACACGTATTTGTCCATATTTTTTAAGGATAATGACGATATTAGAGATCTACTTAGGGTATTGCACCTCTTGAATGAAGCATGCTTTGATTAGCTTGTTAATCTCGGCCTCAAATTGTGGGATGAGTTCAGATTGATAGCGTCTTTGAGTTTGCTTTATCGGTTGCCTTCTAGGCTTGATTGGCAGACGATGCACGGTCAAGGCTGGGCATTTCCTTGTAGGTCCAAGCAAAGATGTCTTTGTACTCCAAGTTGAGACCATCAATCGTGGCTTGCCTCCCGTCTTCGAGTTATGGTGGCGCAGTAGTGACATCCTCCTCGGGAACTTTGTCTTCCTCGTTCTCTTGGATTGTGATGTGGAAAACATCTTGGACCTCTTCTTCATTGTTGTCCACTTGGGCTTATTGGCGTGAAGATTAGCCAGTGTGGATGATGGTGCACTTCTTTACCTTCAGTTGTCCTTTTGTGTCCACTTCTAAGGTTGCTTGGCGCTTCAACCTTAAAGGAATTTAGCTTCGAACATCATCTTTTTTTTGCTAGACTGTCGAGCTTTTCTTCCTTCGGCGTTGTCTTCCTCTTTTTAGAAGGCTCCTTAGTTTCTTCAAGTTTTTCCAAGGCCGACTGTCGTGGAGGAGAGCTAGCCGTGTTGCTTTATTTCTTAAGTTTTGACAATCTTTCGAACACAAAGCTTTGAGGTGTTGGTGAAGCCTTTTGAAGACGGAGGTTCGCTCTTTATCCCCAATGCGATCAAGTGTCGAAATTCTGGGGTTTGAATGGTTTAGCTTGTCGAAGACTGATATTCGAGGGGCGGGTTTAGGCTCCGCCTGACTTTGTTCAATGCTCACGTTGATGTGTTGAGCGCTAGCATTTTTCGCTTTTCTTGAAATCTTCACGGGCGTATTTGGTGTGATGCCAAGTCCAGCTTTGTTGTTGTCAACTCCATAACCATGCTCCTTCACTTTCTTCTGAGTCTCGGTGATGTCACATTCTTTGTCATTGACGGTGGTTGAAACCTCTCTTCCAAGATTTGAAGGGGAGGTGAAATCGTACCCAGCCTTTGACATGAGTTTGTATGGGTTTGGATCAAAACCTTCTTTGGACCTCTTGGTTGGAAGAGCGCTCGGTTCTGCCCTCTTTGGCAGGTTTTACGAAGCCTAGCGGTGGTTTTGAAATTTTAGTGTTGCTTAGCTGTGTTAGTGGTAAAATATCATTTGTCTTGAGCAGCTTTACTTCGTCCTTGTACAGCTGTGTGTTGGCTGTGCTTGTTCCAATTTCGAACGGGGATTGCCCATTCTTTCTTCTTAACATTGGGATGTATTGGAAGACGGGTGTGTTTGGTCATTTTGAGGGCATCACTCCCTTTGATTGTTATGGGCTTAGCAGGCTCATCGTCATCTTTGCTTGAAGATGGCACGACTTCCCCTTCTCGTTTCTTGGGCACGACTTGCCACTCTTGTTTCTCAAGTGCGGCTTTGCCTGTGGATTTGATTTCTTTTGGAAGAGCTTCGGGTATCATTTCTTCATCCATGTAGAACTTGGCATCCATGAAGTGTGATTCAGCTTTAGTGAACGGCTTGTGTCACCTTGTATCACCTTCACTCATTCTCCGTAGAAGTTTGGGCATTGGTGGAAGGTGGACGACACTACCCCATTCTCGTGGATCCAAGGCCTTCCTAAGAGCAAGTTGTAGGAAGTTCTTGCATCAATCACGTGGAATAGCGTGCTTGATTTGAGTTCGCCAATGGTCATCTCTACGTAGACCATGCCCATCGCTCTTTGTCCTCCTTGGTTAAAACCTTGGATTAGGAGGCGGCTCTGGGTAGTTTATCTAGCTTGATGTCGATTGTAGTCATTGTTGATTTGGCATGATGTTTAAGGCTGACCCACCATCCATAAACATACGGTTGGCTTTGTGCTCCCTTACATACCCAGAGACGAAGAGAGGACAGTTGTGAAGCTTTGATTCCAGTAGCAAGTCTTCGTTAATGAAGTTGATTGAGTCATGGGCGGCACAACACGTGGTCGAAGTTTTTAGCCTTCGTCTTTGCTTTCTTGGACTTAATAGTCGTCGGGACTTGCCAAGACTGCTACTAGCGCTTTTCGCATCTCCTTGGGCAATAGTAGTGTTTCCTCGATGCTAATGTGTCGGCATGCTTTCTTTAGGCGTGAGGGTCTTCTCTTCTCGATGATGATAACTTTGCCTTTTGAGGGTTCTTCTATCTCCATTTCAACCATATGACAGGCAGCGGTAGTGCACTATTGGAAGAAGTCATTTGGGAAGTACTCGTACAAAGAGATGGGAATATGCGGTTCTTGCTCCATAAGTTCCCTTACGTACGTTGGCTTAGCTGCTCTTACGCCCATTTTGGGCTTCCTATTGTTGTGCTGGCAGTGCTTTCTCGCTTATTCCACCTTTAGCCATATGGGTTGTGGTATTGGCTTCCTTGTCTTTTTGTAGGTAACCAATGTCCATCATTCTTAATCATCGGCATATGCATTTTGATGTCTTGCCTTCAGTGATGGTTGTGCAGAAGGTACCGTGTAGCTTAAGCATGGACGGAGGTGGTCAGGCATCACTTGGAGAGGCATGGGATCGAAGGATCTGAACACAATCGTGGTAGTGTGTGTTGTGACCTTGTTTTCCAGGTCTTGTTTAATTTGCCTTTGTTGTGCTAGCTTCATGATGAACTCCTTGAGGATGAAGCACTTGCTAACAGGATGACTCACGATACGATGGTACTTGCAATACCTAGGATCGTTAACGTAATTCATTTCTTCGGGGCCCTTGCATTCATGTAACTTAATTACCTTCTTCTCCAATAAATGGTCTAGCATTGTAGCCACATCAGAGTCAGGAAAAGGGTACGTCTTCTGCTCCAGTTCCCTCAAGGTGTTTTTGTACCTATCTTGGGTGCAAGAAGGCTCACATCTCTTCATCTCATTCGTTTTGTTCTTGGAGGAGATCTTGACGGGCGCGGATGAGGTCTTCATGGGGGTCGTATGGATGACAAAAGCTTTCTTAGCGTGCTTCTTCCCAGAAATGTCTACCTTTGAGGTGAACACCTTATCCTTTTTGAAGTCGGTGATCGGCTCCTTCATCCCATGATTGGCAATACTCAGCTCCATGTCGTGGGATCGAGTTGCTAACTCCTCAAATGTTCTCAGGTTTATGCCTTGGAGGATGTAATGTAGCCCCTAGTGCATGCATTGAATACACATCTTAATGACGGAGGTTTTAGAAAGCCGATCTTTGCAATCCAAACTTAATGAATGCCATTTATTCATGTAGTCGACGACAGGTTTGTCTTTCCACTGCTTTGTACTCGTTAGCTTTAGCTTGCTTACAGTGCGGCGAGTGTTGTAAAAGCGGTTGAGGAATTCCCTTTCAAGCTGATCCTAGCTGTTGATGGACTCGGGCTCGAGGATGTGTACCCGTCAAAGGTGTTACCTTTCAGCAAGCCCACGAATTGCTTGACGAGGTAGTCTCACTCTATCCCAGCGTTGTTGCAAGTTTCGATGAAATGGGCAATATGTTGTTTGGGATTACCCTTTCCATTGAATGGCATGAATTTTAGCGGCTGATAACCCATTTGCATCCTCAAGGCGTCAATCTTCTTAGAGTAGGGCTTTGAATACAACACAGAGTCATGTGAGCTTCCTTCGTACTACGTCTTGATTGTGCTTGTCATCATCTCTTGTAGCTGCTAGATAGAGAGAGATCCCATGAGCGTAGTGGCTGAGTCTACCTCCAACTTCTCTTCGGCTTTCTCCACCAGAGGCTCATCTTCTTCGTCAGTTTCTTTCTTTGATGGATCAAACTTTGGGTCAGCTTTCTTGTCATGCTGCGTCTCTAGACGATTGACAAGTGTAGTAATCTGCAAGTTCTTTTCCTCCACAGTCCTTATCAGCCCTGCAATTGCTTCATTCATTTGTGCCAGCTGCTATTCGATTGAAGTCGCACTAGTAGTCATGACTTGCATGGCTACGGGATACGAGCTACTGCTTGAGTCGGTATCAAAAGTCAAAGACTTGGAGTACCTCCTCGGGCTTTCCTTCCTTGGCGCCCTTAACGAGGCGAAGGTAATCATAGGCTCGTGCCTCGAGTGCTCTTGCTCATTCAGCAGGTATGATGTAAGAGTAGAAGGCACGGCAGAAAGAGCTCTTGCCTTGCTTCGGGTTATGATGCCCAAAGTACCACCACTTGCGGCAATGATGGTCTTGTTCTTTGTGTTGGTAGTGGGAATAACTTGATCCTTCCTTGATGCCATTTGTGTTTCTTACGGATTTGAAGATAGAGATGAGATGCAGAGATGTCCCACTGGGCGTGCCAAATTTGTAAACACGAAAATTTTGTATCGAATGAAATGAGAACACGTATACAAAATAGATTTGTATTGATTTGAATTTGTAGGTTACAATCTCTGTTTACAATTTTCCTCTGATTCAGTCTTCAAATTTGATGTAGACGCATAGGTTGTTGATCCAAGGGTTGCGATGACTTGATCTCTGACGAACGATTGAATGATTGCTTCAAGTTTTAAGCTTGAAAAAATGCTTGGATAGTCTTTACCTCAAGTTTAGGGCTGTGGCAAAGGTAGTGTTGATGTCGGATTTCGTTGATTCAAGGGTCTTGGTAACTTGATCTTGAATCGAACGTCGTTACAAGTTTTGAGCTTGTAACAAAGTCTTGATAGAATCGGCACAAGTGCTTGTTGATTCTTCAAGGGAATGCTTTGGCTTTGGTCGAAATAAAGCTTCGGCTTTGGTTGAACGTTCTTCGAAGAGAGCTTTGGCAGCGTATTAGTCTTCAAAGATTTGTGCAAAGGTTCTTCTTTGTAGAGATTTTTCGACCCTTATGCTTGTAGGAGGACCTTGTATTTATAGGCTTCTCAAGGCTTGCCTTTGGGATGCTTTTAGGCATGTTTTGTGTCTTAATTTCAGCCACTTTACTCCCTTGGCCGAATTTAAGGATCTTGTTGCCTATTTTGTGAGCAATCTTCAATTTTTACTTGTTTTATGAAGATGCTTTAGCTTTCTTTCCAGTTTTAGGATCAATTTGGGTTCCCTAGCTGAATTTAAGGGGGATTCTCCCTTATTGCCGAATTTTGGGGAAGTTTTATACTTCCTTTGCTTGACTTGTGCCACATGTCATTGATAACTTGTCCATTTGTGATGAGTCATATGCCACGTGGAGCTTTGCGATGCATCATTTGTATGCAACAAAATTTACATGTCTACAGTAGTATTTAGATTCAAGATGTCGAAAAACCTAAGGAGGGACCTCAGGTTCACGTATGCGCCATTGCCATACGCCGCCACGGGGCAGCGGCCCAGAAAGCCACGCGCTGAGTTAGGCCGTCGGAAAGTTGACTGGAACAGTACCTCTAAGGAATCACGTGTGCTCCACTCATCGACCACCACTGCACTACGCACAGCCCCATTCACCTGCGAGTGTAGGCTATTCGTCTTCCTCGCGTGGCCTGAAACTGGCCAGTTTCTAGGCTTGACTTCCCAAGCTCTGTTTGAGCTCGTTTCTCAACCATTTTCGATATTTCAAAAGCCATAATGAAGCTTGACATGAGGAAAAGAGATTCATACCAAGTTGGGACTGAGTGGTGGCCAGGGTTGCCCGAAAAATGGCTGCAAAGTGGCGGTCATCGCCGGAAAATTGGGGAGGCTTTCCCCGTGAGTTTCCTATGTCCAAATTTTACCAAAACTTCTCGAAACTACTCCCAAACATACACAAAGACATGATCTACAAGTTTTGGACAAGTTCCGAGGCTTACCTTCGCCGAAGAAGGCGAGAACTCATCGGAGAAACTCGGTGAACAGTGATGGTGCCGAGAGGAAGAGAGGGGTTTGAGGGGTTTCCTCCTGCGTTCTGGGTTCGTGGGTTCACCTAGAGGGCAGGTGGTGGTGTCGTTGATGTTGCTATGTTGTTTGTTTGTGGTGCGGTGCCATTAGGGATGGCCTGTCCAAAAAGAGTATGGAGAGTTTAGAGAGAGACGAGAAAATAATGTTTAGAGAGAGAAGTAACAGAAAATGGGAAAGGGGGTCACATGGGAAGAAACGGGAGCCGGGGGCAAAGGTGTAGAAGTGGGTCCTAGTGGCTACATATTAAGGCCACTAAAGACGAAACGAGAATTATCTTCCAAACATGAAATTACCGAAATACCCTCGAGGTTTCAAAAATCTTAAAAACTATGTTCTAGCTCCAAATTTGATTCTGTTTGCGCCCACGCGTTCGTGGTGATGTGCACAAAATTAATAAATTAATAAAATTAGTCATATGCGTCATGACGAGATGGTCAACAAAAGTCAACGTTCATGCTACGAGGGCAATTTTGTAAATTCACACATTTAATAATACAAATGCGTAAAAATTAAGGACGTGGTATCACAACAATTCTTGCTTGGTACTTTTCAATAGTCTTTCATACTTCTCGAGTGTTTCACTGTCCATGGTGGGAGACATCATTTCCCACTTATTCATTGTCATTGGTCGATGCGTTGGATAAGCATCATTTAGAATACTCATGACTTGGTCATTAGCCCTCACATTAGATTCAACTAGTCTTCTCACCGTATGCATTCCTGACTTGGTCATTAGCCCTCACATTAGATTCAATTGTCCCCACACATAACTGAAATTACAAGTGGGGGCCCTAGGCGGGCGCCTACATGGACTACCATCAAGGCCGGCCTTGCGTGCACCAGCTTGGAGTGCACCTCCTTTTCATAATCTGTTTTCCAGATAGTATCATAGTTGATGCGCATCTAGTGATCATTGATCAGATGTTTGACCGTGTGAGATCTCCTTTTTTTTTTTCCCTGCGAAAAAACAAAATTGTTCAAAATCAAATATAAAATTATACCAAAAATTAGCATAACCTCCCCTAAAAATTATAAAAAAAAAATCCCAACTAACCAAGTATAATAATCAACTTTTATTTTAATTATGCAATTAAACTTTGCAACAAAAAACAACCGTAAAGGTCATACAAATTGAGTATTACCTATCTGGGATCCTTCTCCTTCACACAATCGGTGCATTGTAGGATGCCTAGTCACTGGATAAACAGCAAGAGCATCAATGAAATTAGATGAAATTCCCAAATGCGGCATCTACAAAATTGTAATTTCAGTTATTTTAATGAGCTAGAAAATCATGCAACCGCGTCCCTTACCCTCACCCCGTCCCCCTCCCATGTGGGAAATAGATTCCACATCCCCTTCGCGCCTCATTTCCCCCTCTCACAAAATTTCCATAAATTCACAAATTCATAAAATATGAGACAAATTGAACATTCAAAATGTAATTATTAAAATCTACGAAAAAAAAATTGTTCTTAATTAGGAGAAAGAGAGACTTACCGTGGATACCTTTGATCGTTGATGGTGAAAGTGGGAAAAAGGAAAGAAGATTTGGGATTTGGAGGAGAAAGAAACTTTGGGATTTGGGGAAGAAGATGCGGAAGAAAGGAAATGAGGAGAGAATGGTGCAGATCTGGGATTTTAATTTGAAATCCTGTGAACCCTTGCGTGACAAAGCTCTTCGTCTCAGCAAGTCACTTCTTCGTTGTCGAATAAACTTCTGCTCTTATTGTCCCACCTAACTTTCTAGGGTTTTGCACGACGAAGTCTGAAAGACATTTGTTGTGCACTTTTTCCTAGGCGATGAAGCGTTTCGTCGCACAATAGTTTCATTTGCGGCACAATTGTTGGCGCCAAATCCTCATTTTACCACAAAATTTTCCTAGTCTTGCACGACAAATACTGTTTGCGCAAGGAAATACATTTTTGGTTGTGCAAATGTCTCTTGGGTGAAAAAATTTGCTTCATCGCCTAAAATTTTGTCACGCAAGTAATTTTTTCTACTAGTGTATCCAACGATTTTCAACAAGGTTTCATGGCGGTACTGAAAGTTATTGGGCCAGCAGCCTACACAAATGCACAACCAACACAAAAGACTCAAATATAGGGCATCAATTCGCGCGAGTTGGATAGGTTTGGCGGTCAACTCAACCCCACCTCTTCATTTATAATTTGTAGTCTAGGGTTTCATTGGTTGGAAAAAATGTGAACCCAACCCCACCAAAGGTAGACTCGAGTTAATTTGGGTTGCGCAATTTTATTGATCCTCAAACTAATTTATTATGTTACAAAATTTAAAATAAACTTGTTTTAATAAAAAAAAATTATCATAGTAAAGTATGATCTACTAGAATAACAACTAAAATTATACAATCAATCTACAAACTTGAAGTTGTTATTAAGAAAGATTTAAAACATAAATAATGTTTACTTCTAGAGTTTAAAGCACATATAAACCCTAAGGCCAAAAGCATATACATTGTTTCTTGTTTTCTCCCAAAATTTAGTTCAATATGTGTAGAATTAGAATAATATACAAATATAACATATCAGAATTCGAGCTACAAATCGGGATGGGTTTAGGCTGTCAAGACCTCAACCTAATCCTACTTAGAAACTTATAAGAAAGAGGTTGAGTTAAGTTCATGCAGAGTTTTATCTCATTTGAACCCGCTTAACCGGTTTAAAAGTAAAATTGAGTTGGGACCGGTACTGTTTGACCCAACCCAAGTTGCACCTCTAACCCAATATACAAAAGAAGTTGGCTAGCCTATCAATTGGGCTGGACCTTCTCCAGTGGCTAATCCAATATACAAAATATGTATTTCCCTTTGATTCTTGACCAGTGGCTAATCCAGTATTCCACTGTTTATAAACTATGTTTTCAATGCTCAGAGCAAAAGTGGTAGTTCTGTTTATGTGGCAACACAATAAATACTTGTTCACTCTCTTAGGAATTTCTATTAATTTCTAATCCAAAAAGGCCAAATAATGGATGCAGCGCAGGCAGAGGGTTAACTGCAAACACAAAAGAAAAAACATTTTAAATACAAATCCTCAGAGGGTGTTCCCCCTGCACTGTAAATAGCCCACCAGATATCAGCATGCACTTAAACCCTTCTATAAAAACACGAAGACACCACCAGTTTAGTTTCCGCTCTCTCTCTAACTCTCTCTCTCTCTCTCTCTCTCTCTCTCGCCATGGACTTTAACATTTGGTGCAACTCAGCGATCTCAAACATCCAAACCCTGGCCAAAATTGGGTCTGCAAGGAGCATGGTGTGCCTCAACGAGCTAGCAACTGGTGCAGATCAAACCAAGATGAATATTGTGCCGATTAATATTAGGAGGTGGAGAGTTTTATGGAGAAGAATAAAGAAAGAGAAGAAGAGGACGTTGAAGCTATTTGATTGCTCGACTAGCACTCAGGTCGTGCATGTTCCGTACGATCCTTACACGAATTCGAAGAATTTTGATCAGGTTTCGGCGGCTTGGGCAGATCCAGATGTTCTTTCGAGGTCTTTTTCTGCTAGGTTTTCTGTTCCTCGTAGGGGTTTTAATCAGACCACTCAGCGTGTTAGCTAATGCCCATGGGAAATTACAAAATGTGGTTTGGTGTTTGATTTCTTTTGGTTCGTTCAGCTGGCGATGCTTCTCTCTCTCTCTCCCTCTCTCTCTCTCTCTCTCTCTCTCTCTCTCTGAAGTTTTTGCTTCTAATTACCGTATTAGCTTTGAAGTTAAGTAATATATGAAATATGTTGTTATTTGGTTATATGTTTTTACATCTTACTAAGCTTTTCTAGTTTCGTGGTGTTACACTCGCGCAACGCATCATTGGATAAATTTAGGAGTATGTTATGCACACACCTATTTTTACTTTTCACACACTTTCTTAATTTTTTGTTGTCGGATCGAATGAATTAAACAATATCAAATAATATAAATTAACAAGGGATGTGTAAGAAGTAAAAATAGATGTATGTATAACACACCCCATAAATTTACTCATCAACGTTGGGCATATCGGACCTTGACAATTTTTTTAGCACACATTTAGCCATGAAAATGTAGTACATCTTCTTCTTCACGGTTTATTTTTTTATTTCTGGTTAACGTAAACTTCATCAAAAAAGGAATACGAGAGAAGTTGAAGCCATGCATTACAAAGAAATTAAAAGAGTGCTCTGCATCACTTATCATATAATTCATCAAATCAAACTTAATAAACTTTAGTTACCCCTTAAAAGCATGATATACATGTTATTAATTAATTTTGAATAATATCTTTAATCTTTCAGTTTGAATTATTGATGCTCTTACTTCATGCACTTTGTTTTTTTTCTTGTCTTCAAGAATATGAAGCAGTATTGGGATGAATTTTCTTTCTTTGTTGAATTTTATGAACTACGTAGCTAAAGTGTAGAATTATAAACAGAGCTTTATGCCTACACACATGGCAACTTTTAATTGGAACTTTCTTGAATATTCTGAAGTACAAATATTTTAAGTCTTAAATTTATATTTAAAAATATAAAAAATAAAGATTTAACGGGTACAATACTTAAAGTACTAAATACTCCGAATCACTAAAAATATTTTGCAACCTATTGCTGCTTTTTTGGACTGCTGACAGAATTATTTTTCACTAGGGGTCTCCGGAAGAACCAACAAAAGTATTAAATGCCTTCTTACTTTGTGCGGCACCCACCAAATGCATGCAGCACAAAAAGTGGATAGACATCATATAATATAAACATGCATGTACTTGTTAGAGGGATTCATATGTAACGAATAAGGGTGGGTGAAAAAAAATCGAAAACTGAAAAAAAAAAAAAAAAAAAAATTGTCTATCGAAAACCAAATCAAAATTGAATAAACCGAACCAAATAAAAATAATTGATTCAGTTTTAGTTTCAGTGGTTCTGAAAATGAACCAAATTGAACCAAAATACCTTATGCATAACGACGTTGTTTACACTTACGTTAACCCTAAGAGTGTTCGTCCTCGTCATTTCAATTCAAGCAGTCCTCTCCTAACTCAAGTCATGTTCCTCTGGGCCTCTGCCACTCCGTCCTTAATCTTCAATTCCTCCTCAACGTACTCGTGTTTCAAGACGTTGAAAATTTTCCATTGCTACTCCTCAATCACGGTTCCTTCATCGCTACTCCTCCATCACAGCTCCTTTACCATTGCTTCTCTATCACAACTCCTCCATCGCTGCTCCTCCACTGAAACATGTCGCCTTTTCATCAATTCCAAAGGTCCCTTCTCTCCCGCGCTGTCAATTCTAAATGTCATGTAAATGGATGAATATATAATGCACATATGCATGTTTGCAGCATGTATGAATATGGGATGCAACTTTTGGATGACATCTTCTTAGAGGTGTTTGTCGATGCAAATTTCCGCGATCTTCAGTCTTGACGAAAATGCACCTACAAAACAATTAACATCTTTGATCAAGGACCTAAGCCTCACGCTCCCACGAGGTGGGGGGGGGGAGTTAGGCCAATGGATCTCCGATGCCTAAGTCAGTTTCTCTGAGAGAGTAAAGTGTTAAGGGCTTTTTTAGGGTACCAAAAGCTTTTGAAATTTGGTAGAATATGGGGTATATATAGGGGAGAGGGCTGGCCATAGTGTTAGGGTTTTACCTTACACATGGCGGGATGCTATTGGCCAATGTTTATGGAGAAATATTCTCGAGATATTAAATAAGAAATAATATCTTGAGATAATGGAGTAATTATCCTTAATTGATTTAAATTGGGATTACTAACTTCATTGGAGTCAATCTTCAATTGGGAATGTATTAAAGATAGGATTTGAATAATTAATCCTTATCTTTAATGCTTTGACTTTTCCTTGCCAAAGGCAGGTGAACTGTGGACAGTCGTATTCAGTTGCAGAGACCTTCAGGGGTGTGAGCTGTGGGAGTATCTGAGGAGCCTGCCCATTTATTGACGGCAATCTTGTCTTTCTTGAACGAAAGTCCACGTGTCACCTCTAGAATTTTTGGGATTATTCTAGGCTCCATAAATGACCCCACACCTGCTAGTTTGCACGTAGAAAAAGGGTAGTAGGTGTAGAAATCCCAAGCTACATGGGTTTCTAGAGTTGTTTCCCAATTTGAACATGATCTCCTTTCTTGATTTGGAGATAAACTTCTTCTAGGAAAAGGAAACCAATTGCCCCCAATACCTATTTAATTCTGCCTTAAGCAGGGGATTAAATAAATTTAGAGAACAATCATCATTCCAACAAGGAAGAGAAAAGCCAAAGGAAATCTTTCCCCCTCCCCTAGCTTTCTTCTTCTCTTGCCCTTGCAAAGAATCGTCTCTCATTGTTGTTCTTCTTCTCCGTGCCGCACCAAGGTAAGAAAAATTTGAATTTTCTTTTTCTTAATTTTTTGGGAGTCTTGGGACTTAAAAAAATTAGCTCGGTGATGGCCGAGGAGTCGAGACTAATGTGGCATGCCACGTGGCGGCTGTGCATGGTGGGCAGCGTAGGCTGCTGGTGGTGTGGCACGGAGACTGGCTGGTGTAGGCCAGGAGCTCGACTTGGCTCGGGTTGAGGTGGCTGGTGCGTTTGGGCGCTGGGCTGGGTGAGTCGTGAGGCTCTAGCCCATTTAGGTTGAGCTTGGCACGGGCCAAGCATGGAAAAGCAGGCTTGGGCCTGTTGTGGTGGGCGGAAGAGAGAGAGAGAGAGAGAGAGAGACCGGCATGGGCCGGGTCTCTTTTACTGGCATGCTGGGCATTAGGCCTTGGGCCTTTTGTAGTGTGCTGGGCACGTGAAGGAGATGGGAAAGAGGTGCGGGCCTCCTCTTATGCTAAGATGAACGGCGTGGGCCGTATGCTTGGATGACCAAGGGCATTTGGGCCGTGCTACACTAGAGAGGGAGAGCCGAGTCGTGTGGGTTACTTCGTACTTTTTGCAGGGACTTTGAAATGTCTTCCTTTGATCGCAAAAGTGACAAATATCCTCCACCTTTGTACCATCAAGGTGGGCTACTTCAAGGCTGCACATGTCAAGATCAATTCTGACAAGTTGTTTTGGAACTTTCTTGAGACATACAAGCACGCGATTCTGTCAGGGGTTTGCATCAAGCGGTTAAAGGATAATAGTGGTCATGAACCGTGCGGCAAGGGTACCATTGCTAAGAAGAGGGCTATCAAATTCCATCCATATTACTTCGTGTTGGGATTCACTTTTCCCATCCCGCGTCTTTTCCTGGAGATGATCTGCTTCATGAAATACGCGCATGCTCAGTGCTTTTGGAATGCAGTTCGTGCGATGGTGGGGTTTGTCGAACTTGAGCAGGTTCTTTGATCTGGGTTTGACCATAAATGAGTTTTGGTACTTCTTCGAAATTAGCCACAAGGAAGGCGTGGGGCAGCTAAGGTCTTGCCATAGGATGATTGATGCTTCATGCAAAGGTGATCATGAGTGGGTGAGAGACATCTTGGACATTAGTGGAGAGTAGGAGTCTGACTCTTCTCCTGAGCTGTGTGTTCCGACTATCTTTATCAGTGGTAAGTGAACTGCTTCATTCTTGGCATGCTTGAATTTTTGTTCAGCTTCTCCATGACTTCAATTTACTGACCGTCTTTCTTTCTTTGTGTAGATTCTAAATTTGGATCAACTCTTAGAACTTCGACCAATATGAAGAAAATGCACATCGCCTTGGGCATTCCTGCTGAGTATCGTGAGTGGTGGCTACTCAGTCTTCTTTGTCAGGAGAAATGCGGGTTACCTCCGAAGGAAGAGATAAATCGAATAAAGGATGAGGCACTTGCTCGTCTCATCAATGTTGTATAGCCTGTTGCCAATGAGAGTGAGAAATAAGAGATCTTTCTCACTTGCTTGTGAGCCTTCGGCTAAGAACAAGCCGAGGAATTCTTCTGCTGCTCGCGAAGGCTCGTCTGTTACGGAAAAGCTTATCATCGATTTGACTTCTCCTAAAGGGACAAAAAAATCTGTTGAGTCTGAGCCTGTGGAACCTGCTGCTTTGAAGGTGGCCACAACCATTGCTGAGAGGATTGCCCAGCGAAAAGGTCCGATGGTGCCCCCGGTGTCTAGGTTTGTGTCGAAGCGCACGTCGGGAGCTAAGTCCGATTTGGCTTCTAAGAGGCTCGCAGCTATGAAGAGTGGGAATGTAGATTCTGCTGCTAATGTGGTGTCTGGGCATGTTCCTCCTTCTGTTGTGACTAATTCATCCACTGAGGAAAGAAAATCTGCTCGCACGAACAGTTATGAGAGATCCAACGAGTCTGAGGTTAGAGAGTTTCTCGAGGTTTATGCCCTGCTGAAGGTTGACTTGTTTGAGGAAGTTGATGCATGCACAAAGTTCGTTGACAGTGTTGGGAAAGTTGTCATCTGCTCAGACTCTTTTGTAAAGCGTCCTGCCTACTCGATGAGGTCCTCCCTGATTGCTACAATGCATAAGACTTTGATCCTGGCAGCTGAGTCAATGCGCATTGATCAAGATGTTGTTAAGTGTGCTAAAGAGGCCGAAGTGGCGTTGACAGCTCAGCTTCGCCCGGCATCTGAAAAGATCGAGAAGCTCGAATCTGAACTCATCGTTTAAAGAGGTCTGATGTCTCTGCCCCTATTTATGTTCAGTTAAAGACCGCTTGTCAGGAAGTCGTACACTTGAAGGCTAAGTTAATGCGACTCAACCAATAGTGGAAGCTGCAGAGATTGAAGTCAGTCGTGTTTCACCAATGGTCAAGGACCTTGACCGTGTCAATTTGGAACTACGATCTTCTTGCTTTGCCAAGGACGAAGAGTTTGTCTTCATGCATGCTGAATTGTCTCGTCTCAAGGATGTTGCCAGTAAGCTTGAGTCTAAGGAAGTGGATCTGCAAGATGCGCTGTCTGTTAGCTAGAACCTGAAGCTGCATGATGCTCACATTGGGCTTGTTAAGGAGAATGTGCAACTGAAGAATGAGAAGGCCGATCACAAAGTGGCGTTTGCTTATTGTCAGGATGATTTGCACAAGCTTGGCTTTGTAGACCATCTTCAGGGTAGGCTGTCAGATTATGAATTTTTCGAGAATGACTTCTAGGGTTTAGGGTTTAGGGCCCCCTAGCTTTCTTTTTCTCTCAAGTTGATCTGCTTGATTTCTCGTTCAAGGCTGCCTTTGGTGGAGCAGCTGAGGGCCAGGTAGTCCAGGCAGGGGCGGCTGAGGATGAGCTGATGGAAGCTTTGGCTGCTAAGAGCGATGTGGCTGTTGAATGAGTATCAGTCGAGGAACCAGTGGTTGCACAGGTTGGCGATGAGTAGTCTTCTTGCTTAAACTTAGGAATTTTCTTCTTTTCCATTTTGTTCTGCTTTATTCAAATTGTGTTGGCCTTTGAGCCGGTTTATCAATTTGCTAGAAATTTAATAAACAGATTTCCTTGTTTTGCTTCATCATTCTATTTCGCCATGTTTTTTGCAAAACTTTACCATAGGACGGACGGCTGGGTAAGCTGCTTCAATGAAGCAGTCGATCCTATGTCGTCACTTAGGTTTTAGCTTTGGCTTTGGAGTTCAATGAGCTTCACCTACAAGAGGAAAAAATGCGAGATTTCTAACTTATAGAGCCGGTGGCTGAACTCCCAGCCTCCGAAGGAAGCTGGGGAGTTCGTGTAGCTACTATAGTCGTGAATCTCGGCTTTAACGGCTACACGAGCCTTGGCCCTCCCAGGGCATGTTGCAAAGTTTTTAACTTATAGGATCGACAGTTGAACACATACTTCTTGTAGAAAGCAGAGGAAATCTGCATAGGTTAGTCGTACCTCGACTTTAGCGGCTGCACAGCCTTGGCCCTTCTCGAGCGTGTTGTAAAGTTTTTAACTTATAAAGCCGACGACATGACATATACTGTTCATAGAAAGCAGAGGAAATCTGCGTAGCTGCTATAGTCGTGCCTCGGCTTTAGCGGCTGCACGAGCCTTGGCCCTCCTAAAGTGTGTTGCGAAGGTTTTAACTTATAAATCCGACGGCCGGACACATGCTTCTCGTAGAAAGCAGAGGAAATCCGCGTAGCTACTATAGTTGTATTTTAGCTTTAGCTCCTGCAAAACTTAAACCGTAGACCATCGGTCGAAAACGCTACTTTTAAATAAGCAGATGGGTCTGCGTAGTCATAACAAGTGTAAGTCTCGGCTTACGAATTATCTTTGGCTGCTTGCTGTTGGGTCGTCGGCTGAGCATCTTACTTACAGAAGCAGACGATCTGCGTGACCACTTCAGGTGTCACCCCTGGCTCTCAAAGGTGTTTTAGGCTTAAAGTGTAGGCAACATCGCGCCTCAAAGGCCATATCCTTTCGAGATGTAACTAGATTTTGTAGGTTGCTTAACTAGTATTGCAACATTTTAAAACCAAGATACGTTCATGAAGACTTACACGTCGAGGATGAATCATCTCGTCACGCGAATTCTTTTATAGGCAGGAATCCTGCACTTAGTGTCTCTTTCGATTAGAGACCCGGGATCCCGCATAATTGAATCCTTCAATCGACTAAGTCTATTATAGAAGAAGGACTATTGTGGCTAATTATGGGGGTTGTCTGGCTCAGGTAGCTGCTGCATTCAGAGGAAACTGAGCAGTCGTACAACCCATCCACGTCTGGATATTTCGGATTACTTTACCCTCTCCTTATTGGAGAACACACGCCATGTTTGCAAGGGCAGGGGTGTCCTCTACTGTCATAGAGGTGGTCAGTTTGTTTAAGCACTCAGCCTAGGCTTGTGAATAATTCCTTCAATCTTCATTGAAAACAAAGAAATTTATTGACTTTGCTTGTAGGCAGTAATGGCATAACAACTGATAATCCTTGGCATACGAGGTCTTGTTTGTCGAGCTGCTTGAGTCTTCAAACTTTATTTTTCTTGAACAGAGTCCAAGGAATGGTGGGAGGTTACACATAGTAATTTCTCAGGTTGTAGGCATTCCACTACTTTTCGATCTCTTTGTCGCTCATAGTGGTGAGGGAGTAGCTGCCCATTCCGCCTACTCGGCTGATTTTGTACAGACCTTCCCAGATGAGAGCTATCTTTTTGGAGCCTTCCCAAGGGGCAGTGATGAAGGTTTTTCTGAGGACTAAGTCTCCTTGCTGGAACTGCCAGATCTTCGCCTTCTTATTGTAGCTGGAAATGAGTTGCTGCTGATAGGCAGCAATGTGGGTGATTACCTTCTCGCGCTCCTCCTCTACCAAGTCTAAGTTTGTGGTCATATCTTTGTCATTCTACTCGAAATTTGGTAGTACAGTGTTGATGTTGATGCGTAGCACCACGACGTTGGGAGAAATGATTGCCTTAGAGCCATATGCTAGGGAGAATGGAGTTTCGCCGGTTGCTCATCTTTTGTTGGTGCGATATGCCCACAGAACACCAAGGAGCTCATCTGGCCACTTGCATTTCTTGTCTGAGAGAGACTTCTTGTATGGGCTTTTAGTTTAATGTTTCTATTCAGCGGGCGTGGTTATTGGCAAGAACTTACTGAATCCATCATTTGGGCTCATAATAAATTAAAAGTTGCTCCTGCTACTTAGCCCAAAGCCTTGAGTATTGTCCAAGGACATGTTGTAGGAGTAACTCATTACCTTCTGGGTGGAATTGCCATAACATGGGCGTTCTTCATAGCAAGAACTATTGCAGTAGGATAATGGCTAGAAAGATTTGAAAGGCATTACGGCATTAAGATTTCCAAGGTTTAGCCAAAGCTTAGCTCAGGACCCCACTACTCGTCGTATTTGGTTTAGTATTTCTACCGCACATGGCTTTGAGAGTCATGATGATATTACTGAAGAACGTCTTTATCAGAATATTTTTACTTCTCATTTCGGGCAATTGGCAATAATTTTCTGTGGACTTCCGAAAATCTGTTTCATGTAGCTTGGCAAGGAAATTTTGAGGCATGGGTACAGGATCCTTTACATGTAAAACCTATTGCTCATGTAATTTGGGATCCTCATTTTGGTCAACCGGTTGTATAAGCCTTTACTCGTGGGGGTACTCTTGGCCCAGTGAATATCGCTTATTCCGGTGTTTATTAGTGGTGGTATACAATCGGTTTACGTACTAATGAGGATCTTTATATTGGAGCTCTTTTTCTATTATTTCTTTCTACCATATCCTTAATAGCGGGTTGGTTACACCTACAACCGAAATGGAAACCGAGCGTTTCATGGTTTAAAAATGTCGAATCTCGTCTAAATCATCACTTATCAGGACTATTTGGAGTAAGTTCCTTGGCTTGGACATGACAATCAGCTAGGAATCAGAATAGATCGCGAGCTTCTTCACCGCTAGGTTTTTCACCAATCGGAGACCTGCTATTAGGGCTTTTTACTCTGCTTCGTTGTTTGACGCCTTGAAGCTTAAAGTGATCGCTTGATCAAGCATCGAACCGTCTAGGGTAGTAAGAACTAGGCCTGCTCCCGATCCCTGGTAGTTGGATGATCCATCGATGTGCAAATGCCAAAAATCTCTTGCAGGTGGGGCTGGTGCAGCTACGGCTTGCTCGATTGCCTCCGAGGCACTTTTAGACTGAGTTGTTGTGTCCTTCAGGCTTGGGGTGGATTCTTATATGAAGTCCGCAATTGCCTAGGCCTTTATTATCATGTAGGGTTGGTATGCTAAGCCGTATTGGCCAAGTTCCAACACCCACTTCATCACTCGTTGAGAAGCGTCTGGACTATGCAAAACTAATCGTAGTGGGTACTGGGTCATGACGATAACTAGATGCCCTTGAAAGTAAGGTCTGAGCTTCCGAGCTGTAACAACTAGTGCCAAAATTAGCTTTTCAATCTTTGGGTATCTGGTTTTCGCATCGAGGAGAGCTTTAGATGTATAGAATACAGGCATTTGGGCCCCCAGCTCTTCTCGTATGAGGGCAGAGCTCACTGCTACTTCTAATACCGCCAGATAGATGTACAGATTCTCTGCTGCTTCAAGCTTGGATAGTAGTGGAGGTGACGTTAGGTACTGCTTCAGGTCCTGAAATGCTTTCTTGCACTCGTCGTTCCATTTGTCCTTCTGCGCCCTTTTGATTGCCTTGAAGAAGGGCTTGCATTGGTCGGTGGATTGTGAGAGGAAACAGTTGAGTGCAGCTGCTCGTCTGGTCAGATTTTGGATCTCCTTCAAAGTTGTGGGAGACTTCATGTCCAGGATTGCTCTTATCTGCCTTGGATGAGCCTCAATTCCTCACTGGTTTACAAGGTACCCTAAGAATCAACCCGAGGAGACGCCAAAAGTGCACTTGGCTGGGTTGAGCTTCATTTTGTACTCTCGGAGGATGTCAAAAGTTTCTGCCAAGTTGCCTATGGGGGTCAGCTGACCTCTAAACTCCGATGAATCTCCATTGATGACTTGAGTGCTGCCTTTTTGAAGATTGGAGTTGGCATTCATACATGCCCTCCAACTGTCTAATAAAATGCCTCAAAGAAGAGTTAACCATCTTATTATGAATGATGAAACTCTGGTTTAATATTTTGGGTTATTATATGTCTAACAAATATTTGTGAATACATGTAACCTTTCGAATAATTTTTTATGAATCCGCCACTGGCCAGCAATGTACATAACCTAACAGTAATGCATAGGAAGTTGTTATGTTATATATTCAAGTCTCTAGAAAAAAACCACATATTGTCAACCCTCATTTTATCTTTTGTGTTTTCAATTTCTTGAACCTTTTTTCACTTGTATAGCTACTGGTTAGTAGCTGAAAGACTCGGATACGTGTAGATGAACAGGGGAATACAATCCACACTCGTACCCTTTTCAAAATGCATGCTTTTATAATTTTATTGCTCGGACTGCATGCCGTACACATAAGCGGCCAAAAGATATGTTGAAGACTTGATGAATAGGTCCCCAACAGTTAATACATTTAATATTTTATTTACCAAAATACACGAGAACGAAAAATTTTAGTATGCTCTCCAGTATTTTAGATTTTAGGGTTTTTTTACTGAAAAATATTGGTTGTTATATCCATAATCAAGGACTTAACGGCCAACGA
This sequence comes from Heteromeles arbutifolia, assembly GCA_024362995.1. Classification (NCBI taxonomy): domain Eukaryota; kingdom Viridiplantae; phylum Streptophyta; class Magnoliopsida; order Rosales; family Rosaceae; genus Heteromeles; species Heteromeles arbutifolia. Next base: position 18,725,836 of record JANCRC010000012.1, read on the forward strand.
TTCTGAAGTATAAGCGTATTTCCAATGAAGATGTCAAAAGATAAATGTTAAATGTTAATTTGATGGCTGACGTGGTAATGCCAAATTTTATCTTCCCCCAAACTCATATGCAAAACCCATTTTCAAAATGAAATTAATTAAAATAAATTTTCAAAATCTATAATTGGTGCATTAATGAGATTTACACACTAAAATAACTAAAAAAAAATCGACAACACATTTTTTCATATATGTCTGATTTGACATATGAAAATTCATATGTCAATTACAGCTTATTCTTACTTTTAAATTTAATTACATGGTATTCTACTTAGAATTTAACATCTCTTTTAGAGATGATCTAAGATACTTCGAAGCTTATTAAAAAATCGATTAACTGACGCATTTAATGTTTTGGAAGCTGGGGCACCAGGAACCAAAATGATTCTCATCTGAAAGGCAGGAAGAAGAAGATGGTAAAATAAATGCTTGAAAGCCTATATATCGATATTGTTCCAACCAATTTACCAGAGTCCAGACCACGTACTCAATTATTCACCAAATCCGACCAACAGATTAAATTCATCCCCCAAAAAGATGTCGGACTCTTTTTCTCTGTTCTCCAACGGTTTTCTGTGATAATGCCATACATAATTTGTCTTCCCTCTTAGTCTCTCTCATTCTCTCTCCTCCTATTTCAACGGTTACGGTTAAGTCACGTCAATATTTTGTATTAAATTTTTAATTGTCAAAAGAAGACAACAACAATCTGTAAGAAAATGAGTGAAAAGGGATGTGAATAGAAGGTGAGAGAATTCTACTCCATACATAATAAAGAACTGCAATGTTTTGAAAAAGATCAAAAAATTGTTAAGGTGTAAACCAATAATATAATTTTATGTTTTAACACTTCCCTCTCATTGAATCAATAGGATGATATATGTTAAATTTTGGATGCAACAACTTCTTGGAATATATAGTTGTAATTTTTAGGGAACTAATCAAAATCCCAAGACTGAACTTATCATGTTTTGGGGGACTTGGGAAACTTTTTTTTTCAAATGTATGTCACACCTTAAAATAGAATTAACATCGTCATGTAAAGTTATCATACCCAAGATAAAATTATTGGAAAGATAAAGTTATAACGTGAAAATCGGAGAACATAACATTATGCTCGAGCTGTCAATATAAAGTATTGAAACATAGAATCAAATTTAAATGAGGGCAATTATGCATAAGTAGACATGTTTTGATATTTGGTTAAACTTTTAATCACACTTCTAGAAATTGCTATTTTAATTAATTTTGCAAGTGAAAAGTCGAGACTGTCCTTATCGATCTTTTAATGGTCAACATGTCCTTCATTGATCATAAACCACTAGAAAACGCAGCAACACCCAACGACACCGTCAAATCCCTTTGATTAATCAAACTTGGAGTGGTGAAGAACATCTGGAACGCCATGCAAGTAGCTGAGTAAGCTTCTGATTCTCCACCTCTCAAATCCATTACTCTCTCTCTCTCTCTCTCTCTCTCTCTCTCTCTCTCTCACATCTTGCTTTAGCTTAATTATTCGATGTTTGGGTTTGAAATTTGGTTGTGGTTGTTGGATAAAGAAGGAGAGGATTCTTGCATGAATTGTTGTGGTTGTGGTGGTTTGAAACCAGAAAATGGAGTTGTATTGTTGGAGTATCATTTGGGGTGTCATCGGATTGTTGTTGTGATTGTATTGGTTCAAAATCATTAAAAAATGAATATCGTTGGCATGTTGTTGTGGCATCATCAGATTGTTGTTTTGGTTGTGTTGGTTCAAACATAAAGGGGGGGAGTATTGTTGGATTGTCGTGGCATCATTAGATTGTTATTGTTGTAAGTCCATTTTGGTTAAAAGTGTAGTTGTGGTGTTGTTGTCTAAGTGGTGGTTCAACATCTAAAAGCAAAAGGGAGAGTGTCGTTAGGACGTCGCTGCGCTTTTGCCCCCTTTGTGATTGATGAAGGCCAATATGAACTTAAAGCAAATTGATCAAAAGAGCAATTTTTAAAAAGTGTAGTAAAAATGGAACCATATGTCAAAATATGTCTATGCGGCTAATTACCCTTTAAATGATTGTTACGATGTTAGGAAAGAAAATGATAAAAAATTGGGACACAAGTCAGAGTTTTTTTATAATTGTAACAAAAAGACACGAAAAATGAGTTTTGTACCACTTTAGGCTAGGTTTTAGTCACTTATCATCGTTCCAGTCTAAAAGTTGCCATATTTTCTACAAGAAAGTCTTGAGGATTGCTACTACTTACTAATGCTCAATTTTTCCAGTGTGTCTCTTTTCGACCCGTGATCAAAGCCATACGATCCGACCCTCTCTCTACAATTCTTCTTCTTCGTTCTTCTCTGCTGGAGTTGTCCATTGCCTTCTTCTCCTGATTAATTGGATTCTTAATTTTCTCAATCTAATTGTTAATTGGCTTGCATTTGATGATTGATTGGGACTTGTAAGAGTTTGTGTCAACGTATAAATATTGAGACATCATCAGCTTCTGAAGAAGGATCGGCACACCGCTGCTTCGGGTTGGGTTGCAGTTGGGCTAGTACTAAGGGATTTGAGCTTGGTAAGCAGTGGCTTGAAAAGAAAGACATTATTCGTTGGACTCCATTTACTTTGAGAATACAATGACAATAAAATGGAAAGCTAAAGAATCATTCAAAGCTGTGAAAATCACGAACAAAAGCATAATTTTAGGAACCGTTTAATAACCATTTCGTTTTTATTTTTCAATTTTTTTAATATAAACTCTTATTTGGTAACTATTTTCATTTTTCAATTTTCAAAAAAGTGAAAAACAGTAACCAAAATGGTTATCAAACAGCCCCTTGATAAAAGACTAGCTGCTTGAAAAAAAAATAATGAGGAATAAGGAAAAAAGAATAACACGTCTCTTCAAGACAGACTTCAAAAAATGATGCCGTGGACTCGCACATAAGTTGTTCTCCTCTCATTCTTACGTACTCCCCTTCCCCTTCACCCTCTCTCTATCTTTGTTTGGAAAATCAGAAATTGAATTGGGTTTTCATTAGGCGTGACATGGGTGGCTATGTCACTTTTTTTCCTTCCCTATTTAAAATGTATGGTCGATTTAGAAATTGTTATATAAATTCAGGTCAAGTGTTGAAAGAAAGATATTGATTTAAGGACGTCCAAAGAAATAAAGTTATAGAGAGGAAGGTTGGACTTAAACATAATTACTATAACTTTTAATTGGTTTGTCTGCTCTAATATTTGTTGAGAATTTAGAAATTGTTGTGGGTTATTTTATCTGACGGGGGAGAGAGGGGGCGCACGGCAGAGAGAGAATAGGGAGAGAGAGATGTGTTTGTAGAGTTGTGTAGAGGATGTGTTATTCCCCATACGCAGTGCTTTTATTTATAGTAATAAGGGAGAGAAGAATCCTTCTCCTCCAAGAAAAGAATAGGGAGATAGAGATGTGTTTGTACGGTTGTGTAGAGTATGTGTTGTAGTGCTTTTAGTTATAGTAATAAGGGAGAGAAGAATCCTTCTCCTCCAAGAAATACAAATCCTAATAGGGAAGAATAACTAGTATCAAATCTAATCTAGGATTTACACAATCACACTTTAATACAATGTTTATAACACTCCCCTTGAGTGTGTAAATACTCAAGTAGATTCGGCATCATGTAGAGTTGAGGAAGTCGACTCGTCGACACTGATTCTGGGAACACACTAGTCTCAAAGTAAAGTAGGAACTTGCATATGGAACTAAGTCTCACAAAAAAACCCAATGGCTATGGGAAAACCCCAAGTAGGGACAAAACCCATAGTCTAAGGAAAAATGCGTGAGAAATGCAAAATCAAATAAAACGTCTATGGGACGTCATAAGGGATATGATCAACCCAAGGTGGGTGCCTCGTCAAAACCTCATTAGGTAGCAAAAACCAATGGGAAAAATGCTCCTAATCGTAGGGAAAAAGAGTACATTAAGATCAAGCAAGTATACTTCAGGATACTCCCCTTAAGTTCGACATAATTCCAAAGAGAACTAACAATCTTACAACTTAGAAAGTTTACGCATTCCTATTCCTTGAACAAGCTTCTGAAACGTTGCCTTTGGTAGTGATTTGGTGAAGAGGTTGACCAGATTGTCTTTTGAACAGATTTTCATGACTTGAATCTTCTGATGCTCTTGCTGTTAATGTGAGAAGAAGAACTTCGGCGCAATGTGCTTAGTGTTGTCTCCTTTGATGTAACCATTCTTGAGCTATTCGATGCATGTTGCGTTATCTTCATAGATTGTCATCGAGATGTCAACGACAGGGTAAAGATCGCAGGAGCTTCGAATATGGCCCACAACTTCCCTCAGCCAAAAGAATTCCCGAGTAGCTTTGTGTAGGGCGAGAATTTCAGCATGGTTAGACGAATTGGCCACTAAGGTCTGCTTAGTTGACCTCCAAGAGATTGTGGTGCCTCCAACGGTAAAGAAATAACCCGTTTGAGAATGCGCCTTGTGCGGATCAGATAAGTATCCTGCATTACTATAACCAACAAGGCAAGAATCGACTCGAGACAACAGTAGAAGATCCATAGGATAGAAGCCTAGATCCGTAGTACTCTTAAGGTTACATAAGATGTCTTTAACACTATTTTAGTGTCTGCATGTCAGTGCATTACTGTATCTTGCCAAAAGATTAACAATGAAAGAGATGTCAGGTTTAGTGCATTGAGTTAAGTATAATAAAGCACCTATCACACTTAGATAAGGAATTTCGGGCTCCAAAATCTCTTCATCATCTTCCTTTAGACGGAAGGGATTTCGTTTTGCATCTAGCGATCGAACGACCATGGGTGTTGTTCGATTAATATACTAAGATTCCATCTGAACGATGCTCTATCTCAAAACCAAGACATTATCAAGTCTTTCCTAGATCTTTCATCTCAAATTCTGACTTCAGGTGCACAACAGTTCTCGCAAGCTCTTCAAGAGTTCCGATGAGGTTTATGTCGTCGACATAAACTACAACAATCGTAAAACAGGAATGTGACTTCTTAATGAACACGCATGGGCATAGTTTGTTGTTCACATATCCCTAACTAGTCAAATACTCACTCAGATGGTTATACCACATTCTTCCTGATTGCTTCAAACAGTAGAGTGAACGCCTTAGCTGAATTGAGAGCGTGTTCCGGGGTTTGGAAATATTAGATCCAGTCAATGTAAGTCTTTCAAAAACTTTCATATAAATTTCCGTATCAAGATCCCTATAGAGATACGCAGTTACTACGTCCATCAGCTGCATACTCAGTTTTTCGGAAACTACCAAATTGATAAGGTATCGAAAAGTAATCACATCGATAACGGGTGAATAATTTTCATCATAGTCAATCCCAGGGCATTATGAAAAGCCTTGCACAACAAGACGAGTTTTGTAATGCACAATTCTGTTTTTCTCATTACGCTTTCGAACGAAAACCCACTTATAGCCAACGGGCTTCACATATGGAGGAGTATGAGTTATAGGTCCAAACACCTTACGTTTTGCAAGCGAATCGAGTTTCACTTGGATTGCTTATTTCCAATTTGACCAATCAGTTCTACGTCAACATTCATCAATGGAAAGGGGTTTAATGTCATCGCTCAACAGGATCTCAGTAGCTACTGCATATGCTAATGCATCGTCATATGATCATTTCATTTCTACACCAAACATCATCCAAGCTAGCATAATAGACCTTAATCTCTCAATTCTTGGGAGGTGGATTCGTCTCTTCAAGGACGCTTCCGTAATCTAGAATTTCCTCATGAGTTGGATAGAATGAGTAGGCGACAGTCGGATTCACGGTAGGCTCAGCAGGAGCCTGTGCCATAGGTTTCCTCTTCCAGGGGTGTGAATCCTTTGAACCAAGTGGTCTGCCACACTTTTGTCTAGGGGCAGTTGATTGGCTAGCCGCTAATGTACGTGGATCGGCCAAAGTGGTATCCCGGGCCTCCAAGAGGGAAGTCCATCATACATTTGGTACATCTAGGGGTGGATTTTTTTGCCAAATTGCCATGCCAACCGAATTCCCAACCGTGCCATACTGATTTTGTGCCAATCGATAATGATACGGTATTGTACTGTACCGAAATTTCATGGTACGATATTGGTAATGGATACCATTATCACGGTATTACCGTACCGTACCAAAAATACAATATAATATATAAATTATAAATTATATAATAGATAATTATATAACACATATTTATAATATTCCAATAATTTGAAAATAAAACCCTACTTATATTAGCATTGTTGTTGGTGACTTTGATCTCTTGAAATGGTGGAAATCAAACACAAAAGAGTTCCTAATTCTTTCACAAATAGCCAAGATATCTTTGTAACCCCCACTTCTACCGTTGCTAGTGAAAATGCATTTAGCCCAGGGAGGAGGGTTGTGGACCCTTTTAGGGCATCCTTGACTCCTAAAATAGTAGAGGCACTGGTGTGTACTAGTGGTTGGCTTAGGGCAGATAAAGTAAACTTCCACAAGGAACCAACGGAAGATATGCTTCAATTTTACAAGGAAATGGAAAAAGAGGAAACAAGAAAGATATGCTTTAATTTTTTTTAGTAAATTTGTTATTAAATGGTTTTCAACTTTAATTCTTCTTGCTACTAATTAATATGTTTTCTTTGTTTGTAATGTAGGCTTGACACAAACTCGATCTTCTACAAGTTCAATGCCTCCTCCAAAAGCTTCGACATCTCAAGCTTGAATAATTGATCAATGAATTCTACTTTTTGAAGTTTAGTTCCAATTTTCATTTGGTTTGAAACTTTAATTTCTCTTTGGATTGTTAACTTCTATTTGTTTTGGTTTGTAACTTCTTTTTGGATTGTAAACTTAATTTTCATCATGAATCTTGATGCATCATTTGAATTATTTGTGTGTGTGAATTGTGAACGATGAATAATAGATGAATTTAAGCTACAATGTATGAGATAAAGGTACAAAAAAAAGTTTTGCCCTTGAATTGGGTTAAAAAAACAAAAACAGATTTTGTCCCAAAACAAAATGGCTATTATCATTGCCATACCATGCCAACCGAACTTTTGGCAATACCGAACTTCGGTATACCAAAAGTTTGGTACGACAATGGTAATAGATTTTACCAAACCGAAAGTTTGGTACGGTAATTGGTACAAGGGTTTTGGTACGGTAACCGTACCGAACCCACCCCTAGGTACATCCATCTTTACAGGCACATTCGCAGTTCGAATATGTGATCTTGTCACTCGCGCTAGATCTGTGAAAACATCTAGCATGCTTTAAGCTACGCTGCACTTCAGTTTCAGACTAAGTGGTGCGGAGATCTAAATGAGACAAAGTGGGAGTCATCCACAATAATTCACGTCGTTCTTCAAGAACGGTGACGTTCTTATCTCACCCTAACGACGGGAAGACTGTTTCATAGAAGTGACAATCAGCGAAACGAGTGGTAAACAGATTGCCTGTCAAAGGTTCTAGGTAACGAATAATTAAAGGAGAATCATAACTGACATAGATTCCCATCCTTCGCTGAGGCCCCATTTTTGTACGCAAGGGTGACGAAATCGGCACATAGACTGGACAACCAAAAATGCACAGATGCGATATGTCGGGTTCGTATCCGGTAACCAACTTGATGGTGCTATATGGTTGGGTCACAACAGGCCTCAGGTGGACCAACATGGCTGCGTGCAATATTGCATGGCCCCAAGCAGCGACCGAAGCTTGGTACATATGACCAACGATCGAGCAATCATTTGTAAGCGCTTAATGAATACCTCTGTCAGGCCGTTCTAGTTGTGAACATGGGGTACTGGATGTTCAACTTTAACCTCAACCGACATGCAATAGTCATCAAAAATTTTAGATGTGAATTTCTCCGACATTATCCAATCAAATATTTGATCGGATAATCAGGGTAGTGAGCCCTGAGCTTGATAACATGAACCAACAGTTTGGAGAATGTAGTGTTCATTGTGGATAACAAGCACACGTGTGACCAATGTGTGAAGGCGTCAACCAATACCATAAAATATCTAAATGGTCCGCAGGGAGGGTGAATTAGTCTACAAATGTCCCCCTGAATCTTTTGTAGAAAAATAGGAGGATTCAAACGAATCTTGTCATATGAAGGCTTAATAATAAGCTTTCCCATAGAGCAGGTTTGAGGATACATCGCATCGTTGTTCGTCCAAGGTGTCTTAAATGACCATGCCAAAGTGTCATTTCATCAGCGGTCCCAGAGGTAGGGCTGACCACATAGTGGCTCTCTATAGGTCGTATGGTTGTAGTATACATACCATTCGGGATACGCTTCATCTTCTCTAGAATACACTTCTGGCCATATTCGTAGGAAGTGATGCATAAAAATTCAACTCCATTTTCTACATAGGTTTAATTATTATCTCTAGTGTCCTTGAAACTCAACAACGTTCTTCCAAAATGTGGAGAATAAAGTGCCTCTTCAATGGTCAAGATTGTACCATTGGACAACATTATACGTGCCTTACCATATCCTTCGATCAGGTTGGATGAGGTTGTCACAGGTGCATTCTTAGGTATGAAGTTAGTGAAATAAATGCGTTCATGTAAAAAGATGTGGTTGCACTATCTGCCGGACAACTAACTTTCCCACTAGTCATACCTAGAAATAAAAATTAATTTGAATCGGTCACATGCATAAAAGTTCTAAAAACAAATATCCATTCAAAATAATTTAAGTATTTAAGGATGGTAATTAAAAAAAAACTTAATATCCAAAAACAAATCACCAACAAATAATCCAAACAAAAAGAAAAATTGTTCAAACTTAAATAAAAAACAATGAGGGGTTCGACCACTAGGTGGAATACAACCCCAATGTTCTAAAGTGCAACTAAAAATAGTTCATGTCTAAGATTCTAATCTTCAATAGGGGTAATAGCCTCCTGAAAGTCAGAAACCTCCATTTTGGTACTCTCCGGTTCATCCACTTACACAAAGTTAGCTTACAACAAGAATGATAATCAGCTACAACCTTCTGGGGAGCACGGCAAACATGGGACCAATGGTCCTTTGAACCACAGCGGTAGCACATGTCTGAATCCATGGTGTCAAGTGCTTTGCCCTTATTCTTAATGTTTGGGGCCTTGGGAGAGAGGTTAAGGACCTTCTGGGCTCAGTTTCCTCCCTTAGATGGGCCTTGGCTCTATTGACCTTGACGGGGTGGCTTCTAACCGCCCCTACCACGCCTATGTTGGCGTTTTGGGTGTTGGTTTGTGCTAGAATGTGCTTCAAGCAAGCAATCACCCTAGTAGGTCGAGCTTGATGATTTTCCATCAACAGCTCATTCTGCTTTTCAGCGAGAAGTAAATAAGAAATCTAATCCGAAAACTTAATGAACTTTTGAGCCTTATATTGTTGTTGTAGGACAATATTGGTAGCAGATAAGGACGAATAGGTCTTCTTCAGGAGATCATCTTCAGTCAAGTTCTCGTTACAGAACTTGAGAAGTGATCAGATTCGACTAAAATCATAATTATATTCATTCACAGGCTTAAAGTCTTAGAAGCGCAAATGCTACTAGTCATGTCTTGCTTCAGGCAAGAAGATGTCTTTTTGGTGATCAAAACGATCAGCCAAAGCGACCCAAAGTGCTCGTGGATCTTCCTCAGCAAGGTACTCAGTTTGCAATGCATCATGAATGTGTCTTCGGATGAAGATCATGGTAGTGGCTTTCTCAGCTTCGCCAGCCAAGTTGTCTGTCTCATCTTCAATGGCTGGACGTAAATTCTTTTTGATGAGGTGGAGCTTCACATCTTGGACCCGCTTGAGTTAGTTCCTTCCAGAGACCTCTAAAGCGGTGAAGTCGAGTTTGTTCAAATTCGACATGTCCCTATCACAAAATAAATGGACAAGATTGTGGTTAGTGTAATGGAGAAAAAATCAATCCATTCACATAGGAGTAGAATATTCAGGTTCTAATAGACATTTATTGGTTTAAATTTACATGAAAAAACCTCGGGTTTTCATGGGTGATGTTTTTAATTAAAAACTTCAGGTTTTTCAAGCAAGGCATGTTTCTAGAAACTTCAGGTTTCGAAAGAATTATGAACTTCAGGTTCATATGTTTCTGCAGACAAACACAAATATATATACAGAAATATACAACAAGAAAAATATGCAAATAGACCTTTAGGTCTAGAATTATGATTAAATTAATTATTTGGACTTCGGGCCAAGATTAAAGTGTGGGTGAAAAATTGTAAAACCCAAGTTGTCAAAAGAAATAAACAATTAAGCTCGGGGCCCAAAAAATAATGGACCAAAGCCCATGGATGGGCTGAGTAAATTGGTGTTGTGAGGTCTAGGCCCAAAAACTAGGTTGGGGTAGGCACGGGTTGATTAGGCCCCAAAGAGTATTGGGCTACGAGCCTAGTAGCAGCAAACGGGCTGCAGAAATAGGCCCAAAAAAAAATAAAAGCCAATATAGGTTTTGATCAGGTGCGGCAAGGAGTAGGGTAGGGCTTTAAGCCTACATAGAGGTGTGCTATGGTGCTTCGCGGTGCGGTGCACCGATGTTCCAGCTTCAGGCTAGAATCTGGTACGACGCGAACAGATGAATCCAAGGGAGACGTAATCCAGTGCGTCGTAGGACATGGGAACACCATAACCAAGGGCTAGTGTCGCGGGCTGAGTTTAACAGAGGCCCAATTGGGCTCTGTGATGCAAGCTGAGATAATCAAAGCCCATGTGGGCTTAGGTCAAGTCCAAAACACCCTAGGTCTGAACTGGGTTATGTCGCCGGGGAAAGAGATCAGCACCGGCGCTTTAGGTAGCTGGGTTTTGGGACATGGTTCTCAGAGCAGAGTAATGGGTTTGACGGTGAGTCAATTCCTAGTGGAGCTGATGGCTTTGTGGGTTGGCTTAGGTCAGGGGTTCGAAGAACCCTAGAAAATTATTTTTAATTTTTTTCAATTGCATATTAATCCAATGCATATTTAACAAATAATTTAATGCATGGACATATATTTGATGCAATTCATGGCAATATCAATTCACATAATTCAACAATTATGGATATAATGCATACACAATTTATGTAGAATCTAAAATTCGAAAAACGTAAAGTTAGGTCATGCATTATGGTGAGTGTTCATGCCATCAGGGCTGTAAAAATATCGAGCTAAAAACCGTTGTTTTGAAAGAAGCTGATTGCGTTATGATATTGATGAACTAGTTTGGTGCAGAAAACTTCCACGTCAGATTCTTAAGCGCAGCAGTAGGAGCGTGCTGATAACATGTTGTGGCTTATTTTATCTGACAAATGAGAGAGGAGGCGCACGACAAAGAGAGAATAGGGAAAGAGAGATGTGTTTGTAGGATTGTGTAAAGGATGTGTTATTCCCCATATGCAGTGCCTTTATTTATAGTAATAAGTGAGGGAAGAATCCTTCTACTCCAAGGAATACAAGTCCTAATAGAAAGAATAACTAGTATCAAATTTAATCTAGGATTTACACAATCACACTTTAATACAATGTTTATAACAGAAATTTGGTATCTAATAATTAATATTTTATATTAAACGAAATTCTAAATGAACGTAGTTTTAGATGAATCCTGATCCTCGCCAGATCCTCTTTGTGAGGATCCCGAGAATACGTGAATCATATTCATTCATCGTATATCATGCAGTCAGAAATCATTTTAAATATTTTTATTTAAAATTACATACAAACAGTACCTGATAAAAACTGACCGCACCATATATGATGAATGGACACGATTTATGGATCCTCAGAATCCTTACCAAAAAGATCCGGAGAGAATCTTCTTGGTTTTTACATAACCCACATTTTTTATCACACATCCAAGCCAACACCACTAAAGAACTGCCCATGATCTTTGTAATGAGTTTCTAGAAAGGCCAATGAGTTAGCCATAAAATTCGTTATTTACATAAGTTAAATTAAAGCCTCCAACTTACACATCTGTTAAACTTGAAGTCTGTTATATATATTGGATGCATGAACAAAGCCTTTGATTTAATAGAAAGAAAAAAAAAAAATTATTTGAGAATGAGAGATTATGGCCTGCACCTCCACAATCTGTAGGGCAGCGATGAGCATGCTATCCTTTGCTTTGTACAATTTATTCTATAATCAATGAATATCATACTTTCTCTAAAAAAATGTTATTGAAGCTGGAAAAAAAATAGTAAAAGTAAAATAACAAAGGAATTGGCGAGAAAGTCGAAGAAAAGGAATTGGCGATTTGTTTTTGAAAAGCTAGGGTTTTGATGACGATGCGACTGGAATCTATACCATAGGCGGTTGCTTGTAAGTAAGAACGAGAAGGTAGTGCTCAGAAGCGGTTATGTGGTGCGGGGACTCAATGGAGGAATCGGTTACGGACGGGATTTTGGAGGAACTAGGGTAGAATTTGGGGAACAAACTCCATCTTACTGATAAAGAGAATGAGGGAATGGTTATTGGCAGGAATAATGTGGAAGAAGCTCTTTTAGGGTTTCAATATGTTTTGTTGGCAAAGGTCCTGACTAAGAGGACTGTGAATGCAGAGGCTTTCATTGATTGTTTCACATCATTGTGGCGAGGGAAGGAAGGGGTTTCTATTCGGGACTTAGGTGACCGGCGGTTTTTTATTAGGTTTGTGGCCAAGCGAGACATGCTGCAAGTGGTAGACTCGGAGTTTCCTTGGACATTCTGTGAGGATTTTATAATGGTGAAAGATTGCACGTCTAGGCGTGACGAACAGTGGAATGACCTGTCAATGGGTGAGATGTGGGTGCAGATCCATAGGGTGCCACTGTTGAGTATGACGGCGACGGTTGCTACGGTCATAGGAGGGAAGATTGGCAGGGTGATAACCGTAGACAAATCTGCAAGTCGTGAGTGCATTGGTCGTTTCTTGAGGGTAAGCATTCAGCTTAACTTACAGGAACCTTTGATGCGAGGGACAATGGTTACGTTTCCGGATGACGGTCGAGTTTAGGTTCAATTTAAATACAAATGACTGCCAAATTATTGTTTGTATTATGGAAAGTTAGGGCATATGAATAGGGCATGCAAGGCACAAGGGTTGCGTGGAGGGCACGACTTATTAATGGGTGAGGAAGCATTGGGGCAGGATAGGGCATTGTCTTATAAGGGTTTGGAGGCTCGTATAGATTTACAGGGAAATGTTATTCGATCACCGTCGTGTAGAACTAGGAGTCAGGGTATGGGGGAAGGTAGTGGGACGACAATGGAATCACGAAGAGATGGGGGCTATGAATTATAAAGGAATGCATGGGGCTGTGCGAATAGATGCTAAGGGGAGGAGAGAGGAACATGATAGTAAACTAAATGGAAAGCACGATAAGGGTATTATAGAGGGCACGGGCTCATCACCGGAGAAACAAGACAAAGATGCTCATCCGAATGGAGAGGGAAGTGGTAGTAGGGAGGTCTTACAAAATCAACGTTGGGCTGTGGAAGAGGTATACGTAAGTACGGATGATAAAAGAAGGAAGAGGCAGTGGGATGAGCTAAGTAAACAGATCAATAGCTCCAATGGGCATTGCTTGGTGATTGGGGATTTTAATGATATTGTTGATGACAAAGAAAATGAATGAGGGAACTACCATTCAATGGCGAGTATGAGGGATTTTTGAGAATTCCTGGCAAATAATAAGCTTCTTGACTTAGGTTTTGAAGGCTATCCTTTTACGTGGAGGAATAAGCGAGACGATGGGTTGATTCAACAAAGGCTCTATCGTGGGGTGGCGACATCAGGGTAGATGAGTATATTTCCTAATGTGAAAATTAAACATGTGGTTTTGGAGGGTTTGGATCACTCAATGTTACTTTTGATTCCCAAAAGGTACTCTCTTAAAGGGCCAAGGTGGTTTGTTTATGAGTCTAGATGAGGGAAGAAACCGGAGTATCAGGAGATTATTACGAATGCTTGGAAGGAATCGTTGGAGGGTTCAATAGCGTTTAAAGCATGTGCAAAGTTAAGGGGGACTCGGCACCGATTGGGTTTGTGGAAGAGGACCACGAAATCGAATTCCAAACGCCGTATTGAGGAGCTCCGAGAGGAGATTAGGAAAGGTTTAATGGATGGGGGTGTGCGGCAAGAGCATATTAGGGGGAATGAGAAAGAGTTGGAGGTGGCTATTAAGGAGGAAGAACTTTACTGGACAGTGAAATCTCAGAATACTTGGCTCCGAGAAGGTGACAAAAATACTAAGTTTTTCCACGCTCAAACGGTTTAACGGAGAAGAAGTAATTGGATATTGGGTTTGGAGGATAATTATAAAGTATGGCAAAAGGAGTCTGTATGTGTGCAGGAGATTGTGGTAAATTATTTTACCACCTTATTTCAATCTAGGGGTGCTCGGCAAGGAGGGGAGGTGGCAGGTTATGTGGGAAGAAAGGTGGATGGAAGGTATAATGAAGAGCTCATTAGGTCGTTCTCTATGGAAGAAATTCGGGATGCCGTGTTTCACATTCCGGCTACTAAATCATCTGGCCCCAATGGTTTTACAGCCGGGTTTTTTTAGGATCAGTGGGAGGTTGTGGGGGATGATATTATCTGGATGGTGCCGGCTTTTCACCACTCGGGGCGGTTGTTACAAAAGGTTAATCATACCCATATTGTTTTAATACCAAAAGTGAAGGCTCTGCGGCAGATGACGGAACTTAGGCCGATCTCATTATGTAACGTTGTGTATAAAATAATTGCTAAAGTTTTGACAAGAAGGTTACATAATGTGATGGACTGGGTTATTAGTTGCAATCAGTCGGCTTTTGTACCAGGGAGGCAGATCCATGACAACATCTTGGTTGTTCATGAAATACTGCATTAGTTGAAGCAAAGTGTGGAGGACGAAGAGGGTAGAATGGCAGTTAAATTAGATATGGCAAAAGCGTATGATCGGGTGGAATGGGGTTTTCTGATTAAGGTTATAAGTAATTTGGGTTTTCATCCCACATTTTGTGCGTGGATTCGTGAATGCATCTCTACGATGTTGTATAGTGCGATCGTGAATGGTGTTCCGTCGGGGTATTTCCGACCAGAGAAGGGGTTGAGGCAGGGTGATCCGTTGTCCCCTTTCTTATTTCTCATATGTGCGGAAGCGCTCTCAGCTTATATTCGGAAACATGAGATGGAAGGGATGGTTAGCAGGGTACGGGTGGCGCTGGAGTAATTGCCATCTCGCATTTGTTCATTGCGGATGATTCAGTGGTATTTTGTAAAGCGAATGAGACGGAGGTAGGGAACGTAATTAATATTTTGGAGAATTATGGTAAGGAGTCCGGCCAAATTATTAATTTGGAGAAAAGTTCAATTTTCTTTGGGAATGGTTGTTTGAAGAAGAATAAAAAGCGTATTGTGGCAAGAATGAATATTCATGCACGAGACGGCTTTGGCAAATATTTGAGGATCCAGGCAGATTTTGGACATTCGAAGAAGGCGGTCTTTGAATCGGTACGACGTGGCATTGAAGGTCATATTAATGGGTGGGCTGAGCAATTTTTTTCGGCAGCAGGAAAGGAAATTTTGATTAAATCGATGCCGAATCATGCTATGGCATGTTTCAAGTTGCCGATGACCACGTGTAAGGAAATGGAGCGAGTCATTGCTCAATTTTGGTGGATGAGTCAATCAAAGACTCGGGGATGTCGTTGGGTGGCATGGGATAGAATGACCGAGAGTAAGAAGGTTGAAGGGTTGGGTTTTCAAGACCTCATTAAGTTTAATCTGGCTATGCTTGGTAAAATTAGTTGGACGGTGTTATGGAAGCCAAAGTCGATGTTGAGTATGGTTCTTCGGGACAAATATTTTCCCAATTCATCTTTTTTGGAGGCGAGTAATCGGAAGAAATCATCGTGGGGGTGGAAAGGAATTCTTTTGGGGAGACAAATTTTGCACCAGGGGCTTCGGTGGAGGGTGGGCAATGGGGAGTCGATTAGGGTGGGTGATCCGTGGCTGCCTAAGGCTCATATCTTCAAACCGGTGTTGAGGAATTTGGATACTAATTTGAGGGTATGTGAGTTGATGACAGCGGATAGGCAAGGGTGGAGATTGGAGGAGCTTGTGACGGTGGTGGCTCCGGAGGACTTTGAAGTGATTCGATCTATACCGATTAGTCGACATGGGTGTAAGGACAAACGAATATGGCATTACACGAAGAATGGGGTGTATACGATTCGGTCGGGGTATCATGTTGCCAGGGAAATGATGAAAAATGGTGAGTTTGGAAGGAAAAAGGGCGGGATGTCAAGTTCTTCAGGTGCATTAGATGGGAGGTGGAAGAGGATATGGACTCTTGCAGTTCCGCATAAACTCCGGTTCTTTCTGTGGAAGGCTAGTAGGAAGGCTTTGGCGATTAGGCATAATTTGGAGCACCGGCGGATCTGAGTGGTGAATAGATGTGAATTGTGTGGAGAAGATGATGAAACTGAGGCTCATATTTTCTTTCACTGCGAGTTTAGCCGTGCATTTTGGTTTAGGACGTCACTGCAAATAAATATGACGGCTATGGGGGTTAACGAGTTTTTTGAGGGATGGCAACAGATCGTGAAGCGTATGGAGAAGGAAGAGGATGCAGATTTAATGTTGCAATAGGTGGTCTTTGGGTTCTGGCGGATCTGGAAGTGCAGGAATGAAGTGGTCTTTAAGGGGGTGCGGGTATTGCCACATGTGGTGGTGGGATTATGGCAGTGGCAGGTAGAGGAGTTTAGGAATGCTATGGCAAATACGGAGGGGGGATAGGGGAACATAGGAGGGATAAGAGGGCTGGGGTGGGGACGGGTCATGGGGACGAACTCGGGAAAGGTACGGGTTTTGGGGATGAGGTGGGATTAGGGGGGAGGTGGGGAGGAAGCAGGCCAATGGCAGAAACCTGCCTTTGGGGTATTAAAATTGAACTGTGATGTGGCATGGAGGAAAGATATGAGGGAAGGAGGGGTTGGGTGGGTTCTTAGGGACTTTGCTGGGATCTCATTGCTTGCGGGAGGGGTATGAGGGGGACGGTTTGGGAACGCCACCATGGCGGAGGCAAAGGCGATTCGACAAGGTTTGGAGGCTATTATGGGGAGGGAGGAATGGGAGGCGAGTGTTAGTTTGGTGGTGGAATCGAACTCCAAAGGTTTGATCCAGATGCTAAATAAGGATATTACGGTTGATGTGAACCTCAAGATTTACCTCCAAGATATTTGGAGATTGGCTAGTTTATTTCAATTGGTAAGGTTTTGCTTTACCCTTCTTCAATGCAATCGTGCAACCCATTCGGTAGCAGCGTACTTCATTAAGCATGACGAAAGATTTGGCTGGGATGAATTAGGACCAGAGTTTCTCTTTAATATTTTAGCAAAAAATGCAAATGTAACTGTTCGTATTTAATTCTAATAAATTCTTATCTTTCGACAAAAAAAAAAGATGGATATTGAAAACATGTTGGAAAAATAAAAATTACTATGTCCGGAGGATGTATTACATTCATTAGTGATATCAAATTGAAAAATGAAAACGTTTATGGATAATTAATATTAACTGAAATGACTTATAAAGTACGTTAATTCAACCCAAATTATTACCATTTAATTCAAAACTTCAGTCAATGACGTTAATGTCTTCCATAAATTCTTTAGACCTTAAATTTTAAATATAAAATTTAAATTTGAAGGGGTACATTGATCCTTTTTTTTTTTTTTTTTAATTTTGTTCTTCAATCGATGTGTCAAATTTAAACTACTATTTATTAACTCTTTATTTTTTATAGTTGTTATTAGTATTTTAAAACAAAAGATAAATATAAAAATTATGAAAAGCATTTATTAATTACTAAAAATAGATTTGAAGTTGCAACTCCCTCTGCTGCCTTTCCATGTCGTGCCACATAAGAATTGGCATTTCGGTTGGAAAACACTAGCGATGTCTTTTTTTACCATTATTGCTGATATGGACTTTTTGACATCTCCTTTAGAGATGCTCTTTGTAACATCCCACATCGCCCAGGGAAGTGATCCTTAAATGTATATTCTCATCCCTACCTAGCACGAGGCCTTTTGGGAACTCACTGGCTTCGGGTTCCGTAGGAACTCCGAAGTTAAGCGAGAAAGGGGCCAGAGCACTCCCAGGATGGGTGACCCACTGGGAAGTTGCTCGTGAGTTCCCAGAAACAAAATCATGAGGGAATGGTAAGCCCAAAGCGGACAATATCGTGCTACAGTGGTGGAGCGGGCCCGGGAAGTGGTCCGCCCCGGGCCAGGATGTGACAATTGGTATCAGAGCCAATCCCTGGCCGGAAGTGTGCCGACGAGGACGTCGGACCCCTAAGGGGGGTGGATTGTAACATCCCATATCGCCCAAGGAAGTGATCCTTAAATGTATATTCTCATCCTTACCTAGCACGAGGCTTTTTGGGAGCTCACTGGCTTCGAGTTCCGTAGGAACTCCGAAGTTAAGCGAGAAAGGGGCTAAAGCACTCCCATGATGAGAAAGGGGCTAAAGCACTCCCATGATGGGTGACCCACTGGGAAGTTGCTCGTGAGTTCCCAAAAACAAAACCGTGAGGGAATGGTAAGCCCAAAGCGGACAATATCGTGCTACGGTGGTAGAGCGGGCCCGGGAAGTGATCCACCCCGGACCGGAATGTGACACTCTTAGTGTGCGACCGTAATATTAACTAACATTTTAATTTGGTGTTACTATTTCACTTAAATATTTATAACATGCTCTTAACGAAAAACAACAACGTTTTATTATTTATGTGAACACATAACACCACGTTAACATGTCATGTCAGTTGGCATGTAATTTTACGATCGCACTAAAAAAATATAACATAATGTTACAATCACACAAAAACATAATTAATATAAATACATACGTACAACATTTACAGCAAACTTATCATTTTCAGAAATGGACAAAATCTTGTAAAAATAATCAAGAAATCCCCACGTCCTATCAATTTTGTTCCATGTTTATATATACAAATTAATGCATTATGAAAAACGTTCTTAAAAACAATTGTATTATATGTTACTTTCCTCGTTTGTTAATAGGTCCGAGTTGAACATTCAATTGCTTCGATTTAAATTATTCGGAGGTATAAATCACTCCACCACCAAACTTTTCTCACTCAATCGCATTACATTCATATCAGCAAGAAAATGCCCAAGAAACTCCATAAGTATCTCCAAGATTACCTCTCCAAGATAAAAAAAGCCACCCCCACAAATCCCATTCCCCTCCAGAAAATGGATCCGATCCGGCTGTAAGCGCCCGAAAACCCTATCTTTCGCCATCAATCGCGACCAAAAGGAAGAGAATAACAACGACGACGCAGCCTCCCTCTCAGATATTGATCAGTTTTTGTTTGAGAATTTCAGGTC
Organism: Heteromeles arbutifolia; assembly: GCA_024362995.1. Lineage (NCBI taxonomy): Eukaryota > Viridiplantae > Streptophyta > Magnoliopsida > Rosales > Rosaceae > Heteromeles > Heteromeles arbutifolia. Next base: position 18,745,251 of record JANCRC010000012.1, read on the forward strand.
ACTTTATTTGAGAGACGACAATGATGACAACGATGAAAGAAGGGACAAAGAAGAGCGTCATCCCGAGGTTTTTTGTGATAAATCCTTGCACCTGAAAGAACGTCGTCTTGACAATGAGACTGATCAAAACTGAGGTGGGGTTTTGTTCGAATCGCCTAGATTCAATATTGATCCACCCGCCGTGGATCTTTGTGGCTCCAACAGGTTCTTTGTGTCCCATGGCCGAGCATCAAGCTCGGTCATGGAGGAAGCTCGGACAAGCACTACCAATACATCCGAGGACTTAGGCTCAAGTTCTATCTCAACTCCAACCCTAAACTACTCATCTACTACGTCAGACTCTAATGACAATGATAACGCAAAAGACGTCACGCTTCCCAACGACTGCGTCGCCCTCTTGACCAACTCTCCGAGCCCATATGACGATTTCCGACGATCCATGCATGAGATGGTCGAATCCCGTCTTCGACACCATGCAAAGGTGGATTGGAATTTCACGGAAGAGCTTTTGTTTTGTTACCTCAACCTCAACGAGAAGTTTTACAGGTTCATACTAAGCGCTTTCGCGGATTTCATCGTCGATTTGCGCCAGAATTCAGAGAGAGTTCCGAAGAGATCTTGGTCGTCACCAAAATTTTGAGAATCAAGGAAAAGGGATGGTACGTGGATTTCAGCAAAGAATTAATTGGACATGCAGATTATTGGTTCCACAGAAAAATATTGTAATTTTAGATGGTTACTTTTTATCGTAGTCTTAATCACATGCAATATGCTTTGCTTATAATATAAACAAGATGTAGCTTTCAAGAACAGGAGATACACTTTGTTCAAACCACAGAACCAGTCAGAATCATTCAATACCATATCTTGTTAAATTACAACGACGACTTTAGGTAAGCCGCTTGCATGAATGCTGTGAGAATGAATTCCCATATAGCTGACAAAGATGAACAACAATTGAGAAGAACAACGAACTTTTCTAACACCGTAAACAAAATTTTGACAATGCACTGCTTCTGAAGCTGTTACAGCAGCAGCTAGTATTACTGAAGAACGAGAATACCGGATAGGCAAACACCTAGCCTTCACTCGGCATCATTAACAAAACTCAGGTCACTATAGAAGTTCATCACTTCTATATTAGATTGCATTCGCTTCCCTGTGAAAGGCTCAGAAGCTAATAAGCAAGAGCGAAAGCTGCCTTTGCAACTAATTCTCCATGTACAACAAGAACTGTAGCCTTGGACTCATCCAGAAAACAAACTATAGCTTCATGATCCAGAGCATACTTTCATAGTCTCCTACCCTCTGGAGACCTCATATGAAATCAACGCAGGTTCTTGAACCCCAGTAGCATTCAGATGACCCAGAGTAGGTTGAACTTAAAAACCATGCCTGTCTTACTTCCATATGAACGGTAGGCAACAACATTTATCTGCTTTAACAGCGGGTTAAAACCTAACAATCAGAAACTAAGTTGAGACTAACAATATATTTCAAGTAAGATACTGAATCCACAATGATTATTGATACAAGTACTTACACGTCCCCAACTACTCCAGAAAAATTCAAGAAAGTTTTATGGAGCCAAACACGTGCAAAACCCCTTTTAAGAGTTTTACTTTCCTGCATGACAAGTAATTTATTAGAATAAGGGGATGTTTTCTTCAACTTTTTTGATATGTTTAAACTTTAAAATACATGCGAGGAGATATCACCCTGTCAAAGTTGAATCAACTTTTAAACTCAAGGCATGTCTAATTTTATGTTTCAAATTATTTTCAGGATGTGAAGAAATAGGCAACAAGTATTATTTTGAAATCTCAATTCAGCATATCCATAAACTTTATCATCTCGTGATAAATTCAAAACATCCAAACATTATTTTGAAACCTAAATTCAATTTAGCATCTAATTATGACGTTTCCTAATTTCTTCTAGCAGTGGATCTACTTGCTTGAGGACCAAGGAGATCATATTAGAACTTTATCCTTGGCATTTTCTCTACAAAATAAGGCAAGTAAAGCACAAAAGTTCTACAAAAGCCTCCAAGACGTATATAGATAAAACAGTTGGAGTGCATCAGATATGTAACTAAGGTGCTTGCTTAATCAGCTCGTGTGTGTGTGCGTGCGAAAATGTTATCTCACCTGATTGTGAATATGAAACAAATGAATAGATGGTTTAGATTATTGGACCACATTGTAGGATGGTCCGGCAATGTGGTCCTTTCCTTTCTTCAAAAATGCATTCTCTAGATATTTTGCCCTTATATAGTATACAGATAATACTCTTGGTGTTTCCCAAAATTGGTCGAGAAAGGTATATATTTATTTTGATATCTCATTCGCAGCAAATGTTATAATTCAGGTTTTTAACAATTCTAGAGTTTCTTACCTTGGATATCAAGAGATCCGTCATTTGTTTGAAAATAGTCCGCATACATAGAGTGATACTTTGCAGGGATAAAATCCTTGAATCTGTTGAAAATTGAGACAGAAATAGTGAGAACTAGAAGATGAGATGCAAAACTAGTGCTGTATAATTATATTTATACACACACACATAGAGACAGAGGGACAAGCAGAAACTTACACAAATTTGTCTTTTACTAATCGATTATTACAAAAATCATGATCATCAACAATGGAACAAATTTCAACAGTTCATGCTCAAACTCTGATAAAGTACTTTCTTTTGATAAATGTTAGCCATTGGTTTTTGAAGCAATGACTGTTGAAATAAACTTTCATGCTAACCAAGCAGCATATTATCAGTATATTTATTAAAAATTAAATGTAGATGGAAGCATTACCTTTTAAGAAGCAGAAGCCTCTCTTGTCTGGAAAACAAGCTCGCAATGGATTGCAAAACTTCATTTATCTTCATAGCTTTGGACTTAAGTGCCTTCATCAAATTTACAAATTCTTTATATTCCAAAGCACTAGGTTTTTTTCCTCAGCCTGTAAGGCATAAGGAAAACGTCATCAACAACACCAAGTTGCTCAGAGTACTAAACAGTAAAACTGTGATGCCAGAGAAGAAACACTACCAAACTCAAGTCTGAGAGAGTAGTTCTAAGAAGTTCAAATGCCTAGCTACTGAATTAACAAATCCACACGGAGGATTCAGGTGGGCCATTGAAGTTGGGAGGGCTGTTTCTGGCAATGTCATAGTGAACAAATGATAAACTAATAATCTATCTATGTTTCTCAAACTCGCGGACAATGTTTCAGAAGTGTGAAACTCTTTTTATCTTCGTTTTCTTATTTGCTATCAGCTATTTTTCCTGATCTTAATAAGTATTTCACAAGCCTTCTTCCTTTTTTTGCCTGTATTTAAACCACACGTTTTATTTTCAATACCCTTTAAATCTACTTCACGGCTTCGGTGTGTACATTTCCATAATCCTCCCTCAGCCCATGACAGTAACCCCACCGATCTGCATGGAAAAGGAATCTTCCCCAGGAGTTAAGATATTTAAGTATCCACAGAACAGTAGATCACCATAGTTTTCTACATCATTTTCGGCCACCAGGTAATCCTTTAGTATCCATTCAGGATAACAAGTCATCAACATTGTAAGTAATGCAACAAGGGCATAATTAAGCATCAAGCTCACCAACCGGTATATATAATAGAACTAGTCGAAAGCAATGAGAAGAATGCGAGCTTAAGTTGTTTTTGGAAAACATGGTAAACAGATTTTATATGCATTATGAACCATCCCTACGGCAGTTTCCTTCTCAGAGGTCCTTTAAAAAAAAAAAAGCCACGAGAACAAGATGCAGAACTCCTTAACATAACTCCATATAGTTTAAATTGTTCGCCAGCCATGGAAAAAGAATTTACATCATCAGAACCCTCACCTGGACTAGAAACTCAGATCCTCTGGCTTCCTCATCACCAAAAGGCACATCGGTGGATATTGCACTGTTGTTTTTCTTACTCAGAAACTCAGCACCTCCCTGTTGTACGATCCTCTTATCTATGCCTAGCAGTGTTGAGCCAACTTGAGCATTTTGTGCACTTCCACTGTCAGATCTACGTGAACCTTCACTTTTCATTGAATTATTAGTGGAAAAAAAGACCATATGAGTAAGCATCTTTTGCAAGAGATGAATCCTTAGAATTGTTATGCTGGTCTGCACCATGCTCTAATTTACACTTCTTCGTAGAACAAGGTGTTATCAGTTGTTCTTCACTTTGTATCTCATTTGTGCAAGGAAAACCAAGAACTTTACTGTCTTGACATTGCATAGTTTCCCTCTCACAAATAGGCAGCTTTTTCTCATTTCGGAATAGAACATTTGAATACTTTAGTGACACAAACTGATCCTTACAGCAAGTAAGAGATGAGCGATTGGCAGGAAGGACTTTGCCTAACAGGCTTGATATTTTGCCCCTTCTAGCTTTAAGTAGGGAAGAAGATGACTTTACAGGGGAGTCTTGACCAACTGCTGTTGCCTGCAAGTACAAATAACTAAGAAGCAGATCGCAGTAATACATTATGAAACTAATGACATATCATTTATCAGTGTCTGTCTGTAGAGGTACTGATAGTGATAAAGGATTCACCTTAGCTAGAAACTGGTCCAGATCTAATTTTTTCGGTGGTTCCTCAGTTTTCAACTCATATATTTTCTCTGAATTCCAGAAAATGAATAAAGGTAATCGCATTAACTACAGCATTAAAAGGTTTTCGCACCAGAAAACATGAGAAAAAAGATGCTTTACACAGCTGCACCGGAAATGGAATGACAATTGAGTTTAGCTCAAACTACAGCAAATAAAATTCAGAAACAAATGAAAAGAGAAATGCAGCACCTTTAGCTTCCTTTTGGTTTGAAGAATGGAGAATTTCATAGTCATCTTATATAGTTAATTTCGGGAGAAGTGTTGGGGTCGAATCTAAAATCTTTGTAAGCAGGTCCTCAGTCTAAAAAATTCACCTAATGCTACAGCTGAACCAAAAATTTCATGAGTGTAAATGGTAATACTTGAAATGGCTAATATGATCCAAGTATCAGAGAGAATAGGTCCTGTATCAAAGATTCTTTAACATATATTGAATTTGAGACAACTAAATATTGTAAGAAAGGACAACCAAATTATTCTTTCATGTCATCACACACATGTCTAAGTAAACTAACAAGCACAAAATTCACCAGAACCACGAGAGTAATGAGAACAACGACGCTTTGTGTCCTTTGCACACTTTCTGAGAGGAAACGGCAAGCCTGTCTGTGTTCTTCTGCAAAGTACACTCACTTCCTCATCAATGCATAATTGCTCTCAAGACACTAACACTACCATTTTAGCCTGCAGATTGTCAAATATTATTTCAGTTTCTAAAATTTTTAAAATTCAAAAGGAAAACAAACAGAGGAATCTTAGTACAAAGAACAATTTGTCAAGCAAAAAGAGAATAATTCAATCCCAACAAAAGAAAAATTGAGAAAAATTAATTCCTCAACAAATTAGTGAGCATCTTCATGTGTCAATACTACTAAATTGAACAATTGATAATTGGAGTTGCTACATTCGATATCACAGCTGTAGTGGATAAGTTGGCAATCTCCAACAACTCTTACTCAACTAATTACAGTATGAAGACAGATGCCATAGTATTATATGTTATATCTAATTAACTAAACGTTTATGAATAAGTTAAATTATCCATAACTTGAGTCCAACGGAACTTTCGCAACAAGAAATCATACGCAGTCCTTAGCTGCCAATTATAAGAAAGTTTATGTTGCTCCGGAAGCTCAAAAATATGTCAAATCACACAGGCTTCAGTGTACACAGCATATCAGCCTAGAAAGCAACAAAAATACATGTAGCATTGTTGAGATTGCACTGACTATTTAAACATGAAAATACAAATAACAACTACAAAAGCACAGGTAAGATTGCAAGTCTTGACCATTAGTAGGTGATGTACATCGCAAAATGGTGTAGTTCTTTTGAGTCGAAAGCAAATATGAAAGGCACAATGTAGAATCATTTATGCGGCTCCTTAATACCAGGAGATAACACTATAGCTGTGCATCAATAGGTGACAAACATACAAGAACTAGATCAAGTGAGCAATAAAAACAATAACAACAATAGTAACAATGATAACCAAGGCCGACCAATATGGAATGAATGCAAATCCATACTATGACTGACCTGTAAGAGCTTCTTTTCAACTCTTGAATTACTTGTTGGGTCTGGCTGTGGGTGCGGGACGTATATACTATGGTAGGAAGACGTTTTTTCGCGGACTGTGACGAGGGACCTCATTATTTATCTCCTGTGATCAGACTCATCTTGACATTAGGACCAGTTGAGAAAGGGCCCAAACTCTTTTTCCAGGCCAATGTGGCGCACAGAATACAAAGGGTCTTCCCAGTTCCAGTGGGACTCTCCAGCAGTGCATTACTTTTCTGCAGCATTTTACATCACAAGTCACAAACTATTCCAATTATAAGAATGTAAGGCTCCCGCCTATGTGGAGTCCAGAAAGGGCAGGCCGCAGCCATACTCATGTTTCCACATAGGTTGTTCCCAACCACCAGGCTAATTGGGGCAAGCACTCCCTCGACAACAGCAATGATAATAACGTTGATAAGTCTTCAAATGTTTGAAACAGACAGTAATTATGACCAAAATCGATACCAAGAAACACCAAGTGGATTCATGCTATTAGAGCACCAAAATCAAGTTACCCAGTAACCACATTCTCCTAATCAACTCGAAAAGACTCTAATTGTATGCTTAAGTGAGCATCTTACATGATTTGGAATTACGAGCTATACTCATTACCAAATTCTTCAATTCGACATCAAATCGATCCAAATATATACTCTCATACACTTTACACAAAATCAAAATGCCCCAGATACAACAAAATTTGGAAAAACAGACAACAAATTGTGGTTTTAATAGAAAGAAGTGAACTTTGGAAATGAAGGTTACTTCTTGGAGAGATTGGATGATTTTCTCCATGTAAACGAGCTGGCAATCGTACGCCTCCAATGGGAAGTCGACATTGATGCCTCTGATGTTGTACGTCGGCATCCCCTCCGTCTCCGGCGCTGGTCGCTAGAAAAAAATCGAATTTTTTTAGAATTTCGGTCGGAAAGGTAAAATCTGCAAACCCTAGAAACTAGTGCAGTCAGTCAGGTAGAGCGATGGACTGCGTATTTTCCCGCCATCTTGCTTTGTTTGGCTTAACGGGTCTCTTCACGTGCGTAACACGTGAGGGTATTCGGCTTCTCGAATTTTTCCATCCCACCATATCGTCTTTATCCTCTTTTAAAAAATAAGATGATCCCAATACTACTTAGTACTACAATATAACAGTAAGTCAGAAATATTAGATTTGATTTTCGCTAAAAGTGAATTTGAACTGCATTATTACTAGTTCATTGTGAGGTTTAGCCCACTTTCCCACCCCTTAATATAAATAATATCGTTTATTCAAAACAAAAAATATATATATATAAAAGTTGTCATATTGAAGTGGGGTTTTACTAACCCTAATTCCTGCAGGATTATGTACAATTGGACAAGCAGTAAGGGAGAGTTAAGGATTGGATCAACTTAATTGTTATTGGGTTTAAAAATAGGGATTGATACCACTTAGTACTACGGTCTAATAGTATTCATCTTCACTTGTAAGTGAGAAGTCTTATGATCGATTCTCGCCAAAGGTGAATTTGAACCATATTATTGCTAGCTCATTGTAAGACTAAGTTCACCCCCTCCCCATGAGCATAAATAATATCGTTTGTTAAAAAAAAATGAGTGTGATTAAGGGATTCATATTAAGGAAAATTAATGAAAATGATTTCAAAACTTTGAATTTTTAACTAAAAGTCACCAAATAACTTTATTTAATAATAAGAACAAGAGATAAAAAAACAAAAACAAAAACTTATTCAACCCACAGCGTGTGCAAGGCCATGCAAGCAGTGCAAAAGCAAGCATCTATCAATTCAACAAAAAACCAACGTGTAGTGCAAAAGCAGCACAAAAATTACTTTTTAAATATTTCATTGGAAATAAAAAGGTTTAGAGAGAGAAAGAGAAAGAGAGAGTGTGTGTGAAAGAGAGAGACTGTGCGGGTAAAGAGAAGAGAAGGTCAACCAAATCCATTCAAACTGACATCAACAAACCCCAAAAATTTTCACAGAGAGATTTAAGAGAGAAAATATGTTTACATTACTACCACCACGTAAGGTAGCCTCAAATCATCAACCCATGCTCAAATTATTGAATTCTTTATTAATTTTAACCCTAACCAGTTAAAACCTAGAAGTAAAGAATATTATAATATAATCCCCCAAGGAAAGCACACTTTGCTTTTCTGATCTTTCATTTATGTTTTTGTTGTTAATTTTGTATTGAATAAATTAAAGGAAAGTCAAATAAATTGATTGAGAGAAATGTTAAAGAACAAATAGAAATGTGAAAATCATTATTCTAACACTGTATGAATATAAGCATTATTGCTAGTGATTCATATGATATTTAAAAGAGAGCTTCAAAATTTGAACCTCTTTTAGTGTTTAGTTTATGAAATAGTCAGTGTTCAGTTTAACAAACACTGATAGTACTAGTGTTCGATTTAAAGAATAGTCAGTGTTTAGTTTATGAAATAGTTAGTGTTTCGTTTAAGAAATAGTCAGTGTTTAGTTTACGAAATAAAGATAGTACTACTATTTGGTTTAATAAATAGTCTATTTAGTTTACAAAATAGTGACACTACTAGTGTTAGGTTTAAGAAATAGTCAGTCCTTTGTTTAGGAAATAGTGATAGTACTAGTTTCGGTTAAGAAATAGTCAGTGTTCAATTTATGAAATAGTTAATATTCAGTTTAAGAAATAGTGATAATATTAGTGTTCGGTTTAAGATATAATCAGTGTTTAGTTTAATAAATAGTGTTCAGTTTAAGAAGTAGTCAATGTACAGTTTAAGAAGTAGTCCATGTTCAGTTTAAGAAATAGTGTTCAATTTAAGAAGTAGTCAATGTTTAGTTTAAGAAATAGTGACAGTATTAGTGTTCATAAAACTGAATAATGAAATTTTTCTTTATTTTTGGTCTTGTAATATTGTTACTTAGTTTGTTCTAAAAAAAAATTAATTGTCCAATAAATAAACAATAAAATAAAAAATAAACTATTTATGGAGTGAGGCAAAATGAGAAAGGAGAGTGGAGAGATGTGAAAAGAAAGAGGAGATAAAAAGTTGATGTAGACGGATGAGGTGAAAGGAGAGAGAAAATTGATGGGAACATGTGAAAGAGGAGAGAGAGAGAGACAGAGAGAGAGAGAGAGAAAAGGGGGGAGAGAGAATGAGGTTGAGCTGTGAAGTGAGGGAGAGAGGGAGACTGTGTATGTGTGTGATGTGACATGAAAGACTAGTGCGTCAGTATTTGTTTTTTTATTGTTTTGTTATTATGCTAAACTTTTGTTATTTTCATTAAAATTTAAACTATTTCTATAAAGTTTAAGCCTTTTTTATTAAATAAAGTTAGTAGATGACTTTTGTTAATTAAAAGTTTAGAAAAACCTTTTTCATTAAAACTCCATTAGAAGCCCTTTGTTCATTCTTATATGTCCGTTTTGTTCCATACTTCCTGTTTATTAATGGAAAAGTGACCAAATTGCACTCAAATTGTTTTAAGTCCTGTGTTAAATTTTCGTTCTTTGCACAGTTGAAGGATAGATTTGCCTAGCCCACGTGTCGATCATTGTGGCCTGCTGTGTTTGGACCATGTTTTTTTCCGCTTTTGCTTTTGTTTCTGGTACGAATCTCTGCTTCCCTGTCGCTCTCAAACCTCATTTTCTTTGGGTCTCAAATTTCTGTTGTCACTTTCAAACCTCGGCTGCTGTCATTCTCGAATCTTGGCTTGCTAAGGAACACCGAACTAGTGTAAGCTTCTTCAGCTTTTCATTGTAAGCTTCTTTAACTTTTCAATTTTATTAAAAAAAATTAGGTGAATTTTTTAATTAAGGTTATGTTATGTGTCTGATGAGAGATTGAATTGGATTTGGGGGTTTTGATTTAATGAGAGAGATGGACTATACAAAGAGAGATGAAGGTATGTGATGTGCAGAAATGGAGGTTAGAGGGAGAGCCTTTTTGTGCTTTCCTTGAGCACTTAATGTTTGTCAAGTGTTTGTCTTTGTCTGATAGTGTTTTTTAATATTTTAGGTGTAGAGATTAGCCGCAATTTATAACTTAAGGAGTTACTGCAAGGGGCTTGGCAAGAAGAGGGTAAACAATTTTATTCCATAAAGTTATACAAAGAAATCATGAGATTGATGTTTTTTTCTTTCCCCAGGTTTGTGACAGTGATGCAAACACAGCACACATGCAGGAAGTGATAGACTTCGTCATGAAAAGGTTAATCACATTTCATGCTTTCAAGTGGTAGTTACTGTATTGTATGGTTTGGTTCTATATATTCCATATTTTGTGTTTCTTATTCCCTTTCTGATGAGAGATTGAATCAAAAGATAATTGAGTTTGTTTAATTGATCCCAAAGTGAAGGAAAATAAAATATATACTGAAACAATAGTGTTGAGGGTGTAGTTGCTTTCTTCCGAGTTTTTGGCTGGAGGTTTAGTATGTAAAGGACTAGATAGATATGTGTGTTTTTGGAATAATAATTGGGATTTTTTGTTGAATAAGAAGATTAATACTGATTGACAAATAGGTTTACATTTTTGTGATTAAGTTTTTTATAATATTGGTTTATGAGATTATTGTCATCTTACCGTTTGTTTTTGTTATGACTTTTAAGCTTATGATTTGTGTGTTCCAACTCTACCACTTCAGTTTAATAAGGTTTATATATTATTAAACATGATGGCTATAAACATACACATGATGACTCTGTATTTGACATAGTATATTGAAGTTATTAAGATGGATATGGAGTGTGATGTTGTTGTCTGAGATTATTGTCAGCTTATCATTTGTTTTTTTTAGAATTCCTACGTTTATAACTTCTGTCTTTTGTAAGATTTTTTTTCTTTTTGCTTTTGTGTAATTGCTATAGGGTTTTTTTTTTTTTTTTTTTCATTCGGTGTTCTGCTTTCTTCTAGGCTTATATCTGGAGGTGTAATGACTTTCATACATTCATTTGTCCACATTTTATCATAACATATTTCACTGTCATTAAAAAATTGAGAGTGAGTTTTTCAGCAATTATTATTTGATTATTATTTTTTTGTAATAAGTTTTATATATTATTAGGCAACATGGCCATTAATATAGAGATCCCAGTTGTGTATTTGACATTATATTAAAGTTGTTGGGAGTGATAGGGAGTTGCTGTCTAAGGTTATTGTCAGCTTATCATTTATTTATTTTTTATGAATCTCAGGTTAACAAATGGGTTTTACATTTTTATGATTAACTTTTTGTGTAATATTGTTATGTGAGATTACTATCATCTCATGATTTGTTTTTCTTCTAATTTTTAGGTTTATCATTTATGTGTTTCAACTTTGACCATTGCTAATCTTAACTCAAGTATCGATTTCTACCTCTGAAAACTTAGATATCCCATTAGTTTAATAAGCTTTATATATTATTGAACACTATGATCATAAACATATGCAACCCACTCTATCTTTCACATAGTATATTACAGTTGTTGAGAGAGAGGGAGCCTGATATTGCTATCTAATATTATTGTGAGCTTATTATCTGTTTTTGTTATAAATTTTAGGTTATTTATTTTTCTTATGAATTCTAAGTTTATGATTTATGCCTTCCAACTGTAGTGAGAGGGGGATAGCATTGTATGATATGAAGTTTATGTAATTTTTTTTTTTATGAAGAAGAAATTTATTAAAGCTTATAACCTCTATTACAACCGTTTTCAATACAATCAAAATTAAATGCCTCCATAGTCGAAATCAGAAGACAATAATCTCAAAAATGAGGGTTGACAACAATGAGGCCCATATGAGTTAATGTGTCCGCCATGAAATTTGTCTCCCTATAAATATGTTTCCAACTGATATGCTGAAACCCAGAAGCCAACCATTTGCACCACCTGGATGACTAGCTTAGAATCCCCTTCCACCATCAGCTTCTTCACACCTTTAAGGTGCAGTTTGGGATTGAGGTGCTTAAAAAAAAAGCTGGGATGAAAAAAAGCTGGTAGGGGTTTTGATGTTTGGTAAACTTTCAAAAACAGCTTTCTTTCAAAGTTGGGGATGAAAAGAAGCCCAAAACCTGAAGGAGCGCTGAAGCTGCAAATAGCAGCTTCCAAAAACAGCTTATTTTAGAAAACATGGGTGAACAGTGGACGTTTAATGAATTTTTCAATAACCCAAAATTGCCCTCCTATCCCTCTCGCCTTCAGCTCTCGCATACCCGAACCCAGACCACTCTCTCGTTCTCTCGTTCTCTCGTTCCAAAAACCAGTGATCTCTCTCGTTCTCTGGTTCTCTCGTTCTCCAGGTTTCTCCAGGTTCCCTTGGTAAGCTGCTCTTGTAAAAATTTGTTATTTATTTGTTTGGATTTTTCAATTTGGGGATGGGTGTCGGGAAAAACAACTGGGGATGGAGGGGTGGGAAGAGCAAAGGGATGAGGGTATGGGTGTCTGGAAAAACAACTGGGGATGGAGGGTGGGGAAACAATTAATTGGGGAAGGTGATATGGTTGGTGGAAAAAATTAATTGGGGAAAAAAATTAGGGTTTGTGGAGGAAACAAGAAAAATTGAGAGAGAAGTTTGATTACTTCTCTATTCATTTTTTTAGAAGGTCTGCTTCTGATTTGGGTTTAGGTAAGGGATAATTTCTTATAAATTTGCTCTGCTTCTGATTTGGCTTCATGTTTTCAGCCCACGGAGTTTTCAATCCCTGCGCTCCTCTATTTTCCCTCTGAAAATCACGGTTTCATTTCAATCATCTTCACCCAAACGTTTATTGCCCCTCACTGCAACTCCTTTGAGATCTCTTTCTCTGAGCAGTTCGTCTCCAATCCAACCAATCGCGCGCGCTCTCACTCCCTCTCAGACCTGTGAGATTTCTCTATCGTTTTCTCAATCGCTTTACGCTGATTTGTTTAGTTGATTCTCTGTAATTCGTTTGTTAATTATTGAATTGGCTGCTGATTATATTTTTTTGCGTGTTTGTTTACTGAGAAATTGATGAAATTAGGATGGAAATTGGAAAGTCATTTATTTGGTCAAAATAGTTGAAAATTCACATTTACTTTTGTATATTTGGGTCGTTTGGTGAATTGAATTGAGTTGTGTTTGTTTTGCTGTTTTGGTAAATAAAAAACAAAGAGAGAGAGAGATAACTATTAAGAAATAAGAATCCCACGCAAATGCTGAGAGGAGAGGGAGAGGGAGCAAAATGGGAGGTTTGGCGAAAAGGGTAGCAGAGAAAGCGAATGGAATGGTTGCAAATCTGTGATTTTTTGTAATTGTTGGTTGTTTTTTGTTGGTGAGATCTTAGGGTTTTGATTTGGTAGAGTGGGAGTGGGTGATTTTTGTGATTTGGGGAAGTGGGTAATGGTGGGTTTGTTGTTAGGGTGAGATTTGTGAGCTGGGATTTGGTAATCTGAGTGAGTTGGGGTGGGTTTGGGGGGTTTCTGGGATGGTGTGTTTGGGGGTGAGATACTATTTGGATCTGAGACTTGTAAAAAGCAAGTGAGAGAAATGGAGAGAAAGGTTGGGAATTCAGTTTGTCTCTGGTTGATCTTGGTAGCTCATCCACTATGGATGACAATGGTGCTTGTTAATTGTTGAATTGGCTGCTGATTATATGTTTGTATTGACATTGAATTTGCATGTTGCTACTTCAGTTGACTGGTTTGATCAATTCCCTGCTGATACTTTTTTGTTGTTGTTGTATTGCCTCACTTGCTATACTTCCTTTGTTTTTTACATGTTGCATACTTCAATTGACTGGTTTTAATCAAAACTATGTTGCCTATTCCTCGGTTTGAATTGATTAAATGGCGACTGACTGAAAAATTTGGACTGCATTGTACACGTTGTTTCAGGTATTTTTAGCAAATTCAGGCCACCTATAATACTGGCTCATGTTATCCTTCTTTTTTCTTTGCCATTAGTAAGATTATTGTTTCTTACCAAGATCTGAGTTTGTCATTCACAAGATCTGAGTTTGGTATTTTTTTAGTTGTTATAACCTTATGTTTCTTCATTCTTATTTTGTGGTCATGGAAACCTACTTTCCATGTTGAGACTTGAGATATTAATGAGTCTTCAATTGCTTAGTTTCTTGCTTATCCTTGTGAATTTGCATTTGGTTTTGATACCTTACAGAAGCATAAATAGGCTTTTTGGTAACTAGGAAAAATGGCACTCTTCCGAATTTAGGACTGGGGTCATGTAGATTTTTGGCAAAATTCAACGACACAGGATCATTTTGATAAACTTTTTATTCGGCTCCATTGAGAGAACAACTTGACTTTTTGTTTTTGTTTGATTAAAGATATATAAGGAAATGAGAAACTCCCAAATTAATGATTAGCTTTCGACAGCAATTGTTACATCAATTTTTCTTTTGTTCTCTGCTACTTGGTGATCGCGAGATGCGAATTGGGAATTTGAATTTGTTTGTGTGTTTGTGTGTGAGAGATATTGGAAGCTTTGTAGGATGAATTTCTCGCTCATTGATTTGAGCGATATTCTAATAATCTAATCTTGAACTAGGGGGAGGGGAATTCGAACATAGGTGCAGAGGGGGCAACAAACTGCTGTAATGAACTTGACTATTTCAGCTAGCAAACGAAATCATTTGTTTCTCCTTATTTCGATTGTTGTTGGAATTTTTTGCTTGCATTAATTGAATATGCAGCTTTAAGCACAGATCGAAGCTCAAACTTTCCCCAAATGATAACGATTGCTATCGTTTCTATATGCAGTTAGGTTAGGCCTTATGTATTTCAATAAACATTGATCTTTATGGGTTATAACCGGTTCTGAAATTAATCTTGTGATTAGTGGTCCAGTTTTTTTCCTTAAAAAAGTCATATGAACATCGATTTTACTGCTTGATAGGCGAAAAAATGCTTTCAAACCGGGATGTCCTTGCCCATTCTCATACAGACCTGCTATTTCTCACGAATTATGCTGCCAAATCTTGCTCTTTATGCTAGTATACATACTCTCTCCATATGGTTTATTGATTACTCATCCTCAATTGAATATGTTTTCACTATCTTTCTTCCACTTATCCATCACTTGATGCATGAGATGTTTCAAAACCAAATTGGACAACTATTTAACTAACTTTTCTTTTGTATGTCATGTACGACTTGTGCAAAAGAAGAACGGAGAGTTGAGAGCTCAATGGGTTTGCAAAAGGAGAATGAAGATGTTATCCACAATTGAAGGTTTTTTAGCTGCAAGTCAGTGGTAGACAAAATGCATAGGGTAGACTTTTTGGTTAGCACCTCAATATGTCTAGAGGTGTCCAATTGCTGTTAAGTTGAGATGAGACACCATATTCGACTTGTTAGCGTCTAGGATGTTTATGTTATTTTTGAGACTTCACTTGGTGTATGTATTCAACTTATATGATTAAATTCTTGATTAATGAAAATGTGATTAACTAAAGTATTACATTACATTTGTAATCAGTTCTAATTTCAAATTATGAACAAGGATTATGTGGTAGTTGGTTCATCACATACTAGAAACAAATAGGTATTGGATTTTGACATATGTGATGCACACTACACCATATATCAAAGGAATAAGTGATGATTTTAGGGTCACTCACATATATGATATGTGACGAATTTATAGGTTATTGATTTTAGTGTTTTGTGACGCTTACTTCGTCACATATCTCCTTGAACCAGGTATTCTAATCAATTATAGCGGCAAGTTTGATGAATGCATTTAATTAGACTACTTTCAAGTACATTAACAATATTGTACTAATGAATCCTAGCTATTCAGTCTAAAATATTTCAATTGAAGTAGTTTGTCATACTAATTAATATTTAAGATAAAGTTTATAAATATTTTTCTTTTAAAAATAAAGTATATTTAGTAATTTACCTTTATTTGTTAAGAAAATTAAATTAATAGCATATATAGTATTATACCCTTTTTGGTCATTTCACACAGTCACAACTGTTTTACATAAAAGTTTACCAAACACTATCATACTGCTTTTTTTTTCCAAAAGCACTTTTACACAAAAGTTTACCAAACACTCTGCTGCTTTATTTCACAGCCGCTTATTCTCACAGCAGCTTTTTTTCAAAGCACAGCAATACCAAACCAGCCCTAAGTCTCATCCTCATGTGATTTTAAGGTTAAGAAAAATGTGATTTTAAGTCTCATCCTCATTGCCATACACAGGGCACAATTTGTTAATATTGTGGATGAATTTACTCAATCTCATCCTAGTATAAAGTTTTTCATGAGTAAGAAGCCAAGTGAAAATTTTTACTTTGGGGTATTTAGGGGTGGAATAAATTATGGATGCACCATCTATTTAAATTTTGGTTTTTTTTCTTTTCTTTTTGGTGATTTTGAGAGTTTTGGTTATGTGTTTGGATGTTCATTCTGGGTTTACGAATTTTAGACCATTTGTTTTTCTTATGAATTCTACGTTCACAGTTTTTGTCTTCTAACTGTGGTCAATCCTGATATCAACTAAGCGATGAATCTCTTCCTCTGAAAACATGGATAAACCATCAGTTTATGTTTTTTTTTTCTTTTCCGTTTTTAGTTTTGAACAAGGTTGTGAGATATCATGGAAATTTCAACATAACAGGATAAATGAAAAACATACAGCCAACAATTTGGATATGCAAGATATGAAAATCAACAATTCTAGGGACTGTTCAAAAATATACAACTCTACACTATATATTACTTGAGGAAACGGTGAAAAATCATTGTTTAATTATTTTAATCAAAGATGGTGACAATAATAATAATTAACTAGCCAAATAATAAAACTTAAATATATTTAGGTGAACAAAATGTATAGATAAGTGTTCTGTAATTTTTTTTCCTCGATTTTTACTTTCTTGAGTTATAATTAAGGTATTATATTTTTTATGGTAATTTTTTTTATATTTATGGAATATTTTTTAAATATTAGTTCAAATAATTTAACTGTTTTCATTCATTGTATTTGCTCATGGTAGCAATCAATATATATACTGTTTTTTTGTGTTATTCACTATTGCATAATCGGTATTCTAATTTATTTATTAATTACTTTTGTAAAATTTTTTCCTTCTCTTTTTTGGCATAATGAATTGTGAAGCAACATGCGGTTGAGGCTTGTACAATAGATTTTGACCATGATGTTATGACTTCAAAGATTGAAGCCGGTGGTTGCTACGAAATTAGCGATTTTCAAATCATTAGAATCAGAGGACAATACAAAGTCGTGCGCATGATACTCAAGTTGTATTCATTGTGAAAACAACTTTTAAAAATTGGTAAGTGTGTTTCCACCCATCCCTAGACATCGGCTATTTCTAGAAGAATATAACACACTTTATCCTCGCCTAAACAGACTTGAGATTCTTACAAGTATTATTAATATGTATGTATATATACATACAATAAAAAAAATTTATTTTTATTTTTAAAAATAGATTTAACGATCTGCCTATATTTATCTTTAAAATTATAAGATGCCATTGGCGCTTAGAACCAAAACAGATAAATCAGAGGATCGCATACAATTGTGATACACTGATTCAAAATATAAAGTTATTTATTCCTTATTACTGTCATTATAAATTGTTTTCAATATTTGTTGTATCGACATTGTAAAAAATTTAAATATTTATTCATCATTTGCTTTATATACTGATTCAAAATATAAGGTCATGTAAGAAGAACTAATGGTTACATTATGTGCAGACGTTGCAGACTTTTTCTTCTTTGTCAATTGAAGCATTGTCCCTGCCAATCGTTATTGTTTTCACAAGTTTAAAAGTCAAGTTCTTCCTAAGTACTTGGTTTAATTAAAAACTAATTTTTCATATCTTTATTTTGTTGTGTTTAAATACTGGTCCATTTAAATTGTTTTAATTCTTTGTCATTGTAGAATTTATCATATTTACTTCTTGTAATTTGTCATTCTATGTTTGTGTCCTTCCTAACCAATTAACTTGCAAATATCTGAATATATTTGTGATCAATGACTACTATTAATCATTTTTCTACTTTATTTTCCTTTTTGTTTAACTCTATGTATTAAATTGATTTAGGTATGGGTGGTTTTCGATTAACAACTAGAAAATAATTAAAACTATGTTATAAATGACTGTGAGTCATCTTCAAACATACCACATAATAGGACTAATTGCGTTAGGGGTTTGTCAAAAGTATGAAGAAGAAGGGCATTCATATTCCAGGAATGGTGTTTATTCTGCACGTTCTCTGATAGAATGACACAAATGTTAAAACAAACTTGCAATTGTATGCATCAGAATTTGTACTTCATTTTTAAACTTTGTTAGTGTAATTAAAAGTGTTTGTTAATGTTTTCTTTATACTTTTTTTCACTATCTTTTCTATGCATAGAAAATATCGTCTTAAACAACACTGGTTCATCACTTTTTTTTCGTTGATTCAGACATCCCAAAAGTGAATTCATACAAAACAGTGTATGTATATTTATAATTCTTAAAACAAAATAACACTAGATTTATTGTACTTGTATGAAATAAAATTGCTGAAGCAATATAATGTTTTAAAACCTGCAGGTTTTCCAATTGTAAAGACCCTGTAAAAATATTGCCCCTCTTCAAAGCAAGCAAACGAAGTTGAAATTTTACGGACTGCCAAAAAAGTTACAAATGATGAATTGGCTTTTTAAATCTAGATTTGTACAAGGTATAAAATCTAATTTAACCTTCTTATATTTTCTTAAAATCCTACATATGCATTTTTACATCTTGAACAAAAGCTATATATATGATTATTCTGACTTATACAAATATGTAATAGAATATATTACATGATGACACATTTCTGTGTAAAGCGTCTGTGAAGTGTTTGACACGCGTTATGAATGGTGGTATAGTGCTTGCCTGAATTGTGTGAAACAAATGCACAAGGACCCAACGACTGGGCATCTCATTTGCCAAAAACACCCAAACCAGATTCCAACTCCTTGGTAATATTTAATATGTTGTACTACAATTTGGTTGCTTATCACTTCAAATATTTTGTTCCTTTATTTTTTATCACTTATAATAACATATTTAATTACCGATTTAACATAAATATCATATCACATTTAACATACTGATGCAAAAAAATGTTAAATCATACCATACTATATATAAAATCTTTTAAAAATGTATTCAATAGAAGTAAAAGGTTAATTAATTTCTCCCTTACCCTATATTGTGATTGATTTCAACATTTGATTCCTGCTTGGATTTCAATTTACAGTCGGTTAATTTTTCACCTGGTTAAGTGTGTATAACTTTTTAGTCTCAGTATTCCATATTTTTTCTTATTGCCTGAATATCTCATAAATGTTTTTATTTTGGCTACTTCATTGTGGATTTTAATTTTTTATTATTACTTATTGCCTTTTGGGTTGTCTCCGAGATTTCACTCTTTATACCTAATCTTTGTATTTAATCAACTATTTAGCAGGAAGGGGGCAAGAGGTATGGTTTATCTTAATATCATGTTTTTCATCCTATTTAAACACCGAATCATACAATTGGAACAAATAAATACAAAGAAGGGTACTGAGGTTGAATACATAATTTGCAATTTTGATTTACTGACTTATAAAATCACAATTTCAAAAATTTCAAATTGCTGATTAGTTATGCATTTTTGTAATACCTATACAGAGTGATTGATAAATATAATGATGTTTAAAAGTTTTTGTGAAGTCTAGATTTATTTTTTGGCTTTTCTTGTAAAAAATTGTAAATGTTACCACACATGCTCATAATTTAGAGTTAGGATACAATGTTGATATGAGATTTCTACTGAGATTGAACTTATCAAAGCACTAGCCTTATACACTACAAAAGGTTTGAATCATACATTTGCATTTGCACATCAAGCTTATTTTTCCAGATTCCTTTTGTTTAGTGCAGTTGTTTAATCAGAAATTTCGTCTATTATTCAGCTGTCTAGGCACACAAATTTAGATAGCCCACATGGGCCATCTGACACTTTTTCCCGAAAATGGATTTTCAGCCCTAGATCTTTCCAGATTGATTTTACACATGACACGTGGCTTTTCATCCCCTCTCATTGTCTGAAACTCAACTAACTTTATAAAGCCATTCTAGGGTTCAGTTGTTGTTGGGGTTTTGAGATTGGAAAAGTTTCTGAGAGTTTTATTTTCATCTATATCTCAGATCTCCTAGGAGCATCAAGCATATTTTATGGGTAATGTTCTTCATTGAATATTTCTAAACTTATCTTTGAATTGCTTGCTTAAATTCATTTTATATGCTTATTTGTTTTGGCTAGGAGTTTTACATTTTTAGAAAAGAGTTGATTTTAGCTTTAAGCTACGTGTTATGTTCTTACTTGAAAACCCTAACCACAAAATCACACTCATGCACTAAATACCCACATCATTGCATATTAGGGTAGCATTGTTTTGTGATATGATTTCTGTTTTAGGTCAAGTTTTTCCAAGTTTCAAATATGTGAACTGACCTGTTTTGGATTCTCATTAGTTTCATCTTTCAAGTATTTGACTGGTGAAACTGACTAGACATCGAATCCAGATTTGCATATCATTGTCATATCATCATATGCATAGTTTGTGTGTTGGTCTCGGAGCCACAAGGTGAAGAGCTCAAGAGGAGCTGCCACTTCGTAAAGTCCGAAGGAAGCCATCTCGTGTAAGGCAAGGTTGCACAAAGGTAAAGCTACTCCGTAGATAGGGATCTAGGAATTGAGCTTCTGTGGTGTCTCTATGAACCTTTGTTTACACTAGTGGATTGGACTCAGTGGATAGTCCCCGATTTTTTAACCCAGAGGTGGGTTTTTCCTGCAAAAAACTTCCTTGTGTTCAATACTATACATAACATTCTTTATGACCAAATATCTATTGTTGGAGATAAACGTTGCAGGTTTGCTAGTATTGACACGTTGTTAACCAAGTAAACATAACTTAAGAATCAAGGCTAAAACATAACTGAAGATCACACTGTCTTGTTTTAGTTTTATAAGTTTGCTTGGTTTATATGCTTGTGGGCACCTAACAATCTGTACTCAGTTGACTAGCACGTTTGACTAGTCAATACAGTTGATTTCAAAGTTTACACTGCATATTATGAGCATTGAATTGAATTGTTATTGACCAGGATAACTTGTAGTGAACTAAGTTTGATTCGTAGATTTACGTTTGTTTAACTGATACGAATTTGTACTTAGTTGACTGGTGAGCTTGACTAGTCAATCCAATATGCTTTAATTCATAATTGTTTTGTTATTGCTGTTTGCATAATGAACTGAGATGTAAATGAGTTCAAGCTTATGGATTATTGTCGTGAAACTAATATGGGCAAACTCTGATTAGTTGAACATATTGGTCAGTTAGGTTTTGATCTTGCAACTACACTTTTTATCACCGACTAACTTGTAACTAGTCGACTAGCTCATTTGACTAGTCTACTGTGCAAAGTTAAATTTTTATTTGCAGGAGATTCCGCCTAATATCTGATTTCAATTGGTATCAAAGCCTTGCTCTAGATATACATAGAGTGATCTCTGGGAGTTACTGGTATTTGGTGGAATCTAACAGAATGGACTATGCTGCATGGTGTGAAAAGTTTCAAATCTTTTTTAAGGCACAAGATTCAAATGTAGTTGATTACCTCACCATTGAATGAAAGGCTCTCTCATGGATTATGAATGGTGAATCTATGGTAAAAGCAAAGTGTGATTGGACCCCAGGTGAAGTCACATCGGCCATGGCTAATAAGAGAGAAAGAAATGCTATTGTCACTGTCATCTCACCGAAATTGGGATACATTTGATATTGTTCGACGATGAGGCATGCATGGGATAAACTCAGAATTATCAGTTGTATAAACAAGCTTAAACTAGTGAGCATGGACCTTGTTTATCGTGGGTTGGTATTAGACATCGGGTTGCTGAGTGTGCAAATAATTAGAAACCGAATCTGAAACGTAACAAAGCAATGATGGCTGTGAAAGCAAGAGTGAAGAATCTGTTTGCTCTGACAAGTCATCAGATGATGAGGAGAACGCCTTGTTACGTTAGTTGAAGAACTTGTGTTCAATGTTACTAAAGAAATATCGCATCATGATCTCTCTGTCATGTATGACTCTCTATTTGATGTGACTTGTGTTGTAAAATTAGACAATGTTGAGCTGACCAAGAAGTAGGGTTGGGCACGGTGCGGGTCCACCCCTAAACTGGAACTGGAACAGGAAAATATCAACGGTTCGGTTCGGGTCTACACCGGTTCCAATTCGGTTCTTGCCGGTTTACGGTTTCGAATATGTTCCTTTAGAGCCACTGGAATTTGATAGAACAAAAAAAAAAAAAAAAAAACAAGAGGAAGTTAGTGACAACATGCCAACATCATAAAACCAAACAGAAGCATAGAATAAGATAATTTTCCAACTGTAATCATCACAACAGATATGTGCAATAAAAATTAAAAAAAAAAAAGAACAACCGAAGACTTCCACAGTTCCACAAGGAAAATGACATCAATTTAAAGAATGATTTTTTTTTCCTTAAGAAAAGTAAACCGAATCAAGCTTCAAGACTATTGACATTATTCAAGATACCTGGCTTCACAACATGGGACCTTATCGAAACAGATTCCCCTTCTTGACCTAGAAAAAAAAAAAAAAAAAAAAAAAAAACACCAACACAATGTTAAATGACAATCCATTAGTAAGCAACACTGTTAGACTATAAAAAACTGAAACAATCTGACCATGAAGTGATAGAAATCAACCCAACTCGAAAACTCCAATTCTTACCAAGAAAAAACAGCCAAGCAATTGAAGTCTATTCCTCTCAATATAATTGTGATAGAGAAACCAATCAATGAGATAAACTGTGAGGTAAAGCGTATCGCGTTAATGTGTACAACTGCTATCTTCTGCAACATAATAGAAGCTTCCTTCATATAACATTTATTGTAAATGCAACTAAACAAGTCATGAGTGACCAGAGATTGCTGTAAAATTACAAAGACATAACAATAACGATGCAAAAAATAATATACATAACAATTATGCATTTTCTCTTCATTTCCTGGCCGCCAAAGATAGGCTTAAGCAAATAACCCTACAGGTTAAGACAAGTAAGTAGGAAACCATAAAAATATTATTAGATAATTTGTTTTGGGGTTGTTGGTCTTATAATCAGGATGGCAATATCAGGTAAATGTCAAACACATGCCATCTTTTGTTTATCTTTAACCCAATCATCCCTTTCACGATCTCTATCCTTATCCCTATCTTCTACCTTCACTGATCTAGGTAAATTTCCTTCATTCCACATGGATTCTGTGATGAATTAAGAATTAAGAGTTGGTTTGCAAGTCTATTCACAAAGTACAAAATATTTATTCAAAAAATTACAAATTAACCCTCAGATTAAATTAAAAAACATAAAAGTAAAAAGAAAATGGTTTGCCCGAACTCTTATGATAAACTAAGTCTAAGAGGAGGATCTAACTTATATGGAACAAAAAAAGGGAACAAATCATGTTATGTACCTTTACTCATGACACCAGAAAGGAACCCATCTGCAGAACAAGAGTCACAAGACTCAATTAGACAGTGTTAATCACACATATATAGTGCAGGTAAAAGAGAATGGAAAACCAGTGGAACTCAACCATATTCCTAATCTCAAATATGAAAAAAGATAGAGAAAATACCTTGTGAGTTGTCGCGGATGAGGGATAATGAGGGCCGTTGCAGAGAGCTGAGGTTGTGGCTGCCTGAAGATCGCTGATATTTTTGGATAAGAGGCCATGAGTGAGGGTCGACTGTGTGAAATGGGGGAATGGGGTGTGAGGCCGTGTGAGTGAGGTGAGTGAGAGTGAACTCTAATTGGGATAGGATCCTATGCTTTGCAACTTGGTGAAACTATTTTTTCAACCTATTATACCATGACATGTGTGTATATATATAATTAATTAATTAATTATTAATAAAACGGTTCGGTTCAGTTTGATTCCGGTTGGTTCTTGTTCATTCAAAATCGGAACCGGTTTGAACGGTCAGTTTTTTACTCAAAGTTGTCTTTTCCAGTCAACAAGGTTCTTTTCGGGTTTTTTTCATACGATTCAATGTGGTTTTGTGGTTTTTATGCCCACCCCTACCAAGAAGGTTTATGAGCTACAAAAACAAGTTTAGTATCTCTAACTAGTTAGAACGGAATTGAGGGAGAAAGTTACTTTTCTTGATGCTTAGCTCCATAGACTGAACGAAATGGCTTTTATCTGTGATGATGAAGATGAAAAAGATGATCTTACTGCTTCTCTTGAAGCTCAGGTTCTGGAATTGATGATATCTCAAGAAAAACTATTACAACAAGTTCATGTGTTGAGGGCCAACAATGAAATATATGATGAAGTCAACTTGAAGCTATTGTTTGAATTGATTGAGGGTATGTACAAAGGGGATTGTCTGATTCGTGTTGAACGATCTGACAAAATGCTAAGTGTTGGAAGTCTATGTGGTGCCAAGAATAATCTTGGTTTGGTGGATTGTGGTTTATGTTTCATAGACATAAGCACACAGATTATGGAGGAATCTTTGCCTATGTATCCTATAGTCAGTACTTCTTCAAAGACAAGACCTATTCCCACATGTCATCACTGTGGTGAACTTGGTCATATTCGACCTAGGTGTTGAAAATGTTCCTCAGAAAGGAAGAATGCCTTGAAGAATCAAGTTAACTAGCCATGAAAGTCAACAGAATAGCTCAGCTCAATTTGTTGATTCTTTTAGCTCTGACAAAATCAAGTCTCATCAAGTCATTTTTGAAGAGTTTTTTTAAAATTGTCTGGTCACTCATTGTGCTTTTTACGTCCTAAAACCAGATGTTTGGTAATTTGATAGTGAGTGTTCATGTCTTATGACTGGTGAAAAAGATGTCTTCCTATATTTTGCACCTGTTAATAATGATGAGTTTGAGTTTGGTGAATGATACATGGCTCAGATTGCTGGAAAGGGGATAGTCAAGATTCCTGATCTTCCTCAGCTTGAAAATGTTTATTACGTGTCTGGTTCGACAACATGCTTTCTTAGCATCGGCCATCTATGTGTTGTTGCTGCTGATGAAGTATGTTTCTTGAAGACATGTTGCATAGTTATTGATAAAAATGGAACGAACTTGCTGGTTGTTCCAATATCAGAAGAAAATTGTTGCTCTCTTATTATTCCTAAAGGTGGCATGTGCTCAGATTAGAACAAAGAAATTGATCAATCAATGGTTTTAAAAGGGCATCCATATTTTTCTTCTTTGAATGCCATATGTGTGAATCTTCCAACCCGGGAAAACACTCTGTAATGTTTCACATGGAAGTCTTCTTCATTGGAACTTCTAATACTCCTTATTTAGTTAAAATGATCCTCAGTGGCCAAACTCTAATGGTGTTCGTGGTAATGTGATGACAATCTTAACTACTGGATGTATTGTAAAGCAAAGGTATGGTCCTCAGTGGCTCATATTGCTGAAAAGGGGATAGTCATTCATTTTCATTGTGAGTCTGTGACCATGTGTGTGAAATTGAATTTTTGGAGAACCTTGTCCAACATTTAACAATCAATCTTTTTGGAACTCAATTTCACCACTTTGGAGGGTCTATGGAAAGAAAATTTATGTTCTAATCTTAGTACCAGTTGAAAAACAGCTAGCTAACCTTCTCACAAGTACTTTGGACAATTGAAGGCATAAAAATCTTCGACGGTCTATTGGTCTCTGTGCTATTAATTGAATAGGTTGAATAACTATGCTTCTAAGTTTTTTTAGCATGTTTTGTTTTTGTGATTGAGTCTGTCTTGTCTATCAACTCATAAGATAATACTGTTTTGCTCTCTGTATGCATCTCTTGAATATCATACATTGTCAGTAATTTGTGGATAAACCTTGTAGAACTTTTCATTGTGATGTCAAATGTTCCCCTTTTTTACTTCAAATAGCATTTGAAAAATCATTTTTCTTACCTCTCAAAGGCTAGAGTTGATTTGAGGGTTAAGTTCACTTTGATCTTGATTAAGTTATAATGACTTTACTTACTCTATAATATGGACCATGTGTCATTTCTCTTCTTCTTTTTGTCCTCTCCCCAAATCAAAACAAAAATTCAAATAGGAGAGTGTTGTATGAGAGGGGTGTCTTCGAAAAGAAATCATATCATCAAAAATGAGAAAATCCCATCAATTTGGCCTTCCATGCAATGTCATGAGGTTGTACTTCAAGTTCCCCTCTACAGGTCAAGAATTCAAATTTCTAAAAATTAAATGGTGTCTCATAAAAAAATTCACCTTCATTCAAATGACCTGGGCATATCTCAAATTGGAGCCTCACTCAAAGTTCCACATCAAAGTTCACTTCTCTTTCAAGGCTTATGTCTTTCTTTTTGCGAGTCTTGTCCTTTGTTCATATTATGTAGGAAGTGTTGTTTCTTAAGCTTAATAGATTATTAAAAGTTTGGTTAGCGAGACAATTGATACTCTTTAATTTTACAGTCATCAACATTCAGTCGATATATTTTTGTAGTTTCTTCTATTTCTTTTTCCTTAATATGTTGGAGGCACAAACTAGGTAGTTGTTATAGAAGGTTCCTCATACATCTCATGGAAACGACATCATTTTATAGTATAAAATGAACGGGCGTACGTGTTGAAATTTCAAAAGCACACATGCATTATTCAACTTAATTTCTGATGATGTTACACAGTCAAAGGAAAAATGATATTGAAACTCAATCTCCACCGTCAGTTATATTATATAAAACGAACGGACAACATCTAACCTATCTGGTGACAACATAGGGATGATTCCTTGACTTTTGAGCATTGGCATCATGGGATATGATAACTTTCCTTAAACAGCTTAAGCCTCCCGGCTATATAAAGACGTCGTCTCTTATATCAATACTCTACTCCATTCACAACCAATTTTACATATACATCAAATTAACAATTTTCTTCATATATCCTTCCTTCTATTTGCTGAAAATGGTGAGCTTAATTTTTAGTCTTTGATTAATGTTGTGTGGTTAGAGCTTATATTCAGTTTTGGTTAGTTGTTTTCAAATGGAGGGCCTACTTGAATTTGTGGGTCTCATCAAAAAAATATTAGAGGTATACTACCATGTACATTGAGAGTATAGAATCTCATGGCGGGAGTTTTAGATTTAAGTTCGGACTGTTCAATTAATTAATTTTGGGTTATATATTTTAACCTGAGCTTGTACATCAAGTAATAAAACATACACTACATGATATCCTAGACCTTAGCCCTCCTTGTATGTAAAAAAGGGATGAATCCAATACTAATTCTTGGTCAAAACTTAGTATTCTTTAGTCTCTTTTTCTTTTTTTCGAATATTGGCTGACATGTTTACTTGTTATTGCATCTCTTTGCATTTGGTGGGAAGCGGGCTCTTTCACTCACTATTGAGGTATGGCTATTCCTCTTTCTTTTTTTTTCTTTCCCCTTTTCTATCTTATATATTTTATGAAACTAAAACCTTTGTGTTTCAATATTAACTTTCAAATTGTTTTGTACCAAAAAGAATTTGCTCAAAACTCCGAAAGAATTAAATATGTGGATCTACATCCAACTGAGCCATGGTAATTGCTTGCTTTACTTGGCAATTCTGTTGTGTCTTCTGCATCTCCTAGCTTTGATATTTTCGTATTCTTACCATGTAAATGTTGACTTATTTGATGCAAGTGCAACCTTCTGTTATCTACTTTCGATTTCGTGTAGGTTAATTGCTTGAATTCTAGAAGTGCAAGATAATCAAAGCTTATTGATAATGTTTTTCATGTAGGATTCTGGCCAGTTTGTATTCAGGTGCTGTTTGTATTTGGAATTACCAGTCACAGGTAAACTCCGTTGTAGTTACTCTCCCCCAATTTGGAATTTTTATGCCGCTTACTAAACGTTTTAATTGGGTAATCTTTTTACTGTTATAGACCATGGAGAAGTCCTTCAAGGTCACTAAATCACTAGGTACATTATTTTCTTTCATATGTTCTTGTTACGAGCCTATCAAAGTTTCTCTCATTAACAAATATGACTCTGCTTCTAAAATTTGTTTACATGTGCTTGCAGTCAGGTCAGCAAAATTCGTAGCACGCGAACACTGGATAGTAACCGCAGCTGATGACACATTTATTCGCGTTTACAACTATGACACAACGGAAAAGATCAAAGAGTTTGAAGCAATACAGATTTTATCAGGAGTGTGACTCTCCATCCTACTCTACCCTATCTCTTGTCATGCTCGGACGACAATGTTACAAAGCTTTGCGATTGGAAGAAGGATTAGTCATGCACTCAGATCTTTGAGGGACATTCCCACTATGTGATGCAAGTGGCGTTCAATCCACACGACACAAATACTTTCACTAGTGCGTCTCTTGATGGCATGATTAAGGTATTGCAAGGATTGATATTTGTGAAAACTTAATTGTAAATTTTTCAATGTCATGACTTCTGTGACACTTGTATTCTTTTGCAGATATGGAAGATCGGTTCCGCTGCCCTGGAGTTTACATTAGAGGGCAACTTAAAAGGACTGAATTGTGTTGATTACTTCTTTCGTGACGTTAAAACATATCTATTGAGTGGCTCTGACGATTTTACTGTTAAGGTTTTTGTTGAAATGCTGGTTGTATATATGTACTAAATATGATGATCATGTGTTAGTCTGTGCGTGCATATGAATTTGAATATTTTATGCCAATCCAGGTATGGGACTATGAAACCAAAGGTTGTCTGCAAACTCTAGAAGGCCATGAGCACAATGTAACAGCTGTATGTGTTCATCCTGAGCTTCCTATAATAATCACAGTTTCTGAGGACGAGAATGTTCACATTTGGCATGCAACCACATTCAGGTAAACTTTTTTTATGATTGAAAACATTTACAGTAGAAATGTAGTTGACTTAAATTTTGTTTGCTTCTTCATTTTTTAACCTATTCTTATTGTCTCACAGGCTAGAGAAGAGATTGAACTACGATCTTGAGAGAGTTTGGGCCATCGCACACTCGAAGGATCAGACAAGTGAGTTGTTTCCTTTCTTTTGTTGTGGCAGATTGATTAATTACGTACCAGTGATGATATAAATTGATTTTGTACTTTATTGCTTTGCAGGGTTGCATTTGGATTTGACAACGGAACTGTTGTGGTTAAAATGAATGGTTCTGTTGATCTCCAAGCTTAAAGGGAAAGATTGAAGGAGTAAAAGACATCTAGTGATGTGGTTAATCCCTTGTCAATAAAATGATTTTGACACACAAGACTAATATACTTGCTGATACATAAGTGGTTTCACCATTGTATGTGAGTCACGTATTACAGAGGTGTTAGCAGTTGTGTTGGCTTTGTATGTCTAAATAGTACCATCTATACCGCATATGGTAAAAGAATTATTCTAAGGTGCTATGAAGAGAAAAACTAGTAATTATTAATATCACCAAAGACTTTATGGTGTTCCTCTTATTGTTGTATTATATGTATCAATAAAATTATAAATGCTTCGAATATGTTCAATCAATCAATCAATCAATATGTAAGGCTAAAACTATAAATGTATTAGTAAAACTATAAACGTTTTGAATGTATCAATAAAACTATAAGAGGAAAATCATACGCCATAGGCGTGCATTACATCGCACTATTTCATTCATATCATTACACTTCCTTTCTGACTTGTAACATGACAAAGTTTTGTGGGGCGGTGGTGGAACGAGAGGTCCAAACAATATTTGGTAAGGAACTTAATTCGACCCGGATTGTAATTTTACGTTGTGACTAATCAATGGAACGCCTCATATAAGTGAAACATCATTGCTGATAATCACATTCCAATTTCATATCTCATCGAAACTACTATACTAGACCAAGAACTTCATCTCTCAGGAGTAGTCCAAATTAATCTGATGATATGGAAATGGTTGAGACAACTATTGAATAGGAATTTGTTTTATGCCATATTCTTCATCTTCTATGGAAGTGAATCCTACTAACCAAGTGATTTGTTGCGCATCTAGTCGAGGATAGATGATTGGCTAGCTGTAGGGGTACCAGGTCGTCCAACCATCCTTTAGGAGCGGCCAACCTTTCTTCAAGGGCGGCACAACTTTCGGGGATGTTAACTCAACATCTGTTAGGTATATCTATCCTTGCAGGCACGTTTGTAGTTGGTATATGATCTCGTCACTTTAACTAGATCAGAGAAATGAATTTGGAGCAACGTTCTAAAAGCTAGAATACATCACATTTGCTTATCATACTTGTGCTGTATGGGGATCGAGATGAGACAAGTGGGCAACATCCACGCTAATTCGTGTTGTTATTCAGGAAGGTTGACATTTTTATTCCTTTGAATGGCGGGAAGACAATCTCATCGAAATAGCAATCTGCAAAATATATGCGGTAAGAGTTTGCTTGCAAGAACGCTGAAGAGTTATTTTGAAGGAGAATAAAATGCTCACCCAAATATGTAAGTACAAAACATCAGGTTCGTACCCAGTAACCAACTGTAACCCTAAAAATATCTGGGTAGCAATGGGCTTTAAGCAGACCAATATAGTTGCATACAAGATTGCATAGCCCTAGGCAGAAACCAAAAGTTTGGTGTGTTCACCAAGGTTTGAGTGATTAGTTTAATTGTGCGAGGTTATTTCAGGGTGAACATGGGAAATTCATTGTTCAATTTCAAACCCAAAAGGCATGTAGTACTTATGAAAAAATCTTCAATATAAACTCTTTGACAGTATCCAGTCTTCCAGACTTTATGAGATAATTAGGGTGGTGAGGCCTTAAGGTAAAATTGGCCATGAGGTTAGCAGCAATGCATGTGGACAAATATGTGACTAGTGTATCGTGCATCAAGCAAAACTATAAATATTTATATGGTCCGCATTTTGGTTGGATTAGTCCACAATTATTCTCTTGAATCCACTGTGAAAAGGGGGTCCATCTAGTATCTTTAAAAGAGATAATATAAAAATCCAATTTTCTAAACAAGCAGCATGGGAAAGTGTGCTTGTAGGCACAAAATCCTTAGGTTATGGAGATGCTTCATATAATAAATGACATCATTGTTCAACCTAAGTGTCCCAAATGAACGTGTGCAAAGCAAGTAAATTGCTTGGATTGCCCGGCTTTAGGCCAGTAGCAAGTGGTGCGTCCTAGTTGGGAAGCATCCATTGCCCCAAAATATAGCTTCAAGCTTCTTATTTTGGAGGTGGTGCAAAGACATTACTCTATTTTCTTTAATGGT
Organism: Heteromeles arbutifolia; assembly: GCA_024362995.1. Taxonomy (NCBI): domain Eukaryota; kingdom Viridiplantae; phylum Streptophyta; class Magnoliopsida; order Rosales; family Rosaceae; genus Heteromeles; species Heteromeles arbutifolia. Next base: position 18,776,743 of record JANCRC010000012.1, read on the forward strand.
TCAGTCATGATCATTGTTCTCTCGAATATCCTTAAGATTCAACAACATTCTTCCAAAACTGGGGAATATAAGGCATATTTAATGGTAAATTAGTACATTCATACAATGAGGTGCCGTATGAAGGCCCCTAATCAAGTTGGATAGACATGAATTCGTTGCTAAATGGGTGATTTAGGTATGAAGTTAGTGTGTGTAGTAGAACAGTCACCTAGACAACTAACTTCCCCACACTTATACCTAATCACAAGTTAATTGAATTTGGTAACATGTATAAGAAACATGATTTAATGAACTCATATTCCAGAACAATATCCATAACATTTTCCAGAACTAAAACAATCGCCAAACTTAAATCCAGAAAGAAAATTGTTCATAAAGTAAACCAGAATTTACTAAGGGGATTCGTCCAACATGGCATTTCCATGTAAAAATTTTGATTTTCCAAATGTATTAGGTGGAGCAAATTAGTCTCACGGATTGATTACGGGAATGGTACTCCTCAACAACAATGGTAAGGGCACAAACAAGTGCATAACCAATAATTTCTTCCATCAAAACAAGTAGATTTTGCTGGGTTGAGGTTTGAGAATAATGTCCCTTATTCTTGAATTTTGGGCCTAATGTGTCAAGGATCATGCTTCTGGCCGTACCTCTTGGCAGCCCTGATTCTACCATATATTATAAAGCCAAACCTAAAGTGAGTGAGAAAGAGAGACAAATCCAAACTTGGGTTTCGGAAGGTTCTAAATGAACTTGGGTGACTCTGTTTGGTACTCTCCAGCCAAAGTAAGATGAGCAAAATCGGTAGGCATCTGCCGAAGTAGAGCCTTGTTTTTGGTATATCCAACAAAACATAGATGTGATTCGGTACATTCATGCGGAAGTAGGGCATGCTATTTGGTGGGCTCTAACCAAAACCGGGTTGAAGCTGGGTCTATACCATTTAGTATACTCCAGCTGAAGCTGGGTCTATACAGTTCGGTACCTCCCAGCCGTATCACTAGGATGCCTCTATCTCACTTCTATGCTTTTGAGTGAGCAACATGGTAGTAATCAGATCTGAGAATTTAGTGAACTTCTGTTCTCTACATTGCTACTTTAGGAGTATATTAGAGACATAGAAGGATGATAAAAATCTTCTCTAGTCAAAATTCAATCGCATTCTATAAACTTCAAAATCATGTTTTTCTTTAGGCAGTAGATAATCTTTCATGATTGAAAGGTCCGTAGAGCAAGTCAAAGAGCCATGGAATCCTCTTTAACATGGTACTTCCATTTGTCATTCTTCATACATAAGTCTTTGAATGAAGATCATGGCGGTGGCTTATTCAATTCTTCCATGCCATAGTTGGCTTCAATTGATTCTCAGCTTCTTATGTCATTGTTGGCTTCAATGGATTATTAGCTTCTTGATAGCAAGTAGAGGTTCACATCTTGTACCCACATAAAGTAGTTTTCATCAGAAACTTCCATGTTAGTGAAATCAAACTTATGACGGTTCGACAATCCACTGAATTGAGGAAACACGATTAGAGTTAGTGTTATGTGATATATGAACCTCCAAAAGCATCAAAGTTAGAACATTTGGGTTCTAAGACTTGGTTTGGGTTTCATGAAAAAACTTGGGATTTTACATGGGTTTATTGTTTTATGAAAACTTCGAGTTTCAAAGGCACTAATTCGAAACTTCAAGTTCGATTTAGAGGAAGTTCAGATTCACAGAAGGGTACTTGCAAGAATACAAGATACAATATACAACTAGTGTAGTTAATTTGGGTTGCTTCGGGGACCTAGTGTGAATAGCTTTGGGACTACGCAAGATGACAACAATCCAAAGAAAAATAATAAAATATTGGATTATGTTGGAACCAAATATCTGCACCTTTGTGAACAGTGGTTGAGCGTAAATTCGAGTAATCCTGAGCAACCTGCAAAATAGTAAAATAACCGTAAGCAAACCTTAGGGTAGGGCGGGGGTGTGCCGGCCAAAGGTTCTCAGATGGTCAAGTTAATGAATGATTTGAGACTCAAGTAGTGGGCAAGAGAGTATAAGTGTATAGATTATGTTACCGTAGATGAACACTAGAAGGGTGTACTTATACTGTGGGAGAGATACCTTTTCTTTTTGGGATAGTTTTCTTGTTCTAAGCGGGGAGAATCATAAATGATATATAATAAGTAGATATTGTAGTCTTTTAGGAGTTGTAATTACTTACGGCTCATGCCTATCACTAGATTGTAAGACTTCAAGGCTTATAGGATCTGATTGTGTCCACATCCAAATCAGATCACGTGTCTTACGGAGCAAGCATGGTCATCCAGCAGAGCTAGGACTCCACCTATTACCTCGAAGTAGAGTGATGGTAGCACCCTGTTCTATTTGATACAGCTCTACCCAGAGTTGGTGAGTCCATGACCAAACTTCTGATGTAACAGTATTCGGATCAGCCTTACTCTGTCCCTGGAAAATCATGGTCCCACAATTACCCCTAACTATCCATTTGAGAGACAATTTCTCCCCTTGAGGATGGATTATTTCCAAAGACCATGTCTTTCAGAGTAAGCTAGAATACGTACTGTTTAGTCTTCATGAATACGAGGTGACCTCTAACTTTGACGTGGCAGCGTTTCAGATTCAGACGTGTACCTTCGTGTAGCGTGCCATAAAGTTCATAATGATGAAGCATACCCATTTCAAAATCCTATATGCCCTTTGAATCTTTTCTCATGGTGTCTTTAAGCAAGTAGTCCAAATTAGTCAAGGTTTCCCCCTATAATCTTCCTTTGACGAGAGTTTGTAATTGAGAAAAGGTTGAATTTTTTGTCGACGAGCATTGTGATATCTTGGATGATTGCAATGTCTGCCCATGATATCTACACCGATCTGCCGTTGTCGTCTGACCCCAATCGTCTTTGTACTAGAATCTTCCCCTTGTTTTTAGACCTGGGCATTCATTATCCTTTTTCTGCTTATTTGCACGAAATTGGGGCGTTGGATGGATGATGGGCTAGCTAGAGGGTTCTTTTCCACACATGACACACTTGCATACAAACCAATTTTCAGTTGTTCTTTTGATAAACCATGAAACTCAACACCCCAAGTTAACCGTGACATGATGTGAAATATTCTAACACTCAAATTAAAACCCTATGGTTGTAGTATATGAAAGTAGGGATCGTTCTAGGCTGGGGATTAGAAGGGATGCTAATCCACTCAATTTAAACTCTAAAACACTAAACTAGACTCAGAAACAGAAAACTAGACTCTTATGACTCAAAACTGACCAAATTGACTCAAAACAACAAAACTAAGTTAAATAAACTCAAAACAGGTACTTTCATGGAAGGCATTTTGTTGTGCTATGATATAGCCATCTGCAACCTTTTTCTTACTGCCTTTAGGCTTCTTACTTGCTTCGGGTTGTTGAATTAGTGGTTCAAGGCTGAGTTGGACGTCCCCAAGTTTAGGATGCTTTACAGCATCAGATTAAGTTTGGATGGCCACTATTATTTCTTGGCCAGGGCTAGTCTTGCTTGGGAACCATACATTAAGGACATCCATTGTCACGACGAAGATTGGTTCGAAGACATACTAGTTGTTGAAGGAGCATGGGAAGGGGATATTAGCGGACTTTGGATCCGGTCTCATCCTCCAACAGTTCTAAATTTTAAAGATGAGTTGTCCAACATTGGCATATATTGTCAAGACTTGATTCTTTAGGCAGTGCAGATTCTGGCCGTCTACCGTAACTGGAAATGGCTATTCTCCACTGATCGCATCAACAACTGTGGGAAAGATATATATGCTTTTCACTGTTCAAGATTCCTTATAAAGGAGCCTGAGTGGGTTGATGCTTGTAATGTCCATAGAAGGATTCGTTCAATCAAACCAACAGTGACCTTGTCACCTGTCCCAAGAAGAAGAAATATCATGGTAATTCTTCCTCTCACCCATTAATTATGACTTCTCAGCCCCAACTACTGTTTAGGGACATCTACTCTGAAAGTCTTGGAGAAGAGGAAGAGACCCCTCTCCGAAGAAAGAGATGTGTTGCTATTCCAATACCACGAACTTTCAATGTACCTGCCTTACATCGATAGCAGATGAGCCGCCTACTTTTCCATCCTTACATTTGCTTGCGAGGTTGCCCTAGTTGTCGGAATTGGAATCCCACTTTCCTCTTCTGGTTTTTCCATCAAGTATTCCGTCTATGTCGGATGAAGTCGCCGCCCCCTGTATTGCCTCGACGTCAACCATTGCTCCTCTGTTGTAAGTGTTTGTAGATGAATCTTCCTACCATGATGGTCTTCTGTCAACTACCCCGTTGAGGCTCGAGGGGCCAGCTCGTCCTCCTCTTGTGATCCGCCTTTAGTTGGCCGAGTTACTCTTTTTTTTCAGATGCCAGCGGTCTTCAAAACACGGATTATGCTCGCTCGTTGCTCAGAGTCGCGATTTCCCCTACCAATTTCAAAGGAGCTACACTTCTCTTGAAAATGTCATGATACGGTTCTACCAGAGTTACTACGAGGTATCAGACTTAATTTCCCCATTTCTTTTCCTTGATATTCACAAATTCCCCCTAATGTACCTCGTATGATAGACCAACATATGAATGGAGGTCGCCTTGTTTCGACAAGTAACATAGATCCAGGAGCTTGAATGAATTGTTGGCCTTGAAACTGCGGCGAAAATAGAGGCGGAATGGCAGTTGTTAACCTAATCAAAAGAACTGAAGGTATGCCAGGTAGCAAGCCTTGGATTCTTCTCATAAGATAGAGATGGTTCGATACATCAACTTAGCTGCGATTAAAGAAATAAAGGGCAAGGATTACTGGGAAAGCTTTGAGAAAGTCAAAGAGGAGCTGAAGCTCGAGAGGCAGACTCAGGCGGAGTCGAACCAGGCCTTTGTTGTCTTGAAGAGAGAGACAAAGCGTGCGTTAGCTTTGGAGCAGAATACTTGGGCCAAGAAGCAGAAAGTTCTTTAAAAGGAGGTTGAAGATCTTTGTCAGGAGGTCGACCGTAAAAACGACAAGCGCATTGTGGATCTTCAGGAGTTTATCGATAAACACTGATCCGAGATATCCACGCTTTGGGAAGATCATGAGAGGCTACTTGAAGATGAGTTTGACCATTTGATTCCTTACTGGTCATGTTCGATGAGATCACCCCAAGGGTTGGAGTGCCTTCAGAATTTACGAGGAGATCAAACATATGAATTTCCTCTGGCGCAACATTTGTTGGATGAGATGTCGAATCTAGAGGCGGAGCAAGAGGAACTTGATCTCGAAAATAACCCGGTACCTGATGCCCCTGGTGAGTCTGCTACCTTCAAGGGAAAAGATATCCCAAAAGAAGATTGATTTGAACTTGCTTCTAGCTAGGTAGGGGGTATATCCCTTTCACAGCCTTTTGCCATGATACCAGTCCCTTTCTTTCCTTTTTTTTTCTCTACTTGGGGGGAATCTTAATCCTATAAATCTCTCTAAAGTAAATGAACTTTATTTGAGAAATAAGTGGCGAAATGGAATACGAGTTAGTTTGTTGGCCCGGGATAAAGCTTATCAGTTCCCCTTGGCAACATTGATTTGGGTGAACGTTGCCTCCCAAACTTATTATTCACAAAGTATTCTCATTGCGATATCCAGAATACCACCTTATTTTGGTACCATAAATTAGACATTAAACCCATGAGAAAACTCTTGCTCTTGCACTTATTGATATACATTCATCGGATTTAAGTGTTCCAAATTGTACATGATAACACGTACATGTGGGAATTGATTTCTTCGCACCTTGCCCTGGCTCCTGGGGTAAGGACTTCAATACTTGCAATATGGTGCTAGGAGAAGTTTCATTTGGTCCAGGTTGCATGTTTGTATCTAGTGAATCTTAAGAGAAAGTTCTTTTGAAACATGGGCATTAGCATGTGGGTCATAAACACTTTTCGAATCCTTTTGTCAAACCTTATGCATCGGACCTAAACATTTATGATCGAACTACCTTGGTTAGCTTGACTAAAACATTTCTACTTATCACAGCTCCGTTGGAATAAATTTCACTTGGGGATTACTTAGTATGGATGCCCCTTCAAATATGCTAATACTTGGTGTTGCAGAGCTTACTTGACTTAGTAAGTTGGTCCAGGATAGAAATAGCCATACTCGGGGTAGGATTTCAGGACTATAATAAGATGAGTACTGGATCTCTCTTTTGACTATTCCTTCCAATGGCGTAGAGCCCGGGTTTGAATGTTATAACCCATAACATTGCTGGTTGTATAAACTTTTCGGAGGCCGGATGATGCAGTGGACTTTCGGGTAAAGCTACCATGTGCTTGTGCTCGTAGCCAGCAAATCATTACCGCTCTTATTACGGTTCGAGTCTCCCAAGCTGCTAATCGTTACAAACAGATTAGGCTAAAGTTTGGGCCTTTTTTTGAACGAGTAGGTGTATTCCCTGCATCATTGAAAAAATAAAGAAAGAACATGTATTAAAGACGAATATATGTTCTTTATTCATGATCCAAGTCCAGTTGATTGACAATGGGGTGTGATTGAAACCGAGAAGGATTACCACATATCTCTAGGATGGAGAATCAAATCACTGCTGTAGTTCTAAGGGAAAAAAATGATATAATGCAAAAATTACATTAGAGGTCACTTTTGATGATAAGCTTTGGACTTGTCTTCTCGCAGACGGTGGCATTGCCAATTGGGTCCGGAGATGAGTGATTACATATCCTGAGAAAGGAATTAAATCGTGTGTAGTTTGTGTGATATTCACTTTGTTTTAGGTCACCTATAGCGGTCTGCAAGGATTTCGACTTTCTTCAACAGGGACTCCATCTCTTGGCACAAGTCCTCTAGTTTCTCTGTTATTGAATCATTCGCTACTTGTTATTCTCGAGTAACAAGCTGGGATTTTGTTTTTAAAGGGGAGTTTTCCCATGGTGTGTAACCATTCCTGGCCAAAGATATTGTTGTATAGGTTGGGTTATCCATCACATTGAAAGTCATCATATGTTCAAATGATTTTCTTTGAACCATGAGACATAATGGTGTTAAGCAAAGTTCCCCTAAGGGTTTGGACAATAGACCTCATTCAGTTGACTTCGTCCAAGATGCCCATCCTTATAGATGCCCTTCTTAAAAGGATGTTGACTTCTGACCCATAATCGATTAAGATTCTGCCAACCTTGGCATCTGTAATTTGTAGCATGACGGCGAAGGTGCCGTTGGAAAGTGGTTAAGCAATTTTTGGCCTGGTTGAAGAACCTTTCATATGAGGTTCTTCCCTGGTTGTCTTCCTTCTTTTTTGGGATTTCTTGAAATATTCCAATAGTCCTACTTTTTTTTATGCGATTGATGCCCGAGAAGCACTTCTTAGTTGGGTGTTGGAGAGGTACTGGTCCTTGAGTTTCTTACTGCTTTGTCAGATAAACTGTTAGGAAAGGTTCCTGGATCAATCATTTTGGACGTGGACTAGATCTTTCAAATCGGGCGAGGGTATTCTTTACAGTTTTCATTCTCTAGTTCAGCTCTCTAACTTATAAGTTCCTCTTGAGTGCTTTTATCGACGTGTGTACCTTTTGGACGTCATCCCAGACCTAGTCGATAAAAGAGGCTTCTTTTTCATTTGGGCCTATGGTTTGTCCAAACAGTGATTTTCTGGGCGTGGTTTCCATGTAGGAGAGTAGTCTGGTTGAGAGGAATATGGGTTGCCTCTCAATGAAAGCGTCGATTGTTTGAACCAAATCTGCACACCTCCTTGAGTGCTGTTGAGTATAAATCTGAGTAATCCTGAGTGTGGAGCACAAAATAATCCAAAAAATCATGGAGGTGACACATGGACTTTTGGGTGAAAATACATGAATACCCTCGAGGCACACCGAGATTCCCACGCGCATGCAACAGACAATAACGACTCAATCAAGGAAGAGTCAAAGGTCATCAATCTAGTATTTATTCAAATCCCTTTCATCACTCCTCATCAATCCCTTATTGATTTTATTCAAAAGGTAACTCCCAAAACTTCGTATTTAATTTAGGAATAATTGCCATGTTAATTGCAAATTATTATTTCACATAATATCTTGCAATTATTCTCCAATTACCACCTTATATGGCTAGCCATTCTTCCACCAATAGGACTAGCCACCCTCTTATAAATACCCCTATTATCCCACAAAAAAGCTAAGCCATTTTGCTACCCACAAAATCCTAAACATATCATTTTTAGAATTTCGACTTTGGCATCGGAGATTCTTCGGCCAAAACCCATCCCATTCATGATGGTTGCGTGAGGCTTTTGGCCTTAATTGAAGGTGTTATTATTTTGCAGGTGCATTTTCGTCAAAGAAAGAGATGGCGGAAATTTGCATCCATAAATTGGTGCTTTCATCGGGAGTTTAATTCACACGCTCAAAGAAGACTCTTGCATTCAAAGTTTCACATTTCTCGTCCATACGTAAATTTTTCATAAGTTCTTATTCCTAGAATTTTTTATTCTTTGAGTAGACATAGGAGAAAAATACAATGGTGGGAAATTCGAAAACCATGATGAACGGAACATCCTACGTTCAAAGATCCAGATCAAATGATAGAGATTGCGATGTAGCCCCACCACAACAATCCACGAGGCTCAACGCGGCAAAATAATGAGTAACTTTGCCATCATAGAGCACCACCATAACGGCACCCACGACAACCACTGTGGCAGTGGGGAGTGGAACAGCTCCATGGCAGCAAGGCCACAAAGCACCAGTAGTTACCACCTTAACAGGTTGCACAAAGATAAATCTATTCCGTAGATTAGATCTAGGAATTGAGCCTGTTATGGTGCTTTATAAGAACCTTATTTGTAATAGTGGATTGGACTCAATAGAGAGTCCCTGGTTTTTTAACCTAGAGGTGGGCTTTTCCTTTCAAAACTTCTTGTGTTTCTTCATGCATAAACTTGCTTACACATCTAGATATGTTCTTGGTATGCTGTACGAACTACTTAGTTGATGGACTGATATGTGAAGGTGTTTAACTATATGCTACTATATTATGAGATATAACTGTGTTATTGTTGACTAGGCTAATGTCCTAGTTTACTAAGTTTGTTTCCTGAATCTGGGTTCTTAAGTTTTGACAAATCTATACTTGTTGACCAGTTCTTGTGTCTAGTCCACGTTACGTATTTAGTGGTTAATATGTGTGTGTAAACACAAAAATTCTGTATCGAATGAAACGAGAACACGTGTACAAAATAGATTTGTATTGATTTGAATTTATAGGTTACAATCTCTGCTTACAATTTTCGTCTGATTCAGTCTTCAAATTTGATGTAGATGCATAGGTTGTTGATCTAAGGGTTGCGATAACTTGATCTCGGACGAACGATTGAACGATTGCTTCAAGTTTTGAGCTTGAAACAACGCTTGGATGGTCTTCACCTCAAAGCTGCGGCAAAGGTAGAGTTGACGTAGGACTTCAATGATTTAAGAGTCTTGACGACTTGATCTTGAGCTTGCAACAAAGTCTTGAAAGAATCGGCACAAGTGCTTGTTGATTCTTCAAGGAGTGCTTCGGCTTTGTCGACAGAAAGCTTCAGCTTTGGTTGTGCGTTCTTTGAAGAGAGCTTTGGTAGCGTATTAGTCTTCAAAGATTTATGCAGGGGTTCTTCTCAATGTGTAATTTTTTGATCCTATGCTTGTGGGAGGAACTTGTATTTATAGATTTCTCAAAGCTTACCTTTGGATGGATTTAGCTTTGATTTGTGTCTTGATTCGTCCATGGGATAATTTAGGCATATTTTGTGTCTTAATTTCCACCACCTTTACTCCCTTGGCCGAAATTTAGAGGCGTTATTGCCTATTTTGTGAACAATATTCAATTCTTGCTTGTTTTGTGAAGATGCCTTAGCTTTTTTTCAGGTTTTAGGATCACTTTAGACCCTTTTGCAGAATTTAAGGGGGTTTTCTCCCTTAAGGTGAATTTTGGGAATGTTTGATGCTTCCCTTTCTTGATTTATGCCATATGTCATTGATGACTTGTCCATTTGTGATGAGTCATATGCCACGCGGAGCTTTTGATGCATCATTTGCGTGCAACGAAATTAACATGTCTACAAATGTCCCCACTTAAAGGCGCATTGTAGGCATGTGCTTGTCACATGTAGGAAACGTGTTTTAAAGTGTTGGAATGTGAATGTTCTAACTCAAGGGTCGTTGATACTTGGTCTTGAATTAGTTTACTTCTTCCAGGGCCGTAGAGGCGTATTTCTTGAATTGACAAGATAGATTTCGTCAAGGGCCGTTGAGGCGTATTTCTTTAACAAAACATTTATTCAAGGGCTATTGAGGCTTGGTCTTGAATTGAAGTGATGAATTTCATCAAGGGCCGTTGAGGCGTATTTCTTGAACGAAACATTTCTTCAAGGGCCATTGAGGCTTGGTCTTGCATTAAACAAAAATTTTCTTCAAGGGCCGTAGAGGCTTGGTCTTGAATGAAATGAAAATTTCTTTTTCAAGGGCCGTAGAGGTGTATTTCTTGAATGAAATGAAATTTTTTTCTTCAAGGGCCGTAAAGGCTTGTTCTTGAAAGAAATGAAATTTTTTTTTCTTCAAGGGCCATAGAGGCTTGATCTTGAAAGAAATTTTGAAAATGGATAAATCGGCACATACTTATTGTGCGTATTTGATTTTTCCATAATCTTTGACAAAATACATTTGGTGTATTTTGAGACTTGATTTTCTTTTCCTTGTGGGTGTAGGAAATTTTTTTTTCCTTGCTTCGGTAGGAAAAATGTTTTTCCTTGTGGTTGTGGGAAAAAAATGTTTTTTCCTTTCTTTGGTAGGAATCCTCTTCAATTTTGGTAACGAGGATGACTCACTTCAAGGTGTTGGAAAGCTTTTGTGATTTCCTTCAAGGTTTTGGAAAGATTTAATGCTTATCCTTGGGTAAGTAAGATGTGCATTTTTCTTTCTTTTTTCTCTTGTTCCCTACAGCAAGGGGGAAGCAAGGAAGGACGTTTTTTTGTTTCTTGTTTTGATTTCCATGGCAAGGAGGACAATTTTCTTTCCCCTTTTGTTTTCCATGGCAAGGAGGGATGTTTTCCTTTCCTCTTTTGATTCTCCACGGCAAGGAGGGATGTTTTTTTGCTTATTTTGGGAAACATGAAGATTTTTCCTTGGTTAGGGAAACATATCATCTGACTTGCACGCCAAGTTTGAGGACGATTGCTCTTCTGGAAAATTCTGAAACAATATAGATAATTTAGCTTTATCTCTTATCTTTTTAGGCATACATTGCACACCACTAGGAAAAATCGGAAAAGCCTTCAACTCGTGATTTTCCTACAGCTGCGCAATTCTGACGGGAAGCAATTTCTTCGGGAATAACTTTGAAAACTAGAATGTTTGGCTTTAGAGAAAATTATGAAATTTGGATACAATGATCATCAGCCACTTAGCTTCCTTCTCCAATTGGCCTTGTGTCAAAACTCATCCGGAAAGTTGACTTATCACCAAAAATGTCCTGCTTACGCAGATTGGCTGAAACTTGCCATTTTTTGCTTGGAATTAGCTTCATTCTTTTGGTTGGAATGTGCTTCCTTGTTTTGATTTTCCTTTTGCTATTTGGGTATGTATTTCCCTTATAGCATTTGGAAGCAATTGACCCCTATTTATAGGACCATTGGATATGTATTTTTTCACACACAATTCCTTGCCGTGGGCTTGCTTGGAGTTTTTGCGGTGGGTTTTTCTTGTTGCTGCTGCTTGCTGTGCCTTTTGTTGCTGCTTGGAGCTTGTTGCAGTGCGTCATTGTTTACCACGTGGTGCTGTGCAAAAGACTGCAACGAGTTTATGATGTGCAGTGCCTTTTGGTCACAGTTTTCCCTTGGTAGTGTCGTTGTCCTGCAGTGCAAGAAACTGCTTGCGTAATTGCTAGGGGGTTGTATAGTGCGATTGGGTAGCATTTTGGTTTTCTTTTCTACTGTAGCGCACTTCGAAGGACCATCATGTAGCTGCTCTCTCTTTTGCCGTGTAGTGCAAGAAACTGCTTGTGTAATCGCTGCGGGGTTGCGTAGTACGATTACGTGGCATTTTGGTTTTCTTTGCTACTGTAGCGTGCGTTGAAGAACCATCTTGGAGCTGCCCTCTTTGCTGTGCAGTGCAAGAAACTGCTTGCATAATCGCTGCGGGGTTACGTAGTCTGATTACGTGGTGTTTCAATTTTCTTTGCTACTGTAGCATGCGTTGAAGAACCGTCTTGGAGCTGCCTTTTTCGCATGCTTAACCAAGCTTTGTGGCTGATTTTCCTTTGTGGTTGTGACTTCATCATCGTCATCCTTCAACACTTACGAGGTTTGTCTAGCATATGTTTTACTTTGCTTTAGTGAAGTGATTTTTCAACACTTACGAGGTTAGTCAAGTGACTTCATCATCGTCATCCTTCAACACTTACTTTGCTTTACTGTGTTTTACTTCATCATCGTCGTCATCGTCATCCTTCATCATTGTCTTTTGCTTTAATGAAGTGATTTTTCTTTCTTTGCCGCCCTACTTTTGTGCTTACTTTGCTTTGTTTATTTTACTGCAACCATGGTATTTTTCAAGTGTTTTAAGAATAAAACCATCACCATTCTTGCGAAGGAAAACGATTTGCAAGATAGGGGAAAGGTTGAATCTTTACGCGCCGTTGACTAGCCCTAAGGCGCTTGTTCTTCCTGCAAAAGACAACTTGATGCATATCAAGTCGTGGGCTTCTGAAGTGTCTTGGGAAGTGACAGATTTGGGTCAACCAACTCCGAAAAAGAAGGCATGTACATCAAGGATTCTTATTTTGAATCCTTCGCACTATGTTCGCGACAATTCACCAGCTTCGTTTGAGCTTCTTGGTGATCGCTTCTGTAGTGGAGCCCTGGCTTAGAGTGGCACCTTGTCGACTATTGGAGAAGTTGCCTTTGCTGAGTTTTACTGGGAGTGGCTTGAAGATTATCGTCGTAGTTTTGGGGACCTAGCTTTCAAGTAGTGTCTTCCATTTTTTGTGCTTTAAGGCTTGTTTGTCTTTGCTCATTTTTGTAATAAGGCTTTGTAGCCAAATTATTCCTTTCAAGAAATAAAGCATTCACATTTTGAATTTGTTCTTTATTCTTCAAAGTGTTTGTATTTTTGTTGATGATGTGACTGTACTTGAAGTTTTTGAAGTTTCAAGTTGCCTACATACCCTTGGTTGAGGAGGGATCAAGTCATGACGTAGTTCAAGGGAGTGATGGTTTTTGTTGATTTTGATGGTGATCTTGATGGTGATTTTTTTTGTTTTTGTTTTGCCGTACACAATTTATGCTCTTGCAGGCCAGGAGCTTTGTGCCATGTGTAGTTTAGGCTCATGTCAGTTTGGAACATTGAATGTTTATTTTAGGGGTAGTTGCGCTTCAAGAATTTGCCGTTGATGGGGCTAATCTTCAAGCAGTCTTCTGCCATGATAAGGTAGGCACCGTTGGTGTAGACCTTTTGTATTACGTAAGGTCCATCCCACTTTGATGTGAACTTGCCTTTTGTTTTGTGAGTTGTGATGATGGGCCTTCGTAATGCCAAGACAAGATCTCCAGTTTGGAAAGACCTTGGGTGGACCTTCTTGTTGAATGCCTTGGATAGCCGTGCTTGGTAGTATTCCAAGTGTTGTTGAGCTTCGAGCCTCATTTTGTCGAGTGCTGCTAACTTTTGAAGTCGTAACTTTTTGGTTCCCTCTTCAGTCAAGCCTTCTTGTATAGCCATCCTTGGTGAAGGGATTTGACTTTCGGGTGGCAAAACAGCTTCTACGCCGTATACGAAAGAATAAGGCGTAGCTTGGGTAGGAGTTCTATGTGTAGTCCTATATGCCCAAAGTGCTTCACTTATTCTTTCGTCCTAGTCTCTCTTTGTTCGGCCGATCACCTTTTTCAGGAGGTTGCATAGTGTTTTGTTGAATGCTTCTGCAAGACCGTTGGCCGGAGCATGATACATGGAAGACTTGTGCTGCTTGAACTTGTATTTCTCGCAGAGGTCCTGCACAAGTCAGTTGGACAACTGTTTTCCATTATCGATGATGATGTAGCGAGGCACATCATATCGGTAGATGATATGTTCCTTGATGAAACAGATGATAGTTTCCTTCTTGACTTCCCTTAGGGGTACGGCTTCAGCCCACTTGGAGAAGTAGTCTGTAGCAGCTAGGATGTAGTTTTCTCTGGCAGATGACTTTGGTGTGAATGGTCCTACGATGTCCAATCCCCATGCACCAAATAGCCATGAAGCAATCGCAGGATGTAGTGGCTCAGGTGGTTAATGTATGAAGTTGGCGTGGAATTAGCAAGCTTGGCATCTTTTGGCGTATTCCAGGCAATCCTTCACCATGCTTGGCTAGTAGTAGCCCATTCTTTTGAGCTGGAAGTGTAGCTTTGGTTCGGACTGATGCGTTATGAATACGCGTGAGTGTGCTTATTCCATGGCTTGATTAGCTTCTTCCTCACCTAGGCATCTTAGAAGTACTCTTTCAAAACAGCGTTGGTAGAGTGTTCCTTTGTAGTAGAGGAAGCGAGGTGCTCATTGATGTATTTTAAAGCAGTGTCTAGGATCGTCCGAAAACTTTCCAAACTCCAAGTAGTCGATCAACGGCTGTCTCCATTCTTCAGTGTCGATTGAAAGTATTGAGATGATGTTTGTATCATTCAGTAACGTTTCAGTGATGAGCAGGATCACCCATCTTTGGCAAACTGGCACGTCTGCAGCTAGCACCATACTTGAGGCTAAGTTAGCGAGAGCCTCTGCCATTTGATTTTCTTTTCTTGGCACATGTTCTAACGTCACGGCCTCGAACTTTCGTAGTAGTTGAGTTGCTAGCCGAAAGTATAAGACGAGATCATCTTTCCTCACTTCATATTCAGTCAAGAGTTGATTGATTATGAGGTTGGAGTCGCCATACACTTCTAGCATTGTGATTTCCATGTCGATCGCCATTTGGAGTCTGATAATTAATGCTTCGTACTCAGCGACGTTGTTGGAGCATAGCCTGCTTAGTCGAAAAAAATAGGGTAATACTTGTCTTTATGGTGACATGAATACTACTCCTGCCCCCGTTCTGTCTGCTCGTGCGGATCCGTCGAACAACATTGTCCATGTCGTGAAGATGTCGATGTAGAGCACTTCCTCGCCAGGCAAGTCTTCTAAGATTTTCCAATCGGCTGGTATTGGATGATCGGCAATGAAGTCTGCGAGGGCTTGTCCCTTGACGGCTTTGGCTGGGACGTAGATGGTTTTTTATTGACTGAGAAGCAATGCCCATTTAGCTAGTCGCCATGTAAGAACGGGTTTGGACATAACGTACTTGACTGGGTCGGCTTTAGCAACCAAGTGGATGGTGTAAGCATGCATGTAGTGTCTAAGCTTTTGGACGGCAAAGACTAAGGCAAGACACATCTTCTCGATTGGTGAGTAGTTGAGCTCCGCACCAGTGAGGGTTTTACTTAGGTAATAGAGTGCCATTTCCTTTTGGTCTTCATTTTCTTATGCTAAGAATGCTCCAATGGAACCTTCTTGTGCAACAATGTTTAGGATGAGCGACTTTCCAGGCACCGGTGCTCCTAAGATAGGTGGGCTTGCCAGGTATCGTTTTATGCTCTCGAAGGCATTGCGGTAGATGTCATCCCATATGAATGGAGCGTCATTCTTCATGAGTCAACTGAAGGGTTGACAGCGTCCAGCGAGGTTGGAGATGAAGCGTCTGATGAAGGCCAGCCGTCCTTGTAGGCTTTTTACCTCGTGTAGGTTTCTTGGCTCAGGCATGCTTTGAATGGCCTTGATCTTTGATTAGTCAACTTCAATGCCATGATGCTTGACAATGAAGCCGAGGAAATTCCCAAAAGTAATGCCAAATGCACACTTCAACGAGTTTATTTTGAGGCTCTATTGTCGTAGTTTGTCGAACACCATTTGTAAATCCTTCAAGTGATTAGATCTCTTCTTAGTCTTCGTCCACGTAACATTCTACATTTTTATGTAGCATGTCATTAAAGATTTTCTGCATTGCACTTTGATATGTAGCTCCAGCATTCTTCAGAACAAAGGGCATTACCTTGTAGCAGTAAATACCTTTTGGGGTGCGGAAGGCTGTTAATTCCTCGTCTTTGGGAGCCATGCGAATTTGATTGTATCCAGATGAGCCATCCATGAATGATAGCGCCTCGTGGCCAGTGGTTGTGTCCATTATGATTTCGATGATTGGCAAGGGAAAGTCATCCTTCAGGCAACCATCGTTGAGGTCTCGGAAGTCTACGCAAACACGTATTTGTCCAGATTTTTTAAGGACAATGACGATGTTGGAGATCCACTTAGGGTATTGCACCTCTCGGATGAAGCCTGCTTCGATTAGCTTGTCAATCTTGGCCTCAATTTGGGGATGAGCTCGGATCGATAACGTCTTTGAGTTTGCTTTATCGATCGTGTTCCAGGCTTGATTGCAAGATGATGCACGACGATGGCAGGGTAAAGGTTGGGCATTTCCTTATCGGTCCAAGCAAAGACGTCTTTGTACTGCAAAAACAATTGGCAGTACTCTTCGACCTCGGCTGTACTTGACAGTGCACTTACGAAGATAGGCTTTGGTTATTCGCTTATGCCTAAGTTAAGCTCATTGAGATCATCAACCGTGGCTTGCCCCCCATCCTTAAGTTGAGGTGGCGCGGCAGTGACATCTTCCTCGAGGACTTCATCTTCTTCGTCCTCTTGGATTGTGATGTGGAAGACGTCTTGGACTTCCTCTTCAGTGCCATCTCTTTGGGTTTGTTGGCGTGAAGATTGGTCGGTGTGGATGATGGTGTGCCTCCTTACTGTCAGTGGTCATTTTGTGTCTACCTCCAAGGTTGCTTAGCGTTTCATCCTTGAAGGAATCAATCTTCATACGTCGTCTTCTTCTGCTAGACTGTCGAGCTTTTCTTCATCTTTCTAGAAGGCTTCTTGGTTTCTTCGAGTCATTCCAAGGCCGATCATTGCGAATGAGAGCTAGCCGTGTTGCTTTGTTTCTTGGGTTTTGACAACCTTTCGAAAATAGAGCTTTGGGGTGTTGGCGTGTTAAGCCTTTTGAAGACGGTGGTTTGATCTTGTCCACCAATGCAATCAAGTGCTAAAACCCTAGGTTTTGAATGGTTCAGTCGATCGAAGACTGACATTCGAGGGGCGGGTTTAGGCTTCTCTTGAGTTTTTTCAATGCTTACGTTGATGCGTTAAGTGCTGGCGTTTTTCACTTTTCTTGAAATCTTCACGGGTGTATTTGGTGTGAAGCTAAGTCCAGCTTTGTTGTTGTCCACTCTGTAACCATGCTCCTTTAACTTCTTTTGAGTCTCGGTGAGGTCATATTTTTTTTTTGTTGACGGTGCTTGATAGCTTCTTTCCAAGATTTGAAGAGGAGGCGAAATCGTACCCAGCCTTTGACATGAGTTTGTAGGCGTTTGGATCGAAACCTTCTTCGGTCATCTTGGTTGGAAGAGAGCTTGGTTCCGCCCCTTTTGGCATGAGTTTTACGAATCCTTGCGGTGGTTTTGAAACTTTAGCGTCGCCTAGCTGGGTTAGGGGTAACACTGCATTTGTCTTGAGCAGCTTTACATCGTCTTTGTACAGCTGTGTGTCGACTTTGCTTGTTTCAGTTTTGAATGGGGATTACCTATTCTTTCTTTTGGACATCGGGATGTATAGGAAGATGGGTGTGTTTAACCCTTTGGAAGGCGTCACACTACCTTTGGTTGTTGCGAGTTTAGCAGGCTCATCATCGTCTTTGCTTGAAGATGGCACGGCTTTCCCTTCTTTGGAAGAGCTTCGGGCATTATTTCTTTATCTATGTAGAACTTGGCATCCGTAAAGTGTGACTCGGCTTCGATGAATGGCTTGGTGTTGCCTTGTATCACCTTCACCCATTCTCAATAAAACTTTAGGCATTAGTGAAGGGTGGAGGACACTACTCCATTCTCATGGATCCAAGGCCTTCCCAAAAGCAAGCTGTAGGAAGTTCTCGCATCAATCACATGGAATAGCGCGGTTGATTTGAGTTCATCAATGGTCATCTCCACGCGGACCATGGCCATCGCTCTTTGTCCTCCTTGGTTAAAACCTTGGATTAGGAGGTAGCTTCGGGATAGTTCATCCACCTTGATGCCGATTGTAGTCATTGTTAACTTTGGCATGATGTTTATGGCCAATCTACCATCTACAAGCATGCGGTTGACTTTGTGCTCCCTTACGTACCAGAGACGAAGAAATAACGGTTGTGAGGCTTGATCCCAGCAGCAAGTCTTCGTTAGTGAAGTTGATTATGTCATGGGCGGCATAGCATGTGGCATATTCATGTGGCTAAAGCTTCAAGCCCTCACCCTTGCTTTCTTGTGCTTCGTGGGCGTCGAGGCGCGCCAAGACCGCTACTAGTGTTTATCGCATCTCCTTGGGCAATCGCAGTGCCTCATTGATGCTAAAGTATGATGGCAGGCTTTCTTTAGGCGTGAGGGTCTTCTCTTCCTTGATGGCCATAACTTTGCCATTTGAGGGCTCTTCTATCTCCACTTCAACCATGTGACAGACAGCAGTAAGGCATTGTTGGAAGAAGTCATTCGGGAAGTACTCGTGCGAGGAGATCGGAGTGCATGGCTCTTGCTCCATAGGTTCCCCATCGTACGTTGGCTTAGTAGCTCTTATGCTCTTCTTTGGCTTCCTATTGTTGCGACAGCGGTGCTTTCTCCCTTGTTCCACCTTTGGCTTTGTGGTTTAGGGTCTTGGCTTTCTTGTCCTTTTGTAGGTCACTAGTGTCCATCCTTTTTCATCGTTAGTAAGTACATTTTGGTCACTTACCCCAGCGATGGCTGTGTAGAAGGTGCCGTGCAGCTTGAGCAGGGATGAAAGTGGGCATGCGTTACTTGGAGAGGCATGGGATCGAAATATCCAAACATAATTGCAGTAGTATGTGTTACGACGGTGTCTTCAAGGTCGAGTTCAATTCGTCCTTGTTGCGCCAACTTCATGATGAGCTCTTTAAGGGTGAAACATTTGCGAACATAATGGCTGACGATAAGATGGTACCTGCAGTGCATGCCTTGAACGCATGCAGTGCATGCCTTGGCGATACTCAGCTCCATGTTTTAGGAACGAGTCGCCATTTCCTCAAATGTCTTTGGGTTTATGCCTTGGAGGATGTAGTGTAGCCCTCAGTGCATGCCTTGAACGCACATCTCAATGGCGGAGGTTTCAAAAAGCCTATCCTTGCAATCCAGACTTAATGAACACCATCTGTTGATGTAGTCGACGACAAGTTCATCTTTCCATTGCTTCGTACTCGTCAACTCCAGCATGTTTACGATGAGGGGACTGCTGTACAAGGGTTACGGAATTCCCTTTCAAGCTGGTCCCAGCTGTTGATGGATTCAGGCTTGAGGTCGGTGTACTAATCAAAGGCATTACCTTTCAGTGAGTGCACGAACTACTTGACGAAGTAGTCTCCCTCTGTCCCAGCGTTGTTGCAAGTTTCAATGAAATGGGCAATATGTTGTTTAGGATTGCCCTTTCAATCGAATTGTATGAACTTTGGCGGCTGATAGCCCCTTGGCATCCTCAAGGCATCAATATTCTTGGAGTAGGGCTTTGAGTATAGTACGAAGCCATGCGAACTTCCTTGGTACTGCGCCTTAATGGTGCTAGTGATCATCTTCTACAACTGTTGGATTGAAAGAGATCCCATGAGCGTTGTTGCTTGGTCTAGCTTCTCATTCGCTTTCTCCACCAGAGGTTCTTCCTTTTCGTCGGTTTCCTAATTTGGTGGATCAACCTTCGAGGCAGCTTTGTCGTCGTGTTGCGCCTCCAGACGGTTGACGAGCGTAGCAATTTGTAAGTCTTTCTCCTCCACGGTCCTTGTCAGCCTTGCAATTGCTTCACTCATTTGAGCCAACTGCTCCTCGATGGAAGTCGTGCTAGTAGTCATACTTGTATGGCTACGGGACATAAGCTGCTTGAATCGGCGTCAGATATCAAAGACTCAGAGTACCTCCTTGGGCTTTCTTCCCTTGGCGTCCTTAGCGAGGCCAAGGTGATCACAGGTTCGTGCCTCGGGTGCTCTTGCTTCTTCGGTAGAGTTAATGGAGGGATGAAAGGCATGGTAGAGAGAGTTTTTGCCTTGCTTCGGGTTGTGGCGCCCAAAGTGCCACCACTTGCGGCAATGATGCCCTTGTTCTTCGTATTGGTAGTGGGAACAACTTTATGCTTTCTTGATGCCATTTATGCTTTGTACGGGTTTGAAAACAAAGATAAGAGGTAGAAAGGTTCCACCGGGCGTGCCAAATTTGTAAACACGAAAATTCTGTATCGAATGAAATGAGAACATGTGTACAAAGTAGATTTGTATTGATTTGAATTTGTAGGTTACAATCTCTATTTACAATTTTCCTCTGATTCAGTATTCAAATTTGATGTAGATGCATAGGTTGTTGATCCAAGGGTCGCAATGACTTGATCTCGGACGAAAGATTGAATGATTGCTTCAAGTTTTGAGCTTGAAACAATGCTTGGATGGTCTTCACCTCAAAGCTGCAGCAAAGGTAGAGTTGATCTTGAATCAGACGTCAATACAAGTTTTGAGCTTGCAACAAAGTCTCGAAAGAATCGGCACAAGTGCTTGTTGATTCTTCAAGGAGTGCTTCGGCTTTGGTTGTGCATTCTTCAAAGAGAGCTTTGGCAACATATTAGTCTTCAAAGATTTGTGCAGAGGTTTTTCTCAATGTGTAATTTTTCGACCTTATGCTTATGGGAGGAACTTGTATTTATAGTCTTCTCAAAGCTTGCCTTTGGATGGATTTAGCTTTGATTTGTGTCTTGATTCGTCCATGGGATAATTTAGGCATATTTTGTGTCTTAATTTCAGCTACCTTTACTCCTTTGGCCGAAATTTAGAGGCTTTATTGCTTATTTTGTGAACAATCTTCAATTCTTCCTTGTTTTGGGAAGATGCCTTAGCTTTCTTTTCGGTTTTAGGATCACTTTAGACCCTTTTTCCGAATTTAAGGGTGTTTTCTCCCTTGAGCCGAATTTTGGGAATGTTTTATACTTCCCTTGCTTGATTTATGCCACATGTCATTGATGACTTGTCTATTTGTGATGAGTCATATGCCACGTGGAGCCTTGTTATGCATCATTTGCGTGCAACGAAATTTATATGTCTATAGTGTGTTTAACTGAACTATTGTTGACTAGCACAACTTACAATAAGCTAAGATTGATTAATTTGTGTTTGGTTAAGTCTGTTCACAGGTATTTTTCTTCTTTTTTTAATCGAGATTTTGTTGGTGTTCAGTGTACCTTAGTACAAGATCGAAAAGAATGCATTGGATGGATGCCTAGGAATTGAGAAGGAATGACGCTTTCAGAGGCGAAAGGCCATAGGGAGATACCATCTGTGATCCATGGATCTCCGATCGGGAAACCGTATCCAAGCTCCGCGGCTAGTCTGTGCTCTTGGACTTTAAAAACTTAGCGAACTGAAACATTTGAGTAGCTAAAGGAAGGGAAATCAACCGAGACCCCGTTAGTAGCGGCGAGCGAAAGCGGATTGGGGGTTTGAAGAAGAACAAACACGAAGCTTCGTTTGATTAATTTGTGTTTGGTTAACTGACAAATCTGACTTAGTTGACTAGTAACCTTGACTAGTCATTCTAGCATACTTTAATTTTTAATTACAGGATATTCCACCTGGTACCAATTTCAACGATGCATTTTTAGTTGTAATAGCTACAGAAATCATGTAGAGTGATGACATTGAACGCCGTTTCGTTGATGAATTTTGACGTGGAATAGATTGGCTAAACTAGAAACAAGCAATCCAGGTTGAACTTGATTCACTTGTGAAACACAAGGTGTTTGGGCATGTAGTTCATTCACCTTCACATGTAAAGCCCGTTGGCTATAAATGGGTTTTCGTACAAAAGTGAAATGAGAAAAATCAAATTGTGCGATACAAGGCTCACCTTGTTACTCAAAGGTTTTCTCAGCGTTGTGGAATTGGCTATGACGAAACTTGTTATGGATGTGATAACGTTTAGCTACCTTGTCATATTGATAGTTTTTGAAAAACTAGGCATTCACTTAATTGACGTGGTATATGAAAGTTGCATAAGGACTTCCGTTAACTAGATCAAATAGCTCTAGACCACAGAACACTCTTTCAATTAGATTGAGGCGTTCACTCTACTAGTTGAAGCAATCCAAACAGATGTGGAGTACTTGACTAGTCATAGATATGTGAACAATGACCTATGCCCTTGCATGTTTATTAAAAAATCACATTCTGATTTTGCGATTGTTGTCGTTTATATTGATAGCATGAACCTCATTAGGACTCCAGAAGAGCTCGAGAGAAATGCCACGCACCTGAAGTCAGAATTTGAGATGAAGGATCTGTGGAAACTTGATATGGTGTTGGTTAAAGATTGAGCATTGTTTGAATAGTATTCTTGTCCATCAATCGAACTACACCTAGAAGGTGTTGCCTCATTTTAATGAAGATAAAGTGAAGCCTGCAAATACACCTATGGTCGTTCGATTGCTAAATGCAAAATGAGATCCTTTCCGTCTAAAAGACGATAAGGAAGAGGTTTTGGAACCAGAAATGAGATCCTTTCGTTCGATTGCTAAATGCAAAATGAGATCCTTTCCATCCAAAAGACACTGGACATGTGTTAAAGACATATTCCGTTACCTCAAATGTAAGACAAATTTGGGTTTGTTCGATCCCTATGAATCCTTGAGAGGAACCGCTGCCCTCTTCGAATCTCGGGTTGATTTTCGCCTTGTTGGTTATGCTAACGCATGGTACTTGTTTAACCCCACACAAGTCACGCTCTCAAATGGGTTACGTCTTCACAATTGGAGACACCACAATATCTTAGAGGTTAACTAAGCAAACCTTAGTTGGGACTTCTTCAAACCATGCTGAAATACTCGCCCTACATGAAGCCACTCGGGAGTGCTTGTGGTTGAGAGCTGTCGTGGAACATATAAGAAATAGTTGCAGAATTTATTTCACCATTGAAGTCCCTACAACAATATACGAAGATAACACAACATGTATCGAACAAGTCAAGAAGGGATACATCAAAGGAAACAACACCAAGCATATTGCGCCAAAGTTCTTTTTTTTTTCTCATCAGCAACAAGAACATCAAAAGATTGAAGTCAAGGAAATCTGTTCCCAAGCCAACTTGGCCGAACTTTTCACCAAGTCACTGTCGAAGTTTAATTTTTAGAAGCTTATTCAAGGAATTGGTATGCGTAAACTTTATTTATTAGTTCTCTTTGAAATTATGTCAAACTCCGGCGATGTATCCCGAAGTATACTCACTTGACCTTAATGTACTATTTTTTCACATGATTAGGACCATTTTTTTCTTTGAGTTTTTACAACCTGACGAGGTTTTAATGAGGCACCCATCCCGGGCTGGTCATACCCTTGTGCGCGTTTCGTAGGCGTTTTATTTGGCTTTGCATTAACTCACTTTTTTCCTTAGGCTATGAGTCTTTTTTTTGTACCGTATTGGGTTTCCCATAGCCGGGTTTTGTGAGACTTATTTTCGTATGCAAGTTCCTAGTTTAAGACTAGCGTGTTCCCAGATCAGTGATGACAAGTCGGCTTCATCAACTTCGCCGAACCTGATGTTGAATCTACTTGAGTACTTTGATGTGAAATTAAATTGCACTCAAACTTAAACCCTATTGATGTAGTATATGAAAGTAGGGATTGTTCTAGGCTGGGGATTAAAAAGGATGCTAATCTACCCAAATTAGACTCTAAACACCTAACTAGACTTAAAAACAGAAAACTAGACTCTAGACAACTCAAAACAAGCTAAATTGAGTTAAAACACACAAACTAAGTTACTATGACTCTAAACTAGACCTAACAAGTGATTTGGACGAAAATTAAACTTAAAAGACTCAAAGACTTAAGGGAAACAGGTTTTGACGAATTTAAACTAAACTAACACAATTAAATGACCAGGGGTTGGTTTTGACGAAATTAAGACTTAATGAACGAAATTGTAAAGTAAACTTAAGTATGCACGAAATTGAGTGATTTGAATGGGTGAATGGCTAGCTAGAGGGTCATTCTCCACACATGACATATATGCAACACAAATCGATTTCCAGTTATTCTTTCTATAAACCATGAACCTCAATGCCCCAAGTTAACTGTGACAACACTTCTTTAACTCTCAGATTTTCCTACATTTATTGAATTGGATGGAATACGCATCGGTAATTAAATTATTCTTTAATAGTTCTCTACATGAAAAGCATAATAGAAATACAATCAAAGATCATTAAGCTCTGTGAAAATCATAAGCATTGACAAGGCATTCGTGACTATGAACAGCATGACACTCCTGCCAGGAATTTACTTAACGCGATCGTGACTAGCAACCTCCACTACTTGTAAATATAAATGTGTAACTATTAGGTGAAATTCCCTTCTTTTTAGCATCAAATCATGCATGCAAACTAAGTATGCATCCTTAATCAACATACAAGAATAAGTTTTCAATCAAACAGTTAAACAAATTGTATTCACATTTTATGAAACAATAACTGGATGTAATCAACTCATATCACATATATGTTCATGGCTTTGAATTCTCCCCTAGCTAAAACGAGTTTAGTTCCTCATGATTGCAAATAAACAAAGAAAACTAAGTTTAAACATTAAAAACAAAGATAGAATACACCTAGAAACGCTCCAACGATCCAACGTCTTGAATTACAAGCACAGCTCCAGATGGCTTCTTCTTCTCATTCCTTGCACAGCTGCGGCACAATGAGTGTCTGGTGGATGGTGTAGTGATATGATGGTAGATGGTGGTGAAGGATGGGTGCGGCATTTGAATGGTATTTATAGAGCAAGGCAAAGGCAGAAAATGAGAGGAATTAGGACTCCAAATCCACAAGGAAAAGGTCAGTTATATGGCAGAAACCAAAGAGGAAAAGGAGAGAGAGGTGCAGCAAGCTTTTAGACATTCTAGAAAGGGTCCAGGCGCCAGATTTTTAGGGCTTCTAGAAAGGAGTGTTGTGGCATGTTTCTAGAAGGAAAATGCCTTCTAAAAACAGGTTTTAGGCATCCTAATATGAAAAGGAGTCCCCCTTGCAGCTGGAATTAAGGTAGGATAAGATTAGGATATGATAAGATAAGATAAGGCTAAGATAAGGTTAGTTTGGATAAGATAAGGTTGGATAAGGTTTTGGATAATGTTCCTTCTTTTTAGCTGATTCCTTATCTTCTTTGTCTTGAATTAATTTCTCCATCTCTTTAGCACATTCCTAGCCTCTCTTGAACTTCAAAAATGTCCATCCACCTTGATCCATGCATGTGCCATCCATTCCAAGTCGAAAACAGCTTTAAAATGCTCCACATTGCACTTTCTTGCCACTTTTGCCATTTGAACATACAAACACACGAAAATAGCTTAAAACACTCTTATAAGCAATAACTATCTAAATAAATGCAAGAAAATATGCTAATTAAGTCGCATAAATATGCTCCTATCATATTTACATACTAAATGGGGAGTGTTGTAAATATTATCTAATTATGATTTTATAAATTCTAGATAGATTTGGATTCCAGATTACCTATTATTATAGTGATTCTTTTCTTATAGGATTGTACTTACTTGGAGGACAAGTTAATCATCTCTCCTTGGTTTACTATAAATAAAGGCACTGCCATAGGGAGAATCACAACATTCCCTAAGCATTCTACAATTTCTGCACTCTCTTCTCCTTTTACAAAACTCTCTCTCCCTCAGATAAAATAGACCACAACATATACATATACATATACATATATATATATATATATACACACGTGTGTATATCTAAAGATGGGGAATGCTGCCCTTCCTTTGTGACCTTTCCGCTCAAAATATTAATGCTAATTCTATGACAAGGTATTATGGGGAAAATAAAATAATATTCACAGTAAAATAAATCTTTCCAAAATCCTATTACAACTAAATACCAATAACAAGAGGATTTGTTAATTTTTGTGTGTTACCCTGGAACACTATCTATTACCTCTACATCGCGACTATAAATCTTTTTACATATTTTTAAACATTTAATAAAATAATAAGATAGACGGTTCATACTATTGAAATACATTACAAAGTGTGCCTCACAAAAACTTGTGTTAAAAGTTGTATAAAAAGATGGTGACACAGATGCGTGTTAGATCCCACATCGCCCAGGGGAGTGGATCCTCTATGCCTTATATGTACATGCCCACCTCCATATAGCACGAGGCCTTTTGGGAGCTCACTGGCTTCGGATTCTATAGAAACTCCAAAGTTAAGCGAGTTCATGCGAGAGCAATCCCAGGATGGGTGACCCACTGGGAAGTAGCTCGTGAGTTCCCAGAAACAAAAACCGTGAGGCCGTGGTCGGGGCCCAAAGCAGACAATATCGTGCTACGGCGGAGTCGAGCCTAGGATGTGGTGGAGCCCGGGTCGGGATGTGACAAGGCGCCCCAAATATAAATATATCTTATGAAACGTTTCTAAAACTAAATATACCTATTTGAAAATGGTTAAATAATATTTAGTTATCAAATTTAACTATGCTGACATAAAAATATTTCATTATTGAAATAATGATATGGAAAAAACCGATGACCTTGATAAAAAATTAAAAAAGAATAAGGTTTCAATTAATGACTTGAAAGTACAAATTTGATTGGTGTCACATGATTGATGCACAAACAATAGAATTTTACGGCTTAATTTCCATGTATTTCATAATTCTCAATATATAATTACATACAATCCTTGTTACATAAGGAAACAATAAAGGACACAAATATATCCTTCCTAAAACATGACTATAATATTTACACAATATTTACATTCCTTTTCCTTAAATATTGACTCACCCAAATACTCCCCCCTCAAGTTGGTACATAGATATCACACATGCCCAACTTGATAAGTGAGTCACCGAAGCTCCTACCACACACGGCATGAGTAAGAATATCTGCAAGTTGTTCTTCCTTGCTCACGAACGATATTGACACCACCTTCTTCTCAAGCTTCTCTTTAATAAAATGTCTATCAACCTCAACATGCTTAGTCCTATCAGTTGTACTGGATTCTCTGCTATTTCTCTTGCCAACTTATTGTCACAATACAAATTCATCGCCTTTTTTTCCTTAAAGCCAAGACCCCAAAGCAACTTTTGTAGCCAAAGGATCGCACACACTCCATGCGCCATGCCTCTGAATTCAGCTTTCATGGAAGACTGTGACACCACCTTTTATTTCTTACTTCACCGAGTAACCTAAATCCCTCAATCCTCATATGACCATGATGTTCATACAAAATTCCCTTCCCCGGAGCAGACTTCAAATACGCCAAAATTTGCATAACTGTACTCATTTGATCCACACTTGGTGAGTGCATAAACTGACTCACCACACTCACTTCGTAGGCAATATCCAGACGAATGTGGGACAAATAAATTAGTCTGCCTACGAGTCTCTAATAGTTGCCTTTGTCAACCGGTTTCTGATCTGGATAAATCCCTAAATAATGCTTCTCAACAATAGGAGTGTCCACGGGCTTACATCCAAGCATACATGTCTCATTCAATAAATCCAGAACATATTTACGTTAAGACAAGAAAATACCTTTAGACGAACGAGCCATTTGTACTCCAAGGAAATATTTTAAATCTCCCAGATTTTTCATCTCAAATTTAGCGACAAGACTCTCTTCCAATTTTACGATCTCTTCCGAATCATCACCTGTTATTATCATGTCTTCCATATAGATAATTAAAACTGTCACTTTGCTAGTTCTCCGTTTTACAAACAACGTATGGTCGGAGTGACTCTGGTAATATCCATTCCTTCTCATGACTTGAGTAAATCTACCAAACCATGCATGAAGGGATTGCTTAAGCCCATAAAGCGACTTTTGCAACCTACACACTCCGGTTTTCCCCCTGGCATTATATCCTGGAGGAAAATCCATATACACTTCTTCTTCCAAATGCCCATGAAGGAAAGCATTTTTTTACATCAAACTATTTCAGTGGCTAATTCAAATTTCCAGCTAATGAAATAAAACACGTACCATATTTATCTTAGCTACTGGGAAAAAGGTTTCCTGGTAATCAACACCATACGTTTGAGCATAACTTTTTGCTACTAACCTTGCTTTATACCTGTCTACTGATCCGTCGACCTTATATTTAATTGTAAAGACCCATCTACACCCAACTAGTTTTCTTTCCTTTCGGTAGTTCCATTACTTCCTATGTATCATTCTTATGTAGTGCCATCATCTCTTCATCCATTGTAGTAGTGCATTTGAGATCCTTCAAGGCCTCCTCAACTCGGGTTGGTACTTGGATTGCTTCCACATTATTCACCCATGCTTGGTGTTCAGGCGCAAGGTTCTTGCATGACACATAATTTGCTATTGGATACTTTACTTTTCCTTTAGGAGAACCTGTCAGGAGGAACACCACGATTTTGCCTTGGTCACAACTTATATGTACTTACAACATTATTTGGATTAGTTACATGAGCGTTTGTAGTACTTACCTTAGGGATATTCAGAGAAGACACATTGGATGACACTATTGAGCTAGAGAGAGTGTGATGTAGGTTCAGCAGGTATCACTTCTTCCCCTGATGTACTTGGTTCGGCAGCAATTAGCTGCTGGACTGTTGTAACTTCCTCGGCAGACAGCAGCTGAAAGCCCGTATCACTCTCATCAGTTTCTTGCCGAGAGATTGGTGTCCCATTTTCATCCTTGTTGTCACATATGCTCCCCCTGAACTACATATCACATCCTCTGGTACTTCTAACCACCCAATATCATCCTGATCACCACTAGTGTTATCCCCCTAGTGATCTGAAGGTGATGGGATCGAAGAATAAAAATACTCTGATTCAAAAAAAGTAACATACATATGTCGAGTTTCAGGGTGATAACATTTATACCCTTTCTATTGGGAGGCAAAAACCCAAGAAAAACGCATCGAAGGGCACATAGATCCAACATGCTACGATGAATCTTGTGAATATGAACATATGCTACACATCCAAACACACGAAGAGTAAGAGTACTAGTGGATACTACAGGAACATGTTCCGTCAATACTTGAAGAGGTGTACGGAATTCTACAACTTGAGATGGCATATGGTTAGTCACGTACAAGGCATAGGTAATGGCTTCAGGCCAAAACAGTTTAGGCACAGACGCACCAATAAGCAAGGCACAAGCAGTTTCCAAGATATGACGATTCTTTCTCTCAACAACCCTATTTTGTTATAGAGTATGGGGACACGTAGTTTCATAGAGAATTCCTTGATCCCGAAGAAAACCAGACAATTTAGAACTCATATATTCACCTCGAATATCAGAGCGGAGAATTTTAATAACACAGGAATATTATGTTGTAACCATCTGAGAGAAAGATCGAAACACCATACCACTTTTTTTTTTTTATCACATATATCTAAGTCATACGGGTGTAATCATCAACAAAGGTAACAAACTATTTAATACCGGAAAGAGTACCAACAGCAAACATCAGAGTGCACAAGATCAAACGTAAACAATCTTTTATTCATACTAGGAGAAAACGAAGCGCGATGACTCTTCGCGAGAATATATACTTCACAAAGTAAATTTGATTCTTTTATTTCATGAAATAAACTAGGCAACATACGCTGTAAATAACAAAATGAGGCATGTCCTAATCGACGATGCAATAACCAAACTTCATGTAAATTATTGGTACGAGATGCTCGAACTGCATTAGCCTTGCCAGGAACGACGTTATCCACATAATACAACCCCTCTCTCTTAGTGCCACGCCCAATTATCTCCTTGGTCTGAATATCTTGGAGTAAACAAAAGAGTGGATACATAAGTACAACACAATCTAATTGCACAGTAACTTCGGGAATAGATAAAAAAATTATGAGACAACGACAGAACAAGCAAGCAATTATGAAGGGAGAGGGCCGGTGTAAGGTCCATAATACAGGCCCCAATAACTGGTGCAATGGTGTTATTCGTCATTGCTATACACTTCCGAGGAGTCGTTGTCATACAAGGAAACAAATTGGTATCTAAGGTCCTATGATCTGTTGCACCAGAGTCCAGAATCCAACCTGTACGATGTTCCATGTCAAAGGCTAAAAGAACATGCCCCATACTACCTGTATTGGATGGTGATTTACTAGGATTAGTCCGAGTCAACAAACTTTGACTTGGATCTCCAAGAGCAGGCACGACTTTCTTGGTACAAGGTGCAGTCGTGGCAATGAATTCATGGCTCCCACTTGCTCAATTCATAGCTCGCTCCTTTGCACGTAACTTTTTCTTCAATTCAGGGAACCATTCAGGGACTCCATGCTATTGGAAACAGGTATCCTCAGTATGATGGGTATGACCAGAGAAAGTACACTTTAAATCATCTTTATTTTCCCGAGTAAAATGACTAGAAGTTGTTGATGAAGGTGAGACATACGGCTGGTGTAAGATCCCACATTGCCCAGGGGAGTGATCCTTAAATGTATATTCTCATCCCTACCTAGCACGAGGCCTTTTGGGAGCTCATTGGCTTCGGGTTCCGTAGGAACTCCGAAGTTAAGTGAGAAGGGGGCCAGAGCACTCTCATGATGGCTGACCCACTGGGAAGTTGTTCGTGAGTTACCAGAAACAAAATCGTGAGGGAATGGTAAGCCCAAAGCGGACAATATCGTGCTACGGTGGTGGTGCGGGCCCGGGAAGTGGTTCTTCCCGGGCTGGGAGGAACTCCGAAGTTAAGTGAGAAGGGGGCCAGAGCACTCCCAGGATGGGTGACCTATTGGGAAGTTGCTCGTGAGTTCCCAGAAACAAAACCGTGAGGGAATGGTAAGCCCAAAGCAGACAATATCGTGCTACGGTGGTGGAGCGGGCCCGAAAAATGATCCACCCTGGGCCGGGATGTGACAGCTGACCTGTAGAGAGTGGCCGAGACACCATGGCTACGGACGGTGTCAGGATTCCTCCTTGGCTGCCGACACTACCTCTTCCCATCATGGTAGCATAATGTTGGGCTTCATGCTTAACAACAGAAAACACCTCCACAACATATGGTAGAGGTTGAGTTCTCAAAATATCACTACGTACCTTATCAAATACGTCATCAAGACCCGCCAGGAAGGCATAAACTCGGTCCAATTGGATTTCCTCTCGAAGCATCTTCAAATCAATAGAACACTCCATCTTAATCGGTCTTCTTTGATCTAGTTCTTGCCATACTGCTTTGAGATCGGCATAATACACACTAATAGGACAACCTTCCTGACAGAGTCGAAGTTACTTTACTTTCAAATCTTAAATCTGAGAAATATCAGAACCATCATAATATGTCCGAGCAAGTTCTTCCCATACTTCTTTAGCGGTACGAAGATGGATGAAAAACCCCATGATGGAAGGATCCACGAAATTAATCAACCACCATTTCACAATTGCATTCCCAGTTTCCCAAGTTTCATACTCGGCACTTTCTTCCTTGGGTTCCTTGATACTCCTTGTCATGAACCCTTTTCTTACCACGCCTAGCGGTATGCATCTCCAATACTTTGGACCAAAGAGGGTAGTTTGATCCATTAAGTTTTATAGTACTTGGTGTGGCCAAAGCATCACTTTGAATTACAACCAGACTCATGACTGAGTTGTTGGTCGAGCCATGCGCCCCACCCTCCAATTTCAGCCTTAATCCTCCTTTATCAGCAGCAGAACGGTGGGAATTTTAGGGTTACAACTAGGCTCGGATGCCAAATAGAATTTTACGGCTTAATTTCCATGTATTCCATATTTCTCAATGTAAGTACATACAATCCTTTTTACATAAGGAAACAATAAAGGACACAAATATATCCTTCCTAAAAGATGACTATTTACACAATATTTACATTCTTTTTCCTTAAATATTGACTCACGTTGATGTACCTAGCGAGAAACACTTGTGTGGGGCTCAACGTGCCACTGGACAATGCCTAGTGGCACTACGATTCAATCAAAATTTGACAATGGTTACATTTAACTACAATTTCGTATTTACATAAAAACTAAAAAAATATTATTTCCAACATTAAAACAAATAAAACAAAAACACCCACCTAGACTTCCTCCACCAGAAAAGCCTGGGAGATAAACTTTAATATGGGTTGATGTTGATCAGTTTCCTAAGTAAGGGATTAATTGGAATTGTAGACTTTGGTCATGAAAACGATTACATATAATTGAATCCAGATTCCTTTTCTTTTTTTTTTTTTTTTTTTTTTTTCCCAATGATGAATGATTTTCTGCAAACACAAAATATTTCTCCTTTATTTTTCAAAGAATTAGGCTAACCATGACAGGAAAATCTACGAGAATGAAAAATATAAAGCTTATTCCCTTGAAGTTTAGTCAAACGATACCGACATCCGCCCTGGATGGGTGAATTCTCAGATGATGGAGGACTGCTCCGGTTGGGTGATTGGAGTTTACTTTTAATTTTACTAATCTTTATAATATATTTTCAACTTTTATGTAATTATGAAATCTTTAAAAGGTAAAATAACTCTGAAATCATAATTAAAAATCTTACTACATGTTAAATTTTGATTGAGTCGTAGTGCCATTAGGCATTGTCCAGTGGCACGTTCAACCTCACACGAGTTTTTCTCGTACCTAGCATTATTCAATCCAAAGTCAAATATGATTTTCCATATAACACTACAGCTATATATAACCTCAACTTTTTCAATGCATGAGAGAATTGAGTCAATTTGAAGTCAAAAGTAATTAAAGTTAAATATACCTTTTTTTTTTTTAACAAACGATATTATCTACACTAAAGGGGGAAGGGTGGTCATAGCCTTACAACAGGCTAGCAATAATGTGGTTCAAATTCGTTTTTGGCGAGAATCGAACCTAAAACCTCATTTACAAGTGAAGACGAATACCACTTTTTGATTCAAAATTTCATGATGCATTGAAAAAGATAAAGATAGACCGGTATGCATGTGCTAAGTGCCTAATATATGTGAAGGAAAATTTGTGAAAAACATGTTCATTTGAGCAACATCTATGGCATGCAATTAACAATTAAAGGCGGAATCATGCTTGTATGCACTCAAAACAAAACATTACCTATGAAATTCAAAGCCTAGTAGTTATGGTGAACCAAGACTCAACTCAAATCTTAAAGAAAGGAGTTGAGAAACTTTTATACCTTTGAAGCACCTATTTGCTTAACAAAGGTTAATCACCCATGTGAGGGCCTTCTTTTCTTTGTCTCCTTGCTCCTTGGCTCTATGGATATGGATGGAAGAATTGATTCTCCAAAAGTCCCCAAGGTAGGAGACCTCTAATTTTTGACACCAAGGATGATGAAGGAAGAAGATGAGTGACCTTGGAGGAGGAATGATTGCTAGCTAATCCCCTCCAAGGGGACCGGCCTCCTAGAGAGAAAATGAGAGAGTTATTCTCTCTTTTCATCTTTAGAAAAACCCTAATGAGGATGGTGGCACCCAGTTCCATCTGATATAGCTCTGCCCATAGTTCGTGAGTCCATGACCAAACTTCTAATGTAACAGTATTCGGATCAGCCTTACTCTGGCCCTGGAAAATCATGGTCCCATAATTACCTTTAACTATCCGTCTGAGAGACAACTTGTAAGCTAGAATATGTACTGTTTATTCTTCATGAATGCGAGTGACCTCTAACTTTGACGTGGCAGCATTTCAAATTCAAATGTGTACCTTCATGCAGCGTGCAATAAAGGTCATAATGATGAAGCATACCCATTTCAAAATCTTCTATCCCTTTTGAATCTTTGCTCATGACATCTTTAAGCAAGAAGTTCAAATTGGTCAAGGTTTCCCCCTATAATCTTCTTTTGACGAGAGTTCGTAATCGAGAAAAGGGTGAATTTTTTGTCGAATAACACTGTGATATCTTAGATGATTGCAATGTCTGGTGGGAACCTGGCCATGATATCTACACTGATCTACCGTCGTCATTTGACCTCAATCGTCTTTGTACTAGAATCTTTCCCTGGTTTTTAGACATGGGAATTCGTTTTTCTCTGTTTGCTTTCATGAAAGGCATTTTGTTGTGCTGTGATATAGCCATCTACAACCCTTTTTTCCTGCCACCTTCACGCTTCTTACTTGCTTCGAGTTGCTGAATTAGTGGCTCAGGGTTGAGTTGGACTTCCCCGAGTTTAGGATGCTTTACAACATCAGATCAAGTTTGGATGGCCACTATTATTTCACGGCCAGGGCTAGTCTTGCTTGGGAACTATACATTAAGGACATCCCTAGTCACGACGAAGATTGGTTCGAAGACATACTGGTTGTTGAAGGAGCACGAGAAGGGGATATTAGTGGCTTTCGAATCCAGTCTCATCCTCCAACTATTCTAAATTTCAAAGATGAGTTGTCCAACATTGGCATAAGTCGTCTAGACTAGATTCTTTGGGCAGTGCAGATTCTGGCCGTCTACCGTAACTGGAAATGGATATTCTCCACTGATCGATTCAACAACCATGGGAAAGATATAGACGCTTTTCACGATTCAAGATTCCCTATAAAGGAGCCTGAGTGTTTTGCTTGTAATGTGTATAGAAAGACTCGTTCATTCAAAGCAGTGACCCTGTCACCTATCCCAAGAAGCAGAAATATCCAAGTAATTCTTCATCTCACCCATTGATTACGACTCCTCAGCCCCAACTACTGATTAGGGACATCCATTTAAAAGTCTTCGAGAAGAGGAAAAGACCATTTTTCGAAGAAAAAGATGTGTTTTTGTTCCGATGCCACCAACTTTCAATCTACCTATCTTAAATCGGTAGCAGATGAGCCGCCTACTTTTCCATCCTTACATTTGCCTGGGAGGTTGCCCTAGTCGTCAGAATTGGAATCCCATTTTCCTCTTCTGGTTCTTCCGTCAAGTATTCTGTCTATGTCGGATGAAGTCGCCGCCCACTATATTGCCTCAACGTCAACCATTGCCCCTCTGTTGCAAGTGTTTGTAGATGAACCTTCCCGCCATCATGGTCTTCCATCAACTGCCCCATTGAGACTCGAGGGGACAACTCGTCTTCTTCTTATGATCAGCCTTCAATTGGCCAAGTTACTTTTTCTTTAAATGCGAGCAGTTTTCAAAACACAGATCATGCTCGGGCGTTGTTTGGAGTCGTTAGTACCCTACCAATTTCAAAAAAGTTGCAGTTCTCTTTAAGATGTCATGATATGGTTCTACCGGAGTCGCCACGAGGTATTAGACTTAATTTCCTCATCTCTCTTTGTTGACATTCACAAATTCCCCCTAATGTACCTCGTTGATAGACAAACATATGGACGGAGGTCGGCTTGTTTTGACAAGTAAGACGGATCCAGGAGCTTGAATTAATTGCTAGCCATGAAACTGTAGTGATGATAGAGGCAGAATTGTAGTTGCTAACCTAATCAAAAGAACTCAAGAGCGCGCATGCCAAGTAGCAAGCCTTGGACTCTGCTCATGAGACAAAGATAGTTCGATACATCAACCTGGCTACTATTGAAGAAATGAAGGCCAATGATTACTGGGAAAGCTTTGAGAAGGTCAGAGAGGAGCTGAGGCTCGAAAGGCTGACTAAGGCGGAGTCGAACCAGGCCCTCAATGTCTTGAAAGGAGAGCCGAAGTGTGCGTTAGCTTTGGAGCAAAATACTTGGGCATTACGGATCTTCATAAGGAGGTCGACCATAAAAATGACAAGTGCATTACGGATCTTCAGTAGTTTATTGATAAACACTCATTCGAGATATCTGCGCTTCGGAAAGATCATGAGAGACTGCTTGAAGAAGAGTTCGACCATTTGATTCCTTACTGGTCACGTTCAGTGAGATCACCCCAAAGGTTGGATCACCTTCAAAATTTACGAGGAGATTAAACATATGGATTTTCCTTTGTCGCAACATTTGTTGGATGACATGTTGAATCTAGAGGCGGAGGAAGATGCGGGGCAAGAGGAACTTGATCTTGAAAATAACCTGATACCTGATGCCTCTGGCGAGTCTGCTACATTTAAAGGAAAAGATGTCCCAAAATAGGATTGATTTGAACTTGGTTCTAGCTAGGAAGAGGGCCCGTCCATTTCATAAACTTTTGCCATGATACCAGTCACTTTCTTTCATTTTTTTCTCTACTTAGGGGGGATCTTAATCCGATAAATCTCTCTAAAGTAAATGAACTTTATCTGAGAAATAAGTGACGAAACGGAATATGAGTTAGTTTGTAGGCCCAGGACAAAGCTCATCAATTCCCCTTGGCAACATTGATTCGGGGGAACGTTGCCTTCCAAACTTATTATTCACAAAGTATTCTCATTGCAATATCTGGAATACCATCTTATTCTGGTGCCAGAAATTAAACATTATACCCATGAGAAAACTCTTGCTCTTGCATTTATGGAAATACATTCATCGGATTTAAGAGTTCCAAATTGTACCTGATAGCATCGTACAGGTGGGAATTTATTTCTTCGCACCTTGCTCTGGCTCTTGGGGTAATGACTTCAATACTTGCAATATGGTGCCAAGAGAAGTTTCATCTGGTCTAGGTTGCATGTTTGTATCTAGTAAATCTTAAGCAAAAGTTCTTTCGAAACATGGGCGTCAGCATGTAGGTCATAAACACTTTTCGAATCCTTTTGTCAAACCCTATGCATCAGACCTGAATGTTTTTGATCGAACTACCTTGGTTGGCTTGACCAAAATATTTCTACTTATCAGAGCTCTGTTGGAATAAATTCCTGTTGAGGATTACTTAGTCTGGATGCGCCTTCAAATCTGCTAATACTTGGTGTTGTAGAGCTTACTTGACTTAGTAAGTTGGTCTGGGATAGAAATAGTCATACTTAGGGTTAGATTTCAGAGCCATAATCGGATGAGTGTCGGTGAATGTTATAACCCACAACCTTGCAAGTTGCATAAACTTTTTGGAGGTCGGATGTTGCATTAGACTTCAGGGTAAATGAGTCATTTGCTTGTGCCTTTAGCCAGCCAATCATTACCGCGCTTATTACGGTTCGAGTCTCCCAAGCTGCTAACTGTTACCGACATATTGGGCTAAAGTTTAGGCCATTTTTTTGAACGAGTAGGTGTATTCCCTGCACGATTGAAAAAATAAAGAAAGAATATTTAAGACGAATATATGTTCTTATTCATGATCCAAGTCTAGTTGATTAACAAAGGGGTGTGATTGAATTCGAGAAGGATTGCCTACATATCTCCAGGACGGAGAATCAAATCCCTGCTATAGTTCTAACGAAAGAAATGATATAATGCAAAAATTACATTAGGGGTCACTTTCGATGATAAACTTTGGACTTGTCTTCTCGCAGACGGTGGCGTTGCAATTGGGTCTAGAGATGAGTGACTACATATCTCGAGAAAGGAATCAAATCACGTGTAGTTCGTGTGAGCTTCACTTTGTTTTAGGTCACCTAGAGCGGTCTGCAAGGATTTCGACTTTCTTCAACAGAGGCTCCATCCCTTCGCGCAAGTCCTCCAGTTTCTCTATTATTGAATCCTTCGTTACTCGTCATTCTGGGACAACAAGCCGGGATTCTATTTTTAAAAGGGATTTTTTCCATGGCGTGTAACCACTCTCGGCCAAGGATAGCGTTTTATGGGTTGGGTTATCCATCACGTAGAAAGTAATCATATGTTTAGATGATTTTGCTCAAACCATAAGACATAATGGTGTTAAGCAGAGTTCCCCTAAGGGTTTGGACAATAGACTTCCTTTAGTTAACTTCGTCCAGGTTGCCCATCCTTATAGCTGCCCCTCTTAAAATGATGTTGACTTCTGACCCGTAATCTATTAAGACTCTGCCGACCATGGTGTCTTTGATTTGTAGCATGATGATGAAGGTGCCATTGGAAAGTGGTTAAGCAGTTTTTGGCCTGGTTGAAGAACCTTTCATCTGAGGTTCTTCCCTTGTTGTCTTCCTTCTTTTTTGAGCTTTCTTGAAATATTCCAATATTCCAACTTTTTTTTATGCGATTGATGCCCGGGAAGAACTTCTTACCTGGGTGTTGGGGAGGTACTGGTCCCGGAGTTTCTCATTGCTTTGTCAGATATACTGTCGGGAAAGGCTCCTAGATTAATCATTCTAGACATGGACTAGAACTTTCAAATCAGGCGAGGGAATTCTTTACAATATTCATTCTCTCATTCAGCCCAGCAAGCTTCATCATTTCTCTAACTTATAAGTTCTTCTTGAGGTCTTTTATCGACGTGTGTACCTTCAGGACGTCATCCCAAACCTAGTTGATAAAAGAGGCTTCTTCTTCATTTGGGCCTATGGTTCATCCAAACAATGATTTTCTGGGTGTGGTTACCATGTAGCAGAGTAGTCTGGTTGAGAGGAATATGGGTTGCCTTTCAATGAAAGCACTAATTCTTGGAACCAAATCTACGCACCTCTTTGAGCGGTGTTGAGTATAAATCCAAGTAATCCTGAGTGTGGAGCCAAAAATAATCCAAAAAATCATGGAGGTGACACGTGGACTTTTGGGTAAAAAGATGAAATTACCCTCGAGGTACATTCCCACGCGCATGCAAAGGACAATAACGGCTCAATCAAGGAAAAGTCGAAGGTGATCAATTTGGTATTTATTCAAATCCCTCTTATCACTCCTCATCAATCCCTTATTGATTTTATTCAAAAGGTAACTCCCAAAACTTCCTATTTAATTTAGGAATAATTGACATGTTAATTGCAAGTTATTATTTCACATAATATCTTGCAATTATTCTCCAATTACCACCATATATGGCCTATCATTCCTCCACCAATAGGGTCGGCCACCCTCCTATAAATACGCTTATTATCCCACTAAAAAGCTAAGCCATTTCGCTACCACAAAATCCTAAACATGTCATTTTCAGAATTCTGACTTTGGCATCGAAGATTCTTCAGCCAAAGTCCCTCCCATTCATCATGGGCGCGTGAAGCTTTCGACCTTAATCGAAGATGTTATTATTTTGCAGGTGCATTTTCATCAAAGGAAGAGATGGCGGAAATTTGCATCCACAAATTGGTGCTTTCATTGAGAATTTAATTCACATGCTCAAAGAAAACTCTCGCATTCAAAGTTTCTCATTTCTCGTTCATACGTAAATTTTTCATACGTTCTTATTCCTAGAATTTTTTAATTGTTTGAATAGACATAGGAGAAAAATACAATGGTGGGAAATTTGAAAACCATGATGAATGAAACTTGCTACATTCAAAGATCTGGATCAAATGATGGAGATTGCGATGTAGCCCTACCATGACGATCAATGAGGCTCAACGCGGCTGTAAAATGAGTAACTTTGCCACCACAGAGTACCACCATGATGGCAGCCATGGCAACCACCATGGTAGTGAGGAATGGGACAACTCCATGGCAGTAAGGCCATAAAGCAACAACAGCTGCCACCTTGCAGCAACGAGCCCAGGCACGTGCCACAAGGCAGCCAATCTAGTGTGACGTAGCCTAGATCTAGCAGGCTCACAACGCTTCCGTAGTAGCTGAGGCCCAAAGCACAGCTCAAACAGCTGCATCTATGGCAAATAGAGTAGCCCAACACTTGTGGGCCTAATGCACCCTCGGCCCAATGCCAAGCAGGCAAGACCACAACGCGTCTACGCGTCCGCACGTGGCTCGACCCACTTTTGCAGCCCAACCAGATATCCCATTCCTCATAACGATCCTGAACTGTCCAAGGCCAGTTCAACTGTCCCAGCTTCAGATTTTTGGACCGACGATTCAACCAGGGGTATTTTCACCCAGATTTTATGCAGATTTGACATATCTCGGCTCAAATTTTGCACCTAGAGTTCACTACACTTCTACAACCAATGGAGAATCTTAAAATCCAAGCTCTTCCACCCTGCATGGTGAACAACACTTGTCTCGACAAGTCATAGAGTTGACAAGCACCCTTGCGTAGTAGATGACCTTAGTGAATCAATTTTTGCAGTGTACCGAGATGCGACGTGCCCTAGATGAGGAGTCCCGAAGTAGGATAAGGGCAGATGATGAACCTCTCCAATAGTGTCTCGGCAAGCAGCTCTTCAACCAGCCACGAACCGAGCATTCTGGTAGTGTACACTCTCGCTTCGGTTGTCGAGATAACGTACACTCTTGTCTTAGCATGTGGAGAAGCATGCACTCCGGATTAAGCCCACGAACAAGCATACGTTCACGGTTGAGGCCATACTCCGATAATCAACTTAGACAACCTTCTAGGCAAAGTGTTTATTCGTAACTAGGCCTGCAAGGAGTATCTTCCACCTCACATCGAAGTAGGTAACACAACGGAATGAGAGAAGCAGTCACTCAATCTGGCTCAAGTTCAATTGGCAACCTGCGAGTAACCCGCTCGCATGCCAAGAATATACCATATACACTGCAACCGTAACATAGACGAGTCAAGCATATGGAATAACAGTCTAGATGAACAGGTCACGACCAAGGGTAGCTAGAAGCTCTACAGCACCACTAAAGGCAAATTTAGGAAGAAGTTGAAAAGCTCATGACCGAACGATTGCGCGATTTTCAGTGCAACGAAGCTACTGACGAGGTGTTCCGACAAAACCATCCCACATACACTGGCGAATACAAAGATAACTTATGTTCTGACAAATGTAGCAACTCAGCCTAATGGCATACCGGGGGCAGACAGGTACCAGAAGGACACACCAGCCTAACCACCAAAAACCAGAGGCAGGTTTTGTTTTCATCACTCCAGATAATTCAATACTAGAGCAGCACATCACCAGTAGCCAATTGTTCTCTAGTACACGAGGGTAAACTAATTGTTCTCCTGTGCGAGAGGGTAAACTAATTCCCTAACATCTATCTGGGTAAGCTCTCTAGTGCGAGATGATAAACCAATTCTCCGACACCCATCTAGGTCTACTCTTCAACAGAGAGGGGCAAATTGCCCATGAATTTCCACAGAACTACTCATTTTGATGTGATTAGTTAACGATTTTCATATTCCACAGATCTTTACCATGTTGTGATGTAGGCCACATAGCTCAAAGGATGAAATACTCGAATACCAACTAAGTATCAAATGGTCAGGGGGCAGCAGCCGACGATGAACTCAACAGCTCGACGCCCCAAGAAGCCAAAACTCACAGCCATAGTGACTATGTGGGATCATCAGCCTTTCTCAAAGCAGCGTGCCCGACCGACGGTTTTATGGCTAAAAGTTTTGCAAGATGCTTCAAGCAAGCAAAGTTTCAAGAAAAACCAAGATGGAGAAGCGAAAAAAGCAATTTATTAAATTTCTAGCAAATTTATAAACTTATATGAAGGTTGTCAAAATCCGACACAAGCTAAACATAGCAGACTACTTATTTAGCAGCTTGGATGACCTTGGACTCTCCAGCAGTCATTCCGCCTTCAACAGCCACTTCGCACTTAGTAGTTTGCTCACCCTACACTTCATCTTTAGCAACTCTAATATTGGCAGCACCATCCTCGATTGCACCATCTACGGTAACTGAGAAATCAAACTTAAGCCGTTTCCTTCTTCTTGGCAAGCAGCATAGACATGGCAGCAGCAGAATGAGCAGGCTTTGATGCCTCTTTAGGAGCCGAATGATTTCTTCTCAACTGAAGGTCCAGTAAGCAAGCTAACATACCAGCACTGCGCCCCAGTGCCTCAAGCCGCGGCCTCAGTCGCGTAGCTACCCGTGGCTTAAACCAAGCTGAGGAGCCCAAACTTTGGCCCTGCCACACCACCTCCTCAGTCAATGTCGCTGACTCCAGCCCTTGCCTGCCAACGCGCTACACCACCCCAACGGTTGCCCTGTGGCAACACCACCCAAGAAGAAGACAAAGAAATTAACAGAAGACGGTTCTTTACACGGGCAAGCGAAGAATAATGCTAGGGGAGGGGAACAAATATTCTTTATCGTTCTCTCTTTCTTGTAGGGATAAATAATTTCCCTCCAAAGTTGATTTAATCCCCTACTTAAGGTAGACTTAAATAGGCTTTGGTGGCGATTTATTTCCCATTCCTAGAAGAAACTAATTCCAAGTTTAAGTGGGAATCCGTAATAAAGTTGGAGATCACTACACCTACTACCCTTTCATACGAGCAACCCAGCTGGTGTGGGGGCATTTGTGGAGCCAAAAATAATCTAAAAAATTATGGAGGTGACATGTGAACTTTTGGGTAAAAAGACAAGATTACCCTTGAGGCACACCGGAATTCCCACGTGCATGCAACGAACAATAACGGCTCAATCAAGGAAGAGTCAAAGGTGATCAATATGGTATTTATTCAAATTCCTCTCATCACTCCTCATCAATCCCTTATTGATTTTATTCAAAAGGTAACTCCCTAAACTTCCTATTTAATTTAGGAATAATTGCCACGTTAATTGCAAGATATTATTTCACATAATATCTTGCAATTATTCTCTAATTACCACCATATATGGTCGGCCATTCCTCCACCAATAGGGCCGGCCACCCTCCTATAAACACTCGTATTATCTCACTAAAAAGCTAAGCCATTTTGCTACCCACAAACTCCTAAACACATTCCTTTCAAAATTCTAACTTTGGCATCAAAGATTCTTCTGCAAAAGCCCCCCCTTTCATCGTGGGGCGCGAGGCTTTTGGTCTTAATTGAAGGTGTTATTATGTTGCAGGTGTATTTTCGTCAAAGGAAGAGATGGTAGAAATTTGCATCCACACTGAGCAACTTGCAAACTAGTAAGACAAATGTAAGCAAACATTAGGCCCGGGGGGGAGGGAGGGAGATGTGTTGGCCAAAGGCTCTCTGACGGCCAAGGTAGTGAAGGATTTGAGACTCAAACAGTGGGCAAGAGAGTTCAAGTATAGTGCGTTATTGTAGATGAACCTTAGATAGCTGTA
The DNA here is from genome assembly GCA_024362995.1 of Heteromeles arbutifolia. Classification (NCBI taxonomy): domain Eukaryota; kingdom Viridiplantae; phylum Streptophyta; class Magnoliopsida; order Rosales; family Rosaceae; genus Heteromeles; species Heteromeles arbutifolia. The sequence goes on from JANCRC010000012.1 coordinate 18,819,774, forward strand.
TTTATATCGTGGGAGAGAGACCTTTTAGAATAGAATCCTTTTTCTAAGCCAGGAGAATTCTAAAGGATATATAGTAAATAGATATTGCATCCTCTTAGGAGTTGTGATTACTTGCGGCCCTATCCCTAGATTGTAAGGACTCCAAGACTTATAGGATCTGACCGTGTCCATATCCGTATCAGATCAGACTCCGCCTATTGCCCCAAAGTAGAGTGATGGTGGCACCCTGCTCTGTTTGCTACAACTCCGTCCGGAGTTGGTGAGTCCATGACCGGACTTCTGCGGTAACAGTATTCAAATCAACCTTATTCCGGCTCTGGAAAATCATGGTCCCACAGATTGTAATTCATAAAAGTGAACTACAGGCCAAAAGTACCTTTTTGGTTGAATATATGGATTGCGGGGCACTAAATTAATTTAATAGGTCGGGACCAAACAAGGGTTCATTGTGGAAGTAAAGAAAAAATGATTTAGTGAAGAGTGTAAGGGGTAAAGTGAGATCTGGTGAAGAGTACATGTGTCATAGGTAAAAATAAGCTAATTATATATATTTATAAACCTTAATGAGTATGATATCTAATTGTGGCTATTATCTAAACCGTAATAAGTATGATACTTAGGTGTCGCTAGCCTCATTACGATGTGTCTTTTTGTTGTTGTGGGACTCTAGGTTGAGAGAGAGAGAGAGAAATTAAAAGAGAATATCTATCACCTGTATTATTTCTTAACCCTAATGAGTATGATACATAGTCGTAACTAGCTCCATGATTATGCGTTGCTTTATTGCCATTCTGGGTGCAATACAAAAGTCTTTGTAAATGTCCCATTGTTCTGTAAGAGGAAAAAAAAAGCAGAAAAGTTATCAACTTAGACGGGGGAGAATATCCATAAAATCTTCGTGAGCACTAACAACTTAAACTCATGATGTCGGTGTTTATTCTGCAATTAAAATCAAAACCGCAACTAACAAATTCTCAAAATTTAACAGAAAACGATATCAGAGAGACCAAAAGAGCAAGATCAATCATTTTTCTGAGAAGAAACTTAATTAGCACAATATACAAGTAAAAAGAAAGATGATTTCTAGTATAATAATGGTATTATTATATTCACATGAAAACCAATATGTCCCTGAAACCCTAGGGTTTATCCTGTCGTTGATAATTAATCATCCCCACCAACTAGGGTTTACATTCTTATGCTTATCACTTTTTAATGATTGCCACCAGCAGAACAAGAATATTATTATTCATCCATCCAAACAACCAGAAAATGGATCGAAACGTTCTTTTTCTTCCCTTCCTTCTATAGAGACCTCCATCCTCCACCAGTCCGTACAGTAGACTCATCAACTGATTTCACGCAAGAAACTGGTCTATATAGGGCACAGATATAGCATATATTTTGAATCCGATTCTTCACCACTACTGTGTTTATGGTAGGAAATGAACGCTTCAAGATCCACCATGTTGACCGAATTGGGTGGATGGCCGGAGGGCCATCTTTGGGTACTTATAGACCACACAATCTAAAACCATTCAACGAAAGTATGATTATAGCCAAGAAAAGTACATGAAAAAGTGCCATGGAAGATCACAATATGGAAGGGGGGATATTCCAAGAATAAACCTCTGCACTCACCGCCACTTTTCATTGTACTCAATTATCCCCCACATTCAACTACTGGAATTAAGGGGTTAGAGAGAGTCATAAGTCGAGCACTTGAAAGAGTTGTTTATTTAGACCCTAAACCCTTTTTAGGAACATAATAAGAACCCATCCATGATCGATAACAACTTTTTCTATTCCAAATTGATATCGGCCAGTTTTACTATTGTCAATAAACTTAAGGCTGTGTTTGGATGACAGATTCCTGAATTTCAAGGGATTGAGTTCAAATTAGTAAGGAATGAACTATAAATTGCAGATAGAAGGGATTAAAATTGTCATCCATGAGCATTATAAAGGCATGTGAGAGATCTGCAAAGGACTACTTAAAAGGAGCCACAAAATTTCCTCATAGATAAGTTGCATACATATAAATACAACAGTGGAGTTGCGTGTTTGGAGCCTTACAACCTTATTACTCGAGTAAAAACCCAATGTGAGAAGCCGGAACGAAGGAAAGAGCCCCCCTTGTTTCCTGAACCGTAAGTTATGTTTGTCACAAGGAATATACTAAGAAGACTACATTTATTTGTACCAATGTACTTGTTAGTATTGGTACAGTGTGGTACAAATAAATGTAGTATTCCTAACTGTTCGGGCAGTAATTTCGCTGGGAAGAGTCCTTGGCTCGAGCACACAACTCCCCAAGGAGTTGGCACTTTGGTTGGTTGTCGGGCTCCTGCTTGTTGAGAGGCTGCAAGAGGAGGACAGAGTTAGTTTTGAAAGGTTCCTTTGTGGGGCCTTAGGTGTAGGCCTTGAGGCTTGCAATCAAAACTAACTAAGTGCTAAGGCGTGCCACTACCATCTCAATATGGCAAATGTAGAACAAGTGTGTTTAAGTCGATTACTTGCGCCCCAAGTTATTCTGACTTCTTGTTTATCAAAGGATTGTCGTAGATGCGTTAAGTCTACATTAATTTCTTTTATATGCCTTGAGATCTAGGACTTTTGGTTCTTTACCTTGTATGCTTAGAGGGTGTAAGTCCAGATCTGATTAAGTCATCGATTTAATTCCCATTTAGAATTTCATGACAGTAAAAACCACTAAATGAACCAGATCTGAGGACCAATGAAACTTTTGATCATCGAATGACTGGAAATGACTTGAATATAAACTGGTGAATACATCATAATACCAAATCTACTAATTGAAAGACAAGACAAAGAGAGTCGGGCAAGATGGAACGTCTTGCAGTCCATTCTCTTTGTGGTTACAGAAGGTTGTGTGCTAAAAGGTGATGGATGATGAACAAGTTTACATGAGGGAATCGATACTACAACATCTAGGGAGGGTAGCAGAGCTTTTACACTGGACAAAAGATGTCTTTCTAAGGGAACTATTGCTAAAAAAGGGGAAGGTACGAACTGGCTTGAGAACAGAATTTGTATGCTTGTTTGTTTGATTGGTTGAGTGTCTTTGTCTCTGGGCCCTGTCTTCCCTTTTATAGGCATTTTGCCTTGGCTGTTGCAGGCTTTGCCCGAAAACACTTCAATGAGTCATCATCTCTTTACTTGTTCTGCCATTAGAAAGTGCTTTTGGGCTGATTGTAGGTTGATTTCCATCGGTTGTCCCTTCCCTTGTAAGCATATAGCCTTTGTATTAATGAGGATCCGTCTCGGGCAAGTCTATTCACTTTAGTTCTTTTGGGCTCTCATTCCTTTAGGCCCAAAGTTCAAATATTAACCCAAAGAGTGCCCCCTTTAATCATTGTTGAGTCTACGGCCCAAGACACTAATAATGATTAAATAGTCGCCCACGCTTTCACTAGGGACTCGCACCACTTTAAAGCAACCGTTGGTTAACTGAGACCCTTGTACTAACCCACATACTCTACCGTCAATTAACTGCCTCATTATATAATCCTCACTAGATCCCTTCAGCAAAGCTCCAAAGCCATCTCGAGCTTTTGAATTTCCAGATATTCCAGTATGCTCTTGCTTCCTTAATTCTTCAATTCTTGATCCCTAATCTCAACTTTCCTCATCTTTTCCTCAAACTTTCCCGATGGTACCCAAAGTTGTTCGAAGCCAATCTTTTTGCCAAACTGGTGAGGGAATTTCCACCATGCGCCGCTTGCTTAACGGCCTTCATCATCCTTGGGCAGGTCTGCAGACTTCTATTTTCTTCGAGGAAGGAGGAGTACACTCCTTGGGACCTGCATGGACTTCAGTGACATCAAGGAGTAGCCAAGCTATTTTAATCGCACCGATAGATTCTTCCTGTGAATATAAAGCTATCTTCTCTTGCACTGATCTCCACAAGCCTAGACTTCCCCATAGCTTCTGCTTTCTTGATCACTTCATCATCATAGGTGTATGCTTCAGGATCAACTACCCCAATTTTGTCGGCCAAAACTTTGTTTGAACTTATGAGGGAAAACACTGCTACGGAGTCAAGGACTACAAAAGTATTTTCCGCGATTAAGAGGTGGGAGGAGTAACTATCCGTACCAAACAGCTTTACTAGAAGATTTTGAAGAAGTCAAGAAAGTAAATGTTGGAGTTGAAGACGCTGAAGCTTAATTAGCCATTTTAGGATAGCTACCTTAGCCAAAGATGTAAGATTTTGATCTGTTTCTTATGTAACTTCAACCTTTGATGAAATGAAAATGACTTCTTCAATCTTCTTTAACTTGTATTTCCTCCTTGAAGTTTTGGCTATGATGAGCATATAAACTGACTTTGGGATCCCTTATAATTTTTTTAAACGTCCTCAATGTAACAGTCCCTAACATCCCACAAGGTTGGGTGATATTTCTTTAAAAACTTAACATTGACTAGGTTTCTCTGCAATCTTCCTTCCAAATCTGTCAAGTAAAATCCTCCTTTATCCAATACTCGGTTGATAATGAAAGGACCTTCCCAAGTCAGGTACCACTTCCCAAAGCCTCTAATCTTAGCTCCTAAAGGCAAAATTGCTTTCCATACTAACTCCCCTTCTATGAAGGTTTTCAATTTCACCCTTTTGTTGTATGCTCGGGCAATATCTATCTTCCCCTCTTGGATTTTATCTAGAGCTTCAATTTGAGCTATATCTAGATCTTCAACTTCTTGACACATAGCCTAAATGTACTCATCACTGTGTAGCCCGAATTGGTTCTGAATCCTAACAGAACTCACATTTATCTCCATAGGGAGTATAGCATCCTGCCCGAAGCTTAAAGCATAAGGAGTAGTTCCAGTTGCTGTCCTCTTAGAAGTTCTGTAAACCCACAAAGTATCTCCTAACTTCTCATGCCACTTCTCTGGACTATCTGCCACCATTCTTTTGATAATGTTCACCAAGACCTTGTTGTTAGCTTCTGCTTGACCATTTGATTGAGGATCGTAAGGACTAGATTGAGTCATCTTTATTTTGAACGTACTTGCAAATTCCTCTACTTCCCTTGAAATAAAAGATGGCCCGCGATCTGTGACAATTATCTCAAGCACCCCATACCTGTGTAGGATCTTAGTTTCAATGAACTTCTTGACCGCAGTTGAGGTGATCAACTGAAGCTTCTACCCATTTGGTAAAGTAATCCGTTGCAACAATTATGAAAGTGTGCCATTTGCTAGAGGCTGGGTCAATTTGCCCGATGAAATCCATTGCCCATCCTCTAAAGGGCCAAGGCTTGACCACGGGGTTCAAAGGTATTGAGGGCACATGTTCGAGTGGTCCATGTCTTTGGCATTCTTCACACCCTCAAGCATAAGTTTTGCAGTCTTTCTCTATCTCGGGCCAGAAATAGCCATATCTTCTAAGCGGCCATCTCATCTTAGTTTCAGCCTGGTGTGCTCCACAAATTCCTTCATGTACTTCGGCCATTACCCTCATTAATTCTTCCTGGCCTAAGGACTTCAGTAACAGTCCATCTAGAGTCTTCCTTAGCATAGATTTATCCCACATGACATATTTAGTGACTTGTTGTCTATTCTTCTTACTTGTGGGGAAGGATGGATCTTTTAAATACTGAAGGATATGTATCCTTCAATCTTCTGTCTCTATTTTTTCGGTCAACACATCTAGGCTAAATCCCCTTTCAAAAATAAAAGGGAGATTCCTTCTTTGAACCTCTATATCGCCTTCAAATTTCCTTTCTTGGATCTGTGCTCCAGAAGCTAATTATGCCATTTCATTGGCAATTGCGTTTGACTTTCGAGGGATATGGCTGACTGATATTTCAGTACCTCAATAACTCAATGGTTGTGTAGATGCTAAGTAGTAACCTGCCATGGTGATATGTCTGCACTTGTATCCTCTATTCAACCAATTGATCACCATTTCTGACTCACCGAATACCTTAACTTCAGTTGCCCTCAATTCTATCAAGATTTCTAGGCCAATTATCAACGCCTCTTAAACCGCCCGATTGTGGGTAGTCTCTTGATAATCCAGGGGGAAAGATTACCAATGGTGAATACCCCTAGGATCAATGATGACGATCTTAGCTCCGGCAGCATTTTGAGTGCAATAACCATCAAAATACAGTTTCTAATGAGTGATACAGAGGCTAGCTACTCTTTTTATCTCTTACTGGATCCACTCCTCTCTACCTGAGAAGGCTTTGTTTGGCTGGATCCACACACTGGCCACTTCCAGAGTTCCTGCGACGTTGATAATCTCTTCTTGAGACCCTTGGTGCTCGGCCAAGAAGTCTACAATTGCTTGTCCCTTGATTGCTCTCTAAGGTAAATATTGAAAGCTGAACTCTAATAGTGCTAGAATCCACTTTCCAATTCACCCAATTAGCATTGGTTTTGACAGCATGTACTTAATCACATATGTCTTGGCAATGATATGGATGTGGCAGGGAAAGATGTAGTGCCTTAGCTTGCTTGCAGTGAAGTATAGAGCCAGGCACAATCTTTCCACTGGAGTATATATAGTTTCTACCTCAGTAAGGATTCTACTGAGGTAGTAGATTGCTTGTTCTTTCCCGCCTTCATTGTTTTGAGCCAACAAGCTTTCTATTGACTTTTCAGAGGCAGAAGTATAAAGCTTTAAAGGATTCCCCTTTGAGGTGGCATGAGTACAGGTGGAGAGGCCAAGTAAGTCTTTACGTTGTCAAAAGCCTCTTGGTGTGGTGGGCCCTATTTAAACTCTTTTTGTCTTTTAATCTCAGCAGAGGAGTTAGCGGCTGAATCTTCCCCGCCAAGTTAGCAATGAATCTCTTCAAGAAGTTGATTTTCCCTAGCAGTCTTTGCAGTTGTACTTTATTAGTGGGAGGAGGTAACTCCATTATTGCCCGAGCTTTGTTTTTGTTGACTTGCACCCCTCTTTGATGAACAAGGAATCCCAAAAGGCTTGTCTAAGGTCCAATAGATGTTGCTCTTACATTTTAGACTTCACCACGATGTCATCAATATATACTTCCATGCTACGGCTAATTAAGTCATGAAAAATGGCATTCATTGCTCTTTGATAAGTTGCACCGGCATTTTTGAGCCCGAATGACATTACCAAGTACTCATATGCTCCGACATGACCCGGACACCTAAAAGCTGTTTTATGTATATCTTCTTTAGCCATTTTATCTGATTGTATCCCACATTCCCATTCATGAAAGATAAAACTTCTTGTTTGGTAATTGCATCTATGAATAGGTCAGCCATGGGCATGGGATATTCATCTTTATGTGTGGCTCCATTAATGTTTCTATAGCCAACACAACACCAGACCGCCTTAGATATAGCTTTTAATACAGGTATAATGTTGGCCAACCATTAAACATATTTGGCAGGCCTAATAAATCCAGCCTTTACCAGCCTCCCGATCTCTTCTTTGACCTTTTCTTCTATCTCTTTTGACATTCACCATGGTGCTTGCTTGACAGGTTTAAACCCCTCCTTAATAGGAATCCGGTGTTCTACTAAGATTGGATCTAAACCTGGCATTTTGGCGTAGGTCCAGGCAAAACAGTCTTTAAATTCATGTAGAAGGCTCAACATCCTTGCTCGATCCTCGGTTTCCAACAAACCACTGATCTGGGTAGGTCTCGGATCATTCTCAGTTCCCAACTCGATGGTCTCCAATGGGTCTTATACTTCTGAGGCCTGTTTGTCAAGCTCTGCACATAAAAATTCAACCAACTCTAGACTCTCGGGCAAATCCTCTTGCCCCTCTAGATCATATATACACTTAGCCATTTAGATGGCTGCTTCTAACTCCTTCCCAAAAAAATCTTCTTTACTCGTCTGGCTGCTAGAAGCTTCTCTATTCCAATCATTTTATTCCTTAGCTGAGTTCTCTCTCTCTTATTTTCTTTCTATCCTATACACCAACAGTCTTTTTATTAAAGACCTGATTGCAACTACTTGGTCCTTCATATTCTGTTCTGATATTACTGGTGTTGGGGAGTTGGGATGATATGGGGTCTATCCCATTCCTCTTTGGTGATGAACAACCCTTGTTCCATAAGCTTTTGGGTTGTCACCTTAGTCGAGCGGTCGTTCTTATCAGCTCCTGAACATTGAAGAATCCCAACACTGGGATTGTAGAAGTTGGCTTCTGCAGCATTAGTTGTGGGGAGGAATGGCCGTGACTCAATCTCCACCATCTCCCAGAATTCTGGTCTCATAGCTCATTCTTCATGGTAAATTACTACTTGTTGATGCAAGGTAGAGGGCACCGAGAGACTCTGATGAATCCAATCTCAGCCTAGTAAAGCTTCATAAGTGGAAGTGCTGTCCATCACGAAAAAGGCTAGCATGATTTGCTTTGAGCCTAAGTCAACCTCCAAAGGCAGTATCCCTTAAGTTCTAGTGATGGCTCCAGAAAAACTAGAAATTGTTAAATCTGTGGGGTTGAGATCTTCCATATTTCTACACATCCTCTTAATTTGCTTGTATGGCAACACATTGACCCCAGCCCCTTCATCGATCAAAACCTTTTTGAAGGGTATTCCCTCCAATGAGCAGTTACATAAAAAGGCTTGAGATGGTTAGCCATGGTTAAATTTGGGCTACTGAAGACCATCATGTCTGAGTACATTCTTTTGAGCTCTTTCTTTGCAGGTTCGGGCACACCAACTCTACCGGGCTCCTTTTTCCCGCTTCTTCAACACTAACATATGCCATTATGGGTTATGTCACCAAGTAATCTCCCTCCATTATGGCAGGTTGATCAGGCTCAGCACAAAACATGGCAGATAAAACATACGTCATTTTTACGTGGAAGTTGCTGGGTCCAGGTAAGTCCTCATTCTTGCCCCAAATATGGTTCATGAACTCATCTAACCAATCATGTGCTTCTTTTGGCAACATTAGCTTGGGCAACCCTTCTTCTTAAGTTACGCCAAAGTTCTACGCCTGCACTAGGCTTTCGCAGAGAGTATCAACTAGCAATGGTGGGGCCATTCCTCTCTCGAGCGAGATAGTTCCAAAACAAATGGGTTCGGGGCTCCACCTTGGCATTGGCATCATCATCATATCTGCTTGAGCTCTCTTCAGGATTTTGTACTTTCCTGGATGCGGGTTTTGTGGCACATGATCCCCTTCCCCTTCGATCTTGCTATTGACTTTCTCTACCTTTTTTTTGCTCTTCCACTGAAGTTGGTTTCTTCCCCCATGAGGTACATTCTCAAACTTCACGTTTTTAGAGGTTTTTGAGGTAGTGGGGACTTTCAATGAATTCATATGGGCTTTGTGTTGCCTCTAGACCCTCCTGATCATAGAGGCTCTCATTTATTCCCCATCCCTTCCGACTATATACCATTTCCGCCGAAGTCGATAGGATTATTCTTAGTGACTAGATTCACTATCATTTCCCTTCTTCTAACATCTCCACCGTCATAGCATGGTTGAGGTAGCCTCACTTCTACCCATCCTAGTGCTTTGGCTTCTCTATCCTCCACCTTTTCAGAAGCTTCATAGTTTCTGAACACTTCTGACAAGCCCTTTGGTTAAGAGTCCCCTCCCAACCTTTGAAAGACATTCCTGGAGGTTTATTTCTCAGCTTCCCGTATGATGTTAATGTGGATTTCTTGTTCTTCGTTTTCTCATCCTCTGGTCAACTCCTGATCAGTAAGGGCTCTTGGCGTCGGCACTTCCAACTCACATTCACATTGACATTTACTGTACAACACCACTCATTTGACTACGGTTGCTTTAGGCTTCTCGGGCAACTTGATAGCTCCTTCAATTGCCCTATCAACTTGCCCAATTTCTGCCCTCACTTCCCATGCGGCATTCCTTTTCCCTTTTTCGGCCCATTTCAAGTTGATCATGTTTATTGGGGCTTCCAGGAAGGGATCCGTATCGATCATCATGTTGGCCTGAGGTTTTTCCAGTAATAGTTTCCTTTGACAATGAGGTCTTGTATCCAGTCTCTGAACTGGATGCAGTTGGTTATAGAATGATTAAAAGTGTAATGCAACTTGCAATACTTCTTCCCTTTCAATTCTTCGGGCTTATGCAGCTTTTTGGTGTTGTCGGGCACAATCAATCTTGCCCGCACTAACTCCTCATAGATTTCTGCTGCCTTGGTTAGGTCGAAGGAATAACTTTGATACTTGGGGCATTTCATTGGCACAAATCCACCATCATTCATAACCACCTTCTGGTCTTTAACCGGCTGGACCAATCCCTTCACTATCAAAGGTTTGAAAGGAGTGGTCATCTCCGCTGCACACATATCAATTCCATCTTTTCCACAACCATCATTCTCTTCTAGCTTCATCCATTCGAACTCCATTTGATGAATGACAGCCTTATTTTAGTAAAATGAGGGTATTTTATAGGAATGTTTTGCTTGCTGTTCCTCGATCAATAATTTCTCATACTTGGTGGCAGCAATCACCAGTTCTTGCAACTCATTACACTGCACATCGTAAAACTTCTTCCTCAAGGGCAACCTCAGGTCCTTCTGAGAAATAGCTATAAGCTGGACATGGTTAATAGGAAACTGGCATCTCATCTTTGTCTTCCTAAACCTCGTCATGAAGTTCTCGGTAGACTCATGCTTTTATTACTTCACCTCAACCAGATCATTAATGGTCATCTCTGGCTTCATCCTGTAAAACTGCTCGTGGAATGCCATCTCCATCTGCCCCCAGTTGGCAATAGAATTAAGGGGCAACAAAGAGTACCACTGAGACGCTAAGCGCACCAATGAGTTCCTAAACAGTCTCAACTTGTAGTTGGGGTTATCTTCAAATGCCACACAATGGTTGGAGAACTTGAAGATGTGATCCCTGGAGGACACATTGTTATCGTCTCCGTTGAATGTTAGGAATGCAGGTATCTTGAAGTTAAGAGGAAAAGGATTCTGCTCATCATTGAACTCCGGGTAGGGCTTCTGATAGGTGACCCTAAACAGCGGGCGAGCTTGTGGCTAAGCATTTCTTACCGCCATTCTTCGTAACTCAGCCAACTCATCTCTGAGTTGCTGATTGGCTGTATTATTATATGGGATGTAAGAAGCTCCCCCCCTTCGGGCTACAATCATTGCCCAATAAGGCTTCCTTCTTTGATTCGGGCTGTCTCCACTTAACATCCCCTCCCTTATTAACCATTGTTTTAATTGATTAAATGCAAGCTAGTAAGTGATGACTATGATTACGTATATGCTTGAGAGTAGGGATGGCTAAAATCTATGTAGGTAGTGATTTTTAGCATGTTATGTACCATTGGAAATCTCTGAGGCGAATGTTGGAAGGTTTAGGAAGTTTTGTTTGTTTTGTTACAATCATGTGTGACGGATGAACTGGCCCGACCAGATTGTCTATCATAAACTTCATGGTATACTCCAAGGGAAAGACAATTTTTTTTAAGTCCGTTGATGCTTTAGACCATATAAAGAACTGCAAGTATATTTACAAATTATTGAGGGATGTAATCATGGAGGTGGGTCCGCATAATGTTGTCCAAGTCGTGACCGACAACGGTTCTGCATTTGTCAAAGTTGGAAAAAAGTTAATGAAGCATCATAATGTGTTTTGGACATCATGTGCAGCACAATGTATTGATCTCATGTTTGAGGCAATGGGGAAGAAAGAGAATATTGCTAATGTCATAAAAAGAGCTAGAATAATCACAAATTATATTTACAATCACGGTTGGTTGTTGGCAAAGATGCGTGAATTTTGCAAAGGAGAAATTATTCGTCCAGCTACCACTCGATTCGCCACCAACTATATTGCATTAGACAGCCTACTTAAGAAGAAAGCAGGTTTAAAGTAACTATTCACTAGTGACGATTGGGCCAACCACAATTTCAGCCGCTCAAATGCAGGTCGTATGGTGGAAAGTATAGTGCTTGATCATGCTTTTTGGACTCAATCAGAACATGTGTGCCAAGTGTTTGAACCTCTTTACAAAGTTTTATGGATCGTTGACACAGAAGTGTAACCTACTATGGGGGCAATATATGAGTTGATGCGTGTAGTGAAGGAGGACTTGGAAAGAAAACATAGTGCAAGGTGGGTCATAAAGATAATTGATGACCGATGGTATAAAACATTATACCACGATTTGCATGCAGCAGGTATAAATTATGTCATAATTTGCAATTCATTTCTTTAGTTGCATAAGTATTATTTCTCTTATTAGAGTATGTGTTTCTTTGAACAGCATATTATTTGAATCCTCGATACCAATACAAACCTGGTGTTGGAGATGATGGTACCTTTATACATGCTGTACATAATGTATACTCTAAATTGGACCCTGCATCACCAGCAGTTGGCCAATTTGGAAATGAGGTACACATTTACTTAAATTATAATAATTACATTGTTGGATTAAACTAACACGATTTATTGTATTCAGCTAACATGGTTTAAAGATGCAAGAAGAACTTTTGGAGAACCAACATCAGTTGCTGCTTGAACAAAAATGTCTCCTAGTGAGTGTAAACATATTTCACTATCAGTTTATAATAGAATTTGTTGGAGTTATTAGGCTTATCAACATTGTTTTTCATTGTAGCTGAATGGTGGATCAAAGTATTATCACAAACAGCTTCCTCATCTGCTTGTGAAAAAAATTGGAGTACATTTGCACTCATACACACAAAGCAAAGAAATAGGTTGGCTCATAGTAGGTTGGAAAAATTAGTTTATTGCTACTACAACATGAAGCTTCAAATTCAAGATAAGGAAGCAGAAATAGATCATGTCGACCGTGGTGACCCACTAGATGTGTTTGATATTGTTGCTGAAGATGATGATATAGAGGGTAACCAACTTTATCAATGGATTAGACCTCTTCATTTAGATGATAATGAAGGCAACCCAGCTCCTAGAGTTGCTGAAGAAGCACGTAGTGAAGGGATAAATGTAGAAAGAGTATTAGCAGCGCTGACTCTTTGGAAGAACTTTTGCGCCCAAGACCAAGAAACACTGGAATTCCACCTTTTTCCAATCCTACACAACCACAAGATCATGCTGATACTAATGATAGCTCTAGTACAAGATCAGGAGACTCACCTACCACCGGAGGTGGGAATGATGAAGGATATAGTGGAGCTGGAGGTAGTGGTGGTGGATATGGAAACTATGTTGGACCACCTCCCGGATTTATGAGCCCTTTCACTGGTGAGGCAAACTTCACGCATACAACACAGGATGAGGACCATGGCAGTAGACGGGTAGGACCAGGAATTGGTGTCATAGGGAAAGACTATACTCCTAGAGAAAGAGGCAAGGGGACTTTGTCAAGTAAAGAAGATGACTCATTATCTATAACTTCGGACTCTGTTGGAGTGGGAAGTAGTAACTATGGTTATACTCATAACCAACCATTTCCCTACCCTTCATATCCCATTCCTGTTAGGATGGAATCGAGCGACTCATGGAAAGAATCCGAGACTGAATCTTCAAATGATTTTGCTTATGGACAACGTCAACCAATCTCGGATCCATATGGGTGGCAGGTTAACAATTACATGGAAAACTATTTTGGGGATTTATCATTTGATGACTACTCTTCACAATACACTTACTCTACACATAGAGATGATGAAGATAGTGAAAAATTTGAACCTCATAGGAACTCTATGTGGTACTAAGTCACTCATGTATCTTACCATGCAATGTATAAAGTGTAAAATATTGTACTAATTTATTATATATAAATGATTATGGTGTGTTTAAACTTCTTTCATTAATTACTACATATTTTCTACACTCACAATGTTTGCCAGCTCGCTATATAATCAACTTAAATCAGTTAAATCCATCATGCAATGCATTTCCTTCCAATTTTTTGTGATAAACTAATAGATAATTGACTAAATAAACATCCTGCAAAGTTTCAATAAAAATTTCCAAGTTTTTCTTACAATTTCCGTGGTTTTTATTCAATTTTTATCGATATCCCGATATTTCCATCGATATTTCCGTGTTTTTGGACTACCGATATTTCCGTGTTTTTGGACTACCGATATTTCCGATATCATCGATATTTAATACCTTGTTGGTAAGTTTGTGGTAAATAATAAACAATTATTTTTGTTATAACGTAATATTTTTTAAATTTCTAATTTATTGTTATTGGCAGTAATGTACGTTCATTGGGATGTTGATGAAACAGATGAGAAGCAACGGATTTATGTGGATGGGCTTTTCAAGCAGAGTTTCCGGCAGCGGAAGTTTGATGTGTTGCGGGCGAGGAAGGATTGAAGTTGATGATGGTTGTTTTTTTTTTTTTTAAATAATATTTTGTGGACTTTATATTTAATTTAATGAATAAAGATATGTTATGTGGATGAGTATTAATATTTGCATTAATTATAATTTCTATTTGGGATAGTAAATTAGTTTTGTTAATTAATTTAACGTTTAATTAGGTTGGAGTTTTTGGTTTATAATAAAATAAAAATTTAGAATACATACAAATAAAAAAGAAAAACATAAAAAATTAAAAAATATGCATTGCGCGACGATACATTCTTTTGTCGCGTAATGTGCTGAAAAGAATAAATGTTACATCCCGACCCGGGCTCCACCACATCCCGGGCTCGACTCCACCGTAGCACGATATTGTCCACTTTGGGCCCCGACCACGCCCTCACAGTTTTTTTTCTAGGAACTCATATGAGAACTTCCCAGTAGGTCACCCATCCTAGGATTGCTCTCGCGCGAACTCGCTTAACTTTGGAGTTCCTACGGAATCCGAAGCCAGTGAGCACCCAAAAGGCCTCGTGCTATTTGGAGGTGGGCATGTACATATAAGGCATAGGGATCCACTCCCCTGGACGATGTGGGATCTAACAATCCACCCTCCTTGGGGGCCCGACGTCCTCGTCGGCACGCTTCCGACCATCGATTGGCTCTGATACCAAACTGACACACCTCGATCAGGAAAGCCCACTTGGACTCTAAATCGAGTTGTGATAGTCAACACCTGGAGGGTGACGAAGCCATAAAGTATAGTGTAGTGGAAAAAGAATCTGAATAAATTTAAACCTAAAAGTGCCTAAACAAAAAAGTGCGCGGGTGAGCGGGATTGCACCCATTTCACACGTGATGGTAAAGCATAAGAATAGTAAAGTAATTAGGGTGAGGGTTATACAACTTAAGATAACCATCTCCTGAGATTTGCTAGAACCCTCGTTTACTCGTAAGCCCAGCTACTAAACCTGGAGGGGCGAAAAACAAAGTTGGGTAGGTAAGCAAAACAATGTTTGTAAGAAAACCATTATTTTCGAACATACTAACCCATCGCTGTAAAACAAGTATAGATTCCGTAAAACATACTACGTAAGTATGTAAACAACAGTACAACAACAATATAACCAGAAATATGCCAAGTCATGATATATCAAATGCCACAGTAACATAATCATGAGATAATCAATTGCTCATCAATCTATGCTAGCACAAGAGTCGGAATTGCCTAATGTAATTCTACCCGACAAGACTGGGTGTAATCAATATGCTCTAGTACTATGATCATGTGAAGGCTGGTGCAGAAGCACGGTCACATACAAGTCGGATTGCCTAATGCAATTTACTCGACATGATTGGCACCTAACTTGGATCCAAGGCGAGCAAATGGTGTGGATGTGAACATACACGTGAATGAATGGCCCTAGCCCTGGGCGGAGTACTAACACCGGGGTGCAGCAGATGAGCATGTACAAATATGTATGAATATCATGACAGTAATATCCCAACCATATAGCAGCATTTATCATAATTTATATCACAACAACGAAATACTCGGCAATAGAAGCGTAAAAGTGAAGTAAATATGCATTTAGGGAAACTATAAATATGTATAGGTATAAAATAAACTGCCCACTCATAGATACTTATACTTGTAAAGTTTAATCCATTCAAGCTAGGAAGCTAAAATCTCCAATAATAATTGCACCTAGGCACATAAAAGGGTACAATTAATAAAACTTTACTGAAACGATTGAATTTTTGAAAACAGACGTCATAAACGGGTCTGGGACGTCAAAATTAGCCTAGGAGGGGTTTTGGACGAAACGGGTCCAAGTCAACAGGGTCAGTCAAACCAGTCTGAATCAAACCAGTCCGGTCAACTAGGCTGGGTCGTAGGGTTTGGTCAGTGGGCTTGGTTCCAAGGCCCAACTGTTTTTGGGTTGCCTACAAAGGGCTGGCCCTTAAAGGCCTATTGAGTTAGTGACGGGCCAGGGTTCTAATGGGCCTGGGTCCTCTAGGCTTAAGCCCACAATCACACGGCCTGAAGGCCTAACCCCCAAGGTTTTTTTATTCAAGGTTTTTGGGCTTAAAGCCAGGCCCATTTGTTTCGGGTTTTCAGAAAATAATTAAATAACTGAAATTAAATGAGTTGGGTTTTAAGGTTAACGGGCCTAAGGCCCGAGTTTGGCACGGCCCAAAAGGCCTGTCTCTCTTCCCCGGAGAAGAAGGCCGGAGCATTCCAATCTTTGGTCGATGCCAAACTAGCATCCTAGGGTACGATTTAGGTACTAAAACGTAGAGAAAGATGAAAGGGAGAGTTTGGTACCTATCTCACATCGTGAAATGGCCGGAATCTGGGTTTGAAGCTCACCGCTTGCTGGGAACAGGGTTTAGCACACCCAGGCGTCTCCGTGCAAAATCGTCACCCCAACAACACAACTAGGGTAGAATTTGGTCACTAGGACGAAGACAAAGGGATAACAAGGGTCCCAAGGCTTACCAATTGTCGAAAAGTCAAGGAACTCGCCGGAGTTCCTTTGTGTTCCACAGAGACAAGGAGAGAAAGTGTGCCACCACGGAGGACGTGGGGGTGTCGTCGTCGCTTCCTTGGGTGTAGGGGTATACTTAGTAAGTGTGCTTGGGATTGAAAAAGGGTGGTTCGAGAGCGAGGGAAGAGTGAGAACCGAGAGAGAACTGAAAGAAGAGAGAGAAGAAAGGTGAGTACGGGAAGAGGAAGAGGAAAGATAGATGATGAGATCTCGAGTGAGGAAAGAAAGAAAGAGGGACATGTGGCGTGGAATGGATGGTGAATATGTGTGGGTGTTGATGCGAAATATATAAGCACACAAATTAAACCCTCTTGTTGACAATTGTAGTATAGATGCAAGTAGGGATCGTTCTAGACCGGGGATTAGGAGGGATTGCTAAACACTTGAAACTGTCTCAAAAACGTAAAAACAAAGTTTAAAACACTAAACTAGACTCAAAGAATGCAAAACTAGACTCTAAAATACTAAAACAACTCAAAAGACTCAAAATAGCACAAAAACACTCAAAACTGCCTAAAAACACAAACTGGGCAGTTTTGGACACTAAACACTACTTTGGACGAAAATAGACTTTAATTTGACTCAAAACACTTAAAAACACAAATTAAATCAGTTTCTAACTAATATGACTCAGCAAAGTAAATGGGGATTGGGTTTTGACGAATTTGAAAACAAAACAGATAAAGTAAAGAACTAATGAAATCTGCACGAATTTGGGTGAAACTATGGATGATGGACTAGCTAGGAGGTTCTTCTCCACACATGACACACTTGCAAACAAAACGATTTCCAGTTCCTTTTCAATAAACCACGAATTCTCAACACCCCAGATTAATTAGGTACGCTTAAATTAACCCTCAGATTTTCCTCATGTCATTCAATTGGATGGAAAAAGTGCATCATAACCAAATTATTCTTCACAAGTTCCCTACATGAAAGTGCATGACAGAGATACAATCAAAGATCATTAAGTTCAATGAAAATCATAAGTATTGACGAGGCACTCGTAACTATGAAAGCGCATGATACTTATGCCAAGAATTTACTTAACACGATTGTGACCAGCAACCTTCACTACTTGTGAATATAAGTTCATAACGATTAGGTGAAAATCCCTTATATCCTAGCATCAGATTTATGCATGAAAATTAAGCATGCACTCTTAACCAACACACACAAATCAGTTTTAATTCAACAGATAAGTAAATTGAATTCACAGCTCATGAATCACAACTGGATGTAATCAAATCATATTGCAAGTATATTCATGGCTTTGAATAGCCCCTAGCCAAAAGGGCTTAGTTCCTCATGTTCACAGCAAAACAAAGAGAAATTAAATTAAACATTGAAAACAAAGATAGATTACACCAAGAAACGTTCCAGCAATCCAACGTCTTGAATGGCTAGGCACGACTTCAAGTTAATCCTCTCCTTCTTCCTTTGTAGTGCTGCGGCACAAGGGGTTAAGGTGTGTAGAATGGGTGGTGATGGGTGGTAGAGGATGGATAGGTAGGTAGGTGGATAGAAGGTGGATTTTCGTCAGAAAGTGTGTAGAATGGTGAATGATAGGTGCGGCTGAGAGTGGTTAGTGATTTCTGGTGTGAATGAGTGTGTATATGATGATTTTGTGGCTGCAACAAGGAAGTTTATTTAAAGGTTTGAGGAATTAAAACCCTAGGTTATTTAGGTAAACAGAAATTAAGTCAAAAGCTCTAGAAAGAGGAAACAAAATAAAAAAACTAAGGGAAAGTGCAAGGGATTTGCGGTGAGGATCTAAATTAAAAAGGGAATGTGCTTTAAATGCAAGAAATAGGAAAGAAAGAACTCCCCCTTGCACAGCAAGGAAGAGGGAAGGTCCAAAGGGTGCGGCAAGGGTCCTTAGGTGGTCTAAGTCCTTCAATTTGTGTCCTAGAATGCATAGGAAGCCTTCAAAGTTGCTGACATTTAGGAACATTTAGGATTAGGAAAGGTCAAACCAAAATAGGAAACCTTGGCTTAACTTTCCTACTTCAAGTAGGACTCCTTGTTTGAGTAGGAATCCTTATGTAAGTAGGAATCCTCATTCTTCTAGGAATCCATCTTCAATTAGGAATCCTTCGTTGATTAGGAATCCTTCGTTGATTAGGAATCCTAACATCTTCAAGTCTTCAATTTCGTCCATTCCTTTTGCTCCAAACATGTGATATCCATTCCAAGCCCAATTTTGCTCCAAAAGGCTCCAAAATGCATCTTCTTGCATATTTTGTCCTTAGATTCTGAAAACACACGAAAATGACTTTAAACACTAAAATAACTAAGGAAACACAACATAAATGCACAAGAACAAGCCAAATAAGTTGCATAAATATGATCCTATCAAATTCCCCCACACTTAGCTTTTGTTAGTCCTTGAGCAAAACAAAACAAACAAAGAAAACAAAACGAAACAAAACAAAACACAACCTAAACCCTCCAACATTTGCCTCAGGGATTTCCAATGCACATGACATGCTAAAAATCATCATTCCCACAGATTTTAGTCAACTTAACACTTGAGCACATACTTAATCACAGTCACCACTTACTAGTTCACATTTAACCAATTAAAACGATGTTTTGAATGTAGTAACATGCCTTAGAGAATTCACTCAATTCCTTACAAGATATGCACTTAATTTTCACACACATTTTTTGACTACACCCCCTACACTAGTTATATGTGAGAAGATTGATGTAAACATGAAAACGAACACTCACATATGTTATAACAAAGAAAGCAATTTCTGGAGTTAATAAGCTTGTTTAGATATGATCTCATGAATGGAATGCTACTACTTAGATGCGAGAACCAGTGACACCATATGCTCATGCCAATTCCAAACTCCACATATTAAATCACATAACACTCAAGATTGAAGTTTAAGGGTTGAAATGGGGCTAAGGGAAATGGTTAAGAAAGAAAGGATATGGAAAACAATGGTTCTTAAAGCAATAGCAAGCAAAGTAATGAAATTGACACTTCGAATTCATTGAATGCAGAAATCAACTTTAAACACAAAAGGGAAGAAATACACATTCTAGGGCCAGATTTGATGTTTTGGACCCTTCCTTCAACAATCACACTTTAGAACTATTTTTCTCATAATTTTCAACTCTTTTTTTTTTTTTTTTTTCGGTAACTTTTTCATTTTCTTTTTCTAAACCCGTGCCTTATGTCTTTTTCTTGGCACACACACACACACAAATCCCTTCCCCCACACTTGTTTTTCTGCACGAAGACAATCAAAAGGAATTCTTTTTAAGTCATGCTTCACTATGCTTCAAGAACAAAGGTATGGATGGTCCTAATCTAGGCTAGGTGCGGATAGTGTGGGTTTACAAAGAACATAGGCTACACAAGGCTCAACGGGGTTAAAACCTACAAAACAAATGACAAAAGGGGTTCGGCTATTTGGCTGGTGGTTACTACACAACTTCATCTTGAATATGTGTTTTGCAAATCAATAGCATGCTTTGAATGAAATAGGTATGAGTTCTAGTATTTGGAACTAAATGATGAAACGCCTTCTAAGTAGCAACCAAGCAAAGAATAATGAGATCATGCAACAACTTTAGAAAACAAGAATGCACAGATTATCAACTCTCCAAAGAACGTTTTAAGCTCAAGTCTCACAGGGTTGTAGCGTTAATTTGAGTTCCTTCCTTCAAGCATGTTACAAAAACTGATTTTTCCTTTATGATTACATGTGAATTCATAAATTATAACCACAACCAAGCATAAACCAAAGCGTAAATCAAACTTCCATCCATGTTTACAACTCTCTTTAACAGTCATGCAATTGAAAACCAAATCCTCATCATCGTGTTGGAAGGTACCCTAAGACACAAACAAACACACAAAAACAACTCTTTTTGGGTTTTTCAAAACAATTTTTCAAATTTTTATGAGATTTTCGGATTTTTATGTCAAAACATACTAAAACACTCCAAAACAGCTTAAAAACACTTAAAAACAGCAAGGAACAACTTTTCAAGTAATGGGTGATAAAATCCCACGAATTTGCATCAAAACACTTGTTTACCCTCCCCCCCAACACTTAAATCAAACATTGTCCTCAATGTTTCAAGCATAAACTCACACAAACAACAAACAAACTAACAAACAATGAATAAACACACTAAGCATGGCAAAAAAAAACAACAACAAAGAGAAGGGTTTTAGGAACGCAAATCTGGAAGTGGAGTGATTCCTAGATCTTCCTTTGTTGAATGCATGGGTTGCCTCCCAAATAGCGCTTGCTTTAACGTCGTGCAGCCGGACGAAGACCTCATTCACTCCCCATTGGAGCCCACGGCATGCAGGGATACTACTTCCACCACATGCTCCTCAAACAGCTCGTGCATTGGGTCAATGAACGGTAAGGGATAGTGATCCTTTCGGATTGTGGCATTGAACATCCTAAAATCAATGTAATCATGCCCACCATCTTGGATTCGACTGGGAATCTGCACCCTACAAAGTAACAACCTATTAGTTGAAATGGGAATCGAATCTGGAATAGGTGGCTTACCAATGCACTGCAATGAAGTGGCAGCACAATCAACAAATGCATGTGGGATGCTCTCGGCTAGATTTGGAGGTTTGAGGGTTGTGGCCGTGTAATCCTTGTGCTTCACTCCAAGTCCCTCTTCGCTGGTGGGTTGAGAAAACAAGAACGAACACCAATAGTATTCTCAACAGATTCAGAAATATTAAAGTTGATCATATCACCACCAAACGCCATAGTTACTGCTCCCTTGGCCACGTCAATCTTGGTTTGAGCTGTTTTCATAAAAGGTCATCCAAGTAGGAGTGGCGATGGTGGAGAATGGGCTGAGTCCTCCATGTCAAGTACGTAGAAATCCGTCGGAAAAATCAGATGATCAACCTGCACCAAAACATCTTCCAAAACCCTTTTTGGATATACGTTAGAATGATCGGCCAATTGAATAATCACACCATCATTTTTCAACTTGCCTAAGTTCATAGATGCATAAATAGAATAAGGCATGACATTAATTGATGCACCTAAGTCTAACATGGCAGATTCAAAACGAGTATTGCCAATAACACAAGGAATTGTAAAACTACCCGGATCTTTGCATTTAGGGGGCAGTTTACGTTGCAAGATGGCTGAGACATTTTCACTCATATGCACCGCTTCTTTCTCGTGAATTCATTTCTTGGTTGTGCAAAGCTTCTTCAAAAACTTAGCATACTTCGGAATTTACTCTATTGCATCAAGAAGCAGAATATTGACTTGCACTTTCCTAAAGGTCTCTAGAACATCCTTTTCATTCTCTTCACTCTTAGCTTGTAAAAACCTACGAGGGAAAGGCACATTTGATGGAATAATGTTAGAAGGAATCCAATTTCGACCTACCTTAGTTAAAGAAGACTGCAAAGGGTGCTTAGGAGGCTGCGACAAGGGTGGTTCTACCCTTGCCGTAGGTTGTGCTTGCTTCTCCTCATCAATCAGCAACTTCTCAACCTCATTGGAATGTGATTTGGAGGGTTGGGGATCAGATCCAACTTGTTTTCTATTTCGCAAACTCATGGCTTTGGCAAATTCGAATCCTCCATTTGGGTTGACAACGGTTGAACTAGGCAACTTGCCTGGTTCTCGAAATTGTCCCACAAACTCTGCAATCTGCCCAATTTGCTTCTCCAATTGATCCACCCTTTTTTCTTGGCTTTGCATTACTTTGGTTTGATTTTCCTGCCCTTGAGACAAATTGGTGAGTAATTTAAGAAGTGTGTCATTATATAAAGAAATACCTGAAGTGTTTTGGGCAGATTGTTGTGGGGCTTGTGTGGGTGCATATTGATTTGAATAGAAGCCCGGGAGTTGCTGCCTAAAGCCTCCTTGTTGTTGGGATTGTTGGGGCTCCCTCCACTTGAAATTTGGGTGGTCTCTCCAACCTAGATTGTAGGTATTAGAATATGGATCGTTCCTTGGCTGGTTTTGGCCTCCAAAACCCACGGCATTGGCAGATTCCCATCCACCATTCTTAATTAGTTAAGGACAGTTCTCAGATTGGTGGCCTTGAATGGAGCACACGCCACACACATTGGAGGACATTCCTTGCATTTTACATCCTTCCATAAACTGCGAAAACATAGACGTAAGGTTAGTGATTTGAGATTGCAAATCAGAAACGGCACTTACCTCATTTACTTGCTGCCGTGAGTTACTTCTTTGTCCAACACCTTCATATTGTTGAGCGTTCAATGCTCGGTTAGCAATCAAGCTCTTGGCAGCCGTGGGGGTTTTGTCCACCAAAGCTCCTCCCGCTGAGGCATCTAGCATTTGACGTTCAATGGGTAGAAGCCATTCGTAGAAATATTGAAGAAGAAGCTCCTCCTTCATTTGATGTTGTGGACATGAAGCAACAAGAGTTTTAAAACGTTCATAATAAGTAGGAAACGATTCACCTTCATTTTGCTGAATGCCACTAATCCTTTTGCGTAGAAGAATGACTCGAGAAGTTGGGAAAAACTTCTCCAGAAATGCCCGTTTCATGCTCTCCCAAGATGGATAGGTAGATAGGTGGATGGAAGGTGGATTTTCGTCAGAAAGTGTGTAGAATGGTGAAGGATAGGTGCGGCTGAGAGTGGTTAGTGATTTCTGGCGTGAATGAATGTGTATATGATGATTTTGTGGCTGGAACAAGGAAGTTTATTTAAAAGTTTCAGGAATTAAAACCCTAGGTTATTTAGGTAAACAGAAATTAAGTCAAAAGCTCTAGAAAGAGGAAACAAAATCAGAAAACTAAGGGAAAGTGCAAGGGATTTGCGGCAAGGATCTAAATTAAAAAGGGAATGTGCTTTAAATGCAAGAAATAGGAAAGAAAGAATTCCTCCTTGCATGGCAAGGAAGAGGGAAGGTCCAAAGGGTGCGGCAAGGGTCCTTAGGTGGTCTAAGTCCTTCAATTTGTGTCCTAGAATGCATAGGAAGCCTTCAAAGTTGCTGACATTTAGGAACATTTAGGATTAGGAAAGGTCAAACCAAAATAGAAAACCTTGGCTTAACTTTCCTACTTCAAGTAAGACTCCTTGTTTGAGTAGGAATCCTCATGTGAGTAGGAATCCTCATTCTTCTAGGAATCCATCTTCAATTAGGAATCATTCTTCAATTAGGAATCCTTCTTCAATTAGGAATCCTTCGTTGATTAGGAATCCTAACATCTTCAAGTCTTCAATTTCGTCCATTCCTTTTGCTCCAAACATGTGATATCCATTCCAAGCCCAATTTTGCTCCAAAAGGCTCCAAAATGCATCTTCTTGCATACTTTGTCCTCAGAATCTGAAAACACACGAAAATGACTTTAAACACTAAAATAACTAAGGAAACACAACATAAATGCACAAGAACAAGCCAAATAAGTCGCATGAATATGCTCCTATCAGGTGTGGGTCCCACGGACCAGATAAGCCACACAACATTTAAAATATCCCTCAAATTTCGCAACTCCGTAAAATCCCCATCGTAGCTCCAATTTCAATTCCATTCCCGCCTACACATCCATATCATTAACTTCTTCAAGTACACACCAAAAGAACCAGTCCTACATCTCCCTAGCCGAAGGTCAACGAAAGTCAAAGTCCATGCCTCAATAACATTTTTGCCAAATCATGTTTTTTAAAATTAATGAAATTGTAAATGTAGGGACGGGTTGTCACAGTGATATCTTTATTCTGGTTCACAGTTTCATTGTAACAAACAATTTTAAAATATGCTAAGCGTGTTAATTAGCGGCGCGACTGATAAACTGATCAACAGTGGCTGCTTGAGCCGAATAAACTAAGATCATGGAAGCTTAGGAACAAGCTTTGTATTAGGACAGTAAACTCATGGTTATTTTTACCTTATCAGCTACCTTGGTAAACAAAACCTCTTCGACTAGCCACCTCTCGATCACTTCCACAGGTAGACAGTAGAATCGAGGTACGAGATAATATCTCGCTGTTAGAGTGATTTGAGTTTCGAGTAAACTATGAAGTCCTTTTGTTCGTGTCATAGAGTTGGTTAGTAGTATAGTACGTTTCGAGGACGTATACCTTTGGCGTCTTATTCCAAAATCTTACCTGGGATATCACCAAATTGTGAAATGAGGTACATCATCAACCCACTTCCTAGTATTACACCAATTTTCCTTGCTTCATATTGAACGTTTCTGACGTCATTGAGAAATCGGTTACAAAGTTTACCAATTAGGAATTTACCCAACCAGGGACTAAACACTTTATCTTGGGAATCTCGAACCTATTCGCAAAGGCGAAAGGCTGAACCTTAGAGTCGTACCTAGACTTCAACAACTTAGTCGGTTGACGACAAAAATCGTTAGTCCTACTTCGAGTTGTTGTTCTCTCCAATTAACTTTTGGAACCCAAGAGTTCTTTCATAGCCTGATGAAATTCGAAGTAGTCTTACCAACGACTCTCTCCCCAATTTTAGCATAAAAATTGAGTGTTTGGGAACACCGACATTCAGTTTATACCAATTCCTCAAGTAACCCTTGTTAGTTGGTACTTTCGTAGGAGACGTGATCTCGGTAAATAACATTCTTTCCTTTTTCCAAAAAGGGTTTAGCGGAAGAAGGTTGAAATTCTCGCAAAGTGTTGTGAAACTGAGATATCTTTGATCTTGTCGATTTATCGACAAATTGTTGGTGAACCTTTCGGCTACAGTGTTTTCCTCACTTACGACTGAGGAAAGTTAAATTAGTTTGAGTTGTTGGAAATGATTAAAGTTTCTGACAACTGAAATGTTGTCTCATCTTACCTCTGTTTTACACCTTTTGATGACCTTGATCATTTCGAAATCCAGGATGACGTGTCCTTTGGATGTTTTGATTGGGCAGAGGCAACGTGATGGAGTATTGGTTTTATTTTCCAATGGTTAGAACCGTTCGAACCGAATCGTCTTATTCATAACCTAGAGTCAACAATCATCATCTTTATTTGAAAGCTGGATAACACTTCACTGTGGAGAAACGTGTTCAAAATCTTCATCAATCTCACAATTTCTCGAGTACACTTTCGCTGGGAAAGAGCTAAATTTCTACCAGCGACGTTGGGAAAACTAAACCAACGTCTACTGATAGTTGCATATTTATGCGACTTAGTTAGCTTGTTTTCTTGCATTTTTTTAGTTAGTTATTTCTTATTAGAGTGTTTTAAGCCATTTTCGTGTGTTTTTAGGTCCAAGTGGCGAAGTTGTCAAGAAAGTGCAATTTGGAGCATTTTAGAGCAGTTTTGGGCTTGGAATGGATATCACATGCATTGAGCAAGGTGGATGGACGAATTTAAAGTTCAAGAGAGGCTATGAATGTGCAAAAGAGTTGAAGAAATTAATTCAAGACATGGAAGATAAGGAATCAGCTCAAAAGAAGGAGACATTATCCAGACTGCTTTATCTTACCCTTATCTTATCCAAAACCTTACCTTATCTTGTCTTAACCTTATCCTAATCCTATCTTACCTTATTTTCAGTTACAAGAGGAACTCATACTTACATTAGAACATCTAGAACCTGATTTCTGGAAGCCACATCCCCTCTCCTAAAAATCTGGCGCCTGGACCCTTTCTAGAAGCTCTATAACCTGCCGCACTCCCTATCCTTTTCCTCATTGGTTTATGCCCTTCTAGATGGCCCTTTCCTTGTGGGATTTTAATGTTAACCTGCCGCACCAAGCCCTATAAATTCACATCCTTGTACCACCATCTACCATCAGATCACCACATCATCCACCACACCTAAAAGCCATACAGAGACAAATCTAGTGAAATTAAGCACTTTGTGCTGCTGCTTTGCAAGGAAGGAAGGAGAGGAGACCCTTGGAGCCATGCCTGCCATTCAAGATGTTGGATTGTTGAAGCGTTTCTAGGTGTATTCTATCTTTTGCTTTCAATGTTTAAATTAATTTATCTTTGTTTTATTGCGAACATGAGGAGCTAAACTCGTTTTAGCTAGGGGAGAATTCAAAGCCATGGACATATGCTTTATATGAATTGATTACCTCCAGTTATTGTTTCTTAAATCGTGAATGCAATTTGCTTATCTGTTTGATTGATAACTTATTCTTGTGTGTTGATTAAGGAGGCCTACTTAGTTTGCATGCATGAATTTGATGCTAGAATATAAGAGAGTTTCACCTAATCGTTATGAACTTATATTTATAAGTAGTAAAAGTCACTCGTTATGATTGTGTTAAGTGAATCTATGGCAGGAGTATCATGCAGTTCATAGTTACGAATGCCTTGTCAATGCTTATGATTTTCATAGAGCTTAATGATCTTTGATTGTATCTCTATTATGTTGTTCATGTAGGGAACTATTGAAGAATAATTTGGTTGCCGATGAGTTGTCCATCCAATTCAATGACTTAAGGAAAATCTGAGGGTTAATTAGTGGTGTTCACGGTTAATTTGGGGCGTTGAGATTCATGGTTTAAATGAATAATAACTGGAAATCGATTTGTGTTGCATATGTTTCATGTGTGGAGAATGACCCTCTAGCTAGCCTTTTACCCATTCAAATCACCCAATTTCGTGTCTAACCTGTTTAGTTTATGCAATCTGTTTAGTTTATTTAATTTCATCCAAATCAATCCCCCCTTTAATTAAGTGTGTTAGATTAGTTAGAAACGTGTTTGAAT
Organism: Heteromeles arbutifolia; assembly: GCA_024362995.1. Taxonomy (NCBI): domain Eukaryota; kingdom Viridiplantae; phylum Streptophyta; class Magnoliopsida; order Rosales; family Rosaceae; genus Heteromeles; species Heteromeles arbutifolia. The sequence continues at coordinate 18,847,264 of JANCRC010000012.1, forward strand.
TTGTCCAATTTAGTGTTTTGAGTCTTACTAGTCTAAAATTCGTCTAAATAATTCCCTAGAGTCTGTTTTCAGTCTATCTGCTAGTATTGTGCTATTTAGAGTTTGTTTAGTGTGTTTTGATGTTTTAAGTGTCCAGTTGAGTGTTTCTAAGTCTAGTTTTGTGTTTTTGAGTCAGTTTTAAGTAGATTAGCAATCCCTCCTAATCCCCAGCCTAGAACGATCCCTACTTACATATCTACAATTGTTAATGAGAGGGTTTAATTTGAGTGCTAGTTTATAACACATCATCTACGATTGCATTATCGTGTATTATCCCAGTTGTGCAAACGTATTTACTGCTATAACGACAAAAGACTTATCTACCCTTGAATGTCTTTAGCTTGTCCTATCCCATTCTAGTCATAATCCACAAGCTACGATTTGACGATTCTTACAATTGTTCAAGAATCGTTCGAGTGGTTATAATCACTTTTTCTGTTTAAGCAGAGAAAGGAAAGTACCGCCATATACTCCTAGTACGAGTTTCCTATACATGTGGAGATTTTGGTGATGTGCGGTGATTATCGATTGACTTGATGAGTCAATTCGCTTTCCGCTGGTCCAAAAGGACAACATTTTACACCTCTTGGTAAATTGTCCAGTCTTGAATCTATCGGACCTTCTAACATTTCGATTATTACCTACTCTGACAGTAATCCTATTTTTACCCTTATGTACTGAAAGGCATTCCAGTCAACCTTGGGTACGTGTCTACCCTATTGCACTCCATATTGCATTGAAGCAGATGCACTGTCTAGAAAAACTGTTGACACTGGAAGTGTAGTCGTGACCATTAATTTTTCAATCACCCAACAAATACTCGGTTGAACGAATCTTTACCGTGGTGATTAACTATCTCGGAAGCTACTGTTGTAGTTTGATGTTATGCATTTAATCTAGCTATCTTGTACTCTAGATTTGATGGACTTGCTTTGATCCTCAAATTCTCGAGTAATTTTCTAGCCTTCTAGACGTAGTTACTTTTCACTAAGTTCGAGAAAACTTCACTATGAATGTGCTTGCTAAGGCGTTGCGAACTACGTTGACTTGACTACATGGCAGGTGTGCCACTATTGTATCTCATCATGATGCGAGTTTTACTACCAAGTGTTGGGGAAGTCTTCTTGAAGGCCACGTGTAGTAAATTTTGTCATCGACTACACTTATCCTGCAGACTAACGGATAGTTTGAACGATTTACCGGGACCTTCATGGTGTGTTACATTTATCTGCTCTATAGTTGTAGCACGATCGTATTAGTCACTTATTTCAGTTAGAACTACTTGTAACTACGGTACAATTTTTGGTCTTGGTTATGGCACATTTGAGACGTAGTTTGAATATTCTTTGTTTAGCACGTGTTTGACAGAGGAGTTTTATGAACAAGTGTTCAATTGTGAGAGTTCACAATATAGAATTGTTTTATTACTATTGTTGCCCAATGGGGTAGTGCGTGAGCACGGTAGAGGCTTGATTAGACGTTGTTTGGGTATTTCCCAATGGGAGGCATGATGGTAATGTTGCACCCTCGGGAATTTGCTACTTGCTTATTATGACAACAGTGAGTTGTCGATATCGTGGGCTGCAGACCGTAATATCAAGGACTTATTTGTTGGATTCCTTAAGCAAGTAAATAGGTAGACTCTTTTACGTTAGTGTACTTACTTGCACATTTGTTGTTTTTACCTATTTATTACTTGGCTCGACCCAATTATGTACTTACTTTCGGAGTACGCGACGCGCTGGAGCGTAGTAGAAAAATCATATGTTCAGTTTTACTATCAGTACAACTACTTTAAACCTTATGTTGTTATACATATGTATTTTCAACAGGACGTTAGTACATATAAATATTTTTGATGCTTTGTTTTTGCGAAAACTATTACATTATAGTATTGTACTGAGGAAGAAGGAAAGTATGAGTTGGAGGCATGAGAAAGGAATCATTGCACTCTGATCGCGACGAAATGGCATTTTCCCTATTTTGCAACCGCTTTGACTTGATTTCTTCGTTACGTACACATATTTTATTCTTCCTATCTTTGAGTTTTGTGTAATAAATGATTTTAAATTTCAGGGACGAAATTTTTTTTTAAAGGGGGTAGATTGTGACAACCCATCCTTACATTTACAATTTTATTAATTTTAAAAAACGTGATTTGGCAAAAATGTCCTTGAGGCAAGGACTTTGACTTTCGTTGACCTTCGGTTAGGGAGACGTAGGACTCGTTCTTTTGGTGTGTACTTGAAGAACTCGACGATATGGACGAGTAGGCGCGAACGGAATCGAAATTGGAGCTACGATGGGGATTTTATGGAGTTATGAAATTTGAGGGATATTTTAAATGTTGTGTGGCTTATCTGGTCCGTGGGACCCACACCCACACCAATTCACCATCCATTCCACGCCACGTGTCCCTCTTGCTTTCCTTCCTCACTCCAGATCCCATCTTCTCTCTTTCCTCTTCCTCCTCCCGTACTCACCTTTCTTCTTTCTTCTATCAGTTCTCTCTCGGTTCTCACTCTCCCCTCGCTCATGAACCACCCATTTCCGAGCCTAAGCACACCCACTAAGTATACGCCTACACCCAATGAGGCGACGGCGACACCCCCACGTCCTCCGTGGTGGCACACTCTCTGTCCTTGTCTATGTGGAGCATAGAGGAACTCCGGCGAGTTCCTTGACTTTTTGACGATTGGTAAGCCCCAGGACCCTTATTTTCCCTTTGTCTTCGGCCTAGTGGCCAAATTCTACTCTAGTTGTGTTGTTGGGGCAACGATTTCGCACGGAGATGACCAGGTGTGCTAAACCCTGTTCCCGGTGAGCCATGAGCTTGGAACCCAGATTCCGGCCATCTCAGCCATTTCACGATGTGAGACAGATACCAAACTCTCTCTTTCATCTTTCTCTACGTTTTAGTACCTAAATTGTACCCTAGGATGCTAGTTTGGCGTCGACCGTAGATTGTAATGCTCTAGTGTTCTTCTCCGATGAAGAAATGGGCCTTCAAGGCCCGTTAACCTTATAACCCAACTCATTTAATTTTAGTTATTTAATTATTTTCTGAAAACCCAAAACAAATGGGTCAGGCTTTGAGCCCAAAAACCTTGAACCCAAAACCCTTGGGGGTTAGGCCTTCGGGAAGTGTGATTTTGGGCTTAATCCCAGATGACCCAGGCCCATTAGAACCCAAGCCTGTCACTAACTCAGTAGCCCTTTAAGGCCCAGCCCAGAAACATTTAGGCCTTGGAACCAAGCCCATTAACCAAACCCTAAGATCCAGCTTAGTTGACTAGACCGGTTTCACTCGGATCGGTTTGACTGACCCGGTTGACCCGGCCGTTGACCTGAGACCGTTGTCCCTAGAACCCAGCCCAGTTGCTCGGATCGGTCAAAGTTGACCGTTGACTTTTTCGGGTTTCGTCCAAAACCCCTCATAGGCTAATTTCGACGTCCTAGGCCCGTTTATGACGTCCGTTTTTAGAAATTCAATCGTTTGAGTAAAGTTTTATTAATTGTACCCTTTTATGTGCCTAGGTGCAATTATTATTGGAGATTTCAGCTTCCTAGCTTGAATGGATTAAACTTTACAAGTATTTGTAAGTGGGCAGTTTATTTTATACCTATACATATTTATAGTTTCCCTAAATGCGTATTTACTTCACTTTTACGCTTATATTGCCAAGTATTTCGTTGTTGTGATATAAATTGTGATAAATGTTGCTATATGGTTGGGATATTACTGTCCTGACATTCATACATACTTGTACATGCTCATCTGCTGCACCCCGGTGTTAGTATTCCACCTAGGGCCAAGGCCAGTCCTTCACGTGTATGTTCACATCCGCACCATTCGCTCGCCTTGGATCCAAGTTAGGTGCCAGTCATGTCGGGTAGATTGCATTAGGCATTCGACTCATGTGCATAGATTGATGAGCAATTGATTATCTCATGATGATATTACTGTGGCATTTGATATATCATGACTTGGCATATTTCTGGTTATATTGTTGTTGTACTGTTGTTTACATACTTACGTAGTATGTTTTATGGAAACTATACTTGTTTTACAGCGAAGGGTTAGTATGTTCGAAAATAAAGGTTTTCTTACAAAGGTTGTTTTACTGACCCACTCAACTTTGTTTTTCGCCCCTCCAGGTTTAGTAGCTGGGCTTACGTGTAAATGAGGGTTCTGGCAAATCTCAAGACATGGTTATCTTCAGTGGTATAACCCTCACTCTAATTACTGTACTTTTCTTATGCTCTACCATCACGTGTGAAATGGGTACAATCCCGCTCACCCATGCACCCTTTTGTTCAGGCACTTTTAGGTTTAAATTTATTCACATTCTTTTTCCACTACACTACACTTTATGGCTTCGTCACCCTCTAAATGTCAGCCAGCACAACTCGATCCGGAGTCCAAGTGGGCTTTCCTGGTCGGGGTGTGTCAATAAATTGTAAAGTAAAGGACATAAAATAAAAAAAATGGTAAACTTGCGCGACAAATGTTTCTTTTTTCGTTGCGCAAATATCATTTGTGCGACGAATACCATCCTAGTCACTCAATATGTGTTTGCGTGACGAAGACCTGGTTCGTCGCGCAAAATCCTTCTTCCAAAAGTGAACTTTTTAATCTGGATTCAGCCATATGCAGAGGCAAACTGCAAAAAAAATTGGAGATTGTGCCTCTGCACTCATCCCTTCGATTTTGCTCAATCTGGCATCCATCATTTCCATTTTCTCTCAATTTCATCATCTAATACTTCTTCCATCTTCTTCTCTAAGTTGATCGAGCTATCTCGGTGTGTTTGGTAAGCGTTTTTTGTTGTTAGGGTAAAAGTATTAATGTAAATTCATACTAACGCCATTAATTTTGTTGTCTGTAGGGATATTATGTGTGATTAGCGATTGGTGGAGAACGATTGAAACGGTATTTTCATCGTTTTATTTTTTAAACATATAAAATTAATTAAGTTATGTTAAACTTAGTTTGTTATGTTTATATTGTGTTGTGAAATTATATTTATATTATGTTGTTAAATTTGTACGTGACGTACAAATATGTGTTGTGATGTACGGAGTTAATTGAAACTAACTTCGTACTTGTTTTTTATTTTTAGTAAAACTTAGTTTCCCGTTCGAGGATTAGTTGGATTTCGCACATGGATGCGAAAGCATGACTGGGGTCAAATTAATTCTTAAATTGTCCTATTATTTGGATATTTTGGGAATGCACAGTTATGACGCGTAGTTTATGGCTGAAGGATTACGTTTCGGTTGTGGAGATTTCGGTGTCATCTCTGTACATTCTTCGGGTCGTACACTTGAAGAACTGTATCAAGATGCTGCCGAAATTCATCCACGTCGAAATCTAATCTGATGTAGCCGTAAATTACGTGAGATGACTATGCATTCCTAAATGGGATAGGGCCCTTACTGGAAGCATAAGGTGACATTATCATTTTGTGTGAAGTTGTTGTGAATGTTGTATTGTTATTGTGGTTCTAGGAATTATGGATAGGACATGGATACAGAACCCGAATAGATGCGCAGACGAATACTTGGATAGAATCGAGGATTTTATTGACTTTGCACGTACACATAACCCGGGTGCAACTAGAATCCAGTGTCCTTGTAGGAGGTGTAACAACTCGTTAAGGGAGACAATTGAAAATGTTTGATTTCATTTAGTAAGGAATGGAATGATTGAGACATATAATACTTGGAACCATCATGGGGAACAATTAGACAATGCTTCGTCTTCAAACGCCACAAGAGTGAACAATGTTGAACCTATTGTGGATCCTAATGAACAAGTCATGGATATTATAAATGATGCTTTTCCATTTGCATCGACAAACACCAATCAGGAATGGGAAGATGACGTGCCTACACCAATGGACAGTGTAGAGTTCGAACAATATGAAAAACTATTAAAAAGTGCCAACCAAGAGTTATACCCGGGGTACAAAAGCTTTTCTGTTCTCACGGCCGTTATGGAACTAATGCACGGAAAAATAAAGTATTGTATGTCAAACCAGTGTTTCGAATGCTTTTTGGGGGTTTTCAAGAGAATGCTGCTTCCGAAGGACAATTGTTTGCCAAAATACCATAGACATGCGCAAAAGGTATTGAATGGTCTTAGATTGGGTTATGAAAAAATTCACGCTTGCAAAAACAATTGTATTTTATTCTACAAAGAGAATAAAGCAATGGATAAATGCCCTGTATGCAATAAGTCGAGGTTCAAAATGACATCTCATAATAGAACGACTAAGATCCCACAAAATGTCATGCGTTATCTGCCACTGAAACCTAGGTTGCAGAGATTGTATATGTCAACGCATACTGCCACGGACATGAGATGGCATAAGGAAAAGCGGGTTGATGATGATATCTTGAGGCATCCTACAGATGGAGAGGCATGGAAAGAGTTTGATCGAACGTTCCCTGATTTTGCTGCTGATTATTGTAACGTTAGATTGAGACTTACCACTAACGGATTTAATCTGTTTGGGGTTTTAAACCAACACCTTAGTACTTGATAACTGAGGATCCTGGTAGGTCAATCGATGTATACTTACGGCCGTTGGTGGATGAGCTAAAGTTTTATGGACACACGGTGTGCGCACATAGGATAAATGTACGGGCAAGATGTTCACTTTGCGGGCTGCAATGATGTGGACTGTGAACGATTTCCTCATATATGCAATGGTTTCCGGGTAGAGCACTAGAGGTTATATGGCATGCCCTGTATGCAAGGAAGACGTAACATATAGTTGGCACGCCGAAAAAGTTTGTTACCTTGGTCATCAGAGATGGTTGCCTTGGGACTACGAGTGGTGAAAGAAGGATAAAGAGTTTGATGAGGAGAAAGAGCATTGCCTCAGACCCAGAGAATGGTCCGATGATCAGATTTTGGAACAGCTTAACCGTTTGGATTTTGCTCATTTCGGGACCAATGTTAGTAGGACCAGACCTTGTACACATATGAATTGGACGCACAAGTCTATGTTTTTTGAGCTCCCGTATTGGTGCAAACTAAAATTAAGACACAACCTCGATGTTATGCATGTTGAGAAAAATTTATTTAACACATTGGTTGGCACAATTCTAGATATTGACGGCAAGACAAAAGACACAATCAAAGCTCGTCTTGATTTGGAACGAATGGGAATACGACGGGGTTTATGGATGAATAGGGACAATGATAAAGCCATAAGGGATCTTGCATTTTTTTCAATGAAACCGAATGACAAGAAAGAATTTTTAAAGTTTTTATCGTCTGTAAAGTTTCCCGATGGGTATGCTTCAAATATTGCGCGTTGCGTCAACATTGACGGGGGTAAATTAGTAGGCCTAAAGAGTCATGACTGCCATGTGGTTCTGCAATGCCTACTTCGTGGGGGTATTCGACATCTCTTGCTAGCCGATGTAGTGAAACCAATCATGTTGTTGTCCAATTTTTTTTCCCAATTAACGTTAAGAACGTTGCAAAAAACAGACGTTAATCAGTTGTGCCATGACATTGTGCAAGTTCTATGCAAGTTTGAGATGATATTTCCTCCATCTTTCTTCACAAGTATGATACATGTGATGGTTCACTTACCAGATGAGGCATTGCTTGCTGGACCAGTCAACTTTCGATGGATGTATCCAATAGAAAGGTATATATTCCTTGTCTTTTTTATTAATCAATATTAAATATATTACGATTAGTAATATGTGTATCATATCGTTTTCTTTTGGCAGGCTTCTCGGAGACTTGAAGAAAAGTGTACGAAACAAAGCGAAGCCCGAAGGATCCATTATACAAGCTTGGGTGGCATATGAGGCGCTTACATTTTGTGGAATGTATTTAAAGGATGTTGAGACAAGTTTCAATCGTCCTCCTCACAATAATGACTGGGGTGTGAGAAAGGAGAAACTTTCAATTTTTGCCCAAATCGCTCGACCATTCGGAGTTCCGATTTGTGGCGAGTCGTTTTCCAAGAAGGACATGGAGGTAGCACATTGGTTCATACTCAACAATTGTGACGAGACACTATCATACCTAGACGAGCATGAAAATATGATGAAGTAGGCACATCTTTCACATTTGTATGCCAAGAAACACCTTGAATTGTTTTTGCAGTGGTTTCTCGAATATGTAAGTTTGAAGTGTTGTGTAAGTTTGAAGTGTTGTGTATTGGACATATATATTGTACCAATTAATTTGTTCAAACTAACAAATTTAAATGTCTGTCTAATATTAGCTGAATCAACTTAAAGCATCGAATTCCCCCACGTACAGTGAATAGTTATATAACTTGGTGTTCGGACCTATTCACGTTGAATTGTACTCAGGTTGCCACGTCAACGGCGTCAAGTTCTTAGCGGGTGCACGAGATGACAAGTTGTGTACTCAAAATAGCGGTGTTCATGTCCCCAGGGGAGGCGAAAGTACAAACATTGAATTCTATGGCAAACTAACAAGTGTCGTGCAATTGCTTTACAAAGATCGGTGCCAAGTGATCCCATTTAAGTGTCGATGGTTTGATGCAAACCCAAATAGGCATGGAAGTGTGAAAAGAGATCATGGATTACTATCAGTGAACACTACCAAAACTTGGTACGATGACGACCCTTACATCTTAGCAACCATGGCAAAACAAATTGTGTATCTAGATGACCCCAAAGCCGGGAGGGGTTGGAAAGTTGTTCAGAAGATGGATCATAGGAACGTGTATGCTATACCAAAACAAGACCGTACTGACGACGACATCGACAATATTGCTGACCAATGTCTTGAATCTTCGATGGAAAGTGGTGCAGAAACACTCCGAGATACTAATCTTCTCCAAGAACCATTTCAGATGGAAGGATTATCTTCAATCGAAATACCGATTCAGTCGATCACAATTGACCTCGATAATATTCCACGATACGATGGTCCAATGCGCACAAACAACGATGGTGATGTACCTATCAATGATGAGGAATGGGACACTGAAAATGATGATAGCGACAAAGTGAAAGTTATTATAGTTTGGATGAAGTCAAGGTAATTTATTTGTAACTTTTTTTGTAAAACACATGAAATGGTTAATGCATTATATAGGGTGATGGAAAAAATGGTATGAATGATTCCCATTTTATATGTGAATTACTTTGTAAATAAATTTGTTTTATTTGTATTTTATAATAAATTGTAAAAAAAATAAAAAAATTTAAAAAACCATTTTAAAACATAATTGCGCAACACATAACAATTTTTGGTCGCGCAAGTGTTTTAATTTTACCCAGGAATATTGAAATTTCAGACACTTGCACGACGAATACATATATTTCGTCACTCAAAGTATATTTGCGCGACGAAATATATGTATTTGTTGCGCAAGTGTCTGAAATTTCAATTAAGGGGCTTTTTAAATTTTAAAAAACTTGCACGACAATTTTTTATCCTTGTGAGACAAAGACTCTGCCGCGCAAGATTCTATATTTTAACCTCGTGTCTCTCGTTCCTCCCCTCACTTCCCTCTTCTTCATTTTTTCTCCTCGCGATACCCTCTCTCTCCTTCCTCTGTATCTCCATTTGTCTCTTCATCCCTCTCTCTAGTAGTCGCGTCTTCGTTTCCAAGAGGTAATTTCCTCTTCAGTTTTTATTTTCAATTTTCTTTATTTACCATGTTAATTGGGGTTTTTTTTTTCTTTTTCAAATTGGGGGTTAGAATTAGGGTAGTCGGGTTAGATTTAGGGTTCATAAATTGGGGGTTACATTTAGGTTCTTAAATTAGAGTTTTTAGGGTTCTTAATTGGGGTTAGATTTAGGTCTTAAATTGGGGGAACAATTTTGGGCAATGTGGTTAGATTAGGTTTTCTTAAATTGGGGGTTAGATTTAGGGTGCTTCACTGGGGGTTAGATTAGGGTTCTTCAATTAGGGGTTTTATAATTTCAAGTAAAAGGTTAGAATTAGGGCCTTGTCTCGCTCTTGATTGAATTTTTCTTATTACCATGCAAAGTGATTCAGTGTGTTGAGAAATAACGGAGCTAAATGAACTTACTACTATCTTTAGCTTTGTTCCTTGGTTTTCTGAGTGGGGTTTTTGCTACTTTGCTGTTGGATTTTGGAATTGGATGTTTGTTGAAGTTTGTGGTTGAAAAACTTGTTGTTTGTTGCTAGATGTAGGTGGAATCTGCGGAATGCAGAACCTGGAAAATGTTTACACTCTTTCCTTCTTGGAAAGTAACCTAAGTTAGACAATTGGTTTCCCACCCCATAATAATTTTTATTCGGTCGTTCCGTTATGGTAATTGAGTTGCAGTTCCCTTTCCTAGAAACAAATGCAATGACATTGATTTCTTTTTCCAAGTAGAGTATTGTTACAATTAAATTAAATGCACTAGTAACTAAACAAACAACTTGCTGCTTGGCCCGCTGTTCTTAAACAAGAAATCATGAAGACAAAAATTTAGCTTTGCTCCTCGGTTTTTCAATTAGGGTTTCTACTACTGTGGTGTTTGATTTGGATATTTGTTAAAAAAATTTATGTTGGTTGTTGGATGTAGTTGTTGGATTCTGCAGAATGCATAATCTGTAAAATTTGTAACTCCTTCCTTCTTGGAAAGGAACCAAAGTTAGAAAATTGGTTATGGATTTCCCACACAAGTAGAGTATTGTTACGGTTAATATAAGTCAAACGAATGTACTAGTAACTAAACGACCAACGTTCTACTTATCTTTAGTTGTGGTCCTCAATTTTCAAGTGGGGTTTCTACTACTTTGGTGTTGGATTTTGGAATTGGACGTTGGTTAAAAATTTTGGTTGCAAAATTGGGGTTTCTGCTACTCTTTACCTGTGTTTCTCAGTTTTCGAGTAGGCCTTGTCTCGTTCTTGATTGAATTTTTCTTATTAACTACGGTAACTTTTTATTTTTTTCAATGTGAAGAATGTATGACTATGTTAAAGAAATAGTATTGTAGCTTAATTAGTTAGTCATACAATCGGACAGAGATAGTTATAGAAATAGGGTCATGGGGTTTTTTCATTTGAAGAACATAAATAGCTTAGTTAGCCTACTAATGGTTCTCTCTCGAAAGTCTTGACTCCTAAATAGATAGAAAGTGTTATTTGCTGCTACTCATTCTTTTATAAATATATTGCATTGTTAATTATTCTAGTTAGCAAGCTCTATTTATATCCAATAGTCATATGATTTTTATATGTAATGTGGATGTTTCAAGAGACTGAGAATCATTTTATATCGTCCTTTTTCTCATTACTACCTGTGAAACTATTAAGTAATTATGATGGAAATTGTTTGAAATTATGTTGCTTAGTACATACACACACAGCACACACGCACAACTTGCATACATCAACACACACACACAGAGTACATGGAAAATTAGCATACATCATCACACACACACACACACACACCCAAAATCAGCATATATACATGGACACACACACATATAGCACACACGCACAACTTATGCTAGTTTCTTCTTATAAGTTATATTGTTGGGTCTATATCCTATTTGAATTGATTAGTTTGTGTATAGTATATCAGTTTTAAGTTTTGTTTCTGCCAAACTTGAATTGGGTTTAGAATTTGGGTTTTTAAATTTCATTTTAAATTATTAGCATGTGTACGGTAAGTTAAATCTTTGTGTACGAAACATATTGATTTCCAATTTTGTTGATGTCACACCTTATTAGAACCCAGAGGGCGATGACTTCTACACCTAGTTCGACGGCTACACCTAGTCCGATGAGTACACATACTACTGCCACCACTGCTCCAGCAGAGATGGACCATAGGCCAGTCAATCCGGTTGACCCAGTTGGTCCTCTAGTCCCACAAGCGTAGGCATCATCGACATCTTCGGTGGCGTTGCTGTTAGCGCTCGACGTACTCACCGACGCCCCCGCACTACGGACCAGATGTCACCATCGGGATCCACGACTGATGCCTCGGGTACACGGCCAGGTATACAATCCTAATTCACTCCCTCATTCCCATGTTAACTGAGTTTTGTTATTTTAGGTTCAATTTGTTAAGTTATGTCATGTAAGGGGATAGGAGCATATTTATGCGACTTAGTTAGCATGTTTTCTTGCATTTATTTAGTTAGTTATTGCTTATAAGAGTGTTTTAAGCTATTTTCGTGTGTTTGTAGGTCCAAATGACAAAGTTGGCAAGAAGATGCAATTTGGAGCATTTTAGTGCAGTTTTGGGCTTGGAATGGACATCACATGCATGGATCAAGGTGGATGGACGAAATTGAAGTTCAAGAGAGGCTAGGAATGTGCTAAAGAGTTGAAGAAATTAATTCAAGACATTGAAGACAAGGAATCAGCTCAAAAGAAGGAAACATTATCCAAACAGCTTTATCTTATCCTTATCTTATCCAAACCTTATCTTATCTTATCTTATCCTAATCCTATCCTAACTGAATTCCAGCTGCATGAGGGATTTATTTTCAGATTAGGACACATAAAAACCTGGTTCTAGAAGCCCTATCCTTATCCTAAAAGGGTGCCGCACCCTACCTTTTCTCCTAGGATTCCTGCCATACCTATTCCTTGTTAGAGTAGAGTGTACTCTCATTTTCCTTGACAGCCTAGAGCCATAAAATCCTTTTCCTAAGCTACTTTTGTGCTGCACCTAAGCCTATATATATATGTATATTTTCTGCCGCAAAAACCACCACCCTGTACCATAACTCACCTACATCCGTCCACCACCACCATTCACCATACACACCCCATTGTTCCGCAGCTTTGCAAGGAAGGAGAAGAAGAATCCATTTGGAGCTGTGCTTGCCATTCAAAACGTTGGATTGTTGGAGCGTTTCCAGGTGTATTCTATCTTTGTTTTTAATGTTTAAATTGAATTGTCTTTGTTTAATTGCGAACATAAGGAACTAAACTCGTTTTCGCTAGGAGAGAATTCAAAGCCATGAACATATATGTGACATGAATTGATTACATCCAGTTATTGTTTCATAAATTGTGAATGCAATGTGCTTAACTGTTTGATTGAAAACTTATTCTTGTATGTTGATTACAGAGGCCTACTTAGTTTGCATGCATGAATTTGATGCTAAAGTATAAGGGAGTTTCACCTAATAGTTACAAACTTATACTTACAAGTAGTGAAGGTTGCTAGTCACGATCACGTTAAATAAATTCTTGACAGAAGTGTCATGCTGTTCATAGTCACGAATGTCTTGTTGATGCTTATGATTTTCATAAAGCTTAATGATCTTTGATTGTATTTCTATTATGCTGTTCATGTAGGGAACTATCGAAGAATAATTTGGTTCCCGATGCGTTGTCCGTCCAATTCAATGAATTTAGGAAAATCTGATGGTTAAAAAAGTGCTGTCACGGTTAACTTGGGGCGTCGATGTTCATGGTTTATCAGAATAATAACTGGAAATCGATTTGTTGCATATGTGTCATGTGTGGAGAAGGACCCTCTAGCTAGCTTATCACCCATCCAAAACACCCAATTTCGTATCCCTTTAGTTTAGAGTCTTTAAGCTTGTTTATTTTTACTTTAAATTCGTCAAAAACCAATTCCCCCTTTATATTTCGTGTCTTTAGTTAGAATATGTCCAAACTGGTTTCTTTTTAGTGTTTTGAGTCAAGTTAAGTCAAAATTCGTCCAAAGTCACCCTTAGTGCTAGTTTTGAGTCATTCTAGCTTGTTTAGAGTCTTTAGAGTCTAGTGTAGTGTTTTTAAGTTTAATTGGTGTAGATTAGTAGCGCTAGTTAATCCCTGGCCTAGAACGATCCCTACTTTCATATACTACAACTATCTTAATAGGGTTTAATTTGTGTGTTAGTTTATACCACATCAAATTTTGGCGCCGTTGCCGGGGATTAGGAAAATTGCTAATCCCCCTTTGTTTCTGTTCGTGTCTTTTAGTTTAGGTTAGTGTCTTTTATTTTGATTTTTGATTTTGCTTTGTTTTGTTTTGTTTTAGGTACTAAAGAAGCAAGATATGGCAATTGCTAATATTCAAGCTCAAATAGAGAATCTTACTTCTCAGTTGTCGCAATCTATCGAAAGGACCACAATGCAAAGTGTCCCTACATTTGGAGTGTCCTATGGGCAAGGATATACACTAATCAATATCCTCAAGTAATTGAGAATGGAGGTTGGGATAGTGTCAATGCTTGGGGTTATCAAAGCTATAATCAATCAAGGAACAACACGTTTTCCAACACTTACAATTCAGATTGGAGAGATTATTCAAATTTTATGTGGAGGGAACCTCAACAATTTCAACAAGACGGATATTGGCAGCAACCTGAGGAGTTCTATTCAAGACCTATGCAGCCACCATAGCCTCCCCCACAACAATTCCAATCGAATTCAAGTATGTCCATGGATTATGATGAAATTCTTCAAGCACTAACTTCTTTGACTTAGGATCAAGAAGGATATTGGTAGTCATCTGAGGAGATCTATCAAAGGCCATATGAACCACCACAGCCTCAACCACATTCGGCCCAACCAAATTCAAGTATGTCTTTGGAGAATGACAAAGTTATTCAATTACTCACCTCTTTGACACAAGAAGTACAACTATCTTAATAGGGTTTAATTTGTGTGTTAGTTTATACCACATCATAAGGATTAAAAACTTGTCATCGTTCCGAACCTTTTATTAAACTATTGTGATCATTGTGTTGGATATGTATATTGTTTATGTTATTTTCAGGGTTTTAGGAAATGTTTTAATTATAGGGGAGGTTATACCAAAATTTTAGTAGGACTTGTTATTAGTTTTGGGTTAATGATTTTTTTTTTCATCTCTTTGCAGTGAAGAAAAATACCAGGGGACCTTGTCGACAATTGAAGACGGCGAAGGTCACCCGAGTGACCCACGGTCGTATCCCAATCGGGTACGATGAGAGACATTGGCCAGCACCAATGGCGAAGCAGCATTGGCCCACGACATTGGGCATGTCGTGCGGACCTTTTGCCCTATGCGGTGGAAGGCTTGGAAGGCGATGCCGGAAGAGACGAAGAACACGGTGCGCAATCAATTGTTTGTAAGTAGCATCGCCTTTTTAATGCTTTCCATGTAAAATTTATATATTTATATTTATTACTGTCTTTTATTACTAATGCTTTCAAAATATTTGTTACATTGCAGACAAACTACAATTTGGAGGACATGGACAAGGACATGTTCGCGTACCTCAATCGGTTCTTCTCCGAACACTACAAGCAGTGGAAGAGTGACCTACACCAATGTTTCCACCAGTTTGATGATCCGCATGTCGCTCTCGAGGAGGGTTGTCCGAAGGAGTTGGAGGACCGACAAGATAGTTGGGTTTGGCTTTGTGGTCATTTTCAGGAGCCGGGCTATGTGGTGCGTTTTTAATTACGACTCCTTTCATTTTAATTTTTTTAATTTTTACTAATGTTTATTATTATTTTTTTAATTTTTTTGAAGTATTACAACTAATACGTTTATTTTTTGTATAACAGAAGAAAGCGAAGGCAAACAAGATCAATCGGGAAAAGAATACTCTTCTCCACCATTCGGGTTCGAGGCCTTTCTCCTATAGAATGGAGGCGTGACTGAAGGTATATATTACAACTTTCATTTCCAATTTTAAAATGTCACTAATAATTTTTTTTTTCGTACTAACATTTTCCTTATCTTTTTTTAATTCAGAAGGGTTCAAAATTTCCGGAGATCGACGTCTTTGCTGACGTTTATGTTCGGCCTGGGGATGAGTTGACCGAGTCCCTTCATGTAAGTATTTTCTTATGCATTAAACATTTATACTAATTATTTCAAATTGATTTCTATTAATAATCCATTTTTTTTTCACAGGGGACTATGGTGGAGAAGAGTCAGTCGGTGCTTCAGGAGTCCACCTTCCTGCTTCCCTTGGACACGCCAATCGAGTCTGTGGATCCCCCTGAGGATGCAGGGTTTCACATCGTAACAGAGACGTTGGAACAGACTTTTGGTCGGAGGCCAGGGACTTATTGTCAGGGGATGGGAAATGCCAGGCGGCGAGAGAGTAGAACCTCGTCATCCTCGCAGTTTACGGCTTTGACGCAGGAAGTCACAGTCAAAGGGCCAGGTTACGGCTTTGTCATTAGTATGAAATTTTTTTTTTATTTTCCTTTTATTCTATTCATTTTTTTTAATAAAATATATACTTGCGCGACGCCGACCAGTCGTCCTGCAAAATTAAGCGCGTCTTACTACTTCGTCCTGCATTACCACACGCCTCTTACATTTTTCGTCGCGCAAAATTTTCGAGACGAACTAGTCACAAAGCGCACTTGTACCCTTTTATATCGTACGATGAAAACATTCATCCGTATAACTTTAGACCGACGAGTAGTAAAGTGTCGCGCAATTTTTTTGATGCACGACGAATTTGAAATTGTTTGTCCCTCAAAGTCTTTTTTCACGACCTTTGCGCGACAAAATGTGCGCAACGATTTTCTAGTCGCCATAGTTTTTGTGCGACCTAAGAATGATTTGCACGACAAAATCTCCCTCATTGCGCAAATTGTTTAATTTAGTAGTGAAATTAATTCCAAAAACACATTAATGAAAAAAAATTAAAATTTGGGGAGAATATACCTTTTGGCAAGATTGAGAGTGAGTGAGAATGAAAGGGATGAGTGAGTGTGAGGGAATTAGAGGAGATAGTGAGAGAGAGATGAGAGAGTGAGTGAGAGTTAGAGATAGTGAAGAGAGAGAAGAGAGATTAAGTGAGATGAGTGAGTGTGAGAGAGAGGGTCAAATTCGAGGAGAGGGAAAGAGAGAGGAGAGGTAAGAGAATAGAGAAAGACATTGAGAAAATTGTGGAGGAGTTATTTTGGTTTTAAAAACTATATCACTTTGCGCGACGAATGATACGAGTTTGCGCGACGAGATATTGGTCGCGCAAAGTCTTAAAAAAATTTAAAAAAATATTTCCAGCGTCCTATTTTTGGCACCCGCCCAAATTTTTAGAGTTTTGTGTGACGAAGTGTTGGCCGCGCCAAGTTTTGCGCTACGAAGGATTGGTCGTGCCAAGTCTTCAAAAAAATTTTAAAAAAAATTCCCCCGTCCCATTTTTGGCTCTCGCCCAAATTTAAGGATTTTGAGCAACGAAATATTGGTTCGTCGCGCAAAATTTATAAAACAATTTTTATAAATAATAAAAAAGAAAATAATTTATTTTACAATTTAAAATATAAATAAATTAAAAGAAATAAGGTTTAGGCGACCAAATGTGTATTCGTCACTCAAAGAAAATAATAAAAAATAAAGAAATAATTTAGTTTAACAATATAAAATATAAAAATAAATAAAAAATAAGAAAACAAGATTTAGGCGACAAAATATTGATATTCGTCAAACAAAGTTTTTAAAAAATAATAAAAACTTATGAAAATAACTATATTTTAAATTTTATAATATAAAATTAAATGAAAAACAAAAATAAATTGGTTTAGGCCACGAAATATTTGGATTACGTCGCACAAAGATGTGAAAAAATATTTTTTTTATTTTTTTAAAGATTTTGCGCAACGAAGTTTAAAGTTTCGTCGCGCAAGACTTTGCTCGACGAAATTTAAAATTTCATTTGTGTGTTGCGTTGCGCAAGGGTTTTTTTTTTTACTAGTGCATGTCTATATGGGCGACTTGTAATTGCTTGGAAATTATAAACTGCTTTAGACAATATCAGAAAGTGCTGCCTGTGAATATGTTGTGGCCACCTTTCTGCTCATTTGAATATGACCAAATCAACATGTCCTTCCTTGCTCTAGCAAAGTATTCAATAATTTGTTCTCCACAAAATAAAAATACGTAATATAACAGCATCGGTTCTTTGTATCGTCTCAAAGGGGATTGACATGTGTTGCAGCCAGGACCCTAGAAACTGACCCACAACTAGTGCCACATTTAGCTGCTTGCAATTCATGAATTCCTAGTGCTGCGCCCCATCTGAACCTATCAAATCTTATCAAAGCCGAAAACAGAATACTCTCTCTTATCAAAAACGAAAAAATGGGTCCAATATTATATATAGAGCTAGAGAAATTCGGGTATAAATTGGTCCATCAATTGTGAATGTTAATGAATACTTTACTTAACAATTACATGACAAGTTTTTATTATCTCATTGGAAATACAAATTACGTGGTATATATATATATATATATATATATATTGGAAACCTTTCACAAGAGGGATCCCCATTTTTCTAAAAAAATGGGCACACGCTCTTCACCGTTGGATTTAACTTTCACGAAATTGTGTGTGTGTGTGTGTGTGTGTAAAAATATGTTATGTGCTATAAAAAAAATGAATGACATGATTGATTGCCTCACTTACTTTAGTGTATATTACTAAAAAAATAAAGGAAGTTTTAACCAAACACTTCTGGTACTGTTCACTTTTAACGAAGATGTCATTTTTACTCTAAAAAGTCGCTCCTAGTACTATTCACTTACAACACATTTTTATCCTTTTGATTAAAACTCAAAGTTTTCAAGTCTTTTTCATTAGTTTTCCTCAAAATAAATTCATATATTATAACTTATGTAAAATAATAATGTCATCATGTGGTCGTATTCATTTTATTAAAATAATAATGTCACTTTCAATCTAACATTGCTTTTTGACCAAAAAAAAAATCCAACATTACTTATTATGAAAAAGATGTTATTACAAATATATTAAATATTACGTATGGCCGTATTGTTAACATACCAAAATGTTGGATGGTCGTATTCTGAACACACCAAAAAGTTATTCGACATACCATGCTGTTACGCACCAAAATGTTGCTCGACATCACATATTTCACGTGGTTGGTTAGCTTTTGGAGTCCATTTATGAGAAGCAATCTCTTCGGGCGAAGATTTCTCCGGAGAGGGTTCCTCGGCACTCAGCACAGCTCACCAAGGGATTGGCACTTGCGATGTGTAGTCGGGTTCTTGTTTTTGCTTGTCTGCAAGAAGAGAACAAAGTTAGTTCTGAAAGGTGCCTTTGTGGGGCCTTAGGTGTAGGCCTTGAGGCTCGCAATCAAAACTAACTAAGTGCTAGGCATGCCACTGCTATCACGGTATAGCAGATGTAGAACAAGAGTGTTTAGTCGATTACTTGCGCCCTAAGTTACTCGGACATCTTGTTATCAAAGGATTGTCGTGGATGGGTTAAGTTCACATGAAGTTCTTTTTCTTGCCTTGTGGCCAAGGACTTTTGGGTCATAGTCTTGTACGTTCAAATGACAGGAGTCCAGATCCATTTAAGCCATTTACTTGGTTCCAGATTGGTCTGTAAATGAAAGCATATCCATTAAACTAACCAGATCCAGGTGCAAATGAGATTCTTAAGGTAAGAAAACTTATAGGAATGATTTGGATACATGCTGGAGAATACATTAAGCAGTAGATCTATCAACTTAGTAGACAAACAAAGAGCTTTGAGCAAGATTTCACCTTGTCGGGCAAGGCTAAACCTCTTGCGATCACTTCTCTTTGACTTTACAAGGGTTGTGTGCTAACAAAGGATGGATGGTAAACAAGTTTACACAAGAGAATCGATACTACGCCACTAGGGGTGGTTGCAGAGCTTTAAACTAGACAAAAGATGGCTTTTGTAGGGAATGATCCTAAAAATGACTGAGATCTGGGCTGACTACAGCTTTTGGATGCAAATCTGGCTTGAAAGTAGAGTTTGTATGTTTGTTTGTTTGATTGGTCGAGTGTCCTTGTCTTTGGGGCCTCTTCCTTCTTTTATAGATGAATTAGCCCGACTGCTGTGTCTTTGCTCTTGCCTGAAAGCAACTTGGAGGGTAGTGAGTCATCAGCATTTTACTTGTATTGCCACTGAAAAATGCTTTTTGGTTGATTGTGAGTTAGCCTCCATCACTTGGCATTTAATGCATAGGTCAGACGCCAATTTGCCTCTGGGCTTGGTGCTGGGCTTCGGGCAAGTCTCTTTTTAGTTAGCATCCCTGGGCTTCTTCACACTTGCAGCCCAATGTCCAAATATTAACCCAAATAGTGCCCTCTTCAATCGTCGTTGGGCCTGCAAACCGAGGTGTAAATAATGATTGAATAGTCGTCTCACGCCTTCACTCGGGACATGCACCATTTAATGCAGCCGTTGCTTAACGAGACCGTTGCACTATCCCACGACTCTAAATGTGAATCCACTGCTCACTATATAAATCCCTTCTCTAGTTGAATACCTAGCCATCTCAAGCCTTCGAATTTCCAGAACTCCCAAAATTCTCAGAACTTTCAGAAATTCTCAGACCCTTCTCATCTTTTCTCAAAATCTCCATATGGCAACCAAGGTTGTTCGAACCCAATCTTCTTGCAAAACTGGTGAGGGTATTTCCACCATGCGCCATTTGCTTAACGGCCTTCATTGCCCTCGGGCAAGCTTGCACACTGAATTTTTCTTCGAGGAGGGTTAAGTACACTCCTTGGGACCTGCATGGGCTTCTCAGGTCCCTCTTGTTGTTGAAAACAACATGCCCAAGGAGAAAGCAGTTTCTACAATATCCTCAGAAAGGTGCACTGCCTCCAGCTTCTATTTCAGGATTTCTATGGCATTGAGGAGTAACCGGGCAGCTTTAATCGCACCGGTAGATTCTACTTGAAGTTTATGTACTGATATCCACAAGCCCAGACTTCCTCATAGCTTCTGCTTTCTTGATCACTTCATCATCATAGGTGTATGCTTCGGGATCAACTACCACGATCTTGTCAGATTTAGGATTGATGTCAAAGACCTTGGTATGACTTGTGAAAGAAGGCTTTGCTCTAGAGGCAAGGATTACAGAGGTGTCTTTGAAAATGAGAAATTGGAGAAGTAATTGTCTGTCCACAAAGTTGGGTGATATTGCTTCAAAAACTTAATGTTAATTGGATGCCTCTATAAACTCCCTTCCATATCTGCCAAGTAATACCCTCATTTTCCTAGTACTTGGTTGATAATGAAAGGACCCTCCTAAGTTGGACTCCACTTCCCAAAGCCTCTAACTTGAGCTCCCAAAGGCAGAATTGATTTCCATACCAAGTCTTATTCCTTGAAGGTTTTTAATTTTACCTTCTTGTTATATGCTCAGGCAACAGCTCTCTTCCCCTATTGAATTTTGTCTAGAGCTTCAATTCGGGCTACATCGAGGTCTTCAACTCCTTGACACATAGCCTGAATATATTCTTCACTGTGCCACCCGAATTGATTTTGAATCTTAACATAACTTACATTTATCTCCATAGGGAGCATGACATTTTGCCCGAAGGTTTAGGCATAAGGAGTAGTTCCAGTTCCTGCCCTCTTGGAGGTTCTGTAAGCCAATAAAGTGTCTCCCAACTTCTTATGCCACTTTTCTGGACTATTTGTCACCATTCTTTTGATAATGTTTACCAAGATCTTGTTGCTGGCTTTTGCCTGACCATTTGACTGAGGTAGTAAAGACTAGATCGGATCATCTTAATCTTGAACTTACTTGCAAATTCTTCAACTTCCTTTGAAATAAAAGATGGTTCGCAGTTTGTGACAATTATCTCGGGCACCCCATATCTGTGAAAGATCTTGGTTTCAATGAACTTCTTGACCGCAGTTGAGGTTATGGTTTTCACCGCTGAAGCTTCTACCCATTTGGTGAAGTAGTATGTTGCCATGATTATGAATGTATGCCCCTTGCTAGAAGCCGGGTAAATTTGCCCGACGAAGTCCATTGCCCACCCTCTAAAGGGCCAATGCTTGACTACTAGGTTCAAGGGCACTGAGGGCACATGTTGGAGAGGTCTATGTCTTTGGCATTCTTCACACCCTCGGGCATACGTTTTGTAGTCTTTCTCCATCTCAAGCCAGAAGTAACCATATCTTCTCAGCAGCCATCTCATCTTAGTTCCAGCTTGATGGGACCCATAAATTCTTTCATGTACTTCGGCCATTAACCTCATTAATTCTTCCTGGCCTAAGCACTTCAACAGAAGTCCATCTAGAGTCTTCCTTACTAGATTTCCCTCCCACAAAACATATTTAGTTGCATGTTGTCTATTCTTTTTGCTTGTGGGGAAGGATGGATCTTCCAAATACTGAATAACAGGTGCCCTCCAATCCCCTATCTCTATTTCTTCAATCAACATATCTAGGTTAAATCCTCTTTCAAAGATAGAAGGGAGATTTCTTCTCTGAACCTATATATCCTCATCAAACTTCCTTTCTTGGATCTGCACTCTAGAAGCTAATTGTGCCATCTCATTGGCAATTGCATTTGATTCTCTAAGGATGTAGTTAACTGATATTTCTGTGCCCCAATAACTTAATAATTGAGTGGTCGCTAAGTAATAACCGGTCATGGTGATGTGTCTGCACTTGTATTCTCCATTTAACTGATTGATCACCAATTTTGAATCACCAAACACCTCAACCTCAGTTGCCCCCAACTCTATTAAGATTTCTAGACCAATCATCAATGCTTCATACTTTGCTCGATTGTTGGTAGTTTCTTGATAATCCAAGAGGAATGAATAACAATGGTGAGTACCTTTGGGATCAATGATGACAATCCCAGCTCCAGCAGCATTTTGAGTGCAAGACCTATCAAAATACAATCTTCAAAGCATGATCCAGAGGCTAGTTATTCTTTTTATCTCTTGCTGGATCCATTTTTCCTTGCTCGACAAGGCTTTACTTGGTGGGATCCATAAATTGGTTTCCTCCAGAGTTCCTGGGATGTTGATGATTTCCTCTTAAGAATCTTGGTGCTCAGCCAAAAAATCGGCAATCTCTTGTCCCTTGATCATCCTTTGAGGCACTATTGAAAACTGAACTCTAATAGTGCTAGAATCCACTTTCCAATTCTCCCAGTTAGCATTGGTCTTGAGAGCATGTACTTGATTACGTCAGTTTTGGCAATAATGTGGATGTGGCAAGGTAACATGTAGTGCCTTAGCTTGCATGCAGTGAAGTATAGAGCCAGGCACAACCTCTCCACTAGTGTATATCTTGTCTCTACCTCAATGAGGATTCTACTAAGGTAGTATATTGCTTGTTTCTTCCCGCCTTCATTGTTTTAAGCTAACAAGCTTCCCATTGATTTCTCAGAGGCAGAAATATAAAGCTTCAAAGACTTCCCTCTCTGAGGTGGCATGAGCACTGGTGGAGAGGCCAAGTAAGCCTTTATTCTGTCAACGGTTTTTTGGTGTGGTGGGCCCTCACTCAAACTCTTCTTTGTCTTTCAACCTTAGCAGATGAGCAAGCGGCTGAATCTTGCCCGCCAAGTTACAATGAATTTCCTCAAGAAGTTGATATTTCCCAGTAACCTCTGCAATTGTACTTTATTGGTGGTAGGAGGTGATTCCATTATTGCCCGAGCTTTGTTCTTGTCAACCTCTACACCCCTTTGATGAACAAGGAATCCCAAAAAGTTGCCCGACCTTACCCCAAAATCACATTTCTTTGGATTCATTTTTAGCTTATAGATCCTCATTCTCGTTAAGGCTTGTCTGAGGTCCACCAAGTGTTGTTCTTCAGTTCTAGACTTCACCACGATGTCATCAATGTATACTTCCATGCTATGGCCAATCAAGTCATGAAAAATGGCATTCATTACTATTTGATAGGTTGCTCCAGCATTTTTTAGCCCGAATGGCATTACCAAGTATTCATATGCTCCAACATGACTTGGGCACCTAAAAGCTGTTTTGTGTATATCTTCTTTAGCCATTTTTATCTGATTATAGCTGGTATTCCCATCCACGAAATATAGGACTTTATGTTTGGTAACTGCATCTATGGATAAGTTAGCCATGGCCATGGGATATTCATCTTTGGGCGTCGCTCCATTAATGTTTCTATAGTCAACACATGATGCGTAATATATAAGCACACAAATTAAACCCTTTTTTTATCAATTGTAGCAAAGTATGTAAGCAGGGATCGTTCTAGGCCGGGGATTAGGAGGGATTGCTAAACCACTTGAAAACTGACTCAAAAACTTAAAACAAAGTTAAAACACTAAATTAGACTCAAAGAATGCAAAACTATACTCTAAAACACTAAAACAAACCAAAAGACTCAAAACAGCAAACAAACACTCAAAACTGCCTTAAAACCACTTTCTGGGCAGTTTTGAGCACTAGGGAAGATTTTGGACGAAAACAGTTTATAGCTTGACTCAAGACACTTAAAAACACAAACTAAATTGATTTCTAACTAATTTGACACTTCAAAATAAAGGGGGAATTGGTTTTGACGAAATTGAAAACAAAACATAAACTTTGTAAAACAAAACAGATTGTAAAACGAAATTGGTTTAAATTAATGGATGGAAGGCTAGCTAAGGGGTTCTTCTCCACTCATGTCATACTTGCATACAAAACGATTTCTAATTGCTTTTCAATAAACCATGGATTCTCAACGCCCCAGATTAACTATGAATTGCACTAATTAACCCTCAGATTTTCCTAACGTTATTGAATTGGATGATTGCATACGACAACCCAAAACATTCCCCACAAGTTCCCTACATGAATTGCATAATAGAGATACAAGCAAGAATCATTAAGTTCTATGAAAACCATAAGCATTGACGAGGCATTCGTTACTATGAATTGCATGAAACTTATGCCAAGAATTTACTTAACGCGATTGTGATCAACAACCTTTACTACTTGTGAATATAATTCTGTAACAATTAGGTGAAACTTCCTTATATCCTAGCATTAGATTTATGCATGACAATTAAGCGTGCACTCTCAACTAACACACACAAATCAGTTTAATTCAAATAGATAAGTAAATTGAATTCACAACTTATGAAACGCAAATAGAGGTAATCAAGTCATATAGCAAGCATAAACATGGTTTCGAATCACCCCCTAGCCAAGGGGAGTTTAGTTCCTCATACTCACAGAACAAAGAGTATTGAAATTAAACATTGAAATCAAAGGAAAGGAAACACCTAAAACTTCCAGCAATTCAAACTTGAATGGCATGCACGTCCCAGGCTCCTTCTCCTCCTCTTTGCTGCGGCACAAGGTCTAGGGACAGATTTTGGGGGTTATGAATGGTGTAGAAGGCTGGGTTAATGGCTAGGGTGGATGTATGGTGCGGCAGGTAGTGAATTAGGTCAGAAACTATGGAGAATGGTGAAGGATGGGTGCGGCAGAGAGTGGTGGATAATTTCTGGCGTGAATGATGTATATGGAGGGGGTTGGTTCACGGCAAAGGTGGAGAATATATATATGGGCACCAAAAACCCTAGATGAATCAGATTAGGACTTCTAGAAAGCCAAATCCATCCAGAAATAGGTTTAAAACAATCAGATTTCTAATGGGAAAAGGCCTAAGGTGCGGCAGGTTTGGATAAGAAGGGATAAGGCTTCTAGAAATCAGGTTTTAAGTCCCCTAAACTGAAGAAAACAGGTTAGGATAAGATTAGGATAAGATAAGATAAGATAAGGTAAGGATTAGATAAGATAAGATAAGATAAGGTTGTTTTGGATAATGTTTTGGATAATTCTCCTCCTTTTGAGCTGATTCCTTATCTTCTTTATCTTTGACTTCTTTTTTCCATCTTCTTAGCTGATTTCAAGCCTTTATATCTTCAATTTCGTCCATCAACTTGCCTCCATGCTTGCACTACCCAATCTTAGCCCAAAAATGCTCTAGAATGCTCCAAATTGCTTCTTTTTGCATACTTGCCCTTAGAACCTGAAAATACATCAAACTAGCTTAAAAGACTACTTTAACTAAGGAAAAACAACATAAATGCACAAGAACAAGCTAACTAAGGTGCATAAATATGCTCCTATCAAATTCCCCCACACTTAGCTTTTGCTAGTCCTCGAGCAAAACGAAACAAAGTAAACAAAACGAAACAAAACAAGTATAACACAACCTAAACCTTCCAACAATTGTCTCAGGGATTTCCAATGCACATGATATGTTAAAAATCATCATTCCCACAGATTTTGGCCATCTTTACGCTTAAGCACATACTTAATCATAGTCACTACTTACTAGTTCACAAATAACCAATTAAAACGATATTTTGAATGCAGTAACATGCCTTAGAGAATTCCCTCAATTCCTTACTAGATATGCACTCTATTTTCACACACATTTTCTGACTACACACCCTACACTAGGTATATGTGAGAAGATTGATGTAAATATGAAAACGAACACTCACATATGTTTACAACAAAGAAAGCAATTTCTGGAGTTAATAAGCATGTTAGATATGATCTCATAAATGGAATGCTACTACTTAGATGCGAGAACCAGTGACACCATATGCTCTTACCAAATTCAAACTCCACAAATTGAAACACACAACACTCAAGAGTAAAGTCAAGGGTTGTAACGGGGCTAGGGGAGTGTTGGCTAACAATGAAAGGATAGGAAAAACAAACGTTCTTAAAGCAATAGTAAGCAAAGTAATGAATATGACACTTAGAATTCCCTTTAGCATGCAGAAATCAACTTTTAAACACAAAGGGAAGATTCAAGCAACAAATAGGGCCGGATTCAATGTTTTGGACCCTTCCTTCAACAAACAACACTCGAGAACTCTTTTTCACATCTTTTCAACTCCTTTTTCATTCTTTTCACAACTTTTTCTTTCTTTTCCTTCTATTTTCTACGAATTTTTCTTCTTTTTTTTTCTTTTTTCTTTTCTTTTCTTTTCTTTGCCGTGCCTCATTCAAGACTTTGGCACACCCACAACAAAACTCACTTCCCCCACACTTGTTTTCTGCCAAACAATGATCAAAAGGAATTCATATTGAGTCATGCGTTACTATGCTTCAAGAACAAAGGTATGGATGGTCCTAATCTAGGCTAGGTGAGGATAATGTGGGTTAACAAAGAACATAGGCTAAACAAGGCTCAACGGGGTTAAAACCTACAAATCAAATGAACATGGGGTACGGCTATTTGGCTCTTGGTTTACTAAACAACTTCATCTTGTTATGTGTTATGCTAATCAATTTCATGCTTTGAATGAAACGGGTATGAGTTCTAGTATTTGGAACTAAATGATGAAACGCCTTCCAAGTAGCAACCAAGCAAAGAATGATGAGATCATGCAACGATTTTAGAAAACAACAAATGCACAGATTTTTAACTCTCCAAATAAACGTTTTAAGCTCAAGTCTCTCACGGTTGTAGCGTTAGTTTGAGTTCCTTCCTTCAAGCATGTTACAAAAACTGATTTTTCTTTTTGTGATTACATGTGAATTCATAAGTTATAACCATAACCAAGCATAAACCAAAGAGTAAATCAAACTTTCATCCATGTTTACAACTCTCTTTAACAGTCATGCAATTACAAACCGAATCCTCATCATTGTGTTGGAAGGTACCCTAAGACACAAACAAACACACAAAAACAACTCTTTTTTGGGTTTTTTTAAAACAATTTTTCAAATTTTTATGGGATTTTCGGATTTTTGAGTCAAAACACACTAAAACACACCAAAACAGCTTAAAAACACTTAAAAACAGCAAGGAACAACATTAGAAGTTATGGGTGATAAAACCCTACGAATGTGCATCAAAACATTTTGGTTACCCCCCCACACTTAAAACAAACATTGTCCTCAATGTTTCAAGCATAACCTAACACAAAGAAGCAACAAACAAACAAAACAGGAACTAAACATGGCAGAAATGAAAACAACAACAAAGAGAAGGGTTTAGGAACGCAAATCTGGAATTGGAATGCTCCCTCGATCTTCCTTTGTTGAATGCATGGGTTGCCTCCCAAGTAGCGCTTGCTTTAACGTCGTACAGCCGGACAAAGAACCCAATCACTCCAGATTGGAGCCCACGGCATCCAAGGAGAGGTCATCCACGGTTTGCTCCACAAAGTTCTCATAATAGAGCTTCAAACGATGCCCGTTCACCTTGAATTCATGCCCCGTTTTCAAGCTTCGGATTTGGACTGCACCATGAACAAAAACATTAGTAATAACAAACGATCCAATCCACTTAGAACGTAACTTACCGGGAAACAATCGTAAACGGGAATTGAACAATAGCACTTTCTGCCCAATTGAGAATGATTTCCCACGGATCATGTTGTCATGGAAAGCTTTGGTCTTTTGCTTGTAAATGCTCGCATTCTCGTATGCCTCATGCCGTATCTCATCAAGCTCATTCAATTGGAATTTCCTATGACTGCCCGCTTCATCTAGGTTCATGTTAAACTTCTTGACGGCCCAATGAGCTTTGTGCTCCAACTCAACGGGGAGATGGCACGGCTTGCCATAGACAAGCCGAAAGGGGGACATCCCAATGGGTGTTTTGTATGCCATACGATACGCCCAAAGTGCATCATCTAGCCGTAAACTCCAATCCTTCCTTGTGGGCCCAACGGTCTTTTCTAGTATTTGCTTTATCTCTCGGTTAGAAACCTCAGCTTGGCCATTTGTTTGAGGATGGTAAGGTGTAGAAACCTTGTGGTTGACATTGTATTTCCTCAATAACGCCTCAATGGTCCGGTTGCAAAAGTGTGACCCTCCATCACTAATGATCACTCTTGGCATGCCAAACCTTGCAAATATGTTAGTTCTAATAAAATCTGCAACCACTTTAGAATCATTAGTCCGGGTGGCTCTTGCTTCCACCCACTTCGACACATAATCAACCGCAAGCAAAATATACATGAAACCATGCGATGACGGAAAAGGACCCATAAAATCAATACCCCAAACATCAAAAATTTCAACATTTAGGATAGGAACCTGCGGCATTTGGTCCTTTGCACTAATATTACCCATTCTTTGGCATTTATCACATGTTAAACAAAAAGTTCTAGCATCTTTAAAAATACTAGGCCAATAGAATCCACATTGTAACACTTTGAGGGCTGTTCTTTGTGTGCCAAAGTGCCCTCCACATGCATATGTATGACAAAAACTCAGAATTGAATGAAATTCAGAATCGTGCACACATCGACGTACAATTTGATCAGGGCAAAATTTCCATAAATATAGATCATCCCACACATAAAACCGTGCATCATGTCTAAGTTTATCACGTTGGTGCCTAGTGAAATTGCTTGGAATTCGTTTTGACACCAAAAAGTTCACCAAATCAACATACCAAGGCTCACTAACCTTTATTGACAGCAATTGTTCATCAGGGAATGTCTCCAAAATAGGTAGAGACTCCTCGTTATGCACCATTCGGCTGAGGTGGTCAGCCACCACGTTTTCACTTCCCTTCCTGTCACGAATCTCAATGTCGAACTCTTGAAGTAGCAATATCCAACGAATTAGCCGTGGCTTGGCCTCCTTTTTGGTGAGCAAGTACTTCAATGCTGCATGGTCAGTGAACACAATTACTTTAGTACCAATTAGATATGATCTAAACTTATCTAAAGCAAAAACAACGGCAAGAAGTTCTTTTTCCGTAGTGGAATAGTTCAACTGGGCATCATTCAATGTTCGTGAGGCATAGTAGATGACATGCGGCCTCTTGTCCTTTCTTTGTCCCAAAACAGCCCCTAAAGCATAATCGGACGCATCACACATAAGCTCGAAAGGTAGGCTCCAATCTGGTGGAACAATAATGGGTGCCGTGGTCAACAACTCCTTGAGTTGGTTGAATGATGCCGTGCACTCCTTGGTGAATTCAAACGCCACTTCTTTTTGTAGGAGACGGCAAAGAGGTTGTGCAACCTTTGAGAAATCTTTGATAAACCTACGATAGAAACCTGCATGGCCAAGAAAAGAACGAACCTCTCTAACCGAAGTCGGAGAGGGTAAGTGACGTACAAGATCTATTTTTGACTTATCAACCTCAATGCCATTTTCAGAGATGATATGACCTAGAACTATGCCTTGCTTAACCATGAAATGACATTTTTCCCAATTGAGAACAAGGTTAGTTTCAACGCAACGTTTTAGAATCAAACTAAGATTATGCAAGCAACGATCAAAGGAGTCACCAAAAACGCTAAAATCATCCATGAAAACTTCAATTATTTTCTCAACATAATCAGAAAATATGCTCATCATGCATCTTTGAAATGTGGCAGGTGCATTACATAAACCAAAAGGCATGCGACGATATGCAAAAGTACCAAAAGGGCATGTGAAAATAGTTTTTTCTTGATCCTCGGGTGCTATGACAATTTGATTATAACCAGAATAACCATCAAGAAAACAATAGAAAGCATAACCCGCTAACCTCTTAAGCATTTGGTCGATAAATGGCAATGGGAAGTGATCCTTCCTCGTGGTGGCATTTAGCTTTCTATAGTCGATGCACACCCTCCAACCGGTTTGAATGCGTGTAGGAACAAGTTCATTCTCGGCATTGGCTACCACTGTCACACCAGATTTCTTTGGCACACATTGAACGGGTGAAACCCACCTACTATCCGAGATTGGATAGATCACTCCACAATCCAAAAGCTTGATTATCTCCTTCTTCACAACTTCCATCATCGGAGGGTTGAGACGGCGTTGAGCCTCTCGAGATGTTTTGGACCCCTCCTCTAGAAGTATGCGATGCATGCACGTGGTAGGGCTAATTCCCTTTATGTCGGCCAAAGTCCATCCAATTGCTGTTTTGTACTCTTTTAGCACCCTCACCAATTTGTTTTCCTCTTGTGCCGTGAGTGAGGATGAGATGATGACAGGCAACGTCTCATCTTCTCCCAAGAAAACGTACTTCAAATGACTTGGCAAAGGCTTAAGTTCAAGTGTAGGTGGCTGCACAACTGAGGGAAGCATCTTATTAGCCGAAACTGAACTTAAAATGGGGTCCAAAAACTTACCAGATTGTGATGGCAGTGACTCAAGGGCAGCCACCATCTCAATGACATCCTCACTAGGGGGCACGGGAAAGGATGCTTCATGCATGCCGTGGGTTGCTTTTGTGGCTGTTTCAATGTTGTGCATATCCCTTCCTTGTGCAATGGCCAATTCAAGTGCATCGTCCTTCAAATTGTCCAAATGGTCATGCGCCAAAGAGTCAATTATATCAATAGCAAAACATGAATGATTCTCACTAGGGTATTTCATAGAATCAAAAAGATTGAAATTAATAACTTCCCCATCAAATTCCATCGTCAAGGTGCCATTAAACACATCAATCTTCGTACGAGCAGTTTTCATGAATGACCTTCCAAGGAGGATGGGCAATGACGGGGAATGGTCCAATTCATCCATTTCAAGCACGT
Source organism: Heteromeles arbutifolia (assembly GCA_024362995.1). Lineage (NCBI taxonomy): Eukaryota > Viridiplantae > Streptophyta > Magnoliopsida > Rosales > Rosaceae > Heteromeles > Heteromeles arbutifolia. The sequence goes on from JANCRC010000012.1 coordinate 18,878,502, forward strand.
AGAAATCCGCTGGGAATATTAAGTGATTAACCTGCACCAAAACATCCTCCAAAACACCCTTTGGATAGGCATTAGATCTATCAGCCAATTGTATGATAACACCATCGTTTTTCAACGCTCCTAGGTTCATAGATGCATAAATTGAATATGGCATGACATTTATAGATGCACCTAAGTCTAACATGGCAGATTCAAACCTAGAATTACCAATAACACACGGAATTGTAAAACTACCCGGATCTTTGCATTTAGGGGGCAGTTTGCGCTGCAAGATGGCTGAGACGTTTTCACCCACTTTTACAACCTCCTTGGTCGAAATCCTCCTCCTATTAGTGCAAAGTTCCTTCAAGAACTTGGCGTACCTGGGGACTTGCTTAATTGCATCCAAAAGGGGAATATTGACTTGAACTTTCCTAAACGTCTCAAGAATGTCCTTTTCTGCTTCTTCTTTCTTTGTTTGCTTGAACCTATTTGGAAAAGGCACATTCGAAGGAAAAACATTAGTAGGAACTGAATTTGACACGTTTTTACCTCTATTGGACAAATTGGATGGTTTAGGATCACTTAGGGCTTGCGGCAGAGGTGTTTCCACCTTTCCCGTGAGTGGGCTTTGCTCCTTCTCTTCAATTCTCAACTCGTCCTCCTCATTGGAACATGATTTGGATGGTTTAGGGTCAGATCCTACTTGCTTCCCACTTCGCAGACTCATGGCTTTTGCAGATTCGAATCCACCTTTTGGATTGACAACAGTTGAACTTGGCAACTTGCCTTGCTCTCGAAATTGCCCCATGAACTCGGCAATCTGTCCTACTTGCTTCTCCAACTCGTCCACCTTCTTGTCCCTAGTTTGCATACCCTGCGCCATAGAAGTTAGCAATTGAAAAATCTGATCATTATCAATTAAAGAACCTGATTTGTTTTGGGCAGGTTGTGCTTGGGCTTGAGTTGGTGCCGACGGCTTTTGATAAAAACCCGGGGGTTGTTGCCTAAATCCGCTTTGTTGTTGGCCTTGTTGGGGTTCTCGCCATTTGAAATTTGGATGATCACGCCACCCAGGGTTGTAGGTATTGGAAAAAGGATCCCCACGTGGTTGGTATTGATTGCCAAAACCCACAGCATTGAGTGTCTCCCACCCTCCATTCTCTATCAATTGTGGGCACTTATCTGTGGGATGTCCTTGCATGGAGCACACGCCACAAGAAGCTACATTTTGTACTTTTGGACCTTCCACCACCTGAGAAAGCAAAGTAGTAAGGTTAGCCATTTGATTTTGAAGTTCGGTTATGGCACTTACCTCATTGACTTGGTGTTGCCGTGGGATGCTCCTTTGGCCAACACCTTCGTATTGTTGAGCGTTCAACGCTCGATTGGCTATCAATGTCTTGGCTGCCGTGGGGGTCTTGTCCACTAAGGCTCCTCCCGCTGAGGCATCTAGCATTTGACGTTCGATTGGTAGAAGTGCCTCGTAGAAATATTGTAGGAGAAGTTCCTCCTTCATCTGATGCTGTGGACATGAAGCAACAAGGGATTTAAAACGTTCATAATAAGTAGGAAAAGATTCACCTGCTTCTTGTTGAATTCCACTTATCCTTTTTCGTAGGAGGATGACTCGAGAAGTTGGGAAAAACTTCTCCAAGAAAGCCCGTTTCATGCTCTCCCATGATGTGACAGTTCCGGGGGCCAATTCATACAACCAATCCTTTGCCTTTTCCAAGAGAGAAAAGGGAAAGGCCTTCATCATCAGAATATTCCCATCTACGTTGATTGGTGTCATGCTTGAACACACCACCTCGAATTCCTTCAAATGCTTGTTTGGATCTTCCATGGACAGCCCATGGTACTTAGGAATGTGATGCAACAAGCTTGACTTCAATTCAAACTCATCAGTTTTGCCTTGAGCCGCCCTAGGGTATTGAATGCATAAGGGCACGGCATTGTCAAGTCCTGAGGCTGAAAGCTCTTTGATTGTACGATTATCCACAGCCATGTCGTCCACTTCCTCTTCAAATTCAGATTCGGCTTCTGAACTTGCACTTGATTCACTGGGTTCTGGATTCTTCCTCTTTCGTCTTAACTCTCGCTCGAAATCTGCGTCAAAGTCCAGAATATGTTCACGAACTGGGTGAGAACTCCGAGTCATACACTAGTACCTAAACAAGAAACAAAAACAAGGTCAGAATCTGATCTAATTAAACCAAACGAAAATAACAATCCAAGGGATTAGCACAGTTGCTAATCCCCGGCAACGGCGCAAAAAATTTGATGCGTAATATATAAGCACACAAATTAAACCCTCTTTTTATCAATTGTAGCAAAGTATGTAAGCAGGGATCGTTCTAGGCCGGGGATTAGGAGGGATTGCTAAACCACTTGAAAACTGACTCAAAAACTTAAAACAAAGTTAAAACACTAAATTAGACTCAAAGAATGCAAAACTATACTCTAAAACACTAAAACAAACCAAAAGACTCAAAACAGCAAACAAACACTCAAAACTGCCTTAAAACCACTTTCTGGGTAGTTTTGAGCACTAGGGAAGATTTTGGACGAAAACAATTTATAGCTTGACTCAAGACACTTAAAAACACAAACTAAATTGATTTCTAACTAATTTGACACTTCAAAATAAAGGGGGAATTGGTTTTGACGAAATTGAAAACAAAACATAAACTTTGTAAAACAAAACAGATGATAAAACGAAATTGGTTTAAATTAATGGATGGAAGGCTAGCTAAGGGGTTCTTCTCCACTCATGTCATACTTGCATACAAAACGATTTCTAATTGCTTTTCAATAAACCATGGATTCTTAACGCCCCAGATTAACTGTGAATTGCACTAATTAACCCTCAGATTTTCCTAACGTTATTAAATTGGATGATTGCATACGACAACCCAAAACATTCCCCACAAGTTCCCTACATGAATTGCATAATAGAGATACAAGCAAGAATCATTAAGTTCTATGAAAACCATAAGCATTGACGAGGCATTCGTTACTATGAATTGCATGAAACTTATGCCAAGAATTTACTTAACGCGATTGTGATCAACAACCTTTACTACTTGTGAATATAATTCTGTAACAATTAGGTGAAACTTCCTTATATCCTAGCATTAGATTTATGCATGACAATTAAGCGTGCACTCTCAACTAACACACACAAATCAGTTTAATTCAAATAGATAAGTAAATTGAATTCACAACTTATGAAACGCAATTAGAGGTAATCAAGTCATATAGCAAGCATAAACATGGTTTCGAATCACCCCCTAGCCAAGGGAGTTTAGTTCCTCATACTCACAGAACAAAGAGTATTGAAATTAAACATTGAAATCAAAGGAAAGGAAACACCTAAAACTTCCAGCAATTCAAACTTGAATGGCATGCACGTCCCAGGCTCCTTCTCCTCCTCTTTGCTGCGGCACAAGGTCTAGGGACAGATTTTGGGGGTTATGAATGGTGTAGAAGGCTGGGTTAATGGCTAGGATGGATGTATGGTGCGGCAGGCAGTGAATTAGGTCAGAAACTATGGAGAATGGTGAAGGATGGGTGCGGCAGAGAGTGGTGGATAATTTCTGGCGTGAATGATGTATATGGAGGGGGTTGGTTCACGGCAAAGGTGGAGAATATATATATGGGCACCAAAAACCCTAGATGAATCAGATTAGGACTTCTAGAAAGCCAAATCCATCCAGAAATAGGTTTAAAACAATCAGATTTCTAATGGGAAAAGGCCTAAGGTGCGGCAGGTTTGGATAAGAAGGGATAAGGCTTCTAGAAATCAGGTTTTAAGTCCCCTAAACTGAAGAAAACAGGTTAGGATAAGATTAGGATAAGATAAGATAAGATAAGGTAAGGATTGGATAAGATAAGATAAGGTTGTTTTGGATAATGTTTTGGATAATTCTCCTCCTTTTGAGCTGATTCCTTATCTTCTTTATCTTTGACTTCTTTCTTCCATCTTCTTAGCTGATTTCAAGCCTTTATATCTTCAATTTCGTCCATCAACTTGCCTCCATGCTTGCACTACCCAATCTTGGCCCAAAAATGCTCTAGAATGCTCCAAATTGCTTCTTTTTGCATACTTGCCCTTAGAACCTGAAAATACATCAAACTAGCTTAAAAGACTACTTTAACTAAGGAAAAACAACATAAATGCACAAGAACAAGCTAACTAAGGTGCATAAATATGCTCCTATCAACACAACATCAGACCGCCTTAGTTATAGTTTTTAATACAGGTACAATGTTGGCCAACCATTCAACATATTTGGTAGGCCTAATATATCCAGCCTTCACCAGCCTTTCTATTTCTTCCTTTACATTTTCCTCGATCTCTTTTGACATTCTCCGTGGTGCTTGCTTCACAGGTTTATATCCCTCATTAATAGGCATTATGTGTTCTACTAAGGTGGAATCTAAACCTAGCATTTCAGTGTAATGCCTAGCAAAACAGTCTTTGAACTTGTACAAAATGCTGACTATCCTTGCTCGATCTTCCACTTCCAATAAGCCATTGATCTATATAGGCCTTGGATCTTCCTTAGTCCCCAAAATCAATGGTTTCTAAGGGGTCTTGTACATCTAGTGGTGGCTTATCAGGTTTTGCACACAAGAATTCGACTAACTCTGGACTCTCGAGCGGTCCTCCAGCCTATGCAGATCATATATACAGTCAGCCATTTGTATGGCTGCCTCCAACTCCTTACCAAAAAACTCTTCTCCTCCTCTGTTTTGGCTACTTGAGGCTTCTTCTTCTTGTTTATCGGCTAATCTCTCTCTTTCTTGATTTCTCTCCCTTCCATACACCAACAATCTTTTGATTAAGGACTTGACTGCAATTACTTGGACCTTTTTTCTTTGCTCTGACATTACTGGTGTCGGGGAGTTAGGACAATATAGGGTCTATCCCATTCTTCCTAGGTGAGGAACAATCATTGCTCTAATAGCTTTTGAGCCGTCATCTTAGTCGGGCAGCCATTCTCACCAGCTTCTAAACATTGGAGAATCCCAATTCTAGGATTGTAAAAGTTGGCTTCTGCCACATTGGCGATGCGGAGGAATGGCCATGACTCGGCCTCCACCATTTCCCAAAATCCTGGTCCCATAGCTCATTCCTCATGATAAACTGCTAATTGTTGATGTAGAGTAGAAGACACCGAGAGACTCTGATTAATCCAATCTCAGCCTAGTAAAGCTCCATATATGGAAGTGTTGTCCACAACGAAAAAGGCCAGCATGATTTGCTTGGAACCCAAGTCAACCTCAAGAGGTAATATCCCATGAATTCTAGTGATGGCTCCAGAAAAACTGGAAACTATTAAATCTGTAGGGATGAGATCCTCCTGGCTTCTGCACACCTTATTCATTTGCTTGTATGGTAACACATTGACTGCAGCTCACCCATCAATGAAAACCGTATTGAAGAAGACTCCCTCCAGATGAGCAGTTACATAAATAGGCTTGAGAAGGTTGGCTAGGGTCAAATTTGGGGGACTGAACACCATTATGATGGTGTACACTCTCTCAGGCTCCTTCCTTGCGGGTTCAAGCAAACTTGCTCTGCCCGACTCCTGTTTTTCCGCTCCCTCAACACTAACATGTGCCATCATAGGTTCTGTTGCTAAGTAATCATCCTCCATTGTGGTAGGTTGATCCTGCTTGGGATAAAACATGGTAGATAAAACATATGTCATGTTTCGTGAAAGTTACTAGGTATACGTAAATATTCCTTCTTTCCCCCAATGTGTTCAATGAACTCATCTAACCAGGCCTGCGCTTCTTTTGGCAGCATCAGCTTGGGCAGCGCCTCCTCTTGAGTTATGCCAAAGTTTGGCATTTGTTCTGGGACTTCACAAAGAGTATCAACCAACAATGGTGCGGGCAACCCCATCTCAGGTGAGATAGTTCCAAAACAAATCGGTTTCAGGCTCCATCTTGGGGTTGGCATCACCATATCTTTTTAAGCTCTCCATAAGATTCTGTATTTCCCAAAATGGAGGTTCTGCAGCACATGGTCTCTTTCCCCTTCGATCTTGCTATTAGCTTTCTCCACCTCCCTCTTGGTTCTCCAATGGAGTTGATTTCTTTCCCCATCAGGTACTTTATCAAACTTTACATTCTCAGAGGTTTCTGAGGTAGTGATGACTTTTAATGAGTTCCTGTGGGCTTTGTGTTGCCTCTGGACTCTCCTGATCATGGAGGCTCCTATTTCTTTGACTAGCCTCCTCTCATTTTTAACCACATACCATTTCCACCTGAATCGGGCAGGATTTTTCTTTGTGACTAGATTCACTGTCCTCCCCTTCATCCTGACATCTCCCTTGGCATAGCTTGGCTGGGGTGGCCTCACATCCACCCATCTTGGCACTTTGGCTTCTTTGTCATCCACTTCTTCATAAGCTACGTAATTTTTGGACACTTTTGACAAACCTTTTGGTTGAGAGTCTCTTCCCAACTTTTGGAAAACATTCCTGGACGTTTCTTTCTCACCTGCCCACATAATATTCATGTGGATTTCTTGCTCTTCTTTCTCTTTTCTTCTGATCAGCTTCTGATCGATAATGGCTCATGACGTTGGGACTTCCAACTCAAACTCACACTGACACTTGCTGCATAACACCACTCATTTGACTATGGTTGCCTTGGGTTTCTCGGCAACTTGATAGCTCATTCAGTTGGCCTATCAACTTGCCTCAATTTGACCCTTACTTCCCAGGTGGCCTCTCTTTTCCCTTTTTCAACCCATGTCAAGTTGATCATGCTTATTGGGGCTTCCAAGAAGGGATTCGTGTCAATTATCATGTTGGCCTGAGGTTTCTCCAACATCAGTTTTCTTTTCCCTATAAGGTCCTGTATCGAATCTCTAAACTGGACACAATTGGTTATGGAGTGGTTGAAAGTATAATGCAGCTTGCAGTACTTCTTCCCTCTCAGTTTTTCGGGCTTGGGCAGCTTTTTGGTACTGTCGGGAACAATTACTCTTGCCCGAACCAACTTCTCATAGACCTCTGCGGCTTTGGTTAAGTCAAAGGAATAACTCTAGTATTTGGGGGGCTTCATGAGGACAAATCCACCATCATTCATGACCACCTTCTGATCCTTGACTAGTTAAACTAACCCCTTCACTATCAAAGGTTTGAATAGGGTAGTCATCTCCGCCGCGCACATGTCCATTCTCTCTCCTCTATGGCCATTATTCCCTTCTGGCTCGACTTCTTCAAACTCCACTTGGTGAATAGACGCTTTGCTTTTGTAGAAATTAGGGGTTTTAGATGAGTGCTTCATTTGCTGTTCTTCAAGCAACAGCTTCTCATACTTGGTGGCCGCAAACATCAACTCTTGTAACTCATTGAATTGCATGTCATAAAACTTTTTTCGCAAAGGAAATCTCAACGCCTTCTGAGCAATGGATATGAGCTGTGCATGATTTATAGGGAATTGGCACCTCATCCTTGTATTCCTAAACCTCATCATGAAGTCCTCAGTAAACTCATGCTCATATTGCTTGACTTTAACCAGATCGTTGATAGTCATCTCGGGCTTGACCCTATAAAACTGCTCGTGGAAGGCCATCTCCATTTGCCCCCAATCAACAGTAGAATTAGGGGGCAACAGAAAGTACCACTGAGATGCTAAGCCCACCAAGGAGTTTCCAAACAATCTCAACTTGTAATTAGGATTGTCTTCAAATGCCACACAGTGATTAGAAAACTTGAAAATGTGATCTCTGGAAGACACATTGCCGTCTTCTCTGCTAAATGTTGGAAACGCGGGCATCTTGAAGTTGACTGAAAAGGGTTCTGCTCATCAACGTACTCAGGAAAGGGAATCTGATAGGTAATCCTAAATAGCAGGCGAGCCTGTGGTTGAGCGTTCTGTACCATCATCCTCCTCAACTCGGCTAACTCCTCCATGAGCTGCTGCTTAGCTGCATTATTGTGTAGAGTATGTAGGGCTCCCCACTTTGGACTACGGTCATTGCCCTAGAAGGTTTACTTCTTTAGGTCGGGCTGTTTCCATCTAGCATCTCCTTCCTTATTGGTCAATGGTGGTGGCCAATAAGGAAGAGGCTTGTCTGCCTTGGTAGGCTCGCATTTCCAACTGGATTCCCCGATTAACTGGGGCATCCTATACTTCGTTATTTCTTACCCGCTCTGCCCCATATTATTAAGTGAAAATAGTGAGGGGCCGGACAACTCCGCTTTTAGGATTCCCTCCAACACTGGCTGACTAGTTCCAGATCTTTCCTTGTTTTTATCTTTACCATTTTTTTCCTCGAGTAAGGGAAATAATGGAATAACTGGTTCCTTCTCCGAGCTACCCTCCCTCATTACTCCCTTGGAATAACCATTTTTTGGAGTGGAGTACTCCAGATCTAGTATTCTTTGCAAACTTCCTGTTAAAGAACAAAGTCTGCTGACTTCTCCCCTGGTTTCTAGGGAAATCTTCTCCATACTTATCAGCACTTGCACCATGGTGGCTTGCAAGTCTTCATTGGTTACAATTCCCCCCGACTTCTCAGATGAGGTCGGGCTTCTCAGAATAGCTGGTCCTTGTGAAGAAGGAACATTCTCTGGGCGATCCGTCATGTTTGATGTTGGTAGACACTATGGTAGCCTGTACTCTGTGTTCCACCTGAAGGTTTTCTCCTTCCTTTTTCTTCTTGGCATACAAGACTAATGTTGTCTCACTGGGCGTGCCAAAACTATGTTCGGGTAAAGATTTCTCTAGAGAGGGCTCCTCGGCATTCAACACAGCTCCCCAAGGGATTGGCACTTGCGATGTGTAATCGAGCTCTTGCTTGCTGCTTGTCTGCAAGAAGAGAACAAAGTTAGTTCTGAAAGGTGCCTTTGTGGGGCCTTAGGTGTAGGCCTTGAGGTTCGCAATCAAAACTAACTAAGTGTTAGGCGTGCCACTGCTATCTCAGTATAACAGATGTTGAACGAGAGTGTGTTTAGTCAATTACTTACTGTAGACATCGAAATTTCGGTGAAATAAATGTTGGCCAATAATTAAAATTTCAATGTTCACATGTCACATAAAATTTACAGGTAGCATGTGACTCAACGAAAAATTGAAAATCATCGGAAAAGTCATCAAACATGACACGTGTCAACACCTGGCAGAAATGATTTATTTCATCTGATTATTTAAATCCAAAAATCAAGTTTTGGAATTCTATAAATAGGAAGCTAAGGCATTCATTTTCATTCACCAATTCACATCACACCAAAACCTTGAAGCTTTGAAACTCTAAAGCTCTCAAGCAAGTCCCGAAAGATCAAGAAAGCTCTCTTCGTTCTTCGTCAAAATCCTCCTTCAAGATCAAGCCGCAACGGCCCTTGAAGAACTTCCACCAATTCAAGATCAAGCCCCGATGGCCCCTTGAAGAAAGTGTTCATCGTTCATCATCCATTCATCCTATGATCAAGCCACAACGGCCTTTTGGATCAACAACATCGACAAATCCATACATCCATTCTTCAAGATCAAGCCTAAAAGCCCTTGAAGATCCGTTCATCACCGTTCTTCAAGATCAAGCCCAAAAGCCCTCAAAGATCCGTTCATCCATCAACCTTCAAGATCAAGCCCAAAAGCCCTTTGAAGAAATCCGCACAACCGTTCTTCAATATCAAGCCCAAATGCCCCATGAAGACCCGTTCATCAACCTTCAAGATCAAGCCCTGAAGGCCCTTGAAGAAACTTCCCTCAACCTTAAAGATCAAGCCCCAACGGCCTTTGAAGAAACTTCCAACCGTTCATCCAAGATCAAGCCTCGACGACCCTTGGATCAATCGTACATCGACAAATTTAGATCTTACGGAGATCAAATCAGAGGATCGATCGCAGGAATATTTGTGTTTACAAATTTGGCACGCCCAGTGGGATAATCTTTACCTCTTATTTCTTTCTCTGTTCAAGGAATCCAAACACACCTCAAAATCAATGGCATCAAGCAAGGGATAAGCCGTTCTCGCAACCACTAAGGGAAGGATCCTGAGCACTCCACCGTTAACGAACAATCCATTAGCACCACAACCGCTCCTCAACATGCCGCTTCAAAGTTAGTGCCGCTAAGGGAGCAAGGCGAGCATCAAAGGTGCAAGTCCATCATCAACCTGACTTCGCTGGGGGCACCGAAGCATGCTGCAGAGGGGCACAAGACGACATCCCAAAATGGACAACAAGGTTCTTCGTCAACACCCTGGATATCTGAAGGAAAGTCGCGTCTATTGGTTGCATAAGTCATGACCATCGGCGTTACCTCCATTAAAGAACAACTGGCTTAAATGAATGAAGCAATTACAAGGCTCTCAAGGACCGTGGAGGAGAAAGACTTGCAAATCACCACACTTATCAACTGATTGGAAGTGCAGCAAGACCAAAAAGTTGACCACGACCCAAAGGTTGATCCACTAAAGAGAGAAGCCGACGAAGATGATAAGCCTCTGGTGAAGAAAGTCAAGTAAAAGCCAGACCAAGCAACGGCACTCATAGGCTCTCTTTCCATGCAGCATATCGAGGATAAGATTGCCAACACCGTCAAAACACAGGTGGGAAGCACTTCGCAAGATGCACTGCTGTACTCAAAGCCATCCACCAAGAGGATTGATAACTTGCGGATGCCGACGGGGTACCAACCACCAAAGTTTATGCAGTTTGATGGAAAGGGAAACCCAAAGCAACACGTCGCCCATTTCGTCGAGACTTGCAACAACGCGGAGACTGAAGGAGACCATCTCACAAAGCTGTTTGTCCGTTCTCTGAATGGGAATGTGTTTGACTGGTACACAGACCTAGAGCCTAAGTCCATCAACAATTGGGAGTAGTTTGAGCGGGAATTGCTTAACCGCTTATACAGCACCCCCCGCACTGTAAGTATGCTAGAGCTCATAAATACAAAGCAGTGGATGGATAAGCCAGTTGTTGACTACATCAATCGATGGCGCACTCTAAGTTTCGACTACAAAGACAGACTCTCGACGACCTCCTCGATCGAGATATGTGTTTAAGGCATGCAGTGGGGATTACACTACATCCTTCAAGGCATCAAACCATGGACTTTCGAGGAGTTAGCCACCTGCACTTATGACATGGAGTTAAGCATCGCCCATCATAAGAAGAAAGAACTGATCGCCGACTACAAGAATGACAAAGTTTTTGGGCCAAAGGTGGAGAAGGCTGCGTGGAAACCCACCAAGGAAGCAATGACGGTAAACACAACTCCCATCAAAATCTCTACACGAAGCAAAGCAATTCAAACCGAAGTTTTTTGTGATTAAGAGATGCGTAGATGCACTTTAAAGGAGCTTGAGGAAAAGACTTATCCATTCCCCGACTTGGATGTGGTTTCCATGTTGAATAACTTACTTGACAAAAAGGTGATCGATTTACTTCAGTGCAGACGACCAGAAGAGATGAATCGTACCGACAGCCCAAGGTATTGTAAATTCCACTGCTTCATCAGTCATCCAATAGAACAGTGCTTTATGCTGAAAGATCTCATCATGAAGCTGGCCCAGAAAGGAAACATCGAGCTAGATCTTGACGATGTGGTGAATTCAAACTATACCACTGTCATTTCTGGCTCTTTCAACTCAAAGTCTTCACCTCAACCGCTGGAGGCATGCTCTAAGTCAAGCGAAGTTGAAGGATGGACTCATGTCACTCAAACGAAACTGCACAAGAAGCATACGTCTCCTCCACAAGTTCGCCAATCAGAGAGGGGGCAAAACAGCTCTTATCAACCTCCAAAGCAACGTGAAAGTGTTGAAGATGATGAAATTTCGACACAAAGATCGTCCATCCCCATCATGATGCACGATTTCTTCCCCGAATACTTCATCAATCACTCGGTTAAGACTCCTTGCTACAAAGAATGTGAGGAACGCCTTTCCAAAATCACTTGGCAAGTTCTACAGCTTCTCGCCTGCACAAGCCTAAACTGCACACAGCATAATGCTCCTTGTTCGCACGAGCTTAAAAGGCGACACATCATGCTCCTTGTTCGCACAAGCTTAAAAGGCGACACAACATGCTCCTCGTTCGCACGAGCCTAAAAGGTGACACTCAACACTCATTGCCTGCACAAGCTGAACTGCAAACAACACCAAAACACTCATTGTCTGCACAAGTTGAAACTGCAACACAGCACCAAATGCTCCTGGCCCGCAAGAGCATAAACTGCGTATGGCACAAAACAAAAAAAAAAAAAAAAAGTATTTGAACTACGTTTTGACTTGATCTCTTTCTTTGGAAAGGTACGTGGGCAGCTCGAACATTCAATTTCGAGTTTTGTCACATCAAAAAAAAAAAAAAAAAAAGGTTTTGATTAAATGAGTCAATTTTTTTTATTAGAAATATTATTTTGTACCCAAAAAAAAAAAAAAAAAAAAAGCCAAAATAATAAGCTGGACTGTTATGTTGAGTGTTGAGGGCGAAGGCCCAGTTTGACCACCAAGCTCTAGAAGCCTTCTCCTCACTGCACACAATCTTGCCCAACAGGCCAAAGCCCACTACTCCTACTGCAATAGTGGATACCCATAGGTCGGATATTCGGATTTGGAGATCTAAGTTCACTACTGTCGGCTCTATCTCCCCCTTCACCACTCCTACCTCAACAACCAAGCTCCGGCGCCTCCTCGACTCAAGCCTCCCTGCTCTAATGCAGCAAACTCATTGGAACCAGATGCAGAGGCTTACAGCTGTTCATCAAATTATCGTTGACGATGTTTTTCCTCAAACCCGTCTCTACCGCCGGAAGCTCCAAGACAAAACCCATCTCCGTTAATTCATCGACCTTCGCAAGCCTTCCATGGTTCTCAAAGCCGTCAAGGTCTTCGAAACACGAATCAACGACGAGCAGTTGCCGATCTCTGGCAGAATTTTGCCAGAAACGTTATTAGATAGCGGTAGCAGCTTTATGAGATCCTGGCAGAATCAACGCCATCGCCATCATCATCTTCTTCTCCGCCAGCGCCATGGCCAGCCTCGGGGAAATGGTTTTCATTCCCCGCTCCTCCCATCTTCCCCTTCACCTCTGTCGCCTCTGCTGTTGCCGCGCCGTCCGATTCATCATCATCATCACTTGCGAGACCCGTACCTCTTCCCGTTGATTCGTCGGGCCCTCTTCATGCTCTCCTCGTCAAGCTCACTTCTGCAACTTCTGACCACCGCCTCTGTTCACCATGGCTTTCCTATGCAAGGGAGTTGGGTGTTTTGAGAAATTCTCCTCGATTTCATCCTTGCCGTATCTGCCACAACAAATGGGCTTGAAAGATGGGAGATGGATGCATACAGCGGTGATGCTGCCATTATGGTGAAGGAGCAGAGAACGTAGAGAGGCTTTAGTGGTGGAGGAGCAAATGGAGACCAAGCTCCGACAGCAGCTTGTTCGCTGCCTGTCAACGTCTTCCCCGATCGAAGCAACAACCATCATTGTCGTGCTTGGCTCAACAGCCTCGCGTAGCGTCGAAGTTAAGAAGTCGTCCGCGGTGCAGAAGAAGTGGTAGAGGCTGAGCCGGAACGTGTCTGAGGCCATCGCGTCACTCAAGAACTCGCTGAATCTCGACTTGACTACGGCGTCATTGGGTGGGCATCCTGCAATGTTAATTCAAGAGGTGTGACCATGAGCCTCAGAGTCGCCAAGTCTGGCCGAAGGGAAGAACTTTTTGATGAGGTCACCGCACATCGCCTCTTCCTTCACTCTGGCTACCATGATCGAAGTCAGCAAAAAGCTTCAGTGACCGCCGTCAAACGACTAGCCGGTTGCAAATCTCGACGTTGTACACTCTGCCTCAAGCTCCAGCTGCATCTGCACCTCCGCCATGGCTGCTGCCTTGGAATGTGATTAACAAAACCAAAGTTTGTCAAAACACACCTACTTGCCTCCTTGCTCCATGCCTAGCCAGCCGCCGCTCCAAGCTCCTCTGCATTTCTCTCTGCACCATGTGGGGGATATATAGAAAAGAAAGGGAAGGTGTTGGCCGACAAAAACAAAAAAATAAAATAAAATAAAACAAATAAAAGTTTCAGGAATGGTGCACGCCACCATTGAAGAGTTCTAAGTGGGATTAAGCTGCAGGACAAAGGCACATGCTCAAAAGTGATCCATCAACACATTTGACGTGAGTTCCCGCATGCCAATTCAAAGGTGGAGCTCTCATTTTTCTAAAGAGGAATGATATCCTATGCAAATTCAAGCAGCCATTGAGGAACCCAGCTGTGTCATCTTCAAGGCACTCACAGATCCATGCTACTATTAGCAAGTCCAAAGGGAAAAAGAAAAGGGGTGGTGGCGACATGATAATTGAGAAGTGGAAAGTAGGGGGATGATGGTGCACAAAGAACCGTCTAAACAAATAATGATTTAAAAAACAAAAAGAAAAACAAAAGGAAGTAACACATCTTAGTAAGATATATGCTTTATTTGTATTTAGCACAATACACTGAATGAAATAAAGCCTGTCTATTAATATCTCTGAGGAATTACAAATATGTACAACCAAAAAAAAAAAAAAAAAAAAGAAAGAGGGAGCCTTCACAAATGTCACTTATGTGAAGCCTCAGTACTCGGCAGAACCCTAGAAGAGGGAGGCACTAAAGATAGATTATTCGGAGCCTCAATACGTGGTCGAACTCTAGATGGTAAAGGCAAAAAGTGCCTCTAGAATACAGTCACAAACCTCTGATGGTCACTTTGAATCCGACTTTCGGAGTTCTGCAGCTGGTCGAGCTTTCTCTTCATGTTCGTTGAATAATTATTTGCAAGCACATGCAACTCTCTATTCTTGCGGTTGAGCCGTCTGATCTCTTGACTAAGAGTTGCCACCTCGGCCGTCAATGAATCAACTTGGCGAGTTCGAGCAAGTAAGCGTTGGCATATATTGGACATAGAGCCCGCACAATGAACACTGAGAGCCAGGGAGTCTTGGACAGCCAACTCATCGGAGGTTCCTAGCTACTACCGTAGCCGTTGTTGCATCCCTCATCACAGAGTCTTCAATTGTAAGAAGACCATTAGAAGATAATAAGGATGGGCGCCATATATTACCCTGACGCGGCACGCCTGTATCACTCCTGAGACTCAAATCTAAGCAAATGTTAGATAGGTAAGCCATTTTCAGAAATGATAAAAGAAAAAAGGTTGGATAGAGTAAAATCTCAGAAATACAGTAGAGACAATTTTCACAAGCGGGCAATCTTCAAAGTGTGCATTTTGAATACAATTGATACCTTGATGTGATATATTCTAACACACCAATTAAACCCTATTAATATAGTTGTAGTATGAATAAGTAGGGATCGTTCTAGGCCGGGGATTAACTAGGGCTGCTAATCTACACAAATATGACTCAGAAACACTAAACTAGACTCTAATAACTCAAAACAAACTAGAATGACTCAAAACAGCATAAAACAATGAAACTGACTCAAAACAGACTCTAAAGATGACTTTGGATGAAAATTGAACTTAACTTGACTCAAAATACTAACTAAGGACAGATTTGAACGAATTTAACTAAACTAAGACACCGAATAACAACTGAAGGGGGTTTTGGACGAATTTAGCAAAACTAAGTAAATTGCAGCAAACAAAGTAAGTTAAAACGAAATTAAGGTGAATTCAAGGGTGAAAAGCTAGTTAGAGGATCCTTCTCCACACATGAAACATATGCACCTAAATTGATTTCCAGTATTGTTTCTTTAAACCATGAATGAAAATGCCCCGAATTAACTGTATTACACTAATTAATTCTCAGATTTTCCTAAGTTCATTGAATTGAATGGATAATGCATCACAACCAAATTATTCTTATCAAGTTCCCTAACTATGAAAAGCATGATAGAGATACATGTCAAAGATCATTAAGTTCCATGAAAATCATAAACATTGACAAGGCATTCGTAGCTATGAAAAGCATGATACTCCTGCCTAGAATTTACTTAACATGATTGTGACTAGCAATCTCCACTACTTGTAAATATAAGTTCATAACGATTAGGTGAAACTCCCTTATATTTTAGCATCAAATTCATTCATGCAAACTAAGCGGGCCCTCTTAATCAACATACAAGAATAAGTTCTCAATCAATCAGATAAGTAAATCACATTCATGTTTTACAAAACAATAACTGGATGTAATCAATTCATATAAAACATATGTCCATGGCTTCGAATTCACCTCTAACTAAGAAAAACTTAGTTACACATGTTCACAGAAATTGAAAAGCAAATTAAAATAAACATGGAAACAAAACTAAGGATAGAATAAACCCAGAAACGCTCTAGCCCTCCAATGTCCTTGGATGGCATGTCACGGCTCTAATTCCTCCTCTCCTTCCTTGCAAGCATGGCACAAATTCTAAAAACTCTCTAAAAACACTCTCTAAAACTGTCCAACCCTTCAGAAAAATATAACTTATGTATATATAGGGCTAGGGCACGGCAAGGCTTTGTAGAAAAGGGATTTAGACTCCAATCTGACAAGGATAAGGACTTTATACTCCAATCCAACCAGGAATAGGGCTTCTAGAAGTCAGAAACCCAAGGGGAATAGGGAATAAGGGTGCAGCACAGATTTAGGGGTTTTAGAAGGATAGATAGGCGCCAGATTTGTAGGAAAAGGATTAGGCCTTCTAGAAACCTATTTTAATGTATCCTAATCTGAAAATAACTCCCCCTTGCAGCTGGAATTAAGGTAGGACAAGATTAGGATAGGATAAGATAAGGTAAGATAAGGTTAGTTTGGATAAGATAAGGTTGGATAAGGTTTTGGATAATGTCTCCTTCTTTTGAGCTGATTCCTTGTCTTCTTTGACTTCAATTTATTTCTCCATCTCTTTTACACATTCCTAGCCTCTCTTGAACTTCAAATTCGTCCACCCATCTTACTCCATACATGTTCTATCCATTCCAAGCCCAAAACTGCTCTAAAATGCTCCAAATTGCACTTTCTTGCCAACTTTGTCATTTGGACCTACAAACACACGAAAATAGCTTAAAACACTCTAACAAGTAGAAACTAACTAAGTAAATACAAGAAAACATGCTAACTAAGTCGCATAAATATGCTCCTATCATACCTCTATAAAAGGAGAGGCAACACAGCCACTTGTTCAAAAATCGAAGAGACACCACTATTCGAATTTCAAAAGCCAGATTTTCCTGCATAAAGTCCGTCAACACTTTTCAGATGCAATCTCAGCTTTTCAAATGGCACGTGCAACTTTATCAAAGATCTCTGACAAAGTTGAAAACGTGTGAATTTTACTATTCCTACTACAACGCTATCGCCAACAAGCGTGGGTAACAAGGTCACTTCCGCACCACTACTTGCTATTGGGAACTCCCTATATATGTCGACATTCATCCTCCATGGCAAGGCACACATCCAAAACGCCTGACTCTTCTTCCTTGCCAAGAATGCATCTGCAACCAAACTTCTCAACATACTCAGTTTCTTCCTCCCTGAAAACACATCTTCAACCAAGTCACACCAGAGCAAAAGTATCTCATATCGTCAGGGTTGAAAGCAAGAGTATCTCATAGCATGCTTTCTCCTCGTCTTTTTCTTTGTTTTTGTTCTTCCTTGCAGGACAAGGAAAAAGAGAGCAATCAGCCGACACTTGGAATCAACCTCCCGATTTGGAACCGACTGCCTGGAACCCCTTCCCTAATTGCTTACCTAGCACTGCTCTCAAGTACTAATCTTCAACTGATGATGTATTTCCAAAGAAGATACCAGATGCCTAAAGAACAGATAAGGCAGGTGAAATTGATACATCAAAGCATATGGAGACAAGCCCAACCAATACATGTACTGATTCATCTACTGCTTCTTCAAAAGCAAACGTATCGCATATCATGAGGGTCGAAAGCAAAGGTATCTTATATCATGTTTTTTCCCTGTCTTTTCCTCTGCCCTTGCTCTTACCTGCAAGACAAAGAGAAAGAAAGCAATTAGTTAGAACCTGAAATCAAACATCCGATCTGAAACTGGTTGCTCGGAACCTTTGCCTGATTGCTTTCCTTGCATTGCTCTCGAGTGGTCATCTTCAACTGTTGTTGGAGCTGGATCTCAAGCCATGAACATCGTAGAATCATTGCTATGCTGTTGTCTCTTTGTAATGAAGTTGCCAAGCATGGATGAGTCGCTGAGAAGTGAAGCTCTGAAGGACCATTCAAAGGCAAAAGGTTGCACACCACTTCTGCTATGCAAAAGAAACAAGCACAGAAGAATGCAGCGTGATGAGCTGTAACAAATCACTATAGCATGACACCCTTCATTGCAGAACTGCATAATCCAGACGGAGGAGTCTAAGTCAAATCTAAGCCCGCCGTCGTTGCTCTAATCGAAGAGCTCGAGAAGCTTCAACAGCTTTTCACCGGCACCGTTGCAAAAGAGCAAAGCCTCACCGTGCAACGCCGTCAAATCACCACTGCTTCTTCAAAAGCAAAAGTATCTCATATCATTAGGGTCTAAAACGAAAGTATCTCATATCATGTTTTCTCCCTGTCATTTTCTTTATCTTTGTTCTTACTCGCATGATAATAAGAAGGAGAGCAATCAGTCGACACTTGGAATTAAGCTTCCAGTCAGGAGCCGACTACCTGGAACCTCTTCCCCGATTGCTTACCTAGCATCACTCTCGAGTACTCATCTTCAACTGTTGATGTACTTCCAAAGAAGATACCATATCTGCCTGGAGAACAGATAAGACGAGTGACAAGTGTGACTCAACGAAAAATCGAAAATCATCGGAAAAGTCATCAAACAGGACACGTGTCAACACTTGGCAGAAATGATTTATTTCATCTCATTATTTAAATCCAAAAATCAAGTTTTGGAATTCTATAAATAGGAAGCCAAGGCATTCATTTTCATTCACCAATTCACATCACACCAAAACCTTGAAGCTTTGAAACTCTAAAGCTCTCAAGCAAGTCCCGAAAGATCAAGAAAGCTCTCTTCGTTCTTCGTCAAAATCCTCCTTCAAGATCAAGCCGCAACGGCCCTTGAAGAACTTCCGCCAATTCAAGATCAAGCCCTGACGGCCCCTTGAAGAAAGTGTTCATCGTTCATCATCCGTTCATCCTAAGATCAAGCCCCAACGGCCCTTTGGATCAACAACATCAACATATCCATACATCCATGCTTCAAGATCAAGCCTAAAAGCCCTTGAAGATCCGTTCATCACCGTTCTTCAAGATCAAGCCCAAAAGCCCTCGAAGATCCGTTCATCCATCAACCTTCAAGATCAAGCCCAAAAGCGATTTGAAGTAATCCGCACAACTGTTCTTCAATATCAAGCCCAAAAGCCCCTTGAAGACCCGTTCATCAACCTTCAAGATCAAGCCCTGAAGGCCCTTGAAGAAACTTCCCTCAACCTTCAAGATCAAGCCCCAACGGCCCTTGAAGAAACTTCTAACCATTCATCCAAGGTCAAGCCTCGACGACTTTCGGATCAATCGCACATCCACAAATTTACATCTTACGGAGATCGAATCAGATGATCAAATTAGAGAAAGATTGTAACCCCAAAATCATTAATACAAAATATTATTTTGTACACATGTTCTTGTTTCATTCATCGCAAGAATATTCGTGTTTACACTTACGCCCCAAGTTACTCGGACTTCTTGTTATCAAAGGATTGTAGTAGATGGGTTAAGTCCACATTAAGTTATTTTTCTTGCCTTGTGACCAAGGAATTTTAGGTCATAGTCTTGTACGTTCAAATGAAGGGAGTCCAGATCTCCTTAAGCCATTTACTTGGTTCTAGATTGGTCTTCAAATGAAAGCATATCCATTAAATTAACCAGATCCAGGTGCAAATGAGATTCTTAAAGTAAGCAAACTGATGGGAATGATTTGGATACATGCTGAAGAATACATTAAGCAGTAGATCTATTAACTTAAAAGACAAACAAAGAGCTTTGAGCAAGATTTCAACTTGTAGGGCAAGGTCGAACCTCTTGCGATCACTTCTCTTTGAGTTTACAGGGGTTGTGTGCTAAAAAAGGATGGATGGTAAACAAGTTTGCACAAGGGAATCGATACTACGCCACTATGGGTGGTAGCATAGCTTTAAACTAGACAAAAGATGGCTTTTGTAGGGAATGATCCTGAAAAGGACTGAGATCTGGGCTGACTATAGCTTTTGGATGCAAATCTCACTTGAGAGCAGAGTTTGTATGTTTGTTTGTTTGATCGGTTGAGTGTTCTTGTCTCTGGGTCCTCTTCCTCCTTTTATAGACGAATTAGCCCGACTGTTGTGTCTTTACTCTTGCCCGAAAGCAACTTGGAGGGTATTGAGTCATCAACATTTTACTTGTATTGCCACTAAAGAGTGTTTTTTGGCTAATTGTGAGTTAGTCTCCATCACTTGGCATTTAATGCATAGGCATATAGCCTATGCATTAATGGGGAGACACCGATTTGTCTCTGGGCTTGGTGCTGGGCTTCGGCCAAGTCTCCTTTTGGTTGGCGTTCCTGGGCTTTTTCACACTTGCAGCCCAATGTTCAAATATTAACCCAAACACAATCAAATGCATCTACACATCGCCGCGTATTAGAAATCTCATTATCTTCTATGTCCCTCTCTGGAGCTTCGACACATTTATCATGTTGGAAGAAAAATGAATCGAAGCTAGCGAGCTAACTCGTGGCTATTATTGGGCCTACGTCTCCATTCCACGGCAAGTCAAAAATATTCCCGTGGCCAGAAAGTAATAATATAATAACAGTGGTGGAAGATATTATGTTGTGGGAGGGCAAATCACAGCACGTTCCACAGCAGAAACTTTTGACTCAAAGTTAGGTATTCTGCTCAACGGGGATCTTAGCTACAATTTTTCAGATCCAATTCTCAATTGTATTTTTAACTCTGGAACGGTTCATAATGTGAGGAGTTATCTTGCACTAATTTGTTTCTTTACTTCTTACACTATCGAGGAGTTTATGGTGATTTTCTTCATGCATAAAGCGTAAATAGCAGTTTTCTTCCGAAAACAGACTATATGATGTTAAGAGTATTATACTTTTCTTTTCTTCTTACAACAATCTGTATAGAAATTTTTCTATGCAAAAGGTTATATGATGTCTTAAATTGAGATTTAGAAATTTATTTCAATTGCTCATTTCATTCATTGTCAAATATACAATATATAGTAATTACAAATACACACCATTTATTCTTTCATAAAATGAACCTAATGTAACGACTCAATGAACTTAATGTAGAAAATTCAATGAACCTACTTGACTTTCTCAACACTCCCCCTCAAGTTGAAGAGTGAAGATTGAGAACACCAAACTTGCCTAATGGAGAATTAAAAGGTTCCTTTTCCAACACTTTGGTGAAAATGTCGGCAAGCTGTGATATTGATGAAACAAAACCTGTTACGACTTTTCCTCCCATGATTTTATCTTGGACAAAGTGACAATCAATCTCAATGTGCCCTGCACGTTCATGAAATACTGGATTTCTGACAATGCAAAGAGCAGCTTGATTATCACAATACAAAGTTGCAACCCCCTTGTTTTGAAGTTGTAGATCACGAAATAGGTTTTGTAGCCAAGTTAACTCGCAACAGGCTACTGCATGCAACGGAATAAGAGAACCTCCAAGAAAAACATTGGTGGATCGCCGAGTAGTTGGGCATCCCCAACCAGAGTCACATTATGCTTTCAGCTTCAAATCTTTTTCTCAAGAAAACATTATACCTTGCCCGGGTGTCCCTTTTAAGTATATCAAAATGCACAATGCAGCCTCATAGTGTGGCTTCCGAGCTGCTTGCATGAATCCTTAATAGTGGACTAAGTACGTGATATATGGCCGGGTAACAGTGAGATAAATTAGACGACCAATCAATCTCTTATATTTACTTCGATCTTCAAGAATTTACCCTCATAAGGAAGCAATTTTAAATTTTTCTCCATAAGGAAAAAGCAAGGCCGTGATCCCAAAAGACTCACATCATCGAGAATATCCAACAAGTATTTCCTTTGCGAAATAAAAATTTCTCTTTTTGAACGTGCTACTTCTATGCCCAAAAAGTATTTTAAATGGCCAAGATCTTTGATGCGGAACTTAGAATTTAAAAAAAAAAAACATTTTAGGCTATTAATAGCAGTTGAATCATTTCCTGTAATCAAAATGTCATCGAAATATATTAGGAGTTCAGTAAATGACTTACCTCTGTGTTTAGTGAAAAGAGAATTATATGTTTTTCATTGAACATAACTAGTGGACCGGATGACTTGTGTACACTTAAAAACCAACTATAAAGCGAATTATTGAGACGACATACCAAATTCCCCCTTTGTCGTCGAAGATTAGGAGGTGGGGTCATGTATATCTCCTATATGAAATCACTATGAAGGAAGGCATTATGAACATCCAACTGATGTAAAGACAGGGAAGAAGTGGCAGCAAGAGAAAGAAGGTAGCAGAAAGTGACCAATCTGCAGTAAGGGAAAATGTATTATGTAATCAATACCTCTAGCTGAGTGTACCTCTTAGCAACCAAACGAGCTTTGTAACGCTCAGTGTTGCCATCAGATTCGTACTTGACTTTGTAAACCCATTTGCAACCAATGGGTGCTTTGCCACGGGGCAAAGGAGTAAGACTCCAAGTGTTATTAGCCTTGAGAGCTTGGATTTCTTCATTCATGACTTGACGCCATTGAGGATCTTTAGACACCTCTGCGTAAGTTATTGGCTTCACAATGGTAGAAATACTAGCAAGGGAGGCAGAATATAGTGGAGACAATCTTTGATGTGATAAAAATTTGAAAGCGGATACCTGGTATTGGAAATAGTAGACGAGCGTATGGCGAGAGGCAACGTAATAGAGGAACAAACATAGTCGTTGAGCTTCATTGACGAAGCTGTGAGAAGACTAGACTGCCATAAGGGGACATTAACGAGAGCAAAGGGCTGATAGGGCTGCGTATGAGTCTAAAGAGACAGCAGCGAGTTACTCAATAATTTCAGAAGGCTGTTCAATAACAATATCAGGTGGGAGTAGGTGAAGGAGGTGTCTCAGATGGTGTAGAGGAGTGATCATGAATATTATTTCGGATACTATTTGCGTCTTTCAATTTGTGGGTGGTAAGATGGGCACAATACATGGACTGGGCATGGGGAACACGGTTGAAGTATTGTGGTTGTTTCAATGGGGATTTAAATCATTTTGGCCATCTAACATCAAATCTATGTGTTTGAGGGCATAATCAAAACAACCAAAAGTTCGGAGATGTGCATAAAAGGGTAAATGGCCAATTAATTTTTTGTCAGGTGTGAGGGCGGATAAGAGTGATGTGGGGATGCGATTAATCAGGTAAACTGCAATGAGGATGCACTCATCCCAAAAGTGAGGGGTAAATTTGACTAAAACTATAGGGGTGTGATATCCACACACCCGTTTTTACTTCTCACACACCCTTCTAATTTTCGGCCGTCGGATCAGATGAATTGAAGAAGATCAAAAGACAAAAATTAATAAGGAGTGTGTGAAAAGTAAAAAAAGGTGTGTGGATAGCACACCACAAACTATAAAGCTCGAGCCGTTTGAAGGATAAGTCTATGTTGCACAACCCCATTTTGTTGGAGCGTGTAAAAACATGACCGTTGAAAAACAACCCTCTGAGCACCAAAAAAAAATCATGCAAGGAAACAAACTCTCCCCCATTATCTATGCGAACAGTTTTGATTTTATGACGAAATTGTGTTTCGACATATGCAAAGAAAGACTTAATCAAATTTTGAGTATCAAACTTATACCGCATCAAATAAACACAGGAACTACGAGAATAATCATCAACAATTGTAAAAAAAATAACGAGCCCCATAATGAGATGCTATCTTATGAGGCCCCCATATATTACGATGTATAAGTTTAAAAACATGCTCAGTAGCAATATAACTTAATCCAAAAGACCACGTGATGTGTAAACTTCACAAGGTTTATTAGAAGAAAGCAAAATTTACGAAAGACTCTTACGTGAAGCTGTAATAGTGCAGATGACCCAGACAACGATGCCAAAAATAGAGAACACCTTGGACCCTGGAATAGGGGGTGGAGATAAACGCCTTTTTGGATCCACCGGATAGTACAACCCATTACGTAGTTCCCCCACCAATCATCATCGCCGTCTCCAGGTCCTGTAAGATATGCAAATCGGGATAAAAAGTTATAGTGCAACTCAATGATCGAGTGAGGTGGCTCACTAAAATCAAATTAATCAAGAACGAAGCAATCCCAAGAACATTATGCGGTAAACTTTTGTAGCTAAAGTGAAAGTTGCTAATGGAATTAACAGGGACTTTGATCCCATTAGGTGAGCCCAAGGAAGGCAATGGTGGTTTTATGGTTGCTTGGGTCAATGGAAGACCAGAAATATGGTCCGTTGCACCACGTTCAAGTACCCATTCATCAGAAGCCCTACCTACAGCAGTGACTGCGTTGACTTTGTTTTCCAGGTTTACTTTTTTGCTCATCATCAATAAAATCTGCTGGAACTGCTTTGAATAAGGTTGGGTGTCACGTTAGCATGCCCTGTGGATTTAATATTGTTTTGGCCAATTAACCTTCTCTACGGCTGGAACTACTTCCATTGGTTTTTTTGTGATCGTCATTCCTTCCAACATTGTAAACGCCATTACAGGTTTCTCAGGATTTGCCATGAAGAAGATGACCCAGATAACCGTGAATAGGTGTCAGAAGTGTGATGGTCTTTGTCACAGTACGAACAGTAGAGAGGTTTGTATTTTGTCTATTGTTCTTTGCCATTGTTGAGTGAAGACTGCTTCGCCATAGCTGGGGTTCTATCAAGCCTTGCCTAGCAGCAAAGCCTCATTGCTTCTCCTATTGATTCAACAGAGAGTAGGTCTTGTGGATGGATTGAAGGGGCTGCATTATAAGAATTTGACCACGAATCACTCCATACGACTCATCTAGGCCCATGAGAATAACACTTTTGTAGTTTTGGCTTGTTCACTGTGGGATTTTGCAGTACCACAAGAACATGTCTCCAACGTTTAGCATGCCTCCATCTCATCCCATAACTTTCTCGGTTTGGTGAAGTGAACATTGATTGGCTATTGATTTTGAGTGGTGCGTGAAATTTCACATTGAATTTTAAAAAGTTGAGAAATTTTTGCTACAAAAACCTCTCTTTGAGATCATCCCAGACATCATTAGCAGCCCTCAAATACACAAAGATGGACAGGGACGGAGCTAGAGATTGTTTTGAATAGGGGCATTAACTCAAAAATTTATTAAGAGAAATGAAATGATATTCATACACCTATTTTATCCGTCTACGTACACATCTGTTTATTTTTATCTATTGGTTTTCTTTTAATTTATTCAAATCAATTCCTAGAAATACGCAAGAATGTGTAACGCGAAAAGATAAATGTGGGGAAGTTGATATTATGTACTCTTTTTTCTTTTTAGACCAATGGACGTGAGGACATTGACAATCCACATGAGTATCATGCCGTTACACCGTTGACAAGGAGCAAGTTCAATGCTTTGCTCTACAGTTGGCTTTTCAACAGTACCATCTACGAACCCTAACTTGTTTTTCGCATTGACAATCGTCATGGAGCAGCACCAAGTGCCATAGTTGTCGCATGTAAGAGGCTTGAAAAAAGCATCATTCTAGTGTGATCAGAATAATAGATGAAAAAAGGGTAGTGGAATCTTTGGAACCACTGATAGTATCTGAACTTGTGTGTCCCATGGTTGAAAGGGAACGTCCAACTTCGGGGAGGAAGGAGAGGGAGAAAAAAAAGTAAAGAGTCAAGAGCCCAGGAAGGGTTCTGTTACCATCATAAATTGAGATTTGGAAATTCTGAAATTTCCTTTAATTGCTTAATTCATTCATTCTCAAGTTACAATATGTAGTAAGCACAAAAATTAATTACAAATACACACCATTTATCTTTTCATACAATAAACCTAATATAGAAAATTTAATGAACCTAATTGACTTTCTCAACAGTTAGGGGTACCACACTCAAATTATAACAACATTGTCGTTGATGTTAAACTATAAACTATATACCATAAATCCAACATGATAAATTATCGTAAGTTAAAATAATGTTAAAGTTGCCACCCAGTACTATGGTCTGGTGTTATTCCTCTTCACTTGGGAGTTAGAAGTCCTAGGTTCGAATCTCGTGAATGGTGAATTCAATACCAAATTAGGTTGCCCATTGTGTGGCTTAGACGAACTCCCATTCCCCTTAGTGTAAAAAATATGGATGTACTAAAAAAAAAATTGTTAAATTTATGTGCTGTGTCACATACGATCATCACAAAATGTTGTCTCATAATTAATTCAGACAGTGAACTTTAAAGTTATCATTTTCCAAACAAAAAGAATCTGCCTAAATTAGAATCCTCTTATATTTATCACCATAATCTTCAAAGCATTAATGTAACAGCCCGTCCCGGAATTTTTTAATCGATAATGCGAAAAGACAGATTTACCCTTGGACGTTGAGATATAATTGAGTTATGTGGTGGTGTGGTTTAAGTTTAAAAATTATTTGGACAAATTCCAAATATTTCCTAAGTTTTGGAACACTTAGGACCCAAAGTGTTTTCTTTGGTTTTGGTTGGTGACCCACGTGGACCACACACACACACACAAACTCTCCCTCTCTCCTTCCTCTCTCTCTCGGAATTTTTCTGAAAACCCGTACAAGTTGTACGGATGAACTTCAACTGGAGCTTTCAGGCACGGATCGAGGTTTTAAAGGTCAGATTCTTACTCCTCGTAACTTCTTGATTCCATTGGTACCTCGTTTAGGACTTAAAACCCTCGAAAACCCGAGAAACCCGAAACCCAGTTTTGAGGTACTATTCATGCACATGTGAAGGTGGAAGTTTTAGAGCATTTCAAGCTTATAGGGAGCTTTAGATCATCCTCATGAGGCTCGGAACGGTTCGTTGGAAGAATTTGGACGTCAGAACGGCGAGATCGACGAGTTTTATGGTTTAACGGAATATCGAAGCTTTTTCCGACAGTATTCCGGTGGTTACAGGGCTCGAATCAGGTATGGTTTTGTTCGGAGAACCTATTCAGTTGGAATTACAATGTAATTCGATCCTTCTCTAACACAATACTCACAATCACATTACTAGGGTATGGATACTTAATGTCAAACCCCTAATGTGATTATATCAAGTTATATGATTCTATTGAGTCGTATAGGAACGCTTTCCATTATTACGCTCGATACTTCAGCCGAAGATTCCCGAATCATATCTTAGAGTATTCATCCTCTCATAACGAGGATTATAGATCCCTTGTTGATCATTCACATGCCTCTGAGAATAAATCACTGACCCCAACAATGCATAGAACACATCCAAGATGAGATGTGGTCACGTCTCATTATCAAATGATCAGCAACGTATCCCCAAGACAACTATGATGTCTCAGGTCAAATGATTACTTACATTATTCCAACCAGTAGAGTTACTTGCTTGACATGTGAGTAGACCTCCATGCAAGTACTCTCGTTTGATTGTGTTTAGTGAACTCATTCCCTTAATGAGCACCTACATACTTGTCTTAGTGTCACTACACGAATGGCATGAGACTTTCCATCCTTCCATTTGAAGGGGACATAGTATGTACTGGTCTATGTATTGTCAGTATCCCTCTGACAATCCTATGACCAGAAACCTTTTTGGACATTACGGTTATGCGAAGAAGGTCTCTGCAGTCTAACATCATTAGATTATTTCTCCCATCGATCCATTGTCCATGGATTCACTATTTAGGACGTATATCATTTATTGAGATAGTCCTAATGAGTGACTTTGCCTTTTGCTGTATCAAAGTCATCTATACATACTGACATTGTCCTGAAAGGTTTCTTCCAAAGATTGACTTTCAGGGCATATCTCCAACAATCTCCCACTTGCACTAAAGTCAATCACTAGTGTATCTTATAGATGCTAGTCGAGTGAACTTGAGCTCATAGGTTAACTATGTTATGTATTAATCCTTTTAACTTATAAGGATTTACTTATTAAATGTTTCCAAAAACATTTAATGTTGTCTCTTCCTTGTGTTCAAATACTTTGATGAGACCTTGATTCCATGATTTGAGCTATCACCCCATTACGTCGCAGTATCCTACTAACGACCTTATGGTTTGGATCCAATCATTGGTTCAAAATGAACCCTGTCTATTCGAAACACTTTTTGAAGTAGTTTCTAAAACTTTAATATATATCGACATATATTTCGTTTGTATACTTTATGCAGACCTTGCTCCAACCTTGAGACCATTGTAGTACCATACTAACAATACAGTCATATGATTAATACTTCATCCATCATGAAGTTCCATTTGTTAAAATGGGTTATTGCCACTTTGGTTTGTAATTTAAGTGAATGCACGCTTCTAGAGTCTCACTCTGATATTCCTTTCTCAAAGGTAATAATACTATATCAGTTGCTACGGTTCTGATCCTGGGCTATAGCAATATCTTAAAGTGACAACCCCGATGGTTATTCAACTTTGGATATCAACTCACAAGTCCATACATGTGTCCCTTTTGTGATTTTGTGACATATTCTTTATAAGGGTCAAGAAAGTAATTTTCTATCATGTTTAGAAATACTTTCTCAAATCTTCAACGTTTGAGATTCAATTTCCCTATATAACATTCTTGAGACAGCCTTGCTGTATCATTAAGTCCATTTTTAAGTTTGTACTTCAAAATTGACCGTGTCACAATTTGTCATTTTGAGTAACATCTATTTTTCATTAAGTCTATCAAATAGACTTCATTCATAACATGTTGCTCAAAAGTATGACATCACTCCAATTGACCTTGTTGTAACTAAGCATTCATTCGAAACTTTAAGAAAAACATAACACTTATATTTTCTTGATTTGAATGCATATAGCTCCCGCTAACTTGTCTTGGATCTATTGACAATCTTTAAGATCCATTAGCTTATTGATGATGTCTCAATAGTTTTGGGACAATCAACAACTCTAGATAACACAAGTTATTTAAACGAACATACACAAAAGCATTCCTTCTTAAGTAATCCCATTTGAAATGTGTGACTTGTTTTATCAAGTCCATTCATTTAAATTATATGGTGTCAAACACCATACTTCAAGTTTTATTCATACTAAAAACTTTTTAAAGTAGTCATATAAGAATTATCCAAATCATTAGTAGAAGCATGGCTCCTACTAAGGGTATAGGAATTCAACCATTCCTTCTAGGTGGTTGATTTAATTCTTTATTAAAACTAAATAGAGCATTATAGTTACATGAGGTGTCGAAATCAGATTTGTCTTCTTGTTAAACTATATGTTGTGACTCATTTTGAAACTATTACCTTTTGTTTCATCAACTTGTCCATTTGCTTTGTTCTTAGCTTGTTCTCATAAAAGAGAATGATGGACAACTCCCAATACATAACGATTTTATGCTAGGTTGGTGAAACCAACATTCATAGGTTATTCTTAGAATGTTTCACAACATAGAATTTTAACGCTTCGAGGAGCTTGAGACCTTTTAACAATTAAAATTACAAGCTCATTAATAATAATGATGTACTATTAATTTTAGACAACTATAAACCAATCATATTCAAGTTTATATCCCTTTCTCACCTCCCACTGTTTCTCATGACCTTAATGAGAAATCGCATTATACATTCAAAGTGTATAATTATGAAGTATACGGGTAGAGGACATTGTGGAGTAGCTTATAACCTTTTAAGCTTATTGTTCCAACTCCACTAAGTCCATGTCTTGTTATTAAGTGACTAAAGTCTTTAAACCTTTTATAGATTTAGACACTTCATCCTTGGTTTGATCACTAACACATTTGACATTTCTTAAAACTATTTAAGAATGTCCAATTAGTTGTTCAAAACTACTAATTGAACCAAGAGTGATCTTGGTTATTGTGGTTAAGTAAGTGGTAACCATATAAGAAACGTTTTTCTTATGTATTACTCACGTCATTATAATGTGATCTTCCTTTTCTTCAAGAAAGGAATCTCTAGACTTTCTCAATTCATATAGAACTCATATGTAGGCAATTGGAACCAAATCTAAAGATTCATTGTATCCATCTATGGCCAACATGTAAGGTCTATCCATAATTGATAAATCCAAAGTTTGGATATCGCATTATATAAGTGATACATTTCTTGTATCTTAACTAGAATACAACAAGACAATATTCAATTCATAACACTACCTTAAGGAACAAAGATAGTAGAAGGCATTCATCACATTACATTGATATGATAAGTTAAACATTCATAATGTTTAATACAAAAGAATTAGCTCTTACATTAGAGACTAATTAAATACCTTCATATAGGCACCAAAAGTAGGTCTTCCATCATATGAAGCCACATAATAAGTTCTTAGCAAAATAAGAAAGTTTAAAGATTGTCTTTAAGTGCCTAACAAACTTCCTAAGTAGTTAGCAAAAAATATAGGCCGAACTTTTCACTCCATCATTTCTTTGCTTGTCCATCTTCTACTTTGCTCCTTCACCTACATATAACTGCATCAGTGATTAGCATTTTATATCAAATATAAAGATTAGAAGATCTAACAATTAGAATTGAAGATAAGAACAAAAACCATACTTTGTGGCTTATCCTTCAAAGATACAAGGTATAGCCTGCAATTCCTCTTCCAATGCCCGCCATTTCCATAGTGGTGGCAGGTCCCCTTGGGCTCATTTGCCTTCTTTTTCCTCACTCCTCCTTGGGCCTTAGGAGTGAATGACTTCTTCTCCTTTCCTTTGCCTTTGCCTTTCGGCTTGGCCTTGGAAGTGGATGGCTTGTTGTAGGCTACTGCTGAAGTCCCCACAACATTCTCTTTCTTCATAGTCTTCTTAGCGGTTACTAACATGTTTAGTAACTCAGAGAGAGTGCTATCCATCTTGTTCATGTTGTAGTTCATAACGAACTGCGAGAACGTGTTGATGCACTGGGGCTCCCTTGACCATTTTGGTCTTCACAAGTTCACTGACAGTGCTAAAGCGACGGTTGCGCGTCCCTTCACCATATAACTCCGTAAGATGGAGTATGATGGAGGATGCACTGTCCATACCCTCATGGTGTCTCTACAACTCCTCATTCACGGAAGCTAACAGATAGCACTTGGCTTGTGTATCATCCTCAACGTGCTTGTCATACTTAGCACGTTCATCCTCAGTGGCCTCAGGGCCAAGAGATATGTGAGGTGGAGCCTTGTCTTGTACGTAAACAATTTTCTCCAAGGTTAGGAGAATCTTGACATTATGGTACCAAGATGGGAAATTGTGCCCCTCAAGGCAATGCTTGTCGAGTATCTTTGATAGTGTGCTTCCAACCATATCTAAATACATAACAATAAAATAAATTAGTTTGATTGTTGATTAAGTCAAACGATTCGGGTCTTTAAACCGAATGACACCACCCACTATTTTTGGCAAATCCCATATCCATCAAGATGGAATCCGGAAGATTTCAAAGAAAGCTCCTAGCGGGTTATGGGAGGCTCACTATTACCAAGCCCACCTCACGATGATACGATGTTGTCTAGCAAAAATAATAATGAGAGGGTAGAGCTACCCATTCACAACAACCTCTTGAGATTACCTAACTAGTTGGCCTCTAGAGAACAATGCTTCTTAATGATATGATGTTGGCACCATTTCTCTTAGTTAAGTTTTGACCCACCATGCCGGTTCGGATAGGGGTCCAAGTATGACCTCACGATGATACGATGTTGGCCATACTCGTTGCCTACCTTCACCACATCAAATGTTGAAATAGACTCCTCCTGAGTATAAGCACATACTTTGAACTCCCCCATGATAGGTTGAATGCGGTGTATGAGTCATAAACGATTGGAGCCTACCATGGTGGAAGGCCACGAAGAAGTGTTCAAAAGCACCTCTCCACTTTTCAACTTAATATTGGATGTTGGTTGAGGGATTTCAAGGTCTCATCATTTTATTTATTTAATCACATTATAATAAATCGTGTCCTATTACAACTACTAGTCCAAAGTAAATGAAATTAGTAGCATATGATATCTCCACTATTCGTTTTCACAAAACAAATCAATATCAAAACAATTTTCAAAATATTGGAGATATATATTACTACTAATTGTGTTCATTTTAGTTTAGTAGCGTATGATACTCCCACGATTTGTTTTGAGAAAAATAAATCAATATCAAAAATGAATTTTTCAAATATTGGAAGTAACTACTACTACTAGGGTTTTTGCATTCCTTTGAATTTGGACTTTATAGTTATCTTAGGCTCTTTCAATGACTATGGACTTCATAGGTTGATTCAACAACTAGCCAACATTGTTGAATAAGATCTTGGGAAAAATGTATCATTTTAATTACGCGCTTTCAATCAAATTAAAACATTTTTCATTGAGCCATTAGAAACGAAAGACAATCATTCATTGCTAATTTGGGCGTTGGACCCGACAAATCTTTAAGCTCATGAAAACCCCTTTTAATATGTCTCCTTACCAATAGTTAAAGAAACTCTAGTCTAGTACTAGAGGGAATCAACTAATTGAAAGAGATAAAGAAGTAATAAGAATTACAAACCGATTTGTACAAATTCCTACAAATTACATATACTAAGAGGGAGAGAAAGATTAACATCTAACGTGTTGAGGTCCAATTGAAATAGCAATTAAAACACATTCCCAAGGTTCAAACCATTTGAATTTAGCGCCCTTTCTCATAGCTCAATTATCGTTGAAGACACAAGTCCATAGTCAACCATTTTTCTAACTACTTGATCACATTAAATAATTTAATTGGAATGCAACATAATCAATTAGATTTAGTACATATGGGCATAATTGTATGATGAGTTTAAACTACAAACAAAATTAAAATCAAAGTATTTTGACCTCTTAGAGAGGTGGGGCCGAAATGCAAATATAGAAAGTTAGGGGTCAAACAGCAAATACTAGAAAGTATAATCAACTTTTAAAATTGCAAACTAGCCCATAAAGGACTCATCATTAGGGTAGGCCGGATATGTGATGGGGTGAGGGAGAATGTCATACTTGTTCTTTTAATTTCAAAATAAAGTAGAAGCCCATACTTTTCCTTGTCACCTTTTGTACTTGTTGACTTTAAAGGTATGGTTAGGGTATGGCCTCTAGTCTTGTCTAGGATGGAGTAAATCAAGGGAAAGCTATTGATGGAAAGTTTATCACCCAAATTCAAAAAAACAAAGTATGAACACAAGAATATGGTTATGAACACCAAGAATAAAACCATGAACACCAAGAACAAAACCATGAAAACAATTTCAAGATTTGTACTTTCTTGGTGACTTTTTAAACCAAAAACAAAAGTGACAAGGCCTTGACTTTCTAGCTTCAAAATGTGTGTGTGTGACTTAAAATAAAACAAACACAAGCCAAAAAATCTCCCCAAAACCGTGCCCTCCCCTATGGTACAAAAGTCCCAAATTTTGTTCAAAAAACTCACTCTTCATTCATGCATCCAAAACACTTTTTGCATACATATCTTTTTCAACTCTTGAAACACATTTTTCAACACTTGAAAAACAAAAAGATAAACATATTTTGAATGAAGAAATAATATGTCAAACATAAAATCAAAACCCATATGCATAAAATCCAAAAGGACACATCAAATATAAACCTTTGGCTCTTGATACCACTTGAAGAGAAATAATGAGATTTATGTGGGATTTCTAGTGATTAGCATGCATATACAATTCTAAATTTATATACATAAGCAACGGAAGCATATTAACGCATATTATCAAAGCTATAGTCATGCAAATCCCCTTCAAGAAGCATAGGTTCATATATCAAACCAAAACTTGAAGAACAAAGTGAAGGTTGAGTTTTATACCTCTTGATCTAGACTTTAGACCAAGGATGGACCACCTCCAAGCTCTTTGTTCTTGGAACTCCTTGAGTCTAACCTCCCTCCTTGTTTCCTCCACCTTGAAAGATTTGGAACTCCTTTGATTCTCCTTTAGTCTCCAAGGTAGAAGACTTGTATGTTAGAGAGAGAGAGAGAGAGAGACTTGTTTTCTCTTTTTGTTGAAAAAGAACACACAAAACCCTAATGAAACTTTTTCATTAAACTTTCTTTATAAATGTCAAAGAAGTGAGTCAACAAATTGGCTCCTTCTCTCTCCCTTCTTTAGAAATGGCCGGCCCCTTTAGTGTGGGTTTGGACTTTGGGCTTTTATCATCTCAAGTCATTCTATGCTTGAATAAAAGACCCAATAGGTTTGGGCCCAATGGGCCTGAACGAACCCAAACTTTTCTTTTAAGTCCAAAACGATCTTTCATCGCTTCTATGATTTCTTTAGACTTTCTAATTAATCATAACACTTAATTAATCCAATTAATTAATCCATCTTCCTTTAGTTGTCTCACCACAAGAGTGTATCGGTGTACAATCGTTTTAGGTTCTAATTAGCAAGGCAGTGAGGTGATTGGTACCAATCCAATTGATTAGTATTAATCCAATCACTTAGTGAATTAAAACTTACTTTCAATTCTCCTTCTTCTTTGATGACTACTTGATTAATCATCTAGAAGAACCCACAAGCCATGAGTGACATCTAATCATATATCATCGCTACCCAAGCAAATGTAGAATTTGTTCAGAGAACCTATTCAGTTGGAATTACAATGTAATTCGATCCTTCTCTAACACAATACTCACAATCACATTACTAGGGTATGGATACTTAATGTCAAACCCCTAATGTAATTATATCGAGTTATATGATTTTATTGAGTCGTATAGGAACGCTTTCCATTATTAAGCTCGATACTTAGGCCGAAGATTCCCGAATCATATCTTAGAGTATTCATCCTCTCATAACGAGGATTAGAGATCCCTTGTTGATCATTCACATGCCTTTGAGAATAAATCACTGACCCCAACAATGCATAGAACACATCTAAGATGAGATGTGGTCACGTCTTATTATCAAATAATCAGCAACGTATCCCCAAGACAACTATGATGTCTCAGGTCAAAGGATTACTTACATTATTCCAACCAGTAGAGTTACTTGCTTGACATGTGAGTAGACCTCCATGCAAGTACTTTCGTTTGATTGTGTTCAGTGAACCCATTCCCTTAATGAGCACCTACATACTTGTCTTAGTGTCACTACACGAATGGCATGAGACTTTCCATCCTTCCATTTGAAGGGGACATAGTATGTACTGGTCTATGTATTGTCAGTATCCCTTTCACAATCCTGTGACCAGGAACCTTTTTGGACATTACGGTTATGCGAAGAAGATCTCTACAATCTAACATCATTATATTACTTCTTCCATCGATCCATTGTCCATGGATTCACTATTTAGGACGTATATCATTTATTGAGATGGTCCTAATGAGTGACTTTACCTTTTGCTGTATCAGAGTCATCTATACATACTGACATTGTCCTGAAAGGTTTCTTCCAAAGATTGACTTTCAGGGCATATCTCCAACATGTGAGATCTTCAAAATGGTTCAAGTTTCATGAATTTTGGTGCAAAAATGAAGAAGATATGAAGATTTTTCCATTTTCCAGAAACCGGTGACGCAGAGGTCACCGGCGCCGGAATCCGGCGACTCGTCAGAGAAGAAGGAGAATATTCCGTCATCTTTGACGGAATATTCCTAATGGAGGATTACGTCGTCAGGTAATTATAACGAAATATTCCTTGTTTTTGACGGAATATTCCTTAACGGCAGTTAGGATTTTGTCAGGTTTCTCTGCGCATGGCCGCGCGTGTGGCCGTGCCTTGGCTGGCGCGTGGGTGGTCGTAAAATTGTTCTAAAAATATAGGGATGTTCGTGAGGTTGTGTAGATCACGGTTGTATATTCATATACGCAATTTGAGCATTGTATGAGAAGTTATTACCTATTGTTGGTTATGTGCGTTAAATAACTTTTATTCGGTTATTACGCATATAGGTGAGGCCTATCCAGAGGACAAGCGCCATCAATCAAGGCTCGGGGGTTATGACCCTTCAACTTATCTGTGAGTGGGCTTTTGTTTTCCGTATATACCTATAGAAATGAGATTTTTCCCAGAAAATCAATTTAAGTGAAATGTGATATGATATGCCATGCAAAGTATATATCTATTTTATTCATGCATTAGTAGTTGCATATACTGGTAATTGGTGCTGTGGACGCACAGGTAAGTATTAGGTGAGTATATATCGATGACAGAGAATTATTAATATGAAGTAATGTTTATGTTGAGATGTATTGAAAGCTCATAAACCTGCACCCCGGTGTTAGTGCTCCCGCCTAGAGTTAGGGGCACAGTCTTTCACGTGGATGTTCACTTCCCACACCACACGCTCATCTTGGATCCAAGTTAGGTGCATAGTCTTGTCGTACAGATCGCTATAGGTGGTTCCAACTCGTAGGTGACCCACGATTAGCGCACAGTCTTCACGTGATCGTAGCACTAGAGCATATTTATTTACACCCAGTCTTGTCGGTCAGACCACGTGAGGTGGTTCCGACTCATGTGCAGGATATATACATATGTGATGATGAGATATGATGAGATTGATTATGAGCTATTGTTCAGCCAAGCTGATCACTCGGTGGACATGTTCTTATCTATGATGAGTTTATTTCACCTAATATACTTATGTGATTTGATGAGATATATTTGGCATGGCATATACCTTGCATATCACTACTTTTGGCATGATTGTGAGTTATGAGTTGAGATGAGTATATATGTACATATGCTATTTTTCTGGGAAATTATACAAGTTTTACGGCAAGGGGTTAGAACCTTTGAAAAGAGAAAAAGTTTTGAGAAGATTTGTTTTTGCCCACTCACGCGTTTTGTTTTTCGCCCCTCCAGGTTCTAGGTAGCAATGCTTTGGTGGCCACGAGGGATCCAACGGTGTCCTGACAAAATTCACAAAAGTAGGATTCACCTTTGGGTGTTATATCTTTGCAATTGTCCTTGACTGCAACTAGACGTTCTTATTGCTCTGAATGTGTATTTATACACTTAGACTCTCACTAGCAAGTTATTTGGATAGTACGGTGGATAGTACGGCTAGTAGTTGGTTTTTTATTTATTCATATTTCTATTTAACTTATTAGCTTCCGCACTATGCACATGGTTACGTCACTCTCACGTGACGGCCAGCACGCCCTCCTTAGGACGGGGTGTGTCAATTATAGTTTTCTATTTATCTGAGGACAGGTTAGTTCCAATTTTGACTACATAAATCCTAAAAAATTATGCACCTACTTTAGATTATTGATGAAAATATTTTACTCAGTGGTGAGACTGGTCGATAACTATTTCGTTTTTGTTTTGAGTTTTAAATTGTGTGCAAGAGGAGCAGAATAATGTAAATAGAGAATTGAGGAATGGATAATGATGAAGGTAGGTTGATGGGAGGGAAGACGAAGAAATGAAAAATAAAAATGTATGAAATAAAAAAATTAATCGAACAAGAAATTAAAAAAAAATAAAAAATTAGTTTTCACTTGTTGTGCCAATTCTTATGCATTTCTTATTTATTCCTTTCACAATTCTTTTTTAGTCTTTCTTTCTCCCGCATACTTTCACATTGTTTGTAGCACAAAAATAAAAAAATAAAACCAAGTATTTATTATCAAGCCTCTAGGGTTCGCATAATAAGAAATAAGTACATTAATAAACACATGAGCTATAATCTAATCATCAGTGTCACATCCCGGCCCAGGGCGGATCACTTCCCGGGCCTGCTCCACCACCATAGCACGATATTGTCCGCTTTGGGCCCCGACCACACCCTCACGGTTTTTTTTTCTGGGAACTCACGAGCAACTTCCCAATGGGTCACCCATCATGGGAGTGCTCAAGCCCCCTTCTCGCTTAACTTCGGAGTTCCTACGGAACCCGAAGCCAGTGAGCTCCCAAAAGGCCTCGTGCTAGGTAGGGATGGGAATATACATTTAAGGATCACTCCCCTGGGCGATGTGGGATGTCACAATCAGTAACAACGTCATATGGTTTACAATATATGGTTTAAATAGATGACCTTCATAGCATTATCCTACCACGTTTGGTTGACCATATTTTTACCACCTCTGTTATAGAGGTGGGACCTAATTGTTTTGGTATATCCTACATCTACCTCTATTAGAAACATGATATAAGTGGTCAACAAATTATAACCTCTCTATCATATATTATCCAATTAATTTATACTGGATTACATAAAGGCCTAAAATGAGGCCATTTTTTTGTCGAAAAGCACAATATATATTATCATCAAGATTCTATCTTCCTTCCATCACAATATGAAAAATCATGAAATTATACTAGGATACATTAGAATACACACACACACCAATAAAAAGATTTGTTTCGTCAAAATTTTCTTGGCATAAAGTAGATCCCTGTGATTAAATTATTATGTGTTGGATAAGCTCCATTATCAATTAATCAAGTATACTATATATTTGTGGAATGAAGGATGAATTGTAGAATGACAATGATATTTTGCAACTACTTCTATAGCCACGTTTTTCTATTACCTTTACGTATAGAAATACAAATTGGCAATAATATTCAAACGACAAAGATCCTGTTCAAGATTGTAATTAGCAAGGGAATTATTGTTGAGATTATGGCCTCATTTGTTTAAACTACCTTTCTTGGCACAAAACTCCACTAAAGTATTGGCCGGCATGCACTTATGTCCTTAACTAGTTAGGCACATTAATATCTAAAACGTTATTGTAAACACGAAAATTCTGCAATAAATGAAACGAGAACACGTGTACAAAGTAGATTTGTATTGATGAATTTATAGGGTTGCAATCTCTATTTACAATTTTCCTCTGATTCAGTCTTCAAATTTCATGTAGATGCGTAGGTTGTTGATCCAAGGGTCGCGATGAATTGATCTCGGACGAACGATTGAACGATTGCTTCAAGTTTTGAGCTTGAAACAATGCGTGGATAGTCTTCACCTCTAGGTTTGTGTATGACATGCGGCAAAGGTGATGTTGATGTGGGATTTTGTTGATTCAAGGGTCTTGGCAACTTGATCTTGAATCGAACGTCGTTACAAGTTTTAAGCTTGCAACAAAGTCTTGAAGGAATCGGCACAAGTGCTTGTTGATTCTTCAAGGGAATGCTTTGGCTTTGGTCTAAAGAAAGCTTCGGCTTTGGTTGTACATTCTTCGAAGAGAGCTTTGGCAGCATATTAGTCTTCAAAGATTTGGCAGAGGTTCTCCTTTTGTGACAATTTTGGCCCTTCAATGTAGAAATTGTCCACCTTTATGCTTGTCTGAGGACCTTGTATTTATAGACTTCTCAAAGCTTGCCTTTGGATGGATTTGGCTTTGATTTGTGTCTTGATAAATCCATGGGAGAATTTAGGCATGTTTTGTGTCTTAATTTCAGCCACTTTCCCTTGCTTGGCAGAAATCTATTGGGCTTTCTTGCATATTTTGCGAGCAATCATCAATTCTTGCTTGTATTGTGAAGATGCTTTAGTTTTCTTTCCGGTTTTTGGAGCAATTTGGGTCCCTTCCCGATTTTAAGGAGATTTCTTCCCCTTTGCCGCATTTTAGGAATGCTTTTGAGCTTCCTTTGCTTGATTTGTGCCACATGTCATTGATGAGTTGTCCATTTGTGATGAGTCATATGCCACGTGGAGCTTTGTGATGCATCATTTGCATGCAACAAAATTTACATGTCTACAAGTGCCCCCACTTCAAGGCGCGTTGTAGGCACGTGCTTGTCACATGTAGGAAACATGTTTTGAAGTCCTACAATGTGAATGTTCTAACTCAAGGGTTGTCGAGACTTGATCTTGAATTAGTTTGCTTCTTCAAGGGCTGTAGAGACGTATTTCTTGAACAAAACATTTCTTCAAGGGCTGTTGAGGCGTATTTCTTGAATCGAAATGATGAATTTCATCAAGGGTCGTTGAGGCGTATTTCTTGGACGAGACATTTCTTCAAGGGCCGTTGAGGCTTGGTCTTGAATGAAATGAAAAATTTCTTCAAGGGCCGTAGAGGCTTGATCTTGAATGAAGAATTTGACAATGGATAAATCGGCACATATTTATTATGCATATTGATTTTCCATAATTTTTTGACAAAATACATTTGGTGTATTTTGAGGCTTGGATTTTTTCCTTGTGGGTGTGGGAAAAATGCTTTTTCCTTCCTTAAGTAGGAACCTCCTTCAATTTTGGCAATGAGGGTGATTTCCTTCAAGGTTTTGGAAAGCTTTGGTGATTTCCTTCAAGGTTTTGGAAAGCTTTAATGCTTGTCCTTAGGTAAGTAGGATTTGCATTTTTTTTTCCTTTCCCTTTTCATTTTTTTTTTTCGGGCAAGGAAGGTGTTTTCCCCTTTGATTTGGGAAACTTGAAGACTTGTCCTTGCCTTGGAAGGATTTCCTTTTGTACTTTGACAAGGAGAGGTACTTTCCTTTGATGTTTTTGGAAATTTTGAAGCCTTCCTTTTTTCTTTTTTTTTTCTTTTCTTTTCTATGCTGATTTTTGTTGCAAAACAACAGCATTTTTTTTCCCTTTATTGCCGCGCATAAGCATTGCCTTTTTTTGCTTGGAATTTGTTTCCTTCTTGTAGCTGGAATGTGCTTCCTTTTTTTTTTTTTTTTGCTAGTTGGTATGTATTTCCCTTATAGCATTATGAAGCAATTGACCCTTATTTATAGGACAATTGGGTATGTGTTTTGTCACAGACCACCTTTGTCGTGCACTGCCTCTGTGCTTGCTGCTGCTTAGTGTCGTGGGTTTTGCTGCTTGGAGCCGTGTCTTTTGTTGCTTGGTGCTTGTTGCAGTGCGTCACTTTTTACCGCATGGTGCTGTGCAAAAACTGCAACGAGGTTACGCTATGTAGTGCTTTTTGGTCACAGCTTCCCTTGGTGGTGACGTTGTCGTCCAGTGCAAGAAACTGCTTGCGTAATCGCTGCGGGGTTGCGTAGTGCGATTGCGTAGCACTTTGGTTTTGTTTGCTACTGTAGCGTGCTTTAAAGGACCGTCTTGTAGCTGCCCTCTTTGCTGTTTTGCTCAAGCTTTGTGGCTGATTTCTTTTCATCGTTGGGACTTTGTCGTTGTTATCCTTCAACGCTCATGAGGTTTGTCTCGCATTTCTTTTGCTTTAATGAAGCAATTTTTTTCTTCTTGCCGCCCCACTCTTATGCTTATGTTGTGATGTGACATAAAATAGCACACAAACTTAAACCCTATATATATAGTATGTGTAAGTAGGGATCATTCTAGGCCGGGGATTAAAAGGGATGCTAATCTACACAAATTAGACTCTAAAATACTAAGCTAGACTCAAAAACAGAAAACTAAACTTTAAACAACTCAAAATAAGCTAAACTGACTCAAAACACACAAACTAAGTTCCTATGACTCAAAGTTAACACTAAGGGGTGATTTAGACGAAAATTAAACTAAGAAGACTTGAAATACTAAATGGGGAATTGTTTTGACGAATTTAAAACTTAAACAAACAAACTTGTAAAACAAACTTAAAAGGGTACGAATTGGGGTGACTTTAAGGGTAAAAGGCCAGCTAGAGGGTCCTTCTCCACACATGACACATATGCAACACAAATCGATTTCCAGTTATTATTCCTATAAACCATGAATGACAATGCCCCAAGTTAACCGTGAACAACACTAATTAACGATCAGATTTTTCTAAATTCATTGAATTGGACTCAGCGACGCAACCAAATTATTCTTATCAAGTTCCCTATATGAACAGCATGATAGAGATACATATCAAAGATCATTAAGTTCTATGAAAATCATAAGTATTGACATGACATTCGTGACTATGAACATCATGACACTCCTGCCAGGAATTTACTTAACGCGACCATGACTAGCAACCTCCACTACTTGTAAATATAAGTTTGTAAGTAGTAGGTTAAACTCCCTTATATTTTAGCATCAAATTCATGCGTGCAAACTAAGTATGCATCCTTAATCAACATGCAAAAATAAGTTTTCAATCAAATAGTTAAGTAAATTGCATTCACGATTTATGAAATAATAACTGGACGTAATCAACTCATGTCACATATACGTTCATGGCTTTGAATTCTCCCCTAGCTAAAACGAGTTTAGTTCCTCATGTTCACAATTAAACAAAGACAATTAAAATTAAACATTGAAAACAAAAGATAGAATACACCTAGAAACGCTCCAACAATCCAACGTCTTGAATGGCAAGCACGGCTCTAGGTGGCTTCTTCTTCTCCTTTCTTGCAAAGCTACGGCACAATGGGGATTTTTTAAGTTAAGGCTCTTATGTGTGTGTTGTGGTGGTGGTAGTATTAGTGGTCTGAAATTATGCAACAAAAGAGTGTACTTATATAGGGCAAAACTCACAGCACAAGAAGACTATGTTTTGGAGAAGAATTAAACACTTCAATCCCACAAGGAAAAGGCCATCTAGAAGTTAGAAACCAAAGAGAATAGGGATAGGGGCTTCTAGAAGAAGAACTTAAAGGGAACATGCACCACCTTTGTAGGACAAGGGATAGGACTTCTAGAAACAAGTTTTTATGTGTCCAAGTCTGAAAAGAACTCCCCCTTGCAGCTGGAACTAAGGTGAAATAGGATTAGGATAAGATAAGATTAGGATGGATAAGATATGGATAAGATAAGGTTAGGATAAGGTTTGGATAAGATAAGGCTGTTTGGATAATGTTTCCTTCTCTTTAGCTGATTCCTTATCTTCAATGTCTTGAATTAATTTCTCCAGATGTTAAGCACATTCCTAGCCTCTCTTGAACTTCAAAAACATCCATCCACCTTGCTCCATGCATGTGCTATCCATTCCAAGCCCAAAACTACTCTAAAATGCTCGAAATTGCACTTTCTTGCCAAGTTTGTCATTTGAACCTACAAACACACGAAAATGGCTTAAAACACTCTAATAAGCAGAAACTAACTAAGTAAATGCAAAGAAACAAGCTAACTAAGCCGCATAAATATGCTCCTATCAAATTCCCCCGCACTTAGCTTTCACTAGTCCTTGAGCAAAACAAAGAAAACAAAACATAACCTAAACCTTCCAACGTTC
The DNA here is from genome assembly GCA_024362995.1 of Heteromeles arbutifolia. Classification (NCBI taxonomy): domain Eukaryota; kingdom Viridiplantae; phylum Streptophyta; class Magnoliopsida; order Rosales; family Rosaceae; genus Heteromeles; species Heteromeles arbutifolia. The sequence goes on from JANCRC010000012.1 coordinate 18,921,671, forward strand.
ACCTCAGGGATTTCCAATGGAACATGACATGTTAAAAATCACTACTCACATAGATTTTAGTCATCCTTACCCTCGAACTCATACTTAATCGCAGTAGCCACTCACAAGCTCGCATTTAATTACTTAAAACAACATTCTGAATGTAGTAACATGCCTTAGAGAATCCCTCAATTCCTCATCGGATATACTCTCTATTTTCACACAGATTTTCTGACTACACTCCCTACACTAGGTATATGTGAGAAGATTGATGTAAATATGTAGACTAGCACTCACATATGTTATAACAAAGAAAGCACTTTCTGGAATTATTAATGCACATATGTATATGATCTCATGAACGGAATGCTACTACTTCGAAGCGAGAACCAGGGATACCATATGCTCATACCAATCTCAAACTCCACGTATTGGAACACATAACAATCAAGATAGAAATCTAAGGGTTGTAACAAGGCTAAGGTATTGGCCAACAAAGAAAGGTAAAAGATAAACAAAGGTTCTTAAAGAAATAGTAAGCAAAACAATGAAACCAACACTTAGAATTCACTTTTGAATGCAGCACCCAACTTTGAACACAAAGGGGAGATTCATCCAACTTTTAGGGCCAAATTCAAACTTTTGGACCCTTTCTTCAACAACCAATACTTGTGAGCTCATTCTCACTTATTTCTCAACTCTTTTTCTTTCTTTTTCTTTTTTTTTCTCTTTTTTTTTCTTTTTTTTTTCTTTCTTTCTTTGGCACCCAAACGTACAACCATACAAATTCCCAATGAAAAACCTTCCCCCACACTTGTTTTTCTGCATAATGTCGACCAAAAGGAATTCCCTCTAAGTCATGCTTCACTATCCTTTAAGAACAAGGGTATGGATAGTCCTATACTAGGCTTGGTAAGGATAATGTGGGCTAACAAAGAAAATAGGCTAACTAAGGCTCAACGGGGTTAAACCTACAATACATATGCAAAGGGATAAGGCTTTTTACCTCTGGTTTAACTAAACAACTTCATCTTGTTATTTGTTATGCACTCAATTTTATACTTTGAATGAAATGGGCATGAGTTCTAGTATTTAGATCTATAATGATGAAAACACATTCTAAGTAGCAACCAAGCAAAGAAATAATGAGATCATGCAACGACTTTAGAAAACAAAAACACCACAGATTAATAACTCTCCAAATAAAGAATAGGCTCAAGTCTCTCACGGTTGTAGCGTTAGTTTGAGTTTCTTCATTCAAGCATATTACAAAAACTGATTTTTTTTCCTTTTGTGATTACATGTGAATTCATAAATGACAACTACAACTAAGCATAAACCAAAGAGCATATCAAACTTCCATCCATGTTTGTAACTTTCTTTAACAGTCATGCAATTAAAAAGGAAATCCTCATCATTGTGTTGGAAGGTACACAAACACACAAAAACGACTCTAAAAATGACTCTTTTTTGGGTTTTTAAAAAAAAAATCGATTTTTTATTTTTTTTCTTTCGTATTTTCAAAACAAAACACACTAAAACACTTCAAAACAGTAAGTAACAACTTTAGAAGTGATAGGTGATGAAATCCAACGAAAATATTAATAAAAACACTTTGTTTACCCCCCCCCCCCCACACTTAAACCAAACATTGTCCTCAATGTTTCAAACATAGACTCACATGCAAGCAAGCAAACAGCACAACTAACAATCATGACAACTATGGAAAGTAAAAGCAATAAAGAGTAGGGTTAAGAAATGCAAATCTGGTTGTGGAGCCGGAGATTCCTAGGTCTTCTTTATTCGAACGCATGGGTTGCCTCCCAAGAAGTGCTTGCTTTAACGTCTACCAGCCGGACGATAACTCTTTTTAAGCTCTACTAGGGTCCATGGCATGAAGGGGTATTTCCTCCATGACATGCTCCACGAAATTCTCGTAGTAAGGCTTTAAACGGTGTCCATTCACTTTGAATTCTTGTCCCGTCTTCAAACTTTGAATTTAGACTGCACCATAAGAAAAAACATTAGTAACAACAAAAGGACCAATCCACTTAGAACGCAACTTACCTAGAAACAATCGAAGGCGGGAGTTGAAAAGTAACTATTTCTGCCCATTTGAGAACGTCTTGCTACGAATCATCTTGCCTTAGAATGCCTTCATTTTCTCCTTGTAAATATGAGCGTTCTCGTAAGCCTCGTTCCTAATCTCTTCAAGCTCATTCAATTGAAGCTTCCTATGAAGACCAGCCGCATCTATGTCCATGTTGAACATTTTGACTGCCCAATGCGCTCTGTGCTCTAACTCAACCGGAAGATGACATGGTTTTCCATAGATGAGCCGAAAGGGAGACATCCCAATTGGTGTTTTGTAGGTTGTACGATACGCCCACAGTACATCATTCAAACGCAAGCTCCAATCTTTCCAAGTTGGCCTAACTATCTTCTCCAAAATCTACTTGATTTCTCAATTCGAAACCTCGGCTTGCCCACTTGTTTGAGGATAATAGGTTGTTGAAACCTTATGCATGACATTGTACTTCCTGAGCAGGGCCTCGATGGTTCGATTGCAAAAATGGGAACCTCCATCACTTATAAGTACTCTTCGCATCCCAAATCTGGAAAAGATGTTAGTTTTGACAAAATCTGCAACCACATTAGAATCATTAGTACGGGTGGTTTTTGCTTCCACCCATTTCGAGACAAAATCAACCGCAAGTAAAATATAATTGAAACCATGAGATGAAGGAAAATGACCCATAAAATCAATACCTCAAACATCAAAAATTTCAACAGAAAGGATTGGGGCTTGCGACATTTGGTCCCTTGGACCTGTATTCCCTGTTGTTTGACAACCGTCACATGTTATGCAAAAAGTTCTAGCATCCTTAAAGATAGTAGGCCAATAAAATCCACATTCTAAAACCTTAAGTGCTGTGCGTTGTGTACCAAAGTGTCCTCCACATGCATAAGTGTGACAGAAAGTTAAAATTGAATTAAACTCTTAATCATGCACACACCTACGAACAATCTGATCAGGGCAATATTTCACCAAGTACGGGTCATCCCACACATAAAATCGTGCATCATTTTTAAGTTTATCACGTTGGTGCTTGTTTAGGGTGCTTGGAACTTGTTTAGACACCAAATAATTGACTAAATCAGCATACCATGGCTCACATACCTCAATGGACAGCAACCGCTCGTCTGGGAATGCTTCAGGGATGGGTAATGGCTCCTCATTGTGTACCAAACAGCTCAAGTGGTCAGCCAGCACATTCTCACTTCCTTTCTTGTCTTGAATTTCGATGTCGAACTCTTGGAGAATGAGCATCCATCGAATAAGCCTTGGCTTGGCTTCTTTCTTCGTGAGCAAGTACTTCAATGCTACATGGTTAGAGTAAATTATAACTTTTGTACCAAGTAAATAAGAACAAAACTTATCTAAAGCAAAGACAATAGCAAGAAGTTCTTTTTAAGTGGTGGAGTAGTTCAATTGAGCGTCATTCAAGGTCCAGGATACGTAGTAGATGACATGCGGCTGCTTATCCTTCCTTTGCCTTAAAACAGCCCCTATTGCATAATCTGAGGCATCGCACATAAGCTTAAAAGGAAGACTCCAATCTGGTAGAACTATGATGGGGGCCGAAGTTAGTATCTCCTTGAGGTGATTGAAGACCTTGTCACATTCATTTTCAAACTTAAATGGCACATCCTTCTGTAGGAGTCGGCATAGGGGTATGGAGATCTTTGAGATATCTTTGATGAATCGTCTATAGAATCCTGCATGTCCAAGAAAAGAATGAACCTCTCTCACTGAAGTGGGAGAGGGTAAGTAGCATACAAGATCTATTTTCGATTTGTCAACCTCAATTCCCTTTGCTGAAACTATGTGACCTAAAACTATGCCTTGTTTTACCATAAAGTGACATTTTTCCCAATTTAAAACAAGGTTAGTTTCAATGCATCGTTCCAAGATCAAACTGAGATTAGTTAAACAACCATCAAATGATTCACCAAAAACACTAAAATCGTCCATGAAAACCTTAATAATCTTCTCAAAGTAATCTGAAAACATACTTACCCTGCATCTTTGAAAGGCCGCTGAAGCATTACATAAACCAAATGGCATTCGACGATAAGCAAAGGTACCAAACGGACAAGTAAAACTGGTATTTTCTTGGTCGTCTGGAGCTATAACAATCTGATTATATCCCGAATAAAAGTGGTCTTTTCTAAGTATGCGTCCTTAATCAACATACAAGAATAAGTTTTCAATCAAACAGTTAAGTAAATTGCATTCACGATTTATGAAATAATAACTGGACGTAATTAACTCATGTCACATATACGTTCGTGGCTTTGAATTCTCCCCTAGCTAAAATGAGTTTAGTTCCTCATGTCCACAATTAAACAAAGACAATTAAAATTAAACATTGAAACATAGAATAGTATACACCTAGAAACGCTTCAACAATCCAACGTCTTGAATGGCAAGCACGGCTCCAAGTGGGTTCGTCTTCTCCTTTCTTCCAAAGCTGCGGCACAATGGGGATTTTCTGAGTTAAGGCTCTTATGTGTGTGTTGTGGTGGTGGTAGTATTAGTGGTCTGAAATTATGCGGCAAAAGAGTGTACTTATAGGGCAAAACTCACGGCACAAGAAGACTTTATTTTAGAGAAAAATTAAACACTTCAATCCCACAAGGAAAAGGCCATCTAGAAGTCAGAAACCAAGGAGAATAGGGATAGGGGGTGCGGCTTCTAGAAGAAGAACTTAAAGGGACGAAGCACCACCTTTGTAGGACAAGAGATAGGACTTCTAGAATCAAGTTTTTATATGTCCAAGTCTAAAAAGAACTCCCCCTTGCTGCTAGAATTAAGGTGAAATAGGATTAGGATAAGATAAGATTAGGATGGATAAGATAAGGATAAGATAAGGTTAGGATAAGGTTTAAATAAGATAAGGCTGTTAGGATAATGTTTCCTTCTCTTTAGCTGATTCCTTATCTTCAATGTCTTGAATTAATTTCTCCTGATGTTAAGCACATTCCTAGCCTCTCTTGAACTTCAAAAATGTCCATCCACCTTGCTTCATGCATGTGCTATCCATTCCAAGCCCAAAACTGCTCTAAAATGCTCCAAATTGCACTTTCTTGCCAACTTTGTCATTTGAACCTACAAACACACGAAAATGGCTTAAAACACTCTAACAAGCAGAAACTAACTAAGTAAATGCAAAGAAACAAGCTAACTAAGTCGCATAAATATGCTCATATCATGTTGCCTTGTTTGTTTTGTTGCATCCATGGTATTTTTGAAGTGCTTTAAGAGCAATACCATCACTATTCTTGCAAAGCAAGGTGATTCGCAAGATAGAGGAACGACGTTAAAGCGTTGTGCGCTGTTGACTGGCCCTAAGGCACTTGTTCTTCCTGCGAAAAACAACTTGATGCATATCAAGTCATGGTCTTCTAAAGTATCTTGGGAGGTGACAGATTTTGGTCGACCAAATACAAAGAAGAAGGTGTGTACATCGAGGATTCTTATCTTAAATCCTTCGCACCATGTTCATGACAATCCACTGGCTTCGTTTGAGCTTCTTGGCGACCGCATCCGTAGCAGAGCTATGACTTGGAATAGCACCTTGTAGACTATTGGAGAAGCCGTCTTTGCTGAGTTTTACTGGGAGCAGCTTGAAGATGTCTTGAGCCTATCGAAAGTTATGATCGTCATCCTTTCGTCCTTCGTGCGTCCTTTGAGCATTGGTGTTCAGTGACCAACACACTTCACATGGCTTAAAGGGAGATGTCGATTTCACTTTGGGATCTCCACAAGATAGGAGGTTTCCCAATCCATGGTAAGTTTTATGACGAGGTTGTTCCTAGCGTGGAGGAATTTTCTCATCGCAATAGCCGAGGATTGCCTACGAGTTGCCGTTATTTGTTTTGGTTATATCACAAGCTTTCTCAGGAACCTCAAGGTAAGTCAGGCATGAAGATATGTTCATGGATCTGATTTTGGTATTGGGGTGCCATGAAGTACAAGAATCCTTTAAAGAAAAGTGGCCTCAACAAGACAACCAGGCCAAAAGGAGACTTAGATCCGTCAGGCGCCATAGGTTCAACTGAGCGTCGTGCTCCTACCGAGTTGAAGGTGTTTGATGAACTTGGCGCAGTGTTAGAGCATGTAGAAGAATCTTACCTAGCCATTTTCTTAGCTTGTTGGCTTTGTAAGTTTGTTTTCCCCAAAGATGACGTCAACTTTATCTGCCCTGGAGTCTTTAAAGTGGCTAGCAAGATGACTGCAGGTGAATCTTTTAGCCTCACCAGTCTTTAACTAATATTTATGATGACTTGAGTATTATTTCGAACTCAGCGAGCACTGAAGATTGTGATGTGGTATTCCCCTATCACTATGTGCACGGTTGGTTAGGTGAGTATTTTGGCACTCATTTTTCTTCGTAAACTTTAGACAAGTCGAGGCCTTCTTTATCAACTTCAGCCAAGCCGAGGCCTTTGATGACAAAGTACTCTGGCGTGCTTCTACAAAGAGCCTTGATGATTTGCAAGCGCAAGCGTTGTTTAGAAGCAATAGATAATTCACACTATTATTTCTCAAACTTATCTTATCTTACAAGTCTTCGCTCGGGGTATGTTCCTATATGGCAAAAAGACCGATGTATTATTCAGCCGTATAGTCATTACCGTGTTGTTTGGCTTTGTCCAACATGTGCCAGGCAAGTTGAAGGAAAATGTGCAGTCAGAATCCTTGCAAGCCGTGTATATGCATTGGGAGTTTTGTACCCGTGCATGCACAAATGCTTCTATCACCCTGCCGGCCAAAGACGAGTTCAAAAGTGACTCGTGCCTACGTAGGTTAGTGGTTAAAGGTACACTATGAAGACTTGGGATGCCAAATGGCACCAATTCTTCTCGTTCACGCAATGATGTGCCAAGAAAGAGTTGTTCTGCGGTTCCTACACAGCTGGCACCTTTTGATTGTGCCAGCACAACTCCTTTGCAAGATGGACCTGTGGCCTTAGCTCTTCAAAGCTCGTGTTTGTTTTCTCAGTGCTTGAATGCTTCTAAAGAGGCAGGTGACGAAGTTGACTCGCACGAAGATGAGCTTATTTTGAACATACGACCGCTTAAAGGTGCTCAAGATGATAGTGATGTCAATTTTCGTCATAACAAGAAGAAAGTGTTTAGGTTTGCTCAATTTGATGGTCATGCGTCACTTGAGAAAGATGTATGTATTTCCTTCTTTCTTGTGATGTCTTCTGCTTTCATTGGTTCAGCTTTTGTTTCTAACATTTTTCTTTGCCTTCTTTAGGTTAGGCCCTCTTGTTCCTTTGATTTGGTGAACATGGGTGTTCATTCCTTTATGCAAATGCTATTTGGAAGTAGTATACCCACGAACGAGGAGATTAGAGACCCGCCTAGTGCAGAGGTTATTACAAATCCGCCAAGTTACCCAAGTTTGTCGTGCGTAGGTAAAGGTATGCAAGAGCCTATCATGCGTCCAACATCTTTGCCAGCTAGCTCCGAGATCTCTCTTAGAGGGTCGAACCTTGATGCGATGTAAAACAGCACACAAATTAAACCCTTTTGTTGACAATTGTAATATAGATGCAAGTACGGATCGTTCTAGACTGGGGATTAGGAGGGATTGCTAAAACACTTGAAACTGACTCAAAAACGTAAAACTAAGTTAAAAACACTAAACTAGACTCAAAGAATGCAAAACTAAACTCTAAAACACTAAAACAACTCAAAAGACTCAAAACAGCACAAAACAAGCTAAAAGACTCAAATCTGCCACTAAAAGTAAATTTGGACGAAAATAGGTTTTGGCTAGACTCAAAACACTTAAAAACACAAACTAAATCAGTTTTTAACTAATATGAATCAACAAAGTAAAGGGGGATTTGGTTTTGACGAATTTGAAAACAAAACAAGTAAATTAAAGAACTAATGAATTCTGCACGAAATTGGGTAAAACTATGGATGATGGGCTAGCTAGGAGGTTCTTCTCCACACATGACACACTTGCAAATAAAACGATTTCCAGTTGATTTTCAATAAACCATGAATTCTCAACGCCCCAGATTAACCGTGAATTGCACTAATTAACCCTCAGATTTTCCTAATTTTATTGAATTGGATGATTGCATACAACAACCCAAAGCATTCTCCACAAGTTCCCTACATGAATTACATAATAGAGATACAAGCAAAGATCATTAAGTTCTATGAAAATCATAAGCATTGACGAGGCACTTGTAACTATGAATTGCATGAAACTTATGCCAAGAATTTACTTAACGCAATTGTGACTAGCAATCTTCACTACTTATGAATATAAGTTCATAACGATTGGGTGAAACTTCCTTATATCCTAGCATCAGATTTATGCATGAAAATTAAGCGTGCACTCTCAACCAATCACACACAAATCAGTTTTAATTCAAACAGATAAGTAAATTGAATTCACAACTTATGAATCACAACTGGATGTAATCAAATCATATTGCAAGTATAACCATGGTTTCAAATTTCCCCCTAGCTAAGAGGGGTTTAGTTCCTCATACTCACAAAACAAAGCTTATTGAATTGAAACATTGAAAACAAAAGAAAGATTACACCTAAAACGTTCCAGCAATCCTAACTCGAATGGCAAGCACGTCCAAGGGCTCTCATCCTTCCTCTTTGCTAGGCACAAGGTTTGGTGGTGTGTTTTGGGGGTTATGAATGGTGCAGAAGGCTGGGTTTATGGCTAGGATAGGTGTATGGTGCGACAAGGGTTGAATAAGGTCAGAAACTATGAAGAATGGTGAATGATGGATACGGCAGAGAGTGGGGATTGATTTCTGGCGTGAATGGGTGAATGAATAGATGATTTCGGGGCTGTAAAAAGGAAGTTTATTTAAGGTTTTCAGAAATTAAAACCCTAACTTATTTAGGTAATCAGAAATTAAGTCAAAAGCTTCTAGAAAGAGGAAATAAAATCAGAAAACTAAGGGAAAGTGCTAAGATATCCGGCAGAGACTTTAATTAAAAGGGGAATGTGTTTTAATGCAGGAAATAGGAAAGAAGGACTCTCCCTTGCACGGCAAGGAAGAGGAAACCAAGAACAAGGTGCGGCAAGGGTTGTTTAAGTGCAAGGAAGGTTCAATTTGTGTCCTAAAATGCATAGGAGGCCTTCAATGTTGCTGGAACTTATTTAGGATTAGGAAAGGTCAAACCAAAATAGGAAACCTTGGCTTAACTTTCCTACTTCAAGTAGGAATCCTTGTTTGAGTAGGAATCCATCTCCCATTAGGAATCCTTCTTCAATTAGGAATCCTTCTTCAATTAGGAATCCTTCTTCAATTAGGAATCCCTCGTCAATTAGGAATCCTAACATCTTCAAATCTTCAATTTCGTCCATTCCTTTTGCTCCAAGCATGTGATATCCATTCCAAGCCCAATTTTGCTCCAAAATGCACCTTCTTGCATACTTTGTCCTTAGAACCTAAAAACACACGAAAATGACTTAAAAGACTAAAATAACTAAGAAATAACAACGTAAATGCACAAGAACAAGCCAACTACGTCGCCTAAATATGCTCATATCAAACCTTAGTGGTACTGAGCAGCTTATCCATCGCATCAACCTTCGTGCAGCCATAGATATCAAAAGCCACATTGAGAAGAGGATTTCAAAGTGCCCAGTGGAGGACCTTGCGTTGCTCAAGGAGGACTTGTCGAAGCTTGTTTATGTGATTGACAACCTTAACATTGATTCCTCGCTCTTGAGAGTGAAGATTGCTGAACTTATGGTCGCCTCAACTTAGTATTCTTCCTTGCATGCTATTTCCTTGAATAAGTTGAGTCCAGAGGTTAAAGCTTAACAACTTGAGGCAATAGACTTATCAATTCCCCAAGTTTGGTATTCTCATCAAGCTACTTCAGAAGGTTATCAAGTCACAATGACTTCTTTAGCTTCCGTCCAAGCACGTCTTGAAACGTTGACGCGTGAGCGAGAGCAATTGGAAATCGAAGCATCACGACTTCAAGGTGTTCTTGTAAACACGAAAATTTTGTATCAAATAAAACGAGAACACGTGTACAAAGTTGATTTGTATTGATTTGAATTTGTAGGTTACTATGTCTGGTTACAATTTTCCTCTGATTCAGTCTTCAAATTTGATGTAGATGCATGGGTTGTTGATCCAAGGGTCGTAATGACTTGATCTCGAAAGAATGATTGAACAATTGCTTCAAGTTTTGAGCTTGAAACAATGCTTGGATGGTCTTCACCTTAAAGTTGCGGTAAGGGGTGATGTTGATGCAGGATTTCGTTGATTCAAGGGTCTTGGAGGCTTGATCTTAAAACAAACATTGTTACAAGTTTTGAGCTTGCAACAAAGTCTTGAAGGAATCGGTATGATTGATTGTTGATTCTTCAAGGGAGTGCTTCGGCTTTGGTTGCGCGTTCTTTAAAGAGAGCTTTGGCAGCGTATTAGCCTTCAAAGATTTGTGCAGAGGTTCTTCTCAATGTGTAATTTTTGACCCCTTTGTGTGTCTTGGGTCCTTGTATTTATAGACTTCCAAAGCCATGCCTTTGGATGTATTTGGCCTTGAATTGTGTCCGATTCGTCCATGGGAGAATTTACACATATTTTGTGTCTTAATTTCAGCCACTTTCCTCATATTGGCTGAAATTTATAGGCCTTGTTGCCTATTTGTTAGCAATCTTCAATTCTTGCTTATTTTGTGAAGATGTTTTGGCCTTCTTTTCAGTTTTGAGAGATTTTGGGCCCCTTGCCGTTTTTAAGGGGATTTTCCCCCTTTTTTGCCGAATTTTGGGAATATTTTACACTTCCTTTGCTTGATTTGTGCCACATGTCATTGATGACTTGTCCATTTGTGATGAGTCATATGCCACGTGGAGCTTTATGATGCATCATTTGCATGCAACAAAATTTACATGTCTACAAATGCCCCCACTTCAAGGTGCATTGTAGGCAAGTGCTTGTCACATGTAGGAAACGTGTTTTGAAGTCCCACAATGTGAATGTTCTAACTCAAGGGTCGTCGAGACTTGATCTTGAATTAGTTTTCTTCTTCAAGGCCCATGGAGGTGTATTTCTTGAATTGGAATGATGAATTTCGTCAAGGGCCGTGGAGGCGTATTTCTTGAACGAAACATTTCTTCAAGGGCCGTTGAGGCTTGGTCTTGAATGAAATGAAAATTTTCTTCAAGGGCCGTAAAGGCTTGATCTTGAAAGAAATGAAATTTTTTCTTCAAGGCCCGTAGAGGCTTGATCTTGAAAAAAATGAAAAAAAATTTCTTCAAGGGCCGTAGAGGCTTAATCTTGAAAGAAATGAATTTTTTCTTCGAGGGTCATAGCGGCTTGATCTTGAAAAAAAATTGGAAATGAATAAATCGGCACATACTTATTATGCGTATTGATTTTTCCATAATTTTGACAAAATGCATTTGGTGTATTTTTTAATTTTTTCCTTGTAGTTGTAGGAAAAAAAATGTTTTTCCTTTCTTAGGTAGGAACCTCCTTCAATTTCCTTCAAAATGTTGGAAAGCCTTGATGATTTCCTTCAAGGTTTTGGAAAGCCTTGATGATTTCCTTCAAGATTTTGGAAAGCTTTGATGATTTCCTTCAAGGTTTTGGAAAGCTTTGATGATTTCCTTCAAGATTTTGGACAGATTTAATGCTTGTCCTTGGTTAAGTGCATTTTTTCCTTTCCCTTTTTTTTTTCCCATGGCAAAGAGGGATTCTTTCCATTCCCCTTTTGTTTTCCACGGCAAGGAAGTGGTTCTTTCCTTTGTTGTTTTGGAAATTCTGAAGCCCTTTCCTTATTTTTTTTTGTTTTCTTTTCTTTTCTTTGCTGATTTTTGTTGCAAAAAAAGCATGTATTTTTTCTTTGTGTCGTGCATCACGTTGCTATTTTTTGCTTGGAATTTCCTTCTTTCTTTTGGTTGGAATGTGCTTCCTTGTTTTGATTTTCCTTTTGCCATTTAGGTATGTGTTTCCCTTATAGCATTAGGAAGCAATTGACCCTATTTATAGTACCATTGGGTGTGTATTTTTTTCACAATTCACATCCTTGCTGTGTGCTTGTTGCTGTGGGTTTTTGTTGCTGTGCTTGCCCTGGGCTGCTTACTTGAAGCCTGTTGCAGTGCGACACTTTTTATCTTGTGGTGCTGTGTAAAAGACTGCAGCGGGTTTGCATTGTGTAGTGCCTTTTGGTCACAGTTTTCCGTCGATGGTGACATTGCCGTGCACTGCAAGAAACTGCTTGCGTAATCGCTGCGAGGTTGCTTAGTGCGATTGCGTAGCATTTTGGTTTTCTTTGCTACTGTAGCGTGCATTGAAGGACCATCTTGTAGCTGCCCTCTTTGCCGTGCTCTTCAAGCTTTGTGGCTGATTTATTCTCGTCGTTGCGATTTTGTCATCGTCATCCTCCAACGCTCACGAGGTTTGTCTCACATGTCTTTCGCTTTAGTAAAGCAATTTTGTTTCTTTGCTGCCCCACTCTCATGCTTATGTTGCTTTGTTTATTTTGTTGTAGTCATGGTGTTTTTTAAATGCTTTAAGAGCAATACCATCACCATTCTTGCGAAGGAAGGTGATTCGCAAGATAGGGGAACGATGTTGAAGCTTTGTGCACCGTTGACTGGCCATAAGGCGCTTGTCCTTCTTGCAAAAGACAACTTGATGAATATCAAGTCGTGGTCTTCTAATGTATCTTGGGAGGTGATAGATTTTGGCCAACCAAATGCGAAGAAGGCGTGTATGTCGAGGATTCTTATCTTGAATCCTTTACACCATGCTCGTGACAATTCACCGACTTCGTTTGAGGTTCTTGGCGATCGTGTCCGTAGCGGAGCTGTGACTTGGAATAGTATTTTGCTGATTACTGGAGAAGCCGTCTTTGTTGAATTTTATTGGGGATGGCGTAAAGATGTTTTGAGTCGATCCAAAGATAAACTTACCAACGTGGGCATTTACCATGTTGTGTACGCATCATTGTTTAGTTATGATCACTATCATTCCATCCTTCATGCGTTGTTTGAGCATTGGTGTTCAGCGACCAACACACTTCACACAGCTCCAGGAAAGATGTCGACTTCACTTCGGGATCTCCACAAGATAGAAGGCTTGCTGAACCAGGGTAAGTTTTACGACGAGGTTGTTTCTAACGTGGAGGAATTTTCTCATCGCAATAGTCGAGAATTCCATGCAAGTTACCGCTACTTGTTTTGGGCGTATCACAAGTTTTCCCATAAGGCTCAGGGTAAGTCAGGCATGAAGATTTCTTCATGGATCCGATTTTGGTATTGGGATGCCATGAACTACAAGAAGCCTTCGAAGAAAAATGGCTACAACAAGACCACTAAGCCAAAGGGAGACTCAGACTCGTCAGGTGTCATTGGTTCAGCTAGGTGTTGTGCCCCTACTAAGTTGAAAGTGTTTGACGAACTTGGCATAGCGTCAGAGCATGTGGAAGAATCTTACCTAGCCGCTTTCTTAGCTTGTTGGCTTTGTAAGTTTGTTTTCGCCAAAAGCCGACGTCAACTTTATCCATCTTGGAGTCTTCAAAGTGGCTAGCAAGATGGCTGTAGGTAAATCTTCCAGCCTTGTTATTCCCATTTTAGCCAATATTTACATTGGCTTGAGTATTGTTTCAAACTCAGGGAGCACTAAAGATCGTGCTGTGGTACTTCTCTACCATTATGTGTACGGTTGGTTGGGTGAGTACTTTGGCACTCATTTTTCTTCGTCGATTTTAGACAAGTCGGGGCGTTCTTCACCAACTTCAGTCAAGCTGGGGCCTTTGATGACAAAGTACTCTGGCGAGGTTTGATGATTTGCAGGCACGAGCTTTGTTTAGAAGCTGTGAAGGTTTGAGAATGAACCATCTAGCAAGGGTTGGCTTGGCCCGACGAGGCCTCATAAATGATTCACACCTTTGTTTCTCAGACTTGTCTTATCTTACAAGTCTTCCCTCGGGGTATGTTTCTTTGCGGCAAGGAGACCGATGTATTGTTCAGCTATATAGTCCTCACCACTTCAGCAGGCAGTTTGGTATTGTCCAATGATAGGAGCATATTTATGCGACCTAGTTAGTGTGTTTTCTTGCTTTTATTTAGTTAGGTATTGCTTATAAGAGTGTTTTAAGCTATTTTTGTGTGTTTGTAGGTCCAAATGACGAAGTCCGCAAGAAGATGCAATTTGGACCATTTTAGAGCAGTTTTGGGCTTGGAATGGACATCACAAGCAATGGGCAAGTGGATGGACAAATTTGAAGTTCAAGAGAGGCTAGGAATGTGCAAAACATATGGAGAAATAAATCCAAGACAAAGAAGATAAGGAATCAGCTAAAAAGAAGGAACATTATCCAAAACCTTATCCAACCTTATCTTATCCAAACTAACCTTATCTTACCTTATCTTATCTTATCCTATCCTAATCTTATCCTACCATAATTCCAGCTGCAAGGGGGACTCCTTTTTATATTAGGACACCTAAAACCTGTTTTTAGAAGGCCTTTTCATTCTAGAAACATGCCACAACACTCCTTTCTAGAAGCCTTAAAAATCTGGCGCCTGGACCCTTTCTAGAAGCTCTAGAACCTGCAATCCCTTTCCCCCTTGGAATCTGATGTTTCTCCTAGGATTGTGTAATCCTTTTCCTTCCTTGATTTCTGAAACTTAGCCTAATCCTTAGGGATTGTGCTGCACCCTCTCCTTATATATACACACATATGTCGCACCATTTAGATTACCATTCACCCCTCTCTACAACCACCCTCTACCATCAGATCACCACACCATCCACCACACAACCTCTTGTGCTGCAGCTAAGCAAAGGGAGGAGAATGAGCCATCTAGAGCCGCGCATGCCATTCGAGACGTTGGATCGCTGGAGCGTTTCTAGGTGTATTTTATCTCTGTTTTCAATGTTTAAATTCAGTTTTCTTTGTTTATTTGCAATCATGAGGAACTAAACCCCTTTATAGAAAGAATAACTGGAAATTGATTTGTGTTGCATATGTGTCATGTGTGGAAAAAGACCCTCTAGCTAGCCATTCACCCATTCAAATCACTCAATTTTGTGCATACTTAAGTTTACTATACAATTTCGTTTGTTAAGTCTTAATTTCGTCAAAACCAACCCCCAGGTCATTTAATTGTGTTAGTTTAGTTAGAATTCGTCAAAACCTGTTTCCCTTAAGTCTTTAAGTTTTTAAGTTTAATTTTCGTCCAAATCACTTGTTAGGTCTAGTTTAGACTTATAGTAATTTAGTTTGTGTGTTTTAAATCAATTTAGCTTGTTTTGAGTTGTCTAGATCTAGTTTTCTGTTTTTAAGTCTAGTTAAGTGGTTAGAGTCAAAATTGTGTAGATTAGCATCCCTTTTAATCCCCATCCTAGAACGATCCCTACTTTCATATACTACATCAATAGGGTTTAAGTTTGAGTGCAATTTAATTTCACATCAAATTTTTGGCACCTTTGCCAGGGATTAGCAAAATTGCTAATCACTTGTTTCTGTCTGTCTTTTATTTTGATTTTTGATATTTGATTTAGTTTTATTTCTTTGATTTCAGGTACTAGAGAAGTAAGATATGGCAATTGTTAATACTCAAGCTCAAATAGAGAATCTTACTTCTCAAGTGTCGCAGTATATCGAAAGGACCACAATGCAAAGTGTCTCTACATTTGGGGTGCCCTATGGGCAAAGATATCAAACTCATAAACGTCCTCAATTCACTGGGAACGGATGTGCTTGGGGTTATCAAGGCCATAACCGATCAAGGGACAACATGTTTTCCAACACTTACAATTCCGATTGGAGAGATTATTCAGATTATATGTGGGGGGAACCTCAACCATTTCAACGAGGTGGATATTGGCAGCAAGATGAGGAGTTCTATTCAAGACCTATGCAACCACCACAGCCTCCACCACAATCTTCCCAACCACATTCAGGTTCGTCCATGGATAATGATCAAATTATTCAATTATTAACCTCTATGGCGTAGGGAATGCAAAATCGAGACAAAAAGGTGGATGAATTGGAGAAGCAAGTAGGGTAGATTGCGGAGTTCATGGTCCAATTCAGAGAGCAAGGCAAGTTGCCTAGTTCAACCATTGTTAACCCGAATGGGGGATTCGAATCTACTAAGGTCATCATTTTGCGAAGTGGAAAACAAGTTGAAGCTGACCTAGAACCGTCCAAACACAGCCTGAACATGGATGAATTGCTGCTGCTAGAAGAAGAGGAGGAGGCCACACCTACGGCAAGGGTAGAACAACCCTTGCCGCAGCCCCCTAAAGTCCCTAGGTTGTCCAACTCTGGTAATATCGTTCCAAACTCAATTCATTCTAACCCCATTCCACCAAATGTCCCTTTTCCTCACAGGTTCATGATTTCCAAGAACGAAGAAAGTGAAAAAGACATCGTGGAAGCCTTCCCAAAGGTGCAAAGTAGTACCCAAATTCTTGATACACCATAACAAGTCCCAGATTGTGTTAAGCTGTTCGAAGAGAATTGTACGTCAAGAAGAATGATTCAAGAGAAAGAAGTGGCTGGAGAATATGTAAAATGCATCAAAGAGGATATTCATGAGACAACAAAGCCCAAAGAAGTTGAATTTTATGACACGGGACAAGTCACAACTCTCAAAACACCAAATCTGGCTGAATTTTCTTGTCCTACAACTTTCGAAAGGGTGTTTATCATTGAGTTCTTGTCGGAGCACACAGGTAAGCCACCTCCCTGAATGTCAATTTCGTTTTATACTTACATGTTGTTAATGATTCAGGCACCCACTCTAGAATTTAAACCATTGCCGGATCATTTCAACTATCACCTTCCATTCAAAGATCAACTCCATGCCGTGGGACCTAGTAAAGCATAATTGAAGGATTCATCCAGCTGGAAGACATTAAAGCAAGCGCTTCTTGGGAGGCAACCCATGTGTTAGAATAAAGAAGACCTAGGAATCTCCGGCACCACAACCAGATTTGTTTTCTAAACCCTACTCTTTATTGCTTTTACTTTGCCATATTTGTCATGTTTGTTAGTTGTGTTGTTTGCTTGTTTGTGTGATAGTCTATGCTTGAAACATTGAGGACAATGTTTGGTTTAAGTGTGGGGGGGTAAACAAAGTGTTTTAATTGATATTTTCGTGGGATTTTATCACCTATCACTTCTAAAGTTGTTACTCATTGTTTTAAGTGTTTTTATTGTGTTTTGAAGTGTTTTAATGTGTCCTATAGCAGAAAATCCGAAAATTTTGAAAAAAATCGAAAAATTTTTGAAAAATACCAAAAAGAGTCGTTTTAGAGTCATTTTTGTTGTGTGTTATGTTTTAGGGTGCCTTCCAACACAATGATGAGGATTTGGTTTTTAATTACGTGACTGTTAAAGAAGGTTACAGACATGGATGGAAGTTTGATATGCTCTTTGGTTTATGCTTAGTTGTAGTTGTAATTTACGAATTCACATGTAATCACAAAGGGAAAAAAACATCAGTTTTTGTAACATGCTTGAAGGAAGAAACTCAAACTAACGCTACAACCCTGAGAGACTTGAGCCTAAACTTTGTTTGGAGAGTTATTAATCTGTGAAGTTTTTGTTTACTAAAGTCGTTGCATGATCTCATTATTTCTTTGCTTGGTTGCTACTTAGAATGCATTTTCATCACTATAGATCCAAATACTAGAACTCATGTCTGTTTCATTCAAAGCATAAAATTGATGGCATAACAAATAACAAGATGAAGTTGTTTAGTTAAAACTAGAGCCAAAAAGCCGAACCCTTTGCATATGTATTGTAGGTTTAACCCTTTTAAGCCTTATTTAGCCTATTTTCTTTGTTAGCATCCTTACCAGTCTCTAATATCTGCCTTTATCTACTGGTTCTTGATCTGAATAAATTCCCAAGTGATGTTTCTCCACAATAGGAGTATCCACAGGTTTACACCCAAGCATACATGTTTCCTTTAACAAATCTAGAACATATTTCCATTGAGACAAGAAAATACCTTTGGATGAACGAGCAACCTCAGCTCCAAGAAAATACTTTAAATCACCCAAAATCTTCTTCTCAAACTCGACAGCAAGGTTTTTTTTCCAATTTGACAATCTCATCTGAATCATCACCTGTTATTATCATATCATCCACATAAATAATTAAGGCTGTTACTTTACCGTTTCTCTATTTCACAAATAGAGTATGATCATAATGACTTTGATAATACCCATTCTTCCTCATGGCCTGAGTGAATCTCCCAAACCATGCACAAGGTGACTACTTAAGCCCATAAAGTGACTTCCGCAATCGGCACACTCCCGTTTTTCCTCCAGTCTTATATCCTGGAGGAAAATCCATATACACTTCCTCCACCAGATGCCCATGAAGAAACGCATTTTTTACATCAAACTGTTTCAATGGCAAATCCAAAATTGCAGCTAATTAGATAAGAACTCGAACCGCATTTATCTTAGCTACCGGAGAAAAAGTTTCCTGATAATCAACACCATACGTTTGAGTATATCCTTTTGCTACCAACATTGCTTTATAATTGTTGAGTGATCCATCAGCCTTGTATTTAACTGTAAAAACCCATCGGCACCCAATTGGTTTTTTTTCCTTTTGGCAGCTCCACTACTTCCCATGAATTATTTTTCTATAGTGCCCTCATCTATTCATCCATTGATTCAGCCCATTCTCGATTCTTCAAAGCATCATCTACTCAAGTAGGTACTTAAATTGACTCCACATTGTTCACCTAAGCTTGACGTTTGGGTGAAAGATTTTTACATGACACATAATTGGCTATTGGATACCTCACTTTTCCTTCTGGAGAAAACTTGTCAGGGGGTACACCACAATTTTGCCGTGGTGGAAACTTATATGTACTTATAACATCATTAGTTACATGAGCATCACTAGAACTTACCTCAGGGATATTCAGATAAGACGTATTGGACGACGGCACTATCGAGCTAGAGAAATGGGGGAAAACATCTTCGGCACAAGTCTCGGGGCTGCTAGTTTCGGCAGAAGCCTGCAGTGAAGCTAGCTTAGCTTCGGCAATGGCTGGTTGAATGCCAGCTTAGAGACTCTCGGCATACCCTTCTTCGGCAATCAATGGCCGACCACCTGCAGTAGTTTCGGCAGGAAGGGACCAAGACTCTACTACATCACTCGGCACATCACCGTCATTATCACAGTGCACTCCTCCTGAAGCAATTACGCCTTGTACATCCAAGCACCCAAAATCACCATTAAGATCACAAGTACTAGCATTTTCCCCCTTGTGGTTGGAAGGTGATGATATTGGAGTATAAAAATATTTTGATGTAGAGAAAGTCACATCCATAGTCATATACATATGGCGGGTTTTAGGGTGATAACACTTATAACCTTTCTGTTGGGATGTAAATCCAACAAAGACACACCAAAGAGCACAAAGATCCAATTTACTATGATGAATCATGTGGATATGAACATAAGCAACACATCCAAACACCTGAGGAGTAACAGTGTTGTTAGAGAGAATAGGAACATGTTTCGTCAATACTTGGAGTAGAGTACGGAATTCTACAGCCCGTGATGGCATGCGATTAATGACATACACTGCATAAGTGATGGCGTCCGACCAAAAACTCTTAGGTACGGACGCACCAATAAGCAATGCACAAGCAGTTTCCAAAATATGACGATTGTTTCTCTCAGCAACCCCATTTTGTTGTGGGGTATGAGGAAAAGTTGTCTCATGGAAGATTCCTTGATTACAGAAAAAAAAAAAAAAAAAAAAAAAAAAAAAAAAAAAGATAACTCAGAGTTAACATATTCACCCCCGTTATCAGAATGGAGAACCTTAATAATGAAGGAATATTGTATAGCCACCATATGAGAGACAGAACGAATAATCATACTAACATCACTTTTATGTTTCAACACATATACCCATGTCATACATGTGCAATCATCAACAAACGTAACAAACCACTTAACCCCTGAAATGGTATTAATAGGTGAAGGCCCCCAAACATCTGAATGCACAAACTCAAACGGAAGCAATCTTTTATTCATACTACGAAAAATGAAGCACGATGGCTCTTAGCAAGAATACATACTTCACAATGTAAGTCTGATTCTTTTATTTCATGAAACAAGCTAGGCAACATACGCCTTAAATAACTAAAAGAAGCATGTCCTAACCGACGATGCAACAACCAAACTGCTTGCAGATTACAAGTACGGGATGCTCGAACTACATTAGCTCTACCAGGAACGACGTCATCCACATAATACAACACCTCTCTCTTAGTGGCACGCACAATTATCTCCTTGGTCTGAACATCTTGAAGTAAAGAAAAACAACAGATACATAAGTACAACACAATCCCAATTACTCAATAACTTGGGGAATAGATAATAAATGATGAGACAACGACAGAACAAGCAAACAATGGTGAAGAGAGAGACGGCGTAAGGTCCACTGTGCCGGTCCTAGTCACCACGGCAGTGGTGCCATTCGCTGTTGCTACGCACTTTTGATGAGTCATTGTCATACACGTAAATAACTTTTTATCGAATGTCATATGATTTGTTGCACTAGAGTCTAGAATCCAACCTGTATGGTGCTCAGTACCAGAGGCTAAAAGAACACGTCAAACAGTACCTATATTGGATAAGGATTCACTAAGATGGGTCTTAGTCAACAAGGTTTGACTCGGATCCCCTTAAGTATGCACGGCCTCCTTGTTACTAGGTATTGTGGCGGCTACAGATGCACGACTTCCACTAGCTCTATTGGCAGCACGCTCCTTTGCTCGCAATTTTTTCTTCAATTATGGGAACCATTCAAGTACTTCATGTTTTTTAAAACATGTATCTTTTGTATGACGGGTTTTCCCACAGAAAGTACACTTCAAATCATCCTTTTTTTCTCAAGTAAATGGGCGAGAATTTGTTGATGACAACAAGCTATAGGACCGGGCAGAAGATGGTGGCCGTGACACCATAGCCACGGGGGGTGTTACTTCTTGATTCCCAACAGCACTACCTCCCATCATAGTAGCATGGCGTTGTGCTTCCTGCCTAACAACAGAAAACACTTCATCCACGGATGGTAAAGGTTGAGTTCTCAAAATATCACTACGTACCTTATCAAAGATATCATCAAGTCTTGCTAGAGAAGCATACACACGATCTAGTTGGATCTCTTCTCGAAGTGTCTTCAAGTCAATAGCATATTCCATCTTGATTGGTTTTCTTTGATCCAGTTCTTGCCAGATAGCTTTGAGATCAGCATAGTATACACCAATAGGCCGCCCTTCTTGTCGAAGTCAGAATGACTATACCTTCAACTCATAAATCTGAGAGATATTAGACCCATCATAATACGTTGGAGCAACTTATTCCCATACTTCTTTAGCAGTACGAAGATGGATGAAAAACCCCATGATGGTAGGATCCATGGAATTAATCAACCACCTTTTCACAATTACATTCCCAGTCTCCCAAGTTTCATACTCAGCACTATCTTCCTTGGGCTCCTTAATACTCCCTGTCACAAACCCTTTCTTACCACACCCAGCAATATGCATCTCCTATACTTTGAACCAAAGAGGATAATTTGATCCATTGAGTTTTACGGTATTCGGTACGTTTGAAGCATCATTATCTACAGGGCTCATAACTGAATTGTCGATGGTCGTACATAGACCTCCTTCCAACTTTAGCCGTGAGTCTTCGACACTGGTCATCTTGATTCACAGGCAGCGATTTCCTACGAAGAGAAAAAACAAGACACACGACAAAGACACACGGATCACAGCAGGGCAGCAAGCACAACCCTTGCAGTAGCGGCACGGTACAAAAATTGTTTTCTGGTTTAGGGTTAGGGCAACAAGGCTCCGATGCCAAATAGAAATTTATGGCTTAATTCTCATGTATTGCATAATTGGGTATATAATACATACAATCCTTGTTCTCAAAGGAAAACTAAAAAAGGACACAAGAGATATCCTTCCTAATAAAGGACTGTAATATTTACACAATATTTACATTCTTATTTCTAAAGCTTACTCACGGCAATAGTTTGGACCTGTGAAATGAAGACCTACAAAAGCTTTGGTTAGAAGATGTGGTTACGAGACAGAGGCTCGGGGCCAAAGGGGTAGAGGAATACCTTAGAAGACTTCGAAACAGAATCTAAGAAAAGACTTGGACTATTTGGATCTAACGGAAAACTTGGCACAAAACCGGGGCAGTGGCGTTCTAGGATTCATATGCTGACACCACTTAGTTTCTGACCCAGAAATAGTTTTTTTCCTCTAATGGTTTTGTCTAAAAAATTTAGCCCAAAATTATTTAAAAAATGAATTTAGCCTAAATTTTCGGTAGCTTTTTTAAAAATAAAAATTTATGTACATTATCCTAATTTATTTTTATGAACATTCTAAACCTAATGAAATAACATGGAAAACCACACAACCTACCCCATTCTTAAACACAAATACATATGTGGGTAGAAAGAAAAAAAAAAGAATTGTTTGATGAAAGTGAACTTTGTGTTGGATGCTTGAACAAATACATAGGTATATTTATAGAGTTTTTGGGTGAATTTCAATATAAATAATTTATTTTTAGTTGTTTTAGCCTTTGGATTTATATTTGGATTGTTAGTGTTGGAATATGATCATGATGAGTTGGCTTTACTATGTGTGTATTTGATGTTTGGAGGTGCACCATAAGATTGGTGTACTGATATACACTTAACCAAAGGGTGTGATAAGAGGTATGACTTATCATAAAAGTTATACCCTTCTATAAGTGATGTGTCTTATCATGAAAGGATAAGACCATTCAGAAAAGCCTCACAACTCTATGGAAAGGGTATGATGAAGTTTATAAAAGGAGGATTCATTCCTCTAGACAAATTATCAAACGTGAAACAAACTCTCTTCTTCCCTTTGGTGTGCTATTTATCCCTTGGCACTACCACATAGTAATCAATAGTCTAACGATATTAGAATTTGATCCTGTGACAATCGTGCTAAATTCCACCAGTTAGATCTTTTTTTACTATTTAATTTGCTCTTATTCAATCTCAACCTTGGATTTAATGTATTTATAAAAATAAAAAAAAATTTAACAATTGAATATGGACCCTGTCCAATCACATGGGATGCCTGATCACAAAAAAAGTCGTCGGTCTTTCCATATGTAGACGGCAGCATCAACAACTAGGTCTCAATGCTGGGTCTAAGCCACTAACCTTGGCTCATTGTCTAGGCTATATTTGGCTTAGAAATAAGGTTTAACATAAAACCTTTTTTTACCCAAATGATTGGAGAATCTTTGGGCGAGTTTAAATTTTAAATTTTGAGTTTCAACCCAGCCATTAGAGTTGGTCTTGGTTGGTCTTAGAGAGATGAGCTTATTCCTCCACTTGTAAATAATGTATCTTCACCCTAAAACACTACAAAAATACCATTTTCAAACGAAATGATTTCGTCGGGTTAAACAAGATTTTGTCGCTTAATGTTTTGCCCGACGAAAATTAGTCGACTAATATTGGTCGGGCAAAATTCGTCGCACTAATGTTCACCTGACGAATATTAAAACTCCGTCGAGCAAATAGTGTTTGCCCGACAAAAATATCGACGACAATTCCGTCAAGCCAAGTGCGTTGACCAACTTCACCCAAAGAATCTAACTTGCTCGACGACAATATTTCGTTGGTAAAACCCATTGTTGAGCTGGAATAGTATTCTAAACAACGAAAATCAAACAATTTGCCCTATGAATTTTCCACTATTTCGCTGAGCAAAGTTGTATTTTCCGAAAATAAAAAAAAATTATTTTTGCCTGACGAAACAGTATTCTAAACCGTCGTCAACAAAAATAAAACTTTTTAATTTTTTGAAAATTCGTAATTTAAATAAATTAATTGATTTTAATTATACTAATCTCAAAAGAAATCATAGAGTCACAATATAAAAAAAATATTATTTAATAATATTAAAACTGAAATATTCATACAAATTTATGTAAAATACCTTAAACTAACTAACTACTCCTTGGGTGGCTGGTGGGATGGCGGCTGAAGGTCGCTCAGGAGATCAGGGAGGCGAATACCAGAGGTTGCCATTGCATGTGCCATCTCTAGATTGTACTGCCGAAATTCATCCTCCTATTGGCGTGCAGCTTCCTCTCAAGCTTTTTCTCACTGGCACAGTCTCTAACTCCATCTCCAATTGCAGCAATCTGGCTGACGTCCCACTTGTAGGCTGAGAGCTAGATGAAGAAAATCCCTTGAGGTCCCGAACCCAACGCTCCTAAGCTACGGGTCTTTCGGCTTTCCATCACTCGACCACGTCCATCTCCAATTATAGAGACAAAACTAGATCAAGTGTCAGCTGCTCCATTGGCGTGTCCTGCAGCTGTTGGGAAAGGTTGGCAAGGTACTCGTCTTTCTTCTACGACATAGAAGCCTACAAAAAAAACAGAGACACCAATTAAGATTATCGATCTTAATTTTAAAATTTTGAAGTGTAGTGAAATTTGAAATTAAAACTTTGAACACAATACTTACATAATGTCGTCTGCCACCTGGCTGCCATAATTGGCATGCGTATCCCCTCAGTTGTCGACTTCTGGGAAAAGAAAACCTTTTGCATACCTTTCCTCGACCTGGTAAGTGAAAGGCCAAGCACCAGAGTGATGGAGGTTCTGCTTCGCTTCCCGATTAGCCTTATTTGTCGTCCATTTCTGTTGTGTATTAAAAAATCAATTTATTTAAAAAAAAACTTGAAAAAAAAAAACTGAAAATTTGAAATAAAATTTTTAAAAAAAAAACTTACCATAAATTTCAAGATCTGAAAATGATCGCAAAGACAATGCCATTTGTGCATCATTTCCACAAACTCTGAGGGTGGATTGTCAGAGCTTCAGCAGGAGATGTACAAGTCTCATAGTACTTGTGCAGGCTGTACTTCCACTCCTTGAACCTATTAGTCTACACCAGGTTATGTATTCGGACATACAGAGCTTTTCCATGTTGATATCATAGTTGACCTGAAACAGACAAAATAAAAAGTGTTAATTTAAAAAATACAGTATAAGTAAAATTAATAAATTAATAAATTAAAAAAGAACAATTAATGAGATCTTTAGCTTCATCGCCTCCTTCACCTCGGGGGCAAGCTTCTTCCATGTAGGAGCTTTCATGGGGTACTTGGTACGGATGATGGCTCCACAATCGTGAGCCAACAGGTTGTTGATTTTGGCGACTGCTTGCCAATGTCGTGGGTCGTAAATGACCACGATCTTGGCTTGCATTATGCGGGTGATCCTGTTCGAAGACAAACCTCTACAGAACCACTGCACTTTCAAATTCTTCACATCCTCGGCTGGGAATTCTCCATCTCCCACTGGCAGCATCGCCGCTGAATAGAAGTCATCTTGTGCAACGTCAAAGTAGGGGATGGGGCTGGCACGTCGCCAGGCCATTTTGGCTGTGAATACGTTGGGCAGATCGAGCCTCTCGAACCGGTAAAGCTAATGCAATGGTCGGGCCGTCGACAGAGCGGAGGCCGCTTGGGTACTGCTAATCCCCGCTAGTGATATATCAGCCATCTCTGTCACTGGGTCATCCTGACCCGAACAAAAGGCATAGCGACGGTCACGGGATGATCATCGCGATGACGACATTGGTGAAAAAGAAATCACGATAAAGAAACAATAATTTACAAAACAATTTACATTAATTCTAATAAATTACAGTAATTTTCGAAATTACAAAAAGAACTACAAAAATAAAATTCTATACTTCACAATTTTCTAATATTTCTTAAAAGTTTCTAATATTTCCTACAAATTTCTAATATATTAGTGAAAATTAAATAATTCCTAAAATTCCTACAAATTTTAAATATTTCTAGTTAAGGATAATACTTGCATTTCCCCTTTGGATGATGAGCACATTATTCTACTTGC
Organism: Heteromeles arbutifolia; assembly: GCA_024362995.1. NCBI lineage: Eukaryota > Viridiplantae > Streptophyta > Magnoliopsida > Rosales > Rosaceae > Heteromeles > Heteromeles arbutifolia. The sequence continues at coordinate 18,947,678 of JANCRC010000012.1, forward strand.
AAATAACGTATCTTCACCGTAAAAATTTCATAATCGGAACTATTGAATCTCTTAATCTTCATTGAAGATTATTCCTGCAAAAATTCAATCGAATCAGGTATCGTTTAGTCATTTAAATGTACCAAATAAATCAACGATTCATCATGAATATGCTACTCGGTACCTACACCGCTAATTTATTTGAAACATTTGGATGACTAAATGATGTTCGTTTTGAATGATTTTATGGAATGATCTTCAAATGAAAATTGTCATCTATATGTATCAAATAAATCAATGATTCATCATGAATATGCTTGGTACTTACACCGTTAATTTATTTGATACATTTGGATAACTAAATGATGTTCGTTTTGAATGATTTTTTTATGGGATGATCTTCAAATGAAAATTAAGAGATTGAATTGTTCCAATTATAAAATCTCCACGCTAAAGATGCGTTATTTGCAAGTGAGAAAATGTGGTCATCCCCTAAGGGCCCAAGGGGGAATACAAGTTATCCTTTAATTAATGTTCATTAGAAGATTCCTTCCAAATTAGACATGACAATATCTTACACAACATGAAAAATGCAATATTCAAATTGAGCCTCAATGGGTACCATGTTTCAAACTCACGTAGCTCCCTTAAACACTAAATGTGTAAGTTTATTAGTTAGAGTAGGCGTAGGATATTTAAACTCTTATTTTCTCAGATATACGGTCAATGAGGAATATTTCAACACGCCTAGTTACATCCCGACTAGGGCTTAACCACATCCCGACCTGGGCTCCACCACATACCGGGCTCGACTCTGTCGTAGCACGATATTGTCTGCTTTGGGCCCCGACCACGCCCTCACAGTTTTGTTTCTGGGAACTCACACAAGAACTTCCCAATGGGTCACCCATCCTGGGATTGCTCTCGCGCGAACTCGTTTAACTTCTGAGTTCCTACGGAATCCGAAGCCAGTGAACTCCCAAAAGGCCTCGTGTTATATGGATGTGGGCATGTACATATAAGGCATAGAGGATCCACTTCCCTGGGTGATGTGGGATCTAACAATCCACCCCCCTTAGGGGCCCGACGTCCTCGTCTGCACACTTCCGGCCAAGGATTGGCTCTGATACAAAATTGTTACATCCCGACCCAGGCTCCACCACATCCCGAGCTCAACTCCACCGTAGCACGATATTGTCCGCTTTGGGCCCCGACCACGCCCTCACGGTACATCCCGACCCGGGCTTGACTCTGCCGTAGCACGATATTATCCATTTTGGGCCCTGACCACGCCCTCACAGTTTTGTTTCTGGGAACTCACACAAGAACTTCCCAATGGGTCACCCATCCTGGGATTGCTCTCGTGCGAACTCTCTTAACTTCGGAGTTCCTACGGAATCCGAAGCCAGTGAACTCCCAAAGGGCCTCGTGTTATATGGAGGTGGGCATGTACATATAAGGCATAAAGGATCCACTTCCATGGGCGATGTAGGATCTAACAATCCACCCCCCCCTTAAGGGCCTGACGTCCTCGTCGGCACACTTCAGGCCATGGATTGGCTCTGAAACCAAATTCTTACATCCCGACCCGGGCTCCACCACATCCTGGGCTCGACTCCGCCGTAGCACGATATTGTCCGCTTTGGGCCCCAACCATGCCCTCACAGTTTTGTTTCTAGGAACTCACATGAGAATTTCCCAATGGGTCACCCATCCTGGGATTGCTCTCGCGCGACGCTTAACTTCGGAGTTCCTACGAAATCTGAAGCCAGTGAGCTCCCAAAAGGCCTCGTGCTATATGGAGGTGGGGATGTACATATAAGGCATAGAGGATCCACTCCCCTAGGCGATGTGGGATCTAACACGCCCCCTTACGTGGGACCCAATTAGTTGGTTACACGTGGGAGATCCACACATCGACAACTAGGCTTGGCAATTCCTGACACGACACGACACGAAATTAATAGGTGTTCGGGTCGACACGATAACGAATCGAGTCGTTATCGTGTAACCCGATAAGCACCTATTAAGATAACGGGTTGGTTCGGGTATACACGTGGGTAACACGATACACGATAAGCAAAATATTAATTTTATAATTTTATAACCCTAAAAAAATACTATAATAATTATATATATATATATATATATATATAATTAAATTTTAAAAATTGGTGACCATTTGATCGGCTTAAATATACATACCATTTAATTTTTCAAGTGTTATACATACAAAATAAATAAATTTAAATCTACTTAAATAAATATTTATATATACACACACCATTGAACTTGATGGGATACGAATTCTACGAAACTAATTTCAACGATCCAACCGTCAAACTTGTTTGAATATTCTTTAAGATCGTATACGCCAAAAATCACAAAAAAAACAAACATTCAGAGATCAAGTAACGGGACAAAACTTTTCGATGGTTATAAACGAAAAATCACGATTTAACAGTTATTTTAACTCCGATTTTGATGATTTTTTACAGCTACACTCCTTGACCCTATATGAATACAATGAATGAATTCGATCTTCAATTTAAAATATTTACACAAGTGGATACCACAAAATCTTATGTTATACTTAATGAAAGTATAAATAAATTCTCTAAGTGTTAAATAAATTCTCTAAGTGTTAGTGAATCTATCGTTTTGATGGGATACGCATTCTACGAAACTAATTTCAATGATCCAACCGTCAAACTTGTTTGTATATGCATTGAGATCGCATACGCCAAAAATCGTAAAAAGCAAACATTTAGAGATCAAGTAAAGGGACAAAACTTTTCAACAGTTATAAACGAAAAATCACGATTTAACGGTTATTTTAACTTCGATTTTGATGATTTTTTACAGCTACCCTCCTTGACCCTAAATGAATACAATGAATGAATTCTATCTTCAATTTAAAATATTTACACAAGTGGATACTACAAAATCTTATGTTATACTTAATGAAAATATAAATAAACTCTAAGTGTTAGTGAATGTATTGTTTTGATGGGATACGCATTCTATGAAACTAATTTCAACAATCCAACCGTCAAACTTGTTTGTATATGCTTCGAGATCGAATACGCCAAAAATCGCAAAAAAAAAACATTCAGAGATTAAGTAACGGGACAAAACTTTTCGACGGTTATCAACGAAAAATCATGATTTAACGGTTATTTTAACTCCGATTTTGATGATTTTTTACAGCTACACTCCTTGATCCTATATGAATACAATGAATGAACTTGATCTTCAATTTAAAATATTTACACTAGTGGATACCACAAAATCTTATGTTATACTTAATGAAAGGCTTCACAACCTTGAAAACAAAAACTCTTTCATTTTGCATATCCTTGCACATTTAATATTTTGTAATAGACTAGTAGTGTATGAATGTTTTTTTATTAAGCTCTTATTTTCGAGTGTAGATGTAGTACTTAAACGACAAATGTGTTTTAATGTTTTGAAGTAATATTTATGTGGTAATGTGTGATATGTGCAAATTTAAGAAAAAAACATATTTTTCTTAACAGGTCATAATGGGTCAGGTCACTTTACCCACCTATTAAGGACCTGTTAAGATAACAGGTGTAACACGACACGACCCGTTTTCCAGGCCTATCGGCAACCACGTGGAGCCAAAAGGACTCACCCTACACACAAGTCCAAGGGACCCACCATCATCACACGAATCGAAGGGGACCCACCCAACATGCGGGGGCCAAGGGACCCACCATCATCGGTGGGCCCAAGGGGACCCAAGAGCCATCAAGTGGCAATACAGGCTCGCTCTCTGGTTTTGAAACCATGTCGAATTATCAGGAAGACAGGTCAAAGGCCCACTTCCAACAATACCGATATTGTCCCTAACTAGACCATAGTACTAAGTGGCATTACACCCATCTTTTAAATCCACATATTTTTAAAACAACAATTAATCCTATATATTGAGGACGAGCGACTTTTTTTTTTCTCTAGTTTTCATACCATTAAAAAGTTTTAACTGCCAGTTTATACTATGCTCTAGTGATATTATTTTCCACTTTTAAATGAAAGGTCTTTAAGTTTGTTAATGGTTGAATTTTTTTCTTTAATCATTTAAAGAAGGAGTTTAATCATCAACCACTCTAGTGATATTATTTTCCACTTTTAAATGAGAGGTCTTTAAGTTTGTTGATGGTTGAATTTTTTTTCTTTAATCATTTAAAGGAGGAGTTTAATCATCAACCACCACATCATATGGTCTATAAAATATAGTTTAAGTAGATGGCCTCTATAAAATCACTCATTTAACTGTAACGAGGTATAAAAAAAATGAATTGAATAGAATTAATATTTATTTTTCCAAGTGGTGACCTTTATAATTTTCTTCTTTTTCTCTGGGGGTTTTTATCACAAATGGTCCCTGACATTGAAAATCAATAGAAATGGTCCCTGAGATTGATCAAACACATCACAAATGGTCCTTCCGTTAAAAACTCTTTGGGCAATTTTCAAAGCTTCATAACTCAATCTTTTCTTAACCAAATTCGACTCATAATATATCAAAATGAAGATAGGAAAGTGTAGAACAAGATATACCTATTTGGAAGTCCAATGGTTGCTGGAGATGGCCGGAAAATAGCCTCAAATGTGACTGGTCCGCGGAAAAACTGGAAAACTTGTCAGAAACTGGGTAAACTTTAAACGTTCATAACTTCTTCAATACTCAACAAAATTGAGTGATTCAAAAATGAAAATCATACTTCTCGACGAAACAAAGAGAATGGTACCTTTATTGACTACTAGTTCACCGTGGTTTGGCTGAAAAACGGCTCGAAATTGGATAACCATTTTCGAGTTAGCCAATTTCGAGCCGTTTTCCAGCCAAACTACGGCGAGTTAGCCATCAAGAAAGATACCATTCTCTTCGTCTCGTCGAGAAGCATGATTTTTGTTTTTGAATCACTCGATGTCGTTGATTATTGAAGAAGTTATGAACGTTTAAAGTTTAACCAGTTTCCAGCGAGTTTTCCAGTTTTTCCGCGGACCAGTCACATTTGAGGCTATTTTTCAATCATATCTGGCAACCATTGGGCTTCCAATATAATCTTGTTCTACACTTTCCTATCTTCATTTTGATATATTATGTGTCTAATTTGGTTAAGAAACGATTGAGTTACGAAGCTTTGAAAATTACCCAAAGAGTTTTTAACTGAATGACCATTTGTGATGTGTTTGATCAATCTTAAGGACCATTTCTATTGATTTTCAATGTCAGGGACCGAAATGATGTGTTTGATCAATGTCAGGGACCATTTGTGATAAAAACCCTTTTCTCTGGTGAGAAGTGCGACCTTTACCCTACTTTTAACTAAAAAACACAAATGGTATGACCAAGCATGCAAAAGCACAAAATGTATCATAATTCATAACTTTCTTCTTGACACTTGCCTCCCTCTCTCCCTCCTGTCCTTTCCCATTTCCAAAGATATATAAATACAAACCCACCACTGTCATTTTATTTCAACTTCCAGGGTAGTGCCCTTTTCGTTTTAAACTTTGAGGAGGGGTCTGCTGGTCAATTTTGCAGAAGATATGGGAGTGAACTCCAACAGAGTGGAAGATCATCACTGCCATGAAACCACCATCAGAATTCCGACAGAGGCAGCAATGCCACCGCTAGAAATCCACAGGGTTTGTTTACCACCGAAACAGACTACCCTGCAGAAACTTCGGCAGTGGCTGGCTGACATCTTTTTCCCAGATAACCCACTTCACATATTCAAGAACCAAACTTGGTTCACAAAACTACTTCTGGGTCTCCAATTCTTCTTCCCAATCTTCCAATAGGGCCCTGAGTACAATGTTAAGCCTCTCAGGTCTGATATCATCTCTGGCTTCACTATTGCCAACCTTGCAATTCCTCAGGTATTTTAACCTCTCTCTCTCTCTCTCTCTCTCTCTCTCTCTCTCTCTCATGGTAACTTTAGTGCGCCGGCATGCCTTGATCACTAATCTAACCCATATCTGCTTCTCTCCTTACTCAATTGTGGAGAAGAGATATGAATTAGGGTACATAAAACCCGGCACACCACTATGACCAACTGACTTAATCAATATCTATGATTTACTTGGACAAAAAAGACCAGGTTGTTGTGCTCTGCATTTATTCCAATTGTCTTTTTGGACATTAATTAAAGGGAGACTTTGGATGCGGTCCCTAACAATGAATATTCTTTGATTGAAACCTTGTTGGTTTTCAATTTTTGATCCAAGTCCCTGAAATTAATGTGATAATTTATTTCTACGTACGTTACTATATTTTTTTTAAATTAAAAATTGAAATTTATAGTTGTTTATATTAATGAGATTTTAAATAAAAAAAAACCACAATTTGTGGGATTAAAAATATTAAAATATAAATATACTATTGTGTGTGTGTGTGTGTGTAAACATGGGTACATTCATCAAAATTAACCAAAAAATTATTGTATCAAAACATGGGTACATTCTTCAAAATCACAAAAAATCACAAAAAATAAAAAAATATATTAGGCTTCATAAAATTAGTAAATTTCTTCGATTAAACTTAACATGGATACAACCTCAAATCAAAGAAAAAAGAATGTACCCATATAAGTTTAAAAATGGATTAGAAAAAAATTGAATAGATTTTATATAAAAAAAAATGGTACATTTTACATATAACAAATTGGTATATTTAATAATGAATACATTTTAAGATTAAAAATTTGAAAAAAATTACATGAATGGTACATATAATTAGCATGGGTACATTTAGCAAAATTAAAAATGGGTACAAATAAATAAAAAAATATGGGTACAAATACAAATAAAACTTTATAAAATATGGGCACAAAAAGAAATTAATAAATGGGTACAAATTAAAACTAAAAATAAAATTGGTACAAATGAAAACTGAAAAGAAAATTGGTACAAATTAAAAAAAAGGTTGCAAATTAAAAATGGGTACAAACTAAAAATAAAAATATATGATAAAAAAATTTAACCATAAATATAAATATACTAATTGTAACATTTTTAACATTAAATGAATATATTTTGAAATAAAAAATATTTATTATTGAAATAATTAATGATGTTATTAATACCAAGGACCTTGATCAAAAAATGAAAAGGAATAAGGTTTTAATCAAATGAGTAGCAAAAATAATGATGAGAACCTATTTTCTCCTTAATTAAAAGGTGGTTTGATTAGTTCTAATCCACATTGGCTTATCCCAATTGAGTTGATTTTAAATGATTTCCTACTTAATATTATACTAAGCTGCATATGTTTTTGTTTTTAACCTTCATATGAATTGTATTTAATTTTTTATTTTCAAATATTATTTGACTGTATATGTTTTTTTTTATTGGTAGATAACTACAAAATCAAAAAAGACAACTAATATTTTCTGGTGATCTAATCCAGAATACCTGTTTTGCAGGGCATCAGTTATGCGAAGCTTGCAAGTTTGCCTCCAATTGTTGGGCTATGTTAATACCAATTTCACACTTAATTAACTCCTATTTTACATAAATTAAAACATAATTAATTAAATAATTAACAATTAACTAGCCTAATTTATTTAGTTTTATTTGGAATTTCCATGCAGACTCAAGCTTTGTGCCCCCACTGATATATTCTGTGCTGGGGAGTTCCAGGCATATTGCAGTTGGCCCAGTTTCGATAGCATCTTTAGGTATGGGATCAATGTTAAGTGAGGCTGTTTCTAGCACTGAAGACCCCATTCTTTATCTCAAATTGGCTTTCACTGCTACATGTTTTGCTGGTCTGTTTCAGGCTTCTCTGGGTATTCTGAGGTAACAAGTTCACTAATGTTAGTTATTGACAACGTTTACTACTCGGTCATCATCTTTTTCTTTTTTTTTTAATTACAAGGGATATTACCACTTTAAGCTACATTATGCGATATTACTTACTATTCATTTTTTCTTTTGTAATAATATTAATAATTACTTTTTTACAATTAAAAAAAAATCTACTAAACTGTTAGCCCTTTCAGATATCTTATTATCGTTCAAATGAAGTCAAATCGTCTTTATATATGTTGGAGCTCAATATAATACGTCCGGCTCTAATACGCAGTATGTGGAACAATAGATACTACAAGCGTGTTATTAGAGCCGGACATGTTGCACTGGGCACATTCTAATATTTTTTTGTTATGTAGTTTATAATAATTTAAATAATCAATTCAAAGGGGTGATTTTACAGGTTGGGTTTTATAATTGATTTTCTGTCAAGGGCGACTCTGGTTGGGTTTATGGCGGGTGCTTCGGTGATTGTGATACTACAACAGCTCAAAGGGTTGCTTGGAATTGGTCACTTCACTACCAAAATGCAATTTGTTTCTGTCATGTCCTCCGTTATCACCCACAGGGGAGAGGTCACTTTTTCTTACAATAGCAAACGACTCAACTTTTTCTAAGAAAATGAAGTACTTATTTATTTTAGAAAAACGATAATCACATATTTTTTTTGTTATTTACATGTCCTTCTTTATTTATGACTACCATTTTATATAATTTAAATGAAGACGAAAAATGACACACCCCGACCCGGAATGTCCACTAGGACTCCTAATCAAGCTGTGCTGGCCGACACCTGGAAGGTGACGAAGCCAAAAAGTGATGATATGGAAGAATGCGAATAGATTTAAACCTAAAGGTACCTAACTATCAGAGTGCGCTGTCAGTGGGTATGGACCCATTTCACACGCGTTGTCAGAGCATAAGTAAAGTACAGTAGTGTGGGTAGGAGATCATACCCTCAGAAGTAGCCACCTGAACTGAGATATGCCACGAGTCCTTGTCAATAAAGAAATTATGCTACTAGAACCTAAAGGGGCGCAAAACAAAAAGCATGAGTGGGCAAAAACAAAGTTTTACAAAATCACTTCGATATGAAAGTAATAACCCCTCTCCGTAAAAACATATAAACTTCCCATAAAATATATATATATACGTACTCATACTGAAAACCAACATTCAAATATTGCCATGTCCGAATAAACCATACCAATATCAAAAGCATGCAACAAATATCCTCAAAGTCAATCAGGTGATATCTCAATGCATAACATGCCGGCAATGCATATAAATCAGCCGGAGTCACTTCTCATAACCTGTACGGCTGAATCTATGGCTCCTCAACCAAATCCTCAATCCAAACTCTCAATCAATAACCTGCACCCATGTCGGAACCACCTATAGTGGTCTGTACGACAAGCTGGGTATATATATATATATATATATATATATATATATATATATATATATATATATAAAACGCTCTGTGCTACAATCATGTGAAGGCCGGCGACGAATCGCGGGTCACCTACGAGTCGGAACCACCTATAGTGGTTTGTACGACAGGCTGGCACCTGCCTTGCATCTAAGGTGAGCGTACGGTGCGGGAGGTGAATGATCATGTGAAAGCTAAGTGCTACTCTGGCGGCACAAACCCCGATGTGCAGGTAAATGAGCCATATTCTAATCTCATCAATATCACCACAATCATCATATCAAAAGTACATACTTACCTGACTTACCTGGCGCCCGCAGTGCCTCAACATAATCACATAACATAGGAATGAATATATATATATATATATGGCATTCGACATGGCATTCAATTTCACAAAATCATTTTAAAACGTATTTCTGGGAATCAACCAAGTATATATATATATATATATACTGAAAACAAAAGCCCACTCACTTGGAGTCCGCGCTACAACTTCCTAGAACGAGTACCGAAGCGTCCCCGAACAATCAGCGCCTAGAACAATTATTAAATCACATCTCAGAATACTTGTCGATAGAACACATAACTCACATAAAACACATCCTCAAGGGCATTCAAGAGTGATTCAAGACTCATTGACCATAAGTCAACCGTCGATCAAAGATCGACGGTAAGGTCCACAACCCTACATAACTCAATCCGGAAGATCCACATATCAGATTTCCCATCCGTAACTTCTCATGATTCACATTATGCTTATAGAACAACATACTAAAGTTTCGTTATGATCCAACGGTTGGATCTCCGCCAATTTCCAAAACCGAGTGGCTATTAACCTTTTATTTTATGAACTTACAAATCCAATTCGGGAAGATCCATACGTTGGATTCCTAATCCGTAAGTTTCCACATTCTTCAAATATTAAGTACTACAACGTAACAAAGTTTGGTGACGATCCGACGGTTGGATCGCCAATTCATATTTTTACCTAACCCCGAATCGTGATGAAATAAGGTTCAATTGATCAACCTACATCAAGCCACTATCACAACTGACTTCAGAACATCTAACACAGCCTAAAAATAATATTGACGGCCCACTGAACACCCGCCGCCGCCGCCGCCGCCGCTGCCGGAAAATCCAACTTTCTCCAAAAATTCTCAAAATTTGCAGAATTAAAGATCTCAAAGAGTAGAACAACTTCCATACATGTGACCAAGGCCAATTCGATCAATAAGAGCTCCAATTTCATCAAAAACTGTAAGAACCCTAGAATTTGGTGTGATTCGATTCGACCTCCAAACTTGTTTGGGCTTTGTTCCAGACCTCAATAGGATGCCATGGGTGGTATTAATTGGAAGAAATTGCTTCGGGATTGGGTGATTCGAAGCCAAAACCGCCCGATGCCCCCGTGGGTTTGTGGCTTCGAACTGGACAAATGGGAAATAAATTGGGAATTCTAACACTACATGGATGTAGGGCTCGTCAAGGGCTTTTCATGGACACCAAGATCACCCAAAACGGAGTTCGGATGAGGGAGATACGGCCGGGTCAAATTTGAGGGTTTACAGGTCGAAAACGACCCAACTCGGGTCTCTCTCCTTTCCCCTCCTTCCTCTCCTCCTCTCTTCCTGATTTGTCATCCCCTTTCTCTCTCCTTTCCTTATTCCTCCACTTCTCTCCCTTTTCTCTTCTTATCTTTCCATCACAGCCATCCATTTTATTTTCCTTTAATCTGGGCCGCCCACGTGGCACACCAGATTTTCTAGAATTCCCCAAATAACAATTAAATTATCATTTTAACCCCCAACTTCAAACGTTAATAACCTCTTCGATATAGCTCCAAATCACGAACCGCTTGCGCCCACGCGTCCATAGCGACGAGTACTACGAGAATATGCCAAGAAAACAAAACTTAGGTGACATAACACCGTAATTAACCTCAATCAACACATGTGCTTCAAAGGGCAATTTCGTAAAATCACTTATTAAAAATTTTATACAATTGTAAAATCAAGAACGGGCTGTCACAACAAATGTCTAGGAAGAGAAAAAATCCATGTGACTAAATTACCATTTTCACTGTTCTAGTGTAATTAACATTTCGAGACTTAATGGCAAGCAACATCATGAATAAAAATCAATCAAAAGGGGGGTGCTATTTTTTTATAACAAAAGGATATATACTTTCTGATTGCCATCAAAGGTTCAAATATATACATGTATATTAGATTATCTTATAAAATCGGTAGATATCTAGATGATACTTTTATTTTAACCAAGCAGGTGTCTACCTTTTTCAATTATTTAATTGAAGAATCTGTCACTTGTTTGCATTATGTTTCCATTGCATTAGTTGGAGGAGAATTTCAGGCCAATTTGTACATCCTAGAAAAGCACCATTTTATTTATGTTCTCTTATATATCTCTCATCTTTTAACTTCAGTACACATTTAACCGTTGAAACAACCGTTAAATTTAATCTAACTCGATTAGTTAAATTAAGTAGTTAGATTAAATCCAACGATTAAATAAGTGTCGGCGTTAGTGTCTGTAGACTTTGTACATACTTGAGAGAAATTGTTTTCTCTTGACTAAAGTTCAACAAAATTGTCGATAAAAGAATATACACGCAAAAATGTCTCTACAAATCACTTGCTTGTGAATATTAAAAGGTACTTAACTTTTAATAAAAAAATTTATACTCCATAAGTATTACTGAGGAAAGCACCTTATACAAAAACATTTCCGGACAAATTCTGAATTTTGACTCTGTTTATTATAAATTTAGTGTCATTAACATTAAAGTTTTAATGGTTTGCAATGGTCATGGCAAACTATTGCAATGGGCTTCAGCTTCCTGGTGTTTTTATTCACAACGAGACATATTTTAAGCTTCACTACTCTACTCTATCACCCACAAGTATAGAGTAAGGGTCACCTGCGCATTATTTTAAAGAAATAAAAGGTTGAGATTTAACTATAGCTCATTTGGTTAAATTTCAACCACTCATTGGTGACGAAAATAGAGAATTTTTACACAATTAGTTGTGAGATTTACTCCACATCAAACTTCAACGACCCTAACCGTCTATTTTTTAAGGCTCAATTCATACATCGTCCTTACAAAAACTCAATTGAATCCTAAACCACATTGTCCATTTATTTACTACGATGAAAGTTCAATGTTTCTTAGAACATAGTTTTTATCAATTTTTTTGAACTCAATTGGATCCCTCAAACATTTCTGATTTGGCTAATATTTTGAAATGATGATCTATGAGGTGCAACTTCAGTTCGGATCGTTAAAGTTTGATGGAAAAAATGGGAATCTATTTCCTTAAAGGACCTGCAAGCATATATATGTCATCCTCTTCAAATTATATGTTTTATTAACTGTTACTGCTATTATTTGGATAGAGAGCAAAACAAAACCAAAGCTCTTTTGGGTTGCAGTAGCAGCTCCATTGACATCGGTTATCATTTCCACACTTGTAGTCTTCCTCCTCAGTTCAAAAGCTCCTCGAATCTCAGTTGTAAGATCTCATGTCTGAATTTGGAAATTTTAGTTATGAAAGTTGCTAGGCTCCTTCCATGAATTCCTTCACGATGATCACAGTTTGACACATGCATAAATAACTAATTAAAAATGCTAGAACTTTAACTTCTGCACGTGCATCATACTGTGTTATAACGACTATAATTCTATTTCGTCACTAAATTGAACGTTTTATGTAACAGATTGGCCATTTGCCAAAGGGTCTTAATCCACCCTCATCAAACATGCTATACTTTAGTGGCCCTTACCTTGCTCTTGCTATTAAAACTGGCATTATAACTGGGATTTTGTCTCTTACCGTAAGTCCCCCAAATCTTGGATCCATCTCTCTTTTAACTGTGTCACTCAGTACTACTGTCACCATAGTACCAACACTCTTCGAAGTTTTTCTCCTTGCGAGGCAGTCCTTCACCTATAGCTATTAAACACGCGTTCGCTTATCATTCTTGCATTGTAGGAAGGGGTTGCAGTAGGAAGGACTTTTGCATCTGTGAAAAACTACCAAGTTGATGGAAACAAAGAAATGATGGCTATTGGGCTCATGAACATTTGTGGTTCTTGCTCTTCATGCTACGTTACCACAGGTGAAGATCCTCACATTCTTATTTGAAGTTAAAGCAATGCAAATGCAGTAATTAGTCGAAAACTGTAATTTTCTTTTTCATTTTCAGGTTCGTTCTCTAGATCTGCAGTAAACTACAATGCCGGAACACAAACTGTGGTTTCGAACATTATTATGGCATCAGCTGTGCTTATCACTCTGCTGTTTCTAATGCCATTGTTCTACTACACCCCCAATGTCATCTTAGCAGCAATCATCATAACCGCTGTGAGCGGATTCGTCGATTACCAAGCTGCATACTGGTTGTGGAAAGTTGACAAGCTCGACTTCATGGCCTGCATGTGCTCCTTCTTTGGCGTTCTCTTCATTTCCGTCCCTCTTGGTCTTGCAATTGCAGTAAGATTTCTAAGATTGTTGTCTCTATCGGGTTGAATGACGTTTGTCAACTTTCGATCTCTAACATCTTGCTGTCAACTTTCAGGATGGAGTATCGATTTTCAAGATTCTTCTTCATGTCACCCGGCCAAACACTATGGCTCTAGGGAACATTCCGGGGACACAAACATACCACAATCTCAACAGATACAGAGAAGTTTCAAGGATTTCTTCATTTCTCATACTAGCAGTTGAGGCACCTATCTACTTTGCAAATTCAACTTACCTACAAGAATGGTATGTATCCTGCAGACATAGAAAACAGTACAGATATGATCATCTTCTTGCTTTCGTCATCTGATCTATGGGTTCTGCTACAGCAGGATATTAAGATGGGTTGGTGAGGAAGAAGAAAGGATCAAAGCAAGCAACGAGAGCGCACTGAAACGTATAATTTTGGACATGACAGGTACGATATTTAAGAAATCATTGCTCAGTCTTAGAACATAAACATATGTCGCGAATGTTTTTCCACATCTTGCTTACAGTTTTTCATCTTCTTCTCAGCTGTGACAGCCATAGACACGAGTGGTATCGACATGATGTCCGAACTTAGAAAGATGCTGGAAAAGAGATCACTTCAGGTGAGAATTAGCAAAGCACTGGAATAAGTTCCTAATTTTCAGTCAGTTCTAGACGTGCTTTCTTATCTTGTTGTTTTGGTGCTTGTTTAGTCTCCCAGATTGTGTTGGCAAATCCTGTTGGAAGTGTGATGGAAAAGCTACAACAAACGAAAACTTTGGAGGCGTTCGGATTGAACGGGCTCCATCTTACGGTCGGAGAAGCTGTAGCTGACATTTCATCAGACTGGAAGGCTCAACCATGACGCGCTATTTTCTTTCATTTTGTTTTGAATTAAGAAATTTTGAAGTTTATTGTCCGAGTTCTGGGTAAAGATTTTAAGCGTCAACCAAGTGTTGCATGATGAAGGAAAGCTCAGCAATAAGTAAAATCACACCACAAAAAGGTCGTTAGATGTTCGGTTAAGTGGCACTAATCCAATCTCTATGAAAGGGTTCAAGATCTAGTTCTCGATATAAAAGTGGCGAAAGATTGGCCACAAAGGAAAAGTTTGCATGTGCAACGGTTGCTACTAATTCATGCGTTATAACATGATCTGATGACATATTTATCGTTTGGGGGTATTAGCAAATACACACGTGTTATAAAATAGAGAACCAGTAATACCACATGACGATGTTACTCAAATGCTGAAATTTTCGAGGCTAAGGAATAGGTTTTAGCATTCCTTAAGAATACATTTTGCAAGCCCTTCTGTCTATTCAAATTCCAAGTTGAATGAAATGTGTATCATCGAACGCATCAGGAAGCAAAGCTTGTGTCTGCAAATGTTAGGTTTCGTGGAACCACATAGAATTTGTTTAAACCCTAAACCCTAAACTTTTTGGCTTTTGGTTTTGTCTTCAATTTTTGCACTTGAGATATGGAGAAAGTATAAAGGAGAAAGGAGGAAAGAAAATGGGGAAAGAAATAAAGAATGAATGAAAACAAAATCTTCGAAAGAGTAGATAACTTTATATAGGTTTTGGCTTTCTTTTTGTATATCCTTTATACATTCCGTTTACATTTCTCCCAACATCCTTACACCACTCTTCTTCATCGCTCCTTTCAACCATATTTCCCTCATATCTCAAGCACAAAAAAATACAAACTAAAAACCAAATGGTTATTAAACGGGCCCTCCAACTTTCTGATGCGGATTAATTAGAGAAACTATGACAATTCTAGAGATATGGAGTATGATAGCAGAGTTAGATATACAAGCAACAGCCAGGAGAAAGTGTAGAGACACATCTTTCAACCCTACACTTTCTTATAAACTAACCGAATTTCTGTTTGATTAATCTCATTAAGAAAATTCTTCAGCTTGCAACTCGTGATTTTAGCTAAATTAGAAAGCATGCCTAAGATCAACATAAACAAACAGGGAAAGAAAAATTGCTACCGGGTTCAAGCATTCTGTATCGGAATCCTAATTTATTAATCCTATAATAGTCTGACCGCATGAAAGAATTACCACAAAACGGTAATAAAATAAGAATATTGCAACCAGAATTGACAAGGCGTATCATGTTTATAGAAAATAAAATAGAAGGAACAATGATCTCAAGAAACATGGTAAGCGTTACGCTACTCAAAACCACCTAAATTGTACATTAAGATTTCCGAACACAATGCATACCTAGTCTCATGTGCTTAGACCTCCCCATCATTTAAAGCACCGTGTCAAACTTTACACTTGTTCTCTGCAACAGCCACCGTCAGAGACAAAAGAATCCACATATTATGGTAGTTTCTCTCCTCATCACAGATCGAATTTGGTATTCATTATCTTTATCCAGAAGCTCCTCAGCAACGAAAGAATAGCTGTAATAATCCCACGTGAATGTTTGTTCTTGCCTGTAGAGTTTCTCGTCAGTCAAACATCTGCATGGAGATAGTTCCATATTAATTTTGTAGATATAACGATTTGAGAAGAAAGAAGAAAAGGCAATCATGCAATTGCTTGACAAAATCTTATTTCTGTATCTATAAAGCTATGACCAATCAAAACATTATCCAGAATACTGCTTAATGCAAGCAATGGAATTTTTTTTAAATGTAAAGCAACCCACCAGCAGGCCCAACCTTCGGCGAACATAAAAGATCAACCAAAAAGACATACATGAATGGGAAGTCTAAATCGTGATTGCTTAACAACTAAATTTAGAAAGGAAAAAAAAAGGCAGATGATGTATAACTCATTTAATAAGCAGGAACGCAGCCCATAAGTATTATCATATTCTTTTCATCTAGGAAATAACAGAAAGATTCTTTTTGTGGAAAGAACAGCAAATGGTTAAAAACAAAATGAAAATAACAGCAAATGGAAAAGAAGTGCAAGTTCTTGATGCATACAATAAAAAATAGCAGAAATAGCACAAAGACACCACATACTTGAACATAAAATTGGCCCCACAAAAAAAAAATCAAGGGTTTCTTCATAAAATAGCCCGCTTGCATAGGTCCATTAACCCTTTTTATAGAAAGTAAGAAAATAAAAATGTTTCAGAATTGAAAGAACAAAGACAGGGAAGATGTGTGAGTCAAGATGTGAGACAAAATCTTGTGTTTCGGTCTCAACCCACATCTCGGCTACATAACCCCCTTGAAATAGCTCATCCAAAATAGGTTCGCTTTCTCAATTATGAAAAGTTTCTATTGGGTCTATCTGCAGGGGTTACGTAAAAAAACCCAAATTCTCCCAAATGAAAGTACTCCCAGACAAAAACTATATTCAACAAACAAATGAACATGACAACTTTATGTTGGTATATCTAGCTAGTTAAGGGCAGAAAACCTCTTACTTGCACGATATCGTGTTATCGGAATCTCGCGCAGTTCACGTCTAATGCAGAGATATTCACCTAGCAAAGCCATCAAGGCAACTCCAGTAACATTCACAACCCACCATGTTATTGACGAAGGCCAACCCCCATAAGCAATGCATAGAAAGAGATGTACAATGTATAGGGTGGCTGAAAAATCTAAGCACTTCTTTGCCCTCTCAATCAGAAGAAGCAGATATCCAGCGCTGTAGACAAAAAGATGCACAATTCATAATTCACACAAGATTAATGAGCTCCATCTACAAACAGAAAATAAAATCAATTTGGTGTTCTGACAATAAAAACTCAATGTAGATGCAGACACTGAACAAGATGGAAACACAACAAAATCAAATTGAACTGCAACTGAAAATAGAAGTAGAATGAGATTCTCACCCTGCAAGAGCACTGAGCAGAAATGAGCCAATGACGCACCACCCGGTGACGGTGGAGACAGTAAGAGTAGCATAGTCAAAGAAATACACAAGGCTCATTCGAGACACGCGAGTGCCAACAAGAATAGACAAGAAGAACCCCAAAGTGAGATAGTATAAACATTGAAGGCACACAATTTGGACAACAATGAGCCAAGGGTCCCATACCAATGTACCATAGAACATTGTCTACTACAATAATCAAATTCTCACACCAAAAGGCCCTTCAAACTCTCAAACTAGTAAAGACTTCTCCAAAAGCATGAATAACCCACTTCCCAATTGCTCTCAAAAATCAAACCCAAACCCAAGTCTCCAACTTCAGGAACAATTAGAGCTCCCCATAATCCCAATGCTTAATCAACAAGGCTGAACCCTAAAAAATCAATCTGATTTTACAAAATTCTGGATTCTACTCTAACATTCATGTCACTGAACCCCGAGTTGAAACCCATCAACAATACAAAAATTGGATCTGAATTTAAAAACCTAGAATCTGAGGGATTTTCCCAGTAAAGAAATAACAAAAAAAAATGAACATTTTCTCGAGAAAATTGGGAATTCAAGACCTAATTAGAACTCGTACGAAATTAAACGTGTACTGGAAGATGCAATCTGAAATCGAACAGGAGGCAGAGGAATTGGAAAACCTAGATCGAGAACGACGAAGAGCTTGAAGCTGACCGTTGAGAAATCGGCGATGGAAATTGCAGAGTCTGTGAGGAAAGCGTTTTCTTCTCTTCTTCTGGACTCTGTTGTAATTTTACTGTTTAACGAATAAAGATATTCGTTTGTAAAAGATGTTTGCTAATTCATTCAAAAATTCCTAATTCTTTCTTCTTCTTTTTTTAATTTTTTTGTTCCTAATTCTTTCTTCTTCTTCTTTTTTTTTAATTTTTTATTCCTAATTCTTTCAAAAATCCTTTTTGAACTATTTTAGTGTAGAGAATTGTGATGATTTTCATATTTGTAGTTTGATAACTAGATAACTAATAATATGATTCATACGAGATTTTTCATCGTCTTCGTCCACATCTTCAATCCACATCTTCAAAACAATATTTTATGATATGAACATTTCATTTCTATATTTATAATTTTACATGTAGATGCATATCTTATTTGAATAATTTTTTGTGAGTTGATCCAAAATTATAGTTTGTGCCTCTTAATTTACAAAACGCCCCCCGGGCCAACACTTTTAGCTGATATATGGTTAGATTAATTAACTTTACAATTCGATTACCTTGTTTCTTGTTTGGGCTGAAGAGAATGGAGTGAGAAATTAAGAAATTAAGAAAAGAATATGTCGATAATATATTTCAAATTTTTAAAATCATTTGTTTTTGAAGATCAACCTTTGGATTTAGTGTTATACTATATTATTCATCATTTTGTTTTGTTTGGTTTCTTTTATATGTTCACTATTGATTTTGTTGATTGATCACATAATTTTACTTATGAATTTTCTTTTAATTATGATCCTAATACATGTAATTTTTAATTGTTTTAATACATTTTGGTGAGATTATGTAATAATTAATAAGGCAAAGAGCAAAATGACCCGTTTATAATTTCTACACAAGGCTTCCGAAATCTTAAAGACGACCCTGCATAGAACCATAGTAAAAACCTTTCGTAAAATCTCGTTGTATGCAACTATTGTCTCAATTCACCGGAAGAAGCTTTATCTATATTAGGATACTATTGTCAGTGTGCATGTATCTAAAGTTAATCATATATCGTCATGTGTTGTAACATTTTCACATGACCGTGTATCGACTTTGAATACAACCACATCAACATTCTTGTTGTAAGAGCATCTCCAATGGAGTCCTACCACCATTACCTCCGTATGTTTTTAAATTTAGGGACTTTATGACTTCCGATGGGGCGGAGCTCCAATCTTTATAATAGAGGGACTGGCCTGAGATACAACAGACAACACGTCGCCTTTGTCAAAGTTTCCCATGTTGTATGTTCGCAGGTGATATATGTTAATAGGGTTTCACTTTTCAGCATCATCAAGGAAGGACGTTGTTAGTGAAATAAAGTTAGAAAGTTTCTGTTAGTTCTTGGTTATTCTTATTTGTCTACAAATATCAGTATGTTTACAAACTTACCAGAGCATACAAAATCACATATACAGATAGAAAACAGGTTGACGATGATGAACGATGTAAAAGTATTAGAGAAAAAGCATTCTCATGTGCACTCGGAGTCCTAGTCCTAGTCAAGCCATAAAGAACATTGTATATTAATATGAACATAGTCATTGCCCAATATCAATTTAATCAGAAATTTTTGTGTCAAGAACAAAAATCAGAAGAAATCATCATAGAAGAAATCAGAACAAAAAACAGAAATTTTTGTGTCAGGAACAAAAATCAGAATAAATCATCACAGAAATTTTTGTAAAATGAACATAACAAAGTTCAGAATCCAAGGGAATTATAGCATTGAACAATTTAGGCAACAGAGGGGCTGAACGAGTAACAGTAAAAGCATACTATTAGTGTTTTGCCATAAGGAATAATAAAAATAAACAAATCATATCATAGTGCCTTCGAGAGGTCATCTCTTTTCACATCAGAGTACTCATCGTTCAGCTGAACAATGCATAGAGGGGGAAAAAACAACATATCACATACCAATGCAATCAAAGAGTCTAAGATTGTAAAGAACTGAATGGAAACATAATGGAAGCAGCAACCCACAAATCATTTAAGAAACAAGGGCAGAGCAAGCAGACATTCAAACAAAACCCTTATTATCCGTTGTCTAGGGCTACCAAACAAAACCCAACAAATCTCCTCAAATTACAAATGGGAGCTCTTTTTTTAGGTGATTTGTTGGTTTTTATTTGAAAGCCAAATTAGCTGGGAATTTGAGAAAAATGAAAAACCCACATCTAATTAAATCCAAAAACAACAATCCACAATGAAAGTGAAAAACTTGGGGAGCTGAAATACCAAAAACCCACCTAATTCAAAACCTAAGTAAAACCCTCAATTAAACCCCAACTACAAACCTGAATTAAACCTTCAATTAAACTCCAAGTTAAACTATTAATAAAACCCAAATTAAATCATCAATCAGGAAAGATAAAAATACAAAAAGGTGTTTAAGAGGTGTACCTATAGTGAGTGAGTGAGTGAGTGGGCGAGTGATGCTGCAACTGTGAGAGGTTGAGAAGAACACGGAGATGGGATCGAAGAAGATCAAGGATCTGCAGCAATGGCGTTGAGATCCCCACTCTTCCATTTCCTTCTCTCTCTCTGGCTCTGTCTCCCTCTCCCTCTATCCCTCTCCTATCTCTATCTCTATCTCCATCAGTATGGCTTCCCAACTGCGAAACCCTCAACGAGCGATCCTTACTCCTTCCTTTCCCATTCTTTCTTTCACGCTGTCTCCCTCGAATCGTACACCCCATGTGACTCTGTCTGCCTGCAAGCCGCATGCCTTCCTCTCACCAATCCCTATCTCTCTCCCTCCGTGTCTCTCTTCTCTCTCTGCTCGCTCGGTCTCTCTTTCCCGACGGCATGGTCTTACCGAGTCCCACTACAGCTTAGAAAGAAAGGAAATGAAAGTCTCTAACCCACCCAACCCGTTCGAAACCTTACAGACTAAAATGACCATCGCACCCCTGCCTTTCAACGATCATCAACACGCGGCATGAAGATTAGCGACAGAGAGAGTCATTGGCAGTCTCGTAAATAAAGTGAAATCCGGCTCCAAAGACTATTCATTTGTACAGTGCAATTGAAAAGCCTTATTTAGACTAAAGTAATGATGTCACTTTTTTTTAAGGGTTTTTGTCACAAATGGTCCCTAAAATTGACCAAATCCATTAAGATGGTCCCTGAAATTGAAAATCGATCAATGTAGTCCCTGAAATTGGGTGTCGCAAATCAATGTGGTAATTCCGTCAGAAATCTGTCAAAAATTTTGTTATGTGCTGATGTGGCTCATCATTGGGTCCCACAAATCTAATTAAAATATTATCATGTGGATTAAAAAATAATTAAATAAAAAATAAAAAATTTGTCAAAAATAAAAAAGTCCATCGTCCTCCTTGCGAAGGCTCGGCTGCCTACCGTGACTCGATTTTTGGCACTCAACCATCAGCACCATCACCCATTGAAACATAATCGGCACCACCTCACCACCTAATCGAACCAAACCATCTTTTCCGTCTCCGACTCCTGCGTACACCACCATCTCCCCACCTTATCCTCCGACCTACAGCCGCACCCGAGGCCTAGATCGATGGCCCCACACCAATAATTCTGACGAGTAGCAGAGGATTTCAGAAAAACCCACCTTCCCCATGGGTTCTTTTTGCTTTTGCTGGGAGTGGATGATTTTGGTTGGAGGGATGCCGTGGCAGCAAGCTTGCGCGAAGAATACCACGGAAATTTTTTTTTTTTTAAATTTTTTTTTGACAATTTATTTATTTATTATTATTTAAATATTTTTAATCAACATGGCAATAATTAACTAAATTTGTGGGACCCAATTATGTATCACATCAGCACATAATAGAATTTTTGACAGAATTTTAACGGAATGACCACATGGATTTGCAATGACCATTTTCAGGGACTACATTGATCGATTTTCAATTTCAGGGACCATCTTGATGGTGTAGGTTAATTTCAGAGACCATCTTGATGGTGTGGGTTAATTTCAAGGACCATTTGTGATAAAAACCCTTTTTTTAATAGCATTTTGTACTGCTTTGTGCCACAGCAACTCCAACCTTTGTTTTATCTTCCACTCAAAGGGATCACTCTGTGTCGTCTGCGTGCTTTTATATTTTATTTTATTTTTTGAAACTTTTTTAGTTAAACTATAACTTTTCACCTTAGCATGACAGTGAAAATCGATGGTACATGAGTTTGTTCATCGTAAATTATTTTGATCATTTTTTTAAAAATTGTTAATATCTTCATTAGGTAAAGGAGTTGATTTGATAAAAATACTCTAAAAAAGGTGGTCACATGGTCGTTCACGGAAGGACTAAAATGATTAGCAGTGGACAAACTCATCGAACCACTTCTATCTGTTTTCATTGTCAAATGACCAAAATAAAGAGTTATGCTAATCTCAGAGACCATTTTAGATAAACAAAAAAAAAACAAAAACCTTTAGTGAATTACCTACCGTTCAGTTTAATCACCACCCACTTTATTCTCACATGATTCAATTTGTGGATGTAATTATTTCCATTGGATTTTAATTCCGTATCTCCACAATCACAATGCAGCAGAAACAGTTTATAAATTTTCTGGGGTTTGAGGCATTGAGCTGCCTGGTCTAAGCATAAATGTAGGACCTTAATAGAACGGACAATCGGAGACATGAGTGAATTAGACTACAACTCTTTTTCTGAGTGTGCTGTGCGGTCACTGACTGACTGCATGAAGAATTTGAATTGGTGCCGCAGTACTGATACATTTATTTCCAACAATGTCAAATTAGGAAAAACGAAAACAAACAATCGGTTGTGTAGGGATTTTCAAGTTAAACACGGATAATCCGAGAACCTCGTCCTCAAGTACAATCTATTCATACATACTCAAGTAGAGATGCAGAAACTTGGAAGAACATATTGAATATTGAATCTTCTATAAATCCACCGAACTCCACGATTGATACTATACACTGAACGTGTGTGTACAAGGGGATCACATTCGGACTCAAGATCTGTGTTACATACAAATCATTTTCACTACTCCCTCAGCGTCCTACCTGTATAATGCATTTGATATCGGGGAAAATTTTTGAAGTCCAAGAGGAAGAGAGCCAAAGAACAACTGGCTTCAAATGATGATGGTACAGGAAGACTCAAAATATTCGGGAAAAGAAGATTACCGCAATTAAAATAGTTCACTATCTTGACTCGGCAGCCTTTTTCCTCCTACCACGACGTCTTGGAGTAACAGTGACAGGCTCTTCAGCCTCTTCCGGTGGTTGCTGATTATTTACAAGATCTTTTGACGAATTTATTTGACTTCTTAGCCGCAATATTTCACCCTTGGCAGATGCCAATTCCTCTTCCAATTTTTTGCTTCTCTTCTCCAGACCCTCCCTTTCCTCGCCTAGTCTCATGACAAGATTATGGACATCTTCCATGTTTTCTCGGGCCCCTTTGGACGCAATCTTATGCTCTGTTAGGGAATTGTAAACCACCTCTTTCTCATCTTCAAGGCTAGAAATTAGAGAATTAGCCCTCTCTAAATCTTGGGAAAGCACCATTGCATTTTGGTTCATCTCATCCAGTGCTTTGGTAGCCTCTTCCAGGTCTGTTTCAAGAGATTTCCGAGACTCCTTGTCCTTCGAAATCTGTTTCTCCAAAGTTTTAACTTCTTTTTTCAAAGAAGAAACTAGCTCCTTTTCTTCTTTTAGATCACTTGAAGCTCTTTCAGCTTTTTTGTAGACATCAACCAATTCCTCCTGCAGGCTATCACGTTTTTCTGCAACAACTGTTAGTTCATGGGACAGAACTTGCAGCTCCTCATTTGTCTTCTTCAGAAGTTCTTTTGCTGCAGAAAGCTCACCAGCAACCGCATCACCACTTAACGTAGCCTCATCAAGGGTCCTCTGCAGTGATTCCCTAACTCCAGTAAACTCGGCCCGAACCCTAGAGATCTCAGCTTCAAGTTCCGTGTACAAAGTTTTTGACTGTTTTAATTGATTTTCCAGATTGGAAGCTTCACTTCTTGATTTTGCAAGAGCTTCCTGAGTGCTCTGGAGTTCATGTTTCAAATTCGTTTCAATTTCCAGTTCTCTATCCAGAAGTTCCTTCAAGTTTTCCTTCTCTCGGATCAAATCAGCAATTACTTCTTTGTTTCTACTTGTGTCACTCAGAGCAAGTTCAAGCTTTTCCTTTAGCTGCTGAAATTTCTCTTCCTTTTCTCCCAAAAGCTTAGCATCCAAATCCGCCTTTCTACAGGAGGATGTTTTCAGATTATTGTATTCCTCCTGAATAGCATCAAACTCCCTCTTCGAATTATCTATTTCAGAAGTTAAAGAACTAACTGTTGCATTCAGTTCATCGAGAGAGGAATTCTTCAATTCTAATTCCTTTTGATTTTTCAGGAGTTCATCTTTCAACATTTGACTATCTGAAAGTGCATTAGTTAGTTCATCCCTCCTTTGATTGTAGGTAGCTTTCAAGTCCCTCAACTCCAAATCTTTTTCGGCAAGAGAAGAGCCAAGACTTCGGTCATTATTTTCTTTATCCTTGATTTCTGAATTGAGCAAATCAATCCTTCCCTGTAAGACTTCAATTGAGTTTTGCTTTTCCTTCAAATTTTCTTCAAGTACTACCTTTTCTTCTCCGGCCTTTGAAAGGTTGGTTTTAATACTGTCAATTTGAATTTTAAGCTCCTCAATCAATTTCTTTTCACCATTCAACTCCTTTCCTAAGCTTGCAATTGTACTTTTTGCCAAACTCAGTTGGCTTGTTAAAGAATTCTGCTCTTCCTTTGCCTTTGCAAGTTGCTTGCTCCGTTCTTCCTGTTCACCTAGTAACTTAGATTCATAGCTCTTCCCCAATGAAACAATAGCAGCTTCCTTTTCTTTCATCTTGGTCTTCATCTGTGCATTTTCAACGAAAGTAAATGTGGGTTGAATCAAACAAAGCATCTAAAAGTATTTTTATGAACAGAACCCAAAAGTAAAGGAGTATGATCTTTCGAGCTCAGAGACTCATACATTAACGGGTAGAGCTTAGTATGCATTTCTATAAAATAGAGAAACAAGGAAAGAAAAAGGGACCGCCAGAGTGGGGATCGTTTTCAAGGAAGCATTTAAGAACACAAGATTGGGAAACAAGTTAAAAGACGCATTACATTTTTTTGTACATTTTGAAGTTCCTTTTCGAAGAGACTAGACTCCTGTCAGCATCTATGGTATGTCTGTGTTGTCTCAGCATGTAAAGAAAAGCTTTTTCTGTGGTATTGAATAGAGACTTACAGATTCGACTATGGCATCAGTGGCTTTCTTTTCTGACCGAGTCAATGCATAGAGCGCACCAAGGACACCAGAACTGAAAATACCAATGCCATTCAGGAGAGACAAAACGGGATTTGGTGCTGCATTTGTTTGAGGTGCTTCCTGTTCAATGAATAACTCACTTTAGAAAATTAAGCCTTATAACAAACAATTAACAAAACAAAAAGGAAAGATATTAAATACAGATTTTTTTAGTGAGTCTAGTAGACATTCGTAACTTCGTACCTCTGTGTTTTTACTCCCCTCTGGTGTCTTTAGCTCACTTTCTTCTGAAAAAAAAAAAGGGAAATAAAGGAACTAATGCATAAACCGCATGAAATGAGATGGAAACTTGTTACAAAAGATAATAATTTATAGTAACACCAGTCCATGTTAAGAAAAGAACTAAAACTGCAGCACATTGTAAGAATCTTCGTAAAAAGAATATATAAAGAGAAGGTTTAGTAAATACCCTAAACTACCTTTGAAATATTATTGCCTAATTAATATGATCCGCACATATATCCTAACTTTGCGCATTTAAAGGATATGAACTGTGTTTTGTGGAACTCTACTTAAATTCTGCTTGTCTGCATCCCTTTCCCTTAGTTTGGTTGGCAAAATGATGAACAAGGAAACTAAAAATCCAACATGACTTTGGTTGGCAAAATGATGAACAAAGAAACTAAAACTCCCACATGACTACCCATACCAATCCACATATTGCAGATACTCGACATGAAAGGTGTCTTTTAGGCCCATTAATGCCCCACTTAGTATTCAACCATTAAAGAAAATGGACTAAATTTTGGGATATCATCGATTTCTCACTTAAATTACCTGGATGACTTGGGGCAGGACTTGTGCTGTGCCTGGCTAATCTGCCAAACTACACAAATTCTGCTGCTATTTTGAGTTGCTAAAAGAAGAAACTGACTCACAGAACAGCTGATCCGACAATAAATTTATGTAGCTGGCCTGGCATTAAGTTTAACTAACAAACTAAACAAGCTTAAAACAACCTAAAACATGTCAGATTTTCTCTTTAGTCCTGATTAAGCATTCAAAGTCACGAATGATGGGTAGAACTTACCCCTACAAAACCATCTTGTAAGGGAAGGGTGTCCAAGGGCTTATAAACTATCCAATGATACACTATTTGTTTCAAACTTTCAATATGGCGCATTTGGGACAAGACAATCCATAACACTTATGCACCATACATCCTCGTTTACCTGTGTTTCTGCACTCATCTACCACCCTAAACCCTAAACCCCAAAACAATCTTACAAATTACAATCACTTAATTTTACAAGTAGAAACTTCCCACTTGATACAGTGCAAAGGCAATACACCATAACCATTCTAGAATCTAGAATTGCCTAATCACAATCAGATTTTCGATCTTTATTGGCAATAGCACCCCTTAAACTAAAACTGCATTATCAAAACCCCTAATCCATTTACAGAATCTTGAGTCAACACTCACCAGTCACTTCAAACAGAAAAAGAATAACCTTTTGTAAAGAATAAGAAGAACTCATTCAAATTCTAATAAGTTTCTCAAAAGACTATTTGCAACAAACCCAAATCTTTAAAATGGCAAACAAGTAACAAACCCAATAAGCTTTTTGCCTTAAAAATTCGATTACAGTGAAAAAAATTCCATTTTCCATTTCCCAAAAGTTTCATGATCTCCAATCCCACCCACCAAGAAGAAAGAAACCAATTTGAATCACAATGACAGTTCAACTTACTAGTGGCCAAGCCTTCAACAGCAGTGGCCCTGAGCTGCAAGAGTGGAAGAACTGAAATACCCACAAATAGAATAGCCCTCCTCATGCTACACACGCCGTCGTTCGAGTCCTCCTGGCGCAGGGACGCCATTGGTACCACCGTCCTCCTCCTCCTGGTCTCTGCACTCCTAGAGGTGGAACACGGGAAAATGGGGTGAGAGGAAGAACAAGAAGAAGAGGGGAAAGGAGAGAGGAAGAGGGGAGAGTGCAAAAAGCAAGAGCTCCCCATCAGAAAGCCCATGGCTTTTGTTTCTTGATTGATTGATTTGTTTGCCTCTGGCCTGGTTGGGATTAAAGGGATAGAGTGTCGAGCACTCAGAGGCTCTTTTTTTTTTTTCAGTTTTTCGGTTTCAGTTGGCGTCTCTATGGCTGATGGTGAAAGATACGCAAACCATCCAACCTTCATGTTTGTTTCCTCTTTTTCGAAGGATAATGCTAAATAAACTATTTTTTAGATCAAATTTGTAAATTAAATGACGTGTCATTAATATGAAATAAGTATATTAATTAACAATGAAATAATAATATAATAATTAACAATTACGTCACAACGGTTTACAAAATTCGATTTAAATATATGATTTCTCTAACATTACTCATTTTAAATTATATTATCCTTTTTTTTAATATAAAATATTAATTTTTAATTAGGCTTAAATGCTATAATGGTCCATGTGTTTTGAGCCAGGATCTTCGCCGGATCCATTCCCTAGGGATCCTAGGGATCCAGTAATCCTGTCCGTTCATTGTATATCATGCAATCAGTTTTCGTTAAGTACTATTTATTTTTGAATTTTAAATTTTAAATTTTAAATGATTTCTGACCGCACGATATATGATGAACGTACACGATTGTGGGATCCTTAGGGAATGGATCCGGCGAGGATCCTAGTTCATTTGTTTTAGTCATTAGGTCAATTTAGTTCATGTGTTTTCAATTTGGCCAATTTGGTCCTTGTGTTTATCTCTGTTAGTCAATTAAGGATATTTCCATTTAATTTTTGTAAATAATTTATAAATTATTATAAAGGGAGCTTTATAGATAGAGACAAAAACTTTTACTATATTTCAACGAACTCCACTAGTTTTTAAACATTTCAAGGAGAGACAAAAATGTAACAGCCCGTCCTGGAGATTTCGTACGATGGATGTGAAATGACGAAAATGCCCTTGGACGTTAATTAAGGTACGTGTGTGAATCTAAGTTGGGAGTGTTTGGTTGTTGGTATTTGGACCACACACACACACACACATTCACACACTTTTTCTCTCTCTCACTCCCGCACTCTCTCTCTATCTCTCAGACTCTCTCTCTCTCTCTCTCCCTCTCGGCTTTTGTACGGGCACACCCATAACCCTTGCAAACCTTGCAGATCGAAGGTGCGAAGCACCCCATTGTGTTCCTGAGGTCAAGACGAACACATTGGAACCCATTTTAGGTAAGGATACCTTCGAAAACCCTAGTTCTCATAACCTCCGATTTGTGCACAATTCATGCTCACATAAAATGTTGTGTTTTTGGAGATTCTAAGTTCATAGGAAGCTTAAGGAAGTCCTTACGAAGCTCGGAGTGCTTCGTTGGAAGAATTTGGACGTCGAAATCGCGAGATCGGGGAGTTTCATTTTGGCCGGAATTATCGAGGCTTTTTCCAGCGAATCCCCGGTGAGTTGGGGGTCGAGTCAAGTATGGTTGTGTTCATCTTTGTGAGATCTTCATTTTGGTATAAAGTACATAGAAAATGGTGCAAAATGAAAGAGAAACCATAGTTGGAAATTTTTCCAAAAACCGTTGACTGATCGGAGAAGACAGGGAATATTCCGTCAGTCTTGACAGAATATGCTGACGCCGTCAGTCATCTTTAACTGTAACCGTTGGGTTTTAACTGAATATTCCGAGGAATATTCTTGACAGCGTTAACTGAAGCCGTCAGTGTGCAGATCACGTGGCCGCGGGTGGGGGCGCGTCTAGCCGTGCCTTGGCCGGCACGTGGCGGCACATGGGTAGTCGGAAAATTTTTCTAAAAATATGGGGTTGTTCGTGAAGTTGTGTAGATCACGGTGGTATATTCATATACCCAATTTGAGCAGTGTATGAGAAGTTATTTCTAAGGTTTCGATTATGTGTGTTAATTAACGTTATTTCAGTTACTTCTCATATAGGCGAGACCTATCCGGAGGACAAGCGTAGCCAGGCTAGGCACGGGGGTTACGACCCGGCTACTTATCAGTGAGTGGGCTTTTGTTTTCCGTATATACCTATATAAATGAGATTTTTCCTAGAAAATCAGTTTAAGTGAAATGTGAAATGAAATATGATATGAAATGCCATGCAGAGTATCTATTTATTTTATTATGCGTTATTGATTGCATATATTAATGTTGGTGCTACGGACGCACAGGTAAGTGACAGGTAAGTTTATATTCTAGTTATGATGAGAATGAATGATGTGATGTGACGTGATGTGATATGATTAGAGCTCATAAACTTGCACACTGATATTAGTGCTCCCGCCCAGAGATAGGGGCTCAGTCTTTCACGTGATGTTCACCTCCCGCACCGCATGCTCGCCTTGGATCCAAGTTAGGTGCTCAGTCCTGTCGAATAGACCACTATAGGTGGGTTCGACTCTTAGGTAACCCGTGATTTATCGCACAGTCTTCACGTGATCGTAGCACTAGAGCATATTAGTTTATATTCAGTGATGTTGTGCAGACCACTAGAGGTGGTATTGATGTGTGTGCAGGATATATATGATATGATTGAGATGATTATGAGCTATATGATATGATGAGATTGTTATGAGCTATATACAACCGAGGGCTGAGATGATATCTAGTATTCAATCACATTCACAGAGTTATGATTTGGCATTCAGTTATGATACTTTGGCATAGCATATATTCATTCATATATACATATTTTCCAGCAGGATTTTGAGAATTATATATATGAGTATATACTTTATTTCTGGGAAATTATACAGGTTTTACGGTGAGGGGTTATAACTTTTGAGAAAAGAAAGGTTTTGAAAAGATTTGTTTCTGACCCACTCAACTTTCTTTTTCGCCCCTCCAGGTATTAGGTAGTGTTCATTGGTGGCATACGAGGAGCTCATCAGACGTTCTGACAGAATTCACTTATGTAGGACCACCTTCGGGTGTTATCTCTATTTTAGTACTTCTGCTTGACTGCACGTAGACTTTTATGCTCTGTATTAGTGGAATTCACAATTCTTTTACACTAGTATTGCTAGTGTTTTGGTTTTAATTGATCCGTAAACTCTATTCTTAATCTTGCTTCCGCACTATGCACATGGCTACGTCACTCTCACGTGACGGCCAGTACGCCCCACTTTAGGGTCGGGGTGTGTCAGATTGGTATCAGAGCATAGGTTTAGCAGTCCTGCATATCTTGTGAATATTCTAATTGTCTTGGTGTTTCTGTCAGAACTATGCCGCCTCGTAGAGAGCCACGTCATTCAGCTGAACCTAATTTCCCTAACATAGCTCAGTTAGGGGAAGCTATAGCGAATGTTATTTAGTCAGTTATTCGGCCGCCTCAGCTGACCCCTCTGGAGTTGGTTCATAATTTGAAGATAACCACTTTTGTGGGGAATGAAGGTCCCGAGGGTTCAGAGAAATGGTTGATGCATATTAAGAAGACCTTTAGGCTGATGTAGAGTCAGGGGAGTCTATCTCTGGACAGATGGGTCGAGACGACTTCATGGTTTTTGGGTAAGGAACCAACTTCATGGTGGGGACAGTTGGCTGATGAGTTATCCCAGGAGGAATCTAGAGATTGTGAAGTATTTAAACATTTATTCTATAAGAGATTCATTCCTCATGCATACATTGATCGTAAGAAGCAGGACTTTTATGCTCTGTATTAGTTGAATTCACACTTCTTTTACACTAGTATTGCTAGTGTTTTGGTTTTAATTGATCCGTAAACTCTATTCTTAATCTTGCTACCGCACTGTGCACATGGCTACGTCACTCTCACGTGATGGCTAACACGCCCCACTTTCGGGTCGGGGTGTGTCAAAAATATAAAAACAACTAAAGCCCAGCCCAAAAATATGGAAATATGTTTTAAAATATCAGTTATACCTCTAAGGCTTTGGGGCTGTAAATAGAACTCAGCCTTCATAACTCCAACAAAATTAATGAGCCATAAGCTTAACTCATCTTTGACTATTTCTGCAATATCAGTTTTGAAACTATATGTAGAATCAATTTGTATCTTTTATTACTAGAATCAGTTCAACCCATCATCGACCATTTTTGCATAATCAACTTAATCATTCATCGACCATTTTTGCATAATCAATTCAACATGTCATCAACCATTTTTGCATAATCAGTTCAACTCGTCGTTGACCATTTTTCCATAATCAGTTCAATCAGTCCTCGACCATTTTTCTGAATTAGTTCAACCCATTTTCGACTGTTTTTGTAGAATCAGTTCAACCCTTCCTCCTGCAATTCAATCCATCCTTGACCATTTTTGCAGAATCAGTTCAACCTGTCCTTGATCGTTTTTTTCAGAATCAGTTCAACACAGTTCAATCCATCCTCGACCATTTTTGCTAAATTAGTTCAACCTGTCCTCGACCATTTTTGCAAAATCAGTTCAACGTTTTTGCTAAATTAGTTCAACCCGTCATCGACCATTTTTGTAGAATCAGTTCAACCCATCATTGACCATTTTTGCTTAATCAGTTCAACGTTTCTACAGAATTAGTTCAACCCGTCCTTGACCCTTTTTTCATAATCAATTCAACCCGTCATCGACCATTGTTTTAGAATTAGTACCTATCTTCAACCATTTTTGCAGCCGCGTAAACCCCTTTTTGTAGAATCAGTTCAACCCATCGTCAATAAATGACAATGTTTACAAAATTTCACTAATTCATCTTTTGGTTTATTAAGTCGTAGGTGTGTTCGATAAATTTTCATTTGCAAAATCTAGTTCTTGTATTATTTTTTTCATTTTACAAATTCGAATTTTTTTTTGTTAACAGAGGTTGAAATAAAACAGTAGAATTTTGGGGGAGAGAAGCAAGGCAAAGGTCTTCTAATTCAGGATTTGTTTGATTTGAAACTCATCTTAAATTGGTCAATTGAAGGTTATCTATGATAAATCGTGTTTGATTTGAATATCATATACTATAAAGCAGCAAGAACATCCTTCAATCCCATTTCAAGGCACATTTAACTTGAAAAGGGAAAAAAGAAGGGAATTATACCCGTCTAACAAATAATTAAAACTAGATGGGAACTATAATTGTCCAACTAGGAATGGGAATGGGATGGTAGACTGGGTAGAGGTCGTAGATGACACACCTCGATGGAGATCGAAGCGTGCTGGCTGTCACGCATAAAAGTACTAATTAAACAACACCCGAAGGTGGTCAGCACGCTTCGATCTCGATCGGGGTGTGTCAGTAGATCCACAAGTTCATTCATTCATTTGAAAAATTAAATTGAAAAATTAAATGGAACCAATATTTCTTGAAGAGAGAAAAGAGCAACGGTTGAAGAGATATAAGTGTGAAAAAAACTTTTCCACTATAAAGGGTAATTTTGTAACTTACACTTTAGAGAAAAAAAAGGCAATGATATCATTTTTCACATGTATTAACTTTTGTCTCTCTTTGAAATGTTTAAAAAGTGTTGTCTCAATATACAATTAAGTATTAAAAGTATACTCGATTTGTAATTTTTCCTATTATAAACTTATTTGTTAAATTATAATTTATTTGATTTAAAATATTTAAAATTAAATAAAATTAAAAATTAAAAGAAAAATTATTCTCCTTCCAACTCTCCGACTTCCTCCCTAACATTTTTACCCATATCTTTTCTATGTCACAACCTTAATCATTCTTCAGATTGGAAGTTTTATTTCTTATATGTGTTATTTCTCATTGATTTGTATTTTTTGTAAAGAGAAATTGTAATTATTTCTCATATGATTTTTCTTATGAATTTTTTAAAAGACATTGAATGAAATGTCCTTAATTGGCTAACAAAAACAAACAAGAGGACTAAATTAGCAAAATCGAAAACACGGGACTAAATTTACCATATACCTATTGACACACCCCGACCCGAAAGTGGGGCGTGCTGGCCGTCACGTGAGAGTGACGTAGCCATGTGCACAGTGCGGAAGCAAGATTAAGAATAGAGTTTACGGATCAATTAAAACCAAAACACTAGCAATACTAGTGTAAACGAAGTGTGAATTCCACTAATACAGAGCATAAAAGTCTACATGTAGTCAAGCAGAAGTACTAAAATAGAGATAACACCCGAAGGTGGTCCTACATAAGTGAATTCTGTCAGAACGTCCAATGAGCTCCTCGTATGCCACCAACAAACACTACCTAATACCTGGAGGGGCGAAAAAGAAAGTTGAGTGGGTCAGAAACAAATCTTTTCAAAACCTTTCTTTTCTCAAAAGTTATAACCCCTCGCCGTAAAACCTGTATAATTTCCCAGAAATAAAGTATATACTTATATATATAATTCTCAAAATCCTGCTGGAAAATATGTATATATGAATGAATATATGCCATGCCAAAGTATCATAACTGAATGCCAAATCATAACTCTGTGAATGTGATTGAATACTAGATATAATCTCAGCCCTCGGCTGTATATAGCTCAGAACAATCTCATCATATCATATGGCTTATAATCATCTCAATCATATCATATATATCCTACACACACATCAATACCACCTCTAGTGGTCTGCACAACATCACTGAATATAAACTAATATGCTCTAGTGCTACGATCACATGAAGACTGTGAGATAAATCGAGGGTCACCTAAGAGTCGAACCCACCTATAGTGGTCTATTCGACAGGACTGAGCACCTAACTTGGATCCAAGGCGAGCATGCGGTGCGGGAGGTGAACATCACGTGAAAAACTGAGCACCTAGCTCTGGGCAGGAGCACTAATATCAGTGTGTAGGTTTATGAGCTCTAATCATATCACATCACGTCACATCACATCATTCATTCTTATCATAACTAGAATATAAACTTACCTGTCACTTATCTGTGCGTCCGCAGCACCAACATTAATATATGCAATCAATAACGCATAATAAAATAAATAGATACTCTGCATGGCATTTCATATCATATTTCATATCACATTTCACTTAAACTGATTTTCTGGGAAAAATCTCATTTATATAGGTATATACGGAAAACAAAAGCCCACTCACTGATAAGTAGCCGGGTCGTAATGCCCGTACCTAGCCTGGCTACGCTCGTCCTCCGGATAGGTCTCGCCTATATGAGAAGTAACTGAAATAACGTTAATTAACGCACATAATCGAAACCTTAGAAATAACTTCTCATACGCTGTTCAAATTGGGTATATGAATATACCACCGTGATCTACACAACTTCACGAACATCCCCATATTTTTAGAAAAAAAATTCGACCACCCACGTGCCGCCACGCGCTGGCCAAGGCACGGCCAGACGCGCCCCCACGTACGACCACGTGATCTGCACACTGACGGAGTCAGTTAACGCCGTCGGGAATATTCCTCGGAATATTCCGTTAAAACCCAACGATAACAGTTAAAGATGACTGACGGCGTCAGCATATTCCGTCAAGACTGACGGAATATTCCATGTCTTCTCCGGCGAGTCGTCGGTCGTTGGCGACTGTTCGTTGGTTTTTGGAAAAATTTCCGACTATGGTTTCTCCTTCATTTTTGTACCATTTTCTACGTACTTTATACCAAAATGAAGATCTCACAAAGATGAACACAACCATACCTGACTCGACCCCCAACTCGCTAGGGATTCGCCGGAAAAAGCCTCGATAATTCCAGCCAAAATGAAACTCCCCGATCTCGCTATTTCGACGTCCAAATTCTTCCAACGAAGCACTCCGAGCTTCGTAAGGACCTCCTTATGCTTCCTATGAACTTAGAATCTCCAAAAGCACAACATTTTACGTGAGCATGAATAGTAGCCAAATCGAAGCTTATGAGAACTCGGGTTTTCGAAGGTATCCTTACCTGAATGGGTTCCAATGTGTTCATCTGGACCTCAGGAACACAATGGGGTGCTTCACACCTTCGATCTGCAAGGTTTGCAAGGGTTATGGGTGTGTCCGTACAAAAGCCGAGAGGGCGAGAGAGAGAGAGTCTGAGAGATAGAGAAAGAGATAGAGAGTCTGAGAGATAGAGAGAGTACATGAATGAGAGAGAAAGTGTGTGTCAATGTGTGTGTGTGTGGTCCAAATACCACCAACCAAACACTCCCAAACTTAGATTCACACACGTACCTTAATTAACGCCCAATGGCATTTTCGTCATTTCACATCCATCGTACGAAATCTCCAGGACGGGCTGTTACAGCTATAACACAGGGACCATTTTGACATTTAAGCCTTTTCATTATTTATTTATGACGACATAGTTAGTGTTATCTTCTAGCACTGTTCTTATTAACTATATGTGATTCTTGAAAATAGTGAGTTCGATGCCAATTTATTGGATGACCCTGATCGTATAACTAATGTATTACCTTATCCAATTTCAAGTACATACTCCAATTAATTTTGGTTCACTCATTATCGACTCGTCTTCGATAGGCTTGCAAGGATTTTTCTCAGAGTGTTCCTTATTTCATTGTTTTTTATTATAATAAAAGAGTATCGAACACTTAACCTAGTTTTATTCTAACTCATTTTCCTACCATAAAAAGGTCTTTTTGTTTCCCTTTCTCCCAATAAATAATGTATATCATGATAGAACATTGGCAATTGTAGTGATTTTGGGAGTTTATGTTAGTAAACGATCATGCTAGTTTTGTTTTGTTCATTTCCTTCTTCAGAAAAAGTAATAGTTTGACAACATTGCCTGCTGTAATGCAGTGATAGCAAGTTCATTTCCTTCTTCAGGAAAAGTCAGGTTGGTAGTTACTATTTACTTTGTAGGTGAACCGATGAGAAAATGCCAAGTAGGAAAATCTTCAATTCCTGTCATATAAGAGATGTTTTTGCACAAAATTACCAATGCGACTAGTAAGGGAGCACCCTCTCTTTGAATTGAATACAAGCAGCACCATTTTCAAAGAGAAACTGCAATAAACAAGTAGTTAGTGACCACTTCTATAAAGACTATGCACACAAAACTGCCAATGAATATGTCAAGTACATAGAGATAAGAGCACACCAACTTTATCATGAGATATGAACAAAAGACGTA
This sequence comes from Heteromeles arbutifolia, assembly GCA_024362995.1. Taxonomy (NCBI): domain Eukaryota; kingdom Viridiplantae; phylum Streptophyta; class Magnoliopsida; order Rosales; family Rosaceae; genus Heteromeles; species Heteromeles arbutifolia. Next base: position 18,984,365 of record JANCRC010000012.1, read on the forward strand.
AGCCCACAAGAAAAAAATTTGACACGATTAAAAGTATCACTAACATCTAGAAAACCCACAGTTAGGCCATCACTTTTCCAAACCTTGAGAAAATGAAATTTTTTTCCAAATTTCCGAAGTTCGGAAAAATTTCAAACCAAAAAATGGGTAAAAATCAAAGGAAAACTAATGAAAATGGCTTGAAAACATTGAGTTTTAACGATAAGGACAAAATAAAGGGTAAAGTGAATAGTACCAAGATTGACTTTTTAGTGTAAAAATGTGGTTTTTCGTTAAAGTGAACAATACCGGAAGCTTTTCGTTAAAGTTCCCAAAAATCAAAGGCATATTTGTCAATTTGCTCCCCGAACTTGTATAGAGCTGTCAATTCCCTCTTGAACTTTAATTTTAGCTGATTATCCCCCTGAACTTTATAAATAGTCAATTCTCCCATTGACGCTAGATTTTAAAAAATTTCATCCAACTTTCCATCTATTTTCATCACGAGACAGCACATGACAACTATATTGGGGCAATAATGAAAAATTGGATGAAAATTTTGAAAATCTAACGCTAGGGGAGAAATTGGCTATTTATAAAATTTTAGGGGGTAATTGCCTGAAGTTAAAGTTCTAGGGGGAAATTGACCAATTATAAAAGTTCAGTGGGAAATCAGCTAAAATTAAGGGTAAATTACATTTTACCTCCCATTGACCAATTATAATATTAACCTTATTTAAAAAATAAAAAAAAAATAAAAAAAAAAAAACCAGAAAAACCTAGAAATCCTTCCCCACAACCCCACATCCCACCCCCACCCCTACCTATCTCCTCCTTCCCATCCGTCCATCCCTTCCACCCCTCCATCCATCCCCTCCAGTCGAGCACCATTCAGCGCGGGTCCCACCACTGCCAGTCTCATTCCGACACATGTTTCTCAAGTCCGACGACTTCTCGAGAAGCTAACCACCCAAACCCTTCTCCTCGACCCCCAAGCCCACCGCTTCCTCCGGCTCCACCGCCACTGCTGCCCACCTCCGGAGCCTCTCCGTCTACTCGAACTTTTTCGACGGCCTGGGCAGGACTCTCTACGGGTTTGGGGGTTAGGTTATTAAGGTTTCAGAGTGGGGATTTTGTAAATGGGTTGGTTGGTGGGTAGAATTAGGTATGGAAGTGCTTTAATGGGGATGAACCGCGGGCTGAGCGGTGGATTTTGTAAATGGGAGTTGCAGAGAGGTGAGGGGGAAGAAAGGGGATCTGGGTTTGGGTTTTTCTGATTTTTTATTTATTTATTTATTTAAAATAGGGTTAATATTATAATATTTTTAATGTATAAAAAAAAAATTACCAAGTGGCAGCCACATCAGCACAAATGTGGCAACCACGTCAGCTCTTAACGGACCAATGAATGGAAAATGTAACGGATGTATTATATTGAAATAAAATAGTAGGTGAGGTATGAAAGTGAAATTTTTTAAAATGTTGTAAGGAATTGAAATCGACCCCAAACCTGAGGGGGTAAAATATAATTTACCCTAAATTAAAGTTTTGAGAAAAAATTAACAGCTCTATATATGTTTGGAGACAAACCGACGAAAACCTCAAATCAAAATAAGAACTTTACTCACAACTACAAGAAGCCCAAATCCTCACGGCCCAGCCCACCTGAATACAACAGTAAGGCATCTGCACCGCAGGAAAAATAACGTACCAGGCGGTCAGGCGTGCCGCGTGCAGATGCAGTGACCCTCTTTAATCCCCAAATCTTTTACTCCCTCTCTCTCTCTCTGCCTTGTTGTCTTTCCCTTCTTCCCATCTCAGTTTCCCCAAAAGAGACACAATTGATTGCAAATTTTTAGCAGATGTCGAGTTAAACCTCTTTAGGAAGCTTCAATTTGGCTTTCCACCCAACAAATTTCGGGGGAAGTTTGGAATTTGAGGTAAGAGCTAAGGGTTTCATTCATTTCTCGTTTTTGAAACTCTTGGAATTTGAATTTAGCTCAAGAATCTTTGAAAATTGAATCGTGGGTTTGTTTTTGTTTTTAGATTTCATGCGTTTGGGAAGATAAATTTGGTAAATTTTAACTAGAAGGTTGATGGGGTTTAGGTTTACTTCCCAATTTTGTTGACCTAAGTGTGTTATATATTCTCTGATTGTGATTTTCTTTGGGCAATAGGTTGTTTTGAGGAAGATTTTGATGTGGGGTTTGCTGTTTTCGTGTTTTTTTAAACGAAATGCTGATTTGGAGCTAATTTAGTTCTATGAAGGAGGAGAAGTTGTTGGTTGGATTTAGAATCCAGAGGGGAAAAAGAATAATGGGGGTGTATCGAGCTTAATCCCGAAATGGCAAAACTGGTGGTTTCGAACTAGGAACTAGAGTCTTTCTGGGTTATCTTCTTTGTGGTTGTTTTGTTGTTAATCTTGAGTTCGTGCTGAAATGGATGACACTGAAGATGACGCAAGGTATCCTCCAAACCTGTATGGTGGGAATCACCAGCAGGGCTATGGTTCTTCGCAACGCCAAAAGCTTCCTGCTCGTGGTGGTGTTCCATATCCTAGGGCAGTCGGTAATGACTGTGCCGATGATGAGGAGGAAGATGAGACTGATGACGATGAAGAATTGGGTGAGGAAGAAGAAGATAACAATGGTCAAAATGGCTATCCTTCCGTTCATAAAGGTGTTGGGGATGATGATCACGAGGATGATAGTGATGATGAAGAGGATGAGGATGATGAAGAGGATAATAAGATGATGGTTAGAAGGCTGGATGATGATGATTTGAAAACGCACCCAAAGAAGCGTAAGTTAAAGAGTTTGATTTCAAGTTATGAATTTGCTCCTCGTTTGCCAGCTCCTCCTCTTGCTGCTGCATCCTCTGCTCCAAGACAATCAATTGGTGGTCGGAATGCGCTTACAGATTGGACTGAACGTGAGACTTTTGTGTTACTAGATGCTTGGGGTGACCGGTTCCTTCAACGTGGAAAAAAGAGTCTTCGCTCTGAGGAGTGGCAAGAGGTTGCAGAGAAAGTATCAGAGGTGTCCAAGATTGAAAGGACAGACACACAATGCCGCAATCGGTTGGATACATTGAAGAAAAAGTACAAAAAGGAGAGGGCCAAGTTCGCAGAGTCTGGTGGTGCCACTAGTAAGTGGGTTTACTTCACAAAGATGGATATGTTGATGTCATCGCTACAACAGCAACCGGGCCTCTCTTGTGGTTTGGACTCAGGGGAGTATGTTTTCATGAACCCTAAAGTGTATTTAAACCGTGCAAATGGGTTGGATGAGATGAGGGATAGTCCAGGGAATTCTGAATCAGCTGAGGGAGGGGACGACGATTCAGATGGGCTACCACCCAAGAAGAGAAGGTATGGAAGGGAGAATGATGATCGGGGTTCCTTTAGATTGCTTGCTGATTCCATTCAAAAGTTCAGCGACATATATGAGAAGATTGAAAATAGTAAAAGGAAGCAGATGGCGGAACTAGAGAAGATGAGGATGGATTTCCACAGAGACTTGGAACTGCAGAAGAGGCAGATTATGGAGAGAGCGCAGGCTGAGATAGCGAAAATACAGCAGGGCGATGACGAGGAGAATGATAACTCTGCCGAAAATGCTAGCGGGTAATATCGGTATCTATCTGTAATATTAATGGGTTATGTTAACTGCAAGCTGGTGTTGTATCAATTGGGGAAGACTTTATCCCCTTTCTATTTCTTTTGAGGAAATAAGTTGTTGATTTTGTATCAGATATGGTAATTAGAAATTAAATATTTTGAATTACTACTGGGTTGCCTCCTTTGTTTCCCTTTTGTTCCAGTTTGAGTTGGAAATCATGGGATTGGAGTAATATGATAAGGGCCTATCGAATAACAATTTTGTTTTTAATTTGTAGTTTTCATTCCTGTTATAGATACATGGGGAGAGAGAGTGACGGTGAAAAAATGTGAAAGGAACGTATATGTAATGATGCGAAAAATTGAGAACAACTCATTTTCGAGTGTTTGTTTTCATACAATATCTTTCATTTCTCCCTTTCACCACCTCCCTTCATCCTTTTCTATTCTTCATTTCTCCCATCTATTTTTTTTATATCTTTAGCACAGAAAATAAAAACTAAAAACTAAATGGTTATCAAAGACGAAAATTAAGGAGTAAGCGATGTTTGAAAGGCCTGTTTTTCTAACACTCCTCGGGCAGCCGGCTGCACTCCACGCTGGAGCACAAAAAATTGTAAATATTTAGTTGGGAGTGTAGATAGCTCGAATACGAAAAATTGCAAATACTCGGTTTGGAACGTTAGATAATAGGCCGTGCAGTAGTGAGCTGAATTTGTCCAGCTCCTGGATAAGTAACATGAGGCCGTGCAGATTATGAAGCCAAACCGCAACCCTCATTCAGGTCGTATTTACAAATGTAGCTTTCGAATGCGGTTTTCTTTCCACTTCCTGATAGTAGGCCGGCATCTTTTCCAATTTCGGTACAAGAGGAAGTTCTATAACGCATCGTCTTTATAACGACCAGCAGTTTTTTCCTTTCTTTGCCAAGTTCCAACCTCGACGATACTAAAAATCTGTAGGATGCAATGCTGCTAAGCTGTCAATTAATAGGGTGTATGACCTGCAGAAGAATTAGTCACTCATGAGTGAGTTTACACTCTGCTCTTACGCAAGTCTCCAACCATCCTAAATCCGAAACAATCATTAAAACCGGCTGTATGTAGAGTGCAAGTGCCTCGACACTAAACTATAAGAACAATTTTACTAGTGAAAGAAGAGAAAGTAATATCATACCAGGTCCCATTGAGGAAGACTTATGAACGTCATCGACCTTGCCAACCGCCTCAAGAATTGATGAGTAAGTAATGAGATCATATTCAAATCCTTTCGAATCCCTTTCATCAGCTTTGCAGCCTCTTCAAGCAAACCAGCTCAGCTTAGACGACCAAGAATAGTGTTATAAGTAACTGCATCCGGTTCAATCTTAGAATGCTTCGTTTTGGCAAACATTTCCAAAGCCTGATTTGGGCCACCTGTCCTAACCAAGCCGTTAAAATGATATTATGTGAGTTTAGGTCGGGAATGCAGCCGTTTTCTTCCATGACTTTAAGCAAGGAATGTGCTTCATCTATCATATCAGCCCTCATCTTCCCTGACATGAGTGCATTATAAGCATACACGTCTGGAGTGCATCCGATTTTCTTCATCTCATAAAAAAGATCCAACGCGTCATCAAGACGCCCACATTTCCCAAAATGTTTAATCATCACACCATACACCCTAGCACTTGAACGACCTCAGTTTTCTTTCAATTCTTGGAATAACTCATTTGCAGCTTCGTACCACTTCGCCTTTCCAAGACTGTTGATCAGGCTGCAATAGGCAGCTGGACAAGGAGGAAAACCCTTCTCATCCATCTCTTCAAGAAGCAACAAAGCGTTCTCAACTCTATTTGTTTTGCAAAAACCATCAATAAGCATTGAATAGGTAAACGAACTGGGAACAATGCCATTAACTTTCATCTTCTCAAACCATGTAGCTGCCTCCGAAGCTGGAGCTCTGGATTCGAATAACGCTTTGATTACAGTGTTATAAGTCACCACATTAGGTGTGCAATGCAAGGATGACATCTCGTTGAAAATCTTAATAGCACCTTCTATACGACCTTCCTTTCCCAAAATGTTTATCAAATTGTTCATGAGCACAGCATCAGGCTTACAACCCTTCTCTCAGAAGGTTTTTGTATATAGCATAAGCATCGCCTACCCTCCCCGCTCTCCCAAGCCCCTTTATCAATTCTGTATAAGTAAAAACAGTAGGCGGACACCCCTTCTCTTTCATATCCTGAGCTAGGCTTAAAGCTTGCTCAACCTTCCCTAACTTGAAAAAAATTTGCCAATAAGGTAGTGTAAATCTTTGCAGTTGGATGTAAACCATTATCCTTCATCTCATCAAACAATCTAATGGCGGAATCATCACGACCCAATTTCCCTAATGCGGATATCAGTGCACTGTATGTAACCGTGTCTGGGAAACAGTTACCCTCGTTACACATCTCATTGTAGAGCTCATGGACCTTGTCATGATGCCCTTCTTGCATCAGCATTAAGATCATGGAGTTGTAAGTATTTGCAGTTGGTTTGAACTTGTGGCCTTTGATCTGGTAGAAGACAGATAGTGCCTTGTTCACCATCTTAGCCCTGCCCAAGATTCTTATGATTTCGGATAGTTCAGCCAGCTCAATAACACGTGCACTCCGAGCCATTTCTTGGATGGTTCTCCACATTTCACCAAACGCACCAGCCTCGTCCAAGCAGTGGATCAACGCCATGTAGCTGGTTGAATCGTGTTGGAAATTCCTTCTCTTCCCAGCCCACTTGAAAAACTGAACCTTAACATTCACTTCCACTGTTCCACATCAATCTTGAGGACCGCAAGTACCAATCGATGATCCACTCTAAGCTTCAGAACTTCCAGCGCCTTTTCTGCATCAGGTCCCCACTTGAAAATTTTCAAAATCTTTGTGAAACTCGCATCTAACATTCAGTAAGTATATTCAATCAAAACCCAGTTGCACCAAAGTTCGAATCCCCCTCCTCTTATTTTAGATGAATTTAGAGTAGATTATTCTGACGTTTGTACAAAAAAAAATTTAGAAGAAACAAAACACAGAAACAGGTTATCACACAACATTCAGCAAGTATATTCAATCAAAACCAGCTGCACCAAAGTTTAAATTCTCCCCCCCCCCCTTCATATTTTAGATGAATTTAGAATCGATTATTTTATCGTTTGTATAAAAAAAAATTAAAAAAACAAAACCCAGTTGCTAATATAGCAAAATCTTATCAACCATATCAAAAACACAAACAACAAAGAAAAACAAGTTGCAGAAAATTGAAAAGGAAGCAAATGCTTAACATAAAATTAAGCTCAAATGGAAGCATAGACAATGCAGATTACCTGTTTGATTAATTCTGCCAGAGAGATGAGCAGAGGTTGATATGCATCGCTCCAAAGCAAACGAATTCGCAACCAATTTTACCATAATGCACGATGTTTTGCAGCCAAATTTACACCTCCGGATCAGAGTGGATGATTCCACTCATGCTAACTAGTGCAATGATTCGTGTAAAATAATGTTGTTCCGGACGGCCTTCAAACGAAAATCTTGCGCCAGGAGCTGCGGTTTCGGAGTTACAGGGAAGTAGCAATCGCGCCGGTGTCGTTTGAACAAGGACAAGAGAATGACGGAGGAGGGAGGAAGGAGTGAAAGCAGATAGCGGAAGAGACAGGAGAGGGAGAGCGCCAAGACAAGACAATGGGAACTGTCGTTGCTATTGCTGTTGCTGCCGCTCTCGTCTCTAAATACTTTTAAAGTGATTTCAATAGTGTTATGCAACGGTATATCACTAGCACCACCACACCGTCTCACCATCACCACCCCCTCGACCACCATCTTTGACACCACCACCTCCCACCACCGTTGTCGTACTACCATATCATCAACCGCCATCCCCTAGCCACCATAGCCCGCCACCACCATATCCACCGTCTCAGCATGGCCACCATAACATGTACCTCCGCCACCACCATCACCACCCCCCATATTATCTACTGCCATAACCCCACCACCATGGTGATCTCCACTTCCACCGTCTCACCATTGTAGCCACCACCACTTTCACCATCTCGCACCACCATCACCAAATTCACCCATTACCCTCAACATGACCGCTACCACCTCCACCATCCCTACCTCTCAACCACTAATTTTACAACCATCCCTTATAATCATGGTTAATAAACCACCATCTACCGCTGTAGCAGTTGAGTCTCTTAATGAGCGTTCCCGTTCTGTAGGTAGCCGTCCCTATTATAGAAGCGTTATCACCGACTTCGGATTAAACCTACTTGCAACGGTGGATCTTATCTTTATTAGAAAGATCATTCACATACAAAATGTAGTTTTACTAGCATCCACTGCGTGCTCCATCTTCAAAAGCCAGGCTCAGACCTAAACCCACACTTCCACCGGGCGACAACGAAAGCGCACTGAATGTAGCATCGACGAAGAACCTTGAAGCATATATTCGTATGCCAACAAAATGCTACTATAAATTTCAAAACCTGTCCTCAAGAGCATCAATGAAAAATTCGCAGAACAAAATCGAGCAATTTTGGAGACAAGTTCAAAGATATATGAAGAAAGAGTATCAATGACATATGTAAAACAAGATTAGAATGAAAACGTATCGGTCTCCATCCCATCGTAAGAGGGGAAAGAGATCCCGAGGGTAAAATTTCTCTTCAAAACCCTTAACAAAAAATCCGGAATTCTAGAGACCGATTGTACCAATAATTAAAAACTGACAGACCACAAGCAGATAAAAGGCTTTACACCTAGAGGTATATCATCCATTTAGCACACCACGGGCCTCTCCCTCTCCGTCCAAACTGTGTTTTAAGGCTCAAAATGGAAGTGTATCATGCTAACGAATCAAATCCTGACCATAAGAACAATGGAAACGCCATAAGAACCATAGAAAGGCGGATACTCTATAGAACTATGCAGAACTTTGGGAAGCTTCTGGCTTGTCAGTTTCCATTGGTTCTGTAGAAGCCTGTGGGGCCTCATTGTTGCCGTCAGCAGGATTCTCCGTGGGGCCGGGATTGGCATTTGCATCTCCGCCCTGAGGTTGCTCACTTCCCTGAGGAGGTGGGGTTGGTGGAGTTTCAGGAGCAGCTGGCTTAGCTGGTGCTGGTTTGGGTTTCGTCATTATCGGTCTGCAGAACCTGTCAACAAAAGTGGATATAAGAAAAGGTTACCACTGTCGGATATCCCAAAGGCTTCCAAAAGACTTTATGAATAAGCAATAGGCTCTTGTTGTGTAAGACAACCAGTTCGTCAACTAACCAAAGAAAACAAATTTATCGATGCAACAACTAGTACCTGTCAACTGCTTCAGCCTTCCGTCTCACATCAGCTGATAAGAGTACTGGGTTGGCATATTTGGGGAGCGGATCCTGTTGCTGCTTTTTCTCTCTTAACCAGGCCTCGGCTTCAACACACTCATTCAATACCTAAACAACACAAAAAGAATATTGTGAGTTGAAAAGGTGGAGACTGGGGAAGGGGAAGACAGTTCATCGAGTCCCTTACCTTCTGTTTATCGGCCAGATCAATGTGTTCAAATTTTGCATCATTTGATGCTGCAGCTTCTCTGTAACTATTGACACAGTAAGCAAGTTGATCAATCACTGTTCCCCTCTCCGCATGCTCCTTGACTCGCTCTTCAAAGGGGTCACCTTGCTGCAATTTGAAAACATCACCAATGCTCAAAAGAATCAAAACCAACGACATCAAGTTGGACAAGAGAAAACAGAGAACTTCGCACCAAAACACATTAAAAGAAGAAAATCCTCACCTTCTTCAGCTCCTCAAGTTTGGCAATGTAAACTCCTTTGGTTTCGTCTTCACCATCTTCATACAGCCAATCCTCCACCTCCCGAAGTCTAGCAATAAACGCTTCCCTCTCAGATTCAGTGACAAATTCATGATACTTGTCATTGAGCTGGCCATACAAAAGAGAAAATTGGTACAAAAAAAGGGTAAAATAAAAAGGAAAATGTGTCACGAACATACAAGCAAACTACCTTGTTTCTCATGTCATAGACGTATGCCTCAACAGCATTTTTCTTGTCTTTTGTTTCTTCCATAACACGGTCTTGTAAGGCCATTTCAAACTCCTTCTCAATTGCCTTCTGCACTTCATTTGGTGGCATCCCTCCATAAACTAACTCTGTCACAGGAATGTTTGTTTTCCTTACCTTTATCTTTTTAGCATCAGCCTGCATCGCAAAAACCAAGACATTAAGAGTACAGAACCCACAAATAGAACCAAAAATAAAACCACTGACAGCATTTAACCATTCCAAAACTGAATTTTTAAACAACACTTAGTACAGTCCATCATCCCTTCTCTTCTCTGTAGTGACTTTAAATGTAGATTATATGAGTTAAAGATGATGATGACTTTTGACACCCCTTCCCTATAGTTAACGTGATTGAACATGAAAAAATGATCACGGAAAAGCTTAGCACAAGTGGACTATATCAAAGCAAAGCATAGAAAGTTAGGCATAAGTCATTCATTTCCTTAGTCCACATATAGCTGACTCAAATTGAGTAGCTAAACACTATTGCCCCCACCCAACAAAACAAATGTTGTGGTCCAGGAAAATAATAAACGGAAAAAACACATGAATCATGACGACTGACCTTCGCATCAGTTTCCATTTGTGCAGGCTTTTCCCCGGACTCAGGAACACCATTTTCAGCACCTGGAGCATCAGTAGTGTCCTTAGCATCTTGCATGCTCACATCAGTCTCTTTGGTACTTGGGGGAGCCACATCACTGGGTGCCTCATCAGTCTCCATCTTAGCAGCCTCCTTTGTTTGCTCTTTTGTGACAGGAACCTCAATTTCTTCTTCTTCCAAAAGCTACAGCACGTGAAGAAAAACAAATAGAATTAGAAAGATAATCAACCACAGACATCTAGAAGCACAAAATGCTTTTAACAATCTTACACTTGCTGAGTCTACAGACACAATCCCATGCAGATTTAGGCGAGCTTTGACCTTTAGTTTTGCCCGCTCACTTTTAACAGACTGGAAGGGACCAATCTGCAAATGTATAGTGTAGTAGAATGTTAGGAAATATCTGGCAGATAACCTAATAGCGTTGAGAGAAATTAGAGCACACAAGTTTAAGATCCAATATTCAATCTGCCACTCACCGCATATGTGCTGATTTTTGCAGGTGCCTGCAAATCACTAACATCAGCATACTGCACATCAACTGAAAAAGTGCCCGATCTGTAAAATGTAAGGGCCTTGATACTTGGGATAGGATTTCCCTTGGGGAAAACAAGGGTATTTTGGTTGTTCTCAGCTGCTCCGTTCTGAGCGTCTGGACCAGAACCTTTCCAGGACAAGGAAATTGAAAATGGGAAGCTCTCATTAACCTTCATATTAAATGGGATAGCATTAGTTAATAACAAAACATAATTTTTTGCAAAAGCCAGCAGGTCAGACAATATACAGGTTGGTTCAACTAATGGAAACAAATTCACGTGCAAAGCAAGAGTTAAACTCACCTGAAACTCTCTAACTTTGAATGTTGGACTAAGAATTGCGCATTGCAAAGCACAACCCCTGGCAACGCACTCACTTGCATTCATAGTTCGCCTAGGCTCCTTTTTGAAGAAATCTGTCAATATCTTGATTATAGCAGGGACACGAGAGCCTGAACCGACAACCTCAACTGTGTGAATGTCCTCTATTGAAAGCTGTGCATCAAGAAGGGCCTTCTCCAAAGGTCCCTTCACACGTTCCAAAATAGGAATACTAATCTGCTCAAATTCATCCCGCTTAATAATTCCCCTAACATCCTTCTCTTCCATTAAACACTCTATATTCAAAGGTACCACAGGATTTGCACTAAGCATCTTCTTCAACTTCTCACAAGCTGTACGAAGGCGAAGGCAAGCCCTTGCATTCTGTAAAACATCAATTTTGTACTCTTCCTTGAATTTTGCTGCAAAGTGGTGGAACAGTACTTCATCAAAGTCCCTACCTCCCAAAGACTGGTCAAAGGAATGAGCCAATATTTTCAGCTGCCCCTTCTTAAAACCCGCAAGGCAAACTTGCATGCTAGCATGCCCAATATCAACAAAGGCAACATTCAATTGGTCATTTTCAGGTAAATCCGTCTTGTAAATACCATAAGCCAAAGCAGTTGCTGTAGTTTCATGGAACAAGCGAAGAGGGTTCAATCCAGCAATTTTTGCTGCATCCATAACAGCTCTTCTTTGGAGATCAGTGAAATACACTGGAATCCCAATACAGCAATCGACAACAGCTGCATTGAGATTCTTCTCGGCTATGATTTTCAGATCAGAAAACAGCATTCCAAGAACTTGGGTAGGTGTAAATGTCTTTGCTTCTCCCAAATAACGGGCATGAATCAATGGATATCCATCAGGCCCTTCAGAAACAGCAAAAGGCAATGACTTGATATCCCTCTGCAACACAGGATCAGAGAATTGCTTACCAATCAAGCGTTTAATCTGGGAAATTGTGTTCTTAGGGTTCATCAATGCTGAAGCAGCCCCAGCTGTCCCAATGAACCGCTGCTTCTCACCGAAACAAACAAGGGCCGGAGTTTCACGTTTGGACTCATCATTGAGCACAACGTCAATACCCCTCTGCCTGGCTATGGCCACAATGCCGCTCTCATTGCCAAAATCAAATCCCACCACGCTCATCCTTGCAGAATTTTAAGTCTGGAAAATAAGTAAGACCCACATTTAGTAAACAACCAAAACTAAAATTCCAAATCAAGCAAGAACCCACATTCACTAAACAACTGAAACTGAAATTCCAAATCAAGCAAGAACCCACATACACTAAACAACTGAAACTCAATTCCAAATAAACAACACCAGTTCAAACAAAGCACAAAGGGAAACTACCATTCAATCATAGAGACAACCAAAAATCGGACGATGAATATCTTCACCGTCCTCACGGTGATTACAGTATCAGAAATAAATAATACAGTAGCTAAAGGAAACAGAAAAATAAGACCGCAAATTACACCTCCGCAAATCTTGGATAAAAAACCCTCTGTCCCCATTCAAATTACATAACATACAACAATAATGTTTAAAAAAATTAAAATTAACCGATCCTAATTGCAAATTCCAACCAACGCTAATCACCCAAGCAGTCTATAAACCCCATGATTATCTAATTACCAGAATCTGCTCAAACTAATGTAATCATATATTCACCGAATCTAGCTCAAACCCAAAAATAGACACCCCAAAAGATTTAAGCAAAAAATTGAATCGAAGCAGAAAGTGAGGCAGTTCAACACTTAGCTCAAAACCCCACCGAGGCTAAACCCAGAGTAAAATATCCAAATCGGGAAACAGTAAAATCTACATCAGATCTTACAACATTTTGACATAGAGATCTGATCCGATGCAAAGCCTAGGGTTTTAGGGAGAGTACCTCGAGGGAGATCCACAGAGAGTCTGAGGACGCGAGGAGAGAGAGAGAGAGAGAGAGAGCTTCGGTAGGGTTTCTCGAAGCCTCTGCGGGAACGCTTTTGTGGGGAAACAGAGAAGGTTGCGAGCGAGAGAGAGAGAGAGAGAGAGAGAGAGAGGAGGACAAGAGGAAGAGCTGCTCAACCTAAATGAGGTTTTTTTTGGGCTTGTATAATTTTGGAGTTTTATATATTTTTAAATTAAATTAAATTAAATTAATATTTTAATGTTGGGAATTGGTGTTGGGTTTTATAGCATGCGAGGTGAAGGGTGCTACAGTCGTTCTTCTAGAAAAGACGTTTTGGACTTGCGAAATGAGAGAGAGAGGTAGAGTATTCTCTTTATGGATTTGCCGTGGGAAGTGTGATGTATGCACATACTTGTAGCAGATCAGACATGAGTTTTGCAGTTGAATCCAAGATGGATGCACAAGGCCCCCTCACCTGAACATATATAGTAAAGCTCTCTAACTATATATGAAGAACGACCACAATCCTTTATAATGGCTTCATGTGAATTTAGAACGACCACAATGAAGAATACGAATGAGAAGAAAAGTGGAGAGCAAACAAGTATCTCCTGCCTACTTGGTTCTCCCTATTATCTTTATGACTGAAAATCAACATAGATGCGAGTTGGAAATAAAACTCAAGGGTGTCAAGAGCCGGCATTATGGAAACTTCATTGCTCAAGTTTTAATGTAAACCTCATGTCATTTAGTTTATACTAGAATGGGTCACACGCGCGTAGCCAGAGGTTTGAAACGGTATTAAACACTATGTTTGAAAGATGTAAAAATGGTATCACAAAACATTAACATTATTGAGAACATAGAGGTTGGAAAAGGTTTATAGATGAAATGTTTAATTTGTACAATTTAAACATAAAAGGTTGAAAGCTTTTTGTCTACAGACATACAAAAATATTACAGCCGTCTACTGCACTTTAGCAGTTGCATCCACTTTTCAATCCACTAGTGTAAACAAAGGTTCGTACAAAGACCACACAAGCTCAATTCCTAGATCCCTATCGACGGAGCAGTTTTACCTTTGTGCAACTTTGCCTTACACGACATGGATTCCTTCGGTCTTCACAAAGTGGCAACTCCTCCTGAGCTCTTCACCTTGTGACCCCAAAATAGTGTTGCCTCCAGTCTTCACAAGATGACATCTCTTCCTGAACTCTTCACCTTGTGCCACCGAGACCAACACACAAACTATGCATATGATGATATGACAATGATATGCAAATTTGGATTCGATGTCTAGTCAGTTTCACCAGTCAAACACTTGAAAGATGAAACTGATGAGAATTCAAAATAGGTCAGTTCATAGATTTGAAACTTGGAAAAACTTGACCTAAAACAAAAACCAAAATCACAAAAACAATGCTACCCTAATATGCAATGATGTGGATATTTAGTGCATGAGTGTGATTTTGTGGCTAGGGTTTTCAAGTATTACACAAGAGGTAGCTCAAAGCTAAAATCAACTCTTTTCTAAAAATGTAAAACTCCTAGCCAAAACAAATGAGCATATAAAATGAATTTAAGCAAGCAATTCAAAGATATGTTTAGAAATATTCAATGAAGAACATTACCCATAAAATATGCTTGATGCTCCTAGGAGATATGAGATGGAGATGAAAATAAAACTCTTAAAAACTTTTCCAATCTCAAAATCCCAACAACAAATGAACCTTAGAATGACTTTATAAAGATGGCTGAGTTTCAGACAAAGATAGGGGATGAAAAGCCACGTGTCATGTGTAAAATCAATATGGAAAGATCTAGGGCTGAAAATCCTTTTTGGGAAAAAGTGCTAGATGGCCCATGTGGGTTGTCTTAATTTGTGTGCCTAGACAGCTGGATAACAAAAACTGCACTAAACAAAAGGAATTTGGAAAAATAAGCTTGATATGCTAATGCAAATCTATGATTCAAATCTTTTGTAGTATATAAGGCTGGTGCTTTGACAAGTTCAATCTCAATAAAAATCCCAGATCAGCATTGTATTCTAACTCTAAATTATGAGCATGTGTGGTAACATTTACAATTTTTGACAAGGGAAGCCAAATAATAAATCTAGACTTCACAATCTCCCTCTTTGGCTTTCTTTGACAAAATACCCCAAGCCTATAACTAATTTCACTCAACACCCACACTCAAGAGAACATCAATCAATAGAAGAAGGCCAAATAATAACCAAGTAACAACTCCTGCAAAAGAACAACTCTTGACAAGAACAAGTGAACTTCATCATGGGGTAAAAGGCTTGCAAAGGTAAGAAACACACAAAATTTTACTCCTCCATTTTGTCATGGCAAAGACCAAGGATTTAAAATGAATGATGTGCCAATTAAACAAAATAGATGATATGTCAATTGAGCTCATGAAAGAAATGTCCAACCACAAATGAAAAGCCAATAATGACACGCCCGACCCCGATATCCTCCAAACACTTGGGTAGGCACGTGTTGGCCGACACCCGAAGGTGACGAAGCCATACTAATATGCATGAGAACCAATGAATATAAATAAGACTTATAAATTTAAATACAATGTATATGCAAATGAGGAACGTGTTTAAAGTATACAACTAATCTAGAACACTAAAAAGAAATAATATAAAATTGAATGAACAAAGGAATGGGTCCTACACCGAGAGGATTCGAAGATGCCGATGCGGAGTGCCTTGATGCCGAGATTGTATGCCTCGATTCTATGTCCTGAGGGGGCGCAAAACAGAAAAGGTGAGTGGACAAAGTTGATATATAAGTAATACTAACATAATTATTCATCAACGTACTAACCCCCAGGTTTAGAAAACTCGTATAGCATAATAAGTAATAGGTTTTCCGAAAACCCTAGCATGCCATAAAACCTTCAATAAAACATATATCGTATACAGGGTGCCAAATAGTAGGATCAGTATCTCCTAAAGGCAGGTCAGTAGCCCGTAGGCAAATCATACGCCCGTAGGCATAACATAGTGACCACTAGATAAGCACAAAAATCATTGAACATAATCTTTCCAGAATATAAGTATACATATCTCAATAGAGCTCAGTAGCTCAAACATCATATCTTAAATCATCTTCATAGTATATAGTCATCCATCATATATACCACAAAGAACGTAAATTCAATAAAGCATAAAACCAATTTACTCATAAACGTTTCATAAAACGTAACCATGAAATCAGTATGCATTTCTAATAGTAAAATTATGCATTTTGGAAGGGGTCCACTTATAGATACTTTGCCGTTGAAAAGCCATGCAACTATCGAAGACGGAAATGCCACAATAAATGCACCTAAGCACATAAAGGTTCCAATTAATAAAACTATACTCAAACGCTTGAATTTTGGGAAACGGACGTCATAAACGGATTCAGGACGTTGAAAAACATAAGGAGGGACCTCGGGTACCCCCACGCCCCGCCCCACGTGCCGCCACACGCCATTTTGGGTCCCCGAAAAGTTCGCTGGAAAAGTCGCTGGAGCCTCCGTCATAGTACCTCCGGTGGAGGCGCGTGTGCTCCACGCGCCCACGTGCAGGCCTACGCGCGGCCTAGGATCCGACTGGGTTGGGCCAAATCTGGGTCTAGGTCTGGGCTTGGTTCCTAGGCTTGGGCTTGATGGGTTTCAGGGTTTAGTTCAGTGGGCTTGGGCTTCACAACTAGGCCTGGTTTCGTGGCCCAAAGACTGAGGTTTCATTTAGGTTTTGGGGCTTGGGTTCAATGGGCCAAAGGCCCGAATTTGCATGGCCCAAATGTCTGGGTTCAAAGAGTCTGAGCCTAGATTTTGGGCTTGTAACCTGGCCTAAAAGATTGGATTTGAGTTGGGCTCAGTAGGCCGAAGGCCCTGGGTTTTAGGTTAAAGGGTTTGGGCTTGGGTTCATTGGGCAGAAGGCCTGAGTTCAATGGGTCTGGGTTCAGGGCTAATGGGTTGGGTTGACCCAGTTTTCAGGCCGAATTCGCGAAAGAGGAAGCCGGAGCTTCCCGAGCTCCGTTCAACTCCGATACATAACCCTAGGATACGATCTACCTACCAAAATGAAGCTTAACGAGTGTAGATTAGGATTTTACCTTTTGTTTCATAAGTGGTGGTTAAGGTTAGTTGGAAATCAGCTTGAAGGCCGTCGGACCTCACCGGAGATGGTTATTGGGCTCTATATGCTTCACAGAGGATGAGGGAAAGAGAGAGAGAGATAGAGAGAGAGAGAGAGAGAGAGAAAACCCATCATGGTGAAGGTGGTGTTGTCGTTTGTCGTGGTTCTTTGGGTGTGTGGTGCTCGAAGGAAAAGGATGCAGCGCGTAAGAGAGATTGAGAGAGTAAACTGTGAGAAAAAGCTCAGGGGAAAACACAAAGAGAAAAAAAGAAAAGTGAGGGAGAGAAAGAGAGAGAAAGAGAGAGAGAGAGAGAGAGAGAGAGAGAGGTGGGCCCCTTGGGCACACCAAACAAGACCCAAAAGCAAACTCAAAATATCTCTCACGCATGAAATGTCCAAAATGCTCTCGTTCTAAAATCCGTAAATAAAAATCAGGACGAGTTGTTACAAATAAGAACCAACAACAAAGACATAACATCATAAAGAAGTTTAAGCACATGGTACAATTCTCGGTACTAAAATATTAAAAACATAAGAGCATGTCAATGTAATTGGTTCAATTCACCCATTTGTCAACAAAACTAAGAGTAGCACAACCACATATACAAAAAAAAACAAGGAGTTTCAAATTACAACTTAAGCACAAATGTCTAATAGCATAGCAAAAGAAATTGAACTCCCCCATAAAATGTGCTCTCTTAAAAACCTACACTCACAAACTACGCTCCCCCATAAGCTAGAACTCCTCAGAATAGAACTCTTCGTCAGAGGTATCGTCACCCAACCCAAAACTAACCCAAGATTAGCACAAACAAAGTTCAACAGAAGAGAGATTCAAATACAACAAAGCCAAAATAGGTCAAGTTTGCCTATAAAAAAAATTGAACACCCACATAATTAGCACTCTCCTAGACACAAACTCTCTCATAAACCTAGAAGTCTATAGACTAAATGGAGGCACCAGATCAGAAATATTCAAATTTGTAGCAAATACACAATGCAAGGACAGTCAAAAGCACATCGGATAATAAATAGTAATACATCAAATGAGTACGCCCAAGCAAAGTGTAGCAACAAAAAAGAACAGGTAAGTGAACCAACTCCCCACAAAGTATGCATGTGATATAAATGAACTCTCCAAAAATGATGCTCTTTATACAACAAACTCCCCCAGAAACCAATACCACGACTTAAAACAAACACTAACAGTGAAAGCCTTAAAAGATTTCACTTTTCTGACGAGGGACAGTGACTCAGCAGAAAAGGAAGATGTCTAATTACAAATAGTTTTGTGCAAAAGCAAGAAACAATGTACCTAAACATATTTGTGCAAATACTTAAAAAGATAGCGAACATGATGACACCTTTAGACAGAGGAACAATAGGGTCCTGATAGGCTTGATGGTGGCAAGCTTCTATGTCATAGCGACAAGTGAACAACTCAGAATGGTGCATACTTGCAGTGGAGGTAAAAGTGAAACCCTAGAGATTTTAGAGAAGATAAATGCCTAGGATAACATGAAGAGATCTGAATCGTGGAAGAGATATAAACGGTTGAGATGAGGAGGTTAAAAACATAAGGATCATTGACAGAAATGCCTCAATATTTTTCACTTTTCTGACGAGAACCAGTAACTCGACAGAAGAGAAAATTGTCCATTTAAAATTTTTTTTCTGCAAGAGCTCAAATCAAAGTATTTAACCAATTGGGACACCACACAGAAGCAAAAGAGATTATAGAAGACAGTCATAACCTTAACACCAATAAACTATAGCTAACAAGATAAACCACAAAGGGAATGAATGAAGAAGTAGCTTCAACATCTATGCTTACAAGAAAGAGTAAACAAAATACTTGAATTAGAAGCATGCAATGCAACTCTCAAAAGACAAATCTTCAAGATCATACATGGATAATAATACTAATATTAAAACTTGCTCATGATGCAACAACGATGTGTCAAGGTATAGGAAGAGGGATATATGATAGCCATCTTTAATAAGTGCAGTTAACTCATCGAAGATAACTTTTACTAAGGTAACATATTATTTTTGACAGTCATCATGTACGATATATACTAATACACCATACAATTATTATCATCACACAACTTGCACAATCTACATGGATAAAGTCGAACCTGATATAATTAGGCATTAGGGCTTCGAACCTAATAGTTCATTTGTAAATAAAAAGAAATATAACTAGACAGATAGGTATATATTCATGTATTATTACTTTAATTTGGATAATATGATCTACTTGCGATTTGGCCTTGCCGGTGATGAAGTAAAAGATTAAGATGGTTGAGGTGGAAGACCTGACCCAACCAATCTTTATGGGCCAAATAGCCTAAATGAGGAGCAAAGAGGCCTTGTCCAATCTTTTTGCTGCGCGATCCTTGTAATCATTTTCTTTTTCTTTTTTTTCTTTTTTTTTTGAAAGATGTAATCTTGTTCTTTAGCCCAAAACTTATTCATCTTCTTCAATAAGAGAAAAAAAAAAAGGCAAGCATCACGTTAAAAATCAACATAACAAAGAAGGCAAACATCATGCTAAGAATCAGGGGTTGGATCCGTCAGCTTACTTATCGACGCCACACATAGTACCCTGACCTAGAAGTCCAGTGCATCATCAGGTCTCCGAAAAGTTTATACAACCTACAAGGTTGTGAGTTATAACATTCAAATTTGGGCTCTATGCCATTTAAGGGAATAGTTGAAAAGGCGATCCGGAAATCATCTGAGGGTGGCTCTGAACTCCGACCCCGAGTACGAGTACTTCTATCCGAGACCAACTTACTAAGTCAAGTATGTTCTGCAACACCAAGTGTTAGCAAACCCGAAAGGGGCATCCAAACTAGGTAATCCATAAGAGGAATTTCATTCTAATGGAACTCTGATTTAGTCAAGCCAACCAAAGTAGTCCTCAAGCCAACCAAAGTAGTCCAATCGGAAATGCTTAGGTCCAGTGCATAAGGTTTGACAAAAGGATTCAAAAAGTGTTTCTGACCTAAATGCCAATGACCGTGTTTCCAAAGAACTTTTGTTTAAGATTCACTGGAATGCACGCGCAACCCAGTTTGGGAAGAGGCACTCATTTCCTACATTACGTTGCAATTATCGAAACCTTTCACCCAAAAATGGGGGAGAGGTATAGAAAAATTCACTAAACTTGTGTTTTGTAGGACATTCCCGATATACGTGGAGTCGTCTCAGATTCGTTATATGTCAAAAAAGAGCTCGGAGCAAAGAGGTTCCTCATGGGTTTAATGTTCAATTCCTGGTATCGGTGTAGGGTGGTACTCCAGATATCGCAATGAGAACCCTTCGTAAAATGCAAAGTTTAGGAGGTAATGTTTTTCCGAATAAACATTACCAAGGGGGCTTTTTTTGAAACTCTGTCCCAAACCTACAAACTTATTTGCGCTTTTAGCTTCGTTACTTATTTTATTTCTTAAAGTTTGTTTACTTTGGAAACATTTATCGGATTGAAAGTTCTTTATGCCAAAAGATACACAAGACAAGAAGATTCTCATACAAATGAATCACTGCAGTTAAAATTTCAAATAAGATCAAACTTGTACAAGGGAGACAAGCCCTTACCCTAGCGAAAGAAATGATCCAGAGTCAAAGCAACATCGTCGATCCAAGAGAGGATACCACCATCAAGCCAGAGGCCCGCTACGCCCACCTTGTTGCATTCCCAGCATAACACTACATTGAGGGCGAGAACTTAGATGGAGATTGCCACCATCGTCGTCCACAAGTAGAGGAAATTGAAAGAGATGGTGACAAATAATTCACAAGAGCATCCCACCACCTTAAAGGAATTTGACTCCGACACAAAGTTTGCACTAGGAGTCAAGAAAGGAAGAAGGTTGGTGAAGAGACACCCAGATGCAAGTTTTGCATCGTGAATGCCACATGGGGATGGATGTTATAGAACAAGTTGTAAGAAGCTTGCAAAATTATGCAACAAGTTGCAGGAAAGAAAGATGTATTTTTTAGAATGTGAAGGGATTCGTAGTAGGCAATATGATTTTCTGGGATTAAAATTTTCTTCGGCAAAGAACTAAACGGAAGACTGAGGTTGAAGAGAAAAAAAGGCATTATGGTACAAAGGAGATAGGGTGAAGAGAACTGTTATTTGAGGAGACTATTTAAAGGTAGATTAGGAGAATATCTCACCATAGAAGACAAAAGGTAGTCATCAGGTTAGTATGAACGGGGATCAAGGCCAATCATTGAGATATACAACTTTCTTTACAAGAAATGTGTGCGCAAAATGGAGGCATGCATTATCACGATGGTTAATAAAGGATAGGAATTGTGAACCACTCAACTACCTTCCTTTAATAGGCCAGACCAAATTTTGAGAATTGGAAGACTAAAAGGTACGTCTTCCAGCTTACTTTGAAAGGCATGATTTTTGGATAGCAATCAATCCTTAAAGGGAACAAATTACCTCTCAGACGGATCGTTAGGGGACATTTTGGGACCATGATTTTCCATAGCCGGAGTAAGTCTGATCTGAATATAGTTACCACAGAAGTCTAGTCATTGACTCACTAGCTTCGAGCGGAGCTGTATCAGATGGAGTAGCCGTGCCACCATCACTCTACTCCGGAGCACTAGGCATAGTCCTAGTGACTCTGTTGGATGACCATACTAGTTCCGCAATACACACGATTTGATCCAGAAATGGACACAATCAAATCCTATAAGTCTTGGAGCTCTTACAACCTAGGGATTGACGTGCGCCGCAAGTAATCACAACTCCTAAGAGGGTGCAAAATCTACCTCTAAATATCCTCTAGGATTTTCCCGGCTTAGAACAAGGACTATATCCTAAAAAGGTCTCTCTCCCCACAGTATAAATACAGCCAAGTAGGGTCCATCTATGGTAACGCATTCTAAACACTTGAATTCTCTTGCCCACTCCTTAAGTCTAAAATTATTCACTAACTTGACTGTCGGAAAGCCTTTGGTCGACACCTTCCCCCCCTCCGGCGGTCTTAGGCTTGCTCACGGTTGTTTACTATTTTGCAAGTTGCTCAGGTTTACTCAGATTTGCGCTTAACCACCGCTAATGGAGGTGTACGAATTTGGTTCCCATAGCCGCCCCACGTAACTTTGTCATGTTACAAATGAGAAAGAAAGTGTAATGAGACAAATGAAATAGTGTGATGTATTGCATGCCTTATGGTGCATGGTTTCTCTCAAACTCCCTTTACTTGATTGCAGCATTATGAATATGATTAATGTTTTCTCCATGGAGATATTGATAGGGACATTTACATGTAAGTTTCCAAAAAATTACATGGATTGGCTTAAATAGTTCCCGAGCACAGAACACCCTCTTAATTTAAATGCAGCGTTCACTTTACATATTGAAGCAATCCAAGTGGAAGTGGTATACCTGTCTAAGTGATTAATTGATCAATTAAGGATATAAGAATAATTGATGCCTTTGTGTGTTAAACAAATAAGTATTCTAAATTACTAGAGTTGCAATTTATGTCAATAGCATAAATCTCACTAAGATGTTGGAAAAGTTTGAGAAAACTGTCTTGCACATAAAGAGAGAATTTGAGATGAAGGATATTCAGAAAACTCATTTATGCCTTGACCTAAAGTTCAAGCCTTATAGACGGTATTCTGGTCCACCAGTTGAACTACACCGCAAAGGTGCTACCTTTTAATTATACCCATAATCATCCATAGGCTAAATGCAAATACGACCCTTGAATAGGTTGTGGAACCTGAAGTTCCATATCTAAGTTCAACTTTGCACTTTGTTGTAATTGGCTCATTGTATTAGGCAGAACATCTCATTCGCTATTGATTTGGTAGTAAAGATACAACACTACGTCTACATCCAACCACTGAATTGGCATTAAAGATGTTTTTCTGCTATCATGAACGTACTACAGATTTGGGCTTATATAGAATCCTGATGGATCAACCCCTTAATCCTCGGCATGATACTTGCCTTCTTTGTTATGCTAATGCAAGTTACTTAACTACCCCACACAAGGCACGTTCTCAAGTGGTTACGTCTTTACCGCTACAGATATTGCAATATCTCTGAGGTCCTTGATATAGATCTTAGTTGTGAAATCTTCGAATCCTTTCAAGATCACCTCACCTCACTATGTCATATGTGAGAGGTGAGAGCTATTGTTGAGCATATGCGAAGTACTTGCAATTTTTAATCCATCGGTTAGTTCTAATGACAATCCATTTAGACGGTGTTGCATGTATTGACCAGACCAAGAAATGTTACATCAACAAAGTCAACACTAAGCATATTACGCCTCATCACATTAGCAAAACATTAGAAGATTGCAGTCAAGTAATCCGATCCCAAGACAACCTTGCTAACCTTTTCAGTAATTCATTGTCGAAGTCAACCTTCTAGAAGCTTGTTCGAGGAATTGGTATGTGAAACTGTCTCATTAGCAATGTTTGTAGTTCTCATTTGAAAGCTTTGTCAAACTTAGTGGACTTAAATGTACTATTTTACCTTACGGTTAAGTGCATGCTCATACCCTTGTGTGTGTTTTACTTGCATCCTAAAGGCGTTTAGTTTTGACTTAATACAACTTCTTACTTTTCTTCTTAGACTACAAGTTTTATCCTACTTCTGCATTCTTTCGTTTATTTATTTTTTAATTGTTTTCGTGTATTATGTTGACTAGACGAGACTACTTAATCAACTATTCCTACATTATCACATGAAGACCTTATGCGTCATTTACTTGAGTATTTATACATTCAAGGGGGAGTGTTGCATTTGTAATTTTATTAGGAATGTGATTGTGTAAATCTTAATAGATGATATGAAGGATTCTTAGATATCTTTTCGATAGTTTTCTAGTTGTAATTGTATTACTTGGAGAGAAAGGGTTCTCTCTCTCTTTTTTTTTTTTTTTTTTTTTTTTGAACAAAAAAAAAGGCACAAGGAATGAGGAATATGACACATAATTCCTTAAGCTCTTCTCTCCCTTCTCTTCACACAAAGAGTGGAACATTTGGGATAAGCTTCCTAATAGGTCTGTCATGATATTTGATATTAAACTCATCATACATGACATTCAAATTATAAGTATAAATAAATACTACTAGATCCTAATACTACATGATAAATATTTTAAAGATTTTGTTGCTCATATAAGCACCCCATTGCATACTTGAAAGTTCGAACTTCCATGATTTGGCACTCTGTGGTCCACTACATAACGTAAGAAAAGACGTCGAACACAAATATACAAAAAACTTAATACGACAATTTAGAGTAAATTGTACGAATGATCCCTCAACTTTAATCAAATTGGAGCAATGGTCCCTCAACTAAAAATCCATTACCATTGGTCCCTCAACTTATCAAAATGTGTAGCTATAGTCCTTCCCATCAATTTTGTCAAAATTTTGTCAAAATAAGCTATGTTGGAATGACCATTTATACAATTAGAATCCCTCAACTCATCAAAGTGTATAATTATGGTTCTTTTCGTCAACTATGTCAAATTTTTTGTTAAAACGAGTTATATTGGAAGGACCATTGCTACAATTGGGTTAAAGTTAAGGGACCATTTCTCCAGTTGAATTAAAGTTGAGGGACCAATAGTAATGGATTTTTAGTTGAAGGACCATAGATGCACGTTTTGATAAGTTGAGGGACCAATGGTAATGGATTTTTAGTTGACGGACCATTGCTCCAATTAAGTTAAAGTTAAGGGACCATAGCTACAATTTACTCGACAATTTAAGCATGCACGCCCTTTGAGAGCTTGTAAAATAATCATGCGATTGAGGGTTTTTATTTTTTGTTTTCTTATTGAAGAAGATGAATGAGTTTTGGGCTGAAGAACATGATTACAAGGATCACGCAGCAAAAAGATTGCACAAAGCCTCTTTGCTCCTCATTTACGCTATTTGGCCCATAAAGATTAGGGCTAGTTTGGGATTGTGGTACTTAAAAAAAAAACTTATTAAAAAATATCTGGAACATTAAATGTGTTTGGTAAAACAAAAAAAAATGTCTTTTTATTAAATTGCTATCAATGAAAGTAGAAAAGCAGAAGCAGGGTTTACCATGCTTCAATGGCAAGTATACCTCCACATGTTTTACAAAATTACAATTTTTGCCCCTACATTATTGTCTTTGATAATTATTATATTACATTAAATACTATATCTTTTTTAGTCATTTAACATATTGAAAGTAGTTTATATAAAAGTTTACCAAGCACTTAGACATTGTTTTTTTTATTAAAAACACTTTTACAAAAAAAGGTTTACCAAACACTTAACAACTTTATTTTACAACTGTTTATTCTCACAACACAGCAAAACTAGTTCTTTTTAAAAAGCACAGCAATACCAAACTAGCCCTTGGTTCGGTCAGGTCTTCCACCTTAGCCATCTTAGGGCTGCTTTGGCATTGCTGAAATAATTTTAAAAGCAATTTTTTTTTTTTATAAAGCTGGAGCTAAAATTGTGTTTGGTAAATGAAAAAAAAAAAAAATTGTTTTTTGTCAAAATCATGGGTGCAAAATAGTAGAAAGCAGAAGTAGCTCTACCGTTGCTTCTAAAAATAGCGTTTTTCTTTTCACATCATAGTAACCACAAACTAGCCCTTAATGTTTTGCCCCATCATAGGCAAGACTAAATCAAAATTAGATCATATTATCACAGCATAGTAACCACAAACTTGGAAATTTTTATTGAAACTTTGCAGGATGTTTATTTAGTCAATTATCTATTAGTTTATCACAAAAAATTGGAAGGAAATACATTGCATGATGGATTTAACTGATTTAAGTTGATTATATAGCGAGCTGGCAAACATTGTGAGCATAGAAAATATGTAGTAATTAATGAAATAAGTTTAAACACACCATAATCATTTATATATAATGAATTAGTACAATATTTTACACTTTATACATTGCATGGTAAGATACATGAGTGACTTAGTACCACATAGAGTTCCTATGAGGTTCAATTTTTCACTATCTTCATCATCTCTATGTGTAGAGTAAGTGTATTGTGAAAAGTAGTCATCAAATGATAAATCCCCAAAATAGTTTTGCATGTAATTGTTAACATGCCACTCATATGGATCCGAGATTGGTTGACGTTGTCCATAAGCAAAATCATTTGAAGATTGAGTCTCGGATTCTTTCCATGAGTCGCTCGATTCCATCCCAACAGGAATGGGATATGAAGGGTAGGGAAATGGTTGGTTATGAGTATAACCATAGTTACTACTTCCCACTCCAACAGAGTCTGAAGTTATAGATAACGAGTCATCTTCTTTACTTGACAAAGTCCCCTTGCCTTTTTCTCTACGAGTATAGTCCTTCCCTATGGCACCAATTCCTGGTCCTACCCGCCTACTGCCATGGTCCTCATCCTGTGTTGCATGCGTGAAGTTTGCCTCACCAGTGAAGGGGCTCATAAATCTGGGAGGTGGTCCAACATAGTTTCCATATCCACCACCACTACCTCCAGCTCCACTATATCCTTCATCATTCCCACCTCCGGTGGTAGGTGAGTCTCCTGATCTTGTATTGGAGCTATAATTAGTATCAACATGATCTTGTGGTTGTGTAGGATTGGAAGAAGGTGGAATTCCAGTGTTTCTTGGTCTTGGGCGCAAAAGTTCTTAAACGTACATATATTTAATTTTCATGGAAATTAGGCAATTATTTTTTGGCCAAAAAATATATAGTAGTGACGGTTATATAAGAGAACCTAAATAATAAAGTTATTCTACAGAATAATTAAATAGGAAGTAAAGAAAATGATTATAAGAATTTAAGTAATTATAAAAATAATATGGAATAATAAAACCTAATATTAATAAATAATAATCCAATTTGATAATAAAATAATAAATAACATTAAACATATTAAAATTATCCTAGGGAATAATTATACAACATTACTTAATTACTTCAAAAAATTAACATGTAAGTTTGTAAACTTACCTTAAATATGGAACCCTTTGTGTAAAGGCCAAATAGAATCTGCGTGGACCAACAATAAAATAATAATTACACAAATGTAACAAATCTGGAACTTTTGATGTCGTACGTAGCAGCAAAACCTCGACGATCCTCTGCAGCTTGCCGTTTGTGAATAAATGAGAGACAAAGAAGGTATTTAACATTTAATTTGAAGTGGCGCGAGTTGCAGATCCATTTATTTAGTTGAAACTCTGAAAGGGCTCTAGAAAGGCTCTGAAAGGGCTAAGGGAGAAAGAAGAAACGAAAAGGTGTAATAGAGGTTTTTCAATTTTCGAAGGGTTAAAAAAGGTGTGATGACCTCTGGGAATGTGAAAGAATTGGAAGTAAGCAGATTTTTTGGTTCTTCTCTGACAGAATTTTTGGTCTTCACGTGGAGAAGAAGATAAAGTAAGCATATTTTTTGGTTATTCTCTGACAGAATTTTTGGTCTTCACGTGTTTTGGTTCTTCTCTAACATAATTTTTGGTTCTTCTGAGCAAAGTTACTTGCTTCCAATTCTTTCATACAAAACTGTGTGCCACACACACACACACACACAAAACCGTACACGCGCGCGCACACACACACACACACAAAAAACCGTACACAAAACTGTGGTTTCATACAAAACCATGTGCCAAAACCGTGGTTTCATACAAAACCATGTGCCAAAACCGTGTGCCACACACGCACACACGCACGCACACGCACACACGCACACGCAGACACAATCTCTCGTCTCGATCCTTCTCCCTCATTCCACACACACACACACACCTTCCCCCTCCTTCTTTCTTCTTCCTCGGTTCTCCCCCTCATCCCTTCTCTGCATCTCTCATTCCCCGAGCAGACAGACACACACACACCCCACTTCCCCGTGTTTCTCCCTTCCCTAATCCCTCGAACCTTCTCCATCATTCCTCTCATTGTTTCTTCTCTCCCCATCTCTGCAACTCTCATTCCCGGAGCACAGACACACCACACCCATACCCACACCCTACCGTGACCTCCACCACAGTGGCGCACACTCCGGCGAGCACCATCACCACCTGTGGACCGTTCCTCCTCCCTTTCTCACCTCCCGGCGAGCAGCATCAGGCAAGGGGAGGCCTTGTTTAGGCCGTACGAGGCGGAGGATCCATCAAACCCGAGCGGGTTTTGGGATCTGAAGAGAAGGGATTGCGGATTTGGATGGGTCTGAGCGCGGTTTGCAGAGAGAGGCGCAGATCTTGGTAGCTGCGACGACGGAGCCTCGGCTGCAGTTTTCCGACGACGGAGCCTCGGCGATTTTGTCGATAATATCGACAATATCGAGATATTATCGATAATATCGCGATATTTTTGTATATGTGTGAAAATATCGCCATGTGAAAAAAACGAAATTATCGGTGATATTTCATCGATAATTTCGATATTTTAGATTGTGGTTCTAACAATATTAATTTCTAAACTTTGATATTTGATAGTATGAATATTAGAAAAATTTGTAATAAAGTATTGAATTTGTTATTGTACTTAGACGAAAAAGTGGAGAGAGAAAAAATGGGTTCACGCCCAAACTACCCAAATCAAAATGTTCGACATTTGTTTGATTTGGATCAATTTTCTAAGAAATATTTATTAAAATAGGAACGAATCAAACGATTGAAGTGTAATTGCTTTATTTATGATTTTGGGTTAATTACACTAACACCCTCTGAGATTTTTTTATTTTTCACAAAACCCCATGAGATTTGAAACATTACACAAACACCCCTTAAGGTTTTAATTCACTTTCACAAATACTCCTTTGGTCGAAATTCTGCCTGTAAAAAAACAGTCATACCCTTTTAATTAATTACGTAATAAAATAAAAAACTTTTATAAATCAATTAAAAAGAAAATAAAATTAAGATTTACACAAAACATTAAAAAAATAAAAAAGGAAACTAGCATGTGAACCACGATACGATTGAATCGATCGATGGGTCCTCTACCAAATCAGAAGTCTTGGATAGAAACGGAGGAACCGAAGTGCCCTGCAGACATTTTAGAGGCTGCGGCGGAACAACCACGTCGGCATCGCCGCTGCCCATAAACGATGTTGGAATTGAAACTTTTTCAGTGAAGTCGAAAGCACCCAATGGGTTTACAGAAGAGAAGGCTTCAAAATCCATTTGAGAAGTGAACGAAGGAATCAGCTGAGAACCTAGCAACGGTTCCTACATTTTTGGTCGAAATGTCGATAACCCAATTGTTTGCGAGTCAAATTCAGCTAAAGTTGGTAGAGACTTTGGGTGGCTCTCATATTTTGGGTCCATTGAACTAAATTCTCACTTTTTGTTAATGGCAGAGAACTGGGTAAGAGAGAGAGATAAGGGGGTCGAATTACACAAAACTTGTAATTTAATTTTTAATATTATGTGTAATTCTTAATTTGATTTTCTTTTTGTATTGATTTATAAAAGTTTTTTATTTTGTTAAGTAATTAATCATAAGGGTATGATTGTCTTTTTATAGGCAGATTTTCGACCAAAGGGGTATTTGTGAAAGTGAATTAAAACCTGAATGAGTGTTTGTGTAATGTTTCCAACCTTAGGGGCTTTTGTGAAAACTCAAAAAACCTCAGAGGGTGTTGGTGTAATAAACCCTTATGATTTGAGGGTGAAATCGATGTTAACCAAAATAAAAGGGTTAGTGCCAATGAATTTTTGGTTTTATTTTGACTAAATTGGCACGTGATAGATCGTCTTAGTCTTTCAGACATTCCTCTTTATTTTACAACAACTTGGGTTTGAACCCTTCCTCTATCACTTGTATTAAAAGAAAATTGAATCGAAAATAGATTTTAGATTATAAACACTTGACTAAAATGAACTTTTGAAATAAAGTGGGACCTTGCATGCTAGCAAATTTGACAGCAATGTGGATGCAAATTTCCGTTTTCTTCTTATTGGACGAAAATGCACCTGCAAAACAGTTAACACCTAAGATCAAGGCCAAGAGCCTCACGCGCCCACAATGAATGGGGGGGCTTTGGCCTAAGAGTCTCCGATGCCAAAGTTAGAATTTGAGAGAGAAAGTGTTTAGAGAATTTTAGGAGGAGAATCAACTTAGGTTTTTGGAGAAATGAGGGGCTATATATAGAGGTGTGGCCGACCTTATTTGTAACATCCCACATCGCCCATGGAAGTGATCCATAAATGTATATTCTCATCCCTACCTAGCACGAGGCCTTTTAGGAACTCACTGGCTTCGGGTTCCGTAGGAACTCCGAAGTTAAGCGAGAAAGGGGCCAGAGCACTCCCAGGATGGGTGACCCACTGGGAAGTTGCTTGTGAGTTCCCAGAAGCAAAATTGTGAGGGAATGGTAAGCCCAAAGCGGACAATATCGTGCTACAGTTGTGGAGCGGGCTCGGGAAGTGGTTCGCCCTGGGCCGGGATGTGACAATTGGTATCAGAGCTAATCCCTGGCCGGAAATGTGCCGACAAGGACGTCGGGCCCCTAAGGATGGTGGATTGTAACATCCCACATCGCCCAGAGAAGTGATCCTTAAATGTATATTCTCATCCCGACCTAGCACGAGGCCTTTTGGGAACTCACTGGCTTCGGGTTCCGTAGGAACTCCGAAGTTAAGCGAGAAAGGGGCCAGAGCACTCCTAGGATGGGTGATCCACTGAGAAGTTGCTCGTGAGTTTCCAGAAACAAAACTGTGAGGGAATGGTAAGCCCAAAGCGGACAATATCGTGCTACAGTTGTGGAGCGGGCTCGGGAAGTGGTCTGCCCTGGGCCGGGATGTGACAATTGGTATCAGAGCTAATCCCTGGCTGGAAATGTGCCGACGAGGACGTCGGGCCCCTAAGGGGGGTGGATTGTAACATCCCACATTGCCCAGAGAAGTGATCCTTAAATGTATATTCTCATCCCTACCTAGCACGAGACCTTTTGGGAACTCACTGGCTTCGGGTTCCGTAGGAACTCCGAAGTTAAGCGAGAAAGGGGCCAGAGCACTCCCAAGATGGGTGACCCACTGGGAAGTTGCTCGTGAGTTCCCAGAAACAAAACTGTGAGGGAATGGTAAGCCCAAAGCGGACAATATCGTGCTACAATGGTGGAGCAGGCCCGGGAAGTGGTCCGTCCCGGGCCGGGATGTGACATTATTTGTTGAAATAGGGACCGGCCACTTATGATGCTGTTTTGAATATTATTACAAGATATTATGTCAAATAATATCTTGTAATTAATTTGGTAATTAATCCCAATTTGAAAAGAATAATTAGGAGTTACCTTATGGGTGAGGATTTGATGAGAAGTGATGAGAAGGTTTTGAATAAATACCATTTTGATAATCTTTGACCTCAATTGAGCTGTTATTGTCTGTTGCATGATCGTGGGAATCCAAGTGTGCCTTAAGGGTAATTTTGTCTTTTTACCCAAAAGTCCACGTGTCGCCTCCATAATTTTCTTCATTATTTTTTGCTCCACAAATGCCCCCACACATGTTGGGCTACTTGCAGGAAAGGGCAGAAGGTGTAGAGATCTTCTCTTGCTTTAGGAAACATAGGATTGTTTCCTATTTTGATGTAGATTCCTTCTTTAATTGGAAATTAGATCGTCTAGGAAAGGGAAATAAATTACTTCTAAAGTCTATTTAAGTCTACCTTAAGTAGATTATTAAATCAATTTCAGAGAACAATTTATTCTACCATACAAAAAAGAGAAAGCTAGAGGATATGTGTTCCTCTTCCCCTAGCAATCATCTACATTTGCCCGTGCAAATGGCCGTCTTTCATTGCTTTCTTCATCATCATGCCTCACCAAGGTAAAAAAAAATCAATTTCCCTTGTCCTTTTAACTTTTGGGAGCCTCAGGGCTTGAGATTTGGCTCAACGGGGGTCGAGAATGTGTCAAAAATTGGTTGGAGAGCCACAACATGGTTGTTGCCGTGTGGCTGGCTAGGCTCGGTGCGATTCGGCCCTGATGAACGATGGGCTAAACCTGGTATAGGCCAGGCTAGTGCACTAGGCCGAGAAGGCTCGAGCTTTCCATTTTTTTTTTTGCTGGGCTCAAGCCCATGTGTGAGAGGAGAGAGAGGGGCTGAGAGTTGCTAGGCTTGTGGGCCATCGGGCTTGGCCCGTTTGAATGGGCTAAGGGGCACGCTGGGGCGCCTACCTCTTTATTGCTGATTTGGGCCAAAATGCCTCTTGGGCCGAAAAGAGAGATATGGTCCAGGTTGTAGGGCCTGGCGCTGCTTGCTGGGCTTCTGCAGTCTTCTTTTTTGTGCAGCCATCTAACAAATTTTCCTTGCGTCTTTGTAGAATTTCTTTGAGTATTTCTTCTTCAAGCCACTAAGGTGAGATGGTGTGCCGCCGTTGTACCGTCAATGTGGGTCATTGAGTAAGATGGGCTACTTTAAGGCTGCTCACTTCAAAATCAGCTCCGATGACTTGTTTAGAGACTTTCTTGAGGCGTATAGGCACGTCATTCCGTCAGGGGTATTTGTGAAACGTGTCAAGGAAGGTAGCAGTCGTGAGCAATGTAGCGGGGCTCGAAGAGCCATCAAGTTTCACCCCTACTACTTTGTGTTGGGATTTTCTTTCCCCATGCTGCATTTTTTCCAAGAGGTGCTCTGCTCCATGAAGTGTGCCCCTGCTCAATGCTCTCCTAATGTGGTCCGTGTGATGGTGGGATTCCTCAATCTAAGCCAATTCTTTGACTTGGATTTGACTGTCAACAAATTTTGGCATTTCTTTGACATAGGCCACATTAAAAGAGTCAGACAACTGCGATCTAGTCATAGGCTCTGTGATCACTCAAGCAAGGGAGATCATGATTCGACCAATGAGACTTTGGAGATAAGTGGAGAGTGGGAGTCTGATTCCTCCCTCGAGCTACGAGTTTTGATGGTTTTTATCTCTAGTAAGTAAACTGCTTAGTCTCTAGGCTGCTTTGTACTTTTGCTAAGCTGCTTTCTGATTTACTGATTGTCTTCCTCTACTCTTATAGATTCGGAATTCGGCTCAACTCCCAAGACTTCTCCAGATATGAAAAAGGTGTACATTGTACTAGGTATCCTTTCTGAGTACTGTGAGTGGCGTTGGCTGCTTAGTCCTTTTCGTCTAGAGAAAGGCGAGCTGCCTCTGAGATAAGAGATAAAATGAATCAAGGTGGAGGCGTTGGCTCGTCTGATCGTTGTCATGGAGCCTGCTATGAATAAAGGTGGAAAAAAGAGATATTCCCCACTTGCTCAAGAGATGTCAGCTGAGAAAAAGCCGAAGACTTCCTCCAGTGCTCTTAAAGGTCCACTTGCTGCTGATAAGCTTGTGATTGACTTGACTTCTTCCAAGGGGAAGAAAGATGAGGCTGCTAGATATGAGCCAGGGATGCCTACCGTGCCAAAGGTGGCTAGTACGATTGTTAATAGGATTGCTCAGCGTAGAGGTTTCGTTGTGCCCCCAATGCTGAAATTTGTACCAAAACGTACATCGGGGGCTAAGTCTGGCTCACCCTTAGAGAGACTTGCTACTATGAAGAGTGATAAGATGGACTATGCTGCTAAAGTGGCGCCAAAACCCACTCTCCTCGCTGCTGAGACTGATTCGCCTGCTGAGAAAGAGGAGACTGCTCGCGTGGGCAGTTGTGAGAAATCCACCAAGCCTATTTCCAGGGAGACTGCTAAGATTTGTGTGCTCTTGAAACCAGATTTGCTTGAAGACATGGAAGCATGTGCCAAGCTTGTTGATGGCGTTAAAGAGGTTGTCTGCCCAAGTTCTTTTGCGAAGCATACGACCAAATATAGGAGGACTGCTCTGCTTGCACTGATGTAGAAAATGGCAATTCTGGCAGCCGAGTTTATGCTCTTTGACCAAAAGGATACCAAGGCTGCCAAGGGGATGACAAAGACTATGGCAGCCAAAGCTTATTCCTCGATCTAGAAAATCAAGAGGTTGGAGTTTGAGCTCGTTGCTTTGAAGGGGTTTAACATATTTGCCCCTATTTCTCTGCAGCTTAAGACCGTCCACGAAGATATCGTTGATTTGAAGACTAGGCTTGATGAGATCCAAGTTAAGTATGAAAGTACATACAAGGAGATTGGATATTACATACCTCATATTCAAGATCTTGAGCGTGCCGTCTCCGAGCTTCGTTACGCTACTTATGCAAAGGATGAGGAGCTGATTGCCGCTTATAATCAAGTGATCCACTTCAAGAAGGTCGTTGATAGGCTTGAACCCCAAGTGTTGGAACTCCAAGATGCACTGA
The DNA here is from genome assembly GCA_024362995.1 of Heteromeles arbutifolia. Lineage (NCBI taxonomy): Eukaryota > Viridiplantae > Streptophyta > Magnoliopsida > Rosales > Rosaceae > Heteromeles > Heteromeles arbutifolia. The sequence goes on from JANCRC010000012.1 coordinate 19,018,835, forward strand.
AGATGAATGAAAGTCTAAAGAAGGAAGTGGATAAGTTGCAGCGCGTCCATGTTAGTTTGCTCAATGAGAACGAACAGCTGAAGGGTGAGAAGGCTGGGCTCGAGACTTCGCTTGTTCAGAGTTAGGCCGATTTCTACAAGCTGGGTTATGTAGACCATTTCTTTGGGAGGCCGTCTGACTTTGAGTTTGCTGGGAAAGACTTCGAGACATTCTCTATTTCTCTAGAAGACTTGTTTGCCTTTACTTTCGAGGCTTCCATTGGTCAAGTAGTCAGAGAAGTTGGTGCCCAAGCTGGAGCAGCCGGGGATGAAGTGCCGGATGTTGCCGCTGATGAGAGCGTCGCGGTTGTTGAAGGTGTGGCTACCGAGTAGTCTTCTAGGTAGCCTTTAGGATTTTCTTTGTTTTCCTTGTTCCTTTTTGCTTTGCTTGAACTTATTCGACCTTTGCTAGTTGTTTATCAATTTTGCTAGAAAAATTAATAAACTTGCCTCCTTCGTTTTCCTCCATCTTCGCTTCTTTTGTTCATGCCTAACCTTTGACTTTTAGACCAGTGACATGCGTGCTACTTTTTTTATAAGCAGACAGGCCTGTGTAGCCTATGCAGTTGTGGGTGTTGGTGAATAACTTTGCAAAGTTGTTAGCCACAGGGTCGGCAACTAAACGTCTTACTTATAAAAGCAGATGAGTCCGCTTGACCACTTGGCTGTTAACCTTAGCTTTCTTCAATCCTTTGAGCTGTGTGACCTGCATCACAACATACTAAAGATTTTTGGGTTATGAAATTCGTTAACCTTTCGTATCAAAAGTACGCGGTTGTATGGAATTTCGTGAACAAAGGTTCGAGAGAACTCCTTGCTTTTATGTAACCAATTTCGTGTGTTGCGTAGCAAGTATCACAACACTTTAGGAATTAGTGTAGATTTTATGTGATCATTCCACGCTGTGGCAGAGGTGAAACTTATCGGCTGCGTAGCATGTCGGCAGCAGATAAAGCTTCGTATATGCATGCTAACTTGTTTAACCTTTCACAAAAATGTGTGGTTGTATAAGTTTAGCGTAGGTCACTGCTCGAAGGGCAAACCGTGGGCAGTATTCTGGAAATCATAGGCTACCTTAGTGCACTCGGTAGCAGCTCTAGGGTTCCAGGGCAGCCGTCCATAAGGCGTATTGCATAATGTGCCTCCTCCATCTCTAAGGCCCGGTTCCCCGCGAATTAGGCCAAGAGACCCAAAATCCTTTAGTTAGCTAAGCCTTGAAAAAAAGACCATTGTGGCTACTTCTTGGAATCTCCACGCAAGCCATCGTGCACTTAGTTATACCAGGGCAGCCCGACTCATCCACGTCTGGATATTCGGAGTGTATAGTTTATCCTCTTGCATTGGATAGCAAACCCATGTGGGTGTCGGGGAATTGGTTTACCTTCTCGCACTGGAGAGCATGGTTGGTCCCCAAGGAGGTGTAGTTTCTGCAATGAGTCCTTAAGAAGGGTACGGTCTTCTTTTGAAGTGCATGACTGATCAGTTGTTGTAAACATGCAACCGAACCAAGTTGTAAATTACTTCTAAATTTCTCATTGAAAAACAAGTGAAACGAACGAAAACTTAGCTGTAAAGTAGAAACTGCATAACAACTAGATAGTCATCGGTTTGCGAGGTGGTGCCCATCGAGCTGCTTGAGTCTTCGGGCTTTGATATAGCGGGAGGTCACATATGGTACTTCCTCAGATTGTAGGCATTCCACTACTTTTCAATCTCTTTGTCATTCATAGTTGCGAGGGTGTAACTACCCTTGCCGCCTACTCTGTTGATCTTGTACGGACTTTCCCAGATAGGATCCATCTTTTGGGAGCCTTCTCTATAGGCAGTGAGGAAGGCTTTTCTTAGGACTAGATCTCCGAACTGGAATTACCGGATTTTGGCCCTTTTGTTGTAGTTGGAGATGAGCTGCTGCTAGTAGGCTGTGATGTAGGTGATGGTCTTTTCGCGTTTCTCCTCTGCCAGATCTAAGCTTGTGGCCATCTCCTTATTGTTCTGCTTGATGCTTGGCAATAGAGTGCTAATACTTGGCACAATGACATTAGGAGGAATGATTGCTTCAGAACTAAATGCCCAAGAGAGAAGAGTATCATCGGTTGCTCGTCGTTTGGTTGTGCGATACGCCATAGACATCCGGGGAGTTCGTTTGGCCATTTTTCCTTCTTGTCAGAGAGAGATTTATTAAGGCAGTTGAGAATCGTCTTGTTGGATGATTCGATCTGCCCATTGCCTTGGGGATACCTTGGCATGGACATATGCTGCTTGATGCCATATTTCTGGAAGAACTTCACCAAACCTTTGCCTACGAACTATGGGCCGTTGTCTATGAAGATGGATTGAGGGATGCCAAATCGGCAAATGATGTTTTTCTAGATGAAGCGCTCTATGTCCGTCTAAACGGTGGTTGCCATGGGCTCTGCTTCCATCCATTTGGTGAAGTAGTCACTCGCCACGATTATCATGCCTCTGCCCCTAGCAGCGAGTGGCATTGGCCCTACAAAGTCTATTGCCCACTGCATAAATGGTCAATGACTCGTTTGCAGGTGTAGTTTGCTGGCAAGCAATGCTGGTACCGACTTGTAGCATTGGCAGCGGTCGCACTTTTGTACTAACTCCTTAGTATCTTGATGCATAGTAGGCCAATAGTAGCCTACATTAAGAGCCTTCTGTGCTAAGGTGTTGGAAATGTGCCCTAAAACCAATCATATAATGATACTTTACGGACATTTCACATGTTAAACTAATCTAGTTTAATATAAAAGGCAAAGATTATTGTTTTAAGCCGTCTCATATAAATGTTATATGCTTAAACGATAAGTCGAAGGAATATGTAATAGGGAAAATGTGATCTAAAGAAGTTAGACTCATGAGACCATTTTCTTTCGTATACATATCCTAAATGTTCCTGATCATAGGATTGCCAATTGGGCTTTGACAGTCCGTTAAGATCAGTACGTGCTATGTCTTCTCTTAGGGAGAGTGACTAGTCTCGAGTCAATGGTGTGACTGACACCAAGACAAGTACGTAGGTGCTCAATAGAGAATGAGTCCACTAAACGCGATCAACGAGGAGTTCTTATACTCATGTCACATGAGAATTCATGGTTGGGATAATGCAAAGTAGTCATTTGACCTGAGGCATCATAGTTGTCTTGTGGTTAGGTCCTTCATCTTTGACTATGTCAAAGTCACTCTGTCAGAGGGTGTCCACGGCATAGTTGGGGTTAAGCCACTTAGCCATGGAGGCAAGTGAATGCGCAACAAAGGATCTCTAACCTTCAAACGTTAAGGGAGAATACTCTATGATATGATTAAGAATCTCTGACCAGAGTATGAATGAGATTTAGGAAGTTGTTCCAAATCACATTCAAGGTAATCATATAAGTAAATGAATCACATTGGATAGTAGGCATGAATAAACTATCAAACCAAACAATGTGGTCAAGAGTATTGTATTAGAGAAAGACAGTATTGCATTGTAATCCCAAACTGAATAGGTTCTCCAACCTCTTCTGATTAGCTTGGGTAGCCATGACATACTGCTAGGTGTCACTCATGGCTTGTGGAAGCCCTGAAGATGTATAATCACTAAAGGGAGAATTGAAAGTAAGTTTCAATTCACAATCGATTAGTAAGAGTTCTAATCGCCCACTGCCTCGCTAAAAGGAACCTAATGGATCACACATCGTGTAAGGTAATGAATGAAGGATATAACGAAGATGAGTAAGGACAATTAAATCGTTTAATTGTTTATGGCAAGGATTAATTAATATGTTAATTAATCAAACGAATAAGTTCGTTTTAAACCTTGAATTAGATTTGGGCCTTAAAACCCAAATTGGGCTTCGAATCGTCAAGCCCATTAGCTTAAGTTGTATGACAACTTAACAACCAAAATTCAAGAAGCCCAAAACAGCCCAAAGGCATGGGAAAACCGGCCATATAGAGATGAGGGACTTTTTGGTCCAAAATGCACACAAAAGTTGAAAGCATAGAAGGGGTATCTTTGCACCATCCTTATTAGGGTTTTTCTAAGGATGAAAAGTAGAATAACTCTCTCATTTTCTCTCTAGGAGGCCGGCCCCCTTGGAAGGGATTAGCTAGCAATCATTCCTCCTCCAAGGTCACTCATCTTCTTCCTTCATCATCCTTGGTGTCGAAAATTAGAGGTCTCCTACCTTAGGGACTTTTGGAGAATCAATTCTTCCATCCATATCCATGGAGCCAAAGAGCAAGGAGACAAAGGAAAGAAGGCCCTCACATGGGTGATTAACCTTTACTAAGCAAAGAGGTACTTCAAAGGTATAAAAGTTTTTCATTTCCTTTCTTTAAGATTTGAGTTGAGTCTTGGTTCACCATAACTACTAGGCTTTGAATTTCATGGGTAATGTTTTGTTTTGAGTGCATACAAGCATGATTCCGCCTTTAATTGTTAATTGCATGCCATAGATGTTGCTCAAATGAACATGTTTTTCACAAATTTTCCTTCATAAGGATCGACCTTCGAAGTGATTTCCAAAAATACCTTCGTGGATTGAGCTTAGAACCTTTAAGTCGTCAGGAGGTGCTCCGCCTAGTGCGTCCTCTTGGGCGTTGTCTGCCCGTGAAACTTAAGTGAGGGTGTACGTCTGAAACACCTCGAGTTGTTTTCATACCTTCTCTAGGTATTACGCCATCTTCGGATGTTTTGTTGTGTACTCCTCAGTAGTCTGGCTGGTGAATAGCTGGGAATCAGAATGAATTGCAAGCTTTTTCACTGCCAAGTCTTTTGCCATTCGGAGGCCTGCTAGTAGGGCTTCATACTCTGCTTCTTTGTTGGATGTTTTGAACCCTAGAGTTATTGCTTGCTCGAGCATCGAACTGTCTGGGGTGATAAGGATCACGCCTGTTCCCAAGCCTTTATAGTTGGATGCACCGTCAACATGTAAATGCCAGAAGTCTCCATCGGGCGGAGCAGACGCGGCTAAGACATGTTCGGCTGCCTCTGGGCCATCGTTGGGCCACTCTGTTACGTCGCCTAGGCTAGGCATGAATTCTGCTATGAAGTCCGCTAAGGCTTAGGCCTTTATCGCCGTGTGAGGCCTGAAAACTAAATCGTATTGGCCAAGTTCCAACACTCATTTCATCACTCGTTGAGAAGCGTCTAGACCATGTAAGATTGATTGTAGAGGATACTGAGTCATGACGATGATTGTGTGAGCTTGAAAATATGGTCTGAGCTTCTGAACCGCAACAACTAACGCCAAAATTAATTTCTTGATCTTTGGATATCTAGTTTCTGCATCAAGAAGAGCTTTAAAAGTGTAGAATACCGGTAGTTAGGCTCCAAACTCTTCTTGTATAAGGGCAGAGCTCAATGTTACTTCTGAGACTAGCAAGTAAATGTAAAAGTCCTCCGCTACTTCCGACTTGGATAGTAAGAGAGCTGATGTAAGATACTTCTTCAGGTCTTGGAAAGCTTTTTCGCACTTATCATCCTATTTGTCTCGTTGTGCCCTTTTGACAGCTTTGAAAAAAGGCTTACATCGATTGGTAGACCATGAGAGAGCGGTTGAGGGCGGCTGCTTATCCAGTCAAGCTTTGGATCTCCTTCAAGGTAGTTGGAGATTTCATCTCTAGGATTGCTCAGATTTGCTTGGGATGTGCTTCGATTCCTCGTTGGGTTACTAGGTACCCTAAGAATCTGCCTGAAGATACTCCAAATGTGCATTTGGCGGGATTGAGCTTCATCTTGTACTTTCTAAGGATGTCGAAAGTTTCCGCCAAGTTGCCGATGTGGTCTGACCGATACTTTCCCTTTACCATGATGTCGTCGACGTAGACCTCTATGGTTACTCCAATTTTCTTTTTGAACATCATGTTTACCAATCTTTGGTAAGTGGCTCCCGCGTTCTTGAAGCCAAAAAGCATGACTTTGTAGCAGTAAGTGCCTCGCTCGATCACGAACATGATTTTTTCCTTGTCGGGCTCGTGCATGGCTATTTGATTGTAGCTGGGGTATGCGTCTAAGAAATTGAGCAGCCGGTTCCCAGAAGTTGAATCTACTAATAGGTCGATTCGAGGAACTGGATAAAGATCTTTTGGGCATGCCTTGTTGAGGTCGGTGTAGTCTACGCAAACCCTCAATTTGTCCTTCTCTTTCTTCATTACTAGCACGATGTTGGCAAGCCATGCAAAATGTCCTACCTCTTCTATGAATCCGGCCTCCAATAGCTTGTCGATCTCCGCTTTGATTATCATCACTCGTTTGGGTGTGAAATGTCATTTTTTTTGGATTACTGATTTTGCAGCGGGGTCGATGTGCAACTTGTGGCAAGTTATTTTGGGGTCGATGACGGGCATGTCGGAAGGTGACCACGCGAAGACGTCACGATTTTTCCTAAGAAAAATCGTGAGTTCCTCATTTTCCTTTGGGCTCAGACGTGAGCCGATTCTAACAGTCTTCTCCAGCTGCTGGGATGAAGAATGATGTGTTCAGCGTCTTCTTCGGGTTTTCATCCTGTCTCGTCTGCTGGCGCGTTGATTTAGACACCATTTTCTTGATCTGTCTGCTGTGATTGCTATTTGGTAACTTTGTCATCCCTTTGGACATCGGTAGCCTCTACAGGGGTAAAAGTCTTCTTTTTTTACTCCTTTAGTACTTGCACAGTGCATCGTTGAGATACGACCTAGTCAGACTTGATTTCTCCGACTCCTTCTCCCAGGATGCGAAATCAAATTTTTTGATACTTGACGGAGGTTACGACATCCAGCTTTATCAACCAAGATCGCCCTAGAATCCTATTATAGGGAAACGGGTCGCTTACTATCGTGAATGTCTGCTTTGAGACAACTGGCGGTGTTCTCACGTCAAGTGTGATGTCGCTGATGGCAGTCGAGGTGTGTCCGTTGAATCTGGTGAATACCTCCGCTCGATGTATGATTGTGCTTTCTAGGCCCATCTTTTGAATTACCAAGAGCTGAAGTAGGTTGACCGCACTTTCGTTGTCAACCATCATTATGTCGACTATGGTATGGCCTAGTTGGACGGATACCATTAATGCATCGTAGTGAAAGAAATCGACGTCTTCAGCATCCTACTCGGTGAAGCCAACGATGCGTCCAGGTTGGGCATTGACTACCTGTACCTGCGAGACTAGTAAAGCCTGCTGGATCTTCCTTTTCTTTCAAGCCCTTTGTGTTTCCAAGTTGTCATACAACTTAAGTTAATGGGCTTGACATTCAAATCCCATTGGACCTTACAGCCCAAAACTAACCCGAAATCTATAACAAACTTATTCGTTTGATTAATTAACATATTAATTAATCCTAACCATAAATAATTAAACCATTTAATTACACTTACTCATCTCCTTTGTTTTTTCAATCTCTACCTTACTCAGTGTACGATCCATTAGGTTCCTTTTAGCAAGGCAGTGGGCTATTAGAACTCTTCAAATCGATTGTGAATTGAAACTTACTTTCAATTCTCCCTTTAGTCATTAAACACCTTTAAGGCTTCCACAAACCATGAGTGACACCTAGCATTATGTCATAGCTACCCAAGCTAATCAGAAGAGGTGGAGAACCTATTTAGTTTAGGATTACAATGCAATATAGTCTTTCTCTAATACAATACTCTTGACTACATTGTTTGGTTTGATAGTTTATTCATGTCTACTATCCAATGTGATTCTTTTACTTATATGATTACCTTGAATGTGATTTGGAACGACTTCCTAAATCTCATTCATACTCTGGTAAGAGATTCTTAATCATATCATAAAGTATTCTCCCTCAAACGGTTTGGAAGCTAGGGATCCCTTGTTGCACATTCACTTGCCTTCGTGGCTAAGTGGCTTAATCCCAACTATGTCGTGGACACCCTCTGACGGAGTGAATTTGACATAGTCAAAGATTAATGACCTAACCACAAGACAAGTATGATGCCTCAGGTCAAATGACTACTTTGCATTATCCCAACATGAGTTCTCATGTGACATGAGTATGAGAATTCCTCGTTGATAATGTTCAGTGGACTCATTCTTTATTGAGCACCTACATACTTGTCTTGGTGTCAGTCACACCAATGACTCGAGACCAGTCACTCTCTTTAAGAGAAGACATAGTACATACTAATTTTAACAGACTGTCAATACCCAATTGGCAATCCTATGATCAGGAACGTTTAGGATATGTATACGAAAGAGAATCGTCTAATGAATCTAACTTGTTTAGATCACATTCTCCCAATTACATATTCCTTGGACTTATTGTTTAAGTATATAACATTTATATGAGACGACTTTAAACAATAATCTTTACACTTTATATTAAACTAGATTAGTTTAACATATGAAATGTCTGTAAAGTATCATCATATGATTGGCTTTTAGGGCACATTTCCAACAATCTCCTACTTGCACTAGAGCCAATTAGCTTGGTCATCAATAATGATACCTCTTCTGAATTCATTTAAAAAATGGCTGGGTAGTAGGCCTGGACAATGGATATCTATATGTTATCCACAGAAGCAACATTGAGAATAACGACGTCACCATTATACATGATTCTCAATCATGTGGTTCAGTCTCTCATTTGAATTCGGATCTTGATGAGACCTTGATTCCCTGGTTTGAGCTATCACCCCATTATTGTCATAGTGTCGGTACACTAGAGACACTTTCTGGTTGGAACCGAATGGAGAGTTCATAAATGAACTTTCCCATCCAAACAACATTGTTGTAAGCTCCTATATGGTGATATATTTTGCATGATGGAACACACTAAAGTCATTACTTTTAACGTTTCCACCCAAATATCTCTTTAGTCATAATAAAGAGATATCCAATTATCTCTTCATCCAAAATGAAGAGACATCCAATGATGAATACGATATTAGATTCATAATCTAATACATTTATGCTTCCATTGCGTTACTTTAATTCTTCCTCATTCTTGAGGAATCTATCCTTTAGTATTTCTTAAATACTTAAGTACTCACTTGACAGTTGACATGGTTCTGATACTGGGCTTGCACTGATATCGTCTTGTACCGATCTTGGCACAACTCATATTAATGTTTTTCATACAATATGAAATACGTAAATCACCCTTCTGTGTATGCATAAAGGATTCTATTTACACTTTATGCTTCTTTGGGAGTCAAAAGGATACATTCCCTTTTAGAAGAGCAATTTCCCAGTCTGACTGTAATTGTCCTCTCATTTAAAGTTTATAATTCGAGAAACTTCCTACATCTATCGTCTATCAATAGGGATTGAGATAATCCAATTATATCTTGAAATCTATCATTATAGATTTCCATCCTATGTATATAAACTATGTCTCCCATATACATTCTATCGTTATAGAATGTTTAAAATCATAACTTTAACGAAGAAGAATTCCTTTCATTTCCAAAATTAATATATCATATATATGTTCAAATTTAGGAATATGATTAACTCCCATTAATCTTTTGTAAACCTAGTAAACAAAAGATTCATTTACATCTTTATGAGAAATCAAACGATTTGATCTCTCTCATAAGACACTTATAGATCCCACTAGCTAGCTAAGATTCATGACGGATGAATCTCTACAACTTACACGTCTTGTGATTCCTAGTCTTAGACATATATTATCAAGACTATCTTGATAATGGTTTCGGAAACCCATATTATGTCCAAACATTGAATCACCGTTTAGTTGTAGCTAGCAATCTTCGAATTAACAGAAACCAAGACTACATCAAAGATGGTTTCTTCCAAGTCAACCAGTCTCGTTGATTGTAGTCACCTTAAGCTACCAATTAGCTATGAAGGTTCCATTATTTCGGATCAAATGGTACTATACCATTTCCTTGAGTATATGTCATATATACACTCAATGTAGTCATAAGGATTTTCATTCTTATTTCTTTCAAATTAAGAGGTGTAACTTTATGACATAATCATAAAGTTCAAATCATTCAACTGAGATGGTTTATAAATCCTTCTCGACTACCTTGGAGCTAGTGGTGTAGGAACTAGGTTGTTATATTTGTTGATTATCATCTTGTCTCTCAAAGAACCCATTCTTTGAGTTCTATCTCTTGTTCATTTGCTCTATCTTAGGCAAATCCTATTGTAGGATTACAATGAACTACCCAACAAACAACATTTGTTAGTTGGTGTATAGAAGTGATATCCAGAGGTTAATTTAAGGATATCCCACAAGATTGTTCTCAAACAAATATTGCTTATTAGCACACAACCCCAAATCTTAACATGTTTAAGACTTGTCTTTCTTTGTAACTACATCCTATGGAGTTATGAAAATTTTGAAAGATCTTCTAATTGATAATCATATTGTCTTAGAATTAGAAGTATATATCCTATATATGGGTATTTGATGCTACTTTTCTTGATATCTTTCAAGGAAACTTTTCTAAAGTGTTATTTTTCCTTGGATCAAATCTAAGGAGGTAAATATTTTAGACGTCTTACTCATCAACTTACATTCTTGAATTCTTTGAAACCTTTTGCAAAGTATTCGGACTTGTGTTTATTCAAAATAAATGATAGTCCAACCGAGAGCAATCTTCGATGAATATCATACAACATGAGTAGTATTATGTTGTGGATAAGTACCACTAACATCTAAGTGAATTAACCTCAACAACTTTGTGATTCTTTCTTCTTTTCAAAAGAATAAAGATTCAAACATTTCGCCTCTATACAATTTTAACAAGAAGGCATTGGATCCGGATCTAACGATCCAAAGCATCTATGTATGACCAATTCGTAATTTATGTTTTAGAGGTGTCACAACTCAGTGGGATTAGTCACTACCTTTCAACCTTTTGGGTTTTAAGCATTGTTATATTCTAAACTGTTAACACTACCGCATCATCTTTATTATAGAGACAAACAATTAGATTACAATAATCCAATCATTCATTAATAAAGAACTATGTTTTGTCAAACAAAACATTGATCCATCTCTTATAGTGACGGAATTAAGTTCCTTATTCAAATTGGAATGTAAAGACAATCTTTGTTTTTCCAATTTCTTTGGTAGTTTATATGAGGAAGTAAGTACTATCTGCTTTCACAGAGATCTATATTTTATTCACGTTCCAAATGTGAAGTATTTTTTCTTCTCTCATTAATCTTCTACTTCTTATTAGCCACACTTTTACAACGATTGTAAAACATAGTTACTAATACGGAATCAAGCATTCAAGTAGAAGAACCAACTATTTTGAACTTATCCAAGAACAATTTACAACATCTTCGAAATGTGTGTTCCTGACACTTGCAAGACATTTCTTGCAAATACCCCATCCAATGTCAATCCTTTCATAAAGAAAGTTTGTTCCCTTGGAGTTATTTCGCCTTCTTCATTTGATTTCTTCCTTAACTACAATAGTCATGGTCCCTAAACTCCCACTATCTCTCTTGAAACGTATTTCAATTGTGTTATACACATCAAACGATTTGGAGAGCCTGCAGTTATTGTTCACTATATAGTTTACAATAAACTTAGTTAACCATTTGGATAGGGACTCAAACGTGAAGTTCTTGCCTAGTTTCTGTCTCTTGAATTGGTTTAACACTTAAACACTCAATGATTCAAAATTATCATAAGTCTATGTTGATAGTCTATTTTTGTCAATCAACCATTATGTTCTAAACATGATTACAAACTTTCAAGAATTGTTTAAGGCAACTCTCATTTCTTCATACAACAATTTGTAAGTGAAGAATCATGACATAAAGTGTTCATGCCCTCGTACTTACTTCTCAAGTTCGTTGCTCATTTAACAAAGAAATAAGCACTAGTGTTTGCGTTAACTAAGGGTTGTTCAAAGCAACTCTTATTTCTTCATACAACGATTTGTAATGGAAGAATTATGACGCTAAAAGTGTTGTCCTCTTCATGATAGACTTATCTAACATGTTCTTCCAATGATACATTATCAATGGGAAGATTGTGAAGATGAGACTACTTAGGTACATATATAATCCATTCAAGACAATCTATGGGATTGTGGTACCAAGTTCGAAAATTAAAGCCTTCGGCTTTTCTTTGTCAAGTTTTAGATAGCGTTTGCAAATATATTGGTAAATAAATACATAACGAATATAAATTGATTGATTTTAAGCTATTTGATCTAGGTCTTTAAATCAAATAGCACCACCCATTATTTTTGGCAAATTCCATATCCCTCATCAGAATTCGAGAGTTTTGGAGGAAACTCTTAGTAGGGTATGGGAAGCTCACTATTACCAAACCCACCTCACAATGATATGATGTTGGCTAGCATTAATAATAATGAGAGAATACGCTTACTCATTTACATCTTATCTAAGTACCCATCTTATTTGGCCTCTAGAGAATGATGCCTCACAATGAAATGATGTTGGCTCCATTGCACTTAGTTAAGTCATTCCCACCATGCAAGTTCAGGTAGGGGTTCAAGAACAACCTCACAATGATATGATGTTGATCATCCTCGTTGTCTACCTTCACAACATCATGTATGCCTATAGAACTCCTCATGAGTGTAAGCACATACTTGTACTCCCCATGATAAGGTGAAGTCGGTGTATAAGTCACAAACGATTAGAGTCTACCACGGTGGAAGACCACGAAAGAGTGTTCAAAATACTCACGCTTATCAACTTAATAACGGTTTGGTTGAGGGTTTTTAGGTCTCATCACATATAAACATGCATTTTAATCTTATTAAAACAATTTGGTCCTATTACAACTATTAGTCCATGTGATTGATTTAGTAGTATATGATACTCCCACTATACTTGTAAAACAGTTTTTAAAGCAAGAGTGTTTGGTACTACTAACATAAGATTTGCATCAATTAATGGACTATATAGTTGCCTAAGGACCTTAGAATGACTATGAACCTTTAATTCGATCCAACACAAGGCTAGTGTTGGATCCCGGTTTAGGGATGATGAATGATTTTAGTTACGCGTTTAATCACATTAAGGCGTGTTTTCTTATTGGGCGTTGGACCCTACTACTCCAATTTCATGTATATAAAATAAAACAAGAAAATAAGTACTTCAAAGTAAAGAAGAGTTTATGCTATTTTACAACATTTGAACAAATCAAATTAGTTTAAAGTAAAGAAGAGCTTCTGCTCTTTTACAACATTTAATCATATCAAATTACAGCAAAAATCTAATCTATACATTCTCATGGTTCAAACAAATTTGAGAGACGGCATTTCACATAGCTCAATTATCGTAGGCTTAGGTTCATAACCACCATTTCTTTAATTAATTAACGCTTTAACTAATTAAACTTGAATGCAACATTGTCATTTGGTTTTTGTATCCATAGAATTGATTTAGATAGAGCTAAATGAAATGAAAATCCAATTCTCATTTAAAGATACAAAACTATTTTGTTCTCTACTAATTTGGGCCAAAATGCAATAACCTCGACTATTAGGCTATATTGCAAAACATAAACTTTTGAGGTCACTGCCCAAAAATTTCAATAAATGCAAAAACTTCATTAAAGGAGCAAAACAATTTGTCCTTTATTGATTTTGGGTCTTTACGTAAAAACGTAAACTTTCGAGTCAAAGTGTAAATACACAAAAGTATCAAAACTTTATGTAATTCCATAAAAGTCCCAAAAGTACCCCCATTATAGGGGTGGCCGGTTTTGGTAAGTAGGAGAGAGGGTTGGTTTTTGTTGAAAATTCAAAATCTTAAAGTGTGTTGAATAAGTGAAATGTATGGGTTGAAAAGTTGATTGACATGGTTGAAAAGTTTGATTGGCATGGGTTAAAAGATAAGGTGTAACATTTATCAAATAATAAAACACAAATCATCCATCACCAATCAATAACAAACCAAAACTTTATGAAAAACAACAAACACATTGAATCAAAACACCAAACCTTTTTTTTCTTGGTAAGAACATCAAGAACAAAGCAAGAACATTGAAGAACATCCATGAAAACCCATAAGAGCTCTATGAATGTTTTCACTCAATAAACTCAAATTTTCACTACTGAAAAGGGGGTTAACATCCTAGAGTACTTAAGGGTTCCAAAAGTCACTTTAAAACACTTTTAACAAGACAAACATGAACCCAAAAATCCACCCTTTGGATTTGGCCGAATTTCCCCATAAACATGGCTCCAAATTTTAGCTCCAAAATTCATGCTCAAATGAACTATATCTACAACATTTGAGATGACAAATTTTCAAGTAAAATTTACATTCAAAGAAGTAAGAATAAGGCTTGTAACAATTACAACATTCAAATCAAAGACTATGAACTACAAAACCCAAAAGGATTCACCAATTACTAGACCTAGACTCTGATACCATTTGAAGGAAATATTTGTGAAAACTAGTTCATTTGAGCAACATCTATGCATGCAATTAACAATTAAAAGGTGGAATCATGCTTGTATGCACTCAAAAATAAAACTTTACCCATGAAATTCAAGGCTTAGTAATTGTGGTGAACCAAGACTCAACTCAAATTAAAGTGAGTTGAGAAACTTTTATACCTTTGAAGCATCTCTTTGCTTAGCAAAGGATATTCACCCATGTGAGAGCCTTCTTTCCTTAGTCTCCTTGCTCCTTAGCTCCATGGATGTGGATGGAGGAACTTTGCTTCTTGGCTCCATGACTTATTGGATATGGATGAAGAAATGGATTCTCCAAGTTCCCAACATAGAGAACCTCTAAGTTTCCAACATAGAGAACCTCTAAGTTTCCACACCAAGGAGAGCATTGAGGAAGAGATGAGTGGCCTAAAGGAAGAAAGATTGCTAGCTATTTTCCTCTAGGGTGGCCAGCCTCTTAGAGAGAAAAGGAGAGCATTGTGTTCTCATCTTTTCTCCAAAAGAAACACCTAATGATGAAATGTTATAAAGTTCTTTATATAGGCCCTTCAATTAAGTGACAAAAGAACCAAAACCCTTCATCCTCTAATGTGGCCGGCTTTAAGGGTTCATTGGGCTTTCAAGCCCTTTGTGTTTCCAAGTTGTCATACAACTTGAGTTAATGGGCTTGACATTCAAATCCCATTGGGCCTTGCGGCCCAAAACCAACCCGAGGTCTATAACAAACTTATTCGTTTGATTAATTAACATATTAATTAATCCTAGCCATAAATAATTAAACAATTTAATTATCCTTACTCATCTCCTTTGTTTCTTCAATCTTTACCTTACTCGGTGTACGATCCATTAGGTTTCTTTTAGCGAGGCAGTGGGCGATTAGAACTCTTCAAATCGATTGTGAATTGAAACTTACTTTCAATTCTCCCTTTAGTGGTTAAACACCTTTAAGGCTTCCACAAACCATGAGTGACACCTAGCAGTATGTCATGGCTACCCAAGCTAATCAGAAGAGGTGGAGAACCTATTCAGTTTAGGATTACAATGCAATACGATCTTTATCTAATACAATACTCTTGACCACATTGTTTGGTTTGATAGTTTATTCATGTCTACTATCCAATGTGATTCTTTTACTTATATGATTACCTTGAATGTGATTTGGAATGACTTCCTAAATCTCATTCATACTCTGGCCAGAGATTCTTAATCATATCATAGAGTATTCTCCATAAAACGGTTTGAAGGCTAAGGATCCCTTGTTGCGCATTCACTTGCCTTCGTGGCTAAGTGGCTTAATCCCAACTATGTCGTGGACACCCTCTGACAGAGTGACTTTGACATAGTTAAAGAACAAGGACCTAACCACAAGACAACTATGTTGCCTCAGGTCAAATGACTACTTTGCATTATCCCAACCATGAGTTCTCATGTAACATGAGTATGAGAACTCCTTGTTGATCATGTTCAGTGGACTCATTCTCTATTGAGCACCTACATGTTTGTCTTAGTGTCAGTCACACCAATGACTCAAGACCAGTTACTCTCTTTAAGAGAAGACATAACACATACTGATTTTAACGGACTGTCAATGCCCAATTGGCAACCCTATGATCATGAATGTTTAGGATATGTATACGAAAGAGAATGGTCTAATGAATTTAACTTCTTTAGATCACATTCTCCCAATTACATATTCCTTGGACTTATTGTTTAAGTATTTAACATTTATATGAGACAACTTTAAACAATAATCTTTGCCCTTTATATTAAACTAGATTAGTTTAACATGTGAAATGTACGTAAAGTATCATCATATGATTGGCTTTTAGGGCACATTTCCAACATGCTCCACGTACAGCGCGCACATGTGTTGGGTCTAGGCTCGACTCGGGAGCGTGTTGGGCTCACGCCGGGTCGCGGCTTGGGCCAGCTGGCCTTGGGCTTGGGCCCGTGTGGTTTGGAGTGGCGCTGGGCGCTGGGCTATCTTCGGCGCGGCTTGCGCTTGAGGGTCCTGGGCCGTGCGCTGAGCTTGGGCTTGCACTGCTGGGACAGCAACTTAGGTTGCTCTCGACGCCTGGTCTTGCTGCTCACTATGGGTTATGGGCTTGCCAAAGGTTGCCACGGTGGTGGCTGTCATTATGGGGCCCCGTGAAGGTGGTACCGCTCCACTTGCCGTCGTATTGAGCCTTGTGGATCGCCGTAGTCCAAATTCTTGAATGTTGGAAGTTCCGTTCGTTATGGTTTCCAAATTTCTCGTCATTGTACTTTTATTTTACGTTTATTCAAAGAATTTTTATATAAAAAATTCTAGGAATGGAAACGTACGAAAAATCTACGAACGAACAAAAAATGAGAAACCTTGAATGTGAGAGTCTTCTTTAAGCGTGACTCTCAATGAAAGCACCAATTTGTGGATGCAAATTTCCGTCTTCTTCTTCTTTGACGAAAATGCACCTGCAAAATAATTAACACCTAAGATCAAGGCCAAGAACCTTACGCTCCCACGATGAATGGGAGACTTTAGCCGAAGAGTCTCTGATGCCAAAGTTAGAATTTGAGAGAGAAAGTATTTAGAGAATTTTAGGAGGAGAATCAACTTAGGTTTTTGGAGAAATAAGGGGCTATATATAGGGGTGTGTCCGGCCCTATTTGGAGAAATAGGGACCGGCCACTTATGGTGGTGTTTTGAATATTATTACAAGATATTATGTCAAATAATATCTTGTAATTAATTTGGTGATTAATCAATTAATCCCAATTTGAAAAGAATAATTAGAAGTTACCTTGTGGGTGAGGATTTGATGAGAGAATTTTGAATAAATACTATTTTGATCACCTTTGACCTCGATAGAGCTCTTATTGTCCGTTGCATGCGCGTGGGAATCCTGGTGTGCCTTAAGGTTAATTTTATCTTTTTACCCAAAAGTTCACGTGTCGCCTTCATAATTTTCTTGATTATTTTTTGTTCCACAAGCAACCTCCTTTGTTGCCAATTCATATCATCGCCACATAGAAATTAGCACTTCGGTCGAAGATGTTAGTGTGGTCTTTTTATATTAGTATAGGTGATGTAGACATTTTGACATCTCATTTGAAGATGCTCTAAGCTCCCTGTGTCATAATATATAGATACTAGCTAGATGAAACGCTAGCTAGCTAGAACCCGATGGCTTGTGCATATTTCAGCATTTGTTTTAGAGATTCATCCACAAGGTAGGATATGATATCTTTCGACGAGACGACATACTTCCCACCTATGAACTCCTCAGGAAGAGCAGGATTGCAGCCGAGGTTTCTTAATGCCCATTCCATGACCAATAATTCATGAAATCCCCAAAAAATTCTAAAGCATCATCTTTTGTACGAACATTGATTGGGAAAAGTATACAACATACAAAATCAAAATCAAATATCCACCAATAATTAACACATTTAATACTAAAAAAAACATATTTTAGGCTAACTTTAGATCAAATTTTCGGTTAAAACCCTAAATTCAGAAAAATCAATGTATCCATGTTTCAAATTCGAGAGGAGGGAGAAGAGAGAAGTACCTTGAATAAACAATAGGAAATTGCATAAAGATTGCAGAAAAGAGAAAAACCGGATGCTTGAAACGGCCCCGATGCTGCTCCGACGACTGCGCGAAACCCACACCCACCACCGTTGTACGACCCAAATGGAAGACGAGCTCGCCAGAATATGCTCGTTGAAACAAAGAAGAAGATCAATGGCAAACCGAAGAGAAACCGAAGGCCAAACCGAGATGAAAGAGTTTTTGCGCAGACGAAGAAGAAAGAAGGGAGATAGGACTTGTAACCCGTATTTGAGGATGTGTTGCATCGCCTGTCCTATTTTCCTATTTCCGATTTGTAACCAATCCAATCCGCGTTATAATTTTCTCGCCAAACATGGCTACAAATCCAATTTAATTGAAAATAACTCATCTTGTTCGGTTCACTAAACAATATCTTAAGATGGTGAGCAAAAATGCACTTAATCACATTGTTCGAACTTAACGAATATATTTTTGCTCGCCACCTTCAAGTGGTGGTAATGTTACTTCTCTATTTTTATCCGTTAGATGAGTTTAAATTTTGAAACTTGTGCTCATCCAATATACGAATCTCAAAATTTAAACTTTTCTAATGCTGATAAATAGAATGGTAAGTATACACGTAGTAGTTTATGGTGATGAACAAAAATGGCACACCAAAAGAGCTACTACTCGGCAATCTCCACCGTTCATCAATCGACTTACCGCGATCATCAACAACCTTTGCGGTCCTACACCGCGAACCGGTTTGCCCCACCAGTGGCACTATCGTAAAATTACTCACTTAACCGCAAAGCTTTTGCTCGCTCTCGTATTTTACAGACAGAGAGCTCTTTTCTCTCCGTATGCTAAAACACCGAATTCTCTCTCCCTCCCTCTCTCTCTTCCTCCTTCCCCTCCGTCTCTGAGCTTGGATCACCTGGATCGCTAGGTTTTTCCAACTGTCATCTCGGCCGGAGCTCTGCGAAAATGGTGAGTCTTTTGATCTCGTCCGGCTTCCCTGAAATCTGCCCACATTAGACTGCATCTTAGATCTGATTCAAATCCGTTTCGATTTGGTGGCAATTCCTCATTGTTTGACCAACCGTATCAATTTCACTGAGACTCTTGCAATTTCGTAGACTCTGTTTGGTTGCATGGACGTTTTCACAATTCTCTATTTTTCGTTTGATTTCGTTTATCGGCAACCAAACGTGGCATTTTTTAACTTGAATTTCATCGAGATCTGGTGTTCAATGTGGTTAAATATCAATTCTGCGTTGTTATTTTACTGTTCCATAATTCGGCATATATCGGAGTTTGTAATATTATTTGAGATTTGGTGTTTTAATTTTGCACTGATTGGTTTTCTTTGTTTTTGCGATGTGTTAACAGCCTCTCAGACTGGAAATCAAGGTAATTTTTATTTGAATTCCTTTGATTTCGTTTTAATACGTGGATCAGATCACGATCCTAATAGTTGTATTCTGAGTTGTGCGGAAAATGGTCTAATTTTAGTCTTTTGGTTCAGAGAAAACTCGCTCAAAGATCAGAGAGAGTAAAATCTGTGGATCTGCATCCAACTGAACCATGGTAACTACATTGTCTTCTGTATTAGTATTCTGTTAAAATTGATATAAAAAATGAAATTTGTAACAGATTAGCAAGTAACAAGAGCAATGCCATGCACCCGAGCTCTTCTTCCTGATATCTCATATTTATTTTTTCTTTTGTACATCTTACAATATGAGAATGCGCTTGCCACTCAAATTAGGATAGGATCAATTTCGTGAAACAATAGGCTATGCTATTGACGACTCGTTAGTGAGAGTAGTGGTGCCAACGCAGTATTCCTTTAGCATAGTATTTTTCATATTAAGTGTAAGGATGTGGCCTGCATTTTGCATGAGGCAGCAACCGTTGGCTGGGGTGCCACGACAGTGCTAGGTTCTTTTATTTTTGTTTTCAAATTCCAAGTTGTCTTTGTTGTTAATTTTATAAAAGGACTTAACTATAATTTGAATTCCCATTAGAAATGGAGTTGGGATGAAAGCATTGGTTCTCTTGCCAGTTGCCACTTAGTTACGATAGGATCCAAGTTAATTTGGTGAAAACTGTAGTTTTGTGATTTCCCACTAATGATGATAATTTTACTGCAGGATTTTGGCAAGTTTATATTCAGGAACTGTGTGTATTTGGAACTACCAGACGCAGGTATGATCTAGATCTATTGCCACAAGTTACCATTTCTGAAAGTACATGTACAGCTTGATCTTAAGGGGAATATGCAACTATCTTAAGAGTGATTGTTGTACTATAACAACTGAACTTGTTGGTCGGTGTTTCATCACTTGTTAAACAAGTGTTTTGGGTTGAACTGAAAGAGCTAGAAATGAAGTAATTGAACTTGTACAACTATGAGATCATACATGCACATCCTTAATTGTGTAAATGAACCAAATGGCAAATTAAATTTGGTTATTTTGTCAGATGTAGCCTTAGACACTGAGCAGATATAGCTACCGGCAGAAACTTTATAATTACACTGATCATTTCACAAATCTTCTTCCTAGAGCTGTACATAAATGTATTTTGATCTACTTAGAAAAAGTTCGTTTGTTGTGATTGGTACAGTATCTTTTGTGGTATTGTGCTATTCTGCTATGAAAAAAAAAAACATATGTTTAGCATTCCTTCCTTGGAGAGTTGTCTTAAACTTAAAGTAAGCTTTTGAAATTTAGGTTTCTTTATTTGGTTGCAGTAAGCATTGCTAACTTGAATTTTCTTGATACTGTGTCAGACCATGGCCAAGTCTTTTGAGGTCACAGAGTTACCAGGTATTTACTTTGCCTCTTTGCAAATTTTTATGCTCGATAGATATTCTTTTTGGAATTTTTCTCAGTAAGATCATCATCATGCTTTAATGTCTAAGTCACTGGTCTGCAGTTAGGTCAGCCAAATTTATTGCTCGCAAGCAATGGGTTGTTGCCGGAGCGGATGACATGTTCATTCGTGTATACAATTACAATACAATGGATAAGGTTAAAGTATTTGAGGCACATACTGACTACATTAGATGTGTGGCTGTCCATCCTACTCTCCCATATGTGCTATCATCATCCGATGATATGCTTATCAAGCTCTGGGATTGGGACAAGGGTTGGGTTTGTACTCAGATATTTGAAGGACACTCCCATTATGTGATGCAAGTGACATTTAATCCGAAAGATACGAACACATTTGCAAGTGCATCTCTTGATCGCACCATAAAGGTACGCTGGCATGGTCTGGATTTCCTACACATTCTACTACGTTTTTTGTGTAATGGTGCTGATTGTGCTAATGTTTTTTCCTAGATATGGAATCTAGGCTCCCCAGACCCAAATTTTACATTGGATGCCCATCAGAAAGGAGTTAATTGTGTCGATTACTTTACGGGTGGTGATAAGCCTTATCTAATTACTGGATCTGATGATCACACTGCTAAGGTCTCCCACAAGTTAACCTTTTTCTTCAGTAATTCTTTGATTGTATATCTTTGTTATGATTTGGAAAAATTCATGTATAATAATATGGAAACAGGTGTGGGACTATCAAACCAAAAGTTGTGTCCAGACACTTGATGGCCATACACACAATGTTTCTGCTGTATGTTTCCATCCTGAGCTTCCTATAATAATAACAGGGTCTGAGGATGGAACTGTTCGAATATGGCATTCAACCACTTACAGGTAATTCTGGTGCCTTGCAACATTTTGGAACCTCACATCCTAGGATGCTATATACTTTGGGTGAATGTTCAAATTTTTAGCCTTTTTTTTTTTTTTGTTCTTTTAAAATGTTGAAACAACTTTTTGAATGTTTTATTTTCAAACTAATTCCTCTATTTTCAAATCATTGAATGGCAAGGCCAATGATAATTTTGTGCTTCATCTACAGGCTTGAGAATACATTGAATTATGGGCTTGAAAGAGTTTGGGCTATTGGATACATGAAGAGCTCAAGGCGGTGAGTTTGGAAATCATAGATAGTTACCCTTTTATTGGACCAACATAAATAGGGGCCCCTTATTCTTTGTTAAAATTTTTATTATTTGCTTGAAGTTTGTGAGAAAATGGACCCATTTAGGTTGTGCAGTATGTTTTTCAAATTTCAATGCTGCACGTGTAATGTCGGAATGTTTTTCAAATTTCAATGCTGCACGTGTAATGTCGGACAAGAAAACTGTACTCAAAATGATTCTGTTCTACTCATAAACTTGGTCAGGGTTGTAATTGGTTATGACGAAGGAACAATTATGGTAAAACTGGGCCGTGAAGTACCTGTTGCAAGTATGGACAATAGTGGAAAGATCATTTGGGCTAAGCATAATGAAATTCAAACTGTGAACATTAAGAGTGTGGGAGCTGATTTCGAGGTTTGAGCACATTCAGATTAACTCTTTTTCTTTGCTTCCCGTTCCCCCTTCCTCTTTGGTAGTCGACATCAGTCATTTATGTTTGCTATACTCTGTAGGTTACTGATGGAGAGAGATTGCCTTTGGCTGTTAAGGAGTTGGGCACATGTGATCTTTACCCTCAGGTAAGGCTTTCTTTGATTCTTAGTTTTCAATCATGTTCCTTTCTTGAGATCTACATCCTTCAGTTTCAATAATTTCTGCTACAGCCTATCATTTTTACTTACTTGGCAAGGGAAGATGTGCTTGAATTGAAGTGAGATTTACATATTGTCATCTTGACGGGATAGCCTATCATTTTTACTTACTTGGCAAGGGAAGAGGTGCTTGAATTGAAGTGAGATTTACATATTGTCATCTTGACGGGATGTGTCTCCTGACAATCCTGTTTTGAATGGATGGTGATAGACTTTCAAATCTTCTATTGTAGTTTCCTCATACTGGCATCTTGTTTTCCTTCTTTAAGTTGCTGGATGCAAGCTTTCCTGTGTGTTGGATGTTGTTTGCTGTTTTGCAGTTCTGTGAGCGTGCAATACATGCATTGGCTGATTTATCCCTGCTCAATTTTTTGTTTTACAGAGCTTAAGGCATAATCCCAATGGGAGGTTTGTTGTTGTTTGTGGAGATGGAGAGTACATTATATATACTGCTTTGGCCTGGAGAAATCGTTCATTTGGTTCTGCTTTGGAATTTGCTTGGTCAACTGATGGAGAATACGCTGTTAGAGAGAGTACTTCAAAGATTAAGATTTTCACTAAAAACTTCCAGGTTTGTAATTTTCTAGTTTATCAACCGTGCAGTATGGTCTTCATGTTAAAAGTTCAACACAGAAGATTTATTTCTTTATTTTTTTTTTCTGCTGGAAGTTGGCTTCCTTTTTGTTTTTCTTGCCTTTGTGTATCAAAATGTTTTTGTTGAATATACTAATAGCTGTTCTGTGCTTCTATTGTAATTTCTTTGTACTGCAACTTGTTAGTAATTACCGCATTTGGGTTATAGTTCTGGGCACTTAGATGTCACCTTAAAACTTCTATTACTATGACTCTGGATCTTAATAACTCTGTTAGGGAGCATGTGTTTTTATTGATGGCAATGCCATATTTCAGGAGAAGAGGAGTATTCGACCTACATTTTCAGCTGAACATATTTACGCGGGAACTTTACTGGCAATGTGCTCAAATGATTTTATTTGCTTTTATGATTGGGCCGAATGCAGGTTGATTCGCCGAATTGATGTAACTGTTAAAGTGAGTCTCCCCTACCTATCTCAAATAGCCTGTAGATGGTATTTTCATTTTTCTATAATTCTATATTTTGCAACTTGGCAGAATCTCTATTGGGCTGATAGTGGTGATTTAGTGGCTATTGCCAGTGATACATCATTCTACATCTTGAAATACAATGTAAGCATCTTCGCTAGTTGGGTTCTTCTTCCTTCCCCCGTTGTTTAAGTTTTCATCATTCATATTTCATAAAATGGTTTGGTATAATGATTTGTGAGATTGCATATGATAATGGTGCAGCGGGACGTAGTCTCTTCTTACTTAGATAGCGGAAGACCTGTAGATGAACAAGGTGTTGAAGATGCCTTTGAGCTTCTTCATGAAATGAATGAACGTGTCAGGACTGGTTTATGGGTTGGGGATTGTTTCATTTACAACAACTCCTCTTGGAGGCTTAATTACTGTGTTGGTGGCGAGGTAACCACAATGTTTCATTTAGACCGACCAATGTACTTGTTGGGTTATCTTGCCAATCAAAGTCGGGTGTTTCTGATAGACAAAGAGTTCAAGTGAGTGCACTTTTTTGTTTGTGAATCAAGACGGTCATCTATTAGCAACTTCTATTGTGTTTTTTGTTTGTTCTTATTAAATTTAAACTGTGCAGTGTAATGGGATACACACTACTTCTGAGTTTGATTGAATATAAGACTCTTGTAATGCGCGGAGACATTGAAAGGGCCAATGAAGTTTTGCCTTCAATTCCTAAAGAGCACCATAACAGGTACCTATTAGTTTCTTTGGCATAATGGCATCAGATGTCCCCTTATTACTGGGCAATATTGTATATGTGGCATGGGAATATAACTGCATTTCAGTCAATAGGAAAACCACTGGTTTGATACAACTTACCATGAAAGTGTTCCAAATGGATCACATAGAAGTATTTCAAAATTGTTTATGTATTAAATCTTTATAGTTTTATAGTTTTTAATTTAAGCCCTTTATTTGTCACTTGGTACTTCTGATACACAAATTTAGCCTCCAACCACTGAAATGAAATTAATAGTAATATCCTTTGCCCACCCTGGAAAATTCCATACTTTGTACTAAATTACAATTTCAGTAGTATTTCTTTTTGTACGCTGATTATATTGTACTTGAATATTTTTTACTGTATAATAGAACTTCCATTGCAATCTTTTTACTTATTTCCAGATTTCAATCGCAAAGTTAAATCTCAAATAGGATGCTTCGTACTATCTTCTTAACACATTCTTTGGTGTTTCCCTTTTAACATTTAAACTTCCGGTTCTTGAAGTGTGGCTCGTTTCTTGGAATCACGAGGAATGATAGAGGAAGCACTTGAAGTGGCTACCGATCCTGATTACAGATTTGAACTAGCCATACAGCTTGGTAGATTAGAAATTGCGAAGGTAAGTCCAAGGAGACATAACTTTGATGTTAGGTTTATATGTGTTGTAGTCGTTGTAGTGAATAATGTGGTTTATTTCCAAGTGAATTTTCATTTGTTTCTTGCAGGAAATTGCCACTGAGGTGCAAAGTGAGTCTAAATGGAAGCAGTTAGGTGAATTGGCTATGTCTGCTGGAAAGGTATGTTGGTTATTTATTCTTGTTCTTACTTAATATTGTGCATATTAATTTCTTAACCACAACCGCATTTGTCTTGTGCCCTATTGATATTCCCCCCATTTAACTTGCACCTTTTGCCTAATCTCTGTCTGTATTACATTTTGCAGTTAGACATGGCCGAGGAATGTTTAAAGTATGCCATGGACTTGAGTGGTTTATTATTGCTCTATTCTTCTCTTGGAGATGTTGAAGGAATATCAAAACTTGCATCCCTTGCTAAAGAACAAGGGAAGAATAATGTTGCGTACCTTTGTTTATTCATGTTGGGTCGATTGGAAGAGTGCCTTGAGTTACTGGTGGAAAGGTAATTGCTTATTTGTTTCCTCAAAGTACGACTACACAGAATAATGCGGTAAAGCTAATGATTAATAAAGCATTGTCCTCAAAGTATGACTACACAGAATAACGTGGTAAAGCTAAAGATTAATAAAGCATTGTCTATGCAGCAATCGGATACCTGAGGCTGCTTTGATGGCTCGATCATATCTTCCAGGCAAGGTTTCTGAGATAGTAGCTATTTGGAGAAAAGACCTGAGCAAGGTGACATTATGATTTTGCTTGGCTTGTCTTATTTTGACACTCCATGCTTATGTTTGCATTCCTTATTTTGGCTTCATTTGATGTTAAGAGATTTAGATATGGCAACTTGTATAGAAACCTCGCACCAGTTTATTGTTAGATACGATAGTTATGATGGGTAGGCTGTCCATATGGCAGTCTCATATCACCTGTTAGAGATGTAACATATCAGAACCTCGCACCAGTTGTATAGAAACCTCGCACCAGTTTATTGTTAGATACGATAGTTATGCTGGGTAGGCTGTCCATATGGCAGTCTCATATCACCTGTTAGAGATTTAACATATCAGAACCTCGCACCAGTTTATTGTTAGATACGATAGGTATGCTGGGTTGGCTGTCCAGATGGCAGTCTCATATCACCTGTTAGAGATTTAACATATCAGAACCATGTTGGCATACAACAGAACTTATTTTTTCTTTTCTAACTGTCTTGCTTTTCAGAATCCAGAAATTGCTACTGAAAATATATAGGAAACATTATCTTTTAATATTCTTTTTTTAGGAAATTTCAGGCGGCACTTCTACTTTTCAAAGTTAAGGAAAAGCTAACTTGACTCATTTTTAAGCACATATCTACAAACTTTCCTAAATAAAAAAAGTAATTATTTCCAGTTTTTCTACATCTCATGTTTCTAAGAACATCCCTGTGGATTAACTTCCTCCAGAGTTGGTTAACTTGTTTTGTTGCATCTTTTGGCTTGGACCAGTTTGTTATGTTTATCTTGCAGCTTTGTATGTTTGCATCTGTCTATTCACAGTACTCAGTCTTTCTATGTGATTTCTTATGTTCCATTCTCTTTGGTATTTTATGTCGTTTTAAATAATGGAGTCACACTGATCAGCAATGATTTCACCATACTTTATGCTGGTATGCTTGAGTATAATTCATTAGATGGGCTCCCATCTTGGCTACTCTGCTCAAACAGTAGAAAATACCATACATGCACACACACAGAAGTGCTCATGTGCATGTGCAGATGCATATTAATTACTTACATATGTAATTGGATTGGAGGCATACATATGCGTACACTTATGTGTCCTTGTCTAATAACATAACTTTGATTTAATATTAACCTGCAGGTTAATCCGAAAGCTGCTGAGTCTTTGGCTGATCCTGAAGAATATCCCAATTTGTTTGATGATTGGCAAGTTGCCCTTTCTGTTGAATCAAAGGCTGCAGAGACAAGGTACCTCTGCAAATTGTGTATGAGTGTTTGTATGTGTTGGCACAAGTTTCTCAATCTTCTTCTGAAAATGTTCTCTTTTGGCTTCACGATATCTCCCTTAGGATGTCAGTTGCTCTTGGTCATGGTTTATTATAGTAACTTAGGCTGGTATTAATTGTTCTCGTGTGATTGTTTTTAGGGGTGTTTACCCTCCAGCAGAGGAGTACGTAAACCATGTTGATAAAGCACACATCACCCTTGTGGAGGCTTTCAGGAATATGCAATCGGATGAAGAGGAGCATCTTGAAAATGGGGAAGCAAATCATGGGGTATACATAGTGGATGCAAATTTTATACCAGTTTGAATTTTCCTTTTGCAAGAACAATTTGTTTTATGAATCGGCTTGTTAACTCTAGCGCTTCATTTACCTTTTTGATCTGTTTTCTGTACAGGTTTCTGAACAGGACGGTGAAGAAAATGGGGAACGGGCTGCTGAAGAACATGATGGAGAAGAAAATGGGGAACGGGCTGCTGAAGAACATGATGGAGAAGAAGGTAGCCAGGAGGAGGCTGTTGTGCTGGATGCTGATTCTACGGATGCTGTACTCATCAACAGGAACGAGGCTGATGAAGAGTGGGGTACGAATAATGAAGGAACCTCATCAGCCTAAAAAGCTATTGGTTGGGCCAGTGTGAAAATCCAATTTTGTCTCTGGTGATTAATTGATTCTAAAGCGCCATTTCTGACTCCCATTCTGACAACTTTCTGCTTTCACTACTTCTACCACTTTCTCTACTAACTATTATTGGATATTACGTACTTATATTCAACGTTATAATTACAATATGTACTTGGGGGCCACAGTTTATTCTAAGTAGTTACGGTGCCATTACAACTTTTTTTTTGTAGAAACTTAAAAGAAAAAGAAGTTACCATTGTACTTGTTGGTTGGGAGGGTGGTTATACAAGGAGAGAGACTAGGGAACCTGGCATCCGAATTCTTTTCAAACCAAATACTCGATAGAATTCAGCGCTAAAGAGACAAATTGGATTTTGTGGAGCCTTTTCTTTGGTCATAAGTTATCACGTAACTTGATATTCCTTTTGCTGTTTTGGCCTTCCCCTTGTTTGCTTGTGTTTTCTCTGTTCAGGTTGTTTTCTTGCATCCTAATTTTCTCATCTTTTATTGTTTGCAGTGCTTACACCATGCCACTAGGTCCTTAAGAAAACTGCCGGTCCAGCTGTATGGATCCTTTACAGAGGTGAGAAAAGATTCATATATACTTGGGATATGCCATCAGATTTTTATGATAATCATAGTTTCCATTCTATAAGGGATGGGCTGGTGTTATGGATAGGTTATGTTCGGCATGTTACAGATTAAATTTCTTCACATTTTTACACAGTATTCAGGAGCCATTCACGCTGCTCTTTTCCATGCAATGTGAGCCATAAAACTGATGTGTTGTAGGAAAATTTAATTTATTAGTTTCACCGATCAAGTGTGAAGATTATTCCAGATACACTTATGATGTGTGTTCCGTACGCATTCTTGTTTCTGATGATAGGGTGAGAATTGAAACAGCTCTATTTTTATTTGAAATAATTTCATAGCACCGACCTCATATGAAAAATCTGTTACGTTATGTAATAATTGTACCGATGTGCCTGCTCATTATGATCTTTTTTTCTATTTCCATTGTTTTGTTACCGACAGGCCTCCCGGAAGAGGCTGACAAAGAGGTGATGTAGCAGATCGGTTGTCTCTTATACCCGGTGGTGTGGCTTGTAACCGAGTTATATTTTGTCATGGGGCACAAGATAATATTAGTTTCATAGCTGTAGTTAGTTTGCTTTTCCGATTCCCTTTTTTAACATTCTCTGAGGCCATATTCCCATCATAAAGTTCCATTCAAATTTTAGATATCTGGTTCCGCTTACTCTTTTTCTTTTTCTTTCTTCTTTTTTTTTTTTCCCTCCTCTTTTTTGCATGTTTTCGGTATTCTTTATGTGACTTAAAAACTGTATTCATAAGAGTATATACATTGTTAGCATATGATACAACCAACTTCGGCTCTTCGCTTCTGTTAGCATTCTACTTGTAACAATGTTACGGTTCCTTGGGGGACATCAAATAAGACCGTAACGATGTTGGTGTGTTCATTATTGTGAAGGGAAATGATTTATGCACCGCTTTTCTCATTTTTTATCTGTTGCTTGATCCTCCTTTGATTTGTTTAATCCAAATGTCATAAATAAACAATGATGCGCATGAGGAAATGGTATCCAGCTAAATGCATTCATTTATTCGAGAATCGGTAGGAATCGAACTTGCATCAAGGTCCAAAGAGTGGTTGCTGTCAAGTGTTTGGTCTTTGAGCCGACGCAGCCCAAAGAGTTTTACAGTGTATGTTAGCAATAATAATCCATCCCTTCATGTCTAAATTGAAAGTAGAAAGAATGATACTAGGGACCTTCAATGAATTCCAAACAGCTCTAGCTTTAGAGCACTCCCTCGAAAGTTGAATAAAAATTTTAACAGGACCACCACATATAGGACAATTGGTATTCACTGTCATTTTCCTCTTAAAACTTTGTTGATTAGTTAGAATTTTATTTTGAATGACCAACCAAGCAAAGACCTTTAACTTTTGGGGTATGTGCAGCTACTGAGATTTAGGGAAATACTAGAAAGGTTTGCCCGCGCGTTGCTGCGGGATTAGAATTGCTTATACGATTGTTTACATGTTTTGGTCTAAACGGTAGAATTAAGTTAAAGAATTTAAACAACGGCAATAGTTGGAATTATATAAATGGTAAGATTGTTACTTAGCAATTGTAAAAGCATTTTCAAGGTAAAAATGATATGAGATGGTGTACAAAGATGGATCAGATACAACTGCTTTTGTGCCTCTACGTAACACATATATATTACTCGCTCTGTTACTTGAGCTTTCATTGTTTGCAGAAGGAATCATCATTTCCATCTTTTCTCTTCAGAGGAATCAGTTGTTACGAATGCATATAAACACTTTCTTCTTTTTGCCGGGCTTATATACATTGTCAATTAGTTGGCTGTTCACTGATGGGTTGAAGTTGAACATCCAAAAAAATAAATGGAAAAATAAATTAAGATGTTCCCATTAAAAATACAATTCCTTAACATGCCTTAGTTGAGGTGAAACACTCCTTAACAGTAAAGAAGTTGTTAAATCTAATCAATGAGGAATGAAATCATTCATGAATAGAGAGGTATATTTTTGGTGGGGGTAGGTTGAGTCAGATTTTTGGATGTTGAACTGAACCCACCAGCGCTCAGAGAAAGAATTGAGCATGTCTTCAAATAAGGTAAAAAGAAGATAGTTTTTATATGCATCGGTAACAACTGATTCCTCTGAAGAGAAAGGTCAGTAAACATTGAATTTAAATAGAAAATACAGATGGAAAAAAGCCAATAAAGTTTAAAATTTTGTACATACCACCGAATCCTGCTGCTGTAGGTTTTTAATTCCAATTTCTGTAGTTCTGTGTAAATGAGGGTTTTGGGTTTTGTATAAAGCTGATTAACACCAACAGTCAAAATGTCAACAATGACAATTGCATCTTAGGTACAAAGATTAATTATGTAAGCTACATTTATGTCTACATTTATCAGAACATGAGAAAACCTTGTAGTTAAGTTTACAAAATATTTTGAGGTCGATGGTTTTAACACAGAAATGTGTCTACGGAACACCAGCTTTTGTACTTATGTGGACTCACATGAACGAAAACCAACGTATGCAATCACCATACACTTATTTGACAAATGAAATTCAAGGACATGAACAAAGGTCATTAATTGTACTTAGTCACATGATACAATTGGTAAATATTATGTATATCATAACATTCTACAGGTAAAACAAACAGTTATTTGTTGTTATTCTAGTTAAAACAGCTATGTTATTTCATTATCAAACAAGATTAAGAAGTGTGATTAGGATTAGTAAAATGACTAACTGAAGAATTTCCAAGAAAATATCAAAAGGGACTAAAATTTATCAATTTATGATTCAAGTAAAGCGAGAAAAGTAGATGAAATTAACTTACCTGTTTGTGGTATATGTAGGATGATCAATCTTCTTTTCAGCTTTGGAAAGAATGGATGATGCAGATGTAAAAAGCGGAAAAATCACATTGAAAATGTTGTAACTGTGACACCAGAGGAAGGTAATAATGTTTATAATTTAAACTGATAATCAGATTTATCTAGTTACACTAAACTAAGAATTTGGCACTTTTTGTTTGTTGTAGATTAGAAAAACGTGCACCATTATTAGTCTAATTACTTGCTATTTTTTAAAATGCTGTGCAGTTTGAGCCCAACGTTGAAACCTGGTAAATGTAAAATTGAAATCAAATTTGTACGGCATTTAACATTTTATCAAAAGTGACCAACATAGTGCAGACAAAAAATGTAAATTACTTGAAAACAGGTGTGTCACCACAAAATTTAAAACCGAAAACAATTTAATAAAATTGAAAGCAAGCATTTTATAAATATTTACACATGATTTTACAAAACTAAAAACTTTCTTGTAAATTTTGTAATACATCTTTAAAGACAATATTTAGAGTACAGTTTTTAGCATCACTTTCTCCATTTTCTATCAAAAATTTTAAACCGTCTCTCGATGTTACTCTAGACAATGCAACATATAACTGACCATGTGTAAAAACAGGTTCTGGAAGATATAAACCAACTTGTTTCAAAGATTGACCTTGGCTTTTATTAATTGTCATTGCATAACATGGTCTAACTGGAAATTGGCGTCTTTTAAAAATGAATGGCCATTTGCTTTCTGTTGCTGTAAGAGTGATTCTTGGTATGAAAACTTTATGACCAATATTGCTTCCAGCAAGAATCTTAGCTTCAATAATTCTATTAAACAATTGAGTAACTATTAATCTAGTTCCATTACATAAACCTAAAGATTGATTTAAATTTCGCAGCAACATAATGGGCATTCCTATTTTTAAAACCAGATTATGTGCAGGTAAACCATTGAAGTCAAGTTTGTTCAAAAATTCAGTAGGATACATTATTTCAAGATTTTCAACATTTGTATTCATTTTCAACATTTGTATTCGAAGAGCACAAAGAATCATAACTCAAAAATGTGTGTTTCTCTCTAGGTAATAAATCAATGATATAATTATTTATATCTGTAACAACTGTATTTCTAGGTGTTATAATAGCTCGTTCTCTTAAATATATAACATCGTCAAAACAATTTTCAAAATTGGGATAAGTTGCAAAAAAAACTGAATGTATGGAATTTATAGAAGAATCTACCATCAAATCTTCAGGTATTTCAACCAAAGATGCATCTCTTTCATTTGAATTATTTGTAGTATTTGCATTATTAATTTCTCTGTCACCTATTTGTAAAATCCAGTTTGCAAATGAACTTATTTTAATTTTTTCTTCAATGCTTAATCCAATTTTTGACAACCTCATATTTTCTTTCAAATGAAAAATTTTAAAATGCGGCCACAAATAAGAACTATTCAATGAAGCATTTATTATATCTTCTTTAGTTCCTGCAGGAATAACAGGTAATATTTGTCGAAAATCACCACCTAGCAAAAGTGTTTTACCACCAAATGGGACATTGTTATCTAAATGATTCAAATTGGACAAAATGTCTTAAAGTGATCTATCCAGTGCTTCAAAACAATATTTATGATTCATAGGTGCTTCATCCCATATAATTAAGTCTGTTTTTTCAATTAATCCAGCAAGATGAGTTTTTTTTTTTATCGGACAAATTGATGAATCAGTGATGACCAAAGGGATTTTAAACCTAGAATGAGTTGTTCTACCACCTGGTAATAATAATGATGCTATTCCTGATGATGCCACAGCCAAAACAATTTTACCTTCAGATCTAAGCTTGCTTCTAATTGCATCCCATAAAAAAGTTTTTCCAGTACCTCCATGACCATAAACAAAAAATAGACCACCTTTTTTTGTATCCACATCATTTATAACAGTATTGTAAACATGTTTTTGACCCTCATTAAGTTGTGATTTTAAGACTCTATGTTTTTTGTATAATTCTTGACAATCGTAGTTTAACTCTTCTCTTAAAAGCCTATTTTTTATTTCCAACATTTTCTCTGCATTACGCATGGGCAGATGAGAGTTTTTCAAAGAAGCAGATGCATTATTAAAAAGCAATTCTAGTTCAAACAACACAGAATTTTTCAATTCATCTTGTGGGACAATCATATCAGGAATTCCAAAAGTCTTACGCAATTTGTATAAAATGTCATCATACATGTTTTCCCAATGGCTATCAAAAATAATTTGAGGACTTGCTACATCACAAAACAAAATTATTGTCACAAACAATTGTCTAAGTTGAGCAGACGATGCAACATTTACAGCACTCGATAAGGCTTCAATCCACTCTTTATCATCACCTAATAATCCTAATGATTTACATGCTGCATTGTATGAAGGATGTACAACACCGATAGTTTTTATATCATCAAAACTGAGTGCACCTTTTTTAACATTCAAATGCATTCATAAGTAATATAATTCACCAGATGCAGGATGTACATACGCTATTCTACCGATTGATCCTTTTTGTTTCCTTGGTTTCCAAGTTTTTTTGCGTGCATCATACAAAAATTTTGAGGGCATTTGTGCATAAGTTAGTGCACGTGCTTCATTAAAAATTTGGTTCATTTCAAACCAACTTGTTAACATTGTGTTTTCAAAACGTTTTTGATTTATAATTGATTCTAATGATTGATCACCACTGAAAACAATACTTTGCTCTAACGGTAAATGTACCGGTAATCGTTCTACAGAAGGTTCTCTATGATGTATTGAATATTGAAACAATCTCCAAACAGCTTCATAAGGTGATATGTATCTACAATTCAGATATGCCAATATTTCATCATTTGGATTTTCCTGAAGAACTAAACGTGCTCTATCTGAACCCTTATTTATATATTTGAATAAATACTTAATAAGCATGGATTGACAACATGATTCAACGTTTATGTGAGCATTATATCTCAATAGTAAGTTTGTGTTATAAGGAACAATAAAACTGTTATCAATTTTTATTCCATTTTTTAAAATGTAATTTCCATCATCTACAGATCTTTTGTAGACTGGAAAACCATTTGGTTCAAAAATGGTTTCGGTTTTGTAAGATTTAGGAAAATTTTTAGAACATCTGTTTTCATGCATGCAATGAGATTTTGGATTAATGTGACCACATGGACCATGAATCATAAATTGACTAACAATTTCGTAAAGTTGTGGATACAGATTTTTATCAGGTATTTCAGCTGAAATAATAGAATCTATATCAGCTGCTGAAAAACATTTGTAATTTGGTTTCAACCATATCAACATATGGGAATGAGGCAAACTTCTTTTTTGAAATTCAATTGTACAAACATCTGTTTGCACAAAATTGAAAAACAAACCAAAATAAAAAAAAAGTAAGTTTAACAATAACAAACTGTAAAATATGAAAAAAGCACAGAAATAAGTTTTGGAAACTTACTTGCTTCAACCTCTCCAAAAGGCTTTCCAGATTTGATAAATTCGAGCATATGATGAAGCTTCATTTTAAAAACTCTTGAAACTATATCTGGTCTATCTTCAGGTTTAAATCCTGGTTTGTTTTCAAATTCTCTTACAATTTCTGGCCACTTAACATTACATGTGAATGTTATGAATAAATCAGGATGTCCATGCTCTCTACAAATAGCCATAGCATCTTGATAATTATTAATCATATACCTTGGACTTCCTGTGTATGAAGCAGGCAACACAATTTTTTGTCCTAAATTATTTGCATCATTATCACCCCTTATCAATGCATCATAAATTCCTTTATAAACTTCACTTCTTAAATTTTTTTTATTTAGCCTGATATAATCTAATCTGTCTTCTTCAAGTGTTGCAAAAGAATCGACCAAATATTGTTGAAAAAGTCTACCTCCTTTTAACAATGTAGGCAACGATGATCCTCGTTCTTGAATTTGGTAAGCTATGAAAGCTCTCATGGGCACTCTTTGTTTCTTGTTTTTTTGACCTTTATAATTTTCATTCCATTTTAAATCTGGTCTATATCCATCTTCACCGTAGGGAAAAAGAATGGGATATTGCAGAGACATAAATTTTGGATTCAATTTGGCAACACGTTTTAACTCATGACTTGTGGACTCTATAATAATATCTCTATTAGAATCAAAATGACCTATATCACCAACTACCAAACCACCTATTTCATCATTTGTTGGTTGCTCATATTGTTTCCCATCATTTATCTGCCTTCCTAACAATGTCATTTTTAGAGAGGAAAGACCATCATTTTCAAATTTATCTCTTGCTATTCGAAATAGTTTGACCAATTCATTTGTTGTATCAAACATTTTAATCAAACCTTCAACAATAGTTGGATCAAACCTTTCGTTTTTTCCATGAGAGTTAAAAGCTTTAAGACGATTGTCTATCTCGTTATATGTATCATAAACATACAACTGAGCAAATTTTGGAGACTCATTATCAGCAGGCAAAAGAGATCCCATCAAATGACAGACTTGGCCACTGATTTTGAAAATGTAAGGACTTGTTCCATTGTTAATCGAGTGATCAACTTTCGCTCCCATTGAAGTAAATGAAAACATGGAATTGTAAGCCCTAATATTTTCTCGAAATGATGAACTTTTTGAACCCTTAGTTGGATCAAGCAAATAATCTAAAAAAGCTGGCGTTGGTTTTGGAGCTGGAAATTTTATTTTTCCCTGTTGACAACAAAGGGTGAAAATGATCTTTTTTACACTGTTGTTTGAGAGATTCTTTCAACCAAAAATGAGCACCACAATGAACACATTTATAAACTTTATCTCCTAAGTCCACATAGTCTTTGCAAACCGCTACACAAAAAAATGCATAAAAATTAAATATATATATATATATATGTATATATATATATATAAGTATAATGTAATGAAATGATTAAGAGAATCAAAATTTATGACAAAATATATTTATATAGAAATTAAAAACTTACCTCTTCTATTATGTTGAAAATAGGCTTGACCCTTACTCATAAGATCATAACTGCGTTGGTCAATGGTTTTTTTAACTGGGTTTGTTGCAGAATCTACCGTGCTAACAAATTTTTTTCCCTTTTTATCAGAAACGGAACAAATATTTTCAACAGAACTTATACAATTTGGTCCATCATAATTTGCAGAATCCAAGCTCTCAAAAGCATATCGGTTAGCAGAAGATATGCTAGTGCTACATTGTCCCACATTTTTTAAATTGCGACCAACAAAGGTAGCACCTTGAGAAAAAATGGTATCCCCACAATGTTCAATATAAACTGTTCTAGACACTTTTTTGGACTGATGTTGATATTGTGGGTCAACATTATATTCATTGCGAATGAACTCTTTTTCTTGCTCTATAGCACCATTCATTATTGCATCTAAACGTCTTTTTGACATGGTGAGAACAAACTGTTAAAGCAATTTGATAACGAAGAGTGGCAAAGCACACCAAAGAAGAAAAAAAAAACCAAAAAAAAAAAAACATCATTAACAACACAGAATACACATTAAAAAAAAGTGCAAAAAATGTAATTCTTCTAATACACTCAGTCCACAAATACAAAACAAAACACATTTATCCCTATCAATCAAGAAAATTGATAACAATAAATAAACCAACTTCTGTGCTAAAAGTAAATTTTCTTACCAATTCAGCAAAAGCCCAACCAATTCAAAAACGAACCAACAACGCACCACCACAATAAACTGGTTCCAACTTTTTTTTTCCGCAATTAAAGTGTCCTGTTCCAAATATACAGACAAATAAGGTAATACCATTAAAAATATGGATAAATACTTGAATGAAATGCACCACTAAAAGTGCGAAAAATTCTAATAAAAATAAAAATCACATCGAATAAAGTATTTGCAATCAAACAAATATGATCAATAGACCCAATTTTTTTTTATAGAGAAGTTCAAAATATCCCAAAGTTTGCCAAATGTTTGAACTATTCTAAAAAACACAGATAGACACCATGTTTACTATTTCTCTTCATTTGTTTCATCCACCTGAACAAATCACAATATACAAACACATCTATTTAATTCAGGCTCATTTATATTATAAAAGGTCCATCCAAACAACTGAAAAAACATATAAAAAAAGAATTGGAAAACAAACCTTTTTACAACACCAGCGATTCTAGCGCCTGAGGCGGCAATTAATTTAACAGAAAACAAATTAATCTGCAATTAAAAACAACCAGATTAGCTAAATTCATCCGTAGAAGAACAAATCCACACTCACACTTACATAACAAAACACAGACACAATATAAAATCAACCGAAATACCTTAATGGCTTTTAGATTTTGAACTCTGCTTGCAAAACAACGGCACAAAAAATGATTCCACCAACGAAAAGCCGTTACCAATTGAAGCCTGAAAAACCAAATTTCAATTCACCTATACTAAATTGGAAAACGCAGACACTAAAAATCGAACACAATGACAAAATACAATGCACAAAGTGATCTATTTAATTTACTTTCATTCACATCATAAGAAGTTCATTGAAACAACTAAAAAGCTTCGAATAAGAAAATCGAAAAACCAACCTTTTTTCAACACTGCTTGTTTTAGGTACCACCTTAACGGGAAGAAAGTTAATCTGAAACAAAAACAAACCTCATTAACTAAATCAGCACAAACAACAAATTCACATTCAGAAACACACAATGCAAAAAACACACACACAGAACGTGTGAATTTATTTAATATTTTCATTTAATTTAATCTTTTGTTGGCAAAAGTGGAGCTTTAATTTTTTAAGATAGTGCATATGAAATTATTGAGTTTCATATGCAGGTATGCACTAGGGTCATGATGCACGGATATGGTGTTGTGAAGAAGCTTTGTTCCGAGCTGAAGGATTTTATGAAACAGCACAATTTCTCATCCACTGAAGATTTCGAGGTGAAAAACAAATTGCAGTCATATATTATTTTCGAACTTTTCAATGAATTTGTAGGGCTTCCCTCGAGTACTTTGCAACACATACAGATTTAGCAAGAACATAATCAGAAGCAATCAAACAGAGGAAAGCAAGAATAATGCTGATAAAATAACAGTACATAACAACGATTTCAATGATCAACAAAGGTTCAGGGTATAATCACTCTAATTAAAAAAAATTGACAACACCCCAAATCCTCCTAAAACTCCCTATCAGTCTATACCAACTCATCGCTAAAAATTTAGCACAGATAACAAACAAACAATAGCAAACGCAATATATAGGCAAAAAAAAAAAGGAAATCCAAAGCCAAAGAAAATTGGAACTTACCAAGGATGCACGAACGTGTGGCCAAAGAAGAAAAAGCAGGCGAGCGACGCCGTCCAAAAGAAGAAAAAGAACACTGGAATCGAAGAGAAATCCGGCAAATGAAAGAGAAATCGGTCAAATCGAAGAGGAGGTGTGCAGAGCGATGAACGCGTGGGCAAAAAATGGAGGAACTGCGAGGAACAATGTGCAGAAGAAAGGAAAGAACGCTGAAATCGAAGAGGGAGTCGAATGGAAAAATAGGATACTCAGGATGATCAACACGTGGCCAAAGAGCAGAAGAACCCCGAAGAAAAGAAGAATGACAATGAGGGCAAGAAGGTCATTTTTCTGTAGCAGAGGGAAAAAAGTACGGGCAATGAAGAAATGGGAGGGCAGCTTGGGGAGTTCACTGCTGGTGAACAGTGCACGCTCTCACATGATGAACAGTGCTACTCAACTGGGCTTTAGTAGATAGTAATATCAAGGCAAATTATTATTATAAAATTTCAGCATAATATAGATGGATAATGTTAGAGGTAGAGAAACTATGGTTTCGCTAGCACTAGCTTAATATAGATAGAAAAACTTTTTCTTTTTTTTTTTTTTTTTTTTTTGTTGGGTCAAACGATAGATTTTGTTAAATTAAATATTAGATTAGCCACTAACGGAGTTCGAAACCACGCCGTTATACAAGGGCTCAACACATTTCTAGCACTAATCTTTGCTAATTTAGTGTGAATTAGTGCTTTATATTAAAAATACACAAAAGGAGGCCTTCCAACACATGCTGATCCCGGCCCAGCAGTTTCCGGAAGCCCGAATGAAAAATCTTCGGACCAAGAACTTAGGACTGACCCTGAAATCACATGCAAATCCTATAAAACCA
The DNA here is from genome assembly GCA_024362995.1 of Heteromeles arbutifolia. NCBI lineage: Eukaryota > Viridiplantae > Streptophyta > Magnoliopsida > Rosales > Rosaceae > Heteromeles > Heteromeles arbutifolia. The sequence goes on from JANCRC010000012.1 coordinate 19,058,142, forward strand.
CATGTGAGAAAGAGGTCTCCACGCACAATAAAATCCCCTTGGGTTCCCACTTCCCACTTCCCACTTGAATCAAAAGGGGAAAAAAAAATCTAACCCTTCGTATCCAAAAATTTCCCAGTAAATCTCTGCAATTCAACATTTTATATACACAAGCAATTCGAAAAGCACAAAAATTAAAATCGCCCATTTATTTCTGGATCTCTCTCTCTCTCTAGGTTCTGCTTCTGCGTCTCTTTGCCTCCCGGTAAGTCCAAATCCTTGTATTCCCAATTTTGAATTGGGGATTTTGCAATTTCAGTGTGATATACTTAGATTCTGAGTAATATTTTGGGATTTCATATGTAATTTCATATTTTTTGTGATATTTTGATTCATTTTTCTTGGTGGCTTATATGGCTTCTTTGTGGTTTTTTCGATTCCGATTTGCTATGTTTTTATTTTCTCTGTGGATTTGATTGAATTTTTTTTTTTTTGAGTCATGACCACCCAGCACATTAGGGTTGTTTATTTTGGAATGTTGTGGGAAAGTAGGGTTTTAGCTTGTTAACTCCCTGTTTGGTGGCTGAGGAAATTGTCGGTAGCTAAAAGAGTATGCCAAGAAATGATAGAGATTTTTTTTAATTCGATGTTGTTATTAGCTAGGATTTATGGTATTTTAATGAACTGTTATTTTCAACTTAGGTTTTGGAATGATTTATTATTTGGGAACGAACCAAAAAATTGATTAGTACCAAATTAACTGTTTTTTTTTAATACTTCTACTCTTGAGTAGAGTACCTTTCGGGCAGTTTAATGGAGTTTTGGAGACTTTTTCTTTAGCATTCTCGCGCCCTTGTTGCTATAAGAATTTGTGGATGTATTCGATTCATTTGATGTTTTGTTGCGTTTTCCCAATTTCAAATTCCGACGTTTCAGTTGTGGGGTTTGGCTTCATATCTTAATATATGTGCAGTTGTATTCTGTTCTGATATATGTTTTCTGGTTCAGTTATTAGCTTTCAGTTTGTTTCGTCCATTGCCTGTATGCATATGATAAAACAATTTTGGATAAGAAAAATGTATTGTTTTGTAATCACGTATGTTTAATGTCTTTTGCTTCAAGTTATATGCGAAGAGGAGAAAAGAGGCTTCTCTGTTATTAAGTTATTGGAAAAAATTATAAAACATTATATCCCAAGATGTCACGAGCTCTGTTGTTCTGATATGAATTTCTTTTGTAGCTGATTGCCCTCTTATATGGAGTCCACCATTGGTGGAACTCTGTTATGGAAAGATTCTGTTGTTCTGTTGATAAATGCGGTTGACTCTTCAGATGACATGGAATTTTCTTTCCTTTGTTTGTCACTTTAAGATTCTTATAATCGGAGCTATCTTTGATTAGACACGGTGTATTGCAATTCTTGGCAGTTATACTCAATGCTGTTAGTTCTTTCAAATAAATTTACCCGTTTAGTTTTATCTGCATTTGGTAGTAAATGATCTATGAGTTTAGTATCTTTGTTTTTCTGTTCATCTGGGTTCCTGCGAACAAGTATAATTTATGATGATTTGCAGATATTGGCTTCCCAAATACTCGTTATCCTGGTTCGTTAATCCTATCTTCTTAATTCATTTGTCAATGGCGGATTTGGAAAATGCTCTTCCACTTAATAAGAAGCGAGCTGCTGGGAGGGAACTCTCTCGGGATAACCCAGGCCTTGATGACGAGGACGATGCTTCTGAACCAGAGACAGGAACTTTCAAGAGGGCCAGTGAGGAGGTGCTGGCAACCAGAAGAATTGTTAAGGTTCGTCGCCAGCAGACTACATCTGCCCCCACTTCTAATACTTCCAATCCTTTTGCTGGTATACGCTTGGTTCCTCCAATAGAAGAAAGTCCAGCCCCTGCTGAAGCTGCAGCTAGCTCACCACCTGCCTGTGAGACACGAGTTTCAGATGAGGATAATAAGCAGCCAGAAAGCAAGGTTGAACCGGCTGATCAAGTTGGGGATGACTCTGCAGCAGATAAGGAGAACTTTGTGAAGGAGAACAATGAAATTTCCAGTGAGGCAATGGAACCTGAACCAGATGTGGGTGAAAATAAGACAAATGGGGGTGAGACGGTAAATGAGGAAGAGGAAAAGGCTGAAATTGAAGATAACAAAGATAATGAAGAAAACAAAGATAACAAAAGCGAAAGTGTAGATCCAAGTCCGGAAGGTAACTCGTTGAGCTCATTCCAACAGCTTTCGAGTAGCCAAAATGCCTTCACAAATATCTCTGGAACTGGGTTCTCCACATCTAGTTTTTCATTTGGGCTTATTTCAAAGGATGGGTCCACATTGGGTACTGGCTCTGGTTCACTTTTTGGATCAAATATTGATCAGCCTTCTGGTTTTGGTCTCTCAAGTAATGGAAGTTCTTCACTCTTTGGCACATCAGGCCCCTCAATTGTACCTAAGAGTGATGGTGCTGCCTTCCCGCAAATGCAAGAGGTTGCAGTTGAGACTGGGGAAGAAAATGAGAAAGTGGTTTTCACTGCTGATGCTGCGTTGTTTGAGTTTATTGATGGAGGCTGGAAGGAACGCGGAAAGGGAGATCTGAAAGTTAATGTATCTGAATCTGAGAAAGCCAGACTTGTTATGAGACTAAAGGGAATTAGAAAGGTAATTCTGAATGCAAGCCTTTACCCGGACATGAGGCTCGCGAACATGGAGAAGAAAGGTGTTACATTTGCCTGCATGAACAGCATCGATGAAAAGAAGGATGGGCTTTCCACCTTTGCTTTGAAGTTCAAGGATGGTTCCGTAGTCGAGGAATTTTGCGCTGCTGTTACAGCACATAAAGATAAAGGAAAGGCACCTACAGCTATGAAGACTCCAGAAAATTCTCCCAAGGCATCAGATGATTGAAAAGGTAGCTTATGTCAATGCTTGCTGAGTTTCATTTCCTGTCGCGACTTTGCCCTGTTGTTGTCCTTGCCCCATTTTGGGAAGAAAGCGAAGTTGTTTTAGAGTCCGGCAGTTCCGAAGCCCTTTTGTAGCAGAGTTATAGAGTCCTGCCCATTTTGTTGTAGTTTTAATTTCAGTCTAGTATTCGGAAGGCCCGTATTAACACATTCTGGATAAACAGTAGGCGGTTAAGTCAGACTGTGTTAAGCTCTTTGGGACGTTGAATGCTCGACAGAGTTTTATAGTTGGTTGGTCCCTTCATATGTAATGTGTTAAAACTGCTATGTCTGTGAGATACCCTTACCTTGTGCTATTGGAGATCTATGATCACTCCTACCACCCTCCTTTCTCTTGACCCACCCCTTCATTTTCCTTTCTAGTCCATGATCGTTCATTATTAAATTTGATCTAACAATAAAGAATAAAATGTATATGCTAGGGTAAATCTTAATTTATTACTCATAAGTTTCGTGATTTTCAACATTTAGTATATGAAGTTTTTTTCGTTCCAGAATAATTTTGGGACAGTTTCATACATCCGTTGATTGCTGTTAATTGATGATATGGTGCTCACGTGGACAATGATTGGACGTCACGTGTCAGTTTAGGTCACGTGGATATTAAAAACTAAAAAAAAAACCAAAAACAAAAATTTAAAATTTAAAAAACTAAAAACCAAACCTAAACCTAAAAAATTTGAAGTTGCCGCCGCCTTTGCACCCAACCTTCTTCCTCTCTCTGTTTCTTCTTCTCCATCCAACACAGAAAGCCATCAGCCGCACCGTCTAACCCAACCCACTTGTTCCTCCCAGTCCACTGAGACCACCCAAGCCGCAACCTAAGCCACCAAAATCGGGTAAGCCATTATCCTTTGGAAAACTGCTTTGCTTCGCTCGTTGGAAAGGACCTCAATTTTCGGTTTGCATTTGTGGGTTATTTTGGGAATTTGCGTCGGAGCCGCCATTGTTCTCGTCCTCTTCCTCATCTCGCTCTGGTTCACTTCCCGCCGCAACAGCAGCAACTCCTCGAAAGCCAAGACCTTTACACACAACTCCTCCGCCATCCCAAACGTCTCCAAAGAGATCCAAGAAATCCGAATTGACGACTTACGGAACAACCCATCACAGCCCGACCCGAAACCCATCAACCACCAGAGCCATCCTGACCCGGTCGCTGACTCGGACTCCGCCAGCGCCCAGCCCCTGCTTCTCAAGCAGGACGATCACCACGACAGCCCGGCTGGGAGCGGCGGCCGACAGAGAATTCACATTGAGATTGGAAAGGACCACCAGATTTCGTACCCGGAGAAGGGCGGCGGCGGGTCGTCGTCGCATGGCAGCGGGGACAAAAATGTTTATAAGGACTACAGGAAAAAGATGGACAACAGTGAATGAATCCACATTGCACTGGCAACTTGCTCATTTCATTTTTGCCTCGGTAAATAGAACATGACGGTTTACCCGAGGGTCGAATTTCCGGAACTCAAGCTTCTCTTGGACCCTACTCGGCTTCTTCTTGACATAGAAAAAACCAGTCCCAGCTGCTGAGATAAGTGGGAAGAACAAGGTAGCCTTCTTCTTTTCACCCATTCCTTAATTCAAACAACAGAAAGAGAAAGCCAATCAAAAGTGACAGAAAACACAAGTTTCACTGTAGACCTGGCATTCGTGTCGTGTCTTTCGTGTTCGTATCGTTTTCGTGTCATATCCGATATCTTAACGGATCGTGTCGTGTAACACCCGATAAAATAAACGTGTAAAATGATCCAACCCGAAATCGACCCGATAATATTAACAGGTAATATGACCTGACCTGTTACCTGTTAAGGAAAATATATTTTAAACCAATAAATAATCAAATGAAAAACATAATACTAAATAAGTATATACATTGTCACATTCAAAACATAAAAACGCATTTTCCTTTTAATTATATTTTCACTTACCTGAAGTCTTTAATAGTTTTTTAATTAATGTAGAAGTGTAAAAAAATATAGAAAAAAATATATAAACGCTCATAATGACAAGCTTTACAACTTTCATGAAGAGCTTAACTTCGAAATTCGCCACTCTAATCATATAAATCATAAATCAAAATTTAACCGTTGATTGTTGTTTATATTTACGCTTCATTGTTCTCATCAAAATTTGTTTTTTCAGATTTTCTTTTTTGAAAACATGATCTATTAGATGATGCAGGAAGATGAACGGTTTGGATCGTTGATATTATATTCAGAGTTTTACGGTCAGTGAAAATATTGCTTGATGTTTATAAGGTTTCTACAAACTATATGACATCGACTCATATTTCAGCTTATCGTAAATATCGAAACGTGATATCAAAGATCTGAACCGTTCATCTTCTTACATCCGCCAGATGATCATGTTTTCAAAAAAGAAAACTTAAAAAATGAAATTCAGTAAGAAGCATAAAGTGTAAATGACAATCGACGGTTAAATATAAATTTAAGGTTTATGGATTATAGTGTTGGATTTCGAAGCTGACCCCTTCATGAAAGTTGTGAAGCTTGTCACTATGAGTGATTGTATATTTTTTTTAACATTTTTTACACTTCTACAATAATTATTATTAATTTTATTAATTTTGCCCTCAAATAAAAAACATTATTCATGAGGGTTTGAAGGATTTTAAAAATCTAAACGATAATGCAAGTGTAACCATTATCTACTCGTGGATGAATAATTAGGGTTGGAAAAAAATCCCAAAAATCCCAAACCGAACCGAAAAATTCCCGAAACCAAACCGAAAAAATCCCAAACCGAAATTCCCGAAAATTTCGGTACCCAATACCAAACCGATCCCGAAATTTTGGTACGGGAATCGGTCTCAAGTTTTTGGGATTTTGGTATTCCCAAACCAAACCGAAAAAAATATATATATTATTTAATTTTTAAATATATAGGATCACATCTTTAAGGGGAACATCATCTACCTACAATAGTGAAAATTGAAATACTGAAGGAGCACTGGAAATCGATGATGGAACATATACAAGAAGGAGCCCTAAGATAGATAATGGAACATATGCAGAATTTTTAAATCACATGAGATTGATAGATGGATACATAGATGCAGAATAAATATAGAAGATTGATAGATGGATACATAAATAGATTATAAGTTACAATTTGCTTGAGAAAACTTTACATCTATCTATAATATTTATATTATATATGTACAAAAGTTTACTCAAGCATATATTAACGTTTTAGACGTAATTTTGGGGACTAGCATGATTATAGATAGATTTACTAGTTTACTCAAGCATATATTAACGTTTCATATTGGCAGATTTGTGTGCACAGATTACTAGAAACAAATTGGCAGATTGAGCATGCCTAGATGTCAATTTTTCAATATAAAAGGTTGAATTTTACCCCAAAAGCATAATATGTCAAATTTTAGTCCAAAAGCCCAAAACCATTTCGGGATTCCTGAAAATTTGGTTTGGGATCGGTATTGAAATTGGGATTCCCGAAAATTTGGGTTTGGGAATCGGGACAAGGGTTTCGGTATGGGATCCCATACCGAACCACCCCTAGGAATAATGATGATTCACGAGTGTTTATATATTCTTTCACATTTTTCATACTTGTATGTATGTCTTCTTAGTTCTTGCCTGTGCAAATACTATACTAGTTTATTTTAATTTTGGAGAACGACATGTTAAGTAAAATTTATCCTAGTAATGATAATAATGAACTCTCATAATAAAAATAAATAATGACAATTTTTTTTTTAAACTTATATAGAATAATAATACAAAACTATATATTTAATATAGAATATATTGTATATATTAATATGGTTATTGTATTTTATAATAAATCTTTTAGTAATTAAATTTTAAAATTATCAAAATAGTTTTTTTCTTAACGGGTCGAAACGGGTTACCTACGTGTTACCTGCGTGTATGCCCGTTAAGAACCTGTTATTAACGGATCCTTAACAAGTCACCTGATAATGACCTGATAAGTTATCGTGTTGACCCGAAACCCGTTATTTTCATGTCGTGTCACCGTGTCGTGTCAGAAACTGCCAGGTCTATTTCACTGCAGAAATAAAAAAAAGAAAAACTAATGACAAAGGCTTGAAAACTTTGAGTTTTAACGATAAAGACAAAATAAAGGGTAAACTAAATAGTACTAGGATTAACTTTTTAATATAAAAATATAATTTTTCGTTAAAATGAACAATACCGGGAGCTTTTCGTTAAAATTTCCATAAAAAAATGTTCAAACTAAAGTTGTGCACCTGCAGTCAAAAACAAAATTCCTACATGGGTTCAATATCGCCCCCCAACAAAAAGGAAAAAATAATCAAGAGGAACAACAACTATCTGTAATCCAAATCAACTAAAGTAGTTCTCAGAACAGAAAATCCCATCAAATCGCACGGGGAGAGGTGTAAAATAGCATCCCCGAAAGGAACCACTTGGGGAAAGTCATAAACATAGGCATAACATCAACAAAGGCCTTTGCACAAACGAGTTTACAACTTTACATGGCTGAGAATCTGAGATTCATTTTCCCAAGCCCACAGAAAAACAAAGGTGAATTTCTCTAAATGTAATCACTTAAGTTCATAAATCTGAATAATATCTAAGAGGGCGGTGGGTCGTCGGCGAGGCTCGGTCTGGGGACCAGGGGATGATCGCTGCGCCGGAGGTTTCGCATTTGGGGTGGGGACATCGGTACACTCTCAGAGAGCTTGAGGATTCCACTAATGGGTTTGCCGAGAGTCGGAACGAGTGTAAAGAGGAGCTTCTGCTTGCGCCGCCGTCGCCGGAGCAGAGATTGTGCAGCGGACTGTTTTCCTTCAATCAGATCCCGGTCAGCCCGTTCGGGTCGATTGATATGGTCGAAGGGTTGGTAGCTGGGTTTGGAAATTGTGCGAGGAAGAATGCGACGGCCAAGAGGGCAATTTTAAATTTTTTAGGTTTAGGTTTGGTTTTTAGTTTTTTAAATTTAGAATTTTTGTTTTAGTTTTTTTTTTAATTTTTTAATATCTATGTGGACCCAGATTAACATGTGGCGCCCAATCATTGTCCACATGGGCGCCACGTCACTAGTTAACGGTTGATTTAACAGCTAGATTAACGGATGTATGAGACTGTCCCAAAATTAACACTTTAGGTATGACTTTGGAACGAAAAAAATTTCATGTACTAAATGTTGAAAACCACGAAACTTGAGAGTAGTAAACTAAGATTTACCCTTATTTTAATCTCAACACTTGATATCTAATTCAAAGGTCGATTGCCATAAATCCTTAATTAGTTAATAGTTAGGTGACTAAGAGAACGTGACTGTAGTTTGTAACTAAAAGACGCTAGGCGCTAGTCGAGTGGCGGGTTGGGGCCTAGCGTCTAGGTAGCTAGACGGGGCCTAGGCGGACTAGACCAATTTAAGTAAATTTATTATATATATAATTTAATCATAAACTACAAAATATAATAACATATATATAATGTAGTATTGGAACATAATGAAAATATAATGCGTGTTTATTTAAGTATGTAACAAATCTTTTACAATTTTATTAAAAAAATAAAATGCAAAATGAAAGTGATCTATTTTCTGTCTAAATGAGTTGTGACCTAGGCGGGTATGGGCGGTTTAGGCGGGTGCCTCAACAGGTCTAAACGCCATTTCTTAATTTTTAAACACCCTCACTACTACAAAATTACCTATAAATGGCGGTCCAAAAACCGACAAGAAAACATAATTTATGTCGGATATTTGGTAAAAATCCGACATAAACTAGTGCAATGTCGAATAACAGAACCAACATCATTGCTAGCATCACGAAAAGGCTTTTGATGTCAGTTAGTCCCCTTAATCCGCCACAAAGAAGGAAAGCAATATAAAATAAAAAAAGATAGTAACGTCGGTTAAAAGTGACATCGAAGCTTACGTCGGATACATGCGACATTAAGTATTGACAGACTGGTGTTAGTTCTAACCGACACCACCTAATAATTGGAGAAATAAAATAAGGGAAATTTTATTTTATTTGAACCCATGTAACCTTTTTCTACACCCAACTTAAACTTTAAATGTGAATTATCTTTTCTACCCTATTGCATAATTACCATCAAATACAAGATGAAATTAACAATAAAATTAAAATTTATCAATAAACCCACTCAATAATCAAGCCCTATCATCGCATCAACCTTACGATCACGCAATATTTATCTTAGGTTCATTCGAGTTAAACCCTTAAGACTCTCTCATAGATAAACTATGCTCTTGTTGACCAATGAATGATGATTTTGAAGTTTTGAATCCTTCAACTGAAGTACGAATCGATTTATGCAAGTTTTTTTTTCATTTGATTTCAAATTTTTAGGATTTAGAAACAAAATTAACGCTTTTCTATTACACTTGGCCAGAAAATAAATCTGAATTAAAGTCGGTAACAAATAAATGTTCAATTTATAGCCTACACTAGAGATGTAATTTTCTTGGCTTTTTGGCTGACAACTACTGTGACAGTCCGTCCCTGATTTTACAATTATATAAAATTTTTAATAAGTGATTTTACGAAATTACCCTTCGAGGCCGTGAGTCGACTGAGGTTAATTTCAGTATCGTGCCATCTAAGATTTGTTTTCTTGGCATACTATCGTAGTACTCGTCGCTACGGACGCGTGGGCGCAAGCGGTTCGTGATTTGGAGCTATATCGAAGAAGTTATTAACGTTTGAAGTTGGGGGTATTTTAGTAAATTAAATAAATTCTAGAAAACCCCAGATTTTTGGAGTTAAATCTGGTGTGCCACGTGGATGGCCCAGATTTAAAGGAAAATGGGATGGATGGTGGAGATTAGAAGGAAAGGATGAGAAGGGGAAATAAATGGAGGATTGAGGAGAAGAGAGAGAAAGGATAGACCAATCAGAAAGAGAAGAAAAGAGGGAAATGAGAGAGGGGGAGAAGGAGGAACCGGCCGGGTTCCCCTTCGACCCGTATGACCCGATCTCGACCCGGAACAAATTCCGGTGATTTTCACCCTTTTTCCGACGAATTGAGCCTAGCCACCACTCCCAAACATCATCTAGACCTTCCCTCTTCCTATTACATCTCAAATTTCAAGAGATTTAGCCTTGATTTTGGACAAAACCGTGCAAAAGGGGGCGCACGGGTTGGGTGTCTTTCCGTCACGATTTGAAGCTATCTCTTCCAACTAATACCACCCATGGCATCCTCTTGAGGTCTGGAACAAAGCCCAAACAAGTTTGGAGGCGTTGGAACAAGTTTGGAGGTCGAATCGGAACACACCAATTCGAGGGTTTCCGTACGGTTTTGATGAAATTGGAGCCTTTCTTGACCGAATTGGACTTGGTCACAGGTATGAAAGTTGTTCTAGTCTTTGAGATCTTCAATTCTGCAAATTTTGGTAATTTTTGGAGAAAGTTGGATTTTTCGGTGAGCCGGGGCGGCCGACCGCCACCCACGGCGGCGCGTGGCCAGTGAGCCACTAATGATATTTTTAGGCCATAATTCAAGTCTTGAATTCAGTTTTGGTGAATGAATGACGTAGATTGATTATTGAACCTAATATCGTTACGATTCGGGGTTAGGTAAAAATATGAATCGACGATCCAACCGTTGGATCGTCACAAAACTTGGATACATGGTAGTACTTAATATTTGAAGAATGTGGAAACTTACGGATTGGGAATCCGATGTATGGATCTTCCCGAATTGGATTTGTAAGTTATAAAATAAAAGGTTAATCGCCACATGGTTTTGGAAATTGGCGTCCAACCGTTGGATCATAACGAAATTTTAGTATGTTGTCCTAGAAGCATAATGTGAATCTTGAGAAGTTACGGATTGGAAATCTGAGTTGCAGATCTTCCGGATCGAACTATATAGTGACGTGTTTTATATAAGTTATATATTCTATCGATATGATTTCTGAGGTATGATTTGATGATTGTTCTAGGCGGCGATCGTTGTGACGCCTTGATGGGTTGTGCTAGGGAGTTGTAGGGCGAACTCCAGGTGAGTGGGCTTTTGGTTTTCAGTATATATATATAATTGATTGATTTCCCAGAAATGCGTTTTAAAATGTTTTTATGAAATGAATGCCATGTCGAATGCCATAGTTATATCTATATATAATTGTGTGGATATGTATTGCTGCACCGCGGGCGCCAGGTAAGTCAGGTAAGTATGTGTGTGTGTGATGTGATGATTAAGGTGATATCGATGAGACTATTATATGGCTCATTACCTGCACATCGGGGTTGTGCATGCCTGCGGGCTTAGCCTTCACATGATCGTTCACCTCCCGCACCGTACGCTCACCTTGGATCCAAGGCAGGTGCCAGCCTGTCATACAGACCACATTAGGTGGTTCCGACTCGTAGGTGACTTGCGAGACGTCGCTAGCCTTCACGTGATCGTAGCACAGAGCGTATTTACCCAGCTTGACGTACAGACCACATTAGGTGGTTCCGTCATGGGTGCAGGTTACTGATTGTTGATTATTGATGATTGGATTGAGGATTGGATTGAGGAGCCATAGATTCAGCCGTACAGGTCACTTGAGGTGACTCCGGCTGATTGATATATATATATATATATATATTGCCGGCATGATTTGAGATGAGATATCACTTGATTACTTGATGGTATTTGGTATATGTTGATTAATGGTTATGGTTCATTCGGGCATGGCATTTCTTAGTTGATGAGATTGGTTGATTAATGGTTTTCAGTATTAGTACGTATATATATATATTTTCTGGGAAGTATACTTGTTTTACAGAGAGGGGTTACAACTTTTATATAAAATGATTTTGTAAAGCTTTGTTTTTGCCCACTCACGTTTTTTGGTTTTGCGCCCCTCCAGGTTCTAGTAGCATAGTTTCGTTATCGACAAGGACTCGTGGCATATCCCAATTCAGGTGGCTACTTCTGAGGGTATGATCTTTACCCACACTACTGTACTTACTTATGCTCTGACAACGCGTGTGAAATGGGTCCATACCCACTCGCAGCGCATTCTGATATTTAGGTATCTTTAGGTTTAAATTTATTTGCATTCTTCCATATCATCACTTTATGGCTTCGTCACCTTCCAGGTGATGGCCAGCACAGCTCGATTCGGAGTCCTAGTGGACATTCCGGGTCGGGGTGTGTCAGTTTGGTATCAGAGCATAAGTTGGGCAGTATTGCATTCATCACAAGCGTGATGTGAGCATTCTTGGTTTTCGTGTCTAATATTTGGATTATGCCACCTTGTCGATTTCGAGAAAATATGTTAGCTTCTCTAAGTTGTGGTAATTTGGTCGATGTGCTGATGTTTTGGAAGAACTTTTGGCGAAGGTTCTTAGAATTAAAGTGAAATTTTTAAGGATTGATGCAGAGGCAAGTGGATGGCATAAATTTGGGTTAACATATTATTGGATGTTATCAGATGCTTTACCAATCGATGTGATACTTATCCTCTAGCCATCAGTATTAAAAGTTGAGATTGGAATCTCTGAGTAGTTTGATTCCTTGTCAGTAACGGTTAGACTATCACCTATTGGAATTCTTGTGAAGTCTACCTTGTTAAGACTTTAGGATAATCTCGTGTGACGATGGTGCTAAAGTGGTAGTATTTAACGGAAAAGCACTTTGGGAAGATCACTTTCGGTGTACGATTGGATTTGGGAAGTAATAATGTACACTCTTAGTGCGAAATATTTTGTATATGTTGAGAATGTGAGAATCAGTAATTATGGTGCTGAACCTATGCTATGCTCATGTGGTGTTTCAATTGGTGGAACTTTGCTTAAGCCTTGGGAAGTTGTATTCTTCCAGCCCTAAAGCTTAAAGTATTGGCGATGTTTTTCTTTCCTTAAGTGGGCGCTAAAATTTTGACGACAAAGCATTGGTGGATTAGCTAAGATAGAAAGGTGAGTTGTTATTAATTTCTCTCACCTTGTGATATAAAAGTTTGTATTCATGATCTAATCAAGGGTGGAGATATAAAAGGAATTAAAGTCGAGGCTTCACTTGATATGATTGAAGGAAATTCTTAGTTTAGGCGAGTTTGCATTTGGTTAGAGCAGAAGAATATTTGATGATATACAGTTTAACTTCCTGGGCAACCACAGTTTCTTATTGGTTGTTCCAGAGGATGATGGCATTATGAGGAAGTTATTTTTGGACTCTTATATTAGTTCAAGCAAGCAGAAATCAGAACAGATTACTAGCTAGATATAATTATATCTCACTGTGTTGCATGTTTTATTTCTGAGCTTTGGGAAGTCTCTCTAAAAGATTATGAATGCTAGATAGTATGTGATTTATAGAAGGGCATTGTAATTAGGTATCTGGATGACCCGAGGTTACTTTTGGGGGTATGTAAAATGGAGTGAGGTATGTCGTTATTTCTGCTGGGAGAGCAAAGAGATCGTTATCGAAAGGCTGCCAAGGATATTTAGTTCATGTGGTACTAAGAGATATTGCTCTGAGTAGTGTGGAAGAGGTCAAGGTGGTTAGACATTTTCCTGACGTTTTCCCCGAGAATTTATCTGGATTGCCGCCAGGCAAAGATGTGGAGTTCTCTATTGATTTGTTTCCAGGTACGGATCTTATATTAGAGATTGGTTCATGATGAGTTAAGGGAATTGAAAAGTCAGTTGCAAGAATTGGTTGATAAAGGTTCCATTCAACCTAGTATGTCGTCGTAGAGAGCCCAGTTTATTTTTGAGGAAGAATGTGGACATGAAGGCTATACATTGACTATGGACAATTGAATCGGGTAACGATTAAGAATCGTTATCCATTACCGCGTATTAATGATTGTTTGATCAGTTTAGAGGTGCCTGTGTATTTTCAAAGATTGATTTGAAGTGTGGTTATTACCAATTGAAGATTAAGAGTGATGATGTCCCTAAGACGGTTTTCAGAACTCGTTACGGTCTTTATGAGTTTTTGGTGATGCCATTCGGATTGACGAATTTTATGAGTTTGACGAACGAAGTATTCCAGGAATATCTCGACAGGTTTGTTATCGTTTCATTGACGATATTCTGGTATACTTAAGACTAGAGCAGAGCATGCTAGACATCTTAATTTGGTATTACAAAGTTTGAGGGATTGTCGATGTATTCTAAGTTTAGCGAATGCCAATTTTGGATGAATCAAGTGGCATTACTGGGACATGTTATATCTACTTAAAGTATTCAAGTGGAATCTTAAAAGGTAGCAGTGGTTGAGAATTTGGAACAATCACGAACCGTGACTAAGATTCGGAGTTTTTTTTAGCTTAGTAGGCTATATGGACGGTTTGTGAAAGATTTTTCAGTCATTGTCTTGTCATTGCCGAGGTAGACGAGAAAAGATGTTAAGTTTGAGTGGGGTGAAAATGGTGAGCAAAGTTTTCAACAGTTGAAGTATTTCCTCACTCATGCACTTGTGTTAGCACTCTCAGATGATAACGTGAATTATGAGGTCTATAAGGATGCATCACGATGGGGTAATGTTTAAGGTCCTTAGTAGTGGAACCATTAAAAATGAACCATCTTATATGCGATTAAACTTTGGATATAGTAAGTTTCTGGCAATATCATTGGAAGGATTAAATTGACGCTTATGATTGCACTATCGAGTATTATCTCAGTTATGCAAATGTAACTACTGAGCATCGTAGTACAGATGGTTTCTACCCTAAATATTTTGGTTTTCCTTATTCCATTATAGTTGACCTCTTTGAGTATCATTGTGACGTTACTTTGAATCATCAAGGAATAGTTGAATGGTTATAATCGCTTACCATATCCAGATGCAAACGGGATAATTATTATGAGCTTCTGGTGGGAGGTATTTTGGTAAATGTGGAGTTACGATGATGTCTTGATGTTTATGGATCGATTTGATAATCAACTCATTCTTCCATTGATCCCGAGGGAGATTCAGTTGGACCATTGGTTAATTTACCTATTCTTGAATTTATCGGTTATCTGACATTTTGGTTAGCATCTTTTCTAATCATGACCTAACATTCATTCCGTGTGCTGAGAATATATTTTGGTCAACGTTGGTGCATGGTTACTCGATTGCAGCTTGAGTTATTTCCAAAGACAGATAGCTATTGGGAAGAATTGCTTGGATATTGAAACCTAGTTGTGATCGTTAATTCCTCAATCATCTGTCAATCACTTAGTGGAATAGATCATTATCGTTGATGATTGAGCATTTTGGAAGTTGTTTTTGGTAGGGTAATGACCACCAATCAGTATGGATATCTTGAACTTTGAAGTTGATGATCTTGTTTTGGTTCTCGGATTCTCAAGGGTGCTTTAGTCTTCTTGGCATGGTTTCTCGCTCAATCAATGAGTAATTCATGATTCATTGACTTGGCGGATGCGTGTGTCAGTTTTATATCGATGCTTACAAGAAATATTGGAGTACAGTCTTCTCGTGAGTTTATTGGACTTACCAAAAAAAAAATGAATTTCATGTAGTATTGAGAATTGAATGGATTTCAGCATAGTATTGGTGAAGGTATAAAGCTTGGTAATTTTGAGCGTCATCTTCCAGATAAGATTGAGATTATAATTGTTGTTTGAATGTTGTCGATAAAGATTTGGATTCTCGAATTTTGGATTTCAAAGGTTATATTCTTGATTTGGTGAGCAATGTTGGTGATTAGTTGCGAAGAAAATATTTGATGATATATATATATATATATTTTTTTTTTTTTTTTCTACACGCATCATTTCAGGACGTTATTAGAGGACTTAATGATTTGGGGAGTACATGGATATCAAAGCACTCTTAAAAGCTAAATTGATGCGCTTGAAGAGTTTATGGCGTTGCGATCGAGGCACGAATCGGATGATCTGGACATATTGGTATTCGAGGAGCAAGATGATTTTTACTAATTTATTGACACAATGACGAACTACCGACATTTCAGGTCGTAAACAGTAACATTGATGATTTAATTGTTGGGTTCTCTAAGCTAGTAGGCAAGACGACTCATCTCTGGTAGTAGTTACTAATTAGAGATAATTCGAACTTATCCTCGAAGTTCGTGTCACGCCAAATGTTTGGCAAGGACCATTTTCGTTTTGATTTTGATTTTTCGTGCAAGCATTTTCTAAGAGACTATTCTATTTATTGGATTTATTTCCATTCTTGGTTTTAAACTTGATGCAAGTATCTGAACTGAAGGTTTTTATACTGATAACTATTTTCGATATCCGTAAACTTTTCTTATGTCATTACGTAGTAATTGGTGTTCTTGCTTGCGGTTTGGGTGGATATTGTATTATTATATTGCCAAGGAAGGAAGAAGGTATGAGCTTGGAGGCATGAAAGAGGAATAATTGCAATCCGATCGCGACGGAATGGCATACTCTTTTATGCAGCCGCTCTAACTTAATTTCTTCCTTGTGTAAGTATTTATATAGAGGTACTTTTCTTATTTTTGAGTATTTTACTTTTAGCGAATTATTTTAAATTTCGGGGACGAAATTTTTTAGGGGGGGAAGATTGTGACAGTCCGTCCCTGATTTTACAATTATATAAAATTTTTAATAAGTGATTTTACGAAATTACCCTTCGAGGCCGTGAGTCGACTGAGGTTAATTTCAGTATCGTGCCATCTAAGATTTGTTTTCTTGGCATACTATCGTAGTACTCGTCGCTACGGACGCGTGGGCGCAAGCGGTTCGTGATTTGGAGCTATATCGAAGAAGTTATTAACGTTTGAAGTTGGGGGTATTTTAGTAAATTAAATAAATTCTAGAAAACCCCAGATTTTTGGAGTTAAATCTGGTGTGCCACGTGGATGGCCCAGATTTAAAGGAAAATGGGATGGATGGTGGAGATTAGAAGGAAAGGATGAGAAGGGGAAATAAATGGAGGATTGAGGAGAAGAGAGAGAAAGGATAGACCAATCAGAAAGAGAAGAAAGGAGGGAAATGAGAGAGGGGGAGAAGGAGGAACCGGCCGGGTTCCCCTTCGACCCGTATGACCCGATCTCGACCCGGAACAAATTCCGGTGATTTTCACCCTTTTTCCGACGAATTGAGCCTAGCCACCACTCCCAAACATCATCTAGACCTTCCCTCTTCCTATTACACCTCAAATTTCAAGAGATTTAGCCTTGATTTTGGACAAAACCGTGCAAAAGGGGGCGCACGGGTTGGGTGTCTTTCCGTCACGATTTGAAGCTATCTCTTCCAACTAATACCACCCATGGCATCCTCTTGAGGTCTGGAACAAAGCCCAAACAAGTTTGGAGGCGTTGGAACAAGTTTGGAGGTCGAATCGGAACACACCAATTCGAGGGTTTCCGTACGGTTTTGATGAAATTGGAGCCTTTCTTGACCGAATTGGACTTGGTCACAGGTATGAAAGTTGTTCTAGTCTTTGAGATCTTCAATTCTGCAAATTTTGGTAATTTTTGGAGAAAGTTGGATTTTTCGGTGAGCCGGGGCGGCCGACCGCCACCCACGGCGGCGCGTGGCCAGTGAGCCACTAATGATATTTTTAGGCCATAATTCAAGTCTTGAATTCAGTTTTGGTGAATGAATGACGTAGATTGATTATTGAACCTAATATCGTTACGATTCGGGGTTAGGTAAAAATATGAATCGACGATCCAACCGTTGGATCGTCACAAAACTTGGATACATGGTAGTACTTAATATTTGAAGAATGTGGAAACTTACGGATTGGGAATCCGATGTATGGATCTTCCCGAATTGGATTTGTAAGTTATAAAATAAAAGGTTAATCGCCACATGGTTTTGGAAATTGGCGGAGATCCAACCGTTGGATCATAACGAAATTTTAGTATGTTGTCCTAGAAGCATAATGTGAATCTTGAGAAGTTACGGATTGGAAATCTGAGTTGCAGATCTTCCGGATCGAACTATATAGTGACGTGTTTTATATAAGTTATATATTCTATCGATATGATTTCTGAGGTATGATTTGATGATTGTTCTAGGCGGCGATCGTTGTGACGCCTTGATGGGTTGTGCTAGGGAGTTGTGGGGCAAACTCCAGGTGAGTGGGCTTTTGGTTTTCAGTATATATATATAATTGATTGATTTCCCAGAAATGCGTTTTAAAATGTTTTTATGAAATGAATGCCATGTCGAATGCCATAGTTATATCTATATATAATTGTGTGGATATGTATTGCTGCACCGCGGGCGCCAGGTAAGTCAGGTAAGTATGTGTGTGTGTGATGTGATGATTAAGGTGATATCGATGAGACTGTTATATGGCTCATTACCTGCACATCGGGGTTGTGCATGCCTGCGGGCTTAGCCTTCACGTGATCGTTCACCTCCCGCACCGTACGCTCACCTTGGATCCAAGGCAGGTGCCAGCCTGTCGTACAGACCACATTAGGTGGTTCCGACTCGTAGGTGACTTGCGAGACGTCGCTAGCCTTCACGTGATCGTAGCACAGAGCGTATTTACCCAACTTGACGTACAGACCACATTAGGTGGTTCCGTCATGGGTGCAGGTTACTGATTGTTGATTATTGATGATTGGATTGAGGATTGGATTGAGGAGCCATAGATTCAGCCGTACAGGTCACTTGAGGTGACTCCGGCTGATTGATATATATATATATATATATATATATATATATATATATATTGCCGGCATGATTTGAGATGAGATATCACCTGATTACTTGATGGTATTTGGTATATGTTGATTAATGGTTATGGTTCATTCGGGCATGGCATTTCTTAGTTGATGAGATTGGTTGATTAATGGTTTTCAGTATTAGTACGTATATATATATTTTCTGGGAAGTATACTTGTTTTACAGAGAGGGGTTACAACTTTTATATCAAAATGATTTTGTAAAGCTTTGTTTTTGCCCACTCATGTTTTTTGGTTTTGCGCCCCTCCAGGTTCTAGTAGCATAGTTTCGTTATCGACAAGGACTCGTGGCATATCCCAGTTCAGGTGGCTACTTCTGAGGGTATGATCTTTACCCACACTACTGTACTTACTTATGCTCTGACAACGCATGTGAAATGGGTCCATACCCACTCGCAGCGCATTCTGATATTTATGTATGTTTAGGTTTAAATTTATTCGCATTCTTCCATATCATCACTTTATGGCTTCGTCACCTTCCAGGTGATGGCCAGCACAGCTCGATTCGGAGTCCTAATGGACATTCCGGGTCGGGGTGTGTCAACTACAACATAGATTAGTATTATCCAAACCCTTCAACTTGTTTCTGTGAAAGCAGTTAATCTTCTCGGCAAGTAATTAACACGCAGAAATTAACTAGAACATTGACACACAACAATACTTTTTAAAGCTTTCTAAACTACACGTTGTCAGGTTCCAAACAAAAAAAAACTACACGTTGTCTGTTTTGTATAACTTAACCATTGAGTATAATTTACACCTAGCTCTAATTAATTAAGCTTGAACTTGACAAATGCAAGAACAGAGATGGAACATTAGCACTGAGATGACACAATTATTTAAACTTGACTTAATTGTATATCCGAGTGATGAAAACTGCACCATTTCCAATATCCACTTGGTCATTGTCTTTGTATATCAGAGTGGCAAATATGCAGAAAATATTATGTATGAGACAAGTAGGTAAGAGATAATACTCTCTTTATGCCTTGAACGAGTTGTAGAACATTAATTTTGAGTTTTTATTTTCTAAATAGGTGTAAAGATAAATTTATATATTGAAGTGGTTTTATGAGGGTAATTTAGGTAATAAATTTGGGTTCAAATGATATTAATAGTTTGATTAAAAGTAATATGGGTTTAGAGAATAAATTTGGTGTAAAAAGAGGTTATATGGGTTTAAATAAAATTTCTCATAAAATAACCACTATAAAGTGACACCACCTAATAATTGATTTTTTTTTCTCTTTACAGAACTCCTCTTTCTTTTTATCGTCTTCTTCACCCTCTCTCAATCCTCACCTTCTTCTCTTCACCGTTTCCAGTAAATTGACATTACTTGTGTCCTATTTTGTTTCTCTATGTCACCTTCCCCTCGCCTCCTGCATCTTAGATTTCAAAACAAGTATATTTGTTGGTCTCAAGCAGAAAATCAATCAAGCCAACTCATTAAACACCCCAAAACCCGATCTTTACCCCCGTCCTATCCATCCCTAATCCCTACTTCTTTTCTTCACCCAACAAAAAACGCCCATAAACCCAGAAATTTTTTTTAATATATGATTTTTTTCGTATTTTCCAAACACCCTTATAACCCATGAATTAAATTTTTCGAACAGCCAAGTAATTGATTGCAGGGAGGAAGAAAAAATTTGTCAGATTTCGTGTTTGATGTGAAACCATGAAACCAAGGGAGGGAGGAAGAGGAGAAAAATAGTTTGGATCGATCGTCGCTTCAGCCGTCTCACGAAGATCGGAACTCGAAGGCTTGAGGAGCAGCCCCTAAAAGGGAACCAGTGGAGACGGTGTGCTCGTCACTGCAGTGTTGAAAGAGAAGGGAGAGAGGTAGATGTTTTGATGCAAAATACAGTTGATGTTGATGTGGTTGTTGCTACTGCTGCTGCTGGAATTGCAGCTGTTGAAATAGCGGCGTCTGCTGCTGTTGTTGCTGCGATGGTTGTTGGGAGAAAAATGAGCTGCTTTGTTGAAAGGGCTGTGAGGGCTGCTCACTAACCGAAACGGCGATTGCTGCTGTTGCTGTTGTGGCTGCGAAGAAGGAGCAAAGAAGGAGCAGCTTTGCTGAAGGGGCTGTGTTATCTTCCTTTTTATTTAGAATTTTGTGCGGGAGTCTATTCGAGTGGTGTGAAAATTTCAAATTTCAAAATGTTTGAAATTTTGCAAAAGTTTAGTGACCCGCCTTTTAAAAAAAAAAAATTATGACCCGCCTTTTAAAAAAAAAAAATTAACTTAAGTATATATGAATTTATCACACATTATATCCGTGGTAGATAACAAAATGACACCGAGTTTTAAAATATTTAAAAATAATTGTTAGTGTTGGTTAGAAGCGACACAATCCTTTTTTAAACCGACACTAACTTTATATCAGTTGAAAATGACACAATTTTCCTTTTATACGACACCACCATAAAAAGATTAAAAGCTATGTTGGTTATAAGTGACATTAACAATCTATGTCGGTTATAAGCGATATAGACAGTTTTTGTCGGTTATAGCCGACATTAATTCCGACACCATGTAAAAGGGGTGTCGGAAATGTCTTATCCACCAGTATATTATATAAAACCGACACCAACCACTGACACAATAAGCTGCTTTTGTAGTAATGCCTAGGCATTAATCGGGATGGTGGTCAGCCGTCTAGCGCCTAGACGGAACCTAGATAGAGCTAGGTGAAAACTTTTAGGCCGTGTTTACGTAACCGGAATGGAATATGAAGCAACAGATTTGCACTTTTTTGGAGGCATTCACTCGTTTACCAAACATTTCAGTAATCAGAAACAAGGTGGGGCTCACACAAAATCAAGAATTGAACTCCTGAATCTCCAAGAATTGGATCCCCTCCATAGAGGTGGTATTTGGATTCCAAGGAGAAGCCTCCATCAGGAATCCGACTTTTCTACCTAAACTACCCATGTCCTTATGCCTTTCAGCAGAGTGTCAACTCTAGCTCAATCCCGTCCACCGGCGATAACGGGGCTCAAGCTGACTGGTTCAGGATGATTTTGTCAGGATGGGTTTCGAAGATGTAGTTGGTGAAGGATAGGTTGTCGTTGGCGACAATTGGGTTGTAACTCGTTCGGTGCGCATCTGGCATTGAATCGACAAGGAAGAAGATGAAGAAAAGAAAAGAAAAAAGATGAGGAAGCTAAAAGAATTGGGGGATGGTAAGAAGAGTATCAAGGAGCAAGGATGACGGGGAAGAAGATGGAGAAAGGAAAAAAAATAAAATAATTGGGGATGAGAAAGAAGAGATTCACTGAGGAAGGAGGTTCTAGAATAAGATAAAGAGAAAAGAAATGAAAAAAGAATTTGGAATGATAAAGAAAGAGTATGAAAATAATTTATTTATGTAAGGGTAATATAGTAATAAACCTAGTTTTCATTTCGATTAAAGTGAATTAGTAAACAACTTATATGGACTCATCATTATTCCTACTCCGATTTCAGACAGTTTTAGTAAACAACTTCAACAGGAATCTGATTCTGATTCTACCTCATTTCAATTCCTCTTCAATTCAATTCCTCTCAATTTGATTACGGATTAGTAAACGTGCTATTAAAATAATAGTCATGGAAGACCCACATTCAAATAAATCTTACAAATGGTAGATTCGTTGTGAAGGCATCACAAGCAAAAGACCACACCGCCTTATGATGATCTTGCAGTCGCCGATGGTTATCTCCAACAAAGATCAAGCTTCTTTGTCATGTGCACAAACTTCAAGAAACATAAAAACCATCACCTGAGCTCTGAACAACTGCCACTCAAAATATCAGAGAAACTATTTACTAACAGAATTATGATTTTTAATTTTAACTGTTACTAGCAGATTCAATAGTAATCACATCTGCTCTTCTCCAACCAAGCCTAAGCTTCTCCAGCACCATCTCGATGCACTCGATTGTGCTTTACACCTATTTATCTCTTCTATTTAAGAGCAGTGAATCTTTCTAACCTTCGTTTTTTTGTTTTTTGTTTTGTTTTAAAAAGGGTTGTTGATGAAGGCATGGTCAAATCTGAAAAGTTAAACCTTTTTAATTAGTGCATTAAAAATATTTTTTTACATGTAAGAGGTGAAACACGTGATACAATGATATGAGAAACAAAGTAGCGCATTATCTATATGTCGCTTTCCTGTATTTTAAGATGTTCTCACTTGATTCGAAGAGTCTCCTGATTTCATTTGTGTTGTGTGTTGGGAGAGATATGGGGACGCTTTATCGAGAGGTTAATTGGTTCTTTTTAATCGTTCTGAGCGGGAAGAACATAAGCTACTTCGGCAAGGTTGACTTCAATCTTTTGATCTGCTTGACTTCAATCTTCTGATGCTTTGCTGATGTAAGAAGGGCGCAATATGCTTGATGTTGACTTTTTTTATGCATCATGTCTTGGTTTGGTCGATAAAATGCAACATTGTCTCTACAAATTGTCATCAAAACTCAATGATGGATAAAAAATCGTAGGTACTTCGATTTTGCGCAACAAGAGCTCTCAACCATATCTCTCAAGCGTGGCGTAGTAAGGTGCAGTGAGCTTGAAATGATTCGAAGACTAAGGCCTATATTGTGGACATCCAAGATATTGCAGTATCCTTAACAATAAAAACATAACCATTTGGGAACGTGCCTTGTGCATGTTTGATAAGTAATCATCGTCAGCATAACAAGCAAGGCAAGCATCATTCTGAAGATCAGGAGGGTTGGATCCTCTCAGGATGTGTATGGATAAGCCTAAATCCGTAGTACCTTTAGGATAGCAGAAAAATGTCTTTAATGGCAATTCAGTGGTTCGTTTAGGCACAATGATGTATCTTGTCAACAGATCAACAACGAAGGAGATGTCTTGTTGATGCAATGAGCTAAGTACAAAAAAGCGCAAAGTTGAACTTAGATATGAAACTTTGGGTTCCACAACTTTTTCAAAGGTCTCCTTTGTATCTAGCGTGGATGATCATGGGTATATTAAAAAGGTAACATATTTGGGGTGTAGTTCGATTGATGAACCAGAATACCGTTAGAACAATGAACTTCAGGTCAAGGCATAAATGAGTTTTCTCAAGAACCTTTATCTCAAATTTCATCTTTAGGTGCGAGGCAGATTTCTCAAGCTCTTCCGAAATCTTAGTGAAATTTATGTCATCTACATAGACGAAAAATCTAGCAATTCATAATACTTCTTAATATAACACGCAAGGGCATAGTTTATTATTATATCCCTGACTAATCAAATAATCAATTAGATGGGGTATACCACATCTGCCAGCTTAGTAAAGATCCCTCAGGCCACTAGGCTTTTAGCCAACGAAAGAGTTGATTCGACCGAGTCCTTATGAGAATAGGATTGTGTGAGGATTAAGATTAGACATGGACAAGTTTCTAAAAGATGCTAGCCACTTATTATATAACATATAAATAGGTGTCTACTTACACTCTAAAAAAAATATACTTGTATTGAGATTTTAGAAAAGTTAAAACTTAAGCCATTATGGTATTGGCATTATCACAGACTTATGCAACACAAATAAGAAAAATCCAAAACCAAATTCTAAAATTCAATACGTCGTAATCTAAAATTGACAACATCTTTCATCACAGATTAATTAATGATTCAATGAATCAACATATGTAAATGGGATCGTGCGGAAAGACATGGAGAAGAGAAACACGAAAAGGCGAGAGAGATAATATGGGTTCTTTTTGGGTTGGCTACCCAAAAAACCCTCTCACTTAATTTTTTTTTTTTTTAAATGGAACCCTAAATCTGAACCGCCTAGCCACACCTAAGTTGCCTAGACCACCTACCCCCTAACCCATTCTTCTTCATGTTTTGGCTTAAATCGACTTAGTCCTCCACTGCCCAACACCTAGGCGGCCGTCTAAGCTGATTTTAGAATAGTGGATATGGATCGGATGAGTCCTAGGCAAATTGAAATTGCCCAGGATCAGAATAAAGCTTGATTAAATGCTAATTGTCCTAAGGATTAGAATTCATTCTTGATCAGATAAGCATGAATTAATCTGTGTCAAGTTCAGAATCCTAGTTGGAATCAAAGAAGCCAAGACTGGATGAAGATGAGTTTAGGTTACGCAAGGAATTAAAAGGGATAAAGAAAGAATATTCAGGCAAATGACGAGTGACATGGTCCCATTAGGACTCTACCTAGGCATACTTATTTATCACGAATGTATCCTATATATAGAAGAGGTTCTGCAACTTGAAAATCCCCTTCAACTCAACAAACAACTTAAACGCTTTAAGCGAAACCCTTACTCTATACTGAACATTCTCACAACCTAACCCTTCCGTCAGCACATATTCAATTCGTTAGAACATCACTAGAGCCATAGAACTAATCGCTCTGGAAGTACCTTCAGTTCGGTGGAACATCACTTCTAGTTCAGTCGGTTATTTATCCAAGTTTTAGTTCATAGGAGAATCTTTGATTCCTTCGCCAAAAAATGTCACTGCATTAGCTTCCCATCAGAGTGAAGTTTTCTATGATTGGTTACTCTCAGGTGCATTTTGTAATTCGGCATTTAGACGGCCGAACCACATTCACCATAAAAAAGATCATCTCCTTTGATTATATGTGCCCCTATAGCTTGATACAAATTCAAAGCACTTATATTCTCATGAATATAGTTGGGGCAGCCGAACCTGGTACATGTGATCCTGAACTTCGCAGTGAACTAGGCAACCTTGTCTTCAAGTTCTAAAACCCTAGGGCGAGAGATGTTCCTTCATCGGCCGTAGTCGCTCAAGTGCAGAAGTCAGCACCGCATTCGACACCACCACCACATTTATTCTACTCACCCGACCAAACTCGGTTGTGAATTGGCACGCCCTCATTGATAAGAATGATGTAGGATGACGTAGGCTTTATAATTTTTATGATCAACAAACTTATACCAATGATTTAATTAACAAACATAAATAGAAATTGGCTTTTTGGGGATAGAGAGGGATTGAAGATTGGAGGGTAATTGAAGAAGGCTGGGATCCGATGTGCTTTTGTTAGATTATTTTGACTTTTGCCTAACCCAATGATATAATACCCTAGTAAAACACTATCGTCTATACATAATCACTACAGATTCCGGAAGGATCTGCATCCACACATGCTATCATCTTGTCTCGACCTTAAAACCAGCTCACGGGCTATACTACTGTGGTACCACTTGTCCCCACTTTGGGTGTGTATTTTCAGAATATCGGTGAACTTAATTTGTTTAGGAAGAAAAAAATTAATAATAAATCAAGGTATCACTCTTACGTTGGTTAGTTCAGTTGATCATTATAGTATATTCACTCTCCTTATGTATGACTTTGAATCTCATCTATCGAGTTAAAGTAATTTAAAATATCACATGATATAAAACATAAAATTAAAACAACTTCAACTAAATATAATGATCCGTTTGGCCATGCCATGAATTTGGGGAAAATATATTTTAAAAGAAGTGGTTGATCATTACAAATAATAAACCCACATGGGTATTTGTAGGTAAACCCGTGAACTTATAGATAACACTTTTCAAATAAACAAGTCGGATCAAGACAAATTATACAAAGTGCAGGTAATGTATGGTTTTTAATTTCAATTTAGCTTCACATAATATTTTATCAATTTATGACCCATATGCAAAAATAATTCCATTAATTAACCAAACCCTAATCTTCGATGCTTGGATTTGGATCCTATTCTCCTATCCGTTCATCGTATATTGTGGGGTCAGAAATCACTTCGAATTTTTTATTTAAAATTAAGCACAAACAGTATCTAACTAAAATTGGTCATACAATATACAATGAATGAATAGAATATGCGAATCCCTTGGATCCTCACAAAGAGAAGCCGAAAGGGATCCTCGTCCGGTCTCAGGTATTCTTGATGGTGCATGTCTCTGAGCAAGAATCCACGCAGCCGCCTACCTTCTCAACCTCTACACTCAATGAGAGCTCAATGTAAAAGAAATGAAAATAAATTACATTGAGCAAATTAAAGAAAAGGGAATTGCTCTTTTTGCAATATCAAAAGATTTCATGCACTCATCGATGAATATTTTCACCTATATGTTCATGAATGAGAAGTGCCATACGATATATTTGAGTACTAATAACAGCTTCCAAATTAAATCTACACATATATATATATAGAGGAAGGGAAAAGTTGTTTCTAAAGAATTGTTGTATATAATTGTATGTTTATTTTCTTTACGTGCTAAATTAAATAATAACAAGAATTGTTTCTAAAGTATGTAGTGAGGGCTTCGAATATTGAATATTGGTACCTGGGTTTTGTTTAGTGCTGAGATTGGAACACAAGGAAGAAGCACATCCAAGTTTGCAGAAATAGACGTTGTCTTTGTGGATATTACCATGATCTAAAGGAGATCTACTTGGTATGATGCAATCTTTCAAGCACTGAAAACTGCAGTAGCTAACGGAGTGGTTTGGAGTGATGACACAGAGGATGAAGCAACTCTCGTAGCAGCTTTTGAAAGAAGCACTGGACTGCCCCGCCAGCATCAACATCCCCAACACTAAATAAGCCACCGGTACCGGCCTCAATCCCTTCTTATCCATCTTACTATTATTCTCTTTGCCTAGTGAAAACCAAGATATGACAAATGAAACCTAGCTACATGGCAGAGGACATGTCTTTATGCCTATTTATAAGGATTTTTATCCCAAACAGTCCCTGTAATTGGCCAAACTCTTTATTTTGGTTCCTCAATTTCAAAATCAATCAATCTCGTCCTTAAAATTTTCCACCGTACATCAATCTGGTCCTTCTATTATGATTCCGTAATAAATTCTGTTAGTACGCACATATGGCACAAAAGGGGGACTCACTTCTTCAATAATATGGTTCCATGTGGAATATACAAAAATAAACTTATTAAAAATATTTTAAACAAACATTAATAAAATTTGATATAAGTCCAATTTTTTTAACCAATATTAGGAATACTTCATCTTATCAAAATAAGTCTCATCACTTGAATTAAAAATTATTTTATTTATCAATAATTATATCTTTAATGATATAATTTATTATAGAAGTAAAAGCGCTTCCTAATAATCTATGTAATTATTTTTCTTTTTGTTAATTTTTTTCTACTTGCTCTAAATCCCATCCATATATTTTATTTTTGTTATAAACTTCTTATTTAAGTGTGATTGTGTAAATCCTAATTGATTCTAGTTATTCTTCCCTATTAGGACTTATATTCCTGGGAAGAGAATGATTTCTTCTCTCTCTTATTACTATAAATAAAGGCATTGGGTAAAGGGAATAACACATTCTCTACACAACCCTACAAACACATCTCTCTCTATATTCTCTCTGTGCTGCCGGCCCCCTTCCCATGTCAGTTAAATATAGGCCACAACACGTTATTAACACGCTCCTACCATTGCACTTAGGAATCTGACGTGGAAATTTTTCTGCATCAAACCAGTTCACCAATATCATCACGCAATCAGGTTCTTTCAAAACAACGGTTTTTATCTCGATATTTTTGCAGCCTTGATAGCATGAACATTCACCATAATGCATGACCCAACTTTATGTTTTTCGAATTTTAGATTCTACATAAATTGTGTATGCATTATATCCATAATTGTTGAATTATGTGAATTTGATATTGCCATGAATTGCATCAAATATATGTCCATGCATTAAATTATTTATTTTAGGGTTTGTCGAAATCAAACCTGAGCTCATGTGAGCCTTTTGAGCCGCGATGTACAGAAGCAAAACCCTATGCTCCATCTGAGACGACGTCGTTTTGGCATTGAACCCACGAACCCAACCACCACCTGCAGTTGGCCACGGCCTCACCGCCATCCCTGGGACATCACGACCTGCAGTCGTGTTTTTAGGACCCAACCATCGTCGGAGACGATTATTTTCTCGAAAAATCCGATAACCATTGATGAATTTTTTGAAGGACTCTTCGAATCCTCACGGTTTCCCAGACCTCCCCCCTGACGTCGAAATTTAGGTCTCCATCCAAAACTAAGGTTCCAATTGAACCCGCGTGCATCACTATACTATGACTGACCGAGGGAAGTCGCCTGAAGCGACGTTGAAGATGTTTCCGATTCGAAATCCCACACCCAGTGCTGCTGGGGTGTCCTGGGTTTTCCAGACCCGAGCCCTAGTGGGCCTCGGGCCTTCAGGCTTGCATCGTACAGCACATTCTGTTGGGCTACTGGTTGTCTTTACTGACACAGCCCAACTCCAAACAGCCTATTGGGCTGAACTGGACCCTTAGCCCATGAACGCACCAGCCCAATTAGGCTTTGGTGTCCCCGTGCATGACGTCGCACACGATCCCAGCTTGCTGCTGGAGAATCGGTACACTGCACCGCGTCACACCTAATCCACGCCTATCTAGGCCTCCGGTATATTAGGCATGCTGCCTATATCTACTTACCTTAGCTCAATTCTTGAGTCTGTGCTGCAAGTTTAAACATTCTTAGCCCACCCGTGGGCTTTGGTCCAAATTTTTGGGCCTCGAGTGTTAATTGCCTATTTTTTAGGTACTTTTGGGTTTTATAATTTTTCACCCACACTTTAAATTTGGCCCAAAGTCCAAAATAATTAATTCAATTATAATTATAGACCTGAAGTTCTATTTGCATATTTTCTTGTTCCATATTTCTGTATATATATATATATATATTTGTGTTAGTCTGCAAGAGCATATGAACCTGAAGTTCATAATTATTTCGAAACCTGAAGTTTCTAGAAATATGCCTTGTTTGAAAACCTGAAGTTTTCCTTAAAAACATCACCCATGAAAACCCACAGTTTTTTCATGCAAATTTAAATCAATACATGTCTATTAGAACCTGAATGTTCTACTCCTATGTGAATGGATTGATTTTTTTTTCTCCATTACACTAACCACATCTTGTAGGTCTCTAGAAGAAACTACCTTAAGTGGGTCTAAGATATGAAGCTCCACCTCATGGCAAAGAATTTATGTCCAGCCATTGAAGATGAGACGGACAACCCGGTTGGCGAAGCTGAGAAAGCCACTACCATGATCTTTATCCAAAGACACATTCATGATGCACTACAAACTGAGTACCTTGCTGAGGAGAATCCACGAGCATTCTAGGTCGCTTTGGCTGATCACTTTGATCACCAAAAGGACATCTCTTGCCTGAAGTAAGACATGACTGGCAGTATTTGCGCTTCCAAGACTTTAAGTCTATGAATGAATATAATTATGAAGTTTGTCGAATCCGATCACTTCTCATGTTCAGTAACGAGACCTTGACCGAAGAGGATCTCCTAGAGAATACCTATTCGACTTTCTCTGCTACTAATATTGTCCTGCAGCAACAATATAGGGCTCTTAAGTTCACTAAATTTTCAGATTTGATCTATGTTTTACTTCTCATTGAAAAGTAGAATCAGCTGTTGTTGAAAAATCATCAAGCTCGACCTACTAGGACAACTAATGTGCTTGAAGCACATTATAGCACAAACAAACACCCAAAAAGCCAAAATAAGCATGGTAAGGGCGACGAGAAGACACCCCGTCAAGGTCAACAGAGCCAAGCCCTATCTAAGAGAGGAAACCAAACCCAGAAGCGCCCTAACCTTGCTCCCAAAGCCCCATACTTTAAGAATAAAGGCAAAGCATCTGAAACCATGGATGCGGACATGTGTTATCGCTGTGGTTCAATTGACCATTGGTCCCATCTTTGCCAAGCTCCCCAGAAGGTTGTAGTTGAATATCATTCATGTCGTAAGATGTTTGAATCAAACTTTGTGCAAGTGGATGAACTGGAGAGTACCAAGATGGAGGTTTCTGACTTTTAAGAGGCTATTACCCCTATAGAAGATTAGAATCATAGACATAAACTATTTTCTAGTTGAAATTTAGACAATGGGGCCGAATTCCACATAGTGGCCGAACCTTGAATTCCACAAGGCTATTACCCCTTGTCTTTGGTTTAATTTTTGAACAATTTTTCCTTTATGTTTGGATTATTTGTTGGTGATTTGTTTTTGGATATTAAGTTTTTAATTAATTACCATCCTTGAATACTTAAATTATTTTGAATGGATATTTGTTTTTAGAACTTTTATGCATGTGACCTATTCAAATTAATTTTAATTCTAAGAATGCACCTCTGACAACCTTCTCAGGCCCATCCAACATGATTGAAGGATACAGTAAGGCACGTATAATGTTGTTCAATGGTACAATTTTGACCATTGATGAGACACTTTATTCTCCGTGTTCCGGAAGAACGTTGTTGAGTTTCAAGGACATTAGAGATAATAATTACCACGCTGAAACCTATGTAGAAAATGGAGTTGAATTTCTATGCATAACTTCCTACAAATATAGCCAGAAGCATATTCTAGAGAAGATGGAGCGTATCATTAATGGTCTGTATACTACGACCATTCCTATAGAAAGCCATTATATGGCCAGCCCTACCTCTGGGACCTCACACGAAATTACACTTTGGCATGATCGTTTGGGACACCTTGGACTAACAGCAATGCGTCGTATCCTTAAATCATCACACGGGCATCCATTAACTCGAAGTTTAGGTTCGATTCAGGGAATCGCATGTCAAACCTGCTCCATGGGAAAGCTTATTATTAAACCTTCTTATCACAAGATTCATTTGAATCACCTTATTTTTCTACAAAGGATTCAAGGGGACATTTGTGGACCGATTCACCCTTCCTGTGAACCATTTAGATATTTTATGGTTTTGGTTGACGCTTCCACACGTTGGTCACAAGTGTGCTTGTTGTCCACTAGGAACGCTACATTCTCCAAACTGTTGGCTCAGGTTATCAAGCTCAGGGCTCACCACCCTAATTATCCGATCAAATCTATTCGATTGGATAATGCTGAAGAATTCACATCTAAAGTTTTTGATGACTATTGCATGTCAATTGGGGTTGAAGTTGAACATCCAGTACCCCTTGTTCATACCCAGAACTGTCACGCCCTAATCCCGACCTACGCCCAGGATCGACACGTGACGTCACTAAAAACTCGAACATCTAGCATACCCTGCCTCCAGGATATGAAATAAGACCACTCAAGGTCCAAATTGCATAATAATTTTTCGTATGCTTTATGGCTGCATCTAACCTCCTCGTTAGACTGCCTACGTACCCTAAACAGGGATCAAGCCATTCGTAGTTCATCACTAAAAAATATCAAATGCTCATCAGAATGGCCTGGCAGAAGCATTCATTAAGTGCTTACAAATGATTGCTCGATCGTTGGTCATACGTACCAAGTTCCCGATCGCTGCTTGAGGTTATGCAATATTGCACGCAACCATGTTGGTTTGCTTGAGGCCTGTTGCGACCCAACCATATAGCACATTTCAATTGGTTACCGGATACGAACCCGACATATTGCATTTGCGTGTTTTTTGTTGTGCGGTCTATGTGCCTATTTCACCGCCTTTACGTACAAAAATGAGGCATCAGCGAAGGATGGGAATCTATGTCAGCTATGATTCTCCTTCGATTATCATTACTTAGAACCTTTGACATGAGATCTGTTTACCGCTCGTTTCGTGGATTATCACTTCTATGAGACAGTTTTCCCATCGTTAGGGGGAGATAAGAACGTCAACGTTCCTGATGAACGATGTAAATTATCGTGGATGACTCCCACTTTGTCTCATTTAGATCTCCGCACTGCTCAGTCTAAGACTGAAGTGTAGCGCATATTAGATCTTCAGAGTGTAGCTCAGAGCATGCCAAATGTTTTCAACAATCTAGCACAAGTGATAAGATCACATATTCCAGCTGCGAATGTACCTACAAAGGTTGATGTATCAAATGTACGATCAACTTCCCTCCTAGTGGCCCGAGACACCACTTTGGCTGATCCACATACATTAACGGCTAGCCAATCATTTGCCCTTACACATAAGCGTGGCAGACCTCTTGGTTCAAAAGATTCACACCCCCGGAAAAGGAAACCCATGGCACAGGCACCTGAAGAGCCTACCGTGAATCCGACTGTCACTTAATCATTTTATCCTACTCATGAGAAAATTCTAGATTAAAGAAGCGTCATTGAAGAGACGAATCCACCTCACAAGAATCGTGAGATTTCGGTCCATTATACTAGCTTGGATGATGTTTAGGGTAGAAATGAGATGATCGTCGACAATGCATTAGCATATGCAGTAGCTATTGAGATCATGTTGAGCGATGACATTGAACCCCGTTCCGTTGATGAATGTTGATGTAGAATTGATTGGTCAAATTGAAAACAAGCAATCCAAGTCAAACTCAATTCGCTTGCGAAACATAAGGTGTTTGGACCTGTAGCTTCTACTCCTCCACATGTGAAGCCCGTTGTCTACAAGTGGGTTTTCGTTCGGAAGCGTAATGAAAAGAACGAAATTGTGCGTTACAAAGCTCGTCTTGTTACGCAAGGTTTCTCACAATGCCGCGGGATTGACTATGATGAAACTTATTCACCCGTTATGGAAGTGATTACTTTTCGCTACCTTATTAGTTTGGCAATTTCTGAAAAACTGAGTATGCAGCTGATGAACGTAGTAATTGAGTATCTCTATGAGGATCTTGATACATAAATTTATATGAAAGTTCCCGAAGGGCTTAGATTGATTGGATTAAATATTTCCAAACCTCAGAACACGGTCTCAATTCGGTTAAGGCGTCCACTCTACAGTTTAAATCAATCCGAAAGAATGTGGTATAGCCATCTAAGTGAGTGTTTGACTAGTCAGAGATATGTGAACAACGAACTATGCTCTTGTGTGTTCATTAAGAAGTCACATTCCGGTTTTGTGATAGTTGCAGTATATGTCGATGACATGAATCTCATCAGAACTCCTGAAGTGCTTGCGAGGACTGCCGCCCACCTGAAGTCAGAATTTGAGATGAAAGATCTAGGAAAGGCTTGATACTGTCTTGGTCTCGAGATAGAGAACCGTTTGGATGGAATCTTAATACATCAAACGAACTACACCCGAAAGGTGTTGCGCCACTTTAACGAGGATAAAGCAAATACTTCGAGTACTCATATTGTCGTTTGATCGCTAGATGTAAAATGAGATCTATTCCGTTAGAATGAGGATGATGAAGAGATTTTGGAGCCTAAAGTTCCTTATCTAAGTGCGATAGGCGCTTTATTATACTTAGCTCAATGCATTAGACTCAACATCTCTTTCGCTGTTAATCTTTTGACAAGATACAGTAATGCACCAATATGCAGACACTGGACTGGTGTTAAAGACATTTTTCGCTACCTTAAGGGTACTACGGATCTGGGCTTGTTTTATCCTTACGGATCCTTGAGTAATGCCGCACCCCCTTATCTCGAGTCGATTATCGCCTCGTTGGTTATGCCGACACATGATACTTATCTGATCCGCACAAGGCGAACTCTCAAATGAGTTATGTCTTTACCGTTGGAGGCACCAATCTCTTGGAGGTCAACTAAATAAACCTTAGTTGCCACTTCGTCTAACCATGCTGAAATTCTAGCCTTGCATAAAGCAACTCGAGAATGCTTTTGCCTGGGAATAGTTGTGGGTCATATTTAAAGCTCCTGCAATCTTTACCCCATCGTTGATGTCCCGACGACGATCTATGAAGACAACGTAGCATGCATCGAACAACTCAAGAAGGGTTACATCAAATGAAACAACACCAAGCACATTACGCCGAAGTTCTTCTTTTCACATCAATAGGAAGAGCATCAGAAGATTAAAGTCACGCAAATCCGTTCAGAAGACAATATGGCCGACCTCTTCACCAAATCACTATCGAATGCGACGTTTCAGAAGCTTGCTCAAGGAATTGGTATACGTAAACTTTATGAGTTGTAACATTGCTAGTTCTCTTTGAAATTATGTCAAACTCAGAGGGACTATCGTGAAGTATACTTGCTTGATCTTAATGTACTCTTTCTTCAACGATTGGGAGCATTTTTCCCACTGGTTTTTTGTTACCTAACGAGGTTTTGACGAGGCTCCCGCCTTGGGTTGATCATATTCCTGATGACGTCTCGTAGACATTTTATTTGACTTTGCATTACTCACACATTTTCCCTTAGACTATGGGTTTTGTGCCTACTCGGGTTTTTACCATAGTCATAGGGGTTTTTATGAGACTTACTTCCTTATGCAAGTTCATACCTTATTGAGAATAGCATGTTCCCAGAATCAGTGCCGACGAGTCGACTTCCTTAACCTCTACATGGTGCCGAATCTACTTGAGTATTTACACACTCAAGAGGAAGTGTTATAAACTTCTTATTTAAGTGTGATTGTGTAAATCCTAGATTAGATTTGATTCTAGTTATTCTTCCCTATTAGGACTTGTATTCCTTGGAAGAGAAGGATTTCTTCTCTCCCTTATTGCTATAAATAAAGGCATTGCATATGGGAAATAACACATCCTCTATACAACCCTACAAACACATCTCTCTCTCTATATTCTCTTCGAGTCGCTGGCCCCCCTTCCTCTGTCAGTTAAATATAGGTCACAACAATTTCTATATTTTTATATTCAACATATATCACAGGTTAATTGTGTTTGTGTACCATATTACAAATTCTTTTTGTTATGATCAACTTGTATCACAAATAATCTGTCTTGATGGCAGGTATTTTTCGGAAAACTACATGTTACACATCATGTTTGAGTGAAATTGCAACCTCATATAACATCTTTAAAACATTTCAATCCCATACGTTTACTATTACTTCATTTCAATATCATACATTTGTTAGAAAATCTGTTAAGTTAAACATTAAAATGATGACGTGGCACATATAAGGTCTCCATTAAGGTATAGGATCACCATTGGATCCCAGCCTGCGGAGCCAACTGACCAAAAGATCTCATCATTTCATTTTTGATCATGTGGTCAGGAATAAATTTAAATGTTGAAAAGTTTTCATGCAAAATAAGGCAAGATAAAATTGGAAGGTTGGGATCTTCTAATCAGTTGGCTCCGCAAGCTAGGATCTGGAGGTGATCCCAGTCCCATATTAGCGCTGGTTTGGCTGCCAACTTCACGCCATATAGATAAAAACAAATAAAAAAGATTAATCAATAAAAAGCACAATGGGCCCTACCAACCCATCAATAAAAAAAGTTATTCAATCTCCTTGCCCTCTCGTTACCCGCATTCAAACGTGTGATACATTGTTCTCCTTCCATTTCGATTTCTAGCAAATGTTCTCTCTTTCACTTTTACCTATTTATAACCTACAAAGCATTATAACAATTGAAATAACAAAATAAATTAACAATAAAAACAAAAGAATGAAAAGACGAGATCACCATTAAAACGGGTCAATATGGCGGGTTTGGAAAAAGAGTGAGCTTGAACAAATCAAAAGAAGAATGAAAAGGGAAGGCATTGATAAATTACCATTAAAACGGGTCAATATGGCGGGTTTGGAAAAAGAGTGAGCTTGAACAAATCAAAAGAAGAATGAAAAGGGAAGGCATTGATAAATTACTTAAACAAGAAGATGAAAGCGAGAGCGTAAGAGAGGAAAATGTTACTCACTGAAACCGAAGAAAATGTGGAGGTTCACCACGGAGATTTCGGTGGAGGTCTGGCCATGAGTTTGTAGTGATTTGGTCCGTGATGGGAAGCAGGTGCAGCGGGTCGGATTGCAGACAATCAAGTCGTGGTTCAGAGATGCGGTGGTGTAAAGCGGCGCGGTGGTGCAAGCAGATGGTGCTGTACGGTGAAGACACCACACTGGAATTCATACGTATATGGCGACACCAGTTGTTTGGAGGCCATTAGAAGGCCAGCGTTTTGAGGAAAATAAGGAGAGCTTGCGAAGCAGATGCGGCGTTGAGGAAAGCAAAAGGTGCAATTGCACACGGCTCCTAAATTTTTTTGGTATCTTATATTTATATGCAATATTGTTATATATTAAAAATATACTTTTATTAGTAATTTAAAATCTTATAGTGCACTTTTTATAAGTAAATTTTCTTCTTTCTAAATATAAAAATTTGAAATGCACAATAAGATAGTAGGAGTGTCAATGACAACACCTTAAAAAACGATTTTCTTTTCAATGTTATTATATAATAATGCTATATATACAAGTGAAACTTTAAAGTTAGAGTTTTTGAAGCTTTTTTTTTTATTTATTTGGTTGCTTAATATTGAACTGTTTTTTATTATTTAGTGAATGTTATGTTTGTAAGTCTTTTTATTTATTTAATGATATTTGTAAACTTACAATCAGTGAGTCCTAAATGTTGTTTTGATTTAAGTTATTATTTTCTAATACCAATATATTGTCCTACTTTTAAAAAAAAATAAAAACTATCTTAAAAATGAGCCCCTTTATAAATTTCGCACAGAGCTCTTAAAATCTCAGAGACAGCCTGTTACGAAGACGTTCGTGAGATCCGAAATTCGACTTGGCTTTTTCTGGGTTTTCAAGAACTGGTTCATGCCTTGCCTTTTTCCTGGGTTTTCGATTTCGACTCGCTGAGTTCGGGATTTGGTGTTTTTTTACTTAATTTATTTTTAATTTTGGTTTATGTTATTATTTTTATGCTTTATAGCTTTATAACACTTTTTTTATTTATTCCTTGTGTCATCATATTATTAGAGCAGAGGGTTTCACCTTTGTGCAACGTGTGCCTATTACCTTCGAAGGCATTATGCCAGAATGATCAAATTGATGTGCAATCGTAAATTTCTAGGACGATATTAATTGATTTTAAAATTGAGCAACCAAAATAATGAGTTTGGTCAATTTTAAAGACCATATGTTATAAAAATTGGTATTTATAATGACATGATATAGGTAGAGACAGCCGTCAGGTTATTTTGTTCGGATAATTGTGAGCATAAGCTAGGCTTGACAATTCCTGACACGACCCGATAACCCTATACGAAATTAAAGGGTGTTTGGGTCGACAAGATAACGAATCGGGTCGTTATCGGGTAACTCGATAAGCACCTGTTAAGATAACGGGTTGGTTCGGGTATACACGTAGGTAACACGATACACGATAAGCAAAATATTAATTTTATAATTTTATAACCCTAAAACAATACTATAATAATTATATATATATATATATATATATATATATATATATTAATTTAACAATTTTATACACCTAAAAACTATAATAATTATATATACATATATATATATATATTAAATCAAATTTTAAAAATTGCTGACCATTGGATCGGCTTAAATATACATACCATTTAATTTTTCAAGTGTTATATGTACAAAATAAATAAATTTAAATCTACTTAATAAATAAATAAATAAATAAATAAATATATATATATATATATATATATATATATATATATATATATATATATATATATATATATATATATATATATATATATACCATTCAACTTGATGAAATACTAATTTTACGAAACTAATTTCAACAATCCAACCATCAAACTTGTTTGTATATGCTTCGAGATCGCATACGCCGAAAATCGCAAAAAACAAACATTCAGAAATCAAGTAACCGGACAAAACTTCTCGACGGTTATAAATGAAAAATCACGATTTAACGGTTATTTTAACTCCGATTTTGATGATTTTTTACAACTACACTCATTGACCCTATATGAATACAGTGAATGAATTCAATCTTCAATTTAAAATATTTACACAAGTGGATACCACAAAATCTTATGTTATACTTAATGAAAGTATAAATAAACTCTTCAGTGTTAGTGAATCTATCGTTTTGATGGGATACGCATTCTACGAAACTAATTTCAACGATCCAACTGTCAAACTTGCTTGTATATGTTTCGAGATCGCATATGCCAAAAGTCCCAAAGAACAAACATTCAGAGATCAAGTAACAGGACAAAACTTCTCGACGATTATAAACGAAAAATCGCGATTTAACGGTTATTTGAACTTCGATTTTGATTATTTTTTACAGCTACACCCCTTGACCCTATATGAATACAATGAATGAATTCGATCTTCAATTTAAAATATTTACACAAGTGGATATCACAAAATCTTATGTTATACTTAATGAAAGTATAAATAAACTCTAAGTGTTAGTGAATCTATCGTTTTGATGGGATACGCATTCTACGAAACTAATTTCAACAATCCCACTGTCAAACTTGTTTGTATATGCTTCGAGATCGCATACGTCGAAAATCACAAAAAACGAACATTCAGAGATCAAGTAACAGGACAAAACTTTTCGACGGTTATAAACGAAAAATCACGATTTAACAGTTATTTTAACTCCGATTTTGATGATTTTTTACAGCTACACTCCTTGACCCTATAGGAATACAATGAATGAACTCGATCTTCAATTTAAAATATTTACACAAGTGGATACCACAAAATCTTATGTTATACTTAATGAAAGACATGACCTGTTAAGGACCTATTAAGATAACAGGTGTTACACGACACAACCCGTTAAGATAACAGGTGTTACACGAACACGACAGACACGACCCGTTTGCCAGGCCTAGCATAAGTGCTTGTTTGGTGTATACAACTAGATTGAATTTGTTTATTTTTTTTTTTTGTCAAAACAATTAGATTGAATTGGATGATGCAATATATTCAAAGTCTATTGATGAAAGATTTAAAATTAAATGTGGGAGAATTACTTCCATGTTTTACAGTTTTGTTCTCCCTCTCTTTATATTGTAACAAGGTCTAAACACCAACATATTATTTTTGAAAAATTAGTATCCGGTCCCTAGTTACTAATGTTCATTGACAGAGATCTTATTAGTTTTCAAATTTTGATTGAAGTCCCTATTATTAATGTGATAATGAATTTATATGTTTATTACATATTTTTTTAAATAAAAATTAGAAATGGATTTAGGATTTTAATACTCATACCTCTATTAAACTCCTAATTAATTATCAATTCAAACACTTTCAAAATAAAAAGAAAAATTAAATTAGAATAAGTTTGTACCCATTAGTTTTTTATAAAAAGATTCTTAATTTTTTTTTAATCTTAAATGTACCCATTCTTAAATACACCAATTTGTTATATCTAAAATCTACCCTTTTTTTAATATAAAATGTACAAATTTTTTATATAAAATTTACCCAAATTTTTAATATAAAATCCGTTCAAATTTTTTTAATCCATTTTTAAATTTATATGGGTAAATTCTTTTTTCGTTGATTTGAGAATGTATATATGCCAAGTTTAATTGAAGAAATTTACTAATGTTATTAAGCCTAATATCTTATTCTTCTTTTTTTTTCTTTTTTTTTTGTGTTTTGAAGAATGTATCGATGTTTTGGTACAATAATTTTTTTTTGTTAATTTTGATGAATGTACCCACACACACACACACACACACAAAATATAATACAGAGTTTAATTTATATTTATTATCCCACAAATTATGGGTTATATTGAAAATCTTATTAATATAAACAAATACAATTTTTAATTTTTAATTTCTAATTTAAAAATTATAGTAACTTACCGGCACACCCCGACCCAGAAAGTCCACTTGGACTCTGAATCGAGCTGTGTTGGCCGACACCTGGAAGGTGACGAAGCCATAAAATGTGATAATGTGTAAAATGGGAATAAATTTGAACCTAAAAATGTCTAAATACCAAAGTGCGCTGTGAGCGGGAGCGAGCCCATTTCACACGCAATGTCAGCATAAGTAAAGTACAATAGTGTGGGTAAGAAACATACCCTCATAGGTAGCCACCAATATTAAGATTCGCCACAGATCCTCGTCTACACGAACTCAGTAGCTAAAACCTGGAGGGGCACAAAACAGAGTGTGGGTGAGTAATGAAACCAAGCTTCCCAAAGCTATTACCTTTCTAAAAGTAATAACCCCTCACTGAAAAACCCGTATCGTTTTCCATAAGACAATATTACGTGTATATATATCCAAACCATACTCAAGAATGGCTAAAACCACGGGTATGCCATGTCCATCAACTCCATAATACATTAACAAGTAGGCTAAATGAACTTAATCAATATAGAATGATATATCAGCCGGAGTCATCTAACGTGACCTGTACGACTGCATCCATACCTCGTCAATCATTGCTAGCACATAAGTCGGAGTCACCTCTAGTGACCTGTACGACTGTATTCATGTCTCATCAATCATTGCTAGCACAGAAGTCGAGTCACCTATAGTGACCTATACGACTTATCCATATCGCATCAATCAATGCTAACATATAAGTCGGGAGTCACCTATAGTGACCTGGACGACTTATCCATATCTCATCAATCAATGCTAGCATATAAGTCGGGAGTCACAGTGACCTGGACGACTTATCCATATCTCATCAATCAATGCTAGCATATAAGTCGGGAGTCACCTATAGTGACCTGTACGACTTATCCATATCTCATCAATCAATGCTAGCATATAAGTCGGGAGTCACCTATAGTGACATGTACGACTTATCCATATCTCATCAATCAATGCTAGCATATAAGTCGGGAGTCACCTATAGTGACCTGTACGACTTATGCATATCTCATCAATTAATGCTAGCATATAAGTCGGGAGTCACCTATAGTGACATGTACGACTTATCCATATCTCAACAATCAATGCTAGCATATAAGTCGGGAATCACCTATAGTGACATGTACGACTTATCCATAGTTCATCAAATATCCCTGCACACAAGTCGGAACCACCTCTAGTGGTCTGTACGACAGGACTGGGTGTAAATAAGTACGCTCAAGTGCTACGATCACGTGAAGACTGTGCGAATAATCGCGGGTCACCTATGAGTCGGAACCACCTATAATGGTCTATACGACAGGCCTGTGCACCTACCTTGAATCCAAGGTGAGCGTAAGGTGCGGGAAGTGAACATCACGTGAATGACTGTGCACTGGCCACGAGCGGGAGCACTAACACCGGGGTGCAGATTTATGAGCTCTAAATGCATCTAATACCGCATTTACTACTCATAGGCAACCTGTACGACAGTGTCGGAGTTGCCTATTACATAAATGTAGTCATGCCATAACCCCATCATTCCAACTAATACTATATACTCACCTGAACTTACATGTGTGTCCTGCATTCACCTTTGCACTTCAGAACGTTCATAATAATTACGTGAAAGTAATATACATAAGGATATACTAGGATGTAAATCTGAAATTCAACCATATCATAATATTTCCAAATATATAAACATATATACAAATGGCATAAAATGCATATCTTAGTGTTTCCCAAATTTCTTCACATTGCTCAATTCTCCAAACAAGGCTTTTATCTCGATTATTTAATCTCATTTATTATATGGCTGCATCTAACATTTCGTTAGACTGCCTATGTACCCTAAACAGGGATCAAGCCATTCGTAGTTCACACTAGTACTTCAAAGCATTCACAGTGATTATATGCAATATTCAATTTATAAACGTTTGTAGAATGATTAATCATACACACACACACACACACACACACACACACACACACACACACACACACACACACACACACACACACATATATATATGTACACGATAGAAAGGAAAAGACCCACTCACCTGGAGTCTACGCTAGGATTCTCTAGCACGCACATCGAGGCGTCCCGAACGATTGGCGCCTAGAACAATTATCGAATCACATCTCAGAACTCTTATCAATAGAATACGTAATTCACATAAAACACATCCTCAAGGACATTCTAAAATAGTTTGAGACCCATTTACCACAAGTCAACCGTCGATCAAAGATCGACGGTAGGGTCTACAACCCTGTATAATTTGATCCGGAAGATTCGCATATCAAATTTCCAATCCACAACTCCAAAGATCCACATTACACTTCTAGAATAACATACTAAAATTTTATTACGATCCAACGGTCGAATGTCCGCCAATTACCCAAAACCAAGTAGCGGTTAACATTTATTTTATAAACTTACAAATCCAATTCAAGAAGATCCATACGTCGTATTCCCGATTCGTAAGTTTCTATGGTCCTCAAATATTACGTACTATAATGTAATAAAGTTTGGTGACGATCCAACAGTCGGATCGTCGATTCACACTTTTACCAATTAACATATCGTAGAGAATTCAGGTTCCAACCATCAACCTATATCATACAATTATCAAGACTGAACTCAAAGTATCTAATCTAGCCTAAGAATGACATCGATGGCCCCCTGGCCACCCGCCGCCGCATGCGTTACCGCCGGTGGCGGTCGGCTACTCCGACTCGTCGGAAATTCCAACTATTTCTAAAAATTCTCAAAAATTATGGAAATGAAGACCTCAATGAGTAGAGTAAACTTTATACCTGTGGCCAAGTCCAATTTGGCTTGGAAAAGCCCCAATTTTGCTAAAACCCGCTGGAACCCTATAATTTGGGTGTCCTCAATTCGACTCCATAGCAACTCCGACGCCCCCAAACTTGTTTGGGCTTTGTTCCTGGTCTCTAGAGGAGTATTTTAGTGGTGGTAATTGGATGAAATCATTTCAATTTGGTAAATCTCGAGCAAGAACCGTCGCACCCACCGGTGCGATTTTTCCCAATTTCAAGCCCAAATCTCTTGAAATTGGAGGTGTAATAGAGAGAGGGAAGGGCTAGATGATGTTTGGGAGTAGTAGTTGGGTCCATTTCGTGGAAAATCCGATGGAAAACCATCGAAAATTATGGTGGAAACGGGTCGAAAACGGGTCAAGGGGAATGAGGTCATGGTTGGGTGTCACTCACCTTTCTCCTTTCCCTCCCTAATCTCTCCCTGATTCGCTCCTCACCTCCCTCTCTTCTTTCCGATTGGGCTGTGCCCATCGTCTTTCTCTCCCTCCCCTTCGTTGCCATCCGGCAGCTCTCCTCCCTTCTTTTTCTCTTTTTCTTTTCTTTTTCCCATCCAACACCCTCACTCCTCTCTTTTTATTGGTCATTACCCTTTCCTCCTAAATCTCTAATTGGTT
Organism: Heteromeles arbutifolia; assembly: GCA_024362995.1. NCBI lineage: Eukaryota > Viridiplantae > Streptophyta > Magnoliopsida > Rosales > Rosaceae > Heteromeles > Heteromeles arbutifolia. The sequence goes on from JANCRC010000012.1 coordinate 19,101,742, forward strand.
ACAATTCCCACATGGTGGGACTTTATTTTCCTTTAATTATATAGTTTAGTGAAACAACTTCAAATATCCGTAGCTATACTTATATAATCCGGACTCGTAAACGACTTTCGCCTATGCGTTCGTAGCTTCAAAGTCTATTTGGAAACATTAATTGTGACTTCGTACGGTCAACGGAAGTCAAACATCCTCGTCTCTAAGGGCATTTTCGTAAAATCACTATTTTTAAAATTTATAAAAATTAAAATTTTGAGACGGGTTGTCACACTTACACTATTATATTAATGTCAAAGACTTCGATCAAAAACTAAAAACAAACAATGTTTCAATCAAAGAATATTGGTAGCCAGAGACAGCATCCAAATTGTCCTATTGCTGCCGATTTCATCTCTCTATACCCCACATCAAATCCCCTTTTAACTCCATCCCTTGCTGTCCGTCCATTTCTATGTCTTTTATCAACCCTTCTCTCTTTCTCCGTCCTTCAACATTTCTACCCCAACTCCGATCTTCAACATTTCTACCCCAACTTTGATCTACATACACTTTTCTTCACCATGCCTTGCAGTGCTTTCGGAATGTGTGTGGAGCTCTGGCTCGAGTGCTTACACCACCACCTTCACTTTATTTTCCTTTATTGGCTCTGTCACTTATGGGTTACATATTTCCATTAGCTTCTTTTGTTTCATGGATGTGATCGGAAGGAAGTTCGTTGTGGGATGTGGCAAACTCCCTTTTCTTCTCTTTAGGAGACATGATATCTGGCAGCCATTTATGCTGGCTAGCGGTGGTTTGGAGGCACTGTTCTGGCAGCGTTAGCGATAGCAGGAGGATAGGGTTTTCTGTTTTGGAGTATTTCTCTTTATGGGCTTCAACGTGTGTTTTGGGCCCTTTCTTGTTTTGCTTTGAGGTCCATATATTTTGTTTTGTAAGTATCATGTAATTGGGTCTTTTGTGTATACTTGCTCTTTGTACTTTGTTGGTTTTTGCCCTGAATGCTATTTCCAGTTTACAAAAAAAAAGGAAAAAAAAGAGTCTAAACACCAACATTACTGTTGAAAAAAATACGATTTATTTGCTATATTTTTATCACATAGGAAATGAATAAATCGTCATGTAATTAAACACAAAACTTAATGCATATGAAGAGTAATAATATTATTAATAATAGTATAATGCTCATGAAAACGAATTGGAAAAATCTGAAAAACGATCGAAGCAAATGTTAGATATTTTGTCTTTAAGACAAGTTTACGCTATTTTACTGTGCTCATGGCTAATCCGCGCTTGTTTCTCAAAATAAAACGACCACGTTCCTGTAATAGTAACACTCCATATTACAAAGCTGCAATGAACAACGGTTGTGTTGAATTATTAGTCTCTCTGTTTCTCCCCTCCAGTAATACAGAAAAACAATTTATTTTATTTTATATTTTTTCTAATTTCAAATTAATCAAAGATAGTGTTTTTTTTTTTTTAACAAACAATATTATCTATACTAAAAGGCAGATAAGTAGGCTCGGCCTATCATTCATGTAGGCTGAATCTAATAAGTTCATTTAGATTTTGTTATTATTTAGAAATCATAAACCCACATATTGCCCACACGTTGTTATTTCATATAATAAAATTCAAGTTTGAACGTTTGGATTAGACTTTAGGAAGCAGAGATGTCCAACACAAATTGTAGCCTTACCTATATATGATTTGCCATTTGTTATTTTAATTCCAGATTAGCCTCACAAAATAGGATTATCTTAACCCTAATTGTTATTAGGTGGTAAGTTCATGGTGTTCATGGTAGCGCATCTGTCTGAGCAAGAATCCATACATCCGCCAACTTTTTCTGTAATTTCTGCATACAGAAGAAAACTCATGTAAATAAATAAAACGATCAAAAGGTTTGACACATACTATTTTCTATATTTTCAATTAAGGTCAAATTATAATTCTGTCACATTTTTTATGAGTGGACGCAAGTATTGTCCTTTGTTGTTGTCACACAATTAAATGTGAGAACATAAAGTATTCACGTCATTTTTTTGTTTTTTGTCAAATGATAGATTTGTTAAACTAGATGTTAGATTAGGAAGCCGACGGGGTTTGAAAAATGAAATGAAATCTATATTGATGGACAATGAATTGGGCTTGAATGTTTATACCCGGGTTTTCTGCATCCAAGAAACTGTTACACAAGGAAGCAGAACATCCAAGCTTGCAGAAATAGTGATTGTCTTTGGGAACACTGAGTAAAGAAGGACTTGAGAACAGGCATTGAAGGGCGCATGCACTACCACATGCGAGAAGCATCATACCTCTGCTGCTCTTACATTTATTCAGACAGCCGGCGTAGCATTCTGGATTCTCGACGGCACTACACTGCCCCAGCAGCAACCCTAGAACCAAGTAACCAACGATCGCCACTGACAGTGTCACTCCCTTCTTCTCCATTTTCTCACAAAGTTTTTCTGTAGGAGTCGATTGCAGAAGAAGATATATCTCAATGAGAACTAGAAAGAAAGCGTATGAGCAGGTAGGCACTTCTTTCCCCCTATTTATACAGGTTTTGAACTGTTATTTTTTATTTGTTTGAAAAGTGAATGGATAAGAAGAATACTACTCGTGCACTAACACATATAGAGTTTAGTCGTACCACCAATAATCCTATTTATACGTAAATAATTGACACTCTCTAATACGAGCATGCCTTACTATGGTATGTAGGATTCACGTGTATTATAGAGAGTGTCCAAGTGAAGTACGTAAGTTGTGTATGTCCAAATAACATTGTCTGCTAGGTAGTTCCAGTTGTATTAGAACGTGTCAACAAGCGTGTATTAGTTTGTTATCTTTTTTGTTTTCAGGACAAAATCAATTTTGTTTCTAAACAACATTATTGAATAGTGTTAATATTGTATGTATATGAACCAGAAGCCAGGTAGGAATCTTGTTAAGGACTAGAGAGAGCACGATCCCCCACCCCCCAAAAAAAAGGTCAAAATAAAAATTAAGTCCCAGCTTAAATCGTAGCCGCCTTCTTTCACTTGATACAACATTAAATTGGACTACTGCAAATAATAACTAATTCATCACCACCACCAACTCAGCAACTCTAGTGCTCACTTCTCATCCAAAACCACCATGTGATTTGTATAACACAAAAAATTTAGTTGCAAAGTAGATTACGGTAGGCTATCTCAAGACGAAGAAGAAGAAAAAAGGAACATAGGCTGTGTTTTAAGGGAAATGACACCTTTTCTAAAAAAGTTGAAAGGTTGTCATTTTTTTTCGTAAAATAATAAAATGCCCATTAATGCTCCCTATTGTCGTACATCTTAAAAAATTTGGCCTCCCATCCCTCTCAATGTCTAAAATATCGATGATATTGGAAATATCGGTAGTCTAAAAATACGGAAATTTCGATGAAAATATCGGGATATTATCGATATCGATAAAAATTGAATAAAAACCACTGAAATTGTAAGAAAAACTTGGAAATTTTTATTGAAACTTTGCAGGATGTTTATTTAGTCAATTATCTATTAGTTTATCATAAAAAATTGGAAGGAAATGCATTGCATGATGGATTTAACTGATTTAAGTTGATTATATAGCGAGCTAGCAAACATTGTGAGTGTAGAAAATATATAAATATTTTAGCATATTTTCACAAAAATATAAGTGATATGGTGGTCAAGGTGGTAAAGGAGTAAAATGGGAGGGGTTCGAATCCCCTTGGTGTTTTTTTAAATATAGAAATTTAAAAAAATACGAAAATTTCGATGGAAATATCGATGACATCGGAAATATCGGTAGTTCAAAAACACGGAAATTTCGATGGAAATATTGGGATATTATGGATATTTTAGACCATACATAATTTATATCTTTGTTCACTTTAACAATATCGACCAAAAAATACAATTAAAATAGAACAAAGGATGGGAAAGTACGTTAGGCACACATTGTATGTATGGTTTTGTCAAATGCTCGACAAAATGTCACTCTTAAAATAAAATAAAAAATTTACGTGGCAATCGCTGTTTTTAAAACTCCACAAGAAGCTACATCCGTCACTATTTAATTATGATTCGCGTCAATTAAGTTTCTAACTTCGCTCTAGGCTTAAGCATTTGTCATCGACATGCAAGACGGGAGGTCTCGCTAATAAAGTGCTATCCCACATGCATTGTTAGAGTTTGAATCTTTTCTTCCGTTTTCTCTAGGCATTAAGCCTTCCCTTTTGAAAAGAAATAGAGGAGGGCGAAGAAGTGGGTTTAATTAGGGTAGTACTATCCACATACTTATTTTTTACTTCTCACATATTTTTTGTAATTTTTGACCGTCGGATCAAAATGAATAGAAGAAAATCAATGGTTAAAATTAACAAGAGTATGTAGAAGATAAAAATGAGTGTGAATAACATTTTCCTTCGATTAATTACCAAAACATAAGTGAATGGTGTACATGTATGGCCATATATGGGATGCTAAGTACATAAATGAATGGTGTAGATCCATGTGGGTTTGTTGAAGATTAACCCAACACATGCCCTTACATAAGTGAGAATGGTATGTATGGGTTTATTAAATCTCAATGGGGAGGGAGGGCAAGCTATTGTATAAAATACTCTGAGCATTCTAATGTACGTCAATTGCGAAGATTGCCAGTGAGGATGTATGAAAGGAAAAGGATAATGCTAGAAAGATCTCATGGTGTTGCTAATATGAATGAACAACAACGTTGATAATTTCATAAACCTAAAATATAGTACAATATTAATAAATAAATGCTCGTCCTATAATTTGAGTGCATTCATAAAATAAGTTGATGGTGTGAGGGCCACATAGAAACAATTTATGTACTGTATTCAATTCTGATGGACTTATAAATCCAAGGATTTTATCATGGATAATGGATTTTAAAAGATTTTTATGGATTCTTTTGGACTTTGGTGGTCCATTTACTTAATCAGAATGTTTAATAATTTCGAATTTTAATTTGAAATGGTAATATGACCATGGCAAAATGGTGGTGGAACTGGCCGTGGAAAGTTGTGGTGGTGATGCAGGTCGTGGCAAGATGGTTGTAGTAGAGTCGAGGGGGTGGCAATTGTTGAGTGGCAATGGCGGTGGGGGTGGGGGTGGTGGGAGTGATAGTGATGGTCATAGAAATAGGGTGGAAATAGAGGTGGTACGGTTGTAAATCAGTTCAAAACAGTTCTAGCTCACACCAGGCTTGGCTCGTGTTTGACTTGTTGAAGCTCATTTCGTGAAAGAACCAAATCAAGCTAGTTCGGATTGAATACGAAACAAGCCAAGCTTGACATTAGTATGTTTGGCTTGTAAAGCTCGTAACATGATGACTTGAATTTTAGAATTTATGTTAATGTTAGTATTTCAGTCCCTTTTTTACCTAGAGCCTTTTAGCCATCTCGTTTGTCATACTAGTTACTAAACGAGTAAGGACTAAGATCACCACAACACTATGTCTAACACATTTGTATCATTATCTTCATATCCAACCATGTGTCATTTCTAACTCATTCTAGAATATATCTTCGTGAATATTTTTTCTTATCATCCTCAAGTGGTGGTAATGCTCACCACCATACTTATCACCGTTGAATGAGTTTAAATTTCTAGATCTGTGTGTTGGATAAACACAAATCTAAAACTTAAACTCATCTAATGGTAATAAGTAGGGTGATAAGTATTACCACCACTTGAGAATGGTGAGAAAAAAATACACCCATACCTCTTCGACATTACTCTGCCACCTTAGAAGCTTGGTATGCTTGGTAGAAATGTCACCAAAGTTAATACACCACCAAGAATCCATAAAATCAACACCTAACATTCACATGTTAATACATTACCAGAAAATTGGGCTTGCTCTACAAAATTTTACCCGACAAACCAAATTTTATCGGGTAAAAGGACTTTACCTTGACAGATTTTTTAGTTGGTAGGGCAAAAATGGTCAACATTTAGGATTTACTCAAAAACTTATGTGAGGGAAGGTGATCATAGGGCAAGTCACAATTCCTCGGGCAAAATTTTGCATGAAGAGGGAAAAAATGGCTCAAAATATCTGACGGTTTGCCCAATGAGTCATGTGTTCGTCGGCTAAGTTGACACTATAATGTTCGTCGGCTAAGTTCTACTGTCGGTGGTCAAATTCCCACTCGATGTTTACCTTGTGCTTGCCTGACGGCGTGGTTCGTCAGGCAAACCCATATTCATCAATTATAAGTATCTGCCTTCCTTTTCCTCTTTCTCCTCATCACCTTCCTCTGCCTCTTTTTCCTCTGTGCTTTCCTCTTCCTCTTTCTCCCCTTCTTCTTTGTTAATACCCTCTTTTCCCACTACCATATCCTTTCCTTTCATCACTTTGCACAAAATTCCAAAGTACCTCATCAAAAACAGCAGCAGCAAATGCATGGTTATATTGGCATTAGGGCACAACTAGAAGATGACGATGCCTAGACCCACACGGCTAGTTGGGGAAATGAGGTGCACCTTCATTTATGAAGGTCAAAGAGTAGTATTGGTGGTAAAAATCAGAGCAGTAAGTATAAGAAGAGCAAATGACTATTTTTTGCATTATCTCATCCATGAGTTCTTATGTGACATGAGTATGAGAACTCATCATTGATCACGTTCAATGGACTCATTCTCTATTGAGCACCTACATACTTGTCTTGGTGTCAATCACACTTGAGACCAGTCACTCTCATGGCAAGAAGACATAGCATGTACTAATCTTAACAGATCGTCAATGTCCAGTTGGCAATCCTATGATCAATAACGTTTAGGAAATGTGTACGAAAGAGTATGGTCTCATGAATCTAACTTCTTTAGATCACATTCTCCTAATTACATATTTCATGGACTTATCGTTTAAGCGTATAACATTTATATGAGATGGCTTCAAACAATAATCTTTACCCTTATATTAAACTATTTTAGTTTAACATGTGAAATGTCCGCAAAGTATTATCATATGATTAGGTTTAGGTCACATTTTCAACAGTACGTACCCAAAAAGTAAGTGAAAATTTTTAGAGTGTCAATAATAGATATTAAGGGTAATGCTAGAGAAACTAAATTTGTAGACCAAATTTTGTAAACTAAATGACATGGAAGTTGATGATTAGATTATTATTGGATTATTACCTAAGTGTTGATCAAAGTGCTTATTTCTTATTGGTAACATATCATTTAGTTTGCAAATTTAGTCTTCCTAGTATTAGTATTACTCTTATACTTTAATGACAGTATGTTTTTGGCCATTAGATGTAGTCATTACATAATATATAAGGAGATAAAAGTGCCTAAAGAAAATCAATGAAAGTTAAACCTTACAATTAACATGAATTTCATAATTGTTATTCCCTTCTCACTTATTTATTATTTAGAGAAATAAATACACATAACCATCGAGACTAAACACTTTTGGCAATGCAACTTGTGTTTGAGCACTGGTTCACGCACCCCATCTTCGTTGAAACTGCCATATTACAGTTTATTTGTAGGTGTCATTTAATTAGGTCAATCAATAAAACTAAAAATAAAAAATAAAAAAATAATTGGTAAATAGAACACAATTTTATTTTTTTTGAGCAAACGATATTATCTATATTAAGGGTGGGCTTAGCCTTACAATGGGCTAGCAATAATGTGGTTCAAATTTGCCTTTGGCAAGAATTGAGCTTAAAACCTCTCACTTACAAATGAAGAAGAATACTACTAGACCGTAAGACTAAGTGGCAGAATACAAATTAATTAAATTCGTATAAGTCAGGTAATACCATGACAAGAATGGGCACAAGCATCCAATGAACAACCAAGATTGCAGTAGTAAAGGTTGGCGAGGGGTCCACGAACCAAACAGGTCTTCGTGCATTTCCAGGCGCAAGGCAGAAATTTCTTAGGCACATAAGGAATTAACTTTTGCATGTCTAAGATGCATTGAAAGTAAGCAGTTAGCATAACATTTATCAAAACTTGCATATGCTTCCCCAACGAACAATAGGAAAACCCACAACCGCCTTCATACTTTTTTGCCTTTTTTTTGTATTTGGTTTTCTTGCTTTGGTTAAAGAACAACCAAATGAGGGTACATATACATATTACCTAGTCATGTATATCTGGCCTCATTCATTGTACATATTTATAGTTGTTTACACATATGGAAAATAATCTCTAAGGATTTTTCCTTCTGCATATTGCTAAAAGTCTTTAAGGGAGTGTGTGTGTATAGAGGAAAAATGACAGTTAGAGTATACTTTCAATACTTAACTATATATTGAGACTACACTTTTTAAACATTTCAAGGAAGGACATTTTTTAAATCCGTGTAAGATGACATCATGTCCTGTTTTTCCGTTAGAAATGGAGTTACATATTTGCCCTTCCTTTTTCTGTTAAATGTGATCGGCGGTAATTGACGGAATTTACTCTCTTCTATTCGGGTCATTCAATTTTTGTTTTCATTTCTCTGCTATTTTTCTTTCTCTTTGAAGTTTATCTGTTCCAACTTATCTCTTGTCATCTCCCTCAATTCGCCATAATTTCTTTTCGAATCATTCAAGTTTTCTTCAAAGGTAAGTGTATCTCTCAAGTTTATCTCTTGGAATTTTATCTGTTCCGATTTAGATTTTTTAAAGCGTTGTGTGTTTTTTTAATTTATTTTGGTTTAGATTTTGAAACGAGTCTCTAATTTTTCAGTTTTTTATTGGTCGCATTGAGTTTTTTTGGATTGTTTTTTGTTTTTTGCAGGCACGGTTTTTTAGTTTTGAAGATTTTGATTCAGTTTTTATTTGATTGAGTGTTTGGCGAAGGTGATTTTTTGTCGTGCTGCTTTTGTTTTCATTGAAGTTCCTTTTGGTTTTTGCAGTATAGTTATCATGTATATTTGTTAGAATTGGAATGGATTAGAGTTAGTTTAGTATTTGGCAAAGGTTATTAATATTTATGCAACATCAGCTCATAGAATCGTGCAGAATTAGTTGTCATAAGTTTTGGGGAGGTTGGCAGTGGCGAAGCCAAGAATAAATGAGGGGGGAGGGGCGAAATTTAAAAGCGTAAAAAGTTTAAAAAATATAGACAGGCAAATCTTTTTACATAGTAGACAATATCAGTGTTGTTTATAAGTATATAAATAAGTTACAATTCTTGGGGGCAAGGTTTCAAATCATGAAAACGTCGCATAATAGGTTCATTATCAATGTAAGCAAAAACATCTCTTTTAATGTAAAAAACCATGCTATCACTCAACCATTGATCTCCATTTTGTTACGCAGTGGTGTTTTAAGAATATTCATAGCACTCTTTCTCATAGTTTTGTTCCATTACATAACTGTATAATGGAAAGAAAAAAAAGTCTTAGACTCTTAATTTTGGAGTAGAGTATACTATATGATTAATAACTAATTAAAATAACAATTCAATTAATTAGTATCAATAATCATTAATTCAAAACCAACAATCAACAATTCAATTCATCAATATTCAACCATTTCATTCATCATAATCCACAATTTCATTCATCATAATCATATAATTAATAATCAATAATCATACGCTATAATTCTATATCAACTAAAAACAATTTCATATTAAATTATCAATTGGAAGTTTAAATTAAAAAAAATTAAAAATTTACCTTAAAAATTGGCTATAAAATCCGGCTTTGAAGCAGAAGCTGCTAACTTGGTTTCGAACTGGAAGCTGCTGGTTAATGGTTGGCTTGAAGGCTGGAAGGAAAGAAGGGCTAACGGGGACTAGTGGTCCGCACATTGTATTTATATATTTTCTTTTAATTGAACCAAACGACGCTGGGGGTTAATGGGGCCTAGCGGTCCCCATATTGTATTATATATAATATTTTTTCATCAAACGACGTCATCCAACTTAGGTCTTTCTTTCATCTGGGCCTGAGTTTTTCAGAAAAAGCCACTGCGCCTAGCGCCTATGCAGCAGCAGAAAACAAATTACTTGCAAATTTTCCCGACGGATCAAAGGGGCGACTACTCACTCCTGGGCTTCATTTTCAACAAGAAGAGGGGCGGCCGCCCATCCTTGCCCCTTTGTAGCTTCGCCTATGAGGGTTGGGGTGAACCCCCAAATAAACATTTAATAATTTTCAACGTAATACTTGTGCAGCATCAGTTTTATATAATCACAAAAAATCGCTTGCATTGGTTTATTGAAAGGACAATGGAATAGCAACCAGTTAATGGATTATTTCATTATCTTGGGCATTTTGTGTAGCATCTGTGTTACAGATATTTGTGTAGCATCAGTGTTTATACAATTTTTTATTGTCATTTGTGCAACATCAATTTTACAGAATATTCTAAGAGTTTCATCATTTTTGAAAGCTTTTGTGCAGCATCAATTTTTATTAATTATTAGATTTACATTTTAAAATGCATATATATATATATATATATATATCTAATTATTTATGTGCAACATCAGTTTAACTTTATGTTTTTATTTTTTTGGTGTAGATCATGTCCGTTGTTAAAGTGTTGAAGTGTGTATATGAAAATTGTGCAGTAGTTGTGCCGCTTTATCTGCATACTAGTTATGAGGATTTGTGTGGGCAATTAACTTTTAGGTTTCCAAGTTTGTCATCAGGAGGCCTTTTGTTGAAATACTCATTATACGGAGGCGAACCAAACTGTTTATTAGAGTGCAATGAAGATATTCAGATCCTTCTATTGATGAATAAATTGATTTCAAATCCAATTGTTTATGTTTATGTTCATGCTAAGAAGGAGATGTCTATTGTTTCTACTAGTAGTGTGTCGTCTTGTTGCCTAAGTGAAGCTACTAGTATTGGAGATGAGAACCAATATTTGGGTAAGTATGGCTCTTATAGACCTAACCATTGTGCAACAAATGAGTGGCAGAGTTATATTTCTTATGAGGGTCAAAGTTATGAAGATGGTGCAGTTGAGTTTCGTGGCAAACTTACACAACACTCTATTAAGGTTGCTTTTATTTTCAATTTCACTAGGAATGATTGGAAACGTGTTACTGTTGTTTGCTCCAAGAAACTGTCGGATGGGTATCAATGGCGTGTTCATACTGTTGTGCAACAACCTATTGGTTGTTTTATTATTAAAAAATTAAATAATATTCATACTTGCATTGGACGTATTCATCAAAAGGAGAATAAAAGGTTTGGCCCTTCCGTTTGTTCATCTTTGTTGGCTGCCAAGGTTCGTTTGAATCCGTCTATTAAGGCAAATGATGTTATAAGAAAAATGAAGGAGAGTTATGGTCTTGATGTTAGATACTATGCAGCTTGGCGTGGCAAAGAGATTGCATATAATGAGGTTAATGGTGATGAGGCTCTCTCCTTCGGATATTTACTTTGGTACCTTGATGAGTTTGTGCATGCCAATAATGGATCATTTTGTGCACTAGAATTTGATAATGATAGTAATCGGTTTGAAAGGTTATTCATATCTTTTGGAGCTTGTATTAAAGGATTATGATGGTGTAGACCAATGTTGTTCCTTGATGGTACATTTCTTAAGGGAAGATATACCAATACTCTTTTTTGTTGTTGTGCTAAAAATGCAAATAATGGTAAGTTTTTTTAATTGTTATAAATTACAGATTTGTGATATGGTTTTGAATTTCAATATTTATATATTTTGGAGAATCATGTTATTCTTTTTGTATAGATTTGTTTATTAAAATGTAGCATATGTTTAATAATGTGCAGTGTGGAGCCAAAAATAATCACAATGCGACACGTGGATTTTTGGATGAAGAAAACAAAAATACCCTTGAGGTGTATCAGGTTTCCTACGTGCGAGTAGCGGGTAATCATCTTCAACCAAGTCAAAAATGCCCAGAAAAGGTAACCAATTCCAAATTATTTCATCCATCTTTATTTTATGTAGTTATTTCATAACCTCTAAATTATTCCAGGTAAATGGAGATTAATTGGCTAATTAATGAATTAATTCCTAAATAATAATCAACCAATTAAATTATCAATTAAGCCCAAAATTACCCTAAAGGCCGGATATCCCTTCTCCAAAGGGAGCTGGCCATTTTCTTCTCCTTTCCACCATAATTTTCCTTTTTTGTGACATTGATTAGCTAATTGATTAGCTAATTATACTCAAAACTCCCAAAGGGTCAGTCATCTTGGTTGGTCTCACCATATTTACCCATTTCATCCCATTAATTAGCTATTTCATTTGGTAACAATCCTATTTTGCCAAATTAATTAGTCAATTAATCACATAACTCCCAAAATCATCTTAAATCATGAACAAAACCCACAAACAAGGCTAGGTGGCCAGTCCTCTCTCACACTAAGAGGCCGGCCACTCCCTTACAAATAGCCCCATCTTTTCTCCAAAACACAAGTCCAACACTCTTGCAAAAATCCCAAAATCCTCTAAGCACATTTTCTCTCTAAATTCTAACTTTGGAACCGGAGGTTCTTCAGCCAAAGCACCCCCCCCCCCCCAATTCATCGTGGGCGTGTGAGGCTTTTGGCCTTGACCAAAGGTGTTAATTGTTTTGTAGGTGCAATTTTGTCCAAGAAGAAGAAGGTGAAAATTTGCATCCACAAATTGGTGCTTTCATTGAGAGCTGAGATCCAAACTCATAGAAGACTCTCGCATAAAAAGGTTTTTCTCTATTTTCTAGTCCATTTGAATATTTTTCATACGTTCTTATTATTAGAATTTTTTTATTTGCAAAGGTTTTTTGATAAAACGTATAAGAAAAATATAATGGCTAGAAATTTTGAAAATTCAACAAGTGAAAATTCCCATATTCAAGAGATGGGACCACGACGATCCACGAGGCTTAATGTGACAACGAGTGGAACGGCACCACCACCATAAGTTTCCACCACGGGAACCACCGCGGTGGTTACCACGGTAGCCGCCCACAGCAAGGTCCATGGCACCACTACTACGGCTCGTGCTGTGCCACCAAAACAATCCCGAGTTGTGCAATCCAAGGGTCACGGCGCCAAAGCCATGACCCAAGCCATGTCATTCCAAGCCCAACGCGAGCCCAATGCAATGACAAGCCGAGCCCAAGCCTCGCACTCGCATGCATCACGCACTGAGCAACCCATTCTCGTGGCCCAGCCTGCTCCCATAGCGCAACCTGCTTCCGTGGTCTCCCAAGCAGCCCAAGTCGGCCTGAGACTATCTCAACCATCCTGACCAATCAACGAGCCGGGGGTATTTTCACCACATTTCTCTGCGGATTTGACATTTCCCAACTCAAATCTCGCGCCTGGAGTCTACCACCCTTCCACTGCTCAAGGAGGCATATTCCTTTCAAGCTCTTGCAATCCGAACGGCGAACAACACTTGTCTCGACAAGTCATGGAGTTGACGAGCACCTTTGCACAACAGACGACCTTGGTGAATCAACTATTACAACGCACCGAGATCCAACGTGCCCCAAATGAGGTGTCCCGAAGTAGGACAAGGGCAGACGAGGAACCTCTCCAGCAGTGTCCTGGCAAGCAGCCAATCAACCAACCGCAAACCGAGCATTCAGGTAGTGTACATTCCCGATTGGGCCCCCGAGATAGCGTATACTCCTATCTTAGCGCGCGAAGGAGCGTGCACTCTCGATTAGGCCCACGTGCAAGTATACATTCACGATTAGGGCCACGCTTCGATAATCAACATGAGCAACCTTCTAGGCAAAGCGTTCGTTCACGGTTAGGTCCGCAAGGAGCATTATCCACATCCTATCGGAGCAGGCAACATGACGAACGGAGAGAAGCAGTCACTCAATCTGGCTCGAGTTCAACCAGTAGCCTGCAAAGAAATCACTCGCTTGCTAGGAATCTATCTCATACACCGCAGCCGAGGCAAACACAAGTCAAGCATATAGAAGAGCAGCCTAGACTAGCAGGTCAAGGTTTGGGGCAGCCGAGAACTCCGCTACCCCAACAAAGGCAAATTCAAGAAGAAGTAGAAAGGCTCTTCAATGAACGTTTGCATGACTTCCAACGCAATGAAATCGTCGACGAGGCGTTACGGCGAGATATGACCAACATGAGCAGGTCACCCTTCACGGACGAGATTAAGCAGGCAGAGCCACCAAGAAAGTTTAGTATGCCGCACTTCACATCTTTTAAAGGAGATGGAGATCCGAAAAGACACTTGAAACATTACCGAAGCACGATGGTCCTTTATCGAAACAATGATGCTTTTATGTGCAAAATATTCGCCACCACTTTGCAAAGCGAAGCGGAAGATTGGTTTCATACCTTACCGCCACGATCCATCCGGAGCTTTGATGATCTTTCTTTGGTTTTCACCAAGAAGTATTCATCTTACTGCTCGATCAAGAAGAAATCTGATCACTTGTTCAACATGAAGAAAGACCCAAAAGAGTCACTCCGTGATTACGTGAAGAGGTTCAAAGCAGAGAAAGCTAGGATAGTTGGATGCGACGATTCCATAGGAAGTGCAGCTTTCCAAAAAGGACTCCCAGCAGACCACCCATTGTTCGGAGAATTGATCATGAAAGAAGATCTAACTCTAGGAAACTCTTTCGCTCTAGCAGAGAAACATGCACTTTAGGATGAGGCTCGACGAGCAGACAAAGCACCCGAGTAGCCTCGAAAGGAAATAACAGTAAAGAAAGAGCACGGAAAGCAGCCGAACAACAAAAGTAGACAGGGGGCCAAGCGAAGGGACCGGTCCCCAAGTAGAGGAGGCTCGACGACCAAAAGCTACTCAAAGTTTTCGATCCCGATCCACCAAATCCTTCGCGATGTCAAGAACGAGCCATGGTTCAAATTACCAAAGCAATTAAAATGAGATACTTCCAAATTAGACCATACCAAATGCATTCCATCGAGGACCTAGTCACACAACTGACGACTGCTATACTTGGAAGAACTACTTAGATAAGCTAGTGAAAGAAGGCAAGGTCGAGAGGTACTTGGACAAGCTAGCTGCGCAGCCTAGAAAGAATGCAGATGCCGAAGGAGAACCGCCTAATAAGACAATTCGGATTAATGGCATCTTCGCCGAATCTGAGCATCTGGGGGCCACCAATAATTCAAAGAAGAGAAAGATTCAGCAGGCGTTGATAATCTCACAAGTCCAAGCAGTCGATACTCAACCTAGACCCGTCATTGGTTTCACCGAGCAGGACGCAGAAGGCGTCGATTTCCCACACGACAACGCACTAGTGGTATCTGTTCAACTAGCCCATGCCCTAGTTGATAGAATGATGGTTGATAATGGAAGTGCAGTCAACCTACTTCAACTCTCAGTAATTCAGAAGATGGGTCTGGAAAGCACAATTATACGCCGAGCAGAGGTACTTACTGGATTCAATGGACATACCTCAACAACCATCGGTCACATTACACTTGACGTGAAAACACCGCCAGTGGTCTCAAAACAGATATTCACGATTGTAAGCAACCCATCTCCCTACAATGGGATTCTAGGGAGACCTTGGTTGATCAAGCTGGATGCCGTTATATTCGTCAAGTACCAAAAAATCTGATTCCGTATCCCGGGAGGAGGAATTGAGGAAATCAAGTCTGACCAGGCCATATCCCGACGATGCACTGTGCAAGTGTTAAAGGAGTCAAAGAAGAAGACCTTTACTCTTGTAAAGGTAACCGAGGTCTAGAAGGATGAAAAAGTTACAAAATAGCAATTACAGCAATTGGATCAAGAATATGGCGTCCAAACCGATGCGCAAATAGATGAAAAAGGATGGAAACCTGAAGAGGATGCAGAGGACATTATTCTTGATCCCCAGCAGCTGGAAAAGACGGCTAGAATTGGTTCACGCTTAATCCCAGCCAAGAAGTAAGAACTCACAGCTTTCCTTAGGGAAAATCGTGACATCTTTGCATGGTCACCTTCCAACATGCCCGACATTGACCCCGGGGTAGCTTGCCATAAACTGGACATTGATCCCGCTGCTAAACCAGTGATTCAAAAGAGAAGGCACTTTGCACCCGAACGAGTAGCAATTATTGAAGCAGAAATTGACAAGCTATTGGAAGCCGGATTCATAGAAGAGGTAGCACACTCAGCATGGCTTGCCAACGTCGTGCTAGTCATGAAGAAAGAGAATGGCAAATGGAGGGTTTGTGTAGACTACACCGATCTCAACAAAGCATGCCCGAATAATCCTTACCCTGTTCCCCGAATTGACTTGCTTGTAGATTCAACTTCCGGGAATCAGCTGCTTAGTTTCTTAGACGCATATTTCGGTTGCAACCAAATAGCCATGTAGGAGCTTGACAAGGAGAAAACTGCATTCGTAATCGAGCGAGGCACTTATTGTTAAAAGGTCATGCCCTTCGGCCTTAAGAACGCGAGAGCCACTTACCAAAGGTTAGTAAACATGATGTTTAAAAAGCAAATTGGGTTAACTATGGAGGCCTATGTCAACGACATCATGGTAAAAGGCAAGCAGCGGTCAGATCATATCCGCAATTTGGCGGAAATTTTCAGCATCCTTAGAAAATACAAAATGAAGCTCAACCCCACGAAGTGCACTTTTGGGGTATCTTCGGGCAGATTCTTAGGGTACCTGGTAACCCAACGAGGAATCGAAGCACATCCGAAGCAAATCCGAGCAATTCTAGAAATGAAGTCTCCCACTACCTTGAAGGAGATCCAAAGCTTGACCGGACGAACAGCTGCCATCAATCGCTTTCTTTCACGATCCACCGATCGATACAAACCCTTTTTTAAAGCCATCAAGAGGGCACAACGGAACAAATGGGATGAAGAATGCGAAAGAGCTTTCCAAAACCTGAAGAAATATCTCACATCACCTCCCTTACTATCCAAGCTGGAAGCAGCGGAGGACTTATACATTTACTTGGCAGTCTCAGAAGTAGCAGTGAGCTCTGCCCTCATACGAGAAGAGCTGGGGGCCCAACCGCCAGTATTCTACACTTCTAAAGCTCTTCTCGATGCGGAAACTAGATATCCGAAGATAGAAAAATTAATTTTGGCGCTAGTTGTTGTGGCTCGGAAGCTCAGACCATACTTTCAAGCTCATACAGTCATTGTCATGACTCAATATCCTCTACGATCAATCCTACATGGTCCAGACGCTTCTCAATGAGTGATGAAATGGGCATTGGAACTTGGCCAATACGGCTTAGTTTTCCGACCTCGCACGGTGATAAAGGCACAAGCCTTGGCAGACTTTATAGCAGAATTCACGCCTAGTCTAGGCAACGTAACAGAGCGACCTAACGATACCCAAGAAGCAACCGAGCACACTTTAGCCATACCTGCTTTTTCCAATTGAGATTTTTGGCACCTACTTGTCGATGGTGCATCCAATTACAAAGGCTCGGGAGCAGGCGTGGTCCTTGTCACTCCAGACGATTCAATGCTCGAGCAGGCAATCACTCTAGGTTTCAAAGCATCTAACAATGAGGCAGAGTATGAGGCCTTGTTAGTAGGCCTTCAAATGGCAAAAGACTTGGCAGTGAAGAAACTTGCAATTTATTCGTATTCTCAACTAATCACCAGCCAGGCTACTGGGGAGTTCGCAGGGAAACATCCAAGGAAGGCACAATACTTAGAAAAGGTACGCAGGCAGCTGGAGGCATTTCAGACTTACACTCTCACTCAAGTTCCACGAGCAGTCAACGCTCACGCGGATGCATTAATTGGCCTAGGCTTCGCCCTTGACCATTAACTCAAGCGTTCTATTCCGGTGGAGTATTTAGACAAGCCATGCATAGAAGTAGAGTCGGCAGCTAAGGTGTCACAAGTTGGTATAACTCCCAACTGGCAAAGTTCTATTATAGATTACCTGGTCAATGGTACGCTCCCTTTGGAAAAATTGGAGTCCAGGAAACTCCAAGTAAAAGCCGCACGCTATTATATGTGAAACTCCAAGTAAACGCCACACGCTATTATATGTGGAACGGTATTATCATTAGAAGATCCTACACTGGTCCACATCTCCGTTGCTTAGCGTCTCCTGACGACTTGAAAGTTCTAAGCTCAATTCATGAAGGCATTTGTGGTAATCATTCCAGAGGCCGATCCTTAGCACAGAAGGCTCTCAATGCCGGTTATTACTGGCCCACCATGCACCAAGATGCTAAGGAGTTAGCCTAAAAGTGCGACCGCTACCAACGCTACAAACTGATACCAACATTGCCTGCTAGCGAATTACACCCGTAAGCGAGTCCATGGCCATTCATGCGATGGGCAATCGACTTGGTGGGACCTATGCCTCCCGCTACTGGGGGCAGAGGCATGATGATTGTGGCAACTGATTACTTCACCAAATGGGTAGAAGCAGAGCCCATGACAACGACAACTCAGGCGGACATAGAACGCTTCATTTGGAGGAACATCATTTGCCGATTTGGCATCCCTTAGTCTATCGTTACCGATAACGGCCTGCAAATCGTGGGTAAAGATTTGGCAAAGTTTTTCCAAAAATTTGGCATCAAGCAACACATGTCCACGCCAAGATATCCTCAAGGCAATGGACAAGCCGAGGCATCCAACAAGACGATCCTCGATTACCTTAAGAAATCCCTCACTGACAAGAAGGGAAAATGGCCAGATGAAATCCCCGGATGTCTTTGGGCATATCGCACCACCAAAAGATGAGCGACCAGAGATACTCTTTTTTCTTTAGCATTTGGTTCGGAAGCAATCATTCCTCCCAACATTATCGTGCCAAATATCAGTACTTTACTACCAAGCATTGAGCAGAACAGTAAGGAGATGGCCACAAGCTTGGATCTGGCGGAGGAGAAGCGCGAGCAGGCCATCACCCGCATCGCAGCCTACCAGCAGCAGCTCCTCTCAAGCTACAACAAAAGGGCCAAGATCCGGCAATTTCAACTTGGAGATTTAGTCCTAAGAAAAGCCTTCATCACTGCTCGCAGAGAAGGCTTCAAGAAGATGGATCCCATCTGGGAAGGCCCGTACAAGATCAGCAGAATAGGCGGCAAGGGAAATTATACTCTTGCCACCATGAACGACAAAGAGATCGAGAAGCAATGGAACGCTTACAACCTAAGGAAGTACCATGTGTAACCTCCCACTATGTCAAGACCCGAATATTCAAACAGCTCAACGGGCATCACCTCGTAAGCCGAGGACTATTTAGTTGTTATGTACTTGTTTTTTAGTTAAGTTATTCGTTCGTTTCACTCGTTTTTCAATGAGGAATTCAGAAGTAATTTACAACTTGGCTCGACTGCATGTCTACAACAGCTTATCTCTCCTTCACTTCAGATGAAGATCATACTCTTCTTAGGGAATCATCACAGGAATTGCATCCCCTAAGGGACCAATTATGCTCTCCAAGACGAGAGGATAAACTTACACTCCGAATATCCAGATGTGGATGAGCTGGGTTACCCTTGTATAGCTAGATGCACGATGGCTTGCGCCGGGATTCCTAGAAGTAGCCACAATGGTCTTTATCAAGACTTAGCTAACTGAAGGATTTTAGGTCTCTTGGCCTAATCCGAGGGTAACCGGGTCCTAGAAACGGAGGGGGCACATTACGCAATAGGCCCGAAGGATGGCTGCCCTGGAAACCTAAAGCCGTTACCGAGTGCACTAAGGTAGTATACGGTTTTTCAGAAGACTAGCTACGGCTTGCCCTTCGAGTAGTAAAGCCATGCTAAGACTTATACAACTGCACATTTTTGTGAAAGGTTAAACAAGCTAGCGTGCACATACGAAGTTCTATCCACTACCGACGTACAACGTAGTCGATAAACTTCATATCTGCCAAGGTTAACAACCTAATGGTTACGCGGACTTGTCTGCTTCTGTAAGTAAGACATCCGGCTGCCAACCCTAAGGTTAGCAACTTTGCAAAAGCTATATACCAACACCTACGGTTGCATGGGCTAAATGAACTTGTCTGCTTATAGAAAAGTAGCATGCTCGCTATTAGCCTATAAAATCTAAAGGTCAAAGGTAAGAATAAAAGAAGCGAAGGAAATAAGTTTATTGAATTTTCTAGCAAAATTGATAAACAGCTAGCAAAGACCGAAGGAGTTCAAGCAAAAAGCAACAAGGAAAACAAAGAAAATCCTAAAAGCTACCTAGAAGACTACTCTTCAGCAGCTTGGATCTCCCACGACTACTCGGTCGCCACACCTTCAGCAGTTGTGATACCTTCGGCAGCGGCACTATCTGGCGCTTCACCCTCAGCTGCCCCAACCTGGGCACCAACTTCTCCGACTACTTTGCCAATAGAAGATTCAAAAGTAAAGGCGAACAAGTCTTCCGGAGAAATAGAGAAGGTTTCAAAGTCTTTTCCAGAAAACTCAAAGTCAGATGGCCGCCCAAAGAGATGATCAAAATAACCCAGCTTGTAGAAGTCGGCTTGACTTTGAGTAAGCGAAGCCTCATACCCAGCTTTCTCACCCTTCAACTGCTCGTTCTCCCCGAGCAGACGAGCACGAGCCTGCTGCAGCTCTTCCACTTCTTTCTTTAGATCATCATTGATTTTCAAGGCACCTTGGAGTTCCAACACTTGAGGTTCAAGCTTATCAACAACCTTTTTGAAGTGGATCACTTGGTTATAAGTAACGATCAGTTCTTCATCATTCGCATAAGTAGTGGAGCGGAATTCGGAAATGGCGCGCTCAAGATCTTGAATCTGAGGTATGTAACACTCAATTTCCTTCTCTGCACTTTCGTACTTTACTTGAATCGCGTTAAGCCTAGCCTTCAAATCCACGATCTCTTGGCGAGTGGTCTCAAGCTGCAGAGAAGTGGGGGCAGAGATATTAGATCCCTTTAAAGCAGTGAGCTTAGATTCCAGTTTCTTAATTTTTTTGGTTAAGGAGTAAGCTTCTGCAGCCATGGTTCTTGCCATTTCTTTAGCAACCTTAATATCCTCCTGGTCAAGGAACATAGACTCGGCTGCCAAAATCGTTGTTTTCTGCATCATGGCTAGCAGAGCAGTCTTTCTATACTCGGATGTGTGTTTCGCAAAGAGACTTGGACCAACAACTCCTTTAACGCCATCAACAAACTTGGCATATACATCTATGTCCTCAAGCAGGTCTGGTTTCAAGAGCGCACAAATCTTAGCCGCTTCCCTAGAAATAGAATTGGTGGATTTTTCACGGCTGCCAATACTAGCAGTCTCCTTCTTTGCAACAGGCGAATCGGTTTCAACACGGAAAGAACAGGTTTTGGCATCACTTTAGCAGGCGAGGGCACTTTGTTATTCTTTATAGTAGCAAGCCTTTCCAAAGGAGAACCAGACTTAGCCCCTAACGGGCGTTTAGGCACAAATTTCGGCACCGGAGGCACATTTGAGCTTCTACGCTGGGCAATCCTATCAGCAATCGAACTAGCTTTCGGGACTACAGGATTCACGGGCACAAATCTAGCCTTGGAGCTACAGGGTCATAGGCATGGACCTAGCAGATTCTTTTTTTGGCCTTTGGAGGAAGTCAAATCAATCACAAGTTTAGGAACAGCTAGTGGGTCCTCGTGAGCAGCGGATGAGGTTTTTGATTTCTTCTCAGCAAGTTTCTCTTGAGCAGCTGTATAACTCTTGCGGGCAGTGGAAGGAGTCTTCAATTTCTTCTCAGCAGGTGTCTCTTGAGTAGGCGGGGAAGACTTCTTTTTCCCACTTTTGTTGGCAGCAGGCTCTAGCACAGTAATAGGACGAGTCAACACTTCAGCCTTGATTCGTTTTATTTCTTCTCTCGGGGGTAGCCCACCTTTTTCCCTACGAAGAAGACTAAGTAACTAGCGCCATTCACGATACTTGGAAGGAATACCCAGAGCAATATGCACTTTCTTCATGTCTGGTGAAGTTCTAGGAGTTGAACCAAATTCCGAATCTACAAAAGCAGCAGAAGGCGATTAGAAAAATAAAGAGCAGTTTAGCACAAATACCAAGCAGTTGGAAGGTTGAGCAGCCTACTTACCGGAGATGAAGACCGTTGGCACGCACAGCTCGGGGGAAGAATCAGATTCCCATTCTCCACTCACCTCCAAAGTCTCATTGACCCAGTCATGATCTCCCTTGCTTGAATTGTCAAAGAGCCTATGGTGAGATCGCAGCTACCCGACTCCCTCAATATGGCCTATGTCGAAGAAATACCAAAATCCGTTGACGGACAAACCTAAGTCAAAAAATTGGCTAAGATTGTGGAATCCCACTATCACGGGAATCGCATTTGGAGAACATTGAGCAGGGGCACCTTTCATGGAGCAGAGCACTTCTTGGAAGAAGCGAGGCATTGGAAAGGTAAACCCTAACACAAAATAGTAGGGGTGAAATTTGATGGCTCTCCGAACCCCATCACATGGCTCACGGCTACTACCATCCCTAGCTCGCTTCACACGCACTTCCGACAAAATGGCATGCCAATAAGCCTCAAGGAAGTCTCTAAACAAATCATCGGAGCTAATCTTGAAGTGAGTAGCCTTGAAGTAGCCAACCTTGCTCAAAGACCCACCTTGACGGTACAACGGCGGCACACCATCATCATTCTTGTGGCTCGAGGGAGACATCCTTGAAGAAATTCTACAAAAAATCCAAGGAAGATTCATTAGAGGGTTGCTTAAAAAATAAAAAAATAAAACATAAAAAATAAGAAATAAAAAATAAAAAATAAAAAAAATAAAAAAAAAGAAATGAAAAGAAAGGGCTCGGCACAGGAAGGCTTCACAGGCCAAGCCCTCTTAAGCATTCTCTTCTCTATTGGTGCAAGCAGGTCTCACGGCCCAATTTAACAGAATATATAAATATATATATATATAATAAATGGGAGATGGGAGGCCGCAAGAACCCAGCCAAATTGCCAGGCCCCACGGCTTGGCTTGTTTTCCCTCATGTCAGTGCCCCAGCGCCCAGGAATCTATGAAGATGCACACGGCCACAGTGCCGTGACTTCCTCCCAACAAATTTTTCACATCCTCGACCCCCGTCGAGCCAAGTTTCAAGCCCCGAGGCTTTCAAAAAATTATGACGCTAAGAAAGTTAAATTTTTTCTTACCTAGAAGCAACGAGAAGACGAAGCAAGCAACGAAAGACGATCCTTTGCACGGGCAAGATGTAGAAGATTGCTAGAGGAGGGGGAACAAATATCCTCTAAGCTCTCTCTCTCTTGTAGGGTAGAATAAGTTTCTCTCTAAAAGTTGATTTAATAATCCACTTAAGGTGGACTTAAATAAGCTTTGAGAGGAATTTATTTCCTTCTCCTAGAAAGATCTAATTTCTTATTAAAGGAGAGAATCAACATCAAAATAGGAAACAATTCAAAGTTTCCTCAAACGAGAAAATCTCTACACCTGTTGCCCTTTTCTACGAGCAGCCCAACAGGTGTGGGGGCATTTGTGGAGCCAAAAATAATCACAATGCGACACGTGGATTTTTGGATGAAGAAGACAAAAATACCCTTGAGGTGTATCAGGTTTCCTACGCGCGAGTAGCGGGTAATCATCTTCAACCAAGTCAAAAATGCCCAGAAAAGGTAACCAATTCCAAATTATTTCATCCATCCTTATTTTAGGTAGTTATTTCATAACCACTAAATTATTTCATGTAAATGGAGATTAATTGGCTAATTAATGAATTAATTCCTAAATAATTCATTAATCAACCAATTAAATTATCAATTAAGCCCAAAATTACCCTAAAGGCCGGATATCCCTTCTCCAAAGGGAGCTGGCCATTTTCTTCTCCTTTCCACCATAATTTTCCTTTTTTTGTGACATTGATTAGCTAATTGATTAGCTAATTATACTCAAAACTCCCAAAGGGCCGGCCATCTTGGTTGGTCTCACCATATTTACCCATTTCATCCCATTAATTAGCTAATTCATTTGGTAACAATCCTATTTTGCCAAATTAATTAGTCAATTAATCACATAACTCCCAAAATCATCTTAAATCATGAACAAAACCCACAAACAAGGCTAGGTGGCCAGTCCTCTCTCACACTAAGAGGCCGGCCACTCCCCTATAAATAGCCCCATCTTTTCTCCAAAACACAAGTCCAACACTCTTGCAAAAATCCCAAAATCCTCTAAACACATTCTCTCTAAATTCTAACTTTGGCATCGGAGGTTCTTCGGCCAAAGCGCCCCCCCCCCCCCCCAAATTCATCGTGGGCACGTGAGGCTTTTGGCCTTGACCAAAGGCGTTAATTGTTTTGTAGGTGCAATTGTGTCCAAGAAGAAGAAGGTGAAAATTTGCATCCACATGCAGCATCTGTTTATTAATGTGTAATGGATTAGGAAACAGTACATGGTTTACGAATCAAGTTAAAAGAGGGGGTTGGGGCCCCCTCCAATATACATCTAAGATTTTGAACTTTTGTTTAGCATTTGTGCAGCATCAGTTTTTACAAAACTGTTCAGCATCAGTTATTAATGTGCAACATCAGTAATGTTAAGTGTATAACCTGTTTTTTTGATATAACTATTTTTTTTTTTCTATACAGAGATTTTTCCTATGTGTTATGGTATTGTTGACATAGAAAATGAAGACAATTGGACATGGTTTGTTGAACATTTGGCTCGGATATTAAATTACCAAAGAAGGAAGACCACGTCCATAACTGGCTGACATCAAGGTCTTTTGAATGCTATTCGAAATTACTTCCCTATTGCTTCTCATGGCTTCTGCATTATACATTTAAGGAAAAATTTAGAGAGGCGATGTGTAGGTAATAAGTTTTTGAATGATCAGTTGTGTGAGTATTTTAAAAATTATGCATATGCGTGCAGTGTTGAAAATTTTGATAGGAATATTAAGAAAAAGAGAAGTGTTGGCGGAGATATTTCTGATTCATTTTGAGATGATTTTTGTTTGTCCTTTACTTCAGCTGCTTGTTTTTGCTCCTCAAACTTCATGCTCTAGCTCAATCTATGATGCATTATTTGAGATGCAATATCATGGCGCAGGCAGTTGACTTCCCGTTTGGTTAAGGACTTTTTCATTTGTCCACCTTTTGTTATTGTTCGAATGTAGTACAACACAAAACATCACAATCATCTCTGTAAAATAAGTTTGCATAATGCATATCCCTCTTTTTTCTTCTGGCTTTTTGCTTGATGTGTCGAACCATTGTTCGAGTTTGAGGTTGAACAAGTGTTTGAGATTCTGTTGGTATTTTTTCTGGAGTTTGCAGAACCTGTTTTGACTGGATATCTACCTCTTGATCAGAGGTAATTACGATTTTGTCCCCAATTTTAACAGTTTCGCTTTCAGTTGCAGAATCAGCAGCAGAATCTTGATGAACATGTTTCTCAATTTTCTTTTCTTTTTCTGTTTCAACCTCATTGATGAAACCCAAGGTCTTATTTAGCTCAGAAATTTCTTCTTGTTGCTTCTTCACCAATTCTTCTCAACTTTTATAACTTAAAATTTCTCTTTTATTTTTTTTCATGTTTTCCTTGTTTATTGCATTTAGTTCACACTGCTTCTTATAGGACTTTTCTTGCTGTCATTCAAGATCATTCTGCTCATTCAGCAGTCCATTGCTCTTCTCTTACAGTTCATTCTTTTCTTCTTTCTATTTTTTATTTTGTCGCCCCAACGCAGTGTTCTTCTTCTCCAGTTCATTTTTTAGTTTTTCCAATTCTTTCTTCTCTTTTTCCAACTTCTTGTTTTGTTTTTGCAAGTCCTAATTATCCTTTTGCAAAGCACCATTCTCTTCAACAATTTTCTCAATTACAGAATTCTTAAAGTGGCATGTGTTGATATCATTATTCAACATCTAAAACCGAAGTTTCACTCTTATTTTTCAATACTCTACAGGATTTGTTTGGCTTTGAGATAGTTCTTCTTGTATTAATTCCTCTTCTGAATTTTCACATTCCCATTTTTCTTCACTCATAAGTGGAGCAAGAAGCCATTAATAAAATGTTTGTTGCTTCCTTGTCTTGATTGCCGACTCTTCTAGGTGAACTGGCAATTGAGAAATAGATGTTGCATTCCCTTGTTGTTCCTTTGCTTGAACTAACAGTGGAGGGACTAATTCTGCATTTGCTTCTTGTCCATATCGGTGAACTGGGATTTGAGAATTGAGGTGCTTGGAGCCACTTTTTTCACTACCTCTTCTTGCACTACAAGAACTGATTCTTGGATTGAAGTGGATTGAAGTACTTGGAGGCTCGTTTTGCACTGCCACTTCTTGCACTAGAGGAATTGATTCTTCAATTGATGTACATGGAGCCTCTTTTTGTACTACCTCTTATATATGGAAATTAATCACATTACCGATCACTCTATCAATTTCAGTCGCGTTCGTGTCTATGAAGTCCGCATTTCTTTCTTCATTTTCAACAGTTGGATAGGCAGAATCATGTGCAACATTTTGGTCATCTTGGACTTGCTCATTTGGAATTTGGGTGCCAAAGATACTCTGACTATCAACCAATGTGTCAAAGTGAACTTTATTTTCATTTTGTTCTCCACCCTCTTCCTCTTGATAGTATTCAAAATCAAGAATTAGTATGGATTATTACTTTTACAAAGATTTAGTATGTAGCATCAGTTATGGACAAGCTCTAAAATATCGATGATATCGGAAATATCGGTAGTCCAAAGACAAGGAAATTTCAATGGAAATATCGGGATATTATCGATGTCGATAAAAATTGAATAAAAACCACGGAAATTGTAAGAAAAACTTGGAAATTTTTATTGAAACTTTGCAGGATGTTTATTTAGTCAATTATCTATTAGTTTATCATAAAAAAATTGGAAGGAAATGCATTGCATGATGGATTTAACTGATTTAAGTTGATTATATAGCGAGCTGGCAAACATTTTGAGTGTAGAAAATATATAAATATTTTAGCATATTTTCAAAAAAATATAAGTGATATGGTGGTCAAGGTGTTGAAGGATTAAAATGGGAGGGGTTCGAATCCCCTTGGTGTTTTTTTAAATATAAAAATTTTAAAAATACGGAAATTTTGATGGAAATATTGATGACATCGGAAATATCGGTAGTCCAAAAACACGGAAATTTCGATGGAAATATCGGGATATTTTAGACCATGGTTATGGATTATAATCACAAAGCTTCAGTTTATAGCGGAATAATCATGCAGCATCAGTTATAATGACAAAACTTTAGTTTTATAGCAGAATCAGTTACAGATTATAATCACAAAGCTTGAGTTTATAGCAGAATAATCATGTAGCATCAGTTATAGGAAAATCAAGAATATGAATCAAATTTTATTATTCATTATTTTAGTTATACAAAAATTAGTATGCAACATTACTTTTATATTTTTTTAGTGTGCATCATTAGTTATATAAGTTATCCAGCATCAGTGATAAAAAAATTAGTATGCAGCATCAGTTACACCAGAATTAGTATGCAGCACCAGTTATACCAGAATTAGCATGCATCATCAGTTATACCAAAATCATTCAATTGATGGCTTTTTAATATTTTTTTTATGGCAAACTCATGATTTTATACAAAATATAAACACAAAATTTAAGCAAACTTAGCTTGTTTTTGGATTTACCATTTTGTCTGCTGGGTCATCGTTTTGATTTGTGGATTTACCATTTTATCTTGGCTTTGTGGTTTTAGCTTCCATGCAGCCAGTGTCATTTATATATCTTCATCATCTGTTTGATCATTGCATTTTTTCGGCACATCTGAAATTGTTCTTTCATCATCATCCTCTTCTTGATGTTGAACGTCATCAATCTCATCATCAGCATCACCTTTTGCCATTCCGTCTGATATTGTTCTTTCATCATCGTCATCATCTTTTTTTTCTTCAGTAACTTGATCATTTGTGGAGGTTGTGTAGCCCCTTACATTTTGATCTTCTTCAGGTTCATGTTCAAGTACCAATTTTTTGCCTGGTTTATCTTTCTTAGCTTTTGCATCCTTCTTGGCTACTTGCTTAGGTCCCACTATGGTTTCATCTTCTTCAGGATAATCATCTTCTGAGCGTTGTTCAATTGACTCCTCAATTGGTTTTGCATTGTTCATCTGTGAAAGGTTTAAGAATTATGTTTTTTGATACTTTACTTGAAAACAACACATAACAGACACATGCAAAATATTTTTTCACGTAAAGTACATATAGAATCATGTTTTACATAAAAGTATATGTAGTATCAGTTGTACCTCTAAATTTTCATTTGCTTCTTTATAGATTTTTTTTTCATGCATAATGCCAAATCCCACTTCACTGTTGCTGGCAAGCGTTTCTCCCTTCCTTCTATTGGTTTGATGATTGGGGTGTGATCATAAAGCCAAAACTATAGACAAAATAAAAGTTGGAGATTTGTATATTTTTGTAAAATAAGACAAAAACTGATTTTTTTTTTTTTTTAATTAGTTTTTGCTTGCTTACCAGTAAAAGTACAACAGGGCCACTGACGGTCGGTTGCTTGTCTCTTTTCATCTTTTGTGTTCTATCAATTGATTCCATCAAGTATCTTGCTGTTTTCTTGGCCCAATTATACTGATTTATGTTATTGATGAAGTTACAATTCTTGGCCAAACTCCAAGGGAGTTTCCTTGTTGAGCTCCCAAATAGATTTGTGTTAAGCAAATATAGAATTATAAAGTAATCTGCATCTTGATTCCCTTCTGTTGTCCTAGTATCAAATACAACTTGAATTGTTTGTGCAATTTCTGTTCTACCAATTCTTGTCATTTCTAAGAAGTGTTTATCAACAAATCTGTTTTCTTTCGGCTTTGGAATTCTTAAGTCTCTTGTTGACTGAGGGGCTTCTCTGCCTCAGTTTGGGATCCCAAATATGCGTTGGACATCATCAGCATTTACTTGGCAATATCCATTTTTGAATTTGAACATTCCCTTTTAAATGTCATACCAGTTCACTAAATGTATGACATCCCAGTCTGAATTCTTCATTTGTAATTCACCTTTTACATAAGCTTTTACAAGTATGCCAAAAGGTGACTTATATATGATGAAGGAAGTATTTGTGAAAATTAGTTCATTTGAGCAACATCTATGCATGCTATTAACAATTAAAAGGTGGAATCATGCTTGTATGCACTCAAAAACAAAACTTAACCCATGAAATTCAAAACCTAGTAGTTATGGTGAACCAAGACTCAACTCAAAAATAAAGTGAGTTAAGAAATCTTATACCTTTGTTGATTCCTCTTTGCATAAGCAAAGGCTAATCACCCAAGAGAGAGGGTCTTCATTCCTTACTTCTTAGCTCCATGGATTTCTTGGATGATGATGGATGAATGGATTCTCCGAGTTCCCAAAATAAAGAACCTCTAAGTCTCCACACCAAGGAGAGTATTGATGAAGAGATGAGTGACCTATGAAGAGATAGATGCTAGTAATCTCTCCCTAGGGTGGCCGACTTTCATTAGAGAAGAGAGAGCTTTTATGTTCTCTTCCCTTCCCGTAGAAAACCCTAATGATGAAAATGTTATAAAGTCCTTCATATAGTCCCTTCAATTAAGCGACCAAAAAGAACCAAAACCCATTTCCTTCTCTATATGGCCGGCCTCCTTATGCCTTTGGGCTGTTTGGGCCCTTTTGAGTTTTTTAGTCACTAAGTTGTCATACAACTTATGTTAATGGGCTTAACATTCAAATCCCATTGGGCCTTGAGGCCCAAAACTAACCCGAGGTCTATAACGAACTTATTTGTTTGATTAATTCACATATTAATTAATCCTAACCATAAACAATTAAACCATTTAATTATCCTTACTCATCTCCATGGTTTCTTCAATCTCTACCTTACTCGGTGTACGATCCATTAGGTTCCCTTTAGCAAGGCAGTGGGCGATTAGAACTTTTCAAATCGATTGTGAATTGAAACATACTTTCAATTGTCCCTTTAGTGATTATACACCTTTAAGGCTTCCACAAACCATGAGTGACACATAGCAGTATGTTAGGGCTACCCAAGCTAATCAGAAGAGGTGGAGAACCTATTCAGTTTAGGATTACAATGCAATACGGTCTTTCTCTAATACAATACTCTTGATCACATTGTTTGGTTTGATAGTTTATTCATGTCTACTATCCAATGTGATTCTTTTACTTATATGATTACCTTGAATGTTATTTGGAACGACTTCTTAAATCTCATTCATACTCTGGCCAGAGATTCTTAATCATATCATAGAGTATTCTCCCTCAAACGGTTTGAAGGTTAGAGATCTCTTGTTGCTCATCCACTTGCCTCCATGGCTAAGTGGCTTAACCCCAACTATGTTGTGGACACCCTATGACGAAGTGACTTTGACATAGTCAAAGATCAAGGACCTAACCACAAGACAATTATGATGCCTCAGGTCAAAGGACTACTTTGCATTATCCCAACCATGAGTTCTCATGTGACATGAATATGATAACTCCTCGTTGATCGCGTTCAGTGGACTCATTCTCTATCGAGCACCTACATGCTTGTCTTGGTGTCAGTCACACCAATGACTCGAGACCAGTCACTCTTCCTAAAAGAAGACATAGCACGTATTGATCTTAACGGACTGACAATGCCCAATTGGCAATTCTATGATCAGGAATGTTTAGGATATGTATACGAAAGAGAATGGTCTCATGAATCTAACTTCTTTAGATCACATTCTCCTAATTACATATTCCTTGGACTTATCGTTTAAGCATATAACATTTATATGAGATGGCTTTAAACAATAATCTTTTCCCTTTATATTAAACTGGATTAGTTTAACATGTGAAATGTTCGTAAAGTATCATTATATGATTAGCTTTAGGGCACATTTCCAACATATGAATGCCAAGACTTCTAGTTTTTCTTCAAGTTTTGGCTTGAGCTCTTGTAGTAGTTCTGCAAAGGCCATGAGATTCAGTCTTATTTAAACATAGTTATCATATGTCACCCGACACTTTACGACAAGAGGTTTTTGAGCTGATTACTTTTTGGTTGCTAAATATTTTACTTTTGGCGGCATCTTCATAAAAAAAAATGAAACGATAATGAGTATAATTATTAATCAAATAATATGAAGTCATATAAATGACAAACTAGATGCAAATGGCAGATGCTTAGCACACAAGTTAGATGCAGCATCACTTAATTAGCGGACAAGCTATATGCAGCATCACTTAGCGCACAAGCAAATGCAGCATCAATTAGCAAACAAGGTAGATGCATAATTGATTATCAATACACAATGTAGATGCATAATTGTTTTTAACACAAACTTGATGCAGATTCCTTTTTTCTTTTCCTACAACATATTTATGTGCAGAACCAATTTACAAACATAAAGTAGAACTAGAATTAATTTACAAAGTGCTGCATCAGTACAAAGTACAGCATCAAGCTAGACGATTAATGTTTTTACTCACAAAATTTAGACGCATATTCATTTTTTTCATATGTTGTTGAAAAATCAGTATACATATAAACTAAAAAAATGAAACTGAAACTGAAACATCTAAAACATTGAAATTGTTTTTTCTCGACCTGGAACACTGAATTTTTTGTAAAATCAAGTGCAAAAAACACTTGATAATGCATGTGTTTTTTTACAATTTTCTGAAAGTGTCTTTTGCAAAAACAAGTGCAAAAACACTTGATAATGCATTCATTTTTGACAGAGTTCGAAATATAATCATGCAAAAGAACGATTTTGAGTAGTAAAAAAACCTTTGAAACACTGATCTTTTGGAAAACCGGCTGAACGTGTGTATCACTTACTGAAAATCCAGCTTGAAAATGTTGGAATCTATGGAGATTTTAGGGTTTTTTTTTCTGGGAAAGTATCTTTTGCGTGATAGTGTTTGAAATGATAGGTTTGGGAAAGATGAAACCATTAGTTTGCGGTATTGAATAAGGGAAACCGGTTCGTTTTTATGATTTTTTGTCGTGTAGTGGTTAACGTGTCCATACGGTTATAGTCGAGGGGCATGGGTCGTAATTTATTCAATCCGTTTCTTTTTGGGTTGGGCTTAGATTTTTGTTATTGGGTTTTTTGTCCCTCCTTCAAATGTTTTAAAAGGTGTGGAGTTTGTGAAAAATAGTATATATTTGTGTCTCTATAAGTAAGGCTCCAATATATATATACACACACACACATACATAGGCCTCGTTTGGCAGCTCGGACTGTACTGACTATTTATGTCGGATAGGATAAATAGTCACCAGATAGTACTGACTAAATTAGTCAGGCATTTGGTGCAGTATCGGACTAAGGACTGTATTATTTATACTGTGTTTGGTACTGAATCGGATAAGAAAAGGGAAGAAAAAAAATTTGACAAATCTGTGTTTGTTTGTTGAACTTTTCTCATATTTATACCTATTGAAAACCACACAAATTTAATTGCATAGTCTGATTCGCTTTGATTTAATTGCATAGTTTGTTGCTGGGTTTCTTAGACACCAGGTGTTTTACCCTCCTAGAGTTACATCACATAAGAATTTAACTAGAGCATTGGTAACTGGAACATTGCAACATTTATTCAATAAATACAAATCGGTATTTAAGCTTTCAAGTGCGTGCAGTGTGAGCAAGGACATACTCAGTCATAACAGAACTGAACTGAACTAGAACTTTAAAATCAACGACGAGGTTAAACGTACGACTGCCAAGATCCAAACCATCTTTTAAAACTTCAACCGAAGCAGGGTAAATTGCGACGGAAAAGATGGAAATACTGAAAGGAATAGATGATAAAACAACAAAGTTCAAACTTGTAAAGCCCTCCAAACTCCATCCACGGATCTTTTCTTGTGGTATTGGTTAATGCAATAGACGAGTAACGCGTGGTCTCACAGGTGTCTT
Organism: Heteromeles arbutifolia; assembly: GCA_024362995.1. Taxonomy (NCBI): domain Eukaryota; kingdom Viridiplantae; phylum Streptophyta; class Magnoliopsida; order Rosales; family Rosaceae; genus Heteromeles; species Heteromeles arbutifolia. The sequence continues at coordinate 19,134,523 of JANCRC010000012.1, forward strand.
TGAAGGACTTACCCTACAGAATTACGATATATGCAAGATATTAGAACATTGAATCACTGAAGAATTATGATAAACCTCATTGGATCAGTGACCACACCTGATGGGTTGTGCTCCCAACATCATTCCGCTACAATTGAGCGCAAGTATAGCACTTTCCGCCTGTTATCAGTGAAAAAGAGTAAGGCAATTGAGTTTTTCAAGAGGAAGATCATTTGTGTTGAGGAATTACAGCTAAAAAGTTTAGTTCCTGTAGAACATTTTGTTAAACATCTAATGGAATGCAACATAAATCTCCATATGCAGTCGTAATAATAAAACGAATTACACTCAAACAATGGACCTCGAATCACCACATACATGCACACTTCCACACATTCACAGCATAATCAAAGATGGAAATACTAGCTTTATAATGGAAAGATAAAGAAGGCACAGAAGAAAATTTTGATGTATCGGGTTTGCTCTAAGGTTGCTGAATACCACCTAACAATCAAGAATTGGCACATCAAAAGCTATGGAAAAGCAGAAGACTTCCACAACCCCAAGGTTCAACTTACATCGATAGTAAATTTTTCTTGTATATTTTCCATCGTTCATGGAGTGGTTTTAACTAGTTTATAAACAACAGAACCTGTGTAAAGGGTTTGATTAGATGCAATCACAAAACGAAGAAAAACATGTTTTCCTTAATTTGAGCAGAACCCACCAAAGATATGAAACATATGACTGAAAAATAAAGTGCATAGCAGCAATGGATAGAGGAATACAGCAAGGCCGTATGCAACACCCCAAGAGAACCAAAGAAAGCACCCAGAAAAGCCAAAAACTGTAAAGCTAACAGACAATCAAATCTAAAATTCGACCCTAACAACAAACTCTAAAATTCGAAATTCCAATTAAAACACAAAACTACATAATCAATTGCATAATTAGAGAGAAAACAATAACTAGATTCAATCAATTGAAAGAAAATTGCAAGAAAAATAGAAAGAGGGGGAAGAACACAGAGAAGGGCGGAACTTGGGAAGAAGAATGAAAATGAGAAGATGAACTATGGTTTTGGATCGTGCATCTGGAGAGGAAGGAGAGAACTTCTGGAGCGGGGCGGAATCTGGAGAGGACCGTGCGTTTTGAGAGGAAGGAGAGAGCGTCTGGAGCGGAAGGAGAGAACCCGACTAAATTATACCGTGGTTTTGGATGGTATAAGCAAGCGGGTGTATACCTGATAAAGTTGGTGGGCCCGGATTATTTAATACAAACGAGCACCAAACACTGTACTCCGTATTATTAGTACTATCCAATGTCTTATACGGTATGCCAAACGAGGCCATATTGTACAGTAGTAATATTACTTGTAATAAAATTTAAAAAAAAAAAAAACGCTTTGAACATTTGTCGGATAATAGACAATTGTTACTACAATATCGCACTCCAGTAACACCTATATGTCTTAAAAATCTATATATAAAGCCAAAGGAAAAGGTAAATAGTGATTTTGGTGTCACCAAGTTTCAACAAAAATATTTGGACAAAAATGCCTCCCAAGACAAAAAACTTCAAAGGCATCCTAAAATAATAAATCAAATAAGGCAGGGGCATTTTCATCATTTTAATAGAAATTTTTTAATAATTAATTTATTTGTGGTTTTTTTTTAATTAGTACCTCACAATAGGCTAGAAATAATGTGATTCAATTTCTTTATTTTTAAACACATTCAAAACATCTTAAGAGGCGTGTAATACCGGTTATAAAAAAAGGTCATTCGCACTCGGATGATAATATGATTAAATTAGTTGTCAAATGATTGTTTTTTTTTTTTTTTAACAAACGATATTATCTACACTAAGGGGGAGGGGGTGGGCTTACCCTCACAGTGGGCTAGCAATAATTTGATTCAATTAGTTGTTTATTAAATATTATTTTCTCTATTTTAAACACATTCAAAATATCTTAAAAGGCGTGTAATGCCGATTATAAAAAAAGTATTTCGCATAATAATGTGATAAAATTAGTTGTCAAATGAATGTTTTTTTTTTAACAAACGATATTATCTACACTAAGGGAGAGGAGGTGGGCTTAGCCTCACAATGGGCTAGGAATAATGTGATTCAATCAGTTGTTTATTAAATATTATTTTCTCTATTTTTAAACACGTTCAAAACATCTTAAGAGGCGTGTAATGCCGGTCTTAAAAAAGGCCTTACGCACGCGGATAATAATGTGATTAAATTACATTAAATTAGTTGTCAAACGATTATTATTATTTTTTAACAAACGATATTATCTACACTAAGGGGGAGGTGGTGGGCTTAGGCTCACAATAGGCTAGCAATAATGTGATTCAATCAATTAATTATTAAATGTTATTTTCTCTATTTTTAAACACGTTCAAAACATCTTAAGAGGCGTGTAATGCCGGTTATAAAAAAGGTCTTTTGCACGCGGATAATAATGTGATTAAATTAGTTGTCAAATGATTGTTTTTTTTTTTTTAACAAACGATATTATGATTTTTTTTTTTTTAACAAACGATATTATCTACACTAAGGGGGAGGGGGTAAGCTTAGCCTCACAATTGGCTAGCAATAATGTGATTCGATAAGTTGTTTATTAAATATTATTTTCTCTATTTTAAACACATTCAAAACATCTTAAGTGTAACATCCCACATCGCCCAGGGGAGTGATCCTTAAATGTATATTCTAATCCCTACCTAGCACAAGGCCTTTTGGGAGCTCACTGGCTTCGGGTTCCGTAGGAACTCCGAAGTTAAGCGAGAAGGGGGCAAGAGCACTCCCAGGATGGGTGACCTACTGGGAAGTTGCTCGTGAGTTCCCAGAAACAAAACCGTGAGGGCATGGTTGGGGCCCAAAGCGGACAATATCGTGCTACAGTGGTGAAGCAGGCTCGGGAAGTGATCCACCCCGGGCCGGGATGTGACAATTGGTATCAGAGCCAATCCTTGGCCAGAAGTGTGCCGACGAGGACGTCGGGTCCCTAAGGGGGGTGGATCGTAACATCCCACATCGCCTACGGGAGTGATCCTTAAATGTATATTCTCATCCCTACCTAGCGCGAGACCTTTTGGGAGCTCACTGGTTTCGAGTTCCGAAGGAACTCAGAAGTTAAGCGAGTAGCGCGCGAGAGCAATCCCATGATGGGTGACCCACTGGGAAGTTCTCGTGTGAGTTCCCAGAAACAAAACCGTGAGGGTGTGGTAGGGGCCCAAAGCGGACAATATCGTGCTACGGCGGAATCGGGCCCGGGAAGTGATCCGCCCCGGACCGGGATGTGACAAATTAAATTGGTATCAGAGCCAATCCCTGGCCGGAAGTGTGCCGACGAGGACGTCAGGCCCCTAAGGGAGGTGGATTGTAACATCTCACATCGCCCAGGGGAGTGATCCTTAAATGTATATTCTCATCCCTACCTAGCACGAGGCTTTTTGGGAGCTCACTGGTTTCGGGTTCCCTAGGAACTCCGAAGTTAAGCGAGAAGGGGGCTAGAGCACTTACAGGATGGGTGACCCACTAGGAAGTTGCTCGTGAGTTCCCAGAAACAAAATCGTGAGGGCGTGGTCGGGGTCCAAATCGGACAATATAGTGCTACGGTGGTGGAGCGGGCCCGGGAAGTGATCCACCCCGGGCCGGGATGTGACAAAAACATCTTAAGAGGCATGTAATGTCGGTTATAAAAAAGGTCTTTCGCATGCGGATAATAATGTGATTAAATTAGTTGTCCAATGATTGGTTTTTTTTTTTAACAAATGATATTATCTACACTAAGAGGGAGGGGTGTGCTTGACCTCACGATGGGCTAGCAATAATGTGATTCAATCAATTGTTTATTAAATATTATTTTCTCTATTATTAATGTAAATTATATAGAGACTGATTTTATTATGTGAATTCAGCTGCTTTAATTGGTTTGTGAGGGGTTTTTTTAGCATGATCTAAGATTATTCATTTACTTCAAATATTTGACCTTTTTTTTTTTTTTGTCAATTTACGCATATAAATACATTTAAAACGTGTAAGTTGCGTGTAGCACGCCGTGATTCAAAAAATATATTATGCACGTGCGTGAGCGCGTGCATGAAGGCTAGTCATATTTTAAATGGTCATTAAACTCGTATATAAATCCTCTATAGTTATCTTAATCATGCCTAACACATCCAAATAAGGTCTAATCAATATAAAAAAATTAACCACAAAATATTGGTACAAATGCATATTATACTGCATTTTCACTCACAAACATTACCATCTGTCACAGTAGTATACTTGTATATAGTTGCCATATGTATGTTTTATACTGATATAAAGTAGTAGATATGATATTTAGGTACCCTTGATATCTCCCATATGTCCTCGTCAATTTCCAGGAAACAGATCTGGTCTTTAGACTTTGGTGGTACACTAAGCAAATTCTCAAAGATATTAGTGGCGTGAGGTTTGTTACTGAAGGATGTGATTATATGGTGCTTTACATGCATACACTATTTTAGAATGATAGGAAAGGCATTGTTACTGATTACGTACTACGTATAGAAGAAAGGCATTGTTACTGATTACGTATTACGTATAGTACTCCATATTTATAAGTGAGAGGTCTTAATGTTTGAATCTCATGGATGACGAGCTCGAGTCGCATGATGAGTTCGAAACTAATTTACTCCTCCCCCTGTTACTATAAACATGTCATTGTATTTAAATAAAATAAAAAGAAGAAGAAAGACATTAATTGAGGGTTGGTTGTTATATCCTACAAACCCGTCAAACCAATAGACCAATCCAAAAAGGATATATGATATATCCAAGAGTAAATGCAGCACTCGTATGAGTAGATTTTCTAGGCAAGAAACTAAGCATCACTCATTAACCCTAAAGTTAATACATTTATAGGTAGATCAATGATAATGATGCTATAGATTAGAATTTCTATCAGCCCTTGATTCACAAAAAAAATTGGAGAGAAAGGGCAGTAGTTTATTAGAGCCTATGAACAAAATGGTTACTGGGAGACCTGTGGTAATCGTAGGACTGATGTTCTTGATACTTGCAGCAGTCGAAGGAAAGGAAGCTCCATTGGTTTTCAAAGATTGCTACGGGAAATGCTATTCGAAGTGCAATGTGACCAGGCCTCTTTGGTGTGCCTCCCTTTGTGTAGGAAAATGCAAGCACGGAATGTCGGTACCACTACTACAATACAGGCTATCACCGGCAGAGCTAAATCCGACAAGAAACCCAATTTCTGTCGGAAATTTGGCACAAATCCGACATTAAACAATGTAATGTCGGACTGGCATAGCGACACTAATGCTAGCGTCACTAAAGGCTATCAGTGTCGCTTTGTGCGCTTAATCCAACACTACACAGCGTCGGTTTAAAGCGACGTAAACTAATAAAATAAACTATATAATATAGAAACTAGTGTCGGTTTATAGCAACGTAAGCTAATAAAATAAACTATATAATATAGAACCGTGTGTCGGTTCAGATAACAATTAAATAAATAAAATATTCAAATACAACTTCGGTAGAAACAAAACAGAAAAATCCAAATATCAAAGTAAAAATCCTCCTAATGTAAAAATATCAAAGTAATCAAAAACAAAAAAATCCAAATACAACTTCGATGGAAACAAAACAGATCAAAATTGGAATGAAAATAGATTCATGTTCCATTAAAATCCAAACTAAAAACGTTAAATTCCTGCACTTCGTCACCTAAATCTACCCAACCACCACCACACCAACCAACCAATTTACATAAATCCTCAATCTGAAACCCTAACAAACTAACCTCCGAACCCGTACAGAGTCCTGCTCTGCCTCTTGAGCGCATAGACGACGTTCATCGCCGTCACTGTCTTCCTCCTGGCATGCTCGGTGTAAGTCACGGCGTCACGGATCACATTCTCCAAGAAGATCTTCAGCACTCCATGGGTCTCCTTATAGATGAGGCCGCTGATCCGCTTGATGCCGCCACAGCTAGCCAGACGGCGGATGGCGGGCTTTTGTGATGCCCTGGATGTTGTCCCTCAGCACCTTTATGTGCCTCTTGCCTCCTTCCTTGCCCAGCCCCTTGCCTCCCTTGCCGCGTCCAGTCATTGTTGCGGAAATGAAATTAGGGTTTGATTTGGGATCGGATATTTGAATTGAGATAGCAAGTTACAGTGTCAGAGAGGTCAGGTGGAGGGGGTTTATATAGAGAGGTTTGGGAGCTTTGATACGTGGGTTGTGTTTCTTTACGTGAGATTTGGGGGGAATGCGAGGACCATGGATTGGGCGCAATCGACGGTTAAGGGTTGCGATCCGTGCCGTGGGTTTGGGTGATGGGTTTCTTTAAAATATTTAAAAAAATAATTTGTGTCGCTTTATAGAACCGACACAAGCTTTAAAATATTTAAAAACAATAATTTGTACCCATACTTTATGTCGCTTAAAAACGACACTGTTTTTCTTTAAGCGACGTCTGTATTTAAAAATTATTAAAATATATGTGCTTAAACCGACGTAGGAATTTTATGACGCTTAAAAGCGACAGTAAATCCGACGTCATGTTCAGTTAGTGTCGCAACTGTCTTATGTGCCACTATATTATATTAAACCAACGCCACCTACTAACACTATAAGGCCCTTTTGTAGTAGTGTACCGGATAATCTTTGCAACTGTACTTGTAGCTGCTCAAAGTTTATGTGTACAAATGTGGGCTATGGTATGAACAAAACAAACCCTAGCTCTCTATGGACTCTTAGGTTTACAGTTCTATTTGCAAATACATTTGCTCATGATGACTGCATGCACAAAAGGCATTCATTTCCTAGCTAGTTTATTGTTTTTATTCTTTCATGATTTAGTACATATTTGCACAGTGAAATGATATCTTTATATTACAGATCCAAAGAAAGTGCAACACTGCATCATGAATTGCTCGAAGTTGTGCAACAAAAATAAATATTAGGCCATTATAACTAGCATTTTTCGTAAACAAAAAGTGTACATATGTTGTTGTATTAAAAAATATTTACTTATTATTTGAAAAGACATTGATATTGATAGCCTCTAAGGCTACCAAAATGTTTTCATTTTGTTGGATTTGTAGAATTATTTTCTTACAACGGTGAGATTCGATATCCAACCGCTATAAATAAGTTGTATTGGAGAGATCTTCTTCCGTCCATCTTATCCTAAACTGTTCCTAGTCATAAGACTATTAAATGGATACTTATAATCCATATAATCCATAAAGACTGGTACACACTATGTTAGCTTAATTAGGAGGATGGCTAACCTTTAGCTTGAGACAAGTATGTAAGTGCTCAATATAGAGTGAGTTCACTGAACACAAACAAACAAGAGTACGTGCTTGGAGTTCTATATTGGAGTTGTTCTAAAAGCCAATTTATATAATATTGGATATTATGTAATAACTTCATGTTAATTAATTAACAAAAGGCAAATTTTGTCCATTCATGAATTTGGCTTTATATTATAGTGATAATATACTATGAATGAGTCTATAGGATTTAAGGTATGGAGACAATGTCCTAAATGAGGTTAGCGTAAGGAGACTTATATTCCATAGTCATTTAGTCCTTAAATAAAGTTCTTAGCTTTTTGGAAACTCAACCGGGCATTGACTATCCGGAAAGGCCGGTGTAAATCGTATTAAAGTCAACACGTTCTTGTGCTACGGGTGTTGGACACATGATGGATATACAAATGCTTATATGTTAATAAGTTCATTGAACACTGATTGTTCAAGAAGTTTAAACGTATGGATGCTTACCACATGGCAAACGTTACAAAGCTTTTGGTTGTAATATGTAAATAGTTCTTAGACTTGAAGCATCATAGGTATCTTATATTTTTAGATATGAACTTTGATTTCACCTTAAAGCCCTTAATGAGATCGCATGGCCCAATAGTGTGATACTCGGGTTCTTGTGTATACTATGAAGGTACATGAATGTGCAATAAAGAATCTATCACCTAATGGTAATTGTTCAATAGAAGGAGATATCCCTCAAAGCCACCTAAAGATGCATCTCAGGAATCTCTGACCAAAGTAACTATTGATCAAGCTATGTTTGTAAGAACTGCTTCAACATGAGATGCATCATGGCGATCATAGATGATTGTATGTGACTTGACATAATGCCATATCACATAATTCTTGATCGGGATCTAGATATGGATGATAGAAGAACCGAATTTCATTGTAACTACAATCAAAGTTCGAAAGAGTATCATGGTTAGTTCATGTATACTTCTACTTAGGGGTGGGTTTGGTATGGTTACCATACCAAAACCTCCGTATCAATTATCATACTAAACTTTCAGTTTGGCAAAATCTATTACCGTTACCGTACCAAACTTTCGATATACCGAATTTCGGTGCGCCAAATAGTTCGGTTGGCATGGTATGGTAATGATAATTGCCAGTTTGTTTTGGGCCAAAATCTTTTTTTTTTCCCAACCCAATTCAAGGGCAAGACTTTCTTATACCTTTGTCTCATATATTATAGCCTAAATTCATCTATCATTCATCATTTACAATTCACACACATAATAAATCAAATGATTCATGATGGAGATTAAGGTTAAAATGTAAATAGAAGTTCCAACCAAATCAAATAGAAGTTTATAATCCAAATAGAAGTTATAGTTTCAAAAGAAAAGAAAATTGAAAATGGATCAAATTCAAAAAATAAAAATATATTGTATATTACTTCTTAAAACATAAATGATGAGTTTTGTAAAATCAAATCAACAACCTAGATTTTATTTAAAGTGTGGTCAAATCTTAGAACAGCATACCAAATTTCGGAGGCCAAGCAGAAGCACTTCAAAGGCAAGCGAAGGGTGATAAGTAATATATAGATATATTATATATTATATAATTACATATATAATTATATGATTTGATTAATAATATATTACATATATTATATTTTTCGGTACAGTACAGTAATACCGTGGTAATGGTATCTAATATCAATACCGTGCCAATACCGATTGGCACAAAATTAGTATGGTATGGTTGGCAATTCGGTTAGCATGGTAATTTGGCAAAAAATTCACTCCTACTTCTACTAACCGGGTAGCCATGACATGCTGCTAAGTGTCACTTATAGTGTATGAAATTAAATTAATTCATTAATTAATTTCACTGTCGGCTTTAATTAGAACCTAACAGGCCACACACATATGATAAGTTCGAGTAATGTTATATGGATGACAATTAGATATAATTAATTTTTAATTATATTAGATTAATTATTTGGTCTTATTGGACTTGGTTTTAATTAAATAGCTATTGGAGCTTATTTAATTAAAATTGGTCCAAGTCACAAACCCAAAGTGGGTAAGTGATAGGCCTAGGCAAATGGAACAAAGCCCATTCCGCCTAACCCAAGGGAGATGCGGCATAGAGGTTCCGGCAAGGAGTCTATAAATACTCCCCGTGTTTCTCTCATACACACAAAGCAAAAGTTATTCAATTTTGTCCCTCAGAAAAAAGACAGAAAAATTCTAAGCCAAAACACCTTAATGCCTCCCATTCTATATGGAGCCAAGTTAGAATTAACGACAGCATTAGTTATGGCCTAAAAACCCCATCCCTTTATCTATGGGCGGTTTTGTGAGAAAGGAAGGAGAGAGTCGTTCATTTCACTAATCTCCCTATATAAGCTCACACTTAGCTTCTCCTTCAATTAGGATCATATCTTAACAAGAGATGAGAGCAACTCTTCCTCTCTAACATCAAAAAGCCGGCCCTTAGAGGAAATATTAATAGTCTTCAATCTTTCTTCTAAGCTTCAAAATCCATCTCAAATCACTAAAGGTGTGGTGAATTTATAGGTTGCCTCTTTTGAGAACTTATAGAGGAAGAACTAAAGAAATCTATGGAGAAAGCCAAGAATAAGAACTAGTCATTTGCTAGCATTTGTACGAGGCCAAACAATAAAGAAAATTCAATACATATAATGTTTGGCTCTCAATAAAAGATAATGTACGATAACAAAAGTTATTTTCACCTTGCAAGAAGTTTATAGCTCTAGTACTTAAGAGTATATGTTTTATGTGCTAGTTTTGTAGCTCTAAAAAATATCAATTTTACTAAGAAAATATTATTGTTGCTCAATAGGCTCGTGAAGGTTTGAGCCATTATATGAAGAAGTGCAAAACACAATTAAGAACTCAATAGTGAAATAAGAGAGCAAGTGGTGGATGGTATATTCCTTTTCAACTCAGTGCGTTCAGTCCAAATGAAAAGTGTAGCTTAAATTGCTTTGGGCCAAGATGTTATTAACCCCATAAGTTTTGTTCTACACCAACATTCTAATCTTTCATTGTTGATTTTCAACTGCCACCAAAAAGGAATGTCAAGAATATATTATGCATAACTATGATCGTACGGTCTAGTAGTTTTCACTCACTTATAAGTCGCAGGTTTAAGTGAGACTCATTTATAGGTAGTATTCCTTCTCTCCTCTCCCGAATTAGACTAGAATATTATTGCATTAAAAAAAGGGGTGTGCTATCCACACACCCTATTTTACTTCTTACACACCTCTTGATAATTTTTGTCCATTGATCTTCTTCAATTCATCTGATCCGAAGGTCAAAAATTAAAAAGATGTGTGAGAAGTAAAATGGGATGTGTGGATATCATATCCCTAAAAAAAAAAAGCAAATAGTCCGCGATGTTTTCAAAAGGCCTTATTTTTGTCCCTTAAGTTCGAAATTGACCAGTGTCGTCCTCAAAATTTACCTTTACGCATCAGTGTCATGCATGTCGTCTAATTACATCAGAAGTTTTGTTAATTTGTTAATATCGTATCATTACTCAAACCACTACAGATGTTGCTGTGCGTGGTGGCCCATAAGGCCTCCTATATGTGAACCTATAACAGTTTTGTGGAATTCAAGCATTAGATCTTAAAGTTGTAATTGCCATTATTTGTGTGAGGATTGTAGATTTGACCATTGGATCATCATGTAATTGAGATAAAATGTTGTTAGAGTTGCATATGACTTGTAAGAACTTGCAGTTTAAGAATTAGTGGTCAGGAGACCCCAAATTAGACATTATAGTGTTATGACCATATGGGGGAACCCACAGTGAAAGTGTCTTTTGGTCAGGAAAATTATTATAGCAAAGAAATTCATCACTAAAGCACCATTTTGTTTGTAATTATGAGTGAATGTTGATTTTTTTTGTCAATCATCCTAGGTTTAGGGTTTAGGAACTTTTTTCCAATGTACCTAGACTTAATCATATTACCACGTCATGGCCAACGAGCAAAAATTAAAAAGAAATTATATGCGCAAAACAGGATCAAGTTTAACAAAAAATTTAAAAAATAAATTTAACAATGACGATAAAATTGATGTACAAACTAACATGAAAGACAAGGTTAGTTTATTTGAAGGTTGAGGGTCACAATGAGTAAACTCTAAAAACAATATTTTTTCAATTACACCCTGTAAAAAATTTCATCTGGTATTGGATAAAGCAATCATTTCATTTTCCCTTTTCTGTTACCCCTACAAAATTGCTTTTAAATTTTTTTTTAAATAAATGAGATTATCCATACTAAGGGAGATTATATAGGTTTAATCTCATAATAGATTAGCAATAATGTGGTTCAAATTCGCCTTTGCCGAGAATCGAACATAAATTCTCTCATTTACAAATAAAGATGAATACCATTAAACTGTAATATTAAGTGGTAATTGCTTCTAAATCCTAAGAGAGAAAAAATAAGGTAAAAAAGGAAAAATCGAGAAAAGAAACAAAAACAAAAAAGTGCTGAATTTGGATCACACCCCCACCTTCCAGATACACAAATGGCAGAAATTGATTGGTTGAGAGCACCCAACAAACGTAGGCCAGTCCACATGTGAGAATAAAGCATATCACGTGTCAGAATCCAACTGCAGTCATTAGTTATGGAAAGGGATGTGCTATCCACACATCATTTTTTACTTCTCACCCATCATTGTTAATTTATGTCCATTAATCTTCTTCATTTCATCTGATCCGACGGCTGAAAATTAGAAAAAATGTGAAAAGTCAAAAGAGGTGTGTAGATATCACACCCTTCTGGAAATTACCTTGCGTCTTTGTCTCTGACGCCCAATGACTAAAATATCGATAATATCAACGAAATATTGCCGATATTATCGTTTTTCAAAGAGAACGATAGTTTCCCACGTATCCCCCTAATTGTCGTCAAAATATCGCGATATTATTGATAATATCAATAATATTGCGATATATTCGATATTATCGAAACAATCGTCATGGCTCCGTCGTTGGAAAGGCAGCCGAGGCTGCGTCGTCGCAGCTGCCCAGATCTCTCTCTACAATCCACGTTCAGACCCAAGATCTGCGCCTCAACAACGCCGATTCTGTCGCCATTGTCGAAGTCGCGGCGAAAGAATTCGCGGAACGGATTGCAGTTGTAGATCCGGAACCCGTGGTTTGTCCCCACGGCGAAGCAGGCGTGGTCTTGGTTGAAGTAGACGTGTAACAGAGACGGAGGTGAGCGCGGCGCCGGCGAGGCAGGCTCCGAGGGGGAGGAGGAGAATGGGTGGTTGTTGTGGAGGTTGAGGTTGGGGTTTGGGGGCGATTGGGGGTCGTGGTGGTCGTTGCTAGAGTCAACGACAGAGGTGGGGTTGTCGTCGGTGGGATCGGTGAGGAAGGCGGAGGCGGAGGCGGAGATGAAAGAGTGCGAAGAGAGAGAGAGAGTGAGTGAGTGAGAGCAGAGATGAGAGAGTGCGAAGAATATGTGGTGGTTGTGCAAGTTGAGGACTCAAAAAATTGGGTAATGTGAGATGGCAAATGAGGTTGACGTTTTGGATGGTTTAAAAATTGAAAACCATGGACTCTGAGATGGTTTTAACTTTTAATCATGAAAACCACCCAAGGTGAATGGGTGATGGGAAAGAGCAAGGTGAGGTGGACGGTTTATAAAGTGGAATATATTTTATATATATATATATATATTGTGTGTGTGTGTATATATATATCTTATATAAATTATAAACTATTGTTTTCGATCACAGTTTTACATAATTTAAGAGCATCTTCAATATAAATTTTAAATAAAACCCCCACAATCATATAATTCTTAAATAAAAAAAATAAAGGGTAATAAGTCATTTATGTATCTTACCATGCAATGTATAAAGTGTAAAATATTGTACTAATTCATTATATATAAATGATTATGGTGTGTTTAAGCTTCTTTTATTAATTACTACATATTTTCTATACTCACAATGTTTGCCAGCTCGTTATATAATCAACTTAAATCAGTTAAATCCATCATGTAATGCATTTTCTTCTAATTTTTTGTGATAAACTAATAGATAATTGACTAAATAAACATTTTGCAAAGTTTCAATAAAAATTTCCAAGTTTTTCTTATAATTTCCATGGTTTTTATTCAATTTTTATTGATATCGATAATATCCCGATATTTCCATCGAAATTTTCGTGTTTTTGAACTGCCGATATTTCTGATATTATCGATATTTTATACTTGCTACCTCACTCTCTCTCCAGACCTGTGAGCCTGTGACTACAACTTGTGAAATCCCCAAAATACCCATGCACAACAACCTCACTGCCTCAGATATTTCCGTAATTATCTATTTCATCGAAGTCTTAACTCCTCTCCAGATCTTTCCTCTTTTAATTTGTGACGGCATCGTCGTCCAAAAGCCCCAAAATCTCTCTTTAGGGTTTTCACGGGTAAGATCCCAAATCCCTAATAAAATCCCTAGTTTTTCCCAATTCGAGCTCCTAGGGTTTCGATTTTAAGGTAGTGTACATATTCGGGGTTGATTCCCGCGAAATTTTGGTTTTTACCGGTTTTTGATTGAGGGCTTTGGTTTTATCGAATTCGCGTTTGAATTTCCACGAAAGTTGGGGTTTATCTGAGTTAAGATTTGTGCGGTTGGTGTTTGATTTTTGTAGGGAAGTCTTGGATTGTTTAGGGTTTTTTCGTTGGAGATTTCATTGGTTGGGATTTAGGGTTTTAGTTGGTTTAGAGTTGAATTGATGGCTTTGGTGGGTGAGGAGGATGTGGATTATGACAGTGATCCGGAGGAAGCGAAGCGATCTCTGGCGATGCGGAGGAGGGCCGCGGCGAGCGATGACGAGGAAGGTGAAGAGGAGGTGAGGGAGAAGCCAAGGGTGGATCCAAGGGCCGTGGTTCACTCCGATGAATCGGATGATCAGGGTGGGGCGGCTGAGTACGATGATGACGAAGAACTAGAGGATGAAGAAGAAGAGATTGATGAAGAAGAAGAGGTTGAGGAGGAAGTTGTGGAAGAAGAGGACTTGGAAGGATATCAGGAGAGCGGCCGTGAAGGCGAGATGGGTGGCAGGGTTGAGGTTTTGGCTGTTAAGGAAATGGAAGGTGATGGGCGGAGGTCTGTAGAAGGGTCCGTGGATGGGAATGGGGGTAATCAGGTCGAAGAAGGGGAGGAGAAGAAGGAGAATGAGCCATTTGCAGTGCCGACAGCGGGTGCATTTTATATGCATGATGACCGTTTCAGGGACAATTCTGGTGGTCGGCACAGGTATTTATTTATAATTGTATTTTCCGTCAGTGTTAATGTAGGTTTAGTTTTGCAGGTGGGAGTTGTACTGTTGTACTATGGAAGTAAACTTGTGCAGCTGTGATATTGGCTTCTTTATGTATCATTTCCGTTGGCATTTTTGTTGTACTTTTATGCGCAAACGGAAGCGAATTATAACAAAGTACTAATATCAACGTCGTAGGTGAAAACTAAAACAAACAATCTCAAACTAACAAAAGAGATTTACGTGGTTCGGCGTAAAGCCTACATCCACGAGCGAAGCACGACGAGGAATTTCACTAAACAAATTGAGATTACAAAAGAGTGTTTAAACTCTCACAACCCAAATCCCACAAATTATAAACCCTAAACCAAACGAGTAGAGAACCCAAAACTAATGGAGAAGATTCTCCCAAATTGCTCTCTAACTCACAAACTCACAAATTGACTCTCACCAAATTGCCACACAAAATACACTAACCCTAAGGTCCTATTTATAGTGCATAGGACTAGGTTACAATAAGAATCCTAATAGGAAGTAAATCCAAATCCTAATCAAATAGGTAATTAATAAAATCTCTCCACCAAGGAAACCAACTAAGAAGTCAAAATCCAAATCCAAATAGGACACCAAAACCAAATAGGTAACACAAACCTAATTTTTTGCATCATCCTAATTTTGAGCTGTAAAACCCAACAATTTTTTCCTTTTTTTTTTATTAATGTTATGCGTCTTACCCATTAGTTTACTTTTCTTATGTGTTTTGTGTTAGTTAAATTATTTTGGTTGAAAGTACATTCTTGGACATGCCAAGGTGATAGTTACCTCACATATTAACAAGCTTTGTTTAAACTGTGGAATGGGTTAAAAAGATTTATGGTAGAGTTTAGTTGTTCTTAAACATCATCTGCACTTTCATTGTATAGATGTGGACATCGCAGTTTCATTCCTACACGGAAGTGATTGTTTACGATTTTCATAAGGTTTAATGCGCAAAATTGGATGCTGCTCTATTGCAAGTTAGTGTAAATCGAAATCTCTTCTCGGTGTATCCATTATTTTATTTTGCATTGTCTCACTTGGCAAAGTTTTGTGAACACCACAATGGCTCACAACCCCCAGGGGTTAGTCCTGTTGGTGGACGGGCTGAGATGCACCTCAGTAAGCATAGGCCTCATGTTGAATTTCCCATGGATGCTATAGGGCTACCTCCTTTTTGTTGTCCCAGTATATGCTATCAAAAGAACAAAAAAGTACTGCATTTGCTCACCATGACTGCTGTGTCAGAAAATGATTTGCCATTTTTATTTTGATGCTGTGGTTACTTGTATCATAAAAGTTGAGGAAATTTTGGTGGATTATATGTTGATTTGTTTAATATTGAAATAAAATGAAAACATGGATGGACAGAATTGCTTTTTCCTTGTGTGATACCCCATCTAAGCTTTCCATGCCAAACCTAGTATTTTTCTCTGGGGTTCCTAAGGTATAACATTATTTTAACATTGATATCTAAAGTTTCCTTTTTGGAATTGCCCTCTCATTGGTTTTAGTTTTTATGGGTCTAGTTATGGTGTATAGCACTGTAATAATTTGAATTATTCTTCTTTTAGTAGGCGAACACATGGTGGAAGGAAGCTGTGGGAGTCCAAAGATGAAAGGAAATGGGGGCACGATAAGTTTGAAGAGATTACTTTGCAGGAAAGGCACTACGACGAGGTAATAGTTGTATACATGGTCATACTGCAGAATATTTCTACAGATCTTATTTCATCTCTCATCTGACTTTCTAATGTGGACTGCTTACTAATGCAGGGAAAGAAACCTTTGAAGGATCCTTATGTAGGTCGTGGAAGAAACCGAGGTATTGATCGTGGGAGTACCAGAGGAAACAGGTCTAAAGAATATGACAATAATAATCTACAGGTACCCAAGGGTGTGAGAGGGAGAGGGCCCAGGAGGTATGGACCAGCTTTTAGGAATAACAGACAGGCACAGCCAACACAAAACAAACAGTGAGTACAACGTATTCTTATGGTACTAATACTTTTTTCGTTATTCTATGATTGTTTATAATCAGCTGTCACATTGATATTATTTTCAGGTCTGGAAAGCCGGCAGAGAAAAACATACAAAGTAATTCACAGAGAACATTTACTCCCAACTCAAATGCACAATCTGACCAAGTTTTTGCTAGGAAAAATGTCTTTGCCTCAAGCTTGAATTCAGCTTCTCCTCCTTTTTACCCATCAGGTTCTTCCAGTTCCAATAAAGACATCACTCTTACCCAAAAGCGGGATGGACAGGCTGGGAGTGGTAAGAGAAATGTTCGGTCTTTTGTCATGCGGGAGAGTTTCAATGTGCCCCAAACCAATGCATTGGTGCGAGGGAAGAATATAGCTGAATCTGTTGATATGGACAAGCTTTATATTAATGACTCTACCAACCCAGCTGCTGGGAAGACTCTGACTAACATACAAATGTCACCTTCTGGGTCATTTGTCAATACCACTCAAGCTCCTCAGTCTAGGGTTCAAGGAAGGGGCGTTATCCCAGGACAGATGAGTTATCAACCGGTGTCTCAGAACCAAATGACAAGAGCTTCTCCATCAACACATCTCCATGCTTTTCGGCGCAATCCTGCTCAAAATCGATCTCAACTGTCTCTGCAAGCTCCTGCTCAGCAGATGGGACAACGCCCTGGAAGTGGATCTCAAGCTTCCTCTCCGCCCAAAACAACTCTCTCATCAAATTCCTTTGATTCGGGAGAAGTTGAATCACCTTCAGATTCAAGTAAATCTAAAGGTGCCCTGGTTGCAAAGGGAAAAGGCAGTGTTCAGGGTAGTGGAAGGGACACTCTTACGTATGGCGGAGCTCTGGTTATGGGACCCACTGGGAGTATGGATGTTAATCATGGAGATATTAACTTTCCTGGTACTCCAGCCTTTTTGCCTGGTAAGTATATTGGATTGGATTACCTTTCTGGTTATCAATTTCTTAGGAATTAGAGTTGCCCTTAATTGTAGAAATGAAAAATAAAACATAATCTAGACTAATTACCATTTTTTGCCCCGCCCTGTAACCTAAGAAAACATGTTCACTGCTTCTCTGAACTGTTTATGATTATACCACTATGGTGTTCTCTGAACTGTTTATCGACAGTGACTGACAGTAGCTAGAATATAGAGACTAAATTATTAGTGCATATTGCTTTTTCTTTTTCTAACATTTAAGCTTTCAATAGATTATGATTTGAGATCTCATCTGGTTCGATGATTGTGCAGTCATGCAATTTGGGGGCCAGCATACTGGGGGTATGGGAGTTCCTGCTGTTGGCATGGCATTCCCTGGATATGTTGCTCAGCCACAACTTGGCGGTTTAGGAAATTCGGGCGAAATGACATGGTATGGGAATTATTCTAATGTCAGTATGGTTCTATCTGTTGTCTTGTCTTCTTTTAGATCTTCTTGTTTATGGGAAGTAGATATCTTATTTAGTTCAGTTAAGTGGTTGACTACTTTGCATTAGAAATTATTGTCTGCTATAAAGAGAATTATATTAAAATATCTTTTCGTTATACTTCATTGCTGTGTGGGTAGGAACTGCTTCAATGTTGTATCTGTCTTGGAAAAATATCTTCAAATATTGCTATGAGAATGGAGTTCAATCTAAAGGGGTGATTCCTTTAGTTTGAGAAAGATCTCTGGTGGTAATTGTTTGAATTTTTTTCAGGTTACCTGTATTGGCGGGTGCTGCAGGAGCATTGGGGGCAACATATTGCCCTCCCTATATTACTGTTGATGGTTCTTATCATGCTCGTCCATCAGGACAAACATCTTGTGTGGGTTCCTTGAGGTTGTTGGTTTGGTGCCTCTTTGATAGTTTTGATTCTGAGATAATGGCCGCTCCTGTATCATATTCTACTTAGCTTGTTTGTTAGATTTTTCTCGTTTAATATTTTGTGGTTCCTTTTTATCTTCTTGTTGTCTGTTTATTTATTTAACTGTCTGTCTTGGTTAAATTTCCCTTGTTGAAGTTGAAATAATTGTTTAAGTGGTCTTTTTACTGCCACGTGGTCAGGAGATCCTATATTTTATTTAACATCTCTATCTACCATTCTAAATAATCTTCGTTAATTTGCAGCAAAGAGAATAATTCAAATAAAACCAATAATGAATGGAAGCCTTCACAAAAGCCTGGTACAGCATTATCTTAAACTTTGCCTCTGCTTCCTACTTTTTTAACTCTTGGCCATTGAGTTGGGCACTAAATACTTTTAATTTATTGTTATGGTTTGGTATTAACATAGTTTTTTCTTTTACAGAGATTGCGGGAGATGAATATGGCCAGCGACAAAACAAGCCTCGCAGGCAAGTCATACCTCATGTTTTCTAGCGCTAATTATTTGTTTGCCAGACTTTCTTCGACCTTATCCAGGGTTGGGTTAGAGTGATGAGGGTGCATATTATAGATTTCTACCTTTCGATGCAATCTGAATGATTTGTTCTCACATGCAGATACTCACAGATGAATGTGGCCAGTGAAGTACTTCAAAATAACACGGAGCTTGTTTGAATAAGCAGATAAAGGTGCCATCTTTGCCCGAGTTTAAATTTTCTGCTGTATTGGGAGTCACAAAATTCTAAGTTGTGTTTATTTGGTGATGCAGTCCTTCGTTCAGCCCTTTGTGATCTTCAGCTTATGTTCTGGGGCACTTTGGGCCAATGTGTTCCAAGATATCTTAGGTAGGGCCTTGGTCTTTCGTTAATTTGGTTTTACATATATTTAGTGCTTGACACCTCAAAGTGATAATTCTATATGGATAGCTCAAATTTCTTCCACAAGTAATGGCCTTCTATGTTTTATGAACAAACACGAATGAATAATTTGGAAAGGCCTGTAGGTGGAGAATTAAAATTCATTTATTTGTATTGTCGAGAATTGGACACTACAACCACAATTGTGACTAGTTTTCTTATTCTGTACTTGGACCATCGGGAAGATTTGACAAAGTTTTATCGTCATATTGTTGAGTGTATTTTACGGCTTTGTAATATTATTTAGTTGTATTTGACAAAGTTTTCTTCTGTTTCGCCGTTCCCCCTGTTCTAGCAGTTATGTATGACAAACACCTGCTCATGCTGTACTCAACCTAAGATCAACATTTGCGGCTTGACGGGTGGCATTCCTTGTTTACATGTTCGGTAGGAAACAGTCTCAATTGAAATAACTTTTAACATCTTTGTCCTTGTGAATTGGCATTGACAGTTGTGTGATACCTTCTCTTTTGCTGTTTTCAGGTTTTCTTGTGGTTTGGTTTTTTATCGAAAAGCTCGTGAGAAATGAAGACGGGCCTCCTCATAAACTACTATATAAAGAAAATGGAAAAAGAAGTACAAAGAATTGTTGTGCAGCAGTTCCGTAGGTCGGAGTTTCAGAAGGGGTATTTTTTTTTTTTTTTTTTTTTTTACATATGTAGATGCATTGGTTTTTTTGTTTATTTATATTGTTGAAAAACCTTTGTGTTAGTTAATTTTCCTTGTTTAGCTGGGGAGTTTGAACCTGCTTGAATATTTGAAGGGTAGAGTTTCTTGATTATTGAACTGTCGATAATGTAATCACTGTTTGCTTTGATAAGTGAATTAATTATGTTTGATTGGAAATTTTTAGCTGAGATTTTTTGATAAGCGTAGTCGGTAATCCATGTTTTTATTTTTATTCTTTTTTTTTTTTTTTTTTTTTTCTTCTGGTGAGAACGAAGTTAATGGCCTCTTCAAGTGGCCCGGTCTAAGGATGGCAACCGCGGCAGCCTTTGATCTGGGATGTGTGGTCTGAGGCGGACAGGGCAGTCGTCCATCCGCCTCCAGATCGAAGGTCGTCGAAGATTTGAAAGCATATTGGTTGCAGCATGATTTGGATGCTAATGGGTACTTAAATCTTAGACAACATGGCACAAGTTTAGCGATTAAATCTGAGATTGACTGCTTACCTGACCTGAATGACAATGATTTGTTTAACCAAAATACCAAATCGAAGAAATCTCTCATAAATCAATCAAAGCAGTTGAATTCACTTAATAAAATCGGTCTCTATTGAATTTACATTAAAAATAAAGAAAATAATAAATTAGAATTAAATGTCTCATTTTAGACTTTTGAAGACTAAACATTTATGTTTTTTGAGTTTTTTATTAAGCTTTTGAAACATTTGATTAAGATACTCAGACTTGATGTAATAGCCCGTTCCGGAAAAATCTTATATTGTTAGCGTGAAAAGACGATAATACCCTTACACGTTTTTGGTTGGGGCGTGTTAAGTGGGAAATGGACACATTTATTATTTCCCTAAGCTTTTGGAACAAAGATATTTTCTTAGTTGTGATTGGGTGGTGAGTTTTGGACCACACACATATCCACATCACTTCTCTCTCTCACCCTCCCGTGCTCTCTCTCTCATACTCACTCTTTCTCTCCCTCTCGATTTCTGCCATTATCCGTACAACCGTACAGACAACACCAAACCGAACCATTTCTTCACGGATCGAGCCTTTAGTTACCATCATCATCATCCTTGTGAGTTTAGGAGTCGATCCGTACTATTTTCTGGGATTGAAACCTTCGAAAACCCTAGGAACCCGTGGGCTCCGTCGAAGGTACTGTTCATGCACTTATGATCGTGAAGGTTTTAGAAGATTTTAAGATCATAGGGAGCTTCTAGATGTCTCCACGAAGCTCAGGGAGCAACGTTGACGTGTTTTGGACGTCGGGATAGCAAGTTTCGTAGGTGGCTGGTTTTCATTGAAATTCTCCGGCGAGATCCCGTGATTTTTGGAGCTTAAAAGTGGTAAGGATATGTTCTACTCGTCATAAGCTTCAATTTGGTTCAAGTTTTGTGAAGTTTGGTTGAAAAACGGACGAGATATGAAGGTTTTCATGTTTTTCCAGAAACCGGCGAGTTACAGCGGCGTCAGCAACGGTCTCCGGCGAACCAAGGAAGACGAAGGAGAATATTCCATCAAGTCTGACGGAATATTCTAACGGTGTCAAGTTAGTTTTAAGGGAATCTGTTAGCTTTTAACGGAATATTCCCTAACACTGTTACTGTTACCGTTAGGTGTGCCAGGCACGTGGCCGGCGCGTGAGGGGTTGGAAATTTTTTCTAAAAATATGGGGATGTTCGTGAGGTTGAGTAGGTCTCAGTGGTATATTCATATACCCAATTTGAGCATTATATGAGAAGTTATTACCTAGTTTTGTTTATGTGCTCTAAAATAACGCCTATATAGTTGTTTATCATACAGGCGAGACTTATCCGGAGGACGAGCGTAGCCAGGCTAGGCACGGGGGTTACGACCCTTCGACATATATGTGAGTGGGCAGTTGTTTTCAGTGTGTATATATATATATATACACACACACTTGACGTTTTTCCCAGAAAACGTATTTAAAGGAAATGTGTTTTAAATGTCATGCCATACTTGCATTGTATTTTAGCATATGCATTATCATGATTATGCATATTGTTGCATGGTGCTGCGAAGGCCCAGGCGAGACTTATCCGGAGGACGAGCGTAGCCAGGCTAGGCACGGGGGTTACGACCCTTCGACATATATGTGAGTGGGCAGTTGTTTTCAGTGTGTATATATATATATATATACACACTTGACGTTTTTCCCAGAAAACGTATTTAAAGGAAATGTGTTTTAAATGTCATGCCATACTTGCATTGTATTTTAGCATATACATTATCATGATTATGCATATTGTTGCATGGTGCTGCGAAGGCCCAGGTAAGCCACATGTGAGTATATTATGCTGGTAATGATTATGAGATAGACGGTGATGTTGTGATGCATATTGAGCTCATTAATCTGCACCCCGGTGTTAGTGCTCTCGCCCAGAGTTAGGGGCATAGTCCTTCACGTGATGTTCACCTCCCGCACCACACGCTCATCTTGGATCCAAGTTAGGTGCACAATCCTGTCGTATAAACCACTTTCAATGGGTTCGACTCGTAGGTGACCCGCGATTAGCGCACAGTGTTCACGTGATCGTAGCACTAGAGCGTATTTATTTTACACCCAGTCCTGACGATTAGACCACGTGAGGTGGTTCCGACTCGTGTGCAGATATGTATATACATGATGAGATATGTGACGTATATACATGATGAATTATGTGATGAGATATGAGATTGAGAAGTGATTGAAATGAGCTCTAGATTCGCCGTATAGATCACGTCAGGTGACTTCGGCTAGCAGATGATTATTATGAATTGCATCACCTGGGTTACAGTTGGTATTTCATGATATTGGGCATGGCATACATATAAATATGAATCTTGATATACTGAGCATGATTTGAATTATATTTACGTATTCTATTTTCTAGGAAAACTATACTTGTTTTACGACGAGGGGTTAGTATATTCAAAGGAAGATAAGGTTTTCATATAAGCTTCGTTTTACTGACCCACTCAACTTTGTTTTTCGCCCCTCCAGGTTCTGAGTAGAATTCTTGTTGTTGGCATAGCGAAGGCTCTCAAGGCAGTTTCTGACAGATCACCATCCATATAGGATCACCTGAGGATATCGGTTATTTAGTACTTCTTCTGCTTGACTACAACTAGACTTTTATGCTCTGTATTCTTGGAGTTCACACTTCTTCTTACACTAGTATTGCTAGCGTTTCGGTTTTAATTTATCCGTAAATTCTATTCTTTATCGCTTCCGCAATGCACACATGGCTTGCGTCATGCTCACGTGACGGCCAGCATGCCCTGATTCAGGTCGGGGTGTGTAACTTGAACTACTTCAGATTAATTGAAATTAATTAACATTTAAATATCTACTATATATTTTAAATAATTTCAACTATATTTAAGTCTAAAAATTTAAACTTTTCAAATCTAAATGTACATCTATGCCAAAAGGAAACGTACCAACATTAAATGAAAACGTACCAATGTCAAACGAAAACGTACCAACCCCGAATTAAAATGTACCCAATTATAAACTATATTAAAATGAACATTCATCTTTTTGGATTGTTTAAAAATATGTTTGATTCATACACAATGCTTTAGATAGCCTTTTTTTTTTTTGTAGATAAGTCTCTGGAACAACTTTTAGTTGATCGGGGATAAATCCTTATTATTGTAGATAATGCTAAATAATAACGATAAATCATATAATTTTGAATTAACAAAAAGGCAATTGTCCGTTGATTAATGACTCTTTCTATATAAAAAATAATTAATTAAAGTAATTTAAACTTTTACATGGTTAACAACTCTTTCTATAAAATAAAAAATTAATTAAAGTAATTCCTCATTATTAGGATAAAAAGTAATAAAACTTATGTTTTGAAAACAAACGTACCAAAAATTCAAATGTACCAAGAAGCCAAATGGACCATAAATTCAAATGTACCAAGAAGCCAAATGGACCATAAATTCAAATGTACCAAGTAACTAAATGTAATATTATAATCAAACGTACCGATATAACCAAACATACCTAACAACGAGTTTTGTTACATTCTATTTAATTTACTAAAATAAATATTTTAATAAAAATAAAAAAATCTTAAATCATCAGAGATGCATAAAAATAGGAGGAAAAAAGGGAATGCTAACATGAATAGACTTCTAATGAAATAAATTGAAATAAAATTAAAGTACCAAAATTGTAGGAAAAATGTTTAATCAAATTTGCAAAAGGAATAGATGTTTAGTCTATGGCCGTCTGTATCAAAACGTCCAGTTAATAAACAACTGATTGAATCACATTATTACTAGCTCATTGTGAGGTTAAGCCCACAATCTCTCCCTTAGTGTAGATAATATCGTTTGTTTAAAATAAAATATAAAAAAAAAATCATTTAACAACTAATTTAATCACATTATTATGCGCGTGCGAAATTTTTTTTTTATAACCGGCATTATATGCCTCTTAAGATGTTTTGAATGTGTTTAAAAATAGAGAAAATAATATTTAATGAACAACTGATTGAATCACATTATTGCTAACCTATTGTGAGGTACTAATTATAAAAATAAATAAATAAATAAATAACTGTTCAAAAGTAAACTACAAAGCGATCCTAATCAACCTCCCCACATGGGAAACACATGTTCAGGGATACAATCCCATTAGTATCACATCACATCAATTCAGAGTAGAAAGTAGTTTGCATAACAGTTAACACAATAAAGTGTAGTGCAGTGCATAATTAAAAGTATGATTACGTGAATATTACAAACTAGATAATATTGTAGTAGAGGAACCATCACCAAGTCTGTAAGTGAAAACCTCACTACCAAGCCCACTCGTCACTCCCAGGGATTTCCTTGTTCTCGCTATGTCCTGAGGGGTTGACAAACCAAGTGAGAATGAACCAAGTTTATCTAGTTAAAATCATTTGAGCATATTAACTCCCGTTTTGAAATCAAATATAGAGTCGAAAACTGCATAAATAATAATACTACCATGATAGTAATAAAGTTCACATCACAACCCTCGTCACATCAAAGAAAGTAATTCAATCAAACGCGCAATATCAATCAAGTTGTATAGCAAGTGAAATGGTATCTACTTGATCGATGACTAGCGTTTACTAGCGAATCTAACCTCTACTAGAAATATTAGTACCTGCAATAAACCTACGGCAGTATATAACTATACGATATGTATGATGACCATGTGGTGAAAATAAATCACCAACCGTATCAATATATTATTTAAACTAATCATATTGTTGGTCATTTAAAGTAAACCCTAGTTTTCGAAGGAATCCACTCACAGGTAAGTATAGCGTCCTTCCTCGTCATGCTCCTTGTCTGACTCCTTTTTAATCTCTAATAAACCTATGGATGTGACATGTAGCTTAACTAAGCTTTTCTAGTCATTCTATGAAAAATTATCCAAAACTGCCATTTAGGCTTCGAATTTGCACAAACAAAGGGTGCCACGTGATTCAGAACACCTAAAAACCTTAGGGTAGGTGACGAGTTTGCACGCGCCGTAAAGACGTGCCGCCGTCGTGGCACCGTCCCAGTTAGAATCATTTATGGGTATAGTTTTGATTGTTTTACGTTTTGATTGTAAGTGTTAACTTTTGTAAACAAAATCAACTATTTGTGGATATGCTTATAGTTTTGATATATTGGATTTGGAAGGTACTTAGAAAGGGGCTTAATTACCTTATAAAGCCCTAGGAATTACTACATTTATACTGACAACTTTACATGGTTGTATCCCTATATGTATTGTATTCATTGCGTAAATATGAATTAAACCAAAAATATATTTACGAAATGCAACAATTTAATTATGTACACAACTATTTTGCTAAAAGTAATGTTAGGGAGACTAAATTTGTAGAAAATTTTTAGTAAACTAAATGACATGAAAATTGATGATTGGATTATTACTTAAACGTTAATAAACGTGCTCATTTTCTATTGGTGACACATAATTAAGTTTGCAAATTTTGTGTACAAATTTAATCTCTATAGCATTACTTTTTGCTAACACCAATTGTCCACACGAGTCGTCTACAGTTGATAAAACTGACATACATTGATTGTTAAAATACAACTACGCATGAACGACTAACTTTAACGTTAGAGCAAGCAAAATAAAGAAATCAAAGCTTGATCGTGCAATTATCCAAAATAACGGACACTTGCAGCCACTTGCGGAATACTCGCAAGTTTTTACATGGGGTTTTGTGGGGCCAGATTATCTGAAGGACAATACAGATGAAGGGCCAGGATTGGCTGTGAGACCCGCCGACATTTCCGTGGGACCCGTTACAATTCTATTCAGCGTAGGTCAATAAGAAAAGGGACTTGGATTCTCTCCTGAGCTATTGCCAACGGAGCCTAGGGATCCATTAATCACAGCCCTTCAAATCAATCCTACGGCCAAGAAACTTCCTTCCTTTGAAAATTTCGACCTCTCTTCTCCCTAAATCCCTCAGTTCTCCGATGAACCCACCCCAATCCCTCTCTTCTCACGCGAGCCCACCCCCAAACCCTCTCTTCATCGTCGAGCTCACCCCAATCCCTTCCATCCCCAGCAACCCCAACTCCACCCATCTCTCCTTCGGCGACCTCAACTACCCCAACCCCTTTGTTTGCCGGCGAGTCCAACGTCAACCGTCTCTTCGACGGCGACGCCACCTAGTCCCCCAACTCCACCCATCTCTCCTCCGGCGACCTCAACCACCCTAACCCCTATGTTCGCCGGCGAGTCCAACGTCCCTCTATTCGACAGTGACCTCACCTAGTCCTCGAAATGATTTAGTGGGCTAAGGAAGTTTCTTGGTCGTAGGATCAATTTTGAAGGGCTGTGATTAATGGATCCCTAGGCTCCGTTGGCAATAGCTCAGGAGAGGGATTGGATGCTTGTTGGTCCATTTGGCGTTCTAGAGGATCGAATTTTAGAATGGAGTCCTAAAACGCGGTCTGGAACCTGTGACAGGAAGGGGGACTTTGCACGTCTTGTTTGGTCTAGGAGATTTATATTAATATTCCATCAACTTTCAATGACTGGGGCTCCACTTTCTATGATGGAGTTAGCAACAGAGCTTTTGAGCTGTGGAGCCACGGTTTCTGCTGTAGTTCTTAGCAAGAAGGGTGGTTTGATGCCAGAGCTAGCTAGGAGAAGAATCAAGGTGCTTGAGGATAAAGAAAAACAAAGCTTCAAAACTGCTATGAAGGCAGATCTTGTCATCGCCGGGTCGGCAGGGTGTGCATTGTGGATTGGTGGGAACAATTTTAAGAACCAAGTTAATACATTTGCTGATCCCAAAAGTTTTAAAGTGTGTAACATTAACTATCTAACTATCAATACCTCCATATTGTTTTCAGTAATAACGTGTTGCAATGTTTGTATGCTAGCCAGTGACCTGATTTTGTATTTACCTCTATTGATTTTGTATCTAACATCGAGTCTTGTGCTTGTGTAGTTACAGATTTCAGTACCTTTTTAGCCTCATGCAGTACACGTTATACATGTAAAAACAGCATGCTCGACCATAGAGATTAGTCATTTTCTTGTGAAATTTTCTGCTAGGATCATTATTTATCAACATGTTAAATTGGTCCGATGACTCCAATCTCCAGAGTGACTTCCATGTAAATGTTACAGCACCGTATGGATGGAACAACATATATTGCTTTAGTAATTTATCCTGTGTTGAAAACCATCTACTGTCCTCCAATACTCTATCTACTTTCATACATATTGAGTGGGAACAATGCATGTTTTCTGCAAGTAAGACAGGGTTTTTTATTCTAGGAGAACAATGACATCAACCAAGTTATTATTATGCTCTGGTTTACCTTCTGAGGATGTGTTTATGCATCGTTTATTTTTCTGCGCAAGCCTTCAGAGATAA
The DNA here is from genome assembly GCA_024362995.1 of Heteromeles arbutifolia. Lineage (NCBI taxonomy): Eukaryota > Viridiplantae > Streptophyta > Magnoliopsida > Rosales > Rosaceae > Heteromeles > Heteromeles arbutifolia. Next base: position 19,162,540 of record JANCRC010000012.1, read on the forward strand.
ATTTTGAAATCAGTATTCCCTCAGTAGTTTGTATATACATATATTCCTTTAACACTTTATTAGTTTGTTTTGCATTGTTGGGTTTTTGTATTAATTTTTTTTTAAAACTAAGTGACATTCGTATTTGCTATTTTGGGACTTGACAGAAAGAACCATTCTTAAATTTGCAGCTGATTTGATTTGTCTTGGTTTGTTTGTTTCAGATCAATACATGGATCATTTTCCAGCTGGTGCAAGTCAAATTGCTTGGTGGATCATGGAAAACCAGAGAGAATACTTTGATCGTGCGAAGGTTGTGCTTAACCGAGTGAAAATGCTGGTTTTTCTATCAGAATCACGGTCTAAACAATGGCAAGACTGGTGTGAAGAAGAAAAGATTAAGCTTAGGTCTCCACCTGCTGTTGTACCGCTCTCTATTAATGACGAGCTGGCCTTTGTAGCTGGCATAGCTTGTTCACTAAATACTCCATCTGCTAGTACTGAGAAGATGCTCGAGAAGAGACAGTTATTGCGAGATTCAGTCAGAAAGGAAATGGGGTTAACTGATAATGATATGCTTGTGATGACTCTGAGCAGTATAAACCCTGGAAAGGGGCAGCTCTTGCTTCTTGACTCAGCACGCTTGATGATTGAAGAACCTCTGAAAGATAATCCTAATATAAAAAATCCAGTACGTAAGCGCCAAGCCCGCTCTACCTTGGGTAGAAAACATCACTTGAGAGCTTTGTTACAAGAATTGAATGATGGTCTATCATCAAATGGATTACTACCGTCCAGGGAATCTGATGACCAGTTGAATGAACCCCAGAAGAATATTTTTCCATTCAGTAATCTCTATACCTCTGTTGATAGTACAGGTGCTTTGACTTTCGATGTCCCTCATAAGAGGAAAGTGTTATCAGATAAAGGAGGAACACTCAAACGGTCTGTTAAATTTCTTATTGGTTCTGTTGGATCTAAGAGCAATAAGGTCGTTTATGTCAAAGAACTTTTAGGATTCCTATCTCAGCATTCAAACTTGTCAAAGTCAGTGTTGTGGACTCCAGCAACCACACGTGTAGCCGCATTATACTCCGCAGCTGATGTTTATGTAATGAACTCGCAGGTGATCCATCTTCTTATCTTTTAGTAGTGTATGTGAATACATAATTCCTCTAAATTAGTACTTGAGAGAGAAAAGCTATGACCTTTTGCCTTCCATGTCACAATATGATATCGTTTACAGTAATAACTGAGAACAACGGATGGAAATCAGGTGATCATAAATCTTGTGAAACAAAACTGTTGAATATGATATAAAAAGGTTGGTTTTGTGATCTCTGGATGTTATTTTGTTTAATTACATATGAGGTCTTTGCAACAAAAAATTAGAGTAGCTCTGTGTCCTCCAACTGTATGCACAAGTTTGTTGCGCTTCTAGAATTACGGAGGACTACTCTCTTCAAGCCTGAGCTTTCTTTCATATCGGGAATTCCTGAATTCTATCATAGGTATCAATCCAATGGTTATGTATGAACTAGACATACCGCCAAATGTTACCGTTGAATATGTATATGTAGGTTCCAATTTATTGAGTTTTTTACCCACGTCTCATTTCAGTTGAATTCATAATCTTGATTTACGCTTGTATGTATTTTATCAATTATTCTATGTCATTTAGAACTAACACAATTTGTCAAACGGTGCACAGGGACTGGGAGAAACTTTTGGGAGAGTGACAATTGAAGCCATGGCATTCGGTCTTCCGGTATGACTTCCAACTTGATTTTATTCCTCATCCTAAGTCTACTGCTGACAGTTAGTCTTGCTAACCGAACCTTAGATCTGCAGAGGCATAATCTTTCTTTTCTAACAACTACGTAAAGTCAGTATCTCAGAATCGGCTATGCAATGACGAAAGACGGTGATACTTTTATGCATGCCTCTGTGAAGCGAAATGGCCTCACGAATAGATCTCGGTCATTTGATCAAATACAATTCCTCTGTTTTTGCTTTGAGCAGGTGGTTGGAACAGAAGCCGGAGGCACAAAGGAGATTGTTGAACACAATGTAACAGGTCTGCTTCATCCTGTGGGGCAATCCAGGACCCGTGGCCTCGCTGAAAATCTTCGGTTTTATCTTAAGAACCCAGTTTTAAGGAAGCAGATGGGACTGAAAGGACAAGAAAAGGTAGAGCGGATGTACCTAAAGCGGCACATGTACAAGAAATTTGTTGACGTTCTTCTCAAGTGCATGAGACCCAAATAGAACATGTACCAGTAAGATGACATTCTCATTCTTTTATTTCTTAATTTTAGAGAACGCTGCGAGTGTGGAATTAATGGAAAGTATGTTACTCCGGCTAATCGATACGATACGATATTAAAATTTTCTTGAGCAAGTGTTTTTGATTGTTCGAAAGGTTGTTACTTTCTTTTCTTTCTTTCTTGGTTGAGTTGGTACAAAAATGAAGATGAAGGCGTGTTACGTGATGAGAGAGAACTGTAAACAACTTCGTCAGCACCGATAAGGTTACCAAATTACCCTTCCACACGTGTTAGAGACGAGCGCCTTGTCTTATTGTTAATCATATGGCTCCAGAAAAGTTACCGTCGTCGGTAACGCCAGATAAAGAAAAACGACGGGTATTAAGGGAACTTCAACAATTTGGAGTCTGAGAAACAGAACATATTTGAAGATAAAAAGGGCAATGAGAGAATCACCTTTCATATGCTGATCATCATGGAGAGTGAGTTTTTACAACAGGCAGCACTGGTTAATTTTACAGCAATAGCCTTGCTAATTTACTCATAAGACAGGCCATCTGCTTCGACGAATATTTATTAAAACGAAAAAATGTTCATAGGGCTGAAACGAACAAGAAACGCCATTACATATCTCAAATCTTGTATTGTTACGTGATTAGCCATGTCAATGCAAAGCTGCCAGCTCAACAAGCTCTTTGTATTCATCAGATACGAATGACTTCATCTTCAGAGGACCTCTTCCGTTATCCTTTTCTGGAGAGGCGTACTTAATCCCAATCACTGTTACCAAACCTGCAATATCCAATACAATTAACTTGTTTTACTCGTGTATTTCTTATGCGTAATAGAAAGTGAAACTGCAACCAGATACACGTGCGAGGGCTAGTAAATGCAAAAATGAAAACAAAAAGTATTTTGACTGATCGATCCAACAATATCCACACAAAATACTCACTATTGTGTATACGTCCATATAACAGCCGCTCCCCTTTCCAATACTCCAAAGGTCTTGTCTTGATCCTCGTGCTTCGCCTAACACCTGATTGCCACGTTGTACCAGCCCCTGAGAAAATGTCACATATGTATGAGTAAACACCTGCTAGACTTTTCCTTCTAGAAAGTTCTCTACTCTTCCGCTTTCTCTGTGGGCGTGAGTTTGCTTTGATCTGTATATTTTCATTCTGAGTGCTGCTGGTTTTCTCCAAAGTTGAGTCCGCCACGTTAAGTTCAGGCTCCTCACTAGCCACTGCTTCCTCATGTTTGTCTTCCACCTGTATCTTGTCATAATAAATCGCAAGATAAGCAAATGTTTACAATTCCAAAAATAAATGTAAACAGGCCAAAAAGGTAAACAGACCGTGTCTCCATCATTAGCCCCACAGTCCAAATTATCTGTATCAGCATCAGGGTGTGTATTGTCATTCAGAGTGCTGCTCGCCTTTCCCAAAGTTGAGTCTGCCACATAAAGTTCAGGCTCCGCACCAGCCACTGCTTCCTCATGCTCGTTTTCAACCAGTATCTTCTCATAATACATCACAAAATCAGCAAAAGTTTATAATTACATAAATAAAACACGTAAAAACAAGACGAGAGGTAAACAGACCTCATCCCCATCATTGTCCCCATTGTCCCAAGCATCTGTATCAGCATTAGGGCAACTTGATGTATCATTTATAACCCTGTTATGCATGTTACTGCCTCCAATGTTATCCTCAATGTCAACGTGAGATCCACTTGAGCCAAACTCAATTCTCGCATCATGATTTCTTGAATCTTCACTCGCAGATCTTTTTGATGCATGACTGAATTCTTCAATATCCATGTCAGGTGGACCTATCTCGGCAACTTCAACTTTGTCACTTGGTTCAATTAAATGTGACTTCAACTCATTAGAAATAGTAATCCACTCTCCCATGTCAACCTGCTCAGATTGTTTGTCGCAGTTCTCAACCGAAGAAGGATTTGTCACTGGCAACTGATCAATATCATGAGCTGAAAATGGATCGCTTGATTGACTTAAATGTAAAATTCTCTTATGCAAATCCCGAACCGAAGCAAAAGGGCTTTTTGGTGATGTTGGAGATGCAAAATGAACAGACCCTTCTGCCCGCTGTCTATGTTCCACACCTGTTGAACTGATTAACCCTTTTACCAAATTATCTATGTTTGTCATACTTTGGAATTCTGGGAGGTCTGATTGCTCTGGTTCAATTGATTTCATCCTCAAACACTTCTGTACATGAGTGACCGCCTCATCACCTTCTAGACATTCAGTATTTAGAGACAGCAGTTCATCAAAACTTCCTTCGTTCACTTCCTCAGCTAATGAACCTGTAATGGTCACAGTTATCATGCCCCTATGAATGAATAATAAGGGGATGGAAAGGGAAAATATATATCTCTATGTATGCATACACGCAAAGATTTGTCATGATTCACAGTAGATACTAAAAGACCTTTTTTAACAGCATTTTCTTACCAGCTAAATCCATCTCCTCCCATGTAACATTTTCATTAGGTTCTACTTGTGAGCTATGGTTCAGTGGACTACCATTCTCACTACTTTCAAAATCCATCAGCGGATAGGAATGCTTGTGCTTAGCCCACTTTCTGCATTATAAAAAACAATGCTGTCCTAATAACAAAAAAAAAAAAAAGCGTGCTAGATCCTAATGCAGGCATAATGAACAAATAGATGAAAATATATATTTTATGGCCATTAAATAAAATTTATTATTACCTCATAATCGATGGTCGACGGCTTCGTTTAATTGGGGATGGACTGTGCTTGTATGCAACAAACATAGCACCACCCTTCAGCTTTTCTGATTCTTTTTTAGCATCTGTGTACAAATCCGAAAGCAGTAAAATTTACAGTTGGACTAAATGCAAAGATTATGAAATACAAGCGGGGTGCAACTTACTTTCATATTTTTCATGTTCCTTGAACAATTCCTCTGGGTCTTTATAATTTTTGGAATCGAAAGGTGGTAGCAAATTCGTATCAGGTTGACTGCATGTAACAAACATCAACCTCTATCTTTAAAAGAGTAAAAATACTTTAATAAAATGAAGCATCAACTGTAAGCTTTACCTGGAATCAGGCTTCATAGAAAACTGAGCACGTTTAAGACCCAAGGCTGGTCTTCTCTGTCGGGGACTTTTCGCAGCCTTTTCAGGAAAAACTTTATTTTTCTGTTTCAATGCCCATCGATTACCAGGCTCCACAATTTCTGAAGTAACACTTGCAATGTTTTCCACTTGATCTTTAAGTTTACTTGGACTATGTTGTGAGGCCTGAAAAAAGCACCGTAAGAATTAACTTTTATTGCTTTTGTGATTGAACTGCAGTGTACAAGTGATTGCATTATGTATAACAGTGATTTAATATAAAAAGATTTTATAATTTTATGTAAGGCAAAAATTAACCCTATAATGAGGACATACTTACAGAGTTAGTTCCCCACTGTATGGGAGATGATAAGATATAAATTTCGTAATGAAAAATCAATTGGTCCTCAGTCTGATATTTTTTAATATAGCAAACCTAATCATAAATAAATAGCATTCTGGGCTTTCTCGAGATTAAAATTGCCAAAACTTTGAAAGGAAAAAATTCAACACACTCCAATTTTCAGACTACCCAAATTCCAAGATTCAAACAAAGTGCCAAAAAGCTCATATTAAAATGCTTTTATCTACTTGTCATTCATTCTCCCAGCAACCAATCCGGATTACAGTTTTCACTCAAGCACCCACATCAAAATAACTACACTGAGCTCAATCAACTAGACATTTGATCCCCTCATAAAATTTCTAGGTCATAATATTAAGGAATAAATACACTGGAAAAGGTAGCATGTCAAGAAAAACAATATTTACCCAAGATAAACTGAGACTCAGAAGAAATAAAATTAAACTTAAACTTTTATTTGAAATAGTAGAATAAATTAGTGGGACAAAATTAGATGGAGATTGTGTGAGTAAGTACCATGGAATTGAGTCGGATATGGATGGCTTGCTGATCTGCATCCAACGCAGCACCACCCCTCAAATTCTCTTTTCCTTTTCTAGCATCTGTGCACTGATCAGAAAGCATTAAAATTTACAGTTGCACAAGGGTTTGTAGCATAAATTCAGGAACACAGAGGCAGTGCAACTTACTCTCATGCCAACTGATGTCAAAAGGTGGTAGTGAACACATATTAGGTTGACTGCAAAATGAATACAACCAAATATCATCCTATTGCTGTAGAAGTGACTCTTGAGAAAATCAAAAGCACCAACCATATACTTTACCTGGAATTAGGCTTCACAGAAAAACGAGCAAGTTCACGACAGGAGGCTGGTATTCTTTGAAGGGGATTATCCTCAGCCTTTTCAGGAACAACTTCATTATTCTGTTTAGCTTGTGGAATACCAGACTTCAGAATTTTCAAAGTATCACTTAAAATGTTTTTCACCTGATCTACAAGTTTAACTTGTGAGGCCTGAAAAAACACTAGAAAAAATTAACTATGAATGCATTCCACCCACTGATAGAATTCCACTGCACAAGAGATCAGATACAGAATGACCTTATTTGAGACGAAACCTGAACCCACTTATAGAATCGGTATTGCCTCATACTAGAATATAGGCTTCACTTAAGCACCCACATCAAAATTGTCACACTGAGCTCAATCAACTAGACAATAAAAACAAAATTACAAGATTCCAAACAAAAATGAAGTTATTGATCCTATAATTTCTATGTCATAAACTAAAAAAAAAAAATCAAAACAAAAATTTTGAAAAATGAAAAAACAATATTTCCCCGAAACAAACTCACAGTAAGTAGAAATATGATTAAACTGAAAACTTTTCACCCAAACTAAATATTGATCTCAAATATAAATTTTGGGGAGTAGAGTAGTGTGACCAAGTACCATGGAGTTGAATTGGTAATGGATGGCTTGAAGGTTGAGGTCAAAATCGAAGGGAATGGAAGTTGAACTGTCTGGGATGGCCTTGAATCTCTGGTGGAAGAGGGAGAGGCCTGTGAAACCCTGCAGCGGATCCAATGGATCAGAGCTCCGAGCGTCGTTCATTTGTTCTCCCTGACATTTCAATTTTCAGGAGGGAAATCCCGAGTAGAGATAAGGAGACAAAATACAGGGCTTAGGGTTTGTTTTGTGTAATTTAATTAATTAAGAGGCATGTTGTTGCACCGGCAATAATCGAAACAGATGATAACACTCTGCCACAAAATTAAGTAGAAACAATCCAAGCAGCTAAATGATACAGAATTCTTAATTAACAATTACAGAATCCTGAAACCCTAGCTCTCAGAAGCCCTAAACCCTTGTCAATGCGGTCAAAATTAACAATTTATTTCACTTCTAATACTAATTGAACACAAATTTCAGCAAATACCGAGAAGAAATAGCAAGAATTGATTTCAGAAATGGGAAAGAAATTTAGAAAAATATACAAGAAAAAAAAAGTGCCCAGAAGCTAACTCCCTAAACACCATTTCAGATCTGTCGATCCTCTTCGAATAGGTCGATCGATTCCAGAGAGATAGAGAAAGGAGGAGTGAGACGACGGAGGCGAGACCATCTGTGTCCTTCTCGCGGAGGAGGCGAGGAGGGTTTGAGTTTTGAAATTGTGAGAGAATGACGACGTCTTGTAACTTGAGCGGGAGTTAACCGAGCTCGGATCTTGTGTTCCCATTTTATCTGTCGTTTACCTGCCCCTTGATTAGATTGATGACACCTGTCCTTACGTAACAGTTTTGGACAAGCTCATCGCTATACGAGCAGTCCAACAATTTGGTATTGTTGTGCTTTGAAAAAAAGCTGCTTCTACTGTGTTGTGAGGATAAACAGTTGTGAAATAAAGTAACAGAGTGTTTGGTAAACTTTTTTGTAAAAGTGCTTTTGAAAAAAAAAAGCAGTATTATAGTGTTTGATAAACTTTTATGTAAAATAGATGTGAAAAAAAGCCGGTTTTTCAAAGCTGGGTTTTGCAGCTTTTGTTTTTGGCTTTTTTTCACTCAAAACTATAAAAAAAAAAGCTGAAGCTAAATGTTTACCAAACATAAAAAAGCTCCCAGTTTTTTTTTATACCAGCTTTTTTCAGAATCACCTCAGTACCAAACCAGGGCGAAGCTCCAAATGTCCAAGCAATAGGGTTAAATTGCACCCAACCCAACGAAATGAGCACCACTACTTCAAAATGAAGGAGGCAGTTGGGTTGCTGGCAATAGCCCCTTGAATTGTTTAGATAACAAGTGTCGTGCCTTGAGTATGCTTGCAATGGTCATCGTCGACGATGACATCACCCAAGCATAAAGTGTGCCCCAACATTCCGTTGATTTGGACCGTTGGATTTCCAAAGGTAAACAAAATTGAAAATTCTTCTGTTGTGTCACGTGGCAAAATGTGGCGCATGGTATTTCAAAAGATTTTGAAAGTCAACGGCCATAATTAATCCAATCTTAAAAAAAAATCCAAAAATTACCAAAAATACCCAATTTTATTCCATAGCTACCCAACATTCTTCTTCATTCCCCACATCATAACTCAATAAATATTTTTACTACAATCTCCTATATTTGTTATCTACTTTCCAAATCCTTTTGTTAGCACAAAAAAAATGAGTGAGAAGGCAAATTGGTCAATTAGGGAAAACATTGCTTTGCTTGAGGCTTGGGTGCTTATTACTCATGACCCAATCATGGGAAAAAGATGAGAGTGCAACATATGTAGAAGAAGATTCATGTACAATTTGTAGAGTCAGGGGTGGGCACGGGCAGGGCCGGGTATTGCAAATCTAATCATTGGAACCGGACCTAACCTAGCCCGTTCGAAACGGTTCGGCTTGGGACGGGTCCACGAGTCCAATTATTATTATTTTTTTCTTTAAAATAGATTATTATTTTGTCTTTATGCACACTACCCAGCAGCGCAGCATCACATATTCGAACAAATTTATAGAGAAGACATGGCACACTCTTTTATAGTTAGATGCTATCACCATTAGAATCATAACATGCATTTTCTAAGGGTAAAGATTAATTTCCGAACATATTATATATCAAGCATGATGCATCAACTTAAGCACAATTAATTAAGAAAATTGCAAAATTGCAAAATCCTAATTCAACCAAAATCCAAATTCGACAGAGTAATCAAATTTCACAAATTCCATAAAAAAAAAAATGCATTCCTCTTATTCTTCAGTTTGTACATTTACACCTAACACCCACCACCGCATGAATTTTCAACTGGGATCTTGCTTACATTGAGAACCCAGAACAACATCTACAAATCTAATTCAAAAACCCTAAATTCTTAAACCAAAAATTCACATAAATAAAAATACCCTAATTCAAAATTACCTAAATTTTAGCATGATAATGGTGGCAGTGTTCTTGATGGCGGTGAGGGGGTGGTGGTGATCGCAACGGCGGTGATGAAGGACGATGGTGATCGATGATGATCTGGGACTTGGAATCAAGAATGAGAGAACTGGGTTCTGGGACCTGGGTTCTCTAGGATGTCTTTAAGGAGGAGAGCTTAGGTGGTGGTGGTCACGACTCGTCATGGTGGTGGTGGTCTGTGACTGGGTTTTGTGTGAGTGATGTTGTCGAGGAGGAGAAGAGTGGGAGTCTTGAGTCTAATAGGAGTTTGGGAGTTTGGGAGACGAGGAGAAAGCAAGCCTTATCCATTCATTATATTTAGAAACGGGTTGATTCGGGACCCCGTCCTTCTAAAGATTTGGACTTGCCCCAGCCCTTAAATATCAATGCCTCGCCCTCACCTCATTTATTTTCTAAGAAAATTAGCCATGCCTCGTTCCCGCCCCGAACCTTGATTACCCGCCCCGACCCGCGGTTCCTCTACCTATTTGCCCAACCCCATGTTGAGCAGATTCAAAGCACATCATGGAGTGAGCAATCTATGTCGAGCAGGTACAAACATCTAAATAAAGAGGAAGAAATTTATTAAAGTGGTGATAATCTAGCCAATGAGGTAATAAAATTTTATTGTTAAGTCATATTAAAATGTCATTTAGGTTATTTGAAAAGTAATAATTTGATTATGTAAGTTATTATGTTGTTTCACAATTTTTTTTTTAGCAACTACAAGCACAAATGTGGTTCAATCTGCTCAAAAAGTCATTCACAAGGCACAAATGTTGTGTGGGACCATGATTTTCTAGGGCTGGAGTAAGACGGATCAGAGTATGCTGACCTCAAAAGTTCAGTCATGGATGCAACAACCTCTAAAACAAAACGAATAAGCGATGCGACCATCATCCTGTTTTAGAAGCAGTGAGCGAAGTTCGTCAACTTCGTTAAGATAGACCAATCTTGTTCCGTAAGATTCCTGAACCTAATCGAGCAAGGAATAAGCAAGTTTTCTATAATCTTGGAGTCCTTACAATTTAAGGATTGGCGTGCGTTGCAAATAATCTCACTCTTAAGAGGATGCAATATCTACTTATTAGATATCCTCATGGATTCTTTCAGTTTAATATAGAGTCTACTATCTTAAAAGGTCATATCCTCGACTGGTATAAATACGCCCTTCTAGGGTTCATCTGTGGTAGCACAGCCTCTGCATATTTATTCTCTTGCTTACTGCTTAAGTTGTAATATTGTTGTAGACATCGAAATTTCGGTGAAATAAATGTTGGCCAATAATTAAAATTTCAATGTTCACGTGTCACATAAAATTTACACGTAGCATGTGACTCAACTAAAAATCGAAAATCATTGGAAAAGTCATCAAATAGGACACGTGTCAACACCTGGCAGAAATGATTTATTTCATCTGATTATTTAAATCCAAAAATCAAGTTTTGGAATTCTATAAATAGGAAGCCAAGGCATTCATTTTCATTCACCAATTGACATCACACCAAAACCTTGAAGCTTTGAAACTCTAAAAACTCTCAAGCAAATCCCGAAGGATCAAGAAAGCTCTCTTCGTTCTTCGTCAAATCCTCCTTCAAGATCAAACACCAACGGCCCTTGAAGAAAGTGTTCATCATTCATCATCTGTTCATCCTAAGATCAAGCCCCAATGGCCCTTTGGATCAACAACATCAACAAATCCACACATCCAACTGTTCTTCAAGATCAAGCCCAAAAGCCCTTGAAGATCTGTTCATCCATCAACTTTCAAGATCAAGCCCAAAAGCCCCTTGAAGACCCGCTCATCAACCTTCAAGATCAAGCCCAAAAGCCCTTGAAGAAACTTCCCTCAACCTTCAAGATAAAGCCCCAACGGCCTCTTGAAGAAACTTCCAACCGTTCATCCAAGATCAAGCCTCGACGACCCTTGGATCAATCGCACATCCACAAATCAACACCTTACGGAGATCGAATCAGAGGATCAAAGTTGTAGAGAGATTGTAACCCCAAAAATCATTAATACAAAATATTACTTTGTACATGTGTTCTTGTGTCGTTTGTCTTCAGGAATTTTCGTGTTTACAAATTTGGCATGCCCGGTGGGACAATCTTTACCTCTCATCTTTTTCTCCATTCAAGGAATCCAAACACACCTCAAAATTAATGGCATCAAGTAAGGGATAAACCATTCTCTCAACCACCAAGGGAAGGATCCTGAGCACTTTTGCTGTGAACGAACAATCCATTGGTGCCACAACCGCTTCTCAACATGCCCCTTCAAAGTTAGTGCCGCTAAGGGAGCAAGGGGAGCATCAAAGGTGCGAGTCCGTCATCAACTTGACTTCGCTGGGGGCATCGAAGCATGCTGTTGAGGTGCACAATATGACATCCCAAAACGGACAACAAGGTTCTTCGTCAACTCCCTGGATGTCTGAAGGAAAGTCGCGTCTATTGGTTGTACAAGTCATGACCATCAACGTTACCTCCATTGAAAAACAACTGGCTCAAATGAGTGAAGCAATTGCAAGGCTCACAAGGACTGCGGAGGAGAAAGACTTGCAAATCACCGCACTCATCAACTGATTGGAAGTGCAGCATGACCAAAAAGTTGACTGCGACCCAAAGGTTGATCCACTAAAGAGAGAAGCCGACGAAGAAGATAAGCCTCTAGTGGAGAAAGTCGAGGAGAAGCCAGACCAAGCAACGGCACTCATAGGCTCTATTTCCATACAACATATCTAGGACATGATTGCCAACACCGTTAGAACACAGGTGTGAGGCACTTCGCAAGATGCACTGCTGTACTCAAAGCCATACATCAAGAGGATTGATAGCTTGAAGATGCTGACAGGGTACTAACCACAAAAGTTTATGCAGTTTGATGGAAAAGGGAAACCCAAAGCAACACGTCGCCCATTTCGTCGAGACTTGCAACAACGCGGGGACTAAAGGAGACTATTTCACAAAGCAGTTTGTCCGCTCTCTGAATGAGAATGCGTTCGACTGGTACACAGACTTAGAGCCTGAGTCCATCAACAACTGGGAGTAGTTGGAGCCGGAATTCCTCAACCGCTTCTACAGCACCTGCCGCACTGTAAGCATGCTGGAGCTCACAAATACAAAGCAGTAGAAGGATGAGCCAGTCGTTGGCTACATCAACCGATGATGCACTCTAAGTCTCGACTGCAAAGACAGACTCTCGGAGACCTCATTGATCGAGATGTGTGTTCAAGGCATGCAATGGGGATTACATTACATCCTTCAAGGCATCAAACCACAGACCTTTGAGGAGTTAGCCACCCGCGCCCATAACATGGAGTTAAGCATCGCCCATTATAGAAAGAAAGAACCGATTGTCGACTATAAGAATGACAAAGTTTTTAGGCCAAATGTGGAGAAGGCTGTGTGGAAACCCATCAAGGAAGTAATGACGGTAAACACAGCTCCCGTCAAAATCTCTACACGAGGCAATGCGATTCAAACTGAAGTTTTTCGTGATCAAGAGATGCGTAGACACATTTTGAAGGAGCTTGAGGAGAAGACTTATCCATTCCCCGACTCTGATGTGGTTGCCATGTTGAAAGACTTGCTTGACAAAAAGGTGATCGACCTACTTGAATGCAGATGGCCGGAATAGATGAATCGTACTGACAGTCTAAGGTACTGTAAATTCCACCGCTTCATCAGTCATCCGACGGAAAAGTGCTTCGTGCTGAAAGATCTCATCATGAAGTTGGCTCAGAAAGGAATCATCGAGCTAGATCTTGACGATGTGGTGAAGTCAAACTATACCACCGTCACTTCTGGCTCTTTCGACTCAAAATCTTCACCTCAACCGCTGGGGGCATGCTCCAAAACCATGTCAGTCAAATCAAGTGAAGTTGAAGGATGGACTCATGTCACTCCAAATAAACTGCACAAGAAGCATACGTCTCATCCATAATCAATCGGAAAAGGGGCAAAGCAGCTCTCGTCAACCTCCAAAGCTACATGAAAGTGTTGAGGATGATGAAATTACGACACGAAGATCGTCCGTTGCCATCACGATGCGCGATTTCTTCCCCGAAGACTTCTTCAATCACTCGGTCAAGACTCCTTGCTATGAAGATTGCAAGGAATGCCTCTCCAAGATCGTTTGACAAATTCACAAAGCTCCTTGTTTGCACGAGCCTAAAAGGCGACACCAAATGCTCCTTGCCTGCAAAAGCTGAAACTGCAAACGGCACCAAAATGCTACTGGCCCGCAAGAGCATAAACTGTGTACGGCAAAATCACCATCAAAATCATCATCAAAATCACCATTAAAACCGTCAAAAGCAATCCATCACTCATTTGAACTACGTCATGACTTGATCCCTCCTCAACCGAGGGTACGTAGGCAACTGGAAACTTCAAAGCTTCGAGTACAGTAGCATTATCAACAAAAACACAAGCACTTTGAAGAATAAAGAGCAAATTCAAAATGTGAATACTTTATTTCTTTAAGGGAAGAATTTGGCTACAAAGCCTTATTACAAAAAGAACAAAATAAAAAAACAAAGAAGGTTTGTACAAAAAATGGAAGACACTATTTGAAAGCTATGTCAAGCTATGTCCCTAAAAATACGGCGACGATCTTCAAGCAAGCCTTCCAAAGTCTTCAAAGCCTTTACATCGATAGGAGACAAGGTGGCCATTTCCATGGCCACACATTTCCCTTGCTCTAGGCGTAAAATCTCCTCTTGATGCTAAGAAAGTGTAGCTTCCTGCTCCGAGAGAACACCTTGAAGTCGTGATGCTTCCATCTCCCTTTCCACTTCTTCATAGACCACGTCGTACTCCACAACATGGACAACAGCTACAGCTTATGTGAAACCCCACTGCAGTCTTTGCACAGCACCACACGGCAGCGCACCACCGAGGGAAAACTGTGACCAAAAGGCACTACACAGTGAAACCTAGCTGCAGTCTTTGCACAGCACCACACGACAACATCACCACCGAGGGAAAACTATTACCAAAAGGCACTACACAGCAAAACCCTGCTGCAGTCTTTGCACAGCATCACACGACAACGTCACCACTAAGGGAAAACTATGACCAAAAGGCACTACACAGCAAAATCCCGCTGTAGTCTTTTGCATAGCACCACACGGCAGCACACCACTGAGGGAAAACTGTGACCAAAAGGCACTACACAACAAAACCTCGCTGCAGTCTTTGCACAGCACCACACGATAAAAAGTGACACGCTGCATCATCCACTCCATCTCCATCAAGTCGTCGAGTGCATGGGGCGCGGCTGTTACTTCTATTGATGCTTCTGTCTAACATCGTTGGTTGTTTGCAGCATTTTTCTTAGAAAAAAATGGAGCTCTTCGTCCCTACCAAGAAGAAAATGAGTAGTCTGTGCCGCTCCCCATAGAGCCATCACTGTCAAAAGTTCCTATCCACCATAATGAGGCCATTAAAAAACCCGATCTCTGTAAAAAGGCAGCCAGGAAGAAGATTGCCGATGCCCAAAACAGCGCCAAAGTTGAAGTTGAAGGCTTGAAGTCCACGTAACCTGTTTACTCTTCTCTTGCTTCGACACTGCCCACCGCAATCCGCTTCTCCCCTCGTCTCGAACTTCAAATAAGTGGATTAAACCACTTTAAAAAAAAATTCATGGCAACGACGAAGCAGCAAGAAGCACGCGAAGTGCAGCCTCCGATTCCTTGCAGCTGGGAAGTTTAGCCTTCTTTGCAGCAGAGGAATGCAGAAACCCCTTGCAGCAGCCCTCGTGTAGCAAGCATAACAAACAGTAATGGTAGGGCAGCAAGCAATGCAATGGTTGTGCAATGGTTATGTAGTTGCTGCTATCCAATATACATACATATACATACATATATATATATATATACACACACACACATACATACATACATAATGGTCTCCAGGGAGGCATTGAAGATAGATTATTCGGAGCCTTAATACTCAGTCGAACTCTAGATGACGAAGGTAAAAAATGCCTCTGTAATACAGCCACAAACCTTTGATGGTCACTTTAAATCTAACAAGTGGAGTTCTGCAGCTGGTCAAGCTTTCTCTTCATGTTCGTTAAATAATTATTTGCAAGCACATGTAACTCTCTATTCTCGCGCTTGAGCCATCTGATCTCTTAACTAAGAGTTGCCACCTCGACCGTCAATGACTCAACTTGGCGAGTTTGAGCAAGTAAGCATTGGCCCATATTGGACACGGAGCTTGCACACTGAACACTGAAAGCTAGGGAGTCTTGGACAGCCAACTCATTGGACCGTCTTGAAAGCAGCCTATTATCTCGAGGAATAAGGAGGTTCCTAGCTACTACCGTAGCCATTGTTGCATCCCTCATCACGAAGACTTTAACTGTAAGAAGACCATTAGAAGATAAGAATGATGAGCGTTATAGTACCCTGAAGCGGCACGCCTGTATCACTCCTGAGACTGAAATCTAAGCAAATGTTAGATGGGTAAGCCATTTTCAAAAATGATAAAAGAAAAAAAAGGTTGGATAAAGTAAAATCTCAGAAATACAACAGAGACAATTTTCATAGGTGGGCAATCTTCAAAGTGTGCATTTTGAATACAATCGATACCTCTATAAAAGGAGAGGCAACACAGCCACCTGTTTAAAAATCGAAGAGACACCACTCTTCGAATTTCAAAAGTTGGATTTTCCTTCATAAAGTCCGTGAACACTTTTCAGACGCAATCTCAGCTTTTCGGATAGCACATGTAACTTTGTTAAAGATCTCTGACAAAGTTGAAAACGTGTGAAATTTACTATTCTAACTACAACGCTGTCGTCAACAAGCGTGGGTAACAAGGCCACGTCCGCACCACTACCTGCTGTTGGGAAATCCCTATATATGTCGATATTCATCCTCTATGGCAAGGCACACATCCAAAACGCCTGACCCTTCTTCCTTGCCAAGAATGTATTTGCAACCAAAACTCTCAACAAACTCAGTTTTCTTCATCCCAGAAAACACATCTTCAACCAAGTCACACCAGAGCAAAAGTATCTTATATCATCAGGGTTGAAAGCAAGAGTATCTCATAGCATGCTTTTTGTTGTACTTTTATGCGCAAATGGAAGGGAATTATGACAAAGTACTAATATCAACTTCGTAGGTGAAAACTAAAACAAACAATCTCAAACTAACAAAAGAGATTTACGTGGTTCGGCGTAAAGCCTACATCCACGAGCGAAGCACGACGAGGAATTTCACTAAACAAACGGAGATTACAAAAGAGTGTTTAAACTCTCACAACCCAAATCCCACAAATTACAAACCCTAAACCAAACGAGTAGAGAACCCAAAACTAATGGAGAAGATTCTCCCAAATTGCTCTCTAACTCACAAACTCACAAATTGACTCTCACCAAATTGCCACACAAAAGAGCCACACAAAATACACTAACCCTAAGGTCCTATTTATAGTGCATAGGACTTAGGTTACAATAAGAATCCTCATAGGAAGTAAATCCAAATCCTAATCAAATAGGTAATTAACAAAATCTCTCCACCAAGGAAACCAACTAAGAAGTCAAAATCCAAACCCAAATAGGACACCAAAACCAAATAGGTAATACAAACCTAATTTTTTGCATCATCTTAATTTTGAGTCGTAAAACCCAACAATCTCCACCTCGGCGAGAAATTAACAAACTTCCAAATCAAATACAAACTTCAAATTTGGGATACCATAATACAACCGCAAACGTGCACCAAATTCTTTCGAAATTGATCTCCACCTAGACTCAAAAAATCCAAAAGTCTTCAAACTTGAAATTTCCTCCAACGCCTTCTCCAACAAATTCCATTACGGAAACAAACAAATACGAAACAAAATCCAAGCAAAAGCTTGAACATACGAACAAAAAGTGCGAATTGCACTTCACCCAAAGAGCTTGAGTACCAAGCTCCACCTCCTTACATAACCTTTAGAGGAGTTCAGAACAACGATTTTCTGCAATGTTTGCATCAACACTAGCAAAAGACTTATCAAACGGCTTCTTTTTGCCTTTGAGTTTAGGGCAATCTACTTTCCAATGACCTTCCTTATAACAATAGCTACACGTGTTCTTTCCAAGTTTGCTCATTTCCTTATTCCTTCCTTGAACTACCAAAGCTCCATCTTGTGTGTCAGACACTTTATTCTTTAGCTCTTTAGAATTCAAAGCGACTTTAACATCTTCCAAACTAAGACTTTCTCTACCAAATAGCATGGTATCGACAAAATGTTCATACGAATGAGATAAAGAACACAACAAAGTTATCGCATAATCCTCATCACTAATTTGGTCGTCCACACTTTTCAAATCCATCATAAGTTTATTGAATTCATCAACATGCTTATAAATTGACGTACCTTCATCCTACGAAGAGTGTGTAAACTTTTCTTCAAATACAACCGTTTGGCAAGGGATTTGATCATATACAAGCTCTCTAATTTTAGCCACAACTCCGGTGTAGATTTGATGTTACCAACTTCACGCAAGACTTCATTCGATAAAGTCAGCGGGATTGCTCCAAGTGCCCGCTCTATAACGTCTTCTTTTTCTTCATCAGTCCACGAATTTGGCAAAGCCTTCACACCCTTTAGCGTTTTTAAAAGCCCTTGTTGAACTAACAAAGCATGCATCTTCAATTGCCAAATACCAAAGTCACTGCCGTCGAACTTTTCAATATCAACTTTCACTGATGACATAGAAGGCTTCATGGTGACTGCCAAGCAAAGCTCAAGCCGAAACCTGGCTCTGATACCACTTGTTGTACTTTTATGCGCAAACGGAAACGACAAACGGAAGCGAATTATAACAAATTACTAATATCAACGTCGTAGGTGAAAACTAAAACAAACAATCTCAAACTAACAAAAGAGATTTACGTGGTTCGACGTAAAGCCTACATCCACGAGCGAAGCACGACGAGGAATTTCACTAAACAAACGGAGATTACAAAAGAGTGTTGAAACTATCACAACCCAAATCCCACAAATTACAAACCCTAAACCAAACGAGTAGAGAACCCAAAACTAATGGAGAAGGTTCTCCCAAATTGCTCTTTAACTCACAAACTCACAAATTGACTCTCACCAAATTGCAACACAAAAGAGCCACACAAAATACACTAACCCTAAGGTCCTATTTATAGTGCATAAGACTTAGGTTACAATAAGAATCCTAATAGGAAGTAAATCCAAATCCTAATCAAATAGGTAATTAACAAAATCTCTCCACCAAGGAAACCAACTAAGAAGTCAAAATCCAAACCCAAATAGGACACCAAAACCAAATAGGTAACACAACCTAATTTTTTGCATCATCCTAATTTTGAGTCGTAAAACCCAACAATTTCTCCCTGTCCTTTTCTTTGTTCTTTTTCTTCCCTGCAGGACAAGGAGAAAGAGAGCAATCCGCCGACACTTGGAATTAACCTTCCGATTTGGAACTGACTGCCTGGAACCCCTTCCCTGATTGCTTACCTAGCACTGCTCTCAAGTACTCATCTTCAACTGTTGATGTACTTCCAAAGAAGATACCAGATGCCTGAAGAACAGATAAGGCAGGTGAAATTGATACATCGAAGCATGTGGAGACAAGCACAACCAATAAATGTGCTGATTCATCCGCTGTTTCTTCAAAAGCAAACGTATCTCATATCATCAGGGTCGAAAGCAAAGGTATCTCATATCAAGTTTTTTCCCTGTCTTTTTCTTTGCCCTTGCTCTTAACTGCAAAACAAGGAGAAAGAAAGCAATCAGTCAAAACCTGAAATCAAACGTCCGATCTAAAACTGATTGCTCGGAACCTTTGCCTGATTGCTTTCCTTGCATTGTTCTCGAGTGATCATCTTCAACTGTTGTAGGAGCTGGGTCTCAAGTCACGGACATTGCAGAATCATTGGTATGTTGTTGGCCCTTTGCACTGAAGCTGCCAAGCATGGATGAGTCGCTGAGAAGTGATGCCCTGAATAACCATTCAAAGGCAAAAGGTTGCGCACCACTTCTGCTATGCAAAAGAAACAAGTAGAGAAGAATGCAGCGTGATGAACTGTAACAAATCAGTACAGCACGATGCCCTTCTCTACAGAACTGCATAATCCAGACGGAGGAGTCTAAGTAAAATCCAAGCTCGGAGTTGTTGCTTTAATCGAAGAGCTCGAAAAGCTTCAACAGCTTTTCGCCGGCACCGTCGCCAAAGAGCAAAGCCTCACCGTGCAAAATCGTCAAATCACCACTGTTTCTTCAAAAATAAAAGTATCTCATATCATCAGGGTCTAAAGTGAAAGTATCTCATATCATACTTTCTCCCTGTCATTTTCTTTGTCATTGTTCTTACTCACAAGACAATAAGAAGGATAGCAATCAGTCAGCACTTGGAATCAAGATTCCAGTCAAGAACCGACTGCCTGGAACCTCTTCCTTGATTGCTTACCTAGCATCGCTCTCGAGTACTCATCTTCAACTGTTGATGTACTTCTGGAGAAGATGCCACATCTGCCTGGAGAACAAATAAGACGAGTGACAATGAATCATCAATCTTATGGATCATCAGCAAACGCAACAACTGTACATGCTGATTCATCCCTTAATCTTATTTAATATGAATTTGAAAGATTGAACAAAGAAACAGGCTATCACCTCCACCTCGTGCATGCCTAACCCTCTTCAATATGAATTGGAAATATTGAACAAAGAAACAGGCCATCACCTCTATCTCGTGCTTGCCTGCTAGGTGTTCAAATCCTGAAATCGCTCGTGGTCCTATCTAAATTCAAGATCAAGCTCTAATGGCTTTTGAAGAAATCATAAGTCCGAATCAAGATCAAGTGTCCACCACCCTGGAATCAAACCCAGTTCAAGATCGAGTCTGTGGAAAATAAGTTTAGACCTTTGGAGGAAGTCTAGCAGAAAAAAACAAAAAAAAAAAAAAAAAGCCCTCCAACCCAGTTCAAGATTAAGCTTATGGAAAATCAACAATTGGAGGAAACCATAAAATCTTCCAGCCGAATTCAAGATCAAGCCCCGACGGCTCTTAAAGAAACTTTCAGCCTAATTCAAGATCAAGCCTTGACGGCTCTTGGATCGGCGTCTATATTAAGGGACTTCAAAACGCATCTCTTACACGTGACAAACACATGTATACAGTCGCCTTGAAGTGAGGGCATTTGTAGACATCAAAATTTTGGTGAAATAAATGTTGGCCAATAATTAAAATTTCAATGTTCATGTGTCACATAAAATTTACACGTAGCATGTGACTCAACGAAAAATTGAAAATCATCGGAAAAGTCATTAAACAGGACACGTGTTAACACCTGGCAGAAATGATTTATTTCATTTGATTATTTAAATCCAAAAATCAAGTTTTGGAATTCTATAAATAGGAAGCCAAGGCATTTATTTTCATTCACCAATTGACATCACACCAAAACCTTGAAGCTTTGAAACTCTAAAAGCTCTCAAGCAAATCCTGAATGATCAAGAAAGCTCTCTTCGTTCTTCGTCAAATCCTCCTTCAAGATCAAGCCCTGACAGCCCTTGAAGAAAATGTTAATCGTTCGTCATACGTTCATCTTAAGATCAAGCCCCAACGGCCCTTTGGATTAACAACATCAACAAATCCACACATCCAACCGTTTTTCAAGATTAAGCCCAAAAGCCCTTGAAGATCCGTTCATCCATCAACCTTCAAGATCAAGCCCCAACGGCCCCTTGAAGACCCGCTCATCAATCTTCAAGATCAAGCCCAAAAGCCTCTTGAAGTCTCACTCATCAACCTTCAAGATCAAGCCCCAACGGCCCCTTGAAGAAACTTCCAACCATTCATCCAAGATCAAGCCTCGACGGCCCTTGGATCAATTGCACATCCACAAATCAACACCTTACGGAGGTTGAATCAGAGGATCAAAGTTATAGAGAGATTGTAACCCCAAAAATCATTAATACAAAATATTACTTTGTACATGTGTTCTTGTCTTTTTCGTCTTCAGGAATTTCCGTGTTTGCAATTGCTTACTAACTTGATCGTCGGATAGCTTTTAACCCCTGGGTCTTAAGCTTACTCACGATTGTGTGTTCTTTTACAAGTAAACGGATTCGAGCATATCCATCACTCATGGCAGTGTGCAGATTTGGTTCCAACTATTGGTGCTTTCATTGAGAGTTGAACTCAAGAACCTCTTGACCAGACCACTCTAATATTACTATGACCACAACAACGTCCCCATGGTGTAATTAGGCCAACAAGGATGCTCCACCCACGGATAGGATTTGGGAGAGTGCTACAAATTTATACGATCATCGACAAGCTTTGAAGTAACTCACAAAATAGAAAACACGCAAGATTCGCTAACCTTAAAAGGCCCGTGAAGGCCCTAAAGGAAGTCATCTCCAGTTTTACAAAACTCACGACAGAGGTAATACATGTTTAGACTCCAGCAAGAACCGCTTGCCTAAACTCATGAGCGAAGCACCGATGATGTGCTTTTAAGGCTTCAAGAAATAAGCCCCAGATAACTTAACAGTCCTCGAAAGGCCAAGACCTAACCGAAGGTCCCACACTCAGGGTCATCTGCATTTATGGGGAACAAAAGTACCTGGGAAGACCAGCAAGGAAAGAAATACGGCATGCAAGAAGCCCAAAATAGTGGTGAATATTAACAAACCACACATAATCAACTCTAGTATCCTAATGTTCTCTGATCAGGATTTAGAGGACGTTCATTCACCCGACGATGATGCTCTTGTCATCAAGGTCCAAATTTCTAATGCTATGGTCAGCAGCATTCTGGTGGATATCGGGGCTGGGATGAACATTTTTTTCAAAGATGCAGTCGAGGGGATAAGGATCCTAGACATCATTAACAAGAGCAAGACTACGTTCCACACCTTCATCGAAACTTTTGTTCAATCACTCGAAATGGTGAAGCTTGTGGTTCAGGTGAACCTTACAACTACTGGTGTTTTTCCACGTCGGATTGCCCAACTTCGCGCAATGCCATACTAGGAAGAAATTGTCTCCATAAGAAGAAAACAATCATTTCATCTTACCATCAACTACTTTGTTACCCAGTGCTCGGCAGAGTCAAAGAAATTAGGGGATATCAGGCAGTAGCATGTTGATGTGCGGTAGAGAGTATAAACGTTATCTGGAAATGAGAACGGTCCTCTAGTTCAGCCATGGATAAGACGGTATAACAATCACAGTCGAAGGGTCAACAACCAAATTACAAAGAATTCGATTTAAACCTTGACCCCCAAGATGATAGCACTCGAGAGTCCAAGGCTAAAAAGGATGTTGTCTACATTAGTCTTAACCTCGATAAATCGGGGCACAGGGCCAAGATAGGGTCAAAGCTGTTTGACCGCGAGAAAGAATTTTTCACAGTTTGCTTATGGGCCAACAAGGATGTATTCGCATTGTCTATGAAAGATATGTTGGGAATTGACACCTCCACCATTTGCCATCGACTCCACTTAGACCCAATTGCCAAGCTGGTTATTTAGCAGAAGGGGAATTATGGCGCAAAGTGGAGCAAAATGAGATATCGATATAACTTAAAGACACCAACTTTGTCACGCCCCGGAGTCGGTAATAAAAACTAGAACCCAAATCCGAAACGTGAGTTAAAAGCTCAATAAATAAAAATTGACACAAGTTGGAAAATAAATTCCTCTTATAAAAATAACTCCACAATCCTTGCAGGGTGTGCAAAAAAATAATAAATTAAAATCCTTAAACTTCTCCTCAATCACAACCTCAGCTCTTCTAACACCTATCTTGCCAAATAACACATGTCTTGCCAAATAACTCATCTGTAAAATAATAGGTGAGCGTTGAGCAACAACCACCGTTGCTCAGTGAGTAGAATATGTAATATGCCAGTCAAGCTTGCCATTTTAATCATACTATAAAATAGGATAATAATATCAAATCATTATACACATAATGCCATATCACATCATCCCTTCATGTGTCCATTATATCCTTCATAAATTGTAACTCACCACGTGACCCCTAATGGCCATTTGACCTAATGTCCCTGTGTGTAGTTTACATTTATCCCTCTAATTAATGCAACACCAAAGTTCTCATGCTCCATGAACAATTCCAAATAATCCACACATATCACTATATTAATAATTCCGAAAGCATTTCCACAAACTCAACATGCTTGACTTGAAATAGAGAGATATTTGAAAATAGATAAATCCCATGATAACTCATGGTTTTCGTTTATCAGAAAATAAGAATATTTGAAAACACATTAGATAAACCACTCACCTCAATATTTCGAGCTTTGACAAGACAACCGCATACCTCAAACCCTAGCTTTCCCTCTCTCTTTCTTTTCTAAACTCTTTCTAAACATATATAAGCTATATATATATATATATATATATATGCATAATCAGAGGCGGATGCACTAAAGGGCAAGGGGGGATGAGCGTCCATGGACATCTTAGGTTCTGACCCTCCGAACTTCAGTGCTGACCCTCCGAACTTCGGTGTTGACCCTCCAAACTTCGGTGAATGTCCATGAATACCTAGGGTGCTGCCCTTTTGAAGATTAGAGTTGGTTTCATACATACCTCCAACAATTTGATAAAACATCTTAAAGAAGAGTGTCTCTTCTTAATTTTTTTTAATAAATATTACTTTGTCAAAACTACATAGTTTTGGACCCTTTAGTCTAATTAAAAAAAATAAACACAAAGAGCCACAGAAATAAAAAAATAAAAAAAATAAACCAAAAACTAGCAGCAAAAAAAAAAATTGTAAAAGAGGCAAAAAAAAAAGTAAAAGCAGCAGAAAAAAAAAGTCAAAGCAGCCAAAAAAAGAGATTACAACTTTTTAAAAGGGGAGACTTGTCCGTGTCTCCCATTGTCCCATTCCCATTCGTGCAGAGCAGCAAAGAGAAACCCCAGCCCCAGGTCCCCAGCGGCGCAGCCCCCAAACTCAATTCCAAATTTTCAATTCTCATTCACAAATTCCAATCACCAAACTCCATCTCTACTCTAACCCTAAACTCTTAGCACTCCACTTCAACGATCATTTCAACGACCACCTAAATTTCATCTTTCAAATTTCAAAGTAAGTTTTTCATAACTTATTCAAATTAATTTCTTTCATGAATACTTACATTTGATTATTGATGTGAATCATATATTGATGTGAATCATATATGGTTTTTATTTAGATTAGTTGATATGTGTGTTTTAGACTTATAGTATTTGTGTTGATAAATTGATGAAAGTTCTTATTTAGACTATTGAATGAGTTGAGTTTTGTGTGAGTGGTTGGTTTGAGTGAGTTTATTAAATTTGAGTAATTTCTAATAAAATTGGTGTGGACTTTATTCAAATCATACAGTTATGTTGCGATATTATAAGAAACAATGCACAAATCCTACGGTGAACAATCCGGGTAGTTCAGTTCAAAAGAAAGTGAGTTAGAAGAAATTTTGAATACTCTTCTCGCGGATCCTGGAACTCGACCTCCAATGTTAGATTATGAGCCTAATATTCGAGATCAAGTCATAAGAGCTTATCTACAAAGGGCATATTGTCGACCTATACTAAAGCCCTTTCCACAAATTTTTTTCTGGAGTTCCTGGACGCTTTAATTCCGAGTGGTATGATGAGTTCCATTGGCTAGAGTATAGTATCAAAAAGGATGCAGCATATTGCATTTGTTGCTATCTATTTAGTTGCAATTTTCAACAAGGAAGTAATGATGTCTTTGTTGGGAAAGGGTTCGAAAATTGGAAGAAAGGGCTAGAATTACTTAGGAGGCATGAAGGAGGTGTTTCTAGTGTTCACAATAATGCTAGCAAAAAATGTTTGGATCTAATGAATCAAAAGCAACATATCGAAACAGTTTTGATCAAGCATACTGACCAAAGTCGTGTTGTCTATCGTATTATGTTGAATGCGGCAATTGATTGTACTAGATTTTTGTTGCGGCAAGGTCTTCCTTTTCGTGGTCATGATGAAAAAGAAGGTTCAGATAATAGGGGGAATTATATAGAGCTCTTGCAATTTCTTGGGGATCATGATGAGAAAATTAAGGCTGTTATCTTAGAAAATGCTCCTGGTAACCTAAAGTTAGTTGCTCCTTCAATTCAAAAGGACCTTGTTAATGCGTGTGCTATGGAACCAATTGATGCTATCCTTCGTGATATGAATGGTGCATTTTTTTCTATAATGGTTGATGAATCACGTGATGCTTCAATTAAGGAGCAAATGGCGGTGGTGTTTCGCTATGTAAATAAAATAGGGGAAGTAATCGAAAGGTTTGTGGGAGTTCAACATGTTGCCGAGACTACTTCAATTGAGTTAAAGAAGTCCATTGATCAATTGTTTTGAAGAAATAAGTTAAGTATTTCCATGCTACGAGGACAAGGTTATGATGGAGCTAGTAACATGAAAGGTGAGTTTAATGGTCTTAAGTCAAGGATATTAAGAGAAAATCCTTGTGCTTTTTATATTCATTGTTTTGCACATCAACTTCAACTAGCTCTTGTTGCGGTGGCAAAGGGAAATGTTGATATTGCCACTTTTTTCACATTGGCAAATAGTGTGGTTACTATTGTTGGAGCATCTTGTAAGCGTCGTGATGCACTTAGAGAGCAACTACAAAAGGATCTTATGGAAGCTTTTGAAAACGATTGTCATATAACAGGCCGGGGTTTAAATCAAGAAACTAGTCTCAAGCGTGCCGGTGACACACGTTGGAACTCACATTATGGTACCTTGATTAGTATCATTTCCATGTTTGGTTCCGTGGTGAAAGTGCTTGAAATGATTGTTGATGATGGTTCCATGGATAATGTAGGAGAAGCAAATAGGTCATTGGGAGATATGCAATCTTTCGAATTTGTGTTTGATCTATTCTTAATGAAATCTATATTGGGGGTTACAAATGATTTGTCACAAGCATTACAAAAGAAAGATCAAGAGATTGTGAATGCTATGATTTTAGTCAAGGTATGTAAGCAACAACTACAAAACATGAGAGAGAATGGATTTCATCTTTTGTTTGATCAAGTGTCTTCATTTTGTGACAAGCATGATATTGAGATTCCTAGCATGGATGATCAATATGTTACTCGAGGGAGATCACGGCGTGGAGCTCAAAGAATCACAAACTTTCATCATTACCATGTGGAGCTCTTTGTTGCTATCATTGATAAGCAACTTGTGGAATTAAATAGTCGCTTTGATGAGGTAAATACAGAGTTGCTTCTTTGTTTGGCAAGTTTGAGCCCAAATGATTCATTCTCGGCTTTTGATGAACAAAAGCTAATTTATCTTGCTAAATTTTATCCGAATGAATTTACTACTTGTCAACTCTTGGCACTTGAAGATCAACTTGGGCATTATATTCTTGATATGCGTTCGAGTAGTGAATTTTCTCAATTGAAAGGAATTGGTAGTCTTGCAAAAAAAATGGTGGAGACGGGGAGGAATAGAGTATATAATCATGTGTATTTTCTAATTACATTGGCTTTGGTTCTACCGGTTGCTACTGCTTAAGTGGAGAGAGCTTTTTCGGCTATGAATATTGTGAAGACTCCATTGCGTAACCGAATGGGAGATCAATGGTTGAGTGATAGCATGATAGTTTATATTGAGAGCAATGTATTTTCTTCCATTGACAATGAAGCTATAATGCAACGTTTTCAAAATATGAAAACGCATCGGGGACTATTGTAACTTGTATTGTCATTTGTTCTATAAGCTATGAATGATGAAACTATGGTTTCATTTTAAGGTCATTATGTGTCTAAGAAATACTTGTAAACTTTTAATGGCGGCATAACTAGTGTTTTATGGCAGCTAAGATGAGATAAGAATGCATTTTATGAATGATACGTTGCCAAATGGCTTCCAGGTGCCATTTTGCATGACATAAATAACTTGAGCTTAACAGGTGGCTTGTAACAATGGTGGAAGGTGGAGGTGTCAACTTAGTTGTGGAAGAAGGGGCTTATAACGTGACAAGTGAATAGGTGACAATGCATATGGTTAAGCTGGAGGTGTCACTTGCAGAGAATGAATGGTACACACGGAGCAACCTCAAGCTCCAATGTAATGACTATGCAAATAAAGTTGGAATGAATGATTGGATGGTCAATACGGTCGTGCACATAAGAAGTGGACACCTGGGTATATGGATGACTCAGTTAATAGCAGGGTCCGACACTTGCTATACAAAAAAAAAAGTGATTTGATGTTATATTATAAAAAGGCTTTTTAGTCAAAATGGTCTATGAAATTTGCATAACACATCACTTTGGTCTCTGAGATTGAAAATCAATAGAAATGGTCCCTGAGATTGTCCACCATCCATTATTTTGGTCATTCCGTTAAAAACTCCATTAAGTGTTCTGGAGCTCTTGGCCGGAAGTTTGGGCAATTTTCAAAGCTTCGTAACTCAATCGTTTCTTAATCAAATTCGACCCACAATATATCAAAATGAAGATAGGAAAGTGTAGAACAAGATTATACCTTTTTGGAAGCCCAATGGTTGCCGGAGATGGCCAGAAAATAGCATGAAAGGTGACTGGTCCGTGGCAAAATTGGAAAACTCGCCGGAAACTGAGTAAACTTTAAACGTTCATAACTTCTTCAATACTCAACTAAATCGAGTGATTCAAAAACGAAAATCATACTTCTCAACGAGAAAAAGAGAATGGTACCTTTCTCGACGGCTAATTCGTCGTGGTTTGGCCAGAAAACGGCTCAAAATTGACTAACTCAAGACCAAGATAGCCACTTTTAAGCTATTGGCCAAACCAAAGTGATTTAGCCATCAAGAAAGGTTCCATTCTCTTCATCTCGTCGAGAAGTATGATTTTCGTTTTTGAATCACTCTATTTCGTTAAGTATTGAAGAAGTTATGAACGTTTAAAGTTTACCCAGTTTCCGACGAGCTTTCCAGTTTTCCCGCGGACCAGTCACCTTTCAGGCTATTTTCCGGCCATCTCTGGCAACCATTGGGCTTCCAAATAGGTATAATCTTGTTCTACACTTTCCTATCTTCATTTTGATATATTATGGGTCGAATTTGGTTAAGAAACGATTGAGTTACGAAGCTTTGAAAATTGCACAAATCTTAGGCCAAGAGCTCCGGGACACTTAACGGAGTTTTTAATGGAAAGACCAAAATAATGGATGGTGGACAATCTCAGGGACCATTTCTATTGATTTTCAATCTCAGGGATCAAAGTGATGTGTTATGCAAATCTTAGGGACCATTTTGGCTAAAAAGCCTTATAAAAATGGGTACATTTTAATATAACAAAGTGGTAGCTAAAAAATTGGTACATTGATTGTACATTTTACATAAAAAGTTGGTACACTGGACATTTTACATGAAAAAAATTGGTACATTTAAAATTAAAAACTAGTACATTGGTAAATTCATAAAAAATTTGGTACATTGTATTGGGTTTGGGTATTGTATATTTGTACATTTGTATTTTGTATTGTACATTGTACATTTTACATAAATAATTGGTAGATTGGTATATTGTACATTTTAAATTGGTACATTAATAAAAAAATTTGTACATTGTACATTGTATTGTGTATTTGTACATTGTGTATTGTATATTGTATGTTGTACATTAGTAAATTGTGTATAGTATATTGTACGTTGGTGGATTTTATATTTTACATAAGGAATTGGTAACAGTCCCTAGCTACTGGTGTTCTTTAACTGAAACCTTATTAGTTCTCAGATTTTATTGAAGTCCTGATATTTATATTATTGAGATTTTAAATAAAACTCACGATTTGTGAGATTGAAAATATTAAAAGATAAATTATACTCCTCACTTTGCGGAAGAATATTCAAAATCAATAGAAATTTTTTTTTCTGCTACAAAATGTAAATGCATGTGCATAACATATTGTGTGTGTGTGCATGCGTACATTCATAAAAACCAATATATTATTGTACCATAAGACGTTTGTTGGATTCGTCAAACCCAAAACATGGGTACATTCTTCAAAAACCAAAAAAAAGAAGATATTTCTATGTTTGAGAACTACCCAACCAAATAGAACTTAGGATTGTCGTTTGGAATTTTCTCTTACAGCTTACCCAACTTTATCAAATCTCTCTTTTTCTTCAAATTACTTCTCCTCAACTTAACAATAAAACATCGTTTTTACTTCTAAAGTTACCATCAAACAAGGGCGATATGATGAATAAAAGGACAAAGGCACCAATCACAAAGGTACAAAAAAAGTACAAGCCATTGCATGATGCTCTATTAAGATTGTTTCTATAAGTTACTACAAATCTCACCACCGCCGCTAAGGAGGAACAGGCCGTGACCGAGAAAGCCATAGAGCATCGCACTGAAGCTATTAACCTTTCATTCTTCTCCGTGAGATGTTTATGTTTTTTGGCAATCTTCTTCATCTTATGATTCGCGACTGCATGATATATATGCCGCTGCAGTGGTGACATCATATCCATCTCCATCTACCAACCAACAAATTAGTTTTGATACAATTCTGTCATAACAAAATCAAAATCGTGGACTTTTGATACTTTCTACTACCAAAATTCGTTTACATATTCTTCGAATCATTATGCACAGTGTACACCCATTTTCTCAAACGGAAGAGCTTCTTATGCTGGAGACCCCAGATCAGATATACACAGGATTACCATAGACTTAATAACATTAGAAATATGTGATATTTTATTTAGCCATAAATGTGTATATATATATTTATATATTTATATATAACGGACAAAACCATGACACCACATTTTTTACATAATTTTGGACACAAGTCTCTAGCCATTAGATTTAAAGACTCTCAATGGCTTAGATGATAGCTGACATGAATTTTTAATTTGAAAATGAAAAGAAATCAAACTTTCTCTTCATCTAACTCTTTTTAGGGGAAATTCCAATCAAAACCCTCTCTCTCTCTCTCTCCCCTATTGTCATCTTTCTCTTTCGGTCTTTTTCCTTAACACATTATAATTCTCTACAATATCCCCACCATCACTTTCTCTCACTATTTCACTAGCAGCAAGGAAAAAAAGGTTTTTCCATGTCAAACTTTTGATTTAGTCGCTATAAAGCCTTGAATTTATCATTTTCCATTTTTTTTTCATGTTTCTAACATCAACTTTTTATTATGCGATCAAAGTAGGGTGTATTCGTTTATGTGTTTCAGTAGTCTATTCACTTCTATGAAGTGCAGAGTTTTGTTAGGTTTTCTGATTTAGGGAGTTTCAGTTAAGGATTTTGGTCTGCAAGACTCCGAGATTAATGAGACTCGAACAATGTCCAATTTTTTGCTTCTTTTATATATGCCAGTTAAATCTAATTAATACAACAAGAAAAAAAAAACTTATTAGTACAAGAGGTTTCTTTATAGAAATCTTCTTGTGTTACCAGCAAACACAAGCATAGTTTTGTAGACTTATGCACATGTGTCCAATCCCAAGAACTTAAAAAAATGGACATTAACTTTACAGAAATCAACTTTGTGAAGTCTCAATAATGTTAATATAACACAACCAATATCCAAAATACTGTTGTAACAAACTTTAACAAAATACAACCAATTTTCCAACTTATGAAAATTGCAACAAAATTGTACAACTCAGTGATTAGTCTATCCTACAAAACTTAAACATCATCACTCTCCAAATATTCTTGATCATCACTCTCCAGTCTCGACATCTTTGCCCAAGTTTTTTTGTTCCTCACTCCTTGATAGATTACAAAATAACAACAAAAAAAGAAGATTATATAGAAGTGGATAACTTGATATTGAAATATCAACAAAAAAAGTTAATTTGACTTACATTCATTAGTTGATTTAATCTTTCTTCTTTTGGGCTTTGATGGCCAATTTCTTGTGTCAATTCGTACTAACTTATTACACAAATGATATTTTCTTTTCTTCTTTTGTGGAGCCAACTCAATACCACTTTTCATCATTTTCAAATTGCTAATATTATCCTTCTTTCTACCCTTAGTGTATGAGATATTTGGGTCCAAACGTGCTGTCACAGCTCGTCTCGGAATTTCAATTCCGAGGATGTGAATTGACGGATTTGTCCCTAAAAGGTTGTTAAGGGATTAATGTGGACCACACACACACAACCTGCATTCTCTCTTTCTCCCGCACGTTCTCTCAGTTCACTCTCTTTCTTTCTCCTTCAAAACCGTACGGACGAACCCAAAGACCACCAAAACTTCACGGATCAATGTGGTTGAGACCACCATCGTGCTCCTGAAGACCACACGAACTCATTGCTACCCGTTTCAGGTAAGGATTCATTCATTTTCACGTCGAAATCACAAGCACCGAGATTGTCACTGTTCATCAACTTTTAAATGGTTACGTTTTAGGACAATCCAAGCTCACAACGAGCTTAAGGAGGTTCCCACGAAGCTCGGAGTGCTTCGTTTGAAGGTTTTGGACGTCGGGATCACGAGGTTCGAAAGTGGTCGGTTTTGGTAGAAATTTCCCGACGTGATTTGGAAGGTTTTGAGGCTCCAAAGAGGTATAACCTTCTTCCTCTCATGATTTGTGACATTTTGGTGAAAATTTCATGGAAAATGATGCAAAAACGAGCGAGAAAATGGCAGTTGCAGGTCTGCCCAGAATCCGGCGCCGGTGGCACTGTTCCGGCGTCTGGAGGTTGAAGATGATGCGCGTGAGGCCGTGGCCTCCCCGGCGCGTGAGGGCGCGTGAGCCCTAGGAAAAATAATTTAAAAATATCACGATGTTCGTGAGGTTGTGTAGATCGCATTGGTATATTCATATGCCAAAATTGAGCAATATATGAGAAGTTATTAGTGAAAGTTGGTTATGTGCTTAATTAACGTTATTTCGGTTATTTCTCATATAGGCGAGGCTTATGCGGAAGACGAACACAGTCAAGGAAGGCTAAGGGGTTATGACCCTTCGATATAACTGTGAGTGGGCAGTTTTGTTTTCCGTATATACCTATATAAATGGGTTTTTCCCAGAAAATCTATTTAAGTGAAATGTGATTTGAAAGTATGATTTGAAATGCCATGCATAGAATTTATATGAGATATGTGAATTGATATATGATGCATATATGTGAATTGGTGCTGCGGACGCACATGTGAGTATCAGGTGAGTTATATTTGGTTCATTGAATTGTTTGATGTGATTTATGTTGATAGCTCATAACCTGCACCCCCGGTGTTAGTGCTTATGTTATTCACCCGCATCACACGCTTACCTTGGATCTAAGTAGATGCTAGTCGTACAGACCACTAGAGGTGGTTCCGACATGCTAGTCGTACAGACCACTAGAGGTGGTTCCGACTAGTAGGTGACCCTAGATTATGTGCACAGATGATTGATGAGAGAAGCACTAGAGCATATTATTACACCATCCTAGTTATACAGACCACTACAGGTAGTTCCGACTTATGTGCAGTGTAGTGCCGTACAGGTCACAGTTGGTGACTCCGGCTGGATTGGATATTGAGCTTTAGAATCAGCCGTACAGGACCACTGCAGGGTCTCCGGTTGATTTATTATTTCACCTGATGTATATTGATGCTTCCATATTATGTTTTTGGCGCATGGCATGGCATATTTTCTGAAAAGTGATAAAGAATGGTGTTTTGAGATTTTTGAAGCTATATATATTCATATATGCTATTTTCTGGGAAAGTATACAGGTTTTACAGCGAGGGGTTAGAGCTTTGATATTGAGATGATTTTCGAGAAAAAAAAAACTTTGTTTTATTGACCCACTCAATTGTGTTTTGCGCCCCTCCAGGTTCGAGATAGC
This sequence comes from Heteromeles arbutifolia, assembly GCA_024362995.1. Classification (NCBI taxonomy): domain Eukaryota; kingdom Viridiplantae; phylum Streptophyta; class Magnoliopsida; order Rosales; family Rosaceae; genus Heteromeles; species Heteromeles arbutifolia. The sequence continues at coordinate 19,196,030 of JANCRC010000012.1, forward strand.
AGAGCTTTGGTGGCCACGAGGAATCCAACGGTATTCTGACAGAATTCACAATTGTATTTTTAAGCTTCCGAACTGTGTAAATGGTTACGTCACTCTCACGTGACGGCCAGCACGCCCTCCTTTGGGACGGGGTGTGTCAGTTGGTATCAGAGCCTAGGTTGCAGTCTTGTGTATCTTGAGAATTTCCTAGTGTCTTCTGTCAGAATTATACCGCCTTGTATAGAGCCTTGTCGTTTAGTTGAGTCTAGTTTTCCCGATTTAGCTCAGTTATGGGAAACTAGTACCAATGTGATTCAGTCTATTACCCAAAGGATTTTTCTCTTAGGACTGGTTATAAGTTGATGCTGAATCACTTTATGGAAATGAAAGACCTGAGGGAGCAAGTCGATGTCTTAATCATTTGGAAAAGACGTTTCGAATTATGCAAAGTCAAGGGAATCTTTCTTTTGCAAAGTAGGTCGAGATGACTACCTGGTTTCTGAGTATTGAATTTGCATCTTGGTGGAGACAGGAGTTTTATAAGACGTCACCGGAGGAAACAGCTGTTTGAGAGTTGTTTAAAGAATTGTTTAAGGAAAGGTTTAGTCCTCCGACATAAATGGATGGTAAGAAGCGAGAGTTTACAAATTTGAGACAAGGAAAGATAACGGCAAATGAGTATTATAGAAAGTTTACGGACAAGTATCGTTACCATTTGGATGTTGTTGTTAATCCAGTCGAGGTGTTATGTCGTTTTAAGCTGGATAATAAGAGGAAGTGGTGTTCTCTGACGACCACTATCCATTGTGCTTCTTACCAGGAGTTTTATGAGATGTTGTTGAGAATTGAGGACTCTGAGATTATGCTCAGCGAGAGTAAAAAGGAATAAGAAAAGAATGGGAATCAGAGGAAAGACGATAAAGGTAAAGATCCGTCATCTCAAGGACCTCGAAAGACTCAGAGCTTCAAGAGAAGTGAAGCTAGTTCTAGTTCTCCCAGCGGAGGTTTTAGTGCCACTGGTCAGAGGCGAGGTGGTAGACTTACTGGTGATCCCAGATTTCAGAGACAAGGTGATTCGATAGAGGGAATGTACCTTTGTGCCGTAGGTACAATAGCAGACACTTTGGAGAGTATAGACAAGAAAGCAGTGGATGCTTTACTTGTGGATAAATGGGACATAGAGCTGCAAATTGTCCCCATAATCAGTAATTGCCCCAGCAGTCTTCTTTGCCACCACTAGCGCTGATCCAGCAGGTACCTGGATCTAGTAATTATGGTTAGATGAGCCGTGGTGTGCAGGATTAGAGTCGTACAGGTCACAAGAGGTGACTCCGACTTATATACTAGCATTGATCGATGAGTTATGAGTACAGCCGCACCGGTCACATTAGATGACTCCGGCTGATATATTTCTGGTTATTGATGATGTTGCCAAAGAGAGTAATGATGGAGCACGATCGAGGCGGGCATATGTATTTCTAATGAAAGGCAAGATGGTAATATTGCACCCTTGAGGATTGTTGCTTACTTATCGAGACAACGGTGATTTATCTGTATTGCGGGCTGCAGACCGTAATATTAATAACTTATTGTTGGATTCGTTAAGCGAGTAAACAGGTAGGTCATCCTACATTGGTATGGTGTTATTCAGGGTATCCAGTGATGGTGAAAGAGGTAGTTATGCCAGTGAATCTTATCCCGTTGAATTTTGTGGATTTCGATGAGATTTTAGGCATAGACTGGTTGTATTATAATCGTGCCAAGATAGATTGCTACGGGAAATCAGTTACTTTCCATCGACCTGGATGACCAGAGGTTACTTTTGGGGGTATGCAAAGTGGAGTGAGGTATGCCGTTATTTCTGCAGTGAGAGCAAATAGATCGTTATCGAAAGGCTACCAAGGATATTTAGTTCATGCGGTACTAAGAGATATTGCTCTAAGTAGTGTGGAAGAGGTCAAGGTGGTTAGACATTTTCCTGACGTTTTCCCTGAGAATTTACCTAGATTGCCGCCAGGCAAAGATGTGGACTTCTCTATTGATTTGTTTCCAGGTACGGACCTTATATTAGATATTGGTTCACGATGAGTTAAGGGAATTGAAAAGTCAGTTGCAAGAATTGGTTGATAAATGTTCCATTCAACCTAGTATGTCGTCGTGGAGAGCCCAGTTTACTTATGAGGAAGAATGTGGACATTAAGGCTATACATTGACTATGGACAATTGAATCGGGTAACGATTGAGAATCGTTATCCATTATCGCGTATTAATGATTGTTTGATCAGTTTAGAGGTGTCTGTGTATTTTCAAGGATTGATTTGAAGTCTGGTTATTACCAATTGAAGATTAGGAGTGATGATGTCCCTAAGACGGTTTTCAGAACTCGTTATGGTCTTTATGAGTTTTTGGTGATGCCATTCGGATTGACGAATTTTATGAGTTTGACGAATGAAGTATTCTAGGAATATCTCGACAGGTTTGTTATCGTTTTCATTGACGATATTCTGGTGTACTTAAGACTAGAGCAGAGCATGCTAGACATCTTAAATTGGTATTACAAAGATTGAGGGATCGTCGATGTATTCTAAGTTTAGCGAATGCCAATGTTGGATGAATCAAGTGGCATTTATGGGACATGTTATATCTACATAAAGTATTCAAGTGGATTCTTAAAAGGTAGCAGAAGTTGAGAATTTGGAACAATCGCGAACCGTGACTAAGATTCGAAGTTTTCTTAGCTTAGCAGGCTATTATGGACGGTTTGTGAAGGATTTTTCAGTCATTGCCTTGCCATTGACGAGATAGACGAGAAAATAGGTTAAGTTTGAGTGGGACGAAAATGATGAGCAAAGTTTTCAACAGTTGAAGTATTTCCTCACTCATGCACTTGTGTTAGCACTCTCAGATGATAACGGGAATTATGAGGTCTATAAGGATGTTTCCTTGAATGGTTTGGGATGTGTATTGATGCAAATGGTAAGGTGGTTGCCTATGTTTCACGCGATTGGAACCTCATGAGATGAATTGCCCTACTTATGATTTGGAATTAACAGCTATCATCTTGGTTTTGAAGATTTGGAGAAATTATCTTTATGAAGAAAAGTGTAAGATTTGTATGGATCATAAAAGTCCCCAATATCTGTTTACTCAGAGAGATCTTAATCTTAGACAACAAAGGTGGATTGAGTTGCTTAGTGATTATGATTGCACGACTAGGGTGATCGTGCAAATGTTTGGGCTGATGTACTTAATATGAAGACTCTCGTGAGAATAAATGCTTTGTATGCTTGTCGTGTTCCTCTTCTTGCGGATTCGAGATCTACTGGAGTAAAGTTGGAAATAGAAGAACGAAAAGAAGCCTTGCTTGCTAGTATCCAAGTTAGGATTATTTTAATTAATCGTATACTCGATGCCTAAAGGATTGATGAAGAAACCAGGAATTAATTGAGGCAAAGAATATCGAGAAAAAGAAAGACCTCAGAGTTAGAGAACCAGATGGCATGCTTATGCAAGAGAACAAGATGTATGTACCTAATGTTATGGAATTAAAGAAAACAATTTTTGGACGAAGTATACTGTTCAACTTCTACAATGCATCCTGGAAGTACTAAGATATGTCATACAATTCGATCACGTACTATTGGCCGGGTATGAAAAGAGAAATTTTGAGTATGTAAGTAAATGTATCATATGTCAGCAAGTTAGAACGGAAAGAAAGAAGCTTTTTGGATTGATGCAATTACTTCCCGTTTCACAGTGGAAATGGAAAAATATTACTATGGATTATGTGTACAAACTTCCTCGTAAACGAGACGGTTATGATGGAATTTGAGTTGGTAGATGATCGGCTTACTAAGTCAAAGTATTTTACTCCAGTGAAGAGCAGCATATCATCCTCAAACAGATAGGCAATCTGAGAGGACGATTCAGATGTTGGAGGATATGCTAAGATCTTCAATATTGCAGTTTGGTGACGCTTAGCATAAGCGGTTGGATTTGATGGAATGTAACTATAACAACAGCTTTCATTCGGGTATTGGTATGTCGCCATTTGAGGCATTTATTGGAAAAGCTTGCCGTACACCTTTATGTTGGTCAGAAGTTGTCGAAAGAATTTTGCGAGCCCTGAGATTATGGATAAGTCTACTTAGAATGTTCAAGTGATTAAGTCTAACCTGAAAGCGGCACAAGATCGACAAAAGAGCTTAGCAGTCAGACATGCCACTGATAGAATGTATTATGTAGGTGATTGGATGTGTTTGAAAATTATCAACTTGGAAAAGTGTGATTCGGTTTGGAAAGAAGGGCAAGTTAAGTCCTAAGTGCATCGGACCTTTTGTGATCACCGAGAGAGTTGGTAAAGTTGCTTACAAGCTTGAGTTGCCTCTAGAGTTATCCAAGGTGCATAATGTGTTTCATGTCTCGATGCTTCGACATTATGTTTCGGATCCTTCACATGTGATTCCTCCTCAACCTTTGGAGATTAATCCGGATTTGACGTATGATGAGGAACCAGTGACTATCTTGGATTGGAAGGACAAGGTTCTAAGGAATAAGACAGTGAGCTTGGTCAAAGTATTGTGGAGGAACCACTCAGTGGACGAAGCTACTTGGGAGACTGAAGATCTAATTAGAGAGATGTATCCGAGGTTGTTTTATGAGCATTAGTGGATGGCTTGGTTGTATGAATTTCGAGGACGAAATTCTATAAGGAGGGTAGATTGTCATAGCCCGTCCCAGAATTTCAATTTCGAGGATGTGAATTGACAGATTTGTCCCTAAAAGGTTGTTAAGGGACTAATGTGGACCACACACACACAACCTGCATCCTCTCTTTCTCCCGCACGTTCTCTCAGTTCACTCTCTTTCTTTCTCCTTCGAAACCCTATGGACGAACCCAAATACCAGCGAAACTTCACGGATCGACGTGGTTGAGACCACCATCGTGCTCCTGAAGACCACACGAACTCATTGCTACTCGTTTTAGGTAAGGATTCATTCATTTTCACGTCAAAATCACAAGCACCGAGATTGTCACTGTTCATCAACTTTTAGATGGTTACGTTTTAGGACAATCCAAGCTCACAACGAGCTTAAGGAGGTTCCCACGAAGCTCGGAGTGCTTCGTTTGAAGGTTTTGGACGTCGGGATCACAAGGTTCGAAAGTGGCCGATTTTGGTAGAAATTTCCCGATGTGATTTGGAAGGTTTTGAGGCTCCAAAGAGGTATAACCTTCTTCCTCTCATGATTTGTGACATTTTGATGAAAATTTCATGGAAAATGATGCAAAAACGAGCAAGAAAAGGGCAATTGTAGGTCTGCCCAGAATCCGGCGCCAGTGGCACTGTTCCGGCGTCTGGAGGTTGAAGATGATGCGCGTGAGGCCGTGGCCTCCCCGGCGCGTGAGAGCGCGTGAGCCCTCAAAAAAATAATTTAAAAATATCACGATGTTCGTGAGGTTGTGTAGATCGCATTGGTATATTCATATGCCAAAATTGAGCAATATATGAAAAGTTATTAGCGAAAGTTGGTTATGTGCTTAATTAACGTTATTTCGGTTATTTCTCATATAGGCGAGGTTTATGTGGAAGACGAACACAGTCAAGGAAGGGTAAGGGGTTATGACCCTTCAATATAACTGTGAATGGGCAGTTTTATTTTCCGTATATACCTATATAAAGAGTTTTTCCCAGAAAATCTATTTAAGTGAAATGTGATTTGAAAGTATGATTTGAAATGCCATGCATAGAATTTATATGAGATATGTGAATTGATATATGATGCATATATGTGAATTGGTGCTGCGGACGCACATGTGAGTATTAGGTGAGTTATATTTGGTTCATTGAATTGTTTGATGTGATTTATGTTGATAGCTCATAACCTGCACCCCCGGTGTTAGTGCTTATGTTATTCACCCGCATCACACGCTCACCTTGGATCCAAGTAGATGCTAGTCGTACAGACCACTAGAGGTGGTTTCAACATGCTAGTCGTACAGACCACTAGAGGTGGTTCCGACTAGTAGGTGACCCTAGATTATGTGCACAGATGATTGATGAAAGAAGCACTAGAGCGTATTATTACACCATCCTAGTCGTACAGACTACTACAGGTAGTTCCAACTTATGTGCAGTGTAGTGCCGTATAGGTCACAGTTGGTGACTCCGGCTGGATTGGATATTGAGCTCTAGAATCAGCCGTACAGGACCACTGCAGGGTCTTTGGTTGATTTATTATTTCACCTGATGTATATTCATGCTTCCATATTATGTTTTTGGCGCATGACATGGCATATTTTCTGAAAAGTGATAAAGAATGGTGTTTTGAGATTTTTGAAGCTATATATATTCATATATGCTATTTTCTGGGAAAGTATACAGGTTTTACAGCGAGGGGTTAGAGCTTTGATATTGAGATGATTTTCGAGAAAAAAAAAACTTTGTTTTACTGACCCACTCAATTTTGTTTTGCGCCCCTCCAGGTTCGAGATAGCAGAGCTTTGGTGGCCACGAGGAATCCAACGGTATTCTGACATAATTCACAATTGTATTTTTAAGCTTCCGAAATGTGTAAATGGTTACGTCACTCTCACGTGACGGCCAGCACGCCCTCCTTCGGGACGGGGTGTGTCACGTGCTGGTACAGAAGAATAAATATTAGTACATGGGTTACTTTTTGTTGAAGAAGCAATGGTTCTTGTGGAGCCAAAAATAATTAAGAGGCGACAAGTGCATTTTTGGGTAAAGAGGACAAAATTACCCTCGAGGCACACCGGGTTTCCTACGCCCGAGCAGCGAAGAATCATCCATCAACCAAGTCAAAAGTGCCCAAAATAGGTAACAAATTCAAAATTATTTCATCCATCCTCATTCCATATTCTCTACAATGAAATCATTTCATAACTTTCAAAACATCCCATATAAATTGAGTTAATTGGCCAATTAATGAATTTATTACCTAATTAATCCATTAATTGCCAAATAAATCACCCATTACACCCCAAAAAACACCCAAAGGTCGGCCACTCTCTCCCAAGGAGGGCCGGCCATGCTCTATAAATAGGACTCCATTTCCTCTAAAAAGGGAGTTCCACACTCTTGCAAAACTCCCAAAAAACTCTCTAAACACTTTTCTCTCTAAATTCTAACTTTGACATCGGAGGTTCTTCAGCCAAAGCGCCCCCCATTCAGGCTCTTGGCCTTAACCAAATGTGTTAATTGTTTTGTAGGTGCAATTTTGTCCAAGAAGAAGGAGGCGGAAATTTGCATCCACAAATTGGTGCTTTCATTAAGAGAAGAGATCCACACTCGTAAAAGACTCTCGCGTAAAAAGGTTTTTCTCTATTTTCTAGTCCACTTGTATTTTTTCGTACGTTCTTATTATTAGAATTTTTTATTTGCAAAGATTCTTTGATAAAACGTAAAGGGGAAATACAATGGCTAGAAATTTAGAAAATTCCACAAGTGAAAATTCTAATATTCAAGAAACGGGACTGCGGCGATCCACGAGACTAAATGTGATCTTAGGGGGAGCGACACCACCACTACAAGGCTTCGCCATGGCAACAACCCACGACGAGGTCCATGGCCGTGTTATCCAAAGCCCACGCCACCTAAGCCACGGCCCAAGCCATGTCACTTCATGTCACTTCAAGCCGGGCCCTAGCCTCGTACCCACGTGCGCCACACGCCGAGCAGCCCACTCTTGTGGCCCAGCCTGCTCCCGCCGAGCAGGTGGCCCAGCCTACTTTCGCCGAGCAGCCCATTCTAAGATTAGTTCAACCGTCCCGACTTCAAATTTCTGGGTCACGATTAAATCGGGGGCATTTTCACCACATTTCTCTATAGATTTGACATTTCCTAACTCAAATCTCACACCCGGAGTCTACCACACTTCCACTACTCAAGGAGATACATTCCTTCCAAGCTCTTTCAACCCAAATAAAGAATAACACTTGTCTCGACAAGTCATAGAGTTGACGAGGGCCCTCGCACAATAGACGACCTTGGTGAACCAACTCTTGCAGCGCACTAAGATGCAACGTGCCCCAGATAAGGTGTCCCGCAGTAGGACAAGGGCAGACAAAAAACCTCTCTAGAAGCGTCCCAGCAAGCAGCCACTCGACCAACCATGAACCGAGCGTTCGAGTAGTGTACACTCCCGACTGGGCCCTTGAGATAACGTATACTTCCGTCTTAGCACGCGGAGGAGCCTGCATTCTCGACTAGGCCCATAGACGAGCATACATTCACGGTTGAGGTCACACTCCGATAGTCAACATGAGCAACCTTCCAAGCGAAGTGTTCATTAGCGGCTAAGCCTGCAAGAAGCATCCTCCACCTCACGGGCAAGATTGACAAGCCAAAGTTCAATCGGCAGCCTGCGAAGAACTCGCTCGCCTGCTAAGAACGCACCACACGCACCACATCCGCTGCATAGACGAGCCAAACACATGGAAGAGCAACTTAGACCAAAAAGTCACTGCTGGGGGCAGCCGAGAGCTCCGCTATCCCAACAAAGGCAAATTCAGGAAGAAGTATAGATACTTTTGACCAAGCGATTGTGCAATTTCCAACGCAACGAGGTCACCGACGAGGCACTACGACGGAACATGACCAACATAAATAGGTCACCCTTCACGGGCAAGATTGAGCAGGCAGAGCCTCTACGCAAGTTTAGCATGCCACATTTCACATCCTTCAAAGGAAATGGAGACCCGGAGAGACACTTGAAGCACTATCGAAGCGTAATGATCCTCTATCGAAACAACGACGATCTCATGTGCAAGATATTCGTTACCACTCTACAAGACGAGGCTCAAGATTGGTTCTACACCCTGCCACCACAATCTATCTGAAGTTTCGACAAACTTTCTCTGGTTTTCACCAAAGAATATTCATCATATCGCTCGATCAAGAAGAAGTCCAACCATTTATTCAACGTCAAGAAGAACCCAAATGAGTCGCTTCATGACTATGTGAAGAGGTTCAAAGCAGAGAAGGCAAGGATAGTCAGATGCAATGACTCGATAGCTAGAGTAGCCTTCCAAAAAGGACTTCCGGCAGACCACCCGTTATTTAGAAAATTGATCATGAAAGAAGATCTAACTCTGGCAGACAAATATGTACTTTGGGACGAGGCTCGCCAATACACATTCAAAAACTTGAAGAAGTACCCGACATCACCTCCCTACTATCCAAACCGGAAGCAGTGGATGACTTATTCTCATGTTTGACGATATTTGAAGCAGCAATAAGCTCTACCATCTTACGAAAAGAGTTGGGGGCCCGACTACTTGTATTCAACAGTTTAAAAGCTCTCCTTGATGCTAGCAGAAATTCAAAAGCTAACTTTGGCGATAGTTGTTGCAACCTGGAAGCTCAAGTTTTACCTTTAAACGGACGTAGTCATCCTCATGATGCACTATTCCACCCAATCCAGACGCACGACGATAAATGCGTAGACCCTGGCGAATGCAAAGTTTTATGACGAACGCAACAACTTGGCCCAAAAGACTTGCCAAGGGCAGACGAACACTAGAAGGGCATACTAGGAAGCAAGTTTTGTCCTCGTCGCCCCAAAAGATTCTACATAGGAGCAACATGTACTGGCAGTTAAACACCACTTCCTGCTATGTGTCACACGACCCCAGCCGACCCTTGCTCCATAATGTAACTCTAGAGTGGCCCAATACCAGCAGTTAAGCATCTTCTGCTGCGTGTAACATGGCCTCAGCTCCACGACTCCTTACCACGCATTCACAATGCAACAAGGTGACCTAACGACGGCTCCATAGCTCCCTACTGCGCCTTCACGTTGAGTCTAGGCAACGCAACAGAAGGGCCCAACGATGCCTCAGAGGTAGCTGAGCACGCTCTATCCGCGCCTGCTGCACCCGATGCAGACTTCTGGCACTTGTATGTCAACGGCACATCCACCTACAAAGGTTCCGGAGCAGACATGGTCTTTGTCACCCCAGGCGGTTCGATGCCCGAGCAGACGATCACTCTAGGCTTCAAAGCATCCAACAACAAAGCAAAGTACGAGGCCTTACTAGCAGGCCTCCGAATAGCAAAAGACTTGGCGGTGAAAAAGCTTGCAATTCATTCCGATTCCCAGCTAATCATCAGCCAGACTATTAGGGAGTACATGGCAAAACATCCAAAGATGGCGCAATACCTAGAGAAGGTACGCAAGCAGCTTAAGGCATTTCAGACTTACACTCTCACTCAAGTTCCACGGGTAGACAACGCATACGCGGACGCATTAACCGGCCTAGGCTCCGCTCTCGACCACCAACTCAAACGCTTTATCCTGGTGAAATATCTAGACAAGCCAAGCATAGAGGCAGAGCCGGCAGCCGAAGTGTCGCAGGTTAGTACAACTCCCAACTGGCAAAGTTTTATTATAGATTACCTGGTCAACAGCACACTCTCCACGAAAAGGTTGGAGTCTAGAAAGCTCCAAATAAAGGTAGCACGCTACTACATGTGGAACATCATTCTCGTCCAAAGATCCTGCACTGGACCACATCTCTACTGCCTGACGCCTCCTAACAACTTAAAGGTTCTAAGCTCAATCCACGAAGGTGTTTGTGGAAATCACTCCGGAGGTCAATCCTTAGCACAAAAGGTTCTAAGTGTAGGCTACTACTGGTCTACCATACACTAAGACGTTAAGGAGTTAGTACTGCTGCCAACGTTGCAAGTTGGTACCAGCACTGCCTTCCAGCAAATCATACCAGCAGATGAGTCCTTGACTGTTCATGCAGTGGGCAATCAACTTGGTAGGGCCAATGCTGCCCGCTACTAGGGGCAAATGCATGACGATCGTGATAACCGATTACTTCACCAAATAGGTAGAAGCAGAGCCTATGACTACCACGACACAGACGGACATATAGCGCTTCATATGGAGGAACATCATTTGCCAATTTGGCATCCCTCAGTCCATCATCACCAATAACGGCCCACAGTTCGTGAGCAAAGATTTGGTGAAGTTCTTCTAAAAGTATGGCATCAAGCAGCACATATCCACGTCGAGATATCCTCAAGGCAATGGGCAGGTCGAAGCATCTAACAAGATGATCCATGATTGCCTCAAGAAATCCCTCACCGACAAGAAGGGAAAATGGCCATACGAACTCCCCGGATGTCTATGGGCATATTGCACCACCAAAAAACCAGCAACCAATGAGACTCCTTTCTCTTTGGCATTTGGTTCGGAAGCAATCATTCATCCTAACATTATCGTGCCAAGCATCAGCACTCTACTGCCAAGCATTGAGTATAACAGTAAGGAGATGGCCACAAGTTTAGATCTAGTAGAGGGGAAGCGTGAGCAGACCATCACCCGCATCGCAGCCTATCAGCAGCAACTCATCTCCAACTACAACAAAAGAGCTAAGATCCGGCAGTTCTAACCTAGAGATCTAGCCTTGAGAAAAACCTTCATCACTACCCGCAGAGAAGGCTCCAAAAAGATGGATCCCATCTGGGAAGGTCTGTACAAGATCAGTAGAGTAAGCGGTAAGGGTAATTACACATTCGCCACCATGAACGACAAAGAGATCGAAAAGCAGTGGAACACCTACAATCTGAGGAAGTACCATGCGTGAAAGGCTAGTTAGAGGATTGGTTTCCTATGAATTTACTAAATTAGACAGATTGCAAAACTAAACAAATTAAACACGAAATTGGTTGTTTTAAAGGGTGAAAGGCTAGTTAGAGGGTCCTTCTCCACACATGAAACATATGCAACACAAATCGATTTCCAGTTACTCTTCCAATAAACCATGAATGACAATGCCCCAAATTAACCGTGAAAAGCACAAATTAACTCTCAGATTTTCCTTAATTCATTGAATTGGATGGAATATGCATCGGCAATCAAATTATTCTTATCAAGTTCCCTATATGAACTGCATGATAGAGATACATTCAAAGATCATTAAGTTCTATGAAAATCATAAACATCGACATGACATTCGTAACTATGAAAAGCATGATACTCCTGCCATGGATTCACTTAACACGATTGTGACTAGCAACCTCTATTACTCATAAATATAAGTTCATAACGATTAGGTGAAATTCCCTTATATTTTAGCATCAAATTCATGCATGCAAACTAAGTGTGCACCCTCAATCAACATACAAGAATAAGTTTTAAATAAACAGATAAGTGAATCGCATTCATGTTTTACGAAACAATAACTGGAGGTAATCAATTCATATTAAATATATGTCTATGGCTTTGAATTCACCTCTAACTAAGAAAAACTTAGTTACACATGTTCATAACAATTGAAAAGTAATCTGAAATAAACATTGAAACTAAAACAAGGGAAGAAAGAACTCAAAAAGCCTCCAATGGTGGCAGATAGTTGCGGCACAACCCTCCTTCTCCAATGGAAGCCACGGCTAAGCTCTCATCCTTTTCTTCTTGCGGCAAAGGGTGTTTCTGTGTATGGTTGGTGGTGGGTGCGAAATCTGATGAAAATATAGATGTGGTGTGGTAACTTGCGGCAAAGCTTTAATACATCTATATATAGGCACGGCAAAACCCTAGAGATATCAGACTAGGGTTAGAAATCAGCATAAGTAAAGGATTAGGGCCCTAGGGTGCGGCACAAGGCTTGGGCCTCAAGAAAAGTGTCACAGCCTAATTAATTTCTAAAAAGGCTTTGCACAATCCAAATCCACAAGGGAATAGGCTAATTAAATCAGAATCCAAGAAGGAAAAGGATTGGATGGGTGCAGCAAGAATTAAAGGGAAATGGAAAGGAGTGCAAGGCAAGACAAGGCATTTTAGAAGGGCAATAGGCGCCACCTTTCTAGGGATTCTAGAAAGAATATGTTTTATGGCAGAAATTGGGGCTTCTAGAAGGGGTTTGAGCGCCACTTTTGTAGGGACAGATAAGGCCTTCTAGAAAGAATGCTTCTAGAAATCAGATAAGGTTTTGGATAGGATAAGATAATGTTGTTTGGATCATGTTTTTGGATAATGTTCCATGTTTCTTGCTCTTTCCTGATCTTCTTTGTCTTGAATTTGATTCTCTATATTTGTGGCATGTTCCTAGCCTCATTTGATCTTCCAAAAACATTCATTCCTTGTACTCCACATGCATGCTATCCATTTCAGCCCAAAAGTGCTCCAAAATGCACCAGAATGCACTTTCTTATCAAGTTTGCCAATTGGACCTACAAACACATGAAAATAGCTTAAATCACTATAATAAGTAAAAACTAACTAAGTAAATGCAAGAAAACAAGTTAATTAAGCCGCATAAATATGCTCCTATCAAATTCCCCCACACTTAGCTTTTGCTAGTCCTCGAGCAAAACAAAACAAACAAAACACAACCTAAACATTCCAACAATTGCCTCAGGGATTTTCAATGAAACATGACATTAAAAATCACTACTTAGATAGATTTTAGCCATCATTACTTTCGAGCTTACACTTAATCGCGGTAATCACTCACTAGCTCGCATTTAACAAATTAAAACAACATTTTGAATATAGTAACATGCCTTAGAGAATCCCTCAATTCCTCACTGGATATACTTTTTATTTTCACACAAATTTTCTAACTACACTCCCTACACTAGGTATATGTGAAAGGATTGATGTAAACATGTAGACTAGCACTCATATATGTTAAAACAAAGAAGGCATTTTCTGGAATTATTAACACATCATGTATATGATCTCATGAACGGAATGCCACTACTTAGAAGCGAGAACCAGGGATACCATATGCTCATACCAATCCTAAACTCCACATATTGAAACACACAACAATCAAGATAGAAGTCTAAGGGTTGTAATGGGGCTAAGGTATTGGCTAACAAAGAAAGGTAAAGATAAACAAAGGTTCTTAAAGAAATAGTAAGCAAAGCAATGAAATCAACACTTAGAATTCACTTTTGAATGCAGTAACCAACTTTAAACACAAAGGGGTGACTCATGCAACTTTTAGGGCCAGATTCAAACTTTTGGACCCTTTCTTTGACAACCATTACTTTTGAAGTCAATCTTACTTCTTTCGAACTCTTTTTTTTTTCTTTTCACAACTTTTTCTTCTTCTTTTTTTTTTCTTTTCTTTTTCAAGTTTTTTTTTCCTTTCTTTTCTTCTTCTTTTGCACGAAAATCCCTTCCCCCACACTTGTTTTTCTGCATAATATCGATCAAAAGGAATTCCCTCTAAGTCATGCTTCCATATCCTTTAAGAACAAGGGTATGGATAGTCCTATACTAGGCTAGGTAAGGATAATGTGGCTAACAAAAAAAATAGGCTAACTAAGGCTCAAAAGGGTTAAACCTACAATACATAATGCAAAAGGGTTAAGGCTTTTTGGCTCTAGTTTTAACTAAACAACTTCATCTTGTTATATGTTATGCACTCAATTCTATGCTTTGAATGAAACGGACACGAGTTCTAGTATTTGGAACTAAATTGATGAAACGCATTCTAAGTAGCAACCAAGCAAAGAAATGATGAGATCATGCAACGACTTAAGAAAACAAGAAATGCACAAATTAATAACTCTCCAAATAAACGTTTAGGCTCAAGTCTCTCAGGGTTGTAGTTTTAGTTTGAGTTTCTTCCTTCAAGCATGTTACAAAAAAAAATTGATTTTTTTTTCTTTGTGATTACATGTGAATTCGTAAACAACAACTACAATTAAGCATAAACCAAAGAGCATATCAAACTTCCATCCATGTTTGTAACTTTCTTTAATAGTCATGTAACTAAAAACCAAGTCCTCATCATTGTGTTGGAAGGTACCCTAAGACACAAACACACAAAAATGACTCTACAACAACTCTTTTTGGTATTTTTCAAAACTTTTTCGAATTTTTTTTCACATTTTCGGATTTTCCTTTCAAAACACATTAAAACACTTCAAAACACACTAAAAACATTTAAAAATAGTGAGAAACAACTTTAGAAGTGATAGGTGATAAAATCCCACGAAAATCAATGAAAAACACTTTGTTTACCCCCCCAACACTTAAACCAAACATTGTCCTCAATGTTTCAAACATAGATTATCACACAAACAATCAAACAACACAACTAACAAACATGACAATTATGGCAAAGTAAAAGCAAGAAAGAGTAGGGTAAAAGGAAGCAAATCTGGTTGTTGGAGCTAGAATTCCATATTCTCCTCGTATGAACACATGGGTTGCATCCCAAGAAGCGCTTGCTTTAACGTCTTCCAGTCGGACGATACTTCCATTTAATCTTCAATAGGGCCAACGGCATGGAGAGGTACATCATCCACGACATGCTTCTCAAAACTTCCATACATTGGATCTATAAACGGTATGGAGAGGTACATCCTTCCGGATTGTGGCGTTGAGCTTCCTAAAGTCAATGTAAAGTGTCCCACCACCTTGAATTAGATTAGGTACCTGCACCACAGAAGGTAACAACTTATTAGTCGAAATGGGAGTTGGAATTAGAGGAGGAGACTCACCAATGTACTGTGATGAAGTGGCAGCACTGTTAATAGATGCACAAGGGGTGCTCTCGGCCAGATTTGGGGGTTTGAGGGTTGTGGCCGTGCAATCCTTGTAATCCACTCCAATTCCCTCTTCGTTGGTGATTCGAAATGCATCATTCTTGATTGGTGCTGAATGTTCCTGCCCTTTATTTTCAATTACATTAATGGCAAAACAAGAACGAATATCATTAGTATTCTCAACAGATTCAAAAACATTAAAGTTAATCATATCGCCACTAAATGCCATAGTTACTGCTCCCTTGGCCACGTCAATCTTGGTTTGAGCTGTTTTCATGAAAGGTCATCCAAGTAAGATTGGCAATGGTGGAGAGTGGACTGAATCTTCTATCTCAAGTACATAAAAATCTGCCGGAAAAATCAAATGGTCTACCTGCACCAAAACATCTTCCAAAACTCCTTTCAGGTATGCATTAGATTGATCGGCTTATTGAATAATAACATCATCATTTTTAAGCTCTCCTAGATTCATAGATGCATAAACAGAATATGGCATGACATTAATTGATGCACCTAAATCTAGCATAGCATGTTCAAACCTTGTATTACCAATGACACAAGGGATAGTGAAACTACCTGGATCTTTGCATTTAGGTGGCAGCTTTCTTTGCAACATTGCAGAGACATTTTCACTTACATGTACCACCTCTTTCTCCCGAATCCGTTTCCTTGTTGTACAAAGCTTATTCAAAAACTTAGCGTACTGCAGGATTTGCTTTATAACATCAAGGAGCGGGATATTGACTTGCACCTTCCTAAAGGTCTCTAGAATGTCTTGTTCATTCTCTTCATTCCTAGCTTGCATAAACCTGCAAGGGAAACGCAAATTTGGTGGAATTAGGTTAGAATGAGTCAAATTTGAACCACCCTTACCTGAATTGGACGGTGTGGAAGGCTTAAGGGCCTGCAGCAAGGTTAGTTCCACCCTTGCCGTGGCTTTGTGCATTTCTTCCTCTTAAATTAGCAACTTTTCATCTTCCTTTTGGCTTAATTTGGATGGTTTTGGGTCAGTTCCAACTTCTTTTCCACTTCTCAACATGATGGATTTAGCGGTTTCAAAGCCTCTTTTTGGATTGACGATGGTTGAGCTAGGTAGTTTACCTTCTTCTCGAAACTGCCCAAGGAACTCTGAAATCTGCCCTATTTGCTTCTTCATGTCGCTCATCTCCTTGCCTTGATTCGCTATTCGATTATTTTGATTTTGTAATCCCTGCATTACAAAAGCTAGTAATTGAATAGCTTGATCATTATCAAATAGCGAACCTGAGTTTGGTTGAGCAGATTGTGGTTGAGGTTGCATTGGTGCGAATGGCCTTTGATAGAACCCGGGAGGTGGCTGTCTATATCCTCCTTGTTGTTGACGTTGTTGAGGCTCCCTCAAATTGAAGTTTTGGTGATCACTCCATCCCGGATTGTAGGTGTTAGAGTATGGATCATTCCATGGCTGATTTTGGCCTTGATAACCTATGGCATTAGCACTTTCCCATCCTCCATTCTCTATCAATTAAGGATATTGATCATTGAGGTGCCCTTGCATAGAGCATACGCCACACACACTTGGTGTAATTCCTTGCACTTTTATTCCTTCGGCCATCTGTGACACAATAACAGTGAGGTTAGCTAATTGGGATTGAATTTCGGACATGGAACTTACCTCATTAACTTGCTGCCATGGAGGGTCTCTTTGTCCAACACCTTCGTATTGTTGTGCATTCAAGGCTCGATTTGCAATTAAGATCTTGGCAGCCACTGGGGTCTTGTCAACCAAAGCACCTCCCGCTGAAGCATCAAGCATTTGTCTCTCAATTGGAAGAAGTCATTCGTAGAAATATTGAATTAAAAGCTCTTCTTTCATTTGGTGTTGTGGGCAGGATGCAACTAGCGCCTTAAAATGCTCATAATATGCTGGAAACGATTCTCCTTGGTTTTGTTGGATTCCACTAATTCTCTTCCTCAAAAGAATGACTCTTAAAGTTGGGAATAATTTCTCTAGGAATGCTCTCTTCATGCTTTCCCAAGAAGTGATGGTTCCAAGTGTTAGTTCATAAGGCCAATCTTTAGCCTTATCCACAAGGGAGAATGGAAAGGCTTTCATCTTCAAAATGCTTCCATCTATGTTGATTGGTGTCATGCTTGAACACACCACTTCAAACTCCTTCAAGTGCTTGTTTGGATCTTCCATGGACAGCCCATGGTATTTAGGAATATGATGCAGCAAGCTTGACTTCAATTCAAACTCATCGGTCTTGCCTTGAGCTGCCCTAGGATATTGAATGCATAAGGGCACGGCATTGTCCAATCCTGAGGCTAAAAGTTCTTTGATTGTTCGATTATCTACAGCCATGGCTTATTCTTCCTCTTCCTTTTCTTCAAATTCAGATTCGGAATTAGAGCTAGAACTAGGTGGACTTGGTTCTGGATTCTTCCTCTTCCTTCTCAACGTTCGTTCAAAATCGTCGTCAAACTCCAAAATATGCACACGAACAGGTTGAGAACTACGAGTCATAAACTAGTACCGAAAACAAAAAACAAAATCAGAAAACAAAACAAAAGACACAACAGAAACAAGGGAGATTAGCAAGTTTGCTAATCCCCAGCAACGGTGCCAAAATTTGATGTGATATAAACTAGCACACAAATTAAACCCTATTAAGATAGTTGTAGTATGAATAAGTAGGGACCGTTCTAGGCCGGGGACTAACTAGGGATGCTAATCTACGCAAATATGACTCAAAAACACAAAACTACACTTAAAAACACTTAACTAGACTCTAAAGACTCAAAACAACTTAAAACAGCACAAAACTAACAACTAGACTCAAAACAGACTCTAGGGAGTTATTTGGACGAATTCTAGACTAATAAGACTCAAAACACTAACCTGGATAGATTTGAACTAGTTTCTAGCTAATCTAATACGCTTAACTAAATGGGGATTGGTTTCTTACGAATTTACTAAATTAGACAGATTGCAAAACTAAACAAATTAAACACGAAATTGGTTGTTTTAAAGGGTGAAAGGCTAGTTAGAGGGTCTATCTCCACACAGGAAACATATGCAACACAAATCGATTTCCAGTTACTCTTCCAATAAACCATGAACGACAATGCCCCAAATTAACCGTGAAAAGCACAAATTAACTCTCAGATTTTCCTTAATTCATTGAATTGGATGGAATACGCATCGGCAATCAAATTATTCCTATCAAGTTCCTTATATGAACTGCATGATAGAGATACATTCAAAGATCATTAAGTTCTATGAAAATCATAAACATCGACATGACATTCGTAACTATGAAAAACATGATACTCCTGCCATGGATTCACTTAACACGATTGTGACTAGCAACCTCTATTACTCATAAATATAAGTTCATAACGATTAGGTGAAATTCCCTTATATTCTAGCATTAAATTCATGCATGCAAACTAAGTGTGCACCCTCAATCAACATACAAGAATAAGTTTTAATCAAACAGATAAGTGAATCATATTCATGTTTTACGAAACAATAACTGGAGGTAATCAATTCATATTAAACATATGTCCATGGCTTTGAATTCACCTCTAACTAAGAAAAACTTAGTTACACATGTTCATAACAATTGAAAAGCAATCTGAAATAAACATTGAAACTAAAACAAGGGAAGAAAGAACTCAGAAAGTCTCCAATGGTTGCAGATAGTTGTTGCACAACCCTCCTTCTCCAATGGAAGGCACGGCTAAGCTCTCATCCTCTCCTTCTTACGGCAAAGGGTGTTTCTGTGTATGGATGGTGGTGGGTGCGAAATCTGATGAAAATATGGATGTGGTGTGGTAACCTGCGGTAAAGCCTTAATACATCTATATATAGGCACGACAAAACCCTAGAGATACCAGACTAGGGTTAGAAATCAGCATAAGTAAAGGATTAGGGCGCTAGGGTGCGGCAGAAGGCTGAGGCTTCAAGAAAAGGGTCACAGCTTAATTAATTTCTGAAAAGGCTTTGCACAATCCAAATCCACAAGGGAATAGGTTAATTAAATCAGAATCCAAGAGGGAAAATGATTGAAAATGTGCGGCAAGAATTGGAGGGAAAGGGAGACGAGTGCAAGGCAAGGCAATGCCTTCTAGAAGGGAAATAGGCGCCACATTTCTAGGGATTTTATAAAGAATGTGTTTTATGACAGAAATTGGGACTTCTAGAAGGGGTTTGGGCGCCACTTTTGTAGGGACAGATAAGGCCTTCTAGAACGAATGCTTCTAGAAATCAGATAAGGTTTTGGATAAGATAAGGTTGTTTGGATCATGTTTTTGGATAATGTTCCACGTTTCTTACTCTTTCCTTATCTTCTTTGTCTTGAATTTGATTCTCCATATTTGTAGCATGTTCCTAGCCTCATTTGATCTTCCAAAAATGTCCATTCCTTGTACTCCACATGCATGCTATCCATTTCAGCCCAAAAGTGCTCCAAAATGCACTTTCTTGTCAACTTTGCCAATTGGACCTACAAACACACGAAAATAGCTTAAATCACTATATTAAGTAAAAACTAACTAAGTAAATGCAAGAAAACAAGCTAACTAAGTCGCATAAATATGCTCCTATCAGAGGGTAAACTAATTGCTCTCCAGTGTGATAGGGTAAACTAATTCCCCGACACCTACATGGGTCAGCTCTCCAAGACGGGAAGATAAAATCTACACTTTAAATATCCAGAAGTGGATGAATCGGGCTGCCCTAGTATAACTAGATGCACGATGGCTTGCGCCGGGATTCCTAGAAGTAGCCACAATGGTCTTTTTCAAGGCTTAGCTAACTGAAGGATTTTGGGTTTCTTGGCCTAATCCGTGGGGAACCGGGCCTTAGAGACGGAAGGGGCACATTACGCAGTACATCCGATAGACGGCTACCCTGGAACCCTAAAGCTGTTACCGAGTGCACTAAGGTAGCTACGGTTTCCGGAAAACTGCCTACGGGTTGCCCTTCGAGTAGTAAAGCCGTGCTAGACTTATACAACTGCACATTCTTGTAAAAGGTTAAACAAGCTAGCATGCATACACGAAGCTTTATCTACTGCCAACATGCTATGTAGTCGATAAGCTTCACCTTTGCCAAGCACGGAACAACCTACACCAAGTCCTAAAGTGTTGTGATACTTTCTACGCAACCTACGAAATTGGAAAAAGCCAAGGTTAACATCCTAGTGGTTACGTGGACTTGTCTGATTCTATAAGTAAGACATCAGGTTGCCAACCCTGTGGCTAAGAACTTTGCAAAGTTCTACACTAACACCTACGGCTGCATAGGCTACGCGGGCATGTCTGCTTATAGAAAAGTAGCACGCCTGCCACTAGTCTATAAAATCTAAAGGTTAGGGCATGAACAAAAGAAGTGAAGATGAAGAAAGGTGAAGGAAACATGTTTATAAACAACTAGCAAAAGGCCGAAGGAGTTCAAGCAAAATAATAGCTACAAGGAAAAATAAAGATAATCATAAAGGCTACCTAGAAGACCATACTTTAGCAGCTTGGACATCCCACGACTACTCGGTCGCCACACCTTCAGCAACCGCGACGCTCTTAGCAGCGGCATCATCTAACGCTTCATCCCCGGCTGCCCCAGCCTGGGCACTAACATCTCCGGCTACTTCACTAATGGAAGCCTCAAACGTAAAGGCAAGCAAAGAAATAGAGAAGGTTTCGAAGTCTCTCCCAGCAAGCTCGAAGTCAAACGGCCTATCAAAGAGATGATCTACATAACCCAACTTGTAGAAATCGGCCTCACTCTGAACAAGCGGAGCCTCGAGCCCAGCCTTCTCACCTTTCAGCTGCCCGATTTCCTCAAGCAGACCAACACGGACGCGCTGCAACACATCCACTTCTTTCTTCAAACTTTCATTGGTCTTCAGTGCACATTAGAGTTCCAACACTTGGGGTTCAAGCCTATCAACAAGCTTCTTGAAGTGGATCACTTGGTTATAAGCAGCAATCAACTCTTCATCCTTTGCATAAGCAGCGGAACGAAGCTCAGAAATGGCACACTCAAGATCTTGAATTTGAGGTATGTAACACATGATCTACTTCTCTGCATTTCATACTTAACTTGGATCGCGTCAAGCCTAGTCTTCAAGTCAACGATCTCTTGGCGAGGGGTCTCAAGCTACAGAGAAGTGAGGGCAGATATATTAGTCCCATTCAAAACGACAAGCTCAGAATCCAACCTCTTGATCTCCTCGACTGAGGAATAAACTTCAGCTGCCATAGTCTTCGTCACCTCCTTGACAGCTTTGCTATATCTGCATCATAGCAAGCAAAGCAGTCCTTCTATATTGGGTCTTATGCTTCGCAAAGGAGCTTGGGCAAACAACATTTCTAATGCCATCAACAAACTTGGCATAAGCGTCTATGTCTTTAAGCAAATTTGGTTTCAAAAGCACACATATCTCAGCAGCCTCCCCAGAAGCAAGCTTAGTGGATTTCTCATAGCTGCCTACTCGAGCTGTCTCCTCCTTCTCAGCAAGTGAATCAATTTCAGCAGCAGAGGGAGTGGGCCTTGGCGCCACTTTAGCAACATAGTCCACCTTATCGCTCCTCATAATAGTAAGCCTTTTCAAAGATGAACCGGACTTAGCTCCCAACAGATATCTTGGTACAGACTTCGACACTAGGGGCATGACAAAACCTCTACGCTGAGCAATCCTATCAGTAATCGTACTAGCCATTCTTGACATGTCAGGCGTCATAGGCTCAGATCCAGCAACCTCACTTTCTTTTCATTGGAAGAAGTCATGCTAATCACAAGCCTTTCGGCAGCAGGCGGATCCTCACGAGCAGCGAAGGAAGTCTTCAGTTTTTTCTCAACCAGCATATCTTGAGCAGGCGGGGAAGATCTCTTCTTTCCACCTTCATTCATAGTATGTTCCACGACAGCATTCAGATAAGCCAATGCATCCGCCTTGATCCTCTTTACCTCATCTCTTGAGAGCAGCCCACCTTTCTCCCGACAAAGGGGATTAAGTAGCCAACGCCATTCATAGTACTCAGCAGGCAGATCCTCACGAGCAGCGGAGGAAGTCTTTAGTTTTTTCTCAACCAACATCTCTTGAGCAGGCAGGGAAGATCTATTCTTTCCACCTTCATCCATAGTAGGCTCCACGACAGCATTCAAACAAGCCAATGCATCCACCTTGATCCTCTTTACCTCCTCTCGAGAGAGCAGCCCACCTTTCTCTCGGCGAATGGGATTAAGCAGCCAACGTCATTCATAGCACTCAGCAGGGGAGCTCAACCTGTACCGACTTTTCTCTCATTTTTCTCTCTGACCAAGAGGCAAGAGGCCTGCATGCCCAGCATTTCAACAGCCCATGAGGCTCGCGACCTCCTTGTTTCTCTCAAATGACATGAGTCATGCGACTCACCTAGCACCGCGCCCCTAGCCGCATAGCTGCCCTTGGCTTTAGCCAAACTAAGCAACTCAAGCAGTGGTCTCTGCCACAACACTTCCTTAGCCCATACCGAGCCGACTCCTGGCCCCTGCCAGTCGACATGCCGCACCACCTCGACGGTTGCCCCGCGGCAGCACTATCCAAGAAGAAAATAAGGAAAATTAATTTTTTCTTACCTTGGTGCGATGCGGAGAAGACAAAGAAAGTAACGAAAGACGGTCCTTTACACGGGCAAATGTAGAAGATTGCTAGAGAAGGGGGAACAAATATCCTCTAGCTTTCCTTCTCTTGTAGGGTAAAATTAATCACTCTCCAAAGTTGATTTAATAATCCACTTAAGGTGGACTTAAATAGGCTTTGGGAGAAATTTATTTCCCTTTCCTAGAAGGATCTAATTTCCTATTAAAGAGAGAATCTACATCAAAGAAGGAAACAATTCAAAGTTTCCTAAAGCAAGAAAATCTCTACACCTGTTACTCTTTTCTGCGAGCAGCCCAACATGTGTGGACAAAATTACCCTCGAGGCACACCGGGTTTCCTACGAGCGAGCAGTGGAGAATCATCCATCAACCAAGTCAAAAGGGCCCAAAATAGGTAACAAATTCAAAATTACTTCCTCCATCCTCATTCCATATTCTCTACAAGGAAATCATTCCATAACTTTCAAAACATCCCATATAAATTGAGTTAATTGGCCAATTAATAGATTTATTACCTAATTAATCCATTCATTGCCAAATAAATCACCCTTTACACCCCAAAAAACACCCAAAGGCTGGCCACTCTATCTCCCAAAGAGGGTCGGCCATGCTCTGTAAATAGGACTCCATTTTCTCTAAAAAAGGAGGTCCACACCCTTGCAAAACTCCCAAAAAACTCTCTAAACACTTTTCTCAATAAATTCTAACTTTGGCATCGGAGGTTCTTCGGCCAAAGGCCCCCCCCATTCATCGTGGGCGCGTGAGGCTCTTGGCCTTAACCAAAGGTGTTAATTGTTTTGTAGGTGCAATTTTGTCCAAGAAGAATGAGGCGGAAATTTGCATCCACAGTTGCTTGACAAGAATATTCTGATAGCTTTTTGGATAGCTTATATATAGCTTCCATGAAAATTGTCTATGCCTCAATTGAAGAAGCTGTAATACAAGCCAACTTAGTTGCTTGATGACATATATAACTAAGTCTCAAAGCTTATGATTTTCCTTTACCATCATCTGTCACCAAACTTGTAGAATCCATGATCCTAAATTTGTTTGCTTCTTGTTTCCATCTTGGTAAAATAAAATGTTCAGATATTGTATCAATATCTAAGCGTCCAACAAACTCAAAATTTTGGCAAATACACATAGCTTTGTGCGTTTGTACATTTTACTTCACCACAAATTCTTCTTGCTCTCCAAGTTTTGATTTCACTACGTATGCATGATATTCGTTGTCACGTGACATTTCTTCAACTTTGTACCAATTAATTTTACTCCATTCGTCTTTGAATTTATTGAATACATTTCTTCTAGTATACAATTTACTGCATGTTGTAGAAGAAATTATCCTTCATTGATAATGTGATACTTGTATTTTGATTCAAAATCTTCATCACTTTCTTTTTCCATAATCTTCTTTAATGCTTGTTCATATTTGACGACATGATTCAAACCTTTTGGAGTAAAGATGGCTGGTGCTTTGACAATTTAATTCCAGCAGAAATCCCAAATTAGCATTAAGCCCTAACTCTAAACTATAAGCATGTGTAGTACCAAATACAAGATTTGACAAGGGAAGTCAAACAATAAAACTAGTATTAACAAAGTTTTTGTCACAAGCCTCATCCGCATACTGGTGTTGTATTATCTGAGAAATTTAGTGCATTGGTGACTGAGTAGAGGATTGAGAAGAAGTTATTTTTTTTTACTTTAGATAATGCTTCTTCAAATATTTCTTTTGTTAGAATTATGAAGAATCAATTGAATCTTAGAGGTCTTCTCATGATGAATGGTGACTTCATTCATGTGCATTGTTGTGCTCATGTTTTGAATTTGATAGTCCAAGATGGACTTAAAGAAATTGATTCTTCGGTGATAAAGATTCGTGAATGCATCAAGTATATAAAGGGTTCTGAGGTTAGGAAACCAAAGTTTTTATGAATGTGTTGGAAAAGTAGGGATATTGGATAATAGGACAAGTTTGAGACAAGATGTCCCTACTAGGTGGAACTCAACATATATTATGCTAGATAGTGCACTTTTCTATCGATATACTTCAATTAATTTAGGGTTGATAGTGCACTTTTCTATCGATATACTTCAATTAATTTAGGGTTGAGTCATTCCAATTTTAGTAGTTGTCATTCTTTGGAAGAGTGGGATAAAATAAATGAAGATTTCCAAGTTTTTGGGGTACTTTTATGGAGTTTCGTGCTTATTCTCTAGGACAAAGTACCCTACATCAAATTTATTCTTCCCTAAGGTGTTTATATCCAACTTCAAATTATGGCAGCCATCAATGACTTTGAAAGTTTTCATGAATAAGATGGGGACTTATATGTACATGAAGTTTCAAAAGTATTGGTTAGATTACAGTTTGATTTTGGCAATTGCAATCATTTTGGACCTTCGTTATAAGGTGCATTTTGTGAATTGGGCTTACACAAAGCTTCATGGTGTGAATTCAGTCGAATTTGTAAGTGTTAGTGACACATTGAATGTTATTTTTTATGTGTACTTGGAAAAAATTTCTCATCTTGATAATTCAAATATTCTAGTGAATTCAATGACTAATCATCAAACCGAAGGTGGAGATGCTTTCTTTGAGGTAACCTAAATTTGTTTTTATTTTACTTCATATATATAGACAACTATAAAAAGTGTTGATATTATATTTGAAATTGGCATGCTGCAAGATTCTTATTATGTTTTCGTTTTTATTTTTTATAATGTAGGATTTTAATAATAATTACAATGGTTCAATTTTGATTAAAAAAGTGAATTGCAGAAGTTCTGATGTGGAAAGCCTTACTGAAAACATCAACATAAATCTTGAAGGCAATAGATCAAGCCAAAGTTCCAACACAATTTTCCTATGATGATCAATGCAAATTGAAGGATTTTGTAAAAGGAATAACATGCAAGCTTTGAGTTTTATTGACAAGGTTTTAACTCCTAAGAAAGACTTCACAACCTTGAAATGAAAAACTCCTTCATTTTGTATATGCTTGCACATATGATATTTTGTAGTAGACTAGCAGTGTATTGATGCTTTTTTTATAAGGCTCTTATTTTGGAGTATGTAGATGTAGTACATAACGATAAATGTGTTTTTATGTTTTGAAGTAATATTTTTGTGGCAATGTGGTATATGCAAATTTAAGAAAAAAAATATTTTTCTTAACGGGTAGGTCATTTTACCTGTTGAGTAATGTGACCCGACCTGTTAAGGATCCATTAAGTCTCAAGATCGACAAGTGGCAGCATTGTTGTCATGGGTGAGGACGATACTACCGTGCCTGCCGCTGGTTCTGTGGGCAGCGATGCTGCTTCTGTTGGCTGGGCTGGCAGCGCAGCCACTGCTGGCTCAGCTAATAGTGGCAACGAAAGATCAGTGGTAGCAGCCATGGTCTCGGTTGTTGGCTCGGCTAATAGTGGCAACAGAAGATTAGTGGTAGCAGTCATGGTCCAAACCTGCTTATCATGTAGTGTCTCCTCCTGAAGATGAGGGTTGGAAGAAGCCGAAGAGTAATACATCTCGGACTCAGAAAAAGTAATATCCATGGTAGTATACATTCGACGTGAAGGAGAGTGGTAGCAACGGTACCCTTTCTGATGTAGTCCATACCCCATAAAAATGCAACGGAGAGCACATGGGTCAAATTTTGTCTGTTGATTTTTATGTAGATGAATAAAGGCAACACATCCAAAAACTCACGGTGGCACCACCAAAACGGATGGTAGAGGCACGAATGTAGCAAGAACTTGCAAAAGTGTAAGAAAATTCAATACTTTGGGTGGCATGCGGTTGATAAGGTAAGTGGCAGTTTGAAGAGCAACATCCCAAGAGGAGCGAGGAACATGTGCCCCATTCAATAGTGATCGAGTCATTTATAATAGATAGCGTTTTTTGCGCTCAGCCACCCTATTCTATTGAGGAGTCTGAGGACAAGAAGTCTCGTGGAGGATTCTGTGATTAGTTAAATTGTGACATCTCACATCGCCCAAGGGAGTGATCTTTAAATGTATATTCTCATCCCTACCTAGCGCGAGGCCTTTTGGGAGCTCACTGGCTTCGGGTTCCATCGGAACTCCGAAGTTAAGTGAAAAGGGGGCCAGAGCACTCCCAGGATGGGTGACCCACTGGGAAGTTGCTCTTGAGTTCCCAGAAACAAAACTGTGAGGGAATGGTAAGCCTAAAGCAGACAATATCGTGCCACAGTGGTGGAGCGGGCCCGGGAAATGATCCGCCCCGGGTTGGGATATGAAAATTGGTATCAAAGCCTAACCTTGGCCGCGTGTGTGCCGACAGGGACGTCGGGCCCCTAAAGGGGGTGGATTGTGACATCCCACATCGCCCAGGGGAGTGATCCTTAAATGTATATTCTCATCCCTACCTAGGGCGAGGCCTTTTAGGAGCTCACTGGCTTCGGGTTCCATCGGAACTCCGAAGTTAAGCGAAAAGGGGGCCAGAGCATTCCTAGGATGGGTGACCCACTGGGAAGTTGCTCGTGAGTTCCCAGAAACAAAATCGTGAGGGAATGGTAAGCCCAAAGCTGACAATATCGTGCTATGGTGGTGGAGCGGGCCCGGGAAGTGATCCGCCCCGAGTCGGGATGTGAAATAAATAATGTGTAAAATCATTATTAACATATTCACTGCCATTATCAGAACGCAAAATCTGAATTTTAGTAGAAAACTGTGTCTGAACCATGGTGTAGAATGTCTTAAACGCCAGAAACACATTACTTTTATGCTTAATAAGGCATAACCATGTCATCCGTGTGCAATCATCTATGAAAGTTACAAACCACCTAATACCAGATGAAGTAGTAATCGAAGATGGTCCCTAAACATCCGAATGAACAAGACCAAAAGGAATAACACTTTTATTAGAATTGAACGGATAAGAAACATGGTGACTCTTGGCAAGTACGTAAGTGTCACATTTAAAGTCTGAAACCGAACAACCAACAAATAAATCCGGAAACATATGCTCTAAATAACTGAAATATGGATGACCCAAACGGTGATGCCATAACCATATCTGACACCGCTTGTGATCAACGGCTCATTGGGCGAGATTGATCCGTCCTGTACTGACATCGTCCACAAAATTGAGATCCCCCCCTCTTAGTACAACGACCAATTATCTCATTCGTGAGAATATCCTGAATAAAATAAAACTTCGAATACAATAGTACACAACAGTTCAACTGCTTAGTAGCTTGGCCATGAGACATTAATTTATGCTGTAGTGAAGGTACAAGTAGTGTATACGGCAAAGAAAGGGTAGGCGTGAGGTGTACAATGCCAGTGCTAGTTACTGGTGAGGTGACACCATTAACATTAGTAATATTTTGTCGAAGTGGAACAATATCACAAGCTAAATCAGTGGGGTCATAGGTCATATGGTATGTGGCACCGGGGTCAATGATCCAACCGGACTGAGTATCACCATTATTCATATTAAAAGCATAACCATAGTTACCTGATGACTTCAGAGGCATGTTGGAAGAACTCAAAACAAGAAGATGATTCATGGTAGGGTTGGTTAGGGTAGTAGTGTTTAAGGTTGTAGTGTTTAGTACAGGGGTAGGATCAGTTAGGATGAGGTTGTTTCCACCGTGGAGTTGTGGTAGGTTCTCCATGGGAGGGCCGAGTTTGCTTGAGGGAATGGGTAGAGCAGAAATCCTAGGGTCTCTGCTCTGATACCATGCTAATTAGAGCTTATCTTTGGGGCTTAATTTTTTGATATTATTTTTCTCACCAACGAGAGAAATATATATTGTACAAGATTGATTTACAAGGAAAGAAACACCAAATAATATCTATCATAATTACATCCTGATTATAAGGACCCAAACAGGTAACTAAGGGCTCGTTTGGATGTGCTTTTAAAAGGACTAAAAACGCTTTTGGTGAATATATTTTTGGAAACAATCTTTAGTAAAAATGTTAGTAAACCCTAGAAAAGGACTTAAAGTGCTTCATGGAAGAAACACATAACTGATGCTTTTTGTAGAAAGCACTTAAAGTGCTTTTGAAACCCAAAAATATTTTCTCTAAAAGCTCTTCTGGTCATTTTAAAAGCACATCCAAACGAGCCCTAAGCTAATTACAAAGGTCAACTCTCCAACAACATGACACGTTAAGATATCAAGTGTTACACGAGCACGACAAACAAGACCCATTTGCTAGGCTTGCTTGCAATCCTAACAAAATCTTCAAAATTGCAAAACACGTCCTATCTTGGGAAAGCAATTATGTTTGTGAAACAGAATTGTTGGAGTATAGTCTGTGATCTTCTAAGGAGACTCCCTTGCCACCATTGTTGTAATGAAAACACATGGGGAGGATAACTCTTTGCTGGGCCAATCATTAATGATGTTCGAGCTCTTATTCAAGAGTTCGTACGATTTTTGCCATGTCTCGCGGGAAGCAAACCAGGTTTGCGCACAGGCTTGCAGTACAGGTCACGATGTAAAATTTAATATGAATTTTTGATGGCACGTCTCCTCTTCTTCACAGCTTCTTGTATTCCATTGTTAATTAATATGAATTTTTATAAGTATAGAATTTAAAATATAAAACAAAAGGTATAAAAAGAAAATATTGTTATAAAATAATAGTTTAATTTGACATATCGGTTGGAGATCAAAATTCTAAAACATGTCAAAGTGACACACAGGCTCACAAATTTAAATTTTGTCTAAAGTTTGACATCTCCAATGGTCTAATGCATCAAGTAGAGAATTTCTCAGAGTAGCATCATGTAGAATTACATAAAAATAATTCAATCGCCAAACAAAAATGTCAACATCATTTTGAGACCCGGATGAATGAAAATGACATAAGAGTAAATAAATTTTTTTTTGATACCTATGAGAGTCATTTGCACTAAAAAAAATGTAAATAAAATGCATAATTTCCGTTTCACAGGTGGTACATAGAAACTTCTCTTGTTGAAAAAGAAAAAAAAGAAAAAGAAGTAGAATCCTAATAGCAATTCCACCTCTAAAGACTTTGCGCCAGCACTCAGCGCATTTATCCACTCAAGTGGATAGTAATAGACCACACTGAACAGTAATAGACCAAAGCATCTCCACCCTTAACAAAAAAATAGCCTAGTCAATTTTATTAAAATATTATTATTTTTTATTATAAAACAATAATTTAGTTTTTTACATTCTGACTTCTTCTTCCCTTCTTCTTCTTCTGGAAATAGACATTCTCCTCACCACACCAACGCTCCCACAAAAATGGACCTCCTCCTTAGCACACCAACGCTCCCCAAAAAATGGACCTCGTCCTCATGGAAAAGAACCTTCTGGGTCTCTTCGTGGCAAGAAATTCAAGCTCCCGCATGGTCCCATACCCGCACCTGTTTTTGGAAAACTGGCTCCAGGTCGGCGACGACCTCAACCACAGTAATCTCACCGACCTCGCCAAGAAATTCGGTGACTGCTTCCTCCTCCGCATAGGGTAGTGCAACCTCGTCGTCGTCTCCTCGCCGGAGCTCGCAAGGGGAAATGGGACATGGTGTTGAATATATGGATTTATTAGGGGAAGGGGGTTGATGGGGTTCGAGGGATCGTGATGGGGTTCCAGGCGTCGGATGGGTTCCCGATGAGAGATACGGTAGCCATGACGTCAACATGGGGCCAAATGAGCTGTCTCCTTCCTGTATCGATTTTGGGCTAGCCTATGGACTGGCTTGGGCTGGGTGCCAGTTTATTCCATGGGCTGGAGTGAATTGACAGGGTGCCAGCCTGGTTTTTTGACTGGGTGCTGGGCTATTCTACCTCCAGTGGAACTGCTCTAACATCCATGGTAGTATACATCTGACGTAAAAGAGAGTGGTAGCAACGGTACCCTTTGTGATGTAGTCCATACCCCATAAAAACGCAACAGAGAGCATATGGGTCAAATTTTGTCTGTTGATTTTTATGTAGATGAATAAAGGCAACACATCCAAAAACTTGCGGTTGGAGCACCAAAACGGACGGTAGAGGCACGAATGTAGCAAGAACTTGCAAAGGTGTAAGAAAATTCAATACTTTGAGTGGCCCGCAGTTGATAAGGTAAGTGGCAGTTTGAAGAGCAATATCCCAAGAGGAGCGGGGAACATGTGCCCTAATCAATAGTGATCGAGCTGTTTATAATAGATGGCGTTTTTTGCGCTCAGCCACCCTATTTTGTTGAAGAGTCTGAGGACAAGAAGTCTCGTGGAGGATTCTGTGATTAGTTAAATAATGTGTGAAATCATTATTAACATATTCACTGTCATTATCAGAATGCAAAATCGAATTTTAATAGAAAACTGTGTCTGAACCATGGTGTGGAATGTCTTAAACGCCAGAAACACATCACTTTTATGCTTAATAAGGTATAACCATGTCATCCGTGTGCAATCATCTATGAAAGTTACAAGCCACCTAATACCAGATGAAGTAGTAATAGAAGATGGTCCCTAAACATCCGAATGAACAAGACCAAAAGGAATAACACTTTTATTAGAATTGAACGGATAAGAAACACGGTGACTTTTGGCAAGTACGCAAGTGTCACATTTAAAGTCTAAAACCGAACAACCAACAAATAAATCCGGAAACATATGCTCTAAATAACTGAAAGACGGATGACCCAAACGGTGATGCCATAACCATATCTGACACCGCTTGTGACCAACAACTCCTTGGGCGAGATTGACCTGTCATGTACTAACATCGTCCATAAGATAGAGATCTCCCCTCTTAGTACCATGACCAATTATCTCCTTTGTGAGAATATCATGAATAAGACAAAACTTCGGATACAATAGTACACAACAGTTCAATTGCTCAGTAGCTTGGCCATGAGACATTAATTTATGCTTTAGTGAAGGTACAAGTAGTGTATGCGGCAAAAAAAGGGTAGGCGTGAGGCTTACAATACCAGTGCTAGTTACTGGTGAGGTGACACCATTAACATTAGTAATATTTCGTCGAAGTGGAACGATATCACAAGCTAAATCAGTGGGGTCATAGGTCATATGGTATGTGGCACCGTAGTCAATGATCCAACCGGACTGAGTATCACCATTATTCATATTAAAAGCATAACCACAGTTACCTGAGGACTTTGGAGGCATGTTGGAAGAACTCAAAACAGGAGGAGGATTCATGGTAGGTTGGTTAGGGTAGTAGTGTTTAGGGTTGTAGTGTTTAGTATAGGGGTAGGATCAGTTAGGATGAGGTTGTTTCCACCGTGGAGTTGTGGTAGGTTCTCCATGGGAGGGTCGAGTTTGCTTGAGGGAACGGGCAGAGCAGAAATCCTAGGGTCTCTGCTCTGATACCATGCTAATTAGAGCTTATCTTTGGGGCTTAATTTTCTGATATTATTTTTCTCACCAACGAGGGAAATATATATTGTACAAGATTGATTTACAAGGAAAGAAACACCAAATAATATTTATCATAATTACATTCTGATTACAAGGACCCAAACAGGTAACTAAGGGCTCGTTTGGATGTGCTTTTAAAAGGACTAAAAATGCTTTTGGTGATTATATTTTTGGAAACAATCCTTAGTAAAAATGTTAGTAAATCCTGGAAAAGCATTGAAAGTGCTTCATGGAAGAAACACATAAGTGGTGCTTTTTGTAGAAAGCACTTAAAGTGCTTTTGAAACCCAAAAATATTTTCTCTAAAAGCGTTTCCGGTCATTTTAAAAGCACATCCAAACGAGCCCTAAGCTAATTACAAAGGTCAACTCTCCAACAACATGACACGTTAAGATATCAGGTGTTACACGAACACGACAAACAAGACCCATTTGCTAGGCTTGCTTGCAATCCTAACAAAATCTTCAAAATTGCAAAACACGTCCTATCTTGGGAAAGCAATTAGGTTTGTGAAACAGAATTGTTGGAGTATAGTCTGTGATCTTCTAAGGAGACTCCCTTGCAACCATTATTGCAATGAAAACACATGGGGATGATAACTCTTTGCTGGGCCAATCATTAATGATGTTCGAGCTCTTATTCAAGAGTTCGTACGATTTTTGCCATGTCTCGCGGGAAGCAAACCAGGTTTGCGCACAGGCTTGCAGTGCAGGTCACGATGTAAAATTTAATATGAATTTTTGATGGCACGTCTCTTCTTCACAACTTCTTGTATTCCATTGTCAATTAATATGAATTTTTATAAGTATAGAATTTAAAATATAAAACAAAAGGTATAAAAAGAAAATATTGTTATAAAATAATAGTTTAATTTGACATATCGGTTGGAGATGAAAATTCTAAAACATGTCAAAGTGACACATAGGCTCTCAAATTTAAATTTTGTCTAAAATTTGACATCTCCAATGGTCTAATGCATCAAGTAGAGAATTTCTCAGAGTAGCATCATGTAGAATTACAGAAAAATAATTCAATTGCCAAACAAAAATGTCAACATCATTTTGAGACCCGGATGAATGAAAGTGACATAACAGTAAATAAATTTTTTTTTATACCTGTAAGAGTCATTTGCACTAAAAAAATGTAAATAAAATACACAATTTCCGTTTCACACGCGGTACATAGAAACTTCTCCTGTCAAAAAAGAAAAAAAAAGAAAAAAAAGAAAAAGAAGTAAAATCCTAACAGCTTCGAGGTCTTATTTTACTCTCTCGGTCTCTCTTTGCTTCTCCTTCACAGTAGGGTTGCAGCAGATAAATAAACGCCACCATTTTCTTCCTCTACTCTCCTTTCTCTCTCTGTGTGAACGCAGCTCATCACCGCCGACCGCCTCACTCCCGGAAGCCTCTCCGGGCCCTCTAGTACGTGAGGCCCTTCTTCTTCATCTGCAACAATGGGTGCCTCACTCCCCCCCAAAGAGGCCAACCTCTTCAAGCTCATCGTCGTAAGCTCCGATGCCGCTCGTTCTCTTACTGCTTATCACTAGGATCCAATTTTTTTTTTTTTTCACTTGTTCTCACTAACACAATCCAGAAGATGAAAAGAAGCAAAACCCTAGATTTTCTGTGCGATTCTGTGCTTTGCTTGTATACTGTACTCTATCTTGCTCAGGAATTAGAGAACTTTAGTAAATTGTAGTAATTTGGGCTTTTTCAGATTGATGTCAGAGTTTTTAAGCTAAATGAATGGTTAAGTCTACTGGGTATTCTGCAATTTCATCAGCTTCGTTGATTTTTTTGGCTTTCGTCTGTAAGGAAGCATTACAGTTTAGGTTTTGTTTGTTTTCTTTGGTTTTATGTTAGGATCCTAGTTATTAGGTTTTGTTTGTTTTCTTTGGTTTTATGTTAGGATCCTAGTGAATGTAAAGCTTATTACTTTGGTACTGCTTCGGTTAAACGATTGAGTTTTCAAGAAGAAGAAAACGATTGTAAGTGAAATTTTGTGGGTAGTGATTATTATAAACAAATCAGTAAGTAAGAAAAATTAATTTGAAATAACTTACTGTCTCTGGTAATTTGTTGCACCACGGTAGTACATTCTTAAGCTTAATTGAGAACTGTATAATGTGCACTCCAAAGCTCTGTGCTGACCCTGTTTGTTAATGTAAAGTTGGTTAAATATTGTCTATCCATATGGTGCTGATTCGATTCTAATCCCAGATTGTTAATATGGAATGCAAGCATTTTACAGAAACTTTAACTGAGATTTACCTTATCACGATTGCTCTGCACACAGTTAACCTCTGGGTTTGTTTTGTGGCCAGTAACAAAAAACCCTCATATAATTTCACCTTTTCATTTCCATCGTATGAGCTGTCTTGGTAGAAGAAAGAGATACATCCAGAAAGTTTCAAGTAAATTTTGTTTTGGTCGAATTTAGTATCCAAGTTATTATTGCAGGATTACTTTTTTTCACCTGCTGGCTTTTCTACTTGATATATGATTATGATGCTGGGTCTTGTTATTTAGCCTGTTGTTATATTAATATGGTGATAATAGTTGGCAGTATGATCTGTATCTCTTATAATTAACTTATCACACATTCTTAGCGGCTGAAGTCTTTGTGCTACTACTAATTTAAACCTCTTTTTTCTTGTTTACATCATTGTAGAAATCATATGAAACTAAACAATATAAGAAGGGACTGAAGGCAGCAGATGCCATATTGAAAAAGTTTCCAGACCATGGAGGTATGCTTACAGCCTTTACTAAATGTGTTGTTTAATTTAAAAGTGCTTGTCTTTTGGCCCAAGTAAATGATCTGTTTTGTTTTCTTACTGACACAATTCCGTGAATTTAATGTTTTAATTCAAATATGCTCAACTTACATTCAAAATTAGGTCCCTAAATTATTTTTTCGGTAAAATAAGTCCCTAAATTCATTAGAAATTGCTAATTTGATCCCTACTATTATATTCAAAGCTATTTTATCCAATTTTTTGTCAACTTAAGTCACTTGACACACTTTAGAGTGTAATACCATCATTTTTTCGTCTATAAGTGCTTAACATTTCATATAGGTTGCGAATTTAATGTCTAATTTACCCTCAAAAGTTAACTTACACTATTTCTTTATGAAAAACTATCAATTTCTCCTCCAAAGTTAACTCCATACACTATTTCTTTATGAAAAACTACTAATCTACCCTCCAATGTGTGTCACATGCAAGTAACATGACTTAAATTGACGGAAAATTGAATGTAGTAGCTTCGAATATAACATTAGGGATGTAATTGGCAGATTTTTATAATTCAGGGACTAATTTTTCTGAAAAAATAGTTTAGGGACCTAATTTTCACTAAGATGATAATTCATGGACTAAATTGGCAGTTTACCGTAAACTTTATGTGATAGTCTACCGAAAATGCTTTTATGTACCCCACTGAATATTACGTCTCGTTGTCATTGGTAGCAGATGATTTCTTATTAATGCGTTATATGGGAATTAGTGAACACTGAAAAGAAAAGCCATGGGTTCATGAATCCAGTATGACAGGTGATATTGAAGAATCCTGTTCTGAAAAGAAAAAGAACCAGTACAACTTAAATGCAAGAAATATATGAAACTATGGGATGATAGAAGTTATTGAGCTCAAAAGATAATTGCTTAACAACAAAATACTTTATTATCTATAACATATGTCCAAATACTTAAAATTAGACTATGATGATTAGCACTTCTCAGAAAATTAGACTGATAATGAAATCATGATGCTGGTGATATAATCGTTGTTGCACTCTTCCTGCGGGTATGGATGTCATTAGTTTGATTTTGTAGTATCTCTCCGTTGTTATATATATAGTTTTGGAAGAGATGATACTGTAGTTTGGATTTGACTATATATTTGAGCTTTTATTTCCGTGAAGTATGTGGCTCATGAAACTGAAGCTATTGGAGATGGTGATGAGTTGAGTTTTTTTTTTTTTTTTTTTTTTTTTTTTTTTTTTTTTGCTATGTTTGTTTTTACTCGAGCTATGCTATTTTACTTATCCACCCAAAAGTTTTCTTTCGTTTTTTTCCCCATTTTGCTGTGGGTTCCTTGTGAACACTCATACTTATGATTGTTTCTTAAGGCAAGCCGAAAAAAAAACCAGTTGTTTCTTGAGTTGTTAGTTGATTATACTTGCTGTTTTTCTTTGTGGGAGACTGATATTGAACTTTAATGTAAATATACTAATTTTTATCAGTAAAATACTTTCTGTTTCCCATCCCTAATAAAAGAAAATATCAAACTTATGGAATCATGCTACCCTTTCAGAAACTTTATCAATGAAGGGATTAACATTAAATTGCATGGACCGCAAATCTGAAGCATATGAACTTGTCCGGATAGGACTCAAGGTAAGGATGTTGTTTCAACTCTTTTTATACTTTATATTGTTTCGTGGATATATCCTAATTACTCTGTAATTTATGGGACTTACCTTTATGTCTTTCTTTACCCAGAATGACCTCAAAAGTCATGTTTGCTGGCATGTTTATGGTCTTCTTTACCGGTCAGACAGAGAATACAGGGAGGCAATAAAATGCTACAGAAATGCTCTGAGGATCGATCCAGACAATATTGAAATACTACGGGATCTGTCACTCCTACAGGTACATTAGATGTCACTTAAAGCTTTGTTGAAATTTTCTTATCAACTTGCATGCAACAAGAAGATAGTGTTGCCTAAAAAACATAAAAAAGCCATTGTTACTTATTGATGTCTGACATGGGTGCATGCTTTACATTTTCTAACCTACTGATCGCAACATGTTTTGTCATTTGAAATTGAGATGTTATACGTTAAGAGTGTCTTTGCATAATATTGATGATATTTCCTGTTTTCTCTCATTGTACCAGCATTGGAGGTTAATGCCTATCTGGAAATGTAATAGGATGCATTATGGTGTACCATGTAATGGTTGTTTAGATTCATTGAGATTTTATTTGCCAAAATATATGCAGGAACGACTGACTATTATGAAGTAAGACTTGTGAAAAATTAACACAAGGTTTTATACAAAGAGTGACTTTGAGTTTTGGATGGCTGAGAGGAGAGATTGTTTCCAAATCTTGTGACCTCATTGCTTTAATAGGCATGCAAATAAAGTTGTGAATTAAACTTGACATAACATGGATAAGTTTTTGACATATTATCTTGTGTGAGTAGAAAGCGTAATGCATAAATAGAGGGTTGAACATTTTTAACACAAATTCAAGGGTGGTGCAAACTGAAGTCAAAGTTGGAAATGGCTAAACAGCACTACATCAGTTTGGCTGCCACTGGAAAGATGGTCCACAGTTGATTTTGTATTGGCTATCTGCCATTGCCTAAATTAATATTCTTTATCCAGTTAAAAAAAAAAATTAATATTCTTTATGGGTCTACCGCAAAAAGGAATTGTGCTACATTTCATTAAGGACTAATTCACCTGTATGTTATACGGACCGCAAATCCTCATCGTTTGCAATTTGGTGCACTTGTTTAGGAAGTGGGACACTAAGGACAGGCTTATTTTTAACTTTTGGAGATACTAATTACTATGTATCTGTATATGTATATGTGTACTATACTACTATGTACCACAAATAAGTTTATACTTGCCGCTTGGGGTCTATCAGACTTGTACAAAAGAGAATTTATAAGAAAATATTTTGATCGCTAGTATACATTTGCATTAATTCTCAAGTTTGTCAGGGTTTTTCTGCTTAACATATACATTTCACCTGTGCCACTAGTTTGTTGGTTACTGATATGATGCTTTTGTTACATTTTTATTATTTCTATTGTGCTATCTACTACAATCTTTGACTTTTTATTTATTTATTTTTTAATTTGGTTTATTTATATGCAAATTTCAATCAGCTACTGATGCAGTTACCCATTGTGTTACAGGCTCAAATGCGGGATTTGACTGGTTTTGTTGAGACAAGACAGCAACTTCTGACTTTGAAACCAAATCATCGCATGAATTGGATTGGCTTTGCTGTTTCCCACCATTTAAATTCAAAGTATGAATCATATTCATAACCTTTGATTTTTTGATTTTTTGATATTTTTTAATTTTGCAGTGAGTAGTACACAAAAAATTAATTTGTAATCTTTTAGTGCTTTAAAAGCTGTTGAAATCCTGGAAGCATATGAAGGGACTCTAGAAGATGATTACCCTCCAGATAATGAGCGTTGTGAGCATGGGGAGATGCTTTTATATAAGGTATTTTTCATTGATGCTTTTTCTATAGGTTCAGCTCCTCTCTGCAGTACGAAATGGAGAAGGCCTGTATAATCTGGAACTGTTAAGTCCATGTGAGAATTGTCTAGGCCCTGTAGAGAGGTCTGCTTCCAGTATTGGGGGCCTCTACATTCAACTGTATGGATCAAATGAATGTACCTCTCCATTTTCTATACAAATGAAGAGGATGCGTGCTCTTTAATATAAATATCTTGTTCTACCTCTTGTACTTCTGTTTTTAGTTTGAAGTTGGGTTTCAAACTGTCAACATATGATGAGATCAATTTTGGTTTGAAATAAATTGATTCTACATAGGTGCTTAAGTAATTTGTTTAAGTGTCTTATATTAGCTATATTTGATGAATATATTTTGGAGTTTGGGTAAGCCATGGAAAGACTCAAAAGAGCTTAAATGGCTGAAATTGGAAGATAAAGTTGGGGTTTGTTAGGTCTAGTTTGGATCAGTACTGAGTGCTTAGCTACTATACCACAAGGAAAAAAAGACTTCTAATTTGAAATGACTGACTTTCTATTCACGGGTAACGGTATCATCAAAAGGACATGTTTCTAATAGTCGTAACCTTTCACATCATTTTTTTTAATGACAGTTTAATTATTATTTTTAAAGTAATGCTTTCTATATGTCTTTCTAAAGAATCATTTTAAGTGATTTGAGAAACTGTTTTTTTGGTTGTCGTAAATGGTGCCATTGCTCAAGCTAGGAATAACCCAATTTGGCAAATATCCTTCTGCATAATCATGCCTAATTCTTTATAACTCTGCCAGCATGACTCCATTAGCTTGTTATTGTACCAGATTTGTACTTCCATGCAAAATTAATGGTATTTTTAGTGGCTACCTCATAAGTTTTTGATCATTGTGTGTGAATGTCTCTAGATTTCGTTGTTAGAGGAATGTAGCTTAATTGAGAGAGCTCTTGAGGAGTTGCACAAGAAAGAGTCGAGAATTGTAAGTGTGTATTTCAATTTTTTCTGGTCAATTGGGTTGTTTAATTTCATGCTTTGAATATTAGTGGCTTCTGGTTCTAACCATTCTTTGTTGATTTTTTTTCTAGGTTGATAAGTTAGATTATAAAGAACAAGAGGTTTCTCTTTTGGTGAAGCTTGGTCACCTAGAAGAAAGTGCTGAATTGTATAGGGTATTGCTTTCCATGAATCCTGACAACTATGGGTAATGTCCATTTTCCACTTTCCATGTTTGTGTTTTTTAAACCATTCACAGGTCCTAAATTTCATTTTAGATATTTGGACAAGATGCAAGAATTTTATTGGATGAACGATATGTGCTTATTTTGAGTTGGGATTCTTGAGAACAGTAGTTAGAGTTTTTTGTTATTTTTAAACCTTAGAATTGCTTATCGTATGCTATCCTAGGACAAAAACTTTATTGATTAAGCAAGTTAAATCAGTTTTGTCCAACAAAAAAAAAATGTAAATCCGTCAAATTTGTATCAAAGTTACGTGGGTTGGTATTATAATTAAACTGTTTACTCCTGGTGGAATATTCCCAATCCCAAGTACCCAAACAGAGTGGAAACAACGAGAATATGGTGTGATTCCTCATGCCTATTGACTTTGTAAACACTGAACAGGTTCCATTCTCCTTCCCAATAAACAAGTCCATAATCAATGGTGCGTGACCTTGGTTATCTTAAGATTGTGTTCATTTTTTCTGCTTTAGGTTTTTTTTCTAATGTTGTTGACTAAGTTTTTGGTTGGAAAGTATTACTATGTGTAATGTAATCTTTCTTTACACAGTTCCTATTGTTTAAGGTGAGTTTAATTCGTTGCTTTTTCGATGGCCAGATATTATCAAGGCCTGCAAAAATGTCTTGGGCTGTATGCAGAGAATGGCCAGTATTCGCCTGATGAAATCGAATGCTTGGATGCCTTGTACAAATCCCTTGTGCAGAAATACAATTGGTCGTCTGCTGTTAAGGTAGCACACTATTGATGTTTATAGTGCTATTTCTTTTTTCCTCAGTTAATTTTTTATTTATCTATACTATCTTAGCATTCCCACATATTCAGGGGTGCGATGTTTGTTTAATTGCATGGTTATTTTCTCTCTACTGTCTTAACTTTCTTTGTTTCCTGTTTTCTTCAATCAGAGAATTCCACTTGATTTCTTACAAGGTGACAAATTTCGAGAAGCAGCAGATAATTATATCAGGCCTCTCCTTACTAAGGTATCTACGGTCATATGCATGCAGTGCTTATCGGACTGTCCAATTTTGGAGTTTAAATTTTGACTAATCTTTTTTTGTGTTTCTAGGGAGTTCCTTCATTATTCTCCGATCTTTCTCCTCTGTATGATCACCCTGGAAAGGTTAGTCTAATCATTTTGTATTATGGTTTGAATTTTTTGAGGAGGTTGTGGGAAGATGATGATGGTATTGGGATTATTAACTCATTGGGTTTGAAATTTTTATTTTGGGAACTCTTATCCAGGCAGACATTCTGGAACAACTTATTCTTGAGTTGGAACATTCTGTTATGATGACTGGTCGATACCCTGGGAGGTAATACGCAACTGTAATTATTATAATGTGAAATTATGATTTAGGTATAAACCATATCATCTGGCTGAGCATTACAACATCATTATTGTTGTATCCCTTGCTGAGTGTGAAAAGCTATAACGGGTGGATTGGTTTTTAGACTCTCAAGATATTTGTTCTCTTCTAGTACTAACAACTTGCTATTTTTTTTTATTATCATCTCTTTAAATTTGTTTTTTTGTGCCTTGGAGTTCTTTTAGTATTTGTTTATGCTTATGTGCTGGTGCTTTTCATCTTAAATACAGGGAAGATAAGGAGCCCCCTTCGACACTTTTGTGGGCCTTGTTTTTGTTGGCTCAGGTTGATTGTCACTCTTTCAAATATATGGTTTTTTTTTTTTC
Organism: Heteromeles arbutifolia; assembly: GCA_024362995.1. Taxonomy (NCBI): domain Eukaryota; kingdom Viridiplantae; phylum Streptophyta; class Magnoliopsida; order Rosales; family Rosaceae; genus Heteromeles; species Heteromeles arbutifolia. Next base: position 19,237,759 of record JANCRC010000012.1, read on the forward strand.
TTCTTTTTTTTTCTCTCTTTGGTGCTTCTGCACCTTCAATTCTTATTGCTTTGAATTCACATATACTTATAGTTTTTATACTGATGCAGCATTATGATAGACGAGGTCAATACGACATGGCTCTATCTAAAATTGATGAGGCCATAGAGCACACTCCAACTGTGATTGATTTATACTCTGCAAAGGTTGGTTTGAACCACCTGTCTGTGTGCTTTTGCTGTTTATTGCTGTCTTCTGGTTTCACCTACTGTGGCTTTAAATAATTGTTTTCTGAGGTGTTCCTATTCTCTTTTTTCTCTGTGATGTTTGCGGCAAAATATAACAGGTGGTTCAAATGGTGCAGTTGTCAAGATAGATAGTCTATTTTAGTAATCTACATATGACAATGAAATTTAATGCATATTGTTTCTTTCGGAGTTATTTGAGTTGTTAATGGTGCAAAAATGTGATTCAGTGCTTAGATAAAAAGCCTTGATAAGTTCTAACACATGCCATATTGAAAAGGTCGACTGTAGGTGCTGTATTCTGGTATGTTCTTATATGATTTGTTGGAAGGCATTGAATAAAATTCTTACCCCCTGTATTGGGGGCCCACAAGTGTCGAGATCACAACCAAGGCCTTATGCAGACAGTTTAAATTTTATTCTTGTGCTGCTGCTGTATTTTTGATTATTTATATTTTGTATTAACGTCAGTTCACTCTTAAGGATTACCTTAATTTAAACTATCCAAATTAGCATCCTTGGGTAATACTATTTCTCATTGTATTCTATCTTTAACTTGCACAGAAAAGTAATGGATCATTTAAGTTGAACAATGTTTTACATGTTTTGTTGGAAAGCTTTGTTTTTGTCAATAACTAGTTTTGTCTCACCTCCTGTTCACAGAGTCGGTTTTTGAAGCATGCTGGTGATTTGCCTGCTGCTGCTGCACTGGCAGATGAAGCTAGATGTATGGATCTTGCAGATCGTTATATAAATAGTGACTGCGTTAAGCGTATGCTGCAGGCTGATCAGGTTTTAAATCTCACCTTTCGTGACCTATTCTCTTTGTTCTGTTAATAGGAAAATATTTTGTAGAAAGAGGAACATAGCAATAGAGGGGGTGGGGGGTGGCAAGGGGAATGGACATAGGGTCCATTTGAACCAAGTCACCTAAAACAAAGCAAGTAATGCCACACTTATATCAAAACAAACGATTTAGGGGAGCCATACTTAGTAGGCATTTTTATCGTAGAAATTGTTGATTTGTGTTGCCTTTTCTATATAGCTTCTCTTAATATTGAGCCTGTTTTCTAAATGTTTTTTCCCCTCCTTTTCAAGGTTCCTTTGGCAGATAAAACTGCTGTATTGTTCACAAAAGATGGTGATCAGCACAACAACCTTCATGATATGCAGTGCATGTGGTTTGTATCAATTTTCTCTGGGACCATTTTCTGATTGCATGAAATAACATTTTTGGTCAGGAACTCTTAATATTCCATACTTTGTCCTTTTGAAGGTATGAACTTGCTTCTGGTGAGAGTTATTTCCGCCAAGGTGATCTTGGACGAGCCTTGAAAAGATTTTTAGGCGTGGAGAAGCACTATGCTGATATTACAGAAGATCAGTTTGACTTCCATTCTTATTGCTTAAGGAAAATGACGCTGCGGGCCTATGTTGAAATGCTTAAATTTCAAGATCGGTTGCATTCACATGCATATTTTCACAAAGCAGCGGTTGGTGCAATCAGGTGAAGTAGAATTATTGGTTTGTAGTTTTCATATAATTTTTCCATGTCACAACTGCATCCAAAATTTGATGTTCTTTATGCCTTATAAAATTTGTTGGTTTGTAGTTTGTCATTCACTTTGAAATAGAATAATATGCAGTAATTTAATTCTTGGCCCATGTTCATATTCGTGGTTATTGAATTTGACATGCAGATGCTATTTGAAGCTGTATGATACTCCTTTGAAATCTATATCCGAAGAAGATGATGAGATGTCTAAGTTGCCCTCTTCTCAGAAAAAGAAGCTGAGGCAAAAACAGAGAAAGGCAGAAGCACGAGCTAAGAAGGTATTGTATTTTCTTTGTGTAGCTTGTGGTTGTCATTGTTGTCTTCCCCATCGTAATGCTTAGCATTCTTTTCAGGAGGCAGAGGGTAAAAATGAAGAATCTAATGCAGGTGGTGTTTCTAAGTCTGGGAAACGACATGTAAAGCCTGTTGACCCTGATCCGCATGGGGAGAAGTTGTTGCAGGTTATTTTTGTTTTCCAATTGCTTCTTACCCCAAAGCTTCATGTTTCTAACTGCTATGCATCTTTAAGTTTCACTATATACTGCTGTTACATAGTAAATGGCGTTATTCTTCCCTCTTACATTGGTACATATTTACTCAGGTTGGGGATCCGATGTTAGAAGCTACTAAGTACTTGAAACTGCTTCAGAAGAACTCGCCCGAGTCCTTGGAGACGCACTTGCTTTCTTTTGAAGTAAATATGAGGAAGCAGAAGATTTTGCTTGCCCTTCAGGTAACATTGAGCAAGATGTTTCTCATTTATTTTTGTTTACTCGAAGCACTCCCATTTTGTTTTATGGTTGGAAGAGTTTGAATTTTAGTATCCAAGATATCTGTCACAAACAACTGGAAAATAGTACTTGGAATTTATACTAGTTAGTTTACCATCTATCACAAAGTGCTTCTGCCAGGAATGGAATTTCATTATTGCTAGTTAAATCACTTTGTATTTTGGAAGGTACTTGACCTGTTTTTGGTAAATCATTCTTTCGATTTGGACAATAATTTTACTCAGATTTTGTAAATTTTCTTTTGGCTGTAGGCTTTGAAGCAGCTTCTGAGGTTAAATGCTGAACACCCAGACTCACATCGCTCCTTGGTATGTCATACATCGTGTCTCGCTTGTTTGTATGTGTACATATATGTTGTGATTCTTTTAGAGGCCCTTATTGCAAGGCTTAATATGTTAACAGATTAAATTCTTCCATAAAGTGGCTTCAATGCCAGCTCCTGTGACTGATAGTGAGAAACTCATTTGGAATGTCTTGGAAGCTGAGCGCCCAATGATCAGGTTTTCTTTGAATGTGCACTTTGCTCTCTCTCTCTCTCTCTCTCTCTCTCTATCCCCCCTGTATGTATTTGACAAACTCAAACTCGCTTATGGAGATCTGTTCTACTCTCTCTCTCTCTCTCTCCCCCCTGTATGTGTTTTGACAAACTCAAACTCGCTTACTGGAGATCTGTTCTATTCTTTCTGTAGTCAATTGCAGAATAAATCTTTGGTGGAGGCAAACAAGAATTTCCTGGAGAAACATCAAGGTGACTTTTAAGATCGCCCTTTAAACGATAAATGCTTAAGCTCCTCATTGTTTGAATTGTTTACTTATGTCATCCTTTCTTTGTTCGTCTTTTCAGATTCTTTGATGCATAGAGCTGCAGTTGCAGAAATGCTATATGCTCTGGAACCTGACAAGAAATCTGAGGCTATTAAATTAATAGAAGAGTCGACCAACAATATGGTTCCCAAGTAATGCCCTGATCCATTTTTTTAATTTTTTTTTTCTTTGAAAATTGTAAATCGGTCTACTTTCTTTAAAAGTAGTTATTGTAAATCTTTGCATGTATCATTAGAAATGGAGCACTTGGACCTGTCAGAGAGTGGACACTCAAAGATTGTATTACTGTCAACAAACTCCTCGAAACAATTCTTGGTGACCCTGCGGCTGCTTTGAGTAAGTACTGTAGCTAAAGTGCATTTGTTCCTTCCGTGCTCTTATTCATGGCCAACCTTCCTTTTGTACTCAATAAAATATTAAAAGCAGTTTTACATATTGTTGTTGGCATTTTAGCCAATTTATGGTATATATATAAGAAGTTGGGTTACTTCTCATCAAATGGAAGATATTGGTATCAAATAGCGCATTGGATTGCAACAGTTCATGTCACTCAAGTTTAAATTGTTTGTTTCGAGGCTTTGTTACCTGTACTCATTATCTTATGTTTTTCTGCGTTTGAATCTTGTACTGGTGGTAATCCATGTTACAAAGACACTTTTTGGTTGGGAAATAGTCGGAATTTGTATTGCTTTACATGTATTTAGAGCGTTTCATCCGATGCAAATTGATATAAATCAGTAATATGCTATTTGATTCTTTTGTAGGATGGAAAGGGCGATGTTCTGAGTACTTCCCTTACTCAACATACTTTGAAGGTAAATGTGGCTCTGCCGTACCCAACTCACCATACAACCAAAAGGGAAGGGCGAAACATTCAGAAGAGCAGCAAAGTGCAGATTGCATTGCAGTAAATGGAAAATTAGAGGCATTCAAAGGCCTCGGTGTCCGATCATGAAGTTGAATAGAAACTACTAAAGAAACATGCAACTTCGGGGTGCTTGATTGACAAATCACAAAACCAAGCTGCAGGTCAAAAACATATGCGCGGGGAAGATTAGGTTGCAGCTCTTTTGAGATAACTATACCGAGGTTTTGTGCATGTTATGGTTTGCTTTAAGATCAGGTTTTCATGAAAATGTGTATAATCTACTTTCTATTGTGCCTCTAAGGTTGATTGTTCTTTCGTAATTTTGAACCTGCTCACATTTTTGTGAGTATGTTAGTTGAGTCTGCTTCTTGGTACGTGCGACTACGCCCGAGCTTACCAATAGGTCAGGGAGGAGCTACAGAATATCATTTTTTCAGCGATGGGTTTAGAGCCGGTCGAAATAGATGCCGAGCAATGTTGTACTTTTCCCATTTTATTTCCTTTCATCATTATGTATAAACACTAATTTATTTGAAAAATTTTGCCATGGATATCACTTCAAACTTCAAGTCAACGCCTTGGTAGTGTTCGACGTGAACCAATTTTATGTATATTTTTCCAATCGAGCTTACGGTGTTTGATGTTTTCCGAGGTCAAGGCGTTGGCAGTTTGTATCCGTCATCTGCCAGCTTTGATTTGTCTTGCAACAAGATCTTGAGGCATGATTTCAAGATTCCATAGACCATGACGTTCCAAATTTCTAAACCCCGGGAAACTAAAAGCAATCCCGACAGCTGAATATAAGTACCTGAACACAACAGCATGAAGTTTTGGTCATGTTCAACAACGCTTCTTAGGCGGCATTTCTACTCGAAGGTAGAATAGTTATGTCATTTTTTTCTCTATAGCAATGGATGCCAACCACAAAAAGAACAGGGCAAAGTACAAAACTCAAGCGTATATTTTGAATAGTATAGATGAAATTTACACATACTAAACTGCGAGTCTACATAATAAAACCCAAGACAACGGTCTCAATTGTCAAACGCATCTCTTTGTGCAATGATATGGAAATTTTGGCACTTGGATGAACCACCCGAATTGGGGTTTAAGAGATTGATAATTTAGAATAGTCTCTGCTTTCATATACAATGTCATCGCTGAGCTCATCTTGCTTACCCTATTGTTGGCTGGAGTCCCTGGCCTCACTGCTGCTCTCTCCGACCTCACTTTTGCAGAGGGGACACGATGCATTGATTTTCAACCATTTGTCGACACACTCCACGTGAAAGACATGTACACATGGTAGCTCCCGTAGCTCATCGTCATCTGCATACTTCGCCAAGCAAATACAACAAACCTGCACCATATGGAAGGAGAAAAGCAATCAATCAAATGAGAATTGCAGATAGGAAACGGTCTCGCTGTTGCACTTTCCAAAACTTTAGGAATGTATAAAGCTTTGTTCCTATAACAAATGCAACGCTATATATAACCAACTACGCGACCATATAAATCCAGTTCAAGCAAACCAAGAAAGTGATTATAGGCAAGTAACCACTATCAATGTCATTGATTGTAATGTTTTGTTTTATAGTAATATTAATATGATTAAATAAAATTCTATTTGTTCAAATATCTGATACCTCCAGATAACTTAATAATTAATAATTAATGACACAAGTTAGGTAATAAGTAAGACGTATAATGGATTTTAATTTGCTGTTAGGTAAAATTTTCTGAACTTGATGGTTAAAGTTGGCGTCAGAATCAAACTTGATAAAGCATGGTTTAGTTTCAAGAAAATGAACTCGGCAGGGACAGAACCTACTCACCGCATCTTCTCCAGATATCTCACGCTCCTTTTCTGTCCCTGCAGCCAAGAGCCCACATTCACTACCTGGGTTGCCCTCCTGATCATCAATGCTCTCATTTTCCTTCAACTTGAATTTGTATGTCGGGAGAGCATTAATTGATTCCACGGTGGCTCCTCTAGTCTGAGAAAGATCCTCTCGAAATCCGAGGACAGAAATGATGCAAGGCAGGCAGCAGCAAATTGTTGCACATAGTATGAATGGCATTGCATATCCAATACAGCTGAAGGTAAGGAACACTATGCATAACCTATAAGAAACACCGGATACGTAAAAATGACTCGATAACCTAGAAGAAACCAAGGAGGAAATGTTAGATGACTCAAACGTAGCACATATTAACATTATGTACCTGTACAGTTTAGGAGCATCAGAAGGAGAAGAGTGACTTCCAAAAATCCACACATTGCCTACAACAAACCAGACTGCAAAGAAGCAATCTAAGGCCATCTTGAAATGATCTACTAACCCATTAATTCTGCAAAATTGAATGAGCTTCCTCACTTCACGACACCATCTATAAATTGCGTAAAACACATGGAAAGATAAAAAGATAAGATACTTACAACTTGAAATTAGTATTTAAACTGTTTAATGTATCAAAGTGACCTTAAAATCTTGGCGTTGTCATTGTGCTTCAGTTTATTGTCTTATTTATATGTACATGCTACAATACAAATAAATCTCCTTTTGATTTCACTTTCCAATGTAAGTAATTTCTAATACAGCCTATGATTTTATGCCAGCATGGATGACAACCGGTATATTATAGAAACCCAAGCAGGAAAACCTTTAGAGAAGAATTAGAGCCAGAGAAGCGGACAAGAAACTCAAAACTGAAATTTAACATGTGGTATTTTATGAGCCACTTCTTGGTGATCTAGCATGCATTATGAACATCTTTCCCTATCAAAATTGTAAGTTGTGAATGAATGAGGTAGTTCATCCTTCAAGTACTGTAGATCACTTGGTTAATCGAAAATCCATCTATTCACCCTTTCAGTCCATCATCAATGTCTGGAAGGCATAAGGTTCCTTGCAAGGTTTAATACTTGCTTGCACTGTTGCTCATGGAGGCTCAATACTTAAAGATTACTATTCGACAGAAGAGGCCCTGTATGTTGTCGCTCACCTTCTTGGTGTGTTATGAACACGAATGAAGAGGTTCTTCAAACATTGACCATTTATTTCTTCATTATCCATTTAGATAGAGCCAAATATTTTTGAGGAAAAGATTGAGTTGGGTGATTCTGCCGTCTTCTGTATCATTATTAGCTGTTCGTGTATTTTAACTTTTAGAGAAGACTTGCCTTTTCGGGGACAACTGTTGAAAAGTTATGAAATGTGTGTGTTTAATTGTCATAACAAACACAACTTGATGAACTAAACTAAATTCATTCTCCTAAAAGCATGCTCACTAGGAAACTTGACCAGTCAGGTGACAATATCAATAAGTAAAATGCAAGACATGACCACCAATTAAACATAAAATAGGAAGATGAAGGAAAAATGGAATACCTTGCACTTAAGGGTCCTTCAATTTGAGGGTTAGTTGTAACCGTTTCGGAGGTGCGATTGTGCTCTTCATCTGAAGCTTGAGTAATTGAAATAGCTGTATAAGACGTTGGTTCAGGACTGCTTACAGAAGACCCTTGATGCGATTGAATGGATTCTTGCTCAGCAGCCCTGTTGCGGTTACGGAACCTCCAGTAAAGAACAGGAAGTGTTGCAACACAACCTGATGCATAACCCACAACCCATGCAAACAAAGGGGCTTGTGGATCTTCATTTGTTGAGAGTGACAAAACAACAATAGATGCTAATATCTGACTCACAGTGACAACAAGCTCAACAGAAATCCAAAATCCTGAATTTAAAGGGCTTCTTCGGCGACGACTATATCCATCACCTCTCCTCCTAGAATTTAATCTGTTTGATGAAAACGATGCACCTTGATAAGTCGGGGCATGTGTACTCACTGATGGTCTGTCTTCATGCTGGGGCATGTCCACTCTAGGACGTTGGTCATCACTAGATGTACTTGATGAAGCATCATCATTCCTTGTTACATCAATTACGTGCACACGAATGTTATGACTTTCCATCTGCTCTAGTAGCAAAGGAAATTGGTCACCTTGGGTGTCACTATTTGGTGCTGCAGAGGGAACATCCATCTAACTCCACCAACCAAATTGGAAGGTCAAAATGCATATAGCTTATGCTCAACTTTCTAGATTTTTCACTTTATCAAAAGTCTTCCTCTTTCTTACTCGCAATAGATGGTACGGTCTGGAACTGGAAAATTCAAAGAATTTATTTCTATTTCATGTCTAAGGCAGTAAGCTGCAACAATATCAGAACTATGATTAGTTCTTTTAATCATTTCTATAACACATAAATCAAACAATACTAATTAAATGCAGCAGAACCGGATTGCAATATCACAAAATTGGTAAAATGAGCAATGCCAGCCTACAAAAAATGATCAGGATCACACAACCAACAGATGGGTGGTTACATGGTTCACGTGACTAGTTGACGTTCATACAGTACTAAATTACTCCTCAATTTGTCGGGGACATCACCACGACAAAGAAACAAGAACGAGAACAAGACATAAAAAAACATAACCAAGATTCAACAAAAAGATACAACCGAACAAGCGGAAAGTAAATAAACCTCATACCCCATCCAATAAACACTAAAGACTTGTTCTATAACATAATAAAAGCCTCAAATTATCTTCCTAAGTGGATGATCATGCACAATTATACGTTCATCCGATATGCATTACATTTTCGACTAGTTTTAGGGTCTCAAACAAGTAGTACAACACAAGTCAATGCACGAAACAGCATCAAAACACAGAGACCCACTTAATGGAAAATCAAAATAAATCAAATTTAAGAAAATCAGAGCCTTATTTCAATCTCAGAAGCAAAACCCATGTCTGAAAAACTTCATACAGTCGCTCAATTCACTAAATTACACTTAGTAGTGATAGAAATTCAAAACCTTCCAAAAATTCACTGTCCCAAAACGATCGAACCAAAGAAATGGCATTAAGTTATAAACTCGAATTAAAACTTAAAAATCCCACTAATGATTACAAAATTAATCAAAATATAATCAAATTTCCCAGAAATAAAAACCCTATAACCCAAAAACGATAACAAAAAAAGGAAGAAAACTTGCAGGGATTGAATCAATCAAATATACCTGGTATAAAAGATACAGTCAGTATCACAGAGTCAGAAGAAAAGCTTCAGAGCTCGCTTTTTCTTCCCATTTCTTTTATTTTCTCGCGGATTTTCAGTTTTCTCTAGAGAAAAAAAATAAAAATATAACGTCAGCTTTTTCGCTCCATCGCTCACGCAAGCTCATGGGAGAGAGAGTAAACGTTGAGATCGGAGATGAGCTGGTGGGACCTGGGGGAGTGACTGCGAGGGTTTTTGCGCCGTTGGATTGCGGAGGGTGATATCAATATGTTGTTGGGTTTGATGGACGGTTGAGATTCACTTGATTTGGTAGGAGGCACTGCACCAAATCTACTAAAATGGGACTACAACTCGGGCTTGTCGGGACTCTGGAGTTCAGCTCAAGACCAAGGTTTTAAAAAATATTAGGCGCTAGTCGGGCGGAGGATAAGGTTCAGGCGGACGCTTAGGTGACCTAGGCAGATTTATGTAAATTTATTGTATATCTTGTAATTAAGTGCCTAATTACACTTTAAAAAAAACTATACTTGTATGGATAATAAAAGAATGATAAAATGCAAAAATAAATGTAGAAGAATACACGAAGTATATCCATCCAACAAGTTAAATATTTAAAAAACAGCGAGCATATAGATTAAAATTTTTTGTTGTTCATGATCCTTGCATTGGATTGGACATAGACTAAATTATTTAATCTTGTTGTATCTAGTTTATTTCTTTTCTTTGTATGTCTCCCCTCAAAAGTGCTCCAAAATATTTCATAATTGGATGAACTTGTAGTAATCCATCATTTGCAAATTAGGTACACCATTTCCATAAATATACCACCATAAAACTAAAAAGGAAAAAAACGCACAATTAATAATAATAAAAAAAAAAAAACCAAACTGTCTAGGCGCCGCCTAGGACCACCTACCTAGGCAGTCGCCTAGCTCCAGACAGATTTTTCGAAACGATTTGCACTAAATCTCGGCAGGCCTTCACCACCTAGCGCCTAGGCAGATTTTTAGAACACTGCTCAAGACTCGAGTCAACTCGCTTGTTTGGATAGTTTTCCCTTCGGCTAAATTGTTTTAGTTTTGGTCCTTATATTCTAATAATATTTGTTTTTGTCCTCAAGCTCATGTCTCACGTAGTAATACTAGTCATTTTCGTTAACTTCATTAATATTTTTCATTGAATTATTACCAAAAAACAAAGTTTCCGTTAAATTGAAGAACAACTCAATCCAAAAATCAACCCAAAAAAAAATTGAGAAGAAAAAAAGCTAACCTAAATTAGAATTTTTTGGGTGGCGTTTTTCCCTAGCAGTGGGGCATCGTGGGTTTTTTTTATTTTTTAATTTATAAGGAAAACTAATGAAAAGAGCTTGAAAACTATGAGTTTTAACGATAAGGACAAAATAAAGCGTAAAGTGAATAGTACAAGGATTTACTTTTTAGTGTAAAAATGTGGTTTTTCGTTAAAGTGAACAGTATCGGGAGCTTTTATGAACCTTTCTATCGGGTAAGTATAAGAACACTATCGTGCAAAGGCGTTGTCACTAGATTCTGAAACGTCATCGTGGGTCTTTGCCCAATGTCATGAAATCTAAGGTTGACGAAAAGGGCCGTTGAGCAAATAAGACCTAGTCGATGAACACAAGTTTCGTCGGGCAAACTTTCAGGCATTGCACGCCATTTTATCCCTCTTGGCACCAAAATCTTGGCCGACAAATATAATCTTGCCCTACAACTCTATTCTGTCTCGTAAAGGTTTTGAGTAAACTCTAAATATTGACCATTTTTGCCTTATCAACTGAAAAATTTGTCATGTAAACTAAATTTACCCGACAAAATGTGGTTCGTCGGGCTAGACTTGTTTGCACAAATAGTTTTATTGTTTGGAAAAACATGTTTGATCTCCTCCGCCGTAAAGGAAGAAAACTAGTATAGCAAAACTTCTCTATAATGATACTTGATGAGTCGATATTAATCCATATTTTTACTCAAGTCTTAGTAGTAATTTATTTGTTATTTTGGGATAATTTTAATACTTTTCTATATGTTTTGATTATAGGTCATGTGAGATCTACTTTGCTAAAATTGTGGTTAAATGGTGGAATTTTGGTGTGATTCCAAATGGTGTAGATTTGCAAGTCTTCGAACATGATTGTGTCAAAATCTCAACCCTAAATTCCAAGTGTGTTTGATCATGGCAAATAAAAGAAGGTTGACTGAGCAATGCTGCCAGATTGATGTTTAGGCTTATTTGGGGTCATAAATCATTGAATATGATTTTTTTTCAGGAAAGTTCTTTATACAAAGTTGAAGGGGCCGTCCTAAGATTTCCAACGCCACTTCGTATGTCTGATTTGGTGTAGATTTGATCAATGAACGTGTTGATTCTTTGCCTGCCCAGATTACCCAATTAGAATAAGATTGTGTTTTCTAGTTTATTATTTTATTTGGTTTTCTAGATTTGTTGGGATACCTATTTTAGGTAGGATTCAAATTTATTAGTTTATTTATATAACGAGTATTTAGCCCAACTGGGAAGAAAGCTTTTTCTAGGAGAATTCGGTTTATAGAGCTTTGGACGATTGTCTTAAGGGTGTTTTCTATCTTTTCTTCTTAAAAATGTTTTTCTTTTAAGTTATGATTATGCGTAACTAATTCTCCATTGCTAGGGCGAGGCCAGGAGCCTTAGCATGAATATGTAGTTTTTTTTTTTTTTTTTTCAATTGGCTGATGATGTTATATATGCATGCTCTGAATTATTAATCATTATTTTTAAACTATCTATATATCTTGATGTTTGATAACCATCGAGATGTTTAGACAAGTAATCAGATGCAATTTTTGTTGGAATGTTATCTTGAACTTGGTTAATGTTGACAATTGTAGGTTCACTTAAGGCGAATGTCACACTCTTAAGGGTTGCATGGTTTTTCAAAATGTTTTATTAATGAGTCTTGCATGTTTATATTTGATATGAATGCATAGACAGATTGCATGTTAGATATACGTTCTAGCTTGAATATCACAGGTAGAATATGCGTTAGGAACACCTAACTTTCAAAGTTTGCATGTGTTAATTCATAAGTAATTGGAAAAACTATATAGGATTGTTAATGGTGACGGCTAAACTCTAGTGTCTTTTAACTTTGAATTTTCTAAACCGTGTGCTATCTTTACTTTCTTTGATTTATATTGCTGCCAATAAGTTAACTTTAATTACTTGCGATCTATATTTTATTTCATGATTTCAAAATCCAAAATTTCATATTTTGTGTTGAATAGTTAATTAAGAATTGGTTTTAAAGACGAGTTATTCATATCAATTCTTATGGAAATCGATCTTAATTGAGCTATTTATGCTATAATAACCTTGCTATCTTGCAAGTATTTTTAGGTTTTTAACCCTATTTTCGCAGGTAGTAAAATCCCATCAATACTCCATAAAAGAATAACCTCTATGTGGTCATAGAAAATTATGGTCCCAACTTGGGTCAGTCATATATACGAATAAACTCTACATTGTAATAAGTTATAACTTTCCTAAGCTCTGTCTTATGAAATTTGCCTTTACATAATAATAATTTGTCTGTAAGTCGAAAATATGCAATATCTTTACAATTAAAAATTGGATAAAACAGCATTCCCCATTGGGGGATGAGCTCATTCCCCTGCTCACTTATAAAGCATCTTCACTGTAAAAATTTTATAATCTAAACTGTTCAATCTCTTAATTTTCATTTAAAGATCATCTCTACTACAAATTATATAATTCGGATACAGTTTAGTCATTGAAATGTATCATCTAAATCAACGATTCATCATGAATATGCTATTTGGTGCATACACCTTTGATTTATTTAAGGGTTTTTATCACAAATGGTCCCTGAAATTGACCCACAATGTAGTCCCTGAAATTAGGTGTCGCAAATCAATGTAGTCCTTCCGTCATAACTCCGTTAAAAATTCTGTTATGTGCTGATGTGGCAAGTGACGTGGCACACTTTATATTAAAAAAACTAATAAAATATTATTAAAAACTAAAAAAAAATCATTTAATATATATTTTTTCTTTTTCTTCTTCTTCTCTTCTTTTTTCTGGGTTGCAGCGAACTTGGTTTTTTTTTTTTTTTTTTTTTGGGTAAAGTACAAAAAACTACCTCAACTATTGGTGTCACGACACTTTCATACCTCATCTCTAGAATTTGGTCCAATGTTATACTTTATGTTACTTGGCCGTTTACTTTTCAGTTAAATGCTGACGTGGCTTGATTCGGGGCCCACTTTCTATTAAAAAATCATTAAAAACTAAAAAAAAATTATTTAATATTTTTTAAATATTAAAAGAAAAGTAAAAAAAAAAAAAATATTTGATTTGGTTTTTTTTTTTTTTTGTTTTTTTGTTCTTCTTCTTCTTCGTGGTTGGGGGGCGGAGGGCTTACTGAGGGTTTTTTTTTTTTTTGTTCTTCTTCTGCCTCCTCCTCCTCCTTCTTCTGGGTTGCAGATTCGGGTTTTTTTTTTCTTCTTCTTCTTCTTCCTCCTCCTTTTTCCTCTTCCTTTTTCCTCCTTCTTCTGGGTTGCAGATTCGGGATTTTTTTTTCTTTTTTTTTTCCTCTTCTTCTTCTTCTTCTTCTTCTTCTTATGGGTTGCAGATTCGGTTTTTTTTTCTTCTTCTTTTGGGTTGCAGATTCGGATTCGATTTTTTTTTTCTTCTTCTTGTTCTTCTTCCTCCTTCTTCCTTCTTCTTCTTCTTCTGGGTTGCAGATTCAGATTTTTTTATTTTTTATTTTCTTCTTCTTCTTCCTCTTTCTTTTTTCTGGGTTGTAGGAAGGGAGCTGGATGGGGGAGAAGAGAGAGAAGAGGGTAGGGTGGGGGGTTAGGGGGGGGGAGAAAGGGCACGAATAGAAGGTTTTTATACTTTTTTTAATAATTAATTATTATTTTAACATTTAAAAAATATTAAATGATTTTTTTTAGTTTTTAATAATATTTTTTTAGTTTTTTAATATAAAATGTGCCACATCACTTGCCACATCAGCACATAACAGAATTTTTAACCGAGTTATGACGGAAGGACAACATTGATTTGCGACTCCCAATTTCAGGGACTACATTGATTGATTTTCAATTTCAGGGATCATCTTGATGGGGTGGGTCAATTTCAGGGACCATTTGTAATGAAAACCCTTTATTTAATACATTTGGATGACTAAGCGATCTCCAATTTGAATGATCATCGAATGAAGATTAAGAGATTAAACGGTTTCCATTATGAAATTTCTACGGCAAAGATGCGTTATTTGCAAGTGGGGGAATGAGCTCATTTTCCAAGGAAAGAATACATACAAGTATTAATATATCTCTAAAGTTTGGGACAATGATTTAGGAATAATCCTTGTGTTTCCCCATTGGAGAACCTAGTTGTCCCCTACTTATGATTTATGTATCTTCATCGTACAATCACAATCGGAACCGTTCAGTTTCTTTATCATCAACTAAAAATTATATACGCGAAAATCATTCAATTTGGAAATTTTCTTCCAATTTATATGCATTAAACAAATGAACGATTCATCATGAGATACTACTTATTACAAAAATTGCTGATTAGTTTGACATGCATGGATAATTAAACGATTTTCAAATTGAATTATTCGAAGCCCGAAGCATCACCACAATCTAAATTGTCTCAGTCTGCTGCATGAGGCACTTGATCATGATAGACATTCTGAAAGAAACGATATGATTTAACAAAATAGATCACTTAGGAGAATGAAAAGAAACATTCTCCTAATTTTTTTCATATAGAAACTCAATACAAGGGAACAAGGAAATTCTGATTTTTTTTCCTTTCTAATACACTTGCTACCCAGAGACCCAATTATCTCCTTTTTGGTTTTCCCCTCCTGTTGTAATCTTTATTAGGTTGTAGAATGCCAAGGTTTAAGGATGCAAGTTGGAACGGAATTAGACTTGACATTCGTGTCGTGTTTCCCGTGTTCGTGTCATTTTTGTGTCATACGCGATATCTTAACGGGTCATGTTGTATAATATCCGTTAAAATAAACAGGTAAAATGACCCGACCCGAAATCGACCCGATAATATTAACAAGTAATATTGTCTTCAAGAGTTATATTGATGATATTTTCAGTAAGGCTTTCTACATTAGCACTCTTTTCTCATTTATTTTATGGCTATTGTTTAAGTAAAGTCTTTAATAGTTTTTTAATTAATGTAAAAGTGTGAAAAATATAGAAAAAATATATAAACGCTCGTAATGGCAAGCTTTACAACTTTTGTGAAGGGCTTAACTTTGAAATGCGCCACTATAATCATATAAATCATAGATCAAAATTTAATCGTCGATTGTTGTTTACATTTATGCTTTTTTTTCTCACCAAATTTTGTTTTTTCAGATTTTCTTTTTTGAAAACATGATCTATTAGAGGATACAGGAAGATGAACGGTTTGGATCGTTGATATAATGTTCAGAGTTTTACCGTTAGTGACAATATTGCTTGGTGTTTATAAAGTCTCTACAAATTATATAATATCGACTTATATTTCAATTAACCGTAAATATCGGGACGTGATATCAAAGATTTGAACCGTTCATCTTCCTACATCCCCCAGAAGATCATGTTTTCAAAAAAGAAAAATTTAAAAATGAAATTCAATATAAAGAATAAAGCCTGAACGACAATTGACGGTTAAATACAAATTTAAGGTTTATGGATTATAGTGTCGGATTTCGAAGTTGACCCCTTCACGAAAGTTGTAAAGCTTGTCACTACGAGTGATTGTATATATTTTTTTTACATTTCTTACACTTCTACAATAATTATTATTAATTTTATTACTTTTACACTCAAATAAAAAACACTATTCATGATGGTTTGGAGGGTTTTAAAAATCTAAACGATAATGTAACTGTAACCATTGTCTACTCGTGGAGGAATGATGAATCACAAGTGTTTATATATTCTTTCACATTTTTCATACTTGTAAGGATGTCTTATTGCCTATACTAATACTATACTAGTTGATCTTAATTTTGGACAACAACATGTTAAGTAAAATTTATCCTATGTTGTAGGCCTATTTGATTGAACGATCTAGGGTTTAGAGAGAGAGGGGGCCGGCCAATTTAGAGAGAAGAGAGATTGATTTAATTGTGAGGTGTGTTTGATTCACCCCATTGTGCCTTTATTTATAGTAGTGGGAAGGGTAAAACCTTTCCCTTTAGGATTACAACATTTAATAGGTAATATACTCCTAATAGGAATATAAGATGCATTCTCATATTCTCTAGGATTTACACAATCACATTCCTATTCTAAATATGACTGCAACACTCCCCCTTGAGTGTGTAAATACTCAACGAACCATTGCATCAGATCTTCAGCAGATAAGGTAGAATAGTTTGATGAAGTCATCGACACAACTGGTGATCACGAGTCTCAAATTTAATTTGAAGTATGCATTTGCAAAAACTCACAAAAACCTTGCTATGGTAAAACCTAAGATAGGCAAAACCCATAGACTAAGGAGAAAAGTAAGAAAATATGCATAATGTCTAAAACACTCGTCAAATTGAACGGAGGTAGTGAACTCAACGGAGTATGATCATCCTAGGATGGGTGCCTCGTTAAAACCTAGTTAGGTAGCAAAAACCCAGTGGGAAAAATGCTGCTAATCGTAGGGAAAAAAAGTACATTAAGATCATGTGAGTATGCTTCTAGATACTCCCCCTGAGTTAGACATAACTTCTAAATAAGAGAACTACAAGCGATTCAACTCAGATAATTTACGCATACTGATTCCTTGGACGAGCTTTTGAAATTAGACTTGAGCAATGACTTGGTGAAGAGATCAGCCAGGTTGTCCTGGGAATGGATTTGCTTGACTTCAATGTTCTGATGCTGCAATTGTTGGTGTGAGTAAAAGAACTTCGACGCTATGCGCTTGGTATTGTTTCCCTTGATGTATCCCTTCTTCAGCTGCTCGATACGTGCTGCATTGTCTTCAAAGATCGTTGTAGGAAGGTCAACGACTGATGTAATACCACTAGTGCTTCGAATATGTTCCATAACTTCTCTCAGCCAAAAGCATTCACGCGATGCTTCATGCAGGGTGAGAATCTCAGCATGATTAGACGAAGTCGCAACTAGCGTTTGTTTGGTAGACCTCCAAGATATAGCGGTGTCTCCAACGGTAAAGACATAGCCCGTTTAAGAACGTGCTCTATGTGGGTCAGACAGTTATCCAACATCTGCGTAACCAACAAGGCGAGAATCAATTTGAGAACCATAGGGGGTGGCAACATTCGGAGATTCGCGGGTATAGAACAAGCCCAAATTTGTAGTACCCTTGAGGTAGCGAAAAATGTCTTTAACACCATTCCAGTGCCTACGTGTAGGCGCATTGCTGTATCTAGCCAATAGATTCACAGCGAATGAGATATCGGGTCTAGTGCACTGAGCAAAGTACAATAAAGCCCCTATTGCACTTAGGTAAGGAACTTCGGGTTCCAAAATCTCTTCCTCATCCTCCTTTGGACAGAAGGGATCTCGTTTAGCATCTACAGTCCGAACGACCATGGGTGTACTCGAAGGCTTTGCTTTATCTTCATTAAAATGGTGCAACACCTTTTGGGTGTAGTTCGATTAATGTACTAGGATTCCATCCGAACAGTGCTCGATCTCCAGGCCGAGATAGTATCGAGTTTTCCCAAGATCCTTCATCCCAAATTCTGATTTTAAGTGTGCAGCAATTTCCTCAAGCTCTGCAGGAGTCCTAATGAGGTTCATGCCATCGACATAAACTGCAACGATTGCAAATTCAGAATGACTTCTTTATGAACATGCATGGGCATAGTTCGTTGTTCACATAACCCTGACTTGTCAAATATTCACTCAGACGGTTATACCACATCCGCCCAGATTGTTTCAATCCGTAGAGTGACATTCTTAACCTAATTGAGAGAGTGTTTCGTGGTCTAGAACTATTTGAACCAGTCAATGGAAGTCCTTATGGAACTTTCATGTAAATTTTCGTATCTAGATCCTTATAGAGATACACGGTTACCACGTCCATAAGCTGCATATTCAGTTTTTCGAAAACTACCAAACTGATTAGGTAGCGGAACGTTATAACATCCATTACGGGAGAATACATCTCCTCGTAATCAATCCATGGGTGCTTGTATCGCACTATTTCATTCTTCTCATTACGCTTACTCACGAAAACCTACTTGTAGCCAACGGGCTTCACGCGCGGTGGTTTAGGAACAATAGGTCCAAACACTTTACGTTTCGTGAGCGAATCGAGTTCAACCTGGATTGCTTGTTTCCAGTTTGACCAATCGGTTCTACGTCGACACTCATCGACGGAACATGGTTCAATGTCATCGCTAAGCATGATGTCAGTAGATACTGAGTATGCGAATGTATCGTCGACGATCATCTTATTCCTATTCCAAACCTCATCCAATACTGTGTAGTGGACCGAAATCTCGCGATTCTCGGGAGGCCAACATGTTTCATTTGAAGCATCACCGTAATCTAGAATAACCTCATGCGTTGGAACAGATGAGTGAACGATGGTCGGATTCAAACTAGGGTCACTAGTTGGTGCCATTTTCCTCTTCCGGGGTTGTGAATCCTTTGAACCAAGGGGTCTGCCACGCTTCAGGGTCGGAGCAGATGATTAGCTAGCCGCCAATGTACCTTACCGCATGGAAGTTGCGGCCTCCCCACCTTCGGGAATGGTCCGGCCTTCCCAGGCGGGTTGTTAACGTACGTAGGGTACATCTATCCTTGCAGGTGTGTTTGCAGTGGGTATATGTGATCTTGTCATCTTAGCTAGATCAGTAAAAGGATCTGGCATGCTTTGAGCAATGCTCTAAAGATCTATAATTTGTCGCACCTCAGTTTCAGACTAGGTAGTGCGGGGATCTAAATGAGACATAGTGGGACCATACCACGACAATTCACGGCGTTCTACGGGAACATTAACATGCTTATCTTCCCCTAACGATGGGAAGACTGTCTCATCAAAGTGACAATCCGCAAAACGTGCGGTAAAGAGATTTCTTGTCAAGGGTTCTAAGTAGCGAACAATTGATAGGGAAACCGACATAGGTTCCCATTTTTCTCTGATGACCCATCTTGGTACGTAGCGGCGACACTATTGGCACATAAATGGCGCACCCAAACACCCGTAAATACGAGATGTCAGGCTCGTATCTAGTGACCAACTGTAACGGTGAATGTGGTTAAGTAGCGGTGGGCCTCAGACGGACCAACATAGCTGCGTGCAATATTGCATAGCCCTAGGCAGATACCAGCAGTTTGGTTCTCATAACCAAAGTCCGAGCTATCAATTGAAGGCGCTTTATGAAAGCTTCTGCCAGGCCGTTTTAGGTGTGAACATAGGGCACAGGATGTTCCACATCAATCCCTACTAACATGCAATAATTGTCAAAAGTCTGTGACGTAAACTCTCCAGCGTTATCCAGTCGAATCGACTTAATCGGATAATCAAGGTGGTGAGCCTTTAGCTCAATGATTTGAGCTAGGAGTTTAGCAAACGCGGCGTTGCGTGTGGACAACAAGCAAACATGTGACTATCTTGTTGATGCATCAACCAACACCATAAAATATTTAAATGGTCCGCAGGTTGGTTGGATTGGTCCACAAATATCCCTTTGAATCCTCTGAAGAAATTTAGAGGGGTCGTGAATAATCTTTGTATGGGAGGGTTGAGCATTCAACTTCCTTAAAGAACACGCTTTGCATGGCAATACTCCAACATAGGGATGTAACTTATGCCCGTGAGAAGATTTGAGGATATGGCGCATCATGTCACATCCATGATGTCCCAAATGGTCATGCCAAAGCAACAAAGTGTCCTGGAACTCAAGCATAGGGCCGGCCACACTGTGGGCTTCTATGCCGCAAATGGTTGTGATGTACAACCCACTCGGCAGACGTTCCAACTTCTCGTGAATATGCTTCTAGCCATATTCGTATGAAGTCATACAAAGAAATTTAGAACCATTATCTTCAGTGGTTTCAAGATGATATTTATTTTCTCGAATATCTCTAAAACTCAGCAACGTTCTTTCGGAACATGGAGAATAGAGTGCCTCCTTAATGGTCAAGATTGTACCATTAGACAACATGATACGTGCCTTTCCGTATCCTTCAATCAAGTTGGATGGGCCTGAGAGAGTTGTCAAATGAGCTTTCTTGGGTATTAAGTTAGTAAAATAGTGTCGTTCACGCAAGATGGTGTGTGTAGTTGAACTATCTGCCAGACAACTAACTTCCCCACTAGACATACCTAGAAATAAATTGATTGACTTTGTCACATGCATAGATATAAGTCCATTCATTCAATTAATCAATTCGAGAAAATAATATCCATTCAAATAACAATCCATAATTCAAAACAAACCAAAACCAAACAAATTATTCCAAATACTTAGAAAAATTGTCCAAAATTAAACCATAAACCTAGCAAATAGGGGGGGGTTAGGGCCGCCCACTCCTAGTGGATTCGGCCATTAGGGGTAAACACCCTAAAAACATGTCTAATTTATTCATCCATAGGCGCTGACGCCTCCTGAAAATTCGATATCTCCATTGATGTAGTTGCATCTTCCAGATGATCCACATGTACAAAGTTAGACTCACGACGGGAATGATACTTGACAATAGCCTCAGGGGAAACTCGGCATACGCGTGACCAATGATCCCTTGATCCACAACGATAGCACATGTCCAGTTCAGTAGAAGCAGCTTGAACGGGAGCTTTGCCCTTATTCTGGAAGTTTGGGACCTTAGGGGCTAGTGGTGGACGCTGCTGGGTCACAATTCTTCCCTTAGGTACGGCACTCTGTTGACCTTGGGCCCTTGGTGGGGCTTGCCGCCCATTTCCATGGCCACGACGATTCTTTCGTTGTTTATGGCTGCTAGAATAGGTCGCATACGCTTCAGGCGCGGCGTTCGAGCCAATCAGTCGAGCTTGATGGTTCTTCATCAAAATATGGTTTTGCTTTTCAACGAGAAGTAAAACAGAGATCAAATCTGAAAACTTGGTGAATTTATGTGCCCTATATTGTTGCTGCAAGACAATATTGGTGGCATGGAAGGTCGAATAGGTCTTCTCCAGGAGATCTGATTTGGTTAGTTCCACTTTGCAGAATTTCAACAAAGAACAGATTCTACAAACTTCAGAGTTGTATTCATTCACGGACTTAAAGTCCTGGAAGCGAAGATACTGCTAGTCGTGTCTTGCTTCAGGCAAGTATATGGCTTTCTGGTGCGTGGGTCTTCCTCAGCGAGATACTCAGTCTGCAGTGCATTATGGATGTATCTTCGAATGAAGATCATTGCAGTAGCCTTCTGAGCTTCGTCAACAGGTTCGTCGGTGATAGGTGTCTCGATGGTGGCTCTAATGCCCTTTGCAGTTAAATGGAGCTTCACGTCTTGAACCCACTTCAGATAGTTTCTTCTGGAGACTTCTATAGCGGAGAAATCGAGCTTGTTCAAGTTTGACATGTCCCTAAAACGGAGGGAGAAAACGTGATTAGTCATATGGTAAGCAATAGACATATATCGTAGAACATACAGGTTCTATAGACATGTATTGGCTTAATTTATGCTTGAAAACTACAGGTTTCATGTGGTATGTTTTGAACGAAAACTTCAGGTTTCAAAGGCGCAAAATTTGAAACTACAGGTTCAATTTGGTTATTATGAACAATTAGTACATAATGAGAGGTTCCTGCAAGAAACACAGAATGCAATATACTAACTAAGTGTAGTGGATTTGAGCTTCTTCGGGAACTCAAGTGTGAGAACTTCGTTACTACGAAAGTATGTGACGGTTCAAAGTATAAAAATAAATTATTGAATCGTTAATGTCCAAAAGTGATCTTCAGGTCAATAATTTTGGATTCATTATCAGATTAATGGATTGCAGGTCACTTTTAATTAATTCAATAAATCCGGCCATACGGAGTCGATTGTAGAAGCTAAATAATATTAAAATAATATTATTGGATCAAAAATATAGCCCCAAAATAAATATTTGGGCTCAGGTGCCTTGATAAAAAAGGCAAGGGTTGGCTGCTAGGAGCAACCCTCGAGGTGGCTACAGGCCACAGGTCTAAATAATAATAGGCCCAAAAAGGACCTTGGGGTGGTTTGTAGGCCACGGTGAAGGGAGGAAACCCCAGCCGCAAGCTGGGTTTCAAAATTGGATCGAGGGAAGGACACGGGCAGGTCCAGCAGATGCTGGCCTGTGGATTAGGGTAGGGGTGCATGCAAAGCCCAGCATAAGAAGGCTGGCTTTGATTTGGCGCAGGAAGCCCAACCACATGGGTTGGCTTCGGTTTGATGCAAACCGTGACACAGTGGGGCAAATAAGCGAGGCTTGCGGGCAGTGAACCACGAAACCAGGGCTGCAGGCCCGTGGTTATGGAGCAGCAAGCCCAACAGGGGCTGCGCAGGTAGTCCAAAGGCATCAGGGTGATGCCATCCCACGGTAAGAGCAAAAATACCGAATTATTTCAAACCTAGGGTTTAGAACACCCATATTTGCTTCTAATTTAATTTATATAATTTGACTCCCAAATTCCACATAACAATTTAATTGTGCGATGCATGAAACAAATATATATATTGACAAATATATGAACATATACAATATATATATATATATATATATATATATATATATATATATATATATATATATATCAAAAGGAAAATATAAATATAGAGGGGTTCATGCATCATGGGGAATGTTTTCATGCTTCGTGGACATTTCAAATATCTTCTTTTATTTTAAGCATACCTAATTAGCAGAAAACGAATAAGCCTTTGAATGTGGTGGATGATAACCTCCTTCTACAATGTGTCAATTCCTTAGCTTCTAGCAAGAGCGTGCTGATAACGTGTTGTAGGCCTATTTGATTAAAGATCTAGGGTTTAGAGAGAGAGAGGGGGCCAACCACTTTAGAGAGAATAGAGATTGATTTAATTGTGAGGTGTGTTTGATTCATCACATTGTGCCTTTATTTATAGTAGGAAGGGTAAAACCTTTCCCTTTAGGATTATAACATTTAGTAGGTAATCTACTCCTAATAGGAATATAAGATACATTCCCATATTCTCTAGGATTTATACAATCACATTCCTATTCTAAATATGACAGCAACATTCTATTAATAATAATAAGAAACTCTCATAATCAAAATAAATAAATGAATAAAACTTAATTTTTTAACTTATATAGAATAATAATACAAAAATATATATTTAATATAGAATATACGAATATGTAAAATATGGCTATTGTATTTTATAATAAATTTTTAGTAATTAAACTTTAAAATTAGGGAGCTTTAATGAAAATGGCTTCTCAAAACTTTTAATTAACCAAAAACCATCTATTAACTTTATTTAATAAAAATGGCTTAAACTTTAATATAAAAAAATTCAAATTTTAATGAAAATAACAAAAGTTTTACATAATAACAAAAAAGAAAAAGAAAAGCCAACAGATACTGACGCGCGGGACCACGTGTCACATCCCGCACATACACACACCCTCTCTCACTCAACCGTTCAACCTCTTTCTATATCTCCCTCTTTCACATATTCCCATCAATTTTTCTCTCTCCTTTCACCTCACCCATCCACATCAATTTTTTTTTCACCTCTCCCAACTCTCTTCTCTCCTTTCACCTCACTCCTTAAACAATTTATTTTTTATTTTTTATTTTTATTTTTATTTTATTATTTGTTTATTTGGCTATTCTTTCAATTTTTTTAGAGCAAACTAAGTAATAATATTACAAGATCAAAAATAAAGAAAAATTTAATTATTCAGTTTTATGAACACTAATACTGTCGCTATTTCTTAAACAGAACATTGACTACTTCTTAAAGTTGAACACTATTTCTTAAACTGAACATTGATTACTTCTTAAACTGAACATTGACTATTTCGTAAACTGAACATTGACTATTTCTTAAACGGAACACTAATACTGTCACTACTTCTTAAACTGAGCATTGACTATTTCGTAAACTGAACACTAACTATTTCTTAAACTGAACACTAGTACTGTAACATCCCACATCGCCCAGGGGAGTGATCCTTAAATGTATATTCTCATCCCTACCTAGCACGAGGCCTTTTGGGAGCTCACCAGCTTCAGGTTCCGTAGGAACTCTGAAGTTAAGCGAGAAGGGGGCCAAAGCACTCCCAGGATGGGTGACCCACTGAGAAGTTGCTTGTGAGTTCCCAGAAACAAAACTGTGAGGGCATGGTCAGGGCCCAAAGCGGACAATATCGTGCTACAGTGGTTGAGTGGGCCCGGGAAGTGATCCACCCTTGGCCGGGATGTGACAATTGGTATCAGAGCCAATCCTTGGCCGGAAGTGTGCCGACGAGGACAGCGGGCCCCTAAGGGGGGTGGATTGTAACATCATCCCACATCGCCCAGGGGAGTGATCCTTAAATGTGGATTGTAACATCATCCCACATCGCCCAGGGGAGTGATCCTTAAATGTATATTCTCATCCCTACCTAGCACGAGGCCTATTGGGAGCTCACTGGCTTCGGGTTCCGTAGGAACTCCGAAGTTAAGCGAGAAGGGGGCTAGAGCACTCCCAGGATGGGTGACCCACTGGGAAGTTGCTCGTGAGTTCCCAGAAACAAAATTGTGAGGGCGTGGTCGGGGCCCAAAGCGGACAACATCGTGCTACGGTGGTGAAGCGGGCCTGGGAAGTGATCCACCCTGGGCCGGGATGTGACAAGTACTATTACTATTTCGTAAACTAAATACTAAATATTTCTTAAACCGAACACTTTGTAAACTAAACATTGATTATTTCTTAAACCTAACACTAGTACCATCACTATTTCGTAAACTGCTAGATTATTTATTAAACCAAGTAATAGTACTATCACTATTTCATAAACTAAGCACTGACTATTTCTTAAACCAAACACTAGTATTATCACTATTTTGTAAACTAGTGTAGTCACTATTTTGTAAACTAAACACTGACTATTTCTTAAAATCGAACACTAGCACTGTCACTGTTTTTTAAATTGAACATTGACTATTTTATAAACTGAACACTAAAAGGTTCAAAATTTGAAGCTCTCTTCTCATTATCATATGAATCACTGTCAACAATAATTTGAAGCTCTCTTCTCATTATCATATGAATCACTGTCAACAATATTTATATTCTTACAGAGTTAGAATAATGATTTTCACATTCCTATTTGTTCTTTAACATTTCTTCGAACAATTTATTTGACTTTCCTTTAATTTATTCAATACAAAATTAACAACAAAAGCGTAAATGAAAGATCAGAAAAGCTAATGTGCTTTCATTAAGGATCATAATCTAATATTTTTTTTAATTTTAGGTTTTAGCTGGTTAGGGTTAAAATTAATAAAGAATTCCATAATTTGAACATGGGTTGATGATGAGATGCTACCCCACATGTAGGGCTAAGTGGTAGTCATGTATTGATGTCAGCAATATATTTTTTTATTTCAAATTTCTCTCTCTAAATTTTTTTGGGGTTTGTTGATCTCAGTTAGAATGGATTTGGTTGGCATTATCTTCTTTCTACCCTCACAGTCTCTCTCTCTCTCTCTCTCTCTGAACCTTTTCCTTCCCGATGAAATATTTAAAAAGTAATTTGTGTGCTGGTTTCGCACTGCTGGTTTTCTGTTGAATTGGTAGATGCTTGCTTTCGCACTGCTCGTGTGCACACGCGCTTTGGGTTGAATAAGTTTTTGTTTTTTTTGTTTTTTTTTATCTCTTGTCCTTATCATTAAATAAAAGTTATTAGGTGACTTTTGGTTAAAACTCAAAGTTTTGAAGCCATTTTCATTAGTTTTCTTTTAAAATTATAATTTATTTTTCTTAACGGGTCGAAACGAGTTACCCACGTGTTACCCGCGTGTATACCCGTTAAGAACCCGTTATTAACGGGTTCTTAACGGGTCACTCGATAATGACCCAATTAGTTATCATGTTGATCCGAAACCCGTTGTTTTCGTGTCGTGTAAGAAATTGCCTGGTCTAGTTAGAATCAAGCCTATAAAATGTCGCTTCGAAGTAAACGACGTGTACAACAATACTCACTAGCTGTGCTTATAGGCAATTTTGACTAAATTCCTGCGTTTAATATCCCAATATATAGCATCTTAAGTTTTGACGGAAAAAATGATGGCGTTAGTGAAAATGACCAATGGTACAACACGTTTTTAAGTTCAAGATTAAAGAAACTAATATGAGAGTTCAGAAACTCAAATTAAACTAGGGGTAAAGTTCAGGGACCATTTCTACAATTAAGCCTTGGTTATTTTGTTTCCTAGTGCAACTTTAAGTCCTTATAGGGTTTGGTTTTACATCTTGGACGTATAAATATACCTCTTGGGTGTTATGATTGTTATCTTTCGACTATTGTTCAATAAACTTGAGATTACTCAATTTTCATGGTAGATTGTAGGGTATTGCTGGTGGATTCTAGAGTTGAGATGTCGTTCGATTTTCCTTGTTATATACATCTTGATGCGTCATTTTAACGTGTTCATTATTTTTAATATGTTTTATTCATAGTTTCTTATATTCATTTATCCACTTATATATTAAAAATGACTCAGCGTTTGATTATAAGTGTTTAGTATGAACATACAATAGTATTGTATTCTGTATATGCTAAACAATTCTAAAATACTAATATACTACAAAATTAACTAATTTATACACAAGCAGTAATAAATAATAAAAATTAACATTAAAATGCGTATAACAAAACATTTTCGAATATCCAAAAAATTTGCATCCACAAATTGGTGCTTTCATTGAGAGTCTTGATTCACAAGCTCGAAGAAGACTCTCGCATTCGAAGTTTCTCATTTTGTGTTCATTTGTAGATTTTTCGTACGTTCTTATTTCTAGAATTTTTTTATAAAATTCTTTGAATAAACGTAAAAGAAAAGTATAATGACAAGAAATTCGGAAACCACGACGAACAAAACTTCCTACGTTCAAGGATTTGGACCAAGTGATGGAGATCGTGATGTAGCCCTACCATGACGATCCACGAGGCTTAACGCAACGACTAGTGGAGCAGCACCACCGCCATGAGGCACCACCGTGGCAGCTACCATGGCAGCAACCACGGCAGCGGCCCTAGGCGACCCACTACCCACGGTGAGCAGGCCACCTCGCAGCAGCAGGCCTAGGCCCGTGCCACTAGGCAGCCAGCCCAGGGCAAGACAGCCTATATTCAACAGCCCAGGATGCTGCAATGGCAGCTGAGGCCTAAGTAACTAGGCAGCCACAAGTCCAAGCCCACACCACTGTGCAGCAGCAAGCCCAGGCGCCAAAGACTGCCTAAGCCACTGCCCCAGCAGCGCAGGCTCAAGCCCTGCACGCCTCCACTTAGCACACAGTCCAAGCTGTTCAAGCCCAACGCTCGCGGGCCCAAGGCAGCGCGCTTCTGAGCCGAGCCTATGCCCAGCATCCACGCACACCTCACGTGACCCAGCCCACGCCAGTAGCCCGACTAGCTCAGGTGACCCGACCCGTTCTTGCAGCCCAATCCGAGATCTGGCCCACTTCTATGGCATTCCAAGCGATCCAAACTGGTCCAAAACTGGTTCAACAGTCCCAGCTTCAGATTTCTGGGCCAACGATTGAACCAGGGGTATTTTCACCCCATTTCTTTGCAGATTTGACATATCCCAACTCAAATCTCGCGCCTGGAGTCCATTACACTTCCATTATTCAAGGAGACGCATACCGTCTAAGCTCTTCCAACCTATATGGTGAACAACACTTGTCTCGACAAGTTGTAGAGTTGACAAGCGCCCTCGCGCAGCAGACAACCTTGGTAAATCAGCTCTTGCAACATACCGAGATGCAGCGTGCCCTAGACGAGGTGTCTCAAAGTAGGACAAGGGTAGACAAAGAACTTTTCCAATAGCGTCTCAGCAAGCAGCCACTCGACCAGTCACAAACCGAGCGTTCTAGCAGTGTACACTCCCGACTAGGCCCCTAAGATAGCGTATACTCTCATCTTAGCGTGTGGAGAAACATGCATTCTCAGTTAGGCCGACGGACGAGCATACACTCGCGGTTGGAGCCACACTTCGATAATCAACATGAGCAACCTTCCAAGCGAAGTGTTTATTCGCGGCTAAGCCCCCAAAGAGCATCCTCCACCTTACATCGAAGTAGGCAGAACGGGGGACGGAGAAATTCGTTCACTTCCTAGGAACGTACCACATGCACCGCAGTTGCGGTACAGACAAGCCGAATACATGGTAGACCAGCAGGTCAAGATCGGGGGCAGCCAAGAGCTTTGCTACACCAACAAAGGCAAATTAAGGAAGAAATACATGGACTATTGACCGAGCGATTGCGTGATTTCTAACTCAACGAGATCATTGACGAAGCACTATGATGGGACATGACCAACATAAGTAGGGCACCCTTCACGAACTAGATCGAGTAGGCAAAGCCGCCATGCAAGTTCAGCATATCGCATTTCACATCTTTCAAAAGGGGATGGAGACCCAGAGAGATATCTAAAGCACTACCGAAGCCCAATGATCCTCTATTAGAACAACGACACTCTCATATGCAAGATATTCACCATCACTCTACAAGGCGAGGCGCAAGATTGGTTCCACACCTTTCCACCACAATCCATCCAGAGTTTCGACGAACTTTCTTTAGTTTTCACTAAAGAATATTTATCCTATTGCTCGATCAAGGACCACTTGCTCAATGTTAAGAAGAACCCAAAGGAGTCGCTTCGTGACTATGTGGCAAGGTTCAAAGCAAAGAAGGCAAAGATAATCGGATGCAACGACTCGATAACTAGCGCAGCCTTCCAAAAAGGGCTCCCAGCAGATCGCATGTTGTTCAGAGAATTGATCATGAAAGAAGATCTAACTCTGGCAAACTCTTTCGTTCTGGCAGAGAAGCATGCACTTTGGGACGAGGTTCGCTGATGCACATTCAAGGAAAATTCGAGTGATCTTGAATATGAAGTCCCCCACTACTCTGAAGAAGATTCAAGGTCTGACCAGACGAGCAACCGCACTCAACCTTTTACCCTTGTGGTCTATCGATCAACATGAGCCATTTTTTTACTTAATAAAAAAAGAGCAACAGGACGAATAGAACGACGAGTGCGAGAAAGCATCAAAGACTTGAAGAAGTAGTTGACATCACCTTCCTACTATCCAAATCAGAAGTAGCGGATGACTTATTTACATGCTTGACGGTATCTGAAGCAGCAATAAGCTCTACCCTCATACGAGAAGAGTTGGGGGCCCGACTACCTGTATCCTACAGTTCAAAAGCTCTTCTCGATGAGGAAACCAGTTACCAGAAATTCAAAACCTAACTTTGGCAACAATTGTTGCAACCCGGAAGCTCAAGTTATACCTTCAAACGCAAGCAGTCATCCTCATGACGCACTATTCCGCCTAATCTAGACTCGTGACGATAAAAGTGCAGACACTGACGGATGCAAAGTTTTCTAACAAACGCAACAATTTAGCCTAAAAGGCGTGCCAAAGGCAAACGAACACTAGAATGACACACTTGGAAGTTTTTTTTGTCCTCGTCGCCCCAAAAGTTCTACATAGGAGCAACATGTATCGGCAGTTGAGCACCACCTCCTGCTGCGCGTCACATGGCCCTAGCCATTCCTTGCTCTATAATTCATCTCTAAAGTGGCCCAATACCCGTAGTTGAGCATCTCCTGCTACGTGTAACATGGCCTCAGCCCCACAGCTCCCTACTGCGCCTTTATGCCTAGCCTAAGCGACGCAACAGAGTGACCTAACGATGCCTCGAAGGCAACCGAGCACTCCTATTCACTCATGTTTCACCCGATGGAGACTTCTGGCATTTGCACGTTGACGGCGCATCCAAGTACAAGGGCTTGGAAGCAGGTGTGGTCATTGTCACCCCAGACAGTTCGATGCTCAAGCTGGCATTCACTCTAGGCTTCAAAGCATCCAACAATGAAACAGAGTACGAAGCCTTATTAGCAGGCCTCTGAATGGCAAAAGACTTGGCGGTGAAAAAGCTTGCAATTCATTATGATTCCCAGCTAATCACCAGCCAAACTACTAGAGAATACATTCGAGTCTAGAAAGCTCCAAACAAAGGTAACACGCTACTACATGTGGAACGACATTCTTGTCTGAAGATCCTACATTGGACCATGTCTCCGCTGCCTAGCGCCTCCCGACGATCTAAAGGTTCTTAACTCAATCCATGAAGGCGTTTATGGAAATCACTCCGGAGGCCAATCCTTACCATAGAAGGCTCTAAACGCAAGTTATTACTGGCCTATTATGCATTAAAACTCTAAGAAGTTAGTACAAAAGTGCGACCGTTGCCAATGCTACAAGCTGGTACCAACACTGCCTGCCAATGAATTAAACCCGCAGACGAGTCTTAGGCATTCATGCAGTGGGCAATTAACTTGGTAGGGCCAATGTCGCCCGCTACTGGGGGCAGAGACATGATGATTGTGGCGACTGACTACTTCACTAAGTGGGTGGAAGCATAACCCACGACAACCACAACTCAGACGGACATAGAGCGCTTCATATAGAGGAACATCATTTGCCGATTTGGCACTCCTTAATCCATCGTCAAAGACAACAGCCCGCAATTCGTAAGCAATGATTTGGCGATGTTCTTCCAGAAATATGGCATCAAGTATTACATGTCCACACCAAGGTATCCCCAAGGCAATGGGCAGGTTGAAGCATCCAACAAGACGATTCTCGATTGCCTCAAGAAATCCCTCTCTGACAAGAAGGGAAAATGGACAGACGAACTTCCCGGATGTCTATGGGCATATCGCACAACCAAATGTTGGGCAACCGGTGAAACTCCTTTCTCTTTGGCATTTGGTTCAGAAGCAATCATTCCTCCCAATGTCATCATGCCATGTATTAGCACTCTACTGTTAAGCATCAAGCAGAATGGAAGGGAGATGGCCACAAATCTAGATCTGGCAGAAGAGGAACACGAGAAGGTCATCACCTGCATCGCAACCTACAAACAACAGCTCATCTCCAGTTACAACAAAAGTGCCAAGATCCGGCAGTTCCAACCCGAAAATCTAGTCTTAAGAAAAGCCTTCATCACTGCAAGCAGAGAAAGCTCCACCATGAACGACAAAGAGATCGAAAAGCAGTGGAATGCCTACAATCTGAGGAAGTACCATACGTGACCTCCTACTACATCAAAGCCCGAAGACTCAAGCAACTCGACGGGCACCACCTCGCAAGCCAAAGATTATCCAGTTGTTATGCAGTTTTTACCTTACAGCTAAGTTTTCATTCGTTTCACCCATTTTTCAATGAGGAATTCAGAAATAATTTACAACTTGGCTCGGCTGCATGCTTACAACAACTGATCATTCCTCACTTCAAAAGAAGACCACACCCTTTTTCGGGACTTATCGTAGGAATTGTACCCCTCTGGGGACCAACCATGCTCTTCAGTACTAGAGGGTAAACCAATTCCCTGACACCCACATGGGTTTGCTCTCCAATGCGGGAGGATAAACTTTACACTTCGAATATCCAGACGTGGATGTGTCGGGCTGCCCTGGTATAACTAGGAGCACGATGGCTTGCACCGGGATTCCTAGAAGTAGCCACAATGGTCTTTTTCAAGGCTTAGCTAACTGAAGGATTTTGGGTCTTTTGGCCTAATCTGTGGGGAACCGGGCCTCAAAGACGGAAGAGGCACATTACGCAGTACGCCCTATGGGCGGCTGCCCTAGAACCCTAAAACTGTTACCGAGTACACTTAGGTAGCCTACGGTTTTCAGAAGACTGCTTATAACTTACCTTTCAAGCAGTAAGCCGCGCTAAACTTATACAACCGCACATTTTTTTATGAAAGGTTAAACAAGTTAGCGTGCATGTACGAAGCTTTATCCATTGCCAACATGCTACGTAGTCAATAAGCTTCACCTCTGCCAAGTGTGGAATTATCATTTAGATCTATACTAATTCCTAAAGTGTTGTGATACTTGCTATGCAACGCACGTAATTGGTTACATAAAAGATTATCTCAGACCTTTGCTTACGAAATTCCATACAACCACGTACTTTTGATACAAAAGGTTAGCGAATTTCAGGACCCAAAAATCTTTAGTATGTTGTGATGCAGGCCACACAACTCAAAAGAATGAAGAAAGCCAAGGTTAACAACCAAATGGTCACGCAGACTCGTCTGCTTCTGTAAGTAAGACGTCCGGCTGATGACCCTATGGCTAACAACTTTGCAAAAGTTCTACACCAACACCTCCGGCTGCATAGGCTATGCGGGCCTGTTTGCTTATAGAAAAGCAGCACACATGCTGCTGGTCTAAAGGTTAAAGGTTGGGCGTAAACAAAAGAAGCGAAGATGAAGAAAAGCTAAGGAAGCAAGTTTACTAAATTTTCTAGCAAAATTGATAAACAAATAGCAAAGGCCGAAGTAGTTCATGCAAAGCAAAAAGCAACAAGGAAAACAAAGAAAATCCTAAAGGCTATATAGAAGACTACTCTTCAATAGCTTGGACATCCCACAACAACTAGGTCGCCACACCTTCAACAGCTGCAACGCTCTCAGCAGTGGCATCATTCGACGCTTCACCCCCGGCTGCCCCAACCTAGGCACTGATAGGAGCATATTTATGCGACTTAGTTGGCTTGTTCTTGTGCATTTATGTTGTGTTTTCTTAGTTATGTTAGTGTTTAAAGCCATTTTCGTGTGTTTCTAGGTCCTAAAGACAAAATATGCAAGAAGATGCATTTTGGAGCATTTTGGAGCAAAATTGGGTTTGGAATGGATATCACATGTTTGGAGCAAAAGGAATGGACGAAATTGAAGACTTGAAGATGTAAGGATTCCTAATCAATGAAGGATTCCTAATCAAAGAAGGATTCCTAATTGAAGATGGATTCCTAGAAGAATGAGGATTCCTACTCACATGAGGATTCCTACTCACATAAGGATTCCTACTCAAACAAGGATTCCTACTTGAAGTAGGAAAGTTAAGCCAAGGTTTCCTATTTTGGTTTACCTTTCCTAATCCTTAATGTTTCCAAATTCCAGCAACTTTGAAGGCTTCCTTTGCATTCTAGGACACAAATTGAAGGACCTAGACCACCTAAGAACCCTTGCCGCACCTCCTTACCCCTTTCCTCTTCCTTGCCGTGCAAGGGAGAGGGTTATTTCCTGTTTCCTTGCATTAAAACACATTCCTTTTTAATTTAAAGTCCTGGCCGCACATCCCTGGCACTTTCCTTTAGTTTTCTGATTTTGTTTCCTCTTTCTAGACGCTTTTGACTTAATTTCTGATTACCAAAATAAGTTAGGGTTTTAATTTCCCTAAAACCTTTAAATAAACTTCCTTGTTGCAGCCACAAATCATCCATCCACACAACCTGTCTCGCCAGAATTCCTTCCCCAACCCTAGCCGCACCTATCATTCACCATTCTCCATAATTTCTGACCAAAAACACTCCCTGCCGCACCATACATCCATCCTAGCCATAAACCCAGCCTTCTACACCATTCATAATCCCCAAAACTCACCAACAACCCTTGTGCCGCAGCAAAGAGGAAGGAGGAAAGCCCTTGGATGCGCCTGCCATTCAAGTTAGGATTGCTGGAGCGTTTAGGTGTTTTCTTTCTTTTGTTTTCAATGTATAAACTTGTTATTCTTTGTTCTGCGATTATGAGGAACTAAATCCCTTTTGGCTAGGGGAAGATTCAAAGCCATGAACATACTTGCAATATGAATTGATTACCTTCAGTTGTGATTTCATAAGTTGTGAATTCAATTTGTTTAACTGCTTGCTTGATAACTTATTTGTGTATGTTTATTAAGAGTGCACACTTAATTTGCATGCATGAATATGATGCTAGAATATAAGGGAGTTTCACCTAATAGTTACAAACTTATATTCACAAGTAGTGGAGGTCGCTTATAAACGATCGCGTTAAATGAATTCTTGGCAGGAGTTTCATGCTCATCATAGTAACGAATGCCTCGTCAATACTTATAGTTCTCATGATGCTTAATGATCTGTGATTGTATCTTTATTGTGCTGTTCACGTAAAGAACTTTTAGAGAATGCTTTGAATTGTTGTATGCGCTTTCCCATCCAATTCAATAACTTAAGGAGAACTTGAAGGTTAATTTAAGCGGACCTAATTAACCTGGGGTGTTGAGTTTCATGATTTATCGAAAGAACAACTGAAAATTGGTTTATGTGCAAGTGTGTCATGTGTGGAGAAGAACCCTCTAGCTGGCCCATTATCCATAAGTTTTACCAAATTTGTCAAAAATCTGTTTTCCTTTACAATCTGTTCGTTTTGTTTTTAATTTCGTCAAAACCCAAACCCCCCTTTTACCTTCTTGTTTCAAAGTGTTCACAATCTGTTTTGTTTCTGTTTTTAAGTGTTTTGAGTCAAGCCAATACCCTATTTCCGTCCAAAGTAGTGTTTAGAGTCTAAAACTGCCCAGTTTGTGTTTTTAGGCAGTTTTGAGTGTTTTTGTGCTGTTTTGAGTCTTTTGAGTTGTTTTAGTGTCTTAGAGTCTAGTTTTGCATTCTTTGAGTCTAGTTTAGTGTTTTAAACTTTGTTTTAATGATTTTGAGTCAGTTTTGAGGTTTTAGCAAGCCCTCCTAATCCCCGGTCCAGAACGATCCCTACTTGCATCTATACTACAATTGTCAACAAGAGGGTTAAATTTGTGTGCTTTTATATTTCGCATCAGGCACCAACTTCTCCATCTACTTCACCATTGGAAGCCTCAAAAGTAAAGGCAAGCAAGTCTTCTAGAGAAATAGAAAAGGTCTCGAAGTCTTTCCCAGCAAACTCAAAGTTAGATAGCCTACCAAATAAATGATCTACATAACCCAACTTATAGAAATTGGCCTGACTCTGAACAAGTGAAGCTTCGAGCCCAACCTTCTCAACCTTCAGCTGCTTGTTCTCTTCGAGCGGACCAACACGAACACGCTGCAGCTCATCCACTTCTTTCTACAAACTTTCGTTGATTTTCAGTGGATCTTGGAGTTCCAACACTTGGGGTTCAAGCCTATCGACAATCTTCTTGAAGTGGATCACTTGATTATAAGCAGCAATCAGCTATTCATCCTTTGTGTAAGCAACAAAACGAAGCTCAGAAACGGCACACTCAAGATCTTGAATCTGAGGTATTTAATATCCAATCTTCTTCTCTGGACTTTCATACTTAACCTAGATCGCTTCAAGCCTAGTCTTCAAGTCAACGATCTCTTGGCGAGCGGTATCAAGCTGTGGAGAAATGGGGGCAGGTATATTAGACCTCTTCAAAGAAACGAGCTCAAACTCCAACCTCTTGATCTTCTCGGTAGAGGAATAAGCTTCAGCTGCCATGGTCTTCGCCATCTCCTTGGCAGCCTTGATGTCCTCTTGGTCAAGGAGCATAGACTTGGCTGTCAGAATTGTCGTTTTCTGCATCATAACAAGTAGAGTAGTTTTTCTATATTCGGTTGTATGCTTCGCAAATGAACTTGTGCAAACAACCCCTTTAACGCCATCAACAAGCTTGGCACATGCGTCCATGTCTTCAAGCAGATCTGGTTTCAAGCAGCCTCCCTAGAAATAGGCTTGGTGCATTTCTCACAACTGCCCACGCGAGCAGTCTCCTCTTTCTCAGCAGGTGAATCAGTCTCAGCAGCAAGAGGAATGGGCCTTGGTGCCACTTTAGCAACAGAGTCTACCTTATTACTCTTCATAGTAGCAAGTCTCTCCAAAGGTGAACTGGACTTAGCTCCCAACGGACGTCTTGGTACAGACTTCGGTACTAGGGGCATGACAGAACCTCTACGCTGAGCAATCCTATCAGCAATCATACTAGCAATTTTTGGCATGGTAAGAGTCACAGACTTAGATCTAACAGCCTCATTTTTTATTCCCATTGGAAAAAGTCAAGTCAATCACAGGCCTCTCAGCACAAGCAAACCCTCATGAACAGCGGATAAAGTCTTCAATTTTTTTCTCAACCAGCATCTCTTGAGCAGGTTGGGAAGATCTCTTATTTCCACCTTCATTCATAGTAGGTTCCACGACAACGATCAGACGAGGCAACGCATCCGCGTTGATCATTTTCATCTCTTCTCTCGGGAGCAGCCCATCTTTCTCTTGGCGAATAGGACTAAACAGCCAACGATATTCACGGTACTCAGCGAGGGAACTCAGCCCATGCTGGCTTTTCCCTTATTTTTTCTCTCAGACCAACAGGCATGAAGCCTGCATGCCCAGCATTCCAACAACACATGAGGCCCGCGACGTCCTCAATTCTCTCAATTGCGGGCTTGGCTCGCGTTAGGTCCAAGAGCCCAAAGGACATGAGCCATGCGGTTCGCCTAACACTGCGCCTCAATCTGCGACCCCAGCCGCACAACTGCCTTTGGCTTTAGCCAAGCCGAGCAGCCCAAGCAGTGGTCCCTGCTACAACACTCCTTGGCCCATGCCGAGCCGAATCCTGGCGCCTGCCAATAGACGCTGCACCGAGCCACCCACGACAGCAACCCTGCCGTGATTTTCTAGCCACCTTTTCACACATCCTTGACCCCCGTTGAGCCAAATTTCAAGCCCCGAGGCTCCTAAAAATTAAGAAGACAAGGAAAGTTAATTTTTTCTTACCTTGGTGCGGCATGAAGACGAAGAAAACAACGAAAGATGGTCCTTTACATAGGCAAGTGTAGAATATTGCTAGGGGAGGGGGAACAAATATCATCTAGCTTTCACTCTCTTGTAGGGTAGAATAAATTGCACTCTAAAGTTGATTTAATCATCTACTTAAGGTACACTTAAATAAACTTTAGAAGTGATTTATTTCCTTTTCCTAGAAGGGTCTAATTTCCAATCAAAGAGGGAATCTACATCAAAATAGGAAACAATATTATGTTTCCTAAAACAAGGGAAAATCTCTACACCTGCTGCCCTTTCCTGCGAGCAGCCCAACATGTGTGGGAAATTTGTGGAGCAAAAAATAATCAAGAAAATTATGAAGTCGACACGTGGACTTTTGGGTAAAAAGACAAAATTACCCTTGAGGCACATCGGGATTCCCACGTGCATGCAATGGACAATAACGGCTCAATCAAGGTCAAAGGTGATCAAAATGGTATTTATTCAAAACCCTCTCATCACTCCTCATCAAATCCTCACCCACAAGGTAACTCCCAATTATTCTTTTCAAATTGGGATTAATTACCAAATTAATTGCAAGATATTATTTGACATAATATCTTGCAATTATACTCATATTTCCACCATATATGACCGAACCTTATTCTCCAAATAGGGCCGGCCACACCCCTATAAATAGTTCCATTTCTCCACCAAAAAGCTAAGTTCATTCTCTCCCTAAAATTCCCTAAACACTTTCTCTCTCAAATTTTAACTTTGGCATCGAAAATTCTTCGGCCAAAGCCCCCTCATTCATCGTGAGCACGTGAGGCTTTTGACCTTAATCTTAGGTGTTATTATTTTGCAGGTGTATTTTTATCAAAAGAGAAGAAGGCATAAATTTGCATCCACACAAATCATGTTTTGAAACTTCTGAGATAATTTCGATTTTGAAAATTTCGAATAATCCGAAAACTCCAAATTTGGTAAGGAAGTCAATCTGTTTGAGCCAAGTTATATAAAGATGGGTTTAATTATTAACTGCTAAAGCCTATGTTACCTAATTACTTCACTGCGGATGACAATAACAATCAAAGCTGACGATTCAATTAAGTTCCACATATAACAACAGTTAAACAGCATTAAAACCACCGACAAGATTTTATTGGGAAATTTAGAAAAATAACCAAAATTTAGACAAGCATTTATCAAATATAGCAAACAATTAACCTTTAATTTCAAAAATGTCACTTTTTATAAAAACTTTCAAATATATCCAAAATTTTACTTAAATAGACACTAATACCCTCAAATTTAACAATTAAATAAATTAAAGGCTTTTTAGCTACCGTCGCCTCAAGCTCCGGTCTAACTTCACCTTCGCTTCTACACTCCACCACCATAACCCTATCCCCTTCGACCCCCTCATCACCGACATTGAGCGCCACCACGGTTACCGCAAGTGGGAGCAGCAGAGTTTCAATCATGCCTTCAATGCCTTTTTTCTTACTAATATCATTTTTAGTTTTAAATATAGAAATAGTTTTTAAAGTTAATCCACATGTCGTTATATGATTGTATTTGTGAGACCTACATGGCGCCACATCATCACACTAATAGAGCAATTGACAAATTTTTCACGAAAAAACTAAATGGTCACGATGGATAAATTCAAAGAAAGACTAAAATGATTCACGATAGACAAATTTAAGAACACTACTATTCATTATCATTAATTGTTAAGTACCAGATTAAGGAGTTATGTCAATGTCACGAACCATTTTGGCTAAAAAGCCTTTAATTTATTTGATTGTTAAATTTGAGGGTATTTGTGTCTATTTAGGTGAAATTTTGGATATATTTGAAAGATTTTATAAAAAGTGATATTTTTTAAATTAAGGGTAAATTTTTTACTATATTTCATAAATACCCTTTGCAATATGCATCTGGAACTAAAATCTGCGTTTGATATTGAAAAAGCTCTAATCACTAGGACAAAAACATACTTGCGCGACGACAACATGCTCGACGGAGCAAATTGCATCGTGCAAAGAATGTTTGCGCAACGGTGACAACAAAACATCATGCAAAGTCATTTTGTGCAACGGAACTTCGCGCGACGAAGACCCATGTCGCCCAAAACTGTTTTGCGCGATGAAGGTATGCATTCATCGCGCAAAATAGCTTTGCGGGATGGAGGTGCGCAATAGTTTTGTGCGACATATGCGCACCTCCATCGTGCAAAGCTATTTTCCAAGACGAATGCACACCTTCATTGTGCAAAACAGTTTTGCGCGACTTTAGTCTTCGTCGCGCAAAGTCAACGACTTTTTCCACATCACTTAATCAATTTGGGAGGCAGAAACTACAAACCTAGTTAATCTCTAAATGTTTGTTTTTTTGCTATTTTTTGCATATGCGATCTCGAAGCATATACAAACAAGTTTGACGGTTGGATCGTTGAGTGTATTTATACGTTCATTAAGTATAACATAAGATTTTGTTGTATCCACTAGTGCAAATATTTTAAATTCACGATAAAATTAGTTCATTGTATTCATATTGGATCAAGGAGTGTAGCTGTAAGAAATCATCAAAATCGGAGTTAAAATAACCGTTAAATTGTGATTTTTCGTTTATAACCGTCGAAAAGTTTTGTCCCGTTACTTGATCCTTGGATGTTTGTTTTTTGCGATTTTTTGCGTACGCGATCTCGAAGCTGTACAAAAACAAGTTTGATGGTTGGATCGTTGAAATTAGTTTCATGAATGCGTATCCCATCAAAACGATAGATTCACTAACACTTAGAGTTTATTTATACGTTCATTAAGTATAACATAAGATTTTGTTGTATCCACTAGTGTAAATATTTTAACTTGACGATAAAATTAGTTCATTGTATTCATATTGGATCAAGGAGTGTAGCTGTAAAAAATCATCAAAATTGGAGTTAAAATAACCGTTAAATCGTGATTTTTCGTTTATAATCGTCAAAAAGTTTTGTCCCGTTACTTGATCTCTGAATGATTTTTTTATTTTTATTTTTGGCGTATGCGATCTTGAAGTATATACAAACAAGTTTGATGGTTAGATCATTGAAACTAGTTTCGTCCAATGCGTATCCCATCAAAACGATAGATTCACTAACACTTGGAAGTTATTTATATTTTCATTAAGTATAACATAAGATTTTGTGGTATCCACTAGTGTAAATTTTTTAAATTGATTCGAATTAGTTCATTGTATTCATATTGGATCAAAGAGTGTAGTTGTAAAAAATCATCAAAATCAGAGTTAAAATAATAGTTAAATCGTGATTTTTCGTTTATAACCGTTGAACAGTTTTGTCCCATTACTTGATCTCTGAATGTTTGTTTTTAACGATTTTTGGCATATGCGATCTTGAAGTATATACAAAAAAGTTTGACGGTTGCATCATTGAAATTAGTTTTGTAGAATGCGTATCCCATCAAAATGATAGATTCACTAACACTTGGAGTTTATTTATGCTTTCATTAAGTATAACGTAAGATTTTGTTGCATCCACTAGTGTAAATATTTTAATTGAAGATCGAATTCATTCATTGTATTCATATAGGATCAAGGAGTGTAATTATAAAAAATCATCAAAATCGGAGTTAAAATAACCTTTAAATCGTGATTTTTTGTTTATAACCGTCGAAAAGTTTTGACTTGTTAGTTGATCTCTGAATGTTTGTTTTTTACGATTTTAGGCGTATGCAATCTCGAAGTATATACAAAAAAGTTTGACGGTTGGATCGTTGAAATTAGTTTCGTAGAATGCGTATCCCATCAAAATGATAGATTCACTAACAATTAGAGTTTATTTATACTTTCGTGAAGTATAACATATGATTTTGTGGTATCCACTCGTGTAAATATTTTAAGTTGAAGATCGAATTCATTCATTGTAATCATATAGGATCAAGGAGTGTAGCTATAAAAAATCATCAACATTAGAGTTAAAATAACTGTTAAATCGTGATTTTTCGTTTCTATCCGTCGAAAAGTATTGTCCCGTTACTTGATCTTTGAATGTTTGTTTTTTGCGATTTTTGGCGTACGTGATCTTGAAGTATATACAAAAGTTTTGACGGTTGGTTCGTTGAAATTAGTTTCGTAGAATGCATATCCTATCAAAATGATAGATTTACTAACAGTTAGAGTTTATTTATACTTTCATTAAGTATAGCATAAGATTTTGTGGTATCCATTGGTGTAAATATTTTAAATTAAAGATTGAATTCATTCATTGTATTCATATAGGATCAAGGAGTGTAGCTATAAAAAAATCATCAAAATCGGAGTTAAAATAACCGTTAAATCGTGATGCTTCGTTTCTAACTGTCCAAAATTTTTGTCCCATTAATTGATCTCTGAATATTTGTTTTTTGCGATTTTTGGCATACGCGATCTTGAAGTATATACAAACAAGTTTGACGGTTAGATCGTTGAAACTAGCTTCGTACAATGCGTATCCCATCAATTTCAACGGTATATATATTTATTAAGTAGATTTAAATTTATTTATTTTGTACATATAACACTTAAGAAATTGAATGGTATGTATATTGATTAAGTAGCTTTAAATTTATTGTAGTTCGGGTCGGGTTTTTGTTAGAAAAATATATTATTATGGGTTTTATGTAAAAAAAATTGAATTTGAAGGGAGTAAAGTCACATTTTCAGTAAATTTTATAATAATTTAAAAAAAAAAAAAATACCTTGCGCGATGCCACAATGTGATTGTTACGTAAAAACACTTTGCGCGACGTCAAAATGTATACATGCGTTGCGCCATTTGTGATAATTTTGGCAGTGCAATTGTAAAAAATAGGCCTTTGTTTTTAAATTTTCACTACTGGATACCAGACCCGAACTCTCTCTCACTCGGTCTCTCTCTTCCCTAGTTTGGACAAAATTTTCTTTTCCCGTAGCCTTCCTCCTCATCCTTCATCCTCATCTTCTCCGACTGCACCCAACCAGCAGGTATAGACCCAGGTCAAAATCAAGCTTAATTCTTTATTTTTTTTTTTCTATGGTCGGAATCAAAGCTTTAATGCCTTAATTTGAAGATTTTGGTATTGTAATTAGAGTCAATTTGGAAAATTAAATTAGAAATTTGGGGTCTTAGTATTAATTCGAATTTTAGGGTTAGGAATTTTAAGGTTTTAGTGTTAAATCGAATATTAAGATGTTGGTGGTGTTGTGCGTTGTGAGTGTGAATGAAAAACCAAGTAAACTTTGATAAATTTGACATCATGAATCTCTGGATATCGTCTCTGTCTATGGTTTTTCCCCCCACCCGTTTAGGGTGGTGGGTAGGCTTAGCAATTCCTGACACGACCCGATAACTCGACACGACACGACACGACACGAAATTAACAGGTGTTCGGGTCGACACAATAACGAATCGGGTCGTTATCGGGTAACTCGATAAGCACCAGTTAAGATAACGGGTTGGTTCGGGTATACACGTGGGTAACACGATACACGATAAGTAAAATAATAATTTTATAATTTTATAACCCTAAAAAAATACTATAATAATTATATATATTAATTTAACAATTTTATACCCCTAAAAACTATAATAATTATATATACATATATATTAAATTAACTATTAAAAATTGGTGACCATTGGATCTGCTTAAATATACATACCATTCAATTTCTTAAGTGTTATACGTACAAAATAAATAAATTTAAATCTACTTAATATATATATATATATATATATATATATATATATATATATATATATATATATATATATATATACCATTGAACTTGACGGGATACTAATTCTAGGAAACTAATTTCAACGATTCAACTGTCAAACTTGTTTGTATATGCTTGAAGATCACATCAGCAAAAAATCGCAAAAAAAAAAAACCATTCAGAGATCAAGTAACGGGACAAAACATTTCGACGGTTATCAACGAAAAATCACTATTTAACTATTATTTTAACTCCGATTTTGATGATTTTTTACAGCTACACTTCTTGACCCTATATGAATACAATGAATAAACTTGATCTTCAATTTAAAATATTTACACTAGTGGATACCACAAAATATTATGTTATACCTAATGAAAGTATGAATAAACTCTTCAGTATTAGTGAATCTATTGTTTTGATGGGATACGCATTCTACGAAACTAGTTTCAACGATCCAACCGTCAAACATGTTTGTATATACTTCGAGATCGCATACGCCAAAAATTGCAAAAAACAAATATTCAGAGATCAAGTAACAGGACAAAACTTTTCGAAGGTTTATCAACGAAAAATCACAATTTAACGGTTATTTTAACTCCGATTTTGATTATTTTTTACAGCTACACTCCTTGACCCTATATGAATACAATGAATGAATTCAATCTTCAATTTAAAATATTTACATTAGTGGATACCACAAAATCTTATGTTATACTTAATGAAAGTATAAATAAACTCTAAGTGTTAGTGAATCTATCGTTTTGATGGGATACGCATTCTACGAAACTAATTTTAACGATCCAACCGTCAAACTTGTTTGTATATGCTTCAAGATGGCATACGCCAAAAATCGAAAAAAACAAACATTCTGAGATCAAGTAACAGGACAAAACTTTTGGACGGTTATCAACGAAAAATCACGATTTAACGGTTATTTTAACTCTGATTTTGATGATTTTTTACAGCTACACTCCTTGATCCTATACGAATACAATGAATGAATTTGATCTTCAATTTAAAATATTTACACTAGTGGATACCACAACATCTTATGTTATACTTAATGAAAGTATGAATAAACTCTTAAGTGTTAGTGAATCTATTGTTTTGATGGGATACGCATTCTACGAAACTAGTTTCAACAATCCAACTGTCAAACAGGTTTGTATATACTTCGAGATCGCATACTCCAAAAATTGCAAAAGACAAACATTCAGAGATCCGGTAACGGGACAAAACTATTCGACAGTTATCAACGAAAAATCATGATTTAACGGTTATTTTAACTCCGATTTTGTTGATTTTTTACAGCTACACCCCTTGACCCTCTATGAATACAATGAATGAATTCGATCTTCAATTTAAAATATTTACACTAGTGGATACCACAAAATCTTATGTTATACTTATTGAAAGTAAGAATAAACTCTTAAGTGTTAGTGAATCTATCGTTTTGATGGGATACGCAGTCTACGAAACCAATTTCAACGATCCAACCGTCAAACTTGTTTGTATATGTTTCAAGAGCGCATACGCCAAAAATCGTAAAAAACAAGCTTTCAGAGATCAAGTAATGGGACAAAAAATTTAGACGGTTATCAACGAAAAATCACGATTTAACGGTTAATTTAACTCTAATTTTGATGATTTTTTACAGATACACTCCTTGATCCTATACGAATACAATGAATGAATTTGATCTTCAATTTAAAATATTTACACTAGTGGATACCACAAAATCTTATGTTATACTTAATGAAAGTATGAATAAACTCT
Source organism: Heteromeles arbutifolia (assembly GCA_024362995.1). Lineage (NCBI taxonomy): Eukaryota > Viridiplantae > Streptophyta > Magnoliopsida > Rosales > Rosaceae > Heteromeles > Heteromeles arbutifolia. The sequence goes on from JANCRC010000012.1 coordinate 19,282,408, forward strand.
TAAGTGTTAGTGAATCTATTGTTTTGATGGGATACGCATTCTACGAAACTAGTTTCAACGATCCAACTGTCAAACATGTTTGTATATACTTCGAGATCACATACTCCAAAAATTGCAAAAGACAAACATTTAGAGATCAAGTAACGGGACAAATTTTTTCGACGGTTATCAACGAAAATTCACGATTTAACAGTTATTCTAACTCCGATTTTGATGATTTTTTACAGCTACACTCCTTGACCCTAGACCTGGCATTAGTGTCGTGTTTCCCGTGTTCGTGTCGTTTTCGTGTCATACCCGATATCTTCACGGGTCGTGTCGTGTAACACCCGTTAAAATAAACCGGTAAAATGACCCGACCCGAGATCTACCCAATAATATTAACAGGTAATATGACCCGACTCGTTACCCGTTAAGGAAAATATATTTTAAACCAATAAATAATCAAATGAAAAAGTATATATATACCATATTATCACATTCAAAACATAAAAACGCATTTGTCTTTCAAGTATTACATATTTACATACCCAAAATAAGAGCATAAAAAATAAAATAAAACATTAGAACATTACAAAATATCAAATGTTCAAAAGATTTGGAAAATTAAGGGAGTTATGTTTCAAGGTTTGGAACCTTGCACATTTTCTTGCAATCAAACTCTTCAATTTTCATCAATCACCATGGGAAATGGTATTGGAATTTTGGCTTGATATATTGTCTTCAAGAGTTATATTGATGATATTTTCAGTGAGGCTTTCTACATTAGCACTCTCTTCTCATTTATCCTATGGTTATTGTTTAAGTAAAGTCTTTAATAGTTTTTTAATTAATGTAGAAGTGCGAAAAATATAGAAAAAATATATAAACGCTCGTAATGACAAGCTTTACAACTTTCGTGAAGGGCTTAACTTTGAAATGTGTCACTATAATCATATAAATCATAGATCAAAATTTAACCGTCGATTGTTGTTTACATTTATGCTTCATTTTTCTCACCAAATTTTGTTTTTTTTGTTTTTCAGATTTTCTTTTTTGAAAACATGATCTATTAGAGGATACAAGAAGATGAATGGTTTGGATCGTTGATATTATGTTCAAAGTTTTACCGTTAGTGACAATATTGCTTGGTGTTTATAAAGTCTCTACAAACTATATAACATCGACTCATATTTCAATTAACTGTAACTATCGGGACATGATATCAAAGATCCAAACCGTTCATCTTCCTACATCCCCCAGAAGATCATGTTTTCGAAAAAGAAAATTTTAAAAATGATATTCAATATAAAGAATAAAGCCTATACGACAATTGACGGTTAAATACAAATTTAAGGTTTATGGATTATGGTGTCGGATTTCAAAGTTGACCCCTTCACGAAAGTTGTAAAGCTTGTCACTATGAGTGATTGTATATTTTTTTTTTACATTTCTTACACTTCTACAATAATTATTATTAATTTTATTACTTTTACACTCAAATAAAAAACACTATTCATGACGGTTTGGAGGGTTTTAAAAATCTAAACGATAATGTAAGTGTAACCATTGTCTACTCATTGAGGAATGATGAATCACGAGTGTTTGTATATTCTTTCACATTTTTCATACTTGTAGGGATGTCTTATTGCCTATACTAGTACTATACTAGTTGATTTTAATTTTGGACAACATGTTAAGTAAAATTATCCTATTAATAATAATAAGAAACTCTCATAATAAAAATAAATAAATGAATAAAACTTAACTTTTTAAACTTATATAGAATAATAATACAAAAATATATATTTAATATAGAATATACCAATATTACAATATGGCTATTGTATTTTATAATAAATTTTTTAGTAATTAAACTTTAAAATTATAATTTATTTTTCTTAACGGGTCGAAACGGGTTACCCACGTGTTACCTGCATGTATACCCGTTAAGAACCCATTATTAACGGGTTCTTAACGGGTCACCCGATAATTGACACACCCCGACCTGGAATGTCCACTAGGACTCCGAATCGAGCTGTGCTGGCCGACACCTGGAAGGTGACGAAGCCATCAAGTGATGATATGGAAGAATGTGAATAAATTTCAACCTAAAGGTACCTAACTATCAGAGTGCGCTGTCAGTGGGTATGGACCCATTTCACACACGTTGTCAGAGCATAAGTAAAGTACAGTAATGTGGGTAAGAATCATACCCTCAGAAGTAGCCACCTGAACTGAGATATGCCACGAGTCCTTGTCGATAAAGAAACTATGCTACTAGAACCTGGAGGGGCGTAAAACAAAAGGCGTGAGTGGGCAAAAACAAAGTTTTACAAAATCACTTCGATATAAAAGTTGTAACCCTTCTCTGTAAAACAAGTATACTTCCCAGAAAATATATATACGTACTAATATAGAAAAACCATTTATCAACCAATCTCATCAAATAAGCAATGCCATGCCCGAATGAACCATAACCAATGATCAACATATACCAAATACCATCAAGTAATCAGGTGATATCTCAACCCAAATCATGCCGGCAATATATATATGATCAGCCGGAGTCACCTCTAGTGACCTGTACGGCTGAATCTATGGCTCCTCAATCAAATCCTCAATCCATCTCTCAATCAATAATCAATAATCAATAATCAATAACCTGCACCCATGACGGAACCACCTAATGTGGTCTGTACGTCAAGCTGGGTATAACGCTCTGTGCTACGATCACGTGAAGGCTGGCGACGTCTCGCAAGTCACCTACGAGTCGTAACCACCTAATGTGGTCAGTACAACAGACTGGCACCTGCCTTGGATCCAAGGTGAGCGTACGGTGCACGAGGTGAACGATCACGTGAAAGCTAAGCCCTACTCTAGCGGCACAACCCCGATGTACAGGTAATGAGCCATATACCAATCTCATTGATATCACCATAGTCATCACATCACAAACACATACTTACCTAACTTACCTGGCACCCGCGGTGCAACAATATATAATCACACAAATATATATAAAAATATATCTATGGCATTCGACATGGCATTCATTTCGTAAAAGCAATTTAAAACGCATTTCTGGGAAAAATCAATCAATTATATATATATATATATATATATATATATATATATACTGAAAACCAAAAGCCCACTCACCTGGAGTTCGCCCTACAACTCCCTAGCATAACCCATCAAGGTGTCATGACGATCGGCGCCTAGAACAATCATCAAATCATGCCTCAGAAATCATATCGATAGCATATATAACTTATATAAAACACGTCACTATGTAGTTCGATCCGGAAGATCTGCAACTCAGATTTCCCATCCGTAACTTCTCATGACTCACATTGTGCTTCTAGAACAACATACTAAAGTTTCGTTATGATCCAACAGTTGGATCTCCGCCAATTTCCAAAACCGAGTGGCGATTAACCATTTATTTTATAACTTACAAATCCAATTCGGGAAGATCCATACGTCGGATTCCAGATCTGTAAGTTTCCACATTCTTCAAATATTAAGTACTACAACATAACAAAGTTTGGTGACGATCCAACGGTCGGATCGTCGATTCATATTTTTACCTAACCCCGAATCGTAATGAAATTAGGTTCGAATGATCATCAAACATCATTCATTCACCAAAACTGAATTCAGAACATGAATTATGGCCTCAAAATAGCATTGGTGGCTCACTGGCCACGCGCCGCCGCACGCACTGCCGCAGGTGGCAGTCGGCCGCCCCGGCTCGCCGGAAAATCCAACTTTCTCCAAAAATTCTCAAAATTTTCAGAATTGAAGATCTCAAAGAGTAGAACAACTTTAATACCTGTGACCAAGGCCAATTCGGTCAAGAAAGACTCCAATTTCATCAAAACCGTACGAAACCCTTGAATTTGGTGTGATTCGATTCGACCTCCAAACTTGTTCCGACACCTCCAAACTTGTTTGGGCTTTGTTCCAGACCTCAAGAGGATGCCATGGGTGGTGGTAATTGGAAGAAATTGCTTCGGGATTGGGTGATTCGAAGCTAAAGCCGCCGGATGCCCCGTGGGTTTGTGGCTTCGAACTGGAAAAATGGGAAATAAATTGGGAATTCTAACACTACATAGATGTAGGGCTCGTCAAGGGCTTTTCATGGACACCAAGATCACCCAAAACGGAGTTCGGACGAGGGAGATACGAGCGGGTCAAGGGGTCGGGTTCGCAGGTCAAGGAGAAGACCCGGTTCGTTCCCCTCTTTCTCTCCTCCCTTCTCTCTCCTTTCCTCTTCCTTCAATTCGCTGGTCCTTCCTTCAATTCGCTGGTCCTTCCTCTCTCTTCTCCTCATTCCTCCATTTATTTCCCCTTTCTCTTCTTATCTTTCCATCACAGCCATCCATTTATTTTCTTTTAATCTGGGCCATACATGTGGCACCCCAGATTTCTCCAAAACAATTAAATTATCATTTTAACCCCCAACTTCAAACGTTAATAACTTCTTCTATATAGCTCCAAATCACAAACTGCTTGCGCCCACGCATCCGTAGCGACGAGTACTACGAGAATATGCCAAGAAAACAAATCTTAGATGGCACGACACAACGATTAACCTCGGTCAACGCACGAGCCTCGAAGGGCAATTTCGTAAAATCACTTATTAAAAATTTATACAACTGTAAAATCAGGGACGGACTGTCACAATCTTCCCCCCTTAAAAAATTTTGTCCCCGAAATTTAAACAATAATTACCATCCATTAATAATCATAAAATTACCTGGGATAGATCTCCCTCATCCGATCCTCCGTCTTCCAAGTAGCTTCTTCCGTTGAATGATTCCTCCATAAAACTTTTACCAAGCTCATAGTCTTATTTCTTAGAACTTTGTCTTTCCAATCCAAGATAGTCAATGGTTCCTTATTATTTGATAAATCTGGATTAATTTTCAAAGGCTGAACCGGAATAATATGCGACGAATCCGCTACATAGTGCCGAAGCATCAAAACATGAAACACATCATGAACTTACGACAACTCTGGAGGTGACTCAAGCCTGTAAGCAACTTCATCGACTCGCTCGGTGATCACATAAGGTCCAATGTCTCTAGGACTTAACTTACCTTTCTTCTCGAACCGAATCACACTTTTCCAAGGTAAAAATTTCGAACACACCCAATCACCTACATAATACACTCGATTAGTGGCATGTTTGCTAAGCTCTTTTGCCACTCTTGGGCTGCTTTCAGGTTAAACTTAATCACTTAAACATTCTGAGTAGACTCATCCATAATCTCAAGGCCCGCAAAATTCTTTCGACAACTTCTGACCAACATAAAGATGTACGACAAGCTTTTCCAATATATGCCTCAATTGGCGACATACCAATACTCGAATGAAAACTGTTGTTATAGTTACATCCCATCAAATCCAACCGCTTATGCTAAGCATCACCAAACTGCAATATTGAAGATCTTAGCATATCCTGCAACATCTGAATCGTCCTCTCAGATTGCCTATCTGTTTGAGGATGATAAACCGTACTATAAAGTAACCTTGTATCCAAAACCTCCTGAAATGCTATCCAAAACTTTTAAGTGACCAACATACCCAAAAAGTTCAACAGATCCGTAAGCCCGAATCTCTTTTCCATAAAACAAATAAATAACTGCTGCACTTGTTTAGAAAGGTTGTTGCTCTTCACTGGAGTAAAATGCACTGACTTAGTAAGTCGATCAACTATCACCCAGATGCCATTATAACCGTTTCATGTACAAAAAAACTTGTAAACATAATCCATAGTAATATTTTTCCACTTCCACTGTAGAACGGAAAATGACTGCATCAATCCAAAAGGCTTCTTTCTTTCCGCTTCAACCTACTGACCAATGATACACATACTTACCTACTCAGCAAGTTCTCTTTTCATACCCAGCCAATTGTAAAATGGTTAAATGGTATGACACATCTTAATACTTCCAGGATGCATAGCATAAGCTGAACCGTGCGCTTCATCAAGAATAGCTTTCTTTAACTCCGCATTATTCGGCACGTACATTCTGCCTTCCTGCATAAGCATGCCATCAGTCTCCCTAATCCGAAGGTCTTTCTTTTTCCCGTCATTCCTTAACTGAGTTAATTCCTGAACCTCGTCATCCTCCATCTACGCCTCAAGTATCTGATCAATCAAGATGGGCCTAACTTGGATACTAGCAAGCAATGCTTCTTCTCGTTCTTCTATTTCCAACCTTACTCCAGTAGATCTTAAATCCGCAAGAAGACGAACATAACAAGCATACAAAGCATTTATTCTCGCGAGAGTCTTCATATTAAGTACATCAACCCAAACATTTGCACGATCACCCTGGTCGTGCAATCATAATCACTAAGCAATTCAATCCACTTTCGTTACCTAAAATCAAGATCCCTCTGAGTAGACAGATATTGGAGACTCTTATGATCCGTAAAAATCTTGCACTTCTCACCAATAATATAATGTCTCCATAACTTCAAAGCAAGGATGATAGTCGCAAATTCCAGATCACAAGTAGGGCAATTCATCTCATGAGGTTCCAATTGCCGTGAAACATAGGCAATCACCCTACCATTTGCATCAATACACATCCCAAACCATCCAAGGAAGCATCCTTATAGACCTCATAATCCCCGTTATCATCTGAGAGTGCTAACACAAGTGCATGAGTGAGGAAATACTTCGACTGTTAAAAACTTTGCTCACCATTTTCATCCCACTCAAACTTAACCTCTTTTCTCGTCTATCTTGTCAATGGCAAGGCAATGACTGAAAAATCTTTCACAAACCGTCCATATAGCCTGCTAAGCTAAGAAAACTGTGAATCTTAGTCACGGTTCGTGATTGTTCCAAATTCTCAACTTCTGCTACCTTTTAAGAATCCACTTGAATACTTTAAGTAGATATAACATGTCCCAGAAATGCCACTTGATTCATCCAAAATTGGCATTCGCTAAACTTAGAATACATCGACAATCCCTCAATCTTTGTAATACCAATTTAAGATGTCTAGCATGCTCTGCTCTAGTCTTAAGTATACCAGAATATCGTCAATGAAAACGATAACAAACCTGTCGAGATATTCTTGGAATACTTCGTTCGTCAAACTCATAAAATTCGTCAATCCGAATGGCATCACCAAAAACTCATAAAGACCATAACGAGTTCTGAAAACCGTCTTAGGGACATCATCACTCTTAATCTTCAATTGGTAATAACCAGACTTCAAATCAATCTTTGAAAATACACAGGCACCCCTAAACTGATCAAACAATCATTAATACGCGGTAATGGATAACGATTCTCAATCGTTACCCCATTCAATTGTCCATAGTCAATGTATAGCCTTAATGTCCACATTCCTCCTCAAAAATAAACTGGGCTCTCTACGACGACATACTAGGTTGAATGGAACCTTTATCAACCAATTCTTGCAACTAACTTTTCAATTCCCTTAACTTATCATGAACCAATCTCTAATATAAGGTCCGTACCTGGAAACAAATCAATAGAGAACTCCACATCTTTGCCTGGAGGCAATCCAGATAAATTCTCAAGGAAAACATCAGGAAAATGTCTAAACATCTTGACCTCTTCCACACTACTCAGAGTAATATCTCTTAGTACCGCATGAACTAAATATCCTTGGCAGCCTTTCGATAACGATCTCTTTGCTCTCACAGCAGAAATAACGGCATACCGCACTCCACTTTGCATACCCCCAAAAGTAACCTCTGGTCATCCAGGTACCTGATTACAATGCCCTTCTATAAATCACATACTATCTAGCATTCATAATCTTTTAGAGAGACTTCCCAAAGCTTAGAAATGAAACGTGTAACACAGTGAAATATAATTATATCCAGCAAGTAATCTGTTCTGATTTCTGCTTGATTGAACTAGTATAAGAGTCCAAAAATAGCTTCCTCATAATGCCATCATCCTCTGGAACAACAAATAAGAAACTGTGGTTGCCCAGGAAGTTAAACTGTATATTCTCAAACATTCTTTTGCTCTAACCAAAGGCAGACTTGCCTAAACTGAAAATTTCCTTCAATCATATCAAGTGGAGCCTCGACTTTAATTCCTTTTATATCTCCACCCTTGATTAGATCATGAATACAAACTTTTATATCACAAGGTGAGAGAAATTAATAACAACTCACCTTTCTATCTTAGCTAATCCACCAATGCTTTGTCGTCAAAATTTTAGCGCCCACTTAAGGAAAGAAAAACATCGCCAATACTTTAAACTTTAGGGCTGGAAGAATACAACTTCCCACTTAAGCAAAGTTACCACCAATTGAAATACCACATGAGCATAGCATAGGTTCAGCACCATAATTACTGATTCTCCCATTCTCAACATATACAAAATATTTCGCACTAAGAGTGTACAATATTACTTCCCAAATCCAATCGTACACCGAAAGTGATCTTCCCAAAGTGCTTTTCCGTTAAATAACACCACTTTAGCACCATCGTCCCACGAGACTATCCTAGAGTCTTAACAAGGTAGACTTCGCAAGAATTCCAATAGATGATATCCTAACCAATACTGACAAGGAACCAAACTACTCTGAGATTCCAATCTCAACGTTTAATACTGATGGCTAGAGGATAAGTATCGAATCGATTAGTAAAGCATCTGATAACATCCAATAATATGTTAACCCAAATTTATGCCATCCACTTGCCTCTGCATCAATTCTTAAAAAAATTCTTCACTTTAATTCTAAGGACATTGGCCAAATGCTCTTCTAAAACGTCAACAAGTCGACCAAATTACCATAACTTAGAGAAGCTAACATATTTTCTCGAAATCGACAAGGTGGCAAAATCCAAATATTAGACACGAAAACCAAGAATGCTCACATCACGCGCGTGATGAATGCAATACTGCCCAACTTATGCTCTGATACTAAACTGACACACCCCGACCCGGAATGTCCACTAGGACTCCGAATCGAGCTGTGCTGGCCGACACCTGGAAGGTGACGAAGCCATCAAGTGATGATATGGAAGAATGTGAATAAATTTAAACCTAAAGGTACCTAACTATCAGAGTGCGCTGTCAGTGTGTATGGAGCCATTTCACACGCGTTGTCAGAGCATAAGTAAAGTACAGTAGTGTGGGTAAGGATCATACCCTCAGAAGTAGCCACCTGAACTGAGATATGTCACGAGTCCTTGTCGATAAAGAAACTATGCTACTAGAACCTGGAGGGGAGCAAAACAAAAAGCGTGAGTGGGCAAAAACAAAGTTTTACAAAATCACTTCGATATAAAAGTTGTAACCCTTCTCTGTAAAACAAGTATACTTCCTAGAAAATATATATACATACTAATACAGAAAAACCATTTATCAACCAATCTCATCAAATAAGCAATGCCATGCCCGAATGAACCATAACCAATGATCAACATATACCAAATACCATCAAGTAATCAGGTGATATCTCAACCCAAATCATGCCGGCAATATATATATGATCAGCCGGAGTCACCTCTAGTGACCTGTACGGCTGAATCTATGGCTCTTCAATCAAATCCTCAATCCATCTCTCAATCAATAATCAATAATCAATAATCAATAACCTGCACCCATGACGGAACCACCTAATGTGGTCTGTACGTCAAGCTGGGTATAACGCTCTGTGCTACGATCACGTGAAGGCTGGCGACGTCTCGCAAGTCACCTACGAGTCGTAACCACCTAATGTGGTCAGTACGACAGACTGGCACCTGCCTTGGATCAAAGGTGAGCGTACGGTGCGGGAGGTGAACGATCACGTGAAAGCTAAGCCCTACTCTGGCGGCACAACCCCGATGTACAGGTAATGAGCCATATACCAATCTCATTGATATCACCATAGTCATCACATCACAAACACATACTTACCTGACTTACCTGGCGACCGCGGTGCAACAATATATAATCACACAAATATATATAAAAATATATCTATGGCATTCGACATGGCATTCATTTCGTAAAAGCAATTTAAAACGCATTTCTGGGAAAAATCAATCAATTATATATATATATATATATATATATATATATATATATATATATATATATACTGAAAGCCAAAAGCCCACTCACCTGGAGTTCGCCCTACAACTCCCTAGCACAACCCATCAAGGCGTCATGATGATCGGCGCCTAGAACAATCATCAAATCATGCCTCAGAAATCATATCGATAGAATATATAACTTATATAAAACACGTCACTATGTAGTTCGATCCGGAAGATCTGCAACTCAGATTTCCCATCCGTAACTTCTCATGATTCACATTATGCTTCTAGAACAACATACTAAAGTTTCGTTATGATCCAGCGGTTGGATCTCCGCCAATTTCCAAAACCGAGTGGCGATTAACCATTTATTTTATAACTTACAAATCCAATTCGGGAAGATCCATAAGTCAGATTCCAGATCCGTAAGTTTCCACATTCTTCAAATATTAAGTACTACAACATAACAAAGTTTGGAGACGATCCAACGGTCGGATCGTCGATTCATATTTTTACCTAGCCCCGAATCGTAATGAAATTAGGTTCGAATGATCATCAAACGTCATTCATTCACAAAAACTGAATTCAGAACATGAATTATGGCCTAAAAATAGCATTGGTGGCTCACTGGCCACGCGCCGCCGCACGTGCTGCCGCGGGTGGCGGTTGGCCTCCCCGGCTCGCCGGAAAATCCAACTTTCTCCAAAAATTCTCAAAATTTGGAGAATTGAAGATCTCAAAGAGTAGAACAACTTTCATACCTGTGAACAAGGCCAATTCGGTCAAGAAAGACTCCAATTTCATCAAAACCGTACGAAACCCTTGAATTTGGTGTGATTCGATTCGACCTCCAAACTTGTTCCGACGCCTCCAAACTTGTTTGGGCTTTGTTCCAGACCTCAAGAGGATGCCATGGGTGGTGGTAATTGGAAGAAATTGCTTCGGGATTGGGTGATTCGAAGCTAAAGCCGCCGGATGCCCCCGTGGGTTTGTGGCTTCGAACTGGAAAAATGGGAAATAAATTGGGAATTCTAACACTACGTAGATGTAGGGCTCGTCAAGGGCTTTTCATGGACACCAAGATCACCCAAAACGGAGTTCGGATGAGGGAGATATGAACGGGTCAAGGGGTCGGGTTCGCAGGTCAAGGAGAAGACCCGGTTCGTTCCCCTCCTTCTCTCCTCCCTTCTTTCTCTCCTTTCCTCTTCCTTCTATTCACTGGTCCTTCCTCTCTCTTCTCCTCATTTCTCCATTTATTTCCCCTTTCTCTTCTTATCTTTCCATCACAACCATCCATTTATTTTCTTTTAATCTGGGCCACACATGTGGCACCCCAGATTTCTCCAAAACAATTAAATTATCATTTTAACCCCCAACTTCAAACGTTAATAACTTCTTCTATATAGCTCCAAATCACGAACTACACCCACGCATCTGTAGCGACGAGTACTACGAGAATATGCCAAGAAAACAAATCTTAGATTGCAAGACACAACGATTAACCTCGGTCAACGCACGAGCCTCGAAGGGCAATTTCGTAAAATCACTTATTAAAAATTTATACAATTGTAAAATCAGGGACGGACTGTCACAATAATGACCCGATTAGTTATCGTGTTGATCCGAGACCCATTATTTTCGTGTCGTGTAAGAAACTGCCGGGTCTACTTGACCCTATATGAATACAATGAATGAATTCGATCTTCATTTTAAAATATTTACACTAGTGGATATCACAAAATCTTATGTTATACTTAATGAAAGTATGAATAAACTCTTAACTGTTAGTGAATCTATCGTTTTGATGGGATACGCATTCTACGAAACCAATTTCAACGATCCAACCGTCAAACTTGTTTGTATATGCTTCAAGATCGCATACGCCAAAAATCGCAAAAAACAAACATTCAGAGATCAAGTAACGGGACAAAACTTTTCGACGGTTATCAACGAAAAATCACAATTTAACAGTTATTTTAACTCCGATTTTGATGATTTTTTACAGCTACACTCCTTGACCCTATATGAATACAATGAATGAATTCGTTCAATCTTCAATTTAAAATATTTACATTAATGGATACCACAAAATCTTATGTTATACTTGATGAAATTATGAATAAACTCTAGGTGTTAGTGAATCTATCGTTTTGATGAGATACGCATTCTACGAAACTAATTTCAATGATCCAACCGTCAAACTTGTTTGTATATGCTTCAAGATCACATATGCCAAAAATCGCAAAAAACAAACATTCAGAGATCAAGTTACGGGACAAAACTTTTCGACGGTTATCAACGAAAAATCACAATTGAACGGTTATTTTAACTCCGATTTTGATGATTTTTTACAGGTACACTCCTTGACCCTATATGAATACAATGAATGAATTCGTTCTTCAATTTAAAATATTTACACTAGTGGATACCACAAAATCTTATGTCATGATGATCGATGAAAATTGAGGATTTTGTAAAAGGAATAACATGCAAGCTTTGAGTTCCATTGGCAAGGTTTAAATTTTTGAGAAAGGCTTGACAACCTTGAAAACAAAAACTCTTTTGTTTTGCATATCCTTGCACATTTAATATTTTGTAATAGACTAGTAGTGTATGAATGTTTGTTTATTATGCTCTTGTTTTCGAGTGTAGATGTAGTACGTAAACGACAAATGTGTTTTAATGTTTTGAAGTAATATTTATGTGGCAATGTGTGGCAATGTGTGGTATGTGCAAATTTAAGAAAGAAAAAAAAAATTTCTTAACGGGTCATAACGAGTCGGGTCACTTTACCTGTTAAGGACCCGTTAAGATAACGGATGTGAAACGACACGACCCGTTAAGATAACAGGTGTTACACGAAAACGACACGAATACGACAGACACGACCCGTTTGCCAGGCCTAGTGGTCGGTTGGTATGCTTTCTGTCTACTGTTTCAGGTAAGGATATTTTGCTTCTGAATACAATTGAAATCTTCAGTAAATACTTTATTAAATAAGGCATTTCTTCAACCTGAAACCTTCAGTAAATACTTTATTAACATTGAGGTTCAAACGTTCTGTGATCACTCAGGGGATAAAAAAATTAGTAAATCTCCACCATCCTGAGGGATTAAAGGAACATTTGGATTTGGCAGTTCTCCGAAATCCAACTCCAAATGCTTGAGATTTTTAGTGTAGGAAATAAAACAGCTAGCTGATGCACTCTCACGGTTTCAAGAAATTAACAAATGAATGTATACAAACACACAAAAGCATAAATAGCTAATAAAGTAGCTTAAAACCTAACATTGTCTTCTGATCCATGTTCAATAGGCATCCACGTACCGGAGAACGGGCCAATTAAGTTTACTCTTCAACCATGCTCCTAATTCCATAGCTATGTGCTAAGAAATAAAATCTAAAAATCAAGCAGGAAGAAAAGGTAGTGTTTTCTGAAATCAATTATCAGTGTGGTTCATTTTCGGAGAAGTTATGAACGCAATTCTGCTAACAGAGCTTGAAAATCATTCTGTAATGCATGTATATCTTGACAATTATCTCCAACAGGCTATCAGTATCACATGGTTAAAAGCGGTACAGCGCACTGAACAACGATACTACCTCAAAATTAGTTCAGTAGTGGTCATGGCCTCGTTTTTGCTGGTGGTGGACTGAAACTCGGGACACAGGATCAAACTTTTTCCTTTTCTGCAAGTGAATGCAGTAGATCCTGATTACTCCTTTTGTAAACTGATTTCCGTTTCTCTTAACTACACAAGTTAGACTACACTCCAATTCTCACAGTTAAGGTGGCATAGCACACAAGCTCTGGATTGAACAACCCGAAAACTTCCCAACTTGTCTCACCACAAAGCCGTACCCGAAATCCGTGGTATCCGCATAACTTAAAAAGTTGAAACTCCGTAAGTGATGTTAATGTCATCCTCATTAGTGCACAGCCATGAATTCATTTGTATACGACTTTCAAGCATAATGTGTTCGTCTATGTATAGCTCATAATCCTTTTCAGTTTTGCTTCCCCTTTATGTTGAATGTGTTAGAATACAGTTGATTAACAGTCTGATGTCACAGTGTTCCTTCATGTCATTTACCACCATTCTAGTTTAGATTCCTGGCTCTGCTGCTGCATTAAAGTACTGTTCTGTTGACACAATATGTTGCTAGGCTGTCAATTGGGGCCATGCATATAGACACAATATTGTTTGATCAATGGTCATGATCAATAAGTATATATTAGTGGATGGTATTGGTAATATGGGCTTTTTTCATAGAAGTATATTTTCCCTTGACTCACTTGACAATTGAGAAATATGTTATATGATTTTTTTAGTTATCATCAATAGATTAACTTCTTCCCTAGAATAATTGTGTATCTCATTGATTAGACTTAAACTGTATAGGAACTAACATAGTTGGTTCCTGGTGAACTATGCAAGCTATCTTTTGCTGGTTATTGGAACTTGAAGATGCATTTCTCAAGGTGTTTAGATCTCGACTTAACATTATGGGATTTAAATCCCCTAATAGCATCAGTTGCTTCTCTTACCTTCCTACCTGTTTACTAGTTAGTCTCTATGTCATGTGTTTGGTTGAATGGCTTGTACGAAGTAAACTGTTTTTGTACGGTACTTTGATCATATCAATTAGTCTAATGAAGTTTTGGTACCATTGATTGATTACAATGTCTGCTTACTAGAGTGTTTACTGGGCATCCTGAAACATGTTTTAGTTGTTATAAATAGTGAATTCAGATAATCTTTAAAATTTATCACAGATTCTCAGTGTCGGATTACCCATTCTTTTTTGTTTCACTTGATGCACTTTTTTTTGTTGGTTATGAAAATGGATAGGTAGTTCCTGTTGTTTTCAAATTAAGAATGTTGGTAATCTACTTACTTATATTACTTTGGCTGCTAATTGATTAGTTCAAATGCAAGAAAGGATTAGAAGCTCAGTCGTCGTCATGGCAAGGTTGTTCGGTGTATGGGGAAGACGCGGGTTCGTGAGACAGGTGCCTCCTCTTCCAGATCGGCCACAGGACAGGTCAACGCCCTGAAGGGGGAAGTGGCAACCCTAAAAGGTTAGCTTGCGGCCCAGGGCGAGTAGATGCGTATAATTGTCCAGGTCTTACAGATGTCCGGCCTCCAAATCCCGATGCCAGCACCTAATCTTACCCCACCTTCGACCTCCCAGCCATTTTTGCCTAGCCGATACCCAGTAGCCTGATGTATCAAACCTAGAAGACTACTTGTTGTAGTTTTTTCTTTTATGTTCGGACATCTTGTATGTACATTTTCATATATTTTTATAATTAAATACTTTTTCTTGGTTTATTAATTATCGTTTATAATTTAATTACAATATTTATAAAAAATTAAATAAAAAAAATTTTTGCCAAAAAAAAAAGAAAAAACAAGGGTTTACGCGACGAAGAGAGCACCTGCGTTGCACAAACCCTACTTTCATTGCCTTAGCGAGACAGTTGGCACGCGACGAAGGTTTCGTTGGGCTAATTTTTAGACAACATTTTTTAACTTTACGCGACGAAGGTACCTATGTCGCGCAAACAATTTTTTGTACTAGTGAATACCCAACAAGTTCGAATTTGACGATTTGGGTGTCTATGTGGGTGGGCGTAGAGAAAACCCACGAGCCAAAGCCGCCATTGGAGCTCTGCTTTCTCCTCCTCCCTGCGTTTGGATGAAGGGTGAGCTGCATAATGCCTGGCAGGGCATCCGGTGGGTCACTACCCACCCAAAACATTCTTCAAACTTCTCTGTTTAAAAAAAAAAAAAAATTTGAGCCATTTTTGTGTTTCTTTTGGAAGGTGTGGAGGCTATCAGCTAAGTGGCATTCGGAAGAAGGATTGGCGGCTCTGGTTCCATTTGCTTGGATGTGAGTGGTCTGTGAGGGCCTAAAGTGGTCAGGGGCATATGCTGGTTAAAGAGGGACTGAGATACTTAGTGAGTCGTGGGAAGAGGACGAACTTGCTTGCGGCTAACAAAATTGTGGCATAGGATATAAGGGTATATTAGTATTTTAATATCAACTTTTGGTTATAATTATCATAAATTCAAAAGTGTGGCTATAATTATATATGGGGTCCAAATTTTGGTTACTTTTCTAAATTTTCCGATTTTATCGAGGCCCGTATTTATGCAATCTATTCTCTTAGTGGATATTACTTAAGTGCTTATTAGTGAGTATTCTTTACTTACTTATAAAAGGTCTATTTAGCCCATTGTGCATACAATCTTATCGAAAGTGCTTAACAAAAGCTTTCTTCTTCGAACTCAAAACCTCATCTCTTCCAACTAAAATCTACCGTCTACAAATGTCTCAAGACTACCATGGTTTCATATGAGGAGGAGAAGCCAAGGTCTAAATGATTTGGCATGGAGCTCACAAGGAGGCAGGGACCACTTTGGTCCTTATAAGCGGCCTTGCCACTATATCAAGCTTCTAAAAAACGCTAGGCACTAGTCAGGCTGTGGGCTGGGGTTTAGCGCCTAGGTGGCTAGGCAAGGTCTAGGCGGGGGCCTAGGCAAATTTAAGTAAAATTCATTATATATTGTATAAATAAGTGCATTTTTATAATTAAAAAAATACATACTTGGATTGAAATACATAAATTGCAAAATATAAAGACATATAGATCATAAAGTATTAGAACATAACGAAAACATGGGGAACAAGCATATAATTTGTGTTAATCTAAGTATTCAACAAGTCTCTTACAATTTATTAAAATAATAAAATGCAAAATGAAAGTTATTTATTTTCTGTCTAAGTGAGAGTCGCGGCTTAGGTGGGGTGCTTAGGCGGGTTTAGGCTGGCTAGGTCGGCACCTAGGCGCTCTAGGAGAAGCAAGTCTAGGCGCCCTTTCTTTATTTCAAAGCCTAGGGAGTAAACTGGGCGGTGGCCAGCCGCCTAGTGCCTAGATTGGAATTTTTAGAACAGTGCACTATATAAACACAGAACTTAAAATTTCTAGATGACAGAATCTTGAAATTGATAGAGAACCAAAACTTAGAATGAACAAGAAACTAGATGTGCAAGAAATTGAATGAGGATATGAAACCCTAAATTGCCTAATAGTCAGAAACTCCAAAATTGAATGAAGATTTCGACCTAAGTTCTGTCAAGATTTTCTTTTTCAAAACTAAATACAAATAGAAATTATCTCCCAATAGTACAAACGTCATGCATGAAACTGAAAATCCATGAACAACCAAAAAAACATCTCAACAATCAGCAGCATTGGGATTTTCTTTCTTTCTTTCGTTGATAGAGAAGAGTTTGATATGGGGTTTAAGTGCAGTATGTGGTGTGAGGGCAACATTGAAAATTATGTTGGGTGTATTAGGATAAGTTTTAATTAAAAAAATAAACACGGGGTGTATTAAGTATGTGAGGGTTTAGTTACCAAAATGTTGGGTGTGTATAAAACAACCCATATTTTTTAATACCATAAAACACGTGGTAAAATATCATTGACCAAATCAAAAGATGGAAAACCCATTAGCGAGTATGTAAGGATTATCCCCTCTTATTTGCATCGATTCACCCTATCAATAAATATCATACTTGTTAAAAGAAGACAACTTTAAAACCCATAGCCCAAAAAAAATAATCACTTTACTTTTCAATAAATACTTTTTTTCCTCTTCAACTGAGATCAAAATTGTGACATCCCACATCGCCCATGGGAGTGATCCTTAAATGTATATTCCCATCCCTACCTAGCACCAGGCCTTTTGGGAGCTCACTAGCTTCGGGTTCCGTAGGAACTCCGAAGTTAAGCAAGAAGGGGGCTAGAGCACTCCCATGATGGGTGACCTACTGGGAAGTTGCTCGTGAGTTCCCAGAGTGAGGACGTGGTCGGGACCCAAAGCAGACAATATCGTGTTACGGTGGTGGAGCGGGCCCGGGAAGTGATCTGCCCCGGGCCGGGATGTGACAATTGGTATCAGAGCCTATCCCTGGCCGGAAGTGTGCCGACGAGGACGTCGGACCCCTAAGGGGGGTGGCATCCCACATCGCTCAAGGGAGTGATCCTTAAATGTATATTCCCATCCCTACTTAGCACGAGGCCTTTTGGGAGCTCACTGGCTTCGGGTCACATCCCGGCCCGGGGTGGATCACTTCCCTGGCCCGCTCCACCACCGTAGCACGATATTGTTCGCTTTGAGCCTCGACCACACCCTCACGGTTTTATTTCTGGGAACTCACGAGCAACTTCCCAGTGGGTCACCTATCATGGAAGTGCTCTAGCCCCCTTCTCGCTTAACTCCGGAGTTCCTACGGAACCCTAAGCCAGTAAGCTGCCAAAAGGCCTCGTGCTAGGTAGGGATAGGAATATACATTTAAGGATCACTCCCTTGAGCGATGTGGGATGTCACAATCCACCCCCCTTAGGGGCCCGACGTCCTCGTCGGCACACTTCCGGCCAAGGATAGGCTCTGATACCAATTGTCACATCCCACCCCGGGGCGGATCACTTCCCCGGCCCGCTCCACCACCGTACCACAATATTGTCCGCTTTGGGCCTCGACCACGCCCTCACAGTTTTGTTTCTGGGAACTCACTAGCAACTTGGGTCACCCATCATGGGAGTGCTCTAGCCCCCTTCTCGCTTAACTTCGGAGTTCCTACGGAACCCGAAGCCAATGAGCTCCCAAAAAGCCTCGTGCTAGGTAGGGATGGAAATATACATTTAAGGATCACTCCCCTGGGCGATGTGGGATGTCACAAAAATCACTTACCAAAACTTATCTTGCTAAGGTGAAAATTAGACTCGGCAGTTTCTTAGACGACAAGGTGACACGACGCGAAAACGACACGAAAATAATGGGTTCTTAACGGGTATACACGCGGGGTAACACGTGAGTAACCCGTTTTGACCCGTTAAGAAAAATAAATTATAATTTTAAAGTTTAATTACTAAAAAATTTATTATAAAATACAATAGCCATATTGTACATATTGGTATATTCTATATTAAATATATATTTTTGTATTATTATTCTATATAAGTTAAAAAAATTAAGTTTTATTCATTTATTTATTTTTATTATGAGAGTTTCTTATTATCATTAATATGATAAATTTTACTTAACATGTTTGTGACATCCCACATCGTCTAGGGGAGTGATCCTTAAATGTATATTCCTATCCTTACCTAGCACGAGGCCTTTTGGGAGCTCACTCGCTTGGGGTTCCGTAGGAACTCCGAAGTTAAGCGA
Source organism: Heteromeles arbutifolia (assembly GCA_024362995.1). NCBI lineage: Eukaryota > Viridiplantae > Streptophyta > Magnoliopsida > Rosales > Rosaceae > Heteromeles > Heteromeles arbutifolia. Next base: position 19,301,678 of record JANCRC010000012.1, read on the forward strand.
GAAGGGGGCCAGAGCACTCCCACGATGGGTGACCCACTGGGAAGTTGCTCGTGAGTTCCCAGAAACAAAATCGTGAGGGCGTGGTCGGGGCCCAAAGCGGACAATATCGTGCTACGGTGGTGAAGCGGGCCTGGGAAGTTATCCGTCCCGGGCCGGGATGTGACAAATTGGTATCAGAGCCTATCCCTGGCCGGAAGTGTGCCGACGAGGACGTCGGGCCCCTAAGGGGGGTGGATTGTGACATCCCACATCGCCCAGGGGAGTGATCCTTAAATGTATATTCCTATCCCTACCTAGCACGAGGCCTTTTGGGAGCTCACTGGCTTCGGGTTCCGTAGGAACTCCGAAGTTAAGCGAAAAGAGGGCCAGAGCACTCCCATGATGGGTGACCCACTGGGAAGTTGCCCGTGAGTTCCCAGAAACAAAACCATGAGGGCGTGGTCGGGGCCCAAAGTGGACAATATCGTGCTACGGTGGTGGAGCGGGCCCGGGAAGTGATCCACCCCGGGCCAGGATGTGACAATGTTGTTGTCCAAAATAAAAATCAACTAGTATAGTATTAGTATAGGCAATAAGACATCCCTACAAGTATGAAAAATGTGAAAGAATAAATAAACACTCATGATTCATCATTCCTCCACGTGTTGACAATGGTTACACTTACATTATCGTTTAGATTTTTAAAACCCTCCAAACCGTCATGAATAGTGTTTTTTATTTGAGTGTAAAAGTAAGAAAATTAATAATAATTATTGTAGAAGTGTAAGAAATGTAATAAAAAAATATACAATCCCTCGTAGTGACAAGCTTTACAACTTTAGTGAAGGGGTCAACTTCGAAATCCGACACTATAATCCATAAACTTTAAATTTGTATTTAACCGTCGATTGTCGTTTAGACTTTATTCTTTATATTGAATTTTATTTTTAAAATTTTATTTTTCGAAAACATGATCTTTTGGGGGATGTAGGAAGATGAACGGTTCGGATCTTTGATATCACGTCCCGATATTTACGGTTAATTGAAATATGAGTCGATGTTATGTAGTTTGTAGCGACTTTATAAACACCAAGCAATATTTTTACTAACGGTAAAACTCTGAACATAATATCAACAATCCGAACCGTTCATCTTCCTATATCCTCTAATGGATCATGTTTTCAAAAAAGAAAATCTGAAAAAACAAAATTTGGTGAGAAAAATGAAGCATAAATGTAAACAACAATCGACGGTTAAATTTTGATCTATGATTTATACGATTATAGTGGCACATTTCAAAGTTAAGCCCTTCACGAAAGTTGTAAAGCTTGTCATTACGAGCGTTTATATATTTTTTTCTATATTTTTCACACTTCTACATTAATTAAAAAACTATTAAAGACTTTACGTAAACAATAGCCATAGGATAAATGAGAAGAGAGTGCTAATGTAGAAAGCCTCACTGAAAATATCTTCAATATAACTCTTGAAGACAATATATCAAGTCAAAGTTCCAATACCGTTTCCCATGGTGATTGATGAAAATTGAAGAGTTTGATTGTAAGAAAATGTGCAAGGTTCCCAACCTTGAAACATAACTCCCTTAATTTTGCAAATCTTTTGAACATTTGATATTTTGTAATGTTCTAATGTTTTTTTTATATTTTTTATTATGCTCTTATTTTGGGTATGTAAATATGTAATACTTGAAAGACAAATGCGTTTTTATGTTTTGAATGTGATAATATAGTATGTATATACTTATTTAGTATTAGGTTTTTCATTTGATTATTTATTGGTTTAAAATATATTTTCCTTAACGGGTAACGGATCGGGTCATATTACCTGTTAATATTATCGGGTCGATTTCAGGTCGGGTCATTTTACCCATTTATTTTAATGGGTGTTACACGACACGATCCGTTAAGACATCGGGTATGACATGAAAGCGACATGAACACGGGAAGCACGATACGAATAACAGGTCTAGTGAAAATGTTAGTTGACTTGGGCCCAGTTTAGTGTTTTTTTTTTTTTTTTTCACCAAAGGTTGATTCACTTTAAAGTTAAGCAGTAAAAAAGTGTTTGGTAAAATTAAAATATGTTGCTTATTTTAAAAACAATGACCTCTAGACATCAACTTTTCAAACAGCCTATAGGTTGCTTTTAAAAGCTGCTTTAATAAAAAGTAGAGTTGAGCCTTTGGAATATTTTTAACTTTGTAATAAGCTCATTAATTTTAAACAATGACATTATTTCTCCTTCTAGACACTACTTTTACACTGTTTTTCATACTCACAACATTTTTAAAAATACTGTTTATCAAATGCTCAACTATTTTATTTTACAGCTGATTACCGCCTAGCAACTTTTAGAAACTTGCCTATAAACGATAATATTTTTTAACCTCAGGTAAATATCCCATAAAATATGTAGTCTTTTATACTAATAAATACCTATGCACAAGTGGGAGCCTATTGTGCGTGAGGTTAAGAAAAAAGGGCCTTCAGAAGAATCCCTAGTCGCCGATCTCTTGCTTTGATTTGGTATCGGCGACAATCCTATTTTAAATCTTCTTTTTGTTTCCAGTTGTGATCATTCTCTCACTTTGTTGATGGTAGTCTATGTAGTCAGGATCGCTCTCTCACTTTGTCAAGGAGATGTTTTATGATTACGGTTGTGGTCCTGAGTTTCTGTTCAACCTCGTGCCCTAGACGACATCTATTGTATACACAAATCGCACTAACACTATTAAAATTTTGCCGAATCTTTTAATGAAGTTGGCAACATATTCGTACTAAGGCTAATTGGTCCCCAACAAGTGGTTTGTTAGGTTGTGCAGCTCCAACAACTGCGTTACATTTATTGAAAGTAGGCCGTTTGATCTCAATCGAAACATATTATATATAACTTTGTTGCCACAATACTAGTTCCAAAACGATCTGAACCAGGTATGAACCATCCACTTACATTCACATTTTTTTAGTTACCGCTTGTTTGAGAATGTTTGTGTAGAAACTTTGTTTCCTTTGTCGTGAGTGCATAATTTGCTTGGAGTGCTTTTGTTAGATACACAACAAAAAATTTATTAAAGTCCAAGTTCGTTTTAAAAAATGGATTTTACAACTTTTAAGCATTTCTAAGTTGATGAAAGTTGTGGATTACCAACCGTTATCAAGGTTTTTCTCTTCAACCGCTTTGTCCCGAGCTCAAACTTATATTAGATCAGTAATATCGTTTGTAATTGTTTTCTTAAACATTTATCAGAAGTGCTTTTATCTCTTTTAAAAGTTGTGTCAAACGGCTGTTTTTTTGCTAATGCCAACAAGCTCGAGTCGCTAAAAAAAAAAAAAAAACCTTGCCATACAACTCTGCTTGTGGTGATATATTTCTTTGGTCTACCTAACATTACCCTACAAAAAATATCCTTTTGACACGCTGCAGGAATTATCATTATTCACCATTACTTGGTCTTCATTTTGCCTCCTTTCCGTTGTTCGCTCAAAACGCACCCTACCGAATTCTCATTAATCCGCAAATGATTCCTTACTTTTTCACGTTGTTTTTTGGACAGATTCTAGAACTGGGACGGGACATTCCCATTGACTTTCACAATGGTAGTACTTACTGGTTCTCCACCAACGTTGTTGTTGCCAACGAAACTACTGACCTTTCCGTCAAAAAACAAATCAACATTATGCTGGGAAGGAACAAACAATGGCTCACATACTAATCAAAGTAAGCCTAATTCCACACCTGCTGCTAAGGTTCATGCCATGGTCTTTCCCAAAGGCAATGTTATCATTGCCTTCAAAGAAGACGATGACAAAACTGCCGCACCAGCTGCCCCTACTAAGAAAATGCCACAACATCCGAACATGTACGATGGGGTTTATGACATGTTTCGTGGACGATTGGACGAGAGTGGTTTTGTTTTCCAACAAAACTTTGCAATTAGATCGTATGAGTTAGGTCCTGATGGCAAAGCAACCATGACTTGCTTGATGGAGCGTTTACAGGTTTTCGATTTCTTATCTTTGTCAAGAGAGAGCATATACAGGTATACTGTCACCTTGAAGTAAACTAATGCTTAACTGTAATGTTCTTCATGGCTTTTGTATGTATAATAGGAAACATCAGTTCAGCACTGCAGGAGTATTGGGCTCTTTGTTGGTGGTTTTGGTTCATCACCAGAGATGAGCAAAAGGGGCCAAGTGTGGGTGGTCCGGAAGTTACAGGCTGTAGTGGATAAATATCCTTCTTGGTAAACCAATATACCAAAACCCATTAAATTCTGATACATATATTATTGTGCAGTTTTACGTCTGCAGGATTTTGGGAAAGTTGAAGGAAATTCGCTGAAATAATGAATTCACAAATCCCATTGTTTTGATCAATATGTCGTAACATAATTTTTTTTCCATGTTTGAAGGGCTGATGTTATTCAAGTAGATAGCTGGAGTGGGGCATCAGGGAACAATGGTATGTTCCGGGATTGGATCTTTCGTGATTACATAACTGGAGAAATAGTAATGCGAGCAACGGGGTTAGAATCCACATTAGCTAAGATTTTCAAATTCTAATACTGTCTTTAATTAGTCCTTTGTTATCCAATATGTTCAGTAATGGTCTTTTGAGCTGCTGGCTGAGGTTTCTTGTTTTTCTCTATTTGGCAGTCTTTATGTGCTGATGAACATAAAGACAAGGAAAGTTGGTAGACTTACTGAAGAGATCAAACAAGAGTTTAAACCTTATTTCGTGGACTCCGATCCTCTCATTGACATCAATAGCACCAAACTAGGACGATTTAACGTTGATGGTAGAGATTATGTTCAAACAGGTTTAGCAGTAAGTCTCTTATGCATATATATGATATGGAGAGGGTGAAATATTATTTGCTTATGCTGGTCTTCTTCAAATTGCATTGCAGCCGCCTGGTTGGCGCGATTTAGATATCAATCAGCATGTGAGCCATGCAAAATACATAGACTGGGTCCTGGAGGTGAAGCTTTTTGCAAGGCTGCTTCTTCATTTTTCAGTATTTCAAAAAAAGTACTCTTCTAATTGGAAATTTTGTTATCAGAGCATTCCTATCCCAACCTTGGAGAGCCATGAGCTTTCCTCTATGACTTTGGAGTTTCGAAGAGAGTGTAGGAGGGATAGCGTTCTGCAGTCCCTGAGGAGTACTGCAGTTGCTAGAGACGGAATAGATGACTCGAGTACTTATAACAAAGGGGTAGAGTTTGATCACTTGCTTCGTCTCGAAGCCGGGTCTGAAATTTTCAGGGCAAAGACTGTTTGGAGGCCAAAATGATTTTGAGCACGCATAATATTCAGCAACAAGAGCATATGTTCTTGTTTCCTTATATATGTAAGTCTTTTCTAAATGTACTACGTTTTATCGAATGTTTCTATTTTGAAATAACCAGAGCATATGTTGGAATGCATCGAAATATATGAGGAAATACTCATTTGATCCATAGGATCCATGTGTTACACTGCAAAATGGTGAATAAGATAAATTTACCTCCAAAGCAGCTCGATGAATGATGATTCTTCAATTGAAGTTTGAATTATGTGTGTTCAACAATGATGGCTGCTATAAACTCCTTAATAAAACTCCATCGTAACAAGTGTTATAAGCAACCTCATGGAAGTTAATTTTTCAGTCTTATCAAACTTGAGGACTTTCTCCGATTTATGGGGAAAAAAAAAAATTTGCTAGTAATGATGGTGGAAAGGTCACCCGTTGGACCATGTATTTATTGTATAGGACTCGTATTTTGGAGTAGAAAAACAAGGGAAATTGTGAAATATATAAGAGGTCCTAAATGGTGAATACATGGTCCCTACGATAGTTTTATCTCTATCCTATTTTTGTACTGTAAACCGAGATATCCCTGCTGGTTCGTTCAAACCTCAAAGGTTATTCTTTTGGATGTATCCAATATGATCAGTGAAACAAAATCATTAATATGGTATAAGGTTCGTAGTAGAGACCTAGTTATATTTTCTCATTGTAGATATAAACTACACTTCTATAAGTATAGTATTTCATTTTGTTTTTTTTTTTTTTGTTCAAAATGAGTACAGTATTTCTTTAACCACATTCATTTTACTCACTAACCGAGCTCGGTCGATAAGTTGGCACGCCCACATTTACCGAATGACATAGTTAGCTCTTTAGCTATTCGGCTTGCGCGCCATGTAAACTAAATAGTTTTTATAACTACAGTACCAAAAAGTAAAACTATGCGACGAAAAAAGAAGTTCAGAATTCGAAGAGGAAAAACTAAATAAATGTCGAAGTACAATGAACACTACCTTAAACCAAACGTATGAAACACAAAGCACACCATGAGCTGATGAGATCACTTCGATCGCTTTGTAATTAGCATAAATATTTTAGAAAAAATGCGACTATTTGAGGTTTCACGACCAAATACGTTATATTATTAACAATATTATTAGGTAAATATATGTCAATTTGTAGAGGCCATGGCCCTCGTTGCTCCCTTCCAAGCTATATAACCACATGAAGAGGAGGAAGTGCATGTTCATCCTTCCGGTATAAGACTAGAATCAACATCGACCGGAACTGACGTTCAGTATTCCGACCCTGCATTACTGATTTCCTGGAAGGCAAATCTCTATGTGTTGAAGTATACACCCATGTGACCTACGGTCACATGGCATAGAGCCACCAGATCCTAGATATCAAGGTCATTATTGTCTCAAAGTGTAAAACAGTCATCTTCCCTTGATTGAAGGGAGTTGACTGATTAGTTTCATAGCCTAGGATTTGGTGTAATCTCCTTGCTTTAAGGATTGGACAAAGCCTAGGTTTATCCGGTCACTAGGGCTCCTCGATTGGTTGCTTGTAGCCTTCCCTCTCTCATCTCTTCTCCTATATATACTTGTTTCCTTGTACATTGTTTGATATGAAATACATTACAATTTAAATCAGAAAATCAACATGGTATCAGAGTAGGTTCTTCTGTAACCTGTCTCTGCCATTCTTACTGCTGCGAATTGTTTCTTCAAAGCTTGAACTATGGCTGAAGAAAGTTATGTGCATCTTGGGGGGGGGAAACTTCACATGTTCCTTCCTCAAATTTTTCAGATATTGAGGTTAACACCAATCAACATTTATGTTCAGTTTTATTGAACGAATTCAATTACCTACTTTGGTCGTGAGCTGTTTCACTAGCTCTCAGTGGCAAAGGAAAATTGGGGTTTGTAAATGGAAGCGTGGAAGTTCCAGACAGTTCATCTCCCACGTACGATGCATGGCTGTGCAAGGACCAACTTGTTATGTCTCTGCTGCTTAACACCATGGAGAAGCATGTTGCTGAGATTTTCAGTTACTCCAATTCCTCACAAGACCTGTGGAAGGCCCTAAAGGACACGTATGGATTTCAAAACAACTATGCTTGAGTGTTCCAACTGAAGAAAGACATTGCAAGTATTCAGCAAGGAGGGAAATCTTTTGTTCAAAATCTTGGGAGTCTCAAAACTATGTGGAATGAGTTGGATGTTTATCTTCCACATACCACATATCCTATCATTCTCCTAAAACGAGCTAAGGAAGACAGAATTTATCAGCTGTTAGGGAGTTTAAGCCCTGAGTATGAAGATCTAAGGAGTCACATCCTAATGAGTCAAGAGTTGCCCAGTTTTAACAATGTTTGTGCTACTATTCAATGAGAAGAAGGTGATGAATGCTGAACATAGTCCAAGATTTACGGAGTCTCAAGCATATGCCTCAAATTCTAAGCACTCAGAAGCCAAGGTGTACAAGGGCATAAACACACACCTAAAGTGCAAATATTGTGATGCTGTATGGCATGTAGAAGAGAACTGTTAGGAACTTCATCCTAAACTTAAGCCTAAGTTAACCAAAGATGGAAAAATGATACCAAGATCCTCACAACAATCTCACTTCAAGGCTCAACTTGCTACTGTTCATTCTCCTCCTACCATGCCACAAGGGTCCGTAGAATTCACGACAAACCCACTGACTCTTATCAATGAGTTTGCTGCTTACCTGCAAGGTAAGGAACATGGGGGAGCTTCTTCTGGCCCTAGTAGTGAAGGAAGCAACCACACAGCTATGTTGGGACAATTTGCTGGTTTCCTTGTTGGGAATGAAAAAGTACCACGTGATGAGGCACCAAGTATTCTCAAAGCTTTCTTTACTGCCCTATTAGCTAGTGTTGAAAATGATTGTTGGATAATTGATTCCGGTGCCACTGATCACATGACAAACAAAGTTACAATTTTGCATAAGTTTAAATCTTTTCCAAGTCCTTCACATGTGTTAGTTGCAAATGGAAAAAATGTCCTAGTTTTAGGCAGATGAAAGATCAACATGCTTTTAAACAAAACACCTTCCACTGCTGTATATGTACCATATTTTCTGTTCCAACTTCTGTCAATTGGAAAAATCACAAACACCCTAAACTGTCGTGTTATTTTCTCACCAAATAATGTACTGTTTCAAGATGTTCTCACAATGAAGATGATTGGTGAAGCGGTCTTCATAAATGGACTTTACTACCTGCGCAGGAATTCCTATTTTACTCAGGCTCTTCAAGCTAAATCGAAGTCCATAGATGAAAACCAACTTTGGCATAAGAGATTAGCTCATCCTTCTGAGTCCATTTTGTCCAAATTGTTCCCAAATTTTTGTAAGTTACATACTACATGTGATACTTGTTAGTTGTCAAAGTGTACTAGGTTGCCTTTTGGTAATTCCATGTCTAGAACAAGTAAGCCTTTTGAAATGGTACACACCAATGTATGGAGACCAACAACTGAATCAATGGAAGGGTTTAAATACTTTGTCTTGTTTGTTGATGATTTCTCTCGAGTTAGTTTCTTATATCTGATGAAATCAAAAAGTAAAGTGTTTACTATCTTCAAGGACTTCTATATTCATGTCAAAACCCAATTTCAATCAAATATTAAGGTGTTAAGATCAGACAATGGCACTGAATTTATGTCTAACAACATGGTTCAATACCTGAGTGCATAGGGCATTATTCATCAAACAATCTGTGTAGGAACCCCACAACAAAATGGGGTAACAGAAAGAAAAAATTGAAATCTCTTAGAGAAGACTCGTTCTCACATACATATGAATGTTCCCAAAAGGTTTTGGTCATTTGCCATCCTTACTGCCACTTATCTTATCAACAGACTTCCAAGTTAGGTGCTAAGGTTTAAATCGCCCTATGAAGTACTTAAGGCTAGGAAAATTGATTTGACATATCTCAAGGTGTTTGGTTGTGTTTGCTTTGTTCACGTCCAAGCACTGAACCGTGACAAACTAGATGTAAGGGCAACTAAATGTGTGTTTTTTGGGTATTCTTCCACCCAAAAGGGATACAAGTGTTTCAATCCGGTCACTAAGAAGTGCATTGTATCAAGGGATGTAAAGTTTAAAGAAGGTTGTCCTTATTTCACCAAGAATGAAGCCATTACAAGTCAGGGGGAATAAGTGTTCGACCTATTCCCACTACCTCAAACCTTCAATGATCTTGTGTTGGACGAAAGCTCAGTCACTGAAACTCATGATCTTGGAGAAGCTCAAGATGACTCAAACACTTCCAGACACCAATCCAGTAGTAAAGGAAACCAAGAGTCACACTCAGATCATGCTCACATTTCCCACCAGTCTTAAGTGATCAGGAGAAATCCTTCTCGAACCAGAAAACCCCCAGCAAAATTAAAAGACTATGTAACTTATGCTTCACGGTACCCTATCACTCAAAGTTTCAATGCACTCTCCTTCACTCATGCTGCTTTCCTTAGTGCACTTGATAAACACTATGAACCAAGAACTTTTTAGGAAGCAACTCTCCTCCCACAGTGGAATCAAGCCATGGCAGAAGAGCTTAAAGCACTGGAAGAAAACCACACCTGGAGTCTAGTTCAACTTCCCCCAGAAAAAAAAAAGGTTGTTGGAAGTCTTTGGATTTACAAAACCAAGTTCAAAGCTGATGGTTCCATTGAGAAACACAAGGCTCGGCTTGTTGCTCGAGGTTTTACTCAAACCTTTGGAATGGATTATAAGGAAATGTTTGCCTCCGTTGCCAAGATGAACACAATAAGGGTTTTACTCTTTGTGGCAATCAATTGTGGATGGTCTCTCTATCAAATGGACATGAAGAATGCATTCCTTCACGGGGAACTACAAGAAGAAGTGTATATGCAGCCTCCTCCAAGCTATGATCGCATTAAAGGTAATATAGTCTGCAAGTTGCACAAGGCAATATATGGATTGAAGCAATCTCCATGAGCTTGGTATGCCAAGCTTAGCTCAGTGCTAGAAAATGATGGTTTTTTGCGAAGTAATGCTGATTCCTCATTATTTGTCCGAACTGGTACAAATGAGAAGTTAGTGGTACTCATCTACGTTGATGACCTTATTATCACTGGGGATAGTGCCATTGAGATTGAAGCTCTGAAGCTCTCACTACACCAAACCTTTGCTATCAAAGATTTAGGAAGGTTGAAATACTTCTTGGGAATCAAAATGGCAACATCTTCAAATGAGCTGTTTCTCCATCAACGAAAATATGTGATGGATCTTCTCAAGGAAGCAAAAATGCTCAACTGCAAACCTGCCACCACACCTGTTGATTGTAAGTTGAAGCTCAACATTGATGGAGAAGCTATGCATGATGTGAGGTACTATCAAAGGTTGGTAGGTAGGCTCATCTACCTCACTATCACTCGTTCAGATATCACCTATGCAGTGAGCATGGTCAGTCAATTCATGCATTCACCCACTATGCATCATCTCAGTACTATTAAGAGAATCTTACGATACCTCAAAGGTTCCATAGGGAGAGGAATTATCATGCACAATAACCATTCCACTATCATTAGTGGATACACGGATGCAGATTGGGCAGGGAATGCAATTGACAGAAAATCCACCACCAGCTATTGTACATTTGTTGGTGGAAATCTAGTAACATGGAAAAGTAAGAAACAACAAGTTGTCGCTCGCTCCAGCGCAGAGGATGAATATCGAGCAATGGCAGTCACGGCTTGTGAACTGATCTGGCTTAAAGATCTCTTTTCAGACTTAGGGTTTCCTAGTTCTACACCTATGTCACTTATGTGTGATAATCAAGCAACTATACACATTACTGCTAATCCTGTGTTCCACGAGAGAACCAAACATATTGAAGTGGACTGTCATTTCATCAGGTCTCAAGTTCAAACTCAAGTCATCCGGACCGTATTCACGAGAAGTCATGCTCAACTCGCAGATCTTTTCACCAAGGCACTGTCATCGGTTCAACTTCATCGTTTCTTAGGCAAGCTTGGATCTATTAACCTTCTCGATCCAGCTTGAAGGGGAATGTTGAAGTATACACCCATGTGACCTACGGTGACATGGCCTAGAGCCACCAAATCCTAGATATCAAGGTCTTCATTGTCTCAAAGTGTAAAACAGTCATATTCCCTTGATTGAAGGGAGTTGACTGATTAGTTTCATAGCCAAGGATTTGGTGTAATCTCCTTGCTTTAAGGATTGGATTAAGCCTAGGTTTATCTGGTCACTAGGGTTCCTCGATTGGTTGCTTGTAGCCTTCCCTCTCTCATCTCTTCTCTTATATATACTTGTTTCCTTTTATATTGTTTGATATGAAATACATTACAATTTAAATCAGAAAATCAACACTATGATTAAGTTCAGTACTGTTTTGTTCTGTTATCAACCGCAAACAAAACTAATGTGATCCAGTTATGATCCAGAGTCAATCACATGTGCCTCTTTGTAAGGATATTACTTTGTCAAACACAAAGGAAACATATGCTCTGTTCACTTTCTAAATTAACGACTATGTGTTAGAGTAAATATGTTTTTATTTAAATATTTTAATGTTTTTATCCGTTGTGGCTTTTATATTTGGGTTTATTACAATCATTAAACGTATATAACCTAAATTGTCTTTAATCTTATCTTTTGATGAGGAGTAATCTCCTCCACTCCTTTTGAAACGTGTGAAAGCCTTTTCACATGGGATCCCTTCTCTGAAAAGAGAAGAAGATTAGGTCAGATTATGTCCTTTTAATTTTTTTTATTCCGTTTGAATATTTACGTTTTTGATTTGACCGTTTTGGTTTTATTCAGTTTTGATTCTTTCAGTTTTGATTTCAAGCCCTTGAATCTCTCAAACTTGCAACGTATATTTTATATTCTTGCATATATATATATATATATAGGTTCCCTGTTTTCGAAGAAGTGTGAAAAAAAAACAACAACTTATATATTTTTTAAATTGAGTTCAGAAAGCAACATTTAGAAAGGGTGTGAGTTCGATGGTTCTTCCACTGTGCAAGGAAGAACTTTATCAAAAGAAGAAGATTTTGGGCTGTTTTATCCTGGGGACGACATGGTGTTTGTGAACTACTTGCACACTTTGGGCAGAGCCGCGAAACGTCTTAAAGAGAGCGACTTAGTCCGCGACTCATCCCAATAATCATTCACCACTCAAGGCTTCTATATTTTTCTGGTAACTTCGTTCCTTTCTATTTCAGTTTTCAACAATTTTAAGAGGTAACAATCTGCCATGCATTATAAGGAAAACTTTGTTTTTCGGGCAAGTCTTGTTGAAGAGCAATTGATTGCAATGATATCAGAAATCAACCTAGTTGATGGATCCGAAGGGTGGTGGGTGGACACTGGCGCTTCTCGCCATGTTTGCTATGATCGTTCCCTTTTCAAGACCTATTCTGTTGCTCAGGGAAGAAGGGTGTTGTTGGGTGATTCGTACTCAACAGATGTTGTTGGTACTGGAGAGGTGGAGTTGAAGTTCACCTCTGGAAAAACCATGATACTGAAAGAGGTGATGCACGCTCCAACGATAAGGAAGAATCTGGTCTCAGGCTTTCTTCTCAACAAGGCTGGATTCACTCAAACCATTGGAGCAGATACGTATACTCTTACTAAAAATGGGGTTTTTGTGGGAAAAGGATATGCTACTGATGGAATGTTTAAATTGAATGTTGATGCTAATAAAATGTCTACTTCTACCTACATGTTGTCTTCGTTTAATACTTGGTATGCTAGACTTTGTCATGTTAACAAACGCTTGGTTAAGAACATGAGTAACTTAGGCTTTTTACCCAACTTATCATTGAATGATTTTGAAAAATGTGAATATTGTAGTCAAGCTAAAATCACTAGAACTTCGCATAAATCTGTCAATAAAGAATCTGAACCACTTGACTTAATTCATTCCGATATATGCGAATTTGATAGAGTGTTAACTAGAAATGGAAAACGTTACTTTATTACGTTTATTGATGATTGTTCGAATTAATGTTTTGTCTATCTTATGAAAAATAAAAGTGAAGCTATTGACATGTTCAAAACTTTCTTGATTGAAGTTGAAAATCAATTTAATCGTAAGATTAAAAGATTTCGTAGTGATAGAGGACAAGAATATGAATCCACTGAATTTGTTAATTTGTTTAAGTCTCATGGAATTATTCACGAAACTACTGCTTCTTATTCTACTGAAATGAATGGTAAAGCTAAAAGAAAAAATCGAACTCTTTGTGAATTGACTATTGCTACTTTACTTAGTTCTGGAGCTGCTTCTTATTGGTGGGGTGAAATTATGTTGACTGTATGTTATGTGTTAAATAGAATCCCTAACTCAAAAACGAATATTTCTCCTTATGAAATTTGGAAAAATAAGAAACCAAATGTGTTGTATTTCAGAACTTGGGGTTGTTTAGCTTATGTTCGTAAACCTGATCCAAAAAGATCGAAATTGGCTAGTAGAGCATATGAATGTGTTTCTATTGGTTATGCATGTAATAGCAAAGCATATAGATTTTATGATTTGAAAAACCATGTCATAATTGAGTCACTTGATGCTGATTTTTATGAGAATAAATTTCCTTTTAATCTTCAAAATAGTGGGGGTTCTAATTCTTCTAAAATTTATGAACCTACTGTTGTAGAACATAGTCAATCTGCATTAGAACCTAGGAAAAGTAAAAGATCACGAATAGCTAAAGACTTTGGGCCTGATTTTCATGTATATAACGTACAAGAAGATCCTAATACAATTCAAGAAGCTTTAACTTCTTTAGATGCAGATTTGTGGCAAGAAGCTATAAATGATGAAATGGACTCCCTGGAGTCAAATCAAACTTGGCACTTGGTGGATCTTCCACCTGGTTGCAAAACAAATAGGTTGCAAATGGATTCTTAAAAGAAAATTAAAACCTAACGGTTCAGTTGAAAAATTTAAAGCCCGACTTGTTGCCAAAGGCTATAGACAGAGAGAAAATATTGATTTCTTTTATACTTATTCACCTGTGACTAGAATAACATATGTTCGTGTATTGTTTGCTTTAGCTTCTATTCATGATCTTGTTGTGCACCAAATGGATGTTAAAACAGCTTTCTTAAATGGTGAATTAGAGGAAGAAATATATATGGATCAACCAGAGGGTTTTATTATTCCAGGACAAGAAAATAAAGTCTGCAAGTTAGATAAGTCACTTTATGGATTGAAACAAGCTCCTAAATAATGGCATGCAAAATTTGATAGTTTGGTTACTTCGAATGGTTTTAAAATAAATGAAAGTGACAAATGCATCTATTATAAGTCTGAAAATAATTTGTGCACTATAGTATGCCTATATGTGGATGATTTGCTTATTTTTGGTTCGAATATTCATGTTGTGAATAATGTTAAATCTTTCTTATGTGCTAATTTTGATATGAAAGACTTGGGTGAAGCTAGTGTAATACTTGGTTTGAAAATAACTAGGTCCGAACATGGGTTTTGTTTAGATCAATCTCACTACATAGAAATTTTTTTAAGAAAGTATAATTATTTTGATTGTAAACCAGCATGTACTCCTTATGATCCTAGTGTAAAATTGTTCAAGAACACTAGTGACAGTGTTAAACAATCTAAATATGCGAGTATTATTGGTAGCCTTCGTTCTGCTACTGATTGCACTAGGCCTGATATATCTTATGCTATAGGAATTTTATGCAGGTTTACTAGCAAACCTGGTTTGAGCATTGGCATGCTATAGAGAGACTTATGAGATACCTTAAAAGGACGATGAATTTTATATTACACTATGAGAAGTTTCCCGCTGTACTAGAAGGTTACAGCGACGCTGATTGGAATACCCTTTCAGATGACTCTAAAGCCACTAGTGGATATATTTTTAGTATTGGTGGCGGGGCTGTGTCATGGAAGTCTAAGAAACAGACTGTCTTGGTTCAGTCTACTATGGAGTCAGAATTAATAGCACTAGCTACGGCAAGCGAAGAAGCAGGATGGTTGAGAAAACAAGTGGGGGACTGTTAGAGTAAATATGTTTTTATTTAAATATTTTAATGTTTTTGTCCGTTGTGGCTTTTATATTTGGGTTTATTACAATCATTAAATATATATAACCTAAATTGTCTTTAATCTTATCTTTTTATGAGGAGTAATCTCCTCCACTCCTTTTGAAACGTGTGAAAGCCTTTTCACATTAATTGATGGGATCCCTTCTCTGAAAAGAGAAGCAGATTAGGTCAGACTATGTCATTTTAATTTTTTTTTATTCCGTTTGAATATTTACGTTTTTGATTTGACTGTTTTGGTTTTCTTCAGTTTTGATTCTTTAAGTTTTGATTTCAAGCCCTTGAATCTCTCAAACTTGCAACGTATATTTTATATTCTTGCATATATATATATATATATATATATATATAGGTTCCCTGTTTTCGAAGAAGTGTGAAAAAAAACAACAGCTTATATATTTTTTAAATTGAGTTCAGAAAGCAACATTTAGAAAGGGTGTGAGTTCCAAGGTTCTTCCACTGTGCAAGGAAGAACTTTATCAGAAGAAGAAGATTTTGGGCTGTTTTATCCTGGGGACGACATGGTGTTGTGAACTGCTTGCACACTTTGGGCAGAGCCGCGAAACATCTTAAAGAGAGCGACTTAGTCCACGACTCATCCCAATAATCATTCACCACTCAAGGCTTCTACATTTTTCGAGTAACTTCGTTCATTTCTATTTCAGTTTTCAACACTATGAAGAGGCAACTTATATACCAAAAGAAGAGGATAAAAAATTGGTACACAATATTTGTATTATATAGCACAACCATCTCTCTTGTTTAATTATATGATCATTACTTGTCAGAAGTAAAAATATGATACATTTCGTGTTGCCAACGTAATTAGTTATCGATATATGTTGTTCACGAGTAGAGTGCATATAAGAGAGAGAGAGAGAGAGAGAGAGAGAGAGAGAGAGAGAGAGAGAGAGAGAGAGAATATATGTTGTTCACGAGTAGAGTGCATATAAGATAAAGGTAGGATCTATATTATAACAATATTGTAATATAATATATCAACTCTCTTAGTTTTTTTCCCGTAAATATTTTGATGTACAATGTAGTTTTAACTACACTAATATAGTTGAAATATTTGCTATGAGGCCCTGAAGGCTCTATGACCCTCCTGTAATTGTAAAAGGTACCCTTCACTTTTTTGGCTGTCATCAACTTATCATTCGAGGCAGGGCACCTAAGAATGCTGATCTAAAGCTGACCAGTGGATAACCTTGTATAGTCAACATGGTTCGAACCGCAGGTACAGTGATGCCGGTGAAGACCTATACCTAGTACTTGAAGTTCTACTACCTGCTTCCCAGAAAATAGGATTATAATAGCTCAATTCAACAGAAAGAAAATATCGTTATAAATTTTTTTTTTTTAATACAATATTACTGGGAAAAATGGATTTTTGTCAAACACGAGATGCACTTAGTGCAGACACACTTCGAATTCCTCCCCCAGTAATTAGATTAATTTAGCACTTACTATTGCTTATATAAAAAATAAAATAAAACAAAATAAAACTCCAAAATGAAGTTTTAAAGTACAAGATCGACACCATACAAATCAAAAGAGGACTTGAATAATATTTCTCTCAGCCTACAAGATAGATCTGAAAGATCTGAAGTTTCTCCCAGTAAGTTTCATATTGCTTTTTCTACGACCATATGACCATATGGGATGGCATATGCTTTGGCCAATTAGCTGCAGCAAGTAGTTTAGGTGACCTTTATAAAGTAATTGCTCAATGGTAAATATTTCTCCTATAAAAATAGTTATTCATTGCAGTGGTGTACATAGGAAGTAAATTTGACAGTGTATTTTGCTATCGTGGTGCTTTCTTAATGACCTAAATATTGAGCAAAATATGATTAAATAAGATTAGCATGTGCTCGAATGTCTTTCTGTTGTTAAGTCATGTAACCCTTACGATCGGGCAATGCTTTATTTTAATAGTGGTCGTGCTTTAATAATCCTAATTATTATTAAAGGCGTAATCAGTTTAAGTTGTTTAGGTTATATATCTTTGATATGGTCCAACATCAACCATACACCATTCCATAATTAGACTTCAAACTCAGCTATACCTGATCATTCTGCTACCAAAATCTTTCCAAGGATATATAGGAATTAATTATGTGCAGTTCTTTAAACATTAGATTTTCTAATGATCATATGATGTTAATTAAGATAATAGAGCTTCTACTAACTAAGCACTAAATAATTTAATCGTGAATTGTTTCTCGGGGGTTTCATCGCAAGGTGTTGTATTGATGGAACGAATTGGAATCATGTTGATTGTGCATGTTCTTTTTTTTTTTTTTTGCCGAAAGGTAGAACTTTATTGAATTAAATACGAATGGTTACATTTGCATCATCTGCTAAAATATTAAAAAGAAATTCTGGACCTAACTTATCCCAGCCAAATCTCCCGCCATGCTTAACGACGTGCGTCGCCACTGAGTGAGCTGCACGATTGCATTGTCGAGGGATGAAGCAAAACTTCACCAACTGAAACAAGCTCGCCATCCTCCAAATATCTTGGAGATACACCTCCATAGCCACATCAGCCAAGACCTCCTTATTGAGCATCTGAATCAAACCTTTTAAGTCTGATTCCACCACCAAACGAACACCAAGGACCATCACTGCACTACCAAGTACCATTTCCATTCCCTCCCTAATCGACTCCTCCTCTGCCATGATCACAGCCGCAAACTTCCCTCCTCCCACCCCTCCTGCAAGCTTTGGGATACCTGTAAAATCACGTAGCACCCACCCTACCCCACCCACCTTCGAATTACTCCGCCAGACAGCATCGCAATTCAGTTTCAAAGTTCCAAATGGGGGTTTTTCCCAATGCATCTCCGCCCTCCCCTTCTCCACATCTCCCACACTTCCCACCCATGCCTCCCTACCCCTTTGCTGTTCCCCCATCCCACCATCTCCACCTCCCTAAATTCTTCCAGTTGCTTCCTCCACAACTCCACTGCCGTGTGTGGTAGAATCTGTGTCCCAGAAAATACCACTTCATTCCTACACTTCCAGATTCGCCAGAACCCAAACACAACCTGCTGTAGTATTGAATCAGCATCCACCTTCTTCTCGAATCGCTCTATTAATCTCTGCCATCCCTCCAGAAAGTCCATCACCCTCATAGCCGTGAAATCAATCTGCACGGACGTTCGAAACCAAAAGGCTCGAGCAAACTCACACCCAAAGAATAAATGGGCCTCCGTCTCATCTGGAATCCCACAAAGATCACATTTGTTTACCACCCGAACTTGTCTCCGCTCCAGGTTATGTCTCACAGCTAACGCCTTCCGACATGCCTTCCAAATAAAGAACCGAAGTTTATTCGGAACCAAGAGAGACCATGTCTTCTTCCACATTCTCCCCATCTCTCCCGCCGAACTCGACATGCCCCCTCCTTTACGTCCAAAATCACCATTTTTCAATATCTCCATCGCCACATAATACCCCGACCGCACCGAATATAGCTCATTCTTTGTATAATGCCAGATTCTCTTATCTCTATAACCCTGTCTACTAATTGGGATAGCCTCAATTACTTCCAAGTCTTCCCGCTCCACCATTGCCTTAACCAACTCCATTCTCCACCCTTGTCTGTCCGGAGAGATTAGGTCACTAACCTTCACATTACGAGCCCCTTGCCGCATCAATGGTTTAAAGGAATGTGGCTTCGGAATCCACGGATCACTCGCCACCCGAATTGACTCACCATCACCCATATCATTCGGTTCAAGACTTGTCGCCCCAAGAGAATTCCTTTCCAACCCCACGACGATTTGTTTTGTTTGTTTGCCTTAAGTAAGACGAGTTGGGAAAATATTTATCTCTCAAAATTCAGCAACTAATTTTGGCAAGCATTGCCAAATTAAAACCAATAAGATCAAGAAAACCCAATCCGCCGACCTTCTTGCTCATTGTCATTTTATCCCACGCCACCCAATGACACTCCCGATCCTTCGATTGCCCTCTCCACCAAAACTGAGTAATAACCCGCTCCATTTCTTTGCAAGTGCTCACTGGCAATTTAAAACATGCCATAGCGTGGTTCGGCATCGCCATTGCAACCGATTTAATCAACACTTCCTTCCGAGTGGGAGAAAGAAATTGCTTCGCCCACCCATCAATCTGACTCTCAATACCATGACAAACTAATTCAAACACCGTCTTCTTGCCCAAAATCCGCCTGAATTCCCAAGTATTTGCCGAACCCATCTTTGGCTTGGATATTCATTCTCTTAACAATCCTCATTTTTTGTTTCTTCGGACAACCGTTCCCAAAGAAAATAGAACTCTTCTCCAAATTAATTACCCAACCGGACACCGTCCCATAATCCGCCAGTATCTTAATCACCTGTCCTGCCTCGGTTTCATCAGATTTACAAAAAATCACCGAATCATCCACAAAAAATAAGTGACTGATTGGCATAGCATTTGTTGCAACCTTTACCCCACTAAGCAGGCATTCCGCTTCATGCTTCCGAATGTATGCTGAAAGAGCTTCCGCACACAGGAGAAACAAAAAAGGCGACATTGGGTCCCCCTACCGAAGCCTTCTCTCTGGTCTGAAATACCCCGACGGAACACCATTCACCATAACACTATAAGACACCGTGGAGATGCATTCTTTAATCCAAGCATAAAATTTGGGATGAAAACCCAACTGCCCCATAACATCTATCAAAAAATCTCATTCCACTCGATCATACGCTTTCGCCATCTGACTATCCACCTCGTTCACCCCTTGCTTTAAGGAATGCAGAATTTCATGAACCACTAGAATATTATCATGAATTTGTCATCCTGGTGCAAATGCGGATTGATTAATACTAATAACCCAATCCATCACTTTTTTAAGTCTCCTTGTCAGCACCTTGGTAATAATTTTATATATGACATTGCACAAAGATATCGGCCTCAACTCCGTCATCCGGTGTGGAACCTTTACCTTCGAAATTAATACAATATGTGTATGATTAATCTTCTAAAGCAACCGTCCCAAGTGATGAAAGGCATGCACCATTCGTATAATATCCCCACTCAACACCTTCCAATGATCCTGAAAAAAACCAGTAGTAAATCCGTCCGGACCAGGTGACTTAGTTGCCGAAATGTGAATCACAGCCTCCCGAATTTCCTCATCCGAGAAAGGCCTGATTAACTCCTCATTTTCCCTATCATTCACCCTAGCCTCTATACATGCCACCACCTCCCCTCCTTGCCGTGAGCAACCAGACTGAAACAAGGATGTGAAATAATTAACTACAATATCCTGCAAACATGCCTGGTCCTTCTACCACTCTCCCGCCCAATCTTCCTATGCTTGAATCCTATTACTCCTCCTTTGTTGTACCGTTTGATCATGAAATTTTTTTGTCGTTTTGTCCCCTTCATGAAGCCATGTATTACGCGATTTCACCTTCTAATAAGATTCCTCTTCCCGAATAGCCAATAAAAGTTCCCTTTTCGTCGCCTTAATATGTTCTTGCCGCATATATAGGTCCACGATTCCCTTCCTGATTTCATCTTTAAGGTCTTCTATTCTCCGTTTTGAGTTCGGCTTCATAGCCTTCTTCCAAGCCACAACGCCATGTCGGGTACCCTTTAACTTCTCACTCACTTTAAACGCCAATGACCCATCCATTGGTACCTTCCATGCCTCTGTAACAATATCTAGACATTCCGGACTATTCCCCCATCTTGAATCATAGATAAACCGATTTAGCCCTCTCTTAATATCTCCATCAGAGGAAAGAATGAGCATCGAATGGTCTGAACCCTCCAACACCACATGATTAATTTTTTCCATAGGGAACAAATTCATCCACCCTAACATCCCCACTCCTTGATCAAGTCGTTGTTGAATTAACCCATCATCACGTCTATTTCTCCATGTAAAAGGATAGCCTTCAAATCCCAAATCCAACAGTTCATTTTCCACCAGAAACTCAGTGAAATCCCTCGTACTAGACATAAAACGGTAATTGCCCCCTTCCTTATCTTCGTCATCCACAATGTCATTAAAATCACCAATGACAATACATTTTCCAAGTGAGTTACAGATCCTTGTACTAAGTTCCCGCCATTGAATTCTTCTTCGTTTGTCATCCGTACTGGCATACACTGTAATCATCCTCCAATCAGAATGAAGTTGATCGCCACCAAAACCTAACTCAATAAAAAAACTCTTCCAAACAATACTAGATATACCCACTTCGTCTTTCCAAAAAACACATAATCCCCTTCCAATCCCTTTTGGTTCTACCGGTTGCATAAAATCCATCCATAGCAACTTAAGTAAATATTTATAACGATCACTCTTATTCTTTGTCTCGAGTAGAATAACTACCCCTGGGTTGTGAAGCCTCACCTACTCCACCAAAGCATCAACTGTCAAGGAACCCCCAATTCCTTGACAGTTCCAACATAGTGTTTTCATGGTGACCGCGGAGACCCATCACGGCTGGCCTCCTCCGCCTTAGTAAAAATAAGAGCTCACTTTTTCCCTGTATTAGTCTCCACCCTCAACATCCCATCCTCATCCTCCTCTATCTCCTCGATTCTCCACTTTCGTCTCCTAAAATCCCTACTCACAGCAGCAATAATAAGACCTAATTCAAAAGGGTTCGAATCCTAAGTTCCACTTGGATGCCCCCCAACCGTGCCCTCCCCAGTCATCATCTCCACCTGCTGTTCTCGTTCCATATACCCCATCTAAGGCACCTCCATCATTTTTTCTTCATCCCCCAATCTCACCGGGACGTTCAAGTCCACACGTAGTCCTCTATGACTCCCACCCGCATCCCCTCCATATTCCCGACAAGTTCAATAAATTCCAAGAGCTCCACATTCTCAATACCCGGTGCAACAACCCCTCATAGTCCAATGAAACCCGTGTCAAAGGCTCTTTCAAGAGCTTTCCGAGCCATCTCATCCTCATTTCGGTTCTGATTCCTGAAATCCTCCTGAATCTTACTCCCTTCTTGAACCTGACTCGCAGACTTGTCTCATTTCTCCGGCAATGAAGTTGTGTCTTCCATGTCTCCCTTAGAACAAAACACCGTCCGTCTACTCCTCAGATCATCTCTATGCACTATGTCCCAGCTCCTTGTAGGTCTTTCACGTTCCACACCCTCTCTTCGTGACTCCATAGTTGTCCCATTCCCCTCCCCCGTACTCTGATTTTTGGATTTACGGGACAGAGATCGAAGTGCATTGCCCACAAGCCTATATGAGCCTCTAAGCTTGCATATGGCAATGGCCGTCCTTGTCTTTGTACTTCATCTCCTTCATCTCTGCCATCCCCTCCCCTTATCCCGTGAGTCAGACACACTCTACTTACATGCCCTAACTTCCCACAATATAGACAATAGTTAGGCAATCATTCATATTGAAATTGAACCCACACACGACCTTCATCCGGAAAGGTTGCCATCATGCCACGCATTAAAGGTTCTCGAAGGTTGAGACGAATACGTACCCGCAGGAACCTTCCAATACATTCTCTACTCACAGATTTATCCACCATAATTACCGTGCCAATCTTCCCCCTATTGCCATGCCAACCGCAGCCGTCATACTCATTGGAGGCGCCTTGTGAATCTGAACCCACATCTCCCCTATTGACACTTCTTTCCACCATGCCTCCCTTCTATGCGTACAATCTCCCACCATGACAAAATCATCCCGGAACGTCCAAGGGTAATCAGACTCCAAGGCTCCCTGCATGTCCCTTTAAGCAACAAACATGACCATAAAAAGTCGATCACCAATATCCCAAATCAACACTTCTTCCTTACCTCTCCACAACGATGTAAATCGATCAACAAACACCTTGCCATTCACCATCTTCTCAGTTAAGACCTCTGCCAACATAATATGATGGAATCTGAGCAGCACTTCTTCCACATCCCTTCGAGCAATCACCACACCATCTTTCTCCTTGTCCGTGAGATGAAGGTTGCTGCCCAGATTTTGCCCTAATTCCTCCATAATCTCTTCCACATCAGGTTTCTCTATGGACCCAATATCCCCACGTAAACCCAACGCCACCCTCCATTCCTACTCGCATAGCACCAGTCTCCTTCAGTCACAGAATCCTATACGCGCCACCTTCCCTGCCCTAGACTCCCACTCGCGCCGTCGTCCCAGCCTTAGAATTCCACGCCCAAATCACCCAAAACCTATCTCCGACTTACTCAGACCAAACCTCCTTCCAAGGACTTGTTCTCAAAACTACTTAGAAATACACATCTCTGCATGTTTTCTGATTATTTGAAATTCTTAATTGATCTCACCAGAGAATATTCTTGATTTTTAAGATATATTGTTGTCTGCAATTTGCAGGAATAATTTGATGATTTAATTTGCTATTTTGACTCAATATATGAAGAAAGATTGGTTACTCGCTAACATGTGGTAAATGCCCGCCCACAAATAAACATATATAGCAGCGGGGTACTTATTGAAAAACCCTTATTTTCTCTCTTCATATTCTAACAGTTGCATCAATAATGCATATTTTCTATCCAAATGATCAGTAAAGCTCCACCAAATTTGTTTTCTAAATCATTTGTTAGCATATATTGAAAGATTGTGAATGATCAAAACCATCAAACCTTAATCTGTGCATGGACATTAAATAGCCATGCATTAAACCTAATATCTCACATGACAAGTTGACGATACTAACCTGCATTTGATGCCATAGAGATCATTGGAGCAATACAACCTTCTTCTCTATTGTGTGATCGAAATCTTACCAAACTCTCAATGGGACAAGTTTATAATTGTATCAGAAGTGGTAAAAAAGCGTTTTTCACATCGAGAGAATGGACCATATTGCTATATATATATATATATATATATATATATATATATATATATATATACTTGTAGTAATTCCTTCTTCCCATCAAGAAAAGAGTTACCACCAGTTACATCTTCAATGTAACTGTCCGATTCAAATCAATTTGAATCTCCTTAGGTTTCCCTCCAAGTCTAAATTCCGGAAACTGTATTAGTGCTTAGTTAGGCTAAGTTCAATATATATAACTAACTTAACTTATAGTGTTACACTGGTCAAATGTTTGATGAAACTCACATTAAGTTTCTTACATTCTCCCACATGAGTGAGATCAAACATTAAACCATTATTGTAGTATCATAAGCAAGTACGACCATAGAGTTAGAACTTGTAAAGCCTTTGCTTAGTACCTACCTGTTTAGTGTAGTAGATGAACCTTGGAAACTTGATATCAGTGTTTGTATCAGTTCAGCAAGATCACTATCATACTGCAATAAATTGTAAGCATAATCATTAAGGAAACTTCACGTTAATGAGAGAATCATAATGTGCACTTCGATCTCTCCCACATTTCTTTGGTCCTAAGGTACACCAATTGATGTATCTTGTTTAACATGTTAATTTTGCAAGAATTAACATTCAAACAGTGAGAAACTTCACATATATATATATATATATATTTGTACTTTCATAATGAACATACAATCAGTTTTGTACATTCACACTATTTCTTGTAACAACAATGATTGCAAACATAATATCCTTAGTCCCACATTCAAAACTCATCCATCGAACTCTGGAAACCCATGCTTGTTACATGATTGTTAAAACTTGTAGCATGTATGGCTTTGGTATGTGGATCAGCTACCATATCACGGGTACTTATACGTTCAACTTCAATAATACCTTTTCTCACTTGGGTCTTGAACTTTCAAATACTTTATATCCATTAGTCTTGATGCTTCAAATCTTTTATTATTCTTGGCAAAGAACACTGTCGAGGTGTTATCACAGAAGATTTTAACTGGTCTTTCTATGCTTCTCATCACCTTCATATGATGAATTAAGTTCTTCAACCAGTTTGCTTGTCTCATTGCCTCAAAACATCCAATATACTCAGACTCCATGGTTGACACAGCCTTTGTTTGTTGCTTCTTGCTTCTCCACGAAACTGTACCCCCAGCTAACATGAATATATAACCACTAGTTGACATTCTATCATCAACACATCCTCCAAGATTAGCATCCGTATACATGTCAATTCAAGATTATCAACATGGTAAGTCAACACATAATTTTATGTTCTCTTCAAATATCTGAGCACATTCTTTGCAGCATTCCAATAGGACAACCCTGGATTTGATTGAAATCTTCCCAAAACACTTAGAGCAAAAGCTAAATCTGGCCTGCTACACACTTGAGCATACATCACACTGCCTACTAAAGAAGTACATGGTTTGTCATTCATCTGTTGAATCTCAAACTCAGTAATTGTACATTGCTTGACAGAAAGCTTGTCTCCTTTCCTAATTGGTACTTCTCCACCATTACAATGTTCCATGTTGAACCTTTTCAAAACCCTGCTAATGTAATTTTTCTGAGCCAGCCCTAGTAGTCTTTGGTGTCGATTTATGAGTATTTCAATCCCCAACACATAATGAGCCTCTCCCATATCCTTCATGTCAAAGTGACTTTTCAGCATGGTCTTAGTTTCTGAGAGTAACTAAGAACTAGTGCTTGCCAACAAGATGTTATCCACATAAAGAACCCTGAAAATGAAATTCGATTTAACCATTCTCATGTATATGCAGTTGTCTATCTTATTTTCAGTGAAACCAAAACCTATCACAACATTATCAAACTTCTTATACCATTATCTCGAAGGTTGTTAAAGGCCATAAATGGATTTGTTAAGTTTGCACACCCAATTTTCCTTTCCCTTTTCAACGAATCCAAGTGGTTGTTTCATGTAGATATGTTCATCCAATCCGCCATTCAAGAAGGCTGTTTTAACATCCATTTGATGGAGTTCCAAATTGAACTGTGCTATTAGTGCCAGTATCACACGAAATGAATCCTTGGTTGAAATTGGAGAAAAAGTTTCTGTATAATCCACCATTTCTCATTAAGTAAACCCCTTCGCCATTAATTTGGCTTTAAACCTATCCAATTTGCCCTCAAAATCTCTTTTAGTCTTAAAAATCCACTTGCATCCAATAGCTTTTGCATGTGGTAGATTCTCCACTAAATTCCATACGTGGTTACTTGCCATGGAAGTCAACTCATCATCCATTGCAGCTTTCCATTGAGAAACATGAGAACTTGATATAGCTTCTTGATAAGTGACTGGATCATCTATATCTCCAACATCATAATCAATCTCTTGTAAATATACCATGTAATCATCTGAAATTGCTAGTTTCCTCGCTCTTGTAGATTTTCTAGTAGAAAGCAATGGGGAATCATGATCAACTGATATTGTAGGTTGAGATGGACCTGCAATTGCACTAGTGAAGGGTTGATCACCACTTGTAGAGGCTGGTGTAAGGGTTGGTATTGGAGTAAGTTGAGGAGTCTCAGAAATGGTGGGGAGATAAGCTTCAGTTGGTGTAGTGAAATGCAAATTATCAGTGAATGGCATTGTCACAAGTAGGGATAGAGTGTTCATAGCACTTGGGACCGAGAAATAAGATGGTTTATCTGCACTAACTTCTTCAAAAACAAAAGAAGTAGCTTCACCTACTCCATTGTGATGAATATCTTCAATGAATTTTGCATTGTGGCTTTCCATAATTCTGGTATGAGCATAAGGACAGTATAACTGAAAACCCTTTGCTTTTTCTACATAACCAACAAAGTAGCAAGAAGTGGTCTTCAAACCCAATTTTCTTTCATTTGGATTGTACAATCTGGCTTCACATTTGCACCCCCACGTGTGAAAGTGATTGAAACTAGGCTTTCTTCCTGTCCAAGCTTCAAATGCAGTGATTGGGACAGCTTTAGTAGGTACTCGATTGAGGATATAGTTAGTTGTCTTGATTGCCTCACCCTATAAGAATTCAGGTAGTTTGGCAAATGAATACATGCTTCTTACCATGTCTTTAAGTGTCCGATTGCATCTCTCAGCCACTCCATTATGTGATGGTGTACTTGGGGTTATGTATTGAGCCATGATACCCTCTTGCTGCAGGTATAAAGCAAATGGTCCCTTAATTTGTCCTTGTTCCATGTATCTCCCAAAGAACTCACCTCCACAATCAAACCTTACTATTTTAATTTGTGTATTCAACCTCAAGTTTAAAAATTTTAAAACAATTTAGAGTTTGAGACTTGTCCGAGATAAAAAACAAATAGGTGTATCTTGAAAAATCATCAATGAAAAGAAAAAAGTAAGAGTTCCCACATATTGTTTTTGTTGGAAAAGGACCACACACATCTGTGTGAATGATCTCCAAAAGATCATTACTTCTTTGGGCCTTACTTTTGTTGGTTAAACTATTGGTTTTGCCCTTGAAGCAGTCTATGCAATTCTCAATTTCAACAATGTCAATTTTTGGCAATGCACTGTCCTTTATCAGTCTCAGCATCCTAGTTTTAGAGATATGCCCTAACCTTCGATGCCAAAGCATTGAGGAAGAGTCATTTGTAAGCATTCTCTGTGGAGTTGTGTTAACAACATTGAGACAATCATAATTATAAGTGCATTCATTTTGCCAAACTTCACCATTTAGAAAAGCATAACCAATAGCATTGTCAAACTGGTCTTTAACATAAATTCTTCTTTGAGTAGCATCTCCTTTATAAGAGAAACCATGTTTAACAAACTGAGTTACTGAAAACAAATTCCTTCTAATTGAAGGTACATACAATACATTATGTAAGGTTAAAACATATCCAGTTAACAGCTTTAAGTTGATAGTACCCACAGCTTCAACCATGACTTTATTCCCATTTCCAACATAAACATTATAGGACTCTTTACTTGTCTCCTTCTGGCTTCGAAATCATTGCAAAGAGTTGGTTATATGGATGGAGCATCCAGTGTCAAACCACCAAGAATTTTGAAGTATAAAAATCATATTTGATTCAACTGTCACAAAAACCATTTTACCTTTCTTGATTAACCACACTTTAAAAGCAAAACAGTTCTTTCTCAAGTGTTCAGTTGATTGGCAATGAAAACTCTTTTTAAAATGGGGTTTGTGAACCTGTAAACTTTGTGATGTGGAGGCTCCATTATGTTTGGCAGATACACCAAAACTTTTGAATTGCTTATTGGGACCAAATACAGATGGTACTGTGCTCCGAGGATTGAATGGCTTGGTCCCCTTATAATTATCATTTTTGACAAGCATGATTTGCTTTCCTTTACCCTTAATAGTGTTTGCAAGATTGACCAATTCCATTTTCTCGGTCTTTGACCTTTTCAGTCTGTCTTCCTCTTGGCAAACTTCAAGTTTCCTTTTGAGTGTTATAGTTTACCTTGATTTGATCATACTCACCAAGCAAAGAGTACAAGCTGATGTGCACTAGAAATTGGTCAGTGATGCCAATCTCCATTGCATTCAATTTGTTAGAAAGTTTCACCACTTTCAACAAATGTTCATGCACACTTCCTGAACCATCGAACTTGCTATTGATGAGTGCAGAAAGATGTGCCCTTACCTCAGCCTTATCTGACCTCTTGTACTTGTCTTCGATCAATGCCATATAATCCTTGGCTAAGTCACAACTTGTAATGCCACCTCGGATATGCTTCTCCATTGCATTTTAATGAGAAGAGACATTTGATTTGCCCTTTCCCATCTTGCAAAATGACCCCTCTCTTGAGGAGTGCTATTATCAACCAAGGTAGATGGTTTGGGAGACTTGAAAGCTATGTTAGACTCAAGCATTCCCAGGTTCATTTCAATCTATTGCTTCCAAGTTTTGAAGTTGGTGCCATTCAATTTCTCGACGTTAACAAGATTGAGCATATTGAAACCTGCATTTGAATACTTGTGGTTTGAAAATCATAAGTTTTGTAAAGAAGAACAAGTCTTGACTGTCTTGTTACATTGAAACATATGAAACCAGTCACACCTTGGGGCAAGAAACTGTTTATACAAGTTTACAATTTTCAAAGTTTGCATAGCCAAATATAAATATCATGGCCTATATGTATGACTACCTTTAGGCAAGAAGAAATACACCATTTCATGACATTCATCATTCACTATACATCAGTCCATAATGATCCCAGTATATAATTTAAGTAGTCTTTATTGTAATTTTAAGAACTCAAGATTGAATCTAACACTTTGGTGGAAGACTCAATGTAATCAAATGATAACTACACTACACTCAAGGGCATCAGTATGAACACCAAAACAATTATAGCCTTGATAACACATAAGGCGTCATGCATCATGATTTCATATGAATTAAGTTATTAATCATTGTACTATGCCATGCACATGATATATATGGAAAAACAATCATAGCAGTGGAAGATTGTAGTCATAAGATATGTAGTGTCAAGCTAGAGTTTGAATGGTGTGGCTCTAATACCACATGAAAGATTGTAAAGGATCAAAACCATCAAACCCTAATCTGTGCATGGACATTAAATAGCCATGCATTAAACCTAATATTTCACATGACAAGTTGACGACACTAACCTGCATTTGATGCCATAGAGATCACTGGAGCAATACAACCTTCTTCTCTCTTGTGTGATAGAAATCTTACCAAATTCTCAATGGGACAAGTTTATAATTGTATCAGAAGTGGTAAAAAATGTTTTTCACACCGAGAGAATTGACCATATCGCTATATCTATATATATACTTGTAGTAATTCCTTCCTCCCATCAAGAAAGGAGTTAGGACCAGTTACATCTTCAATGTAACTATCTGATTCAAATCAATTTAAATCTCCTTAGGTTTCCCTCCAAGTCTAAATTCCAGAACTGCATTAGTGCATTAGTTAGGCTAAGTTCAATATATATAACTCACTTAATTTATAATGTTACACTTGTCAAATGTTTGATGAAACTCACATTAAGTTTCTTACATACATATATATATATATATATGCACTATTAATTTCATTTGTTATGAATAAATGATTATCAGAGGCAACAAAATGATATGACTCAATAAAATATTACCACATCATTAGTGAACTTAATATGGTGGAACAAATTTTATGGCCCTAATGGAAAGAGCTAAACTAAATCTGATTTGAGTGAAGTTTTACACGAATATTTAATGAATCTCGGTAAATATGAATGGTTGGGATCATGATATTAGTTTGTGGAGTAGACCGAGACAAGGGGTTAGCGTCATAATGAAATTATTAACTGGTTAGCCATGATATACATGAACGTTCAAGCATTAACACCTTACGGCACAAGCTAACGACAGTCATGCACCACCTATGTCCGCGTTCCTGAGGGTACCCTTCTCTTTCAATCCCGTTACCATTGAAACTGTGGTTAGCATTTCCAAATTTTGGAGTGTTAACGCCGGGTGTCACATAGACCTTCATTCTTAAACTACCGCATCTCAGGCCCCTGACTGATTCTACCAACCCCCCGCCCCCCCGCACCCATGCCCCCATGGAACACAGCTTGCAACTTTCCTCCAATTAGTAACTTAATACGGCGCTAAACACTCGTCTAGGTCCACTCCACAATTGTTCTCATAATTGGAACCCATCATTTTTAGGTTATCAAGAAAGATCAACTATGCAAAACTCCATTAAAACACTAAGCTTTTCAGTTATTTGACTGCGACCTGATAAATAGACGATCACAATGTTGTTGATAAATAATGAAATACAATATTAAATAGCTAAGTTATATCTGATTTGAGTGCGGTTTTACAAAGATGATTTATGAATAAGAATAAAAAAATGAATGGTTTGGATCAAGAGATTACTTTGTGGAACAAATTGAGATGAGTGGTTAGCATTATATTAAGTTACTAATTGATAACACTTGAGCGCTCTTCAGTAATTTCTCATGAGAAACCTTAGCTACCAAGAGAAAAGTTGCCATAGGAGGAGGAGAAGCACCTTTGCTTTTCCTTCTCCCCTCTCTAGCTCTTCTTCACTTTATATTTTCTTTTTTCTAGTCTGTTATGGTGAACTGTGGTGACTTAGTCTTTGCCTAAGCCATGCTTGGATATAAGTTTCTCATCAATTTTTTTTTTCCATCAATTTAATCATCTTCTCAAAATTTTCCCTCTAAATCTAATTTCACTCCCACTTATAAAATTGGATCATTAGTGGCCGAGCCTTCCAAGAACCGCCCGTTATTTTATAATTATTTCTTGATTGGATATGAGTGGTCTTATGACAATTTTTTTTTCAAGTGGCAACAGTGGTACTCATGATTTTGTGTTATGGTTTAGATTGTTTTGGGTAGTGTTGGTGTGCCAAGTGATTGAGATTAACTTTTGTTGTGAGTTATATTGTTGCAACTAAATTTTTGCATCCCCGCAGGAGGTGGAGACCCACAAATACAAGTAACCTATAAAAGATCAAACAATTATAAGCTAGCCAAAGACTGGGTTTAGGGGTGTTGTGTCGGTCACAAGCTCTCCGACGATCAAGTTAGTAAGCCATATAAGACTCAATAGGCGGTGGGCAAGAGAATAAGTATGTGATAATTTCGTTACCAGAGATGAATCCTAGAAGGGTGTATTTATACCAGTCGAAGATGTGACTTTCTAGGATAGTAGTATCCTTATAAAATCGGAAAAATCCCATATGATATCTAGGAAGTAACATGGTTAATCTCAGTGAGGTCGTCGACCTTGAGCCACTGACTTCGGAACAAGATAATGGTAGCATCACTGCTCTGTTTATTCAGCTACGTAGCGGAGGCTGTTGAGTCCATGTCAGGACTTTTGAGGTATTCGTATTCTGATCCATTTTACTCTGGCCTTGGAAAATCATGGTCCCATAATTACCCCTTACCATGTATCTAAAATGACTTGTTCCTCTTGAAGATATATAGTTATTCAAAGACCATGCCTTTCAGAGTAAATCGGACTACATATTGTTTTAGTTTTTCTGACGTGTGGCATCTTTAGCTTTTGTGAATGCTGCAAAGTTCTTGAGTTATTCGACATTCAGGCATGTTGCTTTAAAGATCATGTCATGAATATCGCAATGATGGAGATGTCTTAGTTGCTTCTGCACAGAGAATGAGGGATTGTCCGTTGCTTTCCCCATTAACTTTAGTTGTTAGATTTATTGATCTCGAGGCGAGACGATCCGGATTCATTAGTGAGATGACTCTGAAATATTTCCTTTAAATATGTTCAGATCTCCTTCTTTGTTTTCTTCAAAATTCCTAAATCTTTTCTCTTAAAAAGTTCAGAGCTTTTTCCTCCCTTTTGGTTGGGTTTTTCTACTTTTCCGATCTTTCCCAATTTCTTTGTTTTCTTCATTATTCTTCAATGGATGCTCCTTCTAATGTGCTTCATGCCTCAATAGCCAATTATGATTCTCAGTATGATCTTCCTATGGTCAGAGTGCGTAGTAAAGAAGAAAGAGAGATCTTTGCTTGTATTTGCTAGCACCTTCTGAATAAGTGCACTGTTCGGTGTGAAGCTGGCCATAATGTCCAAAGCTCATTGCCTATCCCTTCTGGTCTTAAACGCCCATTTACCAAGATTCACCCTTGGTACTTGGATTTAGGGCTGAAATTCATCTTTCCCTATTTCTGAAGCAAATCTTGAATTACTACAAGATTGCCCTTTGCAATCATATGCCTGCATCGTTTATTACCTACTTCAAGCTTATGACTGAATAGTATGGAGCAAAGCTTGGTATTCAACTGTTCTATATATTGTGTATTTTGCAAAAGAGTGTCGATCCCCATTACTTCTTTAAGTCCCGACCAAGTAGATAGCCTGCCTATAACACTAATCTACAATGCTATGACAAAAGTTGGTATAAGAATATCTTAGTTGTAGACATCAACTAGGACAGTGACAATTTTGAGTTCAAAGTTCAAAATACTCCATCAATCAATCTCCGGTGTAGTAACTGTTGGATTACTCTAACAATAATAACGTGGAAGGTAATGGTTAATGTCACCCTTAGTTGATTGATAGGGCACTCAAGATCATTTACGTTGAGCATTGGAATTAGAAGTGGTTCATAGGTCAGAAAGACTCAGAGAGCATAGAAGAAATGCCATCATGGACCAATTCTCTAACCACCCTATTACAAACTTAACATGGGTCGATACAACGACTGCCAAGGATGGGAAAGATTTAGAAAATACTCTAGATATCCCTAAAAGAAGAAGAAGAAACCTAAGAGTGTCGTGAAGAAAGTTAGTGATGCTAGGTCTTCCAAGAGGAAATCTAATATGGCGAGGGGTTCTGGAGCCCTTCGTGAGGAGGTCAACAAAGTGCTTGAGATCTAGAACCCCACCCCATTTAAGTTAGTAATGATTGAAGTGGAGCAGCATCGAGTATCAATTGCCAATGATGAGGATGAAAAAAGACTTTCATCAGGTGAAGGCAAGAGCTTTGTCAATGTCCCTAGGATCCAGGTTCATTTGGTCACAGAACAAGGACAGTAGCAACAACAACATCAACAACAGCCACAACAACAATAACAACATGAATAGCAGCAACAACAACGGTTAAATGATTTTACTCGTACTCCTAGTCAAGGGATAGGATCTAAACAGCTTCGTGTCTCCATCTCTAAGGGCGATGAGTAGTAATCAGCTTCGTCGGACCTCATCAATCATCTGTCAAAGCGTCGAGTTTTTCTTGTACAATCGCGAAATGGGCTATTTCTCCACTGATAATCATGCATGTCTACGGCCATAAAGTGTTTCCCTTCAATGCAAATGGTCTCTAAAATGTGAAGCATGCCCAGGCTTTGATCCGTTCGACTATTTCTCCCACTAACTTTGAGGAGATAAATGCAGGGTTTAATCACTTGTTGAGGAATTGAACCGAAGCCGAGACTTACTGTACTCTTTTTCCCTACAATTATGAGTATTTTTCTCATTGGGTTTTTGCTACCTAACAAGGTTTTGATGAAGCACCCATCTTGGGCTGGTCATACCCTTATGAGGTTTACTACTTTCATCATGTATGACGTTTGTTTTTAACATTATGCATACTTCTCACATTTCTCCTTAGTCTATGGAGTTTTCACCGACTTTAGGTTTTACCATAGAAAGGTTTTGTGAGTTTTTCTACCAATGCATACTTTCATTAATTTGAGACTCTCATTCATCCGTTATTGTCGACGACTTCATCAACTGATCTACTTCATCTGCTAAAGACCTGATGCGATGTTTTGTTTGAGTATTTGCACACTTAAAAGGGGGAGTGTTGCAGTCCTATTAGATTTGGAATGTGATCGTGTAAACCTATCATATTTTGAGATATCCTTGTGGGATTCTACCATATCTCTTAGATTCGATATTATCCTATTAGAGTTGTAATCCTATTAGGATAAGGAATTTACCTTCTCTACTACTATAAATAAAGGCACAATAGGGTGAGATAACACACACCTCAGAATCACACATCTCTCTCTTTCTCTCCTTGCCGCTGCATCCCTCTCTCTCTGTCCTTTATATTGTTCAGTTAAATTAGGCCTACATATACTCGTTTTTTGGCAATTGAAATTCAAATTTTATAAGATTGCATCGCTCTATATCCACACAATGCTTTCGTACCATACCAAATGATAACATTTTTTAGCTATAACAAATTTCCACACCCCCTTCACCCTTTATAAATTGGGAAACTTTGGATGCGGTCCCTAACTATCAATATTTTTTTACTGAAGCCTTGTTAGTTTTCAATTTTTGATCGAAGTTTTTGAAATTAATGTGATATTTTATTTCTATGTAGGTTACTATATTTTTTAAATTAAAAATTCAATTTTATAGTTGTTTGTATTAATGAGATTTTAAATAAAAACCCATAATTTGTGGGATTAAAAATATTAAAATATTTGTGTGTTTGTATATATAAACATGGGTACATTCATCAAAATTAACAAAAAAATTATTGTACCAAAACATGGGTACATTCTTCAAAACCACACAAAAAAAGTAATAGATATTAGGCTTAATAACATTAGTAAATTTCTTCGATTAAACTTGACATGGATACATTTTCAAATCAAAAGAAAAGAATGTACCCATATAAGTTTAAGAATGGTTAGAAAAAAATTGAATAGATTTTATATAAAAAAATGTACATTTTACATATAACAAATTGGTATATTTATGAATGGGTACATTTTAAGATTAAAAATTGGAAAAAAATTACATGAATGGGTGCATATACGATTAAAAAATTAAAAACATTTTTTTAAAAAGTTAATGGGTACAAACTTATTCTAATTTTTTATTTATTTTGGAAATGTTTTGAATTGAAAATTAGTTAGGGGTTTAATAAAGGTGTGAGTATTAAAATCCTATATCAATTATTAATTTTTATTTTAAAAAATTATGTAACTGACATGTAAATTCATTATTACATTAATGCTAGGGACTTGAATCAAAATCTGAAAGCTAAAAAGGTTTTAGTTAATGAACATTAGTAACTAGGGACCGGATACTAATTTTTCCTTATAAATTTTTATGATTACCAAAATAAAAGTCATGCGGTTTATCATTCTAGTTTTTATATTAAAGGTGGACGACATAGTTCATATATCTCACTTCTAGGGTATGTTAATAAAATAAATAAATTCACGAGTTATAATTTGAGTGAAATGATTACACTATGTGACCGTGTTTAGGGTTGAATCAGGTTGTGAAAGAAATTTGTATCTCTACATTGAAGTCCAAACCATAACTTAAATTTCTTGATAATGAAAATTACTCGACCAAATACATTATTGTAGCATAATTCATTTATGTGTTTGGCTTAGTCTAACCACATAGGTTAATAATTAATTTAAGAGTAGTTCTAGGATACGCTACATCAACCCCCACCCCGCCCCTCCTCCAAATAGTCTCTTACTGGCAAAGCTAGCATTGGCAGCTACAACTGCAAACTCTAAAGCTTATTGGTTATCTTATCTTTTGTTTTAGAAAACAACACAGCAAGCTGGTATTACCAGGCAGCTATTAACATATGCATGCACCATCAAGCCATCGTAGCGCCAACGCATGCACAAAATTTTTTATCCATGCATGTACCAATGTACGAGTTCACAGATAGCTAAGTAATAACCTTAGCTGCATCATGATTCATGCTTATCTATATATGCACAACAAATGGGATGACCATACATTATATATACATACATACATACATATATATATATATATGTGTGTGTGTGTGTGTGTTGCAAAAACATAATCCCATCTTTCATGATGCAATCCCAACTCGTCTTATAATAAAACCCCAAAAAATTGAGACAGAATTAGGCAAAGCACGACCACAATAAAAAAAATCACATGAACTGTTCCAAGGGAGGAGATCGGACGGTGAAGATCAGATCCCACCAAATCTCAAAGCACCAATAGCCTTAGGATCTGTCCCATATCCAACTTATGGTGCCGGCCTTTATTAGTGTTTGTAGGGGGCACATAGTCCCCACTTTTGCCTCTCATGTGACCGACCAACTAAGGCACAGTTGACCTGTCATTGCTCCCACCATGTCCTATATTTCTATACTTCACACCATGTATAAGGACTTGCCTTTAGTCACTTAAAACTGTATACAAAAATCCCATTTCCCACCAATCTGCAGTTGATCCAAACAAGCAAAATAACACACCCAAATTGCTCAAACCTCAAAACCCAAATGGCCAAAGAAGGTTTAGGGCTTGAACTTACAGAGCTGCGGTTGGGATTGTCTAGTGGTCCAATTTTTGTGGACAAAAACGAGAAGAAAAGGGTGTTTTCAAAGATTGACGGTGGAGATGGCCGGAATAGTACCACACCTGGTGACTGCCAGAAAAGTCAGACAAAGAATCACGTTGTGGGGTGGCCTCCAGTGTGTTCATACAGAATGAAGATTAATGGCTTGAATGAGACGTCGAAAATGTACGTGAAAGTTAGCATGGATGGAGCACCTTTTCTTCGTAAAATTGACTTGACCATGCACAAGGAGTATGCAGATCTTGCTCTCGCGTTGGAGAAGTTATTTGGTTGCTATGGCATCGGTGAGTACGTAGTGGTGTATACTGATACATGATTCATTATATGCATTTTACTATTAGTATAAAGTATATTAAGTTCTCTTCCTATTTAATTAATTAAATTTTACTTTATTTCTTATTTCAATTTTGAAAACAAAATATGTATTATGGGAAAGCGCATATTAAGATGTAATTGCAATGTTGACATTCATTTTATGCTTCATTAGTTATAGGAGTAATTAACTTAAAATTATATGTGAAATTTGATTATGTACGCATTAACAATAGGAGAAAAAATAACATGATCATCACTACCATGTTTAATTTGGTTACCTTGGCATTATCCTTCTTTTAATTTGAAACAAGGTGGAATGTTGAAGACTGAACTTACAAACATTGATCAAATATACAATCTTTTGTTATATATTTAACTAGCATTTGCCTTCACACTTTGTGTGTGAACACATTTTTTTAGAAAATGAGAAGGGGAGAGAGAGAGAGAGAGAGAGAGAGAGAGGTGGGGGGAGTGGGAGGTTTTTGTTTTTGGTTTTTTTTTTTTTTTGTTAATTTTAAATATTAGAGATATTTTAACATCACATGTAGGTGAGGCTTCAATAAAAAACAGTAAAATTTGGACTTGCAAAATTACATTATTGCCCATCATTTTTTTTTGTGTGATAGAAGACTAAGTTGTTTTTTCATCCTCTTTTGATAGAAGACTAAGATTAATTATTGCCCATCATTAATTAATAGAGATTATATGTATGCACAACAACTAACACTTGACGGAAATTTTTTTTATTTTTTTATCAAACCTTTATCTATCCTTATTCTGAAATTACAATGTGGGGTGTAAATTTATCTGTGTGTGTTTACAGGCGAGGTGTTGAAAAATGCAGACAACTGTGAATTTGCACCCATTTATGAAGACAAAGATGGAGACTGGATGCTAGTGGGAGACGTTCCTTGGGAGTAAGTCTTTCAAACCAAAATCCCAACACGTAAATGACATGAATTATAATTTCTATTTTTTTATACTTATGAATTACAGTTTAAAAGTGCGCGCTAAACATATTATTGAGAACTTAATATAAACATTGCAGTATTATTATGGACAAATACCATGCCTATGGCAACAGCAAGACCTGGGTTACTTAATTAAGTTGACCTCTAGTTGAGGATTAGAACTGAAAAATGGGATAATCTAAGTTCAAACATATACAAGGATTAGAAATATATATCCTTAATGGAGGTGATACAACTTTCCATGATCCAATTGAGCGTAAAAGACGAGTAAATTGAGCGAATGCTTTCAAAGATAAGACTCTAAACAATTTTTTTTTTTTTTTGAACAAACGATAATATGAGTTAGCAATAATATGGTTCAAATTCTTAATCTAAGACCTCTTACTTTTAAGTGAACATGAATATTAGGACTAAGTGGCTAAACAAATCTATTAGACAAACTATATTTTCATGTTGAATTTTCTTGAGTGTGAATCTCTCATGAAAAAATTAAGGGTCATTAAGAAATGCAGAATTAAAAAAAGATCTTGGAATGCAACTGGATTTACATATAAGGTTCATGTAGATGGTCAATAATGGTTGCTAAAGATTAGTCGTAAAGTGAATAGGGTTAACGGTCTATATTGGTTGACTTAACACTAATGAAGTCTATAAAACCGGCACTCATTAGGCATGCATGCTATTAATTTTTTCATCCTTGTAAAGGTAAGGGACGAAGAATTATATTTGTCTTTCCACAATTTCTCACATTATTCGAATATCTTTTTGTTTTTTTTTTTACCACATATATTTGGTTATACTGCCAACATAATTAAGCATTTTTTGTAATGATGTGGGGCAGAATAATAACAAATTGTCCTTTGAGGTCGTACGGACTAGTCATGGCAATACATTATTTAAGGGAGAATAATGTAGAAAAGGTCCATTTACCCTAAACCCCACACCTATAAAACAATTAACACATTTGGTCAAGGCCAAGAGCTTCACACGCCCACGATGATTTTTTTTTTGGGGGGGGGGGGGGGGGCGGCGGCCCGAAGAACTTCCGATGCCAAAGTTAGAATTTGAGGGAAAAGTGTTTAGAGAATTTGAAGAATTTTGCAAGAGTGTTGAACTTCGGTTTTGAAGAAAATTAGGGTGTTTATATAGGGGTGTGGCCGGCCCCTTTGGGAGGAGGAGGACCGGCCACTTGGATGGTTTTTTGGGTGAGATTCATGATTTGTTAGCTAATTAATAAATTAATTAGGTAATAAATCAATTAATTAGCTAATTAATATAATTAGAAAGGAATGATTTGGGGGTTACCTTGTGGAGAAGATTTGATGAGGATGGATGAGATAGGTTTTGAATAAATACATATTTTGGGCACTTTTGACTTGATCGAGGGATGATTGCCACTGCTTGCACGTAGAAATCTCGGTGTGCCTCGAGGGTAATCTTGTCTTGTTTACCCAAAAATCCATGTGTCGCCTCCATATTTTTCTTGATTATTTTTTGCTCCAAAAAGTCAATCCTAGTACTATTCATTTTATCCTTTATTTTGTCCTTATCGTTAAAATTCAAA
Source organism: Heteromeles arbutifolia (assembly GCA_024362995.1). Taxonomy (NCBI): domain Eukaryota; kingdom Viridiplantae; phylum Streptophyta; class Magnoliopsida; order Rosales; family Rosaceae; genus Heteromeles; species Heteromeles arbutifolia. The sequence continues at coordinate 19,341,609 of JANCRC010000012.1, forward strand.
GTTTTCAAGCCATTTTCATTAGTTTTCAAGTCTTTTTCATTAGTTTTCCTTATTTCTAAAGCTTACTAAGACAAATTATTATATGGAGAAAAAAGGCGTATGACTATCATTTTTTTTGTACTTATTTAATAGTATAGCCCATTTAGTGAGTATGTCGAAAATGTTGAAAGTATTATAGGTTTTTTAGCCAAAATGGTCATTGAGATTTGCATAACTTCTCACTTTGGTCCCTGAGATTTGAAATCAATATAATTGGTTTTTGAGTTTGTCCACAATCAATTATTTTAGTCTTTGGGTGAAAAATTATGTTAAATAAGGATCAAAATGATAAAGTTAACCTCAATTTAATAAACAATAGGCCAAAATGATTTGACAAAAATTGAGTATATTTTTGTCATTTTATCCTTATTTTATGGAGATTTTTCATGGCATGACTAAAATGATTGATTGTGGATAAACTCTAGGACCAATTCTATTGATTTCAAATTTTAGGGACCAAAGTAAGGAGTTAAGCGAATCTCATGAACCATTTTGACTAAAAAGCCAATACTATACCATATGTCGAGGAAGGGGTAGCTTATGTTATGAACCTCTACACTTATTGCCTTTTGGTTTTGCGTTAGCAAGAGCTCTAATTCTAAATTTTGTGAAGGCTTAATAAACCTGATTTTAATTATATCAAATTTGTAATAGTAAGTCTAATTAATTATGCTTGTCATTTGCAGGATGTTTATTAAGTCATGTAAGAGGCTTAGGATCATGAAGAGATCGGATGCCAAGGGAACGACGGAAGAGGAGCCATAATAATCGCTTAATACCGAAAATGAAGATCAATATATGACTGCATTCGACTTCGTACGTTTTTTTTTTTATATAATCATTAATTAATTGCTGCCTTCAGCAGAGAATTCTTGTTTGAATCGTAAATTAAAGGTGAGACTTCGATATTGTTAAGAATATATAAAGGACCACAGGACTTAAGGGCATATAACATTCCTCCACCATGCATCACCATTAATTTACTTCATATATATATGTGTTTCAGACGACATATATCTCTTATTATTCAACTGCATCTTCTTTTTTATGAATAGCACTTTTGGATGCCCTACCGTTTGATATGAATTCTAGCTGTCACCCTCGTGAGAAAAATTTCAGGGGGCTTAACTTGTTACAGAAGAATGCTTGGTGTGGCACTACTTTATACATTCAAAACATTCTGTGTGTTAAGCTTTTAGTATAATATATAGAAGGCTTGATATAACCTAAAAGCATAGAGCATCTTCAAGAGATGCCGTAGAACAATGAAAACTCTATTTTAAAGAGCCAAATTCAATAAAAAAAAAAAACATTTTCATCTCCAAAAGATATTGTAAAAGAGTCTTTATTATATAAAAATGAACAGACACTCTTTAAATTTTACAAAGCAAATATTCACTTGTTAAATATTAAAAAAATAATAAAACTCAAGGGTGGACTATTGAGTAAGGAGAAAAGGAAGAGAGATAAAGTTGTTTTAGAATATGAGTGGGTTGCATTTGATTTGTTAATAGTAAAGTATTCAAAGTTTGTTAAAATCAAGAGACTGTTGGAGATGAAAAATTAAACTAAGTAGTTAAAATAGTTTTTCTAACACTGTTCTTGCTAGTTAATTTTTTTATTTTTTTATTTATAGTTTCTCTTAGAGATGCTCTTAGACCATTTGCAATTGTGAGGATAAAGTTTATATTTAAGCTTCAAAATCCCCCCAACTATTTCCAATCATTGGGCTAGAATAAGACTTGGGGAGAAAAAAAAATTGGGCCGAATTTCCCCCAATGTCGAGGCAACATGTAATTGGTTATTCGTGGCAACCCAATGTCGAGTCATCGACAACAAAAGGCAATTAAGAACATCCGTCAATCGAGCACGACCTAACAATGGATTAAGAAGGTTCGTTATTGATTAGGATGAGCCCAAGGAATAACTTAAGTTGTAGGGACAGGATTGCAAAGATATTCCAATCATAAGATACATAACCTACGGATCTTAAGTCTTAAACTATGTTCCTAGCCATAGGATGATCGAAGGAACTATCGAACATCGGCAAATGCTGGTTTATGTTGTATTCAATAGTATGTCTCAGACTAAGCATGTAGTGACATGAATATATATATATATATAAAGGTGCTTATATATGAGATTGAGTTCACTGAACATTAACTAACCAAGTAGTGTACGAATGAAAGATTACCTACTTGTCAATCGTACTACACTTATGGCATCACTGGTTTAGTTCTTAGACCTAAGGCATCACTAGCTATCTGGTGTTGAGGAATGTTATATTTGGTCTTGCCTTGAAGCTCTCAAATGATAATGAAGCCCTATTGTGTGAGGTTCGAGATCATGTACATCAATATGGCGATATGTGAATGTACAACAAGGAATCTATCACCTTCTAGGTATCATGAAGGTTGATATTGTAGTAGCCCCTTGACGATCTATCTCCAAAAGTCTTTGGCCAAAACAATGTACAAGAGATACATCAAGGCGATTGACAAATGTTTCAAGCTCTAAAATATATGACCGGAAAATAGTAGACAGATGAACAAAATTGCATTGTAACCATAACTAAGGTCCTAAATATGTGTTTTATGAATTCAAACATATTCCGACAAATCTGGTTAGCCAAAAGCCATTGCTAGATGGTACTATTCGGTTTGTAAATATTCTTACAATGTTAAATTAGATCCAATTCTATAAAATAAGATTAATTTGATTAATCAAATTATTAACAATAGAATGATATCAAAGAAAAAAATTGGTGAAGGTTGAATTTAATCTAAATTGTTTATATTAAATGGTTTTTATTAATTGGTTTGGGACTTCTATTTGTTGTTGGTTATATGAACTAAAATAAAATAAGGAAGCCTAGTCCAAAAAGAAAGACCAGATTAACTAAATAAATAAAATAGAAGCAAACCAGGCTAAAGCCCAGTGACAAAGGGGGTGCGGCAAGCCCAAAGGAAGTGTCTCCTAGACATGCGGCACACATATGTGGTAGAGGATTAAAATGTAATCCTAATGGCTTATGGAAGTGTTTTATATATATGCCAAAAGGGTCTTTAGACCTAGTGTTGATTTTACATATTGTGAAATCAAAAATTGAGAGAAGAGAATTAAGTTTTCTAATCTAGAGAAATTCAAAAACAAAACATCACACCCTATACCCCTTACCAGACCTACCTGGAGGAGAAGGACGTAGTTAGTTCATTGTCTTCCTACTTCACCAACTAGAGATTCATTCGTGTGAATACTAGTAGAAGGCTAACACATGGGAGCATCAACAATGAATTCATCCTCATATGAAATGTAAAGGTTAGAATTCTAAACTTAATTTAAGTTTATGAATGTGTTCATTTTGCATGAACACAAACACGTCGATTAACCTAGATCACGTGAAATAATTTAATAAGATTGAACGAAATCCAACGTTCCACTAACCATACATGTAAATTGGATTATATATGCTTATGTCGCCTTGCCACGCTTCTATACATGTGTACTAAAGTAATTCATAGGCAAACAGATGTTGCTTTGTGCTTGCCATGGATTTCTACTAGCGAGGATGGTGTTGTCAGCACAAACCAAAATAAAAATCTCACATGGAATAAAATATTTGACAATTTAATTCCATCTCGACTATTAACCAAACCTCTGTAGGTGTTTACAATCAGTGAAAGACTAAGTGTGCAACTTAAGGAAGGGAAGCTTGGATAGAGCTGTGATTGGCATTGCAAGTGGAAGGAGTTTGAAGAAGTGGTGGGTGTCTCCCTTCATAGTTCATTTTCCCTATACACAATCTACTTTCCAACTAAATGATGTTTATTTATTCCTTGCATAGACTGAGAAAGCAATGGCGATTTAGAAAACAAGAAATACGCCCAAAAACTCCACTTTTATGTTGTTTCATGCTTGGGACATCCTCAAGGATTGTCCAATATGGTGAACCACTGTGGACCAACACTGGATAAAATTATTTTATTAAAGAAAGGTCAAGCGCTAGTGTTGGCGATGATGTTGACAAATTGGGGATTCCATCTTCGTCTATACCAAGGCTGTAGGGATAAGATAAGCAAAAAGAAGCAAAGAAAAAAGGGTGGATGCAAATCCGATTGGTGCCAAACTTTGTTCCAGAGTTGAAAAAATAATTGAAGGGTGTAAGGACACCAAAGAAGAAACGGTCCGAATGGGCTTACCCATGAAGAAGACAATGAAAAAGAAAGACGCAAGAGACCTTATAGAGCACAAAAGGTTCGATCTAGAGCAAGAAAAAGCCACGTAGCTTTGTTTTTCCATGCAAGGCCACAATATTTTCATGTCAACAATGTTAGAGAATGAGCATAAGTCTAAGGGTACCTAGGTTGGCTATAGAGTCAACTTTTCAAGAGTTTTGTGACTAATTGCTCCTGAAAACAGAATTCTGATATCATTATTTATTTGGATGATTGGAAACCAATTTATGGTTTATTAGCAATTGGTTGAATTGTTGAAAAGTTGTTTATTGTGTTCAAATGATTGTTATTAATAGAATTGATATTAATTGAAATTCATCTTTGACGGTTGATCGATGTGGCCTGATGAATGGCAGTAAAATTATTTGAATTTGTTTTACTAGTCAGATCATATTACAAATTGCCAATTGAATATATATATAGATAGATAGTTCTTCAATTAGTTTTGTATTAAGGATTTCACCAAAGGTTCATGGATTCTATGTTTTGAAATGCATAGGTAGATTGTATATGATACAATTAAAACTCTTTGATATAGACTTTGTGGTCACTTTTGTTATAATTTGAAAAAAAAATTTAATAACACAATTCATACTCATTTGAGAGAATGTAAGAGTGTGAGAAACTGATTATTAAATGTTAGAATGTGAGTACGAAATTGATTATGAATTATAGTCGACTATTGTGGTTCAAACTGGTCAAAAAAAGTCTTATATAAAGAGGTGTTGTCTCATTTTGTATAGGTTTGAATAATATCAGTCATGATTATGTACTCATCAATGGACAATGATTCTTTGTCAATATTTCACTCAGAATCTAATAAAAGATTCAAGTGGATAAAAACATATATATATATATATATATATATATATATATAGTGGTCATTGTTCTCGCAGAGATACGCTTAATTGTAGAACCAAAAGCCCATTATTAGTTGAGATTTGAGCATTGAGAAACTTATAGAGAGGAGAATGTCAGCTTTGAAGATCGTGGCTTCTTCATCGTTTCTATAGGTTAAGTTCTTACAAACAAAACTTAAAGTGAGTTGATGGGTTAGTTGAGGCAAAGAAGGAGAGAAAATCTAAGAGCCTTGCCTCTAGCCGCGGGCCCTTGCATTTGGCTTTGAGATCGATGGTAGTCCTTCCATTTCCCTCATTTCCTCCTCCGCCTATTTCTAGTATCTATTGTGGTTTGCCTCATCTCTCTCATATGTTAGAGTGGTCGAATCCAAGTGTATCGCATTATTTTTCTAGGTTTTTTGCTTTCATCTTTGATTGGCTCAACGAAGCTTCAACCCATTTTTTGGCCAGGACTTATGTTGTATTGTTGTCCATCTATTGAAATCAATGATTATCTTGGGTTTAGGTGACATCCAATATGTTGTCATTTAGTTTTCTATTCGAGGCGAAGCCATATGGTTATGTTATAGTCTTGACAGGGCATCATGGTAACAAGTGGTGTTCTTGGTCATGGTTTGGAGCCCCAAACAAACAAACAAACAAAAACAAAAAAAAAAACACGAAGCCAAAAACCCTAGCAGCCAATTGACTCTGCCGCCATCGGAGCACCATCTACCTTGCACAAACCCGCACCCCCTGAGGATGCTTGAAATCCAATCACCTAATGCCCCAGAAACGAACAATGAGAAAATTAACTCCATCGTCCTCGAATAAGCAGCACACTGATCTGAACCATAAAAATAAGGAAACTTGTAGAAATAAACATCCTACAAGAAACTATGCCAAAAACGGCACACACAAGGAAGGTTGTGGTGTGAACACCTGAGCCGCGGGAGCTCTATACACCTTCTAGTAAAGCCTCGAAATGTATTGGAAATGAATGGTTTTAGATCCAGAAAGTTGTGGGATCAAATGATGCTTGAGCGAATTGGGAGAGTTAGAAGATAGATTGGATGTAAACATGGAGGTAAGAAAACAGTAAGGAGAAAAGGAAAAGGAATGTCGGAATTGAGGGCTTTCTGACTAGAGTTCAGGCCTGTTAACATGATAACAAGAGGGTTTGGGACAAAGAAAATTGGGTTGGTGAATAGGAGATACCACCAAAACTAGGCCTGGCAAACGGGTCGTGTCTGTCGTGTTCGTGTCGTTTTCGTGTAACACCTGTTATCTTAACGGATCGTGTCGTGTCACGCATGTTATCTTAACAGGTTCCGTAAAGTGACCCGACCCGTTATGACCCGTTAAGAAAAATATATTTTTTTCTTAAATTTGCACATACCACTCATTGCCACATAAATATAACTTCAAAACATTAAAACACATTTGTCGTTTAAGTACTACATCTACACTCGAAAATAAGAGCCTAATAAAAAAACATTCATTCCCTACTAGTCTATTAAAAAATTAAATGTGCAAGAATATGCAAAATGAAAGAGTTTTTGTTTTCAAGGTTGTGAAGCCCTTCATTAAGTATAACATAAGATTTTGTGGTATCCACTAGTGTAAGTATTTTAAATTGAAGATCGTGTTCATTCATTGTATTCATATAGGGTCAAGGAGTGTAGATTTCGAAAATATCGCGATATTTTCGAAAATATCCCGATATTTTGACGAAAACCAGTTGGATAGTAATTAAAATATCGATACCATGAAAAACCGATAATATCGGCGAAATATCGCCGATATTATCGGCATTTTGTTCCTTGCCTATAACCAAGGTATTAAATATCGATAATATCGGAAATATCGGTAGTCCGAAAACACGGAAATATCGACGGAAATTTCGGGATATTATCGATATCGATAAAAATAATATGGAAACCACGGAAATTGTAAGAAAAACTTGGAAATTTTTATTGAAACTTTGCAGGATGTTTAGTTAGTCAATTATCTATTAGTTTATCACAAAAAATTGGAAGGAAATGCATTACATGATGGATTTAACTGATTTAAGTTGATTATATAGCGAGCTGGCAAACATTGTGAGTGTCGAAAATATGTAGTAATTAATGAAAGAAGTTTAAACACACCATAATCATTTATATATAATGAATTAGTACAATATTTTACACTTTATACATTGCATCGTAAGATACATGACTGACTTATTACCCTTTATTTTTTTTTATATAAGAATTATATGATTGTGGGGGTTTTATTTAAAATTTATATTGAAGATTGGATTCCTTGTCTGCACATCTCCTTGAGCCAAGAGCCACCAACTTTTTTTTTTTCTTGTGCCGGAGCCAACAGCTCTCTGTTAGTATTTTCTGACAAAGCTCTCTCACTTTATGTCAAAATAAATAATTATTTCGAAACACCCGTAGAAAAATGTCAGCGTAGAACACGTGTCGCGCATCCATGCATTTGTTCCTTAGGATTCCAAATGAAAGGTCAGATCTCTCTCTCATTTCTGAATGCAGTATAGAAATTCGAGAGCCCTTGCATTTCTCTAGAACAGACAAAAACTCTTCATTTCACTCATCCATCTCTCTTCTTCCTCTATGCTCTGCAAGAGAGAACCAGGGCCAATCCTCCATAACAGCATGACATCAATATAGTGCCCACCTCTCTCTTCAAGGAGTCCTCTTCATCCTCGTCGGCATTCTCATCGGCTCCACCTTCTTCATCCTCCAGCCCAACCTCTCCCGCCTCGGCCCCTCCGATCCCAACTCCGCCGCCAACTCCGTCTCCAGAACCTTTTCCACGGCCCACGACCTCGTCTCCAAGCCCACCCATGCCAAGGTGGGTCATGTCCTCTCCACCCCCAGCACCCTCCTTTCTTCCCTGCCCCCCCCCCCACACACTTTTGCGTCCACGTTCTGCTTCCCCGCCCACAGATCCAACCAGAAATCCGTTTGTCTTTCGGGTTGCCCCCACTTTTGTGTTTCGGATTCCCACCCCCGTCGCGGCTTGTCTTCCCCCCCCCTTCGAATCTCTTCCACCCCCACTTTTTTGTTTCAGATTCCCTCTTGCCGCGACCCTTCTCTTTCGCCGCGACAGTCTCTGGCGTTCTTCTCCGGTTAGCATAATTTCAAAATATCGCAATAATTTCAGAAATATCGCGATATTATCGATATTATCGATAATATTGCGATATTTTGACGAAAACCAATTGGATAGTAATTAAAATATCGGTACCATGAAAAACCGATAATATCGGCGAAATATCGCCGATATTATCGGCATTTTGTTCCTTGCCTATAACTCATCTTGCAATCCTCTTTAATACCCCACCTCCTAAACAAAGTCTAGTTCTATATTTAATACTCCAATCGCCAAAAATGTTTGTTCAACGCCCAATTCAAAATCATATGATTCAATCACTTTCAATACATGGGTTGCGAAAGAATCAAATTCTCGCCACAAGCGGCCACATTCTGACATAAGTTATGCTAGGCGTCATTCCAAGCGTTTGTTTTTAGGTATACATAGCTCACCATAGTCTTTTTTGTTTTGGAAGATACATACGTTGAGTTGGTTCGGGAAATTGAACATATTCGTTGCGAGTTAGGAACCGTTGATAAGGTCAACATAGAATTAAAAACAAAGGTAACTAGGAATCTAACCCGAGTCTATCACATGAAATACTTGAATAAAAGTGAACCAATAGGTAAATCCAAGGGCTGCACCTACACTAATGAGGATGTAGAATTGAAGAAGAAATTTGTTGTGTAGGAAGAGGCTAATTCTTTTAAGTTTTAGGTTCAACTTGTGTTGCACAATGATCAAGCCATTCATGATGTAACCATACAAGAGGTCCTTGCATTTGGTAATGCTTCACCAATTTAGTTGTGGGAGTGGGATAAGTACATGTTTTTTGGTTCACAATTGATCATAGAAGTCTTTCAAGCTTAGTTGTGGGAGTAGGTTGAGTACATGTTTTTTTTGTTCTCAAATGATCATACAATGTCTTTAAATCTTAGTTGTGAGAGTGGGATGAGTACATACACAGTACTTAAAATTGGATGTGGGAGTTATATGTTTGTGTGTACTAGTGTATTGGCTTTATTTTCAATATCAAAATTTATTGTGTGCTTGTGGAAGAAACAAAATGACAAGATTACAGCAGACCAGACACAACATTTCATAAGTCCTCATAAACACAAAAACATGCTAAATTGTTAATTGTAAAGCCTATTAATTGTGTCTGAATACGAACTGACAACTGTGTGGCATAAACACTCAAAATCAGTTCTTCGATTTACACATCAACACTCGTCCTAAATTGTGAACTGATTTCACTCCTAATAACTCTCTAGGATAGCAAAATTGATCCTTAGCCAAAGCTTTTGTAAAAACATCAGCTATCTGTTCTTTGGTTGGATAAATACTAGATCAATAACTACAGTTTTCAAAGCATCCTTAATGAAATGATACCTCCTGTTGATATGTTTGGTCTTTTGATGAAAGATATGATTGGTGATGGCAATTGCTGAAGTATTGTCATAATTCAAAGGTGTTGCCATAGTTTGAATTTCACCAAAATACTCCAAAACAAATCTCATCAAAGTAACTTGTGTTGTGGCTTCTGCAGCACTGATATACTCTACCTTTGCAGTTGAAATAACAACATAGTGTTGCTTAACAGATGACCATGAGAACACACCACTTCCAAATGTGAAAGCATAACCAAATATACTCCTCATGTCAACTTCAGAGCCACTTTAGTCACTATCATAGAATCCAAACAACACAGCTCCTTGTCTTTTCTTGTACTCCAAGCCATAATCCAAAGTTCCTTAGATGTACCTCAAAGCTTTCTTAGCAATTCCATAGTGTTTATTTTTTGCACAATGCATGAATCTTGCAAGCAAACAAGAAGCATACATGGTATCTGGCTATTTGCAGTGAGATACAATAGCTTTCCAACAACCTTTTTATATTGAGCTTCATTTGCAGAATCACTGTAATCATCTTTTCACATTTTTTTTTTTTAATTTAGAACAAGAGGGATACTAACAAGTTTGCAATCCTACAATCCAAACTTCTTGATTAGTGAGGTGACGTACTTCTTCTGATGAATCAAAATGCTTGATTCAGTTTTCATAACTCTCATCCCAGAAAATGATGCAGCTGTCAAGATCAACCATTTCATATTTGTTCATCATATTAGACTTGAATTCCTCCATTACTCCATACTGCTTCCAGTATATATAATGTCATCCACATAAATCGATAGAATTAGAATTTCTGCACATTCTTTTCCTTTTGTATACAAAATTGATTCACTGCTGCTTTTCTTAAACCCAAAGTTATCAAAATGAGCATCAATTTCTACATACCACACTCTAGGTGCTTGTTTCAAGCCATAGAGAGCCTTATGTAATCTATACACCTTGTCTTCTTGTTGTTTATAGTAAAGCCTTTGGCTGATCCACATAAACTTATCCTTGAAGGACACCATTCAAAAATGCTGACTTAACTTCTAGTTGAAATAGCCTGTCAATTGTTCTTTGCAGTAAGAGCAATCAATGTTCTTATTGTATCCAACCTTGCCACTTGTGTAAAGGTTTCATTATAGTCAACTCCAGTCTTCTGTGCATACCTTTTTGCTACTAATCTTGCTTTATTTTTCTTGATTGACCCATCTAGGTTCATCTTAGCTTTGTACACCCACTTCATTCTAATCACAGGCTTGTCAAGTAACCTATTTATCAACTCCCAAGTCTTGTTTTTCTTAGTCATATTCATTTCTTCTTGCATTTCAATTTTTCAAGCATCATCTTGTGCAACATCATCAAAGTTCTTGGGTTCAATAATGCATAGGTTGCAATGTTCATACACTTCACTGAGATTTCTCCATCTTAATGGAGTTGTATCATACTCATGTGGATTATCATAATCAACTTGCACACTTGTATTTTGAGAGTTAGAGGCTTCACAAGAGATTGGTGAACATAATCTAATCAAGAATTCAGGTATCACAACAACACTATCTTCTTCATTTTCTCGTATCTCTTCACTCTCAATTGAAATTAAAGGAACAAAAATTTCATTGACTTAGTTCTCTTCCCAGTTCCATTTCCATTCTCATCAAATATCACATCTCTAAACACCATTACTTTCATTGTTAAGGGATTGAGAATTTTGTATCCCTTTTTCACATGAACCATAGCCAATGAAGATTCCCTTTATACTTGACTCCTCCAATTTGTGCCTTAAAGCTCTTGGAATTAGTGAGTAGCAAACTGACCCAAATATTCTGAGATGCTTAATCCCAGGCTTTCTTCCACTATACATTTCAAAGGGTGTTACATTCTTTAGAACTCTTGTAAGACACCTATTCAATAAGTAGACAGTAGTTTTGACTGCCTCACCCCAAAGCTTGTAAAGAAGACCCTTTTCATGCAACATGTTTCTAGCCATCTCAACCATGGTTTTATTCTTTCTTTTTGCAACTCCATTCTGTTGCCGAGTATATGCAAAAGTGATTTGTCTTCCAATTTCAAGTGACTCAAAGAACTCATTAAACTATGTAGAAGTGAACTCTCATTCTCTATTTGTTCTTAACTTCTTCAATGAGCAGCCACTTAACTCTACTATAGCTTTGAATTTCTTAAAAATCCCAAATACTTCAGACTTGTTTCTCACAAAGTAAATCAACACATTGGTGAATAGTCATCAATGAATGTGAGGAAATACTTGTTTCCACTCATGGTTGGAACCTGCATAGGACCACAAACATCTGAATGCACCAATTCAAGTGGTTCTTTTGTTCTCCAAGAAGATTCCTTGGGAAATGACTTTGTGATGTTCTCCAATAGCACAACCTTGAAAGACTTATTCACTATCTTGGATTTCAGGCAGCCCAATACCATTTCTTGGTCTTGTAAAAGCTTGAGACTTATGTAGTTGAGATGTCCATACCTTTTGTGCTATATCTTTGCATTTTGTTGCACACAACTACTCAAAGCAAGTTGTTTGCTTGTGCTAAAGATGAATGGAAATCACCTATTTCCCTTCTGTTTGAAACTGACCACAAGATTGCTCAATGACCTATTATCAAATACATCCACTCTATAATCACCAAATAGAATAAAATAACCATGTTATGTTATCTGGCCTACACTCAACAAGCTTTATGCCAGACCAGGTACAAGCATCACCTCTCTTATATATCTTTTGCCCTTCATTGTTTCAATAACTAAGGTTCCTTTCTCTGTAACATCCACCAAAACTCTAGTGCCTACTTGGACTTTGGCTTTCATATTTCTATTGATATCCACAAGCAAACATTTTCTAGATGTCATATGATTACTACATCTACTGCCTATATACCACACATCATTTGTCTTGTTGACTTCATTTGAATGACTAGCATAGAACAAATTGCTAGTTTCTTCTACCTGATGAGCAAAGTTAACTTGTTGCACAGTTTTGTTCAAGTTGCAGTTTTTGGCAAAATGACCAAATTTACTATACTTGTGACATTTGACCTCACTCTTGAACCAGCATTCTCCATAGTGCAACTTATCACAATGCTTACAATTTCCCTTTTCTCCAGTACCAACAACTTCAGTTTTCACAAGAACAACAACCTTATTTCCCCATTGTTTCTCTTTTGCTTTGAAATTGTTTTGATACTTGGCATTGTTAGTTTGACCATTAAATCTATTTTACTTAGATGAAATGTTCATACTAGCAAATGCTCTCTTAGTGCTACTTTTGCCATGCCTATTTAACCTTTGCGCATACCCCTTCAAAATGGCAACCACATCCTGAACATGAATAGTATATAAATCTTTAATGTTTTCTATCATAGATGCAATGCTGCATACGATTCAAGCAGGCTAATTAATAGCTTATGTATTATTCTTTGGTTACTTAACTCTTCACCATAACTTCTTATTTGGTTGATCAAATCAAACAATCTAACGAAATATGCAGACAGTGATTCATCTTCATTCTAATGTATTCAAAATCTCGTCTAAAACCTTGGAGTTTTATAGATTTTACTTGTTTATCTCCAACAAATTCTTGCTTCAAAATGTCCCAAGCTGCCTTTGCAGTATCTTGCATTGCAATCCATGGGAAAATTTGGTCGGAGTCAGCACCCTGGATGATTTCAAGTGCTGTAACATCCTTGACTAGATGTTCTCACAACAACTTGCTCTCAGTTGCTGTAAGCTCCTTCTCCTTCTTCGCTGGAGTATCAAACCCCATTTTAACCAGATTCCATAGCTCATGTGACTGTAAAATGTTTTTCATTTTGATTTTCCAGAAATCAAAATTTTCACCATTAAAGACGGGTGCTCTCAGTTCTCCTCTACCAGATTTAGCCATATTAGACTCAGATCATTGATACGAACATGAATCACTGCAATGAGTGTTTGCTGTGAATCGGAGTTTGATCATTCACAAATGACGCCTGGAAAGCTCATACCCAACTTGGCTTTGAGGTCATGTTAGAGTAGACTTTTGATACAATTTATGAGGAGTAGTGATGAAAATAGATGATGAAATGGTCAGAGAATATTCAGAGAGCTTCGAAGAAGAAAGGAAACAATGAAAGGTCACAGAGAATGTGAATCTGCAGTCCAATTAATTCCATCAAACATGTTGAACTTATGAGCTCGGTACATGACAAAATGTAACCATTAGGGAAGAGAGAGAGAGAGTGTGTGTTACAATTCAAAGTGTAATCTCAGCCATCCATCTTATACTTCTCTGAGATTATAACAATTGTCACTCACTAAGCCTTATGAGACCTAATAAAGCTAATTACTCTTAATCAATTTACTCAGCCTATGAACTTGAGTTTTTACATAGATTAAAACATGTAAACACTCTCAAATCAGTTCTTCGATTTACACATCAACAATTTGTTATTCTCTTCGGACTTATTTTTGCCGTTTCCATCAATAAAAATTTATTTACATTGGATGTCACAAGTTAGAACCATCACTGAACTCATAAATAAGATGAAAGTTATTATCAATCTGGTAATTTACATATGATTGATAGCTGGCTTTTTAGCCAAAATGGTCCCTAAGATTTGCATAACTCCTCACTTTGGTTCCTGAGATTTGAAATCAATAGAATTTATCCCTGAGTTTGTCCACCATCAATCGTTTTGGTCCTGCCTTGAAAAATCTCCATTAAATAAGAATAGAATGACCAAAATAGATTTAATTTTTGTCAAATAATTTTGGCCAATTGTTTACTAAATTGAGGGTATATTTGTCATATTGATCCTTATTTAACATAATTTTGCACGGACTGACCAAAATGATTGATGGTGGACAATCTTAGGGACCACTTCTATTGATTTCAAATCTCATGAACCAAGGTGATGTGTTATGTAAATCTCAATGATCATTTTGGCTAAAAAGCCTTTATAGCTAGTATACCTTCAAAATATAAAAAATATTATCAGTTTGTACATCTTATATTAGCACTCAGCCCATTCTTGTACGACGATAATTTTTTCTTTAACCTTATTTTTTTAATTAACAAAGTGAAATTCTTTGGTTACAAGTATTTACCAAAGCATGAGGTTTTGCAGATTATTTGATTGACACGATTTCTTGGATTACAATATTTCTATATTTCCGGGGTTCACTACAAAAGAAGGTACTATTTACACATCTATTTTTACTTTTCACACACTCTTGTTATTTTTTATCATTAATCTTCTTCAATTCATTTTATTTGACAGCCGAAAATCGAAAGAGGTGTGTGAAAAGTAAAAATAGGTGAGCGGATAGCACTACCTTACCGCAAATTATGAAACGGTGATTAAAGGAATTACAATGACTTGATATGTATGTTATTTTAGTAATCTAAAATTTCTCTTCGCGAATAATACAAAGATACATTTATCGCAATTGGAAATTAAACGCCCTAATAGAGAAGGCAAAGATGAATCCAAAGAGCACTGTAACCCCAACATGCACTACTGCAACAACTCCCACAAAATCATGTCTGAAACCAAAGTAACTTCTCAGAAATTGTTCGACAGTTTGACCATTATCGAGCATTTCGTTCAGATCTCCGAACTGTGATGCGATCAATCCATACAAGGTCCAAGCCACCGGACACGCCCAGTAGTACCATCTCCACCATATGGGAATCCTCTGTTGCCCAAGTGGAAAAATGAAAGACAAGGAAATATTAGAACGTGATATATATCGCGAAAAATTCTTCTAGTTCATAGCAATAATCAACAATTACCGGCCGTGGGATGATGAATCCTGAAAAGAGGTTCCACAGTGCATAAAATGCAGAGGAAACAATCGCAGCAACATGATGGTTTGGTGTCACAGCCACAGTCATCATGCCGTAAAATGTGAAGTACAACAATGTGAAGTACATGAAGAATAGGTACCAAAAGAATTTAACAAGAGTCATGTCAAATCCGATCATCACATAAGTTATGACACCATAAACAACCGCTTGTAGTAAAATATATGGGAGCTCAATCAAAACCTGTAACAAGGTAGAAATGAGAGAGAGAGAGAGAGAGAGAGAGAGAGAGAGAGAGAGAGAGACCTGAGCAAATGCATATGGCAAAGCAGAATACATCCCTGCAGCCTTTTCTCTATAGAAGACTGTTCTTTCAATAGCCACTATAGGCTGCACTGAGGTAGCATTTTGTATCCCGAGGAAGAGAACGGCAGTATACATAGAACCCATTGCATTGAACAAATCTTGTTGTCTTCTTCTGCATCAAATAATACAAAGCAAATCAGAATACAGGACAAATAGAGAAAAAAAAATGAAAAAAAGAAGAAAAGGCTAATGAGTGTCACCAACTCATTTCTTTGTTTCCTTTTTCTAACTTACGTTTTGGAGCCGAGGTTCCAGAACATTGACCCCAACATCAACGCTATGACAGTTGTGAAGAGCAATCTTACTGCATTATATAAAGGGTTGCGCCAATATGACCAATGTTGTTTCCATAAGCAAGCAATGGTCTGTACGAGAAATGGTTGCGAGTATCGAGTAGGGAAGTAGAGGTCCTTTGAAGGAGGAGCAGGTGTGCTGAATTCTTTAATAAGTTGCTTGTTTCTCCTGAACCATATTATGCCGAGCAATGATTTCAGCTACTAATAAAAGATATATAAACATATGGGAAGGATGTCAATATTTTTCCGTGGTACACTATTAAACCATGTAGCAGTGACATATCAATTAACAAACCTGTATAGCTCTGAATTTTTGTAAACTTGGGTAAAATCAATCCCCAAAGATAATTCTTGTGCTGAAGTTGTAGCTTCCAGCATCCAAGTTGCTGGATTATAACCGTCTTTTATTTTACTGACTCCTTCAATTCCCTTCGTTCAAATAAATGAGTGTTAACGTACAGTTAACCCATGTTATTGAAATGAAGGAAGAATTTAAAACATTCATTGTTGCATGAGGGAAATAGGACCATCTACTTGTTCGTCCATCACATCCTACCTCAAAATACTGGATTAGATGGCAAGAGTGGCGACCCAATGGCCCGACATATATTTCTTGTCCACCTCGCTTCAGTAGGAGTAGCTGCAATCACATTATTATTCTATCATACCCAAATATATGACAGAGAAAAGAAAAATTAGACTTGCAATCAATTAACATTATTATCACCTCATCGAAAGCTTCAAATATGTCAATGCTGGGCTGGTGGATGGTGCAAACAACTGTTCTTCCAGTGTCCACTGTGTTCCTAACTGTTCTCATGACAATTGCAGCAGCTCTTGCATCTAAACCTGAAGTTGGCTCATCCATGAATATTATCGAGGGGTTCGCTACTAGCTCAACTGCAATAGTTAGCCGTTTGCGCTGCTCAGTTGAGAGACCATTCACGCCAGGCAACCCAACTAGCACTTGCCTCAATGGCTTCAGTTCTACAAGTTCCATCACTTCCTCAATGAACAACTGCAATTAATTCACAATTAGAAATCAACGTTATCACAACCAGTTATATATTTTTTTTTTCCATACAGAAAAGAAGAAAGAAAACTAAAAGACTATATTTTTTTTGTTAAAAAGGTTAAACGGCTTGACAGAAAATGTAAGGTTTGTTTGGATTGTTCACGATCACACCCAATTTTCTTGTTTTGTAACACTAATCATAAACCCTGAAACATATTCTGGTTTTAGATTTAGATATTATCACACTAACCTTTCTGGTTTCAGCCTTAACTTCTGGTGGCAAACGAAGCCATGCTGAGTAGAGCAAAGACTCATGGACAGTCACATGAGGGGAGTGGATGTCATTTTGTTCGCAATATCCAGAAATCCGAGCAAACGTTTCTTGCTTCTTTGGGTAGCCAGAAATTTTGACGTCTCCTTCAATATATCCCCCAGTCTTCCTACCCGCCAATACATCCATGAGAGTGGTTTTTCCAGCACCGCTTACACCCATCAAAGCTGTTAAAACACCTGGCCTGAAAGCACCACTCACCCCCTTCAGAAGCACTAATTTGTCCTCTACGACACCTTGGGTCTTCATTTCCTGTTAGTTTAGACTTTGTTTGGCATAACTGTTCTCTTGAAGCAATTTAACAAAACTACACCGGAAAAAGTAACCTAACAAAATGATCTAAAACACTGCATTCGGTTTGAAGTTACCTGTGGCATGTCAACTGAGTATATAATTTCATCAAAAGTGATGGAATAAGGTTCAAATGGAAGAACCATCCCTCTTCTGTTGTTACAAATAGCTTCTTGATTCCTACTCTCTGCATGCCAATTAAGATTTTGATGTTTATCCAAGAGCAAGAAGTACACAAACACACATAAGCGTTAGAGGTATGCACATTATGGATGAGAATTAGCACCTGTCTTGGTTTGTTGATTTGAGCTATTTTGGCTGCGTGGTAACTGACTTGTTCTTTCTGTTCTTCCATCGTTTTCATTGCTTTGTGAATCTTCAGATTTAACAGCCTGAGGTTTCCCAAGTGCTGCATGGCAATTGTTTCCCACGTGAATAGATAATCTTAATTCGTCAAATGTTTAAATGGACGGATAAGGTAAAGATACCCACGGTTTAGGTACGTGAGAGCGACAATGTAAAAAATGTTGAATAGTAATGCAAATCCAGCCATTGCCCCAACACCTATCCAGTACCAATATTCGTGTGGAAAGACTCCTTGGGACTTCAAAGCTGCAACTCCCAGAGCTACTGTTGAGTTTGGGAGCACCTTTTATTGGAAAGTAAATGCAGATATCAGATACGTTTAAAGAAACAAACACAAAACATATGAATTATCTTGAAGAGGTACAAATGCAAGATGATTTTGAAGGAAGTACATGTCTCCAACTGTTCCCGAGTAGTTCGTTAACTGATATTGCATTCTGAGCATACATCATAGGTGAAATCCAGTAACCCCAAATCCACCATTTTTTAATATCATCTGTGACATTAAGGAATTAAAGCATCATATAAGCTGCAACAAAAAGAATAAGTACTGTCTCTCCCGTATGCATAAATGTTATGTTAATATATTGGTCTTACCTCTCGAAAGCACGAAGCCACCCAGTGTAAAAAGTATGAGCAATGCAAATGACCCTAAGGTGTTAGCAACAATCAAGTTCCTACACGCTGCTGCAAGAAAACGGAATAATGCAGAAGCCATCTGATTAACAAGTAACAGCAGTACATATTGCCTGAAAAACCTGCAGCATGTGCAAAAAAAAACCAAGATCAGGGATCGGAATGCATGCAGAAGGACAAACAAGTTCTGATTTTAACTTGTTTACCGATGGACATTTGGATCAAATCCAATCACATAGTAGGTCATGAACACCCAAACTCCTACTTCTATAAATGCTATGGGGATCTTGAGAATCCATGTTGGAAGAGCAAATGCCCATGCAGGGAAGAATAGGAGGTCTCTTTGCTTATAAAAGACGGGAAGCTTCATAATGGTCATCGAAAGCTCTGCCATCCCATTAAACATCACCATGACCACTGAGAAGAACAAAGCACCCATATAAACTCCTCCATCATCTACTGAATCACGGGGCATCTTTGTTCGTAGGAAGATTGTCATGGTGATCAGAGCCATAACTATCAACTAGAAGCAGCAAACAGAATTTTAACTAATTAATAAAGAGTTCTTTGTAAAATACTAAATCAAGAACTATAATATATATATAAATTTAAAACCTACTTGAGTCAGCCTGAAGACGTAGACAAAGGAATTCCTCTTTATGAGCAAATATTCTCTTGAGAAGCAAGCTTTCAACAGTTCTCCTTTTTTAAGACCATACTCTTTGATTGTCAAAGCTGCCGGGTGGTTTCTGCTCTTGTCGAATGGAATGGACAGTTCATCTCCAAGTTTCCGTCCCAGAAGGAATGATTGAAATGCCACCGAAAATTCCTTAACTGTTATGAAACTGTACGGTTCATCTTTCCGTACCCAATACTGCTCCTGGTCTTTCTTTGATGTCACCTATGGAAAATTTGATGAAGTATACAATTACATTGTTCTATGATAATTAGTAGGTGAGAATAACAAAAGATAATTTACAGCTAGCTACCTCTTGTAGGAAGTCGGCAATGGCTTTCCTCTCAGGACATTTGAACCCCATAGATTCAAAAAACTCAAGCACATGTTCGCGGGGACCCTGGTACACAATCTGCCCATCCGAGAGGAGGATAATATCATCAAAAAGATAGTAAGTCTCTGGTGCTGGCTGTAGGAGTGAGATGACTGCCGTTCCATTAAGAATGTGAATGCATTGCTTGATTGAATTCACAATTTGAAATGTCGTCGAGCTGTCCAAACCAGTAGATATCTCGTCCATGAACAATGCCCTCGCAGGTCCAACAAGCATCTCACCTGTAAAAGCATTTTTTAACATGTTAAAAATGTATGCAGAGAAGAACAATTCGATGATGCATTATACATTAGTTTTGAATTTCTCTACCTGTTGTGACACGCTTTTTTTGTCCTCCAGAGATGCCTCTTAACATTTCATCCCCTACTATGGTATCAGCACAGACTTCCAGTCCCAGAATCTTTTAAAAGAAAAGGACTTAGATATATATAACTGATTTAAGAAAATTGTTTAGAGATTTTGAGAGGACTCTTATGATCAAAGGTAAACTTCTCAGCGTTGTTTACCTTTAGAATGTAATCTGTCACAACGTTCACCTCCTGCCCTTCTGTTGATATTGCCTACAACATTGGAAGCCAATAATTGGAACCACATGAAGCAAGCAAGTACTCTTAATTCGAAAAATGTAAATAAATCTCATTCAGTTAGATAATATGAAGTACTTAAGAACTATTTCCACCTATTGGTATGATATCTGCCAGAAGACTCCATGCTATAGACTCTGCGCGTGTGCATGCAGATGCGTGCGTGCATGCGTGCGTGTTTGTGTGTTCAACAATGTACTGTAGGTTTATTTCTCACCTTCATGAAGACATCAATGACTGGATCAGGCTTGATGTTAGCTTCTTTCTCTCTTCTGGACAATTCTGAGAGCATATCTACAGTTGGCCAAATAATTGAAAATGATTCATTTCTTTTACATATACACAAACCCGTTTGAATGTACCGTAAAAAACAGTATGGAAGGAAAAGAAAGTAGTTCCACGAAATGAACTAACCATAACGTGTTCCGACGCCTTGGCATCTTGCAGAGAAGGCCAAGGTTTCCCTAACAGTCATTTCTCCAATATGAAGGTCATGTTGACCGATGTAGGCAGCAGTTCTTTGGGGTACAAATTCATTCATTCCATGCCCATTATAACTCACCCTTCCGGAAAGCTGAAGCGAAAAATTTTCTTTTCAAATTAGTTACGTGATTAAATTTCTGGACACCAATTAGAGAAAAATTAGAGCTTAAAGTGAGATTCCTTTTCACCTTTAGGTCCGGATCCAGCTTTCCTGCCAAAGCCAACAAGAGCGTGGTCTTACCAGAACTTGGAGGACCCAATAGCAATGTCATCCTACAAAATGCATCCAAAACAAATGAAATCTGGGAGCCCAAAATATCCTTTTCTTCTCCTTTTAGTGGTGAGCAAGTAAACAAGTGCAAAGTAAGGCCCTTTGCTCACCTGCTAGGCTTTATGATTCCGCTAACATTGTGGAGGATCGACAGATGAGTCTTTCTACTTGAAAGAATACGGAGACCATTCAAGATGCCCTTCAAGATCAAAGGACGAAGTAATTACACTTTGAGAATAATATCACAGAAAAGTCGATCAACAAAAAATACCAACTTCTGCATCTATGTTACCTCGATAATGTTAACACAGAAGTTAAAGAGTGTAGGCAAAGCTCTGCCTCCTACATAAGTTTCCGCTTCTATGTTTAACTGCTCAAATCGAACTTCAATTGTTGGAAGAACAATTCCAACCCTGAAAAGTATTCACCAAACAGAAACAACCCATAAAAAAAGTTCAGCTAAAACATTTAAGTACACATTTCCCTTGTTTGATTATTAAGAAACTTGCTAAATGCTAACAAATCAACATTCAATACAAAAACTTAAGCAATAATGTATGTAGAAAAATTTTGTCCGTGTTAAGGACGGTATGTAACAATTTTACAACTATCTTTCTTCAACATCCACATGGTCAGATGGGAAGTGGCAGACTGCATGGAAACTGCTATCAGAGCCACAACACCAATAAAAAGACTAGAGGCATAAACCTCCCGTATAAATCGAAACTATTATGTCAAGTGACAATCGGTTCTCGCCTCTCACACGGCTTTATTTACCACCACTAAAGAATCCATCACCTGAATTTCATTGTAAGTTAGGCCTTCAGAATCCTGCACTAAACTGAAATCTGAATACCTTTTCTCGTGTTGACTTATCAATGTTCTTGAACCTATATAGAATTATTCTTTTCATGTCTTAACTATATATAAAGAAACAATAGTAAAAAATGGGATAAGGAGGATCTTATTACCTATCGATTCGATTCTTAAGCTTCAGCAAGAACCTCTCGTTGTCCTCATCATTGCCTTTCAGGAACCTCTCAATCAATTCCTTTCTTTCTTGGAAGCCAAGATTTGGTATATCAATTTCACTAGCTTCACCACCCGGCATAGTGAGTATACCTTTCCTCAAACGGTTGTAAGTGGGAAGCTTCTCAAGTGCTGCCCATTTAAGAGCAACTTCTTCATCTTCTCCACGTGAAGACCTCGAAAAAACTTCCATACCATTGTTCCTCCATCTCAAAGAACTGCCTAATTGGCGACCATTTCCGGCTCTATGTATATCACCGCTCTCCATTTCCAATTGGACAATGCAAATTGTTGCTGCAATCGCAAAAGCAACTAAAAACCGCCAAATGAAACACGCGCGCACACACACAAAATAAAAACTAATTTCTTTCAAAAACTATTGCACCAATGGAGGCAAGATTTTGAATTCTGGTAACACAAAAATTGGTCATTGGAAAACTTAATACAAATACAAGACTCTAGAAATAATGCAGAAGGGAAAACTATCAAGTCCAAATTCCCAGGATTAATTTGATATTAGCTTGTAGAAGTTAAATCCTTAGCAAACATGCATTTTGTTCTGCAAATGTTTGATCAAATATTTAACTTTGAAATGCAAGGCTGTGAGAGCTTCAAAAATAAAGGGCTCTTGGTAGTGCAATGGGGAAATACGGAAGAGAAAGACTGTCACACAGACACACACATGCATCTATATAATACCATGTTAGGTTAGATAGAGAAAGAGAGGGGGAGGGAAAAGTACCATTTGTGCTAGGTTAGAAAGAGGAAGGGGCGGGGGTGTGTGTGAGTAGAATGTACCATGCTAGGCAGGTGTACCGTGCACGGCAGGGGAAGCCTTAAATCTCAAAGACAAATTTTTCTCCTTCTTTCATGTATTTAAAATTGGCGCGGTAAGAACAAAAAATTAATATTGCCAGTCATTATACAATGTTAGACACTTGCCAAAGGATATATAATACTTCAATCCCTCTATGATAATGCACATATCTCACTCATTGAGAATAACGAATATTTATTGTATAAAATTTTATAATTGAAACCGTGAAAATAGTTCCCTTGAAATACAAGAAGAGATCGATAAGGATAGTCAAGACTTCTAGAAACTAAATCTATAGAATTTGGCTCCTAGAGTTTTAATGTCCTTAAAATAAATGGAGGATGTTGAGAACGAATTCAAGTGACTATTTTTTGTAGCCACTTAGTACTACAGTTTAGTGGTATTTCTCCTCACTTCACTTGTAAGTAAGAGGTCTTAAGTTTGATTTTCGTCAATGACGAAGTTGAACCACATTATTATCGTTTGTTTAAAAACCATGTACAACTTGGTTTGTACCTCTTGATTAAGAGACATAACTTCATATGAAACATGTGTCTTCAATTTGAGTTGATATTCAAACTACTAGAACATATTTCTGAAGTGTTTTATGAGTTATATACGGAGTATTAATGTTTAAAACCAAAAGGACACAACTCCACCTTCGAAAAGGAGTGAGAGTTTGATATCTACGGACCAGACCAACCAGTCGCATTCCGTTTCAATTTTCCTTAATGAGTTAGGATTAGAATAGATTCATCGTAACATCACATCACATTGAGTATTGAAAATTATAAAAAGACGTCATTTTCCATCATAAACTTATGGTTTAAGGGTTTTTGTCTTGAGACAAAACGTGAACGTGCATTAAATGTTAATTGAACCCCCATCTATATTTTTCTCAAAAGTCCTGCGGCCGACCTGCTGGATTCTTAAGGGCATGTACAAACTTATGGTTTGTACCTCTTGATTAAGAGACAGAACTTCATATGAAACATGTGTCTTCAATTTGAGTTGATATTCAAACTACTAGAACATATTTCTGAAGTATTTTATGAGTTATATACTGAGTATTAATGTTTAAAACCAAAAAGACACGATTCCACCTTCGAAAAGGAGTGAGAGTTTGATATCTACGGACCAGACCGACCAGTTGCATTCCGTTTCAATTTTGGGGTTTTTGAACCTTAGTCCTTGTAAAAGATTAAAATTTAAAAAAAAAAATATGGTGCTAGATTACATATTCAATTTAATCCCTTGAAGTGTACTTTTATCAAAATTTACATTCAATTTTTCTTATTTAATGTGTATTTTTACTTAATCTCTCCACATTAAATTTTAATTTTATTAATATGCACATATTTAGTTTTTTAATTATAAATGAATGTAAATGAGAAAATATTAAAAGAAATTTGTGATACAAAAATATATAAATACATAAGCGTACAGAAATGACTGTGCCGAAATATATAAAATTGACTTTTTGTACTGAAATATTTGTACCTACATGATTGTACCAAAATATATTATAATGAACCTAAATGTATTATATTGAATTAATGTACCTAAATGTCAATACCGAAATGTATGTACCAAAATGTACGTACCGAAATGTCAATACCGAAATGTACGTACCTAAATGTCAATACCGAAATGTATGTACCTAAATGTCAATACCGAAATGTACGTACCAAAATGTACGTACCTAAATGTATGTACCGAAATATAATATATTGAATTAGTGTACCTAAAAGTCAATACTCAAATGTGTATACCAAAATGTACGTAACGAAATGCATTATATTGACTGAAATGCATTATATTGAATCAATGTAACTATATGTTTGTACCGATGGATATACCGAAATATTCAAATGTATTAATGTACCTAAATGAAGAACATACAAAATTGTTATCGGAATATATATTATAAAAAAAAATTAGTTCCCTAAATGTAGACATTAAAATATATTATGATGAATAAAATAAAAATTAAATTTAAATGTAATTAATACATTAAAATAAAAATAAAAAGATAAATAAAACATCAAAATATAACTAATAAATGATATGATTAAATGTACTAGGGACTAAAATTGGATTTTAATCTTACACAAGGTTATAGTCTAATAAAACTCATCTTTTTTAAGGATTAAAATGAAGTTTTCTATTCAATTTTCCTTACGAGTTAGGATTAGAATAGATTCATCATAACATCACATCACATTGAGTATTGAAAATTATAGAAAGACGTCATTTTCCATTATAAACTTATGGTTTAAGGGTTTTCGTCTTGAGACAAAACGTGAACGTGCATTAAATGTTAATTGAACCCCCATCTATATTTTTCTCAAAAGTCCTGCGGCCGACCTGCTGGATTCTTAAAGGCATGTACGACGAGGTCACAACAAGCTTACACCACATATTCTAATTTCTATGCCATAATCTTGGCCGGTTTGGCAACGCTCACACTATGCACATGATCTGCAGATGTCTTATGGATATTGGATGGAAGTTAGCAGTTCCATCCTTTTCTTTTTCCTACAAACAACAATCACATCAATTTTTTGTGTGGAGTTAGTTATTAGCACGGTAAAATAGTCAACCTTGCACTAATGGTTATTGGAAAAACCAAAAGAAAAACGAATGCAAGATGATTATTTTAGGGGATTTTCTATGGTGATCTAGAGTATGAGATGTTCCGGACTTTTCAAATGTTCGATCTTTGTTCAAAATTACAAAAATCAAGATTTAATGGTTTAAAGCATCATAGAATGTTTGTGGTTTTAGAAAAGACCTTCAACATCTTTCATGCTCTTCATCATCGTGCACCCAATAGGAAAATTTCTTGAATCGGCCATTACATCCGCGGCCATTACATCCGTGACACTACAGAGTGGCACAGAGATGGCTTCAAGCTGGTGTCATTTTCTACCAAGAAAAGTTTTCCAATCGTCAACAACCATATTGTGACAGCCCGTCCTGAGAAATAATTTATCGTTGATGTGAAATGTCGAAAGTACCCTTGGACGTTTTCTGTCTTGTGTGACTTGTAATATTATGGTAGTCCAAATTCTTAATTTCCTATTATTTTGGACCCAATAGGATGTGAGATTTTTAGTGTTTGGGATTGGTTGGATGCATTTGGACTACACACACCTACACTCTCTCACTTTCCCGTGTACTCTCTTTCATCCCTCTCGAACCTTCACCCATTTTTCGTACAAAAGTACGGACAAACCTCAAAATCCTTTCATCTCTCACAGATCAAACCAATGGAGTCCATTTTCATGATCCTTGCAAGCTCCTGAGAACATCCATATCATTTTTGAGACTTGGAACGCTTGAAAACCCTAGAACCCGTAACCCAGAAATTAAGGCACTGTTCATACACACGTAAATGCGAGGTTTTTAGAAGATTCTAAAGCCATAGAAAGCTTTCGATCATCCTCACAAAGCTCGGAGAAGAAAAACCAAGTGATTTGGACGTCGGGAAGTTGAGATCGGCAAGTTTGAAGTTTGGCCGGATTATCGAGGAATTTTCCGGCGTGATTCCGTGATTTTTGGAGCTTGAAATTGGTAAGGATGTGTTCTATTTGTCATAAGCTTCATTTTGGTTCAAATTTCATGAGATTTGGTTGAGAAATGGCCGAGATATAAGGTTTTGAAAATTTCCCAGTTTTCCGGCGAGTTGCAGACGGGGGCGAACGACGGTCGCTGGCGAGGTACATCGGAGAAGAAGAAGAATATTCCATCAGAGTTGACGGAATATTCCTAACGGCGTCAGGTAACGCCGTTAACTTCTGTTAGTATATAACGAAATATTCCTAACAGCGGTTAGGGTTTCCGTCAGGGTTCCCTGCTCATGGCCACGCTTGTGGCCATGCACTTGCCGGCGCGAGGCGGCGTGTGGGTGGTCGGAAAAATATTTTAAAATTATGGGAATGTTTCTGAGGTTGAGTAGATCACTGTGGTATATTCAAACATCCCATTTGAGCATTGTATGATGAGTTATTACCTATTGTTGGTTATGTGCGTTAAATAACGTTTTTTTTTTTGTTATTACGCATTTAGGTGAGGCCTATCCTGAGGACGAGCACCATCAATCGAGGCTCAAGGGTTATGGCCCTTCAATATATCAGTGAGTGGGCTTTTGTTTTCCGTATATACCTATATAAATGAGATTTTTCCCAGAAAATCAATTTAAGTGAAATGTGATATGATATGCCATGCAAAGTATATATCTATTTTATTCATGCATTAATAGCTGCATATAATGGTGATTGGTGCTATGGACGCACAAGTAAGTATCAGGTGAGTATATATCGATGACAGAGAATGATTAATATGAAATGATGATTATGTGAGATGTGTTGAAAGCTCATAAACGTGCACCCCGGTGTTAGTGCTCCCGCCCAGAGTTAGGGCCACAGTCTTTCACGTGGATGTTCACCTCCCGCACCACACGCTCATCTTGGATCCAGGTTAGGTGCACAGTCCTGTCGAATAGACCACTTTCAGTGGGTTCGACTCGTAGGTGACCCGCGATTAGCGCACAGTCTTCACGTGATTGTAGCACTAGAGCGTACTATTTACACCCAGTCCTGTCGAATAGACCACCTTGAGTGGGTTCGACTCGTGTATAGGATACATATGTGATGATGAGCTATAATGAGATTGATTATGAGCTATAGTTCAGCCAAGCTGATCACTCGGTACACATGTTATTATCTATGATGAGTTTATTTCACCTGATATATTTATGTGATTTGATGAGATATATTTTGCATGGCATATACCTTGCATATCACTACTTTTGAGCATGGTTTTGAGATAAGTATATACGTATTATATATTTCTCGGAAATTATACAGGTTTTACGGCGAGGGGTTAGAACCTTTGAAAGAGAAAAGGCCCACTCACGCGTTTTGTTTTTTGCCCCTCCAGGTTCTAGGTAGCAGTGCTTTGGTGGCCACGAGGGATCCAACAGTGTTCTGACAGAATTCACAAAAGTAGGATTCACCTTCGGGTGTTATATCTTAATAATTGTCCTTGACTGCAACTAGGCGTTCTTATTGCTCTGAATGTGTATTTATACACTTAGACTCTCGCTAGCAAGTTATTTGGATAGTACGGCTAGTAGTTGGTCTTTATCTTATTAGCTTCCGCACTATGCACATGGTTACGTCACTCTCACGTGACGGCCAGCACGCCCTCCTTGGGACGGGGTGTGTCAATGTTGTATGGTTTACAAACTATAATTTAAATTCATGGTCTCTCTAACATTACTCAATTAATTAATCTATGCTGCTTTGATCACACACAAAAGTTTATTTGACTATTAATTAAAACCCCTTGTAGTTGATCCGGTGTGCCTAAAAAGGACACCTTACCTAAACAACTAAACAAGAAGACTAGCTTTTAGGTTTGGCTTCCAATTCAATAACCGAACCACCACAAAGGGAAGTTCAATGAAGGAAAGTTATATAGGTTTTATTCAAGTTTGGTATATGACTGTAAACCTTAAAAGCTTAGAGTGTCTCCAAGAGATGTGTAAAACAACCAAAACTCTATTTTAAAATTAGAGGCAACTATTCACTTGCTAAATATTAAAAATAATAAAACTAGAGGGTGGATTCTTGACCAAAGAGAAAAGGAAGAGATAGAAAGTTGTTTTAGAAAATGAGTGGATTGTGTTTGAATGTTACTAATAAAAGAATAATACTTGGCTACTTAAAGAATGAATAGGAGTTTCCACTGAAAACTTTTTGTTGCCGAACTTTGTGTTTATGATCAGAATTGTTCATGTTATAAATCATTCTATAAAGCGTTACGAACCGTCTATGTATTTGTTGCGATAGATTGACTAAACAACCATAGTTTTAATTCATTCTTTTTGCATGAATGATTTTTATAGAATTATTCATAATACGAACAGTTCTGATTATAAGTACAAAGCTTTCTAAATCAAACACGAAGAATTTTGAGCAAGAATTCCTACTCATCCTTGAGTAGCCAAGCATTGTTTATAATAAAATATTCAAAATTTGTTAAAATAGAGAGTGTTCTTGGAGATGAAAAGTTAAACCGAGTAGCTAAAATATTTTTTTACGCTATTCACTTGCTATTTAAACAAAAAATTTGAGTTTCTCTCGGAAATGCTATGACCAATTTGAAATTGGCCTCATAGTCTGGGAAGTTTTATGAAGTTGATTTACAAAAACATATTTATCCGCAAGCAGTGGATTGGTTTAGTAGTTAAGAGTTTTTCTCTTGAACTCACTGCAACTCGGATTCAAATCTTCCCCCTCCTCTCACTCTACCATAAAATAGCAATATCAATTATATTAAAAATAACAACATTTTACCCAAACAATTATTTGCATCTAGAATGCTATTATTGATGCAAGTGGTGGATTGTTCGAATATACCTTACTCTTCAACCTAAGCCGTCTTAACTCAAACCCTTCCTCCTCCCTTCACAGTAGATTAGAATAGTGATATTTAGACCCCTCATTTTTAGGCTTCTTAGATTAAACATCTGTTCATTTTAACAATTTGATTAAACATTCTCCTACAATTTTGGGGCCATGTGTATTTTAATTAACCCATTGTAATGTACCTAAATTACATAATTTTCCATAGCCTTTAACACGTGTTTCCCGTATCCAGTTTCTTCACGCCAAAATGCACGCAAGGTTCCTAGATTCTTGCTAACTAATGTCTCAGAGTTTTAATCCAAGAAGAACACTGATTGTTGAATATCAGAAGGATTTGAATTTAAGGATATTAATAATGTTATTTTTCTCTAGTTAATTCTATTTTCCAGCGGCACTTTCTTCCTTCCTATGAACATACCGTAAGTTTTAGAAGCCTTCTTTCCGTACTGAGGTCGACGTTGGACAGAACAAAGCTTGGTTACAGATTCATCCCCTTAATTAAGTAGCAGCCACCGCCCATAACCGACCACCGCATCATTCCCATATTCTTGCCCATGTGCAAGCAAACCACGACATCCCTCCCCATTAACTTGGAAATTTTTTTTTTCTCTTCTTTTTGTTTTTTCCTTCCAAAAAATGGCACTATGTTATAAACTTATAAAATTATTACAAAGTATATCTTTATTTGAGTTTGTTTGATTTATATTTTTATTTTATTAAACCTGTGTGGTTGGGGTTTTGCTGGTGATGTAGGCCTATGATGAAGATGATGCATTGCCTGAAACACAAGTAGAATTTCAGGCAGATGATCCTATTAAGGAAGATGAAGTGGCTAAAGATATTGTAGTTGTTGCACATTCGAACGTACCTGTTTCACCTATAGAACCTGTATTACGTACTCCAACATCCAAATCAACGAAAAACAACATTGAAAAGAACATATGTAGTGTGAAGACAGTAAGTGATCAATTTGAAGCACCTACATGGGATATACTTCCAAGTCAATTCAAATCCCCACTGAAAATATTTGGATAGGTACACTATAATGACATGGATGGAAAGGAGAACATTGATCAACTCCGTGCTGAAAAAGAAAATCTAAAGGAGTTGGATGAGATGAATGTTAGGCGTGAACAAGCTGAAGTAGAAGCTATTCTGTTGAGCGAGGCATTGGCTGCAACTGAAACTGAATTGGAGGAAGCTCGTAAAAAACACACACATATATACATGCAAATCTGTGTGCACACACACAATACTTACTTGACCTTTGGCTTGCATTTACTATAACTGTAAATAATTCAAGAATTAATAAATTCTTTTTTATCTTTAGCCTGCAACAGTTTATATATTGTGCCCTCATGCAATCTCGTTATATGTTTTATTCTAATATCAATCAATATAACCGTTTTAGAATGAATAAATCTTCGATGTCTATGGATAGAAGATCACAAATGTATTCTGAAGGGGTTGAAAACTTTTTGAATTATGCAATGCTTCACGCTACTGATATTAACTACATACGTTGTCCGTGCCTAAAATGTGGTAACATCAAATCAAGGACGGTTAAAGAGATAAGAGAGGATCTCTTTTTCAATGGTATAGATCAAAGATATTGTACATGGTATTGGCATGGAGAAGCTGTTCCAGATAGTAAGAAGGAGAAAATGAGTAATCGGGAAGAAATAGTTGAAGATAACATTATCGGGATGGTGGAAGCGTCAAATCCTGAACAATTTGAGAAGTTGTTGGAGGATGCAGAGAAACCTGTATACCCTGGTTCAAACTTCACAAAGTTATCAACCTTGGTCAGATTGTACAATATAAAAGCAAAGAATGGGTGTAGTGATAAACTATTTGCAGATTTACTAGAATTTTTAGGAGTTTTGCTCCCATAGAAGAATGAAATACCCCCCTCTGTCTATGAAGCAAAAAAAACATTGTCTTCTCTCGGAATTGTAGATCCTGATGGATTGTTTGGATTTGTAGATCCTAGCAGAATCTCTCAAAAGGCTGGCAGAAATGAACAAAGATCAATGCACTGGCTCTTAGATTACAGAACTGCAAAAACGGACAATTAATTTTTGCTCCGTATAACAAAGGGTTATTAGTACTATGTGTTTTGAGTTTTTTGTTCCTAACAGATCAGTAGTTGACCATTGTGTAATAAAGAACGCAATTATTTATATTTTGTAGGTTTCATTGGTTGTTGGCTATTATTGACCCCTATGAGGAATTAGTGTATTCTATGGACTCGCTTAATTGAATACAGATAGATCATGGAATGAAGGACATTGTTGAAATGTAAGTATTTGGATATACGTTTGTCTTTATTTCATGCATTTCAAGATTTGTATATATTCATGTGTTCTTATCCTCTATGTGCAGAGCACTGAAGATGTTTAAAGCTCAAAAGGGAATAAAGGGTCGAAAAAAATATCAATTGGAAAGTAGTAAATGTAAGGAACATTGTGTTTTGACCTTAAATTAATCTGACTAACTTACTTTTATACTTTTTTATTTGTATATGCAGTGCCCTTTGCAAGAAGGAACAGTAGAATGTGGATATTATGTGATGAAATACACGAATTGGCTACTATCTTATTAGTATCTTATTAGTATCCATGAGATTGATCAAACACATCACAAATGGTCATTCCGTTAAAAACTCTTTGGGCAATTTTCAAAGCTTCGTAACTCAATCGTTTCTTAACCAAATTCGACCCATAATATATCAAAATGAAGATAGGAAAGTGTAGAACAAGGTTATACCATTTGGAAGCCCAATGGTTGCCGGAGATGGCCGGAAAATAGGCTCAAATGTGACTGGTCCGTGGAAAAACTGGAAAACTCGTCGGAAACTGGGTAAACTTTAAACGTTCATAACTTCTTCAATAATCAACGAAATTGAGTGATTCAAAAATGAAAATCATACTTCCTGCTAATTCACCGTGGTTTGGCCGGAAAACGGCTTGAAATTGGATAACCATTTTCGAGTTAGCCAATTTCGAGCCGTTTTCCGGTAAAACTAGGGCGATTTAGCCATCAAGAAAGATACCATGCTCTGTCTCGTTGAGAAGTATGATTTTCGTTTTTGAATCACTCGATTTCATTGATTATTGAAGAAGTTATGAACGTTTAAAGTTTACCCAGTTTCTGGCGAGTTTTCCAGTTTTTCCGCGGACTAGTCGTCTCTGAGCCTATTTTCCAGCCATCTCCAGCAACCATTGGGCTTCCAAATAGTATAATCGTGTTTTACACTTTCCTGTCTTCATTTTGATATATAATGGGTCGAATTTGGTTAAGAAACGATTGAGTTACGAAGCTTTGAAAATTGCCCAAAAAGTTTTTAACGAAATGACCATTTGTGATGTGTTTGATCAATCTCATGGACCATTTCTATTGATTTTCAATGTCAAGGACCAAAATGATGTGTTTGATCAATGTCAAGGACCATTTGTGATAAAAACTCTTATATTTCAATGTCAGGGACCAAAATGATGTGTTTGATCAATGTCAGGGACCATTTGTGATAAAAACCCTTATGTTTGTTCGTTGGCTAAAATGTACCAGGTAACATTTTTAATTTGGTACATTATTGGACAGCAACTTTGTAACGTACCAAGAGTTTGGTACGCCATTTAATGTTATGCTGACATATATTGATCGTTTGGTACGTAAAGTTTTTATTTTTGAAACGTATCCGTCTGGAAAAACGTTATACAGTGTGTGTTTGTGATGTACCAGAAGTATGGTACGTTACTTAATGTTACACTGACTCATATTGATTGTTTGGTTCGTGAAATAATATTAAATTAGATCATTCCAGGCGTTTGGTACATAAAGTCTTTTATTTTTGAAACGTATCGGTCTGGAAAAACGTTAAACAGTGTGTGTTTGTAATGTACCAGGAGTTTGGTACGTTACTTAATGTTACACTGACTCATATTGATTGTTTGGTTCATGAAATAATATTAAATTAGATCATTCCATGCTTTTGGTACGTAAAGTTTTTTATTTTTAAAACATAAGAGGCTGACAAAGTGTTAAGTGTGTTAATCCAAACGTACCAATTATGTGGTTTGTCTATTGTCATTAGTTAGACGATTAATGATCAATTGGTATTAAACTACCAACTAATAGGTACATTAATTAGCGTTATATGACACATAAGAGGTTGACAAACTGTGCAATATAGATACTATTGATTATCAAATGGTTCCCTGATATATGGGTTTTTGAGATATCGAGAATATTTTGAAGATGAGCTATCTTTCAGAAGTGTATGATAACTGAGCATATACAACATTGAGCATGAAAGAGAAGCGTTTATAATGGTAAGATACAAAAACATAATGATTTATTACCAAAAACATAATACTGAGCAAAATCGAAAGGGTGCTGAGCAAATTGAAAAAAAAAAGGGTTTTTATCACAAATGGTCCCTGACATTGATCAAACACATCATTTTGGTCTCTGACATTGAAAAGCAATAGAAATGGTCCTTGCGATTATCCACCATCCATCATTTTGGTCCTTCCGTTAAAAACTCTTTGGGCAATTTTCAAAGCTTCGTAACTCAATCGTTTCATAACCAAATTCGACCCATAATATATCAAAATGAAGATAGGAAAGTGAAGAACAAGATTATACCTATTTGGAAGCCCAATGGTTGCCGGAGATGGCCGGAAAATAGCCTCAAATGTGACTGATCCGCGGAAAAACTTGAAAACTTGCCAAAAACTGGATAAACTTTAAACGTTCATAACTTATTCAATACTCAACGAAATTGAGTGATTCAAAAATGAAAATCATACTTATCGACGAGAAAAAGAGAATGGTACCTTTATTGACTACTAATTCACCGTAGTTTGGCCGGAAACGGCTCGAAATTGGATAACCATTTTCGAGTTAGCCAATTTCGAGCCGTTTTCCGGCCAAACCACGGCGAGTTAGCCATCAAGAAAGATACCATTATCTTTGTCTCATCGATAAGTATGATTTTCGTTTTTGAATCACTCGATTTCGTTAATTATTGAAGAAGTTATGAACGTTTAAAGTTTACCCGGTTTCCGGCGAGTTTTCCAGTTTTTCCGTGGACCAATCACATTTGAGGCTATTTTCCGGCCATCTCCGACAACTATTGGGCTTCCAAATGGTATAATCTTGTTCTACACTTTCCTATCTTCATTTTGATATATTATGGGTCGAATTTGGTTGAGAAACGATTGAGTTACGAAGTTTTGAAAATTGCCCAAAGAGTTTTTAACGGAAGGACCAAAATGATGGATGGTGGACAATCTCAGTGACCATTTCTATTGATTTTCAATGTCAGAGACCAAAATGATGTGTTTGATCAATGTCAGGGACCATTTGTGATAAAAACCCAAAAAAAAATGATAGATATGATTGATAATCAAAAGGGTGCTGAGCAAGTGTTCTTATTGTGGTGTCCAAGCTTCTTGCACCTCCCACACTTCATTGGTCTTGATTCTTCCCCATTAGACTTAATCTTCTTAACCCTTGGTCTGCCGGGTTGTTTTCTTGTCATTGGAGGCTTGATGACAAAATCCTTCACTATATCAATTGGGGGTTGATGGATGTCAGGAATCGGTTCAACTGGAAAAGAATATGAAGACTTATAGTAATCAGCTGTGAAATAGTCTTCAATGTAATCATAAGGATTGCCATCGTTGTGCATGATAGCTGCAACTGCGTGCGAGCAAGGGAAACCTTTAATCCGCCACTGACAACATGAACAATACCATTTTTCCAAGTCCACCATCACCGAGTCATCGCTACGTACTTCAAATACAAACTCGCTTGACCGGCTAATGTGCCAATGTCTTCCCACCTCCAATAACTTATCCAACTGGTTCTCCATTTCGGGGCATAAATAAGAGTTCCATTTCTCTGCAGCAATACGTCTCTCAGCATTCATCACCATCAATTTAACTCTTATGGTTTCTACCAATTGAAATATTGGTAATAATCGTTGTTTCCTAATCCAAGAATTGAATGACTTGGCAACATTTGACCACATTTCACCGTACCTGCCAAAAAAAAAAAGTCAATCAGACTACTGCATAATCCTGACATTATGTTGTTTCATAACCAAAGATTTCATACCAACTGAAAACTCCTAAAAAATATACTGTTGAATGAAAGCATAATAAGAGAAGGAATAAAAATGAGGAAAAGGAATAGTGGTAGGACGGCAAGTCTTAAACCAAATCATGTACACAAGCACCTCTTCATTAAAACTCAACATAACAATTGTACCTGGCACCTAAAAAGAATGCATTTGAATAGTTCTCTTTGGGCAAGTCCTCCAAAAATTTGTCAATTAGTCCACCACCCTTTTTTCTCAAAATCTGCAGGTTTACGTCGAACACTTCTGGAGTGGACGAATAAGCACAGTTCTTGAATAATTGGACCATTTTCTTACGAAACTTTTTCCCAAAGCCAATAGGATATGTGGTCTTAATATTCTTTTCTATGTGGTCAATACAAAATCCATGTGGAGAACTAGGGAAAACATTTGCCACAGATTGAAGCAATCCTTTGTGCCGGTCCGATATGAATGTAATGGTACGTTCATCTTCAGATAATACAGCAGATAAGTTCATCAAAAACAAAGTCCAGTTAGCCTCATCTTCAGCATCAACCAAAGCAAATGCAAGAGGGAAAAAACCTATACAAATGAAAAATATAACAGAATTAATTACAGCATGATGTTAATTAACATACAAAAATATATAAACATCTTTACATGCATACCTTGGTTATCATTTTTCCCTGTCGCACCAAGCAAAGTGCCTCGGTACTTGTTTTTCACAAACGTACCATCCAAAAATATTAAGGGTCTACAATAATTAAACCCCTCAATAGAACCTCTAAAAGCAATAAATAGACTACGAAAGTGGTATTAACTACAATGCAAAAGATGAAGTTGGTACAGAGAAAGAGAAAGAATTGATAGAGAGAAACAAGAGAGATTGTATTGATTGATTAGAGAAAATGTATACAAATGAACTTAAGAAAATGATAGCTATACAATCCCTTATATAACCATATATCCCAATTACAATAATACCCTTCTAACTATATTAACAAACTCAACCACTAGAATAATGTCATGTGGCATTTCTATTATATCAATTATTACTCCCCCCTCAAACTAAACTTGGAGTATCCAAGTGAAGTTTGAACTAGCCAAGTATTTGAGACTTATCTGGAATTGTTCTTCTGTAGGACTGGATGAAAGAAGCAACTTTACATCATCAAGTAACCCTTTTCTACCTAAATCAATATTGTAACTGAAGGTAACGACATCAAAGTCATGCTCAAGAACCTTGAGTAAACCATTGCTAGCTGTCCTTTCCCCAACCATTCACACCATATTCTACTAATAAAATTTAGGGATCTTTTGATATGGGTTCAATTGGACTAAAAATTCGACTTATTTCAAAAGTCAAAAGTCACTAAAAATTAGACCTATTTCAAAAGGTGGACTATAAAATTGGATCTATTTCAAATTTTCCCTAAAATTTAGCACCCCATCCTTCTCAAGAAACCTTGCAGCAATTTGTCCACAGCCTACCTGCTTCACTTCTATGTCAGTAATTTCATCCCTAAACAAAATACGAGGGATCGCCACAGAGGAATTCGCTCCATCAAAATTCTCATTACATTCATGACCATTCAGCACCAAAATTCCCATTGCCATTAGATATCAAATTTTCCCCATATTTGACAACAGCAAGATTGTTTTCATTGTCATGAGACTCCAAAATACATTAGATTGTGCACCAAAGAAATTAACCATATTCCACGAAATGGCAAAACCTATCACCAAATCTTTTAGCTTTCCCAAAACTCTGAATCAAAGGAGTGCACCCCATGAAACTGCTGACCAAAAGATTTTCGACTTTGAACTGAGAAGCCATAGGAACACACTCACTGTATATGCAAATTACCCCTCCTAAATCTTTACAGAGACTAGCACCAAATCAACCAAGGAGAATGACACTCCAAGATAGCTTCCTAAATCTTCCCAGATACCAAAATTAACTAAGGAGAATGACACTCCAAGAAATCAACATTATAGGCTGTTATAAGCTTCTGAACGATTCAAATCCAATAAAGAGTCAGTAGAATTTCAGTGAGGCAGAGAGACAGAATTGGACACCATAAAAATTGCACAGTTTATGGTTCGAAAAACCAGCAAACCAAATGAAGTCCATGACAAACACTGATCTTGAAGCAATGAAGAATCTTGAACCCATATATCAGAAACAACTTGAAGAACCCAGAAAAGACACACTAGAAAGATGATTTCATGCTTTTAAATCTCAACATCTCAACTTAAATCGCTTCTTGCCCATAACAACAAACTAATTGATTTACGCAATACTAAAAGAATCACAGCAAGTAACTAAGAAACTTAACCTTCACATAAAACTTTTGAGTTGGGCATTTCAACAAACACCTGGAGTGCACCCATGTTTGATCTTTCTTCCATACCAGAGAACAGAGTAGAGATCAAAGAATTCACTGACCCATTTCTTCAAACAGTTGGAGTGCACAGAATTAGAACATGAAGAGCTCCCAAGACCAGAATCCACCTTCAGCCACCAGAAAATCGTCAACTCGAGGAAATGGAATTAGAGCAACTCGATCTTTCTTGTCCCACCAACCTTCCACCGTTGACCACACAAGATCTGAAGAAGAAAACTCCAGTGCAAGTCAATCAGGGCTTTTCTGCAAATGGAAGAGGCAAACTCCAAAAGCCAGCGCGAAGGTTCTCTCTGTCTACAAACAGCAATCCGATGTCGAAACGATAGAGGATTCATCGAGATCAGTGGTGAAATCTCAATTTATATCCCAAAAAAAAAAATAAACCAAGAACAATCACGGAAGCACCGAAAATCTAATGAAAATTCAAAGAGAAACTAAACTAGGAAAATAAAATGTAAACTATTGAGAAGTGAAACCAACAGAATCCATGGCGAGAGCCTGGTGGCTCTGATACCATGATGAAATTGAGGTTCCACCATAAAACCAATTGGCAATATGGGGAGTAGCCCAAGACCATATAAGCACATAGCAAACCTTGTCCCTCACCAATGTGGGACAATCCGCCACACGTGCGGGGGCGTGTTGAGAGTTGTCCCACAATGGTGAGGGACAAGGTTTGCTATGTGCTTATATGATCTTGGACTACTCTCCATATTGCCAATTGGTTTTATGGTGGAACCTCAATTTCATCATGATATCAGAGCAAGGTTGTCCACGTGTAAAGCCCAACGGCCACACGTGAACAACCTGGTTCTGATACCATATTAACTACATTGCAAAAGATGAAGTTGGTACAGAGAAAGAGAAAGAATTGATAGAGAGAAACAAAAGAGATTGTATTGTTTGATTAGAGAAAATGTATACAAATGAACTTAAGGAAATGATAGTTATACAATCCCTTATATAGCCATATATCCCAATTACAATAATCCTCTTCTAACTATATTAACAAACTCAACCACTAGAATAATGTCATGTGGCATTTCTCTTATATCAGTTATTAAGTGGGAGGTGTTTGGGTCGCACTCCTACACACAATGGGATCCAGGATTACTTATGCGGATCTCTTCAACATACCAACCTAACTTTTGGTAAGATAAAACGTCATCACCATGAACCATTGTCATCGCCATCTCTTTTCCGTACCATGCATGCATTGTAATAGGAAACATCCAAACCATAATTCTTTTTGAAATCATCAACTATCTGAATTGGTTTAATGTGTGGATTGGACCGAAGTTGCTCAACCAGTATGGAACACACAATCTTTGAGGTCATCATCCCACTTTTACGTTCTCGAATGCGACCAGTGCATGTGTGCTGATTATTTAATCTCCGGATAACAAAATGGCCATTAGCACTGCATATAGATGCATAAACACGCCACAGACAACCTTCAAAATCTTTCTTAATGCAAGAAGCTGTTATCCTTTTATGCTCATTTGCGACATACTCAAATTCAAAACCCATCTCAACAGCATACTTGCATAGTTTAAGCCTGAACTCATCCGCTCCACCCTCATAATCCTGACCAACATGACTAATACAGCTTTTCCAAGGATGCGATAAATACATCTTAGCATTAGGTGTTTTAAATTTCCCCAAAAACTCATTCCCATCGGTGTGCATTACACCTTCAGCCAAAAATGGTTCTGTAATACGAATATCTTGACTAGCATTGCCAATTTCATTTGATTCTTTTAAGCTCACCAATATATCAACAAAATACGTGTTCTCCTTTGTTACAGACATGTGCAATACACGCACATCCATGTCACATTCCAAAAGACAACAGGCGCATCCATTCATAGCATATGTAAGGTTAAATGAACCAACTACCCAACCATTGAACCTTGAGCTAACCTGGTTGCACAATTCAGAAAATGAAGTGTGCTCAAAAATGGGAATAGAAGCAGTAATATCATTATGGGTACGTCTCCCAACAATAGCTCCTTCCATGAAGTCCTACATACAAAAATAAATTGGAAAACTGAGCTATACACGACATTACCAATGCAAAATGTAAAATTATATATCGATCAATACTGAAAATCTAAATGAACCAGGGAATTCCTATTTAGCGAACTAGCAGAGAAGAAAGCAAAAAACAACCTATTCTACAACTTATTTACACCAAAGAAGATATATTAGTGTCCTCTCCATTGTTATTACTTGCTTAATTTTTCTCTCGTTTATTTTGTTAAAAACTGGTGTAAAACATGACTTTCATAAGCCTTACACGCCCAAGCAAAATGCACACAGCACCAATGCTTATTGGGGCATTTCATCGAACATGTGTTGGGCACCTTTCAAATCTTCAAAAACTCAACACAACTTCTTCAGTGTGCATCTTCCAGTGTTATAACTTATCAATATAAATGAGCATTAATAAGAGAACGAATAAAAATGAGGAAAAGGAATAGTGGTAGGACGGCAAGTCTTAAACCAAATCATGTACAGAAGCACCTCTTCATTAAAACTCAACATAACAATTGTACCTGGCATCTGAATAGATATCTGAAACCCACAACAAAATAACCAATCCAAATCCCTTTTCGAACCCAGAATAAAATCGACAAAACTACAAAAAGGCATTAACTTTATGATAATTATCTGAAACCCCATTAAGCACATTTATATCTAAACAACAATATATCACAATCACTATAAATGAGCCATATGTATTTATCACAACGTACCACAGAGAACAGATAGCAAGTTCGGACCTTAAAGACAATAACTTTGACGCTACATCTACACCAGAATACTTCAGATCATGTACTCTTACTGGTTTGTTTGGAGGCTTTGGTCTTGATTCATTCCATACTTCGTCCATAAGATTGTTATCATACAGGAAAACCAACTGACGGTTCTTCTTTGCAATACCGTGTTTCAATTCTTGCGCAGCCTCGGAAGAAAACAGAAACTGCTCCCTTCACAATATGATGGAGAAAGTGGCATCATAAATAAAGCAAGTATAAGAAATGGAAAATAAAATTAATAATTACAGACACTAATTGTAATTCAGAGGAGAAAAATGAAAATCGAGGTAGTAAAATTCCACTTTTAAAAATAAGTAGTTCAACAAGTCAAAAAACAGTAGTGTTCTTTAGTGATAGAAACTTATTAAAAGACATTATTCAACCATTCAATAGTCGTAGGAGCTCTTAGAGAACCTGCCCGCATAAGGATCCAACTAGAACTCAGCTGATTTTCAGCCTAATAGTAGGAAGGAGTAAAAGCTGTCAAGAATCACACCTCAGCCCAGATGATACATGAAAGGGAAAATAAATCTAAATTATCGGAAAAAAAATCATAAAATTGAAAGGGACCTGAAATTGAAAACATGTTGTCCCCGGCAAACGAGCTGACGAGTGAACCGTCCACGTCTGAGACGTCAATGAGGAGAGAGAAATCTGATAAGGACGTTGAGAATGCAGATCCCCAAGTCATACGACGCCATGTAGAAGCAAGGACCCGAGAAAGCTTTACAATCGAAAGGGTAAGAGAGCTAGGGTTAGGGAGGAGGAGAGGAGTTGAGCACAGGGAGTACAGAGAGAGAGAGAGAGAACAGCTGGTTGAAAATTTAGCGTTGAGAGAACGGCTGAATGAAATATGAATAGCTCTTGAAAATATCTTTTAGGGTTTGATAACTTTGTATTTTATATAGATGTGAAAATATATATGTGGAATAATACTATTAAATGAATATAAAACTATTTTTGACAAAAAAAAATAGGAGAGCAAAACTGAATCCTAAATTAAAAAATAAAACAATATGACTTTGGTGTCAAAAATTTTACTGTTGACACCAGTGAATGGTGCCGAAAATGTTTAAGGCACCAAATTCAAACAATAGTGACACATATATTTACAAAGTCACTGATAGAGAATGGTGTCCTTAAATTGGTTCCCTATAGCGCATTTTCTAGTAGTGCACCTCTCTATTTCTAATCTATCTCCTCGTTGGTATTGTGATAAGGTTTATACTAAACAATGTTTTTATCAATATTTAATGAAAAAAAAGACTGCAATAGAAGTTTAACATGATCTTTTTTAGGTCGACCTGTTGGAAGGAAAAAAAAACACAAAACTTATAACACAATTTGAACTAAAAGAGAGTTCTCAATCATGGAAACCTTCAATTTTCATGTGAAAAAACTATGTTTAAATTTTAGGGCTTAAAAATGGAGTATTGGAATTTGCATTTGTTTCAAATAAGTAAGATTAACTGATAAAACAAATGGTAATAGAAATAATTATCCGTTCAAAAAGAGCTTTGAACGAAGAATATTTTTAAGGGAGTTTTAACTAAAAGCCACGGTACTGTTCACTTTAACGAAAAACCATATTTTTACACTAAAAAGTCAAACCTGGTTGACACGCCCTGATCCCAATATTTCCCGAATACCAAGATAGACATGTGCTGCCCGACATCCGAAGGGTGACGAAAGCCATTTATTGAATGCAAATGCTGAGAATAAGGAATAAATAAGACTTATAAATATAAAATAAAGAGAATGCATTTAAGGAACGTGTTCAGAGCACACATCTAATCTAGAACACTAAAAGAATTAATATAAAATTGAATGAATAAAAGAATGGGTCATACACCGAGAGGACTTGAAGATGCCGATGCGGAAGTGTTTTGACACCGGGATAGTATGCCTCGATTCTAGGTCCTGAAGAGGGTGCAAAACAAACATGAGTGGACCAATTTGATATATATATATATATATAGTAAAACAGTTATTAACGTACTAACCCCCAGGTTTTATGAAAACACATATATATCATGATAAACATAGGTTTTTCGAAACCTAGCATGCCGTGCAATGTCTCAAATCATAACTCATATATAATAATCTCTAATGAATGTCCAATATAACTCTCCAGGCCCCATGCCGGCTCCCCGTCCCTAAGCAGACAGTTAGAGGAAAATACACTACAGGCCCCTTGCCGGCTCCTGTCCCTAGTCTTAAATGCCAGAGGAAACACCTTCCAGGCCCTATGCCAACACCAAACCGTCACCCGGGACGGACCGGAATCTATCCCTACGTCCCGTAGCAGAACGAACCACTAGGTAAGTACAAAACCATTGAACATATATATTGAAAAGCAACTTCATAGTATAAAGTCATCCATCATCTATACTATAAAGAGGTGTTCTAAACATGTTCTAAATATCATATCGTCATCCATCGATTATTCTATAAGAACACGGGTTATAGAAAAAATAGTAGTAATTCAAACTAGCCTCAGTAAGCATGTTATCTCAAAGCATTTCATAGAACATAATTGTGGAATCATGCTTTTCATGTGTGCATTTCTACTATTAAAACATGCATTTTTAGAAGAGGTCCACTCACAGTACTTTGCCGTCGAAAGCTGAGCAGACTAGCGAAGACAGAAATGCCACAACAATTGCCTCTAAGCACATAACGGGATACATTTAGTCAAACTCTAATCAAACAACTTAATTTGGGAAAACGGACGTCGAAAACGGGTCCAGGACGTCGAAATTAGCCTAGGAGGGGTCTCAGACAAAAACCCAAAAAGTTAACCCGAAAGTCAAAGTCAACGGTCAATGTTGACCAAGTCAACGGTCAGACCGGTTCAAGGGCCTAGGTTCTTGGGCTTGGTTCTAAGGCCCAAGGGTTTAGGGTTTTAGGGTGCAC
The DNA here is from genome assembly GCA_024362995.1 of Heteromeles arbutifolia. NCBI lineage: Eukaryota > Viridiplantae > Streptophyta > Magnoliopsida > Rosales > Rosaceae > Heteromeles > Heteromeles arbutifolia. The sequence goes on from JANCRC010000012.1 coordinate 19,385,277, forward strand.
GGGCCTAAGGCCCTAAAGGAAAATGGTCCAAAGGCCTTTTACATTAAAACAATAATTAAAATAAATAATGAAAACTGAAATGGGTTTTGGGTTGGGCTCGGCAAGAAAGGCCCAAAGGCCTTGGGTTTGCTTCCATACGGCCTGAAAGGCCTGGGTTTTCTGGAATGTGGGTAGCCAGACCCATTTGAAAGAGAAGACCGGATTCGGCCGGAAAACTACACAAACTTTAAATGGTCATAACTCTGTTACTACTTAATGAAATGGAGCAAGTCAAGACGCATGTTAGTTCTCGAAGAGACGAAGAGAATGGTACCTCGCACGACGTCTAACTTGTTGTGGTTTGGCCGGAAAACGCCTCGAAAGCCTCGGGGGCCGCCGAAAACTGGGTAAGATTCAAATGGATATAACTTCTTCAATACTCAATGAAATTGGGTGAAACAAAAAGGAAAGTTGTAGTACTCAGCGAGACGAAGAGATTGATACCTTGCATGCTGGTCAACTCGCTGTGGTTTGGCCGAAAATTGCCCCAAAACAAGATAGTGCTAAAGATTTCTTGGCAGCAGTTGGAGAGAAATTCAAAGAGTCAGGAAAGCTAAGACAGGTACTTTTCTCACATAGCTTACCTCTATGAAATTTGATGGGGCTGGCAGTGTTAGAGAACACATTCTCAAGATGGTGGACTTATCTATGAAGCTGAATGATCTTGACGTCCAATGACTGACCAGTTTTTAGTTCACATGGCCCTCAATTCATTGTCAACCAAGTATGGACAGTTGAAAGTTTCATACAACACTGAAAAAGAAAAATGGGGAATTTATCAATTGATTTCAATGTGTGCACAAGAAGAAGATAGACTTAAGGGAGATAAATTAACTGAAGTGAATTTTGTTCAAGCTGATAAAGGAAACAAGTTCACAAATGTTGGTTCATCATTCACTACTAGTAAGTTGAAGAAGAAAGCAATTTCTTCTTCATTTAAAAGTACTAACGCCTCTAAGGGATCTCACAAACTCAAACATGTGAACACTGAAATCGAAAAAGAAAATGAATGCTATTTATGTAAGGAAACAGGTCACTCAAGAAAGAACTAGGTTGGTTTCAAAAACTGGCATTCCAGGGAAAATTTTTAATGTTTTTGTGTGTGTTGAGTCAAACTTGGTTTACATTCCACCTGAAAGTTAGTGGTTTGACACTGGATGTTCTATTCACATCACTAATTCTTTGCAGGGCTTCTAAAAAACAAATGAGATAAACAATGAAGTCTACAATGTCTATGTTGGGAATGGGAGCTAGGTTGTTGTCGAGTTAATAGGGAGTGTTCAACTAGTTTTGTCTTCTAGTTTTATATTAAAATTGAGTCCAGTGCTTTTTGTGCCTTCAATGATAAGGATTTTGATTTCAGCTTCTAAGTTAGTAGAGCCTGGTTTATCCTTTTTTGGTGACCAAGAAAGTGTACGATTTTATGATTCAAATAAATGACGACCTAGCTGGTATATGCAGTTCTTAATATTGATTAGTGGCAAATGAAATGTTCTTATATAAATGAGCGTTTTATTGCTCAGCATGTGGGTTCCAAGAGACTGCTTACTTCTGAAAAAATCCTTCATGCTTTGGCATAAAAGGTTAGGGCTTATCTCTAAGGAGAGGATTGTCAAGTTAACAAACCAAAACCTGTTGCCACCACTGGATCAATGATTTTAAAGAATGCACATACTGTTACAAAGGAAAACTAACTAATATAAGGAAAAAGGGTTCAAATCGAAGTCAAAACTTACTTGAAATAATCCACAATGACATTTGTGGACCATTTCCAAACAAAACTATATATGGAAAAGAATTGGAGTCCATGCAAAAGAACCAGGAATGGAATTTGGTGCCATAACCAAATGAAGTTACTAACACAGTAGGCTGTAAGTGGGATTTCAAAACCAAGAGAGACTCACTTGGCAATATTGACAAAACACAAGGCCAGATTAGTTGCAAAGGGGTTCACACAGAGGGAATGAATCAATTACATTGAGACTTTCTCTCATATTTCAACCAAAGATTCTATGAGGGTTATTCTAGCACTCACAGCACACTTAGGCTTGGAACTGCACCAGATGGATGTCAAGACTGCCTTCTTCAATGGAAATCTTAAAGAAGACATTTACATGACTCAGCCATCGGGATTTGTTGAAAGGGGAAATGAGTCAATGGTTTGCAAGTTAAACAAGTCTATTTATGGTCTGAAGTAAGCTTCCAGATAATGGAACAAAAAGTTTGATGCAATGATGTCCAAGTCTGGTTTCCAAGAAAACAAGATGGATGAGTGTGTGTCTCTCAAGGTTAGTAGTTCGAATATCATCTTCTTAGTCATATATGTGGATGATATTCTAGTAGCTAGCTTAGATCTTACCTTGCTGCAAACTACTAAAGATATGCTAGCTGTAAATTTTGATATGAAGGATTTGGGGGAAGCCAAGTTTGTTCTGGGCTTAGAAATAATTTGAGACAGAAACAAAAGGACTCTTGGTCTCTCACAAAGGTAATATGTTGCATGATCACTAAAAGATTCAATGTGGAGAAATGTGCTGGTGGTGAATTACCAATTGGGAAGGGGGACAAAATGAGCAATGAACAAAGCCCCAAAAACAAACTAGAGAAGGCAAGTATGAAAGACAAACCTTACGCATTACCTATGGGTAGCTTAATGTATGCTCAAATATGTACAAGACCAGACTTGGCATTTGCAGTAAGTTTACTAAGCAGGTTTCAAGCAAATCCTGGTCTACCTCATTGGATTCTAGCCAAGAAAGTTTTGAGATATCTCAATAGAACTAGAGATTTCATGCTTACTTATAAAACATGTTGATGCACTTAAATTATTGGCCTACACTGATTTCAGACTTGGCAGGGTGTGTTGATGATCGAAGATCAAATAATGGATACATATTCATGCTTGCTGGTGGTGTTGTGTCATGGAAAAGTGCCAAGCAAAAATTGATTGCATCATCAACTATGGAAACTGAGTTCATTGGATGCTACACTGCAACCAAACAGGCAATTTGGCTCAGAAATATGGTGAGGGGATTAAATGTGATGGACAACATTGAGAAGCCACTTAAGTTGTACTGTGACAACAAAGCAGCATTGTTTTTCTCAAAGAATAACAAAAGGTCATTGGCAAACAGACTAATGGATACGAAATACTTAAAGGTAAGGGATGAAAAGAGGAATGAACTATTGATATTCAACACATAAGCACATAACTTATGGTTGTTGACCCTCTAACAAAAGCCTTACCAGTAGGAGTATTCAAAAAACACACTTATATGGGAATGAGATACTCTTTTGATTATGTCAATGAGTGTGAGTAAGCACTCGATTGACTCTTATGTGTTACACTAAGTTATTGTTTATCAATTCCTATCATTATTTTGTTACTTGAACTAGGGGTGGGCACGGGCTAGGCGGGGCCCAAAATTGAAGGAACCGGATAAAAAATGTTTGTAAATAACACGGGGCGGGGCAAGGTAGGTTTTGAATTTTTCAAAATGAGATCCGGACCTAACCCGACCCTTTTGAAATGGGCCGGTTCCTACTGATCCGCACGGGTTCTACGGTAACAACTTCATCCCCACCCAGATCGCCTACCTCCATCGCCTACCTCCCCACCCAAATCGCCTCCGCCAACAATGTGTCCGACGTTGACCCAATCCTCACCGGCACTCTGGTCATCGTCCTTGTCAACTACCCCTGCTTTTCCAATAATAATTACAGTTGGACAACCAAGCCTGCCGCTTGGAGGCCGCTGTGAATCAATCTCCATGACGCTCTTGAGCTTGGGAGCATAGAGAGAGTAAATAACAACCTGCCGCTTGGCGACCTCCAGTTGAGCCTTCATATCTGAGAACGCGGCGGGAATGGAAAACGAGTCCAAAAGGTTCCGATTTTGACGAAATGCGTCGACAGCTCTGCATTTCGTGTACTCTCTTATGTTGTAGTCAGTGAATTTGCGAGCCACTCGGAGAAAAAAGCGGAACATCGTGAGCACCTCCGCCTGAGAAGGAATTCCGGCCGCTGCACTCATGGCGGTTGTTATGGCGCCTCCTTTGAGCTTTCTCAAGAGCAGAAGATAGGGCGAGAGAGAGTGAGAGAGAGTCTGATTGAAGTCAGGATTACTCTGGAATTCTGGAGAATTCTACATAACCTAAGAAACAAAAGGTGGAGATTTAATCTCTCTATAATGAACGGCAGAAACAGTTCAAGCCAGGGGCCCATTTTCTCTAAAATTTGTACCCGTCCCGCCCCATTTTGAATTTATAATATATGTACCCGCCCCGACCCGCGGGTCGAAGAGCCGTTTGCCCAACCCTAACTTGAACTAAGTTATTGTTTATCATTTTCTGTCAATACAAAGATGTAGAATCATGGTAGGACTCAATCACTTAAGTTAAGTGATGGGGTTGATTTTCACAACCAATAATAGCCCGGCTCTGAATAAACCCTATGATATAAATACTAGGCTAAGTCCCTGCTTCCATACGCTTGATCTCTCATACGCTAAATCCTATTCATATAGCAGAGAGATATTATTCAAGTACTTGAAGTAGAAGACAACCTAGGGTTCATCAGTGGCTTCTTCTTCTTCAGGTAAGTTTCACGTAAACTTATATTGCATGTCTGCATGTTGTCCTTCTTTGTCGCACAGAAACATGGTCAGTGTAATCCTATATCCTTATTGTTCTGTCATGTCTGCATGCTTATTATGTATGCATATTATTTATGTAATCCTTACATATTATTCTTTGTTTTTATCTTTTAATACTATGTATATCTCATCAAGATATTATATATGTAATATACATAAAAAAATTTAGGTTCCGTGATGCTACGCCTTATGCCTCAAGACTTTTGTCTAGGCAGGGCTATCCATGAAACACCTCGCCTATGCCTACGCCTTTTAAAACATTGATTACCATTGACACCAAAAACAAGGTCGGCTTCAAATGCCATGGAACTTGAAGGCAACCTTTTATACATTCTCGATCCCAACGGAAGCAGCCTACATTGCCCCACAATAAGAGTGTGGCTGATCCTCTCGTAACTCCACCTCTGCTGAGAATACACTACACCTGCAAGGATAATTTTTGTAGCCGGTATGGCGACATCCCCAAACTTGGAGTAAAAATCCATGCCGGGTTGACAACCTCCTATTCCTCGGAAAAGTAAGGATCGAGAGGTGGAGCTAATCATAAATGTGAGGAAACATTCTGACGGATGTGAATGCAATGAAATAGAACTTCCTGAGCAGTTTGCAATCAATCTGCCACACAAGTTTGCCAATGATTTGTGGGAGAAGGAAAAAAATCTTGAACAAGACCAACACTCCTCTAGCTCAGTTTCCCATTCCCTCAGTGCATGAGAATTTTCTCTAGCTATTCTATAGCTTTTTGTTCGAATGGATCTTCTGCTAATCGTCATGCTATGAATGATTAAAACAATGATATAGCTTATAAAATGTATTACAAAGTTAGTCAGAAGCACCTGCTTATCACTAGGTACACGATGTGGCTCAAGAGGAGTTTGTGTTAGTAATCTGATTCGAGATTTCCACACATTCTGACAGAGCCTTAAAGTCAGTGAAAGTGAAACCATCACTAGAAACTTTACCATGTAATCAAGTATATGGAATCACTGATTGTTCTCAAGGTCATACGAAGATGTTGCATCGGACTCAGAGAATATCCTCTTGAAGAGCGCTTCAGCGTCAATGACCAGAGGAATGCTCTACCCAATGGCTTGGATACCTAGCATGACCAGAGACATGTAAGGAACATAATCCACATTATGCCTGATGTAAAACAGTTGGCTTAAAATGCCAGAAATTTCCAGGGAAAGAGTCAAAATCCGGAGGATTTCCTCAATACCTCGACGAGGGAGGATGCTTTCCTGCTGTTTTCTGTACATAATTGGAAGAACTCTGAACTTGACTGTACTAAACTAAAGAGGGTCATCTTCATTCCTTTGACTGGCTACGGAAATACTTGCTATTGGATTGACTAACCATAGAGATGTAGCGGGAGGATACGACACAACCGCCTCAACTAAACAATCAAGCGCAGCCTCAAGATCCATGCTCTCATACAAAACCTTCCACGAGGCTCGAACATCCCTGCAGCCAAGTAAATACATCTTTCCCACAAGTGAGTCATTAAGACCCTCCAGAAAAAGAACTGAAAAAATTGCTAAAAGCTTTCCCATTAATGGTGAATTGTGCGGATACGTTCATAAGGAGCTGCTTGTAAGTGTATTCAGCCTTCGTGTGGTAAGGAGTCTCCTCTTCTGCAGTGGAACCCTTTTGTGAAGACCAAAAGCGCCCAAACAAGGGACCGACTGACAGAATCTCCATCTGCATATCTGTTACACTGAAGATCTTGGGTTGGATTGAGAAATGCAGACTCGTGAAGGGTTAGGTCTTCGAGAGAAGAGAAAGACTGATTTGAAAAGACTCCGTATCTTCCAGTTTGGGAAAATTCAGCAATGATTTCTTGATGACAGTTCCAACACTAAAGGCCTCATATTTTTTTTAAGACAATAACAGCTGAATCAAGTTTTGTGTACCTGTAGTTTGGACGGAAGGTTCTGAAATAATTCCACAGCTCTGTAGGCTGCACTAGCTTTTCAAATGAGAGAGGAAAGGACGATGCACCACTGTTATTGGTGCTGGATAAACTTCCCTAAATATGTTTCGTTGCTTTATGGAAAAAGAGATGGGCACGTACAGACATATCCGACTATTGCACTGACTCCCGTCAACATCAACAAGTCCAAGGCAACCAGCCATGCAAAGCTGCCCGCTGGTAGACTTCCAAATTCCCTCAGCTGCAACTGTCATGTTGTTAAGCCCAGATCTCATTCTAAACACAGCTGATACCCTTGCTGAACTGGCATTTACCGCGGCATTTTTTTGTTCACACTTGATATCCTGCATAAAAAGTTTAACACCTTTAAAGCTTCCATCTTATGCCCTAATCTCTTTATCTGCCACATATGGACCCAGGTTGCTGCAAAAATTATCCATGGAATTACATCTCCAGTTTGGAAAAATAGTGAAAGTTTGTTCCTATGTAATTTCTTGGAGGATTTCACAAAACAAGGGACCTTTGTAGATGCTAACACCGCCATATATCAAGCTATCACTAGAAGGATACGGATCGCATGCTCTTGACACAATCTTTTTAGCTCCAAACTCATACGTTGCAGACTTTCCCAACTGCGATGAAATGTGAATTGTATCAACGTACTTTGAGTTTGACTTAAAATTTAAGTTTCTTAATTCTCCTTGGATAACCATATTTTTTCAACGAGAAAGACACTGGATAATGAAGAAAAAGTAGAATATGATCATCTTGAGAAAGAGGAGGTTGGTCATAATTTGCATCAGAAGCCTTCAACTTTAACCACTCCCAAGGATTAGTGGAACCAGAATCAGCCTTCCGAGATGGCAACATTGTACTCCCCAATACTCTACAAGTGCGTGTAAGAGAAATTTGATGATTTGTTTTCCTTCTTTTTGTAGAAATAATGGTCAACTACTCTAACCTTAGAATAGCTCACTAATATTTTTCTTATTCGCCTTCTTCTGCTCTGTTCCGTTTCTTTCCTTTTCTGCTTTTTATCACATTTATGAGCTATTATTGACCATTTTATAGGAATTGTAAGATGTGTTGATTAGTAGGATTGGATAGAAATCCTTGAATTGTGTGCCTCTTCACCGAGCCACTTTGTTTGACTTTGTCCAGTGAAGGTTCATTCACAACAAATAATGTCATCCATATTTACAATACTCCTACCTGGATGAACATACATCTTCAATTGACTGTTTCATTAGAACTTCTCTAATAATAACTCATGAGATGAATAGATGGTCTAAAGGAAACAAAAATATTGTGCTCATATGGCCAATATAGCATTTTCTTAGATGCTCCCCCTAATGAGTATCTCCCCCGATTGCGTAGCAGAGCTACCAACGCGACGCGATTTAAAACGTATGCTTAAGTAGTTGTGAATATAAGCACCGTTAGTTTGGTAAAATCATGTTTCAATGTAGATTTTGGTAATATAAGTTGATAACATACCAAATGTATATAAAAAAAATTATAAAATTATAAAAAATTAAAAAAAAAAAGTCTCCTAACATGATTATCCTTCGAAACTATTTGTAAATTTTACTCAGCCAGTGAATGCAGCAAGTGGTTTGAGCAATACTTATACCCTTCATAACAGATCTCTTTAAAATGAAAGAATCTGCGGAACTTTTGAGGGGGTTTGTTACTATTGGTTAAGAGCGTTAATTCATACACCTGATGTCCTCTATTTGAAATTTTGAATCCCCCTCCCTCAACATCATTAATTTGAAAACTAAAGACAAGTCTAGGAAAATTGTCATAAGGAATATAAATAATAACCACCAAGATTTAGTTTTTGATCATTTTAACAAATTGCCCATAAATAAATCCAACAAAGGTTTAGAATTTGTTGTTTCACTTTCAAGTGGTCAAGCTCGAAGAGGGGTTTGAGGAACAGGCGTCTTAGAAAAACAAAAGAAATCAAATAAAAATAAAATGCCCTTCAGATCCAATCAAGTAGTGAAGAAGGAATTTTAATAATATCTCGATGGATGGACAAGAAGTTGAAATAGTGTGGAATTTCTGTCTACTATAAGTTGAGAAATTTTAATGTAACTGTTACGCTATCACATAAGCTACCGATTCACTTATGTTACAATACATGTGCCTATCCCTTGATAGAATACGGTACAATACTACATGAACATGAACCACACCGACTACCCATATTGTAGCACGTGTAAACCACCTTCGTTGGGAATTGGTCCATACGACCAATATTTTGATGATAGCATGGATGTTGAATGGTTCTTTTCACTGAATGTCCAGATATAAATCACTGTTGAATGAAATTTAGTGTATTAGTAATACGGATCAAATAAGCAAAAAGCAGATTATATATATACACTCGCGGTTACAGATACAAAACAGCACAACACTAACACCTTTCCGACACTTTTGGGGTACACAAACTAATTTCTGCCTAAACACGGATGGAAATATCAACAACAAGACTCAATAACTCGGAAACTCGACCACGCACTGCAACAATTCAGCACCCACAACATGAGTTGATAAACTCTATGCTGATCCGAATTCGTGAAACCATTTCTCATGCCGTTCAATATCAGCTTGAGAAACACTCCGTTGGACCTTCCCCAAGGCTTCTTCAAAGTCGCACATGGCAACAGGATCCTTTGAAATATCATCCTTGGACATGCTCTTAATCTCATCACGCGTCTTTCCAGCTATTTTACGCCTCATCCCATTCAAGGAAGCATCCCGGCAAACATTTGTGAGATCATCACCACTATATCCTTCTGTTCGACGAGCCACATCATCCATATCTACGTCAGGGGCCACCTGATGCATCACAAACATTTTTTTGATTTAACTTACCTAGGATAAAAACGCACCAGAATGAATTCTCTGACACATCTAGATTCTGATTGTCTAGAGCACAGAGCAGTCAATCTATATGATAAACAAAAACCAAAACCCCAGGAAACCAGTGATTTTTCTGTCCCGCCCTCGAAGATGCCACATGGTTTTATTCTATTTTCATTTTCTAACTGGTACAAGCACCTAAATAGCATAATAATACACCATGTGATCCATTTTAGGTTATTAGGCCGTGACAGAAATACCCGTCCAAATTAACCTATAAATTACAATGAAATTATAGAAAGGTCTAGCATAAGGTGCAAAACGCATGTCTAATTGTGATAGACACTAGTAATATAAGCATAATAGAGTATTGGTAACTGCAGTACCTCCACGGTTTTCAAATTTATCTGAATAAGTGCTTTACGGCTCTCAAAATTTGGTAGGGGAATATATATACGTTTCTCCAGCCTCCTCCTGAATGAGTAACACCAGGTTAGATATACCAAGACTGAACAAACATTGTCAACTGACAATTTGCAACATGCATAAAGCCTACCACTCTTTCCAACTAAAAATTTGAATAGCCGGTTTGGAGTCTGAAACCTGAATACAAGATAAAGACCAACCTGAGTGCCTCATCTATGTCCCATGGGAAGTTAGTAGCTGCCAGAACCATCACTATTTTACGAGTACCATCTTCATTCGTGCTAGTATTGTTGACCCCATCTACCTGAACTAGAAGTTCAGATTTCACCCTTCTGGATGACTCATGCTCCCCTGATGCCCTAGACAAATGGATATTTTGAATTTAGGTCAGTATACGGAAAGATCCCACATCACATTGAATTTTCCAGTTGAAACGTCAAGAACAGGAAAGTATATAGCTTTAAAAAAAAACATGCAAATCATACATGCAATAACATCTAAGGAGTTAAATAAGATCTTTACATAAAACTGGAATAAAATCTTACCCCCGGGAATTGCAAAGCGAATCAATTTCATCGATGAAGATTGTACTCGGCGCATAAGCTCTTGCAAGATCAAATAAGCACCGAACCATACGTTCACTCTCTCCACGCCATTTTGAAGCTAACGTAGCAGAGGAGACATTGAAAAAAGTTGTGCCACACTCAGTAGCAACAGCTTTAGCAAGTAATGTCTTCCCCGTTCCAGGAGGACCAAACATAAGAACACCCTTCCACGGCCTCCTAATTCCCTGCAATCCAAGAAGCAATAAATTCAATCTGAGAATTGGGACCTATCAGGATCAAGACATTTCAGCACGTAGAGAAAGAATCAATTGCTTCAGTGAAATGCAGAAATGTGAAATTGGTATAAATTGAAGCCTAGTTTTCAAAGTACAGATGTGAAGACGTAGTAACGCAACTATTTTCATTTTTCCTACGTAAATGTCGTCAACTATTTTCATTCAACCATTCAACACTACCTGAAAATATTCAGGCATCCACAAAGGAAGCACAACGGCTTCCTCTAAAAGTCTTTTTGCTTCTTGTAAACCCGCAACATCCTCCCATCTCACTCCAGGACTGGTTTCCAATACGTCCCTTTCAAGCATTTCAGCCAAATCAGGATCAGGACCCTCATACTGCGACCTCTTTGACTTTGCATCTTCAGCATCACCATTCTATAAATTTCAAAAACAAATCAGTTAACAATGATACTAATATCGAAGATTCCAACTTGGATGTTAGTAACTACGGGCTCGTTTGGAAGTGCTTTTAAAATGACTTAAAGGCGCCTTTTGTGAAAATGTTTTTGAAACCAATCCTTAGTAAAAATCCAAGTGGATTCTGGAAAAGCACTTTAAGTGATTCCTGCAAGAAGCACATATCTGATGCTTCTTCCAAGAAGCACTTAAAGTGCTTTTGGAACCCAAAATCAATTTCACCAAAACCGGTTTCAGTCATTTTAAAAGCACTTCCAAACGAGCCCTACAATACAAGGTCATAGTTATGCATAACATTGCAAGGAGGACATGTGAAGAAAATACTATGACATAAGTTTTTAACACAACATAATTAACTAGTGACAGGTATTTGAAAAATGAAGGTTAGCACTTTATGGTTTAAAAAGATTCCTGGATCCCAAACACATTAGTGAACTAAGATCGTACAGTGAATATATCGTTTGATAGAACGTACCACTGAATCTGCCTTGCTAGATTTGCCAGAACCAGTGCCTTTCTTTCCACTAGTAGATGTTCGTGCCCCTAAGTTAGCCCTACTTGATCCACCAGCTTTTGCACCACGGCCAGGTGTGCCTGTTTTGGTTGCAGAGCTACGAGCCCAAGTTGCATCTTGTGGTGACTTCCTCATACCACCTTGACCAGCCTTTCCAGGTCTTCTACCTGAAGTGTCCCGACTTGGTGGCCTCCACACATCAGGATCATCCATGGGAAAACCAGAAGAAGTTGGGTATTCATCTAAGGGTTGAAAAACAAATGACGACTTAGCATGAATTGGAGGTGACGAAGGGCGCCGGCCTGCAGGAATGTCCTTAAATGCTCTTCTCTCTGCATCTAATTGCTTCACAACCTCTGCTTCCTCAGAAAGTGCTTTCTTTACATTCATCCATTTTGCGCGAATCAACAGATCATCAAGCGTGTTTAGGTGCCTGGAACAAAATTATAAATTCAAATTTATACTAAGTAGACTTAGGTAGGAACAGTATGACAAAAGTAATCCTATAAACAATGGAATTCCATCCCATGATACATTAAAAACGGACTATAGTCTGGCAAAAAGACCCATCCAGTTGTTTTGGTAGAATATAGCAGCTGGAAAAAATTTTAGGATGAAAAAATGACAAAGCTTCTTTACTAGTCCTATTAACCTTTGGATTGCTACAATGCTATTTGATTCTGAGAACTGGGAAAAAACCATCCTCCTCACTCTTATATTTTTGTTGTCATGCAAATTAAATACACGGAAAAAAAAAATCCAAAGCATATTGTCGTTAGGGCAATTCAAGTGCCTTGTACTGAGGCACATGGAAATCTTGCCCCCTCCCCTCAAAAAATAATATGGGTTATCTTGTAGAACTCGTACACCTTGTTCATTAGTAAAAGGGCATAGCGGAAGAAATATGATGTTAGTGGTAAGATTATAATCATAAAGTTACTACAAAGTTACATTTTTGCTCAATCTAGTTCAAATTTTGAACTATGACTTCATCTCCAACCAAATTTCTTTAAAATTCTATGGTAATCCCTAGAACTAATCTTTTCCCATTTAATCAATTCATGTACAAATCAGAAAACTAGAGGGAAAAGGCCTCCTCTCGGATACGTTACGGAATTTTCCCATGGAGGATTCCCACCAATTCTCTTTCCACCTACAATGCCATTAAATTATCCCAAACAGAATGAGCATTTTCCTGGAAAAATCATATCTCGGAGTCGCACGAATCAAACAAATTCAACAAAATTTGAAAATCCCACATAGATTAAGCAATTAGCTCAAATTTCAAAACAATGTCTCCAAAAACCTAGAAAATTCAACAAATTGCTCCGAAACAAATAAAATTGTAACGAAACAAGAAGAAATGAAAGAGGATTGACAAAAATCAAGAAATGTACTTGTTGATCTGAGCAATGCCGCCATCGAAGAAGATCAGGGAGGTGTCGTAGAGCCCTTCCATTGCGTATTCCCTCGCCAGCTTCAGGTGGTCTTGCAGACCCACCAGCGTTGGCCCCACCATTCTCTCTCTCTCTCTCTGATTTTCTAGGGTTCCGTACAATCAGGGTTCACGTACTTGGGAGGAGGAGGAGGAGGAAGAAGAAGAAGCTCACACTCGAACTCAACAATTTCTCTCTCTGGGATGATGGAGCAGTCCAGCAGCTACGACGTCGCCGTTTACTTAAGCGTTTTCAGGCAAAAGGGGAGGAGTCCAAATCTTCTACGCCCAAAAACCAAAATCCCGGCATCTATGTGCCTTTGATTTTATTGAGCATGTCAACAGTTATACCCAATCAAATCAAGCTTCAAGTCCCAAGACATGTTCAATCAAATCAAAAATACAGAAAGGCCATATGATTTTTTGGGTGCAGAAGATTTGGACTCAAAAGGGGAGAGGGGAGGGCTGTGGTTTGAAATTACCAAATTCTCCTCGAGGTTAGTCGTTACTGTGTGGACCTGCGTCGGTTTGCCTAATGGGAAGGCCTAGAGGAAAAGCTTACCCAATAAAGAAGATAACACGTTTCATGATTTCTATTTTTTTGCTTTTTCCTTTTTTGGAAGAGATAGGGTGGCAATTGGCGACCTAACATATTTCAAATTCAGCTTCTTTTAAAACCAAAATCAAAGACAAGTCAGGAAAGTTTTGGTTACTCTTACCCGAGCATACAACCCTATTTTCTCAATGATCGAAAACACTAAGAACATCAATAGTATTGGACTGTAAGAGGTTGTGGCTTCTTTAAAAGGTTTCGAGCAAATATTAGATAGGCGTATAAACAAGTGATTGAGAAGACATTTGCCTCACTTTCCGTGACTCCAAAAGTTCATACTAAAGGTACTGCTCAATCTAACACTTCCACGGTCCAGAAAAATTGGAGTACAAAAGGCAAGAAATGGGAATGTAGACAGAGGTTTCAACAGATGCATACTATGGGTCAGAATTAGTACATTGGTCAAGAAGTTGCAAACCAATTGTGCATGCTATGCAACAAATTTCATTTTGGGGAATGTAGGTGCAAGGGCAAAACCAAGTGTCATAATGGTGGTAACTTTGGTCAGTGGGATAGAGAATGCCTTGGAGGAAAAGTAATTCAGAAGGTGAACTGTGCAAAACAAGTAGAAGTGCTAGGGAATCTAGTCTATGGTAGTCATGCAACGACTAAGTGAGGATCAATCATGAATGGTACATTGATAGTGGTTGTAGGAACCGCATGAAAGGGAATGTTAATCTTCTTGTTGATGTGAAGAATAATATAGCTAGGAAAGTAAAAATGCCCACTGGTAACTTAGTGTGTGTAGCTGAAAAGGGGTTGTTGGAACTAAATTTGCACACATCCACGGACGGAGGTAAAATCTAGTCGGAATAGCCCATGATCTTTGGTGAGGGGAGAATGGGGTTGATTGGGGGTGTGGTTGAAACCGAATAGGACTATCTACATACCTCTATGGAAGAAAATCAAATCATTGGTGTAGTTCTAAGGAAGAAGGAAGTGAACCATCCTTGACGAATAGCCTATGGAAGAGCACTAAGGAGATCAGTTCTCCATGGATGTGTCTACGTGTAGACGGTGGTGTAAGGATCTTTGTCTACTAAGTTTAACAAATTTTGTGAGGTAGAAGGTATTCAAAGGCAACTTACTATAGTTTATTCTCCTCAGCAAAAAAGGGTTGTGGAAAGGAAGAATACGACGATGGTAGAAATGGCTAAGGCAATGCTTCATGATAAGCTCATATACCATACTATTTTAGGGCAAAAGCAGTACATACTGCTATACATCTTCTAAATAGATGCCCTAACAAGGCTCTTGACAACACAACACCCTTTAAGGCATACATGCAGTGGCATAAAACCAGGTATAACTCATCTCAAAGTATTCAGATCATTGTGTTATGTCTATGTTCCTTCTAATTTTAGACAAAAGCTTGTTGCAAAGAGTCAGAAATGTGCGTTTGTGGGATATGGGACATGTGATAAAGCCTATAGGTTGTTTGGTTCAGTTAGAAAGAAGCTAATCTTGTTAAGGGATGTCTTTTTTTCCTCTAAGAATGTTGTATGGGACTGGAAAACAAATTCAAAGAAGCATGTGGTAGTGTAATATGTAAAAGAGGGTGCTAGAATTAGACCAAGAGTGACTGAAGTTAGTTGTGAATATGTGACACCTAGGCAGTCCACACAAACAACACAAAGGAGAAGCTTAAGTCAACATATTGCTGCACAGAAAAGTTGAATGATTTGTTGTACAAGGAGCAAAGGACAAGGTGTATAGGTTACACAAGCCTCTATATGGTTTGAAACAAGCACCAAAAGCATGGTATGGGGAAGTAGATTCCTATCTCTCACGGTATGGTTTTTGAAAAGAGCCAGAGTGAAGCAAATCTCTACATCAAGACAAGGGCAGATGATGGACTTCTAATTGTGTCCATTTATGTGGATGACGTAAACTATACGTGGAACAATATAGAGATGCTAGAAGAATTCAAAACAGATATGATGTTAAATATGAGATGATAGACTTGGGCCTCCTACATCATTTCTTGGCATGAGAATACTTCAAACTAGTTCAAGCATCTTTATCCATCAAAAGAAGTATGCTTCTTCTTTCTTAAGTAAGTTTGGTTTAAAAGAGTGCAAGGCAATAACACCTCTGGTTGTAAGTGACAAACTTAGCAAGGATGATGGTAGCGGTCTTGCGGATGAAACACAGTATAGGCAGATTGTGGAAGCTTGTTATACCTCACGGCAACAAGACTCGATATCATGTATGATGCAAGTCTGCTAGTAAGGTTTATACATTGTCCCACGACCAAACATTATGGGATAGCCAAAAGGGTTTTGAGATACGTTCAAAGGACTTTGGATTACGGTCTGGAATATGTGAAAAGCCAAAGTGTGGTCCTCATTGATTATTGTGACAATGATTGGAGTGGTTTAATGGACAATATGAAGAGCACTTTGGGGTATGCTTTCTCATTTGACAGTGGTGTATTTTCTTGGGCCTCAGTTTCAAAAGCTACTGCTATAGCAATATGGCTCAGGTTTATTTTGGAAGACTTTGGAGAATTTTAAGCTGAAGAAACTCTATTGAATTGTGATAACACTTCTGCAATTGCCGTTACAAAGATTCCAGTGTTCCATCAGAACACAAAACACGTCGATCGCATGTACCATTTTATTAAAGATGCATTGCAAGATGGTATTATTGATATGGTCTACTGTCCAACAAGTGAGCAGGTTACATATATTTTTACTAAGGCATTACCAAAAGACCGGTTCAATTATCTTCGAGATATGCTTGGAATGAAATTAGTTCAAAATGTAAAGTGGAGTTTTTGATGCAGGGCGCAGTGGACAGAAACAAAATAAAATGAAATGAGAACAAAAAATTAGGATAAAAATGATGGATAGGACGGATAGATAGATAAGGTCCACTATCTCCTAGTGCGAGAAGATACCTGATAACCCTAAGAACTTTGGTTCTAGTACCAGCCTACAATGTAGACACTAGAAAGAACAAAGATGCAGACTCTTAAACAAGAGAAAGGCACATAAAAGCGAGTTTACAACTCAAATATCAATATGACAATTCAAACAACTTCTCCCCCTTTTCTTTACAAATACATGAATTTATAGATGCTTAAACCCCCTCTTAATAATTATTGATACATGCATCATAGTTCATGAATCATTACTAGAGTTAATAAACTCACTAATATCAACCCCACTTAATCTATCCCAGTAACATATATTTATTACATTAAATAAAGATTGAATTATTACATAAAATTCATTACTTCAGAACCCTTGTATTCCATGTATACGAGCTGAATTTCAAAAGCCAAATGTATTGAATCTTCTGAAGATCTTATTTCATGTCCTGCATCATTCTCACCGGGTCAGAGAGAATTCATCCTCGAATTCGAATCACCATCCGCTTTGGAGACAAAATATTGATATCTTCCACTCCAAACAAATAGATACTTTGAATAAATGATAAACTTTGAATAGCATAAAATATGCTCCACTACCAAGGTCTTGATCTGGACGTCTTCTCAATAAATCTTCATTTGATTAGCTGTATTTGCAAAGTTCCTTGCAGTACTTGAATTGAAATTACCAACTCCAATCAAATCAATAAATTCAGAACTACCCAACATGTGAAAAAGGCCATGGGACTCGACTTCCATATCTTCAAAGAAAAACTTAAAGTTGTAGCCTTCAACATTTCCAAGGTCCCATCCACTTGGAATTGCATCACAAATTTCACAACCCTCACAACAATGATCAAATATTGGAGGAAGATCTAGATTGAGACCTCCATTTATTGGTAGTTGCGACATGTTGGTGTTGTTACCCTAGATACAACGTCACCCTTGGATCGAGCTGACGCTCTGATACCAACTGATGCAGGGCGCAACGGACAAAAACGAAATAAAATGAAATGAGAACAGAAAATTAGGATAAAAAGGATGGATAGGTAGGACAGATGGATAGGGTCCACTATCTCCTAGTGCGAGGAGAGACCTGAAAACCCTAAAAACTTTGGTTCTAGTACCAGCCTACAATGTAGACACTAGAAAGAACAAAGATGCAGACTCTTAAACAAGAGAAAGGCACATAAAAGCGAGTTTACAACTCAAATATCAATATGACAATTCAAACAACTTCTCCCCCTTTTCTTTACAAATACATGAATTTATAGATGCTTAAACCCCTATTAATAATTACTGATACATGCATCATAGTTCATGCATCATTACTAGAGTTAATGAACTCATTAATATTAACCCAACTTAATCTACCCTAGTAACATATTTTTATCACATTAAATAAAGATTGAATTATTACATAAAATTCATTTGCATTCCATGTATATCGGCTGAATTTCAAAAGCCAAATGTATTGAATCTTCCGATGATCTTATTTCATGTCCTCCATCACAATGTTGGACTATAAAAACGATTTATAACATCTCATTATCATACGTGGCCAGAACCCTATTCTTCAAGGTCAAGGAATTGCTTAGGAATGCAACAGACCGTTGATTTTGTGACAAGTCAAAATCGATTCTCGTGTCTGAAACGTCACTTTTTATTGTAAATTGCGGGGAAAAATCCTGCATGGCGAGTACTGGGGTGGTAGACAGGGCCCTTTTCATATCTAAGAATGTTGCATCTGTCGTGGGGCTCCAATTAAAGGCGTTACTCTTCCGCAAATCATTTAAGGGACGGGCAATGGTCCCAAAATCCCTCTAAAGTTTTCAGTAATAACCTGCCAGCCCAAGGAAACCTCTTAGGTCCTTCAATGTCTTAGGAAAGTGTAATTATGCTATACATCAAACTTTGTTTGAATTGACTACTACATTGTCCCGAGAGGTGGAATGGCCAAGATAGTTGGCTTGTGATCTAGGGCGGTCGCATACTATGGCAAGGAAGCCTTGATTTTTTTCTCCCTACTAAGCATCATTTTAACCCACCCAAACCAAGGTAAGGTGCGACAGAATGGATGGCTGCCGATGGTAGCCTGGGCAAACCAGCAGCACGAGGAAGAAAAAGGCAGCAAATCAACATCTCTTCGACCCAATAGAAGGCAGCAGCTATTCATCTCTTATTTAATTCTATTTTTCACCTAATTCACCCTCTTCACTCAAAATTCTTCGTTCCAACTTCCTTTCTTGGAACTCTTAGGTGCCCTATCACTAAGATATTAAGATTTGCCTACCAACGAAGCAAGCTAACCAACTTAGTCAAGATTCGACACCACACCAAGTATGTATTTCTTAACATAAAATTCTAATTTTAAGGTTCCACTAAACTTTTCTAATTTATGATTATTGTTAATGATTTTAATTTTGGATGGTGAATTTGTTATTAAGATTTCAAAGTTTATGAATTATAATTATTGTGAATTGTGTGTGAAATATGACTAGAGTGTTGGTTAATTGTGTTGTGAATTTATTATTTTGCATGTAGGATAATATTTTGAATTGTGGGGGTTTAAGAATGATTATTAATTTAAATTTGTTGATTAATTGATTGACGATTTGTATTTTCATTAGTTAATTGAGATGGATTTTAATTAATAGACCAACGCCACCTCCAAATGGTTTGACTAATCCAGGTATCTAAAGAAAATTTTCGAGATGAAATTCGAAGAGCATATATACAAACGTAACATGTGTCAACCAAAAGATCACTACTTTCCACAAACTAATGATCTCAGTAGTTTATTCGAAAGTGGTTTGAAGAGTACAAGTAGTTGGTGTATAGCATATCAAAAGATGCCACATTTTTCTTAATTGCTATCTATTTAATAATAATTTTAGTAAATGTGGGAGTGGTGATGTTGAACCTACAAATTACAAAGCCTATGTGGCGTGCAAGCCAAGTAACTATGAGTTAACTACGTCTTTCTTATGAATGCGGCCGTGCCAACTCGCAACCGAGCTTCGTCGAACGAGTAGAATAGATGTGGTTGCTGACTTCTGCACTTAAGCAACTACAGCTGAGGAAGGAACACCTCTCGCCCTAGGGTTCTAAAACCTGAAGATTAGGTTGCCTAGTTCATTGCAAAGTTCAGGATCTCCTGCACCAGGTTCGCCTGCCTCAACTATATCCGCAAGAATATAAGTGCTTGGAATCGGCATCAAGATATAAGGGCAAAGATACTAAAAGGAGATGAGTGTTTTTATGACAAACGTGGTTTGACGATTTGAATGCCGAACTGTAAAATGCACCTGAGAGTAATCAATCATAGAACACTTTATTTCGGGAAGCTAATGAAGTGACCTCTTTCGACGAAAGAAACGAAGATTCTCTGCCGGCTTAGACTTGGATAGATAACCGACCGAACTAGAAGTAGTGTTATTCCATCGAACTGAAGGTACTCTCAGAACTATACATCGAAATTTCAGTGAAATAAATGTTCACCAACACATTAAATTTTGAAATGCTAAGGCTTACGTGGCATGCACCATGTGTCTCACAAATTGTACACATGGCATGTGACTCATAAAAAACCAAACAAGTCACTAAGGGTGTAAAGCGACGACATTTGGCAGAAAATAGTTAAAGAATTGTCTTTATTAATTCTTTAGTTAATTTTAATTTAAATCTAACATATTAATTGATGGTGTCAAATCACGAACCACGACACAAATCAAGTCTTGGTTCTTCCTTAGGCAAAGCTTGGGGAATCTATAGATACAAGGCTCTAAGACAAAGGAAATGGTCCAGAAAATCATTCACGCCCAGACGCTGAAGCTTTGATGACACGTCCTGATCCCGATATCCCCAAATACCAGGAAAAACATGTGATGGCCGATACCCGAAGGTGACGAAGCCATTTAAAACATGCATCCAAATTAAAATATGGGATTAGAAAGAAATATACTAGTGCAGAATCATGTTTAGAGCATACAACTAACCAAGAATAATATGAAAGATTTATTATGAAAAGGTGTGAACAAGGGAATGGATCCTACCCATAAAAGACTCGAAGATCCCTACCCGGAATTATCCTGATGTTGGGATTGTGTGCCTAGATCGTCTGATTCACGCCTCGATCGTGCTACCGCACTATCCCAAAGCGCACCAATCAAAGCTGCTAGAAATGTTTCGACATCCACGGCACACGAACACTAAAGTCCTGAAGTGAAGTAGTTGAAAGATGCGTAGAGGCGAACACATGTCGTAAAACATTTCTTCGTGACTGATCACAATCTTTGCTCTCCAAATCGAGAGGTACAAAATTCAAAACCTATATTAGAGGAACTATCACTCTGACCATTTCCTTCGAATAACGGTTGCCGCTTCAAACCACGCATAGAAACTGGTTCCACAATCACCAAACTCGGAACTTACAGTTATACCTTTCCCAATTCCTTATTAAAATCTAATAAGCTTGCAAAAAGGTTATGCTCCTACCGTTCATGTCAGAATCGATATGAAACTGGGCGCACATTTCAGCTGAGTCGATCCCTTGTGAATTCCTCACGAATTTAGCGAGAAACTATGTTGAGAAGGCTAAAAGAACACTCAAGAGTTTAAGGGTCAAAACAAGTCCATTAAACCTAGAGTACAAGATATTTGGATTTGAATATACAACTCCAATGCTCGAGTACATACAAGTACCAAACTTGATTAGGTAATAACAATTTGAAATGGTCGAACTTGAAAATTGGCTAACTCAATATCCTGATGATCGAGAAATAACTTCACAACAGTATTTGGGAGTTCAGCATAACATGGAAATATAACATATTGAAGAGCATTCAAATACCTATGTGTGTTCCTACTAAGGTCATCAGTAACTATAATTGCACAATCGGGGTGGTAATCGATCGTGCAATTGTAGACATTGATGTACTTTATCAATCACCGCCACCAGAGACTTACCTCACTTTGAGTGAAAATATAACTAAGAAGCTTACGAGGTTGAATGATAGTCTAATGAAAACCGACGAACGAAAATTTAGATTTTTCTTTAACCCAAAATTCACAAAAATTTGTTACAACAGTGGCTCCAGGAATATTAAATCACCAGTGGTGAAGATTCGCTCGATATGGTGTTGATTGGGTGATTCAAGGACTAACGGTCTCAACTAAAAACTTCGACATCTGAGTGGTCCTCCTGGACAATCTATTTGCTTCAGAAATTATACGAAAGCAGTAGGGTAATCTAAGATTGACTAAGATATTTTTTAGTACCAGGAGGTGGAACTGAGATTACAAACAGAGTCAATGCGGACCAAAACGTCAGAGGGTCTGAAAGATTCGAAAATGAAGAATTCGGCCAAATAGTTCAAGGTGTAGTCCTCACGGATAGATGGATAGTACATTGAGTGAAATGGTCGACAAACGTCGAATCATTACCAAAGTCTTCACAGAAGGGTGTCATCAAGTTTTCCCAGTACATCATGCTATTCCAGCGTCGAAAGTCATAAGCGTTACTCGATCATGCTGCATCAATGCACAACTACACGTTCAGTAGGACATCACCGTAGGATTCGAAATTTATTGGTGTCATCGAAGAGTGTAAGAACAATGGTAGGGTGAGACAACATCTCGAACAAAACTGACTTTTTCTAAGCCAAGGGAAATGGAAATAGGACTATAGTCAAATAATCGTTAGTAGTTGTTGATAGAAATCGACACGATTAATGGTATTTCGTAATTCACGACACTCGTGAAGATTTTTGATTTCCTACAGTTGCAACCTTGGATTTGGTAAGAATCTTTTCTACTATGCTCACGTCTCCCAAGAAAGGTATATACTCTAAGCAAGATCAACATTTGGGGGAATTCGATATAAAGCTGGCTGTGGATGTTTAATAAACTGACCTTGTGGTTGGAGTATACAAGAATATTATCGATAAGACGATCGCCGAGAAGCCGAGAATTTTCCTGAGGGTCTACACTAAATTCCCTGAGTGGAAACAACAAGGCCGAGGAAACTAATTTGGTCTACCCCACCTACTAATTTCGCCTATATCTAGTGCTTCCCTGATCGCACGAACTCTGGATGTTTTGAGCAATCTCCCAACAGGTATGCCTCTGCCCGCCATTCCAGAGGAACACATGACACAGAGTATCGGTCCAATGTTGAAAGTCATTCATAACCTATTACATCAAACTTGAGGCACAATCCCGACACGAATTTCTTATTCTTCAATACGATGTGACTATTTAGGCAAAATGAGGATTGCACTACCGTGCCAAAAGACGTCAACAAACGGAAGCCATGACATCCAAATGATATCAAGGCCGACACACTACTAGAGTAGGAGAAAATCTTATGTACGCTCTGAATAAACCATGCTCTAATACCAAACTGACACGCCTCAGCCCCGATATCCCTAAATATCAGGGTAGGCACGTGCTGGCTAACACCTGAGGGTGACGAAGCCATTTTAAACATGCATATAACTAAAACATGTAATTAGAAAGAGGTACACAAATGCAGAATTGTGTTCAGAGCATACAACTAATCAAAAATGATGTGAAAGAATTATTATGGAAGGTACGAACCAAGGAATGGAACCTACACAAAGGAGGCTCGAAAATGCATGAACGAAAGTGCCTTGACACTGGGATCGTGTGCCTCGATTCTAACTCCTGAGGGGGCGCAAAAATAGAAAAGGTGAGAGGACCAAAGTTTATAATAATAATACTAATAATAGGAGAACCATTTTCTTTATGAACATACAAACCCCCTGTTTTGAAAACATATATAATACTACATAATAGGTTTTTCTAAAAACCCTAGCATGCCATGAAATCATTCATAAAACAAGTATGAGTAAAACCATGCTCAATAACGGTGCTATCATCGCCCAAAGGCAAATCCATAAATCTCATTAATACTGTACTCTCTAGGGGTATCATAGTCGCCTGAAGGCAGTACCTGTCCATCACCTGAAGGTGAAGCTGAACAACCTATCCATCACTCGAAGGTGAAGCTGAATATAATAGCATAACATACACACCGACACTAGCCGTGGCTAGTGAAGCTGTCCGACACTGGTTTCGCCAATGAAGCTGGGGGTATAAATATCTCACTACTCCTCCACTGTGTCATATGGCCATAGACGTCATACATGTGTTGTGTGTATGTGTCGTATGATAACCCACTAGATAAGCACCGAAAACATATTTCAAAAA
This sequence comes from Heteromeles arbutifolia, assembly GCA_024362995.1. Taxonomy (NCBI): domain Eukaryota; kingdom Viridiplantae; phylum Streptophyta; class Magnoliopsida; order Rosales; family Rosaceae; genus Heteromeles; species Heteromeles arbutifolia. The sequence goes on from JANCRC010000012.1 coordinate 19,409,134, forward strand.
CCCGTATTTAAAACATCGGAGCTCAAAAGCTCAAAACCTCATTTCATAAATCCATAATAATGCATATTCATAAAACCCAAGTATTTCATATACAAAAATCCCTTATTTCGTAACCTTTAATAAAATGTAATTTCGATAAGTCATAATTATTTCGTAGAGCAATTTAAATAAATCATAAGTATATAAATCCATAAAACATAGTTGAAAAACATATTCCACTCATAAAATATGAAATGCATGCAACCCTAATAATTTATAAAAACATGCAATTTATGAAGGGTTCCACTCACAGTATTCCATTCCCCAGAAGCCGCTCGAACTAGCGAGGATGGTGCCACTTCCCACAAACGCACCTAAACACAAAGAGAGGAAATTTAATAAAACTCTATCAAAAAGATGGAATTTGGGAAAACAGACAGCGGATTTGGAATCAGGACGTCGAAATTAGCCTAAGAAGGGTCCCGGCCGAAATTCGCAAAAGTCAACCCAAAAGTCAACGTTGACTGGTCAACGGAAGTCAACAACAGGTCGGATCCGGTTAGGGTTAATAGGCTGATAGAAGCATATTTATGCGACTTAGTTAGCATGTTTTCTTGCATTTTCTTAGTTAGTTTCTACTTATTATAGTGTTTTAAGCTATTTTCGTGTGTTTGTAGGTTTTAAGTGTCAAGATGGCAAAAAGAAGCAATTTGGAGCATTCTAGAGCATTTTTGGGCCAAGATTGGGTAGTGCAAGCATGGAGGCAAGTTGATGGACGAAATTGAAGATACAAAGGCTTGAAATCAGCTAAAAAGAGGGAAGAAAGAAGTCAAAGATAAAGAAGATAAGGAATCAGCTATAAAGAAGAGGAATTATCCAAAACATTATCCAAATTACCTTATCTTATCCAAACCTTATCTTATCTTATCTTATCTTATCCTAATCTTATCCTACCTTGTTTTCAGCTACAAAAGAGATTTAATTTCAGTTTAGGAGACTTAAAACCTGATTTCTAGAAGTCCTATCCCTTGTCCTATAAAAGTGGCGCCCCAAATACTTCTAGAAACCTCAAAATCTGCTACAAAACACATTCTTTCTAGAACCCTGAAAATCTGGCGTCTCCTTCCCTTCTAGAATCCTTTTTCCTTACCTTGCAAGGCATTCCCTGCCCTTATCCTATTGTGCCGCACCTCTCAGGCCTTTTCCTTGTGGATTTGGGTTCTACAAATTCTTTTCAGAAATTAACTGGACCACAATTCCTTTTCCAAATTAATTGCCGCACCCTAGGGCCCTAATCCTATTTTTCTGCTAAGTCCAAGTCCTAAACTGATTTCCCTAGGGTTTGCTATGCTATATATACATATTTTCAAGCCTTGCCGCACACCACCACCCATCCATACGAATTCTACACACCTCTACACATCTCAGCCATTCCAAACACCATTCATAAACCCTAAACCGCTTGTGCCGCAGACCTGCAAGGAGAGGAGGAGCAGCTTTGGAGCGTTTTGCACCCAATCTGGAGTGATGGGCGTTCTTAGGTGTTTTCTACCTTATGTTTTCGATGTTTAAATTAGTTTTCCTTTGTCTTGCTGTAGTTATGAGAGGCTAAACTCGTTTTTAGCTAGAGGCTACTTTGAAACCATGATTTTGTGTGTGATATGACTTGATAAATTTCAGTTACAGATTCTTGAAGTATGAATGCAATTGGCTTAACTGTTTGAATTAGAACTTATTTCTGTTTGTTGATTGAGGGTCGACACTTAATTGGCATGCATAAATTTGATGCTAGGATATAAGTGAGTTTCACATAATCGTTACAAACTTATGTTCACAAGTAGTAAAGGTTGCTGGAACAATCGTGTTAAGTTCAATTCTTGGTGTGAGTAACATGATGTCATAGTTATGAATACCTCGTCAATGCTTATGATTCTCATTGAGCGTAATGATATCTGATTGTGTCTCTATTATGATCTCATGTAGGGAAATTGATGAGAATAATTTGGTTGTAGATGAGTTGTCCGTCCAATTCAATGAAATTAGGAGAATCTGAGGGTTAATTAGTGATTGACACAGTTAATCTGGGGCATTGTCATTCGTAATTCAATGAAAACGTAACTGGAAGTCAAGTTATATGCATATAAATCATGTGTGGATAAGGAAACCTCTAGCTAGTTCACCATCCATCCTAAATACCCAATTTCGTCTAAATCTGCCTAGTTTAAAGTCTTTGTTTGTTTTAGTTTAGTTTCACTCTAAAACCAATCCCCCTTCACTTGTTTGAGTCTAATTAGTTAGAATCTGTCTCAGTTTGTGTCTTTGTGTGTTTTGAGTCAAGTTTAATTCAATTTTCGTCCAAAGTTGTGTGTAGTGTCTAGAATCTGTCCAATTAGTGTTTTTAAGCAGTTTTGAGTGTTTTGAACCTGTTTTGAGTCTTACTAGTTTATTTAGAGTCTTTTGAGTCTTGTTTTGCTTATTTGAGTCAGTTTGTGTTAGATTAGCAAGCCCTCCTAATCCCCGGTCCAGAATGATCCCTACTTGCGTTTATATTACAATTGATAACAAGAGGGTTTAATTTGTGTGCTTAACTTTAATCACATCATAGGCCAAGGGTTTTGGGCCGGTTATAGGGTTGGGCTTGGGTTAGATCCGGGTTAGGTTAATAGGCCAAGGGGTTCTGGGCCGAGTTATAGGATTGGATTTTGGGTCGTGGGTTTGGGCTGGATACCAGATCGGGTTTAGGCTGAGTTATTGGGTTGGGCCGATTTTGAGTTGCTGGTCGGGTCGACCCGAATCCATATTGTGGGTTGTCGGACTTCACGAAGAAGAATGTTGGAGCTTCCAAGCTCCGATCATCTCCAACTCACCATTAAACCTAGCGATGTAATATACCAAAATGAAGCCCAGGGAACAAGGATTCGAAATATACCTATTGGAAGCTGTGACGTGGCCGGAGTTGGTCGAAAATCAGCCTGAAAGTCACCGAGATTCATAAGGGAGCGTGCTGCTCCAACTGTTCATATTTCCCATGCAGATGTCCACATAAGGACTTGCTTCCTAACTTGAATTCAATAATTGAAGGCTTTACCTATCGACAGGATAATAATTAAAAGAAAGACACCTTTTCTTTTGACTTGCATAATCTTGTTTGTCTCATAAACAAACAATCATATGGGTGTATAAAAAAATCAATTGTATTGCTTTAAACAACAACCCTTCTAATGTAAGGATAATTTTAATCATGAGATCACAGTTAACAATTCAAATTTTAGGTAGAAAGGGTAAAAGTCTTATCTCCCAGGGGACTGATTGTACTACCCCCCTAATATTCACAGTCTTCTAAGTTTAGTTAATGGCGGCATCAGGAATTTCTGCCTGTGTACGAGTTTTACGATCCTTCAATTGATCAAGAAGTAATGGCGGCATCAGGAATTTTTGTTGTTGCTTAGGGTAAAGGTTGTTGGGCCGAAGAATATGAGTTCTCTCTCAATAAAAGCATCAATTGTTGGAACCAAATTCAGCACATCCGCGGACGGAAGCGAAATCCAGTCAGAATTGCCCTTAATCTCTGTGATGAGAGATTAGGGTTGATTGTGGGCTGTGGTTGAATTTAAATAAGACTGCCTACATATCTTCGGGAAAGGGAATCAAACCACGGATATAGTTCTAAGAAAGAATGGTATGATGAGCAATACATCGTGAATTATCCTTGACGAATAGCCTATGGAAGGGCACTAAGGAAATGAGTTATCCATGGACGTGTCTACGCTAGACAACGACATATATGCAAGATGAGCCTCTGTTAGGCTAGAGAGAATATGCGAGAGATGTATCTTCAGTTATGAGTGATTACAGAATTCAAAGAATGTCCCTTGATAAATTCTTAGGCTAGAGTAGTTATAGAGATCTTGGGAACTCCTTGTAAGGAAAGTAATCTCCATTAAATAAGGAGACATCGAGGAGATATCTTATTCTCATAAGATCATGATTATGTTGCCTAATTCCTCAGATATCCTAATTTGACTTGTAAAAGGGATCCCATACTTGGGAGACAAGTAATATCTTTAATATGCCTTAAGCTAGCCTGCTGGAATAGGGTTATCGGACTATGCTCCATGGGCTTGGGGTATTCCGATTCTTCTTAGAACTCAAGGTGCCACATGTCATGTACCTAGAAAATCATGGTTCCACAACTAAGTTCTTTCAAACGTTTGCAAATACAAGAAGGAAAGAAGAAAATCATGGTTCCACAACTAAGTTCTTTCAAACGTTTGCAAATACAAGAAGGAAAGAAAACAAATTTCTAGGGTTAAGGATGCTAGTGATAACTAGTTAGTTAAGGGACATGGGATAGAGGTTGTCTTTGTGCATGACTTTAAAAAACGATCTACTGGTACTACTGAATCCAGAACTAATGCATTTCATGACTTTGTTAACATTGTTCAACCATGTATATCCTAGGAACAAAATGCGGCATTGACAAATGAGGTAACAGTTAAGGAGATTTGAGAGTTGAGATCTAATTCAGTTTGCAGGTTAGTTAAGGACTTTTTGATAAAGGATCGAGTCAAATTAATTAACCATACTATCATTGTTTTGATACCTAAGGTTGGCCATCTTGATTGTGTTAATCATTATAGACCTATAAGTCTTTGTAATGTCAGTTACAAAGTCATAACAAAGATAATTGTGGAAAGGCTAAAGTGTTGTAAATTAGTGGATGCCCACTCAACAAAAGGAATCCACACTCAATAGTTGTCCACTAAACAAGCAAAGTTGTCCTTCCACTAGGATTGGCTGATGCTTGTTTTCATTACCCTTGCTTTTATATAAATACAAGACATATGGAATGAAGAAAGAGTGAACATCAACTCAAGTCACACGGTTGAGAAGAGAGAAGCCAGAAGGCTCATGGCAGAGAGAGGAAAAAGAGAGGAGAGAATAGAGAGAGTTATTTTTGTAATCTTATCATTTCAGATTATAAATGAAAGCATCACTACTGCCCCGAGGACGTACTCCAGTCACACTGACTGGAGAGGAACCTCATAAATTTTGTGTCTTGTTTATTTATTCCACTGCACGCACCGTCTATTTTACAACACGTTATCAGCACGAGAAACTCTCATGTCAGTGGAAAGCACAACACGACAAATCCTGTTCACCTATGTTGTTTGGAATCTCACAGATAAGAAAATCTTTTCATTTCATCATAAAATCTTTGTACTACTGATTTTCCTGAAGCAAATATATATATGTTGTTGTATGACTGTATATCATCCTTTGCAGAAGCAAAAGAGTACAGACTCAAAATTCGTAGAGAATCAGACAGCCATGAAAACAGCCTCGGAACTCCAACTTGCAGACCTCGGATTGAAATACTTTCTTCTTCAAAGTTGTTCGTCCTCCCAGTACCTACAACATATCAAATTTTCAGAAAATTCCAACGGTGCGATCATCGCAGATTCCTGAAATACCAAACCAGTTTCCATTTTCCGCAGAAAATTGGACAGTCACCTTATGAGTACCAAAACTCCATTTCAGTAGCTCAGATCGAAATTGTTTCTTCACAAAAGTTGTTAGGTATCCTCTTATCCATATCATACTAAAATTTGAACTAAATCTAACTGTTTATCTTCTCATAAGTTATAGACAGTACTCTTGACTCCAGAACTTATCGAAACCGTTTCAATTTTTTCAAACTCACGAAGGAGGAACACCAATTGAAACTTATTGTTACCATTACTTCCTGAGTAACTAAAAGGACTTAGAGTTGTGAAATAAAAATAAAAATAAAAGGAATCAAACAAAAGAAAGTGGCAGACCAAGAAAAAAGAAAAAGCAAAAGATGGGGACTTAATCATTGCATTTTCTGTTTTGACATATTTATGTGAATGGTGTTGGTTTAAAGCCCTATCACAAGTTCCATTTATTTACAGTGGGTAGAATTATTACCCTTTGCTTTAAAGCTTTGATATTTATGTGAATGGTGCTGAATCAAAGCCCTTGTCACAAACTTTATTTACTTAAAAGCAATTTATTTACCATGGTTGGAATTACCGCCTATTGCTTTAATTTATTTATTGTACTTCTTTTTGTTACGATGAGTACATACTGAACCTGAAGTTTCTTGATCAAATCAGAACCTGAAGTTTTTTTATCCTCATCACATAAAATGATTAGACCCAAAGTTCCATCATGCAAAAAGATCAGGAATGAAGTCCCTAGATCCTCAAGATCAGACATGAAGTTCCTTGATGAGTACCTTAAGTTTGAAGAGCCAAAGTGCCACAACTTAATTGTAATAAGGGGCCATGAGAGTCCCAATCCATAGGCTATTAAATAAGGACCAGAAGTTCCTTGATGTATGTAAATGATAATATAATGCCTATTTTGCTGGAGAGTTTACATCTTGAAGTTTTGATGATTATTGCATGTCATTGGGCATTGATGTTGAACACCATGTTCCTTATGTCCGTACTCAAAATGGTTTAGTAGAAGCATTTATTAAGCGGATGAAATTGATTACCCGCGCACTGCTCATGAAAACGAAATTGCAAGTTTTCTACATGTGGGCATGCCATTTTACATAATTCACTCTTAAAGTTCGGTTGAAACCAGTTGCCAACCATCAATATTTCTCAGTACAACTCGTGTTTAGGCACCAGCCAAACATTACACATTTATGAGTTTTTGGTTATGTTATCTATGTGCCTATTGCATTGCCACAACGTACTAAAATGAGGCCTGAAGGCAAACTAGGAATTTATGTTGAATTTGATTCACCATCTATCATTCAACATTTGGAACCCTTGACTGGGGATATGTTTACCGCGCAATTTGCAAACTATGATTTTGATAAGAAGGTTTTCCCACCATTAGGGGGAGAAAATAACATCGTTCCAGAAAAACGATGAGAAAATATCATTCCAGAATAATGATGAGAAAAGACCGTTCCAGAAGAACGAAGAGAATTTGTCTTATTTTGATTCACGAAGCAATCAGCATAAAAACGAAGTGAGAATAATTGAATGATGTAACGATATGCATTTAATGATGCAACGAAAGTAATAAAATCACATATACTTGCTGCAAATGTGCCTACAAGAATCGATGTCCCTGTTGGACAAAATAATGAGACAGCAAATGATTTATCTGTTACACGCCTGAAGCGTGGCAAACCCTTAGACTCAAAAGGTCCAGTCATTCGAAAGAAGAAGAATATGGCACTACTAAACTATTGCATTCCTGAAGCATAACTGTTACATGCCGGAAGCATGACAGTCGCCGCATGGATACACGTCCCAAAAAGGACAATCCGCGAACATGAAAATTTTGATGTGTCATGCATGAAGCATGATAGGCGTATAGGTTCCAATGACTCAACTTCCAGAAGTGAAAATTAAAATCCAAGATCTATAAAGCTTTAGAGGAGCTTATGATCCAAATTCTCAAACAATTCATCTAATAAGATATGATTGTCCTAGAAGAGACAATGTAAAGCCCCTGAAGAGGCAAGGATATCCAAAGTAATGAAATGCTTATAAATATGCATGCGCATGCACATGAGAATATGGGATCACATATTGATGATAACCAATGGTAATTTTGGTTTTTACAAGTAGCTACTAAATTCATCAATGAGCTGTGTTGATATTGAGTCACGTTCTTTTGTTCCTCGATGAAAGGAAATATTATTTGCCAAAAATAGAGAAAGGCAATTCCATTACAATTTTGTAAGAACGTGGAGAAATGGACCTATATATATTTGAATACAATACAAATAGCCAAAAGATGTTGAACCAAAGAGGTTACATATGGGCATTTGTAATACAGTGAATTACACTCAAATGCTATGACACAAGGTTACTAATTGAAACCTGAAATTATACTCCTGTAAACGAGTTCATATAAATGGAGAATTATATACAACGGGTTATGAGTCGCCCACATCTTATCGCCATAAGTAAATCCCTCAAGTATACATGGGAGCAAATTGCTCTGTATAAATTCCAAAGGAAAATGTGTCATGAAGTGTAGAAAATCCCTGAACGATTCAGATTGCTTGAAAAAAGCCCTTGAAAGGTAAAGCGTAAATTATGTACTCAATACCAATGGATGGTATAATTGCCTTCGTGAGTACTACCATTATGATATTGTTGCAACATACTAAAATCTCTTGCAAGAGTTGATGACATTAAATTAGAACTCCTAAAGAGTTGATGATATTAAATTGGGACTCCTGAAGAGTCAAGAAAGATTATAAAGTGTTAGAGAAATATTGTCTCAAACTGCAGATCGAACAATACGTCAACACGAATTTTATCCATGATATTAAAAAAAACATATGGATTGAAGATTATGAGTTGAATACTCAAATGATTTAGACACTAAGAACATATCTTCGAGAGGGTAAAGATAAATTGATATTTGGTCCAGAAGTACCACATCTTAGTGAAGTATATGCTTTATTGTATTTGACACAACACACTGAATGAAATGAAGTTTATTTATTAATATCTTCGAGAAATTACAGACATGAGTTAAAACAAACAAATAGGATGGAACCTTCACAAAGGTTGCTCATGTGAAGCCTCAGTACTCAGAAGTACCCCAGAAGGGGGAGACACCAGAGGTTGATTATTTGGAGCCTCAATACTTGGTGGAACTCCAGAAGGCTGAGACAATGGGTGTTTTTGGAATAAAGACTCGAACCCCTGATTGTCAGTTTGAGTCCGACCTTCGGATTCCAGTAGCTAGTCGAGCTTTCTTTTCATGCTCGTCGCGTAATTATTTGCAAGCACGTGTAACACTCTATTCTCGTGCTTGAGCCCTCTAATCTCTTGTTTAAGATTTGCCACCTCAGCCATCAATGATTCAACTTGGCGAGTTCGAGCAAGTAGGCGCTGGCCCATATTAGAAACAGAGCACACGCACTGAATACTGAGAGCCAAGGAGTCTTGAACGGCCGACTCATCAGACCAATTTAAAAGGATTCTGTTATCCTTTGGAGTGAGAAGATTCCTAGCTACCACTGTAGCGGTTAGGTCATTCTTCATCACAGACTCTCTAATCGTAAGAGGACCATTAGAAGATAAGAAGGATGGGCGCCATATATTATCCTGACGCAGCTTGTCTGTATCAGTCCTAAGACTCAAATCTAAGCAAATGTTAGATGGGCAAGCCATTTTCAGAAATGATGAAGGAAAAAAGAGGTCAAATAAAATGTCAGAAGTGCAAGAAAGGGAAATTTCTGCAGGCAGCAATTTTCTGAGTGTATCTGAACAAAATTGATATCTCTATAAAAGAAGAGGCAACAGGGTCACTTGTTTAAAAATCGAAGGGACACCGATTTTCGAATTTCAAAAGTTAGATTTCCATGCATGACATCTGTCAACATTTCTCATACGTAATCTCAGTTTTTTGGATATCACGTGCAACTTTGTCAAAGATCTCTGATAAAGTTGAAAACGCGTGAATCTTTGCACCACAGTTGCTGACAAGAGTAAAGGCACAACACTACTACCTACTATTAGGAAATCCCTATATATGTCGACCTCTATCTTCCATAACAAGGCAGACCTGCAAAAATATCTAACTCTTCTTCCTCTCCGAGAATGCATCTTCAACAAAGCATCTCGAAATACTTAGTTTTCTTCCTTTCTGAGAATACCTCTTCAAACAAGTCACACCAGAGCAAGAGTATCTGATATCATCAGGATCGAAAGCAAGAGTATCTTATATCATGCTTTTTCCCTACCCTTTTCTTTGTCTTTGTTCTCACCTGTAGGACAAGGAAAAAGAAAGCAATCAATCGGAACTTGAAACCAAACTTCCAGTCAGGAACTGATTGCCTGGAAACTTTCCTGATTGCTTACCTAGCATTGCTCTCGAGTACTCATTTTCAACTATTGATATGATGATAGCTGCCAAGCATGATGAGTCGCTGAAAAGTGATGTTTTGAAGGACCATCCAAATGCAAGGTTTGCATTCGACTCCTGCATCAGAGGACAAATACTATAAGAGAAGATGCCAAACCTGCATGGGGAAAAACTAGGGAATATGCCACTTCTGCAAGGGGAACAGAAAAGGTAAGTGAAAATGATACATCGAAGCTCGTGGAGAATCAACAAGCGCAACAAACATGTGATGTATCATCCCCGGCAAAGCTGAAGATCACTTGCCACGTGAAGCTTCTCATGGTCCAATTTCATTCAAGATCAAGCCTCGACGACCCTTGAAGGAATCACAAGTCCGATTCAAGATCAAGTGTCCACCACTCTTGAATCAAATTTAGCTCCAGATAAAAGGAGTAAATTCAGACATTTGAAGGAAGTTTAGCAGAAGGCCCTCCAGTCTAGTTCAAGAAAAAGCATGTGGAAAGTGAACAAGTACAACAGATGTGTTACTACTCATCAAGGGGAGCATCCAAACACAGATCACGATGCATCCAAACACAGATCAAGATTTTAACGAGCCAATCACAGCTTGTGGCCATCCAAGGGGGAGTGTTGTAAATCAGTAGATGCCCACTCAACAAAAGGAATCCACACTCAATGGCTGTCCACTAAACAAGCAAAGTTGTCCTTCCACTAGGAGTGGTTGATGCTTGTTTTCATTACCCTTTCTTTTATATAAATACAAGACATAGAGAATGAAGAAAGAGTGAACATCAACTCAAGTCACACGGCTGAGAAGAAAGAAGCCAGAAGGCTCATGGCAGAGAGAGGAAAAAGAGAGGAGAGAATAGAAAGAGTTATTTTTGTAATCTTATTATTTCATATTATAAATGAAAGCATCACTACTGCCCTAATGACATACTCCAGTCACACTGACTGTAGAGGAACCTCGTAAATTTTGTGTCTTGTTTATTTATTCCACTGCACACACCGTCGATTTTACAACATAAAGCCAATTCTTAAGGATTATATTTCTCAAAATCAGGGTGCTTTTGCCCCTGGTAAATCAATACACGATAACATTCTTTTTACTCATGAACTTTTTAATACTTTTAAGACAAAGGAAGAATGGGAGCTATGGTAGATAAATTAGATATTGAGAAAACTTATGATTTACTTGACTAGAAATACATTGATTAAGTTCTGAAGAGGTTTGGTTTTAATGAGGTGTACCCAATTCGCAAAGAATAGATATAAAGATTTTCTGATTAACTACAAGTTTATCTAGGAGTAGAGCACTTTTGAAGGGTTGCATACAAAGAAAAGGAATAGACTAGATGCAACAAGGTTAAGCAATTTAGTCTATATCCATTTCAATGCCACGAATATCAACAAGAAGGAAAGAGAGGAGGAGGATGGACTGGATGTGCTACTTGGCAGTGAAGCTAGTATGGCACAGGGATGGATTGCTGAGGGTGGTGATGAAGAAGTTTAGCTTGATTCAATAATGGATGTAGAGGCGAGCAGATGAGGTGACTTCGAGCAAATGGATAGATTCCTAAAGCCTAGGAGTAGTTCTAGAGTAAGAGAACTACATGAGAAAACACGCTTAGGTCCTTAGGCATTAGGCTTATGTCCGCTGCCCAACTAGCGCCTAGTGCTTTTTTGAACATTGCATACATGATGGTAAAGTAGATCTTGAACTACAACTACAACAAAAACAAAGTCGTGTCCCACTAAGTGAGATCGGCTATATGAATCCTAGAACGCCACTGCGCTTGGTTTTGTGTCATCTCTTCCGTTAGATCCAAGTAGTCCAAGTCTTTTCTTAGAGTCTCTTTCCAAGTCTTCCTAGGTTTTCCTCTAACCCTTTGGCCTTGAGCCTCTATCTCGTAATCACACCTTCTAACCGGAGCGTCTGTAGGTCTTTGTTTCATGGACGATCAAAACTACAACTACTAAAGTGGAACTTTCCAGTTACCCCCACCTACTACACATTATCAAAACGAAACTCGATATTGTCTTCGGTAACAACCGTTGCACCTTCAAATTTAGGTGGTTTGTAAATAGGTCGACAATGCATACCAAGCTTAGGCGATCAAGCTTAGTAAATTAACTAGACAATATATTGCAGAAAGGGTAGTGAATTCCACTCGTCTTTTTCCCTCTTGCACTCGTCCTTTAATTTTCTTTTGATCTGCTTCATCCGATGGCATGAAATAAAGAGAAAAGTGCAGGTCAAAAGGGAAGTGCAGAAATCATTCCCCTTGCAGAAAACCTGATGGCGGACATAAAACGGTCAGCATGAAGAGTTTAGGCAAATGGAGCACAGGAAATCGGAACAAAAAGGAAAATAACACATCGAGCACATGCGAGCATTTGAATCACACATGTGCATGTATTTTGAAGATCAATGTGTACAATAATACAGGCACATGTTAGAGCTTGGCATTGCCTCCTTGAATTATGCATCACTGAAATTACTCTAATTCCTCTGCAGGCAGAGAAGAGGCCCTCCATTATTCTAAAAAACCAGTTGCAAACTTGTAAAAGCCGGAAAATTGACTTCCGTTTTTAATGTCAAATTGAATGTAACAACGTAAGTTACTCGACCATTCCATCTCTGATCAACTCTTCTAACCCTCTCCTCAGCCTTTCTGCAGCAGCTTTGCAGTCATCCTCTACCAAGCCACCGAAGGAGATTCTCACATTCCCCGGGCATCCACAAGCACTTCCGGGGATCACCACCACCCCATGCCTGTGAGCAAGCCAGTGAACAAATTTATCATCATCTACATATTTGTCCGGAAGCTTTGCCCACAAGTATATAGCGCCTTCTCCACCTTTAACAGCATTGTCCCCGAGGGGAGAGAGAGCTTCTAGAACAATTTCTCTGTTCTTGACTAGACCTTTCACTCGTTCAGTGACCCATTCGGGTCCCATTTCCAATGAGTGGAGGGCAAGGTGCTGTGAAATTATTGAAGCACAGATGGGAATGTTATCCTGAACTTTGAGGAGTTGGGTACCAAAGCCCTCTACTTCTGATGGGTAAGCTATCTGCATAAATTCATCAATTAAGTTGAATCAGCAATGCTAACTCATAAACCCAAATAACGATTTTACCATATGATCAAGTTTGAATGTACAACTTAGAGGTCGATCAAAATTTCTATGACTCGTGTTTACCATGCAAGAAAATATCTAGACAGACATGTGTAGTCGTAATGGCTATTTGATATGGTGTCTATCAAGATGCAAAATCTACAACTACTGGAGGAAGTAAAACTTTCACACTCAATCTAGATCTATTAACTTTATTGAAGATAAAAAGTATTTCTTACATATCCGACACGCCATCCCATCATCCCATAAGCTTTCGAGAAGGAAAAAATGTTGATTGTGTGATTTCCCTCCACACATGTGTGTTTCAAATCATCATACATAAAATACCTGCGAGATCAAACGTTATGACTCACATATACTTCAGAAGCAAACATTTGGCAATTATTCTTCAATCGGAAGCAGTTAAAACTTGGACACAGCTGAAAAGGAAACAGGAAAAGAAAATTCTCCCTTAACAGTACTCAGGTAAACACCAACATACGAATGAAAATACAGACGAGAATCATACAGAACCATGTCATCAAGGCAGCAAAATACATACTATTGCAACATTTCTAATAAGATTACAAAAAAAATCAATAGACTTACTCATATGTATTATCCACAACTAGCCAGGATCCAGCATCTCTGCATATATCAGATATCCTCTACTCACAAAGAGAGGAAAGAAAGTAAGAAAAGCATATACAATATTCAGTTTATCACAAGGCTCAACCACTGCTACAAAGTTTTTAGTGTGTACACACAATCAATAACTACACACTCTTTTAAGAGAACGAGATAGAGAGAGACCTTAAGAAGAGAATCGGGAATATAGGTTCCACTTGGGTTGCCAGGATTAACAACTGTAACAAGTTTTGGGGTTGGTTTGGTTTCGGATAACGTTTTCTCCAACCAGTCTGAAATCAACATAGTAAATATGACGACACGAAAGAATAATCACTGGAAATACTGTACAGTCAATCACATTGGTTTATGTTAAATTCTACAAACATATATAGATGCATGACAAATGACCCAAGTTGTCAGAATTCCGGGCTACCAGAACATGTCTAAGTTTGGACTGTAGGAAAGCACCAATCAACTATGGCAAACTTAATGTGATATGTTATAATACTTTAGCAAGCTTGAAATGAGAAATTAAACAGGGTAACTAAATATATGTTGCAGTTAAAGTTTATCAACAAGACTTTTGACATGATTTGACCAGTGACAAACTATACAACTCAAGATAACAAGGCTTTTGACATGGTTAAATTTATATCAAGATCTAACCAGTGATAAATCATTAAATGTAAGTTAAAAAAAAAAATATATCATTCTTATGTTCCTCTGCAACGAGAAGTTCATGAAGTCACCTGCATCTGGGTAGAGTGTCTTTGGGTGACCAGGACCCACGAGTATATTAGTGACTCCTGTCATCTGAAAGGACATGTAGGCATTGAAGTAGTATGGTGCAAACATAATCACAGAGTCTCCGGCATCACACAATGTAAGAGCAAGGTTCACAAATGCCTGCATTGAAATTGTTGCAAACTTATCCTAGATTGCTTGAAATCAGTTCTGTAAAACTCACTATTTATTGTCATATTTATATGACAGAGCAACTAAAGATCAAAATAAAGTGCACAGAAGATCATCATGTTTCATTTGTTTAGGTTTTGTGTCTGTAACAGATGTTACAGATGCAATATTTTAGATAACAAGAAATTCATAGAAGATTACAACTTCCAGTTTTCATGCTTATCACAATAGTGCTAATCACTCAAAGCTTTAACCAGGAAGTATTTTCTTCTTATTTCAGATGCTAAGTTACAAAACTATAAAGCAAACCATTTGCCTCTCCAAAATTAAATTTTGTCTCTTTTTATAGTCTATATATTTGTAGTTTTTATAGACCTTCCATGGAAATACAAAACATAAATAATCACCTGATTTGCGCCTGCAGTAACCATCACTGAAGATTTGTACAACTTATTTTCACGATGCAACTGCAAAACAAAGAAATGAAATATGTTTGCCAATTATAAATTTATAGTTGGATAACCATATTTCAAAAGCAGTGACTTCAGACAAAGACAACATTCCAACTTCGTTATAAACTAAAACATTATGCACAGCAGCTCCCTAAAGAAAAAATGCTAACAGCAACTCCCTAAAGAAGAAAAAAGGGGAGGTCCCGGGTTCGATACTTTGTAAGCTGTGAATTTGCTTGATCGTGGGCACGGATAGGGTGCAATTCCCAACTAGCCTCCTCTGGGCACTGAAGGGGTGGATAACCATGGTTCGCCACCAGTTGTCCCCCTTTTAAAATAAAGAAAAAAATGCATTCAAGGGTACCAAGGGAGCAGAACCTAGTAGACAATCATTGCACAGGACTAAATGAACGGGAGTCGCGTTGAATCTTCCATCCATGAAAGAAAATGAGTTAAAAGTGATTCTTGAGCTATAGAATGGAATGCGAAACTCCTAAAATGAGCAATTCCTACTCCAATCATAAGCATAAATCCACTCATGTAGACTCCTTCATAGAAAAGAAAAAAAAAATACTTTGGGGTTGATTCTGGAGCTTACAGTCACAGCATTCTGAGCTCGCTATAGAAGACAAAAATCCACATATTTTTGGGAAATAAATCCACAACCTCTTTCACAATTTCTAAACAACACTAACTTCTGAAAACATCATTAATCTAAAGGTACCCGTATCTTGTTCTTAAACTGATCTTCTCAATCCTAGAAAGCGTCAGCTTACTAGGTTAGGCTTGTTCAACCAATGGAACTGCATATAGTTGGCTTGAAACCTGGCCAACCCATAACACTGATGAAATGGGACTGGCATAGTCCCCAAAGGGTAATTGTTAGAATTGACGCAAAAAGCAGAATGTGATTAGCCATGCATTATTTGAATATATCGTTGAACTGAGAACTCAAGTATATGAACGTATCAAGAGATTAAAATGGATCATATTCAGGAGAAACACTGAAGTAGTTCTAATGATACCTTTTGTACCAATGCCTCCCTGAGTTCAGGTAAACCTTCATCAGCACCGTAACGACTAATTGAAGGCTCCCAAACAAGTTCTTTCACCTTATCCAATGCCTCTTTGGGTGGTTGCCAATAAACTACTCCCTACAAGTGTTCCAATCAAAGAACAATAAAGGTTATTTGTCAAACGTAACCAAGGGATAGAGACGGCATAAAATAGCAGTCCTACTAAATGCAAAAGCAGTGATGAGAAAATTTGTATCTGATGAACAAATTTATAAAATGCTTAATACATCCCTCTGTTGGAAAAAAGGTACCAGATTGTGAGATCTGTTGGAAAAAAGTACCAGATTGTGGGATAAAAAGGCCATAAATTTGGTGGACACAACTTGACAATTTGACATATAACAAAACAGAGTATTTTGTCTCCTTGAAAATGCCTCAAGTTCAGCAAGTGGGAAAAGAGACTCATGTTTGAGAGTTGGGACAAACTCGCTCCCATTGGCCATTATTTCAGAATTTTGTTATTTGGGGATTGGGACGAACTCGCTCGCTAGCATTTTTCTTTATTAATAGTTTTCAACTTGAATGATGCAAAAGTTGCACTTGTCATATGCAGGCACAAAAACAGCTTCTTGAGGTGCATAGCTTCCGAGTCAAAAGCTTATTCTAATACGAATTATCAAATGCTTCTTTCACAACACATTCATCGTTTCCAGCAATCGAAACAAGCACCAGACACGCAACTCACACTCGAAGAACAAATCAGACTGTCCAAAAGTTAACATTACATGTACTTTGGCATTGGAACACCCAAATTAAAAAACAACATTCTCATTTCTCAGTGGCCCATGGTTTTAGCAAAACAAAAAATGAGATATTAAGTCCTTGGAATCAGAGAAACAAACCTGAGCCAGTGACACGGCATTTTTGGCTCCTCGGACCAGCTGCTGTATCTGCAAAAAAAAGAAACGCAACTTCCACCATAAACATTGAAACACCCACAATTCCAAAACAGATTCGAGCGACAGTCTACACTAAATTAATCTAAACTACGAGGAGCCGATTTCAAAGAGAAAAAGTTCAAAGAATTAAAGAAACCCCATTTGGAGTTTTGGCTTAAATACCTGAACCATGATCGGCATATTAGTCTCCACGGCCCTCCTTGCAAGTTGTCCGTAGGAACCCATCTCACCAACCAAACCAAACGCCCAAAAAAATGATATCCAATACAAATTCTGAAACTTTCCCAGAAATCCAATCAGAGAAAGAACAAGAAAACCCCCAAAAGCTTATGTTATTTTGCTTCAAGGATAAGACTTTCACCTACCCAAAAACCCAAAAAAGCTTCCAACCTCCACAACTTTTGGCACTTCACAAACACATTAACAAAGTCGGTGGTGACGTTCAGAACTCTCTCTCCCTCTCTCTCTCTCTCTCTCTCTGTGAAGAATAACGCTAAAAAGATAAGGAGAAAAAAAAAAGCACTTTTCATTTAATTAATTTTTTGTCTGTTCACATTCAGAATACAGGCAATGGCTGCTCTCTTTCGGGTGCGTTTCTTTGACTTGCCTTTGTCTCCTAGTCCTTCTTGTTCAATTTTAATCTTTTTCTTTTACTTTTGGGTAAATAAATTACACTCTGTGTCTGTGATTTTAATTTTTATTAATAAAAAAAGGGGTAAACAAGAAAAACCAGGGATTTTCTGACAAAAGATGAATTATCTGAATGGAAAACTGATGATGAAGTCAGTTGTTGTTGAAGCTGTACGACTGGAATTCGGGATCTCCGATGATTACGCGTATTGTTTCCAATTTTTAATGTTGTGTTCTTTGTTTAAGACACAGTGGGGTGAAGTGCAGAGAACAGAATAGCAGAGACAGGGAATCTGGAAGACCGGCAACTTGGCAGGTTTTATTTTAGACAACTTTAACGAAAAGCTTCCGGTATGATTTATTTTAACGAAAAATCATATTTTTACACTAAAAAGTCAATCCTGGTACTACTCACTTTATCCTTTATTTTGTCCTTATCGTTAAAACTCAAAATTTTCAAATATTTTTCATTAGTTTTCCTTTTATTTTATCCACCATTTCGAAATTGTTGTACATAAAAGTATAAGGATGAAGGGTAAATTTAGTTCCTGAATTATAACGTCAGTGAAAATTAAGTTCCTGAATTATTTGTTTGGTAAAATAAGTCCTTAGATTCATTAAAAATTGTTTATTTTATCTTTACTATTATTATATTCAAAGCTATTTTATAGTTTCATTAACTTAAGTTACTTGACACACTTTAGAATCCATCATTTTCTTGCCTATAAGCCCTTAACATTTCATATAGGTTGCGAATCTAATTTTTAATTTATATTCCCAAGTTAACTCCATACACTATTTCTTTATTAAAATTACTAATCTACCCTCTTATGTGTATCACATGAAAGTAAGGTGGTTTAAATTGACGGAAAATTGAATATAGTAGCTTCGAATCGAATATTAGAGATGTAAATGATAGATTTTTATAATTTAATGACTAATTTTTTTGAAAAAAAATAGTTTAGAGACCTAATTTCACTCAGATGATATTTAGGGACTAAATTGACAGTTCACCCAAAGTATAGAATTGAATTTTGAGTATTGAAAAATTTATTTGAACTCATACAACTTTTTTCTATATTCAATTTACGTTTTACACTCATATTAGTTTTAAGACTCGTTTGAAAATACTTTTAAAACATCAATTATGTGTTTCTTTCATGAAGCACTTAAAGTATTCAGCACTTTAAATGCTTTTTCAGGATTTATTTACAATTTTACTAAGGATTGATTCTAAAAACATATTTCATCAAAAACGTTTTTGGCTATTTTAAAAGCATTTCCAAATGAACTCTTAATTAATCTATTAATATCTTTTTAAATTTAAATATTATCAATTGGGGATTTCAATCGGTTAGGGGATAACTCTTCGAGATAGCGAGAGGGGAGGTAGACGGATTGCAGAGCCAGAGAGACACAGGGAGGGGTGGGGCGCTGAACAGGAGCAAGGCGCCTTTTTTTTTAAGGAAAACTAATGAAAATGGTTTGAAAACTTTGAGTTTTAACGATAAGGACAAAATAAAGGGGTAAAGTGAATAGTACCAGGATTGACTTTTTAGTGTAAAAATGTGGTTTTTCGTTAAAGTGAACAGTACCTGAAACTTTTCGTTAAAGTTCCTTTTTTTTTATTCGGTGATGGGAAGGGTCACTGATATAAAGAGAGAGGGATGAGTGGGAACCCTGAACAGGGACAAGTACCTGCATGTCCTGATTCAAAATGTAACAACTCATTGCTATTTGCTGAAAGAGAGACTAAAGACTTAAAGAAAACAATCTTTGTTTTGAGTACTCCTCACGCCATTGAGGCACACTCTTAAGATTGTATGGAGGAAAGGTTTGAGTCCTTTCGTTGATTGTCAGCTGATCTACTTTTGTTTGGAAAACAAGAGCTCAAGATGTTACTTTCGCGTCCGTTACAACCGGAGTCATTTTCACATCGTTATTTGACTGGGGTAACAGGATCTTAGGAGTGCTGTCCATGAGGTAGTACCTTGATGCCAGAGTCAAGAGTATGTACTTATTCTTCCTGTGATCTGATTGTAAGGTTTTATTGCATGAAAGGATCATGTATGATAAATTATAATTACGATAAAATTATCAGCTAATGTATGAGAAGGCTTTATTGCAGTGAATAATAAGCCTTCACAATTAAGATCTTTGCTTTTATATTTTATTTCCGTTCACGTTCCAGTATTTATACATTCTTTCTCACTCAGGTACACATTGATTTGAAAGAGGTGGCTCAAAAGCGAAGAAACATGGTAACTTTGAGGAGGAAAAGAAAAGGGAAGAAAACATGTACATTCTTCTTCCTTTTTCTTATGAAGTACGAAAATCTATATCCAATAACATGTTTATAATGTATCTACGATATTTTGAACAATGAACAGTTTAATGCTGTCAATATTTTGATCATTGTAATTGTGACATCCCACATCGCCGATGGGAGTGATCCTTAAATGTATATTCCCATCCCTACCTAGCACGAGGCCTTTTGGGAGCTCACTGGCTTCGAGTTCCGTAGGAACTCCAAAGTTAAGTGAAAAGGGGGCCAGAGCACTTCTAGGATGGGTGACCCACTGAGAAGTTGCTCGTGAGTTCCCAGAAACAAAACCGTGAGGGAATGGTAAGCCCAAAGCAGACAATATCGTGCTACGGTGGTGGAGTGGGCCGAGGAAGTGATATGGCCCGAACTCCGAAGTTAAGTGAGAAGGGAGGCAGAGCACTCCCATGATGGGTGACCCACTGGGAAGTTGCTCGTGAGTTCCCAGAAACAAAACCGTGAGGGAATGGTAAGCCCAAAGCGGACAATATCGTACTACGGTGGTAGAGTGGGCCCGGAAAGTGATCCGCCCCGGGCCGGGATGTGACAGTAATACTTTGCTAAAGTTAGCCTTCTCAACAATATACATCTATCTATATAGCAAATATCAAACATGTTATATATGTGAAACAATATCACCTTAACCAGTTAGAGCGCGTGCATTTTTGCTTGTACTACCTAAACTACCATCATAAATCAAATCCAACATGTAATTTTATCCTTTCACGCATTTAAAAAATAAAAACCTAAAATCAGTTGAAGACGACTTTTTCAACCATTTCCATGTCTGATTCTAAAGTGTGAGAACCTGCTACTCCAATATTTCTCTGTTTATGGACTTGGTTGTCGGAATTTCTTTAAGGGTATTTCAAAATGCAGAGTTGATTTATTTTCTCTAATTATGGATGTTAATATTATCACTTAATTGGTTGGTATCCATTACTTCTAGGTTGCGTTTGTTGCACCGGACTATCTCAGACTGGACTAGCTTCAGGGACTAAGCTGGACTGGCTTAGACTACACTAAGCTGGACTAACTTAGTGAAACGTTTGGTGCGTTGTCAGACTAAAAAACTGGATAAAATAACAAATTATAATATTGTATTATTTAATATATATCTAATAATATTTTTTTATTAATTCAACTTTTTTTCCCCTAAAAATTTGAACACACACTTCTACCTCTCTCTAGAGAGTTCTTTACTTTTGTTCCTCTTTGGTTCCGTCCCCAATACTTCCTTTTCTCCCATCTTTTTCCTGCAAAAAGCTTCAAAACCAAGTTTCCTGCAAAATCGTCCCCAAAGCTACCTTTTCTTCCCTCTTTGTCTCTTAATCTCTCTTCGTCCCCAACTCTCTCCCCTTCTTTATCCATTTCTATCCGGAATTTTCTGGAGAAAAGGGAACCTTTATGGGAATTTTCTAGGAATTTTCGAAAATAAGGTAGAATTTTTCTATTGAGATTGTTGATGTTATTGTTTTGCTCCTTGGTGTTTTTTTTTTTGGATTTTGGTGGTTGGATTTTGAGATTTAGGTTGTGAGTGGGTTTGGGTTTCAGATCTGGGCATGGGAGGGCAAATGGAGTTGCCCAGAAGCATGCTTGCAGACTTGCAGCTTTCATACAACATGCAGACAGTTTTGAAAACGGGACTAGCAATCCCATAGTTTTTTAGGGGTTTCGCTAAGACCGGCTAATCCCATGGTTAGTCTAGGCGAGTGAAGGTTAGTGCCATTAAAGTTAGTCCTAGCGGATACCAAACACGGGACTGGACTAACCCTTAGTCCAGTCCAATCCAGTAAGAGTCCAGTCCAATCCAGTAAGAGTTAGCGAGGGCAAACAAACGACCCCCTAGTGTACCATTTCTATAATAACCATTATATATATATATATACCTATAGTCCCCGTTTTGCACAAGCATTTATTGTCATCTTAATTTTGATATCAAATATATTCTTTTATATCTGTTAGTCATTATTTTGATATACTGATCCTTATATGTCCAAAATATAAACCATTCGATAAGAGTTCATCAGGTGATTCTTCTTTGAACCACTCATTCATATATGAAGTTTCTTAGAAAAACTCTCCAATTCTCTCCTCTCTCGTCTATACATGGATCCCTCATTTCAAGTGTTGTTATGTCATTCAATGTTCTATACCACTAGAAAAATCGAGTTGTTCAATATTGCGAATGTACGCTTACAAAGGTTATAAGTTGTTGTATCCTAGAGGATATAGGGCATCATAACTTGTTATATTGAGACTTTTACTTCGAGAGACGAAATTTACTGTTACGGATAGTGAGCTTACACATCTCAACCTAAAATTTTGTTCTGAACAAGTATGGACGAAGAAATGTTTCTATCCTACAAAAGATAAGTATTATGTTGTTTCATTATTTCACATGATTTACCATGTCACCATAAAGTATCATTTACTAATATTTATCTTATGTGATTTGTTGTAGAAGAAGTAATCCACATCGCCAATATTCCAACAATATTAAGAGTAGATTTTGGTTGCTTAGCTACAACCATTCTGATTATTCACATATATAATATATTAAACCGCTCATTGGAGCAGACGTTGGCTACATGGATAATTAAAAAAGGGTTGGAACTTTTATCCATAAATAAAGCGAGCAGGCTGGATGAACAGTCGAGATGCGGACAAAATTTTGGGGTCACGCTTGATGACAAAAATCGACAAAAAACTATTGGACCAAAATACCCCCACAACAAAAAATATCAAAGACAACCCAAAATAATTCACCAAATAATCCATGGGTATTTTCGTCATTTTAACAATAGACCAGCAATAATGTGATTCAATCAGTTGTTTATTAAATATTATTTTCTCTATTTTTTAACACGTTCAAAATATCTTAAGAGGCGTGTAGTGCCGGTTATAAAAAATGTCTTTCGCACGCGCATAACGCATAATTAATTATTTTTGTATAGTTTTTTTTATATAAAAATATTTAAAACGTGTAAGTCCATCGTAGCACGCTGTGTTTTTTTTTTATAATAATTAGTACCTCACAATAGGCTAGCAATAATATGATTTAATCAATTGTTTATTATTAAATATTATTTTCTCTATTTTTAAACACGTTCAAAATATCTTAAGAGGCGTGTAGTGCCGGTTATAAAAAAAGTTTTTCACCCGCGCATAATGCATAATTAATTCTTTTTGTATAGTTTTTTTTTATATAAAAATATTTAAAATGTGTAAGTGACACACCCTGACCTAAATCAGGGCATGCTGGCCGTCACGTGGAAGTGACGTAACCATATGCACAGTGCGGAAACAAAGATTAAAGAAGAGGAATATGAATAATTAAGAACCAAGCTACTAGCAGTACTAGATAAGA
Organism: Heteromeles arbutifolia; assembly: GCA_024362995.1. Lineage (NCBI taxonomy): Eukaryota > Viridiplantae > Streptophyta > Magnoliopsida > Rosales > Rosaceae > Heteromeles > Heteromeles arbutifolia. The sequence continues at coordinate 19,432,407 of JANCRC010000012.1, forward strand.
TAACGTGCTAGAGCAAGATTAAGTGTGAAATACACAACTAGAGCCTAAATAGTCTAAATGCAGTCAAGGGGAACAAAGTACTAATTAAACAACACCCAAAGGTGATCCTACATTTGGTGAAATCTGTCAGAATTGCCCTGAAGCCCTCGCAACGCCACCAACGGTAAATCTTACTTAGTACCTGGAGGGGCGAAAAACAGAAAGCGTGAGTGGGCAAAAACAAAGCTTTTCAAATTCATTTCTTTCTAAAAAGTTATAACCCTTCGCCGTAAAACCTGTATAGTTTTCCCAGAAAATAGTATATGTAAATACATATCTCAAATCATGCTCAAAAATATCAAAATCCGCATATAAAAATGCCATCCATATGCCATGTTCAGTACTTACGCCTTGTCTATTATCACAATATCACATAAGTAAGCCAGGTAATATAATTCAATGTTAATAACCCATCTAGCTTGGAGTCACCTCTTGTGACCTGTACGGCTCAATCTTATATCTCAACAAGTATCTAGAGCTCATCTATCTAGCCGGGAGTTATCTCTTGTGACCTGTACGACTCAATCATATATCTCAACAATACACAACTCATTAACCAATATGCCTGCACAAGTGTAAATAAGTACGCTCTAGTGCTACGATCACGTGAAGGCTGTGCGAATAATTGCGGGTCACCTACGAGTCGAGAACCACCTATAGTGGTCTGTACGACATGACTATGCACCTAACTTGAATCCAAGGTGAGCGTATGGTGCGGGAGGTGAACATCACATGAAGGACTGTACCCTGGCCCCGGGCGGGAGCACTAACACTGGGTGCAGGTTATGAACTCTAATATATCACTATAACATCATCATCATCATCACCATATAATTCATAACCACTACCATCATAATATACTCACATGTGACTTACCTGGGATTCCACAGCATCATGCAACAATATGCATATTTATACTAATGCATATGCTCAAATATCATGCATGTATGACATGGCATTTCAATCACATTTCATTTAAATATGGTTCTGGGAAAAACATCAAGTGTGTATATATATACTGAAAACCAAAAGCCCACTCACTGGTATGTCGAAGGGTCGTAGCCCCCTTGCCTTGAATGATTACGCTCGTCCTCGGGATAGGTTTCACCTATATGCGAAACAACTATATAAATGTCACTTAATGCACATAAACAACACAAGCTAATAACTTCTTATGTAATTCTCAATTTGGGTATATGAATATACCACAGTGATCTACTCATCCTCAGAAACATCCCCATATTTTTAAAATAATTTTTCGACATCTCACGCACCGCCACACGCCGGCCAAGGCATGGCCAAACGCACCCCCACACGTGGCCACGTGCCTGGCACACTGAAGGTAACAGTTAACAGCGTTATGGAATATTCCATCAAAACTAACAGATTCCGTTAAAACTAACCTGACGCCGTTAAGAATATTTCATTAACTTTAACGAAATATTCTTCCTCCTTCTCCGACGAGCCTCACCGGTCGTCATCCCCGCTTCGATTGCCGGAAACTGGAAAAAATTTTAAAACCTTATATCTCAGCCATTTCTCAACCAAATCTCATGAAATTTGAACCAATATGAAGCTTATGACAAGTAGAACACATCCTTACCAATTTCAAGCTCCAAAAATCAAGGAATCAAGCCAGAAAATTCCTCAATAATCCGACCAAACTTCAAACTTGCCGATCTCAACTTCCCGACGTCTAAAACACGTCAACGTTGTTCCCCGAGCTTCGTGGAGACGTCTAAAAGCTCCCTATGACCTCCAAAATCACTGAAACCTTCGTGATTACGTGTGCATGAACAGTGCACCAAAACTGGGGTCTCGGGTTCTCGGGTTTTTCGAAGTCCTCACATCCAACTAAAGGTACGATCGTGCTCCAAAGCTTACAAGGAACTCGAATATGGTCTCCAATGGGTTGATCTGTGAGGTTTTGAAAGGTCTTGGGAGTTGGCCGTACTGGTTGTACGGACAATGGATGAAATCCGAGAGAATGAGAGAGGAAGGGAGTCAACGGGGTGTTTGGGGGTGTGTGTGTGTGGCCCAGCTGGGTCACCAACCAAAAACAATTAAAATCTTCCTTCCAATTGGGTCCAAATAATTAGGAAGAAAAGGAATTGGTCCAATTCTAAAAAAAAAACATAACCCACACAACACAACGTCCAAGGGTATTTTCGTCTTTTCACATCAATGATAAAATATTCCGGGACGGGCTGTCACAACCTACCCTCCTTATAAAAATTTCGTCCCCGAAATTTACATAACCAATACAATCCACTAATACTCATAAAAAAAACCTTGGATACATTTCTCTCATCCGATCCTCCGTCTCCCAAGTGGCCTCTTCCACTGAGTGGTTTCTCCACAAAATTCTCCCCAATTGCATGGTCTTATTTCTCAGAACCTTCTCTTTCCAATCCAATATCGTCACTGGCTCCTCATCATAAGTCAAATCTGGACTAATTTCCAAAGGTTGGGGAGGAATCACATGCGAATGATCTGAAACATAATGACGAAGCATGGAAACATGAAAAACATTGTGCACCTTAAACAACTCTTAAGGCAACTCAAGCCTATAAGTAACTTCACCGACTCGCTCGGTGATCTGATACGGTCCAATGTATCTAGGACTTAACTTACCTTTCTTCCCAAACCGCACTACACCTCTCCACGGTGACAGCTTCAAAAATACCCAATCACCTATTTTATACACCCGATCAGTGGCATGTCTATCTGCTAAGCTTTTCTGTCGATCCTGGGCTGCTTTCAGGTTAGACTTAATCACCTGAATATTTTGAGTAGTCTCCTCCACTAACTCAGGGCCCACCAAAACTCATTCGCCAACATTTGACCAACACAAAGGTGTACGACAAGATCTGTCATAAAGTGCCTCAAATGGTGCCATACCAATACTTGAATGAAAAGTATTGTTGTAGGCAAATTCCATTAAATCCAACCGCCTATGCCAAGTGTCACCAAACTGCAATACTGACGATCTCAGCATATCCTCCAACGTCTGAATAGTTCCTTCTGACTGCCCATCTGTTTGAGGATGATATGCCGTACTATAGAGTAGTCTCGAGCCAAGAGCCTCCTGAAACGCTACCCAGAATTTAGAAGTAAATCTAGGATCTCGATCCGAGATAATACTAACTGGAACTCCATGGTATTTCATAATCTTCGGTATGAATAATTCAGCTAATCGGCTTAAAGAGTACTTCTCGCTCACAAGAATGAAATGTACTGACTTAGTGAGCCGATCAACTATCACCCAAATTCCATCATAACCATTCAGTGTACGAGGAAGCTTGTACACAAAATCCATAGTAATATTTTCCCATTTCCACTGTGGAACAGGAAGTGGTTGCATCAACCCAAAAGGCTTCTTTCTTTCAGCTTTAACTTGTTGACAAATGGTACACCTGCTTACATACTCAGTAGTTTCTTTTTTCATACCTGGCCAATAATAAAATGGTCGAATGGTATGATACATTTTAGTACCTCCAGGATGCATTGCATAAGCTGAACAGTGCGCTTCATCCAAAATTTCTTTCTTCAACTCTGCATTACTCAGCACATACATTATCTTATCCTGTATAAGCATACCGTCTGATTCTCTAATTCTGAGATCCTTCTTTTTCCCTTGATTTCTTGCCAGAATTAATTCCTGAATTTCCTCATCATTCATTTGTGCCTCGAGTACACGATCAATCAAAATTGGTCTGACTTGAAAATTAGCAAGTAAAGCTTGAAGGAAAATTTGTGAAAAACATGTTTATTTGAGCAACATCTATGGCATGCAATTAACAATTAAAGATGGAATCATGCTTGTATGCACTCAAAACAAAACATTACCCATGAAATTCAAAGCCTAATAGTTATGGTGAACCAAGACTCAACTTAAATCTTAAAGAAAGGAGTTGAGAAACTTTTATACCTTTGAAGCACCTCTTTGCTTAGCAAAGGTTAATCACCCATGTGAGGGCCTTCTTTCCTTTGTCTCCTTGCTCCTTGGCTCCATGGATATGGATGGAAGAATTGATTCTCCAAAAGTCCCCAAGGTAGGAGACCTCTAATTTTCGACACCAAGGATGATGAAGGAAGAAGATGAGTGACCTTGGAGAAGGAAGGATTGCTAGCTAATCCCCCTCCAAGGGGGCCGGCCTCCTAGAGAGAAAATGAGAGAGTTATTCTCACTTTTCATCCTTAGAAAACCCTATTGAGGATGGTGCAAAGATACCCCTTCTATGCTTTCAACTTTTTGTTCTTTTTGAACCAAAAGGTCCCTCCTCTCTATATGGCCGGTTTTCCCATGCCTTTGGGCTGTTTTGGGCTTCTTGAATTTTGGTTGTTAAATTGTCATACAACTTAAGCTAATGGGCTTGACGATTCGAAGCCCAATTTAGGCTTTAAGGCCCAAATCTAATTCAAGGTTTAAAACGAACTTATTCGTTTGATTAATTAACATATTAATTAATCATTGCCATAAACAATTAAACGATTTAATTGTCCTTACTCATCTTCGTTATATCCTTCAATCATTAACTTACACGGTGTGCGATCCATTAGGTTCCTTTTAGCGAGGCAGTGGGCGATTAGAACTCTTACTAATCGATTGTGAATTGAAACTTACTTTCAATTCTCCCTTTAGTGATTATACATCTTCAGGGCTTCCACAAGCCATGAGTGACACCTAGCAGTATGTCATGGCTACCCAAGCTAATCAGAAGAGGTTGGAGAACCTATTCAGTTTGGGATTTCAATGCAATACAGTCTTTCTCTAATACAATACTCTTGACCACATTGTTTGGTTTGATAGTTTATTCATGCCTACTATCCAATGTGATTCATTTACTTATATGATTACCTTGAATGTGATTTGGAACGACTTCCTAAATCTCATTCATACTCTGGCCAAAGATTCTTAACCATATCATAGAGTATTCTCCCTCAAATGGTTTGAAGGTTAGAGATCCCTTGTTGTGCATTCACTTGCCTTCATGGCTAAGTGGGTTAACCCCAACTATGCCGTGGACACTCTTTGACGGAATGACTTTGACATAGTCAAAGATCAAGGACCTAACCATAAGACAAATATGATGCCTCAGGTCAAAATACTACTTTGCATTATCCCAACCATGAGTTCTCATGTGACATGAGTATGAGAACTCCTCGTTGATCGCGTTCAGTGGACTCATTCTCTATTGAGCACCTACGTCCTTGTCTTGGTGTCAGTCACACCATTGACTCGAGACTAGTCACTCTCTCTAAGAGAAGACATAGCACGTACTGATCTTAACGGACTGACTGTCAATGCCCAATTGGCAATCCTATGATCAGGAACATTTAGGATATGTATACGAAAGAGAATGGTCTCATGAATCTAACTTCTTTAGATCACATTCTCCCTATTACATATTCCTTGGACTTATCGTTTAAGCATATAACATTTATATGAGACGGCTTAAAACAATAATCTTTGCCTTTTATATTAAACTAGATTAGTTTAACATGTGAAATGTCCGTAAAGTATCATCATATGATTGGTTTTAGGGCACATTTCCAACAAAGCTTCGTCATGATCTTCCACTCCTAACTTCACTCCAGTGGACCTCAAATCAGCAAGAAGAGGAACATGGCAAGCATAAATGGCATTAAGTCTAACTAGAGGCTTCCTACTAAGAGCATCAGCTACTACATTTGCACGACTTGGGTGGTACTCAATCGTGCAATCATAATCAATTAGCAATTCAATCCATCTTCGTTGCCGAAGATTAAGATCCCTCTGAGTAAAAAGATACTGAAGACTCTTATGATCTGTGAAGATCTTACATTTCTCACCATAAAGATCTTACATTTCTCACCATAAAGATAATGTCTCCAAATCTTCAAAGCAAAGATGATGGCCGCTAACTCCAGATCATGAGTAGGGTAATTCATCTCACGAGGTTTTAATTGTCGCGAAGCATAAGCAATCACCCTACCATGTTGCATCAATACACAACCTAGACCATTCAAAGAAGCATCACTATAGATCTCATAATTACCATTATCATCTGGAAGCGCCAAAATAGGTGCATAAATGAGACAATACTTCAACTGCTGAAAACTCTGCTCACAATTATCATCCCACTCAAACTTGACATCATTCTTGGTCAATCTTGTCAGCGGTAATGCAACAAGTGAAAAATCTTTAACAAACCGTTGATAATAACCAGCTAGGCCAAGAAAACTCCGTACTTCGGTGACTATTCGTGGTTGCTCCTAATTCTCAACAGCTGCTACTTTTTGAGAATCCACTTGAATACCTTGAGCAGATATGATATGACCAAAAAATGCTACTTGATTAAGCCAAAATTGGCACTTGCTAAACTTAGCATACAATCGATGTTCCCTCAATTTCTTCAACACTAGAGTGAGATGTCGAACATGATTTGATTTTGACTTAAAATACACCAGAATGTCATCAATAAAAACAATGACAAATCTATCCAAGTATTGTTGAAATACCTTATTCATCAAACCCATGAAAGCTGCTGGTGCATTCGTCAATCCAAACGGCATCACAAGAAACTCATAATGACCATAACGAGTTCTAAAAGCTATTTTATGGACATCATCACTCATAATCTTTAACTGATAGTAGCCTGACCTTAAGTCAATCTTTGAGGACACACAAGTAGCTTGAAGTTGATCAAACAAATCATTTATACGCGGCAACAGATAACGGTTTTTAATTGTTACCCGATTCAATTTCCTATAATCAATGCATAGCCTCAAAGTCCCATCTTTCTTCTTCACAAATAAAACTGGAGCTCCCCATGGTGAAGTACTAGGCTGAATAAAACCTTTATTGACCAATTCCTGCAAACTGAGTTTTCAATTCCCTCAATTCAGTATGAGCAATTCTATAAGGAGTCAAAGATATAGGATCCGTACCTGGAAGCAAATCAATAGTGAACTCCACATCTCGGTCTGGCGGCAATCTAGGTAAATCCTTAGGGAATACATCAGGAAAATGCCTGACTAATCCCACATCCTCCATACTACTAGGAGAAACATCATTCAGCACCACATCAGCTAAATATCTCTGGCAACCTTTCATTAACAACCTTTTTGCTCTCACAGCAGAAATAACGCCAAGCCTCACCCTACTACGTTCGCCCACAAAAGTAACCTCAGGTAATCCAGAACGATGGAACGTAACTGATTTCCCGTAGCAATCGATATTGGCACGATTATAATGCAACCAATATGTGCCCAAATTCACATCAAAATCAACAATATCTAACGGGATAAGGTTAGCTGGACATCCTGGATATACATAGTCAACAAAACATTTCTCCCCTCTAGGCATAGCAAACTCTAAATGATACCCTAGAGGCGTAGGATGAGGTTGCGTCACTTGAGCAAATGTATGAGAAATCACAAAATGCATAGCGCCACAATCAATTAAAACTCTAGCAAAGTGACCAAGAATATTTACCGTACCCATAATTAAATCAGGATTGTTTTGGGCATCCTGCAATGTTATACGTCCCTGATTCTGCTGTCGTCCACCACGACCTCCACTAGCTTAACTATTTCTTCCTTACACTCCACGGCTCTGACTTGGCTGACCAGGTTGCCTCGAAGATCCTGCACTACTGGAAGCAATCTCTACTTGCTGGGGTTGTCTTCCCTGGTACCACTGAGATCCACCAGCTGGAATGGAAGAACACGACGTATAACCTCCAGAATACTGAGGATACTCACTCTGGTAAAAAGGATCATGGGAATACTAATATGGTCCTGAAGCATAAAGAACGGCATCACCCTGATAATGGTAAGCACCACCTCGACCCATCTGACCATAAGTGCCAGACCTTGAAACTTGCTGGATCGGTGCTGGTGGTGGCATAAAAGACTGCTGAGGCCTCTACTGATTCTGGGGACAATTTATAGCTCTATGTCCTATCTACCCACAAGTAAAACATCCACTGTTGCCCCGCCTACACTCTCCAAAATGCCTATTATTACACCTGCGGCACAAAGGAACACTTCTTCTACCAAAATCTCCCTGCCTCTGGAATCTAAGACCCCTAGAAAATCTACCACCTCTTATCTGACCAGTGGAACTAAAACCTCCGCTGGAAGAGCTGGAACTAGCTCCACTTCGCTTAAAGCTCTGAGTCTTGCGAGGTCATTGAGAAGACTGACCTTTACCCTTATCATCATTCCTCTGATTTCCATCTTTTTCTTCTTCCTCACTCTCACTGGGCATATTCTACGAATCCTCAATCCTCAACAAAATCTCATAAAACTCCTGGTAAGTAGCATAGTGAGTAGTGGTCGTTATAGTATGCCATTTCTTTTTAGTACCCAGAACAAAGCGACGTAGCATCTGAACCGGATTAGCAACAACCTCCGGATGATAACAAGACAAGTCAGTAAATTTGCTGTAATACTCATTTGCTGACATCTTTCTCTGCCTCAAATGAGTAAACTCTTGCTTCTTACTACTATCAATATAAGCTAGAGGAATAAATCTTTTCATAAATAATTGCTTGAAAACTTCCCAATCAGCAGCTTTCTCTCGAGTTAACTCATGAGCCTCCTGTTCCCACCAGGAAGCAGGTTCCTTACCAAAGAACTAGGTAGTTGTCTCGACCCATTTATCAGGAAGGAGATTCCCCACACTTTGCATTACACGAAAAGTCTTCTCCACATGATTGAACCATTTCTCTGCTCCTTCAGGTCCTTCATTTCCCATAAAATGATTCAACTTCAAATTACATACAGTCTCAAGATGAGTCATCTGGGGAGGTCGAAATGTAGACTGTATAGCATTAGCTATAGCTTCCCCTAATTGGGCGATATCAGGGAAACTAGGTTTAGCAGAACGACGTGGCTCTCTACGAGGCGACATAGTTCTGACAGAAGACACCAGAAATAATTAGGGAATTCACAAAACATGCAGGACTGCAAAACCTATGCTCTGATACCAAGCTGCAAAACCTAGGCTCAGCAGAACGACGTGGCTCTCTACGTGGAAGTGACGTAACCATATGCACAGTGCGAAAGCAAAGATTAAAGAAGAGGATTACGAATAATTAAGAACCAAGCTACTAGCAGTACTAGATAAGATAACGTGCTAGAGCAAGATTAAGTGTGAAATACACAACCAGAGCATAAATAGTCTAAGTGCAGTTAAGGGGAACAAAGTACTAATTAAACAACACCCAAAGGTGATCATACATTTGGTGAAATCTGTCAGAACTGCCCTGAAGCCCTCGCAACACCACCAACGGTAAATCTTACTTGGTACCTAGAGGGGCGAAAAACAGAAAGCGTGAGTGGGCAAAAACAAAGCTTTTCAAATTCATTTCTTTCTAAAAAGTTCTAACCCCTCACCGTAAAACCTGTATAGTTTTCCCAGAAAATAGTATATGTAAATACATATCTCAAATCATGCTAAAAAATATCAAAATCCGCATATAAAAATGCCATGCATATGCCATGTCCAGTACTTACGCCTTGTCTATTATCACAATATCACATAAGTAAGCCAGGGAATATAATTCAATATTAATAACCCATCTAGCCGAGAGTTACCTCTTGTGACCTGTACAGCTCAATCATATGTCTTAACAAGTATCTAGAGCTCATCTATCTAACCGGGAGTCACCTCTTGTGACCTGTACGGCTCAATCATATATCTCAACAATACACAACTCATTAACCAATACGTCTGCATAATAAATAAGTACGCTCTAGTGCTACGATCACGTGAAGGCTGTGCGAATAATCGCGGGTCACCTACGAGTCAGGAACCACCTATAGTGGTCTGTACGACAGGACTATGCACCTAACTTGGATCCAAGGTGAGCGTATGGTGCGGGAGGTGAACATCACGAAAATGACTGTGCCCTGGCCCCGGGCGGGAGCACTAACACTGGGTGCAGGTTATGAACTCTAATATATCACTATAACATCATCATCATCACCATATAATTCATAACCACTACCATCATAATATACTCACTTGTGACTTACCTGGGCCTCCACAGCATCATGCTGACAATATGCATAATTATACTAATGCATATGCTAAAATATCATGCATGTATGACATGGCATTTCAATCACATTTCATTTAAATATGGTTCTGGGAAAACATCAAGTGTGTGTGTGTGTGTGTCTATATATATACTGAAAACCAAAAGCCCACTCATTGGTATGTCGAAGGGTCGTAGCCCCCTTGCCTTGAATGATTACTCTCGTCCTCGGGATAGGTCTCACCTATATGCAAAACAACTATATAAACGTCACTTAATGCACATAAACAACATAAGCTAATAAGTTCTTATATATTGCTCAATTTGGGTATGTGAATATACCACAGTGATCTACTCATCCTCAGAAACATCCCCATATTTTTAAAATAATTTTTCGACGTCTCACTTGCCGCTACGCCCTAGCCAAGGCACGTCCAGACGCGCCCCCACGTGCTGCCACGTGCCTAGCACACTGACGGTAACAGTTAACGGCGTTATGGAATATTCCGTCAAAACTAATAGATTCCGTTAAAACTAACCTGACGCCATTAAGAATATTCCGTTAATTAACGGAATATTCTTCCTCCTTCTCCGACGAGCCTTGCCGGTCGGCGTCAACGCTGCGATTGCCGGAAACTGGAAAAATCTTTAAAACCTTATATCTCGGCCATTTCTCAACCAAATCTCATAAAATTTGAACCAAAATGAAGCTTATGACAAGTAGACCACATGCTTACCAATTTTAGGCTTCAAAAATCACGGAATCACACCAGAAAATTCCTCGATAATCCGACCAAACTTTAAACTTGCCGATCTCAACTTCCTAACGTCCAAAACACGTCAATGTTGTTCCCTAAGCTTCGTGGAGACGTCTAAAAGCTCCCTATGACCTCCAAAATCACTGAAACCTTCGCGATTACGTGTGCATGAACAGTGCACTAAAACTGGGGTCTTAGGTTCTTTGGTTTTTCGAAGTCCTCACATCCAACTAAAGGTATGATCGTGCTCCAGAGCTTACAAGGAACTCGAATATGGTCTCCAATGGGTTGATCTGTGAGGTTTTGAAAGGTTTTGGGAATTGGCCATACTAGTTGTACGGACAATGGACGAAATCCGAGAGAATGAGAGAGAAAGGGAGTCAACGGGGTGTTTGGGGGTGTGTGTGTGTGGTCTAGCTAGGTCACCAACCAAAAACAATAAAATCTTCCTTCCAATTGGGTCCAAATAATTAGGAAGAAAAGGAATTGGTCCAATTCTAAAAAAAAACATAACCCACACAACACAATGTCCAAGGGTATTTTCGTCTTTTCATATCAACGATAAAATATTCCGGGACGGGCTGTCACAGTAAGTTCATTGTAGCACGCCGTGTTTTTTTTTTTAAATAATTAGTACCTCACAATGCTATCAATAATGTGATTTAATCAATTGTTTATTAAATATTATTTTCTCTAGTTTTAAACATGTTCAAAATATCTTAAGAGGCGCGTAGTGCCGGTGATAAATTAGTAAGTTTTTTTTAATTTAATTTTATATTTTATTTTTTTAAATTAGTACCTTACAATTGGTTAGCAGTAATGTGATTCAATCAGTTGTTTATTAAATATTATTTTCTTTATAAAAAAGATCTTTCGTGCGCGGATAATAATGTGATTAAATTAATTGTCAAATTATTGTTTTTTTTAAACAAATGATATTATCTACATTAAGAGAGAAGGGGTGGGCTTAGCCTCACAATGGGCTAGCAATCGATTTTATTGTGTGAATTCAGCTGCTTTAATTGGTTTATGAGGAGTTTCTTCTAGCATGATCTAAAAGTATTAATTTAGTTCAAATATTTAACTTTTCTTTTGTCAATTTACGCATATAAATACATTTAAAACGTGTAAGTCACGCGTAGCATGCCGTGATTCAAAAAATATTTTTTGCACGCGCGTGAGCGCGTGCGTGAAGGCTAGTTGCTTTATATACAAAAGGTTCCATGTCACAAATCATTTAGTCATTCAATTATTTTTATAACTACACGCGCGTGCGTGAAGGCTAGTTGCTTTATATACAAAAGGTTCCATGTCACAAATCATTTAGTCATTCAATTATTTTTATAACTATTTTTATAACTAAAATAGACGCGTGAAGGCTAGTTGCTTTATATACAAAAGGTTCCATGTCACAAATCATTTAGTCATTCAATTATTTTTATAACTAAAATATTTCTATTATGTCAGAACGTGAGCTTGTGTATGCGTGTTGTTAAGGAGGCTATGTCTTTGTGATTTTGTGAATCTAAGGCTAAAGAGCAAGGCATATAAGTGAAGTTAAGGAGGCTACGTCACTGTGATTTTGTGAATCTAAAGCTAAAGGATATATATATATATATATATATATATATATATATATATATATATATATATATATATATATATATATTACATTTTATCCTCCAGGTTTGGGTGCAATTACAACTTTTTACATCATTTTTAAAACATTTCAATCTCATACATTTCGTATTTATTTCATTTCAATTTCATACATCCGTTAAAAAATCTATTAAGTTAACCGTTAAGTAATAACGTGACAAATATGATGTCATCATGCTGACGTGGCTGCAAACTTGTGCCATGTGGCTAAACAATTAATAAAAAATTAAAATTTAATTTGGATATTAAAATAATAAATTTGGAATAAAAAAAAACACAAATCTTCATCTTCTTCTCCCCCGAGCCAGAGCCACCCCTTCCCCTACCAGCACCCCATTTCCCACCCAAGCCGCCCTTCTCCCATCACCACCCCATCCCCCATCACTTCCGCACCTCCTTCTCTAACTAAAAATCCCAAATTCCTCATTTTTGCATCTAATTTTGTCCGAATTCCACATTTATGATTGAAACCCTAGATCCCAAATCCGAGTAATTCAGTTGAATGATGGGTTTCAGAGAAACCTCCAGGCCCTAGTCGTCTTCAGAGATGCCCGGAGCTCGAGTCGAGCTCATCCTCGATCTCCAAAACGTCGTCGTCCATGAGCGCAATGTCAGGGTGGATGGCTGGGTCAGGCTTGAAGGGGTCTGGTTCGAAGATTGGGTGCCATGAGCTCGAGTACTCCTAGAAAACATATTTTGAGATATTATTAATGAATATTTGTTTATATTAATAATATTTTGAGATTTTGTATTTATAATATTTTATTTGTTGGGGTTTTTGTAATTTGGAAATGGACTTTATTACTTTCTTTAATTTTGCTTCTAATAGCCATTAATGAACTTATATCATGCTGCCAATCCAGAGTCTTATTAGGTGATGTCCTATCTGTATTGTTCAAAAGAGATAAAGAAAAACTGTACTTAAATTAGCTACCAGGCTCCTTTAAAATGCAATTGTCATCTTAGTACTTAATATTTTGATTAAACCGCTTTAATGTGGGGTTACCAATTTTTAATTAGTTTATGCCAATTGAGAATGTTGATTAATATTATTTTTCAAGTGAATTATTATATTCATATATTCTGTTAGTAATTATATTGAATGAGCATTACAATAACGTTATGACATGAGATTACATCACTAATGAGTTTTATCATATGATTTAGATTTGATAGTGACCTTGGCAAACATGTCTTCCTTGAAATTTTGTTCTTATGCATGGCATCAGATTTATCTTATAATACACTCGAAACTAATTTTATTCTCACCAATTATGGTATGGAAAATTAATTGTGGCCACTATGATATTAACATTCAGTTGGTGAGGTATAAGGGATTTGAATAGGAACATTGAAGAGGCATATTCTGAATACTGAATATTAAGATATGCAGTTCTATGGAACCTAAGTTAGGGGCTTTTACAAAGACTTCAGTACATGCTAAATGGCTTTAAAGCCTCTTAGTTGAGGTTTATATCCTATTATTTGTGGAAGAGATCACTGTGTTTGGTTTGAGATATCCTACTTTTTGTGGAAGAGATCAATGTGTTTGATTTGAGATATTCCACTATTTGTAGAAAAGGTCAATTGGTTCATTGTGTGTGATATCATGGCTATGAGAGCTTAAGTTGAATGATTATGCATATTATCTGATATAATTAATTTGAGGTCATATTTGGATCTGGCCTATCCTCTAACAAATCCACGAAGCTAAATGCTAGTGGTGATTATTACATTGAGGGGATGAGACTAATGCCTTAATGGTCAAGAGTGATGGTAACCCAACCTATGTAGATCCCAAGAAGTAGGTTCATATGGGTAAGAATAAGTCACTTGTTGATCAAGTGTGCACTATCAATTTATATCGATTGTTATTATTGTTAAGAGTCTATCCCTATGGTGTAGACAGTGCATACTGCATCGTGTGAGGTTGAACTTATGTTCTTAATGAATACTGACACACCCCGACCTGGAAATCAGGGCGTGCTGGCCATCACAAACGTGACATAACCATAACACAATGCGGAAGCAATAAGATAATAGAGTTATGAAAAACTAAAAGCCGAATACTAGCAGTACCATCCAAATGACATGCTAGCGAGAGTTTAAGTGTGAAATACACACAATCAAAGCATAAGATTCTAAATGCAGTCAAGTAGGACAATTACTAAATTACAACACCCAAAGGTGAGTCCTACATGTGTGAAGTCTGTCAGAACAACTGTGGGGATCCTCGTGAGCCACCAAGCACTCCTAACTATAACCTGGGGGGGCGTAAAACAAAGCTGAGTGGGTCAATAAAACAAAGCTTTCAAAACATTTCCTTTATCAACATATATAACCCCTCACTGTAAAACCTGTATACTTTCCCAGAAAATAGCATATAACATATATATCTCAACATTTCCACAAATCATCGTTCAAAATCCATAATATGAAAGTATGCCATGCCATATGCATCAAAACATAGTGAGGATATGCAAATATATATCAGGTAGAATAATAAATCAGCTAGAGACCCTGCAGTGGTCCTGTACGGCTAATTATATAGCTCAATACCTATGCCTGCACACGAGTCGGAACCACAAAAGTGGTCTGTATGACAGGACTTGGTGTAATAATACGCTCTAGTGCAACTCTCATCAAACAGCTGTGCAACGTATCGCAGGTCACCTACGAGTCGGAACCACAAAAGTGGTCTGTACGACAGGACTTACACCTACTTGGATCTAAGGGAGCGTGCGGTGCGGGAGGTAAATATCAACATAAGCACTAACACCGGTGGTGCAGGTTATGAGCTCTCATCACAAATCACATTATCAACACAATATAGCTCACCTGATACTTACCTGTGCGTCCACCGCACCATTTCATACATATGCATCATATATCAATTCGTATAATTCATATCAATTCTATGCATGGCATTTTAAAACATACTTTCATTTAAATTCGATTTCTGGGAAAATCAGTAAGTATATAGGTATATAATGAAAACAACTGCCCACGCACTGGTATGTCGAAGGGTCGTAACCCTCGTGACGCCTTGGATTGCGCTCGTCCTCGGGATAAGTCTCACCTATATGCGAAACAACTATAATAACGTTATTTAAAGCACATAACCAACAATCCAAAATAACTTCTCATACGATGCTCAATTGGGGTGTTTGAATATACCAACGTGATCTACACAACCTCACAAACATCCCCATATTTTTAATATAATTTTTGGACTAGCCACGCGCCCCCACGCGCGGGGAATGGCACAGACCCACGCGCGGTCACGTGCCAGGCACATTGACGGCAGACCAAATGGCGTCAGGAATATTCCGTTAACTGCTAACGGCATTCGTTAGATTTAACTAACGGCGTCAGGAATATTCCGTCCAAACTGACAGAATATTCCGTCTTCTTCTCCGGCGACTCGCCGGCCGCCGGTGAGTTCGCCGGTTTATGGGTAATTTTCCAACTATGGTTTCTCACTCATTTTTCATCCATTTTTCATGAAATTGGTACCAAAATGAAGCTCTAAGCATGTAGAACACATCTAAACAAGTTTCAAGGCTTGAAAATCACTAGATTTTACCTGAGAAAGCTCGATAGCTTGACAAACTTTAAAAACCTTCGATCCCGATCCTCCGACGTCCAAACTCTACCAACGAAGTACCCCGAGACTCGTGAGGACCTCCTTAAGCTCACTGTGAGCTTGAAATTCCCTGAAATGCAAGGTTTTACGTGTGCATGAATAGTGCATATTTTCGGGGTTAGGGTTTCTCGCCTAATCCGAGGGTTACAAGTTCCAAATTTGGTACCAAAATGCTCATAAGGTTGCAAGGATCAAGAATCTTACCTTTTTGACGTTGATCTGTGAAGAAATGGACGAGTTCCAACTTCGTCCGTACATGAATAGTACACGGGGAGGGGTAAACCGAGAGGGAGAGAGAGAGTGTTCACGGGAGAGAGAGAGAAAGAGAGAGAGAGAGAGAGAGAGTGAGGGTAGGTTAGGTATATGTGGTCCACTACAACCCTTACCACAAAAAAATAATAAAACACAATAAATTCCAATTATTTTTCCAAAAACTTAGGGTTATAATTTATTAATCAAATATAAATGTCACACACCTTAGCAACCTTTAGGGCAATCCCGTCATTTCACGTCCTCGATAAAATAATTCTGGGACGGGCTGTGACAAATACCATAGCCTATATACGGGCGGTGTGCTCGAATGCAATGCATACTTAGTTGATTCACCTGTATGAGTGTGGTTGTCACGCCTATATCCTGAGATACATCCAGGATCGGCACTTGACGTCAAAATGTATCTATCTAATTGTCATGCCTCGCTTCCTAGACATGACCAATAACAAATCAACGGTCAATAGCGTAGTAACTTTTATTTTATCACATGGCTGCATCTAACATTTGTGTTAGATTGCCTATGCACCCAACGATGGGACCAAGCCATTTGTAGTTCACATTTCTATTTAGCTCTGAAATTTTCCAAGGCATTAATTAGCAAGAAACATAAAATTCCAGAATCACTCACCATAACTCAACGAGCATGACTCACTAGATTCCAGACTGCATAGCGAACCCATATGACAACCAGGATTGTCATTTCGTCATCCACATACATCATAATGTTTTCCAACACAATTCCACAATCACAACAAATAATTGATTCCATGACTCAGAGATGCGTGATATTAACATTTAACTATCTTAATCAATCAAAAGATCAAGTATCCTTTCACGAAATTTAATAAAGAAAATCTTAGTGTTTCTATACTTAGATTCTAGGCAATATTGCAACCCTAATTTACAAACACAAATGTCTACCGTGAGCAATTCCTATTAACAAAAATCTAGGGTTTCAAACTAACTTAATGGAACCGACCAAGAGCTGGGATTTCGAACCACCAAATTGAATCCCATTAGGAAATGGTCACCCGACATGGATTTATCAAGCACAACTACTCCTTACAACCCTAGGTAGGCAGTGTTCACCTACTGGGATATGCCAAGCATGATCACCCCTAAACTACGTATGGTCTCCCATCATGGATATACCGAGCGGAACTATAGGCATAATCTAATCGAGTAGGTAGTGATCACCCATCATGGATATACCAAGCATGATCACCCCTAAAATACGTGTGGTCCCCCATTGCGAATATACCAACCAGTACCATATCCTATAGTACTAGGTAGTGATCACCCACGCGAATATACCATGAATGATCATTCCTAAAATGCGTATGGTCTCCCATCGTGGTATACCAAGCAAAACCAGAGGCATAATCAAATCGAGTAGGCAGTGATCATCCATCGTGAATACACTAAGCATGATCACCTACAAAATACGTATGGTTTCCCATCGTGGATATACCAGCAGGACCATCCATGTACCATATTGCTACATGGTACAATCAGATCATCACACATCAAGGATCATACATTTTCTGTCAAACAACATTTCATCATAAATTGAAACTGTAAACACATATATTATCGATTCCACATGACAACGATTATCTAGTCACCCAGACGTACACGTTCTACGAAACAACTCAAATATGACCCTCGACTTATCTCTTCATACTAAGAATTACACTTTATCATTACTCTCATCTAGAAGCCCAATAAACACGAAAGTTTCAGTAACATACCACTTGCACGTAAATCAAGGTGCACATCACCCAGGATGGCTTGTCGACCAAGATAGGCCTACTAGGTTTTATCAAGTCTTTACTGATGCTAATTTCAGTATTTAATGATTCAGAACATTTTGGCGAAAAATCAACCCTCAGTCAATGTGGTCAACGAAAGGTCAACAACCCTATGTAATTCAATCTGGAAGATCCGTACATCAGGTTTTCGATCAGTAAATTTCCAAGGCCCTCACATAATACGTACACCAACATATTGTAATTTCATAATGATCCAACGGTCGGATCTTCGTCTACTACAAAGGTCAATAATCTAATATTAGTTAATCCGAAAGATCTGTATATCGGATTTCCGATCCGTGAATTTCTAAAACCCTCACATACTACGTATAACAACATACTATAATTTCATATGATCCAGCGATCAGATCTTCATGTACTACCAAAGTCAATAATCTAAGATTCTTCAATTCAAAAGATATGTACATCGGATTTCTAATCCGTACACTTCTAAGGCCCTCACATAATATGTACAACAACATACTATAATTTCATACTAAGCTAATGGTCGAATCTTCTTATACTCTCAAAGGTCCATCAATTGATAAATAACATGCTTATTAAATTTAACGATGATCCAATGGTAGGATTGATGTTAATTACAATAATTGAATGTCGGTTCAATTATGTCATAATTCGAATAATAGATCCATTGACACACCCCGACCTGAAAGAGGGGCGTGCTGGCCGTCACGTGAGACTGACATAACCATGTGCATAGTGCGGAAGCAATAAATGATAGAATTTACGGGTCAATTAAAACCGAAACACTAGCAATACTAGTGTAAGAAAAGTGTGAATTTCACTAATACAGAGCATAGAAGTCTACGTGTAGTCAAGCAGAAGTACTAAATAAAGATAGCACCCGAAGGTGGTCCTACATAGGTGAATTTTGTCAGAACGTCCGATGAGCTCCTCGTGTGCCACCAACTCTCACCACTTAATACCTGGAGGGGCGAAAAACAGAAAACTGAGTGGGTCAGAAACAAATCTTTTCAAAACCTTCTTTTCTCAAAAGTTATAACCCCTCGCCGTAAAACCTGTATAATTTCCCAGAAATAAAGTATATACTCATATATATATTTCTCAAAACTTGCTGGAAAATATGTATGTATGAAAGTATGTATATGCCATGCCAAAGTATCATAACTGAATGCCAAAGCATATCTCTGTGAATGTGATTGAATACTAAATAATCATCTCAGCCATCGGCTGTATATAGCTCATAACAATCATCATATCATATAGCTCATACTCATCTCAATCATATCATCATATATATACCATGCACACACATCAATACCACCTCTAGTGGTCTGCACAACATCACTGATAAATAACTAATATGCTCTAGTGCTACGATCACGTGAAGACTGAGCGATAAATCGCGGGTCACCTACGAGTCGAACCCACCTATAGTGGCCTATTCGACAGGACTGAGCACCTAACTTGGATCCAAGGCGAGCATACGGTGCGGGAAGTGAACAACACGTGAATGACTGAGCCCCTTTCTAGGCCTGAGCACTAGTATCAGTGTGCAGGTCTATGAGCTCTAATCATATCACATCACATCACATCACATCACATCATTCTCAACAACTAGTAAGTAAATTTACCTGGCACTTACCTGTGCGTCCTCAGCACCAACAGTACTATAAGCAATCAACATGCATAATAAAATGAACAGATACTTTGCATGGCATTTCATATCACGTTTCATTTAAACTGATTTTCTGGGAAAAACTCATTTATATAGGTATATACGGAAAACAAATGCCCACTCACCAGTAAGTAGACGGGTCGTAGCCCCCGTGCCTAGCCTGGCTACGCTCGTCCTCCGGATAGGTCTCGCTTATATGAGAAGTAACTGAAATAACGTTAATTAACGCACATAATCAAAATCTTAGAAATAACTTCTCATACATTGCTCAATTTGGGTATATGAATATACCACTGTGATCTACACAATCTCAGGATCATCCCCATATTTTTAGAAAAATTTTCCGACCACCCACGCGCCAGCCAAGGCACGGACCTACGCACCCCCACGCACGGCCACGTGACAAGCATACTGACGGCGTCAGTTAACGCCGTCAGAATATTCTGTCAACTTCTACCTGTTACCGTTAAATCTAACTAACGGCGTTGGAATATTCCGTCTTCATCTACCTCTGGACTCCGGCAACCGTCACTGTCGCCGAAAAACTGGGAAAAATTCTAACCGTCTAATCTCACTCATTTTTCAACCATTTTCTTCGAAATTTGTACCAAACGAAAGCTTAGAGTGAGGAGAATGACGTTATACCTATTTGAAGCTTCAAATCTCACGAAATCACGTCGGAGCAAGCTCGAAACTCCAGCGACCTCTGTAACTCCTCGTATCTGGGCTTTCCGACTTCCAATTTTTTACCGACGATGCACTCCGAGCATCGAGAGAAGGTCCTTAAGCTTGCTATGGACCTGAAAATTAAAGAAACTCACGGGTTTAAAAGTTGGTGAACAGTGCCACCCTCGGAGGTTCGATTTCCATGGTCTCCTTACGTTCAAGTTTAACCAAAACCCTTAGGAGGGAGAGAGAATACCTTTAGGAGCCTTGAAATGGTTTGAAACTTCGACGATCACCTCGGTGGTACTGTACCTCGACGGACCTCTCGGGTCTTAGGGTTTTTCTATGGTTTCACGGCCAAAAAACACTGTGGTTGTGCTCGTGGACCCTCAAGGATCCCAAATATGGCCTTTGCAAGTTCGATCTGGGAGAAATGGGCTTGTTCGTACACTTGCAGAGAGAGGGAGAGAAACCGAGAAAGAGAGAAGTCTGAGAGAGAGAGAGTGCACGGGAGTGAGAGAGAGAAACAATGATTGTGTGTGTGTGTGTGTGTGTGTGGTCCAAATACAACCAAACACCCAAGCAAAATCACACACGTACCTTATTTTATGCCTATGGGCATTTTCATCATTTCACGTCTGCCGTACGACAATTACGGGACAGGTTGTTACATCCATCATATCAAGTTTCAACAAAAGGACCTTGAATTTAGGATGAGGACATCGATGATGTCTCTCTATCCAAAGTCTAGATCGCTGAAGTTTCTCATGTGCTGCCACGCGCAGTGGCTTCCTACGAAAAGAAATTGAAATGTCCAACAAACTCTAAATATCACCATAATCCATATGGATGTAGAACAAGACAAGGAAAATATTTTTATACTTGAGCCGACTCCCAAAAAGTGGTCAGAATACAGTGAAAACTGATGGAGAATTCTTGGAGTCCGTGAACAGTGCAACCATGGCGCGCTGCTATCCGACGTCTGATGGACAATCTAAGACTTTAGGATTTGAAGCTAGTGTTAAGGTAAATGTAACCCAAATGGTCATGGAATCGTGTTCAGTAGATTCGCCAGAAAAAGGCTAGTAAGCCACGACAACCCAAGGAAAACTGCGGTTTGAATTCACAGTTTATGGTGGTCTATCCCATTAAAATTTTGGTGGGTTTTGTTCCAAGGTTCAAGAGCTACACATTGGTGGTGGTGGTGGTGGTGACGATTGATTCGTCGAAAAATGGCATGAGTCGTGTCAGGTTATTTTTTTCAAAGCCAGGTTATAGAACCACTTCAGGTCAAACATGCAAATCTGATTGTAGAACAAGTGTTTCTAAAAATTGTGGGTCGGGTCAAGCATGCAAGTCTGATTATCCCTGACTTTACTCATTGTTGGCGCCCAAAAATGTCACACACCAACCCAACCAATTCTCGAGGCCCAATTGTTATGCAAAGCCTACATTTAAGCCCAAACACACGCCAAGGCACGGGATCGACGAGGAATATATTTACAAGCATGCCATGCCACGGTGATTAATTTGGATATTCATGCTATGCTCATGCTTATTCATCACGCCATGCTTCCTTAGCTATAACAAAGTTATAATTAGCATACAACCACAAAACGAGGGGAGCAAGAAACAAGGGAACAAGATATATTACCAGTTTTTGGCTTTGCTGCGGAACCTTCACTCTTCGATTCCTTCAGAGTAGGGGAAGAGTCAGGCTGCTACTAGGTGGACCGTCATTCACCACCCGGGGCCTGAAGCTTTTCACTGCATCATATGAGGCACAACATATAAAACACTAAGGAAGAGCATGCAAAGGTAAAATTAGTAAGAGAAGTCAAGCCAAGAAATATACCCGAAACCATTTTCTTCCCTTAACCTGCAGGTTTTCCTTTGCCAACACTTGACGCCCTACTCTTCTTGGTGCTCCAAGAAAAGTCATCCGAAGCATTGCTTTCCTCTGCTACAGTAGGGCATCGACGCTTCGAACCGAAAGCAGTAGTTATAGGCTCTAACACTAGCATAGGATGGCTGACAACACTGGAAGACAACCGCGGCTGTTTGTCATTATGAAACTTGGCGATGGCAGAGAAACACTTCAACCAATAAGTAGCATAGCCTTTGGAGATGCCGCCTACTCGGGTCAGGTTAGTAATGTATTGGAAAGGGCAAAAACATTTCGGAGGTGCATACACAAACTTCAAAACAAATTATTGAATAAGGCCTTAATTTCCGCAAGAAAGAACATCAGCACCCTTTGGTCAAAACCCAATTGACGTCGCACCTGGAAAGAAGAGTAAACAGCACTCATTTCTTTGCTATCCTGCTATTGGAAGGAGATTGAAGGAGCCAGCAAAGTCAACAATTTTTCGGTAAGTGAAGGGAAATCTAGGTTCTCGGAAAGAAGAATTGACGTCAAACTTAGATCATCATTATATGCAACATCAGTAAAGAACATCACGAAGGCAAAACCTTCAGGGACTGACACATATGGACGGAAAACAAAGCTGGAAACATTGTCTAAAAGCTCCAAGAAGTCTTGCTTCTTTGCTAGAATTTTCCCGAACCAACAGAAAGCTAACGGGAGCTTTTCGGGCAAGTAAGAGGAAGAACAATAACATCTCGGCTCTTCGCTGCACCGTAAGGGTAATGGGTTATCTTCAGACCCATGATATACTCCCATATGAAGATTTACAAGAAGCTAGCATAAAGAGAACTTTTCAACAGGGCATTACCCACTACCTGGTCCTCCAGAGTGTGAAGCTTATCTAACTTATGATAGAGAAGCTCGAGAAACTGCCAACGAAACCATGTGGCTACGTGCAATCGCCATGACCCAAGGAATCACTTAACAACTGAAGGTATCCTTGCTATCATAGAAGACAAAGCGGCCTAGCCACAAACACAACATGGCCTCGAACCTCAAGTTCAGCTCTTGTTTATTCTGCCAAAAGTGTTTGATCCATTTGTTGAACCAAAAAGCCTTGCTCGAAGAAGTAGAAGCACCATTCTTCAAACATAAAAAATGTCGGTGTTTGCAGAATGAATGACATAATGGAAGGGATCCACATTACCCGCAATTAGAAGATGCATAATATTGGCAACATCCTCCAGAGTGGGGGTAAATCCTCCCCAAGCATAAACAAAGGTATGAATCTCTGTACTCCACCTCCTAACCACGTGGTGAAGAAATTCTAGCTCGAGGCGAACAACGTACTTTTTGGTCATGAAGACAGTGCCCAAAAATGTCACACACCAACCCAGCCAAGTCTCAAGGCCTAATTGTCATGCAAATCCTACATTCAAGCCCAAACACACGCCAATGCACGGGATCGATAAGGAATATATTTACAAACATGCCATGCCTCGGTGATTAAGCCAGATATTCACGTCATGCTCATGCCAATTCATCACCCTATGCTTCCTTAGCCACAAATCATGCTATGTCCAAGTCACATATTCAGGGACTTGATAAGTGGATTGTGGTGTGGATGGTTACGGAAGGTTATCGGGCCTACATGGATTTAGGGTCATGGAAGACTTACTTGGGAGCCCAAAGATCTAAGCCCATACCTTTTGTATTTCATGCAGGCATCATTGAGAGAGAACTAGCCTAGTTTATCTATTTCCCTAGCAAGCCAACCCTCTTAGTTAGGATTAGACTAGATTCTTGGATTAAATGCATGTTAAGCCCAGCAAGTCAGGCATTTGATGTTGACTTTCCCTTCCCAGCCTGCACAAACAGCCAACGTGCAAAATCCATGAAGCGCGCTACCAGATTTAGTGCCTTAGAAAGCCGCACCTCGGGAAGAAGCAATCTGCAGGTCTCAATAGTGCAGCTAGTTTACACCAAAAGGGGAATAATAAGATAGCTAAGGAGAAATGAGGGGAAGACCAAGCCACAAAGGGATATTCCCTTGAAACCTAGACAATAAGCCTTCACTTACATAATGAGGGAGATAAGCCATTAGAGGAAGATTTCAGATTAACAAAGAAAGAGAAGTAGAGAAAACGTAATGAGAGAGAACCACCCAGGAAGAAGCCCAGAATGTTCCTCTTAGCCCAAAAGTATACTTCAAGCCCCAAACATCACCATTCACACAACCTTAGCAATTTCCATAGTTTTCCATCAAACATCTCAACCATTAGAAGCCTTGCTATCACCTTAGGAAAGCCCAAATCATGCAGCTAAGAATGCCATGCAAACCTTTTCTTTCTCATGTAAACTGATAATCTTCTAGCTTCCACACCACGCTTCACTTGAGTAAGTCATTATCTTGATCAATCATGTTATCTTCGAGCCGTTGATGTTACCGAGGTATTTCCTAAGACAAGCTATCTCTTTCGAGATATCCTAGGACTTGTTACAAATCCGTACCAAGGGAAACAGGAGGACGTTTTCAAAGCCCAAGTTCACCTCAACCTAAAAGTCCCCTAACACTCGCATATTTCTCTTTCGTTACAGCTCCGTTTCGTAAACGGTTTTCGCATACGCGTTCGTGGGATCGAATTCTATCAAAAAATACTTAGCGTGACCTCGAAAATTCTACAAATTTTTAATGACTAGTTACGGAAAAAAAAAAAAAAAAAAAAACTATGTAACTAGTTTACTAAAATTCTCAAATTAATAAAAATAAATTCGCTTACATATGAATTACAAAATTTTAAAAATAGTGAAATACAGGGACATGATTTCACAATGGGAGTAGGGCCACTTCCTACAAGAACTTAGGCAAGTTCTCTAGAGTACTCATGAATATCCAAGTGGGTGCACGGCCTATTCGCGCTAACCAACTCGAACAAGCTCGATCCCAAGGATTCAGTGTGGATGGTTAGTCCTACAATTCACACAAAGAAATATTGGTTCATAGAAAATTTAATTTTCACCAAAATTCAATGAGTTAAGGCTAACTCGTCCTAAGACTGGTTCATAGTCTAAAAGGCACCACTTCTGATACGTTGGATTCTCACTTTCCTTTGGTATTTCCTTGTCCTCTTTAAACTAATGTTATTGAAATTCCTTTCTAGTGATTTGATTTGTTTTTTTGAAATATGTGGGGGATTGTTGGAATTTTTTAGGGTATTTCAAAATACAAAGTCAATTTATTTCCTAAAATTATGGTTGTTAATATTATCACTTGATTGGTTAGCATCCATTACTTCTAGTGTAATGTTTCTATAACAACCATATTGTTATAAATATGTAAAAGTTAGAGAGATAACCTTTACTAGTGACAAGAGTGAAGCAGGTGTAAAATATCACACTGAAATTATAGCACAAGAGGATGACAAATAAAAGATGGAGGAATAGATGATGTTATTGATCTTTCTTTCCTTCTGTATGTTTTGATTGCAGTTGAGTGCTCTATTTATAGAGCAACTCGTATTACTACATTTTGAAATTTACAACCCTCAACTTTGAAAATACGATCATTTTGTTTCCAAAGTCTACATCACATTTGTGGGCATTGAAAACTCTACCAAGGCACTATGGGCATTCACTAACCCACCAACATTTTCAACACTCCCCCTTGGATGCCCATATATCAACATCAGTTGCCTCGTTAAAACCTTGCTTGGAAAAATCCAGTGGGAAAAAACCATAGCGAAGGAAAAAGAGTACAACTTTACCTGGATTGTTGATATAGTATTAAGTATGCTTATGTTGCCTCGTTAAAACCTTGATAGGAAAAACCCAGTGGGAAAAATCCTAATCGAAGGAAAAAGAGTACAACATGCATGTATCATGGATCCTCCCTCTAATTCGGCATTCTCCAAATTTAGCTGTTTGGTAAGTTGACGTAATCTGATACTTTGCACTAACTTCTTAAACATGCACTTTGGTAGAGAATTGGTGAACAAGTTTGCCAGATTTTCATTAGAACGGATTTGTCTGACTTCAATAACTTTAGCCTTCTGAAGCTTATGTGCACTGAAAAACTTTGGAGATATGTGTTTAGTTTTATCGCCCTTGATGAATCCTTCCTTCATTTGGGCAACACAGGCTGCATTATCTTCATGGATGACAGTTGGATTGTCTGTCTTCGAAGTTAGACCACAGGAATTTCGGATATGATGGATCATTGGTTTTTGCTTCATGTAAAGCAAGTATTTCTGAATGATTTGAAGATGTAGCAACTAATGTTTGCTTTGTTGAGCGCCATGAGATCATTGTATCTCCATTCTTGAACACATATCCAGTTTGTGAGCGGGCTTTATGCGGATCAGAGAGAAAACCAGCATCTGCATATCCAACAAGGACGTGGTCATTTATGGAGTTCTTTGAGTAGAAGAGACCCATGTCTGTTGTCCCACGAAGGTATCGCAATACATATTTGATACATTTCCAATGACGAATTGTTGGAGCAGAGCTATACCTTGCTAACAAGTTGACTGATTGACTGAAAAAGCTATATCTGGTCTAGTACATTGTGCTAAATACAATAAAGCACTTATTGCACTCAGATATGGTACTTCTGGACCAAGGACCAATTTATCATCTTCTTTTGGACGGAATGGATCTTTCTTAATGTCCAAAGAACGAACGACCATTGGCGTGCTGAGTGGATAAGCTCTGTCCATGCCAAATCGCTTCAGGATTTTTTCAATACAAGCTGATGGTTGGACCAAAATTCCACTAGCACAATGCTCGATCTGCAGGCTGAGACAATATTTTGTTTTCCCAAAGTCTTTCATTTCAAATTTGCTTTTCAGATATTCAACAGTTTTATTGAGCTCTTCAGGAATTCCAACTAGGTTCATATCATCAACATTACTGCCACTATAGCAAATCCATAATTGGAATTCTTAATAAACACACAAGGGCACATGACATTGTTGATGTATCCTTCTTTGATCAAATATTCACTGAGACGATTATACCACATTCGTCCAGATTGTTTCAGCCCATACAATGATCGCCTTAATTTGATCGAGAGCATACCTCGTGGTTTGTAACTTGTTTTAGGCAACTTAAGTCCTTCTGGGACTTTCATATATATGTCAGTATCTAATTCTCCATATAGATAGCGGTGATGACATCTATAAGTCGCATGTCAAGTTTTTCTGAAACCACTAAACTTATTAAGTAACGGAATGTAATTGCATCCATTACAGGAGAATATGTCTCCTCATAATCAATTCCAAGTCTTTGTGAAAAGCCTTGTGCAACGAGTCGTGCTTTATATCTTGCAATCTCGTTTATCTCATTGCGTTTCCTTGTGAATACCCATTTGTAACCCACGGGATTTACATCAAGTGGGGTTTGGACTACCGATCCAAAAACACTTCGTCTTTCCAAGGAATTTAATTCTGCTTGGATTGCATCTTTCCATTTAGGCCAATCTTGTCTCTGTTTACATTCATCAACAGAGCGGAGCTCAATATCATCACTTAATATGATTTCAGTGGCTACTGCGAATGCAAACATATCGTCAATGATTATTTCATTCCGATCCCACAATTCATTAGTACATGCATAATTTATGGAGATTTCTTTGCTTTTATGTACTTCTGTCTCTTCAGGGACATGTGTCTCATCAAGGACATTTTCTTTTTCTGGAAGTCCAGAATCATGAATTGTGGATTTGTCATTCATTCTCTCTTCCTGAATGATTTCATTTGGATTAAGCTGTGCCCTTGTCTTTCTCTTTCGACGCGCTGAATCTTTTGAACCTGGTGATCTACCACGTTTCAGGCGTGCACCAGATGAATCATTTGCTGCCACTTTATTTTGTCCAACAGGGACATCAATTCTTGCAGGTGCATTTGCAGTTGGTATATGTGATTTTGTCACTTTCATAGCATCATTAAATGCATCTGGCATTTGATTAGCAATACTTTGAAGATGAACGATCCTTTTCACTTCATTTTCACATTGAATGCTTTAAGGATCAAAATGAGACAATGTGGGTACAACCCATGTCAACTCTTGCCGTTTTTCTGGAATAGTCTTTTCTGCCCCTAACAATGGGAATACTGTCTCATCAAAGTGACAATCAGCAAAACGAGTTGTAAACATATCACCTGTCAGGGTTTCCAAATATCTAATGACATATGGTGAATCAAAACCCATATAAATTCCCAGTCTACGCTGAGGTCCCATTTTAGTGCGTTGCGGCGATGCAATAGGCACATAAATAGCACAACCAAAAACTCGTAAATGTGAAATGTTTGGCTGATGTCCAAACATAAGTTGTACTGAGGAGTATTGGTGGTTGGCTATAGGTCTTAATCGAACCAATGATGTAGCATGTAAGATGGCATGTCCCCATGCAGAAGCTGGCAATTTTGTTTTCATAAGCAGAGTGCGAGCTATTAACTGAAGCCGCTTGATCAAAGCTTCTGCTAAACCATTTTGAGTATGGACATGATGAACAGGGTGTTCAACATCAATGTCCAATGTCATGCAGTAATCATCAAAAGTTTAAGACGTAAATTCACCTGCGTTATCAATTCGGATTGACTTAATGGTGTAATATGGGAACTGTGCTCGTAATTTAGTTATCTGAGTAAGAAGTCTCGCAAAAGCTACATTCCGAGTAGACAAGAGATAAACATGTGACCATCGGGTAGATGCATCAACCAAAACCATAAAATATCGAAATGGTCCACATGATGGTTGAATAGGTCCACAAATACCCCCTTGAATTCTTTGCAGAAATGATGGGGATTCAAGCTTTACAAGGGTTATCATTTGAGATAGCAATATGTCTGCTCAATAATGGATGTTCATTATAGTTGGTGATGATCATACGCATCATGGTGGATCCTGGATGACCCAGACGGTCATGCCAAAGCATGTAAACCTTTGAATCAATGAACTTCTGGTTCATGACAGTATATGATTCAATTGTCCTTATGTATGTATAATACAATCCACTCGACAAACCACGCAACTTCCCCAATATACGCTTCTGGGTATCATTAGAGGTAATGCATAAATACTCCACATTTTCTGCACTTTTCGTTTCAATGTGGTATCCATTTAAACGTATGTCTTTGAAACTCAACAAATTTCGAGTAGATCGAGTAGCGTACAACGCATTTTGTATGGACAATATTGTTCCATTTGGTAACATAATATGGGCTTTTCCTGAGCCTTCAATTACATCTGAAGGTCCTGATATTGTTGTTACCCCTACTCTTGTAAGCATTAAGCTTGAGAAATACTTTCGATCACGAAGTATTTGTGTGTAGTTGCGCTGTTTGCAAGACAAATATCTCTGCCATTTCTCATGTTCTGAGAATAACCACAGTTTTTATCCATGCTCTCTGAGTAAGGGAATCAGAGTTAAAAGCAAGTTATAACAGGAAATTTACATGCCACTTTTATTGAATCTGAAATGCTAGTTTTAAACTACAAGTTCAGCATAATAAAAGTACATCAAACATAAACGATTTAGACAGCCCGGTATAATTCATTTCCCCTTTCCATAATAAAGTCTGGAACATCTAGGTGGGTTGTGTTCAACTGCCCTGATAAGTCACACACTGGATCAGGTATATCCATTGGTTTAGCCTGGTCGAGAAAATTGGTCTCGACACCCTTCTCCTTGAGGGAGGCTTGATACAGATCCACCAGATGTTTTGGGGTACAACAAGTACGTGCCCAATGCCTATTGCCACCACACCTATGGCAGGCTCTTTCAGAGTTCTTGGGAGCATTGTTCATATGAGCTTTGTCTTTATGGCGATTCACATTTTTGAAGCTCGGGCTTGGATTATACCTTGGAACCTGGTTGTGAAACTGACCACCATGGTTCTTGCCTTTCCTGTTCCACCGACCTCGCTTGTGGCCACGTCCTCGTTTATGATTATCGCCACCAGAGGATGTGGCATTCACATCGAGGGAAGTAGCATTCACTTTTGGGAATGGTGCAGTTCCAGTGGGTTGGGACTGATGATTTTTCATCAAGAGCTCATTATTTTGTTTAGCTACCAAGAGCACAGATATCAGCTGGTTGTACTCAGTGTAGCCTCGCGCTCTATACTGCTGCTGCAAGAGCACGTTAGAGGCATGAAATGTGCTGAAAGTCTTTTCCAGCAAATCTTCCTCAGTAATAGTATCCCTACAAAGCTTCATCTGAAAGGTAATTCTGAACAACGCAGAATTGTACTCAGCCACTGACTTGAAATCATGGATCCTTAGGTGAGTCCACTCATAGCGAGCTTTTGGAAGAATCACCGTTGTCTGGTGATTGTATCTGTTTCTCAATGCATTCCAAAGAGTTAATGGATCTTCAACCGTTAAGTACTCGCTCTTTAGTCCCCCATCAAGATGACGACAAATAAAGATCATGCCCTTCGCCCGATCTTGAGAGGATGAGTTGTTCTCTTCCCTGATGGTATCTCCAAGATTCCCTGCTTCCAGATGGATCTTGGTATCCAGTACCCAGGTAAGGTAATTTTTCCCAGTAATGTCCAGGGCAGCAAAATCAAGCTTTGCCAAGTTCGCCATTTTCTTTTCTGAAAGAAAATGAGATGTGTAAGAACTTGCAATAATATGTATTCCTGGAGGAATATAGTGTTAGAACTTCTGGTTCTTACAAATTCTTCATTTTGATCTTCAGGCCAAATGATAAGCACTCGAAACTTCTGGCTCGAGATTTTCAAGGTGAATGAGGAGGGCGATTGTACTGCACCATTCTCATTGAAATAATGTAACATAGAATGGGCGATTATTCCGCACCACTCAAGTAGCAGGAAAATTTAAATACGCAGAGCAGGGTGGGCGATTATACCGCACCACCTAAAATTGCAATGAAATTAAACAGTAGGCAAATTTAAATATGCAGGGTAGGGTGGGGGATTATACCACTCCACCTAAAATTTGTAGTAAAAATTAGATCTGCAGTCCAAGATAGGCAATGATACTGCACCATCTTGGATCGCAGTAAGATTAAATTTGCACTTCAAGATGGGCGATTGTACCATACCATCTTGGATTGCAGCAAAATTAACATAAATAAACACTAGGTTAGTAATCAATAGCTACACCAAACAAGAAATCAAATATGTATGTAACCGTTAGGTTGAGAACTAAGAGCAGGCATGGAGCAAACAGTTCGTCATGAGGGTATATCGCGCAATTGAGGCATAGGAAGAAGATGAACAGTAAAAACCTTAGAGGAAACATTTTTTTTTTTTTTTTTTCGTTCGGCGAAGAGAAATGATTTATTTCGGCGAAGAGAGATGAGAAATGTTTATATTTAGAGAGTCGTCCTGATAACGTGTTATAAATATGTAAAAGTTAGAGAGATAACCTTTACTAGTGACAGGAGTGAAGCAGGTGTAAAATATCACACTGAAATTATAGCACAAGAGGATGACAAATAAAAGATGGAGGAATAGATGATGTTATTGATCTTTCTTTCCTTCTGTATGTTTTGATTGCAGTCGAGTGCTCTATTTATAGAGCAACTCGTATTACTACATTTTGAAATTTACAACCCTCAACTTTGAAAATACGATCATTTTGTTTCCAAAATCTACATCACATTTGTGGGCATTGAAAACTCTACCAAGGCACTGTGGGCATTCACTAACCCACCTGCATTTTCAACACACACACACACATATATATATATATATATATATATATATATATATATATATATATATATATAAATAGCTATAATAGCCGTTTTGCTAGTGCATTCATTGGCATCTTAATTTTGATATCAATTATATTCCTTTGTAACTGTTAGTCATTATTTTGATGCGAAACATTGATCCTTATATGTCGAAAATATAAACCGTTCGATAAGAGTTCATCAAGTGATTCTCTTCTTGAACCACTCATTCATATATGAAGCTTCTCAGAAAAACTAAATCTCCAATTCTCTCCTTTCTCGTCTATGGATCCCTCATAGTGTTGCTATGTCATTCAATTGTTTTGTACCAATGGAAAAATCGAGTTGTTCATCCGACCTAAGTATTGCGAGTGTACACTTACAAAGATCATAGGTTGTTGTATCCTAGAGGGTATGGCGCCATAACCTGCTACACCGAGACATTGTCTTAGAGGAGCGAAATCTACTCTTAAGGACATTGAACTTACACGCCTCAACCTAAAATCTAGTTTTAATCAAGTATCGTCGAAGAACAGTTTCTACCCTATAAAAGATAAGTATTCTGTTATTGTTTCATTATTTTATATGATTTACCATGTCAACATAAAGTATCATTTACTAATATATATCTTCTGTGATTTGTTGTAGGAGAAGTAGCATCTACATCACTAATATTTTCAACATTGGTTTCGCTGTTGCTTCTTATGGCAATTTCCTTGAACATTTAGGTCTTCAAAATCATGATGACGGAGAAAAAAGATGAGAAATGAGAGAAAGCAATGGGGGTAATATAGTCCACTAATACTCAAAGTTGATATTATAAATAGATCGAGCACTCGCTAGCTAGTAATCACACTCCCAACATAGTTACCTAGAATCAAAATTCCAAGCAAGCTTGCACAGTCCATGGAAATAGCATATGGCTATAACCTTATTTTGCTAAACCATAAAAAAATTTGAAATCAAAACAAAAAAACTTGATTGGCTTAAATCATTTTTCCCTTCCTTTGTTTCGCATAAATACTTGTGCTAACAAAGTCTTTTTTTTTTTGCTGGAGATACACTCCTAAACCCTAAAAATTGAAATCAAACGACAAAAACTTGTATAAATCGATTCATCCTTAGTTGGAGGATTCAAAACTTCAAAATCACCATCTATCAGTTAAAAAGAGCTTGTTTTTCCTCTATGAGAGCATTTTAGGGTTTTAACCAGAAAGAACGCAGGACAAAGATTGACTGATGGTAGAGTTTGGTTATTGGATGTGGATTTATTGATAAATTATAAATTCATAGTTAATTTCATATTGTACTTAATAGTAAGTTGGGTGTAGAAATAGGTCATATGTGCTCAAATAAAATTTTCCTTTTGAGAATATTATGGATGAAAGGGGTTAAGTACATATAACTACCCCTTTAAGGGTGATTTTAATTAGGGGTGGTTCGGTTTGGGAAACCGAATTGAAATCAATGTTTTAGTTTTTCCGAAATTCAGTAATACCGAAATTGTTTCGGTTTTTGGGTTCGGGATGGATAATGGGCCTGAAGGCCAAATTTGTTGGGCTTCTGAATTTAACTTATTTTTTAGCCCAATTTTTTTTCATCCCAATTTTGTTGGGCTTCTAAATGTTGTTTGTTGATGCACAAAATCAGTGAAGACTTTGGAACAACGTAAAGTGTCAAGTTTGTGACCTTCGCTCGGTTGCTCTGGTCACCTAGTGAGGATAATATGTAAAGAGATAGAGATAGGGAAGCAAACACAAGATGTACGTGGTTCACCCTAAGTTTGGCTACGTCCACGAAGTAGAGGAGTTCTCATTAATAGTGAAGGGTTTACACAAATACATAGGTTCAAGCATAATCATCATTAGTGAGTTCTAATGACTAGTTTAAGTACAATAAGGACATTAGGGATTAATTGTAGGAGAATGGTCTCCTTTTATAGTTGAGGAGTGTCTCCAGCTTCTGTCTGCGGTCGATGTGGGACTCTATGAGTTTTATTCTGACGTTGATATGTGTCGTGCTATGATTGGCCTCCTGGTTTGAGGGAAACTCTTGTGCTTCGGCAGGAGTGCCTCAGCATGAACCCCTCAGTGGGTTCTTGAAGGTATGACGTTGACTGGTGCTTGGTAGTTTCGGGAATGGTACAAACATTGTTATTTTTTTTTTTGGGGCCAATTCATCTACATACACAATTCATTTCTACAACCTTAGTGTTGAAAATTTTTATGCACTTTGCCACTTTGCTTCAGAAAATTGGGACAATTTGAAGTTCGGTATCATATGGAATTTGAGATACTAAATTCCCCTCTCTATACAGCAAACTGCTTAATTTACATGCAACCGAAAACCAAAAGCAACAAGTTAAAGTTACTATCCAAAATGAAATAAATTTAGTTACAAACCCATGACTCCAACAAGAAAGCAACAAATTTAGTTCTAAATGAGTTGCAAATTCTTAGTTTAAAGTTGAAATTGTTGCTGAAGATTGGCCCTTTCGGCCCGTTTCCCTTATTGATGGTTGGCCCTTTGTAGAAGATTGACTCTTTCCCCTCGATCATAGAAGGTGTAGATGATCAACCCGTACCACTTGATCTTGAAATGGGTGGTTGTAGTGATAGTGATTGCCGTTGTTGAACTTGAGGTGGTGGAGGCAGTGAAGAAAGTGTCGTTTCACCTTGAGTTGGATTCTCCTCACCTTCACCAAATTAGGCTCCCCTACATATAACAATAACCACAAATAATTATATAGAAAATTCAATGAATTGAATACTGAGAAAATAAAAATACGAAATGAAATACTTCACTTACTCTTGTCTAAGTCTTTTAGTTATTTGTAGAATATGAGTTCATCAATTGTAGCTGGATTGTAGAAACATTATTCATTCCCCCTAAATCAATCACTAGTACACATTAAAGTCTCAACTCGTACACACTCAGATTAGGCGGAAAACCTTGCCAAAAAATAAGACATTTTATTTAGGGTGAAGGAAGGATGAAAGTGGAGGTAGTCTGGTTCATCAGAGATCGGAGCGTGCAAAAGTACCAATTTATCATTCGCTTTGAAATGTGCATAACTTGTTCATTATACATCCTATTTACGTTCCATTTGTGCTCACACATTTGTATTAGGGTTGGGCACGAGTCGGGCCCAAATTTGAATGAACATGACCCTATTCGTTTTAAAATGTAACAGGACGGGCTGGGCCAGGTAGGACTTTTGAGTTTTGGAACCGAACATAACCCAAACGGGCCAGTTAGGGGCAGGTCCATAGTTCCTATTACATTTTTTTTCCGTCAACATAGAAGGGACGATGTCGTTCAAGTCGTCTTCCTCAGTCGTCGAGCAACTATTTCCCCGTTTCCTCCACCATAATCCAGATGCTCAAATCAGATGGTGCCGGAAAACCCAGATGCATCAATGGCTAGATGGTGCCAGAAAACCCAGATACAACTCGGACCGTTCAAGTCGTCTTCCTTAGTTGTCATCTTCATCGATCTAGAGCCATAAAACCCACCTAGCCAACACACAAAAAAATTAAAAAAAAACAAAAAAAAAAAAAAAAAACCAGAAAAGACGTGTCAGGGAGAGAGGAGAAGATGAGTCAGGGAAAGGGATAGTGGTCTGCTTCATAAGAAACTCAAGATTGCTCATCTTTTTTGTGTTTTCAGGAAATTTGGATTAAAACTCATATTTTTGAAACACTCAAGTT
This sequence comes from Heteromeles arbutifolia, assembly GCA_024362995.1. Lineage (NCBI taxonomy): Eukaryota > Viridiplantae > Streptophyta > Magnoliopsida > Rosales > Rosaceae > Heteromeles > Heteromeles arbutifolia. The sequence goes on from JANCRC010000012.1 coordinate 19,468,233, forward strand.
TGATTTCTTTCTAGTGAGGAGGTGAAGAAGTGAGAAAGAGAGTTGTGATGGAGACTTGGAGAGTGATGTACACAGGGCCCCAGTTAAAAAATAAAATTAAAAAAAAACAAAATGAAATAAAGAAAGAAAACAATGTAGTACAAATGTACTACCACTTGAGAAAACAAATGCAGTAGTGCTAATAGTGTAGTACCACTTAACCACAGCAGATATTTTAGTGAGAATTGGGAGAAACGGGTCCAGCGGAGGCCCCGTTTTCTCAGGCTTTTGCACCTGCCCCACCCCGATAATTTTGTGAACCCGCCCCAACCCGTCCTGTTTTATCTTTACAAATTTCAAACTCGCCCCGTACCCGCCCTGAACCTCATGGAACCAGCTCGCCCCGCAGGCCTAAGGCTTGTTTGCACACCCCTCGTTTGTATCGATGAGTATTTTCAAATAACACAATAAAAGAGACAGAAATGTGAAATGAGCTCAAATGTCCACATAGGATTTTCATTTTCGTGATTTCACAACTTCAGGTATAAAATATAGTAATTAGGGACAGGTCGTAACACGTGCCATACCCATGTTACTGGGTTTAATGTACATCATGCTTCCACAATTAATGTTCAATGCGGGACTGGTTGTACATGTGGCTCACTACGTGGTGGTCCTAGGTGCGTGTGTTGAATATAAGTTCCACATCGGAGAATTAAGAATATAAAATTGTATGGTTCCGCTCCTAATAACACTGAGGTCTTTTTTGATAAAATTCAACACCTAAGAATAAGTGGTTAAGTTGAAGTTAGTGTTTTAGTTGGCAAAAAGGGGCGATTTAGAGAATTATAACTTCAAATATGACATCAGTGTGAAAACCAACCTCAATTTTTGTCCATGTCATCACTTAACATTAATGACATCATTACTTGAAATTGGTGGCTAACGGTTGTGTAATTTTCCAAACATTATGTCGGTATTTGAAATGTTTTAAATAGTTGGGCCAATTTGGAATCATCCCTAAAGGTTGGGTATTTATGGGTACTTAACCATAAGAAAATGTACTAAGAAATATGTACATAAAACATCCATTGCACAAATTATTTATGGGTACTTCATTTGACACTTAGTGGGCTTATATGTTGAGCCACGCTGCGTTGAGAGCTTTCGAGCGGGCCTGTCCATATATGCCTACAACTTATGAGCGAGCATATTGATGAATGTTGACCCTTGTTGTTGAGTGTTGTCATAGCATATGCTATCTAAATTTGTCAAGCAGACATTTCATTAAACACATGGTGAATCCTCCTAGTCCCGTAGTAGACATATGAAGGGTCTCATAAGAGCTTCCAGACTCTTTTTTTGTATGTGAGATTCCAGACTAATGATAAAAAAATATTGTTTACTAACTTCAATATGTACTAAGAACCTACAAAGGCATTTGTCGATTGCATGTATGTAGACCTATAAATGGGTCGGATTTGGATTGAATCAGCCTTGATTCATATCCAAATCCATTTACAATCAGAATAACAAATTCTGATCCTATTCGAATAATCAGATTTGACTTGTCGATCCAAATTCGATTAACATCAGATTCAAATCCTTATTAGATTTAATCTAGGACATGGAAAGGATTAAGATATCATTGGTAACTTCGTTCTTTTTTATATTTTATATTTTAAATTTAAAGTGTTATGTTGAATAATAAGAAAATAGAATACAAGTGTATTTTTTTATTGCATAAAAAACTTAAACTACCATTACACAAAAATTATGAGTAATATAAAAATAAAATAATTTGTTATATTAAATCAGATCGGATCAATCTTGACCCATATCCGGATCCATTTGTAGTCAGATTTTCAGATTCAGATCTTATCCGAATAATCAAATTGAAGGTTGTGATCCATATATTTATTAATTACAATGAATTTGGATGAGATCTTTTGATTAAAACCGATCCATCGATAGGTCTACCTGTATGAGAAGATCACTACCGTTTACTATTGTTTGGACAATAATTTTAAGCGTCTTTTACTTTTATATAAGAAATTAAATTTTTTAACAAACGATATTATTTACACTATGGGAAGAGGTGGGTTTAGTTCACACTGGAGTAGCAATAATGTAGTTCAAATTCGCCTTTAGCGAGAATCGAACCTAAAACCTCTCACTTACAAGTGAAAAATTCTACAATTAGACCGTAGTACTAAATGATTATATAAGAAATTAATTTGATAAATTAATACCACTAGATCGTAGTATTAAATAATTATATAAGAAATTAATTTGGTGAACTACTTTTCTTTTCTTCGTAGGTGTTGGCTTTCAACTTAGGACTGAACCTCGTAGCATTTTCAGTTTTGCAGAACGTCTAGTAATATAAAGGGGCTTTTAGATCCAGATCCAAAAAGGTAGAGTGTTTTTAGGAATGAGTCCAGTTATCTAATTATATGTTTTTATTTTTTTTATACTCATTTTATATTTTCTAAAGATATTAAAAATCAATTAAAATCTTCTAATATTATTCATTTTCCAACTCCAAAAAATATAATTAATATCTTATAACAAAAAAACTAATATACTTACATAAATTTATCTGCAAAACATTCTACCCTAACTCAAGTAACAAATATATGAATGTATATTATACCTATACGTGAGATATGAAACCTAATTAAAAGGTAGAAAAAACATGACATACTTACAAGTAAGACACATTAATCTGTGACAGGTTGATTATAAAAAAAAAATGCCATATAGGTAGATAAATATAATTAACCTGTGATATAGGTTGATTAAAAAAATTAAAAAATAAAATCTATAAATAGGGTTTAAAGCAGAAGGAAGAATGAAAAATAACAAAACGATAAATAAAAAGAAATAAGCAAAGAGATAATTAGGATGAAATTTGATTTTTATAATAAATCTTATTATTGAACAGATAACTATTGATAGTTAAATAATTAAATATAACAAATTGGACTTAATTTGATAAATTGGACTATTCCTACTGTTGGCTAAAAAACTCGGACTTATATCAAGTTTCCCCTAATATAAATAAAGGCCCAAAGCAACAATTGAAATTTGAAATTAAAGTTAAGTGGACCAAAGAAAAAGAGTTTTTATCGTTTATAGCTTAAATTTAGTTTTTACTTTAAAAAAATATCAATTTTTATAATATCTTTCAAATATAGCAGAAAACCAGCTTGAACAGACATAAATATCCTTAAAATAAAACTAATTTACAAAAGCTAAAACCCGCTTGATCTTTTATGTTTGTTCAAAGATGGAAACTAGAGTTAAACAAAATGAAAATAGACAGAGACTACAGAGGCTCCACCTCCACAAGTTCCGCCAGTAAATACTTGAGTTAATAGGATAGCAATTAAAAGAGGATTGACGTCTATAATTTTTTCGGTTCCATATAAATTTTTTTTTTGGTTCCAGATAGTTATGAGTTCGTATATATTGACGTCAGTTTCTTGCAATTAGGTTTTAACTTTTAAGATATACTACGTCTTTTCAATTTGAGTTAAAATTCTTTTCTTTTTTTTTTATTGCTATTCCGTTATTGAATTTCAATTTTTGGTGAGGGAATCATAGTGGTTGTTTGGCCTTAGTATCTACAGTATAATAAAGTATTATTATTTTGTAAAATTGTTTAACCCAAAAGGATGGAAGTTCCCATCAGGCTACTTGCAAATTAGGAAGAAACTGAATTATATTTTGGTGTGTATGTTTAAAGTTGTTGAAATAGGGCTCGGCTTGAAGACTTGGTTTAATGCACAGAGGAAGAAGATGAAGAAGGGGTGGCGAGGGAGCATCCCAATAACAAGAGTTTAATTTTATGGGTATTATGTCAATTCAATCAAAATTTTGGCTATATTTGAAAGAATTTGTAAAAATTGAGAATTTAGAGGGTAAATTTTGGTTAGAATTGATAAATACTCAAAGAAAAACCCAGATTCTCACTTGCTCACTTTCCTGACTCGTTTCTCTCTTATTGGTAATTTTATATTATAATATTTAATTTTTGTGTGAATAAAAAATAAGAGTCAAGTGTTATCGTTGAATTCAAATTCATGAGTTGCATCTGTTCGTTAGAAGTTTAGGTAACAATCACAATGTTTCAAAAGTAGTGGCTTGAGTTCTATATAAACTCAAGCATCCCACATGTCTAAAAATTAATTGAAGAGTTTTCTCCAATGTCTTTCATTCTTTGTTAGTCAAATTCTGAGTCGTGTCTTGAGACTATGAAATATATAAAGTTCGTTAGAGTCCGAAGATTGAAGTGACTCAACTTCGGATTCTAGATTGTTGAATCATGGTAAACGGATGCCTACTGAACTATAAGCACAAGAGTAGGGGTAAAATTATGTCTTTAAGACATTGCATTTGTTTGGGTGGATAATTAATATTGGGCTCAATGCAAAGAAGCCCAGATGTGCAAAGTTTCTTCTATTTTGGGCTGGTGGTTATTTTGGTGAAGGCGGGTAGCCCATGGTTGATTTAAATATTATTACTCAGTAGCCAATAGGCATCAAGCCTATGATGGAAGTGACAAGGGGCAGAGGGAAGCTAGGCCTTAGCTGAAAAATACTTTTCCATGGCAGAAATGGGTAAATAACGAAAAGTAAAATGGTGACTCACTCTGTTCCAAAAGCAATCACCGAGATAGGTGTGCACTAGAAAGGGGAAGCTTGGACATTCGGGCTAAGAAGTCTATAAAAGCATGAAGAAAGGCAAGCGAAAAGGACTCTCTCTCACCACTCTGAACTCAACGGCAAAAATCCAGATAGCTTTGTTATTTCCTGCCATTTTCCCTTGTATTTCTCCCATAGAAAAGCTTTCTTTTGTCAGTTTTAGAAGCTCTGCTACATGTTCATGTGTAGTATCGAATCCTTTTTTGTAAACTCTTGCTGTTATTTCATTAAAAAGAAGTGCTTGCTTTTGTAAAAACACAAGGAGAAGTGATCAACGAGGAGACAAACCTTGCCCGCCAAGGTTGAAACCTTGCCCGAACCTCTTCTATTTACATTATGTGAAGTAGATCTGGCTCTTATGCATTTTCCTTAATCTTTATATTGATTTTCATTGCTTATCTCAAAGTTTCAATGCTTAACCATGCTGAACTTGTTGCTTTTATTTATGTTGTTGTTAATCAAAGTTGGTATCTATGAAAAGGAATAACCTGAATGGACATAAATCTTCCTTAACTTGACATGTAATTTACAATCAAAAGTCCTTGTTTACAAGGCAGAGAAAAGAACCTTTTACGAACTTAACTCATCTGTAAACAATCCTTTTGAACTAAGAAGTCTAAGTAACTTGTGACGCAAGTAATCAACTTATCTAAAGACTAAAAAGACAATTTGTTAAACAATGATAACAATGGAATGCTCAGATATCCCTTAGTTTTGATTGTGAACCTTGCCCGATAGGCATAACAGGAGAGTTATGCGCGGGACATTCCAACCTGTACAACATTTATGCAAGCTTCAGACTACAAGTTTATTAGTATTTCTTACTTTTTCTCTAGTTGTTTATTTTAATCTCATACAGAATTGATGTTGTGAATTTTTTTATGATTATTAATATTGAAATTCTTGTGTTATTTTCATATTTTCTAATATTGCTTTAACATCTCACTCCCGAGCTCCGCCGCTACGTGATTAGCAGGATGATGGTGATGATCACTAATTAGTCTCTGGTATTGTTTTTAGATGATTTAGTTGGGAAATATATCAAATTTTCGATTGCAGCTCATTGCTCTTTGCAAATTTCAAGAAAGAAGAAAGGGAAAAATTTGGGGCAAAAGTATATTAGAATATGCTGTCCATGGATCTTTACGACTATCACTCTCACCAAATTAGAGTTGATCCCGACTCATTCCGAGTTCAATTTTCAACCAATATGAGTTTGTCATTGCTTTGTGGATACTCTTCTTTGTGACCGAGTAAATTTTAGTTTTGGTGATAGCAACATCACAGATAATGCCGGTAGTTAAACAATATCGAAACTATAACAGCACATTGATAGTATCTAGTACCATTATCAACATTATAGTTAACATATTAACGATCGAACCAACAATATCTACATTATATATCAAGGAAGCCTTTAATGAAAGGGATTTCCTTTTTTTTTAAGTGGGGATTAGTTATGGGGCCCACACCACATCTAACTTTAATGATCCGAACAGTCTATTTTTTAAGTTGCACCTCATAGACCATCCTTGCAAAATATTAGCCAAATCGGAAACATTTAAGACATCTAATTGAGTTCAAAGAAATTAATGAACACTTTGTTTTATAAGAAACAATGAAATTTTATCGTGATAATTATATAGACAAATAGTTTCGGATTGAATTGAATTTTTGCAAGAATGATCTATGAAACGAGACTTACAAATAGACGGTTTGGATCGTTAAAGTTCGATGCGGAGTGGGTCCCACAACTAATCCCTATTTTTTGAAAAAAGATGATCCCTTTGCATAAAGGGCCTAATGACACACCCCGTCCCGAAGGAGGGCGTGCTGGCCGTCACGTGAGAGTGACGTAACCATTTACACAGTTCGGAAGCTTAAAAATACCATTGTGAATTCTGTCCTCTGATACCAACTGACACACCCCGTCCCGAAGGAGGGCGTGCTGGCCGTCACGTGAGAGTGACGTAACCATTTACACAGTTCGGAAGCTTAAAAATACCATTGTGAATTCTGTCAGAATACCGTAATAGATTCAAGGGCAATCCCGTCATTTCACATCCTCGATTAATTAATTCTGGGACGGGCTGTGACACCTAAGGCCATCTCCAACCGAGTCTTTCAAAGGGCTATAGGCCAAATATGACTCTTTTTTATACAAAATTCATCTCCAATGGAGGGCTGGGCCAAAAAAATTTTGGGACCCATGAGGCTAAAATCCAACCATATGGTCAGCAGGCTGAGCATCTTTAGCCAGCCAAGCAGCCCAAAATGTTGGGCCCAGCTGTCAGTAACCCACTTGCTAGCTAACGTCAGCTAGCCGTTAGATTTGAATTTTTTTTTTCTAAGATGAAAAGTAAAAAAAAAAAGAAAAAATTCTATTTTTTCCTATAAATATCTAAGTCATTTCTCACATCCTTTTCATCCTTCCATACTATCGTACCTCATTTTATTTCAATTCTTCCCATTCTTTAAACTCCTATCCGAAAAATTATTAAGATTACATAAAGATAAGAAATATGGAGAGTTACTCATTTAGAAATATGGTAGTTTAATTCATTTAACCAATAAAGTTAAAGAACAAACTTAAAAATAATAAATTATTGAGAGGGCTAAAAGATAACCCCCTTCAATTGGAGATGATATATAAATATAGTCTGACACTATCTATTAAAAAATAATTTTTTGCAGGGCTGTATTCTAGATAGGGGCTAAACATAGCCCCTTCGTTGAAGATTGCCTAATATATCAATACTTATATCTATGATATTGTTGTAGAATTAGTGGGTGAATGCCCAAAGACTTAGTAATAGTGTTTGATACTTTCAAAAGTATCATCATTGTATTTGGATGGATGTAGTTACGGGAGTCACTCTATAAATAGAGCACTCCGTCTATTATCAAAATACACTACGAAAGAAAGCAAGAGAAATAATATCAATATCCCCCCCTCTCTTTATCTGCCATCTTTTTGTGTTACATTTACTAAAGTTATAGTGTGATATTTTGCACCTGCTTGCTCCTATCCTTAGAAAGGTTATCTCTCTAACTTTTACCTATTTATAACACGTTATTAGCACGACTCTCTAACCTTAAATAGTTCCCATCTTCCTTCACCGAAAGAAAGAAAAAAAATGCTTCCTTTAAGGTTTTTCCTGTTTTTCTTCTTCCTCTGCCTTATCTGCATGATGCACCCTCACGATGAACTGCTAGCACCATGCCTGCTTCTCGTTCTAAATTTAACAGTTACTTATATCTTTGATTTCTTGTTTGGTGCAGTTCCAAATTTCTGACCTAGTGTTTATTTATGTAAATTTTACTGTAATCAAAGATGGTGCGGTACAATCGCCCATCTTGAGCTGCAGATTTAATTTTACTGCAATTTTAGATGGTGCGGTATAATCGTCCACCTTGCTCTGCATATTTAAATTTTATCACAATTTTAGGTGGTGCGGTATAATCGCCTACCCTGCCCTGCATATTTAAACTGCTCTACATATTTAAATTTTCCTGCTGTTTAAGTGGTGCGGAATAATCGCTCATCCTATGCTTGTTTCGATGAGAATGGTGCGATACAATCGCCCTTCTCATTAATCATGAAAATCTTGAGCCTGAAGTTTCGAGTGCTTATCATTTTTTGCCTGAAGATCAAAAATGAAAAATTTGTAAGAACCAGAAGTTCTAACACTATATTCCTCCAGGAATACATATTATTGCAAATTCTTACACATCTCATTTTTCTTTCAGAAAAGAAAATGGCGAACTTGGCAAAGCTTTATTTTGCTGCCCTGGACATTACTGGGAAGAATTACCTTACCTGGGTACTGGATACCAAGATCTATCTGGAAGCAGGGAATCTTGGAGATACCATTGGGGAAGAAAATAACTCATCCTCTCAAGATTGGGCGAATGACATGATCTTTATTCGTCGCCACCTTGATGAGGGACTAAAGAACGAGTACCTAACGATTGAAGATTCGTTAGCTCTCTGGAAGGCATTGAGAAACAGATACAATCACCAGACAACAGCGATTCTTCCAAGGGCTCGCTATGAGTGGACTTACCTAAGAATCCAGGATTTCAAGTCAGTGGCTGAATACAATTCTACGATGTTCAGAATTACCTCTCAGATGAAGCTCTGTGGGGATACCAATACTGAGGAAGCTATGCTGGAAAAGACTTTCACCACATTTCATGCCTCTAACGTGCTCTTGCAACAGCAGTATAGAGAGCAAGGCTTCACTGAATACAACCAGCTAATATATATGCTCCTCGTAGCTAAACAAAATAATGAGCTCCTGATGAAAAATCATCAGTCCCGACCTACTGGATCTGCACCATTCTCATAAGTGAATGTTGTTTCCCTCAAAGTGAATGCCACATCCTCTGGTGGCGATAATCATAAACGAGGATGTGGCCACAAGCGAGGTCGGTGGAACAGGAAAGGCAAGAATCATGGTGGTCAGTTTCACAACTAGGTTCCAAGGTAAAATTCAGGCCCGAGCTTTAAAAATGGAAATCGCCACAAAGGCAAAGCTCGTATGAACAATGCTCATAGAAACTCTGATGGAGCCTGCCATAGGTGTGGTGGGGATGGGCACTGGGCGCGTACCTGTCGTACCCCAGAACATCTGGTGGATATATATCAAGCCTCCCTCAAGGACAAGGGTGTCGAGACTAATTTCCTCAACCAGGCTAAACCAATGGATATACCTGATCCAATGTGTGACTTATCAGGATAGTTGAACACAACCCACCTAGATGTCTCGGACTTCATTGTAGAAATAAGGAATGAAGTGTATCGGTCCGATTGAATCATTTATGTTTAATGTACTTTTATTATTCTAAACTTGTAGTTTAAAACTAGCATTTCAATTAAATAAAAGTGGCATTTAAATTTCCTGTTATAAGTTGTTTTTAACCGTGATTCCCTTTACTCAAAAAGCATGGATAAAAACTATGGTTATTCTCAAAACATGAGAAATGGCAAAGATATTTGTCTTGCAGACAGTGCAACCACGCATACAATACTTCGAGATCGAAAGTATTTCTTAAGCTTGATGCTTACAAGCGTAAGGGTAACAACAATATCAAGCCAACCAAATATAATTGAAGGCTCAAGGAAAGCCAAAATTATGTTACCAAATGGAACAACATTGTCTGTACAAAATGCGTTGTATGCTACTCGATCTTCTCGAAATTTGTTAAGTTTCAAAGACATACGTTTAAATGGATACCACATCGAAACGAAAAATGCAGAAAATGTGGAGTATCTATGCATTACCTCCAATGATACCCAGAAGCGTATATTGGAGAAGTTGCGTGGTTTGTCGAGTGGATTGTATTATACATACATAAGGACAATTGAATCACATACTGTCATGGACCAGAAGTTCATTGATTCAAAAGTTTACATGATTTGGCATGACCGTTTGGGTCATCCAAGATCCACCATGATGCGTAGGATCATCACCAACTCTAATGGACATCCATTATTGAGCAGAGACATTGCTATCTCAAATGATAACCCTTGCAAGGCTTGTTCTCAAGGGAAGTTGGTAATTAGGCCATCACAACTAAAGGTTAATGCTGAATCCCCATCATTTTTTGAAAGAATTCACGGGGATATCAACCATCTTATGGACCATTTCGATATTTTATGGTTTTGGTTGATGCATCTACCAGATGGTCACATGTTTCTCTCTTATCAACTTGAAATGTAGCTTTTGCGAGACTTCTTGCTCAGATAATTAAATTGCGAGCACAGTTCCCATATTACCCCATTAAGTCAATCCGACTTGATAACGCTGGTGAATTGACGTCTCAAACCTTTTATGATTATTGCATGACATTGGGCATTGATGTTGAACACCTTGTTCCTCATGTCCATACCTAAAATGGTTTAGCAGAAGCATTGATCAAGCGGCTTTAGTTAATAGCTCGCACTCTACTTATGAAAATAAAATTGCCAATTTCTGCATGGGTTCATGCCATCTTACATGATGCATCATTGGTTCGATTGAGACCTATAGCCAACCACCAATACTCCTCAGTACAACTCGTGTTTAGGCATCAGCCAAACATTTCACATTTACGAGTTTTTGGTTGTGCTGTTTATGTGCCTATTGCACCTCCACAATGCACTAAAATGGGACGTCAGCGAAGACTGGGAATTTATGTGGGTTTTGATTCACCATCTATCATTAGATATTTGGAACCCCTGACAAGTGATATGTTTATAGCTCATTTTGCTGATTGTCACTTTGATGAGACAGTCTTCCCGTTGTTAGAGGGAGAAAAGACTGTTCCAGAAGAGCGGCAAGAGCTAACATGGGTTGTACCCACCTTGTCTCATTTTGATCTACGTAGCACACAATGTGAAAATGAAGTGAAAAGGACCGTTCATCTTCAAAGTGTTGCCAATCAAATGCCAGATGCATTTAATGATGCTATGAAAGTGACAAAATCACATATACCAACTGCAAATGCACCTGCAAGAATTGATGTCCCTGTTGGACAAAATAAAATGGCAGCGAATGATTCATCTGGTGCACGCCTGAAGTGTGGTAGACCCCCAGGTTCAAAAGATTCAGCCCCTCGAAAGAGAGAGACAAGGGCACAGCTGAATCCAAATGAAATCATTCAGGAAGAGAATGAATGACAAATCCACAATTCATGATTCTGTACTTCCAGAAAAAGAAAATGTCCTTGATGAGACACATGTCCCTGAAGAGACAGCAGTACATGAAAGCAAAGAAATCTCCATAAATTATGCATGTACTAATGAATTGTGGGATCAGAATGAAATAATCATCGATGATATTTTCGCATTCGCAGTAGCCACTAAAATCATATTAAGTGATGACATTGAGCCCTGCTCTGTTGATGAATTCAAACAGAGACAAGATTGGCCTCAGTGGAAAGATGCAATCCAGGCAGAATTAAATTCCTTGAAAAGGCGAAGTGTTTTTGGACCAGTAGTCCAAACTCCGCCTGATGTAAATCCCGTGGGTTACAAATGGGTATTCACAAGAAAACGAAATGAGAAAAACGAGATTGCAAGATACAAAGCACGACTCATTGCACAAGGCTTTTCACAAAGACCTGGAATTGATTATGAGGAGACATACTCTCCTGTAATGGACGCAATTACGTTCCGTTACTTAATAAGTTTAGTGGTTTCAGAAAAGCTTAACATGCGACTTATGGAGGTCATCACTACGTATCTATATGGAGAATTAGATACTGACATATACATGAAGGTCCCAGAAGGACTTAAGTTGCCTGAAATAACTAACAAACCACGAGGTATGCTCTCAATCAAATTAAGGCGATCATTGTATGAGCTGAAACAATCTGGACGAATGTGGTATAATCGTCTTAGTGAATATTTGATCAAAGAAGGGTATATCAACAATGTCATTTGCCCTTGTGTGTTCATTAAGAAATCCAATTCTGAATTTGCTATAGTGGCAATATATGTCGATAATATGAACCTAGTTGGAACTCCTGAAGAGCTCAATCAAACTGCTGAATATCTAAAAAGAAAATTTGAAATGAAAGACCTTGGGAAAACAAAATATTGTCTCGGCCTGCAGATCGAGCATTGTGCTAATGGAATTTTGGTCCACCAATCAGCTTACATGGAAAAAATCCTGAAGCGGTTTGGCATGGACAAGGCTTATCCACTCAGCATGCCAATGGTCGTTCGTTCTTTGGACATTAAGAAAGATCCATTCCGTCCAAAAGAAGATGATGAAATGGTCCTTGTTCATATTTGAGTGCAATAGGTGCTTTATTGTATTTAGCACAATGTACTAGACCAGATATAGCTTTTTCAGTTAACTTGTTAGCAAGGTATAGCTCTGCTCCAACAATTCGTCATTGGAAATGAGTCAAAGATGTTTTGCGATACCTTCGTGGGACAACAGACATGGGTCTCTTCTACTCAAAGAAATGCACAAATGACCAGATCCTTGCTGGATATGCAGATGCTGGTTTCCTCTTTGATCCGCATAAAGCCCGCTCATAAACTGGATATGTGTTCACTAATGGAGATACAACAATCTCATGGCGCTCAACAAAGCAAACACTAGTTGCTACATCTTTAAATCACTCGAAAATACTTGATTTACATGAAGCAAGTCGTGAATGTTCTTGGTTAAGATCAATGATCCATCATATCCGGAATTCATGTGGTCTACCTTCGAAGATAGACAATCCAACTGTCATCCATGAAGATAATGCAGCCTGTGTTGCCCAAATGAAGGAAGGATTCATCAAGGGCGATAAAACTAAACACATATCTCCAAAGTTTTTCAGTGCACATGAGCTTCAGAAGGCTAAAGTTATTGAAGTCAAACAAATCCGTTCCAATGAAAATCTGGCAGACCTGTTCACCAAATCTCTACCAAAGTGCACGTTTCAGAAGTTAGTGCAGAGTATCGGATTACATCGACTTACCAATCAGCTAAATTTGAAGAATGCAGAATCAGGGGGTGCATCCTTGATACATACATGGTGTACTCTTTTTCCTTCGATTAGGATTTTTCCCATTGGGTTTTTCCTATCAAGGTTTTAAGGAGGCAACATAAGCATACTTAACACCCTATCAACAATCTAGGTAAAGTTGTACTCTTTTTCATTCGCTATGGTTTTTTCCCACTGGGTTTTTCCGAGCAAGGTTTTAACGAGGCAACTGATGTTGATATGTGGACATCCAAGGGGGAGTGCTGTAGAATTAGTGGGTGAATGTCCAAAGATTTAGTGATAGTGTTTGATACTTTCAAAAGTATCATCATTGTATTTGGATGGATGTAGTTACGAGAGTCACTCTATAAATATAGCACTCTGTCTGTTATCAAAATACACTGCGAAAGAAAGCAAGAGAAATAATATCAGTATCCCTCCCTCTCTTTATCTGCCATTTTTTTGTGTTACATCTACTAAAGTTATAGTGTGATATTTTGCACCTGCTTCGCTCATATTCTTAGAAAGGTTATCTCTCTAACTTTTACCTATTTATAACAGATATCTATATTATATCAATGTTGTATCCATGTAAGGTACTTTAGGCCATCTCCAATCGAGGGCTAAAGGTCCAAAAGCCAAAAAATGGTATGATTTTCTAAAATACTCATCTCCAACTGATGGCTGACTACAATTTTGTGGAGCCCACTAGACCATTATTTGGTCAAATGACCATCAGCCTGGCTAAATGTAGCTCCCCTTCTTAGCACTTTTTTGGGACTCAGCTCCTCAGTTGCAATAATTGATTTAAATTCAATGGTTATATTTGAAAAAAATTCAATGGTAGTTTAACTAAATTACCAATAAATTTAAGTACTTAAAACTAATAAATTATCGAGAGCGGCTATGTTTAGCCCCTTGGGTTGGAGATGGTACATAAGTATGGTCTGACACTGTTCATTAAAAACTAATTTTTTGCAGGGCTATAATTCTAGACGGGGCTATGTTTGACCTTTCTGTTGGAGATGACCTTAGATATTTCACTCCGTCAATACTATGCCATTCATGTCTTTCATATATTTCTTTCGACTTAAGCAACATAAGTATAAAATCATTCTATTAACGCTATTTTTTCAAGAAGAAACGGGATTATTAAAAAAAAAAAGAAGAAGATAATATGAATAAATAAATAAAAAGAAACAAACACATGCAGAAACGTAGTATTCATTTTTTAATACAAGTGCTGTTACTATTTTAATTTATACTAGAGGAAGTAGAAGATTTGAACTAAGAATACAATAGATTTTAGAGGAATGTCTTAACCATTGGGGCGATGCACCACTTGCAGGAGTTTAGCATGTAGCATGAAGATTGTCTCATCAACAGGGAACTTTCCCCTTATAGTTTGTGTATTTATTTTTTGTTTTCTTTTGACACAAGCGATAGTTAATCCTAAATTATTCTACATTATCGAGAGAGAGTTTTGAACTTGAGTGCAAAAAGAGGAACATATTACTATTCAACTAGTCTAAACCTAGGTCTATTATTTACACTTCAATATATAGGCACATATACATATACATATATATACACACACATATACATATACATATACATATATACATATACATATACATATATACATATACATATACATATATACATATACATATATATATATATACATATATATATATATATATATATATATATATCTACTCTCTTCAAGTGAGATTTGGATTGGAATGGGAAGCCAACCCTTCAATTCTTTTTCTTTCTTTTCAACTGTATTGGCACATAACATGCATGCTTATTGCTTAATTTAAAAATAAAGGGAGAGTAGTTGTTCCCTTCATGTGAGGGTCCAGATCAGCTTTCAACTGTTGAAGTAAATAATAAAACAATGTCATATAAAAAGCTGCAAGATAACATGTTAATTGTAATCAATTTCCCCATCCAATCCAATGATGTAAATAATTGTTCAAAAGCTTGCGTTCGTTTCAAAAAAAATTCAAAAGCCAATCTCCCCTCCATTTCCATTCGCAATGCTTCCACCCCACATCCACATACTAAATTTGAATTTGGATTATTAGAAAATGTATGCCAAGTGAAGACTCTTATTTAGAGGAAGTTTTAAATTCAACAAAAGGCTGGTATCTAGGCTGGTATCTCTCTCGGGAGGCCAACGTGTAGCCTATCGTTTGACTAGATTTTCCTAGGATGCAAGCGTAATTTTCTAATAGTTGGAGAGTTGCCTGATACTGTTTATGATGTATTCTTGGAGGACAAATGTATTTGTGCAGGGTCCTTGATTCTAGTTAAATTGGTTCTCTATACACTCAAATTTCGTTTCTGGATACCCTTTATTTCTTTAGACACCCAATTTACTTTTATACATTTCTTTGGACACCCATATTTTACTAAACTTCTTTTACTTTTTATGAACTTATTTTTCTCTAGATGCCCATTTTTCATTTTCCTTGTGTTATGTTCTCGTGTTCTAAATGCCCCAAACCTTCCTCACTGGAAGGAAGTATAATCTCTCTCTGTTATTTGAGTAGAGTTCTAGAGAAGCATGACAACGTGAAGTTTAGATAAGCACAATAAAGTGAAATTCAACAGTCGCGAAGTTCATCAGTCGTTTGGTTACTACGTTGTTTGTATCAAAACCCTATGGGTGTCCAAAGAAAATAATTTGTTTTCCTTAAGAAATCATTAAGCTCTTTGTGGTAATTTTATACATGGTTATGAGAGTCCTTTTCCTATAAATAAAATTGATGGGTATCCAAAGACGAAACTTGGTGTACAAATAATCACTCTTCTAGTTAACTCATGAATAAAACATCCCTCATATCCTCAAAGTTCTATTAAAAAAAATAATTAAGACTATGCTTGGGTGAGGAATTTTTAAGTCTTAAAGGATTGAGACCTGATGTGATATAAAATAGTACACAAACTTAAACCCTATACATGTAGTATGTGTAAGTAGGGATCGTTTTAGGCCAGGGATTAAAAGGGATGCTAATCTACACAAATTAGACTCTAAAATACTAAACTAGGCTCAAAAACAGAAAACTAGACTTTAAACAACTCAAAACAAGCTAAACTAACTCAATACACACAAACTAAGTTCCTATGACTCAAAGCTAACACTAAGGGGTGATTTAGACGAAAATTAAACTAAGAAGACTCGAAATACTAAATGGGGAATTGTTTTGACGAATTTAAAACTTAAACAAACAAACTTAAAAGGGTATGAAATTGGGTGAAAGGCTAGCTACAGGGTCCCTCTCCACACATGACACATATGCATATGAATCGATTTCCAGTTATTATTCCTATAAACCATGAACGACAATGCCCCAAGTTAACCGTGAACAGCACTAATTAACCATCAGATTTTCCTAAATTCATTTAATTGGACACAGCGACGCAACCAAATTATTCTTATCAAGTTCCCTATATGAACGGCATGATAGAGATACATATCAAAGATCATTGAGTTCTATGAAAATCATAAGCATTGACATGACATTCGTAACTATGAACAGCATGATACTTCTGCCAGGAATTTACTTAACGCGATCGTGACTAGCAACCTCCACTACGTGTAAATATAAGTTTGTAACTATTAGGTGAAACTCCCTTATATTTTAGCATCAAATTCATGCATGCAAACTAAGTATGCATCCTTAATCAACATACAAGAATAAGTTTTCAATCAAACAGTTAAGTAAATTGCATTCACGATTTATGAAATAATAACTGGATGTAATCAATTCATATCACATATATGTTCATGGTTTTGAATTCTCCCCTAGCTAAAACGAGTTTAGTTCCTCATGTTCGCAATTAAACAAAGACAATTAAAATTAAACATTGGAAACAAGGGTTAGAATACACCTAGAAACGCTCCAACAATCCAACGTCTTGAATGGCAAGCATGGCTCCAGGTGGCTTCTTCTTCTCCTTTCTTGCAAAGCTGCGGCACAATGGGTATGAGTTAAGGCTCTTATGTGTGTGTTGTGGTGGTGGTAGTGTTAGTGTATTTATAGGCTGAAGGCACGGCATAACCCACTCCATAAAAGAAAAGGATGTGCAGCAGATTTCTAGGGGGAAAAGATAGGGTGGTGCAGCATAAATCCAGGAAAAGGGCTTCTAGAAACCTAATATTAGGTGGTTTAATGTAAAATTAATTCCCCCTTGCAGCTGGAATTAAGGTAGGATAGGATTAGGATAAGGTAAGATAAGGTTAGTTTGGATAAGGTTGGATAAGACAAGGTTTTGGATAATGTTCCTTCCTTTTAGCTGATTCCTTATCTTCCAAGTCTTGAATTAATCTCTCTAGATCTTTAGCACATTCCTAGCCTCTCTTGAACTTCAAAAATGTCCATCCACCTTGCTCCATGCATGTGCTATCCAATCCAAGTCCAAAACTGCTCTAAAATGCTCTAAATTGCACTTTCTTGCCAACTTAGTCATTTGAACCTACAAACACACGAAAATAGTTTAAAACACTCTAATAAGCAGAAACTAACTAAGTAAATGCAAGAAAACAAGCTAACTATGAAGGAATAAACCACGGCGAATGGTCTAGTGAAAATACAGTAGAATTCTAAGTCATGTTTACTCCCTGTTCCTGGGTTCAAGGCACGAAGTTGGCAAAACCCGAATGTATCCCTGATTCAAAGCTTTGGGGAAACTCGTGCCATTTGATGTGTCTAGAGGTGGGTTGAAATGCGTTTAGCTTTTTGGGGCCCCACTGGGGAATAGGCCTACCCTTGTGAGGGATACTTTAAGTTTCAACACACACACAAAAAAAAAAAAAAAAACTATGAAGGAATAAGCTACAAAATATTAAAGGAATTAGAAATTTACTCCTTTGTTCTTTCACATAATGGTTTGCAAATATCTACATATACATTTGTAAAGTTTATGAAGTGCATTGCATTTTTTATTTTTTATGTAACATTTTGCAGTTTTTTACTAACTTAACCTCAATCATGTAGACTTAAAAGTTTTTTCACTCAAACCTAACCTAAACAACCTAAATCTATTTGGAATATAATTTTTTTTTGGCTAATGCTAGGGAGACCATCTATTTAAACAATATTTTGTAGACCATATGACGTGTTTATTGATGATTGGTTTATTACTTAAGTGCTAATTAACATGTTCATTTCCTATTGGTCACACATCACATAATTTGTAAATGTGATCTAAAACGTTAGTCTATGTTGCATCACTTTTTTTTAATAGCACAAGTTGCTCACAATGATGGTAAGTTATTAATCTGGTGTACTATATTATTTACCACACTCATGTCTAATATCTTTATGAATAATACTTCTCCCTTGAAGGACGAGCTCATTTTCCCACTTGCAAATAACGTATCGTCATCGTAGAAATTTTATAATATGAAGCATTCAAAGAATAGGTGTGAAGGTACCAAGTATATTTAACTCTTTATATAACATATGGTCGTCCGCCTATCCGATTATTCAAATATATCAAATAAATCAATGGTGTAGGTACCAAGTAACATATTAACCATTTGAAACGGAGATAATTTAGTCATCCAAATGTATCAAATAAATGGATGATTCATTATTAATATGTTACTTGGTACATACACTATGGATTTATTTACGGATAAGCAGATGACCATATGTTATATGAAGAGTTATATATACTTGGTATCTTCACACCTATTCTTTTCTTTTTTGATACAACGATATATAAAGAGATATCAAATCTATTTTTAGTAGGTGGCATCACACCTACTTTTTAAATAAAGAATTATGGTAATACACCCACTTAAGTGAGAGATAGGTCCACAAGTTCAGTTGGACGAGACTCAACGTCGAGGCGTCAGGACATGATCTCTCGATCCTTCTTCTCTTTCCTTTCTTGGCTATTAACTCCCTTTATCTCTGCTTTGCTTCATCTCTAGCCTTGTCTTGCTCATATGTTAACATATCTCGTCTCATATTCAGTGCATGTTGGCGAGCGAATTCGTCAACTAATTTTGAATAATCATTATTCGAAGAACTCTATCTGCAGCTTTTTCCTGAGCAGCCTTCTTACCAATAGGCCTCGAGTTTTCTTCAATTTGTGGGACCGATTCAATAGGGGTCTCCACTTGTGACTCCTCAGTAGTTGATTCGTGCAATGGAATCTCATTCAACTAAACATGTGGACTAATAGGCAGAACTTTGTACTTTGGAGGATACTTCACAATGTTCCAATATTCGTGCCTTGTGAATGATTTCTTATCATCAAGATTGAACCACACTTGAGCTTGTAGTTGCTAAAATAACATATAAATTACATTTGTTAAATTATAAATAATAAAAGAATATTACCACATTGGCTAGATTATACCCACTTCGATAACTTCCTTCTGTTTTTGCAAGGGCTTTTTGCTAAGTTTTCAAATCTTTATCCAAATGTCTGTACCTACTCAACATAGATTGCTTACTCTGGGATGTTCCTTGAATCTACATGACAAATTGTGCATGAATCTTATTCCACATATGTTGTACCCTATCTCATTTCTTGTGATCGGGTCATGAGTAACAAGCACCCAAGCTTGTAGGAAATCAACGTCTTCCCCAATTGACCAATTTGACTTCTCATTCATTTCTCTTGGTAACACAAGGATTGGGAAGGTAGAAAACAAATACGAAGATTGTAGAAAAAATAAATATTGAGTTGTGGTGTGGAGAATGAAGATAGTTGGGTATTTTTGGGATTTTTTTTATATATTTTTTTGCTGTTGTAATAATCATGATCATTGATTTTTAAAATTATTACCATTGGATACCCAGGATCTCGCCATATAGAAGCTGCAGAAAAAGCTGCACTTTTTTTTACCGTTGAAAATCCAACTATCCTTGAAAACAAGTCATTTCACTCTGTGCTGTACCACGTAAGAAGGCTGCCTACTGACGTCCATCACTTCAACAGGCACAAGCCCGAGCTTCAGTTACAAAGGACAACCCAACGGGGTGCTGCCTTTGCTCCACTTGCCTTTTTTTTTTTTTTGGACTGGTGGATGGGTTTTTTTTTCAAGCCAAGGTTTGGGGGTATTTGATAACTCATGTATTTCATACATTTATACCATCCATTCATGGTCTCTTTGGGATATTTTTAAGTTAAACTAGTTGTATTTTACGCTCTTTTGTGTTAATGTACAATTAATTGTATTTTAGGGTCCATTTGAGGGCAAATGAGGCAAAATTGTGTTGAATTGAATAAGGAGGCTGATGAAAAGAAAGAAACAATAATGGAAAATTGAAGATGGTGATGAATATGGCTCTTTGAAGACCAATAACAACAAAAATCCTGTGAAATAAATGCCCAATTATTGGGATCTATTGGCAATCTGTAACAGTCTCTTTAACATCATAAAACCTAGACTTTCGGCCACTTTTACACACACCTTTCATTCTAAGCAAATTTCACAATTCTAGCCACTATTTTTCTCTCTTTTCATCCACACTCAAAACTCCAACCATTCTATACACTTCCACCATCACCGAAGACTCATCCTCAAACCTCTGGCCAAGTGGAAAACAATAGGGAAATAATGAACATCTTGATTAAGACTGTCAACCCTACAAGGAAGGATTGGCCATTAAGGTTGAATGATGCACTTTCGGCTTATTGAATAGCGTACAAGACCCAATTTGAATGAGCCTTTATCGACTTGTATTTGGAAAAGTATGTCATTTGCCGATGGAGCTCGAGCACCATGTATATTGAGCCATAAAAAGTTCAATTTTGATCTCAAAGAAGCTGGTACATTAAGGAAGCTCCAACTTAATAAGTTGGAAGAGCTTAGAAATGAATCATATAAGAATGCTAAGATCTACAAACAACGAACCTAGCTCTATCATTAGAAAGCAATTCTCAGGAAAAAAATTCAAGCAGGTATGAAAGTACTTTTGTATAACTCACGTTTGCAACTATTTCCAGGTAAATTGAAGTCTAGATGGGTTGGACCTTTCAAAGTGATTCAAGTATTTCCCCATGGAGCTGTGGAGATAGAAAACATCAAGAATGACACTCATTTTTGTAGTTCACAAAGTTATTACTCTTGAATTATGGTGGTTAAAGTGTCATGCTCAAATTTTGGAAGAAGAATAGTGGAGACTACCTTAGTGAGCTATTTTGAACCTATTTGCATCTTTGAGAGGTTTAAAGTGTTTGTACTCCTGTCTTTTTTTTTTCTTTCAAATTCACTTGAAATAATCTCATTATTTCTTTTTTCTTTTAATGCTAAGAATAATATTATGTTGCAGATACCAAGTTCTTATTATCACCTATGAATGAACTTATTGAGACAATGTTAGGCTTTGCATGTTTTAACCACTAAAAGGCCTAATTCCCATCCCTTTGTGTGCTCCATTCACACTTGTTACAACCAAACACTTTTAACCTGATTCTTTCATCACCCACACCAAACTCTACCCATCTTAGCCCATTACAGTCATACCTTATAGTTTGGCAACATTTTGTTTGATGGTATGACTAAGCATTCATTGGTTCTTTAGTTTGTTTCAAGTAAGTTCCAATTTATTTGCCAAGTCTGTAGTTGTTTGTGGGCTTTACCCTTGTAAACCCTCAGGAGACACAACTCCTACTACTAAGGACGCCTAGAGGTTTATAGGCTTGTTGCATGTGCTCAGTGCAATCGTTTAGCCAGCGAAAATGGTCTAGTTAGATTTTTCTTTGTTTTGTTTATTTTCAATTTTAGTTTTGCTCGAGGACTAGCAAAAATCAGGTTTGGGGGTATTTGATAACTCATATAATTTATACATTTATAACATCCATTCCTGGTCTCTTTATGATATTTTTTAGTTAAACTGACTGCGTATGATCCTCTTTTGTGTTAATGTGCAGTTAATTGTATTTTAGAGTCCATTTGAGGGCAAAATGTTGAATTGAATAAGGATGCTGATGTAGAGAAAGAATCAATAGTAGAAAATTGAAGATGGTGATGAATATGGCTCTTTGAAGACCAATAACAACAAAAACACATGTGAAATAAATGCCCAATTACTGGGATGTATTTGCAATATGTAACAACCTCTTTTAACATCATAAAACCTAGCCTTTCAGCCACTTTTACATAATCCTTTCATTCTGAGCGAATTTCACAACTCCAGCCACTATTTTTCTCTCTTTTCATCCACACTCAAAACTCCAACCATTCTATACACTTCCACCATCACCGAAGACTCATCCCAACAGGCTGTTCTTGGAGAAGTTCAACATCAGAATTGCTTGAAAGGTTTCCTCTCTTTGATTTATTTTTACTCATGTTGTGTATTTCCAATTTCATCTCTATGAACATGATGTGCAAGTAAATTCATAGCTAGGGATTTCGATGTAGTCTTGCACAATTGATGCATGTTTTTATGTTAAAGTATTCAATTCATCAATCTATCCATTGTTTCATTCACTGAATCTATTGTTAAATTTGTTTGTTAATTTTAATGTTTGATCACCATTAGGGTTACCTACAGATTATTTAATCAAGAATATAGTAAATTAACATCATGCTTAATCTTGGTAGACATGTGAATGAAAGAAGAGGATGCTATGCAAACATTCTGCCATGTATTTTCTTAGGTTCTTTAACGTTTTCTTGCATGCTAAATACTCTTAATTTGGCACCAAAGTTGAACATCCCAATTAGGTTGTAGATTAGGAGAATTTGATCAAAACCCCACATCATATAGCTGATCATATATATGTAAAACGAACTCTGGAAACATGTTGGTAGTTGAATACGGCTTAACTTTATAAACATGGAAGTGGTTTTGTAATGGTGAATTCGAAATCCCTGGTCTCATCCTCATTGTTTCTCAATCAAACATATCATTCATTGCTACATTCTTCTTGCATTTTAAGTTATACTCGTTACAACACGAAAACTATTTTCAATTTGTTACTTTCATTCTTTTAGTTAGGGTTCTTTCAAGGCTACTAATTTATAGAGGTCCAATCAGTCCCTGTGGTTCGACACCCTTACTTGTGCCATTATGCTAACCATATATTTGCACTCGAAAGAAACATAACAAACACTGGATCACTTGTAATGTGTGTGATTTTTTTTCATGCACTGCCATTTCTGTTTAGGGTGTATTCACTTAGAATTTTTAAGGATTTTAAAAGACTTTATCAGTTCAATTAAAATATAAAATGAGTTAATGAAATTTAAGAACATTTAATTAGGATTTTAAAGGAGTTTTTTTTATAGACGATATATTTACATTAAGGGGTGAGGGAATAAACAAACTTTGAAATTCACGGGATTCGAATTTAAGACTTCTTACATACAAAGGAATACCACTAAATCGATTTTAAAGGAGTTTATAAAAGTCCATAGAAATTAGGAGTGTTCATTAAGCACTTTAATTGAGTTTATAAAAATAAGTGTATTTAAAAGTCAAACAAATGGACAGCTCATCACGATTCATGAGAAACTTTTTGACATGCATGTAAAACTAAACGATCTTTAAATTTTATGATTTTTTTCCACATGATCTTTAGATGATAATAACGAAAACAAACAGTTTCGATTAGAATGTTTGTACAATAAAAATACATTAATCACATGTAACCTAGTAAGTTCCCTCATAAGTTAGACACAAGTAAACCAGTATTTTGGGCAATCACAAATTTAGCCACTGCCTCGAGATTTTGATAAATTTTTGTTTTCTATTCTCAGGTTATGATCTACCACCTAAACTTTCACCATTATGCTGTCAGTAGCTCCACTACCATGCTGCCAACACCAGCACCATGTTGTCGTTGCCACTACACCACTACCACCACTACCACATACACCACCACCATCATAACGCCATAACCACACCACCCCTATCCCTACCACCACTACCGTCACCAGCTCGACCACTTCCGTTACCATTACCTCCACCTTGTCACAACCATCAATACCACACCACCATGACACCACCACCATCACCATGGCGCCATTAGTGTTAAGGACGGGAAAATTTTGACTCATGTTTTCAAAGTTACTTTTGAGAGATTTCCATAAACACCGCTTGGACTTTTTACGTGTGCATTTGCCACCTAAAGAATTTTTTTTGTCAATTTATCTTAGTTAAATTCTATCAAATTTTCCTTCAATAACCATGCAAATGAGTCGAGTTTCAATATTTTCCTTCAATTACCATGCACATGAGTCGAGTTTCAATATTTTATTCCTACTACCAGAGATGCATTATTGGAATTTCATGTATCCTACATGCGATTTCCCAATAAAAAAACATAGGACAACCACATCATGTCACCATCCTTCTCCTCACTCACTTCTCACTTTGACCTTAAAATCCCTTCAAATTCCAATTACAAATTCTGAAGTTTTGAACAAGTCAAATTTTACCAAAGTGTGGAAAATCTATCTTCCAAGTTCCAACAGCTTAATGGTCAAATGTACAATTTGCAACAGCAATTAAATTTGAAATTTGATCGAAACATATTTCTAGTTTTTCTTCATATCCGAAATATAACTGAATTTTCATTTTCAAATTCGTTCCCTTCATGCGGTTATCCACAATTATTAGATTTAACGGTTTGAATTGCCATCGCACAACAATTAAATCTCACCACAAAAACTACCAGATCTCAACTCCTCAACTATAAAATCTCAACTAAATCAAAAATCAAAAGAAATTAAACAAAGTTAAACCCCAATGTCTTTTTGCCTTTTCCAGTCAAACCAGTCAAAACCCTTTGGAGATAAATTATTAATTTAATATAATTTATTTACTATTCAATCAGTTTTCATTTTCCAATTTAATTTTTCCATTAAACTTTATTATTAACCAACAACAACCACCTTCACTCTGCTTCTGTGTCCCGCTCTCTCTCAAGCTCAGAGCTCTCTCTCCTCCTCTCTCTGGAGGCCTTTGGAACTTTTAGGATAGAGAGAGAGATTAATTTCTTTAGGTCAATCTTCAGCCCAACAATGCAATGTGTGCATCAATGCATATCAAACTTTGTGTATGTAATCATGGGTTTCCTCAATTTTTTTGTTTAGTTCTGGAGATGAATCGATTAGGGTTTCTGGGTTTGTTTCCATTTTTTAAATTCTTCAAGTTTTGGGTCAGTTGACATTGTTCTGTGCGCCCAATGAATGTTTGGTTAGTGAGAAAATGTGGGAAAGAAAAAAGGAAATAAATCAATGTTTCAAGATTCTTTCTCTTTAATTTTTCAATTTTTGGGATAAAAACTCGAAAGAAATTAAAATTTCCACTTAATAAAAACTGGGTTTTACATCTTCTATTTGGGATTTTCTATAAAAAAGAAGAAAAGTTCCAATTTGGGTCATATTTTCTTTTGGGGTTCTCCCATTTTCTTGGGGATCAAACAGGTCAATGTGTCAACTTTCTCTGTTAAATTTGGAGATCCTGAAATTTTGAAAATTGGGTTCATAGCAAAAAAAGATTTTACCTGGAACTAGATGAACTCAGCTCGATGCTTTTGCTTGATTGCTGAGAATTTGTGGGTAAAAATCAAGAGCTCAGTTTTTTAGTCCTTTTATCTGTTTTGATCCCACTTCTATCTGATCTGAGTAGCTGAAATTTAAAAATTCCAGATTGTAGTTTGTCTCCTGGAAGCGAATTTACGGGCTGAATAATTTGAACTATTAGTCATGCTTTTCCCTTTATTTTCCTTACATTTCATTTCATAGTTTGATTGTTGTGCCCAATGTACTAGTCTGAATGAAATCCATTGAACATTGAGTTTTTTTTGTTCTTTAGGAATAAATCTTGACATGACGGTTTTCCAAAGTTTTCTCAACATGTCTGTCATTTTAAATGTCAATAAATATTTTGGTGTAAGCTGAACCAAATATTTCCCATTGATCTGTACTTATGACAAAAATGGTTAATTTAATAATTGTCCATGTAATTTGGCACTTTGCGAGTTTATTTAGAAAGATCATTTGGGACTTTGACTTCTATGATAGTTGATCATCACTAAAAAGATTTCTTATATCCTGATACGGATGCGATCTTGTGTACTGTACGATTAACTTTATTTCAATTGTATAATTTCAAATTTCATTCACTTCTGTATGAACAACTATGTTTCCACAATCAAAGTGCACTGTTCAACTGTATTAGAAAATGGCCTTTGTTGATTTACTTTTTGCAAGCTTATCATGGTCTTCAATTTCATGAGTTGCATTTTGAAGTAGCATTACAACATATCTGGAGATTTTCTTACGAATGTCATACTTTCTGATTTTCTTGATCTGCATTGCTGTTGTTTTATGCTCTTTACTCAGCTTGTTCTTGAATTTACTTTGTCCTGGTTTTGTTGCAGGTCACATTGATTGGTTCCATTTGATGTGGTGAGCTGTTTGTATCTCAGCCCTGCAAACATGAAGAGAGAAAATACAGTCACCACACATGTTAGAGAACTTCCTGGTAGAATAACACGTGCTCGAGCTGCTTCACTTCATACATCTGGACATATTCCCCCACCTAAACCACCCGCACAACAGACTCAGAAGCAGGCTTTGCGGACAAATTCAAAGAGAGCTGCCACGGATGAGAACAATACAAATGCTACTGTTAATGCATGTATCCAACGCAAGAGGAGGGCAGTACTTCAGGATGTGACCAACGCTCTCTGTAAACCTTCATATGCAAACTGCTTCAATGCAACTAAAATTAAGGTCAATAGCCTGTTAGTTAGACTTTATTCGTAATAAGTATTCAGGTTTCCTCTTAAATGTTGTGGAAATACAATAATACGCTTGGTTTATGCTAGTGTACGGCGAACTTTAGTTTTCAGAATGTTAAGCAATTTTAGAAGACTGAGAAAAAGAGATGACTTGCTATTCTTTTAATTTTTCATAACATAGTAAGCATGAAGGACCGTTTCCAGAATTAATTTCCACTTGTCACTTGTCACTATCTTGTAGCAAGGTTTAGTAAGCATATATGTGTGTATATATATACACATCATGACGGCTTTGCTCTTTTTTATTTCTCTGCTCAAGAATCTGAATTCTGCCTCTAATTAATGCAGGCTAAGAACAGTAAGCCAACTAAAAAGGTTCAGGCAAAGCTGATGGAAATGGCCTCTTCCGTTGCTGGAGATTCAAAAACCGAGGTTTTAGACGGAACAGTCAAACTAGAACTTAAATCAGACGAATTTTGGTCTACAATTAATTTGGAAGATGGCAACAGATTTATGAGGTCAACTAAGGATGTGAAAGATATTGATCGGTTGGAGAATCAGAGTTCTGAAGTGGCTCCAAAATTCCAAAGCCCTTCGTATAAAGGTTTGCATTTCTTTAGTTTTCTCTTTTCCAAACATGACAAATCATTGCAAACTTGAGTTGAAATGCAACAACAGAGTAACACTAGATAGGAGTTTGTATATCAATGTATGTCAGTTTTGAAGCATGAAATGTGTCCAGTTTTGAAGCATGAAATGTGTCCACACCCTTTCTTGTGGCCCCTTTATTTCCGTTTCACTTACTCATAATGCACAAAGGATAATAGGCTGATAAATAGCATCATTAGGCGTCACTTTTCTGATGATTAGACCATAATTCCGTAGTTCTTATGTACTAAGGGGCTTAAGGACTATATGAGCTTGGAAGGCTTTATATGAGGAGGATTCATGATCAAATATCTGGTTGTTTCTCCTATTAGGAATGAGGCCATATTCAGTAACCACTACAACAAAACAAAATCATATTTTTACTGTAAATACAAATCCACGCTAAAAGCTTAAACAAATACAGACCAGAATGTTTATATTTTTTAAACAGCAATATTGAGGGAGGGAGGGGATTGAACCTACAACCTCGGGGTGCAGGGGTAAATGCTCTTAACTACAAGCTACAAGCCCCTTGCAAACATACTAGAAGGTTTGATTGTGTACTGCTTCTGTTCATGCCAGTTATAGCTGACTTGGTTTCAGTAGAATAAAAACTGAAGATAAATGGGAGTATGGAAAAGTCCTTGACAATTAAACCAGTTATTAGATAACAATTAGAAAGAAGAAAAGATGTTGTGTTTCAACATG
This sequence comes from Heteromeles arbutifolia, assembly GCA_024362995.1. Taxonomy (NCBI): domain Eukaryota; kingdom Viridiplantae; phylum Streptophyta; class Magnoliopsida; order Rosales; family Rosaceae; genus Heteromeles; species Heteromeles arbutifolia. The sequence continues at coordinate 19,496,483 of JANCRC010000012.1, forward strand.
ATTTACAAATAAGCATTCCATACATCTTTTCCTTTGCTAATATTATGCTTCACCGTGTGCAAACCTTATATGGCTCTATCATTCTGAAGACAGTTGACCCCATGTCAAAGCAATACAATACTTTTCTGAGCTACTTTGAGTGCTAGATTCCAAATGATAATTTTTTTTTTAAGGATGTTCTATGGCTTTGGTGTGCAGTAGTTTATGACCTTTAGCATTAAATTGTTGCAGCAGATAATGGTAGTCTTTCAGCAGACATGGTTACGTCAAGCAACCAGCATATTGTTAACATTGATGCGGATTACAAGGACCCTCTTTTGTGTAGCCTCTATGCCCCTGATATCTATAACCATTTAAGTGTTGCAGAGGTTTGTGTCGTTGAGTGTCGATATTATTTTTATATGTACACCAGTTCCCTTTCTAGTAGCTCCAGTATTTCATTCTATATACATTCCAACGGTTAATTAATCAATTGGATATCTAAGCGACTCAGTTATCGATAAAGATGATGTGCAACAAATTATTTAGTTTAACAAGCATAACTACCTCAAACCACAATGACATAGTGCACTTCAGATACATATGAATATCTGATACATGATTCCCGAGAAGCCGTATTATTCATGAGAATGTTAAAACATTTTTATTCCTTTAGACTTCTTTTTTTGGTGATAGATCATCATAAAGGATATTAGAGGTGGTTCCTTTCCATAGTGTGGAATACATGCAAAGGGAACATAACCGGAATTTTTCCATTCAAATATAATCTTTTGATACCAAAATGAAAACTATTTATAGATGCTGTGGCAAGAGAACATAATGTATTCAAGTGGGATAGGTTACAACTTCATCTTTAGTACGAAACATGTAAAACAAATTTCTGTTCCTTATACCAGCTGCCCAAGTCTGATATATTACTCAGGTGGGCAGTCCTTCGCATAAAATACATTAAGCTATATTGTGAAGTGAAGTTGTACCTATTTCATCTTTATAAAGGCACAAAAGGTTCTCTTAAAGAAGGTGGCACCTAAGAAAAAAAACCATTTTGAAGCTTTTATTTTTTAGTCTGTCTAAGCCTTTTGTGATATAGCGCTGTGTTCTGGTATAGATACTAGTCTGTCATAAGCTTTAACTAATAAGAAACATAAATAATTGGTTGGTTTATGAATGGTAATGCAGTTCTGTGCTAAGCGACAATGGTATTTGGACTAAATCACAAACCTATTAAAATGCATGTGATCTGTTGCATTCATTTCGTTTCCAACATAGAGATTGCACTCAGTGTTGGTGGCTTTGAGCTTTCATTTTTCTATCCTCTGTTCCTCTGTGTGAAAACTGGATTTTTTTTTTTTTTTTTTGTTTTGACAGCTTGACAGAAGGCCACATGCCAGTTTTATGGAAACAATACAGCAAGATATCACCAAAAGTATGAGGGGGATTTTAATCGATTGGCTTGTAGAGGTTCGCATGGTTCTTTTATCTATTATTTTTTATTCATTGTCTACATGGCGAATGTATCTGATTGAGTACGAAAATACGGTGTGTGCAGCTAGTTGTTGATGCTTCCTTCTACAGCAAAATTCAAGTTACATTAATGAAGATATTACTATTATGTTTTACTAAGGGAATAATACATATAGGATATTTCAAAGAACGCAAGTTAATCTTGGTAAAATCTTTGTATCTTGCTTTGAAATTTGTCCCGGCCTTTACCAGATTGGTATGGAAATATTTAAGTAGCAATGGCATTTATATAATCATTACTCCTGATTTATCAACAAACCTTAATTGTTATTATAATGAAAAGAAAGAAATTCTCTGGTGCATACGGTGCAAGCTCTTAACTCAGCAATTGCCGTACGTACTACGGGAAGGTAAATGAGGATTGAGGAATATGCTGGTGATTTCACTTCAGAATCATGTCATGAAAATTTGAGTATTAGTAAATGAGATGGCATGCGGTACAGTCTCTCCCCACCCCAAAAACCCCGGAAGAAAAATAAACTAGAGATGGCATGTGTTTGACATTTACCTGATATTGCCATCCAGATTCTAAGATTGTTATGTCTTTGTAATTTTACAGCAATTTCTGGTCACTCATGACTTGTTTAGTTGCAGTTACGATAAGTCTTATATGAAGCTTCTATTCCGTTGCAGAAGATAGCAGGTGTACACATTAATGCGTCTTATATTTCTATCAATGATGAAATGGTCTAATATGCTTTATATAAAGCGTGTGAAAACTAATAGAAGTAGTTTGACAAAGTGATGATGCTTTCAGGTGTCAGAGGAATATAAGTTGGTCCCAGATACGCTTTACCTCACAGTTTATCTCATCGATTGGTTTCTCTGTCACAATTACATTGAGAGGAACATACTTCAATTGCTTGGCATCACTTGCTTGATGATTGCCTCGTAAACTTTCATACCTATAGCAAAGTTAACTGCATTACTTGATTACAACTTTCGATTTGGACTTATCAACAATGAAACCATTCAAATCTTAATTATTGTGCTTTTATCATATGCAATCACTTTTATCAATAAGCCCAAATCTTAGCAGTCAAACATATGGAAACATAAATAATTCCAATATTGTCTCTCACTATTTGATGTTGAAAAGTGAATGAAGAATGTTGTTGGTCTTTTTTAGATCCTTGGTCACTAATTAGTTGGAAGGAACTTATGTTGAACTACCCAACATGCTTTATCAATGCAGTATGCTTGGATTGGATAAATTTGGGCAACAGTTGTCTTGGCTAGTGCAATGTTGAATAATATTCATCAATATACTATCAACCTAAATTATAAATTAGTTTCTTCTATATTGCCTTGTTCATTTCAATCAAGGTCCATTTGGTGGGAAATAAGATGCCTTTGCCAAAATTTGGATGAAATAAGTACGGAGACAATAGAGATTATTGTATAAGTGTATAAGATTTAAAGGCTAATATGATAAATTAATTTAGTTATGATTCTCTTGCAAGTGATTATATAGTACAAAGTTTCAAAGGGTTCATTCAAATGCATTTCACAGAACATGATATTTGTCAAATGTTGTTTATTGAGATTGCTGATGTGGTTGTCTTCTTTGTTTAATCTTATTAAGGAAATATGAAGAGATCTGTGCACCACGTGTTGAAGAGCTTTGTTTCATGACAGACAGCACTTACTCGAGAGAGCAGGTATGTCATTGTCCGTTCTTATTCCAATAGACGGGTTAGATTATCAGGAGTTTATTATATACTGATGCAAAAAAAAACCTTAAGAGTAGCCTGTAAATTCTGAATGAGTAAATGTTTGCTAGGGGATGCTCCTAAAGTAGTATGACGCCTCTGCACATAAATAGTGGAGATGAAAATGATCTTGTAGGATGATACGACTTTAAAGCGAATAATTTCATTTTTTAATGTCTTTTTGTCCCTGCTATTCGTCTGAGTTTATGAGGAAAAATCCTTAACCATGTCCCTCGCTCTCTTTTTATACTGAAAACCGAAAACCTGTGGCAAGACTTGTCCTATTGAAATTCTTATTTAATCCTTAAGGTTCTAATTTATTCTGCCCTGTTAAGTTCCTTTCATTTCATTCCTAAATAAAGAAACATCGCAGGTACTGAAAATGGAGAGTCAAGTACTGAAGTATTTTGGTTTTCAACTTTTTGCACCAACTACAAAAACGTTCCTCAGGTACATCTGCCCAAATGTTGTTAAATCCCTTTATTAATAGTTTCAATACTATTGAACATTGCTAATGCTGATTTATTTTCAGGAGATTTCTTCGAGCAGCACAAGCTTCTTATATGGTACCATGATTCGTTAAAGTTGCTTTCGGCCTTGGTTTGCAGATGCCATGCTTTTTCTTTTTTCCTTTTTTGGTTTTGACCTCTGGTTTGAAGATCGAGTTACACATCAAATCATAAAATTTTTGCAGAGTCCTAGCCTTGAACTGGAGTACTTGGCCAATTATCTTGCTGAGCTAACTTTGGTTGACTACAGCTTCTTGAATTTCCTTCCGTCTGTCATTGCTGCATCCGCAGTTTTTCTTTCCAAATGGACCTTAGATCAGTCCAGCCACCCATGGGTTCGTCTTTCTCCCTTCTAGTATCGTTAACTTCTCCTACTTGTTGATTTTATACCGGAAATATGACTTCAGTTGTAACTCTAACAGAATCCAATACTTGAACACTATGCCCTTTACAAGCCATTGGACTTGAAGATCACAGTTCTTGCTTTGCAAGAACTACAGCTGAACACTAATGGTTGTCCTCTGAGTGCCGTACGCATGAAGTATAGACATCAAAGGGTATCAAATAGCAAGTATATGACAAAACAACTGCTAAGCTTTCTAAAATCAGTAGAAATTTTCATTACACCGGACTTGGAATGTTAAGTGAGTTTTCTACTAATGATGTGATTTTTGTTACGGCAGTAGAAATCTGTGGCGGGTTTGTCATCCCCGGAACTCCCTGAAATGCTATTTTGAAGATGATTTCAAGGGAGAGCTAACAGAGACTGACATGTATACTTTGTGGACAGAAGTTTCCTCGGGGTTTTTTCAATCACTCCATGAGGCGGGCTATTTACATTTGTTTTATCCAATTTTCTTAGTTCTTGTTTATAGATTTTCTGACCTGGGTTTGTGCTTCAAGCAACCTGTGTCATTTGTAGAATTGAACTAGGGCTGTCTAGCCACTTAAGCATGAAACTTGGTTACATGAACTGTTAATAGTCGTCGTCATTATGTTGAGTTCAGGTTAATCCAGCACGTAATTAGGCTGACCGCGGTTTAATTCAGTTGTAAAGTTTTTCACGACCCTAATTAATTAGTGAGATGTAACTTTTGCAGCCAAAGGTTTTAATCTAATGAACCATATTTTTGTTTGCAATTGTCTTCTGGTTGTGGCTCTGATTGGTCTTCATATGATAAATGCAAATTTCGTTATTGTACTATCAGATTCAGAACTTATTAGTCTCACATAGAATAACAATGCATTATGCTACTCTTAATTGACAAGTAAGCAAAAATTGTATTTCCTCAATTCAATTTCGACCATTTATTTTACACTGTTGAAGACAATTGTTGTTTTACATAAGCCTAATGGAATTGACTTGGATCTGTGGTCGGTTGCCACTTTCCAATAGTACTTTTGTAACAAAGAATATCGAATCAATTTAAACCTTATGTTAGGTCTAAAATATCGATGATATCTCCAAAAACACGGAAATTTCGATGGAAATATCGGGATATTATCTGACACACCCCGACCCGAGGATCAGGGCGTGCTGGCCGTCACAAACGTGACGTAACCATTACGCAATGCGGAAGCGATATAATAAAGAGTATGAATAACTAAAAACCGACTACTAGCAATACACTCCTAACAACATGCTAGAGAGATAGTTAAAATATGAAATACACATAATCAGAGCATAAGGTTCAAATGCAGTCAAGTAGGACAACTACTAAGTTACAACACCCGAAGGTGAATCCTACATGAGTGAAGTCCGTCAGAACAGCCGTGGGAATCCTCGAGAGCCACCAAACACTCCTAACTACAACCTGGAGGGGCGCAAAACAAGGTGAGTGGGTCAGTAAAACAAAGCTTTCAAAATCTTTCCTTTAAAAACGTATATATCCCCTCGCTGTAAAAACCTATATACTTTCCCAGAAAAATAGAATATATATAAATATATATAGCTTCGGAATCTCAAACACCCTCATTCATCATTTTCCAGAAAGATATGCCATGCCATAAGCCAAAAACATAATATGGATGCATCAACAATAATCAGGTGAAATAATAAATCAACCGGAGACCCTGCAGTGGTCATGTACGGCTGATTCTAAAGCTCATTATCCAATCCAGCCGGAGTCACCAACTGTGACCTGTACGGCCCTGCCGGAGTCGCCAACTGCGACCTGTACGGCACTACGCTGCACATGAGTCGGAACTACCTATAGTAGTCTGTACGACTCGGATGGTGTAATAATACGCTCTAGTGCTTCTCTCATCAATCATCTGTGCACATAATCTAAGGTCACCTACTAGTCGGAACCGTCTCTAATGGTCTGTACGACTAGCATGTCGGAACCACCTCTAGTGGTCTGTACGACTAGCATCTACTTGGATCCAAGGTGAGCGTGTGATGCGGTGAATAACATAAGCACTAACACCAGGGGTGCAGGTTATGAGCTATCAACATAAATCTCATCCAACAATTCAATTCATCAAATGTAACTCACCTGATACTCACCTGTGCGTCCGCAGCACCAAATCAAATATATGCATCATATAATATCCATTCACATATTTCATGCAATTTCTATGTATAGCACTTCAATCACATAATTCATATAAATCTATGCATGGCATTTCAAAACATATTTTCATTTTAATTCAATTTCTGGGAAAAGTCATTAAGTATAGGCATATAATGAAATCAAAACTGCCCACTCACTGGTATGTCGCAGGATCGTAACCCCCGTGACGCCTCTGACTGCGCTCGTCCTCGGGGTAGATCTCACCTATATGCGAAACAACTATAAAAACGTTATTTTAAGCACATATCCAACAATTCGAAATAACTTCTCATACAATGCTCAATTTTGGCATATGAATATACCAACGCGATCTACACAACCTCACGAACATCGTAATATTTTTAAATAAATTTTTCTATGGCCCACGCGCCCTCACGCGCCGGGGAGGCCACGGCCTCACGCGCCCCCCACGCGCATCATCTTCAACCTCCCGACGCCGGAACAGTGTCACCGGCGCCGGATTCTGGGCAACCCTGCAACTGCCCTTTTCTCACTCGTTTTTGCACCATTTTTCATAAAATTTTCACCAAAATGTCACAAATCATGAGAGGAAGAAGGCTATACCTCTTTGGAGCCTCAAAACCTTCCAAATCGCGTCGGGAAAATTTCACCAAAACCGGCCACCTTCGAACCTTATGATCCCGACGTCCCAAACCTTCAAACGAAGCACTCCGAGCTTCGTGGGGACTTCCTAAAGCTCGTGGTAAGCTTGGATTGTCCTAAAATGCAACCATTTAAAAGTTGGTGAATAGTGACAATCACGGGCCTCGTGATTTCAACGTGAAAACGTATGAACCCTTACCTGAAATGCGTACCAATGGGTTCGTATGGTCTCTAGGAGTATGATGGTGGTCTCAACCACGTCGATCCGTGAAGGTTTGACAATCTCTGGGTTGTCCGTACCGTTTGAATGAGAAGGAAGAGAAGGACTGTGCGTGCGTATGCGGGAGGGAGAGAGAGAGAGAGAGAGTGAAAAAAATGAAAGTGTGCGTGTGTGGTCAACAAGCACCCCAACCACACAAAATAATTCCAACTAAATTTTCAACAATTTTTCCAAAACAACTTAGGATAAGACAATAAAACCCAAATGAAATGTCACATACCGTAGAAGATTCAAGGGCAATCCCGTCATTTCACATCCTCGATTAATTAATTCCGGGACGGGCTGTGACAATCTACCCTCCTTATAGAATTTCGTCCTCGAAATTCACATAATCAAACCAATACTAGTAGCCATAAAACAACCTCGGATACATCTCTCTCAATCGATCTTCAGTCTCCCAAGTAGCTTCTTCTACCGAGTGGTTCCTCCACAATACTTTCACCATGCTCACTGTCTTATTCCTTAGAACCTTGTCCTTCCAGTCCAAAATAGTCACTGGTTCTTCATCATACGTCAAATCCGGATTAATCTCCAAAGGTTGAGGAGGAATCACATGCGAAGGATCTGAAACATAATGTCGAAGCATCGAGACATGAAACACATTATGCACCTTGGATAACTCCGGAGGCAACTCCAACCTGTAGGCAACCTCACCAACCTTTTCAACAATCTCATAAGGTCCTATATACCTAGGACTTAACTTGCCTCTTTTCCCAAATCGAACCACACCTCTCCAAGGTGATAATTTCAAAAATACCAAATCACCCACATTATATACTCGATCAGTGGCATGCCTATCCGCCAAACTCTTTTGCCGATCTTGAGCCGCTTTCAAGTTAGACTTAATCACTTGAACATTCTGAGTAGTCTCCTCCACTATCTCTGGGCCTACCAAAGCTCGCTCACCTACCTCTGACCAACATAAAGGCGTACGACAAGCTTTACCATAAAGTGCCTCAAAAGGTGACATACCAATACTCGAATGAAAACTGTTATTGTAGGCAAATTCCATCAAATCCAAGCGGTCATGCCAAGAATCACCAAACTGTAGCACTGAAGACCTTAACATATCTTCCAACGTCTGAATAGTCCTCTCAGATTGACCATCTGTCTGAGGATGATAAGCAGTGCTGTAAAGCAATTTCGTACCAAGAGCTTCCTGAAAAGCCACCCAAAACTTAGAAGTGAATCTTGGGTCTCGATCAGAAATAATACTCACCGGTACCCCATGATATTTCACAATCATTCTAATAAACAATTTAGCCAACTTGTTCAAAGGATACTTCTCCCTCACTGGAATAAAATGCGCTGACTTGGTAAGCCGATCTACGATCACCCAAACACCATCAAAACCATTCTGCGTACGAGGAAGCTTATATACAAAATCCATAGTAATGTTTTCCCACTTCCATAGAGGAACGGGAAGCGGTTGCATCAACCCAAATGGCTTCTTCCTTTCTGCTTTAACTTGTTGACAGACGATGCATCTACTTACATATTCAGCAATTTCCCTTTTCATACCCGGCCAATAATAAAATGGTCGAATGGTATGATACATCTTAGTTCCTCCTGGGTGCATAGCATAAGCCGAACAATGAGCTTCATCCAAAATTCCTTTCTTTAATTCCTCATTATTAGGCACATACATCCGATTCTCTTGCATAAGCATACCGTCTGATTCCCTGATTCTAAAATCCTTTTTCTTACCTTTTTCAATAGCCTCGATTATCTCCTGAGATTCCTCATCATTCATCTGAGCTTCACGTACCCGATCAACCAACACCGGCCTGACTTGGAAACTAGCAAGAAATGCTTCCATTCGATCTTCCATTTCCAGTTCCACTCCAGTAGACCTCAAATCTGCAAGAAGAGGAACACGACAAGCATACAAGGCATTAAGTCGTCCTTGAGGTTTCCTACTCAGTGCATCAGCTACTACATTTGCACGACCCGGATGATACTCAATCGTGCAGTCATAATCGCTTAGCAATTCCAACCATCTTCGCTGACGAAGATTAAGATCATGCTGAGTAAAAAGATACTGAAGACTCTTATGATCTGTAAAGATCTTACATTTCTCACCATAGAGATAATGCCTCCAAATCTTCAAAGCAAAGACAATAGCTGCCAACTCAAGGTCGTGAGTAGGATAATTCCTTTCATGAACTTTCAATTGCCGAGAAGCATAAGCAATCACTCTATTATGCTGCATCAAAACACATCCCAAACCATTCAATGAGGCATCACTGTAAATCTCAAAATTACCACCATCATCAGGAAGTACCAATACTGGCGCATGAGTGAGACAATACTTCAACCGCTGGAAACTTTGCTCACAATTATCATCCCATTCGAACTTAACATCCTTCCTGGTTAACCTCGTTAGTGGCAAAGCAATCATAGAAAAATCTTGCACGAATCGTCGATAGTACCCTGCTAGACCAAGGAAACTCCGTACCTCAGTGACGGTTCGTGGTTGCTCCCAATTCTCCACTGCTGCAATCTTTTGAGGATCAACTTGAATTCCTTGTGCCGATACCACATGCCCCAAAAATGCCACTCGATTCAACCAAAACTGACATTTACTAAACTTGGCATATAATCGATGCTCTCTCAATTTCTCCAAAACCAAATGAAGATGTCGAATATGCTCTGATTTCGATTTAGAATATACCAGAATATCATCAATGAAAACAATGACAAATCTATCAAGATATTGCTGGAATACTTCATTCATCAACCTCATAAAAGCTGCTGGTGCATTAGTCAATCCAAAAGGCATCACCAAAAATTCATAATGTCCATAACGGGTCCTAAAAGCCGTTTTAGGGACATCCTCTTCTTTAATCTTCAACTGATAATAGCCAGATCTCAAATCAATCTTAGAGAATACACGAGCACCCTTAAGCTGATCAAACAAATCATCAATACGAGGCAATGGATAACGGTTTTTAATCGTTACCCGATTCAATTGCCTATAATCAATGCATAATCTCAGCGTTCCATCTTTCTTTCTCACAAAGAATACTGGGGCTCCCCAAGGTGAACTACTAGGTTGAATAAAACCTTTATCAATTAATTCCTGCAATTGAGCTTTTAACTCTCTCAATTCAGCTGGAGCCATCCTATATGGAGTTAAAGATATAGGATTCGTACCTGGGAAGCAAATCAATAGAAAACTCCACATCTCTGTCTGGTGGCAATCCAGGCAAATCATCGGGAAATACATCAGGATAATGTCTGACCACTCCAACTTCCTCCACGCTACTAGGAGCCACATCATTTAGCACCACATGTGCTAAATATCCCTGACAACCTTTAGATAATAACTTCTTTGCTCTCACGGCAGAAATAACACCATGCCTCACCCCACTTCTCTCGCCCACAAAAGTAACCTCAAGTAGTCCAGGACGATGAAAAGTGACAGATTTCCCGTAACAATCTATATGGGCACGATTATAATACAACCAATCTGCCCCTAAAATCACATCAAAATCCACAATATCTAACGGGATAAGATTAGCTGGCATAGCTACATTCTCTATCATCACTGGACATCCTGGATAAACACTATCAACATAACATTTATCCCCTCTAGGCATAGCAAACTCTAAATCAAACCCTAGAGGTGTAGGATGAGGTTGTGTCATTTGAGCAAAAGTATGAGAAATCACAGAGTGCGTAGCACCACAATCAATCAAAACTCTAGCAAAGTGGCCAAGGATGTTTAACGTACCCATAATCAAGTCTGGATGGTTCTGAGCATCCTGCAGTGAGATGTTGTTAACACGTCCCTGGTTTTGCTGTCGTCCTCCACGACCTCTGCTACTCTGATTACCACGTCCCTGAGAACGTCCCTGACCTGTCTGGCTAGACTGCCTAGATAATCCTGCACTGCTAGCAGCAACCTCTCCCTGCTGGAACTGACCTCCCTGATACCACTGCGATCCACTAGCCGGCATAGAAGGATAAGGAGTATAACCTCCAATATTCTGGGAATACCCACTCTGAAAATAAGGATCCTGGGAATACTGATACTGCCCTGAAGCATAGGGAGCGGCATCACCCTGATAGTGGTAAGCAGCACCACCCTGACTCATCTGCCCAAAACTGCCTGCCCTTGGGTTTTGCTGAATCGGCGCTGGAGGAGGCATAACAGATTGCTGAGGTCTCTGCTGACTCTGGGGACACTGTGCAGCTCTATGTCCAGTCTGTCCACATGAATAACAAGCACCACTAACTCTCCTGCACTCCCCAAAATGTCTGGAATTACAACGACGGCAGAATGGAGGGCCTGAACCACCAGCACCACCAAAATCTCTTTGTCTCTGAAACCTGGGTCCACTAGTAAATCTTCCACCTCTCCTCGGACCTGTGGCACTAAATCCCCCGCTAGAAGAACTCGAGCTCACTCCACTTTTCTTGAAATTCTGGGTCTTACGGGGTCCCGAAGTCAAAGCACATTTACCCTTATCATCTTTCCTTTGATTATCCCCATTCTTATCTCTCTCTTCTTCACTTTCACTAGGCAAGTTTTCAGAATCCTCAATCCGAACCAAAATCTCAGAAAACTCATGATAAGTGGTGCAAGGAATAGCACTAGCAATTGTCCTCCATCTCTTCTTCGTTCCCAACTTAAAGCGACGAAGCATCTCCACTGGATTAGCAGCCACCTCTGGATCATAGCGAGATAAATCAGTAAACTTCCTATAGTACTCATTTGCCGACATTTTCTTTTGCTTCAGCTGAGTGAACTCCTGCTTCTTGCGATCAATATACTCTGGAGGAATAAATCTTCTCCTAAATGTTTCCTTAAATGTTTCCCAATCAACTGCTGCCTCAGGTGACATAAACTTAGTCTCATTCTCCCACCAACTTGCAGGTTCTCTTCCTAAAAACCATGTAGTAGTCTCGACCCATCTACTAGCAGGAAAGTTCCCCTGACTTTGCATCACCTGATAAGTCTTCTCAATACGATCTAACCACTTTTCTGCCCCCTCATGACCTTCATTACCAACGAAATGCTCCAACTTCAGATTATATACAGTCTCCAGGGGTGTTCTCTGAGGAGGACGGAATGAAGTCTGAAAGGCCTGGGCTATAGCTTCCCCTAACTGGGCTACATTAGGGAAACTGGGCTCAGAAGAAGAACGTGGATCCCTACGAGGCGGCATAGTTCTGACAGAAGACACCAAAGATAATTAGAAAGCTCACAATTATACAGGACTGCAAACCTAAGCTCTGATACCAAACTGACACACCCCGACCCGAGGATCAGGGCGTGCTGGCCGTCACAAACGTGACGTAACCATTACGCAATGCGGAAGCGATATAATAAAGAGTATGAATAACTAAAAACCGACTACTAGCAATACACTCCTAACAACATGCTAGAGAGATAGTTAAAATATGAAATACACATAATCAGAGCATAAGGTTCAAATGCAGTCAAGTAGGACAACTACTAAGTTACAACACCCGAAGGTGAATCCTACATGAGTGAAGTCCGTCAGAACAGCCGTGGGAATCCTCGAGAGCCACCAAACACTCCTAACTACAACCTGGAGGGGCGCAACACAAGGTGAGTGGGTCAGTAAAACAAAGCTTTCAAAATCTTTCCTTTAAAAACGTATATATCCCCTCGCTGTAAAAACCTATATACTTTCCCAGAAAAATAGAATATATATAAATATATATAGCTTCGGAATCTCAAACACCCTCATTCATCATTTTCCAGAAAGATATGCCATGCCATAAGCCAAAAACATAATATGGATGCATCAACAATAATCAGGTGAAATAATAAATCAACCGGAGACCCTGCAGTGGTCCTGTACGGCTGATTCTAAAGCTCATTATCCAATCCAGCCGGAGTCACCAACTGTGACCTGTACGGCCCTGCCGGAGTCGCCAACTGCGACCTGTACGGCACTACGCTGCACATGAGTCGGAACTACCTATAGTAGTCTGTACGACTCGGATGGTGTAATAATACGCTCTAGTGCTTCTCTCATCAATCATCTGTGCACATAATCTAAGGTCACCTACTAGTCGGAACCGTCTCTAATGGTCTGTACGACTAGCATGTCGGAACCACCTCCAGTGGTCTGTACGACTAGCATCTACTTGGATCCAAGGTGAGCGTGTGATGCGGTGAATAACATAAGCACTAACACCAGGGGTGCAGGTTATGAGCTATCAACATAAATCTCATCCAACAATTCAATTCATCAAATGTAACTCACCTGATACTCACCTGTGCGTCCGCAGCACCAAATCAAATATATGCATCATATAATATCCATTCACATATTTCATGCAATTTCTATGTATAGCACTTCAATCACATAATTCATATAAATCTATGCATGGCATTTCAAAACATATTTTCATTTTAATTCAATTTCTGGGAAAAGTCATTAAGTATAGGCATATAATGAAATCAAAACTGCCCACTCACTGGTATGTCGCAGGATCGTAACCCCCGTGACGCCTCTGACTGCGCTCGTCCTCGGGGTAGATCTCACCTATATGCGAAACAACTATAAAAACGTTATTTTAAGCACATATCCAACAATTCGAAATAACTTCTCATACAATGCTCAATTTTGGCATATGAATATACCAACGCGATCTACACAACCTCACGAACATCGTAATATTTTTAAATAAATTTTTCTATGGCCCACGCGCCCTCACGCGCCGGGGAGGCCACGGCCTCACGCGCCCCCCACGCGCATCATCTTCAACCTCCCGACGCCGGAACAGTGTCACCGGCGCCGGATTCTGGGCAACCCTGCAACTGCCCTTTTCTCACTCGTTTTTGCACCATTTTTCATGAAATTTTCACCAAAATGTCACAAATCATGAGAGGAAGAAGGCTATACCTCTTTGGAGCCTCAAAACCTTCCAAATCGCGTCGGGAAAATTTCACCAAAACCGGCCACCTTCGAACCTTATGATCCCGACGTCCCAAACCTTCAAACGAAGCACTCCGAGCTTCGTGGGGACTTCCTAAAGCTCGTGGTAAGCTTGGATTGTCCTAAAATGCAACCATTTAAAAGTTGGTGAATAGTGACAATCACGGGCCTCGTGATTTCAACGTGAAAACGTATGAACCCTTACCTGAAATGGGTACCAATGGGTTCGTATGGTCTCTAGGAGTATGATGGTGGTCTCAACCACGTCGATCCGTGAAGGTTTGACAATCTCTGGGTTGTCCGTACCGTTTGAATGAGAAGGAAGAGAAGGACTGCGCGTGCGTATGCGGGAGGGAGAGAGAGAGAGAGTGAAAAAAATGAAAGTGTGCGTGTGTGGTCAACAAGCACCCCAACCACACAAAATAATTCCAACTAAATTTTCAACAATTTTTCCAAAACAACTTAGGATAAGACAATAAAACCCAAATGAAATGTCACATACCGTAGAAGATTCAAGGGCAATCCCGTCATTTCACATCCTCGATTAATTAATTCCGGGACGGGCTGTGACATTATCGATATCGATAAAAATTGAATAAAAACCACGGAAATTGTAAGAAAAACTTGGAAATTTTTATTGAAACTTTGCAGGATGTTTATTTAGTCAATTATCTATTAGTTTATCATAAAAAATTGGAAGGAAATGCATTGCATGATGGATTTAACTGATTTAAGTTGATTATATAGCGAGCTGGCAAACATTGTGAGTGTAGAAAATATATAAATATTTTAGCATATTTTCACAAAAATATAAGTGATATGGTGGTCAAGATGTTGAAGGAGTAAAATGGGAGGGGTTCGAATCCCCTTGGTGTTTTTTTAAGGGGCTTTTAGATCTAGGTTCAAAAATATAGATAGTTTTTAGAAGTGAGTCTAATTACATGTTTTTATTTCTTTTATAATCATTTATATTTTTTTAAAATATTAAAAATCAATTAAAATCTTCTAATATTATGCATTTTTCAACTCCAAAAAATCTAATTAATATCTTATAAAATAAAATAAAAACTAATATACTAACAGAAATTATCTACAAAACATTCTACCTTAACTCAAGTAATAAATATATGAATGTATATTATACCTGTAAGTGAGATTTGAAACCTAATTAAAAGGTAGGAAAAAAACATAATATACCTACAAGCAAGAAACATTAATCTGTGACACGTTGATTATAAAAAAGAATCTGTCATATAAATACATAAAAATAATTAACCTGTGATATAGGTTGATTATAAAAATTAAAAATAAAATCTATAAATGGGGTTTCAAGCAGGAGGAAGAACAAGAAATAACAAAAAATAAAAAATAAAAAGAAATAATCAAAGAGATAATTAGGAAGAAATTTGATTTTTATAATAAATCTTGTCATTGAATCGATAATTATTGACAATTAAATAATTAAATTTAAGGAATTGGACTTATTTTAATAAATTGAACTATTCCTACTATTGGTTAAAAAAGTTGGACTTATATCAAGTTTCCCTTTTTTTTAAATATAGAAATTTAAAAATTACGGAAATTTCGATGAAAATATCAGGATATTATGGATATTTTGGACCATGGTTTGAACTTCCCCCATTGAAGTCTCTTTCATTCTTATGTTTTAATACGGAGAAAATTGGAGAATTGGTCGCTTTAGTAATACTCAAAGGGGGAGTACCCAATTTACTGATTATCCTATGTGGCCCACTCACATTTCAACACCTGTACTATGAGAATATTACCAAACACCATCCTATCTTGCTAACCAAACATCCACCACTCTCTTTAAACCTATTACCAAACATCATCCTTCTTCCTCCCCTTCCAAACTGCCATGGCCTCACCGACCCAATGCCAGTACCTCCTCTAATACGACGCCTTCCTCATCGACCCAACCAACCCATCCCTATTTCTCACCGCCGTTGACCTTCCTTCGAAACACCCATATCTAACCAATGGAATTTGACCGGCGAAGAGGAATGAAGGGGGGCTGTCGTCGAAGAGAGGGTTAGTGGTGGGTTGTTCGGCGAACAGAGGGATTGGGATAGTTCAGGTTGTCGGAGAAGAGATAGGTGGAGTTGGGGTCGCCGGAAAAGTAAGAGATTGGGGGCGGTCTCACAAAAGAAGATAAGGGATAGGGTTGGGCTCGCCTGAGAAGAGAGAGGTTGGGGGTGGACCCGCCGGAGAAGTGAGGGAGGTAGGAAGGAGGGGGAGTTTCTGCGCAAGAAGGGAGAGAATGGAGAGAAGGTGACAGTGTTTGGTTGTGAAGATGGAAGATTGATAGTGTTTGGTTACAAAGATAGTTGAAGTTTGGGAGGAATTTTTTTGACAGGTGTTAAAATGTGAGTGGGCCACATTGAATAGTCGGTAAATTGGGTACTCCCCTGTGAGTACCCAAGTATTATCCAGTTTCTAAATTAAAAATTTGTGAGTATTGGTTTTTGAATTTTTTACAATATGAAATAATGGTTATTTTGGGTAACACCGTAAGAATTTACATAAAGAACTTAAAGAGGTAAATAAAGAACGAAATTTCAAACGAAGTTATCTAAAATGACCATCGCTTCACATTGTGACTAGTTCATAGACCAATAATCAGATTTTAAATTTAAAGACTAGGGGGGTTATTTATTGGGAGCCTTATATATAGAGATAAAAACTTTCACTATATTTCAAGGAATTCCACTAGTTTTTAAACATATCAAAGAGAGACAAAAATATAAAAACAACTAAAGCCTAGCCCAAAAACATGGAAATAATGGTTTAAAATACCGATCATACCCCTAAGGCTTTAGGGCTATTAATAGAAGGAAAAATTACACATAGAGTACTTTTAATACTTAATTTTATATTGAGAGAACACTTTTTAAACAGTTCAAGGAGAGACAAAAATTAAGATATTGGAAAATGACATCCTCACAACTCCAACAAAATTAATATGTGCTATAAGCTCAACCCATCCTTGACTACTTATGCAGAATCAATTTTGAAACTATACGAAGAATCAGTTTGTAATTAGTTCAACCCGTCTTCGACCATTTTTTGCAGAATCAGTTCAACCCGTCATTTTTTTAGAATCAGTTCAATCAATCATCAACCATTTTTTGCAGAATCAGTTCAACTCGTCATCGACCATTTTTGCAGATGCAATTTTTATAGTTTTAGTAGAATCAATTTGTATACTTTATACAAAATTACGTACATGTCACCAAACAATTTTGGCAGAATTAGTTTCGAATATATGTAGAACCGGTTTTGTATACTTTTAGTAGAATCAGTTTGTATACTTTCAACAAAACTACATACATGGCATCAGTCCAATCCCTTCGCGACCATTTCTTGCAAAATTAGTTTCAAATATTGCTCTTTTCTCTGAAAGTACCAAGAAATTCAATTCTAACAAAAACAAATATCAACATTTCAAAAATATAAAATAATCTTATTGCTAAAGCAGTCCACAAACCAATACTTCAACTACAAAGTGAAAGAATTAAGCAAATTAATAACAAAAACCCAGAAGCTAAAATGTAATTTTAATAATGTTTGAGCAGAAACCTCACACAAATTTACATTGTTAAATCCAATCAGATAATGACTGCATACAAAAACCCTGGGTTGCTTCAAGTCCGTTGATCAGTATCTTAATTTTCCATAGCTTAATGCTCTTATCAGGAGTCTCATGAGCACGCCCATTCTGAAGATTGATCGATTACGAAAACAGTTGAAACAAACAATTAACAGCCTAACCACCTACAACAAAAAATTGGAAGGAGATGAATAAGCATTAAGCAAACAGCATATATACATGAGATTATTAGATAATATCAATTGTCCATCCCTACAAACTTATTGATGATATCCAGCTACAAAATTGGGTTATACTAATCCAGTCATAAATCAAAACAATTATAGCAATGAATCTTGGCAAATAAATTCCTCATCACATCTACTGCATCTATTCTCGAAATTTATCGCATACAAAGCTGGCCTTTGTCAACAATGGAAACACTCATTTTTGAGCTGGCCTTTTTCCTTTCTCTGTTCCACCATTTTTGAGTTGGTTCGAGGAGAGCGGTAGGAACCGACGTCTTAAGCAGAGAGAATGAACGAGCAAAAACTCTCATTTTTAACTTTTATATAAGGGTATTTTTGTAACTCACATTTCAGAGAGAAAAAAAAGTTAATGATGTCATCTTTCAATATATTAATTTTTATCTCTATTTGAAATGTTTAAAAAGTGTTGTCTCAATATAAAATTAAGTATTAAAAGTATACTCTATGTATAATTTTTCCTTATCTATTAAGATTCATACAGACTTTTGTTGAGTTTTTAAAGTGATAGACTTTCACAAATTTATTAGGCTTTTACTCACTATTATAAACTTCATAAAACTTCATAACTGTTGTAGTCTATTTTACCTGACAAGGTTAAAGGGGGCCAGCGGCAAAGAGTGTAGAGAGAGATGTGTTTGTAGAATTGTAGGGGAATATGTGTGTGCGTTGTTATCCCTCCTACATTGTGCCTTTATTTATAGTAAAAAAGGAGAGAAGATATTCCTTCATCCCAAAGGAATATTAGATACAATAGGAAATGATAACTAGAATAAAATTTAATCTAGGATTTACACTAGACCTGGCATTTGTGTCGTGTTTTTCGTGTTCGTGTCTTTCTCGTGTCATACTCGATATCTTAACGGGTCGTGTCGTGTAACACCCGTTAAAATAAACGGGTAAAATGACCCGACCCGAAATCGACCCGATAATATTAACAGGTAATATGACCCGACCCGTTACCCGTTAAGGAAAATATATTTTAAACCAATAAATAATCAAATGAAAAACATAATACTAAATAAGTATATACATACCATATTGTCACATCCAAAACATAAAAACGCATTTTTCTTTTAAATATATTTTCACTTACCTAAAGTCTTTAATAGTTTTTTAATTAATGTAGAAGTGTAAAAAAATATAGAAAAAATATATAAACGCTCATAATGACAAGCTTTACAACTTTCATGAAGAGCTTAACTTCGAAATTCGCCACTATAATCATATAAATCATAAATCAAAATTTAACCGTTGATTGTTATTTACATTTACGCTTCATTGTTCTCATCAAAATTTGTTTTTTCAGATTTTCTTTTTTGAAAACATGATCTATTAGATGATGCAGGAAGATGAACGGTTTGGATCGTTGATATTATATTCAGAGTTCTACGGTTAGTGAAAATATTGCTTGATGTTTATAAAGTTTCTACAAACTATATAGCATCGACTCATATTTCAGTTAACCGTAAATATTGAAACGTGATATCAAAGATCTGAACCGTTCATCTTCTTACATCCGCCAGATGATCATGTTTGCAAAAAAGAAAATTTTAAAAATGAAATTCAGTAAGAAGAATAAAGTGTAAACGACAATCGACGGTTAAATATAAATTTAAGGTTTATGGATTATAGTGTTGGATTTCGAAGCTGACCCCTTCATGAAAGTTGTAAAGCTTGTCACTATGAGTGATTGTATATTTTTTTTTACATTTTTTACACTTCTACAATAATTATTATTAATTTTATTAATTTTTCCCTCAAATAAAAAACATTATTCATGAGGGTTTGAAGGATTTTAAAAATGTAAACGATAATGTAAGTGTAATCATTATCTACTCGTGGAGGAATAATGATGAATCACGAGTATTTATATATTCTTTCACATTTTTCATACTTGTATGTATGTTTTCTTAGTTCTTGCCTGTGCAAATGCTATACTAGTTTATTTTAATTTTGGACAACAACATGTTAAGTAAAATTTATCCTAGTAATGATAATAAGGAACTCTCATAATAAAAATAAATAATGACAAAAACTTTTTTTTTAACTTAAATAGAATAATAATGCAAAACTATATATTTAATATAGAATATATTGTATATATTAATATGGCTATTGTATTTTATAATAAATCTTTTAGTAATTAAATTTTAAAATTATCAAAATAGTTTTTTTTAACGGGTCGAAACGGGTTAGCCACGTGTTACCCGCATGTATACCCGTTAAGAACCCGTTCTTAACGGGTCACCCAATAATGACCCGATAAGTTATCGTGTTGACCCGAAACCCGTTATTTTCGTGTCGTTTTCGTGTCGTGTCACCGTGTCGTGTTAGAAACTGCCGGGTCTAATTTACACAATCACACCTAAACTAGGAATGTTTACGACACTCCCCCTTGAGTGTGAAAATACTCAAGGTAGATTCAGCATCATGCAAAAGTTGAGGAAGTCGACTCCTCGACACTGATTCCAAGGAACAATGCTTATTCTCAATAAGGTAGGAACTTGCATAAGTAAGTAAGTCTCACTAAAAAAAAAACCTAAGGCTATGGCAAAAACCCGAGTAGGGACAAAATCCATAGTCTAAGGAAAAATGCGTGAGAAATGCAAAGTCAAAACAAACGTCTACAGGACGTCATCAGGGATATGACCAACCTAAGGTAGGTGCCTTGTTAAAACCTAGTTAGGTAGCAAAAACCCAGTGGGAAAAATGCTCCTAATCGTAGGGAAAAAGAGTACATTAAGGTCAAGCAAGTATCTTCATAATACTCCCCCTGAGTTTGACACAATTCCAAAGAGAAATAGTAATGTTACAACTCAGAAAGTTTACGCATACCAATTCTATGAACAAGCTTCTGAAACGTCGTCTTCGGCAGTGATTTGGTGAAGAGGTCGGCCAAATTGTCTTGTGAACGGATTTGCGTAACTTCAATCTTCTGATGCTCTTGTTGTTGATGTGAAAAGAAAAACTTCGGCGCAATGTGCTTGGTGTTGTCTCCTTTGATGTAACCCTTCTTGAGCTATTCGATGCATGCTACGTTGTCTTCAAAGATCGTCGTTGGGACATCAACGGCGAGATAAAGATCGCAGGAGCTTTGAATATGGCCCACTACTGATCTCAACCAAAGCATTCCCGAGTTGCTTCATGTAAGGCTAGAATTTCAACATGGTTAGATGAAGTGGCAACTAAGGTCTGTTTAGTTGACCTCCAAGAGATTGCGGTGCCTCTAACGGTAAAGACATAACCCGTTTGAGAACGCACTTTGTGCGGATCAGACAAGTATCCTGCGTCAGCATAACCAACAAGGCGAGAATCAACTCGAGGAACATAATGTGCGGCATCATTCGAGGATTCGTAGGGATAGAACAAGCCCAAATCCGTAGTATCCTTAAGGTAATGGAAGATGTCTTTTATGCCAGTCCAGTGTCTGTGTGTAGGTGCATTACTGTATCTTGCCAAAAGATTAACAGCGAAAGAGATGTCGGGTCTAGTGCATTGAGCTAAGTACAATAAAGCGCCGATTGCACTTAGATAAGGAACTTCAGGTTCCCAAATCTCTTCATCATCCTCCTTCGGACGGAAGGGATCTTGTTTTGCATCTAGCGAACAAATGACCATAGGAGTACTCGAAGACTTCGCTTTATCCTCATTAAAGCGGCACAACACCTTCTGGGTGTAGTTCGATTGATGTACTAGGATTTCATGCGAACAATGCTCTATCTCTAGACCGAGACAGTATCGAGTCTTACTTAGATCTTTCATCTCAAATTCTGACTTCAGGTGCATGGCAGTTCTCGCGAGCTCTTCAGGAGTTCCGATGAGGTTCATGTCATCGACATATACTGCAACAATCGCAAATTCGGAATGTGAATTCTTTATGAACACACAGGGGCATATTTCGTTGTTCACATATCCCTGACTAGTCAAATACTCACTCAGACGGTTATACCACATTCTTCCGGATTGTTTCAAACCGTAGAGTGAACGCCTCAGCCGAATTGAGAGCGTGTTCCGGGGTTTGGAAATATTTGAACCAGTCAATGTAAGTCATTTAGGAACTTTCATGTAAATTTTCGTATCAACATCCCCATAGAGATACGCAATTACTACGTCCATCAGCTGCATACTCAGTTTTTCGGAAACTACCAAACTGATAAGGTAGCGAAAAGTAATCATATCCATAACAGGTGAATAAGTTTTGTCATAGTCAATCTCGGGGCGTTGTGAGAAGCCTTGTGCAACAAGACAAGCTTTGTAATGCACAATCTCGTTCTTCTCATTACGTTTTCGAACAAAAACCCATTTGTAGCCAACAGGCTTCACATGTGGAGGAGTATGAGCTACAGGTCCAAACACCTTACGTTTCGCAAGGGAATCAAGTTTGACTTGGATTACCTGTTTCCAGTTTGACTAATCAGTTTTACGTCGACATTCATCAACGGAATGCGGTTCAATGTCATCGCTTAACATGATCTCAGTAGTTACATTAAATGCTAATGGATCGTCGACAATCATCTCATTTCTACGCCACACATCATCTAAGCTAGCATAATAGACCGAAATCTCACGATTCTCGGGAGGAGGATTCGTCTCTTCAACGACGCTTCCATAATCTAGAATTTCCTCATGAGTTGGATAGAATGAGTAAGCGATAGTCAGATTCACGGTAGGTTCTTCAGGACCTTATGTCGTGGTTTTCCTCTTCCAGGGGTGTGAATCCTTTAAACCAAGGGGTCTGCCACGCTTTTGTGTAAGGGCAGATGATTGGCTAGCCGTTAATGTACGTGGATCACCAAGATTGGCGTCCCGGGCTTCCAGGAGGGTAGTCCGTCGTACGTTTGGTACATCAATCTTTGCAGGCGTATTCGCAGCTGGAATGTGTGATCTTGTCATGCGCGCTAGATCGGTGAAAGCATCTAGCATGCTCTGAGCTATGCTCTGGAGATCTAATATGTGTTGCACTTCAGTTTCAAACTGAGCAGTGCAGGGATCTAAATGAGATAAAGTGGGAGTCGTCCACGATAATTCACGTCGTTCATCAGGAACGTTGACTTTCTTATCTCCCCTAACGACGGGAAGACTGTCTTATAAAAGTGACAATCCGCAAAACGAGCCGTAAACAGATCGCCTGTCAAAGGTTCTAAGTAACGAATAATCGAAGGAGAATCATATCCGACATAGATTCCCATCCTTCGCTGATGCCCCATTTTTGTACGTAAGGACGGCGAGATTGGCACATATATCGCACAACCAAAAATGCGCAGATGCGATATATCGAGTTTGTATCCAGTAACCAACTAAAGGGCATTAAATGGTTATGTCGCAACAGGCCTCAGGTGGACCAACTTTGCTGCGTGCAATATTGCATAGCCCTAAGCAGCGATCGGGAGCTTGGTACGTATGACCAACGATCGAGCAATCATTTGTAAGCGCTTAATGAAAGCCTCTGCCAGGCCCATTTGGGTGTGAACATGGGGTATTGGATGTTTAACTTCAACCCTAATCGACATGAAATAGTTATTAAAAGTTTTAGATGTGAATTTTCCAGCATTATCCAATCGAATAGATTTGATCGAATAATCAGGGTGGTGAGCCTTGAGCTTGATAACCTGAGCCAACAGTTTGGAGAATGCAGCGTTCCTTGTGGACAACAAGCACACATGTGACCAATGTGTGGAAGCGTCAACCAAAACCATAAAATATCTAAATGGTCAGCAGGGAGGGTGAATTGGTCCACAAATGTCCCCCTGAATCCGTTGTAGAAAAATTGGAGGATTCGAGCAAATCTTGTCATAAGAAGGCTTAGTAATAAGCTTTCCCATAGAACATGTTTGACATGTGATTCCGTGGATTGAACCTAAACTTTGGGTTAGTAGATGCTTGTGTGATGATTTGAGGATACGGTGCATTGCTATTCGTCTAGGATGTCCCAAACAATCATGCCAAATTGTAATTTCGTGCGCGGTCCCAGTAGTAGGGCCGGCCACATAGTGGCATTCTATGGGGCGTATGGTCGTCGTATACAGACCACTCGAGATATGTTTCATCTTCTCTAGAATACGCTTTTGGCCATATTCGTAGGAAGTTATGCATAGAAATTCAACTCCGTTTTCTACGTGGGTTTCAGCGTGGTAATTGTTATCTCTAATGTCCTTGAAACTTAACAACGTTCTTCCGGAACGTGGAGAATAGAGTGCCTCAGCAATGGTTAAGATTGTACCATTGGACAACATTATACGTGCCTTACCGTATCCTTCGATCAGGTTGGATGGGCCTGAGAGGGTTGTTAGAGGTGCATTCTTAGGTATAAAGTTAGTGAAATAGACCCGTTCACGCAAAACGGTGTGCGTGGTTGCACTATCTGCCAGACAACTAACTTTCCCACTAGTCATACCTAGAATGAAAAATTAATTTGAATCGGTCACATGCATAAAAGTTCTTAAAACAAATATCAATTAAAAGTAATTTTATTTATTCAAGGATGGTAATTAATTAAAACTTAATATCCAAAAAACAAATCACCAATCAATAATCCAAACATAAAGGAAAATTGTTCAAAAAATCAACCAAAAACAAAGGAGTGGTTCGGCCACTTAGTGGAATTCGGCCCCAGTTATCTTATTTCAACTAAAAAATAAGTTTATGTCTAAGATTCTAATCTTCCATAAGGGTGGTATCATCTTGAAAGTCAGAAACCTCCATCTTAGTAGTCTCTAAGTCGTCCACTTGCATGAAGTTTGATTCAAACCTCTTACGACGAGAGTGATATTCATCTACAACCTTCTTGGGAGCGCGGCAAACACGGGACCAATAGTCCTTTGGACCACAACGATAGCACATATCTGCGTCCATGGTTTCAGGTGCTTTGCCCTTATTCTTGAAGTTTAGGGCCTTAGGAGCGAGGTTTGAGCGCTTCGGGGCTTTGTTTCCTCCCTTGGATGGGCCTTGACTCTGTTGACCTTAGTGGGATGGCTTCTAGCCGTCCCTACCACGCCTATTTTGGCGTTTTAGGCGTTGGTTATTACTAGCAGTAGCCCCAGTAGGTCGAGCTTGATGATTCTTCATCAACAACTGGTTTTGTTTTTCAGCGAGAAGTAAAACAAAGATCAAATCCGAGAACTTAGTGAACTTCTGAGCTCTATATTGTTACTGCAGGACAATATGAGAAGCAGATTTGGTCGAATAGCTATTCTCCAAGAAATCCTCTTCGGTCAAAGTTTCATTGCAAAACTTAAGAAGTGATCGGATTCGACAAACTTTAGAATTATATTCATTACAGACTTAAAGTCTTGGAAGCGTAAGTGCTGCCAGTCGTGTCTTGCTTCAGGCAAGAATATGTCCTTTTGGTGATCAAAACGATCAGCCAAAGCGACCCATAATGCACGTGGATCCTCCTTAGCAAGATACTTAGTTTGCAGAGCGTTATGGATATGTCTTCAAATGAACATCATAGCAATGGCTTTGTCAGCTTCGCCAACAAGTTCATCTGTTACTTCTTCAATGGCAGGATTCAAGTTCTTTGCAGTGAGGTAGAGCTTCACATCTTGAACCCACTTGAGGTAGTTCCTTCCATAGACCTCCAAAGCGGTAAAGTCGAGTTTGTTCAAATTCGACATGTTCCTATCACAAAATAGATAGACAAGATGTGGTTAGTGTAATGGAGAAAAAAATCAATCCATTCACATAGGAGTAGAACATATAGGTTCTAATAGACATGTATTGGTTTAATTTTTGCATGAAAAACTTCAGGTTTTCATGGGTGATGTTTTTAAGTGAAAACTTTTGGTTTTCAAACGAGGCATATTTATAAGAAACTTCAGGTTTCAAAAATAATTATGAACTTCAAGTTCATATATTCCTGCAGGCAAACACAAATATATATGCAAACAAATATGCAACAAGAATATGCAAAAATATAACTTTAGGTTTATAATTATAATTGAATTTTAATTATTTGGACTTCGGGCCAAATTAAAGTGTGGGTGAAAAAATATAAAACCCATTGGGTCTAAAATAATTAGGCGAATAAAACTCGGGGCCCAAAAGAAAAAAACTAAGCCATGGGTGGCTTAAAAAAAAATGTGTCGTGAATCCCAGGCCCAAGAATTGGGCTTGGGGTCTCGGGTAGGGCTACAGGCCCAAGGAGAGGATAGGGGTAGGGATTGGGCTACTGCAGGCAGACCCAAAAGCTAAAAAAAATGTTTTTTTTTTCTTTTTCATGTGGGCCGCTTTAGGCGAGCCAAAAAAAATTCACTTTTTTTTCATACGGGCTGGCCCATAGTAGTGGCAAGCCCAACGAGCGCTGATGCAGGCCGAGTGGTCGAGACCTAATTAGGCTCGAGTCGAGGAGGTTCGAGACACCCTAGCGACGCTAGGTGTCGGAACACGACCGGGAGGACACCGGCGTCGCTTCAGGCGACTGCCCTCGGGGGTTGATGGCACGGCGAAGCATGTGGATTCGATTGGGAACCCGAGTTGTAGACGGAAACCTCGGTTTCGACGTCGGAGGTCTGAGAACGGTAGAGATTCAAAGAATCTGTCGATGTTCATTGGGTTTCTGAAAAAAAAAACCTCATCGTCTTCAACGATGGCGAGGTCCCAATCATAACTGCAGGTATGATTGCCCAAGAATAACGGCGGTGAAGCCGTGGTCGACTTTGAGCGGCTCCGTGGGTTAGGGTTTGATGCCAAAGGCATTTTTCAAATTGGAGCAGGGGTTTTGCTCCGGTGCTTCACATCCTATAATGGGCTCGTGTGAGCCTAGTATTGTCGGGGTCATGGGAAGAAACCTTAGGTTTCTTGAATTTTTTTTCAAATTCAATACAAGTTAATTCAAATACAATTTTATTGATGCATATGCAATTCAATAATTTCAATGCATGTACAAATATATTTGATGCAATTCATAGCAAATATCAAATTCAGATAATTTCAACATTATGGTTATGAGGCATACACAATTTATGTAGAATCTAAAATACGTAAAACGTAAAGTTGGGTCATGCATCATGGTGAATGTTCATGTTATCAGGGTTGCAAAATATCGAGTTAAAAACCGTTGTTTTGAAAGAACCTGATTGCGTGATGATATAGATGAACTGGTTTGATGCAGAAAAATTCCTCAACGTCAGATTCCTAAGCTCAGCGGTAGGAGCGTGCTGATAACGTGTTGTGGTCTATTTTATCTGACAAGGTTAAAGGGGGCCGACGACAAAGAGTGTAGAGAGAGATGTGTTTGTAGAATTGTAGGGGAATATGTGTGTGTGTTGTTATCCCTTCTACATTGTGCCTTTATTTGTAGTAAAAAAGGAGAGGAGATATTCCTTCATCCCCAAGGAATATAAGATACAACAGGAAATGATAGCTAGAATCAAATATAATCTAGAATTTACACAATCACACCTAAATTAGGGATGTTTACAACAATAACTTTTAATTATAGACTTTTGTGAAAAATAATAGACTTTTGTAGAATTGTAGAAAGTTCAATGCTAGAATCTTTTAAAATTTCGTGGATTGTTATGAAATTTTTATTGACTAATTTATTAATAAGCATTATTATTTTAGGTTTTTATCACAAAGAGTCCTTCAAATTGACCTATTATATTAAGATGGTCCCCGAAGTTAAAAATCGATCAATTTAGTCCTTGAAATTGATGTCGCAAATCAATGTGGTTTTTCAGTCATAATTTGTTAAAATTTCTATTATGTGCTGACATGGCACATAACTGAGTCCCACAATAATTAAATATGGCCATTAAAAATATTTAAATAATATAAAATATTTTTTATTTTATTTTATATAATTAAAAACTGAAAAAAAGAAGAAAAGAAACAGATCATCTTCTTCCCCTCCACCCCTCCACCGAGCACCTCGCCCCCACCCCACCCCACCCCGTCGTGCATGCACCCCGAGCAACCACTTCTTCCCCTCATACATTGCCACGAAATGCAACATCCCAGGCCCCACCCTCATCCTCACCTTTCCCGGCAACGCAATTAGTCCGCAGCCCAAATCGCTTCGGGGACATCCAATTTTTTTAAGCTTTGGTGCCTTGTCACACGCAAATAATGGCCGCGCCGGCGACCCGAGTCACTGACTCCCTCACCAAGACCTACTCCCAGATTCGCAAGAAGAAGAAGACGGTGGGCTTTCCTCTACCGTTTTAGCGCGTCCGATCAGCCATCCTCGACCGCACTTATTCTAATTTCGGACTGATGGGCGTCTGGGGTGGTTGGGTAGGGAGGGGAAGATCATTATCATTTTTTTTAATTTCTAAAAATTAAATATTTTACTAATATTATTTAATTAGATTTGTACGACCCTGTTATCCGCCACGTCAGCACATAATATAATTTTTGATAAAATTGTAACGGAATGATTACATTGATTTGTGACTCCAATTTTCAAGAACTACATTGATCAAAGAGATTATCTTGATGAAATGAGTCAATTTTAGGAATCATTTGTGATAAAAACCATAGTATTTTTAAGTTTTTATTATTGAAAACAGTGATCTTCGTGACCATAACAAAGCGATCTTACGTTGATAACGACGGTGATAAAAGTGTTACGTGATGATTGTTGGCAAGATGATGATATTAAAGTTAGTATCTTTGGTCACAGTAAGATGACGGTTGCGACGTACATTATGGTGGATGATGGAGTATATCATCAGATAATTAAGAAAATTGAATTCCATCATATCACTCAAAGTCTATCAATCCTATCTGCAATTCTTGCCCGCTTCCACTCCACTATTACCACTTGTTAGAAAACATGGTCGAGAGAGAGAGAGAAAGAGAGCGATAAAAATGGCGGCTGTGAACATGTTATCTCAGCCATGGCCTACAACATCTCTCTATGCTTCCAATTCCACCAATAAGTCAAATGCTAATAATACTAATAAGTCAAATGCTAATAATAGTAAATTACATTCTTATCGCTACTCTGTTGCCGCTTCACCCTATGAACCAAATCGATCAAACCCACCATCCAAGCTCTGTACAATTCCCACCCGTTTCTCAAAGTCTGGTAATTTTTCTGTTTCCACATTTAATTTCATTTGATTCCTGTAACCTAAAATTTACAAGTTTTGCAATTGAATGTAGGATTTTCCTTTGTTAATTTCTCAAATTAAGAGCTAAATGTAAAGATTCTTGCAGTAATTCTTTTTTCCAGCTTTTGTGGTGGGATAATTAATCATTGATTAACTAGTACATAGTTATTTAGAGGCAATGTTGAATGATTAACAAGTACATAGTGTTTTCACAATGGGAGCAAGAATTTTGAGCCCTAACCAATCAAGTTTTGAAATGACAAAGTTCACAAACTTGGGGTATTTTTGGAATAAAACCTGTGGTTACTGAAGAAAATTAGCATGCAAGCCAACACCAGTGAAAATCTTTGCCTAGTTTCGAACACAATACGGTATTGGCATTTTAGTGTACTGTGTTTGATCAGGCAGTATTTTTAAAGCCGTATGGATGGATGCCTTCAATTTCGTTCACTATGTGCTCATATCGATTTTTAAAGACTTTGTATCTGTGGATGGATTCTTTAGTGTTGCGAGCGTAGTTCTTGCTCTTATCTCTTTGTGGATTCTAACGGCTAGCGAGCTTGTTTAACTAGTTGCACTTAGAACTTTGTATTGCCTCCTCATTTCTCTATTTTTTTGTGTCAAGTTTCCCTTTTAAAATATTCTGTATCTTCCGTTGTTGAAAGTAAGTCGTCCTCCTAATAAGTCCCGTCTCTTCCTCGGATTTAACTGATAATTTGGCCCCTTTTGAAAGAGGGAGAGGAGCCAGTTTGCATGAAACTACTGCTCAACTAACGCAACAAAGGCGTATGTGTTAGTTACTGACTCTTGCATGATTTTCTTTATGCTTACTCAGATATGACTGCACTTTTCTTATTCAAGCTAAATAACTGTTTGTAACTACTCATAATTCTATCGTTTGCTTGTATGTTGAATAGCTGATTTGGCAGAATTAACTAGTGTTACTGCAGTACTAGTTCTACAGCTTAATAATTTACATTATGGCTGTGCGCTATCTTTTATTAGTAGTAAATTCTGAATCTATTTTTTATTATTTTGGTTTACATGGATATTATTTTCCTTTAATTTGACAAAATTGGAAGGAGAAGAAACTTTTGTTCGTTAAAGATTAATAGCATATGGATATAGGTTGGCAGAAAGATTTGCGATGTAAATTATTTTTAGTAATAGTAATGGATCAAGCTGAATAGTCTGAATATCATGTATGCTCTTCACCTCTTTCTATTTTCAGGATTCTTCTTGCAGGCAGTGGATGTTCCTGGATGCAAGATTCCATGCATCACAAAAATTCTGCCGGCAGTGAATGTGGAGAGGGTCCATTGTATTCTGTGTTTCCTACGAAGCCTGCAGAAGTTTCTTCTGTGCAGGACCTTTTTAAATTTATATGCTCAGGTCCGTTGATAGACAAATTGGGTCTGACCCCAGAAGCATTGGCGGAGTGGCGTATGGGTTGCACCTGTGCTGGCTGTTTCAGCTCATTGAATTGTATCTGAATGAGCCGCAGAAAGTTAGGTTGTATCACTACTATATTCCGGTCTTTTTTTGGTGTGAGGATCGGATTTCTCAGCACAGATCCTTGTGCAAAGATGGAGATGATATTCCTCCTCTAGTGGTACATCACTTTCTACTCAAATTATCCCTTGCCTATTTGTGTACTCTAAGATTCTGTATTGGGTCTAGTTCTATTGGCATAATTTTTTGTAAAGGTATATCTGTCTCTTCATTAATGATTGCATTTTTGAAGAGACATTGCTGCCATTCTTTATCTTATCGGTTTTGTTTCATCGTACGGTGCTGATTTTTTGATCTGTGATGCAGATTGGTTTCAGTGCACCACAAGATTGTGGAAAGACTATACTTGTCCTTGCTCTTGATTATCTTTTCGAAGTCATGGGCAGGTTAGCTTTGAGCAACTGATACTCCAGATGATTCATGAAAAATAAAGGAATTTGGGTTTGCTTACTGTTTGTTCAAATCTCAGGAAGTCTGCCTCAATATCCATTGATGACTTTAATTTGATAGCAGAGGGTCAGGTATTTTTGAAGAAAGAAAAGAGGGGGTGGGGGGTTGCGTCACATTATTCTTTATATTTTTGTTTTCTGATTGGATATTGTACTATTTGTAAGCTAAACTAAGAGAAGAAAATCCAGGAAATGCGCTTTTAGAGGTAGCAATCAATTCCTTTCCAAGTAATTCAACTGATGGTTGACTGTAACTCATAAGAAAATTGAAAATACTTTCTTAGCAATAACATCTTGTTCTTCTGTTTCTGGTCGCTTATAGTTACACGGAACTGCAGGCAGTCACGACCTTCCATTCTCTGTTGAAACATTGTCTGCTCTGACTGAATTGAGTAAAGAAGGTGATTCTCCATCATTCATTTTCATCTGCTACAAAAGCATGCCTGTTTTATAATTATGCACACCAAAAATTGTTCAGGTATGAAAATAAAGCTACCCCGATATGATAAGGTGCACAACCGAGAAAATTGCTTTCTGTGTTCATTATTTCCCCTAAACCAGTAGTTCAAAGTGGCTCTTCAACTTGTTTTGGTTGCAGCCTACTTACAATGGAAAGGGTGACAGAGCGGATCCTTCAATGTGGCCAGAGGTTGAGGGACCACTTACAGTAAGTCTGTATGAGAATTTTCTGTTATATCTTGCAATCAGTGGGCTTAGGTTAATGCCAGTTCGGGATACCGTATGGCCCATGTAGCTACGTGATTATATGAAGATAGATGTTTGAACGTATCAAGAATCAAGGTCGCACAAATGTTATGTTGAAATGTTTTCTATAAGTATTAATCGGGTTTGGATGTGAAATCAGTAGGTCAAATCCAAAGGTAATCAGTTAGGTGGCATTCATCGGTTTTGTATAGAAAACTCTAAAATATTATTTTCACCTTGCAATTGATTGGGATTTGGCTTGTCATGTAGGCTGTTCTGTTTGAAGGTTGGATGCTTGGTTTCAAACCCCTTCCCGAGGAGGTTGTCATGTAGGATGTTCTGTTTGACGGTTGGACAGGATATACATCTTTTGTTAGGCTTTGTTGATATTACTTGTGCTGTGTACAAACTTCATTGGTGTTTTTCATCCTACTAAACACAGTTGGAACTCAAATGTTAATTTCCATTAAACAGCTGGAGACGGTGAATAAAAATCTTGAAGCGTATTATGCATGGTACAAGTTCATCAAAGCATGGATAATTATCAAGATCAAGGATCCGAGCTCTGTCTACCAGTGGCGTTTGCAGGTTGGCTTTCATGTTTACATCATCCTGCAACAAAAATACAGTCTCTCTGTTCTTCAAGTACTTTTGTCATTGTCACTGTGTGATTTATAAGTGGTTCAACTTGCAGGCTGAGATTGCCATGAGAGAGGCAGGGAAGCCCGGAATGTCTGGTGATGAGGTTGCTACTCTATCTATATTTGTATCTTACAAACTGTCTGCAGATTCTGCAGTCGGTTCCATAACCTGAAACTGATGTTTTTTGAGAGCTCTATTGTGCAGGTAAAAGACATTGTTTCACGATACTTGCCAGCGTACAATGCTTACCTTCCCACCCTTTACTCTGAAGGTCCAGAAGGGTCAGATCCAAGGTGCCTCATCCTCGTAGAAATCGATGAGGGAAGGAACCCTATCTTTGGTAACTGTTAAAGTTTCAGAGAGACGGGCTAATGGTCCAACACTGATATTGTTCCTAACTTAACCACCTGCTAACCAGCAGGAGTAGGGTTTTGTCCTAAAAGGCCTCTGTAATGAGGAATGGAATTAGGTAATTACACATTGTAAATTCTTTTGTCAAATTCCCGACGTGTGATTTCCAACACTAACTAGGAAAAATAATTTGAGATACGAGATCCATCGAAGCCCAGTTTTGAGTTCTTGGAGATGTCATTTGCACTGGTGGCCGGTGTTAGATAAGCATCATGTAGTGGAAAAACATTTCAATGCAAAGAAATAATGTGTAATTACACTGGAATGAAAAGAATCATTTCTTTGATGCAGGCATTAACTTATGTTCTCGTACCCTCGATTAATTCGTAACATCAATGTAGAATTTACTCACTCCTTACTCAATATATTGTACATGTTTTGAGTATAGAGATCTATGCGCAGCAACAGCAGACCCCGTTCAAGCAGGACTCACAAGTCTCGTAGCAGCAACAACAGCAGCACAACGCGAACAAGCTGCAACACAAACGCAATCCAACCATAAACAGAAATATAAGATGAAGATGAAGGAGGAAAATTCGAAAAGTGAAGATTTAACGATTAAAACAAACCAAGCATAGAAGCAGCCTTTCTCCTCCTTGCGTCGCTGGACGTGATCGCAGCACGACATCCTTTGTCTTGGTGGTGCATCCATGCCTTTTCTTCTCTGATAGGAGGCTGCAGAAAAATACTTCAAAGGATACCAGAAAATGGCATATATAAGGGCTTTGTATAAAGGGTTGCAACTTCTAACTTCTAACCAGTTGGATGTAGTTTTCTCACTGCTCCATTTATTTTTGTAGTTAGAAGAATGGAATATGTCCATCTCCCAACCCACCAATTTCACGTGGAAGCTTTAAATGTGAGCAGAAATATGTGACTTTAGTTGAATGACAACTTCAGACACGGAGTTGTAATTGACACTTCAAAATAATCATTCGGCATTTCCTTCTTTACGAGAAAAAATTGAGATAAAACAAGTGCATGATTAGCAAATTGGTAATAAAATCATGTAAAGGATTTTGATTTTGGTGCTGGGTGGTTCAAAATTTTGTGGCGCATAAAATAGATGAAGATAATAGCCTTGTTTTGATTACCCATTAGATTCAACGAACGTTGAAAAAAATATGGGTGCTAACTTGAATATTTTATCCATATGAAGGTAGAAGATGGAGAAATATGAAGAAAACTTTCCTTCTAATCCCCACAAAAATGGTAGAATTGAGAGGAACAAGTTTTTTTCATTACTTCTCCATCCTCTCTATCTGCACTTGGACAAAATATGCAAGCTGACATCTAAATATTTATTAAACAGTCATTGAATCTAGTGAATTTATCCAAACCAAGTCAATAAATGAGAGAACTAACCAAGAAAGGATTATTTTATTGATACTCCAAAATAATCATTATACATTTTATATACAAAATTTATTTTTTGGTAAAATATATACAAAATTTATTAGTGTGTATCTAATAAAGGAACCAGGATCCTCGCCGGATTCATTTCATAGAGATCCTAGGAATCCTGTAATCGTATCCATTCATTGTATATCGTGCGATCAGAAACCATTTAAAATTCAAATATAAATAGTACCTAATGAAAACTGACCACACGATATACGATGAACGGACATGATTGCGGAATCCTTAAGAAATGGATCCGGCAAGGATCCTGGTTCCTAATAAAGTATACAGTCCAAGGAAAAAGAAGAAAAAGTGTGTTAGTGTCAGTTTTCTCTCCTCGGTGAGAGTTCTTTCTCTCTGACCTGAGAGTGTTTTCTCACTGTTTGTGAGTCTTTGGATTTTTGGCTTTTCTGGTGGCACCGGCCCTGGCTTCGGCCGGAGTTGGTTGCCGTGCCTTTTCTTTTCTCTTCTCCTTCTCCTCTCCCTGCCTCTACTGCTATTGCTCCCCAATTTTCTCCTTGGCCTTCCCCGGTTCTTTATTCGTGCAGGTAACCTTCTTCTTTGTTCACCCTTGATCCGCTCGCCAACCAAGTTTATTTGGGCGATTGTGTGTATAGCTCTGGTGTCTTCACCGGCTCGGGTGGTTCCACCACCACCACTTTCTCCGCTTTGTCTAGCGGTTCCGAGTTGTTCCTTGGTTCCAACAGTGTTGTTCGTGGGCTTTCACGAACTTCCTTCCGTTAATCGGCTCCGCTCACTTGGTTGCCGATTATTCCTACAAAAACTATGTGGCTGTGCTCTGGTGGGTTGGAGGTGGCATCTGTGGAGGCGCTACTGGATGACGGCTGGGCATTGGCTGAAGGACCTGTTTCTGAGGGGGACGATGGCTGTGGAAGCTTTTGGCGGAAGCTGTTGGTTTTTGGGCCTTGCTGGGCCTTTTTTCTGTTTTGGTTTTGTTTTAGGCCTGTTTTTTGTTGTATCTTTGTTTTGTGTTGGGCTTTTGTTGTAGTTGTGTTTGGTTGAAATATAGTTCTCCTTTGACCAAAAAAGAAAAAAAAAAAGAAAAGAAGAAAAAGTGTGATAAAAAGTAAGCGCATTAAATACCAAAAATGGCAAAATGCAGACTTACAGAGAATTACAGACTTATCATATTTTTTATCTTTCTATCTAATCTAATCAAAACTCCCCAAACAAGAAGAGGAAGCTTCTGTACGTACATCTCCTTGTATTTTTCATTATTTCTCTCTCTCTCTCTCTCTCTCTCTCTCTCTCTCTCTCTCTCTCTCTCTCATCATCATCATCATATGTAAAACAGTAAAAGGCCTCTTTCAGTGTGTGCTTATGCATTGCGGAGGCGTCCTCGGAGCTAATCCGATCGCCTCTGAGCTTTTCATCAACCGGAGCCGCTTGCATGTTTCCACAAACATTCTGTTCAAAGAAAAATAAAGGATCAATACTGAATAAATATGAACAATTTACTCAAAACATTGGAAAACATTAATTGTCGGGTTGTGAATCAGGATCGTCAATATTTTAAATGTTGCGGTCTTAGTCTTAATTCACAAGCTGACAACATTAGACAAGAGATTGAAATCTTACTTCCATGGGACATCTCCAACAAGCATCCAATCGCCATCTCTGTCTTCATAAGTTGGTGCATATTCCACCCCATTTGCAGGGTCCATAAGCTTGCTCTCATTTAAGTAATTACCTGCAGTAAACAGTAATAATACGCCACGAGACATTAGAACTAGGACATGGGACCATGGGTTTCCAAAAGAAGATAAAAACTACTGGTTTTCTCGGCCGTGAATCTTTAGCAAGTAGATAAAAGCACAGTACATATTATGCGCCGATTCATTCTAGAATTCTCAAAAAACTACAGATAGTGTTGTTAGATACATACGGATTGTTAAGAAGGAAAACATGTCCTCAAGAGCACCCAAAAGCTGCTGATAGCTATTGTACATCTCAAGATCAACCTTGCGCAGATATGGAGCTCCATCAGCTGCCACTTTCACATTTTTGCAGCTCTTCATCAAGTTCTTCCTTGAAACTCTCACTGGTGGCCATCCAACCACTTGTGCCCTGAAATATTCACATAGAATTTTCATCAAAACACATTGTAAAAATAAAATTAAAAGAAAACTCTTTTTAGTGTTCATGTAATTTTTTACAATAAAATCATGTAGACCATCATATAAAATTTCCATCAATCACATTGCAAACTTGAAAATTAAAGAAAATCCCTTTCAGTTTTCATGTAAATAGTACAAAAAATTCATGTGAGCGTCCTTAAAACCCATTTCGATGTTCATGTGGTCATCATAAAGACAAACTCCCACCAAAAAACTCATAAGTTAAAGAATATTCAGGGTTAGGCCAGATGGCCAAGACAGTGTGTTCATCCCTTTCACTTAGGTTCAATTCCCCATCATTGTACATTAGAGCAGTGTGAAATATCGTAAAACATTTCAATTTTCAGGTAACTGAATTGTACAATATATTCATGTGGACAAACTTACTTTGCAGCAGGAGCCTTATGAGTTTTGTCCCCACCATCAACAACACTATATTGATCACAACATTCCACCCCTGCTCCTGACGACGACGAGCTCGAGCTCCCAAGACTAATATCAACGGTCTCTGAGAATCCACGTTTCGAGCCCGAACCAGGCAACCCTAAGGTCAGCTTCGTCTCATCATAGTTCAGTCCGACCGGCGGCTGCTGCTTATTTTCCGGTGACATTTTGAGAGCCAGCAAGTTTGGCCGGCCTCTTGGTGCCCAGCATAATATGTAATGGTGAGGGCCAGGAGAGAAATTTTTAGTTGTAACGAAAAACAGATGGTACACCACGTGTTTTTATGTAAGTGGTGAAAAATTTTAATATTTAAGTTATTAACCTTTGAACACACATATTCCACCATTTATATAGGAACACGTAGTGTACCGTCTCGTGTGACGGTCACATTGAAAAATCTCTCCAGAATATGGCCGGCAAAATGATTCGGCCAGTGGGTAGAGGACACGTGGGTAGGAAAGAAAGGCTGTGATTTATCCATGTTGGTGGCATTGTGTGATGGATTGAAGCGTGTGGTTTGGTGATTTCTATGCTTGAAACTCAAAGCTTGGCCCCCGCGGTCGGTCCAGTTCTGACCTGGGATCCCGTCTCATTATTTTTATTTTTTAGCTTAGTTTTTATGTATATACATGAAAATTAAAATATAGTTATTGTTGCAGTTCCAAATTTATTAAGAATTTAATTGCTTAAAAGGAAAACTAACCAAAACATCCTCAAAGGTTTTATTTTAATTATTAGGACATATTTTTTTCAAAAATGCCGATCCTACCCTTCATACATATGTACAAGATTGGGTCAGTATTCTATAAAGTTTATGTGGATACCTCCAAAAGAAGAAAAAAGAGATTGACATTTTCAGAAAACATTGGCATGCAAAAGAATATGTGGCAAACATTGCAACAACCAAGACAACATGGATTCACATGCAAAAGAAAATGTGGCAAACATTGCAGCAACCAAGACAACATAAATTCACATGACATTCAAGCAAAGACAAGAAAGCTAACTTTCAGAAACAGTGCTGACAGCTTTCAAAAGCAGTGTGTTGTCATTATCCAAAAAGTTGTAAATATTGAAACGTTATCCTATTTTAGGATTTGTATATAAGGGAGCTTCTCCTCCCATGTAGAACACATCTAGCTCAACATCCAGAACACTTCAACATCTCAACACCTGAATACTCTACACTCACCATTTTCATACTCTCAAGCATCCATAGCCTTCATAGCATCCTTGTAAACACTTTCTTGTAAACAGTTATCTTTGTAAACATTCTATATATCAATAAAAGTTCAAGTGTACATATTCAAGCAATCTCCAAGTCTTAAGTAAGCTTTCTTTTCTTTCTTTACTGTGTTTGTTTAATTAGACTTCTAGTTCAAAACAGGGAAACACTATTGTAATTATATTATTAACCTGCTAAACTGACGATCATACTTTGTTCGAGCACTCTGTTATAGTTGAATGTTTGTCATATAAATAACTGGACATTAACCAGGGTACCTCTGAGTTCAGCCGTTAATGCCTTATACTTGTACTTTGAGTGGCCGTCATGCTGAAACATGTCGAGTTCTATATGCAAGGTTTTATGTCTAGTTGTTATAATGGTCATCCGACTATTTAACCGGACTTGCTGTGTGAATTTGGTATCAGAGCCAAGTTTAACATTTTAATAGTATAATTATAATAGTAAAGTACCTTGAGGACGGAAGTCATTGATACAACTGATATCACACTTGTTTGTTTTGTATGAACAACAGATATTATTGTCCATGTAGACATTGTCAACCACAACTACCATGTATTTATTGTCTCAGACATCCAACTATAACAAGCATAAAGAGAAGATTAGCATATATATCCAAAAGAATTAGCAGGACTTTGAAGAAGCAAAAGTTTTATTTTGGTTATCTTGAAAATCCTTCATTTATTAGTAAATATAATAATACATAAGTGCAGCATAAAGTTTTAAAAGAAAAAAGAGCAACAGATCAAACTTTAGAGACTTTGAGAGAAGAAAGAGAGTTTCTAAGAAACCAGTTAGCAGTAACCTTAGAGAAAGGTAAACTGTAGTTCATGATAGATTACCTTAATTTAGAAATTAATGAACCTCAAAAAAGAAAAATAACTTTAGACCAAAATAGTTTAGTTTGTTATTTTCCATTAAGAAAGCATAATCATATTTTGCATAGTGAAGAAAATCCACAAGCCAATAGTATTGTAGATCTAATTATTAGCCAAGCAGAAAATATAAAATTACAAAATAATAAGCATAATCATTTGTTAAACCAGTTGTTAGAGCATTTTTAGAAAAATTCCATAAAAACAATTAGACAAAATCTAGATTATATTACATCCCAGTTAGAAGATAATAATAAAAATATTCAAAGGTTTCCTAGCAAAAGAGAGATAAAAGAGCTTATTGATCTCATAGATGGTAAGCCTAAGCAAGTAGAACTTAGATCATTGGAGATAGTGAAGGAAAAATTTGTCTTAGCTAAGAACATGTGAGAACATTTGAACACATATAAAAGCCATGACTTTCAAAGCCTAGTGAATAGTGAACCACAAGACTCTTTAACAACATTAAAGAGAATGAGGGATTGTGAGATTCATTACCCTTGAAGCTCATCCTTGTTTACACAAGGGACTCACCCAAGTGGAGGGCCTTCAAGTCACCTCCTAGCTCCTTGGATCTTCCTTGTGATTTTCTTGCTTTTGATACTCCTTTGCTCCTTGAGGATGTGAGGAAAGGATCTCCAAAAACACCAAAGGTTTGGTGTCTCTAAGTCTCCACACCAAGGATGAGGTGTGAAGATGAAATGGATGACTTAGAGAAGAAAAGATTGCTAGCTATCTCTTCCCTAAGTGGCCAGCCTCTTTTAGAGAAAAGAAGAGAAAATGTTTCTCTTCTTTTCTCAAGAAAACCCTAATGAGGTAAAAGCTATAAAGATGCTTTTATATCTCTTTCTTTGGTGAGTGGCAAACTTGCAATTAAGCAAAACTCACCACTTCCCTCACTACGGCCGGCCATCTTAAGTGATTGGGCTATTTGCCCATTTTTGTTTTAGTTGTCATACAACTTAAACATAATGGGCCTAGTGGACCAAACCTTTTTGGGCCCCGAAGCCCAAAACTAACTTAAAAACCTAATACGAACCTTTCGTATAATTAATTAACTAATTAATTAATCTTGACCAATTTTTCAATTAAACTATTTAATTGCTTATCCATCTCATTTATATTTCTTCACTTTCATCCTTACTCGGTGTACGATCCATTAGGTTCCAATTAGCGAGGCAGTGGGCGATTGTTACTCTTAACAATCGATTGTGAATTGAAACTACATTTCAATTCTCCCATTGATGAAGATTAGTGTTTGCTAATCCTCAGGGCTTCCACAAACCATGAGTGACACCTAGCACTATATGTCATGGCTACCTAAGCTAAGTAGAAGTGGTTGGAGAACCTATCTAGTTACAATTACAATGCAATACGATCCTTCTCTAATACAATACTCTTAATCGCATTGTTTGAGTGATAGTTTGTTTCATGTCTACTATCCAATGTGATACTTCTCTATATGATTCAATTGAATAATGATTTGGAACATTCTTCCTAAGTCATATTCGTATGCTTTGGCCAAAGACTCTCGAATCATATCTCAGAGTATTCTCCTTCCACTATGGAAGGTTAGAGATCCCTTGTTGTGCATTCACATGCCTACATGACTAGATAGCTTGACCCCAACAATGCCGCGGACACTCTCAATGGAATGCCTTTGACATAATCAAAGACCAATGACCTAACCATTAGACATCAATGATGCCTCAGGTCAAAGGACTACTTTGCATGTTGCAACTTATGAGTTCTTACATGACATGTATGTTTGAACTCTATTTTGATTGTTGTTCAGTGTACTCGATTACTTTTTGAGCACCTATGTGTTTGTCTCAATGTCCAACACTAAATGACTTGAGACCAGTCATACTCACACTTGAGTTAACATAACACATACTAACCTTAGCGGATTGTCAATGCCCAATTGGCAATCCTATGGCTAGGAACGTTTTAGGAATGCTCATAAGAGAAAGGTCTCGTTAATCTAACTTACTTAGATCACTTCTTTATTAGATTAAATACATTCCTTAGATTCCCTTATTGCTTAAACACATGATACAATAAATAGTGATTAACAATAAGTTTTGCCCTTCATTAAACATATAATAGTTTAACACAATAAGTATTCTAATACCCATCTTTTCCATATGGCGGTCAAGTTGGATTTGAGACATTGGCTTTGTCAATGGATTTACTACGTTATCGGCTGAGGCAACCTTGAGGATGTTGACTTTCCCCTCGGCAACATATCTTCTAATGATATTAAAGCGTCTGTCAAAATGCTTGTTCTTTTGATGAGCCCTGGGTTTCTTGGCTTGAGCTATCGCCCCACTATTATCACAGTACAAGTTACTGGTGATGTAATTGTTGGAACCACTCCAAGTTCAGTGATGAACTTCTTCATCCAGAATGCTTCTTTACCGGCTTCAGCTGCAGCGACATATTCAGCCTCTGTCGTGGAATCAGTAATTACAGATTGTTTCTTGCTTTTCCAGCTGACAGCCCAACCATTCAGAGTGAACACATATCCGGAGTTGGAACTTCTATCGTCGACGTCAGATTGGAAATCTGCGTCTGTATAGGCTTCTACTCGCAACTCTGTCGCTCATCCGTAAACGAGAAACATGTCCTTAGTTCTTCTTAAGTACTTAAGGACCGTCTTGATAGCTACCTAGTGTTCTGATCCTGGGTTAGATTGATATTGACTAGTAAT
Source organism: Heteromeles arbutifolia (assembly GCA_024362995.1). NCBI lineage: Eukaryota > Viridiplantae > Streptophyta > Magnoliopsida > Rosales > Rosaceae > Heteromeles > Heteromeles arbutifolia. Next base: position 19,538,082 of record JANCRC010000012.1, read on the forward strand.
GCTCACAGCATATGCGATATCAGGCCTTGTTCATATCATGGCATACATGAGACTTCCTATGGCGGAAGCATAAGGAATAGCACTCATCTGCTGTATTTCTTCAGGAGTCTTATGTTCCATGGACTTAGAAAAGTGAATTCCATGTCTCACAGGAAGAAAACCTTTCTTAGATTGTTCCATCTGGAACTTACTTAGCACTTTATCTATGTACATAGATTGGGATAATCCAATTAGTTTTCTAGATCTATCACGATAGAGCTTTATCCCAAGCATATAAGATGCATCTCCCAAATCTTTCATGTGGAAGGTTTTAGACAACCACACTTTTACAGAAGAAAGTACTGCAGTGTCATTCCCGAATAGTAATATGTCATCTACATATAACACTAGGAATACAACTGCATCCCCAATGACCTTTTGATAAGCACAATTGTCGTCTTCGTTTTGAGTAAAGCCAAACGATTTGATTTCAGTGTCAAAACGAATATTCCAGCTCCTGGAGGCTTGCTTAAGTTCATAAATGGACCTTTGAAGCTTACATACCTTAGTCTTTTCAGACTTAAACACGAAACCTTCGGGTTGAGTCATATAGAGCTCTTCCTCTAGGTAGCCATTCAGAAGGGTCGTCTTCACGTCCATTTGCCATATCTCATAATCATGGTATGCAGCTATAGCAAGCAAAATCTGAATGGACTTAATCATGGCTACAGGAGATAAGGTTTCTTCATAATCAATCACTTCTCGTTGCCTGTAACCTTTGGCTACTAGTCTAGCCTTATAAGTCTCAATGTTTCCATCAGCGCCTATCTTCCTCTTGAAGACCCATTTGTTTCCAACATGTACAATACCTTCTAGAGGGTCTACTAGAGTCCAGACCTGATTTTGATACATGGAATCGATCTCGGATTTCATGGCCTCTTGCCATCTCTTTGAATCAATGTCGTACATTGCTTCACTGTAGTCTCTAGGGTCCTCCTTTGTGTCATTGTCACCTAGAAGGTGTAATTCCCCAAAGTCATTATCCAAGCCATACCTCTGAGGTGGCCGGCTGACCCATTCAGATCTACGTAGAGCTAGGTGTTCAGGAACATGGTTGTCCATCAGTTGAATCCTTGTTTGTGGTTCATTAGGAATTTCCTTTAATTCTATCGTTTTGTTGCTACTTCCATTGAGAACGAATTCGTCCTCAAGGAACATAGCTTTTCTGGCGACAAAGACTTTCTGGTCGTCAAGATAGAATTCGTATCCCAAAGTCTGTTTGGAATACCCCACAAAATAGCACTTAACAGACCTTGCTTCAAGCTTGTCTGCTTCAAGCCTTTTTACGTAAGCCGGACAACCCCAAATCTTAATATGATTAAGATTTGTTTTTTTGCCATGCCATATCTCATATGGCCTTTGTGGAACTGACTTGGAAGGCACTCTGTTTAGCAAATAAGCTCCTGTTTGTAGTGCATATCCCCAGAACGAAACTAGTAGGTCAGCGGAACTCATCATAGAACGAACCATGTTTATCAAGGTTCGATTTCTCCGTTCAGAAACTCCATTATGTTGAGGAGTTCCTAGTGGAGTCCACTGTGATACTATTCCACACTCTTTGAGGTAGTCTAGGAATTCATTACTCAGATATTCACCCCCTCGATCCGATCTTAGGGTCTTTATCTGTTTCCCAGTTTGGTTCTCCACTTCATTCTTGAACTCTTTGAACTTTTCAAATGATTCTGACTTGTACTTCATAAGATACACATAGCCAAACTGAAAGTGATCATCGGTGAATGTGATATAGTAGGAGAACCCTCCTCGTGCTGCAGTGGACATAGGTCCACATACATCTGTGTGGATTAACCCTAGTAGTTCTTTGGCTCCCTCTCCTTTCCCAGTGAATGGAGATTTAGACATCTTTCCTAGTAAACAAGATTCATAAGCGCCCATTTGGTCATTACCTAATGAGCTGAAATATCCGTTTTTTGACATCTTGCGAATCTTATCTTGGTTTACATGTCCAAGTTTAAGATGCCAAAGCTTAACTTGGTTAACCTTTTCTCTAGCCCTTTTGGGTTTTGAGGTATTCCCACTCTCAATATAGTGCATCCCACTACTTGTCTCTAGGTGAAAAAGTCTCTCTATCATATTACCATGAGAGATAATACGATCGTTCAAGTATAAAGTGCAACTCATTTTGTCAAACAATACTGAGTGCCCATCTCGCAAAAGCATAGAGATAGAAATCAAATTCTTTATACATGAAGGAAAATATAAACAATTTTTAAGTTCCAAGACTTCCCCAGAGGGTAGTTTAAGCATGTAGGTGCCTACTACTTTTGCAGAGATCTTAGCGCCGTTCCCAACTCGCACAACCATTTCCCCATTGCGCAGTGTCCTGGTCTTTTTTAGTCCTTGCAACGAATTGTAGATACGTTAACTAGCGCCTGAATCAAATATCCAGGAATTGGAGCTCACTGTAAAAGCACTCTCTATGATAGAAATAGTCCCTTCAAAAGTTCGTGTCATTAGGCTCGCAATGCGCACCCTTTATTTCTTCTTCCAACGTTCATCCTTTCCATAATGAAAGCATGTTCCTTTGGATTTTCTTGCCTTCTTTTTATGCAACCTTTTCCTCGTGATTGCATTCTCACTCCCACTGTCCTTTTTGAAACTTTGTTCAAACTCACAGCACATGTCAATCATCTCGTTAAAAGTATGATCGAATCTATTCACTTTATAGTTTACAATAAACTTAGTGAAATCATCCGAGAGAGATGCAAGGAAAAAGTTTTGGGCCATTTTCCCATCGATGGAAGTTCCTAAACTCTTAAGATCTTGATAGATCCTTTCCATCTTTTGTCCATGTTTTTGGACCGATGTCCCCTTTGCCATTTTGGCATTCAATAGATTACAAACGTTTGAGAATCGTATGTTACTTGTCTCAATGTCATGCATCTTATGCAAACTTTCAACCATGGCACAAGAAGTGTCCATGTGCTCATGTAGCTTCTTAAGCTCCTCACTAAGTGAAGTGAGGATTAAGCATTTGGCTTGTAAGTCATCCTTATAGTGTCTAGCATAATTTTGACACTCCTCCTTTGAAGCTAGTTTCGTAGGAGGTACATGAGGAGGGGATTGCTTGAGCACATACGATATGTCATTCATCTTTGAGACATTCTCAGTGTGATGAAACCAAGCAAGGAAACGTTGGACCCTAAGGCTCTTTTTGTCAAGTACAATGGTGGGTGTAATTTTAGGCATGTCGTTAACTACATAACATAACAGAAATCGTATTAGATTGTTAATTTTAAAACTACTTGATTGGGTCTTAAATCAAATAGTACCACCCACTATTTTTGGCAAATTCCACATCCCTCAATGGAATCCTAGAGTTATGTTGAACTCTTAGCGGGGTATGGGAAACTCACCATTACCAAGCCCACCTCAGAAGAATATCATATTGGCTAGCAACACTAATGATGAGAGGATAACGCTTTAGCCATTTACAACTTTTGTAATTACACATCTAATTTGGCCTCTAGAGAATGATGCCTCAGAAGAATATCATATTGGCACCATTGCACTTAGTTAAGTCATTCCCACCATGCTAGTTAAAGTAGGGGTTCAAGAATGGCCTCAGAAGAATATCATATTGACCATACTCTTTGCCTACCTTCACTTCATCATATGTTTATAGGCTTCTCCTGAATGTAAGCACATACTTTGTATACCCCAGAACTGGACGAATACGGTGCATGAGTCACAAACGATTGGAGCCTATTACGGTGGAAGGCCTACGAAGAGATGTTCAAAGCATCTCTCGCTTATCAACTTAATATTCGTTTTTTTTTCCGAGGGAGTAGTGTTGGGCTACATCAAATTCATTTTAATCTTATTAAAAGGACTTAGGATGATTATGAACCGTTTGATTTGATCCAACATGAGCCTTGTGTTGGACCTTAGATCTAAGGTAAGCAGTTGTTGTTGATTTTAGTTACGCGTTTAATCTAATTAAACCGTCATTTCCTATTGGGTGTTGGACCCAACTATTCCAATTTGCATACAAATAGACAAAAAGGAATACTTGAAATAAAGAGAAGGGCTTATGCCCTTTTACAACAAATTGGAAGGACTTATGCCCTTTTACAACACATTTGAACTAATCAAATTACATTCAAATCTAAACTACTTAACCCAAACATTCATAATGTAAAACGGCCAATCACATAGCTCAATTATCGAGGCCTTTGGTTCATAATCACCCTTTTCTTAACCAATCACATTAACTAAGAAAGCAACTTAAACAATTGGTTTTCGGATTCATAGAATTGATTCAAATGGAACTAAATGAAATGAAAATCCAATTCTCATTAAAGAGACAAAACCATTTTGTTCTCATCATATTTTGGGCCGAAAAACAATGACCTCAACTATTGGGCCACTAAGCAAAATACAAACCTTTTGGGGTCACTTTGTAAAAACACAAGAGTCCACAACTTTATGTATTTACAACTAGAGCCCAAAAAAAATTTAACAACCACAAAAAACTTCATTAAAGGAGCAAAACCATTTGTCTGTTAGTGATTTTGGGCCTTAACGTAAAAACATAAACTTTTGGGCCAAAGTACAAATACACAAAAGTATCAGAACTTTATGTAATTGCATAAAAGCCCCAAAAGTACCCTACTTATTAGGGTGGCTGGTTATTGAGGGATGAAAGGAGTGTTGGTTTTGGTGAAAATTCAAAATTTTGAATAAAGTGTGTTGAAAAGGTGATTGGTATGGTGTTTGAAAAATAGGTATGGGTTGTAAGAAAAGTATAGTCAAATAATAAAATCATAAATCACCCATCACATATTATCCATCACCAATCAATGACAAACCAAAACTTTATGAAAAACAACAAATACAATGAATTAAAACACCAAACCTTTTTTTTTTGTTCTTGGTAAGAACATCAAGAACATTGAAGAACACACATGAAAACTCATAAGAGCTCCATGAATGTTTTCACTCAATAAAACTCAAATTTTCACTACTCAAAAGAGGGTTAACATCCTAGGGTACATAGGGGTTCCAAAAGTCACTTTAAAACACTTTTAACAAGACAAACATGAACCCAAAAATTTATATTCAAAAAAGCAAAATTTACAAAATTTATATTCAAAAAAGCAAGAACAAAGCTTGTAACATTTACAACATTTAAATCACAAACCATGAAAAACACAAAATCCAAAAGGATTCACCATACACTAGACCTAGGCTCTTGATACCACTTGAAGGAAAAATTTGTCCTAGCTAAGAATATGTGTGAACATTTGAACACATATGCAAACTAATAACACTTTAAAGTAGGCATGCATTAAAAAGCAATTCTAAAACCCATGACTTTCAAAGCCTAGTGAATGGTGAACCACAAGACTCTTTAACAACATTAAAGAGAAGGAAGGATTTTGAGATTCATTACCCTTGAAGCTCATCCTTGTTTACACAAGGGACTCACCCAAGTGGAGGGCCTTCAAGTCACCTCCTAGCTCCTTGGATCTTCCTTGTGATTTTCTTCCTTTTGATACTCCTTTGCTCCTTGAGGATGTGAGGAAAGGATCTCCAAAAACACGAAAGGTTTGGTGTCTCTAAGTCTCCACACCAAGGATGCGGTGTGAAGATGAAATGGATGACTTAGAGAAGAAAAGATTGCTAGCTATCTCTTCCCTAAGTGGCCGGCCTCTTTTAGAGAAAAGGAGAGAAAATGTTTCTTTTCTTTTCTCAAGAAAACCCTAATGAGGTAAAAGCTATAAAGATGCTTTTATATCTCTTTCTTTGGTGAGTGGCAAACTTGCAATTAAGCAAAACTCACCACTTCCCTCACTACGGCCGGCCATCTTAAGTGATTGGGCTATTTGCCCATTTTTGTTTTAGTTGTCATACAACTTAAACATAATAGGCCCAGTGGACCAAACCTTTTTGGGCCCCGAAGCCCAAAACTAACTTAAAAACCTAATACGAACCTTTCGTCTAATTAATTAACTAATTAATTAATCTTGACCAATTTTTCAATTAAACTATTTAATTGCTTATCCATCTCATTTATATTTCTTCACTTTTATCCTTACTCGGTGTACGATCCATTAGGTTCCAATTAGCGAGGCAGTGGGCGATTGTTACTCTTAACGATCGATTGTGAATTGAAACTACATTTCAATTCTCCTTTTGATGAAGATTAGTGTTTGCTAATCCTCAGGGCTTCCACAAACCATGAATGACACCTAGCAGTATGTCATGGCTACCCAAGCTAAGTAGAAGTGGTTGGAGAACCTGTCCAGTTACAATTACAATGCAATACAATCTTTCTCTAATACAATACTCTTAATCACATTGTTTGAGTGATACTTTGTTTCATGTCTACTATCCAATGTGATACTTCTCTATATGATTCAATTGAATAATGATTTGGAACATTCTTCCTAAGTCATATTTGTATGCTTTGGCCAAAGACTCTCGAATCATATCTCAGAGTATTCTCCTTCCACCATGGAAGGTTAGAGATCCCTTGTGCATTCATATGCCTACATGACTAGATAGCTTGACCCCAACAATGTCGTGGACATTCTCAATGGAATGCCTTTGACATAATCAAAGATCAAGGACCTAACCATTAGACATCAATGATGCCTCATGTCAAAGAACTACTTTGCATATTGCAACTTATGAGTTCTTACATGATATGTATGTTCGAACTCTATTTTGATCGTTGTTCATTGTCCTCGATTACGTTTTGAGCACCTATGTGTTTGTCTCAGTATCCAACACTAAATGACTTGAGAGTAGTCATACTCACGCTTGAGCTAACATAACACATACTAACCTTAGCGGATTGTCAATGCCCAATTGGCAATCCTATGGCTAGGAACGTTTTAGGAATGCTCATAAGAGAAAGGTCTCGTTAATCTAACTTACTTAGATCACTTCTCTCTTAGATTAAATACATTCCTCGGATTCCCTTATTGCTTAAACACATGATACAATAAATAGTGATTAACAATAAACTTTGCCCTTCATTAAACATATAATAGTTTAACACAATAAGTATTCCAAAAAGCTATTACATCAAATGAGGGGCTTTGTGGGCATACTTCCAAAAGATGGTTGAGCAGTTAAAATTAGAATTTCAAAAAATTCAATTAGTGCAAAAAGAGTTGAGCAAACAAGTAGATAAGTTGCATAATGAAATAGATAAATTACTAGTTTAATGACCAATTCTATAACTAGGAGAAAATATATCCAAGCTTTGAAAGAAATTAGTAAGTTAGACAAAGAACCAGTAGGTTTGACGGATTTTTCAACACAAGTAGCTAGTAGTAATATTCCCATCAGGCAAAATAATTTAATTATTCAATTAGTTTTAGGTTTGGCTGAGAAATTAGATCAAGTTGAAGAACAAATAGCAGAAATAAATCAAGTTTTACATAACGCATCTTCATCGCTTCCACCATCTTTACTAGAAAAATTAGAAAATTTAACTCTAAGTACAAATAATCATATAAGAAGACCTAAGATAAATCCTTTCGAAAACAGAAAATGAAACTCATTAGGAGAAAAGGAAAAGAAGTAGTTAGAGCTGAAGATGTTTACCCAAATGAAGAAGAAGCACAAGAATTTATTAGAAGAGGATTTGAGAGAACACAGAAAAATAAATATAATTTATATCAATTGGATTTATTTGAAAATAGAAGGAGAATTGTAAGTAGCATCAGTCAACATGAAGTTAGCTGTATTGATAATGAAGCCACACTTCATTTAATCAGTAAAGAAGCAGTTACTCATTTGAGAAAATCACATTTTAGTCAGATTCATATAGGAACAATATTAATTGGAATAGCAGGATTAACCAGAGCACAAGTAGGCACAAAAGCTTTAGTATACATATATGACGATAGATGGGATAATCACCAACAAGCAGCAATAGCAACAGCTGAAGTAGACTTAAGTTCAAATTTAGCAGTCATAGGTTGTATTCCAAATTATGTTATGACAATAAACGAATTTAGTAAATATATTAAAGTGAGCATAAGAACAAAAAATTATAATATGAAAGGAGAATATAAAAATTTATGTATTAGCTTAATGTATATTGGTAAAGTGTCTGATAGATATAATCATAAGTTTAATTTAGAATTTCAAAATTTAGTTCAAACATTTGGTAGTAAACATGTAAATATGATAGAAGCAAAACCCGTAGATAATAGCTTTTTAGAAGGAACTCAGTAGATATTACCTAATCTACAAGTAGCAAAAAATAAACAACCAGATAAAGTACAAATATATGAAACTAGCCCAGGTAACGCAACAATTAGGTTTATTAATTATAAGAAACTAGAAAATATAGAAGAGGATGAGAGTGAGATCGAAAATGAGGGTATTCACATATCTTTTGATAATTTAGATATTAATTTAGTTGAGCAAAAATTTGATCATATTGTAGATAAGCTTATAGAAGATATTGATCATTTAGATGAAGAAGAATACTTAGAAAAATATAAGACATATGATTTAGGACTACATAAAATTTCAGATGAAGAGATGAAAAAATTAATTTTAGAAATAGGAGTAGAACATATTTTAGGATCAAAAGAATATAATAATTTATTAGAATTAAAAGAAGAATGTAATCCAGCAGAAGAAAGTAGTACATCTTCAGGACATGCATGTAGAATTGATCAACAATTTTTGAGACCAACAAATGAACAATATAAGGAAAAAGCAATAGTAGATTACATAGACGAAAGTATGATAAAACCAACTAGAAGAAATAGGATTCCATATTTGAGAGGGTTAGAACAAATTAATATAGTAGGAAATATATTAAACTTAGATAATGTAGATCCACAAGATTGGGAGAAAACAATTGAGAGATGGGAAAAAGGTTGCGTACATGCGGCCTTAATGTTAGATTTTAGTAATTCACAAAATATGTTAGATTACTTTGAACATAATTTAGATGGTTTAGTTTTTGATTATTTTCAGTCATGGAAAGTGCAAAATCCAGAACAACATCAGGCAGCTAAAACACATTTTAATATTGATGGTTTTGTTACTTTGGTTAAACAAGAATTTTTAGATCATAATAGGCTAGATGGCAGAAGTGAACAAGAGCAGAAAAAAGCAATTAGAAATTTAGAACAATTACAAATTTGTGATTTACAATATATAGTTGAGTATACAATAAATTTCTTTAAATATGTAGGAAGAACAGGTAGAATTAGTGATATTAATTTATTGGATACTTATATGACAAAAATAAAAGGACCAATAGGTGAAAAAATTTGGAATGAATGGCAAAAGCATCCAAAGAAAAATGATATTGCAATAGGACCTAGAATTTAACATGTATATGATATACTTAGACAAGAGTGTAGTAAAATAAAAGCTAAGAGACAAATTAGGAAACAATTTTACATGAGTTGTAAAAATATAGATTCACAACAGTATGGTTGTCATAAGAAGAATAAGCATAAGAAAATATACAAAAAGAAATATAGGTTATATAAACCTTACAAACAACATAAGAATTTTAGCATAAGACCTTCAAGAACATATAGGAAAAGAAAATATATTCCAAAACAATTTAGAAAAAGAAGTGGCAGACTTTGGATTAGAAAATATAAAGCACCAAAAGATAAGAGTAGTTGTAAATGTTATTCATGTGGAGAGACTGGACATATTAAACCTAAATGTCCAAAATTAGGAAAACAACCAAGAGAAAAAGTACATTTGATAGAGTTGTTTAAGTTAGAAGAGGATGAAGATATACAGTCAATATAGTTTAGATAATTTAAGTGATAATGAGAGCTTTTATAGTATAGAAAGTATTAATATGACAGATTCAGACTCGGAAGATTCAAGTAGCACAAATAGTCATTTAGAAGAGTATATGTGTGTATTCATAGAGGAACAACACGAAGAAGAATATAAATACATAAATTTAGGTTGGCCAGAAAAATATCATAAGTGTAGCAAATTAGTTGCAAATAAATACTATAATTCATATTCAATATTATGTGAAAAATGTTATAGTAATAGATTATTAGAAGTTAATTCAGCAGAATCACAAGAAAATACTGAAATATTAGCAAATACTGTTTATAGTATAGAAAAACCAAAAGATAGCTCTTTAATTACCATAAATTGTGAAATAGAATTGGCAAAAGAACATAAGATACAAACAACAGCTATGATAGATATAGGGAGTACAAAGAGTGTCATAAGAGAAGAATTAGTACCAGAAAAATATAGGCAGAAGTTAGTAAAACCAATTAGAATAACACAGTTTGATGAAAGACCAGTTTATTTAACACATTGCATTAATAATGAGTCTATTAAAGTAGAAAAACAACAATTTAATTTACCATTAACATTTGTCTCACTAGTAGTCTCACATCCCGGCCCGGGGCGGAGCACTTCCCGGGCCTGCTTCACCACCGTAGCACGATATTGTCCACTTTGGGCCCCGACTACGCCCTCACGGTTTTGTTTCTGGGAACTCACGAGCAACTTCCCAGTGGCTCATCCATCCTAGGAGTGCTCTAGCCCCCTTCTCGCTTAACTTTGAAGTTCATACGGAACCTGAAGCCAGTGAGCTCCTAAAAGGCCTTGTGCTAGGTAGGGATGGGAATATACATTTAAGGATCACTCCCCTGGGCGATGTGGGATGCTACAATCCACCCCCCTTAGGGGCCCGACGTCCTCGTCAGCACACTTTCGGCCAGGGATAGGCTCTGATACCATTTCTCACATCCCGGCCCGGGGCAGACCACTTCCCGGGCCCGCTCCACTACCATAGCACAATATTGTCCGCTTTAGGCCCTAACTACGCCCTCACGGTTTTGTTTCTGGGAACTCACGAGCAACTTCTCAGTGGGTCACCCATCCTAGGAGTGCTCTAGCCCCCTTCTCGCTTAACTTCGAAGTTCCTACAGAACCCAAAGCCAGTGAGCTCCCAAAAGGCCTCGTGTTAGGTAGGGATGGGAATATACATTTAAGGATCACTCCCCTGGGCGATGTGGGATGTTACAAGTAGGATCATACCCATTCATTTTAGGTTTAAACTTTTTGAAAAGTTTACAAGGTTTTTTATTTATGAACCCTAGCATAACATTTTTCAAAAGAGGTATTACAATAACTGATCAAAGTAATATTGTAGAAGCATACAAAAGCATAAATATAGAAGAATTTGATGAAGAAATATTTGAACATGAATATCCTATTTTAGAAGAAGGAACCCGTATAGAAATATTACAGTTAGATAGACCAAAGAGTTTGGAAGAATTATTACAATTAGCAGAACAAACTAGGATTATAGGAGAAGACCCACAATTACATTGGAGTAAAAATAAAATACTAGCAAAATTAGATATAATTAATCCAGATTTAACCATAAAGACAACTGATATGTCTTGTAGTTTAATAGATAAACAAGAGTTTGAACAACAAATAAAAGAGTTGTTAAATTTAAAAGTAATTAGACCCTTTAAGTCTAGACATAGATCAACAACATTTATAGTGAGAAAACATTCAGAACTAAAGAGAGGTAAGGCTATAATAGTTTATAATTACAAGAGATTAAATGATAATACATATGAAGATAGTTATAAGTTACCAAATAAGGATGAGCTTATAAATAAAATTCAAGAGAGTAAATATTTTAGTAAATTTGATTATAAATCAGGATTTTGGCAAATACGATTAGCAAAAGAATCAATTGAGTAGACAGCTTTTACCTGTCCAGAAGGACATTTTGAATGGCTTGTTATGCCATTTGGACTTAAAAATGTTCCATCAATCTTTCAAAGAAAGATGGATCAAATTTTTAAGAAATATGATAATTTTTGTAGTGTTTATGTAGATGATATATTAGTACACAGTAAAAATAGAAATGAACATAGAAAGCACTTAGAAATAGTTTTACAAGAATTTATCAATAATGGAATTGTGATTAGCAAAAATAAAATAGCATTAGAAAAGCAAGATATAGAATTTTTAGGAATGTATATCAAGTCAGGTACAATACAATTACAAGATCATATAGCTATGAAAGTTTTAGAATTTCCAGATAAGTTGGAGGATAAGAAACAGTTACAAGCATTCTTAGGATTGTTAAATTATGCAAGGAATTTTATCCCTGGTTTAGGAAGAAAAATAGCAGTATTACATAGTAAAACCAGTAAGACAGGACAAAAATATTTTAATAGTGAAGATATTAAATTAGTTCAAAATATAAAAGAAGAAATTACTAAACTTAAGCCATTAACATTACCATTGGATAATAGTTATAAAGTAGTAGAAACAGATGCTTCATCATTAGGATGGGCATGTATACTATACCAGAAAAATCATAAGGAGTCACCAAAGTCTGACGAACAAGTTTGTAGATATTCATCAGGAAAATGTAGTAATGTACAGTCAAGATTACCATCAATAGATTTAGAAATTTTAGGAATAATTAACTCACTTGAAGCATTTTCTTTATTTTTACATGATGAAGTGTTTACTATTAGAACAAATTGTCAAAATATAGTTTCTCATTATAACAAAATACATGCTAATAAACAGGCAGCCCGAAGATGGGTTAATTTTGTTGATTCAAGTACAGGAAATGGTTTTAAACCAATTTTTGAACATATAAAAGGTACTGACAATACATTAGCTGATATCTTATCACGATTAATTTGTTGAACAGGAATGGAATATCGTGGACCATCATCATCAAATAGAATAAGACCACAAGGCAGAAGAGCACCCTTCAATGGCATAATGATGCACCATGGACCTCTACCATTCAATGGATTCCAAAATAGCATAAGCAGATCAACATCACCACCAGTACCCACTTTCAACTTTAATGGCAATATTGTTGAAGGAATCAGACTCTGAGATATAGGCCAAGAGTACCAGGACTCTCTGATAGGCAACAGGTTCTCTTAGATAATTTTGGGAACATCCAAATCAAATAGCCAAGCATGAGGTTAGGTCATGAAAAACTAATTAGGGCCTTAGAGCAAGAGTTTGATAGCTTTAATTTTAATTTCCATCAAAGCCAGCAACATATTCATTCTCTTGAGCACAACATCCAAGTCATTTCTAGGGACCATGAGTCATTTCTTAGTAAGTTTACCAAAATGAATCAATAACTTCAGTCTCTTAGAATGCAACATAAGGCAAGTGACACCCTGAAAAGAGAATTAAAAATAGGTGTAGAAACTGATCAGCATAAGAATAAAGAAAAAGAGGTTATTGAACCCATAGAGCAAGAGGCTACTGAGCCCATAAAGGAAATCAAGATTGAACTTTTAGAAGAAGACACTGAAATGGAGCAGCATCAAAATAATGAGCAGCATCAGCAACTGAGTGACAAAGAAAAACAAGAAAAATATGAAGACTTTTTTAGGAATTTACCTTTAGACTTAATATTGGATGATATTTTATTAGAAGAAATTTCAAAAGCAAAATTAAGAATAATGCCACCAGACATGCAAAATGAAATCCTAAGCAGAGCATCAGAATCAATGAAAGAGTTACAATTACAATTACAATGTGCTTTGTGTCAGTCCATCTTTGATCCAAAACCAGGGATGAATATTATTACAAAGATGTATTCACCATGTCTATGTGATAGTACAAAGAATTGTATTTGTAAACCAGAGGTTAGCATAATTGTGGCCAGGATTAACATGAGAGATTATAAACCATGGCATTTTAGTTATGAGCATCAGAAAAGCATAATGTGGTAGAAGTTACTCTAGCCTTACTATTAGAGTTTGGCTATCTTGATAAAATATTCATCAACCATGTCTCCCAACTAGAATTATTTCCTGAAAAGCTTATAAAAGTAGCAGAAGATTATCTAGAAAGGTGGAAAGAAATTTGCATAAGCTTTATTAGTAGTACTCCAGACCGGTATGTACATATGCATAAGGACAAAGCTAGGCATATAGCTCTGATTAATGAAGAGTCCTTTAGACTATCCCCTATCTCTCCACACAAGTGGACTTCTTTATACAAAAATATTCTAAAATTTCGAGGGATCCAGACGCCTTAGATGAATTTGAAGATTTTAGGCATGATATGGTATTAGTTGCAGAAAAAGAAGAAATGTATATCTACAGTAAGACAAGGATCAGTCATCAGCCTTATTGGAAGTCTCAAAATTTCAAAGAAGAAACAGCAGAAATGTACTATAAGGTGAAAGAAGATAGAGAAAGAGATGCAGAGCTAATAGAAGGCGATGAACAGTACTGGAACAATTTGACAGAAGAAGAGCTGCATAACATCGACAACATGATGGAGGCATGAAGAGTTGGCAGCAAATTAGCATAAGTTGAATAGCATCATGTAAAATAATGTAATTCCAGACAGAAATGTCAAGATCATTGTGGACCGCTTTTAATGGCATAAGAATAAATAAAGAAAAGAGCTTGACCCTTTATAGACTTTTCATACACAAAATGTCCTTTTGGTTAAGAATGAATAGTGCTAGGCCTTTTCATTAAAACTCCCTTGTTTAAAGGATTAAATACCTAAAATCCCTTAACCTTTTACTGTCATTTCAAATTAATCTCAATTTTTTTAAACATTCCAAACAAGTACCAAACCTATTGAAAATGTCACTATCCATTATGCCCTAGTTAAAAATTTATTAAATGAACTAGGGCTTACTTTGACTCTAAAATCAATAAAAGGTCATGAAAGCATAACATCTACCAACAAATGGTTACTACCAGCCCCATGCCATCACCTCCAAACCCAACACAAAACCACTAACTTCACCCTATAACTCTAGCTACCAACATCAAGAAGAAGGTGATGGAGATTACTGAAATGATATGGATTGTCATGATGCGGCTATCGTCATCTTCACCGCCACAAAGAAGAATTGGAAGCTTTATGAGCCGAGAATCGGCATATGAGGAAATCACATATGCAGAAACAAGCTTCTTAAAACCTTATCTGAATTCTTAACCCTATTTTTTGTTAGGAAACTGCCCCTTCTAATATAATTTCAATTTGGATCCATTTTCGACAATTCAATACTTGTTTGTTCATGGGGTTCCATATTACATAATCTATGTTTGAAATTCAAATTTCGAGGCAACTAATATTAATGTTGACCATGATATACCCAATTGGTAGATTTTGAACATAATCTATGTTTGAAGAAATTAACTGGAGCTTAACAGATGTGATATTTTTCTACAATTAGCATTCAAAGACTTTATTTTACTGAGAGAAAAGAGAGGGAGAGGGTAGTGACAATATATCAGCAAGCTCGTTAAACTCCAATTATTTTTTTCAAACATAGATTATGTTCAAAATCAGTTATGCGCCGCAACAGGACATGTTGGCGGATTTCTACTATTGGTGGATTTCTACAACTAGCATTCATAACATGTTATCAGCATGCTCACGCTGTTGTGCTAAGAAACTGAAAATTCTTGGAGGAGGTTTTTCTACAACTAGCATTCAAAGGCTTTCATCGTTTCCATCCAATCCAGGTTCATCTAAAACACAAAATTGATAATTTATAAGCCCTGATAGCATGAAAACATTCATCGTGATGCATGAACCTTAAATTTATTGTTGCTTTATATGCCTATATTGCATAAATTGCTCAATTATATATTGTTCATACATACACAATATTATGTTTTATTAATGTATATTGGATATTTCTAAGTTTAATTGTGTAATTACAAAGAAAACAAGAAAACATAAGCAAAAACTAGATTTTTTTTATAGAAAAAACCTTTATCGCATTCAGTCGAGGCGCGACCTGAAGCTATTAGGTTGCCTCTTAGCCCAAGCCCCTATTAGGCTGCTTCCTGCTTCAAACCCGCACTCAGCTTCTGCTGGGGGACATTGTTTACGGCTTACACCCATCCAATTCTGGTATGGCATGAACGTCTATATTTTTGCTTCCACGACTGTCACCTATATTGTCTCGGTCGATTGAATTAATTGAAGTGACAACCAATCCATAAATTAGACAAAAAACATATTTTTGGCCCGCAACCCACTTTTGCCAAATTACAATTCAATATTTTATTATTTTGTTTGAACCGTTAATATCATTTCGTAGCCTGACGCTACTCGAAGCTATTGACTAGCATAAGAAGGGTAGTATTGTCCAAATGTTTAAGAATAGTGCTGATGTGTAAAATGGTTAAGTAAAGCGGTGTTGATGGTGCTGATGTGTAAAACTGTTAAGTAAGACAGTTTAGTTAGTTAGAGCTGTTAGCATCAAAAGCTTAGTAGATAAGGTACTATTGAGATATATAAGTGTGAGAATCTTGTAAACAATGCATTCAAGCAATACATAGAAATTCATATCTCTTTTCTCTCTTTGTAATTCTCTTTCTTTCTCTCCAAGTTTTCTGCTTTTCTTCGGTTCTCTGTGAACTGTTATCATGGTATCAATCGCCGGCCGATCTTTGGTTCTCATTTCTGTTGCGCAAATCTTCTTGATCAATTGAAGCTTGATGATGGCTGCAAGTTCTGAGTGATTTCTACAAAAAGGGTCAAGGGTTTCGTTCATATCAGGTTCTTGGTTTCTGTTTTTGCAATGCACACCGTCTGTTTGCGTTATGTTCTAGTTGAAGAATGTTTGTTATTTTTCTGTGAGATTGAAGGCCGATAGCCATTGTTAGGAAATTGAAAGGACGATAGCCATTGTTTGAGCACATAAGAGGCCGATAGCCATTGTTTGATCAAGATTTATTGAGGTTAGGAAGCTGTTTTCATTGTAAAAAGGCCGATAGCCGTAAGAAAAGAAGGGTAGTATATTTGGGGTTCAAGAACAAATCTTGCTTGTTTTTTTTTTTTTTTTTTTAATTTTAATTTTTATCAGTATTATCTGTTTTTTGGTCCAAATGGCGGCATCTACTATTAAGATTAAAGGGTTGCTTGGTATGCTCATGATGAAGCTTCAGGATGACAATTTTGTCAAATGGAGTTTCCAATTTCAGTATGTTCTTAAGGGATACGATCTTTTCGATCATTTCACGGGTGAAGATCCATGTCCTCTGAGATTTGTTATTGATACAGAGGCAGGAGTTACTAACGAAATCACTGTGGCGTATAAAGATTGGGTGAAGAAAGATCTAGCCTTGCTTAGTCTTCTTATTGCTACATTGTCTGATGATGTTATTATTGGCTGTAAGACTGGGTGTGAGGCCTGCACTTGCTTACAAGAACGATTTGCATATGTCTCCATGGTCAGAATTAATCGACTAAAGAGTGAATTTCACACTATCCAAAAAGGTGGGGAATCTATGGATAGGTTTCTTTTACGGGTTAAAGCAATTACAGATCAACTAGTGTCTGCTGGAGAAAGGATAATTGAGAATGATTTTCTTATAGCTGTGCTATCTGGATTACCACCTGAGTTTGAAATGATAAAGACTATGATATTGGCTCGGGATTCTCCTATATCCTATAAAGATTTAAGGGCTCAACTTCTTGGTGCAGAGGCTAATATTGAGTCAAGAATGAAGTCTTTGAGTACGTCTATGGCAGCAATGTATGTTCGAGGAGAATGATCTGGTTCCAATGCATTCCAGAGTGATCATATTGGTTTTGAGGTTGGTGAAAGTTCAAATTCTCGGAGGTATCAAATGGGATATGATGGAGAACAGTCTAATGCTTTTCATGGAGGTTCTGGTTTTGTGGGAAATGGCAGCAAGTCTGCACAAATGAGCAACTTTTATGGGGAGAATAGGAAATATAATGGCACCTATAACAATGGTAACTTTGATCACAGAAGTAACAATGGTTCAAGAAATGTATCTGGTAGTGCAAATCAATTTGGTCATAGAAGTAACAATGGTTTCTGGCAATGGTAGAAATTTTCAGTCACAGAATGGAAGTAGTTCTTTAGGTAGTGGTTTTCAGAAGAGTAATACTTGGAATGGTAGTATAACTTACAGATCTGGTATTTCACCTGAGTGTCAAATATGTTCTAGGAGAGGACACATAGCAGCTAATTGCTATCACAGAACTGAAACTGGTAATACAGGTTTCATTGGTTGCCAGATTTGTGGGAAAAAATGACACATTGTGCTGGAGTGTTATCATTGGAATAATTTTGCTTATCAAGGTAATCCACCACCTCCTTCATTGACTGCAATGACTACACAAGCTAATATTGGACAGAATGTACCACAAAACAATGGACATGGGTTCTTAAATAGAGATGCTTGGATCCTAGACATCGGAGCTACACACTAGATGACTTCTAATGTCAATGCTCTTTCTCAAGTCAATTCCTACAATGGAGATGAGAAAATAACAATTGGAAATGGTGAAGGTTTGGCAGTCAAGAATATTGGTTCTTCAACAATTATAACTCCTACTAATGCTTTAATTTTGCAGAATGTTTTGCATGTGCCTCAAATCACTGTCAATCTTCTTTCTGTTAAGAAATTATGCAAAGATAACGGATGTTGGTTTATTTGTGATGATGTGGATTTCTTTATACAGGACAAGGCCACAAGAGTGATTTTGTACCAAGGAATGAGTGATGATGGGGAACTCTTCAAGATTCCAATGAATGTGTTTGATAATTCATTTGCTACAAGGTTAAGTAGATGTGCTGCATTCTTGGGACAGAAAGTAAGGATTGGGATTTGGCATCAAAGGCTAGGACATCCATCTAAGGAGATTTTGGCTAAAATGTTGAAAGCTGCTGATATTACTACTAGTAAAGATTCTTGTCCAACTATGTGTTCTTCTTGTGTAAAAGGGAAAATGTGTAGACAAGTATTTCTAATTAGACAAAATAGAGCTAAGTGTTTGTTTGAGAAAGTTCATTCAGATGTATAGGGACCATCTCTAATACAATCTGTAGAAGGATATAAGTACTACATTACCTTTGTAGATGAATTTTCTAGATTCATGTGGATATTTCCTATGTTCAATAAATCAGAAGCTTGTTCAATTTTTGTGAAGTTCACTGCTTTTGTGTTTAATCAGTTTAATGCTTCGATTAAATGTTTTCAATCTGATAGAGGAGGTGAATATATGAGTAAAGAGTTTAAGAAATTTTTAGCAAGTAAGGGTATTTTACACATGGTTTCTTGTCCATATACTCCTCAGCAGAATGGTATTGCTAAAAGGAGACATCGTCGTGTAGTGGAAACTGCCATCACTTTAATGACAGAAGCAAATTTACCTCAAATATTTTGGTATCATCCTTGCTCTCATGCAATCTTATTAATTAACAGAATGCCATCTCAGAACTTAGAGTTTAAGTCTCCATATCAGCTTCTGTTTGGGAAAACACCAGAGATTCATAACTTTAAGGTTTTTGGAACTGCCATTTATCCTTTACTGAGACCATATATTGTCAACAAGTTTTAAGCTCGATCTTCCCTATGTGTCTTTCTTGGCTATGCTTTGGGATACAAATGAGCAATATGTTATGATCTAAACAATAGAAAATTGATCATGTCAAGGCATGTAATCCACAATGAAGAAGTGTTTCCATATAAAACTAAACTGTCTCGAGGGTATAGTCATTCTGAACAATCCAAAAAGATAACAGATGATATGGTTATGGTTCAAATGCCTATTCCTGCAGTTAATAGTCTAGTACCAGTATCAAGTGGTGTGTCTATTCATGAATTACAAGCAGATTCAGTGTTAGATACTGTTTCTCAGCAGCAAGCTTCAAGTGTGCAGTCAAGATCTGATATGGAAGGTATTTTAGCATTTGGTCAATCTGTCAATACTTCAAGTATAACTCCAACATCAACTTCCCATCATCATCACTCCAATTCAAAAATTAATGAATCACCCTTGATGCCTGTCCATCACAGTTCTCAACTGGAGGTATTACTTCCAATTTCTCCACAACTGAGTGAACATTATGAAAATCATTCAATATCCACCGGTGCATTATCTATTCACCCCATGGTTACAAGATTGAAGAGTGGAACTATACAAAGGCAGAATTATGTTGCATACTTGGCATCTATTCCAGAATTAAACTCATTACAAATTATAGAAGATGAAGTGTTTTTTGGTGGGTTTTCATTTGTGACTGAGATAACGGATACTACATAACCATCTAATTTTTGAAAAGCTACTAGTATTTCACATTGGCAGAAAGTTATGCAAGAAGAATATGATTCCCTTAGGGCTCAAGGTACCTGGCAGTTAGTTCCATACCTTAATAACATATCTGTTGTTGGGAGTAAATGGGTTTACAAGGTGAAAAATAATTCTGATGGCAGTGTATCGAGATACAAAGCTCGATTGGTTGCTCAAGGTTTTTCATAAGAGCATGACATTGATTATTCAGAGACGTTTAGTCCTGTTGTTAGACACATAACAGTAAGAGTCATTCTTGCTATGACTGCAATGAATCACTAGGAGTTGAAACAGTTAGACATTAAAAATGCATTTTTGCATGGGGAGTTACAAAAGGAGGTTTATATGCAACAACCTTAAGGTTTTATTGATCCTACATGTCCTACCCATGTCTGTAAACTTGTCAAATCTTTGTACAGACTCAAACAAGCACCAAAGGCCTGGAATTCTAAGTTTACCAGCTATCTGTGGGCTATGGGGTTTAATGCTTCATTGTCTGACACAAGTTTATTTGTAAAGAAAAATGGTGCTGATATCATCATACTCCTATATGTGGATGATATAATTTTGACAGGTTCTAGTTCTGTACAAGTTCAACAGGTCATTCATGAATTATCAGAGGTATTTGAATTAAAAGATTTGGGAAAACTCAGTTATTTCTTGGGTCTACAGATTTCATATCAACCAAATGGTGATATATTTGTAAACCAGTCAAAATACATAACAGACTTGGTACATAAAGCTGGAATGGACTATTGTAAGCCAGCCACAACACCATGTAAGCCACACAACTTATTACTCATCACAGAAGGAGTGTCATTGACTGATCCTACATTTTACAGAAGTATTGTAGGTTCTTTACAATATTTGACCTTTACTAGGCCGAATATTGCTTTTGTGGTCAATTCTGTGTGCCAATTTATGAAATCACCAACTGATGTTCATCTTGGAGCTGTGAAACGAATTTTGAGGTATCTTAAAGGTACATTGCAGTACGGTATTGTGTATTCAGCAGCTACAAAACCAGTTCTCAATGCTTTCTCAGACTCGGATTGGGCTACAGATTTAAACACTCGAAGGTCTGTGACTGGTTATCTTATTTTCCTTGGTAATAATCCCATTTCATGGCAGTCAAAGAAGCAAAGTTCTGTCTCTAGAAACTCTACTGAAGCGGAATACAAAGCCTTAGCTCACACTGTAGCTGATCTAGCCTGGATCAGGGCAGTCTTGAAGGATTTGAAGTTGTTTTTGCCAACACCACCAGCTATACATTGTGATAACATGTTTGCGATTGCATTGAGTGCAAATCCCGTGTTTCATTCCAAAATCAAGCACTTGGATACAGATTATCACTTCATTCGAGAGAACGTGCAACAAAGTGATTTGGAAGTCTCCTACATTCCGACTGAAGATCAATCTGCCGATATCCTAACTAAGGGGTTACATGGTCCATTATTTGTTAAACATTGTTACAATCTTAAACTTGGTAACCCAAGTTAAGATTGAGGGGGGATATTCTCGGCCTTGTCTCGTTCTCAAATCCACTAGTACCTGGCAACTAGTTTGACCAACTTGTCCTATATATATATATATATATATATATATATATATATATATATATATATATTTATTTATTTATTTTTTTAAGTTTCTTTGGATCGAGAGGAGCTTTTGAATGTTATGTCGAATGTCATTTTTCATATTTGTATCAGTTCTTAATGTTATAAAATCACTGTTATTTTGTAAAAGAAAAATTGCATGCATAAATATAATTATATAACTCCATATATAGTGGAGACCTATATATCCAACTTAATTTTCAAAAGAGAAACCTATCTGTAACTGAGTTGTCTTTGTTGAAATGGAGCCACCCAGCAAAGTCGAAAGCTCAAGTCATTTACCTTTTGCCAAGTAGAAGGTAGGCAGACGATAGCCAGATACCTCTTAGTGGCCCCATGTTTCTTGTTATGAAAATTTTCTTTTCATGCTCTTCACGACATCAAATCGATACCCATATATCATTCACATGGAGATACTTTGAAAGAGATAGATATATAGGTTCTACATATGGTGAGCCAAAGGGGTATAAACACATGGTAGGGCATCAACCAACTGGTATATAAATGGCAGTTGGAAAATTGTACTGTAAAAGTCCAATATTAATCTATATGTTTCACCAAATACTACGAACTTTCTTAGTTTTGATAAGACATGGAGTATTTTGCAAGGATTGGTAATTTCGCATCCGTGATCATTTCGTTCAAAGAATGGAACTAGACGAGTTGGGTGGGTTTCAATTTCATTGGTGGATCTTTGATTTGTAGAGTAATGATATTATCCATTTTAAAATAAGATACGATTTGAGTTTCAGTTTCCTTTTTGTCATAGTTGAGGCCAAGAGTCTCATTGAGCTAGATCTTTTATGGTGGAAGAGTCATTTGCATTAGTTTTGCACAACAAGAAAACTTTGTAATAGTCACTAACTTATAATTAAGTAGAAACTATCAACTAATAGTATCTTTTTTAGCTACTGTTATACCATTACCCACCCCACTGTTGAAAAGTAAATTGCTTACTAATTTCTTGTTAGTAAATGATTTACTTATTAGATTTATCTTTGTTCTATTGTGTGGCTGTTTTTTGTTATGATAGCTTGAGCTCATATGCCAAGTGTAAGGTCTTAGATCAGTTTTCATTTTCAATGGCTCATATGCCTTGTAAGTGCCATGTGTCATAATCACAATGGCTCATGTATTTGAATGATTGTGATAGCTAATGTAAGAGAACAATCTATATGAATGAAAAGGCATCATTCTGCAATGGTTAGAATGTTGCAGTGGATATTCTCATTCTCTCCCTCTTTGTTCTTTCAACTCTCTTCGAAAATCCAATTTCTGATTATACAAACCGATCCAAATCTTAACACTCAGTTCGTCGATTCAGGTCTCAAATGGCTGGGTCAGGTGGTAGTGATCTTCGGGCTCCAATATTCAATGGCGACAACTATGAATTTTGGAAGATCAGAATGAGAACTATTTTTAAATCACATGGAACCTGGGATCTAGTTGAACAAGGTTTTGAAATCTCATAATCGAAAGGGAAGAAGGGTGATGCAGACGGGTCATCGGAATCGAAGAAAGGATCTCTGAATGAAAAGCTAATGAAGGATGCTAAGGCACTGGGTATTATCCAATGAGCTGTCTCGGATGACATGTTCCCCAGAATCTCAAACGAGGAAACCTTAAAGGGTGCTTGGGATATCCTACATCAGGAATTTCATGGCGATAAGGAAGTGAGATCCATCAAGTTGTAGGGTCTACGTTGTGATTTCGAGTACACAAGGATGAGAGATGATGAAACCTTGTCTGTGTATCTCACTCGTCTTCTCGAGTTGGTGAATCAGATGAAGGGTTACAGGAAAGATCTACCCAGAGAGGGTTTAGTCCAGAAATTGCTCATAAGCTTAATTAAGGAATTTGATCCTGTTTGTTATGTGATTGAACAAACTAAGGATATTGAAACTATTGAGGTACAAGAAGTAATTGCAACATTAAGAGGGTTTGCACAACGCCTTGATAGGTATGCTGAGAGTACCACTGAGAGAACTTTCAGTAGTATGAATCTGACTTCAAAAGGAACTCAACCAAATTCTTTTGGTAATTCTAAACCAAAGAAGGATTGGAAATCGAAAGGGAAGAAATGGGACCCTAAACCTCAGAATCCTGCTAATCGAGGTGGCAAATATGATCAGGGAGGAAAACCAGATCAGGCTAAGGGAAAATGCAAACATTGTGATAAGCTACACTATGGTGAATGTTGGTTTAAAGGGAAGCCAAAATGCCATGGTTGCAATCAATTTGGTCACTTCATCAAGGATTGTGATCAACCAAACAAGGCTGGGAAGCTTGTAAACTTTGCAAATCAGGTAACAGAATCTGCAACCATGTTTTATGCCTGCCATTCTGCTACCATTGGAAGGAATATGAATATATGGTACGTAGATAGTGCATGTAGCAACCATATGACCTCTCATGAATCTTTGCTTATTGATGTCGATAAGAATTTGAAGTGTAGAGTTAAAATGGGCACTGGAGATTTAGTGCAGTCAATAGGCAAAGGCACATTGGTTATAGAGATGAAGGGTGTGACTAGGTATATTAAAGAAGTTATGATTGTACCTGGGTTGGATGAAAACTTATTGAGTGTAAGGCAGATGGTAGAACATGGATATTGGCTTGTGTTTGGTGATTACATGGTTGATATTTATGGAGATAGATAGATGGAAGACTTGATTGCAAGTGTCCCGATGAAAGGAAATAGATGCTTTCCCTTAAGTTTGGAATATGTTAATCCTCACATGGCTAATAAAGCAACTGTTGAAGAGTCATCTTGGTTGTGGCATAAAAGATATGGACATCTAAACTACATCAGTTTGATGCTCCTGCAAGAGAAGGAAATGGTACAGGGTTTACCTAGACTACAAGTCTCTGAGCATGTTTGCTCTGGATGTGCTACAGGGAAGGGTCATAGAGAACCATTTGACAGAGGAAAGGTTTGGAGGGCATCACAACCTCTAGAACTTATTCACTCTGATATCTGTGGTCCAATGCAGATAACCACTATTAGAGGCAACAGATTCTTCCTTACCTTTATTGATGATCACACTAGAATGTGTTGGGTGTTCTTTCGGCAGCACAAGTCACAGGTCTTTAATATTTTCAAAAGGTTCAAATCCATGGTTGAGCTACAGAGTGGCTATCAAATCAAGAAACTCAGAAGTGATAGGGCTGGAGAATATCCATCCCTAGAGTTTTCAAGGTTCTGTGAAGATATGGGGTTAGAAAGGCAATTGACAATTGCCTACTCTCCACAACAAAATGGAGTTGCAGAGAGAAAGAACAGAACAATGATTGAAATGGCTAGAACTATGATGTATGAGAAGAAAATCCCTTTGAAATTTTGGGCTGAAGCTATGAACACAACCGTGTACCTGCAAAATCGATGTCCAACAAGTGCTTTAAACAATATAACTCCATTTGAGGCATTTAGTGGGAGGAAGCCAGGTGTTAAACACTTGAAAATATTTGGCTCTCTGTGTTATATTCACATCCCTGCACAGAAAAGACACAAATTGGAGGAAATTGGAGAGAATGGAGTATTTGTTGGATATGGTAATTGTGAAAAATGATATAGAGTTTTCAACTTGAGAACTCAAAAGGTTGAACTGTCAAGGAGTGTAATCTTTGATGAGAAAGCAATGTGGAGCTGGGAATCTAATGAGGCAGTGCAATTTGCTATTCCTTGGAATGATGAAGGAAGCTCAAGGATATCTGAATTTAAACTAGAGTCAAGTGATTCACCACACTCTATGCAATCTCCTATGAGATCACAAACAACTAGAGATCTGCAAGCATCTTAGAGATCTGATTCACTTGGTTCTCCGGTTTCAATCTCTGAAATTTATGATCATACTCCACAGAAATGGAAGATTTTGAGTGATGTATATGCTCAATGCAAGATGAGCATTATTGAACTTGAAGATTTCAGTGAAGCAGTCAAAGATGAAACTTGGAAAAAGGCTATGCAAGAAGAAATGTTGATGATAGAGAAGAATTCAACCTGGAGTTGGTTGATAGGCCATGCAACAAACCAATTGTGGGAGTGAAGTGGGTCTACAAAACAAAGCTGCATCTTGATGGTTCCATTCAAAAACACAAAGCTAGGCTTGTAGCCAAGGGCTACACACAGAAACCTGGGGTTGATTACAATGAAACCTTTGCCCCTCTGGCAAGGTTAGATACCATTAGGACACTCATTACACTAGCTGCACAGAAAGGTTGGAAACTGTGGCAATTGGATGTTAAATCAGCCTTTCTGAATGGTGTTCTCCAAGAAGAAGTATATGTGGATCAACCGGATGGATTTGTGATTAAAGGGGCTGAAGATAAGGTGTATAAACTGAGAAAGGCCCTCTATGGTCTAAAACAGGCACCAAGGGCCTGGTATAGTGAAATTGACACATACTTAATTTACTGTGGCTTTCACACAAGCTCAAGTGAAGCAACTTTATATGTGAGAAACAATGAGGGTGTTGGTACTTTGATTGTATCAATTTATGTTGATGACATATTGTACACAGGGAGTAGTGTAGAAATTATGGAAGAGTTCAAGACTGAGATGATGTGCAAATATGAGATGTCAGACTTGGGTTTACTCCATCATTTTCTTGGAATAGGGGTAACTCAAACTGAAAGGAGTATATTTATACATCAGAAAAAGTATGCTCTAGCTCTTTTGTATAAATTTGGACTCAAAGACTGCAAGCCAGTAAGCACTCATTTGGTTGCAACTGATAAACTATGAAGAGAAGATGGAAGTGAACCTGCAGATGAGTGTGAGTACAGGAAAATTGTTGGGAGCCTTCTGTATTTAACAGCAACTAGGCCAGATATTATGTTCTCTGCTAGTTTACTTGCATGATTTATGCACAAGCCTACCAAGAAACATTATGGAGCTGCTAAAAGAGTCCTAAGGTATATTCAAGGAACAATTGACTTTGGGATTGAATATGTGATTGGAAAATCTGCCTTGTTGATTGGTTACTGTGATAGTGACTGGAGTGGATCTGATGAGGATATGAAAAGCACCTCAGGGTATGCTTTTTCATTTGGAAGTTGAGCATTCTCATGGGCTTCAGTTAAGCAGCATAATGTAGCACTTTCAACTGCAGAAGCAAAGTATGTTAGTGCAGCTGAGGCAACCTCTCAAGCCATTTGGCTTAGGTTTGTGCTTGAGGACTTTGGAGAAGAGCAAGTTGCTGCAACTTCCCTATTCTGTGACAACACTTCAGCCATAGCCATGTCTAAGAATTCGATATTTCACCAAAGGACTAAGCACATTGGCAGGAAGTTTCATTTTATTAGAGATGCAATTCAAGAAGGAGTGGTTGATTTAATTTACTGCAGGAGTGAAGAACAGATTGCAGACATCTTTACCAAGGCTCTTCCCAAGGATAGATTCAACTATTTGAGAAGCTCGCTTGGTGTGAAATCAGTTAGCAATTTAGAAGGGAGTGTTGAAAAGTAAATTGCTTACTAATTTCTTGTTAGTAAATGATTTACTTATTAGATTTATCTTTGTTCTATTGTGTGGCTGTTTTCTATTATGATAGCTTGAGCTCATATGCCAAGTGTAAGGTCTTAGATCAGTTTTCATTTTCAATGGCTCATATGCCTTGTAAGTGCCATGTGTCATAGTCACAATGGCTCATGTATTTGAATGATTGTGATAGCTGATGTAAGAGAACAATCTATACGAATGAAAAGGCATCATTCTATATGAATGAAAAGGCATCATTCTGCAATGGTTAGAATGTTGCAGTGGATATTCTCATTCTCTCCCTCTTTGTTCTTTCAACTCCCTTCGAAAATCCAATTTCTGATTATACAAACCGATCCAAATCTCAACACCCACTAGTCACAGATAGACCTTTTAATCACCTCATTATATTGGTGATATGAATGCAAATTCCAGAAAAGAGTAAGTTCATTAAATTATACTTGGAAAACAAGTAACAATGTTGGGCTAATTGACAAAAACCCGAGGAGGGGTGAGGGTGTTTGCAAAAGGGTCTTTGATGCCTAAGTCAGAAATGGCTAATTTGAAAGAACTGAATTCAAAGAGTTTTGAGTAGTAAAGTGGCGGTTACTATTTATAGGAGAAGTTATCAAAAGTTGTCTGCTAGCAGGGATGCACTGTGCTAGGCAGACTAATGGAGTAGACCTTTGATGGAATACTTGTCCTTTGACAGGTGGCCTGACGTACTAGGGGAAGGAGACTTGATGGCCGAAGGACTCCATGACATCTGCAAACAGGCTTAGAAGACATGTTGGCAATGGGCAGTTTTGCATAGCATCGAGGTGGAAAGGGTGGTCTGCTCACGGCACCAAAGGCAAAACCGTCAAATTAAGTTTGTAGTCCATGTGTGTATGATCTTACTGAATGCGGTTAATTTATGTCGTCGACTAAAATACTCATGTTGCCAGGGTTTAGCTTCCAAGTGTTTGGACTCCATTGCTTGACTACTTTAGATATCAATTAATAATACAAAGTACTGGACCTCATGCAATGTACTCCGGAATTACACTTTGTTTTCAGTTACCGAAGCTTAAATTGGAGAAGGCAGATTTGTAAAGATAAAGTCACAACAACAATACATTCATGCATGTCTGCAGAATTTGGATAGGATAATCACGGCCAACTGTATGGAATAGGGATATGTGAGAATACAAATTAGACCAAAATGGGATGAGTTTAAGCTAGACCTAAATGCTAAGCACTGAACATGTGCATAAGAAAAACAGAATTAATATATATATATATATATATATATATATATATATATATGCAAAAAGGAAAACGAGAACATGTTTTTTCTTTTCAAACTTTTCCGCTGTACGTTATTTGTACTATTCTTTAAGTTTAAAGTCAAAAGAGAATAAGGGCATGTGTCCTAGATTTAGCTGACAAGTTTGCTGATTTTGTTAACGGTCGGTTTTAAATTCAAGGACCTGGATTGTCTGCCCTCCCTCATCTCATCCCTTTCTCATCCCTTTCTCATCCCTTCCTATTTATGTGGTTACAGTTAAGCCACGTCAACATTTTATATTGATTTTTTCATAGAAATAATAAGACAAAAAACAATGGGAATATAAAATGTTGACGTAACTTAACTGTGACCACATAAAAATGGAGGGGATGGGAAGGGTATGGGATGAGGAGGGCAGACAATCCAGGTCCTAAATTCAAATCCCTCGTGACAGCTTAATTAGCTTAGAACTTTCTAATTATAGATATTCAATTAGTAATATATGTAAGTAAATTATGCAACGGAAAAACTTATTCACAATTATCAACTTAACCACTTACATGTGGAAGACATCGTCTCAGAGAACTAGGATTAATAACTGAAGTTCTTCTGCAACTCTACACAACCAAAAGCAAGGCTTGCTCAATGGGGCTTGAGTTTTGTGTAAACTTGCCTGTACTGTGAGAGAGCAGGGACCTCAGTTTTATATTGCATACGATGGAATTCAATAAGGATCCCTCCCATTAAGTGATTCTTATCAAAGAGTAGCCTTATCACCGTGAAACACTTATGCATTATATCAGCTAGAAGAGTTCTAGTTTTATCAAGAATGTATCTGACTTCAAACTTTAAGTAATACAGTTCCTAATAAGTATACCACAAGTGTCAATCCTAATATCCTTATCATTCCAAATGTCTTTAATCAAATCACCAAGTGTTTGCTCTCATATAGAACTTACAATATTTTATACAATTTAACAACCATGCACTCATAATAAGGGAACCGAATCCCAATAATCTGAGCCTAAGGATCAAATGATCCGGGCCGTTGAAATTTGTTCTAACGGCTACAAACAGAGGGCCCCACTAAAGTTATAATAATTGTAGCTGTTGGATCAAATTTCAACGATCCGGATCAAATGATCCTTGGGCTCAGATTATTGGGATCCGGTTCCCATAATAAGGGGGACACCCCTATGTTGGGAGAGTTTCTTGTGTAGAGAATCCAAATTGGAGTAAGTGTGAGAGAGAAAGTGGAACTAAAGTGGGGTAAGTGTGAGAGATTCTTGATCTGTAAGGGACACGTAGTCTGGTTTTTGTATCACATAATTTCTTCTATATTGGATCTTACTTCTCCAAATTAGCTATGGTGGGACAAATATTAGGGAAATAGACAAAAATGACGCATTTTCTTAATCTTGGGGCAGAAATAAGACAAACCGGCCATGCAAAAGCCATGCACACCATACACAAACCAAAATTACTAAAATACCCACATATAGATACTAGAAACCCTCAGCTCATTGCATCATTTTTCTCATTTGGAAGAGAAGGATGTCGAGAGAGCTTTGTGAGCTCTGGGTTTATGGGTTGAGTTCAGATCTCTGAGCTCAGACTTCGAAGAGAGAGAAGTCCAAAGAGTTGTGAGAAGAGTGATTTGGGTTTTAGGTTGACCTCATACCTTTGATTTCGAACATAGGGATGTCAAGATAGAGGTGAGAAGAGTGAAGTCGGGGTTTTCAGGTTTTAGCTCAGATCTGTGAGCTATGTGTATTATTCTTCCATAACCAAACACAACAAATTGTTTCATCCTTAAAGATAGGACGTTTGTACCATATTTTTCTGTTTTGGACGGAAAGTTCAATTTTTCCCTGTGACTGAAGCTTCGGCAAGCATAGTAAGGTAGGGTGTTTAGTTCCAAGTTCCTTCATCAATGATTTATGGATTAAATGGGTTTTTAGTAAGATGAACTAATACTTAGAAGTTAAATTAGGGTTTGCATTTCATGGTGGGGCCTATGGGTTATAGAATAAATTTTAAGTTTTGATGTGCTACAAAATTAGGATGTAAAAATTTCTGGTTCAAGTGTCTAATTGCATAAATTTGTGAAATTTTTTCCATAATGTGCATGTGGTGTGCATTGCTACATCTTAATATGAGAAGCGAGAATGTTCACTAGTTATGAAACACATATGTTGTGCCCTGGAATTTAGCGAGTATGATCACAACCTAGTTGGCCTCGGCGAAAAACAAAATTAAGAAAAAGCTTAGAGGACGTTAAGGGTCATGCATGTCCATGAAATAATGACGAGTACCATGTTTTCCACATGCATGGTTAAGCAGTGGTTGATATACGTAACAAGACTTTTCAAACTGTCACTGACAATTACGTTTTAATTGTATCCAATATACCAATATGTTGCCGTTAAAGTTTCTTATTAATGCGAAAATCAGCTCGTTGCTCGATCTCCCGTTTTGTGCATATCATGTGCATGTGCATGTACTGTACATATGATGTGCACGTGGTGTGCATATAGTATACATGGTGCGTATTTACATATTTGATACTATTCGCACTAACGTAGTTTAGGACATTGTAGGCACTGAAGATAACAAGGATACATAGTCCTTATGTGATTTAATATCATATAATAGTTAGCAATATTCGAAAAAAGAGTTGCGAGCTCTGGGTTTTTGGGTTAAGCTCAAATCTATGAGCATGTCATGTGCATGGTGTGTACATGCCATGTAAATACAATGTATAAATGCGTATTTTTACTACTTTTTCCTTTGATTCAGAGGCAGGCCTTGCATATACAAAGAAAGCGAACGAGTTTGCGAAACAATTTCCTTTGATTCAGTTGGGTTCTTTCATGCCCATTCAAACTGCAATTTTCAAATCCTTGAAATATTTGAACTCAATCACATTTGATATCAAATTCAAATTAAAGAATCTTCGGTTCTTCATACTAAGTTGAATCCTATAAATTAAATCAAGTTAAGGATCGCTTTGGCACCATGAAGCTTTAACGTCGTTCGATTGTAAGCCATTGCTGCCTCTATCACTGTGTCGAAGGTCCCCAGCCAAACCCGAGAACCTCTGCAATTCAGGTCTCGGATCTCCATGGCGTACTTGCCCCAAGACCTTTGTCAGAATCCCCGATAGTACTTATTCTTCTCTTCATCGAAATCACTTTTTGAACCGTAGATGACTTCGTGGTGGCCTAGTATGAGCTCGCGAACTAGATCCAGGGTTGGGGTGGCAGGTTTCGGATCCATTTACTTTATAATTTCAAGCTTTTGCTCGAATTTAAAGTACTATTCACTGACTAGAGGCTTCGACTCGAAGTTGAACGAATTTTGCAAGCTCAAATTTGTGGATTTGGGAGTTGTAAGGTCGATTACTTGGGTGGGGAGAGAGAGAGAGCTTGGAGGAAGAAGATAGGTGGGTTAGAGATAATGAGGGAGTTAGAGCTCTTGGATGAAGAAGATGGGTGGGTTAGGGTTCTTCGAGCTAGGAACTAGGCGAGAGAGATATTCAGAGAAAGGTGCAAATGACCTCTGGATGGGAGAAAATAACACATTTATATATGAGGGCAATTTGGTCATTTCAAGGTGTAGGACGAATCCTATTTCTATCCTATTGTTGTGCTTGGCGTGTGCATGCTCTGTGCATATTTGAAAATTCCTATTTGGTCCCAAGATTAAGAAAATGAGTCATTTTTGTCTATTTTCCAAAATATTAAGGCAAGCCTTCTAAGTATAGATTCCAAGAGTATCCCTAGTGAGGGGCTCTAAATGGAGCTGGAAAAGTGGTGGATATAGCTCATTTAGAGCTCCGAGAAATCTTTGGGCCTCTATAGAAGAATCTCTCCTGATGACGGGCTATTTATTATCGGGGCTCTATATGGGGCTATATATATTTGTTTATGTAGTAGTTTGATTACACAATAAATTTTTTTTATGTTAATTTTTCTTAAGTTGATTTTTGATGTGTTACCTCAAATAAAAAAATTATGAACATTTCAACCTAAAAAAATCCAAAATCTGACAAAATTAGATTTCATCACTTATGAACCATTGGGTTAGGTCATCTTGTCTCAAACTTATTCGTTGGTTTGTTTATCTAAAATTAGACAAGATAAGATTTCATCTCATAACTAAATTGTAATGCCCTTGCAATTTAGGGGTGTTGTTTGTTTATGTTTTCAATTTAGGTCGCTAAACTTCCATTGTCGTTTTAATATGTAGTCTCTAAACCTTCCCCGTTTCTTTAGCTTCCCAATGGTCTTCCAAAGAGAATAAAAGGCCCCAATAGAGATGGGAGATGAACTGATTAGAATCCAAAGACCATGCCACCTTGTACGCATTCTTGAAAGAAAATAAACATTTTGAATCACAGATGACATGACCTGGAAAGAAAAAAAAAATACTATAAATAGAAGTATATAACCTCCTATTTAGTCACTAATATAACGAGAGTCATCAATAGAGGTTAGAGGCAAATTGACATAAGATGATCTATAAAAATAGCACAGCTGATCAAACTTGCCTACAATGAAAAGGCAAAACTCACTTATAACGAGAACACAAAATTTACCTATAAAGCAAGACTACATGACACAAATAAGTCAACTTGAGTTTTAATTTGGATTTATTACGAGGATAAAACAACAAGCTCTCTCCTTCTGAGAGACTCTTCATCGTCTGTGTGAGTTTTCTAGATTTGGCAATTCTTTCTAAGACCAAGATTGTCTGCCTTCTCACTTACCATCCCCTTCTATCCCCTCCTACTTTTGTAGCCATTGATTTCATGTTTAGTTAATTTAATGCTCCATATTTTGTAATCTCACCAACAACTCCAAACCATCTTTAAACCTTTCCAGCTAGATCTACAACCTCTGCAAGTGCCTTCCTTCATCTCTCCATCATGTCGAGGGTTCAGTTTTCCGGTGGCTAGCAAATGCCTCGGCAAAACTTCCCGTCTGTTTCCTCACATGGGACGGATCAATATCGTAGAAGACCGGTAGACTGGTCCCCTACCCACTGTAAAAAATCTCCATAGATTTTGACTGGATCTTTTGACCAAAAGTCCCCAAATTTCACAACTGAAAAGTGAAAAACTTGTGTTCCTCTGTCTCCGCCGAGATCTCTCACTATTTCTTCTGGAGTAGAATTCTCTTCCCTACAAATCTACTGGCTCGACCTTCTTTTCCATCCATATTTATTTTAATTTACAAATTAGCAAAATTACCAACAAAACCGAGCTGTTTGGTTTACCAAAAATCAAAACCATTCCTCCCTCCCTCGCACGCTGATCGAAATAAAATCCCAAATTCCCAATTTATTTTTTGTGTTAATTTAAAAAATTACTAATTCATCAAGTTTTAGATCTAAAGGTCCAAGCTTTCCTCTTCTTCTGCTTCCTCAGCCTCTGAACCCAGGTACCCTTTTGAGCTTTTTCCCTCTATTTTTTTGGGTTTAATTTCTTTCAATTTTCTGTTGCTTTAACATGCTTGAATTTTGATTTGATCCGTCCCATGTGAGGCCATCTCCAACCGATGGCCGGCCAGAGGGCTCGTTTTAGCTCTCTGGCGCTCCAAGATTCTCCAAGATATTAATATTTTAATGAACAGTACAGGGCCATATTTGCCTCCGTCTCCAACCGAGGGCCAGAGGGCCAGAGGGCTCGTTATAGCCCTATCACAAAAAACGGTTTCCAACCGAGGGCCAAAGAGCCATAGGGCCAAACATAATTTATTATTTAAAAACTACAACTTAAATTCAAAGTGGGCGACACTTGTCCAAGCAATTCCAAACCCTAGGAATGTTGTTTCATATTGTTTAATGTTGTTTCATGTTACTTAATTTAATTTAATTTAATGTTGTATAATGGCTTAGGAAGTTATAGGAAAAAAAATATGAAACAAATTTTGTGAAATAGAAGTTATAGGAAAAAAAAAAGAATTTAAAATAAAATGAAAAAAATTTTGTGAAATAGAAGTTATATGAAAAAAAAAAATTAAAATAAAATGAAACAAATTTTGTGAAATAGAAGTTATAGGAAAAAATGGAATTTTAAAAAAATATGAAACAAATTTTGTAAAATAAAAGTTATAGGAAAAAATAGAAGTTATATGAAAAATTTTGTAAATAAAAAATAATAATAAAACTGTAAAAAAAAAAAATTCAAATGCAACGGCTAGTCAGCTAGCCATTGCATTTGAATTTTTTCTTAAGAATATAACCGACAAGAATACATCTATATTATTTAGTATAAATGTATTACTGTCGGTTATAACCGACATTAATACATTTATATTAGTAATACAATGTTTTCCTTTCGGTTATAATCGACAGGAATAACAACACTTTAAAAAAAAAATGGCCAACCCTCCAGCCCTCTTCGATTCAGTGGGGCCTTCCCAGATTCCAGAGCCCTCTGGCCTAACCCTCGGTTGGAGACAGTTTTCGGGCTAGTTTCGGCCATCTGGCCCTGAACCCTTCAGTTGGAGATGGCCTGAGGAAGTAGACAAAAAGCTTTGTCGAGGCATTTGCTAGACACCGGAAAACTGAACCCCTCGACATCATGGAGAGATGGAGGAAAGCACTTGTAGAGGTTGTAGATCTAGCTGGAAAGGTTTAGGTTTGGAGTTGTTGGTGAGTTGGCAAAATCTGAAGCATTAAATTAACTAAACATGAAATCAATGGCTAGAAAAGTATGAGGGGATGGAAGGGGATGGTAAGTGGGAGGTCAGACAATCTTGGTCCGGCAAACCTTTTCCTTTTCATTTATTCTTTATATCTGTTTTTTTCTTTCTCTCTGTTTTGGTTAGGCCTGGCAATTCCTGACATGACCCGATAACCCGACACGACACGACACGACACAAAATTAACAAGTGTTCGGGTCGACACGATAACTAATCGAGTCGTTATCGAGTAACCCGATAAGCACCTGTTAAGATAACAGGTTGGTTCGGGTATACATGTGAGTAACACGATACACGATAAGCAAAATATTAATTTTATAATTTTATAACCCTAAAAAAATACTTTAATAATTTATATATATATATATATATATATATATATGACACACCCCGTCCCGAAGGTAGGGCGTGCTGGCCGTCACGTGAACGTGATGTAAGCCATGTGCATTGTGTGGAAGCAGGATCAATTCAAGGATACGAACCAATTAAAACCGAAACACTAGCAATACTAGTGTACAAGAAGTGTGAATTTCAATAATACAGAGCATAATAGTCTACGTCCAGTCAAGCAGAAGTACTGAATAGAAATAACACCCGAATGTGGTCCTACATAAATGGAATTCTGTCAGAACGTCCGATGGGCTCCTCGTATGCCACCAACGAACGCTACCTAATACTTGGAGGGGCGAAAAACATAAAACTGAGTGGGTCAGCAACAATTCTTTTCAAAACCTTTCCTTTCAAAAGTTATAACCCTTCGCCGTAAATCCTGTATAATTTCCCAGAAATAAAGTATATACTCATATATATATATATATATATATATTTCTCAAAACCCGCTCGAAAATACGCATGTATGAAAGTATGCATATGCCATGCCAAAGTATCAACTAAATGCCAAAGCATCTCTGTGAATGTGATTGAATACTCAAATATCATCTCAGCCCTCGGCTGTATATAGCTCATATCATACTCAACAAATCATATAACTCATAATCATCATAATCAAATCATATATATGCCTTGCACACACATCAATACCACCTCTAGTGGTCTGCACAACATCACTGATAATAAACTAATATGCTTTAGTGCTACAATCACATGAAGACTGAGCGATAAATCGGGGGTCACCTACGAGTCGAACCCACCTATAGTGGCCTATTCGACAGGACTGAGCACCTAACTTGGATCCAAGGCGAGCATGCGGTGCGGGAGGTGAACAACACGTGAAAGACTGAGCCCCTCTCTGGGCGTGAGCACTAATATCAGTGTGCAGGTCTATGAGCTCTAATCATATCACATCACATCACATTTCATCATTCGTTCACAATAACTAGCATATAACTTACCTGCCACTTACCTATGCGTCCTCAGCACCGACATTAATATAAACAATCAATAATGCATAATTAAACAAATAGATACTTTGCATGGCATTTCATATTGCATTTCATAACACATTTCATTTAAACTGATTTTCTGGGCAAAATTCATTTATATAGGTATATACGGAAAAATAACTGCCCACTCACTATTATATCGAAGGATCATAACCCCTTAGCCTTCCTTGCCTGTGTTCGTCTTCCGCATAAGCCTCGCATATATGATAAGTAACCGAAATAATGTTAATTAAGCACATAACCAACTTTCGCTAATAACTTCTCATATATTGCTCAAATTGGGTATATGAATATACCACCGACACCTACTTAACCTCACGAACATCCCAATATTTTTAGAATATTTTTCCGACCACTGCGAGTGCACGGCAAGACGCGCGGCTATGCGCAGGGAACCCTAACGGTAACAGTAACGGCAGTTAGGGAATATTCCGTTACAAATCAGCATATACCGTTTATTATACCTGGCCCCGTTAGCATATTCCGTCACACTTGACGGAATATTCTCCTCCTTTTTCCTTGGTTCGCCGGAGACCATCGCCGGTGCCGTTGCAACTCGCCGGTTTCTGGGAATTTTCCAAGCTTCGTATCTCAGTCAATTCTTATCCATTTTTCATGAAATTTTCACCAAAATGAGGCTTACAACATAAGAAACAAAACCTTACCAAGATTTGGACCTAAAACCTTCGAGAATTTGTCTGAGATCCTTCGATAATTCCGGCCAAACTGTGATGCTTTGATCTCGGCCTCTAGGCATCCAAATCAACTCATTCTTCCTCTTCAAGTTTCGTGGAGAGGTCCTTAAGCTCCCTATGAGCTCCAAATACCTTGAAACCTTCAATTCCACGAGCACATGAACAGTACCCAATATCGGCTTCTCTGGTTCTTCACAATCTCGACGTCCAAACTTCATGAAAATGGTACTCCGAGCATCATGAGGGTGATCTAAAGCTTCCTATAAGCTTAGAATCAACTGAAACCCTCATGATCACAAGAGCATGAACAGTGCCTTATTCGGGGTGCCTGGGTTGAGTTCGCTATGACGAGATGAAGGAAATGGTACTAATCACGAGCTCGATCTGTGCATAAATGGGTTGGTTTGAGGTTCGTCCGTACGAAATGGAGGAGAGAGAGTGACTGAGAGTTTGAGTGAGAGTGAGGCACGAGAGAGAGGAGAGTAGGATTTTGTGTGTGTGGGAGTGGTCCACGTGGTCACCAACCAACCAAAGAACACTTGAGTCCTAAGTGTTCCAAAAACTTAGGAAGATAAGTATTAACCAAATGTATATGTCACACACACCTTAGTAACCTTTAGGGACAATTCCGTCTTTTCACGTCCTTGATAAAATGATTTCGGGACGGGCCGTGACATATATATATATATATATATTAATTTAACAATTTTACACCCCTAAAAACTATAATAATTATATATATATATATATTAAATTAAATTTTAAAAATTGGTGACCATTGGATCAGTTTAAATATACATACCATTTAATTTTTCAAGTGTTATACACACAAAATAAATAAATTTAAATCTACTTAATATATATATATATATACACACCACTGAACTTGATGGGATACGAATTCTACGAAACTAATTTCAACGATCCAACCGTCAAACTTGTTTGTATATGCTTCGAGATCGCATACGCCGAAAATCACAAAAAACAAACATTCAGAGATCAAGTAATGGGATAAAAAATTTCGACGGTTAGAAACGGAAAAATCACGATTTAACAGTTATTTTAACTTCGATTTTGATTATTTTTTACAACTACACTCCTTGACCCTACATGAATACAATGAATGAATTCGATCTTCAATTTAAAATATTTACACAAGTGGATACCACAAAATCTTATGTTATACTTAATGAATGTATAAATAAACTAAGTGTTAGTGAATCTATCGTTTTAATGGGCTACACATTCTACGAAACTAATTTCAACGATCCAACCATCAAACTTGTTTTGTATATGCTTCTAGATCGCATACGCTAAAAATCTCAAAAAACAAACATTCAGAGATCAAGTAACGGGACAAAACTTTTCGATGGTTATAAATGAAAAATCACGATTTAATGGTTATTATAACTCCAATTTTGATGATTTTTTACAGCTACACTCCTTGACGCTATATGAATACAATGAATGAATTTGATCTTTAATTTAAAATATTTACACAAGTGGATACCACAAAATCTTATGTTATACTTAATGAAAGTATAAATAAACTCGTAAGTGTTAGGAAATCTATTGTTTTGATGGGATATGCATTCTACGAAACTAATTTCAACGATATAACCGTCAAACTTGTTTGTATATGCTTCGAGATAACATACGCCAAAAATCGTAAAAAGCAAACATTCAGAGATCAAGTAACGGGAAAAAACTTTTCGACGGTTATAAACGAAAAATCATGATTTAACGGTTATTTTAACTCTGATTTTGATGATTTTTTTACAGCTACACTCCTTGACCCTATATGAATACGATGAATGAATTCAATCTTCAATTTAAAATATTTACACAAGTGGATACCACAAATCTTATGTTATACTTAATGAAAGTATAAATAAACTCTAAGTGTTAGTGAATCTATCGTTTTGATGGGATACGCATCATACGAAACTAATTTCAACGATCAAACTGTCAAACTTGTTTATATATGCTTCGAGATCGCATACGCCAAAAATCGCAAAAAACAAACATTCAGAGATCAAGTAACGGGACAAAACTTTTCGACGCTTATAAACGAAAAATCACGATTTAACGATTATCTTAACTCCGATTTTGATGATTTTTTACAGCTACATTCCTTGACCCTATATGAATACAATGAATGAATTCGATCTTCCATTGAAAATATTTACACAAGTGGATACCACAAAATCTTATGTTATACTCAAGGTATTAAATATCGATGATATCGGAAATATCGGTAGTCCGAAAACACGGAAATATCGATGGAAATATCGGGATAATATCGATATCGATAAAAATTATATGGAAACCACGGAAATTGTAAGAAAAACTTGGATATTGAAACTTTGCAGGATGTTTATTTAGTCAATTATCTATTAGTTTATCACAAAAAATTGGAAGGAAATGCATTGCATGATGGATTTAACATTATCAAGTTGATTATATAGCGAGCTGACAAACATTGTGAGAGTAGAAAATATGTAGTAATTAATGAAAGAAGTTTAAACACACCATAATCATTTATATATAATGAAGTAGTACAATATTTTACACTTTATACATTACATGGTAAGATACATAAGTGACTTAGTACCACATAGAGTTCCTATGAGGTTCAAATTTTTCACTATCTTCATCATCCCTATGTGTAGAGTGAGTGTATTGTGAAGAGTAGTTATCAAATGATAAATCCCCAAAATAGTTTTGCATGTAATTGTTAACATGCCACCCATATGGATCCGAGATTGGTTGACGTTGTCCATAAGCAAAATCATTTGAAGATTGAGTCTCGGATTGTTTCCATGAGTCGCTCGATTCCATCCCAACAGGAATGGGATATGAAGGGTAGGGAAATGGTTGGTTATGAGTATAACCATAGTTACTACTTCCCACTCCAACAGAGTCCGAAGTTCTAGATAACGAGTCATCTTCTTAACTTGACAAAATCCCCTTGCCTCTTTCTCTACAAGTATAGTCCTTCCCTATGGCACCAATTCCTGGTCCTGCCCGCCTACTGCCATGGTCATCATCCTGTGTTGCATGCGTGAAGTTTGCCTCACCAGTGAAGGGGCTCATAAATCTGGGAGGTGGTCCAACATAGTTTCCATATCCACCACCACTACCTCCAGCTCCACTATATCCTTCATCATTCCCACCTCCGATGGTAGGTGAGTCTCCTGATCTTGTACTAGAGCTATCATTAGTATCAGCACGATGTTGTGGTTGTGTAGGATTGGAAGAAGATGGAATTCCAGTGTTTCTTGGTCTTGGGCGCAGAAGTTCTTCCAAAGAGTCAGCGCTGCTAGATCCCACCTCCTCCTCTAATACTTTTTCTACATTTATCCCTTCATTACATGCTTCTTCAGCAACTCTGGGAGCTGGGTTGCCTTCATCATCATCTAAATGAAGAGGTCTAATCCATTGATAAAGTTGGTTACCCTTTGTATCATCATCTTCAGCAACAATATCAAACACATCTAGTGGGTTACCACGATTGACATGATCTATTTCTGCTTCCTTATCTCGAATTTGAAGCTTCATGTTGTAGTAGCAATAAACTAATTTTTCCAACCTACTATGAGCCAACCTATTTCTTTGCTTTGTGTGTATGAGTGCAAATGTGCTCCAATTTCTTTCACAAGCAAATGAGGAAGTTGTTTGTGATAATACCTTGATTGCTAACTTTCTCACAGTTGGTGCATCGGTCCCATACATGATCCACCATTCAGCTACAATGAAAAAAAATGTTGATAAGCCTAATAAGTCCAACAAATTCTATTATAAACTTATAGTGAAATATGTTTACACTCACTAGGAGACATTTTTGTTCGAGCAGCAACTGATGTTGGTTCTCCAAAAGTTCTTCTTGCATCTTTAAACCATGTTAGCTGAATTCAATAAATCGTGTTAGTTTAATCCAACAAAGTAATTAGTATAATTTAAGTAATTGTGTACCTCATTTCCAAATTGGCCAACTGCTGGTGATGCAGGGTCTAATTTAGAGTATACATTATGTACAGCACGTATAAGGGTACCATCATCTCCAACACTGGGTCTGTATTGGTATCGAGGATTCAAATAATATGCTGTTCAAAGAAACACATACTCTAATAAGAGAAATAATACTTATGCAACTAAAGAAATGAATTGCAAATTATGACATAATTTATACTTGCTGCATCCAAATCGTGGTATAATGTTTTATACCATTGGTCTTCAATTATCTTTATGCCCCACCTTGCACCATGTTTTCTTTCCAATTCATCCTTCACTACAGGCATCAACTCATATATTGCCCCCATAGTAGGATACACTTCTGTGTCAACGATCCGTAAAACTTTGTAAAGAGGTTCAAACACTTGGCAAACATGTTCTGATTGAGTCCAAAAAGCATGATCAAGCACTATACTTTCCACCATACGATCTGCATTTGAGCGGCTCAAATTGTGGTTGGCCCAATCGTCACTAGTGAATAGTTGCTTCAACCCTGCTTTCTTCTTAAGTAGGCTGTCTAATGCAACATAGTTGGTGGCGAATCAAGTAGTAGCTGGACGAATAATTTCTCCTTTGCAAAATTCACGCATCTTTGCCAACAACCAACTGTGATTGTAAATATAATTTGTGATCGTTCTAGCTCTTTTTACCATAGTAGCAACATTCTCTCTCTTCCCTATTGCCTCAAACATGAGATCAATACAATGTGCTGCACATGATGTCCAAAACACATTATGATGCTTCATTAACTTTTTTCCAGCTTTGACAAATGCAGAACCGTTG
Organism: Heteromeles arbutifolia; assembly: GCA_024362995.1. Classification (NCBI taxonomy): domain Eukaryota; kingdom Viridiplantae; phylum Streptophyta; class Magnoliopsida; order Rosales; family Rosaceae; genus Heteromeles; species Heteromeles arbutifolia. Next base: position 19,580,182 of record JANCRC010000012.1, read on the forward strand.
TCGGTGACGACTTGGACAACATTATTCTCTCCCACCTCCATGATTACATCCCTCAATAATTTGTAAATATACTTGTAGTTCTTTATATGGTCTGAAGCGTCAACAGACTTCAAAAAAATTGTCTTTCCCTTTGGAGTATACCATGAAGTTTATGATAGACAATATGATTGGGCCAGTCCATCCGTCACACATGATTGTGCAACAATTAGTTTCCCACTTTGACCTCAACTTGTTAACATACTCGCCAATGTCTTTATACTCCATATCCAAAAATTTGTTTCTTATCTCATAGGGAGTGGGAGGTTGTACTCCAACACCGGCCTGTTGACATCCCACTACCATATTTTTGAAATGATGTAATGATGCTTTCTGAGTAGGGACATTTTCATAGATAAAGAACTTGCTAATTAGACACCCCATTCCCTCCTTCACATTACCTCCAGTGAAATAACTCCAAACACTCTTTTGACGTGCTTTGGATGACTTATATAAACTTGGGGCTATTGGTGGTGTTGGTTGTGATTCTCTAAGACTGCCTCCCCGTCTCATTTGTGCACCACCACTTGTCCCGGAACCTTGTGCTCTATTAGGAATTTTATGAAGGTGTTCTCTTTCCCATGCTGACTGTTTGGAGGCACGTAATGCTTGTTTCAAACTGCGTCGTTCTTCAGGTCCCATGTCATCATCACATTCGTCCTCATCGTCATCATCATCACTGTCAACCGCTTGGCCAATGACTTCTCCTCGTAGCCCAGCTCGAATATTTTCCATTCCATGTGTTATCTTTTCCTTCTGCTGTTTTTTATTTTTTAATAATGTGCTGATGAATGCCTTCACTTCTTGGGGGACATTATCGAATCGTTGGACATTTTTTGCTGGATCTAATCCACCAAGATGGTACTTAAGTTGTGTCACTCCGCCACTCTTCGGATCACACACGCACACAGACATCACACGCAGACAGTCTCTCTCTCTCTCTCGATCTTTCTCTCTTCTCTGAGCTCCCTTCTCCCCCTTCTCTATTCTCCTACACACACGCACAGAGACCCAAGGTCTCTCGATCCTTCTCCCACACACAAGCACAGAGACCCACATCGCCTTACATCGCCTTCTGCTCCTCCCTCGTCGGCGCCGTCTCTCTCATTTCTCTCTGCACCGAGGGTCCAAGACCCACATACACACACGCACACCATCGCACCTGCTTCAGGAAGACACCCATCATCATCAGCAACCTTGTCTTTCTCCCTCTCCTTCTCGTCTCTGCAACTCGGCGAACGCAGGAACACCGGCGAGTTTCTTGAATTTCTCCGGTTAGGTAAGCTTCGGGTTTGCCTCTTTCTGTTCTAGATTGAACCTTATATGTGAAATTTAAGTTCAAAATCGTGTTTTTGCAAGGTTTTTGGGACGAAATTGGCTCGGGAATAGGCACACCCATCTCCGGCAAGGCCGTGGGTGTCGACGAACTTTCCGAACATCTCCGACCGTTTCACGGCAAACGAAATATATAAAAACATTCATCTCGTCTTCTATTTCATTTTGATACCTAGATCGGAGTGTAGGGTCCTCTTTTACAGTCGGCCGGAGCTGTAGAAGCTCCGGCGTTCTTCTCCGAGTAGCACAGTTCCAAAATATCGCGATATTTCGGTAATATCGCGATATTATCGATAATATCACGATATTTTGACGAAAACCCGTTGGATACCTATTAAAATATCGGTCTGATAAAAAATCGATAATATCGGCAAAATATCGCCGATATTATCGGCATTTTGTTCCTTGGTTATACTTAATGAAAGTATAAATAAACTCTAAGTGTTAGTGAATCTATCGTTTTGATGGGATACGCATTCTACGAAACTAATTTCAATGATCCAACCGTCAAACTTGTTTGTATATACTTCGAGATCGCGTATGCCAAAAATCATAAAAAAACAAACATTCAAAGATCAAGTAACCGGACAAAACTTTTCGATGGTTATAAACGAAAAATTACGATTTAACGGTTATTTTAACTCCGATTTTGATGATTTTTTACAGCTACCCTCCTTGACCCTATATGAATACAATGAATGAATTCGATCTTCAATTTAAAATATTTACACAAGTGGATACCACAAAATCTTATGTTATACTTAATGAAAGTATAAATAAACTCTTAAGTGTTAGTGAATTTATTGTTGTGATGGGATATGCATTCTATGAAACTAATTTCAACGGTCCAACAGTCAAACTTGTTTGTATATGCTTCAAGATCGCATACGCCAAAAATCGGAAAAAAAAATACATTCAGATATCAAGTAACGGGACAAAACTTTTCGACGGTTATCAACGAAAAATCACGATTTAACGGTTATTTTAACTCCGATTTTGATGATTTTTTACTTTGAAATGATGTTAACCGGAGAAGAACGCCGGAGACTGTCGCGGCAAAAGAGAAGGGTCGCGGCAAGAGGAAATCTGAACCAAAAAAGTGGGGGTGGAAGAGATTCCCCCGGGGGGGAAGATCCGAAACACAAAAGTGGGGGGAATTCCGGGAGACAAACGGATTTCTGGATCTGTGGGGGGGAAGCAGTGGTTGGATCTGTGGGCGAGGAAGCAAAACGTGGTCGCAAAAGAGCGTGGCGGGGCGGGCGGGGACGAAATGAGGGTGCTGGGTGCAGGGGGTGCGGGGGGAGGGGGGGTGAGCAGAACGCGAACGCGAGAGGGGGAAGGAGGGTGCGGTGGAAGGGGGGAATAAGCAGGGTGCGGTGGAAGGGGGGGAATAAGCAGAACGCCAACGCGAGAGAGGGGGGGCGAAGAGGGGAGAAAGGTAAAGGGGATCTGGGAATCGGCAGAGAAAGCTGGGGGAAATAAGGGAATTTGGAGAGAAAGATGGGGGGTGGGGAAGAAATCGTCCGCAGAGAAGATAAAGGAAATGACAAGCAAGGCCAGGACTGAGAAAAGATGGAGGATATGACAGAAAGCTGGGAAAGTATGGGATTTCTGATGTTTTGATATTGCTTTGGATTCTTTTTTTTTTTTTTTTTTTTTTTGTTTTGGAAAAAGAAATAAAGAAAAGAAGGAGAAAATAACGGATATTACTAACGCATGTTAACAATTACATGCAAAATTATTTTGAAAATTTATCATTTTGACTACTCTTTACAATACACTTACTTTACACATAGAGATTTGAACATCATAAGAACTCTATGTGGTACTAAGTCACTCATGTATGTTACCATGCAATGTATACAGTATAAAATATTGTACTAATTCATTATATATAAATGATTATGGTATGTTTAAACTTTTTTCATTAATTACTACATATTTTCTACACTCACAATGTTTGCCAGCTCGCTATATAATCAACTTAAATCAGTTAAATCCATCATGCAATGCATTTCCTTCTAATTTGTTGTGATAAACTAATAGATAATTGACTAAATAAACATCCTGCAAAGTTTCAATTAAAATTTCCAAGTTTTTCTTACAATTTCCGTGGTTTCCATATAATTTTTATCGATATCGATATTATCCCGATATTTCCATCGATATTTCCGTGTTTTCGGATTACCGATATTTCCGATATTACCGATATTTAATACCTTGGTTATAGGTGTTGGTGTATTTAAGAGGATTGGATGAACAGTTTTGGGTGTTGGTGTATTGAAGGGGATTTGAGGAGTTTTGGGTGTTGGTTCCATGAATGAGTGGAGTTAATGATTGATGAAAAGAGTTTGGAATTAAAGAGGAATGGAGTTAATGGAAGAGGTTGAGTGGAAGGAGGCATTTTAGGTGGAAAGATGGGATTAAATTTTCTTTTTTGTGTAGCAATGACCGAGGAGTTGGGAGGGAAAAGCTCCCCCAATTTTTTCATTTCCCGCCCCCAATTCCCATCACCAGATTGGCCATGTGGGCGGTTAAGATTCGCATCAGCTATAAAACCAAAACCCAAAAAAATTTCATCTTCCCTCCCGAATAGCCGACTCACTTGGACGCGTAAGCTAAGGTTTAGCCACGTGTAATTAAATTGTTAGCAAACAAGTACTAAATAAAATTCATCATAATAAATATTTAAATGTGAAAAAATTACGGAAACGCTTTGGATGACATCCTCTATGCTTTCATGAAGGTTAGATGGTGATATGGATTTTGAGACCCTCGAAACCTCTTGAATAGTGTTTTTCCAGTGACTCCCAAAAAATTGAAAAATATGTAATAATTAATTTGTAAGTGAGAAAATGTAAAAAAAAATAATGGAAACGCTTATACTGACAAGGGCTACAACTTTTGTGAAGGAGTCAATTCGAAATAGGATCTACAATCAATAGATCTTAGTGACAAACAGTATCCGCTGGATTGTTGTTTACGTTTATTCTTTGATTTTTCATCACCGACAGCCTTTTTAGAGTTTCTTTTATGAAAACATTATCTTGTAATGAATTTAAGAATATAAACGATCTAGATCGTTGACATTATATTCTGATGTTTAAGCTTAGTGCAAATATTGCTCGATGTAAATAAACTCTTTAGAGATTATAGAACATTGAGCAATATTTCCCCTAACCATCAATTTCAAAATGTGATGTCGACAATCCAAGTTGTTTATCTTTTTCATTCCACTACAAGATCATGTTTTCATAAAAGAAACTTCGAAAAATGCTGGTGGTGATTAAAAATCAGAGTAAACATAAACGACAATCCAACGATTACGGTTTGCCACTAAGATTTGTTGATGTGGTATCCTGTTTCGAATTTGATTTCTTCAGTAAAGTTGTAGCCCTTGTCATGACAAATGTTTCCATTATTTTTTCACACTTTTCCCACTTATAAATTAATTATTACATATTTTTCAATTTTTTTGGAGTCACAAGAAAAACACTATTCACTAGGGTTTCGAGGGTCTCAAAAATCCATATCACTATCTAACCCTCATCAAAGCGTAAAGGATGTCATCCCGAGCATTTTCCTTATTTTTTCACATTTATACATTATTGTTATGAGTTTTAATTAGGATTACTTGTTTGTTAACAATTTACTTACACGTGGCTGAACCTTAGCCAACCAAATGTCCAAGTGAGTCTGCTATTGGGGTGGGAAGATGAAGAATTATTGGGTTTCGGTTTTATAATTGAGGCGAATCTTAGTTGACCACATGACCAATATAGTGGTGGGAATTGGGGTGGGAACTTGAAATTTTTGCCTAGAAACGAAAGGGCGTGTGGCTCTGTGTGCGAGGATTGGGCTCCCCCTAGCATCTGTCGGTTGTTTGAACCATTGAAGGAGAAACCCTTTGGCTGTTGTGACCTTTCAATTTTCGTAGCCTCTATCTTCATGACCTCTCATTTCTAGGCGCTCGTTGGTTGGCTGCACGACTCCTAACATCTCTATTTATTGGTGGCCTTAATTGTTTGAAAATTTTACTCGCATATCTCCATCTTTAAACCCCAAACTGGAAACTATCAATTATTATCCTACAAACCACTAATAGCATATAACTTCCCAATGACTGCTAATTTCTCCTGCAATCCACGATCAATCTCTAACCCTAGCATTCCCTCATGGGTACCCATTCCTAATTCCTGACCCCGGGGAAGATACAATTGTCGTGAAAACCGACATTTGTACCTTCAACATGGAAAATTGTGTAACAAGGGTTCACACTAACCAGGTCTCCTCAATTACTGTGGAACATATGAAGGCAAGGGTCGTCATGGGAAGAATGTTTGGGATACCTTTGCAAGAAGAGGTCATCAAGAGGGAGCTGGGTGTGAGTTGGAAAATGGTGTTAAAAATACCTTATATGTGGACCATTTTGTCCACAAGTGGTTTTGTCCTGGAGTTTATAGACAAAGATGAAGTTTAGTACGTGCTTAACAATTGTCTTTGCTACCTGAGAGGACAAAATTTTCATTTAGATAGGTGGATTGAGGAGTTTAGGGAATGGAACCGTATTAGTTTGTTGACTTTGTGGGTTTAAATTCCTCGTCTACCTGTGCAGTTTAGGGAGCCCTCTATCATAAAAAATATTACGCAACCCATTGGCGGGCTTGTTAGGGTTGATGATGGCTCTATTAATGCACTTAATTCAATGTCCATTAGGGTGTTAATGGAAATAGATGTTCTTCTCCCAATGAAGAGGGTCTTAGTGGTTAATGGGGATGATGAAGCTCCAACTTTCGTGAGTTATGAGAAGCTCTTCGAAGTATGCTTTTGCTGCAAGAGACATACTGTTGACGCATACGGCTATGATGAGGAAGATGATGATGTAAGTTGGTTTATGATTAATAGATTGCTTCCTCCAACAGTTTGATGATGAGCCAAAGGTGGTTTCAGAAGGAGTTAAAGATGATTGTGGCAGACCTGGAAGAGGATGTAATGCTTTACTTCCCCCAACCAGAGAGTGGTGAGGAAGAAGTTTCTTGGGAGGAGTCAAGGGTCAGTGCAGACAAAGGGAAGATGCATGTCGTTAGGGAGCTTCGTTTGATAAAAAGTAAAAATAAAATGAAAAATTAGATGTTTTGGCTGAAGTTGATGGGGTCACCCACTGCATGTGTGACAATAACTAACTTTGGAAGTTGATGTGGAACTGTAGTGTCTTGGTTTAGATTTTTTTTTTTTTTTTTTAAAGATTACTAGAGATGTTTTATATGTTTTAATTTTAATATATGTTTAATGTAATTTATAGCTTGGTGGGCAATGTAATTTTTAGTTTTTGAACTCAATACCGTTATTCTTTAATATATGTTCGTATTTTCATCGTTATATGCATGTGAGTGGTCGTGAATTAAATGTCACTTAAAGCATCCCCTTCATATACAAATTGACTTTATTAACCCGTAAATAATTACCAATGTACATCATCCCTAACTTAATTAATCACAAAATGTAACAATAAATGGCAAAGTTGTCCAGCAACACGTATCAACGCTACAAAAATTCTTTCTACCTAACATTGTTCATCAAACCCACTCATTTAAACATTATGACACCATACAACATGTCAATGACCATCCTCAACCGGAATACAGGGACAACTGAAGGTGTAATGACATCCAAAGGAAGCCCGGAAGTCAACAATTCAATCACTTTCAGAGTTACAACACTAAAATCCCCTTGTGGCAGACATTAAGTAAACAACTTTCAGTCACATTTCAATCACAATTCAATAACAAGTAAGTAAATTAACAAGACTAACTAACAAATGGATAAAAATTCAACTCACCCGTTATCTTGTGGGGACCTTGGACTTACCATAATCGGCAAAGGTCACTCCTTCCCCTCCCAGGACAAGCTTCTCAATGCATCCAGCAACACGTAAGCAAAGGGAGTCAATTTGACATTCGCTTGGCTTTCATGGGTTGTCGTCTTTAATGAGTCACACACAATTATGCTTCCATGGATTAGATTCATCTCGATGACAACCCAATGGTTTGAAAGTTTCAGGGCATGAACACCTTCTCCACCACTTTCAGCAATGATACACCAAACTCCAATCCCAACCTTTCAATGTTTTCAACAGGACTGGTTCAAATCCTTTAAACGCACCGCCTTTCCTACGTCTAGTTGCTCGTTTACATGTCTTCGCCTCATGGCATCGTTTACAATAGTTTTATCCACAGTTGGAAAACATATAACATCCCTCATCAATGATAAATCCAGCGACGTGTAGCACACTTCATCAAAACTTTTCAAAAATAGTCGAGCAATTAAGTTGGATACATTACCAGGAAATAGTTAGTCGTGTTGATTGTCGACATTGGCAGCACCATTCGAAGCTCGTCTTCGTGCTTCCTCAGCAGAAGCAGCTGCAAGTGAATGTGTTGCCAAACATAAATTTCAATTTAAACATTCACACTAATGCAATCCCACACATTTCAATTAGTCTATAACAATTACGGTTTAGTCACTTACATCGATGGTCAGCCAACCTTCCAGATGAAGCAGCCGCCTCTAGAAATCGATGTCTCCTGCCACCCGTATCTCCAACGGGGCAACCAAACGAACAATATAACAAAACACAATAACGACCATCATTGTACTCAATTACTTAATATTTCATGGATAAAGAAAATCCAAACTTAAATGCATAACTTATTGCATGTCATTCTCTTTACCACATTAAACCGATAGATCGCATCAAACACGCAGCCTATTTCCACAAGTTTAATTATCACATCTATGTGCACAACATCGTCATGGAGCTGAACGACTTCAAGTTTGTGGCACTTTGTGACATCAAAGATGAATAGCAAATTGCAAACCAATTTTGTTTTCTTCAATTGCCCTTTTTTAGTTGCCGCTGCCATTGCCATTCCCCTAGTGTTCCAGACCTTCCTTTTGGTTTTGATATGCTTGCCCTCAAGTGTGTATATAACGGCCTCATCGTCATCATCAGAACCTTTCACATCTTTGTAATCGTCCGACAATGGTTCTTCAACCAAACCAACTATCTCCAGACATACATCTAAGAGGTTGTCTAAATCGACAGTCCCTAGAACCATCTTAAAACCCGCTTCCTCATCTGCTCCCATAAGATCATTCCCTCTTGATCCCTCTCCATTCTCCCATTTGGCTTATTCCATTTGTTGCTCTTACTCTTTCCCATCCTCACTCATTGGTTCTCCTTCCACTTCTTCCACATAAGTTTGTATATCACCGCCAATTTTACCATCCTATTCTTCTTTATCCACCTTGTTCAAGACCTTCATCTTTGAAATATCCTTCTTGTGGGCCTTTTTCTTCCACCTTCGTAAAGACCTTCATCTCTTAAATATCCTTCTTATGGGCCAAACGCGTGAAAGCCACGTTCAACTCCTTTACTTACACTTTCAACTCACTGACATCATTTGTCTTGATAGTCACAGTGTCAAGCATCACTACATCGACATCATCGGCCCACGTCCAGTAGCCTTGGTTCTTCTATGATTCAGTCAGGATAATATCCCTAATCCCCATGGTCTACCATTTAACGCCACTCATCAGAACTACATTTCTCACACATAAAGTATTCATGAACATTCACAAGCATTCACAGACATGGACAAATATTCACATTCATTCATGAAGTTCATAAAATTTTCAAATATAGTGATACATCTTGGCTCTCAGTTATGTACATCTGCAGCTGCTCGTGGATCGGCTGCTTCTTCGTTCTCGACCATCAGAGAAGTCTTGAGATGGCTGCCAGATCAGTCATCTTACAATAACGTAATGGCTTTTCCAATTGAGAAAATGTTTCGTATGCCCACACATGCACATACATTGAATTAGTACTCAATCATAGTAATTAACAAATATTAGTACTCAATCAAAGCAACACATAGTACCTGAAAAACATAACTAAACCCTTTGCAGCCCTATCCTGATCTCTGTCTCCTCTTACTTCCCATGCCTTCTTCTTCCTCCTCTTCATCTCCCTTTACATCACCATCCACTCTTCCTCTCCCTCTCCTATTAGCAGTAAAAGAAAGGTTGCCTTGAAGTTGTTCAAAGGACCCCATGAATAACTGTTGAACTTATCCATGTCCTTCACGAGGTGGAAGTAGTCTAGGTTCATAGCCACATTACTTTTTGCCCCTATCAAGATAGCCTCGACAAAGTATACAACCCCATCTTCAACGCATCATCCTCATTTTTGCATTCTTTAAAAGCCCTCTCAAGCTCGCCACAAGTCACCAAAATCTTTTTCCTCCCTTTCTTGGGGGCTATCTTTACTTTACCTTTCCTTTTGCCCTTCTACCCTTGTTACTCTCTCCAACAAAACAAAATTTCTTAGGAAAATACTTAATCAACGGCCTAATGTCGAAATGTTCAACCTCTATATCGTCGGCCTTGTCACAATGAAGCCCCATAATGAGGCAAAAGTCATTCTTCATGAGTTGAGTCACTTCATAGCCTATTAAATATGTGATTCCCTCTAGGTCTTTCACCCCTTGATGCGCCACTCTACGAAGCAATAATTCATGCACCAATTAGCCACTAAATGATGGTTTATGGAGATGCTCTAAGTGTGAAATCCTGTTCTTGGATTTCACTGTTATAATCTACGTATGTGCATTATTGAGATTTCATATTATTTTTTTGAGAATTTATATTAATTTATTTGAATTTAGATTTTAATTAAACTAGTTACGAAGTTTGAAGTTTGGAAATTAATTATCTAAAATTCGTAGACCTTTCGAGGTCACAATTTATATTTTTGACTAGAGCTTGATCTCATAAACGCGTAGGCATAGACCGTTCATGAAATGGAGTTATAACGAAAAAGTTATTAACGTTTAAAGTTAAGGACATTTTTTTTAATTTTGGCCCTCACCTTGAAGGCTCCAGATTTGTTGGAGCTTTGATCCGGTGCCATGTGTGTGCCTGTGATGAAAAGGAAAGGAGAGAAATGAGGGAGGAGGAAAAAGGGGGGACCAATCAGAAACAGAAGAAAGGAGGGGAAATGAGGGAGAGAGAGGGCACGGGACTAGCGGCCCATTTCCTTTTGCCGACCGGGCCCGGTTTTGCTTGTCTTCTCCGATGGTTTTCATTGATTTTTCCGGTGAACCATGTCACTCCACCACTTGCAACCTCTTCCACAACCTCCCCTCTACCATTCTCGCCCAAGATCGAAGGGATTTAGTTCCAAATTCGCGAGGAACTTCACTGGAGCACCAGAGGTACGCGACGGAGATTCCGCCATTCCGGCGAGTTGCACCACCCACCACCATCTTTAATCAACTTCCCTTGGACCCAGGAACAAGACCTAACCAGTTGTAGGGGCGTTAGAACACTGAGGAAGGAGAATTGAAGCTCACCCATTCTAGGGTTTCCGACGGGTGCGAGCTAATTTGGGGCCTTTCCCAATCAAATTGGACTTCACCACATGTATGAAACTTGATCCACTCATTAAGATCTACATACCTATAAAATTTGGTAATTTTTGGAAATAGTTGAATTTTCCACAAGTTGGGGCGGCTGACCGCCACCTGCGGCGGCGCTTGGGCCGAGGCACCCCTTGACCTTCCTAGGCTAAATTTGATACCCCAATTCCATATGTGAAGTCCGATTGATGAAATCTCCTCGTTTGAACATAGTTTTGATAGAGACCGCCACTTGATCATTATATGAATTGACGATCTGACCGCTGGATCGACACCAAACTTTGGTGCGTTATTGTATGTAATATTTGAGGATATTAGGAACTAGTGGATCGGGAATCTGACGTACGGATCTTCCCGGATTGGTTTCATAAGTTTGTAAAACTAAACATCATCCGCCACGTAATTTTAGTGATTGGTGAAAATCCTACCGTTGGATCGTTCCAAAATTTTAAGATATTGTTCTAGAAGATTAAAGAGACTCTTGGGAAGTTACGGATCAGAAATCTGATGGGCGAATCTTCCGGATTAGATTACTAGACTTGTGGACCCTACCCTCGACCTTGATTAACGGTTGACTTTTTAGTCAACTAGCCCGAATTATTCTAGCGTGTCGTCTATCTTAGAGTGTTGTTGAGATTGCATGGAGCTTGATAGGCTCATCCTGATGATGTGCATCTCGATTTATGTACTAGTGGCACCATATTTAGTTATACTTGTTTATTAAATGTAATTTCTATTGAATTGTTATTTTTTTTTTTTAGCCATCCATCTATGCTTATTAATTGTGATTTGATTGTAGCTTGGTAATGTTTATGAAATCTGGTTTAAATTGTGTGATTGGTATGATGTGTATGATTATTTTTATGACGATGTGAACCTAGAATCTTATTAGAAGTATTACGTAGAACTTTTATGCTTGTATGAAAAGATAGTTAGTGGTTATGAGAAGTTGATAGTGCAGATGCCTACGTTGTAAATCATATGGATTGAGGTAGGGGTAGATTGTGAGTTGAATTTATTGCACCAGGTAGCAGTGGTACTTGGATGGTCCTGCTTGGTATATACGCCATAGGGGACCACACGTTAGACTATGCATATGGTTCTGCTTGGTTTATCCGCAATGGGGGACCATACGCATTCTAGGGGTGATCATGCTTAGTATATCCGCGATAGATGATCACTACCTAAAGATATAGGATAAAGTCCTGCTTGGTATATCCGCGATATGGGACTGTTATGAGCAGGGCCGGTCCTGAGTTTTTGGGTGCCCAGTGCGAAAGTTCAAAATGTGCCCTTTTTTAATACGGAAACATATGTTTAAAAAAAATAAAAAATTAACGAGGGTTGGAACACAGTCGAAGCTGGGGGTGCTAAGCCTTCACGCCCAAATTATATTACTTGAAAAAATATACAACGGGGGGGACATAGTACCTAAACCCCAACAATGAAAAATACAATCATATACAACCATTCCTAGCAAAGCTCCTTGAAATTTCAACCTTTAAGAAATTGTCTTCTAGCATTTTTTGAAGCAAAATCATCAATTATATCATCATACTCCAAGTCTTCAATCTCATCCTTTTCAATGCATAAGATTGCTAATCCATTTAGCCTATCTTGAGTCATAGTGGTCCGCAAGTAAGATTTTAATAATTTCAATTTTGAAAAACTTCTTTCTGCAGATGTCACGGTCACAGGTATAGTCAACAGTACACGATAAGCAATCAAGACATTAGGACACATGTCAGTTTCTTTTACAAAGTTTGCTATTTCCATGGATGTCCAAGGGTTATTAGAGAGAAATGCTTCTTCAGGTAACATCATTTGCAACACCTGTAATTCGGAAGATAAGTCGGCTTCATCTACATCTATGGTATTTTCATGTTTCAAATGTGCTTCAAGATTCATACAATTTTCTTTTAGCTATTGATCATCCAATGACATTAACTTCGATGCATCAAACAAGAAGCCAAAAATAGATTCAAATGCCTTTAATTTTTCAAACCTGTGTTTCAGTTGAGAAAGAGCAATATCCATTATAACAAGAAAATAATTTGTTCTAAATGATTCTTCAGTAGACTGTTGTTCCCTCTCATTACCATCAACTTCATCATGATGTCTCTTTCTAGGTCTATGACGTTTAGTTTGAAAAACAGGGTCAATTTCTGAATCAAGTGCAATTTCTTTAGCATCACGCATGGCAAAAGCAAAACCACTTTCTCTGTATTTTTCAAAAAATGAAACAAGTGCTTCCAATGCTTTTACAGCAACATCAAGACGCATGTCTTCATATTGTAATTTTGTGTTCACCATGTTAATCTTCAACAAAATGTCATACCAAATAACCAAACTTAATACAAAATCAAAACTGGAAAGCTCTCCTGATGCTAAACATCCTGCATCCCTACTCAATTGGGGATTCTCAGTAATTTCCACCAACGTAAACAAAGCATTTCTAACTTGGGGTTACTTGGGATTTAATTGCTTTAACACTTTCAATGTGACTTTCCCTTCGAGTAGTTGACAATGACTTCAAAGTTAAACCATCAATATGTTCAAGCAAAATATTCCAACGCTTTGTAGAGTTGGAAAACACCGTATATATGCATTGACATGCTCCAAAAAAAGATTTTGCTTTAAGACATGAACTTGCCATATCACAAACTATTAAATTAAGAAATGAGAACCACATGGCATGTAAAAGGCTCTAGGATTTATGTCTAGCAATCTTTTCTGGACACCTTGGTGTTTCCCTCTCATGTTAGATCCATTATCATAACCTTGTCCCCTCACATTATCAATATCAAGATCAAGAGGCTTTAGGGCATCTTGCAACTCATTAAAAAGTCATTGTCTTGATGCATCTTCCACACTTAAAAACTTCATGAAATACTCCCTTATATTTATTGACCTACTTGACAAGTCAACACATCTCAAAATTAAAGTCATATGTTCCATATGACTTGCATCAGGAGTACAATCAAGAATGACAGAAAAAAATTTGGCTTCTTTTACTTTTTTAATGATTGCGGTTTTAACTTTTGAAGCTAAAGTAGCTATCAACTCATTTTTGGATTTTATGGCTCAAATAGTGGTGATGAATCTCTTTATTCTCAATGAGTCGAAAATGCTTTTGCATTATTGAATCAAACTCCGCAATCATTTCAAGTAAACCTAAGAAGTTGCCATTAGAGTCTTCATAAGGTCTTTCATTTGTTCCACGAAATGCTAAATTATGTATGGCAAGACATTTCACAAAAGCAATAATTCTAAGCATCACTTGTTTCCAATGATTTGTCTATTTCTTGATTCGCATTTGAAATTCTTTATCAATTGTCTGATTTTTTGTCAATCTACTTTTCAACTCAACCCAAGTTCTCGAATTAATGAGATGCTCTTTACTCTTTTCATGTTGGTTAAGCTTCACACCAAGATGTCTCCAATCACTAATTCCATCTTTTGCTAACTGACTTTTTGAGGCAATTGTTTTTTAAACAATTTACAACAAAAGCAAAAGACTTTATCCAACTCTTTTGAGTACACGAGCCATTTCCTATCATAAATTTCATCCATTGGTAATTTTCGATCATAGTAGTGTGAGGAAAATTTTATGGAGAGTTTGTCCTAAGGATAAGTGAGATTAGTTTCTCGAATTGGTCCATTTTCTGCAAGTAAGTCTCTCATTTCTGAATTAAGACCATCCCAAACTCTTGGATCATAAGTGTTTAAATCGAAAATAGGTTCAGGAGATTCAATATTTTCCTCTATACCAATATGATCATCATCAACATTTAAATCCACATCACCACCATTTTCATGGTATTGAGACTCATCACCAACATTTTTCTTCTAAATCACGACCATTTTCATGATCATGAGACTCCCCAACAACATTTTGTGACTTTTCACCAACATCATTTTCTCTCAAATTTTCAACTGACTCATTCTTTGTTGAGAAAAAATTGTTAAGAGATCCTCTTAAACTTTCGGCAATTTCATTATCCTTTGCCTTTTTTTTCCTTTTCATATTATTAGAGAGTTGTTTCCTAAAAGACATGGCTTCGATAATCTGTTTGCAAAAATTACCTACACATGATATAACAAAAATTTCCTATCAAAATTATCATTCCAACACATATTATATATTATAAAAACACTAACACATAGTCTAACATATTATAAAAATTGAACCTAAAAATTGGGTTTGAAATGAAATCAAATGATTCAATTAATCAAGAATTCAATTCATCAACAACAACAATTTTGTACATCAATTATCATATAATTCTATGTCACTTGCAAAATTTTATATTAAATTATGAATTGATAATTCAAATTTTAAAAATTAGTTTACCCCAAAACTCAAAAGGGTTGGTGGCGAGTGAATGCTTTTGCACTTGCAGCACCCAATGCCCAATGGTGAATGGCTTGGCGCTGAGCTGAGGATGAGGGACAGGGACCTCCTGTGCTGTCTGGCTGCGTGCAGCAGCTTGCAGTTGAAAATGGAGTCAGGAAACAATAAATCACTCTCAATGGAATTGACAGAAGGAAAAGGGAGTCAGGGTCAGGGACGGCAGAGAGGGAAGTGGGGGAAGTACAAAGGCGGGGTGGGGAATCGAGAAAAGGGTGTAAGCATATGGGATTTAGGGTTAATTGGGGACCGAATGGTCCCTCTAATGTCGTTTTTTTTTTTTTTTGGTTGTAATGCGCAAAACCTGGACCGAGTGGTCCCTCTAATGTCTTTTTGTTTTTTTTTTTGTAATGCCCAAAACCTAGGCCCTTTTTTCATCTTTCTTGGGCTCTTGCCCTCCAGCCCTTATTTGGGCTCTGGACTTTTTTTTATTTTTTTATTTTTATACCTAGTTATTTGGGTTATTTTTTTTGGGTGCCCCTTTTAGTTTTGGGCCCTGGACAGCTGCCCCTGTGGCACTGGGCCTGGTTAGGAGTGATCATACTTGGTATATCCGTAATGGGTGATTACTACCAACACGTTTAGATCATGCTTATGGTTATGCTTGGTATATCCGCAATGAGGGATCATATGTATACTAGGGGTGATGATGATTAGTTGTACTTGGTACATTTCAATAGGCAACCTTATTTTAGTTGAATTCCGTTGAGAGGTCCGGAATCCCTACTCTTGCTCATTTCCATAAGGTTAGTCCGGATTCGAGTGAATTGCTCAACTTCATGCATTAAAGGTTAAACTATCTTGTGCTAATTCTAGTTACAAATGGTTCATCCGGCTAAGAGGAATAAAGAAATTGTGCTGAAGACAGAGTCTTAAGAATAAAGTTCCGAAGCGAAGCAAAAGAGGGAGGTGAAACCAACACCCTTTGAATAAATGGAAGTCAACCCGAAGGCAAATATTAAATAACAGAACTTCCAGGTGATCAAAGTAGATTGGTTTTTTTTTTCATTCACTTAGATGGTGCATCTCATACGATGGTTCTTCCTACTAAGATCCTACAAAAGGTAGAGCACGAACTCCGGGGGATATCTTAAGGAGAACCGCTTGCGCCGGCACATCACTACTAAGAACGGGCTTGGGGACGATCAATCACACAGACCCATACTTTATTTGACAGGCGCAACAACTCGACTTTAGGAAGTAGTAATTGCTCACAGTAGGCATCGTGTTTATAAATTAGATTTACCATATTATTATTTATAATCTAAGTGGGGAATTGTATAGACTTCTTTTATTAAATTTTGTGAGGTGATACATGATCTTGTTGATTGATTAACGTAATTAAATATTAATATTGTGCTTGCTTGATTCATGGAATTGGTTAATTGAAGTGATTGTGGTATGATGTTGGATATATTTGTTATTAATATGATTAGATTAGTTAATGAATGTGACTAGAGGAAAATATTGTGCTTTGTTGATCCTTTGATATGTTACATGCTTTGGATTGCGATATTTTGTTGAAAACATAGTGATTTTATGATGGGTGAAATGGAAATCTTGAATGTCATGTTGGTTCGTTATGTAGCTTGAATCAATTAATTCATGTTTGTCAAGTCCAAATAATTGATTGAGGAATGATACGCTTTCCTATTAAAACGTATTGGGATAAGTGTCGGAGTTTAGTGAATGACGAACTACGAATGGCTTGATCCATGTTTAGGGTACGTAGGCAGTCTAACGAGGATGTTAGATGCATCCATAAAGTATACGAGTTGGATCTCCAGTTGTGCTTTGCCCATATCCGGAAGGCGGGATATGTTAGAGATACAGGTATATGGTGACGTCACGTGTCGATCCTAGACGTATGTCGGGATCAGGACGTGACACTAAATGTCCAAAGCATGATGCCCTAAAGGTAGCCAGATGTGCGTCATTAAACTTTTGACGCATGACTCCTAGCACACGAGTTGCTTGAGAAAGGTTCTTCTCCTATACAATTCTTCCTCTTTTATTGCTAGTTGAACCCCTTGAGTTGCCATCTCCTGTACACATAATAATACAAGCATTCAACACAACCAAATTCAACAATATATACCATGAACACAACCAAATTCAACAATATATACGATTAACAAAACCTGTCAACAAATTTTCATAACAATACATATACTGTAAACAGAGCTTCATGACTTAAGCAATATCAAGATAATTGATAAAATTAAAAAATATTTCAACACAAATCAATACCAACTCAAGAATATAACTTCAACAAAACAATAATTAACAACCTAGCCCTTATACACAACCTAACAACAACATTTCATAGACCCACATCAATCACAAATTTCCCAAATATTCCACAAATATCCACCAATTTCAACTAATTTCAACATGCATAATTAACATTAAACATTAAATTAATTAATCAAATTTACATAAACAACATAATTTATTTTTAGGGTTCCGAATTTCCAAACTAACCAAATTTCAAATTTACTTTGGGGAATGATGTATGACGTTGAGTATTGGGAAAGCAAGGACTGTGAACCCAACTGGAATCAAGCAAGCACCACGTCCTTTCTGTGGAACCAACTGGACACCCTCGAACCAAAATCGCCTGATTTTCAAAACTTATGTGTGGAACTGCAGTGAGGTCAATGACGACAACCACAACACAACTACCAATGGGTTTCGAACGGCAAGGAAATTTTCGAACGGGAACAAAATTTTCAACAGGTAGGAATTTCAAATGGCTTGTAGGAGATGAGAGTTTTGCGTTAAGTTAACTGTTGGTGAGAGAAGGAAAGTTTAAATCCCAAACTTTAAAACAATTATGGGTACCGCTTTTAAATAATGACGGGTCATTTAGGACTCGATTTTACCGTAAACTCATTTTGATGGATCTGTTTTTAACCGTTCAGATTTGATCCAACGAACGGACCAATTTGGTCCACACCTAAGCTCCGCAAAGTTCAATCCGCACCTTAGAAATCGTGATATGGCCTTTCTTCCTGGTTTGAAGTTTTGAACCAAGACCGCATGGTCCTTAATTTTGTTATGTTTTTATCCATTCTTAATTATGTCCAACTCAAACAGCTATAAGTACTTTAGGGTAAAACCTAGCAATAGCTCTACAAACGTAGTTTAATTGAGAAAATATGAGAAAATAGAAAACATTTTAAGCCAAAAAGGTAAAAAACTGCCTCGTCCCATGATTGTAATGGAAAGCCAACACTTTAGGGTTGGTTGCTAGCCAATGCCAAGAAGCACGTGGTGGCAGATGCAATGCCATCAGCTCACGCAGCACACAGGACAATTTAGGGCATAGAGAATGCCTGACAATATATATGTTTATGTCTTTTGCAAAATAATTATGCATTCCCATTTACTGAGTTCAATCACACAAAAAGCGATTATCACAAGCGACAACTTTGGCCTGACATTCTTGAGATCAACATGACAATCCTTGCACTTCATAGCTTTATGTTTTAGTTTTGAGTAGTGCTAGAGAGACTAAATTTGTAGACTGAATTTATAAATTAAATGACTTAGAAGTTGGTGATTGGATTATTATTTAATCATTAATAAACATACGCATTTTCTATTGGTGACATATCATTTGGTTTGCTAATTTAGTCTCTCTAATATAACTCTAACTTTTAATAGATCTGTAGGAAATAAAGGATGGGGTTTTACTTGTCCATTGGATTTCATTTTTCAACACCATTCTCGAAGCTTTATCGAATTAGGGTAATGCTAGAAAAATTAAATAACATGAAAGTTAATGATTGGATTATCACTAAAGTTTAGTTTAATGTTCTTATTTCTTATTGGCGCATATCATTTAGTTTATAAATTTAGTCTGCAAATATAATCTAGCTAACATTAGCATGCATGCAACTTACCCTTTTTATTTGGATACATTCATCGCTTCATATTTTACTTTTCTAACTTTTAATAGTTCTGTGGGAAATAAAGGATGGGGTTTTATTTGTCCATTGGATTTCATTTTTCAACACCATTTTCGATGCTCTATGGAATGTTAGGAAGACTAAATATGTAAATTAAAAGACATGAAATTTAATGATTGGATTATTATTAAAATGTTGTTTAATGTGCTTATTTCTTATTGGTGCACATTATTTAGATTACAAATTTAACTTGCAAATTTAGTGTAGCTAGCATTAGTATGCATACAACTTACCCTTTTTATTTTGATACATGTCTTATTCTTTGGAGGGGATCTCCCTTTGTATCCTGGGCATAGATAAAATGTCGTTTTACATGTCTCTTATTGGAATATTCAAATTGAGCAATTTTCCTTCTATCTCTTTCAAACCCTAGGACAAAGGACACTAGCAGCCAGAAGGGGCTCCTTGTTGCATCCCTTTATATGACTTGATTTAATATATTTGATGCATTTGCTTTGGCACTTGGAGATTTTCTTATTCAAAATTTCCATTGGAATGTAATGTCTAATTTTATTTTGTTTATTCCTTTTTTGTGTTGCAGCCTACAGTGGTCCAAGACATGAAATCCGATAATCCCCAAGAACATGGCCAACCAATATATTGGAAAAAGCGCAGAAAATTCACACGAACAAATACTACTTCCTTTGTAGAAAATGTCAAAAATTTATTTATCTAGCCGACTTTGACGCTGTTGTGATCATTTACATCTACTAATGAATTTAGAGGAGCACAAAGTCTGACCGATGAAAGTGCCTTATTGAAATGCTTTGCTTTAGTGCCAAGGTACTCATTCCAACTAATTGGGCGGTAGAGAGGAGGATGACTTGGACCTACTAATTTTGATAAGGGTGAGATTTGGATACTAGCCGGGGGGCCGAACAAGTAAGCGATGGATACACGATGTTGGGTCCGGTTCACTACTGCCCGATGAAGGACACTTGGGTACAACCCGTTAGATAATATATGGAAGAGATCACCAACGTTGATCACCAAAGCACCGGGCATTGGTGGAACCGTGACCCACCCGGTGCCCTCCCGAAGCACTTGCAAACCACTAGTGTTGCTTTGGTAGAGGATTGTGAGGAGGGTAGAATCCGTATGTGCAGCCAAACCCATGGCCCGATCTGGCTCTGGACAAGCGGGGTAAGAATTCAATTGTAAGGCAGCTGATGCACCTTTGAATTCACCTTTCGAGCCAGCCCATTTGATATCTTCCATGGATATGCCTAGTGAGCCAAGCATAAGCCACATCAACCTCCCAGCAAGCATTTTCATTTCCTTCTCATATTCCTCAATGATACTGCTGCAAGAACAAAACAAAAGAAAATAAAAATCAAAACATTGTATAATACATAACTAACAAAGATGATATTAAGAATAAGATTGAGTCTCTTTGGGACTACATCTCTAGAGTGCACATGCACTCATAACCGTTTTTGCTAAAAGTTTTTTTATTAAAAATGGGATGAAATATTTACATAAAAATGAATAATTAAAAAAAAAATCAAAGTCCTTTATGAAACAACACTTAGACGTGCGTTCTGATGAAGCATTTAGAAAGTGCTTTTACGAGCCACTATTACTTTTAATTTTTTTTTTTTTTTTTTTGTCATAGCAGTAACAAAACACTTTTATTTGTCAAAAGAACACTTATAGGCTTATAGCTCTTTCAAAACTCCTAGTCTCAAAGAGGCCATGTTGGATATTCTCACGCGCCAAATCTTCTTAGTGGGTCCATAGCTCTCACTGTAATCTTTTGCAACTTGCATTATGGTACAGAAAAATGGGCATTTTGCCTACATGGCCATATAGTATTCTCCACCCAAAACAAGAACCCAAAAGAAACAAATGAAGAATATATTACTACTGATGTTATTGAATTAATGTGATTAATACCAGAATTTGTCGTAATCTTGGGGCCAAAGTTGGCGAAAATGGTCAACTGGTGAGCCAACAATAGTGAAACCCTCCGACCACATGAGCTTCTTAAAAAACGAAGATATCCGAGCAAAACCATAGCCGGAAATGCCATCTGGCGATCGGGCAGCTTTGAGCTTCTGCTGGACTGGTAGAGAGAAAAGGCTTTTGCCTGCGGATTCAATGTCATCAAGAAGCTTCTGTGGGATGCCATGGTTAGTGACTTGGAAGAGTCCCCAAGTCTTACATGCATGGCCTGTGAGCTTAAGAGCATTGGTGTCAGAGAGATCGATGACTGGAACCGAATCGTCTGCCCCAAACGAGGTTAGGAAAGATGGGTAGTGATCATCATTGTTTGTCCATGCATACGAGTCTGGCAATTCATGTAATGAGTTGAAATCTGGGTGTTTGAGTTGGAGGTTGACAGGGTGGGATTTGAAGGCATCAGAGAGTCTTGTATGCATATTGATAAGTAGAGTTTTTGTGTTCAACTGGAGAGAGGGAGAGAGAGAGAGAGAGAGAGAGAGAGAGAGAGAGAGAGAAGGGGGCTGTGTTTTGTGTGGTTAGAAGAAAATTAAGGGTGTTCTGAAGATTTTGGAGATAGGGTTAGAAACAAGTATAATGGTGGTAGTACTTGTTGCTTGAAAACATAGAATGATGATATAAAAGAAAGATAAGGTTTAGTGAGTATATATAGAGATGGCGGACAAGATAGTGACATGTTGCCCAAGCCCTCCACCCCAAAACAGAGTGATATGTTTTTTTTTTTTTTTTGTCCAAACCATATATTTGTTAAATTAGATATTAGATTAGGGAGCCGATTGGGTTTGAACCATGCCGTGATGCAAGGACAACGCTGCTCTTCATCACTGTGGTAGAGGGTCACTTGAAATAGAGTGGTATGTTTGGAAAGCTAAAACCAAAATATAATTTCATGTGCTTAGAAGTTTCAAGAAAATTAGTACATGTATTTCTTCTTTTTATTAATTTTTATTTGAATAGTTCATGCATTTATTTCTAGAATATAGGGCTAACTATATTTCACACCTTCAAAGTTTGAGGTGATTTTTAAATTGAGCCATGAGATTTTAATTTTCTCATATTACCCTCTAAGATTTTGAAATTGTAGCAATTTACACCTTTTCTATATTTGAACATCTAGTTATGCATTAAACTGATGAGTTTTTTAGGTTATGTGGTGCAAATGTCTTTCATGTTAACCCAATTAAGGGTTTTATGCTCACCATGTCATCAATTTAATGAAGATTCAAATAATTTATGAGTCAAAGGTATAAATTGATACAATTTCAAAACTTTAAGAGGCAATATGAGCAAATTGAAACCTCATGACCCATTTTGAAAATCATCCCAAACATAAAGGGTGGGAAATATAGTTAGCCCTAAGATATAAATATCATCACTCTATCAACAACTAGTTTGGTGGGTTACGTGCTTCAAATATGCCCTTGTACCAACAAAGCTATTGATATGTTTCTGGAAAATTAAACAAGTTCACGCATTGTCTTAATTAGTTCCTTTATCTCTCTTTTTTGGGGTAGAAAGCTCATCTTTCTCTTTAGTACGTAATTGTTTGGTTAGTGTTTAATTGCGTCTCTCTTTAGTAATTAATTGCCCTTCCCATATGAATTAATAAGTGGAATCAATCAAGTTATCTATTAGTTTGCGTTTTCTTTTCCATTTCTCTTTCAAACTTTTATGTTAATCTTTATCCTTCAGTAAAGTAATGTGTCCCAGTTGAGAGAGATATGACAAGTTGAGTGTGTGAAGACAGATTCTACTGTGCAATTAGGAATATATTGTTTTGTTTTCATATTATTTTTATATATCATCACGGACGTGAAATATAATGAGATATATATATATATATATATATATATATATATATATATATAATTAACTAGAGATATATAGTGTGGTGAAGAGGGTGTTCGTTTTGTATCAAGGTTTCATTGTTAGCTGAGCAGTGAGGAAGGGGACAAAAATGTATATAAAGGAGAGGGTAAGGTATGTCCATTGGACAGGGGAAAGAACAAAAATGAAAAGGACCATGTTGTCGTTACAATAAGGGAATTGAGAGGCATGGTACCCTCTCAAACCAAAGGAGTTTTGAGGAGAAGAGGGGACACTTGCACTCTCCATGTGCCCTTGTCTTGTCCTCAATTAGAAAAACATCTTAATCAACACACCTCCTCCTCTCAATCTTAGTCCTAATCTCCATTCACAACAGAACAACCCCATTATACATGACCAAATTGCCCCTTTTTGACAGCGATGAAGCTTCTCTAAAGTCTATGGAACCAACAGGTTTTCGTTTTAGAGTTCTCTTGTCATTAAGGCATCCATATATATAACTATATATGTAAGAAGACAATTAGTAGTGTACACGGTTTCTCTACTACATTTAACAGTTTTCGCAATGAAGGACACTTGGTCGTGCAAAGAGAAATTCCGTTGCATAAGAAATTAGGCGACAAAATCTTCGTGTAGTAATCGTCACACAAAGATCATGAAAAAAGACATTGTGTGACGAAATTATGAAATTCGTCGCTCAACAAAGGACTGCGTGATGAAATAAAGGTTCGTCAAGGTGCTAGCTTTGTTCCGGGTGGAACGGTTTGGAGGTGGACAGGACAACACCTGGTGGAAGACGGATGCTGGACAAACTAGGGGCCTATACGATCAGCGACATCTGACATCTGACACCTGGTGGAAAATTTTGTAACACATGTTACGCTTTAATTGAATAATGCATCCCCTTTCAATTTTCTTCTCCAACGAGAAGGGTGATTATGTCTACCAAATACAATCAAAGGTGGAAAATGGAAATTAAATTAATTCTCCATTGCTATCACTTGTATCATTGGTCATTTCCAAGAAAAGTAGTAAAGGCTCTTTTGGTTTTTACATTGGCAGTTTGTTTGCCCCAAATGACTCCAATGAGTCCAACGCTAACAAACATATTTGGGGGTGTTTCAAAACAAACGTTTAATGGGTCTTTTTGTTTTGGTTTCAAATCTCTCGTCCCTTGGTTTATAGTTTAGGGTGGTGATATTCACACTCAATTTTACTTATCACACACTTTTCTCGATATTCGATTATCGAATCAAATGAATTGAAAAAGATCAATGTACAAAAATTAACAAAAATGTGTGAAATGTAAAAAATAAAAAATAATAATAATAAAAAAAAGGTGTGTGAATATTATAGCCTATAGTTTATACTTTAATTTTTCCATGGCAAGTAGGGAAAGTTCTTATTTCTCTTTCTGTTTCTTTTCTTATATTTATTTATTTATTTATTTTTGTGGTTGTTATTGAGGCACAATAGAAATCGTGATCTTTTTATTATGATGCCATATGAGTCATGCATCCCAATCCTATCTTTTGCCATCTCTAATGTCTAATGAGAGATGAACATAAATATCATGCATGGGACATGTGCTCGTGAGTGCACCACCACATGCATATACTCATTCTGCATGCATGTGCAGATCTCGTGCTACAAACATGGCAAGGTCGGGTCGTTATACGCGAGGGTCACCAAAAATAATTGATTCAGAAAGGTTCAATGATAAATATTACTATTTTAGAAGTTGGAGAGGGTTCAAAATTCAAATTATTTCTTCTTTGATAGGCAAGCAAGTCTTTTGGAGAAATAGAGAAGGTCTCGAAGTCTTTCCCAGCAAACTCAAAGTCAGACGGCCTACCAATGAGATGATTTACATAATCCAGCTTGTAAAAATCGGTCTGACTCTGAACAAGCAAAGCCTTGAGCCCCGCATTCTCACCCTTCAGCTGCTCGTTCTCCTCGAGCAGACCAACACAGACGCACTGTAGCTTATCCACTTCCTTTTTCAGATTTTCGTTGATCTTCAATGCACCTTGGAGTTCCAACACTTTGGGTTCAAGCCTATCGACGACCTTCATGAAGTGGATCACTTGATTATAAGCAGCAATCAACTCTTCATCCTTTGCGTAAGCAGCAGAACGAAGCTCAAAAACAACACGCTCAAGATCTTGAATATGAGGTATGTAACATCCAATCTCCTTCTTTGCACTTTCATACTTAACTTGGATATCGTCAAGCCTAGTTTTCAAGTCAACGATCTCCTGGCGAGCAGTCTCAAGTTGCAGAGAAGTGGGGACAGAGATATTGGACCCTTTTAAAGCGACGAGCTCAGACTCCAACCTCTTGATCTTCTCGGCAGAAGAATAAGCTTCAGCTGTCATAGTCTTTACCGTCTCCTTGGCAACCTTAGTATCCTTTTGGTCAAAAAGCATAGACTCGGCTGCCAGAATCGTCGTTTTCTGCGTCATAGTAAGCAGAGCAGTCCTTCTATATTGGGTCGTATGCTTCACAAAGGAACTTGGGCAAATAACCCCTATAATGCCATCAACAAGCTTGGCACACGCGTCCATGTCTTCATTTAGATATGGTTTCAAAAGCACACAGATCTCAGTAGCTTATCCAGAAACAGGCTTGGTGGATTTCTCATAACTGCCTGCACAAGCAGTCTTTTCTTTCTCAGCAGGCGAACCGGTCTCAATAGCAAGAGGAACAGGCTTTGGCGCCACTTTAGCAGCGGCGTCTACCTTATCGTTTTTCATAGTAGCAAGCCTCTCTGAAGGTGAACTAGACTTAGCTCCCAATAAACGTCTTGGCACAAATTTTAGCACTAGGGGCACGACGAAACCTCTACTCTGAGCAATCCTACCAACAATCGTACTAGCTACCATTAGCATGACATGCGTCATCGGCTAAGATCTAGCAGCCTTATCTTTCTTCCCCTTGGAATAAATCAAGTCAATCACTAGCCTATTGGTAGCAGGCGGACCCTCACAAGAAGCGGAGGAAATCTTCGGCTATTTCTCAGCCAGCATCTCTTGAGCAGGTGAGGAAGATCTCTTCTTTTCACCTTCATTCACAACAGGCTCTACGACAGCGATCGGATGAGCTAATGCCTCTTCTTTGATCCGCTTTATCTCCTATCTCGGGGGCAATCCACCTTTCTCCTGGCGAAGAAGACTAAGCAGCCAACGCCACTCACTGTACTCAGCAGGGATATCTACATTAACATGCACCTTCTTCATATCTAGAGAAGTCTTGGGAGTTGAGTCGAATTGCGAATCTACATAAGCAGAGAATAACAATTAACAAGTCAGATAGCAGCTCAGCAAAAGCACAAAGTAGCCTAGAAACTAAGCAGTCAACTTACCGGTGATGAAAATCGTCGGAACACGCAGCTCAAGGGAAGAATCAGACTCCCACTATCCACTTATCTCCAAAGTCTCATTGGCCTAGTCATGATCTCCCTTGCTCGAATGATCAAAGAACCTATGGCGGGATCGTAGCTGCCCAACTCCATCAATATGGCCTATGTCAAAGAAGTACCATAATTCATTGACGGTTAAATCCAAGTCAGAGAATTGGTTTAGATTGAGGAATCCCACCATCACACGGACCGCATTTAGAGAACATTGAGCGGAGTCACACTTTATGGAGCAAAGCACTTCTTGGAAGAAACATAACATGGGAAAAGTAAATCCTAACACAAAGTAGTAAGGGTGAAACTTGATGGATCTTCGAGCCCCACTACATAGCTCATGGCTACTACCCTCCTTCACACGCACCCAGACTGAATTATGTGCCTATACGCTTCAAAGAAATCTCTGAACGAGTCATCAAAATTAATTTTGAAATGAGCAACCTTGAAGTAGCCCACTTTACTCAAAGACCCACATTGGCGATACAATGGCGACACACCATCGTCACTCTTATGGCTTGAAAAAACATGCTCGAAGAAATTCTACAAAGACACAAGGAAGAATCGTTAGACTGCTAAAAAAAGAAGAAAGAAACATCAGGCCCCATGACCCAAGGACAGCAACCAAGGGAACCTAGCCCGCGTTGGCTCTCATCTTTCACTCTCGGCTCAACACGCCAGGCGGCCTAGCGTATCAGGAGGCTTAGCACCCTATGCAGCCCAGCGCGTTAGGCACTGTCATTCACTCGGCCCAATGGCCTCGCAGCCCAATCCAAAAGGAAGAAAGCTAGCCCCCTACACCCCTCTCTCTTACCTTTCCCGCATAGGCCCAAAGATCAGCGCCCCAGCAATTCCACAGCCTTTGCCTAAGTCGAGAAGTTCCTGACTCGAGCCGAGCCCCAGCTCGCCTCTGTGGCACACGTTGTCGCACCCAGACCTCGGCCCAAGCCAAGCTGCCGCCGCACTAAGCCACCCACAACAACAATGTCGTGGCCCATCCAAGCCACTTTTTGACACATCCTCGACCCTTGTGGAGCCAAATTTCAAGCCCCGAGGCTCCAAAAAATTAAGAAGACAAGGAAAATTAAATTTTCTTACCTTTGAGACCATTCTAAAAGAAGTTAGATTTATGAGACCATTCTCTTTCGTATACATATCCTAAATGTTCCTGATCATAGGATTGCCAATTGGGCATTGACAGTCCGTTAAGATCAGTACGTGTTATGTCTTCTCTTAGGGAAAGTGATTGGTCTTGAGTTATTGATGTGATTGACACCAAGACAAGCATGTAGGTGCTCAATAGAGAATGAGTCCACTGAACACGATCAACGAGGAGTTCTCATACTCATGTCACATGAGAACTCAAGGTTAAGAAAATGCAAAGTAGTCATTTGACCTAAGGCATCATAGTTGTCTTGTAGTTAGGTCCTTGATCTTTGACTATGTCAAAGTCACTCCGTCAGAGGGGGTCCACAACATAGTCGGAGTTAAGCCACTTAGCCACGAAGGCAAGTGAATGAGCAACAAGGGATCTCTAGCCTTCAAACCGTTTGAGGGAGAATACTCTATGATATGAGTAAGAATCTCTGGCCAGAGTATGAATGAGATTTAGGAAGTCGTTCCAAATCACGTTCAAGGTAATCATATAAGTAAGAGAATCACATTGGATTGTAGACATGAATAAACTATCAAATTAAACAATGTGGTCAAGAGTATTGTATTAGAGAAAGACCGTATTGCATCGTAATCCTAAACTGAATAGGTTCTCCACCTTTTCTGATTAGCTTGGGTAGCCATAATATACTGTTAGGTGTCACTCATGGTTTGTGAAAACCCTAAAGGTGTTTAATCACTAAAGGGAGAATTGAAAGTAAGTTTCAATTCACAATTGATTTGAAGAGTTCTAATCGCCTACTGCATCGCTAAAATGAACCTAATGGATCGTACACCGTGTAAGGTAGAGATTGAAGAAACAACAGAGATGAGTAAGGATAATTAAATGGTTTCATTGTTTATGGCTAAAATTAATTAATATGTTAATTAATCAAACGAATAAGTTCGTTATAGACCTCAGGTTAGTTTTGGGCCTTAATGCCCAATGGGATTTGAATGTCAAGTCCAATAACTCAAGTTGTATGACAACTTGAAACACAAATGGCCTCAAAGCCCAAAGAACCCAATATGGCCGGCCATAAGAGTGAAGGGTAGTGAACTTGGCTTCATTGCAAGTTTGCCACTCCATTCTGAGGTGGTATAAAGGCAACTTTATAGCCATTTCATCCTTAGGGTTTCTTTTGGAGAAAAGATGAGAACACAAAGCTCTATTTTCTCTCTAAGAGGCTGGCCACCCTAAAGGAACATAGCTAGCAATCTTCCTTCCTCTACGTCACTCATCTCTTCATCAATGCTCTCCTTGGTGTGGAGACTTAGAGGTTCTCTATTTTGGGAACTTGGAGAATCCATTCTACCATCCTCATCCAAGAAATCCATGGAGAGCTAAGAAGTAAGGAATAAAGGCCCTATCTCTTGGGTGATTAGCCTTTACTTATGCAAAGAAGAATCAACAAAGATATAATATTTCTCAACTCACTTTGTTCTTGAGTTGAGTCTTGGTTCATCACAATTACTAGGCCTTGAATTTCATGGGTAAAGTTTTGTTTTTGAGTGCATATAAGCATGATTTCGTTTTTAATTGTTAATTGCATTCATAGATGTTGCTCAAATGAACTAGTTTTCACAAACATTTCCTTCACCCAATTCATCATGGGCGCGTGTGGCTTTTGCCCTTAATCTTAGGTGTTATTATTTTGTAGCTGTATTTTCGTCAAATGAGAAGACGGCGGAAATTTGCATCCACACCTATGCATTTCTTTCACTCCATATAGTTTTACCACGATTTATATAAAAATATAAGGTAAATTACATAAAACTCCCTAACTATGGGTCGAACCACAATCTCATACCTCATGTTTTAAACATTGCAATGTCATACCTTAACTTATGAATTCGTTGCAATGTCAAACCTCCGTTAAATTTTCTGTCAATTTGACTGTTAAATGACTACGTGGCAGAAGTAGGACCCACTCCTTTCCAGATTGGAATAAAAAATTAATTTTTTATTAATAATTATTAACTTTTTTAATAAATTACTAATTTTTATCCTCTATTTTCTCTCTCAGCTCTCATTGTTAGAGTAAGATTCTCTCTCCCTCATATTATCATTCTCTTCCATCCCCTCCTCTCACACTTTTTCTTTTTGTCTTATTTTCTATATAAAAATTTCAAAACAAGATGTAGACGTAGCGTAATCACAATTGTTTAAATTGGAGGGGATTGTCTCCCTCACTTGCTCTCTCTCCTCTAACTTGCAGAGAAACAATAGCAGCTCTCATTGTCTCTCTTCTCCTAACGAGCTTCTTTTTTCTGCTGTTCACGTCTCTTCAAATCCAGATACCGAACCTCTCCTATCAATCAACCGAGTCTCCCGACTCATCCCCGAGAACCTCAACCTCCGCGGCCTTGCTGACTATTCGCTAGGATTCGTCTTCCCAGATCGGCCTTGCTGCAGTCACCACCCCAGAACCATCACCTCCTTCTTGTCATCCTCCTCTTTACTCGCACTCCAAAGCCCCATCCACACCAAAACCTTCCGCCCCCGCCGCCACAACCTTCACCAAGTCCTCTGCCTGTCCACCGTGTTCGAGCGAAGCACATAAGGCTCCAGATCTGATCTGGGCATACCATCAAGCTCCAGATTCTCTGAACATGACGCTACAAACAGGGTTGATTCAAAGAAATCTGATCTGGGCTTTGTCAAAATGTTGGTACAGCGTCCTTGGTAGTGAAGCCATTGTATTTGAGAAGGTGATGCGCAAAAGTCTCCCTGATCTTCTTTATGCACAACCCGATATACTTTTTCAGCTTGTCACCATGTTAAATCCATTTGTTTTGCAAGAGAATGGAATTCTTATGTATAGTCCTAGGAATTTTGTCATCACCTTCCCCAGATCTTACCATGGAGGCTTTTATCTTGGTTTGAATTGTGCAGAAGCTGTCAATTTTGCTCCTGCTGCGGACTGGCTACCTCATGGTGAATTTGATTGCAGGTGCGGCGGAGATGGATTTGATTGCTGCTGTTTTGAGCGAATTGAAGAAGTCCGGGAAGAAGGAAAGATAGACAAGAAAAAAGGAGACAAAAAGTATAAATTATTGAACAAAAATTGATTTATTAATACTTGTTAAATAAAAAATTAATTTTTTTATTTCAGTAAAGGAACAAGTGGGTCCCGCACCTGCTACATCAGTAGTTTTATGTAATTTACTCAAAAACACTTTTGGTACCAATGCTCCTTGTCTTTATTTCAAAATTGCGGCGTTGCACGTTGCAACGGCTACTAAAGATAGACAATAGTTTTGGCATGCATCCTCCTCTTGAGAAGGGAGAGAGAAAATTACATACATTAAAAAATGGAAATTGTTATTGGCACTCCAAAAATCTCATTTTGTACTTCAAATTTTATATAATTAGAAAGAAAAATATATTTATGAAGCGTGTAGAATGAGATTTTTGGAATGCTAATAACAGTTCCCTAAAAAATATATGTTTTACCACTAATATCATGGATATTGTATCCAACTTCACTACGTAATGTTAGGTGCAAGATTTTATCACAAAAAATTACAGTTATATTATAAGTGAATCTCCCATATATAAGCTATATATTATTTTACTATATTTTCCATGTGGAATTTTGTTCTCCAACAATATATGAATGATTACCATTTTTACGAAATGGTGGGCGAACAATGATATGTCTGTCAGAATACAACTATCCAACAGTTGCTATGCAGTACATATTCAAAAGTAATTGTCTAAAAGCATCTTCAATATATGTATGTATATGTGTGTGTATACATATAGGGTAAGGATCGGACATGCATTTTTAGACACTTTTTTAGGGTGCATTCCGTAAGTTATTTCAGTGATCCAATTGTGTATCTTTTAGATCTTCCCTCAAATATCATATCTACGGTCTATATTTTAGATATTCCCTCAATGTCTTGATGGTTTTTTATTTGTCTAATTTTTTGTAAGGATGACCTGTGAAGGATGAATTGAAAAATAGACAGTTTGGATATTTTAAAAAAGTTATGAAGTGAGAACTACAAGAAAGTGTGTCCACATTGTTGGAGATTAGGATCTCAGATCGGAATTATGACATAATAATATACAATTAATATACAGCAGTTTACACTATAATGTCACTAAGACCTTGTGTGATAATACGTGCACCTAGTAATAGGTGGTTAAGTGTGTACAATATCGATGATGCTAGTGATGGACCATGTTAGGCATGAAAATTTATCATGGTATAAGAGTAGGATGTTCTCTTGACACATCCTAAGCCTGATTTACTGGGCTTGCCTCCTTAAGTTGGGATTTCAAAAAGTTGTGCTAGCTCTAACTTAACGGTATTAAATGGCAAGGCCTTCGAAAAGTTGTGTTGCCTCTAGAAAAAGAATGATGACCGAGCTCTCAAAAAGTTGTTATAGCTTCGGGATAATGAATGGACCAGTTCTCGATGTGGAATTGTTTTTCTAGGTGATCCCTTGTGGGGCCACTCGTGAGCGGGCGTGTTGGAGAATAGGATGCGCATTGGACAAAATACTATACAATTAATTTATGGGAGTTTCCACCTTAATATCATTTAGGTCTTTTGTGATAAATTCAACACCTAGTAGTAGATGGTGGAGTCGGGACAATATTGGTGATATTGCTGGTGGACGGTGGAACATGTTGGGCCTATAAAGTTTATCACAAATGTGTGTCCCTCGATCCTATAAGTATATGTGTCAGATATTCAGAGAGACGGGTCATCGGCCACTTCTCACCAAACTGATATTGTCCTAACTTACACTACAAAAAAAAAGACCCTTTTCTAGATGAATTAATTTGTTCGGGCAAAATAAGGTTTCATGGCCCAAGGTTATGCTCGACAGAATTTCGTCGCGCAAAGTTTGTCGCGAAAAACTCGTTGTTCGAAGTTTTGCCCGACAAAAATAATAAATCGTCGGCCAAATGTTGTTTGCCCAACGCTCGACTAACCAAACTTGCCCCACCAAACAATTTCATCGGGCGAAGTTGTATTTTACATAAAAAAAAAATTATATTTACGTCGACAAAAATTTTGTCGAGCACATGCTCGACGATCAAATTCGTCGGCCAAACTATTTTATTTTTTCTTTAAAAATAATATAAATAATATATAGTTATATTTAATTTAAATAATTAATTTTTATTATTAATCTCAAACGACATCACAATATAAAAAAGAGATTTGATTATAAAAATAGTGAAATATTCGTATAATTAAATTAAAAATGAAAAAAAAAAATATTCTTGGTGGCACATTGCCTCTAAGTAAAAGTCAAATTGCGTTACTCTAGAAGACATCCACCTCTAGAAATTATAAGTTCAGAAATGACCGCAAAGCTAGTGCCACTCGTCCATCTTATCCCCAAAATCCTAGGGTGGATGGTGGTTGGAACCAAATTTGCACCATCGTAAGAGGTGGAGGTGCATAAGTCCAAGTAACCTGTAAAATAACAAATAGTTGTAAGCAAACCAAAGACCCACGGGGGAAGGGGTGTTCCGCTCAAAGGCTCTCCGACAGTTAAGTTAGTAAAAAATATAAGACTTACGCAGTGGGCAAGAGAATAAGTATGCATGAATTGGGTTACTAGAGATGACCCTTGAAAAGGTGTATTTGTACCAGTCGAGGAGATGACCGTTTAGGATAGTGGAATCCTTATTAAACCAGGAGAATCTCATAGGATATCTGGGAAGTGGATATTTCATTCTCTTAGGAGTATGATTATTTGTAGGGCACGCCAATCCTTAGATTGTAAGGACTCCAAGATTATAAGAAACCCATTGATTCCTTGCTAGATTAGGTTCCCGTATCTTGCATAACAAGCATGGTCAATCTCAGCAAAGTCGTTGGACTTCACCCACTGATTCGAGAACATGATGATGGTGGAATCATTACTCTGTTTATTTAGCTCCGCAATAGAGACTATTGAGTCCATGAATGTGGACTTCTGAGGTATGCGCATTCCAATCCGCCTTACTTTGGCTCTAGAAAATCATGGTCCCACAATTACCCTTAACTATGTATCTAAAATGACTTGTTCTCCTTGAGGATATATAATTACCCAAAGACCATGCCTTACGGATTAAGTCGAAATACGTACTGTTTTAATTCTTTTGACGTGTAGCATCGTAACCACGAATCTTCTGGACTTTTGATGTTCTGGATTCAGACATACAGCCTCAAGAATCGTAGAGTGTAGGTAGAATTGATGAGGGATGTCATGTCCCTTGTGCATATTTAACAAAGCAGCCTTTTGCATCACCAAGCGACTTTGACTTTAGGACATAAATTCCTAGGCAAAACTCTTCGAATTCAACGGTGAGATATTTTGGTAGCTCTTCTTTAAATAGCTCAGCTTTGGCTTTTTTTTTTCTTTCAAAACCCCTTCTTCATGGAACCCTTATGTTTCACTCATGCTTTAGCTTTCAAACCCAATTTCCACGTTGAGCCTTCAATGATTAAGGTTGTAACCAAGAAACTTTCCACATCCATATTTTTCTACCAAGCAAAATAGGGCTGAGCCATAACCTTCCAATAGCTAACCTTGCTTTCCTTAACAGGTTTCATAGCCTTTATACTTTGCTTCATAACCATTGGCAATATTCTCCTCACAGTCTTAACATATGGGTTCAACTTGAGGAAAGTGTTGAGATCCTTCAGTGGGTCCTTCTTCATTAGAGTCGTATTTAATCTACCTAACAAAAAATTGAACCTCATCAGAGTAGATGATCTTGGACAAATCAATCCTGCAATATCTTTAGGAAAATTTGTGTGCTAGGGGTGAGGGCTTGTCTCCCCTAAAGAATTGTACTCCTTTTGTCCTAATCATGAGACTTGATAATAAACATGGGATCACACATTTATGAGAATTTACACTTTATTCAAGTCCTTAATCATGTTAGAATAAAGTGCTTAGAACTCTCCATCCTTTGCTTACTAATCACGGAATTGTATTTTAATCCGATAAATATTTCCAAATAATCTAACTTTGAAGTAAAAGAGTAGCAGAGTAAAA
Organism: Heteromeles arbutifolia; assembly: GCA_024362995.1. Classification (NCBI taxonomy): domain Eukaryota; kingdom Viridiplantae; phylum Streptophyta; class Magnoliopsida; order Rosales; family Rosaceae; genus Heteromeles; species Heteromeles arbutifolia. The sequence continues at coordinate 19,614,790 of JANCRC010000012.1, forward strand.
CACAAACAAGTTTGTAAGCTCAGGACAGAACTGGAAACCCCCTAGGTAACATTGATTCGGAAAAATATTACCTCCCAAACTTGGTGCTTAGTGGAAATTCTTGGTGCTTGTCGGATGATCCTGACGGTTAATAAGTCATTCTGACGGATAAAAGATTTCCGACACATAATTTATTTACTGTCGGATTAAAGTTACTTTCTGTCGGATATATCCGACATAAATTCCTGGCGGATTTAACCGCCATAAAATTATTATAACCCTCAGTATTTTTTAATTCTCTTTTTTTTTTAATATTTTTAACATATTCTGGCGGTTTCTAAGTTAATTGTGGCGGTTATAACCGACATAAATTGACTATTTTATTATTTTAGATTCTGGTGGTTATTATTTTAGTATTCTGCCGGTTATAACCGACAAAAATTGACTATTTTATTATTTTAAAATGTTACATTGATTAAAAATAAATAAACAAATGGTTTAAATATTTTTTTTTCACTCACGGTCCCATTACCTAATCTCTGAATGTTTTTTTTTTGCAATTTTTTACACATGCTATCTCGGAGTATATACAAACATATTTGATGGTTGAATCGTTGAAACTAGTTTCGTAGAATGCATATCCTATCAAATTGATAGATTTAACAAACACTTAAAGAGTTAATGTTATACTTCCATTAAGTATAAAAAATTATCCACTAGTGTAAATATTTTAAATTGAAGATTGAATTCGTTCAATGCATTCTTATAGGGTTGAGGAGTGTAGCTGTAAAAAATCATCAAAATCGAAGCTAACATAACCGTTAAATTGTGATTTTTTGTTTATAACCATCGAAAATTTTTGTTTCGTTACCTAATCTCTGAATGTTTGTTTTTTACAATTTTTTACGTATGCAATCTCGGAGTGTGTAAAAATAAGTTTGACGGTTGGATCGTTGAAAAAAGTTTCATAGAATGCATATTGCATCAAAACTGTAGATTAAACAAACACTAGTTAATATTATACTTCTATTAAGTATAAAATAAGATTTTGTGGTATCCATTATTCATTACATTCTTATAGGGTCGAGGAGTGTAGCTGTAAAAAAATCATCAAAATCGGAGCTAAAATAACCGTTAAATTGTGATTTTTCTTTTATAACCGTCGAAAACTTTTGTTCCGTTACGTAATCTCTGAATGTTTGTTTTTTATGATTTTTTACATATGCAATCTCGGAGTGTGTACAAATAAGTTTGACAGTTGGATCGTTGAAAAAAGTTTTGTAGAATGCATATTGCTTCAAAACGGTAGATTAAACAAACACTTAGAGTTAATATTATACTTCTATTAAGTATAAAATAAGATTTTGTGGTATCTACTAGTGTAAATATTTTAAATTAAAGATCAAATTTATTCATTACATTCTTATAGGGTCGAGGAGTGTAGCTGTAAAAAATCATCAAAATCGGAGCTAAAATAACTGTTAAATTGTGATTTTTTGTTTATAACCGTCGAAAACTTTTGTTCCATTATGTAATCTCTGAATGTTTGTTTTTTACAATTTTTTACGTATGCAATCTCAGAGTGTGTACAAATAAGTTTGACAGTTGGATCGTTAAAAAAAGTTTTGTAGAATGCATATTGCGTCAAAACGGTAGATTAAACAAACACTTAGAGTTAATATTATACTTCTATTAAGTATAAAATAAGATTTTGTGGTATCCACTAGTGTAAATATTTTAAATTAAAGATCAAATTTATTCATTACATTCTTATAGGGTCGAGGAGTGTAGCTGTAAAAAATCATCAAAATCGGGGCTAAAATAACCGTTAAATTGTGAATTGTCTTTTATAACCGTCGAAAACTTTTGTTCCGTTACCTAATCTCTGAATGTTTGTTTTTTAGATTTTTTACATGTAAAATCTCGGAGTGTGTACAAATAAGTTTGACGGTTGGATCGTTGAAAAAAGCTTCTTAAAATGCGTATCATATCAAAACAGTAGATTAAACAAACACTTAGAGTTAATGTTATACTTCCATTAAGAATAAAATAAGATTTTGTGGTATCCACTAGTGTAAATATTTTAAATTAAAGATCAAATTTATTCATTACATTCTTATAGGGTCGAGGAGTGTAGCTGTAAAATATCATCAAAATCGGAGCTAAAATAACCGTTAAATTGTGATTTTTCGTTATAACCGTCGAAAACTTTTGTTCCATTACGTAATCTCTGAATCTTTGTTTTTTACGATTTTTTACGAATGCAATCTCGAAGTGTATACAAATAAGTTTGACGGTTGGATCATTGAAAAAAGTTTCGTAGAGTGCATATTGCGTTAAAACGGTAGATTAAACAAACACTTAGAGTTAACATTATACTTTTATTAAGTATAAAATAAGATTTTGTGGTATCCACTAGTGTAAATATTTGAAATTAAAGATCAAATTTATTTATTACATTCTTATAGGGTCGAGGTGTGAAAATTTATTTATTTAGCCTAAATTTTGAAGTGTGAAAAGTAATTTGTGCTAAATTTTTATTTTTCAAGTATTGATTAAACAATATTTAGTTTGTGTGATGACATTTTCATTGTACAATTATCTTTTTGTTTCTTTATTGCATATTTTACATGGATTATTATCTATTAAACCAAACAATTATTTATTTTCAACAAAAAAAAAAATTATTTATTTAATTTTTAAAAACGTATTATATTTAAATACATATTATTTATTTATTTATTAAACCAAACAATTATTATTTTATTTTTTAAAATCGTAACAAAATTTTGGGGGGAATTTAAAATTTTGGGAGGGAATTTAAAATTTTGGGTGGAAATTGTTTGCCCCCATTTTTTTCTGTCGGTTATAACCGACAAGAATGAAAAGTTTTTGTCGGTTTATATTTTAAAAAATGTTTCTGTCGATTTTAACCGACAGTAATGTTAATTTTCCAACATAAAAACATCCATCTCTTCCTTGCGCCGGTGCCTTCTCCCTTCCCTCTTCCTTCCCCCTTTTCTCCTCTCCTCATTTCCTTCTCATTCTCTTCTCTCCTCATTTACTTCCAGTTCAACATCCACACCCACATCCAAAAGAGCTTTCTCCAAGACCCACTTGGAAATGCTTCTCCTATGAAGAGATTTCTGATGCCACAAATGCTTTTAGCTCAGGTAGGTTTTTATTTGTTTTCCTTCAAAAACTGTTTGATGTTTTCGGGGATTTTTGGGTGATTGAAATTTATATAGTATTCATATTTTGTGATGTGGGTTTTGGCAGAAAATCTGTTTGGGAAAGGAGGGTATGCAGAAGTTTATAGAGGAGTTCTGAAAAATGGTGAGGTATGGTACTTTGTATTATAGGTATGATACTTTGAAATTTCAGGTCGAATCTAAGTGATTCATTTTTTGGAAAACAAACTTGTGGAATAAAACACTGAAATCAAATTCTAATTAATTTATTTCCTCGGCTGCTTTCTTACTGGTCTAATTCTTGCTGTTTTGAAACAGTTCTGGCAATCTGATCTTCTTCATCCCCTCATTGTTTTCATCGTTAATTGAAAAAAAGGCATAAGAGGACGGGTCACCGGTAACTTCATCAGCGTTGCAATTCTTTCCCTGGCTATCTCCTGGGATAGGATCTCCATACTCACCATGGCTCAGGGAGCTAAAATCTGAGGAGAGAGGTTTATGCCTGATCCAGCTTCTTTACACCTATGCTAGCCATGTCGCATCGGGTAGCATCGAGAATGCAAATATGGAAAATGCAGTGAATGCTGCAGAAAGTGGTTGTTTATGTTTTTTTTATTATTAATATATGTTCTGTCGGTTTTAAATACATATCATGTCAGTTATAGCCGACACCAATTCTGTCGATTTTTGTATTTTCTGTCGGTTTTAACCAACAGAAATTCTCATATTTATTTATTATAAATATATATCCTGTCGGTTATATCCGACACAATTCCTATCGGTTTTAGAGAATTTTCTGTCGGAAAATTCATTTCCTGACGCTGGCAATTCTGTCGCTTATTATATCCGCCATTGCAACCATTTTCTGTCGAATTTTGTTTAAAACCCCTCAGTAATAACCTTTTCTTGTCGTTTTTATTTGTGCCAGTAATGGGTAGTTTTGTAGTAGTGGATTTCCATTGCAATAATCGGAGTACCACATTACTTCGACACTAGGTTTAGGCTAATGGAAAAGTTCTTACTCCGTACTTGCCATGTTACATCGGCTGGATAAATGATGAGAAAGTGAGAGAGTTTTGTCCAGAATGTTCTTTGGCACATTGATTTTGATATGTCCTTCTTGTTTTAAATGATGTGCAGCTCGTTCATTCACCTTACCCCATTTCGGGTCTAAGGATTTTAAAGATTGCAACGTGTCACTGAGAATGAGCTCCCTTCTCTGTCTGAATTGCATGTCCGTCCCTAGGGAATCTTAGTTGAAAGTTTGTTAGGGACTTGGTCGCTTGTATATGGGTCAGACACACTTTTAGAATCCTTTTGTCAGACCTTATGTGTCGGACCTAAGCGTTTCCTATCGAACTACACTTAGTTAGCTTAGCTAAGGCATTTCCTAGTATCAGAGCTTATTCAAAATAAAAATTCCTCTTGAGGATATCTTAGTCTGAATGCCTCATTCAAACCTGCTTTAACACATAGTGTTGCATAACGTACTTTGTTGATGCACAAAATTGGGTCGATCTTGGACCAACAAAATCCCACCGTAAATCACACATACGTACAAGAACACAAAGATATATCGTGGTTCACCTCAAGTTGGGGTTATGTCCACACCGATGTCGATCTGGTTTCACTATATGGAATGAGAGATACATTGTTGTTGCTAGAGAGGCTAAGGTTTAACATCATTTCAAAGTGAGGGTGAAGGATCCCTTTTATAGAATAAGGGTTTCCCTCATTCTACATAAATCATGGGCTAAGTAGTGAGGCCTAATATATGGTATAATATACTTGGCTTAGTATGCTGGTCTGGGATGGAAGTAATCGTACTTGGGGTTAGACTCAGAGCCACCCCTTAGATGATTCTCGAATTTTCTTTCAATCATTCCCTTGAATGGAGTAGAGCCCAGATTTGAATGTTATAATCCATAACCTTTAGGTTGCAAAACTTTTCGGAGGCTGGATGGTACATTGGACTTCCAATTTGTACACATGCATCCACTAAACACTATCTATATCAACATTTCTTTTTCCATCCATGGCAAAAGATCAAACTTGGCAGTGTGCATTCTTTTCTTAGCTCTAGAACAGGAATTGGGGGCTTTGCTCAACCTTTTTACCCTACCTATACTAATAGGAATGAGGATTTTTTCCTATGGTCAGTGCAGTAAGATTTGTGGAACTAATCATGCTTTTATGCCTATTGTCGTAGAAGCTGTTCATAGTTGAGATTATAGTTCTCGTGTATCAAATCAATTAATCCCTCAAATCAGGAAAGCTTAAGTGCAAATTAAAGAGTAAGGTGAGAGATAAGGGGGAAGTTCACATATTAGTTCACAATTAAGGTCGCAAAGATTGAACGGCAATAAGTCGACATTCAATCTAAGGCAACTCTGATAGCTTGTAGTGAACAGCCCCTTATGACACCAACCGGGTTTGACGAAAGCATAAATTATATAGAAAGTATGCCCTATGCTTCATGAATAAATCTAGGTAAAAGCAAAGTTGTCCATTTCTTTACATTGTAATAAAAGGCGTTTCTTTCTCAAAGTCAAGTTTCTCGCTTGTTACTTTAGAAAGATAGCAAGGGCACTCACATTTTTTGGTTTCTTTCCGGCTCGGAAGTTTGCATCTCAGTCCCAAAGGACAGAGGAGGCTAGGTTAGCCAAAAGATGGTTACTAGTTCAAGGACGCAAGGTGCCCCTGATTTTTCAGGGTAAGATGGATAAAGAAAATGCCACGAGCTAATGTTCGAGTACCAGGTGCCATGGTGATAATAGCTTCTTTATTCTCCATCATCTTATCTAGCCTTTCTTTAGTACTTTTGTTGAGTTTGGCTATGGTGGTGTTTCGCTATTGTAGTACCTCTTCTTACCACCGTATTTATGTTAATGCACTTCCCAATGATACATAAGCAAGGTATTTTTGGTCCCTTATAAAGAATATACACCATCTTGTACCATTCAGCGATTCGACACGCCCCCATTAGCTCAACGCGTCACCTACCTGGCCGCAGAGAGAATAGAACTGCTCGCCTTTGTTTGATGTGTTCTTTTAGTACCAATACAAACTCCAACTACATAAAAAAAGGAAGGGTTGCTGTGAAATTGGTAACCAGGGAGCTACACTTGATTCACCTCTCTATCTATAACTATAAAAGTCTTGTACCCTGCTTCTTACAATAATAGTGATCTTGGACATGTCTCGTTGGCTCTGATTCACCGGCAGAGCTTCCAGATTGAAGATTCTAACCATAGGACTGCCTTTTGGGCTTAAATAAGGAATCCAAGATATCATGGATTGGTCAAACTTCACCACTCGACCCTCTAAGAGATTGACCTAGATCTTAGGTCTTTTTCAACTTCAAAGCACCACCTGATGGAAATATTAGGAGATATATTAAATATTAGAGAAGCTATGTGGCTGCAAGAGTTTCTCACGAGCTCAAGTTCCAGACCTCCGATTCTAATTCGATCGACTAGATCCAGTCACATGATCAAAGAACTATCTATGATCGCGGTTCGAAACTCCCCCTCCCCTAATTATTGCAGCAGTTTCGAATTCTCCTATCCCCTTAATAATAGTATTTTTGAACTCTCCCCTCTCCTAATTATTGAAGTAGTTTCAAAACTCCCTTTCCCCTAATTATTGCACTAGTTTTGAACTATCCCCTTAATAACACTTGTGTATTAATTTTTGAGTTCTCTAGGCCTAATTGGATTATTAGTCCACGTGGTATTAGAGTAGTCGAAAAATAGCTCATGTGGTAAAAAAAATTAGGATTTAAGCCTCTATGGTGAAATCTGTTAGGATATAAGCCCAAAATTGAAAATTTCGTCAACTCTCCGTTAATTGTTAGCACATGGGGCTCACATGTGAGGCTAAAAAGATAAAGTTAGCCTCACATGTAAGTCTCATATGCTAAAAATTAATGGAGAGTTTCGTTTTAGCCCCATGTGTGGCTCACGTGCTAATAATTAACGAAGAATTAACAAAAATTTTAGTTTTGGACCTAAATCCTAACAAACTTCATCACAGGGGTTTAATACGTAATTTTTTTTTTCACCACAAGAGCTATTTTCAGATTACTCTATTGTCAAGGGGACTAATAATCCAATTAGGCCTTTTTTATTAGACATTATATAGTTGTTAATAAACGGGTGATATGACATAAATAAGAATAAGATATATTTCTTGTAAATCCGTTATTTATACATAAGCATGCGTTAAAGAATTGGACCCTAAAAGGGCATGTGACCATTATTGATTATTGTATTACATCTTTCAAAGTGATGGAAAACTGATTTAAAAAAAAAACTGATTCGGAAAAATAAATTTACTCATCCAAATGCTGTTATAGCTCATAAACTAGGTCATGCTGCCCGCGTGTTGCAGCGGGATTAAAAACTATGTTGATTACTATGCTTGAAAAACGTAGAGATAGTCGAAGAAAACAGTAAGATAAATTTAGATATGCAAAACACTGTAATCATTCACTGAGGTTCATTGTTTTCACCCAATTTTCAACTGGGACCAGCATTTGTACACAAAAGATTAGAAAATGCTGGACTATGTACATGCATAAAATATTTGTCAAACCTAGATTACACATTTTTGCCAGCATTTAGACAAAGAGCATTAGAAAATGCTGGCCTATGTACATGCAAAAAATATTGTTCAACCTAGATTAGAAAGAGTTATTTACATACCAACCTAGAATAGAGAGAGTTATTTACATACCAAAAAAATAAGAGAAATGTTGTCGATGCATATAGATTAGAGGTGCGAAAGTAACATCTGTTCAAAAGGAAGATTCAACGTTCTTTGTGCAGCAAAAGGGACAGGAGAAAGTTGATAACCACATTTTTGATGATCTGAAATTAACAATATAAGCAAGAGTTGTTTCAAGTAAGAAGCTAGAAAAAGACAGTGAGATAACAACATTTGGCAACTATTTTTCAATTAAGGCAGAAACAGATAAAATGCTTTGGAGGAAAATTAAATGAACGATAGGATACCAATTCAAAAATCTTCTTCTGCCCTATCAGTATGAGAAATTCATTTGGCAATTGCTGTAGATCCAACAGTCTTGGATTGAGCACTAAATCTCTGCAGGTTGTGCCAAAAAGCTTTTCACCGGATTTGCCAATAATTAAAGCATTCATTTCACTGGTTTCGTCCTCAAGGACCAAGTTTAGTTTGTACCTGCGTATAAAAGTTTAAATTAGATAAGATTGATCATCAAAGATATATTTCTTAAACAAAGCCAAAGAAAACACGTTGAGAAAAACTGTTTAGTGTTTACTCTTTCTGATCAAGACATTTTGAAGATCAATTGATATGAAGTAAGTGAAAAAGAAGAATGAAAACTTACGGAAGAAAAGAATTTGAACAAATTATTTGACATAATGGATAACCATTTGAGTAAATAATGAATGTCAAGTATTTTTAATGAATATTAGTTTTTTAGCACTATTGTTTACATCTATTTATTTTGATTTAATATTTTTCATTTATATATTGACTACTTGAATCGGGATTTCAAGCATATAGATTCCACTGACCTATAAAAAGTGGACCTAATCCTTGGAGATGTGGCAATACATCTAAGAAATTATTCCATCAAACGTTTTCTCCCCTGAATCTGGGAACAGACTGATTAATTAACATATGCAATGAAAGACAAATGCAGAATCTAGATTTTTAAACCCATCATATGATGAAAACTTTGATTGACTAATATCAATTTAGAATTTTCCAATACCACTTAAAGTGGGAAGCATAGATTTTTCATTTGTATATAACTATAATTAAACTGTTGCTATGAAAGACACTGTTATGGATTATGACAGCAATAATTTTACCCAATAAGATGGAATGGATTTCTAATTGCATAACATTGAGATTTTAAAAATTATTAGAACACCAATAATTTTAGGCAGTAAATTGTAACATGAGGCACAGGCAAAAAAGAAGAAATGCAACAAATATTTTGTGCAATTGGCGATAAAAGTTAATCATAACATGTTAAAAATTACCAAGGAGTTAGTAGCTGGTTTGCATGTTTTTGTCAAATCAATTGCCCAGTTGTGGGATCTTTGTGCATTTGTTTGGCACAATTTAGGCAAGCATCGTACCACCAATCGTAGTGTGTGTCAAACTGCTTGACAAATTCTTTGCAGAGAAAGGTTTCGTTCTGTAAAACAATTTAACAAAGACTTGTATAAGCAGGATTAATAATATAGATATTTTTAACCAAATGTGTCAACATCCATTCAACATTTTTAACAAAAGATAAACAGATTTAATACCTTGTACAAATTTGGATCTAAAAAAGCCAACTCTTCAATTGTTACCTTCTTTGCTGTTTGCAAGATTTGAGCTTTACTGGCTTGTCTTGTAGAGGGTGGCAGTATTTTTAAAGGCTCTATGCATTTGGAAAAGCTGTAGAGTTTAAAATAGCACATTAGTTGATACATTTTGTGAGAATAGACTTTCTTGTATTGTAAGAGCATATAACATTTTTTTTAAATAAATTGTAAACAAACTTACCCTGATTTGTATGAATTTACTTCCAGAATATCTGGATCAATGAAGAAAAGCGAAGAACCAGTGATGTTCAAGACTATCTTACATGTGTGTTAAAAAATAGTTTGAATATATTTAGCCAAATTTAATATCAAGCATAAAATTGCATTTATGAAAAGGCTAAATTTGTGTAAATAATCTCGGTATAGCATGTAATAGTTAATTTGGTTGTCAGCGTTGGTATTTGTATATATAGATGTGCAGGAAAAAAATTAAATGAAGAAAATGTAATAGTTAATCTGGAAATCACCAACCTCAACATGCACCGATTCTCTCAAAAGAGAGATCACCCAAATTCGAGCGAAAATCTGCCAACAAAATCAATCCCAATCGTAATAATAGTCAGACAACCCAAAAACAAATTGATGGGCAAGACAACCAAAAATGAAATAAAACTGCAAAGCAAAACTAAAAAATCTGGAAATCACGAACCTTAATATGCACCGATCCTCTCAAAAGAGAGGCTTGAAACAAAACGGCGAAAAAGACGAAATCGATGCAACACACGGATCGCAGCCAAAAATAGAGAAGAATAGCGAACAATGATTGCAAAAAATCAAAGATGGTGTCTTGCCGGAGATAAAATTGCGAAACAAAAAGGAAGAAATTGAGAGAAATGAGGGCACACAACGACGATGATCGAGGAAAACCCAGCTGAGGAAAACAGGATCCCTAAAGCAGAAAATGGAGAAAGGTAAAGTGAATCACACGAACGGAAGAAGATAAAGAAACGACAGAGAACCTTTGGGCTGAATGGGTAGAACTGGGAATTCAATGCACACATAAGGAAAAGCACGGCAAAGATAAGAAAAATCTGAGGGCATTACCGGCCTTTCACTGCTCACGAACAGTGAAAAACAGTGCTAGAGGGAACCCAATTTTAGTACATGTATAAAGTGTAACCATCCCTGAATTTATTCATTTTGTCTTGTTCTTTTGCTAAATTCTTGTTCTTTTATCGGAAAAGTTTGTTAATTTTCTTTCTATTGGGAAAGTTTGTTGCTTAAGATTGGATTTGATGACTCAGTTAATTAAGTATAAAGAAATAAATATCATCTTTCAAATTTTATTTAAGTTGAAAATAAACGAGAGATTAGTCATGAAATGAACAATTTTGTAGGAATTGGAAAGGAAACAAGACTAATAGACATATTTTGCTAAAGGGTTTTTATCACAAATGGTCCTTGACATTAATCAAACACATCATTTTGGTCCCTGAGATTGTCCACCATCCATCATTTTGGTCCTTCCGTTAAAAACTCCGTTAAGTATCCCAGAGCTCTTGGCCGGAAGTTTGGGCAATTTTCAAAGCTTTGTAACTCAATCGTTTCTTAACCAAATTCGACCCATAATATATCAAAATGAAGATAGGAAAGTGTAGAATAAGATTATACCTTTTTGGAAGTCCAATGGTTGCTGGAGATGGCCCGAAAATAGCCTCAAATTCTACTGGTCCGAGTGAAAACTTGAAAACTCGCCAGAAACTGGGTAAACTTTAAACGTTCATAACTTCTTCAATACTCAACGAAATCAAGTGATTCAAAAACAAAAATCATACTTATCGACGAGATGAAGAGAATGGTACCTTTTTTGATGGCTAACTCGCTCTTTTTTGGCTGGAAAACGGCTCGAAAATGGCTAACTCAAGACCAAGATAGCCACTTTCGAGCCGTTTTCCGGCCAAACCAGGGCTAGTTAGTGGTTGAAAAGGGTATCATTCTCTTCATCTCATTGAGAAGTATGATTTTTGTTTTTGAATCACTTGATTTCGTTGAGTATTGAAGAAGTTATGAAAGTTTAAAGTTTACCCAGTTTCCTGTGGGTTTTCAAGTTTTCACTTGGACCAGTCAAATATGAGGCTATTTTTCGGTCATCTCCGGCAACCATTGGACTTCCAAATGGTATAATCTTATTCTACACTTTCTTATCTTCATTTTGATATATTATGGGTCGAATTTGGTTAATAAATAATTGAGTTACGAAGCTTTGAAAATTGCCCAAACTTCCAGCCAAGTGCTCCGGGACACTTAACGGAGTTTTTAACAGAATGACCAAAATGATGGATGATGGACAATCTTAGGGACCATTTCTATTGATTTTCAATGTTAGGGACCAAAATTATGTGTTTGATCAATGTCAGGGACCATTTGTGATTAAAACCTTTTGCTAAATTGAATCCAACCTTTGATAGCAAAAGAAATCTTTGTAGAGATTTTTAGATTTTTAGAAAATGACTAAATAATTACCAAAAATCAGTGAACCATTCACTATTACAAAATTTAAATAATTACCAAAAATCAGTGAACCATTCACTATTACAAATTTAACTTACTAATTAAAAAAAAAAGGTAAATATCAGTTTACTACTATCAAGTTTCGTGGTTTTCAACATGTGGTACATGAAGTTTTTTTCATCTCAGAGTCATACCTAAAGTGTTAATTTTGGGACAGTCTCATACATTCATTAGTTTGGCTATTAAGTCTTTCGTTAACTGATGACGTTTGATAACGTGGCGCTCATGTGGACAATGACTAGGTGTCATGTGTCATTAAGGGGTTCACGTGGAAATTAAAAATTCAAAAAAAAAATTCCCGCCCAAATTTAAAATATTAAAATTATTAATTAAATAAAAGTATCGAAAAAAAAAAAAAAAGAAGAAAAAGAAAACCCAGAACACGTCTTACCCACCCTCCACCCCCCCCTCCATCCCCCCACCCCTCCATCCTCTCCACCCGAGCACCCCTCCACCTCCTTCGTCTTCTACACCCAAGCACCCCCTTCTCCCATCCCCCATCACCCAGTGCAGCACTAAAATCGAAAGCTTAACCAAAATACCTTCAGTGGTCTCCCAAGAAACGCCTCCTACAAACAGTTTTCTACCACATAAGAAAACAAACCCAAATGTTACTATCTTATGCTCCTCTCAATCATACTCACAAAAATTAAATTTTTTTTAAAATATCAAAACTTCAGCTTGAAAACTCAAAACCTCCGCAGCATAATCGAGATGAATGAACGAATCCCTAAAATCATTACCTTCAGCAGCTACGTTATGGTTCGATTGAAACCATGCCCCGAATCGAATTGTTGCTCCGATTGCTGCTCAAATTCTTCAAATTGCTGCTCTGCCGGTTGTTCAAATTCTTCGTTTCCATTGTATGCGATTTGGTCGTCGTCGTCGAAACGACTGCGTTCAGAGTAATCTTCCATTGGGTCTTAGGCCCCTATTTTCTTCTGCGCCTATTTGACCTACAAAGGAATCAGTTTGTGGGCGACTAGCTTGGAATTGGAATCGGGATTTTTGTGGTTGCAGAGAAGCCCTAGCTTGGAACGGCGCCGTGGAAGGAGAATCGGGCGTCAATTTTATACTTCAATTTTGCATTTTCAGTTATTTATATTGATGCCTTTGGCGAGACAATGTGGGGATGGGAGAAGGGGGTGCTCGGTTGGAGGGGTGGAGCCGTGGAGACGTGGAGGGGTGTCGGGTGGGGAAGAAGTGTTCTGGGTTTTTTTTTATATTTTTTTTATAAATACTTTTATTGATTTAATTATTTTAATATTTTAAATTTGGGCGGGAATTTTTTTTTGAATTTTGAATTTCCACATGGATCCCTTAATGACACATGGCGCCCAGTCATTATCCTCATGGGCGCCATGTCATCAGTTAATGGTAGACTTAACAGCCAAATTAACGGATGTATGAGACTGTCACAAAATTAACACTTTAGGTATGACTTTGAGACGAAAAAAACTTCATGTACCAAATGTTGAAAACCATGAAACTTAAGGGTAGTAAACTGCGATTTACCCTAACAAAAATTCAATCAATAATCTATTGAAAAGTGGCACATGATTTAGGCCAGTAGATTATACTTCCCCAATGGTGTGTTTGTTGTACCGGACTATTTCAGACTGGATTAGCTTTAGGGACTAAGCTGGATTAGCTTGGCATGGATTAAGTAGGATAAGAATAATGAAGTGTTTGATGCAGTATCGGACTAAGTTACGGACTAAATTATTTTGGAGAATCGAATAATTTTTAGTCAATTTTTTCCTTTCCACATTTTTTTCTTATTTTTTCCTTTCGACATTTTTTTTCTTATTTTTCCTTTCCACTCTCTCTCTCTTTCTCCGTCGTTTTCTTTTCCTTTCCACTCCCTCCTCCCTCAAAACAGTGTCATTCATCACCCCCCCCTTTTGTTCTCTCTCTTTTTTTCCCTTTCCTTTTCTTTGATGTTGTGATTCCTCTAAATTATTTCTGGCACCGCAGATTCTGGTTTCCCAACTTCAAATCCCACGGAAAATTGAAATTTGCAAAGGCTCCTCTATGCATCGCCGTGGATTTCACAGCCACTCAATGTTTCTCGTCCCTCCTCTGATTTTCTTAGAAAGTCTCTTAATTTTCTGGAAAAAATGAAGAATTTTTCTATTGAGTTTGTTGTTGTTATCGAATTGATTTGTTTTCTTTTTGAATTTTGGTGGTTGGATGTTGAGAATTAGGTGGTGGGTGTGGTGGGTTTCAGATTTAGGCATAGGTGGCCAAACAGAGTTGCAAAGAAGCATGATTGCAGACGACTTGCAGCGTGAAGACGATGCAGTGTGCAGACTTTGTACGCAACTTTAGAGACGGGATTAGCAATCCCATATGTTTTGAGCGGCCTAGCTAAGAATTGGTAGTGAAGGACTTAGTCGGCACGAGTCCAACTTAGTCCCATTAAACTTAATCCTCATTCCAACCAAACACGGATTAGAAATCCCAACTAAGCCAATCCAGTCCAGTGAAGCTTAGTGAGGGCAAACAAACACCCCCCAATAGTCTAATTACATGAAAGTTGTCTTTTATCCCACTTTCATAACAATGACAAGTTAAAAATAGTTACTGCTTCACTACTCATTTCCTCATCTCTTGGTGCTCTAACTCAGAAGCCTCGTCTCCTCTGTCCTGTGAGCCTCCAGACGAAGAGTCACTGCCTCCGGAACCCTTCGACATAGGCTCACCGATCTTTGACACGGCTTTGTTTGCAACGTCAAGCTTCGACTTAATCTCATCAGCATTGTCCCCTCCAATTAACATCGTCAAGTCACCAACTGCATCCTCAATTTCTGTAGCAATTTCGCTTGGAACCTTGTCGCGGTACTCGTTCAAGCTCTTCTCAATGCTGTAGATGGTGGTGTCCGCGCTGTTTTTGATATCGATGAGAGCTTTCCGCTCCTGATCCCTTTGAGCATGCAGCTCAACGTCCTTGATCATCCTCTGAATTTCCTCCTCCGTAGGCCCAGTGCTTAAGCGGATTGTAACATGTTGCTCCTTACCAGTTGCCTTATCCTTTGCATAAACAGTTACAATACCATTGGCGTCAATGTCAAATGTAACTTCAATCTGAGGCATGCACCTCTGTGCATGAAAGATGCCTTGAAGGTCAAACTCTCCAAGAAGCTTGTTGTCAGCAGCCATTTCGCTCTCTCCTTGTAGCACCTTGATACCGACCTGGGTTTGGTTGTCAGTTGTTGTCGAAAATACCTACACAATTCCATGACACAAGGTAAAATACAAACAGTTAAGCTGCATGCGCAATTAAGTAATCACTGGAAGTTTAAACGTTTTCTTGAGGACTGACCTGACTCTTCTTTGTTGGAATTGTAGTGTTCCTAGCAATCAGCAGCTTGGAGAAGATACCACCCAATGTTTCGATACCGAGTGAGAGAGGAGTAACATCGAGAAGAAGCAACTCCTTAACATCACCGCTAAGAATACCATCTTGGATGACAGCTCCCAAAGTAACTGCCTTATCGGGATTGATTCCTTTGCTTGGGCTCTTTCCAAATATTTCTGCAACCACCTCTTGCACTTTAGGAACGCAAGTCATCCTTCCGACGAGAAGGACCTCATCCACATCCTTAATGGACATGTTGGCATCCTTCAAACAATTCTTGCAAGGCACCTTTGTCCTTTCAATCAGGTGATTAACCCGGCTTTCAAACTTTGATCGGGTCAGCGTGATGTGCAGATGCTTGGCACCTGAAGCATCGGCTGTGATGAAGGGAATTTGAGATGAAGACGAAAGTTCAATCTTAGCTTTCTTAGCTGCCTCCCGAAGCCTCTGCAAGGTAAGTCTTGATGAAATTGAGGTTCCACCATAAAATCAATTGGCAATATAAGGAGTAGCCCAAGACCATATAAGCACATAGCAAATCTTGTCGCTCACCAATGCGGGACAACTCTCAACACGCCCCCACACGTGTGGCGGATTTTCAAGCCTACATGTGGACAACAACTGGATGACATGGAGCGCGTGTGGCCGTTGGGCTTCACACGTGGACAACCTTGCTCTGATACCATGATGAAATTGGGGCTCCACCATAAAACCAAGCAAACCTTGTCTCTCACCGATGTGGGACAACTCTCAACACGCCCCGCACGTGTGGCGGATTTTTAAGCCTACACGTGGACAATAACTGGGTGACGTGGAGCGTGTGTGGCCGTTGGGCTTCGTGGAAAACCTTGCTCTGATACCATGACGAAATTGAGGTTCCACCATAAAACCAATTGTCAATATATGGAGTAGCCCTAGACCATATAAGCACATAGCAAACCTTGTCCCTCACCAATGTGGGACAACTTTCAACACTGGAACCCCAATTTCATCAAGTCTATCCTTTGTAAGCTCGATTCCCTCAGTTTTCTTGCACTCACTCACTAAGAAGTCCAGCAAAGCATTGTCGAAATCCTCTCCTCCCAAGAATGTGTCACCATTTGTTGCTTTCACTTGCAAAACAGAAAGTTCTTACTGAGATCTTCCAAAATAAAGGAAAATAAAAGAGGACCTAACAGAAAGGCAAAACAATGGACACCTCAAAAACACCATTGGATATCTCCAGAATGGATACGTCAAATGTCCCGCCACCAGATCAAATACAACAATTAGGCCTTCCTTGCTGGTCATACCATGGGAAAAGCAGCAGCAGTTTGCTCGTTTATGATTCTCTCTAAGGTTAGCCCTGCAATTCTTCCAGCATCCTTTGTGGTCTGTCTCTGGGCATCATTGAAATAAGCTGGGACCGTGATCACAGCTCTCGAAACAGACTTTCCAAGGTAAGCCTCAGCAGTTTCTTTCATCTTTGTCGGAACAAAAGCTCCAATCTGGCCTGGAGCATACTGTTGTCCATTGACTTCAACCCATGCATCTCCATTTGGAGCTTTAACAATCTTGTATGGAACCATCTTCAATTCCTTTTCTGTTTGGGCATCGTCAAAGTGTCTACCAATCAGACCCTTGGTTCCAGAAACTGTGTTCGTTGGGTTCTTCACAGCTTGACGTTTTGCTGGAGCACCAACAAGTAGTTCTCCTTTCTGGTTCGTAGCAACTACTGATGGTGTGGTCCGAGCTCCTTCAGAGTTCTCTATAACTTTGGGATTCTATGACAATTCGATAATTAATCAGATACAAATCACAAAACAAACAGCCTTAAACAACGAACTTCGTCAAAACATAAACAAGAACATATTAACGGGTTTACCTTTCCCTCCATCACAACAATACATGAGTTTGTTGTGCCGAAGTCAATCCCAATCATTCCCAGCAGGTCTAGAACTGTTTAAAGCAGACGACGATATTAATAAGCATGCCAAAACACAAATCGAAAAGGAACAAAAAAATCTGCTATACTTCTAAATCGACTATCAAAAGTTCCAAATTACCTGGAAGGTCTTGCTAAACTCGCCCACTTCTGACTCAAAGGTGAGGGCTTGGCAATGCTAGTAAACTTTTGCACCGAAAAGAAAAAGAAAATAAAAAAAACAGATGAACTTAGCTTCCTAATACAATTGTTCAATTCATATTGCACTATCATATAAAACTTCAAATCAATGGAAGAGAGTGAAGATATACTAGTCTCTCAGCCCGCGCTTAGGCACCCATAAAATCAAAACCACATCTTAACCAACTGCTTAAAAAAAAATAAAAAACACTTTCAAACTATGCAATAATTTGTACAAACAAAAAGAAGATGCCAATCATATCAGCCAAAAGTAAGAATTTAGATAAAGACATGAAAAAAAATCTCTACCAAGAATTTAGGACTATCAAACAACCCGAAATAAAAATCAATTTACGAAAAAGCGTTAAAGAATCATAAGCGAAAGAGAGATATATGAAATGCATAGATATTCATCGTCCCAGAAAACGAAGGAAAAACCAAAAAGATTAAAACTTGAAGGGAATGTGAGACGTACGGAACAGTAGGCGGAGAGGGAGGCCGAGGCGACATCGCGGTGCCGGAAGTTACCGATCAAAGCAGCGGCGGCCATGGCACACAAACAAAGAGAACAATGGTAAAGAGGGAGAGAGAACGAGAAGAACAGAGGGTTTGCAGTGAGTGTTGTGATTGTCTAGGCTTTAGGGTTTTGTGCTATTTATGAGGCGGAGAGATGGGCGGGGCCGCAAGGACGACGGCCCAAGAAACCTCGCATTTCTTGCTGCGAAAGGTAATAGATTTTGCCAAAAAGAAATTTAATTAATTAAATATTTTTATGAGAACTAATTTTTTTTTTTTTAAACAAACGAATCTATCATAAGGGGGAGATGGTGGGCTTAGTCTCATAATGGGCTAGCAATAATGTAGTTGAAATTCGCCTTTGGCGAAAATCGAAACCATGTGTAGAAAATTACTTAACCATTTTTATTTGTTTGGAAAAGATGACCAACTAATGGATTCACCACGACAGTCCACCCTTTTAGGAGTTCGAAAAACTCACAGAGGCATTTTAGCCTCTCCTGGCCACCATCATGTGACTCACCAACGCCGAAAATCAAATCTAGAACGTGCCGTGTGAAAATTACTTAACTATTTGTACTATTATAAAAGGTGCATATGGCACTTTATCGCTGTTTCGAAAAGCAATTATACTTGTGAATCATGTCAATTCCCACTGATTTCATTCTCCTCTAACAACTAATTATTATTACTCTATTAAACTTCACCATCTCTACATAGTTCTAAATTTTTAAGGATAGTTTTAAATTTTTAGGACTGCTCATTTTTTGTTTATTCGACAAAAACAATTTGTTGTAAATATTATTCATTATGTGGATGTTCACTTTCTGAGTCAATATATAATATCTCAATAGTTGAACACATTTCCATATAAATTATATGCCTATAAATAGGCACTCTAATAAGAAGGAAATGGTCACTCAGCACTATGGTCTAGTGGTATTCCTCTTCACTTGTAAATGAGAGCTCTTATGTTCGAATATCATGAATGGCGAATTCCGTACCAAATTAGGTTGGACGTTGTGTGGTTTAGCCGAACTCCCCCTTCACTTAGTATAAAATATATCGTTGTACTAAAAAAAAAAAAAAAAAAAAGGAAATGACACCTTGATTTCTTCTCCACTTTCTCTCGCCTCTCTCTATTCTCTCTTACTCCATACTTTATTTCCAACACAATTGAATATTTTGAAGTTTTCAATTGCAAATTATTAAACCTTTGGATTCACTTGACGACTACTAAATATTGTGATTCAAATAGACTTACAGTATTCAGCTAGAAAGCAAATGGATATCTTAAGAACTACATAGTGTAAATATAATTGTGAGTATCAATGACTTGTCAATCAATCACTTGATTCTCGAATAACTTATTATTTAGGTAACTTGATTGTTGAAGTTAGGGGTGGGCAAATGGGTATAGGAACCGCGGGTCGGGGCGGGTAATCAAGGTTCGAGGCGGGTCCAAAAATTCTAAATAGAAAACGGGGCGGGGCGGGGCGGGTTCATGAAATTAGCGGGGCAGGGCGGGTCCGAAATTTTGAGAAAACAGGCCCCCGGCCCGAACCGTTTCCACCTTTGATTTAATTGCTCAAATCAACACCGTTGATTCCCAAATCCCAACCCTATCACAAGTCACAACTCTCTCTCTCTCTCTCTCTCTCTCTCTCTCTCACTGAATCTCAATCTCAAAGTCGCTGCATCTCAATCTCATAGTCACTGCATCTCAATCTCAGTCAAGCTCATCCTTTGTCCCATCTCTCTCGCTCATCTCTCCTAATCCCAACTTGATGTCTCTATCTCCTGACTCCGATCGTCGAAGATGGCATCGACGATGACACAAGGCTCCAAATTAAGGATGCTCCAAGGCACCTGAGGGATAACAAAGATCGAAGATGGACGATAATGGGGCTACGACAATAGCGAACCTCGTCAATGACGGTGGGCTCTAGATTGACGAAGATAGAGCAAGAGACGTGTTTTCCCGACGACGGTGGGTTTTTGGACTTAACTTGAATTATCTGGGTTTCTAAGTTTAGGGATTTAGGATTTTTGAAATTTCTGGGTTACTGAATTTAGGGATATAATTTCTAAATTTTCTGATTTAATTGGTTTTGGTTTTGATTTTAGTTTAGCTTTGGAAAATCAGGGATCTTTCTAGACTTGTATGGGGAAATAATCTAAGTATTTTTTTTCCTGGTGTTCATTATGTTTTCCTTTTTCCCGTTAATTCACAACTCGATCTCTCCTCTGACTTGCACTCATTGTCCCAGTTCCGTCCGCCACCGTCATCATTAACTCCGTCGGCCGCCGTCATCGATCTGTCCCCGGCTCGCACTCACTGGCAGTATGCCCAAAACCGAAAGAAAAAAAAAAAGAAAAGAAAAGTTATTGGACCCGTGGACCCGTCTCAAAATGGGTCGGGTTAGGTCCGGTTCCTAAACTTAAAATCTCTCTACCCGGCCCGGCCTGCCCCGTTACATTTTAAAACGGGTAGGGTCTGGTTCCTCTAAATTTGGGCCAGACCCGGCCCGTGCCCACTGATGAGTATATTTTATATTATATATTTAACCATATTCTTAGTAAATTTTGGTTAATATTTTGGAAGAATTTTGGTACATTGAATTGTATTTTAAATATAGGACTTTCGACTTCCTCTAGAGCAAACCATGGTCAAATGGATGAATTTTGGAGCAATTCCAGTTGGAGGAAGTTCATGAGTCACTCGGCTTCATCATATCAAAATTTGGAATTTTTCTTACTAGTGGTGATTTTCTGGCGATAAAATAAAAGAGCGATGTGCGGTGCTGGAATAGTGACGTTTTGGGCTTGAATTACGTTTTTGGAACCCAATATGACCTCGGATGGATTTGTGACCTTCTGGAGATGTGTTCAGAACGTCCCAATCTTCAAAACAAGCTATTATGGACCGGATTTGGAGGATATTTGAGGCTAAAACGTGGCTGAACAGTTACTTGGCAGATTCTCCTAGCTTAATTAGGACTTTATTGTCTAAGATATTTTATTATTATTTAGTATCCTAGTAGGAATAAAAGATTGGGTTTTTAGGATTGTGTCTACGAGGGGGATTTAAAAGGTTTGGCTGGCCCTAGTTTAGTTCTACGCTTTCCTTTATGCAACTTTGGAGACAGAAGTTTCCTAGGGTTTTTGAAGATTTTATACTTTAAGGTGTTTTCAATTCTTTTCTTTATAATAATATTTTTTATGATTTTAATTATGATTATGCGTAACTAATCCGTTTTGCTAGGGTAAAGCCTTGAGCCTTAGCATGAATATGTAATTTTTATTTAATTGCTTATGTTTTATTGCATGGATGCTTTGAATTATTGATCACCGTTTTAAACTATCTAATTGTCTTGATGATTGGCCACCATTAGGATCTTTAGAAAAGTTTGATGCAATTTTGGTCGGAAGGTTCCCTAAAATTGGCTCTAGCTTCTTGTGATTAATAATTGTAATTTCACTTAAGATGAACATCACGTCTTAAGGGTTGTATGATTTTTCAAAAGGTTTTCATAAAGCATAATGAGTCTTTGATGTTCATATTTGATCTGAACGTTCGGACGGATTACATGTTAGATATACGTTCTATGTTGGAGGTTCCAAGTAAAATATAAATTAGGAAACCTAACCTTCAAAGTGGCATGTGTAGATCATAAGTAATTGGTAAAAATACATAGGATTGCTAGGTGATGACGAAACCCTAGTGCTTTTATAAATTGGTATTTAAAACTCTTTTCTTTCATCATATTAGTTTTGGCAAAATTTATTATTTGTTTTAAATTTAAAATCGTTTTTAATATCACCCAATTTCAAAATCTGTTTTCTCAATTTTAGTTCTAAGTAGTTAATTAGGAACTGTTTCTACATAAATGATTAAAATAGTCCTTATGGAGAATGACCTTGCATGAGCATCTTTACTACAACAACCTTGTATCCTTGCAAGTATTTTGTGTGATTTTAACCCTATTTGCGTAGACAGTAAAAATCCTATCAAGAAATTGGCGTCGTTGCCGGGAATTGTTTCAAATAATTTGTGTTTATCATATTCTTGGTTAATTATTTTTGTATATATCTCTCTATTTACTTGTTGATTTTTTTAATTTTTATTTTTTGCAGGTTATAGTTTGTTGATTTTGAGAGCTATGCAAAGATTAGATTCGTACCTCCTAGATTCGCACCATGACAAGGACTGCCTTTGCGAGAGTCATTAACATCAAGGGAATTTGTGCAAAATTATATCACTGCAGGGAACTCTCAAAGGCCTAGGTGTGATCCCTGTTCAAAATTTTACAATCCAAGGTGGACATAGCAGCCTAGTTCTATGTGGATGGGTAATCAAGAGCCCCTTGAACAGCCAAGTGTACCACAAATACCTTCTCTAGATGACAAACTTGCTGAATTGGCAGAGTGTGTCAAGCAATTTGTTGATAGCATGTCAAATACCAAGCCATCAGCAAAGATAATTGAAGAGCAAGATAGACAACTTGCGTATCAATTCACAGAAAACGAGAACGATTTATATTCAAACTCTTACAATCGGTGGACAGAGCATCCTACTATGTGGGTAAGCAATCAACAGGCTTTTCAGCAGCCCTTTGTGCCACATAAACTTTCTTTGGAGGACCAGATTGCTAAGTTGGAGGAGTCCACTAGGTTGTATACAGAAAGCAGCACCCAAAAAATGCAGAATATAGTAAATTCAATCGACAATCTAGCGCAGCAAATTGGGCAGCTCACATATCAATTGGCAAAACAAGAAAACGAATCCAATTCAAATGTTCATAATCAACCAATTGCAAACCCGCATGGTTCAAATGAGTGTTCGGCAGATCAAACATTGAGATGAGGGAAAACCAACCATAATAGTATGGAAGAATATGCATTTAAAGTGCCACCAGCCAATGACACATGCCCAACGGAGGAAACAACGCCAGCTGACCCTAAACTTTTCCCCAAGGTTCTACACAATGCTAGGCGCTAGTCAGGCGGCGGGCTGGCGCCTAGCTTCTAGGCGACTAGGCGGGTCTAGGCAGATTTAGGTAAATTTCTTGTATATCTTGTAAATAAGTGCATATTGACAAAAAATTATACTTATATGAAATATATCAATAAGATAATAAAAAAATGATAAAATACAAAAAGAATATCAACAAGTTCAAAATTTAAAAACACATTAAACATATATGCCATATAACTTAAGACATTTTGAATGACTATATCTAATTTTTAAAAATTAAAAGTAAAAATCCCATGGGTTGGGTGGTTCATAATAAAGAGAATTCTGAAAAGATGCATATGCATCCTTTCCCATTTCATAAAGCACCACGTGTGTGGTGTGACCCCTCATCTCCAACCCTAGTCCCCATGCCTCACATCAGCCAAGACAGTCAGAGACTCCCAAACCAAGGAGTCCATTTTGACGCCTTGAAAACCGGAAACTTCTATTCTTTTTTATTCTTTCCTTTTCCTCATCCCCTTCGTCATCTTTCCGTTTTCTCTTTTTTTTTTTTTTTTCTTTCTATTTTCCCTCTCTAAATTCTCCCTTTCTTTTTGTTTCCTCTTCCTTGGTGTAAGTTCCTCTTCTTCGATGGATTTTAGAATTCAGAGAGAGGGAGTCACGATAACTACAAAAGTCGTCGTGCACAGAGAGAAAGAGTCGAAGCGGCGGAAAGCTTTTGCGATTCTGGGTTTGGAATTTCTTCTCAGCAATCCATTTCACTCCGCCTAGATCGCTGCCTAGACAGCTGCCCAGGCCACCTAAGAGCGCCTAGGCGGGCGCCTAACAGCTCCCCGATTTTTCTGAACGATTTGAACCTAATCGCATCGGCAAAACCACGACCAGCACCTAGGCGGTCGCCTAGGCCGAATTTTAGAACACTATTTTTCCCTAAACCCTATCAAGTTATTATGCCACCTATGCCCTTTCCCTGAAGGCTACAACAGACCATGATGGATCAGCACACTCAAGATTCTATGCAGACACATGCAAAAGTGCAAGTTAATCTATCGCAACGGGATGCGACTGAGAAGGCTCTAAAGCAATCAGTAAATTTCAATTTATGTGAGGCTCCAAGGCAACCCGTTAAGCAGCAGGAATGCATGAATATTCAAACAAATTTGGATACATGGCTGATGTGGTAGAAACTAACACACAAATTAAACCCTATAAATTATGCAATCGCAGTACGAGTAAGTAGGGATCGTTCTATTCCGGGGATTAGAAGGGATGCTAATCAACACAAATTAAACTTGTAAAACTGAAAACTAAGTTAAACTAACATCAAAACAATGAGGGGGGGGGAGATTTTGGAAGAATTTAATGAAAACAAAAGTAAAGGGCAACAAGTAAATTAAGTTGTGAATGAAATATAGATGAAAGGATAGCTAAATGATTCTTCTTCACACATGAAACATATGCATACAAATCGATTTCCAGTTATTATTCCTATAAACCACGAATGACAATTCCCCAAATTAATTGTGAACAGCACTAATTAACTCTCAGATTTTCCTAAGTTCATTGAATTGGACTCAGCGACGCAACCAAATTATTCTTCTCAAGTTCCCTAACTATGAAAGGCATGATAGAGATATATCTCAAAGATCATTAAGTTCTATGAAAATCATAAGCATTGACAAAGCATTTGTAACTATGAAAAGCATGATACTCCTGCCAAGAATTTACTTAACTCAATCATGACTAGTGACTTTTACTACTTGCAAATATAAGTTCATAATGATTAGGTGAAATTTCCTTATATTCTAGCGTCAAATCCCTGCGTGCAAACTAAGTGTGCACCCTTAATAAACATACAAGAATAAGTTCTCTATAAAGCAGATAAGTAAATCGCATTCATGTTTTATGAAACAATAACTGGATGTAATCAATTTATATAAAACATATGATCATGGCTTCAAATTCTCCTCTAGCTAAAAAGAAACTTAGTTACACATGTTCATCATAACTGAAAAGCAATCTAAAATAAACATTGAAACTTAAAACAAAGATAGAAAGAACTCTGAAAACTCCAAGAACTTCAATGGATGAATGGTAGGCATGGCACACCTTAAATTGGTGCAAGAATTTCATATATATAAGGGGAAATGGCTGAATCCAAGGAGGAAAGGGATTATATGTTTTGAATTATTTTAGGACTCTAAGAATCAGGTAGAAAGTGTTTGAATGTGATTAGGATTCCTCCTTTCAGTTGAAGATAAGATAAGATAGATATGATAAGATAAGATAAGATAATGTTGGATAAGGTTAGATAAGATAATGTTCCTCTCCAACTAGGATTCCTCTTTCTTGCGTAATTCCTTGCCTTCCAAGCCTCAACTTTAATTTCTCCATATTTTAGCACATTTCTAGCACCATTTAAACACCAAAAATGTCCAGCCCATATGCTCTCCATGCATGCTATCCAATCCAAGTCCAAAACTGCTCCAAATTGCTCCATTTGGCTCTTTATTGTCATCTTTACCAATTGGACCTACAATAATACGAAAATAGCTTAAATTACTACAATAAATGGAAATTAACTAAGTAAATGCAAATAAATAAGATAACAAAGTCGCATAAATATATTCCTACAGTAACTGATGAGAAAATTTCAAATGTTATACCAGACAGTACTCCAGCACAGCAAATCATTCTTAGAGAAATTTGGGGCAAGTTCTACACGCAAGCTAAGATCTACATGGGAAAGAAGAAAAAGCTTAGTAGCAGCTACTTTCTGTGTCAACAAATTCTACCTGTGCAGAAGTTGTGGGTGTTAAATATCAGGTTCAAGTCAATTCAACGAAAACGTAAACCTCACTGGAATGGACCCAATTTGATTACAAAGATTCATCCCAATAGCAAGGCAAATATTAAGGATTCAACCACAGAATTTAAACGCACACTCAACAAATATGAACTCACGCCGTACCTACTATTGCTCTATGACGTTATTAAAAAGTGGTTAATTCTAAGGGAACAAGTGACGTAATCGCCAACCTCATTCAAATCCGTCTAGCTATAGACGTTAACTAAAGCGCTAATTGGGAGGCAACCCAATTTTTCTAACTCTTGGCTTTTTATTTTCATTTTATTTTCTTGCTTTCATTCATTATCACAAAAATAAAAATAAAAATAAATCAGAAAATTGAAAAACAAAACAAAATAGCAATTTTAGTTGATTTTTGTTTTCTATACTTGTCTAACTAGATTTTTAATGTGTGATTTTTGCAGGTTGCATTAGATCCTATTCGGCCCTCAATATCCACTACGCGCATCCGACTGAATCATGCATTCAGCAGCATTCATTCTTTCACCTCCACACATTCATCAGCATGCATCACAACATGGCATTCAACAAAGTAAGGGCAGCAATGAAAATAAGATCAGTTCAGAAATGCTTACACTGGGGTTGCTGATAAGACCCCTGTGTTGCTTGGAGAACCCTTTCGCTAAATTTCTCCCTCATAGTTTATTAATATTTCATTACATACAATTTTGGGGAAATTCAAGCAGTAGAGTGGTAATTCTATGATGCTCAAATCCGAATCTCGTTTATGCATAATTTTGGGCTCATCAGTGAGTACATGCAAGCACAAAGATTCATGGGCATCCAGACCTATCGATAACGGAGATATTTCAGAGACATTTCACGGATCTACGCATGCATATCACAGATGACTCACGGATTCAACAAATAATGGCAGAAAATATTGAGGGGCAGGGATTTATACCTTTTTTGTTTTCTGATCAGGAATCTCATAACTTTCGCTGTTTTTTTTGTTCCGTCGGATCTGCACTCTGGATCCATCATTTTGTATTTCTGTTCATCACCGTCTCAGAGTGTGGTACTGACACAGAAAACGAACATGCATGAGCGTTTACAGTTCTTGTACATTAACCATGCACTGGAAAAAATCGAAGGAGGAAAATTTTTACCTTTCAGTTTGATCCTGAGAGATGAGAGGCAGTGGTGAAATGGGGTGCAGCTCTGATTTTGGAAGGCTTCGAGAAATGAATTTGTGAGGCCAAGGCTCGTGTTTAGAAATGAAAGAGAGAGAGATAGGATGCTGCTAAGGTTTGGTTTTAAGTTGCAGAGTATAAAGTGAGGAGAGATATGGCAGAGATGGTGGTTCTTGGCGCTGGGCTCGAGGTTTGACACATGTGTGGGCTTGCACGTGCTGGTCAGTGCGTCATGATGCCACCAGGTCACGAGTTCGACTCCAGGGAAGTGCAAATTTTTTTTGGTCGTGGGTTCGAACCATTCCAGGTCTGTCCAATCCCCTTTATTTTCTTTTCTTTTCTTTTATTTTGTCTTTTATTTGTTATTTCATATTTCATATTTTCTTTTTCTGTTTTTATTTTTCCTTTCCTAGTTTATTTTGTTTGCCTTTGCTCGACGTTTTTTAAATTTGTTGTTCTAGGGAATAGTCTTTTTATGTTTTTATTTTTCTTTTATTTTCCATCTGTGTTCTAAAAATCCCCACCAAGCGCTGCCTAGGCGCTAGGCGGTTGGCCACCGCCTCGATTAATGCCTAGGCATTTGAAAATTAAGAAAGGGCACCTAGACCTACTGAGGCGCCCTCCTAGACCGCCTAGCCCGCCCAAACCCGCCTAGACACCCGCCTAGGTTATGACTCACTTAGACAGAAAATAGATAACTTTCATTTTGCATTTTAGTTTTTCAATAAATTATAAGAGACTTACTGAATACTTAAAGGACCACACATTATATACTTGTTCTCCATGTTTTCATTATGTTCCAATAGCTCATAATATATATGTCATTCCATTTTGTAGTTTATGATGAAATCATATATATATATTTAAAGTATAAACAGACACTTATTTACACGAAATATAATAGATTTAATTAAATCCGCCTAGTCCGTGACACACCCCGACCTGAATCAGGGCATGCTGGTCGTCACGTGAGCATGACGTAAGCTATGTGCGCATTGCGAAAGCGATAAAGAATAGAATTTACGGATAAATTAAAACCGAAACGCTAGCAATACTAGTGTAAGAAGAAGTGTGAACTCCAAGAATACAGAGCATAAAAGTCTAGTTGCAGTCAAGCAGAAGAAGTACTAAATAACCGATACCCTCAGGTGATCCTACATGGATGGTGATCTGTCAGAAACTGCCTTGAGAGCCCTCGCTATGCCAACAACGAGAATTCTACTCAGAACCTAGAGGGGCGAAAAACAAAGTTGAGTGGGTCAATAAAACGAAGCTTATATGAAAACCTTATCTTCCTTTGAATATACTAACCCCTCGCCGTAAAACAAGTATAGTTTTCCCAGAAAATAGAATACGTAAATATAATTCAAATCATGCCCAGTATATCAAGATTCATATTTATATGTATGCCATGCCCAATATCATGAAATACCAACTGTAAACCAGGTGATGCAATTCATAATAATCATCTGTTAGCCGAAGTCACCTGATGTGATCTATACGGCGAATGTAGAGCTTATTTCAATCACTTCTCAATCTCATATCTCATCACATAATTCATCATGTATATACGTCACATATCTCATCATATCTCATCATGTATATACATATCTGCACACGAGTCGGAACCACCTCACGTGGTCTGACCGACAGGACTGGGTGTAAAATAAATACGCTCTAGTGCTACGATCACCTGAAGACTGTGCGCTAATCGCGGGTCACCTACGAGTCAAACCCACTGAAAGTGGTCTATACGACAGGACTATGCACCTAACTTGGATCCAAGATGAGCGTGTGGTGCAGGAGGTGAACATCACGTGAAGGACTATGCCCTTAACTCTGGGCGGGAGCACTAACACCGGGGTGCAGATTAATGAGCTCAATATGCATCACAACATCACCGTCTATCTCATAATCATTACCAGCATAATATACTCACCTGTGACTTACTTGGGCCTCCGCAGCACTATGCAACAATATGCATAATCATGATAATGCATATGCTAAAATACGATGCAAGTATGGCATGACATTTAAAACACATTTCCTTTAAATACGTTTTCTGGGAAAAACGTCAAGTATATGTGTGTGTGTGTGTGTGTATATATATATATACATACTGAAAACAACTGCCCACTCATTGATATGTCGAAGAGTCGTAACCCCCGTGCCTAGCCTGGCTACGTTCGTCCTCCGGATAGGTCTCGCCTATACAAGAAACAACTGTATAGGCGTTATTTTAGAGCACATAAACAAAACTAGGTAATAACTTCTCATACAATGCTCAAATTGGGTATATGAATACACCACTGAGACCTACTCAACCTCACGAACATCCCCATATTTTTAGAAAAAATTTTTGACCCCTCACGCGCCGGCCAAGGCACGGCCAAACGCGCCGGCCACGTGCCTGGCATGCCTAACGGTAACAGTAACGGCGTTAGGGAATATTCGGTTAAAAGCTAACAGATTCCGTTAAAACTAGCCTGATGCCGTTAGAATATTCCGTTAGACTTGACGGAATATTCTCCTTCGTCTTCCTTGGTTCACCGAAGACCGTCGTTGGCGCCGCTGTAACTCGCCGGTTTCTAGAAAAACACGAAAACCTTCATATCTCGTCCGTTTTTCAACCAAACTTCACAAAACTTGAACCAAATTGAAGCTTATGACGAGTAGAACATATCCTTACCACTTTTAAGCTCTAAAAATCACGAGATCTCACCGGAGAATTTCCATGAAAACCGGCCAACTATGAAACTTGTTATCCCGACGTCCAAAACACGTCAACGTTGCTCCCCGAGCTTTGTGAAGACGTCTATAAGCTCTCTATGATCTTAAAATCTTTAAAAACCTTCACGATCATAAGTGCATGAACAGTACCTTCGATGGAGCCCACGGGTTCCTAGGGTTTTCGAAGGTTTCAATCCCAGAAAATAGTACGGATCGACTCCTGGACTCATAAGGATGATGATGATGGTAACTAAAAGCTCGATACGTGAAGAAATGGTTGGGTTTGGTGTTGTCCATACGGTTGTACGAATAATGGCAGAAATCAAGAGGGAGAGAGAGTGTGAGTCTGAGAGAGAGCACGGGAGGGTAAGAGAGAGAAGTGATGTGGATATGTGTGTGTGGTCCAAAACTCACCACCTAATCACAACTAAGAAAATATCTTAGTTCCAAAAGCTTAGGGAAATAATAAATGTGTCCATTTCCAACTTAAAACACCCCAACCAAAAACGTCTAAGGGTATTATCATCTTTTCACGCTAACGATATAAGATTTTTCCGGGACGGGCTGTTACAACCTACCCTGCTTATAAAAATTTTGTCCCCGAAATTTACACAACCAATACAACACTAGTATCCATAAAACAACCTCGGATACATCTCTCTCATCAGGTGTTCCTTCTCCCAGGTAGCCTCTTCCGCTGAGTGATTTTTCCACAAAATTTTCACCAACTGCACGGTCTTATTTCTCAGGATCTTCTCTTTCCAATCCAAAATAGTCACTGGTCCTCATCATAAGTCAAATTTGGACTAATTTCCAATGGTTGAGGAGGAATCACATGTGAAGGATCTGAAACATAGTGACGAAGCATGGAAACATGGGAAACACCATGTACCTTAGACAACTCTGGAGACAACTTAAGCCTGTAAGCAACTTCACTGACTCTTTCAGTGATCAAATACGGTCCAATGTATCTAGGGCTTAGCTTACCCTTCTTCCCAAACCATACCACACCTCTCCACGATGACAACTTCAAAAATACTCAATTATCAACATTATATACTCGGTCCATGGCATGTTTGTCAGCTAGGCTTTTCTGTCGATCCTGACCTGCTTTCAGGTTAGACTTAATTACCTGAACATTCTGAGTAGTCTCCTCTACTATCTCAGGGCCTACTAAAACTCTTTCGCCAACTTCTGACCAACACAAAGGTGTACGACAAGCTCTGCCATAAAGCGCCTCAAATGGTGCCATTCCGATGCTAGAATGATAACTGTCGTTGTAGGCGAATTCCATTAAATCCAACTTTGCCTGCCAATTATCACCAAACTGAAGTATAGAAGATCTTAGCATATCTTCTAAAGTTTGAATCGTCCTATCAGATTGTCCATCTGTTTAAGGATGATATGTCGTACCATAAAGTAGTCTCGAACCAAGAGCTTCCTAGAGTTCCGTGATACTTCACAATCTTCGATATAAATAATTCAACTAATTGGCTTAAAGAATATTTCTCCATCACTAGAATAAAATGTGCTGAGTTAGTAAGCCAATCAACAATCACCCAAATTCCATCATAACCATTTACTGTACGAGGAAGCTTGTATACAAAATCCATAGTGATATTTTCCCATTTCCACTGTGGAACGGGAAGTGGTTGCATCAATCAGCTTTAACTTGCTGACAAATAGCACATCTACTAACATATTCAGAAATTCCTCTTTTCATACCCGGCCAATAATAAAATGGTCAAATGGTATGATATATCTTAGTGCCTCCAAGATGCATTGCATATGCCGAATAGTGCGCTTCATCCAAAATTTCTTTCTTTAATTCCATATTATTCGGTACGTACATTCTCCTTTCTTGCATAAGCATGCCATCTGATTCTCTAACTCTGAAGTCTTTCTTTTTCTCTTAATTCCTTAAATGAATTAGCTCTTGAATTTCCTCATCATTAATCTGTGCCTCGAGTACTCAGTCAATTAATACTGGCCTGACTTGAAAACTAGTAAGTAACGCTACTTCCCGTTCTTCTATTCCCAAATCCACTCCAGTATACCTCAAATCTGTAAGGAGAGGAACACGAGAAGCACACGAAGTATTAATCCGACCTTGGGATTTTCTACTCAAAGCATCAGCTACCACATTAGCACGACCAAGGTGATACTCAATTGTGCAATCATAATCACTAAGCAACTCTAACCACCTTTGTTGCTTAAGATTAAGCTTTTTCTGGGTGAAAATATACTGAAGGCTCTTGTGATCTGTAAAGATCTTACACTTCTCACCATAAAGATAATGTCTCCAGATCTTCAAAGCAAAGATGATAGCCGCTAATTCCAAATCATGAGTAGGATAATTCATTTCATGAGACTTCAATTGTCATGAAGCATAAGCAATCACGCTACCATGGTGCATCAACACACATCCTAGACCATTCAAGGATGCGTCACTGTAGACTTCAAAATTACCACTATCCTCTGGGAATGCTAAAACAGGTGCATGAGTGAGATAATACTTCAACTGCTGGAAACTTTGCTCACAATTATCATCCCACTCGAATTCAACTTCCTTTCTTGTCAACCTCGTCAGCAGCAAGGCAATGACTGAGAAATCTTTAACAAACTGTCGATAATATCCTGCTAAGCCAAGAAAACTCCATATCTTAGTGACGGTTCGTGGCTATTCTCGATTCTCCACAGCTGCTACCTTTTGAGGGTCTACGTATTCACTTGCTTAACGAATCCAACAAATACGTTATCAATATTACGGTCTGCAGCCCGCAATATTGATAACTCATCGTTGTCACGATAAGCAAGTAAATAATTCCCGAGGGTGCAATATTACCATCTTGCCCCTCATTGGGAAATATACCCACACCGTCTAAACAAAGCCTCGATCGTGTTCTTGCATTACTCCTCAGGTAACATCATCAATAAAAACAAAGACAAATCTATCCAAGTGCTGTTGAAATACCTTATTCATCAAACCCATGAAAATTGCTGGTGCATCAGTCAATCCGAATGGCATCACCATAAACTTATAATGACCATAATGAATTCTAAAAGCCGTTTTATGGACATCGTCAATCCTGATCTTTAACTGATAGTAGCTTGACCTGAAGTCAATCTTTGAAAACACACAAGCACCTCAAAGCTGATTAAACAAAAAATCTATACGCGGCAATGGATAACGGTTTTTAATCGTTACCCGATTCAATTGCCTATAGTCAATACATAATCTCAAAGTCCCGTCTTTCTTCCTCTCAATTAAAACTGGAGTTAAGGATATAGGATCTGTACCTGGATGTAAGTCAATAGTGAACTCCACATCTCTGTCTGGCGGTAATCCAGGTAAATCATCAGGGAACACATCAGGAAAATGTCTGACCACCTTTACATTCTCCACGCTACTAGGAGCACATCATTCAACACCACCTGAGCTAAATATCCTTGGCAACCTTTCGATAACAACCTTTTAGCTCTCACAGCTGAAGTAATTCCATGCCTCACCCCACTACATTCGCCCACAAAATAACCTCAGGTAGTCCAGGATGATGGAAAGTCACTGTTTTCCCGTAGCAATCTATATTGGCACGATTATAATGCAACCAATCTGTGCCCAAAATCACATCAAAAATCAACAATATCTAACGGAATAAGATTAGCTGGCATAACTACTTCCTCTACCATCACTGGACATCTTGGATATACACAATCAACATAACACTTCTCCCCTCTAGGCATTGCAAACTCTAAATCATACCCAAGGGGTGTAGATTGGGGTTGTGTCAACTGAGCAATGTATGAGAAATAACTGAGTGCGTAGTACCACAATAAATTAATACCTTAGCAAAATGAGCAAGAATATTTAACGTACCCATGATCAAATCAGGATTATTCTGAGCATCCTGTAATGTCATGTTGTGGATACGCCCCTAATTCTGCTGTCGTCCACCACGACCCATCTGACCATAATTACTAAATCCATGAACTTGCTGGATCGATGCTGATGGTGGCATAGAAGGCTGCTGGGGCCTCTGTTTATTTTGGGGACAATTTATAGCTCAATGTCCCAACTGCCCACAAGTATAGTATCCACTGCTACCTTGACGACATTATCCAAAATGTCGATTATTACATCTTTTACACAAAGGAGTACTAGTACCACTTGAATCTCCCTGCCACTGAAATCTAGGACCTCCAGAAAATCGACTACTTCTCATCTGACCAGTGGCACAAAAACCTCCGCTAGAAGAACTAGAACCAGCTTCATTTCTTTTAAAACTCTGGGTCTTATGAGGTTCTTGGGATGATTGACCTTTGCCTTTATCATCCCTCCTCAGTTTCCTATCTTTTTCTTCTTCCTCCTCACTCTCACTGGGCATATTCTCTGAGTCCTCAATTCTCAACAAAATCTCATAAAATTCCTAGTATATGGCACCGTGAGTAATGGTCGCCATAGAACGTCATTTCTTTTTAGTACTCAGCTTGAAGCGTCTAAGCATCTCAACTGAATTAGCAGCAACTTCCGAATCATAGCGAGACAAATCATTAAATTTCCTGTAATACTCATTTGCGGTCATCTTCCTTGTCTCAATTGAGTAAACTCTTGCTTTTGACTATCAATCAACGTTCTAAAACGTGGTCAAGGGGGCCGCCTAGGCGCCAGGTGTCGAACCGCCGCCGCGATTTTTCCAAAAACGTTCAATAAATTGGCAAGGATATTAGGCGGTGTCTAGGAGGTCGACTGGGCAGGCTGGGCGGTGTCGGCGGTGAGCTAGGACGTCTCGGAGGCGAACTAGGCAATTGCTGGAAAAAAAACAAAAAATTTGACCTCGACTCTTCGGATTTCTTCACCAGAGCCAGCAACGTTTTCAAGGATCTTTGCTGTGCTAGACCATGTTTTGGGAAATTTTACAAGGCAAGAAGATGGGGAATTAGGTGGAGAAAACGATGGATAATTGGGCGGAGCAATCGAAGAAGTGGAGCTCGTCTCTATGAACTGAAGATGAAGGAAGAAAAAATGTTGCTGGCGAATTTCTGCAGTCACCTGTGAAGATGAGAAGAGAGAGTGCGGAGAGAGAGAGAGAGAGAGAGAGAGAGAGAGAGAGAGAGAGAGAGATTTTGAAATGGTGCGGACTGGATCTCAAATCCAAGTCAAAAGCTAATGGTTTTAATTAAGAAAACCATGGACTCTAGTGGTTTTAATAATGAAAACCACCCAAGGTGGACAATGTGATGTGAAAGAGACGGGTTGATGGTTTTAATAATAAAAACCACCACTTTTTATATTTTTAAAAGTTTGTTATATATATTGTGTGTGTATATAAATCTTATATAAATCATAAAATATTTAGATAATTTTTTTTCCTAGGAAAGCATATCATATATGTACATAAAACATTCACATATGTATGTTCTTCTATAAGAAATAACATATTAGTCAATAATTATTTACATTTGATATAGTAAATTTAATTAATTCATAAGATATATAAGAAATTTACCTAAATCCGCCTAGGACACCTAGGCGCCCGCCTAGACCCTAGGCGGCTAGGCGCTAGCTCGCCGCCCGACTAGCGCCTAGCGTTTTTTAGAACCTTGCTATCAATATAAGCTGAAGGAACAAATCTCTACATAAATAATCGCTTAAAACTTCCCCATCAGCAGCTTCTTCTTGAGTTAATTCAGAAGCCTCCTGTTCCCACCAGGACGCAAGTTCCTTACCTAAGAACCATGTGGTCGTCTCGACTCACTTATCAGGAAGAAGATTCCCTTCACTTTGCATTACTCGAAAAGTCTTTTCCACATAATTGAACCATTTCTCTGCTCCTTCAGGACTTTCATTTCCCATAAAATGATTCAACTTCAAATTATATATAGTCTCAAGAGAAGTCATCTGGGCAGGATGAAATGCAGACTGTATAGCATTAGCTATAACTTCCCCTAATTGGGCGATATTAGGGAAACTAAGTTCAACTGAACGACGTGGCTCTCTACGAGGTGGCATAGTTCTGACAGAAGACACCATAATACTTAGGGAATTCACAAAATATACAGGACTACAACCTAGAGCTCTGATACCAAACTGACACACCCCGACCTGAATCAGGGCATGCTGGCCGTCACGTGAGCGTGACGTAAGCTATGTGCGCATTGCGAAAGCGATAAAGAATAGAATTTACGGATAAATTAAAACTGAAACGCTAGCAATACTAGTGTAAGAAGAAGTGTGAACTCCAAGAATACAGAGCATAAAAGTCTAGTTGCAATCAAGCAGAAGAAGTACTAAATAACTGATACCCTCAGGTGATCCTACATGGATGGTGATCTGTCAGAAACTGCCTTGAGAGCCTTCGCTATGCCAACAACGAGAATTCTACTCAGAACCTAGAGGGGCAAAAAACAAAGTTGAGTGGGTCAGTAAAACGAAGCTCATATGAAAACATTATCTTCCTTTGAATATACTAACCCCTCGCCGTAAAACAAGTATAGTTTTCCCAGAAAATAGAATACGTAAATATAATTCAAATCATGCTCAGTATATCAAGATTCATATTTATATGTATGCCATGCTCAATATCATGAAATACCAACTGTAAACCAGGTGACGCAATTCATAATAATCATCTGCTAGCCGAAGTCACCTGAAGTGATCTATACGGCAAATGTAGAGCTCATTTCAATCATTTCTCAATCTCATATCTCATCACATAATTCATCATGTATATACATCACATATCTCATCATATCTCATTATGTATATACATATTTGCACACGATTCGGAACCACCTCACGTGGTCTGACTGACAGGACTGGGTGTAAAATAAATACGCTCCAGTGCTACGATCACGTAAAGACTATGCGTTAATCGCGGGTCACTTATGAGTCAAACCCACTGAAAGTGAATGTGCACCTAACTTGGATCCAAGATGAGCGTGTGGTGCGGGAGGTGAACATCACGTGAAGGACTATGCCCCTAACTCTGGGCGGGAGCACTAACATCGGGGTGCAGATTAATGAGCTCAATATGCATCACAACATCATCGTCTATCTCATAATCATTACCAGCATAATATACTCACCTGTGGCTTACCTGGGCCTTCGCAGCACCATGCAACAATATGCATAATCAGGATAATGCATATGCTAAAATACGATATGGCATGACATTTAAAACACATTTCCTTTAAATACGTTTTCTGGGAAAAACGTCAAGTGTATATATATATATATATATATATATATATATATATATATATATATATATATATATATATATATACACTAAAAACAACTGCCCACTCACTGATATGTCGAAGGGTCGTAACCCCCATGCCTAGCCTGGCTACGCTCGTCCTCTGGATAGGTTTCGCCTATATGAGAAACAACTATATAGGCATTATTTTAGAGCACATAAACAAAACTAGATAATTACTTCTCATACAATGCTCAAATTGGGTATATGAATATACCACTGAGACTACTCAACCTCACGAACATCCCCATATTTTTAGAAAAATGTTCAGACCCCTACGCACCGGCCAAGGCATGGCTAAACTCGTCGACCACGCGCGGCCACGTGCTTGGCACGCCTAACGGTAACAGTAACGGCGTTAGGGAATATTCCATTAAGAGCTAACAGATTCCATTAAAACTAACCTGACGTCATTAGAATATTCCGTCAAACTTGACGAAATATTCTCCTTCGTCTTCCTTGGTTTACCGAAGACCGTCGTTGGCGCCGCAATAACTCGCCGGTTTCTGGAAAAACACAAAAACCTTCATATCTCGTCCGTTTTTCAACCAAACTTCACAAAACTTGAACCAAATTGAAGCTTATGACGAGTCGAAATATCTTTACCACTTTTAAGCTCCAAAAATCAAGGGATCTCACCGGAGAATTTCCATGAAAATCGGCCAACTATGAAACTTGCTATCCCGACGTCCAAAACACGTCAACGTTGCTCCCCGAGCTTCGTGGAGATGTCTAGAAGCTCCCTATGATCTTAAAATCTTCTAAAACCTTCACAATCATAAGTGTATAAACAATACCTTCGACGGAGCCCATGGGTTCCTAGGGTTTTCGAAGGTTTCAATCCCAAAAAATAGTACAGATCGACTCCTGGACTCACAAGGATGATGATGATGGTAACTAAAGGCTTGATCCGTGAAGAAATGGTTCGGTTTGGTGTTGTCCGTACGGTTGTATGGATAATGGCAGAAATCGAGAGGGAGAGAGAGAGTGAGTCTGAGAGAGAGCACGAGAGGGTGAGAGAGAGAAGTGATGTGGATATGTGTGTGTGGTCCAAAACTCGCCACCCAATCAAAACTAAGAAAATATCTTAGTTCCAAAAGCTTAGGGAAATAATAAATGTGTCCATTTCCAACTTAACACACCCCAACGAAAAACGTCTAAGGATACATCGTCTTTTCACGCTAACGATATAATATTTTTCCAGGATGGGCAGTTATAGTCCGCCTAGGCGCCCTCCTGGACCCCGCCTAGCCGCCTAGGTGCCAGGCCCCAGCCGGCCGCTCGACTAGGGCCTAGCGTTTTTTAGAACCTTGTTTTCCACACCTTGAGGACAATGTGTGATTTAAGTTTGAGGGTGGGAAATAAGAAATTATATGTTTTTAATTTTTGTGTCAGTTAAATTTTTTTGTTTTTGAGAATATCCATAGATTATTTTAAACATTAGAACAAATGGACATGGTGAAGGTTAATCCCACAGTAGAGTCTTTTCTATTTATTGGTGCTTAGACACTAATTCATGAATTGTACTTTGCTTAGTAACTGGGCTAGTCCTGGCTAATCAGCAATGATTCTCGTGTCAAACGGTAGAGTTTTGGCATGGAGGCAGGGTGGTTAGTTGGTTTCATAGCCTTTTCAGCTTGAGTTAATAAGTCCTTAGGGGTGTTCTACACCTAGTGCCCTAAAGCCCTAGTGGTTTGGGAGTCATTGACCTAAAGCTCGCTACATGGGTTGGATTGAAAGCTTAAGGGAACTGACATTGCACGCCCACTACTATTACTAAAAAAAGAAATTATTATGAAGAAAAAAATAAAAAAAAGATAAAAAAAGATAAAAAAATGACTATACGAGTGTGTGAAGGATTAAATAAAATGGATGAGAGGTAAGGGTTTTAGTCGAGTCTCCTTAACTATAATGGTTCACTTTACACCGAAGGAAGTTTGTGAATTCTTTTCTAATTGATTCTAAATGGCTTAGACTCTGTGGTGGGATTGGTTGGAACTTTTGAAAAGATGTTCTGATTTTTAACATTTTCTATGGATTGCAAATTGAAAGTGAAAATTTTGTGTTAGCTAAGTTTCATTTAAGTTTTTAGTTCATTAGTTTTTATTTTTGTTTTCTAGATTTGTTTTGCTTGAGGACAAGCAAAAAGCTAAGTTTGGGGGTATTTTGATGAGTAAATTTTATATTATATATTTAACCCTATTCTTAGTATATTTTGGTTAATATTTTAGAAGAATTTTGATATTTTGAATTGTATTTTCAATATAGGACTTTCGACTTCCTTTGGAGAAAAACATGGCCAAATGGATGAATTCTGGAGTAATTTTAGTTGGAGGACGTTCGTAAGTCACTCGGCTTGATTATGTCAAAATTTGGAATTTTTCTTCCTAGCAGTGATTTTCTGGCAATAAAATAAAAGAGCGATGTGCGGTACTGGAATAGTGATGTTTTGGGCTTGAATTGCATTTTTGGAGCCCAAGATAACCTCTGATGGATTCGTGGCCTTCTGGAGATGTGTTCAGAATGTTCCGATCTTCCAAAAGAAGCCATATGAGAGGGATTTGGAGGATATTTGAGGCTAAAACATGGCTGAACAGTTACTTGGCAGATTCTCAAAGCTTAATTAGGACTTTATTTTCTAAGATATTTTATTATTATTTAGTATCCTAGTGGGAATAAAAGATTGGGTTTTTAGGATTGTGTCTACGAGGGGGATTTAAAAGGTTTGGCTGGCCTTAGTTTAGTTCTACGCTTTCTTTTATACAACTTTGGAGACAGACGTTTGCTAGGGTTTTTGAAGATTTTCTACTTTAAGGTGTTTTCAATCATTTTCTTTATAATAATA
This sequence comes from Heteromeles arbutifolia, assembly GCA_024362995.1. Taxonomy (NCBI): domain Eukaryota; kingdom Viridiplantae; phylum Streptophyta; class Magnoliopsida; order Rosales; family Rosaceae; genus Heteromeles; species Heteromeles arbutifolia. The sequence continues at coordinate 19,654,634 of JANCRC010000012.1, forward strand.
TTTTCTATGATTTTAATTATGATTATGCGTAACTAATCCATTTTGCTAGGGTGAAGCCTTGAGCCTTAGCATGAATATGTAATTTTTATTTAATTGCTTATGATTTATTGCATGCACGCTTTGAATTATCAATCACCGTTTTAAACTATCTAATTGTCTTGATGATTGGTCACCATTAGGATCTTTAGAAAAGTACTTTGATGCCATTTTGGTCGGAAGGTTCCCTGAAATTGGCGCTGGCTTCTTGTGATTAATAATTGTATTTCACTTAAGATGAATACCATGTCTTAAGGGTTGCATGGTTTTTCAAAGGGTTTTCATAAAGCATAATGAGTCTTTCATGTTCATATTTGATCCGAACGTCCGGACGAATTGCATGTTAGAAATACGTTCTATGTTGGAGGTTCCAAGTAGAATATAAATTAGGAAAACCTAACCTTCAAAGTGGCATGTGTAGATCATAAGTAATTGGTAAAAATACATAGGATTGCTAGGTGATGACAGAACCCTGTGCTTTTATAAATTGGTATTTAAAACTCTTTTCTTTCATCATATTAGTTTTTGCAAAATTTATTATTTTTTTTACATTTAAAATTGTTTTTAATATCAACCAATTTCAAAATCTGTTTTCTCAATTTTAGTTCTAAGTAGTTAATTAGGAATTGTTTCTACATAAATTATTAAAATAGTCATTGTGGAGAACGACCTTGCATGAGCATCTTTACTACAACAACCTTGTATTCTTGCAAGTATTTTGTGTGATTTTAACCCTATTTGCGTAGACGGTAAAAATCCTATCACCCATCCCTAGTTGAAGTGATCTTATGGCCCAATATGGTTAGAATAATAAAGCCTTAACCTCTTATTAACCTATTACGTGATCCCTATTTAGTAAAGACTTATTATGGTGGGATGTAAAATATATAATTGTGATTATGAGTATTTTTCATTTAATAATAGGCTTAATTGAGAGATATCCTGGCAACTATATAAGGACTGTCCCTGCTCTCACAATAATCGTTCTATTATGTGCTAAACTCTATTCATAGCAAGAACATATAGTTTGGAGAAAGTAGAAGACATTTTTATGCATACGCTGACTCCTTTATCATCCAAAAGAGTCATGTCTTATGTATTCTAAAGATAAATTCAATATAATTAGTTCATCTCTATTTTATATTTGTTTGATTATTCGTGATCCTAATGTTTTGTTGTGATTTCAAAATATATCTTACATGTGGTGTCAAAGCCACACAACAAGCTTAGGGTCTGATTAATAGGTAATTTGTTTAATTGAAATTTTGTAGATGATCGGCACAACTAAAGTATAATTTGTGTCTACAGTTTGGTTGACTATTTATACTATTCGATCTTGTGAGAATTAGTTAACATGCTTCCGCAATTCTGTATCAATTAAATTTACATAATAATTAAGTGTATTTTGTTCATATTTTGTGTATTGTGTAGACTAATTTTGCAGGGATCTTCATGGCTGTCAATATGTAGAAACCCAATCTTGACTGATATCTTGGTTTATTCTGCATCAAAATAATGAAAAATTTTATTCAGACCCATTTATCATCTTTTTACACCCAATTTATAGTTTTTAATCTTGAAATTCCAAATCTGCCCAATAATTTTTTTTCTACACCCATAATGAAAAAGAACAAAAATATAAAATATAAAATTCCAACACTACAAAAATCGGGCCATGCCATCACTCCAAACCCTAACCACCCCCAATTTCTACCCCTCCCCAACCCCACACCGCCATCTTCTTATCACCCAAAATGAAATCCCCAAAGATCTCAACCATCAATGTCCATTTCCCGACCTTTCTCCGGCCACACAATAGCTCTATTCCATGCAGTCCTTCTAACATGCCCGAATTATGCTAAAATTGTCGATGTGTCGAATCTAATTGTGTTAGACCATATGTTAATAATACCATTAATTTTTCCAAAAAAAAAAAATACTGACATGTTTCTTCTAGGTTTTTTAATCATGGGTTGACACACCCTGACCCGGAATGTCCACTAGGACTCCGAATCGAGTTGTGCTAGCCGACACCATAATTATTGATTCTCACATTCTCAACATATACAAATATTTCGCATTAAGAGTGTACAATATTACTTCCCAAGTCCAATCATACACCGAAAGTGATCTTCCCAAAGTGCTTTTCCGTTAAATACTACCACTTTAGCACCATCGCCACACGAGACTATCCTAGAGTCTTAACAAGGTAGACTTATCAAGAATTCCAATAGGTGATAGCCTAACCGATACTGACAAGGAATCAACTTCAAAGTTCAAGATATCAAAACTGATTGGTTGTCATCACCCTACCAAAAACAACTTCCAGAATGCTCAATCACCAACGATAGTGATCTATTCCACAGAGTGATTCAAAACTCATTGACCATAAGTCAACCGTCGATCAAAGATTGACGGTAGGGTCCACAACCCTACATAACTCAATCCGGAAGATCCGCATATCAGATTTCCCATCCGTAACTTCTCATGATTCACATTATGCTTATAGAACAACATGACAATCATGAGAAGTTACAGATGGGAAATCTGATATGCGGATCTTCCGGATTGAGTTATGTAGGGTTGTGGACCCTACCGTCGATCTTTGATCGACGATTGACTTATGGTCAATGAGTTTTGAATCACTCTGTGGAATAGATCATTATCGTTGGTGATTGAGCATTCTGGAAGTTGTTTTTGGTAGGGTGATGACAACCAATCAGTTTGGATATCTTGAACTTTGAAGTTGATTCCTTGTCAGTATTGGTTAGGCTATCACCTATTGGAATTCTTGATAAGTCTACCTTGTTAAGACTCTAGGATAGTCTCATGTGGCGATGGTGCTAAAGTGGTAGTATTTAACGAAAAAGCACTTTGGGAAGATCACTTTCGGTGTATGATTGGACTTGGGAAATAATATTGTACACTCTTAATGCGAAATATTTGTATATGTTGAGAATGTGAGAATCAATAATTATGGTGTCGGCCAGCACAACTCGATTCAGAGTCCTAGTGGACATTCCGGGTCGGGGTGTGTCATGGGTTGTTGGGAATAATGTTCTAATTTCCAAATTGTTGTGGGTGGTAAGGGAGGTGGTTGTGGGGAGTTGGGGAGGTTAGAAACTAGGTGATTGAGGTTTGAAGAGATAGGGTGGCTTGAGTTGCATATTGCTAAATTATTATTATTTTCTTTTTGTGCTTGTTGGGTGTAGAAAGAGAATTATTGGGCACATTTGGAATTTCAAAATAAAAAATAATAAGTTGGGTGTAGAAATAGGATAAATGGGTCTAAATAAAATTTTCCCAAAATAATTCACTTGATTATCGATGTGGTTTTGATCAATGTTATTAGTTTATTACAAAATTGGACTCCTATTTGATAATTTAATAATTAAAAAATGAAGTAATTGAATAGCCGTAAAATTGAGAGGATTTTATCCCTCGCGATTTATTTGTTATACCTGCTCTCTCGGTCTATCCTTCGTGGACAGGTTAATATGTGAATCGAAGCTTGAGACTTCGATGGTTCCCGCGTGGACTTCTGACTATTTTCTGAGTATTTTGGCGAGTAGCTCGCCGTCATGAAGTAACTTAGGTGATATTTAATTCGAATTGTGCTTTGTATAAATTGCATAATTTAGATTGTTTTCGAACTTTCAAACACAAATCCTTCTATGGATTAATATGGAATTTTCGTTATGAGTTTGTAGGGTTTGTATTGCGATTGAATAAATTCCTTATATGCTTCGATTTGAATTGATGTGTTCATATCATTAGTTTAATGTAATTCTATAATTGGGTTTTCTGAGGTTTTACCCAAGTGGTATTTAATTTCGTTTCATTCGAACCCTCTTCGAAATTTTGTGCAATGGATTATAAGAACAAATCATTGGTTCTTGGTTTTCTTTTTAAACCTATGCTGTAAAATCCTTTTAAAACCGACAGTTAGTTTTTTATGATGACATGGAAAAGAATAATTACTACTTAAATGTTTTATGCAACTGTTGTCATTTTGATGAGGGAACCATTCATGTCAATAATCTGGGCCACATACATTTTTTTTTATAGACTTTCGTAACTCCAAATTTTGTGAAATTCGGTCATGTTGTAATATAGAATTTATATTGTATACAGGTATTTTTTTCACCAAATTTTGGACAAGAAATGAACTTATGGTAAAATGTTAAAGGTGATATGATGCTTCTGCAATTCTGTAGACTTCTGCAGAATAGTTTGTTTGTGATATTATTTGATATACCTATTCAACTCCTAAATTCATGGAATTTTAGTAGGATCTACATTGAGATGTTTATTTCAAATATGGAAATCTTCAAGAGCATTGGCTTCAATTATTGGTGAATTTTTAATCTCAGGACTGTACCAGAACTTCCGCAGCACATCATTTCGACTTTATTTTTTTCCCACTTGCAAAATCTGAAAAATTATGAAATTTTAAGTAAGAGTAACTTTATATGTATTGTTCATTTCTGCAAATTTCCATGCACATTGGAGGAACAATGAAGTTTTGGTGAATTCTTTAGTCTTGGGTATGTACTACAGCATTTATGCGGTTTCTGTAGTACATCCCATTTCAAATTTGCTTTTGGCACAGTTGTAAAATCTCAAAAATTATAAAATTTTAGGAAATAGAAGTTGTGTTGTTAGATCCCACATCGCCCAGGGGAGTGAATCCTCTATGCCTTATATGTACATGCCCACCTCCTTTAGCACGAGGTCTTTCGGGAGCTCACTGGCTTCAGATTTAGTAGGAACTCCGAAGCTAAGCGAGATCGCACGAGAGCAATCCCAGGATGGGTGACCCACTGGGAAGTTCTCGTGTGAGTTCCCAGAAATAAAACCATGAGGGTGTGGTCGGGGCCCAAATTGGACAATATCGTGCTACGGCGGAGTCGAGCCCGGAATGTGGGGGAGCCCGGGTCGGGATGTGACAATTTGGTATCAGAGCCAATCTCTGGGCGGAAGTGTGCCAACAAGGACGTTGGGCCCCTAAGGGGGGGTGGATTGTTAGATCCCACATCGCCTAGAGGAGTGGATCATATATGCCTTATATGTACATGCCCACCTCTTTTAGCATGAGGCCTTTTGGGAGCTCATTGGCTTCGGGTTCCGTAGGAACTCTGATGTTAAGCGAGAATGGGCCAGAGCATTCCCAGGATGGGTGACCCAATGGGAAGTTTTGCTCGCGTGAGTTCCTAGAAACAAAACCGTGAAGGCGTGGTCGGGGCCCAAAGCGGACAATATCGGGTTACAACGGAGCCTGGGTCGGGCTGTGACAATTTGGTATCAAAGTCAATCCCTGGCCGGAAGTGTGCCGATGAGGACGTCGGGCCCCCAAGGGGGTGGATAATTAGATCCCACATCGCCCATGGGAGTGGATCCTCTATGCCTTATATGTACATGCCCACCTCCTTTAGCACAAGGCCGTTTGGGAGCTCACTGGTTTCGAGTTCCGTAGGAACTTTGAAGTTAAGCGAGAATGGGCCAGAGCATTCCCAGGATGGGTGACCCACTGGGAAGTTTTGCTTGAGTGCATTCCCAGAAACAAAACCGTGAGGGCATGGTCAGGGCCCAAAGCGGACAATATCGTGCTACGGCGGAGCCCGGGTCAGGCTGTGACACTTTGTATGTCTACTTTATGTCTAGAAATTTTAATGCACATTCGATTCTTTCTCAATCCATAAATTATTGTTTACTTGGCTTTTTAGCCATAATGGTCTCTGAGATTTGCATAACGCATAACTTTGGTCCTTGAGATTTAAAATCAATAAAAGTGGTCCCTGAGATTGTCCACCATCCATCATTTTGGTCCTTTCATAAAAAAAAACTCCGTTAAGTTGAGGGTATTTTTGTCAAATCAAATTCTCCACATGCTTTTTCACCATTTTTCTCTCATTTCTCTAAAAAAAAATACCCCCATGTTACTAATTTTGGTAGTGATATCAACTCTTCAACTATTATTAAAAATGATTTGGCATCAAACTCAAGTAAATCATTGCAAACGGTACTTGACTTTTTCCATTTCGTTAATTTTTGGAAAAAAAAATTGTACAGTTTGCACACTTGAATATAATGAAATGAATGGTTCAAACTATGGAATATCCATAGACAAGGTTAAATCAATAGAATTAACAAAAAGAAATACCATGTTCCATTACATGAAATTTTCAACATAATAAGCATTATAACTTGCAAAATATGTTCTAATGTTCAACATCAAAAAACAATATCCCACATGTTTAACAGCAAGATCAAACTCCAAATGTTCAATTGCAAAATCAATATCCAACTATTCTAATTCAAAAAGAAGAAGAAGAGAAATGGTTGCAGCTTGTTTTCTTCCATTTGTGCAGTGATATCCAAACTACAAACTCCCTCCATGCTCAAGGCTTCCAGGGCTTCCAAAGAACAAGTCATGGCTCCTAAGTTAGCAAAGAGAGGCAAGCCATGGAAGATGGTATATCTTTTTGTTAATTCTATTGATTTAACCTTGTCTATGGATATACCATAGTTTGAACCATTCATTTCATTATATTCAAGTGTGCAAACTGTACAGTTTTTTTTCCAAAAAATTAATGAAAGGGAAAAAGTCAAGTACCATTTGCGATGATTTACTTGAGTTTGATGCCAAATCGTTTTCACTAATAGTTGAAGAGTTGATATCATTGCCAAAATTAGTAGCATAGGGGTATTTTTTTTTTTTTTGAGAGAAATGAGAGAGATGAGAAAAAAAGGGTGAAAAAGCAAGTGGAGAATTTGATTTTACAAAAATACCCTCAACTTAACAGAGCTTTTTAACGGAATGACCAAAATGATGGATGGTGGACAATCTCAGGGATCACTTCTATTGATTTTAAATCTTAGGGGCCAAAGTTATGAGTTATGCAAATCTCAGAGACCATTTTGGCTAATAAGCTTTGTTTACTTTAATACAAAAGCAAATAATTTAGGTTAGATGATTAGAATTGAGTCAATCTCAGTTGGAACAATCTTTTGCTTGCAAGTGTTTACATTTGGAACTTAAGTTAATTTCGATTATCTAATTTTTGCAACAAAAGGTCCTCCATGATTGAAGAATCGTATCATATTTTTTGTGTTTGTAATTGTTGGGTTGTGATATTCTTTTAACATGTGTAGCCTCTTGAGTTGTTTCTAAGAGACACATTTAGCATCTTTGTTGTATGTACGTTTTTAACTATTATTAATGGAATTCTTTTGATTAAAAAAAATAAAAAAAGGTTACAACTCATATGTTTTAAGGGTAGTGTTGAAAAAAAATTGCTATATTTATTCACAAAAATAATCAAAAAATAATTCATGCAATTATATACCAAATTAGTGCATACTAATAAACAAAACACAATGCTAATGTACATAAATTCATTGAATTAGAAAAACCTGAAAAATTAAGGTCAAGTCAAGAACTTGGTTCTCTCTCCGATGGACAATTTACACCCCACTATAGTATTCATGGTTGATCACGCTTGTTTCCCAAGATACAACGACCACCTCCTTACGGTAGTAGTACACCAAATCGTAAGTCTCTAGCAAACCATGATAGTGTTGAAGTCTCTCAAAGACTCACTAACTTTCTAAGTATGATATGACATATGAACTCATATGACATTATTAATTTAGTTGGCTTGTAACTCAATATAATGAGGCCTTTATATAGATGTAGAAGTGACTCTACATAATAGTTACATCTTTTCTTGAAGAGTCAATAGTTGTATCTCTTTAATTAAAATGCAAAGATTGCACATTTTCCCTTGTAGTGTCATCAAACGTAATTTTCATTCACATCACAACCCTAAGCAAATTACTTTTCCTTTCTCCTTATGTATATATCATTAGTCAAAAATAGCTAAGTCACTCTCCATAATTTCCACACATTATGGTTGCTTTCATTGCCATCAATAGCTCATTTATCATACTTAAGGAATAGAAAACTATTTATCACTTAAACCTCACTAGCCTTTTTTGAGGAGATGCACTTGTTGGCTACTTCGCCCATAGCCTATGTACTTACTAGGGGTGGGTTCAAAAAATCGAAAACCGAACTGAACCGAAACCGAAAAAACTGAATTGAATAAAAAAACCTAACCGAATTGAAAAAACCAAACCGAACCTAATTCTTTTGGTTCGGTTCGGTTTTAGTGGTCTAGAAACCGAACTGAACCGAACCGAACCGAATTAATTAAATTAATATTTTTTTAATTTTATTTATTTAATTATTTGTTTTGGGTATTAATTTTTAAACCCAATTTGTAAGCCCAATGTGTTGCCAAAATCAGAAATGTATTTATGCATCTATTACTTTTCCTATAACTACAAGGAAGAAGTCGTATAAAAAAGCAGGACCTAAAATAGTGATACCAAAATGGTGCTAACTCCACACACGGTACTGTTAGAACTTAGTTCCTTATTCTTGTTTAATCTGGCTTCTTGCTTCAAGTATTTGTATGCTTATTCATTACTTCATTGCTTATTGTTATATGCAGTGATAATGTATTGGTATTGATCAAGTGTTTTCCCTTTTGATTTTACTTCTGCCGACTAAATAGCATATTACATTACTAAATGATCGATAATACATACAAAGAGAGCATAATCGATATATGACCCTCGTTGGTTCAAAGTGGGTTATAGTATGATAATGCTCTCATTGTACGTAGTATCGTGATAAAATAATTCAGCTCATGTCCACCAACCTATACCAGCTCTTTATATTATTCATAGTTAAGAGTTGAGGTATGAAGAAAATGGTAGAAAAGTAAAATTTTCTAAAAAGAAATCTATTTACAGTTAAACTTTAAATCCAAAATATTAAAAAAAGCCTTTATGTTATGATTCTAGTTGAACTTTAAATGTTTATTTTCATTGTCTTTGATTCTAGTTGGAATATTTATGTTATGATTGTGTTGGAGATGTTAAAATTTAATATTTCAATTTTTTTCATATTTTGAAAAAAAAAAAAAAAAAAAAAAAAAAAAAACCGAAACCAAACCAAAAAAAAAAAAGAACCGAACCAAACCGAAATTTCGGTTCGGTTTCGATTTTGGCAAAAAATCGAACCGATTTGAACTGAACCCACCCCTAGTACTTACCGAGTTCTTGTGCCTATAGGACCTCGCTCTTTGGCAATGAACGACACCACTCTGATGAGAAATTTTATTTGGACCCTTTTTTTTTTTTTTTTTTTGTCTACACCTAACTAAACAATCTTCTTTACCAAAAACTCAAATTTTCCCTTACTAAATAATAAAAAGAAAATAAAGATGGGTGTTTTTTTCTCTACACCCGATAACCTAACCCCATCACACCACTGCACCTTTCTATTATCTCCGGCGAATCAAAACCAAATGTCGGTAAAATTTTCCCTCTAAGGTCATCAACAACTGTTAACTCCTTTCATTCTTTCCCTTCTCGTCTTTATCCCGTAGAATTATCAGAGAGATGGGCCGAAGGCCCACTTCCAACAACACTGATATTGTCCCCAACTTGGTAATTACCACATGCACAATTCGTCAGGTATGGGGTTTTATCACAAAAGGTCCGTCAGGTGTGGAGTTTTATCACAAAAGGCCTTAGTATTAGTTGGAGTGGGGTTATGATATTTAAACTCTTCTTTTCTTATATATACGGTCGATGTAGGGCATTTCAACACGCCCCCTCACGTGGGACCCAATTAGTAGGTCACATGTGCGAGATCCACACATCACAACCACGTGGAGCCAAGGGGATTCACTTTACACGCGGGGCCAAGGGACCCACCATCGTCACGCGGGGCCAGGGGGACCCACCCATCACGTGGCAGTACAGTATGGGCCCGCTTCCTGACTTTGATACCATGTAGAATTATCAGAGAGACGGGCCATAGGCCCACTTCCAACAATACCGATATTGTTCCCAACTTGGTAATTACCACATGCACAATCCGTCAAGTGTGAGGTTTTATCACAAAATATCTCGGTATTAGTTGAAGTGGGATTTAGATATTTAAACATTTCTTTTCTCATAGATACAATCGATGTAAGACATTTCAACATATCCACCTTCATCTTCTAACCTGGGAAGAATGTGAACCACCATACTTTATTAATGTCAGTGTCAGCATTGAATAGGGCTCCGTGTTTTTCTCCCGTCAACGCCAATTCACCGCTTTGCCGATTGATTGGATCAAAGTTTGCATAGAGAAACAAGAAAGGGAGGAGAGGAGAGCAGCAATTGGATTCGTCAGAGCTTCGAATGTGTTGGTTGGAAAAAGGAGGGCGTCTTGGTTTGCTGGGTAGCACTGAAAACTCCTTCCTTTTGTGTTTTTGTTTTCCGATGGTGACTTCGGTGTAGAGATAAAATAAATGGGTTTAAATAACTTTTGTTCTTTGTTGTCACACATTGAAGTAAAAATCACTTGTGTCCTTAATTATGATTCTAGTCATGATTAGTAACTATGATGTATGGCAAAATTTAATTTGTGGTTGACATTACTTCCCTTTGCGATGGTACTTGTTTTCCTTTCACATATATACACTATTCATATGATTATTCTTCGCTGCAATAACAAGACGGTAATAATCATATCTCAATTCAAACATATGCATATCACATTACATACTGTTGTAATGCATACATATCTTTATCACTTAAGTGAAAGAAACATCCTTTCATGAAAAAGTATTTCATCCAACGATCCATTTAATTATTGAACTCGTACCAGAATGAATAGACATTATTGTTTTACGTCATTACGGTAAAGCGCCATTTGCAAAATTAAACAAAAATTTGAATATAAACCAATGAGAGAAAAAACTAAGGCTTAGATTCCACCATCATACTCTAGTATCCCAATTGCCAATTCAAGAACCATCAAGTTAATGAAGATGACTTCTGTGTGGTGAAGTACACATGCCAATTATCTCTAAAAACTATACAAACTTGATCATATTAAACAAACGGGTAATGCTAATGTGACAACCCGTCCCTGCATTTACAGTTTTTCTTAATTTTAAAAGTGTGAATTTACAAAAATGCCCTTGAGGCGGAGGTTTTGACTTTCATTGACCAACGTGTAGTGAGACGTACGAAATATTCTTTTAGCATATTACTGAAATACTCGACGATACGAACGCGTAAGCGCAAGCAGAAGTGAATTTGGAGTTACGGTTAAAGTTTTATGGAGTTACGAATCGAAAGTATTTTGAAGAAATAAGTATTCTGATTATATAATATTATTGTTTACTAAATTATTAGGAGGGGTGTGTGTGGCTGAGGGGGGAAAGGAAAAAAGAAAAGGAATCAAGAAGAGGAGGGAAGGGCTGCTGCTCAATCAGGAAGAGGAGAGAAGTGATGGACCAACTAGAGAAGAGAGCAAGGAAGGGAAAAGAGGGAGAGCAGATGCACCGGATCTCCTTGACCTGTTTCTCCCCATCGGACCCGCGCGACCCAACTATTTTTCCATCCTTTTTTCATTGATTTTCCAGCGAATCATGTTGGAACATCACTTGGGAAATATTCCACAACCCTCCCTTTACCGATTACCACCCAAAATTTGTAGAAATTTAGCTAGGAAATTGTCAAAACCGCACCGGTGGGTGCGGGAATACCTTGTGTCGATTCTCCCATTTGTGAAGCAACTTCTTCCAATTGCCACCACCAATAGACTTCCCTTGAGGCCTGGAACAAAGCCCAAACAACCTTGGAGGCGGCGGAGTACCGGAGATGACGGATCGAAGTCACCCAAATCTAGGATTTCCTGCGGTTTGTGGTCAGTTTGGGGTGTTTTCTGGCCAAATTGGCCTTGGCCGCAGGTATAAAGTTTGCTCTACTCTTTGAGATCTTCATTTCTGTAATTTTTGAGAATTTTTAAAATAGTTGAGTTTCCGGCGAGCTGAGGAAGCCGACCGCCACCCGCGGCAGCTGGTGCGGCGGAGCACGACCAGGGAGCCGACATAGTGTTTTTATGTGAACTTCGTTATTCTAATTATGTTTTTGGAGACCTAATTGTTGTGGCTTGAATATTAATATGATTGTGGTATATATTGGATTAAATGAATATATTTGGATTTGGATTGAACTTTGGAAATATGAACTACAAATGGCTTGATCCCTGTTTAGGGTACGTAGCCAGTCTAACAAGATGTTAGATGCAGCCATACAATAATTGAGACAAAAGCCTTGTTTGGGAAATTGGGCAATGTGAAGGAAAGTGGTAAAGGTGAGTTTTAGTTTTATGCTTTGGTGGTTAATTGTTGGTCATGAATCATGTGCGTTTTAACTTTATGTTTTGGTAGTTAATAGTTAGTATGCCATAATATATATTTGGAAATACTATGAAATGGTTGAGTTTTAGATTGCATCATGGCATATTCATACTTGAACTTAATCATTGTGGATGCTTTGAAGTGCGAAGAGGAACGCAAGACGCACAGGTAAGTTCAGGTGAGTTTATGGTGTTAATGGAAATGGTTGAGTTATGTCATGACTATAGTGATGTTTTAGGTAACTCCGACACTGTCGTACAGGTTGCAATAATAGGCAACTCCGACATTGTCGTACAGGTTGCCCATGAATTGTAAATGTCATATGAGATGCAGTTAGAGCTCATAAACCTGCACCCCGGTGTTAGTGCTCTTGGCCAAGGACAAGGCCTAGCCTTCAAGTGATCGTTCACCTCCCGCACCACACGCTCACCTTGGATTCCAGGGTAGGTGCCAGCCTGTCGTACAGACCATATTAGGTGGTTCTGACTCATAGGTGACTTGCGATACTCCGCATAGCCTTCACGTGATCGTAGCACTTGAGCGTATTTTTACACCCAGTCTATCGTATAGACCACTAGAGGTGGTTCCGACTCTTGCACAGGGATATGTGATGAGTTATGGATTCAAATGTATAGACCACTAGAGGTGGTTCCGACTCGTGTACAGGGATATTTGATGAGCTATAGGCTCAGTCGTATAGGTCACGTTAGGTGACTCCGGCTAGCATGTTGATGAGCAATAGGTACAGCCGTACAGGCCACAATAGGTGGATCTGGCTAACATATTACTTGTCATGGATTTATTTCACCTGAATTACTTATTCTTTGCTAAGATATTTAACATGGCATATTGTGGTTTTGCTATGCTGATTATGGTTTTGAGATATAGATATATATATATATATATATATATATATATATATATATGCATTTATTTTCTGAGAATGTATACATGTTCTATAGCGAGGGGTTGTTACTTGAGAAGAGAAATGATGCTTTCAAAAGCTTTGTTTTCGCCCACTTACAATTTCTATTTTTGCACCCCTCCAGTTTCTAGTAGCAAAGTTTCCGTATCGACGAGGATTCGTGGCACTTCCTAGTATAGGTGGCTTTTGTGTTGGTATAATCATTATATTACCTTACTATATTTTACTTTCGCTCTGCATCATGTGTGAAAAAGGGTCCATAACTGCTCACGGCGCATTCGTGTACATAGGCACTTTTAGATTTAAATTTATTCATATTTTATACTCTATCACACTTTATGGCTTCGTCACCTTCCAGGTGTCAGCCAGCACAGCTCGATTCGGGGTCCTAGTGGATAATCCGGGTCGGGGTGTGTCAGCTAAGGAGACCAAAAAATTTAAACTAAATTTGCAAACCAAATTATGTGGTTGTAGATGATTGAATTATTGATTAAGTGTCGATTAACATACTTTTTTCTTACTGATGACACGTCATTTGGTTTGCAAATTTAATTTAAAATTTGGTCTCCCTAGCATTATCCTTAACGAACTGTTAGCCATTTTTTCAGGAAGTCACACAAACTAAATATTCGTCTAGGATCAAAATTGTGTCTGTTGTAACCATTTATGACCACTCTAACAATCCCAACGAATCTTTTCTTTTCCTAATCCAGCTGAGCTTTCTCCTAGAGTGCGTCTGAAATCGAACAATTTTGAACCACAACTTAACTTTCTATCAAGGATTTGTGTTTGCATTTGTCGTTATAATTTGGGAATGTGGGACAAACGAGAGGAGAGAGTTGGGTATGTGCTTCCATGCGTTGGGAACAACTTTGCCCTCCAAATTTTTGGTTTTCTTTTTACTAAAAATCCATTTAAAAAAAAAAAAAAAAAAAAAAACTGTTTTTATTATGGGAACTTTAACGAAAAGTTTCCGGTATTGTTCACTTTAACGAAAAACCACATTTTCACACTAAAAAGTCAATCTTGGTACTCTTTACTTTACCCTTTATTTTGTCCTTATCGTTAAAATTCAAAGTTTTCAAGACATTTTCATTAATTTTCCTTTTTATTATTTAATTTCCATTCTTTTTTTGGGTATTTTTTCTAAAATCAATAAAATGTTTTTAGTATTAGCAGTATTTATGCTAATTATATAAACAGGTCAATCATGTATTTTATAAAAACTTTGGACTTATTTATTGACCTATGACTAATTAACAAAAAATTTCCATTGATAAATGGTTAATGATTAAAGATTTCATTGATTTTTTGCTAAATTCCCTTTTGTTTCTTTTATTAAAGGGTTTTTATCACAAATGGTCTCTGACATTGATCAAACACATCATTTTGGTCCCTGACATTGAAAATCAATAGAAATGGTCCCTGAGATTGTCCACCATCCATCGTTTTGGTCCTTCTGTTAAAAACTCCGTTAAGTGTCCCGGAGCTCTTGGCCGAAAGTTTGTGCAATTTTCAAAGCTTCGTAACTCAATCATTTCTTAACCAAATTCGACCCATAATATATCAAAATGAAGATAGGAAAGTGTAGAATAAGATTATACCTATTTGGAAGTCGAATGGTTGCCAGAGATGGCCGGAAAATAGCCTCAAAGTTGACTGGTCCGAGTGAAAACTTGAAAACTCGCCGGAAACTGGGTAAACTTTAAACGTTCATAACTTCTTCAATACTCAACGAAATCAAGTGATTCACAAACAAAAATAATACTGCTCGACGAGACGAAGAGAATGGTACCTTTTTCGACAGCTAAATCGCTCTGGTTTGGCCGGAAAATGGCTCGAAAGTGGCTAACTCAAGACCAAGATAGCCACTTTCGAGCCGGTTTCCGGCCAAACCAGAACGAGTTAGCCATAAAAAAAAAGGTACCATTATCTTTGTCTCGTTGAGAAGTATGATTTTTGTTTTTGAATTACTTGATTTCGTTGAGTATTGAAGAAGTTATGAAAGTTTAAAGTTTACCCAGTTTCCGGCGAGTTGTCAAGTTTTCACTCGGACCAGTCAACTTTGAGGCTATTTTTCGGCCATCTCTGGCAACCATTGGACTTCCAAATGGTATAATCTTATTCTACACTTTCCTATCTTTATTTTGATATATTATGGGTCGAATTTGGTTAAGAAACGATTGAGTTACAAAGCTTTGAAAATTGCCCAAACTTCTGGCCAAGAGCTCCGGGACACTTCGTGGAGTTTTTAACGGAAGCACCAAAATGATGAATGGTGGACAATCTCAGGGACCATTTCTATTGATTTTCAATGCCAGGGACCAAAATGATGTGTTTGATCAATGTCAGGGACCATTTGTGATTAAAACCCTTTATTAAACTATAAACCCTAAACCAAAGAAGTCCAAGAACAATAATACTGTTTTGGATGGACGAGAACAATCTTGTCTCTATAGTTGTCGTCACCACCGTATGGTCTCTATAAATGAGGAACAAGACCTTCCAATGCACCAGAAATTGAGTCCTTATTTAAGGATTTCAATCACCACTTTTGATGACTCATTTAGGGACTTAAATGGAATCTTTGTCTCTAAAGAAATATGAATAAAGCTTGGCTACTCAAGGAGGAGTAGTAACTTTTACTCAAAATTATTCGTGTTTGAATAATAGAGGTTTGTGCTTATGATCAGAACCGTTTAAATTATGAATCACACTGTAAAGATCATCTATGCCAAAAAACGAATTAAAACTAAAGTCATTTAGTTAAGCTATGTTAGCAAATACATAGACGGTTCGTAATGTTTTTACCAATTTCGTTAATATGTTTTTACACAATTTGATGACTAAACGACCTTACTTTTAATTGATTTTCGCAGAAGCAATCTTTATAGAGTGATTTATAACATGAACGGTTTTAATTATAAATACAAAGTTCAATGAATCGACAACGAACAACTTTGAGTAGGAACATCTACTCATTCTTTGAGTAGGAACATGTACAAGGACCAAATGGTGGTCGATCCTAAATATAGGGTACCGTTGGAGATGCTGTGTTGCTCATGTATAAGGACCAAATGGTGGTAGATCCTAAATATAGGGTACCGTTGGAGATGGGGACTAACCGAATACATGAGGCAAGTCCCCATACAAACAGACAGTTCAGGGATAGAAGTGGTGGAGCCTAGTGAGCATTTGAGTGGAAAACTTGGCCCATCTATATGATTGTTGTTATGCAGCTATTGCTTTTCGATCAGCAACTGATGACGCAGCTGCAAGCTTGGGTCCCGCAACGCACATGCTGCTTATGTTTTTTTTTTACTGTTGCAAAATCAAAGGTCCAGATTCATTCTGGGTTTTTCTTATTTTCTTTACCATTGAAAATCAATGGTCTCAAATGAAGAGCCCTCAAGTTTAGGGTTCATACTATAATGACTTCTTTATTGCAGACAATATTCTTTTAGGGACACAAAAATTTCCTTTAAGTCTCTAAATAAGTTCTCAAAAGTGGTGGTGAAAGTCTCATGAAGATGCTCTTGGACAACATGAATATTGGAATTGGACTTGTGCTAAAAGGGACTTTCTAAGCCTTTTACGGGTGTGTATATTTTTTGTTCAAACTTCAAATAGTGAAGTCATTGCTAAGGACGGATGGATGAAGGGGCAAGGGGGGTTAGCTGACCTTCCAGAGTCTCGTGAATCTTCATGGATGACTTGGATGATACCCTTATAAAGGTTGAAGTTGCCCTTTATACATGTTCTCCAACTGCTTGATAAAATGTTTCAAAGAGGAGTTTGGTTTCTTATTATCTTAGCAAACCTGAATGCTTCATCTCGACTTTTGATGAACAAAAGCTAATTCGTTTTGCTCAATTTTATCTGAATGAATTTTCTACTTGTCAACTCTTGGCACTTCAAGATCAATTTGAGCATTATATTCTTGACATGCGTTCGAGTAGTGAATTTTCTCAATTGAAAGGAATTGGTAGTCTTGCAAAAAGATGGTGGAGACGAGGAGGAATATAATATATAATCATGTGTAGTTGCTAATTACATTGTCTTTGGTTATACTGGTTGTTACTGCTTCAGTGGAAAGAGTATTTTCTGCTATGAATTGTGAAAAGTCCATTGCGTAATTGAATGGAAGATCAATGGTTGAGTGATAGCATGGTTGTTTATATTGAGAGCACTGTTTTTTTTGTTATGAATTGTGAAAAGTCCATAGTGTATTCAAATATGAAAACGCTTCGTGAACAATTGTAACTTTTATTGTTATTGTTATATAAATTACAAATGATGAAACTACGGTTTAATTTTTAAGTTTATTATACATTTAAAAAAAAAATTGTGAACTTTTACATATAACCCCCCCTCCAAATAATTCTTCCTGAATCCACCACTGCATTGCTTCCTTATTTATTTTTGTCACATCGCAGACTCGGCTCCGCCGTAGCACGATATTGTCCGCTTTGGGCTTACCATTCCCTCACAGTTTTGTTTATGGGAAATCACACGAGAACTTTCCAAAAACAAAACCGTGAGGGAATGGTAGGCCCAAAGCGGACAATATCGTACTACGGCGGAGACGAGCCCGAGATGTGGCAATTTGGTATCTGAGTCACTCTACTGTTCGGTACAGATGTGCCGGCGAAGACGCCGGGTTCCCCTTAAGTGAGGTGGATTGTGAGATTCCACATCGACCAACAAATAGGGGGTGATGTGCCTTATATGTACATGCTCCCCTCACTATAGCACGAGGCCTTTTGGGAACTCACTGGCTTTGGATTCCATTGGAACTCTGAAGTTAAGCGAGTTCAGGCGAGAGCATTCCTAGGATGGGTGACCCACTGGGAAGTTCTCGTGTGAGTTCCCAAGAACAAATCCGTGAGGGCATGGCCCAAAGCGGACAATATCTTGCTATGCGGACTGGGATGTGACAATTTTTTGACTTGACGAAACTTTAACCTAAAATTCCGGAATAGCAAAAGTACATGATTCAAGGAGTAAACATTGAAATTCTTTCCATGCTCAATAGTCAATACAGAAATAGCAAACATTGTGCTTTTGTTTTTAAAAAGTATTTTACGTGCATAATAACAATCATTTTTCTCCTAGTTATAGTTTACAATTTTATAGTGCGACACATGTGCATATTTTTTTATATTGTTTTATGAGTAATGCTAGGAAAATTAAATTTGCAAACTAAATGATGTATCACCAATAAGAATAAGCACGTTTATCAACGTTTAAATAATTAATCAATCATCAACTTTAATGTCTATTGGTTTCCAAAACTTTTTCTATAAATTTAGTCTTCCTAGCATTACCCGTTTCAATAAGTCACTACATTATTTCTTTACTTGTAACGATAAATTTACAATAAGAAAATAAGGGCGATGGAATAAATTAATTATGAACTCGTCATTTTTTGAAATTCGAATGTGACCATTTACTTTAAAGATTATTCCCATTTCCATAATGTTTTAATATCAAATTTATATATATGGAGAGGGAAGGAAGAAAAGGTAAAAACAAACAAACAAATAGGTCTAAAAATAGAGAAAAACTTGTGTGAGGATTGGCTTGCCATTGGATTTTGTTGAGTAGCACTACAATCCACTCAAAACTCGCCACATGACAAGTTTAAATATGGTCTTTTATCTTCTTTTTTTTTTATATTTCACATTCTCATAATTAATTTTATACTAATTAATATCCATCATAAAATCTATCCAATTTCTTCTTATCCCTTTTTTTTTGGTAAATTACACTTTCATACCTCAGGTTTGGGGTCTATTTCAATTCCTTACAACATCTTTAAAACATTTCACTTTCATACCTTAGTACTATTTTATTTCAAAATAATATCTCCGTACCATTTTCCATCCATTGATCCGTTAAATGCTGACGTGGCTGCCACATATATGCCACGTGGTTGCCAAATGTCTGCCACATGGCAAATAAAATAATTTTTTAATTTTTTTCAAAAAACCTGAATTTTCTCAAAAATAAAAATAAAAATTTGAAACCCACATCTGTAAGAAGAAGAGGGAGGAAGAAAGAAAAAAAAAATTGTCCCTCCCCAACCCCCCCCAGCGACCCACATCTGCAACAAGAAGAAGGAGAAGAAGAAGAAGAGGAGGGAGGAAGAAAGAAAGAAAAAAACCCCAAAATCCCACCCGAGCCACCCCTCCCAAAAATCCCCCATCACCCACCCCCATAATTCCCACCCGAGATTCAAATATATATATATATATATATATACATATTTTGAGAAAATTCAGGTTTTTTTTTTAAAATTAAAAAATTATTTTATTTGCCACATGGCAGACATTTGGCAGCCATGTGGCATATATGTTGCAGCCACGTCAGCATTTAACAGATCAATGGATGAAAAATGTAACGCAGGTATTATTTTGAAATAAAATAGTACTTAAGGTATGAAAGTGAAATGTTTTAAAGATGTTGTAAGTAATTGAAATAGACCCCAAACCTGAGGTATGAAAGTGTAATTTATCCCCTTTTTTTTCTTCCCATATGTTCCCTCTAATTTATATTTTGTTGTAGGACTCTTCATCTTATTCTCTCCCTATTTCTTGCTTTTCTTAAATAAAAAAAAAATCGGCATCCAGTGGCAATTGGAGGTTTTTGGTTCTTTAAACAATACTCTCTTTTCTTCTTTGTACAATAGTTTGTTTGATCGCGTATTAGGGTTAATTCTTTCTTTCTTATAATTGAGGGTTTTTGAGTTCGGGTGAGGATATTCGGTTTCTTTATATTGATAATATGAATTAGGTTATTTGGCTATTTTGACACAACATCTACTTTTCTTTAGTATGAGTATTTTAAGAATATGCTAGTCTAATTTTGATTTTTTCAATTGATATGAGACTACTGAGACAACGAAGTTTGAAGAAGATCTGAAATTTTTGAGAAGAAAAATGAGAGCGAGGAAAAAAAGAAAAAAAAAAAGAATCATTAGATTGATTTCATGGTGTATATTGTATATTAATTAATATAAAAACTAACTATGAGAATGTTAAATATAAAATAATGATAAAAAAGATTATATTTAAGACTTACCACGTGACGAGTTTTGAGTGGTTTATAGTGCCACTCAGTAAAATGCAGTGGCAAGTCAAACCCTATACAAGTTTTTCTCCTAAAAATAATATTCATCATACAAAAATCCAAGATAGGATGGAAGTGGGCAAGGACTTTGTTACAAAGGTTTAATTATCTAGCCGTTACACCACCGCCCTAACGTTTGCGGACGTGTCAACCAAATTTTAAACTCTCCAATCTTTTAAAAAGAAAAAAGAAAACCAATGTGACCGTTAGCTTGAATCTCAGCTGCCCCTGCTGCTTCCCCTGTTTCTCTTCCGAGCGTCCGATTGAAAAACAATGGCTTTCGATTACGCATTCACCGGAGACGAATTCGAAATTGACGATGGCCTCGGGTACCCGAAGGCCTACGTGAAGCTCTCCCGCGATCGTAGTGCCGGACCGTACAGCCATGGCCCTCCTTTCACTTTCATGCCTTACTGTCTTCAGCAACAGGAGGTACGAGAAATCAATCCTTTTTGACTTTCTGTTTGTTTCCCGGGAAAGTGAGAAATTATGGTTTTAGCTTAGATGCCGATTTGAAAATTTAAACCGGGAAATTTCAGCTCGCGAAAGTTATTATGTGCACAGAATTAGACAGATAATTTTTTTTAATTTTTTTTTCTTCTGGTAATTCATTGGAGAAACTAATTTGATAATGCGGTTTCCATAACTTTGAAAATAAAAATAAAAAATGAATTAGGATTTCCGTAGGTTGATCTTAAAAATGGAACCCCATATTTAGTTTTAACCGGTGTTTAAAATATTAGTATCGGTGGAAGTATCGATATGTAAATTTGTGGAAATATCAACTGTTATATCGAATATCAAAATCGATATCGATTGCTTTCGATGGAAATTATGGAAATTTAAATGAAATTTTAGGGATTGTCAAAAATTAGTTTAGACGAAATACAAGAGTTCCTCCGATATTTAACAGATTGTCAGAAATATCGACAATATGTGTTGATTTTAGCTTCAAGTTAATAGTTTCTCCAATTTGAGGTGAAGTTTAAACTTCACCCCCAATTCCATATCTCTCTCTGATTTTGAATATTTCTATGGAAATATCGACAGTATCAAAGAAATTTTAAACACTGGTTTTAACCGCATATTCTGTTCTCTGGTGTATTTTTTTGAATAATTGGAAATTGTTTCTTTCTTTGATTCTGTGAATGCTGGTTTTGAGGATATGATGTGGCTTTCAGGATCTGAGAGCAAGAGATTTAGCGGAGATGTTTCCGATTATTGACCCGAAAGCGAAACCTACAGCCAGGCCAAAGATTTTTGTTAGTCTTTTGTGGAAGCAGATCAGCCACCTTGGGTAACCCTCTTCATTTTTCTCCAGAAACCTTCAAAATTTTAGCAAAACTGGAGAGTGCACCAATGATATTTTTAACTTAATTTCGTACTTGCTTTGAAAATTTCAGGAATGCCGGCTTTGATCCTGCAGTGATTCGAGTAGACCAGTACGGCAACGTTCTGTATTACCACGCTGATTCCGCGTCTCCTCTTGCTTGGGATGTAGATCACTGGTTTCCTTGCTCAAGTATGTAGCTCATCACTAATCTCTCTCTCTCTCTCTCTCTCCCCCCCTCCCTCCCTCCCTCCCCATATATGTAACCTGTTGTCGTTTTTGCCGAAAATTTAGGGGGAGGATTGACTGTCTCAAGCAATTTGAGGATACTACAATGGCAGGCCTGCAAGAGGAAGCATAACATGCTTGAGTTTCTCATTCCATGGTGGGATTTTCAGTTGGGTATATCTGTGAACCAGTTTTTATCAATATTCGCTTCTACCAACTCCGATTTCAGGTGGGAGTCTACTTCATATTTCTCTTCCTGCACGCTTTTCGTTTTGAAAACGTTGATTTGTTTTGAATTGTGTCCTTTCTCAACATTGGCAGGCACAGAGCATTCTCATTTCTCTTCTCTGAAGGTGAATGTGAGGAACTGAATTCTTCAGAGACTGTAGACTCACATGCTTTTCCGCAACATTATGTGGAATCAAAAGAGCATTTGGGCCTAGCTCCGGCTGCCATTGTTGTATCTCGAGGGGAGTCATATGGTTCTTCATCTGCTTGGAAGTCCCTGGACTACAATAAGCAAATAAGGCCACAATCTCATGCAATTGGTTAGTTCTCAAGTAAAAACTACTCGACAGTTTTTATTGTCTGTTTATTAATAACGAATATCGTAATCATAACCCTTTTTTTATTTTGGATTGTTTTAGCTGCAAGAACAGGGAAACACGCTGTTTTGAAAGAAAATGAGAACCCGGACTTCGGTAGAAACCCATACCAAGCCATTCTCATGGCAAGATATTCCCTAAAACAAAGAGAACAAACTGCAAAGATGCAGGCAGAGATACAAAACTTGGATGATGAAGTGAATCAATTGAGGCGAAAAAATGAAGATGAGAAGCTCACCATTCAAAACTTGGAACTGACATTGATAAAGCGAAGGCGGAGAGCAGAAAAGTGCCGGCAGCTAGCAGAGGCACAGTCATAGTATAGAACTACGCTCGAAAAGATGATTCAAGATGCTATGCGCCAGTAAGATTATAAAACAACAATCTGAGTAGAAGGATTAGTCATTTTCCATCTTTTTCAGTTTGTGTTTTACGGACTGATTCATTGATGCTTTTTCTCTTTGCTTTTGCTTAAGGTCCGTCATCTATAAAGAGCAATTGAGACTGAACCAGGCCGCAAGTAGTGCGCTCATGGCAAGACTTGAGGCACAAAAGGCAATCTGCGATGCCTCGGAGAAGGAACCTCATAAGAAATACAAACAAAGAGATGAGCTTGAGACACAGATAAGGCCTGAATGGGAGCAAGCAAGGAAAAGATCGAGAATGGATGATGCATTAGCTGAGGAGAAAGACAGCACGACAGTTCTTTATCTACCAGCAATCAAGCCAAGAACGCCTTTATATAAGGAACTAAGAGTGTTTCTAGAGGAAGAACAGAAGGCATCTGATGCTGCTTTATCACAGAATAATGAAGACGATAGGAGAATTGAACTATATGAGGAACTGGAAAGACCGAAAAAACGAATGTCTATTGACAACCTCAGGGAGCAGGCCAGATACAGTGTTGCATTAGAGGATAAGAGCTTGTTAGAGAATCAAATGCGGAGACTGGAAATAGAAGGGAAGCACAAATTTCAATTTCCTGTCATTCGAGAACCAGAGATTGTGGAAGATGAAGAGAGAAGGAAAGAACGTGGCAAGGGGAACTTAGAGAAGTGGCTTCAGATTCTGTTGGACAGTTCTCCAGAAGACTTGGATCCTCAGAACGAAAGTGCGAATGAAAAGCACAGGGCCGGTGATATAATCAGTCAAATTGAAGGAAGTACAAATGAAAAACACAGGACCGGTGATATAATCAGTCAAATGAATTTGAAGTACCCGCAGGGGGTCAAGAATGTGAAGTGTCCACAGGCTGAGGCTAAAGAAGGTGTATCGAAGCAGCAGTTAATTGTCCAAGAGAAGGATGACAACGCACATCAAGTGCATACTTCTGTTAAGCCCCTTAAGGGATTGTTAGCAGGAAGAGTTTTGAAGGGAGGGACCAGAGTAACGGAAAGGAAAAAAAACTTACAAGGTCTGAGAGTGCCAGAGCCTTTCGACGAATCCCATCTTCTCCATCTATAATACTAAGCATGAAAAAGGGTGTTGACTGCATACGGAAGAAGCCCATGGTAACCAGTGATGACGACGAAAGCTATGCTATGGGAAACAGCTTTATGAAGTCATCCATAAAGACAATCAAGAAAGCAGTGAAAATATGAACAGCAGAGAAAATATTCATTCTTTTTCTTCTCCATTGTATTCCTTATAAATTTTTTTAGATATGTTTTTTGTTTCGGTAAAGAGAGCAAGCAAAGGCGACAACGCCTTGAGCTTAGAATAATTGTGTCAAGCTTAGGTATTCTTTTATAGTGTTATTTGTGTATACGATTGATATGTGTGAGATGTGATAACAGCTAGTTGTACTTTTACTAAATAAATTCAGCTTCCGTTTCCTTCACTCGGCTAAAATCTGCATTCTCTATTTTACCTACCATATTCAAGTTCCTTGCAAGAACTCGGTTGCCAGAAGTATCTAAAATGTTCGGCTAGAAGTCTACAACAATGCAGAAGAAGAAAATCTGTTAAGGAAGACATTAGATATTTACCATGATCTCCGTTAAATGGAATAGGTATGTGATCTCATACCAATGTATGTCATGTGTGAGATGTGATAACAGCTAGTTGTACTTTTACTAAATAAATTCAGCTTCCGTTTCCTTCACTCGGCTAAAATCTGCATTCTCTATTTTACCTACCATATTCAAGTTCCTTGCAAGAACTCGGTTGCCAGAAGTATCTAAAATGTTCGGCTAGAAGTCTACAACAATGCAGAAGAAGAAAATCTGTTAAGGAAGACATTAGATATTTACCATGATCTCCGTTAAATGGAATAGGTATGTGATCTCATACCAATGTATGTCATGTGTGATACTGTAAGTTGAAGCACTTTTTAGGCCGTACGTGAAATTTGAACTGAACCCTTAGTATCTGCAGAAAACAAATCCAACAAACAAATCCCACATTCAGAATCATTAGTGCATCAATAAACAGAGCTCTACAATCTCGTGCCAGTAAGTTCAATGCACGTCCTTATCCATTGGAAGTGGACAACGTTTTAAACCAATGTATTGCATAAAGAACCACACTATCATAGGCTGCTTATGTATTTCGGGCTTCTGAAGTTGCTCCAAGAGGGTAGTAAAAGTTTCAAGTTGAAGTGCCCTCACAGAAAGCAGCAACTTCGCCTCCTGAGATCTCTGTGGTACATCTTCTTTGTGCCCAAATTATCTACAGCCCCACACTTGTCTAAGATTAAATATTCCTCCGCCAGCTCATTTATCGGAGTTTCCCCAGTAACCTTCATCCCCACAAGTGCAGGAGCCATCCTTGAAATGGTGAAACTTTTCAGTATCGCTGACAGAAATCTCCCGACGCACAACCTTGGAGATAAATTTGATAGTGTTGTGACAGCTTTGGCACATGTAAAGGTTCTTAGTCACCCATACAGGCATCCCAGGCGCTGTATTAATGAGCCCAAATGCAACTGCAAGTCCTTCGCTGTGTCCACAGAAGATCTCCGCTTTCGAAGTTTCAACTTCATCTGAAGGACTGGTTTCCGGCTCTCTGACACAAGCCAATCCCATTTTATCATAAAATCCCTCCATAACAGCATTTATACATCAGTCAACAATTGAACCCACTCCAACTGAACTAAATCTTTTCAACTTACTGTGTGAGTTTGATTTGAATTTCTAAGTATACTGAAATTTTTTGGCTCAGTGTGAAGGACTTAAAAATATCTAAAATTGTCTTGGTAGCATATGTTTGTAATTAAGCAAGGCATTAAAGTGATTGATGGATGATGGAGCCTTGGTCAAGTGAGGCATGATATTTGAAATCTATTCACTTTTGTGAAGTCACTTTAAGCACGCCTTAAGTTTTTCGGATTAGTAGGGACGCCCCACCCTTACAAGTGGGGTAGCAAACTATGTCTTTGAATAATAAAAAAAATATCTATTCATAGGCCCACTTTAAAAATAAAGTGTTTGCACCTCATAGGTGTACAACGAATTTATGTGATTTAACTACAATGCTTACGAGTATTTGTATGTAACCGTCGTATGGTGTGATAGTACTAAGTATTGTAACCAGTCCTGAATTTATGAGATGAAAACACAACATGCATGTAAAATCTGGAATGCTTAGCTTTATGCATACAATATTTCCAATAAGAATAACATTTCTAAATAATGAATCAACCAAGTTTATTAATTCAATCCAATTCTACAAACTATTAGCAACTTCAACTAAACAGATAATGTAATTTCAATACCTATGAATAAACCGGACTCATAAGAAATCATAAGCTGCTTATTTTTGAAGCAAACTAAGATCCTACCAACCAATAACTTCACCAAATATTGCTGCTTCTCAATCTCATCAACCCTCTGGTTCTTCCTCAAACAGGACACCTCATATTCTGCGCGGAGGTTTTCCACCGGTTGAGTCTCCAGCTGTTGGATACAGCACTGAGTCGCTGGCAAGAGGACCATTCTGACCTTCCTCTTGGGCCACAACTGGGATCTTAACTGCCACTCTTTCCATCTCCTTCTCGAGCTCTTCCTCCCTTCGCAATGCAGTGAACTGGGTGTCTAGAGACCTGGCTGCTGCCAGCCATGCAAGAACAATCACCAGAAGTATTCCTCCAAGGTAAGGTGTTGAGTTGGCGAGTGATCCAAAGGTTAAAATCATAAACTGCTGAATCAGAGCACCACCAGACTTCCCCAATGGGTTGCAGACAACATCAATGGCCGCCTTTCCCTTAACCTACAGAAATAATTTAACAAGGAACGTAAAACAAAAGGGCTCAAAAGGAAACTCAAATTAGAAAAGTCAAACTTTTTCTTGAACATGATTCAAAATACGACTGAAACCTCCCTAGATTCAAATAAGCTCTCCCAATTCAATCCTCCAAATGTCTTAACTGATAGACAACATAAATAAATAAAAACAGCCACAGTTGAAACTATTTGCCAACCCAAATTCTAAAACCGCGGGTTGTGAGTAAGAGTCCAGACCTTGGTGTCCTCATCCAAGGGAATATATGCCATTTCTTTGCACGGGTCAAACAAGCTGTACTTGGCACTCTTGCTGAAAATGTTTTGCAGAGCACCCACATATACTGCTGCAAGAAGAGGAGTCATCCCAAGGCTCGCAATAGCGGGTGAAAGTGGGCCACCAAACAATATCAGAGAGAAGAAACCAACTCCAGTCAGAAGTAGCACTGTAGGTGTGATCTTTGCAGCAACTCCCCATCCATATTTTTCGAATATAACTTGGCTGAGCAACATCATTGTGAAAGTTGCTATTCCGGTGGCAGTTGAGAAGTCGCCCATAAAAGAAGAGTATTCATTTGGGCTTGGAAACTGCACGATTTGCAGAGTTATAACAAGAGAGGTCAATTAGTGAAAAAAACAAAAATATAGGCAAAGATTAAAAAAATCGGGCTAAGGTCTACCTGAGCTTTGAGCTTCGATTTCCATGTAACCTCGACAAGGTTGATACTAATACCATATGCAACCACCAAAGTGGCAAGATCTCTGATGTACGGTGAAGACACCAAAAATTTCAAGCTCTCCATTGTCCCCATCTTTGGCTTCTCCTGCAAGGTAATTGAAAGTTATTAAAGATGCATCAAGTCCAAATATAGGGTTTGAATTGAGGATTTGCAGCAAAATTATGCAATCAATTGGAAACCACAGGTATCCTTCAGTATACATTCATATTTTCTTTTTTGGAATTCGTTCCGTATAGTTTAGAAAAATTAAAAATAGGAACAATGGTGCCACTTCATAACAAATGAGGCATCACTCAGCAATATGAAACTTCCATCCATGCCATTAGCATAAGAGTTATTACCAATAAAATGATAAACAAACATGATTTCTTAAACATTTCAAAGAAAATATATCGCTTTCATAACCCGGAATCATTCAAGCACCTGTTAACCAAAATTAAGAAATTAGAAAAAAAGGGAAAACATGACCTCTATGAAAATATTGGCATAAATTCCTGGATTAACAATGACAACTGACAAGTGACCAGAGTATGTATAAGATGGTAAACAATATGTTACGTTTATTAACATGGTAATGCCGAAAAATAGTAATGCTGATAAACAGAACAGACTGAATATTTGGGACCAAAAATAACAGATACATGCAGCCCCAACAACACATTTGAGATGTGACAAAAAGATATTACCTTCTTCTTCTTGCTACGGGTGGGAAGAGGAACATAAGTGTTTACCCACCAGTACAGGCCACAGATAGTTAACCCCAATAAAACCACAATGCTCATCATACCCCGTAAGGACATGGCCCAGCCATCAACTCCAGGACCCAAATTTCGCCTCAGATTAGAGAAATACTTCACTGTTCTGCCTGAGAAAATTAGTGCAACATTCGCTCCCAATCCAAAAAGAGGGTAGAACCTCTTTGCTTCATCAACGGTAGTGATCTGCACAAAAGGCATGTAACCTTAATTATTTACAGTTCCCAGTCAATAACAGTGTGATGCAGACCTCAAACTTTGACCGGGGAAAACTTTGAGATCATTCCTAGTATTTTATAAGAATCCATATCTTGTTATACAACTCAAATGGGGTTGTTGCAAAATAAAAACCATAATATGAAAAAATATATTCTGATACGAATCATGCTTAGAAACTAGAAAGCGAGACCTTTGAGCAGAAAAGTAAGTTCTTGTCCAATCTGCTGAGGCAAATAGCAGATAGAGATATCCAAAAAGGAATCTAGCATATTATACGTGTATGATTAAACTACCAAGCTTCCAATTCCAATCTCAAAACACATTTCAGTTATACTTCTGAGAAACTGACACATCACAGAGACATATATACCATATATTGTGTTCACATAATTTCCCAGTCCTGAACAAATATATACAAAACCAAGACTGGAAAGTAGGAACAATCAATCCAGAAATAGTTTATGCCAGATAAAATAATTATCAAAATAATCATTAGTTCATCTTCAAGATTATATTTTTGGTATGATAAGATTTGTCTACGAAATGACCTGATTGGCAAACCCCCAGAAAAGCACAGAAATCACGACGCTCCCCCACAATTCAGCCATGACATAGAACAAACAAAAGCTCCAAATCCTCAAAATTGCAAGAGGACCAAGGAATCTCGGGCCGAGAACGTTGAGAAGACTATCCGCAAGGGCTTCAGGGTGGATATAGCCGCTGAGAGGATACAGGACGAACCCGAACGTCCCAAAAAAGGAGATAAAGGGTAGAATAACAGTGTAGAAGAGAGCCTTCTTGGACAAAACATTAGAGAGTTTTGTGTAGAGTAGCATAAACCCAACAGCCATAGGCAGATTCACCCAGGTCTTCAAAAATGGTATAATCTCTGCACTGCTCCCTTTGGCTGTCACAACCAACACATCTTTTGTGTCCCTGAGGATTGTGTAATTGAACAAAATACAAAAGAACATCAACCCAAGCGGGATGATTTTCTTGAGGGTCACAGTCTCAATGCCAAGGAAATTGGGCTGCTCAGATTCCCCAAATGCTGGCTGCCCAGCAGCTGCAGCCTCAGCCCTGCAGATGAACAAGGTCCTCTCTATTGGGGCAACCCCATGATTTTTTGGGACAAAGCTTGGAAATTTGGGGAACCCATTGGAGGATAGAGAAAACTCACCTGGGGTTTTGGGTTTGGTGGAGAAAAATCTCTGCTTTAATCCCAAAGAAGATTGAAAAACCCTGGTTCTGGGGTTTGAGGGAAGAGAGAGAAGCCCTTTGGTTTGTAAGACAGCCTCCATGTCTCCCTTCTCTTAGGTTCCTTCAAGAAAATTCAGACGTAGGTTTTCTCAAGAGAAGAACATGAAGAGAGACACAGATAAGGGAGAGATAAGGTGGCTGCCTCAAGAAAAAAGATTGATTTTCAGAGAAGTGTAAAGGGCAGAAACAAATATCTTTTATATTTTATGAAAAGGAAAATACAAGCCAAACCAATAAAATTTTCAAGTGGAGATTTTTTTTCCAAGTTTGGAAGATTAAATTAAAAAATGGGTTCTGCAATCTGTGAATCATAACCCAGAAAGATAATTCTCCATCAGTGAAGAAGAAAAGTAATTTCTTTTATCAGAAATTTAAATTAAGCAGAGATGGAGTGATGCGAGTCAGATTAGAGTGTGAGTGGAGGCTAATTCGGAAAAATGAATGGGTAAGCGACACAGTCGGGGGTCGACGGAAAGCAATCCCCGAAAGATTGCAAAAGACTGATTCTTGGGGCAAATTGCACTGACCAAAGTACACCTATATTTAGGAATGGTTTTGGTACATTACCGTACCAAAATTTTGTACCAATTACCATACCAAAGATTGATTCTTGGGGCAAATTGCACTGACCAAAGTACACCTATATTTAGGAATGGTTTTGGTACATTACCGTACCAAAACCTTTGTACCAATTACCATACCAAATATTTGGTACGGTAAAATCTATTATTATTACCTTACCAAACTTTCAATATACCAAATAGTTTGGTTGGTATGGTATGTCAATGGTAATTGCCACTTTATTTTACGCCACTTAGTTTGCCTAAAATCTAATATTTTTTAATTAATGTAGAAGTGTAAAAAATATAGAAAAAAATATATAAACGCTTGTAATGACAAGCTTTACAACTTTCGTGAAGAGCTTAACTTTAAAATTCGCCATTATAATCATATAAATCATAGATCAAAATTTAACTGTTGATTGTTGTTTACATTTACGCTTTATTTTTCTCATCAAATTTTGTTTTTCTTCGGATTTTCTTTTTTGAAAACATGATCTATTAGAGGATGCAGGAAGATGAACGGTTTGGATCGTTGATATTATGTTCAGAGTTTTACGGTTAGTGAAAATATTGCTTGATGTTTATAAAGTTTCTACAAACTATATAACATCAACTCATATTTCAGTTAACCGTAAATATCGAAACGTGATATCAAAGATCTGAACCATTCATCTTCTTACATCCGCCAAATGATCATGTCATCAAAAAAGAAAATTAAAAAAATGAAATTCAATAAGAAGAATAAAGCGTAAATGACAATGGACGGTTAAATATAAATTTAAGGTTTATGGATTATAGTGTTGGATTCATGAAAGTTGTAAAGCTTGTCAATACGAGTGATTGTATATATTTTTTTACATTATTTACACTTCTACAATAATTAGTATTAATTTTATTAATTTTGCCCTCAAATAATTATATGAATAAATACATAATATAATATTAATAATATTGGTAGGTACGGTATACCATCGGTACTAATTTTGGATACCAGTACCGTATCGAAATAGTATGGTACGGTACAAATACCGTACCATTACCAATTGGTACAAATTTTTGGTAATAATTTGGTATAGTATGGCTAGTAGGACAGTTGGTACGGCAATTTGGTAAAAATTTCCACCCCTACCTATATTATGACACTACAATTCTTTTTTTTTTTTTTAATAAGATCACCAAAACGCCCTTGAATGAGGACAAAATAAAGATGAGCCCATGCCTAGGGATGGCAATTTAACCTGTCAAATTTGATCCCTGTAAGTAACCGATATGAATGGTTTGGTTTCGGGTATAAAATTTCGGGTATTTTACGGGTATGAGTAACCGTCAGGTAAATTTTTCAATTTCGGGTTCGGTTATGGTTATTGGGGTATCCATCCCAAATCCATACCCGAAACCGAACCATTTCATCTATAAATAAAAAAAATATAAATATTTATTATATGAAAATGGGTTGTGAATAATCATGCATTATTAAATATGAAATTAATTATTTACTTTTATATCATTAATAATTGGAATTATATGCTTATAATTTTTAAGAGTGTAAATGTTTTATTAGTAATATAAATTTTTAATATTAATTGTTGTATTAATAATAGCAATTTATTTAATAT
The DNA here is from genome assembly GCA_024362995.1 of Heteromeles arbutifolia. Lineage (NCBI taxonomy): Eukaryota > Viridiplantae > Streptophyta > Magnoliopsida > Rosales > Rosaceae > Heteromeles > Heteromeles arbutifolia. The sequence continues at coordinate 19,686,540 of JANCRC010000012.1, forward strand.
CTTTTTTTTAAATATTCTTCATTTAGTTAATAATACAAATAAATATATAAATATCGTAATGGGGAAAACCGTTCCCTGATCAAAAATCCATCACCCGACGGGTTCGGTTATAGGGAAAACCCGTTCGGGGATTCTACAGGTTCAGGTTTGGGGAAAATAAACGGGTTCGGGTTTGGGATGGCACATCCGAACCCAATCCGCCCCGTTGCCATCCCTACCCATGCCCTTAAGATATTTTTCACTTTTTGATGGAATGGGCACTTGAAATTGAAAATCGAAACCGACAAAGACCAAATTGGATTGACCCGAACAATTTGGATTTTACGATTTTGAAACGGTTTCGGTTTAAAATCAAACCGCAAGTTAAAAAACGATTTAGTTTCGGTGTTCTTAATATCACAAACCAAATCAAAATCGAACCCGCTGTATAATATAAAAAAAATTTAATTCAATACACAACAATGTATTAAAAGGAGAAGGCTTAGGCAAGACGTTCTACGGATAGCCCCGCCTAGGCGAAAGCCTTGAGGCGTAAAGCGTAGCCTGACCTCACGAGACTTATGATTTTTATTATAAATTATATATATTATGTAATATTTTGGTGGAATACTTAAGAGTCTTAAAAGGAAAAACAAGAATAAACATTTTAAGAAGAAAAAAATATATAACGTTACAAAAAAAAAAAATATGTTTATAGAAATGAGTCTCTACAAATCTATAAAATAATATAGATATGTTGGAGGAATATGTTGAAGAATATGCTGGAAGGTAGGATGCTGGATAGCTGGAAGTCACTTTAAAGAGAAAAAGAATCAGCCAAAAAAATAAACATTAAAAAAACAAAAAGTAAGCAAATGAGTGCAGAACAAACGACGCCGTGCTATTCATCTTCTTCAAGCAGCCATGTTGCGTCTTCCATATTCAACCAAAAATTTTCCAGATTCTAGCAACTCTTGCACAAAATGACACCCAATTGACTACCTTAGGTGCGCCTCAACCTACGTCTAGGTGAGTTTTCGCCTACTCCATTAGGCAAAGTTGATTTCACCGAAGTCCCGCCTCCAAAGCTGCCTAGGCGCGCCTCAGGGCACATTTTTTTAAACACTAATACCTAATTAGGTGTTGTGGTGTAATTAGTTATTTGGTAACGTCCTTACATTTAGTATGGAGGCCTTGATATGCATGCAAAATTGGTTGAGGCGGCAATGACATTATTACTTTGGAGGATAATGCACATTCGGTTGACCATATTGAGTTCTATGATGGTGCGTTTGTTGCACCGGACTATCTCGGACTCGACTAACTTCAGGGATTAAGCTGGACTGGCTTAGAATAGACTAAGCTAGACTAACTTAGTAAAGTGTTTGGTGCACTGTCAGACTAAGAAGTTGGGTTGACTTCTAGTTCTAATTCAATTCCTAGCATTCCAATTAACTACCAATTTCCCTTATATCTTCGACATCAATATGTAAAACGCAATTAACATTGGCCTAACATACTAACTCTTTCTATTGAATTCAAATCGCTTAGAATCCTCATAACTAATTTGCAAATAGATCACAGCATCTTGTATTCATGGAATTAAATCCAATGATAAACTACAAATTTTTCAAGAATTCGCAACGACTACTGAATGAACCAAATCAACCAAATTCTTATTCACAACGACTACTAATTGAACCAAATCCAAATTCTAAACTTGTGTTCAAATTCTAATTAGTAAGACAAATAAACCAAATTACAAACTTAAAACCAAACAAATTATGACAGAGAGAGGGAGAGTTGACGAGGAAGACGAACCGTGAAATTTACTAAAGCGAGTAGAGGATTGCTATAATCTACCACCACGCTTTCCTTTATGTGGTTACTATCGCCGATGCTGCTTCTGTTGCTACTGCTCGCCTCTCCCTTTTTCATTTTCCTTGCAATTTTCCAACTCGATCTTTTCTCCGCTCAGCTTTAGGAACTTCCAAATGACAACCCACCCTTCTTTTCTATTGATCTCACCGACCGATTTGGGGCTTTTCGTATTTGAGTTTTTGTTTTGAGGTTTTTCCTGAACGGCGAGGAACTGAGATGCCAGTAGTGGAAGGGGCAAAGCAAAAGGGGCAAAGTGAGGAAGAGAAGTAGATGAGAGGGGCAAAGTGGAGCAGAGATGTCTGAACAGTCCGTTAAATTTTGGAGGGTCTTGCTAAGACTGGCTAGCGAAGCTTTTAGTCGAGGCGAGTCCTTTTCAATCTCATTAAAGCTAGTCGCCACTGCTAACAAAACGGGACTCCACTCACTACTAATCCTAGCCGGTCCAGTGAAACTTAACGTGGCCAAACAAACACGCCCTAAAAGTGTTGACTCGGGTAACTAAATCATTTCAAGTAAAAGAACTTTTGAAATTTGTACCAGGTGGAATACCCTACAATAAAAACTTAAAAGCAAATATACTGACTAGCCAACGTACTAGTCAAATGAGTACAAATTGTTAGAATCCCACAAGCATATAAATCAAACAAACTTAAAAGGTTAGAACTTAACAATGTGAACTTTAGTTAAGTTTCAGTCTTAGTACTTGAGTTAAGTTCACTTGATTAATAAAGTGTCAATACTAGCAAACCCTACAATGTTTAGTTCCAACAAGGTTATAAATAAGGCTTTGTAAAGTATTGAACACAAGGAAGTTTTTGGCTGGAAAAACCTACATTTGGGTTAAAAAACCGGGGACTCTCCACTGAGTCCAATCCACTAGTGTAAACAAAGGTTCGTACAAAAATACACACAAAGCTCAATTCCTAGAACCTTATCTACGAAGCAACTTTACCTTTGTGCAACACTGCCTTACATGAGATGGACTCCTTCGGTCTTCACGAAGTGGCAGCTTCTCATGAGCTCATCACCTTGTGGCACCGAGATCAACACGATCAATGTTGTGATATGACAAGTTCAATCCCCAGTAGTAATTCCAAATTAGCATTGCACCCTAATTCTAAACTATGAGCATGTGTGGTACCAAATACAAGATTTAACAAGGGAAGCCAACCAATAAAACTAGTATTTAACAATCTCCCCCCTTGGCTTTTCTTGACAAAATAATCTCAAACCTATAACTAATTCACACATCACCCGTACTCAAGAAACCAAGCTAAGACAAGAAAGGGGCAAGTAACAACTCCTGCAACAACACACATTTCTCGACAAGAGACAAGTGAGGTTCATCATGGGTTATGAGATTAAAACAACATAGTAAGCTCAAGTGATACGAAAATGTGTATATTCCAAAACACAATTTAAAAGTTGCATGTTTACAATTTTTAAATTGGTTTATATTTTTCTCCCCCATTTTGTCATGGTAAGACAAAGGAATAAAATGATAAACAGATAAGCGCAAAAATTGGTAAGGAATAACAATGAAGAGACAATGCAAATTTGGAACACCGAACGAACTTAAAAATAGGTACAATTATTGGTACCAAATAAGTAAGATATTTAGCAAATTGAGCTCAAAAGTTCTAAGAAGTTCTAAGTAGCATGAAGGAACAACAACAAAAACAAATGTAGCAAGGTTAATTACATTAAAAGCCCAAGCAAAAAAAAAATAACAAAAATAAAAATCAACTTTAGTAACGTTGTTCAAGATCAACAAATAAGAAACTCCCCCACAACACTTGCATATTAAACCCTTATAGGTGTTCCCCTATAAACCTAGAACTCCTTTGATTGTGATGAGTCATCTGAGCCGATAGGAGATCCAGTAACAATGACTTCTTCAACAGGAACATCTCCAGGGCATGGATCATGACCAAGACCTTTTTCATCTTTATTAGAGAAATATGTGAACCTGATGTGCTTGCCCTTCGAAGTATGAGCGGAAGAGGAATGCTGGTGAACATTGATGGACACTCCATTTCCTTTAGCAACATAGACAGCAGCAATCTTGGCAGCAACGGTACTAGAATGGCCGGAGGAAGCAGCGATGTGATAGGATACAGATGAAAGATCCATATGGCGATAAGGGACAAGTTTTGGACGTCGCAGAAAAGGCTCAGGGACAAATAAAGGAGGATTCAGAGAGGTTTCACTCAAAGATGGTGAGGATAATGAGTTACTGACAAGTGGTGAAGACGTTGATTGATCAACTAGAGACTTAAAATCAACAAATTGCTTTCTAAGAGAGTTGATTTCAGACTTAAGATAAGCTATTTTCCTATCCTAGGAGGCAGTTGATGGTGTGACTAGTCTAGGATCACCTTAAGCTACAGCACACATGACATTACTGAGATTCATCATATTTCTGTCAAGGTCCTTAATGGTTCCAGGACATAGATCATCAGGAAGTTTTTGAACACTAGCAAGCTCACATAACTGAGTGATCAGACAAGGGTGAATGGTAGACCATCTTTGGTGGGTTCCAGCATACTTGGACTTCGACAAAATGGACTTGAAAATCATAAAGCCAAAAGGCACATCACGGTAAGTTAACATGGCAAATATTACTCTGGCTGACTTAAGGGTAGGGTTACCATTGTTTGATGTACCTAGAACATTTCTATGGATAAAGTCGGATCAAATCCTATAAAAGGGTTTGAGGTGAAACTTTGAGACTTGACCTTTAACAAGAGGAATCGATGGATCAACATAAGCCTCATGATGGTAGGCACTCAAGTCATACTTACTGGTTGCAACATTAAAATTTGATGACACAGAGGCAGATGATGGGTCAAGTCAAGGACCATAGAAATAACAGATGGGTCAAAGGCCACCATGACACCACGAACATAAACAAGACCACCAGACTCAAGAAAAGTTGATGGAATGTTTGAGTAAAACTCTTGAACCATGGACAAATGGAAATTTGGAGGGTGAGAATTTACCCTATGAAGCCTGTACCGTTCAATTAAGTCATCAGAACGGATAATGTCAGCCAAGGGAAAATCATCCCAGACGATTCATCGTTCAAGCACAACCTTTTGTGCAGCCATTGTAGAGAATAAATTTGTGGCTTGAATGGACAAAAAGATGGGAACTTGGTCATTAGATCATCATGAGGAATTCCTCGCAGTCTGAGATCGAGTAGAGCAACAAGATGGCTGAGCATGGGCAGAAGCAGTGTTGCCGGCCATTGATAGAGAAATTTTTTGGTGAAATGGATTGAGAGTTTGAGACGGGAGGGAAAGAGAACTCAAAGCAAATGGCACAAAAAGAGGTATGGTAAAAACCTAGATGTGGTAGATGAGGTTAAAACCTAGGACACTATAAAGACAACTAAGTCATGCAATGAAAACCAATGGATGAGATGCGTCAGGTAAAAATAGACATGCAAAGACATGAATGCCCTTAATGAACCTTACCTTTCTAATTAAGACACTTGACTAGTCATAATGTTGAACAAAACCACTACTAAACTACATTGGTGCAACAAGTTGTAACCAAGAGAGAAGACGACACACACACAAAACAAAAAAACAACGGTGACAAACCTAGTACCATTTAAGCTACAACCAACTAGGAAATTCACAGAGAAAATCCAAGTACGAACATATTCAATATCTAAGCTTCCAAGACAAATTTAAGTTTTATTTTCTAACAAAGTAAGTACATTTGAAAAGAAACATGCAATGCAATACTTCAAGAACAAATCTTTAGAGTCACACAAGTATAGCACAACATAGATTAACGCTCGTTCATACCACAGTCATGATGTGTCAAGGTATGGGAAAGGGATTGATGATAAACAGCTTAAAATAAAAGTTTCATGTAACTAAGCAAATAATTAATTCAAAGGCTAACCAAACTTTTAATAACCCATTGAGAATAAGTCACAATCCTTGCAACATAAATTGAGCCAATATCTAAACACAAAACTACTCACAATAAAGACCCAGCCCAATAAAACTTTTTAAGTTGGCAAAGGTGATATGGAGCACGTGACCATTGATAGGATTGGTGAGAATTGTATTTGGACAATCCAAGATACATTTTGAGTCCTTAAGACAGGGAAAAATGAATTGAATGTTCATGACATTGCATGAGATAACACTTTTGAGAATTTTGGAATTTTCTCTTCTCCCCTTTTTGAATTTTTGAAAACTTTGCTCATGAATGCAGAGATTGAAGCTCTGAAATATGATTTTACTTTTGAGATGGTCTAAGCACAATGAATGACAAACTAGGTGGTGTTTCACACTGGAAAAGACACTTAGCCTAATTTATAGAGAAGAATTATCACTACGCCTCAATCTAGACCAAGGTATGCCTAACCCATAAATCAACAAGAGCTTTTGTCAAATAAGACAAAGATTTTTCAAAAGCTATTAGCCATAATAGCAAGAACCTTTGACATCACAGAGGAAGAATTAATCAAGGTTAATCTACAAAATGACAACATGTGAAACAGTTAAGAAATGCACAAGGTGACAAACAAACTTAACTGCGAGTTGATTGACAAGATAGACACAAGAACAGTAAAAGTAAACATGCAGAAGAATAACAAAATGGAAGCAAAGCTACTCAAGCTGTTCAGTCAAAAGCACATAACTCAACAGACCCTCGAAGATTTTTGTGTCTTTGATTTTCCAAGAGTTATGAAGTTCACAGCTAGCTGTTTCTCACATGGCATCAAGTTTATATCAAAGACATTTCCTCGCAGGAATCTCCTAAGAGCAGGATATTTGTTTACAACACTCAACCAAACAACTAGTGCATAAACTTGATCAGAATGTACATCAAGGGCCAAATTAAGATTATCAAAATAAGGAACAAGCCATGATGCAAAGATGTAAATAAACAAGGCACATGGAGAAATTCCATTCATAAGTGAGAGAGAAGCATACCTTAGTGAAGTGATACATTCAGCATCCAAAGTGAGGGGCAACTCATCACGAAACAGAGTTGGAGATTGAAAGTTTTGAATTTCATTCTCTAGACGTTGGACTTTGACAAAAAATCCCCAAAGTGAAATACAAGAGAATGTCTTCCTAAGATGCTAGGTTCACACAAAAAGCATTCAGAGACGAAGTCTTGTAATTTTCCACATTGGACCTTTTGCTGAAAAGTATCTGTGTTCCAACCTGAGCAATCATCACACTTAGAGGCAACAATTGTATAGCAATTTTCCTTTGATCTTGAAACCACCAACATGTTCTTCCCACGTTTATCAACAATTATGCAACTCGTCTTGGAAAAGCAAATTTCATTAGCAACTTCGTCACAGAGTTGACCAATACTAAGGAGATTAGTTGACAAACCAGCCACATAGCAAACATCATCAAGCATAAGAAGTCCAGGAATTTTCACTACTCATTTTCCAATAATCTCACCCTTGTCTCCTTCACCAAACTTAATCATACCACTTTTAAATGGTACAAGTGATAAAAAAAAATCTTTGTCACATGTTCTATGATAAGAACAACCACTGTCGAGGTGCCAGGTGTCTGGGCTAGACGATGATGAAACACCCCGACCCGGAATGTCCACTAGGACTCTGAATCGAGCTGTGCTGGCCGACACCTGGAAGGTGACGAAGCCATAAAGTGTAGTGATGTGGAAAATGTGAATAATTTTAAACCTAAAAGTGCCTAAATATAAGAGTGTGCTACAACCTTGTGGGAAAAGAAAAAAATATCGTCTACTGAGATCATGTCTCCCAAGAAACGTACATGCACTAAACAAGTTTGAAGAATTTGGTATAAAGCTAACTATTGGTGTTTAGAGAATTTAGTCTCACTACCGAGGTGGATGGGAAAATCGTCAATAAGACCACTATGAATTCGTCAGGCTATGGAAGAAAACTCGAGTTACAAAGGTTGGTCGGCTAGACCATCAACTCGAAGTAGGGTTGAAACGGTTTTTAATCATCACCCGATTGAGTTGCTAAAATCTAGGTACGACCTTAAGGTTCGTTCGGCCTTTCGCTTTTGCGAATAGGTTTGAGGTTTCCTAGATAAGGTGTTTGGTTGGATAAATTCCTAATCGGTAAGCTTTAGTAACTAAGTTTCTCAATGACGTCATAAATGTTCAATATGAAGCAAGGAAAATTTGTGTAATACTAAGAAGTGGGTTGGTGATGTACTTTATTTCACAATTTGGTGATATCCCAGGTAAAATTTTGGGAAATGATGCCTGGATGTACGTCCTCGAAACGTACCATGTTACTTCCTTTCACTACTCCACGTGCTAATAGGTCTTCACAGCTTTTCGATACTCAATTCACTCTAACAGTGAAAGATTTACTCATACTTAGATTCTAATGTTTGTCGGTGAACGCGACCACAAGAATGACTTGTTGAGAACATTCGGGTTACCTAACTGGGTAATATGGTTAACACCACTAGGAATTTACTAACCTAAGACAAGGCTTGCTCCTAAATTTCCATGTTTTAGTTTCTTCGGCTCAGATAGTCATTGTTAATCAGTCTATCAGTCGCGCCGCTAATTAACGCATATATGATACTTTTGATATTTTTGATATTGTTCGTTACCCTGAAACTGTGAACCAGCATTCTGGCATAATGGTATCACTCCCAGATACTAGCAAGTGTCTGGTATCAGAAATCATACCTCCTGAATACTAGTTGATAGTTATGGATATCAGACAATATCGTCAATTAATAGTGCCATTGTAGGCTGATTACATGTCAGAGCCCGCTCGGATTGATGGTTTCGGACGATTGGTAAGGAACTGGTAATCGTAATTATAACAAAAAAGTTACGTTATGTTAAAGTACGTCAACAGTGGGTAGACTTGTACACGCGTGTGTACTAATTTATCAATGTTAGAAACACTGTTTTTGATAAGGGGATAGATTTTCCGAGTACTTTGTACTGTGCAAATCTGAAAAACCCTATCTCTTTTCTATTTTAAAAACTGTCATGTGTGCCCTCAAATACCTCATAACCAATCAAATCTTTTCCCTCAATTCACTCCCCACCAATCAGAAATCACCCTCACTTATCTCCCCAATCAGATTTCATTCCCTTTCTCTCTCTCCTCACCTGAACTCCTTCATTTCCGCAACTCACATACACACAATCAAATCTCACAGATCGAGCTTAAAAACATCACCATTGTACTCCTCTCGAACCCACGAACCTTGCCGTACCAGCCGATGGTGAAATGATTGAGTTTTGACCCGTCAACTCGGTGAGTTTTCCTTTGATGAGTTTCAGGCCGAGTCACAAGGTTTTTGGACATGGGGAAGCTATGGGGAAGCTTCTACACAACTATCTAGAGTCCCTAGGCTAAGTTTGGAGTGGAGACAACGTCGAAACTCACGGTTTCGAGAAGTTGAAAACTAGGCCAAGACTTTCGAATGCAGTTACAGACCTCTTCCCATCCATTTTTTGGACCTTTGGAAGGTAACATCTTGTTCTCCTCGTCATGGGCTTCAATTCCATATAAATTTCGTTGAAAATGGTTGAGAATTGAGCAAGTTATGAAAGTTTGAAAATTTTCCAAAAACCGGCCACTTTTTCTAGAATCCGACGAAACTAAACGGCGGCGGCGGACGGCGAGGATCACCGGAGATGATGAGGAATATTCCGTCAAAGTTGAAGGAATATTCTAGCGGCGTCAGGTAACACCGTTACTATTTAACGGAATATTCCATCAATTCTGACGGAATATTCGTAACGTCCTTTAAGGTTCTGTCAGGCGCGTGCCTGCGCATGGCCGTGTGTGTGGCCATGGGTTGGGCGGCGTATGAGGGCACGTCCGGCCTCCGGCCAGCGAGTGGTTGATATGTGCGAGTCTGTGGCTTCGAGTAGAACATTTTCGTAGATTCAAACCTTCTGTTTGAGCAAGTTATAGGGATTTTTTCCTAGCTTTTACGTATATGTGTTATTTAATTAATTATTACTAGTTGTTTCGCATATAGGAGAAACTTACCCCGAGGACGTTCGAGGAGAAGCGAGGCTAGGGGGCTACGATCCATCGACATATCGGTGAGTGGGCATTTTGTTTTCGTGTGTGTGTGTGTGTGTCTATATATATATATATATATATAAAAACTTTATAGTTTCCACAAATGCTTTTAAATTGATTTATGCATGTTATGCCATGATTTACTTGATTTTCAAATGTTGTTATGTGGTTGAGATTTATGTATTGTCATGGCATATTCATATACATTTTACCTACTCATAAATGTTGCATTGTTGTGAGATGCTAAAATAATCCTACGGGATGTGCAGGTAAGTTCAGGTAAGTTTATTATGTTGATTGCAATCATTGAATCATTATGGCATGCATATATTCATGTAGTCCGCTCATCATTGCTGCACCCCGGTGTTAGTGCTCGCCTCGGGCCAAGGCCAGTCCTTCACGGGATGTTTACCTCCCGCACCACATGCTCGCCTTGGATCTAAGTAGGTGCCAATCCTGTCGTACAGGCCGCATTAGGTGCCAATCCTGTCGTACAGGTCGAATTAAGCCTAATATGCTAAATATTTTTTTTATTTTAAAATTAATTATGTATGAATTTACTTGGAAATGTTTATATGAATTTGGTATACACTTGAATAGAACTTATATTTGCAGGTTGAATATGTCATTTGACAAAGTGGCATTGTGGTCAGATTCACTTCTCAATCGTAAAAATCGAATTTTAGATGAGGAATCTGATTGGAAATTAGGAAATCAATTAAGAGTGTAATCAGAAAACAATGAAAACAGAACCCAAAGATTCCATCTATTTTTCTTACGCCAAAATATATAATGGTTACGCTTGAAGACAATCAAGTTATTCGGTAGTTGCACGTTTGCAACAACAATACAAGAATACCTACCCCCAAAAGACATATATATCGTAAGCCACTTTTAAACACCTAAACAATCATTGTAAACCATAATGTGAACCAATTTACTCTCCTGGTTCAAAAGGAGTGATGCCAAAAAGCATTATATACAATGTTCTAAAAAACGTCCTAGGCGGGCTAGGCGGCGCCTAGGCGGGCTAGGCGGCTAGGCGGGATAGGCGGGCTAGGCGGCCCTAGGCGGTCCTAGGAGGTTTTTTTTTTATATTTTTTTTATTAATTGTGTGTTTTTTTCTTTTTTGGTTTCATGGTGGTATACTTATGGAAATGGTGTATCTAATTTGCATATGATGGATTAATTACAAGTTCATCCAATGCTTACGGAAATAGTGTACCTAATTTGCATTTTATCATTATTTTATTATCCATACAAGTATAGTTTTTTTTTAGGTGTCAATATGCACTTATTTACAAGATATACAAGAAATTTACCTAAATCCGCCTAGGCCGCATAGGCGCCCACCTAGGCGCTAGGCACTAGCCCACCGCCCGACTAGCGCCTAGCGTTTTTTAGAACCTTGATTATATATACTAACGAAGAACATTTTAAATCTTTCTTTTTGACGGTCGTACACGTAGTGACAAGTTAAGGTTTCACCATAAAATCAATTGGCAATATTGAAAGTAGCTCAACTACTTAAAAGCACAAGCAAGGTCTCTCATTGTGCCAATGTGGGATTGATCCTCTCAAAGCACCCCCTCCGGGTGACGAATGTTCAAGCCTAGTACGTGGATAAAACAAATCGAGTGAAATGAAGCACATATGACCGCTGAACTTTACATGCAGAACAACCTACTCTGATACCATGAAGATGTTGAGGTTCCACCATAAAACCAATTGGCAACATGTGGAGTAGCTCAATTACTTATAAGCACAAACAAGGTTTCTCATTTCATGAGTGGGACTGATACTCTCAACACATATGTATTGATGAGTCCCAACATTGATGCATATAAGGGATAAAATAACTTCATACGACATATGGAAGCATAACACGCCATAACGTATTAACAATTAAGTAAGGTTGGTTTGGTAAGTATATTGTTGTTAGTTGTCATTATTTGTGCTTGAGATATGAAAAAAAAAATAAAAAAATAAAAAAATATATATGAAGGAAAAAGAAACTAAGAAGAGTGATGGGAGGAAGGGAAGGAATAAGAATAATAAATTGATTAAACTTTTGACACAAACTTGATTAATTTGTTAGTTTCTGAAATTTAAAAACAAAGTTCAAGTGGCCAAATCTACAAAGCCATTGTATATTGCTACATATTTGACATGTATTTGAAGCGCATCTTTTGGATTTCAAGCTCGACTTCTACATTCTCAATGGAAAATCGTCTTACAGTAGAAATTCTCTTGATTTTTTAATTCTTTCTTATGGAAATTGTTATTAGCACTTCAAAAATCTTATCTTATGACTATGACTGTTCTGCTCGTTGCTCTTTGATTCCTCCATCAATTGCAATATTGCATTCAAATCGATCTCCAATTCTTTTTCTCATGAGACTTGTATTGCACCCCCTTCTCGAATCATTTCCTCGTAATCTTTGAGGACAACATTTTGGGCTTCAGGTGCCACTACTCCTCTTAGACCAATCAGACCCACATCAAAAGCCGTCTTTCTTGCACACCTTAAAATCTCTTCATCTTCTCGTTGTATCTTGATTTTTTCCACTAAGGTTTCCATTCGTTGGGTTCGCAGAAGATGGCTTTCTTCTTTGCTTGTAGGGTAAACCTGCAATATCCCTTAGTTCATCCTCTTGATCATGGTTCATTCTGCTTGTCTTACTTAAGCTTTCATCTCCATTACCATCACCATTGTTTCTCTTTTGTTGGAACAAAATTTTCGCACCATCGTGAGTGGTGGTTGTGCACAAACTCGAGCAACCTGCCAAACAGTTAATAACCGTGAGCAAGCCTAAGGCCAAACAGTTAATCTCCGACGGTCAAGTTAGTGAATGACTTTAGACTCAAGGAGTGGGCTAGAGAATTCAAGTGTTTAGATTGCATTACTAGACATAAACCCTAGATGGGTGCATTTATACCGTGGGTGAGAGACCTTTTTAGGATAGTATCATTGTTCTAAGCCGAGAGAATCTTAGAAGATATCTAGAAGTAGATATCGCACCCTCTTAGGAGTTATGATTACTTGCAGTGCACACCAATTCCTAGATTGTATGAACTTCAAGACTTATAGGATCTGATTATGTCCATATCCGGATCAGATCACGTGTTTTGGGGAACAAGCATGGTTATTTCGCATAATAGTCTGAAACAGGGTGATGTGGCACCGCTGCTCCGTCTGATACAGCTCCACACGGAGCTGGTGAGTCCATGACCGAACTTCTTAGGTAACTGTATTCAAATCAGCCTTACTTTGGCCTGGAAAATCATGGTCTTATCCCTAACTATTTGTCTAAGAGGCAACCTATTTCCCTTGAGGATGAATTGTTACCCAAAGTCGACGCCTTTCGGAGTAAGTTGGAATATGTACCGTTTTAATCTTCAGTCTTTATGCATGTGTTATACGATTCAAACTCACCATTTACGATATTCGAACTTAAGACCTTTAATTTACAAGTGAAGAGAATGCAACGATTATTTTATAGGCTTTAAGCAAAAATAACTTTTGATAAAATCGAAAGTTAGGTAAAAGGCAATTGAACTCAAAATCTCGCGTGCATGGATAAATACTTTTATTCACTCGAATTAAAAGCTATGGAGCAAAAAATAATCCCAAAAATCTTGGAGGCCACATAGACTTTTTTGCAAGACAGACAAGAGTGCCCTCATTAAATGGGCATGTCACTCAAATATTCTCACACGCAGCTCAATAACCTTAGAAGTTCAAGCAGCGAACTACAATTGCTCCAAGTTCCCCAGCTCGTGGCATGGAAAAGGCAAAGGCATTAAAAATAGGATTAATTACTAAATCCTATCTTTAATACAATCTTAATTGAAAATCAACTCCATCAAGTAAAGAATCCTTCTCACAATCAATCAGGAATACTCCCACCATTATCCTGAGATATTATCTCCTAATTAATATATTGGGAATATTATTTCCTTGCGTATCCTATAGATCACAGACCTTGGCCAATAGGATGCCGCCATATGTAGGGCAAAACCCTATCACCGTGACCGGCTACCTCCTCCTATAAATACCTCAATCTCCATCAAATTTCGGTAAGCTTTTTGCTACGCATACAAGCCTTAAACACTCACTCTCTTCAGAGATACTGACTTTGGCATCTGAGAACTATTGGCCAAACCCCCCCCCTCCCCACACCTCCACCCCCACCACCTTGGGGTGGCGTGAGGCTTCGGTCTTTGATCAAAGATGTTAATTTTTTTGTAGGTACAAATTTATCAAGACTGAAGACGACAAATTTTTGTTACCACACAAACCCTTTGCTAAAAATTAAGGATTTCAAATTCTCTTATTCGAAAAGCTAGATCGAATAAATAAAAAGCAAATGGATGATTTGAAATGAAATGAAATTACTATTCTTGTTGAACTACTCCAAGCATTGTGTCTTATTTTGTATAGAACATTTTGAACCCAAATGATTGAACTGTGCTAAATATATTTCTTTTACATGCAAACCAACCGGTCGTCTTCCTAACCCAGTGGATAGGTGCCAAGCATTAGTCCTCTAGGTTCCGGGTTCGAAGGTTGGTAACCGGTTATGAACGTGAAAGTGATAGCAAACATGCATGCATATATACACATGAGGTTTAGGGTTTAGTTTAAAAAATGAGGTATTTCAAAATACCTCAAATACCTCAGTTTTTATGCCATATTGTTTTCTGCCCCTCCAGTTTATTCTAAAAAACCCCTCCAGTTTATTCTAATTTTTTAGGTTCATAAACAACAGCCATTTCATGGTATGGGCCAAAAATTCTAAGTGTCACTGAATTTCGTCTTTAGTTAAAGAGCGAAAGCTGGGAGAGGAAATTAACAAAAATACTACTCTTATCACATATTTATGTCTATTTGTACTATTTTTTTAATAGAGATGAGACCGATGTATGTTGGTGGGCCCTACTTTTACTGAGAGATGATACAAATATATGATAAGTGTAGCATTACATAGAATCTCGCATGCATGGATAAATACTCTTAACCACTCAAATTACATGCCTCTTCCAAAGAAAATAAGAATCTCAAATTCTCTTATCTGAAAAGCTAATGGCCCGTTTATTAGTCGATCCACATATATTTTCATAACTCAAAAACAAGTTTTGAGTTCCAAAACTAAAATTCTTATTTGGTAGGTTCTAAAAATTAAAATTAAAACAACTTAAAATCAAAGCCCAATTTAATAAAAACACAATAAATATGTTTTTAGAATTTTTAAACACTAAACAAAGAAGGGTTGGCTTTCAACAACCTCTAATCACAGAAAAATCAACTCTCCCACTCTCTGTTTCTTCCTTCACGATCGCTGCCAGAGTCGATTTGGGAGCACCGTGAGCGCCAATTCATGTCCGCCGCGATCGTGAGTGATGTTTGTACTCCACCATAACTCCACTGTTGCCACGGTAGGGTAAATTAACATTCTCGCTGAGCGACTCCAAGTAATGTGTCTTTTGTTGAACAGTATTTTGTAGACCACAAAAGAAAACATTGATGACTTGATCTCAAATCTAAATGGTTGAAAGTAGGACATGTTAAATACTTTTCTTTTACACGGAGTTGCACCGGCCTTCTTCCTAACCTAGTGGATATGTGTGCAAACATGATTCCTCTGGGATCTGGGTTCGAAGGTTGGTGTCCATTAAGATGGTGAATGTGACGACGATGATCCACCAAGGAAACATGCATACATAATCTTTCAACAAAATGAGGTATTTCAAAATACCTCTGTTTTTTTATGCCGGATTGTTTGAGTTTATTTTATTTTTTAGGTTAACAAATAACAACAACAATCATACCTCTTTTTGTAAGGAGCATGTTAATTAGAAGTATGAACACATGAATTGTTCATGAATATTTTTTTGAACAAACGATATTTCCTGCACTAAGGGAGAGATGGTGGACTTAACCTCACAATGAGCTAACAATTAAGTGGTTCAAATTCAAGAATCAAACTTAAAGAAATTTTTCAATTTGATTTCGTAGGAATGACCACGAAGGTAACTCATTAAATTACGTATGGCATATTGTGGTTGGAGAAGTTTGTGACTTGTTATCTTACGCAACAAGTCATATATGAGAAATACATATTGTAGTAAATATGATATTAATTTCGACTAGATATCAAACTGTGACCCGATGTAACTTTGTTGTGAGTAGATAAATGATCATGTATCTTAGCTTTCATTTTTATGGTCAAAAATTTAAAGTTTCATTGATGGGAGAAATACTGTGTCATGGTTGACCTAATAAACAAAGTTGAGAGTACTTAAAATGTTGGGTTAATCTTAGTTTACTACTCTAAAGTTTCATGGTTTTTAACATTTGGTAGATAAAGTGTTTTCATCCCAGAGTGAAACCTAAAGTCATAATTTTGGGATTTTCATATATCCGTTAAGGTTGTTGTTAAATAAGCCGTTAACTGGTAATGTGGCGCTCACGTAGACAATGACTGGTGCCACTGCTATATGGGGCCCACGTAGATATTAAAAATTAAAAGTTAAATAATTATAAAATAATAAATAATAAAATAATAAAAATTTAATAAAAAAGGGTGTCACCACCCCCTCTCCACCCGCCCCCCCCCCCCCCCCCCCCCGACCCTTGGAACCCTCCCTCCCTTTTCTCCTTTGCACCCACCCAACCTCTACACATCCATTCATCCCCCTTCCTCTTCGACTCCACCCACCCAACCCATCCTCTTATTCGACGACCCTGTGAGCTCGAAGGAGCGTGCCTCACCTACAGATTTGACGACAAATCTCAACAAAATCGACTGCAAATCTCGAGAAAAGCAGCGGATGGAGCTGCATTCACATCTCTGACTTCATTTTCGAGCAAATTGAACTCGACTTTGAACTAATCTGAGCCGTGCAAGAGGTTTATGAGCTCGTCGCCGTCCATACTCGGCCTCTTGAATCCTCTCCTCCTCGATGAGTTCTTCCCCTCCTTGAACGATCCTGACACTATCACCAGCTGTGGTGGTGTCCGTTACCCGTGAACCGATGTAGGGAGTCAAAAATCAGAGAAGAAAGGGAGAAGGGAGGGAGGGTCAGGGTGGGATGAGGTAGGAGACAACCCAATTTCTATTATTAATTTTTTTTAATTTTTTTTAATATCCACTTGGGCCTCATATGACACGTGGAGCCCAATTATTGTCCACATGGGCGCCACATCACCAATTGACAGTTGATTTAATAGCAACCTTTACTGATGTATGAAAGTGTCCCAAAATCATAACTTTAGGTACCACTTTAGGATGAAAAAAACTTCATATACCAAATGTTAAAAACCAAGAAACTTCGATAGTAAACTGAAATTAACTCTCAAAATGTTTATAACCAAAATCCATAATTCCTGCAAATTAGGCCCAATCACAAAACAGATATCACAATAGGCCCAATACAAAAAGAGACTTATCTTTTGAGATCTGCAAAAAAAGCCTAATAAGCAAAATTTCAATAAAGCCTGTCGCTAAGATCTTTTTGGTTCAGTAATGGGACAAGGCCAAGGCTTAAACCAAAACTAATTCGACCATTAACGTTGGGTTAGTTTCAAAGTTCGGTTTGCGGCCCAAGCTGATACAGGGCATATATATTGAAATCAACATTTCAACTAATTGCCCAATGGGCTACAAGCCGGCAAAAATTCATAATAAGTTCGGGTCGATGTATATATATTCCTCTAATTTTTTTTTTTTTAATATAGTGATACATTTACGCTAAGAGATAGGAGATTTGCGATATGTCCTATAATGGGTCAGTAATAATAATTTAGTTTAGATTCATCATCAATGAGAATCAAATCTAAAACTTCTCACTTTCGTTATGTAAAAAATTATCACTAAGTCATAGTGCCAGCCTCTTATATTCCCTTATTAAAGGAAAATAGAGACACCATTTTTGTATTACAATTGTATACCATATGATGTGACATCTGAACTTATCTAATTAGACGTTGGTTATATATTATTTGCCACATCTGAATTTATCTGAATTGTACACCATTGTGGTACCACAAGTGTGATTCCCTTATTAGTACCCTTAAGTAAAGAGTGTGGTTATTACAGACATTAAGAAAAAATAAATTTTGGTAAAAGCGAAAGTTGGGGAGGAGGAAATTGAGCTTAGATACACTCAAATTACGAGCTCCTATAAGGTTTAAAATTCTATTATTTGAAATAAAGCTTTATTTATAAAGACAAAAAATTTCACTATATTTCAAAAAACTCTACTAGTTTTTAAAACTATCAAGGAGAGATAAAAACATAAAAACAACTAGAGCCCAACCCAAAAACATGGAAACAATGTTTTAAAATATCAGCCATACCCCTAAGGCTTTAGGGTTGTTAATAGAACTCAGCTTTCACAACGCCAACAAAATTAATATGTGTCATAAGCTCTACCCATCCTCAACTATTTCTGCAAAATCAGTTTTGAAACTATATGTAGAATCAGTTTGTATCTTTTATAACTAGAATAAGTTCAACCCGTCATCGACAATATTTTTTTCAGGATCAGTTCAATCAGTCATCGACCATTTTTGCAGAATCAGTTCAACTCATCTTCGACCCTTTTTGCAGAATTAGTTCAATTATTCCACGACCATTTTTGCATAATTAGTTCAACCCATCTTCGACTATTTTTGCATAATTAGTTCAACCCGTCTTCGACCATTTTTACAGAATCAATTCAATTGGACTTCGACAATTTTTGCAGAATCAGTTCAATCAATCTTCGACCATTTTTGCAGAATCAGTTCAACTCATCCCCAACCATTCAACCCATCTTCGACTTTGCAGAATCAGTTCAACTCGTCCCCAACCATTCAACCCATCTTCAACCATTTTTGTTGAATCGGTCCAACCCGTCCTTGACCATGTTTGTAGAATCAGTTTAATCCATCTTCGACCATTTTTGCATAATCAGTTTCAAATACATATAGAATCAATTTTGTATGCTTTTTTAGTATAATCGGTTTGTATATTTTTAGTAGATTTAGTTTATAACAACATAATACCGACATGATTTGGAGAGGGAACAGTGTCAAGGGGAGGGTTCATTGCTTCTCGTTGTGTTTCTATCAAACCTAAGGTACATTGGGTCCTTTTTCTTGAAAGTAACTATAAAATCACGTGAATGGTGCCATTTTACCCGTTATTAGAGCAAGTGGTTAAATTTTTTTTCCCTACTAAGGCTCTTTAACCACCTAAGGTGCTTTATAAAGAGGGAAATGACTTCAACTTGTGTATGCATATATCATTCCTTCCACATAAAGGATAACGGTTTCTCTATCACAGAATGAAGATGTTAAGAACCTATACATCAAATTTTAAAATTCAATCAATTCAATCTCAAAAAAAAAAAAAAAAAAAAAAAAAAAATTGTGGAGGTCCTTAGAGTTGTTGTTTGTTGCTGTCTGGGGTGTTCCAACACCATCCTTGTTTGAATTTGATTAATTTTTTTTTCAAGAGAACGAAAAACGAAAGGGCTATATAAGAAGGAAGTAGGGGCGACGAGAGAATCCACTTAATAAAATTGTTCAACAACAACAACAGTTAAGGAATAGTAGGAAAGTTCGTTCCTTCCTTGTAATTTCTCAACATTAATAACCCAGTTATCAACTTGCTTCAATAACTCTTCTTCTTAATGATAACGAAGCTCTTTTTTTTTTTTTTTTTTTTCTTGTTATTATAATATAATTTTGTTGAAAATATTTTCTAGGGCTAAAACGCAGAAGTAGGCTATCAGATGAGTAAAGAGAGATGGAGATAGAAGGAAAAATTGGGCCAATATTTATGGAAGAGAAGGGGAATAAAAGATGAATGAGATAGAAGTGTGAAAAGACTTTACCACTATAAAGGGTATTTTCATAACTTAAAATCCAGAGAAAAAAAGGGAATGATGTCATCTTCCACATGTATTAACTGTGAGACCATGATTTTCCAAGGCCGAAGTAAGGCTGATCCAAATATTGTTACCTCAGAAGTTTGATCATGGACTTACCAGCTTCGGGCAAAGCTGTATCAGAAGGAGTAGGGTGCCACCATCACTTACTTCGGGACACTAGGCGAAGTTTAAGTGACTCCGCTGGATGACTATGCTTGTTCCGCAAGATACATGATCTGATCTAGATATCAAGGTTCTAAAAATCGCTAGGCGCTAGTCAGGCGGCTAGGCGGGGCCTAGGCGGATTTATGTAATCTTGTAAATAAGTGCCTATTTACACCTAAAAAAAACTATACTTGTATGTATAATAAAATAATGATAAAATGCAAAAATAGAAGTAGAAGAATACACAAATTATATACATCCAAAAAGTTCAATATTTAAAAAACAGTAAGCATATAATCATAATGAGGAGGATTTGGATGATAGACTAAATTCTCCTTGTTCATGAATCATGATCCTTGCATTGGATTGGACATAGACTAAATTATTTAACCTTGTTGTGTCTAGTTTATTTCTTTTCTTTATATGTATCCCCTCAAAAGTGCTCCAATTCGTTTACTATTGGATGAACTTGTAGTAAATCCATCATTTGCAAATTAGGTACATCATTTCCATAAGTATAGCACCATGAAACCAAAAAAGAAAAAAGCACACAATTAATAAAACATATAAAAAAAACCGCCTAGGACTGCCTAGGTGCTACCTAGCTCTCCGCCTAGGAACCGCCTAGGACCGCCCAGCTCCAGGCCGATTTTTCGAAACGATTTGCCCAAAATCGGGCCGAGCCTTCACCACTTAGAGCCTAGGCGGCTACCTAGGCCGATTTTTAGAGCACTGCTAGATATGGATACAATCAGATCCTATAAGTCTTGGAGTCCCTACAATCTAGGGATTGGTGTGCTCCACAAGTAATCACAAGTCCTAAAGAGGATGCAATATCTACTTACTAGATATCCTCTCGGATTATCCAGGCTTAGAACGATGATTCTATCCTAAAAAAGTCTATCTCCCACGGTATAAATACATTCATCTAAGGTTCATCTACGATAACGTAATCTATACACTTGAATTCTCTTGCCCATTGCTCGAGTCTCAAATCATTCGCTGACTTGGTTTGCTTATGGTTATTTTACTGTTTTGTAGGTTGCTTAGGATTACTCGGATTAATGCTTAACCACCGCCCACGGAGGTGTGCATATTTGGTTCTAACAATTGGTGCTTTCATTGAGAGGGAACCCATATTCCTCTCTACAAGACCACTCTGCTCCATGGAGACCACGCCCAAAAAATCGTTGTTTGGGCAAACCATAGGCCCGAATGAAGAATAAGCCTCTTTTATCGACTAGGTCTGGGACGATGTCCTAATCGATAACGGGTCAGAAGTCAACATCCTCTTCAGAGGGGCAGCTATAAGGATGGGCATCCTGGATGAAGTTAACTCAAGGTGATCTACTATCCAGACTCTTAGGGGGACTCCGCTCGTACATCTTATGGTTCGAGCAAAGCCATCTGAACATATGATAACTTTTTATGTGATGGATATCCCATCTCCATACAACGCTATCCTTGGCCAGGAGTGGTTACATGTCATGGGAAAGGTCCCCTTTAAAGAGAGAATCCCACCTCGTTACCCCAAAATGATGCCGAGTAGCGAAGGATTAAATAACAGGGAAACTGAAGTACTTGTGCTAAAGGATAAAGCCCCCGCTGAAGAAAATTGAAATCCTTGCAGACCGTTCCAGGTGACCTAAAACAAAGCAAATCACCACACAAACTACACGCGATTTGATTTCCTTCCCATGATATGTAAGCAGTTATCTTTAGACCCAATCGTAATGCCACCGTTTATATGAAGACAATTCCACAGAGAACTCATCTCCTAACGCCTCACCAGAGGCCTATCGTCAAAAATGATCCCTGATGTCATTTTTGCATCAGATCACCATAGGTTTATCGTTAAAAGTGAACCCTAATTCTCCGTCCCGGAGATATGTAGGCAATCATTTTTGGATTCAATCACACTCCCTTTGTAAATCAACTTTACTTGGATCATGAATAAAGAGCGTCTATTCACCTTAAACATGTGTTCTTTCTTTATTTTTTCATTGGTGTAAGGAGTACCCTACTCGTTCAAAAC
Organism: Heteromeles arbutifolia; assembly: GCA_024362995.1. Classification (NCBI taxonomy): domain Eukaryota; kingdom Viridiplantae; phylum Streptophyta; class Magnoliopsida; order Rosales; family Rosaceae; genus Heteromeles; species Heteromeles arbutifolia. The sequence goes on from JANCRC010000012.1 coordinate 19,708,571, forward strand.
AGGGCCCAAACATTCAAAACAGGGCCCAAACGTTGAAAACTTTGCAGCAATGCAAGTCTAAAAATGTTCAAAGTTACACTGTCAATAGAGTCTCCTTTAGCCAAATCCGTCTGGAATAGTTAGTAGCTTGGGAGACTTGGAAGCTCAATGCACCATCCAACCTCTAGAAAGTTTAGGCAACCAGCTTGGTTGGGGGTTATAACATTCAAACCCAGGCTCTACGCCATTTGAAGGAATAGTCGAATGGGCGATCCAGAACTCATTCAAAGGTGGCTCTGAAATCCAACCCCGAGTACGACTACTTCAATCCTGGACCAACTTACTAAGTCAAGTAAGCTCTGGAACACCAAGTGTTAGCAAGTTCGAAGAGGGCATCCAGATTAGTTAGCACCCAAGAGGAATTTATTCCTACGGAGCTCCGATATGCGGAAATGCTTTGGTCAAGCCAACCAAGGTAGTCTGATAGGAAACACTCAAGTCCAATGCATAGGGTCTGACAAAAGGATTCGAAAAGCATTTTTGACCCACATGCTAACGCCCATGTTTCCAAAGAGCTTTCGCTTAAGATTCACTGGAAACGAACATGCAACCCCGACCAGAGGAAACTTCTCCTGGCACTATAGTGCAAGTATTAAAGTCCTTACCCCAAGAGCTGGGGTAAGGTGCGAAGAAATCAACTCCCACATGCACGATATTATCAAGTACAATTTGGAACTCTTATATCCGATGAATGTATTTTAATAAGTGCAACGGCAAGAGTTTTCTCATGGTTTTAATGTCTAATTCCTTGTATGAGAATAATGTGGTATTTCGAACATCGCAATGAGAATACTTTATGAATACTAAGTTTGGGAGGCAACGTCCCCTCCGAATCAACGTTACCAAAGGGAGTTGATGAGCTCTGTCCCGAGTTCACAAACTTACTCGTATCCCGCTTTGACACTTATTTCTCAGATAAAGTTCATTTACTTTAGAGACATTTATCGGATTAAGATTCCACCCAAGTAGAGAAAAGAATGAAAGAAAGTGACTGGTATTATGGCAAATGTTTATGAAAGGGACAACCCCCTTCCTAGCCAAAATCAAGTTCAAGTCAATCCTTTTTTAGGACATTGTTTTCCTTTGATTGTAGTAGAAGACCTGCTAGGGGCATCAGGTTCGGCGTCATTTTTTAGATCAAGTTCCTCTCGTTCCGCATCTAGATCTAACATCTCGTCCAACAAATGCTGCAGTGGAGGAAAGTTCATATGTTTGATCTCCTTGTAAATTCTGAAGACGCTCTAACTCTTGAGGTGATCTCGCCGAACATGACCAGTAAGGAACCCGACGTCGAACTCTTCTTCGAGCAATCTCCCATGATCTTCCCGAAGCACGGACACCTCGAATAAGTGTTTATCGGTAAGCTGCTGAAGATCCGCAATGCGCTTGTCATCTTTACGGTTGATCTCCTAACAAAAATCCTCAATTTCCTTTTAAAGAGCTTTTCGCTCCCTAGCCCAATTGTTTTGCTCCGAAGTTAATAAACGCTTTGACTCTCCCTTCAAGGCAATGAGAACCTGGTCTGACTCTGTCTTGGCCTGCATGTCAAACCTTAACTGGTCTCTTACCTTCTAAAAAATTTCTTGATAATCATTGGCTTTCACCTCTTCAATAGTAACCAAGTTAATGTATCAAATAATCTTCGCCTCATGAGAGAGTCCGAGGCTTGCTGCCTGGCTTGCGCATTCTTGAGTTCTTCAGATTGGGTTAGCAACCACCATTCCGCCTCTATCCTCGTCGCTGTTTCAAGGCCCGTAATTCGTTCAAGCTCCTAAATCGGTCTTACTTGTCGAAACAAGGCAACCTCTGTCTACACTTTGGCCTATCATACAAAGTACATTAGTGGGAATTTGTGAATATCAACAAAGAGAAAAGGGGCAAACTAAGTCAGATACCTCGTAGTGACTACGGTAGCACCGCATCATGACATCTTTAAGAGAAGTGCATGCTACTTTGAAATCGGCAAGGGCATTTATGGCTTCGAGCAATGACTGAGCATAATCCGTATTTTGAAGACCACTGGCATCTGAAGAAAGAGCAACTCAATCAACCGAAGGCCGGATCAAAAGAGGAGACAAATTGTCCCCTCAGACCTCAATGAGGTAGTCGATGAAAGACCATCATGATAAGAAGGTTCATCTATAGACACTTGTAGTAGGGGAGGAGAGGCAGAGAATGACGTCGAGGCAATTGAGTGCGCACGCGACTTTGTCCGGTACAAACAGAATGCTTGATGGAAGAACCAAAGGAGGAGCATGGGATTTTAATTTCGATAACCAGGGCAACATTGTAGGTAAATGCAGGGGTAGTGAAGAATGTGGTTCATCTGTTACATATGTAGGGCAGGTACGTCAAAAGTAGGTAACACCGGAACATCGATGCGTTTTTTTCTTCAGAGAAGAGTTTCTTCCGCTAATATCCCCTTCCCATACTCCGTCAACAATTAGTATGTCTTCAAACCAATATTTGTCATGACAGGGGACGTCCTAAATGTATGTCTCCTAAGCGAGACTAGCTTTGGCTACAAAATAATAGTGGTCATCCAAATTTAATCTAATGATGTACAACATCCTAAACTCAAGGACGTCCAACTCAGCCCCGAACCATTGATCTAGCAACTTGAAGCATGTAAGAAGACTGAAGGCGACACGAGAAATGTTGCAGATGGCTATATTATAGCACAACAAAATGCCTTTCATGAAAGCAGAAAAGAGAAAACGAAGGCCAGGTCTAAAAACTAGGGGTAGATTCTAGTGCAAGGACGATTAGGGTCAGACGATAGCAGCAGATCGTCATAGATATCATGGCCGGGTTCCCACCAGACATTGCAATCATCGAAGATACCACGTGCTCTTCGATGAAAGATTAACCCTCTTCTCGATTACGAACTCTCGTCAGGGGAAGATTATAGGGGAAACCTTGACCAATTTAGGCTTTTTGCTTGATAACGCCATGAGAAAAGATTTAAAGGGGATAGAGGATTTTGAAATGGGTACAGATAAAAAGTTAAGCCTTTTTTTGACAATAAAATTTTATGGTAGAGGAAAGAGGTCTGATGATATATAGGCATCTTTTGGAGGGATCATCTAATCGTTGTATGCAAACCGACTTGTTTTGGATCAACCCAGTTGACGACTGAGATAGGCAAAGGATAACGGAGAAAATTTCTTGTTTCTCGTGCGCAGGCTTCAGACGCAACGCTTTATCATTACGAACTTTATGGCATGTTGTACGAAGATACACGTCTAGATTTGAAACGCTGTCACGTCAAAGTTAGAGCTCACCTCGCATTGATGTGGCTTAACTGTAACCGTTCAAGTAGGAGGGGAGAAAAAGGAAGAGAGATTAGGAGGGGAGAGAAGTCTCCTTAGCATTTCTCTAAAGACGTTTATATTGCACCTAGTAGACAATTCAACAGTGTTCAATAAATATCCTTGGGGTACTTTGTCGTTTTAACTCATCGGAAATCCCTATTAGTTGATCCTAAGAGCAAAGATGACGATGATGATGTTAATGAAGGAGAGAACAATGATGATGTGAATTCTAGTGATGAAAAGGATACTGATGACGGTAGAGACGAACACGAGATTAAAGGCAAGGGTAAGGCAAATGGCAAGAGCAAGGACAAGAAGTTGGGAAAGCAAACAAAGAGCAAAGGCAAATTCAAAGTCAATGCGATGAAGAAGGGAAAGGGAGAGGGAAAAGGAAAAGTAAATGGGGTGGGGAGAAGGAGAAAGCAAAGAACTGGTTGGAGTTTAAAAGGATTTAGCTATGCATTCCAGGTATGATGTAATTGTGGTTAATTTGGTTTGTATATTAATGTTGAATAACTCAGTGGGAAAACGATCCAACACCTGAGTTCACCAAGTTGAACTCATATGTTTTGCAAAGAGACATACTTCTATGACTTTTATTTGAAGGGTTGAACCTAGGCGTTTTTAAGTCGTAATGAACAGTAGTTTCACACTAGACTTATTTGCCATATTAGAGAAATGATAGTAGATTTGAGCCGAAAATGTAATGGGATTGAAAATGAAGTCTTATCAACCAGGGCAATTCAACATTTGCATTGGTACTAAAATGAAACATACTGCTTCATAATATTGTTGGTTGAGCCCATTCGGTTTTATGGCCAATAAATTTTAGGGAAATTGACAGATATGAGTCATTTCCTTAATTTTGGGACTAAAATATAATTTTTGGGATATGTATAGACCATGCACACGACATGCAGAACAATATGACAAATGTAGGATTTTTCTAAAATTTGAAATGATTAGATTGCCCTCCCATATAAATGGGTTATTGCAAAAACTTAGTTAGCATTTTCTCCTTCCTTCTCCGAAAACCTCACTCGTGACCATTGCTCGACAAACGGCAAAGAGAACCCTAAACTGCCCAAGCATCGCTCTTTCCGGTTCATCTCTTTCTCTCTCTTATTTATGTCTCTCTCTAACTCGATCATCGTCTCCATTTTTGCTTCTAATTACTTTTTTTTTTTTTTAATTTGTAGAGATGGCGAGTAGAAAAAATAGGGATAGGGAAAAGAGAGCTTGGAATGTATTCTGGATTTTGTGAATTGGGTTTTTGTATTTGTTTGTGGGTTTCGTTATTTTTAGATTCTGCGTTTCAATTTTTGAGCTCCGTGCTTTAATTTTTGGATTCTATGTCTTAATTTTTTAGATTCTAGATCATCTCACAAAACATGAAAAAGTGGGTTTTTATTATGAATTTTTTTTTTCGCTTAATTTTGATTATTCTTTCTGTTAGTTGTTAAGAAATGGATAATTACTTTGTCAAGTTCCCTAGCAGAAAATCCTCCTATAGCCTACTTTTTGGATGTTAGTAGCTTTCAGTGGCATTCAATCAACATAAACATACTTATGCTTCTGTGTTCGTGAGTGTGTGTGAATATTTTAGTTAATACTTCATGTTTAGTTTGCGCAAAACGTGCAAATGTGTCTTTATGCTTCAGACAATTTCAGTTCTTTGAAATGCAGAAGCACAAGGATTAAGTAAAACTCTCCACTTATGCTTAATGGATATATAGGTATATGGATTTTAAGAAGCAAACTAAGGAAATTTATATTCATGAATTTGGCTTTTGGGAAGTGGGTGCTCTCTTGATTTGATTACTTACCATGCTTTACTTGATGGTTAGGTAAGACAATGGATATACTTGTTTGATTCAAGGTTTACTTACACCTAGGAGATTTGGCGAAGAACATGGGTAGTATAGAATAATGATCAAGGAGGGCATTGAGCTTGATAATATCTTTTGTACTATAATAAGTCAGGGATTATCATATGCTGGCAGAGTTAACGATGCTTTGAACTTCTTAAGAGAGATGAGCAAGAAAGGTTTGGTTCCAGATGCCTACTGTTGCAACCTTTAATGCTCTTATTGATGAACTTTGTAAGGCTTCTGAGCTTCAGGAAGCACATTTATTATTCTACAAGATGGATCAGCTATTCAGGTTCAATACAAGACCGATTGTGAGAAACTTTATCGAAAGATTGTTGACAATTGTAATGTTTTATCCTCTGTTCAAGGCTTTTGTAAAAGGAAAAACTGAAGAAACTTGGAATAGTCTGTATCCAAATGAATGTTTTTGTTTATTTTCTTATGTCTTCTGTAAATTTGTTACTCGGTTCTTTTTGTAACAAATGTTTTGGGGTGTTCATGTTGATTTTGGTTTCTTGTGTCTTTTTTGTAGCCCCCATGATTGATTTAGTAATGAGGAATGCTGCCAGGATTAGTGAGGTTTCAAAGTTTGTTATTTTATGTGCATATTGTGAGCATCCTTTGTGCATGGTGTTTGCATGGTATGTACATGCTATGTGCTGATAAACCACAATTCCATTTCATTACTAAAACTGTAGTTACTAAGTCCATATCGCAGAAGAACTTCTCATCAGATATGAAGTTTACTTCTAGTTCCACATAATCCTAGCATAGTTATGATTGAATTGTAAATCCTACTCTAGTATTGATTAATTTTTTTCTCCTGTAAATATTATGGAAATCTGGCTCACTCATTATTGAGTTGAGTTCTACAAATATATTCTTCTATCTTTCATGGTATCACGAGCCCGAGTCTAACGACAAAGGTTCACGTTTCAAATTAAATTGTTTGTTTTTTTCCTCAGACATGGCGTCCTTCTCTGCTACTGCTGCTGCCGCTCCCTCGGTAACTAAATTTCTCACAATCAAGCTCGACCACAACAACTACCCTCTCTAGCGTGCTCAGTTTCTCCCTCTTCTTCGAACTCGCAATTTTCTCTCCTATGTCACTGGAGACTCTCCCTGCCCTGCTACGTTTCTACTTGATGACAATAGCAAAATCACCAACAAGGTTAATCCATTATATAATGAATGGATACAAATTGATCAGATGATTCTTTCTTAGCTTACTAGCTCTCTTACTCCCAAGGTTCTAGCTACCATTGTCAAAAAATCGATTTGGCCTCTACTTGGTCGTCTTTTCAAGAACGTTATGTGTCTACATCTCAGAATCGTATTATTCAAATGCGTACTGAGCTCATGAATACTTCTCGTAGTGATCTCTCTATTGCCGATTATCTTGACAAAGTCAATGTCCTTGCCGACAATCTCGCTCTCTCTGTAGCTTCCATTTTAGAATCAGATTTGGTCGCCATTATCATGAGCAAAGTTGGTCCCCAGTATGAGACCACAGTTACTTCTGCTCAAGCCCGTGACACATTTATCACCTACAACGGTTTGGAAGCTTTACTCCTGAGTGCGGAACGACATCACAATGCATTATCTCTTCCTTCTGATGTCGGCACCTCTGCCTTTGCTGCTGTGCATGGTGGTCGCGGTGGCGGCTATTCCCGTGGATGTGCTAGTTCGTTTCGTGGTGGTCGCTGTGGCAGCTATTCACACAGTGGTGGTTTTTCCCGCAGTTCAAATAGTGATTTTTTGTAGCCCTCTTCGTTTGTAGCCCTTTCCGGTGGGCCATCATCTTCCAACAGCATTCTTATCCTCCTCTGGCTGCATTCAATGTCAAATTCGCCAACACTATGGTTACTCGACTATTGATTGCTTATCGTCTCAACATGTAGTATGAAGGTAGGTCCCTTCGTCTCGTCTTCAGGTTTATACGGTCGTCCCTTCTTCTCGTGTGTGTAGCTGCAATATCTGTGCAACAATAGCTCTTCGAGTTTGGAGCCAACTCTCACATACAATTATGCTGGCCAATTACATAATCCTCGTGAGTATCATCGAACCAATCAAATTCGTGGCGTACATGGTATTCCAGGTTTGCGAATTTCTAAAATTGGTCTCCTTTCTTCGCACCCAATATGCTTATTTTTGTTTGCCTAATATACTATATTGTCCTCAAGCCTCCACTAACGTAATTTAAACCCTTTTTTCCGATAATAATAATTGTTTCTTCACCTTACATCCCAATTTTTATCGTGTGCAGGATTCACGGACGGGGATGATCCTTCTACAAGGCCGAAGTAACAATGGAATCTATGCATGTCGTTCTTATCCTCAAACTCAATGTCTTTTTGCTTTGTTGGTGAAGGTGTAACTGATGCTTGTGGCATTCTAGGCTAGGTCATCCTTCGTTTTCAATTTTAAAACATTTAATTTCTACGAATAAATTGCCAAATATAGGCACATTTTCTAGTAAATTTTGTCAATTTTCTCCCTTCGGTAAGAGTCATAAGTTACTGTTTTCATTATTTACATCAATGTCATCTTCTCCTTTAGAATTGATTCATTCAGATGTTTGGTCTTCACCAACTCTTTCTGTTTCTGGTTTTAAGTATTATGTGATATTTGTGGATGATTTCTCCTGTTATGCTTGGTTATATCCTTTAAGTTTAAAATATGATGTTTTCTCTATCTTTGTAATTTTAAAAACTTATTTGAAAATATGTTCAATTATAAGATTAATGCCTTCCAAAACGATGGTGGTGGGAATTTGTTAATCTTATTTTTAAAACCTTTTTAAATGAACATGGCAGTTTGCACCATCTCACACGTTCTCATCACCCTGAACATAATGGTTTGGCCGAACGTAAACATTAGAACATGGTGGAAACCTGCCTTACAACTCAATCCAGTTTGCCCACACCATATGAGGCCGAGGCTTTTCACATTGCTAATTACATAACTAATCGTTGCTTACTCGTCTTTTACAAAATCTTTCACCATATGAAAAATTGTTTAAAAAACATCCTCAATATAATTTTTTCAAGGTTTTTGGTTATGTGTGTTATCTTTATTTGTGTATGTACAATAACAATGAATTGCAATTTCGTTCCAAACGTTGTGTTTTCTTGGGTTATTCCTTAAATCATCATGGTTATAGGTGTTTAGATCCCTCTACAGGTCGTGTTTTTCTTTCTCGACATGTTGTGTTTGATGAGAACAGTTTTCCATATCAAGAATCCATTGTTACTTCGCCGTCGTCACTCTCCTCTTCTATGGATCCTGTCATTCACATTGGCTTGTCTCTTTCACCGCCACTAACTTCTCCTTTATAGCCCACCACACTGCCACCTGCACCCACTACCCAGCCTCTTCTTGATGCTTCTCCTGCCAATTTTCCTCAACCTACATCGCATCCCCCTTTGCTGGTTTATACCCGCAAGCCAAAACTTGCAGCTCAGCCCCCTAACATTCTTACACTGCCACCACTAACTAACCTGCCACCAGTCCTATCCTCCAGTGCATTGGTTCGATCTACTCCCAAGGTACGTAAATCATCCCATTCCATGGTTACTCATCCTCAAGCTGAAATTCATAAGACAATTCACAAATATGCTTTTACTACTAATCTTGATCATAACTTGGTTAAGCCTTTTAGTCAGGCTAACAAATCTTTAGAATGGCGCAAAGCGATGGCTGATGAGTCCAATGCCTTACAAAAGAATGGTGCGTGGACTTTGGTTCCTTTCCAATCCAATATGAACATGCTTCCAAACAAATGAGTTTACAATATCAAGGGCAGATTTGATGGAACCATTGAGCACTATAAGGCAAGATTAGTCGCTAATGGGTTTCACCAACAAGAAGGTTTGGACAATGGTGAGACGTTTAGTCCCGTTGTTAATCATGCGACTATTCGATTAATTCTCTCCATTGCAGTTCACTTTAGTTGGCCACTTTCCCAACTTGATGTCCAAAATGCGTTTATCCATAGAACATTCAATGAAGAGGTCTATATGCGGCAACCATCAGGTTTCATAGACCCTCAACGTCCCTCTTATATATGCAAATTGAGACGGTCTCTCTATGGTCTCAGACAAGCACCTCGTGCTTGGCTTCAGTGTTTTTCTCAACATTTGGAAAATTTAGGATTTATATCATCACATGCGGATTCCTCCTTGTTTACTTTCTTTGATGGTTCTATGATTATCTACTTGTTGATTTATGTGGATGATATTCTTGTTACTGGTAAAAGCATGGCTCATATCACTCGATTAATTCAACAGTGGAGTTAATTGTTCTCTATGAAGGATCTTGACCCTCCATTATTTCCTTTGCATGGAAGTTCATCGTACTACTAATGGTCTCCATCTCACTCAAACAAAGTACATCACTGATCTTCTCAAATGTACCAAGATGGTGGATTGCAAACCAAATTCAACACCTGAGATTAGTGGCCGTTGTCTCAGTCTGCATGATGGTGAACCATTATCCGACATCACTGAGTTTCGGAGTGTCGTGGGAGCATTACAATATCTTCTCTTCACTCGTCTTGATATAGCGTTTGCTATTAATCAAGTTTGTTAGTTTATGCATAAGCCAACTACACTTCATTGGGCTGCTGTTAAGCGTATTCTCCACTATCTTAAAGGCACTCCTACGCATGGTGTCATTTATCATCCGAGTTCTCTTCAATTAACTGCCAATGCCAATGCTGATTATGCTTGTGATCTTGATGACCCACGTTGTACTGGTGGATATTGTATTTTCCTTGGAGATAACCTTATTTCTTGGAGTTCGAAGAAGTAATGTGGAGTGTCTTGTTCCAATGCGAAAGCTGAATATCATCAACTCACCTACACAACCACTACTCTATCCTGGTTTCGAACCATGTTTTGTGATCTTCACCTTCCTCTTGCTTCACCGCACCTTTGGTGTGATAATGTCAATGCCATTTCTGTTGCCTCAAATCCAATTTACAAACAACAAATGTGCCATGTCAAGGTCGATTATCATTATGTCCGTGAGAATGTCACTTGTAAGGAACTTTAGGTTGGTTTTGTATCTTCCACATATCAGCTCGATGATTTTCTCACCAATGGTTTATCTGTTGTTTGTTTTGAGTTCTTACTATCCAAACTTCCAGTTCGTGGCCTCCTGCCCAGTTTGCGGAGGAGTTATAAACCAGAATTCCATTCTGTTACTGAAATTGCGGCTACAAAATCCATATTGCATAAGGACTTCGTATCAAATATGAAGTCTGCTTCTAGTTCCATAGAATCCTGGCATAGTTATGATTGAATTGTAACTCCTACTCCTGTATTGATTAATTTTGTTCTCTTATAAATATAAATGAAATCTGTTATGTGTATGGCTTGGTTATGTTCTGCACATTAAAGGAGGTCAAATTAGGTTGTTGCTTAATTTTTTTAGTCTAATTTTGACCTAATGCAATTAACAAGAACACATAATCAAGCCCTATAGGATTTGAACCTATGACATTGGGTTTTGGAGACTTAAGCATGCTTTGTTTTGTGCATCCTTTCATTCAAGAAAGCAAACATTGTTAATATTACCAAAAACTTCTGTTTTCCATTTATTAACAAAAAGTACATGACAACTAAATTTCAAGAAAAGTAAAGGAAAAGAAACAAATTTTGTTTGTATTAAAACCATTTAACATATCACAAAAACATTCACTTCCTTATGCCATCTACAAGAATTGCAGCTACTAAATTTGTCACAGTGCTAGTAATCCCAATGGGGTCTAAGTGTGAAAGGTCCATGTGCACTTCCACAATCGCTGCATGCTTTCATGGCAGCATTGTGAAATTTTTTAATTATACCTCTTGAAGTTTTATATTTCTACCTCTTACTTCCTTGTCCACCTAAACTGATGAAAAAGATTGCCGAGCTCTTTCTCTACATGCCATTACGTTCACCAATTTCTGATGCTTGAGAGAATGCAGAAGCTTGAGGCCTTTCTGCTTTGGATTCCCCCATTCCCTGGGTGGCACACCAAGATCACATTGTAGACGTAAGTTGCTGCTTGATGACTCTTGGAGATCGTCGTTTTCAAAGACTGAATTTCGAGTTCAGAATTATTGTATCCGAAGTAGCATCGCATCCCTTAATTGTACAGGGCCTCGGAATTGCTACAGTCCTTGCAGCTTTCAAGAACTTGGAGACTTGTTCATCGTTGCTCCATAAAGTAAACGGGTTGAGCCTTTCAAATGTACGAATGTTGATGTGTTTGAAGATGCGATTGTGTTCGCCGATTTGGTTGAATTTCTTGCACACCATTTTTGCTGAATACAGGTCATGAAAAGAGCGAGAAGCAACCTTCATCAATATTTCCACAAGAAGGTCACCCGGAAGAGATTGTATGAACAATGGGGTGGTTGTGTCTTTCTTCATAGTTCTGGCTTTCTTTGTCGTTGTAGAACCGGTGAGATGATTTGTGCTTAGACAAGCATGAATAAATACACCACCTCTCATGAAAGCCAAAAGTCATTCATGCACAAACCAATTAATTAAAAATTACCCAAGCATGCATGCAACCGTCATAACTCATAATTAAGACAACCCTGGAGAAAACAACAACCCCTAAACCTAACAGACCCATCCTTGACTATTATTCTACTTTTTTTATTCCTTGACATGACATGTGCATATTGTGTGCAAGACACGTGCAGTGACTGTGCATGATCTATGCATGTCCCAAAAGTCCATTTTCAAATTATTGTACGCACATGCGATGTAGGACTATTGGTATAGTGAACACAATTACAACATAATCCACAATGATCATTTATATAAGGTTACATTCACATATAGTGCTACAATTGGCTTGGAATCCACAAGGATCACTTATCTAAGGTTGTAGTGACAATTTGCAAGTCTTGTCACATACATATGGTTTAATTAATAATATAAAAATAAGGGTGTGTGTACATTAATGTACATGCACAACTACTAAACTTATCATTACCACAAAGTGGCACAATAACCAAAAGAAAAACTTAAAATAAATAAATAAATAAATAAAACCGAACCATGCAAGCACACTATCAGTCTTGATTGCCCACCAAACCCTAGCATTTAGTTTAGCAAAATCTGACAACCCAACCGATGCAAATTGTATGCACGTCATGCACATGTCATGCACATGATATGTAAAATTTCTCCACAATTTCCTAATTAATTATCTTAATACAGGGCTTTTAAATTGGAGTAACTAAAGTTTTGATATTTTGTTATGTTATTTTAAGCATAACTAAAAGCATACAGTCGGTGTTTAATCATGCATCTGTGGAGTGAGTACTGTCAAAGGTGTGCTTTTAATAAGTAAACTAAAGCATGAGTGGGAAAAATGGCGGCAAAAAGGACATGAGTGGGACTATGTGGTATGGTCCTAGGCGTCTTAAACACTTGCCACCAAAATGATTCCATAAGACAAGATAAATATAGGATTCAGTGATAAAACAAGGTAGATATAGGCTCTTAATAATTTGATTTGCACTTTCATGGTAATGATGACAACTTAGGTGCCGTCCATTACTACCATAAATTGATGGCTTTTTGCAATTATGACTACTTTTAGGGTCCTTGATGGTTTTTTTGCAAAAATAAAAAATAGAAATGGCATATAATTAGGAAGAAAAAGGTACATGAGAAAAGTAAAGGAAAAAAAGGCTGTGTTGGAATTTAAACGCTACTATTACAAGAAAATTAAACGAAAATAAACAAATTTAGTTTACTTATCTTTACCACAAAATTTTTCACAAAATATATTTACTTTTTGATGTCATCTGCAGGAATTACAGTTACTGAATTTTTCATGGTAAAAGAAATCCCAATGCGATTGGACTGTGAAAAGACTCTGTGGACTTTCACAGTCGTTGCATGCCTTAATGGTAGCATTGTTATCGTGAAATTTTATAATTTCAGCTATTACTTCCCTATCCACCCAAAGACCTGACAAACACTGCTAAACCATCTCTCTACATTCAATTACGCTCAACCGTCCTGATTTGTGACGGTTGAGAGAATACAGAAGCTTGAGGCCTTCATGCTTCGAATCCCTCAGTAGCACACCAAGATGATACCGTAGACGTACGTCGCTACTTCATGACCCAGAGATCGCCATCTTCAGAGCCTCAATTCCAACTTCTTTTTTATTACCTTGGAAGAACTATGTCATCCCTAACATGAACAGGGAGTCGGAATTGCCGCAGTTTGTGCATCGTTTCAAGAATTTGGAGACATCTTCATTATTGTTCCATAAACTAAGCAGGTTGAAGTCTTCAAATTTCCTAATGTTGATGTGTTCGAATAGGCGGTCATCTTCGCCGATTTGGTTGAACTTCTTGCACATCATCTTTGCTAAAAATAGGTCACTAAGAGACAAGGAAGCAACCTTTGTCAGTTTTTGGACAAGAAGTTCGTCTGGAACAGATTGTATGGGCGATGAGGTGGTTCTAGCTTTCTTCATCTTTTTGAACTTGTGGTTTTGAAATAAAATACAAACCCTTAAGAAAACAACCTAAATAGATGGTCTATATCTTGGACAAGAAGGGGAAGAGATGACAGAGAGTGAGAACAATTATACGTTGGAATTGAATGGTTTTGACAATAAAGGGATTTGGTGAATATATAGAGATGAAATACCTTTGAATACAACTGTCCAGTTACAACTTTTCCCGCTGAATATAATTGTTCAGTTATATCCAACAGTCATATCCTTTAGAATTAATTAATTAATTAATTAAACAGTTATATTATTTATTAATTAATTAATCTATTTCACTACAATCATATGTATATTTGGACACCAATGATAAGGTATGCCTTCACACATGAATACACATATTGTGAAAACCATGTTATCATAATCATATTCCAACACAAATACATGAATTATAAGGTCACTAATTCTAGAATAATGGCCAATTGTTAGTTATATATAAAAATCTATGTACAAATACATGATATGTACACTTTATGCACATGATATGCACACTTTATGCACATGATATGCACACTATATGCATATGATATGTAAAAAAACTCTTTGGCCAGAAAGCTGCTTATGGGATTTTTAAGAAACATTAGCATGGTAAATTTTAATCACACATGAGAGATGGAGTTTTAAAGTATATATGAAAAATTAGTATTGAGTCGATTATATCATAAGAACAAAACTTGTTTACGAGCTTTAATAAAAAAAACTTACCGCATTAAATTCAAATAAAAATTAAGATCATGACTCAAAACTATATTACTATGACATTTTTTTTTAACATAATTAGATCTTCCTCTAAATTGTATACAAAAAAAAAGGAATTGAATTTTATATGATAAAACATAAGGCACGGTTTAGAAAAAAAAAAAAAAAGAAGAAAAAAAAGAAGAGAAAGATGTAAAAACCTTCAAGTTTCAAACCCATGTCTTGTTAAAACTATCAAACTATACTCACCAACTGACTTGAAGCTGAATATTGTTTAAACTTGCACACAATTGATATATAGTAGAAAAATTCTAGGATGGGCCTAGACCAACCATGGCATCTATGTGGCTTTGCCGCTGATCAATTGCCCTAACCTATATTATATGTTGGAAATGAAGTAGCAGGAGTTGATAAGCTATATGTTGGAAATGAAGTAGGGGGTGTGAGATTTGACAACACTAACCTATATGTTGGAAATGAAGTAGCAGGAGGGACAAAAAAGGAGTAGTGGGAATTCCTCCAAATTTTGTAGGTCACATGCATCAAATCCTCACCACACAAACACCTTCAACATAATCCCTTTTTTACCCAATATGTTTTCATCCACATCAATGCTACACTTGTATAAATAGGCTTCTCACACTTATTTGCCATAACCATTAACCCCATAGCAACAAAGCCAATACACTTCTCAGATAGTCAAAACAATTCACAACACTAACATGTCTAAGTTCAGACATGAAACTAGGGTTTTAACGCCGAGTTCCACGAGTGGTACATCATGGAACCTCCTCCACTTTTGGGGTCACCTAAGGCAAATCCTACGCCATCGTTTAGCTCTGTCAATTAGGAGACGACGCTGGAAAATATATATCAGGTCTGTTGGAGGCTTGATTATGAGACGGGTGTCGTCGAGTATTGGAACCACAAGCTAATGAAGGCAGAAAAATAGCTTGTGGACCTCAATTGTAAAACCAACAAAGTGCTTTGCCGTGCAAGTAAGCATAAAACAAGGGTTGACACGTCTTAAGAAAGGATCCCCATTCCTAAATTTTGAATTGTCGCAGAAGCATCGCGATTATATTGAGTCATACGAGCGTTCCTAAGAGGGAAATGCCGAAATGGATGAGGAACACAACAAGGGGTTTGAGGATTTTCATTAGGTAACGAAGGGAAAGGAACTGCATCAACCACAATGTGATTCTTTGACAGTGAAGGAAGTTGAATCGTTTAATAAAATTTGGTATTAGTGATCGTTCGGTGAGGGTTATGCTTAATAGCAATAATAAACTAAATTTGAAGGCTTAGATGTTAAGCAACGTAATATAGTTGTGCAATGTATTTGCTAACTATTGTATGATAATAAACATTAGGACTATGTATCCTTGTTAACTTCAGTGCCTTCTGTGTCCTAAACTACCTTACTGCGAAGAGTATCAAATATGTAAATACGCACTATATACACTATATGCACATGACATGCACATAATATGTACAGTACATGTACATGTTATGCACAGAACTCGAGATCGAACAATGAACTGCTTTTCGCATATATAAGGTCATAGTGATAGTTTGCAAGTCTTGTTATGTATATCAACCACCGCTTAACCATGCACATGAAAAACATGAAACTCGTTGTCGTTTATTCTATGGACACCCATGACCCTTAACGTTCTCTAAGCTTTTTCTTAATTTTGTTTTCACCGAGACCGAGGCACAACATACGTGCATTATAACTAGTGAACATTCCCGCCTCTCATATTAAGTTATAGCCATGTACACCATGCATACCATGCACACCATATACACATAACGGAAAAATTTCGCAAATTTATGCAATTGGACACTTAAAACGGAAATTGGAACATACCTAGTATCCTAGCACATCAAAAAGTAAAGTTTTTTCCACAACCCATAGGCCCCAACATGAAACACAAACCCTAATTTAACTTACAAACAACTCATTTATTCCATACATCATTGATATAGAAACTTGGGACTAAACACCCTACCTTACTACACCTGCCTAAGCTTCAGTCGCTGGAAAAAATGAATCTTTCTGGCCAAAACATAAAATATGGTACGAACGTCCTATCTTTAAGGATGGAAGAATTGCTTGTGTTTGGTTATGAAAGAATAACACACATAACTTACAGATCTGAGCTCAAACCCGAAAGCCCCGACTTCACTTTTCTCACCTCTCTCTCGACATCCCTATGTTCGAAATCAGAGGTATGATCTCAAACCAAAACCCAGCTCACTCTTCTCACATCTCTCTCGACTTCCCTCTCTTTAAAATCAAAGCTCACATATATGAGCTCAACCCAAAAACTCACAGCTCATAACTCTTTCTCTCAACATCCCTATTTCGAAATTAGATAAATGACACAATGAGCTATGAGCTTTACAATTTATACGTGGGTATTTTTGTCATTTCACTTTTGTGCATGGTGTGCATGGAGTGTGCATGGCCGGTTTGTCCTATTTTGGTCCAAAGATTAAGAAAATAGCTTATTTCTATCAATTTCCCTATATAAATACACATGTCATAATATATGTACAACTATAACACCACATGACAATATAACAATCATTATAAAAAATTGAATAACATTTATTATGTAATTTACATATAGTATTGTTATTGGCAACAAAAATCTAACTACGCATACTCTGAACTTTCTTATTCATAAGAAAAATAATACTTTTATGAGGATTGGATAATTAAATTTTTGAAATGCCAATAATAATTCTATAAATATATTATAATTTTTTTTTTTTGTCAAACGATAGATTTGTTAGATTAGATGTTAGGGTTCGAACCTACACTGTAATACAAGGGCAACACTTATCTTTATCACTGTGGCAGAGGGCACTTGCATCATAATATCATATTAGATTTGAAATATCATGACAAGTTTAATTACCCAGAATAAGAAAAGTAATAAGGAAGGAGAACTTTTTTTCTCAATCACCAAGAATCAGGGAAATTAGGAATTGGGTTAACCACTCAAGTATTCGATTTCCAAATTTTAAGATGAACCCACCTATTTTTTTTTAGTTTCTTATGTGCTAGTAATATAGAAAGAAGTCAAAAGTTGAAATAGTTCTATTTCCTCCCATTATCAATTCTTGATAAATAAGCATGTCAATTTGGTTTGATTAAAGTATTGGATATATTGAAGACCCATACAAGATTAAAAAAGGGAAATTTTATTTGAACTCATATAATCTCTTTCTACATCCAACTTAAACTTTAAATGTTAATTGTCTTTTTTACCCTATTGCATAATTACCATCAAGTCTCAAGATGAAATTAACAATGAAACCACAATTTATCAGTAAACCCACACCCAATAATTAATCTCTACCATCATTCATTGTTTATCCTACGTTCATTTCATCTAAAATCCTGAGAGGTCTTATAGAGAAAAACAAGCTCTTTCTATCGATGGATAATGATTTTGAAGTTTTGAATCTTCAAACTAAGGTATGATGAAGCGATTTATGCAAATTTTGTTTTCATTTGATTTCAATTTTTTTAGAGTTTAGAAGATAGGTTTTTGGTTCATATTAATGTTAGTGGATTCGGTTCATATTAGCATTAGGTTTTGGTAGTCTAATCTCATATATGTTTATGAGAGAAGACATAATGTAATATGACATATCTTTTGCTGCAAAAGTGAAGTTTCTGGGAACAAATCTCTCTTTCTTACGTAGACCTAGTTTCTTCGAAAACACAACCTTTGAAGTATCTTCTGCTGCTCAAGCAATTCCATTAATTCTTACACACCATTGTGTTGTACTATATCAACTATGGGCGTATTGTTGTACTACAATAACGAAAGCACTAATGCAAATAAAATCACGGGGATAAGGATATTCAAGTAAACAAGAATTTGAAGAGTTAGGTATATGGAAGATTCATAAACAAGTAGAAATTTCATTGGATTATTCAACTTGTCCGCAGAAGTCGAATTCCAAAAAGCCTTCATTCCCATAAACAATAGAAACTTCACCAAATTATTTAATTTGAGATTTATTTTCTAAATGAGTGTAAAGATAAATTTACATTTTGAATTCAGTTTGGGAGGACAGTTTAGGTAGTAAATTTGGGTTTAAAGAGATACTAATTTTTTAATTAAAAATAATATGGGTGTAGAGAATAAGTTAGGTGTAGAAAGAGTTTATATGTGTTCAAATAAAATTTCTCTTAAAAAATGATTAGTGTGCAATGAAATTCTCTAATTTTATTTTTTTAATTACTCCTCTTAACCTTAGTATATGCTTAATAACTTGTCATTCGGGAATAACAATTTGGCTGCAAGCATCAAATTTATGTGGTACATTATATGCGCACAAGGAGGGTTTTATTTCAAACGAGTCTCGTTCTCATTGACTTTATAGTCGAAGAAAATTGTGGTCACCACTTTGCGACCTTAATTCAGTACAACTAAAAACTTAAATGATCATTTACAGTTGGATTAAGATTGAACAGTGAACTATGAGGTATAGGAGAACGGGTATTTTGTACGATTTTTTTTTATGAAAGTTTCAAATATCTTTAGATACAAAAAATAAGTTTCATATGCCACTTAGTACTACGGTCTAGTGATATTCCTCTTCACATGTGAGTGAGAGGTCTTAAGTTCAATTGTCAAAGGCGAATTTGAACCCACATTATTGCTAGCCCACTGAGACTAAACCCACCGCATTCCCTCTTAGTGTAGATAATATCGTTTGTTCAAAAAAAAAAAAAGGTTTCATATATACATATATTTATATATAATATTTTCTTTTATAAATTAAGAAATCAATTTTCTTTTCTTGCAAGTCAAGCAACGTACGTGTCAGCTATATATATATATGAGTAATGCTACGGAGACTAAATTTGTGGACAAAATTTTGAAAACTGAAGGACATGGAAGTTGATGATTAGTTTATTACTTACACGTTGATAAACATGCTTATTCTTATTGGTGACACATCATTTAATTTGTAAAATTTAGTCTTTAAATTTGATCTCTCTAGCATTACCTGTTAATATATGTGTGTGTGTGTGTTTGTGGAGGGTGGAAACCCTATTCTGCACTTTGTTTTCTTTAACTTCTATTACTGCGGAGGCAGAACGCCGCATTATTATAATAACCAAAACAAAAATGTGTATTGAGGTAGACGGATATTTTGCAACAACTATTTTGTTTGGTTCGGCAGCAGTTTTCTTTATTGTTGCTCCAGTTTTTACATGCCTTATGCATGTAGAAAGAAAGAGTTTACTTGTAGGTATCAGTTCCAGTATGAACAAGTCGAAGTGTTGGAGGTATATAAGTTCATCATGTGTGTGCAGCCAAATATAATCGAGAAAAATATGAAGACAACACGTGGATTCTAGGGTTAAAAGGACAAAATTACCTTCAAGGAATACCGGAACTCCTACGTGTGAGCAGTGGACAATCACGACTCAATCAAGGTCAAAAGTGCTCAAAATAGGTAATTATTCAAAACCTATTTCATCCATCCTCATCAAATCTTCTCCACAAGGTAACCCCCAAATCATTCCTTTCAAATTATATTAATTAGCTAATTAATTGATTTATTACTCAATTAATTTATTAATTAGCCAGCAAATTATGAATCACACCCAAAAAACCATCCAAGTGGCCAATCCCCATCCTCCCAAAGGGGTCGGCCATACCCCTATAAATACTACCTCATTTTCTCCAAAACTCAATTCCAACTCTCTTGCAAAATTCTTTAAATTCTCCAAACACTTTTTACTCAAAATTCTAACTTTGGCATCGGAGGTTCTTCGGGCAAAACTCCCCTCATTCATCGTGGGCACGTAAGGCTCTTGGCCTTGACCTAATGTGTTATTTGTTTTGTAGGTGCAATTTTGTCCAAGAAGAAGAAGACGGAAATTTTCGTCCACAAATTGGTGTTTTCATTGAGAGTCTTGATCAACCGCTCGTAGAAGACTCTCGCATTGAAGGTTTTTCGTTTTCTTGTTCACTTGTAGATTTTTTGTACGTTCTTATTCTTGGAATTTTTGTTTTTAAAAATTCTTCGATAAAACGTAAAAGAAAAGTACAATGGCAAGAGATTCGAAAATCTCGACGAACGGAAATTCCAACGTTCAAGGATTAGGACCGTGGCGATCTACGAGGCTTAATACAACGATGAGTGGAGCGGCACCACCCCCATGGGGCATCACCGTGGCAATCACCACGGCAAGGCCTAAGGCTCCACAACCACGGCCCAAGCCATGCCATTCAAGCCCACATGGGTCTAAGCCTAAGGCGAGACGGCCCGAGCCACTCAAGCCCGATGCAAACCCAACGCGTTGCCAAGCCGAGCCCTAGCCTTGCACCCACATGCGCCACACGCCAAGCAGCCCACTCCCGTGGCCCAGCCTGCTCCCGCGGCCAAATGTGCTCCCGTGGCTTTCCAAGCAGTCCAAATCGGTCCAAGATTAGTCCAACTGTCTCGGCTTCAAATTTATAGGCCTACGATTGAACCAGGGGCATTTTCATTATATTTCTCCGCGGATTTGACATTTCCCAACTTGAATCTCACACCCGGAGTCTACCACACTTCCATTGCTCAAGAAGGTGCATTTTTTCCAAGCTTTTCCAACCCAAATGGAGAACAACACTTGTCTCAACAAGTCATAGAATTGACGAGCACCCTCGCACAGTAGACGACCTTGGTGAATCAACTATTGCAGTGCACTGAGATGCAACGTGCCCTAGACGAGGTGTCTCGAAGTAGGACAAGGGGAGACGAAGAGCCTCTCCAGCAGCGTCCCGATAAACAATCACTCGACCAGCCATGAACCGAGTGTTCGGGTAGTGTACACTCTCGATTGGGCCCTCGAGATAACGTATACTCTCATCTTAGTGCGCAGATGAGCGTACACTCTCGAATAGGCCCATAGACGAGCATACATTCATGGTTGGGGCCACACTCCTATAGTCAACATGAGCAACCTTCCAGGTAAAGTGTTCATTCGCAACTAGGCCCGCAAAGAGCATCATCCACCTCACATCGGAGTAGGTAGCATGAATGACGGAGAGAAATAGTCACTCAGTCTAGCTCAAACTCAACCAGCAGCCTGAGAAGAATTCCCTCGCCTGCTAGGAACGAACCATATGCATCGCAGCAGCGGCATAGACGAACCAAACACGTAGAAGAGTAGCCTAGACCAATAGGTCACAACCGAAGGCAGCTGAGAGCTCTGTTACCCTAACAAAGGCAAATTCAGGAAGATGTACAAAGGCTTCTAACCAAGCAATTGCACGATTTCCAACACAATAAGGTCACTAACGAGACACTACAATAGGACATGACCAACATAAGCAGGTCAACCTTCACAGATGAGATCGAGCAGGTAAAGCCTCCATGCAAGTTCAGCATGTCACATTTCACATCCTTCAAATAGGATGGAGACCCAAAGAGACACCTAAAGCACTACCGAAGCGTAATGATCCTTTATCGAAACAACAACGATCTTATGTGCAAGATATTCGCCACTACTCTACAAGGCGAGGCGCAAGATTGGTTCTACACCCTGCCGCCACAATCCATCTGGAGTTTTGACGAATTTTCTTTGGTTTTCACCAAAGAATATTCATCATATTGCTCGATAAAGAAAAATTCCTACCACTTGTTCAACGTAAAGAAGAACCCAAAGGAGTCGCTTCGCGACTATTTGAAGAGGTTCAAAGTAGAGAAGGCAAAGATAGTCGGATGCAACGACTCGATAACTAGAGCAGCCTACCAAAAAGGACTCCCAGCAGACCACCCATTGTTCGAAGAATTGATCATGAAAGAAGATCTAACTCTGGCAGACTCTTTCGCTCTGGCAGAGAAACATGCACTTTGGGACGAGGTTCGCCGATGCACATTCAAGGTAAATATGAGCAATCTTGAATATAAAGTCCCACATTACTCTGAAGGCGATTCAAGGTCTGACTGGACAAGCAACCGCATCTGAAGCAGCAATAAGCTCTACCCTCTTACGAGAAGAGTTGGGGGCCTAACTACCTGTATTCCACAGTTCAAAAGCTCTTATTGATGCGGGACCAGCTACTAGAAATTTGAAAGCTAACTTTGGCGACAATTGTTGCAACCCGGAAGCTTAAGTTATACCTTCAGATGCACTCAGTCATCTTCATGACACACTATTCCGCCCAATTCAAACGCGCGACGATAAAGTCGCAAACACTGGCAGTGGAAATTTTTTTTACGAATGCAACAACTTAGCTCAAAAGGCACGCCAAGGGTAGACGAACACTAGAAGAACACTCGGCAAGTTGAGCACCACCTCCTGCTGCACGTGACACGGCCCCAGCCGACCTTTGCTCCATAATTCAGCTCTAGAGCTGCCCGATACCGGCAGTTGAGCATCTTTTGCTACGTGTAACATGGCCCCAGCTTCACGGCTCCCTACCACGCCCTCACGCCTAGCTTAGGCGACACAACAAAGTGACCCAACGATGCTCCGGAGGTAGCCGAGCATGCCCTAGCCACGCGTGCTTCGCCCAATGGAGACTTCTAGCATTTGCATGTGAACGACGCATCCAACTACAAAAGCTCGGAAGCATGCATGGTCATTGTCACCCCAGATGGATCAATGCTCGAGCAGGCGATTACTCTAGGCTTCAAGACTGACAATGAAGCAGAGTACGAAGTCCTACTGGGGAATACACGGTAAAAAGTTTCGTTGGTAGACAACGCACACGCGAACACACTAGCCAACCTAGGCTCCGCCCTCAACCACCAACTCAAACATTCTATCTTGGTGGAATATCTAGACAAGCCAAGCATAGAGGCGGAACCGGCAGCCGAAGTGTCACAGGTTAATACAACTCCAAACTGGCAATGTTTTATTATAAACTACATGGTCAATGACATACTCTACATGGAAAGGTTGGAGTCTAGAAAGCTCCAAATAAAGGCAACACCCTACTACATGTGGAACGGCATTCTCGCCCGAATATCCTACACTGGACCACATCTCCGTTGCCTAGCGCCTCCCAACGACCTAAAGGTTCTGAGCTCAATCCACGAAGGCGTTTGTGGAAATCACTCCAGAGGCCGATCCTTAGCACAGAGGTCTCTTAACGTAGGCTACTACTGGCCTACCATGCATCAAGATGCTAAGAATTTAGTGCAAAAGTACGACCGCTGCCAACGCTACAAGCCTTTACCAGCACTGCCAGCCAACAAGCTACACCCACAGATGAGTCATTGGCCGTTCATGCAGTGGGCAATCAACTTGGTAGGGCCAATGTCGCCCACTACTGGGGGCAAAGGCATAATGATCGTGGCAATCGATTACTTCAGCAAATGGGTAGAAGCAGAGCCCATGACAACCACGACTCAGACGGATATAGAGCACTTCATATGGAGGTACATTATTTTTTGATTTGGCATCCCTCAATCCATCGTCACCGACAACGGCCCGTAATTCGTGGGCAAAGATTTGGTGAAGTTCTTCCAAAAACATGGCATCAAGCAGCACATGTCCACGCCAAGATATCCTTAAGGCAATAAGTAGGCCAAAACATCCAACAAGATAATTATCGATTGCCTTAAGAAATCCCTCACCAACGAGAAGGGAAAATGGCCAGACGAACTCCCCAGATGTCTATGGGCATATCACACCACCAAAAGACGAACAACCGATAAGACTTCTTTCTCTTTGGCATTTGGCTCAGAAGAAATCATTCATCCCAATGTCATCGAGCCAAGTATCAGCATTCTACTGCCAGGCATTGAGCAGAACAGTAAAGAGATGGCCACAAGCTTAGATCTGGCAAATGAGAAGCGCGAGCAAACCATCATCCGCATCGTAGCCTACCAACAGCAGCTCCTCTCCAGTTACAACAAAAGGGCCAAGATCCAGCAGTTCCACCCCAGAGATCTAGTCCTAAGAAAAGCCTTCATCACTACCCGCAGATAAGGCTCCAAAAAGATGAATCCCATCTAGGAAGATTCGTACAAGATCAACATAGTAGGCGGCAAGAGTAGCTACACCCCTGCCACCATGAACGACAAAGAGTAGTGGAACGCCTACAATCTGAGGAAGTACCATGCGTGACCTCCCACTACATCAAAGCCCTAAGACTTAAGCAGCTCAATGGGCACCACCTCGCAAGCCGATGACTATCCAATTGTTATGCAGTTCCTACCTTACATCTAAGTTCTTGTTTGTTTCACTCATTTTTCAATGAGGAATTAAGAAGTAATCTACAACTTGGCTCGGCTGCATGCTTACAACAACTGATCACTCATGTACTTCAAAAGAAGACTGCGTTATTCTTAGGGACTCATCGCAGGAATTGCGGCCCCCAATGGACCAACCATGCTTCCAATACGAGAGGATAAACTAATTGATCTCCAATGCGAGAGGGTAAACCAATTCCCCGACAGCCACATGGGTCTGCTCTTCAAGGTGGGAGGATAAACTTACACTCCGAATATCTAGACGTGGATGAGCCAGGCTGCCCTAGTATAACTAGATGCACGATGGCTTGTGCTGGAATTCCTAGAAATAGCCACAATGGTATTTTTCAAGGCTTAGCTAACTGAATAATTTTGGGTCTCTTGGCCTAATCCGCGGGGAACCGGGCCCTAAAGACAAAGGAGGCACATTACGCAGTACGCCCTCAGGACGGCTGCCCTGGAACCCTAAAGCTGTTACCGAGTGCACTAAGGTAGCCTACGGTTTCCAAAACTTGCTTACGGTTTGACCCTCCAGCAATAAAGCCACGCTAGACTTATACAACCGCACATTCTTGTGAAAGGTTAAACAAGCTAGCGTGCATATACGAAGCTTTATCCACAGCCGACATGCTACGTAGTCGATAAGCTTCACCTCTGCCAAGCGCGGAATGACCTACACCAAGTCCTAAAGTATTGTGATACTTGCTACGCAACCTACGAAGTTGGAAAAAGTGAAGGTTAATTGCCTAGTGGTCACGCGGAGTTGTCTGCTTCTATAAGTAAGGCGTCCGGCTGCCGACCCTATTGCTAACAACTTTGCAAAGTTCTACACCAACACATACGGTTGCATAGGCTACGCGGCATGTCTGCTTATAGAAAAGTAGCGCCTGCCACTGGTCTAAAGTTTAAAGGTTAGGGCATGAACAAAAGAAACGAAGATGGAGAAAAGCAAAGGAAGCAAGTTTATTAAATTTTCTAGCAAAATTTATAAACAACTAGTAAAGACCGAAGGAGTTCAAGCAAAGCTAAAGACTACCTAGAAGACTACTCTTCAGTAGCTTGGGCATTCCACGACTACTTGGTTGCCACACCTTTAGCAGCCGCGACATTCTCAACAACAGTACCATCTGGCGCTTCACCCCCGGCTGCTCCAGCCTGGGCACCAGTATCTTTGACTACTTCACTAATGAAAGCCTCAAAAGTAAAGGCAAGCAAGTCTTCCGGAGAAATAGAGAAAGTTTTGAAGTCTTTCCCAGCAAACTCGAAGTTAGACAGCCTACCAAAGAGATGATCTACATAATCCAGCTTGTAGAAATCAGCATGACTCTGAACAAGCGAAGCATCGAGCCCAGCCTTCTCACCATTCAACTGCTCATTCTCCTCGAGCAGACCAACACGGACACGCTGCAGCTCATCCACTTATTTCTTTAAACTTTCGTTGATCTTCAGCGTACCTTGGAGTTCCAACACTTGGGGTTCAAGCCTATCAATGACCTTCTTGAAGTGGATCACTTTGTTGTAAGCAGCAATCAACTCTTCATCCTTTGCATAAGCAACGAAATGAAGCTCAGAAATGGCACGCTCAAGATCTTGAATCTGAGAAGAATAAGCTTCGGCTACCACAACCTTTGCCACCTCTTTGGCAGCCTTGGTATCCTTTTGGTCAATGAGCATAGACTCGGCTACCAGAATAGCCATTTTCTGCATCATGGCAAGTATGGCAGCCTTCCTATACTTGGTCGTATGCTTCACAAAGGAACTTGGGCAAACAACCCATCTAATACCATCAAAAAACTTGGCACAAGCGTCCATGTCTTCAAGCAGATCTGGTTTTAAAAGTGCACAAATCTCAGCATGCTTAGTGGATTTCTCCCACGCGAGCAGTTTCCTCCTTAACAGCAGGCGAATCAGTCTCAGAAGCAGGGGGAGTGGGCCTTGGCGCCACTTTAGCAACATAGTCCACCTTATCATTCTTCATAATAGCAAGCCTCTCCAAAGGTGAACCAGACCTAGCTCCCAACAAATGTCTTGGTACAGACTTCAACATTAGGGGCATGATAAGACCTCTACGTTGACCAATCCTATCAGCAATCGTACTAGCCATTCTCGACATGGTAGGCGCCACAGGCTCAGATCTAGCAGCTTCATTTTTCTTCCCATTGGAAGAAGTCATGTCAATCATAGGCCTCTAGGCAGCAGACGGACCCTCATGAACAACGGATGAAGTCTTCAATTTTTTCTTAACTGGCATCTCTTGAGCAGGTGGGGAAGATCTCTTCTTTCCACCTTTATTCATAGTAAGCTCCACGACAATGATCAGACGAGTTAATGCATTCGCCTTAAACCTCTTTACCTTCTCTCTCGGAAGCAGCCCATCTTTCTCTCGATGAAGATGACTAAGCAACCAATGCCATTCACAATACTCAGCAGGGGAGCTCAACCCATACTGGCTTTTCCCTCATTTTTTCTCTCGGACCAGCAGGCAGGAGGCCTCAATGCCCAGCATTCCAACAGCCCATGAGGCCTACGACCTCCTCATTTCTCTCAATCGCCAACATAGCCCGCGGCAGGTCCCAGAGTCTAAAAGACATGAGCCATGCGGCTCGCCTAGCACTGCACCCCAGCGCCTCAATCTGTTGCCTCAGTTGCACAAGCTGCTCTTGGCTCTAGCCAAGCTGAGCAGCCCAAGCAATGGTCCCTGCCACAACACCTCCTCAGCCCATGCCGAGCCAACTCCTGGCCCCTGCCAGCGGACGTGCTGCACCACCCCGACGGCTGCCCCGCAACAGCACTATCCAAGAAGAAGATAAGGAAAATTATTTTTTCTTACCTTGGTGCGGCGCAGAGAAGACGAAGAAAGCAACGAAAGATGGTCATTTGCACGGGCAAGTGTAGAAGATTGCTAGGGGAGGGGGAACAAATATCATCTAGCTTTCTCTCTCTTGTATGGTAGAATAAATTGCTCTCTAAAGTTGATTTAATCATCTACTTAAGGTAGACTTAAATATACTTTAGAAGTGATTTATTTCTCATTCCTAGAGGGATCTAATTTCCAATTAAAGAGGGAATCTACATCAAAGTAGGAAACAATCCTATGTTTCCTAAAGCAAGAAGATCTCTACACCTGCTGCCTTTTCCTGCGAGCAGGCCAACAGGTGTGGGGGCATTTGTGGAGCCAAAAATAATCGAGAAAAATATGAAGGCGACACATGGATTCTAGGGTGAAAATGACAAAATTATCCTCGAGAACTCCTACGCGCGAGCAGTGGACAATCATGACTCAATCATGGTCAAAAGTGCTCAAAATAGGTAATTATTCAAAAACTATCTCATCTATCCTCATCAAATCATTCCTTTCAAATTATATTAATTAGCTAATTAATTGACTTATTACTCAATTAATTTATTAATTAGCTAACAAATTATGAATCACACCCAAAAAACCTTCGAAGTGGCCAGTCCCCATCCTCCCAAAGGGGCCGGCCATACCCCTATAAATACTACCTCATTTTCTCCAAAACTCAATTCCAACTCTCTTGCAAAATTTTCTAAATTCTCCAAACACTTTTCCCTCAAAATTCTAATTTTGGCATTGGAGGTTCTTCGGCCAAAGCGCACCCCCCCCCTTCATCGTGGGCGTGTGAGGTTCTTGGCCTTGACCTAAGGTGTTATTTGTTTTGTAGGTGCAATTTTGTCCAAGAAAAAGAAGACGGAAATTTGCATCCACACTGTGCATACCTTCTTTTTCTTTAATTTAGTTTATCTTCTAATAATTTGTATATGTAAAGATCTCTGTTGTTTCTTATAAAAATTATATTGTTTTGATATAAATATTTCATAGAGCCTTGTATTTATTCTTTTCTTTTTCTATTTCAATGTATTTTTAACAGAACATCTTATCTTAATCTTTTCTTGAAAGTTCAAAAATTTTCTCTCCACCAAACTTACAGTGGGAAACGAATTAATTCTTACAAAATTTGCTAATTTTGTTTTCCGATTTTGTCATGTATGTAAAGGCGGAAGCTTCTTCAAGACGATGCGTCTCCTACCGAGAATCATGTTGCATCCGCTCTTCTGAACTGATCGGACTACATCGTTTTGGATCTGTCGAGATATTGTTCAAACCTAGCTAGCTATCATATTTTGAGGTGGCCTTCAGTATTTCATTTAAATATATGCGTTGTTATCGAGAAGTGATGTTTCAGCAATTTTATCTTTTGTCAATGAGATTATTTTAAGTTTGTAACAATCGATGCTTTTACATTTTTTGATGCTTCAGATTTTGTAACATCTAAAAGGTCGTAAATATAGATGATGTGAAAAGTTTTAATCATTAGAGGACTTAAACACTATGTGATGTAATCACACCAAGCCTTTGTTTAGAACATAAAGGGCTGAAACCAAAACAATATTAATAATAATTTGAGATGCAAGGTAGTTTATCCGAAAACTGGAATGTCGTTATTTTCATGTCGATTGTCTTTTGGAGTCGGAAGTAAATATTATTTTAAATTGAACAATATATATCTATGTCCCTTCCTATTCTTTTAGTGTAACTTAAAGTAGTAATATGTTGTAATAAAAAATTGTGAAACTTGAATTTATTTTCCCATTGAATGAAGTTTATTTTTGAGAAAAAAAAATAGAGAATTACAGTTACTATTACATTTAGTAAAGACGCAGGGATTTCTTAACAGAAACTAGCAATGTGGATTAGTATCTCCATGGCAGAAACTACTTAAATGCCCATAAAAGGTGATGGTGTTCTTACGTTTAACGAAAAAGAAAAGAAATACCTAAAGGGAAAACAAAGTACACTATCTTTTTTTCTGGATGAAATGAAGTTCTCGTCCTGCCGATTAAGACCCAAAGAGTCGATATTATATTAAGGTGATCCATGATCAAGGAACAAAATATCGATAATATCGGCGAAATATCGCCGATATTATCGCTTTTTTGCTATGACGACATTTTCGCGCATAACAATTAATTATCGTCTACATATCGCCGATATTATTAATAATATCGATTTTATCGCGAAATATTTGATAATATGACGATATATTCGATAACGGTCTCAACCGGATCCAACCTTAAGGATGCTCCTTCAGCTGGGCTTCTGGTCCCTTTTATAATCCCTCACCCAACTTCTTCATTAGAACTTGGGCGATGTGGGACTGGGGATGTAGAACAAAAACAACTACTTGCCCTTTCTATATTCCCTCTCCCACCTTGTTCTTTAGAACTTGGGCGATGTGGGACTCGGAATGTAGAACAAAAACAACTACTTGCCCTTTTTATATTCCCTCTCCCACCTTGTTCTTTAGAACTTGGGCGATGTGGGACTTCGGATGTAGGACAACAACAACTACATGCCCTTTTTACATTCCCTCTGCCACCTTGTTCTTTAGAACTTGGGCGATGTGGGACTTGGGATGCAGGACAACTACAACTCGTTGCCCTTTTTATATTCTCTCTCCCACCTTGTTCTTTAGAACTTGGACGATGTTGGACTTGGGATGCAGGACAACAACATCTACTTGCCCTTTTTAAATTCCCTCTTCCACTTGTTCTTTAGAACTTGGGCGATGTGGGACTTGGGCAATGTAGGACAACAACAACTCCTAGCCCTTTTTATAATCCCTCTCCCACCTTGTTCCTTAGAACTTAGGCGATGTGGGACTTGGGCAATGTAGGACAACAATAACTCCTAACCCTTTTTATAATCCCTCTCCCACCTTGTTCTTTAGAACTTGGGCGATGTGGGACTTGGGCTATGTAGGACAACAATAACTCCTAGCCCTTTTTATAATCCCTCCACCAGCTTCTTCTTTAGAACTTGGGCGATGTGGGACAACAGCAACAACTCTAATCTCACAATTGTATTGTATTCTTTGCTTTCCCATTCAACAGCCACCGGCTTTATCCAACAAAATTACGTTTTTATTATGGGTAATGATCTTTTGGACTTATACAAGTTGCAATTTAGTTTTTCAATTACCCACCAAAGAATTTAAGGCTACTTCGATTTATACATTTTAGGTTGGGGAATGAGTTTAACGATGAGTACTAATTTTCTCACATTGCACCATTAGAAAAATATCATATTGATATACGTCTTTTGGTTATTTGCTAATTTGACTGTTCGCCAGAATAATGATATGATAGGCATTCGATTTATTTGTGGGCTAACGAGGGAAACTAAACTAGCACATATGAACAAAAACTCGTCATCGTAGAGCTTCGGCTTCTATTCAAATTAGTAACATGAAAGGAAAACCAATCATACAATTTAGTCTAAATGGTGTTATGACGTTTCTACGTCAATCTTATATTTACTACACCATCAATTTAATTAAAAACCTATAATTACCTAAGTAGAACCATTCATCTCATTGTGGCGTCTTCGATTACCAAAACATAATCATGTACTATGTCTATATGATTTTGTATTAACACGTTGGATAAAAATATCACTCAAAATTTTGATATGGCTTTCAAAATTGACCAAACAGTTTTCTTTTTTCTCGAAACTAGATGATGTAAAATCTGATTAACCAAATTATTATTATTTTAAAAAAATAAAGAAAAATTAGTATCCAATCCCTAGTTTCTAATGTTCATTGACTAAGATCTTATCAGTTTTTATATTTTGATCAAAGTCCCTAGCATTAATGAATTACATGTAACTTACATAACTTTCATAACAAAAATTAGTAATTGATTTAGAGTTTTAATACTCACATCCTTATTAAACTCCTAATTAATTTTCAATTCAAACATTTCAAATATATAAAAAAATAAAATAAGAATAAGTTTGTACCCATTAATTTTTATAAAAAAATTGATATGTACCCGTTATAAGAATAAGTCACTCATGTATCTTACCATGCAATGTATAAAGTGTAAAATATTGTACTAATTCATTATATATAAATGATTATGGTGTGTTTAAACTTCTTTCATTAATTACTACATATTTTCTACACTCACAATGTTTGCCAGCTCGCTATATAATCAACTTAAATCAGTTAAATCCATCATGCAATGCATTTCCTTCCAATTTTTTTGTGATAAACTAATAGATAATTGACTAAATAAACATCCTGCAAAGTTTCAATAAAAATTTCCAAGTTTTTCTTACAATTTCCGTGGTTTCCATATTATTTTTATCGATATCGATATTATCCCGATATTTCCATCGATATTTTCGTGTTTTCGGACTACCGATATTTCCGATATTACCGATATTTAATACCTTGTCTATGATCGATATGCATGAGTAAATTTGATTGACTATTAGGAAATGATATGATCGTTTTCTTGAATTCTACGTTTTGAGTTCAAACATTGTCCCCTACTAGTAGTTTAGATATGCAGTCACCATCTAATAAGAAGACATCGATCTACGTCAGGATCATAAACACCTTTCAGTATGTACATTAACTGGCGTTTGTCAAAATAAAATGATATATGAAAAAAAGAAAGTTGATTAAACAAGAATAATTCTTTCAAAGTTCAACAATCCCAATTAAATAATAGTACAACCATAACCAAAACACGACTTTATCCGCAAAGCAAATATTGGGTACGTCAGAAGAAGTTCTGGAATTCACACTTCCAAAAGTTCTTCCAGTAGTAAATATTTCTTGATGAAGTCGTCTTTGTCT
This sequence comes from Heteromeles arbutifolia, assembly GCA_024362995.1. NCBI lineage: Eukaryota > Viridiplantae > Streptophyta > Magnoliopsida > Rosales > Rosaceae > Heteromeles > Heteromeles arbutifolia. The sequence goes on from JANCRC010000012.1 coordinate 19,740,927, forward strand.
TCGTGTTGACGTTCGTAAAATTCTTCAGAGCTATTGTATGCCAAAATACAATAGTCAACATGCGAGAGCGTATTAGGTATTAAATTAATAAAGGAAGATGAAGGTATAGAAAATATAATAAATAGTCACAAAAAATAAAATTAAAAATATGCAATTGCTTACCTCCATGTCACTACTAGAAATTTGGATAAAAGCCATCCTTTTCATTGGTGTCTATTATCAAGTGTGGACACTCTCATTGGTGGCAAACCTTAATGGCCACCAAGCAGCCACTAAACTAGAGAACATGTCCTATGTAGAGGACTCTATTGTAACAATGGCTACCAATATTGCATTGGTGTGTATGTGAATAGTACAACTTTTTATATTTTATAATTATTTCTAAAATTCAAAATATCTCATTGTCCCTCTTATTAGTGGCTAGATTTGAGACTAACATTGGTGCCCTTCATACTCATACACACACCAATCATATGTGTCTATATTAGGATCAGTGGCTTGTAAAGTATAGGCACCAAAGTTGGTGTGAATCTACAGCATTCCAAATGGCCAGTAGGTTCGAATTGTATTACATGCATTTTAGTAATAGCTCTGTACTATATTAAAACTCAACTTCTTAATATAAAATTCACATGAAATTTAAATTTGCAAAAGGATTCACATTTCCAACCAACCACACTTTATATCCAATAGATTTATCAATAACAAGGTTTGTGCTACATAAGAAAGCATATTACATTCAACAATGTTGTCCAACACAACCAAGTACCCAAGGGTGATGACATTACATTTTATAACACCTATGTACCTATGCACATCCACCAACAACAAACTGATAACTAACAAAATCTGCCCAATTGGTTCTATGCCTTCCCTATGGCATTTGTACTATATACATCAAGCAAAATTCACAAAAATGATCATAGTTAACTTTTCACTTACTGATGCTAGTGACATTCACCATGCATGGACGATACACAATCTCATCATCTGTGCCAATATTCTGCAGCATAACAAAACCTTCATCTTCAACTTCTCCACTTGCTTGGATCTCCAAACCAGTCCCTTGTTCAATTCTATTGACACAAACTTGAGTCATATCAACTCCATTTGGTTCCACCATGCCTCCATCACCAGTCCTCTTCAGCGCAGACATAATTTCAGCCCTCATTTCACGCTTCATGTTCTCCACTTCCAAGCCCACCCGTCTGTTGTGTGCCATCATTGAATCGGTATGCTCTTTGCTCAATTGTGCAAGCACATTTGCTGACTCAATCCTTTGCCTTTCCTCTCTCTCACTTGCCTCCATCCTAAGTCCCTCAATTTCAATACTAGCAGCTTTTCTTTGCTCCTCATATGATGCTCTAATTGCTTTAACCTCTCTACAAATTCCTTTTTTCTCAGTTATAATACCTGGCACATCAGACCACACAACCCCTATCCCAAACCCTCTTACACGGTTGTTTCTCTCAGGCCCCAATACATCAGCATACACAGTATGGCGAACCTCATCAGTTGTGATCTCATTCCTATCCTTGTACAGTTTCAGCTTTGTATTGAAATCATCCTGCAAGTACTTGCCAAGATTAATTACTAATGTATATGCACTTTATATACATTTGAAAGCCTTCTAAATCAAAGATATTCCAACCATGTTTCTCAATAATACGTGTACTATGAGTGATTGTTCCAATAAGTATGTTTTGTATAAAGCATTTGTATAGTATTTGTAGGAATGTTAATCGTGTTTCCTTCAAAATTCGTCTCTATCTATAGAGGTTTAAATGTTCCATTCTACAATGGTTAAACAACCATTCAAAACCTCACATCTCTTGATTTGCACCATTTGATTAAGAGGCACAACTTCAAGAAAGATATACCTACCCATTTAAATTCAATCTCAAACTTCCAAAACGGTTGACGACAAAATGATCAACTCCTACCCTACTAATGTAATGTATAGAAGGTGAGCAAGTTAGCATATTACTTGAATGAAGAAAGACAGAACTCTTTAGCAAAGACGTGTCGAAAACTCCCTGGGATTATTGAATGTTAATCCTTCACTCTTGGAGAGCGGTGCGAAAGCTCTAATGAGGGGAAACCTTCTATTTATATCTATTGATGAGACAAAATGAATGCACGTAGGTAAACAGCAGGGAGTTGTCCAACAGAGGTCAGGTCGTTTCCTCGTCCACTAATAATAACATTGTTTTGAAGCTTTAGACCACATAAGGAAGCATGGAATCTAGCTTAACTATTAGTTTTCATGCAGTGGAAGTAGGTATCAGCTAAAAATCAAACCAAAACTTAAAAACACAAAATATCATATGTAAGTTCGTTCATAACCTTGTTAATATAAGCCAGACTTTCTCTACCCAAGTCCTTTATTGTGTTTACGGTGTTTACAGAACATAAGAACAAAATGCGATATCCTTATAGTATAAGCTTAACCAAGAGTGGAACTTTACATAGATATTTCTACTTATATCCCTTTTCTTTCTGTTTCTACAAGCTTAAAGGATAGTAATTTGTAAAAAAAAAAAAAACTTCCAAGAACACCTAAATTTTCAAATTCCACCTACCTTCTTGCGACTTTCGTAGTCATTCAAAAAACAAGAAAAAAAAAACACCTAAATTATCAAATTCCAAAACCTAGTTGCGATTTGCCTAACTCGTGCTTTTGTGGAAACAGTAAAGGAATTCTTATATTTATATAACAAGAAACAAACACCTAGCTTTTATCTGCAAGAACAATTATAAGTTTAAACCCTGTATGGTTTCCAGTTTGATCCAACTTGAACAGATAGAAGAAGCACTTCAAACCCAACTTCTAAAAACTCCCAAGAATCGAAGACTTAATAAACAAATTGAAAATTTTGATGTAAAAAAATTTGAATATTAAATATAAGAAACACAAAATTACCTATTTTTACTCCCCAGAATCAATTCAATGTCTTGCAGGCCCAAATTGATTGTACGAAACCCAACTGAAAATGAATAATGAACTGAGGAACTTAATCTGTTGAGAAATTGAAAGGGCAAGGTTTGAGAAGCAGATAATGTTATGACCCTGATTATCTTAATCATAGTTAGACATTGAATTAGTTAGTTAAATGGGACTATTACATGTAATTAGGAAAGTTTGTTAGATTCTGCTAGCTGGCAGTGGGGTTGGGAGTATTATAAATGGTCCAATGGGTAATGGTTTTGCCTAGTGGTTAATTTGACAAAAAGAATTATAAACAAAAACAATTCAAGAGCTCTGCTCTCTCTCTTCCTTCCCTCTCTATCTCTATCCTCTGTGTTACTTGATGGTTGATTAAAGGAATTGAGAATTGGATCTTATCAGATAACCAGCATCCTGGGAGTGGAGCTTCCGCTGCCCACGCTCGTCGCCAACTAAACGAGGCCACTCACCGTCTTGACCGCTACACCCTGTCTGCATCGTGCGAGTGCGACTGGTTCGTGGAACCACCTGACTTCATCACTGATGCAATAATGGCCGAGATATGCGAATAGGGTCCAAGGCTCTGTCCTTCTATGGGTTTTGGCCTCTATCTCCCTTTTGTATTTCACTTGCATCCATAAGTTCTCTTCTCAGGACGAGTCTTCTCCAGTTGCAATATATCGCAGCGTTCAAAACAAAAAAAATTGCAATATATATCCCAGCTTTGAAAACAAAAAAATTAACCAGCACCACTTCGGTGCCTACAAAATAAATAATAAAATAAAAAAGTAGAAGAAAAGTAATTTTAAGAAATAAAACTATTTAACAGACACCAATCATTGGTGTTTCAATGTTGAAGGCCACCCATATCAGCGGCATCCCACTGTAAAGACACAAAAAAGTAGTAAGAGTGAGTGCTTTATATCTATGGCCACCAATTGCAAATGGTGTGCAAAAAATGGTGTCCTATAAGCATAATTCTAGTAGTGTGTATCCCTAATCTCTTCTATCTTATCATCGATCTTTTTCTTTACTAACTTTGTCTCTCTATGCATAGCGACATGGGAGTCTATGTACTTTAAAAGTGCCGCCCCAAGCAGTACATACACAAGAGGTTCTATTGCCATTAGGATTAATTAGGATAAGATTAAGGAAGATAATAATACACCTTTGTTAGGGTTTATTCTCTCTTTCTACATATATACATACACAGACAGCGCACACTATATATAACATACAATTAGGGTTTGGAGTGGCTTACTCTTCAAGAAATAGTTAGTTAACCTTTCTTTCGCTTCAAGAAAAGTAAATACTGATAGTGCTACTCCGTTGCTTCTTTCACTTGAGGCACGTTTACTTGACTTGCAAGAAAAGAAATTTGTAACTTATTATAATTCAAAACCACGTAGGTTAAACCCTCTGTATAGTATAATTACCCCACGAACTGACTAACTCGTGCGTGGGTTTTTGTTTATTCCTTTTACTTGGCTGTTGCAGACTTCCAGCAGCCATGTTAGTCCTGAATAACAATTCATTTGCTGGTAAATGTTTGCTTGTGGTGGCCATGATCGGGCATAAGTAAAGAAAATCTGCGACGGTTGAGATGGCTTAACAAAGAATTGGATGAAATAAAAAGATGCAGGTAATTATCCTTGTTTTCAATATCAGATTTGGATCCCATCCAAATTCACTTTGTGAGGATCCAAGGTATCCTCACATCTTATCCGTTCATCGCACATTGTGCGGTAAAAAATAACAGTACCTAACGAAAAATGATTGCATGATGTACGATAAACAGGTATAATGTATTAATCTACTTCAGTATCCTTCATTGTAAAGCCTTACAAGGAATTTATTAATCTGCTTCCGTGAAAATTTTAATGTCTCAATCAAATCTCTTATTCTTCCTGTTGATATTTATTTAAATTTCTCCTTATTTTGCAAACAGGGGAATTAGGCGAAAGAGGGTAGCAAAGAAGTCAGTTGCTTCGTGAATTGTAACCATTCAAAAACCCTAAACATTTCCTATTGTATGTGGTGGTTTTTGTCGTTTAACTTATGTTTTTTTTTTTTTTTTTTTTTTTTTTGCCAAACGATAGATTATGATATATTAAATGTTAGATTAGTTACCGACAAGGTTTGAATCCACGCCGTCATGCAAGGGCTCACTATGGTAAATGGCCACTTGCAACTTTATCTTATATTTATTTGTTGTATAATTGTTTTTCCTTTTGTTCTAGACCGTTATGCTATTTATTTTTAACTTTTAATTGTTTTCTACAATGATATATTTACATTAAGGCACTAAGGGTGGGGAGTAAATTGCTTTCGAATTAAGATATATATATATATATATATATATATATATATATATATTTATATATATTTTTTTGAGCAAACGATATTATTTACATTAAGAGAGAGGGAGTGGGCTTAGTCTCACAATGGGCTAGCAATAATGCGGTTCAAATTCGCTTTTGGCGAGAATCGAACCTAATACATCTCACTCAGGTGAAGAAGAATACCACTAGACCGTAGTACTAAGTGGCAAACTAAGATTTTTTTTTGTTTTGTTTTTGTTTTTGTTTTGAACAAACGATATTATCTAAACTAATGGGGAAAGGTTGGGCTTGGCCTCACAATGTGCCAGCAATAATGTGGTTCAAATTTGTCTTTGGCAAGCTAAATGGATAATTTTTTACATTTTTTTTTTTTGAACAAATGATGTTATCTATACTAAAGGTGAGGGAGTGGGCTAAGCCTCACAATGAGTGAGCCATAATAATGTGGTTCAAATTCACCTTTGACGATAATCGAACTTATGACCTCTCACTTACAAGTGAAAAGGAATCCCACTACACCGTAAAACTAAGTGGCAATTTCTTACAATTTTTTTTTTTTTTTTTTTTATCTACACTAAAGGGGATGGAAGTAGGCTAAGCCTTACAATGGGCTAGCAATAATGTGGTTCAAATTCACCTTTGGCAAGAATCGAACCTAAGACCTCTCACTTATACAAGTGAAGAGGAATACCACTAGACCGTAGTACTAAGTGGCAATTTCTTACAATTTTGAAGGAACTATAAATTAAGAAGATTGGCTACAATACTTACATGTATTCAAGTACAATTATCATCCGACACCATCAAAATAATGATTGTATTAAATACATTTAAGTATATAAAAAACCTACTTTTGACGTCCCATGTTAAATTAGGTTAGTGTGGCACAGTATTTGATTTTCACCGACAAAAGAAAAAGAAAAATATTTTTCTTCCCCAGATTTTTCTTTACCGTTCTTTGACTGCAAGTCTGCATCCACCTTATTCTTTCATAGATCGAAATTATACATATACTAAAACCCAGTTTCCCCAAGCACTGTTTTTCACTGTTCGTGAGCAATAAAATGACGGAAATGCCCTTTGTTCTTTCTCACTCCCACGTTTTGTTGTTTGCTTGGTACAGTAAAATTCCGATTTTGCCCTTTTTTGCCACGGGTCACTCATAGTTTAACCCTGTGTTTTTGTTTCTTTTTCTCCATGTTTCTTTCGGCTTCTGCTTCTTTCTTTCTTGGCCACGCTCAGACTTTCTTCCCGACTTTTCCTTTCGTTTCCATTTCTCTCTCTGCGGTCTTCTCTTCTCTCCTCTCCTCTCCTATCCTCATCTCTCTAGTCTGTTTACCTTTTCATTGCCAGCAACCCTCGCTTCCTTTCTCTCTCGCTCACAGCCACCGCAAAACCCCTCAAGCCCTCAAACCCTCAAACCAACAAATTTAATTCCACAATCTCTCACACTTAATCTAAACCCTCAAACCAAAAACTCGATTTCAAGTATCAAGCAACCAGGTTTTTGGGTGTTGGAATTCCGGCGAACTGTTTCTTGCTGGACGCAAGCGAAACAGACCACGGCATTATTACCAATCTTCATGGCTTTGTCTCTCAGGTTTGATGCTCAAATTTAAGGTATGAGACTTTGAGTCTGAGGTTTCAAAATCAGGGAGGGTTTTGTTTAATTTCAATATCAGTGAGGCTTTTTTTAACAAGGGCTTCAATTCAATTATACGAGTTTTAATTTTGCATTTAATCTAATTATTTTGATTATAATTCAAAATTTTTGTGTAAAGTAGGTTTTTTGTTGGAGAAGTGGTCCACCTTTTAATTATGCCTGCTGTGTTAGTGGTCGTTGCTGGACTGGCAAGAAAAAGTCTACCGTGCATAACACCATGCCTGCATTTTTGCAGCAAGGACCAAATCAAGTAGAACTGTTTGGGTATTTATCCTAAACCTAATTATTCTAATTTAAATGGAGTCTACTCTAACAGATACGAATTTGTATTATGTTATCAAATTTGATTTTTCTAATTTTTTATTTTGGGGTTTTGCAGGAAGTGCTAATATACTGATTTTGTGGAATTTTTGTTCTTTGCAAGGTTTTTCTGGCTGATGTAATACTTTTTCCATCACTCTCCAGGTATGATCATGTTTATGTTTTTTCTATTTCCAAATTATGTATTCTGAATATTTAAGGTATTTAAACTTAAATTGGTATTAATTGAACTGGAAGATGGTTTTCTTAAACGAAAAACAATATGACATGAAGCTTGATGATCTAATGGCGCTTTGAGTTTTTTGGGTGAGGGATTTCGGGTTTTCCACCAAGTCTCTTATTTTTAGTCTTTGAGTTGCATGTAATACTTTATGGTCAATGAATATTGTTATGTGTGTGTGTGTGTGTATATATATGTATGTATAAAACTTAGAACCTATCAGACTGTTCCTATTGCTTTCCCCTGCCTCTCTTCTCTAAAGAAGAAAAGTGTGTTAAACTAAAAGCTAAGCATTTCAATGCTTTTCTGATTGTATCCTAATATCACCAGTACCACTACTTCCCTTTAAGCCCTTTCAGTTGTCATTGAATTGCATACCGTTTCGAGATTTATCTCCAAATCCTGCCAGTAGCTTAATTGCTTGGATTACTCAAAAACCCCTTATGTGATGAACCATATGAAAAGAATCGGGTTAAATCAAATAATTGTGAGATAAACTTATCGAATATTGACTCTTTATCAATTGGTATTTTCTATAGGTGGCATGATGCAACAATCACATCAGAGTTCCATCGTGCTTGAAGTGGGCTACTTGCAGAGCCATGTTCGCTGTATTATATTCAAGGTTTGATTTTCTAATGCACTTGCTATCACATTAACCACAAAATTTATTTAAAAATCTTTATTATTGATTTTTGCATCATTTGTTGGGACATATCCATTCCCCTTTGTGCTTATAATTTTTAATGCAAGGAAAACAAGCAAGTTGGGAAATATTTTTGAGTTCCTTAAAAAAATTAAGATTACTGATTTATTTCCCTTATTTCAACGTCAGTGCAGCTACGTAAAATCTACTTAACTAATAGAAAGGACCTAGCGTTTGGCTATGGTAAAGTTTTGGTTGGTAAGTTCCTACTGCGACTCGTGTGAATCTGTTGCAGGGTGGTTTTAGTGTGTGAATTTCATCTTTCAAGCATTATCTAAATTGCTTGAGTGCTTCAATGTTTGAATTTGATCTTTCAAATTGTATCTGCATTGCAGTCTATTAGGGAATTTTTTATTAAAATGTAATAGATGCCTTTGGTTAATGATGCATATCAAGACCTTTGAATCTATTGATTCAGATGTTTGAACAATAATGCATATCAAGACCTTTGAATCTGTTGATTCAGATGTTTGAACACAGTTGAAGCTCACTATGTTGTTTTTGCAGTTTGATTAACAATTGTTAATTAGGGTTGCCTAATTTTTTTTTTCATCTGGGAAAGGAAGAAAGGTGGAAAAGTAGAGCTCTTCCATTTGCTTCAACAGATTTCTCGAGCTCTCTCTCAAGCTTGGAACTGCCAGATGGTTCATGCAGATCATCGCGACACCAGTTCACCCATTCTTGACTTCTCTCTCAAGAATCGCGCTGCAACACCAGTCGACATTTCAGAGCCTGCGTCTTGAACTCTCTCTCTCACGAAACCACCGCCACCACCATCTTTCGGCTCGAATTTTGTGGGTTCTGAAGAGCAGCAGCGACATGCAAATATGTGGTACCCTTTTCTTCTTTCTGTATTTTTTTTGTTTAATTTTGTATTTTTTATTACATGCATGGTGGATTTATCGTTGGTAACTATTAAATCGATTTTGAATTGTGTTTAATTTGGATTTTTGTGTTTTGAATTTTGAATTTGCAGCCTGATCTTCCACTGGAGCATCCAAATTCTGCATTTGTGTATCTAAATGACAGAAACCTTTACAAATTCAAAATTTGAAGCCAAGATACCACCGTCCATATACTTGCAACCCAAATATTGTTAAAAACAAAGAAACAATGTAAAAAGCCAAATTTTACATTTGGTTATAGCTTTTGTGTAAATGGAGCTTCTACTGAGCTCTTAGTTCTGAGTGCGTCTTTGTTTTCATAAGGTTTTGGAATTTTGAGATTTTCTTTGTGGATTTTGTTAATTGGCTTGCTTTGTTGTGAATTTATTTTTTATTTTTAATCTTGAACTGATAATATGATATGTCTTTCAATTTCTAGCTGTAGATTTATGTTGTGATCTTTTGGTGATTAATCGGGTAATGATTTGCATATGATTATTTATAGAATATTCATAATTATTTCACAAGATTTGTGCTTGCACTTGCTTTCTTTTCTTTTTTTTTTTTTTTTTAGGAGTCTGGAAAAATAGTGCATCTGTTTTTGGCTTAAAAGTTTTAAGATTTATATTCCACTTTGTATGTGATTTGAAACTTGAAAAACATATATGAATTATTCTTTGTGCTTTGGCCATGAAGGGTATTAGCAGGTTGTTCCCCATATGAGAAAATGATTGAAAAAGAAGATTTTTTTTTATTTGTTGGTTGATTTGTGTATGGATTATGTATTAATTTTTTTTTGGGATGTTGTGTAGAGTGCTCTGTGGAAACAGCAATGCAAGAGCGGGATCTGATCGGTCGCACTCAAACAAGGGTTTGTTTCTCAAATCGTGTTCATTAGTTAGATTATTAATGCACTTTTGTAGGGGTTTTCAATATGCTTTTCTAATTTCTCTTTTTCTTTTTCTGGTTTTTGAACTATCTATGTGATTTATGTTTGACTATAAAAGAAAAATTAATAAAACAAAGAAATGCAGCAATTCGAAACATGGCTGCAAGTGATAAGTCAGAGTCTTTGTTTTAAATCACTGTACTACTTTTGTAGTGTATGCATGCTTAAGCGAAATTCAAATACAGGATCTTAGGGCTGTGCAAAATGGTGTACAAAAATACACATGAGTCGGAATTGTGGAACCAAGTCAACTCTCACTTAGAAGTATAAGTACTAGGAGGTCATCCTTGAGAGACCTGGCACGAGGATTTTAACCAACATGGTTGGATTTCTGAACTTCATTATATTTCCGTGTATTTTTCTTATATAGAATGCGTCTATCTGGGAATCGAAACACGTTCTTTTTCTGAATTTTCAGGGCATGAAAATTCATGCTCGGGCGGTACCCCCATTTCAAGGCAAATGAGACCATTCGACGATGGTAATTGGTAACCCAATGGCTTTCTTTGTTGTTTTTCCTTAATGGGTTAATGATTCCTTGCTTTTTACTGAGTTTTTGGCTATGTGCATTTTGTATTTCTGAGCTTCAAGGCAGATTTGCCCAGTACATATAATTGTTTTCGTAATTTAATATTCAGCACCGCTTGCCAATTTATTGCATGAAAATTTTGAATATCAATGTCAAACTAAATTATACTAGAAGTGGCTGTAAACACTAGAACAGCCTTCCGGCAAATCAGTCTTTAATTGTCTTCCACATAATTGATTTTCTATAATCACAGATCTTATTTCTTTGATTTTGCATGAAATGGACAATAGCCATAATTCAGTCTCAGCGGTTTGGAAAACATATGGTAAACCAATGGATAATATGTTTACCTGATTATCTATTTGTGTGTATAAGGTATTTTTTTTGGAAATATGGTTATCTTTTCTGGTCTAGAAGGGGATTTACAATGCAATGTCAAAAAGAGTTTTGAGTTTTAGTTTACTGGAAATGTAATGGAATATGTGTTATATTTATGACGGATCCTTTGGAGGGAGAGTTAGGTTTGGGTTGAGAAGTGGGATAATCCTCTGCATTGCTATCAATAAAGTTCAAACTGGAGCTGTGCCCAAGGTGACCCTGATCCTTTGATCCTTTTTCAAATTCTCACATTTGAGGTTGTTATTGAATGGTATGCATATGGAAGAAATATGGGAACCATTGAAATGTTGAATACTTTGATTTTGTGTATTCTTTTCAAGGAATGGGAGAACCTTTGAATAAGTATAATTTGGATTTGATTACTTTGCTTCATAGACAATTTTTGAAATTCTTTTTCTATCTCTCCTAATTTCAGTCAACCACACTAGGCGAAATGAAAACAGACCCATTAGATTAAGGAAAGCAACGCTACTAATTATCCTTATTGTAGATAGGGTTGTAAATAGATTTTCCATATGTATATAAATAGTATAGCTTATCATATATAGATTTAAAAACTTTCTACATATTTTGTAGTTTCAAAACCCGCGGCATCGCGCGGATACTCTTGCTAGTTATACATATACTAAAAACCGGTTTCATTGGCACTGCTTTTCACTGTTCGTGAACAGTGAAATGGCAGAAATGCCCTTTGTTTCTTCTCACTCCCACGTTTTGTTTTTTGTTTGGTACAGCAAAATTTCGGTTTTGCCCATCTTGGCCACGCGTCACTCATCGTTTAACCCTATGTTTTTTTTTTTTTTGGCTTTTTCCCAATCTTTCTTTCGGGTTCTGGTTCTTTCTCTCAACCATGGCCTCCATTCCAATATCCGCACGCACAGACATAGCCAAAGCAAAGTGAACCATTCGTTCCCTTCCATCCTTCGCTTCCATTTCGTTTCGCAGAGTCTGCGATTTCGTAATTCGGTTGCGTACCGTGATCGCGACACTCTCTAATGGCAGAAGGAGTGGTGGTAGATGCGCAGTACCTCAAAGAAGTCGAGAAGGCTCGCCGCGACGTTCGCGCACTCATCGCCTACATGAACTGCGCTCTGATCATGCTTCGTTTGGCGTAAGCGCTCCTGTTTTTCGCTTTCATCTTTATCGTTTCATTTGTCTCTGTAGTGGTCTGTTTGGTTGCCGAGAAAATCTAGGGAGAAAGAAGGAAAATGAAATTCGTTTATGATATAGTGATATGCAGTTCTAAATTTGTGTATAACTATCAATTCGTCAGTTATTTTTAGGATTTTCTGTTTGACCAAAAAGAGCCTTAGCTATGGAGTGTGCATTTTCTACTACTGAAATATTGAAAGAGAAATTTTATTTACTAATCTTTATTAATATTGCTACTCCGAAGTTAAATACAAATCAATTGATGCAGGTGGCATGATGCTGGAACATACAACGCCGAAATCAAAACAGGAGTAGCTAATGGCTCGATCAGGAACGAGCATTTAGGCCTTGGGTTCACAAAATCTGGAGAGCTTTCTTTCTCGCCTGCAAACAAAGGTGGCCGAGGATGAGAGCCTGTGGTGGACCGCGGCCAAAATACTCGACGAATCAGCTCTGAGTCAGCTTATAGCAGCCGAGAACGACTCGCCACCGCCACCGGCTCATCAGCTCCACGCATTCTCAGGTATTCAAGTTCTTTTTACTTTTCTGGGTTTTTCTTTTTAGAGATTTTTTACCTTTTTTCTGATGAGAATGCAGGTTTTGGATTTAGCATTTGATTTTCTCTGATGGAATTTTGAATTTGGTGTGTGGAAATTCGATTTGAAGTTGTATTTTTTTGGGTCAATTTTGAATTACAATTTGAAGTTAGATTTTTACTAGGTTAATGTGAATAGGGACGATGAGCCTAGAACTGCATTAGTTGCTTTACTCAATGGAAAATACAATTAGTGGAGAGTAATTCATATGATAAATTTATATATCTAGATAATTGATGTTTCCTTTTTTGAGTTGTAGTTTTGGTTTAATTTGTAATTTTTATGGTGCTTAAGAATCCATAGCTTCTGAGGTTTGATTATTTTCTATTTTTAACTTATCCTTGGGTAAGCAATTTTGATAAAATTATGTTTTTGCTCCGCTTTTCGGTATTTTCAAGCAATTGAAGTTGAATATGGAGAAGGTTTTGATGCATTTAGACCTGTTGGACTCTGAAGTTTGATGTGGTAATGAATTTAATGAGTTATGTGTAATTAGTTAAATTGTGTTTTATGTTATGTCGAATTTAATGTACTAATTATATTTTATGCTGCTATAACTTACTGTTAATGTACTAATTATATTTTATGCTGCTATAACTTACTGCAAGGCTTTCTTAAACGAAAAACAATATGACATGAAGCTTGATGATCTAATTGCGCATTGAGTTTTTTGGGTGAGGGATTTCAAGTTTTCCACCAAGTCTCTCTCTTATTTTTAGTTTTTGAGTTGCAGGTAATACTTTATGGTCAATATGATCCTATATCTATTTAATTAATTATATTCTTAGATCATGTAGGAAGACTAGCAAGTAGCAATGCTGCTGCTTTTTAAGTTGTTTATTCCTCTTATTTGGATTTGATGTGGGATATCCATGACTGGTTGTTCAATCCAAAATCTGGGATTGTTGTTTTTATGGTTATAAAAGGTGAAGATTAGAGGAATTTAAATACTTTAGTTGAAGAAGGAAAATTGTACATATTCATGTATAACCCATATTGCTTCCTTTCTCTTTCACCTATCTGATTTGTTGGGAGTTTGATCTCCACCATTACTAATATCCGTGTCTGCTGCCATTGTACACACACATATATATAGTTTCTTATTCTTCGTAATTAATAGTTATTTGAAGTAATAATATTGGTACATGTGTGTGTGTGTGTGTGTGTATATATATGTATGTATAGAACTTAGAACCTAGAGTGAAAGTGAGCACCTGTTGTGCATTAACCAGAAAATTTATTTAAAAATCTTTATTATTGGTTTTTGCATTATTTGTTGGGAAATATCCATTCCCCTCTGTGCTTATAATTTTTAATGCAAAGAAAACAAGCAAGTTGGGAAATATTTTTGAGTTCCTTAAAAAAATTAAGATTACCGATTTATTTTCCTTATTTCAATGTCAATGCAGCTACGTAAAATCTACTTAACTAATGGAAAGGACCTAGCCTTTAGCTGCGGTATAGTTTTGGTTGGTAAGTTCCTACTATGACTCATGTGAATCTGTTGCAGAGTGGTTTTAGTGTGTGAATTTGATCTTTCAAGCTTATCTAAATTGCTTGAGTGCTTGAGTGCTTGAGTGCTTGAGTGCTTGAGTGCTTGAGTGCTTCAATGTTTGAATTTGATTTTTCAAATTGTATCTAAATTGTAGTCCATTAGCGAAAACTTTTATTAAAATGTAATGGATGCCTTTGGTTAATAATGCATATCAAGACCTTTGAATCTGCTGATTCAGATGTTTGAACAATAATGCATATCAAGACCTTTGAATCTGTTGATTCAGATGTTTGAACACAATTGAAGTTCACTATGTTGTTTTTGCAGTTTGATTAGCAATTGTTAATTAGAGTTGCCTAATTTTTTACTAAGAGTTTAGGGCCAATTAGCAAATCTATTGAGTGATATGTAAGAATCTAGAAGCAAACCTTTTGGAGAAGTTGAAGTCATTAGGAGTAAACTAATAAAATTTGACTCCTGACCAACATGTTTTTTTTACTATTAACAACTTCTCAACCATATTTACTGATTGCAAGAACTGGTTGCATTTGAAACCCGCAGCATCGCTTGGGCAATTTTTGCTAGTGTTTTACTATATTTGTTATCGTTGTTGTTTAATTTCAATATGAATTCAACCAAAAGACTTGGATAGCGAGTATTTTCTTGATATATCTGAGAAAATTAAAATAATGACATAAAAATTAATGTAATTATCTGTAATGTATAATTGATTGCCTCTAAAGACCATTTCCAATCCTTGGGTTTAAACCTTAAATTTTTAACTTAGAAAATTTAGGTTTTAACCCAGAAACAGTTTTTCTGCTCCAATTCTTATGGGTTAAAATTATAGCACCATATTAGTAAAGAATGAATTTAGGCTATATTTTTTTAATTAATTTTTTTTTTAAAATTATGTAGACTATCCTAAATTAACTTTATGAACATTTTAACCTAACAATATTTAAATTCTGATAAATATTGAAAAATCACTAACTCGACACATGAAACTCATGAAGCACTATGGAAAATTCACTAAATCGGATCATTAATAAACCATGATTAATAGAAATGGTTTTGGAAGGTGGTGGAAAGAAAAATTGGAAGAATTGTAGGAGAAGAGTGAGTTTTGTGTGGATGTTTGAACAAATACATAGGTATTTATAGAGTTTTTGGGGGGATTTTGAGTTGAATAATTTTTTTTTAATTGTTTTAACCGTTGGATTTAAATTTGGGCCATTAGATTTTTTTTTACCGTTAGATTTGATCATATTTAATCTTAGCCGTTAGATTTGATCATATTCACTAAAAACAAAAGTTTGAACGTGAATCGTTGGATTAACCAACGGCCTATTTAAATCGGACCGCACGATAAAAAATCGAGCCGTTAGGCTCATGTTTGCATGGCAACAATTGGGTTAGGGGAATGAAATAGGGGGAAATAGAAGGTAAATTTTAGGACTTACTACAAGGGTTGGAGTTGGTTTAAGGGTTCTAAATTCGAACCAAGTTGTCTTTGCAACTCAAATAGTCAAAGTACATGACTGTTGACAAAGAACTAATTTCGCCTAATCCATCATACAAAATTATAAAAAAAAAAAAATTTAAACAAATAGTCATCGTACTTAAACTAATTTATAACCGTCCACAATACTTGTCCTACTAAAAGTAAGACACAAATGCATTGAATGTTACAAAACCGCATAACCATTCTAGTCCTCTTGGTCCCAGAGCAACTCATCAACATGCTCAGCCAAATTCTATTCGAACTGCATCAATTTCTTCTTGAGTGTATGTATCATTTTCTTTTAACTACAAAAAAAATCACCAGTACTCATTTTTGTGGTAACAACAATAAGTCTTAACAGATAACCAAATGAAGTTTTCTTGATTCATAAACGAGTCGTATTTGCTCACCACCCCTATTAGGTGGTGTGCAGTACCACCCTTTTCAAAGTGTGCCGTCTGTTGGTGGTTTAAACATAGTTAACTTATTCAGTTTTTTTTTTCTTTTTTTATTTAAACAAGCCATATTATCTACACTAAGGAGGTGGGGGAGTGGGCTAAGCCTCACAATGAGCTAACAATAATATGATTTGAATTCGCCTTTGGTGAGAGTCGAACCTAAGACTTCTTACTTACAAGTGAAGAGGAATATCACAAGACTGTAGTACTAATTGGCAACTTAATCCAACCATCAAAATTGTTTTTGTATACTTCAAGATCTCATACGCCAAAAATCAGCGAAAACAAATGTTAGGAGATCAAGTAACGGGAGAAAATCATCCAACGGTTAGAAACGAAAAATCACGATTTAATGGTCGTTTTAAATCTAATTTTGATGGTTTTTTTACAAGTACACTCGTAGACCCTAAAAGAATACAATAAATTATGAATGAACTCGATCATCAATTTAAAATATTTACTCTAGTGGATACAACAAAAGCTTACGTTCTATTTAATAGAAGTATAGAATAAACTCTTAAGTGTTTTGGAATTTATTGTTTTGACGAGACACGCATTCTACCAAATTAGTTTTCACGATCCAACCATCAAATATGCCTGTATATACTTCCAGATCTCATATGCCAAAAATTACCCAAGAAAAACTTTTGTACATAAGGTAACAAGACGAAATTATTCGACGATTAAAAATGAAAAATCACAGCTTCACAGTCATTTTAGCTTTGATTTCAATGATTTTTTACAAGGCCCCAAATTGAGATTAAAATCACACACCAAAGTGACCAGATCATCAAATTCGATGATCTTTTAACCATTTGAACTTAATGTTAAAATTTGAGAAATTTTTTTTTTCAATTTGCCCAACATATTCTTTGTATTCGCCAAGTCAACTAACAACGATTTGTTGGGTCACAACACAACCTCCGTTAGGCAAAGCCTAAAATTTTCTCCCCAAAAAATAGGTGGCCCGATGAAAGACTCCAAAGTTTCATCGACCAAACGTTATTTCCCACTTTTCTCATCAAAGTCAAATATTTCAGGCAACCTTTGCATGACAAGCCCTTAGAGCTTGCCTGACGAAAATTTAGGTTTTTTACACGTGTCAAAATTCCCAAATGTTTTGCCCGATGAACCCTTCCGTCGAGCAAAGGTTTAAAATGTCATAACTCCCAAACCCATGACAATCTATTAAATTTGTTAACCATCGTTAAGTCTCATAACACATGGCAATCTATTAGAATAATGATCACTACCAAAAACTTGGTCTTGCCCTACAAAATTTTGCCCAACGAACCACATTTCGTCGGGTAAAGGTGTTTTACTAGACGAATTTTTAGTTGGTCGGATAAAACTGGTCAACATTTAGGGTTTACCCAAAATCTTTACACAACAGAAAGTTTTCGTAGGGCAAGGTGAAAATCGTCGGGCAAATATTTGGCGCCAAAAGGAAATAAATGGCACATAATTGTGAAGGTTTGCCTAACGAAACAGAGGTTCGTCGGCTTGATGTCCTATGCCTGACGACCATGTTCATTGGGACAAGTTTTCATGTCGTTGGGCAAAGGCCCACAATGACCTGTAAAAAAATTCACCGATGATTTTCGCATTCTACGAAACTAGATTTACGATCCAACAGTAAAATGGTTTGTATGTACTTCAAGATCTCATACGCCAAAATAACCAAAAACAGACATTTGGAGATTAGGTAACAGGACAAAATCATTCGACGGTTAGAAACGAAAAATCACAATTTTATTTAGCTTTGATTATGATGAATTAAAATTATTTACGCTAGTGAATACAACAAAAGCTTACATTCTACTTAATGGAAGTATAGAATAAACTCCAAGTATCTTGGAATCTATTGTTTTGATGGGACATGCATTCTATGAAACTAGTTTCCACGATCCAACCGTCAAACTTGTTTTTATATACTTGAAGATCTCATATGCAAAAAATCAGCGAAAAAAAACGTTCGGAGATCAGGTGACGGGACGATAATTCGACGATTAGAAACGAAAAATCACAATTTAACGGTCGTTTTAATTCCAACTTTGATGATTTTTTACAAATACACTCCTAGACCCTAAAAGAATACAATGAATGAACCCGATCATTAATTTAAAATATATTACCCTAATGAATACAACAAAAGCTTACGTTCTACTTAATGGAAGTACAAAACAAACTTTAAAGGTTTTGGAATTTATTATTGTTTTGACAGGACACGCTTTCTATCAAATTAGTTTTCACGATCCAACCGTCAAACATGCCTGTATATACTTCGAGATCTCATCCACTAAAAATTACCCTAGAAAAACTTTCGTATATAAGGTAACGGGACGAAATAATTCGACGGTTAAAAACGAAAAATCACAACTTAACAGTCGTTTAGCTCCGATTTTGATTGTGACATCCCGTCCCGAAATCTATTGTATTTTATTCTTAGTAGTAGTGAAATTATCAAAATACCCCTGAGATGCCACATAGGCCTTCCACGTGGACCTCAATTTTCCTTTCACCTATCCAACCTTATTTTACTATTTTTGAATAGTACTTATTTTTGAATAGTTCTTATCATGTATCAGCCTTCAAAGAGGCTTAACGATGAGGGATGGTGAGCAAATTGCTTTAAACAAATATTATTTTAGTTTTTAGAAAACCCACTCTTTTCAATCCATGACGAGTAATGATATTCATACAATGTTTTTATACCACATTTGCTATCTTAGATGACATCTGATGTGGACAACCACATCATTTGAAAAATTTACAAAACCCAAGGAAAGGAAGGAGAAAGACTCCTCGTATACCACAATCATCATTTAATTAACTAGTCTTAATTATTAGTTTATTAATTAATGAACTACATTTAAAAATCTAATTAATTCAAATAATGTAGATATCCGCATCAAATGTCATCTAAAGTTGTATGAAAATATAATACAAAAACATGATATGAATAACATTACTCATCTATCACACATCAATTATCATTGTCACTCTTACTCTCTTTCTTTTCTCCTTTTTAGCCGGTTAGCACACTTTCACTTTCTCTCTCTTTTTTCTCTTTCCCTCTCTCTCTTTTCTCTCTCTTACACACATGACATCACCATCATTTATCCCATTTTGGACCGGTTCTCTATCTCTCCCTTTCTCTCTCCAACATTTCACTCATCCCCCTCGCCTCTGAAACTCTCTCATACCGTAGCTCTCCCTCTCTCTCTCTCTCTGACACAGATGCATCACTTCATTATTTTCTTTTTCCTCTCTCTCTCGTTTTTTCCCCCCAGCCGAAATGACCTTCTCTCTCTTTTTCCAGCTCACTCGAAAACTCTCACTCTCTCTAGAGCTCCGAGACCTCTCATCCCCTTTCCTCTTCGTAATTTAAACAAATCAAACCCCAAAACCATGAAATCTTAATCTCTCGGACGAGAGGAACCCAACAATGCCTTTGCATGTGCTATCGGAGAACTGGGCAGTGAGCTGCCATGAAACCCGAGAGCTTTGAGCTCTAACCTTCAATCCCAGGTGAAATTCTTTCCTTTTATTTGAGTTCTGGGTACCTATGGAATTGAGGTTTCTGTTAGAGTTGAGCTTTAATTTGTGGGCTTTTAGCCCCTGCCGTCCTCTGTGCATGCATGTCCAGTTCCGGCGACGAACTCCGGCTAGAGCCGTTGAGTTGGACGCCAACTGGAAGTCTCTTTCTCTCTGATCTTAATTAGTATGTATTGGGGAAGAATTAGGAGTGGTTCTTGACCCACATGGCAGGCTCTAAATTGTGCATGCATCTCATATCTATTATCCAGAATCTGGTGAGCACATTCGAAGAAAATCCGGCGAATCCGAGGTGGATTCAACCTCTTCCCCTACGAAATGTTGTTTGGGTATGAATCTAAACCTTCTTTTGAGACTTGAATCTGTGTTTTTCACTTGGAAATGCATCGAAATCAAACTCGAGAACCCCAATGGTATATTTCGTTAATCACGTTAGGTGTTAGAAATTGTACAATGTTAGAATATGCTTGTTTGGTGGGAAATTTTAGAAAAGAATGATGTCGCTGTACTATTTTTACAACAAGGACCAAACTGTAAAAATTGTTGAAGCTTTAGGGTTGTCTGGTAATTCTAGGAAGTTGGGGGCATTTGTGCAATTACCTCTAATTTTAGGGGCAATTCTGTAAAATATGAAAATTGGACAGATTATAACTAATCAATCCATTTTGGTTATGATTTATATTTAAGTACTTTGTTAAAGTCAACGTGACTTGGTATAGGTACAAGCTTATTTGGATTGACAAACGACAAGGGTCACCAAGGGCGAGCACGCTTTGGTTATGTGAGTGGGTCTTTTTGTTTTTATGTATATATATGTATATGTGATTTTTTCCAACAACTACTTTTATATATTATGATCTGACATGCCGTGTTTAGCTTTACAAATAGATTTTTCTCACACTTTATGTTTTTAATATTATTTGTGAGCATAAACTTGTGGCATGACATCCTTATATTTTATTTGCTCATTATTACTTGTTTGCATGGTGTCCCTTAGTTATTTGTACTATCATAGGCCAAGGACTAGCTTCACGTGTAGTTCACATGCACCATTTACATTCGCTTTGGATCCAGAGTTAGGTGTCAGCTTGTCATTTTGTATGATGTGTTGGACTCGTATGTGATGCGACTAGCGCAGCTCATATGATGTAGTACTAGAATATAAAACATACACCCAGCCTGTCCCACTATCTGAATATCTCTGCAGTAGACTTGTGTGCCTACATAAATTAATGAGCATTGTTTTCTTGTGATATTGATTTGAGATTTAATGTTAAGATATCTTGTTGGTGTACCCTACATCTTTTCACTCACTTTTGCTGCATGGTATCGTATTACATTCTAGTATTATATTATTTTTGGGAAACCATATACTTGTTTTACAGCGAGGGGTTACACTTTTCAAAAATGTTTTACAAAACTTTATTTTCAGGCTCACTCACCCTTGTTTTTCGCCCCTCCGGGATTTTAGTGGCAGGTGTTTCTTGACGACGAGGATTGTTGGCCAAAGCTGTTATGTAGGAGACTTTTTCTTTCGGTATAAATGTCTTTACTCTTCCTTTACTGCAATTTATCTATGCTTTGACATCACTTGTGTGATATGGGTTCAATCTCGCTCACATGCGCACTTTAAATTAGACACTTTTAGGTTTTAATTTATTCACATTTTCCACATCACTGCACTTTATGGCCTCGTCACCTTTCAAGTGTCGGCCAGCACATCACAATTTGGGTGTCCAGGTGGACATTCTGGGTTGAGGTGTGTCAGTTTGGTATCAAAGCATAGGTTGGGTAGTATTGCAATCATCACAGACGTGATGTAAGCATTCTCGGTTCTTGAACTCTAACGTCATAATTATGCCACCTCATTGAACACAAAATATGCTAGCTTTTCATTATTTTTGAGCAATTTGAAACGACTATCGTTGACAATTTTTTGACGACTTACCAACCTTCTAGAAGAACGCTTTGGCGACCGCCATTAGACTTTAAAGTGAAGAACCTTCTTGCTAAGGAAACACCTGAAATGGAGACGTTTTGGTGACCCTAAAGTAAGGTAGCCGTATCGATAACTGTGTGCCACCTGAAATTTACTAACCAATCCCAACTACAATCCAACCATCGTTACCAACCCTTCTTTGTTAGGAAACTGCAAGCATTTTCATCCTTGGCAACCTTTATTTTTGTGCCACCTCCCATAATTTCCTCGAGGTTTTGCTTCACCTCGATGTTTTTGAAAATGTCTCGAGTGACTATGATAATGTTGATGTGGTTGCACTTAACGGAAAAATATCTGGGGGATAGTCACATTTGATTCCAGATATTCAGGAGGAAGATCGTATTTTGATAAATCTCATTCTGAGGTAACGTAAACCACTATTCCCATTCTCGAGCTTAGGGTAGTTTCTCAAACACTAGTTTCTATAGTTACATACCAAAAGCATTAGTCAGTGTTCCCAAAAGGGACAAAATCACCTCATAGGAGCAGCCTTCCTAGAAAATGTTACTTACTCTTCCGACCATGCCCTAGGTAGTAGCCAACCTAGATGACGCTAATTGTCACCAGAACGAGATTCTTCTATATTCGGGAGCTGTGAACCAATATCCAGGCAGTATATGATTTCTGATACCGGACATATGCTAGTATCTAGGAGTGATAGCTTTGTGCCAGGACACCGGTTCACTGTTCCAGTCAGTCATATTATCCTTGTTTGTTCAAATACTTCAAGCACATGGTACCTTAGTTGGGTACATCTTGACAATTCCTATTCCACAAGGCAAGTCTGTTATGCCAGTGCGAGTGTAGTAGTTGCACTATTTCCATTACCAATCCGATAATGCCAATTAATCTTATTTTATCGGATATCGTGGAATTCCACATAACTCAAGAGATGGATTGATTGCATTATTATTAATCCTTTGGTGGACCGTCGACCGAAAGTAGTCATTTTCGACAACCTTTTTTCCTTATGGTCAGTCCCACTGGCAAACATCAAAAACTGAACCACAAATTAATCCCTGCTGTAAAAGTGGAACATTTATTGAGAAAAGTTGTGAAGGCTTATTAGCACGTGTTGCAAAGGAAGATGACAAACTAGTACAACTAGAAATTGTGAACCCGGTTAAACTAAATTCTTGACGTCATTCCTAAATATCTGTCTGGGATACCACTAGATTGAGATGTGTGAGGCACCACTGATCTATGTCCAGGTATAACACCTATTTTTCTTGAATCTTCATCGTTGAAACCTCTGCTTCCATTCATGAAGAGCAAAGACCGAACCCTCACTACAAGAAAACATGGCTTCTGTGATGACCAACATTCGTCACATAAATATGAAAAATCGTCACATTTGACTATATGTGACGAAATTTCAGCATCACAATTAGCGTCACCTATACAGTGTCACCGATAGTTTAAGTGACGAATATTGGAGTCGCCACATATTTTCCTTTTACGTGATGCTTCTTCCGTCACTTATTATTCTAATATGTGACGAAATTAGCATCACAAAATACAAAATTCAGTGACCTATGTTTTTCGTCTCATATCAGACTTATAAGTGATGCTTTTTGGGTCACTCAATATTATCCTAGAATTACATAATTACACTAAGTGATGCTGAAATCGTCACATATTCTTTTGATGGATGAAGCGGCTTATGTCACATACGTTATAATCAAATAATTATTTAGAAATAATATTTGAGGAATCCATTACTTATTCGTGTTTCGTAATCTAGAATAGCAACTCATAACAATTATAAGGTAATACTTCCCATTTTCATTAATCAACAATTAAACCACATAAGTTCAAATATGTTCAACAACTATACATCCAACAAAATAACATAAACATCCCAAAATCAATCTAACCCATGGTGACCTATCTTAATAATAGCAATTTGTGAAGAAGGGTACCAAGGCCTATACATGGACCGTTTAAGGTACTAACTAACAAAAGAAAAGTCTAAGACACATTGAGGTGCTAACAAAAAGGTCTACCATGTGCATACTTAACTAATAACAAAAGACATAACTATCGAAATCATTCTTCTTTCGAGTCATGTTCTTCCAGTTCAGGATAAACATTTTCACTAGATGAGTTATTACCATCAGATTCCTTCGAGTTGTTGCTGGTCTGCCCCTGACTTGCAGCCAAAAAAGCCATAATTTTTTATGCCAATCATTTTGTAAATCCAACCGAGCTCTCAATTCTTCATTTTCCTGTTGCAATTTGAGGAAACCATCTGATAGAATCTTGATCTGATCTCTTATATTAGTTAACTCAGAACTTAAAGCCATAGAAGAAACACAACTAAAGGTATCCGTATAAGGGAAAAGACTTACACCATTAATAGATTTTTCCTTCCTTCCAAGGTTCTCAGCCATGATTCCAAATTCATCTTCCAATGGTACTTGTATGGAATCGAATATAGTACCCTCAGGTGCTTCTTGGATTAGTTTCTCCCTAACTTCATCCTTCTTTTTCTTCATGTTATCCTTTCATATTAAAATAGTAAATACAAACAAATAAGTTTCTTTTGTTTCAAACAAATCAGCCACAATATGCTTAAGAAAACACCACTTAAATACTTGGATGTGATCCTGAACTGATGTAGAAGCAAACCATTGGGTATAAACTATCTTTACATATGATTTTGTAGTTTATGCTTCAATGTGTTTTACATAGGATTAGGCAACATACAACGTATAACCTTTAAAGTAGTTTATGTTTGAATGTATGTTAGGTATAACCTTTCAGCTTCTAGCTAGTTATATTAAGTTTTTTTTTTCAATTCAATCTTGCATGTTCACTTTATTTGTGTTTCCTAAGTTGAATCATGTCAAATTTGATTTTTTTTTAATCTCCATCTCCTTTAAAATGACACAAATGATAAGTCTGTGAATGATTTACATATTTGTCCCGGGCAACATCATTTATCCACTTACCATTCTTGTCCTTATGGAGAGCCCCCCAATTGTCAATCACAGATAATGGATTTCCTTTCTGCTCAATAATGCTGAAACATACATTAGAATATGTAAATTCCATAATGAGTATAATAAGTAATTTAATTTCATTACCATCTGGGCCTTCCTAGCATGTTGGATAAATGGCATTGCCCCTCCTTTGTGGTGATACTTATGTTTCTTCCTATTATCACCATTTTGCTTTGAAAGCTCCTACATTACACATTTGGTACATGACATACAAAAGAAGATTTAGTTAGCTATACAGGTGTACAATTTGGAAAGTTTCAAGCTCTCAAACTTGTCATATATAACGTCATGTATTTCAGTTGTACATATTCATTCACCTTGGAGGGCTATCTCACCTCACCTTCTATATATTCTCTCGGTCAACAATGTTAGAAACATCACAAGCTAAGGAGAGAGAAACATATATATAAACACCAAGCTTAAGGAAATTGAATGGAAGATACTCTTTCTTCTACCAAGGGCATTAGGCTAACACAGTTAGTCAGATAAGTATATGATAACCATTTTCAAACATTAAATTTTAACTCCAAATTACCTATGTGTCAAGAAGTAACAATCAACAAATTCATAGTTTAACTCAAAATTACCTAAGTGTAAAGAAGTAACAATCAATTTAACCACAAGGTGAAATTCATTAATGCATGTTAAGATATTTTTATTTCAAATATGGCTATCGAAACTATTAGACGATATGGGGTGACTGATGCTGCATATAACTGATGTTGCATGACTGATGCTGCATACATATGGGGTGACTGATTATTAGACGATATGGGGTGACTGATGCTGCATATGACTGATGTTGTATACTGATTGATTATTAGACGATATGGGGTAATTGATGCTGCATATAACTGATGTTGCATGACTGATGCTGCATACATATGGGGTGACTGATTATTAGACGATATGGGGTGACTGATGCTGCATATGACTGATGCTGTATACTGATTGATTATTAGATGATATGGGGTGACTGATGCTGCATATGATTGATGCTGCATATGATTGATGCTGCATAACTGATGTTGCATATGACTGATGCTGCATACATATGAGGTGACTGATGCTGCATATGACTGATTCTACATATGGATATTAAACGATATGAGGTGACTGATGCTGCCAGATTTTATGTTTCTAACTTGGATTTATACTAGAAAAGATTGTATATAATACATACCAAAGAGAGTGTAGTATTGTAAACATTATCACATAACCAATCCCAATGACTTTTTGGTCCCCCCTTCCATATCATATCATTTGGAAGCTTAGCTCATCCTCTCGCAGGTGTTCCACATGACAAGTAGTGTAGATGTAACCGGTGCCTAAACTGAGAGTACAACTTTGCCATCTTTTTGTTAACATATTCAATAATCTTCGGATGAGATAAGTCCACAACAAATAATACCTATTGTTAAACATAAATATATGCAAGTGAGTGCTTGAAATTACAATGAATAAATTGAATTAAATTCAAAACTCACAAGCAACTTCTCTTGCAGTTTCTTCTTTTCTGAAGCTGGGACCTTAAACCATCTCTCATAACAAATCGGTGAATAAGTCCGAACAATATTCCCTATCTCGGACGTGAAAAAACCTGACACAACTGGATCACTTGGAACTTGATGTTTAAAATCAAAGATGATTGGCATCTTCAGGCCGTTATTGGCCTCCAAAATATCATGGATGCTTTTCCCACATGACTTTCCACAAGTCATCTTTTTTGCAAAAAAAATCAAAATCTGTCTCTAGAAAAATATACGTATCTGTAATCAATGTAATGTGTTGTTTAAAACTACGTTAATAAGGAAAAAGTAAATAATTGTAACTACCTTTCTTACCTGGGTTAGTGTTTGTTGACGAAGGTGCAAGTGGTGATGGAAGAGGTGTTGGTGGAGGAGGAGGTGGATGAGGTGCAAGTGCATCATTTGGAGGAGGAGGTAAGGGATCCCTCACACGCTTCAACCTCTTTCCTCGCGGAGGTGCAGGTGGTGGTGGAAGAGGTGGTGGTGGCGGTGCAAATGGATCATTTGGAGGAGAAGGTAAGGGATCCCTCACCCTCTTTCCTTGTTGTGTAGAAGTTGCCATCTAAATATAAAACATAAAAGTAAATAACACAACCAAAATATTAATATATACAAACACAAACCATTATAAGCATAGTGACTATCTGTAAAATGACAAGCAAATATATTTACTATTGTAGGATAATAAACATTAATTTATAATGCATAGATCTCACCATAGTCATCAATTGTAATCATCATTAGTATCATTGGTTCCAACATTCTCCTCCTCTTCCTTGTCATTTTCTTCCTCCTCCTCCTCATCCCTCTGTAGCCCTAGCATTCTTCGAACCTTCTCATTGTTAATATCAAAAGATTCAGGATCAACATCATCTCTACATAATGATATATCAACTTCATCGTCATTATGGACCCGCCTTGTAGAATTTTCAATTTCATCTACATACTCATCATCGTCTTCGTCAGTGGCATTGTCCTCCTCCTCCTCATCCTCATCTTTCTCAGGAACATCCCAAATGCGTCTATGTTGTATCTTTTGCACAACTTTCCATGGATGACCCAATTTTAAGTCATCAATATAAAATACTTGATGTGCTTGTTTAGCTAACACATACGGATCACCATCGTACCAACGATTATTTACATTCAATGATGTAAGATGATAATCCCGTATAACTTTTTTACCTCTTGTATCTGTATTGTACCAATGACATTTGAAAAGAATCACCTTGAAACCTCTAGTAAATTGTACTTTAATGACATTAACAAAGATGCCATAAAAGTTACATGTTTCACCATTATGCGACCCCGGCATCATAACCCCATTGTTCTGTGTTGTACGGTTTTGATCAACATGTCTGACCAAATATCGAATGTCGTTGACAATATAACCGGTGTATTGGACAATACGTTGATCTGGACCTTGGGCTAATGAAAAAATTTCTTCACTAACCAATCTAGGCTCTTGATAATACAATGACGTGACCCGCTGCCTAAACCATTCCGGAAACAACTGTCTATGCCTTTGTTGTACATTAGCATGACTATCTCTTTCCAAAATCTCGATATGCTCACTGCATAAATAAATAAAATGTAAGTGAAAGTTGTGGAATTATAATTATTTAAATAAATGTTCAACTATTACTATCACATACTTTTTTAAGTCTTCTATTTCGTCGCAATTATCTAAGACATACCAATAAGCCACTTCTATATCTTCCTTTGAAAGTTAAACCATTACATGAGCACCAAATGGACGTGCTTTTTTAGCAAACACTGAAATGAGCGCATTGGGATTACTACCATTGTCGTTTCTTTCTAGTCGGGTGAATTCAGCCTCAACTTCACATAAATACATTGAGCAAAAAGTTGAAGACTCGTATGCCAAGTGTGCTTCCACAATAGAGCCTTTAGGACAAGCTTTGTTACGATCAGATTTCTTGTATGAACCCAACAATCTAGATAAATGAACAATTGTTAGTACGTAGAAATAAAAAAATTATGTAACAAACAGAAACATCATGGCCATTTACCTTTCTACAGGATACATCCATCGATATCCGACTAGTCCTACCAATTTTGCTTCGCGTGGTAAGTGTGCCTAAGTGAACCATGGGAACGAAGAATGCAGGTGGGAAATTTTTTTCTAGTTTGCACAATATGAGGACAATGGCTTCTTCCAACTTGTCAAGATCAGTAACAGTCAAAGTCTTTGCACATATTTGTTGAAAAAAACTAGAAAACTCAACAATTGGACCATATGTATGCTTTTTCAAATATTTTCGAATTCCCAAAGGAAGCACATGTTGCATCAACACATGACAATCATGGCTCTTCAAACCAAATATACTTCCTTCATCCACATTCACTTTATGTGATATATTTGCTGCATAACCATCTGGAAATTTAATTGATTTCAACCAATGCAAGAAATCTTTACGCTCATATGGCTTAAATACATACTGAGCCAAAGGCTTATCCAATGTGTTACGTGCATTTAGTTTCAAATGCAAACTCTCTCTAATATTGATGTCTTGTAAATCCATCTGTGCCTTAAGGGTATCCTTCGACTTCTCCGCATTCAGCAATGTCCCAATCAAACAGTCAAATATATTCTTCTCAATATGCATAACATCAAGATTATGCCGAATCTTCAATTTGGACCAGTATTCCAACTCCAAAAAAATACTCTTCCTTGTCCAATTTAATTCTTCGGCATTCCGCTTCCTTTTCTTATCTTTATTAGTACGATACTGGCCAAGTGTACGAGGTAAAAGGGAATCAAGTTGATCAAGTATGTCATCATCTGAGAATTCTCTGGGACGATATCTCATCTCTCGGCGACCATTAAAGAGTTGAGAATTTTTGCGCCATGAGTGATTCATAGGTAAGTAACGATAGTGCCCAATATGACAATACTTTTCTCTCAACTTAGTGTAAGATCCATCCTCATTGCACACTGGACATGCCAACTTGCCACGAATGCTCCAACCTGAGAAATTTCCATAGGCCGGGAAGTCGTTAATGGTCCACATAACAGCTGCACGTAAATTAAATGTACTCCCAGTCATCTTATCATGGGTTGGAACACCATTTTCCCACAGTTCCTTAACCTCATCAACCAATGGACGCAAATAAACATCAATCTCATTTCCAGGTGCTTTTGGTCCAGGAATTAATAAGGTCAGAAAAGAAAAAGGTTTTTTCATGCATTTCCATGGGGGCAAATTATATGGAAATACAACAACTGGTCACATACTATACGGCTTACTTATATCTAAATAAGGAGTAAACTCATCACTTGCAAGACCTAATCGGACATTTCGTGGGTATCAAGCAAAATTAGGGTACATTTGGTCAAATTCTTTCCAAGCACTCGAGTTTGCTGGATGCCTCATTGTGTTCCCATCATTGATTCTTTTCTCCTTGTGCCACCTCATGTCTTCGCTCATATGTCTCGATATGAACAACCTCTGTAGCCTTCGCTTAAGTGGAAAGTATCGCAACACTTTTCTTGGAACTTTCTTCGTGGCAGCCCGTCCCGGATTATTGTTCTCGAAAATGTGAAATGTCAAAATTGCCCTTGGATGTTTTGTGAGGTTTTGTGAGTTAAATTTTAATTGGTGCCAATCAAGTATTTTCCTAAGTTTTGGGGGCCAAAGGGAATTAAAATCTTTAGTGTTGGTGATTGGTGGCTTTTGGACCACACATAAATACCCAAAAACCTTCTTTCTTTTCTCTCCCGTGTTCTCTCTCGTCTCTCTCTCGGTCTCGCACTCTCTCTCTTGTCTCCCGTACGGACTCAAACCCAAAACCCTTTGAATCGTGACGGATCGAGGATTCTAAGGTCACCATTGTGTTCGTGAGGACCATAGAAGTTCAAATGTACCATTTTCAGGTAAGAACTCCCTCATTTTCACGTCGAAACCATAACTCCGATTTTAAGTACTATTCATACAATCGTGAAATCGTGTGTTTTTGGACATTCTGAGCTCGCAGGGATCTTTGAGAGGCTCTCTAGAGCCTCGAAGAAGTTCGTTGGGTGGTTTTGGACATCGAAATCGAGAGGTTAAAGCTTGGTCGGGTTTTTCTTGATTTTTCCCAGCGAGATCTTGTGGTTTTTAAGGCTTGAAAGAGGTGTAACGTTGTTCTACTCATCTCCAGCTTTCCATTGGTGTAAATTTCATGCAATTTGGGTTAAAAACGAAGAAGTTAGGACGAAAATACGAAATCCCTAGTTTTTGGCGACGGCGATGGTCGTCGGAGTTCAGAGGTTGAAGACGATGGAATATTCCGTCAATTCTGACGAAATATTCCAACGCCGTCAGTCATCTTTAACTGTTACTGTTGGGATTTAACAGAATATTCCCGAAATATTCCTGACGGCGTTAAGTGACGCTGTCAGTGTGCCTGGCACGTGGGGGCTCGTCTGGCCGTGCCTTGGCCAGCGGGTGGGTGGTCGGAAAATTTTTCTAAAAAAAAAAGGGGATGTTCGTGAGGTTGTGTAGATCACGGTGGTATATTCATATACCCAATTTGAGCATTGTATGAGAAGTTATTACCTAGTTTTGTTTATGTGCTTTAAAATAACGCCTATATAGTTGTTTCTCATATAGGCGAGACTTATCCGGAGGACGAGCGTAACCAGGCTAGGCACGGGGGTTACGACCCAGCTACGTACCAGTATATATATACACACACACACACACACACACACTTGACGTTTTCCCAGAAAACGTATTTTAAAGGAAATGTGATTTGAAAATGCCATGTCATGCTCGTATTATATATTAGCATATGCATTATCATAATTATGCATATTGTTGCATGGTGCTGCGGTGGCCCAGGTATGCTACAGGTGAGTATATCATGTTGGTAATAGTTATGAGATGAATGGTGATGTTGTGATGCATATTGAGCTCATTAATCTGCACCTCGGTATTAGTGCTCCCGCCCAGAGTTAGGGGCATAGTCCTTCACGTGATGTTCACCTCCCGCACCATACGCTCATCTTGGATCCAAGTTAGGTGCACATTCCTGTCGTATAGACCACTTTCAGTGGGTTCGACTCGTAGGTAACCCGTGAATATTCGCACAGTCTTAACGTGATCGTAGCACTAGAGCGTATTATTATTTATACCCAGTCTTGTCGGTCAGACCACGTGAGGTGGTTCCGACTCGTGTGCAGATATGTATATACATGATGAGATATGATGAGATATGTGACGTATATACATGATGAATTATGTGATGAGATATGAGATTGAGATATGATTGAAATGAGCTCTAGATTTCGCTGTATAGATCACGTCAGGTGACTTCGGCTAGTATATGAGTTATATTGAATTGCATCACCTGGCTTACATTTGTGATATTATGAGGCATTGGGCATGGCATAAGCATGGCATACATATATTTATGTGGTTTTGGATACATTGAGCATGGTTTTGAATTATATTTATATACATATATATGTATCCTATTTTCTGGGAATTATATAGGTTTTCCAGTGAGGGGATAGCGCTTTTGATATCGTATGATTTTAGAAAACATTTGTTTTTGCCCACTCACGTATTTGTTTTGCACCTCTTCAGGTATTAGGTAGCATTTGTTGGTGGCTTACGAGGATTCAACGGAGGTTCTGACAGACATCCTTCATGTGGGACCACCTTCGGGTGTTGTTTAATTAGTACTTTTATGCTTGACTGCACTTAGGCTAGTTAAGCTCTGGTTGTGTAATTCACACTTATTCTCGCACTAGCATGCTATCTTAACTAGGATTGTTAGTTGCTCGGTTTTAATTTGTTTGTATTTCCCTTATTAATCTTGCTTCCGCACTGTGCTTATGGTTACGTCACGCTCACGTGACGACCAGCACGCCTCGATCTCGGTCGGGGTATGTCATTCTTTCTTTGCTCATAATGACTATCCTTATACCTTGGCTTATTACAGATTGGACATCTATCTTTCTTTTTCGTGTTCTTTATAAAATAGTGCACAATCATAGTAGCAAGCATGTATATTTTCACACCCCAATCCAAGAACTTTCAATATCTTCTTGCACTCACGAAATGAGTTAGGAACATTGTTAGGCTGGGGACACATCTTCTTCATCATTGCTAACATCTTATCAATTGCCTTGTTTGTCATGTGGTTGTCAACTTTGGTGTGAATCAACTCCACGACGTATGTCAAAATTGTATATTGCTTACATCCAAGGTGTAGTTCCTTTTGAGCTTCACCAAGCAACATCTCATAAGTATCAATATCTGTCCACGCATTGGTCATATCACCACCCCACATGGAATCTTGGTTCCCCATTGTATCTTGATCATCATCATCATCATCATTTATTCCTTCAAAGACATCCTCAATCATATTAAACATGTTGACATTAGAGTTACTGGTTGGCTCATTGTTCGTAGATACCGAAGATTCTTCTTGCACTTGTTGGATATGCTCCCCATGATCTATTCATCTATCATAATTCATGTCCATACCGGAATTCAACAAATGGAGATGAACATCTTCAACTAAGTGAAAAAAAGTGTTATGGCAAACTCTACAAGGACATGGTATTTGATTATTCTCGTTCACATGGTGACAAGCAATGTCAATAAATGACTTGATCCCTTTTCTATATTCGGAACTAAGGCGATCCCGACTACAAATCCATTGTCGATCCATGAAATCAGATCACTTCAATCCTAGTATTGAGCTGCATACTCTGACATATTTCAATAGGTTGCCATAATAGAAAAAATATATATGAATATGTATGTAAAATTGTTAAGATAGACGTATAATATAACAACCAAAAACGTCAAGAAGCTCAATTGAAAAATTCACATATCCCAACCATACAACAACTAGATTCTAAAACAAACGTATTAGAAAATAGAGAAATCATACAAAAATCACCATGCTAGATACTAAATTTGCAATAATTCAACAGAAAAACCACCATGCTTATTTCAGCATATACATGCACAATACTTCTTATTTCAGCATATACATGCACAATACTTCGTATTCATCATTACTATTCAAATACAATGATTATTTGGCTAGCTGTAGCATTAATAATATGGCATTGTAAATTGCAAGCTTTAAAGACAACATACTAACTTGGAGCTTTGGTCTTGTACTTAAGTAATCTCGACATTGAGCACCTTCAATCCTGAAAATCATAAATGTATAAAAATTTCATATATGTACAAAGATAAATGTGTATTAGAGTATAGTTAGATGAGAGCGCAATCGTAAGGTGCTATATGGAGTCCACTCTGCGGCTCTTAATCCATCATCTCAAACTATCATATTCACCTTTTCCCACCTTTCCTCTTCATGTCATATAAACACTCTTTTTTCCCCGAATCACAATGAAAAAGTGATGTTGCATACATATAGGGTGACTGATGTTGCATAACTGATGCTGCATAACTGATGTTTTATATGACTGATTCCGCATACATATGGGGTGACTGATGCTACATACTAACTGATTATTAGACGATATAGGGTGATTGATGCTGCATATGACTGATGCTATATATGACTGATGTTGCATAACTGATGCTGCATATGACTGATGTTGCATAACTGATGCTGCATATGACTGATGATGCATACATATGGGGTGACTGATGTTGCATATGACTGATGCTGTATATGGATATTAGACGATATGGGGTGACTGATGCTACCAGATTTCACGTTTCCCTTTTCCATGGGATTCTCTATTAAGTCTAATCCCTTAATATGAAGAAGATTGACATCTAGATGACTTGTTGATAGTTGTATGCTAGCTACTTGCTGCACTCCCTTAATTTAAGGAGTGACAGCTTTAGGGTTTACCGGGTTAGTAGGATTTGCCAAGGTAGGGTTGCTTGTAACCTTCTACCTCATTATATATCCCCTATTGTACATTCAATCAATATATGAAAAATACATTCAAACAAACGTAAAATTTCTAGAGAACTCTACGAGTGATTTGCGAAGCTCTAGTTGAGGTATGTAAGTAGTTTTAATCATTTCTTATATTTATGTGCTACCAGATCTCCTACCATCACCCTTTTTTCAGCCAGCCAAAACACAAGAAAGTACACATCTAAAGAATTCCCAACACAAGTAGCTAGTAAGAAACTGCACTAAGATCATTGTAGGCCCTACCCAAAAATTTTCAAGGCGAACCGAGTCTTGACTCTTGACAACACCTCTCTAAAAAAAGACAACACGCAACTTAATGGTTACAGACTTCCAACATTTGAACAAAAACAAAAAACAAAAAGATAACACTTAGTCAGGGGACTAAGAAAAAATATAAAAACATATATAATCACCAAGACCAAAATTTTGACTCCAAAGAGTAAAGAAGAATCAAGACTGGAACAGAAAACTCACTACTAGTATAACTCTCCCTGAAGCAGAGAACAATTCACCAGCAATATGATCTTTAGCAAAAGAAAATCAGAATCTGGGGAACAACTAAAGAAAAAAAAAATCCAAAAACAATTGAAGAAAATATAGAGAAACAAAGTACCTTGTTGTCAACTGAAAGAACTTGAGAAAAAAATCGAACTTCTCTTTCCCCAATTTGATCTTGTTATGTCAGAGAGATAAGAGAGTTGGTGAACGAGAATCAAAGGGTGGGAGAATGGCTGAATGAGGGAAACGAATGAGAGGTGGTAGTCGCCGTCGCTGGCAACCACCAAGTAGCCGGTTGTCGAAGTTAGGGTGAAGGAGTAGATGAAAGGATGCTGAAGACTGGGAATAAATGAGAATAAATGGATAGGTTTTGTTATTTGAGGGTTTTGATAATTGCATCTATATTTTTTATTTTTCATTCACTATTATATGTGAGGAATGGCCAGGTGACCTTCTTTCTTCTTATGTGATGAATTTAACATTGCGTCACTTAATCTATATTTTCTTGTAGTGCTTAAGATTGTACATTGTTCACTAACAATTCAATTGGGTGACGATTAAAAACCGTTAATCCATGTCTTGAATTGAAGATCTTTCTGACCAACTATATGGAACCTGAGCTTTCTTCGAGATTGATCAGAAGTTTGGTTGGACCAACTGAAGATTAGAAATGATCAAGTTCCTAAGACTGTGTTCAGGACTCGACATGTTCATTATGAGTTCCTTGTGATGCCATGCAAGTTAACGAATACTTCAACATTGTTTAGGAACCTGACGGACCGTGCATTTCACCCATGTCCCATGAGATTCGTGATAACCTTATCGAGAACTTCCTTGTTTACTCCAATAATGAAGTCAAACTTTCTAGACACTGATGATTTGATCTAAGCAATTTCAAAGAGAATCAACTTTACACTAAATTCCCCAAATGCCAGTTTTGCTCAGATCATGTTTCTTTTTAGGGAGACGTGAACTCAGCAGACGACATTCTTATCAATCCCCCTAA
Organism: Heteromeles arbutifolia; assembly: GCA_024362995.1. NCBI lineage: Eukaryota > Viridiplantae > Streptophyta > Magnoliopsida > Rosales > Rosaceae > Heteromeles > Heteromeles arbutifolia. Next base: position 19,776,616 of record JANCRC010000012.1, read on the forward strand.
AACAAAATGTTGCAGTCGAAGAAAAATTGGAACCCCTACAAGGTTTTGCGAAATACTAGGTATCTTTGGTCTTGTCGATTACCATTGACGTTTTGTGCTAACTTTCTCCACCATAACCTCACACCTTACAAAGTTGACTAGGAAATAAGTTAGTTTCATTTGAGATGTGAATGTGATTAAGTTTCTGACAACTGAGATGTTGTCTCTTTCCGACTATCGTTTTTACACTTCTCGATGACACCAATAATTTCAGAATTTGCAGTAATCTTTCACTGAATGATGTAGTTGCATGCTATGCGGTATGGTAGGGTAACTGCTTATGCCTTTCGACAACTGGGACCACATGAAGTGAATTTCCTCACTTACGACTTAGAGTTGACGATTGCTACCTTTAGACTAAAAAACTTGATAGCTGTTTCTCTATGGAGAAACATGCTAAAATCTTCATTGACTCCCTTAAACCCCTCAAATACATCTTCATTTGGAAGGAGCTTAATTGCAGACGGTGACGATGGAAGAAATTAATCAACGTCTACGATTGCACCATGGTGTACTACCCCGGTTGCGATTACAACTCACCAGTATTGATGTGATGTTACTTAAAGATTATCAGGAAACTTTGTTAACTAATTTCCAAGTCCAACCCTTCCACTTTTGACTTGGGATGAAAAAGGAGATTGCTTAGGCATTAAGCAACGACTTGATTTGTCAACTAGTTAAAGCAGGAAGAAAGAAATCGTTCGAGTGGTTACAATCACTTCTTATATCCGGATGGATATGAGAGAATATCACCATGGACTTTGTCTACAAGCAGTCTCGTACGCGTGGAGACAATGATGATGTTTAGGTGATTGTCGACCGACTTACTAATGTGTCCACCTTCTATTGGTCCATGGGGACACCCTCTAGACCACTTGGCAGAATTCCATCCCACATTTATTCTTGGTGTATTCCCTAACGCTGGGAAATTACGAAACACCCCTAATCGACTAAGTGGAAATCGTACGTGGATTTCAGGCGTGGACATCTGAGTCCTTATTACTCTTTGTACTTTTTCATGTCTTTCTAGGTAATGTGTTCTTACAAACACGTGTGCACGAATGAGGCGTAAATCGCACGATTTATGCACTTTTTCCAACGAGGGGCAAAATGGTAATTTTTCACTCTTGTAGTTCTATTACTTGTTTATCAAGACAACAATCGGTTGTTAGTATTGCAGGCTGCAGACTGTAATATTGATAATCTATTTGTTGGGTTCGTTAGGCAAGTAGGCAAGTAGGCAAGTAGGCCCGTTTCTAGTAGTATTTAATTAATTAGGCATCGTGCCTAATTAACTATTGTTTGGGTTTGACCCAAAGACATACACACACACACACTTACTCTCGTAATGCTCGCCACTACGATCGCGTGGACGCAAGCGATACGAAATTCGATGATACCACTATGTTGAAGAGGCTACACAAGAAACTGAGAAATGTGCAAGAGACTTGTATCCATACTTCTTCCTTGTTTAAATTTTGTTGTTTCAAATTTCGAGGATGAAATTTTCTTAAAGGGGGTAGATTGTGACATTCCATCCCGAAATCTATTGTATTTTATTCTTAGTAGTAGTGAAATTATCAAAATACTCCTGAGATGCCACGTAGGCCTTCCACGTGGACCTTATTTTTACGAACACGTGACCGCAAACGGAACTCAATTTGAAGTTATAACAAACAAGTTATGTTCGAAACAATACAAATTCACCTGAGAGAAGTTTAAACTTTAAAAACTAAGCTCGTGCAATGTGCACCACTGCCTTGGTCTAGCGTGGGAATCATGTATCAACCTTCAAAAAGGCTTAATGATGATGGATGGTGTGCAAATTGCTTTAAACAAAAGGAAAACTAATGAAAATGGCTTGAAAACTTTGAGTTTTAACGATAAGAACAAAATAAAGGGAAAAGTGAATAGTATCATGATTGACTTTTTAGTGTAAAAATGTGGTTTTTCGTTAAAATGAATACCGAAAGCTTTTCGTTAAAGTTCCCTTTGATAGGAGCATATTTATGCGACTTAGTTAGCTTGTTTCCTTGCATTTAGTTAGTTAGTTTCTACTTATTAGAGTGTTTTAAGCTATTTTCGTGTGTTTTCAGGTTCAAATGACAAAGTTGGCAAGAAAGTGCAATTTGGAGCATTTTAGAGCAGTTTTGGGCTTGGAATGGATAGCACATGTATGGAGCAAGGTGGATGGACGAATTTGAAGTTCAAGATAGGCTAGGAATGTGCAAAAGAGTTGAAGAAATTAATTCAAGTCATTGAAGATAAGGAATCAGCTAAAAAGAAGGAACATTATCCAAAACCTTATCCAACCTTATCTTATCCAAACTAACCTTATCTTACCTTATCTTATCTTATCCTATCATAATTTTATCCTACCTTAATTCCAGCTGCAAGGGGGACTCATTTTCATATTAGGATGCCTAAACCTTGTTTTTAGAAAGCCTTTTCCTTCTAGAAACATGTCACAACACTCCTTCTAGAAGCCTTAAAAATTTGGTGCCTGGACCCTTTCTAGAAGCTCTAGAACCTTCAATTCCTTTCCCCGTTGGGATCTAATGCACCTAATCCCTTTTCTCTTAGGATTGTGCAATCCTTTTCCCTTTAGATTTTGGTGCACCCTAGTCATTTTCTCACCCAATTTCGTGCCTTCCCTTCTCCCTATAAATACAACCTTTTGCGCCGCATAAATAACTACCCATCCTTCACCATAACTCACCTACATCCATCCACCACACAACCTCTTGTGTCGCAGCTTTGCAAGGAAGGAGAAGGAATGAGCCATCTGGAGCCGTGCTTGCCATTCAAGACGTTGGATCGTTGGATCGTTGAAGCGTTTCTAGGTGTATTCTATCCTTTGTTTTCAATGTTTAAATTTATTTATCTTTGTTTAATTGCGAACATGAGGAAATAAACTTGTTTTAGCTAGAGGTGAATTCAAAGCCATGATTATATGTTTTATATGAACTGATTACGTCCAGTTATTGTTTCTTGAGTCTTGAATGTGATTTGCTTATCTGAGTTATCAAAACTTGTTTATGTATGTGGATTGAGGATCGACACTTAATTTGTATGCATGAACTTGATGTTAGAGTATAAGGGAGTTTCACCTAATCGTTATGAACTTATATTCACAAGTAGTGGAAGTCACTAGTCATGATTGTGTTAAGTAAATCTTAGGCAGGAGTATCATGATCTTCATAGTTACGAATGCCTCGTCAATGCTTATGGTTTTCAAAGAACTTAATGACCTTTGATATGTTTTTCTATCATGCTTTTCATAGTTAGGGAACTTGATAAGGATAATTTGGTTGCGATGCGTATTCCATCCAATTCAATGAGTTAAGGAAAATCTGATGGTTAATTTGTGCTATCACGATTAACTTGGGGTGTTGTCATTCATAGTCTAAAGGAATAATAACTAGAAATTGGTTCGTATGCATATGTCATGTGTGGAGAAGGATCCTCTAACTAGCCTTTCACCCTTTTCAATTCACCAAATTCGTTTTATAAAGTGTTTTATGCAAAGTTTCTGCTTTAAGTTTTAAATTCGTCAAAAACAATTCCCTTTTTATTGAGTCTTGTTATTTGGGTCGAAATCTGTTTTCTTTTAGTTTTTTAGTTAAGTTAAGTTTAATTTTCGTCAAAATAAATTGTTAGGTCTAGAATTGAGTCTTTTTTATTGTTTATTGCTGTTTTTAGTGTTTTGAGTCAGTTTTGAGTCTATCGAGTCTATTTTAGTATTTTTGAGTCTTATTTGTGTTGATTAGCATCCCTAGTTAATCTCCGGTTTAGAACGATCCCTACTTACATCATTGCTACAATTATCAACAATAAGGTTTAATTTATGTGTCAAGTTAATTTTCACATCACCCTTAAACAAATATTATTTTAGTTTTTAGAAAATCTACTCTTTTCAATCCATCACACATCAATTCTCATCATCACTCTCCTCTCTCTTTCTTTTCTCCTTTTTAGCCGGTTAGCACACTTTCACTTTCTCTCTCTTTTCTCTCTCTCACTCTCTTTCTCTCTCTCTCTCTTTCTCCAACATTTCACTCATCTCCCTCTCGGATCTCCCAATTGATGCCCAGTCATTGTCCACGTAGATGTCATGTCATCAGTTAACAGCAAATTTAACAGCAATCTTAACAGATGTATGAAAGTGTCCCAAAATTATAATTTTATGTACCACTCTAGGATGGAAAAAACTTCATGTACCAAATGTTGAAAACCAAGAAACTTTAGGGTAGTAAACTGAGATTAACCCTTTCTTTTTCCTCTCTCTCTCTTTTTCCCCCCAGCCGAAATGACCTTCTCTATCTTTTTCCAACTCTCTCGAAAACTTTCTCTCTCTAGAGCTCCGAGAGCTCTCATCCCATTTCCTCTTCGTAATTTAAACAAATCAAACCCCAAAACCATGAAACCTTAATCTCTGGGACGAAAGGAACCCAAAAATGCATTTGCATGTGCTATCGGAGAACTGGGCAGTGAGCTGCCATGAAACCCGAGAGCTTTGAGCTCTAACCTTCAATCCCAGGTGAAATTCTTTCCTTTTATTAGAGTTCTGGGTACCTATTTGTGTTGGAATTGAGGTTTATGTTAGAGTTGAGCTTTAATTTGTGGGTTTTTAGCCCCTGCCGTCCTCTGTGCATGCATGTCCAGTTTCGACGACGAACTCCGACGAGAGCCGTTGAGTTGGAAGCCAACTGGAAGTCTCTCTCTCTGATCTTAATTAGTATGTATTGGGGAAGAATTAGGAGTGGCTCTTGACCCACATTGCATGCTCTAACTTGTGCATGCATCTCATATCTATTTTCCAGAATCTGGTGAGCAGATTCGAAGAAAATCCGGCGAATCCGAGGTGGATTCAACCCCTTCCCCTATGAAATGTTGTTTGGGTATGAATCTAAACCTTCTTTTGAGACTTGAATCTGTGTTTTTCACTTGGAAATGCATCGAAATCAAACTCGAGAACCCCAATGGTATATTTTGTTAATCACGTTAGGTATTAGAAATTGTACAATGATAGAATATGTTTGTTTGGTGGGAAATTTTAGAAAGGAATGATGTTGCTGTACTGTTTTTACAACAAGGACCAAACTGCAAAAATTGTTGAAGCTTTAGGGCTGTCTAATAATTCTAGGATGTTGGGGGCATTTATGCAATTACCTCTAATTTTAGGGGCAATTCTGTAAAATATGAAAATTGGACAGATCATAATTAATCAGCCCATTTTGATTATGATTTATATTTAAGTACTTTGCTAAAGTCAACATGACTTGGTATAGGTACAAGCTTATTTGGATCGACAAACGACAAGGCTCACCAAGGGCGAGCACGCTTTGGTTATGTGAGTGGGTCTTTTTGTTTTTACGTGTGTATATATATATATACACACACACACACATATATATATACTTATATACGTATACATATATATACGTATATGTTTATGTATATATGTATATATATGTATGTGTGTGTATATATATATATATGTATGTATATCTAATTTTTCTCAACAACTGCTTTTATATATTATGATGTGGCATGTCATGTTTAGCTTTACAAATAGACTTTTTTGCACACTTTATGTTTTTAATATTATTTGTGAGCATAAACTTGTGGCATGACATCCTTGTATTTTATCTGCTCATTATTACATGTTTTTACGGTGTCTCATAGCTATTTGTACTGTCCTGGGCCAAGGACTAGCTTCACGTGTAGTTCACATGCACCTTTTACATTCGCTTTAGATCCATAGTTAGGTGCCAGCCTATCCTTTTGTATGATGTGTTGGCCTCGTATGTGATGCGACTAGTGCAGCTCACGTGATGTAGTACTAGAATATAAAACCTACACCCAACCTGTTCCACTGTTTGAATATCTCTACAGTAGACGTGTGTAACCTACATAAATTAATGAGCATTGTTTTCTTGTGATATTGATTTGAGATTTAATGTTGAGATATCTTGTTGGTGTACCCTACATCTTTTCGCTCACTTTTGCTGCAGGGTATCGTATTACATACTAGTATTATATTATTTTTGGGAAACCATGTACTTGTTTTACAGCGAGGGGTTTTTCGAAAATGTTTTACAAAACTTTATTTTCAGGCCCATTCACCCTTGTTTTTCGTCCCTCCAAGATTTTAGTGGCAGATGTTTCTTGATGAGGAGAATTGTTGGCCAAAGCTGTTATGTAGGAGACTTCTTCTTTTGGTATAAATGTCTTTACTCTTCCTTTACTGCAATTTATCTATGCTCTAACATCACTTGTGTGATATGGGTTCAATCCCGCTCACATGTGCACTCTAAATTAGACACTTTTAGGTTTTAATTTGTTCACATTTTCCACATCACTGCACTTTATGGCTTCGTCACCTTCCAGGTGTCGGTCAACACATCGCGATTTGGGTGTCCAGGTGGACATTTCGGGTCGGGGTGTGTCATTGATGATTTTTTACAAGGCCCCAAATTGAGATTAAAATCACATACTAAAGTGACCTAATCATCAAATCCAATGATCTTGTAACCATTTGCATTTAATGTTAAAAATTTGAGAAATTTTTTTTTCCTTTCAATTTTTCGGATTAATTCCGTGTATTCGTCGAGTCAACTAACAATGATTTGTCGGGTCACAACACAACCTCCGTCACGCAAAGCCTAAAAGTACCCAACCCCCCCCCCCCCCCCCCCCCAACAATTTTCACCAAAAAATAGGTGGCCCGACGAAATACTCTAAAGTTTTGTCAGGCAAACGTTATTTCCCACCAATTTTTTTCATCAAAATTATATATTTTAGGCAACCATTGCCCCACGAGCCCTTAGAGCTTTCCTGACGAAGCTTTAAGGTTTTTAACATGTGTCAAAGTTTTAAAAAGTTTAGCCAGACGAACCCTTACGTCGGCTAAAGGTTTAAAATGTTATAACTCCCAAACCTACGACAACCAATTAAATTTGTTAACAATAGTTAAATCTCATCAGAAATGGCAATCTATTAGAAGAATAGTCACTATCAAAAAATTGGTCTTGCCCTACAAAATTTTTCCTAACAAACCACATTTCGTCAGGTAATGATGTTTTACCCTACGAATTTTGCAGTTGGTCAAATAAAACTGGTCAACATTTAGGGTCTACCCAAAATCTTTACACAACAGAAGTTTTCGCAAAGCAAGATGAAAATCGTTGAAATCTAGTATATTTTAATGTCTATTAGGGGGCTGTTCATCGGTGTGTAATTCCCACCAATGAAGCATTCTGAATTGGAATATTTTTTTCAGGTGGTTTGGACTTGTAGTTGTATTAACACCAAGGGCACAAGTGGGTTCAAATGCAGCAAAGCAAATAGTAACACAAATGAACCCTCCAACAACCCTACCTAAGCTATCCTTATAAACTGACATATACAATCTGTGGCAACACATTCAAACCAACACATTTATGTGCTTGTCCTCTCTTGAATTTCGGTTACTTCAAGCAAATTCTTTGGATACCCTAGCTTGCTTTTACTTTCTGGCCAAGATTTGGCAACAAAATGAAAACAACAAAGCAAAGATTTTAAAGTGATAGGAAAAATAGAACTTGTTAACTCGATTCATATCAACTTATTACGGCCTAATGATATTCATCATTACTTATAAATGAGAATTCTTATGTGACTCTTTATGTGATATATTCCAATCTCCCGTGCTTTATAGTAGTATATTCTCTTCCCTCCAAAGTAGAATATTGTGGTATCAAAAAATTGGACACCATAAATGTCCTTCATCAAGCTTTAGAGCTAAATAAAAATTGTTCTCTTGATGAGGGATTGTTGCTTTGGGCCCTCGAGGGAAGCGTCAACTATTCCTTTAGGATTCTTTGGAGGTGCAATTTTACACGTACTTATCTCTATTTTCTATTTACGAAAAGGTTGTGTCATGTCATGTCATTTTGAGTTCGTATTAGACGCGAAACAATTCTAACTTGATATCTTTAACTAATCATTCAGATGATTCAGTAAAAACTTAATTTCTCTCATTTAAACTAAACTTATTACTCGTATGTAGTATGACATTTATTGCTTATTCATGGTTCTTTTGAAAATACTTTTAAAATGACTAAAAGTGATTTTAGAAAAAGTGTTTTTGGGTTGAAAAAACACTTTTACTTGCAGTTTTATTAAGGATTAGTTCTAAAAGCACTTTTTTAAAGGTTCGAAAAACATTTATCAAAAACGTTTTTAGTCATTTTAAATGTACTTCCAAACACATCCTCAATCGTAACAAAAACTAGAAGGGTGTACCGATGCTTCCAAGTCTATACTCCGTCACTGAAAAAAAAGAGGTAATCTACTACCAAAAATTTAATTTATTCCGGCATCATATATGTCTCAATTAACAATTGAGCATAATACTAAACGAATGTAATGATCTATTAGATGTGGCATAAGTAGGGTGAATTATCGGTTTACAGTAAAGCTAAACATGCTATTTTTTAGGGTTAATTACATTTTTATAACTCATGTTTGGGCTCTATTTTAATTTCGTACAACATCTTTAAAACATTTCACTTTCATACATTAAGTACTATTTTATTTCAAAATAATACCTCCATTACATTTTCCATCCATTGATCCGTTAAGTGCTGACGTGGCTGCCACATATATGCCACGCGGCTGTCAAATGTCTGCCACGTGGCAAATTTTTTTTTTTTTTTTTAAAACATGAATTTTCTCAAAAAAAAAAAAAAAAAAAAAAAAAAACCCATCGGATCCCTAAACCTGCAACAAGAAGAAGAAGAAGGAAGAAGAAAAAAAATGAAACCCAACCCATTTCCCTGCAACCCCTTACATCCCTAAACCTGCAACAAGAAGAAGAAGGAGAAGGAGGAGGAGGAGGAGGAGGAGGAGGAGGAAGAAGAAGAAGGAAAAAAAAAAAAAAAAAAAAAGGGCCTAGAACCCCCAACCCCTGCGCGCGACCACCTACGTCCCCCCCTCCGCGCTACCCACCTGCGTCCCCCCCCCCCCCCCCCCGTGCGACCCACCTCTGTCCCCCCCCCCCCCCCGGGCCGCGACCCACCTCCCTTCCCCGTCCAAGATGATTTCTGGGATTTTTTTATATTTCTTTTATTTCCTCTTCTTCTTCTTCTTCTTCTTCTTCTTCTTCTAGGTTGCAGGTTGCAGGTTTTTTTGGTTTTTTGGGGGGGGGGGGGGGGGGTTTGGGTTTTTTTTCCACCCCCCCCTCCTCCTCCTCCTTCTTCTTGCAGGTTTAGGGGTTTTGGGTGGGGGGGGGGGGTTTGGGTTTTTTTTCCACCCCCCTCCTCCTCCTCCTCCTTCTTCTTGCAGGTTTAGGGGTTTTGGGTTGGGGATAGGGATGTGGGTCACTGGGGGGAAGGGACAGTGGGTTTCAATTTTCTTTTTTCTTTTGAGAAAATTCATGTTTTAAAAAAAAAATTTTAAAATTATTTTTTTGCCATGTGGCAGACATTTGGCAGCCACGTCAGCACTTAACGGATCAATGGATGGAAAATGTAACGGAGGTATTATTTTGAAATAAAATAGTACTTAAGGTATGAAAGTGAAATGTTTTAAAGATGTTGTAAGAAATTGAAATATAGCCCAAACCTGAGGTATGAAAATGTAATTAACCCTATTTTTTATGATCCATTGATCATTTTCAAACATTATGTCCCACCAAAAATGGAAGTCTTAAGATGTCTCTAACTGTCATCAATCTTCTAGAATTCAAACTTTCAAATGCAACGGCTACACTGTCAAAAAATGTTGCCTGACGAAATTGAACCGTTCTTCCTTTTCAAATTTTTGGCTAAAGGAATCAAACAAAAGCGATAATAATTAATTAAAGGAATCAAACCAAATCGATGATGTCTTTAACTGTCATCAATCTTCTAGAATTCAAACTTTCTAATGCAACAGCTACACTGTCACAAAATGTGACCTGACGAAATTGACAACCGTTCTTCTTCCTTTTCAATTTTTTGGCTAAAGGAATCAAACCAAATCGATAATAATTAATTAAAGGAATCAAACCAAATCGATGATGTCTTTAACTGTCATCAATCTTCTAGAATTCAAACTTTCTAATGCAACGGCTACACTGTCACAAAATGTGACCTGACGAAATTGACAACCGTTCTTTCTCCTTTTCAAATTTTTGGCTAAAGGAATCAAACCAAATCGATAATAATTAATTAATCGTATGCAATGCTGGAATTGTTTAACTCACACTTATTTCTTTTCATTTTAGTACCGAATAAATAAATAAACATATTCAGAATTATAAAATATAATGAATTTGAAGTATTGTTCGTCTTAAAAAATGAATTAGTTGGTAGTTTCTCCACGACAATCCATCGTTCCGGGGGCCAAGAAGACACACAGAGGCATTTCAGCCTCCCTTGGCCACCATCATGCGATTCACCAGCGGCAGAAATCGAACCCAGCAAGTATCGTGTGAAATACGTGTAAGAATATTTTAATATTCTAAAGTGATCCACATGACACAATCCATATGATATGTAGGGTTTAACGGATATTATTATTTGTAAATAATCCTATTGGTCAAACTATGAGAAAATGTTTCCTACTGAATTACCGTGATGGGTGGTAATTGATTATGGGCTTTAAATGGAAACGGGTCCTCTCTCTACCTCACTTATATATATTGCATATACCCATCTAATATGCACTTGATAGAAAAAAAACACGATTAGGGTTTTTCACGTGCAAATAGAGGCAAGAGAGAGAACACCTATTTCCTTCACCGCCGACAGAATCCGATTGGGATCTCGTAGCGTTCGTTGTCATGGACCAAGGTACGCTTGATTGTTTAATGTATTTTCGCATTTTATTTATATGTGAAAATCATGAAGTTCGATGATCATGGCTTAATTGATTTATGATTTAAATGTGGTAAATTATGCTGCAATATTGGCGATTCCTTTAGTTGGAATTAGTTAAAGTAATTTGAATACCTGCGACTGATCATTACGATTATAAACGTCATTCATTTAATTTGTAATTCGTCTTACGAAATTATTTGTTAGTCACCAAAGTGGCCAAACTAGAAAGATCACATGAATTCAAATTAAATGATGATTAATCAATTACTCATGGTAGGATGATGCATATGAACGAACAAAACCTTATTCTGTTTTAAAGGTTTGTACATGAGTAATATGTTTTTCATTTGTCATAAGTTCTTAAGGGTCACCCAAAGGTAGACTAATTGCTCATATGATTGATGATATGAATGTGGTGAGAATTGTATATTTCATTTTTTTATTTGTTCGAATATCCAAAGATAACGAAACCTGTCTTGTTAGAGATGTACAATTATCAATAAGGTATTATGCATCGATGATTGTTTGTATTGTTGTAGTATCTACCCAAAGGAGAATATGATAATACACTTATTGTTATTACACGTGTTTTTATTACTCAAAGCATTAATGTTGTGAGCACTTTTGAATTGAAGTGTTAGTGCCTGTTTATCTTCATTCACTTGCTCCATCTATTCCCTCACTTAATGGAACAAATTTCTCAGATTGGAGTGAGCAAGTTCAGTTTCACCTTGGTGTCCTGGATCTTGATTTAGCACTCCGAACTTATAAACCTGCTGCTCTTACGAATACAAGCAGCACTGAGGACAAATCTCTCTATAATACTTGGGAGAGATCGAATAGATTGAGCATGATGTTTATGCGAATGACTATAGTGAGCAACATAAAGACTGGCCTTCCTCAAGCTGAAACTGCAAAGGAATACTTGAAAAATATTGAGACTCGTTTCAAGACTGCTGACAAGTCTCTTGCTGGGACATTAATGGTTGAGCTTACCACCAAGAAATTTGATGGTATGCGAAGCATGCATGAGCATGTCCTTGAAATGACTAACATAGCAACAAAGCTAAAGACTCTTGGAATGAATGTGGATGACTCCTTTCTTGTTCAATTTATTTTGAACTCCTTGCCTCTTCAGTATGGGCCATTTCAAATCCACTATAATGTTATTAAGGACAAATGGAATGTTGATGAATTGGCCACTAAACTCGTTCAAGAGGAGGGAAGGCTTAAGCAGTAAGGAGAACATTATGTTCATTTAGTAAGTCAATGAGCTGAAAGAAAATTTGGAAGAAAGCCTAGAAAAGGCAAGAAAATAGGATCACCCAAGGTGAATGGACCTGCTAATGCTACTCAGGCTCATGATAAGGAACAGAAAAGTGATCTATGTCGCTTATGTAGGAAGCCTGGGCATTATCAAAGGAATTGCCAGAAACGCAAAGAATGGTTCGAAAAGAAAGGTGAGCCTTTGGGTTATGTAAGTTTCGAATCATATTTAACTGAAGTTCCTTATAATACTTGGTGGGTTGACTCTGGTGCTATAACTCATATTTCTAATTCGATGCAGGGATTCCTTACGACCCAAACTTTAAATCCAAAAGAAAATTTCATTTTCATGGGGAATCGAGTCAAAGCTCCAGTTGAAGCTGTTGGAACCTTTCGTTTAATTTTGGATACTGGATATTGTTTGGATTTATTTCAGACACTTTATGTTCCTAGTTGTTCCAGAAATTTGGTTTCAGTTTCGAAGCTTGACTGTAATGGATTTTTTATAAAGTTTGGTAATGAATGTTTCAGTTTATATAAAATAACCTCTTTTGTTCGTTCTGGTATTCTAATAGGTGAGTTGTATAATTTAAAGCTCAATAATCATTTTGCTGAAACACTTTTGACCTTGCATCATAATGTTGGAACTAAACGTAGGCTAAATAATGAAAATTCTTCATTCTTGTGGCATAAACGACTGGGTCATATATCCAGAGAAAGGTTAGAAAGATTAGTAAAGAATGAGATTCTTCCGAACCTAGATTTTACTGATCTCGGTGTGTGTGTGGATTGTATTAAGGGCAAACAAACTAAACACACCAAGAAAGGAGCCACAAGAAGTTCAGAGCTTCTTGAAGTAATTCATACAGACATATGTGGACCTTTTGATGCTCCATCTTTTGGTGGAGAAAAATATTTTATCACCTTTATAGACGATTTTTCACGTTACAGCTATATTTATCTATTGAAAGAAAATTCTAAAGCAGTGAATGCCCTTCAAGTGTTCAATACTGAAGTTGAAAGACAATTAGATAAAAAGGTGAAGACTGTCAGGTTAGATAGAGGTGGTGAATTTTATGGAAAATATGATGAATCAGGATAATGTCCTGGTCTATTTGCAAAACTCCTTGAAAAGCATGGCATATGTGCCCAATACACTATGCCAGGTACGCCACAGCAGAATGGTGTTGCTGAAAGGCGTAATCGTACTCTTATGGACATGGTTAGGAGTATGTTAAGTAATGCATCTTTGATGTATGCTCTTAGGACTGTTGTATATTTATTAAACCAGGTTCCTAGTAAGGTAGTTCCTAAAACACCATTTGAACTATGGACAGGAAGGAAACCTAGTTTAAGGCACCTGCATGTTTAGGGTTGCCCAGCAGAAATAAGAATTTATAATCCGCATGAAAAGAAGTTGGATTTTAGAACGATTAGTGGTTACTTTATTGGTTACCCAGAAAAATCCAAAGGATATAGGTTTTACTGTCCTAATCATAGTACGAGAATTGTTGAAACCGGCAATGCCAGATTCATTGAAAGTGGTGAAATAAGTGGGAGTGAAAAACCTAAAGAATTGGTCATTAATGAAGTTAGGGTGCAGATTCCTACACCTATCATTTCTAAGCAAATTGTTGTTCCTACACATGTTGAACCGTTAAACAATGTTGAACAACAAATTAATGACCATCCGCTCCAGAATGAGATTATCACAAATGAAAATGTAGTGGAAGAACCACAAGAAATGGCATTAAGGAAATCTCAAAGAAAACGGAAACATGCCATTTCAGATGATTATGTGGTATATCTACAAGAGTCTGACATTGATGTAGGAATAAATAAAGATCCGGTTTCGTTTTCATAAGCCGTTAACTGTATTGGTTCTAGTAAATGGATTGATGCCATGAATGATGAGTTAAAATCAATGAACCAAAATGAAGTCTGAGATCTCATTGAATTGACTCAGAAAGAAGGCGTTGATTACAAAGAGACTTTCTCACTAGTTTCAAAGAAAGACTCTTTTAGAATCATTATGGCATTAGTAGCTCATTATGATTTAGAGTTACATCAAATGGATGTGAAAACAGCATTCTTGAATGGGAGTTTGGAAGAAGAAGTCTACATGGATTAACCTGAAGGCTTCGCATTAAAGGGAAAGAAACACATGGTCTGTAAACTAAAGAAGTCAATATACGGACTTAAACAAGTTTCACAACAATGGTATCTTAAGTTTGATAATATCATTGTATCCTTTGGTTTTAAAGCAAACATCGTTGATCGATGTACATATCTGAAGTCAGTGGGAGCAAGTTTATCTTTCTGATTCTGTATGTTGATGACATTTTGCTTGCTAGTAGTGATCTTGGTCTATTACATGAGACCAAGCAGCTTCTCTCGGAGAACTTTGAAATGAAAAATATGGATGAGGCAGCCTATGTGATAGGAATTGAAATATTCCGAGATAGATCACGTGGAGTGTTGGGTCTGTCTCAGAAAGCATATATTGAGAGAGTTCTAGAGAGATTCAGTATGGAAAAATGTTCATCTAGTGTTGCTCCAATTCAGAAAGGGTAGTTTAGCCTTATGCAATGCCCATAAAATGAATTGGAGCGTCCATAGATGGAAAGTATTCCTTATGCATCTCTTGTAGGAAGTCTGATGTATGCACAAACTTGTACCAGACCAGACATCAGTTTTGCAGTTGGGATATTAGGCAGATACCAAAGCAACCCAGGAATGGATCACTGGAAAGCTGCAAAGAAAGTGATGCGGTATTTGCAAGGAACGAAAGACTATATGCTCATGTATAGAAAATCTAATAACCTAGAAGTTATTGGTTATTTAGATTTGGTTATTCAGATTCAGATTTTGCTGGATGTATTAATAGCAGAAGATCAACTCTTGGTTACTTGTTTCTCTTAGCTGGAAAAACAATCTCCTGGAATAGTGCAAAGCAAGATGTTAT
This sequence comes from Heteromeles arbutifolia, assembly GCA_024362995.1. NCBI lineage: Eukaryota > Viridiplantae > Streptophyta > Magnoliopsida > Rosales > Rosaceae > Heteromeles > Heteromeles arbutifolia. The sequence goes on from JANCRC010000012.1 coordinate 19,791,733, forward strand.
TGCTATATCCACCATGGAAGACGAGTTTATAGCATGCTTTGAGGCTACAAATCATGGATTATGGTTACAGAATTTTATCTCAAGGCTTGGTGTCATTGATTCCATTGCTAAGCCGTTGAGAATTTTCTATGACAATGCTGCCGTTGTCCTCTTCTCCAAGAATGACAAGTATTATAATGGTGCTAAACACATGGATGTAAAATACTTGACTCTTAAGGAGGAGGTTCAGAAACAAAGAGTGTCTATTGAGCACATAAGCACAATGCTTATGATCGCAGATCCCTTGACAAAAGGACTGGGGCTGAAGGCATTTAATGATCATGTCGAAAGAATGGGTCTTGGTTGTAGTCCATGATGATTGTCATTTTTATTTTGTTTATGAGAATTTGTTTAATGACAATATTGTGCTTGACACTCTGAGCTCGATAATTGAACATGTTTATGGTATTTCCTGTTTTCCATTATATGTATACATTTATGAGATTGGATGAATGATAACAGGAATGTCTCTGACAAAGACATTATCGGACCTATATATATGTTTCTCACTAACAGACTGTTTTAGGTAATTGCTAGTGTTGTGGTACATGAAGGGACTATGTCGCTTGTTGATGTACAACCGCCATGACTCGCACTAGTGAATTGCTTAAGATCAATATTTATGTTGACCAATTGATAGTAAGGATTATTTCAAACTTTACTGCGCGCTTAATGTTTATTTGTTAAACCGGAAAAGGAACATGTGTCACTATGGGTCAAGTAGGAGAATGTAAGAATATTTTAATATTCTAAAATGGTCCACATGACACAATCTAAAGTGGGAGAATCTTTGTATTATAGATTTCTTTTGGGAGCTGGTGGCTTGGTGGCTGCAAGCCTGCAACCGGAAGAATCCATACAAGGGACCACTAAACAATACAGACACAGATTCCTTTGGAGCAAGCTGCCTGCATTTAGATTCTTTATTCCCTGGCCAATGGCCTAATTGGGTGGGGAAAAACCCAAAGGAAAAGAAAGTTTATGACTTTGTGGACACAGTTCTTATTTTCAATCTATTACGTCTTAATTTTAAACATTTTCTTTATCTTCTATTTCAAATGAATTTAATGAAAACTATTTTACCGTTTGTAAGAAAAGAATAGGGTGAAGTATGAATAATTACCCAACTTTTAAAGGTGAATCCATATTGGTCCCAATCTTTTAAAGCATTTCAATGAATAATTACCCAACTTTTAAAGGTGAATCCATATTGGTCCCAATTTTTTAAAGCATTTCAAATAACTACATTATATTTTTGAAAAATGAATACTCATTATGTCGCAAGCACTAAGTGATGGTCTTGACAAGTGTTGAAGCGAGGCTTCTATCCCACATTATTTATAGAGCTCTAAATTTATCCCTTTTAACTAGACAAAGTTAGTTAATGAATTTCCATTTTCAAAATGTTAGGTAATTATCTAAAATGTTTCAAAAGGTTAATGACTAATCTCAAAACTTCAACTTAATAGATGTGGCCTATCACCTGTCGCATTATAAAGTTAACTTCACCAATTAATTTCTAACTTAATTAATGTGTTAATATCAATTTTAGTTATTCATATCAATGAGACCCTTCCATGTTATCATCGATGCATTTTTTTATCCGAAGCGATAACGATATTTTATTATAAGTAAGAAAAAAGATTACATAAAAGGTGTCAAATTGGGTAATTTTTCTAGGGACCAAATTTTCGATTTAGAGAGAATAAAGCACGACAAACAGACATAATAAATACCTTACATGGCCACCACAAATAACACAATGCACCAAAAGCATCGGTGAAAATTGCCACAATAGATCAATGATAACAAATTTGAGACGAAGAACACAAAGAGCCATCAGTGGTGACAAAGTCGTAATCGAAGAACACATAGATCATCCATGCATCTATTGTGTCCACTAGGATGATTCAACTTTTCGAGAAGAGAAAACGACCACATATTAAATCTAAATGACCATCATTAACCCGTTGATAAAACAAATAATATATTCATAAATTTCCTCAAATCAAATCAAATCATGTGTAGGGATTGGACACCATTACTAGACCATTCAGTTATCCAATAGGGAAGTGATTGATGCTAGGGTGCAGGGATTGCTTCATATTGTTCAGTGTTTGTAATGGTTTAGGGTTCCTATCCTCGAAATGTAGTGGAGTTACATTAGCTTTTTAAAGTTTTAGCTTCAAATACAAAAGGTGTTCATTTGAATCTAATAATTTTCCCTCGTTTGGGAAAAAAAAATAGAGAAGTGATCGCTTCAGAAAGAAAAATGATTTTGCACATTTTTTTTTCTTCTTTAGCACACTCTTGTTTATTTCTGCTCATTGATTCTTTTTATTTATCCAATCTAATGTAAAAGGGTTAGACGGATCGGCCAGCCCGGTTCGGTCCAAACTCATTTAAAAAATGCACGACGCTATTCGTCAAAATAGGTTAGGCGAGCCGACCTGCACGACATATAATGACATTGCTTGAGGTGTGCTAGAGACGTCATGACAGAATCGGATTTATCGCGGCATTTCTATTGGGTAGCATTTCGAAATGAGATTACATCAAATCAAGGGAACTTATGGGGATGCAGCTCGGGGCCCCCTCCCCTGTTACTTGGTATTAGTGAGGGAATAAGATTCTCTCCCTTTTTATTTTCATTCTCTTTCCTCCCCTTTTCTCACAACTTTTTTCTTTTTGTCTTTCTTTTTATAAAAAAAAATCAATACAAAATATTTATGTAATTTAATCGTAACCAATTAAATAAAAAAATAAGAAGAGAGACAGAAGAGAAATCCTCCTCCATTTGAATAATAGTTCATTAATATTTTAATTAGTATTGATCAGATTATGTGATCTTGTGCACATGATCTTTCAGATTTTTCACTCAGACCAAAAATTGACAACTCTGTTTTTAGTGGTAAAGTTTGATAAGCTGATTGGTACTGGAGTGTGGACCTAAGAGGTTATGGTGGAAGGGAATGGATCCCTTCCTCCTAATCTATTAAATTAGGGAATTTGTGCCATTGAAAATTGATCCAACGGTTGAAGTTATTATAAACTTTAAAAATAAAAAAATAAAAACCAACTACTGGTTTCGTCACGACAGTCCACTCTTCTAGGGGTTAGGAAGACTTACAGAGACATTTCAGCCTTCCCCTGACCACTATCGTGTGATTCATCAGCGCCAGAAATCAAACCCAAGACGTGTTGTGTGAAATAAGGCCTGAAATTCATCCCCAACCACTAAATGTGCTACTTTTTTTTGGGACACTGAGAATTCAAATTTTGTATCCTTGGTAGTTGGTTGCCTTGCAAACTAAAAAAAAAAAGAGTCATTTTGGTTCCGGTTCCTAATCAACCTAATTGTTAAACTGAAACTTTTTTTGTTTCAATATTTTGATTGAGGTCCTTAGCCTCATTTAAGAGATTTAACTCATGCATTTATGCATTTAATGTCCTACAAATTATGAAATTTAAACAAATTCAAATAATATTTTTAAAATATAATAAATACTTAAAAATCAATTTTAGAGTAATTTTATTATTATTTTTTAGTCCAATTTTATAGTAATCTTGCTCTTCACAAAAATTATAGCAAAAAAAATAATCTACTCACATAATTATTAACATATTTCAAAAAATAACTATTGATATATTTTAAAACATAAAATAAATACATATAATTTGACACGCCCGACCCCGATATTCTCCAAATAACCAAGGTAGGCACGTGCTGGCCGACATCCGAAGGTGACGAAGCCATACTAACATGCATGTGAAGTAACGAACATAAATAAAACTTATAAATTTAAATACAATGCTTATGCAATTGAGGAATGTGTTCAGAGCATACAACTAATCCTAGACACTAAAAAGGAATAATATAAAATTGAATGAACAAAGAGATGGTTCCTACACTGAGAGGACTCGAAGATGCCGATGCAGAAGTGCCATGATGCCGGGATTGTATGCCTTGATTCTAAGTCCTGATGGGGCGCAAAATAAAACATGAGTAAACCAAGTTGATATATAAGTAGTAATAAAACAGTTAATCTTTAACATACTAACCCCCAGGTTTATGAAAACTCATATTGCATAATAAATAGTAGGTTTTCCGAAAACCCTAGCATGCCATAAAACCTTTCATAAAACATATATCATATGTAGTGTGTTTAGTATTGGTATGTATATAAGGCATATACATATATATAATATTTCATTCGCCCATAGGCATGTAGAACACTTATTCATTCATCCGAAGGTTCTACATTACACGCGGTAGGTAGATCATTCGCCTGTAGGCAGTATCATTCGCCCATTGACACTGCATCTCCCGGCCGAAGCCAATATAAGTATCTTTTAACCCGTAGGCCCCTACATCACCCGACCGAGGCCAATATAAGTATATTCTGGCCGAAGCCATCTACAAACGCCCCGGCTGAAGCCATATCATATATCTCCAGGCCGAGGCCACCAACCTATGCCTGGCCAAAGCCAATATAAGTATCTTTTGTCCATAGGCAGTATCATTCGCATAACCACTAAGTAAGTACGTAAGAACATTAACATAATATTTCTAATATATATATATATATATATATATATTTATCTATCTATCTTAATCGGAGTTCAGTAGCTAAAATATCATGTCGTAAAACCACGTTCACAAGTATGTATATAGTCATCAATCATATATACCACAAAGCACGTAAAGTCGATAAAGCATGATGATTCATAAAGCGTGAAACTAATTTACTCATAAACGTTTCATAAAACGTAGTCACAAAATCATGCTTTTCATGTATGCATTTCTAATAATAAAAACATGCATTTTCTCACCTTACACCATTGGCGAAGAGCCATGCAAACAAGGGTGGATGGAAACGCCACTAACAAACGCACCTAAGCACATAAAGGGTCCAATTAATAAAAAATATACAATAACGATGAATTTGGCAAAACGAACATTATAAACGGATTCAGGACGTCGAAATTAGTCTAGGAGGGGTCCCGACCGAAACCCGAAAAAAGTCAACGGTCAACGGGTCAGTCAACGGTCAACGAGTCAGGTTAACAGTCAACGGGTCGGATCTGGGTCTGGGCTTTGGGTTATGGGTTTGTGGGTTTGGGTTTAGGTTAGTGGGCTAGGTAATTGGGTTTGGGCCTGGTAGCCTGGCCCAAAGGTTCGGGCTAGTTTCTAGGATAGGATTGGATTCGAGTCTTAGGATCTTGGGTCGGGTCGACCCGGTTTGAGGCCAAGGTTTGGCCGGTTTCTGGGCACATCTTCAAACGCTCATAACTTATTCGATACTCAACCAAATCAAGTGATTTAAAAACCAAAGTTGTAGTACTCAACGAGATGAAGAGAATGGTACCTTGCACAACGGTTAACTCACCTTGGATTGGCCAGAAAACCCCTCAAAAGTGGCGGTGCTCGCCGAAAATAGGGTAAACTTTAAACATTCATAACTTCTTCAATACTCAACGAAATCAAGTGATTCAAAAATGAAAATCATACTTTTGAATGAGACGAAGAGAATGGTACCTTTCTTGACGCTAACTCACCATGGTTTGGTCAAAAAATTGATTGAAAGCTCGCGGCCCGACTTTGTTTCGATCCCGACGATCCGGAAGGAAGTTCGAGGTGAGTTTGGGTGTTCTAGGCTCGCGAGGATAAGACGAAGCTCATGCTGCACTTGGTTTGGGCGGTGGTGGGAGTGTTGTCGTTGTTGTTGTTTGTTGTGCCCTTGGGGAGGGATGGTTTTGAGAGAGAAATGGGAGGGCTGAGAGTGAGGGAGAGAGTTAGAGAGAAATGAGAGTCTCATGGGAAAAGGGAAGAAAGAGAGAAGAAGAGGGAGACCAAATGAAAGAAGTGCGCCCCTCAAGGCACACTAAATAAGACCAAAAGCAAACATAACAAAATATCTCTCAACCAAAGTGAAATTACAAAATTGCCATTCTGTTTCCTAAATTCTGGGTACAAAGAAATGGGTACATTTAGGACAAAAAAAAATTTAAAAATATGGGTACAAATACAAATTAAAGTTTAAAAAATATGGGCACAAAAGGAATTTGGATACAAATTAAAACTGAAAAGAAAATTGGCATAAATTAAAAAAAAAAAGCGTTGCAAAAGAAAAATGGGTGCAAACTAAAAATAAAATGTATGACAAAAAAAATTAGCCATAAACATAAATATACCAAATGTAACGTTTTTAACACTAAATGAATATATTTAGAAATAAATTTAAAGCCTAAAAGTGTTGGCCAACACCAAAAGGGTGACGAAGCCATAAAGTGTAGTGAGGTGGAAAATGTAAATAAATTTAAAGTCTAAAAGTGCCTAAATACAAGAGTGTGCTTGTGAGCGGGAAACACATGATGTCAGAGCATAAGTAAAGTACAGTAAAATTAGAATGAGATTTATATCATTGGAAGTAGTCTTCGATATCAGCGTTTACCAGAAATCCTCGTCGATACGAACACTGCCACTAAATCCTGGAGGGCCGAAAAACAAGGGTGAGTGGGCCTAAAAATAAAGTTTGTAAAACCTTTTTGAAAATGTAATAACCCATTGCCATAAAATAAGTATAGTGTCCAAAATTTCGCATAAACAACATATCATATCGAGTGCTCATCGACATATGCTAACACACGAGTTCATACAAAGGTATTCTGACATGAACATGACTTGGTGTAATAATGATTTACGCTCTAGTACGACAATCACGTGAAGACTGGCGCTATGCGCATCACATACGAGTCCTAATTGCCTATAGCAATCTAGGATAGGACTGGCACCTACAATGCATCCAAAGTGAGTGTACGGTGTGATGTGAACATACACGTGAAGCCTGGCCCTAGCCCGGGCGAGTACAAACACCAGTGTAGCACATGATGAGCAGATATCATAAATATAGTCGTACCACAATGACTCGATAAATCTAGTCAACAACATATTATTCAACTAAAATATTTATCATGGTCATATATAAAATCTCCTAGTAGTACGCATACCTGTGCATCCCTTTGGATTTAGTATCCCTTAGTAAATTTCGTCGTTTCGTTAATTCTTATAAACATTCATCTAGTCTAAGTATACGTAGTAAATTCTTTATTAAATATATATGTGGAAACTAAATAAATGTATAGTATTTAAAAGCAAAGACCCACTCACAAGTCATGTAGATGGGTCGAACCCGCCTTATGGGCATCGAAGATCCTTGCGATGTGTTTCATCTAGAAACGAAACCATTTACATAAATATATAACATATTAACTTAAATACGTGTTTCGTACAAAGTACGACTAATAAAGAAACTATTTTAAAATGGTCGAATTTCAAAAAACGGAGGGTGAATTTGGGTTCGGCATGTCGAGAAACCTAAGGAGGGACCACCAGTTCCTCCACATATGTCGCCGCCTACGCTGCCACAAGTGGCTGCATTGGCAGCCACGTGCCACACGCGCCGGCAACCAACATGAGCCCACACGTACCCACGCGCCTGTGAGTACGCCTTCCTCGCGAATGCCTGCATTTGCAGGTTTTAGCTCAGACTTCTAGAGCTTATTTCAAGCTCGATACTCAACCAAACTTGATGATTCAAAAACCTTATTGAAGCTAGAAACGTGGAGAACAAGTCCATACCAAAGTGGGGCCAAGTTATCGTCAGCATTGGCCGAAAAAATGATCTGAATGTGGCTAAATGGTCACAGGTTCTTGCTGGAAATCTGGAGAATTTCTTCCCTCGTGTCCGTTTCATTATAAACCTTCACCAAAACATATGAGATGGGTCATAGCTAGGTTTTGATCGATCTAAAATGAAGGTTAGAGAGAGTCCTGAGGCTTACCTCTGTCAGAAACATCGAAACTCACCGAAAAATCCATTGAACAATGATGGTGCAACAGTGCAGTGTCGTGTTCTATAGCTAGGTTGAGTTCGACGTCCGTGAACATGACTTTCTAGGTTTGAAGATCTATAAATCTCATCGGGGTGGTAAGGTTGATGGCAATTGGTGTATGGTTGCCGGTTCTCTGTGTTTACAGAGAGTGAAATGAGAGAAATGAGAGATGAAATGTGAGAGGGAATAGAGAGGTGTCCCCGAGAGTTTTGGGAAAAAAGGGATTGGGTAGAAGACTCGGGAGAGATTTGGAGTGGGGAGTCCCACGTGGGTAGGTCCCACAGGACAAAAAACTTAAAAGAAAATTATTAAAATAATAGCCAATTTGACCTAGGATAGTGAAATTACTAAAATGCCCATCACATTTGTAATTCTGTAAAATTTTAACCGTAACTCTGATTTAGATTCCGCTTGCACCCCACGCGTTCGTAGCGGTGAGTACTACGACAATATGCTAAGAGAATGGTTCATACGGGTTATGAGATGACAGTTAATGAAAGTTAAAATCCTCGCCTCAAGAGGCATTTTGGTCAATTCGCACTTTTAAAATTTGTAAAATCGTAAAATTAGAGACGAGCTACTGCAATCTACCCACCTTAAAAAATTTCATACCTGAAATTTGAAACAATTTGCCAAACATAAAAACAGTGAAAAGATAGAAAGAAAATATATAAAGAAGAAATCAAGCTAGAGCGGTTACATAAAAGAGAATGTCATTTTGTTGCCATCGGATTGCAATGTTTCATGCCTCCAAACTCAAACTTTCCTTCTCCTTCAATACGATACTACAATATAAAATTCTTTTAAAAACATAAAGTCAAAATTAGATACATAACAACATAACGTCAAAATACATAAATAATAAAGTAATGTCAGTGTTTAGAGAATTTCGTCTCGTTGCCGAAGTAGATGAGAAGGTCGTCGGTAAAACTATTATGAATTCGTCAGGCTATGAAAGAAAACTCGGGCTCAAAAAGTTGGTCGGAAAGACCATCAATTCGAAGTATGGGTTAACGGTTTTTAATCGTTACCCAATTGGATTGCCAGAAGTCCAGGTGTAATCTTAGGGTTCGGTTTTTTTTTTTTCCTAACTAGGTTTAAGGTTCCCTAAGACAAAGTGTTTGGTTGGGTAAATTCCTATTCGATAAGCTTTTGTAACTATGTTTTCCTGATGATGCAGGAGTCGTATAAAAAGATGTAAGGAGAATAGGTGTGATATTAGAAAAGTGAATCGATAGTGTACTTCACTTCACAATTTGGTGATATCCCAGGTAATTTTGAAAATGATGTCAAAGGTATACGTCCTCAAAACGTACCATACTACTTTCTTTCCCACAACACACACTAATAGGCCACACAACTTTCTTAATATTCATTTCGCCTTTACGGCGGCAAAATGACTCGTACTTTAGTTTCTAACATTATGAAAGTGACCATAGGATGACTAGTAGTCAAAAAATGTCAATTTTTCGATCAATGCTTCACTAGAGGGATAATTACGATGTAGTCAATTCATTTATTAAATGACGTGGAAATCCACGATATCCAACAAAATGGATTAACTAGGCATCATTCGATTGGTAAAAAGAATGGTGTAACCACCGTATTCGCATGGGACAAGACAAACTTTACCTTGTGGCATTAGGATTCCGAAAACTTACCCGACTATGGTACCAGGTGATTGAAATATTCGAATAGTTAAAGATGATACGACAAACTAAATGGTATGCAAATCAAACAAAGTCATAGCGAAGGTGTTCTAAATTCGTACTCATGACTAGTTAGGAATGCTCTGGTTACCAAAGTGAGTGATAGGGTCAACACAATTATAAGTTTACTGTCTTCCTAAAAGGCTTGCTCCTAAGCTTCCATGATTTAATTTCTTCAGCTCCGGTAATCACTGTTAATCAGTCTATCAATCGCACCGCTAATTAACACACTATGATATTTTAATATTGTTCGTCATCCTGAAGCTGTAAACCAGCGTTCTGGCAAAAAGGTATCACTCCCAGATACTAGCATGTGTCCGGTATCAGAAATCATACTAATACTAGTTGACAGCTTCTGGATATTGGACAGCATCGTCAATCAGTAGCGCCACCTTTAGGTTGATTACAGGTTAGAGCCTGTTTTGGTGGATGGTTTCGAATGATTGGTAAGGAATTGGCCCATGAGGTGGTTTCATTGGTTTTAGGGGAGATTGATTACTGCCTCTGGGATTTCTGCTACCCGAAGGTATAACAACTCGTACTCTCATGCCTATACTCATCATCGAAATGATGAGTGCAGCATCGAAAGGAATTCTGGGAACTAATGTTGGTTGAAATGTCCTAAGGCTGGGAAAGGAATTTACTAATAACCTATCTTATAATAGACTTAACGAAAATTGATCTTCCTTCTGAAGATCTGGATTTCTGTCTAGTGTGTTAGAGAAAATTAACGTTATCGGGGACTAAAAATAACTATCCCCCAGATGTTCTTCCGTTGAGTGCTACCACTTTAGCACCATAATGTCGTTCGAGACATTTCCAGCGATTTCAACGAAAAGTACAAGTTCGTGGGAAATCTAATAGGTAGTATACTAATAGGTACTGCCAAAGAATCACAACTATTTCTGGTTTCCTAACACTAAAGGGTTGGTAATGACGATTGGATAATAGTAGTGAAAGAGGTTGATAAATCTACATTGGTACACAATTACCGATACATTAGCCCTGGGTCAGGGCCATCAATTCGTTCTAAATTGGGATTTTCCTTGGCAATGAGGTTCATTGTTTAAGTCTAGAGGAGGTCGCCAAAATGTTCTTCTAAAAGGTCGATAAATTGTCTAAGTAACCCAAAACTTAGGAAAAACTACCACACTTTTTGTGCTCGACGAGGTGGCAAGATTCGACATTAGGTACAAAACCGAGAATGCTTACATCATGCATGTGATGAGCGCAATATTGCCCAAACTTATGTTCTGATACCAAACTGACACACCCCGAACCGGAATGTCCACCTGGACTCCGAATCGACCTGTGTTGGCCGACACCAAGAGGGTGACGAAGCCATAAAGTGTAGTGAGGTGGAAAATGTGAATAAATTTAAAGCCTAAAAGTGCCTAAATACAAGAGTGGGCTTGTGAACGGGAATGAACCCATTTCACACGTGATATCAAAGCATAAGTAAAGTATAGTAAAATTAGAATGAGAATTATACCATCGGAAGTAGTCTTCGATATCAACATTTGCCATAAATCCTCGTCGACATGAACACTGCCACTAAATACTGGAGGGGCGAAAAACAAGGGTGAATGGGCCTAAAAATAAAGTTTTTAAAACCTTTTTGAAAATGTAATGGCCCATTGCCATAAAACAAGTATAGTTTCCAAAATATACATACTACGTATAGTATGAAAATACTTACCGTAATCTGTAATATCTCAAGAATGCAATAGGTCATGACATCTCGTAAATAAACAAATAATGTTAGGTAATCACATAATTTCGCATAAACAACATATCATATCAAGTGCTCATCGACATATGCTGACACACGATTTCATGCAGATGACACACGATTTCATGCAGAGGTATTCTAACATGAACAAGACTGGGTGTAATAATGATTTACGCTCTAGTACTACAATCACGTGAAGATCGACGCTATGCGCATCACATATGAGTCCTAATTGCCTATAGCAGTTTAGGACTGGACTGTCACCTACAATGGATCCAAAGTGAGTGTACGGTGCGATGTGAACGTACACGTGAAGCCTAACCCTAGCCTGGGCGAGTACAAATACCAGTATAGCACATGATAAGTAGATAGCATAAATATAGTCGTACCACAGTGACTCGATAAATCTAGTCAACAACGTATTATTCAAATAAAATATTTATCATGGTTGTATAAAATCCCCTAGTAGTACGCATATATGTGCATTCTGTAGGATTTAGTATACTTTAGTAAATTCCATCGTTTTGTTAATTCTTATAAACATTCATCTAATCTAAGTGTACGTAGTAAATTCTTTATTAAATATAAAGCAAAGACCCACTCATAAATTATGTCGCCGGGTCGAACCCTTGCGATGTGTTTCATCAAGAAACGAAACCATTTATGTAAATATATAACGTATTAACTTAAATACGTGTTTATGTACAAAGTACGGCTAATAAAGAAACTATTTTAAACTGGTCGAATTTCGAAGAACGAAGGACGAATTTGGGTTATGTACGTCGAGAAACCTAAGGAAGGACCTCGAGTTCCTCTAAGCGCCGCCGCATGCGCCGCCACAAGTGGCTGCACTGGCAGCCACAAGTGGCTGCACTGGCAGCCACACACCACACGTGCCAACAACCAACATGAGCCCAATCGCCTGCAAGTACCAACATACTTGCCTTCCTCATGAAGGCCTACGTTTGCAGGTTTTAGCTCCGACTTCCAAAGCTCATTTCGAGCTTGATACTCAACCAAAATCGATGATTCAAAAACCATATTGAAGCTAGAAACGTGGAGAACAAGTCTATACCAAAGTGGGGCCAAGTTATCATTGGCGTTGGTCGAAAAAATGATCTCAAGGTAGCCAAATGGTCACGGGTTCTTGCTAAAAATCTGGATAATTTCTTCCCTTGTGTCGGTTTCGTTATAAACCTTCACCAAAACGCCTAAGATGAGTCATAACTAGGTTTTGATCGATCTACAATGAAGGCTAGAGAGAGTCCCAAGGCTTATTTATGTCAAAAATGGCAAAACTCACCGGAAAACCCCTTGAACAGTGATGGTGCAATAGCAGTGTCGTGTCCCACGGCTGGGTTGAGTTCGACGTCCGAGAACATGACTTTTTGGGTTTGAAGATCTGTAAATCTCATCGGGGTGGTAAGGTTGATGGCAAGTGGTGTATGGTTGCCCGTTCTCTGTGTTTACAGATAGAGAAATGAGAGATGAAATATGAGAGGGAAGAAAGAGGTGTCCCCGAGAGTTTTGGGAAAAAAGGGATTGGGTAGAAGACTCGGGAGAGAATTGGAGTGGATGGGTCCCACCTGACAAAAAACTTAAAAGAAAATTATGAAAATAATAGCCAATTTACCTAGAATAGTGAAATTACTAAAATGCCCATCACATTCGTAATTCTGTAAAATTTTAACCATAGCTCTGATTTTGATTCTACTTGCACCCAGGCGTTCATAGCGACGAGTACTACGACAATATGCTACGAGAATGGTTCGCATGGGTTACGATACGACGGCCAATGAAAGTCAAAATCCTCGCATAAAGGGGCATTTTGGTCAATTGGCACTTAAAATTTATAAAATCATAAAATTAGGGACAGATTATTACAAAAATAGTTAATGACATTTATTAAAATCTAAGGACTTGATCAAAAATTTAAAATGAATAAGGTTTTAATCAATAGAGTAGGAAAAATAGGGATGAAAACCTAATTTTTCCAAAAAAAAAGGTATTAAGGTTTCAGTCTCACTTTATGGGTATTTCTTAAATAAAAGCTTTAAGCCTTCAAAGTGGCTAATGATAGATAGCTTTTCAAAAGAGCTTGGGTGTCTTGGTGCATTCCAACTTGGAACAGTCCGACCATTTCACCAATTCACAATAGTATATAAAGCAATTGAATATGGTTGCATGAATTTAATCATTTATTTGGCCTCACTCTCTCACAGGCACGCCTTCCTCCTTCCGTTCTTAAGTTTTTTTTTTTTTTTTTTTTTTTTTTAATCCGGCCTCGCGCGTACGACATTTCAATTTCTTATCACATTCGTTGAAAGTTCGACCGTGTGGCACTCTTATCAAAGATTTACTCTAATTTACATTGTTAGTATACGAATCTATGACAGCTTTTGTACCATCTAGAAGGACTGCCTATAGCCAAACTTCAAATTATAAAATTCTCAACTTTGTCTTGCTTTCCCATTGAACAAGTAACCCCTTCAACAAGAAAGCTGAATGGTGGTGCCTACCTTGTACGCATCAAATCCCCCTTTGTGAAGTTTATTGTGTGTGTGGTGACTTGACTTTAGTACACGTATTATCTTTTACTTGTTGATTTCATATCATATGCTTCCAAATTTCTAAACTTCCTTGTCAAGTCTTTAGATCTAATCAAGGTTCTAAAAAACAATAGGTGTTAGTTGGGCGGTAAACTAGAGTCTAGCATATAGGCGGCTAGGCGGGTTTAAGTAAATTTATTATATATTGTATAAATAAATGTCTGCTTATACTTAAAAGTGGAATGACATAATATATTATAAAGTATTAGAATATGATGAAAACATGGGGAACAAGCATATAATGTGTGTTCATCTAAGTATTCAACTAGTCTCTTACAATTTATCGAAAAAAATAAATGCAAAATGAAAGTTATCTATTTTTTGTTTAAGTGACAGTTGCGACCTAGACGGGTGACGAGGCAGTTCTGGACGGGTTCGTCTAGGGATTAATCGGAACGATGGCCAGCCGTCTAGTGCCTAGGCAGAGATTTTTAGAATAATGGATCTAATGCCAGTATTATGTTTAAGTTTTCCCAAATTGTATTAGTCTTTCATTGAGATTAGTACTTTTGATGTACATTAATCTGGTCTTTCCAAATTATAGTTTCATGTAATTTTCAATTTGGGGATAAAGAAAGGACTTTTTATGGTAGTTGAGAAAAAATACTTATCTTTTTTAATTCAATCATGGCTTGTCTTACTGAGAAATTGTAAAGACAGAGCAAAAATGAAGAAGAAGAAGTTCTTCAAATTTTCTCATAAGATTCTCATTTAAAAGGTAATGACAAATGCGGGAAATGAGTTTCACGCGTTAGTGGAAAATTCATTGGTGTCCTTGAAATCGAGAGATAAAGGCAATTGAATTCTAGTGGCACCAATGTTGGCGTGACTCAAAGATACTTCGATGCCATGAAGAGTTGAGTCGAGGTTCAAGTTGATGACACTGTATTATAATTTACTCTGTTGGGTTGCTCTTCCTCCTAAATCCTAAGTGACAGAGAGCTTATAACGTCCAATGCTAACATTTTAATTCTTGCTTCCAAACAGAAGCCTTGGAACTTGGAAGCCCTGATGAGCAGGTGTTCAATGGAAGTCTTGCTTTCAATACACAGAAGAAGAAAAAAAAGGACACAATTGTAAAAATGGAGTTATGTCACTATAAAATCGAAAACCATCTTCTAAGTTTCATTTAGAGAAAATTAAGTCAATTAAATAATGAAAAATGCGAAGGTAATTACTTTGTCATAATTATCACAAGTTGATTTACCCTAAAAATAAAATAAAGGGTAACTACATTTCCCAACCTTCAACTTTGAGGTGATTTTTAAAACAGGTCATGAAATTTTAATTTTTGTTGCAGTCCTATTAGATTAGGAATGTGATTGTGTAAATCTTAGTAGATATGAGAATGTATCTTATATTCCTATTAGGAGTAGATTACCTATTAAATGTTGTAATCCTAAAAGGTAAGGAATTCACCTTCCCTACTACTATAAATAAAGGCACAATCTCTCTCTTCTTTCTACTATTGCCGCACCTTTCTCTCTCTCTATGGTGTCCATAATTGTTCAGTAAATTATGCCTACAACACGTTTTCAGCACGCTCTTGACGCTGTGCTAAAGAGAGTTTGATCTTCAATCTGGGTAGTATTACGTTTTAATCATTCTTTTTATGATTAATTTATTATTTTATTGAATTGATCTACATGCTATTGATTCAATTTAATTTTTTGTGTTGAACGTGATACAACACATTGGAGATGCAATTCTGGCTTTCTAAGAAGGATCTTCTACAAAATTCAAAGGCTTTTGTTGTTTTCTGCCAATCAGGGGTACGCTTAAAATAAAGGAAGATATTTGAAATGACCTTAAAGCATGAAAACATTCCCCATGATGCATGAACCCCTATATGTTTATATTTTCCTTACGATATATATATTGTATATGTTTATATATTTGTCAATATATATATATATATATTTGTCAATATATATATATATATATATATATATATATATATATATATTTGTTTCATGCATTACGCAATTAAATTGCTATGTGGAATATGTGAGTCAAAGTTGTGGAATATGTGAGTCAAAGTATATTCATAAATTAGAAGCAAATTTAGGGTTTGTAACCCTAACAATTTCGAAAAAAAAAAGGATAGGAATATGGGATTTTGCGACACCACTGTCGTGGCACCACCACAAGGACCACTGTGCTGGCCTGAAGCCCAGCCACATAGAGACCCCATTGAGACGATGTCGTTCGACGTCTTGTACCCTTTGCCAAAGCCCTTGGGCTTCGCTGCATCTATGGATAACCAGGCCGTGTGCCTGGTCCAATTTCTTACCATGGGCCTGCAGCCCTGACCCACATCAGCGCCTGCTAGGCATGGTCCTCCTGTCTCGACCCACGCCAGCAGTTGTGCTGCTGGGCTTAGCCTTGCCACGACCCGCGTTTCCATAAGCCAACCCATAGGGTTGGGCTTAGTTTCTGTGCCTAAAATCGAAACCCAGTTACGACTGGGGTTTCACTCGCAACCCGCAAGCCTTTGAGCTTGTTCCTGAGCCTTTCCTTGGCCCAAAATCACGCCAGCTTCTTGGCTGGGCTCCCCGCGCCAAAACCAGCAGCTTGGGCTGCCCTTTTTTGTTTCACACCCAGGCCTGTGGCCTGTAGACAACTCCCGAGGCCTTTAGGGCCTTTGCCTACTTATGACACCCATTCCAAAAATTTTGGGCTATGGTTTTTGACCCAATGCTATTATTTAGCATTCTTTTTTGACCAAATGCTATTTTTTTGGCATTCTAAATAATTTTAACCCGTATGTTAATATTATTTTTGCTTCTACAATCGACCCTATATGACCCGATTTATTGAATTAATTAAAAGTGACCTGCAGTCCATTAATCTGATAATGAATCCAAAATTATTGACCTGAAGATCACTTTTGGACATTACCTATTCAATAATTTATTTTTATACTTTGAACCGTTGACATACTTTCGTAGTCCAGAAGCTCTCACACTTGAGTTCCCTAGAAAACTCAAATCCACTAAACTTAGTTGTATATTGCATTCTGTGTTATTGTAGGAACCTCTATTTTATGAACTAAACGTTCATAAACTAAATTGAACCTGTAGTTTCAAATTTAGTGCCTTTGAAACCCGAAGTTTTCATAAAACAAATACACCTATGAAAACCCGACGTTTTTCATGAAAACCATGTCTTAGAACTCGAATGTTCTAACTTTGATGCTTATGGATGATTCATTCCCATAGTACCAGTCACAATCTTTGTTCCCTCAATTTTAGTGGATAGTGAACCGTCACAAGTTTGATTTCCCTTATTTGGACGTTTCTAATAGAAACCACTTTATGTGGGATACAAGACGTGAATCTCCACTTGACTATCAAGAAGCTGAGAAACCATTGAAGCCAACAATGGCATGAAAAAGTTGAATAAGCCTCTGCCATGATCTTTATTCGAAGACTTATGCCCGAAGCATTACAAACGGAAGTACCTCCCGAACGAGGATTCCATGGCTCTTTGGCTTGCTCATACGGACTATCTAATCATGAAAGATATTGCCTGAAGCATACCATGATTAAGTCCATGAATGAGTACAATTCTAAAGTTTATAAATCCGATCGAATTTTGACTGGAGAATACTTTTCTCATCTTTCCATGTTTCTAACTCGCTACTAAAGCAGCAATGTAGAAAATAGAAGTTTACCAATTTCTCGAATCTGGTTACTACTACAAACATGAGAGAACGGTATAGACTCAGTTCGGCTGGAGTCTACAGAAATGGCTCGACACAGTTCAGTCAAAGCCTACCGAACGGTGATGCCCTACTTCAACAAGGATGGACTGAAGGGCATGCTCTGCTTCGACAGAGGTGCACCAAACAGTATTACTCTACTTCAAAAGAGACCTACTGAACAGACCCCTACAGCTTCGGCTGGAACCGAACCCAAGTTTGGGTCTGTCTCTCTCACAATCCAATTTCGAGTTTGTTTTTACAACATATGGTAAAATCAGGGCTTGTCAAGGTGTGGCATCATGCCCGAAGCATGATCCTTGACACCTAAGACCTAAAACTTCAAGAATAAGGGATAGTATTCCTGAACCCCAACCCTGCAAAATCAACTTCTGTCTTAATGGATTAGATCATTGGTTATGCACATGTTCGTGCCCCTACCAATGTCATTGAGGAGTACCATTCTCTTAGTCAATATGTGAGAATAATTTTGCTCCATCAAACATCGTTGGAAGATCAGAATTATGACATGGATGGCTTGTTGGCCAAATCCCCTTAGTAAACCATTTACTTTGTGAACATTTTTCCATGTTCTTGGATTCATATTTGGTGTTTGTTTTAAGTTATGGATAATCTTATTGATATTATCCTCAAATATGAGTTAATTGAATCATGTTTCTTGCATACATGTGACCAAATTCAATTAAACACGTGATTAGGTACGAATGTGGGAAAGTTAGTTGTCTGGATGAATGTGTTACTATGCACACTAATTTTATGCCTAAATCATATCTCTAGCAACGACTTTAGGTATAATCAACCTGATTAAGAGCATTGGCACGCTCCTCGTTGTATGATTGGTACTGAATTATCATTTAAGGGACCTTAAATTCTCCTTGTCTTTGAGTTTTTAAGGATATTCGAGATGACAATGATCAAAAATGAAACCACTAAAGAAAATAGAGTGAAATATATTTGTACCACCTCCAAAAATAAGCCTGAAGCTTTGCTTTGGGGCCAATGAGTTGTCTCCCAACTGGGAACACACCATATTTGGTCGGCCTAGAGCCTGGTGATTGAGCAGTTTACTTGCTTTGACACGACCTTTTGGGACACTTAGGTCGAACAATGATGCTACAACGCATCTCCTTACCCGAAGTAAGGAACTTGTGCCTACAAGCACACTTTGTCAAGCCTGCTCATTGGAGAAATTGATTTTCTAAATCATCCATTGCAAAGATACGATATCACCTTTTTTCATAGTGGATTCAAGGGAATATATGTGGATTAATCCAACCAAAATGTGGGCCATATAAATACTTATGGTTTTGATTGATGAATCAACAAATTGGTTAGATGTTTGTCCACACACCTTGCTGCTAAACCCCCTGGCCGATTAAGGGTTCACCACCCTACTTATCCCTTAAAGTCCGAGAGACTAGATAATGTCAGTGAGTTTATATTGACGGTTTTTTTGATAAAGTATTGCATGTCTTTTGAGTTTATAATTGAACATCGAATTCCCATGTTCACCCCAAATAGCCTTGCCTAGCGATCATAAAGCGCAATTTAAATGATCGCCCGGACCTTGGTGAACGTACCAAGTTTTCGATTTCTGCCTAGGGCTATGCAATCTTGTACGCAGCTATGTTGGTCCGCCTTAAGGCCCATTGCCACCCAACCTATTTGACGTTCCAGTTGGTTACTGGGTACGAACCTGACGATGTATTTACGCATTTGGGTGTGCATTCCATGTGCCAAGTTGCGCCGTCACAACGTACCAATATGGGGAAGGATGTGAATCTTTGTCGATCATGATTCTCATTCACACTAGCTCTCTTCGAGCCCTTGCATGCGATCTCTTTACCGCTCATTTGCGGGTTGTCATTTTAATGAAACAGTCTTCCCGCCGTTAGGGGGAGATAAAAACGTCAACGTTCCTGTAGAACGACATGAATTTGTGTGGACGATGCCCGCTATGTCTCATTTCGAACCTCGTACTGCACAAGTGTGATAAGCACGTGCGATGAATTCTAGCTTTCAGAATGTTGCTTCAGATGCATTCCTCTAATCTAGCTAAAGTGACGAGATCATATACCAACTGCAAACATGCTTGCAAAGATAGACGTACTTAACGACCATCGAGTCAACATCCCTGGAAGGTGTGCTACCTCTGTTGGACGGTTTGGACGCCCTTGTTGGACGGTCTGGTACACCAGCGGATAGTCAATCAATCTGTCTTGGCCTAGAGCACGACAGATCACTCGGTTCGTAGGATTCATTTCCCTAGAAGAGGAAGACACGGCACAACAATGAATCTAAACTCGATCGTTGTCTCAAATCATTTCCATCTCATAAGATTAATCCGGATTATTCCCGAGACTTGAAGTTCTTGGTCCAGTATACTAGTTTGGATGAGAAAATGGAATTGAAATAATATTACCATTGATGATGTTTTCACTTATATGGTAGCTACCGACATAAATGAAAAGCGACGATATTGAACCATGTTCCGTTAATTAAGTGACAACGTAGAACTGATTGGACAATCAAAATTACAATCCAAGTTAAATTCCTTACCAAAGTGTGTATTGGACCTGTCGTTCCTACACTGTCCAAGGTAACCCTATTATGTTGCAAGTGGAAAATGAGGTGTTATGAGATGAATGAAATAATGCGATATGATGCACGCCTTACGACGTAAGGTTTCTCTCAAACGTCTTGTGAATGATAGCAGCATTATGAAATGCGGTTAGTGTTTTCTCCATGGGGATATAGATACAGAGATTGACATGTAAGTTCCCGAAGAATTACATGGACTAGTTCAAATAGTTCCAAAACCACGGAACACCCTTTTAACTTATTTGAGGCGTTCACTTACAATCTAACGGACGTGGTATACCCGTCTAAGTGATTATTTGATCAGTCAGTCAGGGATATAAATTATACCCTTGCGTGTTAAACAATGAAGTCTTATTCCAAATTGCTAGAGTTACAGTTTATGTCGTTGACAGGAATCTCACTAAGACTCCGGAAGAGCTTGAGAAAACTACGTCGCACCTGAAGATGGAATTTGAGATGAAGGATCTTGGGAAAACTCGTTTATGCCTTGACCCGAAGTTGAAGCATTGTTCTGATGGTATTTTGGTCTACCAATCGAACTACACCCCAAATGTGTTACCTTTGAGTATACCTATGATCGTCTATACGTTATATGCAAATGAGACCTTTGAAGAGGTTATGGAATCTGAAATTCCATATCTAAGTTCAACTTTGCGCTTCGTTGTACTTAGCTTATTGTATTTAGATAGGACATTTCCTTCGTTGTTGATCTGTTGGTAAAGATGCAGCATAGCGCCTGCACGCAACCACTGAATTGGTATTAAAGACGTACCCTGAAGTACTACCAATTTGGGCAAATCAAATCCCAACGCATCTCGAGTGGATCCAACCCCCATGATCCTCGAAATGATGCGTGCCTTATTTGTTATGTTGACGCAGGTTACTTATCAAACCCGCACAAGGCAAAATCCCCAAATGGTTATGTCTTTACCGTTAGGGATATCGCAATATCTTGGAGGTCCACGATATGAGCTTAGTTGCGAAATCTTCGAATCGTTCCAAGACTCACCTTACTTCACTATGCCACAAGTGAGACATGGTTAGAAGTTCTTGTTGAGCATATTCAAAGTACTTGCTATGTTTTCATCCATCGTTGAGTCTTGACGACGATCCATGAAGACTATGTTGCATGTATCCACCCGACCAAGCCATGATACATCAACGAAGTCAAAGCCATGACATATTACGTCTACATCATATTAGCAAAACATTAGGAGATTGAAGTCATGCAAGCCGATCCCAGACAACCTTGCCGACCTCTACACGACATCACTGCCGAAGTGAACCTTCCATAAGCTTGTCCGAGGAATTGGTATGCCTAACTATTCATATGCAATGCTTGTAGTTCTCATTTGGAAGTTATGTCAAACTCAGGGGGAGTATCCAGAAGTATACTCACTTGATCTTAATGTACTCTTTTTCCCTACGATTAGAGCATTTTTCCCACTGAGTTTTTGCTACCTAACTAGGTTTTAATGAGGCACCCATCCTGGGCTGATCATATCCTTGTGAGCTCTTCTACTTGCGTCCAAAAGACGTATAGTTTTGACTTAATGCAACTTCTCACTTTTCTCCTTTATCTATGGGTTTTTCTCCCACCTTGGGTTTTACCATAACGAGGTTTTGTGAGTTTTACTTTTTATGCATTCTTCCGTTGATTTGAGACTCACATTCGCTCATTGTGCCGACAACTTCATCAATTGTACTTACTTCATCGCTAAAGACCTGATGCACCGTTTACTTGAGTATTTACACACTCAAGGGGGAATGTTGCAGTCTTATTAGATTAGGAATGTGATTGTGTAAATCCTAGTAGATATGGGAATGTATCTTATATTCCTATTAGGAGTAGATTACCTATTAAATGTTGTAATCCTAAAGGGTAAGGAATTCACCTTCCCTACTACTATAAATAAAGGCACAATGAGGTGGAATAAAACACATCCACAATTACACATCTCTCTCTTCCCTCTAATATTGCCGCACCTTTCTCTCTCTCACTCTGTGGCCTTCATAATTGTTCAGTAAATTATGTTTACAACAATTTTTTTCATTTTACATCATAATGTATTAAAATTGTATGTCTTTGGTCGAAGTGATTGTTGATCATTCATTAAATTGATGTCATAGTGAGCGTAAGATCCTAATATAGGCAAACGTGTAAGCCACATTTGCACCAAATTGACAAAAAAAAAAATCATTACTATAATGGAGGATTAGATATTAAAAAAGACAAAGTATAAATTGAGTAAAATGTAGTTAACACAAAAATAAACTATCACACCTCAAACTGTAAACACTTACCAAACATGTTTTAAAATTTCACTAGAATGGTTACCAAAGAAACCCTAAAAAATAAAGTCAAACATATCATAATTTTAACTGATTAAGCCGTTGATCCTTTCTTAGTATCTTTGTGAGTTTTTTTTGGACAGAGTATCTTTGTGAGTTTTATAATGAAATAAAAAGCATGTTATCGAGAATACCTTTTTCCACCAAACCATTCTTGTAAACGTGGAACCGAAAAAACACAGATTATTACTAAATTGACCAATTAATTTAAATTAGGATAATACTTGCATCATTCATGAGGGGTGCACATATTTCCTCATTTGCAAATAACTTATCTTGAGCATATAAATTCAATGATCAAAACTGTTCAATTTCTTAATCATCATTAAAGATCCCTCCTACGAAAAATTATTCGAATCAGAAACCGTTTAATCATCCAAACGTATCAAATAAATAAACGGTACATCATAAATATGATGTTTGGTACCTACACCTTTTATAGGGGTGATCTTTAATGAAGATTAAGAAATTGAACAAGTCTAATTATATATTTGTACGGTAAATATACATTCTTTGCATGGGGGAATGAGCTCATTCCTTAAGAGAGAAATGAAAGTATTATCCTTTAAATTATACTTACAAAAAATCACCTTCATAAATGGATAATGCTGTGTTCCTTATGCAGAACTTATTTGTTCCCTCACTTACGATTAACATCATTTCATTGTACGAACATCATAATCATAGTGATTCATTCTTTTTATCATCATCTAAAGATTATATCTGTAAAAATCATCCAATTTAAAGATCGTTTAGCCATTCATAATCATAGTGGTTCGTTCTCTTTATCTCACTTACGTTTTTAGTATTATAGTATTACGTTCATTTGATTAGTTATTGATTTAAAATATATGTTATTTAATGGGTTAGTCATATTACCCGTAATATTAACGAGTTGAATTCATATCGGGTCATATTATTCGTTTATTTTAACGGGTGTTATACGACACGACTCGTTAATATATCGAGTATATTACGAAAACAACACGAACATGAAAAACACGACATGAATGTCAAATTTAGTACAAGTGATTATTCAATCTCAACTTGTTACGAAAACTCTTAGCAACAAATAATAAATAAATAAAAAGAACTAGTCAAATAAGTCAGTAGCAAAAAAGGAACTTGTCAATGAACTTATTAAGAAAAACAAAATACTTGGAAAGGTAATCTTGGAAAAAAAGCAAATCTTTTCATATTTTGTATGCCACATTAGTATCACATATCTAATTGAGTGATATCCATCAATACAAGTAGGTCTTATTGCTGTTCGAGAAGTGATACCAATGTAGTAAGTGTAGTATTATTCTAGTTTTTGTATTCAGTTAGCTAAGTAAGTTTATACTTAATTACAATTACATATACAATCTCCACAAATAATCGGGTACTTTAGTATAGTAGTTTTGAAAAAAGAAAGAACGAAGAACTTGGTACTTGTTATGTTTTTATTTTAAGAAACAATATGATTTACACTAAAGGTGCGAGAGTGGTTCAAATTCATCTTTAGCGAGAATCGAACTTAAGACATTTCTCTTATAAGTGAAAAGTAATACCACTATATCGTAATCCTAATTGACCTACTGCGACATTCTTTAACAACAAAACAATGGTATGTGTAAATTAATATATAATATCGCATTATTAAAAAAATTAAAACGACGATAAATTAGAGAAAAGTGAAAAATTACAATTTGACCACCCCACCTCTAATTTCAAACAATTAAAATTACTTTTTTTTTTTTTTTTTTTGAAGATGAATGAATTTTTCAAAAAAACACACGACTCCTCCGTCTCTGCGTCTCTCTTAGTTTCTCTTCGTTTCAAAACCCTAGCCCCTCTTTCTTCTCTACCTTCTGCTGCCGCAATTTCCATGGTATCAGCGATGGTCTCTCAGCAATCCTTCTGAATTTGCGGTTTTGCCCCTCTACTGGCGCCGGGAAATGGCGGAAAAGCCAACGCCTCCGCCGCCGTTTCCTCTGTACTTTCTGTGCTCGGCTAGGGTTTCGGTTTCAGTTCCGTTGAGGTCCGTGAGGAGCCCGACATAAGATACGGCTCGGGACCGCCGCCGCCGTCCGATCAAGATCGGTGTTTTCGTGTGCTCGTGTATATAATCAGAGGAGAGAGAAAGCGAGTGCCGTCGGGTTGGATCATTGCTGTTGCTTCTTCTTGTTGGAATGGCGAAGGGAGGTTACTTCTTGGAGAAGGTTCGGAGATGCGTACGGACGGTGTTCTTCATGGTGGCGATGGTGGCGTCGCTGCTAGTGTCGTCGCTGCCGGCGCTGGTGGCGATAGGGGACATGCTGGTGCCATGCGTGTTGATATCGAGCTTCACGTGCGTCACGTGCTACGGATTCAAGGAGCATTTGCATCGATACGCCTTCAAGAGCTCGCTCACCGACATTCCTCTGGTTTCCCTTATCAGATCTCTTGTCATTATCTGTATGCACCTTTCTATCTCTTTTTCTGAGCTTTTTATTTTTATTTTTTATTTTTTAGTTTTAGTTTTTTGTGATTGAACTTTGATATTCCCCTTTAGGAATCCAAAGTGTGTTTATTTTTTTAATTTGAAAGAAATTTATGGATTTTGAAATTTGTTTCCCCACTATTCTGTGTTTTGATCACAAAGTTACATTGTTTGTTTATTATGATTAATTTCCTTTCGGGTTTTTGTTCCTTGATGATCAGACATCTTGAGCAAAATGGAATGGTTGCATTTTTCGGGTTCGAACGATCCCTCTGTTCTGTGTGGCTTTAGACATGAATGAAATGAGCATGTAGGTAGTGCCCTGTTGTTACCAATCAGTTTGAACCTACCATTGCTATTTTGCCGACAAGTAACGTCAGTTCGAGTATTTCACTTAGTAAAGCTGAGTTTACTTTTCGAGTGATGCACAAAATGCCTTTTACAGCTATGTTTTCTCAGTAACCATTCAGAAGATGTCTCTAAGGCCATGCTTACAGAATTTATAAACATAGCAGCGATACGAATGAACCTTCCTTGTGTGCGGTATGTATATGCTAATTTATGGATTTCGTTTATTGCAGGTGTGCATTCCATGTGCGATGGCCCTGCTCTCTCACACGGTCCATACCTTGGAACTGTGACTTTCTGTTCCTTTATCTCAATTCTACTTCTTTCAATCAAAGCTTGTCTTTTCACTGTAAATTCTCAAATCGAGGCTGAAGCTTCGTCTTCCCTCTCAAGGCAGAGGCTCCACTTGAAGAAGTCATGGGGAATGCCTGTCTTGTTTCTCTCATCAGTAGTCTTTGCCCTTGGACACACTGTGGTTGCTTATAGAACAAGTTGCAGAGCAAGGAGAAAGCTCCTATTTCACCGAGTTGATCCAGAAGCTGTAAGTTTGCTTAAGGTTTTTTTGTTTTTGTTTAAATTTTCTTTATTCATACTCAGTTTTCCGTTATTCTTAATTGTCGAAAGAGTTTTGCAACCACAATGCAAAGAATAATTATGCACTCTAACAGCCTCTGCCTTCTGATTATTACACTTGATTATACAGAAATGATTATCTAACTATAACTTTTGGTAGTTTGTAACGAACTTTGTTTATCAAATGAACAGGTCTTTTCATGCAAAAATGTATTCTCTGGCTATCAGAAGGTCCCAAGATCTCCCACTCCCTCGGGAGGAAAAACCCCAAAAAGTGACAGTGAAATGAGGCGTAAGCCTTTTTCTACAGCTCGAGATGATGGTGAACTCCCAGTCAGAGTAATTACAGATATTGACAGCTTATTCATCACGTGCAGGGGGCTTACTCTTCATTACAAGCTTAGCTTGCCTGGTTCACCACCTCGTTCCTTGTCATCCATTGCATTTCTTGAACCCAGCTCCCCAAAAATGGCTATGGGGAGGCCAAAACTAGATCGACATCCGTTAAGCTTGTTATCGAAAGGCCAAAACCATCTCCACAGGAGCTACAGCAATCAATTTCATGGCTCATCTCTCTATGTACCTTTATTGGACAGTTCTACAGTTTCTCCTGTTCTTTCTGAAGAGATTCCTGTCTTGAGACTATCCAATGCTGGTGAAGAGGATGAGGGTAGTAAATTAAATTTTGGTACTCCAAACAAAGAAATGGAAGGAAGTGGCCAGTTTGGTATTCTATTAGTGCATGGGTTTGGGGGAGGAGCTTTTTCTTGGAGGCATGTGATGGGGACCCTTTCTCGGCAAGTTGGTAGCACAGTTGCTGCTTTTGATCGCCCTGGTTGGGGCCTAACCTCAAGGCTGCGACGGGAAGATTGGGAGGATAAAGAAATGCCTAATCCTTATAAACTTGATTCTCAGGTAATTGGTCTCCCACTTTAGTTACTCTATGATAAGTTCCATGTACTTTACCCTTGAGTTGGGTGGGGATGGTCAATGGGTGCCCATGGATGCTCCATATATCATCATCATCACCATAACAAGCACAAACATCACCACTCACCATAGATCACCATGGTCAATGGGTGCCCATGGATGGTCAATGGGATGTACTGTCGTGCTTTCAAAGTTTTCTAGTGTATCCTGTAGGTTGATCCTAGTCAAATTGTTTATCCAACATGGGCACATCATTGAACACAGTCCTGAAACATGGGCACATCATTGAACACAGCGATGCACTTATTGGTCCCGCACTTATTGGTCCCCTTCCCCATGTAGCTTATGTGTTCCTCAAGTTTTATTTCTAGACTTTATAATGATCTGAAATTTTTGAACCTAATTTACCAGGTTGACCTGCTTCTTTCTTTCTGCTCTGAGATGGGATTTTCTTCAGTGGTGCTTGTTGGTCATGATGATGGAGGTCTTCTAGCTTTGATGGCTGCACAAAAAGTACAAGCATCAGCGAATTCTTTCAACGTGAGTATCCCTTCTTAGTTTTCGTTTAAGATATCATAAGCTAATTAGACCTTTTTACTTCTAACTCTTCCTACATGTGAAATTAATTACTTGCACCGATATAAATTAGTACCAAAGATACTGGAAGTTTTGCTATCAAGACTATGCTGTTGGGTTGTTTTCCATGTCTACGTAACCCTGTATGAGTTTTGTACTGTTCATTGGTTGATATAGGCGTTTTATATTCACTTTCACACTAAGTGTACCAGTAGCCATTGGAAAATTTAAGGTAGGATAAGTACCATCGTTATGCTGAAATACTGGTGTCATCCTCCCATGCATGAAGATGCAACATTCCGTGATATCATGCTTGATGATAAAATAGGAAGCGATAAAGATATTACTGTCCTCTTTTATTCAAAAGGGGGGAATGATGCCGCTTCTTTGAATATGCTTACACCATATTGTCCATAGATGTTTTTCTTTTTCTTTCTCTATTATTTTAATATTCATTATATTTTGTCGGTTTTATTTTGTTATACAATTCAGGTTACAATTAAAGGCGTAGTATTGTTAAATGTTAGCTTGTCAAGAGAAGTTGTGCCTGCTTTTGCGAGGATACTCTTGAGAACTTCACTTGGGAAAAAGCACCTGGTTCGTCCATTACTGCGAACAGAAATTACACAAGTGGTGAATAGGCGTGCCTGGTACGATGCAACAAAGTTGACAACAGACATTCTGAGCCTTTATAAGGTACGCCCTTCAATATTATGTGAAACGAGGGAAAATAATGGAAATAACAGAACATCCTTGAGATAGTGTACAGTTAACTGAAAAGGAAATTTTAAGTTCTAAGTTAAGACACATTCCTGCAAAATTGAGGGCAACAAACAGATTTAACCATTCTTGGGCGCTACAAATTTCTGAATGAATGAATGAAATTTTTTCCAATGTTTCCTCCTTTCATTCTTGCAGCTCATACTCATTCTTGATCATCAAAGGGCAGCTGTTTTCAGAACATTGGTCTATCCTTATTCGTATTGATAAAAATTTATTGGAAACATCGTTTTCACTCGAGCTGTGTCCTCTTGAGCATATAAAAGTGTAGGAGGGATTAGGTTTAAGTTTTTTTTGTTTGGGGTCAACGATTAGGTTCAAGTATAAAGCAGAGCTTTAGTGTATGTGCTGATTGTATAAACATTGTGATTGTGAAATCAAATTTTGGTAATCATTTGTTTGATCTCCCTTCTTTTTGTTTTTGCAACCAGGCCCCTCTATGTGTAGAAGGATGGGATGAAGCACTCCATGAGATAGGTAGACTGTCATACGAGACACTACTTTCACCGAAAAATGCAGAATCATTACTAAAGGCAGTTGAAGACATGCCGGTTTTAGTCATCGCAGGCGTTGAGGATTCCCTTGTCTCTCTTAAATCTTCTCAAGCTATGGCTTCCAAACTTGTAAATTCTGTAAGTTCCTGCTTTCTACTCTTCTATAAGTTTGGGAGGTGAGCGTTAAATGGATTTGGTAACTAGTGTGAACAATAAAAGTCAGTGGTTCCAGTTGAACTGAATCGAATTTCCCATGCCCTAAGCATGTAACTCTCCAATATTATTTATAGACTTAAAGCGTGATGATTGACGATCACCGTCTCAATGTAACTAATTGGGTATTGGTCTATGCAGAGACTAGTTGTAATATCCGGATGTGGCCATCTTCCCCACGAAGAGTGTCCCAAGGCATTACTTGCAGCAATAACACCCTTCTTAAGCGGACTCTTGAGCAGACAAGACATGCAGAGCCAATCGTGTGTACCTTCTATTTAACTTCTAATTAGGGTTTTTACTGTTGTGGGGTTACCCTTCTTTCTTTTTTCGTCTTTTGTTTTCTTGTTAAGCAATTTAGCGGCCGAAGGGAAGTGACCAACGTCATCTCTTCTTTTTGGTATGTTTTTGATGTGGTAGTTTGGAGCCTTACCCATACCTACATTCTTTAGGGTTTTAGAGCTCTTTCACTTGTAATTTTCCTCCCATTTTTTCCCTCTTTCAGAAATATTTATATTTATCTTTTGTGGTTCGAACGGAACTTGCTATCTCCCACCAAAGGCGGTGGAAGACAGCACATATTTGTACATTTATCAGTGCATGGAATGTAAGTATGGTTTTGTTCCACAAGTCATCTGAATTGTTCTTTTACCAATACACACGAAAACATTGACTTTTGAATTAGTTTTTATGTGCCTTGTATTTTTGTTTCCGGTATCAATTGTGTCCTGGAGTGTTGCGTGGACTGCGGGTTGAGTTCAACCGTGGTAGGGAAAATGCTATTTTGTAGGTCCTCCAGGATGAAGTTAAGGATGGGGACCTAAAAATAGAGGGCGGCGAACAACCATCCAACGGCGGCACCCGAAAATAGACGGAGGTGAGAGCACCATTAAGCGGCTGATGGTCTTCTGAAGAACAGGTGGTGCTTGCTATTCATTATCCAACTGCTGCACCTAAAAAAAGTCAGCAGTGAGCCACCACTGAAGAGCTGCTGGTCTGCTGAGTATTATCCATCACCATCCGACTCCTGCACCTAAAATTAGCTGGCGGTGAGTGAGCACCATTGAACAGCTGATGGTCTGCTGCATAGCAAGCGGTGCGTGCCTGTCGTCACCTTCCATCTGCTGCACCTAAAAATAGTTGGCGGTGCTCAAGGACCATGAATGGTTGCCGGTCCACCGGATATTGACGGTGCTTGACGAAGCACATTTCTTGTGTGAAAATCTTGACCTTAAATCTTGTTTTGTTTTGGTACATGTACGTTTGCATGGATGAGAGATGTTTCATGCCACTCTTTCATTGTTTGTAGCATATATGCTAGTAAAGTGTAAGGACTCCTAAATGACTATAACCCAATATAATATTAGGAAATCTCTTATGCACGGGAAAATTTACAAGTCAAAAGTTATGTTTGATTCTAAATTTGACTTAATCCCTTCCCAATGCATTCGGAAAGTTAAAATCATGTAATGCTTTTGATATTATACGTAAAGTCATATTTAATTTTGGGTATAACTCTGAATTTAAAAGAGGGATTTCCTTTAGAAGTTACAAAAGTTACATTTAACTGTAAAATTGATTTAATCTCTCTCCAATGCATAAGATCAAAAAGTAGAAAGTCAAATTGTTTGCATCAAGGATAGGCTTAGGACTTAAAAGTTTGAGCAAGGGAGTTTCTAGATACATAGATGAGGGAGTTTCCTCCAACTCTTTTGATGTTGTAAACTGCATGTCTTTTTAAGTCTGTGGAGTAGCCATTTAGTACTGCGATCTAATGGTATTCCTTTGCACTTGTAAGTGAGAGGTCTTAAATTCAATTCTTGCCAATGACGAATTTGAATCATATTATTGCTAACCTTTTTTTAGGCTAAGCTCATCCCCTCCCTCTTATGATTGATAATATCGTTTATTCAAAAAAAAAAATTAAGTGATTTGGTGGGGTATTGGCTTCGATGGTAGCCAAGTATGAATGAACGTACTTGGGAGACTTGAGACTTCTTTTTAGTGAGGATGAGTTGCGCGCGCGCGCGCGCACACACACACTCTCTCTCTCTCTCTCTCTCTCTCTCTCTCTCTCTCTCTCTCTCTCTCTCTCTCTCTCTCTCTCTCTCTCTCTCTCTCTCTCTGTGGACGGGCCCTATAAAATTAGGTGTAAAAGTGGTACCAACTAATCGCTTTCCGATGCTTAAATCAGGTACTTACTCGAAGGAAAAAGTATAAATCTCTTACGAGATGAGTCGAGTTACATGAAAGAAGAGGCACAAACGAAGGTATTTAAATGGGTGAAGTTTGTTTCTGTTTTCGCGTCTAGCCAATTGAGATTCTTTAATATGAACTAACATGACAATGTGTGTACGGTTTGATTCTGGGCCAAGGATGAGCATACTGCGATTCGGCCAGGTTCCACCCTCAACATAACAATTGGTACTTGCAAATTTTTAGAGGAGGACAAAACTTACTCAAGATGGTAAGTGTTGATGTCGGGGTGTGGGGGAACATTTTAAATCCCCAGAAATTTTGAATTCATGTCAGGTTCCATTTTAACTAAGTGACCGCTAATTTATGATCCGGTTTCACCTGACCTCATTATGATGGATTCATTTTCGGCCGTTCCATTTTCATCTAAAGGTCCACGTCTTGTCCACATGCAAGATCCGCAAAGTGCAGTCCACACCTTAGAAATCGGCTATAAACCTTTGTTTTTATTTTGGGCTAATATTTGGGCCTCCCTTATTGGGCTTAGTTCTCTGCAATAATCATTTTTCTATAATGTGTTTGTGTTAAGTGATTATTTAAGTATAATCCTCACTTTATCAAGTGTGCATGATTGTTTATTAATTTAATTTAAGCGATATAAAAAGGGCCCACATATTCAATTTTGTAAAAGGCCACATAAATCTCGCCACAGAAGATTCGTTTCGGTAGTCAAATAATTCGAGTAGGCTTCCTTATTTAAATGTTCATTGATTCTAGTTGTAGCTATATTTACATTTCAAGTCTCTTTATTAACTGCACAGTGTGACTAATGTAGAGTTAAGTGAGACTACGATACAACGACTTTTATGCTTTTGTAAAAGATAATTTACGACTAATATACTCAAACACCTCAAATTTATTTGCTTAATACATGCTCAAACCTTAGCATGCAAGTAAATCAACAAAGGGTAATATTTCACTCCCTTCGGTAAGGAGGAAAGGCCTCGTTTGTTGCAACGTGATATTATTTCATCGTACGATATTGTTGATCCTAAAAACTACCAAACCTATGTGGCGCGCAATCCGACTAACTAATAAGCTAACTACGTCATTCGGTTATGTGCAGGGCGTGCCAACTCGTCAACCGAGTTCGACCGGGGAGTAAAATATGTCGTGTGGAGTTGGGTGTGCCGCTGACTTCTCGATCTTGTGACTGCTACCGAGGAAGGAACACGTCTCTACCTTCGGGTTCTAGAGCCTAAAGACAAGGCTGCTAGCTTCTTCGAAGTTCACAAATCGTCGGGGTCGGGTTCGGTCTCGATAATTATATTCATGAGAGTATAAGTACGCTGAACTGGTACCAGACTATATGGACACAAATACTCGAAAGAGATAAATGTCTTGATTGTAAATGTGGTTCGGCCGTCGGAATGCCGAACTTTAAAATGTACTTATGAATATCCAATCATAAAATAAAACTCGACTTTCAATGTGCCGAGCCTAGTAACCTGGTAACACCTCACTTCACCGAGAAGGCTAATGAGATGACCTCTACCAACAAGGACTTGAAAATCCTTGTTGACTGAGATTTGGATAAATAACTAATCAGCCTCGAAGCAGTGCTGTTTATCCAAACTGAAGGTGCTTCTCGGTCGGCTGATTTCACGACTCCAGTACTGCCTTTCCAAACTGAAGATGTTGTTGGTTTCCTTCATATTGTTGTCTATCCAAATTAAAGATGTGTTGGTGGGAAGAAAGGGGGAGAGGAAACAATCTCAGGGTTGTTGAGAAGCTTTGCGCAGGGCAATTTGTGTGTTGATTTGAAGGGGCTTTGAATGATGCACTTATTTCTCTATTTATAGTAGTGAACCCCAATCATGGCCGAACTAGAAATGTACTCAGATTTGAACTCCTCAACCCAATCTAATCAGGTTTCGGCCAATCCTAATCCCTATAGGACTTTGAACCAAGCTCATTAACAAACTAGATTCACCCCTAATTCTAAGCATCTTCAGCTTTAAGACTCCTTGTTGCACTAGGGTTCAACTACCTCACCTTTATCTAAACCAATCCTTCTAGCAATAGTATTCAGCCGACCTTGACTGGACAACCCATGTCAAGATTCTAGATGAATGTTATTAGGCCGAGAACAACTCTAAACTTGGCCCAAAATATTATTTTGGGCCCAAACATTGCCTCCTCGCTTCTGAGGTCTTCGACTTATAATTCTTGGCCGAACCTCGACCTTGAAGAAGTGACCTATTGCTAAAGAATAAACCTTTAGCATATTTCTAGTAAACTAGAGAACATTGCAAGCCTTGAATACTCCAACTACCCAGACGCATTTATTAAGCATGATCTCTCACCGCTGCAAAACTTGACACATAGCAACTTCTTGTCATGACTGTCCATTTTCAATAATGCATACCCCCACGTTCGAGGCATGCAGACATTGAAACATTTTATCATCATAACCTTCGTCATCACACGCAATCGTTCATTCTTAATTTGCGTGTTTTTCGGCCTCTTCACCTGAATTTTCAAAGATCCGTTATGATTGTGAAATTATTCGGTCGTATTTACCCCTCATCTTTTAAAACTAAACCGTTGATCTTTTTCCCCAACTGCCTATAAATACTCTACCCATCTTCATTTGAACTTTCACGCTTTCAATATTCAGAAATTCTTGCCATTTACTCTCAGCCCAGAAAAAGAAATCAAACTTCGAAACCCAGAAAAACCTTCATTCCTACTTCAATGGCCTCAAATACCTTCATTACGAAGCTCACCCAGAAATGCAACAAATGCCAAGACTTCATTGATCGGAATGTTATCAAAATTCTCCGATTTGAGGGTGATTCAAGTGCCACTTACTAGATTCTGGGACCGTTCTTTAAAGACAACATCCCAGAAATCATCACCGAGATGCTGAAGGCCCATTACCTGAAACCCTTATTCCAAGAACATGACTGGTCGAAATGGGAATCGACCAAACCCCAAGGAGCCTAGCCATTGACCCCCGAGACCTGGGCTGCTTGGTTCACCCGAATGGAGCCACACTTTGGTGACGAGTGGAAAACCATCAGCATCTTTGACGCTATCAAGCTTTCAACCTTTGAGATCAACATGGACCGAGAGCTCTTGATGGTCGCCCTGAGCTTTTAGTAATATTCCGTCAACTTTAACCTAACGCCGTTACATTCCGTTAGGAATATTCCGTCAACTTTGACGGAAGATTCCCTTGTCCCCTACCTCCAGTCGCCGAAATCCGGCGCCGGCGACCGCTGCGTCGCCGAATTCTGGAAAAACTTTCTAACCTGAATTTCTCACTCATTTTTCAACCAAACTTCTTGAAATTTACACCAAATCAAAGCTTAGGACAAGGGGAAGAGTTTTATACCTCTTTAAAGCTCAAAACACGACGAAATCTCGCCAGAGAAAAACCCTGAAACTCGGCCAAGCTTCGAACTCACGATCCCAACGTCCAAAAACCACCAAACTTGTTCTCCGAGCTTCGGAAGAAAGTTCTAAGACTCCATACGATCTTAGAATTCCCTCAAACTCCCTGGTTTACGAGCACATGAACAGTGCCCTCAACGGAGCTTCACAGATTCAAGGGTTTTCGAGGGTTCCAGACCATCCCAAGGGTATGGTTAGGTTCACAAGGTTGCAAGGAACATGAAAATGGAGTTTGAAGTCTCAATCCGTGCCACGATCAAGAGGTGTGATGATGTCCGTACGAGTATGGTGAAACGGAAAGAAGGCTCGAGAAGGAAGAGAGAGACTGACAGAAATGGAAAGGGTATACACGTGAGCATGTGAGTGAGTGAGTGTGTGTGTGTGTGTGTGTGTGTGTGTGTTTAGTTCTTATCCAATCACAACTAAACAAAATCAAATTATTAGGCTTAGTTTCAATTGGGTCCAAACATATGGAAGAAAATACAATTGGCCCAAAACATAGCCCAATCACACACACACAATCACTAACGCTTGAGGGTAAAAACGTCATTTCACATCCCTGATACGAACATCTCGGGACGGGCTGTTACAATCTACGCACCTTAATAAAATTTCGTCCCCGAAATTTACATAACAAGTACAATCCACTAAAACTCATAAAACAATCGTGGATACAACTCTTTCATCCACTCTTCTATCTCCCAGGTTGCTTCCTCTATTGAGTGATTCTTCCATAAAACTTTCACCAAACGCACTGTCTTGTTCCTTAGAATCTTATCTTTCCAGTCTAGTATAGTAACCGGCTCCTCCTCGTAAGACAAATCAGGATTATTCTCTAACTGTTGATGAGGCAATACATGCGATGGGTCTGAAATATAATGGCGAAGCATCGACACATGAAACACATTATGTACTCTGGACAACTCCGGAGGCAAATCAAGTCTATAAGCTACTTCGCCAATCCGCTCCGTAATCTGATACGGTCCGATATACCTGGGACTCAATTTTCCTTTCTTCCTGAACCTTACAACACATTTCCATGGTGATAACTTCAAGAAAATCCAATCACCTACATTATATATCCGATCAGTAGTATGTCGATCAACTAAACTCTTCTGACGATCTTGGGCCGCTTTCAGGTTAGATTTAATCACCTGAATATTTCCTGCAGTCTCGCCCACTATCTCTGGGCCTTCTAAAATTCTTTCTCCGACCTCAGACTAACACAATAGTGTCCGACATGATTTACCATACATTGCCTCGAATGGTGACATACCAATACTCGAGTGATAACTGTTATTGTAGGCAAATTCCATCAGGTCCAAACGCGTATGCCATGCGTCACCAAACTGCAAAACAGAAGATCTCAACATATCCTCTAGTGTCTGAATAGTCCTCTCGGACTGTCCATCAGTTTGAGGATGATATGCAGTACTATACAATAATCTCGAACCAAGAGCTTCTTGGAATGCCATCCAGAATTTAGAAGTAAACCTCAGGTCTCGATCTGAAACAATGCTGACTAGTACACCATGATACTTAACAATCTTTGAGATAAAAAGTTCAGCTAACCGATTTAAGGAAAACTTCTCTCGAACTGGAATGAAATGTGCTGACTTAGTAAGTCGATCAACAATTACCCAAACTCCATCATAACCATTCCTTGTATGAGGAAGTTTATACACGAAATCCATAGTAATATCTTCCCATTTCCACTGTGGAATAGGAAGTGGCTGCATCCGTCCAAATGGCTTCTTTCTCTCGGCTTTAACTTGCTGGTAAACAATACATCTACTCACATACTCAGCAATTTCTCTTTTCATACCTGGCCAATAATAAAATGGTCGAATGGTATGATACATTTTAGTGCTTCCCTGATGCATAGCGTAAGCCGAAATGTGCGCCTCATCAAGAATAACCTTCTTTAACTCTGCATTATTCTGTACATACATCCTACCTTCTTACATGAGAATGCCATCAGTTTCTCTAATCCGAAAATCTTTCTTTTTCCCATCATTTCTTAATTGAATTAATTCTTAAATCTTGTCATCTTCCATCTGTGCCTCGAGTATCCGATCAATCAAGATTGGCCTAACTTGAAAATGAGCAAGTAAAGCATATTCTCGATCATTAGTCTCTGATTTCTCCATGACTAGCTTCACTCCAGTCGATCTTAACTTTGCTAAAAGAGGAATACGGCTCGCATGAATAACATTAATTCTGCCCTAAGATTTCCGGCTAAGTGCATCAGCTACTATATTCGCACAACCCAGATGATATTCAATCGTGCAATCATAGTCACTCAGCAGCTCTATCCACCTCCGCTGACGAAGATTCAAATCTCTCTGGGTAAACAAATACTGAAAACTCTTATGGTCTGTGAAAATCTTACATTTCTCACCATAAAGATAATGCCTCCAGATTTTCAATGCAAAAACAATCGCCGCCAACTCCAAATCATGAGTAGGATAATTCATTTCATGCGGCTTTAATTGTCTCGAAGCATATGCAATCACTCTGCCATGTTGCATCAATACGCAGCCCAAACCATTTAATGAAGCATCACTATAAATCTCGAAATTACCACTGTCGTCAGGAAGTGCTAACACTGATGCCTGAGTAAGACAATATTTCAATTGCTGGAAACTCCGCTCCCAACTATCATCCCACTCAAATTTAACATTTTTCCTGGTTAACTTAGTAAGTGGCAATGCAATATCTGAAAAATCCCGAACAAACCGTCTGTAGTATCCTGCTAAACCCAAGAAACTACGTACCTCAGAGACGGTTCGTGGTTGCTCCCAATTCTCTACTGCTGCCACTTTCTGGGGATCTACCTAATACCCTGAGCTGAAATGACGTGTCCCAAAAATGCCACCTGATTCAACCAGAATTGGCATTTACTGAACTTAGCATAAAGTCTAAACTCCCTCAACTTCTTCAGCACCAAACTGAGATGTCACACGTGATCTGCTTTAGATTTAGAATAAACCAAGATGTCATCAATAAAAACAATGACAAATCGGTCTAAGTACTGCTTAAATACTATGTTCATTAAATCCATGAAAGCAGCAGGTGCGTTAGTCAACCCAAATGGCATTACTAAAAACTCATAGTGGCCATAACGGGTTTGAAACGCCGTCTTAGGGACATCATCATTCCTAATCTTCAGCTGATAATACCCAGACCTCAAGTCAATCTTCGAAAACACGCAAACTCCTTGAAGCTGATCAAATAAATCATCGATACGCGGCAATGGATAACGGTTTTTAATCGTTACCCGATTCAGCTGCCGATAGTCTATACACAGCCTCAAAGTACCATCATTCTTCCGTACAAACAAAACTGGAGCTCCCCAAGGTGAAGTACTCGGCTAAATAAAACCTTTATCTAATAATTCTTGTAGCTGAATTTTCAATTCTCTTAACTCAGCAGGAGCCATCCAATAGGGAGTCAAAGATATAGGGTCAGTACCTGGCAACAAATCAATGGTGAACTCAACGTCTCGATCTGGCAGCAAACCTAGTGAATCATCAAGAAAAACATCAGGAAAATGTCTAACCACTCTGACATCCTCCACCCTACTAGAAACATTATCAATCAGTACCACATGTGCTAGATACCCCTGACAACCCTTATGTAACAATTTATTGGCTCTCACAGCTGAAATAATACCATGCCTCACGCCATTAGGCTCACCAACCAATGTAACCACCGGTAAATCCGGCCGTAGAAACGTAACTTTCTTCTTATAGCGGTCAATATTAGCTCGATTATATTGTAACCAATTAGTGCCCAAAATAACATCAAATTCAGCAAGATCTAACGGAATAAGGTTAGCAGGCATAACTACATCCTCCACTAACACAGGGCATCCTGAATACATCCACCCTACCTGGCACGTCTCACCTCTAGGCATAGAAAACTCTATCTCATATCCAAGAGGTGTGGGATTAGGTTGCGTCAATTGAGCAAATGTATGAGAAATAATCGAATGAGTAGCACCACAATCAATCAATACTTTAGCAAAATGTCCAAGAACATTTAACATACACATTATCAAATCAGCGTTGTTATGAGCGTCCTGCATTGAAAGATTATGAATATGACCCTGGGTCTATTGACTCATCCTCGTCCTCTGCTAGACTGACCACTACGCCCAGGTACACCACGACTATGTCCAAAATGACTAGGCTGTCTTGAAGTACTTGCGCTGCTCGAGGTAACCTCACCTTGCTGTGGCTGTACTCCCGAGTACCACTGTGATCCACCTGCTGGATATGATGAATACGAAGCATATCCTCAAGAATACTGAGGATATCCACTTGATAGCCACTCGAATAATATGGATCTGGGAATAGAGATACGGCGCTGCTGGATATGGAACAATATCACCCTGATAATAATAAGTGCTCCCTCGACTCGGCTGACCATAACCATTTGATGCTGGAGCCTGCTAACTCGGCACTGGTGCTGGAAAGGAAGGCATCTGTGGTCTCTGCTGACCCTGCGGGCAATTAGCTGCTCGATGACCAAACTGTCCACATGTAAAACATCCTCGAGTACTCTGCCTACACTCGCCTACATGTCGGCTATTACACCTTCGACAAAAAGGTAATCCTGAACCACCAGAACCACCAACATCCCGCTGTCTCTGAAAACGTGGCCCACCAGCAAACCTACCACCTCTGCGCTGGCCTGTGGAACTAAATCCTCCACTGGATGAACTCAAGCTAGTCCCGTTCCTCTTAAAACTTTGCGTCTTTCGGGGCCCATGTGATACTTGACCTTTGCTTTTTTCATTCTTCTTTGAATCATTTTTTTCTTCTTCCTCATCACTGTCACTAGGCAAGTTCTCAGAATCTTCAATCTACAGCAGAATCTCATAAAACCTATGATAAGTCGAACAAGGGATCCCATTAACCAAAGTACGCCACTTCTTACGAGTACCCAACTTGAATTGACGAAGCATCTCTACTGGATTCATTGCCACCTCAGGATGGTATCTGGACAAGTCTGTAAACTTCCTGTAATACTCGTTCGCGAACATCTTCTTCTCCTTTAAATTCGTAAATTCATGTTTCTTACTGTCGATGTACGCATGAGTAATAAATCTCTTATGGAATAACTATTTAAATACTTCCAAATCTACATCTTCCTCTCGGGACAACTCCTTAGCCAACTGTTCCCACCAAGGCGCTGGTTCCTTATCCAAAAACCATTAGGCCGTCTCAACCCACCTGTCTGCAGGTAAACTCCTCTGACTCTACATCAGTCTAAAGGTCTTATCAACATGATTCAACCATTTCTCAGCACCCTCATGCCCCTCATTACCCACAAAAGTATTCAACTTCAAATTATAAACAGTTTCCAGAGGGGTCCTCTGAGGAGGTCGAAACATCGACTGGATAGCATTAGCGATAGCTTCCCCTAACTGAGCTATATCAGGGAAGCTAGGCTGAGAAATTGGACGTGGCTCTCGTCGAGGCGGCATAATTCTGACAGAAGACACCAAGATAATTAGAAAATTTCACCAAATATACAAGACTGCCAAACCTAAGCTCTGATACCAAACTGACACACCCCGACCCAAATATCGGAACGTGCTGGCCGTCACGTGAGCGTGACGTAGCCATGTGCCCAGTGTGGAAAATATATAAAGATAATAAGTACTAAAATAACATAACCAGCGATAAAAGATCATTGTAAAGTGTGAAGGAC
This sequence comes from Heteromeles arbutifolia, assembly GCA_024362995.1. NCBI lineage: Eukaryota > Viridiplantae > Streptophyta > Magnoliopsida > Rosales > Rosaceae > Heteromeles > Heteromeles arbutifolia. Next base: position 19,832,149 of record JANCRC010000012.1, read on the forward strand.
AAAAACATAATTTACAAGGTTCGAGCATCCTAGGTGTAGTCCAGAATGACTTAACAAAATAACCAGAATATTTACATGGATAGTGTACTGTCAGATTTGCCTTGAAACCTCGCTTGCCACCAATGCTATCTAATACCTGGATGGGCGCAAAACAAAAGCGTGAGTGGGCAAAAAACAAAGCTTTTCCAAAATCACTTCGATATAAAAGTTATAACCTCTCTCTGTAAAATATATATACTTCCCAGAAAAATATATACGTACTCATACTGAAAACCAACATTCAAATATTGCCATGTTCCAATAAACCATATCCAATATCAAAGCATGCAACAAATATCATCAAAGTCAATCAGGTGATATCTCAATGCATAACATGCTGGCAATGCATATAAGTCAGCCGGAGTCACCTATCGTGACCTGTACTGCTGAATCTATGGCTCATCAAATAAATCCTCAATCCAAACTCTCAATCAATAACCTGCACCCAGGTCGGAACCACCTGTAGTGGTCTGTACGACAAGCTGGGTATATAAAGACACTCTGTGCTACGGTTACGTGAAGGCTGGCGATGAATCGCGGGTCATCTACAAGTCGGAACCACCTATAGTAGTCTGTACGACAGGCTGGCACCTGCCTTGGATCCAAGGTGAGCGTACGGTGCGAGAGGTGAACGATCACGTGAAAGCTAAGCCCTACTCTAGCGGAGCACAAACCTCGATGTGCAGGTAAATGAGCCATATGCTAATCTTACTAATATCACCATAACCATCATAACAAAAATACATACTCACCTGACTTACCTAGCGTCCGCAGTGCCACAACATAATCACATAAACATAGCAATAAATATATATATGGCATTCGACATGGCATTCAATTTCATAAAATCATTCAAAACGTATTTCTGGGAATCAGCCAGGTATAGATATATATACTGAAAACAAAAGCCCACTCACTGATAAGTAGAGGGGTTATAGCCCCCAAGCCTCGCGTGGTTGTGCTCGTCCTCAGGATAAATCTCACCTATATGCGAAACAACTATACAATCATTAATTATGCACATAACCAAACTTAGATAATAACTTCTCAGACATTGCTCAATTGGGGTGTTTGAATATACCAACATGCTCTACTCAAACCCATGAACACTCCCCTATTTTTAGAATAATTTTCTGAAGCCCCATGCGCCCTCACGCGCTGGCCAAGGCATGGCAACACGCGCCGCCCATGCACAGGCACGTGCCTGGCACACGGACGGAATCCCTAACGCCGTTAGGGAATATTCCGTCAACTTTAACCTAACGCCGTTACATTCCGTTAGGAATATTCCGTCAACTTTGACGGAAGATTCCCTTATCCCTTACCTCCAGTCGTCGAAATCCGGCGCCGGTGACCGCTGCGTCGCCGGATTCTGGAAAAACCTTCTAACCTTAATTTCTCACTCATTTTTCAACCAAACTTCTTGAAATTTACACCAAATCAAAGCTTAGGACAAGGGGAAGAGTTTTATACCTCTTTAAAGCTCAAAACACGACGGAATCTCGCCGGAGAAAAATCCTGAAACTTGGCCAAGCTTCGAACTCACGATCCCGACGTCCAAAAACCACCAAACTTGCTCTCTGAGCTTCGGAAGAAGGCTCTAAGACTCCCTATGATCTTAGAATTCCCTAAAACTCCCTGGTTTACGAGCATATGAACAGTGCCCTCAACGGAGCTTCATGGATTCAAGGGTTTTTGAGGGTTCCAGACCAACCCAAGGGTATGGTTAGGTTCACAAGGTTGCAAGGAACATGAAAATGGAGTTTGAAGTCTCGATCCGTGCCACGATCGAGAGGTGTGATGATGTCTGTATGAGTATGGTGAAACGGAAGGAAGGCTCGAGAAGGAGGAGAGAGACGGACAGAAATGGAAAGGGTATACACGTGAGCATGTGAGTGTGTGTTTAGTTCTTATCCAATCACAACTAAACAAAATCAAATTATTAGGCTTAGTTTCAATTGGGTCTAAACATATGGAAGAAAATCCAATTAGCCCAAAACATAGCCCAATCACACACACACGATCACTAACGCTTAAGGGTAAAAATGTCATTTCACGTCCCTGATACGAACATCTCTGGACGGGCTGTTACAGAGCCAATCCCTGGCCGGAAGTGTGCCGACGAGGACGTCGGGCCCCTAAGGGGGGTGGATTGTAACATCCCACATCGCCAGGGGAGTGATCCTTAAATGTATATTATCATCCCTACCTAGCACGAGGCCTTTTGGGAGCTCACCGTCTTCGGGTTCCGTAGGAACTCCGAAGTTAAGCGAGAAGGGGGCCAGAGCACTCCCAGGATGGGTGACCCACTGGGAAGTTGCTCGTGAGTTCCCAGAAACAAAACCGTGAGGGCGTGGTCGGGGCCCAAAGCGGAAAATATCGTGCTACGGTGGTGGAGCGGGCCCGGGAAGTGATCCACCCCGGGCCGGGATGTGACAAAATGTGTGAACCTAAATGTATGCACCGAAATGTATTATAATGAATTTAATGTACCTAAATGAAGAAGACCAAGTATATCGAAATATATTGTATAACAAAAATTAGTTTATCTAAATATTTACAACAAAATTACAATGAATGAAATGAAAAATTAATACATTAAAATTAGGAAGAAAAAGAAAAATAATTAAAACATAAAAAAATAATTAATAAATGAGGTGATTAATGTATCAAGGACTAAAATTAGATTTTGATTTTACTTGTAGTTTTAGTCTAAAAGTCATTTTTGCCAAGGATTAAAATGAAGTTTCCTATTTTTTTAACAACACACTTAAAATTAAACACACTTACCAAACCTACAAAGTTCAACCATCTTCTTCATTTGTGTTTTGTTTTTAATTAATTATGCCTGTTTGTATTGCAATACTTTGCTTTGTATTTAAAATTTAATTATCAGAGTTAAATAGGGAGTTTTATTTTCAAAGAACATACTTACTATGTCACATCCCAGCCCGGGCTCGACCACTTTCTGGGCACGACTCCGCCACAGCACGATATTGTCCCCTTTGGGCCCCGACCACGCCCTCACGGTTTTGTTTATGGGAACTCACACGAGAACTTCCCAGTGGGTCACCCATCATGGGAGTGCTCTCGCGCGCTACTCGCTTAACTTCAAAGTTTCGATGGAACCCGAAGCCAGTGAGCTCCTAAAAGGCCTCGCACTAGGTAGAGATGAGAATATACATATAAGGCTCACAAGATCCACTCCTCTGGGCGATGTGGGATCTCACAATCCACCCCCCCTTAGGGGCCCAACGACCTCGTCGGCACACACGCGACCAGGGTTAGGCTATGATACCATTCCCACGAATTGCGCACTCTTTCACTGTTAAGTCTTATTTAGTTTTAGTTAGTTTTAATTTGTTCACTTTCTCACGTCATTTACCCTATATGGTTACGTCACCTCACGGTGATGGCCAACATGCTTCGACCTTCCCAGGTCGGGGTGTGTCAATTTGGTATCAGAGCCTAACCCTGGCCGTGTGTGTGCCGACGAGGACATTGGACCCCTAAGGGGGATGGATTGTGAGATCCCACATCGCCCATGGGAGTGGATCCTGTGAGCCTTATATGTATATTCCCATCTCTACCTAGTGCGAGGTCTTTTGGGAGTTCACTGGCTTCGGGTTCCATCGGAACTCCGAAGTTAAGCGAGTAGCGCGCGAGAGCACTCCCATGATGGGTGACCCACTGGGAAGTTCTCGTGTGAGTTCCCAGAAACAAAATCGTGAGAGCGTGGTTGGGGCCCAAAGCGGACAATATCGTGCTACGGCGGAGTCGTGCTCGGGAAGTGGTCGAGCCCAGGCGGGGATGTGACATACTAAGTACACATTTACAAGGCATAAAACATATAATATATTTGTGAATATAATAGCCCTTGACATTCCTCTTCTCAAACCGGTGTATTTGCACAAAGACAATTACCATTTAAAGTGAATAATAAGAGCAATTTTACTGCCCTTGCCCTTGCCCTTACCTTGTTCTTGCCCTCCTAAAATGGGTGGAGTTGCTCTTAATGGAATGGACTTGTTTTAAACCATTGGAGATGTTTTTACACAAATAATTTGAATCTAGCACAAAAAATTATTCCAAGAAAAAGTAGATGAACTATTTTGTTTTTGGTTAATAAAAGAAGAGATTGAAATTTGAGCAAATGAGGAATGCGTGGGCTTCTTGCCAAAGTATTTCCAGATCATACATACACATTTCCAAATAAAAAACGGACACCATCCGCGCGCGTGTGTCGATATTCAAATTACCCTGCGAGTACAACAGTACAGTCACTGCCTTCCTTAACCCCCCGCCCCCCTCTCCCTCCTCTTTTGCAACCTACCTACAACCCTAAAACCCTACTTTTCTCATTCCACCAATCATCGCACCCAAGGGCGCGTGCCAACACTCTCATTTCCTATACTCCACTAAACGACAAGCGACTACATTGTACTACAATATCGGCATCGATACAAACATCGATATGTAAATTTATGGAAATACAATGGATATATCGAATATTGATAAATCGATGTCGGTTGTTTTCAATAGAAATGATAGAAATTCGAGATGAAAGTTTAGAGATTGTCAAACATCGGTTTGGATGAAATATATGAATTTCTCTAATATTTAACAGATATGTCAGAAATATCAACAATATATGTCGATTTTAACTTAAACTTAAGAGTTCATATGTTATAAAGTGAAGTTTAGACTTCACGCTCGTTTGGATGTGCTTTTAAAATTGCTGAAAGCGTTTTTAGAGAATATATTTTTGGATTTCAAAAGCATTTTAAATGCTTTCTTGACACATCCCATCCCGGAGGAGGGCATGCTGGCCGTCACGCGGCATTGACACACCCCATCCTGGAGGAGGGCATGCTCACCGTCAGTGTGCCTGGCACGTGGCCGCGCGTGGGGGCGCGTCTGGCCGTGCCTTGGCCGGCGCGTGACGGCCAGCATGCCCTCCTCCGGAATGGGGTGTGTCATTTCTGCAAGAAACACTAATTATGTGCTTCTTTCAGGAAACATTTTTGAGTATTTTTTCAAGATTTACTTATTTTTACCAAAGATTGGTTCTAAAAATATTTTTACCAAAAACACTTTCAGTTATTTTAAAAGTATATCTAAACGACATCTTCATCTCTATTTCTATATCTTTCTTTACTTTTTTTTAAATATTTATATCGTATCGAAGAAATTTTAAACATTCATCCTACTGGAATAAGACGCGCGTGAGATTCCTTCCCTGTCCTCCCTTTCCTTTCGCGCCCTCAACTCAGCTCTGCTGCTACTCACAGAACCACGTCCGAAACAAGAAATTCACGTAACCGATTCTTGGGTGCACACTACGCACCCCTACCCCGGCGTTACGGCGCACGTTAGCCTCCACCTGCAGCACATTACCCTGTACTTTTCCTTCCGTACTGGTCATAAACCTCGCCACCTCCACCTCCACCTCCTCTCTCTCTCATCCCCTCTCTATCTCTCTCTAAAACTTTCTCTTTCCACTGGAAGTACTTTTCCGAAACCCTAAACTCCAAAACGCGGCGTTTGGCTCTTCGGTTCTTTGATCGTCGACATTTGAGGTACGATTTTCTCACTGGAACCGTGTGCTGCAAGTCTTCGTCGGGAGCTTGAAGAAGCTTTTGCTCTGCTTGCTTTTTCCCCAAATGGGTTTTCCGACTTTTTGTTTGCTTTTTCTCCAAATGCCAAATGGGTCTTTGTCTCTTCGTCTTCCTTTACTTTCTCTGCTTTTCCTTTCCTTCTTTCCTTTAATTTTTTTTTTTATTTTTTTGATCTGAAATTTAAGTGTGAATTAGTAGTGATGTTCTTGGGTGAAAATTTCAGAATTTTCAGATTGTACGTCTCAATTAGGGCATTGTGTTAGGCCCATCAGAGTTAATTTTTTCCCATTTTTGTTCATGAAGTAGGGTTTATACTCAATAAATGTATGTCTACTTTCTGTGCGGGTCAAGTAACTCGTTTTCGTAAATTTAAAGGGAAAATGGGTTTTCACCTGTGATTTTCGTTGATGTACATTTTTGTTGCTAATCTTTTCGAGTAATGGCGATATTTGTTGATGTATTAGTCATTGAGTTATGGTACACACACGGAGGATGTGAAATTTGTTTGAATATAAACTTGTGTTGAGTGATTTGCGAGCTGCATTTTGATATTCGGGTCGAAATTTTTTAAGAGGGTTTGTTGCAGCTAGCAAATGTGCAAGATTTCTGTGTAGGTGTGTGCTCAGGGGAGTGCTGTTTCTCTTTCTCGAATCATGTTTTTGAAGCTTTGGAGCTCTGATGATGATATTTATCTGACTGAACTGTTCTCACTTGAAAGATGAACAGCGTTAATCACTTCTTTCGGTGTTCTTTTAAACAGCTCCCTTTTGCATCGTCAAGAGACAAATATGGAACGAAATCTTCAGTTTAAGTGGGGTGAGAAAGCTGGAGATCGGAATAACAGAGGTTCCCAGTTCTATTTGTCGTTCACGATGGAAGGCGTTGAATACTTGCTTTATGACAGCGTATATCTTTATCATGCTGGTTCTCTTGAGACCTATATTGGTAAGCTGGTGTCAATATTTGAAACAGAGACCCATGAGAAGAAGGTAAGGGTCCTGTGGTTTTTCCGTCCTGCTGAGATATGCAACCTCCTTGGTGATTACGAACCACACTGGAATGAGCTATTTTTAGGTTCGGGTGAGGGTAAAGGCCTCTCCAATATCAATCCTCTGGTAATTTAGATTTAATTAGAGATATTTTCCTGATCATGTTGATTTATACATCTCACATTTAAGCAAAGTACTATTGCATGGTTAGGCAAGAGGAGTAGAGCAATGATCTTTTCTGTTTGCTTAGATATTCCGTTTTTGTTACGAGTCTTGATTCTTTCAGTTATAATTATGCGTCTTGATTCTTGTTTGAATTTAACCTGAGTTTTTGCTTGAGGATGTTAACCTGGAATAGATGAACCATCTCGCACATTACATGTATCCGTTTCTTTATTACTAGAATTTGTGTTTCTTAAGTTAAAATAATGGACTAATAGGAAAGAGGAGTAATCAGTTAGTATGAAAATCTTTGGGTTAGCTGACCCCACTTAGTGGGATCAGGCTTTGTTGTTGTTGTTGTTGTTGTTGTTGCTGCATAATCATTACATAACATGGCATTCATGCATTGCTAGTAATGAAAGTGATCAGGTAAAGTGTGTTATAGGGTATGATAGTGGGGAGCAAGTTTATATGATCCTTTCATGCATAATGACTACATGGGACAGTGCAAATGAGATATTATGAGTTTGCGGTAGGCAAGTTCGGGATAGGAAGAAATAGGTTTTTTTTATGTTTAACTAGTGAAATATAATAGTTGCTAACCTTAACTGCATGTATTTCTTTTATGTAACTATGGCCTAAATATTATAATCTTTCCTCTCAGCTTCTTTCCCCTCTCAGATCAGAATTTTGGCTTTGTTTTCTCAATTAAAAGCTATATGGAAACTATTTTAAGGTTCTTTAGTTTCTGCATGTATACAGAATAGTTAACAAGGGTGTCCTCATGTTATATTAAAATATATTTGCATGACACCCTTTTAAATACAAATTTCAGGAAGCAATTGCTGGAAAATGCAATGTTGTCTGCACATCAAAGGACGACAGGAATCGTCAGCCCTCTAAAGAAGAGTTGAGAACGGCTAATTACTTCTTCTGTTGTACATTTGATGTTGGAAAGTGTGAAATATTGGAGAATTTTCCCGATGAAATAAGGGGACTTACAGGTCAGTCAAATATAGGATGTTAGATTGTAATCAGACATGTTTATCCTGTTATTTCATTCGTATTGTTTCTATCTTTTGTTGGGATGTAGCGGTTTTGGCCTATTGTTATGGGATTAGCGAACCACCATCAAGAGTTTCCATACTGTAGGTTTGATTTAGAACACTTCTATACAAGCTAATATGTTTATGGAAAATAGTGAAATATGTTTATATTCAGAATGCTACAGTCACTTTCACAGCCTGTTACCAATTTAGGTAGCAGTTGAAAGAGATGACTCCATACTTGTAGGTGTGCTATACATTTGCATCTTTAATGTAGACTTAACTCATAAGAAATGAGCACACTTTTGCAGATATAACAAATAAGTGTTTGTAAACTTGATGTCATTTCTCAAGGACTGGTACCCCCTTCTAAGAAACAATCAAATTCCCCTTACTTGTAGCTAATAGAACTCTACCAGGAGGAAAGAGAGAAGGTGGGGAGGAAAAGAGCAACTTTGTTGCAAAACAAATCGTTAATCCTCACAAGGGAATATGAACGAAGAACTAATTACCTGTTGTAATCAACGATGAAGTTAAAAAGATAATGGCTTTAAGACTTATTTTCTAACTAAATTCTATTGAGATTTATCCTAAAAGAAATCAAAACATTAATTACTTTCTTGATATGATATCGCTTAAAGCAAACTGATATGATATATCCTGGTCAAATTGCGGCTACATGTCACGCAAGGTCTTGGAACTATATAGTGAAAACTGACATTTAAACAGACATTAACAATGCTGAAGTGATTCACTAATGACCTGGAGTGCATTTAATATCCGTTTAAATTTCAGATCAAAGTTCTTTTAATTAAAACTGTGGATGTGTTTTTTGGTTTTAAATTCCCATGGCCCTATTTAGAATAGTCTAATATTTACTATGTATTTGTGTCTCCCTATAATTATAAATGTTATCCGTTATATGATTTCTTTCGTAGCGAATATTAATATCTATCACCATCTTCAAATATTTTGATTGCAATGCAGTGGAGAGATATTTTAACAAGAGAAACAATGAAAAGATCCTCAGGATTCCCAAGTTCCAGACAAATTTGAAAGATCCAGCTGGACAGTCAATGGTGTCTTCCAAGTTAGGTTCGGCCAAGTTGATGCCCTCTCTGGTTAAAATTGACAAGTCTAGCAGCAGAATAAACCCTGTAGTGAGAGGTTATTTCTGAGAATGCCAACTCTGTATGTTACTTCCTGATTTAACTGGTAGATGTAAATACGACTGTTTCTGACACCTACAGAATCGGAAGTGCCAACGGTTCATAGTGGTGCGCGGGCATATGCTTCAAATGAGACATTAAGACTTCAACCTGGATTTGATGGATTTGCAACTCAGTCTGCTAGAATATCACATAATCAAGAGAAAGAAAAACGCAAAACAATATTTTTAGATCAACCACCTCGACCACCTATGGCTGCATCAGATACCCGTCCTTCCAAGAAGATGAGAGTTCCAGTTGGTGTAGATTCAACTAAGGGGGAAAATTCTGGAAAGAAGGCAGATGTTGTAAGTTTAGTGTTTTCAGCTGTATTTTCTTCTCTTTCCTGATTTTTTTTCGTGGAACTACTCATTTTGTTTTAAACACATACAATTTGATATATGCTTTTGATTTTACTATATTTTCATTTGTGGCTCCCTATATTCAGTTGTTTTAAACATGTAACTGTAAATGCATGCCTCTGAAGTTAATGCTCCTGGAAAAAAAAATTGCATTGCTGTCTGAAATATATAGTGGTTCTTTTGAGTATATGAAGTCTCACATGGAACAAAGCCTTGCATTTCAGTATATCAAATCATGGTCCTCTAGAATTAGATGAGCTGTATATTCTAATTCTAACATTATATCTGATAATCCTGAATGCAAATTTATGCCATTGCAACTTCCCATTGAAGTTGGGAGAGTGCTAGAGCATAATATAATTGTTCACTCACATTGTAACATCTTATTCATTTGGGAATACCGCAACTGACAAATTTTATCATGTTAAATCTAGAAATATTATTTAATCTCCCAAGCTTGGATATCTATGGACGTGCAATAGTATGCTGGATTTCCAAACACGCATGCACACAAGCTGTTCACAATATTTGTTAATGAATTTGGTTAATATTCTGACATATATAGTTTCTTGAATGCAGGATAGAACAAGGTGGTTCAAGCAACTAGTGAGTTTCTATTTTGAAATATCTTTCCTAGACTTTCCCATTTGTTGTTTGATTGTTCATACAAATGAATGGTTGTTAATGTTTTGTCAAACGGCTTCCTATTTGTCTTGCAATGCAAGACAAAACAATAATAGTTAAGGAAGGTAAATATCGAAATTTTCATTTATGTTTAAATTATTTCATCTTATCAAATTCTCATTTGTTTGGTGTCTACGATTGCCTTGGATATGATAACTCACTGGATTCAACGAGTATTGAATAAAGAAATGGTTGCCTATTTATTTTCTGATGAATACTCAATTAACATGAGATGCAACAATATGTATGATGGGCAAAAGAAAAATATGATATTTTATATGCTTAGAATTAACAAATAACTGGAACGGAGGATGAGAGGTTTAGGACAGAAGACCTCTAAAACAAAAGTTTTGATACCATGTTTGGAAAAACTTAAGCGGTTAGGGAATGCATCAACAAAGTTTGTCCAGTTAACAGAACCTGGCTGCCTCCCTCTCTTTCGTACTTCTCTTCCTTCTTCTCTGGGTCTCTTAACAATGTATGCCAAGTTAATTGAACCCTTATCGTATACCAAATTACCCTTCTTCTATATGAAAGGTTAATAAAATGAACTGAAAAGAAATGCAAAAAGAAAAGTCTTAAGTGTATTTGGGATATGTTAATATTGATGAGATTTGTATCCATTTCAAAATTTGCAGCCTTGGGAGGAAAGACTGCAGATAGCTCAAGATGCAGGCCAATTGGTCTTACTAGACAATCTTGAGCCGTCCTATTCATCATCAGAAGTAGAGGTAATATTCCCCAATGTGTATAAAATTAAGTTGATAAGGCAGTCAAAGAAAACCAGTTTAGCATAAAATGCATTGTATCATCTTTTCCAAATTCTCACACAAGAGAATCTAGGCTTCATCCGCACCAAATTAGGGGCCTGTTTGAGAGTGCTTTCGTAGGAAGCACTTTTGCTCATAAGAACTTTTTTATGAAGCCATTTTTTTAGGACCAAATGAATAAAAACTGAGTGCTTCATGGAAATGCAATTGGAAACACTTCTTGGAGGAGGAGCACCTATCAGGTGCTTCTCAGGGCACTAAAACATTTTAACTTAGAAGCAATTCCAAAAGCGCTGCTGAACTAGGTGGGAAATGACTACTGTACTGGACAAAGTAAAAGAAATAAGTTACAGGGGCAGAGTAGTCAGGCCTAGTGTTAGACATTCTGTATAATCTACATTCCTTTTTCTTCCCAGGGTCTAGTTTGGCAAGCATTTGGAGAAAAGGTTGAGGCAAAAATGTTACAATACAGTATTCATCCTACTCCAAACTATGGTATAACAGCTTGTTGGGGATCTATACTTATTTTCAAATGATTGCATGCTTTATTTGGTGGTAGATCTTTAATGCTATTGAGGCTGAAGCTTAATTTTGGACTAATTACATTTATCCTATCATGGTTGTACAGGCAAGGCTTTTGTCATATTCAAGTCGACTGTTGCTGCTGAATCTGCAATAAATAAATTAGAGGGATGCCTTGTTGCGGACAAGAGGTAGTCTATTTTCTCTCTTTCTATATTTACAATAGCATGTTCATACCTCTCTCCCTTTCTGTGTGTTGGAGTGTTCAAGATCCCACGTAATTATTCTGTGAAATTTATTAAAATAATTTCTGTTTGAAAATGACAAACTATAAATCAATATGGTTGATAAGAATGACTAGCACAATAACGTTCTACCTGTTAATCATTCGATATTATTTCTTTCCTTTTTTTTCGTTTCCTCCTTGACGCAGCGGATATAACAAGGAAGCTCGAATGTTACCTTGGCTAGTAAACCCTAGAATTCTCTAGGAAGAAAGAGAGAATAAACTCCAATTTGATTGATAATATGAATAAGATTACAAACCTAAGGCCAAGATGACCTATTTATACTGTTCTTAACCTAGAAGCCCTAGGAAATCAAATAAGAAAAGAATTAAACAAATAACGAAATATTAGAAAGATCCTCAAATACTAAAATCCAGTTTTTGGAAATTAAACGCTGGAATATGGCTAAATTCTGACTAGGCTTGTGAAACAAGAAGTCTTGTGGATGTCGTCATTCTCTTCAAATCCATATATTACGGACCCAAAACAAACATGCCAACCAAAGTTATGTCAATCCGAACAGCCTGAAAAGTACAAAACATCCACTTTCGGGATATGGCAACAGCAAATAATCTTGGGTAAATTACACTTTCATACCTCAGGTTTGGGCTCTATTTCAATTCCTTACAACATCTTTAAAACATTTCACTTTCATACTTTAAGTACTATTTTATTTCAAAATAATACCTCCGTTACATTTTCCATCCATTGATCCGTTAAATGCTGACGTGGCTGCCACATATATGCCACGTGGCTGCCAAATGTGACACACCCGAACCCGTAGGTAGGGCGTGCGTGACGGCCAGCATGCCCTCCTTCGGGACGGGGTGTGTCAAAATGTCTGCCACGTGGCAAAATTTTTTATTTTTTTTTTTAAAAAACCTGAATTTTTACAAAAAAAAAAAAAGAAAAAAGAAAGGGTAAATTACACTTTCATGCCTCAGGTTTGGGGTCTATTTCAATTTCTTACAACATCTTTAAAACATTTCACTTTCATACCTTAAGTACTATTTTATTTCAAAATAATACCTCCGTTACATTTTCCATCCATTGATCCGTTAAATGCTGCCGTGGCTGCCACATAGATGCCAAACGTATGCCATGTGGCAAATAACATAATTTTTTTATTTTTTTTAAAAAACCTGAATTTTCTCAACAAAAAAAAAATAAAAAATAAAAAATTTGAAACCCACATCTGCAAGAAGAGGGAGGAAGAAAGAAAAAAAAAATTGTCCCTCCCCTACCCCCCAGCGACCCACATCTGCAACAAGAAGAAGAAGAAGAAGAAGAAGAGGAGGGAGGAAGAAAGAAAAAAAAAAACCCCAAAATCCCACCCGAGCCACCCCTCCCAAAAATCCCCCTTCACCCACCCCCAAAAATCCCACCCGAGATTAGGTGGATCTACCACAAAACCAGTCCAAAAATCATCTCAAACTCAAACTATTTTCAAAACTCACCCACATTGAAAATCATCAGGTCGCGGAGAGAGGAAGGTCCGGGGGGGGGGGGGGGGGGGGGGCGGCGGGGGAAGGGTCGTTGGGCGGGGGGGGGGGGGGGGGGGGTTGGGAGACGGGAGAAGGGTCGCCAGGCCGGGGGGGAAGGGCTTTTCTTCTTCTTCCTACATATGTGGGTCGCTGGGGGGAGGGACAATTTTTTTTTCCTTCCTCCCTCTTCTTCCACTTGCAGATGTGGGTTTCAAATTTATTTTTTTTTTTGTTGAGAAAATTCAGGGTTTTTAAAAAAATTAAAAATTTATTTTATTTGCCACGTGGCAAACATTTGGCAGCCACGTGGCATATATGTGGCAGCCACGTCAGCATTTAATGGATCAATGGATGAAAAATGTAACGGAGGTATTATTTTGAAATAAAATAGTACTTAAGGTATGACAGTGAAATGTTTTAAAGATGTTTTAAGGAGTTGAAATAGACCTCAAACCTGAGGTATGAAAGTGTAATTTACCCTTTTTTTTTTCTTTTTTTTATGTAAAAATTCAGGTTTTTTTTTTAAATTTAAAAATTATTATTTTTGCCACGTGGCAGAATTTGGCAGCCACGTGGCATATATGTGTTAGTCACGTCAGCATTTAACGGATCAATGGATGAAAAGTGTAACGGAGGTATTATTTTGAAATAAAATAGTATTTAAGGTATGAAAGTGAAATGTTTTAAAGATGTGGTAAGGAATTGAAATAGAGCCCAAACCTGAGGTATGAAAGTGTAATTTACCCAATAATCTTTTAACACGTGAATTACCAATTCTCCAATCATTTTTCTGTCCTACATCACTTCTTCCTGTTGGAATTATCTTTAAAATGCACCCTTTGCCGTGATTCACATATGTTTGATGCTTGTCATGTTTTTTATGGTGTCAAATGCAAGTTAGTTACCACTATGATGCCTTTGTATACCAGATAAGAGAATCGTCGTACTCATTATTTCAAATGACTAAATGTAAATGATATGTTTTATCGTTTTGCTTGGTAAAGACTTAGGGCTTTAGTTTCTTAAATCATTTACAAAGGCAACTGTTAAATTGGTACAAGTTATGAAATGATTCAACTCCACCGATTTTGCAGACCTATCATTGGTATCAGAAGAACTCTAAAAGTGCCTGACAAAGCAGTGAGATTTGTTGGACATCTGAGCATTCCCAAACTCAGGTTTCATAGTCAGCGTGAAGAAATGGTGACTAACCTATCCCTCAAGTAACAGTAGTTGACGGAGACAATGTAGTTCGATAATTTGAATCGTTTGTTTCCCAAGTCTCCCTTAAATTATTATCCCTGCATATAAATAAAAAATAAAAAATAAAAAGTAAACTATACTGGAAACAATTTAGGCATTATTTAGTATCCAATACTATCACCATTTCAAACAGTTAATGGTTATGAATTTAGCTGATTTTTTGCATGGAGACTTAAAAGATAGAAATCTTGGATCATTGAACTACATTGCAAAGTTAAAAGATGCAAACACTGTTTCTAATAACACTACTTGAGGTGCCTCTCAACTACTGATACATGGACGTTTCTTCGAGGGATCCCTTAAATGGGGTTATTAGAAGGACACATTGTTGCGGCTCAACCTGTAATGTAGTTTGACAATCCGAAATGGCCATATTTTAGGGTTTCTTTTAGGACTCCTCTTTGATGGATACATTGTGGCCCACTTTCACTGTAGCTTAATGATCCAAGTCGGCTATATTTTAGGTCCACTCAAGGATCATTCTTGCAAACAATAAGCCAAATTGAAAGTAAATGGTGATAATTTCAATGTTTGTTGGATACTATGTTCATCTGTTTATGTTTTCACAATTAGATGTCTTAATGGTCTTTGGATTGGTTTTTTGCATCGATGATTTTGGATGGAGACTTTAATGAACTCTTTCTTGTTCCTTTTGTAGAGAAAGGCAGTATCAACATCACACTGTTCTCAGCCCAATACAATCGAGCACGACATGGCCATGGAATGGTGTCTTCTACAGCAAAAGTCAGATTTATGGTGGGACGCTTTATACAAGGTGCTCCGAATTTTCCTAATCATAGCACACTAGCCATTTTGCCATGATATTTAATGTAGACTATACAATTTTTTCTGAAGTTATTCATGCGCTTTCTGTTTACTGTTTCGGTGTAGAAAAACAAATTTTAATTTCATTCTAGTTGCTGAAGGGCCACTAGTCAAACTGTTTCTATGTAGAAAAACAAATTTTAATTTTGCAATCAATTAAGAAAAACTTCTTACACTTCTAAACCTGACTTGGGGTAATTTTAGAAAATTCAGTACTGTGAGAAAAAGAAACATTTGATGTGTTTTCTTTGTTCACAGATTTGGGACTTCCGACTTTACGTGTGTCTCCCAATATTAGGGAATAATTCTTCATTTTTTAACTTTCTAATATTTTAGTTTTCCTCCCCTTGGGAGCCCCTTCTCTGCAGGAACATGACAAGGAGACTGGAGACGGTGTTACAGTGAAAAAGCAATTGTAATTAGCTAGGCACCCTCGGTGAGCTTGCATCCTTGGCTGAAATTGTTATTGTGTTGGCTGTGTTTACTATCCTTGGCTGAAATTAGCATTGTTATATTTTTTGCAGGAGAAAATTGCGTTTCTTTTGTGGATTACGGTAGAGTCAGACAAGGGTTGCCCCGTAAATTGGACATCATAAAGGGTCCTGCCCACGTAGAGGATTGTTGTAAATTGCTGACAACGTAGACATCAGGTTTGTGTAAATCTGTCATCTGATCAAATATAATTTTGCAATCTTGGGAGGAAATATTAGAATCGAGTTCATACGGTAGCATGTCTTAATTATTCCAAGGATAGCTTTAGGTCAGCTTGTGATGTGTGCATCTTTTGTAACAACTCTTGTTCACTAGAAATTGAGCGTTATGATGCGCCTAAATATAGAGTTTCACCATTCATGGCTGACTGTTAATTTTGCATTGTTGTGTTTACAGTATTTTCCCTTTGCATTTCTTTCTTACGTATACCCATATTTGACTCATTGTGAATGGGTGGCTGGGAGTGATTTTAATACACAGCCTGTTGTTTGGTCCTCTCTTTAGCATGAGTAGTTTTTCGATGTGGCTATAGCATTGTTCGTCCGTCGTGTTACTAATCTACTCGTCTTGATCTGTCTATCCGTTAATACTACCATACCCTAAAGCATAAAATCCGTTGTACCCGCGAAGGGAAGAATCAAGAGGATGGGGCCTAGTTTTTATGCAAGAAAGAATCCCAAATCCTTTTTCTTTTGCTTTTGACAAAGAATATCACTTGTTTTAGGTCTTTGAATTGCTACCTCACACATCCCCTTTTGCTTTAATCGGATTCTGTGGGTGCTCGGTTGAGAGTGAGCACCAAGTAACATGTATCCGCACTTATTCCGCATCTTCTACCCAAGTTTTCGTCTTTAAAACCAGTCGTTTCATACCGAGTGATTCGGAAAATCAATAATTAAATCTTGCATGTAAGGATCGAACGGATTTTTGTTTTAGGTTATGAAGTTTAATAGTGAAATCTTGCAAATAAGGATCTAATGGTTTTTGCACTGGTTATGAAGTTATGTTCCACCATAAAACCAATTGGTAATATACAGAGTAGACTAATTTACCTATAAACTCATGTGAAGTCCATTTTTCCATTAACGTGAGATTCATTCTCAACAAAATAGACGTTGAAAAAAGAAAAAGAAAAAAGAAAAAAAAGGGTTATCACATAGTGGTACATACCATTGTTGTTGGACCCCTTTAAAAGTCTGTCACTTGTTAATTATGTATTAATCTTGTGGTATTTTTCTTCGTTACGTTGCAAGTCTCGAGTTCAAATCTCTCCTCTCCATGTGCATAAGAAGTTTCAAATGCACCAACGTTTTAGAAGTCTTGAAAGGGAAGTTCCATTAAGATGCAATTGTTTTCTTTTGTGACACAACAAAATGTGTCCCAAATATTTGCGTTGTGCCCTTGAAAGAGCCAAAACATATATAGCACAAACCAACCACAAAGAAAATTTGAGTTATGGTCTCGTCGCCACGTAATGTTATTATTAACAGAACGAGAATTGAGATGATTCATGTCATACACCTAAAGTATAAAATTAATAAATAAATCCACAAATTATAACAAATATAATATACTAATAATATCACGTGATGCTTATAACAGACACACTGAAATCCTTATCCAATTGAAGTAACATGTTTATCATTAGCAAATGGAAAGTTTGTCAAAAGTTAGAAGGTCAGCCAAATGGGTGGATACAAAAATCATGACATGCAAGTAGGGATGGGCAAATGGGTCTAGGAACCACGGGTCAAGATGGGTAATCGCGGTTTGGAACGGGTACGGGCCGGATCTAATTTTTTTAAAGAAGAAATAGGGCGGGGTGGTGCGGTGGTATTTACAGGGTGGGGCGAGTCCAAATCTATAAAAGCACGGGACCCTGGGCCAGTCCATTTCTAAAATGGAATGAATGGATAGGATTTGTTTCTCTGAGTGACCTAGCCTCCTTTCCCACTCAACTCATCTTTTCCCACTCCTATCTCTCCTCGCCGACATCAGCGAACGCAGACTACCGCCGATTCACCACCATCGCCACCGATCACTGCCGTCGCGACCATCGCCAGCCCATCACCGTCGCCGACTCATCTTTTCCCACTCCTATCCTGTTTCTTAATTTCCTATCTCTCCTCGACGACGTCACCAAACTCAGACTATCACCGATTCACCTTCGTCACCCTAGACCTTCATCGATTCACCACCGGTGGTTCAGCTGCTAGTGCAGGTATGGTTGCTTCTGCTGCAGCTGCTGTCACTGTATTAGCCGCATCTGGAAAGACATCGTCTATTCCTAACTTCCAAATTTCCAAATTTGGTTATCTTCCAGTCAACAAATTCTTGATGGAGTTCCTTATGCAAAAGCTGGGTGCTTATATGAAACTAAAAGAAAACCTCGCCTAGGAAACACATTTCCACAGCAGGTCGAAGGAGCTTTTTCAAAAGGTCAGAAACATGTTTGTTTTTTTTTTTTTTTTTTTTTTTGGTTGGTTGTGAAAGATGTATTCACCCCTTTGTGATCTGTTCTAAAAAAAAAAAAAAAAATGTAATTGGACCCATGGACCAACCCGGCCCGAATGGGACCTTTTCAAAAAAGTCAAGTTAGGTCCGGTTTCAAATATCAAAATTCATATACCCGGTCCATCATGTCCAGTTACATTTTTTAATAGGTCCAACCCGGTTCTTTTAAATTTAGGTTCGGCCCGGCTCGTGCCCACAAGAACATAAGATATCAAGTGCAAGGCTTTTACTGTGAGCAAGTCTTCTCCACCACCTCCATTCTTTTTTAGCAGACTTAATTGGATTATAAATCTCCGTAGTGATAGCGTAGTTGGAGGATAATCTTTATGGTAAAAAAATTAGGATTTAAGCCATTGTGATGAAGTCTGTTAGGATTTAGGCTCGAATTTGAAAATTTCATCAATTCTCTGTTAATTGTTAGCATATAAAGGCTCACATGTGAGACTAAAAAGATAAAGTTAGCCTCATGTGCTAACAATTAACGGAAAATTCTGTTTTAGCTTAATATGTGTGGCGCACGTGCTAATAAATAATGGAAAATTAACAGAATTTTTAATTTTGGGATCTAAATCTTAACTTACCAGCTTCAAAGAAAACCTAAACACTATCTTTTTCTAACGTACCAGCTTGCTCAACCTAAACCCCTTGACCAAAAAAGAAAAAAAAAACCTAAACCCTATCTTTTTCTAACTTACCAGCTTGAAAGAAAAACAAAAAACATTAACGTGTCTTATTTTGTTTCTTTAAGATTCGAGTTTAGGTTGAGCATAACGGAAAATGATCCTCTTCGGATCCACTTATCCTAAGGATCCTCACATCTTAGCCGCTCAACGTACATTGTGTGATCAGTTTTCTTCAGATATTATTTGTATTTAGTTTTAAATATAAAAAAAAATCAAATGATTTTTAATCACACGATACACGATAAATGACTAAAATGTGAGAATCCCTACAAAATGGATCCGGATAGGATCCAATTTCGAGCATAACACGTGCTATGCGACATGGACTTGAGATTTTTTATATTTGACCTACAATGAATATCCATTCATCCAGTAAATTATCAAACATGCAATGCAAGAGAGCCAAAATTTAAAACCTCTTATTTACAATTGAAAAAAAGAATATAGTTTGACCTACAATGAATACCAAGTGACAAACTAACTGGTGGTGAACCACGGTTATCCACCTCTTCCACGTCTGAATGATGCTAGTTGGGAATTGTATCCTATCCGTGACCACGATTTAGTAGATTCACAGCTACTTACAATGAATTCAAAAAATAAAAACAATGAACGAACTGTTATCTATAGACTATACTATATATTAATAAAACTCTCTTTGTCTATAACTAAAAACAAAAACAAAAAAAATCTCTTTGTCAACCAAAGATTACTTCTATGTCCTTATTACCCTAAATCAATTGAAATATGATTTTGATAGCCAAGGATATTATAGTAATTTTATTTACCCTATTATGATACAAACTATTCAAAGTCACTCACTTACAAGTGTTTATAGAGTCAAATGTCAATTTAGTCCTTGAACTATCACCTCAGTGAAAATTAGGTCATTGAATTATTTTTTTGGTATAATATGTTCCTAAATTCATTAAAAATTGCTAATTTCATCTCTACTATTATATTCAAAGCTGCATACAAGCCATTAACATTTCATATAGGTTGCTAATCTAATGTCTCATTTACCCTCCAAAGTTAATCCATACACTATTTCTTTATGGAAAATTATCAATCTACCCTCCAATGTGTATCACATGCAAGTAACATGATTTAAATTGATGGAAAATTGAATATAGTAGCTTTGAATATAATATTAAAGATGAAATTGGTAGATTTTTATAATTCAATGACTGATTTTTCTGAAAGAATAGTTTAGGGACCTAATTTTCACACATGTGATAATTCAGGAACTAAATTAGCAGTTCACTCTTGTTTATATTTAATAAAAATGATGGAAACCTGATAAGTCACTTTCTTTGAATGTTGCTGTTGTACGAGTAGTGCATGCACCACCATCTAATGATCATGAAAATATTGAATTCTGATCAAACTTTCTGATCAAGAAAAAGAGGAAGAGGTAGCAAATGTGCATGTTACTACTTAAAGAGTTAGATACATGGGATGATGTGGATTGACTTGGAAATGGTAACAAGTGAAACGGGAAAACCATTAACCCCACTTATCACCCAGTAATCCCACTTGGACGTTTTTGACATGCACCATCTTGGACACAGAAAAGGTTGACGCACTAGTCGCATAACAATGAATTTATTTATTTATATATATATATATTTTTTTTAAGAAAATGGGGTAACTAGTGGCAAGTCATGGTTATCTATTTTTTTTGGGGATCGGAAGACTTACAGAGGCATTTCAACCTCCTCCTGGCCATAGTCAAGTAGACTCACCAGCTTGGAGTCTCGAATCCGGGACCTTCCTATTTTTTTGCATTTTAAGAGCCGGAATCTGCGCCCTTACCAATGGGCCACTTGCTACCAAATTAAGCAAATTAACCTTTTTTTAAGGGCAAGTTAATCTATGTAGCAAGCACTAGTTACTGGTGTTATGTTTTACAACTCATTAGTTCTTTATTTTATTCTTTTGGTTGAAACAACTCATTAGTTTGGCTCTTTATATTTCAAACTCATAAATAACATTATTTTCATAAAGATCAAACATGATTTGGTAAAACATAAAAAATCATTTATCCTTTCTGATCTAAATCCTTTTACTTCTGCCCCCATCATTATTTTGGCATTTCTAGAATGACATGTCATTATTTGTGTGGTTGTATTGGAGGGTTTCGAATCTTCGACCTACCTACTCCTACCATTGCCCTATGCAGTCTCTGACACACCCCGACCCGAAATGTCCACTAGGACTCCGAATCGAGTTGTGCTGGCCGACACATGGAAGGTGACGAAGCCAAAAAGTGATGATATGGAAGAATGCGAATAAATTTAAACCTAAATGTCTCTAACCATCAGAGTGCGCTGTCAGTGGGTATGGACCCATTTCACACGCGTTGTTAGAGCATAAGTAAAGTACAGTAGTGTGGGTAAAGGTCATACCCTCAGAAGTAGCCACCTGAACTGGGATATGCCACGAGTCATTGTCGATAAAGAAACTATGCTATAAGAACCTGGAGGGGCACAAAACAAAAAGCGTGAGTGGGCAAAAACAAAGCTTTTCGAAAACATCTCATTTATCAACATTTATAACCCCTCACTAAAAAACATGTATACTTTACCAGAAAATAGCATATAAACAAATGTATATCATCATATTCTCAAATCATGGTTCAAAATCAGTATTATGAAAGTAAGCCATGCTATATGCATCAATAACCTGATGAAGATACGCAAATATATCAGGTAGAATAATAAATCAGCCGGAGACCCTGCAGTGGTCCTGTACGGCTAATCATATAGCTCAATACCTATGCCTGCACACGAGTCGGAACCATTAAAATGGTCTGTACGACAGGACTTGGTGTAATAATACGCTCTAGTGCTATACTCATCAAAACGGCCGTGCGAATACTCGCAAGTCACTTACGAGTCGGAACCACAGAAGTGGTCTGTACGACAGGACTTACACCTACTTGGATCCAAGGGAGTGTGCAGTGCGGGAGGTGAATATCAACATAAGCACTAACACCGGTGGTGCAGGTTATGAGCTCTCATCACAAATCACATCATCAACACAATATAACTCACCTGATACTTATCTGTGCGTCCACCGCACCATTTCACACATATGCATCATATATCCATTTCATATATTTCATATCAATTCTATGCATGGCATTTTAAAACATACTTTCATTTAAATTCGATTTCTGGGAAAATCAGTAAGTATATATATATATATATACTGAAAACAAAAGTCCACTCACCTGGAGTCCACGCTATACTCCGTAGAACGAGTACCGAAACGTCTAGAACGATCGGCGCCTAGAACAATTATTAAATCACATCTCAGAATACTTGTCGATAGAACACATAACTCACATAAAACACATCCTCAAGGGCATTCAAGAGTGATTCAAAACTCATTGACCATAAGTCAACCGTCGATCTTTGATCGACGGTAGGGTCCACAACCCAACATAACTCCATCCGGAAGATCCGCATATCAGATTTCCCATCCGTAACTTCTCATGATTCACATTATGCTTATAGAACAACATACTAAATTTTCGTTATGATCCAACGGTTGGATCTCCCCCAATTTCCAAAACCGAGTGGCGATTAACCTTTTATTTTATGAACTTACAAATCCAATTCGGGAAGATCCATACGTCGGATTCCCTATCCGTAAGTTCCTACATTCTTCAAATATTGAGTACTACAACGTATCAAAGTTTGGTGACGATCCGACGGTTGGATCGTCAATTCATATTTTCACCTAACCACGCAACGTGATGAAATAAGGTTCAATTGATCAACCTATGTCAAACCACTATCAAAACTGACTTCAGAACATCTAGCACAGTCTAAAAATAACATTGACGGCCCACTGGCCTTGCGCCGCCGTGGGTGGCGGTCGGCCACCTCGGCTCGCCGGAAAATCCAACTTTCTCCAAACATTCTCAAAATTTGCAGAATTGAAGATCTCAACGAAAGGAACAACTTTCATACCTGTGACCAAGGCCAATTCAGTCAATAAGAGCTCCAATTTCATCAAAAACCGTAAGAACCCTAGAATTTGGTGTGATTTGATTCGACCTCCAAACTTGTTTGGGCTTTGTTCCAGACCTCAAGAGGATGCCATGGGTTTTATTAATTGGAAGAAATTGCTTCGGGATTGGGTGATTCGAAGCCAAAGCCGTCGGATGCCCCCGTGGGTTTGTGGCTTCGAACTGGAAAAATGGGAAATAAATTGGGAATTCTAACACTACATAGATGTAGGACTCATCAAGGGCTTTTCATGGACACCAAGATCACCCAAAACGGAGTTCGGATGAGGGAGATACGAGCGGGTCAAGGAACCGGATCGCGGGTCAAGGAGGACCCGGCGGGTTCTCTCCTTCTTCTCCTCTCTCCTTTCCCTCCTTTCTCTCCTCTCTAGTTGGTCAGTCCCTTCTCTCTCTTCTCCTCATTCCTCCATTTATTTCCCATCTCTCTTCTTATCTTTCCATCACAGCAATCCATTTATTTTCTTTAATCTGGGCCGCCCATGTGGCACACCAGATTTTCCTAGAATTCCCCAAATAACAATTAAATTATCATTTTAACCCCCAACTTCAAACGTTAATATCTTCTTCTATATAGCTCTAAATCACAAACCGCTTGCGCTCACGCATTCGTAGCGACGAGTACTACGAGAATATGCCAAGAAAACAAAACTTAGGTGACATGACACCGTAATTAACCTTAGTCAACGCACGTGCCTCAAAGGGCAATTTCGTAAAATCACTTATTAAATTTTTTATACAATTGTAAAATCAGAGACGGACTATCACAGCCTCACCAATGGACTAACCACATTGAAAAAAAGGTAATACTAGAGAGGCTAAATTTGTTGACCAAATTTTGTAAACTAAATGACATATAAGTTGATGATTGGATTATTACATAAGTGTTAATTAACGTGCTTATTTCTATTGGTAACACATTATTTGGTTTGCAAATTTGGTCTGCCTAGCATTACTCTTGAAGAAAATAGATGATGATGATGTGTCATCATTTTGTTTTATCATCTAATATTCTGTTAAAATGTAACTATCCATTGAATTAATTCCTTTATTTGTGTAAAAGAATAAAACATTAATGACTAGTATTTATTTTTACTTGTAAATGAGAGATCTTAAATTCAAATTTCGGTAATGACGAGTTTGGTGCCAGTTTATTTCCCACTCTTTAGAGTACATATTGTTGTAGCAAAGTATGCGCACGTGGAACCTTGATTCCTTTAGCCGGAAAGTGTCTGCAAGAACAGAAACAAAGAAAGGATTGTGAAACTAGGCGACAGGGGTGGTTTCGGCGTACGCCTACGACGATCAAGTCAGAATTTAGGACAAAATAGAGGAAAATGGAAAACTAAGTTCATGATGCAACATAATACATGCATTTAACGATTAATTGGCATAAGCATGTTTCTATGCATGACACACCCCGATCCCAAAAACACAAGCTACTAGGTCATGTGTGCTGGCTGACACTAAATTGATCATATGATCCCATCGAGAGATGACATCACAAGCCAATTTAATGACGAAGCCATAGCAAGATATTTATGATGTGTAAGAATTTGAACAAAAGCATTCAGTAATAATAAATTCAAAGCTGCTATACGTAGTTTACTTGTCAACCTCCCCACTTGGGGACACAAATTATCTTGGGATTAAATTCTGTTATTATCACATCACATCAGAGCAGCTAGAAGTTTCACACAACAGTAAACACATAAAGTGTAGTGATGTGTAGAATCAAAAGTGCGTTTATGCATGTTTTACAAAATAGATAAACTTGCAGTAAATGAACCATCACCTTAAATCTAAAGGATGAAAGCCTCACTGCCAAGCCTACTCGTCACCATCGGTGTTCTCCTTATTCTTGTTACGTCTTGAAGGGGTCAACAAAACAAAATGTGAGTGGACTAGTTTTATCACATTTAAAATCATTCAACATAATAACCCCTGTTTTGAAAACAAAGCGTGAATTAACAAATAACTGGAATGGAGGATGAGAGGTTTATGACAGAAGACCTCCAAAACAAAAGCTAATCAGAAGAGGTTGGAGAACCTATTCACGATAGCATGTCTTAATTATTCTATGGAGAGTTTTAGGTCAGCCAGTGATATGTCCCACTTGCGTAACAACTCTTGTTCACTACAAATTGAGCATTATGATGCGCCTAAATATAACGTTTCGCCATTTATGGCTGACTGTTAATTTTGTATCGTCATCTTTACAGTGTTTTCCCTTTGCATTTGTTTCTTACGTATACCCATGCTCATTTGACTCATTGTGGATGGCTGGCCGGGAGTGATTCTAATACACAGCCTGTTATCTGGTCCTCTCTTTAGCATGAGTAATTTTTTGGTGTTGACTATAACATTGTTCGTCATGTTACTAATCTACTCATCTTAATCGGTCTATCTGTTAATACTACTATACCCTAAAGTATATATCCGTTGTACCCGCAAAGGGTCAAGAGGATGGGGCCTAGTTTCCAGGGAAGAGTCATTCGAAGAGAAGCGTCTCATCCGTCCATATGTTTTTATGCAAGAAAGAATCCCAAATCTTTTTTCTTTTGACAAAGAATGTCACTTGTACTGGGTCTTTCTATTGCTACCGCAAACACATTCCCTTTTGCTTTAATCGGATTGTGTTGGTTGCTCGGTTAACAAGAGAGTATCAAGTAACAGGTATCCGCACTTATTCCACATGTTTTTACCCAACTTTTCATCTTTAAAATCAGTCATTTCATACAGTGTGATTCGGAAAATCAATGATTATAGATATTGCATATAGTGGTCTAACGGATTTTTATAATAGGTTATGAAGGAAGTTCAATAGTGAAATCTTGCAAATAGGATCTAATGGATTTGCATTGGTTACAAAGAGTAGAAGAATTTACTATAAGCCCATGCAAAGTCCCCTTTTTCCATCAACGTGAGATTCTTTCTCAACAAAATTGATGTTGAAAAAAAAACAAAAACCTTATCACTGAATGGTATATACCATTATTGTTGGAACCCTTTAAAAGTCTGTCACTTGTTAATTATGTATTAATCTTGTGATTTTTCTTCGTTGCGTTGCAAGAAGTCTCATGTTCAAATATCTCCTCTCCTCTCCATGTTTAGAAGTCTTGAAAGGGAATAAGACGCAGTTTTTTTATTTGTGACACAACAAAATGTGTCCCAAATATTTGCGTTGTTGAAAGAGCCAAAACATATATAGCACAAACCAACCACAAAGAAAATCTGGCAATGAGGGATGGTCTCGTCGCCACATAGTATTATTAATTTGTGTGTTATAATGACTGAACGAGATGGTTCAGGTCATAAATAAAATATAAAATTAATAAATAAATCTAAAAATCATAACAAATATACTTATAGTCACTACAAGAAAATATGGTAATTGCGACACATTTTTTACGATGCGTGGTGCGGCCCTCGCAATAACTATTAAATTTCATTATTTTATGGGCGCTAAACTTTGGCGCTCTATTGTTTGCGACAGGAATAAGTTTCGTCGCGCATACCTTTGTTGTGAATAAGTAGGAAGGAAAAAAACCACAATTGCACGCTCTCATCTCCTTTTTGCTCTCTGCCTCTCTCGTTCTCGTTCTCCGCCTATCTCCCTCTCTTCAAAGGATAGATCCTTCTTTGCCACTCTTGCCACAACCACTGATGCTGAGACAAAATTGAACCAGGTAAGGATTTATGTTTTTGGTTCCTCTCTCAAATCTCCCCTTTCCCTAACCCTAATATTTTTTGTCATCTCTTAGTTTTTTCTTTTTGCTGCTAGAAATTCGAATTCAACCTCATCCCTTCTCATTCGGTAAGATTATTTGAGGAATTATCTTCTAATTTGTTTTTTCTTGGTGTTGTTTCATCATTTTTCCGCAAATTCCAGTCTTATCTATTCTCCATTAGTTCTCCTGGTGTTTAGGGTTTTTTTTGTTTTGTCTTTTCTATATTCAATTTCATCATTAATTGCTAATATTGTTGGAGGATTTTTTGTAATTCAAGCTAGTCAAAGAAGTATGCTGGCTTGGTTTTGTTTATTTATTCTTTAATGGCACTGGTGACTCAATTAGCAAGAGAAGCAGAAATTTGGGGGTGGATTAATTGGAGAAGGATGAGGAAGAAAGCATTGTTGAATGCAGAGACAATGGCAGTGCTTTTGTGAAGAAGCACAAAGTGGTCAGAAAAAGGTGAGATTTGTAGAGGAAAAGGGAAGAACTGTTTGGAAGGGAATGGTGAATGATGAGTAGAAATCAGAGCAAGACAGGGGAGAAAATGGAAAGCGGGCCTCTAAGAAAAGTGAGAATGGGGTGTAGTTTAAAGGTAGAAGATGAAGTCGGGCATTCTGATGACATCAATACAGGGAAAGGTTTGTGAAGAAGCAAGAGAGTACGTTATTTTCTTGGGGCCATAAAGGATCATACAAAGCAAAAAGAAAGAAAAGTAAATAAGCAGTCCAAGAAAGTAAGTAATTTGTAAATTCTTGGTTTAGTCATTTGTTGTCAATGTTGTGATTTACTCGTTTTCATTAATAAGTTACAACTTAAGTTAGCATCTAAAAGATTACCTAACTGTTTGAACAATCTCTTATTGAAATGTAAGGCTTTATTTTACAGGTGCTATTTTTTCATGAACCTATTCTATGTAAAAACATCCCTAGAATAGTTCCTGGTAATGGCTCGAAGTCATTTCTAATCTTGAATGTAAGTAAAATGATGTGGGAAGTGCTTAATACATGCCCAATTATTTGCGACGCGTTACTTGCCGTCCCAAACCCGTAGCAAATATTATTTGCGACGAGCTGAAAAACGTCGCATATAATCGAGCAACATTTACGACGCCCATGTATTGCAACGCATCATTGGCCGTCGCAAGCCCGTCGTAAAAAGGGTTGTTGCGACGCTTATTGCTGTTTTTGTGACACGTTTTGGCCGTCCCAAAAGGCCATTTTTTTTGGAGTGAGTATCACGCGACGATTGTAAAATCCTTATCCAATATAAGTAACATGTCTAGCATCAGCAAAATGGAAAGCTTATCAAAGTTGAAAGGTCAGCCAAATGGGTTGATACAGAAATCATGACATGCAAGGACATAAGATATATCTTGTGCATGGCTTTTACTGTGAGGAAGTCTTCTCCACCACCTCCATTCGTTTTTTAAATTGTGAGGAACAAATTCAAAAACAATTTGGTGATGTCTGCTGTAGCCACCTGTGCTTTGCTCTGCGGTCCAAAAACAAGTTTCAAGTTGCTATCAAGGAAGCTTAATATCAGCAACATTAACGGTCAACCTAAACCTTGTCTTTTTCTGACTTGCCAGCTTGAAAGAAAAACAAAAAACAATCACTATCACTTAGTATTACGATCTGGTGATATTCATCATCATTTGTAAGTGAGAAATCTTAGGTTCGATTCTCGTCAAAGGCGAATTTGAACCACATTATTGCTGCTCATTATGAGGCTAAGCCCACCATATCTCCTTTAGGGTAAATAATATCGTTTGTTCAAAAAAAGAATATTAGGGTTTAGGTTGAGCATAACACGTGCTATGGGACATGCACTTGAGTTTTTTTTCTTCTTTTAATTGTGGAGAGGATGAGTGGAAAAAATGTATATTTTCGTTATTTTACATAGACTGAATGTCCGACAGTGGTTTTTTAATATAACTAGATATCTACATTAAAGAGTAGAGCCGAGTCACGAGATGAGCCAACTTTGATAAATTTGTATCATACTCGTAATTCACAAGAGTCAAATGTTAAAATCTCTCACTTACAATTAAAAAAAAAAGAAAAAGAAATATAATTTGAACTACAATGAAGACCAAGTGACTTACCTACAATGAATTCTAAAAATAACATGAAATGAACAAACTATTTATTTATAGACTATACTATATATTAACAAAACTCTTTTTGTCTGTTACCAAAAACATCAAAAAACTCTCTCTACCAACCTAAATCAATTGAATAATTATTAAATTACTATTATGTCCTTATTACCCTAAATCAATTGAAATATGATTTTGATAACTAAGGATATTATAGTAATTTTATTTACCCTCTTTTGATACAAACTATTCAAAGTCACTCAATTATTGAAAGGTTACAAGTAATTCTTTTTATTTATTAGAAATGAAATGACGGAAACCGGATAACTCATTTTCTTTGAATGTTGTTATTGTGGGAGTGGTGGATGCACCATCATGGCATCTAATGATCATGAAAATATTGAATTCTAATGCAATTAAAGAGAGGTTAAACTTCTTCACTTGTAGAGGTGTTATATTTGATTCTTGTCAAAGAAGAATTTAAACCATATTATTGCTAGTCTATTGTGAGGCTAAACCCATCTCATCTCCCTATCATAAATAATATCGTTTTTTTTTTTTTTAAGAAAAAAAAAAAAAGAGGTTAAACTTTCTGACCTAGGAAAAAGAGGAAGAGGTAGCAAATCTACATCTTACTACTTAAATGAGATGATGCGGATCGACTTGCAGAGGTAAAATGTGAAAAGTGAAAACTATTAATTCCACTTATCACTTAGTTTTTAATACATGGACATTTTTACACTAAATGAATAGGAAATTCGGTTAAGCCACACAATGAACAGCCTAATTTGGTATCCAATTTGTCATTCATGAGATTCGAACCTAAGACCTCTCACTTCTAAGTGAAGAGAAATACCATCAGACCGTAGTACTGAATGTCATTCCACTTATCACCCATTAATCGTACTTGCACATTTTTGTCATGCACCATGTTAAGTGCTTAAACCGTCGCATAACCATCAATTTATGCATTGGTAATAATTGTACGAAATTAATGATCTGTTTGATATTCTATTTGAATTCAACTTTTAAACTTAAAAACACTTTTCAAGTTCTAAGTCTTAAAAACTTGGGTGGTAGGCTTTTTAAAAAAAAAAACTAGGCACAAAACTAACTTAAGAGTTAGCCTCTTTTTTTTTCAAAAAACACTTCGTGTGTTTTTAGAGTTTTTAAATTTAAAGCTCACCTTTGTCTCTTCCCTTTCCTCTCACACCTAATCCCCTCTCTTTTATCTCTATCATTTCTCTCTCTAATTTGCTCTCTCATTTGATCCTCTCCTATTTCTCTCTCTTCCCCTCTCTCCTCCGATCCACTTTCCTATTTCTTTCTCCTCGTTTTCTCTCTCTCCCCTTCCTCTTTGCCCTTTCTCCTCTTTCTTTCTGTAGAATTTAAAAGTTCCCAATGTAGGATGAGGTTTTTTTTTCTTTAAAAACAATTGTGAATTTTATACCAAACAAATTTTTGAATTTTATGTTTTTAAGAAATGTTTTGAAAAATGATGAAAGTTTTTTAATAGAATACCAAACAAGTCCAAAATAATTCACGCTTTTTTAAGGGAAAGTTAATTTATGTACCAAGCACTAATTACTGGCTTTATGTTTTACAAATCATCAGTTTGGCCCTTTATGTTTTAAACTCATAAAGAACTATTTGTGATAGCCAAGGAACA
Source organism: Heteromeles arbutifolia (assembly GCA_024362995.1). Taxonomy (NCBI): domain Eukaryota; kingdom Viridiplantae; phylum Streptophyta; class Magnoliopsida; order Rosales; family Rosaceae; genus Heteromeles; species Heteromeles arbutifolia. Next base: position 19,862,634 of record JANCRC010000012.1, read on the forward strand.
AAATGCCGATAATATCGGCGATATTTCACCGATATTATCGATTTTTCACGGTACCGATATTTTAATTACTATCCAACTGGTTTTCGTCAAAATATCGCGATATTATTGATAATATCTAAAATATCGCGATATTTCCGAAATTACCGCGATATTTTGGAACTGTGCTGATCTGAGAAGAACGCCGGAGCTTCTACAGCTCCGGCCGACTGTAAAAGAGCACCCTAGGCTGAAATATCGGAAATATCTGGGAAGAAGAGTCGCGGCGAAAGAGGTGGGGGTTGTGGGGGGGGGGGAAGGAGGAAAGAGATTCGAAGAGTGGAGGAAAGAGATTCGAACAGTGGGGGGAAAGAAGAGTCTCGCCGGGGGGGGGGGTGGGAATCTGACAATAATTCTTGTAAAAGGGAAAAAAAACCCATAAATTCGAAGAGCAATACGTAGAAGAAGAGGAAGCGAGAGGAAGCGAGAGAGAATAACGAATGAGGTATGAGAAGGAAGAGAATATTGAGGAAGTAAGAGGAGCGAGCGAGCGAGCAGGAACCTGGACAGAGCAGCAGGACGGACGCCGGGGGGGAGGGGAAGCAGTGGCAATCTGGAGAGAAAGGTGGGGGTGGGGAAGCGGGGCACCAAGAACGGAGAGAAAGGTTGGGGGGGGTGGGGGAGCAGTCTGGAGAGAAAGGTTTTTTTTTTAGGGGGAGGGGAAGGGAGGGAGAGAAAGGTGTGGGGGGAAAGGAAATGACAGAAGCTGGGAAAGCATGGGGAAGACAAAGGCATGATTGCTCGGCAGAGAAGAAATGACATAAAGCTGCGAAAGCATGGGGTCCTGATATCTGAATCAGATATTGCTTTGGATTTTTTTTTTTTTTTTTTTTTTTTTGTGTTTTGGAAAAAGAAATAGAGAAAAGAAGGGAGAAAATGACAGATATTTCTGACGCATGTTAACAATTACATGCAAAATTATTTTGGGATTTATCATTTGATGACTACTGTTCGCAATACACTTACTATACACATAGAGATTTGAACATCATAAGAACTCTATGTGGTACTAAGTCATTCATGTATGTTACCATGCAATGTATAAAGTGTAAAATATTGTACTAATTCATTATATATAATTGATTATGATGTATTTAAACTTCTTTCATTAATTACTATATATTTTCTACACTCACAATGTTTGCCAGCTCGCTATATAATCAACTTAAATCAATTAAATCCATCATGCAATACATTTCCTTCCAACTTTTTGTGATAAACTAATAGATAATTGACTAAATAAACATCCTGCAAAGTTTCAATAAAAATTTCCAAGTTTTTCTTAGAATTTCCGTGGTTTCCATATTATTTTTATCGATATCGATAATATCCCGATATTTCCATCGATATTTCCGTGTTTTTGGACTACCGATATTTCCGATATCATCGATATTTTATACCTTGGCTCCAAGCAAAGCGTCGATCAACGTTTCATTTTCTGGGTTTTTCTTCCTTCATTCTTGGTGCATATATCAATTTTTGAATTTCCTTGTCCAAATTAGATTCAGATCTGGATAATAACCAAACTTTGAGAAGAAAAAAAATCCTAAATTATTGAATCCAATCTCCAAAAGTACAATTAAAAAGAAACGAACATGAAAAGAGCTATGCAATGGAATCAAGAAGGAGGACACTCAAACTGAATCCATTTTCCATGGAACTGGAAAAAACCAAAATTTCCAATTCCTTGCACCCATTTCTCCATAAAACTGGAAAGAAAAATATATCTCTACCTGTGATAGAACCACCTTCCCTAATTACAAAATTTGGAAAAGAAAAAGAAAATAGAAAAAGCAGACGACAAAGAGAGAGAAAAGTGACTTTGGCGTTCAACTTTCATAACACTGTTAATGTTAAACATTTCTAGGAAATAGTATGATTTTTTTGCCACTTTTTAGAAAACAATGCGACCCGTTATGTTTTGAATCCGTAACTGTCTCTAGAAAAACTAACATTGTTTCTGGAAAAACTAACACTGTCTCTGGAAAAACTAACATTGTCTCTAGAAAAATTAACACTGTCTCTGAAAAAATTAACACTGTCTCTGAAAAAACTAACACTGTCTCTGAAAAAACTAACACTGTCTCTGGAAAAACTAACATTGTCTCTTGAAAAACTAAAACTGTCTTTGGAAAAACTAACACTGTCTCTGGAAATAGTGACTTAGATTCCAAAAATAGTAACTTATATTCCAGAAACAATGTTATTTAAAATCCAGAAACAATTTATTTTTACAGTTCAGAAACAATGACCCGTATTTATTCTTGAATAGCATGTAGATCTCAAATTTATTTTCTGGAGAAATAAACGATGAACTCCACTGACGAAGAAAAATTGAAAAACATTACCTCGAATACACTATGAATAATAACGACGATCACATTTCAACGAAATAATACAAAATATAAATTAAATAGCATGAGGATCTATATTTTTGTTTCAAAGAAAAAGAAGAAGGTCTGCAAAACAACGATGAACTCCATTAACGACGAAAATCTGGAACTCAACCTAAAAAAGTTAGGGGTAAAATCAACAAATCATAATTTATTATAGTTGAGCCATTTTTAGTTGGACTGCTTTAATATGGGCCTTGTAATAATCATTAAACAAAACTTATAACATGGTTTTTTTTTATTAAAACTAAAACTTTTCAAGCCATTTTCATTAGTTTTCCTTTGAATTAATTCATTTATTTGTTTAAAAGTATAAAACATTAATTACTAGTACTTTTTACTTGCAAGTAAGAAGTCTTAAGTTCAAATCTCGAGAATGACGATTTTGGTACCAGTTTATTTCCCCACTCTTTAGTGTACATTGTTGGAGCAAGTTATGCGCACGTGGTTCCTCTAGTTAGATAGAGTTCACAAGAAGACAAACAAAGAAAGGATTAGGACACAAGGCGCTAGGGGTGGTTCTAGTGTACGTCTTTGACGATCAAGTCAGAATTTGGGAAAGAAGATGAGCATAGTGCTCTAAGTAGAGAAAAAGTGTCTCTTACATTGTGAGGAGTCGAGGTGCCTATTTATAGGCAGCTAGAACCTGTCACCAGAGCCCTCCACCAGTTATCTGAAATGTCATAGCAATTGGAGTCAGAGGCATGGCTCAGAGCAATCAAACCATGCGTAACATGGGTCTAAATGCTTCAGTTGAGATATGACTGGGACCTAATGACACCTGACTGGGACCTGATGAAACCTAAGTGGTTAGTGGTTGAACATGATGTGGAGAACCTATGCGTGTGCATTGTCGTCGGAACCTATAGGGTGGCGGACTACATACTCCTATTAGGACACCGCGTGTGCATTCCAACCAAACACTATGGGGCGGCTGACCATATACTCCCATTAAACCTCCACGTATGCATTTTGGTTAGATCCTATAGGGTGGCGGACCACTCCCATTAGGACTCAGGTCATTGGGTTTGTTTAGGACCCCTTTCGGTAACCACCTCAAGTTGGCATATCCGTGTATTCATTCCAGAATGGACATTGAAATGAATAGGATCCGAATTGAGGTGTGGACCAAACTGCCACATGAATCATTCCTCGAATGACATGCAGGGACAGCCCTGAGAATTTGGTGGCCCTAGGTGAGGCTTCGAATTGGGGCCCTAGAGTGCACTGACCCCTTACACTTTATACATTAATATGTAGACAAAAAATTACTAAATACATGAAAAATAGATTTTTACACCAAGTACCTAATATACAAACATTATTTAAATAGTGCATTTGAAATATATAATTCCTAAATACATGAAAAAATATATTTTTACATAAAAATATATAATTCCTATTAGATTAGGTTTCCTAATTGCATTTGAATATCTTTGTTGGGAATCTTCTGGGCTATAGCGTGGCCTTTATAGTTTATACGAAACTAATTTAAAAAATAAAATGCCTTCTTCAAGTTTTGAAGCGAAACAAGAAGCAACCACTACGCCAGTATGCTTTCTATGTCATCAATATTGCTTCATAATATTTATAAGACAAATAGATATAATAAAAAATGTTGGGGTCCAACTACCCTTAGGGCAGGCCCTGATGACATGAAAAATATGATTTCCATGTTAGAAATATATTGTCGTATAAAAAAATAAAACAATATTCATTTATGGATATTTAGGGCAGTTTGGTAATGTTATACAAAACGAGAATTATTTTGTAAAAAGAAAACGACCTTAGGCCCGCCCAATCTTTGACTACTTTGCACCATTGCAATCATAATTTAATTAACTAGAAGACATAAAAGCATATATAACCTAATATTAAAACATGTTTTGAGCGATGTTGGATTGTTGCAATTCTTTATTTGTGTTCAATTCTAACTTTAATTTATGATTTATCTTGTATTTTTATTATTTTGGATTTGTATTTTTGAAAAGAAAGAAAACATCAATTGGATGTTTTGTTGAAGTTGAACTAACTGTTAAATTTTGTTGTTTGATTTTCAGAGTTTGTTTTTAAAAATAACATATCAAACATATCATTCATTTGTATTCTTCTCAGTAAAACAAAAACATATTTTGGGAAACGTCACCAAACAGATTTCTACTTTTCAATGCTTTCACGAGTGATTGAGATCTTTATCACGCCCTACATGTTAGAAAAGTCCATTTAAAATCTAGTGCCCTTTTTTTCCTCTTTTCTTTTTGCAATTGCAAGCCAGTCAAACTTGTCTAGCTGCTCGTCTTTTTCCTCCTCAACAAGCTAGCGCATACCACACCTCAATTTCGTGCTTGGAAGAGACATGGGTCAAAGACTCACTGTCAACGAAATCAATATTATTCCTAACTTGTTAATTACTATATGCATAATTCGTTAGGTGTAAAGTTCTATCACAAAAAATTTCGGTATTAGTTAGAGTGAGATTATAATATTTAAACTCTTATTTTCTTAAAAATATGGTCAATGTAAGATGTTTCAATAGCTGCCATATTCATTTTCTGCATATTTCTGTGGATATTTTCTGTTGTGTATTATTTTTTCTTTCGATCGTCTTATGTTGTGGCATTAATCTGCTAGATCACAAATTTGACTTTTATTCTAGATTTTGAATTTCTATCTTATATAGGGAAGTAGGAGAAAAAAATGTGTACGTTTATCATTCCTTCAATATCGTTGCAAGATTTCATACTTTGTAAGATTGATCACCAAATTTTTTTTATCCACCAGTCATGTTATATTATTAGATTACAAATAAAAAACGATACTATTAATTAAATCAAAATCATTTATGTATGTATTTTTTTTTTTGTCAAACGATAGATTATGTTATATTAGATTTTAGAGTAACAAGCGACGGAATTTGAACCCACGTTGTTATGCAATGACTCAATACCTTTTTACCACTGTTGTAAAGGGTCACTTGCGTATAATTTTTTTTATTTTTCAATTTACACCAAATTTATCTAAACCACATAGAGAATAAGTTTGCACACAGAGGGGGTGAGCTAAAAGAGAAAAGCTTTATCCACCATTTGTCATGTCATGTATATATCAACAAGAGCAATGGATTCAATACTATTAATTATATCACATTTATTTTTTTGGTGACAACACTCTAATTAATTATCCCATTTTACCTACACGCATGTATTGTATTTGGGACAATACTTGACGTTCAGTATTCAGTACCACAAGTATACTGACTCTGACGTGGCCCACTAACAAATACACTTATATGTTTGTAAAATATCTACTATTCTTGCAACCAAACAACTATCATCTATCTGACTTGAAGCATGGAGAAACAGAGACCCATTTTTACAGACCATTTTAATGGCCTTCCTCCCAGAAGGCAAGTTCCGAACCTTCCTCTTTGTTGCCCTTATGCACCATCCTCCTCTTACCAACCCCAGGGGCCTTAGATCTCTTTACTACTGATAGATCTTTCATTCAAAATCAATAACACATAATTCCATATCCGTGGGGATGGGTCTTCTTTTCTCCATGTTTGTGGGTTGGGAATGGGATTAACAGAGGTCCGGAGGAGACTCGAATAAGGGATAGACAGAGGAGAGGTTGAGGGAGGAGGTGTGGGCATGAGACTGACGGAAAGAGGTTGGGGTGCCGGGTTTGGGAAAGAAGGAAGAAGATGGGTGTTAGGATGTGGGTTGAAGATAAAGTTCGGGTGTTTGGTTAACAAGATAACAAGTGTTTGGGAAGAATTTTAAATGATAGGTGTTTTAATATTAATGGGCGATGTCCTTAGGTTTGTATTTTGGGTACTGAACAGTTTGTACCCAACTATTGTCCTTGTATTTGTGTATTCCTTTCTTGTTTTTATTTTTTTATTAAAATGATCAGCTTGTGACGAAGCTCCCTCTCTTTTGGGAGCTTAGAAGACTTATATAGGCATTTCAACTTCCTCTGACCATCAAAGTACGATTCACCAGCGCAATGAATCGAACTCAAGGCATGCCCTGCGAAATACAAACCTGAAATTCATTCCTAACTACTAAACCCCTTTGTGGTGGTTTAAATTCCTTTGTTGTTCACTGCATTGTAATTTGCAAGTAGTAAATAGCGTAAATTTCAGTTTACTACCTTCAAGTTTATTGATTTTCAATCTTTAGTACATGAATTTTTTTCGTCCCAGAGTCATACCTAAAGTGTTAATTTTGGGATAGTCTCATATATCCGTTAGTCTAGCTGATAAGTCTTCCGTTAACTAATGATGTGACGCCACGTGTTATTACAATATTAAAATAAATAATTAAATATTAAAAAAAAACCCAGAACCATTCGCCTTCCCCACCCGACACCTCTCCATCCCCTCCACCCCCTCCACGGTTCCACCCCTCCACCCGAGCAAGATTCAGATAGAAATCGTCTTGCAAAGCAAGTGCATCCAAAACCTGAACAAGAAACAAAACTTCCATAAAACCAAAAAAAGAAAAAAAAAATCACAAAATTCAAAATCCAACCAAACTCAAATCGGCAAAAGACCAGAAATTGATAAAAATCACCTTGTAAGGCGACTGAGGGACCATCCGAGGAGCCTTGACCGGGCTATGATGAATCCCGGTGATCACATCGTCGAACCCGAAAGGGGAAAGCGAGTGCATTGACCGGCGAGTCTCGGTCTTGAACCGGAAGATGTTGGGGTTAGGCGGGTTCATCTGAATCGCGCTCCTTTTCTCAGGCGTCGCCGGAGGGACGACGCCACCGGAGTCAGGGCCAAAGAGAGCAGCGCGTAGGAGAGTGCCGTAGGCGCTTGACGAGTCATCGCGGCCCTCGGATGGAGTATTGGAGATGTTGAAGAGGGGGAAGTTGGAGCCGGATCTACTGGGGATGAACCTATCGGAGTAGATGGTCCTGGACGGCGATTGGTGGTGGTTGAAGTTGATCAGGCGGTCGATGTGCCGAGATGGGGTTAGCAATTGGAGGGCCTGAGGGTTCTGGGTTTTATTTTTTATTTTTTATATATATTTTTAATACTTTTATTTTATTATTTATTTTAATATTTTTAATGATACGTAGCGTTTAATCATTGTCTACATGGGCACCACATCATTAGTTAACGGAAAAATTCACAGCCAGACTAACAGATGTATGAGACTGTCTCAAAATTAACACTTTAGGTATGACTCTAGAACAAAAAAAATTTCATATACTAAATGTTAAAAATCACGAAACTTGAAATAATAAACTGAGATTTACCATAATAAATAATTACAGATGTAAAACAATGGCTCAAATGAATTGGTGGATGCTCTTTTTCCAGCTATCAACTGTAAAAGGAATATTAATAAAAAGTATTTTTGGTGAGGAAAAACAACCAACGTTTCAACTTTGATATTTGTTTTTTATTGCAAAATGGGTAGAAAGTAGAAACAAAAGCAAAACTGTTCGGAACGAATTATAAGATCATATTCCATAAGGTATGTTTTGAATTCGATTTCTGACGTTGGTGAATAGCATGATGATGGCTAGGGGAGATTAGAATGTATATATGAGTCTTCCCGATTACTAAGAGAGCGGACTGACGTGGTGAAGTCACCCGCTGATCTCTTTAAAAAAAAAAAAACAAAAACAAAAGCGCAAAAGCAAGTCCAAATGGAAAAATGTTGAATCCGCATATAGTATTCTCTGGCGGGTCTTTTGAAGACTTGGGACTGCACTGCGTCCTCTCTCTCTCTCTCTCTCTCTCTCTCATATTACTATAAACTCGCCAAGTGATGAAACAATAACAAGGCTAAAGCAACGCCTTCAAAATCCTCCTCGAATTTCTGATCAATTTATTCTCCACCCATCACTCAACACTCCCGCCGCTGAAGCTCTCCGGTAAATCTCTCTTTCGGGTTTTGGCGTTTGCCTTTAATTTTCTTCCACATCATTTTCTATACAATTTGCAAAAACCATATAAATATGCAAATGTGTGGTGGCTTTTATTTTTTATTTTTTTCCTTTTCTGGGTTCCTTTCGTTCCATTGCAATGATCGTGTTCGTAATATATGGTGCTTGTTTTCTTCTTCTGCTAGAGTTTTTGAGTATTCGAGGGTAATGAAATCGTGGGGTTTCGAGGATTCTTGGGTTGGATTCGTGAATGTGACAATAAGGAAAGGATTGTCTCGTTCATGCTCTGTTTGGTTGCCAGGAAAATGCATGCAGGCCAATGTCCAGAAAACTATCTTGTTCTAGCTGCAGGCCAAAGAAAAACTGTCATCAAATTTTTCTTTGGCCATCAGTTTTTCTTTGGCCATGAGAAATACCAGAACAATAGAAAAAATAGGCCTTTTCTCTTTCCATCTTTGCCAAATCCATTATTTTCGTGCTTACCAAACACAGATTCTGGCAGCTGAGTTTATGTTTTTCCCTTCAACCCAATTAATGTTTCAACACAAAAGTCTCTTCAAACTTTGTTTTTAGAATAAAAATATTGGGATTTCAGCGGAAATGGAGAGCTTCAAGTCCCCATTCAGGGGTATTGCAAATGATGTCCGAGGAAGAGCAGCGTGCTATAAACACGATTGGGTTGGAGGTTTTCAGGCAGGAGTCGGGTAAGTAATTTCCCATTTCTTTTACTCGAAACAATTGGAATCAAAGGTTTTGGATTTGTTTCACTCTCCTTTATCTTTGGTCTTTGAAATTTTAATTTGGTCTGCCTTTTGTTGTGCTAGGGTTCTCGCCCCAACGACCTTCATCTTCTTTGCTTCAGCTCTTCCTGTTGTAGCATTTGGAGAGCAACTGAGCACAGATACAGGTTTGTTGATATTTTTCATCAATTATGGAGCATAATTCATTGGATGCTCCTATTCTTCATCAATTCTGCGAGTGATGTGACGACAATGTCAGCATAAATAATACAAACATACACACGTCTGATGAGTTTGAACTCACTTGGATTTTTCCTTGTCTAGATGGAATTTTGAGCACGGTAGAAACCTTGGCCTCTACTGCTATTTGTGGTATAATACACTCGATTTTTGGTGGACAACCTCTCTTGATTTTAGGAGTCGCAGAACCCACTGTTATTATGTACAATTACATGTACAACTTTGCCAAAGGAAGGAAAGAATTGGGGCCGGAGCTGTTTTTGGCTTGGGTTGCATGGTAACGAGAATCAAACTTTTAGAGTTTCAAAACTTTATATCCTCGTTGACAATGCAAGGTAATATAAATTTTCACCTCATTCACTTGAATTTTACAGGGTTTGGGTCTGGACAGCTCTTTTCCTCATTCTTCTTGCAATATTCAATGCTTGTGATATCATCAACAGATTTACGAGGATTGCAGGCGAACTTTTTGGCATGTTGATTTCTGTTTTATTCATTCAAGAGGCTATCAAGGTAAGTTTCATATAGAAAAGAAAGTTATGTTGGATCTAATATGGATGATGGAAAGTAAAGTAACAAAAGGTTGGCATTTCAATGGAAGGGTGTAGTGAGTGAATTCAAAATTCCCAAAGGCGAAGATCCAAAGTTGGAGACGTATCAATTTCAGTGGCTTTACACAAATGGACTGTTAGGGGTCATATTTACTTTTGGACTACTCTATACTGCTTTGAAGAGCAGAAAGGCAAGGTCCTGGTGGTATGCAACAGGTTTGTCAAGCACAATTTGAGTCACTTGGTTGTCATTACTAGGATGTGTGGAACTTGAGGATATTTACTATGTTTGCAGGATGGTTCAGAAGTTTCATTGCGGATTACGGAGTTCCTTTAATGGTGTTAGTATGGACTGCATTATCATTTAGTGTCCCACACAATGTCCCTCCAAGAGTTCCTAGAAGGCTCTATAGCCCTGTAGCTTGGGATTCTGCGTCTTTACACCATTGGACTGTCATCAAGGTAAACTAATAGTAAAGGAAATTTTGTTGTTTAAGCTCTTTGTTTAACTGAGATTCAACCTAAGATTTGATATCGTAAAATTAGATTAATGTCCTATGAAAGACGCTTATACCTTTGTGTTTTGAAAATGCTTGCAGTTTAAAGTATTTTCTCTTTTCATTCTTTTTTGTAGGATATGGGGAAGGTTTCTCCTGGATACGTCTTTGCTGCCATTATTCCTGCTGTGATGGTGGCTGGACTTTATTTTTTTGACCATAGTGTCGCTTCACAGATGGCACAACAACATGAGTTCAATCTAAAGAAGCCGTCTGCGTATCATTATGATATCTTGTTGTTGGGATTCATGGTAATTGTAACACAGTAAGATGAAACTATTTCTGTTACACTGAAGCAATAACTAATACAGTTTTCTCTTTCACGAAAAATTGGTCTCAGACTCTGCTTTGCGGATTGCTTGGGCTTCCTCCTTCTAACGGGGTCCTGCCACAGTCACCGATGCACACTAAGAGCCTTGCTGTTCTTAAGAAGCAGGTTTATGTAGGGAATGTCTTGTCAACTATCTTGTAAGTCATTCAGCTAAATTAGATACTTAAATCATCTACTCCATATGCAGTCGATACGAAGGAAAATGGTGAAGAGTGCTAAGGAATCAATAAAACAGAAAGCTAGCAATTCTGAAATCTATGGAAAAATGCAAGCTGTGTTCATAGAGATGGACAACTTGACTACAGTAAATTTCTCAATTTGAACATCTTTGCATTGAAATTCTTCAACAAGTTAGCGTTGTGTTTGCAATTGATCTCCATCTATATATGCATAAATATACTCTTCGTGTTTGCTGTATTTTTTATGAAAATAAAAGAGGAAAGACCTCGTGCAAGTAGTTCTTGAGTCCTAAGTAAGTGTTTTCCATTGCAGCCTACTTCAGAAGTTAAAGAGCTAAATGATTTGAAGGAGGCAGTTATGAAAAGTGAAAATAAAGGGGAGGATACAACGGATGCATTTGATCCTGAGAAGCACATTGATGCATACTTGCCAGTCAGAGTTAATGAGCAAAGATTGAGCAATTTGTTGCAGTCGCTTCTTGTGGCAGCATCAGTTTTTGCCATGCCTGCCATCAAGAAGATACCGACATCAGTTTTGTGGGGATATTTTGCTTACATGGCCATTGACAGCCTTCCAGGAAACCAATTCTGGGAAAGGATGTTACTACTCTTCATCTCCCCTAGCCGACAGTACAAGTAAGTAACCTTCTTCTTAAGCAAGTAGCATGATGGTCGATTAACGTTGTTTCTTAAAACTTGCGGAATTTACATTAGGAGTTCCCCACTACGCACCAGGTTGAACAAAAAGAAGTGTTTTCAAATTTCCCAATCCCTTTATAAAAGTTACTAATAGTTTACTTGTGTCAAGGTATCGACGAGTGTTACTTTCCCAATCATAATACTAACTCGGTTGTGATCATGTTTGCAGGGTCTTGGAAGGGGGTCATGCTTCCTTTGTGGAGTCAGTGCCATTCAAATTCATAGCCATATTTACACTCTTCCAGATTGTTTACTTCCTGGTCTGTTTTGGTATTACATGGATCCCCATAGCCGGAATTTTGTTCCCCTTGCCTTTCTTCCTTCTCATATGGATAAGACAGCATCTCCTCCCCAAATTCTTCCAATCACATCACTTGCAAGAGCTGGACTCAGCTGAATGGGAGGAAGTCGTGGGCGCCCCAGTACGCTCTCTCAGCCTCAATTCTGGGGTATGCAATATTCATTTATTCGAATTTTCACTTCCACTTGCTTTGTCCTACTGAATCTCAATAATGTGTTTCTCTTTATTAGAAATCGGAAACTTCCAACGAAGGTGGAGTGGAGATGTGTGATGCTGAGATATTAGACGAGCTAACAACCAGCAGAGGGGAGCTGAAGATCAGAGCGAGCTTCAGCGAAGATAAACGAACCAGCTTCAGTGAAGATAGACACGGCCAGGTAGATTACCGATAACTTTTCTCATCCTGCTTCCATTAGGTATGTTAATATGTGCTGCCTATTGTGTTTTGCAGGTTCACCCTCAGAATTTAGGCCAAACAAAGAATGAGATATGAAGTTATCGTAGACATGAGATTTGATTTCAGTAGTAGTTACATGTAACAGAAGAAGGTTAGTGTAAAAGTGAAAGTTAGGAAGAAGATATTCTGCAGGTTAATTAGTGTTATGGTTGAGGTTTGAATTTGTAGTTATCATATTATATAAATACGAACCAGTTCCAGATGCATGATGCATTTTGATGAAAAACAGTTCAGATCAGACACCTTAATAACACTTGTCACTATTTCTCAAGTTTAATTTTCAAAACCATCATTTTTTTTTTTTTTTAACCAGTAGTTTAGAAATTTCCATGGAAATGGGTTACTCTAGTGACTAGGGTTTTCCTCCTCAACTTACTGTGTCTTGATTTCAAACTCTCTCACACCCCTTAGACCCTTAATCTAGACTCTAGTTTAAAGTACTAGTATCGCCTGTAATAAAAAAAAATGTTGAAAAGTAAAACATATGCAAAAGTTAGGAATGCACAATTCGGGTTTGGGTTGGGTTCGGGTTCATGCAGGTTCATTCAGGCTTGAGTTATAACTTGGTTCGAACTTACTCAAATTGGGTTCAGGTTTGCCCAACTTCATTGAGTTCAATCTCGTAATACCTTATTTCACAAGATTTTCAAATTTTGAACCAAATTGAACCAACAATGTCAATAGTAATACTAGTTAAAATTCATTTCACACATCACCAAACAAAAGTTAAAACAAATAATGTGGAGATCATTTTTACGTTTACAACCACGCAAAGTTAACATCGAATTACAAGATAATATCAAAGCTTCAACCAAATGAAATGGAAAAGCAACACATTATTCATTATATATCCAAATGAAAACCTACAACAAACTTCAAGTGTGGTTATACCTAGCTTATATAATATGAAGTTGGATGGTCATTTGTACGTTATTGAATTCAGGCTAGAAATCGGGTAGGATTTGGGTTGACATGGGCGGCAAGACATTAACCCAATACAACCTAATAAATAATCGGGTTGAAATTGGGTTGGTTTTGGAAAATTTTGACTTCATTCTAATTGCTCGATCGTGTTTGAAACCGGGTTAGACATGGGTGGATTCGGGTTGACCCAACCCAAGTTGCACCCCTAGCACAAGGGACAAAAATGAACTAAAATTGGGGAATAAAACACATAAAATATTGTGGTATAAATATTTAGTGTGAAGAAGAGAGAGAATCGGCAAAGAGGAAAGTGAGAGAAAATAGACATGAGGAATTTTGTGACCAATATTCCTATCTTGTGCCTTTATTTATACTAGTAAGGGAGAGAATACTTGCTCTCCAAGTAATACAAACACTAACAGGAAAGATCTTCTAGATTTCATACGATTCCTACATACTCTATTTAGGATTTACACAATCACACATGTGTTATAATTCTAACTACAACAGCCACTCTTGAGTGAGTAAATACTCTCAAGTAGTCAGCGCATTAGAACTTTAGGCAAATGTAGAAGCAGTTGATGAAGTCATCTCATCTAGTTGGCACAAGTAGCAAACGAGCACATATAAGTTTTGCATGTAGGAGTAAGTCTCACCAAAACTTGGGTAGGGTAACACTACTACAAAAGGGTCTTGTAGTGTCAGTGGGTGGTGTCGATTTAATCTAATATAGTGGCGGATAAAACAGTTGCGACACTAACTGAACATGACGTCGGATTTACTGTCGCTTATAAGCGTCATAAAATACTGGTGTTGCTTTTAAACCGACGTAAACATAGATTTTAATATTTTTAAATACTGGTGTCGCTTTTAAGCGACATAAAATATGAGTGTATGGACTGGTGTCGCTTTTAAATCGACGTAAACATACATTTTAATTTTTTTAAATACTGGTGTCGCTTTTAAGCGACATAAAGCATTAGTTTTTAATAGTTTAAAACCCAATGTTGGCTGGTTCCCATTACTTCACGTGACTCTCTCTCTCTCTCTTACACACACATCAGTGCATCACATCATTTTTTAATTTCCTTCTCTTTGGCCGGTTCCTCACATGGGTTCTTTATCTCTATCTGACACACATGCCTTATTTCTCTCACTTTTCTTTCTTTTTTTTTCTTTTTTTTAACTGGTTCTTCTTCACCCCCTCTTTTCCGTCTCCATAATGTCTCTCTCTACCCACCCACTCAACCTTCTTTCATCTCTCTCTCTCTCTCTCTCTCTCTCTCTCTCTCTCTCTCTCTCTCTCTATCTCTCTCTCTCTCTCATTCTTATTCTCTCTTTTTCCTCGACTTCTCGATTTCCCATCCCTCCATCTTTTTCTTTTTTGGGCGGGATATTTCCCCCCATTTTTTAAACGAAAAAGAGGATGTCAGTCTCCCTATTTCAAGAGGCTCACCTCCCTCATTTATCTTTCCCTTCTTCCAAGCACACCTTAAAACCACAGCTTCTTTCCCCACATTTTCTCAAACCTTAACCTCTGTTTCTGCAAAACAAACCTTAATCTTCCATCATCAACCTATAAGACCTCGCAGCCATGGATATATAAATTATCATCAACCGAGATATATAATTTACATTACATGGCCGTCCAGCAGGAGGAAGTTCGTGGATTCCAGACGGCGGGGAGCATGAACTTCATGCCCTTCTCTCCCACGGCATTGTAAGATCCACCAGTAGCACGGTCGACCTCAACCTTCCCGGTCTTCCTTGGGACAGCGCCGCTTCCGAAAATGTTTTAGCACACGGTGCCGGCCTCGACGGGGTCGCTCTTTTGTCCCAGCTTGAAGAATCCAGTGTTGAATGGGTTCGTGATTGTGGCAGCCAAGCCGGTTTAAAAGCATGGCGTCAATGCCCATGGAGCTACAGAATCTGTGGTCTTCGACAAAGGCAAGCACGGGAAAGCATCATGGCAGCTGCTAGTATTATATTCAAGCGTGAAGCTCTGATTAGTATTATATGTAATTGTTAGTTTTTTTATCTTCCGGTTCTCTAATAGCTCCTATATATGTGTTATTTTACTTCCTTATTTATATGAAATAGAATACATTTAACAAGAAATTCTACACCCAAAGACCCCAATTGAATTCTTGAATAAATTGAATGTGTGAAGTTTGCATGAGGGTGAAGAAGACGATGAAAAAGAAAGAGGAGTTCCAGAAAGAAAGAAAAAACCAATTATTAGGTGGTGTCGCTTATGGGCGACATTATAGTGGTTATTTTATTTATTCAATTATCAGATGGTGTCGCTTTTAAGCCACGCTGTTGTCAGTACTTAATGTCGCTTGTATCCGACGCAAGCTTCGATGTCACTTTTAAGCGACGCTGTTGTTCTTTTTTATTTTATATTACTTTGCTTCTTGGTGGCGGATTAAGGGGGCTAAACGACGTCAATACCCTTTTGTGACGGTAGTATTGGCGTCGCTTCCACTATCCGACATTGCACAATTTAATGTCGGATTTTTACCAAAAATCTGACAGTAAGTGGTGTTTTTTGTCGGTTTTATAGCGCCAGTGATATCCCTTTTTGTAGTAGTGTAAAACCCAACGAGATAAAACTCATAGTCTAAGGAGAAAAGGTGAGTAAATGCAACAAGTTGATACTTAACATCTTCAGGATGTAAGTTGTAAGAAAACGAACACAAAGGTATGACCATTCCGATGGGGGTGCCTGGTCAAGTTAGCAAAAACCCAGTTGGAAAAATGCTCATGATCTAAGGGAAAAATTGTACATTAAGGTTGAGTGAATATACTTCAAGATACTCCTACTGAGCTCGACAAAACTCCCCTCAGAACTACAAGTGTTGCAAATGAGATAGTTACGCGTACTAATTTCTTAGACAAGATTATGGAAGGTTGACTTCAGCAAATACGTCATGAAGAGGGCAGCAAGATTGTCTTGGGATCAAATCTGTTTGAATTCAATCTTTTGATGCTTTGCTGATGTGAGGTAGACACTAGGTGGGTTTGGTTCTATTTGGTCCGGTTCAGTTTTTTTTTCGATTTTGTTCGGTTCAATTTTATTTTGGTTTCGATTTTTCCTGTTCGATTTCAGTTCGGTTCGATTTTTTACTAAAAATTTGTTTTTGTATAAAAGCAGAGTATCCATATTCCATTTCTAGACCAGAAATTTAAATAGAATAAAAATAAAAGTTAAATCCATCCATGGAAATATTCATAGAGCCAACTGCACGAACTGAAATATATATACATACGACTAAAGCTTGAAATGAAATTCAAAAACACAACTAAAACTTGTCACAACAACACTACATCAAGCTTCTGGTAATTTAAATAAAAATTGAATTTTTGAAATAAAATTAAAAAATCTGATAGAAACGAGAAATCGAAATAAAAGGGTTATTTGGCCGTGTTTGGGACCAAGAGGCTCCCGGGTGGCCCACAAAAGGTGCAGAAGTAGGTTTAGATGGTGGATCTGAGCTCTCTGGTGGGTGATAAGATCCAAATCTCTAGGCCCTTAATCAACCTGCAAGTAACACAGAGGATAAAGATGGAGATGGAAGGAAGAGAGAGAGCAGAGCTTTTGAATTGTTTTTTTTTTTTTTTTTCTTTTGTTTATATTTCTTTTTGTGTAAATTATGATCTAACTTTTACCTCCAAAGCATGAGCTTATATAGAAGTTTCCACTAAAACAAATTGCCAGCTGGCAATAACTAATCACTCCCTAGTACTCATATTTAGTCTGCTAGTACATCACTAATTGTGATCTAAATATAGGATCATAACAATACTTCCCCCTTGAAGAACAACCTTGTCCTCAAGGTTGAAAATTGAAAAACTTATTTGAACGAGCAGAAACTACAGAGTCTTGCAACAGAAGGGAAGCTGCAGGGACTGCAAATACAATCTGCATGTAGCTCACAACTTGAGGAGATGAGCCTGACAGCACCCCTGAACTGGTTATGGCAGCTCCCCACAACTTGGTAAGTGAGCACTTGTTACTTGTAGCCTCTTTATAAATTTCAACCCACGATATCATTTCAATTTCCATGCTAGTTGCCAAAAAGCATGCAGCAGCATCAAATGGAGAAAATGGGCCAACTCCCAGGGAACCTGCCAGAAGATTCTCAACCAATGCAGCTATTATAGCAATTAGACCATTGCCAAGAATTATAGCCTTAAAGATTGTTCTGAGCTTCATATCCTCAAGAGTAAGACGAGCGGTCTAATTGAGAAGAGATTGCCGAAGATTAACTATCCTCTTCTTAGGTCCAACACACCATTCATTGCTCCGAATGTAGCCATCTTTCACCACACCACAGTGAGGGAAGCCACCCATGGAAGTGATGTCTTTCTCAGTCATCTTCCCCTCGTGGAAGCACATCTCATAGCTTTTTTCAGTGATACTGGGACCACCTAATGTCTGATTGTCATAAAACTCCATTTTCTGAAATAAGCTGATGGATGGGACCAACCTATATTGGATATTGAAAACTGCAATTCTTTCTTAATCATTGAAATCATTGAACTTTAAACCGTCATAAGCAACACCGATATTATGCATGGAAGATTTAGAGGACATGAGCAAACCCAAAGCTTCAACCATGTCCTTCATCACCTCTGTTAAGGTGTATAGTTGGCATTTGAATACATAAGGTGGAACAACTCATTTTGCCAACTTACACTCACAGTAAGACAAATATGCAAAGACAAATATGATGGACATCCTTCCTGAAGAACAGGCAAAGAAATAACACCAGCTACAACCAAATGAAATAACACCAGCAACAAGAAATACATTGATGTGTGCCATATTGTCTAACAAAATTACTTTCAGCTTATGATAGACTTTGCAGATACGTCCATAATCGTACAACCATGCATAAACACTAGCACCATCAACTCTTAGATTTGGCTTGAATACTATTACCTCTTGATTACCAAAAGTGAGCATCCGAATACGTCTGCCGGTTTTCTTATGATGCAACTCTAGCTCTACCAAAATCCATCTTTTACCAATCACATAAGAGAAAACATGATGACTTACACAATGCTGCTCAGGTGCAGTCACATATGGTGTTGTCCAAGATTTCCATTGCTCCTTGAAATGCATTCCATAAACCAAGAAAAATAAGATTGAAGCAGTAGTTGTTCCATCCTCGTGCAAAAGAAGCTTGAACTCAATTTCTAAATTCAGGAGACTTGTTAGACTGTTGGCAACCATGGAAATGATTTCCTTGATTTTGAGAGGATCATTTATGTGTTTATGGCTGAGTATTGCAAACATTTCCTCTTCTTGTCTGAAATGTCCATCTTGAAGCCCTTTCAAGTTAGCATATTCTTCCAAGAGCCTGATCATGGTTGTAACAATTTGCACCAGCAAGAGCACAATTTGACCAAAAACACGATTGTTACATGCTTCTGTAATATTTGTAGCAAGTTCCAGACCCTTGTAGCAGACCACTTCCTAAGACAACGCAGGGTTCAGAGTGTTGGAAAAGATACAGAGCCTGTTATCATTCTTACTTTCCTGAACAAATATCGATACATATAGGTTCTTCCCTTTGCTGATTGTTTCATTAAGAGCACTAGCAGCAACCATAGCTGAGCCTTCTTCGCCAAACTGAACAAACTCGAAACCCTTTCTCTTCCCATTTTCTTCTACTACCTTGAAAGAGAGCATGCAGGGCCTCTCCATCAACCATATTTTATAATTCCTCTGATTGAACTTGTTCCTCTAATTGAAGACAACCCCTTGATAAGATATCAGTGTTCTAAAAATCGGCCTGGGCGGCGCTTAGGCGCTGGGCGGCGGATCTCCGACCCGATTTAGACCAAAAGGTTCAGTTAGGCGGGTAGGATATAGGCGGCAGTCTAGGCGGTTTGAATCTAGCTGCAAATCCCAAACTTGCTTTTGCAAAGGATCTACAACTTCCGATCTCGTACGTAGCAGCAAAGACCCAAAAAATTTTTTGTAGCTTGTCTATATGAAGATGAGGGAAGAGAGAGAGAGACTGTTGATGAATTTTTGCAGCTCGTCTCTGTGAAGATAAGGGAAGAAAAAGTGCTGCCAGATAATTTTTGCAGCTCGTCTGTGAAGATGATAGCAGAAAAGAAAAAGTGCGAAGAGAGAGAGATAGAGAAAGAGAGAGAGAAAGACTTAAACATTTCAATATGTGTTGGTGGTGCAAGTTGAGGACTCAAAAGCTTGGGTGATGTGAAAGAGCATGGACGGTTTGATGATTTTAAAATTGAAAACCATGGACTCTGATGGTTTTAATCATGAAAACCACCCAAGGTGGACGGGTGATGGATGGTTTGATGGTTTTAACAATGAAAACCACCCACTATGTGGGCTTTTTATATTTTTAAAAGTTTGGGATATATATTTTGTGTGTGTGTGTGTATGTGTGTATAAATCTTATATAAATTATAAATTATTTAGATAATATTTTGCTTTTTTCCTAGGCAAGCATATTATATATGTACATAAAACATTCACATATGTATGTTCTTCTATAAGAAATAGCATATTAGTCAATAATTATTTACGTTTGATATAGTAAATTTAATTAATTCATATAATATATAAGAAATTTACCTAAATCTGCCTACGCCACCTAGGCGCCCGCCTAGCCGTCTAGGCGTCAGGCGCTAGCCCGCCGCCCGACTAGCGCCGAGCTTTTTTTAGAACCTTGTAAGATATATTGTCACAAGGATCAGTTAGAGTGTGACACCAACCCAGTTGCTGGAAAATCTGGTCATTCGCTACGCAATTAGGAAAGAAAACAGCATCGAGGTGTACATCAACCTTATTGCACAATTCCTAATTCAATTTCGATAACAAGCTGGTGAAAATAGAATAGTCAAGATGGGAAATGGCCATGACTGTGAACGCACAGATGTGTAACAGTGATAAGTAGAGGAACTGCTTGATAGCATTGATATGACCCAAAGTCTCATTCTCCTCAGTGAAACTAGCTGCAAGATCTTTAGGTAAATAACGACAAACAAGTACAACAATATCCAAAGCTTCCAGGTTGCTACTCAATGACATATTCTCCCTATTATGCCTCTTAGACATATCATTAAATAGATGCAATGCATATAAATTTTTCTCCACGAATTTACCCACAAGACACCAATTAACCCATCCAAATTTATCTTTCAGGTATGCACCATAGTAATCAGTCAAAAGAGAAGGGAATTTAGCCTCCGGAGTTGCTGAAATGATACTCAAATTAAGAACTACCTCAGGTCCAATTTTCGTAGTATCAGAGAACGAGTGCTTATGGAGTAGCTGCGGAGCAGAGATCATCGTCTTCGATTCCGAAAGCAAGACTGTAGATGCAGCGAAGTTGTTCGAGTGTGGATTGACGGTCGAATTTGCCAGTGCTCGCAACATCGGTGAAGATGAGAGCAATGGCGGAATGGAATGGTCGTGGATTGTCGACGAAATTCGCAGTGGGTTGCCGTCTCTGTTGTGAGGTTTTTGGTGACCGACCTCGATCAATTCAACTTCCTCAGAACACATCGAGGCTGGATCAGAATCTCCCTCGACGTCGAGAGCCAAGTCACGGTGTAACTTAGCAAGGTCACTGTGGATTTCTGCAAGTACAGGATTCATAGCCTTGTGAATGGCGGTGAGTGCAAAATCCATAGCTTCGCGGATCGCATCACGGATCACAGCACGCATCGAAGCTTCAAATGAGTCGATTGCAGCGGAGAGGCGTGTATCCATGGCAGGAAGACGGGTCGAGTAGGCGTGCACATGAGGGAAACCAGGATTCGAGAAGAATGATACCATTGATAAGATCCAAATCTCTAGGCCCTTAATCAACCTACAAGTAACACAGATGATAGAGATGGAGAGCGAAGGAAGAGAGAGAGCATAGCTCTTGAATTTTTTTTTTATTTTTATATTTATTTTTGTGTAAATTTTGATCTAACTTTTACATCCAAATCATGAGCTTATATATAAGTTTCCACTAAAACAAATTGCTAGCTGGCAATAACTAATCACTCCCTAATACTCATATTTAATATGCTATTACATCACTAATTGTGATCGAAATATAGGATCATAACAGTGGGTGGTAATACTGATGTGTACGCTAAATCGTAGTTCTCGATGTCGCCGGAGTCGATCTCCCTCTTGTTGCATCGCTTTAGATGAGGAAGCAGGTGCAGAAGGTAGAAGAAAAAAAAATAACAGAAAAAGAAGAGAGAAGGAAGAGGAAAGATAAAAAAAGATAAAAAGGGATAAAAAAAAAAAAAAAACATAAAGAATAAGAAAGGAAGGAAGAAGAGAGAAAAGAAAATAGACATACAGAATTAGGGTTTAGTTTAGTAGTGATGGGCCATTGGACCATTTTTCGGCTTAGATTGAGTTAACAATTGGCCTTAAAATATATGAACATAATTGAATTTCATAACTAAATTTTTAACATAAATAAATAAATAATAAATATATTTAATTCAGTTCGGTTGGTTCGGTTTGGTTTGTTTTTCTTTGATTTCAGTTCGAATCGTTTTTTTTCCAGTTTTTGGTTTTTTTGAACCCACCCCTAGTAGACACAATAAACTTGGCGTTGACTTTGTGTGTTTGATGATTTATGTCTAAGACTAGGAATCACAAGATGTATAAGTTGTAGAGATCCATCCACCATGAATCTAAGCAAGCTAGTGCGAGCTATAGGCATCTCATGAGAAATTAGTCAAACAACTTGGTTTCTCATAAAGATGTAAATAAATCTTTTGTTTACTAGGTTTACAAATGATTAGTAGGAGTTGATCATATTCCTAAATTTGCACGTATATATGAATTTTAGAAATGAACATGAATTCTTCTTCGATAGAGTTATGACTTTATACATTATGTAATGATATGATGTATAATGTTCTATGTACTTGGGATGGAAATCTATAAATGATGGATTTCTAGATATAATTGGATTTCCCAATCCCTATTAATAGGCAACAAATGCTTGGAAGTTTCTCAAATGATAAACTTTAAAATAGAAGGACAATTCCAGTGAGACTAAGAAGTTGCTCTTCTTAAAAGGAATGTTTCCTTTGACTCCCAAAGAAACATGGTGTGTAAATAGAATCTTTTAGGGTAAATTACACAAAACTACCTCAACTATAGGTCGAACCACAATCTCATACCTCATGTTTTAAAAATTACAATGTCATACCTCATCTTACGAATTTGTTGCAATGTCAGACTTCCGTAAGTTTTTTTGTTAATTTCTCTGTTAAATGCTGACATGGCTAGAGGCGGAGCCCACTTTCTAGCCCAATTGGATTAAAAAATAATTAAATATTTTTTTAATAATTAAATATTAAAAAATTAAAAATAAAATTATTTTTATATTTTTTATATAAGATTGTGGGATCCACCCGGACAAACCCTTCCCCACCCATCCTCCCAACCTTCCTCCACCACCTTCCCTTTCTCCTCTCTCTCTCTCTCCTTTCTTTGGGCAATGTGATAGAACAAAAAGCCTAACCCATGTGGATATTTCTCTTCCTACCACAATTTCTTCCCCCATTGGATATTTCTCCTCATACCACAATTTCTTCCCCCATCCCCTCCCTCTCTCTCTCTCTCTCTCTAAAATCCCTCTCTATAGTCTACAATCTGCCATGTCTTCCCAGAATCCTACTCATCCATCGACGACGACCACTATGGTCCCCTCCCCGATTCCTTCATTCTCCTCTTCATCTTCAACAAGATCGGCGATGTCAAGGCCCTTTCGTCGATGATCAGGATTCCTCCACCGCCGACAGCAACAACCTCGACCAATATGGCGTCACCCACCCACCACTCGCAGAATCGAGCTCCCCAACGGCGAGCTTGGCATCGACGACGGAATTTTGCTCAGGTGGAGGGCCGATTTCAACTACCTTAGACAATTGTGTCATCCTCGGCACTTCCTCCGTCATCCACCAGGGACTTACCGAAGCATCACTCTTTCCAGAAACTAGGTCCGATGGGTTATACACCATCAACAACTTTGTCGTGGTGGACGACGCTACACATTAACAAGGACCAGCTTGGTTCTGACAGATGCGGACGAGTAAGGTGTTGTACATAAACAGGGACCAGCTCGATGAGATGCGGGTGAAGCCATCGTTGGCCTCCTAAGCATCGAAGAGGGTGATTGGCAGGTGAGGGCGGTGGTGGGGAAGTGGGTTCTGGTTTTGGTGGTGAAGGAAGGTTGGGGGAGACTGGTTTTGGTAGTGAAGAAAGGTTGGGGAAACGGATTGGGGGATACGGGTGAGGAAGAAGGGTTAAATATTTTAATGATTTTATTTTTATTTTTTTGATATTTAATTATTTTTTAATTCAGGTGGGGTAGGAAGTGAGCCTCACCTTAAGCCACGTCAGCATTTAATAGAGAAATTAACAGAAAAACTGACAGAGGTCTAACATTGTAACAAATTCGTAAGATGAGGTATAAGATTGTGGTTTGAGCCATAGTTGAGGTAATTTTGTGTAATTTGCATACGTAGTAAGGTGATTTACGTACTTCATATTGTATGAAAACGTTAGGTCGGTACAAGATGATATCAATGCAAGTCCAAGATCAGAACCATGGTAACCGTCAAACAAGTCCTTAAGTATTTAAGAAATGCTACAAGATAGGTTCCTCAAGAATGAGGAAGATTAAAAATAACAAATAAAAGCATAAACGTATTAGATTATGAATCTCATATCGTATACATCATTGGATATCTCTTTATTATGACTAGAGATAATTGGATGTAAACACTAAAAGTAATGATTGTAGTGTGTTCCATCATGAATGCAATATATACAGCCATATAGAAGCTTACAACAAATTTGTTTGCATGGGAAAGTTCATTATCAACTTTCGATTTGATTCAAACCAGAAAGTGTCACTAGTGCACCCTGCTATGACACTAATGGGGCAATATCTCAAGCTAGGGAATCAAGATCTTATCAAGATCCGAACACTATTGGGAGACCGAACCACATGATTGAGAATCATGTATAATGGTGACGTCATTAATCTCAATGTTGCTTCTATGGATAACATATATATATATATATATATATATATATATATATATATATATATTCGCTATCTAGGCTTATTATCAACTATCTTGGAAATGGCTTCTGAAGACGTATCATATCTTTGAAATGGCTTCTGAAGACGTATCATTAGTAAACACACTGCTAGTAGGCTTTAGTGCAAGTAGGAAATTGTTGGGAATGTGCCATAAACAAGGTTCTAAAAGACGTTAGGCGCTAGTCAGGCAGCAGACTAGGGCCTAGCACCTAGGCGGCTAGATGAGATCTAGACGGGTGCCTAGGCGGACTAGACGGATTTAAGTAAATTCATTATATCTCGGGTAAATAAGTGTATATTTATACTTAATATATATAATTTCATCATAAACTACAAAATAGAATGACATATGTATTATGAAATATTGGAACATAATGAAAACATGGGGAACAAGCATATAGTGTGTGCTCATTAAAGTATTCAATAAGTCTCGTACAATTTATTGAAAAAAATTAAATGCAAATTGAAAGTTATTTATTTTCTGTCTAAGTGAGTCGCAACCTAAGCAGGTGCTTATGCAGGTCTGGGCGGTCTAGGCGGGCGACTCAGTTGGTCTAGGCGCCCTTTCTTAATTTCAAACGCCTAGGCATTAATTAGGGTGGTAGCCAGCCGCCTAGCGCTTAGGCGGCGCCAGGCGGGGATTTTTAGAACAGTGGCCATAAATCCAATCATAAGATGATACTTTACGAAAATTTTACATATTAAACTAATCTAGTTTAAGATAAGGGCAAAACTTATTATTTAAAGTCATCTCGTTAAATGTTATACGCTTAAACGATAAGTCCAAAGTAATATGTAATTAGTAGAATGTGATCTAAAGAAGTTAGATTCATGATCTTGCTCTTTCATACTCATATCCTAAACATTCTTGATCATAGTGTTGCCAATTGGGTATTGACGATCTGGATAAATCAGTAAATGCTATCTCTTTTCTCCAAGGAGAGTGACTGGTCTTGAGTCAATGGTGTGGATGGCACCAAGACAAGTATATATGTAAGACCCATACTTTTAATTTTTAATTTTTAATTTATTTGTAGATATTATTTTTAGGGTTAATCTCAGTTTACTACCCTAAAATTTCGTGATTTTCAACATTTGGTATATGAAGTTTTTTTCATCCCAGAGTCATACCTCAAGTCTTAATTTTGGGATAGTTTCATACATCAGTTAAGCTGACTGTTAAGTCAACCATTAATTGATGATGTGGCGCGCTCACGTAGACAATGACTGGACGCCACATGTCAAAATGAGCCCACGTGGATATTAAAAAAAATTTAAAACTTTAAAAAAAAAAATTTAATTTAAAATTAAAAAACCTAAAAAAACTAAACCTAAATTTGAACCATTCCTCATCACCCAGACCCCTTCTTCCTCCTTTGTTCTCGCTGACTCGGTCTCCCTCCTCTGTCCCTCTCCCCACTCGCACTCATCATTCTCCTAACCCGACCCATCCCTCCTCTAGTCCCTCCATACCCAACCCAACCCATCCCTCCCCTAATCATTCCATACCCAACCCAACCCGACTCGGTCTCCCTGTGTTCGAAATCGAGAAGGCCCTAACCTCACTGAGGAAGATCACACAGACCAGAGAGGATGCTCGAGCCTGACTCTGCACCTTCCAGTGCATGATCCTTGGATTTGGTTTGCTATTCCAATGACAGAGAGCTTCATTGGTGCGATGTGTTGTTGTGATGTGTTGGGCTAAAGGTGATGCTCAGCGAAGAACACGAAGGAGGACTTTGGGATCCCTTTTTTGTAGTTGCATATCTCATTTTTTTGTAGTTGCAAATCTCCAAAGACCTATGGGCTATAGCTTTCTACTCTGGTTTGGAATCTCCGCCCCCGTTGTTGTTGTTGACGGAGAAGAAAGAGAGAGAACGCAGGCCGTGGTGGTGCTGATTTTTAGATCAGCTTTGGTGGTTGTCAAAGAGAAGAAGAAAAAGGGTTGGTGCGGGTGGAGGAAAGGGAAGGCCCGCATCCCTAGGTCATTTTTCATTTGTTTAGTTTTTGAATTTTTTAAAATTTTTAAATCTTTTGGTTTTTATTTTTTTTTGAATTTTTAATTTCCACGTAGACCCCTTAATGACACGTGGCACCTAGTCGTTGTCCAAATGGACGCCACGTCATCAGTTAACGGGAGACTTAACAGCCAGACTAATGGATGTATGAGACTGTCCCAAAATTAACATTTTAAGTATGACTCTAGGACAAAAAAAACTTCATGTACTAAATGTTGAAAACCACGAAATTTGAGGGTGGTAAACTGAGATTTACCCTTATTTTTAATTAGGGTGAACTTTAGATACTTACCAAGCTGGTACCGTGTTATGCATGCATATCCACACATCACCTTTAAGCCTTTGGGTTGGAAGGATTAAGGTGGAGGTGTCTTTTAAGTTTGCATTATTGGACAAGTGTATTTGTGATTCATGTTTCCCCAAGTAGGAGCCGTCGAAATATGGAGAAAAGTTATCAAATATGAAGTTACCTTGTGGACAGGTGCCCGATATTACTATGCAGTTGACACCTCATTACAATAGAGAAGAACCGGTCCTATTAAATTTTATCCATCTATATTATATTTAAGGGAATTTTAACGAAAAGCTCCCGATACTGTTTACTTTAACGAAAAACCATATTTTTACACTAAAAAGTCAATCATGGTATTATTCACTTTACCATTTATTTTGTCCTTATCATTAAAACTCAAAGTTTTCAAACCCTATTCATTAATTTTCCTTATATTTAATGCATTTACGTAGTTACTAAGTCTTGGAACCCACTTATATTGCTATAAATAGGAGATCCTCTCCATTTGTTTTCCAAACGGAGCTAGCATGCAATGCATGCTTTGCAGCTCGTGTGTGTGTGTGTGTCTCTATATTTTGACATCATAAATATGTACGCATACTTGTGTACGTACTTACATGTATCTATACATTTATATATGATATGTGTGTGTGTGTGTGTGTGTGTGTGGAGATTAGAAAATAAAAGAGTGGAAGAAATACATGGTATTAGGAGTGGTCAAAAAGCTTCTTCAAGTATGTGGAGCTTAGCTATTTTGGTAATGATGTGGATCTTCGTTTTAGTTTTGGAATCGAGGTAGGGGAAATAAGGTAGAACTTTAAGGAAATTGATTTTATTAAATTTCGTGAAGTGTTATAATATTCTTCATCTTTTTGGTTGATTAATGTAGTTTAATATTAATTGGCTAACTGCTTCAGTTAAGTGTTTACTTGTTATTGGTTATGGAATTATTGCTGGGATACTATTCGTTGAGAATATACTGTGGTACATGCGAAGGATGAAATAACATTATTTGTGCATCACTCATGTTGTGAGATGTGGTTGGAACTTCAGTGTTGAGATTGGAATTCAGGAAATGAGGGTAGTTGGAAAAGATCTTTTGTGTAGTTGAATCTATTTATTGTGAAACCAGTTCCAGGCGAGCTTGGTGTGCACATTAGAATAGGATATCGGCGGAATAAATTGTCGATGAGGGTGATTTGGGTTGGAGATCAATGAATTAGATAAGATGACTAGCAAAAGGGGTTTATGAACTTGAGATATTGTATGGGGGTTAGTTTCTATAATAGAACATTTGAACCACCACTGCAATGGTAAAATGAATGGTATAGGACGTGCAGGTCTGCGTGTTTTATTATATAAATTAACGGGGGTAGCCGAAGAGGTTGCACTGCATTCATGCATTGTTATCAATAATGATTTGATATTTTGCTATATGATTCATGACACTTAATTTAGTATTGTCAATTTACTGTGGTAAAGTTTTGTCCCTACAGAGCAGTTGAAGCTCATTCCTCCATTGTTTTGCAGGTTTACGAACTAGACATTCAAGAAGGTAGGCAGGATGAGATCAAATTAGATTGGAGTAGAGAAAGTTTATTCATCTATTTACTGTAGGTTGTAAAGAATTCTTGATTTGTTTAAGAATCATGAATTATTTTTATAAGAGGAATTTAGTTTCCAACCTGTTTCAAGTTCCTTTTAATTATTTAGTTTTTAACATACGTTTCGAATTCAGATTCGAGTTTTTATTACCAACTTCGGGTTCGGGGCGTGATAATATAGGTGCTCAATAGAGAGTGAGTACACTGAATGTGATCAACAAGGAGTTCTCATACTCATGTCACATGAGAACTCATGGTTGATAAAGAGGATTATATTGACGCATTGGTCACACTAGCTTCCATGATCAGTGGCTTCTTAAAAGTCCCTTCTAGATTCTTTATCATTAATATGTTGTTTAGATATTAAGTAGAAAAACACAATAGAAAAGAAGAAGAAAGAGGCTAAAATGAATAGAAATATAATCTCGATTAAAATTAAATATTGATGACATATCGATCATATCTCCACGTCATACTAAAAATTGATCATTTCAGCTATTAAGATTTGTAAAATTACTATTTTGGCCAATTTTCTTAGGCATCTAAAGCAAGTTGCGTTGATATGTTTTGTTCGTAACAATAATATCGACATATTATTGATGACATACCAACAACTTATCGTTTGATAGTAACATACATCAGTTCCATAGCCGGACTAGAAACATATAAAGCAACCCAAACCAATACTCTCTTGATTATATTAAGATAAATGCCAAGGAGGTCGCTCAAAAATGAGACTTTTAATGACCTCTGGCACCTCATAGTTTAATGTTAAATCTCGTGCCAATTTTATAAAATATTGTACAAAAGAAATGAGATGGCAGATATTACAGTCTCACTTTGAGTGAGAATCCTATTAGGTGCAAGTACAAAAATCGATTCACATAGGTAAATTTGGATCACATTATTATGATTAGTTCAGTGTGAAGCTTAACATTCTCTGGCACCCTTTAATGTAAATAATATCCTTAGTTAAAAAAAAAAAAAAAATCTGGGCACATGAATAGTTCATTAATTTCGTCGACCCACGGCCTTTGACAGAGAGAATAATGAAACAATTAAGCCGGGCGAACGACAATAAAATAAAGGAAACGACACCAATTTTGTTTTATCCGGGAATTGAGTTTGCAACAAAGGTACTATACGTATCCTCACCATACCCGCCCCTCTCTCTCCCTCTCTCCCTCTCTCCCTCTAGCTGGTTCCTCCATCTGTGTCTCCCACGTCTTAATACCACAGTCAAAAGGGTAAGTAAAGTCTCTATCTTTCAAAGGTATTTCTCTTTAAATTTCAGTTCTTTGCTTAATTTTCAGCCTTAAAATAGTAAAATTCATCACCACAGACACCATGTTCAATTCTGATATCTGGGTTTTTATGTAAATTGTTTGTGGGTTTGGTGCTTCAAAGGGTTTATCTGAATTTAGTCCATGTGGGTTTGGCAAGGAATGTTCTACGATGTTTAATGCTCTATAGAAAAACTTATCACCATTCAGTTCATACACTTTGAAGTTAATTTATCTGGTTACTGCCAAGCGAATGTTGCCTGCTAGCTAAGAATTTGTATGCGTGGTGTTGATTATATCACTTAGAGTTGCTGCAATTTACTGCAAATTGTATAGCATTGCTTTAAAATTTCGATGATGACTGTGTTGAACCCAAAAGTTTACAGCTAGTGAAATTCCTTTGTTAATTTGAATTCAGGGATTAGACGAAGCCAACAGATTGTTGTTTGGGGTTGTCAAGTAAAATCGAATTAGGGGATAAGGTAAAGGTCTTTCATTTACTAATTCCATTGGGTGCTTGGGTGGTTTTTATCGAAGCGCTGAGGAAGATATAAAGCTCAGTGCTTTGTCTTCCCATTTATTGAAAACAAATTTTGAAGGGTCAGTTAGTCGTATCTACTATTCTGTATTAAGCTGTGCTTCAAAATACTTGATTTCTGACACCTCAGATACTTGAGGCCCGTTCGTTTTCAGATTGGTTTTATTTTGGCCAGAGATATAAGGGAAATGTGTGGGAGTAAGGATGGTTGAATAAGGGTGGTGGGAGGAATGAAGGAGAGTATATGAAACAAAAACATGAAAAAGGAAACTACTTTGTACGAAAACTAAAAACCAAAAACAAAACTGTTATCAAATGGGCCCTTCATTACCCAAAAAGAAAACATTACTATAGTATTTAGTTTTATTTCCATGTTTTGTTTTCAGCGCTAGAACGGAGATTGAGCCATGGCGTCCCAGATGATTAGAGAATGGGCTGGAATAAATAGCTTCGCACCCGCCACTCAGACTAAGTTGCTTGAATTGCTGGGAAAACTCAAGCAAGAGGTTCAATTTCTTTGCTATTTTAGTTTAGTACTCAAATTCAATTTATCTTTTTTCTATTTGTGTAATTAAATTTTAACTTTCTTTACTCTTGTGCAGTGCATGTATAGAATGTCAAAAGTTTGACTGTTCTAGTGATGGGGAAAGGCGGGGTTGGAAAATCATCCACTGTCAATTCGCTCCTTGGTGAAAGGGCTGTTCCCATCAGTCCTTTTCAGGTTTTTTTGTCTTGCTTCTGTTTTAGTCTGGATTCAGTGGATTCTTTTTTTTGCCTTTGTAAATACTCTTTGGATTTTTGTTTGTTGTTTCTATCTAGTCTGAAGGAACGAGACCTTTGATGTTTTCACGTTCAAGGGCAGGGTTTACATTAAACATCATTGACACCCCTGGGCTCATAGAAGGAGGATATGTTAGTGACATGGCTCTTAATAATATTAAAAGTTTAGCTCATGCTTTATGTTTTTTTAAATCTTTTCAGTCTCTTGTGGAAATGCGCTGCGGGCTCTTGTTCAAGAATTTTTTTGATATTACTAATTGACTATAAATTGATCAAAGGTGTTCTTTTAGGATATCGGCCAATATTGATCAAAGGAAAGCAACTCACTTCACGTTACGCACATTGTTGCTACTTAAAAAAATTGTGTAGGATTCAATGTGACATCCAGAAAACTTAGTACTACAATGCTAAACTTAAAAGGAAAAGTACATAAGAATCAAAACCGTTATAATTCCTTACATGATACTGAATGTCAGTTGGTTAGAAGAGCCCAAGAAGCAATTGTTCCTGTTGCTAGCAATCGGTGTCTCCCGGATCTATCTGCCAAAGATAAACACCAAATTAGATGGAAACCCAAAAGTGAAAATTGATGGGGCCAGCCAGTTGTCATTCTAGAGGCGGTCTAGCCGCTCACCACTAATTAACATTGCCAACATTCATTTCTTTTTGTATTTCATTTGTTACGTTTCCGACGTGGGATTTTAACATTCTCCAGCCCAATAGCATCAATCAACACAATACCACAAACCCAAAACTATGCATAAAAGAACAAAAGTTAATGACTGATTACAAATTTACATGAGGGCAGTAAAACTAACAATGCAGGTTGATTTCCACATTGTTAGTATCATAAATATTCTCATTAGACACTTGTGTACCACTTAAAGCAGGAATTAATGTCTTTCTTGTATCACCCGCTCTCTTGCTAGTCCTAGGTTTTTTGCGCATTGCAGGTACAAATGAACATTGCCAAGCAATAAACTGATAAAAGGAAGGGGAAAAATACAACCAAGCCACCTATAGACCAACCAAGCAAAACCAGATGCAAACAAATATACAAATAAGCAAACTTCAAAAGATACAATAGCAAAAAACCAAACACATACAACCACAATCTAAGAATATTTTAATGACAGAAAAGAAAACTGACCTTTTGCGTGGAGGCAATGAGAAAATATAGAGAAGCAGACCACCTATTTGAAAAGGTAAAAACAAAAGACTAAAATCAAACAATGATATATCAGTCTCCAAAATAAATGTACAATATCTTTCAAATTTGATGACAAATTTACATGCAATAAGTCACATTATCCTTCCTTCAACTAATGTACATCCTATATTAGACCACACAACACATGGACTCTAATCACTTCATTGGTGCTCTGCCTCATTTGCAAATGTAGTTTTATCTCCATTGAGTTTCTACATGCATGGGAACATATGTTTTTCTTACTAATTTGATTAGAGTATAAACTGTTTCAACTAATTCCTAGAATATCATATCTGTAATATCAAACTATAACAGTTGGATTTACTGGTAAGTTGTATAATGAACAAACAATGAAAGAAGAAAGCCAAATAATGACAATGAAAAGAAGAGAATTCAAACATATTGAGAATATTAGTTTCAGATTTTGAGAACAGATTTATTCCATTACCTTCTACCCTCCATCTCCCTTTGAGCAACAGACAGAAGTCATTAACTTTCATCTTATGGCGTGTGTGCTGTGAGCTTGGTGAAGCCATGTGACCCTAATTTATTTTCTTTTCTTTTTCTTTTTTTTTTTGAAAAAAATATACAAATGGTACAGTTTCAACTGTACATGTTTAACCTCAGTGTTTTTCAATTTCAGTTTTACTTCTACCATCCATTAATTTTCCCATCCAAAATGCTTTGAAAAATAAATCTATAGCTACTAACGGTCTATATTCTTGATGTTGTCAGACCCTGCAATCTAAAAATTTATGTAAATGCAGAGGTTTGGCTGAAGAAGAGGGCATCGAAGAAATCCAGAAATCCTTCCATGGCAAACTTAGTTGTACACCCATGGCGTGTGTGCTGTATGCTAGATGCCCTCTCTCTTTTAACAACACACAATAGCTTATGCAAATGCAAAGAGACTTCAATATGTTTCATTTAAAATAAATTTACATTTTGTAGCAAATGCATATAGCGAAATAGTCCATAAGTAATCATACTGGCAACCAAACACAACAGTTCAAAAACTTCAATGGAAATATAAATTGCAGAAAAAAAAATCTTGAATTTCCAAACCCACAAAATAAAAAATTCAACCAGATTATGTGTAAGAAGAAATACCAAGAACTGAGAGCTGCAGGCTACAAAAATGCTCATGATCTTGGTTGTGCTGATGAACTATAAAACTTGAAATCGAAATTACATAGGTAGAAGTTGAGATTCCAATATGAGACAGAACAATCCAAATCAAGCTTACTGAGAGAGAGACCGTGAGAGGGCTGAGAGATCGAGAGCGAGGCAGCTGCTAACTTTACCAAAAATTTTGAAAACGGTGGAATTTTTCATATGAAGATAAGGCGCCTAATATGAAATCAAGGCACGAAAATAAAATTAAAAATTTTGGGGCAGGTAAAAAACTAATCATTGATTAATTAAGACAAATGACTGAAATTGTCAACTTTTCAAATTACGCATCCTTAGTGAAAAAAAGCACACATACCTTAAAAGGCTCATTATTTGTTCTGAAGCTAATGCCTGGAACAAACTTCAGCCAAACTGGAAACCTCCTAAAGAAAATAGAAACATTCAAAAAGAAATTCATTGACGAAACAAAAAACTGCCGAGGAAAATGATCATTCCCAAAATTCCATTATGAACAAATATATGGACCAATCTTAAGATGAATACAGAGCCCTGCCTTGTAGACCATCTTTGAGCCAATCAATTACACAAATCTAAATAAGAGATGGCAGAAAAGGAATATGAAAAATAAAATGTGTGTATGAGTTATGCATCTTGCTTGAATGCTATCTATCAATGGTAATTCCCAAATCCAAACAAACACCAAATCAAAACCCCAAAGCGAAACAGGGCAACTACATATGTATTAAATTCACTACAATTAGAAAGATCAAACTCAAACACTGAAGCACTTAGGCAATTTAGATAATGCTTGACAGATGAAATTCAAACACTAAAATCACTCTGCAACTGATTCACATGAGCTATAGCATGCGAAATACCCTTGTCATTACCAACTCCCATTCTGTTTGGGAGGGTTCAATAACAGAGAAAAACATATTATCAGTCATCTTTTACGGGCAAAAAGACAGAAAATAATTTATAATTTTATATTAACCCAACTTATGATTTTTGCATATACATTGGTGCATCCATTCTTTGCATATGCATTACTACTGATTACTCAATTTTACACGTAGGAAGACAGAATTAAAACTAAGAAATGTAAGGAAAAAGAAAATACAGAGAGAGAGAGAGAAAGAAGAACCTGCAATAGGTTTTCTCAAAAGCATAATTAGTACCACCACCCGAGTTCCTTTACAACAAAAATTAACAAAAACTTTAAAAGATATAAAAATTTAACAGAAAATTCACACTTCAAAAGATATCAAAAAACCAGCCCCTCCTCTGAAGACTAAAGATGCAAACGAAATATAACAATATAAACATAAATTAAATATAACTAAAAAATACAAATAAAACCAACAATAATCAGCAAACAAAAACCCTAAACATTCAGATTTTTCAGATGAAACCCAATTTCCACACAATAAATTGAAAATCCCATCAAAGGGGATTTGTTGGGTTTTTTGGCGGTGGTCCACCACGGGCCCTCGTTCTCGGCCACCTTCGTTTGCAGGCGAGAGAGAAAGTTCTCCACATTCGTGAACTCGAGGCCTAAATTGGAGGCCATGGTTGAGAGAAATTGGATGAGGGACGGCTAGGGTTGAGAGAAATTGAGCGGCTAGGGTTTTTATTTTTTATTTTTTTTAGAGAAGATGAAATACATGAGAGATGATGAAGAAGAATGGGGGTGAGCGGCGTTGGGGCTAGATGTTGGGAGAAATGAGAGAGAAACGACTGCATCTGTGTGAAGGGGAAGGATTTGCAAACCCCTGAAATCCCTCTCTCTGCAACGGACACTCTACCTAAAATTAATCAGAAAGGCCTAATCATGCAATAGTAATATGCAGAGAAATGCACAAATCGGTTTACAATCAAACACTGACCTTCACAAATACTAATTCAAAAACCCTAAATCCCTAAACCAGGAATTCACATAATAAAAATAAAAAATAAAAATAAAAACAAAAAAAACCCTAATTTAGAAATTACCTAATCTTTTGCAGGATGATGGTATGGTAGTGTTTTTGACGGCAATGGTGGTCGCGACGGCGGTGATGGGGTGACAATGGTGAATCGTGATGGTCTAAGCTGCATAACAGCGAGCAAGTGACGAAGAAATCAGAACGCGAAAACCCAAGCATGTTTTCGACGGCGGTTGCGGATTTGCGAATGCAAGAATTTGAATTTCCATAAACCCACCACAGTAAAAACCCCAAAATCCCGAGATTTATACCCAAAAAAACATAATTTGAAAACCAAAGACCAAGGTTAACCGATATAGCAGAATAATTCAACAGAACATGTGCAAATAGTTTATACCAAATCCAAATTCCTAAAATCCACAAAACACAAAACACAAAACACAAACCATAAAATAGATATCAAACATCACAGAAATTAGAGAATCCTGTAAAAAAACTGAGGCCTAATTCTCTTTTTCACAGAGAAGAAAATCTAAATAAGGATGTCCCCTTGATTAAGCTCTGAACAAAAAAAAGGTGTGTGATTATATACCTCAAAATGCCAAAGAACCAAGTTCGCACTCCAACGATCCAAAATTTTGAAACATAGTAAATCCATTAGCAATTCTCAAACATGCTAAATTCAAACAGAAGGTAAATAACCATAATCCAATAATCTAAGAACATGTCAATTTAACAACCATAATCCAGTAATCAGGGACAACCACTATCCCTCCCCAACCCCAACACCCACCCCCCCTCTCTCTCTTCCTACTCCTCCCAAAAAAAATAATAAAAAAGTTGTTCTGATGATTGACTACACTTAAGTGTCCATTGGGATTTAGGGTATTCTTAGAAGTTCCAAAAACTGGGGTAGTTTTTTTGTTTGCAGTCTTTATTTTTTTATCAAGACTTATGGAATAAATTAAACACACAAACATGTATAGACAAATAAAATAGATTAAACAGAAACATGTATAGACAGAAACGACCACCTCATCATACAACATTAAAAATAAACCAACCCACAAATGAGTTTGGTTTGCTGCCAAGTTGAAAGCAAACAACAGCAGGATTCCCAGGCACCAAGTTTAAGACATGAGAAAACTCAAACCAGCACGCAACTGAGCTAAATTCAACTACATGGTTCAGTTTCATCGACCCAATTTCATAAAACCATCTAGCAAACCAACATCCGTTTTCACTTCATTCAATGGTTGAAGAAAATTTTGGCCAACTCATGTTGAAAAGGAAAAGAATGAATCGCTGATTAGGAACATGGATAATTCATAACTAATTAAATCTAAATGCATCTAATTCAGCATCAATTCAACAATAACTTCTTCTGGTTTCAAGAACTCATCTCTTACATAAGAGGAATATAAACCGCATCTGTAATTACCTAAATGAGGAAAAATTAATACAACCAAATCAATGTTTATTTTCTTCCTGTTCCATCGTTTTCTTGGCAACGAAACAGTTTGGGGAAGGAAAAGGATTGAACCCAATAAGCAAAATCAAAACTTTTTTCTGCCAATTCATTCTCTTCACCCAGAAGAAGAAGATTAAACTGACAGGAGATAAACACACAGCATTTTGTGGATTCTTTAAACAGTACCAATTACAATGTTATCTACTCACACCACACCACACTGGAGAGGTTCAATTCATTCCAAAGAGAAATTAGAAACCAACAAACTGGGAAAATGGAAGAAAACAAACATCTGCTAAAATTTGAATTTATCATGTCCCCAAAAGCCAAGTCCTCCCACTCAACATGCAATCTCCATCGTCAAAACTGTTATCTAAATATTCCCATCGTCAAAACATGGAAATACGAAGTTGCTAAAAACCTAAAACTCAATCTTCTTCATATATGCACAGAGTAACAGATGATTTCAAAAGGAAATTAAATATAAGAGCATAGCTAATAAAACAGAATAAATATAGAAAATGCACCTCCACAGTTTGGATTCTATGGGCTTTCCAATCAACAATTCCTCTAAATTTGAAAACAGCTTCTTTAACTGATTCAAAGGGAGCAGTTGTATCAATAAGACCTCTGTTCTTAGCACTCTTAGGGGAATCAGTGACTGCCGATTTTCTTGCAGAGAAGCTAGCAATTAAGTTAAATTTCTAACCTCCACCTCCAGCAGAGCTTTCACATTCTCAACCTATCACAAAAAAAAAAAAAAAAATATCAAATCAAATCAAATTCAAGTAAATAAAAAAAATAAAAAAAAGAGAGAACTTGAACTTCCAAATTAATTGAAAGAACTACAAATCAATCAGGGGTTTCTGCTGAAGTGAAAAGTTAGAACAAATAATTAATAAACATCATCCTCAATTTGTAAATCCATAATCCGAAACCTAATTCAAAAGCCCTACATCGTAATCCCTAATTTGTTTTATAAAATATGAAATTGCTTACCTTAAATGGCTGGAAAGCTGGAGATAAAATAGAGAGGATTGTGGTCGACGGCGAGTTACATGGTGCGCCGGCGTTCATACGGAAGTAGCTCGCCAGAATTGGAAAACCCAGACCCAGATCTTAACTTTTTTACGGTACAAATATACTCAGATGCAAAGACAGAGCACCATTGAAATAAGAATCCTCCTGGTGCATCAATTGCCACATATTCAAATCTAAACATGTTTACTCTTCAGAAAATTACTCCACATATATAGTGTAAAATATTAGCAAAAAAATCTTTGAAAAAGGAAAAAAAAAATACATCCTATCAGATCGGGGGAGACATAATCGAGCAAATCGGGGAGATTTTTACCTATGGACTTCCAGCTTCCATCAGACTTCTAAAGCTTCTTCTTCTTCCATCATCGTGATTCTGCAAGCTGCAGGCTCTCTCTTAAAACCGAAATTGCAATCTGAACGGAAATGAAGAGGCGGTTGCAAATTCGTAAATAACGTGAAATCCAACAAAAAGCACGTGCAGAGAGAGCCAGTGGCATTCTTGTAAATAAACTGAAATGTCTTACAAAACACTGTTCACATGAATAGTGCCAATTTCCCCTCCTACTTTAGACTAAAGTAATGCTAGGAGTCTGGACTTCAAATTTCACCTGATGTTCAGAAGTGAATTGAAGTCTAAGCAGTGGTAATTATAATTTCTAATGATTTAGAAGGAACAGGAAGATTTATGAAGTAGAATATCATAACAGGAGTTTTGTTTGGGTGTCATACTTTTTCTATGGGGTAACATATTTATATATGCTCATCTTACAAGTAATGGTGACTGGCGGAAACAAATTCGTTCTTTCATTTTGAATTACTTTTCCAGGAAGGCCTTGTGTGCTTGCAAAGCCTTTCATATTTCTGAAAGTGTTACTGCATTCTCTCTAGGCTTCGACTATTCCTGTTGTTTTGGTTGAGAACAGTGGGAGATGTAACAAGAATGAAAATGACGAAAAGGTTAGTTATTTTCCTCACGTCATGACTCATGCTTACAGTCGTTCTTCCTGAAAAACAGTTGTGTATCATTCCATCTTTGTTTGGCTGTTGTTGGGTAACAGGTTCTTCCAAATGGAACTGCTTGGATATCTCATTTAGTCCAAACAATGACGGAAGTCATCTTGAACGGAAGCAAGTCTATTCATGTCAACAAGAAACTGATCGAGGGACCGAACCCCAATGATAAGGGGAAGTTGTTAATCCCTCTCTTTATAGCGATCCAGGTTAGTTTCCATTTTAATACCTGGAGTGCTTATCTTTTCTCCATTGTTGCAGGGACTAATATCTATATTCATTTGTCTTTTAATGTGAATGGTATTTCTGTGTCATTAAGCCGATAGAACGAGCAATCAAGAGTGATATTGCAAAAGAGAGTAGACCATCATGGGAGATGCGGGATTCTGGTGCGGCCGGTCGCAAATTCTGATTTGGTTTTGGTCGGTCCATCTCTTCTCTTGAAAGTTTTACTGGTGTCTTGTGCTTCCCAATGCGTTCATCCCTGTTTTTCGCTTCGTTCTCTTTTTTCCGGTGCAGTTAAAATAGTCAGTATTTATATGTCGAGGCTTTTCGATCTTGTCTTTGAGGAAACAGATTTTGTACTGTAATTAGCACATCCCTTAATATTATTTGTATTACCCTTTCTATTTAGTGTTGCCTGTATTTTTAAAAAGCTACCGTTTCTGCTTATTATTTCCTGTTTACGTTAGAATTTGTGTTTACTTGAAAGTAGGGGTTTGACTGTCGGATTGAATGAATGTAGTGCCGTGGCTGCCCAGAAATTATTTGATTTAATTTTGAAGAACCTGCTCTAAATTAATTGATTTAGTTGTGAGGCTCACACTATATCGAACTTCAACGATCTAAATCATCTATTTTTCAAGTTGGATTATTATCCTTGCAAAATATCAACCAAATTGAAAATATTTGAAACATCTAATTGAGTTCAAAAAATTGACTAACACTATGCTCTATAAGAAATAATGAAATTTCATTGTGATAATTAAATAGACAAACGTTTTCTGATAAATTGAATTTTTGCAAGAATGATCTATTAATTGAGACTTACAAAATAAACAGTTCGGACCATTGCATTGAAATTCGACGTAGAATGGACCCTACAACTAGTCCTCATTTTTACCCAAAAATGGGGATCACTTTGGATAAAAGGCCTCTATATATATAACACTCGTTGCATCTTAAACTATTATGAAGAAAACATTCCTTGTAACATCATATAATTTACGTTTAATCCCAAAGAATAAATAAGCATATGGTTGATAATACATGGTACGAGAAAACAAACTAGTGTTCTACCTACGACTACAGATATGATCCCCTCACAAAACTAAATCAAAATTGCTGCGGTCCACAATGCGCATCAAGGAAGAATATAATCGAACTGACAGGGCCAGTTCTGTATCGATGGAACAAAGAACCAAAAAAGAAACAACCTCTGGGGCCAGTTCTGTATTGATGAAACAAAGGACCACAAAAGAAACTACCTCCGGCTTGCAGCCTTGCCCTTGCTTAAACTCGCAAGTTCTTCGACGAGCTTCTTCTCATCGGTGCTCAATCTCTTTGGGATTTCAACCTGCACGCGGACGAGCTGGTCACCTCTCATGTTGCTTTTGTTTAAGAGGGGAACGCCTTTCTTAGCCATCACAAGGGTCGTGTTCGGTTGGGTGCCAGCCGGAATCTTCAAATCAACCATCCCGTCCACTGTTGGAACCTTAATTGTAGTTCCCAAAATTGCATCTATATAGGATACCTTGCAGGTGTACAATATGTTGGTATCATCACGTTTGAGGACTGGGTCTGAGATGACATCTATAATAACAAATAGGTCACCAGGAGACCCGCCCTGCCTTCCAGCATTACCTTCATTTCGGACTCTTAAACGGCTCCCAGAGTCCACACCAGCTGGAACTTTCAGACTGATCCGCTTTGTCCTCCTCACCCGACCATCCCCAGAGCAAGTGTTACAAGGGATGGATGTTTCCCCAGTCCCACCGCATGATGAGCACGTCATGACCTGTTGGAAGACACCTAACGGAGTCCTTGCTGATTGAACAACCTGACCTTGCCCACCACATGTGCTGCATCTGGATGCCTTGGTGCCTGGTTTAGCACCAGAACCATTGCAAGTCCCGCAGCTCTCCAACCGGCTAATTTCAATCTCCTTTTCAACCCCAAAAACTGCTTCCTTGAAGTTCAAGACAAGATTATAATATTCATCCTGGCCATCAACCGCTCGACTCCTAGAACCCCTGCCCCCCATTCCGCCCATCCCACCCATACCGCCCATGCCCTCAAATAGGGACTCGAACAGATCAAACGGATTGCTGAAATCCTGCAACATCACAGTTCATCATCCTACTGTAAGAAAGTAGAGATGCAAATGAAGAGATAATATTCCCCATCATCAGTTTGAAAGGTACTTACCCCAGTACCCATACCAGCACCTTTAATTCCAGCCTCTCCATACTTGTCATATAGCGATCGTTTTTCGTCATCAGACAAGACCTGCGAAGATTAAATAATTAATATAACTACCATAATGGTGGCCACCAGGTCAATGATACGTTTCAAAGCCATGCCTTCACCTCATATGCATTACTGATTTCCTTGAATTTTGTTTCTGCCCCTGGTTCTCTGCAACAAAGAACATACAGTTCCCACAAAATGAAAACAGACAACACATACCACATAGATTGATAAACTAAATTGAACAGTTTTCGCCTTGCAGAACAGATATACATAGGTAAGATGTCAAACCTCATATATCCAGACATGATTACTTGTCTCGACAGAGAGATGAGGTGGGCCAACACATCAACTTTCAAAAATCCAGACATGATTATATCTCCATAATTTCTATGACAGAGTGTTTGCAAAAAGATTCACATGTACTGCCTAATTAGATTAGGCTTTTTAGCCAAAATGATCCTTGAGACATAACTTTGGTCCCTGAGATTTAAAATCAATAGAAGTGCTCCATGAGATTGTCCACCATCCATTATTTTGGTCATTCCATTAAAAAACTCCGTTAAGTGGTCCTTGAGCTTTTTAATGGAAGGACCAAAATGATGGATGGTGGACAATCTCAGAGACCAAAGCTATGTGTTATGCAAATCTCAGGGACCAAAATTATGTGTTATGCAAATCTCAGGGACCAAAGTTATGTGTTATACCCTCAACTTAACAGAGTTTTTTAATGGAAGGACCAAAATAATGGATGGTAGACAATCTCAGGGACCACTTCTATTGATTTTAAATCTCAGGGACCAAAGTTATGTGTTATGCAAATCTCAGAGACCATTTTGACTAAAAAGCCATTAGATTATTTGTCCCGAATCCCGAGGAAGATCTATAAATGTGGACATTTTGCTCAGACGGAATAGCTTCCACCATTTTAGAAAGAAAAAAATAAAAATTTATAGCTGTGCATCCCGAGCTAGAGATGTAAAACTCAGCCCAACCTCAATGCTTCAATCATGTTTTGTGTCCTTAAATTTAAGGTTCCTCTTACCGAACCCCTTTTCAGGAATAAATAAAATATTACAAAACAACCCAAGAAACCTCACTAAACTAAACTAAACTCTCTCCCAGTCATTCAGCATGGGTGGTGAGATGAGGAGCAGAGGAATTTTGGCCAGATTCTGGTGCACCAATTTTAAAACAGCCACATAGCCCCAAGAAAATAGACAGCAAGTGATTTCTCGCAAGCTGCCCTTTTCACATCCACACTTGTTTTCCCACTTTACAAATATTCATTCGAACTTTAATTTGCTCTACCGAACCCCTAATGCATTTTCTTCGCAAGCCTAAGACTTAAATCACAAGTTGCTAAATCCCATAAACATATGGCATCTCTATCAGCTTTAGCTTTACCGCATCAGCACAGATCCTAAATTCTAAAGATAAAACAAACTAGTATTAGAATGTGCCTCTCATCATTTCTAGCCCATCATCATCATCACAAACCTTTAAACTGACTTGAATAGGGAAAAAGGAAAAAAACGAACACTTTAAAGATCTCTACTATTGACAAAGGATATGAATGTAGCCAAGGTCTTGGGAGAATATTCTTCTGCATATAAAAGAATAAAGTAACCATGAACCTTCAAGCATTCTGTCCTAAAATTCTACGGGCTGACTACTAAGTGTGTACATACTATCTAGCACTATAATACACGTCCAAAACTCTAATGGAAACTGAGCACGTAGAGATCTGTCTATTGTTCTTAACATTCAATTGCAACATAATGAACTGAGATAACCCTCTTTTTATAAAACCAAATACAGAGAATAACGGGTAGAAGGTAACATTAAGGGAGAGGAGAAAAAGCAAAGGGTAAGCACTACTAGTCAAAAATTAGCTGGCACAACTGACTCACTTGTTTACATCTGGATGATAACTTCTTGCAAGCTTCCGATAAGCTGAAAAGTGAGAAGTATGCAGAAGAAAAATTAGATGACGATAATCCAAAAGAAGAAAAAAAACAACACAAGAAAACCCCAAAAACCACAAACCATGATTTATTCAACGCTTGAAGCCACTAATTATAAGTTATTCGATCTTTCAAGCACACAAACATCACACTAGATGCTTTATGTATCCAAAGAGTGATAGAAGCTTACTTTTATTTTTTGACTTGTACAAATACCAAACCATTTCACATATTAGGTTCCAATATGAGGGCTTACTTTGTAATGTATGTTAATTACAGCCATCCATTCGTAAAGATAATATGAAATCCCCAAAAAACTTTATAACACATTGAATATCTAGAAGATGTCATTGTAATTTTTAAAAACCTCATCTCAAGAGGGTGGAGAATGTCACATATCATAAAAAATAAAGCTTACAACCAAGTTACATTGGGTCAAAGATTCATATGAATCAGAAAACTCAATCTCCAACTGCCTCAAATAGCTGCCCATTCCTGATTTCTTCACCCCCAAAAGGAAAAAATCATGCATTTCTTCTTGGTCGAAGAAGAATGACACGCAGATCATCACAATACAAAACAGTCCTCATACAGTAGAGGTGTTCCTATTATATTTCCCAGCTCTTCAAATCCAGGATTTGGGGGTCCTCCATCCATACTAAGAACAAAGAGTATTATTCATTCAACTAGTTAGACTGCACACATGCAATATATTCCTTTGTGTACTTTTACCCATACATACATGTGGGGGAAGAATGAGATAAACATGCCAGGCTAAGGGAGAAGTAAGAACTGGATACCATAATATGCAAGCAATTAGCTCTATAAATAGATATAGAGTTTAGGTTTTTTGAATCTCAAATCCATAAAAATGATGAGAAATGCATATAAAACAAACAGAAACAATACACAGACAATAGTTTACAAGGAAAAAAGAAGAAGAAAGAAAATAGAAGTGTAGATACCGCTTTTAATTTCTGATTTACTCGCATTTCTTGACACCCCGAGAACAGAATAAAAGTCCTGGATGTAAGAATACGTGAAACAGTTAATGAGTATTCATTCATTAAGCCTCTTAATTCATGGAAGAAAAAGTCCGACCAATGTTTGTTATACTCACAGAATCTGCTCTAACTATAAATCTTGTTCCCCTGCTGCGATGTGAAGTTTGAGATGGGCCCGCACAGAATAGAGCATTCAAGGAATCCCGAGAGAACAAGCTTGAATTCTGTGCCCCCAAATAGCCTATTTTGCTTGAAACGCTGCATTCAAATGATACTTCAAATAATACAGTAAAAACAATCTAAAAGATGCTGGTAGCTTGTTAAGCAGATGTACTTTAATTTAGAAGTAGAAACCAAAACAAAATGAGAGGAACAGATATAGCATACATAGAAGAAATGACAACAGGTTATAGTTTTTCATTCAAAAT
This sequence comes from Heteromeles arbutifolia, assembly GCA_024362995.1. Taxonomy (NCBI): domain Eukaryota; kingdom Viridiplantae; phylum Streptophyta; class Magnoliopsida; order Rosales; family Rosaceae; genus Heteromeles; species Heteromeles arbutifolia. The sequence continues at coordinate 19,907,244 of JANCRC010000012.1, forward strand.
AATAGTCAAAATTGATAGAAATATAATCAGAACTTATAAATGGAGTCAATGGCATTCCTAAGGCTCTTAAATAAAATAAAAATTAAAAAAAGAACTTACCAACATTGAGATGTGAGGACCTTGTTTATGGCATAGGGCCTTAGCATAGTCTGGGGACGAATGCCCCATTGAGCAACCCATGTACTTCCACAAGGAATAATTGCCATTCAGTGAACTTTCTGTGAGCACTGAGCAGAAGCAAACACACTATATCAGAAATTTTTGAATTTCAAAACATACTTGGAGCCAACTCGTATTGAATGAAATAGTTCAGTAATTGACTATTCAGAGAAGGTGTGAAAAACAATAAAGGAGAAAATGGCCACAACACAAATGGAGAGAGAAGAGCCGAAGGAGGACTAGTCAACCTAGCAAAGGCCCAGACGTACAGAACCCCTTCTTTCTCTCAACATTCTTCCCCTCTTATCTCATTTTTTAGTTTATTACAAGTATTAAAGCGTCATTAGTTATTATTATACTACTATTTAAAAAAAAAAAAAATTGTAAACCTCCTTCTAATTTAAACTTTCCATTTTATTAATAGCACATTTTTCCCCACCTGGCATAATGATTGGCATTTATTAGGTTGCCAGCTCCTTTCTGTCTCCCATTCTCTCAGTATCCATTTTAACTTTTTTTCACTACGTGATAAAATTCTTAAACTTAAAAATTTGGAGTAGCACTATTGAGATCCTCCAATCCTATTTCACCACCCACCCCCATACTCCTCGTTCAAATATTAAAAGATTCTAACCAACTCATCTCACCACTTGATATTCCTCAAATTTTCCCTTCTTATTCTTCCCCCTGGCCATAATCCCAATGTTTACTCAGAATGACAGCGGCCATGGATGCGATCCCATCAGGGGAAGGGCTCACTTTCTCTCTCTCCCACCATTAGCTAATCTTTCTTCTCTAATGGATTCTAATAACTGTGGGCACATGTTCTTGGCGCTACCATTTAGAGAAGTAATCATCACATGCACATAAGCTTGTGATGTGATTTCTTTTATTTTAAGCAGCAATAATAAGTACCAAATCCAATAATTAGAATTATACAATTAATGTTGCAATGTGGCAAAACTCTTCTGGCATGAGGGCATTAAACAATTTAAAGTAACAGGCATGGCCACGGTGGATATGCGTTAAGCAATTCCATATCGATGTAAAAATGTAATTAATTCTTCTTCTTTTTTTTAAGTTGGGCCGTGAAAAATTGTTTGAATGGCAATAACGCCACTCCAAAAATTACTATTGAAAGAATACCCATTTCCTTGCCATAAACCCCAAACTTTTGTACATGCAATCTTCAATTAGCCAAATTCGGTGACTCCATCAATCCCTCTACAACTGTGCATTTACCTTCTTAGTGAGTCTCTAAACTTTCTCTCTCCAACACATAAGCACAAAGCTCCGTGTCATCATCGGGTTTCATTAACTTACAAAAATGAACTCAAATGCGCCCCTTTTATCTTAAGCAGACGTTTTTGTTTTCTTAATTTTCGTGGCAACGGTTATACTAATGGATTGACTCAAATGCATTGACTTCAAAGGTTCCAAAGGTTTTACTAATGGAAACGCGAATGGTTCGAAACAAATAATTCAGAAGTAAAACATATAGATATGTATAGTCTGATCGAATAGCAGAAGCTAAGAAAAGCTTGAAAATTGAAGAAAATGGCACCAAACTTAAGTATCTCAATTGCTAGGTAAGAAAAAAAGATTTACAATTCCAATGACAAATTAACAGAGAGCGGAGCATCGAACCCGAGGGGGACGAAAAGGAGAAAAATTGAAATTACCTGATATGCGTTGCGAACCGCTAACCCAGTGCTCAAAGAACCCTAGCAATGGAGCACACAAAGCTAACAAAATATCAGAAAATATGTAAAATTAAGTAAATTTGGGAAATTAAATCGTTGAAACCCTAACAACGGAGAGGGAGAGAGAGAGATTACAGAGAGAATTGTGGCGGAGCAGTGGTGGACGGCGGCGGTGTGGGGCGCACAAGAGAAGCAGAGAGAGAGAGAGAGGGTATGGATGGCGCGGAAGTGAGGGCTCCAAAGTGAGCGAAGTGTCGGACTGGGAGTGGATGAGAATATGAGATTGCGTGGCTACAACAACCGAACTGAACTCAACAATTGCCAAACGCTGCGTTTTAGGGCCAAACAAATTCGCCTCACTTGGGTCCAAACACATCAAAACGACATCTCTGGATTATTCCTAAATAATCTAGTTTTCTAAACCTAATTCACAATGTTTAACTTTATGATTAACGCCACTTAATGTTGAATCTCACATCGGTCGTAAAAGATAAGTAATAGTTTAAATATCCTAACCACACTTTAACTAACACCGAGACCTTTTGTGATAAAACCTTACCGAGTTGGTAATTACCCGCACGTGAGACCCCATTTTATGGGTCACACGTGGAGATCCACACATCATCAACCACGTGGAGCCAAGTCAAGGCTCACCCATCGCGTGGGGCCAATGAGGACCCACCCAATAACGTGGCAGTACGGGCCCGTCCCCCTCTGATACCATGCAGAATTTTTCAGGTTGACGGGCCGAGGGCCCACTCCAACAACACCGATACTGTTCCCACTTAACCACCTGCACAATCCTCAAGTGTGGAGTTTTATCACAAAGGGCTTCGGTGTCAGTTAGAGTGGGGTAATTCTACATAAACTGCTCTTTCTTCTTCCCTCTGTCCAATGTGGTACAAATTGAGTTACAACACTTAGTTCTATGGTCTAATGATATTCTTCCTCAGAAGACTCGAATTTGTTTGTGCTAAAAGTATTTGCATACCTAGCGATATAGGTGGCCACACTAGACACCATATGCGCATGCATGAAAAGAGATCTTGCTTCATAAATTGTTCTGTTGGAAAACATACCATACATCTTTGTCAATTGAAGCATCAGAGTTCATGGGAACAAAATAAAGATGGCTCGAGCTATATTGTACTGAATTTATAAGTTAAACATACATATATCTACTAAAGATGGCTCGAGCCACTTTGTACAAAAGTTTACATGAAGTTACATTAAGTCGACTGAATGTTACATGTCATAACTATATTTAGAACAACTCCAACTTTGGATCCAGATCCAAATATTTGTTTTGGTTTTTATTGTGTGATTGATTTCCCTTCAAAATGCAAAGTACTCTTTGCATTTAATGCCCCGGACATTCAAGAGAAAATATGTGGGTTTGGTATCTTTGACTAAGGTCTATGAGTTCTTTACATATATTTGTTATAAGAGTGGAGTTATTAATAAGTGTCTTAAAGCCTATTGGTCATCAAGTTGAAGTTGAATTGTTGGATTCATAATACTAGTTTTGCTTGCAGGAATTGGATTTAAAAAAGTGTTTTTATTAGTTCACGGCATCATATATTCAGCAATGGATATCGTGTCAGATTTACGGAATAACTAAATCAAGATTATGGTATTGGTTATATAGTTCTTTTCATATATGCATTCAACAAAATATTGTCGACAACCACGTTTATTATTCCTCTAAAGCATGACAAGGTGAAAGCTCTCACAACTACTTTACATAAACTATTAGTCATCAATATATGATGTTGTGAACTCACAAAAACACACTTTTAATCCAATTCCTGCAATCAAAACCAATAGTATGAGTTCAACAGTTCAACTTCGACTTGATGACTAATAGTTCATAAGACACTTATTAAAAGCTTAACTCTTATAGCAAATGTATGAAAACAACTCAAAAGACCAAAATCCTTTTTCAGATGATTTAACCTTTTATGATAACATTGAGAATTACTTTAGGCATCCAATGCATGTCAAAAATGTGCATCTAAAGACAACATAACAGAATTCATGAAGACATCAAATGCTTGAAGTTATTAGTATGTATTGCATGTACAAAGAAATTTCATGAAGAAACAAAGCCCAAACAAAAGTCAGGAACTTTAGTGAGTAGAAAATATTAAAATACTCCCATCACCTTTAGTTGAAGGATCTTTTGCTTGGTACGCATTCAATCGATCCTTCAATTCTTTGGGAACTTCGACGCGTTACTCAAAAGTAAAAAATTTAAGTTTCGAGACAAATTCAGTCATTTTAAATTATGTTAGTTTGGAGATTAAAGATTACGCAAAAGAGCAAGCATTTTTTTGTATGACAAGCACTAGAGGCATATCCAATTACTCATGTAAAAAATTAAAAATTGAACTAACATTTCCACCTTTCTTTGGTGCATCTAGCACATCGTAGGATATAATAATCAAACGATGTAAATTTGCTTTCACTAAGTTCTTCTCAACAAATTATGGTGTCAATACCATAACTTGCTCCACATTTTTTGCATAACTCCCTACAAATCGAATTCATTTTCCACAATCATAATGTCCAGCATCATTTTCAGGTGTCCCTCATCCATGTGTATAAGCTAGATCATGCAAAGAACAAAACAAAGACAAAGACCATCAACTAGCAACCATAATCAAAACAAAACAAAATCAAAGCAACCATAATGCAAAGACAACAAAAAATTTGACAAAGATGACTCACAATTCAAAGATGTGGACCAAAAAGAGTTTTTCTATTTCCCAAACAACCAATAGGTTCAAGAATAACACTTTTAGTTTGCCATCGTGACTGTCCATAAATACAGGTGAGGGATGATAATGGTAAGAGTGAATAAGGTCTGATATGCAGGAGTAAATGGCGAGAAAAATTAGGGGAAAAAGGTATATGGTATATAGTATATAGAAAAGGCTGATACAAAGTGTTGGGAAGGGGCATAGCTAAACCACCGTCTAAGTTCTGCTGTAGTTGGATGCTCGCGCCTAGATGAGGCTTATGCGGCAGCAGGTGTGGAGTTTTAAGACGTGTATAGGCGTAAGAATCTCTCAGATACTAAATGGGTGCAGAGCAGGGTATAAGTTGCGCAAATTGGTCAAAAAGTAATGAGGAGTGAATCTTACGAATAATGGAAAAAATCATTTTGTTAGTCTTGTATGCAAAAATTTTATTTTTAAGATCTGATTCATCTCGCAAGTTTCCAATTCCATTTTTCTCATTTTTTTTTTTCAATAATGTTACACTTACCGTCCAATAGTACCATGGAGTAACTTGAGATCGATTGGATGTTACATGTGATAACTATATTAGAACAACTCTAATCTTGGACCTAGACCTGAATATTAGTTTTGTTTTTTATTGTGGCATTGCTTTCCCTGCAAAATACAAAGTATCTTGCATTTAATGCTCCCGGCAGTCAAGAGAAAATTTGTGGATTTGATATCTTTGACGAAGGTCTTTGAGTTGTTTACTTACATTTGTAATAAGAGTGGACTTATTAACAAGTGTCTTAAAGCCTATTGGTCATCAAGTTGAAGTTAAGTTGTTCAATTCATATTACTGGTTTTGCTTGCAGAAATTAGATTTAAAAGCGTGCTTTTTTTGTTAGTTTACGACCTTATATATTTAGCAACGGATAACGTGTCAGAATTACGGAAGAACCAAATCAAGATTATGGTATTGATTATATTGTTCTCTTCATATGCATGGGACAAAATATTATTTGACAATTACGTTTATTATTCCTCTAAAGCGTGACAAGGTGAAAGCTCTCACGACTGCTTTACAAGAATACTAAATGTAGTTGTCGGTAAAATTTTATGTAATGCATCAAGAACTAGATAACCAATACCACAATCTTGATTTTGTTCCTCCATAAATTTGACCCGATATCCACTGCTAAATATATGATGCTGTGAACTCACAAAAAAAACACTTTTAATCCAATTTCTGCAATCAAAACTAGTATTATGAGTCCAACAGTTCAACTTTGACTTGATGACTAATAGTTCATAAGACACTTATTAAAAACTCAACTCTTGTAACAAATGTATGTAAACAACTCAAAAGACCATAAACCTTTTTTTTTTCCAGAAGATTTAACATTTTCTGACTACATTGAGAATTACATTATGCATACAATACATGTCAAAAGTGTGCATCTAATGACAACATAGCATAATTCATGAAGATGTCAAATGCTTGAAGATATATTAGTATGTATTGCATGTACAAATAAAATTCAAGAAGAAACAAAACCCAAACAAAAATCTGGAACTTTAATGAGTAGAAAATATTAAAATACTTTTATCACCGTTAGTTGAAAGATCTTCTGCTTGGTACGCATTCCATCGATCCTCAAATCAAAGTTGAATGATATAAATTTTTCTTTTCTATGTAATAAGAAAAATTGGACAATTCTTTGGGAACTTCGACATGCTACTCAAACGTAAAAAACCAAGTTTGGAGACTAATATAGTCACTTGAAATGATGTTAGTTCAGAGATTAAAGATTACGCAAAAGAGCGAGCATTTCTTTGTGAGACACCCAATTGCTCATAAAAAAGATTTTGGTTATAGTTTTCCTTCCGATGGTTCGGGAGAAGGTGGAGTTGTGATATTTTGGCTTGGGACGCATTTGATCAAGTAAAGCAATAAAAATAGAACAAACATTTCCACCTTTCTTTAGTGCATGTAGCCCATCGTAGGATATAATAAACAAACGATGTATATTTGCTTTCACTAAGTTCTTCTCATCAAATTATGGTGTCAATACCATAACATACTCCACATTTCTTGCGTAACTCCCAACTGATGCATTTCACTTTCCACAATCATAATGTCCATCATCATTTTCAGGAGTCCCTCATTATGTGTATAAGCTAGATCATGCAAAGAACAAAATAAAAACAAAGACCAACAACCAGCAACCATAATCAAAACAAAACAAAATCAAAGCAACCATAATGCAAAGACAATAAGAAATTTGACCAAGATGACTCACAATCCAAAGTTGTGGTACTGAGGTGATTCTGAAAAAAGCTGTTACCAAAAAAAGCTGCCAGTTTTTTTGTGTTTGGTAAACATTCAGCTTCAGCTTTTTTTCACAGTTTTGGGTAAAAAAAAGCCAAAAACAGGAAGCTGCAAAACCCAGCTTTGAAAAACCAGCTTTTTTTCATATCTGTTTTACATAAAAGTTTACTACAAACTATAATACTGCTTTCTTTTTTCAAAAGCACTTTTACAAAAAAGTTTACCAAACACTCTGCTGCTTTATTTCACAGCTGCTTATTCTTACAGCACAGCAAAAGCATTTTTTTCTCAAAGCACAGCAATACCAAACCAGCCCTAACACTTTCGGTCTGCCATCATGGTTGTCCATAAATAAGGTTGAGGGAAGATAATGGTAGGTATCGTACAGTGAATGAGGTCAGACATGGAGGAGTAAATGATGAAAGAAAAAGTGGGAGAAGAAAAGGTATATTGTATGTAGAAAAGGCTGATACAGAGTGTTGGGAATGGGCATAGTCAAACCACCATATAATCTCTGCTGCAGTTGGATGCTCGCGCCTAGGTGAGGCCTATGCGGCAGTAGGCGTGGAGTTTTAAGACGTGTATAGGCACAAGAATCTCAGCATATATTCAATACGCGCATGGCAGGGTATAGGATAGGGAAAATTGGTCAAAAAGTAATGAGGAGTTGAATCGTACATATAATGGAAAAAATCATTTTGTCAGTCTTGCATGCAGAGCTTTTATTTTAAGATCTGATTCATCTCGCAAGTTCCCAATTCATTTTTCTCATATTTCTTTTTTAATAATGCTGAACTTACAATCTATCATTATTTATATCATCTTTAGTAGAAGAATTAAACTAGAGATGAATATGAATTGATCATTATTTCTCTAAAACATGACAAGGTGAAAGCTCTCATAATTGCTTTACAGGAATAATAAATATAGTTGTCGGCAGAATTTTGTTGAATGCATCGGGAACTAGAAACAATCTTGATTTGGTTCTTCCATAAATCTGACCCGATATCCACTGCTAAATATATGATGCCGTGAACTCACAAAAACACACTTTTAATCCAATTTATGCAATCAAAACCAGTATTATGAGTCCAACAGTTCAACTTCGACTTGATGACTAATAGTTCATAAGACACTTATTAAAAACGCAGCTTTTATGACAAATGTATGTAAACAACTTAAAAGATCATAATCTTTTTTCAGAATATTTAACCTTTTCTAATTACATTGAGAATTACTTTATGCATTCAATAGATGTCAAAAGTGTGCATCTAAAGACAACATAGCAGAATTCATGAAGATGTCAAATGCTTGAAATTATTAGTATGTATTGCATGTAGAAATAAAATTTATGAAGAAATAAAACCCAAACAAAAGTCAGGAACTTTAATGAGTAGAAAATATTAAAATACTTTTATCACCTTTAGTTGAAAAATCTTCTTCTTGGTACGCATTCAATCGATCCCCAAATCGAAGTTGAATGGTATATATTTTTCTTCTATGTAATAAAGAAAATTTGACATCTTCAATTTTTTGGGAACTTCAACATGTTACTCGAACGTAAAAAATCAAGTTTCAAGATAAATCAAGTCACTTGCAATAATGTTAGTTCGAAGATTAAGAACCGTTAAAGAACGAGCATTTCTTTGTATGACCAAGTAAAGCAATAAAAATAGAACTAACACTTCCACCTTTCATTGGTGCATCTAGCGCATCGTAGTACATAATAACAACTGATGTATATTTGCTTTCACTAAGTTCTTCTAAAAAAATTATGGTGTCAGGACCATAACTACTAATGGAATTCACTTTCCACAATCATAATGTCCAGCATCATTTTCAGGTGTCCCTCATCCATGTGTATAAGCTAGATCATGCAAAGAACAAAATAAAAACAAAGATGAACAACCAGCAATCATAATCAAAACAAAACAAAATCAAAACAACCATAATGCAAAGCTGTGGACCAGAAAGAGTTTTTCTATTTCCCAAACAAACAACAGGTTCAAGAATAACACTTTCAGTCTGCAGTAATGGCTGTCCTTAAATAAGGTTGAGGGAAGATAATGGTAGGTAGTGTACAGTGAATGAGGTCAGATATGGAGGAGTAAATGACGAAAGAAAAAATGGGGGAAGTAAATGTGTATTGTATATAGAAAAGGCTGATACAGTGTGTTGAGAAGGGGTATAGTCCAACCACCATCTATTCTCTGCTGCAAGTGGATGCTCGCGCCTAGGTGAGGCGTATGCGTGGAGTTTTAAGACGTGTATAGGCGCAAGAATCTCTACAAATATTCAATTGGCGCAGGGCAGGGTATAGGATAGAAAAAATTGGTCAAAAAGTAATGAGGAGTTGAATCTTACGGATAATGGAAAAAATCATTTTGTCCATCATGCATGCAGAGGTTTTATTTTAAGATCTGATTTATCTCACAAGTTCCCAATTCCATTTTTCTCATATTTTCACTTAATAATGCTATACTTACCACTTAGTTGTATCATTATTTATATCGTCTTTCCAATAGAGAGAAATTGGGTCGGAGATGATTATGAACTGATAGTTGGTTTTGTTTGGAAAAACAAATATATATATATATATATAAAGGTTGCTGCTAAAGATGGCTCGAGCCATTTTGTACGAAGCAATATTAGTTTTGTATTTTCTATGCCTTCTATGCTATTTTCTAGGGTCTCACCACGCTCACTGTAACGCTTCTTTTAAAAAAGCGTAATATGTTGATTGACATAGAAAAATCCTCCTGCGAGGGATCGCAAAAAATTGAAGTCTAAAATAAACTTGTGATGATGTTTGATATGACTAAACCAAGTGTGCGGTAAAGGATATTTTTTTGTAGTTATAGTAGAAAAGCCAATTTGTGTGTTAAGTAAAGCTGTATCAAATGAAAGAGTTTCTTTTGAATACGACAGACTTTTGGAACTTTTGTATGATATCTATTTGAAATGAGCTGTGTATCTATATAACTTCTACTTGCTCCTGTGTCTACAAAAGCTTGTAATTTATCTGGGAAATAAAGTGTACAAGGTATGATAATACATGTTGGTCTTTTAAGTGAAATATTAGCTGTAGATAAAACTTGTTATTCGGATTCTATAATACCAATTTCATGATATTCTAGTAAAGGTAGGTCATTCTCTTTTTTACTAGCTGATTCTATTGTCCCTTCTAACATTCTTTTCCCAGAAACTCGAGGTAATAATAATTCTGGAGATATCTTTGATTCATCATGCTTTATCTGATCGGTTGGTTCTCTGATTTCTCTTTTATATTCTTTTAGTTGCACATCATATATCTTCCCTTCATTTTTTATCTGATATTCTAATTCTTGAATTTGAAATTCTAAGTTTCGATTTTTAAGCTTTTCTTCTCGTAAATCAAGTTCTAAATGTTTTTGTGATAAACTAGAAGAATATTTTTCTCTCTAGGAATTTTTCTTGAGATCGTTCTTCCCTACAATCATAATCAGAACATTTTATATGTCTTATATCATTACAATTTAAAGATTTTACTTTATTACTTTTATCTGGGAAATAGCTACACTTATTACATCTTTCTATCATAAACCTGAGTAATTTATAAATTTATGAATACAATTCATTATATAGTAATATGGGTTATATCTTTTAGAAAAGGTATGGTTTCATCAACAGAAATGTTTATAAACACTTGTTCTGTATCTTTTATTATCTTATTATATTCTCTTGTTTGTCGATTCTTATTTGTTTTGTGGCATTTATTGGCTAAATGATCTTTTGAGTCACATATATAACATCTACAATCCTTTCTTAATTTGTTCTTATTATACCGCTTAACATGTCTTTTGAGACGATATTTGTTAGGATAATTTATAGTTTTTCGAAACTTATATTTCTTTCGAAATGAAGTATATGTTGGACTACTCTTTTGAAACTTGGTTTTAAAGTATTTCTTTCTGTCCCTTCTTTTTCTCTAAGTAATCACTAAAACCGAGCGTATAAATTTCTCCACAGTAACTATATTCTTCTTTACTTTTCTTCATTTCCTTCTTTGTCAGTTCTTCTATACAATAATTTGTTAACTTATCAAAAACTAATCCTATCCTAAAAGCTAAATTATTTAATTGGAACATGTTAGTGGCTATTAATTTTCTAGTTTCTTCTGACACACCCGTTGAATTTTTCGAAATTTTTTTAGTAGTCTTCTTTGAATTCTTCATAAAACTCATTGCGTAATTTTTGTCCTATCAATCAAGGTAACCTATTCATATATCCTTCACAAGTTGATTTTTCTAAAGCAAGTCCTACTCTACTAGTTAGATACTAAATTTTTTTTGTAAAGGGGACCATATTTTTTATTTTCTTAAGATTTGTTTGTTCTAAATGTGCTAATGCTATATTTTGATCTGCTACTCCTCCGGTGGGAGCTACCCTTCCCGTCATTAATTCTCTTATAAAGTTGGTAAAACTATAAATATTCATTCCTACTTCTGTTCTAGTGTTGAAGTCGTTAGGATATTTTTCTTTAAAATTATTATAAACCTTTGCTATATCTAGTCCTAAAATGGTTTCTCCAAAATATCTAACTTCTGCTATCATGGCTTGTCTTATTAATTCACTTTCCCAAATATCTATAGTTTGCCCCCACATTTGTGGATGTACATGTGCTAATTCTAGAATTAATCCATTAATACTGGATCTATCTAATAAAGGTGTCTTAAAATTTTCATATCGTTTTCCTCTAAATCTGTATTCTTTTCCTGTTTCATTATAGTGATCTGTAGCACTTATATATGGTTCACTTCCTATACCGACCTTTTTGTTTCTATTTGAAAATGGTGCTGGTCTATCAAAATCAGGTCTTCTATATTCCATTCTTTCTGAGCTTTCTGGTTTAGGTTCACTTATTTCTTCGTAAAAAAAAAACTTCTTGTAAATAATCTTGTTCTATAATTTATTTCATTTCTTATATAGTTTTTTCTTGTTTATCTTCAAAAAATTCATAAAATGGTTTCTTTTCTCTACAAATATCCTCCCATTTTTCATCTGTCCAATTGAAATATTTTTGTACTTCACTTTCTAACTTATCATAATTCTGTCAATGATTAGCTACTAATTCTATGTATTGATCAAGTTTTATCGGATTCATTAGTATAAATTTCTTTTAAAAATATTTATCTTTTTAGCTCCGTTTATATTTCTTATATTTTCTAGTAGTTGGTCTATCTTCCTATTAGGATCTTCATATGGTATAAGCTGCTTATCTTTATCATGTACTAAATGTTTTTCTAAGAAAATAATTTTATTTTCAATAAATTCTAATTTATGCAATATTTCTAGAAGAAAATAATTTGTACTATTAAGTAATTTTAAGGTCTCTTTATTAGCTGATCCTGAACCCGATAGCTGACTAAAAACTATTTCTGGTTGTTCTATTAAGTTATTTGTTTCTTTTACCGCCTCATTAAAATAGCTACTATCTTTGTATTTATCCATTGAGATTTTTCAAAAATTCTTCAATTTGGTCTAGAATTGCTGTAATCATTCTTGTCTTAAAGTGAATCTCTAATCTATTTATAAGTTCTGGCCTTCTCATTTTTGCTCTAACTTCTTGTTCTGTTTGCAAAAGCTGATCTAAGAGTCTTTCTTTTATTACCAATAAACTATTTCTATCAGACCAATCTATATAAGATAGGTAAATGGTAAAATTATTTACGCTATTCATTTTAACTATAATCTATTATAGTCTTTCGTAATTTGTTTTGTGTTTCTTCGATGCTATCTATTCTGTTTTGTAGCTGAATTATTTGATTTTCAACATTTTTCCATTCCTATTTAATTTATCTTGTCATTTCTTTAAATAATCCAAGTTTTCAATAATTCTTTTGTCTGGGAAGATTTTCTGCTTTTGTCTTTTAATGGTTTTTAAGTTGTCTAATATTTGAGTAAATTGCTTAATTAAGTTTCTATTATTATCTTGAATTATTTTTTTTCTAAATATTCTCTTATTTCTTCGTACTTCTTATCTTCCATTTTTTCTAGGATTCTAAGGTTTATACAGTTTATAAAATTTAATTGTGCGGATAAAATCTGATTATCTATTGTTACATTATGGGGTACATGAGATATATGAAAATAATATTGATGCTTTGATCTTGATATTGGACAATGGAGATTACAATATTCTCTTTGTTTAAGATCTATAATATCTAATTTTTTTAACAATTGTCAAATCTGATAAATTTAATGACATTTCCTTTGCCCATCTCTACATATTTTCTAAGAACTAGGCTTTGGTACCCATTTGAAAGAGATGTACCTTCATTCTTTCTTTCTTGCTTTTATTCTCTAAAGAACTAGTACCTCTATAATTCGTCTTTATATTCTTCTTTCCTACTAGGTTTGTAAACACTAAATCTTACTGCTTGATCTCCATTATAGTGAGTGTACATACTGAATTCTGTGGGATCTCTTGTATTAGTATCTACTAAGATATTTGACACATCTCATTCTATTTCTTCTAATTTTAACATATCTGCTTTTTTTGCTTTTAAAACAGAAATTTCTCTACTTCCAAATATTTCTAAATTTGTATTTAAATCTAATTTCGTTCTTGTACTACTATTTACTTGTAATTTACCAATAAATCCTACTCAGAGTAATAAGTTGTCTTTATTTTCTATCATATCATATCCTATTAGTTTTGACCGTTATTTGAATATCTTTATAAAAATATTTGAAATGAATCATAAAGCCAGGTTGACAATAAACCACTCTAGCATTTTCAGACATATCAATCTCCATCATTCCTATTGTGGCAACGTCTAACCTTTTATGCCTAGTATCTAGTATGTTTATTAAAACTTTAACTCCTAATTGTGGTCTAGTTAGACTAGTAACTCCTACTACTATTGTTCCTAAGTGTATTAAATTATATTTCTTATCTATTTTATTATAAGATTCTCTTGTTATCAAATTAATCTTGCTTACATCTTGCTTGTCCACTACTCGAATAATTTGTTCTTGATAATGACTATATTGACACGCCCCGTCCTAAGGAGGGCGTGCTGGCCGTCACGTGAGAGTGACGTAACCATGTGCACAGTGCGGAAGCTAATAAGATAAATATAAATACAAATAAATAAAAACCGAATCGCTAGTAAATACTAGCTAAGAAAGGATGCTAGTGAGAGTCGAAGTGTATAAATACACATTCAGAGCAATAAGAACGTCTAGTTGCAGTTAAGGACAATGACTGAGATATAACACCCGAAGATGAATCCTACTTTTGTGAATTCTGTCAGAACACCGTTGGATCCCTCGTGGCCACCAAATCACTGCTACCTAGAACCTGGAGGGGCGAAAAAACAAAACGCGTGAGTGGGCAAAAACAAATCTTTTCAAAACCTTTTCTCTTTTCAAAGGTTCTAACCCCTCGCCGTAAAACCTGTATAATTTCCCAGAAAAATAGCATATATACATATATACTCATCTCAACTCATAAACTCAAAATCATGCCAAAAGTAGTGATATGCAAGGTATATGCCATGCCAAATATATCTCATCAAATCACATAAATATATCAGGTGACAAACTCATCATAGATGATAACATAACCGAGTGATTAGCTCGGCTGAAACTATAGCTCATAATCAATCTCATCATATCTCATCATATACATATACATATATATATATATATATATGTATATGTATCCTGCACACAAGTCGAACCCATTCAAGGTGGTCTATACGACAGGATTGGGTGTAAATAGTACGCTCTAGTGCTATAATCACGTCAAGACTGCGCTAATCGCGGGTCACCTACGAGTCAAACCCACTGAAAGTGGTCTATACGATAGGATTGTGCACCTAACATGGATCCAAGATGAGCGTGTGGTGCGGGAGGGGAACATCCACGTGAAAGACTGTTCCCCTAACTTTGGGCGGGAGCACTAACAGCGGGGTGCAGGTTTATGAGCTTTCAATACATCTCACATAATCATCATTTCATATTAATCATTCCATAACTCACTTGATACTTACCTATGCGTTCACAGCACCAATTACCATTATATGCAACTACTAATGCATGAATAAAATAGATATACATTTTGCATGGCGTATCATATCACATTTCACTTAAATTGATTTTCTGGGAAAAATCTCATTTATATAGGTATATACGGAAAACAAAAGCCCACTCACAGATAAGTCGAAGGGTCGTAACCCCCGAGCCTCGATTGATAGCGCTCGTCCTCTGGATAGGTATCACCTATATGCGAAATAACTGAATAAACGTTATTTAACGCACATAACCAACAATAGGTAATAACTTTTCATAGAATGCTCAAATGGGGTGTTTGAATATACCAACGTGATCTACACAACCTCACAAACATCCCCAAATTTTTTTGAATTAATTTTTGATCCCTCACGCACCCTCACGCGTCGGCCAAGGTACGGTCAGAAGCGCCCCCATGCGCAGGCACGTGCCTGGCACTGTGGACGGAATCACTGACGCCGTTAGGGAATATTTCATCAAAAACAAGCATATTCCGTTAGACTTACCTGACGCAGTTAATCGCCGTTAAGAATATTCCGTAAAGTTTGACGGAATATTCTCCTTCTTCTTCCTCAAATCGTGGGAGTCCGGCGCCTGTGACCTCTGTGTTGCCGGATTCTGGAAATTCGAAAAACTCTTATTTCTCACTCACTTCTTAACCAAAACTCTTGAAATTTGTCTCAAATCAAAGCTTAGAGTGAGTAGAATAAAGCCTTACCAGTTTTTGGACCTAAAATTCACGAGATCACGCCAGAAAAAGCCTCGATAATTCGGCCAAACTACAACTCGTCGAAACTCAACTTCCCGACGTCCAAATCATGTCATTTTTCTTCTCCGAGCTTCGTGGAGAGGTCCTAAAGCTTCCTAGAAGCTTAGAATCTTATGAAAATCCTTCATTTACAAACACATGAATAGTACCCCAAATCGGGTTCTCTGGTTCTTCACGATCTCGACGTCCAAAGCTTCTCCAATTCATTCCTTTAGCTTTGTGAAGTCATTCTAAATCTCTCTAGGAACTTCAAATCCATTGAAAGTTCCACGATCACGTCAGAGTTACTGTGCACCCAAAACTGGGTTTTTTGGATTTTCTAAGGTTTTCAAAGGTTTCATGTTTAACCAATGGTATGAATCAACTCAGAAGCTTACAAGGAACATGAAATCAAGTTCCTTGACTTCAATCTGTGAAGAAAAGGGAAGGTTTAGGTGTGGTCCGTACAGTTGTACGGTCAAAGAAGAACAGATGAGGGAGAGGGAGAGAGAAGGTACACAGTTAAAGTATGGGTGTGTGTGTGGTTCAACTTGTCCCCATCAAACCAAAACAAAACACTTTAAGTCCTAAGTATTTCCAAGAGCTTAGGAATTATTTGAATTTGTTCAATTAAAGCTTAGACTTAAACAACACCACTATATAACTCAATTAATGTTCAAGGGTAATTTCGTACTTTCACAATTCCGAGGAAAACAAATATGGACGAATTCGGGACGGGCTGTCACATATATAGTTTACTTTCACTAAACCATTCTCCGTTTTTATATAAATTTCTTGGATTTAATAAACGTAGAGTATTGTTTTTGAAGGCTTCATCTTCTCTTTCAGTATCTACTTCTTCTATTCTTATTAATTCTTTTCTTTTAGTATTATTTTGAAAGATCTGTCTTAACAGATTATTATTATTTTCTTTAACATAACTATAGTTACTTCTAACTAATGATCTGGACGTTCCTAAAAAACTCATCCTAAATGTTGCTTTTAATTTACTTCTTTATTGTTGATATTTTCTTCTTAAACCAGTGTATTTCTCTATCTTTAAATTTAATTTATCTTAGAATTGCTCGAGGATTAGGGTCACTATCTATTTTATACATTAATTCTGCTATCTCACTACATGCATTGTCTATGCTTTGTTTATAATTTTGAGTCCATATTTTTCTATCTTCAAAATAATTATCTGAATGAATATAATTATTTAAAATCCTTCTCTCGTAGAGTCCCATTTGCAATGCTGCTTCTTGAAATATGTATTACTATCTCTTTATTCATATTGTATGTCTATCTCTTCTTCCAATTGTTCTTCCATTAAGCCTTTTAGACCATCTCCAACCCTTGGGCTAAAAGCCAAATTTTTTAGCTCGGAAAATTTGGCTTTTAGCCCAGAAACAACTTTTCTGATCCAACCCTTCTGGCCTAAAATTTTAGCTCGGGATTATTAAAGAATAAACTTAGGCTAATTTTTTTCTTAAATCAATTTAAAAAAAAAAATAAAGACTATTGTAAATTAATTTTACGAACATTTTACTAAAAAAAAAATTAAATTCCGATAAATATTGAAAAATCATTAAATTTTTCACAAAGCAAGCATTCAACTTTCACCAACCGTTCATCTTTCACCAACCGTTCAACACCAAACTTTCAACTTTGACCAACCATTCAACATCAAACTTTCAACTTTCAACACCAAACTTTCAACTTTCACCAACCGTTCGTCAATCATCCTCTGTATAAACATAGGTCCAATATTAGTTGATCACACAATCTTTCAACCTTCAATCATCCTCTATATTCAGTAATCTTTCAACTTTCAAAGAGTTTTTGTTTCCTAAAAATCCTCAATATCTCATCAATGGGTGATAGAAGAAGGCGTAGCAGGGCAATGGAGATGGCACAATATGATAGGAGCATATTTATGCGACTTAGTTAGCTTGTTTTCATGCATTTACGTTGTTAGTTCTTAGTTAATTTTGTATTTTAAGCTATTTTCGTGTGTTTGTAGGTTCAAAGTGTCAAGATGGCAAAAAGGAGCAATTTGGAGCAATCTAGAGCATTTTTGGGCCAAGATTGGGTAGTGCAAGCATGGAGGCAAGTTGATGGACGAAATTGAAGATATAAAGGCTTGAAATCAGCTAAGAAGATGGAAGAAAGAAATTGAAGATAAAGAAGATAAGGAATCAGCTCAAAAGAAGGAGAATTATCCAAAACATTATCCAAAACAACCTTATCTTATCTTATCTTACCCAATCCTTATCTTATCTTACCTTATCTTATCCTAATCTTATCATAACCTGTTTTCTTCAGTTTAGGGGACTTAAAACCTGATTTCTAGAAGTCCTATCCATTCCCCTACAAAAGTGGCGCCCCAAACTCTTCTAGAAACCCCAAAATCTGCCCAGAAACACATTCTCTCTAGAAGCCTGAAAATCTGGCGTCTCCCTCCTTTCTAGAAGGTCTTTTCCTTGCCTTGCAAGGCATTCCCTGCCCTTATCCCTTTGTGCCGTGGGTTTTCAGGCCCTTTCCCTCTTGGATTCTGATTGTTAGGACTTTTCCTTGTGGATTTGGGTTCTACAAATCCTTTTCAGAAATTAATTGGACCACAATTCCTTTTCCAAATTAATTGCCGCACCCTAATCCTATTTTTCTGCTGAGTCCAAGTCCTAAACTGATTCCCCTAGGGTTTGCCATGCTATATATACATATTTCCAAGCCTTGCCGCAGACCACCACCCATCCATACGAATTCTACACCCCCATATACATTCAGAAATCCATATTTTGCTGCAGAGAAGGGAAGACAGGGCCTTGCCGTGGCTTCCATTAGAGAGGGAGGAGTTCTTTCTTCTCTTGTTTCGTTTCATGTTTAATTTAACTTGCTTTTCAATTATGTTGAACATGTGGAACTAATTTCGTTTTAGTTAGAGGTGGATTCAAAGCCATGGACATATGTTTGATATGAATTGATTACCTTCAGTTATTGTTTCATAAATTGTGAATGTGATTTACTTATCTGTTTTATGAAGAACTTGTTCTTGTGTGTTGATTAAGGAGGCCTACTTAGTTTACATGCATGAATTTGATGCTAGGATATAAGGGAATTTCACCTAATCGTTATGAACTTATATTCACAAGTAGTAAAGATTGCTAGTCACAATTGTGTTAAGTAAATCCTAGGCAGGAGTAACATGCGTATTCCATAGTTATGAATGCCTTGTCAATGTTTATGATTTCCATGGAACTTAATGATCTTTGATATGTATCTCTATCATGCGTATTCCATAGTTAGGGAACTTGATAAGAATAATTTGGTTGTGATGCGTTATCCATTCAATTCAATGAACTTAGGGAAATCTGGGAATTAATTCGTTCAATACAATTAATTCAAAGCATTGTCATTCATGGTTTATCGAAAGAATAACTGGAAATCAATTCGTATGCATATGTTCATGTGTGGAGAGGAACCCTCTAACTAGTTTTCACCCCTGAATTCACCTTTATCTCTTTCAATTTACTTTGTTTGCTTAAATCTGCTTAGTTTTGCTTAATTCGTCCAAAAAACCCCCCTAGTTCTTAATTGAGTCTTAGTTTGTTTAAATTCGTCCAAATCTGTCCCCTTTTAGTGTTTTGAGTCTAACTAGTCCAAAAGTCATCCAATTCACTTCATAGAACCTGTTTTGAGTCTACTTAAGTTAGTTTTGCTGTTTTGAGTCTATTTAGCCTGTTTTGAGTCTCTAGTGTCTAGAATCTGCCTAGTTGAGTTTTATTTGTTGTTTTAAGTTTGTTTTGGTTTGTTTGAGTCAAGTTAGGTTGTTTTAAGTTGTTGGAAGTTAAAATTCGTTCAGATTGACCCATAGTACCTGTTTTCATTGTCTAGAGTCCAGTTTTAGTGTTTTAGAGTTTAATTTGTATAGATTAGCATCCCTTCTAATCCCCGGCCTTAAACGATCCCTACTTTCATATACTACGTCGATAGGGTTTTAATTTGAGTGTCAAGTAATTCTCACATCAAATTTTGCCAAGCAAGGCTTGACATTGACGATGCAGAACTGATCAACGCCGAAGCTGAACTTGTAAACTTGTTTATGCAATATGAGCACCATGGCGAATCTAGCCATCGTGGTTCTGTCACGGGGCGTTCATTCGTGCAGCGTGATAGAGAAGAGTGTCATGACCAAATGATGAAAGATTATTTCATTGAGCGGCCAAGATTTTCTGCTCATGATTTTCGGGGGCGGTTTCGGATGAGGAGAGAGCTTTTTGAAGGCATCTTGAACGCAATTGTCAATCATGACCACTACTTTGCAAGAAAGATAGATGTCGTAGGCAGACAAAGTCTATCACCTCATCAGAAGCTCACATCTGCATTTCGAATGCTAGCTAATAGGTGCTCTGCTGACTCAACTGACGAATATTGCCGACTTGCGGAGAGTACTGCTATTGAGAACCTGAAGTGTTTCTGTCAAGCAATTCAAGCCATCTATGGAGCCACATACCTCCGCAAGCCAACTCGTGAAGACTTGAAAAGGCTTCTACGCAAGGCAGACAAAAGAGGCTTCCCTGGCATGATAGGAAGTCTCGATTGTATGCATTGGGATTGGAAGAATTGTCCTACTGGTTGGGCTGGCCAATTCAAGGGCCGTCATAACAAGCCAACCATCGTGCTAGAGGCTGTGGCATCTTACGACACATGGATTTGGCATGCATTCTTCGGCTCTCCTGGATCAAACAACGATATCAACGTTCTTTGGTCTTCTCCTCTGTTCGATGAGGTTGTGAATAGGTGGGCACCATAATTTCGATACAAGGTAAATGGTAATAGGTATGAGCTAGGTTACTACCTAACTGATGGTATTTATCCTAGTTGGTTTACCTTTGTCAAAAGTTTTTCTCATCCCGATAGTGCAAAGAAGAAATTATTTTTGCAGAGGCAAGAGTCTTACATGAAGGATGCGGAGAGAGCGTTTGGGATCTTACAAGCTCGATGGGCCATTGTTAGAGGGTCTACACGATTTTGGCAACCCGAAGACCTCCATTCAATCATGATGACGTGCATAATTTTGCACAATATGATTGTGGAAGATGAGTACATCGAAAGTGAAGAAGATTCAGACGAAGATGTGGATGATGACCAACCAACACATGCGAGAGCTATTGCAAGAGATGTTGAATACCTCGCTCCAACCACATATGAGACCCGACAGGATAGGGTCACCTTGGGTGAGTATATGAGACGTTTAAATAGAATTCAAGCTCCTCAGATTCATGACACACTCCGCAGGGATTTGGTTAAGCATGTATGGCGTCGAGAAGGTGAACGTTGATAATGTTGGTTGAGCATTTATGTAATAATTTTAAGTGTACTATGTTGTTATTTGTCTACTACGTTGGATAATTTATTGAATGGAGGTTGAATTATTGAATGGATGGATTGTGGTAGCAGAAAGAATAATTAATGAAGACATAAATTTAATTATTGAAGACATCTAGATTAAATAGATACAATAATTAATAAGACATAAATTTAACAAAGTACATAAACCACATAATAAACAACATAAACTTAATACAAACGACAATTAATAAACTTAATTAATAAAGCACATAATTCATACACTACATAAACTTAATAATCATATCCACCATCTTCACTTGGTGATGGACTTCGTGGTTGACTTGGAATATAGGGTTGAGAGGATTCATCATCTTGAAATATACTTCTTGTGGCATTCTTTCGCAAAATTTCCTTTTGCTTACCATGTAAGAACTTCTTCCTCTCTGGAGTGTATTTGTTGAGGTCCTCCATCATCAAATTAACTTCAAACCTAGCTTGCTCCCTATCCCCTTCTTCCTTCATTTGCAAACGCATTAGGGTTGCTTTTTCTTGGCAAGCGTTATGAGTTTCGAGCAATTTTGCAATTCCGGTAGCAAAGTGTCCACTCGTCAAATCTTGGGACTTTCCCTTTCTCTTTACTTCCTTTTGCTTATCTCTTCCTGGGGGCCTTGCTAAAGAAGGAGATGGGGTCATTTCATCGACGCCTTCATTTCTCGGTGCAGCTTCACGTTGAAATAATCTTCCCCATTGTTGGTCTGCATCGGTTGCCCACCTCGGACAATCCTTGAGGACGTCCCAAGCATGTTGCAAGTTGAAAACTTGATTTTTTTGGTGTTACTCTTGTCTTGTAAATTTCCATTGCTTTGTCACCCTATGCAAAAAATACATAAAAATAATTAGTTGCAAAATAATATTATGTACATGACAAATAAAATATCAAGAAAAAAACTCACAATTTCTATGGCACTCCTTCCACTAGGCATGCCAACCATGGCTCTCTCCAAGCTTCCCTTCCATAAAGTGCATGCTTTGTTGATAGTCTTCCACCGATCATAAACACCACCACCACCCTGCCCGCTGCCGTTGCAGTTTTCTTGATACTTTGTAATGATTTTATCCCACAAAACCTTTTTATTTTGTTTTGTGCCAACTGCACCATCTTCGCTAACAGAAACCCATGCCAAGCATAAAACAACATCTTCCTCACAGGTCCAATTACGACCTCTAATATGCTCTCTTGCCATGTTGAACAATTTGGAAATGGAAAGAAATGGTAAAAAGATAAATTGGAAGAATTGTAGGAGAAAATTGAGTTTTGTGTGGATGTTTGAACAAATACATAGGTATTTATAGAGTTTTTGGGTGAATTTTGAGTTAAATAAATTTTTTTTAATTATTTTAGCCGTTGGATTTAAATTTGGGCCGTTAGATCTTTTTTTTTATCGTTAGATTTAATTATATTCAATCTCAACCGTTGGATTCAATGTATTTTAAAATAACATATTTTTTAAAAATGAAATTTGAATCTGGACCGTTGGATCAACCAACGGTCCTTAAATGATGGCCGTCAGATTCTGAAAAGAACCGTTGGGCTCCTGTGAATGGCCTACATGGCCCTGACACTGGGCCCCCTTCTGTCGGGACGACATCAGCGCCAGCCCGCATGGGGCGCATTTGCGAGTGGGCGGGTCGAGACTGGCCCAAATTGTGGCGAGTCCACGCGTTTTGGGGGGGGGGGGGGAGGGAATTTGGCCCAACTTTAGCATTTGGCTTTTAGCCCAATGTTTTAGCTTGGGTTTAGTGGTGTTTGGGGGGAAATTTTGAGGGAAAATTTAGCAAATAGCCCAGGTTTGGAGAAGGTCTTAGGGCTGTTATTAACGAATTTGCTAATTTCTTTTGTATTTTTATTTCTTCTTCATTTACTTCGGCTTCTAAAAATTCAATATGTTTTTCTATTTCTTCTAGCAATCATTTCATGTGTCTTTTACTTTCTAAATCACAATGTTCGAAGGCTGATATGATCTTTTTCCCGAAAGTGGTGCTCATAGCTCAAGGTATTTTAAGTTAAAGATCGATTTTCCGTTTTTCAAAGGTACTTTTCCTACTTCCTAATTGTAAACCTAAGGTTGAGTATAGTTTTAAAACCTTCATTATTCAAGACGAACTTGCTTCATGCTTTGATAATATATGCTTTGAACCTATCGCCAAGATTATACAAGACTATTACCCCATGTTCATTTGTGACAAAACAGTCCTAAACTCGGCCTAATCTTGCCTTTAAACAGACTTTTGGTTGTCTAATGACTCATAGGGGTATACTCTAAATATAATCGTGTGGGTGGCATAGTGACTTTCAAAGATGAACCAAGCTTATGAAGATTAATGAAAACTTTAAATTATATTAAACAAATGCTTACATAAAGGAGGCGCAGGAATTTTCCTTTGTCGGGAAAATCTCCCTACTAGTCTCTTTTATTCATAATATTGTACATTCGACTACTTACACTGAAATTAAAACTCTGGCTTTCTTCTTCACTTGTAGGCCAATTTTGAGAGTTGTGTCTTGGTTTCAAATTCCCATGACCATCAAATGAAGAAAAATGGCCTTATTTTCAGGCTAAGGGGATACGACTTTCAAATTCCCATGACACACAAAACGATTTTCACGTAAGCTGGGAATCTGTAAAGGTAAGGTCACATGGAAAAAGGAATTCCATGATCAAAATACGACAAAAGATCCGATAAGGGAATGAGATAATCTGTGAGGAAGGCATGCGGGACAAATTCTTTGATGACCGGCATGATGCATTCCTGGTCTTGGCTTCTAATTACTACTTTAATGTACCTGGGAAGATAATCTGTGAGGAAGGCATGCGGGACAAATTCTTTAACATAAGATTTTCCTTCCACCCATTCTGGCTGGATGCTGTAGATAGTTAACCAAAATCATTGTCCTCTAATTCTGTACATTCTAATGGTTTGTTTGAAAAACTCTGGGAAATG
Source organism: Heteromeles arbutifolia (assembly GCA_024362995.1). Lineage (NCBI taxonomy): Eukaryota > Viridiplantae > Streptophyta > Magnoliopsida > Rosales > Rosaceae > Heteromeles > Heteromeles arbutifolia. The sequence goes on from JANCRC010000012.1 coordinate 19,931,322, forward strand.
AGAGTCTTCTTCGGCTACTGGTGGATTGTAGAGTTCTTCAATTATACCAAAATCAGATAATAGACCCAATGTGACCTCTGGATAGTTCTGAAGGGTCTGAACAATTCTCCATGAATGATGACTCTAAAAAATGCGTTTTGTAGAAAACCTTTCTGATTTGATCCGATCTAGCTGTAAACTCGAATATACAATCCGGGAAGACCTAGGCAATTATCTAATAAAACTTGGCACACCTTAGTAAAGAACTTTGGACCTTGTTTATCTTCTTGTTCTGGAATCTGAATTTTGTTGTCTTCTGATAGTTTTCTAAACTCACTCCTTACATAACTTCTTTGTAACAAACACAGAACACCTTGCTGATCTTTCACAATGGGGAGAGGGATTGGGCTGAGGGTGGGGATGATGTTATTTTCTCTCTGCTAAATCGACATTATCCACTAGTGATCAATGAGAGCAATCTTTTACAACAAATTGCAGTAAACACAACAATCTTGATCATAGGCACTCCACATCTGTCCCATGATTGATCATGTGGAGCTACACGATGAACAGATCGAATATAAACATTGGAAAAGTCATCAAATTTACATGATACAGGTAGCACTCCAAGCTTCCGGAAGCTAACACATATTCAACATTCTTCACCATAAAAGATTAGACAGATAAATTGTCTTTAAAAGAAATAATTCAGTAATTATATGCAGGATGACAACATACATATACTATAATGAAACAAACCCAAAATCCAAATGAGGTAGAAATCCCTAAAATCCCAAAATCATGCGAATCAGCAATTCCTTCAACCCACGTCGATTGACATAAAAATTTCAAAAAATTTAGACAAACCAATTCATATCTCAACAAATCAAGCCTGCCCATGTCCACAAAAAAAGAAAACAATCCATTTGAGACCCAAAAGAAAGTTACTTTCGCGGTAAAATCAAGAACAATAATACCAAATTACCAATCGGTCATGTAAGGTGAAAAGAATGAATGAAGGAAGAAATAGAGGAGGGTAGAGAGAGTACCAGGAAGAGATCGAGGAGGATGAGGTCAGGGAGAGGAGAGAGATCGGATATACTGGGGAGGCGCAAGGAGAAGTGAGGTCTAAGGGAGGACATAACTGGAGAGGTCGAAGAATGAGAACACCCAGCCTAGGGTTATACAAACCAAATGCGCCCTTTTTTACCAATCAGTATTGTAAAATCGATGGGGTGTGCAGTAGAACATATATAAAACGAGACACAAAATGTACGAGGTTCCTCTACAGTCAGTGTGACTGGAGTACATCCACGGAGCAACAGTGATGCTTTCATTTATAATCTGGAATAATAGAAATACAAATATAACTCTTTCTATTCTCTCCTCTATTTTCTTCTCTCTTTCAGTTGTATGTCTATCTGTGTATGTATGCTCTCATTCTTCTCATCCATTTTATAGACAAAACTTTAGACAAAGTTGTAGTGGGATGAATAGTGGATTGGTAGTAGGATAGGTGGCCATCCACAATGAATGGCTTGTGAATTACAACATTCCCCCTTGAATGGCCACAAGTCTTCAATTGACTTGTTAAAATCTTTATCTGTTTTGGATACTCCCACTGATGAGTAGTAACACATTTGTTATACTTGTTGACTTTCCACAGGCTTTTTCTTGAACTAGGCTGGAGGACCTTCTACTAGACTTGCTCCAAAGGTTTGAATTTACTCATTTTATCTGGAGCTGAATTTGATTCAAGAGTGGTGGACACTTGATCTTGAATCGGACTTGTGATTCCTTCAAGGGTTGTCAAGGCTTGATCTTGAATCGGACTTGTGATTCCTTCAAGGGTTGTCGAGGCTTGATCTTGAATGAAATTGGACCATAAAGAGCTTTATGTAGCAAGTGATCTTCAACTTTGTCGGGGATGAATCGGTCTCAACATGCTTTAATGTATCATTTTCACTTGCCATATCTGTTCGCCTTGCAGAAGTGGTATTTTCCCTAGTTTTTCCCCATGCAGGTTTGACATCTTCTCTTGTGGTATTTGTCATCTGATGCAGGAGTGGAATGCAAACCTTGCATTTGGATGGTCCTTCAGAACATCACTTCTCAGCGACTCATCATGCTTGGCAGCTATCATCATATCAGCAGTTGAAAATGAGTACTCGAGAGCGATGCTAGGTAAGCAACCAGGCAAAGGTTCCGGGCAATCAGTTCCAGATCGGAAGCTTGATTTTGTGTGGCGACTGATTGCTCTCTTTCTCCTTGTCCTGCAGGTGAGAACAAGGACAAAGAAAAGGGTAGGGAAAAAGCATGATATGAGATACTCTTGCTTTCGACCCTGATGATATGAGATACTCTTGCTCTGGTGTGACTTGTTTGAAGAGGTATTCTCGGAGAGGAAGAAAACTGAGTATTTCGAGATGCTTTGTTGAAGATGCATTCTCGGAGAGGAAGAAGAGTTAGATATTTTTGCAGGTCTGCCTTATTATGGAAGATAGAGGTCGACATATATAGGGATTTCCCAATAGCAGGTAGTGATGTTGTGCCTTTACTCTTGTCAGCAACTGTGGTGTAATTAGAACAGTAAAATTCACTCATTTTCAACTTTATCAGAGATCTTTGACAAAGTTGCACGTGATATCCAAAAAGCTAAGATTGCGTGTGGAAGGTACCGACAAACTTTCAACCAGGAAATCCGGCTTTTTGAAATTCGGAAATCAGTGTCTCTTCAATTTTTGAACAAGTGACCATGTTGCCTCTTCTTTTATAGAGATATAAATTTTGTTCAGATACATTCAGAAAATTGCTGCTAGCAAAAATTTCCCCTTCTTGCACTTCTTAGATTTTATTTGACCTCCTCTTTCCTTCATCATTTCTGAAAATGGCTTGCCCACCTAACATTTGCTTAGATTTGAGTCTTGGGACTGATACAGACGAGCCGCGTCAGGATAATATATGGCGTCCGTCCTTCTTATCTTCTAATGGTCCTCTTACAGTTGGAGATTCTGTGATGAAGAATAACATAACCGCTACAGTGGTAGCTAGGAATCTTCTCACTCCAAGGGATATCAGAATCCTTTCAGAACGGTATGATGAATTGGCCGTTCAAGACTCATTGGCTCTCAGTGTTCAATGTGCTGGCTCTGTTTCTAATATGGGCTAGCGCCTACTTGCTCGAACTCGCCAAGTTGAATCATTTATGGCTGAGGTGGCAAGTCTTAAACAAGATATTAGAGGGCTCAAGCACGAGAATAGAATGTTACATATGCTTACGAATAATTACTCAGCAAGCATGAAAAGAAAGCTTGACCAGCTGCTGGAATCCGAAAGTCGGACTCAAAGTGACAATCAAAGGTTTGAGGCTTTATTCCAAAGGCACCTTTTACCTTCGTCATCTGGAGTTTCACGAAGTATTGAGGCTCTAAATAATCAACCTCTGATGCCTCCCCTTTTTGGGGTATTTCCGAGTACTGAGGCGTCACATGAGCAACCTTTGTGAAGGCTCCATCTTGTTTGTTTGTTTTAACTCATGTGTATGTACATGCCTTTCCAGGGCTTTCTTCAAGCAATCTGAATCCTTCAGGGATTTTCTTCACTTCATGACACATTCTTCTTTGGAATTTATACAGAGCAACTTGCTTCCATGTATACTTGAGGGATTTACTTATAGAGATATGATGTGGGCGACTCACATCCCTTTATATATAATTCTCCATTCATATGAACTCGTTTACAGGAGTATAATTTCAGGTTTCAATACCTTGTGTCATATCATGTGAGTGTATTTCACTATATTACAAATGCCCATATGTAACCTCCTGGTTCAACATCTTTTGGCTATTTGTATTGTATTCAAGTATATACGTCCATTTTTCCACGTTCTTACAAAATTGTAATGGAATTGCCTTTCTCCATTTTTGGCCAATAATTTTTGTTTTTGTTGATGAACAAAAGAACGTGACTCAATATCAACACAACTCATTGATGAATTTAGTAGCTGCTTATAAAAACCAAAATTACCATTGGTTATCATCAATTCGAGATCTCATATTCTCATGCGCATGCGCATGCATAAAAGCTTTTCATTTTTTTTTAGATATCCATTGCCTCTTCAAGGGCATTGCATTACACTATCTCTTCCAGGATAGTCATAATTTAGAGAATGTGGATCATAACCTCTTCTTGAGCATTATAGAGCTTGGATTTTAATCTCCACTTCTGGGATTTGAGTCATTGGAACCTATACGTCTATCATGCTTCATGCATGAGACATCAACATTCCTATGTCTGCGGATTGTCCTTTTGGGACATGTATCCATGCAGCGACTGTCATGCTTCTGGCATGTAATAGTTATGCTTCGGGAATGCAATAGTTCAGTAGTGTCATATTCTTCTTCTTTTGAATGACTAAACCTTTTGAGTATGAGGGTCTGCCACACTTCAGGCATGCAACAGATAAATCATTTACTGCCTCACTATATTTTGTCCAACAGGGACATTAATTCTTGTAGGCACATTTGCAACAAGTATATGTGATTTTATCACTTTCATTGCATTATTAAATGCATCTGGCATTTGATTGGCACATTATTGCATCATTCAATTATTCTTACTTCATTTTCATATTGATTGCTTCGTGAATCAAAATAAGACAAATTCTCTTCGTTCTTTTGGAACGGTCTTTTCTCATCATTCTTTTGGAATGATATTTTTCTCATCGTTCTTCTGGAACGATGTTATTTTCTCCCCCTAACGGCTGGAAAATTGTCTCATCAAGATGACAGTCCGCAAACCATGAGGTAAACATATCCCCATTCAAGGGTTCCAAATATTGAATGATAGGTGGTGTTCAACATCAATGCCCAATCCATGATGATGCCTCATTTCAGTACGTTGTGAAAGTGCAATAGGCACATAGATAACACAACCAAAAACTGGTAAATGTATAATGTTTGGCTGGTTCCCAAACATGAATTGTACTGAGAAGTATTGATGGTTGGTAACAAATTTCAACCGAATTAATAATGCATCATGCAAAATAGCATATACCCATGTAAAAACTGGCAATTTTGTTTTCATGGGCATAGCACGGGTAATTAATTTCATTCGCTTAATAAATGCTTCTGCTAAACCATTTTGAGCATGGACATAAGGAACTTCTGGTCCTCATTTAATAGCACATGGATTGGGACTCTCATGGCCTTTATTACAATTAAGTTGTGGTACTTCGGCTCTTCAAACTTAAGGTACTCATCAAGGAACTTCATGTTCGATCTTGAGGATCTAGGGACTTCATTCCTGATCTTTTTGTATGTTGGAACTTCGGGTCTAATCATTTTATGTGATGATGATCAAGAAACTTCAGGTTCTGATCAGATCAAGGAACTTCGGGTCCAGTATGTACTCATCGTAACAAAAAGAAGTATAATAAATAAATTAAAGCAATAGGTGATAATTACAACCATGATAAATAAATTGCTTTTAAGTAAATAAAGCTTGTGATAAGGGCTTTGATTCAGCACCATTCACATAAATATCAAAGCTTTAAAGCAAAGGGTAATAATTCTACCCACTGTAAATAAATAGCTTTAAATAAATAGAACTTGTGACATGGGCTTTAATCCAACACCATTCACATAAATATGCCAAAACAGAAAAATGCAATGATTAAGTCCCCATCTTTTGCTTTTTCTTTTTTCTTGGTCTGCCACTTCTTTTGTTTCATCCCTTTTATTTTTATTATTATTTTACAGTTCGAAGTCATTTTAGTTATCCAGGAAATAATAGTAACAATAAGTTCCAATTGGTGTTCCTCCTCTAGTGAGTTTAAAAAAAAGGTCGAAACGGTTTCCATAAGTTTTGGAGTCAAGAGTATTGTCTGTAACTTATGAGAAGATCAAACCGTTAGATTTAGCTCAAGTTTTAGTATGATATGGATAAGAGGATACCGAACAACTTTCGTGAAGAAAAAATTTCGATCTGAGTTACCGAAATGGAGTTTTGGTACTCATAAGGTGCCTGTCCAATTTTCTGCGGAAATTGGAAACTAGTTTGGTATTTCAGGCATCTGCGATGATCGCACCGTTGGAATTTTCTGATAATTTGATATGTTGTAGGTCCTGGGTGGACGAACAACTTTGAAGAAGAAAGTATTTCAATCCGAGGTCTGCAAGTTGGAGTTCCGAGGCTGTTTACATGGCTGTCAGATTCTCTACAAATTTTGAGTCTGTACTCTTTTGCTTCTGCAAAGGATAATATACAGTCATACAACAACATATATATTTGCTTCAGGAAAATTATTAGTTCAAAGATTTTAAGATGAAATGAAAAGATTTTCTTATCTGTGAGATTCCAGGCAACATAGGTGAACATGATTTGTGGTGTTGTGCTTTCCACTGACATGACAGCTTCTTGTGCTGATAACGTGTTGTCAAATTGATGGTGTGTGCAGTAGAATATATATAAAACGAGACACAAAATTTATGAGGTTCCTCTACAGTCAGTGTGACTGGAGTACGTCCTCGGAGCAGCAGTGATGCTTTCATTTATAATCTGGAATAATAGAAATACAAAGATAACTCTCTATTCTCTCCTCTCTTTTCTTCTCTCTTTTAGCCGTATGTCTATCTGTGTATGTATGCTCTCATTCTTCTCATCCATTTTATAGACAAAGTTGTAATGGGATGAACAGTGGATTGGTAATGGGATAGGTGGCCATCCACATTGAATGGCTTGTGAATTACAACAATCAGAAATTTAAAAAAAAAACCGCCCATTTTTTCCACTTAAATTGCCAAAATTTTAACAAATTACGCGATGCATGTATACACTACGACGTAGCGCAAAGTATGTTTGCGCGATGATTCTATTGTGGCATCCCTCAAGATGTATTTCAAAAAGAAATTATTATATACACAAGTGGACCACAAAAACCCTTTGGGCGATGTAGTTTGTTCGTCGCGCAAACACCCTTTGCATGACACATTGGTTGGGGCGTCGTGCAAACAGTCTTTGCGTAACACATTGGTTGCTGCATCATGCAAAGTATGTTTGCGCAACGACCCCATTGTGATGTCGCACAAGTTATATTTATAAAAAAAAATTATTATAAAATTTACTGAAAATATGACTTTACTCATTTCAAATTCATTTTTTTTTACATAAAACACAATATTATATTTTTCTAAATGAAAAATCACGATTTAACGGTAGTTTTAACTTTGATTTTGATGATTTTTTTTTATAGTTATAGTCCTTGACCCTATATGAATACAATGAAAGAACTCGATTTTCAATTTAAAATATTTCCACTAGTGGGTACCACAAAATCTTATGTTATACTTAATTAAAGTATAAATAAACTCTAAGTGTTAATGAATTTATTGTTTTGATGGGATACGCATTCTACGAAACTAGTTTGAACGATCCAACTGTCAAACTTGTTTATATATACTTCGAGATGGCATATGCCAAAAATCGCAAAAAACAAACATTCAGAGATCAAGTAACGGGACAAAACTTTTCGACGGTTATAAACGAAAAATCACGATTTAATAGTTATTTTAACTCCGATTTTGATAATTTTTTACAGTTACACTCCTTGATCCTATATGAATACAATGAATGAACTCGATCTTCAAGTTAAAATATTTACACTAGTGGATACCACAAAATCTTATGTTATACTGATTGAAAGTATAAATAAACTCTTAAGTGTTAGTTAATCTATTGTTTTGATGGGATATGCATTCTACGAAACTATTTCAACGATCTAACTGTCAAACGTGTTTGTATATGCTTCTTGATCGCATATGCCAAAAATCGCAAAAAACAAACATTCAGATATCAAGTAACGGGACAAAACTTTTCGACGGTTATAAACGAAAAATCACGATTTAACGATTATGTTAACTCCGATTTTGATGATTTTTTTACAGCTACACTCCTTGATTTTATATGAATACAATGAGCTAATTCGATCGTCAATTTAAAATATTTACACAAGTGGACCACAAAAACCCTTTATGCGATGCAGTTTGTCTGTTGCGCAAACACCCTTTGCGTGACGCATTGGTTGCTGCGTCGCGCAAAGTATGTAGTATGTTTGCGCAATGACCCCATTGTGACGTCGCGCAAGTTATATTTTAAAAAAAAAATTATTATAAAATTTACTGAAAATGTGACTTTACTCCTTTCAAATTCAATTTTTTTTTTTTTTTTTTACAAAAAACACAATAATATATTTTTCTAACAAAAACCCGATCCGAACTACAATAATAAATTTAAAGCTACTTAATAAATATATATACCATTCAATTTCTTAAGTGTTATAACAAAATAAATAAATTTAAAGCTACTTAATAAAAATATATACCATTGAACTTGATGGGATACGCATTCTACGAAACTAGTTTCAACGATCGAACCATCAAACTTGTTTGTATACTCTTCAAGATCACATACGCCAAAAATCGCAAAAAAAAACATTCAGAGATCAAGTAACGGGACAAAACTTTTCGACGGTTATAAACGAAAAAATCATGATTTAACAGTTATTTTAACTTCGATTTTGATGATTTTTTACAGCTACACTCCTTGATCCTATATGTATACAATGAACTAATTCGATCATCAATTTAAAATATTTACACAAAACTATTTTGCGCAATGAAGGTGTGCATTCGTTGCGCAAAATAGCTTTGAGCGACAGAGGTGCACCTTCGTCACGCAATGTTGGGAAAAAAACGGTTAAAGTCTTTGTTTGGCACCAAAAATTAACGTGACGCATATACCGCGTCGCGCTTTGCGCGACGAAAGTGTTCCTTCGCCGCGAAAACCTGTTTTGCGCGACATCTGTCTTCGTCGCACAAAATGTCTTTGCGTGACGTTTTGTTGTCACTGTTGCACGACACAATTTGCTCTGTTGCGTAAGTATGTTTTTGTACTAGTACTAATAATTTCACGTATTTGACCTCTTCATGAATTTACTATTTTTCCTTTAGATGCACAATTTCGACATGTATTGAATGCATCATGTAGTTCTCAACGTAATCAGAGAAAGTTAAAATTATTCTAAACAATGACTAAGGTCTTTGAGTTGTTTACATCCATTTGTTATAAGAGTGGAGTTATTAACAAGTGTCTTAAAAACTAGTGGTCATCAAGTTGAAGTTAAACTGTTGAATTCATAATATTGGTTTTGCTTGCATGAATTGGATTTAAAAGCGTGCTTTTGTTAGTTCACGACCTCATATATTTAGCAACAAATATAGTGTCAGATTTGCGGAAGAACCAAATCAAGATTATGGTATTGGTTATATAGTGTTTCTTGTATGCATTCAACAAAATATTGTCGACAATTACATTTATTGTTCCTCTAAAGCATGACAAGGTGAAAGCTCTCACAACTGATTTACAGGAATAATAAACATAGTTGTTAGCAAAATTTTGTTGAATGTATCAGGAACTAGATAACCAATACCACAATCTTGATTTAGTTGTTCTATAAATCTGACCCGATATCCGCAGCTAAATATATGATGTCGTGAACTCACAAAAACATACTTTTAATCCAATTCCTGCAATCAAAACTAGTATTATGAGTTCAACAGTTCAGCTTCGACTTGATGACTAATAGTCCATAAGACATTTATTAAAAACTCAACTCTTATAACAAATGTATGTAAACAACTCAAAAGACTATAATTTTTTTTCTTCAGAAGATTTAACCTTTTCTTATTGTGAGGGAATGACTAGTGATGAAGTAGAGAGGATCAAGGACAAGCGATACATTTGCGTAAAATGTTCATCTGCATGACTTGTTGCACTTGGAACCTAGGTTGCACGGACACTCCAAAAGTCCAAAGTGTCGGAGTGGGAGTGTCAGACACTCCAACATGCCGATACGCATCAAATATGCCCCCACATGAGTTTGACACGGTCACGACATGGTTTGGATATGCATTTTTAGATATAGAGTTTAATCGGAAATGGGATAGCATAGGCGAGAGATAAATTAGTTTTTGGTTCTCTGGAGAAGAAAACAAGGAAGAGGGTCATTTTTTAATAATTTCCAACTTTTATTTTTTTATTAATTTTATCAGTGGGACCTATGCTAGCAATTACTCTAAGGTCAAAACAGCAATACAAGTTTCATTTAGCAAAACTAGGGGTGGGCAAACGGGTCCTGGATCCGCGGGTCGGGGCGGGTACTTGCGGTTTGGGGTGGGTCCAAAAATAAGAAGGAACGGGCCCCCGGCCCGGCCCGTTTGTAGCATGGGATAATGCATTGTGGATTAAAGCGACGTCGTGGCCTACCAAATTGGACCAAATTTGGGAGGCCCTCAAGAAGGTCTCAACCATCATATCATTTAATTAAATTTAAATCCAACTCTCCAGTCCAGCATTCTCCCATTTTCCATTTTCCATTCATCCATTCATTCACAGCAGTCACCCAAAGTTTCCAAACCATCATCTCACGACCACCACGACTGCAACGCTCTCCCAAAGTTTCCAAACCATCATCTCACAACCACCATGATTGCACCGCTCTCGAGCTTTTGCTAAAGACGCTGGACCATCAGATCTCAACCATTAACCACCCAATATGGTCCGACTCGAGCGATTCCGTGACATTCTTAACTCGATCAACTCTTCATCGCCACGATCTAGGACTGGGATAGACTCCCATGGCCGCCGACTTGTCCGTCGCCGTTGCGCATATGGGTTTCTTATGGAGCAGATCACTCTTCCTCTCCCTGACTCGTCTTCTCCTCTCTCCTTGACTCGTCTTTTCTGGGTTTTTTTTTATGGTTCTGATTTTGTGTTGGTTGGGTTTTTTTATGGTTTTAATTTGTTGTCTTCTCTTCTCTCCCAGATGAAGGAAGATGGCTTGAATGGTTTGAGCTTCATCTGGGTTGTCGAGGAGGAAACAGGCTCGACGACTGAGGAAGACGACTTGAACGATGTCGTCCCTTTCTGTGTTGACGAAAAAAAAAATGTAATAGGAACTGTGGACCCACCCCGAACCGGCCCGTTTGAAACGAGCCGGATTAGGTCCGATTCTAAAACTCTAAAGCTCTTTACCCGGCCCGGCCCGTCCCGTTACATTTTAAAACGGGTAGGTCCGGTTCCTTCAAATTTGGGCTCGGCCCGTACCCAGCCCTAAGCAAAACTGCTATACATTTTGCTAGGATGTAGCAAAACTTTTTTTTCATTTCTTGTTTATTCTCCTTTAAGGGTATGTTTATTTTTAAACCCTTAATTAAGATAACAACTTAAATGATTATGTTTGTGTTATAATTATTATATATGGTTGATGAACATTAGTACTTTGTTATATTATGGATTTAAAGTATTGTTTTTAATTTATGTAATATTTATTATAAACTTATTATATTTGAATCAACATATCCTTGTTTTTTGAGATTCGCCGTGTCCCGTGTCCATGTTTGTACAACCTAGCTTGGAACTCTTTTTGATGTTTGGGAATGCGATAGATGTGGGGATAATATGGGAATGAATGCCCATCATTTTAGAGCACTTCTAGTGTAGGAAGGCCTCCTAGGCAATAGCCAACTCAATCCCCTTAAATGAACAGTAACTGCCTGCAATGAACGGTAAGTGTCCACATGCATCTCCACCCTTAAACTGAATAGCCAAGGCAATTCGTATTAAAATGTTAGTGTTTTTTACTTTATAAAGTAATAAAAGATAACTTTATTTTTAATTTCGGATAATAATAAAAGATTGGTTAAAAGTATTTGAAAATATTGAAATGTAGTGTAAAGTGAAAGAACATGGTAATATATAAAAAAAAAATTATATTTTTTTTTATGTTTAATTAGTTTTTTTTTATAATTTCTATAATTTTTTAATAATTTAAATTGTGGTTGACGTCATGATGGCATCACATAGGCAGGGCGTTCGGTTAGGCGATTATTGCCTGACTTCTCCATTGGGCTTACCTTGGGTCTAATTGCCCGAGTCAGTTGAAGTGTTTAGGGGAGGGGGATAGTGGATTGGGTTGCCTATCCCCAAGGCAATAAGCAACAGTGGAGTTGCTCTAGAGAACTTGGCATTGTATGAGAAGGAGGACTTCTTTGTTTTTTTGCTATTTTGAAATATGGGAATGGAGCCCTCCCTCAAACTTTTTTTTTTTTTATTGTAAATTATATCTTTAGGTGATTAGGATTTTTTTTTTTGAACAAACGATATTCTTTATGGTAAGAAGGAGGGGGCTTAGCCTCACAACGGGCTAGTAATAATGTGGTTTAAATTCGCTTGTAGTGAGAATCAAACCTAAAATCTCTCACTTACAAGTGAATAGGAATACCACTAGACCGTAGTACTAAGTGGCACGTGATGGGATGTTTGCACTCTAGAACAACTCACGTCCATGCTAATTCTAGTTTTTGAGTACATTAATATATCCTCTTTTACTTGGTCTTTCAAAAGTGGTGGTTAAAGAGGTTTAGGGTCGACAAGTCGACTGAATGTTACTTTAGGAGAGTTGGACTGTAACTAGAAGTTTAGATCAAGTCGACTAAATGTTACTTTAGTCCATAACTAGATTTAAGTTTACTAAATGTTACTTAGTCCATAACTAGATTAAGTCTACTGAGCGCTACTTTAACCTTTAGGTCCTAGCTAAATAAAGTCGACTGAATTTTTCTACAGGTCAACTGAAGTTTACTATATCATTGGAAGCCGAAACACCCATGGTTCTTCCAATTGAGAGAATTAACTCCACCAATATCATTAAAAGCTGGAACACCCATGCATTGTCCTCAAGTGTTTGTTCATTTCACTAGAAGACCTGGACGATTAACTCTACCCTCAGTAGCTTACGAGTTTACGTCCATCCCCGGTTGGATACAGTTATCTTTTGATTTCTCCCTTGTAGCGGTTACCCGAATTCGTGAAAGTGTGTCTGCACCCCCCAAACTGACTTGACAATGAGTCCATTCTCGTGAACAAACACAACCCCTACACAAAAACCTGTTCAAGACCCTCCCCACTAGTGTCTCGAAACTTTTACGGACGCTTGTGCTTATCGTAATCCGTCGGGACAACTTTTAGATGCCTTAGAACGTTTGTTAATCCCCACATGTGAGAAATCAAAGTTGAGTGGGCAATCTTTGAGTTAGATTTTGTCAGGTAAGACGACTTCTGTCGGGTCATATAGGTTAATGCACTATTGCCCGAAGGCCACTTTCATCGGGTGAACGTTAGTTTACTCAACGGACTAGTTTATCCATCCTGCAAGCTCTTGCGTGACGAGTTTAGTTGGACTATTCTCTGCTGACAAACCACCGTCAGTTAAAACTTTCGGCAGCGATTGGTGCTTTTAGCCGATGAAGTTGTTCCGTCTGGCAAACTGTTTCTTTTTTCATAGTGAGGGAATATGAAATTAGGGATTTTGGGATGGAATATGAAATTGGTACCAGCTGGAATATCCTGTATATAAAAATTATAATCCGTTGGACTGACTAGTCAAGCCCGCTAGTCAACTAAGATAGATTTGTTAGTCAATAAATCGAAGATTCAAATACCAATTTCAATTCCAAAAAACTATCCTAGTCAGCATGGCTGGAGTTTGTTGCAAGTTATTAATGTGTCAAGTGAGCATGACTGTGAGAACATACTATTTAAATGTTCAACAGATATATGTAACATGTATGTGTATGTGAGATGTGTAACACAATAAAAAAACTTGAACACAAGATATTTTTGGCCAAAAAAACCCACCTTTGGGTTAAAAACCGGTGACTCTCCACTGAGTCCAATCCACTAGTGTAAACAAAGGTTCATACAAAGATCACACAAGCTTAATTTCTAGATTCCTATCGATGGAGCAAATTTACCTTTATGCAACCTTACCTTACACGAGATGGACTCATTCAGTCTTCACGAAATGGCAGCTCCTCCTGAGCTCATCACCTTGTGGCACCGAGATCAACACGATTAATGATATGATATGATTTTATGATATGCATATGAAATCTGGATTCAAATGACCAGTCAGATTCTCCAATCAAATAGTTGAAGGAAGAATCTAACTCGAATCCAAAAGCTTGGTCTAAAATTGGATTTAAATCTCAAAAAACTGACCAAGACTTTAATGCAAAACCATAAAACAATGCAACCCTAATACACAATGATTGGGTGTTTAAGGCATGAGGAAGGTTTGGCAGTTAGGATTTCATAAATGGAGAAGATGGAAGCTTAAGGCCTTTAAGGCAACTCTCCCTCTAAAAATAAATTCTAAACCCCCAAGTTCAAAATGAAACCCTAAGGGAACAAATATACGCAAGGAAATTAGATTTTTCATCAGCCAACTTGTCTCAAGGACACATGTTGGCTGCAAAAGAAATCTAGGTAGATCAATCGCCATAAATTGACTACCAGTAGAAAGGTGTCAGTTAGCCCATGTGGGATGTCTTAATTTGTGTGCCTAGACAGCTCGAAGTTAGTGTGCAAAACTGACTAGACAGAATGCAACATAAATAGAGATATGAAATGCACATGCATGGACAAACCTTTTGAGGTGAAATGTGCCACTTGAACATTTCCTCCAGTAGCAACAACCCATAACCAGAGTATATCCTAAAACTAGATTTAGCATGTGTGAGGTCAATTACAATATTTGACAAGGAAAGCCAAACACTTAAGAGTAGACTTTACAATCTCCCGCTGTGGCTTTCCTTGACAAAATACCCAAGTCTAGAACTAATTTCACTCACCCACACTTAAGAGAATAGCCAAGGAATGAATCATGCATATGAAAAACTCTTGACAAGAACAAGTGAAATTTATCATGGGTAAGAAAAGACTTGCAAGGTATGAAACACAAAGAAACTTTTCTCCCCCATTTTGTCATGGTAAAACAAAGACAAGGTGGAAAATCGCACATAAATAATCAAATTTGCAAATACACAAGACAAGAACAATAAGAGCACAACAGATAAAGAATTTACAACAGATCATATGGATATGCTCAAGCAAAGTGTAGCAACAATTTGACTAGCAACAAGTAAGCACAAAAAGTGATCTAACTCCCCTAGAAAGGATGCGTGCAATGAAATTGAGCTCCCCCAGAATTGATGCTATTCAAGAGAACACATTCCCCCATAATACTAACTCATAACTTCATTTATTTGAAGAGAGACAGTGACTCAACAGAAAAAAAAGAAAAGAGATGACCATTGACATATAAATTTGAGCATAAGCATAGACAAATGAACCTAAACAACCTAAGGCAACTCATTAAGGTGTTAGAGATCAAGATAATAGTTGAATCTTTGCACCAATAAACTACAGCTAAAACACAAGCCATGAAATGAATAATAGAAGGTAGTTTGAATATCGATGGTTCCAAGAGATATTGATATGACAAGTGTTTGACAAAACAATATGTAATGCAATTCTCAAAAGACAACTCTTTAAGGGCATACAAAGACAGTAATATAGAGATGAACATTTGCGTATGATGTAACTGTGATGTGTCAAGGTAAGGGGATATGATTGGTGACAGCCATCTTGAAATCATAGAACCAAGCATTTAATCTCAAAAGCATTTTCAAAGTTAACCAAGCTTTTAATAATCCATTGACCTTAAGATACAACACTTCCTACATAATATGGACAATGGATAAGACTCGCAAAAAGTAAGGCATAAGCCTTGAAAGAAAAGCCAACTTTGGTGTGGAACTTTGAATGAGGCACCAATTTGAGAAATACCAAGGTCATTTGAATGAAGGTGAAATTTTGATGAATCACCATTGATATTTAAGAGAATTGGATACATGACCTACGGAGGGGGGTCTTGAAGCACTACACATGACATTGCATGGAAGGCCAAAATGAAGGGATTTTCTCATTTGATAATATATATTTTCTTTTGAAGACACCCCTTTCATAAGACACTCTCCCATTTGAATTTTTTGTTTTGATTTGGGGAGAGGACAAAAAGAAGAGAATTGGCGCATGGTCCAGATTATAGAGTAAGTACACTACCACTCAATTAGGACCAAAGCAAAATTAAATTGAAAAACACCACTAGATTTGAATGATTGGAAAATGATTTTTCAGAGGCCATCTAAGATAATTGGGAGAACCTTTGACATCACAATGAAAGATTATCCAAGGCTAATCCAAATATTACTAACAATGTATGACAGATAAGAGATGCATACAGAGAGAAAATGAGGTTATTTGATGAGATAATTGTTTATACAAAAACATGCACAAAGACTAGACACAATAACCAACTCTTGGAAGCAAGGCTATACAACCTATTCAAATCATATCACAAAGACCAATAGACCTTCGAAGATCCTCGTACCTTCGATTATCTAGGGCTTTAGTGAAGATGTCAGATAGCTATTTTTCAGTTGGTACAAAGGTTAAGGTAAAAATTTTACCCTCTACAAGATCTCTAATAAAATGATGCCTTATATCAGTATGTTTGGTTCTTGAATGTTGGATAGGGTTCTTGGAAATATCAATAGCACTCATGTTGTCATAATAAACAAGAAAGATGGATTGAGAGATACTATAGTCACTGATCATTTGCTTCATCCATAATAGTTGAGTGCAACAGCTTCCAGCAGCAACATATTCATCCTCAGTTGTGGACAATGAGACATTTTTGCTTCTTGATGTGCTAAGCTATCAGATTGTTCCCAACATAGAAAGCTCATCCAGAAGTACTATTTTGATCATCAATGCACCCAGCCCAATCGGCATCACTATATCCAACCAAGTTGTTGGTGCTTGCTTTTATTGTAGTCTAAAGTCAATAGTTCCACCCATATATTTGATAATCGTCTTAATTGCCAACATGTGAGACTCCTTAGGACAACTTTGAAACTGAGCCCACACCCCAACTACAAAGGCAATATACACAGTTTAGTCAACATCTTTGCCACTCGAGTTATTGTGGATTTTGGCACAAGTACTCATTGGTGATCTAACAGCTTTTGATCATTCAAGATCAAATTTCTTCACTAAATTCTTAGCATATTTAGCTTGAGAGATGAAGATGCCATCATTTCCTTGTTTGACTTGAAGTCCAAGAAAGTAGTTTAGTTCATCAACAAGGCTCATTTCAAACTCACTGGTCATCATATCAATGAACTGCTTCACAAGAGAATCAGAGTTAGAGTTAGCAACAATTTCATCAACATATACTTGAGCAATCACAACATGAGGCTTCACCTTCTTTACAAATAGTGTATTATTAACTAAGCCATATGTGTAACCATGAGCTAGAAGATGAGAAGATAACCTGTCATACCAAGCATGAGGGGCTACTCTAAAACCGTAGAGAGCCTTCCTCAGTTTGTACACCCCATTTGGCTTGTGAAGATCGTCAAAGCCCTTAAGTTGTTTCACGTAGGCTTCCTCATTAAGATATCCATTCAGGAATGTGGTTTTGACATCCATTTGAAAAAGCTTGAACTTTAAATGGCATGCAATAGCACAAAGAAGTCTGACATATTCAAGATGAGCAACATAAGCGAAGGTTTCATCAAAATCAACACCTTCAAGTTGAGGGTATCCTTGAGCAACAAGCCTGACCTTATTTTTGATCATATTTCCTGACTCATCAGATTTGTTCTTGTAAATCCATTTTGTGCCAATAACATTAGTTTTTGATGAACGATTAACAAGGGACCAGACTTCATTCCCCTCAAACTGATTCAGCTCTTCCTGCATGGCTAAGATCCATTCTTCATCAGTTAGAGCATCTTTGATATTCTTGGGCTCAATCTGGGAGACATAGCAAACATTTGCAACTTCATCAGCTATTTGTCTTCGAGTTCTAACGCCTTGGTCAATTAGACCCATAATTTCCTGATAACCTCTGGCCCACTTCGGTTTGTCCTTGAATAGGACCCGAAGATCTTGATCAGTGCTTGATTCACTCTCATTGTCACTTTCTGACACCACACTTGACTCACCAGAAGCATCACCATTATCCTTAGAAGAGGGAAATAACACATCATCATTTTTAGTTGCCAAAGAGGGAAGGACATCAGTGTCATCAATATTGACATTTATGGACTCCATGATGGTTTTGTTCTCAGATTGTAAACCTTATAAGCCCGACTTATGTTGGAGTACCCTAAGAAGATTCCTTCATCACTGTTCGTATCAAACTTTGCTAGATGTTCACGATCACATAGAATGTAACAAACACTCCCAGAGACTTTGAAATACTCTACCATTGGCTTCTTACCCCGCCAGAGTTCATAAGGTGTCACATTAGTGCTAGGACAGAGAAATACCCAATTTGAGATATAGCAAGCGGTGTTCATGGCCTCGACCCAAAAATGCTTTGCCAAGTTTTTGCTGTTAAGTAGCACCCTAGTCATCTCTATCAAAACACGATTTTTCTTTTCCACTACACCATTTTGTTAAGGGGTGATTGGAGCAGAAAACTCATGCTTGATGTCGTTGGTTGAACAAAAATCATCAAAGTGAGCATCCTCAAATTCGGTTCCATGATCAATTCTGATTCTGACTAGAGTAGGATGACTAGATAGAGATTCATTCAACATTACTTTGTACACAGTGAGGAACTATTGAAAGGCATCAGATTTTTCCCTTATAAAGCATACCCAAGTGAATCTAGAGTAGTCATCCACAATTACCAAGACGCACTTCTTGCCACCAAGATATAATGTTGAGCACCTATTTTACTACTTATTTTACCCCGAAAGCTACATTTTCTTACGATATATTTGATTTAAATGAAAGGAATTACATGGTTTTGTGTTCTCTAGCTAGATTAACAAGATGACAAAAATTATATTGGATCTCATTGGTTATTATAGAATTAAATGGGTCAAGTATGATTCTTTCTCAATATTTTGTTTAAGTAAATTGACCATGTGTGCTTCTAGCATATTTAAGATGATCATATGCTTTTCTTTTTGGGTTTCATAATAATACATCTATTTCATTTAAATGTTATGCAGATGATAGAGTAAAGCATGTGCCATTATCCTTTCAATTGTACGGACAGAAGAAATAAAAGGGGTTGTATTTGTCTCTCCCAAGGGTTAGCCGCACCAAATTAGAAGAACGGTCACCTACTGAAATCAGCTACCAATGCGTGGGTCTTCGACAAGATCATAAATTTGGATATATGACTGCTCAATTTGTTCGATTGGTGAAGAGTTTGACTGTGCATACAACTGAAGAAGGCATCAAAGTGGAGTGGAGGCGTTGTTAAATTGAGAAATCAATGGAGGTGTTTAATCATACATAGTGGTTGGCAAGAAGTTTCATCCTTTTGTTTTATCTTTTATTGTCCACGATAAATGGGCTATAAATGTTCGGTTACGAAAAAGGAATGAAGCAAAAAAAGGAAGGCTGAACAAGCAGAAGAAGAAGGAACGGCCGGTTTTGGTATTAATATATCAATAAGCTTAATCATTAATGATGATAAAAAAAAAAAAAAAAAAAAAGAGAGAAGCAAGCAGATCATTAAGAAGAACAAGGGAAAGAGGCAGCGGCGGAGCATAAAGGGGAAAAAGGCAACGGCAGAGCAAGGGCATTTTCAGGCTTTTCTAAACTTATTTTTCTTTTAATTTTATGAATTCGATAATATTTTCGGTTATGTTTCGGAACTAATTTCTTTTCGCTAGGGCTACGATGTAGCCTAACTATGAATTCTTAATTTCTCAGTTTAATTATTTATGAATTTTCATTCACTTTGAGTATCATTTTGCTGTGCTTATGAGCTTAATTTTAATCTTGGTGATTGGTCACCACTTTGGTTTGAGTTGAGTGTATGCGATGCGAGTTAATGCAGATGCCATGTTGTTAATTCGGTTTTAGCGTCTTGCAAATGGTACCATGAATTCCTTGATGTAGATGCCATACACTAGGTTTCATGCGGTCTCTTAAGTAGTTCCCAAATTGTTAATGAACTCTTGTGTGTTTAGTAATCTAGAGGCCATAGATTGTTAGCACATATGAGTATACATAGTAATCTAGATGCCATGGATACTATATGAATTAGAGGAACTAGACCGTCAAGATGGATGTTTATTCGTTAATAATTAACTGTTAGAATTAAGTTGGATTGGTTATGGTGAATCGAATGCTCTAGTGTCCTTCACAACTGATTTATAATTTTCTTTGCAAGTTGTTCATCATTTTCCATCACTTGTAAATTTCATTTTACTTTTTATTAATTTAGAATCTCTACTCCTAAATTTTTCTCAATCATTAATCGTACAATTTCAATTCAAGAGCAATATAAATTAAGTTAGATAATTAGAATTATTTCAATCTTAGTTAGAACGATTTTGTGCTTGCCTACTATACTACTTTACAATTTGTACACTTGCGAGCATTAAAATTTGGACTTAATTAGGTTGATTTCGGTTAATCTAATTTTGGCAATAGATAACGTTTAAATTGGTCCAACAAGATCCATATGAATCAATTGAAGATGCTTAGTTGTTCCAATTTCAATCACTTTTTTGTGTGCCACCCTAGATTGCTTTCCCAATTGACATGATTTGCAAACATAGGAGTCAGAAATAGAAAGAGGTGGTAGTCCTCTCACAATCTCATGTTTGGACAACTTCTTGAGGTCTTTGAAGTTCACATGCCTAAGTCTCTTATGCCATAATACACTAGTTTCATCAATAGCTTTGTGGCACATGGAGTATTCAGCAACTTTAGAGACATCAAGAATGTAGCAATTGTCTCCGGATCTCGGAAGTACAAGCAAGTTCTTTCCATGTTCATCCATAATCTAACACCTTCTTTTTGAGAAGCACACTTCATCAGCCACATTATCACACAACTGGCTAATGCTAATGAGATTTTACTTCAACCCATCAACATAGCTAACATTTTCAAGCTTAGCTAAGCCAGGGATCTTGACATCACATTTCCCTGTGATTTGAGATTTGTCTCCACCACCAAACACAACACCGTCACCAATAAAATGATCAAGAGATGAGAAAGCCTCTTTGTCTCTAGTCATGTGACGAGAGCACCCACTATTAAGATACCACACATTTGGTTTGGTAGCAGATAAAGCATTTAGAACAATAAGGCACTTGTTTGAGTCCTTCTGAACCTACTTCGAACTTTGCTTAATATTTCCAGATGAAAAAAAGTGAACAAGCTAAGCAATTCTGTTAACTTCGATGACCAGACGATCCACCTGATCCTTCAGAAAATTAGTATTTCTAGAGTATAATTTTCTACATTTTGGACGAATCTGCCCAACTTCACCACAATGATGACACGTAGGAACAAATTTTGTCTTTGGACATGGTTTGACATTATGAGATATAGGCCTAGATTCTCTCACAAATTTTATTTTGGTGGGGATGGAACTTGAGCCACTTTCTACAAACTAAGACCACTTCTGTCACCGTGTAGTTTCCCAATACTCAACATCTTGTCAAATTTTTCAACCCCAATAGTAAGGCAAGTAACTTTATCATTTGCCTTATTCAGCTCAAGTAGCTGTTTCCTGTTAGCCTCATGATACATCACATTATTTACCTTCAACACATGAATTTGATTCGTCAAGTTTTCTTGATATTCTAGCAAGTTTTGAACTTGAGCTTCAAGAGTAGTGATGACATCATTATCTTTAACTTTATCATTGCAATTAGGAGCTTTCTCATTCAGCTCATCAACATGGGCATCAAGATAACCAATCTTTTCATCCAGTTCAATTTGACTAGATGAAGAGACTTGTTTTCCTTATGTAACTTAGTAACTTTCTTAGTTCGTTCAATCTTCTCCACTTTTGTAGAGCAAGTCTCATCAAAGAGTGTATCATACTTAATGCACAGTTCATCATAAGTCATCTCATCATTGCCATTCAGAATATAATCATCATCACTTAGATACACTTCCTCAATTGGAGCAACAAAAGAAATAACCTTTTCTTCATCATCTAATGACTCATCAGAATGCATTGAACCTTGATCATTGTTATCACTCCAAGCAACCTGAAGGAAATATTTGTGAAAACTAGTTCATTTGAGCAACATCTATGCTTGCAATTAACAATTAAAGGTGGAATCATGCTTGTATGCACTCAAAAATAAAACTATACCCATGAAATTCAAAGCCTAGTAGTTGTGGTGAACCAAGACTCAGCTCAAGAACAAAGTGAGTTGAGAAATATTATACCTTTGTTGATTCCTCTTTGCATAATCAAAGGTTAATCACCCAAGAGATAGGGCATTCATTCCTTACTTTTTAGCTCCATGGATTTCTTAGATGAGGATGGTAGAATGGATTCTCCAAGTTCCCAAAATAGAGAACCTCTAAGTCTCCACACTAAGGAGAGCATTGAGGAAGAGATGAGTGACCTAGAGAAAGAAAAATTGCTAGCTATGTTCCTCTAGGGTGGCCGGCCTTCATTAGAGAAGAGAGAGTTTTTGTGTTCTCTTATCTTCCCTTAGAAAACCCTAAGGATGAAATGGCTATAAAGTTGCCTTTATACCACCTCACAATAGAGTGGCAAACTTGCAATTAAGCCAAGTTCACTACTCCTCACTCTTATGGCCGGCCATATTGAGTTTGTTGGGCTTTGAAGCCCTTTGTGTTTTCAAGTTGTCATACAACTTGAGTTAATGGGCTTGAAAATCCCATTGGGCCTTGCGGCCCAAAACTAACCCAAGGTCTATAACAAACTTATTCGTTTGATTAATTAACATATTAATTAATCCTAGCCATAAAGAATTAAACCATTTAATTATCCTTACTCATCTCCGTTGTTTCTTCAATCTCTACCTTACTCGGTGTACGATCCATTAGGTTCATTTCAATGAGGCAGTGAGCGATTAGAACTCTTGAAATCGATTGTGAATTAAAACTGACTTTCAATTCTCCCTTTAGTGATTACACACCTTTAGGGCTTCCACAAACCATGAGTGACACCTAGCAGTATGACATGGCTACCCAAGCTAATCAGAAGAGGTGGAGAACCTATTCAGTTTAGGATTACAATGCAATACGGTATTTCTCTAACACAATACTCTTGACCACATTGTTTGGTTTGATAGTTTATTCATTTCTACTATCCAATGTGATTATTTTACTTATATGATTACCTTGAATGTGATTTGGAACGACTTTCTAAATCTCATTCATACTTTGGCCAAAGATTCTTAATCATATCATAGAGTATTCTCCCTCAAACGGTTTGAAGGTTAGAGATCCCTTGTTGCGCATTCACTTGCCTCCATGGCTAAGTGGCTTAACCGCAACTATGTCGTGGCCACCCTTTCACGGAGTGACTTTGACATAGTCAAAGATCAAGGACCTAACCACAAGACAACTGTGATGCCTCAGGTCAAATGACTACTTTGCATTATCCCAACCATGAGTTCTCATGTGACATGAATATGAGAACTCCTTGTTGATCGCGTTTAGTGGACTCATTCCCTATCGAGCACCTACATGCTTGTCTTGGTGTCAGTCACACCAATGACTCGAGACCAGTCACTCTCCCTAAGAGAAGACATAGCATGTACTGATCTTAACGGACTGACAATGCCCAATTGATAATCCTATGATCAGGAACGTTTAGTATATGTATACGAAAGAGAATGGTCTCTTGAATCTAACTTCTTTAGATCACATTCTCCCAAGTACATATTCCTTGGACTTATCGTTTAAGCATATAACATTTACATGAGACAGCTTAAAACAATAATCTTTGTCCTTTGTATTAAACTAGATTAGTTTAACATGTGAAATGTCCGTAAAGTATCATCATATGATTGGTTTTAGGGCATATTTCCAACACAACCATCACTGCTTTTTCGCATTTTTGACCAAGGAGTTTGGTGTTAGCAAAATCAGCAGCATAGTGCTCATTTCCACCACATGTAAAGAAGGACCAGGTACATTTAACAAACCTTTGTCTCATTTTCTAGTGAACCCTTTATGCTTCACTCTAGTAGATTATTTTTCCCGATTGTTTGATGACTCACTAAACCATTTAGAATCCTTTCCTTTGTTTTTGAGAATTATTCTGAATTGTTTGACGAATAGGGCAAGATCATCTTCTAAGGCATGTCTACACAAATCACTAACACCCTCACAGTTCTCAACACTTTGAAGGGCTACTTTTTTTTCTCTTCTTGGAGTCACTTTCATCCATGTCAAGCTCCACCTCATAGGTAATGTTTTCCCAACCAATTTTCCAAGCTTGATCTCATTTAGGTCTTGAAACTCTTGAATGACAGCTTTCTTTGCTTTAAATCTCTTGGGCAAGCATCTTAAAATCTTTTGAACAACTATTGTTTCATCAATAGGCTTCCCGAACCCCAAGGCTTCATTTGTTAACATTTCAACTTTCTAAAAAAAAAGCCGAGAAAGTCTCAGACTCGAGCATTCTTAAATCCTCAAATTTTGAAAGGGTCATTTGGAGCTTTAAATCTCTCATTTGTTTATCACCCTATCACCCTCATGAAGAATTTGGAGTTTGTCCCAAGCTTGCTTGGCAGTTGTGCAATATTGAACATAAGCAAACTGATTAGACGAAATGGCAGGAACAATATCATTTTTTGCTTTCTTATTAGCCATGGCCAATTAATTTCTCCTTGAGTCCATTCATCTTTTGGCTTAATCACAGACTCTTCATTGACTAGCTTCGATAAAGCCTTCCACTCAAGAGTGAGATAATCAACAACTATAAGATTTGAGCCTCAAGGAATATCTGAAACTTCTCGTTCCGAGTAGCATAATTTGTACCATCAAAGGATTGAGGTGTATTACACGAGCCACCGACACGATCACAGTCCATGGTGAGATTCCACCTAATACCAGCAAATCCTAGAAATCACTCAATGTATATCTAGGCAAGACTTTGATACCAATTGAAATTGGTACCAGGTGGAATAACCTGTATATAAAAATATAATCCGTTGGACTGACTAGTCAAGCCTGCTAGTCAACTAAGATAAATTTGTTAGTTAATAAATTGAAGATTCAAATACCAATTTCAATTCCCCAAAACTATCCTAGTTAGCAAGGTTGTAGTTCATTGCAAGTAATTAATGTGTCAAGTGAGCATGACTATGAGCACATACCATTTGAATGTTCAACAAATATATGTATCATGTATGTGTATGTAAGATGTGTAACACAATAAAAATAACTTGAACACAAGATATTTTTGGCTGGAAAAACTACCTCTACTTTAAAAAACTGGGGACTCTCAATTGAGGCCAATCCATTAGTGTAAACAAAGGTTCATACAAAGATCACACAAGCTCAATTCCTAGATCCCTATCTATTGAGCAACTTTACCTTTGTGCAACCTTGCCTTACACGAGATGGACTCATTCAGTCTTCACGAAGTGGCAGCTCATTCTGAGCTCATCACCTTGTGGAACCGAGATCAACACGATCAATGATATGATATGATTTTATGATATACATATGAAATCTGGATTCAAATGACCATTCAGATTCTCTAGTCAAACAGTTGAAGGAAGAATCTAACTTGAATCCAAAAGCTTGGTCTAAAACCGGATTTAAATCTTAAAAACAGACCAAGACTTTAATGCAAAACCTTAAAACAATGCAACCCTAATACACAATGATTGGGTGTTTAATGCATGAGGAAGATTTGGCAGTTTGGGTTTCATAAATGGAGAAGATGCAAGCTTAAGGCCTCTAAGGCAACCCTCTCTCTCTACAAATAAATTCTAAACCCCTAAGTTCAAACTGAAACCCTAGAGAACAAATATACCCAAGGAAATTAGATTTTCCATCAGCCAACTTATCCCAAGGACACATGTCGGCTGCAAAAGAGATCTAGGCAGATCAATGGCCAAAAACTGACTACAACAGAAAGTTGTTAGTCAGCTTATGTGGGCTATCTTAATTTGTGTGCCTAGATGGCTGGAAGTCAGCGCGCAAAACTGACTAGATAATTAAACTAGATAGAATGCAACACAAATAGAGATATGAAATGCACAAGTATGAACAAACCTTTTGAGGTGAAATGTGCCAATTCTTGAACATTTCTTCCAGCAGCAAAATCCCATAAGCAGAGTATATCCTAAAGCTAGATTTAGCATGTGTGAGGTTCTATTACAATATTTGACAAGGAAAACCAAATACTTAAGATTAGACTTTACTAAATACAAACTAGTTGAGAAACAAGGAT
Organism: Heteromeles arbutifolia; assembly: GCA_024362995.1. Taxonomy (NCBI): domain Eukaryota; kingdom Viridiplantae; phylum Streptophyta; class Magnoliopsida; order Rosales; family Rosaceae; genus Heteromeles; species Heteromeles arbutifolia. The sequence continues at coordinate 19,957,486 of JANCRC010000012.1, forward strand.
GGGTGTGTGTGTCTTGGGTTTACATATTAAATCAGATTTGGGTATTTTTATAGCTTTTTCATAAACGTATGCATTTTTCGGTCTTTTGGTTTAAGGTTAAAACAGAAAATTTAAATTTCATTAAAATTTGGGTGAACTTAACTTAAAGTTGGGAGCCAATAAAGTTACCCATAAAATTAAGAGAGGAAAAATAAACCTGTACATAATGTACGACTTGGCAAGATGAGATTAGTAAAGTAATTACTTTACAATTGGTGGATTTATGGAGCTAAAAATAATCCCAAAAATCCTAGAGGCGATAAGTAGATTTTTGGACACGAAAGATGAGATTACCCTCGTTAGATGGGCGAGGCACATCCAAATTCCTACGTGCATGCAATGGACAATAATGGCTCAAAATTCCCTTTATCCATGGAAGAGTCAAAATTCCCTCTATCCATAGCAATTTCAAGATATTATTTCACATAATATCTTGAATTACTCCACCCAATTTCACCAAATATGGCCAGCCATTCCCAACCCTAATGGCCACCACCCTTGTATAAATACTCCACTTATCCCACTAAAATGCTAAGCCATTTGCTACCCACAAACTCCTAAAATTATATTCTTTTCATAATACTAACTTTGGCATCGGAGATTCTTCAGTCAAAAACCCCCTTCATCATGGGCGCGTGAGGCTTTTGGCATTAATCGAAGGTGTTATTATTTTGCAAGTGCATTTTCGTCAAAGCAAGAGACGGCAGAAATTTGCATCCATGAATTGGTGCTTTCATTGAGAGTTTGATTCAAATGCTCGAAGAAGACTCTCACATTCAACATTTCTATTTTCTTTGTTCATTCGTAGGTTTTCCCGCATGTTCCTACTCTTAAAATTTTTCTTATAAATTCTTTGAATAGCCCTGAGGAAGAAACACAATGACGGGAAATTTGAAAAACACGACGAATGGAACTTCTTACGTTCAAAGATTCAGACCTAACCATGGAGATCTCCGCCACGACGATCCACGAGGCTCAACACGACAGCAGGATGTGCCCTACCCTCGCAGAGCAACACCATCATCATTCATGTGATCTAGTAGCCACGGCAGGGACACCAGGTCGCGACCCAGACACCAGCAGCTACTGCCATCCAAGCAGCCCAATAGGCCCAAGGCCGAGCAGCCCAACCAGCAGGCCTGACAACTCCAGCCCATGTGCAAAAGGCGTTAGGTCCAACCTAATAAGTTGCTAAGGCCCAAGCCCAGCATCTGCAAGCCCAAGAGGAGCAAGCAACCAACAAGCCAGATGTGACCTAGGACTAACACACTGCCAGCGCAGCACCACGCCCACGCGCCTTGCACATAGCTCAACCTACTATCATGACTTAACTTACTCCCATCGCCCATGAGGTAACCCAAGTTGGTCCAAGATCGGTTCAATTATCTCGATTTCAGATTCCTGGACTGACAATTGAACCGAGAAATTTTCATCCTGACTTTCTGTAAATTTGATCATTCCTGGCTCGAATCTCGCACCCGGAGTCCATTACACTTCTACCACTCATGAAGACACATACCTTCCAAGCTTTTCCACCCCAAATGGCGAATAACATCTTTCCCGGCAGAATCGTAGAGTTGAAGCACCTTTGTGCAGTAAATGACCTTGGTGAATCAACTCTTGCAGCGCACTGAGATGCAACGTGCCCCAGACGAGGTGCCCCAAAGTAGGACAAGGGTAGACGACATTCGTCTTCAGCGGTGTCCCAACAAGCAGTCAATCGACCAACCACGAACCAAACCTTTCAGCAGTGTACACACCCACTTGGGCCCTCGGGATACCGAAGACTCTTGTTTAAGCGCTTGGAGAATGGTGCATTCTCGACTAAGCCCACAGACAAACATACACTCACTGTTGAGGCTACACTTTGATGATCAGCATGGATGACATTCTAAGTGAAGTGTTCATTCCTGGCTTGGCCCGCAAGAAGCATCATCCACTTCACATCGGAGTAGGCATCACAACGGACAGAGAAAAGTAGTCACTCAATCTAGCTCAAGTTCAATTGGCAGCCTATACTTAATGCGACCACAGGTAGCTCAGTCGCCTGCCAAAAATAAATCCCATGCACCGTAGCCACAACATTAATGAGCCAAGCGTAGAGAAGGGCATCCTAGAGCAGTAGGTCACGACCAAGGGCAATTGGGAAGTTCTGCTGTAGTTGCCCCAGCAGAGGCAAATTCAAGAGAAAGTAGAAACGCTCTTAAGTTAGCAGCTACACAAATTCCAGAGCATTGGAACCATCGATGAAGCTCAACCCTGCTAGGCACATATCCAAAGAAGATCTGAGTGATCCTGGATATGAAGTGCCTCACTACTTTGAAAGAGGTACAAGGTCTAACCAGACGAGCAGCTGTACTTAACCGTTTCCATTTGCGATCCACCGACTGATGTAAGACTTTTTTTTCTTCAGGCAATCGTGAATGAGCAGCAACTGTTTCCCCTTATGATCCACTAACCGATGTAAGCCTAAATTGCACTCAACATTTTTCCTTTCCGATCCACCGACCGATGTAAGCCTTTTTTTTAGGCAATCATGAAGGAGCAACAAGACAAATAGGACGACAAGTGCAAGAAAGCATTCTAGGACTTGAAGAAGTATCTGCCATCACCTCTCTACTATCTAAACCAAAAACAGCGGATGACTTATATACATGCTTAGCCATATCTAAAGTAGTATAAAACTCTGCCCCTCATACGAGAAGAGTTGGGGGCTCGACTACTTGTATTCCCCAAATTAGAGCTTTCAGTAAGCTATACCTCATACAAGAATAGCTGGGGGCCCAACTGTCTGTATTCCACAGTTCAAAGGCTCTCCTCGATGCGACATTCGGATACCCAAAATTCAAAAAGTTGACTTTAGCTTTGGTCGTTGCAACCTGAAAGCTCAAGTCATACCTTCAGACGCATGCAGCCATCATCATGACGCATTACCTCACCCAACCCAGACACACTACGATAAAGGTGCAGACACTGGCGGACTCAAAGTTTATTCCGACGAACACAACAACTGAGCCCAAATGCGCGCCAAGGGCAGAGGAACACTAGAAGGATGCAACAACCCAATCTGTAGGAGAGTTCCTTCAACCACTAGGCATTGGAAGAAGGTATTGTTCTCGTCACCCAAAAGATTCTACATACGAGCAACCCAGCACCAGCAGTCGAGCACCGACTCCAGCTGCATATAACTCGGCCCTGGAGTGGCCACATACCAGCAGCTGAGCATCGTCTTTTATTGTGCGTTATACAGCCCTAACTGACATTTGCTCCATAACTCGGGCCTACAGTGGCCCAATACCGGCAGTTGAGTAATGCATCCTGCTACGCGTAACACGGCCCCAGCTCCGTTGCTTACTACCATGCCTATCTTGCACCACATGTCCTAGCTGTGAGAATCATACTCTATGACTCCCAGCCATACTGACTCAGGCTCTGTAGGTCCTCGCTACACTGATTATATCTGCGGCTCTCTAGACTTCAAAACGTCCAACAACGAAGCAAGATACAAGGCTTTACCAATAGCCCTCAGCTAGCGAAAGACTTAGCAGTGAAAAAGCTCACAATCTATTTAGATTCTTAGCTAAACACCAATCTAGCCTCGATGAGCACATGACAAGACATCTAAGGATGATACAATACTTGGAGAATGTACAAGAGCAACTTGCGATGTTTCAAACTTACACCCTCACTCAGATTCCACAAGTAGAAAATGCTCACGCAGACGCGCTAGCAGGCCTAGGCTCTGCCTTTGATCATCAATTTATTCCGGTCAAGTACTTGTAAAAGTTGAGCATAGAAATGGAACTAGAAGCCGAGGCGTCACAAGTTAACACACCTCCGAGTTGGCAAGATCCCATTCTAGACTACTTAGCTACTAGGACACTTCTTGCATACAGACTGGAGTCCAAAGATCTCCAAACAAAGGCAACACACTACTATATGTGGGGACGACATGCTGGTTTGAAAATCCTTTACTAGGCCACATCTCCGTTGCTTGACGTCTCTCAATAACCTAAAGGTCTTTTGCCCGATCTACAAAGGCGATTGTGGAAACCACTCTGGAGGCTGCTCTTTGGTTTAAAAAACTTTTAACGTAAACTACTACTACCAACTATGCATCAAGAACATGAGGAACTTACACAAAGGTGCGACATTTGCTAGCACCCCCTGCCAACAAACTTTATCTGCGGATGATCCATTGGTCAACCATGCAAAGAACGATCGATCTGGTAGGACCAACACCACACGATATTGGGGCTGAGCCATGATAATCGTGGCAACTAACTACTTCACCAAGTAGGTGGAAGCAGAGCCTAAGAAAACCACAACTCAGACGGACACATTACGCTTCATATGTAGGAACATTATCTGCCAATTCGGCATTCCACAGTCTATCGTCACAAACAACGACTTGCAGTTCGCAGACAAATTTTTAGCGAAGTTCTTCCAGAAATATGGCATCAAGTAGCACATGTCCACACCCTGTTATTTATAGGGCAACGGGCAGACCAAGGTATCAAACAAGACAATCCTTGATTGCCTCAAAAAATCCTTCTCAGAGAAGAAGGAAAAAAGGTCATACGAACTTCTCGGTGTTTTATAGGAATATCGCAAAACTAAACGATGGGCAATTGGTGAAACTCCTTTTTCCTTGGATTCGGTTCAAAAGCAATCATCTCTCCTAATGTCATCGTGCCAAGTAACAACACTCTACTACCTAGCACTAAAAAGAACAGAAATGAGATGGCCATAAATCTAGATCTGGGAGCAGACTCTTCTTTCCCAGCGGACGAATAAATCCCAGCAGTAAGAGGAATTGACCCATGCACCATTTTACTTGTAGAATCCACCTTCCTGCACTTCATGGCATTAAGCCTCTCAGAACCTAAACCAGACTTAGCTCCAAACGAATGTCTCAACGTAAACCCAGATACTGAGGGCACGAAAAAACGTTTACGCTGTGACATATTGTCAGCAATTGTTCTAGCCTCATTCGGAGCAGCCAGCGTTACAGGCTCAGATTCAACAACCTCTTTCTTCCCCTCGAAAGAAGTCAAATTAATCACAAGCTTTTCAGCAATAGGCGGACCCTTACGAGCGACAGATGAAGTCTTCAGCTTATTCTTAACTGGAAAATCTCGAACAGGAGGTGACGACTTATTCTTCCCACTTTTGTTAGTAGCAGGCTCCACGACGGCAACCGGGCGAGCTAACGCCTTAGCCTTAATCTGCTTTATCCCTTCTGTCGGGGGCAATCCACCTTTCTCTTGGCGAAGAAGGCTAAGTAGCCAGCACTACTCACGATACTTAACATGAATGTCTAGGGTGACATGCACCTTCATGTTCGGTGAAGTCTTTGGAGTTAATCCTCTACTTAAGGTATGCTTAAATAGGCTTTGCTAACAATTTATTTCCCTTTTCTAGAATAATCTAATTCTAAGTTGAAGTGGGAATCTACTGATAGGAGCATATTTATGCGACTTAGTTAGTGTGTTTTCTTGCATTTATTTAGTTATTTGTTGCTTATTATAGTGTCTTAAGTCATTTTCGTGTGTTTGTAGGTCCAAGAAGCAAAGTTGGCAAAAAGATGCAATTTGGAGCATTTTAGAGCAATTTTGGGCTTGTAATGGATATCACAAGTATGGAGCAAGGTGGATGGACGAAATTGAAGTTCAAGAGAGGCTAGGAATGTGCAAAAGAGTTGGAGAAATAAATTCAAGTCAAAGAAGATAAGGAATCAGCTACAAAGAAGGAGAATTATCCAAAACATTATCCAAACTACCTTATCTTATCCTTATCTTATTCAAACCTTATCTTATCCTATCCTAATCCTTTCCTAACTTAATTCCTGCTGCAAAAGGGATTTAATTTCAGTTTAGGAGACATGAAAACCTGATTTCTTGGAACCTTATCCTCTCCTACAAAGGTGCCGCACCTATCCCTTCTAGAAGTGCCAAAATCAGCCAAATAACACCCTTTCTAGAAATCCCTAAAAAGTGGCGCCCCAAACCTTCTAGATCCCTTTGGTTTTTGACCTTCTAGATGTCTTATTTCCTGCTGGGATTACATAACCTTTTCCCCTTAGGATTATGTTATTACTTTCCTACACAAACTATATTTTGCAATCCTTTTCCTACACCAAATGTTTGTGCCGCACCTCCCCCTATAAATATACCTTTTTGCTGCACCATTCAGTGACCACCATCTACCATTCACCTCTCTCTATAAATCATACACACCATTCATACACATCCCTCATTGTGCCGCAAGTTTTGCAAGGAAGGAGCCACCTGGAGCCGTGCTTACCATTGAAAGCCTTGGATTGTTGAAGCGTTTCTAGGTGTACTCTATCTTTACTTTTGATGTTTAAATTTAATTGTCTTTGTTTATTTGCGATCATGAGGAACTAAACCCCTCCTTAGCTAGGGGGAATTTGAAACTATGAGCATATATGTGATATGAATTGATTTCATCCAGTTGTGATTTCATAAATCGTGAATGCAATTTGCTTAACTGTTTGATTAAAACTTATTCTTATGTGTTGATTAAGGAGGCCTACTTAGTTTGCATGCTAGGATTTGATGCTAAAATATAAGGGAGTTTCACCTAATCGTTATGAACTTATATTTACAAGTAGTGGAGGTTGCTAGTCACGATCGTGTAAAGTAAATTCTTGGCAGGAGTGTCATGCAGTCATAGTCACGAATGTCATGTCAATGCTTATGATTTTCACAAAGCTTAATGATCTTTGATATGTATCTCTAGTATGCAGTCATATAGGGAACTTGATAAGAATAATTTGGTTTGCGGCGCTACATCCAAATTCAATGAACTTAGGAAAATCTGAAGGTTAATGTGTGCAGTCACGATTAATTTGGGGCATTGTCGTTCATGGTTTATAGAAAGAACAACTGGAAATCGATTTGTGTCACATATATGTCATGTGTGGAGAAGGAACCTCTAGTTAGCCATTCACCCATCTAAGTCACCAATTTCGTACAAAACTAAGTCTAGTTTAGAATTCTGTTTTGCTTAAATTTAAATTCGTTTTCAACCAATCCTTTGCTCTTAATTTGTGTTAAGATAGTCTAAATTTGTAAGAACTTGTGTTTTCTAGTCTTTTGAGTCAATTTGAGTCTTAAAATCATTCAAATCAATCTTAGGTGTTAGTTTAGAGTCTAGATAACTTGTTTTGTGTGTTTTAGGTCTATTTAGCTTGTTTCGAGTCTCTAGAGTCCAGAAACTGTTTAATTGAATTCTATTTGCTGTTTTAAGTTTGTTTTGAGTTATTTGAGTCAAGTTAGGTTGTTTAAGGTGTCTAGAGTTAAAATTCATCCAAATTGATCCCTAGTACTTGTTTTCATTGTTTAAAGTCTAGTTTATTGTTTTAGAGTCTAATTTGTGTAGATTTGCAATCCCTTTAATCCCTGGCTTAGATCGATCCCTACTTTCACATACTACATTGATAAGGGTTTAAGTTTGTGTGCGATTTAATTTCACATCAAATTTTTGGCGCCGTTGCCGGGGATTAGCAAGTTTTCTAATCCCTTGTTTTTGTTGAGTTTTTCTTTTGGTTTCTGATTTCGTTTTGTTTCTTTTCCTTTGGTTCAGGTACTAGTGTATGACTCGGAGTTCTCAACCAGTTCACGAGCATATCTTTGAGTTTGACGACGATTTTGAGCGAACGTTGAGAAGAAACAAGAGAAAGATGCCACCCACTCTATCTATTTCAAGCAGAGAATCCGAATTTGGAGAAGAGGAGGAAGACGAACAAGTCATGGCAGCGGACAATCATACAATTAAAGAGCTTTCAGCCTCGGGGTTGGATAATGCTATACCTTTATGTATCCAATACCCTGCGGCAAGTGAAGGCAAGACCGACGAGTTCGAACTGAAGTCTAGCTTGTTGCATCATGTTCCAAAATACCATAGGCTGTCCATGGAAGTTCCAAACAAGCACTTGAAGGAATTTGAAGTTGTTTGTTCAAGCATGACTCCCATTATTGTCGATGGGAATATTCTGAAGATGAAAGCTTTTCCATTCTCTTTTATGGACAAAGCTAAGGATTGGTTATTCGAATTGGCGCCCTGAACTGTCACATCTTGGGAAAGCATGAAAATAGTGTTTTTAGAGAAATTCTTCCCAAGCTCTAGAGTTATACTTTTGAGGAAGAAGATTAGCAGGATTTAACAAAACCAAGGCGAATCATTCCCAACATATTATGAACGTTTCAAGGGTCTTGTTGCCTCATGTCCTCAACATCAAATGAAAGAAGAGCTTCTCATTCAATACTTTTACGAAGGACTTCTTCCCATTGAGAGGCAGATGCTAGATGCCTCGGCAGGTGGTGCTTTGGTGGACAAAACGCCAGTTGATGCAAAGATTCTCATCGCAAATCGAGCCTTAAATACACAACAATATGAAGGTGTTAGACAAAGGGAACCCCCACTACAACTACAAGTGAATGAGGTAAGTGCAATTTCAGAATTACAATCTCAAATAGCTAATCTTACTACTATGATGTCATAGATGGCCGATGGGATGAAAGTGCAAGCATCAAGCACTTGTGGTCTGTGCTCTATCCAAGGGCACCCTTCTGAGCAATGCCCTCAGTTGATAGAGAATGGGGGATGGGAAAGTGCCAACGCAATTGGGTATCAAGGTCCAAATCAGCCAAGGAATGATCCATACTCAAACACTTACAATCCGGGTTGGAGAGATCATCCAAATTTCAAATGGAGGGAGCCTCAACAAGCCCAACATCAAGGAGGATTTAGGCAGCAACTCCCGGGCTTCTATCAAAAGCCATTTGCATCAAATCCACCTCCAACGCAATCTGCCCAAAATAGTGCAGGTATGTTATTGAATAATGATGCCACATTTAAATTACTAACTACTTTGTCGCAGGAATTTCAAAATCAAGCCAAAGAAGTGGGTTATTTGAAGAAACAATTTAGGCAGATGATTGAGTTTATGGGGCAGTTTCAAGAACAAGGCAAATTGCCTAGTTCAACAATTGTCAATCCGAAATGAGGATTTGAATCTGCAAAGGCAATCATGTTACGAAGTGGCAAGCAAGTTGGAACCAACCTACAACCGTCCAAATCAAGTCAAAAGGAGGACGAAAAGTTGTAGATTGAAGAGAATGAGGAAGCACAACCCATGGCAAAGGGTGAAACACCCTTGCCGCAGCCACCTAAGCCATCTAATCCGTCCACTTCAGGTAAGAAGATTCCAAATTCAATTATTCCTAATGTTGTTCCTCTGAATGTGCCTTTCCCTTGCAGATTTATGCAATCAAAGAAGGAGGAAGCTGAAAAGGACATTCTTGAGACGTTTAGAAAGGTGTAAGTCAATATCCCTCTCCTTGATGCAATTAAGCAAGTTCCAAGATACGCCAAGTTTTTGAAGGAGCTTTGCACAACAAAGAGGAAGATTTCGATCAAGGAGGTTGTCCAAGTAAGTGAGAATGTCTCTGCTGTTTTACAAAGGAAATTACCCCCTAAATGCAAAGATCCGGGTAGTTTTACGATTCCTTGTGTTATTGGCAATACTAAATTTGAACATGCCATGCTAGACTTAGGAGCATCAATTAATGTCATGCCATACTTAATTTATGCATCTATGAACTTAGGCGAACTTAAAAGTGATGGTGTAATCATTCAATTAGCCGATCGTTCTAATGCCTATCCAAAAGGAGTTTTGGAAGATGTTTTGATGCAGGTGGATCATTTAGTCTTCCCGGCTGATTTCTATGTGCTAGAGATGGATGATTCGGCCCAAGTTACTCCATTGCCAATCTTGCTTGGGCGACCCTTCATGAAAACAGCCCGGACAAAGATCGATGTGTTCAAAGGGACTTTATCAATGGAATTTGATGGGGAAGTTATTGATTTTAATATTTCTGAAGCCATGAAATATCCTATTGATGTTCATTCGTGTTTTTCTATTGATATTTTAGAATCTTTGGCACAGGAATTTCTTGACTCATTAGGTCGAGATGCCCTTGAAACAACCATCGTTCAAGGAATAGAAAGCACAACCTAAGCCCTAGAAATTGTGCAAGGGCACGACAACAACAAGGAGGAAGTTGTTTCCGTGGGTTTTTGTGAAGAAATTGAGGAGATGGTGGCTGCACTTGAGTCATCCCCACCATGTGTTGGTAAGTCTTCAATCCCAATGTCAATTCCTGTTTCTACTAACAAGTTATTACCTTCGGTGGTGCAGGCACCTACACTAGAGCTCAAACCATTGCCCAACCACTTGAAGTATGTCTTTTTGGGAGAAAAAGAAACGTTGCCCGTCATTATTTCATCATCTCTCACAACATTGGAGGAAGAAAAGCTCATTTGTGTGTTGAGGGAGAATAAAACTGCCATTGGATGGACCCTAGCCGATATCAAGGGGATTAGCCCTACGACATGCATGCATCGCATACTTCTTGAGTAGGGGGCTAAACCAACTCGAGAGGCTCAACACCGTCTTAACCCTCCTATGATGGAAGTTATGAAAAATGAGATTATAAAGCTCCTTGATTGTAGGGTCATCTATCCAATTTCAGATAGCCGTTGGGTTTCACCAATTCAAGTCGTTTCAAAGAAGTCGGGAGTCACTGTGGTGAAGAATGAAGAAAATGAACTTGTGCCTACCTGAATCCAAACAGGTTGGAGAGTGTGCATCGACTATAGGAAGCTCAACGCCACCAAGAGGAAGGACCACTTTCCCTTGCCGTTCATTGACCAAATGCTTGAGAGGTTAGCGGGTCATTCATTTTATTGTTTTCTTGATGGATATTCTGGGTATAACCAAATTGTCATAGCTCCGGATGACCAAGAAAAGACCACTTTTACTTGTCCGTTTGGCACCATTGCATATCGTCGAATGCCATTCGGTTTGTGCAACGCTCTAGCAACTTTTCAACGGTGCATGGTAAGTATCTTCTCTGATTTTTTTGAAAAAATTATTGAAGTGTTTATGGACGATTTTAGTGTTTTTGGTGATTCGTTTGACAGTTGCTTAAATAATCTCAGTTTGATCTTAAAACGATGCATGGAAACTAACCTTGTTTTGAATTGGGAAAAATGCCACTTTATGGTTAAACAAGGCATAGTTTTAGGTCACATCGTTTCGGAAAGGGGAATTGAGGTTGATAAGTCGAAAATAGATCTTGTACGCTACTTACCATCTCCCACTTCGGTGAGAGAGGTTCGTTCTTTTCTTGGTCATGCAGGATTCTATAGGCGATTCATCAAGGACTTCTCGAAGATTTCTACCCCCCTATGCCGACTTTTGCAGAAGGAAGTGCCATTCAAGTTCGACGAGGAATGCGAGAAGGCCTTTAAACACCTCAAGGAGATGCTTACTTCAGCCCCCGTAATTGTACCACCAGATTGGAGCTGTTTTGGGACAGAGAAAAGACAAGAGGCTTCACATCATTTACTATGCTTCTAGGACCTTGAATGATGCCCAATTGAAAACTTCAATTGAATGAGCTTGAAGAGATTAGGAATGATGCTTACGAGAACGCTCGAATCTACAAAGAGAAGATGAAGGCCTTTCACGACAAGATAATTCGAAGCAAGACGTTCTCCAGGGGGCAGAAAGTGTTACTTTACAATTCGCGCCTTAAATTGTTTCGAGGTAAGTTACGTTCTAGATGGAGTGGACCTTTTGTTGTTACTAACATTTTTCCTTATGGTGCCGTTCACATCCAAAGTCTAAAGATGGGACAAGAATTCAAGGTGAACGGACATCGTTTGAAGCCGTATTATGAGAATTTTGTGGAGCATAACGTGGAGGACATACCCCTCCATGCCGTGGGCTCCAATGAAGCTTAAAATGAAGGATTCGTCCGGCTGGAAGACGTTAAAGCAAGCGCTTCTTGGGAGGCAACCCATGCAAATAAAGAAGACCTAGGAACTCTCCGGCTCCACAACCAGATTTGCGTTTCTAAACCCTACTCTTTATTGCTTTTACTTTGCCATATTTGTCATGTTTGTTAGTTGTGTTGTTTGCTTGCTTGTGTGTGAGTCTATGCTTGAAACATTGAGGACAATGTTTGGTTTAAGTATGGGGGGTGGGTAAACAAAGTGTTTTGTTGAAAATTCGTGGGATTTTGTCACCTAGCACTTCTAAAGTTGTTTTTTTTACTGTTTTTGAGTGTTTTTAGGGTGTTTTGAAGTGTTTTTATGTGTCTTGAAAGAAAAATACGAAAATTTTGAAAAAAAAAAAAAATCGAAAAAGTTTTGAAAAATACCAAAAAGAGTCGTTTTTGTGTGTTTGTGTCTTAGGGTACCTTCCAACACAATGATGAGGATTTGGTTTTTAATTGCATGACTGTTAAAGAAAGTTACAAACAGGGATGGAAGTTTCATATGCTCTTTGGTTTATGCTTGGTTATAGTTGACCTTCATGAATTCACATGTAATCACAAAAAGAAAAAATCAGTTTTTGTAACATGCTTGAAGGAAGTAACTCAAACTAACGCTACAACCTTGAGAGACTTGAGCTTATACTGTGTTTGGAGAGTTATTAATCTGTGCATTCTTGTTTTCTAAAGTCGTTGCATGATCTCATCATTCTTTGCTTGGTTGTTACTTAGAATGCGTTTCATCATATAGTTCCAAATACTAGAACTCATGCCCGTTTCATTCAAAGCATAAAATTGATTAGCATAACATAACAAGATAAAGTTGTTTAGTTAAAACCAGAGCCAAAATGCCATACCCCTTTCTCATTTATTTTGTAGGTTTAACCCTTTTGAGCCTTGTTTAGCCTATGTTCGTTGGTAACCCACATGTTCCCTACCTAGCCTAGATTAGGATCATCCTTACCCTTGTTCTTAAGGCATAGTGAAGCATGACCAGGAGTGAATTCCCTTTGTTCGTTATTAGACAGCAATCAAGTGTGGGGGAAGTTGTACATTTATGTGTGTGTGCCAAAGTAAACAAAGAGGCACGGGTGAGAAGAAAAAAAAAACAAAAAAAGAAGAAAATTCGTGAGAAAAAGAGAAGAAAAAGGAAAGTATGTGAAAAAGTGTGAAAAGTGTTCAAAATAAGTGAGATTAAGCTCACAAGTGTTGGTTGTTGAAGTAAGGGTCCAAAAAGTTGAACTCGGCCCTAAATATGTGTGATCTTCCCTTTATGTATCAAAGTTTGTGGCTGCGTTTAAAAAGGGAGTTCTAAGTGTCATATTTATTACTTTGCTCGCTATTGGTTTAAGAACGTTTGTTTTCTTTACCTTTCTTTGTTAGCCAATACCCTTAGCCTCGTTACAACCCTTAAACTTCTATCTTGATTGTTATGTGTTTCAATATGTAGAGTTTGGGATTGGTTTGAGCATATGGTGTCCCTGGTTCTCGCGTATAAGTAGTAGCATTCTATTCATGAGATCATATATATACATGCATTAATAAACTCCAGAAAGTGCCTTCTTTGTTAAAACATATGTGAGTGTTTAGTTTTTCATGTTTACATCAATCTTCTCACATATACCTAGTGTAGGGAGTGTAGTCAGAAAATCTGAGTGAAAATAGAGCGTATCTTGTAAGGAATTGAGGGATTCTCTAAGGCATGTTACTACATTCAAAAAGTTGTTTTAATTGATTAGATGCGAACTAGTGAGTGGTAACTATGATTAAGTATGTGCTCGAGAGTAGGGATAACTAAAATCTATGTGAGTAATGATTTTTAACGTGTTATGAACCATTGGAAATCCCTGAGGCAAACGTTGGAAGGTTTAGGTTTTGTTTTGTTTGTTAGTTTTGCTCGAGGACTAGCAAAAGCTAAGTGTGGGGGAATTTGATAGGAGCATATTTATGCGACTTAGTTAGTGTGTTTTCTTGCATTTATTTAGTTATTTGTTGCTTATTAGAGTGTCTTAAGTCATTTTCGTGTGTTTGTAGGTCAAAGAAGCAAAGTTGGCAAAAAGATGCAATTTGGAGCATTTTAGAGTAGTTTTGGGCTTGGAATGGATATCACAAGTATGGAGCAAGGTGGATGGACGAAATTGAAGTTCAAGAGAGGCTAGGAATGTGCAAAAGAGTTGGAGAAATAAATTCAAGTCAAAGAAAATAAGGAATCAGCTACAAAGAAGGAGAATTATCCAAAACATTATCCAAACTACCTTATCTTATCCTTATCTTATCCAAACCTTATCTTATCCTATCCTAATCCTTTCCTAACTTAATTCCTGCTGCAAAAGGGATTTAATTTCAGTTTAGGAGACATGAAACCTGATTTCTTGGAACCTTATCCTCTCCTACAAAGGTGTTGCACCTATCCCTTCTAGAAGTGCCAAAATCAGCCAAATAACACCCTTTCTAGAAATCCCTAAAAAAGTGGCGCCCCAAACCTTCTAGATCCCTTTGGTTTTTGACCTTCTAGATGTCCTATTTCCTGCTGGGATTACATAACCTTTTCCCCTTAGGATTGTGTTATTACTTTCCTACACAAACTATATTTTGCAATCCTTTTCCTACACCAAATGTTTGTGCCGCACCTCCCCCTATAAATATACCCTTTTGCTGCACCATTCAGTGACCACCATCTACCATTCACCTCTCTCTATAAATCATACACACCATTCATACACATCCCACATTGTGCCGCAAGTTTTGCAAGGAATGAGCCATCTGGAGCCGTGCTTGCCATTCAAAGCCTTGGATTGTTGGAGCGTTTCTAGGTGTATTCTATCTTTACTTTTGATGTTTAAATTTAATTGTCTTTGTTTATTTGCGATCATGAGGAACTAAACCCCTCCTTAGCTAGGGGGAATTCGAAACTATGAGCATATATGTGATATGAATTGATTTCATCCAGTTGTGATTTCATAAATCGTGAATGCAATTTGCTTAACTGTTTGATTAAAACTTATTCTTGTGTGTTGATTAAGGAGGCCTACTTAGTTTGCATGCTAGGATTTGATGCTAAAATATAAGGGAGTTTCACCTAATCATTACAAACTTATATTTACAAGTAGTGGAGGTTGCTAGTCACGATCGCGTTAAGTAAATTCTTGGCAGGAGTGTCATGCAGTTATAGTCACGAATGTCATGCCAATGCTTATGACTTTCACAAGGCTTAATGATCTTTGATATGTATCTCTAGTATGCAGTCATATAGGGAACTTGATAAGAATAATTTGGTTTGCGGCGCTACGTCCAAATTCAATGAACTTAGGAAAATCTGAAGGTTAATGCGTGCAGTCACGATTAATTTGGAGCATTGTCGTTCATGGTTTATAGAAAGAACAACTGGAAATCGATTTGTGTCGCATATATGTCATGTGTGGAGAATGAACCTCTAGTTAGCCATTCACCCATCTAAGTCTCCAATTTCGTACAAAACTAAGTCTAGTTTACAATTCTGTTTTGCTTAAGTTTAAATCCGTTTTCAACCAATCCCTTGCTCTTAATTTGTGTTAAGATAGTCTAAATTCGTAAGAACTTGTGTTTTCTAGTCTTTTGAGTCAATTTGAGTCTTAAAATCGTTCAAATCAATCTTAGGTGTTAGTTTAGAGTCTAGATAACTTGTTTTGTGTGTTTTAGGTCTATTTAGCTTGTTTCGAGTCTCTGGAGTCCAGAAACTGTTTAATTGAATTCTATTTGCTGTTTTAAGTTTGTTTTGAGTTATTTGAGTCAAGTTAGGTTGTTTAAGGTGTCTAGAGTTAAAATTCGTCCAAATGGATCCCTAGTACTTGTTTTCATTGTTTAAAGTCCAATTTATTGTTTTAGAGTCTAATTTGTGTAGATTAGCAATCCCTTTATTCCCCGGCTTAGAACGATCCCTACTTTCACATACTACATTGATAAGGGTTTAAGTTTGTGTGCGATTTAATTTCACATCATCTACATTAAAATAGGAAACAATTTTATGTTTCCTAAGCAGTTTGGGATCTCTACACCTACTGCCCTTTCCTGCGAGCAGCCCAACATGTGTGAGGGCATTTGTGAAGACAAAAATAATCCCAAAAATCCTAGAGGCAACACGTGGATTTTTGGACAGGAAAGATGAGATTACCCTTGTTAGATGGGCGAGGCACACCCGAATTCTCACGTGCATGCAACAGACAATAATGACTCAAAATTCTCTCCATCCATGGAAGAGTCAAAGGTGATTATTCTGGAATTTATTCAAATTTCACTTATCATTCCCTCATTGATTTCATTCAATAAAGTAACTCCTAAAATTCATTATTTAATTTAGAATAATTTCCATAGTAATTTCAAGATATTATTTCAATTTCAGCAAATATGGCCGGCCATTCTCAACACTTATGGCTGCCACCCTCCTATAAATACCTCACTTATCCTACTAAAATGCTAAGCCATTTGCTACCCACAAACTCCTAAAATTATATTCTTTTCATAATACTAACTTTGTCAGAGATTCTTCGACCAAAACCCCCTTCATCATGGTCACGTGAGGCTTTTGACCTTAAATGAATGTGTTATTATTTTGCAGATGCATTTTTGTCAAAGCAAGAGACAACACAAATTTGCATCCACAGGATTGTCTTTGTGTTTAGATCACATTTTTTAACCTAATACGCCTTGAGTTTAAATCTTCTCCTTCCATTTGATGTAAATTAGTGTAGATTACAGCTTATAATGAAAGTTTATTGCACAGGTGAACGCTATTACTGGTATGCTTTGGTTGAATTTGAAGCCCATGGTACCACATACGAGTTGACTAATCAATGAACCAACCAATGGCATCCACGTGTCTCAACCCAAACCTAGTGGTGTCATCTTCTTCAAATCCATGATACCTATAATCTCACTATACACACCTTTCTTTACTATTTCTTAGCCGTTAGATTGATTGAATAAAGTAAAGAAGATCAAATAACATAAATTAATGGGATGTGCATCATGACAAAAAAAAAAAAAAAGTAATTGAAAATATTTGGTTCAATGTCATGTACCAATTAGTGTAGGCCCTATCGGTCCTTGAAGAAGAATGACCAACTCCCATTCTAATAAATCAAGTAATTAGCGGTCCCATTACGTATTTGACCAATGATAAAATAATTGTAGCATTTTTAATGGGCTCTCTAAATGAGCTCTTAGCTAAAACTATAGGGAGAAGTTGGAAAACTTCATCTCCAATCACACTCTCTAATGTGTTTCTACGATAACAAAATCTCTACGAGCTCCCTATCATTAGTTAAGTGAATTCTTATTTAAAAATCCGATCACAGTAATAGCTACAGCATAACATATAGCTATTTTAACAAACGTTGTATGGTTGTTTGAGCTCAAAATCATGAGTTTATTTTTCAGTGTACCCTCATACAACCTGATGATTGATTTGGTTGATTGGGAGACAATCCACAACACATGCATCCATGTTGAATTGTTGCCCAGAATCGTCCACGTACATGATATAATCAATAATTTCCATGCAATATTGCCTCTTCTTCCAACCTTCACCACCCAACAGATGCCAGTAATAAACAACAAAATTATTGCCGACCACAGAAGAACAGAAGCAAAAGGAAAATGATAAAGTAATAATTTGGCTGGTAATTGTATTAAGAAATTGAAGGAATACTAAATCAAGATGCCCATTTGCACATGGGTTTCCACTTGCCAAAAGGACATATAAGATCGGCTTTGAATTAAAGATTTTTCAATCCCCTTTGAATTTTGGTGGATTTTTGTAATGTGCATTTGTTTGATTTGATGTTTTTCTGTTAGGGGTGTGTTATCCACACATCCCTTTCTACTTCGATCTGACGGTCAAAAACAAAAAAGGTGTGGGAGAAGTAAAAGGGGGTGTGTGAATATCACACCCCTTTTTGTTACTCCAACGAGCTACAAATTTTATAAAATAATAACAATCATAATAATGGATTCCATACTTGTTTTGGATGTTGATCAAAGGAGATGGACTACTCATTTATTCTTGAAGATAAATCAGAGTTTAATCTTTTATATTTTCATTTTAATCAGATTTTTTAAACAAATTTTAATGAGATTATGTAGGTGCTAAAGTATGCAGTTTTATACATATTTTATTTTATTTTTATTGAAGAAATGATACAAATGATTATAAGATTTAGCCATGGCGCTAAATATGAGTAAATAATTTCCAATGATCAACCTCAACATAAGAGTTGACATGATTTGGAAAGAATTATGTACAACTAATATAGATATAGCTCCTGCTTCAGTCACTAATAAGACAATGACTATAGACAGAAATCAGCCGCAAAAATCGGTTTAACACAGACACATTTATAAGGAGAGAACACTCGAGAACTCAATCTCGGTTATAATAAAAATTAAAACTCAACTTATAGTAAGAACAGATAATAGTTAAAGAGGGGTGACTCGCTACAGATAATGCGTCAAATATTCGTGATGGAATCCATGCACTTGAGGAAGGTGTCCATGATTAGTCAGTCGCCGTCACCTTCTGTGAAGGTGTCCATCGCTCAGTCCATTTATCTAAATGTTGCGATATTAATCGTATTCCACCGCAGCCATGTGGCTCTGCATGGTAAGATTCAAAGTTAGTTTGGTTATACACCCTCAAACCGACATCGTATAAGCAAACCCATTAGTGAAACACATGCATTTTGAATTGCTTGTCTATAAATCCTCTCCCGGAATATAGTACCTGAAATCTCAAGCTAAGGATCGGTATTTTCTAAAACTTTATTGAATTCTTGTAAAATAATTAGCAGTTTTTATCGAAGATTTAAGAGTACGTGTCAGATGTTTAAAAACACCAAGAAATTCCTATATATATTCTTCAAGGTTATATATGGAATTGAAATTGCCAGGCCAATATCTCTTATTACAATCAAAGAATCTAATTACTATTATATCTTTTAAACCCCACAATAGTGCACTTGTTCAAAAGTTAAACTATATTGCGTCTTGTTTTCAAATAAGATGTTTGAAAGGGATTAAAATAAAACCGTTCGAACTTTTTTCTTTATTTTTATTACATGATTTACATTAATCTACACAAAGCAGAGAGAAGGCGGGGTTATCAGAGTAATCCACCACTTACAAAAACTGTTCAAAATTCGGTTCTTATGTATTAAACCATAAATTTATTTCAGTACCCTTGAATTATGTACCCCTGATCGGATAACACACAATGTGGCTTAGATTTCATATGAACTGTACTGAAACTTGCATCTGGTTGGAAGATGGACCAAGTTGGCTTACGTCTTACCTTCAGAATGATGTTGCAAAGAGAAAAAAGGAAACAAAGTTAAGTTTGCTTTTTTTGTTACATTCAAAGGTAGCGAAGTTCGGCTTCTAATCCTAGCTCATCGTCGAAATTGGAGTTGATCGTATGTAACAACCCGTTCCTAATTTTACGTTTTTATTAATTTTAAATGAGTGATTTGACGAAAATGCCCTAGAGGCAAAGATTTTGACTTTCGTTGATCGTCGGTTAGGGCGATGTAGGATTTATTCTTTTAGCGTAACCTCGTAGTACTCGTCACTATGAGCATACAGACGAAAACCGTTTGCGAGTCCGGGTTTTAACGGTATAATTACGGACATTTGAAGTTGCTTTACTAAACTATGAATTTGAAATTAATTAAAACTCCCACCATGTGGAAATTATAACCAATCAGAAATTAGGGAGGAAGGAATGGACCAATCAGACAAAGGGCTAGGGACCAATTAGAAGAAAAAGGGGGCAGCCAATTAGGAGGGAGGATCTCCCTCTTCCCGTCGACCACACCCACGACAAAACCGGTTTCGACCCGGTTATAATTCCGACCAATTTCTACCACTTTTTCTGACGAAATTCACCCATTCTTCACCTGCAACCTCTTCTGCTACCTCCCATCTACCATTTCCGCCCAAGATCGAGCGGTTTTAGGACCCGATTTTGTGAGAACACCACCGGTGGGTGCGAGGTAACTTTGATGGCGTTCCACCATTTATGAAGTGTTTCTCTTGAATTACCACCACCAAAACACTCCTCAAGAGGTCAGGAACAAAGCCCAATCAGTGGTTGGAGCGTCGGAGTTGATTTGAGGACGAATCAAGAACACCCAAATTCTAGGGTTCCGGCAGGTTCATAGCGATTTGGAGCTTTTCCTGGCCAATTGGACTTGGTCACAGGTATAAAACTTGCTCTACTCATTGAGGTCTTCATTTCTATGAAATTTGGGAATTTTTAGAAATAGTTGAATTTTCCGGCGAGTGAGGGCGGCCTGCCACCGTGTGCGGTGACGCATGGGCCGACACCCGATCTGCCCATCCTAGGCTAATTTGGATGCCCTGATTCTATATTTGACATCCGATTAACAAAATTCCATTGTTTGGGTATAATTTTGCTAAGGTCTGCCACTTGAACATTATAGCAATCGACTATCTGACCTTTGGATCATCACCAAAATTTAATACGTAGTAGTATGTAATATTTGAGGACCATAGGAACTTCCGGATTGGAAATCCGACGTACGGATCTTCCTGAATTAGATTTGTAAGCTTGTAAAATAAAACGTCGGCCGCCACTTGATTTTAGCAATTGGGGGAGATCCAACCGTTTGATCGTTCCAAAACTTTAGAATAATGTTCTAGAAGCTTATTCAAACTCTTGGGAAGTTACGGATCAGAAATCCGAGATGCAGATCTTCTGGATTGAGTTACGTAGGGTTGTGGACCCTACCGTCGATCTTTGATCGACGATTGACTTTGATCAATGCATTTCAGACCATTCTAGAACGTCCTTGGGGATGTGTTGTATGTAAGTTACGTGCTCTATCGATAAGAATAATGAGACGTGATTTGATGATTGTTCTAGGCACTGATCGTTCGTGACGTCTCAATATTCATGCTAGGGAGTTGTAGTGCGAACCTCAGGTGAGTGGGTTTTTTCCTTTTTATAGTGTGTGTGTGTATATATATATAAACTTTATAATTTCTAGAAATGTTTTTTTAAAATCGATTATGCATAGCATGCCATGATTTAAATGTGTTATATTTAAATATTGCATTGTTATGAGATTTGTGATTATGCTAAATGATCCCACAGGAGTCACAGGTAAGTTCAGGTGAGTTGTATTGTGTTTGGAACTGTTACATTATATTTGGCATGCATATATTCATTTACAGCTCATCATTGTTGCACCCTGGTGTTAGTGCTCCCGCCTCAGGCCAGGGCTAGTCCTTCACGTGATGTTCACCTCCCGCACCGCACGTTCGCCTTGGATCCAAGTAGGTGCTAGTCATGTCGTACAGGTCACATTAGGTGACTTTGACTCGTAGGTGACTCGCGATTTATCGCTAGCCTTTATGTGATCGTAGCATTATAGCACATATTTACACCTAGTTCTGTCGTACAGGTCATATTAGGTGACTCCGACTTGTGTGCTAGCATAGACTAATGAGCAATAGGTCCAGTCGTACATGTCACATTAGGTGACTCCGACTGGCATGCTAGCTTTGATTGATTCACACTTGACTTACATTTATTGTTGCTGAGATATTGTGACCTGGTATGCTTTTGTTGTCACTGCTTTCGTGCATTGGTTTTTCATACTTATACTTAGTATGATTTTCTGGAAAATATACAGGTTTTACAGCGAGGGGTTATAACGTTTTCAAAAGGTTTTTATTAAAACTTTATTTTCAGGCCCACTCACCTTTGTTTTTCGCCCTTCCAGGTTCTAGTAGCAGAGTTTTCGTATCGATGAGGATTGGGTTCTCACCCTATTTTACTGTACTGTACTTATGCTCTGTCATCACGTGTGAATTGGGTTCATTCCCGCTCACAGTGCACTCTTGTATTTAGGCACTTTTAGGTTTAAATTTATTCATATTTTCCACATCACTACCCTTTATGGCTTCGTTACCTTCCAGGTGTTGGCCAGCACAGCTCGATTTGGAGTCCTAGTGGACATTTCGGGTCGGGGTGTGTCATCGTAAACACAATAAAACTATAGACTGTAATAGAGTAGGTATGAAGTAACATATTAGTGTAAACTATTTATTTATTTGGTACATTTGAATGATTGAACGATGTTTGATTCGAATGTTTTTTTGTAAGAATGATTTTCAAAGATAGATAAAGAAATTGAACAGAAACGATAAAATTTTTACGGTAAAGGTATGTTATTTGCAAGGAAAAAATGAATTCATCCCCAAGAGAAAATGCAAGTACTGTTTTTTTAACCTAACCCAACCAATCACAAAAATAGTAATATTATTATGAATAATACTTGAATTCCTCTCTTGGGGAGTGAGCTCATTCCTGCACTTGTAAATAACGAATCTCCATTGTAATTAAAATCGGAACCTTCCAATCTCTTAATCTTCATTTGAAGATTATCCTTACGAAAAAATCATTCGAATCGGAAACCGTTTAGTCATCCAAATGTTTGAAAATATATCAACGGTGTAAGTACCAAGTTGCATATTCATGATAAAAGTTGATTTATTTGATATATTTGGATAACTAAACGATCTCCAATTCGAATTATTTTTTTGTAACGATGGTATTCAAATAGAAATTAATTATTAAACAATTCCGATTATGAAGTTTCTATGGTGAAGATTTGTTATTTGTAGGTGGGAGTATGAGCTCATTCCTCCAAAAGGAGAATGCAAGCATTAAGGTGTTTATTTCTCATTGGTGACAAATCATTTGGTTTAAAATTTTGTTCTCCCTAGTATTATCCTATTATTATATAGTAACAATAGAGAGATAATTAAGAAGATTTTGTTTGTGTGTTTAGGTTTGACGTTTGATTTTTTTTTCTTTTTATTATTTATTTATTTATTAATTTATTTTTTTGAAGATTGCCTTGGCAGTGGTTTTTCTAGGTATGGACGAAATTAAGCAAGAGTTTCGTAATATACGCACGTTTTTCAAGTTTCGAGGAAGGTGGTGCGTACCAAAGGATACTTCCAAACTTTCCAATAATGGCATTCAAGTGGTTTACTACAAACTCAATGGCTTTTTCTTGGCAACCAGCGGTAACCACTGCTGCTGCTCACTCCCTACGATCTCAACTCAAACCCTTCCAACCCTTTCCTCTCTCACGCATTAAGAATCTGAGGGCCACGATGAATAACAAACTCACGGTGCTGCTGCTTCTGCTATGTGCAGCTAATTTCCACGTCACCTTATCATTTGTAACAGATGGTAAGCTGATCTCATCTGCTGTTTATGCTGTTTTTATCTCCTGTACATAGACGGTTCCTATAATTGTATTGAATTATATGGTTGGCTGATCCCGTCTGCTGTTTATGCTGTTTTTATCTCCTGTATTTATAGACAGTTTCGATAATTGAACTGAATTATGAGAGAGTTTTAGGAAGGTGCAGTTTGTTAATTTTAATGAGGAGTACTTGAAAATTTCTCATACGTATATATATACACGACTCTGTCCGAGAGAATTCATTTCTAGTACTTAAGTTATTATCAATTTCAAGTCACTCTTGCTGGAAAATAAGTTGTTTTACTTTATGCAATCACTATGCTCAAATACCTAACAATATTACTATGTAGCCTTTCAAGTTCATATTTTCTTACAGCTCCTCGGTAGGAGGGTTGTCATAAATATTGAAGTCTTGTTAGTTTAGTTCCTATGCAATGAGTGAGAAATTTTTCAGTGTACCAGAACATAAGTTGAGACACTGTATGTAATAATATAAGTGAAAAAATTGCTAAATATATTTTAAAATCATGTCGTTCAGTTATATTATATTACGTGGTGTACCTCCTTGTATTTCAGATATCCAAAAACTTCTCACAATGAGTTCAGACCCTTTTTAACTCAATGAAGAGGTTGTTTTCATTGATTTCTTACTTGTCTATTCTTGCAATAAGGAATTTTTCTTCCTAAGTTTTTTAGGGTTTTCTTTCGTTCTCCAACAAATTTTTTTAGCTAGCTGCTTAATTAGTTTATGAATCATCATTTTCAACAAATTTCTTCAGCTACCTACTTAGTATTATGATTTAATGATATTTTTTCTATATGTAAATAATCTTAAATGACTGGTTCAATATCAAATTATTTTAATAGACTTAGTTTTATCCCAAACTCCACACTCTTTAATGTAAATATATTGTACAACTAAATTAACACTACAAAAAGTTACCCAAATGCAATTTTTCCTTCATATATTTATTTTGACTAAATTATACATGATATTTTTCTAAAGTATCAATAACAGATAATTTGTATATTTGTATAATGGGAAGGCCCCGCTAGACTATCTTTTTGCACATGCGGTGACTTGGTGGGAGCTGTATATATATCCAGTTTGCATGGCTGGCAGCACTATCGTTTTCATCTTATTCCCAAGTTACATCTAATACATTTATAGTGTTAATTTGGTTAGTCTTATGACGGTAACAATATTTGGAAGTATACAAAGAGTCCAAAACCAAGTAACGTCCCCAATTTTGTCACCTAACTCAAGTTACAAGGGTTTAAGAGCATTACCATAGGGCTCAGAGTCTAACTGAATTACCATCACATCATATGATCGGTCGACATAATATATGATGTGATTGTGGCATCAAGGGTATGCCTTAATCTTAAGAACAAGGTAAACACCATCTTACGTAATATCATATATACTATTGAAACTTATTAGCTAGCTTTCGGTGGTCCTTTTTGTTGGAAATTTTGAGTAGAAATTTCTTATGTGGGCTTTGTCCCACATTGACCACTCCCACAAGGTCTCCACACTTTATAAGGCTTTATCCCTTATAAAAAAGTGATTGGAGGATAGACCTTGGAGAAGAAAATTGGGCTCACCATTGGGGTTGGGCTTTGGGATGTATTAATTAATTAGTAATTAATATATAATTAATTGTCAAAAGATGGGCTCTTGGGCTCGGGCTCTAATAATTAAATTATTTAATTAATTATTTTTCGGATTTAATTGATTATTTTTAAATTAAATTTGAATTTAATTATTTATTTATTTTTAAACCAACAGACTCATCCTTTTAGATGAAGTCTGAAGAGTTTAGAGAAAAGCACCCCTTATGAGAAGATGCCTTCCAATAGATGCATCTCTTCTCTATACCTGTTGCGAACAGGCATAATCACATTATATATACATTCATCTGCTTGGCATTTAGAACATAGAAAAACATAAATCTCCTTCTACAACCCATAAGCATTCTTACTGAGAGTACCACAAAGAAATTCGCCAGAAGTTAAGTTTTTCGGTGCTGGAATTCTAACTTGATCGTTGAATCCTGGTGAAGCAGACGTCTGTAGAACTACAAGCACAGAGTAGGGACGAAATTTATGTTTCAAGTACATTGCGGTACGCAAGCCTCGATCTTTACTGTTTCTGTATAATTTTATTTCGTTGTTAGTACATTGTTCATTCTTTATCCAAATTTATTATTTATTAGCATAATTAAATTTATCACATATTGTTGATATATTTCCAACAATCTTGAAACAGAAAATGGATCAACAATCCGTGACTGTGAATGGTGCTGTGCCAAAGTACTCTGAAAAGCCTAAGAAATTCAAGGGGCTGGATTTCAAGAGATGGCAACAAAAGATGTTGTTTTTCCTGACAACCATGAATCTCGTTCATGTTGTCAAGGAAGAGGCTCCGAAGTCTAATGAGAATCCAATGACGAAAGAGACTGTCATGGCAATTGAAGCTTGGAATCATTCTGAGTTTTGTTGTAGGAATTATATTATGAATAGTTTGGATGACAATCTCTACGACATTTATTCTTTGTGAAAGACAGGGAAAGAGTTGTGGGAATCCATGGAGAAAAAGTATAAGATTGATGATGCCGGTTCAAAGAAATTTGTTATCGGTAAGTTTCTCAAATATACAATGATGGATTCAAAATTTGTTGTATCTCAGGTCAAAGAAATCCAGAAGTTGATCTATGCATTGCACTCTGAGGGATGCGAGATCAATGGGGTGATAATCGAGAAATTGCCAACTCCCTGGAACGACTTCAAAATTTATCTCAAACACAAGCGTCGTGAGATGAATATAGAAGATTTGATTCTGAGGCTACAAATGGAAGAAGACCACAGAAAGGCAGACCGTTCTGAAGGGTTTGCAGCCATTGAAGCCAATGCGAATTATGTTGAGGGAGGAAACTCCAAGGCCAAGCCAAGAAAGAATAAGGCTTCCGCTCCGAAAACAAAGCAATTTGTGTAATCTGCCCTTGCTCCTAAAGGCAAGAATATGAAGAAGATTAAGGGCACCTGCTATGTGTGTGGCAAATCTGGTCACAAGGCACAAGATTGTTATCATCACAATGATGGAAATCATGCCAACGGAAACAACAATAACCATGCTAACATGGCAATCACCGATGAAGAGTTGGCTGCTGTTGTGTCTGAGGTTAACATGGTCTCGAATGAGAGTGAATAGCTGTTGGATACTGGTACTACCAAGCACATCTACGCTGACAGAAATATGTTCATTGAATATCATCCTGCTGCCCCTGAAGAAAAGCTGTATATGGGCAATTCTGCCTTATTTGCGGTGGAGGGAAAAGGCAAAGTGGTACTCAAATTCACATCTGGAAAGAGTCTCACCTTGCTGAATGTGCTTCATGTTCCTGAAATAAGGAGGAACTTGGTTTCTAGACCTATTCTGATTACTAAGGGCTTTAAACTTGTAATGGAATCCAACAAATTTCTACTTACCAAGGGTGGGATGTTTGTTTGAAAGGGCTATGCGGCTGATGGCCTCGTGAAACTCAATGTAATTGCCATTGATGATGCTAATAAAATAAATGTTTCTACTTATATTGTTGAGTCTTCTAATATTTGGCATGCTAGACTAGGACATGTTAATTTTCGTTCCATGCAAAGAATGGTTAATTTAGATTTATTACCTAAATTCGAAATTGATTTTAATCATAAGTGTGAAACATGTACTGAATCGAAATTTGCTAGGCAAACTAGAAAGTCAATTTTGGAAAGATCAAATGAATTACTTGGATTAATTCATAGTGATCTTTGTGACTTTAAATCCACACCAACTCGTGGAGGAAAGAATTATTATGTCACTTTCATTGATGATTGCAGTAAGTATTGCTATGTTTATTTGATTCATAGCAAGGACGAAGCTTTGAATATGTTTAAGACATATAAAGCCGAAGTTGAAAATCAACTTGAGAGAAAAATCAAAGCACTTAGATCCAATAGAGGAGGAGAGTATGAGTCTACTGCCTTCTCAGATTTTTGTGCGCAACATGGAATTATACATCAAACAACGGCTCCATACACACCACAACAAGATGGTGTTGCCGAAAGGAAAAATAGAACATTCAAGGATATGATTAATTCCATGTTAAATAGTTCTGGGCTTCCACACATTTTGTGGGGTGAAGCTTTACTTACTGCAAATACCATATTGAATAAGGTTCCTCTAAAGAAGATTGATAAGTCACCTTATGAACTATGGAAAATACATAAACCCACTTATAAAACCCTCAAAGTGTGGGGTTGCTTAGCAAAGGTGCAAGTTCCATTACCAAAAAGAACGAAACTAGGACCTAAAACTATTGATTGTGTATTCATTGGATATGCAAACAATAGTGCTGCTTATAGGTTCCTTGTTGTAAAATCTTCAATTTCTGACATACATGTTAACACTATATTAGAATCTGCAGATGCAAAATTCTTTGAGGATATATTTCCTTACAAAGAAAAGGAATCTGGTTCTAATACAAAAAGGGTTCATGATCATAGTCATGATGAAGCCTCTTCTTCTGGTGTCCAAGAAAAAGATGTGGAACCAAGAAGAGGAAAAAGAACCAAAGTTTCTAAAAACTTTGGACCAGATTTCATTGCTTACTTGTCCGAGAATGAACCTAGAACTTTTAAAGAAGCAATGTCTTCTTCCGAGGCTCCTTTATGGAAGGAAGCAATTAAAAGTGAAATGGAATCCATTATGGAAAATAACACATGGGAATTGGTTGATTTACCTCCCGGTAGTAAACCAATTGGTCATAAATGGATTTTCAAGAAGAAACTTAAGGCGGATGGAACCATTGACAAGTTCAAGGCACGTTTAGTAGCCAAAGGTTATCGTCAAAAAGAAGGGTTGGATTATTTCGACACTTATTCTCCAGTTTCTCGCATAACGTCAATTAGGACGTTAATAGCGATTGTGGCTGTGTACAACTTTGATATACATCAAATGGATGTCAAAACATCATTTTTAAATGGAGAACTTGATGAAGAGATATACATGGAACAACCTGAAGGATTCGTGCTTAAAGGACAAGAAAGCAAAGTGTGCAAATTAGTTATGTCATTATATGGACTTAAACAAGCACCAAAACAATGGCACGAGAAATTTGATCATACTTTGTTGACACATGGGTTCAAAATAAATGAATCTGATAAATGTGTCTACATTAAGAGTAATTATAAAACTTGTGTTATTGTCTGCTTATATGTGGATGATATGCATGAATGGGAAGTGATAAAGACATAATAAACAAAACAAAGAAAATGTTGAATTCAAGTTTTGACATGAAAGACTTAGGTCAAGCCGATGTCATTTTAGGAATTCAAATTAAGAGAAATAGTGAAGGGTATATCCTTACACAATCCCATTATGCAGAAAAAATATTACGAAGGTTTGGTCAATTTGACTGCAAACCTGTTGCAACTCTTTTTGATCCTGGATGCAAGTTAGAGAAAAATAAAGGCAATGCCATATCTCAACTTGAATATTCTCAAGTAATTGGAAGTCTAATGTACTTGATGAATTCAACTAGGCCCGACTTAGCTTATGCAGTAAGTAGGCTTAGTAGATATACAAGTAATCCAACACAAGAGCATTGGGATGCTTTAGTAAGAGTGTTAAGGTATTTGAAAAATACACTTGACTATGGATTACACTACACAAAGTATCCACCTGTTGTAGAAGGCTTCAATGATGCTAATTAGATTTCTGACACTACAGAATCCAAGTCGACAAGTGGATATGTTTTTATCTTGGGAGGTGCAGCAATATCTTGGAAATCCTCTAAACAGAAATGTATAGCTCGTTCCACCATAGAATCAGAGTTTATAGCTTTAGACTTGGCTAGAGAAGAAGCCGATTGGCTTAAACATTTTCTGGAGGATATTCCAGTGTGGCCAAAGCCTGTAACTGCTATATGTATACATTGTGATAGTATGGCTGCGCAATCAAGGGCCAAAAGTCATGTATACAATGGAAAGTCACGACACATCAGGCGTCGGCATAATACTCTTAAGAAGTTGCTCTCCAATGGAATAATATCCATTGATTATGTGAAGTCAAAGGAAAATATAGCTGATCCTTTGACAAAAGGCCTACCAAGAGAGCAAATATTATTTACATCTAGAGGAATGGGTCTAAGGCCAATTCAATGAATCGAACTGGGCGGAAACCTAACCTAGCTGATTGGAGATCCCATGGTCTAGGTTCAATAGGCAAACTGGTTGAGTTTGATTCACAAGTTGAACACACAACTTACCCATTCTTATGATACAATGTGTGTTGTCTGTTGAGTTTAAGGGGTTATGTTTTATACATTTAATGACTTTAATATCTTGTTATCAAGAGGAATATGGCAGACCATTCTTAATTACTGTCACTTATATAGGAGTAAATGGGGCCACATTTATGAGAATTGAAATGGCTAAATTCTCTAAAGCTTCTACGAAATCCGGGATCTGTTCAGGGCCAAAATGAACACAACCGTATGAATTGATGTGTGGCAGACATGATATGTGTGTAGCATATTGTCTCGGTTTACTTCTGTGGTGAACAGTTCAAGATCTTCCACATCCACAGCGTCACCAAGTAAACCCGATATGTTTTCACTAGGGTAAGTTCAAGTCCAAAAGACACTTCATCTGATGCATATCATGTCTCTTCTTTCTCAGTTTTAGGCAGCCTAGTCATACATTTGCATTTACATTTGCATTCAAATGTGGGGTCATTGTTGGAGTTTGAATGAAATTTCAACTCAAATGTGGGGTATTGTTGGAAATTTTGAGTAGAAATTTCTTATGTGGGGTTTGTCCCACATTGACAATTCCCACAAGGTCTCCACACTTTATAAGGCTTTATCCCTTATAGAAAGTGATTGGAGGATAGGCATTGGAGAAGAAAATTGGGCTCATCCTTGGGGTTGGGCTTTGGGGTGTATTAATTAATTGGTAATTAATATATAATTAATTGTCAAAAGATGGGTCTTGGGCTCGGGCTCTAATAATTAAATTATTTAATTAATTATTTTCGGATTTAATTAATTATTTTTAAATTAAATTCAAATTAAATTATTTATTTATTTTTAAACCAACAGACTCATCCTTTCAGATGAAGTCTGAAGAGTTCAGAGAAAACGCAGAGAAAAGCACCCCTTCTGAGAAGATGCCTTCCAACAGATGCATCTCTTCTCCATACCTGTTGCGAACAGGCATAATCACATTATATATATATATATATATATATATATATATATATATATATATATATATATATCCATTTGCTTGGCATTTAGAACATAGAAAAGCATAAATCTCCTTCTACAATCCATAAGCATTCTTACTAAGAGTACCACAAAGAAATTTGCCAGAAGTTAAGTTTTCCGATGCTGGAATTCTAACTTGATCGTTGAATCTTGGTGAAGCAGACGTCCGTAGAACTACAAGCACAGAGTAGGGACGAAATTTATGTTTCAAGGACATTGTGGTACGCAAGCCTCGATCTTTACTATTTCTGTAATTTTATTTCGTTATTAGTACATTGTTCATTCTTTATCCGCATTTATTATTTATTAGCATAATTAAATTTATCATAGATTGTTGATATATTTCCAACACTTTTTCTTTTCATATTATTTCATGGATACTTCTCTTGTAATTTCTGATGCAGTTCCATATGATATCAATAAATTCGGTACAAATAATATTACTATAGCATCGTTAAATAATTTGTTTGAGTTTTAGACATCAATTGATGTTGTATGTGACAACAATAGCAAGCAAATTAAATATTGTTAGCGGTCACAGCGGTAAGATTTGTGAGTTAATTTACATGTTATTGAAAATAACTCTATTCATTTCTCAGGCTTATTACCCAACGGCAACTTCGAGTACGATCCAAAGCAGTCAGAACTCAAGGGCACAGTAGTGACAAACCCTCATGCAATTCCCAACTGGGAAATCTCAGGCTTCGTCGAGTACATAAAATCAGGCCAAAAACAAGGCGACATGCTGCTGGTCGTCCCCGAGGGTGGTTTCGCAGTCAGGCTCGGCAACGAGGCCTCGATCAAGCAGAAGTTGAAGGTCAAGAAAGGCGGGTTCTACTCCATCACTTTCAGAGCCGCTCGGACGTGCGCACAGGAGGAGACGCTGAACGTGTACATCACTCCCAACCTTGAGAAAAGACACTGGGGAATAATGCCAATCCAAACAATGTACAGCAGCAATGGATGGGATTCGTATGCATGGGGTTTTAATGCAGATTTTGATGAGATCGAGCTTGTGATCCATAACCCTGGTGTGGAGGAAGATGTTGCTTGTGGCCCACTTATCGATTCTGTTGCTTTGAAGCTCTTGGCTTCTCCTAAACGTACTAGAGGTAAAAAGTTAGGGGTTTTTTTGTTTTGTTTTTTTATTGTTCTTGGTAATTGATGAGTTGATTGTGATTTTGCATGCAAAGCCATACATTTTTAGCCAACAATCAAAACCCATTTCAAATTAATTAATTTCCCATAAAACCCAAGCTTTGTTCTTCCAACTCTCTTACATGACAAGAGTGAATTTCACATGGGTCTCGCCTAATTCAAAAAGTTGTTAATTGAATTTTTCATAGCTTCAAAGATAATTCTAAGTGATAATCTGATAACATAACTTGTAAGATCTAAATTATTTTTGTTTTAAATATCATATACCCGAATTTAAGAAAATTTCATTACCGCTATATTAATATATTACTAATCACATTATCATTTTACTTTCATCTGAAGATAGAGCTAACTTGTAATTCAAGTAAATTGTACGTGAATTTGCTAAGACACATAATAACTATGTAACCTATATGTTACAAACATCTTTCTTTTAACGTTGTCATTTTTCTTTACCAAAAAAAAAAATGCTTTTCATTTTTGTTCAATTAATATTTTTGCAGCCAACTTGTTGAAAAATGGAAACTTTGAAGAAGGGCCCTATGTGTTTCCCAACACATCATGGGGAGTCCTAATCCCACCCCACATAGAAGACGACCACAGCCCACTACCAGGCTGGATCATCGAGTCCCTCAAGGCCGTCAAGTACATCGACTCCAAGCACTTCTCCGTCCCCGAAGGCCGGAGAGCCATCGAGCTGGTCGCCGGCAAAGAAAGCGCATTGGCCCAAGTCTTCACCTTGCTCGGAAAACTGTACGCACTCACATTCACCGTCGGCGACTCCAACAATGCCTGCGGAGGCTTCCTCGTCGTCGAGGTGTTTGCCGGCAAAGACACCCTCAAAGTACCGTACCAGTCCAAAGGCAGAGGTGGGTTCAAGCGCGCCAGGTTCCTTTTCACCGCCGTAGGGCCGCGCACCAGGATCATGTTCTATAGCACGTTTTACACCACGGCCACCGACCACTCTGGGTCTCTGTGCGGCCCCGTCATTGACGATGTCAAGTTGCTTAGCGTTCGCAAACGTGTTTGATGGAATGCCACAGATCGAGAAAAAGTTTCGCGGCTGCATTGGTCTTTTAGCTGACTGATTAAGTTATATATGTTCTGTTATATAGGAGGGGGGTTTCTGAGATTTTACTTTGTTGTAAACTTGTAATAGGAGGTAGGTGTGTAATACGAGGTTAACATGTGAGTGGTATCTATATGTGATGTGTAGTGTACGCATCCTTTTTATGAAATGAAATGATCGAGGTTTGGTAAAATATTATTATTATTATTTTTTTTTTTGGAAGGAAGTGGTGTTTCTGTTTTGATTTTTCTACCATTTCTGTTTTTTTTTTTTTTTTTTTTTTTTTTTTTTTTTTTGTGGAGTGAGTCTAAAAATAATCGTAACAAAAAATTACTCAACTATTCTAATTTGATCGTTGGATTATTTTGGATAGCTAGTTTGGCATGAGCTTTACTTGATTGTCTTAAATACTTATAAGATGAACGTTAGGTCGTCAAAATGTAATGTTGAGGGAGCCCTTAAAAGATTATCCTAACCAAAATATCATTGTTGAATTAGATGGTAGTCATATTCGTTTATTTTTTCACTACAAGTTAATTTCTTAATAATTTTGGATTTGTCCAAATTTTGCATGATGGTCTATGAATGATGATTTAATATAGACGATTAAGATCGTCAGAAAAAAAAGTTGCACAATGATCCCCTAAAGTGTCCCTCAAATAATTTTTTATTTTGAACAAACTCTATTATCTACACTAAAGGAGTGGGGGAACCTTTTTTTTTTTGATAGAAAAGAGCAATACATTAAAGGGAGAAACCCCTGGAGCACCCTAAACCCGCACAATCAAAAAACAAATCTCTAAATGCAGCGGGCGGTAAGGATCTATCCCAAATGGGAAGGTTTCCATAATGGAAGCCCACATCCGTAACAACATCAGCCACAAAGTTTGCTTCTCGATACACGTGGTTCCAGGAGATAAGATCGAATGATCCCGCTATAAGTTTAATATCATCAATGATTGTTCTCACTCTCCAGGGAACCCCGCTAGTACCTTGGACCACGTCAATAATAAGATTTGAGTCCCCTTCCACCATGATCTTCTGAAGCCCACCACTTCTTGCAATCCAGAGTGCATCCCTCAGAGCCAAACATTCCGCAACATTGATTGAAACCTCCCCCAAGCTTCTTGCCCCAGCTAGCACCGGATCACCACACTCATCCCGAATGACAAAGCCCCCAGCCGCTCCATTATTCTTGACTGAACCATCAAAGTTTAATTTAAAAACATCATCCCCCGGAGGGATCCATCTGATTAACTTCTCCTGATTCTTCCTAGTAACTACACCTTTTTTGTTAGCATTATTGTAATCATTTGCCATATTAAAGGCTAAAGACGCCACTTTAACAGGGTGGATTGATAGGAGCATATTTATGCGACTTAGTTAGTGTGTTTCCTTGCATTTTCTTAGTTAGTTTCTACTTATTATAGTGATTTAAGCTATTTTCGTGTGTTTTCAGGTTCAAATGACAAAGTTGGCAAAAAGATGCAATTTGGAGCATTTTAGAGCAGTTTTGGGCTTGGAATGGATAGCATAAGATTGGAGCAAGATGGATGGACGAATTTGAAGTTCAAGAGAGGCTAGGAATGTGCAAAAGAGTTGAAGAAATAAATCCAAGTCAAAGAAGATAAGGAATCAGCTACAAAGAAGAAGAATTATCCAAAACATTATCCAAACTACCTTATCTTATCCTTATCTTATCCAAACCTTATCTTATCTTACCATGCCTTATATTATCCTATCCTAATCCTTTCTTAACTTAATTCCTGCTGCAAAAAGGGATTCAATTTCAGTTTAGGAGACCTTAAAACCTGATTTCTAGGAACCTTATCCCTTCCTATAAAGGTGCCGCACCTATCCCCTTCTAGAAACCCCAAAATCAGCCAAATAACACCCTTTCTAGAAGTCCCTAAAAAGGTGGCGCCCCAAGCCTTCTAGATGCATGATCCAGCCGCACCTTTAGCCTAATTCCCTTTGGTTTTTGGTCTTCTAGATGTCCTATTTCCTGCTAGGATTACATAACCTTTTCCCCTTAGGATTGTGTTTTATTTTCCTACACAAACTACATTTTGTAATCCTTTTCCTACACCATCTAATTGTGCCGCACCCTCCCTCTATATATTCACATATTTGCTGCACCATTCACACCACCATCATCTCTCATTCACACATCTCTACACTACCATTCAGCCATACCCTCATTGTGCCGCAACCTGCAAGCAAGGAAGGAAGGAATCTGGAGCGTTTTCTAGGTGTTTTCTATCTTTGTTCAATGTTTAATTTAATTTATATTTGTTTGATTGCGAACATGAGGAACTAATTTCTTTATAGTTAGAGGCGAATTCAAAGCCATGGACATATGTTTTATATGAATTGATTTCCTCCAGTTATGATTTCATGAATTGTGAATGTGGTTTGCTTAACTGTTTTATTAAGAACTTGTTCTTGTGTGTTGATTAAGGATGCATACTTAGTTTGCATGCATGAATTTGATGCTAAAATATAAGGGAATTTCACCTAATCGTTATGAACTTATATTTACAAGTAGTGGAGGTTGCTAGTCACGATCGCGTTAAGTAAATTCCTGGCAGGAGTGTCATGCTTTTCATAGTCACGAATGCCTTGTCAATGCTTATGATTTTCACAAAGCTTAATGATCTTTGTTTTGTGTCTCTATCATGCTTTTCATAGTTAGGGAGCTTAATAAAGAATGATTTGGGTTGTCATATGCTTTTCTTCCAATTCAATGAGTCTAGGGAAATCTGATGATTAATTAGTTCTACACAATTAATTTGGGGCATTGTCATTCATGGTTTGTCGAAAGAATAACTGGAAATCAATTTATATGCATATGTTCATGTGTGGAGAAGGGCCCTCTAACTAGCCTTTCACCCTTTTTAATTCATCAAAATCGTTTTTTTCTAAAGTTTTTATGCAAAGTTTCTGTTTTTAGTTTTAAATTCGTCAAAAACCAAAACCCCCTTTTACTTTCTTGTTTCAAAGTGTCTAAAATCTGTTTTGTTTGTGTTTTAGAGTCTTTTGAGTCAAGTCAAAACCTTAAATTCGTCCAAAGAAGTGTTTAGAGTCCAAAACTGCCCAGATTGTGTTTTTAGGCAGTTTTGAGTGTTTTTAGCTTGTTTTGAGTCCCTTGAGTCTTTCCATACGTTTTTAACTTTGTTTTTGTGTTTTAGAGTCAGTTTAGAGGTTTTAGCAATCCTTCCTAATCCCCGGTTTAGAACGATCCCTACTTATACATATACTACAACTGTCAAAAAGAGGGTTTAATTTGAGTGCTTAACTTATATCACATCAAATTTTGGCGCCGTTGCCGGGGATTAGCAAATTTGCTAATCCCTTGTTGCCGTGTGTTTTTATTTCTTTTACTTTGATTTCTGATTTTTGTTTTTGTTTTCTTGTTTTAGGTACTACTTTATGACTCAAAGTTCTCAAACAGTTCGTGAGCATATCTTGGAGTTTGACGACGATTTTGAACGAACATTGAGAAGGAAGAGGAGGCATCCAGAACCTAGCGAACCTAGTTCAAGCTCAGAGGCCGAATCTGAATTTGAAGAAGAAGAACAAGCCATGGCTATGGATAATCGTACAATCAAGGAACTTTCAGCCTCGGGGTTGGCCAATGCCGCACCCCTTTGCATTCAATACCCCGCGGCTGCTCAAGGCAAGACCAATGAGTTCGAATTGAAGTCAAGCTTGTTGCACCACATTCCTAAATACCATGGGATGTCCATGGAAGACCCAAACAAGCATCTTAAGGAGTTCGAAGTGGTTTGTTCGAGCATGACACCCATCAATGTCGATGGGAACATTCTAATGATGAAGGCCTCGGGGTTGGCCAATGCCGCACCCCTTTGCATTCAATTCACTTATACTCGAGCGGAACACACTGTAGTTGGGACCAAACGAAACGAGTTTCCACAATACAGTTTTAATTTTTTTAATAGAAAATTAAAAGCAGCTATCAAATGAGTTTTTAGTTTTCAATTTTTTTTATAAAAAAAATAAAAAGTTGAAAATAGAAAACTAATAACTATAAGTGAAATAGTTGTTAAATGACATTTTAGATTTGAAAAATTAAAATGTACTCCCTAATCTCTAGTAGGACACAAAAAGCCACCACTGATTACAATCAAATAGCACATGTCCTCCCAATAATTAAACTAGTGAATCACGCGGATTTTTCTCAACTTCATGTCTCGAACACCACTACAGAACACACCTAATTTAAAATTGAGAAATTTTATCAGATCCAAACTTTTTCTTTCTAAAACGAACTTATAATTTTTTATTTTTTTTGGGAAATACCACATAATTGGACAATTTCTTAATCTTGGGACAAAAATAGGACAAACCGGCCATGCACAAGCCATGCACACCATGCACAAAACCGAAATTAGTAAAATGCCCACATATAATGTCACGCCCCGACCCGCGAATAAAGACTACTCACGAGTTAGGGTGTGAGCCATACATATCTTAGCTATAGAAATAAATTCTACAACCAAGATATGGTGGAAAATAAAATAAGATTATAACAATTACACCACACATCAACTAAATCTTACAAATTTTTTTATTAAATACACAATGGAATAACTATAGTGCACAAATTAATTCACAACAAAAACTATCAATTCAACAATAATTAAATTGTAACAATTCTTTCAAATGCATGAAATATATGCAGATGAGATGGATGAATGTACTCACTCCCTTCTAATCCCGTCAACACATGCCTAAGGCACCCAAGCCTGCACGTCCCATACCATGCTTATACCACTTGGCTCCGGATACGTTAGAGTATGAGTTAACTCCCGTTCATCCCTTAAACCCAATTTTTTGTAGTTAAACTCTCAGTTTCCACTTTATTATACATGCATTTCCCTCGACACCCAATGTTATATTCAAGCCCTTCCCTTAACGCCTGACATATACAAGATTTCATTATTTTATAATCATTGTATACTCAAGCCCTGCACCCTACGCCTGACATATACAAGGTTCATTATTTTATATTCAAAACAAACTTCAGCCCTTGAATATCCTCACAACTTAAACACAAGTGAGCACTTGACACAACACAACTCTTTTTCTTGCTTTGCATGAATGTTTATGTATATGTCATGTGCACATAGATATCAATCCTCACATTTTATCTAACAAGCCTGCAAGCTTCAACATAAATCAAATTGATTAGTGAAAAAAGTAATATAATCATAATATTAACAAAATAATAATATTTAATGTAAATGATAAGCAATATGTTACCATTTCCTCATTTTTTTTATTGTTTCAATTTCATTTCCTCCCTCTTGTTCTCTTTCTTTCTTCACCACTTCCCCTTCCTCTTTTTTAATATAGCTGAAATTCTACATATGTAATAGGAGTCGGATTGCTGAAAAACTTCCATGAAAGGGTGAGAAAGAAACTGGAGATGTTGGCCATGCAAAGAGGTTGGTAGAGAAGGCTAGCTCAACCGAATATCGGTTGTTCAAACTGGGATACAAGTCAGCACATAGATTGGATTGTTCTGATTTTTGGATATGTTATAGATGAGATGATAAGGAACAACTTTTGTGAAGGAAGTGTTTTGATCAGAGCTCTAAAAAATGGGGTTTTGGGGCTCATAACATGGCTGTCCGGTTTTCTGCGGGATTAGAGACATGAGTTGGTATTTTAAACATACTGGACAATCGCGCTGTTGGATTTTCCTGAAATTTGGATATATCATGGTAGATAGACAGACAAACAACTCTCATGAAGAAAGTACTATGATATAATCTATGGAGGATGGTGTTTTGATCCATTAAATAGGCTGGACGAATTTCTAGTTTTTGGATATCTTTCTTTTGATAGATGAAAATGATGGTAGTTTGATGAAGAGATTTGTTGGATCAGGTCTCATGGTTTTTTCTGAGATTTGTCTCACTTTTGTACATCATTTTCAAGGGATATAAATGGAGATTTTCGATGGTTTGGTGGAAGTGCTTCTCATGGCAATGATCTCCAAATGTAAATGCATAAACAACACAAGATTTAAGTGGTTCGCCAAATTGACTACATCCACTAGAGTTTGCTTTCATTGTATTTCACTATATATATGAGGGACTTACAAATACAATGAAAGATGGCTTGAAGCCCTAAGAACATTTTAAAGAAATATAAGAAGGTAATATGAAAGGGAGAATGGCTTTCTTTTTGGAGTGGTTCTTTCTTCTTCTTTTTCTTCCTCTTCCTCTCTCTTTTTCTCCATGTCTTCCGTTGGTTCTTTGCTCCTTCCTTTATAAAGATTGAACAACCTCTTCCTTCCCATCTAGTTTGAGGAGAAAGCTTCCAAGTGTGCCAATAAAAAGAAAGCAAGTGTTGTGCCAATCATTAGACATAAAATGTGTTCCAATAGAAACACACCAAATGTTAACCTAATCATTGATAATGGTATGTGTTCAAATGGAAAAGAGACATGTGTGAAGTTAATCAATATTATGCAAGGTGGATACAAGCATCCAAGGCCACGTTCATCTCTAAGGGATATGAATCCCACCTCTTCAAATTTTGGAGGGATGAATCATCACCAAACATTTAACTCTTAGATTCCTAATGAATACAAACTTGCCAACTCACCCTTAAGTAGACTTCCACCTTCACATTTAGAGTGGTGAGTAATCACTAAATCATTATATCCTAATGTTACAAACTCTCAACCTCATCTTTGAGAGAAAGTATCAAGACAAAATTACTCACTTAGTCCAACCTCAAACTCTCGGCCCTTTGTGAGGAAAATCAAACCAAACTCATTTAATCTCCCTTCTCCAATTCAAACTAAAAATATCTCTAATTACATATGAACATGAAATAGCTAGTTTTTGAAATAATTTGTAGCAAAAAGGATTTTACATTGAAACTATTTTACATATCGAAAATAGGTTCTTGTACGTAAAAATAATTACCCACATACATACATATATACATATAACCATTTTTTTTAAATACGGGGTATTACATATAAATACTAAAAACCCTAAACTCATTTCATCATTTTTGTCATTTGGACGAAAGGATGCCGAGAGAGCTATGTGAGCTCTGGGTTTCTAGGCTGAGCTTAAATCTCTGAGCTTTGATTTCGAGTAGAGGGAAGTCGAGAGTGAAGCTTCAAAGTGAGGGTTCTCGTTTGCATCAATGTTCCATCCTTCAAGATATGATTTTTGTACCAAATTTTTCATTTTGGCCGGAAAGTTTCATTCTTTCTGACCAGTGAAGCTTCGACAGCCATATTTCCACTGCCATCAGGTTCGTCTCTCTT
The DNA here is from genome assembly GCA_024362995.1 of Heteromeles arbutifolia. Taxonomy (NCBI): domain Eukaryota; kingdom Viridiplantae; phylum Streptophyta; class Magnoliopsida; order Rosales; family Rosaceae; genus Heteromeles; species Heteromeles arbutifolia. Next base: position 19,997,523 of record JANCRC010000012.1, read on the forward strand.
TCCCTCTCTCTCTCTCTCTTCTCTCTCTCTCCTTCATCTCTTTCTCTCTAACTCGGTCATTGTCTACATTTTTGTAACTAATTACTTGTTTGTTCAATTAGGTTTTTTGGATTTGCATAGATGGGAAGTCGAACAAAAGAGGGATGGGGAAGAGAGGACTCGAAATGTGTTCTGGAAATCTTTATTTGTTTATGGGTTTTGTTATTTTAGATTTATGGGTTTCAGTTTTTTGGGTTTTAATCTTAGAGTTTTTTGTTTTAATTCATGCTCAATATTTGTTAATTTTGTTATGAACTTGCAAATGTTTGTGAATTCGATCTCGAATCGGTGTTTGTTTGAAAAAGTTTGTGAATTACAAGTCTTAGTACAATATGTAAGAAATTGTATACAAAATGCACACTACATGCACACGACATGCACAATTATCTTACTTAAGGCATTTGCGTTGCCACAATTATCTTACTTGAGGCAATCTCTTTTGTGTACAGGTTGGATGAAGAAATTAAGAAAAAAGGAATGTCAACAATAAAGTTGTGGGATCTTAGTGGTTAACCCAGGTTTCGAATCATGCGGGAAAGATATTGTCGTGCAGTTTCCTCTATTGTGTTTGTTTCTGCTTACTTGTACATTTTGTAGGCATATGATTTGAATGTTTTTTTTTTTTTGTTTCCCAACTATGACAATAAACATTGTAGTTACTGCTGGTGAGACACTAGAATGGTTAGTCTTTTGTTTACATATGCAGTGATACAATTGCCAGTCTTCCATAAGATGTTGTATCTTCCGAAACCAACTTTATGTTCTATTGAATTTGCCTGTTTTTTCCACGTTGCAATTATGTTGTGGTTGCTACTGATTATGATAACGTACAAGTCTGAAGAAGAGAACTTGATGACCTCTTAAGTAAGGCATCGCTAATTGTATTCCGCTGCTGGTACTACGTAACGAGATTGACAAAATGGAAGCTCCGTCTAAAGAGGGTTTGTCATAAGAAATGTAAGTGAACCTTTTCATACTTTGTAAGGAATACGGTTGCCCATTATGGTGGTTTACTTCGAACAGATCGATGTTTGAGTTATGTGTTACATATGAATGTGTTTGTTTTACATATGAATTATGTTAGTTTTACATACGAATCGTGTGTTGACCAACGTATTTTGTTGTCCAGGGATCTGAAATGAATCACCGATTGGGAAGTTTGTTGGTTCATGATATCCTCCGAGAACTCTATAAACATTGACAGTCATTGAATGGCTTGTTATGGATTCGAGGTAAAATATTTGAGTCTTTTCTTGTTGGAACTGATGATATTACATTTCCGAGAGTGGATTCCAACAAAGTTATCTAAGTGGCTGTTGTTGTTTGCTCAATTGGGTTTGTCAATATCTAACCATCCATCATCGTCTTCTATTATGTGGTTGAGGCAAACATATTGGGGTTGTTACATTAGCCTTGTGTCAATGTTTTGGTTTGCATGTATACACTTTGACTTTATGAATTGTAAAGTACACACTACTGTTGTTACATATGATATGATAATTTTGGTTGACGAATTTGACATTGTGAGTTATGTAATGTTCAAATTGAAATTTTTTCATATATGTGATCCTTGTGGATTATGTGTAATTGTATCGACTATATGAATAACATGGCGTAAATGATGTCTTATAAATGGTAGAAGTAACTTGCTGCCCAATCTCCAGTTTTATACATAACATGTGCATATAATGTATATTTTTTGTTCTTATCATGTGCATATAGTGTATATTTTATGTGCTTGACATGTGCATGGTATGTACATAACATGTGCATATTCTGTGCATGATGTGTGCATAATGATATAGTGTTTATGCCATCTACAGGTCGTACGTATAGTGTATAAATGCGTATTTACATATTTCATACTTTTCACGTTAAAGTACCTTAGGACATGGTATGCGGCTCAGATAACAAACACACGTAGTCCTTATTATTTATTATCCTATAATAGTCAGCAAATACATTTCACAATACTGTTATCACCATATAATAGTTAGCAAACAAGGTTGTACCACAGTTTTAACTCGGTGTTAAAACCTTTAGTTTCATGTCTCCACTTGGACATTATGTGCTGTGAATTGTTTTGGCTATCTGAGAAGTGGAATGCCTTTTTAGCATGATGTGGATCGAAAGCTGTATGAATTCGCAGCAGCACTTTTTTGTCCCAACTTCAATGTTGCTTCCAATTTGTTGGAAGAAAAAAGTCTTCCCTTTCTTTACCTTATATACAAGGTAACATATCACTAAGTACCCAAACAAAACCCATTACCTTTATAATATTATGTTATTATTGAGGGACATTTGCAAGTTTCCCTCTCTTTATACATGGTTTTTCGATTTTGGAGGGAACCCAAGTTGACAATAAAGGTGACGAGACACAAAAGTGAGGTGGTTAAGATAATCCCTAGGCCTATAGCTCATTGTTCCAAGGTTTGCCTTGTTTTTTCCATTTTTTCCTCTCTTGTTTCTATGTTAGCAGAAGAAGTTTCCATTGCTAAACATAAGAAATTCTTTTGCAGATTGACATTCTACCTTTTCCGACAACTGAAGGTTCGGCAGGCACATTTGTGCTCGGTTTTTTAGGGTACTAAGGTAGGGTGTTTATTTCCAAGTTTCTATATCAATGATTTATGGATATGGTTGGTATGTTCCAACTTATGTTTGAAGTGTCGTATTCCACATATTTGACTAATTTTTTCTATGGTGTGCACCTGGTGTGTATATGTTGAGCATATTATGTGCATAGGTTGTGCATATGGTGTGCTTGTCTGTACTTTAATATCACAATCGTGATTGTTTACTAGTTCTGATGCACTTATGTTATGTGTAATTTCAGGTTTATGGAACAAAACATGGGGGAAGTACCTGTAATGATTTGTCATAGTGGGAGGTGGGTTACATCTGATAAGGAAAAGAAGTACGTAAGCAGTGAAGAGAAATGAGTTGTTATGTCTAAATCTATAAAATTGCTGGAGTTTTTGGAGATTGTTTTGAAGATAGCGTGTTGTGGTGCTAGCATAGTTACCCTTGCCTGCTCAATTCCAATAGGGTCCCATGCAAACAAAGTTGTGTTCATTGGGGACGATAGTGACATGCTGTATTTTTTGGAGTATAGCTTGGTAGTTATTGGTACAAAGGTGACACCTATATATGTATCTATGCTTCATATCCCGAGCAGTATGAACCCACCTCCCACTAAGGTCCCACTTTGGTCGGATGCAACGTTTGAAGTAAAGAGTACTTTAGTTGGCAAACAAAGGGTTTTGGGTATTACGGAGGTGCCTTTTGAAGATGGCGATGACATAGATTGGGTTACCATAGTGGACTTTGAATCGTGGCAGTATGGATTTCATTCAACTGGCGTGACCACTTTTACAACTCAAAATGTGATGTCCATAGCTGATAGTAATGAAGTACAACCAAATGGAGGTGTACATGTCGAAAATCGGAATGGCAAGAGAGGTACGGTTGCGAAAGACACGAATGAATCTGCCTCAAATTATTATGCTTACGTAAAAAGCCTAAGCTATGGTGTTGAGGGAAACGCGGATTGGCAGCCGTATTTGAAAATGGTGACCTTTTTGTCTACAAGCAAGATTTGTCGAGAAAGCTTTGATTGAAAGTGATTAAAGGGAATTTTCAGTACAAGGTCGATACATCTTTGAAGGGGCATCTCATTGTCAAGTGTAAGGATGCCTGATGTTCATGACGGATTTTCGCATACTGAAAATGTAGTGAGGAGTTTAGGATTACCAAAGATGAAGTCTCCCACCGATGTGATTTGGCTTTGTTGAAGGACCATCACCTGCAAGTTAACACCCGGCTTATTGGTCACATGATGAGGGAAAAGTTCAATGATCCTGATATGGTGTACAGTGCCAAAGATGTTGTACGTGATGTTAAAACCACTATCGGGGTCATAGTTAGCTATAAGTCAGCATCTTAGGCTAAAGGACTCACAATGGCATCAAGATGCAGTTCACCTAAGGTCTCATAAGCCAATCTTCCCACCTTTTGTGCCAAATTTCAGAGGCTAAATTCAGGCAGCAAGACAACCATTATAACTGACGGAGACCGTTGTTTTCAGTACTTCTTCTTTGCAATTAGTGCGTCAGTCAAAGGTTTCTTATTATGGATGCGGCCGGTATTTACGGTTGATGCATCTCACTTGAAGTCAAAGTACAAATGTATCCTCTTAGTTGCGACAGCGTTCGACTGCAATCGCAACATCTACCTTTTGGCTTTTGGAATAAGCGACACATAGAACGATGATTGCTGGGAATGGTTTTTCAAGCAACTCCATGTAGTGATTGGGGATGAACTGAATTTGGTTATAATTTCGGACCCTAATCTAAGTATCGCAAATGTGGTCAATAAGGTTTTCAAAAAAGCTCAACATGGTTTATGCATGTATCAACTTTTTCTATCACTACCCCAAGGCAGTGAAATTCTATTCCCGTGCCAAGTTTGACACACACTTCGTCAAGGTGAGAGCTTGGTAGCAAAGTACCTAAATGATGTGGGTGTGGAGAAGTGGTCACGGGCTCGAATGAATGGGAAGAGGTACAACGTAATGACCAATAACATTGCTAAGAGCATTAATATGGTGTTGCGCTTTACGAGGGGGTTGTCCATACCTTACTTGATCGATTTCATTAGGGCGGTGTTGCAAAAATATTTTTGTAAAAGGCAGGATATAACGCGTATGACCACTACCACGTTGTGCCCCGGCCTTGGTGAGAAAAAAAAATTAAGAAAAAGGGTACATGATGCAAGGCACATGCGTGTCCATAAAGTAAGCTGTAAACACAAAAATTTTGTATCAAATGAAGCAAGAACACGTGTACAAAGTAGATTTGTATTGATGAATTTGTAGGGTTACAATCTCTGTTTATGATTTTCCTCTGATTCAGTCTTAAAATTTGATGTAGATGCTATAGATTATTGATCCAAGGGTCGCGATGACTTGATCTCGGATGAACGATCGATCGATTGCTTCACGTTTTGAGCTTTAAACAATGTGTGGATAGTCTTCACCTCAGGTTTAGTGTTGCGGCAAAGGTAGTGTTGATGTAGGATTTCGTTGATTCAAGGGTCATGGCGACTTGATCTTGAATCGAACGTCGTTACAAGTTTTAAGCTTGTAACAAAGTCTTGAAGGAATCGGCACAAGTGCTTATTGATTCTTCAAGGGAATGATTCGACTTTGGTCGAAAGAAAACTTCGGCTTTGGTTATGCGTTCTTCGACAGAGCTTTGGCAGCGTATTAGTCTTCAAAGATTTGGTAAAGGTTCTCATTTTGTGAGAATTTCGACCCTTCAATGTAGAAATTGTCGACCTTGAATGTAGAAATTGTCGACCTTATGCTTGTCTTGGGACCTTGTATTTATAGACTTCTCAAAGCTTGCCTTTGGATGGATTTGGCTTTGATTTGTGTCTTGATTCGTCCATGGGAGAATTTAGGCATGTTTTGTGTCTTAATTTGAGCCACTTTCCCTTGCTTGGCCAAATTAAAGGGCTTGTTACCTATTTTGTGAGCAATCTTCAATTCTTGCGTGTTTTGTGAAGATGCTTTAGCTTTGTTTTCGGTTTTGGGAGCACTTTGGGCCCCTTGCCGATTTTAAGGAGAGATTCCCCCTTTTTGCCGAAATTTGGGGAAGTTTTATTCTTCATTTGCTTGATTTGTGTCATATGTCATTAATGACTTGTCCATTTATGATGAGTCATATGCGACATGGAGCTTTGTGATGCATCATTTGTATGCAATGAAATTTACATGTCTACATAAGCGACACCGAGTTTCATGTTTACCACGCAAATGGTGAAGCCGTGGTCGATATATGTAACAAGACTTGCACTTGCCAGAAATTCGATCTTGAGCAATTGCTCTGTAAACACGCTATTGTAGCTTACTTATTTGCAAGCTGCAACTTCTATGAGTTGGCTTTGACCTACTATAGTCATATAGTATGGGAGTTAGCCTATTCTGTTTCCATATACTCGGTATTCCCCGTTCTGCAATGGAACGCAAAATGTGTAGCTGAACGCATGTTAGTCCTGCCTCCGATAGGGAAGGTACTGCCAGGCAAACCCAAGAAGCGGCGTATCCTGTCCCAAAGAGAAGATATAGTCCATAACAAATGCAAGCGTTGCCGGAAGTTTGGTCATAACCAACGAATTTGCAGGGAACTTGTTGATATTCGCAACACCACATGATTGTTTCCCTTCCATGGGGTGTCCCTATAATGTGCATGTCATGGTATTTTTGGATTAAAATGTGTGTTTTTTTTTTTTAAATGGTAGAACCAGCTCCTTGTGTATAGGTTGTGCATATATTGTGCATCCATTCAGTCGTGCATTTGTTATGAAAATAACAAGGATATTCAGTTGTCATGTTTACAACCCACACTAAATAGGATAGGGTATGTGTGAAAAAATGATATCTATACAAGTTTACCATGATGTGGGTGAAAACCCATTGGGTCAAATTAAATGGCCAAATAAAACCCTAATTAAAACTCTTTTTTTTACAACATATTATTATTAAACATTTATGAGTTGATTACACATTTACATGGAATGCACACCTCAAGTAGGTTAGGACAAGACATAGAGGCGAGGTCATGTACAACACATGTACAACTCATCTACCTTGTCCTATCAATCAGGTTACGAAGCCAACCAATACATTTGCAAACAAACCATTGAAGCCAACTTTTGCTAACCAATTTCCACTTTTTAGCTTGGGATTTACACAGAGAAACCTTAAAATAATGGGGTAAGTATCATCCTATTTGCTGCCAATTTTTTAGGAGAATCCCAAATCGTACATTACATTGCTCTTTATCACACATTTTTTGTTAAAAAATTGGGGAAAGTATCCCACAAAGGTATTTTTGGTGCCATGTATCCATCCTTTGTCTAGGGAACCACAACAACTTATTAGCGCCAATTTTTTGCCTATTTCATAGATAATCATGTCTTTGTTCACCTGTTAAACCACAAAATTTCACATTACTAATTGCACACATGCACACACGCACGCACACACAAGAATTAAGTTGTTGAAGTCTATCGAGGCCGACCACAGACTTTGAGCTCGGAGGAACCGCTTTAAGGTCAGACTCCTGAAACATAAACTGAAACAATGTTCGTATGAGGACAGTGTTAGCCAGTTCAAGGTCTCCGAGGAGCTTGAAAGGAAGAAGAAAAATAAGAAGAAGAAAGCCTATGAGGGAGGAGTTGAGTTCTTCCGGGTGTACGCCAATCTTCACAGCAGCGCCAAGGCCAACAAGGATGGGCTTGATGTCGACGTAACCGACAAGTGCAACCTCCTTCATAGGCGTTTGTTATAGGCGTGGCATTGGCCACCTTTTTATGTAGACTGTCAAGGTCTTTTTTTTGTGTAGTCTTCCAAAGTTGAAACTTACAGAAACCTTCTCAACTTGCTGCGCCACTGTCCTTCTTCTTAAATTGGGACATTGGCACATCAAGACAATACTTTTGATCACTTTGATGTAATATGTATTGCCGCTTGTTGTAATGAAATTGGGTTAATGACTATTTCCACTTCTGTTTTTCGCCATTTAGTATACCATGCTTTCAGTTATCCTTAAAAGAAGTTAAGAAATTTTTGACAAAACTAAAGAACTTATGAAATTATATGAAATTCTATCTAGAGAATATGTACATATCATGTGCATATATCGTGCACTGTGTGTGCATACTATGTGCATATTATGTGCCTTCTATGTGCATACTAAGTGCATGGTACATGCATGTAAAACTTGTATGTACTATGCATGGGATGTGCATAGCATGTGCACGAAAATTACAAATACTAAATTTTCACAATTTTCCCAGGCGGGAAATTCAAACCACTGCCAAAATTTGGGGCCAATTTTTAATTTCGGGAAACGTACGAAACACACCTCATTTTTTTAATTTAGTTGTCTTTTGATTTTGGTGATTTTGGGTGTATATAAGGAAACACAAAACACCCATTCTCTCATCTCTCTAATGAACAAATCCATACCACAATCAAGCAATGAAACCTTCATCTTCCCGTTCCCACCCTTACTCCCCTCGCATTTCCCCTTAGAAATCTTCTTCTTTCTGTTCCCACTCATGCTCACCTTCATCCTTCCCCCGGACGAAAGACATAGGCTCATTCGAGCCGTATGAGCTTGAAACAATTGTAGGGAGGATTACTAAGCACGAGGATGATCATGCGAAGAACATCGCATCCTTGAAGAGAAATTGAAAAGGGCTCGTCAACCCATGGAGATGTTAGCAACAAAAGAGATTGAGAAGTTTATGTCATCCGAAGCGTACAATCACGCCTTGGGCGAGCAATACAAACAAGGCTTTTGGTTGGGACTTAGTGAAGGGTTTGAGATATTTCGTTGCTATGCAATGAAAATGGATGTCAATGGGAAGTGGGCAACCGTTGACTACTACAAGGAACTTGTTGTTGGGGCCACTTGCCAGGGATAGTTTAATTTGAAGTTAATTTGAAGTTTTTTGTAGGTCCTTCATATTTTGTTATATGTTGACATACCACGTGTGGTTTGTCATAAATAAGAAGAACCTTAATATTTAATTAGCTCGATGTTATCTACGTATATTAATGGAGTTCCGCTATCGTTTCTGATGGTTTTTTACATACAATACAATAACCAGTACTGGACATTATATGTTGAAGTCATGCACATCGCATGTATACATCATGCACATGAAATGAACAGGACATTCACATACATTGCTGCATTAGGAAGCCTTAGAAGTAGAAATGCCGACACAAGGCCCTTGAATGCTAAGTAATAAAATAAAAATTACATGCTCAATATAGAAACCATGTGATTGCAAAGTGCACTAAAATTAGACTAACACGCTAATTACAACTAATGGCAACAAAAGGCCCTTGGATGTTAAGTAATAAAATTAAGAATACATAATGAATACTGAAACAATGCTATGCCAAATTCATCTAAAATTACAATTACATACTAAGTACTCAATTACGATTAGAATGGTAACCCAATTGTTTGGTCATAACAATGAAACTACTGAAATAAATGGTGTACACATAATGATTTACACAAATGCACGACCTCTGATGAACTTAATGGCAAGATTCAGTCTGAAAAAAAGCATGTTCCCAGGTTGTACATGGTCAATGTCCAAGCCCGATGATAGGTAATCAACAAATTTGAGTAAGAAAACTCCGCAGTCCAACCTACCAGAAAACAACTTCAGCTTACAACACAGTACATATTGAAGACATTTACAATTAAGTTTGAGATAAGTACGAAAGGAACGTACCCGTTCTTCGTTTGGCCGTAATTTGCCCTCACTTGAATCTCAAACGGTTTATCCATAGCTTTTGAGGTTAGCTTCAAATCGATTCTCGTAGCTTGGAATCCTGTCGCTTTTAGAAGTTGGGGAATTGCGAAACACATATGAGCAAGTTGTTTCTTCATTTTTGACCACCTCGACCTTGACGAATATGAATCGTAAATTGTGATCATGCGAAGTACAAGATGGACATCAACCAACATCCAATGGTCGCCATTCCCGTGACATGGGATGAATACTTGGTCAACATCATTCCATGCACGTATGTGTGGCATCGCATTTGCATCGGCTGACATAACCTTCATCAAGTGCTTCGAAGAGGTAAAAATCAGAGCTTCTTTTGCCTTTGCCTTGGACTTGCCCTTACCATTTCCTACAACAAAGGTCTCAAATTGTGAATATTCCTATTTCATTTTTTCCTGCACCGATGCATTGGAACATAAGTTCAGATTTTCCCACAAAATAAAAACCAAGAACATGTCTGCCTATTTGTAAATGGGGTGCAAAACCGTATTATGAACATAAGTAGATGGAAGAAAGGGTAATAATAATAACTTAACACTTACCTAGAAATGGAAGTCAACAGTTGTCCATCGCACCCTGAATTCTCTAGGATGCTCCATCCATTGCTTCCTCAGAAGGTAAAGGCCGACGTTGATGTGCTAAATCCAAGGTCATATGCATTGTAAAAGCCAAAATTAAAATGTTGTACTACCTTATAATGTGGTAAATAGAAACTAGTTACAAATGAAGAATAATTACTTACATTGTTGTTCGAAGTACCCTCGGACTAGAGGAGTAAGGTAAAAAAATTCCTAAGCCACGGTAGCCAATCCAAATAAGTCCAATTTATCGTTGGTACACAAAAAAAAAGACACTTTGTTAGGGATATATGGATATCGAGTTCATATTCAATTGTTTGAATGATGACCAAAAGTGAACTTACCTCGGCGAACCCACCCAACGCGTCAACACGTCGATGAAAGCATTCACATCCAGCTTTGGGATGATCCGTAAGAGCTCTAGGACAACAACAAAATCCTTGGCGGAACGACCATCGCCAACTTTCCTTCTTTTGTAGGATTCGAGAGGGGTGAAAGGGTGCAACGGCTGCATTCCTTTATGCTTCCGCCGCATTCCCTTACCAAGAAAGGGTTCTAAACCAGATGGACTGGTGGCCTCATTCACGTAAGTGCCTTCGTCAGTATGGGTACTATGCTCGCTGACCTCTGTGTCCTCGCCTTCCTCTCGAAGATAGAAAACTTGCCCTTCTCCCAACTCACCCTTCACTCTAAACTGCAATATACACAGCAGCGATTGGGCAACATCATTTGCGTTCTTGACCTCAATTATCTCCAGCAAGTCGACATCAAAAGTAGGAAAATTCGCAGTGGGGGCTCTGTATTTTCCCCAAGCTGACTTCCCTTCGTTGGTAGAGGTTTCATGTTGAGGGGAAGGTACGGTAAGATCGTTATAACCTGGTGGACATTCCGGGGAACTATTGACCTTCTCATCCTCGAGGACATTATCTGCGTCCCCCCCTGACCTTACCGACTTTTCCACTTTTTAGGGGTCGAGGGATTATCAAACAATTTTCCAAGTGCGTCACATCAGAGACGTTCAAGCTCGGCAGCCAACTCCATGCAGGCATGCCGCTCATTCTTCAATTCCTCTACAACTATCCTCAATCGAACTTCCATTATCACTGAAAATTCTTCAAATTGTCACTTAGAAACAAACTCAAACTCCTGCGTATAAAAAACAGTGATTTCATATCATGTCCATCGAAACTACTATCCGGTCAGAAATAGTAGATGTGTGTAAATTCAAGCTACAATTTACGGGGATTTATGTACTCCCCGCTGACCAGGACGACGATGGCAACGCTCCCACACGTGTCGAATCCCTTCTTTGTCTTTGCTTTCAGTTTGGATGAAGGCATAGCCTCAGAGTCCTGATCAGCATCCGCAACACCTTTACTTTCATTCTCCGATGTTGCATCCCTACCAGCCTCAACATCATCAAACATGACGTTCCAGTAAGGTGCCAACTTTCTTCCTCGGTCAAAGTAATTAGGTAGACAATAACCTGCATCGGACAAAATCGATGTTGCATGCATAAGTACAACCAATTCGTAATACAAAATTCACTAAGTTTATTAAAACTTGAACAAACACATACCCTTTTATGCAAAAAGACCACTCTTCAGCTTGTGATGGGACATATTTAGTTAGGTGTCCCAACGGCAAATCCGGGTCAATAACTGAAGGTTCTTCGTGCACCTATTTACATAGTTTTTCGACCTCAAGTATGACAAAGTTTCAAACAACCAGATCTACAAAATTTAAAGCAATAATGTCAATAAGTTGCAGCGAAAATGAATGCAAAAGTGCGTTTAACTTATAACAACAAAATAAAAGGGAAATTACCCGTAAAAATATGAGGAAACCTCCTCAAATTATAAGAGGCCCGGATTGTACCCCCCTCCCCCAGATTTCCCTACAGCCTTTTCTTTTAGACCATCTCCAACCCTTGGGCTAAAAGCCAAATTTTTTAGCCCGGAAAATTTTGCTTTTAACCCAACAACAGCTTTTCTATTCCAACCCTTCTAGCCTAAAAGTTTAGCCCGGGATTATTAAAGAATGAACTTAGGCTAATTTTTTTCTTAAATTAAATTAAAAATAAATAAATATGTAGACTATCGTAAATTAATTTTATGAACATTTTAATATAAAAATATTTAAATTCCGATAAATATTGAAAAATCACTAAATTTTCCACAAAGCAAGCCTTCAACTTTCACCAAAATTTCAATTCACCAATCGTTCAACAACAAATTTTCAATTCACCAACCGTTCAACACCAAACTTTCAAATTTCACCAACCGTTCAACTTTCATCAATCATTCTATATATAAACACATGTCCAATATTAGTTGATCACACAACCTTTCAACCTTCAATCATCCTCTATATTCACCAATCTTTCAACTTTCAAAGAGTTTTTATTTCCTAAAAATCCTCAATATCTCATCAATGGGTGATTGAAGAAGGCGTAGCATGGCAATGCAGATGACATAATACCAAGCAAGGATTGAGATTGAGGATGCAGAATTGATCAACGCCGAAGCTGAACTTGTAAACTCGTTTATGCAATATGAGCACCATGGCGAATCTAGCCATCGTGGTTCTATCATGGGGCATTCATTTGTGCAGCGTGATAGAGAATAGTGTCATGATCTAATGATGAAAGATTATTTTATCGAGCGTCCGAGATTTCCTGCGCATGATTTTCAGAGGCGGTTTCGGATGATGAGAGAGCTTTTTGAAAGCATCTTGAACGCAATTGTCAATCATGACCACTACTTTGTGGAATAATAAATACAATAATTATTGAAGGCATCTAGATTAATAGAAACAATAATTAATAAGACATAAATTTAATAAAGTACATAAAAATAATTAGTTGCAAACTAATATTATTTACATGACAAATAAAATATCAAGAACAAAACTCACAATTTCTATGGCACTCCTTCCACTAGGCATGCCAACCACGGCTCCCTCCAAGCTTCCCTTCCATAAAGTGCATGCTTTGTTGATAGTCTTCCACCGATCATAAACACCACCACCGTCCCGCCCGCCGCCGTTGCAGTTTTCTTGAAACTTTGCAATGATTTTATCCCACAAAACCTTTTTATTTTGATTTGTGCCAACTGCACCATCTTCGCTAACAGAAACCCATGCCAAGCATAAAGCAACATCTTCCTCACAGGTCCAATTATGACCTCTAATATGCTCTCTTGCCATGTTGAACAATTTGGAAATGGAAAAAAATGGTAGAAAGATAAATTGGAAGAATTGTAGGAGAAAATTGAGTTTTGTGTGGATGTTTGAACAAATACATAGGTATTTATAGAGTTTTTGGGTGAATTTTGAGTTAAATAATTTTTTTTAATTATTTTAGCCGTTGGATTAAATTTGGACCGTGAGATCTTTTTTTTTACCGTTAGATTTGATTATATTCGATCTCAGCCGTTTGATTTAATGTATTTTAAAATAACATATTTTTTTTAAATGAAATTTGAATCTGGACCGTTGGATCAACCAACGGTCCTTAAATGATGGTCGTCGGATGGGGAAAAAAGTCATTAGGCTGGAGGGAAGTGGCCGATAGGGCCCTGATAGTGGCCGAATTTCAAGCGAGTCCACGCGGATGTAGGGGAATTTGGGCCGGCTTTAGCATTTGGCTTTTAGCCCAATGTTTTAGCTTGGGTTGGGTGGTGTTTAGGGCGAAATTTTGGGGGAAAATTTGGCAAATAGCCCATGGTTGGAGAGAGTCTTACAACCTTGTGGCGGGTCAAAGCGGCTGCAGATATGCTTAGCATCAACACCTGGAATAATGCAATTCTGTAGGGATATGTCTCCCATTTTTCTTCATCTTCTACCAACTAAAGCAGGTGGTAGTCAAGGGCTAACTCATTCTCCTTGCCCAGAACAACAAAGTGGGCAAAGTACAGTAGACCAAGCTTGTACATATCTTTTGGATGCTGGCACATGTTAAATTGCTCCTCCAATTGTTTTAGGGTTATCTTCTTATTCTCTCTGAAATAGATGTCTCTAAGATGACATTCATCATCCTTCTCTTTAGGGGGGGAATTCTTCGAAACTGAGTTCTGTCACCAAACAGAATATGCGCTCCTGAAAGTCTTGACATGTTCCCAAAAAAGGAAGGAGATGGAATCATCACTCACGTTATCCTTAATAGCCCTAAGGATAGTGTAGTGGGTGAGCAACCCGAACCAGTCAATGCGGTCCACATCAACCAAATGGCCGAAAAACGAAGCCTCAAATTTGTTCAGTAGATCCTTTGTAAATCGACCTCTATTATTACCTAGACACCCCGAGGCATATGACAAATAAGTGATGGTTGCAGGAAACACCTCATCCGGCGGACCCATGAGTTTTGTCGAAGACACAGATTTGACTTTGGACCTGCAATATTTAGAACATAAGCAAATCAATTAAATAAGATAAGCATGCACACGGAATATGCACAGTATATGCACATTGTCTGCCCAAATTAAACCAGTTCATTAACAAAATACAACTAAGTATGGCCAAAATCAACGCGTGCATAGGATATGCACAATATATGCACATAGTATCTACCAATTCAATGAACAAAATTCAATCGAATATTTCCAGCAATATCAAAAGGATATGCACAGAATATACATATAGTATGCATAAATTCAATGAATTCATGAACCAAATTCAAGCATGCCTAATATATAAACATGCACAGATTATGCACGCAGTATACATGAATTGATGAACATGTTTCAATCAATTAATTTCCACCAACCTCTAAACCATATGCATAGCAAAAATTAACATCAAACAACTTAACTGTACAAAACACTAATTCGCACCCAAAACCCAAAATTCCCAATTTTACAAAACCTAGGTTTAAATAATTAAATTTCATTTCAAAGTGTACCTATTTTTGGATTTTGCCATTGAAATCTTTTGGAAAGGATGTGCAAATGCTGGGGTGGAAACAACTTTTACAAATATTTTGAAAGGATGTGCAAATGCACAACGCAACACCTCCTAAATAGATGGAGTGGATGGAAAAGGTTGCGTTGGTTGGAAACTAGGGTGGAAAGGATTGCGTTGGCCAGAAATGGGGTGGAAAAGATTACGTCGGTCGGAAATAGGGTGGAAGAGGCTTGCACCGTTTGGGGTTAGAGTTCTTGGAGCTAAGGGTTGGGCACCACAGATTTTCAAACAAGGAGGAAGAAATGTTGACTTGATTTGACAAATTAACCCATTTAAATACAAGGGCAATTAGGTCATTTCAAGGTGTAGGAAAAATCCTATTTCTGTCCAATTGTTGTGTATCGCATGCGCATGGCGTGTGCATATTTGGAATGTCCTATTTTTGTCCTAAGATTAAGAAATTGTCCCATTTTGGAGTATTTCCCTTTTTTCTTACTTTGAAATCTATGTGTTATCTAACATATAAATGAGTTTAGAAAGAAAAAGAAGAAAACAAAAAAGAAACCCAACCAAAGTCACCTCTGACTCTCCAAAACCAAAGACACCTAATGTACTCCACCACTACACCAACCACTTAGCCACGCCACCTGCACCTCCCATTTTAAAGACCCAAATATCATCCCACCATAATATTGAAGCAATACTTCAACACCATAATGACAACTAAATTAGAAGATATTCATCTAATTAAGCCAATTTGTTTAATCTCAACTATTAAAAACTAGTTCAATGTGTGCAAAATCCTAGTTCTTCATTCTTCCTTCTCAAAAAAATTGAACCATTTTGTCATAAACCAATTTGAGGCTGAAACTCAATGAGTTTAAATCATCAATAGGAATAACAAAGGATTTCAGCGGTCAGGGGTTGGAGAGATCGTGGAGGGGTGGAGATACGATAATCGGAAGTATTTTGCTATTGTTTGTTTTTTTTTCTTTTCATTTTAAACCCGTTTAATATATGGAGTAAAATAGGAATTCAAATTAAATAATTATAAATTAAATTTAAAAAGAAATATATTGGTCCAAATAAAATTTTCCTTCTAAATTTAGCCACAATTCATTTTTTTTCACAAGAAAAATTATATTAAAGGGAAAGCCTTGAATACAACCATTCCTTACAGAATCAAACTGAAGAGGATGAAGAGCAAATGAAGGAATACAATGATCCCAAATATGGCAATCAGTAATAAGAAGGCCTTGGCGAACGAAGGCATCCGCCACAAAGTTAACCTCTTTAAAAATTTGTTTCCAGTCAATGCAAGCAAAATTGGTTGTCGTCTCCACTTGATATTTGCAATAATAGGAGCCAAATTCCATGGCGTCGCACCCCGGACCAACACTGATTGAATGACCAACTTAAAGTCACCTTCAACCATAATCTTTGTATAGCCATTCCTTTGAGCAAAAAGAAGGCCCTCTTTGAGAGCCCTATCCTCCACTTCTGAAATAATGGCACTATCAAGATATAAAACTTCACCTTCAATAAGCTGCCCAATATGATTCCTTAAGACAAATCCTACTGCCACCTTGTACCAGCCACCGAACAGTCAAAATTTATTTTAACAAAACTCTGATACGAATGATGCCATTCAATAATGGTGGAAGTATGATTAGTATTCCTTCTCAAACATTTACAATTGGCTTTAAGATATCGCTCACCCATAGATATAGTGAATAACTTAGATCACACTAGGATGAGCATAACATTTCTAAACACCATATTATTACAATCATTCCAAATTTGCCAACAACGGACCAAACACAAGCTTAAATCACTAGGAACTTCCTTATCAACATGCTTTAAAGAAATTAGGCAATCTACTATCGAGTCGAAGTTAGTTTAGTGAAATTGCTCGGCTTAATTGAACAAAGGTTGATATGAGCATATTTATGCGACTTTGTTATCATATCTTTCCATTTACTTAGTTAATTTCCATTTATTATAGTAATTTAAGTTATTTTCGTATTATTGTAGGTCCAATTGGTAAAGTTGACAATTAGAGATCAAATGGAGCAATTTGGAGCAGTTTTGGACTTGGATTGGATAGCATGCATGGATAGCATATGGGCTGGACGTTTTTGGTGTTTAAAAGGTGTTAAACATGTGCTAAATTCTGGAGAATTTAAAGTTGAGGCTTGGAAGACAAGGAATCGTACAAGAAAGAGGAATCCTAGTTGGAGTGAAACATTATCTTATCATATCTTATCTTATCTCCAGCTACAAGGAAGAATCCTAATCATATTCCAAGACTCTCCAACTACTTCTTAGAGTCCTAAAATAATTCAAAACACCTAATTTTGTCCTCCTTGGATTCAGCCGTGCCCTATATATATATGAAGTGTCCTGCAACGTTTTAGGAGTGTGCCGCGCCTACCATTCATTCATTGAAGTTGCTGGAATTTTCAGAGTTTTTCTATCTTTGTTTTAAGTTTCAATATTTATTTTAGATTTCTTTTCAATTATGATGAACATGTGTAACTAAGTTTCTTTTTAGCTAGAGGTGAATTCAAAGCCATGATCATATGTTTTATATAAATTGATTACATCCAGTTATTGTTTCATAAAACGTGAATGCGATTTACTTATTAGGTTTATTAAGAGCTTAGTTTTGTATGTCTATTAAAAGGGCCCGCTTAGTTTGCATGCAGGGATTTGATGCTAGAATATAAGGGAATTTCACCTAATCGTTATGAACTTATATTTGCAAGTAGTAAAAGTCACTAGTCATGATTGAGTTAAGTAAATTCTTTGGTAGGAGTATCATGCTTTTCATAGTTACGAATGCTTTGTCAATGCTTATGATTTTCACAGAACTTAATGATCTTCAAGATGTCTCTCTATCATGCTTTTCATAGTTAGGGAACTTGAGAAGAATAATTTGGTTGCATCACTGAGTCCAATTCAATGAACTTAAGAAAATCTAAGAGTTAATTAGTGTTGTTCACGATTAATTTAAGGCATTGTCATTCATGGTTTGTAGGAAGAATAACTAGAAATCCATTTGTAAGCATATGTTTCATGTGTGGAGAAGAATCCTTTTGCTATCCTTTCATCCATATTTCATTCACAACTTAATTTACTTGTTGCCATTTACTTTTATTTTAATTAAATTTGTCCAAAATCCCCCGGTCACTGTTTTGTTGTTAGTTTAACTTAGTTTTCAGTTTTATAAGTTTAATTTGTGTTGATTAGCATCCCTTCTAATCCCTGGAATAGAACGATCCCTACTTACTCATACTACGATTGCGTAACATACAAGGTTTAATTTGTGTGTTAGTTTCAACCACATCAAAGGTCCCAAATCAATTTAGTGACACTGCAATTAAAGAATAAATGCATTT
Organism: Heteromeles arbutifolia; assembly: GCA_024362995.1. NCBI lineage: Eukaryota > Viridiplantae > Streptophyta > Magnoliopsida > Rosales > Rosaceae > Heteromeles > Heteromeles arbutifolia. Next base: position 20,015,824 of record JANCRC010000012.1, read on the forward strand.
TGTCCTCGTCTACGAAATTACAAAAAGGACACATCTTATCACTATTATTCACAATATGACTTAATATTTTCCTAGTCCGAAGTCTATCATGAATGAACAACCATGCAAACATCTTAACTTTAGGAGGAATATTAAGTTTCCACATCTTATTAATTAAGTTATGCTTTGTAGATTGAGTCAACGTCCCTTTCTGAATCCAACTAGTTGATTTAACAGGGAACTTACCATTTGTATTTGGACCTTAAGCTAGCACATCTTTGGAATCCTGCAAGGGAATTGTAATTTACATATTTTCCTTTCATTACTAACCTACTTGCAAAAGCTTTTCTCCTATCCCAATTAATGTTTTGATTATCAGTATTGGGTAAGAGATGGAACAACGGGTAAGGAAAAACCTAATTGTGGGACCAACACAAATTGTCCTTACCATTACCCACGTTCCATCTCATACCCTTAAGTATAACATCCCTACTTTTCAAGACACCTTTCCAAGCAAAAGAATGATTTTGTCTAATTTTATTATCTAGAAAATTTTCCTTTTTAAGATACTTCTTACTTTTACCCACTAGTTATCCTCATCAGTCATTACCTTCCAACCCAATTGTTGGAACCAAATTCGCGTAACTCCGTGAGCGATCGTCAAACGCAAATCCGATTAAACCTGAGCAACTTACAAATTAGTAAACAACTGTGAGCAAGCCTATAAAACCCCGCAGGGGGAGGGGGAGAGTGGGCTGTGATGACCAGAGGCTCTCCGATGAGCAAGTTAGTTAATGATTTTAGACTCAAGCAGTAGGCAAGAAAATTCAAGTGTTTAGATTGCGTTACCATAGATGAACCCTAGGTGGGTGTATTTATATCATGGGAAGAGAGACCTTTTTAGGATAGAATCCTTATTCTAAGCCAGGAGAATTCTAGAGGATATCTTAAAATAGACATTGCACCCTTTTAGGAGTTATGATTACTTGCAGCGTCAATCCTAGGTTGTAAGAACTCCAAGACTTAGGTTGTGTCCATATCAAGATAAGATCATGTGTCTTATGGAACAAGCATGGTCATCCAGCGGAGTCGCTAGGACTTTGCCTAGTGTCCCATAGTAGAGTGACGGTCGAACTGCTACACCGTCTGATACAGCTCTGCTCGGAGTTGGTGAGTTCATGACCAGACTTCTGAGGTAATTGTATTCAGATTAGACTAACTTCGGTCCTGGAAAATCATGGTCCCACAACAATTTAGCAAGACAAACATTATTAAAATGATCAAGTCTTCTAACTCCCTGACCGCCTACTTTCTTATGAGCATAGACCGAATCTCAAGCTACTGGAAAGATTTTATTGTCCCTACCCCAAAAAAAAAAAAAAATCCCTACACTCTTTATTAAGCTTATTGACAATCTTGTCAGGACACTTAAGCAAGACATAACATGATTGGGCATACCCATTAGATTATAGTTAATTAAAGTAAGCCTCCCCATTCTAGAAAGAGTGCTTGCTTTCGAACCAGCTAAATTTTGCTTGACCCTATTAAGTAACTCATTTCCATTAACTTGGTCTTTCAAGAAAACAATATTATGGATTCCTAGATACTTACCAATAGTAGTTTTATGTTGAATTTGCAATATATTAACAATATCAATTCTAATTGGAGAAGTAGTTTTCTTGGAAATATACAAGGACGACTTATTAAAGTTTATTTGTTGACCCGCCGCTTTAGAAAACATATTAAGGATTTGAAGAATATTCCTCGCACCCCTCGGAGTGGTCTTAGCAAACAGGAGACAGTCTTTAGCAAACACTAGATTTGAGATTTTAAATCTTCTAGGTGAGGACAAGATACCAATATGTGACTTCAGATTATCAGTTAGAGTATTGAGGTGTCTAATTAAAGGTTCCATACAAATGATAAAATATATAAGAGGACAGGGGATCCCTTCTCTAATTCCCTGCTTCGGATAAAAATAACCATGACGTGGCTTATCTTGGGTCCCACCTTCTCCACATATGGACTTCCACGTTGTACTGCCACGTAGATTTCCCGCCAAAAAATTTCCACGTCATTTTTTAAATTAATTTTTGAAAAAAAAAATTGAAATTTTGAACACAATTTTTTCCTGCCAAAACTATTCCACATCAGCTAAAAAAATATCTTAAAATTTTTTAAAGGGTCCAATTTTGGAAGATAATACAACCTAAAATATCCAAATTCTACATAAACACAAAATCCCACATCAACACATGATGTAAACTAAAGATGAACACAAATCCCACATAAACACATGATATAACCAAAAGATGAACACAAAGTCCACTTAAAACAAAACATTTGCAAAGACCAAAAGATGAACTGTAATTCATATAGCATCCTTAATCCATCTAACATTTACAAAGATATGCATTAGACATCCTTAAATATCCCAAAATGATAATGCACTGATTCAAAAAACCTACTGAAATCCATCTAGCAAAACAGTGCAAAACAGTGCATTTCCAGGGTTACAAATCAATTCAAAAAACCAAAAGAAATTCAATGTTTGTGATGTCTAATTCCAGAACCCATGTACCATAATTTCAGTTTCTATTGCACATAAAACATGACGCAAAAAATAATAATTTGTTACAATTTCTGGCATCTTTAGGTCTTGGATTGCCTTGTCTTTCTCTGCTTGGTGGCTCTCGGTAAATGAGCTTCAAGATTTGCAGATGAACCACCCTTTGTTTGTGATGCTTAATTTCAATGTTCATTACAAAAGGTCAGATGCAAAGCAAGGTTCTAAACTAAACTTGATGTTGTAAACTACAAAGGAGAGGATTAGGTTTTTACCTTAGATTTCCTTGTCCTCTTTCTAGGTACAGCTTCGGTTGATGATGATGCTCTCCCTTGTGCTGATGTGCATGCCTAGAACAAAGTATAAAATCATTAAAGGATTAAAGGATTAAAGAATGAAGGATTAAAGGATTAAAGGATTAAAGGATTAAAGGATGAAATGATTAAAGGATTAAAGAAAGTACAAAATGTTACCTGTTTGTCCCTTGGAGAAAGATGTTGATGATGAGTCCTTGAATTATGTCTTTCTTGCTTGCATATAGTACACTTCAAAGCACCTTGCCCTTTCCTTCCTGGCTTAAGTGGCTTAGGAGGACCTTCAGGATTATTTGGTGGGTTTGTGGGAGTATGTTCACCATCATTATCCAATTCACCAGCTTTTTGTTTCTCTTCTTCCTTGGTCTTCTAGGTTGCCTTGTATATAATAGAGCCAAGATTGGTGGGTTTTTAGTTTCCCCCCACAATGACATACCATTCATTGACATTATTAAGTGAGAATAAACTTCCAAGTACCGTGCCTTTGAATAGTAAGCATCCACATGATCCTCAGGTTTTTCTCTCTTGAAATGGATGACAACTATTGCATGGTTGCAAGGTATTCCCGTTAAGTCATACTTTCTACAAGAGCATGTCTTCTCAACCAAGTCCACCACATTTTATTCCCCACCTCCAGCATCCATTGGAAATTTGGTCCCTCCTGATCGTTGTGCAATGCACTTGCCACTTAAGAGTTTGGCTTCCTCCAACTTCTTCATAATCTTAGGGCAGAGATCTCCTACTTGCTTCATCATTATACCTCACCTCATTTGAATTCTCTTCATCAACATAGTGTGAATTATTTGTAGCATAGTTATAATAGGCTTTTGCCTTGGCACTAGTATGACTGCATTGAAGGATTCACACAAATTATTCAGCAACATGTCACACTTTGGATAGGTTTCAAAGTGTGACTTGCTCTATTGAGCTGCAGGCTTCTTCACTAGCCATTTGTAGGCATTCTCATCTAGCTTTTTCACATCCTCCATTGTCTTTTTGAAGTGTGAAACCGTTGTGGTTTTGGCAACTACCCATAGAGCATCCTTCAAGGTTTTCCCCTTGAAAAAATTCCTATAGTTTGTGTACAAATGCCTTACACAGAATCTGTGGTGGCATCTAGGGAGAACCTTTTGAAATGCTAGAATTAGCCCCTTTTTCTTGTCACTAATTTTGGTTTGCAATACCCACATCATCAGCTAAGAGTTCTAAGAACCAAATCCAAGCTGCCTTATTTTCCATTTCCACCACTGCATAAGCAATAACCCATGTCTCATCGTGTGGATCAATGCCCACAGCACATAGCAATTGCCCTCCATGTAAAACCTTTAAGTGGCACCCATCTAAACCTATCAAATATCTACATCCTGCCTTAAAGCCTTTTTTGCATGCCCCCAAGCAAACATATATCCTTTGAAACCTTTACCCATCTAACTTCAACTTCACAATCCTTCCATGGTTAGTCCTTCTTTTTTCCTCAGCAAAATCCCATAGTTTTGTATATTGCTCTGCATGTTTCCCTTCAATAATCTTCAAAGCCCTATCCAATGCCCTATAAACATTCATCCTTGTACACCCATGATTCCACTCAGATTCCACAGTGGCTAAAAAAGAATTCATAGGCCATGTGGGATTGCGTTTTATCCGATCCAAGTACAAATCTGTGAGTAAAGGAGAAGTCATGTTCTTATTTGCCCAAGTTCTCCCACAGGTGTGGTGATCAAGGATTGTCTTAATTTGGATGTTGTTTAATCCATGCATCTTACCAGCAGCACATATCCAATGGCAGTCATTTGCACACTTTGCAGTAATCTTCAACTTCTCATTCCTAGGAAAATGAATTTCCCCATATCCATTCACTAAGGAGTACATGATGACAACTCTCTTGAATTGCACACTATCTCTGAAAATAAGCCCTAGAGTAAGATGAGGATTCTTCATGTTCGTTTTCTCATTAAACTCTGGATAATGCTATCTTTTTTTTGCCTCATTCCTCATCTTCAGAGTGTACACTTTCCAGATCATCAGAATTATAATCTGGTTTATGAACCAGATTCACCTCCCCATCTTCAGCTTCTTCAACCTCTTCTTGTCTTTCCTCTTCTTGTTTCTCCCATTCTCCTTCATTTAGTTGCTCTTCTTCTCCTTCAGTGCTCTCCTCAGTTTGCCTTTTTTTTTCTTTTCTCAGATTGTCTTCCTGTTCTTTGCTCATATTACACCTCATCTGCTTGCTTAATCCCATCAAGCTTGACAAATTTTGGGTTATCTTCATCACTCTCATAATCATTCTTTACAAAGTCACTGTCTTCTTCAACATCTTCTTCATCACCTTCTTCATTGTAATCTTCAACATGTACATTTCCTACATCTTCTTCACCAACTTGTACACCTTATTGAGGAATTTGTACATCTTCTAGACCACCTTGTTCAGCAACTTGTACATCTTTTAAACCTCATTCTCGAGCAACTTGTACATCTTCAACCTCATTCACACATGTAGCACCCACCTCAGTCACACTTGTACCAGCCACCTCAACCACACTTATACTAGCCACCTCTTCTTGGTGTAAACCATCATCCGAGCACATAGCAGCCACATTTTCTTCAACAGACACCCCCTTATTATCTAAGGGTCATTCAATAGCTAGCAACCTCTTTCTTTTTCTTGGTTTACAAGTTATTGCCCTAACATCCCCTTCTTCATCACTTAATTCCTTAGTAACCACTATGCTTGGACCGGTGCACTCCATAGACTCCGTAAAAATGTTATTCCTTGGTGAAGGCTTCTTCTGCAGACAATTCTTCAATGTACATGTCTAACACTCAAGCCTTTGGAACAAAGTTGCACATCTTCTGTACGTCAGCATCTCTCTAAATGGGCTTCAAACCATTACAAATGTCCATGTTGGGAATCTTGTAGTAGTAGTTCATGAACATCTCACTATATCCTAGAGCTTCCACCATATCATCCATCACAGGGAGTGACATTAAGTCCTTGTCGCAATAATCTATATGTGTAACTTTCCCCCCATAATAGTATTCATGACTGAGCTCCACACCATGATGCAAACGAATGGAAAATAGGTCTAGATAACCTGAAATTCCCAAAAAAAAAAAAAAGGGTTTTTATCACAAATGGTCTCTGACATTGATCAAACACATCATTTTGATCCCTGACATTGAAAATCAATAGAAATGGTCTCTGAGATTGATCAAACACATCACAAATGGTCATTCCATTAAAAACTCTTTGGGCAATTTTCAAAGCTTCGTAACTCAATCGTTTCTTAACCAAATTCGACCCATAATATATCAAAATGAAAATAGGAAAGTGTAGAACAAGATTATACCTATTTGGAAGCCCAATGGTTTCCGGAGATGGCTGTAAAATAGCCTCAAATGTGACTGGTCCGTAGAAAAACTGGAAAACTCGCCGGAAACTGGGTAAACTTTAAACGTTCATAACTTCTTCAATAATCAACGAAATCGAGTGATTCAAAAACCAAAATCATACTTTTCGACAAGAAGAAGAGAATGGTATCTTTCTTGATGGCTAACTCGCCGTATTTTGGCCGGAAAATAGCTCGAAATTGGCTAACTCGAAAATGGTTATCCAATTTCGAGCCGTTTTCTGGCCAAAATACGGTGAGTTAGATATCAAGAAAGATGTCATTCTCTTCATATCATCGAGAAGTATGATTTTCGTTTTTGAATCACTTGATTTCGTTGATTATTGAAGAAGTTATGAACGTTTAAAGTTTACCCAGTTTCCTGCGAGTTTTCCAGTTTTTCCGCTGACCAGTCACATTTGAGGCTATTTTCTGGCCATCCCCGGCAACCATTGGGCTTTCAAATAGGTATAATCTTGTTCTACACTTTCCTATCTTCATTTTGATATATTATGGGTCGAATTTGGTTAAGAAACGATTGAGTTACGAAGCTTTGAAAATTGTCCAAAGAGTTTTTAACAGAATGACCATTTGGTATGTGTTTGATCAATCTCAGGGACCATTTCTATTGATTTTCAATGCCAGGGACCAAAATGATGTGTTTGATCAATGTCAGGGACCATTTGTGATAAAAACCCAACAAAAAAAAAAAAAAACCTAATTAGTGTAGCCAACAAACCCTAGAACCTCAACCCACCCCAAATGTAAACAAAGCAAAGGAAAAATCACATCATAGAAAAAAGCACAAGAGGACCCAAAAGGACCCCATTATCCAACAAATTAGCAAGCATTTTGAATAAACAAAGAAAAGACTACATCTTCTTCACCAACAAACAAAGCACCAAAAAGACCCTAGTTAGTGCAGCCAACAAACCTTAGGACCACACCCACCCCAAATGTAAACAACTGCAATTCAACATATTCAACAACCAACAACAATGATAGGACAAAGCATATAAAAGCACAAGAAGACCCAAAAGGACCCCATTATCCAACAAATCGGTAAGCATTTTGAATAAACAAAGAAAACAACCCACCCATCTCCAACAAACAAAGCACCAAAAGGACCCTCCATTATCCAACATTAGAATAAACAAAACAAAAGCACCCAAATTAGAACTTTTGTTGAAGAATTATCCAAAGCACAATAAACAAACTACCTTTTTCTTGACAACAATAAACAAAGCACCCAAATGACCCCCATTCTATAACATATCAGTAAACATTTCGAATAAACAATCAACAAAACCCACACATCGCCAACAAAGATTTTGGAATAAAAAAACCCAGAAGAACGGGAATAAAAAAAGGGAAGCAACAAAGCACAAAACAAACTGAAATTTGTACTTACAGTAGGTAGGCGACGTTTCCTTGGGATCCTTGCACACATTCCACCCCATTTTGAATCCTTCGAAATACTGTCAAATCCTTCGAAAACCATTGGAACTTAGGGTTTTCAACAAAAACGAACAAAGGGAAGGTAGGCGACGACGAGACGAACTTAGGGTTTTCGCTAAACGAACTATTGATTGGGATTTGGACTGCGATTTGGGGCGGGTGATATGAAATTAGGGTTAGGGTTCTTCTTTGATTCGGGAACTGGGACGAAATTGAAATGGAATTGCACGGTTGGGGCTTTAGGCTTTAATTCGAATTGCATGGTTTAGGAGGCAATTTTTTTAAATTTTTTTTAAAATTTAAAATTTTAAAATTTTAAAATTTTTGTGGAAGTCCATATGTGGAAAGGGTGGGACGCAGCATAACCCACGTCAACATATAACGGAGGAATTGACAAACAATGTAATAGAGGTATAACATTGCAACAAATTCGTAAGATAAGATATGACATTGAAAAGTTTTAAAGATGAGGTATGAAACTGTGGTTGGCCCAATAGTTGAGGTAGTTTTTTGTAATTTACTCTTAAATTTTTATTCTAATCTTCCTTTTTATTAAAGCTTGTAAACAAGTTCTATTCTTATGATATAATCATCTCAACACTAATTTTTCACAGAAACTTTTAATTCCCATCAATCTTGTTTGATGAATTTTTCATGCCAGTAATAAAAAAAAACCTTTAGTTCTTCCTCAAATTAATCATATTGCTATTTGGTCTAATTTTTTTTATATGTCTTAATTCAAGGCCCCTCCTAAGAGCGATTTCTGGCTTTGTGGCCACTGTTATGTTGAGAGAATGCGAAATCTAAAGATAGAATTTCTGTTAGAAGCAGTGTTTATTTTGTGTATGTGTGTGACAAATCCTTGTAAATTTCTGTTTAGTTATTAAAAGCGCTGCACTTTTCAGCAGTAAAGTTAATCACATATCTTAACAAAACAAGATGATTTTCGATCTTTATGAAACTGATGCATCTGAAGTATTTGTTTTCTTTTGTATATGTAATAACTCTTTGGTGACTGAAAATTCTTGTAGGTACCTTGGAACGACTTAATTTTCTGATGGGCAATTGATAGTCAATCGTTGATAAGTGTTGCTCTTACAATGGAGCCCAACAGATTTACGACTGCCATCAGCCCTTGGCCAATCTTTTTGGACCAGCATAGTGCATCACCGTACATATATTTAGTAAAAGATTTTTTTGGCTTTGGACGCTGGAGCCACGTCGGTTGTCCGACCCTTCTAGTAAAAAAAATGGATCCTTGTATTTAACTCACCCAACCCGCATTTTTCACACTCACTTTGAGTTTGATGATACGAGCGTCCACACATAGAAAAGATTCTACCAAAGATAAAAAGAGAGGGAGAAGAAGTGACATAATCTAGTTACACACAAGAACTTCCCCCCATTTAGTGGAGAAAATTTTGATTTGGTAGCTTGTCTATCGAGTTAGTCAAGCTACCTTCACAAAGGGGGAGACTGTGTGCATTTGAAAGTTGTATCTACGCGAGGTCAGATGATATCTAAATATAGAAAACTCGTTCCGTTTGAAAATGCCGATCCTTACAGCTGTTCAAAGTGCCCTACCCAAATTTCTTTCCAGTAGTGAGATTTGAAAGCTTTCTTTCATATAATGTGTTCTAGATCGGATGATATCTAGGTATAGGGCAAGAAATGGCTAAAGCAATCTTCATCGGAAACCTAACCATTAGTCCATTTACCAAAAGTGGCCACACTAAATTGGCAAATTCCAGCACGTGCACACCAACTTTCCCACGTGCGAGGGGAATCCCTACGCCCATTGGCCCCATCATCCTCTCTTCCGGACAAGCCCGAAGACTCTTTGGCCTCCTCCCACCCAGCCTCCCACCATCTTCCCATCCCTAAGCAAATTCCCATTTTCTCGAGAAAAAAACAGAAAATATCACAAAAGGAGATCAAGAGATCCAATCTCTTCGCCTCCAACACCAAAGGGGTGACCTGACATCAAAACACACACACACTCACCACCGCAACAATCAGAACCATGTGGCGGAGACTGCTCTCTTCCTCTCAGCTCAAAACCTTAACCCTAGCCGCAGGCGGTAGTGCAGCCGCTCCATGCCGATTGGCTGCTGGACCCGCCCGCTCTCTCCTCCACAAGCCCCTCCCTCTCCTCCCTAGCTACTTCAGCACCACCGCCGAAGCTGGTAATCTTTTCCACTTCCTCGTCGCAAACCCTAATCTTCCTCTGAGATCTTTGTCCGATGGGCGGGATTTTGATTTGTTTGTTTTGTCGCAGCGACGACTTGTGTGAAGAAGGTTGAGGAGGTACAGCCCATTGCCACCGGCCACGAGCGAGAGGAGCTTGAAGCTGAACTTGAGGTAACTCTTTTTTTTTTATAATTTTTTTTAATTATTATTTGTATGTTATTGTAGTTTTGTAATGTGAAAACTGTTTGGCTGATGAGAAAATGTAGGAAAAGAAAATTAGTTAGTTAGGAAGTGACAAATTTTACCTATTTCTTTGGTTATTAATTTTTGTTGCTCAGTTGAGTTCTGGTTGACGATGTGTACTCATTTTCTTATGTCATTGCGTTAAGTAGTTGAGTTCTGATTGACGATTCACACTCAATTCATGTGTCATTTTCATTAATCGATATGCAAGCGTTTATTTTCTTTGGGTTTTAGAAGTTCGATGCATTTTCTTGTTCTTTGTCTTCAGGGAAGGGATGTTCTGGAAATCAACCATCCTGTTGGTCCTTTTGGCACAAAGGTAAGTGCTATCTTGTGAAATTTAGATTGCTTAGTTTATTATCTTGGCATAGCGGTTTCCAAAGTTATTTGTGACTTAATTTGTGGTTCCTTCAGCTCGAGATATACCATGTGGAAGCTGATTGTTCTTGTAAATTGCTTTAGGAATTTCTTTGTGGGTTCTGTGATGTTTATTGTATTGTTATTTGTATATTTTCTGTGATTGACACTTACTTGAAATGCACTATGCTGTACCAAAACCCAAAAACACCATTGGGTTTCAAAGTAGCACAATCTAATTCAACATTTGCACCCAATTGAGCATATCTGGCATATTCATTCACATTTGCACCCAATTGGGCGTAATACTTTGTGAAAATTGAAAAGCTAGGTACTTTTTTTTCGTCAAATGATAGATTTTATTATATTAGATGTTAGATTAGCCACCAACGGGGTTCGAACCCACACCGTCATGCAAGGACTCAACTTTCCACCACTTGCAAAAAAAAAAAAAAGCTAGGTACTTCACTTTTATAAAATAGTTTCTGTTATTCTATTTAAGCATATTCTTTTATTAAATAAGAGATATGCATACCTGTTAGTGTTAATTTTCATAATTCCTAATTGGACTTGTCTCCACATATTAAGATATTTACTTTTGTAAATAATAAATTATTTTCATGTACATAGTTCTGGGTTGAACCATGGAGATAATATATAAAAGTTCAAAACTGTAACCTCAAAGAATCAAATGTGGAAGTGTCTTAAATGGACCTATAGGGTCTTCGATTCAAAGTTCAAATTGTCTTCAATTTGAGGCATATTTTCAAAAGCATAGTTTTTGAGTATAAAGTATGGAAGTCTTTTTATTTTATTTCCGGTTTTGTAGCTAAAGACCAAGCTGTATCTGAGTAATGGGTTTGGAACTTTGGACTGGACTGATTTCTTATGCAATGGGTTGTTGATTGTTTCGAATTTGTGTGGGATGCTCTAATCCTGACAATGTTATACCAAATTGTTTGGTTTTGGTGAAATGAACACTTATAAAACACTTATATTTGTATCATTATATGATGTAAGCACAGTTTGTCTGTCTGGCACCACTCTCTCTTAATTATTGTAAATGTCCCTTATTCATCTCAGTTTGGCTCTTTAATGATCAATTTGAATCTGTCATGGTCTAGAAGAGAATAGAATACTAATTGTTTTCATATATAAAAAGTCTGAGAGGGCTACATGTTCATTTTCTATGCATCAAAGGACAGGGATTGGTGGTTGGAAACCACTGCTTTTATTTTCCGCATGGGTGTTTCTGTTCTCTTTCTTGACCTTTGTGTTGCTATTGGCACATGCTTTGGCCATTTGTGATATAAAGTGTGAGCACTTTCAAAGCAGTTACTATTATGTTGGTTTCGCCCCTTGGGGTTGTTTATAAGGTCCTACAGTGGAATAATAAGAATTGCTTGAGTCTGAAGAAAAATGGAAAAGAATCTGGATTTGATTTATGGTGGGGGAAAACTGAACTAAATCAATTCGCATCCCTATCTTTAGATTTTTAATTTATATGTTCTGGACCTCCTTTGAGGGAGGGAGGAGGATTAGTTTGCTTTTGATTTTTACCAGAGCCTGTGATGATTTCATGTGTATACTTGTCCCTTATGTTATTATAAAAGGGGACAAAAAGAGGTGCAATTCTAATTTATGTAATTTTGCCCTTTAGGAAGAACCTGCAGTTGTCAAGTCCTACTACGACAAGAGAATAGTTGGGTGCCCTGGTGGTGAAGGCGGTGGGTACTTCTATGTTCATTGTTTCTCTTCTCTTTGTATGTGCAGATCTATGCTTGCTCACTGCTTCGTTTTAAAAAAAAATGATTCTTCTGAATTTAAATTGGTATCATTTTGATGTTTTTTTGTTGTATTTTAATTGCAGAGGATGAGCATGATGTTGTGTGGTTTTGGCTGGAGAAAGGCAAGCCACATGAATGCCCAGTCTGCACACAATACTTTGTGGTAAGTGGAGGCTTAAACTTGATGGATTAATTTTTTTTTGGGGCTTCCTGATCTGGACTGGATGGAAACGAGTCCAAATCCAGATATGGACTTTTATGTTATTATTTGGATGATGATCCAACGGAATGTGTTTGGAACAGCTGGTAGTGTTTTGGTCCATGACTGTCATTGACTCATTATTGAGACTTGGCCCCGTCAATCAATTTCATGCAACACAGGTTGTGTGATATTTTCCAGTCAAATCCTTTAGGGGTTTTGATAAATGATGGATCATAATGCTCTATCATTTTGCATTGCACATGTAGCTGCTTATTTGCTTCCAGTTAGGCAGAACTGTTCTCATTTATTTCGTTTGATACTTCCACAGCTTGAAGTGGTTGGACCCGGTGGATCTCCAGATCATTCCGATGACCATCACTGATTTGAATTGACCAAAATTCAGGAGGGAGATGGAGAGATGATATCCAATATACGCTGCAGCTATAACTTAATTGGAAGCCTTTTGTTTTTGTTTGGTTGATTGATGTTTAGTTTTGTAATTTGTGGCTGTTGCTTTTGCAACATTCGAGATAGAACCTCTGTGATAATTTAGACACAGGGAACAACCTTTCGGAACACTATGGATCTTCTTGTAAGGACGCCCTTCTCTGCTTTTGCCAAAATAATTGATGGGTACTGCTTGTTCATTCTTTTCCTTGAATGGCTAGTTCATCGCTATCTGCTTGTTCGTTGGTATTTCTAAACTCACGCTGAACCTAGAGGCAAGTCAAATCATGAAGGGCTTGAATTAGGAGATTGACAGAGCAATTGATTTACCTTGGTCTGAGATTTTCTAGTCTGCTTTGGTGTATTTTAGTGATTGGTAATGTGTAATTGTTGATCATAAAAGTTACAACGCCTATGCGGCGCACATGCGAAGTAGCTAGGAGTTAATTACGTCCTTCGGTTGCTTAAATGCTGATGCCAGTATGCAAATTCACCACCGAGCTTGGCTGGGTGAACAATTTGAATGCGGTGATGTGATTGAATGGGCTGCAAACTTTTGGGTCTAGCGACTTTGACGAGGTTATGCAAATCACTACGGTAGCCTCAACTATATTGGTGAAAATATAGGTCCGCCTAAATGGTATCAAATTGTAAGTACAAAGATACTCAAAAGAGACGAGTGTCTTAACTGTAAAAGTGGTTCGGTTGCCTGTGTGCCGAAATCTGAATGTCACCTGAGAGTAACCAATCATGGAACACCTTACTTCACCGAGAAAGTTGTCTCTCGACGAAAGAATCAAAGACTCTTTGTCAACTGAGACTTAGGATAAATAGGTAGCCACAGACTCAAAGAGAATCCCCATCTATCTAGTCGGTGGAAACTCTTAAGGAAAACTAACTCTACAACTCCAGCCTTGTCTATTCAGTTGTTCGCCTTCACTGGTTGCTTCTTGAAAACCTTGTCAATCCAGTCAATCGTAGTCAATCAGATACCAACCCAAACCAGGATTTTAGACCCAAACATTGCCCCTCGTTTCTAAAATCTTAGGTCACGAATGCTCGCTGAAGGATTCTGAAGGAGTGACCATTAATCAACCCTTACCACTCAATCTTCATTTATGACCTCGAAAAAAACATCACACGCTACCATTATGTCCAAAACGTCTTTTTCCGCTGGATAACGTGAAACTCGCAATCTCTCGAGGCTCTCTCCACTTTGAATTTCAAAAATCAAAATTTAGAAGCCTTCTTATCTTCCCAATTACTTTAGTCTAAAGAAGGCTTTTCAATAGCACTGTACAAATGAACAATCTTTGGAGTCGAATTTCACTTTATTTACCAGGCTGCCACTGACTCTCTGCCGCTGATCTTCATGCCGCGTGTTGATGATTGTGGAAAGGCAGGGGTGCGATGGTCATTTTAGTCTGTAGGGTTTCAAACGGGTTGGGTGGGTTAAAGACTTTCATTTCCTTTCGTTTAGCTGCAGTGGGACTCGGTGAGACCATGCCGTCGGGAGAAAGAGACCGAGGGAGCAGAAAGAAAATAGAGACACGAAGAGAAAGAGATAGGGATTTGGTGAGAGGAAGGCATGCGGCTTGCAGGCAGACAGAGTCACAGGGGGTGTACAATTCGAAGGAGAGGGAGAGGGAGACAACGCGAAAGAGAGAGTGTGAGAGGGATGAGTAAGGATCGCTTGCTGAGGGTTTTGCAGTTGGGAGGCCATGCTAATGGAGATAGAGATAGAGATAGGAGAGGGAGAGGGAGAGAGGGAGATAGAGACAGAGCGACAGAGAGAGAAGGAAAGGGAAGAGTGGAGATCTCAGCGCCATTGCTGCAGATCCTTGATCTTCTTCGATCCCATCTCTGTGTTCTTCTCAGCCTTTCACAGTCGCAGCATCACTCGCCCACTCACTAACTCACTCACTACAGGTACACCTCTTAAACCCCCTTTTGTATTTTTATCTTTTCTGATTGATGATTTAATTTGGGTTTTATTAATAGTTTAATTTGGAGTTTAATTGAAGGTTTAATCGGTTTAATTGAGGGTTTTACTTAGGTTTTGAATTAGGTTGGTTTTTGGTATTTCAGCACCCCAAGTTTTTCACTTTCATTGTGGATTGTTGTTTTTGGATTTAATTAGCTTTGGGTTTTTCATTTTTCTCAAATTCCCAGCTGATTTGGCTTCCAAATAAAAACCAACAAATCACCTAAAAAAAGAGCTCCCATTTGTAATTTGAGGAGATTTGTTGGGTTTTGTTTGGTTGCCCTAGACAACGGATAATAAGGGTTCTGTTTGAATGTCTGCTTGCTCTGCCCCTATTTCTTAAATGATTTGTGGGTTGCTGCTTCCATTATGTTTCCATTCAGTTCTTTACAATCTTAGACTCTTTGATTCCATTGATATGTGCTATGTTGTTTTTTCCCCCTTTATGCATTGTTCAGCTGAATGATGAGTACTCTGATGTGAAAAGAGATGACCTCTCGAAGGCACTATGGTATGATATGACCTCTCGAAGGCACTATGGTATGATTTGTTTATTTTTATTCTTCCTTATGGCAAAACACTAATAGTATGCTTTCAGTGTTACTGGTTCAGCCCCTCTGTTGCCTAAATTGTTCAATGCTATAATTCTCTAGGATTCTGAACTTTGTTATGTTCATTTTACAAGGGGGTACAACTTCTATGATGATTTCTTCTTATTTTTGTTCCTGACATTGTTGTTGACACAAAAATTTCTTATTAAATTGATATTGGCCAATGACTGTTCCTATTGATGTACAATGTTCTTTATGGCTTGACTTGGACTAGGACTCTAAGTGCACGTGAGAATGCTTTTTCTCTAATACTTTTACAATAATTATAGGAAGTTGTAACTGGAGCATGATATAATTGTAAAGCAATTCTGAATACCTCTTTTTTTATTATTAATATATATATATATATATATATATATATATATATATATATATATATATATTGCCTTACAAATTAAGGCACCTGAAGAGAAGGAAAATTGTACTTGGGCGTACGAGAAACTTATCTTTTATTGCTCTATGTTTGCTTTTCCAAAGCAACAACAAAACAACGTGACATTTGAAGCTACATTGGATTTATGTTTATGATGTGTTAAGTACATTGTTAGGACTATAGATTTGGATTGAACTCAATGTTATCCATGTATATAAATATATGTGTATATAGATGTCTGTGTGAATATATGTGTGTGTATATAGATTTATACATAAAGGGAAGATGGATGGATGGATAGATGTATGCTTAGTCCGTAAGAGAAGAAGAGAAAACAAAAACCACACCAAACAACTCACATTTAAAGCTCTTTTTCTTTTTCTCTTTTGACATAAATCTCTCTTTGTTAGATTGCTAGGGGGCTGCACTGTGTGAGGGCCATGTATGTTTTATTATGGTCGTATCTATAGATTTGGGAAATGGAGAAAAGAAGTGGAACAAACCATTTGCATGGTAGAGGCCATATATATATATATATATCATATATCATATTTACCATTTGTGGTCTGCTTTATAGGGTTTCGTTATCTTTCATTACAGTGGACGAATACCTGAAGCAGCTTTGATGGCACGATCTTACCTACCAAGCAACGTTTCAGAGATAGTTTCAATTTGGAGAAATGACCGGAACAAGGTTAGACTTTTGCAGTGTTTTTCTTGATTCATGAACATGATGCTTCTCTTTCAAGTGAAATGTATATATGAGATGTAAAAGTCATACCAAAGGAAAATTGTTATGTCTTCTACTTTATCGACCAATTGAATTGAAGCAAGGAAAGATTTTTGCATATATTTGGCTATTCCAAGTACTTTTAATTTGCAATATGGCAGGTCAATAAAAAAGCTACAGAATCATTGGCCGATCCACAAGAGTATCCTAATTTGTTTGAGGACTGGCAGGTTTCTCTTGCCCTAGAGTGTAAAGATGCAGAAAATAGGTATCCACCCTTCATTTCACCGTTCAGCATTAGGGCCATGAAAAAAATCTACTTTTTAGCGCTGCAATAGATATGACCATAATTACTGACTGGCAATAAATTGTGCTTATTTGTTGGATGATTGTGGATTGCTTTGCTGTTTTTTGCAGGGGTATTCATCCTCCTGTTGACGTAAGATATGAACGAACATTCATCTTTGTATTTTTTTGGGCTTTTTCTAACCCATCAATTTCTTTTGAGTCAACCAAATAGTCCCAGCTTGCAACTTATGTTATGAGGTATTATTGTTTGAAAAATTAAGTATGCATGTATATTTTACGTGTGTGCGCGTGCACACCTCCGCATGATGTTAATCTCTTTGGGTCATCTATATATATGTAGACATACTTTGGGAAGAAGGCTAATTTGGTGGTCGGAAATGTGTTGCCTCTCAGATCGATCCCGGAGGGAGCTGTCGTCTATAACGTCAAGCACCATGTTGGGGACCGTGGAACCCTCGCTAGGGCGTCTAGTGATTACATTGTTGTTGTCAGCCACAACCCTGACAACGATACCTCCAGGTCTTTATACATCTCTCTCTGTTCATATTATTTCCTTTTCATTCTTGCTAAATTATTGGGTTATTATATTTGTGTGCATATATTAGTGTATTTGTTAATTGGATTTTGATAATTGGAGTTCAAATATTACATTGTTATAGAGATATCAATTTCTCATATGATTGCAATTTGCATGTAGATATGTGATGTCTGATTCAATCACAAAATTTGTATCCCTTTAGTTAATAGTATGTTCATTTGCTGAACTGGGTTAGCTTTAGTATCTTCTGTTTCTTGCGCTGATTCACTTCTTTTTCACCATTTTCCGCCAAAATCACTCTGTGCTTCCTGTTCGGTGTGGATTTGAAGAAGATTTGTGAAGTCCTGTGATTTCATGGTGAGTTGGTTTGAACGGGTTAGTTTTTCTGATTAGTGAAAAAAACCATGGTTAACATCTCTGTCTTCTCTCTCTAATTAAACTCTTCTCCAAAGCTTACTCCTTTTTCGGCTCTCTGATTAATCATTTTTATTGAAACTTTAATTCAACTACAGAATGTTTCTCTCTGTTCTGGGAGCTAAGGTTCATTATCTCTTTATCTCTATCTATATATCTATCTATCACTTTTCTTTTTGCGAATTTCTCTGCATAATTTAATCCTCAAATTATGATATGAAATTATAAGAAATGGGTGTTTTTTTTTTCTATCAGTTAAATTGAAGTTACTTAATTTTTTAGGACTAATGCTTTTTCTTTTGGGATTATTTTCTTCTGGTTGTAGTTGTTTCTGAAGAGAAGAAGAGAAAGCTGCTGGTTTCAGTAAAACGGTACTTTCTTACCTTTGCAATAATTCTTATCTTCTGGGATTTGATTTAGATCTTTCTTATCCCCCCAACTTTTGATTTTGGGGTTTTGTTACAAATTGCCCATCTGGGGTATTCTGTACATTTCAAAATCTGTAGGGATTTTCCCTTTTTTCTTTTATTTATTTTTCTTGATTCCACCCAGTTGGATCTGATCAGTGTGTTGCCTAACAAATTAGTGGGTTGAGAACTATGAATCTTTAAAGGAAATGCCTCATGAGACTTTTGATTTTAATATTCATTATTTAGTTGTTGAAAGTTTGCAACCTTTTGTTGGCGTCTCAAAAAAGTTAGAACTGGTTCCCCTTTATCATTTTTTGTGTGGTGAAAATTGAGAACCTTTAGTTAATGGGGTTTGTTTTTTATTCAGATTAATTTGGTTCATTTGCTGCTAGGACAGTTGCAATTTCAAGTAATTTTCTTTTTTGTGTATATTATGTTAGTTATGAATAAAATGCTAAACAACTTACAGATTTGATTTGAATTTTGCATGTTTGTGATTTTTAGGATTGCACTCTTACTGTGCAACATCTTCAAAGATACCAGGTGGCTGGGCTAATTGTTTGCAAGTTATGTATGAGGAAGGACTTTTACATGAAGTGTTGCACATAGGTATTATTCAAAATTATACAACAATATAATTTGGGAGTTCTAATTTTTCCATTTTACTACCTGCATTAGAAAAGTTATTTTTTTTTTTTGGTAAAAAGCATTGGAAAAGTTATTGATAGAAGTTTCTGATTGTTTACTATAAAAGGATCAAAGGACGGGACAACAAATATAAGATCGTATGGCTTCTACAACCGTAAACTAAAGAGGTATTATAATCCATTTCTCTCACCAACTTCTTTTTTTTCTTTCTTTTTTTACAACATTGTTGAGAGTGGGTTTTGCTTAAGCTTTGGAGTTCTTAACTTAGATACTCTCTTCGGTACGTTCCATATGAGTTTCAATTGCATGTTCCATATGAGTTTCAACTGCATATATGTATGTGGCTTTAGATTTGTTGGTTCAATAAATTGTAAGCCTTCATTTTAAAATCACTTTAGTCTAAAAGGAGTGAGAAATGAAGTTGGTCATATAGTATGTGTTGTAGTGTCATAAAAATCTGCTGCAATAGTGATACTGAGTAAATATTATATTTATGAAACAATGCGGGACTTGTTGGATTTCTTTTCTTTTTTGTTTAGTGTGGATTCTCTTAGTCTTTTCTTTTGTAATTTTGGGTGCTTTCACAGACCATATGTGAACTGCATGCCGCTTATGTTTCTTATGCAAACAGATTATTTTTTTGAGATTACAACTTTTGTGAATAAAAACCTTTGAGTTCATCATTTTGATTGTAAAGCAGCTCTTGATGTCAGCTGAATTGAATATAAGTTAAAATCAAACTGCTTTAATTCATTCACCCATCTCTTGGTTATTTAAATTCTTTAGAGATGCCTATATTGATTTGTGATTTTATTGGATTCACTCTGGTGAAATGTGTGTTATCTGCATTGGTGCATTTTAGGAGGTGACTCCGTTTGTACCTCATTTGTAGTGCATTTTTTGTGCAAATTATTTACCATTCTACCACTGGCTCTTTCTGCCCCTGCTGTTGGTGGATTTCACGTTATTTACAAAATTACCACTGCCCCTTCATTCTTTGTTCGGTGAGGGTTTTGGGGATGGGAGGCCATGCCGCCTCTGAGATAGAGACAGAAAAGGAGATGGAGGAGTAGGGATTGCTCGGTGAGGGTTTCAAGGATGGGAGGCCATGCCGATAGACATTGACATAAAGATAGAGAGAGGGAGACAGAGATAGAGTGACTGAGAGAGAGGAAGAGGGAGGAGTAGGGATCTCAGTGCCATTGCTACAGATCCTCGATTTCATGAGTGGGAGAGGGGGGACAATCAGAGAAAAGCATGGGGGCCGTCGGGATTTGAGAGAGAGGGGTAGGGATCATGGTTGGGGGTCTAGGTTTGTCCCCTTGCTCCGTTTTCGACAACACCATTGCGCTCAAACACTCTCTCGCAGTAGAACTCTCTCATCCCCTTGCTCAATCCTCTGCTTTTTCTCTGATTCATGGTTGGTTGATTTATAAAAAACATTCGAGGATAAATTTGGGGTGGGATCTGGGATTTCTGTGCATTACTTAAATTTTGCATTTTTTTTCTTTCTGGCATTTTCAATTAAGAAATGAATAAATTTGGGGGTTTCTAGTTTTGTATTTTGCTATTTATATGCTGCAATTGCAGGAAAATGAGGAGGACAAGGAGTTGGACCCTGGATGTTCTCCCCTTCGTCCATCCTGCGTCTGCATGTCCTCATTCACAAGATAAGTACCATTTTTATACTTGATTTTCTACTGTTTGGTTTGGTTTTAATTCTCTCTATCATTGTCACTCCACACTCTTTATGTCTCTCAGTTAGTTCAAAGCTCTTCAACTTTTTCACACAAATTGCTCCAACATTCCAGCTCTCAAACATCTCACATCCCTCACTCAATTCAAAAGTATGCTTTTTTGTTGTTTCTTGGTGAAAGATTGATCAGCGGTGATTGCTATTGTTTATTCATGGTTGATTGAGCATTTTTGTTATATGAAACCATAAAGAATAGTTGCCTCGATGCTAAGTTTTTTTATTTCTTAATGCATTTGTGTTGATCAGGCACGAAGGGACAGGTCGATAAAAAGCGCATCTGTGGGACAATGGTTGCAACAAAGAAGGGCAGAACAGGAAGGGAAGGCAAGGTTTGTCAAGAAAACACAATGATGTTTTTAATTACAAGAAATGTGCATTTTTTCCCAATTAAATTATGCTTTTGTTCTAACTATTTTGCATACTATAGGCTGATTTTATTTTTTTAATTTTTGGTTTTTTTTTTATTAGCTGGGGAATTACAATCAAATGATGAATCTTCAGTTTACTTGGGTAAGAATTTTTTCACATATAATTTGGCTAACCATTTTAACTGTCAAACCATGTTGTTTTTTTTTATTAACCTAATTGTATCTTATAATGATTAATAATTAAGATACAATTAGGGTAATACATGTACTACACATATTGCTAACTATGCTAGACCAAAAGTATCATCATCACTGCTTAAACATACCAATCAATTTACATTCTGTGAACGCATATGACGACTGAGGGGTTTAACCTTCAATTGCAATCTCATTTGTAAAGCTTTTGCTATCCCAACTGATACACACGTGTAATTTTGTGTTTACACCATACTAAACAATATTTTTTTTCATATGTTTAATCAAACTCTTATCTAATGTACATTTCACAGAGACAAATGCGCAAAAATTTGATGACATCCTATAAAATTGCCAGAAAAAAGGTCATTTCCAACTAATGCAAAACCAGACTTCTTTCCCCGCAGAAAAACACTAGGTAAACACAATCTATCCTTATTTTGTTCATAATATAATTCTATTGTGATACAATTTTATTTCATGTATGCATGTTATTTCTTTTCCCCATAATTTTCATATAATTTATGAAGAATGTATAGGAACAACAATGATCGAGTGGATTATGCAAGTCTCACCATATAAATTGTAAATTCCACATGATTGTCCCCTTTCCCCCTCTCAAAACATAGTTTGGGTGGATTAACTAAGATATGTGTAGTTAATCTTTTTGTTTGTCTACAAGTCATGGTTTTGAACTTTTGATGGTTGGTGACTAACAATGTAACATATAATTGATGGGGCAGGCAGTGACACATATTTGGGCAGGGCTTGGAGAGGCAAACCCTAGATGGTGTATGCCTACACCAGTATGACCAAGGTAGTTAACCCTGCCGGCTGGAGCGATGATAACCACCCTGAATGTAATAAGTAAGTAGATTATGTCAACTAAAACATGATTAAGCATTTTCATATAATTAGTTTTGAGAGTTAATAATATAATTTGAAATTGCAGCAATGTGGCCTGCGAAGAGTACACAAACAAGTCAAGTCTTTCATTAGCCTTGGATATATTCAGAGTATGGTTGCTTCCTCCTCCAAATCCAAAAGTGTATATATATATATATGTATATATATATATATATATATATTACATATATACACTGCTAATTTTGTTAGTACTAGGGAAATTAATGATTTTTCTACGTGCATGTGTATATATATACACACACACACACATGGGTTCGATTACAAAATTTTGTTGATTGAAAATGATACTTTATGTTATCATTTACTTGGTACATGAAGATGTTTCATTTTGAAAATGAAAGATAGACTATACTTGGAACAAAATTCTTGAGATTGTTGAGGTGTGCCTTTATAAAGCATATTCTCAGCTTTTAATGCATTTTCAATCTGGTCTTTAATTTGTTTCAATTAGGCTCATGAAGTTTGATTACTCTTCATTTTCAATTGTACCAATTAGGGTCATAGAGTGGTTCAAAGAGCTCCAAGAGCTTGATTCACCCATTTTATACTTTTCATGTAAAACTTCTTTCAAAAAGCCAAAACAACTTTCATTGTAAATAAATTTAACCATAGGTAACAATCTTTTATCCCTTCTTTTGGTTTTTTGTTGCATTGTTTAGGTGGTGAATTGCGCGGAAAATGGGGGAGGGGGTACAATTTATTTAATTTGAGCAAATAGTAGCATTTAAGCTTAGTTGGTTAGTGAGGATTAGAGTCAATAAAGCGTCCTCTGTCTAGCTATATTTGAAATCTGAATTCATTGAATGATGAATGAGGTTGTAGTAAGAGAAATTGAGAAAGTCAAGAAAAGACGGTCCATACAGTATGTTGTATGTTTCGGGATATCTCAACATCTTAATTTCTGCTGTCAGGTTGCTGAAAGTTTGTAATTTTACTTGCTACTTGATTATAAAAATGTAAAACAAAATATGTACATGATTTACAAATTTGTATTTGATTTTAGACGTTTTTCCAGTGTAAAGCATATGTTGCACATGCATGTAAATGGAACAAATTGTTTTGGTTTTGGACAATAAACTTTTGAGTTTTACAACCCTTGCAAGGTGATTGTGAGTCCAACAAATTTAGTGTTGGGGGATACAGTTTGGTTCTCCTTAATACATAATATAATAAAGGCCTAGAAATTTTCCTTCAAGGAATATGCAAATGTTTTTTGCGCATCTTGGCCTGCAGTTTGTATGAATGGGCATTAGTGCGTGTTATTTGCATTGGTGCATTTAAGGGTGTGATTCCGTTCTTACCGCCTTTTTAGGTTTGAACATCTGTGCTTGACAACTTAGCTTCTCAAACAAGAACATAACACTTTTTCTATTTTTTGGTAACTGCTAAAACAGGTGCCTAGCCTATAGGACATATATTTTGCCGTCTTAACTGTAAGGGCAAAATATGTGTGAACGGCATGTTGCTTTTGTTTCTTCTATTTCATACGGAAACAGGGCTTCTGCATATTTTTGGCTTTGAACATTTGTGCTTGGAAAATTAGCTACTTGAACAAGTGCTAAACACTTTCTATGTTTTTTTATTAAGTGCTGAAATAGGTGTCTGCCCTGCAGAACACATATTTTGCCATCTAAACTACACAAAATGTGTGTGAACTGCATGCTGTTTTTGTTTCTTCTGTTTCTTATGGAAACATAACTTTTTGGGCAACCATGTCATTGTGATCAAGAACGTTCAGTTTCTTCCTACTAATTGTGCAATGTCTTTACATGTTAATTAAGTTGAATGCATATAAAAGCCAAGCTGCTTAACTTATCGACCTCATTCACTCATGTGACCCTTTGTTCATTCATGATTGTGTTGAATTTATTCAGTTAAATGTGTCTTATTCATGCAGTTATGCCTGAAACAGTGGTTCCCGCCGCAACGCGCAGGTATATTCTCTACAAATTTCATCATTCTACAAAATTTTGAAATTCTGCCCTTCTAAGGTTCTGCAGTCAACCCTTCCTCTGTAAATTCAACCTTCAATTTATTCGTATTAGCAATGGCATGCACACAATCCGAGCACGATTTCTGTGAAGAACTTTCCTCCGAGTTGGAAAAAGTTAAGGACATCATCGACCATCTTATTACCAAGTTTTTCAGGCATCCCGACGAGAAGGAGGCCAAATCTCAGGTTCTTAGATCTTTGTTCAGAGAATCCATCCCTAATTCATTTGTCTCGCTCATGAAATGAACCTTCTTGACCCGTTTTTCAAAGAAGGTGATTGGTCTAACTGGGATGTTGTAAAGCCCCAAATTGCTTGGCTTTCAGACCCAACTGCTTGGGCATCTTGTGTGAACTGCATGGATGACCAATTTGAAGACTCCTAGAAGAAATTGGGCATCTACGATGCCATCAAAGTCGCCACCACCGTGATTTCAATAGAGCAAGAACTCATGGTATCGTTCCTAACTTCTGGTGCCCAACAACCAATATGATGACTCTCCACTCGCCCAATGATCCTTACCGTCCTTGACATCTCTGCGTTACTCGACACATCCCTAACTTGCCTTCGAATCGATGCATCTCTCTCATCCTATCAATACAATCTAGACCTAAAAGTTGTCTTCAACGAGTAAGCTTTGGATGTTGGAATAACCTTAAATCCACTCATTTATGGCGTGTTTACATATGGGGAAAAGATATGGCAGAATGGGAATCATTCCCCATTCCTGATTATTCCTCTGTTTACCAACTTAAGCAGAATGAACAGTTCTGCGGGCCCATATAAAATCAAGAATTCAATTCCTGATATTGTTGGAATTGGATTACCTAGAAGAATGTAGTATTTGGATTCTGGGGAGAAGGCTCCATCCGGAATCAAATTTTCCTTCCCAAAATGCCATGCACCTTCGGTACTCCTTTCCATCTTCTCGTTGCCTTCCGCCATCATCTCCAGCAACTCTCTACTCCTCTGCCGCCTCCTCTTGCTCCACCACCTCAAAATCCTCCACGTCCTCCTCCATGGGATTCAGCACAGCAAAATCAACCCAAAAATGGCAAGCATACCCAAAGAAAAAATCAAGTCTTCATAAAATCCGAACCCAGTTGCCACTATTAATAATAACAAAAAATTCAACAACAAAAGGAAGCAGAAGTGACATAGAAGAGAGTGGTACCAAAGAGGCCGAGGGAGAAGAGCGGGTTCAAGTGAGAAAGACCCGAGAAAGATCCAAATTGGAGCTCGGGTTTGTGGAGTCCCACGCTGAGGCACAGGCTCCGACAGAAGAAGTGGTAGGAACGGTGATCTCTCCGCCGGGATAAGGCTATGAGCCGTGGGTTCTAGATAATGCCAATTTGGATGAGGACAGTGGGTTCTGGGTTAGTAGATAAGCACGAGAATTCCACTAAAAAATCCAAAAATAAGGGGTATTTTAGTAATCATAATAGTTTTCATTCCGATTGATGTGAATTAGTAAACAGTTATATAGATCAATGTCATTCCTACTTTGAATCCAGACAATTTTAGTAAACAACTTCAAAAGGAATCTGATTCTGATTCTGATTCCACCTCATTTCTATTCCTCCTCAATTCAATTCCTCTCAATTTGATTACGGATTAGTAAACTCGCCCTTAATGTAATAACTTTTGGAATACTTATCATGTTTTTATTTGTTTAATGGAAGGGCAAAACGTATTGTTAATCACTATTTATTATATCATGTATTTAAGTAATAACAGAATCCGAAGAATATATTCAACCTAAGAGATAAGTGATCTAAGCAAGTTAGATCAACCAAACCTTTCTCTTATTCATTCCTAAAATGTTCCTAGCCATAGGATATTCAATTGAGCATTGACAATCTGCTAAGGTTAGTCTATGTTATGTTAGCTCAAGCGGGAGCATGACTAGCCTCAAGTCATGAAGTGTTAGACACTAAGAAAAACACATAGGTGTTCGAAAGGGTATTGTGTACACTAAACAACAATTAACGGAGAGTTCTAACATACATGTCATGTAAGTACTCATAAGTTGCAATAATGCAAAGTAGTCTTTTGACCTGAGACATAATAGTTGTCTAGTGGTTAGGTCATTGATCTTTGTCTATGTTAAAGGCACCCATAGAGAATTTCCACGACATTGTTAGGGTTAAGCTACCTAGTCTTGTAGACATGAATGTACAACAAGGGATCTTTAACATTCTATGGTGGAATGAGAATACTCTGAGATATGATTCAGGAGTCTTTGACCAAAGCGTATGAATGAGATTTAGGAAGTATGTTCCAGATCACATATTACTATTTGAGAATGACATTGCAGAGCTTTCTTCTGTAAAATTGTGGTTATCTAAAACCTTCTACATGAAAGATTTAGGAGATGCGTCTTATTTACTTGGTATAAAGCTTTATCGTGATAGATCCAGAAAATTGATTGGATTATCCCAATTTCTGTACATAAATAAGGTGCTAAGTAGGTTCCAACTGGAGTAATCTAAGAAAGGCCTTCGTCCTATAAGACATGGAATTCACCTTTATCAGTCCATGAGACTTAAGACTCCTAAAGAAATGTGGCAGATGAGTAGAATTTTTTATGCTTCTGTAACAAGAAGTCTCATGTATGCCAATGATATGCATAAGGCCTGATATTGCTTATATTGTGAGCATTACTAGTCGATGTCAATCTTACTCAGAATCAGAACAACGAGCAGTAGTCAAGACGATCCATAAGTGCTTGAGAATAACTAAGGGTATGTTCTTCGTTTATGGAAGAGTGTTAAAGTTACGAGTAGAATGCTATACGACACCAGATTTTGAATCTAACATCGGTGATAAAAGTTCCACCTCTGGATATGTGTTCACTCTGAATGGTGAGGCTATTAGCTGGAAGAACAAGAAGCAAGATGTGATTGCTGATTCCACAACAGAGGCATAATGTGTTACTGCAGCTGAAGTTGGCAAAACGGCGTTCTGGATGAAGAAGTTCATTACTGAATTTGGAGTGGTTCCAACCATTACATCACCAGTAACTTTGTATTGTGATAATAGTGGGGTGATACCCTAAGCCAAGGAACCCAGGGCTCATCAAAAGAACAATCATTTTGACAGAAGCTTCAATTTCATTAGAAGACATTCTATCAAGAAGAAAGTCAACATCCTCAAGGTTGCCTCAGCAGATAACGTAGCAGATTCACTGATGAAGTCAATGTTTCAAGTCCAGGTTAACCAACATAAGAAAAATATGGGTATTAGATACATGGGAATGTGGTTTTGAGGGAAAGTGGGAGATTATTGGAAGCATGCCCTTAAAGCCAGAGACAGCGCTAGAAATTTCTTCTAGTGGGGGCAACCCGAAAAATAATTAAGAACCTTATTATAGTATGAATGATTTATACACAATATGATAATAGGGATGATTTTAAATGATGAAGTATCACAGTTCCAATGTTTTCCATGTAGTAGCGAAAAGTGGGAAAGTGATGAGAAAAATATTAATACATGATAGGCAGGAGATGGGTTTTTTCGGTTTGAATGACAGAACAAGAGCACTTTTGCTCATATAGTATTTGATATGGAGTATAAGTAGTATGAATGTATGTTGAATACTAAATACATATATTTTCTTCAAAGATAACCCATGTATATTATATAACTGTAGTTTGAAACTAAAGAAATGAATTACTTGAGTGGCGGCATCTGCCCCCAGTGAGCCTTCATTGGCTCTATCAATGCTTAAAGCCACTACTTTGATGTGATAGCTTTTGAAACACTTATCATGTTAAACTCTTATTTGTTTAATGGAAGGGCAAAGCTTATTGTTATTCACTATTTATTGTATCAGGTATTTAAGCAATAGCAGAATTCGAGGAATGTGTTCAACCTAATAAAGAAGTGATCTAAGTAAGTTAGATCAATGAGACCTTTCTTTTATTTTCATTCCTAAAACGTTCCTAGCCATAAGATTGTCGATTGGACATTGACGATCCGCTAAGGTTAGTATGTGTTATGTTAACTCAAGCGGGAGTATGACCAGTCTCAAGTCATTAAGTGTTAGACATTAAGGGAAACACATAGGTGCTACAAAGGGTATTGAGTGCATTGAACAACGATTAACAAAGAATTCTAACATACATGTCATGTAAGAATTCATACGTTGCAATAATGAAAAATAGTCCTTTGACCTGAGACATCATAGTTGTCTAGTGGTTAGGTTCTTGACCTTTGACTATGTTAAAGGCATTCTATTGAGAATGTCCATGACATTGTTGGGGTTCATACATCTAGTCATGTAGACATGTGCATGTACAACAAGGGATCTTTAACCTTCCATGGTGGAAGGAGAATACCTGAAATATGATTTAGGAGACTTTGGCCAAAGCATATGAATGAGATTTGGGAGGTACATTCCAAATCACATTCAGTAGAATCATATAGAGAAGTATCATATTGGATAGTAAACATGAAACAAGTTTATGACTAATTATCAGTTAAACAATGTGGTCAAGAGTATTGAAATAGAGAATGACCGTTATTGCATTGTAGTTGTAACTAGTAGGTTTTCCAACTACTTTTACTTAACTTAGGCAGCGATTATATAGTGCTAGATGTCACTCATGGTTTGTGGAAGCCCTAAAGATTAGCAAAAAATGATCTTCAACAAAGGTAGTCTCAACTCATAATCGATTGCTAAGAGTTACAATCGCTCACTGCCTTGCTAATTGGAACCTAATGGATCGTAGACCGAGTAAAAATGAATGGGAAGAAATATCAAAGATGGATAAGCAATTAAATAGTTTAATTGAGAAAAAAGATTGGTTGAAGGACGCGATCGCCAAACAGGCCAAGAATTTCCTTAACTAAAATACTTTGATTGCTGACTTCTCCGTTATAAACAACGAGCCTATAAAAAAAAAGGTGAACACGAAGACTTTCTCTTCTACTGGTACAACAAATTCATTTTTTGCTCAAGGTTCAACATGTGCCTTATTGAAAACATGCATGTGGCCGAAGCGCTGCCAAGCAGCTAAAACCTAACCCTCAGCTCATCAATGTTGGCCAATCTCTTTCGTGAGGAGATGGATCCATACCAACATGGACTCTTTTGGACTTTCCAGTTGTGGCTCCAAGCTTACTCTACTCCACTTCGATCAGGCTGTCCTCTTTTTCAAGATGACGAAGCCATGAGCATTTAACTGGCAGCACTTTCCCCTTCTGGACATTCAACAGATGCAATATTTCATCACTTCTTTGGCCTCGACAGTCTTTCTCATGACGGAATAACAGTTTGTTGCAACTACCTTGATCTCCGATGCACGCAATGGGATAGAAAGGAAGACGTTGAACTTTGAACCATTTGGGGCTCATTTGTCCTCATACGTGACATTCCCTTTGGCTGTGTACTCAGACGATTGAGCTATGAGGTCTACATGCTGAACTTCCTTGCACACCAACTTGCATTTCACCAAGCCTACTAGTTCCATTCATCACATCCCACAACCGTTTTAGCCGAACGCGATAAAGCCCCAAAGCATTGCCGAATTCGTGCTGCCAGTGAAAAATTCAACAAAAGATGCTTTCGGGTTCAAACTTCGACCTTGTTCTCCCAATGCAGATACCTTCTATAATTTTACATAATGATGGGAAAACATATCGGCGAATTGTTTGGCTTTGATGTTGAAGAAATGTCGATCAAAGTTCTAAAAGGTTGGCTGATCAGAGACATGTTTGCACCGAACCAAAGAGGTATGTCAAATTATAAATATACATCATTTGGTGTTGGTATTGATCAAATCCTTCAACTCATGGCAGGTAGTGCCGAAAGAAGAATATCGAGGTAAAGACTTTGGCATCTAATAAAAAAACACCCCCACGAAGGCTAAGAGATCCAACACTCTCCCAGCAACCAGTAATCCTTTTCCTGGAGCCTCACCATCTACGGGTGCAAAAATAACCGAGAAAATCACGCAGGCTCGAACGGTAGCACCAATCTCTAAGGCTACATTTGAGTAAAAGAAGCTTCGTGACAAATCGCCGGGGCGCAAAAAACCCTTGGCACTAAATCAAACCAAGCAAACGCCAAAAAGGTTAAAGATGTGAGGAACAAGGGTAGAAACGTGGTTACTAACACCTCAACAACACAAGAAACTCGGCCAACCTCGCGTACCAAAGAAATCCAAGGTAAATCATTTGCTAGTTTGGCCGAGAAAATGATACGTACTTGTGCCCTTCTCTTTTTATCTCATCTCATATCTACCGATTTAGGTTCTGACAAAATGTCCCCTTTATGCTGAAGGTGTTGAATCCTCAAACCATATCGACTCTCCTGGCCACGAAGTCTTGGCTGCAGACCAAGAGCGTGGTCGAAAGTCTGCTACTAAAACCTAGTTATAGCAAGCCATTCCTAAATGGAATATTGCCGAGATGGATTATGCAGCCCAAAGAGACCCAGCAACTAAAGAGCGCGCTAAAACACGGCGTACCTTTGAAACACCAGCCGAATTCTTATATTTTTCAATTTAAGATGAGTGAGGCTATATCCACGGGGCCACCACCAAAGAAGGGTTCGGTGTCGAAAGATGCCCCCATGCATCAAAACAAAGGAAAGGGCAAGGCCGATGATGCTCAACCTTCGACGAATGATCAACGTGCCGCTCACCCTGACTATAGTCTAAGAATTGAAGAGACTAAGTGCTATCTAATGGAAACTGACACGGGCATCATGGACAATGAGGCTTCTTCAAAACACTTAAGGTGTGTTTGTTTGCCTTCACTAGGTTTCACTGGACTAGACTGGACTAGAAATTAGTGTAATCCTATGTTTGTTAGAGGAAAAGACTAACTTTCGTAGGATTAAACTTCACTCGTGTCGACTACGGGGCTCGCTAGATGGTCTTAGCGAGGCCCTCCCAATACAAGCGGATTGCTAAGACCGTTGCGTCGTTCCGCTCGACTCCTTGTCTTGCTCGAAAACCTCGCCAGACCATCCCACGACCACTGTCGCGTCCTCGTAAATCTCTCACGGCTTCCTCTTCAACTTTGATTGATTTCTGGGTTTGAGGTAGATTCTAGGTCTGAGATAGATTTTTGTTTTTGATCGATTTCTGGGTCTGAGATAGGTATCTATTTTTTCCTTGGAAATTTGTTTTTCAATCGATCAATTCATCAGGGGATTGACATTGACTTGTTTATTAGACCATTTAGGCTTAGCGCTATGGATATCGATTAGACTAGTACTGAATAAGTATGGAAATTCTGGAAAATCTCCATTTCCATTTCCTTTTGGGGCTGACTGAACCGCGACGTCTGGTAATTAACTAGAATTTTCAGTCGTTTTCCATTTGGGTATTTTTGTTGTGTTGAATTTTTAGTACTGTGGGGTATTTGGGTTCTCTTAATTCATTGTAAAGATTCGTTTTTGGGTTGTAAAATGTAAATTTGAGGTTTTCAAATTGATTTTTTTGTCGTGCATATGCAAATGGGCTTGAAGAATTTGATTTTTCTGGAGTGGTTGATCATTTAGTTCTGATTTTTCTGGAATTTGTTTGCTAATAGTTGGATTCTGGAGAAAATTTTGGCATTGGGGTTTGACACTGGAATTTGGTCATTATCCTGCTTCTTATTCCAAAAATGTATCAAATGCTTTACTAAGTTAGTTCAGCTTAGTCAATTCTAAGCCAGTTCAACTTAATCCCTGAAGTTAGTCCAATCCGAGATAGTTCGATACAACAAACGCACCATTAAGTTTCAATCTTTCTCTCTTTATATACCTTACATGTTCCTTGACCGAACCACAACCTAAACCAAAACTTTAAAATACTCCTAGGGGCAAAGGTGGCTTGGTCGTCATCGAGCAAATCAGCCAAACAATGTTGTCTACCTTTCCTGGCCACCTCAATGGCATTCGAACGTAGACAACCTCCATTGGCCGATGGAATTAAGGAACCATCTTAAATATTGGGCTTTGCCATTAAGCTCATTAGTTTCAACAAATTCTTCTAAAGATATGGCCGAAATTTCTTCTCGGCAGGTTGTAACTCTTTGCCTTCAAAAGTATCAACGCCGTACTCAAAATCTCACTTCATATTTTTAAAACTTACAAGATATTCCTCCTTGGACAACAGAAATTGACGCCCTACTGGCTATAGCTTCCGGATCGAGCACTTTGGCAAAACTGCCAAAGCTCATCGATTCGACGACAATCAGAACTATGGCTAGTAACCATCTTGATACCAACGACGAATGTTTAAACAACATGGCAATCGAAAAATGGATAGAATAGTGAGAGTATCATCCACTTCTCAGCCCAGCTGGAGAGAACTCATCGTTTCTTTGAATTTTTGAGAAAGCCATTCAAGCAGAAAAGGAATTTGAAGAAGCCTCCAATCGTCAAGCTAGTATTACACCGATCCTGGATCAAAGTAAGGGCAAAAAGGATAGCGTAGCCAAAATTGACTGAGAACTTGTTGATTTGAAGCGCACATATCACTATTGGAGCGAAGTAAAACTAAATTGAATTTCCAGATCAAGGAAGACTACAAGACTCATCGATCAAATCTAGTTGAATATGTTGCCGAACTGAAGAAAATTCAAACTCTCAAAGACAACGAGGGCGTCCAGTGTGCTAAAATCACAACAGGAGAGATAAAATGGTTGGAGCTAAAAGAAGAATTGTATACCTTTCCGTCTTTTCCATGATCTTAATATTTGACAGTCGCTGAAATGTGGCTAGGCTGATCTTGTAATATTTCCTTATTGAACAATTTTAATTTGATTTGGCCATGAAGTTGAAACATTTTATCTTAATTGCTCTCAATCATCTCCCAAGTGTCTAGAAATATTTTTTTAGATTTTTTCCATTGATATGCAGCCTATGTATTTATCCAACTCAATCTTTGAGCTGATATGCCCCCTTGCTGAGAATCTTGTCCACAGCAATAGTCCCTCCCAATTTGGTGACCACTTGCAGTATTTTGAATCCTTAGTCTCAATAGGTAAAACTGTTTGCCAACCAAATCTTCTTCACTGAATTATTTTTGCTTCACCATGTTGTTATAGGCTTTTTCATCAATTTTCTTCTAAGCCATAAGGAAGTTTCCAGCATCGAATCTAATTTGTTCTAGGTATTTTAACCCCTACATCATTGCTTATGTGTATTTGTCACCTATCAAATGACGATGCTTGATGACTATTAAGGAACATTGCTTATGTGTTTTTCGTTAAAGTAAACAGTACCGGGAGCTTTTCGTTAAAGTTCCTTATTTCAATGGGAAGGAAAGCATCATGTCCATAAGTTAAGGTATAAGGAGAAATACCAATCTCATAATGCTATGATGTTCGACAAGCCCAAAATGCTTCATTAAGAGTTAGATGCCACATGCCAGGCTTATCTTTCACAATCTTTTCTAAATTATTCACAATGACTTTACTACTAGCTTTTACTTGACCATTAGCCTAAGGGTAATATGGTGTGGACTGCTCCAGCCAAATCTTAAGACTACAGTGTAACTCTTGAATCTTTCAATCGTAAAAATTGTCTCATTATACATAAATAACCGTTTCAAAACACCGAACCGGGTCATGATATGTTCCTTAACAAAGTCACAGACTTTCTGAGTATTTAACACAGCATAAGAATTTGCTTCGACCTACTTTTTGAAGTAATCAACAGCTACTATGATCCATGCATGTTTCACCGAACCAGAAGTTGGTAGTATCTTCCTGATGACATCCATAGTCTATCCTCTGAATGACTATGGTTTTACCACCGAATAAAGCTCTTCAGCCGGAACTGGCTGAATTGGGTCATGGAGTTGACATTGCATCTACCCTCGTGCATATTCAATACAATCTTTTAAGATGGTCAGCCAAAAATAATCATGTCTTCGAATGAGCCACCACATTTTTTCAACCTGATTGATGGGCATTACAAATACCCTTGTGTACTTTTCTCATAATTTGAAAAAGGCTTCAGTCTAGCCGACACAAAGTAACAAAAGGTCGTCTTAACCCTTTCGGTAAAGTTCACTTCGATACACAACTTGTAACATGCTGCTTGATTTTTATATCATGTTTGCCCCACAGGGTTGTCAAGATATCGTATAATTGGCCCTTGCCAGTCTGGCTGTATTACTTCGACAGCACAAATGTCTTTAGGTAACCCACGTAAAGGAAAAATTTGATTATGCCTAGTTTATGGAGCAACATATTACATGCATTTGACAATTAAATGGCAGAAGCAAACTTGTATGCACTAAAAAATAAAACTTAAACGATGAAATTCAAAGGCTAGTAGTTGTGTGAACCAATGACTCAACTCAAGACACGAAGAAAGTTGAGATTTGTTTATACCCTTAAAGTTCTTCTTTACTTTGCAGAGGATAATCACCCAAGGTGCGGGCCTTCATTTCTCTCTTAGGTTGAACTCTATAGCCTTCATCTTCATCATTTTGCCTCCTTGAATTTTTGGATTTGGATGCTTGAATGGATCATCCAAAGGTCACCAAAGTTGGAGACTTCTAACTTTCGACACCAAGGATGAAGGAAGAACATGATTGACATGGAAGGAAGGAAATGCTAGCATTCTTCCTCCTAAGTGGCCTGACTCCTTAAAGAATGAGAGAGCTCATGTTTCTCTCTATTAGCGTATTGAAAACCTTAATCAGGGATGAGGCATAATGCCCCTTTTGTACTCACCAACTTTTATGAGTAAATTGGACCAAAAAGTCCTCTCTCTATGGTCGACCTAACCTTGTTACTGGGGTTTGTGCCCTTTTGTGTTTAAGTTGTCATACAACTTAAAGCTCATGGGCTTGACCATTGAATGCCTATTTGGGCCTTGAGGCCAAACACTAACCCGAGGTCTAAAATGAACTTATTCGTTTGATTAATTAACATATTAATTAATCTTAGCCATAAACATTTAAACTATTCAATTGTCTTTACTCAACTTTGTTATCCTTCAATCATTACCTTACACAGTATGCGATCCATTAGGTTCCCTTTAGCAAGGCAATGGGTGATTAGAACTCTTACTAATCAATTGTGAATTGAAAATTACTTTCAATTCTCATTTAGTGATTATTCATCTTTAGGTTCCACAAACCATGAGTGACACATAACAGTATGTCATGGCTACCCAAGCTCCGCATAAGAGGTTGGAGAACCTATTTAGGTTGGGATTACAATGCAATATGATCATTCTTTATATCAGTACTCTTAATCACAGTGTTTGGTTGCTAGTTTATTCATTTACTATCCAATGTGATTCTCTTGTCTACATAATTACCTTGAATGTGATTTGGAACGACTTCTTAAATCTCATTCATAATCTAGCCAGAGATTCTTAATCATATCATAGAGTATTCTCCATAAACGGTTTGATGGTTAGAAATCTCTTGTTGTACATTCACATTCCTACGTGATTAAGTAGCTTAACCTTAACTATGCCCTAAACACCCTCAAATGGAATGCCTTTACCATAGTCAAAGACTCAAGGCCTACCCACAAGACAACTATGATGTCTCACGTCGGGCATTTAGGATATGTGCATGAAAGAGAAAGGTCTCATGAATCTAACTTATTTAGATTACATTCTCTTAGTTATATATTCCATAGACATTGTTTAACCCTAAACATTTAATGAGACAACTTTAAACAATAATCTTTGCCCTTAAATATAGATTAGTTTGATATGTGAAATGTTTGTAGAGTATCATCTCATGATAGGCTTTAGGGCACATTTCCAACCCCACCTTCCATTGATGGTGGTAAAACATAACTCTAATTTTGATCAGCATGTGATGTATGCATGCTTGCTCATTAACCAGAGCCAGAAGTAATCTTGTTTGGACCATGAATACTTGGCTCATTTCCCCTCCCCATATGTTACGCGTCAGAGGCCTTCTAGGCTAGTTTGTTGGCACCATTGATCTTTGCACGAGATATATGTTTAAAGGTAATGCAGAAGGTCTCGGCTAAATAAGTTGCAACCAAGGAACAAAATGCCGATAATATAGGCGAAATATCGCCGATATTATCGGTTTTTCACGGTACCGATATTTTAATTACTATCTAACTGGTTTTCGTCAAAATATCGCGATATTATCGATAATATCGATAATATCGTGATATTTTCGAAATTATCGCTATATTTTGAAAGGAGAAGGGTGGGAATATGAAACACAAAAGCGGGGAAGAACAGGGGAAGGCACCCGAGAGAGGAGACCCCCAAAACCTGTAGCATCTGTGTGTGCCGATCTGCAGAGGAAGCCATTGCGGGAAGGAGGGGGGAAATCCAAGAACTAGGGACAAAGTTTGACAACGTACTAATATGCCTCACCATTTGCTGAACTCATAAAATCATATCGAGATGGTCCCAAAAGGGGCTGCACTGGAAGCCGTTTCGAGAGGGAGAGATGGAGGGTTGGGGGGGGGGGGGGGGGTTAGGGAGAGAAGGAGGAGTGGGCTCTGCGGTTTCGTAAGTGGGATAGGGCCGGAGCAGATGGTCCCAAAAGGGGCTGCAGTGGAAGCCAATTCGAGAAAGGGAGGGCCGGGGGGGGGGGAGACGCTGGAATTTCGTCGTTTTGGGGGGGGGGAGGGGGTAGGGAGAGAAGGAGGAAGGGATTGGGCTCTGTGGTTTCGTAAGGGGGATAGGACCGGAGCAGAAGAGCAGAGTGATGTAGACTGCGTGCGTCAGTGTGTTTTGGCACATGGTTTTGTATGAAACCATGGTTTTGGCACACGGTTTTGTGTGTGTGTGTACGGTTTTTTCTGTGTGTGTGTGTGTGTTTGTGTACGATTTTTTGTATGTCTATCAGAGAAGAAAAAAAAAAATTTCTGTATTTGTATCAAAGCCATTTCTTCTTCCCTTACCCCTTTCAAAGCCATTCCGAACAGATATATTCTTTCACATTTGTATCAAAGTCATTCAGAGCATTTTCGTTTCTTCTTCCTCCCTTACCCCTTTCAAAGCCATTCCAGATCCATTCCAGAGCTTGAACACAAAGGGTTCCATATTTAAGGTAAGTTTAAAAACTTATATTTATATTATTGTAAAAACTTATATTTATATTATTGTAATTTATACAACAACAAAAAAAAATTTGTATGTTAATTTTTGTTAATACTTGCATGTTAATTTTTGTAATTAATTTTTGTATGTTAATTTTTGTTAATACTTGCATGTTAATTTTTGTAACTAATTAAGTAATGTTAATTTTTGTATGTTAATTTATACAACAACAAAAATATTATTGCAAGTATTAAGTAATTAATACTTGCATGTTAATTTTTGTAACTAATTAAGTAATGTTAATTTTTGTATGTTAATTTATACAACAACAAAAATATTATTGCAAGTATTAAGTAATTAATACTTGCATGTTAATTTTTGTAACTAATTAAGTAATGTTAACAATTACATGTTAATTTTTGTAAGTAATTAAGTAATGTTGTATAATTATTCCCTAGGATAATTTTAATATGTTTAATGTTATTTATTATTTTATTAATATTAGGTTTTATTATCAAATTAGATTATTATTCATTAATATTAGGTTTTTTTTATTATCAAATTGGATTATTATTCATTAATATTAGGTATTATTATTCCATATTATTTTTATAATTACTTAAATTTTTACAATCATTTTCTTTACTTCGTATTTAATTCTTCTGTAGAATAACTTTATTATTTAGGTTCTCTTATATAACCGTCATCACTACTATATTTTTTGGCCAAATAAAAATTGTCTAATTTTCATGAAAAATAAATATAGGTACGTTTAAGATGTCCAATGGAGTTACTAAACGTGATCTAGCTTGGGAACATGGAGACCTAATAGACGAAAACAAACATGGCACAATTTGCAAATATTGTCATCGGGTAATGATGAGTGGCGGAGTGACACGACTTAAGTACCATCTTAGTGGATTAAATCCAGCAAAAAATGTCCAACGATGCGATAATGTCCCCCCAGAAGTGAAGGCATTCATCAGCACAGTATTAAAAAATAAAAAACAGCAGAAGGAAAAGATAACACATGGAATGGAAAATATTCGAGCTGGGCTACGAGGAGAAGTCATTGGCGAAGCAGTTGACAGTGATGATGATGATGATGACGATGAGGACGAATGTGATGATGACATGGGACCTGAAGAACGACGCAGTTTGAAACAAGCATTACGTGCCTCCAAACAGTCAGCATGGGAAAGAGAACACCTTCATAAAATTCCTAATAGAGCACAAGGTTCCGGGACAAGTGGTGGTGCACAAATGAGACGGGGAGGCAGTCTTAGAGAATCACAACCAACACCACCAATAGCCCCAAGTTTATATAAGTCATCCAAAGCACGTCAAAAGAGTGTTTGGAGTTATTTCACTGGAGGTAATGTGAAGGAGGGAATGGGACGTCTAATTTGCAAGTTCTTTATCTATGAAAATGTCCCTTCTGAGAAAGCATCATCACATCATTTCAAAAATATGGTAGTGGGATATCAACAAGTCGGTGTTGGAGTACAACCTCCCACTTCCTATGAGATAAGAAACAAATATTTGGATATGGAGTATAAAGACATTGGCGAGTATGTTAACAAGTTGAGGTCAAAGTGGGAAACTAATGGTTACACAATCATGTGTGACGGATGGACTGGCCCGACCAGATTGTCTGTCATAAACTTCATGGTATACTCCAAGGGAAAGACAATTTTTTTGAAGTCTGTTGATGTTTCAGACCATATAAAGAACTACAAGTATATTTACAAATTATTGAGGGATGTAATCATAGAGGTTGGAGAGCATAACGTTGTCCAAGTCGTGACCGACAACGGTTCTGCATTTGTCAAAGCTGGAAAAAAGTTAATGAAGCACAATAATGTGTTTTGGACATCATGTGCAGCACATTGTATTGATCTCATGTTTGAGGCAATTGGGAAGAGAGAGAATGTTGCTACTGTGGTAAAAAGAGCTAGAACGATCACAAATTATATATTACAATCACGGTTGGTTGTTGGCAAAGATGCGTGAATTTTGCAAAGGAGAAATTATTCGTCCAGCTACCACTCGATTCGCCACCAACTATATTGCATTAGACAGCCTACTTAAGAAGAAAGCAGTGTTGAAGCATCTATTCACTAGTGACGATTGGGCCAACCACAATTTGAGCCGCTCAAATGCAGGTTGTATGGTGGAAAGTATAGTGCTTGATCATGCTTTTTGGACTCAATCAGAACATGTGTGCCAAGTGTTTGAACCTCTTTACAAAGTTTTACGGATCGTTGACACAGAAGTGTATCCTACTATGGGGGCAATATATGAGTTGATGCGTGTAGTGAAGGATGAATTGGAAAGAAAACATGGTGCAAGGTGGGTCATAAAGATAATTGAAGATCGATGGTATAAAACATTATACCACGATTTGCATGCAGCAGGTATAAATTATGTCATAATTTGCAATTCATTTCTTTAGTTGCATAAGTATTATTTCTCTTATTACAGTCTGTGTTTCTTTGAACAGCATATTATTTGAATCCTCGATACCAATACAGACCCGGTGTTGGAGATGATGGTACCCTTATACGTGCTGTACATAATGTATACTCTAAATTAGACCCTGCATCACCAACAATTGGCCAATTTGGAAATGAGGTACACAATTACTTAAATTATAATAATTACTTTGTTGGATTAAACTAACACGATTTATTGAATTCAGCTAACTTGGTTTAAAGATGCAAGAAGAACTTTTGGAGAACCAACATCAGTTGCTGCTCGAACAAAAATGTCTCCTAGTGAGTGTAAACATATTTCACTATAAGTTTATAATAGAATTTGTTGGAGTTATTAGGCTTATCAACAT
This sequence comes from Heteromeles arbutifolia, assembly GCA_024362995.1. Taxonomy (NCBI): domain Eukaryota; kingdom Viridiplantae; phylum Streptophyta; class Magnoliopsida; order Rosales; family Rosaceae; genus Heteromeles; species Heteromeles arbutifolia. The sequence continues at coordinate 20,055,855 of JANCRC010000012.1, forward strand.
TGTTTTTCATTGTAGCTGAATGGTGGATCATGTATGGGACCGATGCACCAACTGTGAGAAAGTTAGCAATCAAAGTATTATCACAAACAGCTTCCTCATCTGCTTGTAAAAGAAATTGGAGCACATTTGCACTCATACACACAAAGCAAACAAATAGGTTGGCTCATAGTAGGTTGGAAAAATTAGTTTATTGCTACTACAACATGAAGCTTCAAGTTCGAGATAAGGAAGCAGAAATAGATCATGTCGACCGTGGTGACCCACTAGATGTGTTTGATATTGTTGCTGAAGATGATGATACAGAGGGTAACCAACTTTATCAGTGGATTAGACCTCTTCATTTAGATGATGATGAAGGCAACCCAGCTCCCAGAATTGTTGAAGAAGCACGTAATGAAGGGATAAATGTAGAAAGAGTATTAGAGGAGGAGGTGGGATCTAGCAGCGCTGACTCTTTGGAAGAACTTTTGCGCCCAAGACCAAGAAACACTGGAATTCCACCTTCTTCCAATCCTACACAACCACAACATCGTGCTGATACTAATGATAGCTCTAGTACAAGATCAGGAGACTCACCTACCACCGGAGGTGGGAATGATGAAGGATATAGTGGAGCTGGAGGTAGTGGTGGTGGATATGGAAACTATTATGGACCACCTCCCGGATTTATGAGCCCCTTCACTGGTGAGGCAAACTTCACGCATGCAACACAGGATGATGACCATGGCAGTAGGCGGGTAGTAACTATTGGTGCCATAGGGAAGGACTATACTCGTAGAGAAAGAGGCAAGGGGATTTTGTCAAGTCAAGAAGATGACTCGTTATCTAAAACTTCGGACTCTGTTGGAGTGGGAGGTAGTAACTATGGTTATACTCATAACCAACCATTTCCCTACCCTTCATATCCCCTTCCTGTTGGGATGGAATCGAGCGACTCATGGAAAGAATCTGAGACTCAATCTTCAAATGATTTTGCTTATGGACAACGTCAACCAATCTCGGATCCATATGGGTAACATGTTAACAATTACATGCAAAACTATTTTGAGGATTTATCATTTGATAACTACTCTTCACAATACACTCACTCGACACATAGAGATGATGAAGATAGTGAAAAATTTGAACCTCATAGGAACTCTATGTGGTACTAAGTCACTCATGTATCTTACCATGCAATGTATAAAGTGTAAAATATTGTACTAATTCATTATATATAAATGATTATGGTGTGTTTAAACTTCTTTCATTAATTACTACATATTTTCTACACTAACAATGTTTGTCAGCTCGCTATATAATCAACTTGATAATGTTAAATCCATCATGCAATGCATTTCCTTCCAATTTTTTGTGATAAACCAATAGATAATTGACTAAATAAACATCCTGCAAAGTTTCAATAAAAATTTCCAAGTTTTTCTTACAATTTCCGTGGTTTCCATATAATTTTTATGGATATCGATATTATCCCGATATTTCCATCGATATTTCCGTGTTTTCGGACTACTAATATTTCCGATATTACCGATATTTAATACCTTGGTTGTAACCATGTTGTTAGAACCAAATTCACGCACCGCCGTAGGAGGTGGAGATACACAAATTTGAGTGACCTGTAAAATAACAAACAACTGTGAGTAAGCCAAGACCAGTGTGGGACCATGATTTTCCACGATGGAGTAAGGCAGATAGAAATATCAATACTTCAGAAGTCTTGTCATGGACTCAAACAGCCTCTGCCTACCAAACTGTCTAAACGGAGTAGCGATGCCACCATCATCCTATTTTGGAATCAGTGGGCGCGGTCTAATGACTTCGCTAAGGTTGATCATGCTTGTTTTGCAAGATATGGAAACCTAATATAGCAAGGAATTAGCATGTTTTCTATAATCTTGGAGTCCGTACAATCTAAGGATTAGTGTGCACCACAAGTAATCAAACTCCTAAGAAGATGCAATATCTACTTCTTAGATATCTTCTGAGGTTCTCTCGGTTTAATAAGGATTCTACTATCCCAAAAAGTCTTATCCCCGACTGGTATAAATAAACGCTTTTAGGGTTTATCTCTGGTAACACAATTTTCGCATACTTATTCTCTTGCCCAGTGCTTGAGTCTTTATATTGCTAACTAACTTCATCGTCAAGAGCCTTTGATCGGCACCCCCGATCATTGGTTCACTCAAGGTTGTGTGTTCTTTTACAGGTAAACGAGTTTGAGAATCTCCACCTCTTGTGGCAGTGCGCATATTTGGTTCCAAAGCTTGGTGCCTTCATTGAGACTAAATGTATACTCCTTCTGACCATATCAATTTACCACTACTATGGCATATTCTCTTCCAATTATACACTTTGCCTTTTTTTTAATGCTTTCAGGAGTCGGCCATGGCTCATAATTGTATGAAATAGAAAGAAAGTTTTGTAACTGGAATTGCTTTTCTTGGTTGTCAAGTAATGAATGACAATGGTAGTCTACATAGCTATGTTATTACAAGACTTGTAGGCTAAGCTATTGGATTACATTCTAACCACCTTATCTTAACTAACTACATTCTCAACAAACCTTATCAAACTTCTCACAACTACCTATTTGATCTATTGACAGGTGGCACTGACTTGGCCTTTGATTTCCTCTTCACTTGGATTATTGAATCCTTCACTTGGATCATGGTTTTGTTTCTTACATCCCCCATCAATCTGATGCTCGAGTGAACTGAGCGTTAGATTGCCACAGTGTGGCTGGAATAATGGTGCTGATAAACCCTTTGTAGGAACATCTTCTGACTGTTCTGCAGAAGAAACATGTTGAACTTGAAGGTCTCGTCGAGTGACTCTTTCCCTAAAAAAATGGTAGTCAATCTCAATATGCTTTGATTTAGCATGAAATACAGGATTTGTGGATAAGGCAATAGCAAATATGAAATCACAATATATCACTGGTGGTAAATGTAGAGGAACATATAGATCACAGAAAAGTTGTCGAATCCAAGAAAGCTCTGCAACTATGATTGCAAGAGCCCTATATTATGCTTCTATAGAGGATCTAGAGACTGTATGTTGTTCCTTTGATGCCTAAGAGATGGGTTTTGAACCAAGAAACACAACAAAACCTGAGGTTGACCTCCTATCATTTCGATCTCCAGCCCAATCTGCATCACTATAAGACTGCAGATAAATTGACCCTGTTTTGAAATGAACTCCATAGGTGGAAGTGCCTTTAAGGTATCTAATGATGTGTTTGATTGCAATGGCATGAGATTCCATGGGATTATGCATGAACCGACGAGCTTGATTCACTAAGAAAGTTATGTATGGCCTTGTAAATGTGAGATACTGGGGTGCCCAAATAATATTGCTGTATTGATCAGGATTGTGGTAAGGTTTCCTATCTCTTTAAGTAGCCAATTGTAAGGTAAACATGGTGTAGCACATGGTTTAGAGTCATGTAAATGTACTTTATTAATCAACTCATTGATATATTTGCTTGTGACACAAATAACCCCTCTAAAGTGTAACTGATCTTCAACCCCAGAAAATACTACAATGTGCCTAAATCCTTCATTTCAAATTTCTGCAGTAAGATCTGCAATCACTTGAGTTATCAATTGAGAACTACTACTGGTGAGAATCACATCATCAACATACAGAAGCAATAACACAGTGCCTTTGGAAGAGTGTTGAACAATTAAAGATGGATTAGCTTGTGAAGCTTGGAACCCCAAACCTGGTAAAAAAACTTGTGAACCTTTCATTCCAAGCTCTAAGAGCTTGCTACAGGCCATATAATGAATTTTGAAGTTTGCAGACATAATGTGATGGATGTGTAGAATTCTCAAACCTTGGAGGCTGTTCCATGTAGACTTATTCCTGGAGAATTCCATGTAGTTATGCATTTTTTACATCCAGTTGCCTAAGAGACCACTTAAACTGAGCAACTAAGGCAAAGATCAATCTGATAGTTATAGGTTTGACCATAAGACTGAAGGTTTCCAAGTAGTCTATACCCTCTTCCTGACTATACCCTTTGGCCACAGGTCTGGCCTTATACCTTGTCACAGATCCATTTGCATTTTTCTTTATTTTATATACCAACTTGCACCCAACTAAATTCTTATCAAGTGGTAATGGAACTAAAGACCATGTCTTCTGAGAGTGTAATGCAGCAATTTCCTCATTCATTGCATCTTGCCATCCTGGCACTTTCAATGCAGCTTTGAAAGTTTTTGGTTCTGAACTAATAGTTGTAGAGATTGCTTTCTTTCTAAAAACTCCATTCTTGGATCTTGTTTGCATAGGATGCACATTCATAGGAATAGGCAGAACAACAATGAGTTGTTCATGTTGGAAATCAGGATCCACAGGGATGAGATATTGTGTACTAGAGTTGGTAGGTGACAACTGATGTATTTGAGGTTCACAGGACATTTGTATAGAATTTGAACCATGTGTAGGTGAAGAAATAAACTATGTGGCACTAGATGCAACTACTTCTAAAGAATATGAGGCTCTAGATGCAGACAAAGAATCTAAGGCTCTAGATGAATGCATATTCAATGATTTTGCGGTTGTAGATGGAGATGAATGAGACAAGGGTGATAATGTTTGATTTGTTAATGAAATGATTGGTACTGATATATTTGGTGAATGCAGTTATGAAGAGGCAGATCACATTGTTGGTGTTTTGTGAAATAATGCAGGATTTGAGTATGGAAAAGTGGTTTCATCAACTAAAACATGTCTAGATACAAAAAGTTTATCAGCAGTAATATTTAGACATCTAAAACCTTTATATTGTCATGCATATCCTAGAAAAAACACAAGTTGTAGTTTTGGGTTGAAGTTTAGATGTATTGTATGGTTTAAGCAGTGGAAAACATGCACAGCCAAAGATCCTTGGATGTTTAATATCAGGAACTTTATTATACAGTTTTTGAAATGGTGACTACATTTGTAGAGTAGCACAGGGCATTCTATTTATTAAGTAAGTTGCAGTAGCACAAGCATGAAACCAGAAATTACTAGGCAATTTTGCAGTTTGAAGAAGTGTAATTGCTGTTTCTACAGTGTGCCTATGTTTTCTCTTTGCCAATCCATTTTGCTCAGGAGTATATGGACATGATTTGTGATGTAATATACCATTTTGTGATAAGAATTGTTGAAATTTTGTGCTTATGTATTCACCTCCACCATCACTTTGAAAATTTTTAAGTTTTGTAGAAAATTGAGTACACAAGTAGGCATGAAATTGAACAATGTTGCAAACACTTTTGATTTATTATGTAATGGAAAAATCCATGTATATCGGGTACATTCATCAATGAAAGTTACATAGTATCTAAATCCTTCATAGGAAAGTAAAGAGGTAGGTCCCCCCACATCATTATGTATAATCTCTAAAGGGTGTACATATTCGTTGTACAAAAAGTAAATAGTAATTTGGTGAACTTTCCCTCTAAACATGGTGTACAAATAGATGAGCATGTGTCTAGTGATGCAGGAACCTGAGATTGATGAAGAATTGCAAAAGTAATTGCATTGGATGTGTGTCCTAGCCGTTTATGCCATATGCTTGAATTAACTGGTTTTGCGAGAAAGCATGAGTGTGATTTGGGTGATGCAGGTCACACCTTCTGTGGGATTTTGAATGGAATAGGATAGTACCCAGCTCTACACAACCCCTGAGGAGTATTATCCCTGTGAATTTATCCTGAATCCAAAAAGAAATATCATCACAAATAAATCTGCACCTATTATCCTTGCAGAGTTGATAAATGGATAACAAGTGCTGAGATAGTTTTGGAACATGTAAAACATTCTTGAGAGCAAGTGAATAATTTGAAACTAGTAACTGGGAGTGCCAACATTAGAAATATGAAAACCTGCACCACTCGCAGTGGTAATTGTGTCATTTCCTTGATATGGAGTAGCAAGTTCCAAGTTAGCCAACTCAAAAGTCATGTGTGAAGTGGCACCAATATTTGCAATCCAAAACAGCTCAGGGGGTGCAGAAGGTTGATGGTTGGCATGCATAGCAGTGAAATTGGTTGTTGGATGTTTCCCTTGATAAGCAAAGTTGCTTTTGTGATAGCACTGCAAGGCTGAGTGTTCAAATTTCCAGCAGATTTGGCAATGAATGGGAGAACCAGTGGTTGATGTATTATGTCTTTGATAACAATCTGCATCAACATGTCCTCTCTTATTGCACATCTGACAAGTAGAGATTTCATAATGATAATCAGGACAATTAGACTTACATGGTTTTGGTGTACCAAGAATGCCAGGATTGCCATTTGAGAATGTGGGACCAAAGTTGTACTAAAATCTTTCTCTTCATTTGCCTCAGAAATTATTACCCTTATAACCACCATAGTTTTGATATGTTCCTCCATTTAAATTATTGTATGAGCCATTGCTAGAGCTATAACCAAAAGAACTTGACCCTCTATTGTTCTTGAAAGATTGATCAAAAGTAGACCCTGATGAATCTTGATCAAGAACAAGAGCTTTTTCTTTATCAGATTGAACACCAGCAACCATAGCATTGCCAAATGACAAGGAAGAAGCAAACTCAAAAGATTGAGCAATAATGGCTTCTTCTGCCAATAACTGAGACTTGAAATCTTTGAGAGAAATCTCATTTTCCCTTCCTCTGATCACACATCGAAAAGTATTGAAATCCGCAGGCAACCTTTTTAAGGCAAGTATGATATTATCATCATCTTCAAAAAATACCCTGCAACCGCATGATATTATCATCATCTTCAAAAAATGCCCTGCAACCGCAAGATGGTCCCTGCATCCTTGATCTTCTGCAGATAGACAGAAACAGATTTAGACCCTTTCTTGATGTTCTGGAGTTCTGTCTTCATCTGGAAAATCGTTACTTTTATTACTGAAGAGACCTTTCTGTGAGATTCAGCCATTTCTGAGGAACTCTTGCTTCCAATGATGCAGGAGATGGCAGTAGTAGAAAATGTCGCAATGAGCAACTGCATGAGTGCACGATTGTGCATTTTCCAAACCAATTAGCCATCTTTTTCTACACCTTCAGTAGTTGAATCATTGTCAAATCTTGGCGGACATTTTCTTGAACCGTCAATAAAACCCATAATTCCATGGCTTTCCAGGAGTAATTTGATCTGAAAACTCCAAGTGATATAGTTGGAGTCAACAAGTTTCACTATAACAAAAGTAGACATTATTGAAAGAAGGCTTGTGATTGGAGATCGTACAATCTGCAACTGAGCAGCAATAACCACTTTTGAGAAGTCTGAAGAAATCTTTCACTGGAGCTTTTGATCGAGTAGTTGGTAGGCAGAAACGAAGAAACCACTTTTCTGAGCAATTGGTATGTCTGTCGATCCCAGCTTATAAAAAAGAAATGCAAATTAGAGTGTAGAGAAGAGAAATGAATGCTTAGAGATTGAGCAGAAGCACGGGACCGTCCGGCGATGATATCACAAAACTTAGTTGAAGAAATGCAGAAGTAACTGGAATTGCTTTTCTTGATTGTCAAGTAATGAATTACAATGGTAGTCTATATAGCTATGTTATTACAAGACTTGTAGGCTAAGCTATTGGATTACATTCTAACCATCTTATCTCAACTAACTACATTCTTAACAAACCTTATCAAACTTCTCACAACTACCTATTTGATCTGTTGACAAGTGGCACTGACTTGGCCTTTGATTTCCTCTTCACTCGGATCATTGAATCGTTCACTTGGATCATGGTTTTGTTCTGCATTATTCTTACAAAATGTACTCCTTTCGCATTTTTACTTGCCTTGGCTTACGATTTCAAAATTGAGTCTTGATTAGGGTGAATGGAGAAGACTACGACAATTTTGAAGAGACAATGATGTTTAATAGCAAAGTTTACAAACAAACGTCGAGGTTTATTATGCTCCTGAGCTGCACAACAAGTGGCTGGCACCGAGCCGACAGCCCAGAACCCAGAACGTTGAAACGATGCTGTTTGGTGTCTCTGTTCTCGGCCTTTAACCAATGCCCACCACCATCGTGTTTGCAACCGCTATATCACCCTTTTTTGTGATTGGCAGCTTCGCTCTGCTGCCGTTGCGACACTATAGGTTTCACAAATATTATTTAGTAAATCAAAGCCATACTCAAAACTTTTTTAGCAAAGCGACATCGCCAATGGATTAAGTAGTTAGTTGTTAGGAGAGAAGTCGGTGAAGAATGAAGATCAAAATTTAAGATAGAAATTAAAGTTACAAACCAATATAGAAGTTAAAGTTATAAACAAAATGAAAATTGCAATAACCAAATAACAAACCAAAAAGAAGTTAAAGTTAATAACCAAACAAAAATGAAAAAGTGTATCTAAATTTTAAAAGTTTATTCCAAGATCAATTTCTTCAACCTAATATGTGTTTATATCATAATTTTTTTTCTTCTAAAACAACTGATATTATCTACACTAAATGAGAGGGGGTTCCTTAACCTCACAATAGGCTAGCAATAATATGGTTCAAATTCGCCTTAAGCGAAAATCGAACTTAAAATCTCTTATTTACAAGTGAAGAGGAATATCACTAAACTGTAGTACTAAGTCGCGTGTTTATATCATAATTAGGTATCCTGTATATTATTTTTTGGATACCAATATCATATCAACTTTTGAAAATGGAAGAGGTAGCGATGGAAATTGGCACTTGGCGTTTTATATTCCAAACTTTTCTGTAATACTTTTGCTCCCAAATCAATTATGTGGCGGGATGTAATATGGGAATAATAATAAGAAAAAAGGGATTGATTCAAAGGCTCACATCACAATCTTACCAATAATTATTAAAGAATAAAATCAGCATTCATTCCACTCAGAAAAATTAGCTAAGAAATGCATGACAAAATATTTGGACGTACGCAAACCAACATTCCTTCATTTCTGATAGCGACGTGTATATTTACCAGTTACTCTTTTTATTTTTCATTATATGTTAAGGGATCCTAAATCTATGAGTATAAAGACATTCTGTTTCTACAAACGAAGGGGAAAAATATAGGAAGCTTTAACGAAAAACTCCCGGTACTGTTCACTTTAACAAAAAAACTACATTTTTACACTAAAAAGTCAACCATGGTACCATTCACTTTACCCTTTATCTTGTTCTTATCGTTAAAACTCAAAGTTTTCAAGCCATTTTCATTAGTTTTCCTAAAAATATAAGGGAAAAAAGAGGATAGAGTACATAATGCTCTTACGTGTTTGTAGAATAATGTTACGTATAAGTCTAATTTTTACGTGATGACAGAGATAGATTATACAATCAATTCTAAATAAGAGAAACTGTAGTTATATGTTAAGTATACATATTTCCGATTTCATTACTTCAATCTCTTGGCCTAAACTTGGTTTTGTTGCTTTGGTGAAAGGAAAACTTTGTGGAGATTTTGAATCCCACCATATATGTTCTTAATTTGTATGCCCGTTATTGTTTATGTAAATTGTTTATAAGAAATGCTTAAGAGATTCTTTGAAAGTGAGATTCTCTATGGGCTCTCCAATATCTTATGTTTTTTACACAATTTCCGTGCCAACATTATAAAAAATTGTACCCAAAAAATGAGATGATAGAAAGTCTATAAAAAATCTCACTCTTGAGAGAGTCTCCTTAGCATTTTTCATTGTTTATCCATGCAGCCAAAAACATAAAAAGAGATTAATGATGTAATCTGCGAAATGCCGACAAAGGCCATAATTAAGGACATCAAAGTTTCAAACAACGCAATTATGAGTAAATATCAAGATAAATCTCTGCTAAGGTATATCAACAACATAATTATCTAGCCTCTCAACAAGCAAGTAGAAAGTAGCTACTAAACATGCATGGCAAAACTTGGGCAAGTTCTTAGTTACAGCCTGCCGTCACAAGTGCGTTCTTGGGTATGGTAAACATGAATTACAAATTATTTTATGAGTTGTGTTTGCGTCAGTCGGCCACACACTGAGTAGGCAACTTTCATCGACTAATGCATATCTTAGGATATCATAGGCCCACAATTAGACGTTTCTAATCAAGTTTTAGTGATTTTACGGATAACAACACTCATCATTCTTTTTTATAATAATGAGAATAAAAGAATATAACCAATCTTGATTCTATGAATCAACTAATCATGTGGAATTTGAAAGCCATATACGATATATGAGTGGAGCTTTATCCATCAACTTGGTCTACTATTTTTTATCCACTTAAAAGCAGTGATCTAGTACAAGTACAGAATATATATAATTAAACCTGTTTTTAAGCAAGGATCCCGCTCAACTGTAGCCAAAATAAAATATGTATTTTCGTTGTTTTTAAAAAAATTTGGTTCGGAAGACGAGTTTTGCAAAGTAAATACATGGTCTCTGTTAGGGAAAACACAAAACCTTACAAGAACAGCGAGGTCAGACAAACCTAGCACAAAACTAGGAGCAAACCTCCCCTGGAATTTGAAGAAAGGCTTCTATTTGGTGGTCTGTGGATGGAGGTTTATGTAAGTTTGCAGAGAAAACGAGAGAAAGGACTGGAGCTGACAATTAAGAATTTTTTTAATATTAGAAGGAAAAAATATCACTAAACAAACATAAAAAAACATTATTGCTTATGTATTTAACATCACTTAATCAGTCCATATGAATCAATTAATCTAAGGATCATTTCATAGAAGAATAAAACTTCACGCTGGTTTACAAGGTGGCCGACCCAAAAAGAAAGATAAAATTTTTTTTTCAATTAAATTATTATTAAGAACAGGGAAAGGGTTCAAAACTGTTGCAATATTTAGAGGAAAGTACTCAAGACGCATGGGTGAAAACCCAATACTATATTCTTATTATGCCATAAATTTTTATGTGCGTGTAGTCTTGTGTGGTACCAAGTTTTTCCTTGCATCGCGACTCACTAACAAGTATTGTTATTGTCATTGAATAATATGTAGTGTTATTATCTGTAACATCAGATATCATGTTAACATGAGAGAGATACAAAATTAATAGTGTCTTACTAAGCGAGTGTATTCTTATATCACTACAAAAATAACACCCTTCCAGACAACGCATAATAAGGTTTCGTCGGCTAAGGAAATCCCCGACATAACTTTGTTGAGCTAAGTTCGTCACGCAAAGCTCGTTGCGCGAAGTTTTGCTCAACGAAAATAAAAAACCGTCGAGCAAATGTTGTTTGTCCGACCAAAGTTCCGACAACATTTTCATCGAGCAAAAGTGCGTTGACTAACTTTGCTCGACGAACATCATGTGCCTGACTAAATAATTTCATCAGACAAAGTTGTATTTACGGAAAAAAAAATAAAAATTATATTTAGGCAAACAAAATTTTCGTCGAGCAAGCTATATAAAGAAGAAAAAAAATTAGAATATAAAATGCTTGCTCAACAACTTTTTCGTCAGACAAACTCTTAATTTTTTTTAAAAAAATTATATAAATAAAATTTAAGTATATTTGATTTAATTATTATATTAACCTGAAAAGATATCATTGTAACATCCCACATCGCCCAAGGGATTGATCCTTAAATGTATATTCTCATCCCTACCTAGAACGAGGCCTTTTGGGAGCTCACTGGCTTCGGGTTCCGTAGGAACTCCGAAGTTAAGCGAGAAGGGGCCCAGAGCACTCCCATGATGGGTGACCCACTGGGAAGTTGCTCGTGAGTTCCCAGAAGAAACAAAACCGTGAGGGAATGGTAAGCCCAAAGCGGACAATATCGTGCTACATTGGAGGCGTGCCCGGGAAGTGATCCACCCTGTGCTGGGATGTGACAATTGATATACCTTGGGCCGTAACAACATGTCCCAAGAAAGCAACTTGATCCTGCTTCCGCACAGTGCACATGGCTTACGTCACGTTCATGTCACATCCCGGCCCGAGCCAGATCACTTCCCGGGCCCTCTCTACCACCGTAGCACGATATTGTCCGCTTTGGGCTTACCATTCCCTCACGGTTTTGTTTCTTCTAGGAACTCACGAGCAACTTCCCAGTGGGTCACCCATCATGGGAGTGCTCTGGCCCCCTTCTCGCTTAACTTCGGAGTTCCTACGAAACCCGAAGCCAGTGAGCTCCCAAAAGGCCTCGTGCTAGGTAGGGATGGGAATATACATTTAAGGATCACTCCCTTGGGCGATGTGGGATGTCACAATCCACCCCCCTTAGGGGCCCAACGTCCCCGTCGGCACACACGCGGCCAGGGTTAGGCTCTGATACCAATTGTCACATCCCGACCCGAGCTCGACCACTTTCCCGGGCCCGCTCCACCACCGTAGCATGATATTGTCTGCTTTGGGCTTACCATTCCCTCACGGTTTTGTTTCTGGGAACTCACGAGCAACTTCCCAGTGGGTCACCCATCATAGGAGTGCTCTAGCCCCCTTCTCGCTTAACTTCGGAGTTCCTACGGAACCCGAAGCCAGTGAGCTCCCAAAAGGCCTCATGCTAGGTAGGGATGAGAATATACATTTAAGGATCAATCCCCTGGGCGATGTGGGATGTTACAATCTACCCCCCTTAGGGGCCCGACGTCCTCGTCGGCACAATTCCGGCCAGGGATTGGCTCTGATACCAATTGTCACATCCCGGCCCGAGGCGGATCACTTCCCGAGCCCTCTCCACCACCGTAGCACGATATTGTCCGCTTTGGGCTTACCATTCCCTCACGGTTTTGTTTTGGGAACTCACGAGCAACTTCCCAGTGGGTCACCTATCATGGGAGTGCTCTGGCCCCCTTCTCCCGCTTAACTTCGGAGTTCCTACAAAACCCGAAGCCAGTGAGCTCCCAAAAGGCCCCGTGCTAGGTAGGGATGGGAATATACATTTAAGGATCACTCCCCTGGGCGATGTGGGATGTCACAATCCACCCCCCTTAGGGGCCCAACGTCCCCATCGGCACACACGCGGCCAGGGTTAGGCTCTGATACCAATTGTCACATCCCGACCCGAGCTCAACCACTTTCCGGGGCCCGCTCCACCACCGTAGCACGATATTGTCCACTTTGGGCTTACCATTCCCTCACGGTTTTGTTTCTGGGAACTCATGAGCAACTTCCCAGTGGGTCACCCATCATGGGAGTGCTCTAGCCCCCTTCTCGCTTAACTTCGGAGTTCCTACAGAACCCGAAGCCAGTGAGCTCCCAAAAGGCCTCGTGCTAGGTAGGGATGAGAGTATACATTTAAGGATCAATCCCCTAGGCGATGTGGGATGTTACAATCATGATATAAATTTTTTTATTAATTATAACAAAAATTGAAATGTCCGTACAATTATATTAAAACTGAAAAACAAATTTATTCTCAGTGGCACGTTGTCTCTAAGTAAATGTCCACTTCTTCACTTTCAAAGACGTCCATCTCTAGAAATTATAAGTTATGAAATTGATTGCAGAGCTAGTGCCACTCGTCCATTCTATTCACCAAATCTTGGGCTGGATGAGTCAAAGCTTCATCTTGAGCTTTAAGGGTCATGTTGCCTCACGTGCATCCACTCCCTGAACCGCTGAATCCATAACCGGGTTATGTAATCGGAGATACCTGGCTCTTCCATGTCGATCTCGAGGTTGTTCGGAAATAGACAAAAAAAAACATATGTTAGTTTAAAAAATACACAAAATAAAAAAATTATTAAAAATAATAAATTTAAAAAACAAACACACACTTAGCGCGAGCGCTACCATCCTTGCCTCCTTCACCTTTGGGAAAAGATTCTTTTATTTAGAGGCTTTCATGGGGCACCTCGTGCGGATGATGGCTTCCATCTTGCCAATCAACCACATGTTGACTTCGACGTCCGAGCAAATATTTAGTGGATTGTAAACAATCCTAATGCTGCCTTGCCTTATGAGGACAGTGAGTGATAATGACATCTATAGAAAAAATTGCAAACAATTTCTAAATATTCCAATTTTTCCTAAAAATTTATAATATTTCCTACAAATTTGTAATATATCAAAAGTTTCTAATATTTTCAAAAAAAATTCTAGTACACCAAAAAAAATCTCATTTTTCCTAAAATTTTCTATTATTCCTACAAATTTATAATATAGAAAAAATTCTAATATTTCCTCAAAATTTATAATATTTCCTTGAATTCATAATAATTTCTACAAATTTCTAATATTTCCTCAACCTTACCCACCCCGTTCCCCCTATGCTATTTCTTAGGTACGTTAGTTCGAAGAAATAGGTAAATTTCGTTAGGCAAACAGTCATAATTTTTTATTTATTTTCAAACGGTTAAATAATCATCATGTTTGATGACCATGTCAATTCAGTTTGTGGTTTTACCCTCAACCAGTGTACTAAGCCAAGTATGTTGTGCGGCACCATGTGTCTAATGCAAGTCTAAGGGAGGCATCCAAACAAGGTAATCCTCAAGAAGAATTTTATTCCAGTGGAGCTCTGATCATATGCGTTAGCCAAGTCAGCTAAGTGTAGTCCGATCAAAAAAGCTTAGGTCGAATGCATAAGGTGTGACGAAAGGATTCCAAAAGTGTTTCTGACCCGCATGCAAGCGACCAAGTCCCTAACAAACTTTCATTTAATGGATATGCAATTCAGATTGAGAAGGAAACCCCTTCTTGGTGACACATTGCGACTATCAAAATCCTTGGACATAGAATAGGGCAAGGTGAAAGAACAAAATGAATTAGAGTCATGCTCAACTTTTTACAACAACATTTAGGTTAATCTTCTGAAAGTGTTATCAACAAACAAGGTAGCTCAAACATGTTGGACTAACATTAAGATTTGGAGGCATTCCAGGTATGATTCGACACTTTCTCATCCTTAATCTGACCAATACATTAAAGAAAATATGGGATAAAGATTTCTCATAGGCTCAGTACCCGGTGTCAGAGTAGAGTGGTACTCCGATTATCGTGGTGAAAATCTTTATAAACACTAAGTTTAGGAGGTGATGTTTTTCCAAATCAACATTTCCAAGGGGAGCTTCTAGCTCTGTTCTGTATCTACAAACTTCTTGTATCGCTTCAACATTCGTTCGAAGTTAGTTTACTACGAAAAGTTTGTCGAATTAAACTATATTTCACGATAAGGAAGCAAACGATGAAAAGTTCCAAGTGTTTTACTCTAACAAGCTCAGTGACTTGAGTAAAATAAACTTAACAAAATATCTCCTAAGGCATCTAAACCATTATAGGAAGTTAAAGGTGCATTCCACCTCGAATCCATCTTTTCAGCCTTGGATCCGAAACTCCGACCAGGGGTTTATACTATGGTTCGGAACTCCGAAAGATCAAATCTTTTAGAGATATGCAAGCAGGACTGGTCGGCCTTGGCTAACCCCAAATTAAACGAGCAGTTTCAAGGTCATTTCGTTACACATTCTGGAGAAGTTATTCAAGGATAATTCGCTCATGGTCCATTGGTAACTACCCATCTTTGAAGCGAAACGTATTCTCAGAAGCATAGTTAGGGGCAATTGTGGGACCATGACACGTGGCACCTTGTGACACACCCCGTCCCGAAGGAGGGCGTGCTGGCCGTCATGTGAGAGTGACGTAACCATTTGCACAGTTCGGAAGCTTTAAAATACCATTGTGAATTCTGTCAGAATACCGTTGGATTCCTCGTGGCCACCAAAGCTCTGCTCTAACTCGAACCTGGAGGGGCGCAAAACAAGGTGAGTGGGTCAGTAAAATAAGTCTTTCAAAATCTTTCCTTTATCAACGTATATATATCCCCTCACTGTAAAATCTGTATACTTTCTCAGAAAATAGCATATATAAATATATATATAGCTTCAGAAGTCTCAAAATACCATTCTTCATCATTTTTCAAAGAAATATGCCATGCCATGCCAAAAACATAATATGGATGCATCAACATAAATCAGGTGAAATAATAAATCAACCGGAGACCCTGCAGTGGTCCTGTACGGCTGATTCTAGAGCTCAATATCCAATCCAGCCGGAGTCACCAACTGTGACCTGTACGGCCCTGCCGGAGTCACCAACTGTGACCTGTACGGCACTACGCTGCACATGAGTCAGAAGTACCTGTAGTAGTCTGTATGACTCGGATGGTGTAATAATACGCTCTAGTGCTTCTCTCATCAATCATCTGTGCACATAATCTAAGGTCACCTACTAGTCGGAACCGTCTCTAATGGTCTGTACGACTAGCATGTCGGAACCACCTCCAGTGGTCTGTACGACTAGCATCTACTTGGATCCAAGGTGAGCGTGTGATGCGGTGAATAACATAAGCACTAACACCAGGGGTGCAGGTTATGAGCTATCAACATAAATCTCATCAAACAATTCAATGCACCATATCTAACTCACCTGTGCGTCCGCAGCACCAATTCACATATATGCATCATATAATATCAATTCACATATCTCATATAATTTCCATGCATGGCATTTCAAATCACATATTCATATAAATCTATGCATGGCATTTCAAATCACATATTCATATAAATCTATGCATGGCATTTCAAAATATGCTTTCATTCAAAAATCGATTTCTAGGAAAACGTTAAGTATATATATATATATTGAAATAAACTACCCACTCACAGTTATATCGAAGGATCATAACCCCTTAGCCTTTCTCGACTGTGCTCGTCCTCGGGGTAGATCTCACCTATATGCGAAACAACTATAAAAACGTTATTTTAAGCACATAACCAACAATTCGAATTAACTTCTCATAAAATGCTCAATTTTGGCGTATGAATATACCAACGCGATCTACACAACCTCACGAACATCGTGATATTTTTAAATAAATTTTTCTAGGGCCCACGCGCCCTCACGCGCCGGGGAGGCCACGGCCTCACGCGCCCCCCACGCGCATCATCTTCAACCTCCCGACGCCGGAACAGTGCCACCGGCGCCGGATTCTGGGCAACCCTGCAACTGCCCTTTACTCACTCGTTTTTGCACCATTTTTCATAAAATTTTCACCAAAATGTCACAAATCATGAGAGGAAGAAGGCTATACCTCTTTGGAGCCTCAAAACCTTCCAAATCGTGTCGGGAAAATTTCACCAAAACCGGCCACCTTCGAACCTTGTGATCCCGACGTCCCAAACCTTTAAACGAAGCACTCCGAGCTTCGTGGGGACCTCCTTAAGCTCGTGGTAAGCTTGGATTGTCCTAAAATGCAACCATTTAAAAGTTGGTGAATAGTGACAATCACGGACCTCGTGATTTCAGCGTGAAAACGTATGAACCCTTACCTGAAATGGGTACCAATAGGTTCGTATGGTCTCTAGGAGTATGATGGTGGTCTCAACCACGTCGATCCGTGAAGGTTTGATAACCTTTGGGGTTGTCCGTACCTTTCGAAAGAGAAGGGAGAGAGAGACCGTGAGCATGCGGGAGAGAGAGAGAGAGTGAAAAAAAATGAAGGTGTGTGGTCTACAAAAACCCCAACCACATAAAAATATTTCCAAATTAATTTCCAACTATTTTTCCAAAACAAACTTAGGATAGGACAATAAAACCCAATGAAATGTCACATACCGTAGTAGATTCAAGGGCAATCCCGTCATTTCACATCCTCGATTAATTAATTCCGGGACGGGCTGTGACACCTTGACCAGCAAAAAAAAAGCAAGAATATCCACAGCCCATGAACCATAGTCTAATAGGCTAGGATTAAACCGAAGATATTACTCGACTCCCAAGTAAGAAAACGCTAATTCAAGTCATATTATGATATCTTGAGGACTAGGCAACGTAATCCTAGTATGATTAGATATCTTATCCTAGATTCCCTCCTAGATAGTCTCCTGATTTAATTGCCATTACTTTCCCTACATGGGATCTTAGGATCTCTAAAAATCCTCTACCTGCGTATTTATCAGAGAACTTTCTCAGGATTCTTTAATCATTCACAACTAAAGTGTCTCGACCCGTGTATGGAGTTTGATGAATTTTTATAGACTCTCAAATCCAAATGCATTGAAAATAAAATTTTAAGGAGTTAATAAAATGTAAGAATATGTTTAAACTCTCAAAGATCAAAATTTAGTTCATAAATCACAACATTAATACAAACTAGAACGGCTCTATAAGAGCACTACAGAAGATTTATAAGGACTAGACCTGGCAGTTTCTGACACGACACAAAAAAGACACGAAAATAACGGGTTTCAGGTCAACACGATAACTAATCGGGTCATTATCGGGTGATCCGTTAAGAACCCGTTAATAACAGGTTCTTAACGGGTATACTTGTGGGTAACACGTGGGTAACCCATTTCGACCCGTTAAGAAAAAAATTATTTTGATAATTTTAAAGTTTAATTACTAAAAGATTTATTATAAAATACAATAGCCATATTAATATATACAATATATTATATACTAAATATATAGTTTTTTATTATTATTCTATATAAATTAAAATAAAATAAAAAGTTTTAGTCATTATTTATTTTTATTATGAGAGTTCCTTATTATCATTACTAGGATAAATTTTACTTAACATGTTATTGTCCAAAAATAAAATAAACTAGTATAGTATTTGTATAGGCAAGAACTAAGAAGACATACATACAAGTATGAAAAATGTGAAAGAATATATAAACACTCATGATTCATCATTATTCCTCCACGAGTAGATAATGGTTACACTTATATTATCGTTTAGATTTTTAAAATCCTCCAAACCCTCATGAATAATATTTTTTATTTGAGGGCAAAATTAATAAAATTAATAATAATTATTGTAGAAGTGTAAAAAATGTAAAAAAAAAATATACAATCACTCATAGGGACAAGCTTTACAACTTTCATGAAGGGGTCAGCTTCGAAATCCAACACTATAATCCATAAACCTTAAATTTATATTTAACCGTCAATTGTCATTTACGCTTTATTCTTCTTATTGAATTTCATTTTTTAAATTTTCTTTTTTGAAAAAATGATCATGTGGCGGATGTAAGAAGATGAACTGTTCAGATATTTGATATCACGTTTCGATATTTACGGTTAACTAAAATATGAGTCGATGTCATATAGTTTGTAGAAACTTTATAAACATCAAGCAATATTTTCACTAACCATAAAACTCTGAACATAATATCAACAATCCAAACCGTTCATCTTCCTGCATCTTATAATAGATCATGTTTTCAATAAAGAAAATCCGAAAAAACAAATTTTGATGAGAAAAATGAAGCGTAAATGTAAACAACAATCAACAGTTAAATTTTGATCTATGATTTATACGATTATAGTGGCGAATTTTGAAGTTAAACTCTTCACGAAAGTTGTAAAGCTTGTCATTACGAGCATTTATATATTTTTTCTATATTTTTTACACTTCTACATTAATTAAAAAAAATATTAAAGACTTTACTTAAATAACAATCGTAAGATAAATGAGAGTAAATCTGTACCGTTGGATTATATTTCACTTGCATTATTAGAACTTTTTTGGACGAAAAAACCCTTCTTTATTCCATTATTTTCCAATTTTACCATTTTACCATTAGCACGAGATGTGGTAACAATTCATATTTCAACTATTGCGTCAGAATCTGCTTTTAGTATTGAGGGTAAAGTGCTAGATCAATATCGTACTTCATGGTTGCCAGACACGGTTCAAGCTTTGCTATGTACACGAGATTGGCTTTTTGGAAAAGGAGATAGTATATTGTTTATATAATATAGAACTATTTTTTATTTCTTTTCATAATTATTTTTAGTACCCATAATTTGAATGGTTTACAATGTTTGATTTTTCTATGTTTAGTTTATGCAAAAGAGAGTGCTAATGTGGAAACCTCACTGAAAACATCATCAATATAACTCTTGAAGACAATATATCAAGCCAAAGTTCCAATACTGTTTCCTCTGCTGATTGAGGAAAATTGAAGGGTTTGATTGGAAGAAAATGTGCAAGGTTCCAATGTTCTAATGTTCCAATGTCCTTAATTTTGCAAATCTTTTGAACATTTGATATTTTGTAATGTTCTAATGTTTTTGTTTATTATGCTCTTATTTTGGGTATGTAAATATATACTTAAAAGAAAAATACGTTTATGTGTTTTGGATGTGACAATGGTATGTATATACTTATTTAGTATTATGTTTTTCATTTGATTATTTATTGGTTTAAAATATATTTTCCTTAACGGGTCGGGTCATATTACCTGTTAATATTATCGGGTCGATTTCGGGTCGGGTCATTTTACCCATTTATTTTAACGGGTGTTACGCGACACGACCCATTAAGATATCGGGTATGACATGAAAACGACACGAACACAGAAAACACTACACGAATGCCAGGTGACGCTATAAGAGCACTATGACAACGCCATAAGAGCAAGACAGGGGATCTACAACAGCTCTAAATCTAAACCTTGTAAACACACCTGTAGAGATCGATGAACTAGAAGCCATATAGTTGATAGTGGTCATTCTCCTCTCTGTCAAAAGCTCGATGCTAAACCACTAAGAGGTTCTTGGTCCAATAATTAAGCATGTCTTTGGTGAGAGTAGAGGCTCCTATTGGAATCCATGCATGTATGAAACTGATAATCCTTCAGACTGACAATCCATGTGATTTGTCTATATCAGTAAGAACAAAATAGCCGGCCTAAAGATTTAGACTCATGATCAAATTTAATCTATACTAAAGCTGAAAATAAACTGAAACACTGTTCATAAGAACAGTGTACTTCCGGAAATGCCCCTGCTTTAATTGTGTATTTTCAATATTAGTCCAATTTAAATCTGATTGAATCTAGACCGTTCATTTTTTTTTGGGCAGTGTGATAAGAAATCAGTCCGTCCATATTTTTTAATCTTCTTCTCTCTGCTAATCATCATTCTTTCTCTCGCTCTCTCAACATCCCGATAACCCCCAACCCCACCCATGAACCCAAGTACACCCAAAACAATCACCTTTCTCATCCTTTCGACCTCACGAACTCAAGTCTGAGGTCAAGATTTCATGGCTTTCATGTATGATTTGGTGAAGGTTTGAAGAAGATTGAAGCTCAATCCATAACCTAGATTCCAGCAAGGTTTTCCGGTGAATCCGCTAGCTTCCCTGTATATTTTGAGGCCCTCACAGTCATCCAATCACCAAATCTTAGGTATATTTTGATTCTACGCCTCTTGGGTCTATTTATTGTGATTTATGTCAAAATTTGGGTTAATAGATTCTTCAACTTTGATTTGGAACAAATTTTGGGTCTTCATGTTGTAATTGATGTTAAAATTCTAAAATTTTGACCATCTTTATTTGATTCATCAAATTTTGCACTATAAATGATGTAAGAGTTAATCTTCAGGGGTTTAATAGAATGGTGGTTTTACTTACAGGAGTTTACATCTGCTTTAATAAATATGAAATTATATTACTAATTAAATTTCATATCTAACAAAACAAGAAAAATATCATAAGATAAATCGTAATATTAGTAAATTGGTTTATTACAATTGTTAGTATCTGTAGCTATCCTATGAGATTTTTATTTTTTTTGCCCTCAAATTGTAATTTTGCCATGTCTACCACTTGCATTATACAGAAAAGACTTAAATTTTTCACTTTTATACCGAATTAAGTATTACACTACTCCAATGTTTTCTAATGCAGATGTATGTGGCGTTTAGGAAACCAGAGCTTCTGGGGTTTGAATATTTTCCAATTTTAGCTTATCCTTGAGTAGGGAATTTTGATGAATTTATATTTTTCCCTCCGCTTTTTTGTGTTTTCATGTCCAAATAATTCTTTAAATTTGGTTCTCTTATGGCTCGGATATGCGTACAATAATTGTTTGGAATTTGGTTTTTACTGCAAATTTGGAATTTGGAAGTTTATATCATTTGATTTTCTCTGATTTTTTACATGTATTTGTGGTGATGGGGGACGAATTCTAGGATGGAGGTGGAAGGATTTGGAAGAATTAGATGTTTATGATGAGAACATAAGAGTTGCCACAATGCTTGAGGTTGCTAACGCCAAGAGTTGTAGCTGGTTCAACCCGAAGAAGGGTTAATTTTTTTACAAAATAAGTTCCAATTCCTTAGAGGTTTGGCTTTACAGTAAATACCAAGTGAATTTTTCATTTGATAGATTTTTTTTAATGGAACTCATTAACTTGGTAGATTTATGTTGTGTACAGAATACATATGAGTTTTCATGGTTATCAATCGTTCAATACCTCTATATGGTTACAGAGGGTTGAAGGTAATCTCTATACATTTTGTAAATAGCACTCCCTAGCTATGGCATATCAGCATTGTCAGTTTTCTCATGTGATATATGTATATAAACACTATTCTTTAGCACATACTTTTTCCAAATTTTCTACACGTTTAACATAGTTTTGTAACCCGCAGCATTGCGCGGGTTAAGCTACTTGTTCTAACATAAAAGTCACCTTGCCATGGTCATAATCACTTCTCAAATAATGAAAATTTAGAAATAGAAATGCATATTAATATATTGGTCATTAAAATATCCGACAATTTGCATAATTTTATAAAACCCATGACAAAATCTCACAAGCTCTATTTAAAATCATGTAGGATTCAATTAAAATTTACATGAATTTTATGGAAATCAAGTAAACTCTCTCAAAATTCATGTGTTCATAACTCTATGAAACTCTATCAAATTCTATATATAATACCCCCTAAGGTTGTCGGAGTTTGTTTGAGTAATTTTTCACTAATCCAATTATATGCATATTTATTTATTTATTCATTTATTCAACAAAACAAATTATCGTTCATGAGACTAGAACTTAGGACCTCTTTCATATGTCGCCAAATGATAGGAGCATATTTATGCACCTTAGTTAGCTTGTTCTTGTGCATTTATATTGTTTTTCCTTAGTTAAAGTAGTCTTTTAAGCTAGTTTGATGTATTTTCAGGTTCTAAGGGCAAGTATGCAAAAAGAAGCAATTTGGAGCATTCTAGAGCATTTTTTGGCCAAGATTGGGTAGTGCAAGCATGGAGGCAAGTTGATGGACGAAATTGAAGATATAAAGGCTTGAAATCAGCTAAGAAGATGGAAGAAAGAAGTCAAAGATAAAGAAGATAAGGAATCAGCTCAAAAGAAGGAGAATTATCCAAAACAACCTTATCTTATCTTATCTTATCTTATCCTAACCTGTTTTCTTCAGTTTAGGGGACTTAAAACCTGATTTCTAGAAGTCCTATCCCTTGTCCTATAAAAGTGGCGCCCCAAATCCCTCTAGAAGCCTCAAAATCTGCCACAAAACACATTCCTTCTAGAACCTTGAAAATCTGGCGTCTCCTTCCCTTCTAGAATCCTTTTTCCTTGCCTTACAAGGCTTTCTAGAAGCCTTATCCCTCCTTATCCAAACCTGCCGCACCTTAGGCCCTTTCCCATTAGAAATCTGATTGTTTTGAACCTATTTCTGGATGGATTTGGCTTTCTAGAAGTCCTAATCTGATTCATCTAGGGTTTTTGGTGCCTATATATATATTTCTCCACCCTTTGCCGTGCACACCACCTCCATATACAGCATTCACGCCAGAAATCATCCACCACTCTCTGCCGCACCCATCCTTCACCATTCTCCATAGTTTCTGACCTAATTCACTACCTGCCGCACCATACATCCATCCTAGCCAATAACCCAGCCTTCTACACCATTCATAACCCCCAAAATCTGTCCCAAGACCTTGTGCCGCAGCAAAGAGGAGGAGAAGGAGCCCTGGGACGTGCATGCCATTCAAGTTTGAATTGCTGGAAGTTTTAGGTGTTTCCTTTCCTTTGATTTCAATGTTTAAATTCAATACTCTTTGTTTTGTACGTATGAGGAACTAAACCCCCTTGGCTAGGGGGTGATTCGAAACCATGTTTATGCTTGCTATATGACTTGATTACCTCTAATTGCGTTTCATAAGTTGTGAATTCAATTTACTTATCTATTTGAATTAAACTGATTTGTGTGTGTTGGTTGAGAGTGCACGCTTAATTGTCATGCATAAATCTAATGCTAGGATATAAGGAAGTTTCACCTAATCGTTACAACTTTATATTCACAAGTAGTAAAGGTTGATGATCTCAATTGTGTTAAGTAAATTCTTGGCATAAGTATCATGCGCTTTCATAGTTACAAGTGCCTCGTCAATACTTATGATTTCCATTGAACGTAATGATCTTTGATTGTATCTCTAGTATGCGCTTTCATATAGAGAACTCTTGAAGAATAATTTGATTGTGATGCGCAGTTTCCATCCAATTCATTGACATAAGGGAAATCTGAGAGTTAATTTAAGCGGACCTAATTAACTTGGAGTGTTGAGAATTCGTGGGTTATTGAATTGCAATTAGAAATCGTTTTGTATGCAAGTATGACATGTGTGGAGAAGAACCCCTTAGCCAGCCTTTCATCCATTCACTTTAACCAATTTCGTTTTACAATCTGTTTTGTTTTACAAAGTTTATGTTTTGTTTTCAAATTCGTCAAAACCAATTCCCCCTTTATTTTGAAGTGTCAAGTTAGTTAGAAATCAATTTAGTTTGTGTTTTTAAGTGTTTTGAGTCAAGTTAAAACTTATTTTCGTCCAAAATTGTGTTTAGAGTCCAAAACAGCCAGTTTGTGTTTTTAAGGCAGTTTTGAGTGTTTGGTTGCTGTTTTGAGTCTTTTGGTTTGTCTTAGTGTTTTAAAGTATAGTTTTGCATTCTTTGAGTCTAATTTAGTGTTTTAACTTTGTTTTAAGTTTTTGAGTCAGTTTTCAAGTGGTTTAGCAATCCCTCCTAATCCCCGGCCTAGAACGATCCCTACTTACATACTTTGCTACAATCGATAAAAAGAGGGTTTAATTTGTGTGCTTATATATTTTGCATTAAATTTTTGGCGCCGTTGCCGGGGATTAGCAACTTTGCTAATCCCTTGGTTCTTTTCTTTTCGTTTATTTTGTTTTTGTTTTTGTTTCTGACTTTGTGTTGTTTTCTTTAGCTAATCCCCTTTGTTTTTGTTTGTGTCTTTTACTTTTGATATTTGATTTAGTTTTGTTTCCTTGATTTTCAGGTACTAGAGACGTAAGACATGGATTTTGCTACCATTCAAGCTCAATTGGCGAAACTTACTTCTCAATTGTCACAATATGCCGAAAGGACCACAATGCAAAGTGTCCCTACATGTGGTGTGTCCTATGGGCAAGGATATCCAACTCATCAATGTTCTCAACTAGCTGCGAATGAAGATGCTTGGGGTTATCAAGGCCATAGCCAATCATGGGACAACATGTTTTCCAACGCTTACAATTCGGATTGGAGGGATTATTCAGATTATATGTGGGGAGAACCTCAACAATTTCAACAAGGTGGATATTGGCAGCAAGATGAGGAGTTCTATTCAAGACCTATGCAGCCACCACAGCCTTCCCCACAACAATTCCAATCGAATTCAAGTATGTCCATGACTTATGATGAAATTCTTGATGTACTATCTTCTTTCACGCAGGGCTCACACCAAGAAGGATATTGGCAGCCATCTGGGGAGTTCTATACAACGCCATATGAACCACCACAGCCTCAACCATATTCGGCCCAACCAAGTTCAGGTTCGTCAATGGATAATGATAAAATTCTTGAGTTACTCACTTCTTTATCTCAGGGACAAGAAAACCAAAACAAAAAGGTGGACCATTTGGAAAAGCAAATTAGGCAGATTGCAGAGTTCATGGTACAAATTCAAGAACAACGTGAACTCTCCAACTCAACTACTGTCAATTCGATGGGAGACTTTGAAATTACTGAAGCTATCACTTTGGAAAGTGCTATGGAGGTTGGAGCTGACCTAAAAACGTCCAAACATAGCCTAGAAGTGGATGAGGAGCTGCTGATTGAGGAGGAGGAAGAAGACACACCCACAGCAAGGGAAGAACAACCCTTGCCGCAGCCCCCTAAGCCCTCCCAACCACCCACCACAAGTAAGGACGTCCCAAATTCATTTAATTCTAATGATATTCCTCCAAATGTCCCTTTTCCTCGCAGGTTTTTGATTCCCAAGAAAGAAGAGAGTGAAAAGGACATCATGCAAACCCTTCCAAAGGTTCAAAGTGATATCCCAATTCTTGGCACACCAAATCAAGTTCCAGATTGTGTTGCAGTGTTCAAAGAACCTTGTACATCGAGAAGAATGATTCAAGAGCAAGATGTGGCTGGAGCATATGAAGAATGTATCAAGGAGGATGTTCAGGAGACAACAAAGGCCAAAGAAGTTCAATTTTATGACACGGGACAAGTCACAACCATCACATTCAATCTGGCCAAGTTCAAAATCCCTGAAACATTCAACAATGTGGTGTTTGTAATTGAGTTTGCGTCGGAGCAAACAAAATTTAAACCATTGCCGGATCATTTCAAGTATCACCGCCCATTCGAAGATCACCTACATGCCGTGGGTACCACTCTGGAATGAATGGGCGTTTCGTCCGGCTGTACGACGTTAAAACAAGCGCTACTTGGGAGGTAACCCATGCATTCAATAAAGGAAGACCTAGGGAGCACTCCAATTCCAGATTTGAGTTCCTAAACCCTTCTCTTTGTTGTTGTTTTCGTTTCTGCCTTGTTTCTTGTTTAGTTGCTGTTTTGTTTGGTTGTTGTTTATTTGTGTGAGTTTATGCTTGAAACATTGAGGACAATGTTTGATTTAAGTGTGGGGGGGTAACCAACATGTTTTGATGCAAATTCGTAGGGTTTGATCACCCATAACTTCTAATGTTGTTCCTTGCTGTTTTTAAGTGTTTTTAAGCTGTTTTGGTGTGTTTTGACTCAAAAATCCGAAAATCCCATAAAAATTTGAAAAATTGTTTAAAAAAAAAAAAAAAACCCAAAACGAGTTGTTTTTGTGTGTTTGTTTGTGTCCTAGGGTACCTTCCAACACAATGATGAGGATTCGGTTTGTAATTGCATGACTGTTAAAGAGAGTTGTAAACATGGATGGAAGTTTGAATTCCTCTTTGGTTTATGCTTGGTTATAGTTGACATTCATGAATTCACATGTAATCACAAAAAGGATAAAATCAGTTTTTGTAACATGCTTGAAGGAAGGAACTCAAACTAACGCTACAACCCTGAGAGACTTGAGCTTAAAACGTTCTTTGCAGAGTTAAAAATCTGTGCATTTGTTGTTTTCTTAAGTCGTTGCATGATCTCATTATTCTTTGCTTGGTTGCTACTTAGAAGGCGTTTCATCATTTAGTTCCAAACACTAGAACTCATGCCCAATTCATTCTAAGCATGTTATTGATTTGCATAACACATATTCAAGATGAAGTTGTGTAGTGACCACCATAGCCAAATTGCCGTATCTCCCTATTTCATTGTGTTTTGTAGGTTTTAACCCCGTTGAGCCTTGTTTAGCCGATGTTCTTTGTTAACCCACATTATCCTCACCTAGCCTAGATTAGGACCATCCATACCTTTGTTCTTGAAGCATAGTAACGCATGACTCAATATGAATTCCTTTTGATCATTGTTTGGCAGAAAACAAGTGTGGGGGAAGTGAGTTTTGTTGTGGGTGTGCCAAAGTCTTGAATGAGGCACGGCAAAGAAAAGAAAAGAAAAGAAAAAAGAAAAAAAAGAAGAAAAATTCGTAGAAAAAAAAGAAGGAAAAAAAGAAAGAGTTGTGAAAAGAATGAAAAAGGAGTTGAAAAGATGTGAAAAAGAGTTCTCAAGTGTTGTTTGTTGAAGGAAGGGTCCAAAACATTGAATCCGGCCCTAATTGTTGCTTGAACCTTCCCTTTGTGTTTAAAAGTTGATTTCTGCAGGCTAAAGGAAATTCTAAGTTCGATTTCATTATTTTGCTGGCTGTTGCTTTAAGAACCTTTGTTTTCCGTATCCTTTCGTTGTTAGCCAACTCCCCAAGCCCCGTTACAACCCTTGACTTCAATCTTGAGTGTTGTGTGTTTCAATTTGTAGAGTTTGAATTTGGTTTGAGCATATGGTGTCACTGGTTCTCGCATCTAAGTGGTAGCGTTCCATTCATGAGATCATATCTATATATGCTTATTAACTCCAGAAATTGCTTTCTTTGTTATAAACATATGTGAGTGTTCGTTTTCATATTTACATCAATCTTCTCACATATAACTAGTGTAGGGAGTGTAGTTAGAAAATGTGTGTGAAAATTGAGTGCATATCTTGGAAGGAATTGAGGAATTCTCTAAGGCATGTTACTACATTCGAAACATTGTTTTAATTGGTTAAATGCGAGCTAATGAATGGTAACTATGTTTAAGTATGTGCTCAAGAGTAAGGATGGCTAAAATCTGTGGGAATAATGATCTTTGGCATGTTGTGTGCATTGGAAATCCCTGAGACAATTGTTGGAAGGTTTAGGTTGTGTTATACTTGTTTTGTTTCATTTTGTTTTGCTCGAGGACTAGCAAAAGCTAAGTGTGGGGGAATTTGATAGGAGCATATTTATGCACCTTAGTTAGCTTGTTCTTGTGCATTTATATTGTTTTTCCTTAGTTAAAGTAGTCTTTTAAGCTAGTTTGATGTATTTTCAGGTTCTAAGGGCAAGTATGCAAAAAGAAGCAATTTGGAGCATTCTAGAGCATTTTTTGGCCAAGATTGGGTAGTGCAAGCATGGAGGCAAGTTGATGGACGAAATTGAAGATATAAAGGCTTGAAATCAGCTAAGAAGATGGAAGAAAGAAGTCAAAGATAAAGAAGATAAGGAATCAGCTCAAAAGAAGGAGAATTATCCAAAACAACCTTATCTTATCTTATCTTATCCAATCCTTATCTTATCTTACCTTATCTTATCCTAACCTGTTTTCTTCAGTTTAGGGGACTTAAAACCTGATTTCTAGAAGTCCTATCCCTTGTCCTATAAAAGTGGCGCCCCAAATCCCTCTAGAAGCCTCAAAATCTGCCACAAAACACATTCCTTCTAGAACCTTGAAAATCTGGCGTCTCCTTCCCTTCTAGAATCCTTTTTCCTTGCCTTGCAAGGCTTTCTAGAAGCCTTATCCCTCCTTATCCAAACCTGCCGCACCTTAGGCCCTTTCCCATTAGAAATCTGATTGTTTTGAACCTATTTCTGGATGGATTTGGCTTTCTAGAAGTCCTAATCTGATTCATCTAGGGTTTTTGGTGCCTATATATATATTTCTCCACCCTTTGCCGTGCACACTACCTCCATATACATCATTCACGCCAGAAATCATCCACCACTCTCTGCCGCACCCATCCTTCACCATTCTCCATAGTTTCTGACCTAATTCACTACCTGCCGCACCATACATCCATCCTAGCCAATAACCCAGCCTTCTACACCATTCATAACCCCCAAAATCTGTCCCAAGACCTTGTGCCGCAGCAAAGAGGAGGAGAAGGAGCCCTGGGACGTGCATGCCATTCAAGTTTGAATTGCTGGAAGTTTTAGGTGTTTCCTTTCCTTTGATTTCAATGTTTAAATTCAATACTCTTTGTTTTGTACGTATGAGGAACTAAACCCCCTTGGCTAGGGGGTGATTCGAAACCATGTTTATGCTTGCTATATGACTTGATTACCTCTAATTGCGTTTCATAAGTTGTGAATTCAATTTACTTATCTATTTGAATTAAACTGATTTGTGTGTGTTGGTTGAGAGTGCACGCTTAATTGTCATGCATAAATCTAATGCTAGGATATAAGGAAGTTTCACCTAATCGTTACAACTTTATATTCACAAGTAGTAAAGGTTGATGATCTCAATTGTGTTAAGTAAATTCTTGGCATAAGTATCATGCGCTTTCATAGTTACAAGTGCCTCGTCAATACTTATGATTTCCATTGAACGTAATGATCTTTGATTGTATCTCTAGTATGCGCTTTCATATAGAGAACTCTTGAAGAATAATTTGATTGTGATGCGCAGTTTCCATCCAATTCATTGACATAAGGGAAATCTGAGAGTTAATTTAAGCGGACCTAATTAACTTGGAGTGTTGAGAATTCGTGGGTTATTGAATTGCAATTAGAAATCGTTTTGTATGCAAGTATGACATGTGTGGAGAAGAACCCCTTAGCCAGCCTTTCATCCATTCACTTTAACCAATTTCGTTTTACAATCTGTTTTGTTTTACAAAGTTTATGTTTTGTTTTCAAATTCGTCAAAACCAATTCCCCCTTTATTTTGAAGTGTCAAGTTAGTTAGAAATCAATTTAGTTTGTGTTTTTAAGTGTTTTGAGTCAAGTTAAAACTTATTTTCGTCCAAAATTGTGTTTAGAGTCCAAAACAGCCAGTTTGTGTTTTTAAGGCAGTTTTGAGTGTTTGGTTGCTGTTTTGAGTCTTTTGGTTTGTCTTAGTGTTTTAAAGTATAGTTTTGCATTCTTTGAGTCTAATTTAGTGTTTTAACTTTGTTTTAAGTTTTTGAGTCAGTTTTCAAGTGGTTTAGCAATCCCTCCTAATCCCCGGCCTAGAACGATCCCTACTTACATACTTTGCTACAATCGATAAAAAGAGGGTTTAATTTGTGTGCTTATATATTTTGCATTACCAAAGCAAATGATAATTCACTTATCTAACTATGTTTAGATAACAAAGTAATACTCTAAAGAAATGGTATGGTGTACAATTCATAACTGTCTAGTCAATAGAGGAGAACCTGCTTCTTGCCTAGATGTACTTAATGCTTAACTTTTTTATCCATTAACATATAGCTAGGTTGAAGTTCATTAAGAACCCTGGATGTTTCTCCTGTAGATTAGACTTTTGTTTGTGCAATCCAGCTTTGCAAATGAAACAAACAAACATAGTAACTTGTGAGCTGCATTGGTTTCTAAAAGTTCGAAAGTTGCAGCGCCCTCTCTATATTTTATAAACATATTTTAGTAGGATACTTTGTCCAAAATTTCAGAAAGTGGAAACTTAAACCATTTGCATCCTTTAATAAATCTACCATGAACTGAATTAAATAAAATCCAATGACAGACAGTAGTGCCAACAGCATATTATCGTCCGTTTTAAACAAAGATTTAGTTAGTATAAACCCATTTTTCTAATGGACAATGATTCTCCCCTATGGAGTGTGGGAAAAGGAAGGAGTTGAAAAGGAAAAAAGTTGTGCTACTAATCTATAATTATTTCCATAAAGTAGGGAAAACTTGTCTTAATGCATGTTGACCTTCTAAAGTAATTAGATTCTGCCATTTTACTGCCGCTTGCCTGTTAGAAGCATTTCCAGATTAAAGATGCTTGTCAACTGTCTTAATATAGGGTTTGTGTTAATGATAATTATGATAATTTAGTCTATATTTACGTTTTGGAAGAGATCGTGAGTTTAAATTTCGTAAATAATTGTTGGTTGATAAAAAAAAATTAGTAAGTGGGAAGTTTTTATTAGAAAATCTATAATTGCATGGATGCATAAACAATTAACACTGAAGTTTTTTTTAATTGTGATTTTTCTTGATATGTGAATTGTCTCGTATACATTAATCTGTGCAGAACAAAAAAATGTTCTAGTTATCAAATTTGCATAAAATTTTCACAAGGGTAAAGAAAGAAAAAACAAATAAAAAGTAAAGCAGAGAAAGTTAATGGAAACCTTCTTGCACATCACCATGCTGCATGGATGCTGCATCTTAGTGGTGCATAATGTGCTTTGGACCCTAATCTAATTCTCTATGGAGCCTCTTAGTAAGTAATTGGCGGTTCTTGTTATCAAATTTATCACAATCAAACCAGGATTTATTCCTGTGCCACTTTCTGAGTGACCAACTACAAAATAATTTGGAACAAAACAAAAAGAGTTAAACTTGTACGTGTATGGATAACAGTATTTGAGGTTAAAGTAGGATCGGAATATGAATTAAGCATAATTAAAACTTCTGGCGTTAACTTGCTTGTTGCCAAAGGAAATAAAAGACGAAGTGATAACATTTTTTTGGGTTAATGAGCATTTTCAAAAGCACTAGCTATATTTTGGTTAATCTAGCTAGTCTTTGATTCCGAAAATTATTTTCGCTGGTCAGTTTAACTTAGTATCTCCTACAATGCTAGCTATTATGAATATTTTATAAAAAAAGTTACTACTCTTACCATATTTTGCTACTCTATTTGTATCACCTCTCTAATAGAGATGAGAACTACTTGTACTATAGTTCTAAAAGATGCTAAGCGCTAGTCGAGTGGCGGGCTAGAACCTAGCGCCTAGGCAGGGCCTAGGTTGGGGTCTAGGTAGACTAGGCGGATTTGTGTTTTTTTTTTTTTTTGTTAGTTTATTATATAACATATATATAAGTATATGTTTACAATTTTTTTTTTAAACAAACGATATTATCTACACTAGGGGGTGGGGAAGTGGGCTAAGCCTCACAATGGACTTGGAACAATGTGGTTCAATTCGCCTTCGGCGAGAATCGAACCTAAGACCTCTCACTTACAAGTGAAGAAGAATACCACTAGACCGTATTACTAAGTAGCATTACTCATTATAAACATGAAATTTTCTGCAATGAATAACAAGAGAACACTTGCACAAAAATAATATTTGTATTAAATGAGTGTTTAGGGTTACAATTTATATGGTTTATTCTTTACAAGAATAGTCCTCCGATTCGATCTCCAATCTTGAGATTTGATCCAAGGGTGGCAAGCACTTGATCTTGAATCGGAACGAGATTTCTTCAAGGGGCCATTTGATCTGGAACAAAACGAGACCATAAGCAGTTTCGCGTGGTGGTCTTCGGCTTTGGTGTGGATGAACTGACCTGTATTTGTTGTGCTTGTTGATTCTCCACGAGTTTGATGAGTTTGGTATTTACTTTGGCCACAGAGCTTTTTGGTTTTCTCCAATGGTTTTAGACTTTGTTTCTCTAAAGTCATCTTTCTTGAAAAGGAGTCTAGTATTTATAGGCGAGCGATTTGTGGGGTTGATTTTCTGATTTGATTTAGTTTGAGCTAATTATTTAATTTAGTACTTAATTAAGTCATATCTTTAATTTAGAAAATTAAACCCTAATTGATAGAATTTGACCAAATTCGAGTTAATTCTTCCCTTTCTGTATTTGATTCAGTTTAATTAGACTAGTTGATTTAATTTAGTAATTAATTAATTCAGAATCAGTAGTTTAAGTATTAAACCATAATTGAGGGATTTTTTTTTTTAACAAATGATATTATCTACATTAAGGGAGTGAGGAGGGGTGTGATTAGCCTTACGATGGGCTAGCAGTAATGTGGTTCAAATGCGCCTTTGGCGAGAATCGAACCTAAGACCTCTCACGTACAAGTGAAGAGGAATATTACTAGACCGTAGTACTAGGTGACGTAATTGAGGGATTCAAACCATAATTGAGGGATTTGATCAATTAGGGTTAATTTGCAGTTTTTTTTTAACTTTATTTGATTTGTTTGGTGGAGGTCTCAAATGTTGACACGTGTTAGGCCATCTCCAAACGAATGGTCCAGATGGCCAGAGGGCTGAAAATAACCCGAAAACCATCTCCAACCAAAGGTCAGGTGTCACATCCCAGCCCGGGCCCCGACCACAACCCGGGCACACCTCCACCGTAGCACGTTATTGTATGCTTTAGGCCCGAGCCGGGATGTGACAATTTGGTATCAGAGCCTAACCCTGGCCGCATGTGTGCCGACAAGGACGTTGGGCCCCTAAGGGGGGGTGGATTGTGAGATCCCACATCGCCCAGGGGAGTGGATCTTGTGAGCCTTATATGTATATTCTCATCTCTACCTAGCGCGAGGCCTTTTGGGAACTCACTGGCTTCGGGTTCCATTGGAACTCCGAAGTTAAGCGAGTAGCGCGCGAAAGCACTCCCATAATGGGTGACCCACTAGGAAGTTCTCGTGTGAGTTCCCAAAAACAAAACCGTGAAGATATGGTTGGGGCCCAAAGCGGACAATATCGTGCTACGGTGGAGTCGGGCCCGGGAAGTGGTCGAGCCCGGGCCGGGATGTGACACCAGGCCAAAGGGCTCGTGAGCCCGACTAGACAAAAAATGGCCAAAAGGCCAACCGGCCAGCCCAAAGAAGCCAGCCAGCCGGCTCGGGGTCGGGCTTGAATTTGAAAACCAACGGTAATTAGCTGACATCAACTAGCCGTTGTTTTTAAATTATTATTTTTTTACAGTTTTTATTTATTTATTATTATTACAAAATTTGTTTTAAAAATTGTAAAAATTCCTTTTTTTCCCTAGAACTTCCTAAACCATTAAACATTACATAGCATTAAGTAACATGACGTCAACATGAATTCAAAGGTGTGTGAATTATAGCCCAATATCCACCCTATTTATAGCCCAAAAAATTTCAAATCTAACGGCTAGATAACATCATGCTTACATCACTTAGCCGTTGGATTTGAATTTAAGTTGTAGTTTTTAAATAATAAATATGTTTGGCCCTATGGCCCTTTGGCCCTCAGTTGGGGATGATTTTTTGTGACAGGGCTAAAACGAGCCCTATGGCCCTTTGGCCCTCAGTTGGAGATGATAAGAAATATGGCCCTGCACTATTCATTAAAATATTAATTTATTGGAGGGCCAGAGGGCTAAAACGAGCCATTTGGCTAGCCTTCGGTTGGAGATGGCCTTACTCTTGATGACTCGTCCGACTTTGATGAGTCACATGCAATGTGTGCAATTTGACAAAAAAAGAAGTCTAATTTTTTTTTTAAATTCACTCTCCTCATAATTTAAATATAGCTGGCAACTATTCGCATAGCTGTTTTAAGATAAAACATATCTAGTCTCTAAAGTTTTAGTGGTTTTAGGTTAGAATAGCTAAAGCAATATAATGTGAGTTTAGCCAGTCCCTTAGAGATGCTTAGATCGACTTCAGAAATGATATATGTGATTATTCATTTTAATTAACCCTACTTTTTTGGGACGAGTAAGTTTTCTCCACTTCAATCTGGTATTACAAATTAATCCACACATAAACATGTGTGTTATTAATTAACACTACTTTTAAGTCTATGACATATTATTATGTTCACTCATATTATAATAGGTAGATTAAAAACATCATGAGACGCAAGTGGTGGTTGCCATGTTAGATAAAGTTTTTCTCTTTTAACTCATTGCATCTTTCATATCTTTTTTTTTTTTTTTTTACAAATGATATATTTATACAAAGGAGAAGAGATAATAAATTGATGTCAAACTCGTTAGTTACGATTACTCGTAATTTAAGAGTTACCTTAATAGTAATATCGTTTGATAATAAAATTATGAAAAAGTAACGTCATGTCACCGCTAAAAAAATTCTAGTGATTTTGGTTGGCGTCTGTAATGAATGTGAACAGAAAACTTTTATAAGGTGGGGGTTCGGAGTGGAAAGTAAGTTGGCATTTGGCAAAGGTGATGGAAGGAGAGAAAAAAGTTCCCATACTTTTCCCTTTGTCTCTTCCATATAACAAATCCAGGTTGGTGATTTATGCACAAATCATTTTGGAAATATAAGTTATTATAGTATTATTATTTATTTTATATATATATATATATATATATATATATATACACACACACATACACACAAACACAAACACACACACACACACACACACACACACATATATATATATATATTTATGTCTTGGTAGCAATATTGTATATACAATCAGAAATTCAGTAAGATTTATAAGAAGTAAAAGGGTACAAGTGATAGATAGAGAAAGCTGGAGGCTAGATGGAAGCCAGTTCTTCGTTCTTACGGTTTCTTGCTTCTTTTCACTTGTTAATATCATGTTTAGAAAATGAGCACTAGAATGTAAACCAGAAAAAAGAAATTGTAATACTTGAAAAACTTTAATAGTGGTTAATGGGTACCCATCAATCATGAAAAATTCATTAACTAATGATTGGAAAAAAAAGATATTTTTCTTTCACAAACTAGGGTTATTCTTTCTTGTTTTCAGTAATATTCTTTTCAGTTTTTGGTGTTGCTGTTTGATTTTTGCTTTATTTCTGGCCGCTACCCACAAGCATAGATTCCTCTCTCTCTCTCTCTCTCTCTCTCTCTCTCTCTAGATGTTGTCTGTCTGTGTGTCTGTCTATGTTGCAAGAGCTCTCTCTCTCTAATGAATGGATGAATGTGCTCAACTCTGGCATGGATTCTCTCTGCTATCGTCCTACTTTTGTCCCCTTCTTTAGCTCTCCTTTTCATTGATGCTTTGCTTTGCTTTGCTTTCTCTCCTTTTGAGTTTCTAGGCGGTTTTTGGCGTAGCTGGTATGCATTGCACACTGATCTTAATAGTGACGAATGATGCATATTCACACATCTTTTATTCCATTTTTCTCACTCTTCCCCCCAACCCCATTTGCCTATAAATACACCTTCTCATTCTGAGTTTTCTACATTGCAGTGCCTTCTTCTAGCTCGTTGCAATAGAGCGGCCGGTTTAGCGCGGCAGCTTACCTGCAAAACACACAAAGATGAGCTATACGCATTCTAACATGTCTTCTGGTTGGTTTCTTGCCCATCATATATATAGCATTAGCACCTTTCATTGTCTAAATTTGTTCAAGTCTATATATCTTTACTATATTTCGTTCAATTGTTAGGCAACTCAATTTCCGGTTTTTGCTGTCTTAAGTTTTGTGTTCTTATTATTGATTTCTACTAGTGCAATGAACGGTGATTTTCTTGGTCCATATCCTAGAAAAAAGAGAATTGTGGCAGCTTAAACCTGTATAGTTGCTGAGTAGCCACTTTTTGTTGACGAAAATTTCAGGTAGCAGAACTGCTAAGAGAATTGAGTTTGGTAGGACACATGTGGTGAGGCCCAAAGGAAAGCATCAAGCAACAATGGTCTGGCTGCATGGACTTGGAGATAACGGCTCAAGGTACTGTTTCTCTGTCCCTTTCTATTCCTTTGCTCTGTTTGTGAGTGATATACCATATGTTGTTGCGGTTCTGTATCTGAAAGGCCTTCTCTTGAAGATACTCTATCCAATGTTGTGGCACATAGAGAAGTTCTTCCAACTA
This sequence comes from Heteromeles arbutifolia, assembly GCA_024362995.1. Taxonomy (NCBI): domain Eukaryota; kingdom Viridiplantae; phylum Streptophyta; class Magnoliopsida; order Rosales; family Rosaceae; genus Heteromeles; species Heteromeles arbutifolia. The sequence continues at coordinate 20,092,805 of JANCRC010000012.1, forward strand.
ATGTTGTGGTGCATAGAGCAGACAACATGAATACCATATAAGTTTCCTACTCAGCTGTTTACAGTAGTAATCCTCAGTTAAATAGTTAATTTCATAATCAAATTTGAGTATCAAGTGTGCTTTTCCATTACACCGCCAAACTACATCCTTCTCTATTTCCTATTAACTTTATCGTAAGACAGTTTTTCTTCTATATTTGGTGTTTATAACCTGACTTATCATCACCAGTCAATATAATTCTTCATTCCTTCCCTTTTGTATGAAGTACACGTCCTTTACTGAAAGGATGAACTTTTTGGTTTTTTCGTATATGAGAAAAAGGAATCGTGTTTCAAGAAATGTCAACACCTGTACATACTCTATAACTTGAAAAAGGAGGGCTCCATTATACATCTTTTCAGCATCTTTTCAGTGAGGTTCTCAATCAAATAAATTCGATTAAGAGAGCAGTAGCACCGTGAGATTATGTGATATGATAAATGTCCCTTTCACTTCTAATCTGATCCATGGCAAACTTAATTTGGGAAGCCTTGATTTGGAAATAGTATATGCCAAAGTCATTACTGGGGGGCCGCTAGTTTACTTTGTTCTCCAAGTGGGTAACCAGAAATACACTTAATTTGTTTACTGATATGCTTTCTAAGTATTGATTAATCTTGCTTGATCAACACATGAACTGGTTCCGTTCCTTTTATCCTCGATACAATTCTGAACTTTTTACCACACTTGTGCTTTCGTTGCTTGTGTTGATGCTTTCTCAACTAGTATGCTGTCATGTTCAAAAGAGCTGCACAGGCTCCACCTGCTGTTTCAATTTTATTTTAGCCGTTGAAGTTTCTGCGTGATGAATAATGTAAGAGTTATATGTCTCATGTTATGCTCCTTCTCTCTGTAGCACATCTCAAATGTTGGAATCTCTACCACTTCCAAATGTAAGCATATATGTCTCTCCAACTATTTTGTAAGCTTAAGAATTTGTATTTCTGTTCGCACATGCTTATATCTCGCTACTTTGTTCAACCTGTGTGTTAATTACCTTTGGTAATATATGAAACAGATTAAGTGGATCTGCCCAACTGCTCCTACCCGTCCTGTGGCTGTACTCGGTGGATTTCCTTGCACTGCATGTAAGATTATAGTTTGGTTAGATGAAGAACTAGTTTACTTTGCACTTCATACTCTCATGAATCATAACCAAAGAAAAAAAAACTAAATTTCTTCAGATGAAATCCAATATCTGGTGGTGCTTTGATATTGATAATAATCTTCTGAATTATTCGATTCTTTTTCAGGGTTTGAAATGGGAGAGCTTTCAGATGATGGTCCAGATGATTGGGAGAATTTAGATGCTTCAGCAGCGCATATTGCGAACTTCTTGTCAACTGAGCCAGCTGATGGTACGTTCAGTTCTAAACTACTTTAAATTTAATAACTTCCTGGGATTCTTTTTCCTCCGTTTCTTACAAATCATCATCGTTAAAATCTGCACAAGTTTTCAAGAAATTATTCCGAGTTTATGCTGGTTGTTTTCATTTCTGAATGTTTGAAATGTATATTACGTTTTCTTATGGCAGTTAAAGTCGGTATTGGAGGCTTTAGCATGGGTGCTGCAATGGCCCTTTACTCTGCAACTTGTTATGCTGCGGGTAGGTACGGAAATGGCAACCCATACCCTCTCAATCTGAGGGCAGTTGTTGGACTAAGTGGCTGGCTTCCAGGAGCAAGGTATGACTTTGTACCCGTTGATCCAAGTATCAATATCAAAAGACTCCCATGTCCGACAATTAAAAGGTTTGCAACTTTGTGCAGGAGCTTACGGAACAAATTAGAAGGTTCACACGAGGCTTTGAGGCGTGCCGCATCATTACCCATTTTGCAATGCCATGGAACCAGTATGTCTCCATAGAACTTTTTTTGCCAATACTGCAGTTTGCATTTATTTGAACGGTTTCTAGGTCACTTGATATATGTCACACACCAGAAGCCAGTATGCTGCACTGTAGATCATCGACAATCAGTATGCGAAACTGATCACACATTTTTTGTAGGTGATGGTGAAGTACCCTACAAATATGGAGAGAAATCAGTCCAGTGCTTGACTTCAGCAGGATTCCGATACCTTTCGTTCAAACCATTTGAAGGGTAATGATTCATTTCCATAAGAAAAACATACTCAAATAACATATCTTGTTCAAACCCTTATGAGGTTTAAGCAGATTTTCTGAGTATTTCGTTTAACATTGCAGGCTCGGCCACTACACTATCCCTAAAGAGATGAATGAGGTCTCCAGTTGGCTTTCTGCACGGCTGGGGCTTGACGGGTATCGCTCATAAATCTGACAGTTTCCGCCTGGAGCTAATGAGGAAGTAGTATGTATCTAACAATAACGGATGAGAAACGCACATGTACAAGTAGGCGTTATAAAAAATGGGGCATGGAGTATATGAGTATAGCAGCTAGATTGACCTTTCTAATTCCCATTTGTGTTCTGTTCTTTCCTACAAATAAAGTTTTGGGTGTGATATTTGTATACCACTTGGAGGCAGTAGTGAGTAGGGACTGAATTTTGGATGTACCTTGTTTTGGTATTCATTAATGTATTATTATTATTATTTTACGAGTTTGTACTTTTATTTTTTGTAATTTGATAGAACGATATTGCAAGAGGGGCATGCGAGTTCATCATAAGAGTGAAAGCAGATTGCAGCAACAGAGTAATTGCAAGTTTGCACTCAAGTAATGACTGCTTGTTTTTTGATACAACGATATGACCGAGCTTTGCAATGGCATCATGAAATAGCACTGCCTTTTAGAACAACGCTTACCGAACTTCTGGCAATACAGAGGTAGTCTTTGGATGAATTTGCGGAAGTTGGAAGCCGATCAGTAGCTTGGTTCAATTATTCTGCACAATGCTGTAAGCTGTAAGCTGTAAGCAGATTGTCCATAATCAGCTCTGAAAAACATCCGAATTGTGCCTCGTACCAATTGTTCTTGTTGGTAGCTCCATCATCATTCCCAATTTCACTAGTGCCTTCTTTAGAAGTGTGGTACGGGGTGAGAGAAGGGGAAGAAGGCACAGCGTGCAAAATGAATTTGCGGCCACTTCTCAAGCCTGTAGGAGAGCTTGACCTTAACCTGGATCGGGATTGTGGAGGTGAGACACGTTTCTTGTTTGTTGAGCTAACCTTTACAACCTTGGAAGGGCAAGAAGTTTCCCCGAGTATCTCAGGTGTATCATCATCCGTCATGTCATGATGTGCACCAGCAGAACTCAGTACACAGGGAACGTTACCTTCAGGTAACTACTGGGTGGCAATGACGGGTGAACAGCCCCAGTTCAAGCGTCCAGTATCTGATGGATGCTTACTTGATGGCAGTTGCGCTTGTGGAATTTTCCCAGAGTTTCTTCTACTTGATGAAGCTGAAGAAATCGCTGGACGTGAGGTAGGATTTATCAATGGTGTAAGATTTGCTTATATCAGAAAGTACTTCAAATGTTGGAGAGTTTGATTGATGCTCGCAGCCAGCTTCGCAGTAGAGCGGGGTTCCCACCTTTTAGCTCCGTTATATACTGACTCTGCAATTGTAGGATCATGGAAAAGTAATCAGTGAAGGATTAACAGAACAAAACCATCTTAAATCTTTATTGTTTCATTGTCTTTGCTGCTGAAACATGATAGTTGTACGCTCGTATACAAAAAATGAACGAGTGAAGACCAAAAAAGTGAGGTATATCATATCAAACAAAATCTGACCTGCCATAGTGCCAAATGTATTTTAGCCTTCCGGAACAAAAAGGGAGAAAAAAAATGATAAATCACATCAGGATAGGTTAAGAGCGTATAAACACTGACCAAGTTCCTTGTCCAAATCTAGTTCAATGAACTCGGAGAAACACCATGTTTCAGAAGCAGGAGATACACTGAAGTGAAAGGTAAAAATGTACATACAAACCTGGTACCGTTCACAGTATTTTTCGAGACACTTTGACTTGTTGCAATTGCAACCTCTCTTGTGCCTGGCTGAGGATGGGGTCGTCAAGTTCTGGTCTTCCTGTGGACAGTTCTCATGCTCATAATTCTTCCAAATGAACAACACAAAAGAACAACCCATAGTATGACATGGATTACTGTAGAGTTGGCCGAAGAATCAATGGCATTGTCAACAACTTTTGAAGTAAATGCAAGTGGATTACGAGATTCAACGTGATGACGAATCTCAGAAACTGTGTGCTCAAACTCAGGCTTGTTATAGCAGTTTTGACATGCATAAGAATCCAGACAATAAACTCCAGCTGAAAAGCACTCACAATAACTGCCAATGATGAGAACACGCTGAGACAAACTGCTAGAATAAACAATCGTTGACTTGTATTTGTTGAATTGTAAGCTCTGAGTTGACTAGAACTAGAAAGAATAAGCTTTGTTATTTAAAGGTGTATTCACTTGAGTTAAAATTACCAAGTGTAAGGCTCATGATGTAAGGCTGAAATTGCCGTGTGTAAGAATCCTAGAATATAGCTAGTTGAGTGGCTGAGATCACTTTGATGTGTAAAGGATCCCAGCTGTATAACTAACCGTTATACAGTGCACGAGTAGTGTGCTGAGAGAATCAAATGAAGAACATTCCTCTGTGATTTGCAGAGAGAGAGGCATCCATCCTTCTCTCATTTTCTTCGGTAATTGTTCTTCATTTCTTCGTTTCTTCATTTCAGAGAGAGAAGTATGAAGAAGCTGCACAAGACAAGGCATGGATAAAAGCAATGGACGACAAACTGCCAATGATTGAGAAAAATGGAACTTGGGAACTGGTGGATAAGCCAATCTTAGGAGTAAAATGGTTGTTCAAAACAAAACTAAATTTGGATGGCTCAGTACAAAAGAATAAGGCAAGACTAGTTGCCAAAGTGTTGGAAAATATTAGTATTTAGGTTTATTTTTTGTATTTGGGTTTGGCTTGTTAGTTTAGGATTTGGGTCTAGCCCATCTAAGTTAGGGTTTCTTATGTTTAGTTCTCTATAAATATTACTTGTAATTTAGTTTGAGAGTAAGTTAGTCACAATGTAGTCTCTTAGGGTGCGTTTGTTACACCGGACTATCTCGGACTTGATTAGCTTCAGGGACTAAACTGGACTGTCTTAGACTAGACTAAGCTAGACTAACTTAATGAAACGTTTGGTGCAGTGTCGGACTAAGAAGCAGATAACTAAAAGATTCAAATATTATATTATTTAATCTATATTTATTAATAGTTTATTACTAATTTATCATTTTTTTTGTTTCTAGAATCATCTCTCTAACTGCCAATATCTTTCCTGTTTCACCATTTTTCTAGAATTCTCTTCCTCTCCGTATACCTCTCCCTATTTTCCTCTACCCACTCTCTCCCTCCCCTCTCCCACTTTTCCTCATCCACTCTCCTCCTCTTTTCCTTATGCAGAGATTCGCGTAGAGGATTTATCGGAGCTCTCCACCCAGTGCCCTCACCGATTTTCTACAAAAATCTCAAAAAATTTTGGTGATTTTGCCTTTTTATTTTGAATTTGTGTGGGGGATTTGTCTGCAGGTGCTTAATTCTGGGGGTTTTGCATTTTTTTGTTTTGAATTTTAGGTATTGATTTTGAGATTTAGGCAGTGGGTTTGAGATCTGGGCATGGGTAAGGGAGTCGGAGTTGCAGACGACAAAGGCGTGCAAACGATGTTGGAGACGGGATTAGGAATCCCATGCTTTTTGGGGGGTCTCACTAGGACGACCTAGCAAAGCACTTAGTCAGAACGAGTCCGACTTAGTCTCATTTAAGTTTAGTCCAACTCGCATCAAACACGGGATTAGGGGTCTTAGCAAAGCAATCCAGTCCAGTGAACTCTAACGAGGGCAAACAAACACCCCCTTAGGGTTTTGTAGCCGTTTCAGCATTCTCGATTTGTTTAATAATATTCCTATTATTTTGTAGTCTTGTTTGTTCTGCACTCTGATATTCAACTTGGTATCAGAGCAGTTCGATTCTTCGAAATTTAATCTATTCTAGATGGGTATCAATTTGTTCATCCGTTTGTCCGCTGCGTATCAGTTTGTTCAGGTTTGTTCAGGAGTTCGCAATTGGAATTTGGAATCTTGCACTTGCACCGATGGAATTTCGTATTGAAATTGGCATCGGAAATCAACATTAGCATCGGTATCGGCATCTGCATCAGCATCGGCATCGGCATCTGCATCAGCATCGGCATCGGCATTGGCACTAGAATTTGGAGTTTTGCATCCACATCTACTTTGGCAAACCCATGTCCTGTACCGCCATGAGTTTGACGAGGGGTGTTGGAAAATATTAGTATTTAGGTTTATTTTTGGTATTTGGGTTTGGCTTGTTAGTTTAGGATTTGGGCCTAGCCCATCTAAGTTAGGGTTTCTTATGTTTAGTTCTCTATAAATATTGCTTGTAATTTAGTTTGAGAGTAAGTTAGTCACAATGTAGTCTCTTCGGGTTTTGTAGCCGTTTCGGCATTCTCAGTTTGTTTAATAATATTCCTATTATTTTGTAGTCTTGTTTATTCTGCACTCTGATATTCAACTGTTATGCTCAGAAACCTGGAATTGATTATAATGAGACCTTTGCTCCAGTAGCTAGACTGGACACAATCAAAACTTTAATTGCCTTGGCTGCTCAAAGATGCCAAAACTTGTACCAGCTTGATGTGAAATCAGCTTTTCTTAATGGAAAATTGTAGGAAGAGGTCTATGTAGACCAATCAGAAGGGTTTGAGATAAAGAGCAAGAAAGACAAGGTTTATTGCCTATACAAGGCTCTCTATGGGTTGAAACAGGCACCAAGGGCCTGGTATGGTGAAATTGATACATACTTTGCTCAATGTGGATTTTAAAAGAGTCAAAGTGAAGTAACTCTCCATACTAAGACAAGGGGAGAAAATGATATAGTTATTGTATCCATTTATAAGGATGACATAGTATACACTCGAAGCAATCAAGAAATGCTAGATGAATTCAAAGAGGATATGAAGAAGAAGTATGAGATGATAGATTTGGGTCTTCTTCATCACTTTCTGAGAATGGGAGTGATTCAAACCAACTTAAGTATTTTCATTCATCAAAAGAAGTATGACACTTCTTTGTTGAATAAATTTGGGCTGAGTGATTGCAAAATCTATTTCTAACTCCTCTAGTTGCCACTGATAAGTTGAGTAAGGAAGATGGCAGTGGTTCAGCAAATGAAGAAAAATATAGAAAAATTATAGGCAGTCTACTGTATCTTCTGTTACAAGGCCAGATGTGATGTATGCAACTAGCTTACTTGCTAGATTCATGCATTGTCCCACCAACAAGCATTATGGAACTGCTAAGAGAGTACTTAGGTACATAAAGGGAACACTAGATTATGGTTTGGAGTATGTTAAAGGGAAGAATGCAGTCTTAATTGGATTCTGTGACAGTGATTGGGGAGGATCAATTGATGACAGCAAGAGTACTTTAGGTTATGCCTTTTCTTTTGGTAGTGGAGTGTTCTCATGGGCATTTGCCAAACAAAATTGTGTAGCACTCTCAACTGCAGAGGCAAAATACATTACTGCCTCTGAAGCTACTGCTTAGGCAATTTGGCTTAGATTTGTTTTGGAAGATTTTAGAGAACTACAATTTGAAGCAACTCCACTGCAGTGTGATAATACAGCCGCAATTGCCATCATTAAAAATCTTGTGCTTCATCAGAAAACCAAGCATATTGATCAAAGGTATTACTTCATCAAGGATGCTTTGCAGGAAGGAATCATTGATTTGGTGTATGGTTCTACTGAGGAACAAATGGCATACATATTCACCAAGGCTTTGGCAAAGGACAAGTCCAACTAACTCAGGAACATGCTTGGAGTGAAATCAGCTCAAAGCTTAAAGGGGAGTTTGAATTGTAAGCTCTAAGTTGATTAGAATTAGAAAGAATAAGCTTTGTTATTTAAAGGTTTATTCACTTGAGTTAAAATTACCAAGTGTAAGGCTCATGATGTAAGGCTGAAATTGCTATGTGTAAGAATCCTAGAATATAGCTAGAAGAGGGGCTGGGATCACTTTGATGTGTAAAGGATCCCAGCTGTATAACTAACCGTTATACAGTGCACTAGTAGAGTGTGCTGAGAGAGAAGCATCAGAAATCCTTTTGTGTTCATCACCATTTTTCTTTCATTCTTTCTTTCACTCTCTTATCATTCAAATATAATCATAAACACTATAGAAACAACAACACTATTTCCCTATTTGTCAACAAGTTACTATGGGAAATTTGTTGTTTATAAGGTCAACTGAGATGGTTTTCATAGAGTTTTTTTTATACGCAAACGTCTGAAGAAAAAAAATTGAATTCTAAAAGAACAATTCATATTATACAAAAAATGAGTGCTATTCGCATACTTCCTATTCACTTACAGTTTCAAGCACTTAGGCCTCCTACAGTTGCAAAGTTTGCAGGCCTCGCTCGTGTATGCCTCTTTCTTCCTAAATGCAGTTCAAACACAAAATTATGTAGCCATGTGAAAACAAAAATGAAGACTAGTACTCTGATAATATTGTACTTGCCTTTTCCTTTTGTGGCTCAGCTGGTTTAACTCGTTAATTGAGTCAGTGTCCTGTGAAGGAGACATACCCGCATCACAAGGATCTGCCTCCTGATCAACAAGCATCAGATGCCGAGAACCACATAAAGGCTTCATAGTTTCTGTAGAATAAAAATTGAAAGAACTAGGTTCAGTAACAGCTTAACTTTCGTGCTGACCACTGGCCACATGAGAATAAAATATCCCACGTACAGGTGAAGTCAAGGTACTACTTGAGTTAGTTCATAGCTATGTTTTTGCTGTTGCCAAGCTGCTCTAGTGTATTCAGATACCCCGTCGATTTCTAGCTTGAAAAAAATATTTGAGGTCAAGGACGTAGATTCAAATGTAAACCAATACTAGAATGGATGGGAGCGACAGCGGCAGAGTTTACACTAATTTGGGCTAATGTGATAGACTCATAGGGGTACGAAGGAAATTGTGAAGGGTCAAGGCTAATAGCACGTGGACAACCTGAGGGTCTGTTATGAAAATGAGAAGAAGCGGGATTCTTGGAGTTTGTTGGGATAGTTAACTTGTATGCTTTTGCAACCTCGAATTGAAGATGCCTACGAGTACCACATTGATTTTGAGCACCCTGCAACATTCCAATGCAGAAATATTCAGTGGCATGTGTGAGTAATCTGTTAGCATATGCACACTCGTGTGAGTGGTACAAATGAACAATAGAAGATATAATCCATGTAAAAAAAAAGTATAATAAACAAAAGGCTTTTTAGCCAAAATGGTCCCTGAGATTTGCATAACTCCTCACTTTGGTCCCTGAGATTTCAAATCAATAGAAGTGGTGCCTGAGATTGTCCACCATCCATCATTTTGGTCATTCCGTCAAAAATTCCGGTAAGTGTTCCGGAGCTCTTGGCCAGAAATTTAGGCAATTTTCAAAGCTTCGTAACTCAATCGTTTCTTAACCAAATTTGACCCATAATATATCAAAATGAAGATAGGAAAGTGTAGAATAAGATCATACCATTTAGAAGCCCAATGTTTTATGGAGATGGTCGGAAAATAGCCTCAAAGTTGACTGGTCCGAGGGAAAACTGGAAAACTCGCCGGAAACTGGGTAAACTTTAAAATTTCATAACTTCTTCAATACTCAACGAAATCAAGTGATTCAAAAACAAAAATCATACTTCTAGATTTTGACTGCTAACTCGCTGTGGTTTGTCCGAAAAAAGGCTCGAAAGTAGCTAACTCGAGACCAAGACTGCCACTTTCGAGCCGTTTTTCAGCCAAACCACGGCTAGTTAGCCATTGAAAAAGGTACCATTCTCTTTATCTCGTCGACAAGTATGATTTTCATTTTTGAATCACTTGATTTCGTCGAGTATTAAAGAAGTTATGAACGTTTAAAATTTACCCCATTTCCGGCGAGTTTTCCAGTTTTCACTCTGACCAGTCAACTTTGAGGCTATTTTCCAACCATATCCGGCAACCATTGGGCTTCCAAATGGTATAATCTTATTCTACACTTTCCTATCTTCATTTTGATATATTATGAGTCGAATTTGGTTAAGAAACGATTGACTTACAAAGCTTTGAAAATTGCCCAAACTTCCGGCCAAGAGCTCTGAAACACTTAACGGAGTTTTTAACGGAATGACCAAAATGATGGATGGTGGACAATCTCAGGGACCACTTCTATTGATTTGAAATCTTAGGGACCAAAGTGAGGAGTTATGCAAATCTCATGGACCATTTTGGCTAAAAAGCCTAAACAAAAATGTCAATCTCTAACTATTGAGTTAGGACTGAGAACTTTATATATGCACATGTGTACTTATATATAAATTCTTCAACTGCTGCAAATGAGGAACACTACTTTTGACATGAAAAACTTCCGAAGAAAAAATATCAACATAATACAGCTTTACTGGAAGATATAATCATGAGACAACTACGAAGAAAAATATATTATACGCAATTATACCTTAACCGATCCTTTTAGTACTTTGTCCTTCTCACTTTTGAATATTCATGACTGACCACTAACATTTAGTTCATCATATATACAACCTGCACTCTGCAACTTAACGTCGAGAAAAAACCAACTTGTAAATAAAAATTAACAAGTAACCTCGAGTTGAACTAAATTTATAATTTCATGTTAAACTGTAAAATATACTCCAAGTCCTTACATTCACCTTAGCTGCAGTCTTTCCACAATTTTGTGCTCCGGAAACTAGATCTTTATTTGTGCGAGACTCCTTGGCTTCACTCATTTCAATTGAACATAAAGGCCGATCCTCTTCAGCTTGATCTGATAACATAAGGGCTTTATTTGCTGTACTACCAAAAGTAACAGCATGAACTTCCGTATTAGATTCTTTGCAAGAAATAAAACCACTGTGTGACACCCAAGGAACTTCATCAGTGGGTTGCGAATGCAAATTAGTAAAATTTGCACATCCTGCCCCCACAGGGTCAGCCAGAAATTCATCAACATAGTTAGAAGGGCTGCACAGGACATCCTTGAAACGAGGACTTTGAACTAAAGCTATGTTACATTCTTTGTAAACATCTAAACCTGCTTCAACTGTATCATCCCTGTAAACATTTCGGAAAAATATTTTCAATTGAAACAAAAAAAATCGCTTCATCGGAACGCAATAAACTTATGATAATATCCAAACACCTCACACATTTCCAAGAAACTGGTTTGCCGCTGCGGATTAATATGGGGAGATGTAAACACAACTGGCCATGTCGGCAAATTAGTTCCAAACAATCCTAGTGTGCAACTTACCCCCTTCATTGTATCTATCGGAGAGAGATTGCTAACGAAATTTGAGAAAGGGGACTCCCACAATTTAAATAAGAATATATTTGAAAATCAGCTCCATCATTCAATAAGTCAAAAAGAAAAGCAGCATTTGAAACATGAGCAGTGAACACCAGATTATGCCTCCTTATTTTTCCAACAACAAACTTTTGAAATCCTATGAATAAAAACATTAACCTCTCAAATGTTTTCTTATTTAAAATTTGAAACTCTAAAATTCTCTTAACCCTACAATCTCAGAGACAACTACCAAAGATTTTATTTTTTTAATCACCAAATGATCCAACAACAAAAAAACTCACTCAATTATGTTAGCTAATCAAAACTCTAATCCAAGAATAGCCAATCAAATTAAACATTCATATCACAACAATTCGAAGTAAAAACGTAAGAATGCACGGTCGGGACGAGGAAACGGTCAATGACGTGGTAGCGATCCAATTGGGTTCGGGAGTGCGATCAATTGTAGCTGAGAAGAAGAAGAGAGCGGCAATCAATACTATCCACCGAGTATTCTCTCTCCACACAGCATAGCCTAGAAAGTGAGAAAATTTTCGGTTGAGATTTTCTCGGGAAAGTGACGAAGCTAGAAGAAGAAGAAGAAGAAGCAACAGCAGCAGCGTAGTCGCAACATCATAACGATGATTACTTTTGAACTACTAATCGAGCGGGAACAAAATGCCGTACGCTACTCCGATACCTCTATTTTGCCCTCGGTTGTTGTCTCTCACTTTTCTCACTCATCCACGTGTTTTTCATTCGTGTATTGGGTTTGGTTATTGGGCCCTGTTGGGCTCATAAAGAGTTTTCATCATAAAACTTTGGGCCCATATTGAATTGGTCCATGGGCCCTACTGTAATTGTGAAAGACGGGCCACTGGCCCACTTCTTAAGCACATCGATATTGTCCCAACTTAACAACCTATTGTTAGTGTAGAGTTTTATCACAAAAGTCTCGCTATTATTAAGAGTTGATCCATATACTTATATATTATATTTATTTTCTCAATTCACCAATGTGAAACTTATTTTTAACATGCCCCCTCATGGTGGGATCACCACATAGTGGGCTACACGTGCAACCAATCCCATAGCAGACATTATGTGCGAAAACATGGTGTTGCAATAAACCCAACACAAACCCACATGACCCACAATCAAACCCGCTCACCACTCAGATACCATGTTAGATATTCTGAGATATGGGTTGATAACCTGTCTCTCTGAATATCTAATAGTAATTACATTTAAAGATTATATTTGACAGTCAAATGGGAATTGCACTAAATACTTGCAAATACTGTAGCCAAATTCATTGAAGATCTCCTTAAGCCTTAAATTATTGTCTCGTAATGTATCTTCTAACATTGTCTATTGGGCCTTCTAATCATCTTCTCATGATTAACTATAGGGAAAACGAACTCGGTTTCAATGAATTCCTTCATCTTTGTCTGCTGCATGGGCACGTGATAGTAAGGGCACGTTTGTTGCACCAGATTATCTCGAACTGAACTAGCTTCAAGTTATAAGTTGGGCTGACTTAGTGAAGTGTTTGGTGTAGTGTCGGACTATGAACTAGAATAGTAAAAATAATAAAAAAATAGTTCTATCATTTTCTTTTATTTTAATAATTCTATCCTTTTCTTTTATTTTATTTTTTCTTTTTCTAGACTCTCTGTCATTCTCCTAGATGCTCTCCCCCTTTTGCACTTGTCTTCCCGGCGAAATCCCTCTCCATCAAGGGCGAAGCCAGAAAATTTTCAGCCAGTGGGCTAGCTAAGAACTATAAAAAAAAAGTTGGTTTTTAAAAAATGACTATACGTTAATCTTATAAGCAAAGCTCATTCAATTATTCTATATTCATCAACCTTTAATATGACAAATATATACATAAATAAACAGAAAAATGTTAACACACTGTAAAACTTTTTTAAATAGATAAAAATCATGCATGAAATAATTCAAAAATTGAAACATGAAACAAGTTGCTTTTGAAAAGAATTAAAAGCACTATTAAAGTAAGTAATTATTGTCACAATAAACCATGAATAGATAGTATATGAAGTGTAAAATAAATTTGGGTATTTAAGAAATAAATATTATTGGTTAATGAAGTAAATAAATAAAAAATATACATGGGCTAATAGTGAAATGAATATAAAAATAAATAAAATATAAAGAATAATTAGTTTGTACCTACCTATGCTGCAACCCAGGGTAGCCTTGTACTTGGCTCCACCTTTGCTCTCCATGTCTCTCTCTACTTTCTCCCTCATCATCAAAGTCCATTCCTTTTCATTCATTCTTAGAAAAACCCTTTCATTTTTCCACAATCTTCAGGATCGCTCCAAATGATTTAAATTCTTGTTTTGGTTGGGTTTTTGTCATCTGGGTTCTCAGAGCTTCTTGTCATCTGGGTTTGGCAATTTGAGCATTTTGGATGCTGAAATTGCAAACCAGAAGCATGTTTGATGCAATTCGAGCATTTTTTAATAATATAACTTTGGTTTTGTCAGATACGGTATCAAAAATCAAATCGCTTCATCTTCCCACCCCCATATCTGGCTGACCCAGACTCTTCTCAGAGTTGGAGCACGGTGACCCACTGGGGGAGTTGCATGTTGGGTCAACGATTCAACGGCTGAGTCGTCAAACGAAGCAGATGCATCGTAGCAAAGCAGACGTAGAGGAACGAAGCAGGTTCGGTCCGGATATTTTCTCGGGGGGGGGGGGGTGTCTCGCTAAGACCACCTAACAAGGGTGTTTGTCGAGGCGAGTCCCTCGTAGCACCATTAAAAGTAGTCCCTGCTTGGAACAAACACTGAACCACATTTTAAAAGTGATGGATTTTATAGGATTTAAGAGGATTAAGACTCCTTCAAAATTCATATGGATTTTATAAAGAATTTGAATGGATTGTGGTGGATTGTGGTGGAAGGATTTGAAATCCTTGGGGGTGAGGTTGGATTTGAAATCCTAGGGGGTGAGGTTGGTTATATATACTTTTTGCTTTCAAATCCCACAAAATCCACAACTTATTAAAATCCTCCAAAATCTTAAATTTTTTTAATACACTTAGATTTGGATGGATTTTAAAATCTTTTAAAATCTTTTAATTGACTACACCTAGATTTGAATAGATTTTAAAATCTTTTAATTGACTACACCTAGATTTGAATAGATTCTAAAATCCTTTAAAAATTTTTAATTGACTACACTAGAATTTTAAAATCTTTTAAAATCCTCTCAAATTCAAGTTTGACTACACCTTAGTGAAGCCAAACAAACGGGCACTAATAATCCAACAAGTTTTTCATAACTATTCCAATGTCATGTTATTCGCGGATTCACCCATTCGAGGTGAACTGTATCCCGCCATCGATTGCTTCTTCTAAAACACGGCTAGTCTCACCCTACATATAGAAGGCACATTCATACAATCCAACCTTGTTTTTGAACACATCTTCTCCACATCTTCGCTTTAGGTTTCCTCTTCAGAAACTAATACCTTGTTCACGTACTTGTTCAATATGAAGATGCCAATTTCCTCCATTGTGATTCCCTCACTTCCCTACCAAAAATTCCTCAACAATCACAACTAAACGTTATGTATTGATTTGTTTACTATTTTGTTGTGCGTGGACATGGAGTTGTCAACAAGCAAGTGTCGAAATATTCCACATAAATCGTATCTCTAAGAAAATAAGAGTTTAAATATTCAAATCCCACTCCAACTAATACCGAGGTCTTTTGTGATAAAACTCAAAACCTAACGGACTGTGCAGGTGGTAGTTAACAAATTGGGGACAATATCGGTATTGTTAAAAGTAGATTTTTGGTGCACCTCTCTGATGGAAGTTAATCTTTGACCCTCCTCTCTAATAATTTCACAGCAAGGAACATAAACATTATAAGGGCTGCTGAACAAGTTTTGAAAGATGAGAGAGACAAAATTCTCCAACGCTGCTTCGCTAATAAAGCTTGGTTGAAATTCTTTTTCGATTATTCTTACCCACCATAGTCTATCACACATCAAAGTGAGCTTATAACTTCCGTTAAGCTTTCGTTGCACTAAATTAAAAAATCATATTTCGGTTCATTCCCACCGTAGTGGGCAAGCCTAAATAATGCTTATGGCACTTAACCCATGAATTTCTAACAAATTGATAGTAGCTTCCTAAAATAAATATTAAAAAATAAAGTATTATAATGTGGATGACCCACGTGAGAGAATAAATTTTTTACTAAGACTCCGTATCTCTTTAGGCTTATAAGGTAATTGTGTGAGGCTTTCATTTTTCTACTTGTGCAGCCTTCATTGATCCTTATGGTCATAGCAATATACGCTATAATTGACACACCCCGACCGGAGTCGAGGCGTGTTGGCCGTCACGTGAGGGTGACGTAGCCAAGAGTGCAAAAGAAATAATTAAAAAAAAATGTGAACAAATTAAAACCAACTAAAACTTATTTAAGCTATGGATAAGTAAGCATGCGGAAGAGGTCAAACGCAAGTTACAAATGTTCAGAGCATAGATAACATAAGGGTGCAAATGAATTGATTAAGTACTAAATACACGACCAAAGATAAAATATCCCTACATTATTTGATGAAGTGTCAGAATCGCCAATTAGTCCTCGTGTGCCACAAAAGAGAACGGCTATCTAGGACCTAGAGGGGCGAAAAACGGAAGGGTGAGTGGGCAAAAACAAAGCTTTGAAAAACACATTTATCTTTTCTGAAAATAATAACTCCTCACTGTAGAACCCGTATAGTTTCTAGAAAATAATACTACGTAGGTACGAAATGAATGCATGAGTGCAGTGAAAACAGAAACATACCATGCCATAATATCTCAGCAATAATAAATGTAAGTCAGGTGTGAAATCTGTCTAAACTAGCATGCCAGTCAAAGTCACCTAATGTGACATGTACGACTGGACCCATTGCTCATCAATCTACGCTTGCACACGAGTGGGAGTCACCTAGTGTGACCTGTACGACAGGGCTGGGTGTAAATATGTACGCTATAGTGCTACGATCATGTGATGGCTAAAGATAAATCGCGGGTCACCTACGAGTCGGAACTGTCTAATGCAGTATGTACGACAGAGCTGGCACCTAACTTGAGTCAAAAGTGGGTCAGAAAGGGGACGACGGGGAGATGATGACTGCGTTGGCTGTAGTTCTTCTGACAAAAAAGAAAAAAAGATGCAATGGCTGAAGGTGCAGAGAGTAGCAAGATGGTCAGTGACAACAATTGATGACGGAGTTGAATAATTTTACATGTTCAGCTGGTTTAATTTAATGTTTTAATTTATGTTGTCGTACTTTATGGTTTAATTTAATGTTTAGGACATTTTAATTTATGTTTCATGTGTTAACTAGTAGCTGTATTTTGCAATTTGTAGGTTCTTTAGCCTTACTTATTATATTTGCTTCTTCTATCGCTATATGTCTTTATTTGGTCGCATCGATGACTGGAAATGTCACTTATGCATTAATCTTTCGTAACTTGTTACATACGTTCATTCATTATACAAGTACCAATCTGGAAGGATATTAAGATGTAACGGTTGGTATCACCAACTGTCACAAACGTTCATTCATCATAATAGTTGATTTCACAAATTCTCACAAACGCTCATCCCACATATAATTTTAAGGTGAAAACACTGCAATTCCCCTTGTGCAATACAACAAGTCAACAAGTTTCAAAAATAATTAAATAATTTAACTAAACTAAGTAACAAATAACTAAAATTTCAGCTCACCCGTTATCTTGTTATGGGGACCTTGGACTTACGTCGATCGGCCAAGGTCCATTCTTCACATCCCTTGATAGGCTAAGGAAGAGATCCGGCAGTATGTGAGCGATGAGGGCCAATTTCTCAGTTGCTGCCACTTGTTGGTGGCATCTTCAATAAGTTATACACAAATATTGTCCCATCTTTAAGATTCATCTATACCGCCACCCAATGTTGATCAAGGTTGAGAGGCACGTACACCCTATCCACATCTTCCACTCATGATGCACCAAACTCTACCTTATTCCCCGTCACAGTTCTGTACAACACCGGCTCATACTGTTTGGACGCAACCCCTTTCCGCTCTCTACTCTTCAATTCAGCATTCCTTTCATCATAGCTTCGTTGACAGTATGATTATCCACAAGTGTAAAATATATCAAAAAAATATGTACAACAGTTCATTGAAACGAAAACACACTCAACATAACAATTGCCAAACTTTTCAATATTAGGAGAAATTTAGTGGGATACATTACTAGAAACTAATCCGTTGTGTTAGTGGTCACCACTTTCTGAATCCTCCGTGCCTCGTCCTCATGCTTTCGCAGAAGACAGAGCTACAAGTGAATGTGATGCAATATACAAAATTTAATGCAACTATCACACTAACCCAATCACAACACATTTATATCAGGCCATCACACATAGGGTTTACTCACTTACATCTGTTGCCAGCCTTCATGGTCTAGAAGCCGCCTCCAGAAATCGGTGTCTCTAACCGTCATGAACTCCAACTGGGCAACCAAACTACTAATGGAAACAAAAAATTGTTAGCCTTATCATTGTATTCATTTCATCAATTCTTCTGAAGCATACATAAAATCGTAACGTTAATGAGTTACTTACTTCTTTTCTTTCTCCTTCAAGTTATTGAAGTAATAGAAATATTGCATCACCTCAACCACACATTCCGCGTCCATGGCTTTAATTAACGCTTCTCTTTGCACACCATCCTTCTTGGGCTGACCAACGTGGATTTTTTGGCACTTTGTGATGTCAAATATCAAAGAGGTATGGCGAACCACTTTCATCTTTTTTTTTCTGCGCCTTTTAGTTTGCACAGACTTTGACATTGCCCTTGTGCACATGACCTTCCTCTTGGTTCCCGCATGCTGGCCATCGGGTGTGTATATCACCTCCTTATCATCATAATGGAACTCTTAACATCTTTACACTCCTCCGTTGCTGGTTCTCCGACCAAACCAACCATCTTCGCACATACATATAAGGGATTGGCTTAATCAACAATACCTGCAAACTCATTGCAACCTTTTTCCTCCACAGCTCCTATTACCTCGTCCCCTCTCGATCCCTTGCCTTCCCCCAATTTGCCTTCGTCCCTTAATTCCTCATCTTGATTCCCCTCCTCACCCACTGGTTTTTCCTCCCCTCTCTCTAAACCATTTTTTTCATCACCCTCTTTTTCACCACCGTCATCATCTTCTTCTTCTTTTGGTTTTTTTTTCCACAATAGTTTCTACATTATCGCTAATTTGACCACCCTGGTCTTCTTTTTTGTCTTCCCCTTTATATCATTTCTCTTATTTTGCCTCTTCATCTTTTTCTTCTTCTCCATCTTCTGCATTTTCTCTTTCATCTTCAACTTCTTCTCCCACATCTTTTTTTCCTTCATCTTCTTCCTCGGTATTCTCCTGCACTTGTTTTTCCTTCACTACCCTCCTTAATTCCTCCACCACGTTCGACAGCTCTTTCACTTTCTTCGCCAAATTCTTGTTTGATATCTCATTCTCATGGGCCAACCGCATGAATGACATCCGCATCGTCCCCATACTTCCAGTACGCTTTCTTCCTCTCCACTTCAGTCGGAACAATATCTCTTAATCCCCACAACCTGCCATTTAAAGCCACGTATCATAAATACATTTCTCACACATACAATATTCATAGACATGCATTTTCAGTCATAAAATTCAAAAGTTTTGCAATACAGTTATACCTTTCGACCTCAGTTATATACAACTGTAGTTGCTTGTGGATCGGCTACTTCTTCGTTGTCTTCCACATGCATTTTCATAGGCCCACACCTGTAAGTATTCGTCAATAAATGAATACTCAATAACATTAATCAAGCCAATATTACCAATGAAAACAACAAATATTACCTGAAAAGCATACGAAAATCCTTTGTAGCCCTATCCGGACCACTACGCTTTTTTTCTTCCCCTAACTTCTTCTTCTTCCTCCTCTTCATCTCCCTCGCCATCTCCCTTAACTCTACCTCTACCTCTACTTCTCCTTGAAGTAGCAAATGAGAGGCTGTCATGAAGTTGTTCAAAGGAGATGAAACCCCATACAAAGCTATTGACACTATCCATATCCTCCACAAAGTTGAGGTAGTCTAGATTCACATCAACGTCGTTCTTCACCCCTATCAATATTGCCTCAGCAAAAAATACCAGCCCTAGCTTGAAGGCATCACCACTGTTCTTACACTCCTTAAACACCATTTCAAGCTTGTCGTATGTCACGGATATTTTTTTTGCTAACTTTCTTGGGGACGACATTCGCTTTACTTTTCTCCTTTTCTTTCTTCCCCTTGCTACTTTCACCTACCAAGCCTAATTTTCCAAGAAAATACTCCCTCAGCAGCTTAATCCTTTATGGCTTTATCTCTATGTCATAGGGTTCGTTACATCATAGCCCGGTAATGAGACAGAAGTCCTACTTTGTGAACCGGGTCAATTCATAACCTATTAAATAGGTCAACCCTTCTAGGTCTTTAACCCTTTTATTTGCCACTCTACGGAGCGACAACTCATAGACCAATTGCATCCACACCCTGAAGGTGGCCAAAGCAGGTTGCCCCAAAGGCACCAAGCTGTGCCACATTAAACTTCTCTCTAATCAATCCTAACACATGAAGGGCTTGGGATAGGTTGTTAACCCTTCCTTTATACCCTTCTTCTGTCGTTGTTAGTTGAACACTCTGGGTTGCAGTATCTTGTACACATAGCAATACACACACATCAACAATCAATGATACACAACCTAATGACAACCTATCACAAAGCTTCATAGCTTTACATTTTCTATTAACAGAGCATCATTACTTAAGCAATTTCAATTCCCACCATAAAATTATCAGTAATTAAGATACAAAAATCAATCTCTACCACCATAAAATTAACAATAATTCAGATAAAAAAATTCAATCCCAACTCAAAACTACAACTTTACCAAAACAACATATAACGCCCCAACATCTACACAACCTATCAACATAGCTTCACAAGTTCACAACGCACCCTAATTTGTAAAAAATTTGACATATATCGACAAATTCCACCTAATTACATCCACGAACATGCATAATTAACCTTACACCTAACTTAATTTATAATGCTTAACAGAAATTACAAAATGAAATTGTAGGGTTCTATTTTCAAAACTCACCAAATTTGAAATTCACTGGGAGAATAAAATATGACCACGGCTATCGTGGAAGCAGTATGAACCCAGCTCGAATGAAGCAAAAAGCACATCATTTCTTTGTAATCCACTGCACAGCCTCTAACCAAAGTCCCTTGATTTTCTTCACTACTGTTTGGAATTTATGTGAGGCCGGACAACACAAGTACAAACCAAGTATAACCGGGTTTGGAACAGGAAGCGAGTTTTCAAACGGGTATGATGCTTTCGATAACAAGGATGTTTAAGAAAATGCAGGAGAATGAGTGTTTTTCTAGGAGGACAAGACTTACTTAAGAGGGAAAATGTTGATGTCATGAGGTACAGTTTAAATCCCAAGAAATTTTGAATGCATGTTGGGTACCATTTTAATTAAGTGACAGATCATTTATGACCCGGTTTCATCCTAAGCTCATTTGGATGGAATCGTTTTCAGCCGTTCAATTTTCATCTAACAGACCACATTCCATCTGCATGCCTGGTCCGCAAAGTGTTGTCCACACCTTAGAAATTTCAAAAGATGTAAAAGAATGTTGTGAGTAAGTTTAGGCCCAAAATATAAATTGGCCGAGAGTGAGTAACTTGGAATAGGAAGACATGATGTTTGGCCCAACATTGGTTCTGTTAGTTAAGGGTGTTTTGGCTCAAGACGACGTCAGCACAACCAAGTCCTTATGATTAAAGGAATGTGAACATATCACCTTTGAGCAGGGCTCAATTGATTCCTAGATAAATTCAAACTGTTAAGGATTGGCAATTGATCATTTTGATAAGATTAGAGTTGTTCGAGGGATCATAATTCATGCTCAATCAAATAAGAATGAATTAAGTTAAAAAAGAGACTAGGTTTAGAATCCTGGATCAAATGGAGAGGCCGAGGCTAGACAGGGTTAAGTTTTAGCTAACATAATTTGGAATATTTAGGTAAATGCCTCGGCAAACCTGTTTATCCATGAAGCCTTGCCTATAGACAGAAAAGGCTTCGCAACGAGAAAATGACCTTCTACTCAACACACAAATCAACGCTCTACACGATATTCAATTTTGTTAAACATCACTGTGTTAACAATAGGTGACACTTTCAGTTTGGTTAAACTGCATTAGAGCTGTAGAATCTATCTGGCCTAGGAGACCTTCAGTTTGGTTCAACAACACTCTCTTATCCTTGTTGGTTAACTATCCAAGTCACAGCCAGTGAAAGATTTCTGATTCCCTAGCCAAAAGAGGTCACCTTATCAGCTTTCTAGCAAAATAAGGTGTTCTGTGATTGGTTACTCCCAGGTACATTTCAGAGTTCGGCACTCATCTGGCCGAACAACTTTCACTATAAAGACATTCATTTCCTTTGAGTATCTTTGCCTTTACAGCCTGATATCGATGAGGCGCACTTATATTTTGACGAATATAGTTGAATCCGCCAAACCTGGTGCAGAAGATCCTGAACTTCACAACGAGATTAGCAACTTTGTCTTCAGGTTCTAAAAACCCTAGACCGTGAGTGTTCCTTCCTCAATCGTAGTTGCTCGATCCAGAAGTCAGCATCATGATTCAACACCACCATTATATTCATCTTACTCACCCGATTCAGCTCGATGGCAAGTTGGCATGCCTGCATCAACCACAAGAATGACGTAGTTAGCTCTTAATTACTCAGTTTGCGTGCTACATAAGTTCGGTAGTTTTAGGGTCAACATTTGGCACGCCTAGTAGGACCCGGTGGTGAAAGCTACGAAATTTATGACCATGGAGACTTGCTCTGTCACAAAGAAGACAACGATGGGGAAATCATCTGTAACTTAGAAATTTGTGCCTATCGGTATAGACGGTACCTTCCTATCGCTGTCACGCCAGATCCTGCAGCTCACTGAGAGGTAGAAATAATTCTTGGCGGCCAAACGTTATCGGCAGTAGCTATTACATAGACGACCAAACTCGTCGATTTTCAACCTCAGAAAGGTTGGTCGACGAAGAAGACAATGAAGAGGATGATGAGACCTGTGATGCACCTCTTAAAGCTTTTATTCGGCGAAAATTTACCGAACATATATAGTAGACAGCTTGAAACTGATTTGGAGCGTGAAATTGGTCGACTCAGTCAACCAGTTGGGCATGGGCAAATTCAGCTTGACCCAACGCAAGTTGTACCCCTAGTTTTATATGTGCATATGTTAAAAGTAATAATATACATTTTCTTAATCAACATCAAAATATTATATCTACAGAAAATCAGTTCAATTGACAATCGTTTAATCATACACATATATAATGAAACTAGGTGCATTTACTTGTTCAGCCACTTACTATTAACATGTTTATCGTACAAACTTCATGATGTTTCCAAAAAAAAAAAAAAAGTTCATGATAAAAAAATGTTAATTTTCTTTATAATAATAAGAAGATTTGTACAAAAAAAATTAATCAAATTATAGATCGTTTAATTAGCTATATGTATCAAACATATTAACAACTTTTGTACTTAACAAGTAACACCCTCATGGAAAAATGCCGGTTTGTTCGATATATATGGATTACTAGTTAACAATGTCTAACTTAATTAATTTTTTATGAAGATAATTTTAGATAATGATAATAAAAATGAACGTTTTCTATTAGAATGTCTATAAATACTGTATAAATATGTTAATCACAAGTGTGTGCTGATGCATGCACCCATAGATTTTTTTTGGTAGAAAATGCACCCATAGATTGGACACAAGTATTGTCCCATTTATAAAATCAAAAATTCGTAAAACTAATGCTACGATCATCAATGGAGCGTCACATAACATTTGACTCCAATGAGCTCCAGTTGCTCCCCCACATCAGTATTAGGTTACAGTATCTAGTTTTGGTTCTCAAGGTCTTCTCTTTTGTTTTTCTTTTAAAAAAAAAAATGATATTTTCATTTAACTTAGGAGAATGCTTGCTTATGTGATGTTTCATATGTTACGTACGCATGTGAAAGATACATAGTTAATTAAGCTAGTATCAGCCAAAAATGTTAGAGAGGAAACTAATTAGTGATACGTATGGTTTAAGCATGTATATATCAGCCAAAAAGTTAGTTCAATTAAGTTTATCATTAAGCTATGAATTATCATTTCAGTGTCACGGCTCACAAGAAAGTAATGTACCCAATGTAATAGCTATCATATAGAAAATAAACGAGATAGTACTCAATCAACTAAATGTGATTTTGAAAAGGAAAAAAACAAAAAACCTAAATCTGGGAGTAGTACAGAAAAAGAATGACTAAAATTGAAAATAAAAGATCTAATAGCTTAATCTAATGACTAAAACACTTGTACACCTGTGATAGCCAAAATTATTATCGGATCCGATATAGATCAGCAAGACAAAAGAACCATGATTTCTTAAGGTATTTAAAGCTTTAATTTAACCGGAGTCTATGCCAAGGGACTCTCTTTCTTGACTAAGACAAGCCAAACTTGTTTGAAACATTCCTACATCAATCAATACATGCCACAACTATGCTAGTGAATACACGCAAAAATTGGGGTAGGAACAAGGAAGTGCCAAGAACAGGAGACTTTCCACAAACCTATATATAGTTTTCAAATGGAACCGCTTTTGCATCCTACATTCTTCATCTGAAATTTGATTCATTTTCGTTCATTTTCGTCGAAGAAAAAACTAAGCACAAAAATGGCAAGCCACCAAAATCAGGATTTGAGTCACAAAGCTGGCGAGTTGACTGGCCAAGCTCAGGTATATATGGCTGTTTTATTTCTTATGTTCTATTTTCAGCGTAGTGAGGAGATTTGAACTCGAGTGCAAAGGGGAAGCACATTCACTCTAGCAAAATGTAGCGATGCCCACGTTTGCAGCAACTGTAAATTATTAACTGTTAATTATTGTAATTAATAATGTTAAATTTGATTTGGTTATAATGCAATCAACTTTCACTTATCAAGTTAATAAGCTGTTTCATTTCTGATCCATACCTTGTACAGGTTAAGAAGGATGAGTTTCTAAACCAGGCATCGGGTGCAGCTCAGTCTGCCCAAAACCAGGCATCAAATTTATCTCAGTCTGCCCAAAACCAGGCATCAAATTTATCTCAGTCTGCCCAAAACAAGGCATCTGATGCATCTCATTCTGCCCAGAACAAGGCATCTGATGCTTCTCATACTGGCCAAGACATCAAGGACCAAGCAACCCACCTCCTTCAACAGGCATGCAACCACTTCCGGCCATCTCCTTCATCATTATTCAATTTTTTATATATAATATATTTCTTATTAGATATCTAGTAAAGAATTACTCAAATTTCACTAAACATAAGTCAATTTGATTAGTATCAATTCATCACTCATTTTTGTTAACTAGTAAGATAAAAGCTAGTGCTTTCCACCCTTGTTGTTAGGCAACTGCTGTTACACTCGATCCGCTATTGGTCTTCTGCACTCCAAATTCAATACTTTTATTTTTAGTTTTAAATATTCATGGAATGAGTGTAGAACAACGACATGCGAACGTGAATAGCATTGGTCTTTCTCTTGTACTATATACATATGTTACAATGCATCTACTATATGTATTTGATTGCAGACAAGTGAGCAAGTTAGAAACATGGCTCAAGGAGCAGCTGATGCAGTCAAGAACACTTTGGGAATGAATAGCCCTAACGACCCAAGCAACCAAACCAATACCCCGAGTACTAGGATTTGAAGATAGTTCTCTTTCTTCAACGCTCGCTCTGCCTTCAGTTTCAACAAATTAAAGCTCCTATGACCTGCTGTCCTGGCGATTAGCTAGCCATCCGAGCTCTATGGAAATGGCTATAGTTTGTTTTCTTTCATATGCAAAATATTGTATTTTTGTTCCCTTGTTTTTTTTTCTGTTTGGTAAATAAAAGAAGACATGCTTATTTCCCCTTGTTAATTAACAGTGTTGTGGAAATGGACTAATACTAGAGAAAGTGTGTTTTATCTCAAAACCTTACTTGTTCTCTCTAATTTGCATCATCTCTATAACCTCTAAGTTTTCACTCTTTAAACTGTCTAAGAGTTCCACCAAAAAAAGAAATTGCCTCAGCGCGTCACAACTCACACCATATATACATACCATATGTTCATTGCTTAGACCATATATGTGGGACCATGATTTTCTGGGCCCATGACACATGACGAGAAGGACCGGAATGCCCGAGGCCCATGGAGCATAGTCCGGGAAGCTGGCTTTGGTCTAGGGCTGGGCATTCAAAAAAAGAAACCGACTGAACCTCCAAATCGCACCGGCGGCTTCGTTTGGTTTGGTTTGGTTTTATTTTTTATTTTTTTTATTTTTAATTTTCAATGTTTAAACTGAACCGCACCAACCTTAATCAGTTTGGCAAGCGGTTCCCAAAATTCTTAAGATGCGGTTAACCAAACCTACCCACATATATTTATTTTAATTTTTAATCTTAATTAATACGTGTAGTAATATAAATAATTAGTTATTTACGAGTTACCGTGTATCCACCACATGAAAACAAAATCTGATTAATTTAAGAGTCACTTTTCCTTTCATTCAAACAGCGAACAACAAAAAGGAAAGGCAACCTTTATGTGCCTAAAAAGCATAGAGGAATGAATTATGAAAGGCATTTTGATGCCTTTTGTGATTATTAAATGCAGAGGAGAGATTTGACCCAAAAAATGCACAGGAGAGAAATGAGAGCCACACCTTCGGGGGAGAGCATTCAACTCTCCCATTTAGAAAAGAGAGCAGTTGGGTCTCCCATTTTGGGAGATAGAAGCAGACACAGAGTGTGAGAAAAACAGGAGGCACCATTTGGAAAAGGTAGCAGGTGCTCTTTGGTGTGCTCTCCTCAGGCTGCATCATTTGTGTTTTCCTTTGAGTAATCATTCATATTGGTGTTATGTATTATAGCTTTTGAGAAATGAATTTGTTATGTATTTTTGTCTTCACACAAATAGAAAACCGATCTAAACCAACTCGTCACTGTCAGTTAACCGACCTTATCGGTTTTAATAACCCAACTTGGTCGATTTCGGTTTACAATTTTGACCCAACCGACTAGGTCGGTTTGGCTTCAGTTTTGGCCCAAAACCAACCCAACCAACTGACGTCCACCTCTACTTTGGTCTATTAAAGATGTTACTTGTCTTTCAAGCAAGGAACCCTAATTAAAGTCAAATTAGGTTATCTTGGAGATTAGGCAACATAATCAAAATTCTAGGAGGGTTGGGTATCTTATCCTAGATTTCCTCCTAAATAGTCTCCCAATTCGATGAAGATTACTTTCCGTACAAGGACACTCAAGATTCCTATAAATACACTAGCCATGGTATTTATCAAAGGAGGACATCTACATCGACTCTCTCTTGGACTCTCTAAAGACGACACACATATTCTCTCTATGCCTAACATAGTTCGAACTCCGCTATCTACATGAAGACACGTCCATGTAGAACTCATCTCTTTAACACCCCACAATAGGCTATTCGTCAAGGATGGTTCATGCCATTCTTTCTTAGAACTACACCCGTGGTTTGATCCTCCTTCTAGAGACATGTAGGCAGCCATATTCGGATTCAACCACACTCCCCAATCAACTTCATTCTCCTCTCATCGGAGATCATAGGCTAGTCCGACTTGATTTTGGCTGCGTTTGCGAATGTGATCGAATTTGATTCCAACAATGAAAACCTCCTGACCAGATCACTTTACCGTGAGCAATAACAAAAGCGAAGGCAACAATGTTTCATGACCGATTGAAAGATCATAAGGCCTTTATAGCACCAGAAGTCTTCCTAATGCTGCCAAAAGTATAGATAAATGACGAATACACCGAGGGCAACGCAATCAGCCCCAAAAAGATAAGAGTTTATTCGCTACACGTTTATATTCCCATGAAAGAAAATTCTGTCGATCGAAAGAAGTCAAAAATCAATGGCCCACAACATCCAGGAGTCATCGACTTTCGTTTGCTATTACACGCTATCAACCGCAAGAAAGAAAAATCAACTGCACATCCTCAATTTGCAGTTCATGCGACAGCGGCTGTGGCACAAGACGAGATATAGCGGTGCAGCGAAGGCCCCTATTTCAATGAAGAGATGAGGTCATGTGCGGTGTCCCGCGTAATGGTGAAAGGAAAGAAAAAGCTTCTTGTAACAAGTTTCCAAGATAAACTTGGAAGGATGGCAGCGCACATTCAGTCAAAGGCCTTATTATTATGGGCCCCACTAGAGGCTGAAGATCAAGATTATGCAACATGCGAAGCCTGATCCGAATACACAAAGCTGCTCGGTTGTGTCAATTGAAGATTAGCAGAATTGACCACCGCATTGTTGTTAGTTACCAACAGGCTCTGGCATGACAAAGGATGAAAGAAATGTATCATAGTGACAATAAAGATAGGAGCTTCGACATCACGCCGATTAAGGCCACCACCACCTTCTCCACCTCTCTCCACCACCGCTTATTGTCCAATTCTCAAATCAAGTTAACACTATGATTATTGGGATGCAATTTTTTTAGATTAATTTGAGCATGTGTTGGTTAGTTTATATATATATATATATATATATATATATATATATATATATGTTCATTATTATTTTAAGTTTTTAACGGAATATTCCTAACGGCGTCAGTCACACAGACGGCACTTGCCTTGGCCGGCGCGTGTGGTGTCCAAAATTTATCTGAAAATTTGTGTAGGTCCGTGACGTCGAGTAGATCGATTTCATGTATTTAAACCCTAGGTTTGAGCAAACTATGGGGGTTTTATTTAAGTTTCCATATATGTGCTTTAATTAATTCAATTATAGTTATTTCACATAGAGGGGAAATGTATCTCGAGGACATACGTGGCCAGGCTAGGCTCGGGGGCTACGACCAGGCGACGTACTTGTGAGTGGGCAGTTTATTTTTATATATATATGGCTTATAGTTTCCACAAATGCATTTGAATGATTTACGCCTATTATGCCACAATTTTAACTGAGTTTGGTAAATATTGCCTTGTGATTAGAATTATAAAATGGCTATGGAATGATCATATGCATATTTACCTGCTTATAAATATAGTACTGTGGTAGAATACTAAAATGACTCTACAGGACACGCAGGTAAATTCAGGTGAGTTTAGTATATTAATTTGAATTGTATGGCATACATATATTCATACAGTTAGCTCATCATTACTACACCCCGATGTTAGTGCTCCCACTCGGGGCCAGGGCCAGCCTTCATGTGTATGTTCACCTCCTAGCACCGCATGTTCGCCTTAGATCCAAGTAGGTGCTAGCTTGTCGTACATGTCTCGTTAGGTAACTCAGACTTGTAGGTGACTGCGCCTAGCGCAAGTTTCACGTGATCGTAGCACTAGAGCGTTTATTATTACACCTAGCCTGTCGTACAGATCGCATTGGGTGACTCTGACTTGTGTGATAGTATAGATTGATGAGTCATAGATGTAGTTGTGTTGGTGTATTGTAAATCACATGCCTATATTTTGCATTATATAGATTGATGAGTCATAGATGCAGTTGTGTTGGTGTATTGTAAATCACATGCCTATATTTCCATTATTGTTGAATTATTCCTGTTGTGGCATATTTCTGATATACATTGTTGGCATACTTTAAATCTTCATACTTATACGTAGTATGATTTTAAGGAAACTATACTTGTTTTACGACGAGGGGTTAGTATATTCGAAAATAAAGGTTTTCTTACAATCGTTGTTTTGCTGACCCACTCAATTTTGTTTTTCGTCCCTCCAGGCCCTAGATAGATGCACTCTTTGTGGTGTTCAAGGAACTTTCGGCAGTTTTGACATTATCACTGTTTTAGAAGTATGAACTTATCCACTGTTGTGTAATAAGTGTACTTTAGCTGCTTTGACTACTTTACTATAGTCTTACTGTCTATTATGCTCTGAATAATTGTAGTGGGTTCTTCCCACGACTGTGCACTCTTTCACATGTTTAGTTTAATTTAGTTCTAGTTTAGTTTTAATTTATTCACTTTTCACATCACTTACCCTTATGGTTACGTCATCTCACGGTAACGGCCAGCATGCTTCGACCTTCCTAAGTCAGGGTGTGTCAAGACGCCTATATCAAAACGTCTCATATTTATACAAGGATACTCTAGACATTTCATTTTTTTGCTCTTATCATTCATGTCTTTCGTATCTTTCTTTTATTTCAACAATCAAACTTTAAATAGAAATGCTAAGAAGACTCTCAAAGTAAGATTGTCCGCGGATTTTCTGGCACCTCATGTTTTTTGCAAAAGGTTTTATAATGTTAACAAAAGAATTGTGCTGAAATCTTGAGGTGGCAGAGAGCCCATAAAAAATCTACTTTTGAGAAAATCTCCTTAAAAATTTCCCAACTTTAAATTCTCTTTTAGCTAATTTTTCTACAACAATTAACTATGACCAAGGACACATGAAAACCCAGAGAGTGCAATGCATGACAACGTGGATGTGTTATTTTTCGGAAAAGGATAGCCGGATCCTTTATCTAGGGATCCTAAGGATCCTATGAAATATAAATAGTACCTAATGAAACTGACCGCATGATGTACGATGAACGGTCACGATCACGGAACCCTTAGGATCCCGGAAAAATGATCCGTTCCGTTATTTTTCTGACGCAAGGAGACGGTAAAACTTGTGCAAGACAGCCGGCTCCACGGCGTCAGATTCATGAGTACCACAATAAACACTTAGAACGGACCGTACAGGAACACCGCCCAAGAAAGAGCCAGAGATCTTCCACTGTTTTAACAGGGAGGGAGGGGAGGGAGACAAAAGGGTTCAACTCGTCACTGCCCGTTGCCTTTTTGCAGCCTCCAAAATACTCAGGACTCAATATCTTGCTCTTCCACTTCTTCTTCCGAGCCTTCAAGTAGAGAGAGAAAGAGAGAGAGAGACTCAATTTTTAGTGAGAGAGAGAGAGAGAGAGAGACAAAGAAAGAATGTCTTTAACGTCTGTGAAAATGTCGGAGGACGTCTGGCTGACGTGCCTCACTCACGCATTGTCCACCGAGACGGAGGAGATCATGGGCCTCCTGCTTGGTGACATCGAGGTTACACTCTCTGCCATTTTCGTCTTCCAATTTCTTCAGCTTCTTCCATTTCTGTTATGCGCATGTTAGGTTTTCTTTACTGTTTGCTGAATTCTTCACTTTTTTGTGGGTGTTCAAAGTTAAAATTGCTTCATGGGTTTGATGCTTGGAATGAATTTAGGGTTGGAATTGTTTGCAAAATTGTGGGGTTTAGGTTGTTTTCTGAAATGGGGTTTCTCCAAAATTAAGTAATTTATTGGGTTTTATTTTCTAGGATTGTGTAAAATTGGACTACTGGGATTTGGTAGATGGTTACAATGTAGTTTAGAAAGATTAGTTCTTTTGATTTTAGGGAATTCTGGGTCCAATTTGATTTCTAATTTGGATTGCATTAAGTCATAGTAGTCATTGCTTTCGGTTTCTTTTAACGAGATGAGTTCTTGGGGTTTTTTTTTTCTTTTCTCACAGTAGATGGTACTTCAGCAAGTTTAATCTGGCAACTGGGAACTGAGTACAGAATTTGTCCTTGCGGTTTGTTTGAGATACTTGAAATTGTTTTAAACTACTATGGTTTCTCGGAGTTGTTATGTTTTCATTTCAAATGACTGCTATTCATTTATTCTCATTCAGTTACCAGCTTGTTAAGTGAAGTAAATTTTGAAATCTTAGGTGCATTATAAAATTTAAATGGAAAGCTTCTTTAGGTCATATGACTAACATTAGAACATTCATACTGACAATAAAGGAAGCCTCAGCCTGATTTTTTACCAAATCAGCAGGCTAACTCATCCATTTGTTCCTGCACATAATGAGTATTAGGTGCTCCTCGGGAGTTAGAGACTCACTGTGAATTGTTAGATCAGGCATTCTTTTGCATTAGGTTAGTTGAGTCAGTCATCCAGTACAGGTTTCACAGCCACCACACTATCTGGTTGCCGATTTCTAATATCTAATTGAGAAAGAGTTATAAATCAATGGTTCTGTCAATATGTTTTCACAGTCCGCTGGATCTTTGATTTGATGTGTACTCTAAGATCCCTTCCGTTGAAATTCTATTGTAATGCTATTCACTCTGGCCCCAAGGCTTGTGTCTGATGTTCCATACTAGGATTCTAGTTATGAAGCTGAGGCAGTTTCTTGTATCACCTCTTATGTTGGTTTCTTGGGTGTGCCAGTTTTAAGTGGAATGCTCCCAGTATTTGGTCTAATGATGTGCGACTCTACAAGTATTTTTCAGCATATCTCAACTATCCTTGTGAAAAATAATTGTATGTTTTACAGTCTACTCAGAATGAGAAGGTCTTATCACTTTTTTTCTTGTGAATCCGTTTTCTGAAGGTGATACATAAACGAATTTCTTGTAATTTGTATTTTTCCTCTTTGTTTTGTTTTCCTTTATATCATAGCTTTATCTACTGTCTTGTGGTTATATTCTCCCCCCATGATGGTGGGAATTTCAGAACTCTGTAAATGGCGGTGTGACAGCACTAATTTGGGGAGCATCACCTCAGACACGATCTGATCGGAGGAAGGATCGTGTGGAGACTAATCCTGAGCAGTTGGCTGCTGCATCAGCCCAGGCCGAAATATCCTTTGTGTTTTAAAGTGTTTTTTTCCTTGCTTTTTTATATTCGTATCTTTTGATATTTGCATACTTACCACATGAAAAACAACAAAAAGATCCTTCACATCTCTAAGTTAGTTACATTACGACCACAAAGAGAAAATATAGCTGCCTTTTCCCTCAATATCCTCATAGTAAACACTACAGTTGTTGATCTCCAAGTATGAAAGTGCTCTGGTTTAAGGAGAGCACTATAGTCTTTTCACAATGAGCATAATTTTCTTGTTTGGTGAATTTTTCCTCAATGAACTTCAGTCCAGTCCGTTAAACTAATGATGAGCTGAAGAAGGAAGATATTCAAAGACATGCTTAACTTTTATTACTAGGACCCCTTGACCAGAAACCCTAGTTTCTTTAAACTAGTGTAATACAGTCACCATAAATGGTTGTGTTAGATTTGTGCTATACTCATTCCATGTATTAGGATTTTTTGTTTAACATAGTTTTTACTGTCTTTCTTTAAATGGTGATGTAAATTTTTATCCAAAAAAGAGGAGGGGGTGCACTCAACAATCTAAATCATGCAATAAGGAAAAACTCTAAGATGCATGAGCTCGGGCTTCGAGTTTTATGCGGGCTGGAAATTTGCAAATATGTGCAGTTGGTTCAACATTTATATTCTATAGTATTGTGTCTCCTTATACTTGTAGTGTTCATGGTATTTGCATGTAGCACTTCCTTTTATTATCTTTACCTTTGAGGGTTATTCATGATATTGTGTACTTAACTCTATACCACAGAATGACACTGTCAACTGGAAGAACAACTAGAGTGATTGGGTGGTACCATTCACATCCTCATATTACAGTTCTTCCATCTCATGTTGGTGAGTGTTATCTAAATACCCATGCTTTGTGTCATTTTGTTCACTTTTGTTCGTCATGAGGTTGGGCTACTGCATGGGTAAGTATCAACAGCTACTGAATTGGTAGAAACCTGAAACGTGTTCATTTGATAACCAATCACATTTCTGGGAGTGGTATGAAACATGATGAGTCTACACATTCTGTCCAGATATGTAGGTTCTATTCAATACTTTGAGGTGGCTGGAAAGTCATGGGTTGATTTTGGGATCAGGGAATTTTGTCCCTTTTTAACCAAGAGTACAGGGGCGGATATATGGAACATGGAGTTGGAAGCCATGCTAGCTAATAATTCATGCTGTAAAAGGATCACCGTGTTGCATCAGAGTTTACTTTTTGAAATTTCTTATTAAATTAAAAGGCTTGAAGAAAGAAAGACTTCCGAAGTTGTAAACCATCCTTCAACTTCCTCCTTTTCCATCTCAGAGTCCCCAAACACGTATCTGAATAACTGTAAGCCAACAATCCCTGGAAGACATAGAAGAAGAAAAGGAAAGACATAGAAGAAGAAAAGGATAAGGAGAAGTTTCAAATTTGTCTACTGCTAGTTTGAACTTATTCTTTGTAATTTTTTTGGGCCCTTGATGTGATTGGAGGGATGGTTGTAGTGTTATAACAACAGTTTGGTAGTACTTTCTGTGGAGTTTCAAGGAGGAAGAAGATGCAGAGAAGGTGATAATGGTCCAAGGGAGAGAAATGAGTTGATAGAGGAGACTTTACAGATAAGTAGAGAAATTAAAAGACTGACCTTGTACACAATGCAGCAAGCTAATGTTTCTAATAAATTGCCATATGGCCACCATTAAATATTGTCAAAATATGGTTTAATCTGTGGCTCATGAGTGTGGTGCACATATGTGTCTGTATATGTCATGCTGTTACTCAACAGTAATCTCTTAACAAGTGTTTCACTCTTTCTAAAATTTGGATCAGATGTGGTTATTTGTTAGACATGCTATCATAGTTGGTTGCTGGAGATCGATATTACAGCTATGTTCTACTTTGTGCAGACGTGCGGACGCAGGCAATGTATCAACTTCTAGATTCTGGGTTTATCGGGCTCATATATTCCTGCTTTAGTGAAGATATAAACAAGGTTCGCATTATAAATGGTATTTGTAAAGTAGTGAAGATAACTTATATGCATATATTTGCTTGTGAATATGTTCTTTATTCATACTCGGTATTTTCAGGTTGGGCGAATCCAAGTCATTGCTTTTCAGTCCTCGGATGGGAAGCAGCATCACATGTCAAGACCTATATCTTTATCTCCTGTACATAAAAGTCCAGTTATAGATGTTGAATCGTCTTTAAGTACCTCAGAAAATGCACCAGTGAGATCCACCTTAACTAGAGCAGGGAGTCCTGAACAAGACACCGCTGATTCAAGAACTTCTGGAACTATAAAGGTATTTATATCCATTCTATTAAAATTGAGAAAAGGAAGAGAAAAAACATGTTAGTTGATGAGGGATGATAGCTGCAGTCTCACTACTTGTTTCACTGAATAAACGCATGATTATCGTTCTTCAAGTATATACTGTATTGATCTCCTGAAGTGTCATGAATAATGAAACTCTTTTTCTGTCCTTTCACATTAAATTTAAAACTTAGGTTTTGTGCCTGATGGCCCATGATCTTTGTGGTTCCGTGGAACTGGAAATATGAATAATGAGACTAAGTGGCAAAATTCATTTCATTTTGATCAGTAGGTCATTCTTAATATAAGTAGTGCATGTTGGCCCGGTAACAGATAGTATTCATGATTCCAGCTATTCTTTCCAACAAACTCAGCGGCCATCTCATATATGAGTCGTGGAAGAAGGCTTGTGACCCATTAGATTATAGGGCCATAAAGAAAGAAAATAAGTAGTGAGTTTAGGTTCTTCCCTGATTGCTTTTGTTGGTGAAATAAGTAGTGAGTTTAGGATGATTGCTTTTGTTGGTGCCTCAAATCAGAGGATGTGATAGGAGCTCCATTCAAATGAGCCTCTATTCTACTTGTGATAGTTTCTTGTTGCAGACTTGCTTGTCTAGAGATACCATTTTCATGCCAGTCCATTTTGTGCAATACCTAAATTATGGTTGATTTGCTTAGGGTGGGGGGAGGTCTTCAGACCTGGGGCTTTTCTTTGCCAATGCTGATGCAAGTCATCTAGGAAGAGTCGGAGGAAACTACCAGACTGACACTTCAAGCAACATCATTGGCGATATAGATCCCATGGATATGTCAGAGAGTATGCAAGAAGCAATGCACCGTTCTAACTTGGATATGAGGTATGCATGAGTTTATACTTGATAGATGTTATCCTCTTTATTGTTATTGTGTGAAACTGTGTAATTGGTGCTGGGAATGCTTGTGATTTGCCTTTGGTTCAACCTGTGGGCAAATTTCTACTCGTGCATTTGCTCCCTTAAATGTTGTACCGTAACAGGAATTCAGATCTTTCGCCATAAAACTTCCCAAACAAATTAAATTGAAGTAAGATTAAGTCTGTTCTCAGTACTCAAGATGAAGATTCATGAAATATGTATAATTCCCTAGCATGTTCTCAGTGTCTTAACAACAATAATTGGCTTTGCTAATTGTAGAATAGATTCCAAGTGTGGACATTTTGTCTGGCAGCAGACATAACAGCATTGCTATAGCTGCCTAAAATTCGTTCAAAAGAACTGTTTAAATTTCCAGAATTTAGTGGTCTAAAATTCGTGCAAAAGAACCGAGTAAATTTCCAGAATTTAGTGGTTCTCAAGTCTCTGGCTTCTTGCTTTAAATCCACTTTGTTATCTAAAAACCAATTGACTGGAGGAATGATCTAGTGTTTTGTTTGTTGGTTCCCTGCGAGAATAATGTTGTTCCTCTTTATTCCTGATTCTTTCCTATCTCTCCTGATTGTTTATGCTTGATGAGTTGTTTTCTACGTAATCGGCTTACACCTCTCACTCACATATGAAGAATAATTACTAGTTCTAGCTCTGGATGTTTTCATGCTCCAAATTGAAGTTGAGATTTCAATTTGAATATAATAAATTGGTATACAAATGTTGGGTGTATTTATGTTGCTTTTATGAAATGCAATGAGTGTGATTCATTAAAGCACTATAATCTTCTCCACGTTTATTGGGAGCTGATGGGCTTGTTTGTATCCTTAACGTGGATAGTCTGAATTCTAGATTTTTGGTGTCTCTAGGAGGAGTCATTCAGTTGGCTATATCACTTTATTTTCTTGTACATTTCTTTGATTTTAAGATCTATATTTTTAAGCCCCTGGAGTAATTGAAAACAAAGAACAAGATCTTCCACAATTATATTTATTGCTGAATAAACAATGTCCAATTCCATTCTGCTGTCCTAAAAGACAATTTTTAATTTTTATTATCTCATTTTCTTTGCTTGCAGTGGTGCTGAGTATGCCAGGAAAGAAGTTCCTCTTCATGTTTTACCGACCTCATCTCTTGTTAAGCTCGATTCACCTTTAATGTCATTCGCCGAATTGCAACGAGTACTGTATGAAGAGGAGCGAGCGGCTTATAACCATGCAATCTTGCAAAATATGAGGTGATACATTGATACTCCATCACTTTATAGTAATCAACCCATTGTTGATTCTAATTGGCTTTGGTTTTGCTTAGGGATGGGAAAGTGCATCCTCTTACTTTCATACATCACACATCAATGTACCAGTCTTCCATGTGCAAATTAATCGAATATTGGTCAGAATTATATTCCCATCTCTGTATTAGCTGTTTATGCCTGGTCTTTTACTGTTTTCAGTGTTGTACTTACTTTTCTTCGAATCCTATGCAGTTTGAGTCCTGCCATAAGTGCACTGCAATGTCGGTTAAGAGAGAATGAAACTCGGGTATAATACCATGCAATTTGTAGATAGTAAGGATGCTTTGTTAATCTCAAAAGTGTTCTCAAGTTTGATGGAGTTTCAACGGAGTTTGATTGATTTGAAATTCCATCTTCAGCTTGAGCCATTTTATAATTTCAACCTGAAACTTCTATTTTATGTTACAAACTTGTTTACGACTCAAAGTGCATTTCCTTTAAGACTGGACGTACATGATGACTTACCATATGGTGGGTTCCATCCCTATGGTCCTTGGCCATGCTCAAATTTCGATTTTTTTTGCCCCTAGTTTGTGACATTATGACGTAGTTGTCTTTCTCATGCAAACTATATTTATAAATGAATGGCCTTTGCTGAAACAGTTAGCAGTGCTCACCGATCAAGTGAAGATTTTGGAAACTGAGACGCATAGAATAGCTGAGACAAATTCAGGATCTCCTCGTCCAGTTTCATCTCCTGTACTCCGTGGGAGTGCTCCGTTTGGTCACAGGGAAATGTTTAGTCCAGCTGAATCTGTCAGTGCAAGGAGCCGAAAAGGTTCGTAATGCAATCTCAGAGAAAATCCTCTGGCGAATGCATACCTTGTAGTGTTTGGATTAGCTTGATATGCTGTGTTGTTTTGCAAAATCTAGTTATGCGAAAACGGATTGCGCCTTATATGCAATGAAATGTGTTTTGGAGATTGCTGCTGGTGTTGAACTTTTGAGTAAATAGGGGACAATTATCGTGCAAATTGCACATGTATTTTGTATCCAGATATAATGAAAATTTTCAATGGAAATCAGTTATCGTTTTATGGATTTTGGGACTCCGATCTTACCAGGCTTACTCAACATTGGGTTGTGTCCTCAATTGCCCTAGAAAACAATTCAAACTCCAAATGGGGAGAGGAACTTAAATGCAACAGGCTAAAGCACAGCCTGGCATCCTTTGTCCAATGATGCATTGCTGTGTGCAAGGCTTTCTTCGCATGACAATTTATTATTGGATCGAAATGCCATGTGAATGTGATGGTGAATTTGTTCCATTGCGTGGATCAAAATGGAGCGTAGGAGAAATTCTTAAAGGCGGATGATCAAATGACTTGCCCAACCGATCACATACAAAAAAGCTCCCTTCCGTGTATTTTGATTCTGCTTTCTAAGGTCATTTTTTTTTTCTGTATATATTGGTATTGGTATTATTTATTAGCATAAGATATGAATGACTTCAAAACTACAATTTAGGGTTAAATAAGACCATTTCAGAGCATAGGATAGTGTTTAGTTCTAGGGTATTGGTCCTAGGGGTGGGTTCAAAAAACCGAAAACTGAAAAAAACCGAAACTGAACCGAAATCGAATCGAATTAAAAAAACCGAACTGAACCGAAATTCTTTGGTTCGGTTTCGGTTTCAATGGTTCTAGGGTATTGGTCCTAGAGGTGGGTTCAAAAAACCGAAAATCGAAAAAAACCGAACCGAAACCAAAAAAACCGAACTGAACGAAAAAACCGAACCGAATTAAAAAAACCGAACAGAACCGAAATCCTTTGGTTCGGTTTCGGTTTTAGTGGTTCGAAAACCGAACCGAACCGAATAATTATATTAAATTAATATTTATTTATTTTATTTATTATTTAATCTGTTTGGGTATTATCTTCAAAACCTAATTCCTAAGCCCAATATTCCCAAACTTTTAAGCCCATATATTATTAGAAAAAGCCTTTTAACGGCTAAATCCTAACATATTTTCTCTCACTTTTTTTCTTTCTTTCACCCCAGCCGCACCACTTCTCTCCCTATTCTTTCTTTTTCATTTCTCTGTCCTCCATCTTCATTATTCACTCCCTCCTCCCTCTTCTTTTTTCTTTTTTTCTCCCCATCCGGATCTTTACTCTCTCCCTCATCCATGACAAATCATGTCTTTCTCTCTCCCCCCCCCCAAAATCCTCTGTCGCATCTTCTGATCTCTCTCTTCTTCTGGGCCAGCCAAGAATCCATACTCGCCGACAGTCACAACAACTCTTCTGAGCCCAACTTTCAGAGGGGTAAGAGATATTTTGTTTGAAATTTGAACCCAAGATCTGTGTGATGATGTGAATGAATTTTGTAAATTTCTTTGAGATTTGTATCTTTGTAAGTTTCTGAATGAATTTTGCGATGGGTTTGTGAATTGGTGTGAGTTTTTTCTGAATAAATTTTGTGATGGGTTTGTCGAAATAAGATAGGGGTTGGAAAAAAAGGAATTCTCCATAGCTTTGGTTATGTATTTGCAGGTAATTTTGCATGCAAAATTGAGCACGCCAACCCTCCACCTCCATCCTCCAAGGCCTCTAATTAGAGTGAAATTTGGTTTTTATTTATTAAATTTATTGTACCTGGCTTATGGAGTTTTTTAATTAATTTTTTTTTCGTTTTGGTCTTAGCTTTCAATATTTTTTTGTTGGTTTGTTGTGAACTTGCAGCTTTGGCTGTGAAGGCAAAAATAATTGATTTGTATCTTTGTATTTTTTTTTATAATTTTTTTCGTAGCAAAAACAACTGAAAGAGGACAATCAGGTTGTTGCTGGTGTTCTTCCCAATGAATTAATTGAGTATGTAAGAAGAATTGCCCACAGATCAATTTCAGAATTTAAAAAAAAAAAAAAAACAGTGAAAAACCGGAACAGGACCGAAACCGAACCGGAAAAAAAGAAATTGAAATTAAACCGAACCGAAAAAAACCGGAATAAAACCGAACCGAACTAAACCGAACAGTAACTTCGGTTCGGTTTCCGATTTTGGCAAAAAACCGAACCGATCGGAACTGAACCCACCCCTAATTGGTCCTACTCGTGAGTTATAACATGATAGCTAACCCTACGCCTTAAGCATTAACGATGAAATTTTAAAACGAAACAAGGAGTATAAATACGGACTTACCGAGTTGGCAGGCATAAAATGCAATACAAACAGTTACAGAGTTACTAACTTAGAGTTGTACTTATAATTGTCTAGGGGCTAGAATAAAGTAGGAAAGTGTTGTACTTTTATGTGCAAACGGAAACGAATTCTAACAAAGTACCAAATATCAACGTTGTATGCGAAAGCTAAAAATAATCTTAAAAAACACAAGAGGTTTATGTGGTTCTGTGTAAAGCCTACGTTCATGGGCAAGGAATTTCACTAAACAACCCAAATCCCACAAATTACAAACCCTAATCCAAACAAGTAGAGAGCTCAAACAAACGGAGGAGACTCTCCCAAATAGCTCTCTAACTCACAAACTCACAAATTGATTCTCACCAAACTGCCAAACGAACGAGCCATGAATTTGCCACACTCATGACTCCAAACGGTGACCTCCACCCATAACCAAAAAACTTGTAAACCAATGGTGACGGCACACGAATAAACCAACCCTAAGGTCCTATTTATAGTGCACAAGACTTAGGTTACAATGAGAATCCTAATACTAATTGGAAGTAAATCCAAATCCTAATCAAATAGATAACCTCTCCACCAAGTAAGGAATCCAAATCCAACCAAGAAGTCAAATCCAAATCCAAATCCAAAAAGGACACCAAGCAAAAATAGGTAACACAAACCTAATTTCTGCATCATTTTAATTTTGAGCCGTAAACCCAACAAAAAGAAAGTTCCACTAGTAATGCAAAAAATCTGTAAGAGTGGTTCTTTATACACCCAAATTCTAATTTCTGCATCATTCTAATTCTGAGCCGTAAACCCAACAAACATACACTTCTTTTTATATTAATGAATTTATTTTTAATAGGACGCCCATCTCTCTCTCTCTCTCTCTCTCAAAATGGCACAGCCCCATTTGAGTCTTTATTTGATTCCTTTAAAAACGCTCGGCTGTGAACTCAGAATGAAACACTTTCAAATGCAATGCCACTTTACAAACAGGGTAAGCCTTTCAAGAAAAAAGGCCTTAGGATTTA
The DNA here is from genome assembly GCA_024362995.1 of Heteromeles arbutifolia. Classification (NCBI taxonomy): domain Eukaryota; kingdom Viridiplantae; phylum Streptophyta; class Magnoliopsida; order Rosales; family Rosaceae; genus Heteromeles; species Heteromeles arbutifolia. Next base: position 20,133,769 of record JANCRC010000012.1, read on the forward strand.
GGGCTTTTAATCCATTACGGTGGGTATCCTTTCCATGTTCTTTCACTTGCAAGAAAATCCGAGTAACTTTTGTTCACCACCTTCTTCTACACTACGGTGGTGTCCTCACCATGTCCTTGCTTATTACAGTAATATCCCCTCCATGTACTCCCTAGCCCTCCGGCCAGAATAGTCATGCCTTTGCTGTTGGTTTTTTTCATGACCTTATGGAAAGCGGTGAAATGGTAAGGTTTGGGTAGTGGAAACAGTGGGTCTTGAACCAAAGAAGAAGGGGATAATGGAGAAAGATGAATAGGAAGGTACATAGTAAAATGAAGAAAATGAAGGTCTTGAGGAGAAGAAGGAAGACGAAGGTATGAAATTATAATTTGATGAATAAAGATTTGGCTGACGAACAACGACGTCAGGAAAGTATTAGGTAAACATCAAGCAAAGTTCGTGGTGGTGGATATTTATTACAAGTCATTATTGGACTTTTGACCACCAGCAGTACACTTAGTCAACAAACCATGTTGTTAGGCAAATCCTTCCTAGCTGACGAATACTTAATTCGTCGAGCAAACCCTTTGCTGTGCGCGTCAATGCTTTTCCATCTTCATGCCATAATTTTGCCCGATGACATATTACTTGCCCTACGACAACAGTCCGTCGTATAAAGGTTTTGAGTAAACCCTAAATGTTATCTTTGCCCTATCAACTGAAATATCAGTTTGGTAAAGGTCTTTTACTTGACGAAATTTCTTCCGTCGTGCAAAGATTTGTAGGGCAAGCCATATCTTCTGATAGTGATATACAACCACTTGTACAGTTAATATACTTAAATGCCGCAGTATATTACATGTCATTAGTATTGGTTATTGATTTGTTAAGTTATATTAGAAAGTCGTTAGAAGGTTGTTTATTGTCTAAGCTCTGTAAGAGTATAAATACTCATTCTTTCAATTCATTTGTATCCAGTCATATATGTTGTCAGAATACAATTTATTCTCTGTTAAGAAATACAGAAGTTCAGAAATACAGAAGTTCCATTGTTTTCTTTCATTTCTTCATTTTCTTCTTCTCTGTTATGATGGGATTATCCAGCCAGTCAAATTTTTAACGAGGCTTACATGTACGTTGAGCATTTTCGTTTTGGTGAAATATCTTGTATATTATAAAATATATTATTAAAAAAATAGTACTAAGTAAGAAATGTAGCAAAAAGAAAAAGTAGAACTAAGAGTAATTCTGAGTAATTAACATCTCCTTTTAGGATTTCATGAGGAAGAATTCAACAAATACACCCTGAGCCTGAGGAATAATATGAATGAGTTAGTCGTAGTCATTCATGCATGGAAGCGATTCCCGAGGAGAGAATCGAATCATGCATTAGCTGCCCACCTCTCTTTGCTCTTCTTTACAGTTTGCCTGCCTCTATTTCCCTTTACCCTTCTCCAAGAGAATGGAGGCCAGATATCTCCTTGTGTGCATGTTCTTTTTAGAGAGAGAGAGAGAGATGCATATTGGAGTAGCAGCCGCAGCAAAGAAAAAAGAAAAAGAAACAAAAACAAAAGATGGTCAAAATTAATGAACACCTCGAAACCTCGAAGACTTGTTATTCCATCATCAGCTTCAACTTCCTTTATTGAAACTCACCATTTTGCTTCTTTTTCTGTTTTTGGTTTCATCATTTCTTTCCCTTTTTCACTCTTCAAGATACTGTTCCATTCCGTATACTCAATGGAAAATAAAATCCTTCTGGTATTAGCCGCCCCAACAATATATAAGACCAAAGTGAATATTTTCTTTGTTGATATATATATATATATATATATATATGTATGGAACTATCTCATGAATTAATCATATACATCAACGATTGTTATTTATATATATATGCATACGTGAACTTCTATTGCCGTCATGTTTACTTTCAGAAAATAAAAACCAGAATTATTTTTACTCTTGAGTTCCATTCCTTATGTAATTTAACATATGGGTACGAAAACTACTTCACTTCTTACCTTTCTCATGTGTATGAGTTTTCCTTTGAAATCGTTGATCAAATACCTAAAATTCACGAATTAAATCAATTAGGGATGTCTATTGATCTAATTCCCTTGCATACTCTCCTAATTCTAAGTTTTTTAATTTCTTCTGAACTCATTTCTATTAAGTAAATGAAGAAAGTTGAGGTTCCACCATGCAATGTCCCTCCCTTATCTGACATGGAATTGATACTCTCAACAGTCAATATGCTCTTAATTTCATCCTCAATTTGTATGCTTTCTCTTAAATGTTACAATGGGTGTTTCTTGCCACATTTGGAAAGTTAGGTATTGTTTAACTCCTCATGATTTGTCTGTAGATATGAACCTTAATAGGAATAAAGGAATATTCAAATTTGTAAATTAAGAGCAATTTTTTCCAATAAATTGACTGTTAATCTGCTGATTCTCAAAGTAAAATTGAAAGAGACTAGACCCCTTGGGCCCTGGTGAATACAATTAAGATAAGACGTGGCCCTGCTAGAACCTTTATGTTTGGGGAATATGACTATCATGGTAGGAGGTAGATCTGACAATTTCTTACACGATCTGTTAACACGACATGTAAACGATATGAAAATAACTGGTTTCGGGTCAACATAAAAACTAATCGGGTCCTTACCGGGTCACACGATAAGAAATCGTTAATAACGGGTCCTTAATAGGTTTACACGAAAGTAACACGCGGGTAACATGTTTCGACACGTTAAGAAAAAAGTTATTTTGATGATTTTATTATTTATTGATTTAAAATATATTTTCTCTAACAGGTAACGGGTTGGGTCATATTACCTGACAATATTAACAGGTCAATTTTGAGTCGGGTGATATTACTTGTTTACTTTAACTGGTGTTACATAACACGACCCGTTAAGATATCGGGTATGACACGAACACGGAAAACACGACACAAATGTCAGGTCTATTAGGAGGTGCTCGTTAGGATCCCACAATGTCCATTTAATTAAGTCATATGTGAGTTTTTACATTTTTTGTTTTTTATTTTTTTAAACAATTACATTTTTGGTTTTAGGTTGTACGAAAATGTTCTCTTGTTCAACAAGTGATTAATAAATACATGGTCATTCACAGATTTAAGGATAATGCTAGGAATATCAAAATTTTAAATCAAATTTGCAAATTAAATGAGGTGTCACCAATAGGAAATAAGCACGTTAATTAATACTTAAGTAACAATCCAATCATCAACAACCACATTATTTGGTCATCAAAATTTTTTAAAAAAATTTGGTCTTCTTAGCATTACCCTATATTTCATATCAAAAGTTGAGTAAGCATTAAAAATATATTTCTTTATTCTTCACACCAGATATCAAATTTAAAGCTTGATAATAATAAATTTTTAAATTTCTCACTTTCTTAAAATTAAGGGAGACTTTGGATGCGGTCCTTAGCTATGAATATTCTTTGATTGAAACCTTGTTGGTTTTTAATTTTTGATTTAGGTCCTTTAAATTAATGTAATAATTTATTTCTATATACGTGTTGACCCTAAAAACTACCAAGCCTACGTGGCGCACAAGCCGAGTAACTAATAAGCTAACTACGTCCTTCGGTTATGTGCGGGGCGTGCCAACTCGTCGGCCGAGCTCGGCCGAGGAGTAAAATTTGTTGATGTTGCGTTGGTTGCGCTGCTGACTTCTGCGTCTTGCGATTGCGGCCGAGGAAGGAACTTGACTCGGCTCTCGGATTCTAAAGCCTGAAGACAAGGCTACTAAATATGTGAAGTTCACAGATCGTTGTCGTCGGATTCAGTCACAGTGATGGTATTCGTCAGAGTAAACTCACGCCGGATTGACACCAAAGTGTAAGGGCACAAATACTTAAAGCGGATGTACGTCTTGATGGTGAATGTGGTTCGGCCGTCAGAATGCCGAACTCTAAAGCCCACTTGTGAGTATCCAATCATAAAACAACTCGGCGTTCAATGTGCCGAGCCCTAATAAACTGTAACACCTCACTTTGCCGAGAAGGCTGATGAGATGACCTCTGCCAATAAGGATTCAGAAATCCTTCTCGACCGAGACTTGGATAGGTAACCAGTCGACCCCTTCGCAGTGCTGTTTATCCAAACTGAAGGTGTTCCGTGGTTAGCTGATTCTACGGCGATAGTGCTGTTTATCTAAACTGAAGATACCACCGGTTGCCTTCACAGTGCTGTTTATCCAAACTGAAGGTGTGTTGGCGAAAAGGAAAATAAAAATCTCAAGGTTGTTGAGAGGTTTCGCGTAGAGCGAGGGTTTGCGCAGGGCAGATTTGTGTGTTGAGTTGGAGAGCCCTGAATGGTGCCATTGCCTCTGTATTTATAGGAGCGTCTCTGCAATCAAGTTCAAGTCATACTTGGATTAGGACTCCTTATTCTGATCCAAAACTACCTCGATTAATCCTTCTCCAATCAGGACTTTAAACCTAACCTTTATCATGCCGCACACATCTCTTATGTCTTTGTCAACCTTATCCTTGCCGAGACCCCTTAATGCACCAGGATTCATGCTATCCGTAGGACTCTGCTTGCTTCGCCTTTATCCAAACAGCACTCTTCTTGACCAGACCTGGCCGATCTCGGCCCATAGGCTAAATAACCCACAAGCCTCCAAATAGAACTTTCCGAGCCGAGAACAATTCTAATTCGGCCCAAACTGATATTTTGGGCCTAAACATTGCCCCCTCGCTTCTGAGGCCTTCGGCCGGGAAATCTACCGGCCGAGCCCTGACCTTGAAGAAGCGAATCTTTTCATAATTTCAGTCCTCGATTTCCAAGGAGCATTTATGAAGCACGATTGCACGATCTTCTTTCTGCCAACTGTCTCACTACGTGGCGTCTTCTGCCTAAACCCTAAACCGTCGAATCTCTTACCAAGCGTAATCATTGCACCTCGATCCGCAGACTCTTAATTAACCTGACGATCGCGCGAGCATCAAAATGTCTTTTCCCATAAAACTCGCCCCCACACGCAAACGTGCATCAAGAAACTCGATCTCTTCACTTGGATTCTCCGGATATTCATAATGATTAGAGACTTTTCGACTAATTTTCCTTTTATTTCGAATTCTAGAGCGATTGATCTTCCTTCAAGGACCCTATAAATATCGGAACTCCTTCATTTGCACCTTTACACTTTCCAATTATCTGAAATCTCTTGCTCTCACTCCCGAAACACCAGAAAAACTCTTTTTCTCCCAGATCCTTGCCCTCAAATTCCAAACCAGAAATCCCTTTTTCCAGAAACCTTCCGACTATTAGCAATGGCTTCCTTCACCTCTCAGCTCTCCAAAGAATGCAAGAAATGCGAGAAAGTTGTCGATCACTGCGCCATCAAAACCATTCGCTTCGAATGCGATATGAACACCTTCCATCAGATCCTCGGTCCTCTTTTCAAAGCGGCCGTGCCGTCCCCAATTACCGAAATTTTCAAAGCCGAGATCCTGAAATTCCTGCTGTAAGGCTTTGAGTGGTCAAGATGGAGCTCGGCAAAACCTCAAGGCTCCTGGCCCTCGACTACTACAACCTGGGCGGCCTGGGTCGAGCGGATGGAAAAGGTTTTCGGTGAGCAGTGGAAAACACTCGGCATCTATGACGCCATCCGCCTTTCATCACTGGAGATAGCTATGGACAAGGAGCTTTTCATAGCTGCCACAAGCCTCTGGTGCTCGGCCACCAACACCATGGTCCTCCCTCTCGGCCCTGTCAGTCCCACCATCCTTAACGTCACGGCCCTTCTGGCGACCTCCCCCTCTGGCATTCCAATCGATGTAGCCCTTTTTGGGTACCCGTCAAATCTGGACCTGAAAGCGCTTTTCGACAAGTGGGCCCTCGAGATACTGAGCGGCGAAGGTCAAACACCTTCGAAGGAAGAGGTTCAAAAACTCCACAAGAACTTCTTCAACTACAACACCCTCTACCTCCATTTCGCTGGTCGAAGGGAAGAGGATCTGCGAAAAGGAGAGCACGAGGCCTTCCTCTTCTATTGGTACAACAAATACATCTGTTGTACCAAGTCAAACAAGTGTCTCATCGAGAACATGTCAGTGGCCGAGGCTCTGGCTAGCGGCCACACTTTGGCTCTTAGCCCGACGATCCTCGCTCACATCTTCCGCTGCTTGGCCGAGATGACCCTTCACATGGTCGAACCGCACCAGAGCGGCCCTCTCTGGGTTTTCCAGCTTTGGCTGCAGGTTTACTTTGTCCCCATTCGGCCAGAAACCGCTAACTTCTTGCCCACCGAGGCACTTGGTCCTCTGCTGGCTTCTCGACCAGCACCCCCGCACAAGGCCGAGGAAGTATTCAAATACCTCTTCACCCTCGATGCCCTCTCTGACGACGAATTTCTGATCTGCCGTCGTCGGGAATACCCCTCGTCGGTCATGCTCCCCTCGTCAGCGTGGAGCACGGAGGAAGATGCCGACCTCTGTCAATCCTGGGGATCGTTCGTGCTTGCCCGGGACCTTCCCCTTGGTTCTGACGCCGGCCGAGCCAGCTAGGAGGTTTATCATCCAAACTTCACCGCCCGGCAACTCGGCTACCTTCAAGGCTGCCCGGTCCCCCTTCTCTCCTCTCGCACTCTTTTGAGCCGAGGATGCATTTCTGGCTCCTCGAAAAAGGAATGCAAAGATGCGAAGAGGGAATTTCAAGAACGGTGCCGTAAACTTTGCCTTCGACCGGTCATCGCTGAATCCCTCAGCACTGACACCTTCGGCGACTGGTGGGAAGAGTGCACTCAACAATTCTTTGGCGCACCGATCGAAGATATCACAAGCAGGCTCTTCGGTGATCGTCCGAATAAGACCCTGGCTCTCCCGCCTAAAGAAGCGGCCCAAGGTATACGGCTATTTTTACTTTGCTTTTGAGAGAAATCATCATAATTTTACTGACTCGCTCTTATCTTTTCCCAGGCAGCCGAGTGCCGAAGAGAGTAGAGGTGGTGGCTGCCGTTGCGGCGAAGAAGAATTCAATTCCCTCATCCAAGCCAAGCAAGCGACCTTGACAAGAGACCGAAACAGCAGCCGTGGCCCCTCAACCCTCCAAGCGTGTCAAGAAATTAGCAAAGAAAGGGGAACGGGAGATCCATGTCGTTGATAGACAAACGACAAGATCAGCCGCAGCTGACGTCTCTTCCTTTATCGACACCTAGGCGGTCGTGCGGTGGGCTCAAACTGGCCAAGTACCTGAGGCTCGATCTGAGCCACAGGTCACGGCTAAGCCGGCAGCTGTCCAGCCAGCCGAGGGTACGGCATCTCTAGCCCTGGCCGAACCGGCTGCTTCCCCGTCGGCTGAGAGAACGGCCACTTCTGAACCGGTCACGGCCCCTGTCTTGGAAGGGGCAACCGCAGTGACGAGAAGAACCCCTTCAAGGCTCCAAGACAGTCGGCAGTCATCATGGAGGTATAACGATGCAGTTATTAATTCCTTCTTCCTCGAACAACTTCGAGCAATTTTAACCACCTTTATTTCAGGATGATGAAAGTGACAACCACCCCAACAGTCCTCCTCCGTCGGTCGAAGCAGCAGTCCGGGTTGAGCTTCCTGCAACAGCTGAAGCGGTCGGCCAGGTTGATCCTCCAGCAGTTGCATATGGGAAAGGCCTTGCCACCTAGCCTGAAGCAACGGCGGAAACGCCGATCCACCCACAGGATCAAAACCTCGGCATCCTTCCTCAGGAAGCCACCTCCGCCTATGTAAGCACCCTCCTTACTATTCTTTTATCAATCTTCTGGCTTGGAACGCTAAACCAGAAAATACTACATGTCAGGTGCCCGCGTTCTCCTTTCACCGAAAATTTTATGCGCCGAAGGGCGTTATCTATATCTCTTGGCCACCTCAGTGGCCATCAAATATAGATAACCTTCATCGGCCGCGTGAATTGAGAAGTAGTCTAAAACATTGGGCTCGGCCATTGAGCTCTCTAGGTTCGAGCGACGATCCAGCAGACATGGCCGAAGTCTCTTCTCAGCAGGTCTAAAATTTCCTTCTCAATTGATTGTCTGATGATTCGATATGTTCTAACCTTTCTGTTTCGTGTAGCCTTCGTGGGAAGTCGAATTCGATGCTCTCCTCTCAGCAGCATCGGGAACTGCTGGCCCTTCGACGACCACGATTGGGTCCTCGGCCGACTCATCTTCTCTCGTCAAGCTGCAAGAGCTTCTGTCACTTTCGGCCTCCCAGGTTCTCGAACGCAAGGGCCTCGACTCCGTCGGCGAATGCCTCAATGACCTTGCGGTTAATGGTCAGTTGAGCCCTGAAGCTATTACTCGGGCATCTTCGACCTTGGAGCAGACTCGAGAATTCTTCGGCATTTTCGAGAAAGCTTTTCGGGTCGAAGACGACTTGAAGGCCGTGTCGGGCCTTCTCGAAGCTCTCCGTCTAAAAGTTGAAGCCATGAAAGCAAAGAAGGATGCTCTGGCCGACCTGGACCGTCAGATCATTGAGCTTCAAAAACGAAGATCGGCCGTGGTTTCTGAACTCGCAAAGGATTTTGAGCTGGGTGGCAAATCCTGCCTGTCCGACTATGCGGCTAGCGTAAAGCGGGTCGAACAGCTCAAAATGGATAAGAGGATCTGTCAGGCCGAGGTCATCATGGGCGAAGTGAGGTGGTTGGAGCTGAAGGCCGTGCTTGAAACTCTTCTTCCCCCATCACCCTAGACTTATTTATGTACTGACCGACTAGCTTAAACTGTACTTTTTGACAATTTTTTTATAAGAACTTTCATTCTCGCATCTCCCAAGTAGTCGGATAGTATTTCTTTAAAAATTTCCCATTGATTGGTAACTTGTGAACTGTGCCGGCTCGATCTTTAAGGTGATATGCCCCATTGCCGAGCACTTTATAAATGATGAACGGTCCTTCCCAATTCGGCGACCATTTGCCGAATCTAGGATCTTTAATTCCCATAGGCAACACAGTTTGCCAGACTAAATCTCATTCACCGAATGTTTTCTGTCTAACCCTTTGGTTATAGGCTCGTTCGGCAATCTTTTTCTGCGCTACTAATAAATTGTATGCATCAAGCCGCGCTTCTTCCAAATCCTCTAACTCTTGCCTCATAGACTGACTATATTCGGCGCTGAACAAATTACTTTGCTTGATTACTCGCAACGAATTTATGCTTAATTTGACTGGTAGCATTGCGTCGTGCCCGTAGGTTAGTACGTACGGAGTTGTCCCAGTCGCGGACTGGAGCGATGTTCGATAAGCCCATAAAGCCTCATTCAACTTCAAATGCCACATGCCAGGCCTTTCCCCTATTATTTTCTCAAGAATACCGATCATCACCTTATTACTTGCTTCGGCCTGTCCGTTTGCCTGTGGATAGTACGACATGGATTGTTCAAGCCGAATTTTCAGATTCGCTACATACTCTTTAAACCTCTCGGCTGTAAAGATTGTGCCATTGTCCGTTATGATGGTTTCTGGTATCCCGAATCTGGTCACGATGTGTTCCTCCACAAAGTCGCAAACCTCTTTAGACGTTAACTCGGCATACGATTTTGCCTCGACCCACTTGGTAAAGTAATCGGTCGCCACAAGTATCCATGCATGCTTGGCAGCCCCGGAGGACGGCGTGATTTTGCCAATTACGTCCATAGCCCATCCTCTAAATGGCCATGGTTTAGTGACCGAGTGCAGTGATTCGGCCGGGATTCTTTGTATGGGACCATGAATTTGGCATTGCACACATCCTCGTGCGAACTCAATGCAATCTTTTAATATGCTTGGCCAAAAATAACCATGCTGTCGAAGCAACCATCGCATTTTTCGGCCCGACTGATAAGATCCGTAAATTCCTTCATGAACTTCCGTGATTGGATCAGCAGCTTCTTGGGGGCCGAGACATAACAATAGTAGTTCATCCTCGCCTTTTCGGTATAATTCATTTTGATACATGACATAATTCGTGGTATGAACCCTTGTTTTGCGGTCGTGTTTGCTATTAGGATTATCGAGATACCGCATGATAGGCTTCCTCCAATCATCTGGCATTGCCTTAACTGCGCAAACATCTATAGGGTCTTGTCGGTCCAACAACGAAGGTAATGACGTGACTCTTGTGCGTATCACGTTATCGCGTTGGAGGACCTGCTGATTAACCAAGGCCGGGCATAGTCGTCGTAATACAGGTATTTCCCGGCCTAGCTTGCCCCCCAGGAGTTGTGCTCCGGAAGCGATTTGGGCCAATTCGTCTGCGTCGGTATTATGAACCCGGGAAATGTGTTCAAACGTGATGCCGTCGAAGGACTCGGCCAAATAGTTGGCAACCATGTGGTAGGGTGCCAGAGTACAACTCATGCATCGAAAAGACCCATTGAGTTGGTTAATCACAAGTTCGGAATCACCGAGGACGAGGACACGGGTCGCTCGTAAGTCATGGAGGACATTAAGGCCGATGATAAGAGTTTCATATTCGGCCTGATTATTCGTACAATCGAAATCGAGCCGAAGAGAAAAAAACCAGCAGCAGTGGCTAGGCGATTGAATGACGATGCCAACACCAGCCGAGTCTGAGGTACTAGACCCATCAAATTACATTGTCCAGTAGTTATCGCGTGCTTCGACCATGTCGATTTCGACGTCATTGCCCCCGACATCATATGGGGAGGGATGTTGGGCCAAAAAATCGGCTAAAGCTTGGCCTTTAACGGCTTTCTAAGGCACGTACTGCAAATTGAACTCTGACAACGCCATTGTCCATTTCCTGATTCAGCCTTTTACTATGGGCCGTGTTAGCATGTAATGGATAACATCGGTTTGGACGATGACTTGCGTGACTGACGGAAGCATGTAATGGCGGAGTTTTGTAGTGGTGAAGAACAAAGCCAAGCAAAGTTTCTCGACAGGCAAATAATTGATCTCAGGGGCATTCAGACCCCAACTGAGATAAAAGATAGCTTGTTCGCGGCCGGCCTCGTTGTCTTGAGCGAGGAGGCAGCCAATAGACTCTTCGGCCGCTGAAATATACAACTTTAGAGGCTTACCGCGCCGAGGTGGTACGAGAACCGGTGGCGTGGTGAGGGAAACCTTGATCTGTGTAAAAGCCGCTTGATGCTCTTCGCCCCACTCAAACTGATCCGAGTCCTTCAATTTCGAAAGCGTAGAGAACGCCTTCATTTTTCCCGCCGAATTAGATATAAAACGGCGGAGAAAATTTATCTTGCCGAGTAAGGACTGCAACTGCTTCTTTGTCATTGGGGGCGGGGCAGCAATGATTGCGCGTGTCTTGTTTTCGTCCACCTCAATTCCTCGATGATGGACAAGGAAACCTAAGAAGTTACCGATCGATACGCTGAAGGCGCACTTAGCCGGGTTCATCTTGAGATTATGTCGTCGCATGCGAAGGAAAACTTGCTGAAGATCATCTAGATGTGTTCGGCGGCTTTTCGATTTAACCACCACGTCATCGATGTACACCTCAACTATTGTGCCAATCAAGTCATGGAAGATGACGTTCATGGCATGCTGGTATGTGGCCCCAGCGTTTTTAAGGCCGAATGGCATAACCACCCACTCGAATGTTCCAAGTGCCCCCGGGCATCGAAACGCAGTTTTATGAACATCGGCTTCGGCGATAAAGATCTGGTTATAACCGGCATGGCCATCCATGAAAGACATCATGTCATGAGTAGCTGCGGCGTCAATCAACAAATCTGAGATTGGCATGGGATATTCATCCTTAGGAGTTGCCAGATTCAAATTACGAAAATCAATACAAATGCGTAAGGCACCGCTTTTCTTCAGCACCGGCACGATATTTGCCAACCATTCGACATATCGGGCAGTTCGAATGAACCCGGCGTTTAAAAGTCGAACCAGTTGAACTTCAGTTGAGAACCGTCGAGGAGGTTGGCGAAAAGGCTTGCAACCAGGTTTGATGCATAATTCATGCTCAACGAGGGTTCGGTCAAGGCCAGGCATCTCGTGATAACTCTAAGCGAAACAATCCTTAAATTCGCCAAGCAACTGGCAGAGTTCGGTTTTAGTATGCTGGGGTAACAGAGCACTGATGAACAATGGCCGAGGGTTATCGGCCGTTCCCACATTTATTTCATCCAATGGGTCTTTGACTTAGGGCCGGCTATCCTCGAGTTCGGCCGGGGCAGCCTGGATTTTGTTAAGAGAGAGAACAGGGCCATTGTCGTATTCGGCGAGGAATTCCACGAGGTTGACGCCTAAATCCGACTGTTGGGAGATAGCGTACCAATGAGCCAGCAACCGTTCCATGGTTGATGAAACTGCGGCTCGGCGTGCGGTCTAGCTGGCGTCAGACATCAGGGTCGGGGATGAAGTTGGCTAATCCGAGCCTCGTCGAATCCTGGTGAACGGTTTCGGCGCCAACCTTGATGGCCTTCTGAACAGAAATCCGTGTTGGCCGACCTTCTTCGTTAAGGCCGTGTAACGTGATGTATCCGACATGATCGTCGTAGTATTGCGCTTGGATCATGTTAGCTTCGAATGGCTGAGAATCGGTTGGGTGAACCACGACTGTTTTGCCATCCCAAAAGACGAGAACTTGATATAGCGATGAAGGGATACAATTGGTTTGGTGAATCCAATCTCGTCCGAGCAACGCATTGTACTCGGTTTTGGAGTCAACTATAAAGAAAACGGTCATGTGGTTGCGACCTGCGACAGTCACCTCTAATGGGAGAACTCCCTTGGTTTGGGATTTGTCACCAACGAAACTGCTCATGGTAATCCCTGATGGAATGAGCTCGTCGTTAGAACGACGTAACACTCTCATGATTGTTACGGGCATGATATTGACCGTTGCTCCGCAATCAACGAAAATTTTGGACACTGGGTATCCCTCGATATGAGCCGTAACATATAACAGCTTTAGGTGATAGAGATTAGCTGATGACGAACGAGGAAATAATTCGGCGAGAGCTGCCTTGAGGTTATCTTCTTTTATCGCTAACTCGACTTCGGCAGGGAGTACGAAATCGGCCTGGGTAGCCTCTTCGGCCACTACGTGTCATCTAGGAAGTTAGGTTGGGACGTGCGTGGTTGAAAATCTGCAGGCAGAACATGGACCATACTAATTTCCATGTTGTCGAGGACCGAAGGACCCATCGACCCGGTATTTCCTACCTCTGACGGTTCTTCGTTTGACGGGCTTTTCTCCTCCGGACTTCTGTCATGGACAGCATTCGGGTTGACTTCATCGACCGTTGCTGAGGTATGTTCTTGCAAGGCATCTTGGAGGATTTCCTTCTGTTGGTCGAGGGGCTCAGGCTCATTGAGAACCACAACAGGGTCCAGGACTTGCGTTGTACTGCGAGCTTGATCTTGATACATAATGCGGGCGTCCCTGATGTCTAGGTAGGCATCTAAGCGTGCCACGCGCTTCGATTCATCAGCCGTAAGGCCGAAAAGAGAAACGGCTGAAAAGACTTCGAAATGGTATCGCAAGTGCTGGAGATCTTCCAGAGAAAAGGGGAGCTCGCTCGTCTCGATATCAGTATATGGGTCGACGTCAAAGCCGAGGACTCGAGCCTCTCGTATGTGCTGGAACCTAGCTTTCAGCCCTAGGTCTGAATTCTTTTGAATAATTCGCTCGGCATCAGGACAGGCCAGAACGAGATCAATCGTATCTTGGCATGCTTTCGGCAAACCGTATAGATCGTTGGCCGAATGCTTTTTGTGAAACTCTCGCATATACTCCAATGCCTCTCCGAGGAACGGTGGATGCAGGTTCTGTCTAACCCTGATCAAAGGCTCCTGTATAGGTAGCGGGGGAAGTTTGCTCTCGGCTTCCCCCTTGAAATGTTCAAGACGCGCCTTCATTTCCCTGGGTCGAAGTAGAAGTTTGATTTGCTTACCAGCCTCCTCAAATATGGTTTCCACATCAGGGTTGGTCACTTGTCTTTCTTGGAGCAACTCCGTCATGATGGTCGGAGGTTATCGCTCGTCATCGCTGCTAGTTTGATTCTTCGGCTACCACTTGGAGGCCGAAGTTTCCTGAGTTGCTTGTTGGCGGGCCATGCGGTCTATTCTTTGGTGCCGACGCTTCTGTGATTTGGACAATGCAGTATAAACACCTTTAGGGGAATGATAGGTGTACCAACGTTGATCACGCGGTTCGGGAGGTTTGAAGATTTTCTGCTTTGCCGACGCGTTCGAACTGCTAGAACTTCGTGCGTAATAATCCTCGTTATAGAATGGTGCATCGAAGTCCAGGCGTCGTCTAACTGGGGGTAGCTCGGTCGGCCGCGTTTTGGGGCCGAGTCTGTTGAAAACTCCCTGGCGTTGGCCTGTACTGAGTGTCTTATGAGGTGTTGGGGCCGTGTCTGTCTTAACTTGAAACGGCCTTCTGTTTGGCGCTGCGTCGACATTTATCTTACACCGACTGCAAAGGATCACTGATTTATCTTCTTCCTCGGCGCTGGAGTTTGTCATAGGTTGGATGAGGGCCGGTCCTGAAAGAACCTCGGGTGGCTCGTTCGAAAATAAATCTATCTTGAGCCATGGATGAGAACTCTTCGTTCGAAAGTGTTGCACTGAGACGGGCTCGACCTTTTCTTTCCCTTTGTCTATAGGTAGACGGGCATCTACCATATTAACTATCGCCGTAGGAAACAGGTCGGTATCAACGCTCATTTTCTTGTCTGGGAACTTGAGTTTGCCGTTGTCGATCCAGCTTTGGACGGCATCTCGAAATATGACACAGTTGTTTGTCGTATGTTTATTCGAGTTATGGTACTTGCAATATGTTCTTCCCTTCAATTCTTCAGCCTTAGGAATATTATGCCCAGACCGAAGCTTGATAATCTTGGCCAGCAGCAGTTGGTCAAAGATGGCGTCGGCCTTAGTGATGTCGAAAGTATAAACCTTTGGTGTTTTGGTGGTAGATTCTTCGATGGCCGAGCAAGTTTTTACATCCTCGGGATTGGCGTACGTCAATGCTTTGCAGACATACGGTTTATCGATGACTATCTCGACTGCATCAATATTAGCATACTCTTCAGGTTCAGTCGAGGCATAGCTAACCGTGGGGTTTTTATAGATGGTTCCTCGGGATGGAGACTTTGAGACTTTTTCTTCTCGGAGTAGGTAGTCATATTGCTCCACGTATTGAGCTAATTCATACATGTCTCGGAAGTTTACCCCCAGGAATTTCTTCTTGTACTCTATGTCCAGCCCATTAAAAGCTAGTCTAACAAATTCGACTTCAGGAAGGGGTACTCGGCACCAATTTCTTGCTGACTTAAACCTGGTCAGGTAATCCATTGGCGACTCATCTGATGCTTGAGCCATCCTAGCTAATGATGAAACAGACATTTCCATCCCCGGCCGATAGAATTGCTTATGAAATTTTTCGGCCAACTCCTCCCAGCTCTGGATGAAGTTTGGTGGGAGATTGATGTTCCACGCAAAGGCCAAGCCTGTCAATGAGAAGTTGAATAGCCGCAATTTATGGAAATCGCTATTAACGTCGCCACATTGAGCGATGAACCGGGCCACATGTTCTAACGAGGACAGAGACCACTCTCCGGCAAACAGACTGAAATCTGGGATTTTAAAACCTTTGGGATATTCAAATTTTTCGACGTAGGCAGGGTACGGGTGGATGAATTTTAGGAATTTCAGCCCTTTTTTCAAGGCCGAATCGACCATCCTCTAGATCTCGGTCGCATCGATGGATGTCGCCTCTGCTTTCTGGTCAGATCCATCCGCTCTACTGCTCGATCCTCATTTCTTTTCCAGGTCAGTTGACTTGAGCCGAGCAGGCACTGGCTCGGCCCGTACTATCGGTAAAAGATCATTCTTTAGTGGCCATTGCCGAAAATGATCGGAGGGTTTATCTTCACAGATCTTGTGTACCAGCATTTCAAGCAACCTGGTGTGTGTTTCATTAGTACTGCTTATTACTTAGCACAGACTGTCTATTCCTCGGCTGAATACCTGTTCGACTTGCCGAGATTGTTCATCTAGTCGTCTTCGGAGAAATGACCTTGTTGGTGGATTAACGCCTTTACCACCATCTTCATCGCAGTTCTCCACTACCACATCATTGAAAATGGATGTGGTTTTGTTGGGGGCCTCTGCGTTACGAGGCTGACCACCGAGGCCAGCTTCCTTTTCTCGGCGTGTCGTGCTTGCGGACTCTGGTGTCGCGGTAATAATGGGGTTTTGTGTCTGCGGTACCGATAAATCAGTCGTCGATTTTCCCATAACTGCTTTCTTCTTGACTGATCGTGTCTCTATTGGCATGAACTTCGTAGTTTAGCAGTGGTCCCACTGGGCGTGCCAAAATGTTGACCCTAAAAACTACCAACCCTACGTGGCGTGCAAGCCGAGTAACTAATAAGCTAACTACGTCATTCGGTTGTGTGTGGAGCGTGCCAACTCGTCGGCCGAGCTCGGCCGAGGAGTAAAATTTGTTGATGTTGCGTTGGTTGCGCTGCTGACTTCTGCGTCTTGCGATTGCAGCCGAGGAAGGAACTTAACTCGGCTCTCGGATTCTAAAGCCTGAAGACAAGGTTACTAAATATGCGAAGTTCACAGATCGTTGTCGTCGGATTCGGTCACAGTGATGGTATTCGTCAGAGTAAACTCACGCCGGATTGACACCAAAGTGTAAGGGCACAAATACTTAAAGCGGATGTACGTCTTGATGGTGAATGTGGTTCGGCCGTCAGAATGCCGAACTCTAAAGCCCACTTGTGAGTATCCAATCATAAAACAACTCGGCGTTCAATGTGCCGAGCCCTAATAAACTGTAACACCTCACTTCGCCGAGAAGGCTGATGAGATGACCTCTGCCAATCAGGATTCGGAAATCCTTCTAGACCGAGACTTGGATAGGTAACCAGTCGGCCCATTCGCAGTGCTGTTTATCCAAACTGAAGGTGTTCCGCGGTCAGCTGATTCTACGGCGATAGTACTGTTTATCCAAACTGAAGATACCACCGGTTGCCTTCACAGTGCTGTTTATCCAAACTGAAGGTGTGTTGGCGAAAAGGAAAATAAAAATCTCAAAGTGTATTTGCGCAGGGCAGATTTGTGTGTTGGGTTGGAGAGCCCTGATTGGTGCCACTGCCTCTGTATTTATAGAAGCGTCTTTGCAATCAAGTCCAAGTCATACTTGGATTAGGACTCCTTATTCTGATCCAAAACTACCTTGATTAATCCTTCTCCAATCAGGACTTTGAACCTAACCTTTATCATGCCGCACACATCTCTTATATCTTTATCAACCTCATCCTTGCCGAGACCCCTTAATGCACCAGGATTCATGCTATCCGTAGGACTCTGCCTGCTTCGCCTTTATCCAAACAGCACTCTTCCTGACCAGACCTGGCCGATCTCGGCCCATGGGCTAAATAACCCACAAGCCTCCAAATAGAACTTTTCGAGCCGAGAACAATTCTAATTCGGCCCAAAATGATATTTTGGGCCTAAACAGTACGTTACTATAACAATTCTAATTCGGCCCAAAATGATATTTTGGGCCTAAACAGTACGTTACTATATTTTTGAAATTAAAAATTAGAAATTTTAGTTGTTTATATAAATGATATTTTAAATAAAAAACCATAATTTGTGGGATTAAAAATATTAAAATATAAACATACTATTGTGTGTGTGTGTGTGTATAAACATGGGCACATTCATCAAAATTAACCACAAAAATTATTGTATCAAAACATGGGTACATCCTTCAAAATCACAAAAAAGAAGATATTAGCTAGGCTTAATAACATTAGTAAATTTCTTCGATTAAACTTGACATGGATACTTTTTAAAATCAAAGAAAAAAGAAGGTACCCATATAAGTTTAAAAATTGAATAGATTTTATATAAAAAAGGTACATTTTACATATAATAAATTGGTATATTTAAGAATGAGTACATTTTAACATTAAAAAGTTTTACATGAATGGGTACATTTAGCAAAATAAAAAGTACAAACAAAAAAAAATAAAATATATGGGTGCAAATACAAATAAACTTTTAAAAATATGGGCACAAAAAGAAATTAATATATGGGTACAAATTAAAACTGAAAAGAAAATTGGTACAAATTAAAAACTAAAACTAAAAATATATGATAAAAAATTTAGTCATAAATATAAATATACTAATTGTAACATTTTTTACATTAAATGAATATATTTAGAAATAAAAAATATATTATTATTGAAATAATTAATGATATTATTAATACGCAAGGACCTTGATAAAAAATTGAAAAGGAATAGGATTTTAATCAATGGAGTAGTAAAAAAAAGGATGAGAACCTAATTTCTCCTAAAATTAATATGGATGTGAGTTGGAATTCTGCTACTGGTTCGGGGTGTGCTGATGTTATTGTGCGGGATCATGACTGCAACTTTGTGGCTGTGGGTGCAAATTTCAGTCATCTCTTCCTTTGATGAAAATGCACCTGCAAAATAATAACACATTAGATTAAGGTCAAAAACCTCACACGCCCATGATGAATGGGGGGCTTTGGCCGAAGAATATCCGATGCCAAAATTAGAATTATGAAAAGAATGTATTTAGGAGTTTGTGGGTAGCAAATGACTTAGCATTTTAGTGGGATAAGATGCGTATTTATAGGAGAGTGGTCGGCCCTTTGGGTGGAGAGTGGTTGGCCATATATGGTGTAATTGGGTGAATAATTGCAAGATATTATGTGAAATAATATCTCGTAATTAATATGGTAATTATTCCTAATTTAAATAGGAAGTTTTGAGAGTTACCTTTTGAATAAAATTAATAAGGGATTAATGAGGAGTGATGAGAGGAATATGAAATAAATTTCATATTGATCACCTTTGACTCTTCCTTGATTGAGCCGTTATTGTTCGTTACATACGTGTGAGAATTCTGGTGTGCCTCAAAGGTAATCTGGTCCTTCTTGCCCAAAAATCCATGTGTCACTAGGAAGACAAACATCAGTGCATTGAAGGTTGCTGCGGCAGAAGCTTTGGCAGTGATTGAGGGTCGTAAGTTTGCCATGCAAGTGCGTTTTCTTAATGTCATTATTGAGTCGAATTCAAAGAAAATGATTTCAAGTTTGTGTGGCTCTCTAATGAATGGCAGTTGAGAGGCTTTCGTACATTTGTGAAAATCAGTTAATTAGGGGAATCTTTTCAAAATTATCGCTGATCTTAGGCCTCAAGATCAGCCAATATGGCGACAGATCGTTTGGTGTCATCTAGCTAGAAATACGGAGATGGGCGGTAATATTTGATCAATTGACCCCCACTTCGTTGGTGCACCTTCTCAATAAAATGATTTGCCTTGTCCTCATTCATGTTAAGGGAATTGGATCCCATCCGGATCCACTTTGTGAGGATCCTAGGATCCACTTTGTGGGGATCTTAGGATCCCCATATCTTAGTCATTTATCGTGTATCGTGCGGCCATAATCATTTGAAATTAAACATAAATAGTCTCTGACGAAAACTGACCACACGATGTACGATGAACGGTTAGGTAGTGGACGGGGATGACGTCATCGCAATAGTTGCAACGTATTCCTATATTGTATCCCCCTTGCACTGCTTGTGATTGCTAAACTCTGTTGTATGTTTGTTTGCCTCGCTGTGGGCCGGCCTTCGTTGGAACAGTGGCTTTGCCCTGGTAATGAAATTCTAGTTTGCCAAAAAAAAAAAAAAAAAAACTCGTCGTTGCCATTTTAATTAGGGAACTTTAACGAAAAGCTCATGGTACTATTCACTTTAACGAAAAACCACATTTTTACACTAAAAAGTCAATCCTGGTACTATTCACTTTACCCTTTATTTTGTTCTTGTCGTTAAAACTTAAAGTTTTCAAGCTTTTTTTATTTTTAATTAACTAAAGATGGTCCCGGTTAATGCCACGGTCAAAGGGCCTTTCTAGGTCCATTTAGTTGCTTGATTGGTAGATTTGTTGTGCTAAATGACTACATAATCTGTATTTTCTTTTTGTGGGTCTTGAATTGTTGGTGTTAGCATGCTAGGCCTACAAAGGCTTCAAGTTGTCCCCTCCAGTCAACCTAATTAGTTCAACACTTTTTTTTTAAAGATGGCGGCCTACCTATCTCTAACTATCATGGGTTGAGTGAAAGCTTGTAACTGGCTCTTATCATTTTCATTAATATGCTATTCTTTTCAAGACGCACGGTTTACCCAATGTGAGAATATGATCATTGCATGTATCTTCGTTAATTGTAACCATTAAGTTTGTCCCACAATAACTCTTCATAGTCTCTCATAGGTTGGAGCAGCTCATGTCGTGCATATTCTTATAACTTCCAACTGAACTGCCACCAACTACTCAATTACAATATTGATACAAAATTTCTAATTTCATATATACTCCAAGTTTTATAGCAAGTTAAAAAACTTTTGTATATGCAAGTTCATATCCTTTTCTAATTAAACTAAATTAAATGAAGCATTGGTCTCTAAACCATAATCAAATTGTAGTTTTAGTCCATATTAAAACTCCATTAACGTAAGGAGTAAATCGAAGAACTGCATAAGTGCCTCTTTTAAGTACATGCATGCTACATGCTTATTTTTTACAGAAATTCTCACAAAATTAGTCATTGGTCAATGCTTTACCATATGTTAATTATGGGTGGTGCTATCCATACACCCAGTTTTAGCTCTCATACATTCATCTCAATTTTTAGCCGTTTGATCGAATTAATTGAAGAAGAGCAATAGACACACAATTAATAAGGGTGTGTGAGAGATAACAATGGGTGTGTGAATAGCACCATCCTTAATTATATGTGCAACTATCTCAATTCCTCTAATGTGATAAACAATTTAGTTATTATTAATTAAGGTACGAATAACTCTTAATTTTTTATGAAACACAATAATTAGGTGAGTAACTTTACTATAGGAAGCAAATGTGGAAGTTGGTTACCAGCATGAATACTATTCCGTTTGATTCTTGATATGTGTACATGCATGCATTATTTCTCACGTTAAAAAACCCTAAAAAGAAGTTTCCAAAAAAAAAAAAAAAAAACCTAAAAAGAAAGCCAGTAACAAAAGAACATATTCCAAATTCAAAATATCCTCTCTTTGGAATAATGGAATATCGAGTTTTCATTCTCTTTTTCTTCATTTAGGTTTCTCTGATTTCATTTATCAAGGTTGCTAATTGAAGAATACAAAAAAGTAGTACACGGCCCTCCATTTATTCCCTTTTTCTGTGGCCTAACCTTGTATATAAGCACACTCCCTGCATGGCATGGCTCATTAATTACTTCACCATTCCATTCTTTGTCTCCAAAATATCCGATTCTGAAGACCATTACAATTTTCTTAAGGTTACTTCGCTTCTAGTTTTTCCATTCTCTTTCTTCTTTTAACTTTTGCATATGTTCTAATTTCTATATATCACTTCATGGCCTTGAAGGCACCTTCATATGAATGCTAGCTAGCTCTCGAGTTCCTTTTCACCTAGCTAGCTTAGGGTATAAACCCCACACAAGCTATCTATAATTTCTGAACCTTTCTTCTTAATTAGCTTCTTCATTTTGGAAAGCGTGGTTTCTGCACACATATTTTTTCACGCACAGTCCTGTTTATTTTAGTCTTTGAATTGAACAAGTTGACATATAAAAACAAAAAACAAACAGGGCATGGAGATAAAAGAAGATTGTGGAAACCATTTTCTTTAATTTATATTTTGTCAATAATTCGGTGAAGTTTAGTTTAGTATGAGCAACTTACTTTTGATACTAAACTTAGATAGGTCTCATTTTTATTAGGGTTTCAAACTCTAAACTAGCTTACTTCTACTCCTGCCTTATCTACCCTAATTATTGGGCTAAACCTAGTGTGGCTTGTCTGAAATTAGTTTCACATAGCCTCCTCTCTAGCTTACTAACTTCCACATATAGAAAAATAAAAAGTGAGAATTACTTAATTTTTAGAAACTAATTAATTAAAGTACCGTGCACTAGAACATTTTGTTTTATTTATAATGCAGGCCAAAACATGAGCCGACCAGGAGATTGGAACTGCAGGTCATGCCAGCACCTCAACTTCCAGAGGCGTGACTCATGCCAACGTTGTGGAGATGCCAAGTCTGGCGTAGACTTCGGGGGCTTCGGTGGAAGAGGAGGAGGATCCTCGTTTGGGTTCATGACTACGGGTTCAGATGTTCGACCTGGTGACTGGTACTGCGCTGCTGGCAACTGTGGAGCCCACAATTTTGCAAGCCGTTCCAGCTGCTTCAAATGTGGTACTTTCAAGGATGATTCTGCCGCTGGCGGCGGTTGTGGATTTGACTCTGACCTGCCACGCTCCCGGGGTTTTGGGTTAGGACTTGGAGGTGGTGGGGGCATTGGCGGAGCAGGTGGTGGCGGCATTGGCGGAGCAGGCGGTGGTCGACCTGGACGGAAATCTGGAGATTGGATTTGTACCAGGTGATACAATTAGTTAATAGTGTAATATGTTTCGTTCCTTTATTTTTTATAGGATAATGCAGAAATTAAATTTGCAAACTAAATTATATATCACTAATATGAATAAACATATTTATCAACGTGTAAGTAATAAAACAATCATGAACTTTCAAATCTTTTAATTTTCAAAACTTGATCTACAAATTTAGTCTTTTTAACATTCTTCTTTTTTATATTCAATAAACACAAAAGTTGGCCTTTGTAAGGTCGTTTTTTTTGCTTTTGTTTTGGGCACGGTTCATTGTCAAGATATATATATATATATATATATATATATATATATATATATATATATATTTTTTTTTCAGGTAGTTTAGGTGCCCATTATCTAAATATTGAAAATCTGACCAGAAAAGTACTTGGTGAAGATATTCCTCTTTCTTTGACTGCTTTTTCAAGTTAGATACTTTAGGAATGTCTCCCTCCTTGTCTAACTTAATGACTAAGCATTTAATTACGCTTCGCACACCCAAACTTAGATTTAGTTTTGTTGCAAGTGATGGATTGTATTAATGAACAGAGTTTTCTCTTCAATCCATCATGGTTCAAACACTCCTCTCTTTAATCCAGCATATAATTGTAATATTGCTTCTAATAATAATAAACAAATGAGTTCAATTTTCGTAATCCATATATAGTTATTAATCTCTATATGTATTTGGGTGGAATAAAATTAAAAAGAAAATGCTGATTTTTTTTTTTTTTTTTTAATAATAATTTGGACACAGGTTGGGGTGCAACGAGCACAACTTTGCTAGCAGAATGGAATGCTTTAGATGCAATGCCCCAAGAGACTCATACTAGCTAGCTACACGTCTTCTCCAATTTTGGGTAACGTTTAATTTACACTCTCATTGATACTTGACAATTAACAGCAATTACCATTTACAAGATTAATTAATTCATGATGTTATGTGTTTCTTTTATTGCAGGCATATTTTCTAATGAGCAAGAGAGATGATATATGATCGTCACCAGTTTTTCTGCCATTGTTTCTGAGGTTCTAGCTAGGGTTTTACATATATGCCTGGCATTCTGTTAGCCAGGATTTCCCATAAAAATTAAATCAATGTACTTTGGTGCTTCTCTTTAAATTTATCCATTGCAGTCATTTGTTACGTTTATTTCCTCTACTGTACTATTCCTGGTTTCTGAATGAATGAATGATATGATTCCTTGTTTTTTTTCATAACTAGAAACGATGTGCACAAACTTCATTTGGATGCTTTCTCTCTAATCAATATTTTACTGGAATATATCAATAAGGCTGCTTTCATGAAGTACTTTACGAACTAGTTAAAATATTTCAAAAAAAAAAAAAAAAAAAAGACTAAGGGACAGATCTGTGATGTGTCTCTAAAGAGCAATAGCTACACCAATGAAACAAACAGATCACTTATTTGTAGTTGCATCGTTTGCATTGCTAAAGGAGACTCACTCCTATCTTTGTAAACACAGTTAGCTAGTGGGGTTATTTCTTGTGGTGACTCTGGATAATCAAATTACATAATTGATAACCTGTAAAAGGTCCACCATTGGACATTGCAGCTTTATCAAAATATATAAGAAAAAGGAAAAAATGGTCAGATATATATGAGCAGTTTCACTTTTAAAAGTAGCTTGAGGCAACAGAGATGAATTCCACTAAACATTCATGTGCAGTGTCATACATACATTGATGCCAAAAATAATATATTATTTTAAGATTTGTTGAGCCATGCATATTCTTATTTGGAAGTTAAAACGAGATGTAAATACCTTTCTACGCAACTGTAATATATGAGATTTGAATTTAAGAATTTTGACAAAATTGAGGCTGCATGTAATGTATACAAAATAGTAATGAACGAGTATTTACCATAGTTAAGGGTATCAATAGCAAGGGGCCGGGTTGCATCTAAAATGCATACTAATTCAAAATTTGGATAATGTGAATAACTATTTAATTTAATTTCTACTATACTCTTTTGCTTAAATGGCCACATTGGATTCCCTTCCATATTGACCTCAGTGTATCTTTTAAAAGTATGTATATGGCGGATTAGTGGATTATATATAAATTCATGCATGCATATGTGTCTAGCTCTTGGCAGTCCGGCCATTATCAATGCTTAAAGCAACAAGATCTTGTCTTCCCTTTAGGTTAAGCTTTAGGATAAGCTTTATGTTACTTCAATTTGTTTACTACTTTAGCTAGTCAAGTACCATTCTAGCCAAGTTATGATTAATTTGTTGCTTGTTTCATGGGCATGTCAATTCGGCCCCAAGACATTCTTGTAATTTACTGCATACAGTACTAGAGAGTTGAACCATTATTTTATTCAAAATTGTAGAAGGTTATCGATGGATCAATATTAAGGGTCTAAAATTTCATGAGAGACCCAAATGCATTTGGCAGCCCAAATCTTCAGATAATACTTTTTTTTTTTGGAGAACATCTTCAGATAATACTGTGGTACTTAAATTTGTGACCATCTTACATGGCTCACTAAATTTATAACACATATCTAATGAAACTCTGACCCAAACCAAATACACCAATTCTCTTCTTCATAAACATCTAAGAGCAGTTCCACCATGGGAAAGGCCCCCAGGGCTATCCACTATTTAATCCACCTAGTGAACAGTAATTGCCTTTAATGAACAGTAATTACCTTTGGTATCTCCACCTCTACACTTGAATAGCCCTGGCAATAGGTAAATAAAATAATAGTATTTTTTGCAACTTGCTTGGAATTTCCCGTGAACTCGCCACTCCCTCACATCACTCCCTCTCTTTCCACTCATCTTTCTCACTTCTCTCCATTTTCTGAAGTTCCTCTCTCTCTCTCTCTCTCTAAGCTCTCGCCACTCCCTCACGTCACTCCCTCTCCTTCCACTCATCTTTCTCACTTCTCTCCATTTTTCTGAAGTTCCTCTCTCTCTCTCTCTAAGCTCTCGACACTCTCACTCTCTCTAGAGCTCTGAGAGCTCTCACCCACTTTCCTCTTCGAAAATTAAACAAATCAAACTCCAAAACCATGAAACCTTAATATCTGGGACTAAAGGATCCTAACTATACCGTTGCATGCGTCATCGGACCATCACGGTGTAAACCACCATTGAAGCCGAGAGCTTCAAGATCTGAAACTTGAACCCAGGTGAGGTTCTCTATGCAAATCTTGTTTCATTATGTCTTAATGTTGCTTGGGACAAGATTTGTGGTGTTTTTCCAGTTCGAAACCAGAGGTTTAACCCTTGCAATTTCTCTAAAACCTTGCCCAATTTTTGGTCACCTCCCTGGAGCAAACTTCGGCAAGTTTGTGGGTTATGGAGCTCTTGCTCAGTTTGAATCCATTCTAGGTACTTAAATGCCTCTTTGCATGTGAAAATTAGTTGGAAATTACTAAGGTTTGACATGCATGCATATTGTTTTTCCCCATTTCCAAATCCGGCGAAGAAACCCAGCCCTTGCAGGCCATTTTCCGGCAATAAAAAAGTGGCTGATGTCTGGGCGACGCCAACCTTGCGTCACGTTGCCTTCGGGCTCTCGGGCTGGCAACTCGTGCCAGGCCTCTCCCTCGGGCTGGCACACACTGGGGCAAGTCGCTTGGGCTATCTGGCCCTGTTCCATCTCCAATCCACCAGGCAAATGACCACGGTGGAACTGCTCTAAACGTCTATTTTCTCTCTCCCCAATAACATAAACAGACGCGAGACAACAATAACTTCTACCAGCCACCTCCGCTCCCATCCTCCTGAAGTGTCAATTCATGAGGGTTTGAAGGAATCTACATAAATAAATGGTGAATTTGTGGCTGGGCTTGGATCGTACCCATGAAACCCATTTTTTCTCAAAAATTGGAGATGAATGAGGAAGAAGAGAGCTGGAGACAATAGAGCTATGATGGCCTCAAGGAGAAAAGGGAGGTGGCGGAACTGCCATGGGTTCAGGGAGGATGGGGTAGAGGCAGAGCTGTTGGAATGTAAATTGTTTTACTGGTAACTTGGACTCCAAGTTAATAGCTTGTAGGTTTGTTGCCCTATCTAATGATTCATTTTGTTTATTTGAGAATAGTCAACAGGACATATGTATGGCTTGGATTATACCTCCAAGATATAAGGATCTAGAGTTCATGTAATGCCAAGTGTCATGTTCACTTTGATGACTCTAAATGTGATGCATTGGATCATGTGATTGTACACACTCTCCCTGTAACACTTGTCATGTAGAGTGTAAGATTCTGTCATTTTAGAAACATTATCTCTCGCCTCCATCTATGCTCTTTTCTTTTTTCAAAATCTTCATCATTCCAGAAAACTAACAAACGTAAAAGATGTTTAATTCAAATTCCAATATAGTTTCCAGAGTGTATAGGTTCAATTTTGGATTTGGGTGTCGTGAAATCAAGATCAAAATGGGCTGAATCCAATGAGATCAAAACCCTAAACTCTTGATTTAGGTGTTACTAGCTAGTAATGCCCACGTTGCTACGGGATTACAAATTGCATGAATAATTATGTATCATTCTCTTCTAACACTAGTTTCTCTAATCATGAGTTTTATTAAACAGGAAATAAGATTATTTTCTTGTCACATAATTAGCATTTTCAATGCATCAAAGCAAGTGGTAATTATTAAAATGAATATGTTAACATATAGCATAAAATCTAATAACCTAAATAATAGTATTTTAATTGATATCAACAATCAGAAACACAATTGTAAATATAAAGTTCAGTGATTTAATGGTTACAAACCATGTAAATCACCTAGACATAAAGAAATAAAAAGTAGATGAAAATTAAGGATTGTAATAGCCCGTCCCGGAGATTTCGTACGACGGATGTGAAATGACGAAAATGCCCTTAGGCATTAATTAAGGTATGTGTGTGTATCTACATTGAGAGTTTAGTTTGGTGGTATTTGGACCCCACACACACACACATTCACACTCTTTCTCTCTCTCACTCCCACACTCTCTCTCTATCTCTCAGACTTTCTCTCTCTTTCTCTCTCCCTCTCGGTGTTGTACGAACAAGCACCAAAACCCGTCGAAAACTTGCAGATCGAGGGTGTGAAGGACACCGTTATATTCCTAAGGTGGATACAAGTCGATTGGTACAAGTTTCAGGTAAGAAAGCCTTCAAAAACCCGAGTTCTCTCAACCTTTGATTTTGTCACTATTCATGCTCACGTAAAACCTTGTGTTTTTGGAGATTTCAAGTTCATAGGAAGCTTTATGAGGTCTTAAGGAAGCTCGGAGTAGTTCGTTTGAAGATCTTGGACGTCGGAACAGCGAGATCGGAAAGTTTCATTTTGGCCGGAATTATCGAGGCTTTTTCCGGCAAATCCCCGACGAGTTGGGGGTCGAGTCAGGTATGGTTGTGTTCATCTTTGTGAGATCTTCATTTTGGTATAAAGTACGTAGAAAATGGTGCAAAAATGAAGGAGAAACCATAGTTGGAAGTTTTTCCAGAAACAGGCAAACAGTCACAGGCGACCGGCGACTCGCCGGAGAAGACGAGGAATATTCCGCCAGTCTTGACGGAATATGCTGACGCCGTCAGTCATCTTTAACTGTTACTGTTGGGTTTTAACGGAATATTCCGAGGAATATTCTTGACAGCGTTAACTGATGCTGTTAGTGTGCAGATCACGTGGTGGCGCGTGGGCGGCTCGTCTGGCTGTGCCTTGGCCAGCGTGTGGCGGCGCGTGGGTGGTCGGAATTTTTTTATAAAAATATGGAGATGTTCCTGAGATTGTGTAGATCACAGTGATATATTCATATACCCAAATTGAGCAATGTATGAGAAGTTATTTCTAAGGTTTCGTTTATGTGCGTTAATTAACGTTATTTCAGTTACTTCTCATATAGGCGAGACCTATCCGGAGGACGAGCGTAGCCAGGCTAGGCACGGGGGTTACGACCCGTCTACTTATCAGTGAATGGGCATTTGTTTTCTGTATATACCTATATAAATGAGTTTTTCCCAGAAAATCAGTTTAAGTGAAATGTGATATGAAATGTGATATGAAATGCCATGCAAAGTATCTATTTATTTATTATGCGTTATTGATTGCTTATAATAATGTTTGTGCTGAGGACGCACAGGTAAGTGGCAAGTAAATTTATATACTAGTTTGATGTGAACGAATGATGTGATGTGATGTGATATGATTAGAGCTCATAAACCTGCACACTGATATTAGTGCTCCCGCCCAAAGAGGGGCTCAGTCCTTCACGTGATGTTCACCTCCCGCACCGTATGCTCGCCTTGGATCCAAGTTAGGTGCTCAGTCTTGTCGAATAGACCACTATAGGTGAGTTCGACTCGTAGGTGACCGACGATTTATCGCTCAGTCTTCACGTGATCGTAGCACTATAGCATATTAGTTTATATTCAGTGATGTTGTGCAGACCACTAAAGGTGGTAGTGATGTGTGTGCATGATATATATGATATGATGATATGATTGAGATGAGTATGAGCTATATGATATGATGATTGTTATGAGCTATATACAGCCGAGGGCTGAGTTGATTATTTAGTTTTCAATCACATTCACAGGGTTATGCTTTGGCATTCAGTTATGATACTTTGGCATGGCGTACATATTTTCCAGCAAGATTTTGAGAATTATATATATGAGTATATACTTTATTTCTAGGAAATTATACATGTTTTACGGCGAGGGGTTATAACTTTTGAGAAAAGAAAGGTTTTGAAAAGATTTGTTTCTGACCCACTCAACTTTGTTTTTCGCCCATCCAGGTATTAAGTAGTGTTCGTTGGTGGCATACGAGGAGCTCATCGGACGTTCTGACAGAATTCACTTATGTAGGACCACCTTCGGGTGTTATTTCTATTCAGTACTTCTGCTTGACTGCACGTAGACTTTTATGCTCTGTATTAGTGGAATTCACACTTCTTTCACACTAGTATTCCTAGTGTTTTGGTTTTAATTGATTCGTAAATTCTATTCTTTATTGCTTCCGCACTGTGCATATGGTTACGTCACTCTCACGTGACGGCCAGCACGCCCCACTTTTGGGTCGGGGTGTGTCAAGGATTGACTTGAGCTTGGAGTTCACAAAATGCTTTTAAAAGTAATAAATATTCTGTTGGATTGAGTTCCTTGTAATGAGATACTCTTCTCTGCACAAACTGCAACTTTCAACCATCCATAATTTATAATTAAACTAAGCAAATACATAGTAAGCACTACACAATCACAGTAATAACAATTTTCAAATAGCATTACATCTATCAATTACTCTGCATAGGAATTTCAAAAATGGATTACTAAGCTGTAATTTAAGATCCTTGAAATTGCAATTTTACAAGTCACTAAACCCAAATTACAAATTATGCAGTCAATCTCACTACCCTCCTTATTACACATCGAAAGTTGAAAAAACAATATAGTTTCTTTGAGATTTGTGAGTGGAAGTATCTCATTGAAAGCCTTCCGGAAGCACTGCAACACCTTTTGGAACCTTTGCCTCATTCTGGTCCGGAGTGCATAATGCGCAAGCAGTTTAAGCATTTCCCAGCACCACATAGCATCATATTTCCTATTATTAATCCACAATGCCTCCTCTAGCTTTGAAATAGCATTTTACTCCAGTGAAGAGCAACAACCTTTCCAAACAAGTGCAACAATTATTTATTTGTTTTATGGAAAAGAGATTCGGGCTTACGGATCTGTTGAGCTTTTTGGGGTATGTTGGTCACTTCAAGGTTTTGGATAGCATTTCAGGAGGTTTTGGATACAAGGTTACTTTATAGTACGGTTTATCATCCTCAAACAGATAGGCAATCTGAGAGGACGATTCAGATGTTGGAGGATATGCTAAGATCTTCAATATTACGGTTTGGCGACGCTTAGCATAAGTGGTTGAATTTGAGGGAATGTAATTAGAACAGCTTTCATTCGGGTATTAGCATGTCGCTATTTGAGGCATTTATTGGAAAAGCTTGCCGTACACCTTTATGTTGGTCAGAAGTTGTCGAAAGAAATTTTGCGGGCCCTGAGATTATGGATGAGTCTACTCAGAATGTTCAAGTGATTAAGTTCAACCTGAAAGCAGCCCAGGAGTGGCAAAAGAGCTTAGCAGAGATGCCACTAATCGAGTGTATTATGTAGGTGATTGGGTGTGTTCGAAATTTTCACCTCGGAAAAGTGTGATTCGGTTCGAGAAGAAAGGTAAGTTAAGTCCTAGAGACATCGGACCTTATGTGATCACCGAGCGAGTCGAGGAAGTTGCTTACAGGCTTGAGTTGCCTCCAGAGCTGTCGGAAGCGCGTGGCGTGTCCCACGTATCTATGTTTCGACATTATGTTTCAGATGTTGCACAGGTGACATCTTCTTAACCATTGGGAATCAACCCAGATATGACTTATGATGAGGAGCCAGTGACTATTTTGGATTGGAAAGACAAAGTTCTAAGAAATAAGACTGTGGGCCTTGGTAAAAAGTTTTTGGAGGAATCATTCAGCGGAAGAAGCTACTTAATGAGACTGAAGATTGGATGAGAGAGAGGTACCCAAAGTTTCTCTATGATTATTAATGGATTGTTTGGTTGTTTGAATTTCGAGGACGAAATTCTATAAGGTGGGTAGATTGTGACAGCCCGTCCCTGATTTTAAGATTTTTTAAAGTTTTAATAAAGGATTTTATAAAAATGCCCTTTGAGGCACGCGCATTGTTCGAGGTTAACCGTTGTGTCATGCCATCTAAGATTTGTTTTCTTGACATATCCTCGTAGTACTCGTCGCTACGGACGCGTGGGCGCAAGCGGTTCGTGATTTGGAGTTATAACGAAAAAGATATTAAAGTTTGAAGTTTGGGCACTTTGGGAATTATAATAATAAAATATGGAAATTCTTTTATGGAAATGGATGGCCCAGATTAAAGGAAATATTAAATGGATGGCTGGGATTAAAAGGAATAAATTTATATGAGTTTATGTGTGTGTGTGTGTGTTGTGGCTGACGGGAAGAGGAAGAAGAAGAGAGATTGGGCAATCTGCCCAACCAGAGGAGGGCAGGAGCTCCGGGAGAGAAAGGGAGAGAGACTGACGAATGGGGAGAGGAGAGAGGAAGGAGCCCAGCCAATCGGAACAGGGAAAGGAGGAAAGGAGGGAGAAGGTGGCGCGGGGGATCGGCCGGATCCCCTTGGCCCGTTTTTGACCCGGTCACGACCCGTGTCCATGTTCGACGATTTCCACTCGTTTTTCCGGCGAATTGCTTCAAGGAACCTCATGGGAAACACACTAGGACCCTTGATCTACCCATTCCACCTCAAATTTGGAGAGATTTGGTTTTGAAATTGGAAGAAACCGTGCAAAAAAGGGGCGCACGGGTTGGGTCCCTTTCCGTCAAGATGTGAAGCAATTTCTTCCAATCACCACCACCCATGGCATCCTCTTGAGGCCTAGAACAAAGCCCAAGCAGTGGTTGAGGCGTTGGAACAAGTTTGGAGGTCGAATTGGAGCACACCAAACCTAGGGTTTCCGACGGGTTTTGTTGGAATTGGAGGCCTTGCCGACCGAATTGGCCTTGGCCACAGGTATGAAAGTTGTTCTACTCATTGAGATCTTCATTTCTGTAAATTTTGGTAATTTTTGGATAAAGTTGGATTTTCCGGCGAGCCGGGGCGGCGCGTGCGGCGGCGCGTGGCCAGTGGGCCGCCAATGTTATTTTTAAGCTATATTGGATGTCCTGAGTTCAGTTTTGATAGTGGCTTAACGTTGGTTGATCATTTGGACTTAATTTCGATACGATGCATGGTTAGGCCAAAATATGAATTGACGATCCGACCGTTGGATTGTCACCAAACTTTGATACGTTGTAATACGTAATATTTGAGGATTATAGGAACTTACAGATCGAGAATCCGATTTACGGATCTCCCGGAATTGGAGTTGTAAGTTCATAAAATATAATGTTAACCGTCACTTAGTTTGGTAATTGGCGGAGATCCGACCGTTGGATGGTCATGAAATTTTAGGATGTTGTTCTAGAGATTTATTGTGGACCTCTGGAAGTTACGGATTGGAAATCTGAGTTGCAGATCGTCCGGATCGAACTTCATAGTGACGTGTTTTATATAAGTGATATATTCTATCGATATGATTCTGAGGTATGATTTGATGATTGTTTTAGGCGCCGATCGCCATGACGCCTTGATGTGTTGTGCTAGGGAGTTGCAGGGCGAACTCCAGGTGAGTGGGCAGTTTTGTTTTACGTATATACCTATATAAAGGAGTTTTTCCCAGAAAATCTATTTAACTGAAATATGATTTGAAAGTGTGATTTGAAATGCCATGCATAGATTCTATGAATCATGTGATTTGAAATGCCATGCATAGAATTTATATGAGATATGTGAATTGATATTATATGATGCATATATGTGAATTGGTGCTGCGGACGCACAGGTGAGTATCAGGTGAGTTATATTTGGTGCATTGAATTGTTTGATGTGATTTATGTTGATAGCTCATAACCTGCACCCCTGGTGTTAGTGCTTATGTTATTCACCGCATCACACGCTCACCTTGGATCCAAGTAGATGCTAGTCGTACAGACCACTGGAGGTGGTTCCGACATGCTAGTCGTACAGACCTTAGAGACGGTTCCGACTAGTAGGTGACCTTAGATTATGTGCACAGATGATTGATGAGAGAAGCACTAGAGCGTATTATTACACCATCCGAGTCGTACAGACTACTACAGGTAGTTCCGACTCATGTGCAGCGTAGTGCCGTATAGGTCGCAGTTGGCGACTCCGGCAGTGCCGTACAGGTCACAGTTGGTGACTCCGGCTGGATTGGATATTGAGCTCTAGAATCAGCCGTACAGGACCACTGCAGGGTCTCCGGTTGATTTATTATTTCACCTGATTTATGTTGATGCATCCATATTATGTTTTTGACGCATGGCATGGCATATTTTCTGAAAAGTGATAAAGAATGGTGTTTTGAGATTTTTGAAGCTATATATATATTTATATATGCTATTTTCTGGGAAAGTATACATGTTTTACAGCGAGGGGTTAGAACTTTGATAAAGGAAAGTTTTGAAAAGATTTGTTTTACTGACCCACTCAACTTTGTTTTGCGCCCCTCCAGGTTTGAGATAGCAGAGCTTTGGTGGCCACGAGGAATCCAACGGTGTTCTGACAGAATTCACAATTGTATTTTTTAAGCTTCCGAACTGTGTAAATGGTTACGTCACTCTCACGTGACGGCCAGCATGCCCTCCTTCGGGACGGGGTGTGTCAGTTGGTATCAGAGCCTAGGTTGCAGTTCTGTGTATCTTGAGAATTTCCTAGTGTCTTCTGTCAGAACTATACCGCCTCGTAGTGAGCCACGTCGTTCAGATGAGTTTAGTTTCTTTGGTATAGCTCAGTTAGGGGAAACTATTGCTATTGTGATTCAGTCTATTATTCAAGGATTTTTCTCTTAAGACTGGTTATAAGTTGATGCTGAATCACTTATGGAAATGAAAGACTGGAGGAAGCAGAGCGATGGCTTAATTATTTGGAAAAGGCGTTTCGGTTTATGCAAGTTAAGGGAATCTTTCTTTTGAATGGTAGGTCGAGATGACTACCTGGTTTCTGAGTATTGAATTTGCATCTTGGTGGAGACAGAAGTCTTATATGATGTCACCGGAGGAAACAGCTGTTTGAGAGTTGTTTAAAGAATTGTTTAAGAAAAGGTTTATCCCTCCGGCATATATTGATGGTAAAAAGCGAAAGTTTACAAAATTTGAGACAAGGAAAGATGACAGCGAATGAGTATTATGGAAAGTTTATTGACTTGTCTCATTACTATTTGAATGTTGTTGTTAATCCGGTGGGAATGTTATGTCGTTTTAAACTGGATAATAAGAAGAAGTGGCGTTCTTTGACGACCACTATCCATTGTGCTTCCTATCAGGAGTTTTACGAGATTTTATTGAGAATTGAGGACTCTGAGATTATGTCCAGCGATAGTAATGAAGAAGAGGAAAAGATTGTGAATCAGAGGAAAGATGGCAAAGGTAAAGGTCAGTAATCTTAAGGACTTTAAGAGACTCAAAGCGTCAAAAGAAGTAAAGCTAGTTCTAGTTCTTCTAGCTGATATGATTCTTGTTATGGACGATGTTGCCAAAAAGAGTAATGAATGAGCACGATCGAGGTGTGTATATGTATTTCTAATGAAAGGCAAGATGGTAATATTGCACCCTTGAAGATTGTTGCTTACTTATCGAGACAACGGTGATTTATCAGTATTGCGGGCTGCAGACCGTAATATTAATAACTTATCCGTTGGATTCGTTAAGCAAGTAAACAGGTAGGTCATCCTACATTAGTATGGTGTTATTCAGGGTGTTCAGTGATGATGGACAAGGTTGTTATGCCAGTGAATCTTTTCCCGTGAGATATTGTGGATTTGGATGTGGTTTTAGGCACAGACTGATTGTATTATAATTGTGCCAAGATAGATTGCTTTGGGGAATTAGTTACTTTCCATCGACCTGGATGACCAGAGGTTACTTTTGGAGGTATGCAAATCAGAGTGAGGCATGCCGTTATTTCTGCTGTGAGAGCAAGGAAATGGTTTCGGAAGGTTACCAAGGATATTTAGTTCATGCGGTACTAAGAGATATTGCTCTGAGTAGTGTGGAAGAGGTCAAGGTGGTTAGACATTTTCCTGACATTTTCCCTGAGAATTTAACTGGATTGCCACCAAGCAAAGTTGTGGAGTTCTCTATTGATTTGTTTCCAGGTACGGACCCTATATTAGAGATTGGTTCATGTTGAGTTAAGGGAATTGAAAATTCAATTGCAAGAATTGGTTGATAAAGGTTCCATTCAACCTAGTATGTCGTCGTAGAGAGCCCAGTTTATTTATGAGTAAGAATGTGGACATTAAGGCTATACATCGACTATGGACAATTGAATCGGGTAACGATTGAGAATCGTTATCCATTACCGAGTATTAATGATTGTTTGATTAGTTCAGAGGTGCCTGTGTAATTTCAAAGATTGATTTGAAGTCTGGTTGTTACCAATTGAAGATTAAGAGTGATGATGTCCCTAAGACGGTTTTCAGAACTCATAATGGTCTTTATGAGTTTTTGGTGATGCCATTCGGATTGACGAATTTTATGAGTTTGACGAACGAAGTATTCCAGGAATATCTCGACAGGTTTGTTATCGTTCTCATTAACGTTATTCTGGTATACTTAAGACTAGAGCTGAGCATGCTAGACATCTTAAATTGGTATTACAAAGATTGAGGGATCGTCGATGTATTCTAAGTTTAGCGAATGCCAATTTTGGATGAATCAAGTGGCATTTCTGGGACATGTTATATCTACTTAAAGTATTCAAGTGAATTCTTAAAAGGTGGCAGAAGTTGAGAATTTGGACAACCGCGAACCATGACTAAGATTCGGAGTTTTTTTAGCTTAGTAGGCTATTATGGACGGTTTGTGAAAGATTTTTCAGTCATTGCCTTGCCATTGACGAGATAGACGAGAAAAGAGGTTAAGTTTAAGTGGGATGAAAATGGTGAGCAAAGTTTTCAACAGTTGAAGTATTCCTCACTCATGCACTTGTGTTAGCACTCTCAGATGATAACGGGAATTATGAGGTCTATAAGGATGCTTCCTTTAATGGTTTGGGATGTGTATTGATGCAAATGGTAGGGTGATTGCCTATGTTTCACGGCAATTGGAACCTCATGAGATGAATTGCCCTACTTGTGATTTGGAATTTGCGATTATCATATTTGCTTTGAAGGTATGGAGACATTATATTATTGGTGAAAAGTGCAAGATTTTACGAATCATAAGAGTCTCCAATATCTGTCTTACTCAGAGAGATCTTGATTTTAGGTAACGAAGGTGGACTGAATTGCTTAGTGATTATGATTGCACGACCAGGGTGATCGTGCAAATGTTTGGGCTGATGTACTTAATATGAAGACTCTCGTGAGAATAAAGGCTTTGTATGCTTGTTATGTTCCTCTTCTTGTGGATTTCAGATCTACTGGAGTAAAGTTAGAAATGGAAGAACGAGAAGAAGCCTTGCTTGCTAGTATCCAAGTTAGGCTTATTTTAATTAATCGTATACTCGATGCCCAGAGGATTGATGAAGAAATTCAAGAATTAATTACTGCAAGGAATAACGGGAAAAAGAAAGACCTCAGAGTTGGAGAAGCAGATGGCATCCTTATGCAAGAGAACAAGATGTATGTACCTAATGTTATGGAATTAAAGAAAACAATTTTGGAACGAAGCGCACGGTTCAGCTTATGCAATGCATCCTGGAAGTACTAAGATGTATCATACCATTTAACCATTTTACTATTGGCCGGGTATGAAAAGAGAAGTTGCTGAATAGGTAAGTATGTGTATCATTGGTCAGCAGGTTGAAGCGGAAAGAAAGAAGCCTTTTGGATTGATGCAGTCATTTTCCGTTCTACAGTGGAAATGGAAAAATATTACTATGGATTATGCGTACAAGCTTTTTCGTACAAGAAATGGTTATGATAACATCTGGGTGATAGTTGATCGGCTCACTAAGTCAGCGCATTTTACTCCAGTGAAGAGCAACAACCTTTCCAAACAAGTGCAACAATTATTTATTTGTTTTATGGAAAAGAGATTCGGGCTTACGGATCTGTTGAGCTTTTTGGGGTATGTTGGTCACTTCAAGGTTTTGGATAGCATTTCAGGAGGTTTTGGATACAAGGTTACTTTATAGTACGGTTTATCATCCTCAAACAGATAGGCAATCTGAGAGGACGATTCAGATGTTGGATGATATGCTAAGATCTTCAATATTGCGGTTTGGCGACGCTTAGCATAAGTGGTTGAATTTGAGGGAATGTAATTAGAACAGCTTTCATTCGGGTATTAGCATGTCGCTATTTGAGGCATTTATTGGAAAAGCTTGCCGTACACCTTTATGTTGGTCAGAAGTTGTCGAAAGAAACTTTGCGGGCCCTGAGATTATGGATGAGTCTACTCAGAATGTTCAAGTGATTAAGTTCAACCTGAAAGCAGCCCAGGAGTGGCAAAAGAGCTTAGCAGAGATGCCACTAATCGAGTGTATTATGTAGGTGATTGGGTGTGTTCGAAATTTTCACCTCGGAAAAGTGTGATTCGGTTCGAGAAGAAAGGTAAGTTAAGTCCTAGAGACATCGGACCTTATGTGATCACCGAGCGAGTTGAGGAAGTTGCTTACAGGCTTGAGTTGCCTCCAGAGCTGTCGGAAGCGCGTGGCGTGTCCCACGTATCTATGTTTCGACATTATGTTTCAGATGCTGCACAGGTGATATCTTCTTAACCATTGGGAATCAACCCAGATATGACTTATGATGAGGAGCCAGTGACTATTTTGAATTGGAAAGACAAAGTTCTAAGAAATAAGACTGTGGGCCTTGGTAAAAAGTTTTTGGAGGAATCATTCAGCGGAAGAAGCTACTTAATGAGACTGAAGATTGGATGAGAGAGAGGTACCCAAAGTTGCTCTATGATTATTAATGGATTGTTTGGTTGTTTGAATTTCGAGGACGAAATTCTATAAGGTGGGTAGATTGTGACAGCCCGTCCCTGATTTTAAGATTTTTTAAAGTTTTAATAAAGGATTTTACAAAAATGCCCTTTGAGGCACGCGCATTGTTCGAGGTTAACCGTTGTGTCGTGCCATCTAAGATTTGTTTTCTTGACATATCCTCGTAGTACTCGTCGCTACGGACGCGTGGGCGCAAGCGGTTCGTGATTTGGAGTTATAACGAAAAAGATATTAAAGTTTGAAGTTTGGGCATTTTGGGAATTATAATAATAAAATATGGAAATTCTTTTATGGAAATGGATGGCCCAGATTAAAGGAAATATTAAATGGATGGCTGGGATTAAAAGGAATAAATTTATATGAGTTTATGTGTGTGTGTGTGTTGTGGCTGACGGGAAGAGGAAGAAGAAGAGAGATTGGGCAATCTGCCCAACCAGAGGAGAGCAGGAGCTCCGGGAGAGAAAGGGAGAGAGACTGACGAATGGGGAGAGGAGAGAGGAAGGAGCCCAGCCAATCGGAACAGGGAAAGGAGGAAAGGAGGGAGAAGGTGGCGCGGGGGATCGGCCGGATCCCCTTGGCCCGTTTTTGACACGGTCACGACCCGTGTCCATGTTCGACGATTTCCACTCGTTTTTCCGGCGAATTGCTTCAAGGAACCTCATGGGAAACACTCTAGGACCCTTGCTCTACCCATTCCACCTCAAATTTGGAGAGATTTGGTTTTGAAATTGGAAGAAACCGTGCAAAAAGGGGGCGCACGGGTTGGGTCCCTTTCCGTCAAGATGTGAAGCAATTTCTTCCAATCACCACCACCCATGGCATCCTCTTGAGGCCTAGAACAAAGCCCAAGCAGTGGTTGAGGCGTTGGAACAAGTTTAGAGGTCGAATTGGAGCACACCAAACCTAGGGTTTCCGACGGGTTTTGT
Organism: Heteromeles arbutifolia; assembly: GCA_024362995.1. NCBI lineage: Eukaryota > Viridiplantae > Streptophyta > Magnoliopsida > Rosales > Rosaceae > Heteromeles > Heteromeles arbutifolia. The sequence continues at coordinate 20,172,722 of JANCRC010000012.1, forward strand.
TGGAATTCGAGGCTTTTCCGACCGAATTGGCCTTGGCCACAGGTATGAAAGTTGTTCTAATCATTGAGATCTTCATTTCTGTAAATTTTGGTAATTTTTGGATAAAGTTGGATTTTCCGGCGAGCCGGGGCGGCCGACCGCCACCCACGGCGGCGCGTGCGGCGGCGCGTGGCCAGTGGGCCGCCAATGTTATTTTTAAGCTATATTGGATTTCCTGAGTTCAGTTTTGATAGTGGCTTAACGTTGGTTGATCATTTGGACTTAATTTCGATACGATGCATGGTTAGGCCAAAATATGAATTGACGATCCGACCGTTGGATTGTCACCAAACTTTGATACGTTGTAATACGTAATATTTGAGGATTATAGGAACTTACAGATCGAGAATCCGATTTACGGATCTCCCGGAATTGGAGTTGTAAGTTCATAAAATATAATGTTAACCGTCACTTAGTTTGGTAATTGGCGGAGATCCGACCGTTGGATGGTCATGAAATTTTAGGATGTTGTTCTAGAGATTTATTGTGGACCTCTGGAAGTTACGGATTGGAAATCTGAGTTGCAGATCTTCCGGATCGAACTTCATAGTGACGTGTTTTATATAAGTGATATATTCTATCGATATGATTCTGAGGTATGATTTGATGATTGTTTTAGGCGCCGATCGCCATGACGCCTTGATGTGTTGTGCTAGGGAGTTGCAGGGCGAACTCCAGGTGAGTGGGCAGTTTTGTTTTACGTATATACCTATATAAAGGAGTTTTTCCCAGAAAATCTATTTAACTGAAATATGATTTGAAAGTGTGATTTGAAATGCCATGCATAGATTCTATGAATCATGTGATTTGAAATGCCATGCATAGAATTTATATGAGATATGTGAATTGATATTATATGATGCATATATGTGAATTGGTGCTGCGGACGCACATGTGAGTATCAGGTGAGTTATATTTGGTGCATTGAATTGTTTGATGTGATTTATGTTGATAGCTCATAACCTGCACCCCTGGTGTTAGTGCTTATGTTATTCACCGCATCACACGCTCACCTTGGATCCAAGTAGATGCTAGTCGTACAGACCACTGGAGGTGGTTCCGACATGCTAGTCGTACAGACCTTAGAGACGGTTCCGACTAGTAGGTGACCTTAGATTATGTGCACAGATGATTGATGAGAGAAGCACTAGAGCGTATTATTACACCATCCGAGTCGTACAGACTACTACAGGTAGTTCCGACTCATGTGCAGCGTAGTGCCGTACAGGTCGCAGTTGGCGACTCCGGCAGTGCCGTACAGGTCACAGTTGGTGACTCCGGCTGGATTGGATATTGAGCTCTAGAATCAGCCGTACAGGACCACTGCAGGGTCTCCGGTTGATTTATTATTTCACCTGATTTATGTTGATGCATCCATATTATGTTTTTGACGCATGGCATGGCATATTTTCTGAAAAGTGATAAAGAATGGTGTTTTGAGATTTTTGAAGCTATATATATATTTATATATGCTATTTTCTGGGAAAGTATACATGTTTTACAGCGAGGGGTTAGAACTTTGATAAAGGAAAGTTTTGAAAAGATTTGTTTTACTGACCCACTCAACTTTGTTTTGCGCCCCTCCAGGTTTGAGATAGCAGAGCTTTGGTGGCCACGAGGAATCCAACGGTGTTCTGACAGAATTCACAATTGTATTTTTTAAGCTTCCGAACTGTGTAAATGGTTACGTCACTCTCACGTGACGGCCAGCATGCCCTCCTTCGGGACGGGGTGTGTCAATTCCTACGTCTAAAATAATTAATAAAAAAGAAGAAGAGGTATTTTAGGAAAATTCAAAGTTAGCACCTTGAGTTAGCTTCTTTGATTCCAATACATTCCAAAACTGAGACAGATTGCTCTCCGCTTCTTCTCATAATACACACATGCAGTTTCTATTTTTTGACCAAGTAAAGCATAGTCGACATCTTTTACAGTCGCTTAGATTGTGTCTCCCTACATGATTGAAAAAACAATTGAATCACAATTAACATTTATTAACATAATTTTTAAATCATATATCCAATCTCACAGAGAGATCACAATCAAACAGTTGGTGTTTGGCGGTGAAACTTAAAAACCAAAAATGAACTTTAATGTCCTAGAGAGAACAAAATTGCAAGCAAAAGTAGAATATTGAAACAATATAATGGTAGTCACGAAATAAGTTTATGGGTTTGCTAATATTGATTATTAGGTTCCAAGTTTGTCTCAATTTATCATTTTCTATTAAGCTGAAAGTGTAAACATTTTGGTACTTACCAAGAAAAAAGCAATTAATTATTTGATGACACTTACAAAACCTATTGGGATATATAGGCTTTGATTAAAGGTTAAGTATCTACCAAAAGATTCCAACAAATGCATGGAATATCTACTAAGTATTTGATAAATCCAGATCTTTCTCTTCCTCCGTTTCCTTGCACCCCAAGAAAAGAAAAGCAATTTTGTGTCAAATCCAGAGCAAACATTAAAGAAAGTTAACAGTATAGGACATAAATGTTTGCCCAAATAAAAAAGGAAAGATATTTCCTAGCTATACTTCAGAGTTCCAAAAGAAGGAAAGATGTTTCCTAGCCATATTTTAAGCAAGCTCACATACACAAAACATATCAATTCTATCATACACATAAGTCAAACAAAAGCATCAGAGCCAATAATAACACGGAATTGAAAACCCATCAACCAATTTATTAACATATTTTTGTGTAGATCGCTACCTCTGTATTCTTAATTTATCAAATTGATTAAAATTACTAATTCTCTTATTTTTGACAATACCCCTCCCACTCCAAAATGATAAACAAAAAAATTCTCAATTTCTTATATCTCACAAAGAAAAGCATATGCATGTCCATTTTAGCTCTTACAACCGAAAGAAAAATCAGGGTTTCTTAGTTTTTTACCCAAATCCACGAATTTGAACAGTTTAATATTGAGCCGTTCATTGTCGCTAGTTATACTAAAATATCAGGATTTTTTGTTATTAATATCGATAAAACTCAATTGAGACCTCTCGAATCATTCATTATGCATATTGATGTCATTTTAATGTCAAACCTTTTAGGAATCTAAGCTCATCAACGCGTATTTCTGAAAAAATATATATTCCAAAGCGACACTTAATTTCACATGATAAAACCAAAAAGGGTAAAAATACAGCAATGAAGCGACTTTTCATTCCCAATGGCCAATTTTATAGGATTCAAGCCATACATGGGAATCAAGAGGATTGAAGCTATCAGGCATAAAACATAGTTACCGATTGATGGAAATGGCCAAAATATAAGATAGATAAGAAGAAATTCTACTCACTTTCTGAAAGTAACTTTTTGCGGTAAAACTTAATGTGCTTAAGGAACAATATTTCATAAGTAGGAAAGTCGTTAACTTTGGAAAGATTGATCCCCCTTGAAAATACAGCTGATCATTCGTGTACTCATCAAATTCAACCATCATTGCAATCATGTACCACACCTTTCCTCAGATCTCTCATGCATTTCCAAACGGTTAAAAAATGTATAATTTTACTTATCATGAAAGGCCAAGGAGATTACAATGATTATAGTCTGGTGTAAGCAAACCTGATATACTACAACTGATGCATACAATCCAATTAAAATGTTCATGAAAACTGCCAACACGATACTTGAAACAACCACAATTAGCCATAGATTGTCAAACCAGCAATAGGATGGAAGCTATTTCAAGAAATGGACCTTCTCGAGTAATCAGATCATGAATCAGTCGATAACAGCCTTTAAGCAGCATAAAGGGACCCTTTACAACAACAATTACAGTGTAAACAGAATCTCCATGATCAGCCCCAACACGCCAACTATATTACATCCCAGAATGTGAATCAACCTACAATATGTCCCCGAAAAGAATTGAGTTCGGATTAAAACCGCTCTTTTAAGTAATGTTATTTCAAATGTTTATATTTGGCTACCGCTACATAATTTGACGATAGAAGCAAAACAATTTGAGTCACTAATTACAACACGATTACCTTATAGTTCGATTCAAATGTTTATACTTGGCAAAATCAATCACGAATGACTGTTCGTATGTATCCAAGATCACCAATTAGGCAGAATCACTCAGGACTAACAATATAGGCACCCAAGCATCCCATGACACACTATGATTGAATAACCTGCACAAATATCCCAATAAACCTACAGATTAGTAAAAATAATAGAAGAGCGTTTGATGTTGAATGTCGAAAATACATAAAGAAAGTAGGTGGACGGATATAAATTTCCAAAGAGATCGACATTGCGATCAGATGGTTTCCATAGAATTCAAGCCATACGTGGGAATCAAGACGATTGAAGCTGTCAGGCATAAAACATAGTTACTGATTAATAGAAATGGAAGTGTATACAAAGTATAAGATAGAAAGTAAGAAGAAAGTATACTCACTTTCTGAAAAGTGACTTTAAAGGCAAGGACACAACAGGTACATACTTCTTCATCGAACCCAACCTTTCAACAGAAAACTAATAAAGGAAAACAACAGTCTTGTTAATTTCCTCATTGCTTGAACCAAGCATAATATTCTTTTCATTAAATTTAAATAGCATTATGTCAGATTCATAGATGTCACCTCGAGGCCAATGTTACCTTGAGTACAGAGAGCAAAAGCCCCAAAATCTGAAGGAAAAAAAAGTCTCTCGAGTCTAAAAACAAAACCAAATTAAACACGAAGATATAGAATCCGAGGTTAGAAACAAAACCCCCCAAAATTATGAAAACAAAATTTGAACACAAAACCTATTTTTAAATCCAAATTTACACATCTAAACACATAATATTGAAAACACAAAATTACTCCAGCGGAGAACTCGTATAAAACAATACTTTCTATGGGCTAAGTTTTTTCTTCAAATCGACACCAGATTCACTGTTTTTAGCAAGAAGACGTTATGATTTGTAGTTTAAGAGTGAAAGTATTGAAGAAACAATCGTTTTCAGCAAGAAAATGAAAGAGAGAAGTCGAGGTTTGAGAACGAGAGAAGGGTGGGAGAGAGACGAACCTTCTTGCATGCTTGAGAGAGAGCTCGGCTTTTCCATCTGTCTTTCCTTCCACGATGAGCAACACATGTATAGGAGTCTGGAACCAAATGCAATATCCTGAATAACCTGGTCTCCCTCGTTTGGAAGAATTGAGGATCACTAATATGTTCTCTTCAATTCTTCCCACATTTCTCATACTGCTTAAAAAGTGCAGTTAAAAACATGTAAAAGCATTATTACAAAAACAAAAACAAAAAAATGTGTTTAGTCAAACACCTGGTCTCCCTCTAGTAGATAAGTTCGACCAAAAATTGAAAACGTTCAGTTTTCCTGTATCTTATCCCCATTGCTGGAAACACCCGGTGCCAAAACGCCCAAATATTACCTCCCACCTACCATGCAGTGCATAATACAATCATCCTATAAATACGAAAAAAATCTCTACAAATAACCATATCGGCATTCAAATTCTAGCAAGAAACACAATCGGAAAACAGAAATTTTTCAGAGACCAAGTCTCCCACCTAACATGCAAATTACATAGAAAGAAATTTGATTTCAGAAAAAGTGAAAAGGCTTACACAAATAGAAAAACGTATTTGAGTGGCGGTCGTGGCGCCTGCGTTCAGCCAAAGACAATTCAAACAGGAATTAAACAGCCAAGTTATGGGTATATTCAAGACTGCTTAAGATACTACAAATATTTTCAAGATAACTCTAAATTTAAGTTGTACCAATTTTAAAAGATAGATAGTCATTTGCACAATATCTTGCCAATATGGCAAAATATATCATGCAGCAATTGGTATGCAATTAAAAGCCTGGACGTGCATCCAAGTCCTTATCTTGTTCTTCTTGGCCGGCACCAACCCAAACCAAAACCAAATTAAAAAACTGATTCAACTTGTATATTAATTAAACAAAAGATTTGTATATTAAAATATTATTGTAATTTCGGAATAAATAAATAGTAAAACTTTAATTTTTAAGGCAATAAAAAACAGAGCATCACAATGCAATTCTCCTTCTCTCACAAAAACAAAAAAAAACAAAAAAAACAAAAAACAGAGTGTGAGTGATCGGAAATCTTTAGAAATGGTTAAGAACGCAGTGCTGATAGGATACAACTACCAAGGAACGAAGGCGAAGCTCAAAGGCTGCATAAACGACGTCAGACGAATGCACTGATACCTCGTTGACCGCTACGGCTTCTCCGAGGACGACATCCAAGTTCTGATCGACAAATTTTCTAATCCCTAAATAAAAAAAACCACAAATCCAGAAAAATAATGAAAAATTTTCTAATCTTCCCCCCAACCCACGAATCCAGAAAATTATCTTTGGGTAAATTTCTAATGGAATATAATAGAATCCAGAAGGTCAGTACCTTCACTGATATTAGAATCAAACTAATGGGATATAATAGAATCAAACACATAATTGACGTGGATTAGGACGGTGCGTTGTTGATTAGGATGAGTCTAAGGAATACCTTAAGTTGTAGGGACGAGATTGAAAAAAGTTTTAATCATAAGATACGTACCTTATGAATCTTAAGTCCCAAACTATGCCTCTAGCCTTAGAATGATTGAAAGGACTATCGAACATCTGCAAAGGTCAGTTTATGCCGTATTCAATAGTAAGTGTTAGACTAAGCATGTAGTGACATAGAGTAGACATAAAGGTGCTCGTCTATAAGAGTGAGTTCATTGAAAGTTGTTCAACCATATAAGTGTACGGATGAAATATTAACTACTCATAAATCATATCACACTTGAGTTGTGGATGTAACTAGTTCTTAGACCTGAGGCATTATTGGTTATCTCATTTTAGTGATGGTGATCTTTGGCTTTACCTTGAAGCCCTCAAACGATAGTGGAGCCTTATAGTGCGGGGATCGAGATCATATGCATTAACATCGAGATATGTGAATGCACAACAATGAATTTGTAACCTTCTAGATAATCATGAAGGAAGATATTCTTGGAGCCCCTTGACAATCTATTTCTGGAAGTCTGGCCAAAGCAACTTACATGAGATACATCAAGGTGATCATATCTATATGTAGAGTTTGATAGTCGTTCCATACTCTGTATATATGATCGAAATATAGTGGACAGAGGAGCCCAACAACACTGTAACCATAACTAAGGTTCTAAATATCTGTTGTATGAACTCAAATATATTCTGGCTAATTTGGGTAGCGGGTAGCCATTGCTAGATGCTATAGCTTGTGGATACTCCTACAAAATTGAATTAGAATGATTTCTAATTATGTAAAACTAGATTAATCAAATTATCCATTGTTGACTTTAGTTGAAACCTATAATGCTAGTCCATATCCATCAACATGAAGATTGAAAAAGACCAAGAGTCCAATTTGAACTAAAAATCACCAACACTAAACATAATTTTGTTGGCACACCAAACATAACTATACATTTGAAAACAAGAGATGAAAATAAAAATTTTAGAAAGGGCAAAATATGTTGAGGAAAATCAAGGTTTGGGCTTGGGCCGCTTGGCCCCAGCCACTACGTATCCAAGTTTCCAGCTGAATGTTTGGTAGTGATTAACTGGTCCTCCTACTCAATTGTCATTTCTTGGCCGTGTGTCTCAGCTTCTCAAAGTCTCTAGCTTTTACTCTCTCGGTCTCTCTCTGCATCCTTCTCTCCGATTTCTGCTGTGTTTCACTGACATTTCGTTTGTGTTTTTTTCTGTGAAGTTTCTAAAACTTCTTACCATTTTCTTTCATTCTCTGGCCCCCCTTCAGGCTTATCCATCTTCATGGCTTCCAGTGAGTCTCTCTCTCTTCCCTCTCCCTCTCTCTCTCTTCCACACACAGACAGCACACTTGAGAAAACTCTGACTTCAATGTTTATATTGGTTGTTTTTGGTTTTGGGGATGTGGGTTTTTGCTTAATTAATCTATTGATGTAGTTGGAAATTGGGGTTGGGATTTTGCAGCTTGTATCCGTGGAAGTTTTTGGCACTGCTCATAGAATAGGTTAACCATGTAAATGCAGCAGTGCTTAGTACTTGTTTGATGCATTGCCATCAATTTTCCTGTGAATCTGATTCTGAATTCAATTGGGTCTGGTTTCTTATGGTAATTGGTAAATGATATAGAAAGATAGAAAAGGTGAAGAACTGCTTTCTTGGGTCGTATATATGTTACAATTGTATTGCATGAACAGATTCTGATTGAAATTTATTTACAGGGTTCTTATTGTCTGCTTATTTTTTCGTAGAATCATTTCTTATATCAAGCTAGTCGATGCACTGCACGATTCATATTTTATTATATGATTTTAGTTATTTGATCATTTCTGATAGGATTTGGGTGGCAGGTAGCCTAGGGGCATTGAATGCTAAAATCACAAACTTGAACTTCGGTAGAGCAAGAGTTGGGGTTCTAAAGTCATATGGCGTAAGAAGTTGGACGGGGAGAAAACCACAATTGTACTCATGTTTATCGATATCAAGACAGTCAGAGAAAGTATTACATGTGCGCAGCATTCCATCACTAGAAACCCTGTGTAAGTTCATTTTATTGATGTAAATTGTTTCCTTTTCGTCCCTAGGTAGTTATACATCAAGTCTGGAATTTGCTTATCAGTACTTGAAACATCAAGTTTGTTTGATTCTTATTCAATCACAAATGGCTTCTCAATAACCGATGCATGTACATAAATATCTACATGCTATTACATTAGAATCTCTGTTTATTTTAAGCTTATAAAATTTGTGCAGTAGCTCATACTGAAGTGAAAATGACATGGAAATTGAGTATTTGATAGTCTGGATATATTTACAAGTGCAATTATATCCACTTTACCAAACAGTTTTTCAAAGAAAAATAATCCATTGTTCTTAAGTTACATTGTTTAGGTACGGTATGTGATTTTACAGTCTTGTATTCCTATTATATTCTTCAATCAATGTTGAAGCGACGAATTATATTTGTTTATCATATTTTTTGTAAAACAAATGATTGGAGGCATATTGTTGCATTTCCAAAAATATAGTGTGCATCTTGAAACCTGTTAAGTCATATTTGGTCATATTTATATATCCAGTAATCTGCGACCGAAACTTTGGGTAGGCATTACCTTGGGATTATTATTGTGTATAATTCGACGGATATTGTAAGTTTGACTGATTTGTAAATGTTAGACTTTTTAATCTTTTCTTTCTATATTTTGTTCCGTCATAATTTCCCTTTCATTCTTTATTTGTTTCCCCTCCAATACATGAGCTGTAAAACTTGAGAGTCTGTCCTGTTGGCATAGTAACTCAGTATGAAATTTTTTTTTTAGTACAGATACGTTTACTGACTATGACAGTTTTGAAGTACGAGCTTGTAGAAACTCAAAGAATATTTACACTGCATATGGTATTGACATGATAATATCGGTTCTTGTAATGTATAATCTATTCATAACACAATGCTTTTGTTGATGATGTAATAGCTGCTACAAGTTTAGAAGAGGTTCCTGAAGAGAGTGGAGATTCTGGTCCGACAAACCAGCTCATTCAAAATTTTGACGACGTAAGTTCACTAATAATTTACGATCCTTATTCTATGCCCCATGTCTAAATTTGACAAATAATTATAGATTAGTGCAGTGTTGAATGTAGGCATGGTTGTTTCTTAGATTTTTATGATTTTATCTTGGGAGGAATTATGATCCAAGAACTATTTTTCAATGTTGTTCTTTTTATGTATCAAATGGTAAGACAAACACGAAGAGCAAATGTAAAATCCTTCCAGTTGCATTTAGTTGCACAAGTTTACTTTTTTAGTTTGTGTCGAAAAAAAAGGGAGAAAATAGGTTATTGGTAGGTTTGCTATAACCCACAAGTTGCATGCATTTAATCTTCATCACTGGTTTTGGGAAATCCTGCTATGGTCTATTGTATATCGGAACATAATGCTTTCTAGTACTTAAATATAAGAAACAAAAGACAAGTTTCATTCTTAGACTGTAAAATATGTATTTCTAGGCCGGTTTAGTATAGACCTGGGTGGTATTGTGAAATATAGGGATATTTTCACGAAATCTCTCTACTTTTTGTTTCCAATACTATCTTATCACGCGACCAAATTGAAGTATCCGTGCATCATAGGTTGTTGAAGTGCCCCCATAAAATTTTCCTGTTGAAATTTACTTCTGTTAGCATTGCCATGCAATTCGTGGCTTTCATTTTATTTATAATTAGATTACAGAATTTTCTCTTATCATTTACTCACCAAAAAGCAGCTTGTGACCACTTTTTTGAGTTTGAAACCTGTACATTGGTTTATCTTGTTTGTAGGTACAATCTTTGCTCACAGCAATATGTGATACAACTACAGTTGCGGAGGTCAAAGTAAAAGTAAGCAAGACTGTTTCTCTATTTTAACTTAATAATTTACATGAATTGTAAATAATCTTGCAACGTACGATTAAATTTTTCATTCCGAACCACTCTCCTTTTTTCTTTATGCTTCCTATTGGTATGGGGTGCTTCTGTTGATCCTCCATCTGGTATATTATTAATTCACACAATCTAACCACATAATCAGATCGGTGGATTTCAGTTAAATGTGGTGAGGCAGCTGACTGGAAAAATTAGCACACCACCTCCCCCAAGTCCTGCTCCTGTTAGTGCTAGTGAAAATGCTAAAGCACTTGATTCGAATGGCGCTGTTCCTACACAATCTGTAGCTATCACTAGACAAGAATCGTCTTCGAGGAGTATCCAGACTTTGCTAGATAGAGCGGCAGATGACGGCTTGGTGTTAATTCGTTCTCCACGAGTAAGAAGCCAAACAACATGCACTTTATCATCTTATAAAATCTGGATACTAAAATAACCAATGGTACAGGTGGGGTTGTTTAGGAGATCTCGAACCATAAAGGGGAAGCGTGCTCCACCATCATGTAAAGAGGTACATCTTTTTACGATGATTTGTTAATTTTGAGGGAAAAATTGTGGAATTTCGTGCTTGCTTAAAGGCAGTAATGGCTGGCACACTGCCAGGACGTGGGAATAATTTGTTTTCTTTTGCTTAATTTTGGACCTTTGATGGGCTTGTACTTCTTCTTGGCTTGTTAATTTTTCGGCTTAGTATAGGTTCATTTTGTACTATAATGTATATTGCACTATTATATACAACCGATATGCTCTCTTTATCATACCATTGACAAAATGCTTTAGTCTCTTAAGTGACTTTTCTAATTCTTTCCTTTTTACACAACAGAAGCAAACCGTGAAGGAGGGACAAGTGATTTGCTACATAGAACAGCTTGGAGGGGAGCTCCCGATTGAGGTATGCATCAGATGAGAGACGCAGGGTGTTCAATTTTCTCTTCCCCTCCCAGCTGTTGTCCTTTATCTTTTAACATAGTTTTTGACTTATCCATTTTTTCTTTTGAAGTCTGATGTAGCTGGGGAGGTTATCAGGATACTTCGAGAAGATGGCGGTAAGTTTTTATACATTTCAGTTCTTTTAATGCCGGATTTTGTTGATGCTACTGGTGTCACGTTATCATGTAATTTTCGTTTTATCTTAACAGATCCCGTTGGATATGGTGATGCTCTTGTTGCAGTTCTCCCCTCGTTTCCCGGGATTAAGAAACTTCAATAGACGATCGGTTGAATACTAGTGTATTGAAAAAATAAAGTAGATTTGTTCTAATTTTCTTTTATTTGTCTCCTTTCTACCATCAATTTTACAGTAAATCTTTCGTAACTTATTACACAAACTATACATGATACGCAGCGTTACTTGTTGCCATCAAATTCAATATGTTTTTCTGTAACATAGTTTTTTGACTCATTCATTGTTCGTTCTTTTGAAAAAAGAACCCAGAATTCGTGTTTCGTTGGTGCGTTAGGTGCAAGAAAACTATCTGCTTAGTATATTTAACGTGCTACCGATTCGTGCTGTAGGTCCGAAGTAAGGACTTCGGTTTTGGTTAGTTGCCTAAAGGGGAGGAGGTTGCGAGGGGAATCAATTCGCGTTCAAATTACTTTAAAGAAAAAAAAGGCTAAGTAGGTTGAGTTTGAGCGACCAACACTTGAAGTAACCAAAAATTGCACTTCAAGTTGTGGAAATCTAGCTACGCATGACAGCCTTATACATGCCTCTGTCCTTAATACTACTAACTTGACCGTCATAGTGTCTTTCACTAGCACCGCATTGGTTGCCATCATCCTCGAGACTTGCTCATCTTGTATGTTATGTTAGTAATCCCAAAAAACAAAAATATCGTGCTCGAACATATCGCTCAAATCATTAAGTCAAGAAATGAAACACAACAATCTTATAGTTGCTGAAACAAATTTATCAACTATGTCTTATCATATCATCTTATTGGATATGAATGTCAAGATGATTGTATTGAATACATGTAAGTATTGTAGTCAGTCTACATCGTATTGAATTTGGCTACAATTATCAACTTAACAATTTAAAGCTCGTGCGAAGCCATAATAAATCACTATCCTAATTTTAAAAGAAAAGCTAATGAAAAGGGCTTGAGAACTTTAAGTTTTAACCAAAAACCATGTTATAACTTTATTTAGTGGTTAGTACAAAGTCCAATACTAAATCAACCAAACTAAAATGGCCCAACCAAAATAACATGTTGGTTTGCTGATTTTGCCCCTAACGTTTTAAGTTAAGTTAGCTTAATTATTCCGTTAGTTTAGTTATTTCGAAATAAGAAGCCTTTGTTTTGCAGAAAAGTTGCAGAGTTCTTCAATTCTTTTTTCGGAACTGGTTGAAGATTTTGAGAGTTCATTTTCAAATCCTGATCGTCGTTGTCGTTCATCGTTTCACTGGAGTTTCGTAATCTGATCGTCGTTCTTCATAGTTTCATTAGAGTTTCGTTTTTTGTTTGGAGGTCATGGACACTGTATTACAGGTTTGGATGCGATTTTGTTGTTTAGTTTTGCAAGTAATTTGTTTAGTTTTGTATTCACTAATACATTTTTTGTTAATTTGTGTTCAGATTACAAGATTTCAGTTATTTGATTAAGTTTTTGAAATTCTCAGTTTGCAGCTTACTATTTTGAAGGATCGCATGTAAGTTTTGATTTGTTTTTTTTTTATTTTTTTTGTTTATATTGTATGTTTTTTTTTATAGATGCTTTTGTTTAAATTTTTCAGAAATTTTTTATGAATTATTCTTGTTGATCACATTGGCTGTGTTTAAGATTTCAAAAATAATGAATGTAATCTTATAACAGTTTCTGAAACCGTGGTTATTATAATAATTTTTTATTTTTTATTTGTTTGTGATCGTTTTGTTTTAGAAATAATGTTAGTTTTTGGTTCTTTTTTATGTATGTGGTTTCAAAAACAATTGTTGTTTTGTCTTGAAAATATTGAATTCAGTTTTAAGAACAAAACAGTTCATCTACCATATCAATTCTATCATGGGCATATATAGCTCGTGATAAAAACTATTAAATTACCACGACCAAGTTTAACTCGTGGTAGATAACATTAATCCACCACAACCTGATTTTGACCTGTTGTTAAAAGTGAATAATCTACAATGGGCATTTAAATCTCTTATGAAATATCATAATCACCACGAGATATGCTCATAGTGGTTACTTCACACTACCACATTGTCTTTTATAAATTCATCACGCCTTATGTTTTTTTTTTCTTTAGTTCATTGTATTCTTAAAGGGTCAAGGAGTATAGTTGTAAAAAACATCAAAATCGGAGCTAAAATAGCCGTTAAATCGTGATTTTTCATTTATAACCGTCGAAAAATTTCTTCCTGTTACCTAATCTCTGAATGTTTGTTTTTTGCAATTTTTGACGCATGTTATCTTGGAGTATATATAAACAAGTTTGACGGTTAGATCATTGAAACTAGTTTCACAGAATGCGTATCAAAGCGATAGATTCAACAAACACTTACGGTCTATTTTATACTTCCATTAAGTATAACATAAGATTTTGTGGTCCACTAGTGTAAATATTTTAAATTGAAGATCGAATTAGTTCATTGTATTCTTATGGTATCGAGGAGTGTAGTTGTAAAAAAAAAAAAAATCGGAGCTAAAATAATCTTTAAATCGTGATTTTTCATTTATAACCATTTTAAAATTTCGTCCTGTTACCTAATCTCTAATGTTTGTTATTGGTGATTTTTTATGTATGCAATCTTTGAGTATATACAAACAAGTTTAATGGTTGAATCTGTAAACACGAAAATTTTGTAACGAATGAAACGAGAACACGTGTACAAAGTAGATTTGTATTGATTTGAATTTGTAGATTACAATCTCTGTTTACAACTTTTCCTCTTATTCAATCTTCAAATTTGATGTAGATGCGTAGGTTGTTGATCCAAGGGTCGCGATGACTTGATCTCGAACAAACGATTGCTTCAAGTTTTGAGCTTAAAACAATGCGTGGATGGTCTTCACCTCAGGTTTAGGGCTGTGACAAAGATAGAGTTGATGTAGGATTTCGTTGATTCAAGGGTCTTGGCGACTTGATCTTGAATCAAATGTCGTTACAAGTTTTGAGTTTGCAACAAAGTCTTGAAGGAATCGGCACAAGTGCTTGTTGATTCTTCAAGGGATGCTTTGGCTTTGGTTGAAAGAAAGCTTCGGCTTTGTTTGTGCGTTATTTGAAGAGAGCTTTGGCAGCGTATTAGTCTTCAAAGATTTAGCAGAGGTTCTCCTTTTGTGAGAATTTCGGCCTTGAATGTAGAAATTGTCGACCTTATGCTTGTCTGAGGACCTTGTATTTATAGACTTCCAAAGTTATGCCTTTGGATGGATTTGGCTTTGATTTGTGTCTTGATTCATTGATGGGAGAATTTAGGCATGTTTGGTGTCTTAATTTTGGCCACTTTCCCTTACCTTGGCCGAATTATAGGGCTTGTTACCTATTTTGTGAATAATCTTCAATTCTTGCTTGTTTTGTGAAGATGTTTTAGCTTTCTTTCTGGTTTTAGGAGCAATTTGGGCCCCTTGCCGATTTTAAGGAGAGATTCCCCTCTTTTGCCGAATTTTGGGGAAGTTTTGAGCTTCCTTTGCTCGATGTGTGCCACATGTCATTGATGACATGTTCATTTGTGATGAGTCATATGCCACGTGGAGCTTTGTGATGCATTATTTGTATGCAATGAAATTTACATGTCTACAGGATCGTTGAAATTAGTTTCATAGGATGCGTATCCCGTCAAATCGGTAGATTCACTAACACTTAGAGTTTATTTTATACTTCCATTAAATATAACATAAGATTTTGTGGTATCCACTAGTGTAAATATTTTAAATTGAAGATCAAATTCTTTCATTGTATTCATATAGGGTCGAGGAGTGTAGTTGTAAAAAATCATCAAAATTGAAGCTAAAATAGCCGTTATATCGTGATTTTTTATTTATAACCGTCGAAAAGTTTTGTTCCGTTACATAATCTCTTATTGTTTGTTTTTTATGATTTTTTATGTAGGCGATATAAGAGTTTATACAAACAATTTTGACGGTTGAATCGTTGAAATTACTTTCATAGAATGCGTATTTCATCAAAACAATAGATTTTAATAGAATCATACATTTTGACAAAGAAAAGAAAATCGAATCATACATAATTGAAAACATTTGGAGGAGGCGGGAGATTAAAAATTTGGAGGGCTGCCAAAATTTTGGCATGGCGCCCAAAACCTCAACTTCCTATTTCCATTTTGTTCAAAGAAAAAAAAAAAAACTCCCAATTTCCAAAGAGAGCTCGTTAGCTCTCTCTCCCCCTCCTCCTTTTCATTTCTCACTTGCAGCTTCTCTGCCTTTCCTTTTTAGAAATTTCCAAAATCCTCGGCTTTGCATATCCGAGCCCAATTCCACCTTTTCGAAATAAAAAACAAAACCATCTCTCATTGGAAACCCGGCGAGTTCCTTGCGAATTGGTCCTCCCTTTCGTTGACTGCACACCCAAGTCCGCGGCTTCTTGTGTGAGGTAAAAATCCCAAAGCTAGTTCCAATATGCTCATGTATGTGTTCTGTGTGATATTGCATGTAACTTGTGAGGAATGGTTGAAAAATATGACCACAATATAGATTGGAACTCTGCGTGGATACACCATGGCCTCTGTGCTGCTTGGATACTCAGTGCTCAAAAGTTGTTTGTACATAGTTTCTATCAATAGTCTTCTTACCCATATGATCATCATTTTGTTCTTCTTATAGGGGGGAGAGAGAACTTAAAGTGGTTATCAAATTTGTTGTAAGTAATTTGGGGTAAGCATAGTATGACCACCAAGTGTTTGACGAAATGTCTCAAAGAGTTATGACATTTTGGAATGCGTTTGGAAATTGGGTTATTTGCTTCTTTACTTGTAAATCCAAGTATTTTTTTTATGAAAATTGAATTTATTAGGAATTTCAATGAAACCATTTACTGATTTTAGGAAATGGGCTTGTTTTTTATGCTATAAGATTTGATGTGAGTGTGATGTTAATCAGCCATTGAAATACCACAAATTTTGGTTGTAATCATTTTCTTTGTCTCTTTCTTTATCAGTTATTTATTAATTGATAGTTTTCTAATCTCTTTTGCAGGCAATGATAACAAGAGGCAAAGACAAGGGCGGGTGTTATCAAGAGAGTCATTCTCTCTACAAATTTGTGGTACCTCATGTTTTCTAATAATTTTGTATTTAATTCCATTATATGATCTTTAACATATATATATTGGATGGATATTCTTTTTTTTTTGTTGGGTAAGTTCTATTTTTGTTTGTATCGTTTTATATTAGCTTCTTTTAAATTAGTAGGTGTTTAGAGAAGGTGATTTGATGTGTGTAGGATGGGTTATGGTGCTTGGATTGGAAACAGCAGAAGTGGATATAATAAGTGGGATGTGATTACTCGATGCACTGCACAGTTTTGTATTTTTATCAGAAGTTCAGAACATCTGCTTTTTTTATTTACCTTTTGCTTTTCAACAGGCTATGTCCATTCTTAAAAATCTACAGAATGAACTAAATGTGAACTCTAGAAAATTGTTGCATGATGGGCCATGTGGTAAATATTTTTGTTATACATTCGAGTAAAATGCAAATGTATGTTTGATGAGGTTTGCTTTAGCATGTGATTGCTGAAATGAATGCTTCTAGTCTGTTCATTACATGTATGTTCTATGGATGACTTTGTAATTGATATAGTTGTTTTCCGTCTTGCAGTAGGTGTTTCTATTATGTGATTGTGTAGGTTTTCCCTGGGGCATGGACAACGGTGCTTGTCTCACTTGACAATCCCGAAGCGCGGGATTCATGGCAGGATGGTGTTCGTGGCACAAATTGTCCAATCCCCCTTCATAGAATTGGACTTGTCAGTTTCAAGTTAGAGGCAAAAACTGTACATGAAATACTAGTTTTAGAGGTAGAGCGGTTGATAAGAATATCTTAGAAACTTGATGACTGTAAGTTAAGTTCTTGACTGCTTTGGTTTTGTTGTTCGATTTAGTGTACAATTTACTGCATGTAATATTTGAATTTGTGACTTTTTATGTAATTATTATATTGTAGTAAATGTGTAATTTTTGTTTAAAAATATTTAAATATATATTTCTCATCAAATTTGTTATTATTATTTTTTATTTTGGGAAATTTTATATAACAGGCATTAATCGTGGTAAATTAGTAATCTACAACATTCATAGTACATGTGGTGTTAGATCCCAATCCAACATGGGCACAGTCTGTGGTTACATGCCATTTGACAACGGCTATAGCTTGTGGTTGAAACTAAGACTTTTTATCACATCCTGATTACTAACGAGCACAGTACCCGTGGTAGATGAGCTTTTTTCTTCTAGTGTTTATAACAAATTAATAAACAGTTGTGGTTGTGTTTACATTTTGTTATTGGTTATTGTTATACATGTGCATTAATATTTGTGTATTGATTTGTAATTTTTTTTTTTGTGTCCAATAGTTATGGAGAATGTAAACTAGCTCAGTTTACATATGGTGGTTTATCCGTCGTTAGTTCTATTTCATCAATTTCTACATTCGATCATATTTGTATTGTTCTTTACTCTAGGTTTAAGGGTTTGAGACTTGGTTGTTTTGAGTTGAGATATGCTTTGAATGAAGATTTTACTATTGTGATGTGGATGTTATGAATATGTTGTTAGTTCTTGATGTTGTTGGAAAATCCATCGTAGAAATACTGGTTATGGATAAATGTGCTGGTTCTATAGTTCAGTTACCTACGGATAACGTATATTCTTCGTGATGTACATCAAACTCTATGACTATTGTTAGTGAAAATGATAATTTAGGGAAGTATGGTTCTTATGGTATCCATAATTATGTCATGTGAATGAGATAGTTTTATAGAATTTGAAGGGCAAGTTTTTAGGGGAGTGGTGTTGATTTTCAAGATAAGTTGAAGAAGTTTTCTGTTGAATGTGGTTTTGATTTGAAGAATGATGAGAATTGCATTAGTGCTGAGTGTTCTAGGAAGAAATCGGATGGTTGTCTTTGACGTGTGTATGTGTCCAAATGTGATATTAATGACTTTTTCATTATTCTGAAGTTGCATAATGTGCATATATGCAAGAGTATGATTCGAAATAAGAAAAACAAAGTTGTTGGTCGTCAGTTTGGTTCTTCTCTCATCAAGAATAATGTTCAATCAAAGCCTCTTATAAACTGAAGGAGATCATTTCAAACTTAAAATGGTTTTATGGATTAGATATTGATTATGCTACTGCATACTTTGGCAAAGAGATGACATCTTTTGCGCTAAATGGCGACGATGTCAATGCTTACAAGTTCTTGCCTTGGTATGTTGAATATGCTCGTTCAACCAATCCTAATTCTGTGTTTGAGCTTGAAGTTGTACTAGAGACCAATAGATTTCTTCGTTTGTTCGTTGCTTATGATGCATGGAAAATGTTTCATATTTTGTCGCCGATGTTATTTATTGATGGTACTTTTATTAAGAACAAATACAAGAGCACACTTCTATCTAGTTGTGTGAAAAATAGCAGATGGTGAGTTAATAGTTTCTGACTTTATATTCGATATTATTTGTTTTGTTTTGTAAAAAAAAATTAATTTTTTTTTTAGAAATAGTTGAAGCGCAATTTAAGAAATAGTTTAATGACGTTTATAGAAATAGTTCAACCACAATTTCGTAAGTAGTTGATGCTTGACTATATTTATTTCTTTTTGTCGTGCATAGATCTTTGATTTTATTTTTAAATAAAAGAACAAAGTTGCAAAAATAGTTCAAGCACAGCTTGAGAAATAGTTCAATCATAGTTGCAGAAGTAGTTGACATTTGACAGTATATTTTCTTTTGTGTTGTGCAGAAATTTTTTATGTTGCTTATGAAACAATAGCAAATTGGAGACGGTTCTTGTCAATATTATCTAGTATATTGAGGCCTCAAAATAGGGTGGTCACGTCTATGTCGAATATATATGATGGTATTTTGAAGTGCATTTTGGATTTGTTCCCCGAATCTCCACATTCATATTATATTGTTCATTTGAAAAAGAATGTCAGTAGTTTATTTCCAAAGTGTGTTGGTGATGGGCTAAAGAAGAAAATGATGAATCTTTTAGCAAATTGTGCGTATGCATGTAGTCCATCAGATTTTGATGATTGGATGGTGGAATTCAAGGATAATGCGAAAAGGCATGTGAAGAATTTTTTGTCTGATTTTCCGAAAGCGAACTATGCTATTGCCCATTTTCCTGGTAAGAGATAGGGATCAATAAGCAATGCACTTTTAGAATCTTTTAACGCCATGGTGTCGAATAGTCGTTGTATGCCACTTATGGATCTTTTTTAAGACATCAAAGTTCGGCTGATAGTTCATATAGCTGAGAAGAGAATATTTGATCAGACTATTCATACGATTTTTCATTGGAGGATTAGTTGTTCTGATGTGGATGTTTTTGAAGTTAGGACGGAGTGGAATCGGTTTGTTGTTTATCTGGACGATAGGACATACTCTTGTTTTCAATGACAGCATAATTGTTTCCCATGTTCTCATGCATTGTAGGTGTTGTAACATGATAATTGTGATGTATTTGAGTATGTTGATGATTACGAGAAGGCAAGCTTTTATCGAGAAACATATTAGTTTGTCATGCATCAACTTTCAGATTTGGATAAGTGAATAGTGATAATATTACAAATGGTGTGAGGTCACCTATTACAAAGAATGTGAAGTTTAGACTTTTGTATTTGGCTTTATTTGTCAATAATGTAATTGTACCGCACATGTTCCAATTAGTTTTTAGAAATATTTCCTTAAGGGCTTTTGCTGCTAGGAATAAGTGTTCAAGGTTGTGGCACATCACCTCAAAGGTTGATGGGTGCATATTTTCATATATTTTTATCATATATTTCCTTTGAACTTTGTATATTTGAATGGGTTAAATGCACTAAATTATATTGTTTTATTTTACAGGCATTCAATACCGGAGTTACATGAAAAAGAAGTGGAAAACGAGCTTTTCAGGCGTCTATAGTAATTCTAGTGGAGCACGGGGCTAATTAACTGTGCCAAGGCATATGTATTACAATAAGAAGTGGAAACTGAGCGATTTTGGAGATTAAATAGACATGGGAATGCTATTCAATGGCTTTTAGGAGAGACATAATTACTAGTTTTTATTGTTTTCGTTTATTTTTCATTTCATTTAATAAGGACATGAAAGTCCATTGGAGCAAGGATTAGTGGTCATTTATTTGACCATTTCTACTTATTATTTCCAATTCATGCCTTTAGGTTTTAAAAGGAGATTCATTCTCCTCTGTTTTGAGTTAGTGAGCCACCAAACAAACACATCACATTTCACAAAGTGGGGCTGCGACACGGAAGGCAAAGGAGAAAGAGTATCTTTCTTTGTTTTCCTTTACTAGGGCTATGATATAGCCTAATCATGAATACTTAATTTTCTTGTGGCATTGTTATCATCAAGTTTTTATTCTTTATTGAGTATCTTTTGCTATTCGTAATGCGCTTGATTTTATTTAAATGCTTGATCACCATCTAGGTTTAGATTAAGTTGATTTGATGCAAGTTATAGTAGATGCCACACTTAACTTGGGTTTAGCTTATTGCAATTGATACCATAAACACCTATTTGTAGATACCTTGCAATTAGGATTAGTGTGATTTTTCCAACAATTTCCATAGAGCTTAATGGGTTCTTACTTGTTTAAATTCATCTAGATGTCATAGAGGGTTAACATGTAAGGATACTTCTAATGCAACCAGATGCCATGGCCATTGAATAATTTAGGGAAAATTGATTACCAATATTGGGGAACTACTTGAGCATAACATATTAAGAGAATTACGTAGAATTGGTTACGGTAAATTCGGATGCCCTAGGTCTTCTTTTCTTATGTTTTCATTTTATTATTTTCGTGTATTTTACTTTCAAGCTTTATTTAGTTCTCAGTTTATTTCAAATCAGTTAGTAAGATTTTTAGAATCAATTTGACCTCTATGGGACGATATTTGTGCTTTAAAGCTATACATCCGATTGTGTACTTGCGAGCACTAGAATTCGAGACTTAATGAGGCTAATTTTGGTCATCTAATTTTTGCAACAAAGGTTTGTTGGCCACACAATTTAAGACAGCCCACATGGGCTGACTGACACCTTTTATATAGGATTGAGCTTTTCACCATTGATCTGCTTAGATTGCTTTTACATTTGACAACTGTCACTTTGCAGCAATCAAAGGTTAGAGGATTTCATTTTCTTTTTGGGAGAGAGTTTATAATTTCTAGAGGGTTTGTTTTTCCTTTCCCCCTCAATTTTTTGGATTCTCGTCAGTTTCTTCTTTCAACTGTTTGACTGAAGAAACTGACTAGTCATTGAATCCAGATTGCACTCTATCATCATTATCATATCATGTGCATTTGTTGGTGTTGGCCTTGGTGCTACAAGGTGAAGAGTTCAGGAGGAGCTACCATATTGTGAAGACTAGAGATGACTCCATTTCGGTGCCACTTCGTGAAGATTGAAGGAATCCTCAACTCGTGCAAAGTAAGGTTACACAAAGGTAAAGCTGCTCCATCGATTAGATCTAGGAATTGGGCTTTGTGCGGATCTTTGTATGAATCTTATTTGCATTAGTGGATTGGACTCAGTGGAGAATCCCCAATTTTTTAACCCAGATGTGGGTTTTTTCGGCCAAAAACTTATTGCGTTCTTTGTCCCTTAAACTTGTTCACATATCTTATTTACTTGTATATGTTTCATGCATCCTATGTGTTTGTGACTAAGTTGTCACTGCATATTATGTGCTATGAACTAAATTGTTATTGACTAGGATAACCTAAGTTTGATTCGTAGATTTTTGTGTTTTTGTTAACTAACAAATCTGTACTTAGTTGACTGTTAAGCTTGACTTGTCAATCCAACATACTTTAATTCATAATTGCTTTGTCACTGCTGTTTGCATTATGGATTGATATGTAAATGTATTCAAATTTAGGATTTGGTGTTGTGAAGCTGATCTGGGCAGACTTTGATTAGTTGGACATATTGGTCAACCAGGATCTGTTCTTGCAACTGCACTTTTTATCATTGACTAGTCTACTGTGCAAGTTAAATTTTTATTTGCATGATATTCCACTGGTACCAATTTCAATTGGTATCAGAGCTATGATCTTGGGAGCTACTGGTATTGGGTGGAATCCCACCATGTATGGTGACTGATTTGCTGGTGCTTCTAACTCTCCTCTCTTATTCGATGTAACAGATTCCCTGCTTGGAGTGAGAAGTTTCAAATCTTCTTGGATGCTTAGGGTTTAATTTCCCTTAATTCTCTTACTCTTGATATGGAAGATGTAGACTAGAAAAAAAGGGAAGGATGTTGCTTTCCAAGGGGTTCGAAAAGTTAAAGCTATTGTGAGATCAAAAGATCTATCTCCTGAAGAGGATTTGACTTTGTTTGTCAAAAAATTTGGAAGGATTCTCAAGAATAAAGGATGTGATGTCAAAAGGATTAGGGATTCATCCAAAGATCCAAAGTTTCAATCACAAGGAAAGGTCTTTTGGCAAGAAACAAGGAAAACTTTTCAAGCTTAGAGATGTATCCTTTTCGGGTGAGCCTAGACCATGCTTCACTTGTGGTGGCATTGGTCATCGTGCTACTGTATGTGCTAATAACAATAAAAGACTAGTTTACAGAGGAGATAAATCTAAGACGAAACCTTGAAGTGATAGTGAAAGTGAGCACTCTCAACTATCTGACTAATCATCAGTTGTTGGAGTACAAATTTTTGCTTTTGTTGCTTTAGTGGAAAAATGCCGTCTTAGTGATGATGAACGTGTGTTTGGTGATCTCGATGAGTTGATTTATGATGAATTGTGTCTCAAGTCTGATTCACTCTTTGATGAGACTTCTAATGTCAAAGGCAACAATATTAAGCTCAACAAAATGCTTGCTGCACTCCAAAAAGAAAATTAGTCTTTCTGATTGGATAGTGATATGAGCATATTTATGAGACTTAGCCAGCATGATTCCTTGCATTTATGTTGTTAGTTCTTAGTTATTTTAGTGTTTTAAGCTATTTTCGTGTGTTTGTAGGTATAAAGGGTTAAAGAGGCAAGAAAGTGCATTTTGGTGCCTTTTGGAGGAATTTTAGGCATGGAATGGATAGCACATGCTTAGAGCAAGGTGATGGACGAAATTGAAGACCAAAAGAGGTTAGAAGGGTGTTAGAAGTCAAGAGAAGTCAGTTTGGAAGCTTGGAAGACAAGGAAAGACACAATTCAAGCATTCCCTACAAAGGTGGCGCCTTGTCCCCCCTTTATCCCCTCCTTGTCCCTTCCTTGTGCAACATTTTCCCTTCTCCTTTCCTTCTAGAAACCTGAAAACCTTCTTCCTAAATAAGTGGCGCCTGGTTCACTGCTTGTCTCCCCCTTGTTTCTCCCTTTGTAGCACATCCTAACTGCCTTCCCTTTTTGTTTCTTCCTTGCCACACAAAGGGGATCCTTTCCTTTCCTATTTTGTGTTGTAAATCACATTCCCTTTCCTTGAAGTCCTTTGCCGCACTTCCCTGATCCTTTTCCCTATTGGATTCTGAAATTTATTTACCTTTTTCGTTGTGGAATTAAATTGTAAAATCTTTCTCCAAATTGAAGGACGGTTTTATTTTCCTTTCCCTTTTAATAAAAGAACCCTTGCCGCACCCTATATCCATTCATTTATACTTTCAGCCATTCTTCCATACAATTCATCACTCAAACCTTCACCCAAACCCTTGTGCCGTAACTTTGCAAAGGAGGAGAGGATAGCTTGGAGTCGTGCTAGTCATTCAAGACCTTTGGATTGCTGGAGCGTTCTAGGTGTCTTCTACTTTTGTTTTCAATGTTTAAATTCAATTGTCTTTGTTTAATTCCAAGCATGAGGAGCTAAACTCCTTTTAGCTAGAGGTGGATTCAAAGCCATGAACATATATGTAATATGAATTGATTTCCTCCAGTTATAATTTCATAAGTCATGAATGCAATTTGCTTAACTGCTTGATTGATAACTTATTCTTGTATGCTGATTGAGGGTGCACACTTAGTTTGCATGCAAGGCTTGAAGCTAAAATATAAGGGAGTTTCACCTAATAGTTACAAACTTATATTTACAAGTAGTGGAGGTCGCTTATAAACGATCGCATTAAGTGAATTCCTGGCATGAGTATCATGCGTTCATAGTTACGAATGCCTTGTCAATGCTTATGATTTTCATAGAACTTAATGATCTTTGATTGTATCTCTATTATGTGTTCATGTAAGGGACTCTTGAAGAATAATTTGGATGCAGATGCGTTCATCCAATTCAATGACTTTAGGAAAATCTGATGGTTAATTTGTGCGTTCACGATTAACTTGAGGTGTTGAGGTTCATGATTTATTGAAAGAGTAACTGGAAATCAATTCATATGCATATGTGTCATGTGTGGAGAAGAACCCTCTAGCAAGCCTTTTACCATTCAAATCATCTCAAATTCGTGCCTTTTCTGTTTAGTTTCATAATCTGTTTTTTTAAGTTCTAATTTCGTCAAAAACCCAATCCCCTTTACTTTATTTTGTCAATTAGGTTAGAATCTGTCCAAACTTGTGTTTTTAAGTGTTTTGAGTCAAGTTAAAATCAATTTTCGTCCAAAGTTGTTCTTAGTGTCTAGTTTAAGTCTATTTGGCTGTTTTAAGCTGTTTTGAGTCTTTTAAGTTTGTTTTGAGTCTTGTGAGTCTTGTTAAGTGTTTTTAAGTTTGTTTTTGTGTTTTTAAGTCATTTTAGAGTTGATTAGCAATCCATCCTAATCCCTGGCCTAGAACGATCCCTACTTGCATATATACTACAATTGTCAATAAGAAGGTTTAATTTGTGTGTTGATTTAATTCGCATCAGATAGAATGAAACTGGATGAAAATGTTGTCACTCTTGAAGGTCATGTCAAAGCACTAACAGAGTTTGAGTCATTTTGTGATGATAAAGAAGAAAATGAAGAAATTTTTGTTGCTTTTGAAGCCCAAGTTCAAGACCTGAAGAAATCTCAAGAAAACTTGCTAAATCAAGTTCAGCTGTTGAAGGCAAATAATGTTATGTATCATAAGGCAATCTTGAAGTAGTTGTCCACGCTGATTAACTCAAACAACAAAGTCATTCATCTTACCATTGATGCTGAAAAAGAATTGACAAAAAGCTGAGTTTTGGGAAACCATATGGTGACAAAAGTGGTCTTGGTTTTTGTAAACACGAAAATTCTGTAATGAATGAAACGAGAACACGTGTACAAAGTAGATTTCTATTGATTTCAATTTGTAGGTTACAATCTTTGTTTACAATTTTCCTCTGATTCAGTCTTCAAATTTCATGTAGATGCATAGGTTGTTGATTATTAATCCAAGGGTCATGATGACTTGATCTCGGATGAACGATTTTGAATGGTTGCTTCAAGTTTTAATCTTGAAACGATGCGTGGACAGTCTTCACCTCAGGTTTAGGGCTGCAGCAAATGTAGTGTTGATGAGGGATTTTTTGATTCTAGGGTGTTGGCAACTTGATCTTGAAACGAACGTCGTCACAAGTTTTGAGCTTGCAACAAAGTCTTGAAGGAATCGGCACAAGTGCTTGTGATTTTTCAAGGGAATGCTTCAGCTTTGGTTGAAAGAGAGCTTCGGCTTTGGTTGTATGTTCTTCGAAGAGAGCTTTGGCCGCGTCTTAGTCTTCAAAGATTTGCGCAGAGGTTCTTCTGAATGTAGAATTTTTCAACCTTGAATGTAGAAATTGTCAACCCCTTTGTGTGTCTTGGATCCTTGTATTTATAGACTTCCAAAGCCATGCCTTTGGGTGGATTTGGCCTTGATTTGTGTCTTGATTCGTCCATGGGAGAATTTAGGCATATTTTGTGTATTAATTTCAGCCACCTTCCTCATATTGGCCGAATTTTATAGGCTTTGTTGCCTATTTGTGAGCAATCTTCAATTCTTGCTTTTATTGTGAAGATGCTTTGGCTTTTTTTCCGGTTTTGAGAGATTTTGGGCCCCTTGCCGATTTTAAGGAGAGATTCCCCCCTTTTGCAGAATTTTGGGGAAGTTTGAAGCTTTATTTGCTTAATTTGTGCCACATGTCATTGATAACTTGTCCATTTGTGATGAGTCATATGCCATGTGGAGCTTTGTGATGTATCATTTGTATGCAACGAAATTTACATGTCTACAGTTTTATTGAATGTGGTTCAAGCTCTATGGCTACCAAGACAAAGGTTATGAAGGAATCAAAACTTGTGGCTTCTATTGTCAATCCTAGCTCAGAGAACAAGTTCTTTCCCACATGTCGTCACTATGATAAAGTGGGTCATATTCAACCTAAATATTGGAAGCTTCACTCTAGAAAGAATGACTCATTGAAAGGTCAGCTTGTTCGTCTAGTCGTTGAAGTTAATAGAATTACTCAACTTGTTCAGTTATCTAGTTCAAATCATGTGAAGCCAAGCTCTAAATGGATCAAGAAAGTTTCTGCTAATGTGTTGTGATCCTCAATGCACGTTCAGTTACCAAACTACATGTGTGGCATCTTGACAGTGGGTGTTCTCGTCATTTGATTGGAGACAAAGATGCTTTCTTGTCTCTTGCTCCTTTTAATGGTGGTGATGTTGTATTTGGTTGTGGGAACAAGTCTCATGTAACTAAAAAGGGTGGTCTCAATATTCCTAGTCTTCCTCAGCTACAAAATGTTAGCTATGTGAATGGGTTGAAGTTAATCCTCATTTGTATTAGTCAATTGCGTGATGGAGTGATTGATGAAGTTTGTTTCTCCAAGAAGGGTTGTCGAGTTATGGATGAAAAAGGGAAGAATAAACATATACTTCTAAGATCCAGAGATAATTGTTATATTCTTGATGCTTCTAAAGTTGATGATTATGATGTTTCTTCTGCACCTGTTACTAGAAATAATGGTGTGTTATCTTTTACCTTGAGGGAAAATAGTGATGCTTCTGTTCTATCATATGACTTGTCAGAAAGTGACTTAGACAGTCAATCATGGTTTGATCAAGATTCCTGTGTGATGTTCAAGGATAAGCCTAAATGGGCTAGATGTCATCAAGATGATGAGATAATAGGTCTTCATGATAAACGTGTTAGGACTCGAAGGGAAATTGTGAATGATATTGCACATGAAGAGCTAAATCAGTTTGAGAGGAATGATGTCTGGTCTTTTGTCAACAGTCCATCAAAAACCAATGTTCTTGGCACTAATTGGATATACGAGAACGTGTCTGATGGGTCGAGAAATGCAATTAGAAGTAAGGTCAAATTTGGTACACAAGGGTACTCCTCCTTTATGCCATTGCGTACCATTTGGAGGTCAAATTGTTCCAAATGGTTGATAAAAACTTCTTTTCTTATTGGGTATCTGTCTGTCTACTCTCTTTGTTTTTCTTTTGTGCCTTCGTGAGTTAAATTGACATTTCGAAGAACCCTATCCAACATCAAGAACCAAACATATTGACTTGTGACATCACTTCATTAGAGATCTCATAAAGGGTAAAATTCTTACTTTAATCTTTGTGCCAACTGAGAAACAGCTACTGTCTTTGAGCTAAATTAAATAGGTTGAATAGCTAAGCTTCCAAGTTTTTGTAGTATGTCCAATTTTCGTGCATGTTTATGCCTTGTCAGTTGACTCATCATATAATTATGGTTTTCTCTCTATATGCATCTTTTAACTGTCATACATTGTTAGTATTTTGTGGATTAACCTTGGCTAATTTTTCTACTGTGATGTCAAAGGTTCTCCCTACTATGGCTGATAGCCTCTGAAAATCATCTTTCCATTTCACAAAAGCTTATGTTGATTTAGAGGTTAAGTTTGCTTTGGTATTGACTGAGTTGTAATGACCCTACTTACTCTATAATTTGAACTTTGTATCAATTCCACTCAATGCTCCTCAAAATAAAATCATTAATATGGGTTTCAATATCATCAATTATGGGCAACATTCTCAAATATCCAAAAAGGGATGTTCAAATATTCATTCCGACAAAAGTGTTCTCTTATGCCACGTCATGTGTCATCAAATTATTTCCACTTGTCTTAAAAGTTCAAAAGTTTCTTAGGGGGCCTTAACTACATTTTGCACCAACCATATCATATGACTTGTGTATCTTATTACCATATGCCACCTTCAATTTTCTTTTGGTCTTGGCTTTCCATTGTGAGTAGTTTTGTGTCTTGCTCATTGTTCATATTATGTTGGAAGTGTTGTTTCTTATGCTCAATGGATTATTAAAAGTTTGGTTAGCCTCCGAATTGATCCTAAACATAGTGGCTTGGAGTTTTGATTTAAAGATAGCTATCACCAATCCCATTCCCATACCTTGACACTTCATTGTTGCATTATGAGCTTGTGTTAATCTATGCTTTACTGTTAAAGTATGCCTTTGAAGATTTGTCATTTGAGAGTTGCACTGCATGTCTATTTCTTAAGTTCTTGAATTGCTAATCTTACCTTGGAAGCATCGATATTCAAACTGCTTCATGTTTCAATTCCCTTGTGGATTGTCTCGTTAGTTGTAGTTTACTGGTGTTGAGATTAAGCATGTCTTCCTTGATCTCTATTTTTTTGTTGCGTGTTATCCAAGTTGATTGGGTACATTGTTGTGTGCTCTTGCACAAAACTGTTACAATTTCCTCTTTAGTCGAGTCACTCTCTCGTCAGAAAAGTGAAAAATATTAAGGGTATTTCTATGACTTCTCATTATGTTTTAACCTTTTCATCTTAACAACTAGTGATATCTTCTTCAGTTTCGATTACCTTCACAATGTCCTAGGTTTTTGTTCTCAAAACTCTCTCAGTTTTCACTTTCACCTCCGCTGTTAGTATGCACTCCTTTGAGTTGATCACATATTGCTATGACATAGAAACCTACCACTGTCAAGCCTATTAGGACCCCATTGTTCCTTTGTCCAAAGGTCAAGCCTCCAAGTCCCGTCTTAAACCCTTCTATCATAATTGGTCTGAATTTCAAAACATTCTTGGACCCAATAATAGAAATCTCACTCTTAAAGCTACCAAAGTTTTGCATGCTATGTTTTCTCTTTCTGATGTGCCTATTGGGTATGTGATTATTTGGTCCCTACTTTGCAAAACCAAGCGTCTTGGAAAATAGCAACATGGGTCCACCATTCATCCCTATCTCATTACCATGTTGTGTGAACATGCTGGAGTTTCTTCTAGGCCTAGTGAGGTTTGCCCTAGGTCTACCAAAAATTTAGATAAAGACCTCATGCAACTTAGTAATGTGATGTATGTTATATTTCACGGTAAGCCTCATCCTTCACATTCACCAAAAGGGTCACAAACTATCCGAGGTCTGGTATGATGGTGATCAAAATGGTTCTGCCTCCTCTGATGAAGTTGTTGTAGAAACTGAAGCTTCTGGTTCTCCTATTCGATTCATTGCTCCCTCATTTGGAGGAGATCTAGTGGTTTTGTCATCATCCATTAGGGTCGTGTTTGTGGGGGTGTAGCATTTTGATGAGAGCTCATGGTATGGGGGAGTAGGAATTTTGTTGGTGTACTGTGTGTGCTAAGTTCATGTCATAACTTTATTCTTTTGTGTTTCTCTTATGTCAAGTTGCATTCTCTACTCCATCTCCACCATTCCTTTGAGTTATCTATGTTTTTGGTCCTTTCCTCAAAACCCTACATGTTGTATGCTTTGAATTCTGCACCTCTAGTATTACTGTGGCTTCTGTCCATTAATTGGAAGAAGATATCTCAAGTCAGTTTGGGTTGGATGACTATATCTTTAAGGATGAGTTCCAATCTCCGGAGTTATGATGCTATGTTCCTCTCTTGCGTTCTAGCTTGAAAGTCATTGGGGTATTGCTTGTGGGGGAGTGAGTTATTTAGGAGAGCACTAATTTTGGGGGAGTATTTTTCCTTTTAGGACTTTGTGTTTTACTTGGGATTATTTTTATGACATGTGCTTCCTTGTTGCTAGTCTAATTGTTGCCACACTTTGCTTTGGTGTGCTTATATGATTTGTTGCTCATTTTAATCCATTGTGTGCTTGTTGCCCTTGCATGTGATTTTTCGCCGTGACTGTCTTACCATGACAAAAATGGGAGAGAAAATTTAAAATCCATGTGCTTCTTCTTCATCCCTTACAATCACTTTTACCCATGATAAATTTCATTTGTTCTTGTCAAGAGTTGTTGTTGTGCAGGATTTGTTCCTTGGTTCTTCTCTCGAGTGTGGATAAGTGAAATTAGTTTTATGCTAGGGGTATTTTGTCAAGGAAAGCCAACGGGGGAGATTGTAAAGTCTAAACTTTTATGTTTGGCTTTCCGTGTTAATAATGTAGTTGTACCATACATGCTCCAATTAGCTTTTGCTACTGGGAATAAGTGTTCAAGGTTGTGGCACATCACCTCAAAGGTTTATTCATGCATATGCATTTCACATTTAACATACTGATGCATTTCGACTAGTGACATTGTCTCATCAGAATTACACGCTGTTGTTCAACTAGCTGGGCACACAATTTAAGACAACCCACATGGGCTGACTGACACCTTTTATATGGGATTGAACTTTTCACCATTGATTTGCTTAGATTGCTTTTACATTTGACAAGTGTCTTTTTGTACTTTGTTTGCAGCAATCAAAGATTTTGTTTTAATAGGGTTAGAGGATTTCATTTCCTTTTTGGGAGAGAAAATTTATAATTTTTAGAGGGTTTATTTTTCCTTTCCATCTTAGATCTCCCTAAGAGCATCAAGTATTTTTCTTGGGTAATATTCTTCTTAGATCTCCCTAAGAGCACCAAGTACAGAAACTAAAGCCTTTGGCTTTTCTTTGTTAAGTTTTGGATAGCTTTTGCAAAAATATATCGGTAAACAAATACATAACGATTATAAATTGATTGATTTTAAGCCATTTGATCCGGGTCTTTAAATCAAATAGCAGCACCCACTATTTTGATAAATTCCATATCCCTCAAAAGGAATTCGAGAGTTATGGAGGAAACTCTTAGTAGGGTATGGGTGGCTCACTACTACCAAGCCCACCTCACAATTATATGATGTTGGCTAGCGTTAATAATAATGAGAGAGTACACTTACTCATTTACATCTCATGTAAGTCCCCATCTAGTTTGGCCTCAAGAGAATGATGCCTCAGAAATATATCATGTTGGCGTCATTGCACTTAGTTAAGTTATTCCTACCATGCCAGTTCGTCTGCCTTAGAATTATATCATGTTGGCTATACTCGTTGCCTACCTCACTTCATCATGTATGTATATAGACTCCTTTTGAGTGTAAGCACATACTTTGACATTTCCCATTATAGGGTGAAGACAGTGTATGAGTCACAAACGATTTGAGCCTACCACGGTGGAAGACCACGAAAGAGTGTTCAAAGCACTCTCACGCTTGTCAACTTAATAATGGTTTGGTTGAGGGTTTTTAGGTCTCATCCCATATAAGCATGCATTTTAATCACATTAAAACAATTTGGTCCTATCACAACTATTGGTTCATGTGATTGATTCAATAGTACATGATACTTCCACTATGCTTGTAAAACGATTTTTAAAGCAAGAGTATATGGTACTACTAACATAAGCTTTTCATTCATTGATGGACTTTATAGTTGCCTTAGGGCCTTAGGATGACTATGAACCGTCAATTTGATCCAACACGAGCCTAGTGTTGGAATTCGGTTAGGGATGGTGGTTCATTTTAGTTACACGTTTAATCAAATTAAGGTGTGTTTTTCCTATTGGGCGTTGGACCCAACTACTCCAATTTCATGCATATCAAATAAAACAAGAAATGAGTACTTTAAAGTAAAGAAGAGCTTATGCTCTTTTACAAAATTTGATCAAATCAAATTACAACCAAAATCTTATCTACACATTCCCATTGTTCAAACAAATTTGAGAGACGTCTAATCACATAGCTCAATTATCATAGGCTTAGGTTCATAATGACCCTTTCTTTGATTAATTAACACTTTAACTAATTAAACTAGAATGCAACAACGTCATTTGGTTTTTGTATCCATAGAATTGATTTAAATGGAGCTAAATAAAATGAAAATCCAATTCTCATTTAAAGAGACAATACTATTTTGTTCTCAACCTAATTTGGGCCAAAATGCGATAACCTCAACTTTTGGGCTATATGCAAAACACAAGCTTTTGAGGTCACTTTGTAAAAACACAAAAGTCCACTACTTCATGTAATTACAACTAGAACCCAAAAATTTCAACAAATACAAAAAACTTCATTAGAGGAGCAAAACAATTTGTCCTTTAGTGATTTTGGGCATTTACGTAAAAACGTAAATTTTCCGGTCAAAGTGCAAATACACAAAAGTATCAAAACTTTATATAATTGCATAAAAGCCCCAAAAGTACCCCCATTATAGGGGTGGCCGGTTTTGTAGTGAGAGAATGGTATCAAAAATCTTTTGTAAGTTTCAAAATACAAAAGGTGATAGGTGATGTCCATGAAACATGGAAAATGTTTTGACATGAATAGTGATGTGAATAGTGCAAATATTCTAACATAAACTATTATAGACAAATCTGTAAGCAAATTCAAAAACAATTTTGAATCAAACACCCAAAACTTTATGTTCTTGGTTATGAACTTGAAGAACACATCAAGAATAATGAAGAACATCCATGAAAACCCATAAGAGCTCTGTGAACATTTTTCACCTAAAGACACCCCAAAACCTCTCAAACTTAGGGAAATAACATATTAGCATACTAGGGTACTTAAGGGTTCCTAATGTCACCTTAAAACACTTTTAACAAAACGAACAAGAACCCAAAAAATCCACCCATGGATTTGGCAAAATTTCCCCAAACAAAAGGCACCAAATTTTAGTAGGGGTAGGTTTAAAAAACCGAGCCGAACACCGCACCGAAGCCGAAAAAAAACCGAACAAAAAAAAAACCGAACCGAATCGAAATAAGTTGGTTCGGTTTTAGTTTTGGTGGTCCAGAAACCAAACGGGACCGAACCGAACCAGTTCATTGTTTAATTTATATAAATTATATAAATTTGTGACAAATACTGAATTTCCCCAAACAAAAGGCACCAAATTTTAGTAGGGGTGGGTTTAAAAAACCGAGCCGAACACTGCACTGAAGCCGAAAATAACCAAACCGAATCGAAATAAGTTGGTTCAGTTTTAGTTTTAGTGGTCCAGAAACCAGACCAGACCGAATCGAACCGGTTCATTATTTAATTTATATAAATTATATAAATTTGTAACAAATACTCAAAATCTAGAGGCTAGGTGTTTCGAACCCCTGACCTCTAGGTTGAGAGTGTTTGCTTCAGCCAACTTGACAACAAGCTTTGTGTTGCTATAATCATATTAGTAAAATATTTATACTGATTATGGATCTTTAATTCTTTATAAGATTTCTAAACACAAAACCCGAGCCGTCCCATTTACTCCCATTTCATCTCCTTTTTCAACTGACTTCTCAGCCTCTCTCTCCGACCGTCAAATTCTTACACCTCCATACTCTGCTTTTTTAGTTTCTTCCTCTCTTCCTCGAAATCAGACTCTCTCTCTCCCTGATCTCCGGTTTTCCTCGTGATTTTCTTCTTCTAAACCGTGATTTCCCCTCGCCCTTTTCAAATTGGAACCCCCTCCAAATCGAAAGATTCTAATCCGGATTTTTCAATCTTGATGAGTCTCGACCCACGACTTCCTTTGCAAGGTTACTCTCATGCTAATTTCACTCATGTTTTACAGATTTTATTTTCAATTTCATGGGTTTTGCAGATTTTATTTTCAATTTCATGGGTTCTGCAGCTTTTCAATTTCATGGGTTCTCTCATGTTCAGTCGGATAAGCAAAAAAATTCCAGATTGATATTAGACGTCAAAGCTAAGTTGGCATCTACTGCTGTAGCTGTAGCTGCCGCGGCAGCTGCCAATGTTGCATTACAAGCAAAATTGATGGCTGAAGAAGCCTTGGTTTCATATAATGGTGGGAATGCAAGCCAAAGTATAAGAATGACTACTCCTGTGCCCATTTTAAGGGGTGACGATGGAACAAATAGTTCAACTTTGATCCTTGTTGCTGCTAAGGAGGCTGTCAGAAGGATAGTTGAAGTTGCATTTGTGCAGACTTGTGGTTTGTTAATGTTAGGATGATTATATGTTTCATTAAAAAAAAAATACCCGAAACCGAATAGGAAAAAATTGAACCGAAAAAAAACTGAACAAAAAAAAAAGTGAACTTCCAAACCAAACCTTTCGATTTTGGCAAAAAACCAAACCGTTTTGAACCTAACCCAGCCTTAAATTTTAGCTGCAAAATTCATGCTCATATGAATTTACATTCAAAGAAGCACGAAAATGCTTGTAACCATTACAACATTCAAATAAAAGACTATGAACAACAAAACCCAAAAGGGTTCACCAACTACTAGACCTAGGCTCTTGACATCACTTGATGGAAAATTTGTGAAAAACTAAGCAACATAATACATGCATTTAACAATTAAATGGAGGAAGCATGTTTCTATGCACTTTAAAACAAAACTTAAACCATTAAATTCAAAGCCTAGTAGTTGTGGTGAACCAATACTCAACTCAAATCTTAAAGAAGGGAGTTAAGAAACTTTTATACCTTTGAAGCACCTCTTTGCTTAGCAAAGGATATTAAGCCATGTGAGGGCCTTCTTTCCTTTGTCTCCTTGCTCCTTGGCTCCATGGATGTGGATGTAGGAGCTTTGCTTCTTGGCTCCATGACTTAGTGGATATGGATGGAGGAATGGGTTCTCCAAAGGTCCCCAAAGTTGGAGACCTCTAAGTTCCGACACCAAGGATGGTTGAGGAGGAAGATGAGTGACCATGGAAGAACAAAATGCTAGCAATGTTCTCCCATGGTGGCTGGTCTCTCTAGAGAGAAAGAGAGAGTTTGTGTTCTCTAATCTTTCCTCAAAGAAAAACCTTAATGAAGAAAAGGCGATAAAGTTACTTTTATACCTACCTTCATTGGAGTGGCAAACTTGTAATAAGTCCAAAACCACTGCCTATCTAAGCATGGCCGACCTCCCTATTGTTAGTGGGTAAATCACCCTTTTTTTTTTAGTTGTCACACAACTTAAACCTTACGTGCCTTGTGGACCAAAACCATTTTGAGTCCCGAAACCCGAAACTAACTTAAGGCCTAAAAACAAACCTTTCGTTCTTAATTAATTAAGTTTTAATTAGTCCTTGCCATATACAATTAAACTATTTAAATGTCCTCACTCATCTTCGTTATATTCTTCAATCATTACCTTACACGGTGTGTGATCCATTAGGTTCTTTTTAGCGAGGCAATAGACGATTAGAACTCTTACTAATCGATTGTGAATTGAAACTTACCTTCAATTCTCCCTTTAGTGATTGTACACCTTTAGGGCTTCCACAAGCCATGAGTAACACCTAATTGTATGTCATGGCTACCCAAGCTAATAAAAAAAGGTTGGATAACCTATTCAGTTTGGGATTACACTGCAATACGGTCTTTTTCTAATACAATACTCTTGATCACATTGTCTGGTTTGATAGTTCATTTATGTCTACTATCCAATGTGATTTTCTTACTTATATGATTACTTTGAATGTGATTTGGATGAATCTCATTCATACTCTGACCAGAGATCCTTAATCGTATCATAGAGTATTCTCCCTCAAGGGTTTGAAGGTTAGAGATCCCTTGTTGTGCATTCACCTACCTTTATAGTTAAGTGGCTTAACCCCAACTATGCCCTGGACACCGTCTGAATGAGTGCCTTTGACACAGTCAAAGATCAAGGACTTAACCACAAGACAACTATAATGCCTCGGGTCAAGTGACTACTTTGCATTATCCCAACCTTGAGTTCTCATGTGACGAGTATGAGAACTCCTTGTTGATTGTGTTCAGTGGACTCATTCTCTATTGAGCACTTACATGCTTGTCTTGGTGTCAGTCACACAATTGACTTGAGACCAATCACTCTCTCTAAGAGAAAACATAGCACGTACTAATCTTAACAGACTGTCATTGCCAAATTGGCAATCTTATGATCAGGGACGTTTGGGATATGTATACGAAAAATAATGGTCTCATGAATCTAACTTCTTTAGATCACATTATCTCAATTACGTATTCCTTGGACTTATTGTTCAAGCATATAACTTTTATACAAGACGCCTTTAAACAATAATCTTTTTCCTTATATTAAACTAGATTAGTTTAACATGTGAAATGTCCGTAAAGTATCATCAAATGATTGGCTTTAGGGAACATTTCCAACATAAATGTGTTCAAGTTTAGGATTTGGTGTTATGAAACTGATATGGGCAGACTTTGATTAGTTGGACATATTGGTTAACCATGAATTCTTCTTGCAACTACACTTTCTATCGCTGACTAACTTATAACTAGTTGACCAGTTCATTTGGCTTGTCTACTGTGCAAGTTTAATTTTTATTTGTAGGATATTCTGCCCGGTACCAATTTCAAAGATTCTATCTGAAAGACCAAAGAAAAGTATGATTAAATCTACTGGTGAAATCAATGGGACTATCACTTGTAGCAGGTGTGAAAGTTCGGGACATAACAAGGTTTCATGTAAAGTTGTTGTCCAAGACGATTGATTTTTGGTTTTTGATTTGAGGGATGGGAGTTATTGGTGATATGTAACATTTTTTTTTTGGAGATTGTTTATTTGTTTTCAATTCAT
Organism: Heteromeles arbutifolia; assembly: GCA_024362995.1. Classification (NCBI taxonomy): domain Eukaryota; kingdom Viridiplantae; phylum Streptophyta; class Magnoliopsida; order Rosales; family Rosaceae; genus Heteromeles; species Heteromeles arbutifolia. The sequence continues at coordinate 20,210,049 of JANCRC010000012.1, forward strand.
GTTTCAGATCAAATAATTTTGGATTTAGAATTTTGTTCGAGTATTATATATGAATGTATTGTTTCAGTTTTTGCAGCTTTATGAAACAATGCTTTGAGTTTAATAAACAATTAATATATAAATCCATCCATAAATAGCCATGTTTATGGCTTTGTGGTTTCAATATTTGTTTAATAGTTTGTTTATGTATGTATAATTGAATTCAATGAAAAGATTAAAGTGAATCCAAGGCCTTTGTGGTAGGCAACTATGTTGGTTTTCGACCTTGATCTAGTTGATCTTCCTTTTAAGCTAAGAGAAAATGGAAAAAAAATTAAAAAATGGCTTGACTCTTCATCAAACTTTGGTTGGCCAACAATTCGGTTGGATTTAAACTTAGTTGATACTTATGTGCAGTGGCTTTAATTTTAATATTTGTTTAATAGGTTGTTTATGGATTTTGATGAACAGATTTTCCAGTTCAATAAACAGTTATTAAAGTTTACGAAATAGTGTCTACAATTTCAGAAATAGTTTGTCTTTATTTTTAGAAATAGCCATGTTTATGGCTTTGATGTTTCAACATCTTATTAATGTTACTTTGCTATATAAATTTGGGCATTTTGTTTTTCTATATACATTCATACAAAGTAAAATAGATTAAAATTTTGTTTATCTAAACCATTGGTTTCCATCAGTTGGAAAAACAACAGAATAAGATGATGTGGGGCCTTGTCTAGTTAATGGCAGAAGTTGTTGTGTACCCCACATGGGTGGGATTTCCGCTCACTCAAAATCAACCTTGGGCCCCATTATGGAGTCCCTATATGTAGGGATTTTTATGGTTACTTCGGTGAGTTCATGTACTTTAGGGGCAGCTGCTCCACCCCATTGAAAGTCACATAGTCTTCATATATAGGGAAATACGGTGGTAAGGACGGCTTTGTGGACTCTCATTAGGGATGCTCTAAGTAATTGGGTTAATCCCCATATTGCCAATTGGTTTTATGGTAAAACCTCAATTTTCTTCATGGTATCAGAGTAGGTTGTCCTATGTGTGAAGCCTAATGAAACACTTGTTCAACGTCACACGATTTGTGTTGTCCATATGTTAGGCTTGAAAATTCACTACACATGAAGGGACATGTTAAGAGTATGAATCCCACATTAAAGAAATAAGGGACTTTGCATGTGCTTATTAGTAATTGAGTTAATCCTCATATTGCCAATTGGTTTTATGGTGGAGCCTCAACTTTCTTCAGTACATAACTAAATTTTTATGGTAGAAGCTGTTGAGACAAGGTTCAATGAAATTGTGTTGACCCTAGAAATTACAAAGTCTATTAGCATGCATGTTGAGTGGCTATGAGCTAACCACATCCTTGTTAATGTGGGAATGCCAAATGCACTGCTCACTTCTACACTTGAGCGACTACGACTGAGGAATGAGCACCTTTCAGCCTAGGGTTCTAAAACCTGAATACAAGGTTGCTTAATTCATTGCGAAGTTTAGGATCTTTTGTATCGTGTTCAGCTGGCTTGACTATATCCGTGGGAATATAGGTCCGCCGAATCGGTATCAGACTGTAAGGGAAAAGGTACTCAAAGAAGATGAGCATTTTTATAGTAAATGTGGTTCGACCGTCTGAATGTTGAACTGCAAAATGCACCTAAGAATAACCAATCATAGAACACTTCACTTCGTTGGGAAGCTGGTGAAATGATCTCTTTGCCTACAAAAATTAAGAATTCTTCGCCTGTAAAAAATAAGAATTCTTTGTCTACCGAGACTTGAATAGATAGCCAACCAACCTAGAAGTAGTGTTGTTTACTTGTCCAAACTGAATGTGCTTCTATGCTTCTTGATTCTACGGCTCTAGTGCTGTTTATTTATCGAAACTGAAAGTGTTGCCGGTTGTCAATATAATGTTGTTTACTTATCCAAACTGAAGATGTGTTGACGGATGGGGTGTTAGGATAGTTAGTATTTTTCTCAAGGCGTGATAAAGGTTTGGCATAGAGCGAGGGTTTTCACGTAGAATCTTTGCGTTGTTTGTTGAGTTGAAAGAGGCTTTTCATGTTGCAGAACCTCTTCTATTTATAGGGATGGTCTTCGTGATATACAAGTCTGCTGAGGTAGAGTCCTGATGGGATTGTGCTTACTCAGCATTTACCTAGATATTCCCCCATTACCATTTCCTTAGCTGAAACCCAAACTTTATCTAGCCTCGGCTTCTTTGATTTGAACTAAGACTCTGAACCTAGTCCTTTAGTGCACTTAATTCATCTTTATCCGATTAAGAATAAAATATGATCCATAGAATGATTTGCACCTTATGAGAACCTATTTTAATCTTGGGCAATTTTAACTCTCTTAGCATTCGACCAAGCCACGCATGTGCTTGATCTTTTAAAAGTCCTACTTCTACAAAGACTCAATTGAATCAGTTCTTTCTTTTGTACTGAAAACCCATTGGTCTGAAGAATCATTAATGGGCCAAGAATTATAGCTTCTTAACTCATGTTAACCCATTATCAGCCCATGCTGTTCTTTTAGGCCCAAACATAACCCCTTCACTTCCGAAATCCTCAACCATGAGCATCTGCCTTGAGGATTTTGAAAAAGCGAATATTTTCCAAATCACCCACTATCTTCCAATTAATGCCTTTATTCTAGCTTACATGCTAACTCTGCCTCGACTGACACAATTCGCCTCATTTTGGCCATGCGTCGTATTCTCACAGTGGTCCTTTGAATTCGGCCACTCACGAGCCACGATCTTCCAGACAAATCAGCCGACAAAAAGTCTTTTCTTTTAATATGTCTGTCCCATAAATCAAAACATCAGTTTTAAATTTTGTTGGGCAACACAAAAACTGGCTCGAGCTTTTTAGCTCTTATAATTATTATGATTTTAGAGCACACCCCAAAGTCTTTTATTCCAATTTTCCAAATAGAAACCCTAAAGCTCCCCATTAATTCATCTATAAAATCCTAGAGTCTTCTTTCTTTCTTATATTATATCTTTGTTTTAGAGAAACCTCTTGCTTTACGCTACAAGTTAAAATCCTTTTCCTATAAACTTGGCAGATACTTAAAAATACCCCACATGTTAAACCCTCAATATTAATCCTGAAAGACGTCTTCAATCATCTGGTCACGAATTCCAATATAGAAAATTTGTCCTCAGTCTATGCCTCTTCGTTCGTGAGCACCATTCCAACTCTAACAAAAAGCACTAATGGGGGAACATCTTCTCAACCCGTCCTTAAAAAGACGGTGTGGTCAAAACAGGCCACTCCTAACCCCAGTAATGCTTGGCCTTCCTCCTCAACTACGTGGGCTACATGGATCAAACAAATGGATGACGTCTTTGTCAACTCTAAGAATCACCTGGGCACTTATTATGTAATCAAAACTTCAAAAAATACAGCAATTTCCATAGATATGGTGAAAGTCCCAAGCTGTACTCGATATTGAGGCACTCCGTCCTTAGCCTTTGGCCCTTCGTGGAATTGTCGTCCTTTCAAAATTAAAAGATGAAAGGTTTCACCTTCTTGTGCTTGTGCTTGTCCTTCTTGGGTTTGCTATAGGTTTCCTTCTTGTGCTTGTTCGCAATACTCATGAAATGAGAGCACAAGTACAGGGACAACACCTTTTGGATGTTGTAGTCGGAGAAGTCTCAAAAAACTGACACATACCATATACTCAGCAGACATAATTTATAACAGGAACGACGTTGAGTGGTTCTGAAAACCATTCTTTGACACCTTTTTTTTTACCGTAATTCTCCCAGCATTGAGTTACGGCAAAACCAAATTCATCTTGTAATTTGTTATCTAGCTACTGTAATTCGGCCATAGTTTGGTCTTTATCAACTGTGTTCAGCCACTTTCCATGTAATTGGATAATATCTTTTCAAGTAACGGTTCTATTCTTGAGTTGATATGCCCTTTTGCCGAGAACTTTATGAACAATAAAAAGTCCTTCCCAATTCGAGGACCATTGACCACACCTCGAATCCTTAGTTTCAGTAGGCAAAACTGTTTAACAAACTAAGTCTCCTTGTCTGGACGTTTTTTGCTTCACCATTTTGTTATATGCTTTCTCGACAATCTTCTTTTGAGCCATGAGGAGATTGCAAACATCAAACCTTGCCCTTCTAAATTCTCGAGTTCTTCCATCATTGCCTGTGTGTACTCATCACTTGTCAATCGGTCTTGTTCAGCGACTTGTGAAGAGTTAACACTTATTTCCATAAGCAGATTGACATTGTGCCTGTATGTTAAAGCGTAAGGATAAATCCATGTCACCGAACGTTGTGACGTTCTATAAGCACGAAGTGTCTCATTAATGTTTAAATGCCATAGACTAGGCTTGTCTTTTATCATCTTTTCTAGAATGCCGACAATAAATTTGTTACTAGCTTCGGCTTGTACATTGGCTTGGGGATAATATGGTGTTGACTACCCTAATCGGATTTTAGGACTAGATGTGTAACTTCTGAACATTTCTGAATATTGTACCGTTATCCATGATGATTGTTTCAATGATTCCAAATCGTGTCACGATATGTTCTTCGACAAATTCAATGAATTCTTCAGCTTATGACTTTACCTCCACCCATTAGGTAAAATAGTCGGTAGCCATTTAGATCCAAGCATACTTTCCCAATGCCATCGATGACCTATCATCTAAATGGCCATGGGTTACCACCGAATGAAGTTCGTCTGCGAGAACCCTTGCACAAGGTCGTGTAGTTGACATTGAACACATTCCTATGCATACTCAATGCAATCCTTTAAGATTGTTGGCCATAAATAACCATGGTGTCCAGAATGAGCCATCTCATATTTCGGCCCTTGAGCACTGGAAATCATGTATTTCCCCTCATTATTTGGGCAGCCTCGGTCTGTCCAAGACAAAGCAATAAAATGCCATCCTTGCCTTTTCTATAGAGCTTATTTCGGTACATGACGAAATTTGAGGAATGATGCTTGAATTTTCATTCATGAATACCCTCTGGATTGTTGAGATATTGCCGATGCCTTTTGGTACCCCACGATCCACCAAAGGTCTGCAAGAACATCACCTTAGTTCTGATTAAAATGTCTTTCTGGTGAGTGTTGGAACCAAATTCGTGCACCGCCGTGTGTGGAGGAAATGCTCGAACTCGACTACCTATAAAACAATAAACAACCAAGAGCAAGCCTAGGACCCAGGATGGGAGGGGCTGTGTCAGCCAAAGGCTCTCTAACGGTCAAGTTTGTGAATAGTTTTAGACTTCAATGGGCAAGATAATTCAAGTGTTTAGATTACGCATGCCGATTCCTAGATTATAGGAACTCTAAGACCTAAAGGATTTGATTATGTCCATATCCAGATCAGATCGCACGTCTTGCAGAACAAGAATGGTCATCCAGTGAGGTAATCAGACCAGCTTTACTCAGGCCCCAGAAAATCATGCCCCTAACTATGCATATGAGAGGCAACCCGTTCCCCTTGAGGATGGATAGTCATCCAAAGAGCATTCCTTTCGGAGTTAGCTGAAATACGTACTGTTTAGTCTTTTATCTTTATATGTTGTTTTGACTCTTGGCATTGAAGTGGAGGTGTTTGAGATTCAGATGTGCGTCCTCGAGTATTGTGCCGTAAAATTTGTAATGATGAGATTTTGTGTTTGTGGCTTATGGGTGAAAAAAAAGGAAATCTCCTCCAATATTCTGTACTGATGTTTTAGCCATCGGATTCATTGATCCCAAAGTAAGTTGGTCCGTATTCAATGGCCTGTTTAACCTTGGATCCTTTCATTCTGTTTTACTAGAACCTTCAAATCATTTGTTGTAAAAAAAAGTCTCAAACTTCCTTCTTATACCAATTCAAAAGCTCTCCTTGTTTTCTCAAGCCTTACCCATGGCATCTTCAAGCAAAAGTACCAAATCACCCAAAATTCCACCCTATAACCTTCCATTAACGAGGGTTTGTACCAAGGAGGAAGGCCAAACCTTTGTGAAAACCACCGAGATCCTTTGGGCCAACATAAAGTTTGGTGGGAGCCAGGTCAAGTTCTTCAATGTCCTTACACTAGGTTTTATCCTTGGTTCTTAGACTTGGGTCTTCGTTTCCTTCTTTTTGATTTTTTGAAAACAAAATTTGATATGCTATAACATGGCCACTTGCAATCTTTCCCAAGTAGCCTTTAGAGTTATCATTTGCTACGGATTACTAAATCAATGGTATGGAGCTGACCTCGGCATTCAAGAATTCAGGATGCTGTATAACCTCAAGATGGGCTTTGATGGCCACTACTACTTCTCAGGCGGACTTAGCCTCGTCTGGGAGTCATACATTCAAGATGTTCCTTGTCAAGACAAGGGTTGGATTAGGGACATCCTTGTTATTGATGGAAATTGAAAGGAAGAGATAAATAGAGTTAGGGTCAAGGCTCTTCTTTTCACAGTCCAGAATTCAGCAACAAGTTGACGAATATCAGAGTGTGCCGTTTGGAGTGGATCTGCCGAGCAATGCAGATTTATGTCGTGCATCACAACTGGAAGTAGCTGCTCTCACTTTAACGCTTCACCAATCGAGGAAAGGATCCTGCCATAAACCACTGCTCGAAATTCCCTCCACCAGACCCAGAATGGGTTAAAGCCTAGAATGTCCATAGATAGATTCGATCCTTTAAGTTGAACGCTGCTCCGTCTTCTGACTTGAAAAAGAGGAAGCGACGTAGCAACTCATTCTCACAACCAGTAGTTGTCCCTTGACAACCTCAGTTGTTGATCAGGGATACTACATCCGAAGATTTCGAAGAAGAGGATATGATCCCCTTTCAAAGGAAAAGACGCATAGCTCATCCTGCCTCCACGATCTTCAAAACACCTGCCCTATTACCTTTGGTGAACAAACCACCAGCTTCATCTTCCTTGCTTTCAGAGCCAGCACTGCTACAATCACTTGAGCCCAAGCCCGAATTTCTATCTTCGGCACTTCCACTAGCTCTTCCATTATGGTCAAGCAGAGTCACCACTTCTACTCTTGCGCCACCCTCTACCCTCGTTCTTCCATTAAAGAGACCCAAGGCCCGAAAGAACAGTGGGACCTCCTCTTATAGTTAGGGTTTCAGTTGATCATGTCACCCTTCCTTCCGATGCTAGTAGCTTTCCAAACACTGAATACGATCGAGCCTTTCTTGGAGAGGAAATTACCCTTGAGGATTATAAAAAGTCTACACGTCTCTCGAGGTCATCCTGATGCAATATTATAGGAGTCATTACAAGGTAATTTTCCATTCCCTTGTCTTTTTTTCATGAGTATATTTCAACATAGCTGTTATTCTTTATAACTTTTGTTTGTTAGGCTAATGTATGGAGAGATGGCCCTGTTTCGTCAAATGGGGCTAATCCAAGAACTTGAACGGACATTATGTTAAGAATTGGAGGTGAGGTTGGAGATGGAATGATGATTATTGTTCTAATCGAAAAAGCTTAATATCACGCAGACGAAGCAGCAAGCTTTTAAGGACGCTCATGAGGCAGAAATAATCTGATATATCGATGCTGGTAGCTTGAGGAGATGAAAGGCAATGACTACTAGGAAGACTTAATGAGGACGAGGAGGAATTAAGGTTGGATCGACAAGATAGGACTGGACTGGACCGGACCTTGGCAGATTTGAAGGATAAGTTGGAGTGTGTACTGACTTTAGAGCGAAACGCTTAGGCAACGAAGTAGATTGCTTTTCACTTAGAAGTTGGTTAACTTCATCAGGAGGTCAACTAGAAAGATAACACTCGTATCTCCCACCTCCAACGACTCACTGTCATGCACGTCTTTAAAATGTTGGTCATCTGGGATGACCACCAAAAAATGCTCGTAGAGGAATATGAAAAAGACACAACCTTGGGTATCTTACTAGTTATGCTCAGCGAGATCACCTTAAGGGTTAGGACGCTTACTGGATCTTGGACAAGATCAAGCACTTAGACTTTCCTATTTTGGATCATTTATTAAACAAAATTTCAGACTTGGAGGCAAAAAAAAAAGAGTGACTTTGACGGCGATCCAGCACCTGATACACATGGAGACTCTTCAACCACTACCAAGGGAAAAGAAGTCGCAAAGGGAGACAAGTCTTAAAGTTTCCCGGCCATGATTGAGGCATGTCATTTCCATGATTCAAGCTTCATTTTTCATCGTAATACAAATTTCTTTTTGGTTATTCTTTGTTCATAGAAAGGTCTTAATCCGATAAACCTTTCTTAAGTAAACAAACTTTTATGGGAGAAATAAGTGAGGAATACGAGTAAGGTTGTGGGCCTGGGGTAGAGCTCAAAACACCCCCTTGGGAATGTTGATTCGGAAAAACATTACCTCCAAAACTTAGCATTCATAAAGTATTCTCATTATGATAGCCAGAGTACCATATTACTCTAATACTGGGAATTAAACATTAAACCCATGAGGAAACTTTTGCTTTGCAATTATTGAAACACATTTATCGGATTAAGAGTCTCAAATCGTACCTAAAAACAACTCATACATAGGGGCTGATCCTTCTATGCCTTGCTTTAGTTCTCAGGCCAATGGCTTGAATACATGCAATATGGTGCTCAGAAAATGGCTATTTCCTAGCCCGAATTACGTGTCCGTTTCCAGTTAATCTTAAACAAAAGTTCTTTGGAGACTTGGTCGTCGGCATGTTGTTGAATACTTTTGTCAGACTCTATGCGTTAGACCTGAATGTTTCGGATCAGAATACTTCGATTGGCTCAATCAAAGCATTATCGTGTATCGGAGCTCCAATGGAATAAATTCCTTAGGAATTGCCCTAGTCTGGATGCCCCCTTTGAGCCTGCTAATATATGATGTCGCAGAACATACTTGTACTAGTATGTTGGTCAGGGGTAGAAGTAGTCGTACTCGAGGTCGGACTTTAAAGCCACTTTTGGAAGATTTCCAGGTTGCCCTTTCATCAACTCCCTTGAATGGCGTAGAGCCCGAGTTTGAATATTATAGCCCACAACTTTACTAGTTGTATAAACTTTTCGGAGGTCGGAGGGTGCATTGGACTTCCGAGTCAGGGCGCTATGTAGCCATGTCCATAGCCTGCCAATCGTAACCACGTTTATTATAGTTCTAGTCTCGCAATATGGTAACTGTTTAACACAAAATCCGTTGAGAGAGACTCATTTGGTAGTACCGTTTTGAATTTTAGACTTGCATTCGTGAGAAGTTTTCAAAGTTTATTCTTTATATGGGATGAGTGAGGTATTCCCTGAATATCCAAAAAGAAAAGACAGAACAGACATTAAAATCAAGATAGAGAATTTTTTTTTTATTCATGGTAAAAACAAGATTAATTGACAAAGGGGTATGACTGAATCCAAGAAAGATTGCCTACATATCTTCAGGGAGGAGAATCAAATCACTAATGCAGTTCTAAGAAAAAAGATGATATAATGTAAAAATTACTTCAAGGATCACTTTTAACGATAAGCCTATGGTGGGGTGTTTGGATATAAGTTCTCCATGGACTTGTCTTTGTGCAGGCGGCGACATTGCCATTGAGTTTGGAATTGACAGCTTACATATCCCGGGAAGGGAATTAAACCACATGTAGTTCGAATGGTAATTTACCCAGGCCACTTTGCGAGATCTGTTGTGGGTTTGCCTTTCAGTAGCAAGGGCTCTTCCTCCCAGCCTTGGTTCTTTAATTTCCCTAGCATTCAATCTTCTGCTGTCTGTCCTTATGACTGGATAGTTAGACAAGAAGTTGTCAATCGAGGGAACCTTGCCCATGCTATGCACAACCATTCTCAACCAAAAATGTCGTTGTAAGGCGATAGGCAGTCTATGACATGGAATGTCATCAAATGTTTGGACAGTTTTGATTGTACCATAAGTTTTATTGTCACTATATTGTAGAGTAGAGTCCCATCAAAGGTTTAGACGGTAGCCCTTCTAAAGTTGACTGTACCGAGGATGGCTTTTTTCAGTCGCACCCCCGAAGAGGATGTTGCCTCCGATCGATTATCCATAAAAACTCAGCCGACCATGGCATCAGAGATTTATAGCTTGATGATAAAAGTGCCTTCCTTTTTGTATCTTTTGGACTTTTACCTGCTATCCTCATATGTTGTTGACTCTGGGAAATGCCCTCTTCTAGAATATCAGGTCGGGGGTGAATTTCGATTTTCCGTAATTTTCCATGGCGTACTTTTGGGATGAGTTCTTGGGTCAGCATGCTTAGGCTCTAACCGATCATCCTTGAGGTTGCCTAAACGGCCGAATTTTCGAGATAGATTGCAGCATCTTCGATATGTTTCATCCTCTCGTCTAGCTTGGAGAGCTTTGCCCGCTTCCTAGATCGTAAATTTTTCAACACATCTGATGGATCGATATTAAACTATATATTTTACCCTTATCTTAGTATTAGTTTATTGGTTATTTTGGTAGAATTTTGATACCTTGTTATATATTTTCAAGGTAGGATATTCGACTTCCTTTGGAGCAAAACGTGATCAAACAGATGAATTTTGGAGTGATTCCAATTGGAGGTTGTTCGTGAGTCTTTCAAGATCATTGCATCAAAATTCTAGATTTTTCTACCTAAACATTTTTGGACATTTTGGGTATTTTGAAGGTCAAGATGGCATATGTTGAGGAAGATTGCTTCTGAGGATTTGTAGGGGACGTCTTCAGCTTTCAAAAAAGACCTTTTGGAACCAAATCGGAGTTGATTTGGTTAGTCAAAAGTTTGATTGTCTGAGAAGTCTAAATTTCAGTTCAAATAGGAAACCTTTTATTTCCTAGTTATTTTATTCTATTATGTTTCCTAGTTTTTAGAAGACCTTCTCTGGGAAGGATTTTATTTTCTAGTAGTATAAATAAGGCTATTTAGCCATTAGAAAAAGGAGGAGATGACGTACAGATCAATTTGGGAGAACTTAGCTAGGCTTTGACGTTTTGTATTTCAAGGTGTTTTCTATCCTTTTTCTATTTGAATAAAATTCCTTTTGTTTTATGGTTGTTCGTAACCAACGAACAAAATGCCGATAATATCGACGAAATATCGCCGATATTATCGGTTTTTCACGGTACCGATATTTTAATTACTATCCAACTGGTTTTCGTCAAAATATCGCGATATTATCGATAATATCGATAATATCACGATATTTTCGAAATTATCGCGATATTTTGAAGGAGAATGGCCGCGGGGTGGGAATGTGAAACACGGAAGTGGGGGAAAGAACAGGGGCTTCGAGAACGTAATGTGCAGAGGAGGGCGTTTTGGGGATGGGGGACTGTGGGGGTTGGGGGGGGGATCTGGTGTTTTGGGTAGGGGGCTTCGAGAACGTAATCCGCAGCAGAAGGGCGTTTTAGGGATAGGGGACTGTGAGGATTGGGGGGGATCCTGGTGTCTTGGGTGGGGAACGTGAACGCCGGGGGGGGGGAATACGGGGACGTGAACGTGGGGGAGGAAGTTCCGCGAGGGGGGGAAGAGGGAACAAGAAGAATCTGGAGGGGGGAAGGGAAGAAGAATAATCATCTGGAGGGAGGGTGGCGTGGGGAAGGAAGAATATTGGGGGGGGGGGAAGAAGAGGGATTTGGGAAGGGGGGAGGAAGGGAACAGAGAAGCAGGGAGGGATCTGGTCTCCGGAAGAAAGAAGGAGAGGGAGGGTGGGTGCGTGCGTGCGTGCGTGCGGGGTGGAATGAACGAGACTGCGTGCGTGCCACACACGGTTTTGGCACATGGTTTTGTATGAAACCACGGTTTTGGCACACGGTTTTGTGTGTGTGTGTGTGTGTGTGCGGTTTTTTCTGTGTGTGTGTATGATTTTTTGTATGTCTGTCAGAGAAAAACAAAAAAATAATCTGTAAGAGAAGACCAAATATTCTCCACGTGAAGACCAAATATTCTATAAGAGAAGAACCAAAACACGTGAAGTCCAAAAATTTTGTAAGAAAAGAACCAAAAAATATGTTTACTTTCATTAATTACTACATATTTTCTACACTCACAATGTTTGTCAGCTCGCTATATAATCAACTTGATAATGTTAAATCCATCATGCAATGCATTTCTTTCTAATTTTTTGTGATAAACTAATAGATAATTGACTAAATAAACATCCTGCAAAGTTTCAATAAAAATTTCCAAGTTTTTCTTACAATTTCCGTGGTTTCCATATAATTTTTATCGATATCGATATTATCCCGATATTTCCATCGATATTTCCCTGTTTCTGGACTACCGATATTTCCGATATTACCGATATTTAATACCTTGTTCGTAACTAATTTCCATTTGCTAGGGTGGTGCCTTGAGCCTTAGCATGAATATGTAGTCTTTATTTAATTGCTTATGATATTATGCATGCATACTTTGAATTATTAATTACCGTGTTTAAACTGTCTCTATATCTTAATGTTTAGCTACCATTAGGTTGTTTAGATAAGTAATCGGATGCAATTCGGTTGGAATACCACCAGGGAATTGAGTATTGCTTCTTGTGATTGATAGTTGTAATTTCTCCTAGGGCGATTACCACGTCTTAAGGGTTGCATGGTTTTTCAAAGGGTTTTCAGAAAGCGTAATGAGTCATGCATGTTTATATTTGATCTAAATACCACAGACGGATTGCATGTTTGATATACGTCCTAGCTTGAATACCATGAGTAGAATATGCATTACGAAAACCTAACCTTCAAAGTTGCATGGGTAATTCATAAGTAATTAGTAAATCTACATAGAATTGTTAAGGGGACGGCGGAATCCTAGTGCTTAAATAGATTTTCAAACCTATTTTCTTTACTTTCTCAATTTATTTAATTGTTTTTAATTAAATTCTTTTTTTAATATTTTAGGTCATAAAATCACCTTTTTTCCAAACTTTGTTTTTAAATAATTAATTAAGATTTGGTTTAATACAAATTATTCATTCAATCCCTACGAAAAACGACCTTGCTTGAGCTGCTATACTACAATAACCTTGTACTCTTGCAAGTGTTTTTATGTGTTTTTATCCCTAAGTTTGCAGGTGGTAAAAATTCCTATCAACGTCATCCCAGACCTGATCCATGAAAAAGATAGCTTCATTGTCTGGGTTTGTGGCTTGACCATAGAGTGATCGCTGGTTAGAATTTCCATAGGGTAGAGTAATATGACCGCGAGGAATAAGAGTGATCTGGTTGAGAGGAATAAAAGTTCTCTCTCAATGAAAGCACAAATTGTTGGAACCAAATTTGCGCAACCCCATGTGTGGAGGAAGTGCTCGAACTCGACTACTTGCAAAATAGTAAACAACCGTGAGCAAGCCTACGACGCAAGGCCGGAAGGAGGGTGTGTGCCGGCTAAAGGCTCTTCGACAGTTAAGTTAGTGAATAGTTTTAAACTCAAGCACTGGGCAAGAGAATTCAAGTGTTTAAATTGCATTACAAGTGTATTTATACCGTGGGGAGAAAGACCATTTTAAGATAGAATCCTTGTTCTAAGCCATATCTAGAAGTAGATATTGCATCCTCTAAGGAGTTATGATTACTTGTGGTGCACGCTAGTTCCTAGATTGTAGGAACTCCAAGACTTAAAGGTTCTGATTGTGTCCATATCCGGATTAGATCACGTGTCTTACAGAACAAGCATGGTCATCTAGTGGAGTTGCCAGGATTCCACATATTGCCCCAAAATAGGGTGATGGTGGCACCACTACTTTGTCTGATCCAGCTCCCCTAGAGTTGAGTCTATGACCGATCTTCTGACGTAACTGTATTCGAATCAGCCTTAATTTGTGAAGGAAAAATTTGTCCTAGCTAAGAACATGTGAGAATATTTGAACACATATGCAAACTAATAACACTTTAAAGTAGGCATGCATGCAAAAACAATTCTAAAACCCATGACTTTCAAAGCCTAGTGAATGGTGAACCACAAGACTCTTTAACAACATTAAAGAGAAGAAAGGATTTTGAGATTCATTACCCTTGAAGCTCATCCTTGTTTACACAAGGGATTCACCCAAGTAGAGGGCCTTCAAGTCACCTCCTAGCTCCTTGGATCTTCCTTGTGATTTACTTCCTTTTGTTACTCCTTTGCTCCTTGAGGATGTGAGGAAAGGATCTCCAAAAACATCAAAGGTTTGGTGTCTCTAAGTCTCCACACCAAGGATGAGGTGTGAAGATGAAATGGATGACTTAGAGGAAGAAAGATTGCTAGCTATCCCTCCCCTAAGTGGCCGGCCTCTATGGAGAAAAAGAGAGAAAATATTTCTCTTCTTTGTCTCAAGAAAACATTAAGTGAGTGAAAGCTGTAAAGTTGACTTTATACTACATCACATGTGAGTGGCAAACTTGCAATTAAATCAAGTTTGCTTCCACTCACCCTTATGGCCGGCCTTGTCTTTGTTATTGGGCTGATTGCCCATTTTGTTTTAGTTGTCATACAACTTAAACATAATGGGCCTTGTGGGCCAAAAACCCTTTTGGGCCCCGAAACCCAAAAAGAACTTAAAAGCCCAATACGAACCTTTTGTAAGATTAATTAACTAATTAATTAATCTTGACCATTCTCAATTAAACTATTTAATTGCTTATCCATCTCATTTATATTTCTTCACTTTCATCCTTACTCGGTGTACGATCCATTAGGTTCCAATTAGCGAGGCAGTGGGCGATTGTTACTCTTAACGATCGATTGTGAATTGAAACTACATTTCAATTCTCCCTTTGATGAAGATTAGTGTTTGCTAATTCTCAGGGCTTCCACAAACCATGAGTGACACCTAGCAGTATGTCATGGCTACCCAAGCTAAGTAGAAGTGGTTGGAGAACCTATCCAGTTACAATTACAATGCAAAACGGTCATTCTCTAATACAATACTTTTGATCACATTGTTTGAGTGATAGTTTGTTTCATGTCTACTATCCAATGTGATACTTCTCTATATGAATCAATTGAATATGATTTGGAACATGCTTCCTAAATCATATTCGTATGCTTTGGCCAAAGACTCTCGAATCATATCTCAGAGTATTCACCTTCCACCATGGAAGGTTAGAGATCCCTTGTTGTGCATTCACATGCCTACATGAGTAGATAGCTTGACCCCAACAATGTCGTGGACACTCTCAATGGAATGCCTTTGACATAATCAAAGATCAAGGACCTAACCATTAGACATCAATGATGCCTTAGGTCAAATGACTACTTTGCATATTGCAACTTACGAGTTCTTACATGACATGTATGTTCGAACTCTCTTTTGATCGTTGTTCAGTGTACTTGATTACCTTTTGAGCACCTATGTGTTTGTCTCAGTGTCCAACACTAAATGACTTGAGACTAGTCATACTCACGCTTGAGTTAACATAACACATACTAACCTTAGTGGATTGTCAATGCCCAATTGGCAATCCTATGGCTAGGAACGTTTTAGGAATGTTCATAAGAGAAAGGTCTCGTTAATCTAACTTACTTAGATCACTTCTCTCTTAGATTAAATATATTCCTTGGATTCCCTTATTGCTTAAACACATGATACAATAAATAGTGATTAACAATAAGCTTTGCCCTTCATTAAACATATAATAGTCTAATACAATAAGTATTCCAAAAGCTATTACATCAAATGAGTGGCTTTGTGGGCATACTTCCAACAATTTGACCCTAAAAAATCATTGTCCCACAATGAGCTTGTTGATTAACAGAGCTCGGAGAATCACTTTTCAACCATGATAACTAGGTCATCTCGCCCCTCGGCGAGCTCAATAGCATCACCATTCTTAGCTCTGGAATGTGCTTGAATGTCAGAGAAAGTCTCGGCCAAATAAGTAGTGACCATGCGATGCAAAGTCTCGGCCAATTATTTGAGTTACTAAAGGCAATATGTAATGTCGCAACTTCGTTACCGCATAGAACAGGGCGATGCAAAGTTTTCCATGGCGGTGTAATTTATTTCAGTCGAGTTGAGATTTCGGCTGAGGTAAAATATAGCCTTCTGTCGGTTACGGTTGTTGTCTTGAGCCAATAAGCACTTGATTGATTAGTCTGTTGCCGAAATGTACAATTTCAAAGGCTTTCCTCATTTGGGTGGCATCAAAACTAGTGGATTTTCCAAACACTTCTTGATTTTGTCAAAAGCTTGTTAATGCTTCGATTGCGAAATAAACGTGTCTGAATCTTTTAGCTTTAGTAAAGATGAAAACGCTTTCATTTTTTACGGCCGAATTAGAAATAAATCGGCAAAGGAAATTGATCTTCCTGAGAAAAGATTGAAGCTGCTGCTTGGTGGTCGGTGGAGATGCATCAATAATGAACATAGCCTTATTTTTATCAGCCCGTATTTCTCGCTGGGGAACCAAGAAGCCAAGAAAGTTTCCTGCTGAAACCTTGAAAGCGCATTTCTTTCGATTAATCTTTAAATTATTATGGGTCACAATTGCCCGCCTAAGATCTGTTAGATGGTCTCAAAGATTTTTAGACTTGACCACAACGTCATTAATGTAGAGTTCAACAATTATTTTGATGAGGTCATGGAAAATTGCATTTATTACACGTTGACAAGTGGCACTAGCATTCTTGAGACTGAAGGGCATTACGACCCATTCATAAGTACCAAGGACTCCATGATACCGAAAGCGTTTTGTGGATGTAAGTTTTGGCAATAAAAATTTGATCATAGCCTGCATGCTGATGTGAGAATTAACTTAACACACAAATTAAACCCTACTGATGATAATTGTAGTAGATATGCAAGTAGGGATCGTTCTAGACCGGGGATTAACTAGGGATGCTAATCAACACAAATAAGACTCAAAAACACTAAACTAGAATCTATTGACTCAAAACTAACTTAAGACACTAAAGAGAGCAAGAAACAATAAAAAAGACTCAAATCTAGACCTAACAATTGGTTTTGACGAAAATAGAACTTAAAAGACTCAAACAACTAAAAGAAAACAGGTTTTGACTCTAAAAACAAGACTTAAGAAAAAGGGATTTTGTTTTGACGAAATTGAAACTTTAAAACAGAAACTTGTAAAACAAACTCAAAAGACACGAAATTGGGTGAATTAAGATGTTGAAAGGCTAGTTCGAGGGTTCCTTCTCCACACATGAAACATATGCATACGAATCGATTTCCAGTTATTCTTTCGACAAACCATGAATGACAATGCCCTGAATTAATTGTATTGAACTAATTAATTCTCAGATTTCCCTAGATTAATTGAATTGAATGGATAACGCATCACAACCAAATTATTCTTTCTTAAGCTCCTTAACTATGAAAAGCATGATAGAGACACGAAACAAAGATCATTAAGCTTTGTGAAAACCATAAGCATTGACAAGGCATTCATAACTATGAAAAGCATGTTACTCTTGCCTAGGATTTACTTAACACAATCGTGATGAGCAACTTTTACTACTCATGAATATAAGTTCATAACGATTAGGTGAAATTCCCTTATACTCTAGCATCAAATTCATGCATGTAAACTAAGTATGCATCCTTAATCAACACACAAGAACAAGTTCTTAATAAAACAGATAAGTAAACCACATCCATGATTCATGAAATCATAACCGGAGGAAATCAATTCATATAAAACATATGTCTATGGCTTCGAATTCACCTCCAACTAAAAAGAAATTAGTTCCACATGTCTAACATAACTGAAAAGCAAATTAAATTAAACATTGAACCAAAACTAAGGATAGAAAGAACCAGAAACGTCCTAGCCCTCCAATAACAGATTTCGAACCCCCTTTGAATGGCTAAGCACGCACAAATCTCAAAGAATTCTCCAAGAAACCTGCAGCACTCTCTCTAAAACTCTCTCTGAAATAGATGGATGTGTATATGGGTGCGTCACCCTGCAGAAAAATATGTTTTACATATATATAGGCATAGGGCACGGCAAGGGTTTATAGGAGAAGGATTTGGACTCCAATTCAACAAGGAAAAAGGACTTCTAGAATTCAAAAATCCAAAGGGAATAGGGATATATGGTGCGGCACAGATTTAGGGGTTCTAGAAACCAAATTCCCAAGGGAAATAGGATGAAACACACGACAGGAATTGGAGGGAAAAGGGGTTGGATTGCAAGGCAAGGCAAAGGCCTTCTAGAAGGGGAATAGGCGCCACCTTTGTAGGAGAGGATAAGGTTTTCTAGAAACAATGTATTTTGTGCAGAAATTGAGGCTTCTAGAAAGAACATGACATAGGACATGTAGCATGTTTTTAGGAACATGTTTGGATAATGTTGGATAAGATAAGGTTTGGATAAGGTTTTGGATAATGTTCCACATTTCTTGCTCTTTTCTTATCTTCTTTGTTTTGAATTTGTTCCTCCAACTTTGAGACACATTCCTAGCCTCCTTTAACCTTCAAATTCGTCCATTCCTTGTGCTTCATATGCATACACTCCATTTCAGCCCAATTTTGCTCTAAAATGCACCAAAATGCACTTTCTTGCTAACTTTGCCAATTAAACCTACAAACACACTAAAATAGCTTAAATCACTATAATAAACAATAACTAACTATGTAAATGCAAGAAAACAAGCTAACTAAGTCGCATAAATATGCTCCTATCACATGCCATCCATGATTAATGCATATGATGTTGAAAAATTGAAAAGTGCAAACAAGGTATCATTGATGGCTAATCATATTAAACATCTTTGGCAGGTTTAAAACATTGCCAGTCCCTATATGATCCATTGTTATAATTTACAGCAATTGGAGATCAACATACTACTTGCACCCAATAGTCCTTGGAACTCAGTGGTGGTAAACCGAAGTTGCTTCTTCAGCCTTCGATACGTATATGTATCTCCATGTGTAAACCTTCATGACCTGACTTGGCTCATTGTCGCTCCAAATCTCATCCGCTTAGAAGTATCAGGATGCTCCAAATGTAATATATAATTGTTTTTGAAAGACTAGATAGTGACGCCGAAAATGTAATATATAATTGGTGTATGATTTCCGCAGACGATATAGTGTTGATAGATCAAACTCAGAAGAGATTAAATGTGAAGCTTAACCTTTGGCATGAAGTGTTGGGATCTAAAGGACTTCGCCTAAGTGGGTCAAAGAAAAAGCGTATAGAGTGCAAGTTCAGTGGGAACGAAAGTGAAAATGACTTGGGGGTGAGGATTGGAGATCAAGAAGTACCAAAGAGTGAACGTTTTCGCTACCATGGATCTATCTTGCAAAAGAACGGAGAATTGGATGGAGACCTCAATCATAGAATACAAGCTAGATTGATGAAGTGGAAGAGTACATCAGGTGTGTTGTGCAACCATAATATGCCACTAAAGCTTAAGGGAAATTTTATAGGACGACAATAAGGCCTGTGGATGCAAATTTTCTCCTCTTTGGTCTTGGACAATTTTGCACCTACAAAACAAGTTACACCTTTGGTCAAGGCCAAAAGCCTAACGCGCCCACGATGAATTGGGGGGGGGGGCTTTGGCCGAAAAACCTCCGATGCCAAAGTTAGAATTTTAGAGAGAAAGTGTGTTTAGAGAATTTGGGATTTTTTCAAGAGGATTGGAATTCATTTTTTGGTGAGAATGGGTGCCTATTTATAGGGTTAGGCCTTGCCCAATTTTGAATAAAGGTAACCGGCCACTAAAGGGATTTCTTGGGTTCAATTTCATGTTTAATTAGCCAATTTATTTGGCTAATTAAATATGAAAAGAATAAATGGGTGGTTATGAAAATATATGACTATTTTAATAAGGAAAATGGGAAAGGTGAGGATGGGAATGGTGGCTGGCTTTGACTATTAGTTTGGGTGATTTTATTGACTATTAAGGATGATTTTAGGAGATATGGTAGGTATATATTATTTAGCTAATTGATTAGCTAAATAATGAAATAGAAAATACTAGGTTTTGGGAAATACCTTATAGAAAGGATTTGATGAAAGAGGTTTTTAATTGTTACCTTTTTTGGGCACTTTTGACTTGGTTTAGAGATGATCCACGTGTCGCATTGTGGTTATTTTTGGCTCCACAAGGCTGGCAATGCTTTATGGCATAGAATGTTGGGCGGTGAAACATCGACACGTACACAAAATGAGTGTAGCAGAGATGATAATGCTTCGTTGCATGTGTGGGCACACGAGAAAGGACAACATTAGGAATGAGGATATCCGAGGTAAATTAGGAATAGCCGAAATTGAAGATAAGATGAGAGAGAATCGGCTAAGGTGGTTTGGGCATATGAAATGAAGAACTACAGATGCTCTGGTTAAAAGATCAAAGTACGAGACAGAGGCTGAGGGCCAAGGGGGTAAAGGAAGACCTAGGAAGACTTGGAAAGAGACTATAAAAAAAGATTTGGACTTCTTGGATCTAATCGAAGACATGGCACAAAATCGAGCGTAATAGCGTTCTAGGATTCATATAGCCGAACCCACTTAGTGGGATAAGACTTTTTTGTTGTTGTTGTTGCTGTGTTGAAACAAAAAGGGAAAATAGACAGAGTTACTTTCTACATTTTATAAACAGTCACAGTAACGAGAAATAATTGATGATGACGTCTTCGACTTCATATCTATACTCCGAGTTTTGGATTTGTCTGAAAATGTACTTGTATCTCATCGGCCATCTGGATTTTCAAGTCTAGTATCATTACATCTCAATTTGTCAAAAATTGGTATAAAACCGTTGCCAGTTTAACTAACAACATGTGCATGCCTAAAGTACGTTTAAGCTTGATTTTATTCCACCAAATATATTATCAAGTTTCCCGCTGCTAAAAATTCTAAGAATATCGGAATATGGTTCTTCTGACCATATTCTGTTTCATAGTGACGAAGCCATGATAAAGGATTGCAGGTTCTGAAGCCTCTTAACATCTTAACTTCGAGGGTAGCAAGTACCTCTTGTTTCTGAAATTTGTCCTACCACCACACATTACACTCTGTTTGGATAAGAAAATTTAAAATTAGTAAGGAATTTTAAAGTGACGGAAATTGAAATGATAGAATTTTAGTTTCTAGAATTTGTGGATTTTCTTGTTTGATTAACCTAAAAAAACAATGGAATTTGTTATTTTTAAACTCTCAATCATAGAAATTGGGAAATAACACGTATTTACATGGAATTTAAACTTGGGAATTAAAGGTCCAAATTCCAAGTTTTTTTTTTCCACTCGGAAATTCTAAATTTCTATGTTTACAAATCCAAACAAGAGAATCAGTGCATGTCAATTTTGTTCAGGCAGGAATTTCGCTAGGAAGGGGCCCTGGCCCGAGCACATAGCTCCTCGAGGAGTTGGCACTTTGGTTGGTTGTCGGGCTCCTGCCTGTTGGGATGCTGCAAGAGGAAGGCAAAGTCAGTTCTGAAAGGTGCCTTTGTAGGGCCTTAGGTATAGGACTCGAGACTCACAATCAAAACTATCTGAGTGCGAAGGCGTGCCACTGCCATCTCTATATGGCAGATGTAGAACAAGTGTGTTTAAGCTGATTACTTGCGCCCCATGTTATTCTGACTTCTTGTTATTAAAGGATTGTTGTAGATGGGTTAAGTCTACATTAAGTTTTTTTCTATGCCTTGAGATCAAAGACTTTTACTTATCTTGTATGCTTAAAAGGTTGGAGGTCCAGATCTGGTTAAGTCATCAGTTTAGTTCCGGTTTAGTTCCTCTTTATGACTGTAAAACCACTAAGTGAACCAGATCTGAGAACTGATGGAACTTTGGGTCATTAAAAGACTGGAGATGACTTGAATATATACTGAGGAATACATTATAACACCGGATCTATAAACTGAAAGACAAAACAAGGATAGTCGGGCAAGATTTCACCTTGTCGAGCAAGGTTAAAAGTCTTGCAGTCTCTTCTCTTTGTAGTTACAAAGGGTAGAATATTAAAGAGAGATGGGTGGTAAATAGGTTTACAAAAGAGAATCGATACTATAGCATTTAGAAAAGGGTAACAGAGCTTTTACATGGACAAGAAATGTCTTTCTAAGGAAATCTAAGGCTAAAAGAGTGCAAAATCTGGACAAAGCACAACTTTCTGGGTATTTGCTTGACTGAGAGGCAAGTTGTATGTTTGTTTGTTTGATTGGTTGAGTGTCCTTGTCTCTGGGCCCTCTTCCTCCTTGTATAGGCGAATTAACCCGACTGTGCTGTCTTTGTTCTTACCCGGAAGCAACTGAAAGGTAGTGACTCATCAGCATTTTACATGTTCTGCCATTCAGAAAGTGCTTTTGGGTCGAGAGTTAGCAGATTTCCATCAGTTGTCACTTCTCTTGTAAGCACCTAACCTTTGCATTTAATGGGGAGCCGTCATATTGTCTTGAAGTGGGCATCTGTGCTTGGTGCCGAACCTTGGGCAAAATCTCCCTCTCTTGAGCTCTTTTGGGCCTTCCTTTCTTTAAGCCCAAAGTTTAAATATTAACCCAAACAAATTTATAAATTCTGACTTTTATCCAAGTGTTGCAGGACACAAAGTGGTGGAATGGCTTAGATTGGGAAGACGAAGTTGCTCGAAACGTTTTTCATCTTTGTTTCAAACCCTCTAAGTGAGGACTGAGGAGGGGATGGTTGGGGACACAAAGTATTCTCATCATCGAAGGGAACACAGTGTGGTGGAATGGCTTATTAGGAAGACGAGGTTGCTCGAAATATTGTTCTTCTTTGTTTCAGACCCTCTAAGTGAGGACTGAGG
This sequence comes from Heteromeles arbutifolia, assembly GCA_024362995.1. NCBI lineage: Eukaryota > Viridiplantae > Streptophyta > Magnoliopsida > Rosales > Rosaceae > Heteromeles > Heteromeles arbutifolia. Next base: position 20,232,726 of record JANCRC010000012.1, read on the forward strand.
AGGGATGGTTGGGAAACAGTTTGGATACGTCTTTTATTCTAACTTTCTTCCATTTATTTTGTTCTTTTTCTTGCATTTCGTGCTTGTAGTTTCATTCTCTTAGCACTGCTGTAAGTTCAAGAGACAGAGCCAGCCTTGGAACTTTGGGGTCGGCAGTGACGTTGTGATGAGGGGTAGGTTGGGCCGGGGCGAGAGATTTTTGTATATTACTGAAACACAACTTGATACACCACGTGACATAATATGTGGAGAGAATTTTTTTTTTTTGTGTTCCCCATTTGAAAATAGAATTAAGGATATGTTGTGTCAAAGCAGAACTGTAGAAGTATTAAAGCTGAAACAGATGCTAGATTAATTTCTACAGTTTTTTCCTTTACCGCGAGGCCAAAAAATTCAAACGTATGAGGCACTTTCAACTCGAAAGATGACTAAAAAGAGAAAAGGCAGTATTACTACACAAAGACAACAAAACTATATCGACGGACAATGATTTTGCATTAAGATTCAAGCACAAACTGGAATGTTAAGATGAACTGTTTTTTATTTTTTCATGTACCATTTTTAGCAGACTGAGCCCAGCTTATGGTTGACCTATCCAAGGCATCCATAGGGTCAATGCATTTCTTAAGAAGAGGATCATCCAGGGGAAGAAGATCTCGCATATCATCGGACGCAAGAATAACAGAGTTCACAGCTCTCACTAACAGAACCTGGAGTGCAACCCTCAAGAGATTTTGTGCCTCCTCTATGTCCCTTCTGTTTATGTCCTTTCTGTTTAAGGCTTCAATAGCGGGGATTACAGCGTGTTCCAAGGTCGCTTTATCCGGCAGAACAACCTCAAATCCCTACATTTTTAATACAAAAAATGAATAAATGTCAAAACATGATGCATTAATAAAAAGTGTTGCAAGTATAATTAAGGAAAACAGGCAGGAAATGAATGCAATTTCATGTTCGGGGAACTTGTAATCTGTTTGAAATATATCTAGTATTTCAGAAGCTGCAAAATGAAATTACCTCGTTCTGCAGTTTCTCCTGATAGATACCTGCTGTCAAAGTTGCATGGCTTGCAAGCACTCCGATCTGCAAAGGACTTCTGGCTTCAAGCGGCTTCCACTTTGCTTCCTTGAGCTCCTTGACAACACACTCGCCAATATGGAGAAAAGGAATAGAACATCCCTTAGAAATTTCATCATGCCAAGAATGTGATATGTGACAAGGCATTACAATGCAACGAGCTCCCGAATTTTCAAGAAAAGTCCTCTTACTCCTCAGATTCTCCACAATTGGAGTAGGATTGAATTCAGGACCTTCACTTTTACTGCTAACAGAAGGAAAAGAACTACTCCCAATTGATAAAAGCTCCTTATTTGAGACGGTCAGACCAAAGAACAAAAGGAGGGCAACTTTCTCCATCTCTTGAACTCCAATTGACAAGTTTTCTCAGAAATTTAACACTAGAATTGACAGATATCCCTCCAACTATGCCAATTGGATTTTCTAGACCCCGAAAAGAATTGCTGGGATCAGTGTTTCTTGAAGTTGTACTTGAACCAGAACCCTTCTTATACTCCGAAAACTTGCTACTTTCGTCTCTGTGCAAGAGAACTGGGGATGGAGTTATAGCTTGACCTGGAATTAACCTTGTCTTATAAAGGATTCTATGCGTATTTACAAATCCCAATTTATAGAAAAGATAGTTCGAGGGGCTCAAAGACGTTGCTTCCATCAATCAATCCACACCAAAAGTCCAGAACCACTACTCAAACCTTGTAATTCTGCATAAATTTCCGAGTTGTGCAGCCTATGAACGATAACTCCTACACGTTAATTTTACATACACGCTCCACAGAATAAAAACCCACCTTCAAACAGTAATGAACTTCCACAGTATATTAACATTTAACACGAAAAGTACTCAAGAGAACTCTAATTCAGATACTTCAAAGTATGCAATCCAAGAACAAAAACCATCCTCCAAGAATATCATGGACTCTCTCTCTCTCTCTCTCTCTCTCTCTCTCTCTGAGATCTAATCTTTTGTTCCTCAGTAGCTCAGTGGTAGTAGAGCAGTCTCCTATTACTTGATAGGGTTTGATTCTTCCGAATTAAAGGACAAAGATCAAAATCTATATAGGAAAGTTAGATAAGTATACGCAACTCAGGCAAGATAAAAAATGCCAGGATTTGAGGAATATCACAATATCGCCAATAGGACCTACATTTTATGGCCTACAAAGAAAGACATGATTCATCAATGGAACAATAGTTAAGAAAGTGGGGACAAATCATTGTGCAACTAATAATAACAGCGACAATTAGCATTACATCATGTTTCAGCCACCAACAGAGGAAAACTCTCAAGTCACTTTAAACAAGAGAACATAAGCCTTAATAATTTAATTTGATTACTTATGAGATAGAGGTTGGTCATTTAGTTTTCACTTTTTGTGGTTGAGATATAAGTAAAGTACACGAAAAAAAGGAAGGGTGAAGAAGGCAGACGGGAGAGGGAAGAAATAAAGAAGAGTGAAGCAAAACAAAATCATGAAAAAGAAAACAAATTAAGATAGTATTTAGTATTTAGTTTTCATTTTGTGCGTCTTTCCTTATAAACTTTTCTTCTACACCTCTCCATCACTCTTCCTCCACCATATATTTCCTTTCTATCTCAAGCACAAAAATGAAAACTAAAAACTAAAACCCAAATGGTATTCAAACGAACCTTAAGAGAAGATGTTGGAACACGTGTGGTATACTCAAAATATTTTTTTCTAAGGTAATAAAATGTGAAATAAAATTCCAGTGTCAATGCTATATTTTTCAAATATAAAGGAAGCAATTAGTGTAATACAAAATAGTCATCATGCACTTCTTCCTACAGGAAATAATAAGGAAAAAAAATACACCAAATAACCAGTGGCCTTTGTTTCATGAAAAAGAATTAATTTCTTGGTGTGCAAAATGTCCGAACTTTTATGGAAAGCTTTTTTTGGTTCCTTGCCTTTTTTAGGATAGACATCTGGGAAATATAGTGTGCTACCTATTTTCTATTTTGCAGAAACTACAACTGATAGCAGCATAAAACATTCATTGAACAGTAAGTTTCACAGCCACAACCAAATGCTAGCTTTAGCAAATATATTTAATGCTCCCATGTGCATACTATTGTCTCTTAAAACTGCCATATGATTCTAACCAAAAAAGGTTTGTATATATAATAATACATATAATGCAGCATATTTTCGAATATACTTTCTTCATATCTCTAACACAGAAAGTTGAAAACTAAAAACTAAAAACGGTTTGTATATATAATAATACATATAATGCAGCATATTTCCGGATATACTTTCTTCATATCTCTAATACAGAAAGTCGAAAACTAAAAATGAAATGGTTATCAAGCACATTGTTCCTTTCATTGTGATTAACGAAGAATACAAAGGAGAGGAGTTTAAAAAAAATTATGATAACGAAGGTGTACAACTTATATAAGTTTAGGTTTTACGAACGGAGGACCTCTGCGACAACGGATTATCCTCCTTACATCTCTTGTCATAGACAAGAAGGCAGCAAACAAGGCAATTGATATTGCTGGGTTCATATATGTGTATGATCTGTGCTCGTTGATTTTCTCGATAAGATTTCTCTAGAAAGCCACCATACGATAAGAAGCATACCAAAGAAGAAAAGAGGCTCATTCTCCCTGGTCTAATGAGACTGCTCCTGCCACTGGTAAGTAGCTTCTAACAAGAACCTGGTAAACGCCAGACCAAATGTGAGATAATGTATTACAAAATTTAACCTATTATCTACGTACTCTCTTTCTTTTCTTTTTTTTCTTTTTCCCTTTCTTTCTCTACATTCAAAATGCTAGATAATGCTCTCTCTCTCTCTCTCTCTCTCTCTCTCTCTCTCTCTCTCACTCTCATATCCAGATTACACTACGTGCATTCAAATTTGAATGGTGTTTGTTATTTGTTTTGAAAATCATTTTACATTCTCCCTTCACTTCTCTCATATTTTTGTATCTAAACTTTTACTCACAAGAAAAACAACTGAAAACAAAATAAGACGGCAAAGAGCTAGGGTAACGGAGTAATTGGTGATAATTGGATGGGACAACCTTCATCTTGTGTAACCGGTTCTTTGGGTAGCCAATTCTTCGAAACGAGTAACAGCCTCTTTAAGGTCTTTGATGTGTGCGCTTATGTCAGCGAGCCTATCAGGTTCCTTAGCCAGAGGGCTTCGTCGGATGCCTTCTAGAGACAAAAAGATTTCCATGACGTCTTCCCACATCTTGTCGATGACGGTGACGCCGTCGTACCCTTGATGGGTACTGCTTCGATAAGTGGCGAAGCAGTAGTTAATTGAGTTTTCTGACATGCCAATTGGCAAAGTGCAACCTGCAAAAGAATGAAACAACCGTGAGCAACCCCAAGGCTGGGAGAGGGTGTGTTGGCCAAATGGTCCTCAATGGTCAAGTTAGTGAGTGATTTTAGACTCAAGTAGTGTGCAAGAGAATTTTAGATTGCATTACCATAGATGAGCCTTAGATGGGTGTATTTATATCGTGGGAAGACCTTTTTAGGATAGAATCCTCGTTCCAAGCCAGGAGAATCCTATAGGATATCTAGAAGTAGATATTGCATCCTCTTGGAAGTTGTGGTTACTTGTGGCGCACGCCACTTCCTAGATTGTAGGAAACTCCATGACTTATAGTATCTGATTGTGTCCATATCTGGATCAGATTGTGTATTTGCGGAATCCAGGGGAGTCCCTACGACTTTGCTTAGTACATTGGAGTAGAGTGATATGGTGGCACCGCTACTCTGTCTGATACAGCTCCGCTCAGAGCTAGTAAGTACATGACCGGACTTCTTAGGTAACTATATTCGGATCAGACTTACCACGGCCATAGAAAATCATGGTCCCACAATTGAGAATGTTCTTAAGTATCTTAAAATAACTAATGACATGTCTCTCGTTTATGGAGGCGACAGAGTTATGAGTGGAAAGCCTATACATATGAGATTTCCAATATAGCGTCGATGATAGAAGTTCAAACTCTAGATTTTTATTCACTCTGAATGGTGGGGCTGTCAGTTGGAAGAGCAAGAGACAACATGTTATTGTGGACTACACGATTGATGATAATGTGTTGTTGTAGCTGAAGCCAACAAAGAGGCGTTCTAGATGAAAAAGTTCTTTACTGAACATGGAGTGGTTCCCACCATCAAATCATCAGTAACTTTGTACTATAATAATAGTCAGGCAATAGCTCATGCTAAGGAACTTAGGGCTTATCAAAAGAACAAGCATTTTGACAGACGCTTCAATATTAGTGAACAATATGTTGCCAAGGAAAAATTTCACCTACAAGAGGACAAACACTGTTAGGCTAACTGACAAACATTCTGAAGAAAAAAAAAAAGAGGGGGATGGTGTCTGCCAAAGGGCTCTGATGACTATGTTAGAAAAATAGTAGAGAGAAGAGAGAATTGAGAGAGTTCTAATGAGTAAGTGACCATTACTCTTTCTTCTGTTTTACCTGACTATTTATAGATACTAAGCACTAGAAGGCAGTTGGAAGGGGAGGTTGCAGACCAACTAGGCAGTCTTTGATGGTACAAGCCAGTCTCTGCAGTCTTGCCAGCCAAACAAGGGGAGACTCCATAAATCTGGCTTCAACCATTGAGCAATATATAGCTTAGTTGTAGAACATATTATAGGCGGCCCGGGAGTGGCCATAATATATGTCATGGGCTGCCCAGAGATCCCATTGCACGAATCATGGCCGTCCTGGAGTGCCTATAATATATGTCATGGGCGGCTTGGAGGGCCCATTAGGGGGATCATGGGTGGCCCAGAAAGGCCATGATTTGTTGATGGCATAAGGCAATGTTCTCTTATTCCCTTGAGGTCATATGTGGTCATATATAGTCCACGTGTCCTCCCTCCTATTGGATGTGGTTAATTTGTGTTTTTACAAGCACTTTTTCTTTCATTCCTTGCGTGTAGGTAAACGAAAGATTTTTCAACTATAAGAATGAGACTCATAATGGTTAAATCAATATGTTACTAATTCATTACCATTATCTTTTCAAATGTCCATGCACAGATATGCATTACATTTAGAGTTATGCTAGTAAGACTATCTACTTAAGCCATATATTGTAAATTATGTGATGTAGTTGTTGATGAATGAATTATTACTTAAGTTTTGATTAACGTTCTTTTTTTCTATTGGTAGCATAACATGACTTGCAAATTTAATGTAAGAAATTAATCTACCTAATTTTACTCTTACATTTATAGAATATAATCCGCAAATTCAACTAAATATTATTGTAGGTTTGGAGAGCACCAGTAAGTAGTAACTTATAAGTAAAATTAGATAGCTTGAATTAAGATATGATTTATTTTGGATACCATATATTTTATAAGGGAAATGTTATTGGCACTCCAAAAATCTCATTCTACACTTCTCACAAGTGTATTTTTCTCTCTAAATATAGAAAATTTGGAGTGTAGAATGAAAATTTTGGAGTGCCAATAACAATTTCCTTTTATAAAATAGAACTAATGCACCAGTAAGTAGTCACTTATAAGTAAAATTAGATAGCTTGAATTAAGATATGATTTATTTTGGATACCATATATTTTATAAGGGAAATGTTATTGGCACTCCAAAAATCTCATTCTACACTTCTCACAAGTATATTTTTCTTTCTAAATATAGAAAGTTTGGAGTGTCGAATGAAAATTTTGAAGTGCGAATAACAATTTCCTTTTATAAAATAGAACTAATATAGTTTGTAATGGGATTCAGTCGACTTATTTACCATTATGGATTGATAAATTCTATTGCCTGCAAATCTCATACCTTATGAAGAGCGTAATAAATTAAAAATAATTTCAAAGTGAACTATATATAATTGTAGTTTTGGATAAACTAGTAACTCAAAAATTATCAACAAATTGAATTGACATGGAGAAAGGTTCAATCAAACTACCTTTCCTCATTGTTCTCTTGGTCGTTGTATCTACTGGTAAACTTTTACCGAAATTTGTTTTTTTCTCTCGTTTTTTTATTTCCCTTACCTTATTATTTTGCAACTGCCATAATAGTATGCAATTTTTTTTTTCTAGTTAATAATCAAAGAAATATTTGTGGTAGGTGTACAACATGGAGTTGAAGCAGAGTATATCAGGCAACCAGGCGTCTGCAGAGATGATGCTGAATGCTATGACGACAAATGTAAATGCGAGAATTATAAATGCATTTGTTCTCCCGAAGTGGTGAAAGTTCCTTTCTAAAGCTTCTTCTACACACTCGCAAGAAGCCCGTAATCAAAAGTCTTTTTATGTTCTTAAATAATTGTGCTACTATGAAAGCACATAAGTTGTAAGTGCGAGGACTATTTAAATAAAATAACAAAGGATTAACTTCACTACGTCCCACGGAAGGGTCATCGGGATCGCAATAGGAGCATATTTATGCGACTTTGTTATCTTATTTATTTGCATTTACTTCGTTAGTTTCCATTTATTTTGGTAATTTATGTTATTTTCGTATTATTGAAGGTCCAATTGGTAATGATGATGATAAATGGCAAAATGGAGCAATTTGGAGCAGTTTTGGACTTGGATTGGATAGCATGCGTGGAGAGCATATGGGTTGGACGTTTTTGGTGTTTAAATGGTGCTAGATATGTGCTAAAATCTGGAGAAATTAAAGTTGAGGCTTGGAAGGCAAGGAATTACACAAGAAAGAGGAATCCTAGTTGGAGAGGAACATTATCTTATCCAACCTTATCCAACTTTATCTTACCTTATCTTACCTTATCTTATCTTATCTTATCTTATCTTCAGCTACAAGGAGGAATCCTAATCACATTCAAACACTTTCTACCTGATTCTTGGAGTCCTAAAATAACTCAAAACACCTAATCCCTTTTCTCCTTGGATTCAGCCGTTCCCCCTATAAATATGAAATTCATGCACCAATTTAAGGGGTGTCGCACCTGCCCTTCATCCATTGAAGTTGCTGGAATTTTCAGAGTTCTTTCTATCTTTGTTTTAAGTTTCAATGTTTATTTTAGATTGCTTTTTAGTTATGATTAACATGGGTAACTAAGTTTCTTTTTAGCTAGAGGTGAATTCGAAGCCATGATCATATGTTTTATATAAATTGATTACATCCAGTTATTATTTCATAAAACATGAATGCGATTTACTTATCTGCTTTATAGAGAACTTATTCTTGTATGTTTATTAAAGGTGCACACTTAGTTTGCATGCAGGCATTTGATGCTAGAATATAAGGAAATTTCACCTAATCGTTATGAACTTATATTTGCAAATAGTAAAAGTCACTAGTCATGATTGAGTTAAGTAAATTCTTGGCAGGAGTATCATGTTTTTCATAGTTACGAATGCTTTGTCAATGCTTATGATTTTCATAGAACTTAATGACCTTTGAGATGTATCTCTATCATGCTTTTCATAGTTAGGGAACTTAAGAAGAATAATTTGATTGCGTTGCTGAGTCCAATTCAATGAACTTGGAAAATTTGAGAATTAATCAGTGCTATTCACAATTAATTTGGGGCATTGTCATTCATGGTTTATAGGAAGAATAATTGGAAATCGATTTGTAAGCATATCTTTCATGTGTGAAGAAGAATCCGTTAGCTATCCTTTCATCCATATGTCATTCACAACTTAATTTACTTGCTACCCTTTACTTTTGTTTTAATTAAATTTGTCCAAAATCCCCCCAGTCATTGTTTTGAAGTTAGTTTAACTTAGTTTTCAGTTTTACAAGTTTAATTTGTGTTGATTAGCATCCCTTCTAATCCCCAGAATATAAAGATCCCTACTTACTCGTACTATGATTTTATAATTTAAAGGGTTTAATTTGTGTGTTAGTTTCTACCACATCAAATTTTGGCGCCGTTGCTGGGGATTAGCAAACTTGCTAATCTTCCCCTTTGTTTCTGGTCGTGTCTTTTCTTTTGTGTCTAATTTCGTTTTGTTTTTTTTTTTTGTTTGTTTAGGTACTCGTTTATGACTTGAAGTTCTCAACCTGTTCCTGAGAATATATTAGAATTTGACGACGATTTTGAACGAACTTTGAGAAGGAAGAGGAAGCAGCCAGAATTCAATGTACTTAGTTCTTGCTCCGAATCTGAATTTTAAGCTGAAGCTGAAACGAAATTGGAAGAGGAACAAGATATGGCTGCTGACAATCGAACAATCAAGGAACTTTCAACCTCGGGATTGGACAATGTTGTTCCCCTTTGTATCCAATACCCTAGGGCAGTTCAAGGCAAAACCGATGAGTTTGAATTGAAGTCTAGTTTGCTGCATCACATTCCCAAATACCATGGGCTGTCCATGGAAGATCCGAATAAGCATCTTAAGGAATTTGAAGTGGTGTGCTCGAGCATGACACCAATTAATGTGGATGGGAATATTTTGAAGATGAAAGCCTTTCCATTCTCTCTTTTGGAAAAGGCTAAAGATTGGCTCTTTGAATTAGCACCTGGAACCGTCACCTCTTGGGAAAGCATGAAGAAAGCATTCTTAGAGAAATTCTTCCTAAATTCAAGAGTCATTCTTTTGAGGAAGAGAATTAGTGGAATTTAACAAGGCCAAGGAGAATCCTTTCCAGCGTGTTATAAGCGTTTCAAGACTTTAGTTGCAACTTGTCCACAACATCAAATGAAGGAGGAGCTTTTAATTCAATATTTCTATGAAGGACTACTTCCACTTGAGAGACAAATGCTTGATGCTTCAGCAGGAGGTGCTTTAGTTGACAAAACCTCAATTGCTGCGAAGATTTTAATAGCGAATCGAGCCTTGAATACACAACAATATGAAGGAGTTAGAGAAAGAGAACATGCACGCCTAATCCAAGTCAATGAGGTAAGTGCTATTTTAGAACTTCAATTTCAAATGGCTAATCTCTCTACTTTTATATCACAGGTTGTTGAAGGATCTAAAGTGCAAAGTGTAGCTGCATGTGGCGTGTGCTCTATGCAAAGACATCCTACTGATCAATGTCCTCAATTAACAAAGAATGGGGGATGGGAAAGTGCCAATGCCATAGGTTATCAAAATCAACCAAGGAGTGACCTATTCTCCAACACCTATAATTCGGGCTTGAGAGATCATCCAAATATGAAGTGGAGGGAACCTTAACAAACTCAACAACAAGGCGGATATAGACAGCCACCTCCAGGGCTCTATCAAAGGCCATTTGCACCACCACAGTCGCCCCCACAACCTTCCTAACCAAATCCAGGTTCGTCAATGGATTATGATAAAATTCTTCAAACAGTAACTTTCTTGATGCAGGGTTTACAAAACCAAGCTAAAGAGATGAGCGACGTGAAGAATCAAATTGGACAGATATCAGAATCCATGGGACAATTTAGAGAACAAGGCAAACTTTCTAGTTCAACCATTGTCAATCCAAAGGGAGGCTTTGAACCTGCTAAAGCTATCACTTTGAGAAGTGGTAAAGAGATCGGAACTAATCCAAAAACATCCAAACAAAGCCAAAAAGAGGACGAACAATTGTTGCTTGAAGAAGAGAAGAAAGACAAGGCCACGACAAGGAAGGAACAAACCTTGCCGCAACCTTCTAAAGCCCCTATGCCACTTAATTCAGGTAAGGATGGTCCAAATTTAATTTTTTCTAACCCCATTGCACCAAATGTACCTTTTCCTCCCAGGTTTATGCAATCTAAGAAAGAAGAAAGTGAAAAAGACATCTTTGAAACCTTAAAAAAGTACAAGTTAATATCCCGCTTGTTAATGCAATAAAGCAAGTTTCGAAGTATGCTAAGTTTTTGAAGAAGCTTTGTACAACAAAGAAACAGATTCCGGAGAAGGAGGTGGTACATGTAAATGAAAATCTCTCTACAGTTTTGTAAAGAAAGATGCCACCTAAATGCAAAGATCCAGGTAGTTTCATTATCCCTTGTGTTATTATTGGTAATACAAGGTTTGAACATGCTATGCTAGATTTAGGTGCTTCCATTAATGTCATGCCATATTCTGTTTATGCATCTATGAATCTATGAGAGCTTAAAAATGATGGTGTCATTATTCAATTGGCGGATCGATCTAATGCATATCTGAAAGGAGTTTTGGAAGATGTTTTGGTGCAGGTAGACCATTTGATTTTTCCAGCAAAGTTTTATGTGCTTGAGATGGAGGATTCAGCCCACTGTACACCATTGCCAATCTTACTTGGAAGACCTTTCATGAAAATAGCCCAAACCAAGATTGATGTGTCCAAAAAAGCGTTAACTATGGAGTTTGATGACCATATGATTAATTTTATGTTTCTGAATTTGTTAAGTATCTTAATGATGTTCATTCTTGTTTTGCCATTAATGTGATTGAAAACATAAGGCAGGAACGTTCAGCACCTATTAAGAAGGATGTATTTAAAACCACCATTAAAAGGGGAATTGGAGTGGATCACACAGGACAAGCCACTGCCCTCAAAGCACCCAAAGCTGAGAGCACCACCTCTAAAATTGTTGACAGTGCTGCTACTTTTGAGTCTTCATCTCCGTACATCAGTGAACCACTTATTCCAATTCCAATTCCCATTTCAACTAATAGGTTGTTACCTTTTTTGTGTTCAGGTGCCCAATCGAATCCAAGCTGGTGGGAGAGTTTACATTGACTTTAAGAAGGTCAACGCCATAATCAGGAAGGATCATTATCCCCTTCCGTTCATAGATCCAATGCATGGAAGTTTTAAAGAGCATGTCATGGAGGATGTACCCCTCCATACCGCTTGTCCTAATGAGGATTAAATAGAGGTATCGTCTGGCTGGAAGACGTTAAAGCAAGCGCTTCTTGGGAGGCAACCCATGTATTCGAACAAAGAGACATTGGAATTTCCGGCTCCCACAACCAGATTTGTTTTCTTTTACCTTTCTCTTTATTGTTTTTACTTTGCCATGACTATCTTGTTTGCTAGTTATCCTTTGTTGCTTTCTTGTTTAAGTTTATTTTTGAAACATTGAGGACAATGTTTGGTTTAAGTGTTTGGGGGGGGGGGGGGGGGAAGGTAAACATATTGCTTTTCATGACTTATCTTCGAATTTCACCACCTATCACTACTAATGTTGTTATTCACTGTTTTAAAGTGTTTTATTATGTGTCATAAAAACAAAATTTTGAAAAAAAAATCAGAAAAGCTTAAGAAAATACCAAAAAAAGTCGTTTTTGTTGCTTGTTTGTGTCTTAGGGTACCTTCCAACACAATGATGAGGATTTGGTTTTTAATTGCATGGCTGTTAAAGAAAGTTACAAACATTGGTGGAAGTTTGATATGCTCCTTGGTTAATACTTAGTTGTAGTTGTCATTTACCAATTCACAAGTAATCACAAAGAAAAAATCAGTTTTTGTAACATGCTTGAAGGAAGAAACTCAAACTAACGCTACAACCCTGTGAGACTTGAGCCTATTCTTTGTTTAGAGAGTTATTAATCTGTGATATTCTTGTTTTCTAAAGTCGTTGCATGATCTCATTATTTCTTTGCTTGGTTGTTACTCAGAATGCTTTTTCATCGTTTTAGTTCCAACTACTAGAACTCATGCCTATTTCATTCAAAGCATAAAATTGATTGCATAACAAATAACAAGATGATGTTGTTTAGTTACCACCAGAGCCAAAAAGCTTTATCCCTTGCACATGTATTGTAGGTTTAACCCCTTTGAGCCTTATTTAGCCTATTTTCTTTGTTAGCTTGCATTATCCCTACCTAGCCTAGTATAGGAATATCCACACCCTTGTTCTTAAAGAATAGTGAAGCATGACTTGTTGGGAATTCCTTTTTGTCTACGATTTGCCGAAAAACAAGTGTGGGGGAAGAATTTGTTCTTTTGAATACAATGAAGTAGTGCGTATGTTCCAAAGAAAAAAAAAAGAAACTGAAAAAAGAAGAAAGTTGAGAAAAGAAAAAAAGATGTTGAGAAATAAGTGAGAATGAGCAAGTGTTGGTTGTTGAAGAAGGGTCCAAAAATGTGAATCTGGCCCTAAACTTGTACGAATATACCCCTTGTGCTTATAGTTGGGTGCTGCAATCGAAAGTTGAATTCTAAGTGTTGATTTCATTACTTTGCTTACTATCACTTTAAGAACCTTTGTTTATCCTTAACCTTTCTTTGTTAGCCAATACCTTAGCCTCATTACAACCCTTAGACTTTTATCTTGATTGTTATGTGTTTCAATATGTGGAGTTTGAAATTGGTACGAAAATATGGAATCCCTGGTTCTCACTTCTAAGTAGTGGCATTCCGTTCATGAGATCATATGCATGTTTGTATTAATAATTCCAGAAAATGCCTTCTTTGTTATAACATATGTGAGTGCTAGTCTACATGTTTACATCAATCTTGTCACATATACTTAGTTTAGCGAGTGTAGTCAGAAAATCTGTGTGAAAATAGAGAGTATATCTGGTGAGGAATTGAGTGAATTCTCTAAGGCATGTTACTACTTTCAATTGTTCTTTTAATTGATTAAATGCAAGCTAGTGAGTGGTTACTGCGGTTAAGTATAAGCTCAAGAGTAAGGATGGCTAAAATCTATGTGAGTAGTGATTTTTAACATGTCATGTTTCATTGGAAATCCCTGAGGCAATTGTTGGAAGGTTTAGGTTTGTTTTGTTTTCCTTGTGTTTTGCTCGGGGACTAGCAAAAGCTAAGTGTGAGGGAATTTGATAGGAGCATATTTATGCGACTTTGTTATATTATTTCTTTGCATTTACTTCGTTAATTTCCATTTATTTTGGTAATTTATGTTATTTTCGTATTATTGAAGGTCCAGTTGGTAAAGATGATGATAAATGGCAAAATGGAGCAATTTGGAGCAGTTTTGGACTTGGATTGGATAGCATGCGTGGAGAGCATATGGGCTGGACGTTTTTGGTGTTTAAATGGTGCTAGATATGTGCTAAAATCTGGAGAAATTAAAGTTGAGGCTTGGAAGGCAAGGAATTACACAAGAAAAAGGAATCCTAGTTGGAGAAGAACATTATCTTATCCAACCTTATCTTACCTTATCTTATCTTATCTTATCTTCAGCTGCAAGGAGGAATCCTAATCACATTCAAACACTTTCTACCTTATTCTTGGAGTCCTAAAATAACTCAAAACACCTAATCATTTTTCTCCTTGGATTCAGCCGTTCCCCCCTATAAATATGAAATTCCTGCACCAATTTAAGGGGTGCCGCACCTGCCATTCATCCATTGAAGTTGCTGGAATTTTCAGAGTTCTTTCTATCTTTGTTTTAAGTTTCAATGTTTATTTTAGATTGCTTTTTAGTTATGATGAACATGCGTAACTAAGTTTCTTTTTAGCTAGAGGTGACTTCGAAGCCATGATCATATGTTTTATATAAATTGATTACATCCAGTTATTGTTTCATAAAACATGAATGCAATTTACTTATCTGCTTTATAGAGAACTTATTCTTGTATGTTTATTAGGGGTGCACACTTTGTTTGCATGGAGGGATTTGATGCTAGAATATAAGGAAATTTCACCTAATCGTTATGAACTTATATTTACAAGTAGTAAAAGTCACTAGTCATGATTGAGTTAAATAAATTCTTGGCAGGAGTATCATGCTTTTCATAGTTACGAATGCTTTGTCAATGCTTAAGATTTTCACAGAACTTAATGATCTTTGAGATGTATCTCTATCATGCTTTTCATAGTTAGGGAACTTGAGAAGAATAATTTGGTTGCGTCGCTGAGTCCAATTCAATGAACTTAGAAAAATTTGAGAGTTAATCAGTGTTGTTCACAATTAGTTTGGGGCATTGTCATTCATGGTTTATAGGAAGAATAATTGGAAATCGATTTGTATGCATATGTTTCATTTGTGGAGAAGAATCCTTTAGCTATCCTTTCATCCATATTTCGTTCACAACTTAATTTACTTGCTAGCCTTTACTTTTGTTTTAATTAAATTCATCCAAAATCCCCTCAGTCATTGTTTTGAAGTTAGTTTAACTTGGTTTTCAGTTTTATAAGTTTAATTTGTGTTGATTAGCATCCCTTCTAATCCCCGGAATAGAACGATCCCTACTTACTCGTATTACGATTGCATAATTTAAAGGGTTTAATTTGTGTGTTAGTTTCTACCGCATCACATATGGCTGACATGGGTTTATTGAAGAAACTATGGCATGCTTGTGTTCCTAGGAAAGTGAAAATTTGTGTGTGGAGGGGTTGCTTGGATGCTCTCACCACAAGACGGAAGCTTATATGGAGGTGTATCTTAAGAGTGGAGGAGTGCTTGGTGTATGGAGGCCAAGTCAAGACAGTCGAGCACGCGGTAAGGGACTGCTATTTCGCTGCCACCATCTGGTTTTCTACACTTTGGTTAAGAGTATGAGAACTTAGCGGGATGAGCCTGAAAGATTGGGTTGCTCAGTTGCCTTCTTCTCTTCCTACTTCAGTGTTTGAGTTAATGTTAATGATTATATGGAGCATATGGAAGGCCAAGAACAATTTGATTTGGAAAGGAATACAAACGGCACCTATGGAGGTGTCTCTTAACGCGGAGGAGTGGCTTGAGTCCTATAATCATTGCCACATAGCTCAAAAGGAGCCTCGATTGCGATGCATGCAAAGGTGGTGTGCTCCCCCTCCAACTTGGGTGAAATGCAATTTTGATGATGCATGGGTGAAGAGTTCACAAAATGGTGGAGTAAGGGTTGTCGTGAGGAACCAGATAGGTGAGTTTATGGCTGGACTCTAGGTCTACATTGCACATGCTACCTCTCCGTTACAGGTGGAGTTGTTGGCAGCTAGAAGGGCCCTTTTGTTTGTCATGGAGTTGCTTCCAGATAGGGGGCATGTGTATTTTGAAGGGGACTTTATCATTGTTGTCCCTGCCATAAGAAGACAGGAGGAGGATGTGTCAAATATGGGACCAATTATCAATGACATTAGAAGGCTCTTACTTTCCTTTCCTCAGGTGAGTGGTTCTCATGTTCAACGGAAAGCCAATCAGGTGGCACATCAGCTAGCATGCACAATAATTGGTAGTGATGTTGAGATGGTGTGGTTTGATGATCCGCCGGATTAAATTATGTATGCTTTGTTGGAAGATTGCCGTAGTTAGTAATTCAATTGATTGTACTCGTAGGAGGATAGTCTTCTTTGTTAGGTTGTGCAGGACACTCTTTTCCCTTCATCCGGGTTGAAATTCCCGACAAGGTTTTTATCGAGGCCCATTATCATGCACCCTATCCTTCATGATTTGTACGTGTTTCCGTATTAATAAATATCATACTTTTCCTCAAAGAAAACTTCACTACGTCCCCTAAACTTTTTCGTGTTTTTACAAAACCTCGTTTTTTTTAGAGAAATTTCACTTACACTTGTCTGCTAACAACCGCAGTAAGGTCTGCAACTTGCGGAAGTATGCTTTGTCGCGTGTCTGTTAACAGATCAGCAATGCTCTGTGGCCTAAGATGTTGGAGGCTGTACTGATGGGCCTAGGCCTATGGGAGTTAGGGTTTATGAATCAATGGACTAGCATCATCCTTCGTGGTTAACACTGTTCATAAAGAAATGGATGATAGTATAGTATATAAGCATGGATACCCACAGAGAACAAATTGATTCTAAAAACCTTACTAACTATATTGAAACAAGTTATGATTGAGAAGCTTTAACGAAAAAGGATATGAGATTTGAATAAACTGAAAATTTATAATGTTTGAAAAATAAACGCATTGAAATAATAAATTGAAAACATAGAAAACAGGACCTTAGGCATCCGAATTCACCTTAACCAATTCTACTTAATCCTCTTAATATGTTTATGAACAAGTAGTTCCCTGATAATGATGATCGATCTTCCCTAAATTATTCATTGGCCATGGCATCTGGTTGCATCAAAAATACCCATACATGTTAACCCTCTATGGTATCTGTTGAATTTAAACAAGTAAGAACCCATTAAGCGCTATCGAAATCGTTGAAAAATCACGGACACTTTAATTGCATGGCATCTACAAATAGGAGTTCATTGTATAGATTGCAAGAAGCGAACATCCAAGTTAAGCATGGCATATACTCTAACTTGTATCCAATCAACTTAATTACAACCTAGATGGTGATCAAACATCTAAATAAAAATCAAACGCATTACGAATAGCAAAATATACTCAATATGGAAGAAAAATTGATAATAACAATACCACAAGGAAATTAAATATTCATGAGTAGGCTATATCGTAGCCTTAGCAAAGAAGAAAAAAAAAATAGAAAACTCTTCCCTCTTGAGCTTTTTGCCACAACATTTTGTCTAAGAATTGTGTTTAGTGGCTTTTTTGGTGGCTTCCTCTGATAGATCAAACATAAAGAAATTCACCGTGTTAAACATTAACATCTTAAACTTGGACATGTGAACCAAAAAAAGATTACCAAGATGTTGAAAGACGAATGCGTCACCTTATCAGGTAATATGACCAAATGAGAACTTGTGAGTCTTGTTTAATGACGAAGATATCTAAATCTCCATTCACTAGGAAGAAAGAGTGAGACAACAAAATACTAGGCTTAATCCACAATGATGTTTGTGGACCTATATTCACTATATGCGAGGAAGCCTCTCCTATTAAATTACATTAACAGATGATTATTCTTGGTCTGCTATGTGTATTTTATGAAGTAGAGAAGCAAACTTAGAAACAGATAATGGTCTTAAGATCAGATTGAGGGGGTGAGTGTCTTAGTAATGAATTCCTGGACTTCCTCAAAGAGTGTGGAATAGCATCACATTAGAGTCCACCAGGAACTCCTCAACATATGGAGTTTCTGAGAGGAGAAATCAAACCTTGATGAACATGGTTCATTCTATAATGAGTTCCACTAATCTACCAGTATCATTCTGGGTGTTGGGAATGTATGCAAATAATACAAGAAATTTGATTAGGATCGTACCTAGCATAATTAACGAATTATGGATTGTCGTCTCATTCTTACAAGCAGTTGCACAAACCACGAACAAGAGGGTTATCAAAAGGTTGATTTGTTTACATTTAGCCCGACTAGTTGCCTACATACCTTGTGCCAAGGCACAAGGATCAAACTGTTGTAGTTCTTAGTAGAATCCTAATCCTAAGGCCGAGGTGATACCCTAGAGGCTAAATTAGGAAAGAAAAAGATTACTAAGAGTGGAGAACTTTTCTATCATGTCTAGAGCTAAGAGAATTGTATCTCTTAGTGTGTTTTTTTCTTTTCCACAAAGTCATCTTTATATTGTGGCTAGGTGTCACGCCTCAACCTCGATATCCCCAAATATCAAGGAAGGCACGTATTGGCCGACACCCGAGGGTGACGAAGCCATTTAAAACATGCATACCAATAAAATATGTAATTAGAAAGAGATACACTAGTGCAGCATCATGTTCGGAGCATACAAGTAATTAAGAATAAAGTGAAAGAATTATGATAGAAAGGTACGAACCGAGGAATGGGTCCTACACAGAGGAGGCTAGAGATGCCTAAACAGAAGTGTCCTGACGCTTGGATCGTGTGCCTCGATTCTAACTCCTGAGGGGGCGCAAAACTGAAAAGGTGAGCAGACCAAAGTTTATAATAATAACACTAATACTACGAAAATCATTATCTTTCTAAACATACTAACCCCTTGTTTTGAAAACATATATAATACTATATAATAGGTTATAATACTATATAATAGGTTTTTCTGAAAACCCTAGCATGCCATGAAATCATTCGTAAAACAAGTATGAGTAAAACCATGCTCAATAACAGTGCAATCATCGCTCGAAGGAAAATCCATAAATCTCATCAATACTGTACTCTCTAGGGGTATCATAGTCACCCGAAGGTAGTACCTGTCCATCACCAAAGGTGAAGTGGTACGACACTAGGTTAGGCCATGAAGAAACATGGTAGGCCCTATCACCCGAAGGTGAAGCCATACGACTCTGGGTTACGCCAGAGAAGAAAATATATACATCACACAGCGACACTAGCCATGGCTAGTAAAGCTGTCCGACACTGCTTTCGGCATTGAAGCTGGGGGTATGGCATAAATATCATCAACTCCTCATCCGTCCGAAGGCAATACCTATCCATCACCCGAAGGTGAAGTTGTACTACACTGGGTTACGCCAGTGAAGAAACATGGTAGGCCCCATCACCCGAAGGTGAAGCTGTACGACTCCAGGTTATGCCGGAGAAGAAACATATACATAAATATCCTCAACTGTGTCCTATGGCAATAGACGTCTACATATCCTCAACTGTCTCAAAAATCTCATATCCAATCCGGAGCTCACAAGCTCAAAGTCTCGACACATAAATCCATGAAAATTCACATTTGTGAATCCATAGAATTCCACATATGAAAACCCCATAACTTATAACTCATATTCGGAAACCGTAATATAAATCATATTCATAATCCATAGAGTTTCATATATGAAAATCTAATAATTCATAACCTTTCTTAAAATGTAAGTGCAATAAATCAGAATCGTCTTGTAAACTGTAAATATAGAAATCCAAAAAACAATATATAAAACATATTCAAATCATGAAATTTGGAATGCATGCTAGGCCAATATTTTATAAAGAAAATATGTAAGTTTAGAAGGGGTCCACTCACAAATATTTTGTTGCCCGGGAACCGCTCGAGCTAGCGAGGATGGAGTCCGTTTCCACCAATGCACCTAACCACAATTATGGACCATTTAGTTAAAATCTACAAAAATGTTTGAATTTGGAAAAACGGAAGGCGGATTCGGATTCGGCATGTCGAAAAAACTAAGGAAGGACCTTGGGTTTCGCCCTACGCGGCGGCCGCCAGCCCCAACTCGCCCGAAAATTCAACAACTCCAAAAATTCCCAAATTTTACAGAAATAAAGATCTCAATGAGAGGAACAACTTTTATACTTGGGTGGAAGTCCAATTCGGCTAGGAAGTGGCCTGAAAATGCCTTGATCCGCCGGAAACCCTAGAAATTGGTGGTTGTTGATTCGTCCCCTCCAATGCTCTGCCGCCCCCAAACTTGTTTGGGCTTTGTTCCTGGCCTCAAGGGAAGTTGATCCATGGTGGTGGTCGACGGTGGTGGTTGCAGAAACGGCCGATCGCTGTTGTGCACCCACGAAACCCATCGGTGCATTTTTACCCACACCCGAGGCTAATTTCCATCGATTTTTGGGTGTAAATGGGAGAGGGAAGGTTGGGGATTTATTTCCAAGTGATAATTCGGTGTAATTCGCTTGAATTTGTCCTGAGAAAACATCAGAAACCATTATTTCTGTCAGGTCGAGTTGCAGGGAAACCAGGTTGAACGGAAGGGACCGAGTTCCCCTCCTTCCTCCTTTCTCTCATTTCTCTCCTCTCCCATTAGTTCACTCTCTTCCTCTCTTCCTTGATTGGGCAGCACCCCCCTCCTTTCTCTTATTTCTTCTTTCTCTCCTTCGTCCATCTCTCACTACTCTTCATCCTGGCCACACACGTAGCACCAGATTGATGCTCCAACAAAATCTGGAACCTTCCAGATTTATGGTCAAATGACCATTTTGCCCTTAACTTTGTTCACCTATAACTTCTTCGTTATAAATCCAAATTATGTTCCGCTTGCTCGCACGCATCCGTAACACTGACTACTATAAGAATATGTCAAGGAAATGAATCTTACATGACACGACAAAACGATCAACAAAAGTCAACACATTTGCCTCGAAGGGCAATTTTCGTAATTTCACATTTTAAAATTATAAAATTCGTAATAATTGGGGACGGGTCATTACACTAGGAGGGGAAGAAAAAAGGAAATGGTTGATGTGGAACAAAGAACATATATCAATAACATACTCTATATTGGGTGGATTAATATTGTACATGTTTTATATAATACAATTACTATATAAATCCTACCTCTCCCACTTACCCACATAGGGTGTTCGCATAATCTCAATTAGCTCATCAAATTCTCATTCGTTATAGTTTACCTCCTTATACAGAATATGGGACACGCAAACTTGTGAGAACAAACGTACTTATCCAGGAGCGCTGTCATTAAGCTACCACCAAACTTAACAAGAGTGCATCAATAGGAAGTTCATCGCTTTATACCCAGATAGTTCATCATACACCGAACTTGACATTCTTTATCCCTCCCTATGATACAAAAGCAATGTCATGTTCCACAGGTATCATGTATCCATATCTACGTTTTACAACAAATATCAAATAGACATTGGCCAACGAATGAATCACATGACATATTGTAGTCTTCAAACTACCTCCCTAAGCTCTCATGTCAGTCTAACTTGGTTAAACTGCTTGCCTAGACACGCCTCTTGGGACAATATATAGCTAACTTGACCATCTTAGATAAGCCTGTTAAAGTAGCGATCATTAAATCTCATCTTTCTGACAGAGGCTTTAGTCCAAAGGGCATAATGGTTAGGTGTACATAGATGGTTCACACAGTGACTTGAAGCGGAATCAATTTGTCACTCCCACTATCGGCCCTTGCTTTTCTAGATTGTCATAAAGAATGGTTAGCACTTGGCGGGAAAACTTTGTCCGATAGAGGTTACTCTGCTTGTTGACCAAATTTCGTCAGGCAAAAGTCTCTGAAGAAACCAAAGTTGACAACTTTTGCCCGACCAAATGTTTTATTCTGTTGGTAAAGTTACTTTGCCCGATGAAAGTCGGTTCACCGGGCAAAACATTCGTCGGACAAATGGTAATTTATGGTAGTGATAATACTCTCACATGGTCAAATTTGTTAATTTCATAGAATTATAGAAGAGAGACTTAAGATTCTGCAATGGCATAAGAGATAATAGATAATTTTGTTGGAGTTAAATTCGTATACAACCCTAAGTTGGTTGCACAGTTGTACACAAGTACAAACTAGGGTTAGATCTCTTTTATGTTAGTTATATAGGGTTTAGAGGTAAGTTATTGCCTACATAACCTTGAGGTGATCCTTGTGAACTAACCCACAATCCTTAAAACTCCCCATCAATTTGTTGTATGAGGAGTAACAATGCGTGGAAGTTCTTCAGGCTATCTTCCTCTAGTTTGTTCATTCAACCAATTCACCTTCTTCCTAGTCATACCCTATTGATGTCAAGAGCATCATCAATGAAAATCTATCTTTGGGCAAATCCAGGTTAGTTTTATTCATGTTTTAATTGGCATGAAACTGTTGAGGCCTACAAATTTATCAATCAAAAGATGGGAAAATGAAATGAAACAAGAGTTTCCTAATCGATCTCCTTGAAAATTGGCCTAAGTGAGTGATGGGTCTTGGGGTTGCAAATTTAGAGAGAGCTCAAGATGAAGAGTGAGAAAACAAGTACCAAAGTATACTTCCATCCCGATGTCCAATGACAGTTCTCTTTCGTCCAATCAAGAATAATCAATCAATTATAACAAGGAAAAAAGTACCATAGTACGTACTCAAGGAAACCAACTAACAAACCTTTAAAGTTTAGAAGAAAAAGATATACCTTTTTGCGATCTTTGAGGAGCAGGTGAGGAGATGGCAGTAACACAAGCGACTTTAAGAAATTATCATTTTCACTCGCAAGCTATTTTCAGAAAATCTTTTTTTCTTAAAAGAAGGAAAGAAAACTGAAAAACCTGAAATAGTTGTAGGATAACGAGATGAGGAAAGAAGGAGAAAGATATTAGCTGTACATTTGAGAGCAGATCCTTTGGAGGAAGATTGTACTCTTATTTGATAACTCATTGCTTCTCTGACACCAGGTTTTGTGGGTGCCAATCTTGCAAACATCATCAATGAAGCTGATTTACTTGTTGCTCGTAGGGGTATGTAAAAGTATACACTACATCCAAATTATCACTAGTTTTTTTCCATCCATGTGCACATTGATCTTAACTTAATCATATTATTCTGTGGCTTTTTGCAGGTGGTGAAACTGTGGCCAGAGAAGATGTAATGGAAGCAATTGAAAGAGCAAAGTTTGGAATCAATGATAAGCAACTTAGGCCGAGTACAATATGCAAAGAGCTTGGGAAAATGTTCGATCCCATGGATGCCTTCTCTGATGGGAAAGAGTCACACTAGGATATCAAACTCTGGAGCTGACCAATATGTACATACGTTCTAGTGGGTAGCTTTGAATTTTGATTTATATACGGTATCATCAACTGAAATGTAATATCTTGTACATAATAGGAAATGGCTAATTTTAATATCCAATATGAATGCTGAGATTAGCATTTAGATGTATGCTCCAAACTTGCCCGTGTGTTCCATCATGTTTTTTGAGGATAGAATGACTATAGGGTAGTAAGAAAAACAAAAACAAAAAGGTAACTGGAATTTAATTTCATCAATATCCATAAAATTGAATACTTATAGCTGCAATCATGTCTTGTCTATAGAACCTCAATTAGTATGTCGAATTTGAGAAGTTAAGATGCTGCAATTTGTGTTTATTTTTGTTATTTGGTACCTCTTCAACATTTTTGAATGGTACATCCCTTTGCAGGTTTCATGGAGCTGATACTTAGCATGCTAAACCTAAACATGGCTTCTTGGACGTGAGTCTGGCGCTATGTAAGGAACGATCTTACTGCTATGAGTTGGACAGCCGATCAGACAAGATCGTATAGTTGCACTGTCAAGAAAGTTTCAAAGCTTATTAAACTTTGAAGAGATGATCAGGTAACGAGTAGATTCAATGTCATGATATTCATGAACGGCATGCCATGAGGCTAAAATCGAAAACAAGCTTGCTTTCACATACACATGAGGTAATTTGCCCGGTTAGATCCATGCAGTAAGGGTTTCACATTGATTGATTTGCATTTTGGAATTTGGATTGGTAAAAATCATGAACATGAGTAACCCACACCAGTTGCTATGCTGGTTGTAGCACATTGTTGTATCTTTCCAATTTATTGGATACAAGAAACCATGATATCTACAGGATTATTTAACTTATATAGTTATGGACAATAAAATAAAATATAAATAGATGAATAGTTTTATGGTTTGGAAACTTGAGACCTCACCGCCCACGCAAACCACATGCTGATCGAGAATGTTGATAACCTCCACAAGCCACTCCTATGTCTTTGATTGCAAGTATTTGGGAGTAGGAGTCAAGGTTGAGCTTCTGTATTGAAGATTTTGAGGAAAATTTTGGGAGACCGCTTCACCACGTCGCCTTTCCGACCACTCCGAAAAAAGTTAAGGGACCTCATATATTTTGGTTTTGCTCCCACCCGTGCGAAAGAGGGTAACTGCCCTATGTGGGCAGCCTACCCAAGTTCCTGTTTAGTTGCTTCTCTTAGTCAATCAAACATCATCCTTATTGCACACAGATTTGAGTAATTTGGAAGCAACATAAAAATTTTATTCATATTCATTTTGCTGAAGGAAACGACATGATTTAGAACATGGTCAATATGGTGCAGGCGCTTGTGGTGAATCGCTATGGAAGTAGAGCTAGGAAGCAAATATGGATTTGTTGCCCTGTAGTACAATCTAATGAAATGAGGAAAACAGAACCCAGATTTCCTAATTCCTTTATGCACATTTTAATTCAACTAAAACTCATGAGCAATCACCATAATTACAGATCATCCCATTTACAAGCTTGGTGATGGATCACCAAGCTTGCTGTTGCACAAAGCCGTCAATTTCGCATTAGAAGATTGCTGTTTTGAGTCTCCTCATCAGCTCCTCCCTGTATTCAAATGAAAAATTCAAACCGGATTTGAATAAAACTGACCTTTTACGCTGCGTATTCAAAAGTTTTTGTCCGAATTTAATTTTACCTTGTTAGTTGTCTGTCCAGAGATGAAGCAGATAAGAGTCCCCTGTTCTCTTCAGCCCTCCTTAGAAGGTAAGGCAGCACCAACTGTATCGGTCCAAATGGCATGTACTTGCTCACTTGAAACCCTGCATTTTTCAGACCAAAGGAAAGCGATTCTGCCATTCCGTACAATTGTGCAAATTCAAGCTTCTGGTGCACCTTCCCGACCCCAATTTCGTGTGCTTTTGCCATTGCTAGTCTCCCTAACATTCAACATTTTACGTCAGACATTATTTGTGCAAAACTCATAACAGTGCAGTGGCCTTTTCCTAAAAGTTTTAACTATTAAGTTTTTCAATTTCGTTACCTGATTCAACATTATGGGTTGCAAGAACAACGGCGTCAGAGCCATTAGCAATCCTCTCAAGCATGAACGAAGCACAGTTGTTGTAGCACGCATGTGTGTCCTCAATGCAATCATGGATAGGAGACTTATAGCCCAAGGAAGAAGCTAATTTTCCTTCACTCAACATATAAGCTCCCCTCACCACTTTGAACCCCATGGGAACACCCACCTTATCTGCAGCCCTTGTTGCCAGCAACAATCTTTCCATTGCATCTTTCAGGTAAGCTTGGATTGTCCCGTAAACAATCGGGTTGTCATCTTTGTTATAGATGATTGCAGAGGAGTAGGTCAAGTAATCGATGGCTGGTTGAATCGAGGTGTACTCTGCATCAATCGATAAGGGGACATTGGCTTCTACGCACTTTTGGGACAATTTCAGTAGTCTCTGGTGGACTAATTCGAGATCACGATCTTCATCCGGAGTTAAAAGCTCCGGCCTTATAAGGGTGTGGTAGAGAGGGCTTGATTCGGAGAAAATGGGAAATGAATCGCGCTTCCATGGGAGATTAAAAGAAGGATCTTGTTGTTGCCATCTTAGCAAGTCACTCACTCGTTGAAGTAGATTCGTCGGACAAATTGCAGTGATTTTCAAAATTATAAAGCTCACCTGTTAGTTCCATGGAGTCAGCGCTTGATCACATGATAAGTCTAAACAATCTCACTAAAACGACAAGATTTCGTATTTTAGTCTTCTCCGATCTCACGTTGTTCTCTGACTACATATTTCTAATATCACACCAAACTTTAGTAGTACTGATTGTATCGTCTCATCTCTTTAATCAATATGGAATGAAATTAATGCAGCAACGTAGTTGAGTGACATTAATGTGGTTAATTAGTAAATATGCTAAGCAAGGCCGTGTCACGTTTATTATAAATGGTAATATCAGTGATGCGATCAATATATTTGGTTAATGAAATTGCTTTTTGAAAGAAATAAACATTTTAAATTCAAATATTAGAAATGAAGCCAAATTTTGACAAGATCAAAGAGAAAAGTCAATAAATGGAATATTGCTTTGGCTGATGAGAAAAACTAGTTACCGAAGAAGGTGGCAGGGATTTGGCGGACTCAACGGTGTCCACGAAACCTTGCAAGTTCCTGTCACAAGCCTCGTTGTCGCCAGCATGCTCCAGAGCGTAAACCAGCATCCCTCTCAGCCCCGCCTCGTTCAGCTCCAGCACCGACTTTCTGGTGGCCACGGGATTCTCGCCAGCGCAGAAGTGGTCGTAAATTGTGGACCGTATGATCTCCAAGATCACGTCCTTAATTAAGGGAGTCTGCATGAGCCTGGACCGCATGATCCATATTCCAGTGTCCACCATTGGTTCCATAGCTACCATGTGAAGGTTCAGCGCCGTCCTCAACAGATGTGATGTGGAGACGGACGCAAACAGCTTATCTGCGTTATCGAAATTGGAAAGGCTAGTGGCGGTGGTGTCCGCGGTGGTGATGGTGGTGATGGCTTGTGGTGTTTTTTCGGGAAAGCCGATTGGCGGGGATATGGCAGAGACGGTAGTGGTGGAGGCGGAGTTGAGTGGCTTGATAGCTTTCAGGAGTTTTGACGCTGCCGGGATCACTCGGTTTGGCGCCATTCAATGGTGGGTGGTTGCCTTGAGTAATTCTCTCTCTAGCTAGCGCGCGCTCTCTCTCTCTCTCTCTCTCTCACTCTCTACGAAAAGTTCTTTACTATTTATTGTGATGTTGTTAGAACTGGAACAGTTACTTATATAGGCAGTTTCAGAGTTTTTACAGAGCGGTGATTCGGTAAAAAACTAGCTGCTTAGTAAAAATTAAGGTTGGTTGAACTGATTAAGGTTGACAATTGTCCTGGTTCAAAGGATTTGATTGGTTCATTCCTTCGTGCTTATTGGCACTGCATGCATGCTGACTCATCCGTGTCGTAGTGGATAACGACGTTAGTTGGAAGAACCTCTAGAAACAAGAGACGTAGGATGTGCGGTGTGTTTTTGCGGGGTGTTGACGCGACATGGCTCCACGGATTCGAATTTACTATTTAAGTGGAATAATTTTTGCTTTGGTTCTTTTGGTAGAATTTTTCTCACATGAAAAATAGGATCTTTGTTTTTTTACGAAAAATTAGGGTTTAGAAAGATAAGTGCGACTGACCTTGTCAGTCAGAAGATGAAGGAAGCCTACTTTTACACTCGAAGTTTGAGGGTGGAAGAGCGCATACGGAAAGTCCGAGGAGGTCGGGGAGGACCTCTGACCTCAACGATACGGCGGGCTTGAGATACAAAGATGCAGAAAAGTACGGAGCTTTGGGGAAGTGGTAGCCGGCCAAGTGAGGACCTCCCAGCAAGATAAAACAGCATGCATGAGATGTGGCTGAAAGTGCTGTGGAGAAAAAGAGACTTTGAGTGCCAAGTTATCTAAAAAGAGTGCGCAGCAACAGTACGTTGTTCATTCGAATGAATCTCCTGATCAAAATATTAAATTGACGGTGGCAACTTCTTGTGGTTTGGAAAATGCTAGAGACCATGAGTTGGGCAAGCAGTCTACGAGTTGGGAGGGAGGATACTGTCTTCCTCTATGGCAGTGTGAAAAGTAGAAAAGGCTGAGAAGGAAAGGGCAGAGGACGCTAGCTGGTCTTAATTAATGCATCTTCCACATGTGTGCTCCTGCTGCAGCGATGGGTGCTGCTCGATAAAGCGGGGGCAGAAGGGCAGAAGGGAAATAAAGGTGGGCACTACAATATTTAACAGTTTTTGCGACGAAGGACAATTCGTCGCGCAAAGACAAATTGCGTCGCACAGATGTTTAATCGATAAAAAAGGTTGTAAAAGAAGACATTGTGCGACAAAAATTTGAATTTCGTCGCGCAGAGAACGGAACATGCGACGAAATTGTGATTCGTTGCACAAAATTTATGGGAACCAAAAAGCATTGTCGACCAAAAAAAAAGAAGCTACAAACACTTTTCGTCGCGATACAACTAATGGGACACAAGGACTTCGATCGAAAAAACTTCGCACGACAAAATATTTTCATCCAGTAAACATTACTGCAACAAAAATGGATTAATTTTAACACAAATAATTTGTGAAAATATTGTCGTTAAAATTAAACTAAGGGCTAGTTTGGTATTGCTGTGCTTTTTAAAAAAATTGCTTCTGCTATGCTATGATAATAAACAGCTGTAAAATAAAGTTGTTAATTGTTTAGTAAACCTTTTTTTTGTAAAAGTGCTTTTAATAAAATAAAAAAAAACAGTGTTTGAGTGTTTTGTAAACTTTTATATAAATTGTTTTAAATATGTAAAATGATTAAAAAGGATATAGTATTTAATGTGATATAATAATTGTCAAAGACAATAATGTAGGGGCAAAGATTGAGATTTTGTAAAACATGTGGGGGTATACTTGCCATTTGAAAAGTTCATACAAATGACCATTGATTACTATTCTTTAAAAAAAAAAACACACTTTTTTTAGAAACATGGTAGACCCTCCTTCTACTTTTCTTCTTTCATTGATAGCAGTTTTTAAAAAAAAAACACTTTTTTTTTTGCTTTACCAAACACATTTAATGTTCCAACTTTTTTAATGTTTTTTTTGTGGAAGCACCACAATCCCAAACCAACTTTAGGAAAAATAAAACGATAATCTATTTGGTTATCATATAAGGCGAGTTGCGGGTTGGGCTGCTAGACCCGATGCTGGTCGGGTTGCTGGACGGGCTCGGAGGTCGATGGGTCCTCGGGCTACTCCAGGTGGAAGGGCTCAGAGGTCAAGGGGCCAACGACACCTGGTGGAAGATGGATGCTAGACGGGCTGAGGGCCTCAACAATAAGCGCGAGCTTATTTCTCAAGTCGACCACTTTATGTGTCAATGCCATGACTTGGCTTTGTGGTTGTGCCGATGATGAGGTTCGAGTGGCGCATTGACGAGCATGCCCCATCCCTCAACAATACTTTCCCGGCCTTCGCCCAAGGGTCTGATCCAAGGTCTCAGTCAAGATTTGAAACCTCGTATCCTCGGGCAGATACACGGACTCAATCGAAGTGTCTAGGAAAAGCTAGGAGGCGGGCTCCTAAAGCACGAACTGGCTCCTCTTGACCATCAACGCCTATGACAATAAGACAGGAAGTGGATTAATAATAATTAATATTAAATGAAATTTTATAATACTTGGAAGTATAAGATACTAATTTAAAATAAAGTTTAACTTACATGTAGCTGCTCGGTGATCTCATGCCTGGGGTGGAAATGCTAATATTATACACTTTATTACATGTTGTCACGCCTCCATCCTATTGGAGAAGGGTCTCAAACCTGAATGGTGGAGAAGAGTGTTCTTGTCTTGTTGATCTTGTTCGCCTTTGCCTTTTTTTGTTAACCTAAAATAAATATTTAAAGAAAATATAACCAAAATTAGTAATAATTTTAAAAAAAATATAAATAATTAAGTAATAAATATTAGCATATGTACCAGATACGCGGGCTCCTGAAGATGGCCACAGAGCCACGCCTAGTCGTCCAGCCGGTCCTCCAACTCCTGCATGCAACCCTCCTTGAAAGGGACCTCCGGATCATCAAACAACTCAAAATGTTTGTGGAGGTCACTCTTCCACTGCTTAACACTACTATAGTTAACAATTATCGCGACTAAATAATAACCGTCGTGCAAAGAAGATTTTTGTCACCTAAAAATAACACACGACGAAACCTTCATCGCCACCTCTTCATCGCACAAGGCTCATATAGTAAGGTCTTGCGTGATGAAGAGAACACCAATCATCGCACAAAAGTGTTTGCACGATGAACTGAAGCTTCATCTCACTAAGTTAAAAGGGACGAAGCACATTCGTTGCACAAACAGTCATGCTCGACTAACATACTTTCATCGCATGAAGGGTAAAGGGACGAAAATTTTCGTGGTGGAAGGACAGAGCGACGAAGAGTCACTTTGTCACATAAAGTTTACCAGGACGAAGGATTTCTTATTGCAAGATTTATCACCGTTGTTGCGCATATTAATGGGGACGACGAACTATTTCATCGCACAAACCATTTTTAATTTTTTTTTTTTTTAAAGTTTATAAAATGAATTTTAAGCAAAATAATTTTGTTGGTTAAATTAATTTAGGAACAGTAATTGATAAGGAAAAATATTTACTTAAAATAAATATGAAAATGTACGTACAAGTCGGAAAAAAATATAAAAAAGTATGAATGTTCAAAAAAAAAAAGACTACAACACGAAATCATCACTGTCAACTCCGTCGGTCGGCTATGCTGGGTCGGGGGCCTAAGAGGTCGAATGTGTACGAGGATGAGGTGTAGCGGTGGGGATGTTAAAGCCGGACATCTGAAGCGCGAAGGTGTAGTCTGGGCCATCCTAGACTCTTGGGCAGCAATATGGTTCTGGGTGGCGATGTGGGCAATCTGGGTCGCACTGTATTAATTTGGGCTACCACCTGCTACTTGCTCCGTCAACGATGCGACCTGTCTCAAGGTCAAGGTGGAAGAGGAGGCTCCCATCTCACGATGACGGGCATTTCCCATACTCCGATACAATCTCCTCAGCTCAAGTCTCTTGTCGAGGGTGTCCGTCATGATACAAAGACCCGCATCCGGGGGGGCCACCTCATCAATTAGGATGTCAGGGGGAAGCTGGGAAGCCACCTCCTCAAGGACAGCCTGACTCCTCTCCACCATAGTAGCATGTAATTATAAAAACAAGTTAATTAACATTTATAAAACATTTTTTAAAATGAATAATAATTATAAATTTAAGAATTACAAAAACTTACATAGAGCTCTTCCGTCAACTCCTCCTTAGACAGCACGTACACCTCCTTGAACGTGTTAATCTCAAGAAACTTCAATTCCACTTGAATTAAAAAATAATAACAAATATGTGCTTTTAAAAACTCCGTGTGCAATTTGTCTAAAGGACTTTTTTCTCGTAAATGCCAAACTTTCCTTATTTTGATCTGATCAAAACTCAGAGTTTGTGTCCGTGCAAGACAACAAATTGAGTTACCTTTATGCATGGACCTGTGAAATTCGATTTGAGACACATATTTTTTTTTTTATTATTATGAAGATATTTATAGTAATACTTTTGCAACTACTCCAAGCCTACTATCGTAAGGAAACCAGTTTTTATCATTTCCTGGAGTACAAAGAACAATTATACAGGACCTGACACAAATTTGACCGTCAAGATTTAAAAGATTTTCCGTCACTCAATTTAAATATGAATTAAGTATTATGTTCAAATGTGAGTTGGTACTGAATGTATGCAGGAGTCGTTCTCAATTTTATTCGAATAATTTTGTTCGTAGAGATCGACTTTGTTAACGCAGGGTTCTTTCCGATTTGAGAAGCTAAAGGAACGCCGACAGAAAGGAAGTTGAAGGCATGATGAATTTGGAAGGATAATCTCGAGCGCTTTAAGAACACGTGGCCTCTAGATGTCCTATCAGCAACTAAGCTGAGCGCTTTCCCGTAAAATGCTTGTTTATCATCGCTGCAAGTTAGTATATTGGCAGCTTTATAGTATAGGTCCCAGGAACAGAGGGGCATGCCTTCTCAAACGTCAACTCCAAGACACGTGGTGGCCATCCGATGGATCAAAAGCCTATGAAGGGACACAAAGGCTGGCATAAGGCTCTCGGGTACAGTTTTCCACCCACTCTAGAGCTGAGCAAGGCGCTTGGCTTGTGGCGTCCCAAGAAAATATGCAAGTGGACCTAAGCAGATGTCCTAACACATGGATGGGCAACTAGCAGGTCAAGTCTACATATTCGGTTCATTGAATGCAAGAATAGTGAAAGACTTGAGCTCAAGAACTTGGGGCTAATAGAGGGCCCATATAAGGGGGATGAGTGCTCCTTAGAATGGGTCGGCCCAATTGAAAGAGAAATTGTACTATATTTGCCAAGCGCTATTTGTGATCTTGTTCTCCGTTTATAAAAAGACTAAGTGGACCTAGCTTAGTTTTGAGCTATGAACCACTTAAATCCTTGGTCTTTCCCTTATTGTCCGTAAAGTCCAAGTCCATCAAGGGCAAACACTTGACCAATCTTACCTTTTCTTTCTTTCTTTTTTTGTCGAAAGGTAGAAACTTTATTTGAATTTAAATACGAACTGTTACATTTGCATCTTTTACTAAAATATTAAAAAGGAACTCTGAACCTAACTCATCCCAGCCAAATCTCCAGCCATGCTTAACGACTTGCGCCGCCATCGAATGGGCTGCACTATTGCATTGCCGAGAGGTAAAGCAGAACCTCACCAACTGGAATAAGTTCACCATCCTCCAAATATCTTGGAGATAAATATCAAGAGTCACATCAACCGTGACCTCCTTGTTAAGCATCTGAATCAATCCCTTTGAATCTAATTCCACCACCAATCTAATGCCAGGCTCCATAACATTGCTTCCAATAATCATCTCCATCCCTTGCCTAATCGCCTCGGCCTTCACCATGATTACAATTGCGAACCGCTCCCCACCCACCCTTCCCGCAAGATTAGGAATCCCAGCAAAGTCCCGGAGCACCCATCCAACCCCACCTACCTTTGTTTCAGCATCACAATTCAACTTCAACTCACCAAAGATAGGTTTCTTCCATTGACAATCACCCCCTCCCCCCCTCCCCCGCGATCCTTTCCGCTGTACTACCCCCATCCTCAACCCTCTGCTCTTTCGTTGTTCCCCTCCCTCCAATACCGTAGTGACCGTGGCCTCCCTAAACTCTTCAACTTCCTGCTTTCAAAGCTTAACAGCAACATGTAGTAGGATTTGAGTCCCCTTAAATACAGCCTCATTCCTACACTTCCAGATTCGCCAAAAGCCAAATACCACCTGCTGCAGTATCAAATCCGCATTCTCCTCCTTCTCCATTTGCTCCACTAATCTCTGCCATCCCTCCAAAAAATCATTCCTCCCCATAGTCACCATATCAATTTGCAACGACGTCCCATACCAGAACGCATGACTGAACTCACACCCAAAGAAAAGGTGAGCCTCGGTTTAATCAGCCACACCACAAAGTTTGCACTTATTCACAACTCGAATCCACCGTTGGTCCAAATTATGCCTCACCGCCAACTTCTTTCGACTAGCCTTCCAAATAAAGAACCAAATTTTATTCGGCACTACTAGACACCACATTCTCTTCCACATAGTATCCCGACCGCATTGAGTACATCCCATTCTTTGTGTAATGCCATATTCGTTTATCCTTACAACCACTTCTACTAATCAGAATAGTTTGAATCAATTCCAAATCCTCTGGTTCCACCATAGCAGCAACCTCCTCCGTTTTCCACCCCTGCCTATCTGTAGTAATAAAATCACACACCTTTAAGTTAGGTGCCCCATTCTGCATCACCGGTTTAAACGAATGAGGCTTAGGAATCCATGGATCACTAGCCATCCTAATAGATTCACCGTTACCCACCCACCATCAAAACCCTCGGTTCAGGACTTGCCTTCCCAATAAATTACCTTTCCACCCCCATGATGATTTATTTTGTTTGTTTGCCTCCAGGAATGAAGAGTTGGGAAAGTATTTATCCCTAAGCACCATACCAAGCACCAACTCCGGGTTATTTAGCACCCTCCAACTGATTTTGGCAAGCATACCCAAATTAAATCCAATGAGGTCTCAGAAGCCCAGTCCGCCAAACTTCTTAATCAAGGTCATTTTATCCCACGCCACCCAGTGACACCCTTTAGTCTTAGACTGTCCCCTCCACCAAAATTGAGCAATAACTCATTCCATTTCCTTGCAAGTGCCCACCAGCAATTTAAAACACGCCATAGCATGATTCAGCATCGCCATTGCAACTGATTTATTCAAAATTTCCTTCCCAGCCAGAGAAAGAAATTGCTCGGCCCAACCATCAATATGGCTTTCAATACCATGATGAACTGATTCAAACACCATTTTCTTCGAATGCCCAAAATCTGCCTGAATCCCCAAATATTTGCCGAATCCATCTCGAGCTTGAATATTCATTCTCGTAACAATTCGCTTTTTTTTTTTGCTCATTCGGACAACTTTTCCCAAAAAATATAGAACTTTTCTCCGAATTAATAATTTGACCAGAGACCTTACCATAATCCTCCAAAATTTTAATAACATGTCCTGCCTCCGTCTCATCCGCTTTACAGAAGACCACCGAATCATCCGCAAAAAACAGGTGAGTGATAAGCGTTGCATCCGGCGTTACCCGCACCCTCCTAATCAGCCTCTCCATCTCATGCTTCCAAATATATGACAAAAGAGCTTCCGCACATAGGAGAAATAAAAATGGTAACACTGGATCACCCTGCTGCAATCCCCTCTCAGGTCGAAAATAACCTGATGGTACACCATTCACCATAACACTATATGACACCGTAGAAATGCATTCTTGAATCTAATCACAAAATTTGGGATGAAACCCCAAATTACTCATAACCTTAATCAAAAAGCCATATTCCAACCGATCATAAGCTTTCGCCATATCCAACTTAATCGCCATTCTACCATCCTCCCCGTTCATTCCTTGCTTTAAAGAATGCAAGATTTCGTGTACTACCAAGATATTGTCATGAATCTGCAGTCCCAGTACAAAAGCCAACTGATTAAGACTAATAACCTGATCCATCACTTTTTTAATCTCCTCATCAAGACCTTAGCAATGATCTTGTATACTACATCACATAAAGAAATAGGCCTCAGCTCCATCATCCACCGTGGAACCTTCACCTTCGGAATTAATACAATATGTGTATGGTTAATCTTCTGTAGCAACTGCCCCGAATGATGAAAGACTTGCACCATCTGCATGATATCTCTGCCCACCACATTCCAATGATCTTGAAAAAATCCAGCCGTAAACCCATCAGGTCCAGGTGATTTAGTAGCCAGAATTTGAAACACTGCTTCTCGAATTACATCAGCCAAGAATGGACGGATGAGCTCCATATTTTCCCAGTCGTTCACCTTAACCCCCACACATGCCGTCACATCCCCTCCATGCCGAGCAAAACCAGACTAAAATAAGGCATTAAAATAATTAACAGCAATATCCTGCATACATAACAGATTCTTCTGCCATACACCAGTATTATCTTCCAGTCTCTGTAGCCGATTACTCCTCCTTCGTTGTACCGTTTGACCATGAAAGAATTTAGTATTTTTTTCACTTTCTCAAAGCCATGTATTCCTTGATTTCACCTTCTAATAGTATTCTTCCTCCTTAATAGCCACCGCCAGCTCCTTTTCCTTCGCCTTAATATGCTCTTGCCAAACATCCGGATCCACAATCCCCTTCTTGATCTCTTCCCTAAGTTCCTCTATACAACGTTTGGAATTTGGTTTCGTAGTCTTCTTCCACAAACCAAGTACTGAGTCCGCTTCAATTTCTCACTTACTTTAAACGCCAAAGAGCCATCCACCGGTTCCCTCCATGCTTCCGTAATGATATCTTGACACTCCAGATACTTCGCCCACCTAGAGTCATAGAGGAAACGACGCGGCCCTTCCAAAATGGTTCCGTCAGAGGAAATAATTAGCACAAAATGGTCCGAGCCCTCCAACACTACATGATTAATCTTCACCCTAGGAAATATGTCCATCCATCCCAAGGTCACCACACCTCTATCAAGCCGTTGTTGAATCAACCCATCATCACGTTTGTTCCTCCATGTAAAAGGGTAGCCTTCAAAACCCAAGTCAAGAAGCTCATTTTCTGTCAGGAAATCCCGAAAGTCCATCGTGCTCGCCATAGAATGGTAATTACCCCCTTCCTTTTCTTCATCATCCACATTATCATTAAGGTACCGTTTAGTACGCAGACGGGACAGGACGGGACGGAACGGAACGGAACGGGACAAGATGGGACGGGGCGGGACGGAGGTTCCGTGTATGTTTGGTATGTGCAGGGACGGAACTGAACGGTTGTTCTGGGCCTGCAAAAAACAGAAAAACCTAACCCAAATCAGACAAATAAGAAAACTTTCAGACCGATTTCGAACAAATCGTCGGGAAAAACCAAGTGAGTACCTCTCGATTTCGAAAAATTTTCAGTAAATTTTCGTTCTTTTCGGCCTTAAAACCAAATTTATCCCAAATATTTTACAGCATAACAACAAATGGTAAAATTTATAGCTTTTCAAGTAAAGGTTCGTTCTTTTCGGTTCTTAGAGCAATGAAACAGGGTGCAAAAGAGTAATTAAGTAGTGAGCTCATGAGACGTTGTACCTTGCCATGGAAGTGGTGCTTGTTCTTGAAAACGGCGTTGTAGTCGTTGTGGACTCGATCGGAGAGCTTCTCCTTCTGGTGGTAGAGGAAGGCGTAGGTGCAGAAGTAGTTGGCGAAGTCGACGCCTTTCTCCACTAGGGCGCCGCCAGCGTCGCCATTGCTGGTGCCGTTTTGGTCCCCGCCACGGCCTCCGTTTTTGTTAGCTCCCCATGCCCTCGGATGGAAGCGAAGAGGAAGAAGAAGGAGACGGAGAGGTTATAATTTTGTGTTCCACAGATGTGGAACGACTCGTTCCAGGGGGGTGAGGTGTAACCAAAATTCAACCAAAATTCATCCCGTGGGACAGCGCGTTCCACCCGTTCTAGGCACACCAAACGTGGGATGGAACGCCTCGTCCCACTTTGTTCCGTCCTGTCCCACGTACCAAACGGTACCTAAAATCCCCAATCACGATACTTTTCCGTAGTGAGCCACTAATCCTCTTACTAAGCTCGTTCCATTGAACTCTCATCCGTTTATCATCCATACTTGCATATACAGGTAGCATCTTCCAATCCGAATGAATCGGATCACCACCAACACCCAATTCTATAAAAAAATTAAAAAAACTATTCCAAACAATGCTAGAAACTAAACCTTTTGGTTCAACCGGTTGCATAAAGTCCATTCGTAACAACTTAAGTAAATACTTATAGCAATCACTTTTATTCTTTGTCTCAAGTAATATCACTACGCCGGGGTTGTGAAGCCAGACTTGCTCCACCAATGCATCAACTGTCATGGAACCCCCAATTCCTTGACAGTTCCAACATAAGGTCTTCATGGTGACTGTGGAGACACTTCACGGCTGGTCTCCTCCGCCTCAGAAAAAATAAGAGCTTGCTTATGTCAGTTACTACTATCCTCCCCACCCGCCACCTTCACTTCCCCCTCTACTTCCGCGATCCTCCGCTTCCGTCTCCTGCTCTCCCTACTCACGGCAGCAATAATAGGATCCAATTCAAAAGGGTCTGAGTCCTAGGTCCCACTTTGAGCAACCTCTACTATGCCTTCACTAGCCACCTCCCTAGCCCAATACTCCTCGTTAGTCAACCTCATCTACTGCTCCTCAATCAGCCGTCATTCTTCCTCCATACAAACCGGAGCATTCAAGTCAAATTGTAAGCCCCTCTGACTATCTTCCTCATCCCTAACCATTCTCCCATTAGGTTCAACAAAATCAATCAACTCAACATTCTCGGTCCCCAGCGTAATAACCCATCCACGTCTAATAAGTCACACATCAAAAGCTATTTCCCATGCCTCACGGGCCCTCTTCCACTGTTTGACGTTGAACTATGAAGTTCTTCCTATTCCAACTACCATCTCCAGTCGTACTAACACACTTGTTTTGTTTTAAAGGTGATGAGGTCGTATCTTCCATATCCCCCCCAGAAGTGTTCTCTGTTCTTTTACTCTCATGCCTAACCTGACCCCCTTAACACGTATCCCCAGATCCCCATGCAGCCCCTCACGATTCGCATCACCATCTCTCTATGACTCCATTGTTCTCCCACTTCCCTCCCCCGTACTCTGGCTTTTGGATCTTCGTGACAGTGATCAAAGTGCATTGCCCCGCAAATCTATGCGAGCCTTCAATCCTTCATACGGCAGTCGACCTCCTTGTCTCTAAGGTTCGTCTCCCATAACCATTTCGTGTTTTTCATGCATCACATGTACCTTGTATTAACTACATTGTTGAAGATGAAAGATTTGTACAGAGGAAGGGAAAGAATTGTTAGAGAGAAACCAAAGAGATTGTATTGAATGAATTGGGAAAATGTATACAAATGAACTTAATGAAATGCTAGCTACACAATCCTTTATATAGCCATATATCCTAATTACAATAATACCCCTTTCTGTTATATCATTTATTACTCCCCCCTCAAACTGAACTTGGTGTAGCCAAGTGAAGTTTGAACTAGCTAGAGCTCTGAAACTGATCTGGAACTACAAGACTAAGATATCTGCAATGCTGCAAGAACACTGCAGAAAACCCTTCAACAAATTCTGAATCAAGACATCCCTACTGTCTGCCCAGTACGGTGCCTGCTCCCAATGCCTGTAACATCACCTCCCAAGAGGTAAAATATAAGTGAATCTGCAAGATTGGAAGGCTATCCTGATTGTGAATGAGCTTAGCAATTCAATTAAATCTGGTCTTGGTCTGAACATATCCAACAAGTTTTCTAAGGTGAACTGAGAATCCATAGTTGACACTGCCCAAGAAACTAAATCTACCAAGGAGAATGACACTCCCAAGAAACTAAACTACCACGGAGAATGACACTCCAAGAAACGAAATCTACGAAGGAGAATGACACTCCAAGAAACTAAATCTACCAAGGAGAATGACACTCCAAATCAACTAAATCAACCAAGGAGAATGACACTCCAAAGCATAACACAAATCTCACACTTCTACTAAAGATACCAAATAAGGAGACTGACACTCCATGAACACAAATCATACTGCAGCTTAGAAGAATGAAACTCCAAATCATATTGCAACTTAGGAGAATGAAACTCCAAGATTCATAGAAAGAATGACACTTTCTTCATTAAATCGACAAGAAAACTAATACTTGTAGAGATCAACACATCAAGACCACAGCTTCACTTCAATTAAACCTCGAAAGTACATCAAAGACCACAGCTTCAAGAAATAAGCATCAAACAAAACCAGTAAACCAATCGAAGAACTGCAACCATACCCAAAATCTGCAGATCCAAGAATGTAGAGCAGATATCACCTGAGAAGATCCCATATCACAAGGCAGACAGAAATCTGCCATCAGCTCATAGTTCAATTAGTGAGGTAAAGAGGTGCGGATGGTGTCCGAATGAACACAGACATTGCAGGTGATGCAAAAAGGGATAATATTGGAATACCACAACAGAGAATCAAGAAAGTGACCCCAAATCAGGAATACCAGATCCAGAAAAACCTTATCGGAATATATTGTTCACAACCCAGATTGGGGAAGCACTAAGGAAATTAACTGAAACATTTAATCAAACAGATAATGTGCACTGTAAAACCCAGAAATCAAGAACCTGATACGAACTTCAATCTTGACCCAAGAACGTAAAAGCGAAAACCAGAAGTCTTTCATCAATCTAAGAATTCATGGCAGATTCCGAACCAACATCCGCATCGCTGATGGACAAGATCTACAGCCACCAGTCCTTGTCTTCGTCGGACTCTAATGACGAAAAAAATTCGTCTTTCTACACATCAACATATCTGAAACTCCAGCAAAAAATCAGAAATATATCCCAGCAATCTTTCTTCGACTGGAAATCTCCATCACCTCCTTCATCAATCACATAACAAATCCTCAGCACCCAAATCGAGCTACCAACGAAGCGACGAACAGCGGAGCAAAGCAGGATCAGAGCCGTTCGAGGGAGGATCTGAGAACCCAATCGAATGGCTCACGGAGGTCCTACTGGCCAAGCCTAGCAGGTTCAGCTCTCGGAGTCGGAGATCAAGTAGTTCTCGAAACCCCAATCAAAATTTTCAGTGAAACCCAGACAACAGATCCAAGAAAACCCAGAAGAAAAGAACCATCGAACAGCCAGAGAAGGTAATAAAGAAAAATTCAGAGACCAAAAAAAAAAAAAATAAGAACTATGAATGAGCGGAAATGAAAGAAAGTAATGAAGAAAGATAGC
The DNA here is from genome assembly GCA_024362995.1 of Heteromeles arbutifolia. Taxonomy (NCBI): domain Eukaryota; kingdom Viridiplantae; phylum Streptophyta; class Magnoliopsida; order Rosales; family Rosaceae; genus Heteromeles; species Heteromeles arbutifolia. Next base: position 20,272,934 of record JANCRC010000012.1, read on the forward strand.
AGAGAAATCAACCACCAAGATCCATGGCGTGAGCCTTGGTGGCTCTGATACCATATTAACTACATTGTTTAAGATGAAAGATTTGTACAGAGGAAGGGAAAGAATTGTTAGAGAGAAACCAAAGAGATTGTATTGAATGAATTGGGAAAATGTATACAAATGAACTTAATGAAATACTAGCTACACAATCCTTTATATAGCCATATATCCTAATTACAATAATACCCCTTTCTGTTATATCAGTTATTCCTTGCACACCTTACCCACATATCCAAGCTTCCCACAGTAGAAGCAATAATTAGGCAAGCCTTCATATTGAAATTGAAACCACACACGTCCTTCATCCAGGAATGTAGCCATCATGCCCTGAGTCAATGGTTCCTGTAGATTAAAGCGAATGCGTACATGCGAAAATCTGCCGATGCATTCCTGACTCGCTGATTTATCCACCGTAAGCACCATACCAATCTTCCCCCTATTGCTGTAGCAACCGCAGCCGTCATACTCAATGGTGGCACCTTGTGAATCTGAATCCACATGTCTCCCAATCACATATCATTCGACGGTGCCTCTCGCCTATTCGTGAAATCACCCACCATTACAAAGTCATCTCGGGACGTCCAATGAAATTCTGAATCTTACCTTTGTTGACCTCACCAATTTTGAGCATTAACAAGCTTTTGTTTGAGTTCTTGACCCTATTTTCAACCAAAAATCAACTGAAAAACCGTTTGTTTATTTATTTATTTTCCACTTTCAAATGAAGCTAAATATTATTTTTTTTATATAACGGAGGTGTCTATTTCTGCAAAACTATAATTTTTTTTTAAATTTCAAGAGGCTTTTCTTCCATTGAAGTTACATCAACCTTTTACCAAAACATTAGTTGTGCTTAGGGCATAAGATAAGTAACTGTGTCAACTGTATTGCGAGAAATATAATGGCACTAGGTCATGCTGCTGCATATGGGGCTTTGGGATTTCCTCAGTTGATGATTGAGTAAAATTAAACGTGGGAGTTGTAATGATTAGCTAAATGCAGATGGAAGATAATCACAACTTACCAATACCTATTTTTCCTTGTACTTTCATATTTGTAGTTTCATTTCGTTAGCACTGTTAATCTAATCCATTGCATAAATACGAAATTCAAAATTTTTTGAAATTAGGAAATGTGCACAAAAATACAATTTGGTTTTCCGAGTGAACTACCGGGGGAAAGAAAAAAAAATGATACGTGGAGTAAAAAATAATTTTAAAAATAAAAAACAACACGTGGATTTTTTATGAAGAAGACAAGAATGCCCTCTTTAAATGGGTAGGATCCACAAATAGGGCTGGGCACGGGCCGGGCCAAGCCTGATTTTGAAGGGACTGGACCGGACCCGGGTGTAAAAAAGACAAGCCGGGTCAGGCCGGGGATAACAGATTTCAATATAAGAACTAGAGCTAACCCGGCCCGGTTGAAACGGATCGGTTTGAGCTGGGTCCACGGGTCCTCTGTTTGTTTTTTTTTTTTTTTTTGTTAAAAAAAAAAAAAAAAAACCTAAAATTTGCACAGATTCACTACCAGTGCAGATTTTACAGTGTCAAAAAGGCCTTATGCAGATAGCTGCAAGAGAGCCTTATGCACAACAATGTCAAAAAGGGCCTTGATCTGAAAAAAGGCTTGTTATGACCAATAGCAACAAACACCTGAGTAAAAATCGAATGATAACACCATTACTTGAAAGAACAGAGAGACATAACAGTGATAACACCAACACGGAAACTCCGAATCAAAGCTATTCATCACTAGGAAATTAAGAGAAGAAAAAAATCTACACTTTGAATTGGTCGTACAAGACTCCAAAAAGGAACCCAACTTTTAGACCAAAACAGAGTTACAGAAGGCAGTTTATATGCCTTATAAAATGCAGTTTATATGCCAACAAATACATATAGAACCAACACAGAAGGCAGTTTATATGCCTTATAAAATCCACACTTTATCTGACCTATTACAACTTAAGAAAATGAATAACAATGAGACATTTGTCATGTAGTCGAGCATGCATGGTTGTCATTGAAGACTTGAATCCTAGGACAGGATTCAACTTCATCCGCTGTAATTTGACTGTGTTGACATCCCAACCCAAACATTTCTTATAAATGGCTTTTTTTTGTTCCAACTTCTTGGCCATTGTCATTCAATGTAATTTTGAGATTCTAACATGTGCAAAGGAGTACAAGAGAGTGGGTTCTGCCAGTCACCAATTCTCATTCCTTCAGGTGGGATTGTGTCTTTTGAATCATTAATCAATACAGAATCAATGCAGTCTCTGAGGTATTGAAGAGGGGAAGTCATCTTTTCTTAAATGACTTGAGAACAAGGATACTGAGATAATGCTTCCAAAGTTTTAGTCAGGTCATTAACTTTATCTCCTTTCAAAATCATCCTAATTAATCATCTAGTTATGCTAAAATTATTAGTTGGAGCAAATTTTTACTAAAATGGTATCCATATACAAGAACAAACCAAAATCCAAAATTTGGAAATCACTCATTTTCAACATTGACAATTCACAGATAGTTGGTGTAAAGATTAATTGAATCACAAATAGTAACTAACCAAAAATTCACATATAGTAACTACACCAAAAATTCACAGATAGCAATAGATTCTAATTTAAAAACCCTAAAATCCCTACACCAGAAATTCATCAATCTACAAATTCTAATTTAAAAACTCTAAAATCCCTACACCAGAAATTCAAATTAATAACAAAGCCCCAATTCAAAATTACCTAAATTTTAGAGGGATGATGGCTGGTAGCAGTGTCCTCGACGACGGTGATGGGGTGATGGTGGTCGTGACGACGGTGGTGTTGTCGAAAAGGAGACAAATGAATGCTCATAAACACACATGTATACAAAAGCGTCAATTTTTTTTCCCTATTGAATGTGACAGTATACGAACTCAATATTTTGATGCCATTACAACACATTTTTAATGTCATCATAGTAAAAGGTTTAGGATTTGGAAGGATTTTTTAGAACAAGAAGTTGCAAACTTAGTTCCTGACAGCCTGAACACCAATGTTCACAAGCCATCATATACCTACAATAGGCAGTCATAAATCAGTCATGTCCATCCAGTTTTTGTTGATCTCACATTTAAGGACATCTAAATTGATCATCTACACATGGAAAGCAAGGACAAGTCATTGGACAACCCTTGGTTTGTTCATGATACATTCCTAATGTAGTTACACAAAAAAGGGTAAGCAATTGGACGGAGTATTGCTGACAAACTAGTTGTAAATAGACAATTTGTTTCCATTCATTTATGGCTTGTTGTGCCATTTAATGACATCTAAATTGATCATCTAATAAAATCCAGGCAATAACAATTTAGTAACCATGGTTTTTATTCATCGCAGTCGAAGCATCTGCAAGAAGAGTGTTGTGGAGCCAAAAATAATCAAGAGACGACACGTGGATTTTTGGGTGAAAATGAGAAAATTACCCTCGAGGCACAAAGGGATTCCTACACGCGAGCAGTGGACAATCATCCTCCAATCAAGTCAAAAGTGCCCAAATAGGTATTTATTTATATCCTATTTTATCCATCCATTATCATATCTTCTCCACAAGGTAACCTCTAAATCATTCCTTTTTTTATTATATTAATTCGTTAAATTAATTGATTAATTATTCAATTAATTAGCCAATTTAGCACAAATCATGAACCTAGCCCACAAAACCATCCAAGTGACCGGTCTATCTCTTCCCAAGGTGGCCGGCCACCCCCTTATATAAACCCCCTCATTCTCTCCAAAACTCAATTCCAATTCTCTTGCTAAATTCTCCAAACACTTTTCCCTCAAAATTCTAACTTTGGAATCGGAGGTTCTTTTGGCCAAAGCCCCCCCTCCCCCCATTCATCGTGGGTGCGTGAGGCTCTTGGCCTTGACCTAAGGTGTTATTTGTTTTGTAGGTGCAATTTTGTCCAAGAACAAGGAGGAAGAAATTTGCATCCACAAATTGGTGCTTTCATTGAGAGTTGAGTCCCACACTCGTAGAAGACTCTCGCATCCAAGGTTTTCTATTTTCTTGTCCATTTGTAGATTTTTCGTATGTTCTTATTTTTAGAAATTTTTATTTGCGAAAATTCTTTGATAAAACGTAAAAGAAAAGTACAACGGCTAGAAATTTAGAAACTTCAACGAACGAAAATTCCAATGGTCAAGAGATGGGACCACGGCGATCCACGAGGCTAAATGTGACAATAAGTGGAGCGGCACCACCACCACAAGGCTCCACCATAGCAACCATTAAGGTGGCCACCACGGTTAGGTCCATGGCGCCACCACCACGGCCCAAGCCATGTCATCCAAGCTTGCTGTGCCATCCAAGGCCCCCGGCACTAAGGCCACGGCCCAAGCCGTGTCACTCCAAGCCCAAGGAAAACCGGCCCATGCCGCCCAAATCCAACGCAAGCCCAATGCATTGTCAAGCCGAGCCCAAGCCTCGCACTCGCATACGCCACACGCCGAGCAGCCTACTCTCGTGGCCCAGCCTGCTCTCGTAGCCCAGCCTGCTCCCGTGACTTCCCAAGCAGCCCAAGACTATCTCAACCATCCGGACCTACCATCGAGTCGGGGGCCTTTTCTCTATATTTTTCCATGGATTTGACATTTCCCAACTCAAATCTCGAGCACGGAGTTTACCACCCTTCCACTGCTCAATGAGGCGTATTCCTTCTAAGCCCTTCCAATCCGAATGGCGAACAACACTTGTCCAGACAAGTCATAGAATTGAGGAGTGCCCTTGCACAACAGACGACCTTGGTGAATCAACTCTTGCAACGCACCGAAATCCAACGTGCCCTAGACGAGGTGTCCCGAAGTAGGACAAAGGCAGACGAGGAACCTCTCTAACAGTGTCCTGGCAAGGAGTCACTCGACCAACCACAAATCGAGCGTTCGGGCAGTGTGCATTCCTGATTGGGCCCCCGAGATAGCGTATACTCCCGTCTAAGCACACAGATAAGCGTGCACTCTCGACTAAGCCCACAGATGAGCATACACTCACGGTTGGGGCCACACTCCAATAATCAACATGAACAGCCTTCCAGGCGAAGCGTTCATTCACAGCTAGGCCCGCAAGGAGCATCATCCACATCACATCGGAGTAGGCAGCACGAAGGATGGAAAGAAGCAGTCACTCAATCCGGCTTAAGTTCAACCGGCAGCCTGTGAAGAATTCTCTCGCCTGCCAGGAATGGACCACATGCACCACCGCTACGGCATAGACGAGCCAAAAACTAAAAGAGCATCCTAGACCAGCAAGTCAAGACCGGGGGCAGCCGAAAGCTCCGCTACCCTAACAAAGGCATATTCAGGAAAAGGTAGAAAGGCTCATTAAAGAGCGATTGCGTAATTTCCAATGCAACAAAGGGGCCGATGAAGCACTATGACAGGATATGACCAACATGAGCAGGTCATCCTTCATGGACGAGATCGAGTAAGCAGAGCCCCCACACAAGTTTAGCATGCCACATTTCACATCTTTCATAGGAGATGGAGATCCGGAGAGGCACTTGAAGCACTACCGAAGCTCGATGGCCCTTTATCGGAACAAGGCAAGTTGCAAAATATTCACCACCACTTTACAAGGCAAGTTTAGCATGCCCTTATGTGCAAAATATTCACCACCACTTTACAAGGCAAGGTGCAAGATTGGTTTCACACCTTGCCACCACGATCCATTTGAACTTTTGATGATCTTTCGTTGGTTTTCATGAAAGCATACTCATCCTACCGCTCGATCAAGAAGAAGTCCAACCACTTATTCAACGTGAAGAAGAACCCAAATGAGTCGTTCTGTGACTACGTGAAGAGGTTCAAAGTAGATAAGGCAAAGATCGTCGGATGCGACGATTCGATAGCAAGTGCAGCCTTCTAAAAAGAACTCACAGCAGACCACCCACTGTTTGGAGAAATGATCATGAAAGAAGATCTAACTCTAGCAGACTCATTTGCTTTAGCAGAAAAGCATGCACTATGGGATGAGTCTCGACGAGCAGACAATGCACCCCGAGCAGCCTCGAAAAGAGTCGGCAATGGCTTAAAGGAATGAGGACGGGAAGCAATCCAGCAAAAGCAGGCAGAAGGCCAAACGTAGGGACTGACCCACGACCAAAGAAGGCTTGACAACCAAAAACTACTCTAAGTTCTCAATTCCAATCCACCAAATCCTTCGCGACATCAAGAACAAGCCATGGTTCAAGCTGCCGAAACAATCAAAGGGAGATACTTCCAAGTTGGATCACACCAAATATTGCGCATTCCACCGAGGTCCCGGTCACACAACCGACTACTGCTACACTTGGAAGAATTACCTGGAGAAGCTCGTGAAAAAAGACAAGGTCGACAGATACTTGGACAACCAGCTGCACAGCCTAGAAGGAACGCAGACAACGATGAAGAGCCACCAACCAAGACGATTCGAATCACTGGCATTTTCGCCAAATCCGAGCACTTGGGGGCCACCAACAACTCCAAAAAAAGAAAAATCTAGCAGGCTCTACTAGTCTCACAAGTCCAAGCAGTCGGCACCCATCTCGGACCCATCGTTGGCTTCGTCGAGCAGGATGCAGAATGCGTCGATTTCCCACACGACGACGCACTAGTAGTATCTGTCCAACTAGCCTATGATATAGTCGACAGAATGATGGTTGACAATTGAAGTGCAGTCAACCTACTCAAACTCTCAGTCATTCAGAAGATGGGCCTGGAAAGCACAATCATACGCTGAGCAGATGTACTTACTAGATTCAAAGGGTATACCTCAACTGCCATCGGTCGCATCACAATTGACGTGAAAACAGCACAGTTGTCTTAAAGCAGACGTTCATGATCGTAAGCGACCCATCTCCCTACAATGGGTTTCTTGGGAGACCTTGGTTGATCAAGCTGGATACCGTCACTTCCGTCAAGTATCAAAAGATCCGATTTCGCATCCTAGAAGGAGGAGTCGGAGAGATCAAGTCTGACAATGCCATATCTCGACGATGCACTGTGCAAGTATTAAAGGAGTCAAAGAAGAGAACCTTTACCCCTGTAGAGGCTATCAAGGTCCAAAGGGATGAAAAAGCTATCAAATATCAATTACAGTAAGCGGATCAAGAAGATGGCCCCCAAGTAGAAGAGATAGGATGGAAACCCGAAGAAGACGCTGAAGGCATCATTCTTGATCCCCAGCAGCTGAAAAAGACGGTTAGAATCAGCTCACGCCTAAGTCTAACCGAGACATCTTTGCATGGTCACCTTCCGACATGCCCGGTATCGATCCCAAGGTAGCTTGCCACAAGAGAAGACATTTTGCACCCGAACGAGTAGCGATCATCGAGGCGAAAATTGACAAGCTACTGGAGGCCGAATTCATAGAAGAGGTAGCGCACTCAGCATGGCTTACCAACATTGTGCTAGTCGTGAAGACAGAGAATGGCAAATGGAGGGTTTGTGTAGACTACACCGACCTCAACAAAGCATGCCCAAAAGATCCTTATCCGGTTCCTCGGATCAATGTATTGGTAGATTCAACTTCCGGGAACCACTTGCTCAGCTTCTTGGACTCATACTCTGGCTACAACCAAATAGTCATGTACAAGCCTGACAATGAGAAAACCGCATTCGTAATCAAGCGAGGCACCTACTGCTATAAGGCTATGTCCTTTGGCCTCAAGAACGCAGGAGCCATTTACCAAAGGTTAGTAAATATGATGTTCAAGAAGCAAATTGGGGTAACCATGGAAGTCTATGTCGACGACATCATGGTAAAAGGTAAGCAGCGGTCGAACCACATCAGTAACCTAACAGAAACCTTCAACATCCTTAGAAAGTACAAGATGAAGCTCAACCCCACCAAATGCACATTTAGAGTATCTTTAGGCCGATTCCTATGGTACTTAGTAACCCAACGAGGAATTAAAGCACATCCCAAGTAAATCCGAACGATCCTAGAGATGAAGTCTCCAACTACCTTGAAGGAGATCCAAAACTTGACCAGACGAGCAGCTACCCTCAACCGCTTTCTCTTGCGATCCACCGATCGATGCAAGCCTTTTTTCAAGGCTATCAAGAAGGCATAACGAGACAAATGGGATGAAGAGTATGAAAAAGCCTTCCAAGACCTGAAGAAGTATCTCACATCACCTCCCTTACTATCCAAGCCGGAAGCAGCAGAGGACTTATACATCTACCTAGCAGTTTACAAAGTACTAATGAGCTCTGCCCTCATACGAGACGAGCTAGGGGCCCAACTGCCGGTATTCTACACTTCTAAAGCTATTCTCGACGCAAAAACAAGATATTCGAAGATCAAAAAATTAATTTTGGCGCTAGTTGTTGCAGCTCGGAAGCTAAGACCATACTTTCAAGCTCATACAATCATTGTTGTGACTCAGTATCCTCTACGATCAATCTTACATGGTCCGGACGCTTCTCAACTAGTGATGAAGTGGGCGTTGGAACTTAGGCAATGCAGTTTAGTTTTTCGACCCCACACGGTGATAAAGGCCCAAGCCATGGCGAACTTCATAGCAGGATTCACGCCTAGCCTGGGTGACATAACAGAGCAGCCCAGCAACGCCCCAGAAGCAGCCAAGCACACTTTAGCCGTGCCTGCTCTCCCCAACAGAGACTTCTGGCATTTGTATGTCGATGGCGCATCTAACTATAAAGTCTCGGGAACAGGCGTGGTCCTTGTCACCCCAAACGGTTCAATGCTCGAGCAGGCAATCACTCTAGGCTTCAAAGCATCCAACAACAAAGCAGAGTATGAGGCCCTACTAACAGGCCTCCGAATGGCAAGAGACTTGGCAATGAAGAAGCTTGCAATTCATTCTGATTCCCAGCTAATCACCAGCCATACTACTGAGGAGTATATGGCAAAACATCCAAGGATGGCGTAATGCCTAGAGAAGGTACGCAAGCAGCTTGAGGCATTTCAGACTTACACTCTCACTCAAGTTTCGTGTACAGACAACGCTCATGCGGATACGCTAGCTGGGTTAGGCTCCGCCCTCGACCACCAAAACAAACGCTCAATTCCGGTGGAGTATCTAGATAAGCCAAGCATAGAGGATAAGTCGGCAGCTGAGGTGTCATAGGTTAGTATAACTCCCAACTGGCAAAGTTTTATTATAGATTACTTGGTCAACGGCACACTCCCTACAGAAAAGTTGGAGTCTAGAAAACTCCAAATAAAGGCAGCACGATACTACATTTGGAATGGCATTCTCATCCAAATATCCTCCCAATGACTTGAAGGTTCTAAGCTCAATCCACAAAAGCGTTTGTGGAAACCACTCTAAAGGCTGATCCTTAGCACAGAAGGCTCTTAACGTAGGCTACTACTGGCCTACCATGCACCAACATGCTAAGAAGTTAGTACAAAAGTGCGACCCCTGCCAACCCTACAAGCCGGTACCAACATTACCTGCCAGCGAGCTACATCCGCAAACGAGTCCTTGGTTGTTCATGCAATGGGCAATCAACCTGGTAGGGCCTATGCCGCCAGCTACTGGGGGCAGAGGCATGATGATCGTGGCAATCGACTACTTCATCAAATGGGTAAAAGCAGAGCCCATGACAACCACGACTCAGACGGACATAAATCATTTCATATAGAGGAACATCATTTGCCGATTTGGTATCCCTCAGTCCATCGTCACCGACAACGGCCCACAATTCGTGGGCAAAGATTTGACGAAGTTCTTCCAAAAGTATAACATCAAGCAGCACATATCCACGCCGAGATATCCTCAAGGCAATGGCAGGCCGCAGCATCCAACAAGACGATCGTCGACTACCTCAAGAAATTTCTCACCGACAAGAAGGGAAACAGGCCAGACGAACTCCCCGGATGTCTATGGGTATATCACATCACTAAAAGACGAGAAACCGATGAGACTCATTTCTCTTTAGCATTTGGTTTGGAAGCAATCATTGCTCCCAACATTATAGCGCCAAGCATCAGCACTCTACTGCCAAGCATTGAACAGAACAGTAAGGAGATGGCCACAAGTTTAGATCTGGCAGATGAGAAGCGAGAACAGACCATCACCTGCATCGCAGCCTACCAGCAACAGCTCATCTCCAGCTACAATAAAAGGGCCAAGACCCGGCAGTTCAAACCTCAAGATCTAGCCCTAAGAAAAGCCTTCATCACAACTCGTATAAAAAGCTCCAAAAAGATGGATCCCATCTGGGAAGGTCCATACAAGATCAGCAGAGTGGGCGGCAAGGGTAATTACATCCTCGCCACCATGAACGACAAAGAGATCGAGAAGCAATGGAATGCCTACAACCTGAGGAAGTACCATTTGTAACCTCCCACTATATCAAGACCCGAAGACTCAAGCAGCTCAACGGGCACCACCTCGCAAGCCGAAGACTATCCAGTTGTTATGCAGTCTAGACAATTAAGTTATTTGTTCGTTTCATTCATTTTTTAATGAGGAATTCAAAAGTAATTTACAACTTGGCTCGACTACATGTCTACAACAACTTATCTCTCCTACACTTCAAAAGAAGATCGCGCCCTTCTTAGGGACTCACCGCATGAATTGTACCCCCCAATGGACTAACCATACTCTCCAATGTGAGAGGGTAAACTAATTCCCTGACACCCACATGGGTTTGTTTTCCAAAGCGGGAAGATAAACTCTACACTCCGAATATCCAGACGTGGATGAGCCGGGCTGCCCTAGTATAACTACATGCACGATGGCTTGCACCGGGATTCCTAAAAGTAGCCACGATGGTCTTTTTCAAGGCTTAGTTAACTGAAGGATTTTGGGTCTCTTGGCCTAATCTGCGGGGAACCGGGCCCTGGAGATGGAGGGGGCACATTACGCAGTACGCCCTACGGACGACTACCCTGGAAACCTAAAGCTGTTACCGAATGCACTAAGGTAGCCTACGATTTTCGGAAGACTACCTACGGCTTGCCCTTCGAGCAGTAAAGCCACGCTAGACTTATACAACTGCACATTATTGTGAAAGGTCAAACAAGCTAGCATACGTATACGAAGTTTTATCCACTGCCGACATGCTACATAGTCGATAAACTTCACCTCTACCAAGCGCGGAACAACCTACACCAAGTCCTAAAGTGTTGTGATACTTGCTATGCAACCTACAAAATTGGAGAAAGCCAAGGTTAATAGCTTAGTGGTTACGCGGACTTGTTTGCTTCTGTAAGTAAGACATCCGGCTACCAACCCTATGGCTAACAACTTTGCAAAGTTCTACACCAACACCTGCGGTTGCATAGACTAAACGGCCTATTTGCTTATAAACAAAAGTAGCATGCCTGCCACTGGTCTATAAAGTCTAAAGGTTAGGGCATGAACAAAAGAAGCGAAAATGCAGAAAAGCGAAGGAAGCAAGTTTATTAAATTTTCTAGCAAAATTGATAAACAACTAGCAAAGACCGAAGGAGTTCAAGCAAAAACAATAAGGAAAACAAAGAAGATCCTAAAGGCTACCCAGAAGACTACTCTTCAGTAGCTTGGACATCTCACAAGTACTCGGTCGCCACACCTTCAGTAGTCGCGCCGCCTTCAGCAGCAGCACCATCTGGTGCTTCACCCCCAGCTTCCCCAACCTAGGCACCAACCAATCCAACTACTTCACCAATAGAAGACTCAAAAGTAAAGGCGAGCAAGTCTTCCAAAGAAATAGAGAAGGTCTCGAAGTCTTTACCAGAAAACTCAAAGTCGGACGGCCGCCCGAAGAGATAATCTACATAACCCAACTTGTAGAAGTCAACTTGATTTTGAATAAGCGAAGCCTCAAACCCAACCTTCTCACCCTTCAACTGCTCATTCTCCTCGAGCAGACAAGCACGAACCCGCTATAGCTCTTCCACTTCTTTCTTCAGATTGTCGTTAATCTTCAAGGCACCTTGAAGTTCTAACACTTGAGGCTCAAGCCTATCAACAACCTTCTTAAAGTGGATCACTTGGTTGTAAGCAACGATTAGTTCTTCATCGTTTGCATAAGCAACGGAGCGAAATTCAGATATGGCACGCTTAAGATCTTGAATCTGAGGTATGTAACATTCGATCTCCTTCTCTGCACTTTCATACTTTAGTTGGATCGCGTCAAGCCTAGTCTTCAAATCCACGATCTCTTGGCGAGTAGTCTCAAGCTGCAGAGAAATGAGGGCAGAGATATTAGACCCCTTCAAAGCAGCAAGCTCATATTCCAATTTCTTGACTTTCTCGGCCGAGGAGTAAGCTTCGGCTGCCACAATTCTTGCCACCTCATTGGCAGCCTTGGTATTCTTTTCATCAAGAAGCATATACTCGGCTGCCAGAATCGCCGTTTTCTTTATCATGGCTAGCAGAGCAGTCCTCCTATACCCAGTCGTATGCTTCAAAAAGGAATTTGGGCCAACCCGTTTGATGCCATCAACAATCTTGGCACATACATCCATGTCCTCAAGCATATCTGGTTTCAAAAGCGCACAAATCTCAGCAACTTCCCCAGAAACAAACTTGGTGGATTTTTCATGACTGTCTGCATGATGAACAAATTATATTTCTCGCAAGTGAACGAATCGATATGACAGTATAGCAAGCAAATACGAGTGTCGTACCCACGGGGATTTGTAAAGTCACCTAACTAATCCCAATTTTGTAGTACCCACTAGAATTAAAATAACAAAAACAACTAAACTACGAAATTCAAATAACTAACCAAAGAGAAGCTGATCAAGTAATCTTAAGTGCAGTAAATTAAAGAGAATTTATGTAAATAATTTCTGAAAACAATGGTTGAAACACTAGGTATCCGACTTCACCAGATCAATCCAATTCTATGCCATTAGATAACTTAGTAAGAACAATTCAATTCAGGTTCTAGGGTTCGTTCTCTCTTTATTATGATTATCCGTTAGGCGTCCGGGTGTAACCAAGTATTCTTAATCATCAACTTAACCATGGCATCTAGTCTAAGTCAATAATCAAAAATCCATTAAGTGCAAGAAGAACAAAGAAAACCAAAAAGTGTCTTAGCATGGCGTCTACATCAACATGAGTTCATTCATTCAAGAGAGCTATCTCAAGGCTAAGCATATGGCGTCTACTATAACCTTGTCTCATACATCTAAAAATTCATATTAAAGGTAGCTAATCAATAACATGAACATAAAGAATGATTTAACCATAATAAATGAAACTACAAACCTTGAATTGATAAAAAAATAAAGTTAACTAAGACATAGAATTATCATGAAGGCTACATCGGATCCCTAACAAAGAATTAGTTCATCATGACCATCAAATTATAATAAGACATAATTATCACAATCATGATCACCAAGTCTGAAAAGATGTAAAAGAAAACAGTAGAGAACCCCCTCGGCGTTGGCGTCTTCCTTAGGTCAATTCGCTAAAACTGTATGATGAAGTGCATTCCTCCCCCTTTCCACGTTGCTCCTCTCTCCTTTTTTACAACCATCCAAGGAATATATAGTTAGGTTTAGATTAGGCTTTGCTTTGCTGCAATTATCGAATCCCAGCCCATACAAGAATCCCAACATGTTTCCTGATTCAGACTGGACTCCACTTCCGCGTAGAATTCCTGAACTGACCTTCTCGTACTAAAACAGGTATAACTTCTTCTAGAAGCATCCAAATCATGATCTGTAACATTCTGCCGAAACTAGACATCCAGAGCTTTCCATGAATATGTGACACAACACCCAGTTCGTACTGATGAATATTTGACGTCCCAACGAAACTGACAGTTATGCGCAGCACCTTCCAGCTCCAGTTATAATTTTCACACAGCAGCCATTAGATTGTGGATTGAACAATTTAACAATTGATGATCGTTGGAATGCTTCTTGACTTCAATTCTTCTCAGTTCTGATCCTTTTGAGTCTTTAAATCACCAAAAGACTCCAAAGTCTTCTCTACGGTCCATTATCTACAAAATACGCACTAGACACATCAAACAACCAATTTCACAAGAAAACATAGCATAAAACTTAGGAAATATGGGCAATATAAATGTATAAATATTGTGTTATCAAATGCCCCCAAACTTATCTTTTGCTAGTCCTCGAGCAAAATTAAAACACGACACAACTAAAAACTAAAAAAATTAAAAAGAAAAAGTTATTCTAGGCCACTTTCGTAGGGAATCACGATGGCACTCAGCATGTGCCACAAGCCTTTAAACCCCAAGGTGTCCCTAGTTGGAGGAGTTGGGTCTCCTAAGGGTTTACCAGTTACGTTACCCACAAACGTTTTACTACAAAACAAAGTTGTTAAAGACATCACTTCCATAAATTAATGAAAACCAATGTATGCCCATCACACTTCCAAAACTAAATTTATGCCTTTAAAAGCCAGTACACCACATGGAAAAGTATGTAGCCGACATCTCAAGCACTCGAGCTTAAAAGAATCCACACTCGGTGTGTGTACAAATTCTCCTTGACTCTAATTCTCACTTGGATATCTCTCAATTTTCTCTCAAAACCTAAGCTTTCACTCTTAACAAGCATATGTGATGAAGTTATGTAAAGGGAATCAAAATATAATCACATATGAGTAGTATTAAAAAGAACGACAATTTCTGAAAATAGATCTCATGAAAGGAATCAAATACTAAGAACATAGGTATTTATCTTCACGATTAAGCAAGGCTTCCCCATAAATCCATTAGGTCTTTACTATGGTTGCAATGTAAAGCTAGGGTAGGGCTATGAAAGAAGGGATAAGGAAAAACTAGAACTTGAGATATACCAAGATTTTTCATATGCAACTTGGCTAGCCCTCATTCGAAACTTGATGTATGATTCTTGGCGTCCAAGACTCATGTAATGAGAAAGAGAGGGAATAAGGCCATTTAGTGGTGGAAACATGCATAACCTAACTTCATCTTTATAGTTCCATCTAACCCAATGGCAAGAATACCCAACATAGAGAAAAGTTCTTTAGTACCCAATGCAAATTAGTATTTATGAGATTGTAAAAATCAAAGAAAGAATTTGAAAAAGTGTTTAAGAGTAGAAACAATAAAACACTCTCAACAAGAGCATAGGCTCAAAATCTCACATGGGTAGTCTCCACTATTTCTCGACAACATCCGAACATAGACACTTTATCCACCACAACATCCGAACATAGACACTATATCCACCAAAAGTGTGATGCACAAACCTCCTAGGCAACCCTTTAGTCAAGGTAGAATGATTTAGCACATCATATACATTGCCATTAATAAATTAAAGTGACACCTCTAACATCTCATGTTTCAGACCTTTTTTTTTTTGGGTACTTTTCTTTAAACCCCACCCATGATTAAATTTAAAGGAAAACTAATGAAAATAGCTTGAAAAGTTTTAGTTTTAATAAAAAAAACCATGTTATAAGTTTTGTTTAATGATTAGTACAAGGCCCATATTAAAGCAGTCCAACTAAAAATGGCCCAACTATAATAAATTATGATTTGTCGATTTTACCCCTAACTTTTTTGGGTTGAGTTCCAGATTTTCGTCGTTAATAGAGTTCATCTTTGTTTTGCAAACCTTCTTCTTTTTCTTTGAAACAAAAATATAGATCCTTATGCTATTTAATTTATATTTTGTATTATTTCGTTGAAATGTGTTCGTCGTTATTATTCATAGTGTATTCGAGGTAATGTTTTTCAATTTTTCTTCGTCAGTGGAGTTTATCGTTTATTTCTCCAGAAAATAAATTTGAGATCTGCATGCTATTCAATAATAACGATGGGTCACTGTTTCTGAACTGTAAAAATAACGACGGGTCACTATTTCTGGATTTTAAGAAACATTGTTTCTGGAATCTAAGTCACTATTTCCAGAGACAGTGTTAGTTTTCCAAAGACAGTTTTAGTTTTTCTAGAAACAGTGTTAGTTTTTCCAGAAATAGTGTTAGTTTTTTCAGAGACAATGTTAATTTTTTCAGAGACAGTGTTAGTTTTTCCAGAGACAGTACTAGTTTTTTCAGGGTTTTTCCAGAGACAGTGTTAGTTTTTTCAAAGGCGGTGTTAATTTTTCCAAAGACAATGTTAGTTTTTCCAGAGACTGTTAGTTTTTCCAGAGACAGTGTTAGTTTTTCCAGAGACAGTTACAGATTCAAAACATAACGGGTCGCATTGTTTTCTAAAAAAGTGGCAAAAAATCATACTATTTCCTAGAAATGTTTAACATTAACAGTGTTATAAAAGTTGAACGCCATGGTTGAAGTCACTTTTCTCTCTCTTTCTTGTCTGCTTTTTCTATTTTCTTTACTTTTCCAGATTTTGTAATTGGGGATGGTGGTTCTATCACAGGTAGAGATATATTTTTCTTTCTAGTTTTATGGAGAAATGGGTGCAAGGAATTGGAATTTTTGGTTTTTTTCCAGTTCCATGGAAAATGAATTCAGTTTGAGTGTCCTCCTCCTTGATTCAATTGCACAGCTCTTTTTCATGTTCGTTTCTTTTTAATTGTACTTATGGAGATTGGATTCAATAATTTGGGATTTTTTTTCTTCTCAAAGTTTGGTTATTCTCCAAATCTGAATCTAATTTGGACAAGAAAATTCAAAAACTGATATATGCACCAAGAATGAAGGAAGAAAAACCCAGAAAATGAAACGCTGATCGACGTTCTGCTTGGAGATGACATGAGTTTTCTCCTTCATGAGAACAAACAAGTTTCAGACCTACGCCTCCTTGTTAGGGTAATTTTGGAAACTTATTTTTGTTTCTGTTAGGCTCTGTAATTCAACCCATGTAGAATTGGAGGCCTCTGTCTTTATGGTTAATTTTGAGGTGCTTTTGGTTAAAGAAAACTATAGGGTGGTTTTTTATTAAAATAATCTTGGTCTAAGCCCTTTTCATTAAAGCTCCCATAATTTAATTGTAGGTCATCATCGTATGCAATTTCTCATCTATGACTATAACAAGAAGACAACATAGAGCAATTATACAAAGGAAAATGATACACATGTTGGGCTCGACATTGTGGAGGAATAATAGCTCCAATCACTTTGTAGCTGGCACACACATGTAGCACAAAACCAGTAGGGCCGCAGTAACATTCCTTCTTTTTCTTCGATCTTGTGAGCTTCTCATGGGCAATAAAATCATCTGCAACAATACTTCTCAAACACATATTCCTTTGTTCTCAAACTAAAAAACAAAAAACAAAAAAAAAAAATCAGAAAAACAAACGTTATCCACCCCCAAACCTAAACTAAATATTGTCCTCAATGTTTATGACAAGAAAATTATGCAATGAGTAGAGAAGGTCTTGACAGTATGGAAACACAAACAAATACAAAAACAAAAATAAAAGAACAAAGTTACCGAGGTGGGTTGCCTCCCACCAAGCGCTTTAGTTAACGTCTAGGCAAGACGGAATGCACGATCTAAGGCTTGATCAAGTCAAGGAAATCAACCACGTCAGCTGTAGGAGTGTTGGCCAAATATGGTTTCAATCGATGGTCGTTCACCTTAAAAGTATTTCCAATCTTTGTATTCTCAATTTCAACAACTCCGTAAGGGAATACTTGGCTTACTTTAAAAGGTCCAAGCCACCGAGATTTCAATTTTCCTGGAAAAAGACGTAAACGTGAGTCATAAAGCAAAACTTGCATACCTTGTTGGAACTCCTTCCTGTGCAACATTTTGTCATGGTACAGCTTGGTCTTTTCTTTGTAATTTTTGCATTCTCATAAGCCTCGTTCCGGAGCTCGTCTAACTCATTTAGTTGCAACTTCCTAGCATCTCCGGCTTTACTCATGTCAAAATTTAATTGCTTAATTGCCCAGTATGCTCTATGCTCCAATTCCACTGGGAGGTGGCAAGCTTTTCCGAAAACAAGCTTATAAGGGCTCATTCCAATAGGAGTTTCGTACGCCGTTCGATATGCCCACAAGGCGTCGTTCAATTTTAAGGCCCAATCTTTCCTTGTAATTTTCAGTCCTTTCCAAAATGTAGTTAATTTGCCGATTACTGACCTCGACTTGTCCTGAAGTTTGAGGGTGATATGGTGTTGCTATCCGATGAGTGATGTTGTATCTCTTCAACAATGCTGCCAAAGCTTTGTTACAAAAGTGACTTCCACCATCACTAATTATGGCTCTGGGGGTCCCAAATCTAGTAAATATCATGTCTTGCAAAAAGCCGAGCACCACCTTACTATCGTTAGTTTTAGTTGCAATTGCCTCAATCCATTTAGACACGTAGTCCACAGCAACAAGAATATAATTATAACCAAAAGATGTAGGAAAGGGACCCATAAAGTCTACACCCCACACATCAAATAGTTCTACCACCAAATTGTTTTTTAGGGGCATCTCATTCCTTTTGCTTATATTTCCTGATCATTGGCACCTGTCACACATAACAGAAAAATTATATGAATCTTTGAATAATGTAGGCCAAAAGAAACCGGATTGCAAAACCTTAAGAGCTGTCTTTTTGGCACCAAAGTGTCATCCGCAATTTAGTTCATGGCTAAATTGTAGGATACTCTGCTACTCACTTTCTGGAACACAACGCCTTATTATTTGATCAGGACAATGTTTAAATAAATAAGGGTCATCCCAAAAATAATGCTTAACCACGGACATAAATTTCTTCTTTTCCTGCGAGGTTAGATCAGAATGGATAATATTACTAGCTAAGTAATTAACAATATGTGCATACCAGGGCTCTTCTCCATGGATTGAGAAGAGTTGTTCATCAGGAAAAACTTCATGAATGGGTGGTACACCATCTTGACTTTGTACTTCATCTACCTCCACTAGCCGAGAGGGGTGGTCTACCACGACATTTTCGCTCCCTTTTTTGTCCTTGATTTCCAAATTAAACTCTTGCAACAATAAAATCCACCTAATCAATCGAGGCTTGGCATCCTTTTTGGTTAGTAAATACTTAAGAGCAGCATGATCAGAGTAAACAATAACCTTTGACCCAATTAAATATGAGCGAAACTTTTCCAAGGCAAAGACAACTGCCAACAGTTCTTTTTCAGTGGTGGAGTAATTTAACTGAGCATCATTCAATGTGCGACTAGCATAATAGATAACATGAGGCAAGTTACTTACACGTTGTCCAAGAACCGCACCTATAGCATAATCAGATGCATCACACATTAATTCGAAAGGAAGAGACCAATTTGGTGACATAATGATAGGTGCTGATGTTAATTTCTTTTTCAAAGTATCAAAAGCATCATGGCAGCTTTTATCAAAATTAAAAATAGCATCCTTGGCTAAGAGATTACATAGGGGATGACTAATTTTTGAGAAATCTTGGATGAAACGCCTATAGAAACCTGCATGACCAAGAAACCTTCGCACACCCTTAATAGAAGTGGGAGGTGGCAACTTAGCAATTAAATCAATTTTTGCCTTGTCTACTTCAATACCTTTATTAGAAATCACATGGCCTAGAACAATACTTTTCTTTACCATGAAGTTGCTCTTTTCCCAGCTTAAGGTTAGATTTGTCTCAATGCATCTTTTAAGCACTAAAGTTAAATTGTCAAGGCAATTATCAAATGAAGTGCCAAAAACAGAAAAATCATCCATAAATACCTCGATACATTTTTCAATCATGTCAGAGAAAATTGACGTCATACATCTTTGGAAAGTGGCAGGTGCATAACATAGGCCAAAGGGCATCCTACGATATGCGAAGGTACCAAATAGGCATGTAAAAGTCGTCGTCTCTTGATCTTCTGGTGCAATTGGTATTTGATTATACCCTGAAAAACCATCAAGAAAACAATAGTAAGAATGACCGACTAAGCGTTCAAGCATTTGATCAATAAAAGGTAAAGGAAAGTGATCTTTTCTAGTGACAAGGTTAAGCTTTCTATAATCAATGCAAACCCTCCAACCCGTAGTCACTCTTGTCGGCACAAGCTCATTATTGTCATTCTTCACAATAGTAATTCCAGATTTTTTTGGAACCACTTGAACTGGGCTCACCCACTTGCTATCCGAAATGGGATAAATAATTCCAACATCTAGTAGTTTAAGAACCTCTGTGCGCACCACCTCCTTCATATTGGGATTCAATCTTCTTTGAGCTTCTACAGTTGGCTTGGCACTTTCTTCCAATAAAATTTTATGCATGCACATGGTTGGACTAATTCCTTTGATATCAGCGATAGCCTATCCTATGGCGGTTCTATGCTCCCTTAAGACTTGAAGTAATTTCTCTTCTTCCAATGAAGTAAGATCAAAGGCTATGATCACCGGAAGAGTCTCATGCTCTCCAAGGTAAGCATATTTGAGGGTGGACGAAAGTTGTTTTAATTCTAACTTAGGTGGGGATATAATGGAAGGGACCAATTTGGGTTTGGAAGGCTCTAGAATCTCATTTGGGTTAACATTAGGAGGGTATGGCAGTGCACTATTTAAGGTTGCCGTGAACTCCCTTCTATCTTTATCATCATGCCAATCTTCTTCTCCCAATGTTAAAAGCTGCTTCCAATTTATCTTCCACTTTATTCTGCATAAAATTAGAAAAAACAACCGAATCCAAAGTGTCAATCGAGAAACAATCAAATGAATTAGAAGGATAAGATAGAGAATCAAACACTTTAAATTCTACTGTCTCATCAAGGACTATCATGGTGAGCTTGCCTTTCTGAACATCGATGATTGTCTTGGCAGTTGCCATGAATGGACGTCCAAGCAAAATAGGCAATTCCCGATCATGAATTGGTGCATCCTCCATATCTAAGACAACAAAATCTGCAGGAATAATTAGCTTATCGACTTGCACTAAAATATCCTCTACAATACCTCTTGGATATTTAACTAAACGATCAGCGAGTTGTAAAGATATTGTTGTAGGCTTCAACTCACCTAATCCCAATTGAATGTATATTGAGTAAGGCATTGAATTTATGCTTGCCCTTAAATCTAGCATGGCTTTTTCAAGCTTTGTATCACCAACAGTAATATTAATATTAAAACTCCCAGGATCCTTCAATTTAGATGGCAATTTCCTTTGAAGAACTGCACTTACCGTTTCCGATACCATTACCTTTTCATGTGGTTCATACTTACGCTTATAAGTATTAAGTTCCTTGAAAAATTTTGCATAAGCCGGCATGTTCCTAATCATATCAAGCAAATGTAAGTTCACATTAACTTTAGATAATATATCATAAATTTCAGCAAAAGACTTATCCTATTTGCTTTTATTTAGGCGGCTCGGAAAGGGAACCGGTGGAACGTAAGGCTTGGGTGCCTTGAGGAGATTAGGTGCAGCTAAAGGGGGTTGTTCGTTGACTTGAGGGGCTGTCCCAGCAATGAAAACAGGTCCATTCATGTCCAATTTTGAGTTGCTACCCGTGAGCTTCTTTGGTGGCTCATTCTCCATCTCTTTTTCTTCAACTTTTTCACCTGCATCATTAAGTAACACATCATTGGATTTAGAATTTAATTCAGTATTAATTACCTTACCACTTCAAAGTATTTTTATCGCCTTGGCTTGCTTCGGTTGGCTTGGGAATTTGCCAGGAACATGGCTTCACATAGCATCTACAATCTGTCCAACTTGTACCTCCAGCTTCCTTAAAGAGGCCTCTTGTTGTTGAAATTTTTGTTCGTTGTTTTGTTGGCTATTTTGGCATACTTGTATAAAATTATTCAAAGTGTCTTCTAATGAGGGCTTTCTTTGCTGGAAAGAAGAGCTAGCTTGATTTTGATTTTGGTTATTATTCCATGAAAGATTAGGATGAAACCTCCAACCAGTATTATAAGTATTTGAAAAATGATCAAATTTAGATTTTTGATTATAGGTGTTCATCATATTAGCTTGCTCTTGTAAATATTCTAGAAAAGCCTCTCTAGACGGACAAACATTAGAGACATGACCAAAAATACCACATATTGCACATACCTCACTAGGGGCCGATCCATTATTCATGACAACATTGCTCAATGTTTTGATTTGTTTGGTTAAGTCAGCCACCTGCATAGCAAGGTCATTATTAGGACTAATTTCATAAATGCATGAATGCTTACCCCCGAACACTTTTCTGCTGAGAATTTGCACCAAGCATCTCATATAGCTCATAAGTTTGTTGTGCAGTTTTTTCACCCATGGCACCACCTGCAGCATTATCAACAGTAGCCTGACAGGCTTGGGTTAATCCATCATAGAAAAATTGATTTTTTAATTCTAAAGGATAATGATGATGTTGGATTAAAAGTGTTTTAAAGCGTTCCCATGCTTCATGGAACGGCTCATCCTCCATTTGGGAAAAAGTGGGGATCTTGCTCCTGAGTTCAGTAGTCTTTTGATGTGAATAAAATTTTCTAACAAACTTATTGTAAATTGCTTCCCATGTTGCAAGTGATCTGGGTGTCAAAGACATAAGCCATTGCTTAGCCTTGTCCTTCATAGTATATGGAAAACATCTCATCCACAATTGATCTTCACTTAATCCCTGCAAAGGAAAAGTTTGAATTGTAGCATAAAAATCACGAATGAATGACAAAGGATCTTCACTAGCAACACCATAAAAAGAAGGAAGCATATTATAATGAATATTTTTCAACTCATAATTTCTAGCAATAGCATCTAATAAAATGCATGATGGTGATGTTTCAACAACTGGGCGTGCAAATTCTTTCATGGGGCGTGGATTTGCATCTGCCATCTCCTTTTGGATGTCTTCAACGTCCTCTTCTCTCTCTTCTAGGGCTGGTTTGGTATTGATGTGCTTTGAAAAAAAACTGATTCTGCTGTGCTGTGAGAATAAGCAGCTGTGAAACAAAGCAGCAGAGTGTTTGGTAAACTTTTTTGTAAAAGTGCTTTTGAAAAAAAAAAGCAGTATTATAGTGTTTGGTAAACTTTTATGTAAAACAGATGTGAAAAAAAAGCCGGTTTTTCAAAGATGGGTTTTGTAGCTTCTTGTTTTTGGCTTTTTTTCACCCAAAACTGTGAAAAAAAACTGAAGCTGAATGTTTACCAAACACCAAAAACTCTCCCAACTTTTTTTCGTAGCAGCTTTTTTTAAAATCACGTCAACCCCAAAGTGGGGCTAATTCCGATGTGGATGTTTGGCTATGACTAGAATCAACTTCACGATCCAACGCTTCTTCTTCTCGGCCTTTTTTTGTGTCTCTTCTTATTCGATCAATGTTATCGTCAATCGGCAAGAGTTCTCCTTCTTGCGATCGACGACCTTGCATTCACTACCTACAAAAATAAATAAATTTAGAACAAATAAAATAAACAAATTCAAGGGATACACAACTAGAAATAATTAGATGGGACTTTAAAACAAATCCCCGACAACGGCGCCAGAAACTTGATAAACAAATTATATTTCTCGCAAGTGCAGGAATCGATATGATAGTATAGCAAGCAAATACGTGTCATACCCATAGGGATTTGTAAAGTCACCTAACTAAATCCAAGTTTGTAGTACCCACTAGAATTAAAATAACGAAAACAACTAAACTACGAAATTCAAATAACTAACCAAAGAGAAGTTGATCAAGTAATCTTAAGTGCAGTAAATTAAAGAGAATTTATGTAAATAATTTCTGAAAACAATGGTTGAAACACTAGGTATCCGACTTCACCAGATCAATCCAATTCTATGCTATTAGATAACTTAGTAAGAACAATTCAATTCAGGTTCTAGGGTTCGTTCTCTCTTTATTATGATTATCCGTTAGGCGTCCAGGTGTAACCAAGTATTCTTAATCATCAACTTAACCATGGCATCTAGTCTAAGTCAATAATCAAAAATCCATTAAGTGCAAGAAGAACAAAGAAAACCAAAAAGTGTCTTAGCATGGCGCTTGCATCAACATCAATTCATTCATTCAAGAGAGCTATCTCAAGGCGAAGCATATGGCGTCTACTATAACCTTGTCTCATACATCAAAAAATTCATATTAAAGGTAGCTAATTAATAACATGAACATAAAGAATGATTTAACCATAATGAATGAAACTAGAACTAAGACATAGAATTATCATGAAGGCTACATGGGATCCCTAACAAAGAATTAGTTCATCACGACCATCAAATTATAATAAGACATAATTATCAGAATCATGATCACCGAGTCTGAAAAGATGTAAAAGAAAACAATGAAGAACCCCCTCGGCGTTGGCGTCTTCCTTAGGTCAATTCGCTAAAACCGTATGATGAAGTGCATTCCTCCCCCTTTCCACGTTGCTCCTCTCTCCTCTTTTTACAACCATCCAAGGAATATATAGTTAGGTTTAGGTTAGGCTTTGCTTTGCCGCAATTATCGAATCCCAGCCCATACAAGAATCCCAACATGTTTCTTGATTCAGACTGGACTCCACTTCCGCGTAGAATTCCTAAACTGACCTTCTCGTACTAAAACAGATATAACTTCTTCTAGAAGCATCCAAATCATGATCTGTAAAATTCTGCCGAAACTAGACATCCAGAGATTTCCATGCATATGTGACACAACACCCAGTTCGTCCTGATGAATATTTGACGTCCCAACGAAACTGACAGTTATGCGCAGCACCTTCCAGCTCCAGTTATAATTTTCACACAGCAGCCATTAAATTGTGGATTGAACAATTTAACATTTGATGATCGTTGGAATGCTTCTTGACTTCAATTCTTCTCAGTTTTGATCCTTTTTAGTCTTTAAATCACCAAAAGACTCCAAAGTCTTCTCTACGGTACATTATCTACAAAATACGCACTAGACACATCAAACAACCAATTTCACAAGAAAACATAGCATAAAACTTAGGAAATATGGGTAATATAAATGTATAAATATTGTGTTATCACTGCACGAGCAATCTCCTTCTTCTCAGTAGCAGAGCAAACAGATTTTGTCGCCACTTTAGCAGGCAGGGGCACCTTGTCACTCTTCATGGTAGCAAGCCTCTCCAAAGGTGAACCAGACTTAGCCCCAGACGGACGCTTCGGCACAAACTTCGGCACCAGAGGCACAGAGAAACTTCTACACTGGGCAATCCTGTCAGCAATCAAACTAGTAGCCTTCGGAACGACAGGCGTCACCAGCACAGATCTAGCAGCCTCCTCTTTCTTGCCCTTGGAGGAAGACAAGTTAATCACAAGCTTGGGAGCAGCTAGTGAACTCTCGCGAGCAGCGGAAGAAGTCTTCGGCTTCTTCTCAGGAGGCGTCCCTTGAGCAGGCAGGGAAGGCCTCTTTTTCCCACCTTCATTTGTAGCAGGCTCCACCACAGTGATAGGACGAGCCAACGCCTCAACCTTGATTCGTTTTATCTCCTCTTTCGAGGGCAGCCCACTTTTTTCCCCGCGAAGAGGACTAAGCAGCCAACACCATTCATGGTACTCGGAAGGGATACCCAAAGCAACATGCACTTTCTTCATGTCCGGAGAAGTGTTAGGAGTGGAGCCTAATTCCAAATCTACAAAAGTAGTAGAAGACAATTAGGAAATTAAAGAGCAGCTTAACACAAATACAAAGCAGTCGAGAGATTAAGCAGCCTACTTACCGGATATGAAAATCGTTGGTACACGTAGCTCGGGGGAAGAATCAGACTCCCATTCTCCACTTATCTCCAAAGTCTCCTTGGCCCAATCATGATCTCCCTTGCTCGAGTTATCAAAAAGCCTATGGCGAGATCGCAGCTGCCCAACTCCCTCAATGTGACCTATGTCAAAGAAGTACCAAAATTAGTTGATGGTTAGATCTAAGTCAAAGAATTGGCTTAGATTGTGGAAACCCACCATCACACGGACCGCTTTCGGAGAACATTGGGCGGGGCCACATCTCATGGAGCAGAACACTTCTTGGAAGAAACGCGGCATAGGAAAAGTAAACCGCAACACAAAATAGTAGGGGTGGAACTTGATGGCTCTCCGAGCCCCATCACATGGCTCACGGCTACTACCATCCTTAGCACGCTTCACACGCATTCTCAATGGAATGGTATGCAAATATGCCTCGAGGAAGTCTCTAAACAAGTCATCAGAGCTAATCTTGAAGTAACCAACCTTGCTTAAAGACCCACCTTGACGATACAAAGGCGGCACACCATCATCATTCTTGTGGGTCGAGGAAGACATGCTTGAAAAAAATTCTACAAAGATACAAGAGGGATTCGTTAGAGGGCTGCCAAACCAAAAAAAACAAAAAAAAAAATGCAGCAAGCCTCTCGGCCTCTCTCTTCCCCTTCTTCCTTAGGCACGGGCCCGAGCCCAGCCTTTCAAAAAAAAAAATAGCAAAGCAGGGAGCCCAGCCCGCGCTGACTCCCCATCCTTCCTCTTGGCCCAAAGGCCTCGCGGCCGAATCCAACCAACAGGGGGCCGGTGCCCCCGCGCATTCTCTCTCCTTGCAGCCCAGGCGCAAAGTCCCAGACTGCAACATCAATCCACGACAACAATGCCGGACCCTTCCCAAATTTTCTCAAGCCTCCTCGACCCCCATCAAGCCAAATTTCAAGCCCCAAGGCTCCCAAGAAATTAAGAAAACAAGAAAATTAATTTTTTTCTTACCTAGAAGCAACGAGAAGATGAAGCAAGCAACGAAAGACAATCCTTTGCACGGGCAAAATGTAGAAGATTGCTAGAGGAGGGGGAACAAATATCCTCTAAGTTTTCTCTCTCTTGTAGGGTATAATAAATTGCTCTACAAAGTTGACTTAATAACCCACTTAAGGTGGACTTAAATAGACTTTGAGAGAAATTTATTTCCGTTTCCTAGAAGGATCTAATTTCCTATTAAAGAGGGAATCTACATCAAGATAGGAAACAAGCCTAAGTTTCCTAAAGCAAGAAAATCTCTACACCTGTTGTCCTTTTCTACGAGCAGCCTAACAGGTGTGGGGGCATTTGTGGAGCCAAAAATCATCAAGAGACGACACGTGGATTTTTGGGTGAAAATGACAAAATTACCCTTGAGGCACACTGGGATTCCGACGCGCGAGCAGTGGACAATAATCCTCCAATCAAGTCAAAAGTGCCCAAATAGGTATTTATGTATATCCTATTTCATCCATCCCTCATCATATCTTCTCTACAAGGTTGAAGGAAAATTTGTGAAAAACATGTTCATTTGAGCAACATCTATGGCATGCAATTAACAATTAAAGGCGGAATCATGCTTGTATGCACTCAAAACAAAACATTACCCATGAAATTCAAAGCCTAGTAGTTATGGTGAACCATGACTCAACTCAAATCTTAAAGAAAGGAGTTGAGAAACTTTTATACCTTTGAAGCACCTATTTGCTTAGCAAAGGTTAATCACCCATGTGAGGGCCTTCTTTCCTTTGTCTCCTTGCTCCTTGGCTCCATGGATATGGATGGAAGAATTGATTCTCCAAAAGTCCCCAAGGTAGGAGACCTCTAATTTTCGACACGAAGGATGGTGAAGGAAGAAGATGAGTGACCTTGGAGGAGGAAGGATTGCTAGCTAATCCCCTCCAAGGGGGCCGGCCTCCTAGAGAGAAAGGGAGAGACATGTTCTCTCCAATTTTCTCCAAAAGAAACCCTAATGATGAAATGGCTATAAAGTTGCCTTTATACCTCATCACAATGGAGTGGCAAACTTGCAATTAAGCCAAGTTCACTTACCCTCTCTATATGGCCGGCCACTTAAGGGTTTATTGGGCTTTCAAGCCCTTTGTGTTTTCAAGTTGTCATACATCTTGAGCTAATGGGCTTGACATTCAAATCCCATTGGGCCTTGCGGCCCAAAACTAACCCGAGGTCTATAACGAACTTATTCCTTTGATTAATTAACATATTAATTAATCCTAGCCATAAATAATTAAACCATTTAATTATCCTTACTCATCCTCGTTATATCCTTCAATCATTACCTTACACGGTGTGCGATCCATTAGGTTCCTTTTAGCGAGGCAGTGGGCGATTAGAACTCTTACTAATCGATTGTCAATTGAAACTTACTTTCAATTCTCCCTTTAGTGATTATACATCTTTAGGGCTTCCACAAGCCATGAGTGACACCTAGCAGTATGTCATGGCTACCCAAGCTAATCAGAAGAGGTTGGAGAACCTATTCAGTTTGGGATTACAATGCAATACGGTCTTTCTCTAATACAATACTCTTGACCACATTGTTTGGATTAATAGTTTATTCATGTCTACTATCCAATGTGATTCTCTTACTTATATGATTACCTTGAATGTGATTTGGAACAAATTCCTAAATCTCATTCATACTCTGGCCAGAGATTCTAAATCATATCATAGAGTATTCTCCCTCAACGTTTGAAGGTTAGAGATCCCTTGTTGCGCATTCACTTGCCTCTATGGCTAAGTGGCTTAACCCCAACTATGCCGTGGACACCCTCTGATGGAGTGACTTTGACATAGCCAAAGATCAAGGACCTAACCACAAGACAACTATGATGCCTCAGGTCAAATGACTACTTTGCATTATCCCAACTAGGAGTTCTCATGTGACATGAGTATGAGAACTCCTTGTTGATCGCGTTCAGTGGACTCATTTACTATTGAGCACCTACGTACTTATCTTGGTGTCAATCACACCAATGAGTTGAGACCAATCACTCTCCCTAAGAGAAGACATAGCACGTACTGATCTTGACGGACTGTCAATGCCCAATTGGCAATCCTATGATCAGGAACATTTAGGATATGTATATGAAAGAGAATAGTCTCATGAATCTAACTTCTTTAGATCACATTCCCCTTATTACATATTCCTTGGACTTATCGTTTAAGCATATAACATTTATATGAGACGGCTTAAAACAATAATCTTTGCCCTTTATATTAAACTAGATTAGTTTAACATGTGAAATGTCCGTAAAGTATCATCATATGATTGGTTTTAGGGCACATTTCCAACAAAGGTAACCTCTAAATCATTCATTTTTTATTATATTAATTAGTTAAATTAATTGATTAATTATTCAATTAATTAGCCAATTAAGCACAAATCATGAACCTAGCCCACAAAACCATCCAAGTGGCCGGTCCATATCTTCCCAAGGTGGCCGACCACTTCCCTATATAAACCCCCTCATTCTCTCCAAAACTCAATTCCAATTCTCTTGCTAAATTCTCTAAATTCTCCAAACACTTTTCCCTCAAAATTCTAACTTTGGCATCGAAGGTACTTTGGCCAAAGCCCCCCCCCCAATTCATCATGGGCGCGTGAGGCTCTTGGCCTTGACCTAAGGTGTTATTTGTTTTGTAGGTGCAATTTTGTCCAAGAACCACAAGTGTGACTCGGCTTTCTATGATAGGTTTGACAAATTTCATTCCTATCTCCATCGGGTTCGGCCTGGATATGATTAGGTTTGACAAATTTCATTCCTATCTCCATCGGGTTCGGCCTGGATATGATTAGGGATGCATTATGGCCTCGCAGGTGGAAGACATCGTCAGAGATGGTGATGAGTACACCAAACACAAGTACGTGAAGGTGGCTCACAACACACCCAAGGATGCTTAACCTCATATCTCCCATGCTATATATTTGCTCCCATCCAAATTATGTACATTTTCTAGGGACTTTTGTAACTATATTGTAATTTCAAGCTTAAGTAAGTATTGCAACTACAAGTTTCATAGACGTTCCTATATATTCACAAATATTCATAGGGTCCCATAATATGTCAACCGCAGTTGATGACACATTCCAACACTGTTGTGACCCACACATACTTTGAAAAATCAATTGTGGCCACAGGTATCATCCCCCTGCAAAAAAAAAAAAAAAAAAAACACATCTTGCATACAAAATGAATAGCCACAATTTAATTATTCACACCCTCTTTAATGGTCATTCATCATATATTCCTAAAAATCATCTAGCATCCCCGAATTACTGCCCGTAAGTTCAATGTTACTGGTTTAGGTTGGCATTGAATTAGGCTTAGGGTTAGCAGCTTCATTTTTCCCGGTAACATCACCATGAGCAGGGCTCGGTGTTGCCTGTGTGCATTATTCGGGCTCTCTCGCGCAGCAACTGGACAATTACAAATCAATCCAAAGTTATTTCAAATATTACAGCCACATATATATTGTCAAGCAAACCATATTTATGTTGTGTACCTTCTGTTTGGCCATGGACAATTCTTCTTCCCACCCCTGCATCTCCAATTTTGACTTTGCTTCTCTTTGGTACTTGTCTTCCAAGCCTTTTTTCTTTTAACTTGAATGGGATCTTTAAGCACCTCGATTTGGGAACTCATTGCCTTATCTGTAATCTATTTTCTTTTCCAACCGCAGTTACAACCACCCAAATAATTCATCTTTGTATCCAGCGCTTTCAAAGTCCAAGATAAAAGTGTGATACCTTCCTCCGACATCACCGCCTTGTCAATCAAGTTTGAATTTTTTTCACAAAACTGAGCTCTTTTGGACACGGTAGAATTGTCAGCATGTTTGCCCACTTTTTTCCCTTGCGTGTCGAAAACAATGTAGCATTTGGCGGTTTGAAGCCACATTCTCAGTATGTAATGTTCTGGCAGCAACTCTTTTGTTTCATTCTTAAATACGCCAATATGGGTCGACAAGGAAGTCCCCAAAACTCCATCTCTTTGCAGCTGCATTTAGCGTAACCCGAGGTCGTATCAACCACCAACTTCTTCATCTTTGTCACCCCCGCATCCCTCTCAAGTACTTTGTACACTGCCTCATTCCCATGCCCGGACTGTTCCCTCAAGAAACATGTCAAACTCTTCAACTCCTCCATTTGAAACTTTTTGAACATAAACTGTGTGTATAATTTGGCCATTTGCTTTTCCATTGGCGTACGAAACTGTAATGCAGCGGCACGGTTTTCATCATTATGGTCACCAACCACCTCTTCCTAACGTTGCTGTCCAAGGGCTCGATTGAACTGAATGATGATTTCAATTAAAGAGTGCTTCATGTGTATATATTGCTTGAAAAATGGATGACTACTCTCGGCACGTTGATTGCTCGACATTCCGATAGAAAAAGCATGCTTACAAAATGTCGGAACCCATTGTGCACGCAAGTCATAAATGTTCTGAAGCCACGTTTTATCAACCAGCTCATGTTCTTCTACCAACACCATCCACCTTGCCTCAAATTCTTCTTTGCTTTTGATATCCCATATGCAATCATGTAAATCCTTGAAAGCACCCCCAAACCAACCCTTCTCATTGAACTTGTTACTAATATGCCATATGCATTACCGATGAAACGTGGTTGGTAGTTTGCTGCCAATAGCCTTTGTTATGGCTCCATCTTAATCCGTAATTATGACTTTTGGTGGCTCATCCGACATAGCCTTAAGTATTTCTTCAAAGAACCCCGCAAAGCTCTCAGTTTTTTCATTTTTCAAGAATGCACAACCGATTATCGTGGTTTGACCATGGTTATTAACTCCTAACAAAGGAGCAAACATCATCAGGTAGACATTGGTGTTGAAAGTGGTGTCCAACACAATCATATCACTAGATAAGCCGTAACCACATCGTGACTTAGCATCTGCCCCAAAGACATTTTCAAGTGTTCCACCTTTGTCAATCTTTATCTTGAAATAGAATGAATCGTTTTTTTCTTTCTCATCAACAAAATGCTCTTTCAACATTTCGGCATCATGCCTGACTAGATGGGCTTGCAATTGTTGTTCCACATTATACATATCCTTGGGGGTGTAACCAATATTTCCAATTCCTCCACTTTGCACCTCTAATAAACCCATTTGTTTACTTATGAAAATATTGGCCTCCGCACATTGTTCAATCGTCGCCTTTTTCGCCTCTGAAACTCGATGGTGTGGTCTAAATAAGTGTAACGTACTTGACATAAGGTGGTTGTGTCCTTCAATGAAAACCGTTACAACAAACTTTTCACAACCACTTCCCCTATTCAGTGCAAGTTTCGCCTTGCATTGAGTTCTAGCATCTCCCCTTTTTCTTTTCTTATTAGGTTTGGGATTACCATTCTCCCTCTTCTTCCCTTCTTTGCAACAAACAAATTCTTTCCTTACCCATTCACCATTAATAGACCTTCTACTACTATGCTCCCGAATCCCAAACCCCGCTGCTAGTGCATAATTGTTGTAAAAGTTATACCCTTCATCTAACGAATCAAACTCCATTCTCAATTTCGGTTTCAACTCTTCGTCTACTCTTGGTACCACAAATTTAACCCTACATGCACCTAATTCATCCCCTGCTTCTACATCCTCTCTGTCGACGACAATTTATTCTATTTCTACCACACCCCCCATCAAATTATACTTCAATGTCTACCTGCAACAAAGTTACTCAACTACAGCACAACTTATCACAAGCCAGCACAACGTTTACACCTATATATCTAAAATCCACTTTCACGATTTCATCCAAATCCACTGATACCCACCCACCATTATGCTTTCAAATCCCAAATTTTTAAAAAACCACACTCGAATGGAAAGGAATTATAACATAGGTTCTACAATTATTCAAACACTCACCTTCGCAATCTGGGTTTCTTCTGAGGTTATGGATGAACCAACCATGTCAACTCCAATCCAAGCACAACTTCAATCCTCTATAAATCGAGCGCGCACACACCCTTCAACACTTCACTCTCTCTGCCCCTCTTCCATGGTGGAGAAAACCCTAATCTACCCTTCATTTACTATCACAAACACACCCACTGAACAAAAAATAAATAAAGTTATGGGATTACTGGGTCACAGCCGTAACCCAGCTTCCATTCACCACGAATCTGTTCCAAACTCCAACTCCCTTTGTCTGCCTCTCTTCCCCTTTTTGTCCCTCTTCAACGCACGTAACGGCTAACCCTTATTTCTCACTTGCCCCATGTTTCCCTCCGTTAGACAAAAACATGCCAACTGAATAAAAAAATTTAAAATTTTCTAAATGCACCGACCCGGTTCTGCTCATGACCTCGTCCATTTTTCAGCAATTAGATCCTTGTCCGCATGCTTTGTCCATACCTTAGACATCCCCCAAGTCATATAACCATTATTGGTGCGCTCCAAATGAGTTAACCACCGAGGCGCCAAATATGGAGGCCCACCATCATCATTCGCACTGTGCATCCGTGTATGCAATGTATGTAGCATCTTCATCTCGAATATCATCTAAAAGTTTTACCTAAATCTATGCTTTTAAAGACTCATGGGCCCTTCACGCAATGAATATTTCGTTGAGAAAAATCCGCAGTAATTACTTTGACTGAAACATTCAATTTACCATTTTCAAACTACTTTGAGTGACGAGACGTTCGTCGCATAAGTTGTTGGCGCCAAAAACACATCACACTGCCTTTTCCCTTCCCCTTTGCAAAATGAAGGTTTTTCTGCGTCAAGCAAAGATACCTTGCGTGACAAGTTGAGTCATCGCTTAAAGTTTTTATCATTTGCTCAATGAATTCCTGGCTTAGTCACGCAAACATGCTTTAGCGACAAATTTGTCTTGGTCGCACAAAGTTTCGTTATGCAAGCTATTTTTTCTACTAGTGGGGAGAAGGTGGATAAAAAAGGGCTAGATAGAGAAGGACCGTCGAGTGTTAGGGTAAGTCCTCCTACCATCACCAACTACTAGACCTAGGCTCTTTACATCACTTGAAGGAAAATTTGTGAAAAACTAAGTTCATTAAGCAACATCATACATGCATTTAACAATTAAATGGAGGAAGCATGTTTCTATGCACTTTAAAACAAAACTTAAACCATGAAATTCAAAGCCTAGTAGTTGTGGTGAACCAAGACTCAACTCAAATCTTAAAGAAAAGAGTTGAGAAATTTTATACCTTTGAAGCACCTCTTTGCTTAGCAAAGGATATTCACCCATGTGAGGGCCTTCTTTCCTTAGTCTCCTTGCTCCTTGGCTCCATGGATATGGATGGACGAACTTTGCTTCTTGGCTCCATGACTTCTTGGATATGGATGAAGGAATGGATTATCCAAGTTCCCAAGAAAGGGAACCTCTAAGTTTCCACACCAAGGGAGCATTGAGGAAGAGATAAGTGACCTAGGAAGAAATGGATGCTAGTCCATTCTTCCTTGGGTGGCCGGCCTCCTAAGAGAAGGGAGAGTTTTTTTGTGTTTTTCTCTTTTCTCTCTAGAAAACCCTTATTGAGGGAATAGGTTATAATTTCCTTTCTGTAGCCACTTACATTGAGTGGCATAATTGAAATTAAAACCAATTCTCCCTCACACTCTCTATGGCCGGCCATGTGGGTTCATTGGGCTTTCATGCCCTTTGTGTTTTCAAGTTGTCATACAACTTGAGTTATTGGACTTGACATTCGAAGCCCATTGGGCCTTGAGGCCCAAAACTAACCCGAGGTCTAAAACGAACTTATTCATTTGATTAATTAACATATTAATTAATCCTAGCCACAAATAATTAAACCATTTAATTATCCTTACTCATCTCCATTGTTTCTTCAATATCTACCTTACACGGTGTACGATCCATTAGGTTCCTTTTAGCGAGGTAGTGGGCGATTAGAACTCTTCAAATCGATTGTGAATTGAAACTTACTTTTCAATTCTCCCTTTAGTGATTATACATCTTTAAGGCTTCCACAAACCATAAGTGACACCTAGCAATATGTCATGGCTACCCCAACTAATCAGAAGAGGTGGAAAACCTATTCAGTTTGGGATTACAATGCAATACGGTATTTCTCTAATACAATACTCTTGACCACATTGTTTGATTTGATAGTTTATTCATGTCTACTATCTAATGTGATTCTCTTACTTATATGATTACCTTGAATGTGATTTGGGACGAATTCCTAAATCTCATGCATACTCTGGCCAGAGATTCTTAATCATATCATAGAGTATTCTCCCTCAAACGATTTGAAGGTTAGAGATCCCTTGTTGTGCATTCACTTGCCTCCATGGCTAAGTGGCTTAACCCCAACTATGCTGTGGACACCCTTTGACGAAGTGACTTTGACATAATCAAAGATCAAGGACTTAACCATAAAACAACTATGATGCCTCAGGTCAAAGGACTACTTTGCATTATCCCAACCATGAGTTTTCATGTGACATGAGTATGAGAACTCCTTAATGATCGTGTTTATTTGACTCATTCTTTATTGAGCACCTACATGCTTGTCTTGGTGTCAGTCACACCAATGACTCGAGACCAATCACTCTCTCTAAGAGAAGACATAGCACTTATTGATCTTAACGAACTGTTAATGCCTAATTTGCAATCCTATGATCAGAAACGTTTAGGATATGTATACAAAAGAGAATGGTCTCATGAATCTAACTTCTTTAGATCACATTCTCCCAATTACATATTCCTTGGACTTATCGTTTAAGCATATAACATTTATATGAGACGGCTTTTAACAATAATCTTTGCCCTTTATATTAAACTAGATTTGTTTAACTTGTGAAATGTCCATAAAGTATCATCATATGATTGGCTTTAGGGCACATTTCCAACATAAGTTTGGACACCAAGGATGATGGAAGGAAGAAGATGAGTAATATGGGAGGAAGGAAATGCTAGCTTCCTTCTCCCTATATAGCCGGCCTCTCTAGAGATAAAGAGAGAGCTTGTGTTCTCTCATCTTTTGTCAAAGAAACTCTAAATGAGGTCAAAGCTATAAAATTTGCTTTTATACCTCTTTCTAAGTGAGTGGCAAACTTGTAATAAATCCACCATCACACTCCCTCTAGCATCGCCATATACAATTAAACTATTTAATTATTCTCACTCATCTTCACTATATCCTTCAATCATTACCTTACACAATGTGATCCATTAGGTTCCTTTTAGCGAGGTAGTGGGCGATTAGAACTCTTACTAATCGATTGTGAAATGAAACTTACTTTCAATTCTCCCTTTAATGATTATTCATCTTCACGGCTTCCACAATGTCATGCCCCGAACCCGAAATCAATGGAAAAATGAACCCCACACCCGGTGCTTTAACTAAAAACTAAATAAATAAAAGGAATCTGAAATGGGGTGAAAATAAAATTCCTCTTATAAAAAGAAAGAAGATTTCTTTACAAGGCTAAAATAAATTAATACAAATTCTAGCCTCACATCTAATTCATTCTAATCCTGCCTACCCTTTCAAATGTTTAGTTCGTAAACCTGCATAACAATAGAGGTGTGAGCTTCAACAATTCAGTAGGGACATAACCTTACAACAATGAGTCGACCAAATTAAGTGTCAGGGCATCATATAAACATATATCAAATCATTATCCATAACAATGCATGAGTGCAACGCAATACTCTTCATCTCTACTCGTTAATTAATATATAAAACACACGGACTTGCACGTCCCATAACGTGCATTTTACCTCCACAGTGGTGGTTCAAATGTTCTGTTATACAAATTAACTCCCTGTAACTCAACCAGCCCAATTTCCCTTTTTGTTAGTCGTCTTGCCTAAACTTTTCGTCGCCAGTCTCGAATTACCCTAAAAGAAACTGCCACTATGGGCTCGCCTAAGACCTGGTACCTACTAAGAATTTGGCTCAACTACAAGTTAGGAGAAAAAAAAAAGTCGAACAAGTCGAACAAAAAGAAAGTGAGACAAACCTGGATGCTGACATGCACATTCAAGTTAGGAGAAAAAAAAGAAAGTGAGACAAACCTGGATGCTGACATGCACATTAATTTGAGAAGCGGTAGCCAGGCAAGCCAACATATTCTGAAAACACAGCAATACGAGCCACCATTGGAGGAAAATCATGCCATGTTTAAGATGGAAAAGACAAGCCCATGTTAGCAAAATTGTCCGCAACAAGATTTCCTTCGCGATATATGTGAGATACGTAGATTGTTATTTTCCAAATGTGATCCAAACAAATAGACCATTGCATACGAAGAGGCCAAGGATGATCAAAATCAGACGATTGAAGAGTATAAACAACATTAGAATTGTCACTTTCCAACCAAAGACAATGTCAACCCAACTGATATGCAAACTCTACAACAATAATAATTGATGATAACTCTGCAAAAAAAGAGTTGCGATGACCAATCCATTGATAGAAACCTCCAGAAAACAATGATGGGAATTCCTGAAAACTCCTCCACAAATATTAGGACCGGGATTTCCTTTAGACAAACTATCTGTATTAAGCTTAACCCATGGAAACCAAAGAGGAGACCAAAGGACAGAAATAATAGTAAGCACCTTGTGAGGGATAGATTGGATCCTCGAAGAACAAATGATATAAGTGTCAAAATCCTGAGAGTAACCAGGAATAAACTTTCCACCATGAACAATCGCCGAGTTGATAGACATGCAAAGACGATGAAAATAGATTGGACGACCCTCAAAAATAAACTTATTTCGAGCCTTCCAAATAGCTGAAATAGTAGAAAGACCCGCAAAAATCCATAGATTCTGCAACTGTTTCGAAAAGGGCTTGAGGACATAGACATCCCAAAAAACAACGAAGAATCTGAAAGATGTAAAGAGGTACCAAATTGACATGCTAACCACCTCCAAAGTTACCTAGATATTCGACATCCGAAGAAAAGATGAGCAGTAGATTCTCCATAATTACAACATAAACAACAAATGGGTGCCAAAGAAATACCACGCCGTTGTAGCGCACTCTCTGTAGGAAGTTTATAATGAAAAAGCGTCCAAGCCAAAATAGATAGTCGTGGGGGGATAAAATGTTGCCAAATAACCTTAGCCCAAGCACAATCACTATGTCTCCTTCGAATAAGGTGACAGCCAGAAGAAAAAGAAAATTTCCCAGTAGGTGAGGGCTCCCAAATCAGTTTGTCATCCTCAACATTTAAAGGCAAAGGCGGACGTAAAATCTGTTGCACCATAAAAGGGAATAAATTTATAAAATAATCTGATAAAGACCAACTTTGTGCTTCCATAACATCTGAAACTCAAGGAAGAACCTTAGGTGAAATGACTGAAGATAAATAAGGGCTAATAATAGGTTCATCAAACCCAAAAGGAAACTGACCTCCCATCACCAATAATCCAACGACTATTATTATTCAGAATAGGCAAAGCACGCTTCAAACCATGTCACATGGAAGACCGTAAATAGATATTTTCATATTTGTAAAGCGAAAGAGGAAAACGCTGCCGAGCAAAATAACGCCACAAAAAAAAAGGATTGTAAAGCATTCCATCCAAAACTAAGCAAAGCCATCAAGTTCAAAGAAGCTAAATCAGGATGACCAATCCCACCTTCTTTTTTAGGTCCACACACCATACTCCAATCTACTGTTACCAAGTTCCGGGAAGCTAAGTCCCCTGACCAAGTAAAATTCCTTGCCCAAGCAGAAAGATGCTTTAAAACGCAAGATGGCAATTGATAAACTGAGAAGCTATGGAGAAATTTTTATTGTGGAACTTCAACTTTCTTTATGGTATTAGAGCCCCATGTGTGAAGCCCAATGGCCACACATGCTCCACATCACCCGAGTTATGTTGCTCACGTTTTAGGCTTGAAAATTTGCCACACATGAGGGGATGTGTTGAGAATGAATCACACATTGATGAGAGGATAGACCTTGCATGTGCTTATAAATTGAGAAGCTATGGAGAAATAAGCAATAAGATCAATACTAATATAGTGCTTCACGAAATTTAATAAAACTAATTTCCATAAAGATCTGCCGTATTTCCCCTACCTGGATTCCAAAACATTGTTTCGACTCTCTATTACAAGAGTCCACCATCTTGATAAATTCCGATTCACACATATCACATGTAGTAATTACCAGCATGCTTCTTTATTTAATAAAACCAAAACAAAATATAGTCGTTGTATGTGCGGATAGCATGAATCATAAACTTGGTTTTGGTTCCAGGTATATACATGCATACATAGATATTTACAAAATAAGACGACTATTTTAACCTTGATATATATGTATAAAGCAGTATTGCAAAACGTAGCTATCTCAATGAGTTGAATCTTTAGATGCTTCTTGCAGGTATAGAGAGGACCGAGGTGATCCCTTCAAACTATGCTTTATTTGGGAATCTTATTCTTTCTCCGCAGGCACTTCTGAACTATATAAGTTTACCCTAGCTAGCATGCTTCAAGCATCAAGCTTGCAGTTGTAGAAATAAGAAAATACCACTTTTGTTTTTCACAGGAAGAAGATCGAATTACTAACACATCTGTCCACTTCTAACTAATAAATTCCTTTTGCAGGACTATAACATGCGTACTAAGGTCAAGCAAAATATTACGTAACTAATAACTTAAATCTCTTTGTTCCCCTTATATATGTATACAAGTCATATCATGTAAGACGTATATGGTATCCAATCAATACAGAAAAACCCGTCGGGTTTCTCTCCAATTTCTGCCTTCTACTTTTCTGAACCCTAAAAACCAATTTCTGTAATAACCAACCTATAATTAATCATCAGAAGAATAAGGAACTTTTGGATAATTACCTCTATGTACAACCTGCTGGTTGAACAAACTGAAGTAGTCAGTTTCCTTTTTCGATGTGCCTTCTGTTGAGAATGAATTCCACATTGATGAGAGGAGAGACCTTGCATGTGCTTATAAGTAGTTGGGCTACTCTTCATATTGCCAATTAGTTTTATGGTGGAACTTCAATTTTCTTCATGGTATCAGAGCAGATTGTCTCATGTGTGAAACCCAACGGCCACATATGCTCCACGTCACCCGAGTTCTATTGCCCACGTGTTAGCTTGAAATTCACCACTCATGAGATGATATTTTAAGAATGAATCCTACATTGATGAGAGGATGAACCTTACATGTGCTTATAAGTAGTTGGGCTATATATATAGCTTCAGTCGGTTGGGCTTTAGTGTAATAGCTTCCACACTACATTAAGTGGCTAAGCTCGAGTGATATTCAGTCGATCGGTTGTATTTCTAATAAACTATATATTCATTTGGCTCCTTATCATGCCACCTCCAGCTAAATTGGAGCGCTCCCCAAGTACACTCCTATAATTACTCATTCACCCTTTCAAATTGCAAGCATGCCATTTCTTTCATTTGGTCAACACGTGGACTTCAACAACTGAAGAAATTGAAACATATATATTTATATGTTTAATCAAAATAATAATAAATAATATATTAAAATATAGGTCTTCATACACAAATCAGGAGTAACATCTAGCAGTATGTCATGGTTATCCAAGCTAATTAAAAGAGGTTGGAGAACCTATTTAATTTGGGTTTACAATGCAATACTCTGATCACATTGTTTGGTTGATAGTTAATCATGGCTACTATCTAATGTGATTCTTTTGTTTATATGATTCCTTGAATTTAATTTGGAACGACTTCCTAAATCTTATTCAAAATATTGCCAGAGATTCTTAATTATCTCATAGAGTATTCTTCCTCAACAGTTTGAAGGTTAGAGATCTCTTGTTATATATTCACATGGCCACATAATTAACTAGCTTAACCCCAACTTTGTCGTGGACAATCTCAAATGGAATGCCTTTAACATAGTCTATGACTAAGGACCTAACCACAAGACAACTATGATGTCTCAGGTCAAATGACTACTTTGCATTATCCCAACAATGAGTTCTCATGTGAAATGAGCATGAGAACTTCTTGTTGATCATGTTCACCTACATACTTGTATTGGTGTCATTCACACCAATGACTCAAGACCGCTCTAAGGAGAGAAGACATAGTATGTACTGATTTATCTGGATTGTCAATGCTTAATTGTCAATCCTATGATCAAGAACATTTAGGATATGTGTATGAAAGAGTTCTCTTAGTTACATATTCCTTGGACTTATTGCTTAATCGTATGACATTTAATGAGACAGCTCTAAACAATAATCTTTGCCCATTCATTAAACTAGATTAGTTTAATATGTGAAATGTTCGTAAATTATCATATCATGATTAGCTTTAGGGCACATTTCCAACATGACTATTGTTGATGCACAAAATCAGATAGACTTTGGAACAACCTAAAATCTCAAGTTTGTGACCCTCCCATAGTTGCTCCGGCCACCTAGTGAAGATATTATGTAAAGAGATAGAGATTGGGGAGCAAGCACAAGATGCACGTGGTTCACCCTAAGTTGAGCTACGTCCACGGGGTAGAGGAGTTCTCATTAATAGTGAAGAGTTTACATAATACATAGATTCAAGAAAAATCATCATTAGTGGGTTCTAATGACGAGATTAAGTACAATAATGACATTAAGGATTAATTATAGGAGAATGGTCTCCTTTTGTAGTTGAGGAGAGTCTCCGTCTTCCATCTGCAGTCGACATGGGACTTTAGGAGCTTTATTTTTATGTTGACATGTGTCGTGTTGTGATTGGATTCTTGTTGGAGAGAAACTCTTATGCTTCAGCAGTGGTGCCTCAGCACGAATCCTTCAGTAGGTCCCTGAAGGTACAAAGTCGACCGGTACTTAGTAGTTTCAAGATTAGTGAAGTATGGTACAAACATTGCTCCCCCAAGCTCGCGAGCGAGGAAAGCGTCTTGGTTGGGAACTTGAAAAATCCAAGTCACTAAGTAATCACGATATTTCATGTAACAACCAGTCCCGATTAAATTTACGGATTTTGGAACGAGGGCATTTTGGACATTTCACGAGTGAAAGAAACTTTGGATTTTTTTTTGGGCCTTAATTGGTGAGCTAGGCGGGGCCCACCTTCCTTTTTGGTCCCCCGGCCCTCCCTTCTTCTTGGCTGCCACGTGGACCCATCTCCTCTTTTCCTCTCACTTTTCTCCCTTCTCTCATCTCCCATGTGCTCTCTCTCTGTGCTCTCCCCTTCCCAACGACCCACACCCATACACCCATCTCTCCTCCCCCGAGCACCTCGCACAACACACAAGCAACAACTTAGGCATCGGGGAGGTGTTGGTGAAGGTTGAATCACAAAAATGACTTGAGGAGGTGGTTTCCAGAATTTTCGACGAGCCCAACGGCTTCGAGATGATTTCCGACCAACCCCGGCTAGCACTTGTGAAACAAAAGGTAAAATCCTAATCTACACTTGTTAAGCTTCATTTTGGTAGGTAGATCGTGTCCTAGGGTTGTGTATCGAAGTTGAATGGAGCTCGGGAAGCTCTGGCTTCCTCCTTCGTGAATCCGGCTTGAAAACCGGGTCAACCTGACCCGGTAACCCTGAACCCAGACCCATTGAACTAAGGCATTTGGGTCGTGCTAACTCAGGCCTTCTGCCCAATGAACCCAAGCCCAGCCATTTTCCTTGAGCCCAAAACCCAAATTGAACCCAGCCTTTGGGCCATGGAACCAGGCCCAGTTGTGAAGACCAGGCCCATTGAACTAAACCCTGAAACCCATTAGGCCCAGGAACCAGGCCCAAACCTAGACCCGAATCTGACCCAACCCAATCGGATCCCAAGATTCCAGGCCGCGCGTGGGCCTGCGCATAGGCGCGCATGGGTGCCTACCTTGGCTCCGCTGCCATCCACGGCGGCGCAGACGACTTTTTCCGGCCAATTTTTCGACGACCCAAATCGGCTTGCGGCGGCGCGTGATGGTACCCAAGGTCCCCTTTTATGTTTTTTGACGTCCTGAATCCATTTATGACATCTGTTTCCCGAAATTCAATCATTTGAATAGAGTTTTATTAATTGGACCCTTTTATGTGTTGAGGTGCATTTATTGTGGCTTTTCCGTCTTCGCTAGGTTGCATGGCTCTTCGACGACGGAGTATCTGTGAGTGGACCCCTTCCAAAATGCATAATTTTTCTATTAGAAATGCAAACATGAAAAGCATGATTTAAAGGGTACGTTTTATGAAACGTTTTATGAGTAAATTAGATTTTACTTTTTATAAGATATCATGCTTTATTGAGAATATTTT
Source organism: Heteromeles arbutifolia (assembly GCA_024362995.1). Taxonomy (NCBI): domain Eukaryota; kingdom Viridiplantae; phylum Streptophyta; class Magnoliopsida; order Rosales; family Rosaceae; genus Heteromeles; species Heteromeles arbutifolia. The sequence goes on from JANCRC010000012.1 coordinate 20,315,763, forward strand.
GGAATACCATGCTTTATCAATTTCATGTTCTTAGTAGTATATATGATGGATGACTATATACTATGAAGATGTTTTGAGATATGATGTTTGAGCTACTGGGCTCCATTAAGATGTATGTACTTATGTTGGAATAATTATATTCAATGTTTTTGTGCTTATCTAGTGGTCACTGTTCTGCCTACGGGCGTATGTTCTGCCTACAGGTGAATGTCATGCCTTCGGGCGAGTATGATACCATTATTTAGCACACTATATATGATATATTTTTTATGAAAGATTTTATGGCATGCTAGGGTTTTCAGAAAACCTATCACATATTATGCTATTAGTTTTCATAAACTTTAGGGGTTAGTACGTTGTGGAATAACTATGTTTGTACTACTTATATATCAACTTGGTCCACTAATGTTTTGTTTTGCGCCCCCTCGGGACTTAGAATCGAGGCGTACAATCCCGGCGTCAAGGCACTTCCACATCGGTATCTTCGAGTCCTATCGGTGTATGACCTATCCTTTTGTTCATTCAATTTTATATTATTCCTTTTTAGTGTCTCGGTTTAGTTGTATACTATGAACACATTCCATAAATGCATATTCATTATAATTAAATTTACAAGTTTTATTTATGTAGGTTAATTGTTTCTAGTTCTCATGCATCCTAATAGGGCTTAGTCACATTCGGATGTCGACCAGCACATGCCTACCCTGGTGTTTGGTGAATATTAGGGTCGGGCGTGTCATTTTCGAGTGCCGAAGTGTAGTAGCATGTAATGGGAGTTCCCTAAAGTTCCATGGCAAGGAGAGTTGCCGAAGGAGGTGCCTTGTTTATTGCCAAGTTGTCAAAATACCAAACCCCCTTCTCATTCATTTTTTTGTTGCTATTTTTATGAAAATTGTTAGGCCCAAAGGAAAGGAGGCTCATGCCTCTTTGAGCTAATGTTGCCAAATTTATTAGGCTCAGCACTTGTTTAATCCATCCAGCCCCACTTTCTTTTCTAGTGTTTTTATATTATTATTTCTTTCAAAACTAATACCCTAGCATCACTAGGCCAGGTTGTCCAGTGCCTCCATCTTCCAAGCACTCAAAGGCTCCTTCTTCTAAAACTACTCCACGCCTCACGTCCCTTTAAAAGCAAAAGCAAGGTACCGAAGTGCTTGGGAGGTGAATATAGTTCATTTTCCTTTCGTCTTTGTTTTCCTTTGGCACTAACAACATCTTGTCATGTACGTCATGACCGAGTATGATGATAGGCTAAAGATGGCCGAGCAAGACAAGGAGAAGCTTCAAGAAAGCAAGAAGCTTGTGGATGATGCCAAAAATAAGCTCAAAGCTCTGGCTGAAGCTATCAAGATTAAAGATCAAGCTTTAGAGAGGGTAAATGGCGAGATGAAGAGATCGGAAAGCTTCGAAAGCAGTTGCAGGCGGTTACCTTTAAGGCTTCCAAGATCAGAAAGAGCCTTATTTTTTAGCGGGATAGTGCCTTGGCCGAAGTCTCTAAGTTGAAAAAAAAGTCTCCCTGCTACTAGGGAAGCTAGCGTTCAAGAGTTTTTGCGCACTCATAACTTCCTTAAGTTTATAGGGCCTTACTACAAAGGTGCTTTGACATAAAAAAAGGAAGTGGATGACCATTCTTGAGTGATACCCTGATGAAGGCATCATTGACTAGACATGCTTTAAGAAGTACCAAAATGAGGTTGAGAAGCATAGGCTAAATGGTGAAACCTTCGCTATTCATGTCAACTCTAGTAGTGACGAGGAGCATGAGAAAAGCGCAGCTAAGCATACTGCCAGTGCCGAATAGCAGATTCAGCTGGGCAAGGATGGTCCTGGAGATAGCGATGGCGATAGAGGTGAGACACAACAGGATGCTAATAAGGTTTCGACCTCGAACGAGGATGATTCTTATTGCCTTCGTCATTTGCATGCATTAGTTTGTTGCATACTATGTTATGTATTAAGTTTGATGCCTAAAGACTTTTTGCTTATGGATGCTTATGACATTGCACTCTTTATTTGCTTCAAAGTGCTAAGTGTTTGCACTATCGTTTATAAATGCTTGGCTGTGTTTGGATACGACCCATAGCTTGGGCATTGTTGAATGAATATGCTTGAAGATCTTTGTTTATTTTTTTAGTCATGTTGACAGGATACTTAGACTTTATTTCATGTTGAAAGCATTCATGTTGAAGCTCTGAACTTGAGTATGCGGTGTTATGTAAGTAGAGGCTCTTAGTTGAAATTTTATTAGGTCAGGGTGAGACCAAGTGTTTTAGTGCTAGGAATGTAAAAAAGTTAGACAAAGTTCTCTGAATAACTTCTTTATTAAGTTCGTGCCAAATGGCTTTCATTACAAAGGATGTCGAAAGGCTAAAGCTCAAACTATTGTAGTCTGAGAGTTTACTTGTAATAGTACTTCAAGTGATCGGCGTTCCATGGGTGGGCAAGTGTCCTACCACCAGAACCTTTGAGTTTACAAGTCCTAGGGCAATTGATGCCAACAACCTATGATGGTCCATCCCAATTTGGACTAAATGTGCCTTCGTTTAAGACTCTATCATAGAGTAGCCTTTTCTCCAACACCCAGTCCTCCACTTTGAAAACACGAGGCTTGACTCTAGAGTCAAAGTAGTTGGAGACACGGTGCTTGTAGGCAATGTTCCTCAAGTGAGCTTGGTCCCTATATTCCCCTACCAGATCTAAATTGAGGATGAGTTATTTGTCATTTTCACCTTGCATATAGTTCATGACTTGGCATGTTGCGTGCTCAAGCTCAACTAGAACAACTACCTCTATAACGACCCATCCCTGAAACTTACAATTTTTTTTTAAAGTGTGATTTTACCAAAATGCCTTTCGAGGCAAAAAAAACGTTGACTTTTGTTGGCCCTCATACCATGCAATGTATAACCTATTTTGTTAGCGTATTCTTGTAGTACTCGTCGTTACAAATGCGTGAGCGCAAAAGGAATTGAATTTGGAGCTAGAACGAGGATTTTAGGAATTCAAATGTTGGCGGTATTTTGATAATTTTGTGCCTAGCAGGATATTTTTCCGTTTCGTCTTTTCTTACCTTGTTTGGTGAACCTATGGGGCCCACCATTGCTTTTTGGTCTCCTGGCCCACTCTCTCTTGTTCTCTCCTTCCTTCTTTTCCCGTGAACCTCTCTCTCTTATGTTCACTCCCTCTGTTCCTTTCTCTCCCTCTCATCTCTATGCAACCCTTTCTCCCCGAGCTCCCACCCACACAACAACACCTCACCACCGCCATGTCCTCTGCGAGACCCTCAGACCCAAGGATCAACAAAAAAACCCCTTCGAAACCCCTTCATCACGCTGCATTGTGCAGCCACGATGCACAAAGCTTTCCTAGCGAGTTCTCGCCGTCTCCGGTGATGGTAAGGCTTGAACCTTCCTAAAATTTTTTAGATCATGCCTAGGTACAAGATTAGGACGTTTTTGGGTTGATTTGGTGACTTTTGGACGCATAAACAACTCGGGAAACCCTTCCCTAATTTTTCGGCGAGGACCGTGGCTTTTCTAGGCGTTTTCTGGCCAACTCCGACCACCACTCGGTCCCAAATTGAATGGATGTTCTCATTTTCAGCTTCATTTCCAAATAAAGATCATCTTTTTTGGTTAAGAATTGAAGAAGTTATGAACGTTTAAAGTTTACCCAATTTCTAGCGACCTTCGGTGCTTTCGAGCCATTTTTCAACCAAACCATGGTGAGTTAGCTATCGAGGAAGGTACCAATCTGTTCATCTCATCCCGAGGTATGATTTGTTTTTGAATCACTCAATTTCGTTGAGTATTGACAAAGTTATGGACGTTTAAGGTTTTCTATTTTTTCGGCGAGTTCCCCAGTTTTCCCGCAGATCAGTCACCTTTCAGGCCATTTTCCAACCATCTCCGGCCATCATTGGGCTTCCAAATAGGTATAATCTTGTTCTAAACTTTCCTATCTTCGTTTTGATATTTTATGGGTCGAATTTGGTTGAGAAACAGGTGAGTTATTAAGCTTTGAAAATTGCCCAGAAATTCGACCAAATTTCCAGCGAGGTTTTCCAGCAACTGACGGCGGCTCCCGCGACCAGAGGAGAGAGGAAGAAGAAGACGGAATATTCCCTGGAATATTCTCTATGTTGACTTCATGCTGACTTTTTTGAAATTTTCTCGGAAACCCTCCTAGATTAATTTTGATGCCCTAAATCTGTTTTTGACATCCGTTTAGTGAAATTCCGAAGTTTTAACATAGTTGATCGGCTCAAAGTCTCAATTGACTTTTCAGGTCAACCGTTGACGTTCTTTTTACGAAATTTTCCCGAGACCCCTTTTAGGGTAATTCGACGCCCTGATTCCAAATCCGCATTCTGTTTCCCAAATTTAATCGTTTTAGTACGGTTTTACTAATTGGTCCCCTTATGTGCTTAGGTGCATTTGTTAGTGGCGATCTCGTCCTCCCTATTTCGAACAGCTCTTTGGCAACGGAGCATCTGTGAGTGGACCTTTTCTCAAATTGCATGTTTTTATACAAATATTAGGCTTGCATTCATCCTACCTTTCATGAATTAATTAAGTTTTATGATATGTTTTTACGGATTTCTATATCTATGGTTTATGAAGAATTTATGATTTATTTAATTTTCTTTTATGAAATAATTACAATTTATCAGTTTAAGTTTACGAAATTTATGTTTATAAAAATCACGTTTATGGAGTTGCTTATGATTTCGATTGATGATGTTTTGAGCCCTAAGCTGTGGTATGAGTTTTGAATTATGTTTTCAGTGCTTATGGGTAATCATACAACACATACACACAATACGAGTATGTATACATCTATGGTCATAGGACATAGTTGAGGAGCAATGAGATGTTTATGACATACTCCCAGCTTCACTGGCGAAACCAGTGTCGAACAGCTTCACTAGCCACGGCTAATGTCAGTGTGTTATGTTATATTTCTTCTCTGTCATAACCCAAAGTCATATAGCTTCACCTTCGGGTGATGGGACCTACCATATTTCTTCACTAGCGTAACCCAATGTCGTACAGCTTCACCCTCGGGTGATGGATATGCCTTCGGGCAACTATGATACCCCTAGTTGAGTAGTTTATTATTTTGGGTTTACGAAGGTTTTATGGATTTGCCTTTGGGCGACTATGTTATCATTACTGAGCATTGTTTTATATATACACGTTTTAGATGTTTTCATGGCATGTTAGGATTTTCAGAAAAACCTAGTATGTAGTATTATATATATGTGTTTTCAAAACAGGGGTTAGTATGTTCAAAAGAAAACTGGTTTTACTTAGTATTATTATTATAAACTTTGGTCCACTCACCTTTTTGTTTTGCACCCCCTTCAGGACTTAGAATCGAGGCGTACGATCCCGGCATTGAGGTGTTCCCGTATCAGTACCTTCAAGTCCTCTCAGTGTAGGACCTTCCTTTCTTTGTAATCTCATTGTTATATAATATTCATTTCGTAGTATCCTTGATTAGTTGTATGCTCTAAACACGTTCCCACATTCGCATATTTCAATATATTTAAATTTACTTATTTTATTTACGTTTGCTCTTTCTTCATAACTTGCATGCATGTTAAAATGGCTTCGTCACCCTCCGGTGTCGGCCAGCACGTGCCCATCTTGGTGTTTGGAGGATATCGGGATCGTAGCATGTCAGCCTCGGTACTGAAGGCTAGTGAGACTAGAGTTTCTCATGTTGAAGTCCAATCTAAAGTTCGGTATGACCAAAAGACTTGTGGTAGAAGTTCTTACCAACAACCTTTAGCCTTTTCCAAGCTAGTCTTCAGGGTACACTTGATTATCTTGTTGATGGTTAGCCTAAGGACAAGCTGGAGAAGTGAAGCATAAGTTGATATTGAACTTATATCAGAAAGTCCTAAACTGCTTATTGTCAAACTGTCCTAAACTTCGTTTGGGTTTATACACTTGTACTGTTTTTATTTTGTTTTTCTTATCTTTGTGAATTACATTGGAGGAAATCAGATGATCATGTACCAATTTCGTCCCATATCTATTATCCCGCTTCTCTGTCGCCACTTAAGGTGGCCAAACAAATTCAATTTTGCGCCCAGAATCCTCATAGCAATTGTTTAAGTGAGATTAGAGTATTGATCTGGATCGAAAAATAAAAATTTACTTCACTAAAACCATAAGCATACTTACATATCTTTTAATAACACAAATTCAATATTTCACTGCTCGCCAAGATATGATTGAACGACAAAGCTACATATTATTAAGACACTAGCAATAAAATTATCAATATAGCCACAATCAAACATCATACAATAATGTATACATAAATATATATATACATAAATATATATATACATATATACATAAATATATATATATATATATATATATATATATATATAGTGAAGCCTTTAAGAGCAACTCCAGCGTGGGAGCCCTCCCCCCAGGCTATTCACTATTCAATCCACCTGTGAACAGTAACTATCTTTTGCATCTCCACCGTTGCACTTGAATAACCTTGGCAATAGGCAATAAAATATTAGTTTTTTTTTTTAAATAATACTAAATAAATTTATTTGTAATTTCAAATAAGATTTTTTAAATCGTTCTCGTTGCGCCACGTGTCCTTATCCAAAAAGACAATTATTGGTGATGGATTTCAATAAGATTTTTATCCAATGTCATCGTGCCACGTGTCGTTACCTTTTTAGAATCTTTGAGGATAGATTTCGATCAGATTTTAAATCGTTCTCGTTGCGCCACATGTCATTATCCGAAAAGATAATTATTCGTGATGGATTTCAATAAGATTTTTATCCAATGCCGTCGTGCCATGTGTCGTTACCTTTTCAGAATCTTTGAGGATAGATTTCAATTAGATTTTAAATTGTTCTCGTTGCGCCACGTGTCATTATCCGAAAAGATAATTATTCGTGATAGATTTCGATAAGATTTCTATCCAATGTCGCCGTGCCACGTGTCGTTATCTTTTCAGAATCCCTTAGGATGGATTTCGATCAGATTTCTAACGAATGACGGCATGCCACGTGCCACTATCTACAACCTAATCCTTTCTGAATCCTCCACATAATCCATCATCCATCCTCTGAAATCTCACACCAATTTTCTCAATATCTCTATCATTTTCATAGTTTCTGCTTCCTTCTTCACCAAAATCAAAATCTGTATCATTATTCATAGTTTGTGCTTACAATGTCTTCTTCTTCAAGTTTGATGTGGGAAATCAATCAGCAAGAGGAAGAATTGTTTAACCAATCTGAATGAATGTTCAATCTCCAGATAGCCCAAAATGAAATGGATGAGGATGAGGAGCATACAAGGAGATATGACGAAGCAAGAATGGCCAAAGCCTCACATTCCCGTCGAGTCATCCAAGCTGTGGCTCAGATATCCAAGCCCAGCCATTTCAGAAACCTTGATAGAAGCAGGCAGTGACGAGGTGCGGAGCTGTTGGACGATTATTTTGTCCATAACAGTGCATTTCCTGATACGTACTTCAGACGTTGTTTTAGAATGGAACGACATTTGTTCAACAAAATCATGATTGCTGTTTGCAACCATGATTCTTACGTTGTGCAAAAGAATGATGTTTTTGGTGCTATGGGTCTCCTTCCTAAGCAAAAAATTACTGCTGCGTTGCGGATGCTTGCGTATGGAGCATCGGCAGACCAAGTGGATGAGATAACGAGGATGGGGAAATCAACCATTCTTGAGTCCCTGATGAGGTTTTGCAGAGCAATCGAATCTATCTACACCGCAGAGTACCTCCGGAAACCTACTGACATGGACTTGCAAAGGCTTCTGAAGAAGGCCGAGATGCGAGGTTTTCCTGGGATACTTGGAAGCATCGATTGTATGCACTGGACGTGGAAAAATTGTCCAAGTGCATGGCAAGGTGCTTATGGGGACAAAAAATAAGCAAAAAGTATCATTTTGGAGGCGGTGGCATCTTTTGATACATGGATATGGCACGCCTTTTTCGGGGTTCTGGGGGCTCAAAATGGCCTCAACGTCCTTGCCCAATCCCCAGTGTTCAACGATGTCCTACAAGGAAGGGCACCAAAAGTCACGTATTGCGTCAACGGACGTATGTACGACGGGCCATACTACCTGGCAGACGGCATTTACCCAAGCTGGTCAACATTTGTCAAAATAGTGCCACGTCTGCGAAATGCAAAGGAAAAACACTTTGCAAGATGTCAAGAAGGGTGCAGGAAGGATGTGGAACGTTGTTTTGGTATCCTCCAACCTCTCTAGGCGATCGTCAAGGGTGCTGCCAGAATGTTTGATTTAGAGTCACTTCGATCTATCATGATGATATGCATCATTCTTCACAACATGATTGTGGAAGATGAGATGATGCCATTGATGAATATGAGCCAGACACGATGAACAATTCAAGAACACGGATATATTGTGCACATGATGCCACCGAAGAACCCGTGCAACACGAGCCATTAGAAAAGGATGCACGTTACAATGAAAGGCTCATTCAACGATATATTGCACTTCAAAGGCCATATATGCACAATGCCCGGCAAATTGACTTGATAGAGCACCAGTGGGAATTGAAACAAGATGAAGAAACTTAAGTTTATTTAGTGTGTTTGTTTGTATTTGGTGTGTTTATTTAATTTTATTTGGTGTGTTTTTTGTAGTGAGTTTTTTACTATTTGGTATGTTTATGTAATTTTATTTGGTGTGTTTTTTTTTTTTTTTTGGTTCATTTAGTGAGTTTTTTATTATTTGGTGTGTTTATGTCATTTGAAAAAAGATTCTCTTAGTATAAATATATTACCAAATTAAATAAATTTACTCTCACTTTAAATAAAGTACTAAATTCAATAAATTGGAAACAACATAAAATACTCTATTCAATAAATAATAAATTACAACCCAAAGTGATTGGAAAACTATGGGCTCCGATTACAAAAAGTACTTTATTCATCATCACTTAACCAATTTGTGGTGCTAGGATGATCTTCTCTTGTCGTGCTAGGACCATCTCCTCTTGCTCTCGCTTCTCTTACACGCCTCTTTCGCACCACTTCCTCTTTCTCCGACTTCCAAAAATATTTAGAATTTAGAGACTTCCCTTCTAAAGGCGTGTTCATAATGTCACGATCTCGTTGAGCCATTCTTTCTTGTGACAGCCCGTCCCGAAAAATAATTTATCGTTGATGTGGAAAGACTAATGTACCCTTGGACGTTGAGTTTTTTTGTGGCGTTGTGTGGTTTAAGTTTTGCATGTGGACAAATAGGTTAAGTCCCTAATATTATGGAACCAATTAGGGACTTAGACTTAAGTTATTTTTGTTTTGTTTGGTTGGTGACCATTTGGACCACACACACACACACACACCTACACGTTGACCTTCTCTCTCTCATCTCCCTTTCGATTTTCTGCCATTGTCCGTACAAGTCGTACGGACAACACTCGAACCCCTCATCCAGTCATAGATCAAAGTCGAGGACATCACCATCGTGTTCCCTGCAAGCCCATGAACTCATCTATGCCATTTTTAGAACGTGAAACCTCCAGTTTCCCCGAGAGCCCGATTTTGTACATTGTTCATGCACACGTAAATGTGAAGGTTTCAAGGAATTCTAAGCTTATAGGGAGCTTTAGATCATCCTCACGAAGCTCGGAGAAGAAAATCGAAGTGATTTGGATGTCGGGAAGCCCAGATTCGATGAGTTGCAGGTTTAGCTGGATTATCGAGGGATTTTCTGGCAAATTCCTGTCGGTTTTAGGACTTTTGAAAGGTAAGATCTTGCTCTACTAGTCGAGAGCTTCAATTTGATACAAATTTCACAGAATTTGGTTGAGTATAGACTGAGATATTAAGGTTTGTAGTTTTTCCAGTTTCCGACGACGGCGACGGCACCGGAGGAGCGCCGGAGAAGAAATGGGAATATTCCGTCAAGTTGACGGAATATTCTTAACGGAACCTAACGGCGTCAGGTTAGTTTTAACGGACTATACTTGCTTTTGGACGGAATATTCCTAACTGCCATTACTGTTTCCGTCAGGGTTCCCTGCGTGTGGCCGCGCGTGTGGCCGTGCACTGGCCGGTGCGTGGCGGATGGTTATTTGAGCAATATATGAGAAGTTATTAGCTAGAGTTGGTTATGTGCGTTAATTGACGTTTTTATAGTTGTTTCTCATATAGGCGTATATATACACTTGACGTTTTTCCCAGAAATGGGACTTTAAAGGAAAGGTGATTTAAATGCCATGTCATACTTGCATCATATTTTAGTATATGCATTATCATGATTATGCATATTGTTGCATGGTGCTGCGGAGGCCCAGGTAAGCTACAGGTGAGTATATTATGTAGGTAATGGGTATGAGATATGACGATGATGATGATGAGATATATTAGAGCTCATAATCTGCACCCCGGTGTTAGTGCTCTCGCCCAGAGTTAGGGGCACAGTCCTTCACGTGATGTTCACCTCCCGCACTACACGCTCGTCTTGGATCCAAGTTAGGTGCACAGTTCTGTCGATTACCGCACAGTCTTCACGTGATCGTAGCACTAGAGCGTATTATTTTACACCCAGTCCTGTCGGACAGACCACGTGAAGTGGTTCCGACTCATGTGCAGATGTTTATACATGATGAGATTTGAGATTGAGATATGTATATACTTGATGAGATATATGATTAAGATGTGATTGAGATGAGCTCTAGATTTCGCCGCATAGATCACGTGAGGTGACTTTGGCTAGCAGATGATTTATAATACCTTGCGTCACCTGGCTTACAGTAGTTATATTGTGATATTGGACATGGCATACGCATGGCATACATATATGTGGATTTGGATATATTGAGCATGGTTTTGAGATATATACGTATGTATACTATTTTCTGGGAAACTATACTTGTTTTGCAGCGAAGGGTTAGAATATTTGAGAAATGAAATGATTTTGAAAAGCTTTGTTTTTGCCCACTCACGCTTTCTGTTTTTCGCCCCTCTAGGTATTAAGTAGGAATTGTTCGTTGATGGCTTACGAGGGCTTGACGGAGGTTCTGACAGTTCACCTTCCATGTAGAATCATCTTCGGATGTTGTATTATTAATAATTATCCTGCTAGACTGCACTAGGTTACTTATGCTCTGAATTATTGGGATTCACTAATAATCTCGCACTAGCACATTATCTTAGTTAGTACTGCTAGTGGTTTAGTTTTAATTTATTCCTATTTCTTTATATATTTCAGCTTCCGCAATGCACACATGGTTACGTCACCCTCACGTGACGGCCAGCACGCTTTGATTTCGATCGGGGTGTGTCAGTTTGGTATCAGAGCCTTGTTTGCAGTCCTGCATATTTAGTGAATTCCCTAGTTATTTTGGTGTCTTCTGTCAAAACTATGTCACCTCGTAGAGAGCCACGTCGTTCAGCTGAACCTAGTTTTCCTAATATCACCCAATTAGGGGAAGCTATAGCCAATGCTATACAGTTTGTGTTTCGATATCCCCAGAGGACTCCACTTAAGACTGTATATAATTTGAAGTTGAATCATTTTATGGGAAATGAAAGACTTGAAGGAGCAAAGAAATGATTCAATCATGTGGAAAAGATTTTCCGTGTAATGCAAAGTCAGGGGAATCTTTTTCCTGATAAATGGGTCGAGACGACTACTTGGTTAGGTAAGGAACTTGCATCTTGGGGGGAACAGGAGGCTTTTGGATTAACTCGAGAGGAAGTTGCTGACTGGGAAGTTTTTTTTTAAGCGATTATTTCAGAAAAGGTTTATTCCTCCAGCTTATATTGATAGTCAGAAGCAAGAGTTTACTCATTTGAGACAAAGGAAGATGACAACAAATGAGTATTACAGGAAATTTACTGATTTATCACATTATGATCCGGAGGTTGCTGCAAGTCCGGTTGAGATGCTTCTTCAATTTAGTTGGGTACTAAAAAGAAATGACGTTCTATGGCGATCACCACTCACTGTGCTACATAGCAGGAATTTTATGAGATTTTGTTGAGAATTGAGGACTCAAAGAATATGCCCAGTGAGAGTGAGGAGGAAGAAGAAAAAGATAGGAAACCGAGGAGGGATGATAAAGGCAAGGTTCAATCATCCCAAGGACCTCATAACACCAAGAATTTTAAAAGAAATGAAGTTAGTTCTAGTTCTTCCAGCGGAGGTTTTAGTGCCACTGGTTAAATGAGAGGTAGTCGATTCTCTTGAGGCCCTAGATTTCAAAGGCAGGGAGATTCAAGTGGTGCTAGTTCTCCTTTGTGTAGAAGATGTAATAATCGACATTTTGGAGAATGTCGTCAAGGTAGCAGTGGATGCTATACTTGTGGGCGGTTGGGACGTTGAGCTATAAATTGTCCCCAAAATCAACAGAAGCCCCAGTAGCCTTCTATGCCACCATCAGCACCGATCCAGCAAGTTCCTGGATTTAGTAATTATGGTCAGATGGGTAGTGGTGGACGACAGCAGAATCAGGGGCATATCCACAACATAACATTACAAGATGCTCAGAATAATCCAGACTTGATTATGGGTACGTTAAATATTCTTGGTCATTTTGCTAAGGTATTAATTTATTGTGGTACTACGCACTCAATTATTTCTCATACATTTGCTCAGTTGACATAACCCCAATCTACACCCTTTGGGTATGAGTTAGAGTTTGCAATGCCTAGAAGGGAGAGGTGTTATGTAGATTATGTTTACCCAGGTTGTCCCGTATTAGTGGAGGATGTGGTTATGCCAGCTAACCTTACTCCTTTAGACATTGTAGATTTTGATGTGACTTTAGGCACAGATTGATTGCATTATAATCGTGCCAAGATTGACTGTTACGGGAAATCAGTAACCTTCCATCGTCCTGGATTACCTGAGGTTACATTCTTTGGTGAGCCTAGTGGATTGAGGCATGGTATTATTTCAACTGTGAGAGCCAAAAAGTTGTTAATGAAAGGTTGTCAGGGGTACTTGGCTCACGTAGTATTGAATGATGTTGCTCCTATTAGTGTGGAGAATGTAAAAGTGGTTTGACATTTTCCTGATGTATTCCCTGATGATTTACCGGGATTGCCGCTAGACAGAGATGTGGAGTTCATTATTGATTTGCTTCCAGGTACGAATTCTATATCCTTAGCTTCATATAGAATGGCTCCTGCTGAATTAAGAAAATTGAAGATTCAATTACAAGAGTTGGTTGATAAAGGTTTCATTCAGCCTAGTTCGTCACCATGGGGAGCTCCAGTTTTATTTGTGAGGAAGAAAGACGGGACCTTGAGGCTATGCATTGACTATAGGCAATTGAATCGGGTAACAATTGAGAATCGTTATCCATTACCACGTATCGATGATCTGTTTGATCAGCTCAGAGGTGCCTGTGTGTTCTCAAAGATTGACTTAAGGTCGGGATACTATCAGCTGAAGATTAGGAGTGATGATGTCCCTAAAACGGCTTTTAGAATTCGTTATGGTCATTATGAGTTTTTGGTGATACCATTCGGATTTACGAATGCACTAGCAGTTTTTATGGGTTTGATGAATAAGGTATTTCAACAACACTTGGATAGATTTGTCATTGTTTTATTGATGATGTTGCCTGAGGAGTAGTGCAAAAACGCGATTGAGGATTTGTTTAGACGGTGTGTGTATATTTCTCAATGAGGGGCAAGATGGTAATATTGCACCCTGGGGTATTATTTACTTGCTTATCGTAACAACGATCAGTTATCAATATTGCGGGCTGCAGACCGTAATATTGATAACATATTTGTTGGATTCGTTAAGTAAGTGAATAGGTAGACCCTCAAGAGATTGCAGCTATGGAGAATTGGGAACAGCCATGAACCGTCATTGAGATATGCAGTTTTCTTGGCTTGGCAAGCTATTACAAACGGTTTGTTAAGGATTTTTCAGTCATTGCTTTGCCGTCAACGAGATTGACAAGAAAGGAAGTTAAATTCGAGTGGAATGATAATTGTGAGCAAGTTTCCAGCAGTTGAAGTATTATCTCACTCATGCACCTGTTTTAGCATTCCCAGATGATAGCGGTAATTTTGAAGTTTACAGTAACGCTTCCTCGAATGGTCTATGATGTGTGTTGATGCAGCATGATGGGGTAATTGCCTACGCTTCGTGTCAGTTAAAGCCTCATGAGATGAATTATCCTACTCATAATTTGGAATTAGCGGCCATTATTTTTGCTTTGAAGATCTGGAGACACTATCTTTATAGTGAAAAGTGTAGGATCTTCACATATCACAAGAGTCTTCGATATCTTTTCACCCAGAAAGAGCTTAATCTTAGGCAACGAAGGTGGTTAGAGTTGCTTAGTGATTATGACTGCGATTGAGTATCACCCTGGACGTGCTAATGTAGTGGCTGATACTTTGAGTAGGAAATCCCAAGGTCAGATTAATGCTTTGTATGCTTCTCGTGTTCCTCTCCTTACAGATTTAAGGTATACTTGAGTGGATTTGGGAATCTGATGGCATACTTAAGCAAGAGAATAGAATGTATGTGCCGAATAATACGGAATTAAAGAAAGAAATTTTGGATGAAGCGCACTGTTCGGCATATGCAATGCATACAGGAGGTACTAAGATGTATCATACCATTCGACCATTTTATTATTGGCTGGGTATGAAAAGAGAAATTGCTGAGTATGTTAGTAGATGTGCTATTTGTCAGCAAGTTAAAGCTGAAAGAAAAAAGCCGTTTGGATTGATGCGACCACTTCCCGTTCCGCAGTGGAAATGAGAAGATATTACTATGGATTTTGAGTATAAACTTCCTAGTGCATGAAATGGTTATGATGGAATTTGGGTGATTGTTGATCGGCTTACTAAGTCAGGGCATTTTATTCCAGTGAGGGAGAAGTATTCGTTAAGCTAATTAGCTGAGTTGTTCTTATCGAAGATTGTGAAGTATCATGGAATTCCAGTTAGTACTATCTCGGATCATGATCCTAGATTCACTTCTAAGTTTTGGACAGCCTTCCAGGAAGCTCTTGGTTTGAAATTATTCTACAGTTCGGCATATCACCCTCAGACAGACGGTCAATCAGAGAGGACGATTCAGACCTTGGAGGATATGCTCAGATCTTCAGTTTTGCAGTTTGGCGACGCTTAGCATAAGCGGTTGGATTTCATGGGATTCGCCTACAACAACTTTCATTCGAGTATTGGTATGTCACCATTCAAGACACTTTATGGCAGGCCTTGTCGTACACCTTTGTGTTGGTAAGAAGTTGGCAAAAGAGTTTTAGTGGGCCCTGAGATAGTAGATGAGACTACTCAGAATGTTCAGGTTATTAAGTCTAACCTGAAAGTGGCCCAGGATCGCCAGAAAAGCTTAGTAGACAGACATGCTACTGATCGAGTTTATAATGTAGATGATTGCGTATTTTTGAAGTTATCACCGTGGAGAGGTGTTGTACGGTTTGGAAAGAAAGGCAAGTTGAGTTCTAAGTATATCGGGCCGTATTTGATCACTGAAAGAGTTGGTGAAGTTTCTTAGAGGCTTGAGTTGCCTCCAGAGTTGTCTAAAGTGCACAATGTTTTTCATGTTTCGATGCTTCGTCATTACATCTCAGATCCTTCACATGCGATTCCTCCTCAACCATTAGAAATTAATCCGGATTTGACTTATGATAAGGAACCAGTGACTATTTTGGATTGGAAAGATAAGGTTCTAAGAAATAAGACAGTGAAATTGGCGAAAGTTTTGTGGAGAAACCACTCAGTGGAAGAGGCTACTTGGGAGACAAAGGATCGGGTGAGAGAGATGTATCCAAGGTTTTTTTATGATTATTAGTGGATAGTATTGATTGTATAAATTTCGGGGGTGAAATTTTTATAAGGAGGGTAGGTTGTGACAGCCCATCCCGAAAAATAATTTATCATTAATGTGGAAAGAATAATATACCTTTGGACGTCAAGTTTTTTTGTGGCGTTGTGTGGTTTAAGTTTTGGATTTGGACAAATAGGTTAAGTCCCTAATATTATGGAACCAATTAGGGACTTAGACTTAAGTTATTTTTGTTTTGTTTGGTTGGTGACCATTTGGACCACACACACATACACACACACCCACACGTTGACCTTCTCTCTTTCATTTCCCTTTCGATTTTCTGCCATTGTCCGTACAAGTCGTATGGACAACACTCGAACCCCTTATCCAGTCATAGATCAAAGTCGAGGAAGTCACCATCGTGTTCCTTGCAAGCCCAGGAACTCATCTATGCCATTTTAAGAATGTGAAACCTTCAGTTTCCCCGAGAACCCGAGAGCCCGATTTTGTACACTGTTCATACACATGTAAATGTGAAGGTTTCAAGGAATTCTAATCTTATGGGGAGCTTTAGATCATCCTCACGAAGCTCGGAGAAGAAAATTGAAGTGATTTGGGAAGCCCAGATTCAATAAGTTGCAGGTTTAGCTGGATTATTGAGGGATTTTCTGGCAAATTCCCGTCGGTTTTAGGACTTTTGAAAGGTAAGATCTTGTTCTACTAATCGAGAGTTTCAATTTGATACAAATTTCACGGAATTTGGTTGAGTATGGACTGAGATATTAAGGTTTGTAGTTTTTCCAGTTTCCGGCGACGGCGACGGCGACGGCACCGGAGGATCGCCTGAGAAGAAAGGGGAATATTCCGTCAAGTTGACAAAATATTCTTAACGGAACCTAACAGCGTCAGGTTAGTTTTAATGGAATATACTGGCTTTTGGACGGAATATTCCTAACTGCCGTTACTGTTTCCGTCAGGGTTCCCTGCACGTGGCCGCGCGTGTGGCCGTGCACTGGCCCGCGCGTGGCAGCGCATGGGTGGTCGGAAAAATATTCTAAAAATATGGGGATGTTCCTGAGGTTAAGTAGGTCTCAGTGGTATATTCATATACTCAATTTGAGCAATGTATGAGAAGTTATTAGCTAGAGTTGGTTATGTGCGTTAATTGACGTTTTTATAGTTGTTTCTCATATAAACGAGACCTATCCGGAGGACGAGCATAGCCAAGCTAGGCACGGGGGTTACGACCCATCTACATATCAGTGAGTGGGCTTTTGTTTTCAGTATATATATATCTACTTGACGTTTTTCCCATAAAACGTACTTTAAAGGAAAGGTGATTTAAATGCCATGTCATACTTGCATCATATTTTAGTATATGCATTATCATGATTATGCATATTGTTGCATGGTGCTACGGAGGCCCAGGTAAGCTACAGGTGAGTATATTATGTTGGTAATGGTTATGAGATATGACGATGATGATGATGAGATATATTAGAGCTCATAATCTGCACCCCGGTGTTAGTGTTCCCGCCCAGAGTTAGGGGCACGGTCCTTCATGTGATGTTCACCTCCCACATCACACGCTCATCTTGGATCCAACTTAGGTGCACAGTCCTGTCGTATAGACCATTTTAAGTGGGTTCGACTCATAGGTGACCCGCGATTAGCGCACAGTCTTCACGTGATCGTAGCACTAAAGCGTATTATTTTACACCCAGTCCTGTCGGACAGACCACGTGAGGTGGTTTCGACTCGTGTGCAGATTTATATACATGATGAGATATGAGATTGAGATATGTATATACTTGATGAGATATATGATTGAGATGTGATTGAGATGAGCTCTAGATTTCGCCGCATAGATCACGTGAGGTCACTTCGGCTAGCAGATGATTTATAATACCTTGTATCACCTGGCTTACAGTAGTTATATTGTGATATTGGACATGGCATAGATATATGTGGATTTGGATATATTGAGCATGGTTTTGTGATATATACGTATGTATACTATTTTCTGGGAAACTATACTTGTTTTACAACGAGGGGTTAGAATATTTGAGAAATGAAATGATTTTGAAAAGCTTTGTTTTTGCCCACTCACACTTTCTGTTTTTCGCCCATCCAGGTATTAAGTAGGAATTGTTCGTTGGTGGTTTACGAGGGCTTCACAGAGGTTCTGACAGTTCACTTTCCATGTAGGATCATCTTCGGATGTTGTATTATTAATAATTGTCCTGCTAGGCTGCACTAGGTTACTTATGCTCTGAATTATTAGGATTCAGTATTAATCTCGCACTAGCACATTATCTTAGTTAGTACTGCTAGTGGTTTGGTTTTAATTTATTCCTATTTCTTTATATCTTTCCGCTTCCGCAATGCGCACATGGCTACGTCACCCTCACATGACGGCCAGCACGCTTCGATTTCAGTCGGGGTGTGTCATTTCTTCTCTAACATGTTCCCTTTCTTGCCTAAGTAGCTCTTTTTCCCTCTCATTAGCTTGAAATGCTCTCTCAACAGCCGCAGCTTTTGCCTTATCTCTAGCCTTATCAACCTCAAATTTTGCCATTTCCCGTGCCAAAGTCAATTCACCTTGGCGAGCAAGTTCTTCCATGTACTTTGCATAATCATTCTTGGAAGCACTCCTTTTTCTCTTTGAAGCCTTCTTACCTTGAGGCCTAATTGGATAACGGGTCGAACTCGACGCTTGTTCAGGGATGGGCGTTTCAGGCACTTCTTCTGCATCATCTTCATGAACATGGGAGTCATGATCGGGTGTAAAGTGTAAAGGGGTGCTGTTCATGAAAACTTCTGGACCAACAGGCACAACTCTAAATTTAGGACAATCTTTGACAATATTCCAACATTCCCACCGGTTGAATGATTTATTTTTGCTTTTGGTTTTGGCACCATGCCAAGCTTGTGCTTGAAGTTGCTACACAATGCGGGAGAAGAAATAATTATAATGAAAGTAGGTAACAAATAAATAATACAAACAATTAATTATAATGTAAATTTGGGTATAGTACAAACAAATAAATAATATATTGTTACCTGATCCGCGTAATTTTCCCCACTTCGAAGATTAGAACTAGCTTGTGCCAAGGCGTCTCTCCACGTACTAAACGATTGGCTAAGTAATTTCCAACAACTGGACATCGATTATTTGGTTCTTTTCCCATCCATTTTCTCAAGATAATTGGTATGAATAAGACTCCACATTTCTCCCAACTGCATCTCATTGCTCGTAAGCGAACTATGAGTAACTTCAACCCAGCTAGTACACAACGCAACATCTTTAAGAAGCGACCAATTCGTACCTGCATCAGTAGTCATTTTGTTGAAAAAAAAAATTGGATTGAAACTTTGAGAGAAAGATAGGAATGTGATTGAAAGTAGTTGAGAAAATATGAAATTATGGTGTAAGGTAGATGATAATGAGAAGGTATTTATAGAAAAGTAAAAACAATTTTTTTCAAATTTTTCAAATTTTTTTTCAGATTTTTTACAATTTTTTAAAATTTTTTATTCAACTAATTAATCTCTACCGTTGGATTTAAAAAAAAAATTGAATTCCAATAGTCCAGATTGTGCCATGTGGCACAACGGTAATTTTCTTAATTTTAAAACTTTTTTTCTTTTTTTTATTTATAAAGGAGAATAATATCAACCGTTGATCTCAGATCCAACGATTGACATTAAATAATATTTTTTTTACCGTTGCAAATCGGACGGTCCACATTATATAGCCGTTGAGATCCAACGGACCATGGGAAGCCACGTGGCTCTCCTCCAAATTGTGCGTGCATTTTCTCCCCTCTATTCTCTCTCTAAAAATCCTAATGGCTAAAAAGCATTATTTATACTACTAGAAAATAAAACCATACCCATAAAAAGTCTTAGAATAAAACTAGGAAACCAAATAAATTAAAATAAATTAGGAAACATAATCATAAATTTACTAGTAAAACTCACCCAAAATCTGCATAGTCTCAAAACAGCCACGTTTCTGGATCTTCAGGCTCCAAAACAGGCCCAAAATGGCTAGAATTAAAGCTTGAGATGTCCCGAACATAATTACAGAAGGCCTCGAACCCAAAAGACACAATCTTGGACGCCAAAAAGCCCAAAGAAACCCAAAACATCACTTTGACAGCACTGCACGCTGTTCCTTTATTTCATCGCCATAAATAAACCGCTCGGTATAAAATTATGAAACTTTGATACGATCAAGTCAACAGACTCACAAACATCCTCTAATTGAAATCACACCAAAATTCATCCGTTTGGCTACTTTTTTCTCCAGATGAAGTCGAATGTCCTACATTGAAAATATACAACAAAGTATCAAATTTCTACCAAAATAACCAATAAATTAATACTAAGATTAGGGTAAAATATATGGTATAATATGGACGCATCAAATACCCCCAAACTTAGCTTTTTGCTTGTCCTGAAGCAAAACAAAACTAGAAAACAAAAATAAAAACTAACAAACTAGAAACTTTATTAAAACTCAACTAAGACAAAATTTTCATCTTCAAGTTGCAATCCATAGAAAACGTTAAAAATCAGAACATCTTTTCAAAAGTTCCAACTAATCCCACCATAGAGTCTAAGCCATTTAGAATCAATTAGAAAATAATTCATAAACTTCCTTCAGTGTAAAGTGAACCAACATAGCTAAGGAGACTCGACTAAAACCCTTACCTCTCATCCTTTTTTATTTCACACATACTCAATTAAAACATAACTTCTTCTTTTTTCCGATTTTTCTCCTTCTTTTTTTTCTTTTCAGTAATAGTGGTGGTCGTGCAATGCCAGTTCCCTTAAGCTTTCGATCCAACCCATGTAACGAGCTTTAGGTCAATGACTCCCAAACCACTAAGGCTTTAGGGCACTAGGTGTAGAACACCCCTAAGGACTTACTAACTTGAGCTGAAAAGACTACGAAACCAACTAACCACCCTGCCCCATGCCAAGACTCTACCGTTTGACGCGAGAATCACTGTTGATCAAGCAAGACTGGTCTGGTTACTAAGTAAAGCCTCGGGTGGAACAATTATTACTTTATTCATAACAAGAACTAACTTTACTTAAAACAAAAATTAAAAATAAACTTAGACTAAAAGTAAGTGTTTCAATCTCACTCCCCACAAACCATGTTGATGTGAATATGCAAATTGTCAAAGTATAATTTATGAATTAGTATCTAAGCAACGATAAATAGAAAAGACTCTACTATGGGATTAACCTTCACCATGTCCATTTGTTCTAACATTTAAAATCATCTATGGATATTAACTTAAAAAGAATGAAAATTTTTATTTGACTCAAAAATTAAAAACCTAAAATTCTATTTCCCACCCCCAAACTTAAATCACACATTGTCCTCAAGGTGTGGAAAATAAAATAAATGAAAAGGAACAAAAATAATAAGTCCTAAAATAAAAACTTAAAACAACTAACAAAGATAAAGAAAATAACTATGACACTAAAAATAGAAAACAATAAAAGAAATATAAAATGACAAATAAAACAGAAAATAAGAGAAAACAAAGAAACTGACACACCTGGGATTCGAACCTGGGACGTGAATGATAGCAAGAGGTGCTGAGCTTTACACAACACACACGGAACCACACGTGTGAATAAACCTAGATGCTTCATTAACCCATGCTCCTTCATTTCCTATTTATGCCGTCGAGCTCTTCTCCCCTCTTCTCTATAGCCTCGAGCCCAGAGCCATGAGGGCTCTCTTCCTCTCTCTTCCTCTTAAACCCTAACACAAAACTGCTGCTCTCTAGCCATTCCAAAATTTTCCAATGGTCCTGGATTTGTCGAACTCAAAAACAAATACCCAGCCGTGCCTCCATAGCTAGATTTCTGTCATTTATTCCCCAAATCTCCATGTTCACTACTTGTTCGTACTGCTTAAATAATCTGGGAAAACTCTGAAAGTCTCATGCATGTGGTTTGGATTTGGTGCAGATCCCATAAGAAAAGGCGCAGATACAGAAATGGCACTGGTGCAAAAATCCAAAGGGACGCCAAGTGGCAGATGTCTCAAAGCCCTTACTTTCAGAATTAAAGGTATAATTCCGAAATCAACATGGATCTGTGGAACGTAGTCCTTAGATTTGTGAAATTCTGTACTGCATCTTGGTGATTTCTCTATGAATATGACTTCTGCATGCTCATAAATCTGTAATTGTGTGTGCCTGCATGTCTCTACTGATGTATATTTGAGCCCAAAATTTTGGATAACAAGAAACTGTATCCTGCCTTGATGAACCGTGTCCTCTGTGCTACTTAGATCCCTCAACTTTGTTTATGTACTCCGCACTGCCCAATCTCATGAATGTAGAGGAATAGATGATGAATGTGTTGGGGGAATGAGTGTTGATTGCACACCCTTAGTTGGGATTAGGCCGACTCAGTTCCGAATGCAACCTGCAATTAAAAGCCTAATTAGATAAGTAAAGAAAAATAACAAGAATTAAAAATTGCATTATTTTTTTTTTCTTTCAATTTTTCTGATTTTTTTTTCTTTTCTTTTTTTTTTTTTTTTTTTTTTTTTTTGTTCTTTCTCGTGATTCTTGTAAATAGGAATGAAAAGAGGAAAATAAAATAAACGAAAATAAAAAGAAAAAGAGTTTTAGAAAAATTGGGTTGCCTCCCAATAAGTGTTTTAGTTAACGTCTATAGCTAGATGTAGAGGAACTGATGATCATGTTACTTGTCCCTTTAGAATCAACCACTCTTTTGCAGCATCATACAGCAACAGTGGGTACGGAATGAGTTGATGTTTATCAGTAGTTGAATTCTTCATAATTGCCCTTATATGTGAATGAATCTTTGTGATCAAATAGGGTCCTCGCCATTGATGCTTGTGTTTCCCTTGAACTGACTTAATTCTTGTATTTAACACCCATAATTTCTGCACTTGCCGAAGTTCTCTATGAGGCAGCTGGCAGCCACAAAATGTTTCATGCTTCCCTTCATAGAATTTACCCTGCTCGTAAAATTGGCTCTGACATTCTTGAAATTTGATGGGATCTATTGTTGGCTTGTTTATTTCAGCAACCAAATTTTTTTTATCAATAGTCTGCCCTGTTTCCAAAGTTGTAGTGACCATAAGCTGACCTTGTGATGTACCAATGCTGATTTTGTATGAATAGCTTCTAACACATCAATTTTTGTGCATTCGTGCAGCCTTTGTGGGAAGGATTCTGGCGGCACATGAACCTGGGTTGCCATAGATTCTGGAAGGATTTCAGGATCAGCATATGCTTTCTCGTAGAACTCCACATGAATTTCCTCAAGTGCGATGGGTTGTGCAGGTGCAGAAACTGTTACAGCATCAAAAACATTTGTATAAGTAGCCTGCTCTGTGTCCAGATTGATAGTGTGCGAGATCTGGTCATATGACTTCCTTGCTTCTGATTTGTTGTGAGCATCCCCATTTAATCCGTCAGTGTCAGTGCATTCCTGCAGCATTATGGGTTGCTTTGCAACCTCTTGAAAGGGTATGTGTGGCATATGGATTTGGGTAGCAAGGGGTTCTGTGGGAATCTCAAGATTAGCAGTTTCCTCCATTGGGCGAGAGTCAATGCCTGGTGGCTCCTCAATTCTAGCATCTTCCTGCATGTAGGCTTAACTCTCTACACATTAGGGTGTTTGAATTACACACCATTCATCTTAATCTTGTGGGTCATCAATTTGTTGACAAGGAAACTCGTCTTCCTCGTTATCGTCTCATCGATGCATGAACTGCCCAACTTGTTGCACCAAATTATCTAATGAGGCCTGGGTATGTTGAAGCACACGGTGGCTGCTTTCAAAAGATTTAGCCATGTTTTCGATTGCAATCTCCCAATCAACTTTTGCTGGCGCAAGAGGTTGTTCAAAAGGCTGATGGCTAGGTGCCCACATAGGATTTTGATGCTCTGGCCATGATGGATTGAAAAAATTTGAATAGGAATTGCTCCCAGGCCATGATGGATTGTTCCTCGTATTAATATAGAGTTGCCAAGTCTTTGGAAAATATTCCCTCTGGGGACAATACATAATGTCGTGGGTATTTAAATTGCAAAGCGCACAAACCGTGGGTGACACACCCCATCCCGAAGGAGGGCGTGCTGGCCGTCACGTGAGAGTGACGTAACCATTTACACAGCTCGGAAGCTTAAAAATACCATTGTGAATTCTGTCAGAATACCGTTGGATTCCTCGTGGCCACCAAAGCTCTGCTCTAACTCAAACCTGGAGGGGCGCAAAACAAAATTGAGTGGGTCAGTAAAACAAGTCTTTTCAAATCTTTTCTTTATCAAAGTTCTAACCCCTCACTGTAAAACCTGTATGCTTTCCCAGAAAATAGCATATATAAATATATATAGCTTTAAAAAAAATCTCAAAACACCATTCTTTATCACTTTTCAGAAAATATGCCATGCCATGCGCCAAAAAACATAATATGGATGCATCAATATAAATCAGGTGAAATAATGAATCAACCGGAGACCCTGCAGTGGTCCTGTACGGCCGATTCTAGAGCTCAATATCCAATCCAGCCGGAGTCACCAACTGTGACCTGTACGGCACTGCCGAAGTCACCAACTGCGACTTGTACGGCACTATGCTGCACATGAGTCGGAACCACCTGTAGTAGTCTGTACGACTCGGATGGTGTAATAATACGCTCTAGTGCTTCTCTCATCAATCATCTGTGCACATAATCTAGGGTCACCTACTAGTCAGAACCGTCTCTAATGGTCTGTACGACTAGCTTGTCGGAACCACCTCTAGTGGTCTGTACGACTAGCATCTACTTGGATCCAAGGTAAGCGTGTGATGCGGGTGAATAACATAAGCACTAACACCAGGGGTGCAGGTTATGAGCTATCAACATAAATCTCATCAAACAATTCAATGAACCAAATATAACTCACCTAATACTCACATGTGCGTCCGCAGCACCAATTCACATATATGCATCATATATCAATTCACATATCTCATGTAAATTCTATGCATGGCATTTCCAATCACATGATTCATATAAATCTATGCATGGCATTTTTAAACATACTTTCATTTAAATTCGATTTCTGGAAAAATCATTAAGTATATAGGTATATAATAAAACAACTGCCCACTCACCTGGAGTTCGCCCTACAACTCCCTAGCACAACACATCAAGGCGTCATGACGATCGGCGCCTAGAACAATCATCAAAACATGTCTCAGAAATCATATCGATAGAATATATAACTTATATAGAACACGTCATTATGAAGTTCGATCCGGAAGATCTACAACTCAGATTTCCAATCCGTAACTTCCAAAGGTCCACAATAAATCTCTAGAACATTCTAAAATTTCGTTATGATCCGACGGTTGGATCTCCGCCCATTTCCAAAACCGAATGGCGGTTAACTTTTTATTTTATGAACTTACAAATCCAATTCAGGAAGATCCGTCCATTTAATTCCCGATCCGTAAGTTCCTACATTCTTCAAATATTACGTACTACTACGTATCAAAGTTTGGTGACGATCCGACGGTTGGATCGTCGATTCATCTTTTGGCCTAACCATGAATCGTATCCAAATTAAGTCCAAATGATCAACCAACGTTAAGCCACTATCAAAACTGAACTCAGGACATCCAATATAGCTTAAAAATAACATTGGCGGCCCACTGGCCACGCGCCGCCGCACGCGCCGCCGTGGGTGGCGGTCGACCACCCCGGCTCGCCGGAAAATCCAACTATCTCCAAAAATTACCAAAATTTACAGAAATGAAGATCTCAATGAGTAGAACAACTTTCATACCTGTGGCCAAGGCCAATTCGGTCGGCAAAGCCTCCAATTCTAACAAAACCCGTCGGAAACCCTAGGTTTTGGGTGTTCTTGATTCGTCCTCAAATCAACTCCGCCGTCCTAACCAATGCTTGGGCTTTGTTCTAGGCCTCAAGAGGATGCCATGGGTGGTGGCAATTGGAAGAAATGGCTTCAAACATAGGAGAATTTTGAACATGAAGCTCGCGGCACCCGTGGGTATTTTCATCCAAACTCACACCTAATCTCCTCAAATTTGATATGGAAATGATAGAGGGAAGGCATATAAGATGATTGGGAGTGGTTGTTTGGCTCAATTCATCGGAAAAATGAGTGAAAAACGTCGAAATTTGAGTGTGGGTGCCGCGGGTCGAAACGGGTCGCGGGTGAAGACCCGTTTTCTTCCTTCTCTCCTCCGCTTCTCGCCCTCTCTCCTTTCCTCCTTCTCTGTTCCGATTGGCCGGTCTCCTCTCTCTCTTCTCCCCATTTGCCAGTCTCTCTCCCTTTCTCTCCCGGAGCTCCTGCTCTCCTCTGGTTGGGCAGTTTGCCCAATCTCTTCCTCTTTTTCTTCCACCAGCCACGCGCACACACACACACGTGATCTCCTTCCTTCTCATCCCAGCCATCCATTTATTTCTATATTAAATCTGGGCCGTTCACTTTCATAAAAGAAATTCCAAATTCTACTAAAATAATAATTCCTAAAATGCCCAAACTTCAAACATCAATATCTTTTTCGATATAACTCCAAATCATGAACCGCTTGCGCCCACGCGTCCGTAGTGACGAGTACTACGAGAATATGCTAAGGAAGAAATTATTAGGTGACACGACACCGTAAATAACCTCAGTCGAAACACGTGCCTCGAAGGGCAATTTCGTAAAATCACTTAATAAATTGTAAAATCAATATTTTCCGGAACGGGCTGTCACAGTGGGTGCCCCTTGTGAGGAACCAAACCAATCCATTGTTGCAATGCTCTCAAACACAACAAACTGTTACCTAAAAACCAAAAATTAAAATCAAGTAAATAAAAAGATATATACAAAAACAATTAACTAAAAGTTGATAAACATAAATTATTTAAAACAATCTTCGGCAGTGGTGCCAATTTCTTGATAGGACTTTTACCACCCACAAAAGTAGAGATAAAAACACTAAAATACTTGCAAGAGTACAAGATTATTGTAGGATAGCAGCTATAGCAAGGTCGTTCTCAACAGGGACTAAATGAATAATTTGTATCAAACCAAATCTTAATTAATTACTTAAAACAAAGTTTTAGAAAAATTTATTTTTGATTTCAAATAATAAAAACGAATTTAATACAAAATAATTAGATAAAGTGATAAAAGAAAATAAACTAAAAGAAAACAATTTTTGAAAATTAAATTGTAAAAGCCTAGGGTTCCGCCGTCACCTTAACAATCCTATGTAGTTCTTCCAATTACTTATGAAGTACACATGCATAGTTTGAAGGTTAGGTTTTCCTAAAATATGCCTACTTGGACCCCCAACATAGAGCGTATATTAAACATGCAACCCGTCTGTGGTATTCAGATCAAATCTAAACATGCATGACTCATTAAGCTTTGTAAAACCTTTTGAAAAACCATACAATCCTTAAGACGTAGTATTCATCCTAAGTGAACTTGCACATATTAATCACAAGAAGCCTTCGTCAATTTCAGGGACCGACCTCCAACCAAAATTGCATCAAATTACTTTTCTAAAGATCCTAATGGTAGCTAAGCATTAAGACAATTAGATAGTTTAAATTAGTGATTAATAATTCAAAATCTGCATGCATAATATCATAAGCAAATTGAAAAGAAACTACATATTCTTGCTAAGGCTCGTGGCCTCGCCCTAGCAAACGGAAATTAGTTACTAGCAATCATACAACGAAATATTATTAAAAACAAGGATAGAAAACACCTTGAAAATAAACTTGAATCCAAAAGCTCTCCTCCAAATTGTGCGTGCGTTTTCTCCCCTCTATTCTCTCTCTAAAAACCCTAATGGCTAAAAAGCCTTATTTATACTACTAAAAAATAAAACCCTACCCAGAAAAGGTCTTAGAATAAAACTAGGAAACCAAATAAATTAAAATAAATTAGGAAACATAATCCTAAATTAACTAGTAAAACTCACCCAAAATCTGCATAGTCTCAAAACAGTCACGTTTCTGAATCTTCAGGGCTCCAAAACAGGCCCAAAACGGCTAGAATTAAAGCTTGAGATGTCCCGAACATAATTGTAGAAGGCCTCGAACCCAAAAGACACAATCTTGGACGCCAAAAAGCCCAAAGAAACCCAAAACGTCACTTTGACAGCACTGCACGCTGTTCCTTTATTTCATCGCCATAAATAAACCGCTCGGTATAAAATTATGAAACTTTGACACGATCAAGTCAACAGACTCACGAACATCCTCCAATTGAAATCACTCCAAAATTCATCCGTTTGACTACTTTTTGCTCCAGAGGAAGTCGAATGTTCTACATTGAAAATATACAACAAAGTATCAAATTTCTATCAAAATAACCAATAAATTAATACTAAGATTAGGGTAAAATATATGGTATAATATGAACTCATCAATTGATATTCAATAATTGTTAATCATTCAATCTCAATTATTGATTACATTTTACAAACGGGCCAGTCCGAGGCCCCGTTAGTCTAAATATTAGAACTCAGCCCGCCGCTTGAACAATAACGCCCTGCACCGGCCCACCCCGTTTATTCTCTAAAAAAATTGGACCTGCCCTGAAACTTGATTACCCGCCCCGCCCCAACCCGTGGGTCCTCTACCCGTTTGCCCACCCCTAATTTGAGGCATCTAATTGAATGCAAAAAATTTGACGAACACTGTTCTCTAAGAAACATTGAAATTTCATCTTGATAATTAAATAAACAAATGGTTTCAAATTGAATTGAATTTTTGCAAGGATGATCTATAAATCAAAACTTACAAAATAGACGGTTCAGATTATTGAAATTCAATTGGGAGTGAGTCCCACAACTAATCCCCATTTTTTTTTTTTTTTGAAAAAAAAAAATAGAGATCCTTTCCCTTAAAGGGCATATATAGGGTTTAGCTGGTCGCGCCAGTAAAATCACCCTGTGAGCTCCTCCATCTTCCCCTGTTAGTCGAGGATACTAGTTAGAGAGCTAGCTAGGAATTTACGAAACAAAAGCGAATCAAGATTATTCAAGCTGTCAGGTTAATTAAACATACCAGTGAGATGTACTTTTCAGCATCAGTTCGTTTGAGAAAATGCATCAAGTGCTGAGCAAAATTGGCCGTGTTGAAGCTAGGTAATTGTACTTCTCCCATGTCATCGAGGACTCTCACCTTGATGTAGGGATCTTTTGGGGGCACCATATCCTGGAAAACAAAAGAAATCAAAATGAGGATCTACGTAAACTAGGAGCCGTCTTTCCTCTCAAGAAACACGGGCGAGGAATGTATTGCTCACCCCACACCAATACTGATATAACATATAAATCAATGACTTGTATGCACCTCAGCAGCCAAGATGACAACGTCTTTCGCTTCATCGTACTTTATAATAAGGGTTTTGCTTCTGGAACTACAAATAATATTATGATTCATAAATCTCCACATCCTAGCATCGATTTCAAAAGTTCTGGAAACCCATCCATTTAAGAAGCAAGATAATTGTCTTCAATTTATGAAGTATAGGACTTCTGTCATTAATAACCAACTGTCAAGTTTCTCAATTTTTTTCGTTAATAGCAACTCCACTGTGCCTACTCAAGTCTCAATTAACTCAATTTTCCAGTCCCTAACAACCAACAGTCCTCTTGCTTGAGTTTCATATGGCAAAAAAACATTTGTCCATTCAATTAACGACCATATTAGTTCTAATTCACATTCAAATATCAAAGAGAAAGAATCCATAACTTATCAGTTTATTATACTATGACGTGTAACTGCAAGTGGAGAGAGAGGTTACCATATCTAAGTGGAGATCCACTCTGGACATGTATGATCTTAAAGCTTCTGAATGTTTCTTAAAGTACTCTTTCTCTGTATGACTAAGCTTCTCTTCGATTTCTTCTGGAATTTCATAGCCCACCTTCCATATGAGATTCCGTAACATTTCTGCTCGGCTGTACCTGAGAGATAAGAACCATGTGCAACAAAAGCTGGTGAAAGATCATAAACATAAGGCGTACCGATTAAAAAAAGCACATATTTATATGATAGCCCAGACATTACATGTAAGTCATTAAGCAGCGTTTATTGCGAAGTAAAGAGAGGTGGTGGATGAGAAAACCATCGTGGTCCTCATTTTGAGTTTGGAAATCTATTCCTGCTTCCTGCATTTTCCCGTTGCAAACATCAGGTCATATAAGTTTACTAAGTATGCAAGCAAAACGATGTATCAGGGTTTATGAAAATGTAGACAGAAAGCACAAAGAGATGTACGGTTTTAAACTTGGTCAACATATGAACTGATACTCAAATTAAAAATGCCCGTCACGTGATGATTAGTAATCCAACCCTGAATCTTGGGACTGCATATGTCGACACTGAAAAACATAAAAGTATGGCTCAAAAAGGTATATATACCAACCAACAAAACAGTGTACTGATCAAATGATTTGCAAGGATACCCCCTTGTATCATGCTCTATAATTTAAGACTTAAGGCAGTAAAACATGCACGTGATATCATGTCAAACTTCTACCCATAGCATCAACACAACAATGCAGTACCTGAACCAAGAAGGAGCCTAAATGGGTTTAAAGCAAGGGAACTATTATTGGCACTCCAACAATTCCCTAAAGCAATCAAATAGTTACCGAGTATCAAAACTTACGCCTGCACTGAGGCGTACTATAAGCACAGATACATAAATTTAAGTGTCTGCAACTCTCATGCACTTATTTATTTTGTAGTATTACGAAAATAATGAAGCCTAAGCCAATAATAATTCAACTCAACAATTAGAAACTTCTTAGAACACTGAGATGGATTTATAGCAGATTCTTGGGATTGATTTGGATCCACACCCCAAATTTCATCTTAGCAGAGCTATTTTATTTTACTTAAAAGGAAACATTAGAAGGATATCATCAGTTAATTTGTACAACTTCACAATCCGAGGTGAGTTGGAGCGTGTAATTTGCCGCTATGGAATAGAAACAAACAACAAATTTGAATGGAAAAAAAAAAGAAAAGGAAACATCAAAAACTGCAATATCATGTTACCTTAATGACTTTTGAAGGTCTTCATAATGTTGACTACAGTCTGCAATTACATCCTTGAACAGATTACTCTACAAGATGAAAGTAACATAGATAAAAATAGAGAATACACAGAAACACAGACATATTTACGACAGATCAAAATGAGAAACAAGTCGGTTCTTTCTTTCACTGAAAGCCAAGAGCTGCTCCTTTTCGCCACTTGCAATTTCTTTGACCGGTTGGATGGCATTTGTCCCATACATCTTCAAAACTCAAAATAAGGCCAGCCTTCCTCAGGATCCGAATAAATGTTCCTTATAAAACCTACATTCAAAGTACCAATATTAATCCAGGCCAAAAACTCACA
The DNA here is from genome assembly GCA_024362995.1 of Heteromeles arbutifolia. NCBI lineage: Eukaryota > Viridiplantae > Streptophyta > Magnoliopsida > Rosales > Rosaceae > Heteromeles > Heteromeles arbutifolia. Next base: position 20,347,024 of record JANCRC010000012.1, read on the forward strand.
AAAGGCAGAGATTCATACAAGTCTATTGAAACTTTGAACGATTCTCAATATATACGAGTGTTATTCCATGAAATAACTCGAATTTCAAATCATTCACTTGCTTTAACTACTCATGTTATGGATGTGGGAGCATCAACTCCGTTCCTGTGGGCTCTGTTTTTTTCTTTCAGAATTTCCCAAATTTATAAAACATATTAAAAATATAGAATCGAACTAAATAACACGAATCTAAACAAAACATGGCGGTACAAGTGCATTTTCATTGATAAGAACATAGAAAATTAACAATTAATTATCAGTAACTATGCCAAGTTAGTGTTAATAGAGTCAAGAATCTGGTAAGCAGCCACACCTAATAAACTCCACTTATCAATTCAATTATATAATTAAAAAGGGTACCTAAAAAGAATGAAAAATTGAACCCTCCAAAATACCAGCAAAACATAATTGCAAATTAGAGCCCTAATTTCAAAAAATAAATCTGAAATCACGGCCCTAATTTCAACAAAATCCCCAAATCACAACCAACCCTAATTTATGAGTTGAATAAAGATTAACGAATGAAAAGTACCCATTACCAAAAGCAAGAGAGAGCAAAAGAGTACCTGGTGGAATGGTTACCCTAACAATGGTCTATCAAGATTTATAGTTTTGCACCTCGATCGCAAGCAACAGGAGAGACGTGAGCGTGAGATTGGGAGAAAGTGTTTCTGAATTCGGGACATGCCGACCGCCGGAGGCTGAGGAAGACGACGGGACAGCGACCTTGTTTCTGAAAATAGTTGCCGAAAACAATGTGTTTGAAATCTCTATCAGTTTTGGGTTCTTGAAGTTTTCGCGGGATTTTGCTTTGAAATTTTTCAGTTACCGCTCAAAAAACCGCAGTTAGAGCTGCAAAGACGATGTTTCGTGGGACTGGACTATCCACCACAGTTATGTTTTTAGCAAAACTTGTGTGCTAAGATCATAAAATAGTGTGACAAAAACATGATACGGTGGATTGTTCATAAAGAGTTTTATTTTGAAAGAATTTTCTTAGCATTTCTCTCACGAACAATGTGTATTCTTCACGTATTTTCAAAACATAAACTAACATTCATACACGCATTGTTGAGTGTGCAAAAGACCTTTTATGTGTTACAAGTGGTGCGCGCCGTTAAATTACCGTCAAAACCACATATGCTCTTTGGAAGTCTTTTTGGTTATTATCATGTTCTCAGTTCTCCTATTGATTAAAACTCTACTAATAAATTAAATTTCATTCACTTAATATTATGGTCTAGTGGTATTCCTCTTCATTTGTAAGTGAGATGTCTTAAATTCGATTCTCTCTAAAACGAATTTGAACCACATTATTATAGCTAGCATAGTGTGAGGCTTAACCCACTCTATCTAATAATAATCAAATTTCCTTTTTTTCCACTTTTTATGGGCACAAAATGCACATATGAGTAGTCTCCAAAAGCTTTCTTCTTTTTTTAATAAACAATATTATCTACACTAAGGAGGAGGAGAAATTTTTAGTTGTGACAGAAACACGAATGATACACCACATGTTTTTATGTAAGTGGTGGAAAATTTTAATTTTTAAGTTATTACCCTTTTAACACATATGCCACCATTTATATAGGAACACGTGGGGTACCACCTCGTGTGATGGTCACACTAAAAAATCTCTCAAGGAGGAGGGGTGGGGCTTAGTCTCCCATTGGGTTAGATGTGATTCAAATTCACTTTTTGCAAGAATCGAACATAAAATATCTCACTTACAAGTAAAGAGGAATACCACTAGACCGTAGTACTAAGTAGCTATCGATTAGGTACATAATTTTGTAAAAGCACTCTCCAAAAGCCATCAATTAGGTACATAATTTTAGGGGTGGTTCGGTATGGGATCCCATACCGAAACCCTTGTCCCGATTCCAAAACCGAAATTTTCGAGAATCCCAATTTCAATACCGATCCCAAACCAAATTTTCGAGAATCCCAATTTTCAGGAATCCTGAAATAGTTTCGGGATTTCAGGACAAATCGGGAATCCCAAAATGCTTTTAGGCTTTTGGGCTTTTGGGATTTTGGGCTTTTAGACTAAATTTGACATATTATGCTTTTGGGCTAAAATTCAACATTTTATATTGAAAATTTGGGCTTTTGGGCAGGCTGCCAATATGCGGCCCAATCTGTTGTTGGACTAAAATTTGAATCTGTGCACAAATCTGCCAACTAAATCTACCAATTTGAATATGTGCAATCTGCCAATCTGAATCTGTGCACAATAGCATATGTGATCTGCCTATTTAATTTCTACTAATAGCATCTGTGATTTGCCTATTCAATTTCTACTACACATGCATGCAATAAAAATAAATTAAATAACAAATCCAAAAGCTAAAAAAAATTAGTTACAAGCCAAGGTTTTAAAATAAATAAAGTAACAAACCCAAAAGCAAAAAAATTAGTTACAAGCCAAAGTTTCAAAATAATTAAGTTACAAACCAAAAGTAAAAAAGCAAAGCTTAAAGTTTATGAAGATTGTTGGCCTCTTCGGCCCCGTCCATCCTAACAAATAAAATAACAATGCACATTAATATATCACAACCACAGTTCAGCATATATCCAAATTCCAATCAATAAATAAAATAAATGGTTCAAAAATTTGAGCATTCAACATAGAAAATATATGGTTGTGAGAAAAAGAACTCAAAATATATGATTGAGCATTCAACATAGAAAATATACAGTTGTAATCACTAATCAGCCCATAAACAGAGATCAATTTCAACCAGATCAAAGCAAATTCAACATAGAATCAATATAAACATCAGCCCAGCATCACTACCAAACAGTGAAACAGATATTCGGAAAACTTGTAATAAAAAGAAAGCAACAGTTACCTCAATCCTCAAATCAACAACCTGGTAGGTAAACCACGGTGCAAACAAGACACACTATCTTTTTTTAGTCTTTCAAATTTGAAGTCACTTGAAACACAAGTTACTTTCTTTCTTTTGTTTTGCCCTCAAATTAATCAAACCAAATGCAATGCAAGCAAATATGGGCCACTCTACTTCTACTTTCCCTTCCCCAACAACTTACTCCACTTCTCTCTATCTCCGGCTTCATACGTCTTTCTTTTCTGCTGAGAAAAAAGATAATTTGGAGTGGTATGTGTGTTGCGCATATGGCTTTATATGTCTTTCTCCCCCCCCCCCCCCCCTCTCTCTCTCCCTCCTCAGTAAACAAAAACAAAAAAACATACAACTTCTTCATTTCCTATCATTCCTTAACCAGCAAACAAGTGCAATTTTTTGCTCACCTGTAAAGTGAGAATGATGCTCACTCCCATTGATTGCCGTTTAAATTAGTTGAAGTTTTGAAATATGCGTCTAAAATCAGTTAAACCAAACTAATTTAACTCCCATTGATTGCCGTTTAAATTAGTTTAAGTTTTGAAATATGCGTCTAAAAGCAGTTAAACCAACCTAATTTAACAAAAATCAGGAGATGAGCAGCTCACCTCCTGACGGGTTGAGCAAAGTTACACTCAATATAGAAGGGCAACAAGTTAAATGAAATTTCATACACCATTTCTCATCTCATGCACATCCCTCTTATTTTGCAGCCATTAGGATGAACAATTAAAATAAAATCAACGATCACGATAATAGGTGCAGAAGGTAATTAAAAAAAAAAAGCTTGTACTTTGAATGAAAACCCTAGTGTGAGATTCAAAGAGTAGGTTAACAGATTGGTTGAGAACCCGTTGTTAACCACAATTAGCTGGAAGGTAGGTCTAGAATGTGAGTGTAGTCGACTCAGAAAAAACCTTCGAAGAGTAGATCCTTGATGCAAACTACTTAATTCAACTAATTTAATTTGACTAAGCTAAGCCTAATCCAACTTATAAAGTCAAACTACTAATCCAACTCTCACAAATCGTTGTTTTTCATTTCACTTTGTAGATTCTTGACATATTCTGTTGAAAAAATTCACTGTTAGATCTTCTAACAGAGTCATATACCTTCTATCAACTACTCAGTGTTCGCTATGAATGAAGGTAGGAATGCAATTTCATACTACAGTGAGAAAAATTGAATAGAAGTGAACTCTGCAAGATTGTTGTGAAAAGAAGTGAACTCTGCAATCAAAGTTAATTCCAAACCCTAAATTAAATTTCAAAAGGAAGATAGAAATTAGATTTCAAAACACTAAATTAATTACCTAATTTGGGATCAATAGTTCTGTGACTTGACTTCTGTCTGTGAGAGAGATCGAGAGAGAAAGCGATGGTGTGGCGATGGCTGTGTGGTGAAGGAAGGCTGGAGTGGAGAGTCAGAAACGATCGGTATTAGTATGGAGATGACGGCTCAGGGGCTGGAGATGAGGCTCAGGCGCTGGAGATGAGGGCACTCGGTGAGGGAATGGAAACGGCAGAAGTGAACTGTGACAAGTGAAATGGGAGATTACACCTAAAAACAAATCAACGACACAAATTAAATCTAAAACAATGAACGGTTGAAATAATTTCTTATAATTAAAAAAATACTATATATATATATAATATTTATTTTCGGTTCGATATGGAAATACCGAAAAAATGGAGATGCAAAACCGAATCCCGTACCGAAAATTTCGGTATGGTTCGATATTACATACCGAAAATTTCGGGAATTTTGGTTTGGGATCGGGATTTTTTCGGTGTGGTTTAAGATTTTTGGAATTTTTTTCCAGCCCTACATAATTTTGTAAAAGAGAACCCAATAGTTAGAGAGCTTTACATTATTTCTCAATATGTAATGAAGACTCATAAATAATATTTTGGAACATCTCAGACTCAATTTCTTTCCGAGTGTTGAAGGATGTTGGCAAGGATGAAGCCAAAAATTTCTTCTAGTGGGGGCAACCGAAAACAATTAAGAAAACCTTATTCTAGTATGGTTATACGCAATATGATGTTAAGGATAGTTTCAAATGATGATGTATCACAATTCTAATTTGGGCTGGGTTCGGTTTGAAACGGTTCGGTTTTTTGTCAAAACCGAAACCGAACCGAAATTTCGGTTCGGTTCAATTTTTTTCGGTTCGGTTTTTTTTTTTTTTGGAAAAATGAAAACAAAATTGAAATCTAAAATTTTAACATCTCCAACACAATCATAACATAAGCATTCCAACACAATGAAAATAAAGGTAGTCCTGAATCCGAATCATGTTGCTCCGTATATTTCATTGCCGTGCTCTGTATGTTTCATTAGGATTTTAACAAAATTCATAGCTGACTTTAGCTAAGTTCCACAGTGTTGCTCTATTTGTCGACTCAACAGAGCAATCAACATACTTTGACTCAGCACATACAGAAATTGGGAAGCGTCAATAACTGATCTTCATTTTAACCAAGGAAAGCCAGAAGAGCATCAGAATATATACACATATATATCAGAACTATCAAACTTGAAGAGGTAAATAATACATTTGATCTCTTTAGTACACTCAGAAATTTATAAATAAAAAATATACGAAAACGTATGCCAACAAATTTAGATACATGCAGAGAAGAATATTATCAAGGGACTAAGTATCCAGCACCGCACCAGCAGCACTAAAATCAAGCATCCACCAGAATTACCGACGATCGGATTGACTGATATAACTACAGATTTCTCCACCAATATCAAAAGGATCTATAAAAAAACTTTTCGAATTGATGGGGTAAAAATATTACCAGCTTGACAGATGACCCCAAAAACAAAATGATAAGTCAAACATGATCAAATTGTTCGCAAAATAAGACGAAGAAACTGCAAAAGTAGCTCAAAAATCCAACTGGGTAACAAGTAAGCAAAGTTCCCAACTCAAATTTAGCATGCAAATTCAACAAATGGACTTAAATATTGAAATTTTCTCTACACCTATCTACTTCATAACCCCAAAATTAGCTTCAACTAATAGTGTTCAGAAATAGCATACCCAAAACAAATCGCAAAACCCATGAAATTACAGAACCCATGAAATTGAAAATAAAATCTGCAAAACCCATGAAATTAAAAACAAAATCTGTAGAACATGAGAGAAATTACCTTGCAAAGGAAGGAAGTCGTGGGTCGAGACTCGAAGGGGCGAGAGGAAGTCGCGGGTCACGGGGGTGAGAGACTGAGAGTGAGACGGCGAGTCGGCGACACTTGCAAATCGACGAGATGTGAGACGGGTCGAAGGTCGCTGGGAGTGGGAAGGAAGAAGACGAAGAGCGGCGGAGCTGGGAGTGGGACAAGGGAATGAAAAATTGAAAAGGTGCGCCTGCTACAACTAGTGGCTAGGGTTAAAGGGTTTTGTCGATTTCTCATAAAAAATAAAAGAATTCTCCGAAACCCTGGAGGCATAAGGGTTCGAACCCATGAGCTCCAGCTTGATAGGTTTCCCTGAAACCAACTTGGGAGCAGGTTCAGTTTTGTTATGATTGTATGACTAAACTATTTATAAATATTGAAAAAAATAATTAAATATATATACCTGTTCGGTTCGGTTTCCGAACCTCAAAAACTGAAACTGAACTGGTCAGATTCGGTTCGGTTTGGTTTTTTTTCGGTTCGATTTTTTTCGACCTCGGTCCGGTTCGATTTTCGATTTTCAGTTATTTGAACCCACCCCTAATTCTAATGTTACCAAAATTTCAATATAGTAGTGGAAAGTGGCTAAGTGATGAGAAAAATATAAGTACATGATAGAAGGAAGAGGGTTTTTTCGGTTTGAATGACAGAACAAGAGCATTATTGCTCATATAATATTTGATATGGAGTACAAGTAGAATGAATGTATGTTGGATATTAGATACATATATTTTCCTCAAAGATAACCCGTGTATATATAATAGTCTGCAACTAAACAAACGAATTACTTGAGTGGAGGCATCTGCCCAAGTGAGCCTTCATTGGCTCCATCCATGGTTGGCGTTACTCTCAAAAGCGCATGCTCTGGATGAACCTTATCAAACAGGATTGATTCCTCCTCCATATTTCCAGTTGGTACTTGTAAAACCCTAGGATAACCAAACAACGCAAAATCGCATGTTACATTACCTAATACATCAATTTAATTCAACAAATTTGTCTCTATAAAAAAAATGAAAAAAAAAAAACTAAAATTTAGCAAGAAACGTACTAATCCAAATGGAAGCAAGACTTCAATAAACTAAGTAAGACAAACAGATTAATTGAATCCACTAATCAAGCAACAATATATGTTCCTCTAGTTTTCAAAGCACTTACAACAATATCTCTTCGAACGTCAAAACGCATGAAGAAACTGAAAAGCAATATCTCTTCCTTAGGGTGCTACTTCCTTGGGCAAGTGTCCTTCGGGTTGGCGACATTGGCGGAGACCCTGGCAACGTCTCCAACGGTGGCTTTGGGCTTTTTATGGGTGTAAAGGGTGAAGAAGCCGATGTTACCGACAATGAGGAAGCCGGTGACGGCCATGGATTGGAGATGGGGCGAAGGGGAATACCTGGTGAAGAACAGGGTCAGGGTTATGATTAGGAGGCCTCTATGATCCCTCCAGTCCAGCTCTCTTCACTTCTTCCAGACTCATTTTTCTTGTCTCTGCTGCTCTCCTCCAATCTTCGTCCCCCGCCATCTCTCTCTGCCTTAGTTTTGTTTCTTTTGTTTCTTTGTGATATGAAGTTTTCTGTAAATTAGGTGAAACGGTGAATCAAAACACTTGAAGAAGAGAAGTTCCATTGTTGATATTTTCTCTCTTCCTCCAGTTTTCACGTGATGGGTCGTGCTCGTCTTCGTCAACCTTTATGTTAAAAGTAAAAGTAGAAATATAGAGAATAATCCGAATGATGACTTTGAGGTACGACTTGAATAGTTTCTTTAAAATGTTATTTGCCCCCACTCGAATGAGTTTGCTAAAAGGTTATTGGCAAATCACTTTCAGGATACAATAAAGTATGGAATATTCGATTAGTAAAACCGAATTATATTCTCTTAGAAATAACTAGAAAGAAATTGTATGAATGTGATGGAGAAGAAGAGAGCAAGGAATGTAAATACAACAAAGTATGGAATATTCGATTAGTAAAACCGAATTATATTCTCTTAGAAATAACTAGAAAGAAATTGTATGAATGTGATGGAGAAGAAGAGAGCAAGGAATGTAGAAACAAATTTCTAAAAAAATTGTGTGTGAAACATTATGCCACAATAAGTATTTATAGGCATTGAAGCACCCGTTCATCGAGTCGTTTCATTTTAGTTGAAGATATACAACCCTTCTTAATAGTGTTGACCTAAAAGACATATCTTCTATTTAGAATTTTCAGAAAATAAATTTGACTAATACATCTTTTAATTCTACTCATACAATTTGAGTAAGCATCATGTCTTTTAACTAAAAGTTGTAACCATTCAACAAGATATACAAAAGGTTGAATGAAACCCAACCTTTTGTAAAGGTTGCCGACTGTGACTTGCTGCACGCTGCAACACCACACACATGCTGCACAATGCAGCACCAGATCATATATATATATATATATATATATATATATATTCTTGAAATATTCAACAATCCTTCCTTATTTTAAGAACATATAATAAATGGTATTACAATACTTCTCTCTTTTTAATTAATCACAAGTATACCGATATAATCATGCATACAATAAAGGTGTCTTTCGAAGTAGACCTTTAATTAGTGTAAGTAATTCAAAGTTATAACGAATGCGATGGTGACCTAAGTTTAAACCAACTATTCTTATGTTAAAACCGGAACCACTACACACATGACTATGTCTTATTTCCTTAAAGAAATTTCTGAACTAATTAAGCACTATTATGGGCTTGTGCTTCATCCTAGTTTCATGAACATTTACAAGAGAAAACCCAACTCTTGGTAGAAGCGACACCACTTCTTATGTTCATATAGGTGAGGTTCCTTCCAATGTCCCTGCTACTACAGACATAACTACAAATAACCTCATTAAGAGATAAAACTCATCCTCCTACACGTAGCAGTCTTGCACTGATCATCCTGGAATGAGCTATTTATTAATTTTCAGTGCTTTCACAACCACTTATCAATAACTTGTTATTACCCATTAAACTTTTAAACTAGTGATGTTCTCGATAGAGTCGGGTTACCATTATTGGTGGCTAATTTTCAGTAAAGGGTTTTAGCCTCATTCCACTAAATGTACTAACTACCAAAGCTCTTGAAAGTGCTTTCATTAATGGATCCGCCAAGTTATTACTTGATTTAACATAAACAATATTACTAACTTCATCAATTATTAATTGCTTGATATATTCATGTCTCAAGCTAATATGTCTAGACTTTCCATTGTATACCTTATTGTATGCTCTAGACAAAGTAGCCTCACTATCACAATATAAAGAAATGGATGGCATATGTTGTGGCCATAACTCTATTTCCAATAACAAATTTCTAATCCATTCCGCTTCTTTACCTGCTATTGCTAATGCTATAAATTCAGATTCCATAGTTGAATGTGATATACATGTTTGCTTCTTCAAAGCCCAAGAAATTGCTCATCCGGCAATTGTAAAAATCCACCCTGATGTAGACTTATTATCATTAGCACTTGTTATCCAACTTGCACTTGAATATCCTTCAAGTACTGCTGAAAACTCATAGTAAGTTAAACTCAGATTAATAGTTCTTTTAAGATAACCAAAAATTCTATTTATTGCTTTCTAATCGGCAGTACCTGGATAACTAGTGTATCTAGAAAGTTTGCTTACTGCAAATGCGATATCTGGCCTGGTACAATGCGTGGCATACATTAAACTTCCGATTACACTTGCATACTCAAGTTGTGCAACAGACCTACTGGAATTATTAAGCAAATTCTCACAAGGGTCATAAGGGTTGCTTCTTTTATTTGTAGATGCTTAAACTTATGAAACAATTTTTCTATATAATGTGACTGACACAAAGCGTAACCCCTATTATGCTTCTTTACTTTAATTCCCAAGACAGTATCTACTTCATTCAAGTCCTTCATTTTGAATTTTGAATTTAGATACTCTTTAGTTTCAGATACACCTTTCATGTTTGTACCAAAAATTAGCAAGTCGTCGACATATAAACATATAACAACACCATAATCATTTGTGAATTTAGAGTATGTGCATTTATCAGCTGTGACATCTCACATCGCCTAGGGGAGTGATCCTTAATGTATATTCCCATCCCTACCTAGCACGAGTCCTTTTGGGAGCTCACTGGCTTCAGGTTCCGTAGGAACTCCGAAGTTAAGCGAGAAAGGGGTCAGAGCACTCCCAGGATGGGTGACCCACTGGGAAGTTGCTCGTGAGTTCCCAGAAGCAAAACCGTGAGGGCGTGGTCGGGGCCCAAAGCGGACAATATCGTGCTACGGTGGTGGAGCGGGCCCGGGAAGTGGTCCGCCCCGGGTCGGAATGTGACAATTGGTATCAGAGCCTAACCCTGGTCGCGTGTATGCCGATAAGGACGTCGGGCCCCTAAGAGAGGTGGATTGTAACATCCCACATCGCCCAGGGGAGTGATCCTTATATGTATATTCCCACCTCTTCCTAGCATGAGGCCTTTTGGGAGCTCACTGGCTTCGAGTTCCATCGGAACTCCGAAGTTAAGCGAGTAGCGCGCGAGAGCACTCTCATGATGGGTGACCCACTGGGAAGTTCTCGTGTGAGTTCCTAGAAACAAAACCGTGAAGGCGTGGTTGGGGCCCAAAGCGGACAATATTGTGCTATGGTGGTGGAGCGGGCCCGGGAAGTGATCCACCCCGGGCCGGGATGTGACAATTGGTATCAGAACCAATCCCTTGCCGCGTGTGTGCCGACGAGGACGTCGGGCCCCTAAGGGGGGTGGATTATGACATCTCACATCGCCTAGGGGAGTGATCCTTAAATGTATATTCCAATCCCTACCTAGCACGAGGCCTTTTGGGAGCTCACTAGCTTCGTGTTCTGTAGGAACTCCGAAGTTAAGCGAGAAGGGGGTCAGAGCATTCACAGGATGGGTGACCCACTAGGAAGTTGCTCGTGAGTTCCCAGAAGCAAAATCGTGAGGGCGTGGTCGGGGCCCTAAGCCGACAATATCGTGCTACGGTGGTGGAGCGGGTCCGGGAAGTGGTCCGTCCCGGGCCGGGATGTGACATCAGCACTGTTATGTCTAAATCCATATGATAAAATGACAATATCAAACTTTTCATGCCATTGTTTTGGTGCTTGCTTCAATCATATAACGACTTGACTAATTTAAAAACTTTATTTTCATTCCCAGGGAGAACAAACCCTTCTGGTTGTTCTGTAACGACCCGTCCCTAAAAATTATGATTTTTATAATTTTAATAAATGAAGTTACGATAATGCCCTTCGAGACAAAGTGTTGACCTTTGTTGACTGCCGTGTTGTGTCATGTAAGGTTCATTTTCTTGGTGTATCCTCGTAATACTCATCGCTACGGTCGCGTAGGCGCAAACAGGACGTAATTTGGAGTTATAACGAATGAGATATTAACGTTTAAAGTTGGGGGCATTTTAGTAAATTAATAAAGTTCTAGAAAGCCCCATATTTTTGGAGCTTAATCTGGAAAGCCACGGGTGTGGCCCAGATTAAAAGGAAAGAGTGATGGGCGGTGGAGAGGAAAGATAAAGGAGAGAAATGAGGGGTGGGACGCCCAATCAGAAAGAAGAAGAGAAGAGGCTGGCCAATGAGAGAAGGAGGAAAGGAGGGGAAAGGCGAGAGAGGGAATGCAGCCAACCTGGATCCCACACGACCCGGTTCCTGACCCGATGCTGGACCCGGTCTTCTTCACCATTTTCTGTAGCGATTTCGGCCAAAATTCGACGAATTACACCGACATTCCTTTTATAATCAACTCCACGACCCTCCTTCTTCCTTTTAAACTCAAGATTCGATGTATTTTCATCCAATTTGGTGAAGAACGGCGTTGGGTGCGCCGAGGGTTACGTGGCGGCGATCCGCCATTTCTGAAGTAAATCCCGTCAACCACACCACCAAAACACTCCTCAAGAGGTCAGGAACAATTCCCAATCATTGGTTGGAGCGTAGGATTCGATAGGAGGACGAATCAAGAAACACCCACACCTAGGGTTCCGGCGGGTTTTCATGAACTTGAGGCCTTTCCCGGCAAAATTGGCCGTGGTCGCGGGTATGAAAGTTGCTCTACTCACTGAGATCTTCATTTCTGTGAAATTTGGTAATTTTTTAAAATAGTTGAATTTTCCTGCAAATCGGGGCGGCCGACCGCCACCTACGGCGGCATGTGCGGCGGAGCGTGGGCCGAGACATCCCCTGACCTTCCTAGGTTAAGTTTGAATACCCTGATTCCATTTGTGAGGTCTGATTAACCAATTTCTGTCGTTTGAACCCAGTTTCATCAAGGTTTGCTACCCGATTATTATAGCAGTCGATATCCAACTGTTGGATCGTCACTAAACTTTGATACGTTATAGTACATAATATTTGAGGATATTAGAAACTTACGGATCGGGAATCCGATGTACGGATCTTCTCGAATAGGATATGTAAGTTACATGTTATATTGATAAAGATTATAAGACATGATTTGATAATTGTTCTAGGCGCCGATCGTTCGTGACGCCTTGATGTTTGTGCTAGGAAGTTGTAGTGCGGACTCCAGGTGAGTGGGCCTTTGGTTTTCTATATATACGTATATATATACTTTACGTTTTCCTAGAAATTGTTTTAAATGGTTTTACGTTTTAAATGCCATGTTTACATTACATTTTAGAACATGCATTAGTATAGTTAAGCATTTTGTTGCTTGATGCTGTGGATGCTCAGGTAAGCTTCAGATGAGTATACATTGATGGTAGTGATTGTAGTGTGTATTATTATGTTGAGATGCATTTAGAGCTCATTATCCTGCACCCCGGTGCTAGTGCTCCCGCCACGTAACCCTCGACTCACCTAACGCCGTTCTTCACCAAATTGGATGAAAATACATCGAATCTTGAGTTTAAAAGGAAGAAAGAGGGTCGTGGAGTTGATTACAAAAGGAATGTCGGTGTAATTCGTCGAATTTTGGCCGAAATCGCAACAGAAAATGGTGAAGAAGATCGGGTCTAGCATCGGGTCAGGAACCGGGTCGTGTGGGATCCGGGTTGGCTGCATCCTCCCTCTCTCCTTTCCCCTCCTTTCCCCTATTTTCCTCATTCTCTCATTGGCCAACCTCTTTTCTTCTTCTTTCTGATTAGGCGTCCCGCCCCTCCTTTCTCTCATTTATCTTTCCTCTCCACCACCCATCACTCTTTCCTTTTAATTTGGGCCACACCCATGGCTTTCCAGATTAAGCTACAAAAATATGGGGCTTTCTAGAACTTTATTAATTTACTAAAATGCCCCTAACTTTAAACGTTAATATTTCATTCGTTATAACTCCAAATTACGTCCCGTTTGAGCCCACGCGTCCGTAGCGACGGGTATTACGAGGATACACCAAGAAAATGAACCTTACGTGACATGACACGACAGTCAACAAAAGTCAACACTTTGTCTCGAAGGGCATTATCGTAACTTCACTTATTAAAATTATAAAAATCATAATTTTTAGGGACGGGTCGTTACATGTTCCATATAGACTTCTTCATCTAAATCACAATTAAAAAAAGCCGTTTTCACATCCATTTGATGCACATGCAAATTATATAAAGATGTCAATGCAAACAATATTCTAATTGATGTGATCCTAACTACTGGTGCATATCTATCGAAATAGTCTATTCCCTTTTTCTGCTTAAAACCCTTGGCAACCAGCCTGGCTTTAAATGTCTGAATAGACCCGTTTGTATTGTATTTTCTTCTAAACACCCACTTACAACCTATTGCTTTTGATCCTTAGGGCAAGTCTACTAAAACCCATGTTTGATTAGATATTAATAATTCAAATTCATCATCTATAGCCTCTTTCCAAAAGGCTGCATCTCTTGAAGTCAATACTTCGCTTAGACTTTTCGGATCATCCTCAACATTTTTAAGAACCTTCTTTCTATTTCCTTCAACTAAAAATACAATAGATTGAGATGAAATAAAATTAGAGCCTAGAGTCTTTTCTTTTCTTACCCTTTGGCTTTTCCTTGGTTCATTAACAGTTTCAGACTGTTTTCTTTTCTCACCTTGAGAATGACCAGTAGCCGGATTAGAGAAAGGTGTTTGATCATTCTCTTTTCCAGACATTGAGTAGTCGTTATAAAATTTATTTTCTATAAATTCGACATCTCTAGACTCAACTACTGTATTTGAATCTAAATTTAAGCAACCTATATGTCTTTGAATTTTGTGCATATCCTACAAATATGCTTTTAATTCCTCTTGGACCTAACTTGGATCTCTTAGGATCAAGTGCCTTATAAAAAGCTACACAACCCTATACTTTCAGATATGACAAATTTGGTTTTATTCCTTTCCAAATTTCATATGGTGACACATGTGTCTTTGTAGATGTAATTCTATTGTGTATATGGCATGCAATAAACAATGTTTCACCCCATAAATATTTTGGAGTATTAGCATTAATCATCATATAATTAATCATTTCAGTGAGTGTCCTTTTTTTTCTTTCTACCAAACCATTTTGTTGTGGTGTATAGGGTGCAGTTCTTTGATGTATAACACCATGCTCTTCACAAAAAATATCAAATTCATGTGAAAAATATTCATCACCTCTATCACTACGAAGGCATTTAATTTTTCTTCCTTTTGGTTTTCAACTTCAGCTTTATAGCGCTTAAAACACTCAAAAGCTTCATCTTTATTAGACAATAAATAAACATAAGTGAACTTAGAACAATCATCTATAAATGTGATAAAATATCTTTTTCCTCCTCTTGTTAAAATACCATTGAATTCACATATGTCAGAATGTATTAAATCTAATAAATTTGTATTTCTTTCGGCAGTTGGAAAAGGTTTCTTAGTCATTTTCGCTTGAATACATGTTTCACATATATCATTACAATCATCATTGCAAGCAATTAAACCAAGTGTGCGCATGTATTTTAAAGATCTAAAATTTATATGTGCTAAACGTAATTGCCATAAAGAGAGGAAGATTCAACAATATAAGCAGAAGAATTCATTTTATTATTAATACTTAGTTTGAACATCTCATCACAAGAATACCCCTTCCCAACAAACATCCCATTTTTCAACATTATTAACTTGTCGGACTCTAGAACAGTCTTTATACCATTCTTACATAATAAATTTGCAGACACAAGATTCTTTCTAATTTCTGGAACATGCAGTACATTAAGCAACGTCAATTTCCTAGAACTTTGGCAGAATTATGATTCTCCATTAAAACCTCTTGATTGTCCGTTGATGCTTCATATGTCTTGAATTGTGCCTTGTCATTGCACACATGAATAGTAGCCCCTGAGTCGAGCCACCAATCGAAGGATTTTATTGCCGCTGCCATTAGTTCGGTAATCATGCCAATATGCATCATTGATACCATTGCAGCAATGTTATCACTTCCAAAGTTTTCCACCATATTTGCGCTATTGGTCTTATTGGCATATTCTTCACTTGCTTTTCTGTGTCTACATTCACAAATGTAATGACCTTTTTTTCCACAATGGTAGCAGACACCATTTGCATTCTTTTGATTGTTGTTGGAATTGGTTTTCTTAAACTTCCCTTTGTCAATTTTGACTTTGAAGTTCTTTTTATATTTGTTTCCTTCAAAATGTGAACTTTAGAGGAATCTTGATTTGCAAAATTCTTATCACGATTTCGAGTTTCCTCTTCAATTTGAATATCCTTTTGCAAATCCTCCAAAATAATATCTTCCACCATGTGTAGAAGTTTCTTTCTATAGTTATCCCATGCTTGGGGTAATTTTGCCATAATAGCCCCAACTATCATAGAATCTGGAATAACTATTTTAAGTTCCCGAAGCTTTGAGACCAAAACAAATAATTCATGAACTTGGTCTAGGATGAGTTTGTTATCAAACATAGTGAATTCATAATACTTGAACATTAAAAATTTATCGGTACCTCTTTTCTCGGTTGTGTACTTGTGTTCAAGTGCTTCTCAAATTTCATTTGGAGATTGAATGTGTGCGTACAAGTTATATAAGCGATCAGATAATGTGCCCAAGATGTGTCCTCGACATACCAATTCATCTTCTTCACACTTCTTTCGATCGGCAACTATTTTGTCTTGAGTCTTTATCACTTGGTTCACAAATAGGCTCCAATTTCGGGTCCAACACATATATGACATTTAGAACAGTAAGCATGAAACGTATCTTGTCCTTCCATCGGGTGAAATTTGATCCATCAAATTTGTCTAGCTTGTAGACATCTTGATTGATAATCTTCAAAGCCATGTTATCAGATTTGTTCTCCATGACGAAAATAACACTTTAAGATTGTTAGAGTAAAAGTAGAAATATAGAGAATAATCCAAATGATGACTTTGAGGTACGACTTGAATCGTTTCCTTAAAGTGTTATTTGCCCCCACTGTAATGAGTTTGCTAAAGGGTTCTTGGCAAATCACTTCCAGGATACAACAAAGTATGGAATATTCGATTAACAAAACCGAATTATATTCCCTTAGAAATAACTAGAAAGAAATTGTATGAATGAGATGGAGAAAGAAGAGAGCAAGGAATGTAGAAACAAATTTCTGAAAAATTGTGTGTGAAACATTATGCCACAATAGGTATTTATAGGCATTAAAGCACTCGTTCATCGAGTCGTTTCATTTTAGTTGAAGATATACAACCCTTCTTAATAGTGTTGACCCAAAAGACATGTCTTCTATTTAGAATTTTCAGAAAATAAATTTGACTAATTATATCTTTTAATTATACTCATACAATTTGAGTAAGCATCATGTCTTTTAACTAAAGTTGTAACCATTCAATAAGATAGACAAAATGTTGAATGAAACCCAACCTTTTGTAAAGGTTGTCGACTGTAACTTGTTGCGCGCTGCAGCACCACACACATGTTGCACAATGCAGCACCATCATATATATATATATATATATATATATATATTCTTGAAATATTCAAAACTTTACATCTGGTCCATGCAGTATATTTGTATTTGTTTCAGTTGCCCTTTGGATTAAAGTGAGATTTTGAAATGGACATTTGAGATGTGGCCACGTGGCTTGTATCCGTTGAAGTAGGCGTTGGATACCCTTGTGCCGGGCCCCGTGTGTCAATTTCTATTACGTCACTCTTCTCAGTGGACGTGGCCACCGCAAAAAAAATTATGTTGGACCTGCTGACGTCATGTTGATGTATGCGCAATAAATTTGGGCTTGACTAAGAATTGACATGACTGACGCATAGCTGGTGAACCTTATCAGCCCAAAAATGGGTGAAAGTGTGTTTTAGGTTGGAAGAGATGGTAGGCTTATCCTCATAATAGGCTAGCAATAATGTGTTTAAAATTTATTTTTGGCAAAAATTGAACATAAAACCTCTCATTTATAAGTGAGGAAGAATATCACTATACTGTTATACTAAGTGGCAACTATTTAACATCGTTTTTTGGCTTTTTAGCCAAAATGGTTCTTGAGATTTGTATAACACATCACTTTGGTCCCTGAGATTTGGAAATCAATGGAAGTAGTCCTTGAGATTGTCTACCATCAATCATTTTGGTCATTTCGTGCAAAATTATGTTAATAAGGCTCAAAGTGACAAATATACCCTCAATTTAATACACAATGGTCCAAAATTATTTGACAAAAATTAAGGGCATTTTGGTCATTCTATTTTTATTTAATGGAGATTTTTCAAGGAAAAAACAAAATAATTAATGGTTGACAAACTCAGGGACCAATTCTATTAATTTCAAATCTTAGGAACTAAAGTGAGGAGTTATGCAAATCGCAGGAGCCATTTTAGCTAAACACTTGAATATGAGAAAACCTTTAGCTAAAAAACCTTTAAAAAAAAAAAAAAAAAAAACCTATTTAACATCTTGAATTTGAGAAAAATGCTAGTTATATTTTACATCAAAATGATAGGATTATGAATTTTCTTCATAGATAATCGTCTTATAATCATTTTCAAATGAAAAAAAAGCTTCCGCTTCCACTTTCATTGTACCTTGAAATTTGAAAGTTTCTCATTTCAATCCAATTATGTATACCAAACTAACCAAATGATTCTTTTATGCATAATTTTCTACATTCCTCATTATCTTTTGTGTTCGTCTTACAAATGTGGGAGCACCATTTTCTTTTGGATACTTAGGTTATAAATGCTCATTCTCTAAAGGGATCTCCATTTTTACATGAAAAATGAGACAAGTTGTGGTACTCACTCTATTTCAAATTTTAACGATCTAAATAGTCTATTTTTTCAAGTCTTTATTTATAATCATTCTTCTAACAAAATTAATTCAGTCCGAAACCATTAATTTGTCATGATGAAATTGTAATGTTTCTTAGAACATATTATTCTTTGAGCTCAATTAGATGTATCTAATATTTTACAAGAACGGTATATGAAGTGCAACTTGAAAAAGACATTTCAGATGGTTAAAATTCGATGTGGAATTGACTCCACAACTAGTCCCCGTTTTTGCATGAAAATGGGATCCCTTTAGAGAATGAGCCTGCTTGGTCATAATACCATTTTAATGATGTTAAACTTCATCTACAAAATAATAAAGTTTTGAGCACAAAAACGCAAGATACCAAGCAACTACCAAATCTCAAGTAAAACCAATACAACTACAAGCTTGAAGCAACACACAAACCATGAACATTCGATGCGGCCTTCATTGCTTTACCTGACAACCAAATCACTTAAATCATACCACCAAGAATTTCTATCGTTTTTATCCTATACAATAAAACATCCAAATAACCTAAAGTTACAATAACACGGTGACGATTAGTGGCGCTTGGTGTAGTGCAAACCATCTACTTAATTCAGACAAGATGCTCGGGATCTCGAACCTGACAGAAATGTATAAAATCGTTGATTTACCTCAACAGAACTTTGCCCAGGTAACTTTATTAACTCCTTTTCTCTCATCAAGTTTCTCAACCTAGCTTCATCTTCCCACCTACAAGCTTCGGCGTATATGTTTGACATAAGAACATATGATGTAACTGTTTGAGTATCTAAATGGGACAAGTGGGCTGCCACTAGCTCAGCTACCTCAATATTTCCATGTATCCTGCAAGCACTAAGTAAAGCTCCCCACACACCTGCATCTGGCTCAATCGGCATCCTCTCAATAAACTTATAAGCCTCTAACAAACAACCGGCTCGACCTAGAAGATCCACCATACAAGCATAGTGCTCCGAACCAGGGCAAATCGAGTAGTCTTTCATCATGCTCTCAAAGTGCTTTCTCCCTTCTTCTACTAAACCTGCATGCCTACAAGCAGTCAAAACAGCAGTGAATGTGAAACTATTTGGTTTGACACCATGTTCTTTCATCATAGAGAAAAGCCCGAGAGCATCATCCCCGTGACCATGAGATGCACAAGCCCCTATTATTGATGTCCAGGACACAACCGTTTTATAAGGCAATCCCTGAAATACATCCTTGGCCAGGTCTATGTTCCCACACTTTGAATACATGTCAATTAGTGCATTTGTGATTGAAGCATTGGCTCCGAAACTTTTCATTCGAATGAGCTCATGCAACCATCTCCCAGTGTCAAGTGCACCCAAGCTAGTGCAGGCTGAAATAACACTGACTAGTGTGATAAAGTCATACTCTACATTTTCAGTTTGCATCCTACAAAAGAGCTCTACTGCCTCTGTCCCAGAATTATTCTGCTCATAGGTGGTGATCATTGCATTCCACGAGACCAAATTTCTTACTGTCATGCCATCGAATAAATATCTTGCTGTGTCAAGATTCCCACACTTGCCATAAAATGCAATCAAAGCATTCATGAGTGCTACATCTGAGTCAACACCAACTTTAACTCCAAAACCATGAATCAATTTTCCCAAGTCCAAAAATTCTAAACTTGCACAAGCAGGGAGAACACTGACTAGCGTAACCACATTTGGTTGGGTACCTGAAGCCACCATGTCTCGCAAAACACTCAACCCTTCTTTACAAAACCCATTTTGCACATAGCCTGCTATCATCGCAGTCCAAGAAACTATGTTCTTCACAACCATTTCACTGAAAACAATCTCTGAGTTCAAAGTTTCTCCACTCTGTGCATACATACTGACCAAAGAGCTCTGAACAAACACATACAAATGAAACCCATATTTAATTATGTGACAATGCACTTCTTTCCCTTCTTGCAGAGCCAACTGCACCGCACAGGACCGAACCACAAAAGGGAAAGTGTAGTTATCGGGTGACAAACCACTGCAATGCATGTTTCTGTACAAAACTATGGCTTCATGGCAAGGACCCCGATCAGCATAACCCCTAATCAAGGTGTTCCAATGAAATACATCCCTTTCAGAAGTGGCATCGAACAGTTTTCGTGCATAGTTCATAGTAGGGGCCAATGCAGAAGCCAAAGTAACCAGCTTTGTTGAGAGGAGGAGGCTTTGGTTGGATCCATGTTGGAAGATTAGAGCGTGGATACATTTGAGGTCTGAAAGAGAAGAGCAGGAGTTTAAAAAGTAGTTAAAGGAGAGGTAATGGTAATTCTTGGGACAGAAGTGAAAAAGACCCGAGGCAACAGGTTCAAGTTTTCTGAGGAGTGGTTGGACAAAATAAGCACACATGAAATTGTGGCATTGGTTTTAAGTTTTGGAATAGCTAAGGGTATTCAGCTTTCGTACTCCAAGGTACATATCTCTGTGTTGTATTCCATGGCACATGCCCTCCTGAGCAGCCTGAAAACTTGAGACAGACACAAGAATTAGCATACATTTCTTCTCATTGGAATATAAATCAGAAAATAAATGTTTACTAATAGACAGCAACTGAAAAGGCCAAAAGAGAGATGAAAAAAGAATGCAGTATGTAATAAAACTGTAATCACTTTTGGAAGGAAGTGGTCATTAAACTGTAAACTGTAATCCTAAGAACCCTTGAAAATCAATCTAAGCATTCTGAACGATGTTCATGGGGTGCACTAGTGATGAAGCACAATTCATCTGCCCGATAAGCTGTTACAGTACTCAGAACCAAAAGCATAAAACTGTGTTTCAAGATGATAACCTGAAAAAGTTAACATCTTTATTGTGTGCAATTTGAAAAAGAAATAACAACTTCTAGCAAAAGAGCACCCCGTAGAATAGTTCTAGCAAGCTCTAATAATAAAAGACTAAAAGAGCGAGAAGCACTACACATCACTTAATGACTTCCAATCTTGAACCAAAACTATTGAGGACGGCAATAATTGGCTGTTTCGTGTTTGTGATGAACAGAACATGTTAACATTTGTATTAGGATAGTACGGCAACGGTTCACCAATGGAACATTTCGGGCATAGAATGTTAACTTATTGATGTTGAAATATCCTACATCGACCGTATCTATAAGAAAAGAAGAGTATAAATATCCCAACCCTACTCCAACTAAGACCGATGCCTTTTGTAATAAAACTCCCCCACCTGACGGATTGTGCAGGTATAATTCCCAAGTTGATAACAATATCGGTGTTGTTGGAAGTGGGCCTTTGACCCGTCTCTCTGATAATTCTACAATTGTAACAAGAGAACCTTAACCTAAAGGCCTAAACTCTTCATATAGTGGTTTAGCCAGGGAGTGAAGTATAAGTTCTTTATGAAATTTGGTTTAGGTCAATAAACAATTTCATACTTCGGCATACATTGATAGTCATTTCATTTTCTAACGTAAGTCGAAGAAACAATTTTCCATCAATAATTCCCAAAATTAAATGCTTAAACGTGACACAGATGAAAGATTTTAAGATAATTGCCTTATTTTACATCGTATAAACAATTGGGGGAAAAATTGCATCACTTTTTGGTCTAGCGTTTCAATCGATTGAAATCAAATGAAAGACTACATACCTCCAGGATTTGAATACGTGCTGAGAGTTCAACTTGGTAGCATCTGAACTCTTGCTCAGTGATATCTCTAGCTTAGTGTAATCGGAACTCTTCAACTGGCTTCCCGGACAGACGAGAAAAGCTGAGCTATATGGGGATGTGAGAGAGAGAGAGAGAGAGAGAGAGAGAGAGAGAGAGTTTGGTGGCGGTCGGCGGTGGGGAGTTGTGGGGGTGGGTCGGGGAAGGAGGGTTGGGTTATTAAACACGGAAAAGGAGGATCCTCTCTCCGGATCCACTTGTGGGATCTAGGATCTAGGATCCCTACATGCTAACATGGAACATGCGATCAATTTTCAGTATTATTTGTATTTAATTTTTATTATGTACTATTTGTGTTTAATTTTAAATAAAATAATCAAATAATTTTTTACCATACAATGCACGATGAATGACTAAGATAGATCCCAACAATTTGGATCCGGTTGGAATCCATATCAATTAAACATAGGTCACAAAATCTTTTCACAAAACATCAGGTTGTTGTGAGAATATGGATTATAAGTATTGTATATAAGTGTTAAAATAATAAATTGAATATGTTGTAAGCATTTTGTGTTGAAATGCAGAAATATTTTACATAAAAGGTGTACAAAGTATTTATTGGATTTGTTTTTGGCCAAGCACAAACTATTTACATAAAACAAACATACATTCGCTACGCACACCTCTCCAATATTTCATCGCATTTGCTTTCGTCCTTTTTATTGCAGTTGCTCGTGAAAAGCCGATGAAAATAACATCAAATATTCATGGACAGATTGTAGAGAAAGACATACAAAAGGGACACGAAAGCATGAAATAAGCAAAAGCAAAGACAACTCAACAATCAAATACGATTTCAAAATGGCATGAATAAACAAAGACATAATTGTAACCACAATAAGCAAACAAATGATTAGGGTTTGTTTGATATCCTACTTGAGTTCAACTTTTTAAACTTAAAAACACTTGTTGAGTTGTAGGCTTTGAATTCTTATTTGGCATGACTCTTTTTTAAAATGGATTTAAAATTAATTTAAAAATATAGGCTATTTCTTAAAAACACTAAAAGTGAGTTTTTTTTTAAAAAAAAATTCTCCCTGCTCAACTACTTTTTTTTCTCTCTCCTAACCCTCTTTTTTTTCTCTCCCAACCCTCTCTTCTTTTCTTTCTCCATGTCACACCCTATCTTCCCTCTCTCTCTCTCTCTCCCCTTAGGCTTTGTCTTGTCTCTCTCTCTTCTCTCACCACGTCACACCCTATCTTCTCTCTCCTTAGGCTTTGTCTTGTCTCTCTTTTCTCTCCCCACGTCACACCATATCTTCTCTCTCTCTCTCTCCTTAGGCTTTGTCTTGTCTCTCTCTCTCCTTAGGCTTTGTCTTGTCTCTCTCTCTTCTCTCCCCACGTCACACCCTATCTTCTCTCTCCTCAGGTTTTGTCTTGTCTTTCTCTCATCACCCTGTCTATCTTCTCACTCCTCACATTCTCACCGTAATTTTCTGCTCTCCCTCACCTCCTCGCCCTCTCCCGGTCCCTCTCTCCTCACCAACTATTTCCTTTCTCTTTACTCATTCCCAATTCTCTCTCATCTAATTTCTGCTCAGGTAAATTGAATTCAAACTAAAAAAATTATTTCTAAAAATTCAACAAAATTGTTTTTTGAAACTTTGAGATTTAAAAGGAAACTATTCTCAAGTGATGTTATTTGAAAAGTATTTTTAGGAAGGTTTTTATCACGAGTGGTACTAAGTCCACTCCATTGTGTTATCTTTCCACCCACATTATATTCTCACCCACTATAAAAAGGTAAATAATAACATCACTCTTTTCCCACCCACCATTATTCCAATTATAACCTTTTAAATGTCTTTAAGTTCTTTAAATTTTATTTTCTGTAATATGTATATATAAATATATATACGTATATATACATGTAAATATATTTATCTCCAGAAAAAAAACCAACCATGGGACATATTCAGCAGTAATTCAAACAACAAACAAGAATCCATCAAGGCAGACATGGAAGGTCCACAGTCACCTCTTTTTTGGGTCAAGCTCGAAGAGGGACGGAGATGGCAAAAGATGTACTGATACATATATATCATCATAAAAAACCAAGTCAGAGTGCCAATTAAAGATTGAATATCAGACTATGGACAAGAAATATGAGTATGTCAATGCATTGCTGCACTTTGGTACATGTGCAGTGAGAATTACTTTGCTCACTCCCTTATTCTTTTTGTTGGATTGAGGGTTGTGTTCTGAAGATATTTGAGAGAGAAAAAGGAACAAAAAAGAGGCAGATTGACCTTCAAAGATAGAACTCTCGCCACTCACTGCAAAAAAAATCAGACCTCCAAAATCCCAACAACACCACGACCCCCAAAATCTCAGCTGCGCCAACACCTATGCCCTACCCCATGCCACCCTTCGCAGCACGGTCATAGCCTCACAACCACCTACCTGCACGGCTCCACCCATATATTCCCCTTCGCCATCCACAATCTCCATTCCGCCGGAATTAGATTAAGGCTATCATCCGTCATGAGAGAAAGGGAATTTGAAGAGGGAGGAGCTGACATCGACACCACCGTTAGGGAGGCGTGCAGATGCGGACTGGTTGGGCTTGTATAGTAGTATGGGTTTTAAATTTTTTTTTTCTTTTTTTTTTCTGCTATTTCAACTAATGATGATGTGGCAAAACGTTAGTAGTTATTGTTTAAGTCCTTAAATGTCATTTTATAAGAGGAGATATTTGTCATTGGCATTTATATTTTAAAGTGGGTAGAGTGATAAGACAGTGTGATGGGCTTAACACCACTCTTTTATCACAAATGGTTCTTGAAATTGACCCTCACCATTAAGGTGTTCCCTGAAATTAAAAATCAATCAATATAGTTCCTGAAAATAGGTGTCGCAAATTAATGTGGTCCTTCCATCACAATTCTGTTAAAAATTCCGTTAAGTGCTGATGTGGCATATAAATGGGCCCCAGAACATTTACGAGTTTTTATCACAAATGGTCCCTGAAATTGACTTACACCATCAAGATGGTCCCTGAAATTGACTCACACCATCAATAAGGTCATTGCAATTGAAAATCAATCAATATAGTAATTGAAAATAGGTGTCGCAAATCAATATGATCATTCCGCCATAATTCTGTAAAAAAATTTGTTAAGTGCTGATGTGGGTTTAATAATTAATTAAAAAAGTTGTCTAAATACCTTTTTGCACATTGGAATTTTTTTCTTCTTATAGTAAAGCCTACTCCAAAGAGAGCTCCCTTCCATAAATTCTCAAAGGCACAAGGCTTAACCAAGGCCTAAGAGGGGGTGTGGAAATAGTTTTCAACCAACAATGGACGCACCTTGGTTATAACCTCATTATCTCAAGGTAGACCTCGTTGTTCTTTGCATCACCAGACCACCAGGGAAGTGCCAAACAAGCTCTCCAAGATTAAGGTTGTGAGGATGTTGATCGCCTAAATGTTAACGGTGATATTCCAGAAGTCGTTGCCAATAGGCCAAACCATCAACAAAGGTGATCTCAATCTAGGTCCAATTTGGCGAAGAGTGTCGAAGTGTGTAAATATGGATGTATTGAGATTTTTTTTAGAGAATAGAAATGTGGACTAGGATCGGAGGTGATTGCAGGACTGGGTTTTTGGGTTGACAATTTTTTTATTAACTATTAAATTATTAAGCCTATTTGTAATTTTTAAAATTTAATTAGACTTGTGTGACCCATTTATGTGTCACATCAGCACATAACAATTTTTTTGACAGAATTATGACGGAATGATTACATTGATTTGAGACACATACTCGAGGGACTACATTGATCAAATTTCGATTTCAGGGACCATTTTGATGTTGTAGGTCAATTTCAGGAACTATTTTGATGTCATGGGTCAATTTCAAGGACCATTTGTGAGAAAAAAGAACTTATGGGGCCTATTTTTGTGCCACATCAACACTTAACAGATTTTTAACAGAATTGTGATGGAATGACCACATTGATTTGCGGCACCTATTTTCAGGAACTACATTGATTGATTTTCAATTTCAGGGACCATCTTGATGGTGATGGTCAATTTCAGAGACCATTTGTGATAAAAACCCTTTTAGGAACAATAAAAGTTTTTGGGTAGAATATCAAACGGTCCTCAGATTTTGAAAACTTGATTTCTTGTAATTTTGTACATATACAATTTCCATGTCCAATTACATTTGAAAAATGGCACGTCGTCATCTAGAACTTTCTGCTCGGTGAATAGAATTTAGTGATTGTCCAATTACATTTTGTTGTTCTGTCAATTGAGAAAACAAAATGTTTGTTTGTCTCAATCGAATTTCGTCATTAAATTACAACAAACGAAAAGAGAATTTTTTTTTTAAAATCAATTTTGACATAAATGATGCAATGCTAAAGTTCATTAATCGAACCATACAGATTTCCATTTTAGTAAGAAGAAAAACGTTAAATAGGAGAGCGGGAAGATTGAACACGTGTTGGTCAGTAAATTTACTAAACTTGTGTATACAATTACTGAAAAGGGTAATGCTAATGCAACTAAATTTGTAGACAAAATTTTTAAAACTAAAAGATATAAAATTTGATGATTGGTTTATTATTTAAGCGTTGATAAATGTGTTCATTCCTATTGATGATACATCATTTAGTTTACAAATTTTATCTTCAAATTTAGTCTCCCTAGCATTACCCTACTGAAAACCCCATCACAAAATCATCTTTTTTAGAAAATGAATTGCTACATCATAAAGCAAACTGTTTTTCAAAGGAAAAAACTACTTTACCCTAATACTGAATAGCAAAACCATAAACCACACCCAATACAATCATTAACTAAACCACCACTATATTCAATAATTCATCAAAAACACCATCAAATTATACACTTTTAAACCATAAAATCCAAAGAACAAACCATATAATTGGATTTGGATTCTCACCGGATCCCCTCTATGGGGATCCTAGGGATCAACGAACATGGACCGTTGATCAAAAATCGTGCGGTTACAATTTTTTCCTTTTCACGCAAAACGAGACTACTTTACTTTTAAAAATATAAAAAGCATTTAATTGTGACCGCATGATTTTTGATCAACGGTCCACGTTCGTTGATCCCTAGGATCCCCATGGAGGGGATCCGGTGAGAATCCAAATCCCATATAATTAGTGAGTGCACACTTTCCAGCATTCGAGGCACCGACTATCCCAACAAACAATGCCTTTTGGTCTTCCGCCTTCACCACCTCCTCTGCATCCCCTAATTCCTCGTCATCTGCACGCCCAACGCTGCCTCTAGAAGCACCTTAGCGATAACCAAGTTAATAAGCATAAGTTCAAGCTTAATCCACTTTTTAAATTCATATTTTGTTTAACATGCAAGTCTATCATAATCACCACATAGTAATAAGTGTTATAATTCTGACTCGCTTTCGATCTTACTTTTTGATGTATCCGCCAATAACTAAACTTAACAAATTAGAAAATCACTAGAAACACACAAGGTTTTTACTGTTCAGCAAAAGGTTTGCCTAAACCACAGTTTCTTTGATTAATAATAAAGTTATTGTACTTTTGTAAAAACCTAGAGCTAATCACCTTTTATCCCTCTTAGTTGTCTCTGGCTTTTTCTCACACTTTCCCTAGCCTTCCCCTATTACAAGAATAGCCATCCTATTTTTTGATTAAGTTTCCTATTCTATATGGAAATAGGAAAGAACTTTATTTCCTATTTTATATGGAATAGGAAAGCACACTTTCATTCCTATTTTATATGAAATAGGAAAACACACTTTCTTTCTTTTTCTAATTATGCTTATTGACACACCCCGATCCGGAATGTCCACTAAGACTCCGAATCGAGCTGTGCTGGTTGTCACCTGGAAGGTGACGAAGCCAAAAAGTGATGATATGGAAGAATGCGAATAGATTTAAACCTAAAGGTGTCTAACTATCAGAGTGCGCTGTTAGTGGTATGGACCCATTTCACACGCGTTGTCAGAGCATAAGTAAAGTACAGTAGTGTGGGTAGAGATCATACCCTCAGAAGTAGCTACCTGAACTGAGATATGCCACAAGTCATTGTCGATAAAGAAACTATGCTACTAGAACCTGGAGGGACGCAAAACAAAAGCGTGAGTGGGCAAAAACAAAGTTTTACAAAATCACTTCGATATAAAAGTTATAACCCCTTGCTGTAAAAACATATATATACTTCCTAGAAAAATATATATGTACTCATACTGAAAACCAACATTCAAATATTGCCATGTCCGAATAAACCATATCCAATATCAAAGCATGCAACAAATATCATCAAAGTCAATCAGGTGATATCTCAATGGATAACATGCCGGCAATGCATATAAATCAGCCGGAGTCACCTCTCGTGACCTGTATGGCTGAATCTATGGCTCCTCAACCAAATCCTCAATCCAAACTCTCAATCAATAACCTGCACCCATGTTGGAACCACCTGTAGTGGTCTGTACGACAAGCTGGGTATATAAAGACGCTATGTGCTACGGTCACGTGAAGGCTGGCGACGAATCGCGGGTCACCTACAAGTCAGAACCACCTATAGTGGTCTGTACGACAGGCTTCCAAGGTGAGTGTACGGTGCGGGAGGTGAATGATCACGTGAAAGCTAAGCCCTACTCTGGTGGAGCACAAAGCCCGATGTGCAGGTAAATGAGCCATAATCTAATCTCATCGATATCACCACAATCATCATATCGAAAGTACATACTTACCTGGCGCCCGCAGTGCCTCAACATATAATCACATAACATAGCAATGAATATATATATATGGCATTCGACATGGCATTCAATTTCACAAAATCATTTTAAAACGTATTTCTGGAAATCAACCAAGTATATATATATATATATATATATATATATATATATATATATATATATATATATATATACTGAAAACAAAAGCCCACTCACCTGGAGTCCGCGCTACAACTCCCTAGAACGAGTACCGAAGCGTCTCGAACAATCGGCGCCTAGAACAATTATTAAATCACATCTCCGAATACTTGTCGATAGAACACATAACGCACATAAAACACATCCTCAAGGGCATTCAAGAGTGATTCAAGACTTATTGACCATAAGTCAACCGTCGATCAAAGATCGACGGTAGGGTCCACAACCCTACATAACTCAATCCGGAAGATCCGCATATCAGATTTCCCATCCGTAACTTCTCATGATTCACATTATGCTTATAGAACAATATAATAAAGTTTCGTTATGATCCAACGGTTGGATCTCCGCCAATTTCCAAAACCGAGTGGCGATTAACCTTTTATTTTATGAACTTACAAATCCAATTCGGGAAGATCCATACTTTGGATTCCCGATCTGTAAGTTTCTGCATTCTTCAAATATTAAGTACTACAACGTATCAAAGTTTGGTGACGATCCAACGGTTGGATCGCCGATTCACATTTTTACCTAACCACGAATCGTAAAGAATTTGACTCAACGATCCACTTACATCAAACCACTATCAAAAATGAATTCAGGATATCAAACATAACCTAAAAATAACATTGACGGCCCACTGGCCACGCGCCGCCGCCGCCTGCTCCGCCGTGGGTGGCGGTTGGCCGCCCCGGCTCACCGGAAAATTCAACTTTCTCCAAAAATTCTTAAAATTTGCAGAATTGAAGATCTCAAAGAGTAGAAGAACTTTCATACCTGTGACCAAGGCCAATTCGGTCAATAAGAGCTCCAATTTCATCAAAAACCGTATGAAACCCTTGAATTTGGGTGTGTTCGATCCGTCTCCAAAACAACTCCGCCGCCTCCAAACTTGTTTGGGCTTTGTTCCAGACCTCAAGAGGATGCTATGGGTGGTGGTAATTAGAAGAAATCATTTCAAAATTTGGTAAATCTCGAGCAAGAACCGTCGCACCCAGCGGTGCGATTTTTCCCAATTTCAAGCCCAAATCTCTTGAAATTTGAGGTGTAATAGGAAGAGGGAAGGGCTAGATGATGTTTGGGAGTAGTAGCTGGGTCCATTTCATTGGAAAATCCGATGGAAAACCATCGGAAATTATGGTGGAAACGGGTCGAAGGTTGCGGGTCGAAAACGGGTCAAGGGGAAGGAGGTCATGGTTGGGTGTCACTCACCTTTCTCCTTTCCCTCCCTGATCTCTCCCTGATTCGCTCCTCACCTCCCTCTCATCTTTCCGATTGGGCTGTGCCCATCTTCTTTCTCTCATCTCCTTCGCTGCCATTAGGCAACTTTATTCTTTTTTTTTTCTTTTCCTTTCCTTTCATCTCCACCATCCATCCCATTTTATCTTTAAATCTGGGCCACACATGTGGCACCCCAGATTTCTCCACAAAATCTGAAACTCTCTAAAAATAATTAAATTACTAAAATGTCCCAAACTTCAAACATCAATAACTTCTGCAGTATAGCTCGAAATCACAAACCGTCTGCGCCCACGCGTCCGTAGTAACGAGTACTACGAGAATATGCCAAGAAAACAAAACTTAGGTGACACGACACTGTAATAAACCTCAGTCAACACGTGCTTCAAAGGGCAATTTCGTAAAATCACTTATTAAATTTTTTATACAATTGTAAAATCAGGGACAGACTGTCACACTTATAGGATTCTCAATCTAATTGTATAATGAAACCTTGATTCTTTCTTAGTTCTCTTAGGAGAAGAATTGATGCACCTTTATTTTCTCTAATACAATCCTAAAAAATAGGACATTTGCGTTGACGAACCAAATTCTTAACAATCTCCACTTTGATGAGTCAAATCAAATATTGACTATTGCACCCCAGAGCATCTTTGACCTTCTTAAAGCAACTTTGGGAATCTTCAAGAATCTTAATCTTGACAAACTTGTTCTTGCCTCATTGCACCTCAAGTGAGGAGGTGCTCTACCTCAATCAATCAACAAGATTGATCAAATTCAAGCAATGCTTGAACTTCTTGGTTGACACTATCTTGGTAAGGACATCTTTATTTTTATTTTTATTTTTTATGATAAAATCTCACATCTGTTAGATTATACATGTGATGATTAACAAGTTAAGGGCAATATCAGTGTTGTTGGAAGTGGCCCTTAGTTTGTCTCTCTGATAATTTGACAATTTCATATTATTATTAGTACATACCACACATGTAAGATTAAAATTTTATATAATGTATATTAAACAAGGGAACTGTTATTAGCACTAAAAAATCTCATTATACACTCCTCACAAGTGTATTTTTCTTTCTCATTATAGAAAGTTTGAAGTTCAAAATGAAATTTTTGGAGTGACGAGAACAATTGTTGGGGTGACAATAAATTGAATAAAACTTTCCCCTCGTTAGCTCTTCACTTTCATTTTTTATTTCCATACAAGCAATGAAGCCTGCGCGATGTTGCGTGTTTCAAAACTGTCTTAAACGTGTAAAAAGTAGGGCTTGTATATGTGACAGCCCGTCCCTGATTTTACAATTGTATAAAATTTTAATAAGTGATTTTATGAAATTGCCCTTTGAGGCTCGTGTGTTGACTGAGGTTAATTACGGTGTCGTGTCACCTAAGTTTTGTTTTCTTGGCATATTCTCGTAGTACTCGTCACTACGGACGCGTGGGCACAAGCGGTTCGTGATTTGGAGCTATATCGAAGAATATATTAACATTTGAAGTTGGGGGTATTCTAGTAAATGAATCAATCTGATGGAACCATGTGTATGGCCCAGATTTGAAGAAAAATGGGATGGATGGTGGAGATGAAAGGAAAGGAAAATAAAGAAAAAGAAGAAGAAGAAGAGAAGGGAAGCTGCCTAATGGCAGCGAAGGAGGGGGGAGGAAGAGAAACAGAAGAGAAGGAAGGCCCAATCGGGGAAAAGGAAAGGAAAGGGTTGCTAGCCAATCAGAAAGAAGAGAGAGGTAAGGGATGAATCAGAGAAGGGAAAGGAGGGGAAAGGAGGAAGGAGAGAAGGAGAGGAACCGGCAGGGTTCCCCTTCGACCCGCGTGACCCGTTTCAAAACCCGGCCTCCCAGTGTGATTTTCTGATGGTTTTGCACCATTCCTCCGGCGAATTAGGACACCCCATCCCCTGCCACCATCAACACGACTCTTCTTCTTCGTGGTACTTTGACAAAACGATGCAATTGGTCCCGATTTCATGGTGAACAGCGAGGGTAGCCTGTGAGTCCCATGGCGGCGATCCACTATTCTGAAGCGAATCCCGTCGATCTCCACCACCATTATACTTTCCTTGAGCCCTTGAGCAAAGCCCAGTCAGTTATAGGGGCGTCGAAGCACCGGCGACTGCGAATCTCAGTGCACTCATTTTAGGGTTCCGGCGAATTTGAGACCAATTGAGGCTTTTCCCGGCCAAATTGGCTTTGGTCACAGGTATGAAAGTTGTTCTACTCTTTGAGATCTTCAATTCTGCAAATTTTGAGAATTTTTGGAGAAAGTTGGATTTTTCGGCGAGCCGGGACGGCTGACCACCACCCACGGCGGCGCAGGCGGCGGCGCGTGGCCAGTGGGCCATCAATGTTATTTTTAGGTTATGTTTGATATCCTGAATTCAGTTTTGATAATGGTTGGATGTAAGTGGATCGTTGAGTCAGATTCTTTACGATTCGTGGTTAGGTAAAAATGTGAATTGACGATTCGATCGTTGGATCGTCACCAAACTTTGATACATTGTAGTACTTTATATTTTAAGAATGTGGAAACTTACGGATCGGGAATCCGACGTATGGATCTTCCCGAATTGGATTTGTAAGTTCATAAAATAAAAGGTTAATCGCCACTCGGTTTTGGAAATTGGCGGAGATCCAACAGTTGGATCATAACGAAACTTTAGTATGTTGTTCTATAAGCATAATGTGAATCATGAGAAGTTACGGATGGGAAATCTGATATGCGGATCTTTCGGATTGAGTTATGTAGGGTTGTGGACCCTACCGTCGATCTTTGATCGACCGTTGACTTATGGTCAATGAGTCTTGAATCACTCTTGAGGATGTGTTTTATATGAGTTATGTGTTCTATCGAAAAGTATTCTGAGATGTGATTTAATAATTGTTCTAGGCGCCGATCGTTCGGGACGCTTCGGTACTCGTTCTAGGGAGTTGTAGCGTGGACTCCAGGTGAGTGGGCTATATATATATATATATATATATATGGTTGATTCCCAGAAATACGTTTTAAAATGATTTTGTGAAATTGAATGCCATGTCGAATGCCATATATATATTCGTTGCTATGTTATGTGATTATGTTGAGGCACTGCGGGCGCCAGGTAAGTCAGGTAAGTATGTACTTTCGATATGATGATTGTGGTGATATCAATGAGATTAGTATATGGCTCATTTACCTGCACATCGAGGTTTGTGCTCCGCCAGAGTAGGGCTTAGCTTTCACGTGATCGTTCACCTCCCGCACTGTACGCTCACCTTGGATCCAAGGCAGGTGCCAGCCTGTCGTACAAACCACTATAGGTGATTCCGACTTGTAGGTGACCCGCGATTCGTCGCCAGCCTTCACGTGACCGTAGCACAGAGCGTTTTTATATACCCAGCTTGTCGTACAGACCACTACATGTGGTTCTGACATGGGTGCAGGTTATTGATTGAGAGATGAATTGAGGATTTGGTTGAGGAACCATAGATTCAGCCGTACAGGTCACTAGAGGTGACTCCGACTGACTTATATGCATTGCCGGCATGATATGCATTGAGATATCACCTGATTGACTTTGATGATATTTATTGCATGCTTTGATATTGGATATGGTTTATTCGGACATGGCAATATTTGAATGTTGGTTTTCAATATGAGTACGTATATATATATTTTTTGGGAAGTATATATGTTTTTACGGCGAGGGGTTATAACTTTTATATCGAAGTGATTTTGTAAAACTTTGTTTTTGCCCACTCACGCTTTTTGTTTTGCGCCCCTCCAGGTTCTAGTAGCATAGTTTCTTTATCGACAAGAACTCGTGGCATATCTCAGTTATGGTGGCTACTTCTGAGGATATGATCTCTACCCACACTACTGTACTTTACTTATGCTCTAACAATGCGTGTGAAATGGGTCCATACCCACTGACAGCGCACTCTGATTGTTAGGCACCTTTGGGTTTAAATCTATTCGCATTCTTCCATATCATCACTTTTTGGCTTCGTCACCTTCCAGATGTCGGCCAGCACAGTTTGATTCGGAGTCCTAGTGGACATTCCGAGTCGGGTGTGTCAGTATATGCGAGAAAATATGTGCCAAAGAGTAGGGTTATATACATATATTACATGAGAAAATTAAGGATACTGATATGGCATAGTTAGAGAGTGCTGTTTACATTCTTATATTACGTGACAAAAATTGGGATGGTAGAACACCATAGCCAGAGAGTACTATTTACATTCATACATTACATGCCAAAAATTGAGGATGTTAGTATGTCATCCTCATGGATTGTTCTTCAAAAGCTATGGTCCTATCCCAGGGGATTTTTACGTTTAAAACTATACAAAGCTCAAAAAGTAAGATTTGTTCCACTAAAGACACCCATATGCGTAACTCCTTATGTTAATGGTGTTTCCTTTGTCTTGTACGACAACGATTAACTGAAAAAAAAAAAATACAAAAAAAATACAAAAATAGAATTCGATCACTTAAGAATTGAATGAATCTAAATTGCATATGATTTGTAGGCACACAAAAATTAAAAAGTAAGATTTTTCACATTTTGTATTAGACATCCAATTCAGTACACACCTAAAAAAAACATAAGCAAAAAACAATTTCTCATTCCTCAATTATTTATCAAGCATAGTAAAACAATGAAACAAAAACACTTAATTATTTCTCTAACGTTGGCCGAAAATTTAAACAATGACTTATTTGTTTACATACGTAACCCTAAATATATTTATATATTTTACTTCCTCATCACACATGATATAAGCCAAAATTCGACTACAATTCCTTGCTTAATCCAAGTTTAGACTTTATCATTAATTTTTGTTGTTGTCAGATAAGTCTATACCAACTCAATCATGCATTTGGTCAGTTGGTTTTGCAAAATTAAATCAGATTAAGCAGCTAGTACATAGTAATAGGAATTGGAATGATCATAGTAATAAGTCACCCACAGACACCCCCATCTAATCTCCATCTCATCCCCAACAAAATTATCATAAGCAGCACTTACGCACACTTTGCATATATAAATCAAAACCCACCTCATCATTCATCACTGCTTTTTTAGGTCATAAAAAACCAGAGGAGAAAGGAAGCAGGAGGCAAGTATGGAGCAAAACGATGAACTTTCAACTCCATCTCTAGATTTTCCTGTTGGCCTCATCGACGACCCAAATGAAATATTCATATGTATATTATGCGATATTTATAAGATATAGTTCCATGTTAGAGAGACTGTCTTGCAATTAAGATTTCCTCCAAGATGTCTGGCTTAGAAATTATTGCTAAGAAGTTGGAATGTGGAATGTGCATCTTCCTGTGGTTAGTGTATGGGAAGGAAACAGTGACTGTTTGGCGAATTGGGAATATTGGTGAGTAAAGCTAAAGAGGATGGAGGATTTGTGGCATAAGTAAAAGTAGATATGGGATAGTACAAATTGGTGGGAATTCTAATATAGAGACTAATGGGAGCTGCCGTAATCCTTGGGAGGAACTGAAGGATATAAAGACTTTCAGAAATTCTGAAAGTTGGCCGTTGAGAAGTCTTGGAACTGATGTTTTCGTGATTTTGAAATTTTTTTATGTTCGGACCTCATTTACAAAGATTCTGATATGTATTCGAAGAGATTACAGAGTAATTCATGTCCTATGCTGATACAGTTTGAATAATTCTTCCGGAGAAGTTTTTGTGCTACATGTTTCTAGCATCTTACAACATTCTCATCCATCTTGTTACCTAACAGTATTCAAGAATTCACTGATTAATTTGATGCTCTCCTATGTAAATTGGTGTCAAAACTATATGCTCTATGTTATTTGCATTCTTGGTTGGGAAATATGACTGAACCATAAAATATCTTTCTGAATATGCCTCCTTAATTTTTCTGGGGCAACATTGATTGTCTTCAAATGTATTACATTGTTTTATATTGTTTGACTCAGTTTTTAAAACATTTATCTGCAATACTCTTCACGTGCTCTTGTTTTACTTTATATTACAATTTTAAACGAGTATGTGTGCAGGTTGTCATGACCTTAAATTATCGCGGTGAGCATGTTCTTGGGGGGCTTTACACCGGAATCAATTGGGGTAAATTTCCAACATACGGATGCCCAATACTACCTTTCAAAAGTGCAGAAAAAAGAGAGAGAATACAATTGCGGTAAATTTCCAACATCCTCCTCAGAACCACAATTCATGCATCGTGCTAATAATAATACGAAAGCAACTTATGCCATACCCAGGAGTGCTTATTGCCGGAAAACACAGAAATTCCGATTAGCTTTAAAACTCAACCATTGCACCCCAAATTCACATCCTAAGCTAATTTGAGGGTGTAGAGTAAGAATATCACCTTCGCCGGACCCAAAAAAGGTGGGAAACGCCTCAAACCGGTTGGAGAAAACTCAGATCTTCGTCGGAAAAACCCACCGCGAGCTGGGTTTATGGAACTCCTCGGTCTAGGGGCAGATTCGAGCATGCAAAACTCGAATGTTGTTGTTGGGACTCTCCTGAGTCGAATAGATGTGGTTGCAGGGCCGGCCACGACCGGAAAACTTATGAAAGTCGCCGGGAATGTCGACCCAAACTGGGTTGGAGGGTTCGGGTGCGGATTAAGATTGATGGAAGGTATGGTTGTCTTGGTTTGGAGAAGGAGATGAAATTGATGATTTTTGGGTTTGTCGTTCAAACGGTGAGTCGCAACGCGGCAGCCAGAGGGAAGAGGGAAAAAAAAATTGTATATATATATATTCTCAGACAGTGGCAGAAACGTAATAAAGCAAATTTAGTTGGGAAAAAGTAGGAAGCACACTGTGCTTATGAACAGTAAATCAGTTATATTTGGGTTTTAGTACGTATTGAATTTATATTTTTTCTCAAGGACTAGTCGCTACTTCACTCCTTCAGTCTCCCTCACCGACTTCTTTCCCAAAATTTCCGCACCTCGTTCTCCCTCCGTGGCCTGAACACAAACAATTGCAATTTCGGTAGCAGTGCCGTTCAAGTCGGCGAGGGATGGAGGCGGTGTCGATTTGCAGCGGCAGCGGCAGCGGCAGCACGGAGCTTTCGCCGGAGGAAGAAAGGATTTTGATACGGGACATTGCTTTGGCTGTTGAAGCCAATTCCAGGGAGGGCGATGTCTTCTACTTGCTTACCCAGAGTTTCCAGTTTATTTTATTTTATTTTATTTTATTTTAACAGTTTTTGGTTTTTTACTATGAAATTGATGATTAATTTTAAATAATGAGAAATTAGTTATTCGTTGTGAAATGTTGATATTTCTGTGTTTTATGGAATCCTTAATCTTCTATCAAATGGGTTGTGAATTCATATGTTGTAATGAAAATTGTGTCTAATGTTTTGTGTTTTTTTTCTTTCCCTAATTTGTTTTCAATTGGATGGTGGCAACATTGGATTGATTATGTGAACCATGACCAACCCAATAACCCCAATGATGCATCCTCGGTGTCGGAGCATTGTGATTCGCCTGGTTCCAGTACCTTAAAGAGGCCTGCTTGTATTGATAATTCTGACTTGATACATGGATGCAGCATCAGAGGACACCAGTTCGGGCATTGAGATACATGATACGTTACTGGAAGGCCGTGATTATGTGTTGCTCCCGCAAGAAGTTTGGAACCGATTTCATACATGGTATGGAAATATCATGCCTTTTTTGTTAAGCCTACCACTATGGAAATTCATATGCACTCAAATGTTTTCGTGAAAAAAATCATATATGTGTACACACACATATGTAAATATTTACAAACATCAGTAGACTTCTTGTTGATGCGATTATTATTATTTTTTATTGTAAAAGAAAACCCATAATGATCTTAAAACGCCACCAATTTTATTGAATTAATTGTATTTTAGAGATTTGTTACTTTTTTGCAATGTTACAAATTGATTGAATAAATTTAACATTTTTGAAAAGACCAGCCTTCTGGAAAATTCCTTTAGTTTGCATTTCAGTGATCATACAATATATATAATATGCATATATTTGGGGTTGGAAGAGGTAACGAAGAGTGTATCTCTCCTTACTCTTAAATGATTGCTCTTGAGCCGATATCAAATTTCATTTCCATATTTTCAACCTGTTGTTTTTCGCAATTTAATTGTGGTTGTGGGAGAATGTCAAGAACTACATGTGTAATGCAGTGTTTGTGGTTGTAGGTATGGTGGTGGCCCAACATTGCCAAGGAAGGTGATTAGTTCCGGTCTTTCTCAGGCGGAGATGACAGTAGAAGTGTACCCTCTACGGCTTCAATTACTTGTGATGCCAAAAGGTGACCGCTCTACTATAAGAATAAGCAAGAAGGTAAGATATAAGGCAGATTATGATGTACCACTTTCTTCAGTGGTAGTTGTGACTCTTTAGTAAGGTCTTACAAAGTATATGCTGATTTTTCTTACCTGAAGATTGAAATTCTTTTGGCAGGAGACCATTGCAGAGCTTCACAAAAGAGCTTGTGATATCTTTGATCTTGGCATGGAACAAGTAAACTTTCCTATGTCTCTACTTCTGCATCTAGCTTCATTGTTTAATTTAAATATTTGTTCAGGAGCTCGTTTACTCCCCCGTATGTTGGTACTTAAGAATTTCCTCGACTGAAGGTATGCATTTGGGATTACTATAGGCGCCGGAAACATGCCCTGATGAACGACATGGATAAAACACTTGATGATGCCAATATACAGATGGATCAAGATGTGAGTCTTCCATCACTTTATTAGAATGACATGCAAAAGTCTGCTTTAGCATAGGACTTCATAATTTCATATAATGGTACATAGGATTTTTTATACGTTCATGTTCTGCTGAGTTAAGGCTACATTTCCAAAAAGTTGTTTCTTAATCTTGGAATCACAAACATATACTCCTTTAACATGATATTATCAGAAGATTCTTGTGTCCTTAATGTTTTATAGGCTTTTAGGATTGAATTGAATTTTTCTTTAAAACATCGAGTATAGATATATTGCGTTTGTATTGCTATTCACCAGAAGTACCGTTGTTTACTTATTATTCTACCCAGAGCATCTGTTTTGCGTTGCACACTATTTCATTAGAGTTTTGCGCTGTATGTTGTTGGGTTCCTTTATATTGATTAACCACCTCCTGCTAGTTAGTTAACTTGGTTAATTAGAGCGTATTTTTGTAATTATCTAGCTCCAAATGCTTCAATTTAGCTTGTTGGCCCATTTTGACCTGGCATCTTATTTTCTGAATAAGAGTTATTGGTTACATTCTCCTGGAGGAACTTTTTGAACTGTATATCTATGTACAAAAGCAATTTACATTCACTTACAGCTTTCTGTGTTTCTTTTTTGTTTATCTTTTTTTTTTTTTTTTCAGTAACCACCATTTGTTTGGTTTTTATTGTGGAGATCTGTCTATTATATACCTCTAGGTACCAATGCTTGGTTTGTTGGCATATAGAGATGTGTCTGTGAGTTTGGCTTCTTATGGTGGGGCTGTGACTGCATTTCTGTGGCCTATCACTGATCTAGAGATTGGTTTCTGTTTGAGATGAGCACTAAGGTGCTTATTCTCTGTTGAAAATTAAGGTGGCATGATAATTACTGGAAAATTTAACTTTAGTTAATCTTATTGAGTAATATGCACTCATTTTATCTTTCTTTGTTAAAAACTTTTTTGGTTAATGATAATTACTGGAAAATCTAACTTTAGTTAATCATATTGAGTAATATGCACTCATTTTATCTTTCTTTGTTAAAAACTTTTTTGGTTAAATTGGCAAAGTAACTGGAGAAAATTGTGATGGATTTTGTGTGGGAACGGGTGAGGGAAGGAAAGGACCATCAATTGTGATGGGACGTAGGTCTACAGTCAAGGGAAGAGTGGCCTCCGGTGGTTGGTATTATAATATAGTGGAAAAGGAGCATGGCTTCACTTGTTTAATGGTTGTGTAGATTTCCTTATTGGAGGCTTTACTTTGGCTTCATTTAATTTTAGTTGTGTTTTTCTAATTCCAAACTGGTTTTGTTTTGTGACCAAAAGCAGATTCTGGTGGAGGTGCTTAACCCTGTCAATGGTAACACATCGGGCGGATCCGTGAGTTCTGTTCGCTCCTTAGAGAAGGAAGCTTCCTCTGCTCTTGTAGAGCCTTTTAAGTCAAGCTTGTCGATTGCAGGAGGTTTATCTGCAACCAGGGGTGCATCAAAGAGCTACAGCTCAGAGCTCATACATAGTCAAGGCCTGATTGCTAGAGAACTGGATACTACATACGGTACAACTGGTGTTAGTACTAGGGGGTCATCTTGTGGTTTGACTGGGTTGCAAAACGTTGGGAATACTTGTTTTATGAATAGTGCTATACAATGCCTCGTTCATACACCGGAGTTCGCTAGGTATTTTCGGGAAGATTATCATCAAGAGATAAACTGGCAAAACCCTCTGGGCATGGTTGTAAGTTTCTAACACTATACTATATCTGAAATGGTTTTATTTTAACCGAACTTAAATCAGCTCTATGTGCTTTGTGAAATCTATACTTTTGTCAAAATGTCTTGAATCAGTTTTGTAGATTTTGTTTCCTTATTTTGTTTGATGTGTTCAGGGTCTTCAAGACCCTGAAATCTTTGTTTCTTTTGCAAGAGACCTCTACGAATGCTAGTACTGAGACCTCAATGAATGCTAGTACCTGTTTATCTCTATGAATGTTTTGTGTTCAATCACACATGTTTTCTAGGAATACCTTTACTCTTCTTGAGGGTCTTGCTTGCTTTTATCCACAACTTGGCTGTTTACCTTACACTCATTACAAAATGATGCATTTTTATGTCTATTCTTAGAGTTGAAACAAATTACTGTTCGCAATTCTCTAGGATGTCTAGGTGATGAAAGATTTTTCAGGAACAAGATATTTTGTTGAAATTGGTTTGTTGATTGAAGTCCAAACAAGCAGTTTGAAGGATATACCCACATGGTGTTGATGTGTCTGTTATAAACTTATAAATTTGCTGATTTGTTTTTTTGCTGAATTTGTTTTGCTAAATTGGTCAAAATGTAGGGAGAGCTAGCTGTAGCATTTGGTGAGTTACTGCGGAAGCTATGGGCACCTGGACGAACACCAGTTGCCCCTCGACCCTTTAAATCAAAACTTGCTCGCTTTGCGCCTCAGTTTAGTGGTTACAATCAGCACGATTCTCAGGTTTGGTACTTGACATTTAGGTTTTTCACCAGCGTATATACATGCAATTTGCATTAATGAAAACCTAATTGTTGTTTCAGGAGCTTTTGGCATTTTTGCTAGATGGTCTTCACGAAGATCTGAATCGCGTGAAGCACAAACCTTATATAAAGTCTAGAGATGCTGATGGCCGGCCTGATGAAGAAGTCGCTGATGAGTATTGGGCAAACCACATTGCTCGTAATGATTCTATAATTGTTGATGTGTGCCAAGTGAGTATGTCATTGGAAATATTATATGTCAAAATAACTTAGTATTGTTCATTGTTGAAGTGCTTAACTGAATGCATTCTTGCAATAGTGCTTCTATCATTAGATTCATTACTACTATTACTGCTGCTGCTCCTAGTATCTGTTTATTGTTATTTATCATTTAAAATTGAAAGTTGATT
The DNA here is from genome assembly GCA_024362995.1 of Heteromeles arbutifolia. Lineage (NCBI taxonomy): Eukaryota > Viridiplantae > Streptophyta > Magnoliopsida > Rosales > Rosaceae > Heteromeles > Heteromeles arbutifolia. Next base: position 20,388,890 of record JANCRC010000012.1, read on the forward strand.
CTGTTCATTATCTTTTCTTTCATTATGCTTTATCGATCAAAGACCTACTAGATATATGGTAGATAGGGTTTTCATGACACAATGCTTTTAAAATGGTGTCAATGTTAAAGAAAGAGGTTTCTTTGATTATGCTGGTTAACTCTTCATATGGTACATGTGGATACCTGGATTCCTGCAATATTAGTCTGTTGTGCCTCAAGGGCCGTTCAAATTGTTGTTTCTTATACATTTTGGGACTTGGCACTAGATGTCTATCCTGTTTTCTACTTGTACTTTTGCTTGCAATAGTTCTTCCTTTATTATACAGTTCTTGTAAAAAAATTATCTTCTGTACTTGTAAAACTTAAGATTAAATTATGTGGTTTTGTTCAGTGGTTTATGCCCTCCACAAAATGTGGGTAAGTTATGCATACCTTGCTACCATTGTCAATTGAATAGTAGTGTAACTGCTGTATTAAAACTATATCGTTTCTTAACCTGTGGGTGAAAGCTCATTGTCATCCCTGTAATTAAATTTAAAATTATTCTTTCAAGTTGAGTGACTTACCATTTTGTTCTTCCTTCCACTCCTCATCGCCTTAAAAAGAATCAGGATCTTTGTCCTAAGCATAGAATTGTTCTTTCAAGTTGAGGAACTTTCCTTTAATTGTAACTGTTCTCGTACATAGTGAAATACACACTACAAAGTATTGTCAATGTAGCCCAAATATGAGTGAACTACTCAACTGCCATCTTATTTGTTTGATTGTGGTTTTACCACTCTAATGATGAACCAAAATTCCCTGTCAACAAGTTTTTTAGTGTCTGCTGACGTAACAATTTTCTTTGATTTTCTCCCAAGCAGTGACGTGTCACTTGGTTTGTACTTCCACTGATGATGTACAATCCTATGCTTTCTGCTCGCAATCTTCTGAGACTTGTCAGTTTTTTTCCTTTGAAAAACCTCTAAATCTTTTCATCTGTAAACCTCAAGCTTAAGACAAATTTCCATTCATTTGACTTAGCAGGTATCTGAGTTTAAATACGCTGGTTATACGTCTAGGTCTTATTCCTTGTATGATTTCTCCTAGTGCGCTAATTCTAAGGGTGTTTTTTTTTTTTTTTTTTTCTGACTGACAAGTTTCTTCAATTTGTCCATGGATTATGCAAGTGATGGTCTGTGACTTATCTTCGTATTATTCTTTTGATTGCCTTATACACTTATCAAATATAAGCTTCCTAGAAGGCCGGTGAATCATGGTTTGGTGTTTCCAGTGCAAGAGATATTTTCACTAAATCTTGATACTTATCGAAATGTTTTTCCTGGTAGTTTGTAATAAGCATTAGTTTTTTTCTCATGGTTTTAATTTTTCCTATTTAACAGGGCCAATATAAGTCAACTTTGGTTTGTCCCGTTTGCAATAAAGTCTCTGTTACGTTTGATCCCTTCATGTACCTTTCGTTGCCACTCCAGTCCACCACCACTACATCAATGACAGTGACAGTTTTTTCTTGCGATGGAAGTGCATTGCCATCTGCTTCCACTGTCACTGTCCCAAAACAGGGACGTTGCAGGGACTTGATCCAGGTGCTTAGCAATGCTAGTTGTGTGAAGCACAATGAAGAGCTTTTGCTCGTGGAGGTCAGCGGCATTTTACATTTGGAACTCATGTTTCTGTGCTTTATGAATCTGTATGTATGGTTGGTTAACGTATTCAATTTTGTGTTCACAGATACGAAACCATATGATTCAGAGATTTTTAGAAGACCCATTAATATCATTGTCTACCATCAAAGATGATGACCATCTTGCTGCTTACAAGGTTCCAAAGTTGGCAAACAAAACAAAATATCTTCAGTTGATACATCGCCGTCGAGAACAGTATGTATACTTTGACCTTCACCTTATACTCTGCACAGTGCTTAGATTGATGGACAAAGCTTGCTCTCCCCCACTCACCCTAAAGTTTGATTCCTATACAAAAGTTAGTTTCCTTGTTTGACTAGTTAGTTTCCTTGTTTGACTAGTCCCAGCTAATTTAGCCACTTTTATAAGCATTCTGAAAACAAGCGGGTTGTTTAGTTAAGAACTTAGACTGAAAAAATATAATTTATCCAAAATTAATTTTTATTTTTTCACATGTTCCTTATCAGAACAATTCGTAAAAGAAAAAAATTGTGGTGCTGATTTGACGTCTCATTTCGACCATAAACAACAAAATTGATGTGGTGTTGATCTGTATTTCTTTTTGAACTATAAACAACTGAACTTGTTTTGATGGAGTTACCTGATATGTAGATCATTTTCTAGCTTCTACTACTAACTTATTATTGTCTCTTGGAGGAATTAGTGATTCCCAGGTTGCATCAGTATGGAAACCCTATGGAATACCTCTCGTCTCGTCAATCTCTTGTGCTGATGAAATTAAAGGAGGCAACGTACAGACAATTGTTCATACAATGCTTTCTCCAATGCTTAAAGCTAAAAGTATGGATATATCTGGTGTAAGCTCAACAATAGCAGGATCAGATGCCTCTCTTGATTTGCCTTCACGCGAAGCATGTACTGATTCCACGGTATCAAATTCAGAGAACAAGGACATCACTAGTTCTGAACCAGTGAAATCCCAAGAGTTGCCTCTAAAGTTGGTGGCTGAAAATAATTCATGCATTGATCTATCAGCGAGGAAAGATAAAGCCATCAGACTGGCCGGATCATCAACGTCAATACTAATATATGTTGATTGGTCACAGAAGCTTTTAGAAAAGTATGATACTCATTATCTGGAAACCTTGCCCGAAGTTTATAAATATGGACCTGTAACTAAGAAAGCCCGAACTGAACCTCTCTCCTTGTACACCTGCCTTGAAGCTTTTCTACGTGAAGAGCCACTGGTGCCTGAAGATATGTGGTTAGTCTCTCTCTCTCTCTCTCTCTCTCTCAGCCGTAAACAGAGGTCTTTTAATCATGTCTAGTGTGCTTTTTAACATCAAGAGTGCTTTTTGAACGGAGCTGCATCCTGGTTAATAAGCGGATTTTGGATAACTATATATGCTGTTTGGACAAAGATGTATCCAAACAAGCATGTCTTAAAATAAAAGAATTGTTTTCCCTTGATTTTGTCTATGTGAAAGGTTTTTAACTGCTTGTGAAGGAGTTCGGTGGCCAGATTTTGGTGAAGGATTAACATAGTAAGAGGTGAGAGAAGGAAGTTAGAAAGAGGAAAGAGAAATGAATTACGTGCCTTACAATTGTTCCTTTGCCGATATATGAGTCGTTAAATTTTGTACTGTGCCCTTGCTATTGTAGTCTGTCGTTGGAGTCTGGTGGCGTATCTAAACTGTAGTCGATATTATGCCAGTGACTAGAAGAAGAGTAAGGTCTAATTATTTCCATTTGTTGAAAGAGAAAAAATTGCTACGCACCCCCTAAATATGAACTTAATGAAGTGTATGGTACGGTGTAGGTACTGCCCCAAGTGCAAGGAGCGGAGGCAAGCAAGTAAGAAGCTTGATCTATGGAGGCTTCCGGAAGTGTTAGCCATCCATCTAAAGAGGTTCTCATACAGCAGGTCAATGAAGCATAAACTGGAAACCTTTGTGGATTTCCCAATTCAGGATTTTGATCTAACATGTTATGTAGCTAGCAAAAACAACTTGCGACGTCAACTTTATGAACTCTATGCCTTGACCAATCACATTGGCGGAATGGGTAGCGGCCACTACACTGCTCATATCAAGGTATCTGGGATGATTGATTTATATTCTGATGAAATATCAATCAGTTGCATATTAACTGATATTGACCGGTGTTTGTTGTACGTACAGCTTCTAGACGAGAATAGGTGGTACAGTTTTGATGACAGTTGCGTATCACCGATAAATGAAGACGAGGTGAAGTCAGGCCCTGCGTATGTACTCTTTTATCGGCGTGTGCCAACTGAAGATGCCGCTGTAAGTGATGTGGCCTAATCCTTTACAGCAGGCGAGCACAATGTCTAGTGTTTGCTCACAAAAGTAGTAGACTTACTCTCAAGGGCAATGTTTATGTATTGGGGATGCGAACAGAGGAGTAATAGTTAGGTATATATCCACTGGTTTTGTATTTTGCTTATGGATATGCAAAGTGTAGATTATATTAACCTGTCATTTGTAATTTGTATTAGAAAAATTACAACCTAATGAGAGGATTAACATTTTCCCACCATGGCCACCACCGCGTTCACTGTCCACGCCGCCGTCACCCCTTCCACCTAGCAAGATAGTTTTCAAAATCAATCAGGAGTTTCTAATTTTCTCACATTAGACACTAAGGTATTAAAATTGTATCAATTTATACATTTCTTCTATTTGAATGTCTAATCCTTCATTAAATTGATGAATTTTTTCTTTTTTGTTAATGTGATACTAATTTAGCTGATACGTCAACCCATACATGGGTCTTATGCTCATCATGTCATATGAAGGATCAAATAGTTAATCAGGCCAAATATATAAAATGTAGAGTGTAAAATGTAGTTTACCCCTTTTACTACAAATGGTTCTTAACGTAAACAAAAGACACTACAGATGGTCCTTAATGTTTTCGAAAGTCAGTGTTGGTCCTCATTTTTTCAGAGTGAACTTTTTGTGTGAAAAAAATGGAGTTTCTATTTAAACCTCCCTGCCTGACTAAGTTCATCTCATTTTTTATTTACACTGCATAAAAAATTAGAATTTAAATATTTTTTTTCTCATTTTTTATTTACACTGCATAAAAAATTAGAAATTAAATATTTTTTTAGTACACCACTTTTATTCCCAAATTACCCTTAAACACTAACACACCACACCCTTAACTTCGTATTGATCATGTCCACCAAGGTGAGGGGGACGGTGAACATAATTAAGGCCACTCGGGATTAATTTTTTTCACCAAAACACTGCTTTACTTTAAAATGTACCACCAAAACCTGTTTGGTAAGTATTTAGAGGCATATGCTTATTTTTAAAGTTTAGGCCTCAAAAGACTAGCTTTTAAAAGCACCAATTATGTTGCATTTTAAAGTCATTTAAAAAAAAAAGCAAAGTAGGAAAAATACGGAGGTTTAATGAAATTTTTCCTAGGCCTAGAATACCCCCTTTATTTTTCTAAATGACCTAATCTATTTCTGAATTTTAAGCCGTAAAATTATACTCTAATCTGGCTGGATACCCAACTATATTTATGAACGTCTCTGCACAGCCTCACCTTCATACTTCCATCTTTCTCGTAACTTCTCCTTGTTCAATCTCCACGAACTCTTGATTGATAAAAGGTACAAAATCAAGCTTTGAATTGTATGGTTTTCGTATTAAAGTATTTATTTTTCTTTTTGGTGTAATATGTTTTTTGGGCATTTAGATCTAGGTTCAAAAAATCAAAATGGTTATTAAGTCCATTATTATCTTTTATCTACTTTTTTCTTTCTTTTATATTCATTTTATTTTCAAAAATATTAGCGATAAATTAAAATCTTCTAATTTCACGCATCTTCTATTTCTAATAAATCTACTTAATATCTTCTAACAAAAACTAATATACTAACACAAATCCATCTAAAGAATATACGACCCTAACTCAAGTAACAAATATATGAATGTATATTATACCTATAAGCGAGATTTGAAACCCAACTAAAAGGTACAAAAACATAATATACCTACAAGCAAGACACATAAATATGTGATACAAGTTGATTATAAAAAAGAATATATCATATAGGTAAATAAATTAACCTGTGATATAGATTGCTTATAAAAATAAAAATAAAATCTATAAATGGGGTTTAGAATATGAAGAAAAACAGGAAATAACAAAAAGAAAAAGAAACAAGAAGAAAGCATTAAAGAGATAATTATGAAGAAATTTAATTTTTATAATAAATATTATCATTAAAGAGATAATTATTGATAATAAAATAATCCTAAACTTAAAGGATTGGACTTATTTTAATAAACTGGATTATTCTTAATACTGGCTAAAAAAATTGGACTTATGCCAAGTTTTTCTATTTTTTTTCTTTTTTTTAGTTGTAATGATAATTTTTTTTTTGGAGGTAGGAAACTGTCCTAATCCTCACTTTAAGAAAGAGGGATGGAAAAATGTGAGTATTAACCTAAATAAAGAGACTGGAGCTAGCCATAGTAAGCAACAGCTGAAAAAAAAGTGGGATACACTTTAAGAGCAATGAAAATTGTGGAAAGAACTAAGGGGAAAAGAAACTGGTCTCGGATGGAATCCCACGGTTAACATCGTTGATGCTTCTGATGAGTTGTGACATAATAAAATTCAGGTTTGTAAGCTTCTTGTTAGTTTTTGGACATTGTCTGTCTATTATTTAGCATGAATGCATTTCAATACCTGTTTCTTTAAATTGTAGATCAATGAAAAATATATTGACTAGAATTGTTGAATTATTGTGGCATGATCATATTTATGTTATCTGCTCATCGTGTGCTACGTTGATGTTAGTACTCGCCCGGGCCAGGCCAGTCTTCACCTATATGTTCACATCGCACCGTACGCTCACTTTGGATCCATTGTAGGTGCCAGTCTTGTCCTATATTGCTATAGGCAATTAGGACTCGTATGTGATGTGCATAGCGCCAGTCTTCACGTGATTGTAGTACTAGAGCGTAAATTATTATTACACCTAGTCCTGTTCATGTCAAAATACCTCTGCATGAACTCGTGTGTCAGCATATGTCGATGAGCACCCGTCTTGATATTCGTTTATGTGAGTTATTGTGGTTGCCGTACGCTATGGTTTATTTATGAAATATTGTGAAGCTTTGCACTTTCGAGATGTTGATGTTTATGGTAAGTATTATTATTCTATACGTAGTATGCTATGTTTTGTAAACTATACTTATTTTACAACGAGGGGTTATTACGTTTTCAAAAAGGTTTTACAAAGATTTATTTTTAGGCCCACTCACCCTTGTTTTTCGCCCCTCCAGGTTTTAGTAGCTGAGCTTTTGTGTCGATGAGGATTCTTAGCAAATCTTGGTATAGGTGACTACCTTCGATGGTATAATTCTCAATCTACTTCAACTGTACTTTACTTATGCATTGACATCATGTGTGACTTGGGTTCAATCCCGCTCACATGCGCACTCTTGCAATTAGGCACTTTTAGGTTTAAATTTACCCACATTTTCCACATCAATTCACTTTATGGCTTGGTCACCTTCATGGTGTCGGCCAGCATAGCTCGATTCGGAGTCCAGGTGGACATTCCGGGTCGGGGTGTGTCAGTTTGGTATCAGAGCATAAGTTTGGGTAGTATTGCGTTTATAACTCGTGTGATGTAACCATTTTAAATTCTTGAACATAATTGTCGAATCTTGCCACTTCGTCGAATACGAAAAACATGTTAGCTTTTCCTAAGTTTTGGGCAGTTTAGGCGACTTATCAACGTTTTAGGAGATCATTTTGGCGAACGCCTTTAGACTTAAAGTGAAGAAATTTCCTACCAAGGAAAGATGTAGATTTAAGGCAAGTTGAGAGCATTGAAGCAGGGCTAATGTATCAATAGTTGTGTACCACCGGAGATATACCCATCAATTACTATCTAGTCATCATTACCAACCCTTATATTATTGGAAATCAAAAATAGTTTTGATTACTTAGCAGTACCCGTTAGAATACCACCAATTAGAATTCCTATGAAGTTTTACTTTTCGTCGAAATCTCTGGATATGTCTCGAGTGACAATGTGGTGCTAAAGTGGTAGCACTTGATGGAAGAGCAACTTGGGGGACAGTCACTTTTGGTCCTCGATAGCACTAATCTTCTCAAGCACACTAGTTATAATTCCGAATCTTCATGAGGAAGATCGACTTACGTTAAAGTCCATTCTAAAGTAGGTTGTTAGCAAAACACTTCAACCAACACTAGTTCCCAGAATTCCTTCGATGTTGTACTTGTCAATTCGATGAATATAGGCATGAAAGTACGAATTGTTATACCTTAGATTAGCAGTAATCAATTTTCCCTAGAATCAATGAAACCATCTCTTAGGACCAGTTCCTTACCAATCATCTGAAACCATTAACCCGAGCGGGCTCTAACCTGTAATCAGCCTACGGTGGCGCTACTAATTGACGATACTGTCCGATATCTAGAAGCTGTCAACCAATATTTAGGCAGTATGATTTCTAATAGCGGACACATGCTAGTATCTGGGAGTGATACATTTTTGCCAGAACGCCAGTTCACAGTTTTAGGGTAACGAACAATATAAAAAATGTCATAAATGCGTTAATTAGCAGTGAGACTGATAGACTGATTAACAGTAACAACCTGAGTCAAAGAAATTACAATCGTGAAAACTTAAGGCAAGCCTTGTAGGAGAACAGTAAACTCGTAGTTGTTTTAACCATATCACCCATTTAGGTAACCAAAACCTCTTCGACCAGTCACTTTTCCAATCACTTCCACAGACAAACATTAGAATTGAAGCACAAGTTAAATTCCCGCTTTAAGAGTGAAATTGAGTATCGAGAAAGTTGTGAAGGCCTTTAGTACATGGCATAGTGAAAAGAAGTAGTATAGCACGTTTCGAGGACGTATATCTCTAGAGTCATTTCTCAAAATTTTTACTTGGGATACCACCGAAGCGGGAAGTAGAATACACCATCAATCCACCTTTTTAATACCACACTTATTCTCTTTACCTCGTATCGAATAACTCATTGGGCATTGTGAAAATTAGTTATAAAAATTTACCGATTAGGAAATTTACCCAAGCAAACACTTTATTTTAGGAACCTCAAACATAGTCATGAGGATGATAGGCCGAACCTTAGGATGGTACCTAGCTTCCTATCGACACAATCGGGTGATGATTAAAAACCGTTAACCCATACTTTGAATTGATGGTCTTTCCGACCAACTTTTAGAGCCCAAGTTTTCTTCCTTAGCCTGATGAATTCATAGTAGTCTTATCGATGACTTTCTCACCTACTCCAACAACAAAATCAAATTTTCTAAACACCGACAGTCAGCTTTATACCAAATTCCTCAAGTGTAGCTTTGTTTAGATCAAGTACTTTTCTTGAGAGACGTGATCTCAGCAGACGATATTCTTTTCTTTCCCCAAAAGGTTGCAAATGTAGAAAATTGGATATTCCCACAAATTATTGTGAAATACGAGACATCCTTGACCTTGTCAATTTTTATTGGCAGTTTGTTAGCTACTTTTCAGCTGTAGCGTTTCTCCTCACAAGTTGATTGAGGAAAGTTAGTTTATTTTTAGACGTTAAATGTGAATAAAGTTTCTGACAACTGAGGTGTTGTCTATTTCTTACCTTTGTTCATACACTTTTCGATAACATCGATAATTTTGAAATCCACGATGATGTTTTCGCTAGATGTTTTGGCTATGTAGATGCAGCACAATGGAGTATCGCTTATGCTTCCCAATGATTGTAACCGTATGAAATGAACCATCTTATTCATGACCTAGAGTCAACAATTGTCATCCTTAATTGAAAATCGGTTGACATTTCTCTGCGGAGAAACGTGTCCAAAATCTTTGCCAACCTTAGACCTTTCAAATACATCTTCATTTGAAAGGAACTAGATTTTTGACAATGGCAATGGAAAAACCAAATCAACGTCTACGAATGCACTATCGTGTATTACTCTGGTTGTACAAACATAATTACTGTGTACTACAGCAAATGACATATCTACACTTGAACACTTTCAACCTATTCTATTCCATTTCAGTTGGAATTCACGAGTATTGATATGACGTTACGTATAAATCATCAAGAAATCGTTCGAGTGGTTATAATCACTTTCCGTATTTGAATGGAGATGGGGAAATATCACCATAAGCTCCCGGTACGAGGTATCTTGTACATGTGGAGATCATGATGATGTTTCAGTGATTATCGACTGACTTGACTAGTCAGCTCACTTCCCGTTGGTTTAGATGGACTACAACTAGCCATTAGTAAAATTTCTCATTCTTGAATTTATTGGATCATCCGGCGTTTCGCTTAACATTTACTTTGACCGTGATCCCATATTCACCTCTTATGCTCAACTTTAGGCACGTGTCTACCCTACTGCACTCCATAATATTTTTGAGGCATATAGACTGTCTAAAAAAACCGTTGACATTGAAATTTTAGTTGTGACCATTAATCCTTCAATCACCTAACAAATACTCTGTTGAGCAAATATTTACAGTTGGTGATTAAATATCCCAAAAACTACCGTTGTAACAAGATGATATGCATTCAATCCAGTTATCTCGTACTCTAGATTTGATGACAATGCCAGAAACTACCGTTGTAACAAGATGATATGCATTCAATCCAGTTATAAACCATGAATGACAATGCCTCAAATTAATTGTGAACAACACTAATTAACTTTCAGATTTTCCTAAGTTCATTGAATTGGACTCAGCAACGCAACCAAATTATTCTTCTCAAGTTCCCTAACTATGAAAAGCATGATAGAGATACATCTCAAAGATCATTAAGCCCCAGTTTGGGGTTGAGGTGATTTTAAAAAAAGCTGCTGTGAAAAAAAGCTGGGACAGTTTTTGGTGTTTGGTAAACGTTCAGCTTCAGCTTTTTTTCACAGTTTTGGGTGAAAAAAAGCCAAAAACAAGAAGCTGCAAAACCCAGCTTTGAAAAACCGGCTTTTTTTCACATCTGTTTTACATAAAAGTTTACCAAACACTATAATACTGCTTTTTTTTTTTCAAAAGCACTTTTACAAAAAAGTTTACCAAACACTCTACTGCTTTATTTCACAGCTGCTTATTCTCACAGCACAGCAGAAGCAGCTTTTTTTCAAAGCACAGCAATACCAAACCAGCCCTAAGTTCTGTGAAAATCATAAGCATTGACAAAGCATTCATAACTATGAAAAGCATGATACTCCTACCAAGAATTTACTAAACTCAATCATGACTAGTGACTTTTACTACTTACAAATATAAGTTCATAACGATTAGGTGAAATTCCCTTATATTCTAGCATCAAATCCCTGCATGCAAACTAAGTGTGCATTCTTAATAAACATACAAGAATAAATTCTCTATAAAGCAGATAAGTAAATCGCATTCATGTTTTATGAAACAATAACTGGATGTAATCAATTTATATAAAACATATGATCATGGCTTCGAATTCACCTCTAGCTAAAAAGAAACTTAGTTATGCATGTTCATCATAACTAAAAAAACAATCTAAAATAAACATTGAATCTTAAAACAAAGATAGAAAGAACTCTGAAAATTCCAGCAACTTCAATGGATGAATGGTAGGCATGGCACACTCCTCTCCCTCTCAATTATTTGTGGCACTAATGTGTATATATAGGGTAAAGGCATAGCTGAATCCCAAGAGGAAAAGGATTTGGTTGTTTGGATTGGCTTAGAACTCCTAAAATCAGATGGGAAGTATTTAGAATAGGATAAGGACTCATTTTTCAGCTTGAAATAGGATGAGATAATGTTTTTCCTTGTCTTCCAAGCTTTAATTCTAATTGCTCAAAATCTTGGCACATGTTTTTTTCTTTTATATAGTATATATATTTGTTACTTTCCACATATATATTTATTAATGAATTTTATACGTGATTGCCATAATTAAATTAATGTGTATAAGGAAATGTCGTATTGTTGGGAAATTATGAATAATCCTACATGACGCACATGTAAGCGGACTATGAGGGATGCCTTAATTATATTTATGGCTAGGAATAGTATTACATTGACTAGAATTGTTGAATTATTGTGGCATGATCATATTTACGTTATCTGCTCATTGTGTGCTACACTGGTGTTTGTATTCGCCGAGGCCAGGGCCAGTTTTCACATGTATGTTCACATCGCATTGTACACTCACTTTGGATCCATTGTAGGTTCCAGTCCTGTCCTATATTGCTATAGGCAATTAGGACTTGTATGTGATGCATATAGTGCTAGTCTTCACGTGATTGTAGTACTATAGCGTAAATCATTATTACACCCAGTCATGTTCATGTCAGAATACCTCTGCATGAACATGATTGGGTGTGATAATGGTTTATTTATGAAATATTGTGAAGTTTTGCACTTTCGAGATGTTACTGTTACGGTAAGTATTATCATTCTATACGTAGTATGCTATGTTTTGTAAACTATACTTGTTTGACTGCGAGGGGTTATTACGTTTTCAAAAAGGTTTTACAAAGATTTATTTTTAGGCCCACTCACCCTTTTTTCTCGCCCTTCCAGGTTTTAGTAGCTAAGCTTTCATGTCGATGAGGATTCTTGGCAAATCTTGGTATAGGTGACTACCTTCAATGGTATAAGTCTCAATCTACTTCTACTGTACTTTACTTATGCTCTGACATCACGTTTGAATTGGGTCCAATTCAGCTCACATGTGCACTCTTGCAATTAGGCACTTTTAGGTTTAAAATTTACCCACATTTTCCACATCCCTACATTTTATGGCTTCGTTACCTTTCCGGTGTCGGCTAGCATAGCTCGATTTGAAGTCCAGGTCGACATTCCGGATCGGGATGTGTCATCTATTGTCATTGTAAGTGCCATGAAATTGCACACTGAATTTAAAATGCATTATAATGCCAATCAGCTGCCATTTGCAGAGAGTTTTGAGATGGGTGCCACCAGCTAATAGTTTTTACAAGCTAAATACTGGTAGTTCTCTTGTTGAGATTGCAAGAATTCAATGTGTGGGAGCAACGATTCGTGATAGGAAAGGGCAACTAATAGGGGCTAAGGCTACTCAAAGTTTATACAATGCTTTAGCCTTCATAACAGAACTACTCACTTTTAAACCTGATTTTTAGAAATGATACTTTACGTTGATCTACACTAAGAAGAAATGGTTTTAAATTCAGTAGTAATGGGTTGAATAAAATTTTTCAACTAACGAGGCAATTCACCAATTACAAAAATAAATAAATATATGATATAACCCAAGTAAACATTGAGCAGATCCGTGGCAGTACCTTTTTTACATAAATTTTGACACAAGTTTTTGCGAGGCCCACTTCGTAATGTATTTTAGCAATCCAAACTGCCATTCTTTTAAAACATCATTCATAGATTATCAAATAAAAAAAATAGACAAATAAAAAACCATTAAGAAATTCATTTGTACTGAATAAAATAGACGAATACGGTTTTACAAAGAAACATTTAGCCCTTAATCTAACAGTCATATAGTTTCAGATTTGGGTGATTTTGGTAGGCATGAGCTTTGAAGAAAGAACTCAGGAAAAGACGGTTCGGTTCGGTGAAATAAATTAGGAGTGGCCCCCACAAAAGCTTGCGTCAATAGTTGTGTAAAAAACAATGTCACAGATCTGCCCCAATATAAAAAACAAAAACTTTCGGCAAAACTGCAACAACAACAACAAAGCCTTTTCCCACTAAGTGGGGTCGGCTATATGAATCCTAGAACGCCATTGCACTCGGTTTTGTGTCACGTCTTCCGTTAGATCCAAGTACTATAAGTCTTTTCGTAGAGTCTCTTCCAAACTCTTCCTAGGTCTTCCCCTACCCCTTCGGCCTTGAACCTCTGTCCCGTAATCTCATCTTCTAACCAGAGTGTCAGTAGACATTCGTTTCACATGTCCAAACCACCGTAACTAATTTTCTCTCATCTTTCCTTCAATTTCGGCTATTCTTACTTTACCTCGGATATCCTCATTCCTAATCTTATCCTTTCTAGTGTGCCCACATATCTAACGAAGCATTCTCATATCCGCTACACCCATTTTATGTACGTGTTAATGCTTCACCACCCAACATTTCGTGCCATAAAGCATTGCTGGCTATACTGCCATCCTATAGAATATTTCCTTGAGCTTTAGTGGCATACGACGGTCACACAACATGCCAGATGCACTCTTCCACTTCATCCATCCAGCTTGTATTCTATGGTTGATGTCTCCATCCAACTCTCCATTCTTTTGCAAGATCGATCATAGGTAGCGAAAATGGTCACTCTTTGATACTTCCTGATCTCCAATCCTCACCCCTAACTCATTTGAGCCTCCGTTTGCACTGAACTTGCACTCCATATACATTGTCTTTGACCTACTTAGGCAAAGACCTTTAGATTCCAACACTTCTCTCCAAAGGTTAAGCTTCGCATTTATGCCTTCCTGAGTTTCATCTTTTGGCAAAAACAGATAAAAAACAAAAATTACTGTTTGCAAAACTTGTCAATTACAAGAAGGGACCCTAACAATTACTACCAACGACACACACAAATCCTAAATATTTATTATATCCGACTTTTCTGAAAAGAAAGTGCAAAGAATTTAATTAAAAAGAAAAGAAAAAAAAAATGAAAAAAAAATCTAGATAGGCTATATTAGATAAGATCAAATCATCTATTACCTAACCATAACGACAGAAATTCTTGAGTCTGCTTCTTCCTATAAAAACTCACTGAAGAGGCCGCTGTGGACAAACACTCAAACAGAAGCTGTAGCTCTTACGTCCGGTTTTTGGTGGAGACCCGATGTTTTGGAGTTCATCATCCATAGCCTCAGAAAGAAAAGGTGTAGATGAAGACGATGATCTCGATGAACAGCTTCTGATGGCTCTCACTATTGCCAATCGAATCACTGATCATTTACCAGAGGTAATTATCCCTAAACATCCCCATATTTAAGCCTTTAGTGTTTGATCATTTTCCATTAATTAGCTAGTTTATTGCTTTTCAAATAGTGTGGTCACCGTATCTGATATTGAAGCCAATTAACATATATTTTTGACATTTTTATTTTTCATTTCCCGTAGTTTTAAAAGTAGATGTAATCAGTATCAATTTCTTTTGGTTCTAAATTCAATATCCATTTGACTTGACAGAAAATCGTGAAGGAGTTCATACAAAGTAGGTCGACGTGACGTAATCAAATTCCTGCCTAGCTATTTGAGACCAGGGGGAACGATGATTGCTCTCAAATTGGTCTTCACTAACTCTGATAGTAGTCGCAGTAATAGCAGTGGTGTTGAAGTATACATGAAGTAATCAGCTTGTCACTTGATCTTGAGCCACCAATTCCTAGATATCAAGATGGTCATCATTGTACCAAGGTGTAACAGCCATCTTCCCTTAATTGAAGGGAGTTGACTGATTAGTTTCTTGCCTAGGATTGAGTGTAATCACCTTGATTTAAGGATTAGATTAAGCCTAGGATTAACGGGTCACTAGGGTCTCTCGGACACTAGGGTTACTCGGATGTTGCATGCTACTTCCTCCTCTCCCTCTCTCATCCCTTCTCCTATTTATACTTGTATCTTTGTATATTGTAACTTATGAAATACAAATCAATTTAAAACTTGAAAAATCAACATGGTATCAGAGCAGGTTCTTCTGTAACCTGTCTCTGCCAGTCTTCTGCTGCAAATTGTCTCTTCAAGCCTAAACTATGGCTGAAGAAGGGTATGTGAATCTTGGGGGGAAAACTCTGTTGTTCCTCCCTTAAATGTTACATTCTCAGATGCCTCAGATATTAAGGTTAACACAAATCAATGTTTATGTTTAGTCTTATTGAACAAATTCAATTATCTGCCTTGGTCTCGAGTTGTTTCTCTAGCTCTCGGTGGAAGAGGAAAATTAGGGTTTGTAAATGGAAGTATGGAAGTCCCAAACGACTCATCTCCCACGTACGGTGCATGGCTGTGCAAGGATTAACTGGTCATGTCTTTGCTGCTCAACACCATGGAGAAGCATGTAGCTGAGATTTTCAGTTACTCAAATTCCTGTCAAGACATGTGGAAGGGCTTGAAGGATATGTATGGAAATCAAAACAATTATGCTCGAGTTTTTCAACTGAAGAAAGACATTGCAAGTATTCAGCAAGATAGGAAAGCTTTTGTTCAACATCTTGGAAGGATCAAAACCATGTGGAATGAGCTAGATGTGTATCTTCCACACACTACAAATCCGACCATTCTCCTAAAACGAGCTGAGGAAGACAGAATTTATTAGCTATTAGGGAGTTTGAGCCCGGAGTATGAAGATCTAAGAAGTCACATCCTGATGAGTTAAGAGTTGCCCATCTTCAACAATATCTGTGCTACTATTCAAAGAGAAGAAGCACGGAAGAAGGTGATGAATGTTGAACATAGTTCAAGACTGATGGAATCTCGAGCATATGCCTCAAATTCTAATCACTCTGAAGCCAAGGTGTACAAAGGCGGAAACTCACACCTAAAGTGCAAATATTGTGATGCTGTCAGGCATATAGAAGGGAAGTGTTGGGAACTCCATCCTGAACTTAAACCTAAGTTCACCAAGATGGAAAAATTATACCAAGGTCTTCACAGCAAACTCACTTCAAGGCTCAACTTGCCGCTGTTCAATCTCCCCCCACCATGCCCCAAGGGTCCGTTGATTTCATGACAAATCCATTGACTCTCATCAATGAGTTTGCTGCCTACCTACAAGGTAAGGGACATGGAGGAGCTTCATCTGGTTCTAATACTGAAGGAGACAATCACACAGCTATGTTAGGCAAATTTGCTGGGTTCCTTGCTGGAAATAAAAAAGTACCAAGTGACGAGGCACTAGGTATTCTCAAAGCTTTCTTTACTGCCTTATTAACTAGTGTTGAAAATGATTGCTGGATAATCGATTCAGGTGCCACTGATCACATGACAAACAAAGTTACAAATTTGCATAGGTTTAAACCTTTCTCTAGTCCTTCACATGTGTCAGTTGCAAATGGAAAAAAACGTTCTAGTTTTAGGTTAAGGAGAAATCAACCTGCTTTCAAACAAAACACCTTCCATTGCCCTATATGTACCATCTTTCCCATTCCAACTTTTGTCAATTGGAAAAATCACAAATACCCTAAACTATCGTGCTATTTTCTCACCAGATAATGTACTATTTCATGATGTTCTTGCCATGAAGATGATTGGTGAAGGGGTTTTCATAAATGGACTTTACTACATGTGCAAGAACTCTAGTTTTACTCGGGCTCTTCAAGTTAAATTAAAGTCCATAGATGAAACTGTTCCCAAATGTTAGTAAGTCACATACTACATGTGATACATGTCAGTTGTCAAAATTTACTGGACTGCCTTTTGGTAATTCCCAGTCTAGAACATGTAAGCCTTTTGAAATGGTACACACTGATGTATGGGGACCAATAACTGAATCAATGGAAGCGTTTAAATACTTTGTCTTGTTTGTTGATGATTTCTCTCGAGTTAGTTTTCTCTATCTGATGAAATCAAAAAGTGAGGTGTTCCTTATCTTCAAAGACTTTCACATTCATGTTAAAACCCAATTTCAGTCACATATTAAAGTGTTAAGATTAGACAATGGCACTAAATTTATGTCCAACAACATAGTTCAATATCGAAGTGCACAGGGCATCATTCACCAAACAAGTTGTGTAGGTACCCCATAACAAAATGGGGTGGCAGAAAGGAAAAATCGAGATCTCTTGGAGAAGACTCGATCTTTCATGATACATATGAATGTTTACAAAAGGTTTTGGTCATTTGCCATTCTTACTGCGACCTACCTCATCAATAGACTTCCAAGTCAGGTGCTAGGGTTTAAATCGCCATATGAAGTGCTTAGGGATAGGAAAATTAATTTGACACATCTCAAGGTGTTTGGTTGTGTCTGCTTTGTTCACATCCAAGCACTGAATCGTGACAAACTAGAAGCAAGGGCAACTAAATGTATGTTTCCTAGGTATTCCTCCACCCAAAAGGGGTACAAGTGTTTCAATCCATTCACCAAGAAATGCATTGTATCCAAGGATGTTAAGTTCGAAGAAAACAGTCTTTACTTTACTCAGAATGGAACCACTATGAGTTAGAGGGAGGAAGTGTTCGATCTATTCCCACTACCTCAAACTGTTAACGATCTTGTGTTGCAAGAAGGCTCAGTCACTAAAACACACGATCTGAGAGAATCTCAAGATGAATTAAACAATTCAGATCATTCTCACGGTAGTGAGAGAGACCAGGAGCCACCCTTAGATCATGAGCCTCCAATGCTCAGGAGAAATCCCCCTCGAGCCAGAAATCCGCCAGCAAAATTACAGGATTATGTAACTTATGCCTCACGGTAAACCATCACTCATAGTTTCAGTGCACTGTCCTCCACCCATGCTGCTTTTCTCAGTGCCATTGATCAACACTATGAGCCAAGAACCTTTCAAGAAGTAGCTATTCTCCCACAATGGAAACAAGCAATGGCAGAAGAGCTCAAAGCTTTGGAAGAAAATCACACTTGGAGTCTAGTTCAACTTCCCTCAGGAAAAAAAGTTGTTGGAAGTCGATGGATTTACAAAATCAAGTTTAGAGCTGATGGTTCCATAGAGAGACACAAGGCTAAGCTTGTTGGTCGAGGCTTCACTCAAACTTTTGGAGTGGATTATAAGGAAACATTTGCCCCCGTTGCCAAGATGAACACAGTTAGGGTTTTACTCTCTGTGGCATTAAATTGTGGATGGTCTCTCTATCAAATAGACGTGAAGAATGCATTCCTTCACGAAGAATTATGCAGCCCCTTCCAGGTTATGATTGCCTTGAAGGTAACATGGTTTGCAAATTGCACAAGGCAATATATGGATTGAAGTAATCTCCACGAGCTTGGCATGCCAAGCTCAGCTCAGTGCTGGAAAAAATTGGTTTTATATGCAGTAATGCTGATTCTTCATTGTTTGTCCGCACTGGTATCAATGGGAAGCTAGTGGTTCTTATCTACGTTGATGACCTTATTATCACTGGGGATAGTGTTACTAAGATTGCAGCTCTAAAGCTCTCACTGCACCAGACTTTTGCTATCAAAGATTTGGGAAGGTTGAAATACTTCTTGGGAATAGAAATGGCAACATCTTCAAAATGGTTATTCCTTCACCAACGAAAATATGAGATGGGTCTTCTCATGGAAGAAAACATGCTCGACTTCAAACCTGCCACTTCACCTGTTGATTGTAAACTGAAGCTCGACATTGATGGAGAAGTTGTGCATGATGTAAGGCACTATTAAAGGTTGGTGGGCAGGCTCATCTACCTCACTATCACTCGACTATATATCATTTATGCAGTCAGCATGGTCAGTCAATTCATGCATTCACCCACTGTGCATCATCTCAACATTGTTAAGAGGATCTTACGCTACCTCAAAGGTTCCATAGGCCAATGGATCATCATGCACAATAACCATTCTACTGTTATTAGCGGCTACACGGATGCAAATTGGGCAGGGAATGCAATTGACAGAAAATCCACAACCGGCTATTGTACATTTGTTGGTGGAAATCTAGTAACATGGAAAAGTAAGAAACAACAAGTTATTGCTCGTTCTAGCGTAGAGGCTGAATATCGAGCAATGGCTGCCACGACGTGTGAACTGATCTGGCTTAAAGGTCTCATTTCAGACTTAGGGTTTTCTAGTTCTACACCTATGTCACTTATGTGAGATAATCAGGCAACTATACATATTGCTGCTAATCCTGTGTTCCACGAGAGAACCAAACATATTGAAGTGGATTGCCATTTCATCTGAACTCAAGTTCAAACTTAAGTCATTAGGACTGTTTTCACACGAAGTCATGCTCAACTTGCTGACCTTTTCACCAAGGCACTGTCATCGGTCCAACTTCATCGTCTCTTGGGCAAGCTTGGATCAATTAACCTCCTCAATCCAGCTTGAGGGGGAGTGTTGAAGTATACATGAAGTAATCAGCTTGTCACTTGATCTTGAGCCACCAAATCCTAGATATCAAGATGGTCATCATTGTACCAAGGTGTAACAGCCATCTTCCCTTAATTGAAGGGAGTTGACTGATTAGTTTCTTGCTTAGGATTGGGTGTAATCACCTTGATTTAAGGATTAGATTAAGCCTAGGATTAACCGGTCACTAGAGTCTCTCGGACACTAGGGTTACTCGGATGTTGCATGCTACTTCCTCCTCTCGCTTTCTCATCCCTTCTCCTATTTATACTTGTATCTTTGTATATTGTAACTTATGAAATACACATCAATTTAAAACTTGAAAAATCAACAAGCAGGGATTCCGTAGAAGCTGTCTTCGACCTCCCTACACAGGAGTAGCAACCCGAAACAACCAAAACCCATCAATTGCAAACGAGGGCACACATGAGGATGATTGCACCTCATATTTTGTAAAAGAATGACTAAAAAATGTCACTTTTTTATGTATATTGTTGTGCTCTTCAATTACTTATGTAAACTGTAAAGCCTATTCTAACTTGTTTTAGGCAATTATATATATAAAATTTTCTAATTATAGATATGTACATTTCTATGCATCCACTTTATAATTTATAATCGTAAATTTACTAAAAAATTAGCCAAAAAGAAACTGTATGGGTCAATCATTATACACTTATTCGTACTTGTAACATTGGTTAAATTGCAATAATGGTCTTTAAGTGTATCCGAGATTACTTTCGTTTTTGTGGATTATTCGGTTTCAGCTGTCCCCTGATTTCATTTTAATCCTTGGTTCAATTTGTTAATCCTTGGTTCAATTTGTTAACTTCCTATGTATTCCATCAACTTTTGTTGTCGTTTCAGCTTTGTACTTTGAATTTATTTTCGGAGAATTCATATATCAGTGTTTCAAATAGTTGCAAAGGTGAGAGGTTCGATACGTGGGAGGGTTGAAGGTATAGTTAATGTGGATCGGAGAAATTGGATGCATGGGTTGGGATGCTGGTTTAGGTTATGGGTCGGTCAAATGGGCGGTGTGGGTGATTGGTGTTTCTCTCGGACTAAAACTTGTCATGTACACCCTAGAATCTAAGCTTGCCTTGGGATTTTAATAAACAATAACGTACATCACCATGCACGTAGTCCTGTCATTAACTTGCTAAACAGACTATTCATATTCATGCACATAGTCTCATGCTTGCTATTTCTTCTCACAAAGAAAAACTTGAAAAGTTAAATGAAACTAACCTCAAGATAGAGAAAGATAGGAATAAGGTAATTATTTATTTTGCATCAGTTGCTAGATATTGAGATTGTTGTTAGAGAATCAAAGATGTTGCCTTCTTATAGATCGTAAGTTATGTGAATAAATGACATTTTTGATTAGTTTTATTTTTTCGAAGTGTTTCTTTTCTAATTGGAAGCACGATTGAAACTTGTTATTTACTCATAAAATTTTGTCAGTTTGGAATCAAAGTTTGAACTGGGGTTTTGTTAAGCTTAACGGTACGTGGCCACGAACATAGTCCATTCATCAGTTTACCATAAAAATGTTGAAAACTTTGATAAATGCCCACTTTTAGAGTCTTAAAAGGGTTTTTGCCCTCATTTTCAAAAGTCTTAGAAAAGAAGGGTGATCCCAAGTCAACAAGGCTACCTGCTTTACGAGGGTCGGCGGAGGAATGTCTATCGTGAGCAACATTACCCTTGCTTTGCATAAAAGCTGTTTTCACGACCTGAACCCATGACCTGTTGGTCATAAAGGTGCAACCTTTCTTTTGTGCCAAATAGAGGTGGCAAATCACCCAATTGGATTGTTAATGGGTACCCATTAAGACCCATTTATTGAATTGGTAAAGTATAAAGCCAAAGTTAGTGAGAAAGTGGCTGCAGTTGTTTTAGAGAATGCCCTAAAAATGCCAAATATTCCTCACCCAAAAGGAGGTTTTGAACATTCTCGCCAACATAGTAAAAAGAAAAATTCTTGAAGTCGGAGACGGTGTTTTTTGTATTCTTATTGGTGAAGCACATGATGTTGCTAATAGAGAGCAAATAGCCATTATTTTAAGATATGTTGATAATGATGGTTTTCTACGATGTCTTTTAGACACCGTGTAGGTTGACGACACTACTGCATCGACACTTCGTAGGGAGATAAAGAAAGTCCTTACTTTCCATGAGTTGCCCATAGAAAAGTTACGAGGTCAAGACTATGATGGTGTGAGTGATATACGAGGTCAATGGAATGAGCTACAATCATTATTTGTTAAAGAGTGTTCATCCACTTATTATGTGCATTGTTTTTCCCATCAACTACAATTAGCATTAGTTGCAACATCAAAAGAAGTGGTTGGTATATAGCATTAGGTTCAATTGTAAGTGTTATTACTACTTCTCCAAAGTGTCATACTCAGTTGGAGGCTGCACATGCAGTTAACATTGCAGAGTTGGTGGCTACTGGCAAACTTAAGACGGGAAGATGAGTTAATCAAATCGTACTATACATCGACCTAGAACTACTTGTTTGGGTTTTCATTATGATTTAGTGTGTGACTTGATACATATGTACGATGCGTCTTGTACAATACTAGATAACATAAAGAAGGACAAATCTGCTACAAACGCTTTGCGTGGGGAAGCTACCAGTACGGTGGAATTAGATCTTTTGAATTTATTTTCATCTTGCATCTATTGTAGGAGATCATGGGAATCACTGATATCCTTTGTCTTCAACTGCAAAATAAGTCCCAAGACGTTCTGAATGCTATGAACCTAGTCACTATTACAAAAGATGTCCTTCAGAAGTTGTGGTTAGATGGTTGGGCTACCCTTATTGATAAAATGAATTCATTCTGTAAGAAACATAATGTTGGTAGGTCCGATATGAATGCTCAATACAAAGTAGGAACTGGTCTTTCTTGTTCACAGACATGTCATATTACATTTGAGCATCATTATTATTGATATTTTCCATAATACAGTAGACTTTCAGTTGTTAGAGCTAAATAATAGGTTTAGTGAGGAGGCAATGGAACTTTTTGTTCTTAATTCTTCTTTAGAGCCAAGCTTGTAGAGATATTTTATTGCCGAGATTTCACTAAAAAGAGCTACATATGTTGAGGTGCGAGTTGAAAATCTATGAATAAGACGTACCACCTCATTTATGTTTCAAAAATTGTCTATTACTATTGAATTATGTTGGGGATTAGTTGAAACAAAGAGGTCTGAAAGGTATTATTTGATTGATAGGTTAATTCAACTTGTATTAACTTTCCCTGTTTCTACATCAATACTGAGCGATCATTTTTAGCAATGAATCTTATTTATGAGTTGACATGAGAAAAAAACACATCTTCCACATATTGAATGCAATGGACACCTCAAGTAGGCTAGGACAAGACATGAAGGTCATGTACACCACATCCACACTGCATCTACCTTTTCTTGTCAATTTGCTAACTAGTTTGCCAACCAATCCATTTACAAACAAAGCATGGAAGGCAAAATTTGCAATCCGATTTGCACTTTTTGGTTTGGGATTTACACTAATATGAGGATGGTGCCTTTTCCAAGATATGAAACCTTAAAATAAGGGGGTAAGTCTCATCCCTTTTGGTGCCTAGTCTTGAATAGAATCCCTAGGCCAACATGCTAATGCCGACTGGATTTACACTAATATGTGAAAAAACATGATTTTTGACATGGTAGAAACTGGGTATGCTCCAATTTGTGTTTCAGTCCAATTGCAGAAATTTCACAAAATTTTCCCTATGTGTGCATACGACATGCATATGTTGTGCATATCGCTTGCATAAGGTGTGCGTTTGATGCGCATGACATATTTTGTGCATATGGTATGCATAAAGTATGCATGGCATGTGCATGTAATGTGCATGGTATGTGCATACAACAAGGATACATAATACGCATGTTTGTTATCATAAAATATTTAGCAAATACATAGCACAATAATAAAATGCCATATAATTTCATTATGGTTGACGCGGTTCCTTTCCCTTCGTTAGTTAACGAGAATTCTCAAAGCCCTGGTTGCGTTCTTCCTCTATTTCGGCATTTCCCCCCCCGAAACGCTCATACAACTCAATATGGCCCCGACGTTTCTGCCATAATTCAAAATTTAGGGATGTGATCCTTTCTCCAGACGTGTCACCCTTCGTTTTCTGCTTGCTTGCATAGTAGATAGCTTTGTTGGCTTTACTATTGAGGTCCACAAGCTCTTTTTCTGCTTTCATTAGTTTGTGGTTCCAATATTCGGTGACTCCCATTTCATAATCGAGTCTCCCGCGGACCTGATCTATATATTTCAGCAGCATCTCCGAGTTCATAGAGCTAAACAATGACGTCGGATTTACCTTTGGTGACCCCGAAAGTGGATGAGGTTCCAACCACCTGTGGAACTCGACGTTGAAGCCCTTAGTTTCATGTGGGAACTTGGACATGTTTGTGTTGTGAATTGTTTTTGGCTATCTGAGAAGTGTAATTTTTGAGGGGTTAATGGTTATTGCAACTATGTGTGAGAAGCGTACTATACACAAGTCTACCATGAGAGGATGAAATCCGTTGAGTAAAAGAGGGATTGTGTTGAAGGTGTTTATGTGGGGAGATGTAATGCATGTGACCTTCAAAAGTTGTAAGAATCCCCACCACAACTTTTTTGTCCCCCAAAATTGAACGATGCTTCCAAATATTGCTACTTCATTTCCAACATAAAGGTTAGTGTGTTATCAAATCTCTTACCCCCTACATCATGTTGTGCATGGAGTGGTCCAGTCATATCTAACTATTTGGTAATATATGGTGATTTTGTGCAGATATAAACAATATGAAGCGTCCGGCCAGTTGGTGATTATACATTGATAGTTTCAACAAGACATGGGTTCGAAACTTGGCGGTTTTTACAATTCTTTTTCCTTTCTAAACCCATTCTTATGGTTTTAACTCATCATTAAAAGGACCTTTTGAAACCCAGAATCCAACACCTTGTATATACTGATAACAATATAGAAGCACAAGGCAAATAAAATGGAGATGACAAATGTGCATGTCATGTGCATATCGTGTACAATTTCTTTCATATTGAACTAAGACTTGTAATTCACAAACATTTTTAAACAAACACTGATTCGAGATCGAATTCACAAACATTTGCAAGTTCATAACAAAATTAACAAATATTGAGCATTCTATAACAAACCCACAAAGCCAAATCCACCAACACAACTCCATGAATTTGCAATACCCTAAACTAAAATTAAAACGCAAAACTCTAAGATTGAAACCCAGAATCTAAAATAACAAAACCCACAAACAAATAAAGATTTCCATAACACATTCCAAGACCTCTCTTCCCTATCCCTCTTTTCTTCGACTTCCCATCACTGCAAATCCAAAAAACCTAATTGAATAAACAAGTAATTAGATGCAGAAATGAAGACGATGCCTGAGTTAGAGAGAGAGAGAGAGGGACACACCAGATGACTGTAGAAATATGACAGCCGAAGCTTCACTCCTCAGAAAAAATGTAATTTTCTAGCCAAAACGGAAAATCTAGTACACAGATCATATCTGTAAGAATCGAACACTAATGCAAACAAGAAACCCTCACTTCAAAGCTGCACTCACGATTTCCTTCTCTTGAAAATCCGAGTTGAGAGATCTGAGCTCAACCTAGAAACCCAGAGCTCATAGAGCTCTCTCGGCATGCCTCTCTTCCAAATGACAAAAAATATTGAAATGAGTTGAGGGTTTTTAGTATTTATATGTGGGTCTTTTAGTAGTTTCGGTTTTGTGCATGGCCGGTTTGTTTTATTTCTATCCCAAGATTAAGAAAAAGGCCTATTTTTATCTATTTCCCATAAAACTATGGGTGGGTATATCAGGACTAGGTAGTTTGGATAAGAAATAATATCGGTCTCTTAAAATAAAAAACCAAAAAAGAAAAAAAGGAAAATACTGAAAGAAAAAGGGAAAAAGGGAAAAAGGAAAAAGAATAAAAAAGGAAAAAGGAAAAAGGAAAAAGAATAATATCGGTCTCTTAAAATAATATCCGTTGACAAATTATATCTTTCCAACAAAAGAAGTGGTTAATTATGGTTTTGCTTCATTCACTCGATATTGAGAATGTGGTAAGAGAATCACTGATATTGCTTTTAATTATAGGTTAAGCTTGTATATGTTTTCTACAAAGGTTTCAGAATAGTTGTTTTTTTTCTTGAAGTTTGTTTCTTTCAAGAGAATCAATGATCTTGCTTCTAATTACAGGCTTAGCTTGTATTGAGAATGAGCGCGCCGAATTTTTGCTAGTTGGAATCAAAGTTTGCGCTAGGTCTTTTAATAAGCGAAAGCGTATCTGACCATGCACGTAATCCCTTCATTAACTTTCTAAAAAAAAGCGTGATAGGAGCATATTTATGCGACTTAGTTAGCTTGTTTTCTTGCATTTACTTAGTTAGTTTCTAGTTAATAAAGTGTTTTAAGCTATTTTCATGTGTTTGTAGGTTCAAATGACAAAGTTGGCAAGAAAGTGCAATTTGGAGCATTTTAGAGCAGTTTTGGGCCAAGAATGGATATCACAAGTATGGAGCAAGGTGGATGGACGAAATTGAAGTCCAAGACAAAAAAGATAAGGAATCAGCTAAAAAGAAGGAACATTATCCAAAACCTTATCTAACCTTATCTTATCCAAACAAACCTTATCTTATCTTATCCTATCCTAATCTTATCCTACCTTAATTCCAGCTGCAAAGGGGACTCCTTTTCATATTAGGATGCTTAAAACCTGATTTCTAGAAGCCCTTATCCTTTCCTAGAAAGGTGGTGCCTATCCCCTTTCTAGAAGACCTTAGTTTCTGCCGCAAGTTTCCAATCCTTTTCCTCTTGGATTTCTGCCCAACCCTAGCCCTTTTCCTTCAAGAATTGTGCGAAATACATATGCCTTTCCTTCAGAAATTCATGCTGCACCCTCTCCCTATAAATATACATATATGTTGCACCATTCAGACCACCACCCCCTTCTCTCACCAATTCGACATACACCCATCCACAACCCATTGTGCTTGCAAGGAAGGAAGGAAGGAGCTTGTGCCGTGGCTTGCAATCCAAGGAGAGTTCAAAATATGCCATTGGAATTGTTGGGACGTTTCTGGTTCTCTCTATCCTTAATTTATTTCCATGATTGTTTTAATTTGGTTTTATGTTTTTAAAGACATGAGGAACTAATTTCTTTATAGTTAGAGGTGAATTCGAAGCCATGATTATATGCTTTATATGAACTGATTACGTCTAGTTATTGTTTCTTGAGTCTTGAATGTGATTTGCTTATCTGAGTTATCAAAACTTGTTTATGTATGTGGGTTAAAGGTCGACACTTAATTTGTATGCATGAACTTGATGCTAGAGTATAAGGAAATTTCACCTAATCGTTATGAAGTTATATTCACAAGTAGTGGAAGTCACTAGTCATGATTGTGTTAAGTAAATCCTAGGCAAGAGTATCATGCTTTTCATAGTTACGAATGCCTCGTCAATGCTTATGGTTTTCAAACAACTTAATGACCTTTGATATGTTTTTCTATCATGCTTTTCATAGTTAGGGAACTTGATAAGGATAATTTGGTTGCGATGCGTATTCCATCCAATTCAATGAGTTAAGGAAAATCTGATGGTTAATTTGTGCTATCACGGTTAACTTAGGGTGTTGTCATTCATAGTCTAAAGGAATAATAACTGGAAATTGGTTTGTATGCATATGTCATGTGTGGAGAAGGACCCTCTGACTAGCCTTTCATCCTTTTCAATTCACAAAATTCGTTTTATAAAGTATTTGATGCGAAGTTTTTGTTTTAAGTTTTAAATTCGTCAAAAACAATCCCCCTTTCATTGAGTCTTGTTATTTGAGTCAAAATATATTTTCTTTTAGTTTCTTTAGTCAAGTTAAGTTTGATTTTCGTTGGAATCACTTGTTAGGTCTAGAATTGAGTCTTTTTGATTGTTTGTTGCTGTTTTGAGTGTTTTGAGTCAGTTTTGAGTCTATATAGTCTAATATAGTGTTTTTAAGTCTTATTTGTGTTGATTAGCATCCCTAGTTCATCCCCGGTCTAGGACGATCCCTATTTACATCTTTACTACAATTGTCAACAATAGGGTTTAATTTGAGTGTTAAGTTAATTTTCACATCAAATTTTGGCGCCGTTGCCGGGGATTAGCAAACTTGCTAATCCCTTTTGTTTGAGTCGTGTCAAAGTGTGTCTGTGTGTTTGTCTTTGCTGTACCTTCTACTTGGTTGCTGAATTGTTTTTGTTCCTTGTTTCAGGTACTAGTTTATGACGCGTAGTTCTCAACCTATTCGTACAAACATCTTGGAGTTTGACGACGATTTTGAAAGAACTTTGAGAAGAAAGAGGAAGCAACCAGAACCTAATTCACCTAGTTCAAGTTTAGAGGCCGAATCTGAATTTGAAGAAGAAGAAGAAGAATAAGTCATGGCAGCGGACAATCGTACGATCAAAGAACCTTCAGCCTCGGGGTTGGACAATGCCGTGCCCCTTTGCATTCAATACTTCGAAGCTGCCCAAGAAAAGACCGATGAGTTTGAATTGAAGTCTGGCTTGTTGCATCACATTCCTAAATACCATGGGCTGTCCATGGAAGATCCAAACAAGCATCTTAAGGAGTTTGAAGTGGTATGTTCGAGCATGACACCCATCAATGTCGATGGGAACATTCTGAAAATGAAGGCCTTTCCATTCTCTCTTTTAGAAAAGGCTAATGATTGGCTCTACAAACTAGCACCCGGAACTATCACTTCTTGGGAAAGCATGAAGCGAGCATTCTTAGAGAAGTTTTTTCCAACTTTGAGAGTCATTCTCTTGAGGAAGAGAATTAGTGGCATTCAACAAAGCCAAGAAGAATCATTTCCAACGTATTATGAGCGTTTCAAGACTCTAGTTGCATCGTGCCCTCAACATCAAATGAAGGAAGAACTTTTGCTTCAATATTTCTATGAGGGACTCCTTCCAATTGAGAGACAAATGCTAGATACCTCGGCAGGGGGTGCTTTCGTTGACAAAACACCGGTTGCTACAAAGACTTTAATTGCAAATCGAGCTTTGAATGCACAACAATATGAAGGAGTTGGACAAAGGGACACCCCATGGCAACAACAAGTGCATGAGGTATGTGCAATTTCTGAACTTCAATCTCAAATGGCTAATCTCACTGTTCTTGTGTCACAGATTGCCGAATGAATGAAAGTGCAAGGACCAAGTGTTTATGGCGTGTGTACTATGCAAGGACACCCTTCTGAGCAATGCCCTCAATTGATAGAGAATGAAGGATGGATTTAGAGAGATCACCCAAACTTCAAATGGAGGGAGCCTCAACAACCTCAACAACAAGGTGGATTTAGACAGCAACCTCCGGGCTTTTATCCAAGGCTATTCGCACCAACTCAGTCCCAATAACAATCGGCCCAATCTCACTCTGGTACGTCAATGTATGATGATAATGCACTTAAACTATTAACTACGTTGTCGCAGGAATTGCAAAACCAAGCCAAGGAGGTGAGCGAAGTGAAGAAACAACTTGGGCAAATGGCGGAGTTTATGGGACAGTTTAGAGAACAAGGCAAACTTCCTCGTTCAATAGTTGTGAATCCAAAAGGGAGCTTTGAAACCGCCAAGGCCATCATGTTAAGAAGTGGCAAGGAAGTTGGAACTCACCCACAACCATCCAAATCAAGTAAAAAGGAAGATGAATTGATTGAAGAGGAGGAGCAAGACAAGCCCACGGCAAGGGTAGCACAACCCTTGCCACAGCCACCTAAGCAATCCAAACCGTCCTAAACCACCAAGGTAAGTCCAAATTCAAATTTTTCTAGTTCTATTCTACTAAATGTGCCCTTTCCTAGCAGGTTTAGGCAATCAAAGAAAGAAGAGAATGAGAAAGACATTCTGGAGACATTTAGGAAAGTTCAAGTCGATATCCCGCTCCTTGATGCAATCAAGCAAGTTCCTAAGTATGCCAAATTCTTGAAAGAGCTATGCACAACAAGGAAAAGGATTTTGAGCAAGGAAGTGGTCCAGGTAAGTGAGAATGTGTCGGCGATGTTACAAAGGAAACTACCACTTAAATGTTGTGTTATTGGAAATACTAAGTTTGAACATACTATGGTAGACTTAGGAGCTTCAATTAATGTCATGCCCTATTCAATTTATGCGTCTATAAACTTAGGAGAGCTTAAAAACGATGGTGTGATTATTCAATTGGCCGATCGTTCTAATGCATATCTGAAAAGAGTTTTGGAAGATGTTTTGGTGTAGGTTAACAATTTGATTTTCCACCGGACTTTTACGTGCTTGAGATGGAAGATTCAGCCCATTCTACCCCATTGCCGATCCTTATAGGGAGACCTTTCATGAAAACAGCCCGCACCAAGATCGATGTGTTCAAAGGGACCTTAATGATGGAATTTGATGGCGAGATTATTGATTTTAATATTTCTGAAGCTATTAAATATCCTAAAGATGATCATTCTTGTTTTTCTATTGATGTGTTTAATTCATTGGCGCAGGATTATCTAGATTCGTTGGACAAAGATCCCCTTGAAACAACAATTATTGAGGGATTGAGCCTAGAACCCAATCTGGCCGTGCCCAATGATGAAATTGGCGAGATGATGGCTGCCCTAGGGGCATTGCCACAACATCCTGGTAAGCCTTCGATCCCAATTTCAATTCCCGTTTCTACTAATAAGTTGTTACCTTCAGTGATTCAGGCCCAGATTCTTGAACTTAAACCATTACCAAGTCATTTGAAGTACGTCTATTTGGGAGACAAAGAAACGTTGCCGGTCATAGTCTCTTCAACACTCATGGCATTAGAGGAAGAAAAACCAATTCGGGTGTTGAAAGAGCGTAAAACAGCCATAGGATAGACCTTGGCTGATATTAGGGGTATTAGCCCTACAACCTGCATGCATCGCATACTTCTAGAGGAGGGGGCTAAACCAATATGAGAGGCTCAACGCCGACTCAACCCTTCGATGATAGAAGTTGTGAAGAAGGAGATTATCAAGCTTCTCGATTGTGGAGTGATTTATCCTATCTCGGATAGCCATTGGGTTTAACCGGTTCAAGTTGTTCCAAGAAATCAGGTGTTACAGTGGTGAAGAATGCTGAGAATGAGCTTGTACCTACCCGTATCCAAACAGGGTGGCAAGTTTGCATTGATTATAGGAAGCTCAACGCCACCACAAGAAATGACCACTTCCCTTTGGCGTTCATTGATCAAATGATAGAAAGGTTAGCCGGTCATTCTTTTTATTGTTTTCTTGATGGTTATTCGGGATATAATCAGATTGTCATAGCTCCGGATAACCAAGAAAAGACCATTTTCACGTGCCCCTTTGGTACCTTTGCCTATCGTCGCATGCCATTCGGTTTATGCAATGCACCTGCCACATTTCAACGATGTATGGTAAGCATCTTTTCAGATTTCATTGAGAA
Source organism: Heteromeles arbutifolia (assembly GCA_024362995.1). Taxonomy (NCBI): domain Eukaryota; kingdom Viridiplantae; phylum Streptophyta; class Magnoliopsida; order Rosales; family Rosaceae; genus Heteromeles; species Heteromeles arbutifolia. The sequence continues at coordinate 20,420,122 of JANCRC010000012.1, forward strand.
GATTATTGAGGTATTCATGGATGATTTCAGTGTATTTGGTGATTTGTTTGATAATTCTTTGGATAATCTCACATTAATCTTGAAACGATGCGTTGAAACTAACCTTGTTTTAAATTGGGAGAAATGTCACTTTATGGTAAAACAAGGTATACTTTTGGGTCATATCATTTCAGAAAGGGGAATTGAGGTTGATAAATCGAAAATAGATCTTGTACGCTACTTACCCTCTCCTACTTCGGTTAGAGAGGTTCGTTCTTTTCTTGGACATGCAGGATTCTATATGTATTCATTAAGGATTTTTCAAAGATTTCCAACCCCCTTTGCCGTCTCCTTCAGAAAGATGTGCCCTTCAAGTTCGATGAGGAATGTGAGAAGGCCTTCAAACACCTCAAGGAAATGCTCACTTCGGCCCCTATCATTGTTCCACCAAATTGGAGCCTTCCTTTTGAACTTATGTGCGATGCTTTTGATTATGCATTAGGGGCTGTTTTGGGACAAAGAGTGGACAAGCAGCCACACGTCATATACTATGCCTCTCGGACCTTGAATGACGCTCAATTGAACTATTCCACAACGGAAAAAAAACTTCTTGCTGTTGTTTTTGCTTTAAATAAGTTTCGTTCTTATTTACTTGGTACTAAAGTTATAATCTACTCTGATCATGCACCATTGAAGTACTTATTTACAAAGAAGAAGGCTAAACCAAGGCTTATTCGTTGGATGCTTTTTCTCCAAGAGTTCGATATCGAAATCCGGGACAAGAAAGGAAGTGAAAACGTGGTGGCTGACCACATGAGCTGTATGGTGCATGAAGAGGATGCCGTGCCTATCCCAGAGACATTCCCAGATGAGCAGCTGCTGTCCATCGAGGTAAGTGCGCCATGGTATGCCGATTTAGTTAACTATTTGGTTGCTAAACAAGTTCCAAGCACTCTAGATAAACACCAACATGATAAACTTAAGAAAGAGGCTCGATTTTATGTGTGGGATGATCCTTATTTTTGGAAATACTGCGCTGATGAAATCATTCGTAGATGTGTGCATGATTTTGAATTTCATTCGATTTTAACTTTTTGTCACACTTATGCATGTGGAGGTCACTTCGGCACTCAAAAGACTGCACGTAAAGTACTTGAATGTGGTTTTTATTGGCCTAATATCTTTAAGGATGCTAGAATTTTTTTGCATAACATGTGATCGTTGTCAATGAACCGGAAACATTGGTTCGAAAGATCAAATGCCGCAGGCCCCTATCTTTTGTGTCAAAATTTTTGATGTTTGAGGCATTGATTTCATGGGTCCTTTTCCTTCATCTCATGGTTTTTTTTTATATTTTACTTGCGGTTGATTGATGTGATTAAAGTTAAGCACACAAATTAAACCCTCTTGTTATCAATTGTAGTATAAACGCAAGTAGGGATCGTTCTGGACCGGGGATTAGGAGGGCTTGCTAATCCAACACAAACTGACTCAAAAACATAAAAACAAAGTTTAAAACGTTTGAAAAGACTCAAAGGACTCTAAATAGACTAGTAAGACTCAAAATAGGTTCAAAACACTCAAAACTGCTTAAAAACACTAATTGGACAGATTCTAGACACTAGACACAACTTTGGACGAAAACTGGATTAAACTTGACTCAAAACACACAAAAACACAAACTAAGACAGATTCTAACTAATTAGACTCAAACAAGTGAAGGGGGATTGGTTTTAGAGTGAAATTAAGCTAAAACAAACAAAGACTTTAAACTAGGCAGATTTAGACGAAATTGGGTTTTTAAGATGGATGGTGAACTAGCTAGAGGTTTCCTTATCCACACATGATTTATATGCATATAACTTGACTTCCAGTTACGTTTTCATTGAATTACGAATGACAATGTCCCAGATTAACCGTGTCAATCACTAATTAACCCTCAGATTCTCCTAATTTCATTGAATTGGACGGACAACTCATCTACAACCAAATTATTCTCATCAATTTCCCTACATGACATCATAATAGAGACACAATCAGAGATCATTACGCTCAATGAGAATCATAAGCATTGACGAGGCATTCATAACTATGACATCATGTTACTCACACCAAGAATTGAACTTAACACGATTGTTCCAGCAACCTTTACTACTTGTGAACATAAGTTTGTAACGATTATGTGAAACTCACTTATATCCTAGCATCAAATTTATGCATGCCAATTAAGTGTCGACCCTCAATCAACAAACAGAAATAAGTTCTAATTCAAACAGTTAAGCCAATTGCATTCATACTTCAAGAATCTGTAACTGAAATTTATCAAGTCATATCACACACAAAATCATGGTTTCAAAGTAGCCTCTAGCTAAAAACGAGTTTAGCCTCTCATGATTACAGTAAAACAAGGGAAAATTAAATTAATCAACGAAAACATAAGGTAGAAAACACCTAAGAACGCCCAGCACTCCAGATTGGGTGCAACAGGCTCCAAAGCTGCTCATCCTCTCCTTGCAGGGCTGCGGCACAAGTGGTTTAGGGTTTATGAATGGTGTTTGGAATGGCTGAGATGTGTAGAGGTGTGTAGAATTCGTATGGATGGGTGGTGGTGTGCGGCAAGGCTTGAAAATATGTATATATAGCATAGCGAACCCTAGGGAAATCAGTTTAGGACTTGGACTTAGCAGAAAAATAGGATTAGGGCCCTAGGGTGCGGCAATTAATTAGGAAAAGGAATTGTGGTCCAGTTAATTTCTGAAAAGGATTTGTAGAACCCAAATCCACAAGGAAAAGGCCCTAACAATCAGAATCCAAGAGGGAAAGGGCTTGAGAGGTGCGGCACAATAGGATAAGGGCAGGGAATGCCTTGCAAGGTAAGGAAAAAGGATTCTAGAAGGGAAGGAGGCGCCAGATTTATTGGACAAGGGATAAGACTTCTAGAAATCAGGTTTTAAGTCTCCTAAACTGAAATTAAATCTCTTTTGTAGCTGAAAACAAGGTAGGATAAGATTAGGATAAGATAAGATAAGATAAGATAAGGTTTGGATAATGTTTTGGATAATTCCCCTTCTTTATAGTTGATTCCTTATCTTCTTTATCTTTGACTTCTTTCTTCCCTCTTTTTAGCTGATTTCAAGCCTTTGTATCTTCAATTTCGTCCATCAACTTGCCTCCATGCTTGCACTACCCAATCTTGGCCCAAAAATGCTCTAGAATGCTCCAAATTGCTTCTTTTTGCCATCTTGACACTTAAAACCTACAAACACACGAAAATAGCTTAAAACACTATAATAAGTAGAAACTAACTAAGAAAATGCAAGAAAACATGCTAACTAAGTCGCATAAATATGCTTATATCATTGATTATGTTTCAAAATGGGTGGAAGCAAAAGCCACCCGTACAAATGATTCCAAAGTGGTTGTAGATTTTGTGAGAACTAACATATTTACTAGATTTGGAATGCCAAAAGTTCTTATAAGTGATGGGGGTTCCCATTTTTGCAATCGAACAATTGAGGCGCTACTCAAGAAGTATAACGTCACGCATAAGGTGGCAACACCTTATCATCCTCAAACAAGTGGGCAAGCCGAGGTTTCTAATCGAGAAATCAAACAGATTTTGGAAAAGACCGTTGGGCCAAACCGGAAAGATTGGAGCTTGCATTTAAATGATGCATTATGGGCATATCGTACGGCCTACAAAACGCCAATTGGAATGTCCCCATTTCGGCTCATCTATGAGAAACCATGCCATCTTCAGGTTGAATTGGAGCACAAAGCACATTGGGCCGTTAAAACGTTCAATATGGACCTTGATACGGCTGGAAATCATAAGAAGCTTCAATTGAATGAACTTGAAGAGATTCGGAACGAGGCGTACGAGAACGCTCTTATTTACAAAAAGAAGTCGAAGGCATTCCATGACAAGATGATTCGTACCAAGACGTTTGTCATAGGGCAAAAAGTGTTACTTTTCAATTCCCGTCTTCGATTGTTTCTAGGTAAGTTACGTTCTAAATGGGCCCGTTTATTGTTACTAATATATTTCCTTATGGTGCAGTCCAAATTCAAAGTTTAAAGACTGGAAACGATTTCAAAGTGAATGGACATCGTTTGAAGCCATATTATGAGCACTTTGAGGAGCATGTCGTGGAGGACATACCCCTCTAGGCCGTGGGCTCCAATGAAGCTTAAAAGGAGTTATCGTTTGACTGGAAAATGTTAAAGCAAGCGCTTCGTGGGAGGCAACCCATGCAAATAAGAAGAACTAGGAACCTCCAGCATTATAACCAGATTTGCATTTCTAAACCCTACTCTTTATTGCTTTTACTTTGCCATTATTGTCGTGTTTGTTAGTTGTGTTGTTTGCTTGCTTGTGTGTGAGTCTATGTTTGAAACATTGAGGACAATGTTTGGTTTAAGTGTAGGGGGGGGGGTAAACAAAGTGTTTTAATTGATATTTTCGTGGGATTTTATCACCTATCACTTCTAAAGTTGTTACTCACTGTTTTAAGTGTTTTTATTATGTTTTGAAGTGTTTTAATGTGTCCTATAGCAGAAAATCCAAAAATTCAAGAAAAAAATCGAAAAAGTTTTGAAAAATACCAAAAAGAGTCATTTTTAGAGTCGTTTTTGTGTGTTTGTGTCTTAGGGTACCTTCCAACACAATGATGAGGATTTGGTTTTTAATTGCATGACTGTTAAAGAAAGTTAGAAACATGGATTGAAGTTTGATATGCTCTTTGGTTTATGCTTAGTTGTAGTTGTCATTTATGAATTCACATGTAATCACAAAGAAAAAAAATCAGTTTTTGTAACATGCTTGAAGGAAGAAACTCAAACTAACGCTACAACCCTGAGAGACTTGAGCCTATTCTTTGTTTGGAGAGTTATTAATCTGTGAATTCTTGTTTTTTAAAGTTGTTGCATGATCTCATTATTTCTTTGCTTGGTTGCTACTTCGAATGCGTTTTCATCACTTTAGTTCCAAATACTAGAACTCATACCCATTTCATTCAAAGCATGAAATTGATTAGCATAACAAATAACAAGATGAAGTTGTTTAGTTTAAGCTAGAGCCAAAAGGCCTTAACCCTTTTGCATTATGATTTGTAGGTTTAACCCCATTGAGCCTTATTTAGCCTATTTTCTTTGTTAGCCACATTATCCTTACCTATCCTAGTATAGGACTCTCCATACCTTTGTTCTTAAAGGATAGTGGAGCATGACTTAGAGGGAATTCCTTTTGATCTACATTATGCAAAAAAATAAGTGTGGGGGAAGGTTTTTAGTGGTTTTGTGTGCCAAAGAAATAGCAATGGCACAGGTAGAAAAGAAAAAAAAAAGAAAAAAACATGGAAAAAAGAAAAAGAAGAAAAGAAAATTTGTGAAAAGAAAGGAAAAGAGTTTGAAATAAGTGAGAATGAGCTCACAAGTGTTGGTTGTTGAAGAAAGGGTCCAAAAGTTTGAATTCGACCCTAAAGTTGTATGAATCTTCCCTTTGTGTTCAAAGTTGGTCGCTGCAATCAAAAGTGAATTCTAAGTGTTGATTTCATTGCTTTGCTTACTATTTCTTTAAGAACGTTTGTTTATCTTTACTTTTCTTTGTTAGCCAATACCTTAACCCCGTTACAACCCTTAGACTTCTATCTTGATTGTTATGTGTTTCAATATGTGGAGTTTGGAATTGGTACGAGCACATGGTATCCTTGGTTCTTGCATCTAAGTAGTAGCATTCCGTTCATGAGATCATATTCATATGTGCATTAATAATTCCAAAAAGTGCCTTCTTTGTTATAACATATGTGAGTGTTAGTCTACATGTTTACATCAATCTTCTCACATATACCTAGTGTAGGGAGTGTAGTCAGAAAATATGTGTGAAAAAAAGAGTGTATATCTAGTAAGGAATTGAGTGGATTCTCTAAGGCATGTTACTACATTCAAAATGTTGTTTTAATTGATTAAATGAGAGCTAGTGGGTGGCTACTGCGATTAAGTATGAGTTAGAGGGTAAGGATGGCTAAAATCTATGTGAGTAGTGATTTTTAATATGTCATGTTCCATTGGAAATCCCTGAGACGAACGTTGGAAGGTTGAGGTTATGTTTTGTTTGTTTTGTTTCGCTCGAGGACTAGCAAAAGCTAAGTGTGGGGGAATTTGATAGGAGCATATTTATGCGACTTAGTTAGCTTGTTTTCTTGCATTTACTTAGTTAGTTTCTAGTTAATAAAGTGTTTTAAGCTATTTTCGTGTGTTTGTAGGTTCAAATGACAAAGTTGGCAAGAAAGTGCAATTTGGAGCATTTTAGAGCAGTTTTGGGCCAAGAATGGATATCACAAGTATGGAGCAAGGTGGATGGACGAAATTGAAGTCCAAGACAAAGAAGATAAGGAATCAGCTAAAAAGAAGGAACATTATCCAAAACCTTATCTAACCTTATCTTATCCAAACAAACCTTATCTTATCTTATCCTATCCTAATCGTATCCTACCTTAATTCCAGCTGCAAAGGGGACTCCTTTTCATATTAGGATGCTTAAAACCTAATTTCTAGAAGCCCTTATCCTTTCCTAGAAAGGTGGTGCCTATCCCTTTTCTAGAAAACCCTAGTTTCTGCCACAAGTTTCCAATCCTTTTCCTCTTGGATTTCTGCCTAACCCTAGCCCTTTTCCTTCAAGAATTGTGCGAAATACATATTCCTTTCCTTCAGAAATTCATGTTGCACCCTCTCCCTATAAATATACATATATGTTGCACCATTCAGACCACTACCCCCATCTCTCACCAATTCGACATACACCCATCCACAACCCATTGTGCTTGCAAGGAAGGAAGGAAGGAGCTTGTGCCGTGGCTTGCAATCCAAGGAGAGTTAGAAATCTGCCATTGGAATTGCTAGGACGTTTCTGGTTCTCTCTATCCTTAATTTATTTCCATGATTGTTTTAATTTGGTTTTATGTTTTTAAAGACATGAGGAACTAATTTCTTTATAGTTAGAGGTGAATTCGAAGCCATGATTATATGCTTTATATGAACTGATTACGTCCAGTTATTGTTTCTTGAGTCTTGAATGTGATTTGCTTATCTGAGTTATCAAAACTTGTTTATGTATGTGGGTTGAGGGTCAACACTTAATTTGTATGCATGAACTTGATGCTAGAGTATATGGGAATTTCACCTAATCGTTATGAAGTTATATTCACAAGTAGTGGAAGTCACTAGTCATGATTGTGTTAAGTAAATCCTAGGCAGGAGTATCATGCTTTTCATAGTTACGAATGCCTCGTCAATGTTTATGGTTTTCAAAGAACTTATTGACCTTTGATATGTTTTTCTATCATGCTTTTCATAGTTAGGGAACTTGATAAGGAAAATTTGGTTGCGATGCGTATTCCATTCAATTCAATGAGTTAAGGAAAATCTGATGGTTAATTTGTGCTATCACGGTTAACTTGGGGTGTTGTCATTCATAGTCTAAAGGAATAATAACTGGAAATTGGTTTGTATGCATATGTCATGTGTGGAGAAGGACCCTCTAACTAGCCTTTCATCCTTTTCAATTCACAAAATTCGTTTTATAAAGTATTTTATGCAAAGTTTCTATTTTAAGTTTTAAATTCGTCAAAAACAATCCCCCTTTCATTGAGTCTTGTTATTTGAGTCAAAATCTGTTTTCTTTTAGTTTCTTTAGTCAAGTTAAGTTTGATTTTCGTTGGAATCACTTGTTAGGTCTAGAATTGAGTCTTTTGGATTGTTTGTTGCTGTTTTGAGTGTTTTGAGTCAGTTTTGAGTCTATAGAGTCTAATATAGTGTTTTTAAGTCTTATTTGTGTTGATTAGCATCTCTAGTTAATCCCCGGTCTAGAACGATCCCTATTTACATCTTTACTACAATTGTCAACAATAGGGTTTAATTTGAGTGTCAAGTTAATTTTCACATCAAAGCGTTCATATCCATGCACCCATAGTCCTCCCATTATCATTTTCTCTACATAGAATAGCGAAAAAATATGGAAACTGTATTCAAATTATGCATCAATTTAAGGTAGATTATATTTCATGAAATCAGTACCCAAACCAGTGATTTAGGCAAACCATTATCATTAATTTGTTTGCATGGATATCCACAATAGAAATACAACAATATAAGTGCCATGAATTTGCACACTGAATTTAGAACGCATAATAATGCATGTCAACTGCCATTCGAAGAGAGTTTTGACAGGGGTGCCACCACCTGATAGTTTTTACAAGCTAAATACTGGTAGTTCTCTTGTTGAGATTGCAAGAATGCAATGTGCGGAAGCAACGATTCGTGATAGGAAAGGGCAACTAATGGGGAATAAGGCTACTCAAACCTTATAGAATGTATTAGTCCTCGTAATAGAACTACAACTGATTTTTACAAACGTTTTTCTACATTGACCTACACTAAGAAGAAAGGGTTTAAATCTAGGAGTAATGAGTTTGAATAAAATTCTCAACCAATGAGGCAATCTACCAATTATAAAAAATAACCTAAATAAATATGGAGCAAATTTGTGGCACCACTTTTTTACACAACTTCTGACACATGTTTGTGGAACCCCTGAAGATTAGCAATCACTAATCTTCATTAAAGGGAGAATTGGAAGTAAGGATCAATTCACAATCAACTAGTAAGAGGTCCATTTGTCTACTGCCTCACTAATTAGAACCTAATGGATCGTACACCTTGTAAGGTAGAGATTGAAGAAACAACGGAGTTGAGTAAGGATAATTAAATAGTTTAATTGTTTATGGCTAGGATTAATTAATATGATAATTAATCAAACAAATAAGTTTGTTTGAGACCTCAGATTAGTTTTGGGCCTCAAGGCCCAATGGGCTTCGAACAGTTAAGCCCAATAACTTAAGTTGTATGACAACTTAAAATACATAGGGCCCAAATGTCCAATAATAACCCAAGGTCGGTCATACATAGGGTTTGGTTTAATTTCAACTATGCCACTCAAATGTGAGTGGCTATAAAAGGAAATTTATAGGCCAAATTCATTTAGGGTTTTCTTTCGGGGAAATTGGAGAGAACAAAAGCTCTCATTTTCTCTCTAGGAGGCCGGCCCTTAGGGAGGATTTCACTAGCATCAAATCCTCCCCAAGTCACTCATCTCTTCTTCAAGTCTCTCCTTGGTGTGGAAACTTAGAGGTTCCCTTTCTTGGGAACTTGGAGAATCCATTCTTCCATCCTCCTCCAAGAAATCCATGGAGCCAAGAAACAAGGAATGAAGGCCCTCTCTCTTAGGTGATTAACCTTTGCTTATGCAAAGAGGATTCAACAAAGGTATAAGATATTTCAACTCCTTTCTCTTTGATTTGAGTTGAGTCTTGGTTCACAACTACTAGGCTTTGAATTTTAATGGGCAAAGTTTTGTTTTTGAGTACATACAATCATGATTCCGTCTTTAATTGTTAATTGCATGCGTCTCAGCCTTATCAGACCTTTTATATTTTTCTTCAATCTTGACCATGTACTGCTTTACTAAGTCACACTTTTGAATGCCACCCCTGATGTGTTCCTTCATTGAATTTTGCATGATCAGCAATGACATTTGATTAACCCTCTCCCACTTGGCAAAAATGTCTCTCTCAAAAGCTGAACTTGTGTCTGTTAGTGCACGTGGTTGAGTCTGAGTGAATGCAATGTTGAATTCCAGCATGCCAAGATGCATCTCAATTTGCTGCTTCCATGTCTTAAAATTATTTCCATTCAACTTCTCAATGTTCATAAGATTTAGCAAGTTAAAACCTGTCATCATTCACAAAACTTGTGATAGAAGAATAAAACCTTAAGTTCTTTGTCGCTCTAAAGCTATGGCTCCAATCACACTTTTGAGCAAGAGATTGTCCATATATACAAAAGATGAATCTTACATTGCTGCATAGCTAAGTATAGACACTTGCATTGTAACATCCCACATCGCCCATGGGAGTGATCCTTAAATGTATATTCCCATCCCTACCTAGCACGAGGCTTTTTGGGAGCTCACTGGCTTCGAGTTCCATAGGAACTCCGAAGTTAAGCGAGAAGGGGGCCAGAGCACTCCCATGATGGGTGACCCATTGGGAAGTTGCTCGTAAGTTCCCAGAAACAAAACCGTGAGGGCGTGGTCGGGGCCCAAAGCGGACAATATCGTGCTACGGTGGTGGAGCGGGCCCGGGAAGTGGTCTGCCCTGGGCCGGGATGTGACAAATGGTATCAGAGCCAATCCCTGACCGGAAGTGTGCCGACGAGGACGTCGGGCCCCTAAGGGGGGTGGATTGTAACATCCCACATCGCCCAAGGGAGTGATCCTTAAATGTATATTCCCATCCCTACCTAGCACGAGGCCTTTTGGGAGCTCACTGGCTTCGAGTTCCGTAGGAACTCAGAAGTTAAGCGAGTCGCTTAACTTCTGAGTTCCTACGGAACTCGAAGCCAGTGAGCTCCCAAAAGGCCTCGTGCTAGGTAGGGATGGGAATATACATGATGTGAAAATTAACTTGGCACACAAATTAAACCCTATTGATGACAATTGTAGCAATGATGTAAGTAGGGATCGTTCTAAACCGGGGATTAACTAGGGATGCTAATCAACACAAATAAGACTCAAAAATACTAAACTAGACTCTATAGACTCTAAACTAACTTAAAACACTAAAAACAGCAAGAAACAATCAAAAGGACTCAATTCTGACCTTACAAGTGATTTTGACGAAAATTAAACTAACCTTGACTCAAAAGACTAAAAGAAAACAGATTTAGACTCTAAAAACAAGACTTAAAAGCAAGGGGGATTGTTTTGACGAAATTGAAACATAAAACTAAAACTGTGCATAAAATACTTTATAGAAAACGAATTTGGTGAATTGAAACAGGTGAAAGGCTAGTTAGAGGGATCCTTATCCACACATGAACGTATGCATACAACTTGATTCCCAGTTACTCTTTCGACAAACCATGAATGACAATGTTCCGAATTAATTGTATTGAACTAATCAATTCCCAAATTTCCCTAGATTCATTGAATTGAATGGATAACGCATCACAACCAAATTATTCTTTCTAAAACTCTCTAACTATGGAATACGCATGAAAGAGACAATCAACAAAGATCATTAAGTTTAATGGAAATCATGAACATTGACAAGGCATTCATAACTATGGAAAACGCATGTTAATTCTGCCCTGGATTTACTTAACATGATTGTGACTAGCAACCTTTACTACTTATGAATATAAGTTCATAACGATTAGGTGAAATTCCCTTATATCCTAGCATTGAATTCATGCATGTAAACTAAGTATGCATCCTTAATCAACACACAAGAACAAGTTCTTAATAAAACAGATAAGTAAACCACATTCATAATTCATGAAATCATAACTGGAGTAAATCAAATCATAAGAAACATATGTCCATGGCTTTAAATTCCCCCCTAACTAATAGGGGTTTAGTTCCTCATGATAGCAATTAAACAAAGAAAACTGAATTGAAACATTAAAAACAAAGATAGACAACACCTAAGAACGTTTCAGCGATTCAATGCTTTGAATGACATTCACGTCTCTAAGTGGCACCTTTTCCTTCCTTGAATAGTTGCGGCACAAGAGGGATTTTCTGAGTTTGGGGATGTGTTTGGTGAAGGATGGATGATGATGAATGGCGTAGGGGTTTGTGCAGAGAGGACTGGCGGATGAATGGGTGTGTGAAGGCAGAGAATGAATGGAAGGCTTAAACTTTAAACGGTGCGGCATAGAATGCTATTTATAGGGGTTAAGGTGCGACATAAAAGCTTTAGGAATCAGAGAAGAATTACACAACCTAAACCCATCAGGAATAGGCCATCTAGAAGGTAGGAAACCCCAAAAGACAAGGATTTCATGCGCCAGATATTTGTGTTTACCTAGCAGGAAATTTGGCCTTCTAGAAGAACTAAAACCACTTAGGAGAAGGGATAAGGGTGTGGCAAAGACTTAGGGTTTCTAGAAACCTAAATTAAATGTCCCCCAATCAGAAAATAAACCCTCATTGTACCAGGAATTGAGTTTAGAAAAGGATTAGGAGAGGATAAGGTTAGTTAAGATAGGATAAGGATTGGATAAGGTAAGATAAGATAAGGTTGTTTGGATAATGTTTTGGATAATTCTCCTTCTTTTGAGCTGATTCCTTATCTTCAATGATTTGAATTTATTTCTCCAACCTTGAAACATATTCCTAACTCCATTTGGACTCCAAATTCGTCCATCTTCATGCCCACTACTTGTGCTATCCATTCCAAGCCCAGATTTGCTCTAAAATGCTCCAAAATGCATCTTTTTGCCAACTTTGCTTCTTGGACCTAAAAACACACGAAAATGACTTTAAACACTATAGTAAGCAACAAATAGCTAAGTAAAGGCAAGAAAACACACTAACTAAGTAGCATAAATATGCTCCTATCAAATTCCCCCACACTCAGCTTTTGCTAGTCCTCAAGCAAAACAAAACAAACAAAACATAACCTAAACCTTCCAACGTTCGCCTCAGGGATTTCCAATGATACATAACATGCCAAAGATCATTACTTACACAGATTTTAGTTATCCCTACCCTCGAGCACATACTTAATCACAGTTATTACTCACTAGCTCGCATCCAATCAATTAAAACAACTTTTTGAATGTAGTAACATGCCTTAGAGAATCCCTCAATTCCTTACTAGATACACTCTATTCTCACTCAGATTTTCTGACTACACTCCCTACACTAGTTATATGTGAGAAGATTGATGTAAACATGAAAACTAATACTCACATATGTATATAACAAAGAAAGCAATTTCTGGAATGCATGTTTATATATATATATATATGATCTCATGAATGGAATGCCACTACTTAGACGCGAGAACCAGGGACACCATATGCTCATACCAATCCCAAACTCCACATATTGAAACACATAACAATCAAGATTGAAGCATAAGGTTGTAACGGGGCTAGGGGTGTTGGCTAACAAAGAAAGGTAAGGAAAACAAACGTTCTTAAAGCCATAGCAAGCAAAGTAATGAATATGACACTTAGAACTCCCTTCTGAAACGCAGCCACGAACTTTGATACAAAGGGACAGAAAACACATACTTAGGGCCAAATTCAACGTTTTGGACCCTTTCTTCAACAACCAACACTTGTGAGCTTATTCTCACGTATTTTTCAACTCTTTTCACACTTTTTCACAACTTTTTTCTTCTTCTTTTTCTACCACGGAATTTTTTCTTTTTTTCTTCTTTTCTTTTTTACCCGTGCCCACTTGTTGTTCTTGGCACACAATCACACACATAAATCCCTTCCCCCACACTTGTTTTCTGCCTAATAACGAACGAAGGGAATTCATTCTAAGTCACGCTCACTATGCCTTAAGAACAAAGGTATGGATGGTCCTAATCTAGGCTAGGTAAGGATAATGTGGCTAACAAAGAAAATAGGCTTAAATATGGCTCAAAGGGGCTAAGCCTACAAATCAAATGAACATGGGGTATGGCTATTTGGCTCTTGGTTTACTAAACAACTTCATCTTGATTATGTGTTATGCTAATCAATTTCATGCTTTGAATGAAACGGGTATAAGTTCTAGTATTTGGAGCTAAATGATGAAACACATTCTAAGTAGCAACCAAGCAAAGAATGATGAGATCATGCAACGACTTTAGAAAACAATAAATGCACAGATTATTAACTCTCCAAAGAACGTATAGGCTCAAGTCTCTCAGGGTTGTAGCGTTAATTTGAGTTTCTTCCTTCAAGCATGTTACAAAAACTGATTTTATCCTTTTTGTGATTACATGTGAATTCATGAATGTCAACTATAACCAAGCATAAACCAAAGAGCATATGAAACTTCCATCCATGTTTGTAACTTTCTTTAACAGTTATGCAATTAAAACCAAATCCTCATCATTGCGTTGGAAGGTACCCTAAGACACAAAAACACAAAAAATGACTCTTTGTTTTTAAATTTTCGTATTTTTCTTTCAAGACACATAAAAATACTTCAAAACACACTAAAAACACTCAAAAACAGTGAAAAACAACCTTAGAAGTGATAAGTGATAAAAACCCACGAATTTTTCAATGAAAACATTTGTTTACCCCTCCACACTTAAACCAAACATTGTCCCCAATGTTTCAAGCATAGACTCACACACAAGCAAGCAAACAACACAACTAACAAACATAACAAAGATGGCAAAGTAAAAGCAATAAAGAGTAGGGTTTAGAAACGCAAATCTGGTTGTGCAGCCGGAGAGTTCCTAGGTCCTCTTTATTTGCATGGGTTGCCTCCCAAGAAGCGCTTGCTTTAACGTCTTCCAGCCGGATGAACCTCCCTTCTATTCTTCAATGGAGCCCACGGCATTAAAGGATATGTCCTCCGTAATGTGCTCTTCAAAGTGCTCATAGTAAGGCTTCAATCGATGTCCATTCACTTTGAACTCTTGTCCTGTCTTCAAACTTTGAATTTGGACTGCACCATGAGGAAATACATTAGTAACAATAAATGGACCAATCCATTTAGAATGTAACTTACCTGGAAATAGACGAAGGCGAGAATTGAAAAGTAACACTTTTTGCCCTAGAGAGAACGTCTTGCTACGAATCATCTTGTCATGGAATGCCTTCGTTTTCTCCTTGTAGATCCGTGCATTCTCATAAGCTTCATTCCTAATTTCTTCTAGCTCATTCAATTGAAGCTTTCTATGAAGACCTACGGCATCAATGTCCATGTTGAATGTTTTGATGGCCCAATGTGCACGATGCTCTAATTCGACGGGAAGATGACATGGTTTCCCATAGACTAGCCGAAATGGGGACATTCCAATTGGGGTTTTATAGGCAGTGCGATACGCCCACAATGCATCATTCAAACGCAAGCTCCAATCCTTTCGAGTTGGTCCAACCGTCTTCTCCAAAATCTGCTTGATTTCCCTATTAGAAACCTCGGCTTGCCCATTTGTTTGAGGATGATAAGGTGTGGCAACCTTGTGCATGACATTGTACTTCTTGAGCAGCGCCTCAATGGTTCGATTGCAAAAATGGGAACCCCCATCACTGATTAGGACTCTTGGCATTCCAAACCTTGCAAATATGTTAGTCTTAACAAAATCTGCAACTACTTTAGAATCATTAGTTCGGGTGGCTTTTGCTTCCACCCATTTCGACACATAATCCACAGCAAGCAAAATATAAAGGAAACCATGTGAAGAAGGAAAAGGACCCATGAAATCAATACCCCAAACATCAAATATTTCAACACTATATATGGGGTTTTGCGGCATTTGTTGTTTAGGACCTATATTGCCCGTTCTTTGACATCTATCACAAGTCATACAAAAAGTTCTAGCATCTCTAAAGATAGTAGGCCAATAAAATCCACATTCTAAAACTTTATGTGCTGTTCTTTGAGTACTAAAGTGACCTCCACATGCATAAGTGTGACAGAAAGTTAAAATTGAATTAAACTCAGAATCATGCACACACCTACGTAGAACCTGATCAGGGCAATATTGCCACAAGTATGGGTTATCCCAAACATAAAAACGTGCATCCTTTTGAAGTTTATCACTTTGGTGCTTGTTTAGCTCTCTTGGAATGTGTTTAGACACCAAATAATTCACTACATCAGCATACCATGGCTCACTTACCTTGATGGACAACAGCTGCTCATCTGGGAATGTCTGTTGGATAGGCACGGCATCCTCCTCATGCACCATACGGCTCAAGTGATCAGCCACCACGTTTTCACTCCCTTTCTTGTCCCGAATTTCAATATCGAACTCTTGGAGAAGGAGCATCCAGCGAATGAGTCTTGGTTTGGCCTCTTTCTTGGTGAACAAATACTTCAAAGCTGCATGTTTAGTGTAAATAATAACTTTAGTACCAAGTAAATAAGAACAAAACTTATCTAAAGCAAACACAACAGGAAGAAGTTCTTTTTCAGTGGTGGAGTAATTCAATTGAGCATCATTCAAGGTCCGGGATGCATAGTAGATGACGTGTGGCTTCTTGTCCTTTCTTTGTCCCAAAACAGCTCCTAATGCATAATCTGAAGCATCACACATAAGCTCAAAAGGCAGGCTCCAATCTGGTGGAACTATGATAGGGGCTGAAGTTAGCATCTCTTTGAGGTGTTTGAACGCCTTCTCACACTCCTCGTTGAAGTCAAAAGCCACATCTTTCTGGAGGAGACGGCAAAGAGGGTTTGAAATCTTTGAAAAGTCCTTGATAAATGATGTGAAATTAAATCGCACACAAACTTAAACCCTTATCAATGTAGTATGTGAAAGTAGCGATCGTTCTAAGCCGGGGATTAAAGGGATTGCTAATCGACACAAATTAGACTCTAAAACAATAAACTGGACTTTAAACAATGAAAACAAGTACTAGGGATCAATTTGGACGAATTTTAACTCTAGACACCTTAAACAACCTAACTTGACTCAAATAACTCAAAACAAACTCAAAACAGCAAATAGAATTCAATTAAACAGTTTCTGGACTCTAAAGACTCAAAACAAGCTAAATAGACCTAAAACACAAAAAACAAGTTATCTAGACTCTAAACTAACACCTAAGATTGATTTGAACGAGATTAAGACTCTAATTGACTCGAAAGACTAGAAAATAGAAGTTCTTACGAATTTAGACTATCTTAACACAAATGAAGAGCAAGGAATTGTTTGAAAACAGATTTAAACTTAAGCAAAACAGAATTGTAAACTGGACTTAGTTTTGTACGAGATTGGTGATTTAAATGGGTGAATGGCTAGCTAGAGGTTCCTTCTCCACACATGACATATATGCAACACAAATCGATTTCCAGTTGTTCTTTCTATAAACCATGAACGACAATGCCCCAAATTAATCGTGGCTGCACGCATTAACCTTCAGATTTTCCTAAGTTCATTGAATTTGGACGTAGCGCCGCAAACCAAATTATTCTTATCAAGTTCCCTATATGACTGCATACTAGGGATACATATCAAAGATCATTAAGCTTTGTGAAAATCATAAGCATTGACATGACATTCGTGACTATGACTGCATGACACTCCTGCCATGAATTTACTTAACGCGATCGTGACTAGCAACCTCCACTACTTGTAAATATAAGTTTGTAACGATTAGGTGAAACTCCCTTATATTTTAGCATCAAATTCATGCATGCAAACTAAGTATGCATCCCTAATCAACATACAAGAATAAGTTTTAAATCAAACAGTTAAGCAAATTGCATTCACGATTTATGAAATCACAACTGGATGAAATCAATTCATATCACATATATGCTCATAGTTTCGAATTCCCCCTAGCTAAGAAGGGGTTTAGTTCCTCATGATTGCAAATAAACAAAGACAATTAAATTTAAACATCAAGAGTAAAGATAGAATACACCTAGAAACGCTCCAGATTTCTTCCTTCTTTCCTTTGCAAAGCTGCGGCACAATGAGGTTGAATGGTAGATGGTGGTGTAGAGAGATGTGAATGAGAGATGGTGTTGTTGAATGGTGCAGAAAATATGTATATATAGGGAGAGGGTGCAGCACCAACAAGTTATGTAAGAGAAGGATTACAAAATGTAGTTTGTGTAGGAAAATAAAATCACAATTCTAAGGGGAAAAGGTTTATGTAATCCTAGCAGGAAATAGGACATCTAGAAGGCCAAAAACCAAAGGGAATTAGGAGAAAGGTGCGGTTGGATCATGCATCTAGAAGGCTTGTGGCGCCACCTTTTTAGGGACTTCTAGAAAAGGTGTTATTTGGCTGATTTTGGGGTTTCTAGAAGGGGATAGGGGTGGCACCTTTGTAGGAAGGGATAAGGTTCCTAGAAATCAGGTTTTTAGGTCTCCTAAACTGAAATTGAATCCCTTTTGCAATAGGAATTAAGTTAAGAAAGGATTAGGATAGGATAAGATAAGGTACGATAAGATAAGGTTAGTTTGGATAAGATAAGGTTGGATAAGGTTTTGGATAATTCTCCTTCTTTGTAGCTGATTCCTTATCTTCAATGATTTGGATTTATTTCTTCAACTCTTTTGCACATTCCTAGCCTCTCTTGAACTTCAAATTCGTCCATCCATCTTGCTCCAATCTTGTGATATCCATTCCAAGCCCAAAACTGCTCTAAAATGCTCCAAATTGCATCTTTTTGCCAACTTTGCTTCTAGGACCTATAAACACACGAAAATGACTTAAAACACTATACTAAGCAACAAATAGCTAAGTAAATGCAAGAAAACATACTAACTAAGTAGCATAAATATGGTCCTATCAAATTCCCCTACACTTAGCTTTTGCTAGTCCTCGAGCAAAACAAAAAAAACAAAACATAACCTAAACCTTCCAACGTTCACCTCAAGGATTTCCAATGGAACATAACATGTTAAAAATCATTACTTACATAGATTTTAGTTATCCCCACCCTCGAGCACATACTTAATCACAGTTACCACTCACTAGCTCGCATCTAATCAATTAAAACAACTTTTTGAATGTAGTAACATGCCTTAGAGAATCCCTCAATTCCTTACTAAATATGCACTCAATTTTCACTCAGATTTTCTGACTACACTCCCTACACTTGGTATATGTGAGAAGATTGATGTAATAAGAAAACTAATACTCACATATGTATATAGCAAAGAAAGCAATTTTTGGAATGCATGTATATATATGGTCTCATGAATGGAATGCCACTACTTAGATGCGAGAACCAGGGATACCATATGCTCATACCAATCCCAAACTCCACATATTGAAACACACAACACTCAAGATAGAAGTATAGGGTTGTAACGGAGCTAGGGGTATTGGATAACAAAGAAAGGTAAGGAAAACAAACGTTCTTAAAGCAATAGCGAGCAAAGTAATGAATATGACACTTAGAACTCCCTTAAAAACGCAGCCACAAACTTTGATACAAAGGGACAGAAAACACATACTTAGGGCCAAATTCTTGTTTTTGGACCCTTTCTTCAACAACCAACACTTGTGAGCTTTAACCTCACTTATTTTGAACACTTTTCATACTTTTTCACATACTTTTCTTTTTCTTCTCTTTTTCTCACGAAATTTCTTCTTTTCTTTCTTTTTTTTTTTTCTACCCGTGCCCTTTTTTTCTTTTTTTTTTCCGCACATACACAAGGATCCCTTCCCCCACACTTGTTTGCTGCCTAATAACGAACGAAGGGAATTCACTCTAGGTCATGCTTCACTACGCCTTAAGAACAAGGGTAAGGATAATCCTAATCTAGGCTAGGTAAGGATAATGGCTAACAAAGAAAATAGGCTAAATATGGCTCAAAGGGGCTAAACCTACAATACATATGCAAAAGGGTTAGGCTTTTTGGCACTGGTTTTAAACTAAACAACTTCATCTTGTTTTATGTTATGCTAATCAATTTTATGCCTTGAATGAGATGGGTATAAGTTCTAGTATTTGGAACTATATGATGAAACGCATTCTAAGTAGCAACCAAGCAAAGAATGATGAGATCATGCAACGACTTTAGAAAACAAAGAAATCACAGATTAATAACTCTCCAAACGAAGTTTAGGCTCAAGTCTCTCAGGGTTGTAGCGTTTGTTTGAGTTTCTTCCTTCAAGCATGTTACAAAAACTGATTTTATCCTTTTTGTGATTACATGTGAATGCATGAATGTCAACTATAACCAAGCATAAACCAAAGAGCATATCAAACTTCAATCCATGTTTGTAACTTTCTTTAACAGTCATGCAATTAACCAAATCCTCATCATTGTTTTGGAAGGTACCCTAAGACACAAACACACAAAAATGACTCAAAAACGACTGTTTTTGGTATTTTCAAAACTTTTTCGATTTTTTTCAAAATTTTCGTATTTTTCTTTCAAGACATATAAAAACACTTCAAAACACACTAAAAACACTTAAAAACAGTGAAAAACAACTTTAGAAGTGCTAGGTGACAAAATCCCATGAATTTTCAACAAAACAGCTTGTTTACCCCCCCACACTTAAACCAAACATTGTCCTCAATGTTTCAAACATAGACTCACACACAAGCAAGCAAACAACACAACTAACAAACATAACAAAGATGGCAAAGTAAAAGCAATAAAGAGTAAGGTTTAGAAACTCAAATCTGGTTGTGGAGCCGGAGAGTTCCTAGGTCTTCTTTATTTGCATGGGTTGCCTCCCAAGAAGCGCTTGCTTTAACGTCTTCCAGCCGGACGAATCCTTCATTTTAGGCTTCATTGGAGCCCACGGTATAGAAGTGTATGTCCTCCACGTTATGCTCCACAAAATTCTCATAATACGGCTTCAAACGATGTCCGTTCACCTTGAATTCTTGTCCCATTTTTAGACTTTGGATGTGAACTGCACCATAAGGAAAAATGTTAGTAACAACAAAGGGTCCGCTCCATCTAGAACGTAACTTACCTGGAAACAATTTAAGGCGCGAATTGTAAAGTAACACTTTCTGCCCCTTGGAGAACGTCTTGCTTCGAATCATCTTGTCGTGAAAGGCCTTCGTCTTCTCTTTGTAGAGTCGAGCGTTCTCATAAGCATCATTCCTAATCTCTTCAAGCTCATTCAATTGAAGTTTTCTATGAACTCATGCGGCATCTATGTCCATATTGAAAGTCTTGACTGCCCAATGCGCCTTGTGCTCTAATTCAACGGGAAGATGGCATGGTTTCCCATAGATGAGCCGAAATAGGGACATGCCAATGGGTGTTTTGTAGGCCGTACGATACGCCCATAGTGCATCATTCAGGCACAAGCTCCAATCCTTCCTCGTTGGCCCAACCGTCTTCTCTAAAATCTGCTTGATTTCACGATTGGAAACCTCGGCTTGCCCACTCGTTTGAGGATGATAAGGCGTTGAAACTTTATGCGTGACATTGTACTTTTTGAGCAGCGCCTCGATGGTTCTATTGCAAAAATGGGACCCTCCATCACTGATAAGTACTCGTGGCATGCCAAACCTAGCAAATATGTTAGTTCTAACAAAATCTGCAACAACTTTAGAATCATTAGTGCGGGTGGCTTTTGCTTCCACCCATTTTGAGACATAATCGACCGCAAGTAAAATATAATTAAAACCATGCGATGAAGGAAAAGGACCCATAAAATCAATACCCCAAACATAAAAAATTTCAACAATAAAGATAGGGGTCTGTGGCATTTGGTCATTTGGGCCTATATTGCCCATTCTTTGGCAACGGTCACAAGTAACACAAAACATCCTTGCATCCTTAAAGATTGTAGGCCAATAGAATCCACATTTTAACACTTTAAGGGCTGTGCGTTGTGTGCCAAAGTGTCCCCCACATTCATAAGTGTGACATAAACTTAAAATTGAGTTAAACTCCGAATTATGCACACACCTACGTATAATCTGATCGGGGCAATACTTCCACAAGTATGGATCATCCCAAACATAAAACCTAGCATCCTTTTTCAATTTTTCACGTTGGTTTTTGTTTAAGGTGCTTGGAACTTGCTTAGACACCAAAAAATTGACCAAATCAGCATACCAAGGCTCACTTACCTCTATGGACATCAATTGCTCGTCTGGGAATGCTTTTGGAATGGGTAATTGCTCCTCATTGTGCACCAAACGACTTAGATGGTCAGCCACCACGTTTCACTTCCTTTCTTGTCCCGAATTTCGATGTCGAACTCTTGAAGAAGCAGCATCCATCGAATAAACCTTGGCTTTGCCTCTTTTTTCGTGAGCAAGTACTTCAATGCTCCATGATCAGTGTAAACAATCACTTTAGTACCAATTAAATATGAACGAAATTTATCTAAAGCAAAAACTACAGCAAGAAGTTCTTTTTCCGTAGTGGAATAGTTCAATTGGGCGTCGTTCAAGGTCCTGGAAGCATAGTAAATGACGTGAGGCCTCTTGTTTTTTCTCTGTCCCAAAATAGCTCCAATTGCATAATCGGATGCATCGCACATTAGCTCGAAAGGAAGGCTCCAATCTGGTGGTACAATTATGGGGGCTGAAGTAAGCATCTCCTTGAGGTGTTTAAAGGCCTTATCCCATTCCTCATCGAACTTGAATGGCACTTCCTTCTGCAAAAGTCGGCATATGGGGGTAGAAATCTTCGAGAAGTCCTTGATGAATCGCCTATAGAATCCTGCATGACCAAGAAAAGAACGAACCTCTCTCACCGAAGTGGGAGAGGGTAAGTAGCGTACAAGATCTATTTTCGACTTATCAACCTTAATTCCCTTTTCTGAAACAATGTGACCTAAAACTATGCCTTGTTTAACCATAAAGTGGCATTTTTCCCAATTTAAAACAAGGTTAGTTTCCATGCATCGTTTTAAGATCAAACTAAGATTATTCAAGCAACCGTGAAATGAATCACCAAAAACACTAAAATCGTCCATAAACACTTCAATAATCTTTTCAACAAAATCAGAGAAGATACTTACCATGCACCGTTGAAAAGTTGCTGGAGCGTTGCCCAAACCAAATGGCATTCGGCGATACGCAAAGGTGCCAAACGGACAAGTAAAAGTGGTCTTTTCTTGGTCGTCCGGAGCTATGACAATTTGGTTATACCCAGAATATCCATCAAGAAAACAATAAAAGGAATGACCCGCTAACCTCTCAAGCATTTGGTCAATGAATGGCAAGGGAAAGTGGTCATTCCTCGTGGTGGCGTTGAGCTTCCTATAGTCGATGCACACTCTCCAACCTGTTTGGATTCGGGTAGGCACAAGTTCATTTTCTTCATTCTTCATCACAGTGACTCCCGACTTCTTTGGAACGACTTGAATAGGTGAAACCCAACGGCTATCTGAAATTGGATAGATGACCCCACAATCAAGGAGCTTT
Source organism: Heteromeles arbutifolia (assembly GCA_024362995.1). NCBI lineage: Eukaryota > Viridiplantae > Streptophyta > Magnoliopsida > Rosales > Rosaceae > Heteromeles > Heteromeles arbutifolia. The sequence goes on from JANCRC010000012.1 coordinate 20,442,995, forward strand.
ATAATCTCCTTTTTCACAACTTCCATCATAGGAGGGTTAAGACGGCGTTGAGCCTCTCGAGTTGGTTTAGCCCCTTCCTCAAGAAGTATGCGATGCATGCATGTCGTAGGGCTAATCCTCTTGATATCGGCTAGGGTCCATCCAATGGCAGTTTTATTCTCCCGCAACACACAAATGAGCTTTTCTTCCTCCAATGCCGTGAGAGATGATGAAATAATGACGGGTAACGTTTCTTTTTCTCCCAAAAAGACATACTTCAAGTGGTTGGGCAATGGTTTGAGCTCTAGTGTAGGTGCCTGCACCACCGAAGGTAATAACTTGTTAGTAGAAATAAGAATTGACATTGGGATTGAAGACTTACCAACACATGGTGGGGATGACTCAAGTGCAGCCACCATCTCCTCAATTTCTTCACAAAAACCCACGGAAACAACTTCCTCCTTGTTGTTGCCGTGGCCTTGCACAAATTCTGCGTCTTGAGTTGTGCTTTCTATTCCTTGAACGATGGTTGTTTCAAGGGCATCTCGATCTAAGGAGTTAAGAAATTCCTGTGCCAAAGATTCTAAAATGTCAATAGAAAAACACGAATGATCATCAATAGGATATTTCATGGCTTCAGAAATATTAAAATCAATAACTTCCCTATCAAATTCCAGTGATAAAGTCCCATTGAACACGTCGATCTTTGTCCGGGCTATTTTCATGAAGGGTCGCCCAAGCAAGATTGGCAATGGAGTAGCTTGGGCCGAATCATCCATCTCTAGCACATAGAAATCAGCCGGGAAGACTAAATGATCCACCTGCACCAAAACATCTTCCAAAACTCCTTTTGGATAGGCATTAGAACGATCGGCTAATTGAATGATTACACCGTCACTTTTAAGTTCGCCTAAGTTCATAGATGCATAAATTGAGTATGGCATGACATTAATTGATGCTCCTAAGTCTAGCATGGCATGTTCAAATTTAGTATTGCCAATAACACAAGGAATCGTAAAACTCCCCGGATCTTTGCATTTAGGGGGTAATTTCCTTTGTAAAACAGCAGAGACATTCTCACTTACCTGGACAACCTCCTTGTTCAACATCTTCCTCTTTGTTGTGCAAAGCTCCTTCAAAAACTTGGCGTACCTGGGAACTTGCTTAATTGCATCAAGGAGAGGGATATTGACTTGCACCTTCCTAAACGTCTCAAGAATGTCCTTTTCAGCTTCCTCCTTCTTTGATTGCATAAATCTGCGAGGGAAGGGCACATTCAGAGGAACAACATTAGAAATAATCGAATTTCGAACCTTCTTACCTGAAATGGACGGATAAGATGGCTTAGGTGGCTGCGGCAAGGGTGTTTCACCCTTTGCCGTGGGTTGTGCTTCCTCCTTCTCTTCAATCTGCAATGTGTCCTCCTCCTTTTGACTTGATTTGGATGGTTGTAGGTTGGTTCCAACTTGCTTGCCACTTCGTAACATGATTGCCTTTGCAGATTCGAATCCTCCTTTCGGATTGACAATTGTTGAACTAGGCAATTTGCCTTGTTCTCTAATCTGCCCCAATAACTCAGAAATCTGCCCCAATTGATTCTTTATTTCTCCTATCTCCTGTTGATGATTTGCCACTACTTGTGCTTGAGTTTGCACCTCTTTGTTTTGGTTTTGTATTCCCTGCGACATGGAGGTTAATAACTCAAGAATTTTAGCATTTTCAAGGGACGATCCTGAAGTTTGTTGGGTAGCTTGTGGATAGGCTTGAGATGGCACGAATGGTTTTTGAAGAAACCCAGGGGGCTGTCGAAATTGGCTTTGTTGTTGAGGTTGTTGTGGCTCCCTCCACTTGAAGTTAGGGTGATCTCTCCAACCCGGATTGTACGTGTTGGAGTAAGGATCATTGCGTGGCTGATTTTGGTTCCCAAAACCCATGGCATTGGCAGATTCCCACCCTCAATTCTCAATCAATTGAGGGCATTGATCATTGAGGTGCCCTTGCATAGAGCACACACCACATACACTTTGTGTAATCCCTTGCAATTTGGTTACATCAACAACCTGCGACACAAGCATAGTGAGGTTATCTAATTTGGATTGAATTTCAGAAATTGAACTTACCTCATGCACACTTTGTTGGCATGGCCCTTCTCTTTGTCCAACGCCTTCGTATTGTTGTGCATTCAACGCTCGGTTGGCGATTAGGACCTTTGCAGCCATTGGTGTTTTGTCAACCAATGCACCTCCCGCTGAAGCATCTAGCATTTGTCGCTCAATTGGAAGAAGTCCTTCGTAAAAGTATTGAATGAGAAGCTCTTCTTTCATTTGATGTTGAGGACATGAGGCAACAAGACCCTTGAAACGTTCATAATATGCTGGGAATGATTCGCGTTGGTCTTGTTGAATCCCGCTAATCTTCTTCCTCAAAAGGATAACTCTAGAAGTTGGGAAGAATTTCTCTAAAAACGCTATTTTCATGCTTTCCCAAGATGTGACAGTTCCGGGCGCCAATTCGAATAACCAATCCTTAGCTTTATCCATAAGAGAGAATGGAAAAGCTTTCATCTTCAGAATATTCCCATCAACATTAATGGGAGTCATGCTTGAACAAACAACTTCAAATTCCTTTAAGTGCTTGTTTGGATCTTCCATGGACAGCCCATGGTATTTTGGAACATGATGCAACAAGCTAGACTTTAGTTCGAATTCGTCGGTCTTGCCTTCACTTGCGGCAGGGTATTGGATACATAAAGGCACAGCATTATCCAACCCCGAGGCTGAAAGCTCTTTAATTGTACGATTGTCCGCTGCCATGACTTGTTCGTCTTCCTCCTATTCTCCAAATTCGGATTCTCTGCTTGAAATAGATGGAGTGGGTGGCAGCTTCCTCTTGTTTCTTCTCAACGTTCGCTCAAAATCGTCGTCAAACTCAAAGATGTGCTCGTGAACTGGTTGAGAACTCTGAGTCATACACTAGTACCTGAACCAAAGGAAAAGAAACAAAACGAAATCAGAAACCAAAAGAAAAACTAGACAAACACAAGGGATTAGCAAACTTACTAATCCCCGGCAACGGCGCCAAAAATTTGATGTGAAATTAAATCGCACACAAACTTAAACCCTTATCAATGTAGTATGTGAAAGTAGGGATCGTTCTAAGCCGGGGATTAAAGGGATTGCTAATCGACACAAATTAGACTCTAAAACAATAAACTGGACTTTAAACAATGAAAACAAGTACTAGGGATCAATTTGGACGAATTTTAACTCTAGACACCTTAAAGAACCTAACTTGACTCAAATAACTCAAAACAAACTCAAAATAGCAAATAGAATTCAATTAAACAGTTTCTGGACTCTAAAGACTCAAAACAAGCTAAATAGACCTAAAACACAAAAAACAAGTTATCTAGACTCTAAACTAACACCTAAGATTGATTTGAACGAGATTAAGACTCTAATTGACTCAAAAGACTAGAAAATAGAAGTTCTTACGAATTTAGACTATCTTAATACAAATGAAGAACAAGGGATTGTTTGAAAATGGATTTAAACTTAAGCAAAACAGAATTGTAAACTGGACTTAGTTTTGTACGAAATTGGTGATTTAAATGGGTGAATGGCTAGCTAGAGGTTCATTCTCCACACATGACATATATGCAACACAAATCGATTTCCAGTTGTTCTTTCTATAAACCATGAACGACAATGCCCCAAATTAATCGTGACTACACGCATTAACCTTCAGATTTTCCTAAGTTCATTGAATTTGGAAGTAGCGCCGCAAACCAAATTATTCTTATCAAGTTCCCTATATGACTGCATACTAGGGATACATATCAAAGATCATTAAGCTTTGTGAAAATCATAAGCATTGACATGACATTCGTGACTATGACTGCATGACACTCCTGCCATGAATTTACTTAACGCGATCGTGACTAGCAACCTCCACTACTTGTAAATATAAGTTTGTAACGATTAGGTGAAACTCCCTTATATTTTAGCATCAAATTCATGCATGCAAACTAAGTATGCATCCCTAATCAACATACAAGAATAAGTTTTAAATCAAACAGTTAAGCAAATTGCATTCACGATTTATGAAATCACAACTGGATGAAATCAATTCATATCACATATATGCTCATAGTTTCGAATTCCCCCTAGCTAAGAAGGGGTTTAGTTCCTCGTGATTGCAAATAAACAAAGACAATTAAATTTAAACATCAAGAGTAAAGATAGAATACACCTAGAAACGCTCCAGATTTCTTCCTTCTTTCCTTTGCAAAGCTGCGGTACAATGAGGTTGAATGGTAGATGGTGGTGTAGAGAGATGTGAATGAGAGATGGTGTTGTTGAATGGTGCATAAAATATGTATATATAGGGAAAGGGTGCGGCACCAACAAGTTATGTAAGAGAAGGATTACAAAATGTAGTTTGTGTAGGAAAATAAAATCACAATTCTAAGGGGAAAATGTTTATGTAATCCTAGCAGGAAATAGGACATCTAGAAGGCCAAAAACCAAAGGGAATTAGGAGAAAGGTGCGGCTGGATCATGCATCTAGAAGGCTTGGGGCGCCACCTTTTTAGGGACTTCTAGAAAGGGTGTTATTTGGCTGATTTTGGGGTTTCTAGAAGGGGATAGGTGTGGCACCTTTGTAGGAAGGGATAAGGTTTCTAGAAATCAGGTTTTTAGGTCTCCTAAACTGAAATTGAATCCCTTTTGCAATAGGAATTAAGTTAAGAAAGGATTAGGATAGGATAAGATAAGGTAAGATAAGATAAGGTTAGTTTGGATAAGATAAGGTTGGATAAGGTTTTGGATAATTCTCCTTCTTTGTAGCTGATTCCTTATCTTCAATGATTTGGATTTATTTCTTCAACTCTTTTGCACATTCCTAGCCTCTCTTGAACTTCAAATTCGTCCATCCATCTTGCTCCAATCTTGTGATATCCATTCCAAGCCCAAAACTGCTCTAAAATGCTCCAAATTGCATCTTTTTGCCAACTTTGCTTCTAGGACCTATAAACACACGAAAATGACTTAAAACACTATACTAAGCAACAAATAGCTAAGTAAATGCAAGAAAACATACTAACTAAGTAGCATAAATATGCTCCTATCAATAAATCGCCTATAGAATCCTGCATGTCCAAGAAAAGAACGAACCTCTCTAACCGAAGTAGGAGAGGGTAAGTAGCGTACAAGATCTATTTTTGATTTATCAACTTCAATTCCCCTTTCTGAAACGATATGCCCTAAAACTATGCCTTGTTTAACCATAAAGTGACATTTTTCCCAGTTTAACACAAGGTTAGTTTCAACGCATCGTTTCAAGATTAATGTGAGATTTTCCAAACAACCATCAAAAGAATCACCCAAGACACTAAAATCATCCATAAATACCTCAATAATCTTCTCCACAAAATCTGAAAATATACTTACCATACATCTTTGGAAGGTGGCAGGTGCATTGCATAGATGGCATGCGACAATAGGCAAAGGTACCAAAAGGGCACGTGAAAGTGGTCTTTTCTTGGTCATCCGGAGCTATGACAATCTGATTATATCCAGAATAACCATCAAGGAAACAATAAAAAGAATGACCGGCTAACCTTTCAAGCATTTGATCAATGAACGGCAAAGGGAAGTGGTCCTTTCTTGTGGTGGCATTGAGCTTTCTATAATCGATGCACACTCTCCAACCCGTTTGGATACGTGTGGGCACAAGTTCATTCTTGGCATTCTTCACCACAGTGACTCCGGATTTCTTTGGAACACATTGCACCGGTGAAACCCAACGACTATTCGAGATTAGATAAATCACTCCACAATCAAGAAGCTTGATAATCTCCTTCTTCACAACTTCCATCATTGGAGGGTTGAGTCGACGTTGAGCCTCTCGAGTTGGTTTAGCCCCCTCCTCTAGAAGTATGCGATGCATGCATGTAGTAGGGCTAATTCCCTTAATATCGGCCAAAGTCCACCCGATGGCTATTTTGTGCTCTTGCAATACCCGAACCAACTTTTCCTCCTCTATTGCCGTGAGTGATGAGGAGACAATGATGGGCAACGTCTCGTTATCTCCCAAAAAGATGTACTTTAAATGGTCCGGCAATGGTTTAAGCTCAAGTACAGGTGCCTGAATCACTGAGGGTAACAACTTATTAGCAGAAATGGGAATTGAAATTGGTTTTGAAGGCTTACCATGGTGTTGAGGCAATGACTCAAGTGCAGCAACCATCTCGGCCTCTTCTTCACTTCTAGGCACGGCAATATTGGGTTTTTGCCTAATTCCTTGTGCAATTGTTGTAGGGGATCCCTCTCCAAGGAATCAAGATAATCCTTCGCCAATTCATCGAATATATCAATAGAAAAACAAGAATGATCTTCTTTAGGAAATTTGATAGTTTCAGAAAAATTGAAATCAATAACTTCTCCATCAAATTCCATTGTTAAAGTCCCTTTGAACACATCTATCTTGGTGCGGGCTGTTTTCATGAAGGGCCTCCCTAAGAGGATCGGCAATGGGGTAGAAAGGGGTGAATCCTCCATGTCAAGCACATAAAAGTCCGCTGGAAAAATCAAATTACCAACCTGCACCAAAACATCTTCCAAAACACCTTTTGGATATGCATTAGAACAATCGGCTAATTGAATAATCACACCATTGTTTTTAAGCTCACCTAAGTTCATAGATGCATAAATAGAGTATGGCATAACATTAATTGAAGCCCCTAAGTCTAACATGGCATGTTCAAACTTAGTATTTCCAATAACGCATGGAATTGTAAAACTACCCGGATCTTTGCATTTAGGGGGTAATTTCCTTTGTAACACAGCAGAAACGTTCTCACTTACTTGAACCACCTATTTGTTCGAAATCCTTCTCCTTGTTATACAAAGCTTTTTCAGAAATTTAGCATACCTTGGAACTTGCTTTATGGCATCAAGGAGTGGGATATTGACTTGAACTTTCCGGAATGTCTCTAGAATGTCGTTCCCGGCTTCTTCTTTCTTTGATTGCCTAAACCTGCCAGGAAAGGGTACATTTAGTGGAATGGAACTAGAAAAATTCGGATTTGGACTTACCTTGGTGGGTTGGGATGGCTTAGAGGCATTAGGTGGGTGCGGCATTGATTTGTCATCTCTGGCCGTGGGTTTTGCTCCATGATCCTCTTCTTGCAGCAGCTTTTCATCCTCTTCTTGACGTGATTTGGATGGGTTGGGGTCACTTCCGACCTGTTTACCACTCCTCAACATGATTGCCTTGGCGGTTTCAAAGCCTCCTTTAGGATTAACAACGGTTGAACTAGGCAATCTTCCTTGTTCTCTAATCTGCCCCATGAATTCCGCAATTTGCCCCATTTGCTTTTCCAAACTGTCCACCCTTTTGTCTTGGATTTGCCTCTCTTTGTTTTGAGTTTGTACTTCATGCGTCAAAGTAGTAAGTAACTTAACAACTTGATCATTATCCAAAGACATACCTGAGTTTGTTGGGGCAGATTGCATTTGGGTTTGATTTGGTACGAATGGCTTTGTATAAAAGCCCGGTGGTTGCTGCCTAAATCCTCCTTGTTATTGGGGTTGTTGAGGCTCCCTCCACTTGAAATTTGAATATGGATCATTGCGTGGCTGATTTTGACTCCCAAAACCCATGGCATTGGCAGATTCCCACCCTTCATTCTCAATCAATTGAGGGCATTGATCATTGGCATGTCCTTGCATAGAGCACACGCCACAAACACTTTGTCCATGTATCTTCATTCCCTCGGCCATCTGAGAAACAATAGAAGTAAGGTTAGCTAATTGGGATTGAATGTCGGACATAGAACTTACCTCATTCACTCCTTGCCGTGGGGTGTCTCTTTGCCTAAGTCCTTCGTATTGTTGTGCATTCAACCCTCGGTTGGCAATTAGGGTCTTTGCAGCTATGGGTGTTTTGTCAACCAATGCGCCTCCTGCTGAGGCATCTAGCATTTATCGCTCAATTGGAAGAAGTCCTTCATAAAAGTATTGAAGTAAAAGTTCTTCTTTCATTTGATGTTGAGGGCAGGAAGCGACAAGAGCTTTGAAACGCTCATAGTATGTTGGAAAGAACTCCCCTTGTTGTTGTTGAATGCCACTAATTTTCTTCCTTAAGAGAATGACTCTCGAGGTGGGGAAGAACTTCTCTAAAAACGCCATCTTCATGCTTTCCCAAGAAGTGACCGTTCTGGGTGCTAGTTCGTAAAGCCAATCTTTAGCCTTTTCCAAAAGAGAGAATGGAAAAGCCTTCATCATTAGAATGTTCCCATCGACATTGATGGGTGTCATGCTCGAACAAACCACTTCGAACTCCTTAAGATGCTTGTTAGGGTCTTCCATGGACATCCCATGGTATTTAGGAATGTGGTGCAACAAGCTTGACTTTAATTCGAACTTATCGGTCCTGCCTTGGGCAGCCACGGGGTATTGAATGCATAGGGGTGCGGCATTGGCCAACCCCGAGGCTGAAAGTTCCTTGATTGCACGATTGTCCGCTGCCATGACTTCTTCTTCCTCTTCAAATTCAGATTCGGCCTTTGAACTTGAACAAGGTTCACTAGGTTCGGGATGCCTCCTCTTCCTTCTCAATGTTCGTTCAAAATCGTCGTCAAAGTCCAAGATGTTTGTACGAATAGTTTGAAAACTCCGGGTCATGCATTAGTACCTAAACAGAGAAAACAAAACAAAATCAGAAAACTAGACAAACTAAACCAAAAACACATGGCACACACAAGGGATTAGCAATTTTGCCAATCCCCGGCAACGGCGCCAAAATTTGATGTGAAAATTAACTTGACACACAAATTAAACCCTATTGATGACAATTGTAGCAATGATGTAAGTAGGGATCGTTCTAAACCGGGGATTAACTAGGGATGCTAATCAACACAAATAAGACTCAAAAACACTAAACTAGACTCTATAGACTCTAAACTAACTTAAAACACTAAAAACAGCAAGAAACAATCAAAAGGACTCAATTCTGACCTTACAAGTGATTTTGACGAAAATTAAACTAAACTTGACTCAAAAGACTAAAAGAAAACAGATTTAGACTCTAAAAACAAGACTTAAAAGCAAGGGGGATTGTTTTGACGAAATTGAAACTTAGAACTAAAACTGTGCATAAAATACTTTATAGAAAACGAATTTGGTGAATTGAAATAGGTGAAAGGCTAGTTAGAGGGATCCTTATCCACACATGAACATATGCATACAACTTGATTCTCAGTTACTCTTTCGACAAACCATGAATGACAATGTTCCGAATTAATTGTATTGAACTAATCAATTCCCAGATTTCCCTAGATTCATTGAATTGAATGGATAACGCATCGCAACCAAATTATTCTTTCTCAAACTCCTAACTATGGAATACGCATGAAAGAGACATTCAACAAAGATCATTAAGTTTAATGGAAATCATGAACATTGACAAGGAATTCATAACTATGGAAAACGCATGTTAATTCTGCCCTAGATTTACTTAACATGATTGTGACTAGCAACCTTTACTACTTATGAATATAAGTTCATAACGATTAGGTGAAATTCCCTTATATCCTAGCATCGAATTCATGCATGTAAACTAAGTATGCATCCTTAATCAACACACAAGAACAAGTTCTTAATAAAACAGATAAGTAAACCACATTCATAATTCATGAAATCATAACTGGAGTAAATCAAATCATAAGAAACATATGTCCATGGCTTCAAATTTCCCCCCTAACTAATAGGGGTTTAGTTCCTCATGATAGCAATTAAACAAAGAAAACTGAATTGAAACATTAAAAACAAAGATAGACAACACCTAAGAACGCTCCAGCGATTCAATGCTTTGAATGACATTCACGTCTCTAAGTGGCACCTTCTCCTTCGTTGAATAGTTACGGCACAAGAGGGATTTTCTGAGTTTGGGGATGTGTTTGGTGAAGGATGGATGATGATGAATGGCGTAGGGGTTTGTGTAGAGAGGACTGGCGCATGAATGGGTGTGTGCAGGCAGAGAATGAATGGAAGGCTTAAACTTTAAATGGTGCTGCATAGAATGCTATTTATAAGGGTTAAGGTGCGGCATAAAAGCTTTAGGAATTAGAGAAGAATTACACAACCTAAACCCATCAGGAATAGGCCATCTAGAAGGTAGGAAACCCCAAAAGACAAGGATTTCATGCGGCAGATATTTGTGTTTACCTAGCAGTAAATTTGGTCTTCTAGAAGAACTAAAACCACTTAGGAGAAGGGATAAGGGTGCGGCAAAGACTTAGGGTTTCTAGAAACCTAAATTAAATGTCCCCCAATCAGAAAATAAACCCTCATTGTACCAGGAATTGAGTTTAGAAAAGGATTAGGAGAGGATAAGGTTAGTTAAGATAGGATAAAGATTGGATAAGATAAGATAAGAGAAGGTTGTTTGGATAATGTTTTGGATAATTCTCCTTCTTTTGAGCTGATTCCTTATCTTCAATGATTTGAATTTATTTCTCCAACCTTGAAACATATTCCTAACTCCATTTGGACTCCAAATTCGTCCATCTTCATGCCCACTGCTTGTGCTATCCATTCCAAGCCCAGATTTGCTCTAAAATGCTCCAAAATGCATCTTTTTGCCAACTTTGCTTCTTGGACCTAAAAACACACGAAAATGACTTTAAACACTATACTAAGAAACAAATAGCTAAGTAAATGCAAGAAAACACACTAACTAAGTAGCATAAATATGCTCCTATCAATACATTTAAGGATCACTCCCCTGGGCGATGTGGGATGTTACAAAACCGTGAGGGCGTGGTTGGGGCCCAAAGCGGACAATATCGTGCTACGGTGGTGGAGCGGGCCCGGGAAGTGGTCCGTCCCGGGCCGGGATGTGACAAATGGTATCAGAGCCAATCCCTGGCCGGAAGTGTGCCGACGAGGACGTCGGGCCCCTAAGAGGGTTGGATTGTAACATCCCACATCGCCCAGGGGAGTGATCCTTAAATGTATATTCCCATCCCTACCTAGCACGAGGCCTTTTGGGAGCTCACTGGCTTCGAGTTCCGTAGGAACTCCGAAGTTAAGCGAGAAGGGGGCCAGAGCACTCCCATGATGGGTGACCCATTGGGAAGTTGCTCGTGAGTTCCCAGAAACAAAACCGTGAGGGCATGGTCGGGGCCCAAAGCGGACAATATCGTGCTACAGTGGTGGAGCGGGCCCGGGAAGTGGTCCGCCCCGGGCCGGGATGTGACATGCATACATATAAAATGATGTCTTTGGACATTAAGGAGAATATATATATATATATATATATATATATGCATGGTTCCATAACTCACTATATATCAACTTATAGCTAATCCCAGTAAATGATTTCTTTGGAAAAATATCTACTTGTTAATGCTAATAAATTGCTTATTACTCTCCCTTATTAAATCACATAAAACCAAAATTGTAATCCAATCACTTTGGTGAAATCTACTTATTATTTTATGTGATTATTCGAGTAATAAATAGGGATAGAATATCACAGTGTACAAAGAAGATATAACAGCATATTACAGTATATGAATGTAATTAGAGTAATCATGAGACATTACCATATTGAAATAATGAGAGCATAAGGATCTTCCTTCAACTGATATTGCCATAAGTGTCAAATGTAAAACACACAGATTTTGACAGTATATCCCAATGCTTTTATCATTACAGTCAGCGTGAGAATAATATATGAAACAATGACTAATAAGATACCATAGAAATATGATTCAAAGATTATCAAATAATATGCAGCGGAATGAGCAAATTAACAGATAATCTTATATCAGTCCAAAATTGAGTTGAGTGGCTCTGATACTACATGTAAACATTTATATGTGGCTATGAATTTAATCAACCAAATAATTGGACTACATACTAATGATATAATAATGCATGATCATATAGTTATGAAGCCTTGGAAGAGATCATACTTACTTGCAGAGTTCGACATAATGAACCAGAAGCAGTTTTGTCATGACTAAAACACATAAGGTTCTACAATTGATGGGGATTTTCTATAAAGAACTGGCGTCTGAGAAGAGAGACCATGCAGCAGTTTTGATCGCATAAAATCATAACTGCTCCACCTATCATGGTTGCAGTTATGTCACGATGAGGAGAGTTTGTAATCAACTCATCCTCTTGATTTTGTGCGGTAGTGACTTCCCTTTTAAGTGTTTTATCATGACTAAAACACATATTGTAAGTCCATTAATAATACAAGTCCATTAGGTTTTCATAACATATACAATAACATGGCTTTTGGTACAACTCACATTATCGAATAAACCTTACATTCTCCCGCATGAGTGTGATTAAAACCATATGGAAATTATGTTAAGAAAACATGGTGATCACTAACTTATACATACAAATTTCATAATGATTTTTACATCCAATTACCAACTTATCAGTTGAACTCAAGAAAACAATATACATTGTATAAGTACTCTAGAATTACAAACCAATCAAAGTTAGCACTGATGTTATAAATCAGGGAACTTTAGTAGGGAGCTTCAATGGTACCAGCTATCCTCCCACATATGGTAGGCCTCCTTTAATACATTTATGTATCCTTTAATGTTTCTGCATTACCAAATATTTCATGAGCATCATGAAATAACAAAATATGTGTGGAGCCAAAAATAAACAAGAGACGACACGAGGATTTTTCGGTGAAGATGACAAATTTACCCTCGAGGCACACCGGATCTCCTACACACGAGCAGTGGAGAATCATCCATCAACCAAATCAGGAGTACCCAAAATAGGTAAGAAGTTCAAATTTGTCTCATCCATCCTCATTCCATAACCTTCAAAACCTTCCATATAAATTGGATTAATTAGGCTAATTAATCCATTAATCACCAAATTAATCACCATTTTCACACAAAATCCTCTAAGGGCTGGCCACCCCATTCCTTATATATATGATCCTATTTCTTCCAAAAAGCTAAGTCCACACTCTCGCTAAACTCCCAAAAAACTCTCTAAATACTTTTCTCTCTAAATTCTAACTTTGGCATCGGAGGTTCTTCGGCCAAAGCCCCCCCATTCATTGTGGGCGCGTGAGGCTCTTGGCCTTAACCAAAGGTGTTAATTGTTTTGTGGGTGCAATTTTGTCCAAGAAGAAAGGAGGCGAAAATTTGCATCCACAAATGCGGAACAACCTAGTCGATTCAGCAGCTTGGACATGCTTCGTAGTCGATAAGCTTAAACTTTGCCAAGTGCGGAACAACCTACACCAAGTCCTAAAGTGTTGTGATAGTTGCTACGCAACCTACGGAATTGGAAAAAGCCAAGGTTAACAGCTTAGTGGTTACGCGAACTTGTCTGCTTCTGTAAGTAAGGCATCTGGCTGCCAACCCTATGGCTAACAACTTTGCAAAGTTGTACACCAACACCTACGGCTGCATAAGCTACGCGGGCATGTCTGCTTATAGAAAAGTAGCACACTTGCCACCGGTCTATAAAGTCTAAAGGTTAGGGCATCAACAAAAGAAGCGAAGATGAAGAAAAGCGAAGGAAGCATGTTTATAAACAACTAGCAAAGGCCAAAGAAGTTCAAGCAAAACAAGAGTTACTAGGAAAAACAAAGAAAATCCTAAAGGCTACCTAGAATACTACACTTCAGCAGCTTGGACATCCCACGACTATGTGGTCGCCACACCTTCAGCAGCCGTGATGCTCTTAGCAGCGTCATCATCCAACGCTTCACCCCCGGCTGCTTCAGCCTAGGCACTAGCATCTTCGGCTACTTCACCAATGGAGGCCTCAAAAGTAAAGACAAGTAAGTCTTCTGAAGAAATAGAGAAGGTTTCGAAGTCTCTCATAGCAAACTCGAAGTCAGGCGGCCTACCAAAGAGATGATCTACATAAACCAGCTTGTAAAAATCGGCCTCACTCTGAACAAGCGGAGCCTCGAGCCCAGCCTTCTCACCTTTCAGCTGCCCGATCTCCTCCAGCAGACCAACATGGATGCACTGCTGCTCATCCATTTCTTTCTTCAAACTTTCATTGATCTTCAGTGCACCTTAGAGTTCCAACACTTGGGGTTCAAGCCTATCAACAACCTTCTTGAAGTGGATCACTTGGTTATAAGCAGCAATCAACTCTTCATCCTTTTCATAAGCATTAGAACAAAGCTAAAAAAAATGGCATGCTCAAGATCTTGAATCTGAGAGAAGTGGGGTAGAGATATTAGACCTCTTCAAAGCGACGAACTCAGATTCCAACCTCTTGATCTTCTCGGCAAAAGAACAAGCTTCAGCTGCCACAGCCTTTGCCACCTCCTTGGTAGCCTTGGTATCTTCTTGATCAAGGCACATAGACTCGACTGCCAGAATATCCGTTTTCTGCATCATGGCCAGCAGAGCAGTTTTCCTATACTCGATCGTATGTTTTGCAAAGGAACTCGGGCCAACAAACATTTTGATGTCATCGACAAACTTGGCACAAGCGTCCATGTCTTCAAGCAGATTTGGTTTCAAAAGCGCATAGATCTCAGCAGCTTCCCTAGAAGCAGGCTTAGTGGATTTCTCACATATGCCCATGCGAGCAGTCTCCTCCTTCCCAGTAGGCAATTTAGTCTCAGCAGTAGCAGGAGTGGGCTTATCTCCCAACGGTGAACTAGAATTGTCTCCTAACGGACGTCTTGGTACAGACTTCGGCACTGGGGCATGACATGACCTCTACGCTGAGCAACCCTATCAGTAATTGAACTAGCCATATTTGCAATGGCAGGCGTCACTAGCTCAGATCTAGCAACCCCATCTTTCGTCCCAATGGAATAAGTCAAGTCAATCATAGCCTGGGGACAACCGGCGAACCTTCGCGAGCAGCGGGATCCACAATAGCGGCTGGGTGAGCTAATGCATCCGCCTTGATCCTATTCATCTCATCTCTTGGGAGCAGCCCACATTTTTCCCAATGAAAAGAACTAAGCAGCCAACGCCGTTCACGGTACTCAGCAGGGAAGCTCAACCCATACTAGATTTTCTCTCATTTTTCTCTCTCAGACTAGCAGGCAGAAGGCCTGTATGCCCAGCATTCCAACAGCCCATGAGGCCCGCGACCTTTTCATTTCTTCCAATCGCAGGCCTGGCCCGTGTCAGGTCTAAGAGCCCAAAGGACAGGAGCCATGCGACTCGCCTAGCATTGTGCCCCAGCGCCACAATCTGTGACCCCAGCCGCACAAGCTGCACTTGGCTCTAGCCAAGTCGAGCAGCCTAAAGCAGTGGTCCATGCCACAACACCTCCTCGGCCCATGCCGAGTTGACTCCTGGCCCCTGCCAGCCAACTTGCCGCACCACCCCGACGGCTACCCCGCGACAGCACTATCCAAGAAGAATACAAAAAAATTGAAATTTTCTTACATTGGTGCGGTACGGAGAAGACGAATAAAGCAACAAAAGACGGTCCTTTGCATGGGCAAGATGTAGAAGATTGTTAGAGGAGGGGGAACAAATATCCTCTAAGCTATCTCTCTCTTGTAGGGTAGAATAAATCACTCTCCAAATTTGATTTAATAACCCACTTAAGGTGGACTTAAATAGGCTTTGAGAGAAATTTATTTCCCTTTCCTAGAAAGATCTAATTTCCTATTAAAGAGGGAATCTACATCAAAATAGGAAGCAATCCTACGTTTCCTAAAGCAAGAAGATCTCTACACCTGCTGCCTTTTTCTGCGAGCAGCCCAACAAGTGTAGGGGCATTTGTGGAGCCAAAAATAAACAAGAGACGACACGTGGATTTTTGGGTGAAGATGACAAATTTACCCTCGAGGCACACCGGGTCTCCTACACACGAGCAGTGGAGAATCATCCATCAACGAAATCAGGAGTACCCAAAATAGGTAACAAGTTCAAATTTGTCTCATCCATCCTCATTCCATAACCTTCAAAACCTTCCATATAAATTGGATTAATTAGCCTAATTAATGGATTAATTCCAAATTAATCCATTAATCACCAAATTAATCACCAAATTAACCACCATTTTCACACAAAATCCTCTAAGGGCCGGCCACCCCATTCCCTATATATATGACCCTATTTCTTATAAAAAGCTAAGTCCACACTCATGCAAAACTCCCAAAAAACTCTCTAAACACTTTTCTCTCTAAATTCTAACTTTGGCATCAGAGGTTCTTTGGCCAAAGCCGCTCTCCCCATTCATCGTGGGCGCGTGAGGCTCTTGGCCTTAACCAAAGGTGTTAATTGTTTTGTAGGTACAATTTTGTCCAAGAAGAAGGAGGCGGAAATTTGCATCCACAATATGCATACTGTAAGAGATGTTTGCAGCTATACCAGACACAATTACTTCATAATTATGAATTCATTATCATGAGTAAAATACCATACCTTACTCCCACATTGAAACATGATCTAGGCTTGTGTGTAAACCCATGCTCGTTACATGTCTTTGGAAAGTTGTGACTTGTCTTTGGAAAGCTGTGACATGTAGAGCCTTAGTTAGAAAAGAAACACATTCCGAAAATATAAAACTAATAAAAAATGTCACTTATCCACATAACTTATGATCTATAAGAAGGCAACATCTTTGATTCTCTGACAACAATCTCATCATCAAGCAAGTGAAGGAAAAAAAAAAATTACTGATAGGGATTTTACTGCCTGCAAAAGTAGGGATAAAAACACTTTAAATACTTGCAAGAGTACAAGGTAATTGTAGTATAGTCGGCTCTAGCAAGGTCATTCTCCTCATGGATTGAATGAATAATTTATGTTAAATCAAATCTTAATTAATTATTTAAAACAAAGTTTGAGAAAAAGTTGATTTTATGATTTAAAATAATAAAAACGAATTTAATAGAAAATAATTAAATAAAGTGCCAAAATAAAATAAACTAAAAGAAAACAGTTTTTGAAAATTAAAATTGTACAACCCTAGGGTTCCGCCGTCACCTTAACAATCCTATGTAGTTCTTCGAATTACTTATGAATTACACATGCATATTTGAAGGTTAGGTTTTCCTAATATATGCCTACTTGGACCCCCAACATAGAGCATATATCAAACATGTAACCCGTCTGTGGTATTCAGATCAAATCCAAACATGCATGACTCATTAAGCTTTGTGTAACCTTTTGAAAAACCATACAACCCTTAAGATGTGGTATTCATTCTAAGTGAACTTGCACATATTAACCACAAGAAGCCTTTGTCAATTTCAGGGACCGACCTCCAACCAAAATTGCATCAAATTACATTTCTAAAGATCCTAATGGTAGCTAAGCATTAAGACAATTAGGCAGTTTAAACAGGTGATTAATAATTCAAAATCTGCATGCATAATATCATAAGCAATTTGAAAAGAAACTACATATTCTTGCTAAGGCTCGTGGCCTCATCCTAGCAAACGGATGTTAGTTACTAACAATCATAAAACAAAATATTATTAAAAACAAGGATAGAAAACACCTTGAGAATAAACTTGAATCCAAAAGCTCTCTAAAGTGTGCGTACATTTTCTTCTTCTTTCCCCTCTTCTCTCTCCCCCTCTAACGTGCATGAATACGAACGGTCTTTTTAGAAAGTTAATGAAAGGACTACGTGCATGGTGATATACATTATTGCTTATTAAATTCCCAACGGCAATCTTAAATCCTAGGGTGTACATAAGAAGTTTTAGTCCGAGGGAAACACCATTCGTTCCCATGCACCGACCCATAACCTAAATTAGCATCCCAACCCATACATCCTTCTCAGAACCACATTCAACTACCCTCCCACGTGTGGAACCCCTTACCTTCTACAACTATTTCAAAACACTGATATATGAATTTTCTCAACATAAAATCAAAGGACAAAGCGGAAACCAGTACAAAAGTTGATGAAATACATAATTTCATAGGAAGTTACCAAATTGAACCAAGGATTAAAATGAAATCAGAGGACAAAGCTGAAACCGAATAATCCACACAAACGAAAGTAATCTCGGGTATACTTTAAAGACCATTATTGCAATTTAACCAAAGTCAGAAGGACGAATAAGTGTATAATGATTGATCCATACAGTTTCTTTTTTGCTAATTTTTTAGTAAATTTACGATTATGTTGTCGATAATATATTAAAGTATGATTTTGTAAATCCTAAATAGATTTGGGTACTAGTTATTCTTTCCATACTCGGATTGTATTACTTGGATGACAAGTAATTCCTTTGTTCTTTACTACTACAGAGAAAGACATTGTGCAGGGGAATAACACATATCTCATAAACACAAAGAAATCCCTACAGTTTCTCCACTCTTTCTCTCGGCGCACCCTCTCTCTCTCTCCTTGACAATTAAATAGGCCACAACACGTTATTAGCACACTCCTCCGCTGCGCTAAGGAATCTGACGTGAAATTTTTTGCTATAAACTAGTTCATCAATATCACCACGTAATCAGGTTCTTCCAAAACAATGTTTTTTATCTCAATATTTTTTCAGCCCTGATAGCATGAACATTTACCGTAATACATGAACCAACTTTATGTTTACGAATTTTAGATTCTACATAAATTGTCTCAAAGCCATGCCGCCACTAAGCCCACCTCGAGCCACGGAGCTAGTAGGACATGTTACCCCCCTCCCCCAAAAAAAATTCCCATAAGCCCTAGCCTTGCACGCAGTTGAGACCACAGCTTCGCCTTGCAATTTCTGGGATATCACGACCTGTAGTCTTGATTTTGGCCGAATCCATCAACATTCTAGAAGAAATTCATCGATTTGGGGGAAATTCAACGATTGAATTTCACGGGACCCTTCCTGACGTCGAGGCTTCTCCCCTCCATTGCTGTGTTTGCTGAGCTCCTTCCAAGGTTGTAGCTGAGTATCTTTCTTGTCGTAAAAAGTTTAAATCAAACTTTGCTTGAGTGGATGAATCGGAGGATACAAAAATAGAGGTTTCTAACTTTGAAGAGGCTGATGTTCTTTGACATGGCCCCACATACTAGTCGAATTTACCCCCGGTGCCGAATTCCCTATATTGGCCTTACCCCTATGTTATTTTTGGTTTAAGTTAACAATTTTCTTTTAAGATAGGAATATTTGTTGGTGTTTGTTTTGATTTTTGATATTAAGTTTGATGAATTATTTTCTCGAATAATTAATTGAATGGAATTTATGTTTTTGAATATTTTACGCATGTGACCAGTTCAATTAATTTACTAGGTATGACTAGTGGGGAAGTTATTTGTCTGGCAAATAGTGCAACCATGCACACTGTTTTGCGTGAACGTAATATTTCACTAACTTTGTACCTAAGAATGCACCTCTAACAACCCTCTCAAGTTCATCCAACCTGATCGAAGGATACAAATAAGCCCGTATAGCGTTGTCCAATGGCATTGAATTGACCATTAAAGAAGCACTTTATTCTCCATATTCCAGAAGAATGTTGTTGAGCTTTAAAGGCATTCGAGACAATAACTATCACGCTGAAACCTCTGTAGAAAATGGAGTTGAATTTATGTGCATCACTTCCTATGAATGTGGCTAAAAGCACATCGTAGAGAATATGGAGCGTCTCTCGAGTGGCTTGTCTACTTAGAAAGCCACTATGTGGCCAGCCCTACCTCAGGGATTGCACACAAAGTTTTTCTTTGACATGACCGTTTGGGACACCCTGGACGAGTTTTGATGCACCGTATCCTTAAATCTTCACACAGGCATCCCATAACCAGAAGTTTAGGCGAGTTCCAGAAGGACATCGTATACCAAACCTGCTCCATAGGAAAGCTCATTATTCGACCTTTCTATGACAAGATCCGTTCATATCCTCCCACTTTTCTACAAAAGATGCAGGGGATATTTATGGACCGATTCAACCACCCTGTGAACCATTTAGATACTTTATGGTATTGGTTAATGCTTCCACATGTTGGTTACACATGTGTTTATTGTCCACAAGAAATGTTGCCTTCTCCAAACTGTTGGCTCAGGTTATCAAGCTTAAGGTTCACCACCTGAATTATATAATCAAATCTATTTGATTGGATAATGCTAAAGAATTCACATCAAAAACTTTCGGAGACTAGTGCATGTATGGTGGGATTGAAGTTGAACATCAAAACAGCCTGGCATAAGCTTTCATTAAGCATTTTCAAATGATTGCTCATGATCGCTACTTGGGGCTATGCAATATTGCACCCAGCCATGTTGGTCCGCCTGATGCCCGTCGCGACCCAACCATATAGCGCCGTTTAGGTAGATACCAGATAAGAACCCGACCTATCACATCTACACTTTTTTGGTTGTGCGGTCTATGTGCCGATTGTGCTGCCCTTTCGTACTAAAATGTGTCATTTGAGAAAGATGGGAAACTATGTCGGTTATGATTCCTTCTATTGTTTGTTACTTAGAACATTTGACAGGCGATCTCTTTATCGTTTGTTTCGTGGATTATCACTTTTACGAGACAGTCTTCCTATCATTAGGCGGATATAAGATTGTTAATGTTTCAGAAGAACGACGCGAATTATCGCAAACGACTCCCACTTTGTCTCATTTAGATCCTCACACCGTCCAGTCTGAGACTGATGTGCGACACATCCAAGATCTTCAGAACTTAGCTTAGAGTATGCCAAATTCTTTCGTTGATCACATATACCAGCTGCAAACATGCTTGTAAAGATGGATGTACAAAATTTACGATAGACGTTTTTCCTAGAAGGCAGGGACTCCCATGTGGTTGACCCCTGTATATTGGTGGCTAGCTAATCATCTGCTCCTACCCATAACTGTGGCAAACCTCTTGGTTCAAAGGATTCATAACCCCAGAAGAGGAAACACACATCATAGGCTAGTGAGCCTACTGTGGATCTGACCATCACCTACTCATTCTGTGCAATGCATGAGGAAATTGTAGACCATGGAAGCGTCCTGGAAGATACAAATCTACCTCCCGAGGATCCAGAGATTCCAGTCCATTATGCTAACTTGGATGACCTTTGGTGTAAAATGAGATGATAATCGATGATGCATTAGCATATGCAATAGCTACTGAGGTCATGTTGAACAATGACATTGAACCTCATCCCGTTGATGAATATCAACATCGAACTGATTAGTCAAATTCGAAACAAGCAATACAAGTCGAACTCAGTTCTCTTGCGAAACGCAAGGTGCATGGACCCATAGCTCTTACACCGCCACATGTGAAGCCTATTGGCTACAAGTGGGTTTTCATAAGGAACCGTAATAGAGGAATGAAATAGTAGGATATAAAGCATGTCTTATGGCACAAGGATTCTCTCAATTCCGTGGGATTGACTATGATCAAACGTATTCGTCCGTAATGGATGTGATTACGTTCTGCTACCTTATCAGTTTGGTAGCTTTCAAAAAACTTGATACGCAGCCCATGGACGTGGTAACCGTGTATCTTTATGAGGATCTTGATATGGAAATGTACATGAATGTTCCTAAAGGACTTATATTGACTGGATCAAATAGTTCTAGACCACGTAACACCCTCTTTATTTGACTGAGGGGTTCACTCTACGAATTGAAGCAATGTGGGCGGATGTCGTATAACTGTCTGAGTGAGTATTGGATAAACTAGGGATATGTGAACAATGAACTATGCCCTTGCGTGTTTATTAAGAGGTCACATTCCGGATTTGTGATCGTTGCAGTTTATGTTGACATATGAATCTTATTGGGACTCCTGAAGAGCTTGAGAAAACTGTTGCGCACCTGAAATTGGATTTTGAGATGAAAGATCTTGGGAAAACTCGATACTATATGGGATTGGAGATCGAGCTACACCTAGAAGGTCATACGTTGTTTTAATGAGGATAAAGCGAAACCTTAGGGTACTCCTATGATCGTTCGATCGCTAGATGCTAAACGACATCACTTTTGTCCTAAGGAGGATGAAGAAGAGATTTTAGAACTCAAAGTTCCATATCTAAGTGTGATAGCCGCTTTATTGTACTTAGCTCAGTGCGCTAGACCCGACATCTCCTTGTTTCTAAAAACTCTATTTTATAGGCTCACTCAGTCTTGTTTTTTGCCCCTCAAGGACGTAGAGATTGAGCTTGTGGGAGTACAAGGATTCAGTGGAAGTGATGGATTTTAGCACGATTGTTTTGGCGTTAGTAGTAATTGTAAGGGCCCCTTCTTGTAGTTGATATGTTTTGCAAGAAGTAAATGTTTTTTTTTTTGGTAATGCTATGAACACAAAATTTTAAAATCAAATTTGTAAACTAAATGATGCGGTTGTTGATGATTGAATTATCACTTAAGTTTTGATTAACGTGCTTATTTCTTATTGATAAAACATCATTTGGTTTAAAATTTTAGTCTCCCTAGCTTTATCCCTTTTTTTTATGTCAAAAATATATGTTTTTATATTAGGCAGATCTGTGGCACCACTTCTTAACACCACTTTTGATGCAAGTTTTGGTGGGGCCCACTTCATAATTTATTTCACCAATCCAAATCGCGTTTCCTTTAGGCTTTCCCTCAAAGATCACGTCTACCAACAATCACCCAAATCCGAACCATATTACTGTAAGATTAAGGGTTCACCCAAATCCGAACCATATTACTGTAAGATTAAGGGTTTAGTGTTTCTTTGTAGAACTGTATTCTTCAATTTTCTTCACGGATTTCTTCATGGTTTTTTATTTGTCCATTTTTTTTTTCAAGGATGATCTATGAGTGGTGTTTTAAAAGATATATTGTTTGGATCATTAAAATACATTACGAAGTGGACCCCACAAAAATTTATGTCAAAAGTTGTGTAAAAAAAGTGGTCCCACAAATTCACCCTATGTTTATTTAGGTTATATCAATTATTTATTTATTTTTAGAATTATTTAGACTGCCTCGTTGGTTGAAATTTTTTATTCAACTCATTACACCCGGATTTTAAACCTTTCTTCTTAGTTTAGCTCAATGTAGAATATCATTTGTAAAAATCAGTTTTATAAGTAATTGTTTGTTACGAGGGCTAATGCATTCTATAAGCTTTGAATAGCCCCATTCCCCATTAATTGCCCTTTCCTCTCACAAATCGTTGCTCCCACACATTGCATTCTTACAATCTCAACAAGAGAACTACCAGTATTTTGCTTGTAAGAACTATCAGGTGGTGGCACCCATCTTAAAACTCTATTCGAATGGCAGCTGACTTGCATTATTATTCGTTCTAAATTCAGTGTGCAATTTCGTGGCACTTACAATGACAAATGTAGATTTCTAGTGTGGCTATCTATGCAAACAAATTAATGATAACGGTTTGCTTAAATCATACTTGGTTTGGGTACTGATTTCATAAAATATAATATAAACTTTAAATTGATGCTATTCTATACAGAGAAAACGATAATGCTAGGACTATGGGTGAATGGATATGAACGCTCTATTTAGAAAGTTAATGAAAAGACTACGTGCATATCAGATATGCTTTCGCTTATTAAAAGACCTAGCCCAAACTTTGATTGACTAGGAAAAATTCGGCGCACTCATTCTCAATACGAGCTAAGCCTGTAATTACAAGCAAGATCATTGATTCTCTAGAAAGAAACAAACTTCAAGAAAAAAATAACTATTCCGAAAAAAGTTAACCTCTCTAGAAAACATATACGAGCTAAGCCTATAATTAGAAGCAAGATTATTGATTCGTTTACCACATTCTCAATATCGAGCAAATGAAGCAAAACCATAATTAATCTCTTCTTTTGTTACAAAGATATACTAAGTTAATGAATAATTTAGTTTTGTACGGGAAATATTCATAAATCCTATAGTACTTAGAAGTGAATACAAATACGTTGGAACGTTAAATATGATATTCTCTCCTTTTGGTTGCATATTTGGCACTTTGATGACGCTTAGATCGTGATTGTACTTAATACTTGTATCTTTTATAGCCAAATCTCTTTTGTAGAGACTTATAAATGGGGTTTTCCCTCCGTTCTAAAACTGTTAGATTTTGTTCACCAAAACAAGCAACTCCTAGATTGTTGCAATTTTTTAAGAAAAAATACCTAATTAAACCTCTAGATTCTAAATTGGAAAATTTTGTAAGGGAGGGCAATACCCATTTTTTTATCGCTAGGGTTCCTCTACTCTCTTTCTCCTTCGTCGACTACTACATCAATCAAATAGAAAACTTTATGACACACGTAAACCATCATAAACCACGATGTTCCACCTTATCTGATATGGGACAATAATTTTCTAAGGTCAGAGTAAGGCTGATCTGAATACAGCTACCTCAGAAGTCCAGTCATGGAGTCAACAGCTTCGAGAATAGCTGGATCGAACGGAGCAGGAGTGCCACCATCACTCTGTTCCAGGGAAATGGGCGAAGTTTGAGTGACTTAGATAGGATGACCAAGCTTGTTCCACAAGACATTGGGTTTGATCCGGTATAGAATAAGCCAAATCTCGATGTCTTGGAGTTTGTATAATCTAGAAATTGGTGTGCACCGCAAGTAATCACAACTCCTAAGAGGGTGCAATATTTACTTTTAGATATCCCCTAGGATTCTCACGGCTTAGAACAAGGATTCTATTCTAGAAATATCTCTCGACCGGTATAAATACATTCGTCTAGGGTTTGTTTCTGGTAACGTAATCTCTGCACTCTAATTATGTTGCCCACTGCTTGAGTCTCATACTTGCTTACGAACTTGACCGTCAGAGAGCCTTTGGCCGACACACCCATCTTCTGTCTAAGGCTTTTGTTCATGGTTGTTTGCTCTTTTACAAGTTACTCACATCTGTGCATCTCTATCATTCAGGCAGTGCACGAATTTGATTCCAACACCTGAAGTTCCTTCTCATTCTCTTGCTGCCCTATCTCTCTTTGTTCTCCAAAATCACCTTATCAGGTGAGTCTTTGCTAAATGTAAACTTATAGATAACACAATGGAATAAGCCTTTTGTGAAGAAGTGTCATACTTTAGTTTAAGGGTGGGCAAACGGGCTTGGACCCGTGGTCTGGGGCAATTTGGGATGGGTTTGGGGCAGGTTGGGGTGGGGCCTTATATTTGATACACGAAAAGGGTTGGGGTAGGGCATATCTAAGTATATGGCAGGGTGGGACGGGTCCACTTTCTGAGTACACGGACCCCCGGCACGGACCGTATACACGTGAATTCATTTCTTTTCTCTCTCACACACACACGGGTCTCTGCAAATTCCTTTCTCAGTTTCTCCGGTTCTCATCAGTCCTCAATCGTCTTCGTCGATTCTTAAACTCGAAGACTTTCCTCCTTCTCGATCTCTCTTTCCCAAATCGTCTTCATCGATTCTTAAACTCGAAGACTCTCCTCCTCTCGATCTCTCTCCCAGATCATCTTCGTCAATTCTTAAACTCGAAGACTTTCCTCTCTCTCGATCTCTCTCTCCCAGACTGACCGACTCTCCCTATCCCAGATTGATTGAATTCTCGATAGCTGAGCTCCCTCCTCAGCTCTTCTCAACTCCGACCACCACCTGACGATCCATCTCGAAGCCAAATCTTCAAACAAAAAGTATTCAAATCTGACGATCCATCTTGAAATTTCCAGTGTGTAATTCCTGCTGTTGTATAAAGCTCGCTCAGATCAAAATTGAATTGTTTTTTTTTATCTAGGTTGAAGATTGCATTTTTATGTATGTGTTTTTTGGGTCCTTGCTAATTTCGTAGCTGATTGGATATATGGGTTGGTGTTATTTGCAAGAATTTGAGCTGAAACATGCATGTAGGACCCTAGGAACTTGAAATTTCTCGAAGCTTCATAGCTTTATCTATTCACTGCTTGTTGCAGATCAAGAGAAAGCACGGCACGGAGGAAGGACCGGTGGACCGGTGGACCCGTAGGAACCGGCCCATTTTAAACGGGCCAAGATAGGTCTGGTTCCAACTTTCATTTTTCTGTTACTCGGCTCGGCCAGGCCCGTTTTATTTTCCAACGGGTCCAGTTCAATTCCTTCAATTTTGGGTCCGGCCCGACCCATGGCCACCCCTACTTTAGCCCAATTTAACACCGAATGTGAACATAAAAAATACTAAATAAATCTAACTAATAACCCAACAAGTTCACATTTTTCTCTATTTCTGCACTATCCAATAGAATCTTTATCCCTAAATTTTCTAAGCTTGTGAAAATTGTACGATTCATGTAAATGTGCCTTGGAACCAAATCCTGAAGTAGAATTATGGTAACAAAAAAAAAAAATTGAGGTAGAAGATAAGGTACGATTAACTGACAATGTGAAGGAGGTAGAGGGCGGCACTATAATAAAGGTTGTCGATCAGTAACACTGCAGCTTCAAGGCTCTAAATTTATTTATTTATTTGGAAATATAGAGCCTTCTCAAAACCCACTAGAGCCTTCTCAACATCCTCGAGAGATGAGGAGGGTGATCGGTGGTTGTAGTAAACGCTAGAGGAGTGAAAATGTGCAATGCGATTAGGTATTTTCAGACATCGAAAATTTTCTTTTCTATTGGTTTGGTAGTTATTTAGAACTTTAGGGTCATTTTAGTACTTTTACATTTAAAAAAAGAGGACGAGCCTTGGCGCAATAGAAAATTTGCTTCTTTTGACCAAAAGGTTACTAGTTCGAATTGTGGAAACTGTCTTTTTGCAAAACAAAGGTAATGTTGTGTACGTTAGACATTCTTCCCTGACCTCGCAAAGCGAGAAGCCTTGTTTGTTGGGATCACCCTTTTTTGCATTTAAAAAAGGTTATAATTCTAAGACTTTTGAAAAAGAGGGCAAAAACCATTTTAAGACTCTTAAAAGTGGGCATTAATCAATGTTTCCAACATTTTTGAGTAAGTTGATGAATGGACTATGTTCATGGCCACGTACCTTTAAGTTTAATAAAACCCCAGTGCAAACTCTGATTCTAACCTGACAAAATTTAGTGAGTAAATAACAAGTTTTGCTTCCAATTAGAAAATAAACACACTTCGAAAACATAAAACTAGCTAATCGAAAATGTTATTTATCCACATAACTTACAATCTATAAGAAGGGATCATCTTTGATTCCCTGACAACGATTTCTAGATCGAGCAAGTGTATCTGAATAAATAAGGATTTTTATCACAAATGGTTCTTGAAATTGACCTAATCAATCAACATGGTCCCTGAATTTGAAAATCAATCAATGTCGTCCCTGAATATGGGTGTTGTAAATCAATGTCGTCCTTCCGTTATATTTCTGTCAAAACTTCTGTTAGTATGCTTACGTGGCACACGTAAGGATCCCATATAAATTAAAAAATAATTAATTTTATCTTCTAAAAATAATAACAATATAAAAAATAAATAAAAAATTCATGAGAGGCTGTGACCTGTGAGCACCCAACCCAAGCACCAAGCCACCATCTTCCTCACCATGTTTTGCAGAAAGACAGTCTTTGAGAGACCAAGAAGAGGGAAAGAGAGAGGTTGAAATCGTGGGTTGGTTTCTTGCATGTTTTGGTTCTTCAAAAGACAAAAAAACGCAGGGGTAATCAGAGGGAGTAATCAGGAGAGCACGGTGGTGTGTGGAAAGGATTACCGGATTGGGTCGGAGGGGGAAGGAGATTGTTCGTTCTCCTCTGTTCTTTTTTCATTTTATTTTTTTTATTTTATATTTTATTTAAAGGTGGTGTATGTTTGGATTTGCAAGAATTTGTATGGTGATGTTTTGGATTTGCACGAATTAGGATTTGGATTTGGATTTGGATTTGCAGGGAAGGAGGAAGGGTGCAGGAATTTGGATTTGCAGGGAGGAAGGAAGGGTGCAAGGATTTGGATTTATAAGGAGGGAGGAAGTGTGCAATGGAGTAGGGTGCTAACTCAATCTCAAGCGACCCTAATGACACCACGACTGGGCTTGACGTCGTGGACATGGCAGCAGCTGCACTGTAGATGGAGGGAGGAATCTGGCCTCACAATGGTAGACGTGGTTCGGCGAGAACCAGCTGGAGTAGCTGGGAATATTTAATTATATTGGGTCCCACATGTGCCATGTCAGCCACTAACAGAAGTTTTGATGAAAATTTAACGGAAGGGCCACATTGATTTTCAACAGTCATATTCAAGGACTACATTGATCGATTTTCAATTTCAGGAACTACTTTGATTGGGTGGGTCAATTTCAGGGACTATTTGTGATAAAAGCCCAATAAATAATTACCTTCTTCCTATGTTTCTCTATCTTGATTTAACTTTTCAAGTTTCTCTTTGTGAGAAGAAATAGTAAGCATGAGACTACGTTCATGAAAATGAATAGTCATTTTAGCAAGTTAATAAAAAGACTACGTGCATGGTGATATACGTTATAGCATATTAAATTCCCAACATTAAGCTTAGATTCTAGGGTGTGCATAACAAGTTTTAGTCCGAGGGAAACACCATTCATGATCATCACTGCCACACACTTCCCATTTCACCGATCCATGCATAATATAAACCAGCATCCCAACCCACGCCAACATCCCAACCCACGCATCCAATTTCTCAGATCCACATTCAACTAGACCATCCACCCTCCCCCGTATCGAACCCCTCACCCTCTACAACTATTTGAAAACACTGATATATGAATTCTCCCAAATAAAATCAAAGGAAAAAACTGAAACGAGTACAAAAGTTGATGATATACATGGGAAGTTAACAAATTGAATCCGAATCATCCACAAAAACAAAAGTAAATCTCGGATATACTATAAAGACCATTATTGCATAACCAAGGTACAAGGACGAACAAGTGTATAATGATTTACCCATAGAGTTTCTTTTTTGCTAATCTTTTAATAAATGTACGATTATAAATTATAAAGTGGAGGCATACAAATCTACACATATAATTAGAAAATTTTACGTAAATAGTTGCATAAAACAAGTTAGAATGGGCTTTACAATTTACATAATTGAAGGGCACAATAATATACATAAAAAGGTGACATTTCTTTTACAAAATATGGGGTGCAATCATCATCATGTCCTGTATGATGAGAACAACCCCAGATGCACTGCAGATGCTAACGAACAACCTATGCTACACGTAAGCAGACATTAATTTCAATTTTTACTCTGGCTTTTGCACTTGTACGATGCCAATTTGAAAATAACATATTGTTTGCTAACTTTCTAATCGTATGTTTATTAGGTATCCAAGGTGCACTCGCCCAGTTTCCATTGGTACGCACATGAGTGGGATTCGAACATTGGTTTTCTGAAATTGTTTTTTCCTGATTCCGCCACTGATGTTTGTGTTTTTTCATGCAGTTCCTCCTGCATACTATGCTCATTTGGCTGCCTTCCGTGCAAGATACTACATTGAGGGCGAGTATCCAGATGGAGGTTCTACTACTGGATCTACAGCTGGGGGTGCTGGAGATGTGCGGTTCCGTGCCCTTCCTGAGATCAAGGAAAATGTGAAAGAAGTTATCCTCATGTGTGCCCTCGTTTGCAATTGATGGGTTTTGGTTGTTTTGGTTGCGACTCGTGTGTAGAGGGAGGTCGAAGACAGATTCTGAGGAATCGCTGCTGCTATTACTGCGACTCTGTAGGAACTCCTTCACGATTTTCTGTCAAGTCAAATGGATATTGAATTTAGAACCAAAAGAAATGCATACTGACTACATCCACTTTTAATACTACGGGAAATGAAAAATAAAAATGTCAAAAATATATGTTAATTATCTTCAATATCGGACCCGGTGTCCACACCATTGAAAAACAATAAACTAGCTAATTATTGGACAATGATCAAACACTAAAGGCTTAAATAGAGGAATGTTTGGGGATAATTACCTCTGGTGAATCAGCGATGCGATTGGCAATAGTGAGAGCCATCAGAAGCTGTTCATCATCGTGATCATCGTCTTCATCTTCACCTTTTCTTTCTGTGGCTATGGATGATGATCTCCAACACATCGGATCTCCACCAAAAACCGGCCGTACGAGCTACAGCTTCTGTTTGAGTGTTTGTCCACAGCGGCCTCTTCAGTGAGTTTTTATAGGGACAGAAGAAGATTCGAGAATTTCTGTCGTTAGGGTTAGGTTAGATGATTTGATCTTATCTGGTCTGGCCTGTGTAGATTTTTTTTTTTTTTCTTTTAATCAAATTCTTTTTACTTTCTGTTCAGAAAAGTCGGATATAATAAATATTTAGGATTTGAATTTGTCGTTAGTAGTTATTGTTGGGGTCCCTTGTTCTAATTGATAGGTTTTGCAAGCAGTAAATAATTTTTTTTTTTGTCCCAAAAGTATTTATTTATTTATTTTGTTTAAAGAGATATTAATTTTTTAATTAAAAATAATATGGGTGTAGAGAGTAAGTTGGATGTAGAAAGAAGTTAGATGAGTTCAAATAAAATTTTCTAACTATTTTTTACACAACTATTGATGCAAATTTTTGTGGGAGCCACTTCGTAATTTAATTCACTGATTTGAACTGTCTTTTCTTGAATTAGTTCTTTTTTCAAAACTAACATCTACAAAAAATTACTCAAATCCGAAATCATATGACCGTTAGATTAAGGGCTTCGTGTTTCTTTGTAAAGCCGTATTCATCCATTTTATCACTGCAAATGAATTTCTTAATGATTTTTTTTGTTTATTTTTTTGCAATAATGATCTATGAACGATGGTTTAAAAGATAGACAGTTCGAATTACTAAAATACATTACAGAGTGAGCCCCACATAAACTTGTATCAAAATTCATGTAAAAAAATACTCCCACGAATCTGCTCCATGTTTACGATCGGGTTAGATCAATAAACCTTTTATTTTTGTAATTGGTGGATTGCCTCATTGGTTGAAAGTTTTATTCAACTCATTAATCCCGGATTTAAAACCCTTTCTTCTCATTGTAGATCAATGCAAAATATCGTTTCTAAAAATCAGCTTAATTTACAAGTAAGTAGTTTTGTTATGAGACCTAAAGTATTGTATAAGCTTTGAGTAGCCCTAGCCCCCATTAGTTGCCCTTTCCTATCATGAATCGTTGCTCCCACACATTCTTGCAATGTCCACAAGAGAACTACCAGTATTTAGCTTGTAAAAACTATCAGGTGGTGGCACCCATCTCAAAACTCTCTTCGAATGGTAGCTGACTTTCATTATTATGCGTTCTAAATTCAGTGCGCAATTTTGTGGTACTTACAATAACAACTATAGATTTCTAGTGTGGATATCCATGCAAACAAATTAATGATAATGGTTTGCCTAAATCATACTTGGTTTGGGACTGATTTCATAAAATATAATATAAACTTTAAATTGATGCATAATTTGAATACAATTTTCATTTTTTTTCACTATTCTACAAAGAAAATGATATTGCCAGGACTACGGGTGTGTGGATCTAAACGCTCTTTTTAGAAAGTTAATAAAGTGACTACGTGCATGGTCAGATACGCTTTTGCTTATTAAAAGATCTAGCGCAAACTTTGATTCCAACTAGAAAAAATTTGCCGCGCTCATTCTCAATACGAGCTATGTCACATCCCAGTCCGCATAGCAAGATATTGTCTGCTTTGGGCCACGCCCTCACAGATTTGTTCTTGGGTCCTAGCACGAGAACTCCCCAAGAGGTCACCCATCCTAGGACTGCTCTTGCCCAAACTCGCTTAACTTCGGAGTTCTTATGGGATCCAGCGCCAGTGAGTTCCCAGAACGCGTCTTGCAATGGGAGGTGAGCATGTACATATAAGGTCAGGGACCAACCTTCACCTCGCCGATGTGGGATCTCACAATCCACCCCCCTTGGGAGCCCGACGTCCTCGTCGGCACACTCGAACGGACGGTGAGTCTGGCTCTGATACCAAATTGTCACGTCCCAGCCTCCACCGTAGCAATATATTGTCCGCTTTGGGCCACGCCCTCACGGATTTGTTCTTGGGTCTCGGCATGAGAACTTCCCAGGGGGGTCACCCATCCTAGGATTACTCTCGCCCAAACTCGCTTAACTTCGGAGTTCTTATGGGATCCGGAGCCAGTGAATTCCCAAAACGCGTCTTGTAATGAGAGGTGAGCATGTACATATAAGGCCAGGGACCAACCATCACCCCGCCGATGTGGGATCTCACAAGCTAAGCTTGTAATTAGATGCAAGATTACTGATTCTCTATAGAATGAAACAAATTTCAAGAAAAAATAACTATTCCAAAAAAAAATTAACTTCTCTAGAAAACGTATATGAGCTAAGCCTGTAATTAGAAGCAAGATCACTAATTCTCTGGCCACATTCTCGAGCAAATGAAGCAAAACCATTACCTTTTTTATATCTCTTTATGCTGAAGTTAGTCCGTTGAACTTCTCATGAGAAGATAAAGCAGAGATCACCATGAGTCACACAATTACCCTTAAGACTAGTAAAGGGAAAACTTTGATTCGAAACGAAAATAAAATTTGGGGTGCTCACAACAAGTTTTAATCATCCATTTGAAAAAGAAACAAACTTCAAGAAAATAAATAGCGGAAGAGAGATTGTTGCAGTTTCTTCAATTGAGGGTTTATACCTGTGGGAATTAACAAAAAGGATAAAGAATGAAAATAAAATCAAACAACATTTTTCTTTCTTGACCTATGATCAGAACTTCAATTCAGTTACAATGCAGAAAATTTTCACAAATAATAGTTATATAAACATGTCAGAAGGCTTTCCAGTTTACACTGTCTAATGGGACATGCATAATTAATTGAAGGCCACACAAATATACATAAAAAGGGTCATGAAGGTGAACTCATTCCTTTATTCTTAACTCTCCACATATATATCTAGCTATCTAGGATATATCGTATTTTCTACATTTTGTTCTTCATAAATCGGTCAACTTTCATGCTGCTCCGACTCTACTGGTGGTGCACAGTCTCAAGACTGGCCTGAAATTACCAAGCATGTTGGCGTGGTCTGTGCTCAAAGCCACCGACAGGAGTTCATCCAGGATCTGTCCAAAACATGGCAGGATCCATGGACAATGTTTGGCCAGCATTTTCTGTCAAGTCAAATTGATATTGAATTTAGAACCAAAAGAAAATGATACTGATTTGGGTAATCAATCTGGTAAGGAATATAGAAGATAAAACTTTGGAAAAATAAATTTCAAAAGTGTTAATTAGCTAGCTAGTTCAACATCAGATCCAGTGACCAAACCATTTGAAAAAACAATAAACCACCTAAATGGAAAACGATCAAACCCTAAGGGATCAATTAGAGGGATAACTACCTCTGGAATCATCGATTCGATTGGTGATGGTGAGAGCCATCAAAATCTGTTCATCATCATGATCATCGTTATCGTCTTCCCCTTGACCTGAGGCCATGGATGATGATCTCCTACACATACCCCTAATCCTTCTATTTATCTACATGTACGGCCAACCTGCAGCGTTTTCAGTGAATATATAGTGACCATGGAGAACTGGAGAAGAGAAGGTAGCTAAGGTTAGGTTTTAGGGATTGATCTTATCTGGTCCGGATCGTGCTCGTGTATCTCGCTGACGTGTGTGCCTAGCTCACTCTTTTCTTCTTCTTCCTTTTTCCCTTTTTCTTTCGGTATTTTCCTTCGGTTCTTTATTGGTTTTTCATTTCAAGAGACTGATATTACTTCTTATCCTTATTTCCCCATCTATTTTTAATAAAAATTTTAATACCAAACTTTATGTAAAAAGACTTCAAAAGCGCTGTTTAATCCTCTTATATATCATTTGTAGTCAAAAGAAAAAAATTAAAATGAGAAACGAATAAACCTGCCAAGCCCTCCCCATTTTCTCTCTTCAGCCCTCGCCCATTTCTAACTCTTTTGTCCCCCTCCATCTTCTATCTCTTCCGTTCTCCCACCCACCCCAATTTTGCTCTCTTCTTTTCTCCCTACCTTTTAACCCTCAATTCTGAATTGAAATTTGGAATAATTATTGATATGAATCTTAAATCCATATTTGATAGAAAGAGAAAGAAATATAGGGGAACCAAGAAAGAAAAAAAAGAAGGTAACTTTCACAGGGGCAAAGAGAAAAGGAACTGCTGCCATCATATGTGGTGCCAGGCTGTGGTTGTTTTCAGCTAGGTTGGACAGGGACGTTCATGGTTATTCCATTCTCCTAAAATCTCCAAGATTCAATCATTCTTTATATTTTATTTATTTATTTATTTATTTAGAATTGTTAGGGAGGTTTTAGAAATATAAGTGGGTGGGAAGAGAGAGTTTGGGTTTTTAAACTTTTTATGCTTGGTGAAAATATATTTCTAGATGAAAAGATCAGGATTGGTTTCTAGATGAAATGTGAACCAGTTGCATAATCAGGCTAGGTTTAGAATCCTAGCTCGAGCTGAAGAATATAAGAGTCGGTGGTGATAGAGTTTTGGTCAAGTATAATTCTAAGCATAACAAGATAATGCTAAGGAGTTGAAATGCTATCAAACTCTCCAATTTGAGCATCACGAAATTTACTCTTATAAATACAAGAAGATTGGCAACATATATAGAGAGGACTTTTAACTCAACTCACAAATCAACATCTGACGCGACACCCTTTCACACCCTCTTGTGAAAAGTAATTGCTTTACTAACTGTCAGCACAAATTATGACTGGATAGACGGATTTGGGTTGGCAGCCGACAGGTGACGAAGAACCTTTGATTCTTTCACTGAAAGACCCTTTCACATTCTTTCAAGTCTGTGCCTGATTATTTATCCTAAGTCTCAGTTGAGGAAGAGCCTTTGATTTTTTTCACTGAAAGATGTCACTTCATCAGCCTTTTCAACGAAGTGAGGTGTTTTATAATTGGTTAGTCACATGTCATAGTCAGAGGTCAGCACACAAGCGACTGAACCTTTTGCACAATTAAGACACTTATTTCCTTTGAGTATCTTTGCCAGTATAGTTTGATACCGATTCGGTAGATGTATATTTTTATCATTACAGTTGAGGCTATCGAAAGATTCAGAACTTCACAGGATTTGCATAACTTTGTCTTCAAGTTTTAGAACTCATGGATGAGAGTTCCCTCAGCTAAAGTCGCTTGATTTAGAAGTCAGATGAGCAATTTACAACATCACAATATCTAGAATTACTCGCTCGACCGAGTTCGGCAGTGAGTTAGCTCACCTGCATTAGCATCCAAACCACCAAAAGACATAGTTAGCTCTTAATTACTTTGGCACGGGCGCCACGTAAACTTTGTAATTTTTAGGGTCAGCAGAAACATTCTTTAAAGAAAAAACAAACTAATCCCAAAAATTTATCCACATAAACTACGAGCTAAAACTAGAAGAGGACAACAACGCTAATTTTTTAACAACAATCTCAAGCGCGAGTAAGTGAAACAAAACCGTTACTTACCTTTTTTGTATATCTGTTTCTCTCTTAAATTTAGTTCAATTGAATTTCTCTGGATTTTCTTTGCTGAGAAGAGATATCAAGGACAAGACTGTGTGCATGAATATATATAAACGTTCTTTTTAGAACAAATCGGAGAACTTTGATTTTAATCAGAGACAATTTACTGCATAATTAACAAGTTTCAATTATCCAATAAAAAAAAACACAGTTAAAAAAGATAAATGATAATTTAGTTGCTTCAATTTCCGTTACATGCAAGCAATTCTTAAATAATAGTACTAGTATTTTCACGTTTTTAAACAAATTTTCATCAAATCCATTGAAGGTGACCGATGTTGTTATATAATTCGATGTTTCCACATATTTGCATATCAATATTTCCACCGTATCCATATTATAACGATTGCTTA
This sequence comes from Heteromeles arbutifolia, assembly GCA_024362995.1. NCBI lineage: Eukaryota > Viridiplantae > Streptophyta > Magnoliopsida > Rosales > Rosaceae > Heteromeles > Heteromeles arbutifolia. The sequence goes on from JANCRC010000012.1 coordinate 20,478,737, forward strand.
TATGCCATCTATGGATGCAAAATTCCGCCATCTCTTCCTTTGACGAAAATGCACCTGCAAAATAATAACACCTAAGATTAAAACCAAAAGCCTCACGTGCCCACAATGAATTTGGGGGGGGGGGGGGGGGGGGGGGCGCCTGGGCCAAAGAATCTCCTATGCAAAAAGTTAGAATTATGAAAAGAATGTGTTTAGGAGTTTTGTGGGTAGCAAATGCCTTCCTAATTTTGGAGATAAAATGGGTATTATAGGAGAGAAGAGGAGTAGGGGCCGGCCGACCCTAGGGTGGTATTCTTGGTGGCAATATTCCAAATATTTGTGTAAATAAATATCTTGGAGTAATTAGGAAATATCCTAAATTAATGGAATTAGGATTACTTACTTGAAAGAAGGCTTCTCTGATCAGGAATGTATTTATGATAAGAGTAAGAAATTATTCTATCATAAATACCTTTGACTTTTCCTACAGGCAGGGGTGCTTTGAGCAGTCGTTGATCTCTGCCTGCTCTATCTCAGCTGCGTGTGGTGAATGAGAATGCACCCATCCCATTTAATAAATAGGGGCAATCTTGTCCTTCTTGGAAAATAATCCACGTGTCTGCACCATGATTTTTGGGATTATTTTTGGCTCCACAAATGCCGCCACACCTGCTGGGCTGCTTGTAGGAAAAGGCAGAAGATGTAGAATCCAAAGCTGCGTAGGTAGTTATGGAGTATGTGTCCCAATTTGATGTAGATTCCCTCTTTGACTTGGAATTTAAATTCTTTTAGGAAAATGATTTTAATCACCACCAAAATCTATTTAAGCCTGCTTTAAGCAAGGTATTAAATAAATTTGGAGATAAATTAAAATTCCTACACGAAACAAAGAAAGCCAGAGGATATTTGTTCCTCCTCCCCTAACAATCTTCTTTGCTTGCCCGTGAAAAGAATTGTGTTCCATTGCTTTTCTTCATCTCCAAGGTAAGAAAAATTTAATTTTCCCTTTCTTCTTGATTTTTTGGACCCTTGGGGTTCAAATTTTGGCTCGATGGGGGTCGAAGATCTGGCAAAAAGTGGTAGCCGCAGGGATGCTGTGCTGTTGCTGCAAGTGAACGACGCGGTTTGACTGGCTAGGGCCAGGTGCGGCTGGGCTTGGGTGGAGGATATCAGGACTGGGGCACGTGGACCTGGGTGTTGGGGCTGGTTTTGGGCTGCTCAAAATGGACTACTAGGCACGGGCCCGTGTAGTTGAAAGGGAGAGAAATAGGAGGTGCGGGCCTCCTGGCTGATTGGGCTACTAGGCTTAGGTATGTGCAGCAGAGGAGAGACGCGAGAGAAAGAGAGCAACGATGGGGCTCCTTGCCCCCGCCTTGCTAATTAGGCCGTTGCGCCTTTTGGGCCGTGGGGCCTGGCGTGGTGCTGGGCTCCTGCGGTATTCTATATATTTTTTTTCTTTTCGAGCAGCCTTCCAATAATTTTTTTCTTGTGCCGTTTGTAGGATTTTTTCGAACACGTCTCCCTCAAGCCACAAGAATGATGAATTTATTCCGCCGTTGTATCTCCAGGGTAGATCTACAAGTAAGCTAGGTTAGTTCATGACTGCTCATGTCAAGAAAGGTTCCAATTAGTAGTTCAGGGACTTCCTTAAGATGTTTAAGCACGCAATTCAGTCTGGGGTTCGCATAAAGTAAGCCAAGGAAGGCAGCAGCCGTGAGCCGTGTAGGTGTAGGAAAGCTATCAAGTTTCACCTCTACTAATTTTTGTTGGGGTTCAGCATTCCTATGCCTCAATTTTTCTAGGAAGTGATATGCTCCATGAAGTGTGGTCCTACTCAGTGCTCTCCGAACTTGGTTCGCGTGATGGTGGGGTTCTACAACTTGAGCAGGTTCTTTAACTTGGTTCTAACTGCCAAAGAATTTTGCTACTTTTTTTACATAGGCCACATCTATGGTGTTGGGCAGCTGATGACCCATCATAGGCTTTTTGATCACTCAAGCAAAGAGGATTATGACTGGGCTAGAGAGACCCTAGAAATCAGCGAAGAGTGGGAATCTAACTCCTCGTATAGGTTGTGCGTTCCGATTGCTTTCATCGATGGTAAGTGGGCTGCTTAGTCTCTAAGTTGTTTGATACTTTTTGTTTAGATGCCTTTTGATTTGTCCTTCTCTATTTATGTAGATTCAAAATTCGGCTCAACTTTCATGACTTCTCCAGATATGAAGAAAGTGAACATTGCTTTAGGGATCCCTATTGAATATCGTGAGTGGCGCTGGCTACTTAGCCCTGTTCGTCAGGAGAAAGGTGGGCTGCTTCTGAGGGAGAAGATTAGGAGGATCAAGTATAAGGCGTTTGCCCGTAAGCCTGTTGCTGGTGGAGGCGGGATAAGGAGATCTTCCTCTGCTACTCGCGAGGGTCCGTGCACTGTTGAGAAGCTCGTGATTGACTTAACTTCTTTTAAGGGGAAGAAAGAGGCTGCTGCATCTGAGCTTATAAAGCATGCTACTCCAAGGCTTGCTAGAATAATTGTGCAGTAGAGGAGTCGTGTCGTGCCCTTTATGCCTTGGTTTATGATAGGAGCATATTTATGCGACTTAGTTAGCTTGTTCTTGTGCTTTTACGTTGTTAGTTCTTAGTTATTTAGTCTTTTAAGCCAAATTCGTGTGTTTTCAGGTTCTAAGGACAAAGTATGCAAAAAGAAGCAATTTGGAGCATTCTAGAGCATTTTTGAGCCAAGATTGGGTAGTGCAAGCATGGAGGCAAGTTGTTGGACGAGTTTGAAGAGAAAAAGGCTTGAAATCAGCCTCAAAACACACTTTCTAGAAGTCCTATCCTTTGTCCTACAAAAGTGGCGCCTCAAATCCTTCTAGAAACCCCAAAATCTGCCACAAAACACATTCCTTCTAGAACCCTAAAAATCTGGCGCCTACTTTCCTTCTAGAATCCTTTTGCCTTGCCTTGCAAGGCATTCCCTTGCCCTTATCCTATTGTGCCGCACCTCTCAGGCCCTTTCCCTCTTGGATTCTGATTGTTAGGCCCTTTTCCTTGTGGATTTGGGTTCTACAAATCCTTTTCAGAAATTAATTGGACCACAATTCCTTTTCCAAGTTAAATGCCGCACCCTAGGCCTTTATTCCTTAATTTCTGTTAAGCCCAAATACAAATCTGATTTCTCTAGGGTTTTGAGGTGCCTATATCTACATGTTTTAGGGTTTTGCCGCAGGGACCCCAGCCATTCATCATAGAACCCTTTGCCGCACTCCACACCACCATTCTACACATCCAAACACAATTCCAGCCATCTTCCAAGCCTTGCCGCAACCTACATCCATCCTAAATCCATCTCTGACCCTTTCATATGTCCATACATACCCTTGAACCCTTGAACCCTTGTGCCGCAGCTAGTTGGGGAAGAAGAAGAACCTGTGCGCTTCATGCTTGCAGATTGGAGCGTTTTAGGTGTACTTCGTTCTTGTTTTCAATGTTTATTTTGTTATTACTCCCTGATCTTGCTGTAATCATGAGTGGCTAAGCCCCTAATTAGTTAGGGGGAAGTTTGAAGCCATGAACATGCTTGAGATATGAATTGATTTGTGCCAATTGTGAATTGATAAGTTATGATTGCAATTCAATTATCTGTTTTATGCATAACTGATCTGTGTATGTTTATTAAGGATGCATACTTAGTTTTCATGCATGAATCAGATGCTAGAATATAAATGAGTTTCACCTAATCGTTACAAGTTTATATTCTTGAGTAGTGAAGGTTGATTGTCACAATCGCGTTAATTGAATTCTTGGCAAAAGTATCATGCATTCATAGTTACAATTGCCTCGTCAACACTTATGATTTTCATGAAACATAATGATCTCTGATTGTATCTTTATTATGCATTCATGTAGAGGACTTTTGGAGAATAATTTGAGTTGTTGCATGCATTCATCCAATTCAATGAGTTAAGGAAAATCTGAGGGTTAATTTGTGCATCACGGTTAATCTGGGGTGTTGAGCATCATAGTTTATTGAAAAGCAATTGGAAATCAATTCATATACAAGTGTGTCATGTGTGGAGAATGGACCTCTAACTAATCCATCCATCATCTTATTTCCTAAATTCGTTTTAGAATCTGTTTAGTTTTACAATTTGTTTAGTTGATTCAATTTCGTCAAAACCAAAACCCCCTTTTACTTTCTTGTTTCAAAGTGTCTAAAATCTATTTTGTTTGTGTTTTAGAGTCTTTTGAGTCAAGTCAAAACCTTAAATTCGTCCAAAGTTGTGTTTAGAGTCTAAAACTGCCCAGACTGTGTTTTTAGGCAGTTTTGAGTGTTTTTAGATTGTTTTGAGTCTTTTGAGTTTGTTTTGAGTCCCTGGAGTCTTTCCAAATGTTTTTAACTTTGTTTTTGTATTTTAAGTCAGTTTAGAGGTTTTAGCAAGCCCTCCTAATCCCCGGTTTAGAACGATCCCTACTTGCATTTATACTACGATTTGAAAACAAGAGGGTTTAATTTGAGTGCTTAACTTTTATCACATTAGTTTATTCCAAGACAACGATTAGTGTCCAAGTCTGATCTTATTCCATTGCCAAGGCTGGTCTCTCCTGTTGAGAAGGAAGCATCTGCCCGCATGAGCAGTTGTGAACAACCTGCCAACCCAGCTTTAGGGGAGTTTTCCCAGATCCATTCGTTGTTGAAGCCCAATCTAGTTGAAGACTCGGAAGCATGTGCGAAGTTCGTAGATGGCGTATACAAGGTTGTTGACTCCAGTTTCTTCATGAGGTGTGAGGCTCATTCACGGAGGGTGTCCTTAATAGGAGCATATTTATGCGACTTAGTTAGCTTGTTTTCATGCATTAATGTCCTTAGTTCTTAGTTAATTTTGTATTTTGAGCTATTTTCGTGTGTTTGTAGGTTCTAAGTGTCAAAATGGCAAGAAAAAGCGATTTGGAGCATTCTAGAGCATTTTTGGGCCAAGATTGGGTAGTGCAAGCATGGAGGCAAGTTGATGGACGAATTTGAAGACAAAAAGGCTCGAAATCAGCCATAAAACACTCTTTCTAGAAGTTCTATCCCTTGTCCTACAAAAGTGGCGCCCCAAACCCTTCTAGAAGTCCCGAAATTTGTCATAAAACACATTCCTTCTAGAACACTAAAAATCTGGCGCCTCTTTCCCTTCTAGAATCCTTTTTCCTTGCCTTGCAAGGCATTCCCTTGCCCTTATCCTATTGTGCCGCACCTCTCAAGCCCTTTCCCTCTTGGATTCTGATTTGTTAGGCCATTTTCCTTGTGGATTTGGGTTCTACAAATCCTTTTCAGAATTTAATTGGACCACAATTCCTTTTCCAAATTAAATGCCGCACCCTAGGCCTTTATTCCTTAATTCCTGTTAAGCCCAAGTACAAATCTGATTTCTCTAGGGTTTTGATGTGCCTATATATACATGTTTTAGGGTTTTGCCGCAGGAGACCAACTATTCATCACAGAAATCCCTTGCCGCACTCCAATCCACCATTCTACACATCAAAACACAATTCCAGCCATCCTCCTTCCCTTGCCACAACTCACATCCAACCTAATCCATCTCTGACCCTTTCACACATCCATACACATCTATAGTCTCTGGTGCCGTAGCAAGGTGGGGAAGAAGAAGAACCTGTGCGTTTCATGCTTGCAGATTGGAGCGTTTTAGTTGTACTTCGTTCTTGTTTTCAATGTTTATTTTGTTATTACTTTCTGATCTTGCTGTAATCATGAATGGCTAAATCCATATTTAGTTAGAGGGAAGTTTGAAACCATGAACATGTTTGAGATATGAATTGATTTCTGCTAATTGTGATTTGTTAAGCTATGATTGCAATTCAATTATCTGTTTTATTCATAACTGATATGTGTATGTTTATTAAGGATGCATACTTAGTTTTCATGCATGAATCAGATGCTAGAATATAAATGAGTTTCACCTAATCGTTACAAGTTTATATTCCTGAGTAGTGGAGGTTGATTGTCACAATCGCGTTAATTGAATTCTTGGCAAACGTATCATGCATTCATAGTTACAATTGCCTCGTCAACACTTATGATTTTCATGAAACGTAATGATCTCTGATTATATCTCTATTATGCATTCATTTAGAGGACTTTTGGAGAATGATTTGGGTTGTTGCATGCATTCATCCAATTCAATGAGTAAAGGAAAATCTGAGGGTTAATTTGTGCATCACGGTTAATCTGGGGTGTTGAGCATCATAGTTTATTGAAAAGCAATTGGAAATCGATTCATGTACAAGTGTGTCATGTGTGGAAAACGGAGCTCTAACTAATTTATCCGTCATCTTATTTCCTGAATTCGTTTTACAATCTGTTTAGTTTTACAAATTGTTTCTTTGTTTCAATTTCGTCAGAACCAAAACCCCCATTTACTTTCTTGTTTCAAAGTGTTTAAAATCTGTTTTGTTTGTGTTTTAGAGTGTTTTGAGTCAAGTCAAAACCCTAAATTCATCCAAAGTTGTGTTTAGAGTCCAAAAGTGCCCAGTTTGTGTTTTTAGGCAGTTTTGAGTGTTTTTGGGTTGTTTTAAGTCTTTTGAACCTATTTTGAGTCCCTTGAGTCTTTCCAAACGTTTTTAACTTTGTTTTTGTGTTTGAGTCAGTTTAGAGGTTTTAGCAAGCCCTCCTAATCCACGGTTTAGAACGATCCTTACTTGCATTTATACTACGATTTGACAACAACAGGGTTAAATTTGAGTGCTTAATTTTTATCACATCAAATTTTGGCGCCATTACCGGGGATTAGCAACTTTGCTAATCCCTTGGTTCTTTTCTTTTCGTTTAGTTTGTTTTTATTTTAGTTTCTGACTTGTTTTGTTTTCTTGTTTTCAGGTACTAGTGTATGACTCGAAGTTCCCAACCTGTTCGTGAGCACATCTTGGACTTTGACGACGATTTTGAGCGAACTTTGAGAAGGAAAAGAAAGAATGCAGAACCTGATCTACTTAGTTCTAGTTCTAATTCCGAAACTGAAGTTGAATTTGAAGAGGAGTCGGAAGATGAGCAAGACATGGCTGCAGATAATCGAACGATCAAAGAACTTTCAGCCTCGGGATTGGACAATGCAACACCTCTATGCATCCAATATCCTAGGGCAGCTCTAGATAAGACCGCTGAGTTCGAATTGAAGTCAAGCTTGTTACATCATATTCCGAAGTACCATGAGCTATCCATGGAGGATCCAAACAAGCACTTGAAGGAGTTTGAAGTAGTTTGTTCGAGCATGACCCCGATGAATGTCGATCACAGCATATTGAAGATGAAAGCTTTTCCATTCTCTCTAATGGATAAAGCTAAAGATTCGTTGTATGAACTAGCACCTGGGACGGTTACATCTTGGGAAAGTATGAAACGAGCATTCTTGGAGAAATTTTTCCCAACTTCAAGAGTCATTCTCTTGAGGAAATGGATTAGTGGCATCCATCAAAATCAAGGTGAGTCGTTCCTAGCTTATTATGAACGTTTTAAAACTCTTGTTGCTTCATGTCCACAACACCAAATGAAGGAGGAGCTGCTCATTCAATACTTCTACGAAGGACTCATCCCCATTGAACGCCAAATGTTAGATGTTTCGGCGGGTGGTGCATTGGTTGACAAGACCCCGGTGGCTGCCAAGACTTTGATTGCAAACCGAACCCTCAATGCACAACAATATGAAGGTGTTGGACAGAGAGAGAACCCACGGCAGCAACATGTTAATGAGGTAAGTGCAATCTCTGAAATTCAATCACAATTAGCTAATCTCACATCTCTTGTGTCTCAGGTTGTAATTGGGTCAAAACCACAAGAAAATCCGGTTTGCACCGTGTGCTCCATCCAAGGGCATCTATCTGAGAATTGCCCTCAGTTGATCGAGAATGGTGGATGGGAATCTGCCAATGCTATTGGATTCTAAGGCCAAAATCAAACCAAATACGATCCATACTCGAACACATACAACCCCGGATGGAGAGATCACCCTAATATGAAGTGGAGAGAGCCCCAACAACCTGCACAACAAGGGGGATTTCGGCAAAACCCCCCTGGGTTCCCACAACCATATCAACAAAATCAACCACTTCCGGTCCAATCTAGAACAGGTACGTCCATGGATAATGATCAACTTGTTCAGTTATTAACTAATGTGGCGCAAGGCATGCAAAATCAAGCCAAGGAAGTGGAAGATTTGAAGAAACAAATAGAACAGATGGCTGAATTCATGGGGAAATTCAGTAGAGAACGAGGTAAGCTACCTAGTGGGACAAATGTGAATCCGAATGGAGGATTCGAATCTGCCCAAGCCATCGTCTGGCGTAGTGGAAAAGAAGTTGGAGATGAGTCCACCACTCCCAAATCTGCCCAGAAAGAAGATGAAAAACTGCGAAACGAGGAGGGGAGCACTAGCACACCCACGGCAAGAGTGAATCAACCTTTGCCGCAGGCCTCTATCACTCCTAACTCGGCCAAACAAGGTAAGTTGGTTTCAAATTCACTTAATACTAATCTGACCAATGTTTATTTTCCTCGTAGGTTCATGTAATCGAAGAAGGATGAGAATGAGAATGACATTCTTGAAACATTCCGGAAAGTGCAAGTGAACATACCACTCCTTGATGCAATTAAACAAGTCCCAAAATATGCCAAGTTTCTCAAGGAGTTGTGCACAACCAAGAGAAGAATGTTGAACAAAGAGGTAGTCAAGGTAAGTGAAAATGTTTCAGCCGTATTGCAACGGAAACTGCCCACTAAATGCAAAGACCCCGGTAGTTTTACGATTCCTTGTGTAATTGGCAATACCCGGTTTGAAAATGCAATGCTAGATTTAGGTGCATCTATAAATGTCATGCCTTATTCCATTTATGCATCTATGAACTTGGGTGAATTGAAAAAGGATGGTGTGATTATACAATTGGCTGATCGTTCTAATACATACCCAAAAGGTGTTTTGGAGGATGTTTTAGTCCAGGTGAACCATTTGATCTTCCCGGCTGATTTTTCCGTTCTAGACATAGAAGATTCTGCCCATTCCACACCTTTGCCGATTCTCCTTGGTAGGCTTTTCATAAGGATAGCGCTTACAAAGATAGATGTGTTCAAGGGCACTTTGACGATGGAATTTGATGGGGAAGTTATCGATTTTAATATTTCTGAAACTATGAGATACCCCATTGATGATCACTCTTGTTTTTCTATTGATATTATTGATTCTTTGGCGCAGGAGTATCTTGAGGAATTGAACGAGGATGCCCTTGAAATCGCCATTACGAAGGGCATAGAACTCAAAAACTAAGAAATTGGAGCAATGCAAACCCACGGCCAGATTGGGGATTCCATTGCCGTGCCCTTTAATGAAGAAGTTACAGAGGTTGTGGCTGCCCTTGAGTCATTACCATAACAATATGGTAAGGTTCCCCTCTCAATTTCAAGTTCAGTTTCTACTAAGATTTTACTTTTTGTTATTCAGGCACCCACTCTTGAACTTAAGCCATTGCCGGACCATTTAAAGTATGTGTTTTTGGGAAATGACGAGACATTGCCCGTCATTGTTTCTTCAAGTCTCACGGCACATGAGGAAGAAAAGCTTGTGATGGTGCTAGGAGAGTACAAAACGGCCATAGGGTGGACTTTGGCCGACATTAGGCGAATTAGCCCCACCACCCGCATGCACCGCATACTTCTTGAGGAGGGGACTAAACCATCCCGAGAGGCTCAACACCATCTCAACCCTTCAATGATGGAAGTCGTGAAGAAGGAAATAATCAAGCTCTTAGATTGTGGAGTAATCTATCCTATTTCCGATAGCCGTTGGGTTTCACCAATTCAAGTCGTTCCCAAGAAGTCTGGAGTTACTGTTGTCAAGAATGCAGAGAATGAGTTGGTGCCTACACGAATTCAAACTGGATGGCGAGTTTGTATTGATTATAGGAAACTAAATGCCACAGCAAGGAAAGATCACTTTCCTTTGCCGTTCATCGACCAAATGCTTGAAAGGTTAGCTGGTTGTGCTTTTTATTGTTTTCTTGATGGATATTCTGGATATAACCAAATTGTGATAGCCCCAGATGATCAAGAGAAGACCACATTCACGTGTCCCTTTGGAACTTTTGCTTATCGTCGCATGTCATTCGGCCTATGCAACGCACCTGCCACTTTCCAAAGGTGTATGGTAAGTATTTTCTCTGATTTTGTTGAGAAGATAATTGAGGTATTCATGGATGATTTCAGTGTATTTGGGGATTCTTTTGATAATTGTTTGGATAATCTGACCTTGATCTTGAAACGATGTGTTGAAACTAACCTTGTCTTGAATTGGGAAAAATGTCATTTTATGGTTAAACAAGGTATAGTTTTAGGCCATATGATTTCAGAAAAAAGGAATTGAAGTAGATAAATCAAAGATAGACCTTGTACGTCACTTACCCTCTCCTACTTCGGTTAGAGAGGTTCGTTCGTTTCTTGGCCATGCAGGGTTCTATAGGCGTTTCATCAAGGATTTTTCCAAGATTTCCAACCCCCTTTGCCGATTGCTTCAAAAGGATGTGCCCTTCAAGTTTGATGAGGAGTGTGAATTGGCATTCAAGAAACTCAAGGAGAAGATCACTTCGGCTCCTATCATTGTTCCTCCATATTGGAGCCTTCCTTTCGAGCTTATGTGCAATACATCCGACTATGCATTAAGAGCTGTTTTGGGGCAAAGAAAGACAAGCAGCCTCATGTCATATACTACGCTTCTCGGACTCTCAATGATGCCCAATTGAATTACTCCACAACGGAAAAAGAACTTCTAGCTGTTGTTTTTGCTTTAGATAAATTTCGTTCTTATTTAATTGGCACTAAAGTGATTGTTTATACTGATCATGCAGCTTTGAAGTACTTACTAACGAAGAAGGAAGCAAAACCTAGGCTTATTCGTTGGATGCTTCTTCTTCAAGAGTTCAACATCGAAATCCGAGACAAGAAGGGAAACGAGAATGTGGTGGCTGACCATTTAAGCCGAATGATCCATGATGAGCATGACCATGCCGTGCCTGTCCCTAAGACTTTCCCTGATGAGCAGATGCTGTCCGTTGAGGTAAGTGAACCTTGGTATGCCGATCTAGTGAATTACTTAGTGTCTAAACGAGTTCCAAGCACTCTCACCAAGCACCAAGGTAATAAACTTCGAAAATATGCACGATTCTATGTTTGGGATGATCCTTATTTGTGGAAGTATTGCTCTGATCAGATTTTGCGTAGATGTGTGCATGATTGTGAATTTCATTCAATTCTAAGATTTTGTCATACTTATGCTTGTGGTGGACATTTTGGCACCCAAAGAACGGCATTAAAAGTTCTTGAATGTGGATTTTATTAGCCCACTTTGTTTAAAGATGCTAAAACTTTTTGCCTAACCTGTGATCGTTGCCAAAGAACGGGAAATATAGGTGCCAAGGTCCAAATGCCGCAGCAACCCCCATCCTTTGTTGAAATTTTTGACGTTTGGGGTATTGATTTTATGGGTCCTTTCCCTCCATCTTATGGTTTCACTTATATCTTGCTAACGGTTGATTATGTTTCAAAATAGGTGAAAGCAAAAGCCACCCGTACTAACGATTCTAAGGTTGTCGCAGATTTTTTGAAAACTAACATTTTTGCTAGGTTTGGAATGCCTAGAGTTCTCATTAGTGATGGAGGCTCCCACTTTTGTAATCGAACCATTGAGGCTTTGCTCAAGAAGTACAACGTTACGCATAAGGTTTCAACACCTTATCATCCTCAAACCAATGGGCAAGCCGAAGTTTCAAATAGGGAGATCAAGCAAATTCTAGAGAAAACCGTAGGGCCAACAAGGAAGGCTTAGAGCTTGCGCTTGGATGATGCATTGTGGGCTTATCGTACGGCCTACAAAACTCCCCTTGGCATGTCACCTTTTCGGCTCATCTATGGCAAGCCATGCCATTTGCCCGTCGAGTTAGAGCACAAGGCACATTGGGCTGTGAAAACCTTCAACATGGATATAGATGCCGCTGGGGTGCCCAAAAAGCTCCAATTGAATGAACTCGAGGAGATTAGGCACGAGGCTTACGAGAATGCCCGCATTTACAAGGACAAGACCAAGGCGTATCATGACAAAATGCTTCGTACAAAGACATTCTCTAAGGGGCAGAAAGTGCTCATCTTTGATTCTCGCCTTCGGTTATTCCTCGATAAGTTACGTTCTAAGTGGATTGGACCCTTTGTTGTTACTAATGTTTTTCCTCATGGTGCAGTCCAAGTCCAAAGCTTGAAAACCGGACACGAATTCAAGGTGAATGGGCATCGTTTGAAGCCCTATTACGACCTGTTTGAGGAGCATGTGGTGGAGGACCTACCCCTCCATGCCGTGGGCTCCAAGGAAGCTTGAAGGATGGTATTCGTTCGGCTGCACGACGTTAAAGCAAGCACTTCGTGGGAGGCAACCCATGCCAATAAGAACACCTAGAATCGGCTTTACATCCAGATTTGCTTCTTTTCAACCTTTTTCCTTGCTGCCCTTATCTTTCTATGCTTATGTGTTGCTTGTTAGATTGTTTTTATGTGAGTTTATGTTTGAAACATTGAGGACAATGTTTGGTTTAAGTGTGGGTGGGGGGGGTAAACAAGCTGTTTTTGCATGATTTTCGTGGGTTTTTATCACCTATCACTTTTAATATTGTTTCTCACTGTTTTAAGTGTTTTTAGTGTGTTTTGAGGTAGTTTTGTGTGTTTTGAAGTAAAAATACAAAAATTAAAAAAAATCAGTTTTTGAAGTGTTTTTAGAGTTGTTTTTGTGTGTTTGTTTGTGTCTTAGGGTACCTTCCAACACAATGATGAGGATTTGGTTTTTAATTGCATGACTATTAAAGAGAATTATAAACATGGATGGAAGTGTGATTTACTCTTTGGTTTATGCTTGGTTGTGGTTATAATTTATGAATTCACATGCAATCATAAAAGAAAAAAAATTAGTTTTTGTAACATTCTTGAAGGAAGGAACTCAAATTAACGCTACAACCCTGAGAGACTTGAGCCTAAACGTTCTTTGGAGAGTTAAAAATCTGTGCATTTATTGTTTTCTAAAGTCGTTGCATGATCTCATCATTCTTTGCTTGGTTGCTACTTAGAAGGCGTTTCATCATTTAGTTCCAAATACTAGAACTCATACCCATTTCATTCAAAGCATGATATTGAAGTGCATAACACATAAACAAGATGAAGTTGTGTAGTGAACCAGTGCCAAATAACCTTATCCCTGTGCATTAAGTTTTGTAGGATTAACCCCCGTTGAGCCTTGTTTAGCCATTTTCTTTGTCTACCCACATGTTCCCTACCTAGCCTAGATTAGGACCATCCTTACCCTTGTTCTTAAGGCGTAGTGAAGCATGACCTAGAGTGAATTCCCTTTGTTCATTATTAGGCAGCAAACAAGTGTGGGGGAAGGGATTTTTGTGTGTGGGTGTATGCCAAAAAAAAGGCACGGGCAGAAAAGAAAAAAAAGAAAAAAAGAGAAAAGAAAAAAATTCGTGGAAAAAGAAGAAGAAAAAGAAAAAGTTGTGAAAAGTGTGAAAAGAGTTGAAAAATAAGTGAGAATAAGCTCACAAGTGTTGGTTGTTGAAGAAAGGGTCCAAAAAGTTGAATTCGGCCCTATGTGTGATCTTCCCTTTATGTATCGAAGTTTGTGGCTGCGTTTCAAAAGGGAGTTCTAAGTGTCATATTCATTACTTTGCTCGCTATTGCTTTAAGAACGTTTTCCTTACCTTTCTTTGTTAACCAATACCTCTAGCCCCGTTACAACCCTATACTTCTATCTTGAGTGCTGTGTGTTTTATTATGTGGAGTTTGGGATTGGTATGAGCATATGGTGTCCCTGGTTCTCGCATCTAAGTAGTAGCATTCCATTCATGAGATCATATCTAAACATGCTTATTAACTCCAGTAATTGCTTTCTTTGTTATAAACATATGTGAGTGTTCCTTTTCATGTTTACATCAATCTTCTCACATATAACTAGTATAAGGAGTGTAGTTAGAAAATCTGAGTGAAAATAAGAGTGTACCTAGTGAGGAATTGAGTGAATTCTCTAAGGCATGTTACTACATTCAAAACATTGTTTTAATTGGTTAAATGCGAGCTAATGAATGGTGACTGTGATTAAGTATGTACTAAAGGGTAGGGATGATTAAAATCTATGGTTATGATGATCTTGAATATGTCATGTGTGTTGGAAATCCCTGAGGTGAACGTTGGAAGGTCTAGTTTGTTTGGTGTTTGTTTTGTTTGTTTTGTTTCGTTTTGCTTGAGGACTAGCAAAAGCTAAGTGTGGGGGAATTTGATAGGAGCATATTTATGAGACTTAGTTAGCTTGTTTTCATGCATTAACGTCCTTAGTTCTTAGTTAATTTTGTATTTTGAGCTATTTTCGTGTGTTTGTAGGTTTTAAGTGTCAAAATGGCAAGAAGAAGCGATTTAGAGCATTCTAGAGCATTTTTGGGCCAAGATTGAGTAGTGCAAGCATGGAGGCAAGTTGATGGATGAATTTGAAGACAAAAAGGCTTGAAATCAGCCATAAAACACTCTTTCTAGAAGTTCTATCCCTTGTCCTACAAAAGTGGCGCCCCAAACCCTTCTAGAAGTCCCAAAATCTGTCATAAAACACATTCCTTCTAGAACCCTAAAAATCAGGCGCCTCATTTCCTTCTAGAATCCTTTTTCCTTGCCTTGCAAGGCATTCCCTTACCCTTATCCTTTTGTGCCGCACCTCTCAAGCCCTTTCCCTCTTGGATTCTGATTTGTTAGGCCATTTTCCTTGTGGATTTGGGTTCTACAAATCCTTTTCAGAAATTAATTGGACCACAATTTCTTTTCCAAATCAAATGCCGCACCCTAGGCCTTTATTCCTTAATTTCTGTTAAGCCCAAGTACAAATATGATTTCTCTAGGGTTTTGATGTGCCTATATATACATGTTTTAGGGCTTTGCTACAGGAGACTAACGATTCATCATGGAAATCCCTTGTCGCACTCCAATCCACCATTCTACACATCAAAACACAATTCCAGCCATCCTCCTTCCCTTGCCATAACTCACATCCAACCTAATCCATCTCTGACCCTTTCACACATCCATACACATCCATAGTCTCTGGTGCCGCAACAAGGTGGGGAAGAAAAAGAACCTGTGCGTTTCATGCTTGCAGATTGGAGCGTTTTAGGTGTACTTCGTTCTTGTTTTCAATGTTTATTTTGTTATTACTTTCTGATCTTGCTGTAATCATGAGTGGCTAAATCCCTATTTAGTTAGGGGGAAGTTTGAAGCCATGAACATGTTTGAGATATGAATTGATTTCTGCCAATTGTGATTTGTTAAGCTATGATTGCAATTCAATTATCTGTTTTATTCATAACTGATTTGTGTATGTTTATTAAGGATGCATACTTAGTTTTCATGCATGAATCAGATGTTAGAATATAAATGAGTTTCACCTAATCGTTACAAGTTTATATTCCTGAGTAGTGGAGGTTGATTGTCACAATTGCGTTAATTGAATTCTTGGCAAACGTATCATGCATTCATAGTTACAATTGCCTCATCAACACTTATGATTTTCATGAAACGTAATGATCTCTGATTGTATCTCTATTATGCATTCATGTAGAGGACTTTTGGAGAATGATTTGGGTTGTTGCATGCATTCATCCAATTCAATGAGTAAAGGAAAATCTGAGGGTTAATTTGTGCTTCACGGTTAATCTGGGGTGTTGAGCATGATAGTTGATTGAAAAGCAATTGGAAATTGATTCATGTACAAGTGTGTCATGTGTGGAAAACGGACCTCTAACTGATTTATCCATCATCTTATTTCCTGAATTCGTTTTACAATCTGTTTAGTTTTACAAATTGTTTCTTTGTTTCAATTTCGTCAGAACCAAAACCCCCTTTTACTTTCTTGTTTCGAAGTGTTTAAAATCTGTTTTGTTTGTGTTTTAGAGTGTTTTCAGTCATGTCAAAATCCTAAATTCGTCCAAACTTGTGTTTAGAGTCCAAAACTGCCCATTTTGTGTTTTTAGGCAGTTTTGAGTGTTTTTGAGTTGTTTTAAGTCTTTTGAACTTGTTTTGAGTCCCTTGAGTTGTTTTAAGTCTTTTGAACCTGTTTTGAGTCCCTTGAGTCTTTCCAAACGTTTTTAACTTTGTTTTTGTGTTTTGAGTCAGTTTAGAGGTTTTAGCAAGCCCTCATAATCCCCAGTTTAGAACGATCCCTACTTGCGTTTATACTACGATTTGACAACAAGAGGGTTTAATTTGAATGCTTAATTTTTATCACATCATTCCCTGCTTGCTATGATGTAGAAATTTATAGTCTTGGTAGCTGAGTAACCGTAAGATAGCAGCAGTCGTGGTAGCTAAAGCTTGCTCGGTTGCTGAGAAAATTAAAGAGTTTGAGCTTGAACTTGCCTTCTCAAATGGATCTGATGTCTCTGCCCCTACTGCTTTGCAGCTTGAGACCGTTCGCCAGGAGATCAATGACATTATGTGGTTTAAGGGAAGTATGGCCTTGCAGAGAAACAGATCGATGTCCAAGTGATGCTGTGCAGGACCTCGAGCGTGCCATTTTAGAGCTTTGGTTTACCCGTGATGCCAAGGATGTAGAGCTGCTCACCATGTATAATGACGTGGTTCGACTCAAAAAGGCTGCTAGCTGACTTGAGTCTAAGGAAGTGGAGTTGCAAGAAGTGTTGTCTGTCAGCGAAAACCTGAAGAATGAACTAGATGAGTTGCAAAGTGCTCGTACTGACCTGATTAAGGAGAATAAGCAACTGAAGAGCGATTAGTTAGTCTTGAGGATGTTCTTGGCCAAGGTCAAGCTAACTTCTACAAGCTTGGCTACATATATCATTTTCCTGGCATGTCATCTGAACCTCAAGCTTTTTGTTATTTCTTCCAAGGACCTACTTAAGTTTTCCTTCGAGGGCGCCGTTGGTGGAGCAGTTGAAGATCAGGCTGCTGGATAGGTGCGGCCACAGCCGAAGGTGTTGTCGCCCAGGTAGGGGTGGCCGATGACAGTGTTACCCAAGATGGGGCAGCTCTAGATGAAGCGCAGAGGTTGATGCTACTAATAGTGATGCGGTTACTAAAGATATCAAAGCTGCTGAGGAGTAGCCTTTTTAGATAGACTTTAGGATTTACTTTCTTTTCATTTCCTGCTTTGCTTTTTCCTTTGCTTGAACTCTGTTGGCCTTTAAGCCAGTTTACCAATTTGCTAGAAATTAATAAACTATTTTTCTTCACTTTACTTCATATTTGTCTTTTTGCCTTGCCTTAAGCTTTAGCTGTAGATTGAACAATTGAGCAGGCTGCTTTGAACAAAGAAGTCAAGCCCATCTCCATTGGTTTAGGCGCCAACTTCGGGCTTTCTGGCTCCAACTTCATATGCTTGAGGCATTTTTCAAAACTTCTATCTTGTATGGCCTAATGACCTCCGTAGTTGCATGTTTCCTATCGGTGGTCCATTAGATCTTTAACCACAAGTTTGTTATCAAAGCGCGCTGCTTCATAATAAGTAGACGGGCTTGCATGACCTATGTGACCGCCGATCTAGGCTTAGAACCACTGCAAAGCTATTAACCAGAGAGTCAGCAGCCTAGTGCCTTACTTATAGAAGCAAGCGAGTATGCACGACTGCTCGATTGTTAACTTTGATCTTCTAGGGCATTGAACTACTGAGCTTTATCTTGCATTGTTGTCTCATTACCATAGAATGCTTAGCTAGTCATCATTTCTCCAATCCTTTGAGTTGCGTGGCCTGTATGACGACATACTAAAGATTGTTGGGACACGAAATTCTTTATCCTTCCGCATCAAAAGTGCATGACTCTATGGAAGTTCATGGGTAGTGGTTCAAAATAACGCCTTGCACTTTATGTAACCAATTACGTAGGCTGCGTAGCACATCACTTTAGGAATCAGTATGAACCCAAGGGGTTGTTTTGCACTTGGCAGTGCATATATGCGCTAACCTGTTAACCTTTCATAAGATTGTGCGGTTGTACAGGTTTAAGTAACTCACTGCTTAAAGGGTGCACCATAGGCAGTTTTTTAGAAATAATAGGCTGCAGGTTGAATTGGAAGCGGCTTTAGGGTTCTAGGAATACACAGGGATAGCAAGTTGGTCACATACAAGATGCTCAGCTACTTATGTTAGCTAGGCACATCAAGGATGCTGAACCGCGTGAACCCCGTGCGTGTAGCCGAAGCTAGAATTCCATATCCTCGCAGAGATCACCTATGTATTTCACCAGGGATGCTCAGCTGCGAATGCTAGCTGATCACATTGCAGATGCTAAAAAAGGATGTCCCTCTAGCAGGTAGAGGGAGTACTATTTCGTAAAATGAAGATCCCCTCTAGCAGGTAGAGGGAGTACTATTCCGTAAAACGAAGATTGTTAGTTGGTCACATATAGGGAGGTTGTCAGCAGCTGGTCATGTCAAGCATGCTCAACTGCAGTCCATCTTCGTAGGTAGCTGGCCAAAAGGTAAGCTGTGTAGCGTGCCTTCTTCGTCTCTGAGGCCTGGGTCGCCGTTGATGAAGCCAAACTCCTAAAATCCTTCAGTTTGGCTAAGCCTTAAAAAAGAACATGGTGGCTAATTCTAAGGATGTTGGCGCAGGCCATCGTGCTTTAGTTACACCAGAACAGCCTGAGCTTGACCTATCCACGTCTAGATATTCAAAGTGCATAATTTACCTTTCTTACAATAAATCCCTTATTGGGTGCGATCTTCAATGATAGCAAGAGTAGACAATTGTTGCAGATACGCAATCGAGCCAAATGATGAATAACTTCTGAAATCTTCATTGAAAAATAAGAGGAAGGATATCAATAGAAACTATTTAACTGAAAAGTAGAAACTACTCAACAACTGGATAGTCCTCGATAGTGCTCTTCGAGCTGCTTTAGTCTTTGAGCTTATTCCCTTTGAGCAGGGGTCAAGGTGAAGCGGGAGGTCATGTGTAGTACTTCTACAGGTTGTAGGCATTCCACTGCTTGTCAATTTCTTTGTCATTCATAGTGGTGAGGGTGTAGTTACCCTTGTCGCCTACTCTGCTGATCTTGTACGGACCTTCCCAGATGGGATCCATCTTTTTGGAGCCTTCTTTACGGATAGTGATGAAGGCTTTTCTCAGGACTAGGTCTTCAAGCTAAAATTGCCAGATCTTCACCCTTTTGTTGTTGTTAGAGAGAAACTGCTGCTGGCAGGCTGCAATGCTGGTGATAACCTTCTCGCGCTTCCCCTTTGCTAGATCTAAGTTTATGGCTATCTCCTTTTTGGTCTGCTCAATGCTTGGCAGTAGGGTGTCGATGCTTGGCACGATGACATTGGGATGGATGATGCTTCTGAACCAAATGACAAGGACAAAGGAGTTTCGCTAGTTGCTCATCGTTTGGTTATGCGATACGCCCATAGAACACCAGGATTATCTTGTTAGATGCCTTCGTCTACCTGTTGCCTTGGGGATATCTAGGTGTAGACATGTGCTGCTTGATGCCATATTTCTGGAAAAGCTTCACCAAGTTTTTGCACACGAATTGCGGGCCAAAGTCAATGACATAGATTGCGGGATGCCAAATCGGCAAATGATGTTCCTCCATATGAAGCGCTCTATGTCTAATTGAGTAGTGGTGGTCATAGGCTCAGCTTCTACCCACTTGGTGAAGTAGTCGGTAGCCATGATCATCATGTTTTTGCCCCCCATTAGCGTATTGATGCATAGTGAGCCAGTAGTAGCCAGCGTTGAATTGATAGTCCAAAGCGGCGCCTAAGGCTACAAGGAAGATGCATAAGCGTTGTCTGCCCATGACACCTGTGTAAGGATGTAAGTCTAAAATACCTTAAGCTGCTTTCGTACATTCTCGAGGGATAGTGCCATCCTTGGATGTTTTGCTGCATACCTCTGGTAGTTTGGCTAATGATGAGCTGAGAATCTGAATGGATTGTGAGCTTCTTGACTGCCAGATCTTGTGCCATTCGGAGGCTTGCCAATAAGGCCTCGTACTCTCCTTCGTTGGTTAATGCCTTGAAGCCTTAGTGATTGCCTGCTCGAACATCGAGCTGTCTTGGGTGATAAGAACCAACCCTGCTCCAGAGTTCTTATAATTGGATGAACTGTCGACATGTAGGCGCCAAAGGTTCTTGTCAGGAAGGGTTGGTGCGGCCAGGGTGTGTTCGACTGCTTTGAGGGTGCCTTTGCGCTGTGCTGTTGCATCTTCCAGGCTGAGAGTGAACTCTACTATGAAGTCTGCAAAGGTAGAGCATTTATTGCCATGCGGGGTCCGTAAACCAAGCTGTATTGGCCAAGTTGCAATGCCCACTTCATCACTTGTTGAGAAGCATCTAGACCATGTTAGATAGATCGTAAGGGATACTGAGTCATTACGATGACCGTATGCGCCTGAAAGTATGGTCTAAGCTTCCAAGCTGCAACAATTAGCGCCAAAATTAGTTTTTCAATCCTCGTGTATCTTGTTTCCGCATCGAGGAGAGCTTTAGAAGTGTAAAATACTAGCAATTTGGCCCCTATCTATTCTCGTATGAGGGCAGAGCTTACTGCTACTTCTGAGAGTGCCAGGTAGATGTAGAATTGCTCAGCTGCTTCCGTCTTAGATAGTAGCAGAGGGGTTGTCAAATACCTTTTCAAGTCTTGAAATGCTTTCTCACACTTGTCGTCTCACTTGTCTCTCTGCGCCTTCTTGATGGCCTTGAAAAGGGGTTTGCATTGGTGGGTTGATCACGAGAAGAAACAGATGAATGTGCCTAGGCTTAGTTGTGAGCCAATTCTAACCGTCTTCTTCAGCTACTCAGGATTAAGAATAATGTATTCGACGTCATCTTTTAGCTTCCATAATTTTTCTTCTTTCAGTATGTCCTCCTGAACGCCACCATCTTGATCCCCCTACTGTAGTTGCTATTTGGTAGCAGGTTTGTCCTTCTAAACCTCAATAGCTTGATCTGACTTGTTTCCTTCGATTCCTCCTCCCGAGATGCGAAATTGAATTTTTGGTACTCGACGGAGGTTATGGCACTCATTTTCACTAGCCGAGGCTTTCCCAGAATCTCGTTATAGAGAGACGGGTAGCTGACTATTGTGAACATCTACTTTGAGATAATTGTGGTGTTCTTACATCGAGTGTTATGTCGCCAATAGTAGTTGAGGTGTATCCATTGAATCCGGTGAGTACCTCTGCTTGGCGTATTATCGTGTTTTCTAGGCCCATCTTTGGAATGATGGATAGCTGAAGTAGATTTACTGAATTGTCGTTGTCCATCATCACTTTGTTGATTATAGCATATGCTAGTTGAACGAACACTACCAAAGTATCGTCGTGTGGGAAGTCAACTCCCTTAGCATCCTGCCTAAACCTGGGCGATCGATATAGCCTGCTAGATCTTCCTTTTCTTGGAGTTGTTTGTGGCCCCCAAGTATTCGGACTTGGCGAAGATGCCGTTGATTCTTATGGTCTTGGCAGGCAGTTCTTCGTCTGCGTTTGAGTTCCTCCTAGGCTGCGTAGCTAGCATGTCCAAGTATCTGTCACATTTTTTGTCTTTCACAAGCTTCTTTAGGTAATTCTTCCAGGTATAGCAGTTGTCGATCGTCTGATCGGGACCTCGGTGGAACGCGCAGTACTTGGTGTGATCTAGCTTTGAGGTGTCTCATTTGGGTTATCTTGGCACTTTGATGTCGCGGAGGATTTGGTTGATCGGGATCGAAAACTTGGTATAGTTCTTAGTGGCTTGACTTTCTCTTACCGATGACCAGTCTCTGCGCTTGGCCCCTTGTCTGCTTCTGTCGTTGGACTGCTTCTTATCCACCTTATTCTAGGCTATCTTATAATCCTTCTGAGGTTACTTAGGTGCCTTGTTTGCTCGACATGCCTTATTCCAAAGCGCATACTTCTCTGCTAGAGCGAATAAGTCTGCTAGAGTTAGGTATTCTTTCATGATCAATTCTTCAAATAAGGGATGGTCTACTGAAAGTCCTTATTGGAAGGATGCGGTGATGATCGAGTCGTTGCAGCCTACTATCTTTTCCTTATCTGCCTTAAACATAGGCGCGGAGCGACACCTTAGGATTCTTTTTTATGTTGAATAGATAATCAAACTTCTTTTTGATTGAGCGGTAGGATAAGTATATCTTAGTGAAAACTATGCAAACCTCGTCAAAACTCCAGATGGACTGTGGAGACAGAGTATGTAACCAATCCTGTGCCTAGCCTTGCAGAGTAGTGACGAATATCTTTCACATTAGAGCGTCATTGGCCCTGTAGAGGATCATCACGCTGCGGTAGTGCTTCAAGTGTCTTTCCGGGTATATATCTTCCTTAAATAGGGTGAAATGCGATGTAATGAACTTACGTGGGGGCTCATTCTTGTCCATGAATGGTGATCGGCCTATATGACCCACGTCATTGCGAAGGGCTTTATCTGTGGTCTTGATGAGCTGGAATCCGCGCAATCACTCAGTTAGGGGCCTCTTTACTTCTTCCTGAATTTGCCTCTGCTGGAGCAACTGAGCTTCTACCTGCTATCAAACATGACTTGCTAGTCTGTATTACTTTTTCTTGTGTTCGGCTCATCTATGTCGCCGTAGCAATGCACTCGGTCCGTTCCTTGGAGGTGAACGGGATGCTCGTGGTTGGTTAAAGTGTAAACTGCCAGGTGAAGCGGAGGATACTCCTTGTGAACCTAGTCGGGAATGGACGCTTGCCTGGAAGGTCGCTCATCATTTCCATCAGAGGGGGGACCTAACCGTGAGTATACACTTTCTCGTGGGCCTAAACAAGAATGAACACTCATCTATGCACTTAGGTAGGAGAAAGCATTTTCCCGACCACCCAGGGGCAGTGCACACTACTTGATTGCTTGGCGCGTGGTTGGTGTAGTGGCTGCTTGCCGGGACTCTGCTTGAGAGAAACGTCGTTGCCTGCCCATTGTCCTACTTTGGGACTCCTCATCTAGGGACACTGCATCTCAGTGCAATGCAGGTGTTGGTCCACTGAGGTGGTTCGCTGCATGAGGGCGCTTATCAGTACGACAACCTATTGAGATAGGTGTTGTTCGCCATTTGGAGTGGAAGAGTAGGGACGGTAGGCATCTGATCGAGTAGCGGAAGTGTAATGGACTCCGGGTACAAAGCTTGAGCCGGGATTGGTTAGATCTGTAAAAAAATAAAGTGAAAATATCCTCAGTTCAATCGTCAACCTTGGAATTTGAATCTCGGCTGGTTGAACTGGTCTGGGACTATGCTGGACCATCTGGAGGGCTATGAGAACAGGTCGAGCGCATGGGCGCTGGGCCGCCTCAGTTTGTCCTGCTTGGCATCGAGCTGGAGGTGTGTGGACTCACGCTGAGCTGCAGCTTGTGCTGGGTTTGGCGCCGCTTAAGCTTCCTCGATTTTGGCAGCTCGTGTCTAAGTGAAGGAGGTAGACGCTAGGGGTTACTGCCGATGACGAGTAGTTGCCTAGGCATGCGCTTGCTAGATGCTTACACCATGGGCCTCATGCACTAAGGTTTCCTCGCTATAAGTGGGGGCTGCCCCATAGGCCATTACAGCGATGGCTGCCGCTATTGGCATGGCCACAATACCCCGTGGAGGCCAAAGAGCCGTCCTTGTCATGGTAAGCCTTGAGGAGCGATGGCGTGGAGCCGCGTTGCGATCTCCATCGTTTGGTCCATGTCCTTCAACGTAGGGGATCCCATTGGTTGTAGTTTTTGAATTTCTTGCCATCGTAGTCGTGGATCTATGAACAAAAGAAGTTGGAAGCAAGAGTCTTCGAATCAGAGCTCTTAATGAAAGCACCAATTTGTGGATGCAAATTTCCGCCGTCTCTTCCTTTGACGAAAATACAGCTGCAAAATAATAACAACTAAGATTAAGGCTAAAAGCCCCATGCGCCGACGATGAATGAGGGGCTTTGGCCGAAGAATCTCCAATACCAAAGTTAGAATTATGAAAATAATGTGTTTAGGAGTTTTGTGGGTAGCAAAAGCCTTCCTGAATTTTGAAGATAAAATGGGTTTTATAGGAAAGACGAGGAGTAGGGCCCGACCATCTAGGGTTTAGGGGTGGGCAGCCCTAGGGTGGTATTTTTTGTGGGAATATTACAAGATATTTGTGTAAATAAATATCTTGGAGTAATTAGGGAAATATCCTAAATATATGGTATTAGGATTACTTATTTGAAAGAAGTCTTCTCTGATTAAGAATGTATTTTTGATATCATAAATACATTTGACTTTTCCTACGAGCAATGGTGCCTTGATCTCTTTCTACTCTGCCTTAGCTGGACGTGGTGAATGAGAATGCTCCTTGCCCATTTAATAAGGGTAGTCTTGTCCTTCTTGGGAAATAATTCATGTGTCAGCTCCATGATTTTTGGAATTATTTTTGGTACCACACCATCAACATGTTGTGACTGCAACTTCTTGTTTTATGTTATTGTTGAGTGCGCAGATGAGATGGGGTTTACACCAGAAGACATTACTGCTACCAAATTTATTCCATATCATGCAACCACCCAAGGGAACATCATCCACGACCACACCCTGATTTTGCCGACCCCTATCCTAAACCAGCATACCAAGCCGGAAAGGGGTCTGCTGTCCCCAATTTGATGTCTCATTTATGTCTCTTTCTTAATTATTTGACACTTGTCAATTTACTTAACACCAAACTTAACACTGTTAACTTTTCAAGAAATTAATTAAAAAACTAAAAAATAAAAAAAATAAAAACCATTACTGGATAACCACCGACTGCAACTACACAACCCAACGCCGCCGCCGACGACCGCAACCACACAACCCCATCGCCGCCAACCACTGCAACCACACCAATGACACCACCCCATTGCCGTCCTCGCTGCTCCTCACAATTGGTTAAGATTTCCTTCCTTTCCTCTCTCTTCAAATTCCTGGTGATGGATTCATCTCGTCAATACCTGTGAAGTGGGTGTAGGAAATAATCAAAGAATACCAATGGAGAGAGAGAAAGAGAATACTCACCTGATTTTGCCTCGCGGTTGGATCAGAGAAGGAAAGAGGGACGAAGCTTGCAACTTTTCACTTGCGGAAGCGGTTCGAATTTTGAAATTGATGGGAAGTTTGAGACCCTGTGGATGCATGATGATGAGGGTTAAGGGTTTCTTTGAAGGATTGCAGGGAGATTTGCAAAAAGATTGGGGGAGGCTGTTGGTAGGCGTACCTGTCGTTTCGTTTTTTTTTTCTTCAGTTTTTTTTTAATTTTAATTAACTTTTAAGCAAAATAAAGGTGTGAAGTTTAAACCTAAGCAAATGACGTGTCACGAAATTAGAAATGAGACACATAATCGGGGACAGCAAGCCCACACCCTCCCAAGCCACACATCCAATTTCTCCAATACACATTCTACCGTACCTTTCTCACCCCAGCCCAACCGCAACCACCCCAAGTTAGAGTGACACACCCCGTCCCGAAGGAGGGCATGCTGGTTACGTCACTCTCACTTGACGGCCAGCATGCCCTCCCTTCGGGTGTTATATCTTAGTATTTGTATATTTAAAGCTTCCGAACTATGTAAATGGTTACGTCACTCTCACGTGACGGCCAGCATGCCCTCCTTTGGGACGGGATGTGTCATAGAGCCTTGACACCATATCGAACACCACACCTCCTGCAACTATTTCAAAGCATTGCGATGGGAATTCCTAAAAATAGACCACGCACCTGTGTGGGCACGAGTATAAAAATTGGATGGAATACATGGGAGTTACAAATTGGACCAAAAATTAAATTAAAACAAAAGGACAAATACAATAGCCGAGCCAAGAATAATTTCATGGGCGGACTAAACTAAAATTATTACTACGAAATCAAATGCATAAATTTTTTTGTTGCCTACATAAAGTTATAGAATAATAAACCTGAAAGTAATAATTTGAAGTAAAAATTTATAACTCTGCATAACTCAAGTTTCAACTAGATTTAACAAAGAAAACATTTAAAGTTGCAACTTACAATAAAAAATTAAATATATATATATATATATATATATATATATCATCAATCTGGTCCATAACAACTTAACAAATAAAAAGAAAAAATACCTATTCAAGTTGTGCCCTTTGATCCTTGATGGAATTGAAATCCTTTGTTATTTCATCTAAATCAACATTTTCGGCAAGCTCTTTCTTTGTGTAGAGTACAACCATTCAATCTGCAGGAATTTCACTCTCCATCTTGTTGGGAAGTCTTGTTTTAATAAGATTCATTGTTAAAAAATATCGTTTAGTAGTTGCTATAGAAACGGGGAGTGTCAATACAAGTCGAAGTAACCTATGAATCAAATAGTACCTTTCAGACCTTTTTGTTTCAACTAGTCCCCAACATAATTCATAGATTTTCAACTTGCACCTCAACATATGTAGCTCTTTTTTATTGAAATCTTTAAAAAAATTCCTTTGCAAGCTTGCAGATGTGATCAATGTTAAGCGCCTTAAAAGCATCTATTGGTTTTAAAGTTGAACTGAAAACAAGAAATTCCAGCGCCTCCTCACTTAACCTATTATTTAGCTCTGCCAACTGAAAGTTTAGTGTATTAGTGAAAATACCAAGGATAATGATGCTTGAAATGTAATATGATCTATTTTTTGACAAGAAAGACTAATTCCTACTTTGTATTGAGGATTCATACTGGGCATACCAACGTCATGTTTCTTACAAAATGAATTCACTTTATCAATAAAGGTAGCCCAACCATCTAATCACAACTTTTGAAGGACATATTTTGTAGTAGTGACTAGGTTCATAGCATTCAGAATGTTTTTGGACTTACTTTGCAATTCACGACAAAGGATATCATAGATTCCCCTGATCTCTTGCAATAGATGCAAGATGAAAATAAATTCAAAAATTTGATTGCATTGTAAGCACCGGTACCTTCCCCATGCAAAACATTTGTTGCAGATTTGTCATTCTTTATGTTCTCAAGTACTGTACAAGACGCATCGTGCACTGAATCATAATGAGAACCCTAACGAGTAGCTCCAGATGGATGTATAGTACCGATTTGATCAGCTACACTTCTCATCTCAAGTTCACTAGCTGCCACCAACTTTGCAATGTTAACAAAATGTGTAGCCTGCAACTGAGTATGACACTTTGGAGAAGTAGTAATAACATTTACAATCGAACCTAATGCTAAATAATAGCCACTTCTTTTAATGCTGAAACAAATGCTAATTGGAGTTGATGGGCAAAACAATGCACAAAATAAGAGGATGAACACTCTTTAACAAATAATAATTGTACCCCATTCCATTGACCACTCATACCACTCACACGGGTTTGACTCCTCACTTGCTCATATTTGCAAGTGGTCCTTTATTACAGTGGTAGAAAGGTGTTGACCATTTGCATGACGACGTGGGCTCGAACCCCGTCGGTGGCTAATATAATATCTAATTTAACAAAATCTATTGTTTGACAAAAAAAAATCATAGCGTTGACCTCATAACTTTTTTATAGGCAACTCATGGAAAGCAAGAACTTTCCTTATCTCCCTATGAAATGTCAATGCAATAGTGTCTTCAACCCACACAATGTCTAAAAAGCGTTCTCGTAAAAAACCATCCTTATCAATAAATCTTAAAATAATAATCATTTGCTCTCTGTGAGCAGGATCAGGTGCTTTATCAACAAGAATGCAAAAAACACCGCCCCAACTTCTTCACGAAATTTTCTTGTATGTCGGCGAGAATGTTCAAAGCCTCCTTTTGGATCATGGGCGAGGAATGTTTGGCATTTTTAGGGCATTATTTAAAACAAATGCAGCTACCTTATCATTAACTTTGCCCATACACTTTACCAGTTCAATAAATAAGTCTTAGTGGGTCTTAATGGGTACCCATTAACAACCCAAATGGGTGATTTGCCACCTCTACTTCGCATAATAGAAAGGTTGCTCCTTTATGACCAAAAGGTACATGCTCGAGTCGTGAAAATAGCCTTTTTGCAAAGCAAGAGTAATGTTGGGTACGATAGACATTCCTCCCACGACCCTCACAAAGCGAGAAGCCTGTTAGCTTGGGGTCTCCCTTTTTTACATATAAAAAACGTTAATAATTCTGAGACTTTTGAAAAGGAGGGCAAAAACCCCTTTAAGACTTTAGAAGTGGGAATTTATCAAAGTTTTCAACATTTTTATGGTAAGTTGATGAATGGACAATGTTCATGGCCACGTATCTTTAAGCTTAATAAAACCGCAGTGCAAACTTTGAATCCAAACTTTAAAAATTTAGTGAATAAATAACAAGTTTCAATCATACTTCCAATTAGAAAAGAAACACTTCGAGAAAACAAAACTAATCGAAAATGTTATTTATTCACATAACTTACGATCTATAAGAACAACATCTTTGATTCTCTAACAATCTCAAGATCGAGCAAGTGAAGCAAAATAAATAATTACGTTATTCCTATCTTTCTCCATCTCGAGGTTAGTTTCATTTAACTTTTCAAATTTCTCTTTGTGAGAAGAAATAGTGAGCATGAGACTACGTGCATGAATATGAATAATCTTTTTAGCTAGTTAATGAAAGGACTACGTGCATGATGATGTGCGTTATTTTTATTAAATTCTCAACGGCTAGCTTAGATTCTAGGGTGTACATAACAAGTTTTACTCCGAAGGAAAAACCAATCACCGCCACACCTCCCATTTGACCGACCCATAACCTAAACCAGCATCCCAACCCACGCATCCAAGTACTCCAATACACATTCAACTATACCTTCAACCCTCCCACGTATCGAACCTCTACCTTCTACAACTATTTGAAAACACTGATACATGAATTCCCCTAAAATAAATAGAAGTATGAAGCTGAAACGAGTACAAAAGTTGATGAAATACATAGGAAGTTACAAATTGAACCAAGGTTTAAAATGAAATCTAAGGACAAGTATGAAGCTGAAACGAGTACAAAAGTTGATGAAATACATAGGAAGTTACAAATTGAACCAAGGTTTAAAATGAAATCTAAGGACAATGCTGATACCAAATAATCCATAAAAACGAAAGTAATCTCGGATATATTATAAAGACCATTATTGCAATTTAACCAAAGTTACAATGACGAATAAGTGTATAATGATTGACCCATACAGTTTTTTTTTTTTTTTTTTGCTAATTTTTTAATAATATTACGATTATGTTGTAGATATTATATTAAAGTGTGATTATGTAAACCCTAATGCATTATATTCAACTTTACGTTTACGAATTTTAGGTTCTACATAAACTATCTATGCATTATATTCATATTTGTTGAATTATGTGAATTGAAATTGTGATCATGCATTGAATTATAAAGTTGAATTGAATTAAAAATTGAATTTGTTTTAGTGTTTTTGAAGCGGCTCGAAGCCGCGCTGCCATTGAGCCGACCCGAGCCACAGAGCTAGCAGATCCACCTGGAAAACTCGACGCGAGGCGAAGTCCCCCCCCCCCCCCCCCCCCCCCCCCCGCCCCCACAAAAAAAAATCCCAGAAACCCTAGCCTCACCCGCAATCGAGACCACGGCTTCGTCGTGCAATTTCTGGAATATCACGGCCTGCAATCGTAATCTTGGTCGAATCCATCGAAATTCCAGAAGAATTTCATCAATATGGCCGACCAAGAACACTGCCACCTGAAGAGGCGGCGCTGACTTTCTTCCCCGCTGAAGCACACCATCGCTTTGGGCTTCAGCTGTATGGTTTTTAGCCCATTTAGGCAAGTTTGGGTTTATAATTTTTTCTCATTTTTAAATTTGGCCCGAAGTCCAATAATTAATTCAATTATATGTAGGTCCTGAATACCTACATGCATATATTTGTTGTGTATTTTTCTGTATATATTTGGGTTTGCTTACAGGAACCCATAAACCTGAAGTTCATAAACTTTTTGAAACGTGAAATTTTTCGAAAAATATGCCCTGAAAACCTGAAGTTTTCTTAAACATTACACCCATGAAAACCCGAAGTTTATCATGAAAATTTAAACCAATACATGTCTAATAGAACTCGAATGTTCTACTCCTATGTGAATGCATTGATAAATTTTGTCTCCATTACATAACCACAATCTTGTTCATCCACTTTGTGATAGGGATATGTCGAATTTGACCCACCACCGCACAAAATCGTCAAACAATGCGGGACGAAACATTTTTTTCGCACAAAATAGCTTTGCACGATGAAAAAACGACTCCATCGCGCAAACTGTGGGAGAAAAACGTGGTAAATCCTTTTTTAGCGAAAAACAAATGCGCGACGAAACATTTCTTGCGAACATGTTATGCGATGAAGGTTTCATCACACAAGATATAAACATTTACCCCAGACGGTTACTTTTTTGAGTCAGATGAATCAATGCTATTCAATCAGAGGAATGAATACGGTATTTAGGCGTCGCGCAAGGTGCTCAAAATTCCTTTAAATATGCAGTTTTGCTCTCCCTATTCTTCAGAATTCATTTTGGAAGGGCTACATTTTTTTTCCAGATTACAACTCCAGTTGTTATTTAAATTTGAGTACGATTGCAGACTCAGGTGCTCGTTCGTCAATGAGAATCGAGGGCGAAAGTTCCGAAAAGGGTAACATGTACTAAGTTTTGTGTTTTGTATAAAGTATATATTTTGCTTTACTATTTTTCATTTATATTTTGTTGGTAGACACGAAAAAAAAGAGTTGCGCCCCTGGTGCGATGCCCTTTTGGTGGGAGCTGCTACCGAATGACTTTTGAACAAATATTTGGAGTTCAGAAGTCGGATATGCGCAACAAGTTTACGTGCTACATGCCGGAATTAGTGCGTGACAAATGCGGTGTGGATTGGGAGTCTTGGAGTGCCGTCTCCAAGGAGATAAAGAGGCACTTGATCGATGAGTTAGAAGTTCGTGTTAATTGATTAGTTAAATAATAATAATTTTTGTTAAATATATTATATTAGTAAAATTTATAATTTATTAATTTTTGCATAACAGTCTGATTGGGACATTGACAAAAGTGACCCAAATATGATGCAATGCATCAACAACATATTCAAATCCTCTTTCCGGAAGTGGAAGTTTGATGTTGAACATGAGGCAGAACTGCACCGAATACCTGAAACCAATAGCGGAATAGAACTATATTTTTGTTTTTCTTTTATGGTTAATTAAATAATAACGTTTGAGTTTTAAGTTTTTATGAACTGTACCTTTTAATATGGGATCTTCAAGTTCTTGTTGAATGAAGTAGTATTGTAATAAGTGATTATATTAATTAAATATGCATGAATGCTTTAAGTTAAACATTTGTTGATTTATTCGGGTGTACTTTATTACTTTGTTTATTAAACATTTATGTGATTTAAAATGAATAAAGTAATAAATGAAAAAAATATTTTAAAATAACAAAAAAAAATTGAATTGTTGCGCAACGAAAAAAACGATGGTCGCACGAAACTGCTATGCATGACAAATGTAAACGATGTCGTCCTGCAAAGGTTATCAGAAAATGCAGGAATGGTCATCAAGTTGGCCCCAAAAAGTGGAATGCATATGTTTTACGAAACAAAATTTTCGTTGCGCAAGGTCAAGCAAAAAAGGCTATAAAAGAGAACAATTTTGGCACTAAGAGAGACAGAAACTGCAAATTCATTGGAGCTCTGCCTCTCCTTCTCCCTCAGCTCATTGTCTTTGTTCACCCTTAGCTCGATCACTGGTTCTCATTCTCCTGCTCTTCATCGCCTATATCATTTGGTAAGCGAATTTGTTTTGAATCTTTTTTTGGAAGTTATACAATGAAGCTAAGAAACTTAAATTTGTTGTGTGTAAGGTTTTTTTTTAAATGACTATTGGCGAGGAACGAATTAGGAGGTATATTTTCTTCAACTATGTCATTAACATTAATTGTAGTTTATTTATTTGTTTTTTTTAGCATTTATGTGATATAATTTATTTGTATGCAAACATCTTTGTACGAGTTGTACGAAAATGTTTTTGGTTATACGAAGTTAATAGTACTTAACTTTATACGTTTTTTTTTGTGAAAACTTAGTTTCTTATTTGATAATTAGTTGGATTTCGCGCATGGATGTGAAATTGTGACTCTGGTCCAATTAATTCTTGAATTGTCCCATTTTTTGGAGAGTTTGGGAATGCACAGTTATGTGTTGTAGTTTGCGGTTTTAGATTTCGATTGTGAGAAATTTGGTAGCATGTCTTTGCGTTCTTTGAGTGTTGTGTATGTATTTAGTACATACGTGCTACACTTGAAAAACTGCAGGGATATGCTGCCAAATTTTTTCGACGTCAAAATCTAATTTGATAAAGCAATGTAATACGACACAAAGGTGTGCATTCCTGAATGGGGTAAGACCCTCTATGGAGGCATAAGGAGGCATTTTATAATTGAAGTGTTTGTAAGCATTGTGATTTTATTTTTTTCGTTGGCGATATGGACAAACAGTTGATATAGAATCCTAACAGATGTGCATACGAATACTTGGATGGAATAAATCAGTTTATTGAATTCACCATGGCACACAACCAGGGTTAACCTCTAATCCAGTGTCGGTGTAAGAAATGTAACAATTCAATGGTTGAGTATTATGAAAATGTTCGATACCATTTAGTAAGACATGTATGATGGAGAGGTATACCACTTGAATCATCATGGGGAACGATTAGTACATGCTTCATCTTCACACGTGACCCCATCAGTTGAGACAATTGAATCATATGAACAAATTATGGATATCTTAGATCATACTTTTCCAAACGTCTTGATGTTTTTGGATTAGGAAGGGAGGAGATGACGTCCCTCGAAACATGAATAGTGGAGCATTTAAAGATTATGAAAAACTATTAAAAAGTGCTAAACAAGAATTATACGCCGGTTGCAAGGACTTTTCGGTACTGACGGTTATTGTGGAGTTGATGCATGGGAAAACAAAGTTTTGTATGTCTAACCAGTGCTTTGATTATTTTTTGGGGCTTTTCAAGAGGATGCTTCCAAAGGACAATTGTTTGCCTTAAGATCACAAAAATGCGAAGAAGGTGTTAAATGGTATGGGATTGGGCTATGAAAAAATTCACGCGTGCAAAAATAATTGTGTATTGTTCTATAACGAGAATGAAGTGCCTGATAAATGCCCTGTATGCAAAGAGTTGAGGTTTAAAATGATAGCTCAAAACAGTACGACGAAGATTCTACAAAAAAAGTTGTGTTATTGTCCACTAAAGCCCAGGCTTCAGCGTTTGTATATGTCGACGCATACTGCTAGTCACATGAGATGGCATAAGGATAGACGGGTGGATTACGATTTGATAAGGCAACTTGCTGATGGTGAGGCTTGGAAATAGTTTGAGCATTCGTACCTTGATTTTGTGCGAGAGCCGCGGGACGTAAGATTGGGAATGGCCATAGACGTATGATGATGGCTATGTTGAAAACCGAGGATCTGGGCAAGTCTATCGATGTTTATCTGCAGCCGTTGGTCAATGAGCTGAAAGATTTATGAGAAAACGAAGTTCCGACATTTGATAAAGTAACTAGGCAGATGTTCACCTTGTGAGCAGCAGGGATATAGACTATAAATGATTTTTCCACATATGCTATAATGTTTGGGTGAAGTACTAAAGGTTATTTGGCGTGCCCAGTTTGCATGGAGGACATAATGTCTTCTTGGCACGCTGAAAAAGTTTGTTACTTAGGGCATCGTAGATGGTTACCGTGGGACCACGAATGGTGTCAAAATGAGATAGCATTCTTCAGTAGACAGAGATTCAGCAAAACCTAGAAAATGGTCTGGAGATAATATTTTAGTTCAATTGAATCATTTAGATTTTGGTCTGTTTGGCAAATCGGTAAATAAGACCATACCAGACACGCATCTGAACTAGACGCACAAGAGTATGTTGTTTGAGTTGCTGTACTAGTTAAAATTAAAACTGCGTCACAACCTCAATGTTATGCATGTTGAGAAGAACATGTTTGAGACACTGATCGAACTATATTAGACATTAAGGGAAAAATGAAGGACACAATCAAAGCTCGCATTGACTTGGAGCGAATGGGAATAAGGCCACGTTTATGGATAACGAGGGAGGGTGAGATAGCCAGAAATAGGCTAGCATCTTTTTCGGTAGAACCGAAGAAGAGGAAAGAGTTCTTAAAGTTTCTATCCTTTGTAAAGTTTCCAGATGGGTATGCTTCAAATATCGGTCGATGTGTAAACGTGAACGGGGGTAAGTTTTCTAGGCTTAAGAGTCACAATTGTCATGTCATACTGCAATGCCTACTCCCGATTAGAATTCGACACCTCTTGCCCGAAGATGTGGCGAATCTGGTTTTTTTGTTGGTGAGATTTTTTTCTCAATTATCTACTAGGACGTTGTGAAAGTTTGATGTACAACAGTTACGTGTTAACATTGTCAAAGTCCTATGCAAGTTTTAACAAATATTTCCTTCATCTTACTTCACAAGTATGATCCACGCGATGATTCACTTGCCAAATGAGGCATTACTTGCCGGACCCGTCAACTATCGATCGATATATCCAATAGAAAGGTATAACATCCTTAGTTATTTATTAATTCGTGACAATTGACAATTTAACTTATTTGAATCATTACAATTTTTTTTTTGTAAACAACTCAGTGAGTTAAAGAAGAGTGTACTGAATAAGGCGAAGCCCGAAGGATCAATCGCAGAGGCTTGGGTGGCATTTGAGACGAATACATTTTGTGCTATGTACTTATAAGACGTTGAGACGATATTCAATCGACCACAGCGCAATAATGATGATGGTGTGAGAAGGAAAACCTCTATGTTTTTGCCTAAATCGCACGATCCTTTGGCTCGTACTTCACAATTGTGACGAGTTAATTGGGTACCTGGATAAGCATGAAGAGTTGATGAAGCGGGAACATCCTTCGCATTTATATGCCATGAAGCACCATAAATTGTTTCCTCGTTGGTTTCGCGAAAATGTAAGTTGTTTTGGTTTTTTTTTTTTGGGTTATTTCGAAAAATATAATACCATGTTGCTTGTATTTACTTTTGGTAAAACCAAACATGTCGAATGTTTGTTATAAATTAGGTGAAGAAATTGAAGGAAACCAATTCCCCCACGTACACTGAGGAATTATACAACTTGGCTATCGAACCACTAAGCACGGAAATGTACTTAGGATGTTATGTAAATGACATAAAGTTCTTGGGAGCCGAGTGCGATAACAAGCTGTGTACTCAAAACAACGGGGTACATGTATCAGGAATGGGGGATATTCCAGACATTGATTTCTATGGCAAACTAGTAAGTGTTATGCAATTGCTTGGCAAAGACCATTGCCAAGTCATCCTTTTTAAGTGTCGTTGGTTCAATACAAACCCTTGTAGGAATGAGACCGTTAAGTGGGATGATGGTTTACTATCAGTAAACACTAACCGATGTTGGTACAAATGAAGACCCGTACATTTTGGCAACAATGGCCAAACAAATTTTGTACATCGATGACCCAAAGGCAGGGAGGGGATGGGAACTTGTCCAGAGGATTGATTATAGAGGGGTGTATGATATTCTGGACCGAGATCCAGCTGATGATGACGATAACGACTTTGCCGACCAACTTCTCCAAACTTTGACATATATTGGAGCAGAAACACTTCGGGATACTATTATTGTCCAAGAACCATTTTAGGTAGATGGAGGTCCTCAAATCGAAATTCCTATAGACTAAATTACAATTGATCTCAGGAATCTCCCAAGATATAATCCACCTAAGACTGCGAACGACGATGTTGATGCACCAACCCACGAGGATGAATGAGAGACAGAAAGTGGTGAAAGTGACGATAGTGAGATTTATTCTAGTGAGTATGAGGATTAATAACAACTTAAGACTTAAATGCAATGAAATTAAGTGTGCTCAATTTTTTTTTTAATGTAAACAAATTTTAATATATTAAATTTGTAATTAAATAAAGGAGGAAAAAAAACATACTAAATTACCTTTTACGTGATGAATATAAGAAAATCGTCGCGTATACAACCATTGCACGACAACATAAACACTTTTGTCGCGCAATACATCTTAATGCGATGACGTCGTGGTAGGAAAAATGTTTAAATTATGCCACGGTGTAATTAAATTATGGTGGGAACTTGTGCAATGAAATCAATTCAATTCATCGCGCAAAATGTTTTCGCTCGACGAATTGTTTTCTGTTCGTCGCACAAGGCATCAAAATTTAAAACGAAATTTAAATGTGGCCGCATACAATAAATTATCGATTTCAAATTTGCTCGACGTATAGGATCAGATTCATTACGCAAATCACTATGCGCGACGAGACAGATTACCTTCGTCGCGCAAGGGCCTTAAAAATTTCCCAAATTAAAATTTTGGGCGGCTTTTTTTTTTTTCAATTTCCACTAATGATTGCGCGACAAAATTTGTTGTTTTCGTCGTGCAAAATGACAATACATGACGAAAATGATATATTCCTTGCGCAAAGATCTCCAATATTTCTTCCAATAAACGAAAATTTGGGCGGGACTTTAAAATTTCATTTAAAATATGCGACAGATATTTATTTTGCGTGACAAAGCCCTTCGTCGTGCAAAGTGTCATATTAAAAGTTGCAGAAGCTTCTCCTTCTCTCATTTCTGCGCAGTCTCTCTCGAACTCACTCTCAAACACTTTCGCTCTCTCTCTTACCCTCTCACTCCTCAAACAATCTCTCTCTCTCTGTCTCACCACACGCCTCCTCCATCACAGGCAAAATTTCTCCGTCACCAGCGACCTCTCTGCATCACCGAAGGTAAATTCCTTTTTTTTGTTTTTGCTTTTTTTTTTTTTCATTTCGTAATTTCAATTTCATAATATGTTAGGAGATTAGGTTTTTAGGCATTTAGGGAAATTAGGGCTTCGGTTTGTTAGGGATTTAGAGATTTAGGGGTTTCTGGGTTAGGGTAGGGGATGGCTGTTGCGGGGTAGGCGTAGGGTGCTCAGGGTAGGGTTGGGGATGGGTGGTGCGTCGGTGTGGGGATCGGTTGGGTAGGATTTTTTTATATATATTAATTTGTTAGGATTAATATATTAATTACTGTTAGCGATTAATTTGTTAAATAAGTTCATTTGTTACATTTTAAATCCTAGGTTTAGGAATTTAATATAATTTCAAAAAATTTTGAATAAGATTTTAGTTTTAGGTTTACTTTTATAATTTTAGGGTGTATTTGATAATGTTATGATTGATATATTAGTGTTAGGGATTTTTAGTATTTTTAGGATTATATATAATATTAGGGCTTAATTTTATAAGTTTTGGACTAGTTATTACTTATGAGGATTAATTTGTTGAATTAGTTGAATTAGTTAATTTATTGACTTTTAAATCATATGTTTAGGATTTTAGTTTAAGTTTATCGTTTTAGGATTTAATTTAGTTGTAAGTATAATTTTTGGTGTTAATTTTATAATTTTAGAGTTGATTTTATAGGTAACGGGTTAATTTTATAAGTTTAGAGTAAATTTTGTAATCTAAGGGTTTAAATTTAAATTTTATAATTTTTGGATTTTGTATTCGTTTTATAAATTGAGGATTAATAAAATAGTTTTGTGTTTAATTTTAGGGAACTTTCATGAAAATGACTTGGGCTAAATTTATTTTAACCAAAAACCATGCTATAACTTTATTTAATGAAAAAAAAATTAAATTTAATGAAAATCCTTAAATTTTAAAAAATATGACAAAAAACTTAAATTTTAATGAAAAGGACACAATTAAAAAAAAAAAAAAAAAAAAAAAAACCTGACACGGGAAACCTGTACACTGTGTATGAAACTCAACACTATTTACAAAACTCAACACTATTTATGAAACTGCACTATTTATGAAAATGAACGGTTCTATACTATTTATTGATCCAATTTCATAAATAGTGTCAAGTTTTTTGTCCACTTTCATAAATAGTGTCTATGTGACAGCCCGTCCCGAATTCGTACATATTTGTTTTCCTCGAAATTGTGAAAGTACGAAATTACCCTTGGACGTTAATTGAGTTATATAGTGGTGTGGTTTAAGTCTATGCTTTATTTGAACAAATTCAAATAATTCCTAAGCTCTTGGAAATACTTAGGACTTAAAGTGTTTTATTTTGGTTTGATGGGGACAAGCTGAACCCAACACATACCCATACTTTAACTGTGTACCTTCTCTCTCTCCCTTTCCCTCATCTGTTCTTCTTTGTCCGTACAACCGTACGGACCACACCTAAACCTTCCCTTTTCTTCACAGATCGAAGTCAAGGAACTTGATTTCATGTTCCTTGTAAGCTTCTGAGTTGATTCATACCATTGGTTAAACTTGAAACCTTTGAAAACCTTAGAAAATCCGAAAACCCAGTTTTGGGTGCACAGTAACTCCGACGTGATCGTGGAACTTTCAATGGATTTGAAGGTCCTCGAGAGCGTTAGAATGACTTCACAAAGCTAAAGGAAGGAATTGGAGAAGCTTTGGACGTCAGGATCGTGAAGAACCAGAGAACCCGATTTGGGGTGCTATTTATGTGTTTGTAAATGAAGGATTTTCATAAGATTCTAAGCTTCTAAGAAGCTTTAGGACCTCTCCACGAAGTTCAGAGAAGAAAAATGACATGATTTGGACGTCGGGAAGTCGAGTTTCGACGAGTTGCAGTTTGGTCGGATTATCGAGGCTTTTTCCGGCATGATCTTGTGAATTTTAGGTCCAAAAAGTTGTAAGGCTTTATTCTACTCACTCTAAGCTTTGATTTGAGACAAATTTCAAGAGTTTTGGTTAAGAAGTGAGTGAGAAATAAGAGTTTTTCGAATTTCCAGAATCTGGCAACACAGAGGTCATCGGCGTTGGACTCCGGCAACTTGAGGAAGAAGAAGGAGAATATTCCGTCAAACTTGACGGTATATTCTTAACGGCGATTAACGGCGTCAGGTAAATCTAACGGAATATGCTTGTTTTTTGACGGAATATTCCCTAACGGCGTCAATGATTCCGTCCATTATGCCAGGCACGTGCCTGCGCGTGAGGGCGCATCTGGCCATGCCTTGGCAGGCGCGTGAGGGATCAAAAATTAATTCAAAAAATTTGGGGTTGTTCGTGAGGTTGTGTAGATCACGTTGGTATATTCAAACACCCCAATTGAGCATTGTATGAGAAGTTATTACCTATTGTTGGTTATGTGTGTTAAATAATGTTTATTCAGTTATTACGCATATAGGTGAAGCCTATCCTGAGGACGAGCGCCATCAATCAAGGCTCGGGGGTTATGACCCTTCGATATATCAGTGAGTGGGCTTTTGTTTTCCGTATATACCTATATAAATGAGATTTTTCCCAGAAAATCAATTTAAGTGAAATGTGATATGATATGCCATGCAAAGTATATATGTATTTTATTCATGCATTAGTAGTTACATATAATGGTGATTGGTGCTGTGGACGCATAGGTAAGTATCAGGTGAATATATATCGATGTCAGTGATTGTTAATGTGAGTTGATGTTTATGTTGAGATGTATTGAAAGCTCATAAACCCGCACCCCGGTGTTAGTGCTCCCGCCCAAAGTTAGGGGCGCTGTCTTTCACGTGGATGTTCACCTCCCGCACCACACGCTTATCTTGGATCCAAGTTAGGTGCACAGTCCAGTCGTATAGACCACTTTCAGTGGGTTCGACTCGTAGGTGACCCGCGATTAGCGCACAGTCTTCACGTGATTGTAGCACTAGAGTGTACTATTTACACCCAGTCCTATCGTATAGACCACCTTAAGGGGTTCGACTCGTGTGCAGGATATATATATATATATATATATATGATGAGATATGATGAGATTGATTATGAGCTATAGTTTCAGCCGAGTTGATCACTCGGTTGACATGTTATCATCTATGATGAGTTTATTTCACCTGATATATTTATGTGATTTGATGAGATATATTTGGCATGGCATATACCTTGCATATCACTACTTTTGGCATGATTTTGAGTTTATGAGTTGAGATGAGTATGTATGTATATATGCTATTTTTCTGGGAAATTATATAGGTTTTACGGCGAGGGGTTAGAACCTTTGAAAATAGAAAAGGTTTTGAAAAGATTTGTTTTTGCCCACTCACGCGTTTTGTTTTTCGCCCTTCCAGGTTCTAGGTAACAGTGATTTGGTGGCCACGAGGGATCCAACGGTGTTATGACAGAATTCACAAAAGTAGGATTCACCTTCGGGTGTTATATCTTAGTCATTGTCCTTAACTGCAACTAGACGTTCTTATTGCTCTGAATGTGTATTTATACACTTAGACTCTCACTAGCATCCTTTCTTAGCTAGTATTTACTAGCAATTCAGTTTTTATTTATTCGTATTTCTATTTATCTTATTAGCTTCCGCACTGTGCACATGGTTACGTCACTCTCACGTGACGGGCAGCACGGCCTCCTTGGGATGGGGTGTGTCAGTCTAGTTCTTGGCCATATTTCATAAATAGTGCCTAGTTATTGGGTCCAGTTTCATAAATAATGTCTCTTTCTTGGTCCGGTTTCATAAATATTGTCTAGTTATTGGTCTACTTTCATAAATAGTTCCTAGTTCTTGGTCAGGTTTCATAAATACTGTATAGTTCTTACTCCTGTTTCATAAATGGTTTCCACCTATTGGTTTAGTATTGGAAATAATGCCAAATTCTTGTTTTCGTTTCATAAATAGTGTCTACTTATTGGTCCAGTTTCATAAATCGTATCTACTTATTGGTCTAGTTTCATGAATAGTGTCTACTTATCGGTCAAGTTTTATAAATAGTGTTTAATTCTTGGTTCAGTATCATAAGGTTTGAAACTTAGTGTTGAAATGTCCCACATTGACCGTATCAATGACAAAAGAAGATTTTAAATACCCTAATCCCACTCCAACTAATACCGAGCTCTTTTGTGATAAAACCGCACACCTGACGGATTGTGTAGGTGGTAATTACCAAGTTGGGGACAGTATCGGTGTTGTTGGAAATGGGCCGTATGGCTCGTCTCTCTGATAATTCTACACTTGACCATTTTTGGTCTTGTAAAAGCACCTATTGCGCCGAAAACGATAAACCTATAAGTGACCCTTTAGATCAAAACCTTGAGAATATTATGTTCTCAGTAATTGTATTTAAAAAGTTGTTTTCAATTACCAAATTAAAATTTCCTCACATTTTTACATACCTACAATAATAAATGTAGCTCTCCATCCAATTTCTTGAGCTTGGGTATCATCTTGGAGAAATTTTTCCTTGTGCCCGTAGTACAAAATGGTATACCACGTATTAGTATGTAAGTGGTGGAAAATTTTATTTTTTTATGTTATTAATTTTTTAACACAAGAATCTCATAACTTGTATAGAGACACGTGATGTACAACCCCGTGTTCCCAGCACATTGAAAAAAATTTCGTCATCATTACGACTACTATTGGGAAACAACACAACAAAAATAAAATTGGGGAATGTAATTCAATTTGAAGTGTTTTTCTTATTCTAAGCAAAAAAAAAAAAAAAAAATTATTAATGTAGCTAACAATGGGAGAAAAAAATTGGAGTGTGGAAAATTCGGAGGGTGATAGGTTTTTTTTATTTTTATTTTTTTTGTCCTTATCATTAAATAAAGTTAGTGGATGGTTTTTAATTAAAATGTAAAGATTTGAAGCCCTTTTCATTAGTTTTTCTTTAATTTTATAGGTTTATGATTAGGCAGCCAACTATTTATAAATGTTTGTCGTTCAATTGGTTTTTGTAGATGTCACAATTTATGTTGTAAATGTGCCCTAAAGCCAATATATGATGATACTTTACAGACATTTCACATGTTAAACTAATCTAGTTTAATATAAGGGCAAATATTATTGTTTAAAGTCGTGCAAAAGTTAGATTCATGAGACCATTCTCTTTCATACACATATCCTAAACGTTCCTGATCATATGATTACCAATTGGGCATTGATGGTCCATTAAGATCAGTACATGCTATGTCTTCTCTCTAGAAGAGTGATTGGCCTCGAGTTATTGGTGTGACTGACACCAAGACAAGTATATAGGTGCTAAATAGAGAATGAGTCCACTGAACGCGACCAACAAAGAGTTCCCATACTCATGTCATATGAGAACTCAAAGTTGGGATAATGCAAAGTAGTCCTTTAACCTGAGGCATCATAGTTGTCTGGTGGTTAGGTCCTTGATCTTTGACTGTGTCAAAGGCACTCATCAGAGGGTGTCCACGACATAGTTGGGGTTAAGCCACTTAACTATCGAGGCAGGTGAATGCACAACAAGGGATCTCTAACCTTCAAACGGTTGAGGGAGAATACTCTATGATATGATTAAGAATCTCTGGCCAGAGTATGAATGAGATTTAGGAAATCATTCTAAATCACATTCAAGGTAATCATATAAGTAAGAGAATCACATTGGATAGTAGACATGAATAAACTATCAAACCAAACAATGTGATGAAGAGTATTGTATTAGAGAAAGATCGTATTTCATTGTAATCCCAAAATGAATAGGTTCTCCACCTCTTCTGTTTAGCTTGGGTAGCCATGACATACAGCTAAGTGTCACTCATGGTTTGTGGAAGCCCTAAAGATTAGCAATCACTAATCTTTGATAAAGGGAGAATTGAAAGTAAGTTTCAAATCACAATCGATTAGTAAGAGTTCTAATCGCCCACTGCCTTGCTAATTAGAACCTAACACCTTGTAAGTGATAGGAGCATATTTATGCGACTTAGTTAGCTTGTTTCTTTGCATTTAGTGAGTTAGTTTCCATTTATTATAGTGATTTAAGCTATTTTCATGTGTTTGTAGGTTCAAATGGCAAAAGTGGCAAGAAAGTGCATTTTAGAGCATTTTAGAGTAGTTTTGGGCTTGGAATGGATATCACATGCATGGAGCAAGGTGGATGGACGAATTTGAAGTTCAAGAGAGGCTAGGAATGTGCAAAAGAGTTGAAGAAATTAATTCAAGACATTGAAGATAAGGAATCAGCTCAAAGGAATGAGACATTATCCAAACTGCCTTATCTTATCCTTATCTTATCCAAAACCTTACCTTATTTTGTCTTAACCTTATCCTAATCCTATCCTACCTTATTTTCAGCTACAAGAGGGACTCCTACTTACATTAGAACATCTAGAACCTGATTTCTAGAAGCCACATCGCCTCTCCTAAAAATCTGGCGCCTGGACTCTTTCTAGAAGCTCTAGAACCTGCCGCACTCCCTATCCTTTTCCTCCTTGGTTTCTGCCCTTCTAGATGGCTATTTCCTTGTGGGATTTTAATGTTAAGTTCTTCTCCAACACAAAAACCTTTTCTGCCGCACCAAGCCCTATAAATTCACATCCTTGTACCACAATCCAGACCACCACCCTCTACCATTAGATCACCACACCATCCACCACACCTAAGAGCCATACAGAGACAAATCTAGTGAAATTAAGCACTTTGTGATGCTGCTTTGCAAGGAGACAGGAGAGGAATCCCTTGGAGCCGTGCTTGCCATTCAAGACGTTGGATTGTTGAAGCGTTTCTAGGTGTATTCTATCTTTTGCTTTCAATGTTTAAATTATCTTTGTTTTATTGCAAACATGTGTAGCTAAACTCGTTTTAGCTAGGGGAGAATTCAAAGTCATGGACATATGTTTTATATGAATTGATTACCTTCAGTTA
The DNA here is from genome assembly GCA_024362995.1 of Heteromeles arbutifolia. Classification (NCBI taxonomy): domain Eukaryota; kingdom Viridiplantae; phylum Streptophyta; class Magnoliopsida; order Rosales; family Rosaceae; genus Heteromeles; species Heteromeles arbutifolia. Next base: position 20,522,526 of record JANCRC010000012.1, read on the forward strand.
TTGTTTCGTAAATCATGAATGCGATTCACTTATCTGTTTGATTGATAACTTATTCTTGCGTGTTGATTAAGGAGGCCTACTTAGTTTGCATGCATGAATTTGATGCTAGAATATATGGGAGTTTCACCTAATCGCTATGAACTTATATTTATAAGTAGTAAAAGTCACTAGTCATGATTGTGTTAAGTGAATTCCTAGCAGGAGTATCATGCAGTTCGTAGTTACAAGTGCCTTGTCAATGCTTATGATTTTCACTAAGTTTAATGATCTTTGATTGTATCTCTATTATGCTGTTCATGTAAGGAACTATTGAAGAATAATTTGGTTGCCGATGCGTTGTCCATCCAATTCAATGACTTAAGGAAAATCTGAGGGTTAATTAGTGCTGTTCACGATTAACCTGGGGTGTTGAGATTCGTGGTTTAAAGGAATAATAACTAGAAATCGATTTGTGTTGCATATGTTTCATGTGTGGAGAATGACCGTCTAGCTAGCTTATCACCCATCCATTCACCCCAAATTCGTGCAACTTTGTTTAAGTTTACAATCTGCTTGTTTTTACCTTAATTTCGTCCAAAACCCAATCCCCCTTTACTTGGTCGTGTCTTTTAGTTAGAATTTGTCCAATTTTGTGTCTTTTAGTATTTTCAGTCAAGTTAAAGTTAGAATTTGTTCAAATGTTTCTTTAGTGTCTAGTTTGAGTCTATTTGATTATTTTGTGCTGTTTTGAGTCTCTTTAGTTTGTTTCAAGTTCTTTGAGTCTAGTTAGGTGTTTTTGAGTCAGTTTTAAGTAGATTAGCAATCCCTCCTAATCCCCAGCCTAGAACGATCCCTACTTACATCTTTACTACAATTGTCAATAAGAGGGTTTAATTTGAGTGCTAGTTTATAACACATTAGTAAGGTAGAGATTGAAGAAATAACAGAGTTGAGTAAGGAAAATTAAATGGTTTAATTGTTTATGGCTAGGATTAATTAATATGTTAATTAATCAAATGAATAAGTTCGTTTTAGCTTTTGAGTAATTATTGGACCTCAAGGCTCATAGGGCTTAGAACCGTCAAGCCCATTAACTTCAGTTGTATGACAACAATTACAAAAGCCTTTAGAAGGCTGGCCATAGCATGAACGAAAGGGTTTTGTTATTTTCGTCACTTAAGTGAAGTGACTATATAAAGGACTTTATAGTCAAAATTCATTAAGGTTCTCTTTTGAGGAAATTGGAGAGAACAAAATTGGAGAATCCATTCTTCCATCCTCCTCCAAGAAATCCATGGAGGCAAGAAGCAAGGAATGAAGGCCCGTTCCCTTGGGTGATTAGCCTTTGCTTATGCAAAGAGGATTCAACAAAGGTATAATATTTCTTAACTCACTTTGTTCTTGAGTTCAGTCTTGGTTCACCACAACTACTAGACATTGAATTTCATGGTTTAAGTTTTGTTTTAAAGTGCATAGAAACATGCTTCCACCATTTAATCATTAAATGCATTTATTATGTTGCTTAATGAACTTAGTTTTTCAAAAAAATTCCTTCAGTTGATTAGGCAGTGTCGGTCAGTGAGTAGGTCCCGTCCAATACCTCTCCCGTCTACTACTATTGCTGCCACTGCTACACCAACTTTGGCCTAATGTCGGGGTTTTCGTTACCTCTGCCCCATCCCCCACTGTCTGCAGTGCCCGAGTCATCAACTTCTTCGGTGTCTCATCCGTTACTGAGCGCCCGGTGGTCTGATCGACGGCCCCAGAACGGCAACGAGCATGAGGAGTCTGCATCGGCTTCCACCGCTGACGGAGAGGGAGCCGAGATAGATAATACATCTTTTTGTGCAAATTTTAAATTTAATATAATATTATTCGGTACCTCTATGTGTGAATTGTTGGGTACTTGTGTTGGTTGTGTTGTTTAATTGTTTGCAAGTTTTGGGAAACATTGTATTTTTTGGGGATGTTCTCCCAATATTTTTGTTGATTATTTAGTTAGTTTTTACACTAACTTATTTCAGTTTGTAGTTTGTAAAAACACTAGTGGCCCATGCAGACTCCTGGGCACATCACAGCTCACCCGCACCACCCAAGAGCATATAAAGATTATGTGGGATGCTTGACATCGGGTGGCATCAACAAGAGCTGTCGATTAGTAATGTCGATTATTTTTTATAATTTTTTATTACAGTTGTGAATTAATAAATTTTAACTTTGATTAATTTTTATCCTATTTGCAACATCACTATGAGCTCGAGGACCTTGATGCCAATCAAAGAAAATACATACAAGAACTTTTTACCGACCGGTTCACTTAGTGAAAGAGCAAGCCCCACAAGCATTTCGAGAAATACGACGATCCGGCTGTCGCTCTAGCACAAGGGTGCCCCTTGAGTTGGTTACGCGCCTTGAAGATTAGTTGTGGCTCTATACCCATTTTTCAGAACGAAAAATACCTGTTAAGTGAATTATATATATTGTTATAGGTTAATAATATTTTATTAATACTTTAATTCGTTTATTAATTTATTTGAATACTTTGTAATTAATATCAGCACCAATACAGTTTGTTTCTATTTAACAGAAAAGAACCAAGGCCAACGCAATAAAGAGGTCGAAGAAGAAGCTTCTCCACCACTCCGACTCCCGACACTTCTCCTATAGGATGGAAGACCGACTTCGGGTAACTACATTTTTTTTGTAGAATTAATACTTTTACTCTAAATTACACAACTAATAACATAATTGTTATTATTTTTTAATGCAGGCGGCGTCAAAGTTTTCTAAGATTGGCATGTTCAAGAAGGTGTACGTGCGGCCTGGGGATGAGTTGATGGAGGAGCTCCATGTATGTTTTTGTAATTTTGAAATTTATAATTCTTATTCATTTTAAATAGATGTTATATAAATATTAATTAACATGCTTTTATGATTATAAGCTACTATGGTGGAGAGAAGCCAGGTTGTCCTCGAGGAGGTGGCTTCCCAGCTTCCCCCTGACACCCCGATCGAGGAGGTGGCCCCTCAGCTTCCCCCTGCCATCGTGAGACGGAAGCCTCGTCTTCCACCTCCACCTTGGAACAGGTCGCATCGTTGACAAAGCAAGTAGTGGAACTCCATCAGTAGGTGGCTACCCAAAATGAGCATATTGTGATCCAGACTGCCCACATTGCCAACAGAATGTTCATATTGTTGCCCAGGAGTCTAGGATGACTCAGATCATGCTACACCTTCGACCTATTTAAATTTACTTTTTAAATTTTTTCCCGCTTGTACGTACATTTTCATATTTATTTTAAATCAATATTTTTCCTTATCAATTACTATTCCTAATTAAATTTAACTAAAAATAATTATTTTGTTTAAAATTCATTTTATAAACAATTTAAAAAAAAAAAAATTCAAAAATGGTTTGCGCCACGAAACTTTTCGTCGTCCCTATTAACACGCACGACAATAGAGGTAAATCTTGCGATAAGGAAAGCTTAGTCCCTTAAAACTTTATGGGCTTAAGCTTGCCTTCATAGCTCTTTTCTTGCTAAATCAAAATGTTCGTCCCTTTAAACTTCATGAGACGGCTGGTTGTTCATCAAGCAAGAAAGTTTGTGCGACAATTGTGCTTCGTCCCCTTGAACTTAAGGTGACGAATTCTCTTTCTGTCGCACAAAATAGTTTGCGCAACGATTGTTCTTCTATTCGTCGTGCAATACCTTTCTTTACGATCCTTGTTCGACAAACTGTGGGCGATGAAGTATTCGTCATGTATCATTTTAGGTGGTGAATATCTTCTTTGCCCGACGATTTTTATTTTGTCGCGATAACTGTTTTATGTAGTAGTGTCTATAAATACAACACGAGTTCAACAATCAGAACATATCTTTTTCTTCTTTCTTTCTTGTCTCTAAATTTCAGATTATTTCTTAAGTTGTGCAAATCTTCTGAAATAATATCAAATGAGTTTTATCCATAGTATCCTGGAGGCAATTTGTTTTTCAACTTTTTTTGCCTTAAGAGAGAGCAACAGATTAATCTTAAAGAAAGCGATTCAATTTGTGCTTTGGCTTAATGTTCTCATTTTTCTTTTTCGCCATTGCCATCATTATTTTCAGACTATTTTCCAACAATTTTATGACTAATTTAATCAATAGAGGCATTAGCAACTTTTGTTGAATCAATTTAAGTCATGAATCAAGATTTGGTTCATATCGATCGCTTCAATGGTCAATTTTTCCAACAATGGCAACAAAAGGTTATGTTCTTCCTAACTAGCATGAAGTCGGCCTTCTAGCAATTCCTGAAGAAACTGTAAATGAGTCGAATGCTTTGAAGGATCAAAGGATCAAGAGAAATGAAGATGATTTTTTATGCAAATGACACATTCTCAACGACAATAAGCCTATCCTTCCCTAAGTTAAGGAACTACAACTCCTTACAGATGATTGTGGAGAAAAAAAATAATCCCAAAAATCATGGAGCTGACACATGTATTATTTCCCAAGAAAGACAACACTGCCCATATTAAATGAGTAGGGAGCAGCCACATTCACCACGCGCAACTGAGGTAGAGCACATAGATCAACGACTGCTTAAGGCACCCCTGCCCATAGGAGAAGTCAAAGGTATTTATGATAAAATAATCCTTTATTCTTATCATAAATACATTCCTAATCAGAGAAGACATCTTTCAAGTAATCCTAATTCCATTTATTTAGGATATTTACCTAATTACTCCAAGATATTTATTTACACAAATATCTTGGAATATTCCCACCAAAAATACCACATAGGGCCGCCACCCCTAAACCCTAGAGGGGCGGCCCACTTCCTCATTTTCTCGTATAAATGCCCACTTTATCTCCAAAATTCAAGAGGCTTTTGCTACCCATAAACATCTAAGCACATTCTTATCAGAATTCTAACTTTGGCATCGGAGATTGTTTAGCCAAATCCCCCCCATTACTTGTGGGCGCGTGAGGTTTTTGGCCTTAATCTTAGGTGTTATTATTTTGCAGGTGCATTTTCGTCAGAGGAAGAGACGGCAAAAATTTGCATCCACTAATTGGTGTTGTCATTGAGAGCTTTGATTTGAAGACTCAAAGAAGACTCTCGTTTTCAACTTCCATCATTCATAGATCTACGACTACGATGGCAGGAAATTAAGAAACTACAACCAATGAGACTAACTAATGGAGAACGCGACGTGGCTCCACGCCGTTACTCCTTGAGGCTTATCACGACAAGGACTGTTCATTTGCCACCACGAGGTACCGTGGCCATGCCAACAACGGCAGCCGCCGTTATAGTAGCCCATGGGGCAGCCTCCACTCATCGTGAAGGTTTCCTTAGGGTAGGAGTCCCACGGCCCAAGCAACCAATAGGCGTAGACCCATGCAACTACTCGTTCTCGGCAGCAGCCCCTAGTGCCTACCACCTTCACTTGGACGCGAGTTGCTTGGACCAAGGGAGCCCAAGCCGCGTAAAACACAATGCATGCTGCAGTCCAACACGTGCCCAAAGCGCCTCCAGCTCGAGGCTAAGCAGGACAAACCGAAGTAACCTAGCGTCCATACGCCGACCTGCTCTTGTAGCCATCCAGACGGTCCAGCATGGTCTTAAACCAGTTCAACTAGCACATATCCAAATTCTGAGGTTGGCGATTGAACTAAGGGTATTTTCACCTAAACCATACTACAAATCTTACCCATCCTGGCTTAAGTTTTTCCCCCGGAGTCCATTACACTTCCAATACTCAAGCAGACGTCTACCGTCCCAATTCTTCCACTCCAAATAGTGAACAACACCTATCTCGATAGGTCGTCGAATTGACAAGCGCCTTTGCGTAGTAGACTATCTTAATGAATCAGCTTATGCAGCACACCGAGATGCAGCGAGCCCCCGACAAGGTGTCACAAAGTAAGATAAGAGTAGGCGATAACACTTTTCTTCAGCTGCATCCCGGCAAGCAGCCCTCGACCAGCCATAAATTGAGCGTTATGGCAGTGTACACTCTCGTCTTAGTGTGTGAGATAGCGTATACTCTCGTCTTAGGGTGTGTGGGAGTGGGCATACATTCACGGTTAGGGCCACACTCCGATAATCAACATGGACAACCTTCCAGGTAAAGTGTTCATTCGCGGTTAGGCCCACAAGGGGCATCCTCCACCTCATTTAAGAGTGAGCAGCATGACGGACGGAGAAAAGCAGTCGCTCAATCTGGCTCAAGTTCAACCGCCAGCTTACGTGTAATCTACTAGCCTGCCAAGAACGTACCACATGCACGTTTGTCGCGACATAGACAAGCCGAACATAGGGAAGAACAGCCGAGATTCGTAGATCATGACCGGGGGCAGCTGGAAGCTTCACTGTCCTGGGGTAGGCAAATTCAGGAACGAGTAGAGAGGCTCCTAACTAAGCGATTACGCAGATTCCAGCCTATCGAGACCACAAATGAGGTCCTTTGTAGGGACTTAGCACACATAGGTAGATCACCTTTCACATACGAGATCGAGCAGACGGAGCACCCACGTAAATTCAGTACGCCACATTTCACCCTATTTAAGGGAGACGGAGACCAGAAAAGGCACTTAAAGCACTACTATAGCGAGATGATCCTCTACAGGGCTAATGACACTTTAATGTGCAAGATATTCGCCACTATTTTGCAAGGTGAGGTGCAACATACTCATCCTACCGCTCGATCAAGAAGAAGTCTTATCATCTTTTCAACATCAAGAAGAATCTAAATGAGTCGCTTCGCAACAATGTAAAATAGTTCAAGGCAGAGAAGGCAAAGATAGTCACCTGCAATGACTCGATCGCCAGGCCAGCCTTCCAAAAAGGACTCTTAGTAGATCATCCTCTATTCGGAGAATTGATCATGAAAGAAGACTTGACTCTGCAAACTTATTCGCTCTAGCAGAGAAGCATGCGCTTTGGGATGAGGCTCGACGAGCGAATAAGGCACCTGAATAGCCTCAAAAAGAGACCGAAATAGCTCAGAAGAAGGTGGACATGAAGTAGTCCAAGGACCGAAGCAGGCAGCTCTAAGCTATATCACACCAAGTACTGCGCGTTCCACTGAGGCCCTAGTCACACAACTGATAACTGCTATACCTGCAGAGACGAATTAGAAAAGCTGGTGAATGAGAGCAAATGTGATAAATACCTGGATAAGCCAGCTGCGCAACCTATGAGGAATGCAGACACAGACAAATTACCGCCTTCCAATACCATTAGAATCAATAGCATATCTAGCATGCTATAACAATCTCCCATGTTTAGGCAGTCGACGCCAAAACTGGACCCATCGTTGGTTTCACCAAGTAAGATGCTTAGGGAGTTGACTTTCTACACGATAATGCTCTAGTAGTGTCTGTTCAAATGGCACACATTATAGTCGATAGAGTGATGGTGAACAACGGTAACACTGTAAATCTACTTCAGCTATCCGTCATTCAAAAGATGGGTCTATAAAGCACGATAATACGTCGAACAGTGGTACTCACTGGATTCAACGCATACACCTCAATGCTATTGGCAACATAACACTCAATGTGAGAACACCACCAGTAGTCTTAAAGTAGACATTCATTATAGTTAGCGACCCGTCTCCCTAAAATGGGATTCTCAGAAGGCTCTGTTTAGGGAAATTGGGCGTGGTAACCTTCGTTGAGTACCAGAAAATTTGATTCCGCATCCTGGGAGGATGAGGAGAAGAGATTAAGTCTGACCATTCCACATCCTAGCAATGCACGGTGCAATTGCTGAAGTACTTGAAGAAGAAGTCCTTCACCTCCGTAGAGGCTGTCAAGGTTCAGAAGGACAAGCTTGCTACCAAATAGTAGTTACATCAGGCAATTCAAGATGATGACGTTCAACAGGACATATCGACAGAAGACAAATGATGGAAACAAGAAGTTGACGCCGAATACATCATTCTTAATCTCGTGCAACCGTGCTCAACCATTTCCTCTCACATTTAACCAATTAATGCAAGCCCTTTTAGAAAGTGCAAAGAGACAAGTGGGATGACAGCTGCGAGAAATCTTTTCAAGACTTGAAGAGATATTTGTCATCCCCTCTGCTACTATCCAAGCCAGAAGCAGCATTTACTTGGCAGTCTCAGACGTAGCAGTAAGTTGTACCCTCATAGAAGAAAAGCTCAGGGCCCAACTGCTAGTATTCTACACTTCTAAAGCTCTCCTCAATACGAAAACAAGAAACCCGAGGATTGAAAAGCTAATTTTGGCACCAACAGTGCAGCGTAGAAGCTTAGAACATACTTTCAAGCATACACAGTTCCGTCATGACTCAGTATCCCTACAATCTAGCCTACATGGTCTAGACGCTTCCCAACAACTGATGAAGTGGGCGTTGGAATGCGGCCAATACGACTTGGTTTACCGACCCCACATGGCGATAAAAGCTTAGGGCTTGGTAGACTTCATAGTAGAGTTTACTCCCGGCCTGAAAGATGTAACAACATAGCCCAAAGACGACCTCGAGCATGCCTTGGCCGAACCAGCCATTTCTGACAAAGACTTTTGGAACCTGCACATCGACAATTCATCCAACTACAAGGGCTCTAGTGCAGGTTTGGTTTTTATCACCCCTGACAGCTCAATCCTCGAGCAGGCAATAACTCTAGGCTTCAAGGCATCAAACAACGAAGCAGAGTATGAGGCCTTATTGGCAGGCCTCCGAATGGCACAAGATTTGACAGTCAACAAGCTCGCAATCCATTCTAGTTCTCAGCTCATCACTAGCCAGACTACCGGGGAGTATGCAGTAAAGCATGCAAGGATGACACTACACCTCGAAAAGGTACGAAAGCAGGCATTTTAGACTTACACCCTCACACAGGTGCCACGGGCGGACAATGCTCATGCAGATGCCCTGGTATCCTTAGGCTCCACTTTGGACTACCAGTTCAGACATTCCATCTCGATCGAGTATTTGGGAAAGCTGAGCATAAAAGAAAAATTGGTAGTTGAGGTGTTACAAGTCAACACAACCCCAAGCTGGCAAGACCCCATCATTGCTACATAGTCAATGAAACACTCCCTGGAGAAAGATTAGAAGCTAGGAAGCTTCAAATAAAGGCGGCACGCTACTGTATATGGAACGACATTCTCATCCAAAGATCTTTTTCAAGCCCATATCTCCGCTGCCTAGTGCCTCCCGATGACTTGAAAGTTCTGAGCACGATCTATGAAGAAGTTTATCGAAACTACTTAGAAGGCTGATCCTTAGCACATAAGGTCTTCAACGCCGCCTACTACTAGGCTACAGTGCATCAAGACGCTAAGGAATTTGTTCAAAAGTGCGACAGCTGCCAACGCTTCAAGCTTATACCCAAACTGTCTGCCAGCAAGCTCCATCCGCAGACAAGCACATGGCCAATCATGTGGTGGGCAATTAACATGGTAAGGCCCATACCGCCCGCTACTAGTGGCGGGGGCATAATGATCTTGGGTAGAAGATGAGCCTATAATCACCATTACTTAATCAAACATAGAACGCTTTCTATGGAGGGACATCATTTTCTGGTTTAGCATCCAATAATCTATCGTCATCGACAACAGCCCACAATTTGAGGGCAAAGACTTGGCCAAATTCTTCCAGAAATATGGCATCAAGCAGCACATGTCTACGCCTAGATATCCCTAAGGCAAGGGGTAGGCAAACCCATCAAACGAGACAATACTAGACTGCCTGAAGAAATCCCTCAAAGACAAGCAGGGGAAATAGCCAGACAAACTTCCCTGCGTTCTATGGGTGTATCACACAACCAAATGACGAACGACCGGTGAAACTTCTTTTTCTTTGGCAATTGGCTCAAAAGTAATCATCCCTCCCAATGTCATCGTGCTATGCATAAACACTATACTGCCAACTTTGGTGTAGAACAGAAAGGAGTTGGCCATATATCTAGATCAGGCAGATAAGGAATGCGAGAAGGATATCACCTGCATTGCAGCCTACCAGCAGTAGCTCATCTCTAGCTACAACAAAAAGGCAAAGATTTAGCAATTTTAGCTTAGAGATCCGGTCCTTATAAAAGCATTCATCACTGCCACAAGAGAATGCTCCAAAAAGATTAATTCTATCTGGGAAGGCCCATACAAAGCCAACAGAGCAGGCAGCAAGGGTAGCTACACCCTCATCACTATGAACAACAAAGAGATCGACAAGCAGTGGAATGCCTACAACCTGCGGAAGTACTACGTGTGGCATCCTAGTTCACCCTGAGCTCTGCTCAGATGGAATAAAACTCAAAGACTTAAGCAGCTCGATGAGCACTACCTTACAAGCCAAGGATTATCCAGTTGTTACACAGTTTCTACCTATTAGCTAAGTTCGATATGCTTCCTCTTATTTTTTCAAAGAAGATTTTCAAAGTTGTTCATCACTTGGCTCGATTACATATCTGTAACAACTACCTACTCCTACTCTCATTGAAGATCGCGCCTAATCAGGGACCTTTCCTAATAAATGCGCTCCCCTTGGGACCAACCTTGCTCTTCCATTGTGAGAGGGTAGACTACTCACTCTAAATATCCAGATGTGGATGGCTCAGGCTACCCTGGTGTAACTAGAGCATGGTGGCCTACATTAGCATCCCTAAAAGTAGCCATAATGGTCTTTTTCAACGCTTAGCTAAACTGAAGGATTTTAGGCATTTGGCTTGATTTGCAAGACCCGGGCCTCAAAGATAGAGGAGGCACGCTGTGCAACTCACCCTTTGGACGACTGCTCACGAAGATGGATCAGAGATTGAGCATCATTGATGTGACCAGCTACTAACAACCTTCGGCTGAGCATCTTGTATGTAAGCAACTAGCAATATTCATGTTACGGAATAGTATTCCCTCTACGCATTAAAGAGACATCCCTTTTGAGCATCTGTGATGTGACCAGCTAGCATTCGCACCTGAACATCCTTGGTACAATACATTGGTGATCTCTACAAGAATATGAAATTCTAGCTCCGGTTGCATGTATGGGGTTCACACGGATAATCATCATTGATGTGACCAGCTAGTGTAAGTAGTTAAGCAACTTGTATATGACCTACTAGCGATCTATGCGTATCCCTGGAAACCTAAAGCCGCTGACAAATTAATGAGTATCTTATGGTTTCTAGAAAATCCCTCAGAACCTGAAGCCGCTGCCAATTCAACGAGCAGCTTATGGTTTCTGAAAAACTGCTTACGGTACCCCTTTCGAGCAGTTAACTGCCTAAACCTATACGATCGCACAATCTTGTGAAAGGTTAACAGGTTAGCGCGCATAAGTACCGTCCAGCGCAGAACGATCCCTTGGGTTCACACTGATTCTTTAAGAGTTTTGCTATTTGCTACGCAGCATACAAAATTGGTTACATAAAGTGCAAAGCGTTCTTTGGGACTAGTACCCATGAAATTCCATAGAACCACGTGTTTTTAATGGGAAAGGATAACAAATTTTGTTTCCTAGCAAACTTTAGTATGTTGTGATGCAGGCCACGCAGCTCAAAAGCTTGGAGAAATGACGACCAGCTAAGCAGCCTATGGTCAGGGGACAACAACGCGAGATAAAACTAAGCTGTTTAACACCCTAGAAGTCAAGTAAACTTACCTACTTCTGTAAGTATGATGCTTAGTTGTTGACTCTTTAGTTAAAAGGTTTGCAGAGGTCCTAAACCTAGATCTACAGTCACACAGGTTATGCAAGCCAGCCTACTCACTAAAAAGTAGTGCAGTTCGCTAACGACCTTGCGATTAAAGATCTAGTGCACCATCGATACGAAACATGCAACTACAGAGGTAATTCGGCCTGCAAGTTAGAGGTTTCAAAAGATGCCTCAAGCAAGCGAAGATTCCCACCTAACAACCCGAAGTTGACACCTAAAGCAATGGAGATGGGCTTGACTGCTTTTTTTCGAAGCAGCCTACTTAATTGTTCATTGTAAAGAAAAAACTTGAAACATGGCAAAGAGACAAAGATGAAGTAAAGCGAAGAAAAAGAGTTTATTAATTTTTAGCAAATTGGTAAACTGGCACAATGGCCAACAGAGTTCAAGTAAAGGAAAAGCAGGAAAAGAAAAGAAAGTACATCTTAAAGTTTATCTAAAAAGACTACTCCTTAGCAGCTTAGACATCTTCAGCAGCCGCATCACTCCGAGCAACATCAACCTCCCGCGCTTCATCTACAGTTGCCCCATCTGGGTAGCACTGTCACTAGCTGCCTCTGCCTGGGCGGCACCATCTTCGGCCGCACCTATCTGGGCAACGAAATATTTAGCAGCTCTACCAACGGCACTCTCGAAAGAAAACTTAAGCATATCCTCAGAAGAAATAGCAAAACGCTCGAGGTTATTGTCGGAAAAGGCGTAGTTAGACGACATGCCAAGAAAATTATCTGTATAGCCAAGCTTGTAGAAGTCAGCTGTTTATTCTCCTCAATTAGGTCAGTACGAGCATTCTACAACTCATTTAGTTCGTTCTTTAGGTTCTCACTGGTAAACAACGCTTCTTGCAGCTCGACTTCCTTAGACTCAAGTCCACTGACGACCTTCTCGAGTCGACCAACGTCATTATACATGGTGAATAGCTCTACATCTTTGGCATCATGGATAGATTAAAGCTCTGAAATGGCAGGCTCTCGGTTTCCTGCACTAACATTGCTTGGACATCAATCTATTTCTCTGTAGCGCCATACTTCCCCTGGATCAATTCAAGCTAAATCTTTAATTAACTGATCTCTTGGCAAGCAATCTCGAGCTGCAGAGCAGTGAGGGCAGTGACATCCGATCCCTTCAAAAAAGCAAGTTCATACTCTAACTATTTTATTTTCTCAGCAACCGAGCAAGCTTCTGCTACCATGGTTACCGCTATCTCCGTAGCAACCTTGGTGTCATCCTACTCCATACGCGTGTACTTGGCTGCCAAGATCACAGATTTCTGCATCATAGCGAGTAGGGAACCCCTCCATGACCGAACCTCACACCTCACAAAGAAACTAGAGTCAACAACCTTGCTTACGCCATCAACAAACTTGGCACATGTTTCCATGTCCTCAAGCAGATCGAGCTTCAACAGGGCATGGATCTCGAAAAACTCCCCTAAAACAAGTTTGGCAGGGTGTTCATGGCTACTTATGCGAGCAAACACTTTTTTCTCAACAGGAAGGGCGTGCCCTGGCACCACTTTGGCATTGGAATCATAATCCTCACTCTTTTTCAAAATCAGATTAGACTTGGACACTGAGGGTTGTCTGGGAATAAAACCAGCCACATGGGGCATGGTAGAACTCCTCTGCTATGCAATCTTGTCAACAACTTTTTTAGCAACTTTTGGAGCAGCAGGCTTCACAGGCTCAGATCCAACAGCCTCTTTACTCCCTTGGAAAAAGTTAAGTTAATGACGAGCCTCCCAGCAGGCAGCAGAGAAAGTCTTCGACTTCTTCTCCACTGACGGCTTTCGAGCAGGCGATAAAGATCTCATTCTGCCGCCTCTACTAGCAACAGACTCCACGATAACGATCAGATGAGCAAATGCCTATCTCTTAATCCTCCTCCTTTTTCAAGGGCACCTCACCTTTCTCCCTACGAAGAAGATTGAGCAGCCAACGCCACTCGTGATATTCAGCAGGGATCCCCAAAGCGATGTGCACATTTTTCATGTTTAGAGAAGTCTTCGGAGTAGGCCGAATTCTGAATCTAGATAAACAGAGGAAGAGAAATAAGAAGGCAGCAAAACAAAAAGTATAAAGCAACTTTGAGGCTAAGCAGCCCACTTACCATCAATGAAAGTAGTCAGAATGCGCAGCCCAGACGAGGAATTAGATTCCCACTCTCCATTGATTTCTAGGGTCTCCCTTGCAGAGTCATGATCCCCTTTGCTCGAGTGATTAAAGAGCCTATGGCAGGTCCTCAGCTGCCCAGTACTATCGATGTGGCCTATGTCAAAGAAGTACCAAAACTTATTGGCAGTCAGGTCTAAGTCAGAGAACTTGCTCAAGTTGTGGAACCCCACCATCACGCGGACCGCGTTCAGAGAACACTAAGCAGGAGCATACTTCACAGAGTAGATCACCTCCTAGAAAAATTAAGGCATCGGAATGGTGAACCCCAACACAAAGTAGTAGGGGTGAAATTTGATAACTTTCCTAGACCAGCATGGTTCACAGCTGCTACCTTCCTTGGCCCGCTTCATGCAAACCCTAGATGGAATTGCGTGCTTAAACATCTCAAGGAAGTCTCTAGACTGCTCATGGGAACCTATCTTGACGTGGGCAGCCCTAAAGTAACCTAGCTTCTTAGTAGATCTGCTTTAGCGATACAATGGAAAAACAAATTCATCATCTTTGTCAGAAGGCCACTCGAAGAAAAAACATTAAAAAAGAAAAAAAAAATTCGTATAGAGCAACGAGCTAGGCCGTAGCCCAGCTAACTGCCCCATGGACCTGGTGCATTAGGCCCAAGGCACGGGTCCGGCACGCCAGGCCTTTCTTCTCAGACCAAGGTCACGCTAGGCTTCAGCCCAGCAGGTCATAACGGCCCAAACCAGAAGGGTGAGGAATGGTGTCCCCACACTCGTCTCTCTTGCTGCACGGGTCCGAGCCCAAGACCTAGGTCCACGTGCCTCAACACTGATCTCATTGGCCTAATCGAGCCGCGCCATGCAACAGTCAAGCTACCACAGCAGCCTTTTTTCTGCCATGTCCTTGACCCTCCGTTGAGCCAAAAATTCAAACCTCGAGGCTTCGAAAAATCAAGAAGGAGAAAATTAAATTTTTCTTACCTTGGTGATTAAGAAAAACAACGGAACACAATTCTTTACTAGGGAAGCAAGAGCAAATATCCTCTGGCTTTCTCTCTTTTTTGCGGGGTTTTTAGTTGCACTCCAAATTTATTTAATCCCCTACTTGGGGCAGACTGAAATAGGTTTTGGTGTCAATTACATTCCCTTTACTAGAAGAATTTAAATTCAATGTCAAAGAAAAAATCTACATCAAATTGAGACCTAAACTCAATGGCAGCTTTGGATTCCTACACCTTCTGCCATTCCTGTGAACAACCCAGCAGGTATAGGGGCATTTGTAGAGCCAAAAATAATCCCAAAAAATCATGAAGCTGACACGTGGATTATTTCACAAGAAAGAAAAGACTGCCCTTATTAAATCAGCAGGGAGTAGCCACATTCACCACGTGCAGCTGAGGTAGAGTAGGGAAAGATCAACGACTGCTCAAGGTACCTCTGCCTGTAGGAAAAGTCAAAGGTATTTATGATAGAATAATCCCTTATTCTTATCATCAATACATGGGAAATACCCCAAAATGGGACAATTTCTTAATCTTGGGACAGAAATAGGACAAATCGACCATGCAGACCATGCATAAAATTGAAATTACAAAAATACCCACATATAAATGGATTATTCCTCCCATTTTCTAATTTGTCTCTATCTACTCTCTCTCTCCCTTTATCTCTCTTCTCTCACTTTCTCTCTCTACTCTCTTTCCCTTCCTCAGATCTCCGAGCTCCGATTTCAAAGAGATGGAAGTCCAAAGAGAGGGGAGAAGAGTGAGCTGGGCTTTGGGTTCACCACTTACCTCTGATTTCGACCAAATGGATGCGAGAGAAAAGTGAGAATAGTGAGTTAGGTTTTGTACCATATTTTCTGTTTTGGCCAGAAAGTTCCATATTTTTCGGCGACAAAAGCTTCGGCAGGCATAGTAAGGTAGGGTGTATAGTTCCAAGTTCCTTCATCAATGATTTATGGAATAAATGTGTTGTTTTAAGATAAATTACTACTTCGAAGTTAAATTAGGGTTTGTGTTTCATGTTCCGGTGTATGGGTTGTGGAATTTCAAGTTTTGACGCGCTACAAGACTAGGATGGAACAATTTTTGGTTCAAGTGCTCAATTGCAGAAATTTGTGAAAATTTTCCCATAATGTGCATGTGGTGTGCATCTAGTGTGCATGGCTACATCTTAATACGAGAAGCGGGTATGTTAACTAGTTATGATGCACGTATGTTGTGCCCCAAAATTTAGCAAGTATGACCACAACCTAGTTGGCCTCGGCGAAAAACAAAATTAAGAAAAAACTTAGAGGACGTTAAGGGTCATGCGTGTCCATCAAATAACAACAACAAGTATCATGTTTTCCACATGCACGATTAAGCGATGGTTGATATACGTAACAAGACTTTTCAAACTATCACGGTAACCTTCTATACATAACAATTATGGTTTAATTGTATCCACTATACCCATATGTTGCCGTTAAAGTTTCTCTCATTTTGTGCATATCATGTGCATGTACTGTACATATTATGTGCATGTGGTGTGCATATAGTGCACTATGTGTAGATGGTGCGTATTTACATCTTTGATAGTCTCGCATTAACATACTACTTTTTCCTTCGATTTAGAGGCAGGCCCTACAAATACAAAAAAATCAAACTAGTTCGCGAAACAATTTCCTCTGATTTAGTTAGATTCTTTCGTGCCCATTGAAACTACAATTTTTTCAAATCCTTGTAATATTTTAACCTAATCAAATTTGATACCAAATTCAAATTAATGAATCTTCGTTTATTCGTATAAAGTTTAGGATCATTTATCTGATTGCGTCATTTTTCTTATTTTGAAAAGAAAGCTGTGAGCTATGGGCTTTTGGATCGAGCTCAGATCTGTGAGCATAATATGTGCATATCATGTGCATGTCTTGTACATACAATATATGAGCGAGCTTAATACGAACAGAGTGAACGTGTACGCGAAACAATTTAGTCCATTTCCTTCTCTCTTCCTTCTTTCCACTCTAATTTCTCTATTTTCCTTCAAATTTATCTCTTCTCCAAAAGGCAACTGATCTTTAATACGTTTTTTCATTTAATTGTAGCAAAAGACAAACCCTATTTTAGTCCTTGTAAATTTGGATCAAGAGAGAGAGCAAAGGGAGGGAGAAGACAGAAGAAATGAAAACCCACATATAAATCAGAGAAATAATAAAATAAAAAAATAAAATAAAAAATTGAAGGATTTGGGTCTTCTCCAAGAAACACCAAACCAATTTCTTCAACTCCAAACATTCATCAATGAAAAAGTAAAATCAAGCAAACCCAGTTCACAAAACCTACGAATGAAAAGGTAAAAATCAAAGAGGATGAGTGGGTTAGAGAGAGAGCTCTTGTGCATATTCAAAATGCAGAGAGAAAGGAGAGAAAGAAGGAGAGAGAGCTTGGATGAATAAGATGGGTGGGTTAGAAAGAGCTCTTGGATGAAGATGATGGGTGGGTTAGGGTTCTTTGAACCAGAATTAGGGGAGAGAGATTTTCTCTCTCTCCTCTTTGTTTCTCTCTGTACAAAATGAGAAATGAGAGTTGGAATTTCTGCATAACCCATTTATATGGGAGGACAATTTGGTCATTTCAGGGTTTAGGAAAAATCCAAATATTGTCCGATTGTTGTGCATGCCATATGCGTATTTGAAATGTCCTATTTCTGTTCCAAGATTAAGAAACTGTCATGTTTCTGGGTATTTCCCTAAATACATTCCTAATCAAAGAAAACCTCTCTCAAGTAAGTAATCCTAAAGGTACCATTCTCGAAAATGGTTATCCAATTTTGAGCCGTTTTCCGACCAAACCACGGTGAATTAGTAGTCAATAAAGGTACCATTCTCTTTGTCTCGTCGAGAAGTATGATTTTCATTGTTGAATCACTCAATTTCGTTGAGTATTGAAGAAGTTATGAACGTTTAAAGTTTACCCAGTTTCCAGCAAGTTTTCCAGTTTTTCCATGGACCAGTCACATTTGAGGCTATTTTCTGGCCATCTTTGGCAACCATTGGGCTTTCAAATGGTAAAATCTTGTTGTACACTTTCCTATCTTCATTTTGATATATTATGGGTCGAATTTGGTTAAGAAACGATTGAGTTACGAAGCTTTGAAAATTACCCAAAGAGTTTTTAACGGAATGACCATTTGTGATGTGCTTGATCAATCTCAGGGACCATTTCTATTGATTTTCAATGTCAGAGACCAAAATGATGTGTTTGATCAATGTTAGGGACCATTTGTGATAAAAACCATTATCTAATTACTCCAAGATATTTATTTACACAAATATCTTGGAATATTCCCACCAAAAATACCACATAGGGCCGGCCCACTTCCTCATTTTTTCTTATAAATACCCAGTTTATTTCCAAAATTCAAGAGGCTTTTGCTATCCGTAAACTTCTAAACACATTCTTTTCATAATTCTAACTTGCATGAGGTTTTTGGGCTTAATCTTAGGTGTTATTATTTTGCAGGTGCATTTTCGTCAGAGGAAGAGACGGCGGAAATTTGCATCCACAATGATATTGCCATTGGAGGAATAACGGTTGATGAGGAATTCCAAGTTGGTGCAATTATAGCGAAATTACCACCAAAATGGAATGATCATAAAAAGAAACTCAAACATCAAGAGAAGAAATTTACTCTAGAGGAGATAACTCGACACCTTCGCATAGAAGAATCTCATAAGCGAGACGACGATTTAACTGAGATAACAAATGATCTTTCTAGGGCAAATTTGGTTGAAGGAGAGTCAAGTGACAAAAACGAAAAATATGTTATTCCTCCCAAGGGAAAGAGTTTTGAAAAGAAAGGGAAGAACACTAGTGATGTAAAGAAAGGATCCTTCTTTTGTAAAAAATTGGGTCATATTTTGAAAAAATGTGGACATTACAAGAGCATCTTAAGTCACAAGTAAATATGATCGAAGAAAGTGATGATTTTACAGCCATGGTGGCTGAAGTGAATCACATTGATTTTGATGATGGTTGGTGGCTTGATACTAGAGCCACTATACATATCGCAAAGGACCGAGAGGTCTTGTCAAATTATGAGAAAAACATTGATGGGCAAAGTATCAAGATGAGAAACAATCAAGCAGCAATTATGATGGAAATTGGTCCAGTTGAACTTAATTTCACTTCTGAAAAAACAGCCACTTTGAAGAATGTTCGTCATGTTCCCGAAACGAGGAAAAGTCTAGTTTCTCGTGATTTATTGAGCAAGGCTGGCTTTAAACTAGTATATGAATTAGATAAGTTTGTCTTGTCTAAGAATGGGATATTTGTGGGAAAAGGTTATTCATGTAATGGTATGATAAACTAAATATTAATAAATTTATAAATTCTATTTATATGCTCAAGTCATTTAAATTATGGCATGGTAGGTTAGGACATGTAAATTTTCAATCTATCAAATGTATGAGTAATATAGGATTAATTCCAAAGTGTGATAGCAGTAGTATATAAAAATTGCTTATGTAAGAATACTAGATATTAAAAGATCTAGATTAGGACCCAAGACCTATAAATGTGCATTCATAGGATATGTAAAAAATAGCAAAGCTTATAGATTCCTTAACCTTAGAAAAAATGAGATTATATAGAATCAAGAAATGTGGAATTCTTTGAGCATATATATGCTAAAGCAAAACTGAAACAAAACGAGTTAAATATTGACGAGCCCATTAGTTTGCATGATGACAGTACTAGTCTGCATGAAAATCCGAACAATAATGAATCTATTTCACAAGATAATAATCCTAGATGTCCTAAAAGAGCAAGAGTCACAAACTATTCCTTTATCTTAGATTTCTATCTTTATCTCGTTAACGGTAATAGAGAAAAAATTACAACATAAATAAGATTTATGATGAATACGGAAGGAGATCCATCTTCTTTTCATGAAGCAATGGCTTCATCAGATGCTTCTTTATGGAGAGAAGCAATTGAAGATGAATTAGATTCTATTACATCTAATGAGACTTGGAAGTTAGTGGATTTACCACAAGGCTCTAAACCAATAGGTTGTAAATGAGTATTTAAAAGCAAATTAAATATAAATGGTTCAAAAAGAGTTTTAAAGCTAGGTTGGTGGCCAAAGATTTTAGACAAAAGGAAGGAATTGAATTTTTGGCACATATGCACCAATGGCACAGATTAGTTCAATCCAATTACTAATTTCTCTTGGTTCAGTTTATAACCTAGTAATTCATCAAATGGATGTAAAAACAACCTTTTTGAATGGACATCTAGATGAAGAAATTTACATGGAACAACCAGAAGGGTATGTTAAACCGAGTCAAGAGCATAAAGTTTGTAAACTTATTAATGGCTTAACGCAAGCACCTAAGCAATGGCATGAGAAATTAGATAGTGTAATTTTTTCCAATGGTTATAGTGTCAATAATGTAGACAAATGCATATATAGTAAATCTGACACCAATGATGGAGTCATCATTTGCCTTTATGTAGACGACATCTTAATTTTTGGAACCAACTTAGAGTATGTAATGAAAGCCAAAAAGCTTTTACCCACTATTTTTCATATGAAAGATATGAGGACTAGTTAAGAATAAAAGCAGATGCATAAATCAATTATAATATTCAAGGATTGTAGGCAGTGGCATAAATCAATTACTTTAGTGTTATGCATCTGATAGCCCCGAGGAAGAAATACGATAATAGGAAATTCTGAAACCACGACGAATGGAACTTCCTATGTTTAAGGGTATAGACTAGACGATAGAGATCGTAACATGGCCTTATGTCGTCGCTCCTCGAGAGTCAGTCCGCCATTACCACTAAGAAGTGCCACTGCAGCCATGCCAGCATGGTACCCACCATCGCAATGGCCCACAGGGTAATTTTCACCCACAATGGAAAAGCAGCAGCTGCTGCAGCCCAAGCGTCGCTCAGTGCCCACTCTCGTGGCCCAGCAGGCGACCTAGACTAGTCCATGACATGTTCAATCGACCCAGCTCCAGATTTCTGGACCAACGAATGAATCAGGGGTATTTTCACCCCGTTTTTTCTACGGATTTGATCCCTCATGGCTCAAATCTTGCACTCGGAATCCTCTACTTATGGATACACATACTGTCCAAGCTCTTTCACTCTAAATGGTGAACAACACATGTCCCGACAAGTCATAGAATTGACAAGCACCTTCACGTAGTAGACGACTTTGGTATAGTGCACTGAGATGTAGCATGCCCCAGACGAGGTGCCTCGAAGTAGAACAATGACAGATGACGACATCCCTCTCTAGCAGTGTCCCGGCAAGCAGCTCCTCAACCAGCCGCGAACTGAGCGTTCAAGCAGTGTGCACCCCCGCTTGGGCCCTCAAAATAGCATTTTGGCTCGCCTAAGCGCGCAGAGAAGTGTGCTCTCTCAGCTCCTACAAGCAAGTATGCATTCACAGATAAGACCACACTCCCATAAATGACATGGACAACATTCTAGTTAAAGTGTAAGTTCAATTGGCAGCTTACGCCCAGCGCAACCACGAGCAGCCTATTCACCTACTAGGAATAAATTACGTGTATCACAGCCACGACATAGACCAACTGAGTATAGGAAGAGCAGCGAAGACCCACAGGTCATAATCGGGGGCAGCCAGAAGCTTCGATGCCCTAGCAAAGGCAAATTCAGGAAGAAGTAGAAAAAAACCTGACCGAGCGATTGCGCGGATTCCAGCGCACTAAAACCATCGACAAGGCACTCCAAAGGTATGTAAACCACAAAAGTAGGTCATTATTTATAGACGAGATCAAGCAGACAAAGGCCCCTTAGTTTAACATGCTAGATTTTACCCTATTCAATTGAGACGGTGACCCAAAAAGGCACTTAAAGCACTACTGCAAAGCAACGATCTTTTACCAAAGCAATGACACTTTAATGTGCAAGATATTCACCACCACCGTACAAGGCAAGGCGTATGATTGATTCCACACCCTACCTCCGTAGTCCATCATGCTGTTCGATAAAAAAAATAAGTCTGATCACTTATTTAACACTAAGAAAAATCTGACGGAGTCGCTACGCGACTATGTGAAGAGGTTCAAGGCAGAGAAATCAAAGACAGTCAAATTTAACGACTCAATAACCAGTGTAGCCTTCCAAATAGGACTCCCAACAGACCACCCACTATTCGATGAACTGATCATGGGAGAAGATTTAACTCTGGCAGACTCATTTGCTTAGGCAAATAATCATGCACTTTGGGACGAAGCCCGATTAGCTAAATAGGCACCTGAGCAACCTCGAAAAAACTCAGAAGTAGCCCAAAAAAAGGGATAAAAAGCAGTCAAATGACAAGAGCAAGCCGGTAACCAAGAACATTGACAAGTACCTAGGGAGCCAAACACAGAAACAAGTCCCCAGCAAGGGGAGGCCTGGCTACCAAGAGCTATACCAAGTATTTGATCCCAATCAACCAAATCCTTCTCGACCTCAAGAATGAACCTTGGTTTAAACTGCCAAAACAGTCAAGTAGTTAGTTATGCAAACTTATACAACCGCACATTCTTGTGAGAGGTTAATAGTTAACGTGCCTATACAAAACTCTATCCACTGCCGACATGTTGCACGATGCATGATTTTTAACCCTACCAAGAGCAGAGCGACCCGGTTTACATTGATTCGTAAAGTGTTATACTACTTGTTATGCAGCGTACGAAATTGGTTATATAAACTACAAAGTGTTTGTTCGAATTGCTACCTATGAAATCCCATACAACCATGCACTTTTGATACGTAAGGTTATCGAATTTTGCATCCCAACAGTCTTTAGTATGTTGTGATGCAGGCCACATAGTTCAAAGGATTGAAGAATCGACGACCATCTAAGTAGCTCACGGTCATGGGTCAACAAAGCGTGATGAATCCCAGCAGTTCAATGCAATAGAAAGCCAAAGCTAATGGCCAAGTGGTCATATGGATTCGTCTTCTTTTACAAGTAAGCCATCCGGCTGCCGACCCTGTGGCTAACAACTTTGCAAAGGTTCCAAACTAAAACCTATGGCCATATAGGCCACGCAAGCCAACCCTTGCCAGTGCTCTAATGGTCAAAAATTTGGTGAACCACTAATCTGAAACTTACAACTATAGTGCTTAAGTGGGTCGCCTACTTTTCTGAAAGCAAAATTTCTGACTGTTGGCCCTAGAAGTTAAAAGTTTCGAAAGACGCGTTAAGCAAGCGAAATTCACACAAAACCAATTGAACCTGGTGCCTAAATTGATGATGCATGCTTGCCTCCTTTTTTCCAAGTAGCCTGCCCAACCACTTGTCCTACGATCGAACGCTTTATCGATGCAAAGAATCAAAGATGAAGTAAAGCAAAGAAAAACAGCTTATTAAATTTCTAGTGAATTAATAAACTAGCTCGAAGGCTAACAAAGTTGAAGCATAAGCAAAGAAAAAAGGAAAAGAAAATAAATCTGAAAGTCTACCTAAAAAGACTACTCTTTAGCAGCTTGGACACCTCTAGGCTACTCAATCGTTATGCCTTCAGCAGCCGCACTACTCTCAGCAGTGACACCATCTCACGTTTCACCTTCAGCAGCCCTGGCCTGGGCGGCACCATCCTCGGCAGCCCCAATCTGGGTACCATCATCCCCAACTCACCAATGGGGACCTCGAAAGAAAAGTCAAGTAGGTCCTCCAGAGAAACGAAAAACATTTCGAAGTGACCCTTAGCCAGCGAAGCCTCGAGATCAACCTTTTCATTTTTCAACTATTCATTTTCTTCAAGCAAACTAGTACAAACACATTGCAGCTCATCTAGTTCCTTCTTCAGGCTCTCATTGACCTTCAGCGCTCCTTGAAGTTCTAATTCCTTAGGCTCAAGTCTATTGATGATCTTCCCAAAGTGAAACACCTGATTATACGTGGCAATCAATTCCTCATCTTTGCATAACGGCTGATTGAGGCTCCAAGACGGCACGCTCAAGATCTTGAATCTGAGATATGTAATGACTAATCTCCTTATTTGCAGCATCATACTTCACTTGGATCACGTCAAGTCTAGCCTTCAAGTCATCAATCTTCTGGCAAGCGGTCTCAAACTGCAGAAAAGTAGGGGCAGAGGCTTCAGACCCCTTCAAGACGACAAGTTTGAACTCCACCTTTTTTATTTTCTCAACAGCCAAACGAGCTTCAGCTACCATGGTCACCTTTATCTCCTTAGCAGCCTTAGCATCATTTTTATCAATACGTATGGACTCGGCTGCCAGTCTTTCTAGAATGGGTTGTATGCTTCACAATGGAACTCGAGTTGCCAACCTTCCTAACGCCGTCAACAAGTTTGGAGCATGCATCTATTTCTTACAGCAGGTCAGGTTTCAGCAGGACAAAAATCTTAAGGAAATGGAACTCTCTAGAGACATGTTTGGTGGATTTCTCACAAGGGGAATAGGCAAATCGGTCCCTATAGCAAGAAGAACAGGCCCAGGTGCCATTTTACTAACATACTCCACTTTTCCACTCTTTATGGCAGCGAGCATCTCCGAAGCCAAACTAGACTTAGCTCCAGAAGGATGTCTCAATGCAAACCCAGATACTAGGGGTATAGCAGAACCTCTATGCTGTGCAATCTTATCCACAATCGTTCTAGCCACTTTCAAACCAACAGGCTTCACATGCTCTGGTTCAATAACTTCCTTCTTCCTCTTTGAAGAAGTTAAATAAGTCACAAGCTTCTTAGCAGTAGGCGAACCCTTACGGGCAGCAGAGAAAATCTTTAGCTTTTTCTCAACTGGTAACTCTCGAATGGGTGGTAATGACCTATTTTTTCCACTTTCACTCGCAGTAGGCTCCACAGGAGTAATTGGACAAGCTAACCCCTACACCTTAATCCATTTAATCTCTTCTTTTGGCAGCACTCCACCTTTCTCCATGTGAAGAAAGCTAAGCAGCAAGTGCCACTTGAGATACTCAACAGGGATACCAGGGCAATGTGCACCTTATTCATATCCGGCGATCTTAAGAGTTGAACCAAATTTTGAATCAACATAAATGGTGGAGGACATTCAATAAATAAGAGAATAGCTTATCGAAAGCATAAAACAGCCTAAAGACTAAGCTATTCACTTACCATAAATGAAAGTAGTTGAAACATGCAGCTCAAGTGATGAGTATGATTCCCACTCTCCATTGCACGTCGAAGAAGTCAAAGGCTGTTTGTTCTGACTCTTCACTTGAGCTGCATGTTCCGACTACTTTCATTGATGGTAAGTGAACTGCTTAGACTTTAGACTTCTTTATGTTCCTGTTGAGCTATTCTCTAAATTATTGAAAGTCCTCCTCTAATTATGTAGATTCAAAATTTGGCTCAACTCCAAAGACTTCGCCGGATATGAAGAAGGTGCACATTGCCCTGGGTATCCCT
Organism: Heteromeles arbutifolia; assembly: GCA_024362995.1. NCBI lineage: Eukaryota > Viridiplantae > Streptophyta > Magnoliopsida > Rosales > Rosaceae > Heteromeles > Heteromeles arbutifolia. Next base: position 20,547,735 of record JANCRC010000012.1, read on the forward strand.
GCTAAGTATCGGGAGTGGCATTAGCTGCTTAGCCCTTTTCGGGAGAAAGACAAACTGCACCCGAGGGAAAAGATCAAATGGATTAAGGCGGATGTGCTAGCTCGTCTAATTGCTACTATGAAGCCTGTTGCGAGTGAAAGTAGGGGAAAGAGGTCATCGCCACTCATTCAAGATTTTCCAGTTGAAAAGAAATAGAATACTCCCTCTGACGCCCGTGAGGGTCTACCCACTATTGAAAAGCTTGTGATTTAATTAACTTCTTCTAAGGAGAAGAATGTGCCTACTAAATTTAAGCATGTGAAGTATGTTGCTTTGAAGGTGGCTAGAATGATTACTGATAAGTATTGCACGTCGTAGAGGTTCGCTCGTGCCACCGGTACCTGGATCTGCATTGAGACATCCGTCTGGAGCTAAGTCTGGTCCGGCTTCGGAGATGCTCACTACCATAAAGAGTGGAAAAGTGGATCCTTTTAGTAAAGTGGTGCCTAGGCCTATTCCTCTTGCTACAAGGACCGATTTGCCTACTGAGAAGGAGAAGTCTGCTCGCATGGCCAGTTATGAGAAATCCACCAAGCCTGTCTTTAGAGAGTTCCCTGAGATTTGTACGCTATTGAAACCTGACCTGCTTAAGGAAATAGATGCATGCTCTAAACTTGTTGATGGCGTTAAGAAGGTTGTCAACTCAAGTTCCTTTGTGAAGTGTACAACCTATTCTAAAATGAGTTCGCTGCTTTCTATAATACAGAAGACTACGATCTTGGCAGCTGAGTCCATACGTATTGATCAAAATTCTGCCAAGGTTGCTAGGGAGATGAAGGTGACCATGGTAGCTGAAACTCATTCAGCTACTGAGAAAATAAAAAAGTTGGAGTTCGAGCTTGCCGTCTTGAAGGGGTCTGAAGTCTCTGCCCCTACTTCTCTGAAGCTTGAGATCGCTCACTAGGAGATTGATGACTTGAAGGCTAGGCTTGACGCGATCAAAGTGAAGTATGATACTGCAGACAAGAAGATTGGTCACTATGTACCTCATATTTAGGATCTTGAGCGTGCCATTTTGGAGCCTCGTTACGTCGTTATGCAAAGATGAGGAATTGATCGCCGCGTATAATCAAGTGATTCACTTTAAGAAGATTGTCAATAAGCTTAAGCCCAAAGAATTGGAACTTCAAAGTGAGCTACAGTGTATTCGTACTAGTCTGCTTTAAGAAAATGAACAATTGAAGAGCAAGAATATTGGTGTCGAGGCTTTGCTTGCTCAAGTTCTGGCCAATTTTTACAAGTTGGGTTATGTAAACTATCTCTTGGGTAGGCCGTCGATTTTTACAGTTTGTTGGGAAAGACTTTGAGACGTTTTCCATTTCTCCAGATGACCCGCTTGACTTTTATTTCGAGGCCGCCATTGGTGAAGTAGTTGGGGAAAATGGCGCCCAGACTTGGGCAGCCGAGGATGGTGTCGCCGGATCTAGGGTTGCTTGAATTTGTTGGCCTTTGAGCCAATTTATCAATTCGTTAGAAATTTAATAAACTGTTTTTCTTTGCTTTACTTCATCTTCATTTCTTTGCCTCGATAAAGTGTTCGACCGTAGGATGAGTGGCTAGGCAGGCTGCTAGGATAAAGGCAAGCAAGCCCGCGTCATTACTTTAGGCAGTAGCTTTGATTGGTGTTGTGCAAATTTTGCTTGCTTGAGGCGTCTTTTGAAATTTTTAACTTCTAGGGCCAATGGTCAGAAACGTTGCTTTCATAAAAGCAGACGAGCCCTCTTAACCACTATAGTTGTAAGTTTCAGATTAATGGTTCACCAAACTTTTGACCATTAAACCTGCGTGGCTTATATGGCCGGAGGCTTTGGTGTGGAACCTTTCCAAAGCTGTTAGCCACAAAGTTGGTAGCCGGCTGTCTTACTATAGAAGCAGACAAGTCTGCATGACCACTTGCCCGCTTTCTGGGTGTTGAGCTGTTGAGATTCGTAACGTTTTCATGCCCCGTGACCATGAACTACTTAGATTGTCGTTGATTCTTCAATCCTTTAGCTCCACAATCATCATGTGTGCCCTCGTTTGCAATTGATGGGTTTTGGTTGTTTCGGGTTGCTACTCGTGTGTAGAGGGAGGTCAAAGACAACTTTTATGGAATCGCTGCTACTATTACTGCAAATACTATTGAAGTCCAATTTGAAAGCCATCGTCGTTCCTCCTGGTCTCAAATAGCTAAGCAAGAATTCGATTCCATCATGTCGACCTAATCTGTGCGAACTCCTTCACGATTTTCTGTCAAGTCAAATAGATAATGAATAATTTAGAACCAAAAGAAATTGATATGGATAACCTCTACTTTTAAAACTAAGGGAAACGAAAATTAAAAATGTAAAAAATATATGTTAATTAGGTTCTATATCAGATCCGATGACCACAGTATTTGGAAAACAATAAACGTGCTGATTATTGGAAAATGATCAAACGCTAAAGGCTTAAATAGAGGGATGTTTAGGGATAATTACTTCTAGTAAATCAGCGATTCGATTGGCAATAATGAGAGAGCCATCAAAAGCTCTTCATCATCGCGATCATCGTCTCCATCTTCACCTTTTCTGTATGAGGATATGGATGATGATCTCCAACACATCGGATCTCCACTAAAAACGCGCCGTAAAAGCTACAGCTTCCGTTCGAGTGTTTGTCCACAGCGGCATCTTCAGTGAATTTTTTATAGGAACAAAAGAAGACTAGAAAACTTATGTTGTTAACTGAGGATTCATTAGTAGGTGATTTGGTCTTATCTAGTCTTGCCTATCTAGAGTTTTTCCATTGTTTTCTTTTTCTTTTAATCAAATTCTTTGTACTTTCTTTTCAGAAAAGTCGAATATGATAAATATTTAGGGTTTGTGTTTGTCTTTAGTAATTGTAAGGGTCCTTTTTTTTATATCTTTTTTGATAGAAAAGATCTTCATTCAAGGGCAAAGCCCGGGCAACCCGTTTGAGTACAATAAAAAAGATCGGCCTGCCGAGCAGCCACCGAAAGAGTTATATCCCAAACATGAAATTCATTAAAAGAAAAACTGACACTAGTGATGGCATCCCCAAGTTCCCAAGAAAGGGAACCTCTAAGTTTCCACACCAAGGAGGGACTTGAAGAAGAGATGAGTGACCTTGGAGGAGGATTTATACTAGTAAATCCCCTCCAAGGGGGCCGGCCTCCTAGAGAGAAAAGGAGAGCTTTTGTGCTCTCCAATTTCCTCAAGAGAGATATAGTCACTTCACTTAAGTGACAAAAAGAACCAAAACCCTTTCATTCATAATATGGCCGGCCTTCTAAAAGCTTTGGGCTGTTTGGGCATTTTTGAGTCTTTAGTCATTAAGTTGTCATAAAACCTAAGTTAATGGGCTTGATGGTTCTAAGCCTAATGGGCTTTGAGGTCCAATAATTACTCAAAAGCAAAAACGAACTTGTTCGTTTGATTAATTAACATATTAATTAATCCTAGCCATAAATAATTAAACCATTTAATTATCCTTACTCATCTCCGTTATTTCTTCAATCTCTACCTTATACGGTATACGATCCATTAGGTTCCTTTTAGCAAGGCAGTGGGTGATTAGAACTCTTCAAATCGATTGTGAATTGAAACATACTTTCAATTCTCCCTTTAGTGATGATACACCTTTAGGGCTTCCACAAACCATGAGTGACACCTAGTAGTATGTCATGGCTACCCAATCTAATCAGAAAAGGTGGAGAACCTATTTAGTTTAGGTTTACAATGCAATACGGTCTTTCTCTAATACAATACTCTTGACCACATTGTTTGGTTTGATAGTTTATTCATGTCTACTATCCAATGTGATTCTCTTACTTATATGATTACCTTGAACATGATTTGGAACGACTTCCTAAATCTCATTCATACTCTGGCCAGAGATTCTTAATCATATCATAGAGTATTTTGCATTATCCCAACCATGACATAGTGACTTTGATATAGTCAAAGATCAAGGACCTAACCACAAGACAACTATGATGCCAGAGGTCGAATGACTATTTTGCATTATCCCAACCATGAGTTCTCATGTGACATAAGTATGAGAACTCCTCGTTGATCGCGCTCAGTGGACTCATTCTCTATTGAGCACCTACATGCTTGTCTTGGTGTCAGTCATACCAATGACTCAACACCAGTCACGCTCTCTAAGAGAAGACATAGCACGTACTGATCTTAATGGACTGTCAATGCCCAATTGGCAATTCTATGATCAGGAACATTTAGGGTATGTATACGAAAGAGAATAGTTTCATGAATCTAACTTCTTTAGATCACATTCTCCCAATTACATATTCCTTGGACTTATTGTCACATCCCGGCCCGGGCGCAACCACCTCCCGGGCTCGACTCCACCGTAGCATGATATTGTCCGCTTTGGGCCTTCCCCACGCCCTCACGGTTTTGTTTCTGGGAACTCACATGAGAACTTCCCAATGTGTCACCTATCCTGGGAGTGCTCTGGCCCCCTTCTTGCTTAACTTCGGAGTTCCTACGGAACCCGATACCAGTGAGCTCCTAAAAGGCCTCGTGCTAGGTAGGGATGGGAATATAAATTTAAGGATCACTCCTCTGGGATTGGCCTCCTTGAACACATGCTTCCAACAAATATCCTCAAAAAACCCGACTAGCCAACGCACGTCATCCAGAATGGTCTTCAGCCTTCAAGGTGTTTTATAAAAGTCACAGATAGACTCAATCACAAGTTTTGAGTCAGCTTCAACCACAATACGACTAAAACCTCTAGATTTTGCCATCCAGAGGCCATCCCTTGTTATAGTTGATAGGTTTTGCAAGTAGTAAATCAAACAAAATTTGCAAATTAAATTTTGTAAATCAAACGATGTGGTTGTTGATGATAGAATATCACTTAAGTATTTTTTAACGTGCTTATTTTTTATTGGTGACACATCATTTGGTTTGCAAATTTGGTTTAAAATTTTGGTCTCCCTAACATTATCTTTTTTTATTCAAAAAGTATATGTTTTTATATTCGGCTGATCCATGACACCATTTCTTTAACACCATTTTTGATGCAAGTTTTTGTGGGGCTCACTCCGTAATTTATTTCACAAATCCAAATCCTCTTTTCTTTAGGTCTTCCCTCAAAGATCATGTCTACCAAAAATCACCCAAATCCAAAATTATATGACTGTTAGATTAAGGGTTTAGTGTTTGTTTGTGGAACCATATTCATCAATTGTCTTCACAACAAATGAATTTCTTCACTGTTTTTTATTTGTTTATTTTTTTGCAAGGATGATCTATGAGTGATGTTTTAAAAGATAGACGGTTTGGATAGGGCTCCACCAAAACTTGTGTTAGAAGTTGTGTGAAAAAAATAGTGCCACAAATTCGCTCCATGTTTATTTAGGTTATATCAATTATTTATGTATTTTTATAATTGGTAGATTTCCTCGTTGGTTGAGAATTTTTTTTCAACTCATAACTCTGGAATTTAAACCCTTTCTTCTTAGTGTAGATCAATATAGAAAATTCACTACTAGAAAAGGGCCTTATTGTGTCGGTGGTTGGTGTCGGTTTTATATAACATAGTGACGGATAAGACATTTCCGACACCTACTTAACATGGTGTCGGAATTACTATCGGTTATAAGCAACATAACCTATCTATGTCGCTTATAACTGACATAAACTGTTAATGTTGCTTATAACTGACATAGATTTTAATATTTTTTTAAAATAGTGGTGTCGCATAAAAACAATCTTGTCGCTTGTAACCGACATAAAGTTAGTGTTGGTTAAAAGAAGACTGGTGTCGCTTCTACCCGACACTAATGAAAGTTTTTTAATATTTTCAAATCCTGTGTCGGTTGTGGCAGACATGGATTTTATTTATTTTTAAATAGTTTGAAACACGGTGTCAGTTGTAGGCGACAGATTGGTAGCCTTTATATACCCTCCCCATGTTTTCCTCTTCCTCTCTCGCATCTTTCTTATTTCTTCTTCCAATTTATAAACTCTCCCGCGTGTTTTGTTCTTTCTCTCTCGCATCTTTCTTATTTCTTCTTCCAACTTCATTAATTCTTTCTTCTTCACAATAAGTTTTTCTTGCTTCTAGTATTTTTACTTTCTCCTTTTATGTTTAATTTTTATTTACAATTAATTTTGTAGGGATTTTATTTGAGCTTGTTGAATACATAAAGAATTAATCGACGACGGATAATTTGAAATATTTAGGGGGGAATTTTTCCGCTTGTTTTGCACGAGGAAATGGATTGAGAAGAGTTTGCACTCAGTGTTAGACTTAGTGTTGGTTTTAACCGATGCCAAGTACTTTTAATTCGACCCGGGTTTCATTATCCGTAAAGGGTGTTAGAAGATGGTATAAGTTAGAACCGACACCAAATTTCATCTAAACTGACACCACGTGAATTTCAATAAAGTGTGTCAGGAACTGGCTTCATTTAATTCAAAGTGCATATCAGTAAAGTGTGTCAAAAGTTGGTGTCGGTTTTAACCGACGCCAAGCTTCATTTCATTTGACGCCAGTGGCTTTTAATTCGACGTCAGTGTAATCAATGTCGGTTTTAACCGACGGCAACTTAGTATCCATATTTAAACCCCTTTCTTCCCCATTTCATATGTGCTTTCATTTCTTCCCCAATTTCAGTCTTTCTCATTCTCCTTCTCCGTTCTTCCCCCGTCTTAGTTTTTCTCCTTTTCCTTCCAGTAACTTTTGTTATGGATCAACATTTTGAAGATCAACATTCTGAGGAACTCCATTTCAAAGATGAAGAGTTCAAAGGTGGTTCATTTTTAAATTATTATGATTATTAATTTCAGTTTCTGTTTTGTATTCTAACTAGTATTATGCTTAAATTGAAAATTGATTTTTGTTTCTTGGTTTTTAATTTTTTTTTCTTCTGTATTTATAAGGATCAACTCAACGGAGATGCAGATCCTTAATTCCCAATTGGAAAGAACAGCCTTGTTCATTTGATTCGTCTGGAAAATGCATTAGTGATAATTCTAGTGCTTTTTCAAAACATGGAGCGGTAGAGGTTAGAGAACACAAAAATCTTCCGTTTATGATTTATTTTATTATACCTTGAAATTTGTCTAATAAATTCTCTTATTTTTCATGAGATTGCTGTAAAAAAAAAAAAAGCATAATCAGCAATTGAAAACAATGAACCACACAACCAGTTCAAAATCTTTTGCAAGAGTTCAGGAAGAATATGTATGGGTTGTACATTTTTAAGAATTGTACTTAATTGTAGTTATGGTGGATAATTGTTAGTGTTTGGTACTATTGTTATTGTTAATAGTTTTATTAATGTTTGCTTTGGCCTATTTATGAAATATGGTGGAAATTATTTTTATATAATATTTTTTAATTATTAATAACTGAAAACTGAAGCCAATTTTTTTTTTATTATTAATATATTTGGTGTCGCTTATGGGCGACATCATAATAACTATTTTATTTATCGAGATGTTAAGTAATGTTGGTTAGGACCGACAGTAGTTTGAGTATTTTATTTGTTTAACTGTTACGTGATGTTGGTTAGGACCGACAATAGGTTTGATATTTTAATGTCGCCTCTAAGTGACGTAAAGTTCGATGTCACTTTTAACCAACGCTGTTGTTCTTTTTTATTTTATATTACTTCGCTTCATGGTAGCGGATTAAGAGGACTAACCGATGTCAATACCCTTTTCGTGACGTTAGCAATGGTGTCAGTTCCCCTATCCGACATTGCATGATTTGATGTCGGATTTATACCAAAAATCCGACATTAATTGGGGTTTCTTGTCAGTTTTTACACTGCCAGTAATACCCTCTTTTGTAGTAGTGATTGTCTATGAAAATCAGGTTTAAAAGTGAGTAGTTTTGTTATGAGGGCTAATGCACTCTGTAAGGTTTGAGTAGCCCTATTCCCCATTAGATGCCCTTTCCTATCACGAATCGTTGCTCCCATACATTGCATTCTTGCAATCTTAACAAGAGAACTACCAGTACTTAGCTTGTAAAAACTATCAGGTGGTGGCACCCATCTCAAAACTCTCTTTGAATGGCAGCTGACTTACATTATTATGCGTTCTAAATTCAGTGTGCAATTTCATGGCACTTACAATGACAACAATAGATTTCGAGTGTGGATATCCATGCAAACAAATTAATGATAATGGTTTGCCTAAATCATACTTGGTTTGGGTACTGATTTCAAAAAATATAATATAAACTTTAAATTGATGCATAATTTGAATACAGTTTTCTTTTTTCGATATTCTATACAAAAAAACCGATAATGCAAGGTCTACGGGTGCATGAATATGAACGCTCTTTTTAGAAAGTTAATGAAGGGACTACATGCATAAAAGATACGCTTTCGCTTATTACAAGACCTAGCACAAAATTTGATTCCAGCTAGGAAAAATTTGGCGTGCTCATTCCCAATACGACCTAATCCAGTAATTAGAAGCAAAATCACTGATTCTCTAAAAATAAACAAACTTCAAGGGAAAAAAAAAGTATCCTAAAAAATGTTAACCTCACTACTACATAAAACAATTTTGGCAACAAATCAGAAATCAACGCGTAAAGAAGAAATCCGCACCTAAAATTATAAACGACGAAAACTTTGTCTCCCCAAGTTGGTCGAGCAATGCTCGTAAAGAAAGGTATTGCGCGACGAAAAGAAAACACGTCGTTGTGCAAACAGTTTTACACGACAAAAATTGAGGTCGTCGCGTAAAATGAATAGGAATGAAGACTATTCGTCGCATATACCTATAAGCGTGACGAAACAGAACTCGTCACATGAAGATTAAAGGGACAAAGTGTTTTGTGGCGCAAGAAGGGAGCAACGAAGTGATCCTTCGTCGCATAAAGATTTAAGGAACAAAGGTTTTCTTATCTTAAGATTTAACTCTGTCATTGCTTTTGTTAATAGTGATGACGAATTATTTCGTCATGCAAACCATTTTTAATTTTTTTTTATTGAAAAAATTGTTTATAAACTGAATTTTAAACAAAATAATTTTGTTTGGTTAAATTTAATTAGGAATAGTAATTGATAAAGAATAATATTAATTTAAAATAAATATGGAAAATGTACGTACAAGCGGGGAAATTTTTTAAATGTACGAATGTTTAATTTTTTAAAAAAAGAAAAAGAAAAAAAAAGAACTACAATAAAAAGTCATCAGAGTCAGCTCCTGCGGTCGGCTGTGCTGCGTCGGGGGTTTGGGAGGTCGAAAGAGTAGTAGGAAGAGGTGTAGTGGCGAGGATGTTGAAGTTGGACAGCTGAAGCTCGCCGATAATCTAGGCCATCTTGGACTCTTGGGCAGCAATATGAGCTTCTTGGGTGGCAATGTCGACAGACTGTGTCGCAATGTGCAAAACTTGGACCGCCACCTGCTGCTCAAATTCCGCTACTTTCTCCGTCAATGATGCAACCTGTCCAGAGGTGGAGGTGGAAAAGGAGGCTCTCGTCTCACAATGGCTGGCATTTTCAATGCCATGATACACCTTCCCGGCCTAGGACCAAGTTTCTGGTCGAAGGTGTCTGTCATGATACGGAGACCCGCATCCTCGGGGGGGACCACCTTCTCCATCGGGGTGTCAGCGGGAAGTTGGGAAGCCATTTCCTCAAGGACAGCCTGGCTCCTCTCCACCATAGTAGCCTATAATTATAAAAGCAAGTTAATTAATATTTATATTACATTTATTTAAAATGAATAAGAATTATAAATTTAAAAATTACAAAAACTTACATGGAGCTCATCTGTGAACTCATCCCTCAGCCACACATACACCTCTTTAAACATGTCAATCTCCAAAAACTTCGACCCCGCTTGCATTAGAAAATAAAAAAAAATTAGTTATTAGTTGTGTAATTTAGAGTAAGAGTAATAACTTTTTTTTGTAAAAATGTGGTTACCAGACGTCATTCCTCCATCCTATATGAAAAGCATCGGGAGCTGGAGTGGTGGAGAAGCTTCTTCTTCGACCTAATTATTGCGTTCGCCTTTGGCTCTTTTCTATTAAAAAGAATCGAACTATATTAGTGCCGTGCCGATATTAAATATAAAGTATTAAAACAAATTAATAAATGAAATTGAAGTATTAATAAAATATTATTAATCTATATTAATTTGTATCATTCACTTACCAAGTATTTTTATTCCTGAAAATGGGTGCAGTGACACACCCCGTCCCGGAGGAGGGCATGCTGGCCGTCACGTGAGAGTGACGTAACCATTTACACAGTTTGGAAGCTTTAGAGATACAATTACAAAGATATAACCCGAAGGTGTATCCTACTTTTGTGAATTCTGTCAGAACACCGTTAGATTCCTCGTGACCACCAAAGCACTGCTACTTAGAACCTGGAGGGGCGCAAAACAAAGTTGAGTGGGTCAGTAAAACAAAGCTTTTCTAATAATCATCTCGTTATCAAAGCGCTAACCCCTCGTTGTAAAACCTGTATACTTTCCCAGAAAATAGCATATAAACATATGTATATCATCATATTCAAAAATCATAACTCAAAAATCAATATTATGAAAGTATGCCATGCCAAATGCATAAATATATATATAACAGGTGAAATAACAAATCAACCGGAGACCCTGCAGTGGTCCTGTACGGCTAATCATATAGCTCAATACCTATGCCTGCACATGAGTCGGAACCACAGAAGTGGTCTGTACGACATGACTTGGTGTAATAATACGCTCTAGTGCTACACTCATCAAAACACCCGTGCGAATAATCGTAAGTCACCTACGAGTCGGAACCACAGAAGTGGTCTGTACGACAGGACTTACACCTACTTGGATCCAAGGAAGCGTGCGGTGCGGGAGGTGAATATCAACATAAGCACTAACACTGGTGGTGCAGGTTATGAGCTCTCAACACAAATCATATTATCAACACAATATAACTCACCTGATACTTACCTGTGCGTCCACCGCACCATTTCATACATATGCATCATATACCAAATCATATATTCCATATCAATTCTATGCATGGCATTTTAAAACATACTTTCAATTAAATTCGATTTCTGGGAAAATCAGTAAGTATATAGGTATATAATGAAAACAACTGCCCACTCACAGATATGTAGCCGGATCGTAACCCCTGAGCCTCGATTGTTGGCGCTCGTCCTTAGGATAGGCCTCACCTATAAGCGTAATAACCAAATAAATGTTATTTAACGCACATAACCAACAACAGGTAATAACTTCTCATATGTTGCTCAAATGGGGTGTTTGAATATACCAACGTGATCTACACAACACCAAGAACATCCCCATATTTTTAGAAAAATTTCCGACGTCTTACGCGCCCCCACGCGCGGCCAGGTGCCAGGCACACTGACGGCGTCAGGAATATTTTATTAACTCCTAACTGTTACCGTTAAATCTAACTAACGACGTTGGAATATTCCGTCCAACTGACAGAATATTCCATCTTCGTCTACCTCTGGACTCCGGCGACCGTCGCCGTCGCCGTCGTCGGAAAACTGGGAAAATTTCTAATCGTCTAATCTCACTCATTTTTCAACCATTTTCTTCGAAATTTGTACCAAACGAAAGCTTAGAGTAAGGAGAATAACGTTATACCTATTTGAAGCTTCAAATCTCACGAAGTCACCTCGGAGCAAGCACAAAAATCCGGCAACCTCTGCAACTCCTCGTATCTGGGTTTTCCGACATCTAATTTTTACCAACGATGGACTCCGAGCATCGAGATGAGGTCCTTAAACTTTCTATGGTCCTGAAAATCGAAGAAACTCACGGGTTTAAAAGTTGGTGAACAGTGCCACCCTCGGAGGTTCGATTTCCATGGTTTCCTTATGTTCAAACTTAACCAAAACTCGACCAAAACACTTAGGAGGAAGAGAGAATACCTTTAGGAGCCTTGAAATGGTTTGAAACCTCGACGATCACCTCGGTGGTACTGTACCTGGACGGACCTCTCAGGTCCTAGGGTTTTTCTATGGTTTCACGGCTAAAAACACTATAGTTGTGCTCGTGGACCCTCAAGGATCCCAAATATGGCCTCTGCAAGTTTGATATGAGAGAAATGGGGAGGTTTTGATGTTGACTGTACCGAGAAGGAAGAGAGGGAGAGTGTACGGAAGAGAAGAGAGAAAAAGGATATGGGTGTGTGTGTGTGGTCCAAAGCCACTAATCAAAAGTAAGAAAAACTTAGTTTTAATTTGGTTCACTACTCTAAGATAATTAACTCAAAAATCTCACACACAATATTTAACGTCCGAGGGCAATTTCACCATTTCACGAGAACGGGAATAATTTTTCGGAACTAGCTGTGACAATCTACCCACCTTATAGAATTTCTTCCTCGAAATTCAAACAACTAAAACCATCCATTAATAATCATAAAACAACTTTGGGGTACAACTCTCTCATCCAATCTTCTGTCTCCCAAGCTTTTTCCACTGAATGGTTTCTCCAAAGAACCTTCACCAACCTCCCTGTCTTATTTCTTAGAACCTTGTCTTTCCAATCCAAAGTAGTCACTAGCTCCTCTTCATAAGTCATATCCGTACTGATTCCTAAAGGTTGAGGAGGTATCACATGCGAAGGATCTGAGACATAGTGCCGAAGCATCGAAACATAAAACATATCGTGCACTTTCGACAACTCTGCAGGCAACTCAAGCCTGTAAGCAACCTCACCAATTCGCTCGATGATCACATATGGTCCAATATATCTAGGACTCAACTTAATTCTCTTTCTAAATCAAATCACACCTATCCATGGTGATAATTTCAAACATTCAATCACCTACATAATACACTCTATCAATGACATGTCTGTCTGCTAAGCTCTTTTGTCGATCCTGGGCCACTTTCAAGTTAGACTTAATCACTTAAACATTCAGAGTAGTCTCATCCGCAATCTCTGGGTCCACTAGCACTCTTTCGCCAACCTCAAACCAACACGAGGGTGTATGACAATTTTTCCCATAAAGTGCCTCAAATAACGCCATACCAATACTCGAATGGAAGTGGTTGTTGTAGTCAATTTCCATCAAATCCAACCGCTTAATCCAAGCGTCACCAAACTGCAATACTGAAGATCTCTGCATATACTCCAAAGTCTGAATGGTCATCTCTGACTGTTCGTCTGTTTGAGAATGACATGCTGTACTGTAAAGAAATCTTATATCCAAAGCCTTCTAACACGCTATCCAAAACTTAGAAGTAAATTTGGGATCACAATCCGATACAATACTTACTGGAACTTTAGTGGTACTTAACAATCCTCAAGATAAACAATCCAGCTAATCGGCTTAAAGAATACTTCTCCCTCACTGGAACAAAATAAGTTGACTTCGTAAGCTGATCAATTATCACCTAAATGCCATCATAACCATTTCGTGTACGAGGAAGCTTGTACACAAAATCCATACTAATATTTCCTTATTTCCACTGTGGGACGGAAAGTGGTTGCATCAATTCAAAAGACTTCTTTCTCTCCGCTTCAACCTCTAGGATGCATTGCATAAGCTGAACAGTGCGCTTCGTCCAAGATTGCTTTCTTTAATTCCATATCATTATGCACAGACATCCTGTTCTCTAGTATAAACATACCATCTGATGCTCTAACTTCGAGGTCTTTCTTTTTCCCATTATTCCTCGCCTCAATTAATTCATGGGTTTCTTTATCAATCCTCTGGGCATCGAGTATTCGATCAACTAAATTTTTGGCTTGACCTGGAAATTAGCCAATAAAGCTTCTTTTCGTTCTTTCACCTTAAGCTTCACTTCAGTAAATCTCAAATCCGCAAGAAAAGAAACATGACAAGTATACCAAGCATAAATTCTCACTGGAGTTTTCCTAATCAGTGCATCAGTCACTAATTTTGCACGATCACCCTGGTCATGCAATCATAATCACTAAGCAACTCAATCCACCTTCATTGCCTAAGATTAAGACCTTCCGAGTAAACAGATATTGGAGACTCTTACGATTAGAAAAAATCTTGCATTTCTCACCATAAAGATAATGTCTCCAAATCTTCAAAGCCAAGATGATAGTTGTTAATTCCAAATCATAATTAGGGTAATTCCTCTCAAGAAGTTCAATTGTCGTGAAGAATAAGCAATTACCCTACCATGTTGCCTCAACACGCATCCCAAACCATTCAAAGAAGTATCACTTTAGACCTCATAACTTCCGCTATCATCTGGAAATGCTAAAATAGGTGCATGAGTGAGATAATACTTCAGTTGCTGAAAACTTTGCTCACAATTTTCATCCCACTCAAAACTTAACCTCTTTTCTCGTTAATCTCGTAATAGCAAAGTAATGACTAAAAATCCTTAACTAACTGTCCATAATATCCTGCTAAGCTAAGAAAACTCTGAACCTCAGTCATGGTTCGTAGTTGTTCCAAATTCTCAACCGTTACTACCTTTTTAAGAATCCATTTGAATACTTTAAATAGATATAACATGCCCCGTAAATGCCACTTGATTCCTTCAACATTGGCATTTACTAAACTTAGCATACTACCGATGCTCCCTCAAACTTTGCAATACCAATTAAGATGTCTAGTATGCTTTGCTCTAAACTTAAGGTATACCATAATATCATCAATAAAAACAATAACAACCTGTCTAGATATCACCGGAATACTTCATTCATCAAACACATAAAAGCAACAGGTACATTTGTCAATCCGAATGGCATCACCAAAAACTCGCATTGACTATAACGTGTCCTAAAAACTGTCTTAGGGACATCATCCCTCTTAATTTCAATTGGTAACAACCAGACTTCAATTCAATCTTTGAAAATACACAAGCACCTCTAAACTGATCAAACCGATTATCAATGCGCGGCAATGGATAACAGTTCTCAATCATTACCCGATTCAATTGCCTATAATCAATGCATAGCCTTAAGGTCCCGTCTTTCTTCCTTACAAACAAAACTGGGGCTCCCCAAGGTGACGTACTAGGTCGAATGGAACCTTTATCAACCAATTCTTGCAATTGAATTTTTCAATTCCCTTAACTCATTCTGAACCAATCTGTAATATAAGATCTGTGCCTGGAGACAAATCAATAATGAACTCCACATCTCTTTCTGGCGGCAATCCAGGTAAATCATCCAGGAATACACCAGGAAAATGTCTAACCACTTTTCCATCTTCCACACTACTAGGAGTAACATCATTTAACACCATATAAGCTAAATATCCTTGGCAGCCCTTCGATAACCATTTATTTGCTCTCACAGTAGAAATAACGGCATGCCTCACTCCATTTTGCTCACCCATAAAAGTGACCTCTGGTAATCTAGAGCGATGGAAAGTAACTAATTTCTCGTAGCAATTTATATTGGCACGATTATAATGCAACCAATTCGTGCCTAAAATCACATCAAAATCCACAATCTCTAACGGGATAAGATTCACTGGCATAACTACATCTTTCACCGTCACTGGACACCCTGAATAACACCATATCAAATGTAGAATAACCTTCCTGTTTACTTGCTTAACGGATCCAACGAATAAGTTATTGATATTACGGTCTGCAACCCGCAATAACGATAACTCATTGTTGTCTCGATAAGTAAGCAACAATTCCCAAAGGTGCAATATTACCATCTTGTTTCTTATATGGAAATACATATACACGCCTCGATCGTGTTCATTCATTACTCTCTTGACAACATCATCAATAACAAGAAATATATCAGCCGGAGTCAGCTAACATGACTTGTACAACTGAATCTATAACCATCCATCCAGCCGGAGTCACCTCATGTGACCTGTACGGCTCTAACCCTGCACACCACGGCCCATCTGACCATAACTACTATATCCAGGTACCTGCTGGATTGGCGCTGGTGGTGGCAAGAAGACTATGAGGCATCTACTAATTCTGGGAGCAATTTACAGCTCTATGTCCCATTTGTCAACATATAAAGCATCCTCTGCTTTCTGGCCTACACTCTCCAAAGTGTCTACTATTGTACCTACGGCACAAAAGTACATTTCCTCTACTAGTATCTCCCTGTCTTTGGAATCTGGAACCTCCAGTAATCTACCACCTCGCCTCTGATCAGTGATATTAAAACCTCTGCTGGAAGAACTAGAACTAGCTGTACTTCTTTTGAAGCTGAATCTTTCAAGGTCCTTGAGATGACGGGTCTTTACTTTTATCATCTTTCCTCTAATTCATATTCTTTTCCTCTTCTTCATCACTATCGCTGGACATGTTTTCAGAGTCCTTAATTCTCAACAAGATCTCATAAAACTCCTGGTAAGGTGCATAATGGGTAGTGGTCGTCAAAGAACACCACTTCTTCTTAGTTCTCAGCTTAAAACGACATAACATTCCCACCAGATTAACAACAACATCCAGATGGTAACAAGACAAGTCCGTAACTTTCTACAATACTCATTCACCGTCATCTTTCCTTGTCACAATTTTTTTGTAAACTCTTGCTTCCTACCATCAATATATGCCGGAGGAATAAACCGTTTCTTAAACAATTCTTTAAACCATTCTCAATCAGCTGTTTCCTCCAGTAACATCATATAAAACTCCGGTCTTCACCATGATGCATATTCAGTACTCAAAACCAGGTAGTAGTCTAGACCTACCTTTCAAAAGAAAGATTCCCTTAACTTGCATAAACCGAAACGTCTTTTCCAAATGATTAAGCCATTGCTCTGCTCCCTTAGGTCTTTCATTTCCATAAAGTGATTCAGTTTCAACTTATAAACAATCTCTATAAGAGTCATTTCAATAATAGATTGAATCATAATAGTACTAGCTCCCCCTAACTGAGCTACATCAGGGAAACTACACTCATCTGAACGATGTGAATCTCTACGAGGCGGTATAGTTATGACAGAAGACACTAGGAATTTCTCAAGATACACAGGACTGCAACCTAGGCTCTGATACCAACTGACACACCCAGTCCCGGAGGAGAGCATGCTGGCCGTCACATGAGAGTGATGTAACCATTTACATAGTTCGGAAGCTTTAGAGATACAATTACAAAGATATAACACCCGAAGGTGAATCCTACTTTTGTGAATTCTGTCAGAACACCGTTGGATTCCTCGTGACCACCAAAGCACTGCTACTTAGAACCTGGAGGGGCGTAAAACAAAGTTGAGTGGGTCAGTGGAACAAAGCTTTTTTAAAAATCATCTCATTATCAAAGCGCTAACCCCTCGCTGTAAAACCTGTATACTTTCCCAGACAATAGCATATAAACATATGTATATCATCATATTCAAAAATCATAACTAAAAATTCAATATTCTGAAAGTATGCCATGCCAGATGCATAAATAAATATATATATATATATATATATATATATATATATATATATATATATATAACAGGTGAAATAACAAATCAACCGGAGACCCTGCAGTGGTCCTGTACGGCTAATCATATAGCTCAATACCTATGCCCGCACACGAGTTGGAACCACAGAAGTGGTCTGTACGACAAGACTTGGTGTAATAATACGCTCTAGTGCTACACTCATCAAAACGGCCGTGTGAATAATCGCAAGTCACCTACGAGTCGGAACCACAGAAGTGGTCTGTACGACAGGACTTACACCTACTTGGATCCAAGGGAGCGTGCAGTTTGGGAGGTGAATATCAACATAAGCACTAACACTGGTGGTGCAGGTTATGAGCTCTCAACACAAATCATATCATCAACACAATATATCTCACCTGATACTTACATGTGCGTCCACCGCACCATTTCATACATATGCATCATATACCAAATCATATATTCCATATCAATTCTATGCATGGCATTTTAAAACATACTTTCAATTAAATTTGATTTCTGGAAAAATCAGTAAGTATATAGGTATATAATGAAAACAACTGCCCACTCACAGATATGTACTCGGATCGTAACCCCCGAGCCTCAATTGATGGCGCTCGTCCTTAGGATAGGCCTTACCTATAAGCGTAATAACCGAATCAACGTTAGTTAACGCACATAACCAACAACAGGTAATAACTTCTCATACGTTGCTCAAATGGGGTGTTTGAATATACCAACGTGATCTACACAACACCACGAACATCCCCATATTTTTAGAAAAAATTTCCGATGTCTTACGTGCCGCCACGCGTCGGCCAAGGCATGGACCTACGCCACCCCACGTACGGCCACGTGCCAGGCACACTGACGGCGTCAGTTAACGCCGTCAGGAATATTCCAGGAATATTCTGTTAACTCCTAACTGTTACCGTTAAATCTAACTAACGGCGTTGGAATATTCCGTCCAACTGACGGAATATTCCGTCTTCGTCTGCCTCTGGACTCCGGCGACCGTCGCCATCGCCGTCGCCGAAAAACTGGGAAAATTTCTAATCGTCTAATCTCACTCATTTTCAACCATTTTCATCGAAATTTGTACCAAACGAAAGCTTAGAGTAAGGAGAATAACGTTATACCTATTTGAAGCTTCAAATGTCACGAAATCACATCGGAGCAAGCTCAAAAATCCGACGACCTCTGTAACTCTTCGTATCTGGGTTTTCCGACATCTAATTTTTACCAACGATGCACTCCGAGCATCGAGATGAGGTCCTTAAACTTTCTATGGTCCTGAAAATCGAAGAAACTCACGAGTTTAAAAGTTGGTGAACAGTGCCACCTTCGGAGGTTCGATTTCTGTGGTTTCCTTATGTTCAAACTTAACCAAAACTCGACCAAAACACTTTGGAGGAAGAGAGAATACCTTTAGGAGCCTTGAAATGGTTTGAAACCTCGACGATCACCTCGGTGGTACTGTACCTCGACGGACCTCTCGGGTCTTAGGGTTTTTCTATGGTTTCACGGCTAAAAACACTATAGTTGTGCTCGTGGACCCTCAAGGATCCCAAATATGGCCTCTGCAAGTTCGATCTGAGAGAAATTGGGAGGTTTTGATGTTGACTGTACCAAGAAGGAAGAGAGGGAGAGTGTACGGGAGAGAAGAGAGAAAAAGGATATGGGTGTGTGTGTGTGGTCCAAAGCCACTAATCAAAAGTAAGAAAAACTTAGTTTTAATTTGGTTCACTACTCTAAGATAATTAACCCAAAAATATCTCACACACAATATTTAACGTCCGAGGGCAATTTCACCATTTCACGACAACGAGAATAATTTTTCGGAACGGGCTATGACATGCAGAGCCAAACCCAATTTTCAGGGAGCTTCACCAACTCCAAGGGGCACCCGTGTGCTAGAGCGTCAGCCGAATCGTCGAATCTCTTGAACTACTTGTGGAGGTCACTCTTCCACTGAGTGAACCAGCCGGCGAAAAGTTCATGGATGTACTTGGCTTGATTGGCATCAAGGTCCTCGAGGTCATAGTGATGCTGCAAATACGAAAAAAATTAATCAAAGTTAACCGTTATTAAATTTCACAGCATTACTTACAAAATAATGAAAAGAAAAAAAAATTATTTCCTAACCCATAGCTTATGAAGAACAGAGTCCTTGGTCTCTTATGGGACAAGTCTCCAAGACTCCCACCATGGGGCAGTGGGGATGCACAATGGAGCCAACGTCGTGGACTAAACGATTGTGCTGCTCCATTGTTGATGTCGCCCGATGTCGAGCATCCCACGTAATCTTTATACATTCTTGGTGATGCGAGTAATCTACAACTTGCCCATAAGTTCGCATGGACCTCTAGTTTTTTACAACCTGCAAAATGAAATAAGTTAGTGTAAAAACAAATTAAATAATCTACGGAAAATTCGACAGAACTTCCCCTAAAAATACAACATTTCCCATAACCTACAAACAAATAAACAACACGACCAACACAAGTACACAAAATTCACAAATAGAGGAAACGAATAAAAGTATATTAAATTAAAAATTTGGAGAAAACAATGTATTACCTGTGTCCGTTCCCTCTCCAACTGGGGTGGAAGCCGATGCAGACTCCTTAACCTCGTCGATAGGCTGGGGCCATCGATGAGATCGCCAAGCGCTTAGTAACGGATGATTCATCCAAGAAGTCGATGACTCAGGCGCTGTCGACATCTGGGCCTGGGCCGGAGGTACGACAACCTCTAACATTGAGGCTAGTGCTAGTGGAGGTGTCGGAATGGACGTACTCACTGACCTATACTGCCTAATCAACTGCGACATCTACAAATTCCAATTGAACGACCAACATTTAAAACTATGTTATTAATGCCAATTTATATAATCAATACAAAATCCTAAAATTAAAATAAATAAAAAAATTGAACCCTATAGTTATACAATTAACACAAAATTTATGAACTTGTAAAAGCAACCCTAAAATTATATAATTAATACAAAAAAATTTAAATTTATACCTACAACCTAAATATTAATCCTAAATTTATAAAATTAAATTAAAAGCGTAAACCTAGGATGTAAAAGTTAACAAATTTAACTAATTTAACAAAATAATCCCAGCAAATAATACTTCATCCAAATCTTTTTTTTATTTTATTTTAACCCTACATTAATAATATTATACCTGCAACTAAAATCTTAATTCTAAAATTAAAACTAAAATTCTAAACCTAATTGTAAAAATATAAAATAATCCCTAACACTAATATGTTAATCCTAACTATATAAAAAATTTTAAAAATTAAAAAATTAAAATTAAAAAAAAAAAAAAGAAAAAAAAAAGAAAACCCTAAACTGACAGAATTCAAACAAAAAATTATAAAGTTAACAACTTCACAAATTTAAGTAATTTAAATGAAATTTGTTAACATATTAACAAATTGAAAATTAAATGAAATTTGCATAAAAATTATGAAATTTAACATTTTAACCCTACCCAGCCCCACCCCACACCACATATTCCCGCGCTACCCCTACCCAACCCTCGATGACTTAGGCACCGCCACACCAAACCAACCCCCACCCCCCTTACCACCCATCCCCAACGCCCACTCGAGCCATGCTCCCCAAATTTCGAAATCCCTAAATTCCCAATTTCGAAAATCCCTAAATACCCAATTTTGAAATCCCTAAATCCCCAAATTGAGATAAACCCTATATCCTTAAAATGAGATAAACACTAAATCCCCAAAATGAGATGAACCTAAACTCCCAAAATTGACAAAATCCCTCAATCCGTAACCCCTAATGCCTAATGCCCTAATATGTAATCAATCCACAAAAACCATACATCTAAAATAATTAACAAATGAAGAAAAAAAAAACGACTTACCCCAGAGTTGAGAGAGACAAAGAGTTCGCAGGAGAAAGAGTTGCATGGAGCGAGAGAGTTGTAGGGAGAGAGAGCTCGAGGGAAAGAGAGAGTTGCGGGGAGAGAGAGAGTTGTAGGGAGATAAAGTTCGAGGGAGAGAGAGAGTTGTAGGGAGTGAGAGAGAGAGTTCCAGTGAGGTCCGGGAAAATGAGAGAAAGAAAGGCTTTCTGGAACTAATGATGCAGAGGACTTTGCGCGACACATATGTTCGTCGCGCACTTTTAATGAATTTTTTAAAAAAAAAAAACCGCCCATTTTTTTGTTAGTTTTGAGAACAATGCGAGTCGCGTATAAGGACATCGCACGACAAATATAGCACATTTCGTCATGCAATATTTAATGAATATTTTTTTAAAAAGGTGCTTAGATTTTACTTTGGGAATTTTTGAAGGTCCTTTAGCGACGAATTTATCCCATTCGTCACGCAATAATGTATTGCACGACGATTTACCCTAATTCATCGCTCAATGTTTAATGAACATTTAAAAAAAGGCGCCCATATTTTGACTTTGGGAAATTTTGAAGACCTTGCGCGACGAACATAACTTTTTTCGTCGCGTAAACGACTAAGGTGCAACGAATGAGTCCCATGCGTCGTGTAACCCTACCTTAAGCGACCAATTTTTTAGTTTTTGTCGTGCTGTTACGTTATGTGAGACGACTTTCTTGTGTTAGTCGCTTAAAATTGACTTTAATTTGATCTTTTTTTTAAATCCTTTATCCAATTACAAATTTAATAAATTAAAATTTTTTTATATACAAAAAAATAAATACACTTAATTGCATTGCATATAACTCAAAAGTCCTTAATCCTCATCCTCGGTACAATAAATATCATTATCCTCACTTTGGTCACTTTCAGTCTCCCATTCATCTTCATCCACGCCCTTAGGTGGATTGTATCTTGGGAGACTTCGAGATCAATTGTAATTGAGTCTATAGGAATTTCGATTTGAGGACCTCCAGCTACCTGAATGGTTCTTGGACAATATTAGTATCCCGAAATGTTTATGCACCAATTTGTGTCGAAGTTTCGAGGAGTTGGCCAGCAAAGTTGTCATCATCGTCGTTATCATCAAGATCTCGCTTTGAAATATCATAGACCCATCTGTGATCAATCATCTGAACAACTTTCCATCTTCTCCTGACCTTTACATCATCGATGTAGAAAATTTGCTTAGCCATAGTTGCCAAAATGTACGAGTCTTCACTGTACCAACATTGGTTAGTGTTCATCAACAATAAACCATTGTCCCGTTTAACACTCTCATTCTCACTAGGGTCTATATCGAAGCAACAACACTTAAAAAGGATGACTTGGCAACGGTCTTTGTAAAGCAATTGGACCACACTTGTTAGTTTTCCATAGAAATCAATGTCTGCAATATCTCCCGCTTTTAGGACATGTACATCATTGTTTTGAGTAGAAAGCCTGTTATCACGCTCAGCTCCCAAGAATTGTATGTCGTTCACATGACACCCTGAGTACAGTTTCGCGCTTAGAGGTCTAATAGCCAAGTTGTATAATTCATCAGTGTACGCAGGAGAATTGGTTTCCTTCAGTTTGGTCACCTAATTTATACCAAAAAATTGACATGTTGGTTTTACCAAAATTTAAGATAACTAATATGCAATTGTATTTTAGGAAAAAACCAGCCAAAAAAACCTAAACAACTTACTTGTTCGAGAAACCAACGAGGAAACAGGTCACGAACCTTCACGGCATATAAATGCAAAGGATGTTCCCGCTTCATCAACTCTTTATGCTCATGCAGGTACTTAATTATCTCATCGCAATTGTTAAGTACGAACCAATGAGCTACTTGCATGTCCCTTTCGGTGAACGAATCGCCTCAAACTGGTTCGCCAAATGGTCGTGCGATTTGGGCAAACACAGATAGTTTTTGCCTTTTCACACCACTGTCATTATTATGGTGGAGGCGATTGAACCCTGTCTCAACGTCTTCTAAGTACATAGCAACAAATGTATTCGTCTCAAATGCCACCCAAGCCTCCACAATTGATCATTCGGGCCTCGCCTTGTTCCTTACTCTCTTCTTTAACTCACCCAGTAATCTGCAAAAATAAAATTGTTATGATTCAAATAAGTTAAATCGTCAATTGATCATGAATTAATAAATTACTAAGGACTTCATACCTTTCAATTGGATACATCCATCGATAGTTGACGGGTCCGGCAAGTAATGCCTAATTTGGCAAGTGAATCATCACATGGATCATGCTTATGAAGAATGAAGAAGGAAATATTTGTTCAAACTTGCATAGAACTTCGATAATATCATTGTGTAACTGTTGTACATTAGACTTCCACAACATCCTAGCAGATAATTAGGAAATAAATCTCGCCAACAAAAGAATCGGCTTCACCACATCTTCTGGCAATAGATGTTGAATACCAACCGGGAGCTGGCGTTGTAGAATGACATGACAATGGTGACTCTTAAGCCCAGAAAATTTAGCCCTATCTACGCTTGACCATCATCCGATATTTGAAGCATACCCATCTGGAAACTTTATGAAGGATAGAAACTTTAAAAACTATTTCCTCTTCTTCGGATTTACTAAAAAAGATGCTAGCCCCTTTCTGGCTATCTCACCCTCCCTCATCACCTATAAATGTGGCCTTATTCTCATTCACTCCAAATCGATGCAGGCTTTGATCTTGTCCTTCGTTGTTCCCTCGATGTCTAATATAGTTCCAACCTGTGTATCAAACATGTTCTTCTCAACATGCATAACATCGAGGTTGTGGTGCATTTTCAATTTCGACCATTACGACAGCTCAAACAACATACTCTTATGTGTCCAGTTTAGATGATGTCTGGTCTGGTCCCATTTACCGATTTGCCAACCGGACCAAAATCCAAACGATTCAAGTGCGCTAAAATATTTTATTTGGACCATTCTCTAGGTTTTGGCTGAATCTCTATTCCGTTGAAGAATGTTGTCTCATTCTAACGCCACTCGTGGTCCTACGGCAACCATCTACGATGCCCTAGGAAACAAACTTGTCTGGCGTGCTAAGAAGACGTTTTGTCTTCCTTGCAAACTAGGCATGCCAAATAACCCTTAGTACTCCACCCATACATCATAACATACGCAGGAAAATCGTTTATAGTCCACATCATTGCTGCTCGCAAGATGAACATCTAACCAGCTGCTTTATCGTATGTCAGAACTTTATTTTCCCATAAATCTTTCAACTCATCAACCAACGGCCGCAAATAAACTTCAATAGACTTGCCCGGATCCTTGGTTATCAACATAGTCATCATCATATATTCTTTCTTCATCCATTTCCAAGGCGGTAAATTGTACGGAATTGCGAAGATTGGCCAAGTGTTGTGGTTTGGTTTAATACCCCGAACAGATTAAATTCGTTTGTGGCCAGCCCCAATCTTACGTTCCGCGACTCTCGCGCAAAATCAGGGTACAAACGATCAAACTCTTTCCATGCCTCACCATCAATAGGATGCCTCGTCAAATTGTCATCCACCTGTCTGTCCTTATCGTCATATACAAACCCTGAAGCCTGGGCTTTATTGGAAGATAATGCATAACTTTTTGTGGAATCTTCGTCGTTCTATTTTGAACTATCATTTTAAACCTAGACTCTTTGCTTATAAGGCATTTATCTAGCGCTTCATTCTCCTTGTAGAACAATACACAATTATTTTTACACGCGTGAATTTTTTCATAGCCCAAGCCCAGACCATTCAACACCTTCTTCGCACTTTTGTGATCTTTAGGCAAACAACTGTCATTTGGAAGCATCCTCTTGAAAAGGCCCAAAAAATAATCAAAGCACTGATTGGATATACGAAATTTTATTTTTCCATGCATCAACTCTACAATAGCCGTCAGTACTGAAAAGTCCTCGCAATCGGAGTATAATTCTTGTTTGGCACTTTTTAGTAGTTTTTCATCATTTTTAAAGGCTCCACTATCCATGCCTTTAGGGGCGTCATCTCCCCCTTCCTGATCAAAATTGGTCGAGGCGTTTGGAAAAGCATCATCTAGGATATCCATAATTTGTTCGTTTGGATCAACATATGATTCAACTGCCTCAACCAATGGGGTCACATGTGAAGATGAAGCATGTATTAATCGTTCCCCATGACGATTCCAAGTGGTATACGTCTCCATCATACCATGTCTTACTAACTGGTATCAAACATTTTCATAATACTCAACCATTAGATTGTTACAGTACCAACACGGACACCGAATTAGAGGTGAACCCTGGTTGTGTGCCATTGCGAAATCAATAAACTGATTTATTCCATCCAAGTATTTTTCTGGACATATGTTAGGATTCTGTATCCACTGTCTGTTCATATCGCTTGCCAAAAAAACAAGATCACAATGGTTACAAACACTTCAATTATAACATGCCACCTTATGCTTCGGTAATGGTCCAATCCCATTCAGGAATGTATGGCTACGTGTTGTATTTTACAGCTCTATCAGATTAGATTCCAACGTTGAAAAAATTTGGCAGCATATCCCTTCTGTTTTTGAAGTGTAGCACGTATGTACTAACTACGTACGCAGCACTCGAAGAATGCACAGACATGCTACCAAATTTTTCCTTATCAAAATCTAATCTGTGAATCGCAAACTACAACACATAATTGTTCATTCCCAAACTGTCCAAAAAATGGGACAATTCAAGAATTAATTGGACCACAGTCATGCTTTCGCATTCATGCGCGAAATCCAATTAATTCTCAAACAGGAAACTAAGGTTTCATGAAAATAACATACGAAGTTAATATTAACTTCGTAAAAAAAAAAAAGTTTTTGTACAATCGTACAAAAATGTTTACATAATAAATTGTATCACGTAAATGCTAAAAACAAACAAATAAACTACATTTAATGTTAATGAAATAGCCAAAGAAAATATACTCCTAATTCGTTCCTCACCAATAGTCGTTAAAAAGAAACACCTACACACAACAAATTTAATTTTGTTAGTTTCATTGTGTAATTTCCTAAAATAAAAATATTGAAAACAAATTTGCTTACCAAATGATATATAAGTGATGAAGAGCGGCAGCAAGAGACCCAGTGATCCAACTAAGGGAGAGGAGAGACAGTGAGATGAGGGAGGAGAGGCAGAGCTGCAATGAATTTGTAGGTTCTGCCTCTCTGCTTCTGGGAAACTGAATTAAATGTCATACTCTTGCGCGACGAAGAATTCGTCGCAAAAAACCTCAGCATTCGAATATTTAGCGCCAAATATGTCTCTTTTATCGCGTTTTTTACCCACCATGCGCGACGAAAGTTTCTTCGCATAAAACATATGCATTCCACATTCTGGCGCAAACTCATGGCCATCCTCGCGTTTTCTGATAACCTTTGCGCGACGATGTGGTTTTTGTCGCATAATTCCTTTTTGCGCGACAAAAAAGTGATTTCGTCACTATTTTGTTAAAAAAAAAAAAATTGTTTTAAAATACTTTTTTTTATTTATCACTTTATTCATTTTAAATCACATACACACTTAATAAACAAAGTATTAAATTAGACCCAAACAAATCTACAAATGTTTAAATTAATTAAAGCATTCATGCATATTTAATTAATATAATCGTTTATTACAATAATATTTTATTCAACACAAACTTTAAAATCGCATATTAAAAAGTAAGTTCATAAATAAAAACTTAAAATGCAAATAATTTAATTAAACATAAAAGAAAAACATAAATAAAATTATATTCCGCCACTGGTGGTTCTAGTATTCGGTTCAGTTCTGCCTCACGTTCAACATCAAACTTCTACTCCCGGAAAGAGGATTTGAATATGTTGTCGATGCACTTCATCAAATTTAGGTCACTTTGGTCAATATCCCAATCATGCTCTAACTCATGAACCAAGTGAGAGAGTGGAGGTCAAATTTGGGTCACTTTGTTCAACGGCAGATTTTAGAGAGAGGAGGGAGAGGCCGTCGGAGGTGAGTGAGAGAGTGGTCTCGACACAAATCCTTTTTGAGCTCAAGGAGCTCCTGATGGTGGAGATCAAATGGAAATGGCGAGGGTGGAGATCAAGGGGAGAGAAGAAAAAAATTTTAAATTTTTTTTAAAATTTTAAATTTTTTTAATATTCATGTGGGCCCATATTGACAGATGGCGCCCAGTCATTGTCCATGTGAGCGCTACGTCACCATTTAACGGTTGATTTAACAACAACCTTAACGGATGCATGAAAGTGTTCTAAAATTATGACTTCAGGTACCACTCTGGGACGAAAAAAACTTTATGTACCAAATGTTGAAAATCAAGAAACTTCAGGATAGTAAATTGAGATTAACCCTAACAAATATTTAGGATTTGTGTTTGTTGTTAGTAGGAATTGTTGGGGTCCTTGTTGTAATTGACAAGTTTTGCAAGCGGTAAATGTTTTTTTTTTTTTTTTGTCCCAACAGTTTTTGTTTTTATTTTTTTATTTAAAGAGATATTAGTTAAAAATAATATTAGTGTAAAGAGTAAGTTGAGTGTAGAAAGAGGTTGGATGGGTTCAAATAAAATTTTCCAACTATTTTTTGCCCAACTATTGATGCAAATATTTGTGGGGTTCACTCCGTGATTTATTTCACTAATCCGAATTGTCTTCTCTTTAATTAGTGCTTTTTCAAAGCTCATGTCTACCAAAAATCACCTAAATCCAAAAACATATGACCGTTAGATTAAGGGCTTAGTGTTCCTTTGTAAAGCCGAGTTCGTCCATTTTATTCATTACAAATGAATTTCCTAATGGTTTTTTTTTTTTTTTTTTTTGCAATGATGATCCATGAAAGATGTTTTAATAGGTTGACAGTTCGCATCGCTAAAATACATTACGGAGTGGGCCCCACAAAAACATGTGTCAAAATTTATGTAAAAAAATACTGCCTTGGATCTGACCCAAGTTTACTTGGGTTATATCAAAAAAAAATTAATTTTGTAATTGGTGGATTGCCTCATTGGTTGAAACTTTTATTCAACTCATTACTCTTGGATTTAAAACCCTTTCTTCTTAGTGTAGAATGCAAAATATCGTTTCTAAAAATCAGCTTCATTTAGAAGTGACTAGTTCTGATATGAGGGCTAAAGCTTTGTATAAGCTTTGAGTAGCCCCCATTAGTTGCCCTTTCCTATCACGAATCGTTGCTCCCACACATTCTTGCAATCTCAACAAGAGAACTACCAGTATTTAGCTTGTAAAAACTGTCAGGTGGTGGCACACATCTCAAAACTCTCTTCGAATGGTAGCTGACTTTCATTATTATGCGTTCTAATTCAATGTGCATTTTCGTGGCACTTACAATGACAACTATAGATTTCTAGTGTGGATATCCATGCAAACAAATTATTGATAATGGTTTGTCTAAATCATACTTGGTTTGGGTACTGATTTCATAAAATATAATATCAACTTTAAATTGATATTTGAATATTGTTTTCATTATTATTTTTTTTCTTTTGCTATTCTAACAAAGAAAATGATAATGCTATGACTACAGGTGCATGGATATGAACGGCCTTTTTAGAAAGTTAATGATGGGACTACGTGCATGGTTAGATACACTTTCGCTTATTATAAGACCTAGCGCAAACTTTGATTCCAACTAGGAAAAATTCGCCGCACACATTCTTAATACGAGCTAAGCCTGTAATTGTAGAAAGAAACAAATTTCCAAGAAAAAACAACTATTCCAAACAAATTAACTTCTCTAGAAAAAATATATGAGCTAAGCCTATAATTAGAAGCAAGATCACTAATTCTTTGACCACAAACTCAATATCGAGCAAATGAACCAAAACCATTATCTTGTTTATATCTCTTTATGTTGAAGTAAGGGCTGGTTTGGTATTGCTGTGCTTTGAAAAAAAACTGCTTCTGTTGTGCAGTGAGAATAAGTAACTGTGAAATAAAGTAGCAAAGTGTTTGGTAAACTTTTTTGTAAAAGTGCTTTTGGAAAAAAAAAATAAAAAAGCAGTATGATAGTGTTTGGTAAAATTTTATGTAAAACAACTGTGACTGTGAAATGACCAAAAAGGGTATAATACTCTATTATTATTATGATATTTTACTTAATATTATTATTTTTATGTGAGGATTTTGTGTGGCCGTGGGGCCCACACGCCATTTCCCTTATCCATGTGTCTTCCTTTCCCTCTACACTCTCGAACTCTCTCGAAAACTCTCAGCTCTCTCTCTCTCCGCACTCTCTCCTCCACCGAGACAACCCCACACACAAACCTTCGATCTCATACCATCTCACCTCAGCTCTCTCTTTCTCTGCACTCTTTCTTCCTCCTGTTCGGAATCAACCGCCTAAGCTTGAGCTGAGTGAATGTATCGGTGAAATGGAGAAATGGGTTTTGGGAAATTAGGGTTCTTGATGGGTTTGGAGCCGCCATAGCTCGGTGGACGAAACGACGTTAGAGGCTGGGTCTGTTTTCCTCCGATTTCCGTTCAAGACGTTCTCCGCCAGCTCCCACTCGATCCGGTCCCGATAAACGGCGTCGTCAAGGACCTGGTCGGTGAGCTTCGCCTTGTCCTCAAAGTCGCGAGCGCAAAGATTTTTGGAGACCCACTTGAGGTAGGCTGAAGGAAGGGTGCCCAACATCTTGCCCTTGTATTTTCCGAAGTCGATGACTCTGTCTCCGGCAAGCGGCGGTGTTGAGGCGGATAGAGAAGGTGGTTTGGGGGGTTTTGTGGGTTTAAAGGAGCAGGAGAGGCAGAGGGGGTGCGGAGAGATGTGGGAGAGTGGTGGGTTTGACGGAGGAGTGTGGAGGCGGAAGAGAGACCTCACGGCAGGATTGCCAGAAACTTTCATTAAAGGGTCACTGTTCACCCGTGTTTTAGAGGTTTGCGCAAAAGCTGAAAAGCCAGCTTTTCAAAGCTACATTTTGTTGCTTCTATTTTTTGGCTTTTTTTCACCCAAAACTGTGAAAAAAAACTGAAGCTGGAAGTTTACCAAACACAAAAATGACCCCCAGCTTTTTTTGATACCAAATTTTTTTAAAATCACCTCAACCCCAAACCTTAGTCCCGTCGAACTTCTGATGAGAAGATATAGCAGAGATCACCATGAGTCACATAATTACCCTTCCCACTAGTAAAGGCAAAACTTTGATTCGAAACGAAAATAAAATTTGGGGCTCTCACAACAAGTTGAAATCATCCAATTAGAAAAGAAACAAACTTAAAGAAAAAAATAGCGGAAGAGTGATTGTTGAAGTTTCTTCAATTGAGGGTTTATACCTGTTAAACCTTTTTCGGGTACCTCAATTTGCAAAGGAACCATGTAGGAATTAAAAAAAAAGGATAAAGATGAAAATAAAATCAAAGAACAATACAGTTTCTTTCTTGACCTATGAATCAGAACTTCAATTCACTTATAATTCAGAAAATTTACAAAAATAATAGTTATATAAACAAGTCAGAAGGTTTCCAATTCACATTGTCTAATGGAACATGCATAATTAATTGAAGGCCACACAAATATACATAAAAAGGGTCATGAAGTCGTGACTCCGGTGAATCATTCCTTTACTCTTAACTCTCCACATATATATCTAGCTATCTAGGATATATCGTATTTTCTACATTTTGTTCTACATAAATCGGTCAACTTTCATGCTGCTCCGACTCTACTGGTGGTGCACAGTCTCAAGACTGGCCTGAAATTACCAAGCATGTTGGCTGGTCTGTGCTGAAACCCACCGACAGGAGCACAACCAGGATCTGCTCAAAACATGGCAGGATCCAGGGACAATGTTTGGCCATCATTTTCTGTCAAGTCAAATTGATATTGAATTGAGAACCAAAAGAAAATGATACTGATTTGGGTAATCAAAGGTAAGGAATATAGAAACTTGGGAAAAATAAATTTCAAAAGTGTTAATTAGCTAGCTAGTTCAATATCAGATCCAGTGACCAAACCATTTGAAAAACAATAAACTAGTTAAATGGAAAATGATCACACCCTAAGGGATCATTTAGAGGGATAATTACCTCTGGTAAATCATCGATTCGATTGGTAATGGTGAGAGCCATCGAAATCTGTTCATCATCATGATCATCGTTATCGTCTTCCCCTTGACCTGAGGCCATGGATGATGATCCCCTACACATACCCGTACCAAACACGCCCAAAGAGCTAATCCTTCTATTTATCTACATATACGGCCAACCTGCAGCGTTTTCACTGAATATATAGTGATCATGGAGGACTCGAGAAGAGAAGGAAGCTAGGGTTAGGTTTTAGGGATTGATCTTATCTAGTCCAGATCGTGCTCGTGTATCTCGCTAACGTGTGTGCGTAGCTCACTCTTTTCTTCTTTTTCCTTTTTCCCTTTTTCTTTCGGTATTTTCCTTTTTTTCTTTTTTGGTTTCTCATTTAAAGGGACTGATATTATTTCTTACCCAAACTACCTAGTTCTCATATACCAGCCCATGGTTTTATTTTCCCATCTATTTTTAATGAAAATTTCAATACCAAATTTAACCTTATGTAGAAAGACTTCAAAGGCGCTGTTAAGAATTATTTGTAGTCAAAGAAAAAAATTAAAATGAGAAACGAATAAACCTGCCAAGCCCTCCCCATTTTCTCTCTTCAACCCTCGCCCCTTTCTAGTTCTTTCGTCCCCCTCCATCTTCCATCTCCTCCGTCCTCCCTCCCACCCCAATTTTTCTCTCTTCTTTTTCTCCCTACTTTTAACCCTTAATTCTGAATTTGAATTTGGAATAATTATGGATATGAATCTTAAATCCATATTTGCTAAAGCGAGAAAGACATATAGGGGAATAGAGAAAGCAAAAAAAAGAACGAAGGTAACTTTCACAGCAGCAAAGAGAAAAGGAACTGTTGCCGTCATATGTGGTGTCTGGTTGTGGTTGTTTTCGGTTGGGTTGGACGGGGACGTTCGTGGCTATTACATTTTCCTAAAATCTCCAAGATTCAATCACTCTTTAAAAAATTAAAAAAATTAAAAAAAAAATTAAAAAAAAAAAAAAATATATATATATATATATATATATATATATATATATATATTAGAATGGTTAGGGATGTTTTAGGAATATAAGTGGGTAGGAAGAGTGTGTTTGGTTTTCAAACTTTTTATGCTGGGTAAAAATATAATATATAATTCTCGAAGAAAAGATCAGGATTGGTTTCTGGATGAAATGTGAACCGGTTGCATAATCAGGATAGGTTTAGAATCCATGCTAAGGAGTTGAAATGCTATCAAACTTTCCAATTTGAGCATCACGAAATTTACTCTTATAAATACAAGGGGATTGGCAACATAGAGAGGACTTTCAATTCAACACACAAATCAACGTTCTATGCGAGGCCCTTTCACACCATCCTGTGAAAACTGATTACTTTACTAACTGTCAGCACAAATTATGATTGGATAGACGGATTTGGATTAGTAGCCAACGGACGACAATGAGCCTTTGATCCTTCACTGAAAAACCCTTTCACATCCTCTTAAATCTGTGGCTAATTATTTATCCTAAATCTCAGTTGGGGAAGAGCCTTTGATTCTTTCATAGAAAGAGGTCACTTTATCAGCCTTCTCGGCGCAGTAAGGTGTTTTATAATTGGTTAGTCACGTGTCACATTCAGAGGTCAACACACAAGCGACTGAACCTTTTTCACTATTAAGACACATATTTCCTTTTGAGTATCTTTGCCTGTATCGTTTGCTACTGATTCGGCAAACCTGTATTTTTTGAGCCTGCCAAAAGATTCAGAACTTCATAGGATTTGCATAACTTTGTCTTCAGGTTTTAGAACTCAAGGACGAGAGTGTTCCTCCTTTAGCCGAAGTCGCTTGATTCAGAAGTCAGATGCGCAATTTACCACATCACCATATCAAGGATTACTCGCTAGACCGAGCTCGGCAGTGAGTTAGCTCACCTGCATCAACATCTAAACCACCAAATGACGTAGTTAGCTCTTAATTACTTTGGCGCGCGCGCCACCTAAGCTTTGTAATTTTTAGAGTCAACAAAAACATACTTTAAAGAAAAACAAATTATCCCAAAAATTTATCCACATAAACTACGAGCTAAAACTAGAAAAAGACAACAACGCTAATTTTTTAACAACAATCTCAACCCCGAGAAAGTGAAACAGAACCGTTACGTACCTTATTTCTATACCTGTTTCTCTCTTAAATTTGGTTCAATTGAATTTCTCGAGATTTTCTTTGTTGAGAAGAGATATCAAGGATAAGACTATGTGTGCATGAATATATATAAACGTTATTTTTAGAAAGTTAATGAAGCAAGCTCGTGCATGGTCATGTACGTATTTTCTTTTAAAAAACCAAGGGAAAACTTTGATTCCAATCGGAGACAATTTGCTGCATAAATAACAAGTTTCAATTATCCAATAGAAAAAGACACACAGTTGAAAAAAATAAATGATAATTTAATTGCTTCAATTTCCCCTACCTGGGCTGGTTTGGTATTGCTGTGCTTTGAAAAAAAACTGCTTTTGTTGTGCTGTGAGAATAAGCAGCTGTGAAATAAAGCAGCAGAGTGTTTGATAAACTTTTTTGTAAAAGTGCTTTTGAAAAAAAAAAAGCAGTATTATAGTGTGTAGTAAACTTTTATGTAAAACAGATGTGAAAAAAAGCCGGTTTTTCAAAGTTGGGTTTTGCAGCTTCCTGTTTTTGGCTTTTTTTCACCTAAAACTGTGAAGAAAAGCTGAAGCTGAATGTTTACCAAACACAAAAAAAGCTGGCAGCTTTTTTTGATACCAGCTTTTTTCAGAATCACCTCAGTACCAAACCAGGGCTTAGTACCGGTATTTGTACAAGTGGAATTTCCACGTTTTTGAACAAATTTTCATCAAATCCATTAAAGGTGACCGATGTCGTTATATCTATCGATGTTTCAAAGATTGCTTATATGCCATCAACATGTTGTGAGTGCGGCTTCCTGTAAATGTTATTGTTGGGCGCGTAGATGAGATGGGGTTTATACCAGAAGCCATTACTGCTACCAAATTTATTCCAATTCGTGCAACCACCCAATGGAACATTATCCACGACCACACCTCTAATTTCGCCGACCCCTATACTAAACTAGCATCCCAAGCCACACATTCAATTTCTCCAATCCACATTCTACTATACCTTTCTCACCCCCGCCCAACCCCAACCACCCCAGGTTAGAGTCTTGACACCCTGTCGAACACCACAACTCCTGCAACTATTTATAAACATTGAGATGGGAATTCCTAAAAATAGACCACGCACCTGTGGAGGCACGAGTATAAAAATTGGATGGAATACATAGGAGTTACAAATTGGACCAAAAATTAAAAGGAAAACTATTGACAAGGGATAAAAAACTTTATATTTTAATAAAAAACTAGGTAGTAAGTTCCTTTAAAGAAAAACCAATGAAAAATGTTTGAAAACTTTGAGTTTTAATCAAAAGTCATGTAATAACTTTATTTAATGATTATTACAAAACCCAATATTAAACAAGTCCAATTAAAGGTGGAGGATTCTCTCCTCCTTTTTTCCCATACACTTTCATCTTCCCTCTGTTTGTGTGGTCACGGTTAAGTCACGTCAATATTTTATATTGATTTTTTTATAGAGATAGAGATAATAATACAAAAGGACGTGTATGGGAGGAGGATGAAAGTGTATGGGAAAAAAGAAGGAGAGAATCCTCCTCCCCAATTAAAATGGTCCAATCAGACTAATTTCTCGATTTTGCCCCTGACGTTTTCAGATTATATTGGTTTTGTTTTCCGTTAGTTTAGTCATGTGGAAGAAACACAGTTAAATCGCTTGTGCGTTTGTTCGCAAAATTTGATATTGTTAATAAAAATGGCAGAGCTGTACACCCATGGATTTGCTTATCGTTAATTCCCATGGATTTGATATCGCAAAACTTAGGCCTTTATAACGTTTTTAGGTGCTGGCGCTCGTTTGGTGCAGGTGGTGGTGTATACCAGAGTTTTTCTTGTCCGTGAGATCCCACCGGAGCGCCTTCGGTTTGGGAGATGATGGCAAATCCAAGACGACTAGAAGACGACAAAGATGAAGCATCAGAAGATGATGGGATCCAAGTTTTGGGTGCTGGTTTGATTTTGGTTGGTCACGGTGATTTTAATGGTGATGCAATGCGGCGGTGATGTGGTATGCAGTTAGAGGCAGGAGCGGATCTATTAAAAGACCAAGACCACCCGGAAGCCCTAATCAATGGTTATAAGACCTCTGTGGACCATCCAAGTCTAGGTATGTGGTTCAGGTGAAGAGCAGCGGCGGCTGCTCTGTTATGACACTGCGCAGACCAGACAGAGAAGAAGAAGACTACCCGTTTAAGCAAAACAGTGTGCTTTGGTATGGATTAAAAAACACTCTCCTAGCCACGTGCAAGGTATTAAATATCGATGATATCGGAAATATCGATAGTCCAAAAATACGGAAATTTCGATAGAAATATCGGGATATTATCGATATCGATAAAAATTGAATAAAAACCACGGAAATTGTAAGAAAAACTTGGAAATTTTTATTGAAACTTTGCAGGATATTTATTTAGTCAATTATCTATTAGTTTATCACAAAAAATTGGAAGGAAATACATTGCATGATGGATTTAACTGATTTAAGTTGATTATATAGCGAGCTGACAAACATTGTGAGTGTAGAAAATATGTAGTAATTAATGAAAGAAGTTTAAACACACCATAATCATTTATATATAATGAATTAGTACAATATTTTACACTTTATACATTGCGTGGTAAGATACATGAGTGACTTAGTACCACATAGAGTTCCTATGAGGTTCAAAATTTTCACTATCTTCATCATCTCCATGTGTAGAGTAAGTGTATTGTGAAGAGTAGTCATCAAATGATAAATCCCCAAAATAGTTTTGCATGTAATTGTTAACATGCCACCCATATGGATCCGAGATTGGTTGACATTGTCCATAAGCAAAATCATTTGAAGATTGAGTCTTGGATTCTAACTATGAGTCGCTCGATTCCATCCCAACAGGAATGAGATATGAAGGGTTCGGGATTACCAAACAAATGGGATTTGGAAACCAATCCCATATTGAAAATTTCGGTATTTTTCGGGATGAGATTCCCAAACTTTGAGATGGTTTTGGTTTGGGATTTTTCGGTTTGGGTTTGGGACTTTTAAAGGATTTCAAATAAGGAGGTGGTACAGGTAAGTGAGAATGTCTCAGCTGTTTTGCAACGAAAACTGCCCCCTAAATGCAAAGATCCGGGTAGTTTTACAATTCCTTGTGTTATAGGAAATACTCGGTTTGAAAATGCCATGTTAGATCTAGGTGCATCAATAAATGTCATGCCTTATTTTGTTTATGCATCTATGAACTTAGGCGAACTGAAAAATGATGGAGTGATTATTCAATTAGCCGATCGTTCTAATGCCTATCCAAGGGGAGTTTTGGAGGATGTTTTGGTGCAGGTTGACCACTTAATTTTTCCAGCTGATTTCTATGTGCTTGAGATGGAAGAGTCGGCCCATTCTTCCCCAATGCCGATTCTACTTGGAAGACCTTTCATGAAAACGGCCCAAACCAAGATTGATGTGGCCAAGGGGACGTTAACTATGAAGTTTGGTGGCAATAAGATTAAATTTAATGTTTCTGAGTCTGTTGAGAATCCTAATGTTGTTCATTCTTGTTTTTCCATTGATAAAATAAAAAAGATAGGGCCGGACCGTTCAGCACCAAGCACAAAGGATGCATCAAGAACCATACAAGACGAGGGAATTGGAGTAGAGTACAAGGACCATACGGCCACTGCCCTCAAAATGCCCAAATTGGCCGAAAGCACCATGGGGAAAAATGTTCACAGTGCTGCCACTTCATCACAGCATATAGGTAAGCCACCTAATCCAAATCCAATTCCCATTAAAATTGATAAGTGGTTCCCTTCTTTGGTGCAGGTACCCAAGCAAATCCCCGATGGTGGGCGAATTTACATGAACCTTAGGGAACACAATGCACCAATCATCAAACATCACTATCCCCTTCCATTCATCGATCCACTGTATGAGAACTTTGAGGGGCAGGTTGTGGAAGAAGTTCCCTTCCATGCCGTGGGCTCCAATGATGCTTAAACCGAGGAATCGTCCGGCTACAAGACGTTAAAGCAAGTGCTTCTTGGGAGGCAACCCATGCGTTCGAATAAAGAAGACCTAGGAACAACCAGCTCAAACCCAGATTTGCGTTCCTAACTCTACTCTTTATTGCATTTACTTTGCCATGTGTGTCAAGTTAGTTAGTTGTGTTGTTTGCTGTTTGCTTTCTGTTAGTTTATGTTTGAAACATTGAGGACAATGTTTGGTTTAAGTGTGGGGGGGTAAACAAGTTGTTTTTGCATGATTTTCGTGGGATTTTATCACCTATCACTTCGAATGTTGTTTTTCACTATTTTGAAGTGTTTTTAGTGTGTTTTGAAGCATTTTAGTGTGTTTGGAAAAGATAATCCGAAAATTTCATAAAAATTTGAAAAAGTGTTTTGAAAAACCCAAAAAGAGTTGTTTTTGTGTGTTTGTTTGTGTCTTAGGGTACCTTCCAACACAATGATGAGGATTCGGTTTTTAATTGCCTGACTATTAAGGACAGTTATAAACATGGATGGAAGTTTGAATTGCTCTCTGGTTTATGCTTGATTATGGTTATAATTCATGAATTCATGTTTAATCAAAAAGGAGAAAATCAGTTTTTGTAACATGCTTGAAGGAAGGAACTCAAACTAACGCTACAACCCTGAGAGACTTGAGCTTAAAACGTTCTTTGGAGAGTTAAAAATCTGTGCATTTATTGTTTTCTAAATTCGTTGCATGATCTCATTGTTTCTTTGCTTGGTTGCTACTTAGAATGCGTTTTCATCACTTTAGTTCCAAATACTAGAACTCATACCCGTTTCATTCAAAGCATGATATTGAAGTGCATAACACATATCAAGATGAAGTTGTGTAGTGAACCAAGAGCCAAACAGCCGCACCCCTTTCTCATTTGTTTTGT
The DNA here is from genome assembly GCA_024362995.1 of Heteromeles arbutifolia. NCBI lineage: Eukaryota > Viridiplantae > Streptophyta > Magnoliopsida > Rosales > Rosaceae > Heteromeles > Heteromeles arbutifolia. Next base: position 20,586,116 of record JANCRC010000012.1, read on the forward strand.
AGGTTTAACCCTTTTGAGCCTTGCTTAGCCTATGTTCTTTGTTAACCCACATTATCCTTACCTAGCCTAGATTAGGACCATCCTTACCCTTGTTCTTAGGGCGTAGTGAAGCATGACCTAGAGTGAATTCCCTTTGTTCATTATTAGGCAGCAAACAAGTATGGGGGAAGGGAAGTTGTACGTTTATGTGTGCCAAAGTAAACAAAGAGGGCACGAGAAAAAGAAAAAATAAGAAGAAAATTCGTGAGAAAAAGAAAAGAAAAAGAAAAGTATGTGAAAAAAGTATGAAAAGTGTTCAAAATAAGTGAGAATAAGCTCACAAGTGTTGGTTGTTGAAGAAAGGGTCCAAAAAGTTGAATTCGGCCCTAAGTATGTGTGATCTTCCCTTTATGTATCAAAATTTGTGGCTGCGCTTCAAAAGGGAGTTCTAAGTGTCATATTCATTACTTTGCTCACTATTGCTTTAAGAACGTTTGTTTTCCTTACCTTTCTTTGTTAGCCAATACACCTAGCCCCGTTACAACCCTATACTTCAATCTTGAGTGTTGTGTGTTTTAATATGTGGAGTTTGGGATTGATATGAGCATATGGTATTCCTGGTTCTCGCATCTAAGTAGTAGCATTCCATTCATAAGATCATATCTAAACATGCTTAATAACTCCAGAAATTGCTTTCTTTGTTATAAACATATGTGAGTGTTCGTTTCCATGTTTACATCAATCTTCTCACATATACCTAGTGTAGGGAGTGTAGTTAGAAAATCTGAGTGAAAATAAGAGTGTACCTAGTGAGGAATTGAGTGAATTCTCTAAGGCATGTTACTACATTCAAAACATTGTTTTAATTGGTTGAATGCGAGCTAATGAATGGTGACTATGATTAAGTATGTACTAAAGGGTGGGGATGACTAAAATCTATGGTTATGATGATCTTGAATATGTCGTGTGCGTTAGAAATCCCTGAGGTGAACGTTGGAAGGTTTAGTTTGTTTACTTTGTTTTGTTTTGGTTGTTTCGTTTTGCTTGAGGACTAGCAAAAGCTAAGTGTGGGGGAATTTGATAGGAGCATATTTATGCGACTTAGTTAGTTTGTTTTCATGCATTAATGTCCTTAGTTCTTAGTTAATTTTGTATTTTAAGCTATTTTCGTGTGTTTGTAGGGTCTAAGTGTCAAAATGGCAAAAAGAAGCAATTTGGAGCATTCTAGAGCATTTTTGGGCCAAGATTGGGTAGTGCAATCATGGAGGCAAGTTGATGGACGAATTTGAAGATACAAAGCCTTGAAATCAGCTAAGAAGAGGGAAGAAAGAAGTCAAAGATAAATCTGGCGCCTCCCTCCTCTCTAGAAGGTTTTTCCTTGCCTTGCAAGGCATTCCCTGCCTCATCCCTCTTTGCCGTGCAATCCCTATCCCTTTCCTTCTTGGATTCTAATTTAATTAGCCTATTTCCTTGTGGATTTGGGTTCTACAAATCCTTTTCAGAAATTAATTGGGCCATAATCCTTTGTCCTAATGGATTCACACATTGTGCCGCACCCTAAGGCCTAATCCTATTTTTCTGCTAAGTCCAAGTCCTAAACTGATTTCCCTAGGGTTTGCCATGCTATATATACATATTTCCAAGCCTTGCCGCACACCACCACCCATCCATACGAATTCTACACACCTTTACACATCTCAGCCATTCCAAACACCATTCACAAACCCTAAAACCATTTGTGCCGCAGCCTTGCAAGGAGGAAGGAGAGGAGGAGCAGCTTTGGAGCGTGTTGCACCTAATCTGGAGTGCTGGGCGTTCCTAGGTGTTTTCTACCTTATGTTTTCGTTGATTAATTTAGTTTTCCTTTGTTTTGCTGTGATCATGAAAGGCTAAACTCGTTTTTAGCTGGAGGCTACTTTGAAACCATGATTTTGTGTGTGATATGACTTGATAAATTTCAGTTACAGATTCTTGAAGTATGAATGCAATTGGCTTAACTGTTTGAATTAGAACTTATTTCTGTTTGTTGATTGAGGGTCGACACTTAATTGGCATGCATAAATTTGATGCTAGGATATAAGTGAGTTTCACATAATCGTTACAAACTTATGTTCACAAGTAGTAAAGGTTGCTGGAACAATCGTGTTAAGTTCAATTCTTGGTGTGAGTAACATGATGTCATAGTTATGAATGCCTCGTCAATGCTAATGATTCTCATTGAGCGTAATGATCTCTGATTGTGTCTCTATTATGATGTCATGTAGGGAAATTGATGAGAATAATTTGGTTGTAGATGAGTTGTCCGTCCAATTCAATAAAATTAGGAGAATCTGAGGGTTAATTAGTGATTGACACGGTTAATCTGGGGCATTGTCATTCGTAATTCAATGAAAACGTAACTGGAAGTCAAGTTATATGCATATAAGTCATGTGTGGATAAGGAAACCTCTAGCTAGTTCCCCATCCATCCTAAAAACCCAATTTCGTCTAAATCTGCCTAGTTTAAAGTCTTTGTTAGTTTTAACTTAGTTTCACTCTAAAACCAATCCCCCTTCACTTGTTTGAGTCTAATTAGTTAGAATCTGTCTTAGTTTGTGTTTTTGTGTGTTTTGAGTCAAGTTTAATTCAATTTTCGTCCAAAGTTGTGTCTAGTGTCTAGAATCTGTCCAATTAGTGTTTTTAAGCAGTTTTGAGTGTTTTGAACCTGTTTTGAGTCTTACTAGTCTATTTAGAGACTTTTGAGTCTTGTTTTGCTTATTTGAGTCAGTTTGGGTTAGATTAGCAAGCCCTCCTAATCCCCGGTCCAGAACGATCCCTACTTGCGTTTATACTACAAGAGGGTTTAATTTGTGTGCTTAACTTTAATCACACCCCACCCCATTTCTTGTCTAAGGCTCTTGTTCATGGTTGTTTGCTCTTTTACAGGCTACTCAGATTTGTACATGTCTATCACTCGGGCGGTGCGCGAATTTAATTCTAATATTTGACGTTCCTCCTCCTTCTCCTATTGCCACGTCTCTCTTTATTCTCCAACACCACCTTATCAGGCTAGTCTTTGCTACATGTAAACTTATACATAACACAAAGAAATTGGCTTTCTGTGAAGAAGTTTCGTACTTTAGTCCAAGTTAACACCAAATGTGAACATCTGAAATACTAAATTAATCCAACTAATAACCCAACGAGTTCACTGTTTTCTCTGTTTCTGCACTATCCAATAGAATCTTTATCCCTAAATTTTCTAAGCTTGTGAAATTTGTACAATTCATGTAAACACACCTTGGAACCAAATTCTGAAGCAGAACTATGGTAACAAAAAAAATGGGGTAGAAGACAAGGTACGATTAACTGATAGCATGAAAGAGGTGGAGGGCGGCACTACAATAAACATCGTCAATCAGTAACACTGTGACTATTTTTTTTTTTTTTGGAAATATAGAGCCTTCTCAAAACCCACTAGAGCCTTCTCGACATCCCCTGAAGAGATGAAGAGGGTGGTCGCTGGTCGCTGGTCGCTGGTAAACTCTAATGGAGTGAAAATGTGCAATACAATTGGGTATTTTCAGACATCGAAAATTTTCCTTATGTTGGTTTGGTAGTCATTCAGAATTTTAGGGTCATTTTAGTCCCTTTATATGTAAAAAAAAAAAGAGTGCGAGCCTTGGCACAACGGAAAAGTTACTTTTTTTTACTAAAAGGTTACGGGTTCGAGTTGTGGAAACAGTCTTTTTGCAAAATAAGGGTAATGTTGTGTACGATAGACATTCTTCCCACGACCTTCACAAAGCGAGAAGCCTTGTTGCCAGGGGTCACCATTTTTTACATGTAAAAAAGTTTATAATTCTAAGACTTTTGCAAAGGAGGGCAAAGACCATTTTAAGACTCTTAAAAGTGGAAAGGGATCATCTCCGGATCCCTTCCACCTAATCCTCTTCATCAAACAATCCGGGTCCTTGAAAATTGATCAAACGGCTAAAAACACGGGCTCACTTTAAAAGTTATAATAACTTTAGCCGTTTGATCAAATTTTAAGGGCCCGGATTGTTTGATGAGGAGGATTAGGTGGAAGAGATCCGGAGAGGGTCATTTCCCTTGAAAGTGGGCATTAATCAATGTTTCCAACATTTTTGTCGTAAATTCATGAATGGACTATGTTCATGGCCACGTACCTTTAAGTTTAATAAAACCCCAGTGCAAACTCTGGTTCCAACCTGACAAAATTTAGTGAGTAAATAACAAGTTTGAATCATGCTTCCAATTAGAAAATAACACACTTCGAAAAAGTAAAACTACCTAATCGAAAATGTCATTTATCCACATAACTTACGATCTATAAGATGGCAATATCTTTGATTCTTTGACAACAATCTCAAGATCGAGCAAGTGAAGCAGAATAAATAATTATCTTCTTCCTATCTTTCTCTATCTTGATTTCAAGTTTCTCTTTGTGAGAAGAAATAGTGAGCATGAGACTACGCGCATGGATATGAAGTCATTTTGGCAAGTTAATAAAAGGACTACGTGCATGGTGATGTATGTTCTTGCTGATTAAATTCTCAACAGTAAGCTTAGATTCTAGGGTGTGCATAACAAGTTTTAGTCCGAGGGAAACACCATTCACCGCCACACACCTCCCATTTCACCGACCCATGCATAATCTAAACCAACATCCCAACCCACGCATCCAATTTCTCAGATCCACATTCAACCATATACCTTCCACCCTCCTACGTATCGAACCCCCCACCCCTCACTCTCTACAACTATTTAAAAAAAACTGATAAATGAATTCTCCCAAAATAAAATCAAAGGAGAAAGCTGAAACGAGTACAAAAGTTGATGAAATACATGGGAAGCTAACAAATTGAACCAGGGATTAAAATGAAATCAAAGGACAAAGCTGAATCTGAATAATCCACAAAAACAAAAGTAAATCTCGAATGCCATAAAGACCATTATTGCATAACCAAAGTTACGAGGACGAATAATTGTATCACCCCGAGAGTTTCTTTTTTGCTTATCTTTAATAAATGTATGATTATAAATAATAAAGTGGATGCATACAAATCTACACATATAATTAGAAAATTTTACTTGAATAATTGCATAAAACAAGTTAGAATAGGCTTTACAATTTACATAAGTAATTGAAGGGCAAAATAATATACATAAAAAGGTGACATCATCATCATGTCCGGTATGATGAGAACAACCCCAGATGCATTGCAGATGCTAACGAACAACCTATGCTACATGTAAGCGGACATTAATTTCAATTTTTACTCTGGCTTCTGCATATTGTTTGCTAACTTTCTAATCGTATGTTTTTCAGGTATGCAAGGTGCACTCGCTCAGTTTCCATTGGTACGCACTTGAGTGGGATCCGTACATCTGTTCTGAAGTTGTTTTTTCCAGATTCCTCCTGCATACTATGCTCATTTGGCTGCCTTCCGTGCAAGATACTACATTGAGGGCGAGTATTCAGATAGAGGTTCTATTACTGGATCTACAGCTGCGGGTGCTAGTGGTGCTGGTGTGCGCTTCCGTGCCCTTCCTGAGATCAAGGAAACTGTGAAAGAAGTTATCCTCATGCGTGCCCTCGTTTGCAATTGATGGTTTTGGTTGTTTGGGGTTGCTACTCGTGTGTAGAGAGAGGTCGAAGACAGCTTCTATCGACTCTGTAGGAACTCCTTCACGATTTTCTGTCAAGTCAAATGGATATTGAATTTAGAACCAAAAAAATTGATACTGATTACATCTACTTTTAAAACTACGGGAAATGAAAAATAAAAATGTCAAAAATATATGTTAGTTAGCTTCAATATCAGATCCGGTGTTTACACCGTTTGAAAAACAATAAACTAGCTAATTATTGGAAAATGATCAAACACTAAAGCCTTAAACAGAGGGATGTTTAGGATAATGACCTCTGGTAAATCAGCGATTCGATTGGTAGTAGTGAGAGCCATCAGAAGCTCTTCATCATCGTCTTCATCTTCACCTTTTCTTTCTGAGGCTATGGATGATGATCTCCAACACATCGGACACCCACCAAAAACGCGCCGTGAGAGCTACAGATTCTCTTTAAGTGTTTGTCCTCAGCAGCCTCTTCAGAGAGTTTTTATAGGAAGAGAAGAAGAGTCGAGAATTTCTGTCGTTACGGTTAGGTTAGATGATTTGATCTTATCTAGTCTGGCCTGTCTAGATTTATTTTCATTTTTTTCTTTTTCTTTTAATCAAATTCTTTGTACTTTCTTTTCACAATAGTCGGATACAATAAATATTTAGGATTTGTGTTTGTCGTTAGTAGTAATTGTTAGGGTCCCTTCTTGAGATTGATAAGTTTTGCAAGCGGTAAATGTTATGAACTATGATTCTTTCCCCTCCTCTTTCCATCTCATTTCATCTTCTTCTCTCACATTCTTTATTTTATCTTTTTCTTTCTATAAAAAATTAACATAAGATATTAACGTGGCTTAATCGTGACCGTTCAAATAAGAGAGGTGGGAAAGGGAGAGAAAAAAAGAAGGGAGAGAATCCTACTCCAAATATTATTTTGTTTTTGGCCAAATTTTTTTTTTTTTCTATATTGCGCACATTTGTGACACTGTTTTTTACACAACTATTGAATCAAGTTTTTGACAGGGCCACTACATATTTTATTTCATCAATCAGACCCGTCTTTTCCTTTGTTCTTTCTTCAAAGCTCATGTCTATCAAAAATCACTCAAATCCGAAACTAGATAACCGTTAGATTAAGTGCTTAGTGTTTCTTTGTAAAACTGTATTCGTCCATTTTATTCACTACAAATGAATTTTTAATGGTTTTTTATTTGTCTATTTTTTTGCAATGATGATCAATGAAGGATGTTTAAAAAATAGACGGTTCGGATCGTCAAAATACATTATGGGAGTGGGCTGCACCAAAACTTGCGTCAAAATTTATGTAAAAAAAGTGCTGCCACGGATCTGCACCATGTTAACTTGGGGTTATATCAAATATTTATCTATTTTTGTAACTGGTGGATTGCCTCGTTTGTTGAAAAAATTTATCTTACTCATTACACCCGGATTTAAAACCCTTTCTTCTGGAACAATGTAAGATATCATTTCTAAAATCAACTTTAAAAGTGAGTATTTCTGTTATCAGGGCTAAAACATTGTATATGCTTTGAATAGCCCTAGCCCCCATTTGTTGCCATTTCCTATCACGAATCGTTGCTACCACACATGGCATTCTTGCAATCTCAACAAGAGAACTACCAGTATTTTGCTTGTAAAAACTATCAGGTGGTGGCACCCATCTCAAAACTCTCTTCGAATGGCAGCTGACTGTCATTATTATGCGTTCTAAATTCAGTGTGCAGTTTCGTGGCACTCGCAAGGACAACAGTAGATTTCTAGTGTGGATATCCATGCAAACAAATAAATGATAATGGTTTGCCTAAATTATACTTGGTTTGGGTACTGATTCCTTTATGTATAATAACAACTTTAAATTGATGCATAGTTTGAATACAATTCTCTTTTTTTTCGCAATTCTATAGAAAATGATAATGCTAGGACTATGGGTGCATGTATATGAACACTCTTTTTAGAAAGTTAATGAGGGCACTACGTGCATGGTTAGATACGTTTCCGCATTAAAAGAAACAAACCTCATTAAAAAACAACTATTCTGAAGAAAAAAAATAACTTCTCTAGAAACCATATACAAGCTAAGCCTGTAATTAGAAGTAAGATCACTGATTCTCTTACCACATTCTTAACATCGAGCAAATGAAGTAAAACTATTACCTTGTTTATATCTCTTTATGTTGAAGTTAGTTCCGTCAAACTTATCATGATTCTCTCTGTGAGAAGATATAGCAGAGATCACCATCATGAGTTACACAATTACCCTTAACAAGTTTTAATCATCCAATTAGAAAAGAAACAAACTCCAAGAAAAAAAATAGCAGAAGAGATGTTGGAAGTTTCTTCAATTGTGGGTGTATACCTGTGTAAATCTTTTTAGGGTACCTCAAATTGCAAAGGAATTAACAAATAGGATAAAGAATGAAAATAAAATCTAAGGACAATACAGTTTGTTTCTTGACCACAAATTTCAGAACTTCAATTCAGTTATAATTCAGAAAATTTACAAAAATAATAGTTACATGAACAAGTCAGAAGGTTTTCCAATCTACACTGGGACATGCATAATTAATTGAAGGCCCCACAAATATACACAAAAAGGGTCATGAAGTCATGACTCCGGTGAACTCATTCCTTTATTTTTAACTCTCAACATATTTATCTAGCTATCTAGGATATATCGTATGTTCAACTTTTGTTGTACATATATCGGTCAACTTTCATGCTGCTCCGACTCTACTGGTGGTGCACAGTCTCAAGACTGGCCTGAAATTACCAAGCATGTTGGCTTGGTCTGGGCTCAAATCCACCGACAGGAACTCATCCAGGATCTGCTCAAAACATGGCAGGATCCAGGGACAATGTTTGGCCATCATTTTCCGTCAAGTCAAATTGATATTGAATAATTTAGAACCAAAAGAAAATGATACTGATTTGGGTAATCAATCTGGTAAGGAATATAGAAGATAAAACTTGGGAAAAATAAATTTCAAAAGTGCAAATTAGCTAGCTAGTTCAATATCAGATCCAGTGACCAAACCCTTTGGAAAACAGTAAACTAGCTAAATGGAAAATGATAAAACCCTAAAGGATCAATTAGAGGGATAATTACCTCTTGCAAATCATTGATTTGATTGGTGATGGTGAGAGCCATCAAAATCTGTTCATCATCATGATCATCGTTATCGCTTCCCCTTGACCTGAGGCCATGGATGATGATCTCCTACACATACCCCTACTAAACAGGCCCAAAGAGCTACTCCTTCTATTGAATGTATAGTGACAATGGCGGACTCGAGAAGAGATGGTAGCTAGGGTTAGGTTTTAGGGGTTGATCTTATCTAGTCCAGATCGTGCTCGTGTATCTCGCTGACGTGTGCCTAAGACTTTTGAAAGATGAATGGACAATGTTCATGGCCACGTATCTTTAAGCTTAATAAAACCTCAGTGCAAACATTGATTCAAAACTGACAAAATTTAGTGAATAAATAACAAGTCATGCTTCTGATTAGAAAAGAAACACACTTCGAAAAAACAAAACTAATCGAAAATGTCACTTATTCACATAACTTACGATCTATAAGGAGGCAACATCTTTGATTTTCTAACAACAATCTCAAGATCGATCAAGCAAGTGAAGCAAAATAAATAATTACCTTATTCTTATCTTTCTCTATCTTGAGGTTAGTTTCATTTAACTTTTCAAGTTTCTCTTTGTGAGAAGAAATAGTGAGCATGAGACTATGTGCATGAATATGATAAATCTTTTTAGCTAGTTAATGAAAAGACTATGTGCATCGCAATGTACATTATTGTTTATTAAATTCCCACCGGCAAGCTTACATTCTAGGGTGTACATAACAAGTTTTAGTCCGAGGGAAACACCAATCACCACCACAAGTCTCGTTTGACCGACCCATAACCTAAACCAGCATCCCAACCCACGCATCCAATTTCTCCGATCCACATTCAAATATACCTTCAACCCTCCCACATATCGAACCTCTACCTTCTACAACAATTTGAAAAAATTATATATGAATTCTCCTAAAATAAAATCAAAGGATAAAGCTGAAATGAGTACAAAAGTTGATGAAATACATAGGAAGTTAAAAATTGAACCAAAGATTAAAATGAAATCAGAGGACAAAGCTGAAACCGAATAATCCACAAAAACGAAAGTAATCTTGGATATATTATAAAGACCATTATTGCAATGTAACCAAAGTTACAATGACGAATAAGTGTATAATGATTGACCCATGTAGTTTCTTTTTAGCTAATTTTTTAGTAAATTTACGATTATGTTGTAGATAGTATATTAAAGTGTGATTGCGTAAATTTTAGATAGATTTGGTTACTAATTATTCTTTCCTTAATAGGATTGTATTTACTTGGAGGACAAGTAATCCCTCTTTTTACTACTATAAATAAAGGTACTGTGTAGGGGGGACAACACATATCTAATAAACACAGAGAAATCCCTACACTTTCTCTACCCTCTCTCTTGCTGCACCCTCTCTTTCCTTGTCAATTAAATAGGCCACAACAGGTGATGTGAAAACTATGATTTTACTAAATTCATTTGAGATGTGGGATATCAATGAGTTGATTTCCATTTGCTGTCAAGAGGAAGAAAGGATGAAGAAAGCAAGAATGAAGCTGTGAATCTGGTGCAGTATGGAAAAGGAAAGGCCAAAGCTTTCAGACCAACCAAAACTACCACATTCAAAAGTGGCAGAGCTGCATTAAGTCAGGTTTTTCATATCTTGGCACTAAGAAACATGCTCCCATTACTTCTATACCTGTCAAAACTAACCTTGCCTCCACTAGCACTGGTCGTAGAATTGACAAAGTTAATGTTAAAAAGTGTTATCATTGTGGTTCCACTGAGAATTTGAGAAAGGAGTGTCCGGCTTTTAAAGCTTGGCTTATTAAGAAAGGTATTATAGTCATAAAAGTTTTTGTCATATTAGAATCAAACATGGTTTTCATTCCTCAACATTCATGGTGGTTTGACACTAGTTGTTCTGTGCATATCACTAATTCATTGTAGGGATTTCAAAACCTGAATGACCAAAGTAAGGAGCATTACAATGTCTATGTTGGAAATGGAAACAAAGTCAATGTTGAGTCAGTTGGTCAAGTCATGTTAAAACTTTCTTCTGATTATGTTTTAGTGTTGACTAATGTACCTTTCTTGCGAAGGAACTTACTTTCAGCTTCAAAGTTTGTAAGGGAAGGTTTTTCTTTCATTATTGGTGATGACACTTATATTCGGTTTTCTTTTAAAAATCAGTATGACAATTTGCTTGGTTATGCATCACTCAATGGAGATCTTTGGCAGTTGCATTTTCATGAATGTGTCAATGTGGAAACCTTAGCTCCTAAGAGATTGGTCACTAATAATGATTCTTCCATGTTATGGCATTGAAGATTAGAACACATCTCAAAAGAAAGGATGCTGAGATTAATGAAAATGGGAGTATTGCAGAACTAAAATTTTGATGATTTTGAAAATTTCGTCGACTGTTTTAAAGGAAAAACCACTGCATCAGTTAAAAAGACTAGTTCCACTAGAAGTCAAGGTCTATTAGAAGTCATTGACACAAATGTTTGTGGTCCATTTCCAACAAGGACGATTTGTGGCAACTGTTACTTAGTCCTCTTTATAGATGCCTACTTTAGGTACACTTACTTGTATTTAATCTCTGTAAAATCTCAAGTGGTCAATTGTTTTAAAATTTATAAATTAGAAGTGGAAAAACAACTAGGGAAACAAATCAAAGTAGGAAGATCAGAAAGGGGAGGTGAATACGTTAGAAGGTATATAGAAATGGGACAACAAAAAGGACCATTTGCTTTATTCTTGTAGCAAGAAGGGATTATAGCACAGTATACTACACCAGGAACACCATCTCAAAATGGTGTTGTAGAAAGAAGGAGTTATAGCACAGTATACAACTGACTCAACATTCATGGCTCTTTGACACTGGTTGTTTTGTGCTTATCACTAATTCATTGCAGGGATTTCAAAACCTGAATGACCAAAGTAAGGAGCATTACAATGTCTACATTGGAAATGGAAACAAAGTCAATGTTTAGTTAGTTGGTCAAGTCATGTTAAAACTTTCTTCTGATTATGTTTTCGTGTTGAATAATGTCCTTTATGTACCTTCCATGCGAAGGAACTTACTTTTAGCTTCAAAAGTTTGTAAGGGATGGTTTTTCTTTCATTATTGGTGATGACAATTATATTCGGTTTTCTTTTTAAAATCAGTATGATAATATGCTTGGTTATGCATCACTCAAAGGAGATCTTTGGCAGTTGCATTTTCATGAATGTCTCCATGTGGAAACCTTAGCTCCTAAGAGATTGGTCACTAATAGTGATTCTTCCATGTTATGGCATCGAAGATTAGGACACATCTCAAAAGAAAGGATGTTGAGATTAATGAAAATGGAAGTACTGCAGAACTTAAATTTTGATGATTTTGAAACTTGCATTGACTGTTTTAAGGGAAAAACTACTGCATCAGTTAAAAAGACTAGTTCCACTAGAAGTCAAGGTCTATTAGAAGTCATTCACACAAATATTTGTGGTCCATTTCCAACAAGGACGATTTGTGGCAACTGTTACTTTGTCCTCTTTATAGATGACAACTTTAGGTACACTTACTTGTATTTAATGTCTAAAAAATCTCAAATGATCAATTGTTTTAAAATTTATAAATTAGAAGCGGAAAAACAACTAGGGAAACAAATCCATGTAGGAAGATCAGATAGGGCAGATGAATACTTTGGAAGGTATACAGAAATAGGACAACAAAAGGGACCATTTGCTTTATTCTTGTAGCAAGAAGGGATTATGGCACATTATACTACACCAGGAACACCATCTCAAAATGGTGTTGCAGAAAGAAGGAACCGCACTCTTAAAAACATGGTCATAAGCATGTTTTCATAATCACAACTTCCTGAATTCATGTAGGGTAAAGTCATTAAAATTGCAAATTATATTCGCAATAGGGTGCCAAGTAAAGTAGTCACATCCACACCTTTTGAATTATTGACAGGGAGAAGAACAAGTCTTGCACACTTACATAGCTGGGGATGCAAATTTTAAACACGATTATATAATCCAATGGAGAAAAAGTTGGATCTTAGAACTACAAGTTGTTATTTTGTAGGCTATCTTGAGAAATCCAAGGGTTTTAGATTTTATTGTCCCTACTGTTGCACAAGATTGGTTGAGACCAATAATGCCAAATTTATGGAAGACTGTGGTTCATTTCATTCTCACTCAAGGAACAGTTATGCATTTGAAGAAATGGAATTGTCTGGTAACAATGACATAACAACTTTTTTCTTGCCAACAACCATTCTCTCAAACACTTCATTTTTCTTAGCAATCTCAAGAACCAAGTGCTCAACATATTGATCCACCAGTGCCGTTGCAGACCATTACACTTGTCCTTGTTATTGAGACTTCTACATCTTAGCAGCACACTTCAGACCAAAATGCTTCAGGCTCCTCTAATACTACAGTAGTTGTACCTTCCACCACTAAATTGGGAAAATCACAGAGAACAAGAAAACCTGCATTATCCAGTGAATATGTGACTTATCTCAATGAAGTGGAGTAGGCTTTTGGTGATGATGATGACTCTACAACTTTTACTGAAGCTATGCGCAGTTCACAAGTTTCACTATGGTATGCTGCAATGGAAGAAAAATTGAATTCAATGGCACAAAATGGTGTTTGGAGTTTAATTGAAGGAACCAGTGGCATGAAGCTAATTGGGAATCAGTGGGTTTTCAAACTAAAAGAGATTCCAATGGAAATATTGAAAGGCACAAGGCTCAATTCGTAGCCAAGGGATTTACACATAAGGAAGTAGACCTAGCATTCGTGTCGTGTTTTTTGTGTTCGTGTCATTTTCATGTCATACTTGATATCTTAACGGGTTATGTCGTGTAACACCCGTTAAAATAAACAGGTAATATGACCCGACTTGAAATCGACTCGTTCATATTATCAGGTAATCTGACCCGACCCATTAATATTATCAGGTAATATGACCCGACCCGTTACCAATTAAAGAAAATATATTTTAAATCAATAAATAATGAAAATAAAAAACATAATTTGAACAAAAAAAATACAAAACATAATACTAAATTAGTATATGCATACCACATTGTCACATAAATATTACTTCAAAACATTAAAAAAAAAAACATTTGTCTTTCAAATATATATATTCAAAAATAAGTGCCTAATGAAAAAACATTAGGACATTACTATAAAATACCAATGTTTAAGGTTGACGAACCTTGCACGTTTATATATGCTTTCACATTTTTTAGACTTGTACATTAAAGTTTATCAATTTTATTTATTTTGAACTCCCTTAAAAATGCTATTCATAAGGATTTGTATAGTTTTAAAATTTCAAACGACGATGTACCCATACTCAAAGAGTAGATGACACACCCTGTCCCGGAGGAGGTCATGCTGGCCGTCACGTAAGAGTGACGTAACCATTTACACAGTTCGGAAGCTTTAGAGATAATTACTAAGATATTACACCCGAAGGTGTATCCTACTTTTGTGAATTCTGTCAGAACACCGTTGGATTCCTCGTGGCCACCAAAGCACTGCTACTTAGAACCTTGAGGGGCGCAAAACAAAGATGAGTGGGTTAGTAAAACAAAGCTTTTACAAAAATCATCTCGTTATCAAAGCGTTAACCCCTCGCTGTAAAACCAATATACTTTCCCAGAAAATAACATATAAACATATGTGTATCATCATATTCTCAAATCATAATTCAAAATCAGTATTTTGAAAGTATGCCATGCCAGATGCATAAATATATATATATATATATATATCAGGTGAAATAACAAATCAACCGGAGACTCTGCAGTGGTCCTGTACGGCTAATCATATAGCTCAATACCTATGCCTACACACGAGTCGGAACCACTGAGTGGTCTGTACGAAAGGACTTGGTGTAATAATACGCTCTAGTTTTATACTCATCAAAATGGCCGTGCGAATAATCCCAAGTCACCTACGAGTCGGAACCACCTATAGTGGTCTGTACGACATGACTTACACCTACTTGGATCAAAGGGAGCGTACGGTGCGGGAGGTGAATAACATCATAAGCACTAACACCGGTGGTGCAGGTTATGAGCTCTCAACACAATTCATATCATCCATAATTCACATAAATAAAATATAACTCACCTGATACTCACATGTTTATCCGCGGCACCATTTCACATATATGCATCATATACCAATTCATACATTTCATATAATTTCTATGCATGGCATTTTAAAACATACTTTCATTTAAATTTGATTCCTGGGAAAATCAATAGGTATATAGGTATATAACGAAAACAACTGCCCACTCACCTGGAGTCCACGCTATAACTCCCTAAAACGAGTACCGAGGCGTCCCGCACAATCGGCGCCTAGAACAATTATTAAATCACATCTCAGAATACTTGTCGATAGAACACGTAACTCACATAAAACACATCCTCAAGGGCAATCAAGAGTGATTCAAAACTCATTGACCATAAGTCACCCGTCGATCAAAGATCGACGGTAGGGTCCACAACCCTACATAACTCAATCCGGAAGATCCGCATAACAGATTTCCCATCCGTAACTTCTCATGATTCACATTACGCTTATAGAACAACATACTAAAGTTTCGTTATGATCCAACGGTTGGATCTCCGCCAATTTCCAAAATCGAGTGACGATTAACCTTTTATTTTATGAACTTACAAATCCAATTCGGGAAGATCCATACGTCGGATTCCCTATCCGTAAGTTCCTACATTCTTCAAATATTAATTACTACAACATATCAAAGTTTGGTGATGATCCAACGGTTGGATCGCCAATACATATTTTTACTTAACCCCAAATCGTAAAGAATCTGACTCAATAATCCACTCACGTCAAACCACTATCAAAACTGAATTCAGGATATCAAACATAGCCTAAAAATAACATTGACGGCCCACTGGCCTCGCGCCGCCGTGGGTGGCGGTCGGCCGCCCCGGCTCGCCGGAAAATTCAACTTTCTCCAAAAATTCTTAAAATTTGCAGAATTGAATATCTCAAAGAGTAGAACAACTTTCATACCTGTGACCAAGGCCAATTCGGTCAATAAGAGATCCAATTTCAGCAAAAACCGTACGAACCCTAGAATTTGGTGTGATTCGATTCGACCTCCAAACTTGCTCCAACGCCTCCACCACTACCTGGGCTTTGTTCTAGGCCTCAAGAGGATGCCATGGGTGGTGGTAATTGGAAGAAATTGCTTCGGGATTGGGTGATTCGAAGCCAAGACCGCCGCACTGCTCTTTGCGGTTTCACCTATTTTCAAGGCCAAATCTCTTGAAATTTGAGGTGGAATGGATAGAGGGAAGGTCGTGGAGGATTTCCCAAGAACTTTCTTGCAGCAATTCACCGGAAAAATGATGAAATTCCGTCGGAAATGGAGGTAGGAGCCGACCGGGTCGAGAATGGGTTGCGGGTCAAGGTGATGACCCGTCCGTTCCCCTCCTTCTTTCCTCCCTTCTTTCTCTCCTTTCCTCTCCCTCCTATTGGCCGATCTCTTCTCTCTCTTCTCCTCATTCGGCCTGCTCTCTTCCTCCCCTCTCCTTCGCTGCCATCAAGCAGCTTCCTCTCTTCTTCTTCTTCTTCTTCTTCTTATTTTTCTTATTCTTTTTCTTTTCTTTTCCTTTCATCTCCACCATCAAAACTTATTCCTTTTAATCTGGGCCGCCCACGTGGCACTCCAAATTTCTCCACAAAATCTAAAACTCTCTAAAAATAATTAAATTACTAAAATATCCCAAACTTAAAACATTAATATCTTCTTCGATATAGCTCCAAATCACGAACCGCTTGCACCCACGCGTCCATAGTGACGAGTACTACGAGAATATGCCAAGAAGCAAGTCTTACGTGTCATGAAAAGTGATCAACACAAATCAAGGCATATGCTTCAAATGGCCTTTTCGAAATTCCACGTAATAAAATTATAAAAATCATAATTTTTCGGGATGGGCTGTCGCAGTAGAGGATGAGATTACGAGCCTGTGCATATTTTTTTCACTTTTTTCGCACTTGTAAATTAATTATTATAATTTTTTAATGTGTTTGGTATTTTTGAATTACTTGATACTTTTATTTTTAATGTGTTTTATAATTTTTTTAATCTCACTCTTTGCCTATAGTATACTATAAAAATAGTAAATAAATAAAACTTAAATTTTTTAAATTTATATAGAATAAAAATACAATAATACATAATTAAAATACAATATATACATATACACTATGACAAACTTATTAAAACCGTTCAATGGGTGGTCTAGGGTTCCTTTAGGTTTCCCAATTGGGGTAGAGATATTTGTTTTTGGGATAAGGAGATCTCGATTGAGTACATTTTAGGTAAGCGTTGGGTTGCCCCAATTAGGGTTTCGATAATTGAAAATAGGTTAATCATGAGCTCGAGTAGATTGGGGTGGATTGCTAATTGGTTGCTAGTTAAGTGGGTGGAAAGCCCTGAGTGGTCTTTTGAACAGTCAGGTTCTTGGATGATTGTGGTAGCTAATCGGTGGTGTCTGCCTAATCATTGTGAGTCTTTAGGGTTCCTTCTCTTAGTTTTCTCGTTATGCTTTGCTGGGTGGCTGCTTATTGGTCTTTCCACTATTTTGGTTGTATGGTTCTTGATTTGCTGGTTTTGGCTGTTAAGAGACACTTCAAGTTCTGTGCTTTTTTATTTTTGTCTCGCTGCCTTGAGGGTGTTTGTTTGCGACTCTAATTATGAATAGCGTTACTTGGGGTGTAGGAATTGGTTAACTTTCGTTTGCAGCTGCTGGCCGTGGAGATGTTTGGCCTTCCCTAGCCCCTTTTTGCGTTCTTGCATTGGCTATAAGTTGGTGTTTTGGGATGTATTAGACTTCGGGTTAATGCATGTGGCTGCCACTCGCAGTAATTGGCTGAGTTTTGGTATTATGACCTATGGTGTAGGTTCTTCCATTTTCTTTTTATTGTTTTTCTTTATTTTCTTGGTGTGCTTTGATGGTTGGTTTCCCCTAAATGTCTCTATATATTCCGGTTTCAGTGGTGCCTCCCATTCCCATCAAACTTCTTGCTTTCTTATCCCTCCTTTCCTGGTTCTCTTAGAATGTCTAACCCTCAATTGGCTATTTCTTCCTCTAGCAATCCTCGTAGACCTAGAATTTGCTCTGAGAGCTACATACCTAGTCGGGAGTATCCATTTCCTGTTCCTCAACCTGGACAAGAACCGATTGTGGTTGAAGGGCTATGAGCACTTTTACCATAGAGCATGGTGTGACTCGTGTAAACATCCACTTATGCTCTTCCATCAATGTTGAGTATATGCTTTCTAAGGTTCTCATGGGGAAGATGTTCGGTCAACCTCTTGATGCTCGTTTGATCAAGTGGAAGCTGGGGCTGTTATAGAAGAATGAGGTGAAGAGCACCTTCTACTTGAACCATTTCGGAAGGAAATGGTTTGCGCTTGAATTCACGGATGAGGATGATTTGAAATTCATCATGAGGAATTGACTGTGGTACGTTTGTGGTCAAATTTTCCACTTGGAATGGTGGATAACAAACTTCAAGGACATATACGTCATTACCAAGCTGGTTTTCTGGGCTCGTCTACCTCGAGTGCCTGTGCAATACAAAGATGAGAATATTATCAAGGATATTACTCAGCCTATAGGTCATGTGATCAGAGTGGATGAGGTAACTTTGGGTTTAAACGGCTTGTTTGGCAAAGTTCTTTTAGAAGTTGACTTGCGTTTCCCTCTAAAGCGTGTCCTCATTGTTAACCATGAGGTTGACTACCCAATCCTTATTAGTTATGAAAAGATATTTGAAGTGTGTTTTTACTGTGGGAGAATGAGGCTTGAGGGGCATGTGTGCCCTGAAGTTGAAGGGGATGATGGTTGCTTCATGATTGACAAAGTTATTGAGGATGAACCGTCCATTTATCCGGAGGACAGGGTTGTAGATAATGATGTTAAGGCAAGTTTGCAAAAGGATGTGATACTCTGTTTTCCTAATGCCATAATTGTAAAGGACGATTACACAAAGGTTGAGGAATCTACACAACGTGTGGAGGAAGCGGGCCCTAATGAGGAGGGCTGGACTACGGTTGTTCCAAGATGGAAGAAAAAAATGGATAAGAGGAAAATGGGTGACAGCTTAAGAGATGACAGGTCGTATAAAGAAGTGGTTACTAGCCTTAAGCCAAAGTGAGTAGCAAAGGCCGATACAGTGCAAGACTGGGGAATGGCTGCAAAATCAGAGGAGAAGTATCAGCAGGTAAGTGAGAGCAAGAAGGGTTACCAAGACAATGCAAATCATAGTTCTCAAACTGATATGAATTTCATAACTGATTAGAATATGTCTGATTTACATTTGTTTGATGATTTGGTTGAGTTATTTTTTCGGTTTGTCTTATTACAATAATGATCTTAGGCTAGGCAAGGTGAATTTCTTTGATGTTATGTGTATTTTGATAAAAAAAAAAAAATAAGGATGTGATGATGTCAAACATGGGGAGTGGTGAGTCTGAAGCTAGGAAGAACTCGGGAAGTTTTGTTGCTGCCATGCTTGTGGCTGAGGCGGCTTCCGTGAGTGCTAGGCGAACTATTGGAATGATAAGTCCAAGAAAACGTGTCCGCGATGAAGATGCTGATGAGGCTGGTCCGTCCACTTATCTCGAGGAGCTAGACTGATGAAGGGAATTGTTTGGAATTGTAGGGGAATGGGAAGACCTTATTTTACCAGTAATTTTAGTTTTCTTAATAGCTTGGTTAAGCTAGATTTCTTGTGTTATCGAAACTAAAACTGTTGACAAAGCCCTGTTGGTTGTTTTAGAAGGTTTTTTTGATCAATCTTTTGGTTTTAACCCTGAGGGGAGATCTGGGGGCATCTTTATTTGTTGGAATGCTAATGCTCTTAATCTAAATGTGGTTGCTGCTTCTCCTAGATATATTCATGCTTTAGTTAAAGATGTGCGTGCAAATATTGAGTACTACGCTACTTTTGTCTATGTCTATCCTCAGAAATCTCTCTAAGACAGTTTGTGGGAGGATTTTTTATCTTTAAACCCTGTGGATAAGCCCTGGATGTTGCTTGGAGACTTTAATAATTTTACTTGCATTCAAGAAAAATGGGGTGGGAATCAAAGTGTTAGTACTCATATGACAAAATTTGTGAATTTTTTAAACAATGTTGGGCTTATCTCTTTACAAGCTTCGGGTGTTCCTTTCACTTGGACTAATAAGCACAAGGATGACTCGCTTATTTTTGAGAGATTAGGCAGGGTTGTTGCCAATTCCTATTGGCTTGAATTGCACCAAAACTACTTTCTCCACAACTACCCTATCCTGGGGTCTAACCATAGTCCTTTGTGGTCTAACCATAGTCCTTTGTTTCTAGATACCGTTGGTACTCAAGTTAGTCGAAGGAAGAAGTGCTTTAAATTTGAAGCCATGTGGAATCTTCATCCTAAGTTTAAACAGTTTGTAAAGGGGGTGTGGAAATGCAGGGAGGGGTTTCCCCCTCTTGATCATTTTAGGGGTTGCTTAGGTACTTTCTCCTTTCTTGTTAAAAATTGGAATCGTATGGTTTTTGGGTCTATTAGGGAGAAAAAAAGATAAAATTTTGAATGAGCTGGACCATGTCCAAAAGGAAATTATGTCTCTCGATTATAGTATAAACCCTACTAACAATTTCCATGAGAACGTTCACTTAAAGGCTCAAATCAGTGAAAGACTCGCTCAAGTCCTTAAGGAGGAAGAACTTATGTGGGAACAAAAAGCCAAGTCTAATTGGTTAAAGCATGGAGATAGAAATACAAGATTTTTCCAATTGTGTGCTACGATCAAAAGAAAGCAAAATGAAATTAATAAAATCTGAGATGGCAATGACATTTGGCAGTATAGAGGTAAGGGCTTGGAGCAAGTTTTTGTGCAAGAATTCAAAATGCAATTCACCAATCAATCTAATACTACTGCTGATCGCACCAACTTGATCACTCTGGTAATAAAACCTTGCATTTCAAATGATTAAAATATCATGTTAACTGAAGTACCTTCAAATGAAGGGATTTGGAATGTTGTTAAAAGTGATGTGAAAATTAACTTGACACTCAAATTAAACCCTATTGATGACAATTGTAGTAGAGATGCAAGTAGCGATCGTTCTAGACCAGGGATTAACTAGGGATGCTAATCAACACAAATAAGACTCAAAAACACTAAACTAGACTCTATAGACTCAAAACTGACTCAAAACAATAAAAACAGCAAGAAACAATAAAAAAGACTCAATTCTAGACCTAACAATTGGTTTTGACGAAAATAAAACTTAAAAGACTCAAACAACTAAAAGAAAACAGGTTTTGACTCAATAAACAAGACTTAAGGAAAAGGGATTTTATTTTGACGAAATTGAAACTTTAAAACAGAAACTTGTAAACTAAACTCAAAAGACACGAAATTGGGTGAATTACGATGGTGAAACGCTAGTTAGAGGGTTCCTTCTCCACCCATGAAACATATGCATACGAATCGATTTCCAGTTATTCTTTCGACAAACCATGAATGACAATGCCCCGAATTAATTGTATTGAACTAATTAATTCTCAGATTTCCCTAGATTCATTGAATTGAATGGATAACACATCACAACCAAATTATTCTTTATTAAGCTTCGTGAAAATCATAAGCATTGACAAGGCATTCGTGACTATGACTGCATGACACTCCTGCCAGGAATTTACTTAACGCGATCGTGACTAGCAACCTCCACTACTTGTAAATATAAGTTTGTAACTATTAGGTGAAACTCCCTTATATTTTAGCATCAAATTCATGCATGCAAACTAAGTATGCATCCCTAATCAACATACAAGAATAAGTTTTAAATCAAACAGTTAAGCAAATTGCATTCACGATTTATGAAATAATAACTGGATGTAATCAATTCATATCACATATATGTTCATGGCTTTGAATTCTCCCCTAGCTAAAACGAGTTTAGTTCCTCATGTTCGCAATTAAACAAAGATAAATAAATTTAAACATTGAAAACAAAGGATAGAATACACCTAGAAACGCTCCAACAATCCAACGTCTTGAATGGCAAGCACGGCTCCAGATGGCTCATTCTTTCTTCTTCCTTGCAAAGCTGCGGCACAAGAAGTTGTGTGGTGGATGGATGTAGGTGAGTTATGGTAGAGGGTGGAGGTTTGAATGGTGCGGCAGATTGGGGTATATATAGGCCTAGGGATTACTTGGCCTAGGCTGCCAAGGAAAAGGATTTAGGACTCCAAATCCTCAAGGAACAAGGCTAATTACAAGTCACAAACCAGAGAGGACAAGGAAACCTTTGTGCGACAGAAAACCTAGCTTCTAGAAGCCAAAATCCAAAGGGAACAAGGATAAAGAGGTGCGACATCTAGAAGGATATCCTATAGGGACCAGACGCCACTTATTTAGGGGTTCTAGATGGTCTAAAGTCAGATTTCTAGAACAAAAGGCCTAAAACATGCGGCACCTCTGTAGGAAATGATAAGGTGTTCTAGAAATCAGGTTTGAAGTCTCCTAAACTGAAATTAAATCCCTTTTGTAGCTGGAAACAAAGTAGGATAAGATTAGGATAGGATAAGATAAGGTTTTGATAAGATAAGGTAGTTTGGATAATGTTTCGGATAATTCTCCTTCTTTGTAGCTGATTCCTTATCTTCTTTGACTTGAATTTATTTCTCCAACTCTTTTGCACATTCCTACCCTCTCTTGAACTTCAATTTCGTCCATCCATTTTGATCCATGCATGTGACATCCATTCTTGGCCCAAAAATGCTCCAAATTGCCTCTTTTTGCATACTTTGCCATAATAACCTGAAATTGCACGAAAATGACTTTAAACACTATAATAAGTAGTAACTAACTAAGAAAATGCAAGAAAACACTCTAACTAAGTAGCATAAATATGCTCCTATCAAATTCCCCCACACTTAGCTTTTGCTAGTCTTCGAGCAAAACAAAACAAACAAAACATAACCTAAACCTTCCAACATTTGCCTCAGGGATTTCCAATGGTACATAACATGTCAAAAATCACTACTCACATAGATTTTAGCCGTCCCTACTCTCAAGCACATACTTAATCACAGTTACCACTCACTAGCTTGCATTTAATCAATTAAAACAACGTTTTGAATGTAGTATCATGCCTTAGAGAATCGCTCAACTCCTTACAAGATATACACTCTATTTTCACACAGATTATCTGACTACACTCCCTATACTAGATATATGTGAGAAGATTGATGTAAACAAGAAAACTAGTACTCACATATGTTTAAAACAAAGAAGGCATTTTCTGGAATTATTAATGCATATATATATATATATATATATATATATGATCTCATGAACGGAATGCCACTACTTAGACGCGAGAACCAGGGATACCATATGCTCATACCAATCCCAAACTCCACATTATTGAAACACATAACAGTCAAGATAGAAGTCTAAGGGTTGTAACGGGGCTAAGGTATTGGCTAACAAAGAAAGGTAAAAGATAAACGAAAGTTCTTAAAAAAATAGTAAGCAAGACAATGAAATCACACTTAGAATCCCTTTTAAATGCAGCAATCAACTTTAAACACAAAGGAAGATTCATGCAACACTTAGGGTCGAATTCAACTTTTTTGGACCCTTTCTTCAACAACCAACACTTGTGAGCTCATTGTCACTTATTTTGAAACTCTTTTTCTTTCTTTTCACAACTTTTTCTTCTTCTTTTTTTTTTTTTTTTTTTTTCCTTCTACCCGTGCCCTTCTTGTTTCTTTTGGCACACAAAAACGTACAACCTCCCCCACACTTGTTTTTCTGCAATTTGTAGATCAAAAGGAATCCCTCTAGGTTATGCTTTACTATTCTTTAAGAACAAGGGTATGGATAGTCCTATTCTAGGCTAGGTAAGGTTAATGTGGGCTAACAAAGAACATAGGCTAAACAAGGCTCAAAAGGGTTAAACCTACAAAACAAATGAGAAAGGGGTGCGGCTGTTTGGCTCTTGGTTCACTAAACAACTTCATCTTGTTATTTGTTATGCTAATCAATTTCATGCTTTGAATGAAACGGACATGAGTTCTAGTATTTGGAACTAAATGATGAAACGCATTCTAAGTAACAACCAAGCAAAAAATGATGAGATCATGTAACGACTTCAAAAAACAGAAATGCACAGATTAATAACTCTCCAAATAAACGTTTACGCTCAAGTCTCTCAGGGTTGTAGTGTTAGTTTGAGTTACTTCCTTCAAGCATCTTACAAAAACTGATTTTTTCTTCTTCTTTGTGATTACATGTGAATTCGTAAACAACAACTACAATTAAGCATAAACCGAAGAGCATATCAAACTTCCATCCATGTTTGTAACTTTCTTTAACAGTCATGCAATTAAAAACCAATCCTCATCATTGTGTTGGAAGGTACCCTAAGACACAAACACACAAAAACGACTCTAAAACGACTTTTTTTGGCTTTTTCAAAACTGTTTTCAAATTTTTTTTTTCAAAATTTTCGTATTTCCTTTTAAAGACATACAAAGACACATCAAAACACAATAAAAACACTCAAAAACAGTGAAAACAACTGTAGAAATGCTAGGTGGTAAAAACCCATGAATTTTCAACAAAAACAGCTTGTTTACGCCCCCACACTTAAACCAAACATTATCCTCAATGTTTCAAACATAGACTCACACACAAACAAGCATATAACACAACTAACAAACATAACAAAGATGGCAAAGTAAAAGCAATAAAGAGTAGGGTTTAGAAATGCAAATCTGGTTGTAGGGCCGAAGCTTCCTAGTTCTTCTTTATTTGCATGGTTTGCCTCCCAAGAAGCGCTTGCTTTAACGTCTTCCAGCCGGACGAATCCTTCAATTATGCTTCATTGAAGGCCACGGCATGGAATTGATCTTTGAATGGAAGGTGATACTTGAAATGATCCGGCAATGGTTTAAATTCTAGTGTGGGTGCCTGAATCAGTAACAACATATTAGTATAAAACAAAATTGAAATTCGGGGAGGTGGCTTACTTGTTTGCTCCGACGAGAACTCAAGGACAAACACCACTTCTTTGAATGTTTCAGGAACCTTGCACTTGGCCAGATTGAATGTGATGGTTGTGACTTGTCCCGTGTCATAAAATTCAACTTCTTTGGGCTTTGTTGTCTCAAATACATCCTCTTTGATGCATTCTTGGTATTCTCCAGCCACTTCCTTCTCTTGAATCCTTCTTCTTGATGTACAAAGTTCTTCAAAGAAATCAACACATTCTGGAATTTGATTTGGTGTACCAAGAATTGGAATATCAATTTGCACCTTTGGGAAGGCTTCCACGATGTCTTTTTCACTTTCTTCGTTCTTGGAAATCATGAACCTGCGAGGAAAGGGTACATTTGGAGGAATAACATTAGATTGAACTGAATTTGAACCCAACTTACCTTGATTGGATGGCTTAGAAACACTAGGGGCCTACAGCAAGGGTGGTTCTACCCTTGCCGTAGGTATGTCTTCTTCCTCTTCTTTGATCAGCAGCATCTTTTCATCCATGTTTTGGCTTGGTTTGGACGTCTTGGGTTCATCTCCAACCTCCATGCCACTTTCCAAGGTGATAGCTTCATCGATTTCAAATTCTCCCATTGGATTTACAATGGTTGAATTGGAAAGTTCACTTTGTTCTTAAATTTGTACCACAAATTCCGCTATCTGTCCAATTTGCTTTTCCAAATGGTCCACCCTTTTGTTTTGATTTTCTTGTCCCTGAGACAAAGAAGTGAGTTACTTAATGACCGTATAATGGTAAGTATTCCCGCCTGTCACGCAGGTGACCAGGGTTCGATCCCCGGCAACGGCACCAAAAATTTGATGTGAAAATTAACTTGACACTCAAATTAAACCCTATTGATGACAATTGTAGTACAGATGCAAGTAGGGATCGTTCTAGACCGGGGATTAACTAGGGATGCTAATCAACACAAATAAGACTCAAAAACACTAAACTAGACTCTATAGACTCAAAACTGACTCAAAACAATAAAAACAGCAAGAAACAATCAAAAAGACTTAATTCTAGACCTAACAATTGGTTTTGACAAAAATAAAACTTAAAAGACTCAAACAACTAAAAGAAAACAGGTTTTGACTCAATAAACAAGACTTAATGAAAAGAGATTTTATTTTGACGAAATTGAAACTTTAAAACAAAAACTTGTAAAGTAAACTCAAAAGACACAAAATTGGGTGAATTAAGATGGTGAAAGGCTAGTTAGAGGGTTCCTTCTCCACACATGAAACATATGCATACGAATCGATTTCCAGTTATTCTTTCGACAAACCATGAATGACAATGCCAAGAATTAATTGTATTGAACTAATTAATTCTCAGATTTCCCTAGATTCATTGAATTCAATGGATAACGCATCACAACCAAATTATTCTTTATTAAGCTCCGTGTAAATCATAAGCATTGACAAGGCATTCGTGACTATGACTGCATGACACTCCTGCCAGGAATTTACTTAACGCGATCGTGACTAGCAACCTCCACTACTTGTAAATATAAGTTTGTAACTATTAGGTGAAACTCCCTTATATTTTGGCATCAATTTCATGCATGCAAACTAAGTATGCATCCCTAATCAACATACAAGAATAAGTTTTAAATCAAACAATTAAGCAAATTGCATTCACGATTTATGAAATAATAACTGGATGTAATCAATTCATATCACATATATGTTCATGGCTTTGAATTCTCCCCTAGCTAAAACAAGTTTAGTTCCTCATGTTCGCAATTAAACAAAGATAAATAAATTTAAACACTGAAAACAAAGGATAGAATACACCTAAAAACGCTCCAACAATCCAACGTCTTGAATGGCAAGCACGGCTCCAGATGGCTTCTTCCTTCTCCTTCCTTGCAAAGCTGCGGCACAAGAGGTTGTGTGGTGGATGGTGTGGTGGATGGATGTAAGTGAGTTATAGTAGAGGGTGGTGGTTTGAATGGTGCAGCAGATTAGGGTATATATAGGCCTAGGGATTACTTGGCCTAGGTTGTCAAGGAAAAGGATTTAGGACTCCGAATCCTCAAGGAACAAGGCTAATTACAAGTCAGAAACCAGGGAGGACAAGGAAACCTTTGTGCAACAAAAAACCTAGCTTCTAGAAGCCAAAATCCAAAGGGAACAAGGATAAAGAGATGCGGCACCTCTGTAGGAAAGGATAAGGTGTTCTAGAAATCAGGTTTTAAGTCTCCTAAACTGAAATGATTTCCCTTTTGTACTGGAAACAAAGTAGGGTAAGATTAGGATAGGATAAGATAAGGTTTTGATAAGATAAGGTAGTTTGGATAATGTTTTGGATAATTCTCCTTCTTTGTAGCTGATTCCTTATCTTCTTTGACTTGAATTTATTTCTCCAACTCTTTTGCACATTCCTAGCCTCTCTTGAACTTCAATTTCATCCACCCATTTTGATCCATGCATGTGACATCCATTCTTGGCCCAAAACTGCTCTAAAATGCTCCAAATTGCCTGTTTTTGCATACTTTGCCATAATAACCTGAAATTGCACGAAAATGACTTTAAACACTATAATAAGTAGTAACTAACTAAGAAAATGCAAGAAAACACTCTAACTAAGTAGGATAAATATGCTCCTATCAAAAAGCATTGGAGCTCTTAAAGCCCCAGGGCCGGATGTCATCCATGCAAGTTTCTTTCAGGAATGTTGGGAGAAGGTGGGACCTTCAATGTGCAATATGGTGAAAGACTTTTTTGTAAATAATACAAGCCTCAAGTTAATCAACCATACAAATATTGCCCTAATTCCGAAAGTGGAGAATCCGAAAAACGTCAATAACTATCACCCAATTAGCCTCTATAATGTTAGTTACAGAATTATAACGAAAGTCATGATTACCAGGTTAAAGCCCCTTCTTTAGGTGTGTATTTTGCCCAACCAAGGTGTTTTTGCCCCAGGTAGGTCAATACAGGACAATATTCTTATTCCTCATAAATTGGTTCTTAAGTTTTAACAGGAAGAAAGGCAGAACCGTGGAGCTAGCTATCAAGCTAGATTTGGAGAAAGCGTATGATCTTCTAAACTGGGACTACATCAAATGTGTGTTGGAAGGGTTTGGGTTTTGTCATAAGTGGATAAATCTAGTTATGGAATGTGTATCTTTTACTTCCTTCTCCATTAATATTAATGGTGACTTTCATGGATATTTGTGTGCAAGTAGAGGTATTAGGCAAGGCGACCCATTATCCCCTTACATTTTCATTCTTTGTATGGAACCCTTGATTAGGAAGTTGAATGAGTAAGCGTATACCCCAAAATCCCATATTAGCTTGCTCACCTCCCTTTTTGGCTACAAAGTATCTAATCTAGTCTTTGCAGATGACTGCCTTATCTTTGCCAAGGCATCTCCAAAGGGTGCCTAGAAGGTATTAGAAGTTTTAAATTGCTTTGCAAATGCTTCGAGTCAACAAATAAATTTCAACAAATCTTCTTTATATTTTTCTTCTAATACAACTAACCAGATAAGAAGTGAAATTGTTAACATTCTTCAAATACAACATAAAACCACCATTGGAAAATATCTCGGTATACACAACATTGTGTTCTGGAATGACCCTTTAAATGGAAATGAGCTAATCAGGAGGTTCAAGTAGAAGCTTGGAAGTTGGAAGGCTCACACCCTTTCAAAGGCAGGAAGATTTACCCTTGTCAAATTAATCATTTCAGGTATGCCTAATCATATAATGTCTTGTTTTAAATGCCCTTATAAACTAACAAGCCAATTAAATAGGGAATGTAGACAGTTTTTCTGGGGCAATAGTCATAGGTGTAACCCTGTAAGTTGGAAGAAAATTTGTAGACCAAAGAGTGCGGGTGGTTTAGGTATTAGGAACCTAGACCATTTCATTAAGGCGTGTCTTGCTAAACTAGGTTGGAGAGTGCTTTTCGATAAGGATAATTGGTGGGCTAATATATTCAGGAGAAAGTACCTTAGACATGATGGGTTTCTAGAGACTAAAGCTAAACAAAACCACTCGCTTGCCTCGAAAGGAATCCTGGGGTCTAGAGACATTATCATAATGGGTATGAGGTGGGTGGTGGGTGATGGCAAGGACATCCTGTTCTGGATTCACAATAGGGTTTTTCCTCACCCTCTCTTCTATCTTATCCCTGAGAATCAAAGACATCAAATCTAATGGGGAATCAAGGTTGTTGAGTTTATTTTTGATGGGCATTGGGATAAGAACAAGTTAAATCAAGTAATAGACAATTATATAGCTAATAAAATATGTAATATTCCTATTCCTATTCATGCCTCCAAGGATGTAGTTGTCTGGGGACCTAGTAATAATGGTAAGTTTTCGGTAAAATCTGCGACTTGGCTTCAAATGGAGGATCTTGGCCCTTCCCTGGATCAAAACCTTATTAATAGAGTTTGGAAGCAAGTCTTGCCTCCCAAACTAAAGTTATTTGCCTAAAGTCTCATTAAAGGTAAACTATAAACTAGAAAGAAGCTAAGCATGTTCATTCCTAATATAAATACTCAGTGCCCCATGTACAACGACCAAGAGGAAGATATTGATCATCTGTTCCTCCACTATCAGTATGCTAAGCAGGTTTGGAGTTATGCCACTTATTTGTCGTTATCAAATTTTGATATCAATCTCAGGATAAGTGAATGGCTTGTGAACCTCTCTCACCAAAATTCAAATGCTGTAAGCAATTTAAGCAAAGCTCTTTCCATTTGCTGGCAGATTTGGAATCATAGGAATGGAAGCATTTTCATAAACGAAAAGCATGTCCATAGCAGAGCTTTTCTTCGTGCTATGGCTATGGTTAATGACCACTTCAAGGAAAATGTTGAGAGATGGGAAAATACACAGGTGACAAGTTAAAATAATTTGATTAAGTGGAATTGTCCAACATACCCATACGTAAAAATAAATTTTGATGGGTCGGTGTCAAACTATTTGGCGGCAGGAGGTTTCACTATCAGGAACTGGAGCAGTAAGCCTATTCTCGTTGGTGCTATGAGTTTGGGGTCATCCACCATCAATGTTGCTGAGGCCATGACGTTACGTGAAGCCCTAATATGGGCTAGGAGGAGAAACCTGACGCATGTGTTTATGGAGGGGGACTCAAAGCTTATCATTGATGTTGTTCGTGGAGCTTGTGAAACGCCATGGAACTTGAGGTCTGTCATTGAAGATATCAGGTGGTGTGCCTCGTTTTTCCAAGATATCAAGTTGGGGCATGTTTTAAGGGAAGCAAATTTTGTTGCAGACGCTAAGGCGTCTGTTGGGCTGAAAACGGATAATCTTTGTATCTGGGATGCTTGTCTTCCTGCCGAAGCAAACTTAGGCCTTTTGTTTGATTCTAATGGCTAAGTCTGTGTGAGGGGCTTCTCTTTTTAATGTATTTTCCTTTTCACATCAAAAAAATAATAAAATACATTATGACTATTGTATTTTATAGTAAGTTTTTTTAGTAGTTTAAAAAAATTGAAATCATCAAAATAACTTTTCTTAACGTTTCGAAACAGGTTACTCGCGTGTCACCTTCGTTTAAACCTGTTAAGGACTCGTTATTAAGGGATTCCTATCGTGTGACCCGATAACGACCCGATTAGTTATTGTATTGACCCAAAACCCATTATTTTCGTGTCGTTTACGTGTTGTGTAAGAAATTGCCAGGTATAGAAGGAAGGCTTGGATTACATAGAGACTTTTTCACTAGTTTCAACCTAGGATTCTTTCAGGATCATCATTGCCCTTACAAATCATTTTCACCTTGAGTTGCATCAAACAGCCGCAAGGATTCATGAAAAGGAAAATAAAGGTTTTGTATGCAAGCTTAACAAGTCTATATGTGGACTTAAACAAGCTTCTGGGCAATGGTACAAGAAGTTTGATCTAGTGGTAACTTCATTTGGTATCTGTGAGAACAAAATTGACAATTGTATTTATTTGAAGTCAGCAAGATCAGGGTTTATCATCACGGTGTTGTATGTTGATGACATACTCTTAGTAATTTCCAGTGTTCAACTCCTTATTGAACTAAGAGAATGCTTTGAACCAACTTTGACATTAAGGATTTAGGTGAGACACACTTTGTTTTGGGAATTGAAATTGTTGAGATCGATCCAAATGCACCATTGGTCTTTCACACAAGAACTACATTGACAAGGTACTTAAGAGGTTTAACATGTCCAGTGACAAACTTTGAAGTGAAAGCCATGAAAAAGAAACCTTGTGCTTCACTTTAATGTATGCACAGGTATGCACTAGGCCAAACTTGGCTTTTGCATTGAGTGTACTTGGAAGGTTTTAATCGAATCCTGGTTTAGCACATTGGAATGCAAGAAAGAAAGTGCTGAGATACTTGAAAATAACTCGAGAGTATCTGCTAGGGTGTCATCATGTGGAGAATTTAGAAGTAATATGTTACACTGATGCTGATTTGGGAGGCTGTGTAGATGACAGAATGTGATAGGAGCATATTTATGCTACTTAGTTAGTGTGTTTTCTTGCATTTGCTTAGCTATTTGTTACTTAGTATAGTGTTTAAAGTCATTTTCGTGTGTTTTTAGGTCCAAGAAGCAAAGTTGGCAAAAAGATGCATTTTGGAGCATTTTAGAGCAAATCTGGGCTTGGAATGGATAGCACAAGCAATGGGCATGAAGATGGACGAATTTGGAGTCTAAATGGAGTTGGGAATATGTTTCAAGGTTGGAGAAATAAATTCAAATCATTGAAGATAAGGAATCAGCTCAAAAGAAGGAGGATTATCCAAAACATTATCCAAACAACCTTATCTTATCTTATCTTATCCAACCCTTATCTTATCTTAACAAACCTTATCATATCCTAATCCTTTTCTAATTCAATTCCTGGTACAATAAGGGTTTATTTTCTGATTGGGGGACATTTAAATTAAGTTTCTAGAAACCCTAAGCCTTGCCGCACCTAGCTTTCCAGAAAACCTGATTTCCTTGCCTTGCAAGGCTTTCTAGAAGCCTTATCCTTCCTTATCCAAATCTGCCGCACCTTAGGCCCTTTCCCATTGGAAATCTGATTGTTTTGAGCCTATTTCTGGATGGATTTGGCTTTCTAGAAGTCCTAATCTGATTCACTTAAGGTTTTTGGTGCCTATATATATATATATATTAATCAACCCTTTGCCGTACACACCACCCTCCATATACATCATTCACGCCAGAAATCATCCACCACTCTCTGCCGCCCCTTTCCTTCACCATTCTCCATAGTTTCTGACCTAATTCACCCTCTGCCGTGCCATATCATCCACACAAACCCAGAAAACCCCTCTTGTGCCGCAGCTATTCAAGGAAGGAAGGAGAAGGTGCCACTCTAAGTCGTGACTATTGCTGGAGCGTTCTTAGGTGTTGTCTATCTTTGTTTTCAATGTTTCAATTCAGTTTTCTTTGTTTAATTGCTATCATGAGGAACTAAAGCCCTATTAGTTAGAGGGGGAATTTGAAGCCATGAATATATGTTTCTTATGATTTGATTTACTCCAGTTATGATTTCATAAATTGTGAATGTGGTTTACTTATCTGTTTTATTAAGAACTTGTTCTTGTGTGTTGATTAAGGATGCATACTTAGTTTACATGCATGAATTTGATGCTAGAATATAAGGGAATTTCACCTAATCGTTATGAACTTATATTCACAAGTAGTAAAGGTTGCTAGTCACAATCATGTTAAGTAAACCCTAGGCTGGATTAACATGCGTCTTCCATAGTTATGAATGCCTTGTCAATGTTCATGATTTCCATTGAACTTAATGATCTTTGTTGAATGTCTCTATCATGCGTATTCCATAGTTAGGGAGTTTGAGAAAGAATAATTTGGTTGTGATGCGTTATCCATTCAATTCAATGAATCTAGGGAAATCTGGGAATTGATTAGTTCAATACAATTAATTCGGAACATTGTCATTCATGGTTTATCGAAAGAGTAACTGGGAATCAAGTTGTATGCATATGTTTATGTGTGGATAAGGATCCCTCTAACTAGCCATTCACCCATTTAAATCACCAATTTCGTGCCTTTTTAAGTTGTCTTTACAATTTTGTTTGTTTAAGTTTAAATTCGTTCAAAACCAATCCCCTGCTTTTAGTTTGTGTTAGTAGAGTCTAAATTCGTCAAATCTTGAGTCTCTTAGTCTTTTGAGTCAATTTGAGTCTTAATTTCGTTCAAATCAATCTTAGGTGTTAGTTTTGAGTCTAGATAACTTGTTTTGTGTGTTTTAGGTCTATTTAGCTTGTTTTGAGTCTTTAGAGTCTAGAAACTGTTTAATTGAATTCTATTTGCTGTTTTGAGTTTGTTTTGAGTTATTTGAGTCAAGTTAGGTTGTTTAAAGGTGTCTAGAGTTAAAATTCGTCCAAATTGATCCCTAGTACTTGTTTTCATTGTTTTAAGTCCAGTTTAGTGTTTTAGAGTGTAATTTGTGTAGATTAGCATCCCTTCTAATCCCCGGCCTAAAACGATCCCTACTTTCATATACTACGTCGATAGGGTTTTAATTTGAGTGTCAAGTAATTCTCACATCAGAATGTCAACTAATGGGTATGTTTTCATTATGTGTGGAGGAGCAATATCATGGAAGAGTAAAAAGGAAACTACACGAGTTGTCTCAACAATGGAATTAGAATACATTGGCTGTTTTGAAGCAATGAAACAAAGTAATTGCTTGAGAAACTTAATCCATGAAATGCAAGTGGTGAAAAGCATTGAAAAACCCTTGAAAATATATTGTGACAATGCAACAACAATCTTCTTTGCCAAGAAACAACAGAAGATCAAAAGCTTCAAGGTTAATGGATATCAAATATTTGAAGGTAAAAGATAAAGTGAGGGAAAGAGTGATTAAGATTAAACATCTTCGCACTTACAACATGATTGCAGATCATCTAACAAAGGCTCTACATGTACAACTTTTCAAAGACATGTAATGAGCATGGGTTTACAAACATGCTTAGATCATGTTTAAATGTGGGAGTAAGGTATGGTATTTTACTCATGGTGATGAATTCATAATTATGAAGTGATTGTGTTTGGTATAGTTGCAAACATCTCTTAAAGTATGCGTATTTTGTTATTTCATGATGCTCATGAAATAATTGGTAATGCAAAAACATTAAAGGATACAGAAATGTATTAAAGAAGGCCAACCATATGTGGGAGGATAGATAGTACCATTGAAGTTCCCTACTAAAGTTCCTTGATTTATAACATCAGTACTAACTTCAATTGGTTTGTAATTCTAGAGTATTTATACAATGTTTGTATATTGTTTTCTTGAGTTCAACTGATAAGTTGGTAATTGGATGTAAAAGTCATTATGAAATTTGTATATATAAATCAGTGATCACCATGTTTTCTTAGCATAATTTGCATATGGTTTTAATTACACTCATCTAGGAGACTGTAAGGTTTTTTCAATAATGTGAGTTGTAACAAAAACCAGGTTATTGTATATGTTATGAAAACCTAATGGACTCGTATTATTAATGGACTTACAATATGTGTTTTGGTCATGATAAAACACTTAAAAGGGAAGTCACTACCACACAAAATCAAGAGGATAAGTTGGTTACAAACTCTCTTCATCGTGACATAACTACAACCATGATGGGTGGATTAAATATGATTTTATGCGAACAAAATTGCTGCATGGTCTCTCTTCACAGATGCCAGTTCTTTATATACAATTCAATCCCCATCAATTGTAGAACCTTACGAGTCCTAGAAAAGAGAAGAACACAACCTATATTTTCACCATTTTGTCTGCAGTAAATGTATTACTACAAACCCTAGTTCTGATAGCTTTTGGTTGCTTGCTTCTGGTTCTGTTTGAGGACTTTAGGTCGAGGTCGACTTTGGCTTTGAGGACGTTCTCTTGTCTCCCTTGACTTGGATTCGTACCAAGTCCTTGAAAAAGTTAGCTTGTCTTAGGAAATACCCCGGTAACATCAACGGCTCGAAGATAGCATGATTTATCAAGATAATGACTTGCTCAAGTGAAATGTGGTGTGGAAGCTAGAAGATTATCAGTTTAACATAAGAGAGAAGGGACTTGCATGGTCCATGACATTCTTGGCTGGATGGTTTGGGCTTTCCTAGGGTGAGAGCCAGGCTTCTAATGGCTGAGATGTTTAATGAAAGGTTGTGGGAGTTACTAAGGTTGCATGGATGATGATGCTTGAGGCTTGAAGTATGTTTCTGGGCTAAATGAAACTCTTTAGGCTTATTTCCTAGGTGATTCTCTCTTCCTGCATTTCTTCTATCTCTCTCTTTGTTACCTTTTTCATCCTCCCTTCTACTTAAATGGTTTCTTCCTCCTTATGTAAGTCCAGGGTTCTTCTTTAGGCTTCAAAGGAATCTCCCTTTATGGCTTGGTCTTCCCCTTCATTTCTTCCTAGCCCTCTTATTATTCCCTTTTTGGTGTAAGGTAGCTGCATTGTTGAGACTTGCAGTCTGCTTCTTCCCGAGGCCCAGCTTTTCCAAGGCGGCCTTCCGCAGGCGCTACTTCTGGTAGCGTGCTTTATGGCTTTCACACGTTGGTTGTCTTGCAAGCTAGGAAAAGAAAGTCAGCATTAAATGCCTGACTTGATGAGCTTAGCATACATTAAATGCAGGAACCTAGTTTAGTCCTAACAAAGGGGCTAGCTTGCTAGGGAAAGGGGTAAACTAGGCTAGTTCTCTCTTAATGTTGCCTACGTGAAATGCGAGCCCCCAAGCAGCTCAAAGTCTTCCATAACCCCGATTCCACATAGGCCCAATAACCTTCCGTAACCATCCACACCATAATCCACTTGACAAACCTCGAATATGTAACTTGGGCTTAGCATGGAATAGTAACTACCATGAGGAAGCTTGGCGTGATGCATAGGCATGAGCATGGCGTGATTTATGTGAATAGCTAGCTTAATTACCATGGTATGGTATGTTTGTAAATATATTCTTCATCGATCTCACACCTTAGCATGTGTTTGGGCTCAAATGTAGGCTTTGCATGACAATTGGGCCTTGAGACTTGGTTGGATTGGTGTGTGACATTTTTGGGCCCCAACAGGTTCATTTGGGCCCCATTGCTTCATAACTATATGATCATGCATTAGTATACATTAGTATGTAGTCCAATTATTTGGTTGATTAAATTCATAACCACATATAAAGGTTTACAGTCCATTCATCACCTTACTATATAAATGTTGAAAACTTTGATGAATGCCCACTTTTAGAGTCTTCAAAAAGGTTTTTGTCCTCCTTTTCAAAAGTCATGGAATTATAAACTTTTTTTACATGTAAAAAAGGCCCACCTTAAGTCAACAAGTCCTCCTGCTTTGCGAGGGTTAAGAAAGGAACATCTATCGTACGCAACATTACCTCACTTTGTAAAAAAGCTGTTTCCACAACTTGAACATGTGACATATTGGTCATAAAGGAGCAATCTTTCTGTTGCGCCGAAACTCGCCAACTTCTTTTTACATGTAAAAGGACTAAAATGACCCTAAAGTTCTGAGCGACTACCAAACCAACAGAAAGGAAAATTTTTGTTATTAGAAAATACCCAATCGTATTGCACATTTGCACTCCTCTATTGTTCACCTGCGAGCACCCATCGCCCTCCTCCTCTCTCGAGAGGATGTGGAGAAGGCTCTAGTAGGTTTTGAGAAAAGCTCAACGGGTTCGGGACGGATAAAAGTTTGATGGATTCTCGAAAGAATTTCCAAAAGAAAATATAGTCTTAAAGTTGCCATGTTACTGATCGATACTTAAAATACGTTGATTGTAGTGTCGACCTCCACCTCCTCCATGCTGTCAGTTAATCGTACCTTGTCTTCTAGCTTAATTTTTTTTTTATCCATAATTCTACCTTAGAATTTGGTTCCAAGGTGTGTTTACATGAATTGTATAATTTTCACAAGTTTAGAAAATTTAGGGATAAAGATTTTATTGGATGGTGCAGAAATAGAGAAAAATGTGAACTCGTTGGGTTATTAGTTAGATTCATTTTAGTATTTCCGATGTTGACATTCGGTGTTAAATTGGACTAAAGTACGAAACTTCTTCACAGAAAGCCAATTTCTTTGTGTTTTCTATAAGTTTACATGTAGCAAAGATTAATGAGGTGGTGTTGGGAGAATGAAGAGGGATGTGGAGGAGGCGGCGGACACTAGAAGAAAAAAATACTTATGCAACTAAACTTTGGGCGACGAAGTAGTTTTCGTCGCTCAAGACCCCTTTGTGCGACAAAATAATGGTAACGTGTCGCGAAAACATTAGGGCTATTAAAAATAATTGAAAATATTAGGCAATAAAGACATTCATCGCGCAACAAGACTTAGCACCATGAAGATAACCATTCGTGTAACAGTCCGTTCCGAACTAAGGAATATATTAGTTATGAAATGACGTTGTTACCCTTGCGGGGGTGTGAGAATGGTTAAGTTGAATTAAGGTTTTTATGTAGGGGTACCTATATATTTATTTTATTTTATTTTGTTGATTTTATGTGGATGGGATTGGATGAGAAGTATATACACACACAGCACGTGTGCAGCCCTTCCCTTTTCCCCATCACCTTCTCATTCCTCTTCTCGAACTCTCTATCATTTTCCCCTGCAACCGTATGGACACCTTCATTCCTTTCGATTTGGTCACAGATCAGAGCCCTCAGTAACATATTTGGAACCCTGGTAAACTGGTGAGTGCAACCGTAGCATTAGTTTAGGTTTAGACCGTCGAAAACCCTAACAACCGTGAAGTACCAAGAATGGTACTGTTCATGCACTCAAAATCTATGGTGTTTCAGCCTATTTTGAGATCATAAAGAGGTTTAGAATGGTCTTGTGAAGCTTGGAGGACAAAGTTGGAGGTTTTTGGACGTCGGGATCGGGAGTTCGAGGTTTGGCCGGATTTCGTGGTTTTTCTCCGGTGAGATTCACGCGGATTTTGGGTTCAAAACAGGTATAAATCTATTTTCCTTGTCCTAAGGATCATTTTGGTGTAAATTTCGTGAAATTTGGTTGAAAAATGAGCTATAAATCAAAGTTTGAAAGATTACCCAGTTTCCGGCGACACAGCGGGGCCGGCGCCGGTCGCCGGCGAACTGAGGTTGAAGGTGACGGAATATTCCGTCAAAGTTGACGGAATATTCCTAACGGATGGTAACGGCGTCAATTAACCTTAACTGAATATCCTAGGGATTTAGCGGAATATTCCTTAACGGCGTTAGGGTTTCCGTCAGTGTACACGGCGCTTGGCCGCGCATGGGCGGCGCGTGTTGCCGTGCCTTGGTCGGCGCGTGAGGGCGCATGGAACTTCCAAAA
Organism: Heteromeles arbutifolia; assembly: GCA_024362995.1. Lineage (NCBI taxonomy): Eukaryota > Viridiplantae > Streptophyta > Magnoliopsida > Rosales > Rosaceae > Heteromeles > Heteromeles arbutifolia. The sequence goes on from JANCRC010000012.1 coordinate 20,624,292, forward strand.
ATTATTTTAAAAATATGGGGGTGTTCGTGGGATTGAGTAGAGCATGTTGGTATATTCAAACACCCCAATTGGGCAATGTATGAGAAGTTATTATCTGATTTGGGTTATGTGCGTAATTAACGGTCAAATAGTTGTTTCGCATATAGGTGAGACGTATCCTGAGGACAAGCGCATCCACGCGAGGCTCGAAGGCTACGACCCGTCTACCTATCAATGAGTGGGCTTTTGTTTTCAGTATATATATATATATATATACACTTCATTGATTCCCAGAAATATGTTTTAAAATGCTTTTATGAAATTGAACGCCATGTCGAATGCCATATATATTTCTATGTCTATATGATTATATATCGATGCACCGCGGGCGCCAGGTAAGTCAGGTAAGTATGTGCTTGTGATATGATGATTGTGGTGATATCAATGAGATTAGAATATGGCTCATTTACCTGCACATCGGGGTTTGTGCCACCAGAGTAGGGCTTAGCTTTCACGTGATCGTTCACCTCCCGCACCGTACGCTCACCTTGGATCCAAGGCAGGTGCTAGCCTCTCGTACAGACCACACTAGGTGGTTCCGACTCATAGGTGACTTGCTATTCGTCGGCAACCTTCACGTGATCGTAGCACAAAACGTTTTATATATACCCAGCTTGACGTACAGACCACCTTAGGTGGTTCCGTCGTGGGTGCAGGTTATTAATTGAGAGATGATTTGAGGATTTGGTTGAGGAGCCACAGATTCAGCCGTACAGGTCACTAGAGGTGACTCTGGCTGACTAATTTATATTGCCAGCATGATTTGAGTTGGGATATCACCTAATTGTTTTGATTTTACTTGATGCATGCTTATTGCTGATTATGGTTCATTCGGTCATGGCATTAGTTGAATGCTGATTTTTCGGTATTAGTACGTATATATATTTTCTGGGAAGTATACATGTTTTACAGAGAGGGGTTACAACTTTTATATCGAAGTGTTTTGGTAAAGCTTTGTTTTTGCCCACTCACACTTTTGTTTTGCGTCCCTCCAGGTATTAGATAGCGTTGGTGGCAAGCGAGGTTTCAAGGCATATCCTACAGGACACTAACCATGTAAATATTCTGGCTTTCTTGTTTATGTCTTTCTGGACTGCACCTAGGATGCTTGAACTTTGTAAATTATGTTGTTAACTTTCACACTCTTGTGCTCTTGTATCACTAGTTGTGCTATTCTAGTACTTCTTATCTATATTTATTCTTCCGCACTGTGCACATGGCTTTGTCACGCTCACGTGATGGCCAGCACGTCCCGATGTTTGAGTCGGGGTGTGTCAGTTTGGTATCAGAGCCTAGGTTTGGCAGTCCTGGGTACTTAGTGAATATTCTAACTATTTTGGTGTCTTCTATCAGAATTATGCCGCCTCGACGTGTGCCACGTCTGATTTTTGAGCCTAGTTTCCCTGATATAGCTCAATTAGAGGAAGCTATCGCTAATGCTATTGAGTCAACGTTTCGACCTCCCTAGAAGACTCCTCTGGAAACTGTTTATAATCTGAAGTTGAATACTTTTGTGGGTAATGAAGGGTATGAGGGTGCTGAGAAGTGGTTGAATCATGTTGATAAGACCTTTAGATTGATGCAGAGTCAGGGGAGTTTACCTGCAGACAGGTGGGTTGAGACGGTCTTGTGGTTTTTGGGTAAAGAACCAGCGTCTTGGTGGGAACAGTCGGCTAAGGAGTTATCCCGAGAAGAAGCTGCAGATTGGGAGATATTTAAGCAGTTGTTCCATAAAAGATTCATTACTCCTGCGTACATTGACAGTAAGAAATAGGAGTTTACAAGTTTAAAGCAAAAGAAGATGTCTGCTAATGAGTACTACAGGAAGTTTATAGACTTGTCTAGATATCACCCTGAGGTGGCAATGAATCCAGCGGAGATGCTTCGTCGATTCAAGTTGGGTACTCGTAAGAAGTGGCGTACTCTGGCTACCGGGATTCCCTGTTCGACCTATCATAAGTTTTATGAGATTCTGCTGCAGATTGAAGATTCTGAGAACTTGCCGAGTGACAATGATGAAGAAGAAAAAGATGATTCCAAGAAGAATGATAAAGGTAAAGGTATAGTATCACAGGGTCCCAGAAAGACGCAAAGTTTTAAGAAGAGTGGGACTAGTTCGAGTTCATCCAGTGGAGGATTTAGTTCCACAAGCCAGCGTAGAGGTGGTAGATTTGCTTGTGGGCCGCGTTTTCAAAGGTAGCGGGATGTTGGTGGTTCTGGTGGTTCAGGAGTTCCTTTTTGTCAGAGGTGTAATAGCCGACATGCAGGCGAGTGTAGGCAGGGTATTCGAGGATGTTTTACCTATGGACAGTTTGGTCATCGAGCAGCTAATTGTCCACAGAGTCAGCAGAGGCCACCGATGCCTTCCTTGCCAGCACCAGTGCCGAGTCAGCAGGCTCCAGTATCGAGTGGTTATGGTCAGCCGAGTCGGGGGAGCACTTATCATTATCAGGGTGATGTTGTGCCTTATCCAGCAGCACCGTATCCCTATTCTCAAGATCCCTATTATTCCAGTGGCTATCAGAGTGGATATCCTCAGTATTCTGGGAGACATGCTCCGTATCCCCCCTATTCAGCAGGTGGATCACAGTGGTATTCAGGTGTGCAGCCGCAGCAAGGTGAGGTTACCTCGAGCAGCGCGGGTACTTCAAGACAGTTTAGTCATTTGGGACAAAGTCGTGGTACACCTGGGCATAGTGGCCAGTTTAGCAGAGGTCGTGGAGGACGTCAGCAGACCTAGGAATGTGTTCATAATCTTTCAGTGCAGGACGCTCAGAACAACCCCGATTTGATAATGGGTACGTTAAATGTTCTTGGACATTTTGCTAAAGTATTGATTGACTGTGGTGCTACCCATTCGATTATTTCTCATACATTTGCTCAATTGACGCAACCTAATCCCACACCTCTTGGTTATGAGATAGAGTTTTCTATGCCTAGAGGTGAGACGTGCCAGGTAGGGTGGATGTATCCAGGATGCCCTGTGTTAGTGGAGGATGTAGTTATGCCCGCTAACCTTATTCTGTTAGATCTTGCTGAATTTGATGTTATTTTGGGCACTGATTGGTTACATTATAATCGAGCTAACATTGATTGTTATGAGAAGAAAGTTATGTTTCTACGACTGGGCTTACCGGTGGTTACATTTGTTGGTGAGCCTAATGGCGTCAGGCATGGTATTATTTCAGCGGTGAGAGCCAAAAAGTTATTACAGAAGGGTTGTCAGGGGTATCTGGCACATGTGGTACTGAATGATGAAGTTGCTAGCAGAGTGGAGGATGTTAGAGTGGTTAGACATTTCCCAGACGTTTTTCCTGATGATTTGCCAAGGTTGCCGCCAGATCGAGACGTTGAGTTCACCATTGATTTATTGCCAGGTACTGACCCTATATCTTTGACTCCCTATCGAATGGCTCCTGCAGAATTAAAGGAATTGAAAATTCAGCTGGAAGAATTGTTAGATAAAGGTTTTATTCAGCCTAGTACTTCACCCTGGGGAGCTCCAGTTTTATTTGTAAGGAAGAATGATGGTACTTTGAGGCTGTGCATAGACTATCGGCAGCTGAATCGGGTAACGATTAAAAATCGTTATCCATTGCCGCGTATTGATGATCTGTTTGATCAGCTGCGAGGAGATTGTGTGTTTTGGCAGATAGACTTGAGGTTTGGGTATTATCAGCTGAAGATTAGGAATGATGATGTTCCTAAGACAACGTTTTTAACCCGTTATGGTCATTATGAGTTTTTGGTAATGCCATTTGGGTTGACTAACGCACCAGCTACTTTCATGGATATGATGAACAGAGTGTTTAAGCAGTATTTAGATCGATTTGTCATTGTTTTTATCGATGACATTTTGGTTTATTCTAAATCTAAAGCAGAGCATGTGCGACATCTCAGTTTGGTGCTGAAAAGGTTAAGGGAGTGTAGACTTTATGCCAAGTTCAGTAAATGCCAATTCATGTTGAATCAGGTGGCATTTTTGGGACATGTCGTTTTAGGTCAGGGTATACAAGTGGATCCCCAGAAAGTGGCAGCAATAGAGAATTGGGAGCAGCCTCGAACTGTCTCGGAGGTACGTAGTTTCTTGGGTTTAGCAGGGTATTACAGACGGTTTGTTCAGGATTTTTCAGAGATTGCTTTGCCACTTACTAAGTTAACAAGGAAAAATGTTAAATTTGAGTGGGATGATAGTTGTGAACGGAGTTTCCAGCAGCTGAAATATTGGCTTACTCAGGCACTAGTGTTGGCACTTCCTGACGACAGTGGTAATTTCGAGATTTATAGTGATGCTTCATTAAATGGTTTGAGCTGTGTGTTGATGCAGCATGGCAGGGTGATTGCATATGCCTCGAGATAATTAAAACAGCATGAAAGGAATTATCCTACTCATGATTTGGAGTTAGCGGCAATTGTTTTTGCATTGAAAATCTGGAGGCATTATCTCTATGGTGAGAAATGTAAGATCTTCACAGACCATAAGAGTCTCCAGTATTTGTTTACCCAGAAAGATTTGAATCTTCATCAGCGGAGGTGGATTGAACTGCTGAGTGATTATGATTGCACGATTGAATACCATCCAGGTCGCGCAAATGTAGTAGCTGATGCACTTAGCCGGAAATCTCAGGGCAGGATTAATGCTATTCACGTGAGCCGTGTTCCTCTTCTGGCAGAGTTAAGATCGACTGGGGTGAAGCTAGTTATGGAAGAATCAGAGGATATTGATCAAGAAAGTGCTTTACTTGCTTACTTCCAGGTTAGGCCAATCTTGATTGATTAGATACTTGAGGCACAGATGGAGGATGAAGAGGTTCAAGAATTAATTCAATTAAGAAATTATGGGAAAAAGAAAGATCTTCGGATTCGGGAGACTGATGGCATGCTCATGCAAGAAGGTAGAATGTACGTGCCGAATAATGCGGAGTTAAAGAAAGCTATTCTTGATGAGGCGCACATTTTAACTTATGCTATGCATCCGGGAAGCACAAAGATGTATCATACCATTCAACCATTTTATTATTGGCCAGGTATGAAAAGAGAAATTGCTGAATACGTGAGTAGATGTATTATTTGTCAGCAGGTTAAAGCCGAGAGGAAGAAGCTATTTGGACGGATCCAGCCCCTTCTTATTCCACAGTGGAAGTGGGAAGATATTACCATGGATTTTGTGTATAAGCTTCCTCGTACAAGGAATGGTTATGATGGAGTTTAGGTGATTGTTGATCGACGTACTAAATCAGCACATTTCATCCCAGTTCGATAGAAGTTTTCTTTAAATCGGCTGGCTGAACTTTTTATCTCGAAGATTTTTAAGTATCGTGGCGTGCCAGTTAGCATTGTGTCAGATCGAGATCCAAGGTTCACTTCTAAATTCTGGACGGCATTTCAAGAGGCTCTAGGTTCGAGATTATTGTATAGTACTGCATATCATCCACAAACTGACGGATAGTCTGAGAGGATGATTCAGACATTAGAGGATATGTTGAGGTCTTCTGTTTTGCAGTTTGGTGATGCATGGCATACACGCTTGGATCTGATGGAATTTGCCTATAATAATAGTTATCACTCGAGTATTGGTATATCACCATTTGAGGCTTTGTATGGTAAAGCTTGTCGGACACCCTTGTGTTGGTCTGAGGTCGGAGAAAGAATTCTAGAAGGCCCAGAGATAATGGATGAGACTACAAAGAATATTCAGGTAATTAAATTTAACCTGAAAGCGGCCCAAGATCGTCAGAAGAGTTTAGCTGATCGACACGCTACTGATCGGACTTATAATGTGAGCGATTGGGTTTTCTTGAAGTTATCACCTTGGAAGGGTGTTGTGAGGTTCGGTAAGAAGGGGAAATTGAGTCCCAGGTATATCGGACCATATCAGATTTCTGAGCGGATTGGTGAAGTGGCTTATAGACTTGAGTTGCCTCATGAGCTGTCTAGAGTGCATAATGTATTTCATGTGTCGATGCTTCGCCATTACATTTCAGATCCATCACATGTTTTGCCTCTGCATCAATTAGAGATTAATCCTGATTTGTCTTACGAGGAGGAGCCGGTCACTATACTAGATTGGAAAGATAAGGTCTTGAGGAACAAGACAGTGCGTCTAGTGAAAGTCTTATGGAATAATCACTCCGTGAAGGAGGCAACCTGGGAAACGGAAGAAAAGATGAAAGAGTTGTACCCACGATTGTTTTATGAGTTTTAATGGTTTGTACTTGTTGAGTAAATTTCGAGGACGAAATTTTATTAAGGTGGGTAGATTGTAACAGTCCGTTCCGAACTAAGGAATATATTAGTTGTGAAATGACGTTTTTACCCTTGCGGGGGTGTGAGAATGGTTAAGTTGGATTAATGTTTTTATGTAGGGGTACCTATATATTTATTTTTTTTTTTTTTTTGATTTTATGTGGATTGGATTGGATGAGAAGTATATACACACACATACACATAACACATGTGCAGCCTTTCCCTTTTCCCCGTCACCTTCTCCTTCCTCTTCTCGAACTCTCTATCATTTTCCCCTGCAACCGTACGGACACCTTCGTTCCTTTTGATTTGGTCACAGATCAGAGCCCTAAGTAACATATTTGGAACCCTGGTAACCTGGTGAGTGCAACCATACCATTAGTTTAGGTTTAGACCGTCGAAAACCCTAACAACCGTGAAGTACCAAGAATGGTACTGTTCATGCGCTCGAAATCTATGGTGTTTCAGCCGATTTTGAGATCATAGAGAGGTTTAGAATGGTCTTGTGAAGCTCAGAGGACAAAGTTAGAGGTTTTTGGACGTCGGGATCGGGAGTTCGACGTTTGGCCAGATTTCGTGGTTTTTCTCGGGCGAGATTCACGGGGATTTTGGGTTCAAAACAGGTATAAATCTCTTCTCCTTGTCCTAAGGATCATTTTGTTGTAAATTTCGTGAAATTTGGTTGAAAGATGAGCTAGAAATCAAAGTTTGAAAGATTACCCAGTTTCCGACGACGCAACAGCGCCGGCGCCGGTCGCCGGCGAACTGAGGTTGAAGGTGACGGAATATTCCTTCAAAGTTGACGGAATATTCCTAACGGATGGTAACGGCGTCAGTTAACCTTAACGGAATATTCTAGGGATTTAGCAGAATATTCCTTAACGGCGTTAGGGTTTCCGTCAGTGTGCACGACGCGTGGCCGCGCGTGGGCAGCGCGTGTTGCCATGCCTTGGTCGGCGCGTGAGGGCGCGTGGGACTTCCAAAAATTATTTTTAAAATATGGGGGTGTTCGTGGGATTGAGTAGAGCATGTTGGTATATTCAAACACCCCAATTGAACAATGTATGAGAAGTTATTATCTGATTTGGGTTATGAGCGTAATTAACGGTCAAATAGTTGTTTCGCATATAGGTGAAACGTATCCTGAGGACGAGCGCAGCCACGCAAGGCTCGGGGGCTACGACCCGTCTACCTATCAGTGAGTGGGCTTTTGTTTTCAGTATATATATATACTTCATTGATTCCCAGAAATATGTTTTAAAATGCTTTTATGAAATTGAATGCGATGTCGAATGCCATATATATTTCTACGTCTATATGATTATATGTCGATGCACCGCGGGCGCCAGGTAAGTCAGGTAAGTATATGCTTGTGATATGATGATTGCGGTGATGTCAATGAGATTAGAATATGGCTCATTTACCTGCACATCGGGGTTTGTGCCACCAGAGTAGGGCTTAGCTTTCACGTGATCGTTCACCTCCCGCACCATACGCTCACCTTGGATCCAAGGCAGGTGCCAGCCTGTCGTACAGACCACACTAGGTGGTTCCGACTCGTAGGTGACTTGCGATTCGTCACCAGCCTTCACGTGATCGTAGCACAGAGCGTTTTATATATACCCAACTTGACGTACAGACCACCTTAGGTGGTTCCGTCATGGGTGCAGGTTATTGATTGAGAGATGAATTGAGGATTTGGTTAAGGAGCCATAGATTCAGCCGTACAGGTCACTAGAGGTGACTCCGGCTGACTGATTTATATTGCCAGCATGATTTGAGTTGGGATATCACCTTATTGTTTTGATGTTACTTGATGCATGCTTATTGCTGATTATGGTTCATTCGATCATGGCATTAGTTGAATGCTGATTTTCCCGTATTAGTACGTATATATATTTTCTGGGAAGTATACATGTTTTACAGAGAGGGGTTACAACTTTTATATCGAAGTGTTTTGGTAAAGCTTTGTTTTTGCCCACTCACACTTTTGTTTTGCGCCCCTCCAGGTATTAGATAGCGTTGGTGGCAAGCGAGGTTTCAAGGCATATCTGACAGGACACTAACCATGTAAATATTCTGGCTTTCTTGTTTATGTCTTTCTGGACTGCACCTAGGATGCTCGAACTTTGTCACACTCTTTTATGCTCTTGTATCACTAGTTATGCTATTCTAGTACTTCTTATCTATATTTATTCTTCCGCACTGTGCACATGGCTTCGTCACGCTCACGTGACGGCCAGCACGTCCCGATGTTCGAGTCGGGGTGTGTCAATTCGTCGTGCAATCTCTGTAAAAAAAAATTGCGGTAAAATGTAAATTTTGTGCCAATATATTGCGTGACGAACTTTTTTTTTTTTTTTTTTTTCTTGCGCGGGGGAGGACACCGTCGCGTAAAACTTGTGCGATGAACTGGAGTCTTCGCCGCATATACTTTGAAATAGTCGGTGAGACATTTAAGTAAAAATCTCAATCAAGTAATTCCTATCTATATAAAAATGCAGAAAACCGAATCCTACAGTAAAATATATGGCTTGATCTGATGATGCACTCAACTTAAAATATAATTCAAAAGTATTCAGCTCAAACTATCTGTAACTCTCAACACAAAAAGGAAACAAAAAACCAAGGATATATTGATGTCACAATATGCTGGCCAGCTCAGGAGATTCCCACACTTGATACAGCCACTAAAATAACCATTTTCAATTTGGACGAAAATGATTTTCAGTTCTCAACATTAATTAATAAATTAATTAATTCATGTCTTGTAACAAAAACAACATAATGGTAACACAAAAACAACTAGAGACCAGGTAGTAGTAGTTGTTCTTCCTTCCTCTCATGAATCTTATTGCCGCACATTTACTTACGGCTGACTCACTCTTATCTGCGGCTGCTGCGGTTGCTGCAACATAGGCAGGTTTACAAGGGAGCATGACTGAGCCACCTCGCCGGCAATAGGAATCACGGGGAGGTTGTCGCAGTTACATATTTTGATCATAAAGCCATCCGGGTCATGGAAGAACAACTGATCAACGTGAATGCCACCTTCTTCCACCATGGATCGCTTGGATTCCAGTTTCATCTCCTTCAGCTTTTTCTCAACGGCTTCCATGCTCTCAAACTAAAAGCCAAAACCCAAGAAAAATGTTACAAACTTTAGACACCAACATATAAGTACAGTACTAGAAAGGAAGGAGTCAATTCCGATTTGCCATTTCTTCTCTGATTGTATCTATCAAAGTCCCAGACAACATCTTTATACTTTCTTACCTTGTATTTTCTTTGTTAATTACATTTTCTTAATAATTTTTTATTATTACTATGTTATTGAACTGTCAATTTAACATAATTAAATTATAATATTAACATGTCAGGCATATTATTAATGTTAAATTGCTGATTTCCCTTGTTAGGTATAACTAGCCAAGCCTTCTTGTCTTTGTCTACATCATTTCGTTGCTACTTTTGCCCTCATTAGGACATGATAAGGCTTAAATTTGAAAATTCATGTTCTCACCCAAAATGCTAAATAATCTTCTATACTTCTTGGACTATTTGCTTAATGAGCAATAATTCTTCTCCACATTTCAAAGATTAACAAACAATTTTCTTTTGAACAAACGATATTATTTACACTAGGGGGAGGAGATGGACTTAAAATTTACCTTTGACGAGAATTGAACCTAAGACCTCTCACTTACTAGTGAAGAGAAATATCACTAGATTGTAGTACTAAATGACAGATTAACATACAAATTTAGTAGCAAAAAAAAAAAAAAAAAATTTAAGCAGCATGAACAATTCAATCCGTGAAGAATTCAAAGCATAAAGAGGAGAGACAATAGAATGTAATTGAAAATCAATTACCTGGAAAGAAATATGATTATCCTTCGAATTAATCTCAGTTTAGATGTATTCCAATCCCATACCCAAATAACCTACAACACAACATATAAAGCACATTCATCGTAACTTCATAAAATTGTAAATTTGTTGGGAAAAAAACATTCCCATCAACGCATTCTTATTCAAGGTGGGAATTGATTAATTTTCTAATATTTTTGTTAGGAAAATTACCATGCTCCATCAAAATCAAAGGAGCCAGGCCTCCTGATTGGGACAAAGCCAAGGACATTCTGGTAAAAATCAATAGATTCCTCAACTGATCGGCAGATGAGGGAGATGTGGTTCAAAGATTTCGGATGTAGAGGGTTTCCCATGATTTCCTTCATGATCGTGCTTGATCAACGTCAATGGCTTCTGTTCGGGCAAAGATTTCTTTGGAGAAGGCCCCTTGGGCCTCAGCATAGCTCCCCAAGGGATTGGCACTTTGGATGTATGTTTGATGGTCGGGCTCTTGGTTGCCTTGTGTGCTGCAGTAAGAGCTTGAAGTTAGTTCTGTCTTAGGTATAGGCCTTGAGGGTCGCAATCAAAACTAACTAAATGCTTAGGCGTGCCACTACTATCTCAGTATAGTAGATGTAGAACAAGTGTGTTTTAAGTCGATTACTTGGGCCCCAAGTTACTCAAACTTCTTGTTATCAAAGGATTGTCGTGGATGAATTAAGTCCACATTAAGTTCTTTTTCTTGCCTTGTAAACAAGGACTTTTAGTTCATGATCTTGTATGTTCAAATTGAGGGAGTTCAGAGCCCCATAAATCATTTGTTTAGTTCCAAATTGCTCTTAATGAAAACATATCCATTAAGTCAACCAGATCCAGATGCAACTGGGACTCTCAAAATAGAAAAACAGGTGGAAATAACTTGAATACATGCTGGAGAATGCATTAAGCAATAGATCTACTAATTCAGAAAACAAACAAAGAGCTTCGGGCAAGATTCACCTTGTCTGGCAAGGTTGAACCTCTTGCAGTCACTTCTCTTTAAATTTATAGGGGTTGTATGCTAAAAAGAGATGGATGGTAAACAAGTTTACAAGAGGGAATTGATACTACAACACTAAGGGAGGTAGCAGAGCTTTTATACTAGACGAGAGATAGCCTTTCTAAGGAACTATAGCTAAAAGGACTGAATCTGGGTTGATTTCAGTTTTTGGATGCAAATCTGGCTTGAGAGCAGAGAGTTTGTAAGTTTGTTTGTTTGATTAGTTAAGTGTCCTTGTCTCTGGGACCTGTCTTTCCTTTTATAGGTAGTTTGGCCTGGCTGCTGTAGCTTTTACTCTTGCACGAAAGCACTGGGAAGGTAGTGAGTCATTAGATTTTTACTTGTAATGCCACTGGAAAGTGTTCTTTGGCTGATAGTAGGTTAGTCTCCATCACTTGTCACTTCAGTTATAGGCATGTGGCTTGTGTCTTGGCTAAGAAGGCTTCAGTTTGCTTCTGGGCTCGATGCTAGTCTTCGGGCAAGTCTCCTTTTAATTTGGCATCCTTGGGCTTTCCTTCATTTAAGCCTAATATTCAAATATTAACCCAAACAGGTTCAAACTGCGTTCAGAAGATGAATCAGTAGGCGAAAGAATTGAACAGGATGCAAAGCTGGAGCTGGAGAAAGTGAGAGAGCCAAGAGTTTAGAAAATATAGGAGGAGGAAGTTGTTGAGGCTATCACAGCAAAATACTGGACCATGTTTACAGGAAGAAATGGGAAAGCTCTCTATATAGAGAGTTGATAGAGCTCCATGGCTACCACCTGGCCCTCTCATGCAAACAAGGTTTTTCAGTGTACTGAAAACACGGCTTAGTACACTAAGTGTCACATATATTTGGTTGAAATTTTTTTTTAAAGCTTTCAACTGATAGCTTGTCACACTTGATATTCCGGACTATATATTCGAAATACTGAAAAATTTCGCCTCGTGCAACATGTCGTATAATAATGACATCAATACGTAGACTCCCCGTTGCTAATGATTAGGAGCGGGAGCACTAGCAAGGATCAATTATTTTAGGGAACCGGATCCCCTCCGGACCCAAAGGAACTGAGCCCAAGGATCAAATGATCCAGGCTATTGAAATTTGATACAACGGCTACAATTATTATAACTTTTAGAGGACCCCCTATTTGTAGCCGTTAGATCAAATTTCAATGGCCCAGATCATTTGATGAGTAGGTTCAATTCCTTTGAATTCAAAGGGGAACTAAATAAGTATACTTCGAAAACATGTGAGGTTATCTTAGCTTTAGCTACAGATATACCAACCACTTCATTTGCCGTTATTGTGTTGGACAAAAAAACCTATACCATTTGTAAATTGTGTTGGACAAAAGGTAATTAGTTAGCTGCCGATTAGTTTTCTTGAGATGGCATCCATTATACACATTTTTCAATGGAACATGATGGACGGTTGGATTGTGAAAATATAAGTGTACTCGATTGACCAAAGTACTCGATTGATCAAATGCTTTCAGGCTTTTAAAAAACTATCAAGTTGGCCATACTCTGTAAAAAAAATGTAGTAATCCAAGTGTCGAAATCATAGAAAGAATATCTACTTGATCGAATATGTATAGTTCATCTTGCTATGTTGAGAAAGCATGCATGCTGGATCACAGAAGAGCTCGTACGGTTGAAGCACTTAATTAATTTTCTAATTAATTAATTAATTTTCTAATTAATTAATTAATTTTCTAATTGATTGCAAGATATTATGGTGACATAATATCTTGCAATTACACCCACAAACCACCAAATGTGGCCGGTTCCCACCTCTCCAAAAGGGGCTGGCCACACCCCTATAAATACCACTTCATTTCTCCAAAAACCTAAGTTGAATCTTCTTGCAAAATTCTCTAAATTCTCCAAACACTTTTCCCTCAAAATTCTAACTTTGGCATCTAAGGTTCTTCAGCCAAAGCGCCCCCCCCCCCCCCCCAATTCATCGTGGGCGCGTGAGGCTCTTGGCCTTGACCTAAGATGTTAATTGTTTTTGCAGGTGCATTTTCGTCCAAGAACAAGAAGAAAGAAATTTGCATCCATAACCACCATATGGAATTGTGAAGGTTATTTAGCTGCTACCAAACTTTGAAATGATTTAGAGCAGAACGACGTAAGGGTAGATGGAGGAAAGGAGAGGGGAAAGATAGACACAGTTGAATACCCAAAAAAGAAAGGAAAAAAAAATCGTTGAATGAGTACCAGAAAGAGAAAAAAAACATTTAAAAATCAATTAGTTTCTAATTGATTTTGACATCAATGGGAATAAGATCACTAAAATTTTGCAGCCTACCTCAACTACTGAAAAATCGTTGCTGATGTGGAATTAAATAAGTGTTAAATGTATGACGTGTACAAAACTCAAAGGATCTTGATCTCAATTTTAGAAAGGGGATCCTTTCCGGATCCACTTTGTGCCAACATTCTAGCCGTTCATCGTACATCGTGCGATCAGTTTTTGTCATATACTATTTGTGTTTAATTTTAAATTAAAAAAAAGTCAAATGATTTCTGACCACACGATACACAATGAATGGCTAAGATGTGGAGATCCCTAGGATCCCCACAAAGTGAATCCGAATGGGATCCAATTCCCTTATTCAATTCAATCAAACAAACTCAGGGTTAGGGATGAGATCTTAAATTATCCTAAAAAAAAGATAAAAAGTGGACTAATCTTAATACTAGGTTATAAAATCGGACTCCTGTCAAATTTTCTCTATTTTTTTTCTTTATTTTTTTGCTATGCCTCCTGAATTTCACTTACATCTCACCTTGCCTCCTGAAACTCAAATTTCGCCACTCAACACCCTTAAACTCGACTTTTGTTTCACATTGCCTAGACAGAACCTAAATTCCATATATTCTGTTAAATACCTGTTAAATTTTACTTATGTGGCATGCATCGATCCAACTTTACATACTTACTCTTAATACCACCTAATGAGAGGTCAACAAGTGTGCAATGGTTTTCTTAATAGACAAAAACTTCAATTTAAAATTTTGTATTCCTCATATTTTCTTTTAGAAAATTTGAAAGAAACTTCCATTTTTTTTTTTTTTGAAAAAAAAAAAGGGAAAGAATCTAATGCTATTGGCCGCACCCCCGCCCCAACGAACACCACCACCTCTCTCCCTCCCTTTCCTCTTTCTGTCCCTCCCTTCCTCGTTTCCCTTTCCTCATCTGTGCGGCATCGGTCTAGGTCAAGATGGAGATGAATCGACGCTGTAGCGAAAAGTAATTCAAAATATTCTGAAGCTGACACATGAAATTTTTACTCACAACAAACGATAATGCTCTTAATAAAATAGCAAGGCTCACATCAGTTCCACTCGCAATTCAACCATTAATAAGACATGAGTTGCTGACACGAATTCTCCAATCTCCTTTACTCATGGCAAGAAGATAAGGCAAGGGAACCAAAAATAGAATTAATAACTAATTCCAACCTTTAAGCTTTCCTCATTAAAGACTATTCTTTAAGCAAAGAAACAGCACAATCACATCCAACGGAAGATTCTCCTAGGATAATTCTTAGATATTATTATTAATTTAATAATCCCTAAGATTATTGCCAAACATCTCAAAGATACTTTCTTACAACATCCAATAGATGACACCCCTTAGCCAACTGGATGTTGACACATGGCATGTCAATTCCTACACATGTGTTCAACTATCTCCCTATAAATACTTCTAATTCTACACATCTCAATTAGGTGAATGCCACACACTTCAACCCTAAACCTCTCTTTCTTTTCAGAGAAACTGACTTAGGCATCGAAGATCCATTGGCCAAGAAGAAGACAAGGAAAATTAATTTTTTCTTACCTCGGTGCGGCGTGAAGAAGACAAAGAAAGCAACAAAAGACGATCCTTTGCACGGGCAAGTGTAGAAGATTGCTAGGGGAGGGGGAACGAATATCCTTCTAGGGTAGAATAAATTGCTCTCTGAAGTTGATTTAATCATCTACTTAAGGTAGACTTAAATAGACTTTGGAAGTGATTTATTTCCCTTTCCTAGAAGGATCTAATTTCCAATTTGGGAATCTACATCAACATGGGAAACAATCATATGTTTCCTAAAGCAAGAGAAGATCTCTACACCTTCTGCCATTTCCTGTGAGCAGCCCAATAGGTGTGGGGGCATTTGTGGAGCCAAAAATAATCAAGAAAAATATGGAGGCGACACATGGACTTTTGGGTAAAAAGACAAAATTACCCTTGAGGTACACCAGGACTCCCACCCGCATGCAATGGACAATAACGGCTCAATTGAGGCCAAGGGTGATCAAAATGGTATTCTTTTAAACCTTTTCATCACTCATCATCAAATCTTCACCCACAAGGTAACTCCCAATTATTCTTTTCAAATTAGGATTAATTACCTAAATTAATTAATTAATTATCTAATTAATTGATTAATTGCCTAAAGTAATTGCAAGATATTTCCATAATATCTTGCTATCAATCCCACAAATCAACCAAATGTGGCCGGTCCCAATTCTCCTAAAAGGGCCAGCCATACCCCTGTATATAGCCCTTCATTTTCTCCAAAACCTAAGTCCAATTCTCTTCTAAAATTCTCTAAACACTTTCTTTCTCAAATTCTAACTTTGGCATCGAAGATTCTTCGGCCAAAGCCCCCCATTCATCGTGGGTGCGTGAGGCTCTTGGCCTTGATCTTAGGTGTTAATTATTTTACAGGTGCATTTTCGTCCAAGAAGAAGAAGGCGGAAATTTGAATCCACAAGGAACAATATCACCTGATCTTCTATCTTTCGTATTTGGAAAATATTTTCCCTTTATGTTTATTTAATCCTCTATTTAAGGTAGAGTTAAATAAATTCCATAAGCAGTTGGACTACATCTCTTAGAAGACATTTAGCACAAGTCAGAGGTTAGAATCCAATGCAGTCGAGGAACCTATTTTTGGTAAGCCTACCCAACTTGGGACTTCTACACCTCATGCACTTCTTACGTGCAGCACAGCAGGTGCGGGGACATGTGGAGCCCAATATAATCCAAAAAAATCCTATAGTTCAGGTCCACATCTGTTCCACGAGCAATTCAGCCACCAAAAAGGCATGAGCTACTGATTATGACTTCTCCAAGCTATTCTGGTAATGGCAAGAAGATAAGGCAAGGGAAGTAAAGGTATAATTAATGACTAATTCCTACCTCTAAGTGTTAAATAGTACATATTGTTCCTATTGAACTTAGTCATTGTATGTGTGGATGCAAATTTCTGCCATCTCTTGCCTTGATGAAAATGCACCTGCAAAATAATAACACCTCCAATTAAGGCCAAAAGCCTCACGTGCCCATGATGATTTTTTTTAAAGGGGGATTTGGCCGAAGAATGTCCGATGCCAAAGTTAGTATTCTGAAAATAATGTAGCTTTAGGAGTTTGTGGGTAGCAAATGGCTTACCATTTTAATGGGATAAGTGGGGTATTTATAGGAGGGTGGCCGGGCCTTAGGGTTGTGAGTGGTCGGCCTTTATTGTGGTAATGGGTGAATTACTGCAAGATATTTTGTGAAATAATATCTTGCAATTATCATGTTAATTATTCCCAAATTAAATAGGAAGTTTTAGGAGTTACCTTATTGAAATAAATCAATGAGGGAGTGATGAGTGGAATTTGAATAAATTCCATAAGGATCACCTTCGACTCTTCCTTGATTGAGTCGTTATTGTCTGTTGCATGTGCGTGGGAATTCCAGTGTGCCTCATCCGTCTAACGAGGGTAATTTCGTCTTGCTAGTCCAAAAATCCACATGTCACCTCCATGATTTTTAGGATTATTTTTTGCTCCACAAACGTCCCACACCTGTTGCCTGTTAGGCTGCTCGCATGAAAGGGTAGTAGGTGTAGAGATCTTCAATTGCTTAGGGAAACACAAGATTGTTTCCTAATTTGTTGCAGATTTCCACTGACTTGGAATTAGATTTTTCTAGGAAAGTGATGCGATGTAAAACAGCACACAAATTAAACCCTCTTGTTGGCAGTTGTAGTAAAGATGCAAGTAGGGATCCTTCTAGGCTGGGGATTAGGAGGGACTGCTAATTTACTCTAAACTGACTTAAAAACACAAAAACAAACTTAAAAACACAAAAACAAACTTAAAAACACTTAACAAGACTCACAAGACTCAAAACAAACTTAAAATACTCAAAATAGCTTAAAACAACCAAAAAGACTCAAAACAGACACTAGGGACTAATTTGGACGAATTCTAGACTAGTAAGACTCAAAACACTAAATTGGACAGATTTAAACACACTTCTAACTAATCTAACACACTTAATTAAAGGGGGATTGGGTTTGAATGAAATTAATTAAACTAAACAGATTGCATAAACTAAACAAAGTTTGGACAAAATTGGGTGAATTGATGGATGATGGGCTAGCTAGAAGGTTTTTCTCCACACATGACACACTTGCATACAAACCAATTTTCAGTTGTTCTTTCGATAAACCATGAAACTTAAGACCCCAGGTTCACCGTGACAGCACTTTTTTAACCTTCAAGTTCTCCTTAAGTTATTGAATTGGATGGGAAAGCCCATACAACAATTCATCTAAAAGTCCCCTACGTGAACAACACAATAGAGATACAATCAAAGATCATTAAGCTTCATGAAAACTATAAGCATTGACGAGACATTCGTAACTATGATGAGCATGATACTCCTGCCAAAAATTCACTTAACGCGATCGTTTATAAGCGACCTCCACTGCTTGTAAATATAAGTTCAGAACAATTAGGTGAAACTCCCTTATATTCTAGCATCAAATTCATGCATGCAAACTAAGCGGGCCCTCTTAATCAATAGACAAGAATAAGTTATCAATCAAGCAGTTAAGCAAATTGAATTCACAATTTATGAAATCACAACTGAAGGTAATCAATTCATAACGCAAGTATAATCATGGTATTGAATAGTCCCCTAGCCAAAAGGGCTTAATTCCTCATAATCGCAAAACAAAGGTAAACAGATTTATACATTGAAAACAAAAGAAAGAAAACACCTAAACGCTCCAACGATCCCAATTGAGCAGCAAGCACGTCCAAGAACCTTCCTTCCCTTTCTTTGTTGCGGCACAAGGTGTTGGAGATGGTTTGAAGGGTTGTTTGTATGGAGGAATGGATAGGAGAAGGTATGGTTATGGTTAGGATAGGTGTATGGTGCGGCAAAGGGGTTTAGAAAGGGTTAGGGATGTGTGTAAGGGTGGTAAAGGATGGATAGGTAGATAGGTGGATGGAAGGGATACAGAGAATGTGTAGAATGGTCAGGGATCCCCCTATGTGGTGCGGCAAAGGGGTTTAGAGAGGGTTAGGGATGTGATTTACAACACAAAATAGGAAAGGAAAAGATTCCCCTTATGCGGCAAGGAAGGGAAAGTGTGCTAGGAGGTGCGGCATCCCTCTAGGGAAAGGTTTAGGACATCTAGAACATTTATTTAAGTGTCCTAAATTAATTTGAGATCATCCTTGCAGCTGGAAATTAGGTAAATTCGGATTAGGACCAAATCAGGATACTTGGCTAACATTCCTTCTTCTAAACTGATTCCTTTCTTCAAAATCTTTTACTTAAGTCTTCAAGCACATTCCTAATCCTTCTTGAACATCAATTTCGTCCATCCACCTTGCTCCAACCATATGATATCCATTCCAAGCCCAAAACTGCTCCAAAATGCACCAAAATGCACTTTCTTGCCTCTTTAACCCTTTGGACCTACAAACACACGAAAATAGCTTAAAATACTAAAATAACTACGAACTAACAACCTAAATGCAAGGAAACAAGTTAACCAAGTCACATAAATATGCTCATATCAGAAAGGGAAATCAATTATCACCAAAGCATATTTAAGCCTACCTTAAGTAGGGGATTAAATCAACTTCGATGATAAATTATTTATCCCTACAAGAAAAAGAGAGAGCTAGAGGATATTTATTCCCCCTCCCTTAGCATTCTTCTTCGCTTGCCCATGCAAAGAACCGTCTTCTGTTACTTTCTCTGTCTTTTCTGCATCGCACCAAGGTAAGAAAAAATTAATTTTCTTTCTTCTTTATTTTTTTTAGAGCCTCAAAGCTTGATAAAATGGCCCGGTAAGGGCCAAGGAAATGATTGGGCAGCCATAGGGCTGCTGTGTAGGTAAGGAAACTCGGGGGAGCTAATGCATGGTGGTGCGCAGCGCGGCTACCTGGCTGAGGCTAGGAGCTCACTCGGCTTGGGCCGATGAGGATGACGAGGGGTCGTGCTAGTATGTTAGCTTGCTTACTGGACCTTCAGTTGAGAAAAAGTCCTTCGGTTGCCTTCGAAAAGCTTGACATCGAGTTGTTTCTAGCGTCCAGGTCCAGAGATAAAGTAAAGTATCCAGCTGTGGCTAAGTCTGGATCAGCTTCTGAAAGGTTTGCCACTACGAGAAGTAGGGAAGGAAAGTCCGTCACTTCAAAAAGTGGATTTGGATTTTAAAGATGCGTCAAAGCCTACTTCTTATGCTGCTGCCACGTCTGTACTGCTTGCTAAGAAGGAGAAAACTACTTGAGTTTGATTTCTCAGCTGTCGTAAATGGAGCAATCGGGGATGAAGCTGCCAAGATCGAAGCTGCTGAAGATGAAGTATTGAATGAGAAAAATGTTGAGTCTGAAGTGGCTGCTGAAGGCAGGATAGCTGCTAGAAAGTCCAAGGTCATCCAAGCTGCTAAATGAGTTGTCTGCTCTGTTTAGCATGTGTCAGATTTTGGCAACCTTCATATAAGTTTATCAATTTGCTAGAAATTTAATAAACTGCTTTCTTTTCTTTACTCCATCTTCGTTTTTCTTGAAACTTTGCTTGCTTGAAATGTCTTGCAAAATTTTTAGCCATAGAACCGTCGGTTGGGCACGCTGTTTCAAAAAAAGCTGATGACCACGGAGTCACTATAGTCATAAGCATCGAGCTGTTGAGTTCGTCGTCGGCTACTACCCCATGACCATTTGCTGCTTAGCTGGTTTTCAAGTGTTCAATCCTTTGAGATGTGTGGCCTGCATCATAACATGATAATGATTTATGGAATAGGAAAATCGTTAACTAATCACATCAAAATAAGTAGTTGAGTGGAAATTCATGGGCAGTTTGCCCCCCCTTCCGTTGAAGAGTAGACCCAGATGGGTGTCGGAGAATTAGTTTACCCTCTCGCACTGGAGAGTTTACCCAGATGGGTTTCAGGGAATTAGTTTATCCTCTCGCGCTGGAAAGCAGACCTAGATGGGTGTCAAGGAATTAATTTATCATCTCGTGCTTGAGAGCAAACCTAGATGGGTGTCCGGGAATTAGTTTACCCTCTCGTGCTAGAGAGCAGACCTAGATCGGTGTTGGGAAATTAGATAACTTTCTCGCGCTAGAGAGCAAACCAAAATGGGTGTCAGGGAATTAGTTTACCCTTTCGCGCTAGAGAACATACCCAGATGGGTGTCAGAGAATTAGTTTACCCTATCGCACTGGAGAGCATGGAAGTCGTTGTTGGGAATGCAGCTGAGAAAAGCTGGACTGTTGGATAACTGAAATAATCCTCAGTCTATGAAGTCTTATTCGGTGATCTGCATAAGACTTCGAGGTGTTTATGAAACTCACATAAGGGTTATGTGGGAAACACAGTGACCTGTTCCCAGACCTTCACCAAGTATTACGCCATCCTTAGATGTTTCATTGTGTGCTCTTATGAGGCTTAGTTAAGAGTTGTGGAGAAAAACTCAGCCCAGTAAGGAGCCGCAAGGTAAGATCGGCCCACAGATGGGAACTGTGGTGACAAATTAAAGGGCGCTAGGAGTCACGGAGTAGATTTTGGCACCGCTAGGAGCCATGGTGCAAGATAGGCTCAATTGTGAACCGTAGAGCAGAGTAGGTAAGCGTGGCTGTGAGGGCGGATCTAAGGCTGGCTTGGACTAGATTGTGTGCAGCATGAGGAATTGGACCACTAGGTTTGTGGTGCTTGGCTACTAGCGAAGTGCTACTCATCTTCTGGAATGATGAGAACATGACTTACCCCCGATTCTTGGTAGTTCGGCTGGTGTGTCCTTCTAGTACCCGTCTGCCCCATGCACGCCATAAGGCTGAGTTGTTGCGTTCGTCGAAACAGAAGCAATCTTTGCATCTGCCTATGTATGCAGGTCGAATCGCAGGCACAGGTTGGGCTGCTACAACGTGTAGGCGCTGGGTTGGGTTAGTCTGGCCTACTTGGCTTGGAAGAGTGCTGGGTTCATGCTGGCCTTGGGCCTGCAAGTGTTGGGTTGCTCCGTTTACTTTCGTTTCAACTGCTTGAGTCGTGTTTTGGGCCTTAGTTGTTATGGCAGCATCATGGGCCTACTGGATCGTAGATGTTTAGGCTGCCTCGTGCTGGGCTAGTTACCTTGTGGCACAAGCCTGGGCCTGCTGCTGCAAGGTGGCGCAAGCCTGGGCTCGCTAGTGCACTGTAGCTTATTTACCATAGGCAGATGGCTAGCCATGGGCTGCTACGGTGGCTACTGCAATAGTGGCTGCCATTGGCATAGCCACGGTGGTGCCCGTGGAGGTAGTGACGATCTTCTTGCCGTCGCATTGAGTCTCGTGGATCGTCATGGTGGGGCTGTGTTATGATCTCCATCTTTCGATCCAAATCCTTGAACGTAAGAAGTTTCGTTCGTTGTGGTTTCTTAATTTCGCATCAGTTGTATTTCCTCCCCAGGGTTGTTCAAAGAATTTATATAGAAATTATATGGGTAGGAACGTGTGGGAAAATCTACGAATGAACGAAAAATTAGAAACGTTGAATGTGAAAGTCTTCTTCGAGTGTTTGAATCAAACTCGCAATGAAAGCACCAATTTGTGGATGCAAATTTCTGCCATCTCTTCCTAGACGAAAACGCACCTTGAAAATAATAACACCTTCGACTAAAGCCAAAAGCCTCATGCGCCCATGATGAATGGGGGCCTTTGGCCGAAGAATCTTCGATGCCAAAGTTAGTATTATTAAAAGAATATAATTTTAGGAGCTTGTGGGTAGCAAATGACTTAACATTTTAGTATGATAATTGTGGTATTTATAGGAAGGTGGCCAGCCCTTTATGGTGGTAATGGGTGAATTATTGCAAGATATTATGTGAAATAATATTTTGCAATTATCATGGTAATTATTCCCAAATTAAATAGGAAGTTTTGGGAGTTGCCTAATTGAATAAAATCAATGAGGGAGTGATGAGTGGAATTTGAATAAATTCCATATGGGTCACCTTTGACTCTTTCTTGATTAAGCCGTTATTGTCCGTTGCATACGTGTGGGAATTCCAGTGTGCCTCGTCCGTCTAACGAGGGTAATCTGGTCTTTCTTATCCAAAAATCTATTTGTCACCTCCATAGTTTTTAGGATTATTTTTTGCTCCACAGTATGTATTCCTTTCATAGCCATTATATCTTAGTCATTGTATGAATTCCTTTGTAGTTTCCAATGAGTTTTTATCCATACGAATAGACACTGTACATCTATATATCGTACTCTTTACACACAAATGAAATCAAGGAAATCCATTTCTACATGGTATTGGCTTACTTAGATCCTAGGGTTTCGGTTTTCTTACCTGCGATCCTTCTTCTTCTGCCTATCTTCTGTTTGTCAAGGCTTCTTCCTCCTCGTCCTCTATTCCAAATCCCAACATCACAAACTTCGTCAAACTATCTGACTTTGACCATCTCATATGGCTCCGTCAAATTACCTCTTTTCTTAATGGACATGGTTTTTGGTCTCATATTGATGGCTCGTCTCCCTCACCATCCATCACCATACCTAATCCCAACCCCACAAAGAAAAACACATCTCATGTTTAAATTAACAACCCAGAATACGCCACTTGGTTTCATAATGATCAATTGATCATCTCTTACCTCACCAGCACCATCTCCGAAGCTATTCTCCCGATCACCATTGGCTATCCCACGGCCATGATATTTGGGAAATTTGGAAATATAGCCATTTTAAAAAGCACTTATTGAAATATAACCTAATTTTTTAAATTCTCATAAAACTAACCAAAATTGATGTTTAGAAGACTTAATTACCCTTGGATTAAAACTCTCTTCCTCCCAACATTTTGATTTTTTTACTGTCAGCCTCATCCCATTGTTGAACCATCAGGCATTACTCTATTATCTCTACTTCATTCAATAATTAAAATGGAGATGAGGGGTTTGGAGAGGAGAAACACCAATTTTCCATGACTAACATCAAAATTAACTAACAAAAAAAATGAGAATAAAAGCTAAGAACTAGCTAATCAGTTAATTAGTGATGTGATTAATACTAAGTAATGAAGATCAAAACAAAAGCAATTAGGTTTACTGTTAAAAGCGAGGCCATAGCAAGGCAACGATGGAGGTTTGGTTGAAGGTGTTCTTCTGCCTAGTAAAGGGGGAACTGAAAGCTCTAATTTTCCCAAGAATCCAGTCCATGACTTGACAAAGAAGAATTCGAGCAGCTCGGCAGGGACGTTGAAGGAGGGGATAATCCCGACCCTCTGATGGTGATCTGGTCCTTCCATTCTGAGACTTGGTTGTCGTCCTCGGACTCGATGGCCTTGATTTTGTCGTCGGAATCGTGAAGCATCGACTCTGACATCTCCACGGATGCTGTTGATAATTCAGTCCCATGATTGAGAGAGATAATCAGACATTGCTGAAGAGAATGTATTAGTTCTAGGGCAATTTAGTCTTTTGAACACCAATTTTGGTTAGTTATATAAGAGTTAAAAAAAGTAGGTTATATTTCAATACATGGTATCTCAAATGGTTATATTTCCAAATTTCCCATGATATTTTGACCACTACGTAACACCTTACTCTCAAATCTCTCTCATTGCTGAATCCAATCTCTGCTCCAAGGGTTCCCGCTACATCCAAGAAGGCAAATCAATCAAAAACAATCTAGAAGCAATCGGGGAAACTATCTCAGACAAAGAATTGGTCCCCACCGCTCTTCACGGTCTCGGCAATGAATACCAAACCCTTGTCACTGTGATCTTTAATTCTCCTCCCTTGCCAAAGTTTTCGGAGATTTGGTCTCGCCTTCTCCAATTTAAGAACTAGCTGCCTAATCCTATCTCTTCCACACTAGCGACAACCATGATAATGGATTTACGCCCCCTCCACACTAGCTGCCTAATCCTATCTCATTCACATTACAACTTCTTATATCAATTTTAAAACATTTCAATCTCAAACATTTATTATAATTTCATTTTAGCTTCATGCATCTATTATCAAACCGTCAATTTGACTATTAAGGGATGATGTGGTAACTGTAGTCAAATTAGGATTTGACATGATTTTAATGGACTTTAAAATCAGAGAGTAGTCAATTAGGATTTTAGAGAAGGATATTAAAAGACTTTGAAATCATGGTGTAATCAAATTAGGATTTAAAAGGATTTTAAAAATAGATCCAAATTCAGAGGTAATCAAGTGAGATTTTAAAAGACATTTTTAGAATGATTCTAAATCTATGGGTATTCAAAAAATAAAGATTTGGTAAGATTTCATGAAGAAGTGGATTTCGTTGGATTTGAGAGCTTAAAGTATATATACCCAACACCAAATACAATCCCACCTCAACCCCTAGGATTTCTTTCAAGCTTATGTTCCATTCTCCCTCTGCGGCGCTCACTTCTCAGCCATAAGCAGCAGGAGAACTACTTCTCTGGTCCATATACTGGTGAATCAATACTCACTCGCACACCTTTGACCCTTTCCACTATTGTTCTTTATATTTTTATGCCTCAATTTGGTAAAGGATCGGTTAAACTCGTTGAATCTGCCATGGAAGTGGTAGGTTTGTCAATAGAGTTGCAGATTGACTTGAGCTACGAAAATATACCATTTCAAATCAAACCCAGAAGTTTGATTACCAATCCAATCGGCAAAGTAAGACCAAAATTCAAAATCCACCATCTATAATGTAAGAACATATCGACCCACTGGTAAAAAAATCAAAACCAGAGAAGAAGAATTTGATTTGCACCTGAAAATCCAATTGGATCACTCGTCGATGCCCCGAATTGAATTTGAATAAAAAAACAATCATTCTTCAAGGAGACAGAAAATGGATAAGACAATTAAAAAGCGTGAATTGGATTGACAGGCCGGCTTGAAAAGGAAGCAGCTGCACAATCATGTTTTAGGGCACGGAGGGAGAAAATGGTTTTTCCTTTGTTATTTGAAAAAAAAAATAAAAACAATCTAATAAAGATAAATGAAAAGAAAAGACTATGCAAATCCATCATAATCTACAAATAAAATCTATACAAATCCATAAAAATCTATAATATAAATCCATATAAATCAGTCAAAATCTATATAGAATTGTAAGTACATTAAAATCCTTTGAAATATGTCACTTAAAAAAAAATTCTATTAAAATCCTCTGAAATCCAAATTGACTACATTCCTTCTCATATTTTTAATGATGCTACTGAATTATGCCATGTAGAGAAAAAATAAATTATAAAATAAATATTAATTATTTAAATAAAACTAAAAAACAAAAACCTAAAAAAAAACCTTCCCCATCAAAACACCATCTCTCCTTACCTTCCCATGCCGTTTGGTTTTCCAAAGATCCAACCCTCTCCTTCGACCACCCTTATCCGCCACCAGGCTCATGTTCCACCCTAACCCCAGCGCCCTCAACAAAATCAACGACGCCTTAACTTTCTACGGCGACGTTTTCTAGCGACCCGAATTATGCGCCTCACTGACGTCGTTCGGTTGGAATGACATCGAGCCTCGTCGAATCAGGACTTCCAGCATCGACACCAGGCCGAGTCGGATCTGCGCCACGGAGCCACCTCCTGCCTTTGCTGCTGCCTAAAATCGGACCCGCCTCATGCAATTCCTTCGTGGTAGGGAAGGGGATGGCTACGGCCTGCGACCTGGGGTGGAAAGATTTGGGACTAAGGGGGTTGTGATGGGAGACGGAAAATGAAGAAGAGGATTTCTAGTTAGAGAGAGGAGTGCAGAAGTGATGTTAGAGAGAGGAGTGCAGAAGTGATGGGGAAGGGGCGGTGATGGGAGAACTAGAAAGAGGTGCCTCGGGTGGGGAAGATGAAGAAGGGGCTTTCGGTTTTTTTTTTTATTTATTTATTTTCTTTGATTAATTATCTTAATATTAATATCTTAATTAAATTTTTAATCTTTTATTAGTTGTTAGCCATGTGATATAAGTTTGGCTGTCACGTCATCACTTAACGGTTAACTTGATAGATTTTTATTGGTTGTTTGTAATTGAAATGAAATAACACTAAATGTATGAGATTAAAATATTTTAAAATATATTACATAAGGTTGCAATTGCATCAAAACTTAAGAAGGTAAAATGTAATTTAATTTAAAATTAATAATGATTTGATTTCACTAGAACTTCCTCTTTTATTGCCACATAAGTAATCTGTTTGCCACGTTCAGCAAAATTCACACAATAGACGGAATCTAGGTTCCGAGGATTAAGTGACGAAATATGAATTTCAAAAGGCAGAATGAATATGAAGTCGAGTTTCAGGTAGGCCTGGGCACGGGCCGGGCCGGGGCGGGCCGGGCCTTAGTTTGAAGGAACCAGAGCTTAAACGTAACGGGCCGGGGCGGGCCGGGTACATCATATTTCATTACAGGAATTGGACCGAACCCGGCCTGTTTGAAACGGGCCGGTCCGGGCCGGGTCCACGGTTCCCCCTTTTTTTTTTCTTTTTTTTTTGTTTGGGAAAAAACAATTGTACAAATTTTTTTTTTTTGTAGGAGATTATTGTAGGAGATTATTGCAATTTACACATACTACAAACCACAGATTGCAGCAATTGTACAGATTGCAGCAATATTGAAGCAATTGCACAGATTGCAGCAATATTGCAGCAATTGCACATATTGCAACAATTGCACAGATTGCAGCAATTGCACAGATTGCAGCAATATTGAAGCAATTGCACAGATTGCAGCAATATTGCAGCAATTGCACATATTGCAGCAATTGCACAGATTCTATCATTCTATGATTCTACCATGGCACTACCAACGTCCAAAATAACAACATATACAAATTCCTAAAGTCTAAAATAACAATATTACATGACATCGTCCAAAATAACAACACATCATCCAAGACTCCAAATTCATAGATTAACAATCAAACTTCTATTGGAGAACAAGTCTGAGGGATTAATCCCATGTGGGCTGGAGGGTTTCATTTGGTGCCATTACTCCTTTTTGTGATTCTATCATCCTTTTGGAACTGGAAGAGAACGTATACGATTTTGAAATAATATACAGGGCAGGCAAAACAAACCCATTAGAAAACCTTAGTGCAACATATTCAACTTTCATATGAAATTCCATTAGACTATATAATCCACTACATATGAAACATAATAATCTTCTAAAAGCATTCAATCAAGTGAAAATGAACACAAAAGCATTCAATCAAGTGAATATGAACATAAAAGCATTCAATCATCTGATTACTTTCTCTACCAACTTGCTCAGCAACCAAACAGGAAATTGAATAGGTTGTCAAACAAGGTTAGAAAATGGCTTCATATTTTTCATTTCCTAAACAATCAAACTTCTATTAGGCCTTAAGTTTCTTATTAATTGTTAACCCAATGCCAATGGCCATGCCACGGTCACTTTTATTGGTAGCTTTAATTTCAATTTCAGCCATTTTCTAAACTTGATTGCAACATTGAACTTAAATTTTACTCCAATTTCAGCAATAAATTAGTTAAAGGAGAGAATCATTGAATGATAAATTAGTAAAAGCCTTTTCCTAGCACAAAGGAGACTACCAGATCCCTTCTACAAGGAAATAACAAGAACTAATATATAGTCCTGAATCTTGACAGAAACGGAAGTTTCATAATTATAGATGAGAAATTGAATTATATTTAGATATAGGGTACTTCAAAAGGTTCAAAATCGAATATGTTAATGGATCGGCAGACTATAGAGCCATAAATTTGCTATAAAGATGCATCATAATAAATTTGCCATCCTCTATTTTAGGGTTTAAGGAGCTCTAATATTTGCACAGAAACTTAAATTACACTCAAATTAACACCAAATTCCTGCAACACTCAACAAATAAAACCCTACTTATCATACGTTGAACGATTAAAGCGAAAAGCAAAACATTGAGAGATGAAGGGACCTTCGGAATCGAGGAAACGGTGAGGAATTCCGGCGGAGGTTGGAACGGAGGAGTAGCAGATGGTTGGGTGGTGGCTGCCGTCTTCCTTCGTCTTTGTCTTCGTCTAACGGAGTGAGAGAGAAGAGTGAGACGGAGTGAGAGAGAGAGAGAGGGCAGGAGGAGCGAGAGAGAAGAGAGAGACCGGGTGAGAGAGAGGGCGAGAAAGAAGAGAGAAGAACTGTAACTTGAGAGTTGAACTTGAGACTGAGAGACAGTGAGAGAGAGACTGAAAATCTGAAAAACCCTAGGTTAGAAATTAACGGTTCAGATTGCATGATAGGTTATCATTCAATCTCGACCGTTGATTATAATTAGAAACGGGTCGGTCCGGGGCCCCGTTTTTCTAAGGTTTAGGAACCGGCCCGCCCCGTAAATACCAAAGGCCCGGCCCGGCCCGCCCCGTTTGTTCCCAAAAAAAATAGGACCCAGCCCGTACCCGCCCCGAACCTACATTACCCGCCCCGACCCGCGGTTCCTCTACCCGTTTGCCCACCCCTAGTTTCAGGAGGCATAACAAAAATAAGCATAAAAAATTAAACTAATTTAGTACCCTGCCCGAAATATTGACTGAAAATTGATGTAAAGAATATACTACCTGATCTAATCTTCCTTCAGAAGAAGGCATCTTTGAAAAATTAATGCCTGGTACAGTAATTAAAGATTTATTATCTGTAATCATATTATTAATAACAACAGGACCATTAGACCATCTCTAAAAGAGATGTCAAATTTTGAGCATAAAAGTTAAATTTTGATAGCTTATATGGCACTTTGACATCTTTTAAAGTTTTGTTCTCCAACCGATATGTCAAATTAAATTATTATTTTATTATTTTATAAAATAAATTATTAAACTAATTAAAATTTAATAAATGACATTTAAAGATCAGTAATCTGTTCACCTTCCTTGATTGAAAAGAAGAAAAAATAGGAATGCATCGGTCAACTGAACATTAATTATAATAAATGATTAAACTAATTAAAAATTAATAAAATACATTTAATAATTAATAAAAAACATTTAAAGCTACTGTCAAATATGACAGCAACCTCTTTTGCTGCCAATCCATGTCATCGCCATATAGAATTTGGCACTTCGGTTAGAGAATATTAGTGTGGTCTTTTTTTACTGTTATAGCTGATGTGTAGGAGATGCTCTTACATGTTGAGCTGAACAATGTGGTTGGCTAACCCAAATGAATGAGATAATTAGATATAACATAAAAAAACATAGTAAGTTTAATCCAAGGCATTTTGTTTATTGATTTAGATTTATTGACTTTTTTTTTATTTCAACTAAGCAAATTTTCATTTTCAAAATGATGAGTCAACCTAATTCTACAGATGAATGAGAAATAGCGAATTTCGAGGCTTCCTTCAAATTAAAAACTGGTGGTCTTGGGTTCGAAACCCGCTACTAGTGTGGAAGTCAGACTTGTGGCCAGAAGGAGACTAAAATGCCTCTATGAGTCTTCCCGGCCCCCAAAAGGGGTGAATAACCGTGATTTGCCATTAATTGTTCCCCTTTCAAAAATAAAAAATTATACAGATGAACTTTTCAGAAGTTAATTAAGCACAAGTTTTAGATATGTCTATTTCAATTTTTCATTTAGATCATATAACTTTTGATTGACACATGCAACAAATCCAACTTCTCTAGCAGATGTTAATGCAACAAATCCAATGGCTCGAAATTGGCCAACTCGAAAATGGTTATCCAATTTTGAGCCGTTTTCCGGCCAAACTACCGCGAGTTAGCCATCAAGAAAGATACCATTCTCTTCGTTTCGTTGAGAAGTATGATTTTCGTTTTTGAATCACTTGATTTCGTTGATTATTGAAGAAGT
The DNA here is from genome assembly GCA_024362995.1 of Heteromeles arbutifolia. NCBI lineage: Eukaryota > Viridiplantae > Streptophyta > Magnoliopsida > Rosales > Rosaceae > Heteromeles > Heteromeles arbutifolia. The sequence continues at coordinate 20,654,575 of JANCRC010000012.1, forward strand.
TATGAACGTTTAAAGTTAAACCCAGTTTATGGCGAGTTTTCCAGTTTTTCGGCTAACCAGTCACATTTGAGGCTATTTTCGGGCCATCGCCAGCAACCATTGGGCTTCCAAATAGGTATAATCTTGTTCTATACTTTCCTATCTTCATTTTGATATATTATGGGTCGAATTTGGTTAAGAAACGATTGAGTTACGAAGCTTTGAAAATTGCCCAAAGAGTTTTTAACGGAAGGACTATTTGTGATGTGTTTGATCAATCTCAGGGACCATTTCTATTGATTTTCAATGCCAGGGGCCAAAATGATGTGTTTGATCAATGTCAGGGACCATTTTTAATAAAAACCCTTATTTTTATTAAGATAATACGATAGCTTTATTATACTTCAAATTAAATAAATTGCAAAGTTTTAGAAGAGTCATCCCTAATGATAATAAGGGGAAAGGGATCATCTTCGGATCCTTTCCGTCTAATCCTCATCATCAAACAATTCGAGCCCTTGAAATTTAATCCAACAGTAAATTGCAAAGTTTTAGAAGAGTCATCCCTAATGATAATAAAGGGGAAGGGATCATCTCCGGATCCCTTCCACCTAATCCTCCTCATCAAACAATCTGGGCCCTTGAAATTTAATCCAACTGCTAAAAACACAGACCCACTTTAAAAGTTATAATAACTTTAGCTGTTGGATCAAATTTCAAGGGCCCGGATTGTTTGATGAGGAGAATTAGGTGGAAGGGATCCCGAGAGGATCCATTTCCATAATAAATGATTCTCGAATAAACTAGTTAGTCATTGATGAACAAATTATATTTCTCGCAAGTGCACGAATCGATATGATAGTATAGCAAGCAAATACAAGTGTCATACCCACAGGGATTTGTAAAGTCACCTAATTAAATCCAATTTTGTAGTACCCAGTAGAATTAAAATAACGAAAACAACTAAACTACGAAATTCAAATAATTAACCAAAGAGAAGTTGATCAAGTAATCTTAAGTGTAGTAAATTAAAGAGAATTTATGTAAATAATTTCCGAAAACAATGGTTGAAACACTAGGTATCCGACTTCACCATATCAATCCAATTCTATGTCATTAGATAACTTAGTAAGAACAATTCAATTCAGGTTCTAGGCTTCGTTCTCTCTTTATTATGATTATCTGTTAGACGTCCAGGTGTAACCAAGTATTCTTAATCATCAACTTAACCATGGCGTCTAGTCTAAGTCAATAATAAAAAATCCATCAAGTGCAAGAAGAACAAAGAAAACCAAAAAGTGTCTTAGCATGACGTCTACATCAACAACAATTCATTCATTCAAGAGAGCTATCTCAAGGCTAAGCATATGGCGTCTACTATAACCTTATCTCATACATCTAAAAATTCATATTAAAGGTAGCTAATCAATAACATGAACATAAAGAATGATTTAAGCATAATGAATGAAACTAGAAACCCTTGAATTGATAAAAGAGTAAAGTTAACTAAGACATAGAATTATCATGAAGGCTACATCGGATCCCTAACAAAGAATTAGTTCGTCACGACCATCAAATTATAATATGACATAATTATCACAATCATGATCACCAAGCCTGAAAAGATGTGTAGAATTTTTCAAGTCGACGAGCCGAGGGCCCACTCCAACAAAATCGATACTGTCCCCACTTAACCACTTGCACAATCCTCAGGTGTGGGGTTTTACCACAAAATGCCTCGGTATTAGTTAGAGTGGGGTAATTCTATATAAACTGCTCTTTCTTCTTCCCTCTGTCCGATGTAGGACAAACTGAGGTTCCAACAAGATGTAAAAGGAAACAATGGAGAACGCCCTCGGCGTTGGCGTCTTCCTTAGGTCAATTCGCTAAAACCGTATGATGAAGTGCATTCCTCCCCCTTTCCACGTTGCTGCTCTCTCCTCTTTTTACAACCATCCAAGGAATATATAGTTAGGTTTAGGTTAGGCTTTGCTTTGCCGGAATTATCGAATCCAGCCCACACAAGAATCCCAACATGTTTCCTGATCCAAACTGGACTCCACTTCCGCGTAGAATTCCTGAACTGACGTTCTCGTACTAAAACAGGTATAACTTCTTCTAGAAACATCCGAATCATGATCTGTAAAATTCTGCCAAAACTAGACATCCAGAGCTTTCCGTACATATGTATCACAACACCCAGTTCGTCCTGATGAATTTTTGACGTCCCAACGAAAATGACAGTTCTGCGCAGCACCTTCCAGTTCCAGTTATAATTTTCACACAGCAGCCATTAAATTGTGGATTGAACAATTTAACATTTGATGATCATTGGAATGATTCCTGACTTCAATTCTTCTCAGTTTTGATCCTTTTTAGCCTTAAAATCACCAAAAGACTCCAAAGTCTTCTCTACGGTCCATTATCTACAAAATATGCACTAAACACATCAAACAACCAATTTCACAAGAAAACATAGCATAAAACTTAGGAAATATGGGCAATATAAATGTATAAATATTGTGTTATCAGTCATCACCAACCAAACTCAGCTAAACGGTGTTCTACACCATAACAAACATACTAGAAAGATTGGGTGAACACTGGACCTATTAACACGACATGTAAACGATACGAAAATAATAGATTTCGGGTCAACATGATAACTAATCGGATGGTTATCGGGTCACACGAAGAACCCCTTAATAACGAGTCCTTAACATGTTTACACGAAGGTGACATGCGGGTAACTCATTTGACACGTTAAGAAAAATGTTATTTTGATGACTAGACTTGACAATTTCTTATACGACCTATTAACACGACACGTAAACAACACGAAAATAATAGGTTTCGGGTCAACATGATAACTAATCGGATGGTTATCGGGTCACACGATAAGAACCCGTTAATAACGAGTCCTTAACATGTTTACACAAAGGTGACATGCCGGTAACCCATTTGACACGTTAAGAAAAATGTTATTTTGATGATTTTATTTTTTAAACTAATAAAAAAACTTATTATAAAATACAATAGGCATGGTGTATATGTACATATTGTATATCGAATATGTATTATTGTATTATTATTCTCTATAAATTTAAAGTTTAAGCTTTATTTATTCATTTTTATAGTATACTATAGGCAAAGAGTGAGATTAAAAAAATTTAAAAACACATTAAAAATAAAAATATCAAGTAATTTAAAATACTAAAAACATTAAAAAATTATAATAATTAATTTACAAGTGCAAAAAAAAAATGGAAAAATAGGTAAATGCTCGTGAACGCATCCTCTAGCTTTGAGGATGGGTACACTGCCGTTTGAATTTTTAGAACCATACAAACCCTCATGAATAGTGACACACTCTGCCCTGGAATATCCACTTGGACTCCAAATCGAGCTGTGATGGCCGACACCATGAAGGTGAAGAAGCCATAAAGTGTAGTGATGTGAAAATTGTGAATAAATTTAAACCTAAAGTGCCTAAATGTAAGAGTGCGCTTGTGAGCGGGAATGAACCTATTTCACACGTGATGTCGGAGCATAAGTAAAGTACAATAAAGTAGGATGAGAATTGAATCCTCGTCGATACGAAACTCAGCTACTCAAACCTGAAAGGGCGAAAAATAAGGGTGAGTGGGCCTAAAAATAAAGCTTTGTAAAAACCTTTTCGAAAACATAATAACCCCTTGCTTTAAAACAAGTATAGTTTCCAAAATATACATACTACGTATAGTAAGAAAATACTTACCATAACCTGCAATATCTCAAGAATTCAATACGGCACAATATTTCGTAAATAAGCGCATGACGCTCGTAATCACATAATCTCGCATAAGCAAACATATCATATCGAGTGCTCATCGACACATGCTGACACACGAGTTCATGCATAGATATTCTGATATGAACAAGATTGGGTATAACAATGATATACGCTCTAGTACTACAATCACGTGAAAAGTGGCGCTATGTGCAGCACATACGAGGCCTTATTGCCTATAGTAATCTGGGACAGGACTGGCACCTACAATGGATCCAAAGTGAGCGTACGGTGTGATGTGTACATACACGTGAAAGATTGGCCCTGGCCCGGGCGAGTACTAGCACCGATGCAACAAACAACGAGCAGATAACACAAATATATCATGCAATGGTAAATCGATAATTCGATAATTCAATAGCCCTAGTTAATGAAATTCTATTCATGACCGTAATTACTATTAAAGAATCCATACTAATACACATACATGTGCATCCCGTAGGGCGTAGTATAGTTGCATGAATTCCGTCAATATGGTAATTTTATATAGACGTTACCCTAATCTAGGTGTACTGTAGAAAACTCTTTAGGAAATGTATAAATGGAAATTAACAATTATATATATACTATATAAAAGAAAAGACACACTCACAAGTACTTGCGATGTCACATCCGTTCGAGATAGGGAGCCGGAGTCTTCGGTAGTAATTGCACCTAAGCATAATATTGGGACTCATTAGTAAAACTCAACTAAAACGATTAAATTTGGAAAAACGGAGTGCGGATTTGGAATCAGAGCGTCGAGATACGCTAAGAGGGGTCCCGGGCAATTTTCGTAAAAAGTCAACGAAAAGTCAACGGTCAACCCTAAAAAGTCAACCGAGAAGCCAAGCCGGTCAATTATGTTAAAACTTTGGAATTGCACTAAATGGATGTCAAAAACGGATTCGGGGCATCGAAGTTAGCCTAGAAGGGTTCTCGAGAAAATTTCGAAAAAGTCAACGCAAGGAATATTTCAAGCCTAATTCAGAGATGGGCCGGGCCGGATCCCAGGTTCGAATCCAGATCAAGGTTGCCGATCTGGGCTTCCTCTTTTTTTTTTTTCTTTTTTTTCTCCTTCTTCTTCTCCGGCAGGTTGCCGCTACAACCGCCTGGAATAATCTTAGCTCCGACCACACGAAATCTTCACTAAACCTAGCCTTCTAATATATCAAATCAAAGCTCAGAGGACAAGGAATCAGAATATACCTTTGGTTTCCTCGACTGTGGCCGAAGTTGGCCGAAAAATGGCTCGAAAGTCGTCGGATCTCCGTCGGAAAACTGGGTTTGTTACTCTCGGGGTATTTCTGTGTCCAAACAACACTAAAACATTTCAAAAACATCCTAATCGTACTCCTAAACACGATCTACGAAGTTCTTGAGGGTTTTCGAACCTTACCTTCGTCGTGAACGGCGAGAACTCGCCGTGACCATCATCAGGAAAAGAAGAACGTGAACAATGGCCTCGGGGAAGGGAAAGTGGTTCTGGTTCGACATGGGGGAGAAGTAGATCGAAGGTAGCGCCGACCTGGGTCCTCGAGTGGAGTAGTTCGCTGGAGTTGGGGACTGCGAGGTGATGCCTTAGGTCTCAGCTTCGGTGCTGCCGAGGGAAGAGAAAGCTGAGAGAGATAGGTGAAGAGAGAGAGAGAGAGAGAGAGAGAGTTGAGTGGTAAGGGGAGGTGAGGTGGCAACAAAAGATTGGGTGAGTAAAGAGGGAGAGTGACAAATGAGAGAAAGGCCAGGAAGATGAGAGATATGGAAGAGAGGGAGGAGTATGGGGTGTGGGCCCCACGTGGCTCACAAAACAAGCCACAAAATAACTCCCACATGAAATTACTAGTTTGCCCTCAGTATTCAATGTTTCGTAAAATTTTAACCTTAACTTCGATTTCAATTTCGCTTGCGCCTACGCATTCGTACCATTGAGTACTTCGAGGATACGGTAAAATAATAGCTCGTACACGTCAGACGATCAACGAAAGTCAACAATCTCTCCTTGAAGGGCATTTTCGTCAATTCACTCTTTTAAAATTAATAAAATCATAAAAGCAGGGATTGGTTGTCACAAATAGTATATTTAAGAGAGTTCAAAATAAATTAAATTCATAATCATTAATGTACAAGTCTGAAATATGTGAAAGCATATATAAACGTTTGTGATTACATCCTCAACCTTGAAACGCAACTCCCTTCATTTGTCATATCCTTGAACATTTGGTATTTTGTAGTAATGTACTAGTGTTTTTTCATTACGCTCTTCTTTTGGGTATGTAATACTTGAAAGATAAATGTTCTTTTTTTTTTTTTGAAATAATATTTATGTGACAATGTGATATGCATATACTAATTTAGTATTATGTTTTCCATTTTTTTGGGTCAAATTATATTTTTCATTTTCATTAATTATTGATTTAAAATATATTTTCTTTAATGGGTCAGGTCATATTACCTGATAATATTAACGGATCAATTTTGGATCGGGTCATATTACCCGTTTACTTTAACGAGTGTTACATGACACAACCCGTTAAGATATTGTGTATATCACGAAAATGACACGAACACGGAAAACATGACACAAATGCCAAATCTATTAACACCTATTAATTTGAAGCTGCAACATGTCATGTAGAATCGAAACTCTTTTTCTTTTTTCATTTCCCTTTTCTTTTCTTTTCCCTTCCCTGGACCAGCTGGAGTAGGATATACCATAAATTTCACTTCAATTTGTTACTAGCTCAACCCCTGGAAAGAACATTATAATTAACTTTACAAGGATTCATATTATTCGATATAAAAACATTGAGGAAACTAACTTAACACTTATGTATGTTTTCGTAGATGTAGCTAGGTTCCGCCATGGCAGTCTGTTAGTCTCCTTCTACTAAAATTCAAAACACCTTGCAAATAAATTAGATTACCCTAGAACATCAGCTTGTAAAATAACTTTAAGAGTACATCAAAATACGTGTACAAAACTAAAATTCCAACATAAACCGTCTAACTAAAAACCCCATAACACCAAAACCTTGCATAACCCACATCCAAGCCCACATAGTTCAAAGCCACCAAATTAGAGTATTTAATGAGAGGTTTCATAAAAGGGTTTTGGGCTAAATTTATTTAAACAAAAAACCATGCTATAACTTTATTTAATGAAAAAAAAAAAAAAAACTTATTTTAATGAAAAACACTTAAATTTTAAAAAATATGACAAAAGAACTTAAATTTTAATGAAAATGACACAATTTTAATATAAAATAAAAAATAAAAAAACCTGCGTCCGTCACATACACTATTTATGAAACTGAACACTGTTTATGAAACTTAACAGTACTACACTATTATGAAACTGAACTGTACTACACTATTTATGAAACTGAAAAGTACTATACTATTTATGAAACTGAAAGGTACTATACTATTTATGAAACTGAATGATACTACAATATTTATTGGTCTAGATTCATAAATAGTGTCTAGTTCTTGGTTCACTTTCATAAATAGTGTCTAGTTATTGAGTCTTGTTTCATAGGTAGTGTATAGTAATTGGTACAGCTTCATAAATAGTGTCTCATTCTTAGTCCAGTGTCATAAATAGTGCCTAGTTCTTGGTCCACTTTCATATATAGTGCCTAGTTCTTGGTCATGTTTAATAAATAGTGTCTAGTTTTTCGTCCAGTTTTCATAAATAGTGCATAGTAATTGATACAGTTTCATAAATAGTATCTCTTTCTTGGTCTAGTTTCATAAATAATGTCTTTTTCTTGATCTAGTTTCATAAATAGTGTCTCTTTCTGAGTCCTGTTTCATAAATAGTCTCTTTCTTGGTCCAACTTGAGAAACAGTACCTTCTCTGGTTTCGCTGAATCCCATAAGCAACAACCACCTTCAGGATGGTGATGATGGTGGTGATGCCCATGCCCATGCCCATGGCGTTCTTCATGAGATACCTAGTCGTTCCTCCCTTTTTTTCCACTTTCTCTTCATGAGATACCCAAACCAAACCCAACCCTTGCTACAAAGTTGTAGAGCTTTGTAATTCACATATAAATCAATCTCAACCCAGCAACCATCGTAGCTTCTTGGTCGGCATCAACTCTGCACCTCCTACTCAGGGGAGAATTGAATTTTCTCTAAATCTCTTCAATTTCTTAGCTTTCTACACAATACTTAATTTTCTTCCATTATCAATTTACAAAACAATAACTAAAAAAAAAGTATGATTTAAAAACAGAGAAATGAAATAAAAAAAATAAAAAGAAAAGGACAAAAGTTTGAATTCTAGCCAATGAAAAGGGTGATGGGTCATATGGAGAGGTAAATCAGTAAAACAATTTTCTATGATTTTTCTGTCTCTCTCTTTTCTTTTTCAGCAAGGTAAAATGGACGTGAGATGATGCAGTCCCATACCACCAAATCAGTAAAACAAAAGTTTGAATTCTGACCATACCACCCAATCACCACAATTCCCTTCCTCTCATTGTGTAGTCCAATATTGTTATGCTGCATGTGTAAAATGGACGTGAGATGATGCAGATCTGAGGTTTGAACTCTCCCTAGGTTTCGGTGAGTTTACCCAGGGACCAGATAGGTAATTCCGTCCAAACGGCTAGGAATCACCGAGCAAGGTTAGCCTCTTCGTGTCGAATCTTGATGCAAAGAGAAAAACCCAACTTCTCGATTGAGATTTGACGATCGGCGACGACGTGGCAACGACATGAAGAAATCCAATAAATTTCTACAGAATTTGGCGTGAGCAGCGGCGAACCTGCGACCCAAATCGGGTCAACTTGAATACCCGATTGACCTGACAATTCGGTCCAAACCGTCTGACCCGACTACCCGTTTTGACCCGACCTATATTTGAATTCGGGTCGAAATATTCCAAGGTATATTCTGTTATCTCTGAGTTAACTTTAACATAATATTTCTTCTGGTGACGGAATATTCCACTGGTGCGTGATCAGCGTGTAGGGTGGTACAAGGCAGCCTGTGTAGAGGTGCATGACGGCCCACAACGGCGGATTTGGATTCTCGCCGGATCCCCTCCATGGGGATCCTAGGGATCAACAAACGTGTCGTTGATCAAAAATCGTGTGGCTACAATTTTTTCCTTTTTTATACTTTTCACGTAAAACGAGACTGCTTTACTTTTAAAAATATAAAAATCATTTAATTGTGACCGCACAATTTTTGATCAACGGTCCACGTTCGTTGATCCCTAAGATCCCCATGAAGAGGATCCGGTGAGAATCCAAATCCCACAACGGCATACATGGGTTTTCAGATGCCAAATTTATTTTTTCAATAATCTCTGTAGTACTTTATTATTGTATTAAGTTAAGGGTCTTTTTCACTTTAGGCGTTATCTTGTGGACTTCAAAGAGCGTGCAAGATGAGACGGCTACGACACTAAGGTGCATGTCTGTGGGTTTTGTTTTCAAGCGGATTATGTTTATATAGTTTCGATAAATGCTTGATAAGTATTTTCTACATCTTGCCATGATTGTACTTGTGTTATCAGTATTTTTTATTTATAAGTTTTTTGAAACTTTCATGGCATGATCATACATATTCTATCCGCTCATGATGCATGTTTATTCACATCGTACTGATTCGCTTATCATGGATCCATTGTAGGTGCCAACTTGTACTAGTCTGCATTAGGCAGTTATGTCTTGTATGTGACGTGCCTAGTGCCAGCTTCACATGTATGAACTACTAGAGCGTAGATCATTATTATACCCAACCTGTTTCATGTCATAATATCTCTACATTAGCTTTTGTGTCAGTATATGTTGATGAGCATATGATATTAAATGTTATTATATTTATTTTATTGTGATTTAACGTATACTTAAAATATTGTTTCATACGGTACTTGTTTTTCATACTATACATAGTATGCTATTTTAAATGCCTGACTTGTAGGGCTTAACATGCATTTAATGCAAGAATCTAGTTTAATCCTAACTAAGGGGGTTGGCTTGCTAAGGAAAGGGATAAACTAGGCTAGTTCTCTCTCAATGATGCTTGCGTGAAATACAAAGGGTATGGGCTTCGATCTTTGGGCTCCCAAGTAGCCCAAAGTTTTCCATTACCTCGATTCCATATAGGCCCGATAACGTTCCGTAACAATCCACACCACAATCTACTTGGCAAGCCCCAAATATGTGACTTGGGCTTAGCATGATTTGTGGCTAAGGAAGCATGGCGTGATGAATAGGCATGAGCATGGCGAGGCATGGCATGTTTGTAAATATGTTCCTCGTCGATCTCGTGCCTTGGTGTGTGTTTGGGCTTGAATGTAGGTTTTGCATGACAATTGGGCCTTTAAACTTGGTTGGGTTTGTGTGTGATATTTTTGGGCCCCAACAACAACTTTTTAATTTAATTATTAAATTCTTGGTTATGATCATGACCAAGGAACAAAATGCCGATAATATCGGAGAAATATCGCCGATATTATCGGTTTTTCACGGTACCGATATTTTAATTATTATCCAACTGGTTTTCGTCAAAATATCGCGATATTATCGATAATATCGATAATATCGCGATATTTTCGAAATTATCGCGATATTTTGAAAAGGGGGGGGAAGGAAGAAGGATAACAGGGGAAGGCACCCCAGAGGAGACCCCATCTGTGTGTTTGGGGGGGGCGAAAAGGGGCTTCGAAAACGTCCCACTGCAGAGGAAGGCGTCCTTATCTGTAGATGAAGGCGTTCTGGGAAGGAGGGGGGAGGGAGGGGGGAGGAAAGGGAAGGGAAGGAAGAATCTAGGGGGGAAGAATCCGACGCGTCCCAGTGCCAAATCTGCAAAGGAGGCGTTCTTTTGTGTGTGGGTTTGGGGGGGTGGGGGAGGATCTGTTTTGCCGCCGGGGGGGGAAGAGGGAAGGATCTGTTTTGTGGGGGGGGGGAAGGGGAGGATCTGTTTTTTGGGGGGGGGGGGAAGGATCTTTTGGGTGTGCGTTGGGGGGGGAAGGAAGAGGGAAGGATCTGTTTTGTTGGGGGGGAAGCAAGGATCTTTTGGGGGTGTGGGAAGGCAGGTGAACGAGTGTGTTGGGGGGAGGTGCGAAGAAGAATCTGGGCAGCACAGAAAGGTTGGGGGGAAGAAAGGATCCTGGGTAATGGGGAGCGGAGAAGTGCATGCGTGCGTGCCTGCGGCGTGCGTGCGTGCGTGCGTCTGACTGTGGCACATAGCCACATACGGTTTTGGCACATGGTTTTGTAGGAAACCACGGTTTTGGCACATAGTTTTGTGTACAGTTTTGTGCGTGTGCGTGTACGGTTTTTTCTGAATAATCTGATTGGCAGCCACCAGCAAGTTTGCATCACCAGTTTCAGTTTTCAAATAGCTTATTTCTATGTCTGTCAGAGCCATTCCAAACATATATTTTTTTCACATTTGTATCAAAGTCATTCAGAGCATTTTCGTTTCTACTTCTTCCCTTACCCCTTTCAAAGCCATTCCAGATCCATTACAGAGCTTGAACACAAAGGGTTCCATATTTAAGGTAAGTTTAAAAACTTATATTTATATTATTGTAATTTATACAACAACAACAAAAATTTTGTATGTTAATTTTTGTTAATACTTGCATGTTAATTTTTGTAATTAATTAAGTAATGTTAATTTTTGTATGTTAATTTTTGTTAATACTTGCATGTTAATTTTTGTAACTAATTAAGTAATGTTAATTTTTGTATGTTAATTTATACAACAACAAAAATATTATTGCAAGTATTAAGTAATTAATACTTGCATGTTAATTTTTGTAACTAATTAAGTAATGTTAACAATTACATGTTAATTTTTGTAAGTAATTAAGTAATGTTGTATAATTATTCCCTAGGATAATTTTAATATGTTTAATGTTATTTATTATTTTATTAATATTAGGTTTTATTATCAAATTAGATTATTATTCATTAATATTAGGTTTTTTTTATTATCAAATTGGATTATTATTCATTAAATTGGATTATTATCAAATTGGATTATTATTCATCACTATGTTTTATATTAGGATTATTTTTTTTATCAAATTGGATTATTATTCATTAATATTAGGTTTTATTATTCCATATTATTTTTATAATTACTTAAATTTTTACAATCATTTTCTTTACTTCGTATTTAATTCTTCTGTAGAATAACTTTATTATTTAGGTTCTCTTATATAACCGTCATCACTACTATATTTTTTGGCCAAATAAAAATTGTCTAATTTTCATGAAAAATAAATATAGGTACGTTTAAGATGTCCAGTAGAGTTACTAACGTGATCTAGCTTGAGAACATGGAGACCCAATAGACGGAAACAAACATGGCACAATTTGCAAATATTGTCATCGGGTAATGAAGAGTGGTGGAGTGACACGACTTAAGTACCATCTTAGTGGATTAGATCCAGCAAAAAATGTCCAACGATGCGATAATGTCCCCCCATAAGTGAAGGCATTCATCAGCACATTATTAAAAAATAAAAAACAGCAGAAGGAAAAGATAACACATGGAATGGAAAATATTCGAGCTGGGCTACGAGGAGAAGTCATTGGCGAAGCGGTTGACAGTGATGATGATGATGATGAGGAAGAATGTGATGATGACATGGGACCTGAAGAACGACGCAGTTTGAAACAAGCATTACGTGCCTCCAAACAGTCAGCATGGGAAAGAGAACACCTTCATAAAATTCCTAATAGAGCACAAGGTTCCGGGACAAGTGGTGGTGCACAAATGAGACGGGGAGGCAGTCTTAGAAAATCACAACCAACACCACCAATAGCCCCAAGTTTATATAAGTCATCCAAAGCACGTCAAAAGAGTGTTTGGAGTTATTTCACTGGAGGTAATGTGAAGGAGGGAATGGGGCGTCTAATTAGCAAGTTCTTTATCTATGAAAATGTCCCTGCTGAGAAAGCATCATCACATCATTTCAAAAATATGGTAGTGGGATGTCAACAAGCCGGTGTTGGAGTACAACCTCCCACTCCCTATGAGATAAGAAACAAATATTTGGATATGGAGTATAAAGACATTGGCGAGTATGTTAACAAGTTGAGGTCAAAGTGGGAAACTAATTGTTGCACAATCATGTGTGACGGATGGACTGGCCCGACCAGATTGTCTATCATAAACTTCATGGTATACTCCAAGGGAAAGACAATTTTTTTGAAGTCTGTTGATGCTTCAGACCATATAAAGAACTACAAGTATATTTACAAATTATTGAGGGATGTAATCATGGAGGTTGGAGAGCATAATGTTGTCCAAGTCGTGACCGACAACGGTTCTGCATTTGTCAAAGCTGGAAATAAGTTAATGAAGAATCATAATGTGTTTTGGACATCATGTGCAGCACATTGTATTGATCTCATGCTTGAGGCAATGGGGAAGAGAGAGAATGTTGCTACTGTGGTAAAAAGAGCTAGAACGATCACAAATTATATTTACAATCACGGTTGGTTGTTGGCAAAGATGCGTGAATTTTGCAAAGGAGAAATTATTCGTCCAGCTACCACTCGATTCGCCACCAACTATATTGCATTAGACAGCTTACTTAAGAAGAAAGCAGGGTTGAAGCATCTATTCACTAGTGACGATTGGGCCAATCACAATTTGAGCCGCTCAAATGCAGGTCATATGGTGGAAAGTATAGTGCTTGATCATGCTTTTTGGACTCAATCAGAACATGTGTGCCAAGTGTTTGAACCTCTTTACAAAGTTTTACGGATCGTTGACACAGAAGTGTATCCTACTATGGGGGCAATATATGAGTTGATGCGTGTAGTGAAGGATGAATTGGAAAGAAAACATGGTGCAAGGTGGGTCATAAAGATAATTGAAGATCGATGGTATAAAACATTATACCACGATTTGCATGCAGCAGGTATAAATTATGTCATAATTTGCAATTCATTTCTTTAGTTGCATAAGTATTATTTCTCTTATTACAGTCTGTGTTTCTTTGAACAGCATATTATTTGAATCCTCGATACCAATACAGACCCGGTGTTAGAGATGATGGTACCCTTATACGTGCTGTACATAATGTATACTCTAAATTAGACCCTGCATCATCAACAATTGGCCAATTTGGAAATGAGGTACACAATTACTTAAATTATAATAATTACTTTGTTGGATTAAACTAACACGATTTATTGAATTCAGCTAACATGGTTTAAAGATGCAAGAAGAACTTTTGGAGAACCAACATCAGTTGCTGCTCGAACAAAAATGTCTCCTAGTGAGTGTAAACATATTTCACTATAAGTTTATAATAGAATTTGTTGGAGTTATTAGGCTTATCAACATTGTTTTTCATTGTAGCTGAATGGTGGATCATGTATGGGACCGATGCACCAACTGTGAGAAAGTTAGCAATCAAAGTATTATCACAAACAGCTTCCTTATCTGCTTGTGAAAGAAATTGGAGCACATTTGCACTCATACACACAAAGCAAAGAAATAGGTTGGCTCATAGTAGGTTGGAAAAATTAGTTTATTGCTACTACAACATGAAGCTTCAAGTTCGAGATAAGGAAGCAGAAATAGATCATGTCGACCGTGGTGACCCACTAGATGTGTTTGATATTATTGCTGAAGATGATGATACAGAGGGTAACCAACTTTATCAGTGGATTAGACCTCTTCATTTAGATGATGATGAAGGCAACCCAGCTCCCAGAGTTGCTGAAGAAGCACGTAATGAAGGGATAAATGTAGAAAGAGTATTAGAAGAGGAGGTGGGATCTAGCAGCGCTGACTCTTTGGAAGAACTTTTGCGCCCAAGACAAAGAAACACTGGAATTCCACCTTCTTCCAATCCTACACAACCACAACATCGTGCTGATACTAATGATAGCTTTAGTACAAGATCAGGAGACTCACCTACCACCGGAGGTGGGAATGATGAAGGATATAGTGGAGCTGGAGGTAGTGGTGGTGGATATGGAAACTATTATGGACCACCTCCCGGATTTATGAGCCCCTTCACTGGTGAGGCAAACTTCACGCATGCAACACAGGATGATGACCATGGCAGTAGGCGGGCAGGACCAGGAATTGGTGCCATAGGGAAGGACTATACTCGTAGAGAAAGAGGCAAGGGGATTTTGTCAAGTCAAGAAGATGACTCGTTATCTAGAACTTCGGACTCTGTTGGAGTGGGAGGTACTAACTATGGTTATACTCATAACCAACCATTTCCCTACCCTTCATATCCCATTCCTGTTGGGATGGAATCGAGCGACTCATGGAAAGAATCCGAGACTCAATCTTCAAATGATTTTGCTTATGGACAACGTCAACCAATCTCGGATCCATATGGGTGGCATGTTAACAATTATATGCAAAACTATTTTGGGGATCTATCATTTGATAACTACTCTTCACAATACACTCACTCTACACATAGAGATGATGAAGATAGTGAAAAATTTGAACCTCATAGGAACTCTATATGGTACTAAGTCATTCATGTATCTTACCATGCAATGTATAAAGTGTAAAATATTGTACTAATTCATTATATATAAATGATTATGGTGTGTTTAAACTTCTTTCATTAATTACTACATATTTTCTACACTCACAATGTTTGTCAGCTCGCTATATAATCAACTTGATAATGTTAAATCCATCATGCAATGCATTTCCTTCCAATTTTTTGTGATAAACTAATAGATAATTGACTAAATAAACATCCTGCAAAGTTTCAATAAAAATTTCCAAGTTTTTCTTACAATTTCCGTGGTTTCCATATAATTTTTATCGATATCGATATTATCCCGATATTTCCATCGATATTTCCGTGTTTCCGGACTACCGATATTTTTGATATTACCGATATTTAATACCTTGATCATGACTGAAAGAGTTGCGGCTTGATGCCACACAAGGTAGGACTTAAATTTGAATATAGAGTGGCGTCATGAATCAATCAGTAGTAAGTTGTGTACTTGGAATTAAGATACAGTAAACATTACTTAAAGGTCGGTACCATACGCGACATGTCAAAAATGCTACTGCAGACTAGCGCAAAGTTGCAAACAGGTCCCAGGGCTGTGATGTCCAAAACCAATCATTTGAGATGAGATTTAAACTGGGTGTGTAAGCCCCAGTTTGGGATTGAGGTGATTTTAAAAAAAGCTGCTATGAAAAAAAGTTGGGAGAGTTTTTGGTGTTTGGTAAACATTCAGCTTCAGTTTTTTTTCACAGTTTTGGATGAAAAAAAAAAAAACCAAAAACAAGAAGCTGCAAAATCCAGCTTTGAAAAACGGCTTTTTTTCACATCTGTTTTACATAAAAGTTTACCAAACATTATAATACTGTTTTTTTTTCAAAAGCACTTTTACAAAAAAGTTTACCAAATACTTTGCTGCTTTATTTCACAGCTGCTTATTCTCACAGCACAGCAGAAGCAGCTTTTTTTCAAAGCACAGCAATACCAAACCAGTGTGTAGCACATCCACTTTAGAAGGTTTTTAAAGTTTAATCGGTTCCTTTGCAGACATGGGACTGTTTTGTTTCTCTGCACACATGGCTTTTTCAATTGTTAAGTTTCATGTATAAACCTGAAACAATTTTAATATGTTTGATCTCCCAAGTATCGTTTCATTCAACGTCAAACTAGCTTAGCAGTGTATGTTAATTTTCTTCTTTATTATAAACATAATGAAAAGCTAAAGACGAAAGAGGGAATGAAAGTGCATGCTTTTATATGTCTGATACATAAAACCCTCAAGTTTTCCTTGCAAATCCTTGTCAACCTGCACTACTGCTCAAGACAGTTGTGATTGAAAACAAATTACTGCGGACCAAGTGCATGCGCAAGCAACTATTAGTAAAGTAGTAAGTTATTTCTTTAATTAAGTGCAAACCAGCTGGTACGCTTGTTGCAAGGACAAATACATAATCAAATTAGAAACAACTTGTGAAGTAAAACTAGTGTTGGCTTTTTGTCAAGCAGTTACTTCATTATGAGATTAAATTGTAGATCGATTTTTAGTTATTATAGTTTTTGGGGAGTGTCATTAACCTTCTCACTTACTTTCTCATTTTAATCTTTTCACTTCTACATACTCATGACACATGTATTCTACTAGCACGTAAAATTAAAAATTTAATTACTTTTTAGTTGACAAAAATAAAATTTTAATTATACTAACAAATGAAAGAATAATGTTGTGGGACCGTGATTTTCCAATGCTGGAGTAAGGCCGATCAAAATACGTATACCTCAGTAGTCCGATCATGGACTCAACAGCTCTGATCGGATCTGGAAAGGTAGGCGAAGTACGCCGACTATACTGAGATTGACCATTCTTGGGTTTCCTATACTTTTGGAGATCTTACAATCTAGGAATTGCTGCAAGTAATTACACTCCTAAGAGGATACAATATCCAATCCTAGATATCTTCTTGGATTCTCCTAGTTTAATACGAATCCCATATCCTAAAAGATCTCTCTCTCGACTAGTATAAATACCCTCATCTAGGGCACAATTCAAGTAATAGATTCGTAATACATACATTATTCTCTTGTCCACTGCTTAATTATTAATATTGCTTACTAACTTCACCATTGGTGAGCCTTTAGCTTGTACCCCACCGGTGACAAGGCCTAACTTCGGTTGTTGCTTTGTTATAGGTAGCTGGACTCGTTCACCTCATCGTCCACGGCAATGCGCATATTTAAATGCAACAATTGGTGATTTCATTGAGTGCTAAACTCATATTCCCCCGACCAAATCACTTTACCACATCATGTTTGTTAAAGACAGCTCTGTGAACGCTGGTACTAACACACAAGATGGAATCAATCAACTCTCTGATGCCTTTGTTGGTCCGGGAAACAATGACGCTCATACTGGCAGAGTTCCCGTCACCATGGACCAAAAATGAGAAACCCTGTTGCAGATCATGACTTCTGTCAACAATCTTCAGAAAACTTCGAAGGTTTATTAAGCTGAAGATCATTCAAACTTTGTTGACTTCGAAAAGTGCATGAAAGCCCTGAGAATACTCATAGAACTACTTTGCAAACCCAAGTCCCTGTCTTCGGATTTGGAATTCTGAATATCATGACTTCTGATAGACAATCGATTATGACAACACCATTCCAACCCTAGCGGAAACTGTTAATCCAAACTCGCGTGCGGAACAACATGGTGGCTAGATTGTCAGTCATACCACTGTAGGCGAGATCCAAGTTCAGCGCAACTTCGATCCTTTAGACACTGCAAGAGCCTCCTACGTAGAGCCTAGGCACCTCGACTTCAACGATTCGAAGTCGTTTGAAGAGCAAGAGTTATGCAGGCCATTGTACCATGATAACCTTAGGGATGCTCTAAGAGACACTCAGAATAAACCATCTAGCTCTTTCTTAAACCATGCATCTCCTCCGGAGAAGTTCAGTTAGCCGAGGTTCAAATACTATTTTGGGGACTTAAATCCGGACTACCAACTCATGCACTATTGAAAGGCTACAACGCTGTATAGCAATAACGATGCATGGATGTGAAAAATTCTTACATCCACCCTCGAGGGGCCTTCCATGAAGTGGTTTTTAGAATTGTCGTCCTGCTCAATCGACAACATTAAGATCCTCGCCGACATCTCCGCGAATACGCTCTCTATATAATGCGATGTCCGCAAGCACCGCAAAGTTGTATTCAACTTGGAGCTTTAATCCAAGAGTTGGATGAGGTTTAGAAACTAGTGACTAGCACACTACGATGGATTTCAAGCAAGGCTTCTACATTCACTAACATATGTCCCAAAAACAGAATAAGAAGAAGATGATTGCACCACTTTAGTGGAATGCTTTGACTTTTTTTATGACATTATTGGCTGAGATGATAGAGTTTGAAGGAAGAGCTTTGACTTGGATCAGGATAAGAGGTCCTAAATTGAACAAAGAAAAGAGCCCAGAAATCAAAACCATCACTCAATTCCTAAAATTAATTGCAAATCACAAAAACCACTGCTTTTGAATTGTATGAGGCCATAACTCCTACACATCACTTATCAAAATGACGTGCAAATGGAAAGCTATGAGGACTATTACAGTGGCAATAGGAACAGTAGAAGAGAAAAAGGGCAATCGAAGTATGCAGTGAAACCAAATCCCGACAAAACAGAGAAACACAGAGGGTAGCAGAACAACTCACATTTGAAGACAAAAACACAGAGGATAGTAGAACAAAATCGAGAAAAAGAAAATGAGCACTGACTGGTCCTTAAAGTAGCAAAATAAAAAAAGCACAGAAAGCACTCTCCAATCCCTAAATTCATTAAAAAAAATCCTAAAACCATGAGTTGAAACCTAACCAAACAGTAAAGCACATATTAAAAAATGAATTCTCATATTGTCAATTAGCAGATGCAGACACAGTACAGACCAAGAATGAGCAAATTCTGCATAGAATCCACACATGCAGACACACGGTAGACAAAATGTGAGGAAACCGTGTACATTTCACTCGCCCACCCTTTCCACTGGCCCAATCGAAAAAGTCGTACAAACGACCCTGACTTCCCACTGCTTAGCATGGACACCCCTCCCACTCTCCCTTTCTCTCTAACACGTAAGCCCCACCTCTCTTCCTTCCTCTATAAACCCTCACCAAATACGAATGTGCCAAGGCCCCATCGAACCCACCCAACCCTAATTCTTGCGCCCACCCCTCCATCTCTTAGCCGCACGCCTTCCTCCCCCCCTCACTCCCTTTCTCCCTCATTCCCTTCCTCCGTAAACCCTTATCAAACACGAATATACCAAGCCCTATTGAACCACCCAACCCTTATCCCTTCCTCTCTCTTTCTCTTTCTTTCTTTCTCTCTCTCTCTCTCTCTCTCAACTGCATGCTCCCTTTTTTGAACCCTCCCAAACCCTAATGGGTTAGGAACAAATGGAATTCCAAAACTGCGTAGCCAAGTTTCACACATAGCCACAAGATTAAAAGCCCATATGGGAAGAACCGTCATTTCGAATACCAAGCTGGCCTATGCACTGGAGGCGGAAATGGGCCATGTAGAAAAGGCTCACAAAATGCACAGCTAGCCTAAACCACAAACTGGCCCCCAAACCAGTGGCAATTCCAAAAAACATCCAATTGAAATTGCACTATAGCTAAGCTACAATGGCACCCATCCCCAACTTTAGACTAAAGTAATATCGCTTAAAAAAATAAAATTTAATGGAATGAATCGAAAGAGATATATCATCTCTCATTTTGAGGACCTATGTGTGAAGTCTAGATTTAATAGTTTGGTGTTACTTGTTAAAAGTTGTAAATGATACCACACATGCTCCTAGATAGTTTTAAATTTACAACTCTATTATGGGTTTATTTTGTTGAATTATGTGTCAATGAATATTGGCTGAAAAACAATCATCAACACAAAAGGTTTGTTCATTCATGTGCAATTCATAAATAAACCTGAGTTCATTTTGTCTAGCTATCCTGTCTAGTCAAAATTACTCACTGCTGTCCAGCTAGCTAGGCACGCAATTTAAGATTGCCCATAAGGGTTGACTGACACCTTTTTGTTAACGGCTTGTTTTTAGCCCTTGATCTGCTCAGATCATCTGCTGGGTTGACAAGTGTCATTTGCTCTTGATTTGTTGAAAACAAACTACCCTTTTGTTTAAATCCCCAGCTAGGATTCATTAGTTCTTTGGCTAGGAAGATTATATTTTGCTTAAGAGTGCATTTATAGCCTTGGGGTTGCCTCTTGTGTTCATCATCAGAAATCCTAGCCACAAAATCAAGCTCATGCACTAAACACCCAAATCGTTGCATATTAGGGTAGTATTGTCTTTGTGATTTTGGTCAAGTTTTCCAAGTTTCAAATCTTTAAACTGACCACTTTTTGGGTTCATGTCAGTTTCATCCTTCAAGTGTTTGACTAGTGAAACTGACTGGACATTGAATCCAAATTTGCATTAATTTCATCACAACATCATTTGCATAAGTTGATTTGGTTTCGGTGCCACAAGGTAAAGAGCTCAGGAGGAACTACCACTTTTTGAAGACTGAAAGAATTCATCTTGTATAAGGTAAGGTTACACAAAGGTACAAGCTGTTCCATAGATTAGGATATAGGAATTGAGCTTGTGTGGTTACTTTGTAAGAAACTTGTTTACACTAATGAATTGGACTCAGTGGAGAGTTCCCGGTTTTTTAGCCCAGATGTGAGTTTTTCTGGCCAAAAACATCTTGTGTTGATTATTGTTTTACTTGGTTTTATATCTTACCGTTTGTATACATAGACTTGTCCATGCAACTATGTTTATCAGAGTTTGAGTTTGTACTGAAGTGAACCTTAGTTAACTAGGAACACTTTAGTAAACCTACCTTTTAAATTGATTGATTTCGCTGTTGGTAAACTAACATATCTGATTTTAGTTGACTGGTGTTTCTGACAAGTCAGACAAGCACATATGTAGATTTATCTTAGTTGACTGGTGTTGCTGACTGATGTTCTTGGATATTCCGCTTGGTACCAATTTCAAGTGGTATCAGAGCTTTGCTCTAGATATACATAGAATGATCTTTGGGAACTACTGGTATTGGGTGGAATCTCACCATGGATCGTGGTCGTGTTGCTGGATCTTGTAACTCTCCTCTATTATTTGATGGAATGAACTATGCTGCATAGAGTGAGAAGTTTCAAGTCTTCATGGAAGCATAGGATTTAAATGTTGTTGATTATCTATGCATAAATGGAAGGCTCCGTCAAGGATTATTGATGGAGACTGTGGTAAAGGCCAAAGGTGAGTGAACTCAAGGGGAGATTACATCAGCCATGGCTAATAAAAAAGCACGGAAATGTCATTGTTTCAGCCATCTCACCAACTCAGTTTGCTCATATCCGTTATTGCACCACTACAAAACAAGCTTAGGACAAGGTATTGATGAGACAACTGTTGTACAAAAGATATTAAGAACCTGGCCCAAGTGATTTCAAGCAAAGAAGGCAACCATTCAAGAATTTGAAGACATAAATTAGATTAACCTTGGAAAATTGGTGGGTAAACTCATAACCTATGAAATGAAGCTTGACATAGAAGAAGGTGGTTCCAAGAAAAGTAAAGAAGTTGCTCTTCAAAGTATGAAAAAGAGGTGTGTTCAAAATAAATCATGTGATCAATCCCTTGAAGATGATCTTGCTTTGTTTGTTAAGCAATTTAGAAGGATCCTCAAGAACAAGGGCAAGGAGGTCAAAAGGACTGGAGAATCATCAACTAATCGCATAACTCAATCTCATGGAAAGTTCAGTTTTGGAAGAAAACAAGGAAAAATTGTTGATAAGAGGGACAAGTCATTCTCTAATGTATTTGGACCCTGTTTTGTCTGTGGTGGAAGTGGACATCATGATGTTGAGTGTGCAAACAATCAAGTGTCAAATAAAAAGCATGATAAAGTCATGATGGCCACATGGAGTGATAGTGAAGATGAAGATTCTGTCTATTTTGACAAGTTATCAGATGCTGAAGAAGTGTCTTCTAATAAGGATGAGGTTGTGTTGAATGATCGCGAAAATATATCACATCGTGATATGTCTGCCATGTATGACTCTTTGTTTGATGAGACTTATGTTGTAAAATTGGACAATATAGAAATGTCACTGAAAATATGTGAGCTGCAAGAAGATATTGAGTCTTCTCGACTAGTCAGACCTAATCTGAGTGAAAAAGTTGTTTCTCTTAAGGCTCAAGTTAGGGTGCTGAATATAAGGGGATCTATTTGTGATGATGAAGATGAAAGAGATGATCTTACTGATGCACCTGAAGCTCAAGTTTAGAAGCTTATGAATTCTCAAGAAACTAAGTTACGTTAACTTCATTTGTCGAGGGCCAATAATGAAATATATTGTGATGCTAACTTGAAGTTAACGCCTAAACTAAATGTGGCTAACAATAGCTTAAAGTGCCTAATCAGTAAGGATGAGACAATCAATGATTTGTTGAGTTTTGGAAAATCATCTCATGACGTGTGATCTTGGTTCGTTTGAAGCAAATTCAAGTTCTGTGTGCACCTACACCGAAGCTGTGGAGAAATCATTGCATGTGACCTCTATGGCCAAATCTTCCTTAAAGAAAAGATTCATTCCCACATGCCATCATTGTGGTGAACTTGGTCATATTCGACCAATGTGCAGAAAATATTCCCTAGAAAATAAGAATGACTCAAAGGATCAGGTTGATCGACTAGCCATGAAAGTCAACATAATGGCATAATTTGTTGATTCTTCTAGCTCAAACAATATCAAGTCTATTTCAAGGAGGCATTAAAGAGGTTTTGATAAATATCTGGTTACTTACTGTACTCATTTTGTTCCAAAACCAAATGTATGACATTTTGATAGTGGTTGCTCGTGTCATATGTCTCGGAATAAAGATGTTTTCTTGTCACTTATACCAAATAATGGTAATGATATTAAGTTTTGTGAAGGATATAAGGCTCAGATTGCTTAAAAATGGGTAGTCAAGATTCCTAGTCTTCATTAGCTTGAAGATGTCTACTATGTGGCTGAATTGACTACAAGCCTACTTAGCATTAGATAGCTTTATGATGATGTTGCAGAAGAAGTCTGTTTCTCCAAGAAAGGTTGCAGAGTTGTTGATAAAGATGGAAAGAACATGCTGGTTTTTCCAAGATCTGGTGGTAGTTGATACTCTGTTGTCATTCCTAAAAGTGGTGAGCGCATAGATAGGAACAAAGAAACCAACAAACCATAGGTTCTAAGGGGATAGCCACATCTCATATTCTCTCAATGTTATATATGTGAATCTGGCAACTTGGAAAAACTCTATGATGTCTCACATAGGAGTCTCTTACTCTGGAATTTCCAAAGCTCCTCATCTGGTTGAAATGATCTCAAATGGTCAAACTCTAATGTTCTTTCATGGAAAGATGATGACAATCTTGCCTGCTGGATGCATGGAAAATCAAAGGTACGTTTTTCTTTCTTTTGCAAATGCAAATTGTGATCTTGTCTTGATTACATGTGATTTATTGGTGTGGGTGTTGTATCTGTTAAATATCTTTGGTGTGAAACTATTGCCTATTCATTTTCGTTGTGACTTTGTGTGTGAAATTGACTTTTGGAATCTTGTTCAGCAATTAACAACCAATCATTTTGGAAATCAATCTTATTTCATTAGAAGGTGTATGGAAAGAAAGATTTGTTTTCAAATCTAAGTGCCATTTAAGAAACAACTAGCTAACCATCTCACGAGTATTTTGGACAATCAAAGTCTTAAAATTTTTTGATGGCCTATTGTACTTTGTGCCATCAATTGAACAAGTTGAATAGATATGCTTCCAATTTTACTTGTTTCATATGTAGTTTTTATTGTTGTACGTGACTAGGCAAACATCTCATCAGTAAGTTTATTGTTCTCGTTTTGCATCTCTTAATTGTCATACATGGTTCATATTTTGTGGATTAACCTTGAATAATTTTTCCACTATGATGTCAAAGGTTCTCCCTAGACTGGCTGATTAGGTTATAGTGACACTACTTACTTCATAAATTGAGTTTAAGTGTCAACTCCAGTGCAAAACACCACATGTTTCTATATTGCTATCTTGCTCAGTGCTCCTCAAAAATAAAATCTCCATTATGAGCTTCAATATCACTAAATATGGGCAACATACTCAAATTTCCAAAAAGAAAATCTCAATCATTCTTCCCTACAAATGTGTTTCCTCATGCAATGTCATGTGTCTTCAAGTCATTTTCACTTGTTATAAAAAGTTCAAAAATGTCTTATGGTACATCCAATACATCTTGCACCAACCATACAAATGACTTGTGTATTTCGTCATCTTATGCCATCTTAAAATTTCATTTGGCTTTGGTTTTCCACTGTGAGTCGTTTTGTGTTTTGCTTTTGCTCGATTTATAGTCCAAGTGTTGTTTCTTGAACTTAATGGATTATTAAAAGTTTGATTAGCCTTCAAATTAATATTGAGCCTAGTGACATGGAGTTTTGATTTAAAAATGGCTATAAAAAATCCCATCCCCATACCTTGACACATCATGGCTGCTGTATGAACTTGTGTTAATCTAGGCCTTAATGACCATGTATGACCTTGAAGACCTGTGTTTGTAGTTCTGCATTGCATGTTTTATTTCAAACATTTAGTTGAGTTTAGCTCTTTTGGTTGGAAGCATAGATATTGGAGATGTTTTCATCTTTGTTCGCTCTGAGAGTTGTCTGCGTAGCTGTAGCTTAGTGCTACCCAGATTGTGCTTATCTTCTGTGATCTTTTTGTCTTTAGAGTGGTATCTTCGTTGTTTTCACTCTCCTCATTGCCGTTTGTCATCGTCCTTGTCTCTCTCAACTACAAATCTCTGAACACTCATCATCGGAAAACTCTTCATCATGCATAGAAACAACTCTTCATCCCATGACTCCAATTCTCAACCACCTTTCTCTCATCGTAAGACTCGTTTTCAAACTACTAGATATACCTATATCTCTCTGTCAAAAGGTCAATCTTGTCCAAAACCAAATGTCCGGGAAAGCTACAGAGAGGTTCCACCATTCATCCTTGTCTCATTACCATGTTGTGTGAACATGCCTAAGTTCCTTCTAGGCCTAGTGTTGTTTGTCCTAGGTCTACCAAAGATTTAGATAAAAACCTCATGTAACTTTGTAATGTGATTTGTGTTGTGTCTCACGGTGAGCCTCGTCCTCTATACTTTCCAAAAGGGTCTCAAACTACTTTTTATTATTCTCTTCATGGCTTGTGGTTTAGTTGTTGTTTATTGGTTCAAGTATTACAAATGTCATCTTGATCTCTATCTTTTCATTTGTTTGCACAAATATGTTTGGGTACATTGTTTATGCTTTTGCACAAAACAATTTGTAAATGGACATCTTCATTTTTTTGCTGAGTCACTATCCCTCCTCAGAAAAGTGAGTTGTTTTAAGGATATATTTGTTAGTGCATGTTTTAAGCCGTGGTCTTGGTTTATGGGGGAATGTAGTATTTTGATGAGAGCTAAGGTTATGGGAGAGTATGAACTTTTGTAGGTGTATTGTGTACTGAGTTCATTTCCTAACTCTATTCTTTTGTGATTTTCTCATGTCAAGTTGCAATTCTTTACTCCATGTCCACCATTCCTTTGAGTTATCCTTGGTTTTGGACTCTTCCTCAAAACTCTATAGGTTGTTTGCTTTAGAGTCTACGCTTCTAGTATTGATGCGGCTTTTGTCCATGAATTGGAAGAAGTTGTAACTGGTCAATGTGAGTTGGTTGACTATATATTTGACTCCGTTGCTTCTAGTGACGTGTTCCATTCTGAGGAGTTATGAAGCTCTATTCCCTTCATGCGTTTTAGTTTGAAATTCATTGGGGTATTATTTATGAGTGAGTTTGTGAGTGTTTAGTATCTTAGGAGAGCACTTTTTATGGGAGAGTTTATTTTTTTTTTCTTTTTGTGATAGCAAATTATTTATAAATTGAAAGCTCTCATTCTGTTGTACTTGGTTATGCTACTCTTGTGTTGGTTGTTAATGGTTGCCCTGAATATATTCCTTGATCATGCCATGTGCTTTTATCAGTTGGTATCGAGAATTGTACATTCGTTTGGATATATTTTTGTTCTTGGTTTGCTCATATTCTCTTGTTGCACCATTTTCATTCAATAAAGTTGGCATTATCTTGTTATCTTGTCATTGTGCTTCTGGAAATTAATATGCCATTGATATTAAGCCTTCATCCTTTGTTGGGGGAGCTGGGTCACTTGTTGCTAGTCTGATTGTTGTTTCATTTTGCTTAGGCATGCTCATATGATCTATTGCTATTTGTTATCTATTGTGCTTCTGCTACTCCTGTTTATTTGTTATGTGTCTATTTGCTTTGGACATTGCATGTGATGTTCCGCTTTGTCTTTGTCTTACGATGACAAAATGGGGGAGAAAAAAATCCTAAGTAGTTGATGATGGTCTCATATAATTGTTCCATTACCTAACCCATGATAAATTTCATTTGTTTCTTGGCAAGAAAATGTTTTTCTGCAAGAGTTGTTACTTGGCCTTCTCTTGTTAATTCATGTTCTCTTGAGTGGGGGTTATTTGTGAATTTAGTTATAGGTTTTCGGGATATTTTGTTAAGGAAAGCCAAAGGGGGAGATTGTGAAGTCTAGATTTAATTGTTTGGCTTTCCTTATCAAAAGTTGTAAATTACACCACATATGCTTCTGGATAGTTTTGAATTTACAACTCTTTTTATGGGTTTATTCTGTTGGATTATGTGTCCATGGGCATTAGCTAAAAGACAATCATCAACACAAAACGTTTGTTCATTCATGTGGACTTTATGCATAAACCTGAGTTCATTTTGTCTAGTTATGTTATCTAGTCAAAATTACTCGCTACTATCCAGCTGGTTGGGCACACAATTTGAGATTGCACATATGGGCTGACTGACACCTTTTTGCTGAGGGCTTGTTTTTAGTCCTTGATATGGTCAGATTATCTGCTGGGTTGACAAGTGTCATTTGTCCTTGATTTGCTGAAAACAAACTACCATTTTGTTTAAAACCCCAGTTGCGATTTATAGCCTTGGGAATGCCTCTTGTGTTCATCATTAGAAATCCTGGCCACAAAATCACACTCATGCACTAAACACCCAAATCGTTGCATATTAGGGTAGCATTGTCTTTGTGCCCTTATCTCTAGCCTCAGTACCAAACTCTCCCTCCTTTTAATATAAAATATTGATGAACCCAACAAAAAAAAAAAAAAAAGTGACTGATTTATTTAGTATAAGACCAAACAAATAAAAAATAAAACACAAATTAATTCCACGGATGCTTGTGCCCTCTCTTCGGACCGTGTCCTTTTTGGTCCTTTTAGGCCCATATATATAGTGAAGAACAATTTTAGAAAGAGAAATCGGAGAGAGTAGTCAAAAGGGATTTAGGGTTAGGGTTTTTGAAGCTGTTCTCTCAATTGCAATGGAGGAGATCACTGACGGCGTGAACAACATCACCATCAACACCTCCGATTCGCACAAGAAGAACCGAATTCAGGTCTCAAATACCAAGAAGCCGCTCTTCTTCTATGTTAATCTTGCCAAGGTAAACCCTAATCCCTACCCTGTTCTTAATTTTCTGCCTATATATATGCTTGTATGCCTTATTTGGTTTCTGGGTTTTCTTTTATTTCTTTATCAAATGCTTTGATGCTGCTGAAATTTGAGTTTGCTGGTTAATTTGGGAAGAAATTGGGATTTACCTGGAAATAAATGCTTTCGGTTGACATAGACGCAGCGGCAGTTCTTTTTTCCGAGTGTTTCGAGATAATTGTTGATTATTTTCAATTTTTATTTATTAATAAATAGTATGTTTATGGCATTTTATTGTTTTGCAGAGGTATATGCAACAGTACAATGAGGTGGAGCTCTCCGCTTTGGGAATGGGTATGACACTTCAGCTGCTTCTATCTCATTATGCACTATGTGTGTGTAGATCTCTGTGTTGTGTGCCATGTTAAGGTATCCGGTTAGACATTACCCTGGAATCATGAAAACATTGAGGTTCATAACTAAGTTCTGGAAGGCAACTGAAATTTAGCGTAGTTTGTTTGTATACGTGTTGATTCGGTTCACTTCAATTTGACAAGTTGAGCTATTAGTTTCTGAACAAGCTAAGATGACTTGCTATTTTGTGTCTATTTTTTGTCTGCCTAAGGTGGGAAGAGAATGGTTACTAATTTGTTGAGCCATTATGTTGTAATAACCTGCTTTCTTGTATTGAGAACTTGAATCAAATGGTTCATTAGTAGATGTTTTCATATGGAAAAAGTAGCCTTTTGTTGCTCATTCCAGTTTGTTGATTACTTATGCTTAGGTTTTCTTGCTTGTGCTTAGCACGATGCTTACAACAATTACCAAGGAAATAACTCTTTACCATTTGAACATATACTCGTAGAAACAGATTTGCTCCCGATTGGGAAACAAGATAAGGTGGCTTTGGGTAAAATGTTTAGTTGGTAGTTGTAAGGGACAAATGGAAATGTTTAGTGAACAAGTTATCTGAAGAAAGGCTAGGCAACCTAGCAGGGTTACTTTAAGGTAGCGTTTATTTTGCAGAATGTGATTCTGGAATCCATTTCCCATTCCCATTTGGGGGTTGGGGGGTGGAGAGGTGTTTTAAATCCAGTCAAATGCAGCACATTCCCGTTCTGTTATTTTGCCACATTTGGAATTGAGATTTTTTTTTTTTATCATGAATATTGTAGTTCTTGATTATAGGTATGATTTGTCTAGTATTAAAGCTGATGCAAGGATTAATATCTCATTGTACTGCTGCAGCTATTGCCACAGTCGTCACAATTGCAGAAATTCTGAAAAACAATGGGCTGGCAGTTGAGAAAAGTGAAACTTCTATTTTCTTTTCCGCTTTTCGAAAATAAACTATCAAACTATCAAGTTTACTTATATTCTGGAACGTGAATGCAGAAATCATGACATCAACTGTTGACATTAAGGATGATTCTAGGGGGAGGCCAGTCCAAAAAGCCAAGGTATGCCAATATGATCTTCTAATGTGAAATAGCCAGTCATTTGTCCTCAATTTATAGAATGAGTTCTGAATCTCATCTGAAACGTCTGTTTGGGTTTCTGTAAAAGAATAAGTAAGATGTATATTAGTGAAAGAATGGAGTTTTGAGTGGAGAGATCCTTTTACAATTATTGTTGCCCTATTGGATTTGTTTGATTCATCAGTTTGCATTTATATTATTGGGCTAATATGGCTTGGTGCAGTTGTTATGTGGACATGCCAAACTGTATTGGTTTTAAGAAAAGCATAAATGTTGTATGAATGACAAAATTATACACCTTACCGGTCGGTGCACTTTTTCGGAGATTGCTAATTTGAAAAGAAATGCTTCTTGTGTCACTGACCATCTATTCATGTGTTGGCAGTGTGCTGCTGTGTGAGATTTAAGGGGGGAAAAAAATTGTCCATTCTACATGTATTTTGAGTGTCGTTGTTCTAAATCCCAGTAGGGTTGTCATTTCATATATTATGTATGGTTATTTGCAGTTACTTTTTTTTTAACCTTATAGCAAAAACATGCTTTCAAATTGTATTTGGTATCTATTTGGTGTAGGACATATTGTCAACTTTGTTTTCCAACTTCTTCTTCAGAGTAGTACCATTTTTGTGAGACCTTCTAGCTCAAGTTGTAGAGCACTTTACGGTCACATTCATGATGAGATCGAGTCTTGTCCTTCCTGCCCCCTACCAAGTATTCCATTTTGTTAATATTGATATATTCTTTTGGTTTTAGATTGAGATAGTACTTGGGAAGTCAGAAAACTTTGATGACTTGATGGCAGCTGCAGCCGAGGAGAAGGAAATTGCAGGTGCTGAGGAGCAAAGCTGAAAAATATTCTCTGTTTGGAGCTTCTCTTACAATGTGTTTGGCTTGAATTATGTGCTCTAAAGCTGGTTATGGAAATAAATTTTGGTAAAGTATATTATTCAAGCATACAATATTTTATGGAAAAGGCATTTTCTGTATGCTATAACCTCTTTTTCCTCCATATTTGTTGTTGATGGGGGTCGGGGTATTTGGTTTGTGGGAACTTAACTCTTTATTGTTGATGAAATTAATCTTTTACCAAATCAAAAAATTACAAATTAGAAACTGAATGAAATTGCTGCATGACTTAAATTGCGACAGTTGAAAATAAATATACACAGAAGCCGAACCTAGTCAATTTATATGGACCAAAATCTCCTCTCCTTTTCTTTCATCTTCTTTTTTCATTCTTTTTTCTTTTTTTTCTTTTTTCTTTTCTTTTTTTTTTTAAATTTTTTTGGGTCAAGAATAGCTAACTATTTTTTTTAATACATCAGTATTTTTACACTAAAGAAATGAGTTCAATTAAGTCACACAATAGACAACCTAATTTGGTATTGAATTCAATATCCATCCTCTTACTTCTAAGTGAAGAAGAATATCATCAGACTGTAGTAATGAGTGGCAGAATAACTCATTACTTGGATACAAACAGTACAAAAGCCCCAAAACAGAAATGCAAAGGCACCTAACTAGTCAAGCCCCAACTTCAATAATTACAGTCACAGTCTAAAAAATCGATATTATCGGCGATATTTCGCCGATAATATCGTTTTTTTGACCGGCCGATATTTTTTGGAGCAAAATTAAAATATCTTTAAAATATCCCGATAATATCGCGATATTAGCGATAATATCGCGATATTAGCGATATTATCGCTAATATTCGTCGTCGCCGCCGCCGGGAGGTGAGAAAGGGAGGAGGAAACCACAGGTAACTCGGCGGAGTTGCAGAGAAGAGATGGGGGGGAGGCGGCAGAGTTGCAGAGAAGAGATGGGGGGGGAGGCGGCAGAGTTGCAGAGAAGAGATGGGGGGAGGCGGCGGAGTTGCAGAGAAGAGATGGGGGGAGGCGGCGGAGTTGCAGAGAAGAGATGGGGAGGGAGGTGGTGATGGTGCTCGGCGGAGTTGCAGAGAAGAGATTGGGGGAGAACTGGAGAAGGATCGAGTTCGAGAGACTAAGGGAGAAGAAGAAGGATGGAGAGACTGAGGGAAGGATCCAGATCGAGATCGAGATTCGAGGGAGAGAAGGAGACGGAGAGACCGAGGGAGAGACGGAGACGGAGAGACCGAGGCAGAGAAGGGTTCCGTGTGCGTGTGAAGGAGACGGAGAGACCGAGGGCGAGAAGGAGACGGAGAGACCGAGGGAGAGAGAGAAGGATCCAGAAAGGCTTCTGGGTGGGTATGCGTGTGTGCGTGTGCGTGTGTGCTTGTTGCGTGTCCGTGTGTGCGTCTTGCGTGTTGCGTGTGCGTGTTGCATCGTGTGTGTGTGTGTGTTGCTGCAACTTGCAGAGGTGAAAATAATTTTGCACCCGTGAAAAGATGTGAAAATAATTTTGCACCCGTGACTGCAGAGTGTTGCAGAGGTGAAAAGATGTGAAAATAATTTTGCACCCGTGACTGCAGAGTGTTGCAGAGGTGAAAAGAGGTGAAAATAATTTTGCACCCAGAGGTGAAAAGATGTGAAAATAATGTGCCTGTGACTGTGAGATGTTAGGTTTGTGTGAGTGTGTGCCAATAATTTTGCAAATAAATCCACAGAAAACCCACTGAAACTGAACCAAACCGTCAAATCACATGTGAAATGTGAATATACACTGCCAAACCCATGTGTGTGTGTAAAAAAAACAGTGCCAAAAGTTCAAAACCGTGTGCGTCCCAAAGGTGGAGTATCAGATCATCACACATATTTTGACCCTTCGAAAATTGAAAAACCTATATTACACATTTCCGTTTCTTCTTCTTCCCTTAGCCCTTTCAGAGCCTTTCCAGAACCTTTTCTCTCTCATTTATTCACAGACGGCAAGCTGCAGAGGATCGTCGAGGTTTTACTGCTGCTACGTACGACATCGAAAGTTCCAGATTTGTTACATTTAAGGTAAGTTTACAAACTTACATTTATATTATTGTAATTTATACAACAAAAAAAAAATTTGTGTGGACCCATGCATGAGATTCTTTAATTTTCACATCCTCACACTATCGTAAATGAACTTTCCAACAGCAAAAGAGGGGCAAAACATTTACTAACTTTGGTTTATGGCTTTGTTCGAGCTCGTTTGCTCCTGATTATCCATTTTGATTAAACAATTTCTACATACCTCCCACGAAAAGGGTCCATAATCAATCCTTTTAGTCTCCATTTTCAAAGAATATAAAAGAAACGGCAAGGAAAATAAACGGAAAGAAGAAACAATTTTAAAAAGTTTTAAAACACTTTTCTCAAAAAACAAAAAAAAAAAAAAAAAAAAGGTTTTAAAACACTAAAAAAGAAAGAAGTTTGTTTAGAACACTTTATTAATTCTTAACAATTTGTAATAATGTATAATACAAACACTAGTTAAGTTGGATATATAGATAATGTACATATCTAAGGAGGTTAATTATACAAAAAAATTTGTGTGGACCCGTGCATGTGATCTAAGAACCAAATAATATGTTAATTTTTTGAAGTAATTAAGTAATGTTGTATAATTATTCCCTAGGATAATTTTAATATGTTTAATGTTATTTATTATTTTATTATCAAACTGGTTATTATTCATTAATATTAGGTTTTATTATTCCAAATTATTTTTATAATTACTTAAATTCTTACAATCATTTTCTTTACTTCCTATTTAATTCTTTTGTAGAATAACTTTATTATTTAGGTTCTCTTATATAACCGTCACTACTATATTTTTTGGCCAAAAAATAATTGCCTAATTTCCATGCAAAATAAATACAGGTACGTTTAAGATGTCTAAACGTGATCCAGCTTGGGAACATGGAGACCCAATAGACGGAAACAAACATGGCACAATTTGCAAATATTATGGTCATGTAATGAAGAGTGGCGGAGTGACACGACTTAAGCACCATCTTAGTGGATTAGATCCAGGACATAATGTCCAACGATGCGATAGTGTCCCCCCAGAAGTGAAGGCATTCATCACCACATTATTAAAAAATAAAAAACACCAGAAGGAAAAGAAAACATATGGAATGGAAAATATTCGAGCTGGGCTACGAGGAGAAGGCATTGGCCAAGCGGTTGACAGTGATGATGATGACGATGAGGACGAATGTGATGATGACATGGGACCTGAAGAACGGCGCAGTTTCAAACAAGCATTACGTGCCTCCAAACAGTCAGCCTGGGAAAGAGAACACCTTCATAAAATTCCTAATAGAGGACAAGGTTCCGGGACAAGTGGTGGTGCACAAATGAGACGGGGAGCAAGTGTTAGAGAATCACAACCAACACCACCAATAGCCCCAAGTTTATATAACTCATCCAAAGCACGTCAAAAGAGTGTTTGGAGTTATTTCAAGGGAGGTAATGTGAAGGAGGGAATGGGACGTCTAATTAGCAAGTTCTTTATCTATGAAAATGTCCCTGCTGAGAAGGCATCATCACATCATTTCAAAAATATGGTATTGGGATGTCAACAGGCCGGTGTTGGAGTACAACCTCCCACTCCCTATGAGGTAAGAAACAAATATTTGGAAATGGAGCATAAAGACATTGGCGAGTATGTTAACAAGTTGAGGTCAAAGTGGGAAACTAATGGTTGCACAATCATGTGTGACGGATGGACTGGCCCAACCAGATTGTCTATCATAAACTTCATGGTATACTCCAAGGGAAAGACAATTTTTTTGAAGTCCGTTGATGCTTCAGACCATATAAAGAACTACAAGTATATTTACAAGTTATTGAGGGATGTAATCATGGAGGTGGGAGAGCATAATGTTGTCCAAGTCGTGACCGACAACGGTTCTGCATTTGTCAAAGCTGGAAAAAAGTTAATGAAACATCATAATGTGTTTTGGACATCATGTGCAGCACATTGTATTGATCTCATGTTTGAGGCAATGGAAAAGAGAGAGAATATTGCTAATGTTGTAAAAAGAGCTAGAACGATCACAAATTATATTTACAACCACGGTTGGTTGTTGGCAAAGATGCGTGAATTTTGCAAAGGAGAAATTATTCGTCCAGCTACCACTCGATTCGCCACCAACTATATTGCATTAGACAGCCTACTTAAGAAGAAAGCAGGGTTGAAGCAATTATTCACTAGTGAAGATTGGGCCAACCACAATTTGAGCCGCTCAAATGCAGGTCGTATGGCGGAAAGTATAGTGCTTGATCATGCTTTTTGGACTCAATCAGAATATGTGTGCCAAGTGTTTGAACCTCTTTACAAAGTTTTACGGATTGTTGACACAGAAGTGTATCCTACTATGGGGGCAATATATGAGTTGATGCGTGTAGTGAAGGAGGAATTGGAAAGAAAACCTGGTGCAAGGTGGGTCATAAAGATAATTGATGACCGATGGTATAAAACATTATACCACGATTTGCATGCAGCAGGTATAAATTATGTCATAATTTGCAATTCATTTCTTTAGTTGCATAAGTATTATTTCTCTTATTAGCGTATGTGTTTCTTTGAACAGCATATTATTTGAATCCTCGATACCAATACAGACCCGGTGTTGGAGATGATGGTGCCCTTATACGTGCTGTACATAATGTATACTCTAAATTGGACCCTGCATCACCAGAAGTTGGCCAATTTGGAAATGAGGTACACAATTACTTAAATTATAATAATTACATTGTTGGATTAAACTAACACGATTTATTGAATGCAGCTAACATGGTTTAAAGATGCAAGAAGAACTTTTGGAGAACCAACATCGGTTGTTGCTCGAACAAAAATGTCTCCTAGTGAGTGTAAACATATTTCACTATAAGTTTATAATAGAATTTGTTGGAGTTATTAGGCTTATCAACATTGTTTTTCATTGTAGCTGAATGGTGGATTATGTATGGGACCGATGCACCAACTGTGAGAAAGTTAGCAATCAAAGTATTATCACAAACAGCTTCCTCATCTGCTTGTGAAAGAAATTGGAGCACATTTGCACTCATACACACAAAGCAAAGAAATAGGTTGGCTCATAGTAGGTTGGAAAAATTAGTTTATTGCTACTACAACATGAAGCTTCAAGTTCGAGATAAGGAAGCAGAAATAGATCATGTCGACCGTGGTGACCCACTAGATGTGTTTGATATTGTTGCTGAAGATGATGATACAGAGGGTAACCAACTTTATCAGTGGATTAGACCTCTTCATTTAGATGATGATGAAGGCAACCCAGCTCCCAGAGTTGCTGAAGAAGCACGTAATGAAGGGATAAATGTAGAAAGAGTATCAGAGGAGGAGGTGGGATCTAGCAGCGCTGACTCTTTGGAAGAACTTTTGCGCCCAACACCAAGAAACACTGGAATTCCACCTTCTTCCAATACTACACAACCACAACATCGTGCTGATACTAATGATAGCTCTAGTACAAGATCCGGAGACTCACCTACCACCGGAGGTGGGAATGATGATGGATATAGTGGAGCTGGAGGTAGTGGTGGTGGATATGGAAACTATTATGGACCACCTCCCGGATTTATGAGCCCCTTCACTGGTGAGGCAAACTTCACACATGCAACACAAGATGATGACCATGGCAGTAGGCGGGCAGGACCAGGAATTGGTGCCATAGGGAAGGACTATACTCGTAGAGAAAGAGGCAAGGGGATTTTGTCAAGTCAAGAAGATGACTCGTTATCTAGAACTTCGGACTCTGTTGGAGTGGGAAGTAGTAACTATGGTTATACTCATAACCAACCATTTCCCTACCCTTCATATCCCATTCCTGTTGGGATGGAATCGAGGGACTCATGGAAAGAATCCGAGACTCAATCTTCAAATGATTTTGCTTATGGACAACGTCAACCAATCTCGGATCCATATGGGTGGCATGTTAACAATTACATGCAAAACTATTTTGGGGATTTATCATTTGATAACTACTCTTCACAATACACTCACTCTACACATAGAGATGATGAAGATAGTGAAAAATTTGAACCTCATAGGAACTCTATGTGGTACTAAGTCACTCATGTATCTTATCATGCAATGTATAAAGTGTAAAATATTGTACTAATTCATTATATATAAATGATTATGGTGTGTTTAAACTTTTTTCATTAATTAGTACATATTTTCTACACTCACAATGTTTGTCAGCTCGCTATATAATCAACTTGAAAATGTTAAATCCATCATGCAATGCATTTCCTTCCAATTTTTTGTGATAAACTAATAGATTATTGACTAAATAAACATCCTGCAAAGTTTCAATAAAAATTTCCAAGTTTTTCTTATAATTTCCGTGGTTTCCATATAATTTTTATCGATATCGATATTATCTCGATATTTCCATCGATATTTCCGTGTTTTTGGACTACCGATATTTCCGATATTACCGATATTTAATACCTTGATTACAGTATGAGCCAAGCCCATTAAAAGTACAGAAAGCCTCAAATGAGCACAAACCCTAAGACACCTATCAAATATGTTCTAGAAACTAGCACCAAATATGTCATCCATGGCGGACATGGTAGCGAGCATGAAAGGAAAGGAATTGGCGGGGAACTCAGCAAGTAGATGGGTGTGACAGTATAGATCTTGTAGGTGAACGATTTGGTGCTAATAGAGGGCAGACAAGTTAGGTAAGGAGGTGGGCAACGGAAAAAAGGTAGGTAAGCGAGGCTTCACATTTTCCATATTGAATGACTGCACAAGTTGGGCAATTCTGTTGATTTCATTGACTAGTCGACCACTTGATTCTTCAAAGTATCATTCTTCCCAGAGTGGAGTTTCCTAAACTTAGGACAAATGTGGCCCAATTCACCACAGTGATGACATGTGGGAATAAATCTAGTCTTCGAACTTGGATTGACTTTAGGTCCCACACAAAATGATTCTTTCACAAATTTTGATTTAGTACCCATTGAGCTTGAGCCATTTTCCACATAGTTAAGACCACTTTTGACACCATGTGGTTTTCCAAGACTCAACATCTTGTCAATTTTTTCAGTGCCAATGGTAAGATGAATAACCTTGTCATTTGCCTCATTCAACTCAAGTAGATGTTTCCGGTTAGCCTCATGATATAAAACATTATTTGTTTTCAACACATGAATTTGATTCATCAAGTTTTCTTGAGATTCCAACAGGTTTTGAACTTGAGCTTCAAGAGCAGCAATTTGATCATCTTTTTCATCTTTGTCATTATAAGGAGAATCCTTCTCATTCAGCTCCTCGACTTGTGCCTCAAGATAACCAATCTTTTTATCCAGTTCAATTATGACCAAACGAAGAAACTTGTTTTCTTTCTGCAACTGAGCAACCTTCTTGGTAGCTCAATCTTCTCCACTTTTGTGGTACAAGTCTCATAAAAAAGAGAGTATCATACTAAATGCACAATTCATCATAAGTCATCTCCTTATTGTCACTCGGCACTAGATCATCATCAGTTAGAGACACTTCCTCCATTGGACTCCATTAGAGCAACAAAAGCAACAATTTTTTCTTCATCATCTGACGACTCATCAGAATGCACAGACCCATCATCACTTTCACTCCAAGTAACCATCATTGCTTTGTCCCTTTTCTAACCTGACTACCTATTGTTTGCACACTCAGCAGCACGATGTCCACTATCACCACAAGAAAAGCAGATACCAGATTCTCCAGATGAAGATTTGTCCCTTTTACTTGTTAACCTTTCTTGTTTCCTACCAAAAGTCAACTTTCCACGTGATTGGTACTTTGAGTTTCCAGAGGACTCCCTAACCTTTTTTTTATCTCCCTTCCTTTATTGTTGAGAATTCTTTTGAATTGTTTGACAAACAAGGCAAGATCATCTTCTGGAGTTTGCTCACAAGGTACATTGATAACCTTAGCATTTTCAACACTATGAGAGCAACATCTCTCCCTTTTTTAATATCATCCTTCTCCATATCTAGCTTCATTTCCTAAGTGATAAGCTTGCCTACTAGTTTTCCAAGTTTGATCTCATTCAAATCTTGAAATTCTTGAATGGCAGCCTTCTTAGCCATGAATCTCTTAGGCAAGGATCTCAAGATCTTCTGAACAATGGTATTTCATCAATAGGCTTGCCCAACCCCAAAGCTTCTTTAGTTAATATTTCAACTTTTTCATAGAAAGCTAAGAAGGTCTTTAATTTCATCCTCAAGTCCTTGAACTTTGAAATAGTCATTTGAAGTTCGAGATCCCTCACTTGTTTATCTGATTCATGAAATATTCTGAGCTTGTCCTAAGCTTGCTTGATCGTTGTGCAATATCGAATGTGTGTAAATTGAGTTGGAGAAATGGCAGTAACAATGGCTTTTATTGCTTTACTATTTGCCATGGCAGAAGTAACTTCACCAGGAGTCCATTCTCCTTTAGGTTTAACCACAGATTCACCATTTACATTTCTTGATGGTGCTTTCCATTCTAGGGTAAGATAGTAAGCAGTAGTTAAGTCTTCAGCTTCCAGAAAGATTTGAAACTTTCACTTCAAGCAGCATAATTAGATCCATCAAAGAATGGAAGAGAATTGCAAGAAGTAGCAACACAATCACAGTCCATAGTGAGATTCCACCCAATACCAGTAAATCCCAGAGATAGAGTATATTTAGAGTAAGGCTCTGATACCAATTGAAATTCGTACCAGGCAAAATATTATGCAAATAAAAATGATTTGCTGGACTGACTAGTTAAGCACACTAGTCAACCAAGAAAGATCATTTAGTCAACCAAACACAAATTATATATTTCAATCTAAAAACACCAATAATTGTCCTAGTCAGCACTTCACCATTTTACTTTATGTTATTGTTGTGTTGAGTGAGCATGGCTAGGTGCACATATCTATTCACAAGTTAAGAGGTACATGTAGCATGTGCATGTAGAAGATATATGTGACAAGTAATAAAGGACAATCAACATAAGATGTTTTTGGCCAGAAAAACTCACCCCTGGGTTAAAAAACCGAGGACTTTCCACTAAGTCCAATTCTTACAAAATACCATGCAAAGCTCAATTCCTAGACCGAATTTATGATAGGAGCATATTTATGCGACTTTATTAGCTTGTTTTCTTGCATTTTACTTAGTTTCTAGTTATAAGAGTGTTTTAAGCTATTTTCGTGTGTTTGTAGGTCCAATTGGCAAAGTTGGCAAGAAAGTGCATTTTAGAGCATTTTGGAGCAATTCTGGGCTGAATTGGATTGCATGCATGTGGAGCACAAGGAATGGATGTTTTTGAAGATCAAAAGGTGCTAGGAATGTGCTACAAATCTGGAGAAACAAATTCAAGGCAAAGAAGATAAGGAAAGAGCAAGAAACATGGAACATTATCCAAAAACATTATCCAAACAACCTTATCTTATCCAAAACCTTATCTGTTTTCTAGAAACATTCTTTCTAGAAGCTCTATCCCTTGTCCTACAAAAGTGGCGCCCCAAACCCTTCTAGAAGTCCTAAATTCTGCCACAAAACACAATCCTTCTAGAACCCCTAAATTTGTGCCGCCCCCTTATTCCCTGTTCCCCTTGGTTTTTTGATTTCTAGAAGCCATTTTCCTTGTTGGATTGGAGTGTAAAGTCCTTTCCCTTGTCAGATTGGAGTCCAAATCCCTTTTCTACAAAGCCTTGCCGTGGGTCTACCATATATATACATAAGTCATATTTTTCTGAAGGGTTGGACATTTTTTAGAGAGTTTTCAAAAAATACAAGAGTGCCGCAGGTTTTTGGGAGATTTTCAGAGACTTGTGCGTGCAAGAAAGGGAGGAGAAGAGGATTCTTGGTGCCGTGACATGCCATCCAAGGCCATTGGAGGGCTGGAGCGTTTATGGGTTATTTCTATCCTTAGTTTTAGTTCAATGTTTAATTTAGATTGCTTTCCAACTTTGTTAGACATGTGGAACTAATTTCTTTTTAGTTAGAGGCGAATTCGAAGGCATGAACATATGTTTTATATGAATTGATTTCCTTCAGTTATTGTTTCATGAATCGTGAATGTGGTTTACTTATCTGTTTTATTGAGAACCTATTCTTGTGTGTTGATTAAGGATGCATACTTAGTTTACATGCATGAATTGGATGCTAGAGTATAAGGGAATTTCACCTAATCGTTATGAACTTATATTCGTGAGTAGTAAAAGTCACTAGTCATGATTGTGTTAAGTAAATCCTAGGCAAGAGTATCATGCTTTTCATAGTTACGAATGCCTTGTCAATTTTTATGATTTTCATGGAACTTAATGATCTTTGACATGTATCTCTATCATGCTTTTCATAGTTAGGGAACTTGATAAGAATAACTTGGTTGTGATGCGTTATCCATTCAATTCAATGAACTTAGGAAAATCTGAGAATTAATTAGTGCAATACAATTAATTCGGGGCATTGTCATTCATGGTTTGTCGAAAGAATAACTGGAAATTGATTCGGATGCATATGTTCATGTGTGGAGAAGGACCCTCTAACTAGCTTTTCACCCTTGAATTCAACTTAATTTCGTTTTAACTTACTTTGTTTGCTGCAATTTACTTAGTTTTGTCAAATTCGTCTAAAAACCCCCTCAGTTCTTATTTGTGCCTTAGTTTAGTTAAATTCGTTCAAATCTGTCTCCATTTAGTATTTTGAGTCAAGTTAGTTTAGAATTCGTCCAAATCACTCTCTACTACCTGTTTTGAGTCTATTTAACTTAGTTTTGTTGTTTTGAGTCAATTTGGTCAATTTTGAGTCATAAGAGTCTAGTTTAGTGTTTTAAAGTTTAAATTGAGTAGATTAGCATCCCTTCTAAACTCCGGCCTAAAACGATCCCTACTTACATATACTACAATTATAGGGTTTTAATTTGAGTGTCATATAATTTTCACATCAGTTTACGAAGCAGTATTACCTTTATGTAACCTTGCCTTATACGAGAAAGATTCTTTCGGTCTTCACGAAATGTTAGCTCCTCCTGAGCTCTTCACCTTATGGCACCAAAATCAATACAAACTATGCATATGATGTTATGATATTGATATGCAGATTTGGATTCAATGTCTAATTAGTTTCTCCAATCAAACAGTTGAAAGAAGAAACTGACGTGAATCCCAAAATGGGTCAATAATCAAATTTGAAACTTGAATAAGAACAAAGAGGAAGGTGAAGCCTTAGTGCTCTTTTCTCTCTTTCACTCTCTAGGAAATTAAATCTGAAAACCCCAAAAGCCAAATGAAACCAACTAGGGATCTTAACCCCAAAAATTTTGGTTCGTTTTTCAACCTACAAAGGACACGTGTCAGGCTTCACAACGTTATGAAAAGATAAAGGGTGAAAAACAGACATTCAGTAAAAAGTTGTCAGTTAGGCCATGTGGGCAGGTCTTTAACTACATGCCTAGCTTGCTGGAAATTCGCGTCCACGTCTGACTAAACAACTAAGCTAGTCAGAATGTAACAAGGATTTAGACGTGAAATGCACAAGCATGAACAAACCTTTTGAAGTGAGATGTGCCAGATCCTTGAACATTTATTCCCAATGGACATAGCCCATAAACAGAGAGTAGCCTAAAACTAAATTGAGCATGTGGTACAATTACAATGTCGACAAGAAAAACCAAACCTAAAAGTGTAGACTTCACACCTTATTTGCAGTTGCCATGATGATATCCGGATAATGCTTGCGGTAGCTAGTCATTATGATTATGAGATTTGGCATATAGACATTGCGGTATCTGCTCATTGTGATTATGAGATTTGGCATATAGACATGGAGACAGCCTTCTTAAATGGCTATCTTGAAAAAGAGTTGTATATGGAACAATTTGAGAAGTTTGTGCCTAAAGGTGAAGCGCATAAGCTATGCAAGCTTCAATGCTCTATCTATTAACTCACGCAAGCACCTCAAACTTGAACAATAGATTTGACGAAGTCATATGGCGATATGATATTGAAAAAAATTCAGACAAATCATGTGTTTACAAGAAACAAATTAGAGGTTCAATCACTTTCCTAGTGTTAAATGACAAAGCTATGCTTATGGAAGTAAAAAGCTTGGTTATCATTCATGATATAGAACATGTTTGCACTAACCTTAAAAATCGAGCAATATTTGCACTAACCTTAAAAAATTGGAACGTGATGTCAA
This sequence comes from Heteromeles arbutifolia, assembly GCA_024362995.1. Taxonomy (NCBI): domain Eukaryota; kingdom Viridiplantae; phylum Streptophyta; class Magnoliopsida; order Rosales; family Rosaceae; genus Heteromeles; species Heteromeles arbutifolia. Next base: position 20,697,044 of record JANCRC010000012.1, read on the forward strand.
CGATCCAAACCATTGATCTTTTTCAGTCACCTATAAGATCAAGTTTTAAAAAGAAACTCCGAAAAACGGTTACTAGTGATGAAAAATCAAAGTGTAAATGCAAACGACAATCGGACGGTTAGAATTTGTCACTAAGGTTTATGGATTGTAGTGCCCAGTTTCGGAGAAAGTTGTGGGCATTGTCATCACGAGGGTTTCTATATATTTTTTTTCACTTGTAAATTAATTATTACTAATTTTTTGAAAATCACAGGAAAAACATTATTCACGAGGGTTTGGAGGGTTTCAAAAATCCAAATGGTGGTATAACCATCGTCAATGTGTACAATAGGCGATCCCGAAATTTGCCATCATTTTTTATATATATTTTTTTCCCTTTCTATGTTAATTACTATGAATTTTTATTTTTTTTATTTTTGGTACTGACAAAGGGTCGAAAATAAGTGCAAAAATAAGACGTCTATTGGTATGTGATCGAGACTACGATATCTTTGACATGAACATCTCCTATTTCATTTCAACTTGATTTCAAGAATTGGTATAGTATTGTACACTTTTACATTATTTTATTCTCATTAGGATCTAGGGCTTAGGGTTTAGGATTTAGTTTCATAAGGTGTCACAAAGCTTCATCCAAAGAATACAAAATAGAGGGCTGCCACGAAATTCATCCAAAATAACCAACAATCTGAAAGGAGATTACTAAAGCATGCCCAAACACATGAAACTCAAGAATTGAAAAATTTGTCCAACAACACATATTCCTTAGATATTATGTTTCTAAACTAAATTTGTTCATCAACCAAAAAGCTCTAGACATTGTGGACGTTATGCAACATGTCAACGGCCATCGTCAATCAGAATGCAAGGACATTTGACTGCATAAGTATATCCAAGGGAAGCTTAACAAACAACAATTTGATAACTTTCAAGGTGAAAATATCGCAATCCCCCCTAAGTAAACACAAAACATATTAGAACCAAACAGAACTATCAATTATGTAAAATTTCATGACTATCATGCCATCAATCAGTTAGTCACTCACCCATTGCCTTGTTGTGGAGCATCTTTGCTAATGGCAATAGGCCAAGGTCCTTCCTTCCCCTACAAGGATAGCCTCCTGAACAAATCTAGTAAGACGTGAGCAAGGGAGTCAACTTATCGGTCGAATGGCGCACTTGGGTTGTAATATGTAATGAGTCGTAAATGAAGATTTTTCCCTTAACCAGATCAACCTCGATGGCCACCCAGTGCTTATTAAGGTTCATGGCATAAAGACCTTCCTACCCCTTCAAGCAATGATATACTCAAGTTCAACACCTCCCCCTTCATAGTTTTCATCAACACTAGCACAAATCCTTTAAAACCATAGCCGCCCACACCTCTTGTTGCTTTTGCAATTGTCCTTGACGCATGGTAGAATGTACAGTAAGCCTATGCAGAATTGAAGAACATATAGTAGAATCGTGAATAAGAAATCAAACAACATATAACATAAATCATCAATACGACAACGTACTCAATATCAAACCTGCAAAAGTTTTGAATATTATGGTAGCAAATAAGTTTGCTACTTTACCAGAAAATAGTTATTGGTATTGGTGTTCAAGGTTGGTGGTATGCTGCGAAGGTCGTGTTGATGTTTCCTCAAGAGAAATAGTTACAAGTGGATGTGCTGCCATAAAGAAATTTTAAATTCAACATCAACAATGCAATCCCAACATAATTCAATCACTCCATAACAAATATTGTTTAGTCATTTACATTGGTGGACAGTCAACCTTCCAACTCAAGGAGCCGCCTCCAAAAGTCGGCGTCTCCTTACGTCCTAATGGCTAAAGGGGCAACCAAACTAACAATTTAACAAAAAAATATAACGGTTCATCATTATATTCAATTACTCATAAACTTTCATGCATAAATGTGAAGTCAAGACTTTTAGATTTGACTTTCCTTGTCAAATATTGTAATTAAACCACAAACATATGCTCAGTCGAGCTTTAGGCTATACTCTGATTATGAGATGTTGCTAGTAGAGTAAATGTTCAAGATGTGGCACATTTGACCTCAAAAGGTTTGTTCATGCATGTGTATTTCATATCTATATTTGTGTTGCATTCTGTCTAGTTTGATTGTCTAGTCAGTTTTACGCTCTGACTTCCAGCTGTCTGGGCACACAAATTAAGACAGCCCACATGAGTTGACTGACACCTTTTGCTGGTGGTCAATTTGTAACCATTGATCTGCCTATATTTTTTTTTTTTGCAGCTGACAAGAATCCTTGGCATAAGTTAGTTAATGGAAATCATATTTCCTTTGGTATGTTTGTGCTCAAGGGTTTCAGTTTGTTTTTTTTTTATAGGTTTAGAATTTATTTTAGAGTGAGAGAGTTGCCTTAAAAGCTTTGGGCCTGCCTCTTCAACATTTATGAAACCCTAATTGCCAAACCTTCTTCATGCATTAAACACCAATCATTAGGAAGTAGGTTTACATTGTTTTCATGGTCTTGCAATAAGTTTCAAATCCTTATATATAAACCAGATGTTAGGATTCTCATCAGCTTCTTTCTTCAAATGTTTGACTGGAGAAACTGACTGGTCATTGAATCCAGATTTCACATAACCATTATTGTCATATCATTTGCATTGGTTGTGTTGGTTCTCAATGCCACAAGGTGATGAGCTCAAGAGGAGCTGCCACTTCGTGAAGACTAAATGAGTCCATCTTGTGTAAGATAAGGTTGCACAAAGGTATAAGCTGCTCTATAGATTAGGATCTTGGTATTGAGCTTGTGTGGATACTTTGTATGAAACTTGTTTACACTAGTGGATTGGACTTAGTGGTGAGTCCCTGGTTTTTTAACCTAAAGGTGGGTTTTTCCAGCCAAAAACTCCTTGTGCTGATTATCGTTATTCTTGTTCACATATCTTGTTAATTTGCTTGTAACTCATTGACTCTAGGGTTATCAAATAGATATATGCTTTCAACTAAGTTTAACAAAGTTTAAACGTGCACTAAACTGGATCTCTGTTAATTAGGGTTACATTAGTAAACCAGTATAATTGTTTATTTTTGGTTTGGTAAACTAACAAATCTAATCTTAGTTGACAGGTGACGCTGACTAGTCAGTCAAGCATATATCAAATTTTAAATGACAGGATAACCCGCCTGGTACCAATTTCAATAAATAAAAACCAAACTTTATAGAGTATCTTACTCATTGTCTTTCTCCTTCATCATCTTGAATTGATAGAAAAATTATATCATATCAAGCACGCACTTTTCTTCTATGGCTTTAAGTACGAAATCTCTCTACACAACATCCTCTAAGGGTTGGACAACATGGAGTTTTGGGCATTTCTTGAGGTCAAAGACCCCAGCAATATGATCTACCACTTTGCATTTCTTTTTCTGCTCATTTTTATATGGTAAAGACTTCATCGTCGCCCTTGTATAACGGACATTCCTTTTAGTTCCCAAATGCTAGCTATCATGTGTGAGTACCACTACATCTTTAGTAGCATTGGAACCATCGACTTCTTCGTACCGGTCTGGTACTGCTTCTCCAACCAACTCAAGGAGCTTCGCACATACATATATCCCAATCACAAACTCACGCACTACTTTCGAAGGCTCTTATTCTTTTCAGCCATAATCTCATTCCCTCCATTCTCACCTTCTTTCCTTCTCGATTCCTCAGTTTCTTCCCCTTTGGAATCCTCATTTTCTTCCTCCTCATTTGAATCATCTTCCTTAACTTGTTCCTTACCTTTTTCTTCACTACCTTGTTCATCACTGTCTTTCTCACCATCCTCTTCTTTAACTTCATCCTTACCACCCTCTTCCTCACCCTCTTCTTCTTCCTCATGACCTTCTTCTTTAATAGCTTCGTCTTCCTCACCCAACTCCTCCACCTCTTTTGTCTTAACTTCCTTTCTTAATTCCTACTCTTCGATCTTCTTCCACATTTTTCGCTATGAAATATCATTCTCATGCGCTATTCGCAGTATAGACATCATTCGTTTTGGGTTATAGGTTGTCGGGCATCATAAGATCATCCTTATCTGCCCACATCCAGTTACCTTTATTCCTCTCCAATTTAGTTAGCACAATTTCCCAAATCCCCACAGGCTACCAATTAATGCAGCAATCTTCACAACTTAATTTCTCACACATATTCATACTTAAACATTCACAACATTTGCAAATAGTCATATACATTTATAGACAATAATACCTCTTAGCTCTCAGTTATATACATCTTCAGTTGCTCGAAAGTGAGCTGCTTCTTCATTGTCTTCCAGCAGAGAAGTCGCATGATGACTAATGGATCAGTCATCTTATAATAACGTAATGACTTCTCTAGTTGGGGAATTGTTTCGTATGCCCACACGTGCATGTACACTAAATTAGTACTCAATCAAGATAATAAATAACCAATAATAGCAATAAAAGCAACACATAGTACCTGAAAAAGCATGCGTAAAGCCTTTACAGCCTCATCCGGATTTCTACCCCCTTCTCTTTGCCCTCTCTTTTCTTCCTCTTCGTCATCTCCATCCACATCACCATCGACTCTTCATCTCCATGTCCTAAAAGCAACAAAAGAGAGGTTGTCTTGAAGTTGTAAAAAGGATATTACACCCTAGAAATAAATGTTGAACCTACTCATGTCCTCAACGAGGTGGAAGTATCTAGATTCACAGCCACATTCCTCTTCGCCTATATCAAGACAGCCTTGGCAAAGTATACCAGCCCCAACTTCAATGCATCATCCTCATTTTCGCATTCTTTAAAATCACTTTCAAGCTCGGCATAAGTCACCAAAATCTTTTTGCTCACTTTCTTGTAGGCGGTCTTTGCTTTACCTTTGCCCTTCTCTCTCCTACCCTTGCTACTCTCTCCAACAAACTCAAATTTCTTAGGAAAATACTCCCTCAAAGCCTAATGTCGGAAGGCTCAACATCTATATAATAGGGTTCATCGTAACGAAGCCTAGTAATGGGGCAAAAGTTCTTCTTCGTGAACTGGGACACTTCACAACCGATTAAATAGGTTAGTCCCTCTAGGTATTTCACCCCTTCATTTGCCACTCTACGGAGCGACAACTCATGCACCAATTGGCCACTGAAGGCCAGTTTATCGACATGCTCTAAGTGGCCAAATAATGAAGCCCTAAGGTAGCAATATGTGTGTCATTAAACTTTTGACACATGACTCCTAGCACATGACTTACTTGGGATAGGTTCTTAAACATTCCCCTACATGATTCTTCTTCTTTTGTTGCTAGTTGAACCCTAAGTTGCCATCTCCTATACACATAACAATACAACCATTCAACACAACCAAATTTAACAATATATACCCTTAACCCAACCTATCAACAAGTTTTCATAACAATGCATCAACCCTAAGCAAATCATCATGACCTAAGCAATCTTGAGTTAATTCATAAAATTAAAGAAGATTTCATCAACACAAATAAATCTCAAGATTTCATGAACACAAATCATCCCAACTCAGCAAATCGTATCCATATTTGCCCAAAATTTCATATATATCCACCAATTTTCACTAATTTCATCAACGAACATGCATAATTAACCTAAACACTAAATTAATATACCAAATGTAACATAAATAAAAAATAAAAAAATATTTCTAAGGTTCCAAATTTCCAGACTCACCAAATTTCATATTGACATTGGTGGAAGGAAGTATGACGTTGAGTATTGTGGAAGTAAGGACTTTGAATGCGACTAGAAGGAAGCAAGCACCATATCCTTTCTGTTGAACCCACTAAACAAATTACGAACCAATTTTGAACGAACTATGCTTGGGTTTCAAAAGCTGCGTCGGAGACAAAAAAAACATCAAACAATTTAGACTGATTTGTCGAACATTGTGAAAGTCAATTGAAATTATTTTGAAATTGTTCTGGGAAAGTTTTGCTTAAAAAAAAAAAAAAAATGTTGTCGGGTCCAATAGGCAAGGTTCTAAAAAACGCTAGGTGCTAGTCAGGCGACGGGCTTGAGCCTAGTGCCTAGGCGGGCGTCTAGGCGGCCTAGGCGGATTTAGGTAAATTTCTTGTATATCTTGTAAATAAGTGCATATTGGCACTTACAAAATATTATTCTTGTATATCTTGGAATAAATATATTATATACCATATAAATTAGTTAAATTTATTTTATAGTAGATGATTAAATATTGAGGAATATGTTATTAAAAAAAAATATACATATCTAACATAAGAGTCTAATATAGGCTGATCTTATTCTGATCATAAAAAGAAAAATAATATATCACAAGAGTGTAATATAGTGTTGTTTTAAAGAGAACAAATAATAAAATATTATCTAAACAATTTATATAATTGATTTATAGTGGGTAATTATTGTTTATCCCTTTATTTTATGATAAGGCTGGTGGAGTTCACGCCAAACTAAGCATCTTTTCAGACTTTTCCACTTTCCCAATTTCCCTGCTTCTTCTTTCCTCGTCTTCTCCGTTTCTTTTAAAACTGATATAGTTCTCTCTCTTTTACCTCGTCTTCTCCGTTTCTATCTCTCCATCTTCTTCTTTCCTGAAAAACCACAAATCAAACATCGAAAATATCTCCCTCTATCCCTCCAAATTAAAACAACTCCCTCAATCCCTTCATCTCTCCACGTCAATTCTCCCTCTATCCACCACCGCACTTCTCCGTTTTCATGCACAAAAGTCTTGGGTGCAAGTACTGGTCAAATCTGAGATGCAGCACGATGAGAGACATCTAGATATTCTGGGTTTGCAGTTTGCACAGACACAGAGCAGAGAGACTAGGAACCGCATACCATGCCGCCTAGCACCGCCTAGTCGGCCGCCTAAACCCTCTCCGCTTTATTGAGTGTTTTGCCCAAGATCGCCATGGAAGCCCACCGACCAACGCCACCTAAGCCGATTTTTAGAACACTGGTTTTAATGAAGGTCATCTACAACCTAAATTCTCCGTAAGCTAATTAATTAATTTGATAACAACCGTTGAGATAAAATCGAACCACCTATGTTTGTCCGCACAAATGGACCGCAAAACTCGGTCGGCACCTTAGAAAATGGGATGTATCATCTCTCGATCTTACAGCAATACGAAGCAGGCAAAAACCAGTGTGCTTCTTCTTCTCCGCTCGTATTTCTGAGTGCCATTAACCCGATTTCCAAATCGAATCAGCAGAGCTGAGAAATGAGATGGTGGCGATTTTAGTGAAGCCCGTATTCAGCATAGGAGTCCTCACCCTCTCTCTCGTCCTCGCCGCCCTTTTCTTATCATCCACTTTCCCTTTCTACAAAAACCCTCTCCTTCTCAATTCACCCATGTTTGTGTTCCTTACCTCTTTTTGCAACTACTTATTCTTGCCATTCTTTTACTTTCGTATCATTAATTTTTTGACTGGTTTTACTGGTACAAAATAGCAGGAATTTTAGATCTTGAAGAGTTTTCATATATGTGTATATATATATATGTGTGTGTGTGTGTGTGTGTGTGTGTGTGTGTGTATACACATATATGGGAATAGGGCTGGAAAAAAATCCCAAAAATCCCAAACCGAACCGAAAAATTCCCGAAACCAAACCAAAAAAATCCCAAACCGAAATTCCCGAAAATTTTGGTACCCAATACCGAACCGATCTCGAAATTTTGGTATGGGAATCGGTCTCAAGTTTTTGGGATTTCGGTATTCCCAAACCAAACCGAAAATATATATATATATATATATATATATATAAAATTTAATTTTTAAATATATAGGATCACATCTTTAAGGGGAACATCATCTACCTACAATAGTGAAAATTGAAATACTGAAGGAGCACTGGAAATCGATGATGGAACATATACAGGAATGAGCCCTAAGATAGATAGTGGAACATATGCAGAATTTTTAAATCACAAAAGATTGATAGATGGATACATAGATGCAGAATAAACATGGGAGATTGATAGATGGATACATGGGTAGATTATAAGTTACAATTTGCTTGAGAAAACTTTACATCTATCTATAATATTTATATTATATATGTATAGAAGTTTAAAGCATATATTAACGTTTTAGACGTAATTTTGGGGACTAACATGATTATAGATAGATTTACTAGTTTACTCAAGCATATATTAACGTTTCATATTGGCAGATTGCTTTTGAATAGGCAGATACTAACTGGGGCTTGCCGTTTGATTGGCAGATTTGTGTGCACATATTAGTAGAAACAAATTGGCAGATTGGGCATGCCTATATGTCAATTTTTCAATATAAAAAGTTGAATTTTAGCCCAAAAGCATAATATGTCAAATTTTAGTCCAAAAGCCCAAAACCATTTCGGGATTCCCCATTTGTCCCGAAATCCCAAAACTATTTCGGGATTCCCGAAAATTTGGTTTGGGATCGGAATTGAAATTGGGATTCCCGAAAAATTTCGGTTTGGGAATCGGGACAAGGGTTTCGGTATGGGAGTTTCGGGATTCCCGAAAATTTGGTTTGGGATCGGTATTGAAATTGGAATTTCCGAAAATTTCAGTTTGGGAATCGGGACAAGGGTCCCATACCGAACCACCCCTATATGGGAATGAAGTAGATTCCAAGTTCTTCCATGTTTTTTGTATTAAAAGAGGATTTTTTTTCTTTCCTGGGTTTGGCAATTTTTATGGTGTCTGAGTTGTGTTGCTGTTAAAATCTAAGAAACGAGAATTACAATGTGATTTGGGCCTAGTTTGAAGCGTGGATTTGCGGTTCTTTGGGGACGAAAAACTACGTAAAGTATGAGTTTCTGATTGAATTTGTGAATGCAGGAGCAAATTGGATATATGGAGTGTTGGGAGGATGGTAGAATGGAGACCTTGCGAGTGGTGGCTACAAGGACACCTCACTGGTATTTGCCTAACTTAGCTATATAATTGTCTATGTTCGCCCGCCATTGAGTTATTTAGAATTTTGGATTGTTCGGAAAACCGTGGGAAGTTGCGCTTTTGAATTGAACATTGAGAAACTAGCATAAGGAAGCAATATATTCATTTCGAAATTAAAATAGTTGAAATGTTACCCCAGAAGGATTCGTGGTATTTTGGGTATTGAGAAGTGTTTAGTTTCATAGATTTTATTTGGGATTTGTTTGTCATGTGAAAATGTGGTCGCCAAAAGATTTTCACATATATATTGTATTTGTGTGTGGTGGGAATAGAATCAGGATTGGATTGAAGTTACTGCATAGCATTTTGATATTCTGAGTCACTCTTAATTGACTATCATTGCAGACAATTGCATTGGTTTTCTGCCGCTCTTCCATCAAAGAGTAATGGATTCATTCGAGTGGATTGCTACGGGGGCCTTAATCAAATGAGAAGAGATGTGAGTGATCAAAGAAACTTTGTTATTGCTTGTAAATGCTCGATTTTAAGTTGCCACTTTGCTTACCGTGAAAAGTTTTTTGTGTGGAGTGCAGTTATGTGACGGTGTTGGTATTGCCCGTCTTTTAAATGCAACCCTGGTTTTGCCAAGTTTGAGGTGGCTGCTTATTGGAATGAATCAAGGTAATTTGTTGTTTACCATACGACAGCTGGAATATAACTGCCCGTGATTCTCAAAATTTTGAATATAGACCTCCTTAATGTTTAGTTTTTGTTTATTTAGAAGAATTAACAGCTTTTTTTATTTTTTTTATTTTTTTGTTTGTACAAACAATATCTCCATTTACTTCATTCAACAGTTGGATGGCTTCATCAAAGTTGCGAAAGAGCTGCCATCGGAGATTTCTTCAAAAGAACATGTCCATGTTGATTGTAGCAAACGCAAAGGCCAATTTGATTATATAGAAACTGTTATTCCGGCCCTATTAGAGCATCATTATATTTCAATTACACCAGCGAAGAGCCAGAGAAGGGATAGGTATTTAAATACGTGTGTTTTTTTTTCCTCTATGAGTTCGCAATTACATACGAAGAATTGTTAGTGTGGATATCAACCACCTTTGTGGTGAAGGCCAGTACATCAAGGTGTAAAAGTAGACTATAAAGTGTAGCTTAGTTTGTGAACCTAAAGGCCATTAGAAAATAAGGGTTTGTTATTATGTGTTTCTTGTTTAGTATCTTGTTGTCCGAAGATTTGGATTTGAAAGTTTATTAGTTCCGTTCCGTGAATGTTTTTGAGCTTGTTTGGTTCATGATCAGAAAGAAAGTATCAAAAACTAAGATACCATGCAGAAATATTAATAATCCAGTTGGTATGAGCTTCAACCATAGGACTGGGCCTCGAAGCTTGGAGCATAGGATTTAGGGTTGGACTCAAGGCTTGGGTTCGGGGCAGTTTGGGACACTGGTCTGTGACTCAGGTTTTAGGCTTAGATCGGAGGTTTGGCTGGACTAGGTCTATACTCTAGTCCCTTGGTACGACTTGTGTTTGGGGTAGGCGCTTGAGGACTTTCTTTCTTCAAAAAATAAAAAAAATAAAAATGTGTATGAAGTTAATTTTGAAGGGTAAATTATAAGTTAGATTTGCAACCTATATGCAGCATTAGAGGTTTATAGGTGTAAAATGACAGTATTACCCTCTAAAATGTGTCACGCGGGTTAAGTTGACGAAAAATTGGATAGAATAACTTTGAATATAAGATTAGAGATGAAATTAGCATTTTTAATGAATTCCAGGAAGTTGCTCAACTCATACCACACCGGGATTGTCTACTCCTGCCAAAACCATGCCCAAAGTTCATAACCCTAAAACTCCAACCTGTACAAGCTTTTTGTTATTCATATTGCCATGAAGGGAAGTAGTAAATCCCAGTCGTTCCTTGGAGCACCGGCCTCGGACCATATTCGGTAAAAAAGATTGTCATCAGAAGCAAGAAGACGACCATCAGAATTGATGAGTATAGGTATAGATGCTCTGCGTGACGATATTCCCTACTTGCAACAAATTCATTTTTCAATCCAAGTGTAAGTGCAAGCGTTGGTCCACTCTCATCTTCAAAGTCTTAAGCAAACGCCAATAATACACTCTGATGAGCAAATAGAATCTCGTCCTCAAGGACAATGCAAAAGTTGCAGTGACACATGATGAGAATTTTCGTCAAAATCTTTCATATCCTTCACTTGGCAACAAAAGGGATTGGAAACTGCATGTGCCAAGTCATGGTTAAGATCATGCATCCTATACTTTGTGTTGTCTTCAATTGAGCATTCGAAGAACCTGTCTGACAGCTCCTTGAAGTATCGAATACCAATGTTTTCTGTCTGTCCTCTCTCACACTCTGTTCTTAGGTGGTTGTATAAATCCTTGTGCCTTCCATAACTTGACCAACTCATCCTTTCCATAAAGATATGATTTTGGAAACAGGGAACACAATGAAAAGCACTGCTTGTGATCTGGTGAGGGCAGGTGACTATAACTGATTCTAAGAGCAGGCAGTACTCCAGTATCATCTTCTACTCGTACTTTCCACAGGTCGTCTAGGACAAGTAAAAATCGTTTCAGTCAGAAGACAAGTTGAGTAAGAGTTGAGCAAGAGTTGTTCTACCCAATCCTCTCATCCCTACAATGTGAATAAATGAAAAGTTTCCCCAAATCTTACTGGCTTCTTTATCTGTTATCAGCTATTCTATGATCTGTTTATCCTTTTCCCTACTAACAACTGAACTGGGTTTCCAGTTTTTTTTAATGACTTTGATCACTTCCTATGATGGTTTTGCAGCATCGTCCATCTCGTTTAATCACATCTATTCTTGAAGTAATTTCTCTCAACTTAGACAATTCACGATACAGAAAGAGAAACTTAAAAAGCACAACATGGAAGATGGAATTTTCGTACCTGCTGCTTCTTCATCTTCCACTGTTGATATTCTGTTGTCCAACAGTCGATCAAATCCTCACTATCATAAGATGCTGCTCGAAGCCTTTCGAGCCAATTATTCAAGGTGGAAGGAGTAGAAGAATTCATCTGATGATTTCCCTCCAAAATTCCAAGCAACTCTTGAATTTCCGTAAAAGAATTCTTCAGCTTCTCTACCTCATCTTTGACATTGAAGAATTCATTAGTAGCGACATAAGTCGATTTCTCCATTGCAATCTCTACAAAAGGACATGCAACTTACAAGGCTGATAATTATGTCAGCCATGTTGCTATCATCTTCCAAATTAAATTGGAAAGCCGAAAACACTAAATGGACAAGAAGAAACAAGGCTGAAAGAAGGGAAACAAAAATCTAGTGTGATTTAGCATCTGGAGAGACAATCCGGCTGTGTTTTTTTGAATTAATGGATGATGCTTTGAAGAGAGTAATATAGCCGCTTCAATCCTAGAACAATTTGATATTTCCTTTGGTTGAAAAGATTGGAAGGCTTGAATAATTGGAAATATGTGCAAGGTCAGGATTTTAGTCGTTCCTCCTAAACTGGAAGGTTTTAACTTTTTTAAAAAAGACAGGACGAAGAGGTTCTTTACTCTTGCACTGTGGGTGAAACATTACAACCATGGAAGATTCAACAAATAGACAATTCCGGGACTTCAAGAAAATGGTCAGTCAGATTTCAAGTTTGAAACTTGAAGTTACTACTCTTGGGCTGTTAAGGGACGAGTTAACAATGTATATCAAACTAAGCTAACTTAGATCAAGGAGTCATATTAAAGATGAAAAAATCAAGCTAAAAACATATCAAACGAAAATAAACTATTACTCAGGGGGTGATCACTTTATGCTTATTGTATATATGTATACATAGGGGAGAGAATATTGAAGTGAGGAGGCTCGCATATATTTTTATGTTCCCTTTAAATTATGATTCAAAGTCCTAGAGTAATAAAAGAGACCTGAATAAAAGATAGAGCTTATTGGTGGCAGTTTTCAGTCCATGGCAGGAGAACTGGAGAAATGAGCTTTGATCTTTATAATCATGGCACGCCCTCGAAAAGTGGGCTTATCATTAAAGGTATCATTATCAGGCCAAAAGAATTGAACAGGTCATGCAAAGTATAGGATTCTAATGCTAATTATAAAGAGTGATTTCTATAGCCTATACATTGATGATCTATATACAGCTATAAAGAACCATTTCCTGTTCATTTCATTTTCCATTGAATTACCTAATGACCTACTGTTATGAAAGCCTTAGCTAAAATTCCTAAATCCTAAGCATCATGATAATTTACATGTTGCAATTGTTTGCATGCATATTGCTTATCTGGAAAAGGAGCCAGTTAACACACCGACAAAAGGTCAGAATAATTCTGGTCATGCCACATGAAGCTGATGAAGAACTTAACCAATGTAACCACTTCCTTCACGGATTCACCACCCTGCAGTATAATTGACAATATCTCTTCCTTGACTGGCAACCGACAAAGAGGAGCATACTGTTAACACTACAACATTAAATACATTACTCTTCTAAAAGAAGACAGCAAAAGAAAGAAAATACAACATAATAACAAATTACATCCCTTAAATACCTCAAAGCAAAGTCACATTTGCTCCAGTACCCAGCTAACATGTATGATTGCTGTCATTCAACGTAATTACAAGTTTACAACTGATCTACAAGTATATGAACTATTTTTACTTGAGAGGCACCAAACTGCATAAACAAACACCTTAAGGTGAGATTATGATAAGAAAACAAAACAAAAACACAACCTACAGATCTCAAATCCTAAATGTTCGATCTGTTAAGAACACCTACCAAAAGATTTGTACATAGAGGCACAGAAACTCATTTGATCCTTGAGAGCCAATTCTTATGAAGTTACAATATACTTATCAAGTCAGCTGATGAAAACTTGACTTCTCATCGTACTGCTACCCTTCTTCTACTGACTGATAACTCACTTGCAAAGAAAAACAAAGATGATGGTTTTGCTCTATTTTTTTGTCTTTAAGATCCACTTCTTGGTCTTGAGACTTAGGGTCATTAACCAATGACTGCAAAATGAGTGTAGCTTCAGATGCTCTTCCTTGATGTAAGTAATCATCTATTATACGCGACAATTTGACAGCAGTGTGGAATTCCTGATCCTTCAAGTTAAAAGGAATGATACTCTTCCATTCCTTGGATCTTCCTTCCAAGCAAATACCATGCAGCAGACCAGCAAAAGAAAAAGAATCAAGAAGGACGCCATTATTAACATACTTTTCAAACAGCTGTAACGCAGTTTTACCCATCCCATGATGGCAAAGGCAAATGATAATGGAATTATAAACAGCAGCCTTTTGAAACCATCCATCTGATATCATCCTTCTGAAAACCCCTAGAAAAATAGATTTTTCATTTTGTTGGGACTCGTTAACTTCCTTCGGAATTGCACCAGGTTCATTGTTTGTGAACCCATTTACCAGATAATGGAAGGTTACATCATTAGGAATGCACTTGTTCTTCAGCATTAGTTCAAAAAAGGAGGCGGCTTTTGCAAGGTTACCTTCCTTGCAAAAAGTTCCAATAAGTATGCTGTATGTGACTACATTTGGCTCCAAACCACATGATTTCATCTCTTTGAAAGTCTTTACAGCTCCGCATGAATCTCCCTTGTGGCAAAACCCATAGATCAAGGAGGTGTGCGTGACCACATTTGGCTTGCATCCCTGTTTGACCATCAGTTTAAAGAAACTTAGAGTAGCATCCAAGTTGTGCTGCTTGACATACCCATCAATAATTGTAGAATACGTGAACTCATCAGGATGATGATACACTTTCTGCACTTTCTCAAAGCAAGAAAGTGCATCCATCATCATTCCAAATTTGCAGAAACCCTTAATCATAGCATTGTATCCCACAACACCGGGGTTTAGACCCTTTTCAGTCGTCAACCCAAAGATTTTTCTTTTGCCTCCTCAAGATCACCATTTCTGATTAACCCGTCCACCAGAGTGGCGTAAACATATGCATCAGGTGGTACATTTTGGTCAAGCGTCCGACAAGCAGCAACTTGGCAGTAGGAAGCCTCCCTTTCTTGCAAAGGCCACTCATCAAAACATTGTAAATGCAAGAATCAGGGATTACTCCATTTTCCATCATTCTGTCCCGAACTGTCATTGCAACATCAACTTCCCCAGAAACAAGAAGTCCATGGATGAGAGCTCCATAAGAAACCAAATCAGGTTTTTGTCCTCTTTTTGTTATCCTAGTAAACAAATCCAAGGCCCTACTATGTTCCCTTTGTCTGAAATACGCATGAAAACGAGGAGTATAACTAAACTCATTTGGCACCAACCCTCTCTCCATCGCATGGTTTATAAATTGCTCGGCTTGCTGAACCTTCCCACCCTTACATGAATTATGAATCAAAATATGGTAGGTTGTAATATCTGGCTCACAACCACTCTCAATCATCTTCTTTACTGTCTCCACAACCTTAACCAAGCTATCATGCTTACATCTAGCATCAACAATATTATTATGCACTTGAACATTGATGTGCAAACCTCTCTCCTTCATTTCCATTAACAGCCGATCAATCGCTTTAAACTTTCCTTCTTCACAATACCCGTTTTCATAGCTCCATAAGTTTCCAGCGTGGGCAAAAACCCCTTTGATTTCAACTCTTTAAAAATCGCATTGGCACCTTTAACATCACCTTTTTTGCAATATCCGTCAATAAGCGTATTGTAAAAAACAACATTTGGTACACAACTTTTCCCCACCTATCCACAATCAACTTCCTACCTTCCTCAACCTTCCCTTCCTTACACAACCCCTTCACCATTATACAAGTACAAAAGTTATCCATACAAAAATGCTCACCATCACATCTCTCAGCCATTTCGTCATACACCCGGTTTGAAACATCAACCCTCCTATTCTTCACAAGAACAATTAACAACGAATTACACGCGAAAACACTCGGAACAACACCATACACCTTAACCACAAAATCATACAAGTCAAGAGCCTTACCAACCATCCCAAAATCCGCATAAGCTCGAATTAGCAAGCTCAACGCATCATGGGTCGGCTTTACTTCTTTCAACTTCACATTATCCATCACCAAATCGATCTCCCAAAGCACTCGAAACCTTGCCAGAAGCTTCAAAAGCGAAGAATACGCAGACCCATCTGGAGACCCGCAATAGGGTCGCTTGAAAGCCAAGTCAAAGAACTTCAAACCCAATTCCACATCGTGTACTCGGTCCAAGACGAAATGGGCAACGTCCGAAGCAAGCGTTTTGGTGTGGGAGAATTGGGTTTCGAGAGATTGCTCCCAGTGATGGTGGGTTCTGAGGATTTGGATGGTGTCATTGACGAGTCTCTTGATGTGGGGTGGCGGTGGGGAAGAAGAAGATGGAGAAGTGGGCTTTCGGTTGTGAATGGGCTTGATGCGAGAGAGAAGAGTGTTTGGGTTAATATTTAATATTGGGCTTACTGAAATGGGGCTCAAGGGTGTCATAGCAAAATGAGGACTTGCTCGAAGCCCAGTCGACATGCCTAAAGCAAATTAAAGCCATTTCAGCCAAGGCATAGGCCATGTGCCTAGGATTGAAGTGACAGAGGACAGAGACCAACTCACTATCAGCCAAAAAGCACTTTTTAGTGGCATGACAAGTAAATAGATGATGACTCATTGCCCTCCGAGAGCCATCGGCCAAGAACAAAGCCAAGACAGTCGGGCCAAATTGCCTATAAAAGGAGAAAGAGACACCAGAGACAAGGACACTAAACTAACCAATAAAAAAACATTCAAACTTGCTCTCAACCTAGTTCGTACCCAGAAAGCTTAAACTTGTCCATATTCAGTCATTTTAGATATAGTTCCCTTCGAAAAGCCATTGTAGACATGTGAATTTCGTTGCATACAATTAATGAATCACAAAGCTCCACGTGGCATATGACTCATCACAAATGAACAAATCATCAATGACATGTGGCACAAATCAAGCAAATGAAGCTCAAAAGCATTCCTAAAATGTGGCAAAGGGAAAGAAATCTCCTTAAAATTGGCAAGGGGCCCAAATTGCTCCCAAAACTAAAAGAAAGCTAAAGCATCTTCACAAAACAAGCAAGAATTGAAGAATGCTTGCAAAATAGGCAAGAAAGCCCAATAGATTTCGGCCAAGCAAGGGAAAGTGGATGAAATTAAGACACAAAACATGCCTAAATTCTCCCATGGACGAATCAAAGCCAAATCCACCCAAAGGCATGGCTTTGGAAGTCTATAAATACAAGGTCCCAGGACAAACAAAAGATCGACAATTTCTACATTGAAGGGCAAAATTCTCACAAAAAGAGAACCTCTGCCAAATCTTTGAAGACTAATACGATGCCAAAGCTCTCTTCGAAGAACGTACAACGAAATCCGAAGCTTTCTTTCAACTAAAGCCGAAGCATTCCTTTGAAGAATCAACAAGCACTTGTGCCGATTATTTCAAGACTTTGTTGCAAGCTTAAAAATTGTAACGACGTTCGATTCAAGATCAAGTTGCCAAGACCCTTGAATAAACAAAATCCCACATCAACATCACCTTTGCCGCAGGTCCGCGCATTGTTCAAGCCCAAAACTTGAAGTAATAGTTCAATCGTTCGTCCGAGATCAAGTCATCGAGACCCTTGGATCAACAACCTATGCATCTACATCAAATTTGAAGACTGAATCAGAGGAAAATTGTAAACAGAGAATGTAACCCTACAAATTCAATCAATACAAATCTACTTTATACACATGTTCTCATTTCATTCGTTATAGAATTTTCGTGTTTACAAATTTGGCACACTCATTGGGACATCTCTGTCTTCAAATCCACAAGAAACACACATGGCATCAAGAAATGATCAAGCTGTTCCCGCAACCAACGCGAAGAATAAGAACATCCTTGCCGCAAGTGGTAGCACTTTGGGCGTCTCAACCTGAAGCAAGGTAAGAGCTCTTTCTGCCGTGCCTTCCACCCTACATTAACTTTGCCGAAGGGGCAAGAGCACCTAAGGCATGAGCCCGTGATCACCCTAACCTCGCTAAGGGCGCCAAGGGAAGAAAGCCCGAGGAGGTACTCCGATTCGTTGATTTCCGATGCCGACTCAAGCACCAGCTCGTATCTCGTAGCCATGCAAGTCATAACTACTGGTGCGACTTCAAGCGAATAGCAACTGGCACAAATGAGCGAAGCAATCGCAAAGCTAACAAGGACCATGGAGGAAAATGACTTGCAAATTGCTACACTCATCAACCGTTTGGAAGCACAGCACGATGAGAAAACTGACCCAAAGGTTGATCCACCAAAGAAGGAAACTGACAAAAGGAAGAGCATCTGATAGACAAAGCTGAGGAGAAGCTAGAGGTGGACCAAGCTGCAACGCTCATAAGATTTCTCTCTATCCAACAACTGCAAGAGATGATCACAAGCATGATCAAGGCGCAATCTGAAGGAAGCTCGCATGATTCCGTGTTGTACTCAAAGCCATACTTAAAGGTTGACGCCTTGAGGATGCCAAACGGTTATCAACCACCCAAATTCACGCAATTCGATGGAAAGGGCAATCCTAAACAACATATTGCCCATTTCATTTAAACCTGCATCAATGCTGGGACAGAGGGATTACCTCGTCAAGCAGTTTGTGTGCTCACTAAAAGGTAATGTCTTTGACTGGTACACCGACCTCGAGCCCGAGTCTATTAACAGTTGGGAGCAGCTTGAAAGGGAATTTCTCAATCGCTTCTACAACACCCGTCGCATCGTAAACATGCTAGAGCTGATGAGTATGAAACAATGGAAGGATGAACCTGTCGTCGACTACATCAATAGGTGGCATTCATTAAGTCTGGATTGCAAAGATCAGCTTTCTGAAACCTCCGCTATTAAGATGTGTGTTCAAGGCATGCATTGGGGGTTACATTACATCCTCTAAGGCATAAAACTGAGAACATTTGAAGAATTGGCAACTCGATCCCATGATATAGAGCTAAGTTTTGCTCTTCTCTGCCAATACTCAATAGGATTAATTTGGTTGTCAGTCAGTTCTTGGGATTGTTTCGTGAAAATTTTCATACTCTCATATTTTTTCACTCGTCAGTGGCTCTAAAAGGCATTCATAGAATTTTTGTTGCCTTCTTGTTTCTTTTTTCTTTCTTTTTGACTTGATCACTGATTCCTTGGTTTAAAATTGGCCATTTAAAGGCACTTTTTTCATTTTCCTTTTCAACTGTTTTTTCCACTAGTTCCTTAGGTTAAATGGGCATTTCAGGGGCACTTTGTCCATCCTATTTCCTTTAGGTTCAGTGCCTTTTGATAATTCAGAAACTGACTTTGTATTTGCTGTCTTTGGAATCATATTTTGCACTTCATCGTCTTCTCTAAATGTAATTGCAATGTTGATTACATTTTCAATGTCATTGAAGTCCATGTCATTCAAATATGTCATTGTCTCTTCGCATTCAAGATTTGAATTGTTGAATTGTTCAAGAATATCTCGGGTTTGCTCATCTGGGAGTTGTGTGCCAAATATATCTTGACTTTCAACTTAAACTTCAAGGTGATCCTCATTTCTGCTTATGTTCATGTGCTTGTTCCTTTTCAGATGGTTCAAAATAAATCAATGTAGAATTAACAAAGTGTTATAAATAGGCAATAGTTAGAGAGATAACCTTTGCTAGGGACATGAGCGAAGCAGTTACTAAATATTATACTAACACAAATTGATTGCAGAGGAAGTGAGGGATATTATTATTATCAATTGTTTTTCTCTCGTTCTCTCTAGTCTTGATCACCTAATAGGTGATCTATTTATAGAAGGTTTACAAAGAATGAAAACAACTTCCCGTGATACAACAAAACAAATTATGCCCCATTTATTACTATTCACATGTGGGCATACAATCCCACTATTTACAACACTCCATCTTGGATGCCCACATTTCAATATTAGTTGCCTCGTTAAAACCTTGCTTGGAAAAACCCAGTGGGAAAAAACCATAGTGAAGGAAAAAGAGTATAGCTTTACCCGGATTGTTGATATGGCGTTAAGTATGCTTATGTTGCCTCGTTAAAACCTTGATAGGAAAAACCTAGTGGCAAAAATCCTAATCGAAGGAAAAGGAGTACAACATGCATGTATCATGGATGCTCCCCCTGAATTGTATCTCCCCCTGATTCCGCATTCTTCAAATTTGTAAGCTGACGTAATCTGATTCTCTGCACTAACTTCTGAAATGTGCATTTTGGTAGAGATTTGGTGAACAAGTCTGCCATATTTTCATTGGAACGGATTTGTTTGACTTCAATAACTTTAGCCTTCTGAAGCTCATGTGCACTGAAAAATCTTGGAGATATGTGTTTAGTCTTATCACCCTTGATGAATCCTTCCTTCATTTGGGCAACATAGGCTGCATTATCTTCATGGATGACAGTTGGAGTGTCTGTCCTTGAAGGTAGACCACTTGAATTCCGGATGTGATGGATCATTGATCTTAACCAAGAACATTCACGACTTGCTTCATGCAAAGCAATTATTTCCGAGTGATTGGAAGATGTAGCAACTAATGTTTGCCTTGTTGAGCGCCATGAAATTGCAGTATCTCCATTATTGAACACATATCCAGTTTGTGAGCGGGCTTTATGCGGTTCAGAGAGGAAACCAACGTCTGCATATCCAACAAGAATCTGGTCATTTGTGGATTTCTCTGAGTAGAAGAGACCCATGTCTGTTGTTCCATGAAGGTATCGTAATACATCTTTGACTCCCTTCCAATGACGAATTGTTGGAGCAGAGCTATACCTTGCTAACAAGTTAACTGAAAAGCTATATATGGTCTAGTACATTGTGCTAAATACAATAAAGCACCTATTGCACTCAAATATGGTACTTCTGGACCAAAGACCAGTTCATCATCTTCTTTTGGACGGAATGGATCTTTCTTAATGTCCAAAGAACGAACGACCATTGCGGTGCTAAGTGGATAAGCCTTGTCCATGCCAAACCGCTTCAGTATTTTTTCAATGTAAGCTGATTTATGGACCAAAATTCCATTAACACAATGCTCGATCTGCAGGCCGAGACAATATTTTGTTTTCCCAAGGTCTTTAATTTCAAATTCGCTTTTCAGATATTCAACAGTTTTATTGAGCTCTTCAGGGGTTCCAACGAGGTTCATATCATCGACATATAATGCCACTATAGCAAATCCAGTATTTGATTTCTTAATGAACACACAAGGGCATATGACATTGTTGGCATATCCTTCTTTAATCAAATATTCACTAAGACGATTATACCACATTCGTCCAAATTGTTTCAGCCCATATAATGATCGCCTTAATTTGATTGAGAACATACCTCGTGGTTTGTTAGTTGCTTTAGGCAACTTAAGTCCTTCTGGGACTTTCATATATATGTCAGTATCTAATTCTCCATATAGATACGCGGTGATGACATCCATAAGTCGCATGTCCAGTTTTTCTGAAACCACCAAACTTATTAAGTAACGGAACGTAATTGCGTCCATTACAAGAGAGTAAGTCTCTTTATAATCAATTCTAGGTCTTTGTGAAAAACCTTGTGCAACGAGTCGTGCTTTATATCTTGCAATCTCGTTTTTCTCATTGCGTTTCCTTGTTAATACCCATTTATAACCCACGAGGTTTACACCAGGCGAGGTTTGGACTACTGGTCCAAAAACACTTCGCCTTTCCAAGGAATTTAATTCTGCCTGGATTGCATCTTTCCATTTAGGCCAATCATGTCTCTGTTTGCATTCATCAACAGAGCGGGGCTCAATGTCATCGCTTAATATAATTTCAGTGGCTATTGCAAATGCAAACATGTACTTCTGTCTCTTCAGGGACATGTGTCTCATCAAGGACACTTTCTTTTTCTAGAAGTACAGAATCATGAATTGTGGATTTATCATTCATTTTCTCTTCCTGAATGATTTCATTTGGGTTCAACTGTGCCCTCATCTTTCTCTTTCGAGGGGCTGAATTTTTTGAACCTGGGGGTTTACCACGCTTCAGGCGTGCAATAGATGAATCATTCGCTGCTACTTTATTTTGTCCAACAAGGACATCAGAATTAGTTTATACCTCTCCCAATAGCTAAGAATTTCAGCGTTTACAACATCTATGTAGTTAGTTTATATTATGCAGAATTAGCTTACACAAAAAGATATAGGCATAATCAATACTTTTCGTATAATTAGTTTACACAAAAAGATACTAGTTTATATAAAATAGATATATGCAAAATCATTTTAAAGCCCCCCTCCCCCCACACCCAAAAAAAAAAAAAATAGTTAAGAATTTTATTATTTTTAAAATTTATGTATAATCAGTTTTTTAGTTATTGCAAATAAGTTTATATATCATGATATATGCTAAATCAGTTTACTCAAAAAGATATATGTAAATCAGTTTATCCACCTCCAATAGCTAAGAATTTCATCATTATTAATATTTATGTAGAATTAGTTTATTACTTATTACAAAGTCAGATTACACACAAAAGCATTATGATGCTAAATGAAGCATAATCAGTTTAGATTACCATTGTGTCTTCCTCTTTTTCATTTTCCTTTGCAGCTTTTTTCTTCAATTATTGGGATAATGTCAAATTTATTATTTCATCATCTTCTTCACTCTTAGTTTCATCTCCTCATTTTCCTTCAAGTTCATCTGTTTTTATCCTCTCATCATCATTAACTTGATCAAGTTGAACTTGCTTCTTCTGCATGTTGTTAAGTTCATCATTCTGAACTTGTTCAATCTCTAGGTTGTTAATGTCATCATTCGTACTTGTCTAACCTCCATGTTAACTTTATTATTGTTAACTTGTTCCTTTTATTTTTTTTCTCTTGCTCCTTTGCTTTTTAGCCTTTTTTTTGCTTTTGGTGTAGCTTTCTTCTTGGATTTTCTCTTTCCTTTTTTTTTTGGTGTAGGTGGAGGATTAACAAAGTCATCACTATCATCGTTTGTCATTTCTATAAGTGGATCAACATCCATTTGTTTTGTATTATCCATATATGAAAATTAAGAATTAGAATTTGATACTTTTGAAAATAATGCAGAATCAGTTTACACAAAAAGATACGTGCAGAATCAGTTTTCCCAAAAAGATATATGCAGAATCAGTTTACACAAAAAGATACGTGCAGAATCAGTTTTCCCAAAAAGATATATGCAGAATCAGTTTATCCCCCCACCTACATTTATGTATAGTCAGTTTATTACTTATTACATAGTCAGTTCAACAAAAAATGATTTATGCAGAGTCAGTTTATGTCTTCCCCTCCTAATAGCTATGAATTTCATCATTATTAACATTTATTAATTACTACAGAGTTAGCTTATACAAAAAATAAATAAAAAATATGCAGAATCAATTTTGACACACCCCGTCCCGAAGGAGGGCATGCTGGCCGTCACGTGAGAGTGACGTAACCATTTACACAGTTCGAAAGCTTAAAAAATACAATTGTGAATTCTGTCAGAACACCGTTGGATTCCTCATGGCCACCAAAGCTCTGCTATCTCAAACCTGGAGGGGCGCAAAACAAAGTTGAGTGGGTCAGTAAAACAAATCTTTTCAAAACTTTTCTTTATCAAAGTTCTAACCCCTCGCTGTAAAACATGTATACTTTCCCAGAAAAATAGCATATATAAATATATATATAGCTTCAAAAATCTCAAAACACCATTCTTTATCACTTTTCAGAAAATATGCCATGCCATGCGTCAAAAACATAATATGGATGCATCAATATAAATCAGGTGAAATGATAAATCAACCGGAGACCCTGCAGTGGTCCTGTACGGCTGATTCTAGAGCTCAATATCCAATCCAGCCGGAGTCACCAACTGTGACCTGTACGGCACTGCCGGAGTCGCCAACTGCGACCTGTACGGCACTACGCTGCACATGAGTCGGAACTACCTGTAGTAGTCTGTACGACTCGGATGGTGTAATAATACACTCTAGTGCTTCTCTCATCAATCATCTGTGCACATAATCTAAGGTCACCTACTAGTCGGAACCGTCTCTAATGGTCTGTACGACTAGCATGTCGGAACCACCTCCAGTGGTCTGTACGACTAGCATCTACTTGGATCCAAGGTGAGCGTGTGATGCGGTGAATAACATAAGCACTAACACCAGGGGTGCAGGTTATGAGCTATCAACATAAATCACATCAAACAATTCAATGCACCAAATATAACTCACCTGTGCGTCCGCAGCACCAATTCACATATATGCATCATATAATATCAATTCATATAATTCATATAAATTCTATGCATGGCATTTCAAATCACATGATTCATAGAATCTATGCATGGCATTTCAAATCACACTTTCAAATCATATTTCACTTAAATAGATTTTCTGGGAAAAACTCATTTATATAGGTATATACGTAAAACAAAACTGCCCACTCACCTGGAGTTTGCCCTGCAACTCCCTAGCACAACACATCAAGGCGTCATGGCGATCGGCGCCTAAAACAATCATCAAATCATACCTCAGAATCATATCGATAAAATATATCACTTATATAAAACACGTCACTATGAAGTTCGATCCGGAAGATCTGCAACTCAGATTTCCAATCCGTAACTTCCAGAGGTCCACAATAAATCTCTAGAACAACATCCTAAAATTTCATGACCATCCAACGGTCGGATCTCCGCCAATTACCAAACTAAGTGACGGTTAACATTATATTTTATGAACTTACAACTCCAATTTCGGGAGATCCGTAAATTGGATTCTTGATCTGTAAGTTCCTATAATCCTCAAATATTACGTATTACAACGTATCAAAGTTTGGTGACGATCCAACGGTCGGATCGTCAATTCATATTTTGGCCTAACCATGCATCGTATCGAAATTAAGTCCAAATGATCAACCAACGTTAAGCCACTATCAAAACTGAACTCAGGACATCCAATATAGCTTAAAAATAACATTGGCGGCCCACTGGCCACGCGCCGCCGCACGCGCCGCCGTGGGTGGCGGTCGGCCGTCCCGGCTCGCCGGAAAATCCAACTTTATCCAAAAATTACCAAAATTTACAGAAATGAAGATCTCAATGAGTAGAACAACTTTCATACCTGTGGCCAAGGCCAATTCGGTCGGCAAAGCCTCCAATTCCAACAAAACCCGTCGGAAACCCTAGG
Source organism: Heteromeles arbutifolia (assembly GCA_024362995.1). Lineage (NCBI taxonomy): Eukaryota > Viridiplantae > Streptophyta > Magnoliopsida > Rosales > Rosaceae > Heteromeles > Heteromeles arbutifolia. The sequence continues at coordinate 20,722,163 of JANCRC010000012.1, forward strand.
TTTGGTGTGCTCCAATTCGACCTCCAAACTTGTTCCAACGCCTCAAACACTGCTTGGAATTTGTTCTAGGCCTCAAGAGGATGCCATGGGTGGTGGTGATTGGAAGAAATTGCTTCACATCTTGACGGAAAGGGACCCAACCCGTGCGCCCCCCTTTTTGCACGGTTTCTTCTATTTTCACCATCAAATCTCTCCAAATTTGAGATGGAATGGATAGAGCAAGGGTCCTAGAGTGTTTCCCATGAGGTTCCTTGAATCAATTAGCCGGAAAAACGGGTGAATTTCGCCGAAATGTGGGTGTGGGTGCCGCGGGTCGAAATGGGTCGCGGGTGAAGACCCGTTTTCTTCCTTCTCTCATCCGCTTCTCACCTTCTCTCCTTTCCTCCTTTCCCCTGTTCCGATTGGCCCTTCTCTTCCTCTCTCCTCTCCCCATTCGTCCGGCTCCCTCCTTTCTCTCCCGGAGCTGCTGCTCCTTCCTCCTGGTTGGGCAGTTTTTGCCCAATCTCTTCTTCCTCCTTTCCTCTCCAGCCGGCCACATACACACACATACACACACATATAATTTTATTCCTATTAATCCCAGCCATCCATTTATTTCCTCATTAAATCTGGGCCGTCCATTTTCATAAAAGAATTTCCATATTTTATTATTATAATTCCCAAAATGCCCAAACTTCAAACTTTAATATCTTTTTCGTTATAACTCCAAATCACGAACCGCTTGCGCCCACGCGTCCGTAGCGACGAATACTACGAGGATATGTCAAGAAAACAAATCTTAGATGGCACGACACAACGATTAACCTCGAACAATGCGCGTGCCTCAAAGGGCATTTTTGTAAAATCCTTTATTAAAACTTTAAAAAAAATCTTAAAATCAGGGACGGGCTGTCACAAATTTACAAAACATGTAGACCATGGCTGACATATGAAGATAATTATAGAAACTGATAATTAAGTGATTTTACTTCCAGTTTTTCATTCGTGTGTTTATGATTTTTTTGTTGGAGTGTGGTTAAATCTCACTTGACTGTTGTTGGTGTACTTGTCTCCGTTCGTGCTTTTGGTTTGATGATGTTTATACAATCACATACCCAATACTATGGATAAAAAACAGAACACTGACAGTTGGCTGCTTATCCTTTTTTCTGCTTTGTGCTCTGTCTATGCCTTCAATCAAGTACCTTGCAATTTTTTTGGCTTAATTGAATTGATTGATGTTTTCAATTGTGGCCCAACTTTTGACAAAACTCCAGGGTAGTCTTGCTGCTAAACTTCAGAGGAGTAAGGTGAACAACAAATACAAAATTATCAAACATGCTGCTTCTTCATCCCCTTTTTCTATACTAGCAGCAAATGCAATAATCAAAGAGAAATTGTATGGGATTTCTGGGTCTTTTGTCGACTATGAGACTTGTTTCCCTTTGTTTTGTATTCTATAGATGTGTTACACACCATCAGTGGTTATTGGGTTTTTTTTACAAATTTTGGCTTGAGTTCTTCAATTTTCTCTCTGAAAGCCATCATGTTGACTTTCATTTGTGCATATTCTCCATATGATGTTCGATGCTCCTCGGATTTTGGTCTTCCCCATCTTTTACTACCACTAGCGTCTGGACTGGTTTTTTGTTTGCTTACATAGTAGTGTTAAACCGTTGGTGAAATCTTCCTAAAAAAACAAAAGTTGGTAAATTGATTCAATAAAACTGATATTACATGTATGAACTAAGAACATAAACTGATCTTGCATCAAATATGAAATTGTTGATTGAATGAAACTGATATTACATGAATAAAATAAGAAGATAAACTCATCTTTCAAATGATATGAAACTGAGCATGCCAAAAATCTGAAACTGATCATGCCAAAAATCTGAAAACTAATTTTTGCGAAAAAATGAATTAAAAAAATAAAATCTGAAACTAATCTTACACAATCTGATTTTACATATGGATAGTCTAACACAAACCGATCATCGAGAAATGAAAGTGCTCTTGCAAAAATATGAAATTGAGCATGCAAAAATTTGAAACTAATCTTGCAAAAAGTCTGAATTAGATTTTCCAAAATGAACTAAAAACATAATATCTGAAATTAATCTTACACAATTTGATTTAACATATGATCTATACACATACTTATTCTGCATATATTTTTTTTCAATTTATATTGAAAATTAATTTTCATAGAGTTGCAATAATAATCATAAAAGTATCACACGCAAACTGCTTCTACATAATTACACAAACGAATTTTACATGTGGATAGTATAACACCGACTGAATTTGAAAAAATATAAATTGTAAAATAACAAAGTATATCTTGAGGAGCTTAGTTTCTACTGAAACTTAACCTTATCATGCATAAATGAAAGTGCTCTTGCATAAATTGAGGAGTTCATTTTTTTTTAATGAATAGTAGGTTTTTTTTAGTTTCTAAACCAATTTTTTTCCAAACTTAACCCTAAATTAATTTTCTTCCAAACTGATCTTTTGCAAAATAATTTTGTGTTTTCGAGGGCAGTGGATCTTTATTTTTTTTTAAGGGGGAAGTGGAATTTGTAAATAAACAAGTTATGAGTTGTGGTCACCTTTTTATGGGGAACTGATGCTGTAGAAATGTCGCTTGAGTTGAAAAACGATCAACTCTGTCGTCTTTGATTTTGTAGAAAACTCCTGTGTAAATTGAATTTCGACTGTCATTTCGGAGAAATGTATAAATCTCAGAAATTAGGCAGTGTATTTATTGGTTTTTGGTATGAGCAATTGAAGCCTTTGGTGAGAGAGATTCGAAAAATGTGGAGGATGAAGAAGAATGACGTGAGCTTGGAGGTTTTGTAGAAGGGTAATGACCAGTGTTCTAAAAAACGCCCTAGGCGGCCGCCTAGGCGCTGAGCGCCTAGCAACCGAGGCGTTTTTGGGTAAATCGGGCTGAAATATCGGATTGGGGCTAGACGGCGCCTAGGCGGGGTAGGCGGCTAGGCGGGCTAGGCGGCCCTAGGCGGCCCTAGGAGGTTTTTTTTTTGTTTTTTTTATTAATTGTGTGCTTTTTTCTTTTTTGGTTTTATATTGGTATACTTATGGAAATGATGTATCTAATTTGCATATGATGGATTAACTACAAGTTCATCCAATACTTATGGAAATAGTGTACCTAATTTGCATTTTATCATTATTTTATTATTCATACAAGTATAGTTTTTTTCTTTTAGGTGTCAATATGCACTTATTTACAAGATATACAAGAAATTTACCTAAATCCGCCTAGGCGTCCGCCTAGGCCGCCAAGCCGCCTAAGCGCTAGGCGCTAGCCCGCCGCCCGACTAGTGCCTAGCGTTTTTTAGAACCTTGGTAATGACAATTCATTTCAATTATTTGTCTTTTTTCTGTTAACGTGGGCCATTTATTAATAGATTTGTGTGAGGATTTGTTAAAGTTTGGTTCTTGTCTTTGGGCTGGGTTTTATGCTGTTTTGGGTTTTATCTCTCTTTGAAATGTTTAAAAATTAGTGGAGTTGTGTGAAATATGTTATATGTTTTTGTCTCTATAGGTAAGGCTCCCTAAAATTTAACATCTCATTTGGAGATGCTTTAAGAGCTAAAAAAGAGATGTGAAAAAATTCAAATCAGCATTAACTGTAAAACATGAGGAAAACTAATGAAAAAGTCTTGAAAACTGAGTTTTAATGATAAAGACAAAATAAAGGATAAAGTGAATAACACTAGGATTGACTTTTTAGTGTAAAAATGTGGTTTTTCGTTAAAGTGAACAGTACCAGGAATTTTTCGTTAAAGTTCCCAAAAAAATGACAGCAACAGTATTTCCAACAGTAAAGATGTGGCATGGCAAGGATTGCCATCAGCTTTGCTACCAAAATTGACAACTTTAAATTATTTTTTAATTAATTATTAAATGATTTTTACTATGAAATATAGTTCCAAGCAAACCCTTTGGAACTGTGAACCATGGCTTTTCTAAACACTCAACAAGCATTGCTTTTTGATCAGTTGTGTGAAAATTTGTATAGGAAATTAGGAATTACATTCTCAAAGAATTCATTCCACGAACCAAACAGAAGAGGATATAAATAGAAAATTTTTGGATGGGGAGAATTCAGTGTGATATTTTGATACAAACCTTTCTCTACAAGTCAACTTCTATCTTTTCCCCACTGAATGCACCAAATCAAGTGTAATGAATCGACTCCCAGCCTGCTGCGCTCCACTCCCCCTTGCCTCCTGCCGAGATTCACTCTACCCAGAATATGAAAAACTCATCTACCAATCACTTGGCTGCTGAATAACTGTTACACATGTAACACCAATTCTCAATTAAATGACCCACTCAATCAAAGACATACACACAACAAAAGAAGGCGCACGCACTTGTACACTCACTACCAAATCAAAAAAAAAAATCTATACATTAGAGGCAAATATAGTCAGGCTATCTATTATGAAAGAAGATTCATGTGTTGGGCTCACTGACAGATTTGTTATCCTTACCCGAAGGAACTGTGATGCACCTCGAGGGGCAGGGTAGAAGATGATTGGAATTCTGTAGAATGCAATCACAGCAAATAAATAATCTGATTATATTTTGGAAGAGAGAGAGACAGTAAAATGATATTAACAAATTATAATTCATTTTACAAGAAAAATCTAGCCAATAGCCAATAAGCCATTTATGCTTCATCAGGTTCCTCCAACCCTCCACCGAAAAAAAAAACACGCACTCACTTTCCACCCAAGCGTAATGAGATTAACAAAGCACTCTTGGGTTGAGATTCACCGTATATCTGCTATACATTATGCAAACTACACAAGTCATATTTCATGTCCAGCTAATCCACATTATACAATGTGCACTATAGTAAAGGGTTCTCACCACAAAAATCGGAATTTCAATTGATCTTTAAATGTTTTGGGGTGATGTCTAGGTGCCAGATCCGTACATGGCAATGACCTTCTACAGCAGGGAAGGAAGAGAACAAGGTTTTTGTTCGCATTTGTGTTAATTATTTTAAAAGGGTAAAATCACATTTCAAAAAATGTTTCGAAAATAGTGGTTTAGAGAGTAAACTTAGGGTTTAAATAAAATCACTCCCTATTACATTTCTTTGTTTTACAAATCTTAGAATACCCTACACATCAACTAAATTTTAAGTTTTACCAAAAAAAAAACTAAATTTTAAGTAATTACTGAAACTGAATCAAAATATATTTTCTTCATATCTTATCCTGGAATTGAATCTAGACCTTGTCACGGTCCAGGTTTCATTCCATCTAACAAGAAATATATACAGGACCAAGAGGGCTTAGGGAAATATCGGTGTTGCAAACATGTTGTACTCAAGTTAAGCCATATCGGTCCAAGAAAAGAAAAGAAACACGTAAAGGCAAACAGTAGCTGTAAGGTGAACTCACACTATGAAAACCATGCATAGAAATTGCTAACAAGGATATGCAGCTTTATTTCAACGTAAACATACACAACATTTAAATCAGCACACGGATGTCCATAAATGGCTAAGCAACATTTGATCTAGCATTTTTCGTTAGTGTATGATTATCATATACATGAATCACATACCTATTACCCTATTACCTATCGGTACAGATGGCATGAGAATGAGAAACTGGATTATCTATAAACCCTATATGTTTCTGATCTTGCCGTTAATTAAGAGCTTGAGAAAATGGCCGAGAAGATGTGACAAGTTTGGGACATAAGAACAACATTTAAAATTTTCCAGAGGTTAGTAGTTCAAACCACCAAAGATTCTAGTTATGATACTAATGTTTAGCACATAACTAAATAAATTATTCATGGCAATCTTATATCCTTATGTGTTACTTCGAAGCTGCATAAGTTACAAGGCCTCAATTATAATCAACGGCATCTGATGATATATGTAATTTTAATTATTAAAGTACTTATTTCTTAAAAAATTTAAATATTTCAAATTACCCATGCAAGCATTGTATAAACAATCAAAATCATAGAAGCTAATTACCCAAGAATTTGTAAAAAGGGCAAACTGCAGCATTATAGGAGAACCATTGCACAATGAACAATGAACAATGAACTTACAACAATTTTGGGTGACAGCTGTCCCATTCAAAGCTCCATTCAATTGAGGTGGTAATACAAATTATTGAAGAACCAGGATGGCCTTTTTGTATAAATAAACAGAATTCATGTCAATTGCTCTGCAGATTTACAAATGAGTAGGTGAAAAAGAATACTAGCCCTTGTTGAGCCGTGCAGTTACATAATCAACCACATTTCAGTTTTCTAATCCTTCATCTTATTTCAACTCTTGGTCAGTATGGTTTGCAAAGCACCCAATTGTTTTGATGAAAATGGAGGCACTCTTTTTTGAACCAACATCATGATTGCCTTAGCCTTACCAAGCTGGTTTGCCTTCTTTAGGCCTTCAAGCAATGTATGAATGGTATCCACATTCGGAAACCAATTCTTTTGCATGCAATCTTTACACATAGTATACGCCAAATCAAAATCCCCTCCTTTACAAAGATAATGAATCATAGTCTGATATATTTTGACATTAGGGTTGTATCCCTTTGCATGTAGAGCAGAATACACCCTTTTGGCCATTTCAAGATACCCTGCCTGACAAAAACCTTTGATGACCAAATTATATGTAACCTCATCAGGTGTCATCTCAATATTCTGCATCAAACCCATCAATCTATTAGCTTCCCAGGCTCGTCTCCTATGTACCAGAAACTGGATTCTAACATTGAAAGTCGCAAGATTAGGCAAACACCCCTTCAGTATCATAAGATTCCATAAACCATTACCAATTTCCCACCGGTTGTCCTTATAAAATGCTGATATCAGTGTTGTGTATGTAATGACGTCTGGTTTTATTCCCAACTTCTCCATATGTACCATGATCAGATATGCTTTAACCAAAATACCCATTTTGCAAAAAGCCTTGATAACAATATTCACCGAATATATATCCACTTCAATGTCAAACTTCTCTGGAATCTCCCTCAGAAATGCCTCAACAGCTCCTAAATCACGGGTTTGAGTCAGAACCTTGAGTGCAGCATTGAAAGATTTAACAGTCCTAGAACAACCATACAAATGCATATCACAAAAACTATCAATAGCATGCTTAGTCATCCCAGCCTTACCATACAAAGTTATAATCCTCATAATAAACCCTTCCCACCGACCTTGTGGAAGATTCTTCTGATGCTCAAGCAAACGTTCAATGTAATCAAACCGGCAAGCTCCAGCAAGCCGATACACAGTGTCTTCAAATGCAAAGCGGTTCTCAATGACAAGTCTATTGTGCGCGTTCGCCTTAAACAAATGAAACAGTTTTTCGGGGTCTCTCTCGGCTTTAAGCTTAACCAGGGCAGGCTCTTCTAATGGTTTCGTATTCAAACCTCGATTCGACACAGCTGCAGGGAAATCATTCGAGGTTATGGCAATGGCGGCATTACAGAATCTGCGACTGGTTCGCAGAGAGAGCATGTTTCAGGACTTTCCCAAGATTAATGCACACCCATCCATCGACATCGGCATTCTACACAAACCATTATGAATCGAAAACCCAATTCAAAATTCGAATAACCCAGAAATATGAACGCCCAAAAGAACCAGAAATCGCAGACTTTATCATATATTGTTCAAATTTTCCAGAAACTGGAACATACCCATTTGCTGAAATCGAAGGTTTTAGGCACCCACCCGAGAGGAGCTTCAATGCCCGTGTGCAAAAGCAAAAGCCCAGAAACTCAAACACCATCAATGAATGGTGTATTCTCTCTAATCAAATCAAATTACCAGAAGGCTTGGATAAAATCGAGAGAGAGAGAGAGGAGGTTTTAGCATTGGGGATTTGAGGGAGAGGACATTTGGTTAGAGTTGGCCGGGACTGTCTGGGTGGGGGGTTTTTGGCCCTCCTGGGGGTTTAGGTTGTTCTCTAGGTTGGTGTTTCTTCTGTGTTGTGCTTGTGGACTGTGATGGTACAGCGCGCGGGTCCAGGGTAAGGGTGCGTGGACTGCTCGCACGTTTTAGGTGATTGATTACTGGTACAGCAAATTATTAACGGGAACAAAGGAATATGAGAATTTTCCGTATTTATTATCGTTACGCATAGAGTTTTGAAGCGTGAGCTTCTAACTAAGCATGATACTTAAAAAATTTGGTTATGCGGAAGGAAAGTTAAAAAGAATGAGAGATTTATTATCAACTTATCATGAGGTCATATTAAGCACGACCTTAAGCTTTTGAAAGGTGAGTCATTACTGTCACTCATTGGTCTCAATTTTTTAATGACTTTGTTGTCGTCATTTAAAAGATCCTGAGGTAAACCTTAATTTCTTGTCTCTATGTTGATGATCTCATATTTACTGGAAATGATGAAAAAATGTTTAATCAGTTCCAATGATCCATGATGGTTGAGTTTGATATGACTGATCTTCAAACAATGAGATACTTTCTTGGCTTCGAAAGTGATGCAAAGATTGCAATGTAGACATGTAAATTTTGTTGCATACAAATAATGCATCAAAAAGCTCAACGTGGCATATGACTCATCACAAATGGACAAGTCATCAATGACATGTGGCATAAATCAAGCAAAGGAAGCTCAAAACTTTCCCAAAATTTGGCAAAAGGGGGAAGAAATCGTTTAAAATCGGCAAGGGGCCCAAATTGCTCCCAAAACTGGAAAGAAAGCTAAAACATCTTCACAAAACAAGCAAGAATTGAAGATTGCTCACAAAATAGGCAAGAAAGCCCTATAATTCGGCCAAGCAAGGGAAAGTGATTGAAATTAAGACACAAAACATGCCTAAATTCTCACATGGACGAATCAAGACACAAATCAAAGCCAAATCCATCCAAAGGCAAGCTTTGAGAAGTCTATAAATACAAAGTCCCAAGATAAGAATAAGGTCAACAATTTCTACATTCAAGGCCGAAATTCTCACAAAAGGAGAATCTCTGCCAAATCTTTGAAGACTAATACGCTGCCAAAGCTCACTTCAAAGAACACATAACCAAAGCCGAAGCATTCTCTTGAAAAATCAACAAGCACTTGTGCCGATTCCTTCAAGACTTTGTTGCAAGTTCAAAACTTGTAACGACGTTTGTTTCAAGATTAAGTCGCCAAGACCTTGAATCAACGAAATTCTACATCAACATCACCTTTGCCGCAACCCTAAACCTGAGGTGAAGACCATCCACGCATTGTTTCAAGCTCAAAACTTGAAGCAATCGTTCAATTGTTCGTCCGAGATCAAGTTATCGCGACCCTTGAATCGACAACCTACGCATCTACATCAAATTTGAAGATTGAATCAGAGGAAAACTGTAAACAGAGATTGTAACCTAGAAATTCAAATCAATACAAATCTACTTTGTACACGTGTTCTTGTTTCATTCGATACAGAATTTTCGTGTTTACAAATTTGGCACGCCCAGTGGGACCTTTCTGCCTTTCATCTCTGTCTTCAAATCCACAAGAAGCACAAATGGCATCAAGAAATGATCAAGCTGTTCCCGCAACCAATGCGAATAACAAGAACATCCTTGCCGCAAGTGGTGGCACTTTGGGTGTTACAACTTGAAGCAAGGCAAGAGCTCTTTCTGCAGTGCCCTCCACTCCTGCATCAACCTTGCCAAAGGAGCAAGAGCACCCGAGGCACAAGCCCATGATCACCTTAGCCTCGCTAAAGGCGCCAAGGGAAGAAAGCCCGATGAAGTACTCTGAGTCCTTGACTTCCGATGCCGACTCAAGCAGCAGCTCGTATCCCGTAGCCATGCAAGTCATGACTACTGGTGCGACTTCCATCAAGGAGCAGCTGGCTTAAATGAATGAAGTAATTGCAAGGTTAACAAGGACTGTGGAGGAAAATGACTTGCAAATTACCATACTCGTCAATTGACTAGAGGCTCAGCATGACGAAAAAGTTAACCACGACCCAAAGCTTGACCCACAAAAGAAGGAAACTGACGAAGATGAGGAGCCTCCGATAGAAAAAGTTGAGGAGAAGTTGGACCAAGCAACTACGCTCATGGGATTTCTCTCTATTCAGTAGCTACATGAGATGATCATTAGCACCATCAAGGCGCACTACGAAGGGAGCTCACATGACTCCGTGCTGTATTTAAAGCCTTACTCTAAGAAGATTGATGCCTTGAGGATGCCAAGGGGTTATCAACCGCCAAAATTCTTGCAATTCGATGGAAAGGGCAATCCCAAACAACATATTGCCCATTTCATCGAAACTTGCAACAACGCTGGGACGGAGGGAAACTACCTCGTCAAGCAATTCGTGTACTCGCTAAAAGGTAACACCTTTGACTGGTACACCGACCTCGACCCAGATTCTATCAATAGCTGGGATCAGCTTGAAAGGGAATTCCTCAACCGCTTCTCAGCACCGTAAGCATGTTGGAGCTGACAAGTACGAAGCAGTGGAAGGACGAACCTGTCGTCGACTACATCAACAGATGGCGTTCATTAAGTCTGGATTGCAAAGATCGGCTTTCTGAAACCTCTGCCATTAAGATATGTGTTCAAGGCATGCACTGGGGTTACATTACATCCTCCAAGGCATAAAACTGAGAACGTTTGAGGAGTTGGCAACTCGATCCCATGACATGGAGCTACGTATTGCCAATCATGGGAAGAAGGTGCCAATCATCGACTTCAAGAATGATAAGGTGTTCGCCCTAAAGGTAGACAAGATTGGGAAGAAGCCTGCCAATGAAGCCTTTACCGTCAACACTACCCCCATCAAGACCTCCTCTGTGCCCATCAAGATCTCCTTTAAGAACAAAGCAAAGGAGATAAAGAAATGTGAGCCTTCTTGTACCCAAGATAGGTACAAAAACACCTTGAGGGAATTGGAGTAGAAGACGTACCCTTTTTCGAACGCTAACATGGCTACAATGCTAGACGACCTATTAGGGAAAAAAGTAATCAAGCTGCCTGAGCGCAAACACCTCGAAGAGATGAATCGCGTTAACGATCTTAGGTACTGCAAATACCATCGTATCGTGAGTCATCCGGTTGGCAAATGCTTCGTCCTCAAGGAGCTCATCATGAAGCTGGCACAACAAGGGCAAATTGAGCTTGACCTTGAAGACACGACTGCAACGCACACTACTACGATTGTGTTTGGATCCTTCGATCTTGTGCCTCTCCAAGTGATGCATGCCCACTTCCGTCCATGCTCAAGCTACATGGCACCTTCTGTACAACCATCGCTGAGGGCAAACAACCAAGATGCACGTACCGATGACGAAAAAGGGTGGACGTTGGTGACCTACAAAAGACAAGGAAGCCAAAACCACAGGCCACACAGCCAAAGGTGGAGCAACGGAGAAAGCACCGCTGCCCAACAATAGGAAGCCCAAAAAGAGCGCAAGAACTGCCAAGCCAACATACGCTGGGGAACCTATGGAGCAAGAGCCATGTATTCATGTCTCCTTGCACAAGTACTTCCCGAAGGATTTCTTCCAACAGTGTACTACCGTTGCCTGTCACATGGTTGAAGTAGAGATAGAAGAGCCCTCAAAAGGCAAAGTTTTTGTCGTTGAGGAAGAAAAGACCCTCACACCCAAAGAAAGCCTGTTGACACACTTTAGCATCGAGAAGGCGCTGCGATTGCCCAAGGAGATGCGAAGAGCACTAGGAGCAGTCTTGGCAAGTCCCGACGACCACGAGGTGAAAGAAAGCAAATACGAAGGCTTGAAGCTTCAACCACATGAATATGCCACATGCTGTGCCACCCGTGATGCAGTCAATTTCATTGACAAAGACTTGCTGCTAGGGTCAAAGCCTTATAACCATCATCTCTTTGTCTCTGGGTACGTGAGAGAAAACAAAATCAACCGCATGCTTGTGGATGGTGGATCGGCCATAAACATCATGCCAAAGTCAACAATGACCACAATCGACATCAAGGTGGATGAATTATCGCGAAGCCGCCTCCTAATCCAAGGTTTTAACCAAGGAAGACAAAGAGTAATGGGTATGATTCGAGTCGAGATGACCATTGGCGAACTCAAGTCAAGCACGCTATTCCATGTGATTGACGTAAGAACTTCCTACAACTTGCTCTTAGGAAGGCCTTGGATCCATGAGAATGGAGTGGTGCCACCCTCCACCAATGCTTAAAATTCTACCGAGAAGGAGTGAAGGTGACACATGGTGACACCAAGCTATTCACAAAAGCCGAATCACACTTCGCGGATGCCAAGTTTTACATGGATGAAGACATGGTGCTCGAAGCTCTTCCAAAAGAGATCAAATCCACAGGCAAAATCACACCCAAGAAACAGAAGTGGCAAGCTGTGCCCAAGAAGCAAGAAGCAAGAAGCGGAAGCCGTGCCATCTTCAAGCAAAGATGATGATAAGCCTACCAAACCGACAACAACTAAAAGGAGTGTGACTCCCTCAAAAGGATCAAACACACCCATCTTCCGATACATCCCCATGTCGAGAAGAAAGAATAGGCAATCCCCATTCGAAACTGGAATAAGCAAAGCCGACACACAGCTGCACAAGGACGATGTAAAGCTGCTAAAGACAAATGTAGTTTTACCTCTGACACAGCTAGGCGACGCTAAAGTTTCAAAACTACCGCAAGGTTTCGTAAAACCCCTACCAAAGGGGGCAGAACCAAGCTCTCTTCCAACCAAGAGGACTGAAGAAGGTTTCGACCCAAACGACTACAAACTCATGTCAAAGGCCGGGTACGATTTCGCCTCATCTTCAAATCTTGGAAAGAATAACGCAAACACCATCAACGACAAAGAACGTGACCTTACTAAGACTCAAAAGATGTTGAAAGAGCATGGTTACGGAGTTGACAACAACAAAGCTGGACTTGGCTTCACACCAAATACGCCCGTGAAGATTTCAAGAAAAGCAAAAAACGCTAGTGCTTAACACATCAGCGTGAGCATTGAACAAGATCAAGATGAGCCTAAACTCGCCCCTCGAACGTCAGTCTTCGATAAGCTGAATTATTCAAAACCCATAATTTTGGCACTTGATCGCATTGATGGTCAAGACCGAACTTCTGTCTTCAAAAGGCTTAACACGCCTACACCCCAAAGCTCTATTTTCGAAAGGTTGTCAAAACCCAAGAAACAAAGCAACACGACTAGCTTTTCTCCGTGACGGTCGGCTTTGGAAAGACTTGAAGAAACCAAGAAGCCTTCTAGAAAGAGGAAGACAACGCCAAAAGAAGAAAAGCTCGACGGTCTAGTAGAAAATGCCGACGTTAGAAGCTTGATTCCTTCAAGGATGAAACGCCAAGAAACCTTGGAGGTTGACACAAAAGGACAACTGAAGGTAAAGAGGCGCACCATCATCCACACTAGCCAATCTTCACGCCAACAAGCCCAAGGGAACATTACTAAAAAGGAGGTCTAAGATGTCTTCCATATCACGATCCAAGAAGACAAAGAATATGAAATCCCCGAGGAGGATGTCACGGTTGGGCCACCACAACTCGAGGATAGAGGAAAGCTACGGTTGATGATCTGAAAGAGCTCAAGTGAGGAACCGAAGCCTATCTTCATAAGTGCACTACTAAGTGCGGACGAGATCGAGGAGTACTACTAACTGCTTTTGGAGTACAAAGACGTCTTTACTTGGACCTACAGAGAAATGCCCAGCCTTAACCCTACCATAGCCGTGCATCATCTTGCAGTCAAGCCTGGAATATGGCCGATAAAGCAAACTCAAAGACGTTATCGATTCGAGCTCATCCTGCAAATTGAGACCGAGATTGACAAGCTAATTGAAGTAGGCTTCAATCGAGAGGTGCAATACCCTAAATGGATCTCCAACATTGTTATTATCTTTAAGAAATCTGGACAAATATGTGTTTACGTAGATTTTCGCGACCTCAACGATGTTTGCCCGAATGATGACTTTCCCTTGCCAATCATCGAAATCATGGTGGACACAACCACTAGCCACGAGGCACTGTCATTCATAGATGGCTCTTCTGGATACAATCAAATCCGCATGGCTTCTGAAGACGAGGAATTAACAGCCTTTCACACTCCAAAAGGTATCTACTGCTACAAGGTAATGTCATTTGGCTTGAAGAATGCTGGACTTCAAAACATGTTTCCTACATGTGACAAGCACATGCCTACAACACGCCTTGAAATGAGGGCATTTGTAGACATGTACATTTCGTTGCATACAAATAATGCATCACAAAACTCCATGTGGCATATGCCTCATCACAAATGGACAAGTCATCAATGACATGTGGCACAAATCAAGCAAAGGAAGCTCAAAACTTCCCCAAAATTCAGGAAAAGGGGGAAGAAATCCTTTAAAATCGGCAACGGGCCCAAATTGCTCCCAAAACCGGAAAGAAAGCTAAAGCATCTTCACAAAACAAGCAAGAATTGAAGATTGCCCACAAAATAGGCAAGAAAGCCCTATAATTCGGCCAAGCAAGGGAAAGTGGCTGAAAGTAAGACACAAAACATGCCTAAATTCTCCATGGACGAATCAAGACACAAATCAAAGCCAAATCCATCCAAAGGCAAGCTTTGAGAAGTCTATAAATACAAGGTCCCAAGGCAAGCATAAGGTCGATAATTTTTACATTCAAGGCCGAAATTCTCACAAAAGGAGAACCTCTACCAAATCTTTGAAGACTAATACGCTGCCAAAGCTCTCTTCAAAGAATGCACAACCAAAGCCGAAGCTTTCTTTTGACCAAAGTCGAAGCATTCCCTTGAAGAATCAACAAGCACTTGTGCCGATTCCTTCAAGACTTTGTTGCAAGCTCAAAACTTGTAACGACGTTTGTTTCAAGATCAAGTCACCAAGACCCTTGAATCAACGAAATTCTACATCAACATCACCTTTGCCGCAACCCTAAATATGTGGTGAAGACCATCCACGCATTGTTTCAAGCTCAAAACTTGAAGCAATCGTTCAATTGTTCGTTCGAGATCAAGTTATCGTGACCCTTGGATCGATAACCTACGCATCTACATCAAATTTGAAGACTGAATCGAGGAAAATTGTAAACAGAGATTGTAACCTACAAATTCAAATCAATACAAATCTACTTTGTACACGTGTTCTTGTTTTATGCGATACAAAATTTTCGTGTTTACTTGCATGGCATCTTTATCAGTCAGAAGAAATATGCTCAGAAGGTGTTGGAAAGGTTCAATATGGACCAATGCAATCTAGTTCACAATCCTATTGTTCTTGATTTCAAGCTTGTAAAATATGAAGATGGGGTAAGAATAGCCAGCACTCTTTATAAGCAGATTGTGGGAAGTCTAATGTACTTGATTGCCACTCGAACTGATATGATGTTCATAGTTACCAACAGATAGATGGAAAGTCCTATTGAACTTTATTTACGGGTAGTATAAATGGTGCTGAGGTATTTGAAAGGTACAATTATTCTTGAGTTGTCCTATAAGAAGGGAGGAAATGAGGAACTAATTTCTTATACAAATAGTGATTATGCAGGAGATTAAGAAGACAAAAAAAAAAGCACTTCAGGATATCAACAGACAAAAATTATCAAGGGGTGTGAGAAGTAAAATGGGATGTGTGGATAACACATCCGTTTATTTATGATGAGCTCAGGAACTGTGTCATGGTCCTCGAAGAAGACTTCTAATACCGTGGTACATGGTTAAGGAATAGCCCCTTAACAATTTGCCAAAACAAACTCTAAAGACTCCTAAGCACCAACAACTTTAATATTGTCCATCCAATTTCACATATCTTCGTTGCATAAATGAAACATCGTGCGAGGAGAATCAATGACAAAAATATCACATGGACGTGCAAAAGGATAAAAGGGTGTGCAAAAATTATTTTTCTAGATAATGAAAAACCTTATCAGATTGCTGGTACCTATTCCATTTTAGGTTGGAGGACAAGTGGATACTTGATAGCAAGGTATATGTTATAAAATAGAATGGAAAATTGGAACACCGTCATGTGATAGTACTAAAATTGCATGTCTTTAACCATTGTGGATTAGTAACATCACTTGATGACACTACAATTTTACCGAAAAATTAAAGAAGCCAAATTTTAGTTTAGGAAAGGAGAAACTTAAAATAGATGTTAATAACATTAACCAACTATTCTGCTGTAATCTATCAGTTAAAATTGTCTCATACAACTAAGAAATTTAGCAAGATTCAAGGGGGAGGATCAGAGCTTCTGGCAGCGAACAGTTTTTCTGAGGATCGACCACCCCCTGAGTTTACTTCATTTAGTCCTTTGATGTTATAACAAGCAACCCCAACGCGCCAATTAGAATATACTGAACAAAGAAACAGAAAGGATTAGTTCGTAAATTAAATAACATCATTCGTGTCTCTGCATGTTTAATAAGACCATTTTCGGAGGAGAAACAAACCTTAATAATAGGTTTTTCAGTCATGATAATTGTCACCCAGCCAACATAAGGTAAAAACCTGAAAATGATAACAATTTGAATAAAATTGGGATCAGCACGAAAATGATAATCACTTGACTTCTATTTTCCTTTTAAGAAGAGGAAAAAAGAATAGGTATGGTTTATTGTGATAACAGTGAACGAAGCAATTAACCTACAAGACTGACTTCTAGCTGCAAAATATGATAGTTTACCCATGTTCCATAAAACGGAGGCAAAAAGTTCTTACCCTACAGCTCTGCCCATGATATGATGCTGTTGTAGCCACAGCTGACCCTGAGCATACAGAAGCCTGTCATCCCCATAATTGTTATCTCCTGAGGAAACAATAATATAGACGGTGAACATTTGAGTAAAAAACAAGTGTAGCAACACACAAAAAAGACAGCATGTTTTGAAACAGCAGAAGAACTGAGGTTAAAAACAATATGAATTGTGATACATTTTCAACGAGATTTATGCACCAAGACTTTCAAGGATTACATCACACGTAACAAGTATTTACATATATTCAAGAAATTGGCACCTTTTGTTAGGACATCAACTTCTCCTGTATCTTTTCGTTCATGAACCTGCAAAAACCATTGATCAGCACTCTTCACAGGACTACAGATGGCTATAGTAAGCTGGTTGTGGGAAAAACAAGGGGGGTCGATCTGGAAGCATCTAATAAACTAAATCTACATCAGGTGTGTATGTGAACCTTGCTTGTTATTTGGTTGGCCCTTTCGCAGAAAATCTCAACTTCTTATAGAATAATCTTCAACTAATGTAATTAGGTCCAAGGTGTATGAAATGAAAAGACTGATATTATGGCCATCATTTAAACTACAATGTGGTAAAGCAAAAGCCTGATCTGTTAGTTTAATTTTGATGCTTTTGATTGTAAAAAATGTTTCCTTGTGATGTAGATAAATAAAATGTAAGAAGCAAATGCCTAAACCAAGTCCTCAAAATTTAATTCGAGTTCTATATTTTCAGCTAAATTCATTATTCCATTCACGAACTCAAACGTACGACACCTCTTATTTCAAAATCCAAAAGTCAACATGATTTAGCAATGTCAAAAAGTGTATCCTTTACCTTAATGACGCGATGGACAATTGGAATTTCACGGCCCTGAAGAAAATAGACAGAGAAAAGTAAAACATATTAGTATTTGCTTCTTGAAAAAGGAGAAAACAATACCATTAAATAGAGAAACTCCATTATTTTCTATCTTAGGTTAATTGATAACACACATGCTTAATTAATATCAAAGAGAAACAATAAGAAATCATGTTAGTGATAAACATACATGTACTTACTAACAATTGGAATTTTACGTCATTCTATTTTTCAATTTATGTATCCTAATACAATTATGTATTTTTTTAAAGTATAAACAGACACTAGGTATTCATCAATTTCCCCCCTAAACTTGTGACCATTGGCCAATTTCCCCCCTCAACTCTCATAATTAGTCAATTTCCCCCCTCAACTTTAATTTGGCCAATTTACCCCCTCAACTCTCATAATTAGTCAATTTGCACCCTACTGTTAATTTTTTTTAATTTTCCATCTATTGTTTTTTTTTTTTCAAACTTTCTAATAACTTCCAACAAAGTAATAAAATTAACATAAACTCACCTGCATAATATAGGGTAAAATGTACAAAAACATAATACAAGTAGTATGTGATATGGGTTGATTATAAGAAAAAGTTATGAATCGGGTTTAAAGCATGTAGAAGAAGAAATAATAACAAAAAGAAATAATAATCCTAAACTCATGGATCAGACCTATTTCAATAAAATGGGTTATTCTTAATAAGGAGTCAGAAATTATGAATTGACTAGCCATTTTTGCACTAAAGCTCGATTCTCCGCAATTTACTTGAACTTAGCTTTCACTTTTATAAAGAAAATTGTATTCACATACAAAAATGTACACATCAATCCTTTTCGTTATCAATTTTGTACAGTAAAGAATCAAATAAAATTACTCCATACTGATTTATTATGACTAATAATACTATCTATGATAAATTGTAAAATTCTTAATTTTAATCTATTTGTAATAGGATAAAGATATAGGAAAATGATTAACATACATCTTATTTAGTTTCTTACACACACTTGTTTATTTATGATCAAATTAAAAAATTAACTGTAGGGTGCAAATTGACTAATTATGAGAGTTGAGGGGGAAATTGGCCAAATTAAAGTTAAGGGGGAAAATTGACTAATTATGAGAGTTGAGAGGGGAAATTGGCCAATAGTCACAAGTTCAGGACGGGAAATTGATAAATACCTCTTTAGACAATATATAATAAATTTACTTAAATCCGCCTAGACCTCACCTAGCACCTAGGCTCCAGCCCACCGCTTGACTAGTGCCTAGCGTCTTTTAGAACCTTGGTTTTTACATGCTAATTTTTATCGTTGCATAAGCAAAGTTCAAAAACTAAGGTTTAGTGCATGCGAACAAAACTGGAAAACAAGCAGCAGATGGTTTACATGCCAGATGATGGATTTTCAGTGTTTTATTTGAACGAAAAGGACGTGAGTATTTGGAAAGTCATCGTCATTCATAAATAGATGAGGCAGAACAATATCGAAATTCATTGTGAAGTAGAGCCTTAATAGTATATTGTCTATCATTATTGCACCTCGACAACAAAATTAAGTCCAAAAGTGAAATGGCAATGAGTCAATATAGCAAGGAAAGAAATCAGAATGAATGCTCAAACAAGCATGAGAATAACTAGGCATAAAAAGCTGTAATTACAATAAAACAGAGTGAGGCAAAAATAAAAACAAAAACAATCAAAGGAACTTACATCAATATTAAAAACAACAATTTCTCCTGCACGAATGGGTTCTTTACTCATATGCAAGAATAAAATGTCCCCCTGCAAAGCGAATCAGTTCTTATCTTTAGTTACGCAAACAAATAAGTGGTAACATAAGTAATATAGATATAGATTGGTAATACACATCGCGAAAAAGATGAATCCAGGTACAATGAAGAGGAGTAACATCGATAGCTTCCTCAAAGATAGGTACCATAAAATAAGAGAAAGAAGAAATTTTGTTCTCCCTACTTTTAATATAGTACACCACCAACATGCACAACCCTTTTAATGATAAGAGTTGCTCAACATATAATCAATTACCAAAAGTACTAAACTAATAACTACAACATAAAAAATCAGAAGGTGTGATAAAACCAAGGAACAAAATGCCGATAATATCGGCGATATTTCGCCGATATTATCGGTTTTTCATGGTACCGATATTTTAATTACTATCCAACTGGTTTTCGTCAAAATATCGCGATATTTCCGAAATTATCGCGATATTTTGAAATTATGCTAACCGGAGAAGAACGCCGGAGACTGTCGCGGCGAAAGAGAAGGGTCGCGGCAAGAGGGGGTGGAAGAGATTTGCGGGGGGGGGGGGGGGGGGGGGAGGAAACGAGCCGCGGCGGGGGTGGGAATCCGAAACAAACGGATTGATCTGTGGGCGGGTTGGATCTGTGGGCGCAAAAGTAATGGTTGGATCTGTGGGCGGGTTGGATCTGGGGGCGGTGAAACAGAACCTGGACGCAAAAGTGATGGTTGGATATGTGGGTGGGGAAGCAAAACGTGGACGTGGGGGGGGGGGAGGAGTGGGGAAGCAGAACGTGGGGCGGGGGAAGGGTGCTGGGGGTTGGGGGGTGCGGGGGAGGGGGGAAGCAGAACGTGGGGGGGAGGAAGAAAGGAGGGCGTTGCGGGTGGGGGTGTGGGGAAGGAGGGGGGGCGAAGAGGGGGAGAGTCTGGGAATCAGAAAGCTGGGGGGAAAGCTGGGGGAAAGAAGGGAATCTGGGAGAGAAGCAGAGAAGAGAAAGTTGGGAAGACTGTGGAGGAAATGACAGAAAGCTGGGAAAGCATGGGATTTCTGATGAAGATATTGCTTTGGATTCTGTTTTTTTTTTTTTTTTTTTTTTTTTTGTTTTGGAAAAAGAAATAAATAAAAGGAGGAGAAAATAACGGATATTACTAACGCATGTTTACAATTACATGCAAAATTATTTTGAGAATTTATCATTTTGACTACTCTTTACAATACACTTACTTTACACATAGAGATTTGAACATCATAAGAACTCTATGTGGTACTAAGTCACTCATGTATGTTACCATGCAATGTATACAGTGTGAAATATTGTACTAATTCATTATATATAAATGATTATGGTGTGTTTAAACTTTTTTCATTAATTACTACATATTTTCTACACTCACAATGTTTGCCAGCTCGCTATATAATCAACTTAAATCAGTTAAATCCATCATGCAATGCATTCCCTTCCAATTTTTTGTGATAAACTAATAGATAATTGACTAAATAAACATCCTGCAAAGTTTCAATAAAAATTTCCAAGTTTTTCTTACAATTTCCGTGGTTTCCATATAATTTTTATCGATATCGATATTATCCCGATATTTCCATCGATATTTCCGTGTTTTCGGATTACCGATATTTCCGATATTACCGATATTTAATACCTTGGATAAAACTACCATGATAAAAATATATTACGGTAGCAAAGCATTGAAACATTAAGCATTATACTATCTCACCCTCTTGAAACCAGGTTCCATACTTCCAGACAAAACAACAACTACAGGAGACTCACTGCCGGTGACACACATTAAAGCCTTCCATATTATAAGCGCAGATGTAACAATCATACCTGAAACAGAGATCACAAAAATAAAAACCCCAGTAATGCATTTGCCGAAAAGTTATGAAACGACAACAACTGATCACTCTTCCAAAATCCAATTGAAATAACGGAGGAAGAATTTCGGATATAAGCTACCAAGTCATAAAAATTTAAACACAAAAATTAATAGAAAAGAATAGAAAAAACCACAAAATAATTGGCAAAATTTCTACACAATTGGCATTGGGTAATCAATAAAACCCACAAATACTGCATTCCCACAATTGATTATTAAGTAAATACCGTTTAATTATGAATAATCTCGGTAAAGTGTCAAGCTTTACTCTCCTAAACCCCAGAAGACAAAACAAATAACAGGTAAACGTTGGAAACATCACATTTTGATTGCGACCCACATTTTCTCATCACCAAGAAGATAAAAGAAAGTACGAATACCGAATGATAAGACCCAAAACGAGAAAATTGGCGAGTGAGAGCGAGGGTTTAAGGGTTGACGAACCGAGGCTGACGGCCTGGGTGAGGACCTGCCGGATCTGAAGGGATTTGATGGAGTCCACGCTCTCACCGATCCAACCCATTTCTTCTCTCTCTTTTGCCCTTTACCTCCTTCGTCTTCTTCTTCTCAATTTGCTTGTCTGATAGAGCTACTGCAACAGATCGGGCTAAAAGGACCGTTTCTTCGTGTCCATAATAAGCCGTTTCTTTTATTCTTTTTGCTCCTTTTCAATTCTTTTTCAAGTTATTTTTGTTAAAAGAACTTTCAATTTAAAGATTTGAACCAATAGGAATGTGCCATATCAGCAAAATGATGTAGCAAATATTACACAGAGTGATGTTAGGAAGACTATCAATTTAAACTATATTTTGTAAACGATATGATGTAGTTGTCGATAATTGGATTATTAAAATGTTCATTAACGTTCTTATTTATTATTTGTGACACATCACATGGTTTACAAATATCATCTAAAAAATTAGTCTATTGTTGCAGTCATATTTAGAATATGAATGTAATTTTGTAAATCCTAGTGTATTTAGAGACATATTTGAATATTCCCTTTAGTATATATTTTATCCTGTTAGAGTTGTAATCCTATTAGGGTAAAGATTTAACCTATCATACTACTATTAAAGGCACAATGGGGTGAAATAAAACACACACCTCACTATTAAATCTCTCTCTTCTCTTTCTTATTGTAGCCGGCCTCCCCCTCTCTCTATTCCCTTATAGTAGTTCAGTTAATTAGACTTACAACACGTTATCAGCACGCTATTGCCAGAAGTTAAGGAACTAAATGATCATAGGAGGAGGCTTTCTTTTACAAAATTCAAAGGTTTTTATTTGTTTTCTACCAATCAGGTACGCTTAAAATAAAGTAAGATATTTGAAACATCCACGAAGCATGAAAACATTCCTCATGATGCATGAACCCCCTATATTTATATTTTCCTTCCGATATATATTGTATATGATTCATATATTTGCCAATATATATACATATATATATATATATATATATATATATATATATATATATATATACACTCACACATACGTTTCATTCATTACGCAATTATTATTTTGCTATGTGAAATTTGTGAGTCAAAGCATGTAAATGTATTAGAAGCAATTTGGGATTTTCACAAACCCTAGAAAAGTCAAAAAAAAAATATGGGAATTATGCGGCATGGTTGCGGCTCGCCGCCCCTTACATCATCGCCGACCACCGCAGTTGGCCTATAGCCCAGCTGCGTGGAGCACGCCACCAGGACCACGTCGTCTGGACGTCTGGACTATGGTAGCAGCCCTTTAGGCTTTATTGCACCTGCACGGACACGCTAGGCCTTCGGCCTGGTAGGGTTACACGGGCCTGCAGCCCAACCCAACTCCTAAGAAGGCCTGCAGCTCTTCTTGGACTCGTCTATGTGTCCCCGGCCTAACCTACTAGTAGCCTTATGTTGCAGGGCTTTGTCCTGTGCCACAGGCCTGCCTACAGCAAGCCCATGTCGTTTGCTAGGCTTCGCCAGCCCTCGGCCCAACTCGCCAATAGCCTTTGCGCCACTGGACTTAATCTGCCTCGACCCCAAAACCCGAGAGCCAACCTTGGCAGGGCCTCTTTGCACCAACCCATAAGCCAGCCTTGGGCTGGGCTTACCTCATGCCTTGTTTTTGGCCCAAACTAGCAGATTTTGCTGCTGTGCTCACCCAGACCACATGGCCTAGAGGCTTGCAGCCCTTCCACAACCCAATGACCAGCAGCCGTGCTGCAAGGCTCGTCCCCACATCGTAGCCAGCCCACTTTTGGCTAGGCTGCGTTATTTTTTCGACCCAATGCCAATTTTTGGCATCCCCGCATTCTAAATCATGCCCAAATATTTTTTTGGGGTACCTTGATTTACGCTAATTAATTCTAATTTAATTATCACTTGGCTTATCGCTAACTGAAGCTAATATGACCCGTCTGTCATTTTTTTTGCGTCCACGATCCATCCCGTTTGGTCCCGATCTATTGAATTAATTAAAAGTGACCAACAGTCCATTAATCTAATAATTAATCCAAAATTATTGACTTGAAGATCACTTTGGGACATTAACGATTCAATAATTTAATTTTACACTTTGAACCGTTAACATCATTTCGTTGTCCTGAAGCTCTCATACTTGAGTTCCCAAAGCAACTCAAATCCATTACACTTTAATCAGCATATTGCATTCTGCATTCTTGCAGGAACCTTTATGAAGTAATCGTTCATAAAACTAAATTGAACTTGTAGTTTCATATTTAGTGCCTTTGAAACCTGAAATTTTCATTCAAAACTTACCACATGAAACTTGTAGCTTTCATGCTTAAATTAAACCTACAAATGTCTATAAAGCCTGAATGTTCTACGATGTATGTCTATGGCTTTCCATATGACTAACCATGTTTTTGTACCCTCTATTTTAGGGACATGTCGAACTTGAACAACCTCGATTTCCCCGCTCTGGAAGTATTTGGAAGAAACTACCTGAAGTGGGTTCAAGACTTGAAGCTCAATTTTACCGCAAAGGGTATTAGAGCCACCATCGAGGAACCTATCGATGATGAACCCGTCGACGAAGATGAGAAAGCTATTGGTATGATCTTTATTTGAAGACACATCCATGATGCATTGTAGACTAAATACCTCGCTGAGGAGGATGCACGCACCCTCCGGTTTTCTTTGGCTGATCATTTCGATCACTAGAAAGATATTTACTTGCCTAAAGTAAGACACGACTGGCAACATTTACGCTTCCAAGACTTTAAGTCCATGAATGAATACAACTCAGAGGTTTATAGAATCCGATCACTGCTTAAGTTCTGTAAAGTGGACTTAACAGACGAGGATCTTCTGCAGAAGACCTATTCGACCTTCAATGCCACCAATATTGTCTTGCAGCAACAATATAGGGCATATAAGTTCATCAAATTTTCAGATTTGATCTCTGTTTTACTTTTCGCTGAAAAATAGAATCAGTTTTTGATGAAGAATCATCAAGCTCAACCTACTGGCTCGAACGCTCCGCTTGAAGTGCATGCGACTAATTTTAGCAGCCACAAACTATGAAAAAATTGTCGTGGCCGTGGTAATGGCAGCAAGCCCACCCATGGGTCCAAGGTCCACAGAACCAAGGCCCACCCAAGGGAGGAAATTTGACCCTGAAGCGCCAAACCCTTGCTCCTAAGGCCTTAAACTTCAAGAACAAGGGAAAAGCTACCGTTCAATTAGCTTCCACTGAACTAGACATGTGTTATTGCTATGGATCAAAGGATCATTGGTCACGCGTATGCCGAGCTACCCCTGAGGCCATTGCGAAGTATCATTCCCGTCGTGAGTCTAACTTTGCCCATGTGGAACATCCCGAAGATGCTACTACATCCATGGAGATATCATATTTTCAGGAGGCATCCGTTCCTATAGAAGAGTAAAGTTTTATTTTTTCTAGACATGTTTTTAGGGTGTTTTTACCCATAGTGGCCGAACCCAGTAAAAGTGCCCGAACCCTCCCCCTTTATTTTTTAGGTTTATGGTTTAATTTTTGGACAATTTTTCTTAGTCTTTGGAATAATTTGTTTGGTTTTGGTTTGTTTTGAATTATGGATAATTATTTTATGGATATTATTTCTCGATTGATTAATTGAATGAATGGAATTAGATTTATGCATGAGACCAATTCAATTAATTTATTCCTAGGTATGATTAGTGGGGAAGTTAGTTGTCTGGCTGATAGTGCTACCAAAAACACCATATTGTGTGAGCGATACTATTTTACTAATTTCATACCTAAAAATGCACATCTGATAACCTTCTCAAGCCCATCCAGCCTGATTGGAGGATACGGAAAGGCCCGTAGAGGCCCTCTATTCTCCATGTTTCGGAAGAATGTTGTTGAGCTTTAGAGATATTCGAGATAACCAATATCATGTTGAGACCACTGAAGAGAATGGTTCTGAATTTCTTTGTATCACTTCTTACGAGTATGGCCAGAAGAGCATTCACAAGAAGATGGAACGTCTCCCAAGTGGGTTGTACATTACAACCATTAGCGGCATAGAAGCCCACCGTGTGGCCAGCCTTGTGCTTGGGTTTTAGAACACTTTACTGCTTTGGCATGACCGTATGGGACATCCCGAACGTGACATGATGCGCCGTATAATCAAATCATTTGGATTCCTACCTTGCAAAACTTGTTCTTTGGGGAAGTAAAGTACTCAACCCTTAATTACAAAGATTATTCACAACCCTCCTAAGTTTCTTCAGAAGATTGAAGGGGATATTTATGGACCTATCCAACCAACGTGCAGACCATTTAGATACTTTATGGTGTTGGTTGATGCATCGACACGTTGGTCACATGTCTGTTTATTATCCACACACAACGCTGCATTTGCGAAACTCCTAGCATAAATTATTAAGCGTACGGCTCACCACCCTGATTATTCGATCAAGTTAATTCGACTGGACAATGCTGAAGAGTTTACGTCACAGACTTTTGACGATTATTGTATGTCTGTTGGGATTGATGTTGAACATCCTGTACCCCATGTTCACACCCAAAACAGCCTGGTAGAAGCTTTCATAAAGCGCTTTTAATTGAAAGCTCAGACTTTGGTTATGGGAACCAAATTACCAGTATCTGCCTGGGGCTATGCAATATTACACGCAGCCATGTTGGTCCACCTGAGGCCCACCGCTACCTAAACCTCATTCACCGTTATAGTTTGTTACTAGATATGAGACTACGTCTTGCATTTACGTGTGTTTAGGTGCGCAGTTTATGTGCCAATAGCGCCGCCACTACGTACCAAAACAGGTCCTTAGAGAAGAATGAGAATCCATGTCGGTTATGATTCGCCATCAATTATTCGCTACTTAGAGCCCTTGACGCCCTTGACAGGAGATCTCTTTATCGCACGTTTTGCGGATTGTCACTTCGATGAAACAGTATTCCTGTCGTTAGGGGGAGATAAGAACGTTAACGTTCTTGTATAATGCTGCGAATTGTTGTGGTATACTCCCATTATGTCTTATTTAGATCCCCATACTACTCAGTCTGAAACTGAAGTGCGTCGTATTCTAGATCTTCAGAGCATTTCTCAAAGCATGCCAGATGCTTTTACTGATCTAGCAAAGGTGACGAGATCACATATACCCACTGCAAACGCACTTGCAAGGATCAACATACCTAGAGTACGCCGTAACACCGCCCTAGAAGGCCGAACCATCCCCGAGGGTGGGGCGGCAGCACCTCCCACGTTGCATGGTACATTGACGGCTAGCCATCTGCTCCTACCCTGAAGCATGGCAGACCCCTTGGTTCAAAGGATTCACAACCCTGGAAGAGGAAAAACGCACAAAGTAGTGAACCTAGTCTGAATCCAACCATTGCTTACTCATCTGTTCCAACCCATGAGGTTATTCTAGATTACAGTGGTGTCTTAGATGAGATAAACCGGCCTCCCGTGAGATTTCGGTCCACTATACAGTATTGGATGAAGTTTGGAATCGGAATAAGATGATCGTCGATGATGCATTTCCATACATAATAGTTATTGACATTATGCTTAGTGATGACATTGAACCACGTTCCATTGATGAATGTCGACGTAGAACAGATTCGTCAAATTAGAAACAAGCAACCCAGGTCGAACTCGATTCGCTTGCGAAACGTAAGATGTTTGGGCCCGTAGCTCCTACTCGACCACATGTGAAGCCTGTGGGCTGCAAGTGGGTTTTCGTGAGGAAGCGTAATGAGAAGAATGAAATATGGCGATACAAAGCACGCCTTGTAGCACAAGGTTTCTCTCAATGCCCTAGGATTGATTACGAGGAGACGTATTCCCCTGTAATGGACGTCATAACGTTCTGCTATCTTATCAGTTTGGTAGTTTCTGAAAAATTGAATATGCAGCTTATGGATGTGGTAACCGCGTATCTCTATGGGGGATCTAGATACGAAAATCTACATGAAAGTTCCAGAAGGACTTCCATTGACCGGTTCAAATAGTTCTAGACCACGGAACACTCTATCGATTAGATTGAGGATATCACTTTATGGATTGAAACAATCTGGGCGGATGTGTTATAACCATCTGAGTGAATATTGGACAAGTTAGGGTTATGTGAACAACGAACTATACCCATGCGTGTCCGTCAGGAAGTCACATTCCGAATTTGCTGTCGTTGCAGTTTATGTCGACGACATGAACCTTATCGGAACTCCTGCAGACCTTGAGGAAATTGCTGTTCACTTGAAATCAGATTTGAGATGAAGGATCTTGGAAAAACTCGATATTGTCTTGGCCTGAAGATCAAGCACTGTTCGAATAGAATCCTAGTACATCAATCGAACTACACCCAAAAGGTGTTATGATGTTTTAGTGAGGATAAAGCGAAGCCCTCGAGTACTCCTATGGTCGTTCATATTCTAGATGCTAAATGAGATCCCTTCCCTCCCAAGGAGGATGAGGAAGAGATTTTGGAGCCTAAAGTTCCATATCTAAGTGCAATTAGTGCTTTATTACTTGGCTTAATGCACTAGACCCGAAATCTCATTCGCTGTTAATCTTTTGGCTAGATACAGCAACGTGCCTACACACAGACACTGGAATGGCGTTAAAAACATTTTTTGCTACCTTATGGGTACGACGAATTTGAGCTTATTCTACACCCATGAGTCCTCGAGAGGAGCCGCCGTCCCCCTAGGTCATCTGGTTGATTCCCGCCTTGTTGGTTACACAGATATTGGTTATCTGTCTGACCCACATAAGGCACGTTCTCAAACGGGCTATGTCTTTACCGTTGGAGACACTGCTATATCTTGGAGGTCTACCAAGCAAATGGTAGTTGCGACTTCTTCGAACCATGCTAAGATTCTCGCCTTGCATGAAGCCTTGCGTGAGTGCTTTTGGTTTAGTAGTCATGGAACATAGTCGAAGCGCTAGTGGTCTTAATTCTGTCATTAACCTTCCTACGACGGTGTTTGAAGACTATGCAGCATGTATCGAGCAGTTAAAGAAGGGATACATCAAGGGAGACAACACTAAGCACATAGCGCTAAAGTTCTTTTACTCTCACCAGCAAAACAACATCAGAACATTGAAGTCAAGAAAATCCGTTCCTAGGACAACCTGGCCG
Organism: Heteromeles arbutifolia; assembly: GCA_024362995.1. Taxonomy (NCBI): domain Eukaryota; kingdom Viridiplantae; phylum Streptophyta; class Magnoliopsida; order Rosales; family Rosaceae; genus Heteromeles; species Heteromeles arbutifolia. The sequence goes on from JANCRC010000012.1 coordinate 20,751,007, forward strand.
GATCTCTTCACCAAGTCATTGCCCAAGTCTACTTTTCAAAAGCTCGTCCAAGGAATCGGTTTGCGTAAATTATTTGAGTTGCATTGCTTGTAGTTCTCTTATTTGGAAGTTATGTCTAACTCAGGGGGAGTATCTTGAAGCATACTCATGTGATCTTAATGTACTATTTTTCCTACGATTAGGAGCATTTTTCCCACTGGGTTTTTGCTACCTAATGAGGTTTTGTTGAGGTACCCATTCTGGGATGATCATACTCTGTTAAGTTCACTAGTTTTGTCCCGTATGACATTTGTGTTAGAGATTATTCATACTTCTCACTTTTCTCCTTAGTCTATGGGTTTTTACCTGCCTTAGGTTAGGGTTGGACATGGTTTGGTTCGGTGCGGTTTTGAGTGAAACCGAAATGTTTTGCGGTTCGGTGCGGTGCAATTTTGAAGCCAAAACCGAAATGAAACGACACCGTTTGGTTCGGTTCGGTGCGTTTTCAAGTGATTTTGATTTGGTTTTTAAAAAAATAATGTGTAGTTTAAAATTTACACCTATCTACGCATAAGATTGTCTTCTTTTCACATAATACATTAATTAATGAACTTGCAGCAAAACTGCATAAAACTTGCACCAAATTGCAGTAAGAATATAAGAACAACAACTTCATTTTTTTAAGATTATACGACGCTGTTATAAGAAATGAGAAGACCTTAAAAGTGGCAATGGTCTAACATTCATTTTTTAACAAGAATGCATGGCAATTTGCCCCTCCCCAACTTCAATGTGAGAGATTTCAAAGTTCTCAAAGGTTTTCAGAGAGAAAAAAGTGATTGTTGACTCTTTCTCTTCCTCTCTTAATAAACGAATCAGCAATGTATTGACACTGATATAATTAAGCATTTTGTACCAATACAAACTGAGGTTCCCACTTCCTCTTATTGTATCAATACAAACCCTCTTTGTCTCTCCAGAAAGCTGATGTATTGATAATAGTTAAGCATTTTGTATCCTAGGGGTGGAAAGGGATGACATTTTAGTACGGTTGAGCCCATACTAAATGTATGAACTATAACAAACAACCAATTAAAACATAATATTTAATTTAAGGTGCGGTTTCGGTTTCGGTTTCGGCGCGGTTTTCAAAAGCCAAAACCAAAACCAAACCGTTTCATTACATTGCGGTTCGGTTTCAAAACCGCAAAACCGAACCATTCGGTGTGGTCCGATTTGGTTCATGTTTCGGTTCCAAGTGTCCACCCCTACCTTAGGTTTTACCATAGCAAGGTTTTGTGAGTTTTACTACCAATGCATACTTTCTTTAAATTTGAGACTCGCATTCGTCCATTGTGTCGATGACTTCATCAACTGTTCTACCTCAATTGCTAAAGACCTGATGCGAAGTTTTGTTTGAGTATTTACACACTTAAGGGGGAGTGTTGCAGTCATATTTAGAATATGAATGTGATTGTGTAAATCCTAGTGTATCTAGGGATATCTTGGAATATTCCCCTTAGTAGATATTATCCTATTAGAGTTGTAATCTTTCTAGGGTAAGAATTTAACCTATCCTACTATTATAAATAAAGGCACAATGGGGTAAAATAGAACACACACCTCACAATTAAATCTCTCTCTTTTCTCTCTTATTGCCGCTGGTCTCCCTCTCTATTCCCTTAGAATAGTTCAGTCAATTAGGCCTACAACATCTACTTAATATTACAATTACTCTCTTAGTCACTACCCAATATTACTCTTTCACACATGAGTACCTTCTAGCCTCTCTTACTTCCTCATGTCTTCTACTTATAGAGATGGACTTCTCAAATCGTGAGACGCAACCGTGATATTTTGTATTAATGACACGATTATTATTAGTTTAGGACATCAATAGAGATATAGTTCTCTAATATTAGAATGCCAACAACCCACTTTCGGATCACAGGCTTCACCAAAAAAGAATGGAACACAAATGCCCACCAAACAAAGAAAAACTACAACTAACAACATAAAAATGGCTATAATCTAGACCCGGTAGTTTCTGACACGACACGATGACACGACACGAAAATAACGGGTTTCAGGTCAACACGATAACTAATCGGGTCATTATCGGGTGACCCGTTAAGAACTCGTTAATAACAGGTTCTTAACAGGTATACACGCGGGTAACACATGGGTAACCCGTTTCGACCCGTTAAGAAAAAAATTATTTTGATAATTTTAAAGTTTAATTACTAAAAGATTTATTATAAAATACAATAGCCATATTAATATATACAATGTATTCTATATTAAATATATAGTTTTGTATTATTATTCTATATAAGTTAAAATAAAAAAAAAGTTTTAGTCATTATTTATTTTTATTATGAGATTTCTTATTACCATTACTAGGATAAATTTTACTTAACATATTGTTGTCCAAAATTAAAATAAACTAGTATAGTATTTGTATAGGCAAGAACTAAGAAGACATACACATACAAGTATGAAAAATGTGAAAGAATATATAAACACTCGTGATTCATCATTATTCATCTACAAGTAGATAATGGTTACACTTACATTATCGTTTAGATTTTTAAAATCCTCCAAACCCTCATGAATAATGTTTTTTATTTGAGGGCAAAATTAATAAAATTAATAATAATTATTGTAGGAGTGTAAAAAATGTAAAAAAAAAATATACAATCACTCATAGTGACAAACTTTACAACTTTCATGAATGAGTTAGCTTCGAAATCCAACACTATAATCCATAAACCTTAAATTTATATTTAACCGTCGATTGTCATTTACGCTTTATTCTTCTTACTGAATTTCATTTTTAAAATTTTCTTTTTTGAAAACATGATCATCTGGCGGATGTAAGAAGATGAACGGTTCAGATCTTTGAGATATCACGTTTTGATATTTACGATTAACTGAAATATGAGTCGATGTTATATAGTTTGTAGAAACTTTATAAACATCAAGCAATATTTTCACTAACAGTAAAACTCTGAACATAATATCAACGATCCAAACCGTTCATCTTCCTGCATCCTCTAATAGATCATGTTTTAAAAAAAGAAAATCCGAAAAAACAAAATTTGATGAGAAAAATGAAGCGTAAATGTAAACAACAATCAACAGTTAAACTTTGATCTATGATTTATATGATAATAGTGGCAAATTTCGAAGTTAAGCTCTTTACGAAAGTTGTAAAACTTGTCATTACGAGCGTTTATATATTTTTTTCTATATTTTTTACACTTCTACATTAATTAAAAAACTATTAAAGATTTTACTTAAATAATATTCGTAAGATAAATGAGAGTAAATCTATACCGTTGGATTCTATTTCACTTGTATTATTAGAACTTTTCTGGACGAAAAAACCCCTTCGCTATTCCATTATTATCCAATTTTACCATTTGATCAAAACAAAACCCCTAATCCCTTCCGAGAAAGGAGGGTTCAGCGTGCGTGCGAAAGGTACCGCGTGCGCGACAAGGCCTGTGGAGGTCTCAAGTCCCAACGACGACCGACGACGAGCAACGGCGAGCTGCTCTCACTGAGAAACGACGACCACCGGTGACCTGAGCTTCTCCAGTGGTGACCAAGGAGGGGCTGCGCGACAAGGCCAGAATAAGTTTCAGTCCCAACGACGACCAACGGTGAAGCAGCAGTGAGCTTCTCTAACTGAGCAATGATGAACACTGGTGAGTGTAGGAGAGATTCTTGACTGCTGCTGCGTGACTGCCCGAGCTTATCCAACGGTGACTAACGGTGGGGCTCTGTCGCAATACCAGGTACGTGTGGGTTTTGGCTGGATATCTGGGATATACAATGGCGAAAACTGGGGAAAAAATTGATGGTGTCGGATCTACAAGCGGAGGAGACTGAGGAGACCAACCCTGTGGGGTCTCCAAAGTTTTGTTTAGGTTTGATTAGCCTCAACGCCCCTATTTTCAATTCCAAGTTCTCTCAGAAGCCCACATACTCTTAACCCCTTCCCCTCTTCTCTGCCATTAGTTTTTAAGCAATCTCTTTGCTGGTTTCAATATCATATTTTAATCATGTTATTGACATTGTTCTACAGGGTCCTTTGCAGGTTTCAATATCATATTTTAATCATGTTATTGGTATTACATGTGATAATGAAGCTTTATAATCACTGCAATGTATTGTCTAATATGATGTTGATTTTGTCATCTGAGTTTCTTAGAAAGCTCGCAGCTTGGTTACTTTTCTGACTAGGGTTTTTACTTTTATTTGTATTTTTTGGATCAGGATCCTCTCATGAGTAAATGGTGAGGATCCTCATGACCAGGCCTCTCGGGCCATTCAAATTTTATCCAACGGCTACAATTATTATAACTTTTAGAGGGGCCCCCTGTTTGTAGCTGTTGGATAAAATTTGAACAGCCCGATGGGCCTGGTCAGGAGGATTCTCACCATTTGCTCAGTAGAGGATCCTGATCCGTATTTTTTAGGAAATTGCAGAAACGTCACATTGAGATTTGGTTCTTTCAGCAATAGGACCTCAGGATTGAAGACTGAATTATTGTAAGTTTGTTTTCTTTTTCTTTTGTTTTGGCAAGGGAAATCTCAATTATGCTTCACTATTATTTTATAGTGTTTTTGTTGATGTTGGTACACTCATATTACTGTAAAATGAGCTCTTTATCTCTGTTTGTTATAATTTTAACTACTCTAATTGATATACCCAAGTTACAAATGAGGATTATTAGGGAAAAAAACATTAGTTGTATAATTCCAAGAAAGGTGTAAATGAGAACTATCAGGGAAAAGAATAATAGTTGGATGTGATAATATGGTATGTATATACTTATTTAGTATTATGTTTGATTATTTATTAGTTTAAAATATATTTTCCTTAGGGAAATTTGGAAATATAGCCCTTTTGAGAAACACTTAATGAAATATGGCCAATCTTTTTAAATTGTTTTAAAATTAACCAAAATTGATGTTAAAAAGACTTAATTACCCTTAAATTAAAGGGAACGTTAACTAAAAGCTCCCCTCTAACAGCCCGTCCCGAAAAATTTGTACAGTGGATGTGAAAAGACGAATTTACCCTTGAGCGTCAGGTGTGTGTTTGTATTTTGAGTTAAGAAATTGGGCCAATTAGTTCTATTCCTAACTAATTGGACCCAATTAGAACTAAAAGATTAAAGGGTTTTGATTGGTGGGTACTTTGGGACCACACACACACATCCACACCATTTCTCTCCCGTGCTCTCTCTCTTTCCTCTTTCTCTCGGATTTCTTTCCCTTTTCCATACAACCGTACGGGTAGCCCTCAACTCCCTTTTAAACCTTACAGATCGACGTCGTGGGTGGTGCCTTTGAACTCCTTGCAAGCTTGGGAGTCGATTGGTGGTGGTGGTTGGACGTGAAAACCTCAAAAACCCGAGAACCCAAGATCCCATTTGTGAGGTACTGTTCATACACTTTAAATCGTGGAGGTTTTAGCCAGTTTTGAGACCGTAGAGAGCTTCTAGACACTTTCACGAAGCTCGGGGAAGAAAGTTGAAGTGTTTTGAATGTCGGGAAGCTCGAGTTGCAGTTTGGTCGGTTTTTCTCGAATTTCTCCGGCGAGATCCCGTGATCTTTGGGGCTTTAAATAGGTAAGGAAATGTTCTACAGGTTAAGAGCTTTAATTTGGTGCTGGTTTTATGAAATTTGGATGAAAAATGAGTGAGATATCAAGATTTGAAATTTTTTCAGTTTCCGGCAAGTTGCAGACGGCGGCGGACGGCGGTCGCCGGCGAGGTACATCGGAGAAGAAGGAAGAATATTCCGTCGGAGTTGACGGAATATTCCGAACGGCGTCAAGTAACGCCATTAACTTCTGTTAGTATATGACAGAATATTCCTAACGCCGTTTACTGTTTCCGTCAGGGTTCCCTGCACGTGGCCGCGAGTGTGGCCGTGCACTTGCCTGCGCGTAGCGGCGCGTGAGGGGTCAGAAAATTATTTTAAAAATATGGGGATAATCCTGAGATTGTGTAGATTACTGTGGTATATTCATATACCCAAATTGAGCAATATATGAGAAGTTATTACCTATTGTTGGTTATGTGCTTTAAATAACGTTTTTCGGTTATTACGCATATAGGTGAGGCCTATCCTGAGGACAAATGCCATCAATCGAGGCTCAGGGGTTGCGACGCTTCGACATATCTGTGAGTGGGCAATTGTTTTCCGTATATACCTATATAAATGAGATTTTTCCCAGAAAATTAATTAAGCGAAATGTGATATGAAATGCGATATGATATGTCATGCAAAGTATATATATCTATTTATTCATGCATTAGCAGTTGCATATAATGGTAATTGGTGCTGTGGATGCACAGGTAAGTATCAGGTTAGTATATATTGATGATAGAGAATGATTATATGATTTGATGATTAATGGAATGTGTTGAAAGCTCATAAACCTGCACCCCGGTGTTAGTGCTCTCGCCCAGGGCCAGGGCACAGTCCTTCACGTGATGTTCACCTCCTGCACCGTACGCTCACCTTGGATCCAAGTTAGGTGCATAGTCCTGTCGTACAGACCACTATAGGTGGTTCTGACTCGTAGGTGACCCGCGATTAGCGCACAGTCTTTACGTGATTGTAGCACTAGAGCGTATTTATTTACACCCAGTCTTGTCGTATAGACCACTATAGGTGGTTCCGACTCGTGTGCAGGATATATTTTTATATGTGATGATGAGATTGATTATGAGCTATAGTTCAGCCGAGCTGATCACTCGGTGAGCATGTTATGAGATATGATGAGTTGTCACCTGATATAGATAAATAATTTGATGAGATATATTTGGCATGACATATACCTTGCATATCACCACTTCTGAGCATGGTTTTGAGATGAGTATATATGTATATATATTCATTTCTGGGAAATTATTACAGGTTTTACGGCGAGGGGTTATAACTTTTGAGAAAAGAAAAGGTTTTGAAAAGGATTTGTTTCTGACCCACTCAACTTTGTTTTTCGCCCCTCCAGGTTCTAGGTAGCAGAGTTTTGGTGGCCATGAGGGAAGAAACGGAGTTCTGACAGAATTCACAAAAGTAGGATTCACCTTCGGGTGTTATAGTTTAGCCATTGTCCTTGACTGCAACTAGACGTTCTGTTTGCTCTGAATGTGTATTTATATTTATCTTATTAGTTTCTGCACTGTGCACATGGTTACGTCCCTCTCATGTGACGGCCAGCACGCCCTCCTTGGGATAGGGTGTGTCATCCCCGGTACTGTTCACTTTAACGAAAAACCACATTTTTACCCTAAAAAGTCAGTCCTTGTACTATTCACTTTACCCTTTATTTTGTTCTTATCATTAAAACTCAAAGTCTTCAAGCCCTTTTCATTAGTTTTCCTCAAATTAAAACTCTCTTCTCTTACGTCTGGAGTTCATCTCCTATCCTTATGACCAAAAACGCTAGTCTTTGATCCAGCAAGTGGAAGAAAGAGAATCATTTCTTCTTACCTGAAGAATCTCCTAAATTCAATCCAATACAACAATTTCTCATTTCCTTATCCTGAAACTTGTATATCCATGGACGGAGCCAATGAAGGCTCACTGGGAGCAGATGCCCCCACTCAAGTAATTCGTTTGTTTAGTTGCAGACTACAATTATATAATATACACAGGTTATCTTTGAAGAAAACATATGTATCTAATATTCAACATACATTCATTCTACTTATACTCCATATCAAATATTATATGAGCAATAGTGCTCTTGTTCTGTCATTCAAATTGAAAAAACCCTCTCCTGCCTATCATGTATTTATATTTTTCTCATTACTTTGCCACTTTCCACTACTATATTGAAATTTTTGCAACATTGGAATTGTGATACATCATTATTTGAAGCCATCCTTAATATCATATTGCATACAACCATACTATAATAAGGTTTTCTTAGTTGTTTTCGGTTGCCCTCACTAGAAGAAATTTTTAGCTCCGTCCTTGCGTATATCCCACCAATTTCCCCCAGAAAATTCCCAACTATTTTCCCAGAAAATTCATAACTTTCCCGAGAAAATTAGGCCCAGGTTCCCAAATCCGAAAATGAAGACAATCAAAGACCCAAGTCTCGCAATTGACTAATCGGGTAGGACCATTTACTTCTCCAATTTCCCTGAGGATGTCTAGCTCTGAATTGTCTCCTTCCTCACGCCTTCCGAGATCGCCAGCTTGGCCTGCACATCGGAGCGCTTTGTTTTACGCTGCAAATCCAACGACAAGCTCTGGTTCAACATGTGTGATCACAGGTGGGATTGCAAATCAGACGGCAATTAAGGAGATATTGGAGAAAGATTTAGGATTGGATGCGATCGTACAAGTTACTAAAGCATTGTTTCGTCTTTTAGAAAATAAGATTGGCAATTATACTTATATACGAAAGGTTTATCTTTTCTAAACATGTGTTGGTTTTTCAAGTCGCCTAGCTCATAGACTTGCAGTTTTTGGTCATATGGATAGAATCGATACCGCATAAGCTATTCTACAGAGATGTATTCTTTGCTGCAATTTATTTTTTCAGAATGATCTTTTACAAAGTTTTACCATATGGAGTGGTAGATATAAAGATGACCGAACAGCTGATAAAAAAAAGAGTAAATAGTACGAATGATCCCTCAACTTTAATCAAATTGGAGCAATGGTCCCTCAACTAAAAATCCATTACCATTGGTTCCTCAACTTATCAAAATGTGTAGCTATAGTCCTTCTCATCAATTTTGTCAAAATTTTGTCAAAATAAGCTATGTTGGAATGACCATTTATACAATTAGAATCCCTCAACTCATCAAAGTGTATAATTATGGTTCTTTTCATCAACTATGTCAAAATTTTTGTCAAAACGTGTTATATTGGAAGGACCATTGCTACAATTGGGTTAAAGTTAAGGGATCATTTCTCCAGTTGAATTAAAGTTGAGGGACCAATGGTAATGGATTTTTAGTTGAGGGACCATAGCTGCACGTTTTGATAAGTTGAGGGACCAATGGTAATGGATTTTTAGTTGAGGGACCATTGCTCCAATTGAGTTAAAGTTAGGGACCATAGCTACAATTTACTCTAAAACTAAAGATGGCTGAATGAAACCATGGAAGTGGTGGAATGCAGGTTCCGCTGTATGAGTAAAGGCTAAGCGTTTAAGTAATTCAATATGCAACTTAAGGGTAATTAAGTCTTTTTAACTTCAATTTGGTTAGTTTTATAATAATTGAGAAAGATAGGTTATATTTCTTTAGTTGGTTCTCAAAATGGCTACATTTCCAAATTTCTCTTTTCCTTAACAGGTAACGGGTCAGGTTGTATTACCTGTTAATATTATCGGGTTGATTTCGGGTCAGGTCATTTTACCTGTTTATTTTAACGGGTGTTACACGACACGATCTGTTAAGATATCGGGCATGACACGAAAACGACACAAACATGGAAAACACGACACGAATGCCAGGTCTAATATAATCGGTGAATGGCAAGATTCCAAAAAGTACAAAAGATAAATCATTAAATTCAAATTAGTATCTAAAATAATTTATATTTAAATAAGGACATTTTCGTAGTTATATTAATTTTTATTCCAATTTATATGAATTAGTAAACAGTTTGTATAGAATCTGTACCAATTTTATTCCGATTCCAGAAGGTTTTAGTAAACAATTTCAACAGGAATCCAATTCAGATTCCTCTCCATTCCAACTCCTCCTTAATTGAATTCCTCACATTTTGATATGGATTAGTAACAAGCGATTAATTGTCAATGCAAATTTTTGCCGTCTTCAGTCTTGACGAAAATGTACCTGCAAAACAATCAATACCTTTGATCAAGGATTAAAAGCCTCACGCTCCCACGATGAGTTGGGGGTTTTGGCCAATGGATCTCCAATGCCAAGTCACTCTAAAAAGAGTGAGTGTTTAGGGTTTTCTGTGTATAGAAAAGCCCTCTCATTTTTTGTGGAGAAATAGGATATGTATAAGGGAGTTTTAACAAAACACTTCCAGTACTGTTCACTTTTAACGAAAATGACATTTTTACTCTCAAAAATCACTCCTGATACTATTCACTTACAACACCTTTTTGTCATTTTGATTAAAACTCAACGTTTTCAAGCCATTTCCATTAGTTTTCGTTATTTATAAGGGAGGTGGCCTGCCATTAAGGTTGAATTTGGTGAGAATATTCTCAAGATATTGTGTAAATAATATCTTCAAAATAATGGTAATTATCCCAGAATAAATGTGATTGGGATTACTTACTTGATAGGGTTTATCTTCAGTTGGGAATGTATTAATGATAAGATTTAGGGATAATCCTATCATTAAATACCTTTGACTTTTTCCACGTATAGTGGAGCTTTGAGCAGTCGTTGTCCATTGCCTAAATGTCCTAGGATGATGAGCTGCATGTGGGACATTACTAATTTAATAGGGGCAATCTTGCCTTTCTTGGCTGAAAGTCAATGTGTCGCCCTTAGGATTTGTGGGATAATTTTTGACTCCACAAATGCCCTCACACCTGCTGGTTTGCTCGTAGGAAAGGGCAGTGGGTGTAGAAATCCCAAGCTACTTTGGTAAGCCAAGTTGTTTCCTAATTTAATGTAGATTCTCCGTTTGACTGGGAATTAAATTCTTCTAGGAAAGGGATTTTAATTACCACCAAAATCTATTTCAGCCTGCCTTAAGCAGGGGATTATGTCACATCCCGGCCCGGGGTGAATCACTTCCCGGGCCCCCTCCACCACCGTAGCACGATATTGTCCGCTTTGGGCCCCGACCACGCCTTCACGGTTTTGTTTCTGGGAACTCACGAGCAACTTCCCAATGGGTCACCCAGCCTGAGAGTGCTCTAGCCCCCTTCTTGCTTAACTTCGGAGTTCCTACGGAACCTGAAGCCAGTGAGCTCCCAAAAAGCCTCTTGTTAGGTAGGGATGGGAATATACATTTAAGGATCATTCCCTTGGGCGATGTGGGATGTTATAATCCACCCCCCTTAGGGGCCCGACGTCCTCGTCGGCACACTTCTGGCTAAGGATTGGCTCTGATACGAATTGTCACATCCCGACCTGGGGCGAATCACTTCCCGGGCCCGCTCCACCACCGTAGCACGATATTGTCCGCTTTGGGCCCTGACCACGCCCTCACGGTTTTGTTTCTGGGAACTCATGAGCAACTTCCCAGTGGGTCACCTATCCTGAGAGTGCTCTAGCCCCCTTCTCGCTTAACTTCGGAGTTCCTACGGAACCCGAAGCCAGTGAGCTCCCAAAAGGCCTTGTGCTAGGTAGGGATGGGAATATACATTTAAGGATCACTCCCTTGGGCGATGTGGGATGTTACAGATTAAATAAGCTTGGAAATAATTAAAATTCCTATAAGAAAGAAAGAAAGGTAGAGGATATTTGTTCCATCTCCTTTAGCAAAATTCTATTCCATTGCTTTCTTTGTCTCCACGTCGCACCAAGGTAAGAAAAAAAAAAAATCTTTGTTTTCGTAATTTTTTGGAGCCCTGGGGCTAGAACTTTGGCTTGCTGAAGACGAGAATAGGGCAGTGATGTGAAAATTACTTGACACTCAAATTAAAACCCTATCGACGTAGTATATGAAAGTAGGGATCGTTTTAGGCCGGAGATTAGAAGGGATGCTAATCTACACAATTTAAACTCTAAAACACTAAACTAGACTCTTATGACTCAAAACTGGCCAAATTGACTCAAAACACACAAACTAAGCTAAATAGACTCAAAACAGATACTAGAGAGTGAATTGGACAAATTCTATACTAGTAAGACTCAAAACACTGAAAGGGGACAGATTTGGACGAATTTGACAAAACTAAAACACAAATAAGAACTTAGGGGGTTTTTGGACGAATTTGACAAAACTACGTAAATTGCAGCAAACAAAATAAGTTAAAACGAAATTAAGGTGAATTCAAGGGTGAAAAGCTAGTTAGAGGATCCTTCTCCACACATGAAACATATGCATACAAATTGATTTCCAGTATTGTTTCTTTAAACCATGACTGACAATGCCCCAAATTAATCGTGAATGCACAAATGAACTTTCAGATTTTCCTTAATTCATTGAATTGGATGGATGACGCATCAACAATCAAATTATTCTTATCAAGTTCCCTACATGCAATACGCATAATAGAGATACATTCAAAGATCATTAAGTTCTATGAAAATCATAAGCATTGACAAGGCATTCGTAACTATGAAAAGTATGATGATACTCCTGCCATGGATTCACTTAACACGATTATGACTAGCAACCTTTACTACTGATAAATATAAGTTCATAACAATTAGGTGAAACTCCCATATATTTTAGCATGAGATTCATGCATGCAAACTAAGTGTGCACCCTTAACCCATATACAAGAATAAATTTTAATCAAACATATAAGTGAATCACATTCATGTTTTACGAAACAATAACTGGAGGTAATCAATTCATATCAAACATATGTCCATGGCTTCGAATTCACCTCTAACTAAGAAAAACTTAGTTACACATGTTCATAACAATTGAAAAGCAATCTGAAATAAACATTGAAACTAAAACAAGGGAAGAAAGAACTCAGGAAGTCTCCAATGGTTGTAGGTTGTTGCGGCACAAGGTCCTCCTCCAATGGAAGCCACGGCAAAGCTCTCCTCCTTTCCTTCTTGTGGCAAAGGGTGTTTCTGTGTATGGATGGTGATGGCTACGAATTATGGTGTGGTATAGGGGGTGGTAAACTGCGGCAAAGCCTCATAATATGTATATATAGGCATGGCAAACCCTAGGGAAATCAGGTTAGGACTTGGACTCAGCAGAAATAAAGGATTAGGGCCCTAGGGTGCGGCACAAGGCTCAAATCCATCAGGAAATGGGTTTAGCCCAATTAATTTCTGAAAAGGCTTTACACAATCCAAATCCACAAGGGAATAGGCTAATTAAATCAGAATCCAAGAGGAATAAGGATAGGGAAGGTGCGGCAGCAATTGGAGGGAAGGGGATAGAGTGCAAGGCAAGGCAAATGCGTTCTAGAAAGGTTTGGGGCGCCAGATTTTTAGGACTTCTAGAAAGGAGTGTTGTGGCATGGTTCTAGAAAGAAAAGGCCTCCTAAAAACAGGTTTTAGGCATCCTATTATGAAAAGGAGTTCCCTTTGCAGCTGGAATGAAGGTAGGATAAGATTAGGATAGGATAAGATAAAATAAGGTTGGTTTGTATAATGTTCTATGTTTGTAGCTGATTCCTTATCTTCTTTGACTTGAATTTATTTCTCCAACTTTTAAACACATTCCTAGCCTCATTTGAACTTCAAATTCATCCATTCCTTGTGCTCCATATACATGCAATCCATTTCAGCCCAGAATTGCTCCAAAATGCTCTAAAGTGCACTTTCTTGCCAACTTTGCCAATTGGACCTACAAACACACGAAAATAGCTTACAACACTATAATAAGTAAAAACTAACTAAGTAAATGCAAGAAAACAAGCTAACTAAGTCGCATAAATATGCTCCTATCAAATTCCCCCACACTTAGCTTTTGCTAGTCCTCGAGCAAAACAAAACAAACCAAACATAACCTAAGCCTTCCAACGTTCGCCTCATGGATTTCCAATGGTACATGACATGCCAAAGATCACTACTCACATAGATTTTAGCCATCCCTACTCTCAAGCACATACTTAATCATAGTCATCACTTACTAGCTCGCATTTAATCAATTAAAACAACATTTTGAATGTAGTAACATGCCTTAGAGAATCCCTCAATTCCTCACAAGATATGCACTCTATTTTCACACAGATTTTCTGACTACACTCCCTACACTAGGTATATGTGAGAAGATTGATGTATACATGAAAACTAGTACTCACATATGTTTATAACAAAGAAGGCACTTTTCTTGAATTATTAATGCACATATGAATATGATCTCATGAATGGAATGCCACTACTTAAACACGAGAACCAGTGATACCATATGCTCATACCAATCTCAAACTCCACATATTGAAACACATAACAATCAAGATAGAAGTCTAAGGGTTGTAACGGGGTTAAGGGTATTGGCTAACAAAGAAAGGTAAGGAAAAACAAACGTTCTTAAAGCAATAGTAAACAAAGCAATGAAATCAACACTTAGAATTCCCTTTTTAAATGCAGAAATCAACTTTAAACACAAAGGGAAGATTCATACAACACTTAGGGCCAGATTCAAACTTTTGGACCCTTTCTTCAACAACCAACATTTGTGAGCTCAATCTCACTTATTTTGAAACTTCATTTACTTTCTTTTTCTTTTCTTTTCACGTTTTTTCTCTTCTTTTTTTTTTCTTTTTCATGCCCTTTCTCTTTGGCACACATAACCTTCCCCCACACTTGTTTTTCTGCATAATTTCGATCAAAAGGAATTCCTCTAAGTAATGCTTCAATATCCTTTAAGAACAAGGGTATGGATAGTCCTATGCTAGGCTAGGTAAGGATAATGTGGTTAACAAAGAAAATAGGCTAAATAAGGCTCAAAGGGGTTAAACCTACAATACAAATGCAAAAGGGTTAAGGCTTTTTGGCTCTGGTTTAAACTAAACAACTTCATCTTGTTATTTGTTATGCTAATCAATTTCATGCTTTGAATGAAACGGGCATGAGTTCTAGTATTTGGAACTAAATGATGAAATGCATTCTAAGTAGCAACCAAGCAAAGAATGATGAGATCATGCAACGACTTTAGAAAACAAGAATTCACAGATTAATAACTCTCCAAATAAACGTTTAGGCTCAAGTCTCTCAAGGTTGTAGCGTTAGTTTGAGTTACTTCCTTCAAGCATGTTGCAAAAACTGATTTTTTTTCTTTGTGATTACATGTGAATTCGTAAACAACAACTACAATTAAGCATAAACCAAAGAGCATATCAAACTTCTATCCATGTTTGTAACTTTCTTTAACAGTCATGCAATTAAAAACCAAATCCTCATCATTGTGTTGGAAGGTACCCTAAGACACAAACAAACACACAAAAACGACTCTTTTTGTATTTTTCAAACTTTTTTCAATTTTTTCTTTCTTTTTCTGTTATATGACACACAAACACTTCCAAACACACTAAAAACAGTTAAAAACAGTGAGTAACAACTTTAGAAGTGATGGGTGACAAAATCCACGAAAATTAATGAAAACACTTTGTTTACCCCCCCCAACACTTAAACCAAACATTGTCCTCAATGTTTCAAACATAGACTCACACACAAACAAACAAACAACACAACTAACAAACACGACAAATATGGCAAAATAAGAGCAATAAAGAGTAGGGTTAAGAAACGCAAATCTGGTTGTGGAGCTAGAATTCCTTCTTCTCCTCGTTGAACACATGGGTTGCCTCCCAAGAAGCGCTTGCTTTAACGCCTTCCAGCCGGACGATACCTCATTTTAAGCTCCATCTTGGCCCACGACATGGAGGGGTACATCCTCCATGACATGCTCTTCAAAATTCTCCTACATTGGCTCTATGAATGGAAGGGGATAGTAATCCTTCTTGATTGGGGTGTTGAGCATCCTATAGTCAATGTAATCATTCCCACTAGCTTGGATTCGATTGGGGACTTGCACCATACAAGGTAACAACCTATTAGTTGAAATGGGAATCGAAATTGGAATATGTGGCTTACCAATGTACTGCAATGAAGTGGCAGCACTATCAACAAATGCATGTGGGGTGCTCTCGGCCAGATTTGGGGGTTTGAGGGTTGTGGCCGTGCAATCCTTGTGCTTCACTCCAATTCCCTCTTCGTTGGTGGTTCTAAATGCATCCTTCTTGATTGGTGCTGAATGTTCCTGCCCTTTTTTTTTATTGCATCAATGACAAAACAAGAACGAACGTCATTAGTATTCTCAATAGATTCAGAAACTTTAAAGTTAATCATATCGCCACCAAACACCATAGTTACTGCTCCTTTGGCCACGTCAATCTTGGTTTGAGCAGTTTTCATGAAAGGTCGTCCAAGTAAGAGTGGCGATAGTGGAGAGTGGGCCGAGTCTTCCATGTCAAGCACATATAAATCTGCAGGAAAAATCAAGTGGTCTACCTGCACCAAAACATCTTCCAAAACTCCTTTCGAATATGCATTGGAACGATCGGCTAATTGGATAATAACACCATCATTTTTAAGCTCTCCTAGATTCATAGATGCATAAACAGAATATGGCATGACATTAATTGATGCACCTAAATCTAGCATAGCGTGGTCAAACCTTGTATTACCAATTACACAAGGGATTGTGAAACTACCTGGATCTTTGCATTTAGATGGCAACTTTCTTTGCAACATTGCAGAGACATTCTCACTTACATGTACCACCTCTTTCTCCCGAATTCGTTTCCTTGTTGTACATAGCTTCTTTAAAAACTTAGCGTACTTCGAGATTTGCTTTATAGCATTAAGGAGTGGGATATTGACATGCACCTTCCTAAACGTCTCCAGAATGTCTTGTTCATTCTCTTCATTCCTAGCTTGCATAAACCTGTTAGGGAAAGGCAAATTTGGTGGAATTAGGTTAGAATGAGTCAAATTTGAACCACCTTTACCTGAATTGGGCGGTGTGGAAGGCTTAGGGGGCTGCGGCAAGGATGGTTCCTTCCTTGCCGTGGGCTTGTCTTGCTCATCCTCTTCAATCAGCAACTTTTCATATTCCTTTTGGCTTGATTTGGATGGTTTTGGGTCAGTTCCAACTTCTTTTCCACTTCTCAACATGATGGCTTTAGCGGTTTCAAATCCTCCATTTGGATTCATAATGGTTGAGCTACGTAGTTTACCTTCTTCTCGAAACTGCCCCAGGAACTCTGAAATCTGCCCTATTTGCTTCTTCATGTCGCTCATCTCCTTGTTTTGATTCGCTATTCGATTATTTTGATTTTGTAATCCCTGCGCTACAGAAGTTAGTAGTTGAATAGCTAGATCATTATCAAATAGCGAACCTGAGTTTGGTTGAGCAAATTGTGGTTGAAGTTGCATTGGTTCGAATGGCCTTTGATAGAACCTGGGAGTTTGCTGTCTAAATCTACCATGTTGTTGAGGTTGTTGAGGCTCCCTCCACTTGAAGTTTGGGTGATCTCTCCAGCCCGGATTGTAAGTATTGGAGTATGGATCATTCCATGGCTGATTTTGGCCTTGATAGCCCACGACATTGGCACTTTCCCATCCTCCATTCTCTATCAATTGAGGGCATTGATCATTGAGATGCCCCTGCATAGAGCACGCTCCACATATGGCCGGACCTTGCATTTTGGATCCATCGACAACCTGTGACAAAAGAACAGTGAGATTAGCCATTTGAGATTGAAGTTCAGAAATTGCCCTTACCTCATTCACTTGTTATTGCCGTGGGGGGTCCATTTGTCCAACACCTTCGTATTGTTGTGCATTCAAGGCTCGGTTTACAATTAAGATCTTGGCAGCCACCGGGGTTTTGTCAACCAAGGCACCTCCCGCTGAAGCATCAATCATTTGTCTCTCAATTGGAAGAAGTCCTTCATAGAAATATTGAATTAGAAGTTATTCTTTCATTTGATGTTGAGGGCACGATGCAACTAGATCCTTGAAACGTTCATAATATGCTGGAAAAGATTCTCCTTAGCGTTGTTCAATGCCACTAATTCTCTTCCTCAAAAGAATAACTCTCGAAGTTGGGAAGAATTTCTCTAAAAACGTTCTTTTCAAGCTTTCCCAAGAAGTGACCGTTCCAAGTGCCAATTCGAATAACCAATCCTTAGCTTTTTCAAATAGAGAGAATGGAAAGGCTTTCATCTTCAGAATATTCCCATCTACGTTGATTGGTGTCATGCTTAAGCACACCACCTCAAATTCCTTCAAATGCTTGTTTGGATCTTCCATGGACAGCCCATGGTACTTAGGAATGTGATGCAACAAGCTTGGCTTCAATTCAAACTCATCGGTCTTTCCTTGACTTGCCGCAGGGTATTGGATGCATAGAGGCACGGCATTGTCAAGTCCTGAGGCTGAAAGCTCTTTGATTGTACGATTGTCCACAGCCATGGCTTGTTCTTCAAATTCAGATTCAGAGCTAGAACTAGTACCTAAAACTAAGAAAACAAAACAAAATCAGAAACTAAAGAAAATACGAACAGAAACAACGGGACCAAAATTTGATGTGAAAATTCCTTGACACTCAAATTAAAACCCTATCGATGTAATATATGAAAGTCGGGATCGTTTTAGGCCGGGGATTAGAAGGGATGCTAATTTACACAATTTAAACTCTAAAACACTAAACTAGACTCTTATGACTCAAAACTGGCCAAATTGACTCAAAACACACAAACTAAGCTAAATAGACTCAAAACAGATACTAGAGAGTGAATTGGACAAATTCTAGACTAGTAAGATTCAAAACACTGAAATGGGACAGATTTGGACGAATTTGACAAAACTAAAACACAAATAAGAACTGAGGGGGTTTTTGGATGAATTTGACAAAGCTAAGTAAATTGTAGCAAACAAAGTAAGTTAAAAAAAAATTAAGGTGAATTCAAGGCTGAAAAGCTAGTTAGAGGATGTCACATCTCG
The DNA here is from genome assembly GCA_024362995.1 of Heteromeles arbutifolia. Classification (NCBI taxonomy): domain Eukaryota; kingdom Viridiplantae; phylum Streptophyta; class Magnoliopsida; order Rosales; family Rosaceae; genus Heteromeles; species Heteromeles arbutifolia. The sequence goes on from JANCRC010000012.1 coordinate 20,769,615, forward strand.
GCTCGGGGCGGATCACTTCCCGGGCCTGCTCCACCACCGTAGCACGATATTGTCCGCTTTGGGCTTACCATTCCCTGATGGTTTTGTTTCTGGGAACTCATGAGCAACTTCCCAGTGGGTCACCCATCGTGGGAGTGCTTTAACCCCCTTCTCGCTTAACTTCTGAGTTCCTACGGAACCCGAAGCCAGTGAGCTCCCAAAAGGCCTGGTGCTAGGTAGGGATGAGAATATACATTTAAAGATCACTCCCCTGGGCGATGTGGGATGTTACAGAAGATCCTACTCCACACATGAAACATATGCATACAAATTGATTTCCAATATTGTTTCTTTAAACCATGAATGACAATGCCCCAAATTAATCGTGAATGCACAAATTAATTTGCAGATTTTCCTTAATTCATTGAATTGGATGGATGACGCATCAACAATCAAATTATTCTTATCAAGTTCCTTACATGGAATACGCATAATAGAGATACATTCAAAGATCATTAAGTTCTATGAAAACCATAAGCATTGACAAGGCATTCGTAACTATGAAAAGCACGATGATACTCTTGCCATGGATTCACTTAACACGATTATGACTAGCAACCTTTACTACTCATAAATATAAGATCATAACAATTAGGTGAAACTCCCTTATATTTTAGCATCAGATTCATGCATGCAAACTAAGTGTGCAACCCACATACAAGAATAAGTTTTAATCAAACAGATAAGTGAATCGCATTCACGTTTTACGAAAAAATAACGGGAGGTAATCAATTCATATCAAACATATGTCCATGGCTTCGAATTCACCTCTAACTAAGAAAAACTTAGTTACACATGTTCATAACAATTGAAAAGCAATCTGAAATAAACATTGAAACTAAAACAAGGGAAGAAAGAACTCAGGAAGTCTCCAATGGTTGCAGGTTGTTGCGGTACAAGGTCATCCTCTAATGGAAGCCACGACAAAGCTCTCCTCCTCTCATTCTTGCGACAAATGGTGTTTCTGTGTATGGATGGTGATGGCTACGAATTATGGTGTGGTATAGGGGGTGGTAAACTGCGGCAAAGCCTCAAAATATGTATATATAGGCATGGTAAACCCTAGGGAAATCAGGTTAGGACTTGGACTCAGCAGAAATAAAGGATTAGGGCCTTAGGGTGCGGCACAAGGCTCAAATCCATCAGGAAAGGGGTTTAGCCCAATTAATTTCTGAAAAGGCTTTGCAAAATCCAAATCCATAAGGGAATAGGCTAATTAAATCAGAATCCAAGAGGAATAAGGATAGGGAAGGTGCGGCAGCAATTGGAGGGAAGGGGATGGAGTGCAAGGCAAGGCAAATGCCTTCCAGAAAGGTTTGGGTCACCAGATTTTTAGGACTTCTAGAAAGGAGTGTTGTGGCATGTTTCTAGAAGGAAAAGGCCTCCTAAAAATAGGTTTTAGGCATCCTATTATGAAAAAGAGTCCCCCTTACAGCTGAAATTAAGATAGGATAAGATTAGGATAGGATAAGATAAGATAAGGTTGGTTTGGATAATGTTCCATGTTTGTAGCTGATTCCTTATCTTCTTTGACTTGAATTTATTTCTCCAACTTTTAAATACATTGCTAGCCTCATTTGGACTTCAAATTCGTCCTTTATGTACATGCAATCCATTTCAGCCCAGAATTGCTCCAAAATGCTCTAAAATGCACTTTCTTGCCAACTTTGCCAATTGGACCTACAAACACACGAAAATAGCTTAAAACACTATAATAAGTAAAAACTAACTAAGTAAATGCAAGAAAACAAGCTAACTAAGTTGTATAAATATGCTCCTATGGGGCAGCCATAGGGCTGCTGCTCCTCGATGGCTGGGTGCAGTGGCGCTGGCCGCGAGAAGCGAGCTGGGGCTTGGCTTGGGGCACCAGTGGGGTGTGCTGGGCATGGCTGGCATGGGCTGAGTACTACTCAGCTTGGGCCAAGATGGTTAGGCGTTGAGGAGTGTGGTCTGGGCTGTTGGGCTCGAGCCTGTGCGGATGAGTGACGTGAGAGAGAGAGAGGCGTGAGGGCCCCATCCCCTCTCTTTTTGGATTGGCCTGTAAGGGCCTGTTGGGCCAAGGGAGAGATGAGGGTGCCAGCTTGAGATGAGCTCCCTGCTGCTACACTATGAGGGCTGTGCCATGGGGCGTTGGGTTTATTCAGCCGTTTAATATTTCTCTTTACGACTTTGTAGAAATTTTTAGAGCATGTCTCATTTAAGCCATATAAATGATGAGTATATTCCACCATTGTGTCACCAGGGCGAGTTTGTAGGTATGGTGGGCGACATAGGCCACGTTGGAGGAGTTGGGCAGCTAAGATCCCGACATAGGCTATTTGACCATTCAAGCAAAGGAGATCAGGACTGGCTAGGGAAACCCTAGAAATTAGTTGAGAGTGGGAATCTGACTCTTCACCTAAGCTACACGTTTCGATTGCTTTTATCAACGGTAAGTGAACTGCCTAGTCTTTAGGCTCATTTATGCTTCCGTTGAGCTGCTATTTGATTTATTGAATATCATCATCTGTTTATGTTGATCCAGAATTTGGCTCAACTCCCAAGACTTCGTCAGATATGAAGAAGGTGCACATTGCCCTGGTATCCTTGTTGAGTACCGTGAATAGCATTGGAACTTAGTCTTCTTTGTCGAGAGAAAGGTGGACTGCCTTGAAGGAAGAGATAAAATGAGTTAAGGCTGAGACATTAGCTCGTTCGACTGTCGTGGAGCCTGCCGTGAACGAGAGTGAAAAGAAAAGGTCGTCACCACCCATTCGAGATTTGCTAGTTGAGAAGAAGCTAACTTTCTCTGTAGCCCGTGAGGGTCCTTTTACTACTGATGAGCTTGTGATTGATTCAACTTCTTCCAATGGGCATAAAATGAGGCTGAATCTGAGCCTGTGAAGCATGCTACTTTGACTGTGGCTAAAATGATTGCTGACAAGATTACACAACCTAGAGGTTAGTCGTGTCCCCGGTGTCTAGGTCTACATTTAGATATCCGTTTAGAGATAAGTCCGGTCTGGCTTCAGAGAGGTTTGATGCCATGAAGAGCGAGAATATGAATTCTGTAAGTAAAGTGGTACTTGGGTCTGTTCTTTCTGCTACAGGGAATGACTTGTTTGTTGAGAATGATTCGTATGCTCACGTGGGCAGTTGTGAGAAATCCACCAAGCCTACCTCTAGAGAGTTTGCTGAATTTTGTGCATATTTGAAGCTTGATCTGCTCGAAGACATGGATGCATGCGCCAAGTTTGTTGATGGCATTGGGAAGGTCGTCAACTCGAGTTTCTTTACGAAACGTACGACTATTATAGGATGAGTTCTTTGCTTGTTTTTATGTAAAAGATTGCGATCTTGGCAGCCAAGTCTATGCGAATTGTTCAAGATGAAGCCAGGGCTCCTAGGGAGATAAAGGTGATCATGGCAGCTGAAGCTCATTCGACAATTGAGAAAATTGAAAAGTTGGAGTCTAAACTTTCCGTCTTGAAGGGATTCAATGTCTCTGCCCTCATTTATCTACGGCTTGAGACCACTCGCCAAGAGATTGATGACTTGAAAGCTAGGCTTAACGTGATCCAAGTAAAGTATGATGCTGTAGAGAAGGAGATTGGTCACTACATACCTCAGATTCAGGATCTTGAGTGTGCTTATTCAGTGCTTCGGTCTGCCAGCTATGCAAAGGATGAGGAGTTGATCAAAGTGCGTTGAAGGACAACGAGGGCCTGAAGAAGGAACTGGAAGAGCTCCAACGCCGTCTTTGTTGGAGCTTCAAAGCTGTCTTTATTGAGTTTTATTGGGAGTGGCTTAAAGATGTCTTGAGCCGATCCAAAGATGTACTTACCAACGTTGGCCTTTATCAGGCTGTGTACACATCTTTGTTTAGTTACGATCGCCATCATTCCGTCTTTCATGTGTTCCTTTGGCATTGGTGTTCAGCGACCAACAAACTTCATACGTCATAAGGGGAGATGTCGATTTCACTTTGGGATCTCCACAAGATAGAAGGCTTGTTGATCCAGGGTAAGTTTTATGGCGAGGTTGTTCTTAGCGTAGAGGAATTTTCTCATCATAATAACCGATGATTGCCTACAAGTTACCGCTATTTGTTTTGGGTGTATCATAAGCTTTCCCAGAAGGCTTAGGGTAAGTCAAGCGTGAAGATTTATTCACGGATCCGATTTTGGTTTTGGGATGCCATAAAGTACAAGAAGCCATCGAAGAAAAGTGGCCGCAACAAGACCACTAAACCAAAGGAAGACTCAAACTTGTTAGGTGTCGTTTGTTCAGCCAGGCGCCGTTCCCCTGCCGAGTTGAAAGCGTTTGAGGATCTTGGCATAGCGTTAAAGCACGTGGAAGAATCTTACCTAGCCACTTTTTTAGCTTGTTGGCTTTGTAAGTTTGTTTTCCCCAAAGATGGCTACCGGTGAATATTTCAGCCTTGCTATTCCGGTTTTAGCCAATATTTACAATGGCTTGAGTATTGTTTCTAACTTAGTCAGCACTAAAGATAGTGCTATGGTACTTCCCTACCACTATGTGTACGGTTGGTCGGGTGAGTACCTTGGCACTCATTTTTCTTCGTCGACTTTAGACAAGTCGGAGCCTTCTTCCTCAACTTTGTCTAAGCTGGGGCCTTTGATGATAAAGTACTTTAGTATGCTTTCCACAAAGAGCTTTGATAATTTGCAGGCATATGCATTGTTTAGAAGTTGTGAAAGGTTTAAAAATGGATCACCTGGCAAGGGTTGGCTTGCCGCGACAAGGCCTCGTAGATGATTCACACCTTCGTTTCTCAGACTTGTCTTATATTACAAGTTTGCGCTCGGGGCATGTTTCTTTGCAGTAAGGGGACCGATGTATTGTTCAGCCATATAACCCTTACTGTTTCAGCAGGCAATTTGTATTTGTCCAACACGTGCCAGGCAAGCTGAAGGAAAACACACAACTGGAATCCTTGCAAGCCGTGTATATGCATTGGGAGTCTTGTACCCGTTCATGCACAAATGCTTCTATCACCTTGCCAGCCAAGGACGAGTTCATGAGTAATCCAGTGACCCGTGCGTACGCATGTTGATGGTCAAAGGTACATCATGAAGACTTGGGGACTGAAAGTGGCACCAATTCTTCTGATTCACGCAATGATGCACTGAGATAGGGTTGTTCTGCAGTTCCTACGTAGCTGGCACCTTTCGATTGTGCGAGTGCAGCTCCTTTGCAAGATGTACATGTGGCTTTAGCTCCTCAACGCCCGTGCTTGTTTTCTCAACATTTGGATGCTTCTGAAGAGGCGGGTGATGAAGTTGATTTGCACGAAGATGAACTTGTTTTGCGGCGGCGTTAACATGTTTTGAACAAGTGACCGTATAAAGGTGCTCTGGATGACAGATATGTTAATTTCTGTCATAAGAAGAAGAAAGTGTTTAGGCCTCCTCAATTTGATGGCTGTGTGTTACTTGAGAAAGATGTATGTATTTCCTTCTTTCTTGTGATTTCTTCTGCTTTCATTGGTTTGGCTTTTGTTTTTAACACTTTTCTTTTTGTCTTTTTTTTTTTTTTTTTAGGCTGGGCTCTCTTCTTTTGCCTTGGCGAACATGGGTATTCATTCCTTTACGGAGATCCTATTCGGATACAATCTACCTACAGATGAGGAGATTGAGGCTCCGCCCGGTGCAGAGCTTGTTCCAAATCCGTCAAGTTGCTCACATTTGCCGTGTGTAGGTGAAAGTGTGCAAGAGCTCATCATGCATCCAACACCTTTGCCAGCTAGCTCTAAGATCTCTCTTAGAGGGCCGAACCTTAGTGGTACTGAGCAGCTCATCCATCGCATCAGCCTTCGCACAACTATGGACATCAAGAGCCACATTGAGAAGAGGATTATGAAGTGCCCATTAGAGGGCCTTGCATTGCTCAAAGAATACTTGTTGAAGCTTGTTTTTGCGATTGACAATCTTAACGTTGATTCCTCACTCTTAAAAGTCAAGATTGCCGGATTTATGGCTGCCTCAATTGAGTCTTCTTCCTTGCATGCTATTTCCTTGAAGAAGTTGAATCCAGAGGTTTGAGCTCAACAACTTGCGGCAATAGACTTATCAATTGCCCAAGTTTGGTCTTCTTAGCAAGCTGCTTTGGAAGGTTATCAAGCCATAGAGACTTCTTCGGCTTCCATCCAAGCACGTCTAGAAGCGTTGGCGCGTGAGCGAGAGCAGTTGGAAACTGAAGTGTCACGACTTCAAGGTGTTTTCTCGGAGTAGGAAGCTACACTTTACCAGTATCAAGATGAGGTTTCCCACCTAGAGTAAGAGAAAGGCGCGGCCATGGAAATGCCCACCTTGTCTCCCACCTATGTGGAGACTTTGAAGACTTTGGAAGGCTTGCTAAAAGATCATCGCCTTAGTTTTAGGGACATAGCTCTCAAGTAATGTCTTCTATGTCTTCTATTTTTTGTGCTTGAAGCCTTTTTTTTTTTTTATTTTCTCATTTTGTAATAAAGCTTTGTAGGCAAATTCTTCCTTTAAAGAAATAAAGTATTCATATTCTGGAATTTGGTCTTTATTCTTCAAAGTGTTTGTGTTTTTGTTGATGATGTGACTGTACTTGAAATTTTGAAGTTTCAAGTTGCCTATGTACCCTCGGTTGAGGAGGGATCAAGTCATGACGTAGTTCATAGGAGTGATGGATCGCTTTGATGGTTTTGACAGTTTTGATGGTGATTTTGCCGTACACAATTTATGCTCTTACGGGCTAGGAGCGTTGGGTGTCGCCTTTTAAGCTTGTGCAAACAAGGAGCATTGGGTGTCTCATTTTAAGCTCGTGCAGACAAGGAGCATTGTTGCCCTGTGCAGTTTAGGCTCATGCAGGCGAAGATCATTAAGTGTCATTTTTTAAGCTTGTGCGAACAAGGAGCATTGTGCAGTGTGCGGTTTAGGCTCACGCAGGCGAGAATCTGCCGTTGATAGGGCCGATTTTTAAGCCAATGCCTGCCATGATTAGGTAGGTGTCGTTGGTGTAGACCTCTTGTATTACATAAGATCCATCCCACTTTGATGTGAACTTGCTTTTTATTTTGTGAGTTGTGATGATGGGCTTTCGTAATGCCAAGACAAGATCTCTAATTTGGAAAGACTTTGGGCGGACCTTTTTGTAGAAAGCCTTGGATAGCCATGCTTGGTAGCATTCCAAGTGTTGTTGAGCTTCGAACCTTCTTTCGTCAAGTGCTTCCAATGCTTGAAGTCGTAGCTTTGTGTTTTCCTCTTCAATCAAGCCTTCTTGTATAGCCATCCTTAGTGAGAGGATTTGACTTTCGAGCAGTAAAACAACTTCCACGCGATATACGAGAGAATAAGGCGTAGCTTGGGTATGAGTCGTATGTGTCGTCTTATATGCCCAAAGTGTTTCATTCACTCTTCCATGCCAGTCTCTCTTTGTTCGGCCGATTATTTTCTTTAGGAGGTTGCACAATGTTTTGTTGAATACTTCTGCAAGATCGTTGGCTGGAGCATGATACATGGAAAACTTGTGCTTCTTGAACTTGTATTTCTCGCAGAGCTTATCCATGAGTCGATTGGAGAACTATTTTCCATTGTCAGTGATGATGTAGCGAGCCACACCATATCGATAGATGATATGCTCTTCAATGAAACGGACGACAGTTTCCTTCTTGACTCCCTTAGGGGTACGGCTTCAGCCTACTTGGAGAAGTAGTTTGTTGCAGCTAGGATGTAGGCTTCTCCGGCAGATGATTTTGGTGCGATTGGTCTTATGACGTCTAATCCCCAAGCATCAAACGACTATGAGGCAACTGTAGGGTGTAAAGGCTTAGGTGGTTGATGTATGAAGTTAGCGTGGAATTGGCAGGCTTTGCACCTTTTGGCATATTCCAGGCAATCCTTCACCATGCTTGGCCAGTAGTAGCCTATTCTTTTAAGCTGAAAGTGTAACTTTGCTCTAGACTGATGCGATCCGCATACGCCTGAATGTGCTTCTTCCATGGCTTGATTAGCTTCTTCCTCACCTAAGCATCTTAGAAGTACTCCTTCAAAAGAGCATCGGTAGAGTGTTTCTTTGTAGTAGAGGAAGCGAGGTGCTCGTCGGCGTATTTCAAAATGGTGTCTATGATCGTTTGGAAGCTTTCCATGCTTCAAGTAGTCGATCAGTGACTATCTCTATTCTTAAGTGTCATCTGGAAGTACTGAGATGACGTTTGTATCAACTAGTAGCATTTCAGTGATGAGTGGGATCACCCATATTTGGCAAACTGATACATCTGCAGCTTCATCTTCTCCTAGTGTTATACTTGAGGCTAGGTTAGCTAGATCATCCGCCATTTGATTTTCTTTTCTTATTACATGTTCTAGTGTCATGGCCTCGAACTTTTGTAGCAGTTGAGTTGCTAGCCGGAAGTATGGGATGAGATCATCTTTCCTCACTTTATATTCAGTCAAGAGTTGATTGATTATGAGTTTAGACTCACTATACACTTCTAGTGATGTGATTTCCATGTCGATCGCCATTTGAAGTCCAATGATTAGCGCTTGGTACTCAGCGACGTTGTTGGAGCACAGCTCGTTTATTCGGAAGGAATAGGGTAGTACTTGTCTTTGTGGTGACATGAATACTACTCCTGCCCCCGCTCCGTCTGCTCGTGCGGATCCATCGAAGAACATTGTTCACATCGAGGAGATGTCCATGTAGAACATTTCCTCGTCAGGCAAGTCGTCCAAGATTTTCCAATCAGCTGGGATTGGATGATCGACAAGGAAGTCTGCTAGCACTTGTCTCTTGACAGCCTTAGCTGAGACGTAGATGATCTTGTGTTGGTTGAGAAGCAACGCCCATTTATCTAGTCACCTTGTCAGAACTGGCTTGGATATAATGTACTTGATCGAGTCGGCTTTAGCAGCCAAGTGGATGGTGTAAGCATACATGTAGTGTCTTAGCTTTTGGATAGCGAAGACTAGGACAAGGCACATTTTTTTGATTAATAAGTAGTTGAGCTCGGCACCAGTGAGAGTTCTACTTTGGTAGTAGAGTGCTCTTTCCTTTTGGTTTTCATTTTCTTGTGCCAAGAGTGCTCCAATAGAACCCTTTTGTGCGGCAATTTATAGGATGAGCAACTTTCCAGGCACGGGAGCTCTTAAGACATGTAGGCTTCCCACGTACCTTTTTATGCTCTCAAATGCATTGCGACAGGCATTATGCCATATGAATGGATCGTCATTCTTCATGAGTCGACTGAAGGGTTGACAACGTCCAGGAAGGTTGGAGATAAAACGCCCCATGAAGGCTAGCCGTCCTTGTAGACTTTTAAGCTCATGTAGATTCCTTGGCTCGGGCATGCTTTGAATGGCCTTAATCTTTGATTGGTCTACTTCAATGCCACGGTGCTTGACAATGAAGCTGAGGAACTTCCTAGAGGTGACGCTAAATGCACACTTCAACGGGTTCATCTTGAGGTTGTAGTGTCGTAGTTTGTCGAACACCATTTGTAAATCCTTCAAGTGATCGGATCTTTTCTTGGTCTTAACAACTGCATCGTCTAAGTAACATTCTACATTTTTGTGTAGCATGTCGTTGAAGATGTTCTGCACTGCACGTTGATATGTAGCCTTTAAGTTCTTCAAGCCAAAGGGCATTACCTTGTAGCAGTAGATACCCTTTGAAGTGTGGAAGGCCGTTAGTTCTTCGTCTTTGGGAGCCATGCGGATTTGATTATTCCTAGATGAGTCGTCCATGAATGACATCACCTCGTGGCTAGTGGTCACATCTACCATGATTTCAATGGTTAGTAAGGGAAAGTCGTTCTTCGGGCAAGCATCATTGAGGTCGCGAAAATATATGCAAACACGTATTTGTTCAAATTTCTTAAGGATAATGACGATGTTGGAGATCTATTTAGGGTATTGCACCTCTCGAATGAAGCTTGCTTCGATTAGCTTGTCAATCTCGGTCTCAATTTCTGAGATGAGGTTGGATCGATATTGTCTTTGAGTTTGCTTTATCGGTCACGTTTCAAGCTTGACTGGAAGACGATACATGGCGATGGTGGGGTCAAGGCTGGGCATTTCTTTGTAGGTAAAAGAAAATACATCTTTGTACTCCAAGAGCAGTTGGTAGTACTCCTTGATCTCATCCGTACTTAGTAGTGCACTTACGAAGATAGGTTTCGGTTCCTCGCTTGTGCCTAAGTTGAGCTTCTTGAGATCGTCAATCATGGCTTGCCCTCTATCCTCGAGCTGTGGTGGCGCAATAGTGACGTCTTCCTTGGGGATTTCGTCTTCTTTGTCTTTTTGGATCGTGATGTGGAAGACGTCTTGGACCTCCTCTTCAGTGTGGATGAATGTGTGCCTCTTTACCTTCAGTTGTCCTTTTATGTCAACCTCCAAGGTTGCTTGTGGGTTTGGCAGATTCATCATCATCTTTGGCTGAAGATGACACGGCTTCCCCGTCCTGCTTCTTGGGCATGGCTTGCCATTCCTTTTTTTTGGGTGCGACTTTGCCTGTGGATTTGATCTTTTTTGGAAGAACTTCAGGCACCATGTCTTCATCTATGTAAAACTTGGCATCCGCGAAGTGTGATTCGGCTTCGGTGAAAGGCTTAGTGTCACCTTGTATCACCTTCACTCATTCTCGGTAGAATTTTACGCATTGGTGGAGGATGAACGACACTACTCCATTTTCGTGGATCCAAGGCCTTCTTAAGAGCAAGTTGTAGGAAGTTCTTGCATCAATCACGTGAAATAACGTGCTTGACTTGAGTTCGCCAACGGTCATCTCGGCTCGGATCATACCCATCGCTCTTTGACTTCCTTGGTTAAAACATTGGGTTAGGAGGCGGCTTCGGGCTAGTTTATCCATCTTGATGCCAATTGTGGTCATTGTTGACTTTGGCATGATGTTTATGGCCGACCCGCCATCCACAAGCATGCAATTTATTTTGTTCTCTCTCACGTACCAGAGACGAAGAGATGACGGTTGTGAGGCTTTGACCTTAACAGCAAGTCTTCGTTAGTGAAATTAATTGCATCATGGGTGGCACAACATGTGGCATATTCATGTGAACAAAGCTTCAAGCCTTCGCCCTTGCTTTCTTGCACCTTGTGGTCATCGGGACTCGCCAAGACCGCTACTACTGCTTTTCGCATCTCCTTGGGCAATCGTGGTGCTTCCTCGATGCTAAAGTATGTCATCAGGTCTTCTTTGGGCGTGAGGGTATTCTCTTCCTCGACAGCGATAGCTTTGCCTTTTGAGGGCTCTTCTATCTTTATTTCAACCACGTGATAGGCAACGGCAGTGCACTGTTGGAATAAGTCTTTCGAGAAGTACTCATGCAAGGAAACGGGAATACGTGGCTCCTGTTCCATAGGTTCCCCAGCGTATGTTGGCGTAACAGCTTTTACGTTTCTTTTAGGCTTCCTATTGTTTCAGCGGTGATGCTTCCTCCCTTGCTCAACCTTTGGTCGTTTGGCTTATGGTCTTGGTTTCCTTGTCTTTTTGTACATTACCAACGTCTACCCTTCTTCATCGTCGGTAGGTGCAACTTGGTCGTTTGCCCCCAGCGATGGTTGTGCAGAAGGTGCCGTGTAGCTTAAGCATGGACTGGAGTGGGCATGCGTCACTTGGAGAAGCACGAGATCGAAGAATCCAAACATAATCGTAGTAGTGTGAGTTGCGGCCGTGTCTTCAAGGTCAAGCTTAATTTACCTTTGTTGTGCCAGCTTCATGATGAACTATTTGAGGATGAAGCATTTGCCAACCGGATGACTCACGATACGATGGTATTTTCAGTACCTAGGATCGTTAATATGATTCATCTCTTCGGGTTGCTTGCATTTAGGTAGCTCGATTACTTTCTTTTCCAACAGGTCGTCTAGCATTGCGGCCATGTCAGAGTCTGGAAAAGGCTACGTCTTCTACTCTAGTTCCCTCAAGGTGTTTTTGTACTTATCTTGGGTGTGAGAAGGCTTACTTTTCTTTATCTCCTTTGCTTTGTTGTTAAGGAGATCTTGACGGGTTCAGAGGAGGTCTTGATGGAGGTAGTGTTTGCGGTAAAGGCTTCCTTGGCGGGCTTCTTCCCAGTCTTGTCTACCTTTAGGGCGAACACTTTATCCTTCTTGAAGTCAATAATCGGCTCCTTCTTCCCATGATTGGCGATACTCAGCTCCATGTTGTGGGAACGAGTTGCCAACTCTTCAAATGTTCTCAGCTTTATGCCTTGGAGGATGTAATGTAACCCCCAGTGAATACATTGAACACATATCTTAATGGCAGAGGTTTCAGAAAGTCGATCTTTGCAATCCAGACTTAATGAACGCCAACTATTGATGTAGTCGACAATAGGTTCATCCTCCCATTACTTCGTACTTGTCAGCTTCAGCATGCTTATGGTGCGGTTGGTGCTGTAGAAGCGGTTGAGGAATTCCCTTTCAAGCTCGTCCCAGATGTTGATAGATTCGGGCTCGAGGTTGGTGTACCAGTCAAAGGCGTTACCTTTCAGTGAACTCACGAATTACTTGACGAGGTAGTCTCCCTCTGTCCCAATGTTGTTACAAGTTTCGATGAAATGGGCTATATTTATTAGGGATTACCCTTTCCATTGAATTGTATGAATTTTGGCGGCTGATAACCCCTTGGCATCCTCAAGGCATCAATCTTCTTTGAGTAGGACTTTGAGTACAGCACGGAGTCATGTGAGCTTCCTTCGTACTGCGTCTTGATCGTGCTAGTGATCATCTCTTGCAGCTGCTGGATAGAGAGATCTTATTAGCATCGTTGCTTGGTCTAGTTTCTCCTCGACTTTTTCCATCAGAGGCTCCTCATCTTCGTCGGTTTCTTTCTTTGGTGGATCAACCATTGGGTTAGCTTTCTCGTCCTGCTGCGCTTCTAGACGGTTGACGAGTGTAGCAATCTGCAAGTCATTTTCTTCCAAGATCTTTGTCAACCTTGCGATTGCTTCACTCATTTGTGTTAGCTGCTCCTCAATTGAAGTTGCACAAGTAGTCATGACTTGCATGGCTACAGGATACGAGCTGCTGCTTGAGTCGGCATCGAAAGTCAACGACTTGGAGTACCTCCGCAGGCTTTCTTCCTTTGGCGCCCTTAGCGAGGCCAAGGTGATCATGGGCTCGTGCCTCGAGTGCTCTTGCTCATCCGGCAGAGTTGATGTAAAGGTGGAAGGCACGGCAGAGATAGCTCTTGCCTTACTTCGGGTTGTGACGCCTAAAGTGCCACCACTTGCGGCAAAGAAGTGCTTGTTCTTCACGTTGGTTGTGGGAACAGATTGATCATTTCTTGGTGCCATGTATGTTTCTTGTGGATTTGAAGACATAGATGAGAGGCAGAGAGATCCCACAGGGCGTGCCAAATTTGTAAACACGAATTTTCTGTAACGAATGAAACGAGAACACGTGTACAAAGTAGATTTGTATTGATTTGAATTTGTAGGTTACAATCTCTGTTTACAATTTTCCTCTGATTGAGTCTTCAAATTTGATGTAGATGCATAGGTTATTGATCTAAGGGTCATGATGACTTGATCTCGGACGAACGTTTGAATGAATGCTTTAAGTTTTGAGCTTGAAACGATGCTTGGATGGTCTTTACCTCAAAGCTGCGGCAAAGGGTAATGTTAATGCAGGATTTTGTTGATTCAAGGGTCTGGGCGACTTGATCTTGATGTTGATGGTGATGTTGATGTAGGGTGATGTTAATGCACGATCCTTGTCGGCACAAGTGCTTGTTGATTCTTCAAGGGAATGCTTCCACTTTGGTCGAAAAAAAGCTTCGACTTTGGTTGTACGTTCTTCGAAGAGAGCTTTGACAGTGTATTAGTCTTCAAAGATTTGGCAGAGGTTCTCCTTAATGTGTAATTTTCCGACCCCTTTGTGTGTCTTGGATCCTTGTATTTATAAACTTCCAAAGCCATGCCTTTGGATGGATTTGGCCTTGATTTGTGTCTTGATTCGTCCATGGGAGAATTTAAGATGTTTTGTGTCTTAATTTCAACCACATTCCTCATATTGGCCGAAATTTATAGGCCTTGTTGCTTATTTGTGAGCAATCTTCAATTCTTGCTTATTTTGCTTAGATGCTTTGGCTTTCTTTCCGGTTTTGAGAGATTTTGGGCCCCTTGCCGATTTTGAGGGGAATTTTCTCCTTTTTGCCGAATTTTTGGAATGTTTTACATTTCCTTTGCTTGATTTGTGCCACATGTCATTGATGACTTGTCCATTTGTGAGGAGTCATATGCCACGTGGAGCTTTGTGATGCACATTGTGTATGGAACAAAATTTACATGCCTACAGCTGGGAAGGAGGGAGACTACATCGCCAAGCAGTTCGTGCTCTCACTAAAAGGTAATGCCTTTGAGTGGTACACCGACATCGAGCCCGAGTCCATCAATAGTTGGGATCAGCTTGAAAGGGAATTCATCAACCGCTTCTACAGCATTCGCCGCATTGTAAGCATGCTAGAGTTGGCGAGTACAGAGCAATGGAAGGACGAACCTGTCGTCAACTACATTAATAGATGGCGTTCATTAAGTCTGGATTGTAAAGATCGGCTTTCTGAAACCTTCGCCATTGAGATGTGCGTTCAAGGCATGCACTGCAGGTTACATTACATCCTCCAAGGAATAAAACCGAGAACATTTAAGAAGCTGGCAACTCATTCCCACGACATAGAGTTGAGTATTGCCAATCATTGGAAGAATGAGCCGATCACGGACTTCAAGAAGGATATGGTGTTTGCCCCAAAGGTAGATGTTGACACGTAAATTTCGTTGCATACAAATGATGCATCACAAAGCTCCACGTGGCATATGACTCATCACAAATGGACAAGTCATCAATGACATGTGGCATAAATCAAGCAAGCGAAGTATAAAACATTCCCAAAATTTGGCTCAAGGTAGAAAACTCCCTTAAATTCGGCAAAACGGTCTAAAGTGATACAAAAACCGGAAAGAAAGCTAAGGATCTTCACAAAACAAGCAAGAATTGAAGATTGCTCACAAAATAGGCAACAAAGACTCTATAATTCGGCCAAAGGAGTATAGATGGTTGAAATTAAGACACAAAATATTCCTAAATTCTCCCATGGACGAATTAGGACATAAATCAAAGCCAAACCCACCCAAAGGCAAGCCTTGAGAAGTCTATAAATACAAGGTCCTCCCACAAGCATAAGGGTCGAAAATTCTACATTAAGAAGAACCTCTGCATAAATCTTTGAAGACTAATACCCTGCCAAAGCTCTATTTGAAGAACGTTCAACCAAAGCTGAAGCATTGTTTCGACCAATGCCAAAGCACTCTCTTGAAGAATCAACAAGCATTCATGCCGATTCTTTCAAAACCTTGTTGCAAGCTCAAAACTTGTAACGACGTTCATTTCAAGATCAAGTCGCCAAGACCCTTGAATCAACGAAATCCTGCATCAACATCACCTTTTGCTGTAACTTTGAGATGAAGACCATCCACACATCGTTTCAAGCTCAAAACTTGAAGCAATCGTTCAATCGTTCTTTAGAGATCAAGTCATCACGACCCTTGGATCAACAACCTATGCATCTACAACAAATTTGAAGACTAAATCAGAGGAAAATTGTAAACAGAGATTGTAACCTGCAAATTTAAATCAATACAAATCTACTTTGTACACGTGTTGTCGTTTCATTGGTTACAGAATTTTTGTGTTTACAAATTTGGCAAGCCCAATGGGACATCTCTGCCTCTCATCTCTGTCTTCAAACTCGCAAAAAGCACAAATGGTAGCAAGAAAGGATCAAGATGTTCCCGCTACCAACACGAAGAACAAGGGCATCATTGCCGCAAGTTGTGGCACTTTGGGCGTCACAACTCGGAGTAAGGCAAAAACTCTCTCTACTGTGCCTTCCACTCTTCCATCAACTCTGCCGAAAAAGCAAGAGCACCCGAGGCATGAACCTGTGATTACCTTAGGCTCGCTAAGGGCTCAAAGGGAAGAAAGTCTGAGGAGGTAGTTTGAGTATTTGACTTTTGACGCCGACTCAAGTAGCTCGTGTCCCGTAGCCATGCAAGTCATGACTACTGACCCCTCCATCAACTCTGCCGAAGGTTGATCCACCAAAGGAAGAAATTGACGAAAAGGAAGAGTCTGTAGTAGAGAAATGGGAGGAGAAGCTAGACTAAGCAACAACACTCATGGGATCTCTCTTTATCCAGCAGCTGCAGGAGATGATCATTAGCACCATCAAGGCGTCGTACCAAGGAAGCTCGCATGACTCCGTGCTATACTCAATGCCTTACTCCAAGGAGATTGATGCCTTAAGGATGCCAAAGGGTTATTAGCCACGAAAGTGAAGGAAAATTTGTGAAAAACATGTTCATTTGAGCAACATCTATGGCATGCAATTAACATTTAAAGGCGGAATCATGCTTGTATGCACTCAAAACAAAACATTACCTATGAAATTCAAAGCCTAGTAGTTATGCTGAACCATGACTCAACTCAAATCTTAAAGAAAGGAGTTGAGAAACTTTTATACCTTTGAAGCACCTCTTTGCTTAGCAAAGGTTAATCACCCATGTTGTCTCCTTGCTCCTTGGCTCCGTGGATATAGATGGAAGAATTGATTCTCCAAAAGTCCCCAAGGTAGGAGACCTCTAATTTTCGACACCAAGGATGGTGAAGGAAGAAGATGAGTGACCTTGGAGGAGGAAGGATTGCTAGCTAATCCCCTCCAAGGGGGCCGGCCTCCTAGAGAGAAAGGGAGAGACATGTTCTCTCCAATTTTCTCAAAAAGAAACCCTAATGATGAAATGGCTATAAAGTTGCCTTTATACCTCATCACAATGGAGTGGCAAACTTGCAATTAAGCCAAGTTCACTACCCTTCTCTATATGGCCAGCCACTTAAGGGTTTATTGGGCTTTCAAGCCCTTTGTGTTTTCAAGTTGTCATACAACTTGAGCTAATGAGCTTGACATTCAAATCCCATTGGGCCTTGCGGCCCAAAACTAACCCGAGGTCTACAACGAACTTATTCGTTTGATTAATTAACATATTAATTAATCCTAGCCATAAATAATTAAACCATTTAATTATCCTTACTCATCTTTGTTATATCCTTCAATCATTACCTTACACGGTGTGCGATCCATTAGGTTCCTTTTAGCGAGGCAGTGGGCGATTAGAACTCTTACTAATCGATTGTGAATTGAAACTTACTTTCAATTCTCGCTTTAGTGATTATACATCTTTAGGGCTTCCACAAGCCATGAATGACACCTAGCAGTATGTCATGGCTACCCAAGTTAATCAGAAGAGGTTGGAGAACCTATTCAGTTTGGGATTACAATGCAATACGGTCTTTCTCTAATACAATACTCTTGACCACATTGTTTGGTTTGATAGTTTATTCATGTCTACTATCCAGTGTGATTCTCTTACTTATATGATTACCTTGAATGTGATTTAGAACGACTTCCTAAATCTCATTCATACTCTGGCCAGAGATTCTTAATCATATCATAGAGTATTCTCCCTCAACATTTGAAGGTTAGAGATCCCTTGGTGCGCATTCACTTGCCTCCATGGCTAAGTGGCTTAACCCCAACTATGCCGTGGACACCCTCTGACGGAGTGACTTTGACATAGCCAAAGATCAAGGACCTAACCACAAGACAACTATGATGCCTCACGTCAAAGGACTACTTTGCATTATCCCAACCATGAGTTCTCATATGACATGAGTATGAGAACTCCTCGTTGATCGCGTTCAGTGGACTCGTTTACTATTTAGCACCTACATACTTATCTTGGTGTCAGTCACACCAATGAGTTGAGACCAATCACTCTCCCTAAGAGAAGACATAGCACGTACTGATCTTGACGGACTGTCAATGCCCAATTGGCAATCCTATGATCAGGAACATTTAGGATATGTATACGAAAGAGAATGGTCTCATGAATCTAACTTCTTTAGATCACATTCCCCCTATTACGTATTCCTTGGACTTATCGTTTAAGCATATAACATTTATATGAGACGGCTTAAAACAATAATCTTTGCCCTTTATATTAAACTAGATTAGTTTAACATGTGAAATGTCCGTAAAGTATCATCATATGATTGGTTTTAGGGTACATTTCCAACAATCTCCCACTTGCACTAGAGCCAACCAGCTTGGTCATTAGTGATGATACCTCTTCTGTAGTCATTTCAAAAGTGGCTGAGTAGTAGGCCTAGACAATGGATATCTATATGTTATCCATAGAAGCAACCTTGAGAATAACGACATCACCATTATACATGATTCTCAATCATGTGGTTCAGTCTCTCATTTGAGTTCGGATCTTGATGAGACCTTGATTCCCTGGCTTGAACTATCGCCCCATTAGTTTCGTAGTGTCGGCACACTAGAGACACTTTCTGGTTGAAACCGAATGGAGAGTTCATAAATGAACTTTCCCATCCAAACAACATTGTTGTAAACTTCTATATGGCGATATATTTTGCATTCATGATGGAACACACTAAAGTCATTACTTTTAATGTTTCCCCCCAAATATCTCTTAGTCATAATAAAGACATATCCTATTATCTCTTTATTCAAAATGAAGAGACATCCAATGATGGATACGATATTAGATTCATAATCTAATACTTTTACGCTTCCATTGCCTTACTCTAATTCTTCCTCATTCTTGAGGAATCTATCCTTTAGTATTTCTTAAATACATAAGGACTCACTTGACAGTTGCCTTGGTTCTGATCCTGGGCTTGCATTGATATCGTCTTGTACCAATCTTGGTACAACTCATGTCAACGTTTTTCATACAATATGAAATACATAAATCACCTTTCTGCGTACGCATAAAGGATTCTATTTACGCATTAATTCTTTGGGAGTTAAAGGGGTACGATCCCTTTGTGAAGAGCAGCTTCCTAGTCTTACTAGAATTGTCCTTCTGACTAAAGTTTGTCATCATATGGGAAACTTCCTAGCATCTTTTGTCTATCATTAGGGATTGATATAATCAAATTATATATACTGAAATCTATCATTATAGATTTCCATCCCATGTATATAGACTATGTCTCCCATATACATTATATCATTATAGAACGTTTAAAGTCATAACTTTTAACGAAGAAGAATTCCATTCATTTCTAAAATTAATATATCATATATATGTTCAAATTTAGGAATACGATTAACTCCCACTAATCTTTTGTAAACCTAGTAAACAAAAGATTCATTTACATCTTTATGAGAAATCAAACGATTTGATCTTTCTCTCATAAGACGCTTACAGCTCCCACTAGCTTGCTAAGATTCATGATGGATGGATCTTTACAACTTACACGTCTTGTGATTCTTAGTTTTAGACATATATTATCAAGACTATCTTGGTAATGGTTTCGGAAACCCATATTATGTCCAAACATTCAATCACCGTTTAGTTGTAGTTAGCAATCCTCGAATTAATGGAAACCAAGACTACGTCAAAGATGGTTTCTTCCAAGTCAACCAATCTCTTTGATTGTAGTCACCTTAAGCTACCAATTAGCTACGAAGGTTTCATTATTTCGTGTCAAATGGTAGTATACCATTTCCTTGAGTATATGTTGTATATACACTCAATGTAGTCATAAGGATTTTCATTCTTATTTCTTTCGAATTAAGAGGTGTAACTCTATGACATGGTCATAAAGTTCAAACCATTCAACTGAGACGGTTTATAAATCCTTCTCAACTACATCTGGAGCTTGTGGTGTAGGAACTAGGTTGTTATATTTGTTGATCATCATCTTGTCACTCAAAGAACCCATTCTTCGAGTTCTATCTCTCGTTCATTTGTTCTATCTTAGGCAAATCCTACTCTAGGATTACAATGAACCACCCAGTAAATAACATTTATTAGTTGGTTTATATAAGTGATATCCAAAAGTTAATTTAAGGATACCCCACAAGATTGTTCTCAAACAAATATTGCTTATTAGTGTTGGAAGTATGCCCACAAAGCCACTCATTTGATGTAATAGCTTTTGGAATACTTATTGTATTAGACTATTATATGTTTAATGAAGGGCAAAGCTTATTGTTAATCACTATTTATTGTATCATGTGTTTAAGCAATAAGGGAATCCAAGGAATATATTTAATCTAAGAGAGAAGTGATCTAAGTAAGTTAGATTAATGAGACCTTTCTCTTATGAACATTCCTAAAACGTTCCTAGCCATAGGATTGCCAATTGGGCAATGACAATCCACTAAGGTTAGTATGTGTTATGTTAACTCAAGCGTGAGTATGACTAGTCTCAAGTCATTTAGTGTTGGACACTAAGTCAAACACATAGGTGCTCAAAAGGTAATCGAGTACACTAAACAACGATCAAAATAGAGTTCGAACATACATGTCATGTAAGAACTCCTAAGTTGCAATATGCAAAGTAGTCCTTTGACCTGAGGCATCATTGATGTCTAATGGTTAGGTCCTTGATCTTTGATTATGTCAAAGGCATTCCATTGAGAGTGTCCACGACATTGTTGGGGTCAAGCTATCTAGTCATGTAGGCATGTGAATGCACAACAAGGGATCTCTAACCTTCCACGGTGGAAGGAGAATACTCTGAGATATGATTCGATAGTCTTTGGCCAAAGCATGCGAATATGACTTAGGAAGAATGTTCCAAATCATTATTCGATTGAATCATATAGAGAAGTATCACATTGGATAGTAGACATGAAAGAAACTATCACTCAAACAATGTGATTAAGAGTATTGTATTAGAGAATGATCGTATTGCATTGTAATTGTAACTGGATAAGTTCTCCAACCACTTCTACTTAGCTTGGGTAGCCATGACATACTGCTAGGTGTCACTCATGGTTTGTGGAAGCCCTGAGGATTAGCAAACACTAATCTTCATCAAAGGGAGAATTGAAATGTAGTTTCAATTCACAATCGATCGTTAAGAGTAACAATCGCCCACTGCCTCGCTAATTGGAACCTAATGGATCGTACACCGAGTAAGGGTGAAAGTGAAGAAATATAAATGAGATGGATAAGCAATTAAATAGTTTAATTGAGAATGGTCAAGATTAATTAATTAGTTAATTAATCTTACGAAAGGTTCGTATTGGGCTTTTAAGTTGGTTTTGGGTTTCGGGGCCCAAACGGGTTTTTGGTCCACAAGGCCCATTGAGTTTAGGTTGTGTGACAACTAAAACTAAATGGAAATTAACCCAAAAACAAAGTCAAAACCGGCCTAGGGTGAGGGTTATCAAACTTGGGTTAATTGCAAGTTTGCCACTCACATGTGAGGTGGTATAAAAGCATCTTTATAGCTTTTACCTCATTAGGGTTTTCTTGAGACAAAGAAGAGAAATATTTTCTCTCTTTTTCTCCATAGAGGCCGGCCACTTAGGGGAGGGATAGCTAGCAATCTTTCTTCCTCTAAGTCATCCATTTCATCTTCACACCTCATCCTTGGTGTGGAGACTTAGAGACACCAAACCTTTGGTGTTTTTGGAGATCCTTTCCTCACATCCTCAAGGAGCAAAGGAGTAACAAAAGGAAGTAAATCACAAGGAAGATCCAAGGAGCTAGGAGGTGACTTGAAGGCCCTCCACTTGGGTGAATCCCTTGTGTAAACAAGGATGAGCTTCAAGGGTAATGAATCTCAAAATCCTTTCTTCTCTTTAATGTTGTTAAAGAGTCTTGTGGTTCACCATTCACTAGGCTTTGAAAGTCATGGGTTTTAGAATTGTTTTTGAATGCATGCCTACTTTAAAGTGTTATTAGTTTGCATATGTGTTCAAATGTTCTCACATGTTCTTAGCTAGGACAAAATTTTTCCTTCAAGTGGTATCAGAGCCTAGGTCTAGTTTATGGTGAATCCTTTTGGGTTTTGTGTTTTTCATGGTTTGTGATTTAAATGTTGTAAATGTTACAAGCTTTGTTCTTGCTTTTGAATATAAATTTTGCTTGAAAGTTTAGCATCTCAAATGTTGTAGATGTAGTTCATTTAAGCATGAATATTGGAACAAAAATTTGGTGCCATGTATGTGGGGAAATTCGGCCAAATCCAAGGGTGGATTTTTGGGTTCATGTTTGTCTTGTTAAAATTGTTTTAAAGTGACTTTTGGAACCCCTAAGTACCCTAGGATGTTAACCCTCTTTTATGTAGTGAAAATTTGAGTTTTATTGAGTGAAAACATTCATGGAGCTCCTATGAGTTTTCATGTGTGTTCTTCAATGTTCTTGTTGTTCTTATCAAGAACAAAAAGGGTTGGAGTTTTGATTCAAAGTGTTTGGTGGTTTTCATAAAGTTTTGGTTTAATTTTGATTGGTGATGGATGATTGGTGATGGATGATTTATGTCTTTATTGTTTGACAAAACATTTTCTTACAACCCATACCAATCAACTTTTCCACACCTACCTATCAACTTTTTCAAAACACTTTCAAATTTTGAATTTTTCACCAAAACCTTTCCCCCCTCCTTTTTCACTACCAAAACCGGCCACCCTATTATGTAGGGTATTTTTGGGCCTTTTATGCAATTACATAAAGTTTTGATACTTTTGTGTATTTGTACTTTCGCCCAAAAGTTTACGTTTTTACGTAAAGGTCCAAAATCACTAAAGGACAAATTGTTTTGCTCCTTTAATGAATTTTTTGTGATTGTAGAAATTTTTGGGTTCTAGTTGTAATTACATGAAGTTGTGGACTCTTGTGTTTTTACAAAGTGACCCCAAAAGTTTATGTTTTTACATTGTGGCCCAATAGTTGTGGCCATTACTTTTCGGCCCAAATTAGGATGAGAACAAAATGGTTTTGTTTCTTTAAAATGAGAATTGGATTTTCATTTCATTTAGTTCCATTTAAATAAATTCTATGAATTCGAAAACCAATTGTTTAAGTTGCTTTCTTAGTTAATGTGATTGACTAAGAAAAGGATGATTATGAACCAAAGGCCTCGATAATTGAGCTATGTGATTGGCCGCTTTACATTATGAATGTTTGGGTTAAGTAGTTTAGATTTGAATGTAATTTGATTAGTTCAAATGTGTTGTAAAAGGGCATAAGTCCTTCCAATTTGTTGTAAAAGGGCATAAGCCCTTCTCTTTATTTCAAGTATTCCTTTTTGTTTATTTGTATGCAAATTGGAATAGTTGGGTCCAACGCCCAATAGGAAATAACGGTTTAATTAGATTAAACGCGTAACTAAAATCAACAACTACCTACTTTAGACCCAAGGTCCAACACAAGGCTCGTGTTGGATGAAATCAAACGGTTCATAATCATCCTAAGTCCTTTTAATAAGATTAAAATGAAATTGATGTCGCCCAACACTACTCCCTCGACAAAACGAATATTAAGTTGATAAGCGAGAGATGCTTTGAACATCTCTTCGTAGGCCTTCCACCGTGGTGAGCTCCAATCGTTTGTGACTTGTACACCAGCTTCACCCTATCATGGGGAAGTTCAAAGTATATGCTTACCTTCAGGAGGAGTTCATATGAACATACATGATGTGGTGAGGTAGGCAACGAGGATGGGCAACATCATATCATTGTGAGGCTATTCTTGAACCCCTACACGAACTAGCATGGTGGGAATAACTTAACTAAGTGCAATGGTGCCAACATCATATCATTGTGAGGCATCATTCTCTAGAGGCCAAACTAGATGGGTAATTACAAGAGTTGTAAATGACTAAAGCGTTATTCTCTCATCACTATTGTTGCTAACCAACATCATATCATTGTGAGGTGGGCTTGGTAATGGTGAGTCTCCCATACCCCACTAAGAGTTCAACATAACTCTCGGATTCTATTGAGGGATGTGGAATTTGCCAAAAATAGTGGGTGGTACTATTTGATTTAAGACCCAATCAAGTAGTTTTAAAATCAATAATCTAATATGATTTCTGTTATGTTATGTAGTTAACGACGTGCCTAAAATTACACCTACCATTGTACTTGACAAAATTGGCCTTAGGGGCCAACGTTTCCTTGCTTGGTTTCATCATATTAAGAATGTCTCAAAGACGAATGACATATCGTATGTGCTTAAGCAATCCCCTCCTCATGTACCTCCTACGAAACTAGCTTCAAAGGAGGAGTGTCAAAATTATGGTAGACACTATGAGGATGACTTACAAGCCAAATGCTTAATCCTCACTTCACTTAGTGAGGAGCTTAAGAAGCTACATGAGCACATGGACACTTCTTGTGCCATGGTTGATAGTTTGCATAAGATGCATGACATTGAGACAAGTAACGTACGATTCTCAAATGTTTGTAGTCTATTAAATGCCAAAGTGGCAAAGGGGACATCGGTCCAAAAACATAGACAAAAGATGGAAAGGATCTTTCAAGATCTTGAAAGTTTAGGAACTTCCATCGATGGGAAAATGGCCCAAGACTTTTTCCTTGCATCTCTCTCGGATGATTTCACTAAGTTTATAGTAAACTATAAAGTGAATAGATTTGATCATACTTTTACCGAGATGATTGACATATGCTGTAAGTTTGAACAAAGTTTCAAAAAGGACAGTGGGAGTGAGAATGCAATCATAAGGAAAAGGTTGCATAAGAAGAAGGCAAGAAAATCCAAAGGAACATGCTTTCATTGTGGAAAGGATGAACGTTGGAAGAAGAAATACAGGGTGCGCATTGCGAGCCTTATGACAAGAACTTTTGAAGGGACTAATTCTGTCATAAAAAGTGCTTTTACAATGAGCTCCAATTCCTGGATATTTGATTCAGGCGCTAGTCAACATATCTGCAATTCGTTGCAGGGACTAACAGAGAGCGGGACACTGCGCAATAGGGAGATGGTTGTGAGAGTTGGGAACGGCACTAAGATCTCTGCAAAAGCGATTGGCACCTACATGCTTAAACTACCCTCTAGGGAAGTCTTGGAACTCAAAAATTGTTTATATTTTCCTTCATGTATAAAGAATTTGATTTCTATCTCTATGCTTTTACGAGATGGGCACTCAGTATTGTTTGACAAAATGAGTTGCACTTTATACTTGAACGGTCGTATTATCTCTCATGGTAATATGATAGAGGGACTTTTTCACCTAGAGACAAGTAGTGGGTTGCACTGTATTGAAAGCGGGAATACCTCAAAACCCAAAAGGGCTAGAGAAGAAGTTAACCGAGAAAAGATGTGGCATCTTAAACTTGGACATGTAAACCTTGATAAGATTCGCAACATGTCGAAAGACGGATATTTCCGCCTATTAGGTAATGACCAAATGGGTACTTGTGAATGTTGCTTGAAAGGGAAGATGACCAAATCTCCGTTCACTGGGAAGGGAGAGCGTGCCACTGAAATTCTAGGGTTAGTCCACACTGACGTATGTGGACCTATGTCTACTACGTCGAGAGGAGGCTTCTCTTACTATATCACATTCACCGACGATCACTCTCGGTTTGGCTATGTGTATCTTATGAAGTACAAGTCAGAATCATTTGAAAAGTTCAAAGAATTCAAGAATGAAGTTGAGAAGCAAACTGGGAAGCAGATAAAGATCCTAAGATCAGATCGAGGGGGAGAGTATCTAAGCAACGAGTTCCTAGATTATCTCAAAGAGTGTGGAATAATATCACAGTGGACTCCACCGGGAACTCCACAACTTAATGGAGTTTCTGAAAGGAGAAATCGAACCTTGATGAACATGGTTCATTCTATGATGAGTTTCGCAGATCTACCAGTAGCATTCTGGGGATATGCTCTATATACAGCAGCTTACTTGCTTAATAGAGTACCTTCCAAGTCAGTTTCACATACGCCCTATGAGATATGGCATGGAAGAAAGCCAAGTCTTAATCATATTAAGATTTGGGGTTGTGAAGCATATGTCAAGAAGCTTGAAGCTGCTAAGCTTGAAGCGAGATCAGTTAGGTGCTATTTTGTGGGATATCCTAGAGAAACTATGGGATATGAGTTCTACCATCCTGACGACCAGAAAGTCTTTGTCACCAGAACTGCTAAGTTTCGAGATGACGAATTTGTTCTCAAAGGAACTACAAGTAAAATGATGGATATTAATGAGATTAATGATGAACCACAAACAAGCACTCGACAAGTTGACAACCCTGTTCCCGAACCCTTAGCTCCACGTAGATCTGAACGGGTCAGCCGGCCACCTCAGAGGTATGGCTTGGATAATGACTTTGGGGAATTGCACTTTCTAGGTGACAATGACACAAAGGAGGATCTTAGAGACTACACTGAAGCAATGTTCGACATTGATTCAAAGAGATAGCAAGAGGCCATGAAATCCGAGATGGATTCCATGTATCAAAATCAGGTCTGGACTCTTGAAGACCCTCCAGAAGGTATAGTACCTGTTGGAAACAAATGGGTATTCAAGAGGAAGATAGGCGTTGATGGGAACGTGGAGACTTATAAGGCTAGATTAGTAGCCAAAGGTTACAGGCAAAGAGAAGGGATTGACTACGAAGAAACTTTCTCTCCTGTAGCCATGATTAAGTCCATTCAGATTTTGCTTGCTATAGCTGCGTACCATGATTATGAGATATGGCAAATGGACGTGAAGACGGCCTTTCTGAATGGCTACCTAAAGGAAGAGCTCTATATGACTCAACCCGAAGGTTTCGTGTCCAAGTCTGAAAAGACTAAGGTATGCAAGCTTCAAAGGTCCATTTATGGACTTAAACAAGCCTCCAGGAGCTGGAATATTCGTTTTGACACAGAAATCAAATCGTTTGGTTTTACTCAAAACGAAGACGACAATTGTGTTTATCAAAAGGTCGTTGGGGATGCAGTTGTATTCCTAGTGTTATATGTAGATGACATATTACTATTCGGGAATGACACTGCAGTACTTTCTTCTGTAAAAGTGTGGTTGTCCAAAACCTTCCACATGAAAGATTTGGGAGATGCATCTTATGTGCTTGGGATAAAGCTCTATCGTGATAGATCTAGAAAATTAATTGGATTATCCCAATCTATGTACATAGATAAGGTGCTAAGTAGGTTCCAGATGGAACAATCTAAGAAAGGTTTTCTTCCTGTCAGACATGGAATTCACCTTTCTAAATCCATGGAACCTAAAACTCCTGAAGAAATACGGCAGATGAGTGCTATTCCTTATGCTTCTGCCATAGGAAGTCTCATGTATGCCATGATATGCACAAGGCCTGATATCGTATATGCTGTGAGCATTACTAGTCGATATCAATCTAACCCAGGATCAGAACACTGGGCAGCTGTCAAGACGGTCCTTAAGTACTTAAGAAGAACTAAGGACATGTTCCTCGTTTACGGAGGAGCGACAGAGTTGCGAGTAGAAGCCTATACAGACGCAGATTTCGAATCTGACGTCGACGATAGAAGTTCCAACTCCGGATATGTGTTCACTCTGAATGGTGGGGCTGTCAGCTGGAAAAGCAAGAAACAATCTGTAATTGCTGATTCCACGACAGAGGCTGAATATGTCGCTGCAGCTGAAGTCGGCAAAGAAGCGTTCTGGATGAAGAAGTTCATTACTGAACTTGGAGTGGTTCCAACCATTACATCACCAGTAACTTTGTACTGTGATAATAGTGGGGCAATAGCTCAAGCCAAGGAACCCAGGGCTCATCAAAAGAACAAGCATTTTCACAGACGCTTTAATATCATTAGAAGATATGCTGCCGAGGGGAAAGTCAACATCCTCAAGGTTGCCTCAGCCGCTAACGTAGCAGATCCACTGACGAAGCCAATGTCTCAAATCCAACTTGACCACCATATGGAACAGATGGGTATTAGATACATGGGAAGGTGGCTTTGAGTGCAAGTGGGAGATTGTTGGAAGTATGCCCACAAAGCCACTCATTTGATGTAATAGCTTTTGGAATACTTATTGTATTAGACTATTATATGTTTAATGAAGGGCAAAGCTTATTGTTAATCACTATTTATTGTATCATGTGTTTAAGCAATAAGGGAATCCAAGGAATATATTTAATCTAAGAGAGAAGTGATCTAAGTAAGTTAGATTAACGAGACCTTTCTCTTATGAACATTCCTAAAACGTTCCTAGCCATAGGATTGCCAATTGGGCAATGACAATCCACTAAGGTTAGTATGTGTTATGTTAACTCAAGTGTGAGTATGACTAGCCTCAAGTCATTTAGTGTTGGACACTGAGACAAACACATAGGTGCTCAAAAGGTAATCGAGTACACTGAACAACGATCAAAAGAGAGTTCGAACATACATGTCATGTAAGAACTCGTAAGTTGCAATATGCAAAGTAGTCCTTTGACCTGAGGCATCATTGATGTCTAATGGTTAGGTCCTTGATCTTTGATTATGTCAAAGGCATTCCATTGAGAGTGTCAACGACATTGTTGGGGTCAAGCTATCTAGTCATGTAGGCATGTGAATGCACAACAAAGGATCTCTAACCTTCCATAGTGGAAGGTGAATACTCTGAGATATGATTCGAGAGTCTTTGGCCAAAGCATACGAATATGATTTAGGAAGCATGTTCCAAATCATATTCAATTGATTCATATAGAGAAGTATCACATTGGATAGTAGACATGAAACAAACTATCACTCAAACAATGTGATCAAGAGTATTGTATTAGAGAAGGACCGTATTGCATTGTAATTGTAACTGGATAGGTTCTCCAACCACTTCTACTTAGCTTGGGTAGCCATGACATACTGCTAGGTGTCACTCATGGTTTGTGGAAGCCCTGAGGATTAGCAAACACTAATCTTCATCAAAGGGAGAATTGAAATGTAGTTTCAATTCACAATCGATCGTTAAGAGTAACAATCGCCCACTACCTCGCTAATTGGAACCTAATGGATCGTACACCGAGTAAGGGTGAAAGTGAAGAAATATAAATGAGATGGATAAGCAATTAAATAGTTTAATTGAGAATGGTCAAGATTAATTAATTAGTTAATTAATCTTACGAAAGGTTCGTATTGGGCTTTTAAGTTGGTTTTGGGTTTCGGGGCCCAAACGGGTTTTTGGTCCACAAGGCCCATTGAGTTTAGGTTGTGTGACAACTAAAACTAAATGGAAATTAATCCAAAAACAAAGTCAAAACCGGCCTAGGGTGAGGGTTATCAAACTTGGGTTAATTGCAAGTTTGCCACTCATATGTGAGGTGGTATAAAAGCATCTTTATAGCTTTTACCTCATTAGGGTTTTCTTGAGACAAAGAAGAGAAATATTTTCTCTCTTTTTCTCCATAGAGGCCGGCCACTTAGGGGAGGGATAGCTAGCAATCTTTCTTCCTCTAAGTCATCCATTTCATCTTCACACCTCATCCTTGGTGTGGAGACTTAGAGACACCAAACCTTTGGTGTTTTTGGAGATCCTTTCCTCACATCCTCAAGGAGCAAATGAGTAACAAAAGGAAGTAAATCACAAGGAAGATCCAAGGAGCTAGGAGGTGACTTGAAGGCCCTCCACTTGGGTGAATCCCTTGTGTAAACAAGGATGAGCTTCAAGGGTAATGAATCTCAAAATCCTTTCTTCTCTTTAATGTTGTTAAAGAGTTTTGTGGTTCACCATTCACTAGGCTTTGAAAGTCATGGGTTTTAGAATTGTTTTTGAATGCATGCCTACTTTAAAGTGTTATTAGTTTGCATATGTGTTCAAATGTTCTCACATGTTCTTAGCTAGGACAAAATTTTTCCTTCAATTAGCACACAACCCCAAATCTTAACATGATTAAGACTTGGCTTTCTTTCCAACTACATCCTATGGAGTTATGAAAATTTTGGAAGATCTTCTAATTGACAATCATATTGTCTTAGAAGTATATATATCATATATATATGGGTAATTTGATAACATCTAACGAACTACATCCTTTTAGAGTTCGTTATTTTCCTAATGGAGAAATCCATTATCTTATGATGCTACTTTCCTTGATTTCTATCAAGGAAACTCTTCTAAAGTGTTATATTTCCTTGGATCAAATCTAAGGAGGTAAATACTTTAGACGTCTTACTCATCAATTTTCATTCTTGAATTCTTTGAAACCTTTTACAAAGTATTCGGACTTTTGTTTATTCAAAATAAACGATAGTCCAACCGAGAGCGATCTTCGGTGAATGTCATACAACATGAGTAGTATTATGTTGTGGACAAGTACCACTAACATCTAAGTGAATTAACCTCAACGACTTTGTGATTCTTTCTTCTTTCCAAAAGAATAAAGATTCGAACATTTCGCCTCTATACAATTTTAACAAGAAGGCATTGGATCCGGACCTAACGATCCACAGTATCCATCTATGACCAACTCGTAATTTATGTTTTTAGAGGTGTCACAACTAAGTTGGGATTAGTCACTACCTTGCAACCTTTTGGGTTTTAAGCATCGTCATATTCTAAACAGTTAACACTACCACATTATCTCTACTATAGAGACAATCAATTAGATTATAATAATCCAATCATTGATTAATAAAGAACAATGTTTTGTCAAACAAAACATTCATCCATCTCTTATAGTGACGGAATTAAGTTCCTTTATTCAAACTGGAATGTAAAGACAATCTTTGTTTTTCCAATTCCTTTGGTAGTTCATATGAGGAAGTAAGTACTATCTGCTTTCGCAGAGATCTATATTTGATTCACGTTCTGAATGTGAAGTACTTTCTCTTCTCTCATTAATCTTCTACTTCTTATTAGCCACACTTTTACAACGATTGTAAAAACATAGTTACTAATACGGAATCAAGCATTCAAGTAGAAGAACTAACTATTTTGAACTATTCAAGAACAATTTACAACACCTTCGAAAGGTGTGTTCTTGACACTTGCAAGACATTTCTTGCATATACCCCTTCCAATGTCCATCCTTTCATAAAGAAAGTTTGTTCCCTTGGAGTTATTTTGCCTTCTTCATATGACTTCTCCCTTGACTACAATAGTCATGGTCCCCAAACTCCCACTATGTCTCTTGAAACTTATTTCAATTGTGTTATACACAACAAACGACTTGGAGAGCGTGCGGTTATTGTTCATTATATAGTTTACAATAAACTTAGTGAACCATATGGATAGGGACACAAAGGTGAAGTCCTAGGCTAGTTTCCCTCTCGTGAAGTGGTTTACCACTTCAACACTCAATGATTCAAAATCATCATAAGTCCATGTTGATGGACTATTTTTGTCAACCAACCATCTTGTTCTAAACAAGATTACAAACATTCAAGAGTTGTTCAAGGCAACTCTCATTTCTTCATACAACAATTTGTAAGTGAAGAATCATGGGACATGAAGTGTCCATGCCCTTGTGCTTACTTCTCAAGTTCCTTGTTCATTTAACAATGAAACAAGCACTAGTGTTTGCATAAACTAAGGGTTGTTCTAAGCAACTCTTATTTCTTCATACAACGATTTGTAAGTGAAGAACTATGACACAAAAAGTGTTCATGTCTTTGTGCTAATCTCCATAAGTTCCTTTGTTCATACAACAAAGGAATAAGCATTGGTTGTTTGTGTTGTCCTCTTTATGATAGACTTATCTAACATGTTCTTCCAATGATACATTATCAATAGGAAAATTGTGAGGATGAGACTACGTAGGCACATATGCAATCCATTCAAGACAATCTATGGGATTGTGGTACCAAGTCCGGAAACTAAAGCCTTTGGCTTTTCTTTGTCAAGTTTTGGATAGCATTTGCAAATATATCGGTAAATAAATACATAACAAATATAAATTGATTGATTTTAAGCCTTTTGATCCGGGTCTTTAAATCAAATAGCACCACCCACTATTTTCGGCAAATTCCATATCCCTCATCGGAATTCGAGAGTTTTGGAGAAAACTCTTAGTAGGGTATGGGAGGCTCACTATTACCAAGCCCACCTCACAATGATATGATGTTGGTTAGCAACAATAATAATGAGAGAGTACGCTTACTCATTTACATCTAATGTAAGTACCCATCTTATTTGGACTCTAGAGAATGAAGCCTCACAATGATATGATGTTGGCTCCATTGCACTTAGTTAAGTCATTCCCACCATGCAAGTTCGAGTAGGGGTTTAAGAACAACCTCACAATGATATGATGTTGATCATTCTCGTTGCCTACCTTCACAACATCATGTATGCGTATAGGACTCTTCCTGAGTGTAAGCACGCACTTTGTACTCCCCCATGATAGGGTGAAGTCGGTGTACGAGTCACAAACGATCGGAGCCTACCACGGTGGAAGGCCACGAAAGAGTGTTCAAAGCACTCTCACACTTATCAACTTAATAATGGTTTAGTTGAGGGTTTTAGGTCTCATCACATATAAGCATTTATTTTAATCTTATTAAAACAATTCGGTCTTATTACAACTATTGGTCCATTTGATTGATTTAGTAGTATATGATGCTCCCACTAAGCTTGTAAAACGGTTTTTAAAGCAAGAGTATATGGTACTACTAACATAAACTTTGCATTCATTGATGGACTATATAGTTACCTTAGGGCCTTAGGATGACTATGAACCTTTGATTCGATCTAACACGAGCCTACTGTTGGACCTCGGTCTAGGGATGGAGATTGATTTTAGTTATGCATTTAATCATATTAAGGCGTGTTTCTCCTATTGGGCGTTGGACCCAACTACTCCAATTTCATGCATATCAAATAAACAAGAAAGGAGTACTTTAAGGTAAAGAAGAGCTTATGCTCTTTACAACATTTGATCAAAACAAATTACTTTAAAGTAAAGAAGAGCTTATGCTCTTTTACAACTTTTGATCATATCAAATTACAACCAAAATTAATCTACACATTCCCATGGTTCAAACAAATTTGAGACGGCCTTTCACATAACTCAATTATCGTAGGCTTAGGTTCATAATCACCCTTTCTTTAATTAATTAACACTTTAAGTAATTAAACTTGAATGCAACATTTTCATTTGGTTTTTGTATCCATAGAGTTGATTTAAATAGAGCTAAATAAAATGAAAATCCAATTCTCATTTAAAGATACAAAACTATTTTGTTCCCTACTAATTTGGACCAAAAAACAATAATCTCAACCATTGGGCTATATTGCGAAACACAAACTTTTGGGGTCACTTTGTAAAAACACAAAAGTCCACTACTTCATGTAATTACAACTAGAACCCAAAAATTTCAACAAATACAAAAACTTCAATAAAGGAGCAAAACAATTTGTCCTTTAGTGTTTTTGGGCCTTTACGTAAAACCGTAAACTTTCGGGTCAAAGTACAAATACACAAAAGTATCAAAACTTTATGTAATTGCATAAAAGCCCCAAAAGTACCCTACTTGTAGGGTTGGCCGGTTTTGGATGAGAGAGGTGTCATAAACTTTTGAATTTTTCAACAAAAGTGAAAGGTGATGGGTTGGTTTGAAAAAGTAGGTATAGGTGTGTAAGAGAAGTACCAATCAAGTACAAAAATTCAAACACATTTTCAACCATCCATCATTAAAACAAAGACTTTATGTAATCAACTAAAACTTTGAATCAAAATACCCAACCTTTTTGTTCTTGCCAAGAACATAACAAGAACAATGAAGAACATCCATGAAAAACCCATAAGAGCTCCATGAACATTTTTCACCTAAAGACACCCAGAAAACTCTCAAACTTGAGGGAAAAAGCATATTACCATACTAGGGTACTTAGGGGTTCCTAATGTCACTTTAAAACACTTTTAACAAGACAAACATGAACCCAAAAATCCACCCTTTGGATTTGGCCGAATTTCCCCAAAAACATGGCACCAAATTTTAGCTCCAAAATTCATGCTCATATGAACTACATCTACAACATTTGAGATGGCAAATTTTCTAACAAAATTTACATTCAAAGAAGCAAGAATAAAGCTTGTAACAATTACAACATTCAAATCACAAACAATGAACTACAAAACCCAAAAGGATTCACCAACTACTAGACCTAGGCTCTTGATACCACTTGAAGGAAAATTTGTGAAAAACATGTTCATTTGAGCAACATCTATGGCATGCAATTAACATTTAAAGGCGGAATCATGCTTGTATGCACTCAAAACAAAACATTACCCATGAAATTCAAAGCCTAGTAGTTATGGTGAACCATGACTCAACTCAAATCTTAAAGAAAGGAGTTGAGAAACTTTTATACCTTTGAAGCACCTCTTTGCTTAGCAAAGGTTAATCACCCATGTGAGGGCCTTCTTTCCTTTGTCTCCTTGCTACTTGACTCCATGGATATGGATGGAAGAATTGATTCTCCAAAAGTCCCTAAGGTAGGAGACCTCTAATTTTCGACACCAAGGATGGTGAAGGAAGAAGATGAGTGGCCTTGGAGGCGGAAGGATTGCTAGCTAATCCCCTCCAAGGGGGCCGGCCTCCTAGAGAGAAAGGGAGAGACATGTTCTCTCCAATTTTCTCCAAAAGAAACCCTAATGATGAAATGGCTATAAAGTTGCCTTTATACCTCATCACAATGGAGTAGCAAACTTGCAATTAAGCCAAGTTCACTACCACTCTCTATATGGCCGGCCACTTAAGGGTTTATTGGGCTTTCAAGCCCTTTGTGTTTTCAAGTTGTCATACAACTTGAGCTAATGGGCTTGACATTCAAATCCCATTGGGCCTTGCGGCCCAAAACTAACCCGAGGTCTACAACGAACTTATTCGTTTGATTAATTAACATATTAATTAATCCTAGCCATAAATAATTAAACCATTTAATTATCCTTACTCATCTTTGTTATATCCTTCAATCATTACCTTACACGGTGTGCGATCCATTAGGTTCCTTTTAGCGAGGCAATGGGCGATTAGAACTCTTACTAATCGATTGTGAATTGAAACTTACTTTCAATTCTCCTTTTAGTGATTATACATCTTTAGGGCTTCCACAAGCCATGAGTGACACCTAGCAATATGTCATGGCTACCCAAGCTAATCAGAAGAGGTTGGAGAACCTATTCAGTTTAGGATTACAATGCAATACGGTATTTCCCTAATACAATACTCTTAACCACATTGTTTGGTTTGATAGTTTATTCATGTCTACTATCCAGTGTGATTCTCTTACTTATATGATTACCTTAAATGTGATTTGGAACGACTTCCTATATCTCATTCATACTCTGGCCAGAGATTCTTAATCATATCATAGAGTATTCTCCCTCAACATTTGAAGGTTAGAGATCCCTTGTTGCGCATTCACTTGCCTCCATGGCTAAGTGGCTTAACCCCAACTATGCCGTGGACACCCTCTGACGGAGTGACTTTGACATAGCCAAAGATCAAGGACCTAACCACAAGACAACTATGATGCCTCAGGTCAAATGACTACTTTGCATTATCCCAACCATGAGTTTTCATGTGATATGAGTATGAGAACTCCTCGTTGATCGCGTTCAGTGGACTCGTTTACTATTGAGCACCTACGTACTTATCTTGGTGTCAGTCACACCAATGAGTTGAGACCAATCACTCTCCCTAAGAGAAGACATAGCACGTACTGATCTTGATGGACTGTCAATGCCCAATTGGCAATCCTATGATCAGGAACATTTTGGATATGTATACGAAAGAGAATGGTCTCATGAATCTAACTTCTTTTGATCACATTCCCCCAACTACATATTCCTTGGACTTATCGTTTAAGCATATAACATTTATATGAGACGGCTTAAAACAATAATCTTTGCCCTTTATATTAAACTAGATTAGTTTAACATGTGAAATGTCCGTAAAGTATCATCATATGATTGGTTTTAGGGTACGTTTCCAACAGAAAGTTCATGCAATTCGATGGAAAGGGCAATCCTAAACAACATATTGCCCATTTAACCGAAACTTGCAACAACGCTGGGACAGAGGGAGACTACCTCGTCAAGTAGTTCATGCACTCGCTGAAAGGTAATGCCTTTGATTGGTACACCGACCTCAAGCCCGAATCCATCAACAGCTAGGATCAGCTTGAAAGGGAATTCCTTAACCGCTTCTACAGCACCCACCATACCGTAAGCATGCTGGAGTTAACAAGTACGAAGCAATGGAAAGATGAACCTGTTATCAACTACATCAATAGATGGCGTTTGTTAAGTCTGGATTACAATGATCAGCTTTCTGAAACCTCCGCGATTGAGATGTGTGTTCAAGGCATGCACTGGGGGCTACATTACATCCTCCAAGGCATAAAGCTGAGAACATTTGAGGAGCTGGAAACTCGTTCCCATGACATGGAGCCGAGTATCGCCAATCATAGGAAGAATGAGCCAATCACCGACTTCAAGAAGGATAAGGTGTTGCTTCGAAGGTAGACAAGACTGGGAAGAAGCTCGCCAATAAAGCTTTTACCATCAACACCACCCTCATCAAGACCTCCTCTGCGCCCGTCAAAATATCCTCCAAGAACAAAGCGAATGAGATAAAGAGAGGTAAGCCTTTTCTCACCCAACATAGGTTCAAAAAAACCTTAAGGGTGCTGGAGCAGAAAACCTACCATTTTCCGAACTCCGTCATGGCTGCAATGCTAGATAACCTGCTAGAGAAGTAAGTGATCAAGCTACCTGAATTCAAGAGCCCTAAAGAGATGAATCGAGGTAACGATCCTAAGTACTGCAAGTACCATCATATCGTGAGCCATCATGTTGGCAAATGCTTCGTCCTTAAGCAGCTCATCATGAAGCCGGCACAACAAGGACGAATTGAACTTGACATTGAAGACACTGCCACAACACACACTAATACGATTGTGTTTGGATCCTTCGATCCCGTGCCTCTCCAAGTGACGCATGCCCACTCCCATCCCTGCTAAAGCTGCACGGCACCTTCTACACAACCATCGCTGAGGGTAAATGACCAAAATGCACTTACCAACGATAAAGAAGGATGAACACTGGTGACCTACAAAAAAACAAGGAAGCCAAGACCACAAGCCGCAAAGCCAAAGGTAGAACAAGCGAGAAAGCACCGCCACCGCAACAATAGGAAGCCCAAGAGAAATGTAAGGGCTGCTAAGCCGACACACACTGGGGAACTTATGGAGCAAGAGCCGTGCATTCCCGTCTCCTTGCACGAGTACTTCCTGAACGATTTCTTCCAACAGTGCACTACTACTGCCTTGAATTAGAGATAAAAGAGCCTTCAAAAGGCAAAGCTGTCATCGTCAAGGAAGGAAAAACTCCTACGCCTGAAGAAAGCTTGGCTTCATACTTTAGCATCGAGGAGGCGCTGTGATTACCCCAAGAGATTCACAGAGCACTAATAGCGGTCTTGAAAAGTACCGACGACCACGAAATGCAACAAAGAAAGGACAAAGGCCTAGAGCTTCGGCCACATGAATACGCCACATGCTGTGCTACCTATGATGTGAAGGAAAAATTTTGTCCTAGCTAAAAACATGTGAGAACATTTGAACACATATGCAAACTAATAACACTTTAAAGTAGGCATGCATTCAAAAACAATTCTAAAACCCATGACCTTCAAAGCCTAGTGAATGGTGAACCACAAGACTCTTTAACAACATTAAAGAGAAGAAAGGATTTTGAGATTCATTACCCTTGAAGCTCATCCTTGTTTACACAAGGGATTCACCCAAGTGGAGGGCTTCAAGTCACCTCCTAGCTCCTTGGATCTTCCTTGTGATTTACTTCCTTTTGATACTCATTTGCTCCTTGAGGATGTGAGGAAAGGATCTCCAAAAACACCAAAGGTTTGGAGTCTCTAAGTCTCCACACCAAGGATGAGGTGTGAAGATGAAATGGATGACTTAGAGAAGAAAAGATTGCTAGCTATATCTTCTCAAAGTGGCCGGCCTCTTTTAGAGAAAAAGAGAGAAAATGTTTCTCATCTTTGCCTCAAGAAAACCCTAATGAGGTAAAAGCTATAAAGATGCTTTTATACCACCTCACATGTGAGTGGCAAACTTACAATTAACCCAAGTTTGATACCCTTCACCCTAGGCCGGTTTTGACTTTGTTTTTGGGTTAATTTCCATTTAGTTTTAGTTGTCACACAACCTAAACTCAATGGGCATTGTGGACCAAAAAACCCTTTTGGGCCTCGAAACCCAAAACCAACTTAAAAGCCCAATACGAACCTTTTGTAAGATTAATTAACTAATTAATTAATCTTGACCATTCTCAATTAAACTATTTAATTGCTTATCCATCTCATTTATATTTCTTCACTTTCATCCTTACTCGGTGTACGATCCATTAGGTTCCAATTAGCGAGGCAGTGGGCGATTTTTACTTTTAACGATCGATTGTGAATTGAAACTACATTTCAATTCTCCCTTTGATGAAGATTAGTGTTTGCTAATCCTCAGGGCTTCCACAAACCATGAGTGACACCTAGCAGTATGCCATGGCTACCCAAGCTAAGTAGAAGTGGTTGGAAAACCTATCCAGTTACAATTACAATGCAATACGATCATTCTCTCATACAATACTCTTAATCACATTGTTTGAGTGATAGTTTGTTTCGTGTCTACTATGCAATGTGATACTTCTCTATATGATTCAATCGAATAATGAGTTGGAACATTCTTCCTAAGTCATATTCGTATGCTTTGGCCAAAGACTCTCGAATCATATCTCAGAGTATTCTCCTTCCACCATGGAAGGTTAGAGATCCCTTCTTGTGCATTCACATGCCTACATGAGTAGATAGCTTGACCCCAACAATGTCATGGACACTCTCAATGGAATGCCTTTGACATAATCAAACACCTAACCATTTGACATCAATGATGCCTCAGGTCAAAGGACTACTTTGCATATTGCAACTTATGAGTTCTTACATGACATGTATGTTCGAACTCTATTTTGATCATTGTTCAGTGTACTCGATTACCTTTTGAGCACCTATGTGTTTGTCTCAGTGTCTAACACTAAATGACTTGAGACTAGTCATACTCACGCTTGAGTTAACATAACACATACTTACCTTAGTGGATTGTCAATGCCCAATTGGCAATCGTATGGCTAGGAACGGTTTAGGAATGTTCATAAGAGAAAGGCCTCGTTAATCTAACTTACTTAGATCACTTCTCTCTTAGATTAAATACATTCCTTGGATTCCCTTATTGCTTAAATACATGATACAATAAATAGTGATTAACAATAAGCTTTGCCCTTCATTAAACATATAATAGTTTAACACAATAAGTGTTCCAAAAGCTATTACATCAAATGAGTGGCTGTGTGGGCATACTCCCAACAATCTCCCATTTGCACTCAAAGCCAC
The DNA here is from genome assembly GCA_024362995.1 of Heteromeles arbutifolia. Lineage (NCBI taxonomy): Eukaryota > Viridiplantae > Streptophyta > Magnoliopsida > Rosales > Rosaceae > Heteromeles > Heteromeles arbutifolia. The sequence continues at coordinate 20,808,859 of JANCRC010000012.1, forward strand.
CTTCCCATGTATCTAATACCCATCTTTTCCATATAGCGGTCAAGTTGGATTTGAGATATTGGCTTCGTTAGTGGATCTGCTACGTTATCGGCTGAGGCAACCTTGAGGATGTTGACATTCCCCTCGGCAGCAGATCTTTTAATGATATTAAAGCGTCTGTCAAAATGCTTGTTCTTTTGATGAGCCATGGGTTCCTTGGCTTGAGCTATCACCCCACTATTATCACAGTACAAAGTTACTAGTGATGTCATGGTTGGAACCATTCCAAGTTCAGTAATGAACTTCTTCATCCAGAATGCTTCTTTGCCGGCTTCAGCTGCAGCGACATATTCAGCCTCTGTCGTGGAATCAGCAATTACAGATTGTTTCTTGCTTTTCCAGCTCATAGCCCCACCATTCAGAGTGAACACATATCCGGAGTTGGAACTTCTATCGTTGACGTCAGATTGGAAATCTGCGTCTGTATAGGCTTCTACTCGCAACTCTGTCACTCCTCCGTAAACGAGGAACATGTCCTTAGTTCTTCTTAAGTACTTAAAGACTGTCTTGACAGTTGCCCAGTGTTCTGATCCTGGGTTAGATTGATATCGACTAGTAATGCTCACAACATATGCAATATCAGGCCTTGTGCATATCATGGCATACATGAGACTTCCTAGGGCGGAATCATAAGGAATAACACTCATATGTCATATTTCTTCAGGAATCTTAGGTTCCATGGACTTAGAAAGGTGAATTCCATGTCTCGTAGGAAGAAAACCTTTCTTAGATTGTTCCATCTGGAACCTACTTAGCACCTTATCTATGTACATAGATTGGGATAATCCAATTAGTTTTCTAGATCTATCATGATAGAGCTTTATCCCAAGCACAGAAGATGCATCTCCCAATTCTTTCATGTGGAAGGTTTTGGACAACCACACTTTTACAGAAGAAAGTACTGCAGTGTCATTCCCGAATAGTAATATGTCATCTACTTATAACACTAGGAATACAACTGCATCCCCAATGACCTTTTGATAAACACAATTATCGTCTTCATTTTGAGTAAAGCCAAACGATTTGATTTCAGTGTCAAAACGAATATTCCAGCTCCTGGAGGCTTGCTTAAGTCCATAAATGGACCTCTGAAGCTTACATACCTTAGCCTTTTCAGACTTGGACACGAAACCTTCGGGTTCAGTCATATAGAGCTCTTCCTTTAGGTAGCCATTCAGAAAGGCCGTCTTCACGTCCATTTACCATATCTCATAATCATGGTACGCAGCTATAGTAAACAAAATTTGAATGGACTTAATCATGGCTATAGGAGAGAATGTTTCTTCATAGTCAATCCCTTCTCGTTCCTTGTAACCCTTGGGTACTAATCTAGCCTTATAAGTCTCCACGTTCCCATCAACGCCTATCTTCCTCTTGAATACCCATTTGTTTCCAACAGGTACTATACCTTCTGGAGGGTCTACAAGAGTCCAGACCTGATTTTGATACATGGAATCCATCTCGGATTTCATGGCCTCTTGCCATCTCTTTGAATTAATATCGGACATTGCTTCAGTGTAGTCTCTAGGGTCCTCCTTTGTGTCATTGTCACCTAGAAGGTGCAATTCCCCAAAGTCATCATCCAAGCCATGCCTCTGAGGTGGCCGGCTGACCCGTTCAGATCTATGTGGAGCTAGTGGTTTAGGAACAGGGTTGTCAACTTGTCGAGTGCTTGTTTGTTGTTCATCATTAATCTCATTAATCTTCATCATTTTACTTGTAGTTCATTTGAGAACAAATTCGTACTCTAGAAACTTAGCAGTTTTGGCGACAAAGACTTTCTGGTCGTCAGGATGGTAGAACTCATATCCCATAGTTTCTCTAGGATATCCCACAAAATAGCACCTAACTGATCTCGCTTCAAGCTTAGCAGCTTCAAGCTTCTTGACATATGTTTCACAACCCCAAATCTTAATATGATTAAGACTTGGCTTTCTTCCATGCCGAATCTCATAGGGCATATGTGAAACTGACTTGGAAGGTACTCTATTAAGCAAGTAAGCTACTGTATATAGAGCATATCCCCAGAATGTAGATCTGCGGAACTCATCACAGAACAAACCATGTTCATCAAGGTTCGATTTCTCCTTTCAGAAACTCCAGTAAGTTGTGGAGTTCCTGGTGGAGTCCACTGTGATATTACTTAGATACTCTCCCCCTCGATCTAATCTTAGGATCTTTATCTGCTTCCCAGTTTGCTTCTCAACTTCATTATTGAATTCTTTGAACTTTTCAAAGGATTCTGACTTGTACTTCATAAGATACACATAGCCAAACCGAGAGTGATCGTCAGTGAATGTGATATACTAGGAGAAGCCTCATCTCGACGTAGTAGACATTGGTCCACATACGTCAGTGTGGATTAACCCTAGAATTTCAATGGCACACTCTCCCTTCCCAGTGAATGGAGATTTGGTCATCTTCCTTTTCAAGCAACATTCACAAGTACCCATTTGGTCATTACCTAATGGGCGGAAATATCCGTCTTTCGACATCTTGCGAATCTTATCAAGGTTTACTTGTCCAAGTTTAAGATGCCACATCTTTTCTTGGTTAACTTCTTTTCTAGCTCTTTTGGGTTTTGAGGTATTCCCGCTTTCAATACAGTGCATCCCACTACTTGTCTCTAGGTGAAAAAATCCCTCTATCATATTACCATGAGAGATAATACGACCGTTCAAGTATAAAGTGCAACTCATTTTGTTAAACAATACTGAGTGCCCATCTCGTAAAAGCATAGAGATAGAAATCAAATTCTTTATACATGAAGGAAAATATAAACAATTTTTAAGTTCCAAGACTTCCTCCCCAGATGGTAGTTTAAGCATGTAGGTGCCTACTGCTTTTGCAAAGATCTTAGCACCGTTCCCAACTCGCACAACCATCTCCCCATTGTGTAGTGTCCTGCTCCCTGTTAGTCCCTGCAACGAATTGCAGATATGTTAACTAGCGCCTGAATCAAATATCCAGGAATTGGAGCTCATTGTAAAAGCACTCTCTATGACAGAAATAGTCCCTTCAAAAGTTCATGTCATTAGGCTCGCAATGCGTGCGCACCCTGTATTTCTTCTTCCAACGTTCATCCTTTCCACAATGAAAGCATGTTCCTTTGGATTTTCTTGCCTTCTTCTTATGCAACCTTTTCCTTGTGATTGCATTCTCACTCCCACTGTCCTTTTTGAAACTTTGTTCAAACTATCAACACATGTCAATCATCTCGGTAAAAGTATGATCGAATCTATTCACTTTATAGTTTACTATAAACTTAGTGAAATCATCCGAGAGAGATGCAAGGAAAAAGTCTTGGGCCATTTTCCCATCGATGGAAGTTCCTAAACTCTTAAGATCTTGAAAGATCCTTTCCATCTTTTGTCCATGTTTTTGGACCGATGTCCCCTTTGTCGGAAGTATGCCCACAAAGCCACTCATTTGATGTAATAGCTTTTGGAATACTTATTGTATTAGACTATTATATGTTTAATGAAGGGCAAAGCTTATTGTTAATCACTATTTATTGTATCACGTGTTTAAGCAATAAGGGAATCCAAGGAATATATTTAATCTAAGAGAGAAGTGATCCAAGTAAGTTAGATTAATGAGACCTTTCTCTTATGAACATTCCTAAAACGTTCCTAGCAATAGGATTGCCAATTGGTCATTGACAATCCACTAAGGTTAGTATGTGTTATGTTAACTCAAGCGTGAGTATGACTAGTCTCAAGTCATTTAGTGTTGGACACTGAGACAAACACATAGGTGCTCAAAAGGTAATCGAGTACACTGAACAACGATCAAAAGAGAGTTCGAACATACATGTCATGTAAGAAATCGTAAGTTGCAATATGCAAAGTAGTCATTTGACCTGAGGCATCATTGATGTCTAATGGTTAGGTCCTTGATCTTTGATTATGTCAAAGGCATTCCATTGAGAGTGTCAACGACATTGTTGGGGTCAAGCTATCTAGTCATGTAGGCATGTGAATGCACAACAAGGGATCTCTAACCTTCCATAGTGGAAGGTGAATACTCTGAGATATGATTCGAGAGTCTTTGGCCAAAGCATACGAATATGATTTAGGAAACATGTTCCAAATCATATTCAATTGATTCATATAGAGAAGTATCACATTGGATAGTAGACATGAAACAAACTATCACTCAAACAATGTGATCAAGAGTATTGTATTAGAGAATGACCGTATTGCATTGTAATTGTAACTGGATAGGTTCTCCAACCACTTCTACTTAGCTTGGGTAGCCATGACATACTGCTAGGTGTCACTCATGGTTTGTGGAAGCCCTGAGGATTAGCAAACACTAATCTTCATCAAAGGGAGAATTGAAATGTAGTTTCAATTCACAATCGATCGTTAAGAGTAACAATCGCCCACTGCCTTGCTAATTGGAACCTAATGGATCGTACACCGAGTAAGGGTGAAAGTGAAGAAATATAAATGAGATGGATAAGCAATTAAATAGTTTAATTGACAATGGTCAAGATTAATTAATTAGTTAATTAATCTTAGGAAAGGTTCGTATTGGGCTTTTAAGTTGGTTTTGGGTTTCGGGGCCCAAAAGGGTTTTTGGTCCACAAGGCCCATTGAGTTTAGGTTGTGTGACAACTAAAACTAAATGGAAATTAACCCAAAAACAAAGCCAAAACCGGCCTAGGGTGAGGGTTATCAAACTTGGGTTAATTGCAAGTTTGCCACTCACATGTGAGGTGGTATAAAAGCATCTTTATAGCTTTTACCTCATTAGGGTTTTTCTTGAGACAAAGAAGAGAAATATTTTCTCTCTTTTTCTCCATAGAGGCCGGCCACTTAGGGGAGGGATAGCTAGCAATCTTTCTTCCTCTAAGTCATCCATTTCATCTTCACACCTCATCCTTGGTGGGGAGACTTAGAGACACCAAACCTTTGGTGTTTTTGGAGATCCTTTCCTCACATCCTCAAGGACCAAAGGAGTAACAAAAGGAAGTAAATCACAAGGAAGATCCAAGGAGCTAGGAGGTGACTTGAAGGCCCTCCACTTGGGTGAATCCCTTGTGTAAACAAGGATGAGCTTCAAGGGTAATGAATCTCAAAATCCTTTCTTCTCTTTAATGTTGTTAAAGAGTCTTATGATTCACCATTCACTAGGCTTTGAAAGTCATAGGTTTTAGAATTGTTTTTGAATGCATGCCTACTTTAAAGTGTTATTAGTTTGCATATGTGTTCAAATATTCTCACATGTTCTTAGCTAGGACAAAATTTTTCCTTCACCCTTTGCCTTTTTGGCATTCAATAGACTACAAACATTTGAGAATCGTACATTACTTGTCTCAATGTCATGCATCTTATGCAAACTTTCAACCATGGCACAAGAAGTGTCTATGTGCTCATGTAGCTTCTTAAGCTCCTCACTAAGTGAAGTGAGGATTAAGCATTTGGCTTGTAAGTCATCCTCAAAGTGTCATGTATAATTTGGCAATCCTCCTTTGAAGCTAATTTCGTAGGAGGTACATGAGGAGGGGATTGCTTGAGCACATACAATATGTCATTCATCTTTGAGACATTCTCAATGTGATGATACCAAGCAAGGAAACGTTGGCCCCTCAGGCCCTTTTTGTCAAATATACTGCTAGGTATAATTTTAGGCATGTCGTTAACTACATAACATAACAGAAATCATATTAGATTGTTGATTTTAAAACTACTTGATTGGGTCTTAAATCAAATAGTACCACCCACTATTTTTGGCAAATTCCACATCCCTCAATGGAATCCGAGAGTTATGTTGAACTCTTAGCGGGGTATGGGAGACTCACCATTACCAAGCCTACCTCATAACGATATGATGTTGGTTAGCAACAATAATGATGAGAGAATAACGCTTTAGTCATTTACAACTCTTGTAATTACCCATCTTGTTTGGCCTCTAGAGAATGATGCCTCACAATGATATGATGTTGGCACCATTGCACTTAGTTAAGTTATTCCCACCATGCTAGTTCGTGTAGGGGTTCAAAAATAGCCTCATAATGATATGATGTTGGCCATCCTCGTTGCCTACCTCACCACATCATGTATGTTCATATGGACTCCTCCTGAAGGTAAGGACGTACTTTGAACTTCCCCATTATAGGGTGAAGCAGTGTATGAGTCACAAACGATTGGAGCCCACCATGGTGGAAGGCCTACGAAGAGATGTTCAAAGCATCTCTCGCTTATCAACTTAATATTCGTTTTGTCGAGGTAGTAGTGTTGGGCTACATCAAATTCATTTTAATCTTATTAAAAGGACTTAGGATGATTATGAACCGTTTAATTTGATCCAACACGAGCCTTGTGTTAGACCTTGGGTCTAAGGTAGGTAGTTGTTGATTTTAGTTACGCGTTTAATCTAATTAAACCGTCATTTCCTATTGGGCGTTGGACCCAAATATTCCAATTTGCATACAAATAAACAAAAAAAAGGAATACTTGAAATAAAGAGAAGGGCTTATGCCCTTTGACAACAAATTGGAAGGACTTATGCCATTTTACAACACATTTGAACTAATCGAATTACATTCAAATCTAAACTACTTAACCCAAACATTCATAATGTCAAACGGCCAATCACATAGCTCAATTATCGAGGACTTTGGTTCATAATCATCCTTTTCTTAATCAATCACATTAACTAAGAAAGCAACTTAAACAATTGGTTTTCGGATTCATAGAATTGATTCAAATGGAACTAAATGAAATGAAAATCCAATTCTCATTAAAGAGACAAAACCATTTTGTTCTCATCATATTTTGGGCCGAAAAACAATGACCTCAACTATTGGGCCACTAAGCAAAACACAAACCTTTTGGGGTCACTTTGTAAAGACACAAGAGTCCACAACTTTATGTATTTACAACTAGAACCCAAAAATTTTAACAATCACAAAAAACTGAAGGAAAAATTGTGAAAAACATGTTCATTTGAGCAACATCTATGGCATGCAATTAACATTTAAAGGCGGAATCATGCTTGGATGTACTCAAAACAAAACATTACCCATGAAATTCAAAGCCTAGTAGTTATGGTGAGCCATGACTCAACTCAAATCTTAAAGAAAGGAGTTGAGAAACTTTTATACCTTTGAAGCACCTCTTTGCTTAGCAAAGGTTAATCACCCATGTGAGGGCCTTCTTTCCTTTGTCTCCTTGCTCATTGGCTCCATGGATATGGATGGAAGAATTGATTCTCCAAAAGTCCCCAAGGTAGGAGACCTCTAATTTTTGACACCAAGGATGGTGAAGGAAGAAGATGAGTGACCTTGGAGGAGGAAGGATTGCTAGCTAATCCCCTCCAAGGGGGCCGGCCTCCTAGAGAGAAAGGGAGAGACATGTTCTCTCCAATTTTCTCCAAAAGAAACCCTAAATGAATTTTGGCTATAAAGTTCTTTATATAGTCACTTCACTTAAGTGACTAAAAGAACAAAACCCTATTTTTCATCACATGGCCGGCCTACCATAGGCATTGGGCTGTTTGGGCCCTTTTAAATCTCAAGTCATTTAAGTTGTCATACAAGTAAAGTTAATGGGCTTGACATTCGAAGCCCATTCGGCCATGAGGTCCAAAACTAACCCGAGGTCTAAAACGAACTTATTCATTTGATTAATTAACATATTAATTAATCCTAGCCATAAATAATTAAACCATTTAATTATCCTTACTCATCTTCGTTATATCCTTCAATCATTACCTTACACGGTGTGCGATCCATTAGGTTCCTTTTAGCGAGGCAGTGGGCAATTAGAACTTTTACTAATCGATTGTGAATTGAAACTTACTTTCAATTCTCCCTTTAGTGATTATACATCTTCAGGGCTTCCACAAGCCATGAGTGACACCTAACAGTATGTCATGGCTACCTAAGCTAATCAGAAGAGGTTGGAGAACCTATTCAGTTTGGGATTACAATGCAATACGGTCTTTCTCTAATACAATACTCTTGACCACATTGTTTGGTTTAATAGCTTATTCATGTCTTCTATCCAATGTGATTCTCTTACTTATATGATTACCTTGAATGTGATTTGGAACAACTTCCTAAATCTCATTCATACTCTGGCCAGAGATTCTAAATCATATCATAGAGTATTCTCCCTCAACGTTTGAAGGTTAGAGATCCCTTGTTGCGCATTCATTTGCCTCCATGGCTAAGTGGCTTAACCCCAACTATGTCGTGGACACCCTCTGATGGAGTGACTTTGACATAGCCAAAGATCAAGGACCTAACCACAAGACAACTATGATGCCTCAGGTCAAAGGACTACTTTGCATTATCCCAACCAGGAGTTCTCATGTGACATGAGTATGAGAACTCCTCGTTGATCGCGTTCAGTGGACTCATTCTCTATTGAGCACCTACGTACTTGTCTTGGTGTCAGTCACACCATTGACTCGAGACCAGTCACTCTCCCTAAGAGAAGACATAGGGCGTACTGATCTTAACGGACAGTCAATGCCCAATTGGCAATCCTATGATCAGGAACTTTTAGGATATGTATTCGAAAGAGAATGGTCTCATGAATCTAACTTCTTTAGATCACACTCTCCCTATTACATATTCCTTGGGCTTATCGTTTAAGCATATAACATTTATATGAGACGGCTTAAAACAATAATCTTTGCCTTTTATATTAAACTAGATTAGTTTAACATGTGAAATGTCCGTAAAGTATCATCATATGATTGGTTTTAGGGCACATTTCCAACAATCTCCCACTTGCACTAGAGCCAATCAGCTTGGTCATCAGTGATGATACCTCTTCTGTAGTCATTTCAAAAATGGCTGAGTAGTAGGCCTAGACAATGGATATCTATATGTTATCCATAGAAGCAACCTTGAGAATAACGACATCACCATTATACATGATTCTTAATCATGTGGTTCAGTTTCTCATTTGAGTTCGGATCTTGATGTGACCTTGATTCCTTGGCTTGACCTATCGCCCCATTAGTGTCGTAGTGTCGGCACACTAGAGACACTTTCTGGTTGGAACCGAATGGAGAGTTCATAAATGAACTTTCCCATCTAAACAACATTGTTGTAAACTTCTATATGGCGATATATATTTTGCATTCATGATGGGAGACACTAAAGTCATTACCTTTCATGTTTCCACCCAAATATCTCTCCAGTCATAATAAAGAGGTATCCAATTATCTCTTCATTCAAAATGAAGAGACATCCAATGATGGATACGATATTAGATTCATAATCTAATACTTTTACGCTTCCATTGCGTTACTCTAATTCTTCCTCATTCTTGAGGAATCTATCCTTTAGTATTTCTTAAATACATAAGGACTCACTTGACAGTTGCCTTGGTTCTGATCCTGGGCTTGCATTGACATCGTCTTGTACCAATCTTGGTACAACTCATATCAACGCTTTTCATACAACATGAAATACATAAATCACCTTTCTGCGTACGCATAAAGGATTCTATTTACGCATTAATTCTTTGGGAGTCAAAGGGGTACGATCCCTTTGTGAAGAGCAACTTCCTAGTCTTACTCGAATTGTCCTTCTGACTAAAGTTTATCATCATATAAGAAACTTCCTAGAATCTTTTGTCTATCATTAGGGATTGATATAATCAAATTATATATACTGAAATCTATCATTATAGATTTCCATCCCATGTATATAGACTATGTCTCCCATATACATTCTATCATTATAGAATGCTTAAAGTCATTACTTTAACGAAGAAGAATTCCTAAACTTAATATATCATATATATGTTTTAATTTAAGAATACGATTAACTCCCACTAATCTTTTGTAAACTTAGCAAACAAAAGATTCATTTACATCTTTATGAGAAATCAAACGATTTGATCTTTCTCTCATAAGACGCTTACAGCTCCCACTAGCTTGCTATGATTCATGATGGATGGATCTTTACAACTTACACGTCTTGTGATTCTTAGTTTTAGATATATATTATCAAGACTATCTTGGTAATGGTTTCGGAAACCCATATTATGTCCAAACATTCAATCACCGTTTAGTTGTAGTTCGCAATCCTCGAATTAATGGAAACCAAGACTACGTCAAAGATGGTTTCTTCCAAGTCAACCAATCTCTTTGATTGTAGTCACCTTAAGCTACCAATTAGCTACGAAGGTTTCATTATTTCGGGTCAAATGGTACTATACCATTTCCTTGAGTATATGTTGTATATACACTCAATGTAGTCATAAGGATTTTCATTCTTATTTCTTTCGAATTAAGAGGTGTAACTCTATGACATAGTCATAAAGTTCAAACCATTCAACTGAGACGGTTTATAAATCCTTCTCAACTACATTTGGAGCTTGTGGTGTAGGAACTAGGTTGTTATATTTGTTGATCATCATCTTGTCACTCAAAGAACCCATTATTTGAGTTCTATCTCTCGTTCATTTGTTCTATCTTAGGCAAATCCTACTGTAGGATTACAATGAACTACCGAACAAATAACATTTATTAGTTGGTTTATATAAGTGATATCCAAAAGTTAATTTAAGGATATCCCACAAGATTGTTCTCAAACAAATATTGCTTATTAGCACACAACCCCAAATCTTAACACGATTAAGACTTGTCTTTCTTTCCAACTACATCCTATGGAGTTATGAAAATTTTGGAAGATCTTCTAATTGACAATCATACTGTCTTAGAAGTATATATATCATATATATATGGGTAATTTGATAACATCTAACGAACTACATCCTTTTAGAGTTCGTTATTTTCCTAATGGAGAAATCCGTTATCTTATGATGCTACTTTCCTTGATTTCTATCAAGGAAACTCTTCTAAAGTGTTATATTTCCTTGGATCAAATCTAAGGAGGTAAATACTTTAGACTTCTTACTCATCAATTTTTAGTCTTGAATTCTTTGAAACCTTTTACAAAGTATTCGGACTTTTATTTATAAACGATAGTCCAACCGAGAGCGATCTTCGATGAATGTCATACAACATGAGTAGTATTATGTTGTGGACAAGTACCACTAATATCTAAGTGAATTAACCTCAACAACTTTGTGATTCTTTCTTCTTTCCAAAAGAATAAAGATTCGAACATTTCGCCTCTATACAATTTTAACAAGAAGGCATTGGATCTGGACCTAATGATCCAAAGTATCCATCTATGACCAACTCGTAATTTATGTTTTTAGAGGTGTCACAACTAAGTTGGGATTAGTCACTACTTTGCAACCTTTTGGGTTTTAAGCATCGTCATATTCTAAACAATTTAACACTACCACATTATCTCTACTATAGAGACAATCAATTAGATTATAATAATCCAATCATTGATTAATAAAGAACAATGTTTTGTCAAACAAAACATTCATCCATCTCTTATAGTGACGGAATTAAGTTCCTTTATTCAAACTGGAATGTAAAGACAATCTTTGTTTTTCCAATTCCTTTGGTTGTTCATATGAGGAAGTAAGTACTATCTGCTTTCGCAGAGATCTATATTTGATTCATGTTCTAAATGTGAAGTACTTTCTCTTCTCTCATTAATCTTCTACTTCTTATTAGCCACACTTTTACAACGATTGTAAAAACATAGTTACTAATACGGAATCAAGCATTCAAGTAGAAGAACTAACTGTTTTGAACTATTCAAGAACAATTTACAACACCTTCGAAAGGTGTGTTCTTGATACTTGCAAGACATTTCTTGCATATACCCCTTCCAATGTCCATCCTTTCATAAAGAAAGTTTGTTCCCTTGGAGTTATTTTGCCTTCTTCATATGACTTCTCCCTTGACTACAATAGTCATGGTCCCCAAACTCCCACTATGTCTCTTGAAACTTATTTCAATTGTGTTATACACAACAAACGATTTGGAGAGCGTGCGGTTATTGTTCATTATATAGTTTACAATAAACTCAGTGAACCATATGGATAGAGACACAAAGGTGAAGTCCTAGCCTAGTTTCCCTCTCGTGAAGTGGTTTAACACTTCAACATTCAATGATTCAAAATCATCATAAGTCCATGTTGATGGACTATTTTTGTCAACCAACCATCTTGTTCTAAACAAGATTACAAACATTCAAGAGTTGTTCAAGGCAACTCTCATTTCTTCATACAACAATTTGTAAGTGAAGAATCATGGCACATGAAGTGTTCATGTCTTTGTGCTAATCTTCATAAGTTCCTTTGTTCATACAACAAAGGAATAAGCATTGGTTGTTTGTGTTGTCCTCTTTATGATAGAATTATCTAACATGTTCTTCCAATGATACATTATCAATAGGAAAATTGTGCGGATGAGACTACTTAGGCACATATGCAATCCATTTAAGACAATCTATGGGATTGTGGTACCAAGTCCGGAAACTAAAGCCTTTGGCTTTTCTTTGTCAAGTTTTGGATAGCATTAGCAAATATATCGGTAAATAAATACATAACAAATATAAATTGATTGATTTTAAGCCATTTGATCCGGGTCTTTAAATCAAATAGCACCACCCACTATTTTCGACAAATTCCATATCCCTCATCGGAATTCGAGAGTTTTGGAGAAAACTCTTAGAAGGGTATGGGAGGCTCACTATTACCAAGCCCACCTCACAATGATATGATGTTGGCTAGCAACAATAATAATGAGAGAGTACGCTTACTCATTTACATCTAATGTAAGTACCCATCTTATTTGGCCTCTAGAGAATGAAGCCTCACAATGATATGATGTTGGCTCCATTGCACTTAGTTCATTCCCACCATGCAAGTTCGAGTAGGGGTTCAAGAACAACCTCACAATGATATGATGTTGATCATTCTTGTTGCCTACCTTCACAACATCATGTATGCATATAAGACTCTTCCTGAGTGTAAGCACGCACTTTGTACTCCCCCATGATAGGGTGAAGTCGGTGTACGAGTCACAAACGATTGGAGCCTACCACGATGGAAGGCCACGAAAGAGTGTTCAAAGCACTCTCACGCTTATCAACTTAATAATGGTTTAGTTGAGGGTTTTAGGTCTCATCACATATAAGCATTTATTTTAATCTTGTTAAAACAATTTTGTCCTATTACAACTATTGGTCCATTTGATTGATTTAGTAGTATATGATACTCCCACTAAGCTTGTAAAACGGTTTTTAAGGCAAGAGTATATGGTACTACTAACATAAGCCTTGCATTCATTGATGGACTATATAGTTACCTTAGGGCCTTAGGATGACTATGAACCTTTGATTTGATCCAACACGAGCCTAGTGTTGGATCTTGGTCTAGGGATGGTGATTGATTTTAGTTACGCGTTTAATCATATTAAGGCGTGTTTCTCCTATTGGGCGTTGGACCCAACTACTCCAATTTCATGCATATCAAATAAACAAGAAATGAGTACTTTAAGGTAAAGAAGAGCTAATGCTCTTTACAACATTTGATCAAAACAAATTACTTTAAAGTAAAGAAGAGCTTATGCTCTTTTACAACATTTGATCATATCAAATTACAACCAAAATTAATCTACACATTCCCATGGTTCAAACAAATTTGAGACGGCCTTTCACATAGCTCAATTATCGTAGGCTTAGGTTCATAATCACCCTTTCTTTAATTAATTAACGCTTTAACTAATTAAACTTGAATGCAACATTTTCATTTGGTTTTTGTATCCATAGAATTGATTTAAATAGAGCTAAATAAAATGAAAATCCAATTCTCATTTAAAGATACAAAACTATTTTCTTCTCTTCTAATTTGGGCCAAAAAGCAATAACCTCAACCATTGGGCTATATTGCAAAACACAAACTTTTGGGGTCACTTTGTAAAAACACAAAAGTCCACTACTTCATGTAATTACAACTAGAACCCAAAAATTTCAACAAATACAAAAACTTCATTAAAGGAGCAAAACAATTTGTCCTTTAGTGATTTTGGGCCTTTACGTAAAAACGTAAACTTTCGGGTCAAAGTACAAATACACAAAAGTATCAAAACTTTATGTAATTGCATAAAAGCCCCAAAAGTACCCTATTTGTAGGGTTGGCCGGTTTTGGATGAGAGAGGTGTCATAAACGTTTGAATTTTTCAACAAAAGTGTGATGGGTTGTAAAGGTGATGGGTTGGTTTGAAAAAGTAGGTATAGGTGTGTAAGAGAAGTACCAATCAAGTACAAAAATTCAAACACATTTTCAACCATCCATCATTAAAACAAAGACTTTATGTAATCAACCAAAACTTTGAATCAAAATACCCAACCTTTATGTTCTTGCCAAGAACATAACAAGAACAATGAAGAACATCCATGAAAAACCCATAAGAGCTCCATGAACATTTTTCACCCAAAGACACCCAAAAAACTCTCAAACTTGAGGGAAAAAACATATTACCATACTAGGGTACTTAGGGGTTCCTAATGTCACTTTAAAACACTTTTAAAAAGACACACATGAACCCAAAAATCCACCCTTTGGATTTGGCCGAATTTCCCCAAAAACATGGCACCAAATTTTAGCTCCAAAATTCATGCTCATATGAACTACATCTACAACATTTGAGATGGCAAATTTTCTAACAAAATTTACTTTCAAAGAAGCAAGAATAAAGCTTGTAACAATTACAACATTCAAATCACAAACTATGAACTACAAAACCCAAAAGGATTCATCAACTACTAGACCTAGGCTCTTGATACCACTTGAAGGAAAATTTGTGAAAAACATGTTCATTTGAGCAACATCTATGGCATGCAATTAACATTTAAAGGCGGAATCATGCTTGTATGCACTCAAAACAAAACATTACCCATGAAATTCAAAGCCTAGTAGTTATGGTGAACCATGACTCAACTCAAATCTTAAAGAAAGGAGTTGAGAAACTTTTATACCTTTGAAGCACCTCTTTGCTTAGCAAAGGTTAATCACCCATGTGAGGGCCTTCTTTCCTTTGTCTCCTTGCTACTTGGCTCCATGGATATGGATGGAAGAATTGATTCTCCAAAAGTCCCCAAGGTAGGAGACCTCTAATTTTCGACACCAAGGATGGTGAAGGAAGAAGATGAGTGACCTTGGAGGAGGAAGGATTGCTAGCTAATCCCCTCCAAGGGGGCCGGCCTCCTAGAGAGAAAGGGAGAGACATGTTCTCTCCAATTTTCTCCAAAAGAAACCCTAAATGAATTTTGGCTATAAAGTTCATTATATAGTCACTTCACTTAAGTGACTAAAAGAACAAAACCCTATTTTTCATCACATGGCCGGCCCACCATAGGCATTGGGCTGTTTGGGCCCTTTTAAATCTCAAGTCATTTAAGTTGTCATACAACTTAAGTTAATGGGCTTGACATTCGAAGCCCATTGGGCCATGAGGCCCAAAACTAACCCGAGGTCTAAAACGAACTTATTCATTTGATTAATTAACATATTAATTAATCCTAGCCATAAATAATTAAACCATTTAATTATCCTTACTCATCTTCGTTATATCCTTCAATCATTACCTTACACGGTGTGCAATCCATTAGGTTCCTTTTAGCGAGGCAGTGGGCGATTAGAACTCTTACTTTCAATTCTCCCTTTAGTGATTATACATCTTCAGGGCTTCCACAAGCCATGAGTGACACCTAGCAGTATGTCATGGCTACCCAAGCTAATCAGAAGAGGTTGGAAAACCTATTCAGTTTGGGATTACAATGCAATACGGTCTTTCTCTAATATAATACTCTTAACCACATTGTTTGGTTTAATAGTTTATTCATGTCTTCTATCCAATGTGATTCTCTTACTTATATGATTACCTTGAATGTGATTTGGAACAACTTCCTAAATCTCATTCATACTCTGGCTAGAGATTCTAAATCATATCATAGAGTATTCTCCCTCAACGTTTGAAGGTTAGAGATCCCTTGTTGCCCATTCACTTGCCTCCATGGCTAAGTGGCTTAACCCCAACTATGCCGTGGACACCCTCTGATGAAGTGACTTTGACATAGCCAAAGATCAAGGACCTAACCACAAGACAACTATGATGCCTCATGCCAAAGGACTACTTTGCATTATCCCAACCAGGAGTTCTCATGTGACATGAGTATGAGAACTCCTCGTTGATCTCGTTCAGTGGACTCATTCTCTATTGAGCACCTATGTACTTGTCTTGGTGTCAGTCACACCATTGACTCGAGACCAGTCACTCTCCCTAAGAGAAGACATAGGACGTACTGATCTTAACAGACTGTCAATGCCCAATTGGCAATCCTATGATCAGGAACTTTTAGGATATGTATTCGAAAGAGAATGGTCTCATGAATCTAACTTCTTTAGATCACATTCTCCCTATTACATATTCCTTGGACTTATCGTTTAAGCATATAACATTTATATGAGACGGCTTAAAACAATAATCTTTGCCCTTTATATTAAACTAGATTAGTTTAACATGTGAAATGTCCATAAAGTATCATCATATGATTGGTTTTAGGGAACATTTCCAACAAAAACTTCATTACAGGAGCAAAACAATTTGTCCTTTAATTATTTTGGGTCTTTACGTAAAAACGTAAACTTTTGAGCCAAAGTACAAATACACAAAAGTATCAAAACTTTATGTAATTGCATAAAAGCCCCAAAAGTACCCCATTAAAGAGGTGGCCAGTTTTGACTAGTGAAAAGGGAGGGATTGGTTTTGGTGAAAATTCAAAATTTGAAAGTGTGTGGAAACCATCCATTCATCATCAAAACTTGAAAATTCAAAATTTGAAAGTGTGATCAAAATTCAAAATTGAAAAATTGATGGGAAAAAGGACAAATCATGTCAAACCATCCATCACAAACAATAAAGTCATACCAACCATCATAAACAAAACTTTATGAAAAACAACAAACACTTTGAATCAAAACACCAAACCTTTTTGTTCTTGGTAAGAACATTAAGAACATTGAAGAACACAAATGAAAACGCATAAGAGCTCCATGAATGTTTTCACTTAATAAAAGTCAAATTTTCACTACTCAAAAGAGGGTTAACATCCTAGGGTACATAGGGGTTCCAAAAGTCACTTTAAAACACTTTTAACAAGACAAACAAGAACCCAAAAATCAACCTTTTGGATTTGGCCGAATTTCCCCACATACATGGCACCAAATTTTAGTTCCAATATTCATGCTTAAATGAACTACATCTACAACATTTGAGATGCTAAATTTTCAAGAAAAATTTATATTCAAAAAGCAAGAACAAAGCTTGTAACATTTACAACATTTAAATCACAAACCATGAAAAAACACAAAACCCAAAAGGATTCACCACACACTAGACCTAGGCTCTTGATACCACTTGAAGGAAAAATTTTGTCCTAGCTAAGAACATGTGAGAACATTTGAACACATATGCAAACTAATAACACTTTAAAATAGGCATGCATTCAAAAACAATTCTAAAACCCATGACCTTCAAAGCCTAGTGAATGGTGAACCACAAGACTCCTTAACAACATTAAAGAGAAGAAAGGATTTTGAGATTCATTACCCTTGAAGCTCATCTTTGTTTACACAAGGGATTCACCCAAGTGGAGGGCCTTCAAGTCACCTCCTAGCTCCTTGGATCCTTCCTTGTGATTTACTTCCTTTTGATACTCCTTTGCTCCTTGAGGATGTGAGGAAAGGATCTCCAAAAACACCAAAGGTTTGGTGTCTCTAAGTCTCCACACCAAGGATGAGGTGTGAAGATGAAATGGATGACTTAGAGAAGAAAAGATTGCTAGCTATATGTTCTCAAAGTGGCCGGCCTCTTTTAGAGAAAAAGAGAGAAAATTTCTCATCTTTGCCTCAAGAAAACCCAAGTTTGATACCCAAGTTTGATACCCCTCACCCTAGGCCGGTTTTGACTTTGTTTTTGGGTTAATTTCCATTTAGTTTTAGTTGTCACACAACCTAAACTCAATGGGCCTTGTGGACCAAAAAACCCTTTTGGGCCTCGAAACCCAAAACCAACTTAAAAGCCCAATACGAACCTTTCGTAAGATTAATTAACTAATTAATTAATCTTGACCATTCTCAATTAAACTATTTAATTGCTTATCCATCTCATTTATATTTCTTCACTTTCATCCTTACTCGGTGTACGATCCATTAGGTTCCAATTAGCGAGGCAGTGGGCGATTTTTACTCATAACGATCGATTGTGAATTGAAACTACATTTCAATTCTCCCTTTGATGAAGATTAGTGTTTGCTAATCCTCAGGGCTTCCACAAACCATGAGTGACACCTAGCAGTATGTCATGGCTACCCAAGCTAAGTAGAAGTGGTTGGAGAACTTATCCAGTTACAATTACAATGCAATACGATCATTCTCTAATACAATACTCTTAATCACATTGTTTGAGTGATAGTTTCTTTCATGTCTACTATCCAATGTGATACTTCTCTATATGATTCAATCGAATAATGATTTGGAACATTCTTCCTAAGTCATATTCGCATGCTTTGGCCAAAGACTATCGAATCATATCTCAGAGTATTCTCCTTCCACCGTGGAAGGTTAGAGATCCCTTGTTGTGCATTCACATGCCTACATGACTAGATAGCTTGACCCCAACAATGTCGTGGACACTCTCAATGGAATGCCTTTGACATAATCAAAGATCAAGGACCTAACCATTAGACATCAATGATGCCTCAGGTCAAAGGACTACTTTGCATATTGCAACTTATGAGTTCTTACATGACATGTATGTTCGAACTCTATTTTGATCGTTGTTTAGTGTACTCGATTACCTTTTGAGCACCTATGTGTTTGACTTAGTGTCCAACACTAAATGACTTGAGACTAGTCATACTCACGCTTGAGTTAACATAACACATACTAACCTTAGTGGATTGTCAATGCCCAATTGGCAATCCTATGGCTAGGAACGTTTCAGGAATGTTCATAAGAGAAAGGCCTCGTTAATCTAACTTAATTAGATCACTTCTCTCTTAGATTAAATACATTCCTTGGATTCCCTTATTGCTTAAACACATGATACAATAAATAGTGATTAACAAGAAGCTTTGCCCTTCATTAAACATATAATAGTTTAATACAATAAGTATTCCAAAAGCTATTACATAAAATGAGTGGCTTTATGGGCATACTTCCAACATGATGCAATCACCTTCACTGACAAAGACTTTCTGTTAGGGTTAAAGCCTCACAACCGTCCTCTCTTCATCTCTGGGTATGTGAGGGAGCACCAAGTCAAGCATCCTTGTGGATGGAGGTTCGGCCATAAACATCATGCCATAGTCAACAATGACTACAATCAGCATCAAGGTAGATGAACTATCCTAAAGCCGTCTTTTGATCCAAAGTTTTAACCAATGAGGACAAAGAGCGATGGGCATGGTCCGAGTCGAAATAACCATTGGCGAACTCAAGTCAAGCATGTTATTCCACGTGATTGACACGAGAACTTCCTACAACTTACTTTTGGGAAGGCCTTGGATCCACGAGAATTGAGTGGTGCCGTCCACCCTCCACCAATGCCTAAAGTTCTACTGAGAAGGGGTGAAGGTGATACAAGGCGACACCAAGCCATTCACCAAAGCCGAATCACACTTTACAGACACGAAGTTTTACATGGATGAAGAAATGGTGCCTGAAACTCTTCCAAAAGAGATCAAGTCCACAGGCAAAACCGCACCCAAAAAGAAGGAATGGCAAGCCGTACCTAAAGAGCAAGAAGGGAAAGCCGCACCATCTTCAAGCTAAGACAATGATGAGCCTGCAAAGCCTGCAACAACCAAAGGGAGTGTGACGCCCTCAAAAGGGTCAAACACACCCGTTTTCCGATACATCCCCATGTCGAGAAGAAAGAATGGGCAATGCACATTTGAAACTAGAGCAAGTAAAGCTGACACACAACTGCACAAAGACGATGTAAAGCTGCTTAAGATAACTACAATGTTACCTCTGACATAGCTAGGCAACGCTAAAGCTTCAAAACCACAGCAAGGTTTCGTAAAACCCTTGCCGAAGGGGACGGGACCAAGCTCTATTGCAACCAAGAGAACCGAAGAAGGTTTCGACCCAAACGCCTACAAACTCATGTCAAAGACCGGGTACGATTTCGCCTCCTATTCAACTCTTGGAAATAAGATCGTAAACACCGTTAACGACAAAGAACGTGACCACACTGAAACTCAAAAGAAGTTGAAGGAGCATGGTTACGGAGTTGACAACAACAAAGCTGGACTTGGCTTCACACCAAATACACCCTTGAAGATCTCAAGAAAAGTGAAGAACGCTAGGGCTCAACACATCAGCGTAAGCATTGAACAAAATCAGGATGAGCCTAAACCCGCCCCTCGAACATCAGTCTTCGATCGATCGAACCTCTATCTTCAAAAGGCTTAACATCCTTAAAGTTCTATGTTTGAAAGGTTGTCAAAACCCAAGAAACAAAGGAACATGGCTAGTTTTCCTCCATGACGGTCGGCCTTGGAAAGACTTGAAGAAACCAAGGAACCTTTTAGAAAGAAGAAGACAATGCCGAAGGAAGAAAAGCTCAATAGTTTAACAGAAAAAGATGATGTTCGAAGCTCGATTCTTTTAAGGATGAAATGCCAAGCAACCTTGGAGGTGGACAGAAAAGGAACACTGAAGGTAAGGAGGTTCACCATCATCCACACCAGCTAATCTTCACGCAAACAAGCCCAAGGGGTCGGCACTGAAGAGGAGGTCTAAGACGTCTTCCACATCACGATCCAAGAGGACGAAAAAGACGAAGTCCCTGAGGAAGATGTCACTGCTGCACCACCTCAACTCGAAGACGGGGGGTAAGCCACAATTGATGATCTCAAAGAGCTCGACTTAGGCACAAACGAAGAACCAAAGCCTATTTTCGTAAGTGCACTGCTAAGTACGACTGAGGTCAAGGAGTACTACCAACTGCTATTGCAGTACAAAGACATCTTTGCCTTGATTTATAAGGAAATATCTGGCATTGACCCTACCATCGCCGTGCATCACCTTGCAGTCAAGCCCAGAACGCGGCCGATTTAGCAAACTCAAAGACGCTATCGATTCGAGCTTATCCCTCAAATTGAGGTCGAGATTGACAAGCTAATCCAGGCTTCATTCAAAAGGTTCAATATCCTAAATGGATCTCCAACATCGTCATTGTCCTTAAGAAATCTGGACATATACATGTTTGCGTGGACTTCTGAGACCTCAACGATGCTTGCCCGAAGGATGACTTTCCCTTGCCAATCATCGAAATCATGGTGGACATAACCACTGGCCATGAGGAACTGTCATTCATGGACGGGTCCTCTGGGTACAATCAAATCCGCATGGCTCCTGAATATGAGGAATTAACAGCCTTTCGCACTCTAAAAGGTATCTACTGCTACAAGGTAATGCCCTTTGGCTTGAAGAACGTTAGAGCTACATATCAACGCGCAATGCAGAAGATCTTCAATGACATGCTACACAAAAACGTAGAATGTTACGTAGCCGATGTAGTTGTCAAGACACACTCCATCCACTTGGTTGCTAAAGCCGACCCAGAAGATCTTCAACGACATGCTACATCCACTTGGTTGCTAAAGTCGACCCAGTCAAGTACGTTATGTCAAACCCGTTCTTACAGGGCAACTAGCTAAATGGTTACTGCTTCTATATCAATACAAAATCATCTACGTCCCAGCCAAAGCAGTCAAGGGATAAGCCTTAGTAGACTTCCTTGTCGATCATCCAATCCCAGCTGATTCAAAAATCTTAGATGACTTGCCTGACGAGGAGGAGTTCAACATCGACATCTTCCCTACATGGACAATGTTCTTCGATGGATCCACACAAGCAGACGGAGCGGGGGCATGAGTAGTATTCATGTCACTACAGAGAAAAGTACTACCTTATTCCTTTCAACGAAGCGAGCTATGCTCCAACAACGTCACTGAGCACCAAGCGCTAATTATCAAACTCTAAATGGCGATCGACATGGAAATCACAACGTTAGAAGTGTATGGGACTCCAAGCTCATAATCAATCAACTTTTGACTGAATATGAAGTGAGGAAAAATAATCTCGTCCCATACTTCCGGCTAGGAACTCAACTGCTATGAAAATTTCGAGGCCGTGATCCTAGAACATGTGCCAAGAAAAGAAAATCAAATGGCAGATGCTCTCGCTAACTTAGCCTCAGGTATGATGCTAGGAGAAGACGAAGCTACAGACGTGCCAGTTTGCTAAAGATGGGTGATCCCGCTCGTCACTGAAATGCTACTAGATGATACAAATGTCATCAAAGTATGTCCAGCCGACATTGAAGAGCAGGGACAGCTACTGATCGACTACTTGAAACATGGAAAGCTTCCAGACGATCTTAGATGCTGCTCTGAAGTACATCGATGAGCACCTTGCTTCCTCTACTACAAAGGAACACTCTACCGATGCTCTTTTAAAGAAGTACTTCTAAGATGCCTAGGTGATGAAGAAGCTAATCAAGCCATGAAAGAAGCACACTCAGGCGTATGCGGAGAGCACAAGTCTAGACCAAAGCTGCACTTTGAGCTCAAAAGGATGGGCTACTACTGGCCAAGCATGGTAAAGGATGGCCAGGAATACACCAAAAGATGGCAAGTCTGCCAGTTCCACGCCAACTTCATACATCAACCGCCTGAGCCATTACACCCTACGGTTGCTTCATGGCCATTTAATGTAAGTGGATTGGACGTCGTGGGACCAATCACACCAAAATCATATGCTGGAGAGGCCTACATCGTAGCCGCAATGGATTACTTCTACAAGTGGGCTGAAGCAGTACCCCTAAGGGAAGTCAAGAAGGAAATTGTCATCCACTTCATCAAGAAGCATATTAACTACCGATATGTTGTACCTCGTTACATCATCACCGACAACGAAAAATAGTTCTGCAACCGACTCATAGACGAGCTCCGCGTAAAATACAAGTTCAAGCAACACAAGTCTTCTATGTATCATGCTCCGACCAATGGTCATGCAGAAGCATTCAACAAAACGTTGTACAACTTCCTGAAGAAGGTGATCGACTGAGCAAAGAGAAACTGGCACGAAAGAATAAGCGAAGCACTTTGGGCATATAGGATGACACATAAGACTCTTACCCAAGATACGCCTTATTCTCCCATATGTGGCATGGAAGTTGTTTTGCCACTCGAAAGTCAAATCCCCTTACTAAAGATGGCTATACAAGAAGGCTTGACTGAAGAGGAAAACACAAAGCTAAGACTTCAAGAGTTGGAAGCATTCGACGAAAGGAGGCTCGAAGCTCAACAACACTTGGAATACTACTAAGCACGGCTATCCAAGACGTTAAAAAAGAACGTTCGCCCAAGGTCTTTCCAAACTGCAGATCTTGTCATGGCATTACGAAGGCCTATCATCACAACTCACAAAACAAAAAGCAAATTCAGATCAAAGTGGGATGGACCTTACGTAATACAAGAAGTCTAGACCAACGGTGCCTACCTAATCATGGCAAAAGACGACTTAAAGATTGGCCCCATCAACGGCAGATTCTTGAAGCGTTACTACCCTTAAAACCAAACACTCAAAGCTCATCGCCTGCACGAGGCTAAACTGCACACGGCACAATATGCCTTGCTCGTACGAGCTTAAAAGGCAACACTCAACGCTCCTTGTTCGCATGAGTTTAAAAGGCGACACTCAACGCTTCTGGCTAACAAGAGCATAAACTGAGTACGGCAAAACAAAACAAAAACAGAAAATCACCATTAAGATCGCCAAAACCCATCACTCATTTGAACAACGTCATGACTTGATCCCTCCTCAACCGAGGGTACGTAGGCAACTTGAAACTCCAAAAACTTCAAGTACAATCACATCATCAACAAAAAAAACACAAACACCATGAAGAATGAGGAACAAATTCAAAATATGAATACTTTATTTCTTTAAAGGAGGAATTTGGCTACAAAGCCTTAGCACAAAATAAGGAAAAACAAAAAAGGCTTCAAGCACAAAAATGGAAGACACTATTGAAGAGCTACGTTTCTAAAACTACGACGACGTTCTTCAAGCAAGCCTTCCAAAGTCTTCAAAGTCTCTACATTGGTGGGAGACTGAAGGAAAATTTGTGAAAAACATGTTCATTTGAGCAACATCTATGGCATGAAATTAACATTTAAAGGCGGAATCATGCTTGTATGCACTCAAAACAAAACATTACCCATGAAATTCAAAGCCTAGTAGTTATGGTGAACCATGACTCAACTCAAATCTTAAAGAAAGGAGTTGAGAAACTTTTATACCTTTGAAGCACCTCTTTGCTTAGCAAAGGTTAATCACCCATGTGAGGGCCTTCTTTCCTTTGTCTCCTTGCTCCTTGGCTCCATGGATATGGATGGAAGAATTGATTCTCCAAAAGTCCCCAAGGTAGGAGACCTCTAATTTTCGACACCAAGGATGGTGAAGGAAGAAGATGAGTGACCTTGGAGGAGGAAGGATTGCTAGCTAATCCCCTCCAAGGGGGTCGGCCTCCTAGAGAGAAAGGGAGAGAGATGTTCTCTCCAATTTTCTCCAAAAGAAACCCTAATGATGAAATGGCTATAAAGTTGCCTTTATACCTCATCACAATGGAGTGGTAAACTTGCAATTAAGCCAAGTTCACTACCCCTCTCTATATGGCCGGCCACTTAAGGGTTTATTGGGCTTTCAAGCCCTTTGTGTTTTCAAGTTGTCATACAACTTGAGCTAATGGGCTTGACATTCAAATCCCATTGGGCCTTGCGGCCCAAAACTAACCCGAGGTCTACAACGAACTTATTCGTTTGATTAATTAACATATTAATTAATCCTAGCCATAAATAATTAAACCATTTAATTATCCTTACTCATCTTTGTTATATCCTTCAATCATTACCTTACACGGTGTGCGATCCATTAGGTTCCTTTTAGCGAGGCAGTGGGGGATTAGAACTCTTACTAATCGATTGTGAATTGAAACTTACTTTCAATTCTCCCTCTAGTGATTATACATCTTTAGGGCTTCCACAAGCCATGAATGACACCTAGCAGTATGTCATGGCTACCCAAGCTAATCAGAAGAGGTTGGAGAACCTATTCAGTTTGGGATTACAATGCAATACGGTCTTTCTCTAATACAATACTCTTGACCACATTGTTTGGTTTGATAGTTTATTCATGTCTACTATCCAGTGTAATTCTCTTACTTATACGATTACCTTGAATGTGATTTGGAACGACTTCCTAAATCTCATTCATACTCTGGCCAGAGATTCTTAATCATATCATAGAGTATTCTCCCTCAACATTTGAAGGTTAGAGATCCCTTGTTGCGCATTTACTTGCCTCCATGGCTAAGTGGCTTAACCCCAACTATGCCGTGGACACCCTCTGAAGGGGTGACTTTGACATAGCCAAAGATCAAGGACCTAACCACAAGACAACTATGATGCCTTAGGTCAAAGGACTACTTTGCATTATCCCAACCATAAGTTCTCATGTGACATGAGTATAAGAACTCCTCGTTGATCGCGTTCAGTGGACTCGTTTACTATTGAGCACCTATGTACTTATCTTGGTGTCAGTCACACCAATGAGTTGAGACCAATCACTCTCCCTAAGAGAAGACATAGCACGTACTGATCTTGACGGACTGGCAATGCCCAATTGGTAATCCTATGATCAGGAACATTTAGGATATGTATACGAAAGAGAATGGTCTTATGAATCTAACTTCTTTAGATCACATTCCCCCTATTACATATTCCTTGGACTTATCGTTTAAGCATATAACATTTATATGAGACGGCTTAAAACAATAATCTTTGCCCTTTATATTAAACTAGATTAGTTTAACATGTGAAATGTCCGTAAAGTATCATCATATGATTGGTTTTAGGGCACATTTCCAACAGAGACAAGGTCGGCACTTCCATGGTCGCACCTCTCCCTTGCTCTAGGCGTAAAATATTCTCTTGATGCGGAGAAAGTGTAGCTTCCTGCTTCGAGAGAACGCCTTGAAGTCGTGATGCTTCAACTTCCAATTGCCCTTGCTCTCGTGCCAACGCTTTTAGACTTACCTGGACCGAAGTTAAAGATGTCTCTGGAGCTTGATAACCTTCCGAAACAGCTTGCTGAGAAGACCGAACTCGGGCAATTGATAAGTCTATTGCCACAAGTTGTCTAGCTCTAATCTCTGTACTCAATTTCTTCAAGGAAATGGCATGCAAGGAAGAATACTCAGTTGAGGTAGCCATAAGTTCGACAATCTTGACTCTCAAGAGCGAGGAGTCAACTTTAAGGTTGTCAATCGTAGAAACAAGCTTCAACAAGTCCTCCTTAAGCAAAGCAAGGTCCTCCACCGGGCACTTTGAAATCCTCTTCTCAATGTGGCTTTTAAGATCCATGATAAAGGCCCACGTTGGTAAACAAAGATGCGTACACAACATGATAAAGGCCCACGTCGGTAAACACATCTTTGAAGTGGCTTAAGACATCTTCAAGCCACTCCCAGTAAAACAAAGTAGAGGCGGCTTATCCAGTAGTCGACAAGGCGCCATTCCAAGTCATAGCTCTACTACGGATACTATTGCCAAGAAGCTCAAACGAAGCCGGTGAATTGTCACGAGCATGGTGCGAAGGATTCAAGATAAGAATCCTCGATGCACACACCTTCTTCTTCGTAGTTGGTCGACAAAAATCTATCACCTCTCAAGAAACTTCAGAACACCAAGACTTAATGTGCATCAAGTTGTCTTTTGCAGGAAGCCTTAGGGCCTGTCAACGGCGCGCAAAGCTTCAACATCGTTCCCCTATCCTGCGACTCGCCTTCCTTCGTAAAAATGGTGATGGTATTAGCACTTGAAAAATACCATGGCAGCAGCAAAATAAACAAAGCAACGTAAGTACAAAAGTAGGGCAGCAAAGAAAGAAAAATCGCTTCACTAAAGCAAAGGACATGCGAGACAAACCTCGTAAGCGTTGAAAGATGACGATGATGAAGTCACAACCACAAAGGAAAATCAGCCACAAAGCTTGATCAAGCTCGAAAAAGAAGGCAGCTACAAGACAGTGCTTCAAAGTGCGCTACAGTAGCAAAGAAAACCAAAACGCCAAGTAATCGCACTATGCAACCCCGCAGTGATTATGCAAGCAGTTTCTTGCACTGCACGGCAAATAGGGTAGCTCCAAGATAGTTCTTCAATGCATGCTACAGTAGCAAAGAAAACCAAAACGCCACGTAATCACACTACGCAAACTAGCAACGATTATGCAAGCAGTTTCTTGCACTGCATGGAAAAGAGGGTAGCTCCAAGACGGTTCTTCAACGCACGCTATAGTAGCAAAAGAAAACCAAAACGCCACGTAATCGCACTACGCAACCCCGCATCGATTACACAAGCAGTTTCTTGCACTGCACAACAAATAGGGCAGCTCCAAGATAGTTCTTCAACGCACATTATAGTAACAAAGAAAACCAAAATGCTACGTAATCGCAGTACGCAACCCCGCAGCGATTACGCAAGCAGTTTCTTGCACTGCACGAAAACGTCACAACTGAGGAAAACTATGACCAAAAGGCACTACAGAGCATAAACTCGCTGCAGTCTTTTGTACAGCCCCACATGGTAAAAATGAAGCATTGCAACAAGCTTCAAGCAACTACAACTCGCACTAAACAACATCAAAAAGGGCACGGTAGCAGCAGCAACAGATGTGCACGACAACGTCACTACCAAAGGAATACTGTGACCAAAAGGCACTACACAGCATAAACACGCTGAAGTCTTTTTCACAGCACCACATGGTAAACAATGACGCACTGCAACAAGCTCCAAGCAGCAGCAACAAGCAAAACCTACGGCAAAAGCTCCAAGCAAGCCCATGGCAATAATTGTGAGTTGTGAAAAAAATGCACACCCAATTGTCCTATAAATATGGGTCAATTTCTTCCTAATGCTATAAGGGAAATACATACCCAAATAGCGAAAGAAAAATCAAAACAAAGAAGCACATTCCAACCAAAAGAAGCACGCAAATTCCAAAAAAATGGCAAGTTTCAGCCCAGCTGCGCAAGCAGGACGTTTTTTTATGATAATTCAACTTTCCAAAGGAGTTTTGATGCAAGGAAAATTGGAGAAGGAAGCTAAGTGGCTGAGGATCATTGTATCCAAATTTCATAATTTTCCGTAAAGCCAAACGTTCCAGTGTTCAAAGTTATTCCCGCAAAAGTTGTTTTCTGATCAGGATTGCGCAGCTGTAGGAAAAATGCAAAGTTGAAGGCTTTCCTGATTTTTCCTAGTGGCATGCGATATGTGCCTAAAAAGATACGAGATAAGGATACATTTCCCATATTTTTACAGAATTTTCTAGAAGATAAATCAAGCTCACACTTGGCGTGCAAGTCAGATGACATGTTTCCCCAAAAAAAAAAAAAAAAAAGGGAAAGGAAAATTACCTCCTTGCCGTGGGGAATCAAAAGAAAAAAAAAATACCCCTCCTTGCTATAGGAAATCAAAAGGGGAAAGAAAAACTATTTTCTTGCCATGGGAATAAAAAAGAGGAAAGAAAGTTGTCCTTCTTGCCATGGAAATCAAAACAAGAAACAAACAAATCTCCTCCTTGCCGTGGGGAATCAAAAGGGGAAAGGACAAAACACCCTCCTTGCTGGAGGAAATCAAAAGGGGAAAGCAAAAAAGACACCTCCTTGCCGTGGGAAAACAAAAAAAAAAAAGCGAAAAAAAACGCACATCCTATTTACCCTTCCAAAACTTTGAAGGAAGTCACAAAAGTTTTCCAACACTTTGAAGGAAGTCATTCTCGTTACCAAAATTGAAGAGGATTCTGACCACAAGGAAAAACATTTGTTTCCTACGACCACATGGAAAAACATTTGCTTCCTACACCCACAAGGAAAAGAAAATCAAGTCCTAAAATACACCAAATGTATTTTGCCAATGATTATGGGAAATCAAATACGCATAATGAGTATGTGCCGATTTATCCATTTTGAAAATTTCTCTCAAGATCAAGCCTCTACGGCCTTTGAAGAAAAGTTTCATTTTATTCAAGATCAAACCTCAATGGCCTTTGAAGAAATGTTTCGTTCAAGATCAAGCCTCTACGGCCCTTGAAGAAAACTTTCATATCAACTCAAGACCAAGCCTCAACGGCCCTTGAAGAAATGTTTCATTCAAGAAATAAGCCTCAACGGCCCTTGACGAAATTCATCACCTCAATTCAAGACCAAGCCTTAATGGCCCTAGAATAAATGTTTCGTTCAAGAAATACGACTCAACGGCCCTTGACGAAATTCATCATGTCAATTCAAGAAATACAGCCCTTGAAGAAGCAAACTAATTCAAGATTAAGTCTCGACAACCTTTGAATTACAACATTCACATTATAGGACTTCAACACACCTTGAAGTAAGCAAGGACGAAGGCTTGAAACTTCGGCCACATGAGTATGCCACATGTTGTGCCGCCCATGACGTAATCAACTTCACTGACGAAGACTTGCTGTTGGGATAAAAGCCTCACAACCTTCCTCACTTTGTCTCTGGTTACGTAAAGGAGCACAAAGTCAACCGCATGCTTGTGGATGGTGGATCGGCCATAAAAATCATGCCAAAGTCAACAATGTCCACAATCGGCATCAAGGTGGATGAACTATCCCGAAGCCGCCTCCTAATCCAAGGTTTTAACCAAGGAGGACAAAGAGCGATGGGCATGATCCGAGTGGAAATGACCATTGACGAACTCAAATCAAGCACGCTATTCCACGTGATTGATGTAAGAACTTCCTGCAGCTTGCTCTTAGGAAGGCTTGGATCCACGAGAATGGAGTAGTGTCGTCCACCCTTCATCAATGCTTAAAGTTCTACCAAAAATGAGTAAAGGTGATACAAGGCGACACCAAGCCCTTCACCAAAGCCAAATCACACTTCGCAGATGCCAAATTCTACATGGATGAAGACATGGTGCTCGAAGCTCTTCCAAAAGAAATCAAATCCACAAGCAAAGCTGCACTTAAGAAACAAGAGTGGCAAGCAATGCCCAAGAAGCAAGAAGGAGAAGCCGTGCCATCTTCAAGCAAAAATGACGATGAGCCTGCTAAGCCCACAACAATCAAAGGGAGTGTGACACTCTCAAAATGACCAAACACACCCGTCTTCCGATACATCCCAATGTCTAGAAGAAATGCAGTTTTACCTCTGACACAGCTAAGCAACGCTAAAGTTTCAAAACCACCATAAGGTTTCGTAAAACCCCTGCCAAAGGGGGCAGAACCAAGCTCTTTTCCAACCAAGAGGACAGAAGAAGGTTTAGACCCAAACGCCTACAAACTCATGTCAAAGGCAGGGTACGATTTTGCCTCCTTTTCAAATCATGGAAAGAAGAATGCAAACACCATCAATGATAAAAAATGTGACCTCATCGAGACTCAAAAGAAGTTGAAGAAGTATGGTTATGGAGTTGAGAACAACAAAGCTGGACTTGGAGAACCAAGCTCTCTTCCAACCAAGAGGACAGAAGAAGGTTTCGACCCAAACGCCTACAAACTCATGTCAAAGGCAGGGTACGATTTTGCCTCCTCTTCAAATCATGGAAAGAAGAATGCAAACACCATCAATGATAAAAAAATGTGACCTCATCGAGACTCAAAAGAAGTTGAAGAAGTATGGTTATGGAGTTGAGAACAACAAAGCTGGACTTGGCTTCACACCAAATACACTCGTGAAGATTTCAAGCAAAGCAAAAAATGTTAGCGCTCAACACATCAGCGTGAGCGTTGAACAAAATCAAGAGGAGCTTAAACCCGCCTCTTGAACGTCAGTCTTTGATAGGCTGAATCGTTTAAAACCCAGAATTTCGGCACTTGATCGCATTGGTGGTCAATACTGAACTTTTGTCTTCAAATGGCTTAACACGCCAACACCTTAAAGCTCTGTTTTCGAAAGGTTGTCAAAACCTAAGAAGCAAAGCAACATGACTAGCTCTCCTCCACGACAGTTGGCCTTGGTAAGACTTGAAGAAACCAAGAAGCCTTCTAGAAAGAGGAAGACAATGCCAAAGAAAGAAAAGGTCGATGGTCTAGCAGAAAAAGACAACGTTCAAAGCTCGGTTCTTTCAATGATGAAACGCCAAGCAATCTTGGAAGTTGACATAAAAGGACAACTGAAGGTAAAGAGGCGCACCACCATCCACACTGGCCAATCTTCACGCCAACAAGCCCAAGAAGACAACATTGAAGAGGAGGTCCAAGAAGTCTTCCACATCACGTTCCAAGAAGACAAAGAAGAAAAAATCCCCGAGGAAGATGTCACTGCTGCGCCACCACAGCTCGAGAAAGGGGGGGTAAGCCACGGTTGATGATCTCAAAGAGCAAAAGTTAGGCATAAGCGAGGAACCGAAGCCTATCTTCGTAAATGCAATGATAAGTACGAACGAGATCGAGGAGTACTACCAACTGCTAAAGGAGTAGAAAGACGTCTTTGCTTGGACGTACAAAGAAATACCCGACCTTGACCTCACTATCGCTGTCCATCGTCTTCCAGTCAAGCCTGGAATACGATCAATAAAGCAAACTCAAAGACGCTATCAATCTGAGCTTATCCCACAAATTGAGACCGAGATTGACAAGCTAATCGAAGCAGGCTTCATTCGAGAAATGCAATACCCTAAATGGATCTCTAATATCGTCATTATTCGTAAAAAATCTAGACAAACACGTGTTTGCGTAGATTTCTGCGACCTCAACGATGCTTGCCCGAAGAATGAATTTCCCTTGCCAATCATCAAAATCATGGTGGGCGCAACCACTGGCCACGAGGCACTATCATTCATAGACGGCTCCTCTAGATACAATCAAATCCGCATGGCTCCCAAAGCAAGGAACTAACAGCCTTCCGCACTCCAAAAGGTATCTACTGCTACAAGGCAATGCCCTTTGGCTTGAAGAATGCTAGAGCTACATATCAACGCACAATGCAGAAGATCTTCAACAACATGCTACACAGAGACGTAGAATGTTATGTGGACGACGTAGTTTCCAAGACCAAAAAGAGATCCGATCACTTGAAGGATTTACGAATGGTGTTCAACAAACTATAGCACTACAAACTCAAAATGAACACGTTGTAACACCTCTAAAACATAAATTACGAGTTGGTCATATATGGATACTTTGGATCGTTAGATCCGGATCCAATGCTTTCTTGTTAAAATTGTATAGAGGCGAAATGTTCGAATCTTTATTCTTTTGGAAAGAAGAAAGAATCACGAAGTTGTTGAGGTTAATTCACTTAGATGTTAGTGGCACTTGTCCACAACATAATACTACTCATGTTGTATGACATTCACCGAAGATCGCTCTCGGTTGGACTATCGTTTATTTTGAATAAACAAAAGTCCGAATACTTTGCAAAAGGTTTCAAAGAATTCAAGAATGTAAGTTGATGAGTAAGATGTCTAAAGTATTTACCTCCTTAGATTTGATCCAAGGAAATATAACACTTTATAAGAGTTTCCTTGATAGAAATGAAGGAACGTAGCATCATAAGATAATGGATTTCTCCATTAGGAAAAGAATGAACTCGAAAAAGATTTAGTTTGTTGGATCTTATCAATTACCCATATATAGGATATATACTTCTAAGACAATATGATTGTCAATTAGAAGATCTTCCAAAATTTTCATGACTCCATAGGATGTAGTTGGAAAGAAAGACAAGTCTTAATCGTGTTAAGATTTGGGGTTGTGTGCTAATAAGCAATATTTGTTTGAGAACAATCTTGTGGGATATCCTTAAATTAACCTTTGGATATCACTTCTATAAACCAACTAACAAATGTTGTTTGTTGGGTAGTTCATTATAATCCTACACTAGGATCTATAAACCATCTCAGTTGAATGGTTTGAACTTTATGACTGTGTCATAGAGTTACACCTCTTAATTCAAAAGAAATAAGAATGAAAATCCTTATGACTGCATTGAGTGTGTATACGACATATACTCAAGGAAATGGTATAGTACCATTTGACCCAAAATAATGAAACCTTTAAAGCTAATTGGTAGCTTAAGGTGACTACAATCAAAGAGATTGGTTGACTTGGAAGAAACCATCTTTGACGTAGTCTTGGTTTCTATTAATTCGATGATTGCTAACTACAACTAAATAGTGATTCAATGTTTGGACATAATATGGGTTTCTGAAGCCATTATCAAGATAGTCTTGATAAAATATGTCTAAGACTTGGAATCACAAGACGTGTAAGTTGTAGAGATCCATCCATTATGAATCTTAGCAAGCTAGTGGGAGCCATAAGCGTCTTATGAGACAAAGATCAAATCGTTTGATTTCTCATAAAGATGTTAATGAATCTTTTTGTTTACTAGGTTTACAAAAGATTAGTGGGAGTTAATCATATTCCTAAATTTGAACATATATATGATATATTAATTTTGGAATTGAAAGGAATTCTTCTTCGACAAAGTTATGACTTTAAACGTTCTATAATGATAGAATGTATATGAGGGACATAGTCTATATACATGGGATGGAAATCTATAATGATAGATTTTAGGATATAATTGGATTATATAAATCCCTAATGATAGACAAAAGATGCTAGGAAGTTTCTCATATGATTATAAACTTCAATCAGAAGGACAATTCTAGTAAGACTTGGAAGTTGCTCTTCACAAAGAGAACGTACCCATTTGACTCCCAAAGACTTAATGCGTAAATAGAAACCTTTGTGCATATGCAGAAAGGTGATTGATGTATTTCATATTGTATGAAAAATGATGATATGAGTTGTACCAAGATAGTTACAAGACGATATCAATGCAAGCCCAGGATTAGAACCATCGCAACTGTCAAGTGAGTCCTTATGTATTTAAGAAATACTAAAGGATAGATTCCTCAAGAATGAGGAAGAATTAGAGTTATGCAATGGAAGCGTAAAAGTATTAGATTATGAATCTAATATCGCATCCATCATTAGATGCGTCTTCATTTGGAATGAAGAGATAATTGGATATCTCTTTATTATGACAAAAGAGATATTTGGGTGGAAACATTAAAAGTAATGACTTTAGTGTGTTCCATCATGAATGCAAAATATATCGCCATATAGAAGTTTACAACAATGTTGTTTGGATGGGAAAGTTCATTTATGAACTCTCTATTCGGTTCCAACCAGATAGTATCTCTAGTGCATCGACACTACGACACTAATGGGGCAATAGCTTAAGCCAGGGAATCAAGGTCTCATCAAGATCCGAACTCAAATGAGAGACTGAACCACATGATTGAGAATCATGTATAATGGTGGCGTTGTTATTCTCAAGGTTGCTTCTATGGACAACATATAGATATCCATTGTCTAGGCCTACTACTCAGCCATTTTTGAAATGACGACATAAGTGGTATCATCACTGGTGACCAAGCTGATTGGCTCTAGTGCAAGTGGGAGATTGTTGGAAATGTGCCCTAAAACCAATCATATGATGATACTTTACGGACATTTCACATGTTAAACTAATCTAGTTTAATATAAAGGGCAAAGATTATTGTTTTAAGCCGTCTCATATAAATGTTACATGCTTAAACGATAAGTCCAAGGAATATGTAATAGGGAGAATGTGATCTAAAGAAGTTAGATTCATGAGACCATTCTCTTTCGTATACATATCCTAAATGTTCTTGATCATAGGATTGCCAATTAGGCGTTGACAGTCTGTCAAGATTAGTACGTGCTATGTGTTTTCTTAGGGAGAGTGATTGGTCTCGAGTCATTGGTGTGACTGACACCAAGACAAACATGTAGGTGCTCAATAGAGAATGAGTCCACTGAACACAATCAACAAAGATTTCTCATACTCATGTCACATGAGAACTCATGGTTGGGATAATGCAAAGTAGTCCTTTGAGCTGAGGCATCATAGTTGTCTTATGGTTAGGTCATTGATCTATGACTATGTTAAAGTCACTCCGTCAGAGGGTGTCCACGGCATAGTTGAGGTTAAGCCACTTAGCCATGGAGGCAAGTGAATGCGCAACAAGGGTTCTTTAACCTTCAAACCGTTTGAGGGAGAATACTCTATGATATGATTAAGAATCTCTGGCCAGAGTATGAATGAGATTTAGGAAGTTGTTCCAAATCACATTCAAGGTAATCATATAAGTAAATGAATCACATTGGATAGTAGACATGAATAAACTATCAAACCAAACAATGTGGTCAGGAGTATTGTATTAGAGAAAGACTGTATTGCATTGTAATCCTAAACTGAATAGGTTCTCCACCTCTTCTGATTAGCTTGGGTAGCCCTGACATACTGCTAGGTGTCACTCATGGTTTGTGGAAACCCTAAAGGTGTGTAATCACTAAAGGGATAATTGAAAGTAAGTTTCAATTCACAATTGATTTGAAGAGTTCTAATCGCCCACTGCCTCGCTAAAAGGAACCTAATGGATAGTACACCGAGTAAGGTAGAGATTGAAGAAACAACGGAGATGAGTAAGGATAATTAAATGGTTTAATTATTTATGGCTATAATTAATTGACCTTGGGTTAGTTTTGGGCCTCAAGGCCCAATGGGCATCGAACGTCAAGCTCATTGACTTAAGTTGTATAATAACTTAATGACTAATGATTCACAAAGACCCAAACAGCCCAATAAACCCTTAAGGCCGGCCATGTTGAAAAGGAGTGGGTTTTGGACTTATTACAAGTTTGCCACTCCAATGAAGGTAGGTATAAATGTGACTTTATAGCCTCTTTTGTAGAAAAGATGAGAACATAAAGCTCTCTTTGCTCTCTAAGAAGCCGGCCACCCTAGAGTAATATAGCTAGCAATCTTCCTTCCTCTAGGTCACTCATCTCCTCATCAATGCTCTCCTTGGTGTGGAAAAATTAAAGGTTCTCTATTTTGGGAACTTGGAGAATCCATTCTACCATCCTCATCCAAGAAATCCATGGAGCTAAGAAGCAAGGAATGAAGGCCCTCTCCTTGGGTGATTAGCCTTTGCTTATGGAAAGAGGAATCAACAAAGGTATAAGATTTCTCAACTCACTTTGTTGTTGAGTTGAGTCTTGGTTCACCCAATTACTAGGCTTTGAATTTCATGGGTAATGTTTTGTTTTGAGTGCATACAAGCATGTTTCTGCCTTTAATTGTTAATTGCATGCCATAGATGTTGCTCAAATGAACATGTTTTTCACAAATTTTCTTTCAAGTAAACGAGCAACCCGCTTCCTCTACTACAAAGGAACACTCTACCAGTGCTCCTTTGAAAGAGTACTTCTAAGATGCCTAGGTAAGGAAGAAGCCAATCAAACCAGGGAAGAAGCACACTTAGGCGTATGCAGGGTGCATCAGTTTGGACCAAAGCTACAATTCCAGCTCAAAAGAATGGGCTACTTCATACATCAACCGCCTGAAGCATTACACCCTGCAGTTGCTTCATGGCCGTTTGATGCATGGGTATTGGACGTCGTAGGACCAATCACACCAAAGTCTTATGCAGGAGAAGCCTACAACCTAGCCGCAACAGACCACTTCTCCAAGTGGGCTGAAGCCATACCCCTAAGAGAAGTCAAGAAGAAAATTGTTGCCTGTTTCATCAATGAGTATATCCTCCATCGATATGGTGTGCCTCACTACATCATCACCGACAATGGAAAATAGTTCTCCAACAGACTCATGGACGAGCTTTGCGAGAAATACAAGTTCAAGTAGCATAAGTCTTCTATGTATCATGCTCCGGCCAACGGTCTTGTAGAAGCATTCAACAAAACACTGTGCAACCTCTTGAAGAAGGTAATCAACCGAACAAAAAGGGACTGGCATGAAATAATAAGTGAAGCACTTTGGGCATATAGGACTACACATAGGACTCCTACCCACGCTACTCCTTAATCTTTCGTAGATGGCGTGGAAGTTGTTCTACCGCTCGAAAGTCAAATCCTCTCACTAAGGATGGCTATGCAAGAAGGCTTGACTAAAAAAGAAAATGCAAAGCTCGACTTCAGGAGTTGGAAGCACTTGACGAAAAGAGGCTCGAAGCTCAACAACACTTGGAATGCTACCAAGCACGACTATCCAAAGCAATCAACAAGAAAGTCTGCCCAAGGTATTTCGAAATTACAAATCTTGTCTTGGCATTACGAAGGCCCATCTTCATAACTCACAAAACAGGAAGCAAGTTGACATCAAAGTCGGATGGACCTTACGCAATACAAGAGGTCTACACCAACGACGCCTACTTAATCATGACGGAAGACGGCTTAAAGATCGGCCCCATCAATATCAAATTCTTGAAGCGTTACTACCCCTAAACCAAACAACCAATACTTCTCGCTTGCATGAGCCTAAACTGCACACGACACAAAGCTCCTCGTCCGCATGAGCCTAAAAGGTGACAACAAATGCTCCTTGCCTGCACTAGCTGAAACTGCAACACGGCATCAAATGCTCCTTGCATGCATGAGCCTAAACTACACACGGCACAAAGCTTCTCGCCTGCACGAGCCTAAACTGCACACGGCAACAATGCTTCTTCTTCGCAAGAGCTTAAAAAGTGACACCCAATGCTTATTGTTCGCACGAGCTTAAAAGGTGACACCCAACGCTCCTGGCCCGCAAGAGCTTAAACTGTGTACAGAAAAATCACCATCAAAATCGTCAAAACCATCAAAAAATAATCCATCATTTCTTTTGAACTACTTCATAACTTAATCCCTCATCAACCAAGGGTACGTAGGCAACTTGAAACTTCAAGACTTCAAGTACAGTCACATCACCAACAAAAAAAATGCAAACACTTGGAAGAATAAGGAGCAAATTCAAAATGTGAATACTTTATTTCTTTAAAGGAAGAAGTTGGCTCCATAGCCTTACTACAAAAAAAAAAAAAAAAAGGCTTTAAGTACAAAGAACGAAAGACACTACTATGTCTCTAAAACTACAGCGATGATCTTCAAACATGCCTTCCAAAGTCTTCAAAGTCTCTACATCAGTGGGAGACAAGATGGGCAACTCCATAGCCATGCCTTTCTCTTGCTCTAGGTGCAAAATCTCTTCTTGATGCTGAGAAAGTGTAGTTTCTTGCTCCAAGAGAACACCGTGAAGTCGTGATGCTTCAACTTCCAACTCTTCTCATTTTGGTGCCAACGATTCTAGACGCGCCTGGACAAAAGCTAAAGAAGTCTCTGTGACTTGATAACCTTCCAAAGCAGCTTGCTCAGAAGACCGAACTTGGGCAATCGATAAGTCTATTGCCGTAAGTTGTTGAGCTTTAACCTCTGGACTCAACTTCTTCGAGGAAATAGGATGCAAGGAAGAATACTCAGTTGAGGCGGCCATAAGTTCGGCAATCTTGACTTTCAAGAGCGAGGAATCAATGATAAAATGTCAATCGCAAAAACAAGCTTCGACAAGTCCTCATTGAGCAACGCAAGGTCCTCCAATGGGCACTTTGAAATCCTCTTCTCAGCATGGCTCTTGATATCCATGGCCACATGAAGGTTGATGCGATGAATAAGCTGCTCAGTGCCACTAAGGTTCAGCTCTCTCAGAGAGATCACAGAGCTAGCTGGCAAAGGTATTGGACGTATGACAAGCTTCGGCATGCCTACATCTACATTCAGTAACCTTGGGTCACTTGGCAGATTCGGAACAAGCTCTACGCCAGACAGATCTTTAATCTCCTTGTCCATGGGTAGACTTCTTCTAAATAGCATTTTCATAAAGGAATGAATGCCCATGTTCACCAAATCAAAGGAATAAGAGGGCTCAGCCAAAAGAAGACAAAGAAAGATGTTAGAAACAAAAGCTAAACCAATGAAAGCAAAAGAAATCACAAGAGAGAAGGAAATACATACATCTTCCTCAAGTGGCACGGTCATCAAATTGAGGAGACCTAAACACTTTCTTCTTCTTATGATAAAAATTGGCATCACTGTCAGCCTGAGCACCTTCAAACGATCGCTTGATCAAAACTTGATGACGCTGCCGCAAAACAACCTCATCTTTGTGCGATTTAACTTCGTCACTCGCCTCTTTAGAAGTATCCGAACGATGTGAAGATAAACACGGGCGTTGAGAAGGTAAAGTCGCAGGTCCATCTTACAAAGGAGCCGCACTCGCACAATCAAAAGGTGCCAACTGCGTAGGAACCACAATGTACCCTCTCCCGGCACATCATTACATGAATGAGAAGAATTGGTGCCACTCGCCGTCCCCAAGTCTTCATGGTGTACCTTTGACGACCAACCTACGTAGGCACGGGTCACTAGATTACTCTTGAACTCGTCCTTTGCCGGCAGGGTGATAGAAGCATTTGTGCATGCACAGGTACAAGGCTCCCAATGCATATACACGGCTTGTAAGGATTCTAACTATGTGTTTTCCTTCAGCTTGCCTGGCATATGTTGGACAAAGCCAAACTACCTACTGAAACGGTGAGGGCTATATGGCTGAACAATATATCGGTCTCTTTGCTGTAAATAAACATACCACGAGCAAAGACTTATAAGATAAGACAAGTTTGAGAAACGAAGATGCGAATCATCTATGAGGCCTTACCGTGCCGAGCCAACCCTTGTTAGATGCTTCATTCTTAAACCTTCACAATTTCTAAACAATGCCTGTGCCTGCAAATCATCAAGGCTCTTTAAAGCACACTAGAGTACTTTGTCATCAAAGGCCCCAGCTTGGGTGAAGTTGATGAAGAAGGCCCCAACTTGTCTAAAGTTGACGAAGAAAAATGAGTGCCAAAGTACTTACCCAACCAACCGTACACATAGTGGTAGGGAAATACTGCAGACGATCTTCGGTGCTCGCTGAGTTTGAAACAACACTCAAGCCATCTGTAGACATGTAAATTTTGTTGCATGCAAATGATGCATCACAAAGCTCCACGTAGTATATGACTCATCACAAATGGACAAGTCATCAATGATATGTGGCACAAATCAAGCAAAGGCAGCTCAAAAGAATTCCTAAAATGTGGCAAAGGGGAAGAAATCTCCTTAAAATCGGCAAAGGGCCCAAATTACTCCCAAAACCAGAAAGAAAGCTTAAGCATATTCAGAAAACAAGTAAGAATTGAAGATTGCTCGCAAAATAGGCAAGAATGCCCTCTAGATTTTGGCCAAGCAAGGGAAATTGGCTCAAATTAAGACACAAAACATGCCTAAATTCTCCCATGGACGACTCAAGACATAAATCAAAGCCAAATCCATCCAAAGGCAAGCTTTGGAAGTCTATAAATACAAGGTCCCAAGACAAGCATAAGGTCGACAATTTCTACATTCAAGGCCGAAATTCTCACAAAAGGAGAACCTCTGCCAAATCTTTGAAGACTGACACACTGCTAAAGCTCTCTTCAAAGAACGCACAACCAAAGCCGAAGCTTTCTTTTGAGCAAAGCCGAAGCTTTCTTTTGAGTAAAGCCGAAGCACTCCCTTGAAGAATCAACAAGCACTTATGCTGATTCGTTCAAGACATTCTTGCAAGCTCAAAACTTGTAACAACGTTCGATTCAAGATTAAGTCGCCAAGACTCTTGAATCAACAAAGTCCCACATCAACATCACCTTTGCTCAAAACTAGAGGTGAAAACTATCCATTCATTGTTTCAAGCTCAAAACTTGAACTAATCGTTCAATCGTTCGCCCGAGATCAAGTCATTGCGACCCTTGGATCAACAACCTACGCATCTACATTAAGTTTGAAGACTGAATAAGAGGAAAGTTGTAAATATAGATTGTAACCTACAAATTCATCAATACAAATCTACTTTGTACACGTGTTCTCGTTTAATTCGATGTAGAATTTTCGTGTTTTCAAAGTTGGCACGCCCAGTGGGACATCTCTACCTCTCATCTCCGTCTTCAAATCTGCAAGAAGCACAAATGGCATCAAGGAAGGATCAAGTTGTTCCCGCTACCCACGCGAAGAATAAGAACATTTTTGCCGCAAATGGTGGTAATTTGGGCGTCACAACCTGAAGTAAAGCAAGAGCTCTCTTTGTCGTGCCTTCCATTTCTACATCACACCTACAAAATGAGCAAGAGCACCCGAGGCAAGAGCCTGTGTTCACCTTGGCCTCACTAAGGGCGGCAAAGCAGCAGCTTGTATCCCATAGCCATGCAAGTTATGAGTACTGGTGCGACTTTCATCGAGGAACGACTGGCACAAATGAACGAAGCAATTGCAAGGCTAACAAGGACCGTGGAGGAAAATGACTTGCAGATTGCTACATTCGTTAATCGTCTAGAAGCGCAATACGACGAGAAAGATAACCCAAAGGTTTATCCACCAAAGAAAGACATCGATGAAAGAAGATGAGCCTCTGGTGGAGAAAGATGAAGAAAAGCTAGAGGTGGACCGAGCTACCACATTCATGGGATCTCCCTCTATCCAACAACTGCAAGATATGATCACAAGCACCATCAAGGCGCAGTACGAAGGGAGCTCACATGACTCCGTGCT
This sequence comes from Heteromeles arbutifolia, assembly GCA_024362995.1. NCBI lineage: Eukaryota > Viridiplantae > Streptophyta > Magnoliopsida > Rosales > Rosaceae > Heteromeles > Heteromeles arbutifolia. The sequence goes on from JANCRC010000012.1 coordinate 20,850,408, forward strand.
CTACTCAAAGCCCTACTTTAAGAAGATTGACGCCTTGAGGATGCCAAAGGGGTTATCAGCTGCCAAAATTCATGCAATTCGATGGAAAGGGCAATCCCAAACAACATATTGCCCATTTCATCGAAACTTGCAACAATGTTGAGACAGAATGAGACTACCTCGTCAAGAAATTAGTGCACTCGTTGAAAGGTAACACATTTGATTGGTACACAGACCTTAAGCCTGAGTCCATCAACAGCTGGGATCAGCTTGAAAAGGAATGCCTTAACCGCTTTTACAGCACTTGCCACACCGTAAGCATGCTGGAGCTGACGAGTACGAAACAGTGAAAGGTTGAACATGTCATCGACTACATCAATAGATGGCGTTCATTAAGTCTAGATTGCAAAGATCAGCTTTCTAAAACCTCCGCCATTGAGATTTGTGTTCAAGGCATGCACTGGGGGCTACATTACATCCTCCAAGGCATAAAACTAAGAACTTTTGAAGAATTGGCAACTTGATCCCATGACATGGAGTTGAGTATTGCCAATCATAAGAAGAAAGAGCCGATCACCGACTTCAAAAAGGATAAGTTGTTTGCTCCAAAGTAAACAAGACTGGGAAGAAGCCTGCCAATGAAGCTTTTACCGTCAATACTACCCCCATCAAGACCTCATCTGCACCCGTCAAGATCTCTTCCAAGAACAAAGTGAAAGAGATGAAGAGATGTGAGCCTTCTCACACCCAAGATAAGTACAAAAACACCTTTGAGGGAACTAGAGCAGAAGCCGTACCCTTTTCCTAACTCTGACGTGGCTGCAATGATGGACAATTTTCTGGAAAAGAAGGTGATCGAGCTACTCGAATGCAAGCGCCCTAAAGGGATGAATCGCGTTAACGATCCTAGGTATTGCAAATACCATCGTATCGTGAGTCATCATGTTGTCAAGTGCTTCGTCCTCAAGGAGTTCGTCATGAAGCTAGCATAACAAAGGTAAATTGAACTCGACCTGGAAGACACGGCTGCAACACACACTACCATGATTGCATTTGGATCCTTCGATCACATGCCCCTCCAAGTGACACATGACCATTCCCGACCATGCTCAAGCCACACGGCACCTTCTGTACAACCATCACTGGGGATAAGCAACCAAAATGCGCCTACTGATGATGAAGAAGGATAGACATTTGTGACCTACAAAAGGACAAGGAAGCCAAGACCACAATCCACAAAGCCAAAGGTGGAACAAGGGAGAAAGCACCCCCGCCGCAATAGTAGGCAGCCTAAAAGAAACCTAAAAGCTGTTAAGCCAACGTACGCTGGAAAATGTATGGAGCAAGAGCCATGTATTCCTGTCTCCTTACACGAGTACTTCCCGAATGATTTCTTCCAACAGTGCACTATCGTTGCCTATCACATGGTTGAAATAGAGATAGAAGACCCCTCAAAAAGTAAAGATGTCACCATCATGGAAGAGAAGACCCTCACACCTAAAGAAAGCCTGTCGGTACACTTTAGCATCAAGGAAGCACTACGATTGACCAAAGAGATGCGAAAATCACTAATAGCGGTCTTCGCGAGTCCCGATAACCACAAGGTGCAAGAAAGCAAGGATAAAGGCTTGAAGCTTCAGCCACATGAATATGCCACATGTTGTCCCACCCATGACGGTATCAACTTTACTGACGAAGACTTGCTGCTAAGGTCAAAGCTTCACAATCGTCCTCCTTTCGTCTCTAGGTACGTAAGGGAGCATAAGGCCAACTACATGCTTGTGGATAGTGGATTGGCCATAAACATCATGCCAAAGTCAACAATGACCACAATCAGCATCAAGGTCGACAAACTGTCCCGAAGCCGCCTTCTAATTCAAGGTTTTAACCAAGGAGGACAAAGAGCAATGGGTATGATCCGAGTCGACATGACCATTGGCAAACTCAAGTCAAGCACGTTATTCCATGTGATTGACGTAAGAACTTCCTATAGCTTGCTCTTAAGAAGGCCTTGGATCCATGAGAATGGAATGGTGCCATCCACCCTCCACCAATGCTTAAAATTCTACCGAGAAGCAGTGAAGGTGATACAAAATGACACCAAGCCATTCACCAAAGCCAAATCACACTTCGCGAATGCCAAGTTCTACATGGATGAATACATAGTGCCCGAAGCTATTAATAAAGAGATTAAATCCACAGGCAAAGCCGCACGTAAAAAGCAAGAGTGGTAAGCCATGCCCAAGATATAAGAAAGGGAAGTCATGCAATCTTCAAGCAAAAACAACGATGAGCTTGCTAAGCCCACAACAATCAAAAGGAGTGTGACACCCTTAAAAGGACCAAACACACAAGTCTTCCGATACATCCCAATGTCAAAAAGAAAAAATGGGCAATCCTCGTTCAAAACTGGAACAAGCAAAACCGACACACAGCTACACAAGGACAATGTAAAGCTACTCAAGACAAATGCAGTTTTACCTCTGACACAGCTAGGCAACGCTAAAGTTTCAAAATGAACACAAGGTTTCGTGAAACCTCTGCCAAAGGGGAAAGAACCAACCTCTCTTCCAACCAAGAGGATCGAAAAAGGTTTCGACCCAAACTCCTAAAAACTCATGTCAAAGGCTGGGTACGATTTCACCTCCTCTTCAAATCTTGGAAAGAATGAGGCAAACACTGTCAACGACAAAGAACGTGACCTCACCGAGACTCAAAAGAAGTTGAAGGAGCATGGTTACAAAGTTGACAACAACAAAGCAGGACTTGGCTTCACACCAAATAAACCAGTGAAGATTTCAAGAAAAGCGAAAAGTGCTAGCACTTAACACATCAACGTAAGCGTTGAACAAGATCAAGATGAGCCTAAACCCGCCCCTCGAATGTTAGTCTTCGATAGGCTCAATATTTTAAAACCCAGAATTTCGGCACATGACCGCATTGGTAGTCAAGACCAACATGCCAACACCCTAAAACTCTATTTTTGAAAGGCTGTCAAAACCTAAGAAACAAAGGAATATGGCTAGCTCTTCTCCACGACGGTCTACCTTGGAAAGACATGAAGAAACCAAGAAGCCTTCCAGGAAGAGGAAAACAACGCCGAAGGAAGAAAAGCTCGATGATCTGGCAGAAAAAGATGACGTTCGAAGCTCTATTCCTTCAAGGATGAAGCACCAAGCAACCTTGGAAGTTAACATAAAAGGACAACTGAAGGTAAAGAGGTGCACCATCATCCACATTGGCCAATCTTCATGCCAACAAGCCCAAAAGGACGACACTAAAGAGGAGGTCCAAGAAGTCTTCCACATCACAATCCAAGAAGACAAAGAAGATGAAATCCCCGAGGAAGACGTCACTACTGCGCCACTACAGCTCGAGGATGGGGGGCAAGCCACTGTTGATGATCTAAATGAGCTCAAATTAGGTATAAGCAAGGAACCGAAGCCTATCATCGTAAGTGCACTACTAAGCTCCACGTAGCATGCAAATGATGCATCATAAAGCTTCACGTAGCATATAACTCATCACAAATGGACAAGTCATCAATGAAATATGGCACAAATCAAGCAAATGAAGCTCCAAAGCATTCCTAAAATGCCGCAAAGGGGAAGAAATCTCCTTCAAAACTGGCAAGGGTCCCAAATTCCTCCCAAAAAAGGAAAGAAAGCTAAAGCATCTTCACAAAACAAGCAAGAATTGAAGATTGCTCGCAAAATAGGCAAGAAAGCCCTATAGATTTCAGCCAAGCAAGGGAAAGTGGCTGAAATTGAGACACAAAACATGCCTAAATTCTCCCATGGATGAATCAAGACACAAATCAAAGCTAAATCTATCCAAAGGCAAGCTTTAGAAGTCTATAAATACCAGGTCTCAAGACAAGCATAAGGTCGACAATTTGTACATTCAAGGCCGAAATTCTCACAAAAAGAGAACCTCTGCTAAATCTTTGAAGACTAATACGCTGCCAAAGCTCTCTTCAAAGAACGCACAACCAAAGCTGAAGCTTTCTTTCGACCAAAGCCGCAGCACTCCCTTGAAGAATCAACAAGCACTTGTGCTCATTCGTTCAAGACTGTGTTGCAAGCTCCAAACTTGTAATGACGTTTAATTCAAGATCAAGTCGCCAAAACCCTTGAATCAACAAAATCCCACGTCAACATCACCTTTGCCGCATGTCATACAGAAACCTATAGGTGAAGACTATCCACGCATTATTTCAAGCTCAAAACATGAAGCAATCATTCAATCGTTCGTCCGAGATTAAGTCATCGTGACCCTTGGATCAACAACCTACATATCTACATCAAGTTTGAAGGCTGAATTAGAGGAAAGTTGTAAATAGAGATTGTAACCTACAAATTCATCAATACAAATCTACTTTGTACACGTGTTCTCGTTTCATTCAATACAGAATTTTCGTGTTTACACCATCATAAATATTGGCTAAGACCGAAATTGCAAGGGTGAAGGATTCACTTGTAGCTATCTTGCTAGCCACTTTGAAGACTCTGGGGTGGATAAAGTTGACATCGTATTTGGGGTAAACAAACTTACAAAGCCAACAACCTAAGAAAGCGGCTAGGAAAGATTCTTCCACGTGCTCTGACGCTATGCCAAGATCCTCAAACGCTTTCAACTCAGCAGAGGCATGGTGCCTGGCTGAAGCAATGCCACCTGACGGGTCTGAGTCTCTTTTTGGCTTAATGGTCTTATTGTGGCGACTTTTCTTCGAATGCTTCTTGTACTTCATGGCATCCCAATACCAAAATCAGATCCATGAAGAAATCTTCACCCCTAACTTACCTTGAGCCTCTTGGAAAAGCTTATGATACACCAAAAACAAATAGCGGCAACTCCCAGGCAATCATCGGCTATTGCGATGAGAGAATTCCTCCACGTTAGGAACAACCTTGTCGTAAAACTTACCTTAGATCGACAAGCCTCCTATCTTGTGGAGGTCCCTTGAAGAATGCACGAAGGACGGAAGGATGTCGTTCATAACTAAACAAGGATGTGTACACGACGTGACAAAGGCCCACGTTGGTAAGCACGTCTTTAGATCGACTCAAGACATCTTCAAGCCACTTCTAGTAAAACTCAGCAAAGACAGCTTCTCCAGTAGTTGACAAGGTGCTATTCCAAGTCATAGCTCTGCTACAGATGCAATCACCAAGAAGCTCAGACGAAGTCGGCGGATTGTCACGAACATGGTGTGAAGGATTCAAGCTAAGCATCCTCGATGTACACGCCTTCTTCTTCATATTTGGTCAACCAAAATCTGTCCCCTCCCAAGATACTTTAGAAGACCACGACTTGATATGCATCACGTTGTCATTCGCAGGAAGAACAAGTGCCTTAGGGCCAGCCAACGGAGCACAAAGCTTCAACGTCGTTCCCTTATCTTGCGAATCGCCTTCCTTCACAAGAATAGTGATGGTATTGTTCTTAAATCACTTGAAAATACCATGGCTGCAACAAAACAAACAAGCCATCATAAGCATAAAAGTGGGGCGGCAAGGAAAAAAATTTGCTTCACTAAAGCAAAAGACATGCAAGACAAACCTCGTGATTGTTGAAGGATGACGATGACAAAGTCACAACAACGAAAAGAAATCAGCCATAAAACTTGAGCAGCACACCAAAGAGGGCAGTTATAAAACGGTCATCCAAAGCATACTACAATAGCGTAAGAGTTTATTGCACTGCACGGTAACGTCACCACCCAGGGACAACTATCACTAAAAGGCACTACACAGCGTAAACCCACTGTAGTATTTTGCACATCACCACTCGGTAAAAAGTGACGGACTGTAATGAGCACCAAACAACAAAACTCACGGCAGCAAGCAGTAATTGCGCACGGCACAGCAGTAAGCACAATGGCAGTGCACGACAAAGGTAGTTTGTGAAAAAAACACACACCCAATTGCCCTATAAACAAGGATCAATTGCTTCCTAATGCTATAGGGAGAATACATACCAAATAACAAAAGAAAAATCAAAACAAGGAAGCACATTCCAGCTGCAAGAAGGAAGCAATTCCAAGCAAAAAAAAGGGGAAGTAGATTTCGGCCACAAAGAAAAAAAAATGTTGTTTTTTGCAACAAAAAAATCAGCAAAGAAAAGAACAGAATACAAAAAAATAAGGAAAGGGCTTGAAAATTTCCAAAACATCAAAGGAAAGTACCTCTCCTTGCCAAAAGACAAAAGGTAATCACTCCCAAGCAAGGACAAACCTTCAAGTTTCCCAAACCAAAGGCGAAAACACCCCCTTGGCCGAAAAAAAAAAAAAAAAAGAAAGGGAAAGGAAAAATGCAAATCCTACTTACCCTAGGACAAGCATTAAATCTTTCCAAAACCTTGAAGGAAATCACCAAAGCTTTCCAACATTTTGAAGGAAATCACCTCCATTACGAAAATTGAAGGAGAACTCTACCTAAGGAAGGAAAAGCATTTTTACCACAACCACAAGCAAAAAATCCAAGTCTCAAAATACCCCAAATGTAATTTGCCAAAAAAATTAGGGAAAATCAATACGCACAATAAATATGTGCCGATTTATCCATTTTCAAAATTTTCATTTCAATTCAAGAAATACACTTCAACGGCCCTTGAAGAAATGTTTTCATTCAAGACATACGCCTCTACGACCCTTGAAGAAATGTTTACATTCTAGTACTACATCACATGAGCTGTGCTTGTCACATCACATACGAGTCCTTGTCACATCAAAAGGACAGGCTGGCACCTAACTCTAGATCCAAAGCGAATGTAAACGGTGCATATGAACTACACGTGAAGCTAGTCCTTGGCTCAGGACAATACAAATAACTAAGAGACACCGTGCAAACATGTAATAATGAGCAGATAAAATCCAAGGATTTCATGCCACAAGTTTATGCTCACAAATAATATTGAAAACATAAAGTGTACGAAAAAGTCTATTTGTAAAGCTAAGCATGGCATGTCGCATCATAATATATAAAAGCAGCTGTTGAGAAAATCACACATACATATATATACGTAAAAACAAAAGACCCACTCACAAGTACTTGTGATGTAACATCCTTTCGAGCCAAGAAAGTTGGAGTCTCCGATAGTAATCGCACCAAAGCATAATATTGGGTCTCGTCAGTAAAACTCAACTAAAATGATTAAATTTGGAAAAATGAATGCCAAATTCAAAATCCATGTGTCGAAATACGCTAAAGAGGGATCCCGAGCAAATTTTGTAAAAAGTCAACGAAAAAGTCAACGGTTAACCCTAAAAAGTCAACCGAAACGCTCCGGTGGTCAACTATGTTAAAACTTCAAAATTTTCCTAAATGGATGTCAAAAATGGATTCGGGACGTTGAAATTAGCCTAGGAAGGTTTCTGAGAAAATTTCGTTCAAGTCAACACGAGGAATATTTCAAATAATATTCCAAAGAATATTCTAGGAATATTATGGAATATTCCAGAATCCATTTAGAATCTAGGCTGGGCCGGATCCAAACGTTTAGGCTTCATTTTTTTTTCAATCGGGTTGGGTCGGACCTAATTGGGCTCGCGGGTCGTACCTGCCAAACCCAAATGAAGAAGAACACCGGAATCCGGAAATTTAGCTGGGAGACTTCCCTGGCTTCGTGTAGCTTCAAATCTCAACTAAAAGTAGCAACCCAATATATCAAATTGAAGCCCAAGGAACAAGGAATCAAAACGTCCCATTGGTTTCCTCAGCTGTGGCCAGAGTTGGCCAAAAATGGCCTCGAAAGCTGTTGGATCTTCGCCGGAATTTGGGAAAAATTTTAGAACACAATCAAGGCTACATGAGCTTGATTCTTCGCCGAAATTTGGGAAAAATTTTAGAACACAATCAAGGCTACATTAGCTTGATTGCAATGTATTTCCAAGTGAAAAATTTACATGATTAAGTCCCAAAAGGTTTAGAGATTACCCAAAAACAAATTTGGAGAATAAGAGGTCGAATCCGCCTCGGATGTGACGAGTGGAGCTCGGTGAGGTTCACCGGATTCTGGAAATTGACACTAAGAGCATGAATGTCAGTTCCTTGGTGATTTCTAGGTAAACACCACATGCATGAAGATATTTAATTACCTAGGGTCGATTCGTCATGTCGTCGTCAGAATACAAGGCAACTCGTCGGGAAACTTGTGCAGCGAGCACACTGAGAGATAATGTGTGTGTCTCATAGCATTTCTCTTAATAAAAATCATCCATTCATTAATTCATCATCATCACCATCGCAAATACTAGCCTTCGAATGCATAACAATGAGGATTCATGTTTCCACACTTCGCCATAATTGTAGGAAGAAAGACAATAGTACAGGAAAAAGAAGTGGGGAGCTGAGGTAGTTGTCTGGCTCTTCAGAGAGGTGGCGAGAGGTGTGGGGTTTCGGCATTGACATTGTTGCCGCAGTGGTGGAACATGGGAGATAGGTAAGAGAGAGAGATGCAGGATGAGAGACAGATAGGACAGAAACGAGATAGAGAACTAAGATGGAAGAGATAAGAGCTGAGGAATGAGAGCTCAAGAGAGGGTTCGAGAGTTATTGAGGGAGTTTGAGAGAGTTAGAATGAGATGGAGGGAGAGAGATTCAAATTTTGCCATTTTTTGGTGTCAGTTTGGTGGGTTACCGAGAGAGAAAAAAAGTGTTGCAGAGGGTGGGACAACTACCGGCTGAGAGTGACAGGAGAGAGAGAGAGAGAGAGAGAGAGAGAGTCATGTGTGAGAGGAGAGGGAAAAGAGAGAGAGAGTTAAAATATATTTTAATAAAAAAATGTAGAGAAGTGGTGTATGATGGTGTTGAGTGGGTAGAAAGAGAGAGAGATAGAGAGGGAGAGAAAAGTGTAAGGGAAATGAGTGGAAAAAGAGAGGGATTGACCTGAGGGGGTATGGGAAGTGGCGTGCACAGTGCATTGCACAAGGCCTCACTAGTCATATCAGCCAACAGTTAATTTTTGACAATTTCGAACATAACTTATTTGTTATTAACTCTAAATTGAATTCTATCTGCGGCCACGTGTTCATAAAAATGAGTACTATTCGAAAATAGTAAAATAAGAGTGGAAAAGTTAAAGGAAAATTGAGGTCCACGTGGAAGGCCTACTTGCCATCTCAGGGGTATTTTGATAATTTAACTACTATTAAGATTAAAATATGATGAATCTCAGGACAGGAAGTCACAATCTACTCCCTTAAGAAAATTTCATCCTCGAAATTCAAAACAATAGAATTCAATCAAGGAAGGAATATGAACACAAGTCTCTCACACGTTCTTCTGTTTCCCATAAAGCCTCTTCAATGTAGTGGTTTCTCCGAATTCCATATCGCTTACGTCCACGCAATCGTAGTGGCGAGCACTACGAGAGTATGTATATGCATGTATCTTTGGGTCAAGCCCAAATAGTAACTAATTATGCACGATGCCTAATTAATTAAATACTACCAGAAACGGGCCTACTTTGCTACTTGCTTAACGAACCTAACAAATAAGTTATCGTTATTACAATCTGTAGCCTGCAATACCAACAACCGACTATTGTCTCGATAAACAAGTAATGGAATCTCGAGGGTGCACAATTATTATTTTGCCCCTCATTCGAAAAAGTGCATAAATCATCTGATTTACGCATCGTTCTCACTCACCTGTTTGTAAGAACATGTACTACCTGGAAAGATGTGAAAAGGGACAAAGAGTGACAAGGACTTAAATGTCCATGTATGAAATCCACATAGGATTTCCATTTAGCCGACCAGGGGTGTTTAGGGAAATAAAATCAAAATAAATGTGGGATAGAATACAGCCAATTAGTCTAGAGGGTGTCCTCGTGCACCAACAAAAGATGGGCACCCAGGTAAGTTGGTCAACAATCACCGAAACATCATCATTATCTCCACGTGTACAGGGTGACCCCGCACATGAAGTCCGTGGTGAAATTCTCTTATATCCATCTGGATATAAGGAATGACTGTAACAACTCGAACAATTTCTTTCTTCCTGCTTTGACTAGCTGACAAATCAAGTTCTTGCTTAATGCCTAAGCAATCTCCTTTTTCATCCCAAGTCAAAAGTGGAGGGGTCTGACTTGGAAATTAGTTAACAAGGTTTCTTGATGATCTGTAAGTGACGTCACATCAATATTCGTGAGTTGTAATAGGATTTAACGGCTGAGTCATCCATGTGCTTTTCTGTTGAGGTCGTCAGCAACTATGTTTACACAACTGGGGTAGTACACGATGGTGCAATCGTAGAGTTGATTAATTTCTTCCATCGCTGGCGTTTGCAATTAAGCTCATTTCAAGTTAAAATGTATTTAAAAGGTTAAGGGAGTCGATGAAGATTTTGGCATGTTTCTCCATAGAGAAACCGCCATCAAGATTTTAATGTAAAGGTAGCAATTGTCAACTCTAAGTCGTAGGTAAGATAGTTCACTCCATATGGCTCCAGCTGCCGGAAGGCATAAGCGGTTACCCTACCATGCTGCATCAGCACGCAACCAAATCATTCAGTGAAGTATCACTGTAGATTTCAAAATTATTGGTGTCATCGAGAAGTGTAAGAACAATAGTCGGAAAGAGACAACATCTCAATTATCAGAAACTTAATCACATCCATATCTCAATGAAACTAACTTATTTCCTAGTTAACTTTGTAAGGAGTTAGGTTATGGTGGAGGAAGTTACCACAGAATGTCAATGGTAATCGACAAGACCAAGGTACCTCGTATTTCGCAACACCTTGTAGGGGTTCCAATTTTTTTTTCTAGAAGTACAACATTTTTGGGGATTGACAAGAATGTAGTCTACTGACCTCATGTCTCCCAAAAAGAAACATGATTTGAACAAAACTGGCATTTGGGGAATTTCGTTAAAGCTGATTCACCTTGAAATTGCTTAGATCAAATCATCGTTGTTTAGATAGTTTGACTTCATTATCAGAGTAAACAAGGAAGTTCCCGATAAGGTTACCACGAATCTCACGGTATATGGGCAAAATGCACAATCCGTCAAGTTCATGAGCAATATTAGAGCATTTGTCAACCCGCATGACATCACGAGGAACTCATAATGAACATGTCGAGTCCTGAACGTAATCTTAGGAACATCATCATTTCTGATCTTCAGTTGGTCGCAACCAAAGTTTAGATCAATCTCGAAAGCTCGGGTTCATTAGAGTTGGTCGAGGATATCAATTCAAGACATGGATTGACGGTTTTTAATCATCGCCCAATTGAATTGCTAGTAAATAATGTAGAATTTTAAGGTTCAGTCTTTGCTCTTCATGAATGGAAACAGAGGTCTTTACGAAGAAGGTTCAAGGACAGTAGGTTTTATACTTGGATGTAGGTCAATGGTGCCTCACACATCTGAATTTAGTGGTATCACAGGTAGATATTTAGGAATGACGTCAAAAATTTAGTTTGACTGGGTTCATGATTTCCAGCTGTATAGGATTGTCATCTTCCTTTACAATACGTGCTAATAAGCCTTCACAACTTTTCTCAATAAATGTTTGGCCTTTACGATGGGGATTTTGTGTTTCAGTTTTTTATGTTTGCCAGTGGAGCTGACCATAGGGATGACAGGTTGACGAAAAGTGACTAAAAGAATAATAATGATGTAGTCAATCCATCTCTTTAATTGCACGGAAATCCATGAAATCCAATGAAATAAGATTAACTGGCATTACCAGATTGGTAATGGAAACGGTGCAACCACTACACTCGCATTGGCATAATAGACTTGCCTTGTGGCATTGGAATTGTCGAGACGTACTCGACTAAGGTACCATGTGATTGAGGTATTTGAATAAATAGGGATACTATGATTGATTGGTGGTTAGTGCCATTGTCATGACTATGGGTTTGATGTTTTCCTACATGGCTAAGTTTCTATGACTGGGGTTCCATTGGCTCTCCTTGTCTTAATATATGTGTATGTTGGTGGTGCCACTACCTAACATTTCTATGGTATTCTAGTAATGTCTGTCTCCATGGAATGGTGAACTGGTGCCCTGGCAATGGTATGATATCCACATACCGCAATTCCAATATAAAGAAATCATACAGCGTAGATACAGGTTCACAGCTCCCGAATACAGGAGAGTCTCGTTCTGGTGGAAACTAGCGTCATCTAGGTTGCCAACTACCTAGGGCATGGTTGGAGGAGTAAGTAAGATTTTCTAGGAAGGCTGATTTTGTCGCTTTTGGGAATACTGACTACTATTTCTGGTCCTTCGCCTAACCATAGGTATAACAACTTGTACTCTCGAGCCAATATATACCGTAGTGACGGTTACTGTATTGGAAGTAATTATGGAAGTTAGTGTTTGTGAAACTACCCTAAGCTCAAGAATGAGAATTATCGAAATTCGATCTTCCTCCTGAATATTCAAAATCATAACTGATATGTTTGAAATATTGACGTTGTCGATGAACAAATGTGACTGTCCCCCAGATGTTCTTCCGCTAACTGCAACCACATCAGCACTAACATAATCACTCGAGACATTTTCGGGAACATCGAAGTGAAGCAAAACCTCGAGGAAATTATGGGAGGTGGCACATAAAAAAATTAAAATAAATAAATAAAGGTTGCCAAGGATGAAAGCACTTGTGGTTTCCTAAGAAAGAATAGTCGATAACGATGGTTGGATTGTAGTTGTGATTGGTCGGTAAATTTAAGATGGTACATAATTATCAATATGGCTACCCCACTTTTGGGTCAACAAAACGTCTCCATTGTGGGTCTTTTTTTTGCAAGGAGGTTCTTCACATAAACTCTAGTGGGGATCGCCAAAGTGTTCTTCTAACATGTCGGTAAGTCGTCAGAAAATTGTTAGTGATAGTCGTTCCAAATTGCTCAAACATCATGACGAGGTGGCATAATTATGACGTTAGAGTTCAAGAACCGAGAATGCTTACATCACGTGTGTGATGGTAGCGATACTGCCTAACCTTGATGCAGAATATATAAGCACACAAATTAAACCCTCTTTTTATCAATTGTAGCAAAGTATGTAAGTAGGGATCGTTCGAGGCCGGGGATTAGGAGGGATTGCTAAACCACTTGAAAACTGACTCAAAAACTTAAAACAAAGTTAAAACACTAAATTAGACTCAAAGAATGCAAAACTATACTCTAAAACACTAAAACAAACCAAAAGACTCAAAACAGCAAACAAACACTCAAAACTGCCTTAAAAACACAAACTGGGCAGTTTTGAGCACTAAGGAAGAATTTGGACGAAAACAGTTTATAACTTGACTCCAGACACTTAAAAACACAAACTAAATTGATTTCTAACTAACTTGACACTTCAAAATAAAGGGGGAATTGGTTTTGACGAATTTGAAAACAAAATAAAAACTTTGTAAAACAAAACAGATTGTAAAACGAAATTGGTTTAAATTAATGGATGGAAGGCTAGCTAAGGGGTTCTTCTCCACACATGTCATACTTGCATACAAAACGATTTCTAATTGCAATTCAATAACCCATGAATTCTCAACACTCCAAGTTAATTAGGTCCGCTTAAATTAACTCTCAGATTTCCCTTATGTCAATGAATTGGATGGAAACTGCGCATCACAATCAAATTATTCTTCAAGAGTTATCTATATGAAAGCGCATACTAGAGATACAATCAAAGATCATTACGTTCAATGGAAATCATAAGTATTGACGAGGCACTTGTAACTATGAAAGCGCATGATACTTATGCCAAGAATTTACTTAACACAATTGAGATCATCAACCTTTACTACTTGTGAATATAAAGTTGTAACGATTAGGTGAAACTTCCTTATATCCTAGCATTAGATTTATGCATGACAATTAAGCGTGCACTCTCAATCAACACACACAAATCAGTTTTAATATGAACAGATAAGTAAATTGAAATCACAATTTATGAATCACAACTAGAGGTAATCAAATCAGATAGCAAGCATAAACATGGTTTCGAATCCCCCCCTAGCCAGAGGGGAGTTTAGTTCCTCATACGTACAGAACAAAGAGTATTGAATTTAAACATTGAAATCAAAGGAAAGAAAACACCTAAAACTTCCAGCAATTCAAACTTGAATGACATGCACGTCCCAGGGCTCCTTCTCCTCCTCTTTGTTGCGGCACAAGGTCTTGGGACAGGTTTAGGGGGTTATGAATGGTGTAGAAGGCTGGGTTAATGGCTAGGATGGATGTATGGTGCGGCAGAGAGTGGTGGATGATTTCTGGCGTGAATGATGTATATGGAGGGCGGTGTAACCTGCGGCAACCCTGTAAACTTATATATATAGGCACCACAAACCCTAGGGTAATCAGATTAGGGCTTGGACTCAGCATTGCACAAGGAATTAGGGCCCTAGGTGCGGCAATTAATTTGGAAAAAGCATTGTGGTCCAATTAATTTCTGAAAAGGATTTGTAGAACCCAAATCCACAAGGAAAAGGGCCTAACAATCAGAATCCAAGAGGGAAAAGGCCTTAGAGGTGTGGCACAATAGGATAAGGGCAGGGAATGCCTTGCAAGGCAAGGAAAAAAGATTCTAGAAGGGAAGGAGGCGCCAGATTTTCAGGGTTCTAGAAGGAATATGTTTTGAGGCAGATTTTGGGGCTTCTAGAGGGATTTAGGGCGCCACTTTTATAGGACAAGGGATAAGACTTCTAGAAATCAGGTTTTAAGTCCCCTAAACTGAAGAAAACAGGTTAGGATAAGATTAGGATAAGATTGGATAAGATAAGATAAGATAAGGTTGCTTTGGATAATGTTTTGGATAATTCTCCTTCTTTTGAGCTGATTTCTTATCTTCTTTATCCTTGACTTCTTTCTTCCATCTTCTTAGCTGATTTCAAGCCTTTATATCTTCAATTTTGTCCATCAACTTGCCTTTATGCTTGCACTACCCAATCTTGGCCCAAAAATGCTCTAGAATGCTCCAAATTGCTTCTTTTTGCATACTTGCCCTTAGAACCTGAAAATACATCAAACTAGCTTAAAAGACTACTTTAACTAAGGAAAAACAATATAAATGCACAAGAACAAGCTAACTAAGGTGCATAAATATGCTCCTATCAAATTCCCCCACACTTAGCTTTTGCTAGTCCTCGAGCAAAACAAAACAAAGTAAACAAAACGAAACAAAACAAGTATAACACAACCTAAACCTTCCAACAATTGTCTCAAGGATTTCCAATGCACATGACACGTTAAAAATCATCATTCCCACAGATTTTGGCCATCTTTACACTTAAGAAAATACTTAATCATAGTCACTACTTACTAGTTCACAAATAACCAATTAAAACGATGTTTTGAATGCAGTAACATGCCTTAGAGAATTCCCTCAATTCCTTACTAGATATGCACTCAATTTTCACACACATTTTCTGACTACACACCCTACACTAGGTATATGTGAGAAGATTGATGTAAATATGAAAACGAACACTCACATATGTTTATAACAAAGAAAGCAATTTCTGGAGTTAATAAGCATGTTTAGATATGATCTCATGAATGGAATGCTACCACTTAGATGCGAGAACCAGTGACACCATATGCTCTTACCAAATTCAAACTCCACAAATTGAAACACACAACACTCAAGATTAAAGTCAAGGGTTGTAACGGGGCTTGGGGAGTTGGCTAACAATGAAAGGACAGGAAAAACAAACGTTCTTAAAGCAATAGAAAACAAAATAATGAATATGACACTTAGAATTCCCTTTAGCATGCAGAAATCAACTTTTAAACATAAAGGGAAGTTTCAAGCAACAATTAGGGCCGGATTCAATGTTTTGGACCCTTCCTTCAACAAACAACACTTGAGAACTCTTTTCCGCATCTTTTCAACTCCTTTTTCATTTTTTTTCACAACTTTTCTTTTTTTCTTTCTATTTTCCACGAATTTTTCTTCTTCTTCCTTTTTTTCCTTTTCTTTGCCGTGCCTCATTCAAGACTTTGGCACACCCACAACAAAACTCACTTCCCCCACACTTGTTTTCTGCCAAACAATGATCAAAAGGAATTCATATTGAGTCATGCGTTACTATGCCTTAAGAACAAGGGTAAGGATTGTCCTAATCTAGGCTAGGTAGGGATAATGTGGGTAAACAAAGAACATAGGCTAAACAAGGCTCAAAAGGGTTAAACCTACAAGACAAATAACATTGGGAGGTTCGGCTATTTGGCACTGGTTCACTACACAACTTCATCTTGTTTATGTGTTATGCTAATCAATTTCATGCTTTGAATGAAACGAGTATGAGTTCTAGTATTTGGAACTAAATGATGAAACGCCATCTAAGTAGCAACCAAGCAAAGAATAATGAGATCATGCAACGATTTTAGAAAACAACAAATGCACAGATTTTTAACTCTCCAAATAAACGTTTAGGCTCAAGTCTCACAAGTTTGTAGCGTTAGTTTGAGTTCCTTCCTTCAAGCATGTTACAAAAAGTGATTTTTCTTTTATGATTGCAAGTGAATTCATAAGTTATAACCACAACCAAGCATAAACCAAAGAGTAATCAAACTTTCATCCATGTTTACAACTCTCTTTAACAGTCATGCAATTACAAACCGAATCTTCATCATTGTGTTGGAAGGTACCCTAAGACACAAACAAACACACAAAAACAACTCTTTTTGGGTTTTTTAAAACAATTTTTTCAATTTTTATGGGATTTTCGGATTTTTGAGTCAAAACACACTAAAACACACCAAAACAGCTTAAAAACACTTAAAAACAGCAAGGAACAACATTAGAAGTTATAGGTGATAAAACCCTACGAATTTGCATCAAAACATGTTGGTTACCCCCCCACACTTAAATCAAATATTGTCCTCAATGTTTCAAGCATAAACTCACACAAATAAACAACAAACAAACAAAACAGCAACTAAACAAGAAACAAAGCAGAAACGAAAACAACAACAACAAAGAGAAGGGTTTAGGAACGCAAATCTGGAATTGGAATGCTCCCTAGATCTTCCTTTGTTGAATGCATGGGTTGCCTCCCAAGTAGCGCTTGCTTTAACGTCGTACAGCCGGACAAAGAACCCAATCACTCCAGATTGGTACCCACGGCATCCAAGGAGATGTCATCCACGGTTTGCTCCACAAAGTTCTCATAATATGGCTTCAATCGGTGCCCATTCACCTTGAATTCTTGTCCAGTTTTCAAGCTTTTGATTTGCACTGCACCATGAACAAAAACATTAGTAACAACAAATGGGCCAACCCACTTGGAACGTAACTTACCAGGAAACAACCAAAGACGGGAATTGAATAGCAACACTTTCTGCCCAACTGAGAATGATTTGCCACGAATCATCTTGTCATGAAAAGCCTTGGTCTTCTCCTTGTAGATTCGGGCGTTCTCATATGCTTCGTTCCTTATCTCCTCAAGTTCATTCAATTGAAGCTTCCTATGCATTCCAGCCGCATCTAACTCCAAATTGAATGTTTTCACGGCCCAATGCGCTTTGTGCTCTAACTCCACAGGTAGGTGACATGGTTTGCCATATATTAGCCGAAATGGGGACATGCCAAGGGGTGTTTTGTAAGCCGTGCGATAGGCCCACAATGCATCGTTCAAGCGCAAGCTCCAATCCTTCCTTGTAGGCCCTACGGTTTTTTCTATGATCTGTTTGATCTCCCGGTTAGAAACCTCGGCTTGGCCATTCGTTTGAGGACGGTAAGGTGTAGAAACCTTATGATTGACATTGTACTTCCTCAACAACGCCTCAATTGTTCGATTGCAAAAGTGCGACCCTCCATCACTAATGATCACCCGTGGCATACCAAACCTTGCAAAAATGTTAGTTCTAATAAAATTTGCAACCACTTTAGAATCATTAGTCCGGGTGGCCTTTGCTTCCACCCATTTTGAGACATAATCCACGGCAAGTAATATGTAAAGAAAACCATGCGATGAAGGAAATGGGCCCATGAAATCAATGCCCCAAACATCAAACATTTCAACAGGGAGAATGATGTTTTGCGGCATTTGGTCCTTAGCACCTATGTTACCCATTCTTTGGCAACGATCACAAGACATACAAAAGGTTCTAGCATCCTTAAATAAAGTCAGCCAATAAAATCCACATTGTAAAACCTTAAGGGCACTGCGTTGTGTCCCAAAGTGTCCCCCACATACATATGTATGACAAAAACTCAGAATTGAATGAAATTCAGAATCGTGCACACATCGACGTACCATTTGATCAGGGCAAAATTTCCATAAATATGGATCATCCCACACATAAAACCGTGCATCATGTCTAAGTTTATCACGTTGGTGCCTAGTGAAATTGCTTGGAATTCGTTTTGACACCAAAAAGTTCACCAAATCAGCATACCAAGGCTCACTAACCTTTATTGACAGCAATTGTTCATCAGGGAATGTCTCCAAAATAGGTAGAGACTCCTCGTTATGCACCATTCGGCTGAGGTGGTCAGCCACCACGTTTTCACTTCCCTTCCTGTCACGAATCTCAATGTCGGACTCTTGAAGTAGCAATATCCAACGAATTAGCCGTGGCTTGGCCTCCTTTTTGGTGAGCGAGTACTTCAATGCTGCATGGTCAGTGAACACAATTACTTTAGTACCAATTAGATATGATCTAAACTTATCTAAAGCAAAAACAACGGCAAGAAGTTCTTTTTCCGTAGTGGAATAGTTCAACTGGGCATCATTCAATGTTCGTGAGGCATAGTAGATGACATGCGGCCTCTTGTCCTTTCTTTGTCCCAAAACAGCCCCTAAAGCATAATCGGACGCATCACACATAAGCTCGAAAGGTATGCTCCAATCTGGTGGAACAATAATGGGTGCCGTGGTCAACAACTCCTTGAGTTGGTTGAATGATGCCGTGCACTCCTTGGTGAATTCAAACGCCACTTCTTTTTGTAGGAGACGGCAAAGAGGTTGCGCAACCTTTGAGAAATCTTTGATAAACCTACGATAGAAACCTGCATGGCCAAGAAAAGAACGAACCTCTCTAACCGAAGTCGGAGAGGGTAAGTGACGTACAAGATCTATTTTTGACTTATCAACCTCAATGCCATTTTCAGAGATGATATGACCTAGAACTATGCCTTGCTTAACCATGAAATGACATTTTTCCCAATTGAGAACAAGGTTAGTTTCAACGCAACGTTTTAGAATCAAACTAAGATTATGCAAGAAACTATCAAAGGAGTCACCAAAAACGCTAAAATCATCCATGAAAACTTCAATTATTTTCTCAACATAATCAGAAAATATGCTCATCATGCATCTTTGAAATGTGGCAGGTGCATTACATAAACCAAAAGGCATGCGACGATATGCAAAAGTACCAAAGGGGCATGTGAAAGTAGTTTTTTCTTGATCCTCGGGTGCTATGACAATTTGATTATAACCAGAATAACCATCAAGAAAACAATAGAACGCATAACCTGCTAACCTCTCAAGCATTTGGTCAATAAATGGCAGCAGGAAGTGATACTTCCTTGTGGTGGCGTTTAGCTTCCTATGGTCGATGCACACCCTCCAACCGATTTGAATGCGTGTAGGAACAAGTTCATTCTCGGCATTGGCTACCACTGTCACGCCAGATTTCTTTGGCACACATTGAACGGGTGAAACCCACCTACTATCCGAGATTGGATAGATCACTCCACAATCCAAAAGCTTGATTATCTCCTTCTTCACAACTTCCATCATCGGAGAGTTGAGACGGCGTTGAGCCTCTCGAGATTTTTTGGACCCCTCCTCTAGAAGTATGCGATGCATGCACGTGGTAGGGCTAATTCCCTTTATGTCGGCCAAAGTCCACCCAATTGCTGTTTTGTACTCTTTTAGCACCCTCACCAATTTGTTTTCCTCTTGTACCGTGAGTGAGGATGAGATGATGACGGGCAACGTCTCATCTTCTCCCAAGAAAACGTACTTCAAGTGACTTGGCAAAGGCTTAAGTTCAAGTGTAGGTGGCTGCACAACTGAGGGAAACATCTTATTAGCCGAAACTGAACTTAAAATTGGGTCCAAAAACTTACCAGGTTGTGATGGCAGTGACTCAAGGGCAGCCACCATCTCAATGACATCCTCACTAGGGGGCACGGCAAAGGATGCTTCATGCATGCCGTGGGTTGCTTTTGTGGCTGTTTCAATGTTGTGCATGTCCCTTCCTTGTGCAATGGCCAATTCAAGTGCATCGTCCTTCAAATTGTCCAAATGGTCCTGCGCCAAAGAGTCAATTATATCAATAGCAAAACATGAATGAGTCTCACTAAGGTACTTCATAGAATCAGAAAGATTGAAATTAATAACTTCCCCATCAAATTCCATCGTCAAAGTGCCATTAAACACATCAATCTTTGTACGAGCATTTTTCATGAATGGCCTTCCAAGGAGGATGGGCAATGACGGGGAATGGTCCGATTCATCCATTTCAAGCACGTAGAAATCCGCCAGGAATATCAAGTGATTAACCTGCACCAAAACATCCTCCAAAACTCCCTTTGGATAGACATTAGATCTATCGGCCAATTGTATGATAACACCATCGTTTTTCAACGCTCCTAGGTTCATAGATGCATAAATTGAATATGGCATGACATTTATAGATGCACCTAAGTCTAACATGGCAGATTCAAACCTAGAATTACCAATAACACACGGAATTGTAAAACTACCCGGATCTTTGCATTTAGGGGGCAGTTTGCGTTGCAAGATGGCTGAGACATTTTCACCCACTTTTACAACCTCCTTGGTCGAAATCCTCTTCCTATTAGTGCAAAGTTCCTTCAACAACTTGGCGTACCTGGGGACTTGCTTAATTGCATCCAAAAGGGGAATATTGACTTGAACTTTCCTAAACGTCTCAAGAATGTCCTTTTCTGCTTCTTCTTTCTTTGTTTGCTTGAACTTATTTGGAAAAGGAACATTCGAAGGAAAAACATTAGTAGGAACTGAATTTGACACGTTCTTACCTCTATTGGACAAATTGGACGGTTTAGGATCACTTAGGGCTTGCGGCAAAGGTGTTTCCACCTTTGCCGTGAGTGGGCTTTGTTCCTCCTCTTCAATTCTCAACTCTTCCTCCTTATTGGAACATGATTTGGATGGTTTAGGGTCAGATCCTACTTGCTTCCCATTTCGCAGACTCATGGCTTTTGCAGATTCGAATCCACCTTTTGGATTGACAACGGTTGAACTTGGCAACTTGCCTTGCTCTCGAAATTGCCCCATGAACTCGGCAATCTGTCCTACTTGCTTCTCCAACTCGTCCACCTTCTTGTCCCTAGTTTGCATACCCTGCGCCATAGAAGTTAGTAATTGAAAAATCTGATCATTATTAATTGAAGAACCTGATTTGTTTTGGGCAGGTTGTGCTTGGGCTTGAGTTGGTGCCAACGGCTTTTGATAGAAACCCGGGGGTTGTTGCCTAAATCCGCTTTGCTGTTGGCCTTGTTGGGGTTCTCGCCATTT
Organism: Heteromeles arbutifolia; assembly: GCA_024362995.1. NCBI lineage: Eukaryota > Viridiplantae > Streptophyta > Magnoliopsida > Rosales > Rosaceae > Heteromeles > Heteromeles arbutifolia. Next base: position 20,871,873 of record JANCRC010000012.1, read on the forward strand.
GAAATTTGGATGATCACGCCACCCAGGGTTGTAGGTATTGGAAAAATGATCACCACGTGGTTGGTATTGATTGCCAAAACCCACGGCATTGAGTGTCTCCCACCCTCCATTCTCTATCAATTGTGGGCACTTATCTGTGGGATGTCCTTGCATGGAGCACACGCCACAAGAAGCTACACTTTGTACTTTTAGACCTTCCACCACCTGAGAAAGCAAAGTAGTAAGGTTAGCCATTTGATTTTGAAGTTCGGTTATGGCACTTACCTCATTGACTTGGTGTTGCCGTGGGATGCTCATTTGCCCAACACCTTCGTATTGTTGAGCGTTCAACGCTCGATTGGCTATCAATGTCTTGGCTGCCGTGGGGGTCTTGTCCACCAAGGCTCCTCCCGCTGAGGCATCTAGCATTTGACGTTCGATTGGTAGAAGTCTCTCGTAGAAATATTGTAGGAGAAGTTCCTCCTTCATCTGATGCTGTGGACATGAAGCAACAAGAGATTTAAAATGTTCATAATAAGTAGGAAAAGATTCACCTGCTTCTTGTTGAATTCCACTTATCCTTTTTCGTAGGAGGATGACTCGAGAAGTTGGGAAAAACTTCTCTAAGAAAGCCCGTTTCATGCTCTCCCATGATGTCACAGTTCCGGGGGCCAATTCATACAACCAATCCTTTGCCTTTTCCAAGAGAGAAAAGGGAAAGGCCTTCATCATCAGAATATTTCCATCTACGTTGATTGGTGTCATGCTTGAGCACACCACCTCGAATTCCTTCAAATGCTTGTTTGGGTCTTCCATGGACAGCCCATGGTACTTAGGAATGTGATGCAATAAGCTTGACTTCAATTCAAACTCATCAGTTTTGCCTTGAGCCGCCCTAGGGTATTAAATGCATAAGGGCACGGCATTGTCAAGTCCTGAGGCTGAAAGCTCTTTGATTGTACGATTATCCACAGCCATGTCGTCCACTTCCTCTTCAAATTCAGATTCGGCTTCTGAACTTGCACTTGATTCACTTGGTTCTGGATTCTTCCTCTTTCGTCTTAACTCTCGCTCGAAATCGGCGTCAAAGTCCAGAATATGTTCACGAACTGGATGAGAACTCCGAGTCATAAACTAGTACCTAAAACAAGAAACAAAAACAAGGTCAGAATCTGATCTAATTAAACCAAACGAAAATAACAATCCAAGGGATTAGCACAGTTGCTAATCCCCGGCAACGGCGCCAAAAATTTGATGCAGAATATATAAGCACACAAATTAAACCCTCTTTTTATCAATTGTAGCAAAGTATGTAAGTAGGGATCGTTCTAGGCCGGGGATTATGAGGGATTGCTAAACCACTTGAAAACTGACTCAAAAACTTAAAACAAAGTTAAAACACTAAATTAGACTCAAAGAATGCAAAACTATACTCTAAAACACTAAAACAAACCAAAAGACTCAAAACAGCAAACAAACACTCAAAACTGCCTTAAAAACACAAACTGGGCAGTTTTGAGCACTAAGGAAGAATTTGGACGAAAACAGTTTATAACTTGACTCCAGACACTTAAAAACACAAACTAAATTGATTTCTAACTAACTTGACACTTCAAAATAAAGGGGGAATTGGTTTTGATGAATTTGAAAACAAAACAAAAACTTTGTAAAACAAAACAGATTGTAAAACGAAATTGGTTTAAATTAATGGATGGAAGGCTAGCTAAGGGGTTCTTCTCCACACATGTCATACTTGCAAACAAAACGATTTCTAATTGCAATTCAATAACCCATGAATTCTCAACACTCCAAGTTAATTAGGTCCGCTTAAATTAACTCTCAGATTTCCCTTATGTCAATGAATTGGATGGAAACTGCGCATCACAATCAAATTATTCTTCAAGAGTTATCTATATGAAAGCGCATACTAGAGATACAATCAAAGATCATTACGTTCAATGGAAATCATAAGTATTGACGAGGCACTTGTAACTGTGAAAGCACATGATACTTATGCCAAGAATTTACTTAACACAATTGAGATCATCAACCTTTACTACTTGTGAATATAAAGTTGTAACGATTAGGTGAAACTTCCTTATATCCTAGCATTAGATTTATGCATGACAATTAAGCGTGCACTCTCAATCAACACACACAAATCAGTTTTAATATGAACAGATAAGTAAATTGAAATCACAATTTATGAATCACAACTAGAGGTAATCAAATCATATAGCAAGCATAAACATGGTTTCGAATCCCCCCCTAGCCAGAGGGGAGTTTAGTTCCTCATACGTACAGAACAAAGAGTATTGAATTTAAACATTGAAATCAAAGGAAAGAAAACACCTAAAACTTCCAGCAATTCAAACTTGAATGGCATGCACGTCCCAGGGCTCCTTCTCCTCCTCTTTGCTGCAGCACAAGGTCTTGGGACAGGTTTAGGGGGTTATGAATGGTGTAGAAGGCTGGGTTAATGGCTAGGATGGATGTATGGTGCGGTAGAGAGTGGTGGATGATTTCTGGCGTGAATGATGTATATGGAGGGTGGTGTAACCTGCGGCAACCCTCTAAACTTATATATATAGGCACCACAAACCCTAGGGTAATCAGATTAGGGCTTGGACTCAGCATTGCACAAGGAATTAGGGCCCTAGGTGCGGCAATTAATTTGGAAAAAGCATTGTGGTCCAATTAATTTCTGAAAAGGATTTGTAGAACCCAAATCCACAAGGAAAAGGGCCTAACAATCAGAATCCAAGAGGGAAAAGGCCTGAGAGGTGTGGCACAATAGGATAAGGGTAGGGAATGCCTTGCAAGGCAAGGAAAAAGGATTCTAGAAGGGAAGGAGGCGCCAGATTTTCAGGGTTCTAGAAGGAATGTGTTTTGTGGCAGATTTTGGGGCTTCTAGAGGGATTTGGGGCGCCACTTTTATTGGACAAGGGATAAGACTTCTAGAAATCAGGTTTTAAGTCCCCAAAACTGAAGAAAACAGGTTAGGATAAGATTAGGACAAGATTGGATAAGATAAGATAAGGATTGGATAAGATAAGATAAGATAAGGTTGCTTTGGATAATGTTTTGGATAATTCTCCTTCTTTTGAGCTGATTTCTTATCTTCTTTATCCTTGACTTCTTTCTTCCATCTCCCTAGCTAATTTCAAGCCTTTATATCTTCAATTTCGTCCATCAACTTGCCTCCATGCTTGCACTACCCAATCTTGGCCCAAAAATGCTCAGGAATGCTCCAAATTGCTTCTTTTTGCATACTTGCCCTTAGAACCTGAAAATACATCAAACTAGCTTAAAAGACTACTTTACCCTCCAACCTGGATTCGAATCTGAACTCAGGATCCGACCCAGCCCAGATTCTAAATTGATTCTCGAATATTCTCTGAAATATTCCTTGGAAAATTCCTTGTGTTGAGTTTTACGAAATTTTGTCGGAAACCTTCCTAGACTAATTTCGACGTCCCGAATCCATATTTGACATCCATTTAGGAAAATTCTGAAGTATTAACATAGTTGACCATCGGGGCGTCTTGGTTGACTTTTTAGGTTTGGCCATTGACTTTTTCATCGACTTTTTACAAAATTTACTTGGGACCCCTCTTAGCGTATTTCGACGCGCTGATTCCAAATCCTTCTTCCCTTTTTCAAAATTTACTCATTTTAGTTGAGCTTTACCGACGAGATCCAATATTATGCTTAGGTGCGATTACTATAGGAGACTCCGACTTTCTTGGCTCAAAAGGATGTGACATTGCAAGTACTTGTGAGTGGGTCTTTTGTTTTTACGTATATATATGTATGTGTGATTTTCCCAACAGCTGCTTTTATATATTATGATGTGACATGCCATGTTTAGCTTTACAAATAGACTTTTTCGTACACTTTACGTTTTCAATATTATTTGTGAGCATAAACTTGTGGCATGAAATCCTTGTGTTTTATCCGCTCATTATTACATGTTTGCAAGGTGTCTCTTTGTTATTTGTACTATCCTGAGCCAAGGACTAGCTTCACGTGTATTTCACATGCATCGTTTACATTCGCTTTAGATCCAGAGTTAGGTGCCAGCCTGTCCTTTTGTGTGATGTTTTGGACTCGTATGTGATGCAACTAGCGCAGCTTACGTGATATAGTACTACAACGTAAAACCTACACCCAGCCTGTTCCATTGTTTGAATATCTTTGTAGTGGACTTGTGTCCCTACAAAAATTAAAGAGCATTGAATTCTTATAATAATGGTTTGAGATTTAATATTGAATTCTTATTAAAGAGCATTGAATTCTTATAATAATGGTTTGTGTTCCATTGTTTTTGACTCACTTCTGTTGCATGGTAACTACTACATGCTATTATTATAATATTTTTGGGAAACAATATACTTGTTTTACAACGAGGGGTTACACTTTTCGAAATGGGTTTACAAAACTTTATTTTTAGACCCACTCACACTTGTTTTTCGCCTTTCCAGGATATTTAGTGCTAGAGGTTTCGTGACGACGAAGATTGATGGTAAAAGCTATTACGTAGGAGACTTCTCCTTACGGTATAAATGTCCTTACTCTTCTTTTACTGCAATTGATCTATAATCTGACATCACTTATATGATATGGGTTCAATCCCGCTCACATGCGCACTTGAAATTAGTCACTTTTATGTTTTAATTTATTCACATTTTCCACATCACTACACTTTATGGCTTCGTTACCTTCCAGGTGTCGGCCAGCACATCGCGATTCGGGTGTCCAGGTGGACATTCCGGGTAGGGGTGTGTCATCTTGGTATCAGAGCATAGGTTTGATAGGAGCATATTTATGCACCTTAGTTAGCTTGTTCTTGTGCATTTATATTGTTTTTCCTTAGTTAAAGTAGTCTTTTAAGCTAGTTTGATGTATTTTCAGGTTCTAAGGGCAAGTATGCAAAAAGAAGCAATTTGGAGCATTCTAGAGCATTTTTGGGCCAAGATTGGGTAGTGCAAGCATGGAGGCAAGTTGATGGATGAAATTGAAGATATAAAGGCTTGAAATCAGCTAAGAAGATGGAAGAAAGAAGTCAAGGATAAAGAAGATAAGAAATCAGCTCAAAAGAAGGAGAATTATCCAAAACATTATCCAAAGCAACCTTATCTTATTTTATCTTATCCAATCCTTATCTTATCTTATCCAATCTTATCCTAATCTTATCCTAACCTGTTTTCTTCAGTTTAGGGGACTTAAAACCTGATTTCTAGAAGTCTTATCCCTTGTCCAATAAAAGTGGCGCCCCAAATCCCTCTAGAAGCCCCAAAATCTGCCACAAAACACATTCCTTCTAGAACCCTGAAAATCTGGCGCCTCCTTCCCTTCTAGAATCCTTTTTCCTTGCCTTGCAAGGCATTCCCTACCCTTATCCTATTGTGCCACACCTCTCAGGCCTTTTCCCTCTTGGATTCTGATTGTTAGGCCCTTTTCCTTGTGGATTTGGGTTCTACAAATCCTTTTCAGAAATTAATTGGACCACAATGCTTTTTCCAAATTAATTGCCGCACCTAGGGCCCTAATTCCTTGTGCAATGCTGAGTCCAAGCCCTAATCTGATTACCCTAGGGTTTGTGGTGCCTATATATATAAGTTTACAGGGTTGCCGCAGGTTACACCACCCTCCATATACATCATTCACGCCAGAGGGGAGTTTAGTTCCTCATACGTACAGAACAAAGAGTATTAAATTTAAACATTGAAATCAAAGGAAAGAAAACACCTAAAACTTCCAACAATTCAAACTTGAATGGCATGCATGTCCTAGGGCTCCTTCTCCTCCTCTTTGCTGCGGCACAAGGTCTTGGGACAGGTTTAGGGGGTTATGAATGGTGTAGAAGGCTGGGTTATTGGCTAGGATGGATGTATGGTGCGGCAGATAGTGGTGAAGAGTTTCTGGCGAGAATGGTGTGTATGGAAGGTGTGTAACCCACGGCAACCCTTTAAACTTATATATATAGGCACCACAAACCCTAGGGTAATCAGATTAGGGCTTGGACTCAGCATTGCACAAGGAATTAGGGCCCTAGGTGCGGCAGAAATTGTGAATCCATTAGGAAAAAGGATTTTGGCCCAATTGATTTCTGAAAAGGATTTGTAGAACCCAAATCCACAAGGAAAAGGCTTAATAAGTCAGAATCCAAGAGGGAATGGAAGTAAGAAGGCACGGCACAAAGGGATAAGGCAGGGAGCCTTGCAAGGCAAGGAAAAGACCTTCTAGAAAGGAGGGAGGCGACAGATTTTTAGGCTTCCAGAAAGAATGTGTTTTGTGGCAGATTTTGGGGCTTCTAGAGGGATTTGGGGCGCCACTTTTATAGGACAAGGGATAAGACTTCTAGAAATCAGGTTTTAAGTCCCCTAAACTGAAGAAAACAGGTTAGGATAAGATTAGGATAAGATAAGGTAAGATAAGGTAAGGATTGGATAAGATAAGATAAGATAAGGTTGCTTTGGATAATGTTTTGGATAATTCTCCTTCTTTTGAGCTGATTTCTTATCTTCTTTATCCTTGACTTCTTTCTTCCATCTTCTTAGCTGATTTCAAGCCTTTATATCTTCAATTTCGTCCATCAACTTGCCTCCATGCTTGCACTACCCAATCTTGGCCCAAAAATGCTTTAGAATGCTCCAAATTGCTTCTTTTTGCATACTTGCCCTTAGAACCTGAAAATACATCAAACTAGCTTAAAAGACTACTTTAACTAAGGAAAAACAATATAAATGCACAAGAACAAGCTAACTAAGGTGCATAAATATGCTCCTATCAAACCTATGCTCTGATACCAAGCTGACACACCCCTACCCGGAATGTCCACCTGGACACCCGAATCGCGATGTGCTGGCCGACACCTGGAAGGTAACGAAGCCATAAAGTGTAGTGATGTGGAAAATGTGAATAAATTAAAACATAAAAGTGACTAATTTCAAGTGCGCATGTGAGCGGGATTGAACCCATATCATACAAGTGATGTCAGATTATAGATCAATTGCAGTAAAAGAAGAGTAAGGACATTTATACCGTAAGGAGAAGTCTCCTACGTAATAGCTTTTACCATCAATCTTCGTCGTCACGAAACCTCTAGCACTAAATATCCTGGAAAGGCGAAAAACAAGTGTGAGTGGGTCTAAAAATAAAGTTTTGTAAACCCATTTCGAAAAGTGTAACCCCTCGTTGTAAAACAAGTATATTGTTTCCCAAAAATATTATAATAATAGCATGTAGTAGTTACCATGCAACATAAGTGAGTCAAAAACAATGGAACACAAACCATTATTATAAGAATTCAATGCTCTTTAATAAGAATTCAATATTAAATCTCAAACCATTATTATAAGAATTCAATGCTCTTTAATTTTTGTAGGGACACAAGTCCACTACAGAGATATTCAAACAATGGAACAGGCTGGGTGTAGGTTTTACATTGTAGTACTATATCACGTAAGCTGCGCTAGTTGCATCACATACGAGTCCAAAACATCACACAAAAGGACAGGCTGGCACCTAACTCTGGATCTAAAGCGAATGTAAACGATGCATGTGAACTACACGTGAAGCTAGTCCTTGGCTCAGGATAGTACAAATAACAAAGAGACACCTTGCAAACATGTAATAATGAGCGGATAAAACGCAAGGATTTCATGCCACAAGTTTATGCTCACAAATAATATTGAAAACGTAAAGTGTACGAAAAAGTCTATTTGTAAAGCTAAACATGGCATGTCACATCATAATATATAAAAGCAGCTGTTGGGAAAATCACACATACATATATATACGTAAAAACAAAAGACCCACTCACAAGTACTTGCAATGTCACATCCTTTTGAGCCAAGAAAGTCGGAGTCTCCTATAGTAATCGCACCTAAGCATAATATTGGATCTCGTCGGTAAAGCTCAACTAAAATGAGTAAATTTTGAAAAAGGGAAGAAGGATTTGGAATCAGCGCGTCGAAATACGCTAAGAGGGGTCCCAAGTAAATTTTGTAAAAAGTCGATGAAAATGTCAATGGCCAAACCTAAAAAGTCAACCAAGACGCCCCGATGGTCAACTATGTTAATACTTCAGAATTTTCCTAAATGGATGTCAAATATGGATTCGGGACGTCGAAATTAGTCTAGGAAGGTTTCCGACAAAATTTCGTAAAACTCAACACAAGGAATTTTCCAAGGAATATTTCAGGGAATATTCAAGAGAATATTCCAGAATCAATTTAGAATCTGGGCTGGGTCGGATCCTGAGTTCAGATTCGAATCCAGGTTGGAGGGTAAAGGGTTGGGCCGACTCTATGTTTGGGCCCTTTTTTGTACCGGGTCGAGTTTACCCATTTGGACTTGCAGGTCGGCCCAAGGGTTTGGGCCCCGTTCGGCCAAAGGTTTGGGCTTCATTTTTTTCTCTCTTTTTTCTTCAATCGGGTTGAGTCGGACCAAATTGGGCTCGCGGGTCGTACCCGCCGGACCCAAATTAAGAAAACATTGAAATCGAAAAATTTAGCCGAGAAACTTCCCCAGCTTCGTTTACCTTCAAATCTCAACAAAAACTAGCAACCCAATATATCAAATTGAAGCCCAAGGAACAAGGAATCGAAATGTACCATTGGTTTCCTCGACCGTGACCGAAGTTGGCCAGAAAAGGCCTCGAAAGCTGTCGGATCTTCGCCGGAATCTGGGAAAAATTCCAGAGCACAATCAAGGCTTCATGAGCTCGATTTCAACGTATTTCCAAGTGAAAATTTTACATATTTAAGTCCCAAAAGGTTTAGAGACTTACCCAAAATCAAATTTGGAAGAGGAAAGGTCGAATCCGCCTCAGATTCGACGAGTGGAGCTCGGTGAGGTTCACTGGATTCTAGAAATGGACACCGAGAGCATCCATGTTAGTTCCGTAGTGGTTTCCAACTAAAGACCACATGCATGAAGATATTTAATTACCTAGGGTCAATTCATCATGTCGTCGCTAGAATCCATGGCAACTCGTTGGGAAACTTGTGCAGCGAACACAGTAAGAGAGAGAGAGAGAGATAGAGTGTGTCCCATAACATTTCTCTTGATAAAAATCATCCATTCATCAATTCATCATCATCACCATCGCAAAAACCAACCTTCGAATCCATAACGATGAGGATTCATGTTTCCACACTTCACCATAATGGTAGGAAGAAGGACAGTGGTACGGGAAAAATGAGTGGGCAGCTAAGGTGATTGCCTGGCTCGCCGAAAAGGTGGCAAGAAGTGTGAGGGTTCGGCATTGACATTATTGTTGCAGTGGTAAGACACGGGAGATAGGTAAGGGAGAGAGATGCAGGACAAGAGAGAGATAGGACATAAACGAGATAGAGAACTAAGATGGAAGAGATGAAAGCTGAGGAAGGAAAGCTCGAGAGAGGGTTCAAGAGTGACTGAAGGAGTTTGAGAGAGTTAGAATGAGAAGGAGGGAGATAGATTCGAATTTTGCCATTGTTTGGTGTCTGTTTGGTGGGTTACCGAGAAAGAAAAAAAGTGTTGCAAAGGGTATGAGAACTATGGCCTGAGAGTGACAGGAGAGAGAGAAAGAGAGTCACGTGTAAGATATTCACCAAACACCCAAATATGATGAAGCCATATTAGAATACATGAGAACCAGAAACAATTAACCTACATAAATATAACTTGTAAACTTAATTATAATGAATATGCAATTGTGGATCGTGTTCAGAGCATACAACTAATCCGAGACACTAAAAATGAATAATATAAAATTGAATGAACAAAAAGATGGGTCCTACACCGAGAGAACTCAAAGATGCCGATGCAGGAGTGCCTTGACGCCAGGATTGTACGCCACGATTCTATGTCCTCAGGGGGCGTAAAACAAAACGTTAGTGGACGATATATAAGTAATACTAAAATAGTTATTTCTCAATGTACTAACCCCCAAAGTTTATGAAAATTCAATAGTATAATATGTAATAGGTTTTTCGAAAACCCTCGCATGCCATAAAACCTTTCATAAAACACATATCATATAGTGTGCTAAGTAGTGGTATCAGTATCGCCCGAAGGCATATAGAACTCTTCATTCGCTCGAAGGCATATAGAACACTTCATTCGCCCGTTGGCTCCTACAACACCCAACTGAAGCCATACATAAATATCAATCGCTCGTAGGCTCCTACAACACCCACCCGAAGGCATATAAGTATCAATCGCCCGTAGGCTCCTACAACACCCACCCGAAGGCGTATATAGAACTATCATTCGCCTGTAGGCAGTATCATTCTCCCATAGGCAGATTGTATGAATAACCACTAAGTAAGTACATAAGAATATCAAAATAATATTTCTAATTTATATATATATATATATATATATCTCAAACCGGAGCTTAATAACTAAAACGTCATATAGTAAAACCACGTTTGTAAGTAGGTATATAGTCATCAATCATATATACCACCAAGAATGTAAGGTCGATAAAGCATAATATATCATAAAGTGTAAATCCAATTTACTCATAAACGTTTCATAAAACGTAGCCATTAAATCATGCTTTTCATGTATGCATTTCTACTAGTAAAATTATAATTTTGGAAGAGGTCCACTCACCTTACATTGTTGGCGAAGAGCCGTGCAAACAATAGAGGACGAAAATGCCATAAACAATTGCACCTAAACACATAACGGTACCAATTAATAAAACTTTATCACAACGATTGAATTTTGGAAAGCGGACGTCATAAACGGATTTAGGATATCGAAAAACATGAAAGGGAACCTCAGGTATCCCCACGCGCCACCACGTACCATTTTGGGTCGCTGAAAAGTTCGCCGGAAAAGTCATTAGCGCCGCCGTGGACGGTGGCCGAGCACAGTACCTTCAGTGGAGGCGCGTGTGCTCCACGCACCGGCCAAGACCTGCGTTCAAGCGGGCCGACGCGGAAGCCCATGCAGGGACCCACGTGTGGCCTAGGTTCTGGGATGGGCCGGTTCTAGGTTTAGGCCTGGGTTGGGTTTGTTTTGGGTTTGGGCTTAGGTTGTTTCTAGGCTGGGTTGGACAGTTGGGCCGGTTCCATGGCCCAATGATTTGGGCCAAACAAGGGTTGTGGATCGGGTTTTAACCCATTTTCAGGCTAGGTTGGTCGAGCTCGACGAAGAAGGAAGCCGGAGCTCGGAGAACTCTGATCAAGCTCCAAACTACACTAAACTCAACGTTCAAACTATGGAAATGAAACCACGAGAGAGAGGAAAAGAATCATACCACTTTTATGACTTGTGGTGGCCGAAGTTGGCCGGCAGACGCCCTGCAAGCTACGGTATCCTCGTCGAAAACTGGGAAATCCTTCCTCGACCAGTTTTCGTGTTCAAATAATCATACACAACTTAACACTAACCTTAAATCGACCTTAAAACATCATCCAAAAGGTTAAGGGAACTCACTTACGTCAAGGGTTAGTCGAAGAAGGAGATGCACAATGGCACAGCCATGGTACAATAGGGTACAAAGGGGTTTGAGTGTGCTTTTCCTTTGCTCTGGGTTTCGTGGGGCTCACGGAGAGGGAAAAGTGATGGTGGTGGGTGGTGGTGTCTATGTGTGTGTGTGGGTGGGTTTTCAAGGAGGGAAGAGTGCAGCGAGAGGCAGAGGGAGAGAGAGTGTCTGAGAGTTCACACCGAGGAGAGGGAGAAAAAGAGAGAGAGAAAGAGAGAGAGAGAGAGAGAGAGAGAGATAGAGAGAGAAAGAGAGAGAGAAAAGGAAATGGGCCGGGGACAAAATCATGGGTGGGCCCCCCTCCTTGGGCACACCATGTAAAGCCATAAAGTCACATTTCAAACAAGTATCCTACAACTAAAGTGAAACTACCAAAATACCCCTTTCATTCTGTAAATTCCGTGATGGGTTGTTACAGCAAATGAGTGGCTCTGTGAACTCCCCTAGGAAGTTGGATTCCAAAAGCTATTACATCAAATGAGTGGCTTTGTGGGCATACTTCCAACAAGCATATGGATAACTCGGATGAAGGTAAGTTATCCATGGGATTTATGACTACGAGCATCAGCTCTGGGTCAAGAATATGATTGTTCACATCATCCAGTTCCAATCGTCAAGAGGCACATGCGTGACTCGATCCTGCTGCATCAGTGTGCAGCCAAACATTTAATAATACACCACCGCAGAAATTCTAAAAGTGTAAGAGCCACGATCAGATGAGTGAATACCCTGTTGTCAGAAACTTCGTTCGCCGTCAGCATCGCAATAAGGTTGACTGGTTTCTTAGCCAAAAAGAGATAGGATATGACAAGACCAAAGACATTTCGTATTTCACAACATCATGTGAGGATTTTTAATTTCCAACGATCGTAACCCTTTTTGGAAATTGATGAGAATAATGTCTGCTCCCAAAGAAACTCCCAACAAGAGTATCTACCCTAAACAAAAACAACGTTCGTAGAATTTGACGTATAGCTGACTGTCGATGTTTAGTGAACCTGACCTCGTGGTTAGAGTAAGCAAGAAGGTTATCAATAGAACAATCGCCGAGAATTGTTCTAAAGATCCACACGAATTTCCTCAGCAGGAGCAAATCCGAGGACATAGATTTGATCCCACTAACACTTACTAAACTTCGCAACGTCTATTGCTTACTCGCCTTCTCCAACATGCACTTCGTATATTTCGAATAATTTCCATAAAGATATGACTCTGCCCGCCATTCCTAGGGAATGCATGTCGCAGAGTAACATCATCGATTTCAGATCTTCTAAATTCAAACCACCTATATTTCTCTGTTTCACCACTCCAGTGTAGATATGACTCTACCTGCAATTCCTAGGGAATGCATGTTGCAGAGTCGCATCACCATTCCGGTCTCCAGTTGGTCTTAACCAACTCATACCATTAAAAACATTTCATTTCCAAACACTCATATATAGATCCGACTCTGCCCGTAATTCCTAAAGAACGCATAGATTTGACTTTGCCTGCAATTCCTAAGGAACGCATGTTGCAGAGTATCGGTCTGATGTTGAAAGTCATCCAAAATTCCATCATGCCACCGATGAGGCACAATCCCGACACAAAATTTCTTATTCTTCAATAGGATGTGATTATTCACGCAGCATGAGGGTTGCACGACTGTGTCGAATGACAACAAATTTGGAAGTCGTGTCATTCAATGACGTCATGACCGACACACCGCTACCGTAACAGAAGATCTTAAGTATGCTCTGAACAAACCACGCTTTGATACAAAATTGACATGCCCGACCTTGATATTCACCAAACACCAGGGTAGGCACGTGCTGGCCGACACCCGAAGGTGACGAACCTATATTAGGATGCATGAGAACCAGAAACAATTAACCTACATAAATAAAACTTGTAAACTTAATTATAATGCATATGTAATTGTGCAACGTGTTCAGAGCATACAACTAATCGGAGACACTACAAATGAATAATATAAAATTGAATGAACAAAAGGGTAGGTCTTACACCGAGAGGACTTGAAGATGCCAATGCAGGAGTGCCTTAACGCTGGGATTGTACGCCTCGATTCTAAGTCCTAAGGGGGCGCAAAACAAAACATAAGTAGGCCAAGTTGATATATAAGTAATACTAAAACAGTTATTTCTCAACGTACTAACCCCCAAAGTTTATGAAAACTCAATAGTATAATATGTAATAGGTTTTCCGAAAACCGTAGCATGCCATAAAACCTTTCATAAAACACATATCATATACTGTGCTAAGTAGTGGTATCAATATCGCCTGCAGACATATAGAACTCTTCATTCACCCGAAGGCATATAGAACACTTCATTCGCCTGTCGGCTCCTACAACACCCGATCGAAGCCATATATAAATATCAATCGCCCGTAGGCTCCTACATCACCCACCCGAAGGCATATATAGAAGTATCATTCACCCGTAGGCAGGTCGTATGAATAACCACTAAGTAAGTACATAAGAATGTTAACATAATATTTCTAATTTATATATATATATACACACACACACATATATATATATATATACACACACACACACATGTATCTCAAATCGGAGCTTAGTAACTAAAACGTCATATAGTAAAACCACGTTCGTAAGTAGGTATATAGTCATCAATCATATATACCACCATGAACGTAAGGTCGATAAAGCATAATATATCATAAAGTGTAAGTCCAATTTACTCATAAACGTTTCATAAAACATAGCCATTAAATCATGCTTTTCATGCATGCCTTTCTACTAGTAAAAATATACATTTTGGAAGAGGTCCACTCATCTTACACCTTTGGCGAAGAGCCGTGCAAACAAGAGAGGATGGAAATGCCATAAACAATTGCACCTAGACACATAACGGTACCAATTAATAAAACTATATCATAATGATTGAATTTCAGGAAACGGACATCATAAACGGATTCAAGACATCGAAAAACATAAGGGGGAACTTCGGGTACCCCCATATGCTGCCACACGGACCTTCACGTGTCACCACAGGGTGGCGGCCCCGACAGCCATGTGCCACCGCATGTGCTGCCATGCACCGTTTTGGGTCGTTGGAAAGTTCGCTGGAAAAGTTGTAGGCCCTACCTCTGGTGGAGATGCGTGTGCTCCATGCGCCGGCCAAAAGCCTGTGCACACGCTCGCCCACGCGCAGGCCCAAACGCGGCCTGGGTTCTGGGATGGGCCTATTCTAGGTTTGGGCCTGGGTTAGGTTTGGTCTGGGTTTGGGCCTAAGACTCAACTTATGTTTTGGGATTGGGTTGTTTCTGGGCTGGGCTAGGCTGGACAGTTGGGCTGGTTTCATGGCCCAATGATTTGGGCCAAACAAGGGTTGTAGATCGAGTTTTAACCTGTTTTCAGGTCGGGTTAGTCGAGATCGACGGAGAAAGAAGCCACGAGGGAGATGAAGCCACGAGGGAGATGAAGAGAATCATACCACTTTCACGACATGTGCTGGCCGGAGTTGGCTAGAAGATGCCCTGCAAGCTACGATTTCTTTGCCGAAAACAAGGAAATCCTTCCCCAACCAATTTCTGTGTTCAAACAATCATACATAACTTAACACTAACCTTAAATCGACCTTAAAACATCATCCAAAAGGTTAAGGGGACACACCTACGTCAAGGGTTAGTCAAATGAGGAGATGCATAGTGGCGTAGCCATGGTGTGATAGGGTACGGGGGGGTTTGAGTGTGCTTTTCCTTTGCTCCAGGTTTCATGGGGCTCATAGAAAGGGAAGAGTGATAGTGGTGGGTGGTGGTGTCTATGTGTGTGTGTGGGTGGGTTCTCAGGGAAGAAAGAGTGCAACGAAAGGAAGAGGGAGAGATAGTTTCCGAGAGTTCATACCGGGGAGAGGGGGAAAAGGAAATGGGACCGGGGACAAAATCAAAGGTGGGCCCCCCCTTTGGGTACACCATTTAAGGCCATAAAGTCACATTTCAAACAAATATCCTACAACTAAAGTGAAATTACCAAAATACCCCTTTTGTTCCGTAAATTTTGAAACGGGTTGTTACAAGTCATATCAGCCAACAGTTAAATTTTTAACAGTTTCGAACATAACTTATTCATTATAACTCCAAATTGCATTCCGTATACGGCGACGTGTTCGTAAAAATGATTACTATTAGAAAATAGTAAAATAAGAGTGGAAAAGTGAAAGGAAAATTGAGGTCCACGTGGAAGTCCTCCATGGCATCTCAGGGGTATTTTGATAATTTTACTACTATTGAGATTAAAATACGATAAATATCAGGATGGGATGTCACACAACGTCTCTCTTTTTTATTTATAATTTTGTGGTGTTCATAAATTAAATTGATGAAAATATTATAAACTTTAATTCTCGTTATGGTAAGTATCTTATATTTAGGTACAGAATTTTTGGTACACTTATGTTTTTGCATATTTTCTTATGTGCCACTATTTCATTACAATATATTTTGGTATGAACATTTAGGTACACTAGGTTAGTTTAATATGTTTAGGTACGAACATTTCGGTACACTAGTTTAATATAATATATTTAGGTACCGACATTTCGGTAAACTAGTTTAGTATCTTATATTTAGGTACATAATTTTTGGTACACTTATGTTTTTGCATATTTTCTTATGTGCAACTAATTCACTACAATATATTTAGGTATGGACATTTTGGTATATTAATTTAGTAAAATATGTCATGATACGGACATTTAGGTACACTAATTAGAGGAAGTTAAATAAATCAATGAATTAAAATGTGTATAATAATAAATTTAAAATTTAATGTAATGACATTAAATAAGATATCTATTAAATATTAAAACAAAAATATAATATCAATTTGAATTAAGTACACATTAAAGGACTACAATCAATATTGAATATAATACCAGGTTTTTATTAAATTTTAATCTTCTTCAAGGATTAAAGTTCCAAAAAAAAAAAAAAAAACCATTAAAACAAGACGTACTAACTAAAGTGTCATAATTCGTTACAGATAAAAATGAATATATATATATATATATATATATATATATATATATATAATGTTCGAGCCATATAAACTTAATATAAAGTGATCATTCAGTGTTTCCTATATCTGTTGTAACTTGAGTATAACATGTCAAACGATATTCGAACTGCAGTAGCTTCTATTTTTTGAGATATATGCATTGCGTTCATATACGTACTTTTACATCTGAACATTAACAAATATACATCCGTTTGATTTCTAGAACTTAAGGCAGCTTTTTCAGTGCCTGAGGACCGTATAGCTTGCCGAAGGCATATGTGTATCTACAATAAATGAAAGAGAACAGTTATTTAGGGACTGGAGGTTGCTTGATTTTGATTTGTATTTCGTAAATTTCTGAAAGGAAAGAAGCAAATTACTAACTTACCCAAGAACTAAGATAATAAACGCAGTGATCCCTAGCACATATTGATAGAACTTGTGCCTAGATTTACGTTTTCACTCGTAGGTTGATGGAAGGTGCCTGCTGCTTATATAACCATACTGTGGACGAACAAGAATAATAAAGCCAAGGAAAAATCCTGCGAGGAATCCTCCTATATGAGCTGAACTGTCCACTTTAGGTATAAACCCGACAGCCAAATTCACGGCAATGGCAGCCATGAGTATCAGGCGGGCTGTAAACTGAATAGCAAAGTTAGATCTTAGATGTATCCCTCATCGATCTGAACTCAGATATTATAGCTGTTGGTTCTTAGATTGGCCCCCTCCCCCGGCATAGCTTGAGTTCTTTTCCTTACCAGTTTAGAGCGATTAAAAGCTACGGAAAGAGAAAAGAAAGGTTTACCTTATTCACATAGATTGTCCAGTTTATTAAAAGCTCGGAAAGCATGGCTCCCACCAATCCAAAAAGTGTTCCAGATGCACCAACTGATATTGTCGGGCTTGCGGTTCTCATGAGATGTAGAGTCGATCCTAAACTTCCACCTAATCCATCAAGCACATACAGGAATCCTATTCTGACTTAGTTAGCTTGTTTTCTAGCATTTACTTAGTTAGTTTCTGCTTATTAGAGTGTTTTAAGCTATTTTCGTGTGTTTGTAGGTTCAAATGACAAAGTTGGCAAGAAAGTGCAATTTGGAGCATTTTAGAGCAGTTTTGGGCTTGGAATGGATAGCACATGCATGGAGCAAGATGGATGGACGTTTTTGAAGTTCAAGAGAGGCTAGGAATGTACTTAACATCTGGAGAAATTAATTCAAGATTTGGAAGATAAGGAATCGGCTAAAAAGAAGGAAACCTTATCCAATCCTATCTTATCCTACCTTATCCTAATCCTATTCTACCTTAAATCCAGCAGCAAGGAGGATTCCTAACTATATGTAAACACCTAAATACATGGTTCAAGAAGCCCTAATCTGTTCCTAAGTTAATGCCGCATCAACCCCTTCTCGAAGCTAGGGAATCCTGCCGAAAGGACCATTCCTTTTCCTCCCTGGAATCTGCATTAGAAGTGTCTTTTTCCTTGTTGGTTTGGAGTCCCAATTCTACTCCTTTTCAGCCCTTGTCGTGCCTTCCCCTCTCCCAATAAATACATAGTGTTGCAGCAATCATTAATCACCCATCTCTCACCACAATTCGACACTACCACCACACACTTGTGTCGCAGCTTTGCAAGGAAGGAGAAGAAGAAGCTTGGAGCCGTGCTTGCCATTCAAGACCTTTGGATTGCTGGAGCGTTTCCAGGTGTATTCTATCTCTTGTTTTTGATGTTTAAATTTAATTGTCTTTGTTTAATTGCGAACATGAGGAACTAAACTCATTTTAACCAGGGGAGAATTCAAAGCCATGAACATATATGTGACATGAATTGATGACATCCAGTTGTTATTTCATAAATCGTGAATGCAATTTGCTTAACTGTTTAATTCGGAACTTATTCTTGTATGTTGATTAAGGAGGCCTACTTAGTTTGCATGCATGAATTTGATGCTAAAATATAGGGGAATTTCACCTAATAGTTATGAAGTTATATTTACAAGTAGTGGAGGTTGCTAGTCACGATTGTGTTAAGTAAATTCCTGGCAGGAGTATCATATTGTTCATAGTTACGCATGTCATGTCAATGCTTATGATTTTCATAGAACTTAATGATCTTTGATATGTATCTCCATCATGTTGTTGATATAGGGAACTTGATAAGAATAATTTGGTTGCGTCGCTGAGTCCAATTCAATGAATTTAGGAAAATCTGATGGTTAATTATTGTTGTTCACGGTTAACTTGGGGCATTGGCATTCATGGTTTATAGGAATAATAACTGGAAATCAATTTGTGTTGCATATATGTCATGTGTGGATAAGGATCCTCTAGCTAGCCTTTCACCCCTTAAGTCACCTTAATTTCGTGCAACCTTTACTTAGTTATGCAAGTTACTTAGTTTTAGTTTTAAATTCGTTCAAACCTATCCCCCGTTAGTATTTTGAGTCAAGTTAAGTCTAGAATTCGTCCAAATCACCCTTTAGTTCCTGTTTTGAGTCAGTTTGGTCAGTTTTGAGTCATTAGAGTCTAGTTTTGTATTTTTGAGTTAAATTTGTGTAGATTAGCATCCCTAACTAATCCCCGGCCTAGAACGATCCCTACTTACACATACTACAATTGCATAATATATAGGGTTTAATTTGTGTGTTAGTTTCTACCACATCAAATTTTGGCACCGTTGCCGGGGATTAGTAAAATTGCTAATCACCCTGTTTTTTTTTTTTATTTTTTATTTTGCTTTTGATATTTGATTTAGTTTTCTTTCTTAGATTTTAGGTACTTGAGAAGCAAGACATGGCAATTGCTAGTCTTCAAGCTCAAATGGCAAATCTTACTTCTCAGTTGTCGCTGTATATCGAAAGGACCACAATGCAAAGTGTCCCTACATTTGGTGTGTCCTATGGGCAAGGATATCAAACTCATCAACGTCCTCAATTAACTGAGAATGGAGGTTCCTGGGGTTATCAAGGCCATAATCAATCAAGGAACAATCTATTTTCCAACACTTACAATTCAGATTGGAGAGATTATTCAGATTTTAAGTGGAGGGAACCTCAACAATTTCAACAAGAGAGATATTGGCAACAATCTGAGGAGTTCTATTCAAGACCTATGCAGCCACCATAGCCTCCCCCACAACAATTCCAATCAAATTCAAGTATGTCCACGGATAATGATAAAATTCTTAATGTACTAACTTCTTTGACGCAGGGCTTACAAAACCAAGCTAAGGAGATAAGCGAATTGAAAAATCAACTTGGAGAGATTCGCAGGATTCATGGTGAAAATTCAAGAACAAAATGAACTCTCCAACTCAACTATTGTAAATTCAACGGGAGATTTTGAAATCGCTGAAGCTATCACCTTGGGAAGTAGTATAGAGGTTGGAGTTGACCTAAAAACATCCAAACATAGCCAAAACGCGGATGAAAAGACATCTTGGAAGCCGTTCCAAAGGTGCATAGTAATATCCCGACTCTTGGTACAACAAATCAAGTTCCAGAATGTGTTGAATTGTTCAAAGAACTTTCTACAACAAGAAGAATGATTCAAGAGAAAGAAGTGGCTGGGGAATATCAAGAATTCATCAAAGAGGATGTACTTGAGACAACCAACCCCAAAGAAGTTGGATTTTATGACGCAGGACAAGTCACGACCCTCACACCAAATCTGGCTGTGTGCAAAGTTCCTGAAACTTTCAAAGAAGTGGTGTTTGTCCTTAAGTTCTTGTCGGAGCACACAGGTAAGCCACCTCCTCGGATTTCAATTTTGTTTTCTACTAACGGGTTGTTGATGATTCAGACACCCACTCTAGAATTTAAACCATTACCGGATCATTTCAAGTATCACCTTCCATTCAAAGATCAATTCCATGCTGTGGAGCCTAGGGGAGCTTAAAAGGAGGTGTCGTTCGGCTGGAAGACGTTAAAGCAAGCGCTTCTTGGGAGGCAACCCATGCATTCAAATAAAGAAGACCTAGGAATCTCCGGCTCAACAACTAGATTTGCATTTCTTAACCCTACTCTTTATTGCTTTTACTTTGCCATATTTGTCATGATTGTTAGTTGTGTTGTTTGCTTGCTTGTGTGTGAGTCTATGTTTGAAACATTGAGGACAATGTTTGGTTTAAGTGTGCGGGGGTGAACAAAGTGTTTTCATTGATATTTTCGTTGGATTTCATCACTTAGCACTTCTAAAAGTTGTTACTCACTGTTTTAAGTGTTTTTAGTGTGTTTTGAAGTGTTTTAGTGTGTTTTGTTTTGAAAATACGAAAATTAGAAAAAAAATTCAGAAAAAGTTTTGAAACCCCAAAAAGAGTCGGTTTTAGAGTCGTTTTTGTTGTTTGTTTATGTCTTAGGTTACCTTCCAACACAATGATGAGGATTTGGTTTTTAATTGCATGATTGTTAAAGAAAGTTACAAACGTGGATGGAAGTTTGATATGCTCTTTGGTTTATGCTTAGTTGTAGTTGTCATTTACAAATTCACATGTAATCACAAAAGGAAAAAAAATTAGTTTTTGTAACATGCTTGAAGGAAGAAAATCAAACTAACGCTACAACCCTGAGAGACTTGAGCCTAAACTTTGTTTGGAGAGTTATTAATCTGTGATATTCTTGTTTTCTAAAGTCGTTGCATGATCTCATTATTTCTTTGCTTGGTTGCTACTTAGAATGCTTTTTCATCATATTAGTTCCAAATACTAGAACTCATGCCCGTTTCATTCAAAGCATAAAATTGATGAGCATAACAAATAACAAGATGAAGTTGTTTAGTTAAAACCCAAGCCAAAAAGCCTTACCCTATGCATATGTATTGTAGGCTCAACCCTTTTTGAGCCTTATTTAGCCTATTTTTCTTTGTTAGCTTGCATCATCCCTACCTAACCTAGTATAGGACTATCCATACCATTGTTCTTAAAGGATAGTGAAGCATGACATAGAGGGAATTCCTTTTGATCGACATTATGCAGAAAAACAAGTGTAGGGGAAGGTTTTTCGTTAGAAATATGTACAATTGTACGTTTGGGTGCCAAAGAAAGAAGGAAAAGGGCACGTGAAAAAGAAAAAAGAAAAAGAAGAAAAACGTGAAAGTAAAAAAAAAGAAAGAGTTTGAAAAGAAGTGAGAATAAGTTCATAAGTATTGGTTGTTGAAGAAAAGGTCCAAAAATGTGAATCTGACCCTAAAGTTGTATGAATCTCCCCTTTGTGTTTAAAGTTGGTTGTTGCAATCAAAAGTTGAATTCTAAATGTTGATTTCATTATTTTACTTACTATTACTTTAAGAACCTTTGTTTATCCTTAACCTTTCTTTGTTAGCCAATACCTTAGCCCCATTACAACCCTTAGACTTTTATCTTGATTGTTATGTGTTTCAATATGTGGAGTTTGAAATTGGTACGAGCATACGGGATTCCTGGTTCTCGCTTCTAAGTAGTGGCATTCCATTCATGAGATCATATACATGTTTATGTTAATAATTCCAGAAAGTGCCTTCTTTGTTATAATATATGTGAGTGTTTAGTCTACATGTTTAAATCAATCTTCTCACATATACCTAGTGTAGGGAGTATAGTAAGAAAATTTGTGTGAAAATAGAGAGTATATCTGGTGAGGACTTGAGGGATTCTTTAAGGCATGTTACTACATTCAAAATGTTGTTTTAATTGATTAAATGCGAGCTAGTGAGTGGCGACTACGATTAAGTATGAGCTCGAGGGTAGGGATGGCCAAAATCTGTGGGAGTACCAATTTTTAACATGTCATGTTTCACTGGAAATCCCTGAGGCAATTGTTGGAAGGTTTAGGTTGTGTTTTGTTTGTTTTGTTTTGCTCGAGGACTAGTAAAAGCTAAGTGTGGGGGAATTTGATAAGTGCATATTTATGCGACTTAGGTAGCTTGTTTTCTTGCATATACTTAGTTAGTTTCTGCTTATTAGAGTGTTTTAAGCAATTTTCGTGTGTTTGTAGGTTCAAATGACAAAGTTGGCAAGAAAGTGCAATTTGGAGCATTTTAGAGCAGTTTTGGGCTTGGAATGGATAGCATATGCATGGAGCAAGATGGATGGACGTTTTTGAAGTTCAAGAAAGGCTAGGAATGTGCTTAACATCTAGAGAGATTAATTCATGATTTGGAAGATAAGGAATCAGCTAAAAATAAGGAAACCTTATCCAATCCTATCTTATCTTACCTTATCCTAATCTTATTCTACCTTAAATCCAACAACAAGGAAGATTCCTAACTATATGTAAACACCTAAATACTTGGTTCTAGAAGCCCTAATCTGTTCCTAAGTTAATGCCACATCAACCCCTTCTACAAGCTAGGGAATCCTACCGAAAGGACCATTCATTTTCCTCCCTGGAATCTGCATTAGAAGTGTCATTTTCCTTGTTGGTTTGGAGTCCCAATTCTACTCATTTTTAACCCTCGTTGTGCCTTCCCTGAAAGAAAATTTGTGAAAAGCATGTTCATTTGAGCAACATCTATGGCATGCATTAACAATTAAAGGCGGAATCATGCTTGTATGCACTCAAAACAAAACATTACCCATGAAATTCAAAGCCTAGTAGTTATGGTGAACCATGACTCAACTCAAATCTTAAAGAAAAGAGTTGAGAAACTTTTATACCTTTAAAGCACCTCTTTACTTAGCAAAGGTTAATCACCCATGTGAGGGCCTTCTTTCCTTTGTCTCCTTGCTCCTTGGCTCCATGGATATGGATGGAAGAATTGATTCTCCAAAAGTCCCCAAGGTAGGAGACCTCTAATTTTCGACACCAAGGATGGTGAAGGAAGAAGATGAGTGACCTTGGAGGAGGAAGGATTGCTAGCTAATCCCCTCCAAGGGGGCCGGCCTCCTAGAGAGAAAGGGAGAGACATGTTCTCTCCAATTTTCTCCAAAAGAAACCCTAAATGAATTTTGGCTATAAAGTTCTTTATATAGTCCCTTCAATTAAGTGACTAAAAGAACCACAAACCCTTTTCTTCTCTATATGGCCGGCCTCCTTAAGGCTATGGGCTGTTTGGGCCCTTTTGGGTATTTAGTCAATAAGTTGTCATACAACTTATGTTAATGGGCTTGACATTCGAAGCCCATTGGGCCTTGAGGCCCAAAACTAACCCGAGGTCTAAAACGAACTCATTCGTTTGATTAATTAACATATTAATTAATCCTAGCCATAAATAATTAAACCATTTAAATATCCTTACTCATTTCCATTGTATCCTTCAATCATTACCTTACACGGTGTGCGATCCATTAGGTTCCTTTTAGCGAGGCAGTGGGCGATTAAAACTCTTACTAATCGATTGTGAATTGAAACTTACTTTCAATTCTCCCTTTAGTGATTATACATCTTCAGGGCTTCCACAAGCCATGAGTGACACCTAGCAGTATGTCATGGCTACCCAAGCTAATCAGAAGAGGTTGGAGAACCTATTCAGTTTGGGATTACAATGCAATACGGTCTTTCTCTAATACAATACTCTTGACCACATTGTTTGGTTTAATAGTTTATTCATGTCTACTATCCAATGTGATTCTCTTAATTATATGATTACCTTGAATGTGATTTGGAACAACTTCCTAAATCTCATTCATACTCTGGCCAGAGATTCTAAATCATATCATAGAGTATTCTCCCTCAACGTTTGAAGGTTAGAGATCCCTTGTTGCGCATTCACTTGCCTCAATGGCTAAGTGGCTTAACCCCAACTATGCCGTGGACACCCTCTGATGGAGTGACTTTGACATAGCCAAAGATCAAGGACCTAACCACAAGACAACTATGATGCCTCAGGTCAAAGGACTACTTTGCATTATCCCAATCAGGAGTTCTCATGTGACATGAGTATGAGAACTCCTCATTGATCGCGTTCAGTGGACTCATTCTCTATTGAGCACCTACGTACTTGTCTTGGTGTCAGTCACACCATTGACTCGAGACCAGTCACTCTCCCTAAGAGAAGACATAGGACGTACTGATCTTAACGGACTGTCAATGCCCAATTGGCAATCCTATGATCAGGAACTTTTAGGATATGTATTCGAAAGAGAATGGTCTCATGAATCTAACTTCTTTAGATCACATTCTCCCTATTACATATTCCTTGGACTTATCGTTTAAGCATATAACATTTATATGAGACGGCTTAAAACAATAATCTTTGCCCTTTATATTAAACTAGATTAGTTTAACATGTGAGATGTTCGTAAAGTATCATCATATGATTGGTTTTAGGGCACATTTCCAACAATCTCCCACTTGCACTAGAGCCAATCAGCTTGGTCATCAGTGATGATACCTCTTCTGTAGTCATTTCAAAAATGGCTGAGTAGTAGGCCTAGACAATGGATATCTATATGTTATCCATAGAAGCAACCTGGAGAATTCAAACCCATGAACATATATGTGACATGAATTGATTACATCCGTTGTTATTTCATAAATCGTGAATGCAATTTGCTTAACTGTTTAATTCAGAACTTATTCTTGTATGTTGATTAAGGAGGCCTACTTAGTTTGCATGCATGAATTTGATGCTAAAATGTAAGGGAATTTCACCTAATAGTTATGAAGTTATATTTACAAGTAGTGGAGGTTGCTAGTCACGATCGCGTTAAGTAAATTCCTGGCAGGAGTATCATGCTGTTCATAGTTACGAATGTCATGTCAATGCTTATGATTTTCATAGAACTTAATGATCTTTCATACGTATCTCTATCATGATGTTCATATAGGGAACTTGATAAGAATTATTTGGTTGCGTCACTGAGTCCAATTCAATGAATTTAGGAAAATCTGATGGTTAATTAGTGTTGTTCAAGGTTAACTTGGGACATTGTCATTCATGGTTTATAGGAATAATAACTGGAAATCAGTTTGTGTTGCATATGTGTCATGTGTGGAGAATGATCCTCTAGCTAGCCTTTCACCTCTTAAGTCACCTTAATTTCGTGCAACCTTTACTTAGTTCTGTAAGTTACTTAGTTTTAGTTTTAAATTCGTTCAAACCTGTCCCCCGTTAGTATTTTGAGTCAAGTTAAGTCTAGAATTCGTCCAAATCACCTTTTAGTTCCTGTTTGAGTCAGTTTGGTCAGTTTTGAGTCATTAGAGTCTAGTTTTGTGTTTTTGAGTTAAATTTGTGTAGATTAGCATCCCTAACTAATCCCTGGCCTAGAACGATCCCTACTTACACATACTACAATTGCATAATATATATAGGGTTTAATTCGTGTGCTAGTTTCTACCACATCATATTAGTCATAATCAAATTCCGTAATTGGTTTTTGTTTTTCTAATCCAAAACCACCTCGACTGCAGAAGATTAGCCTTCTTAGAATGTATTATGAAAAATGTTAACTGAATCAATTTATTATGCAAGTTAGCAGAAGGAAAAAAAATACAGAAAAAATAGAAATCCTTGAGAGAGAGGAGGAGATTCTTACATGAGGGCGGCAGGGCCAAAGAGATGGTTTCCTCTGTGGTTGGACAATTATTTACGTACATCGTGTACATGAACATGGCTACATTGGCGAAAAACACAAGTGGCATGAGCCACGGCACCCATGCTTTGGTGGTGGGGGGCACAAATAGGGTGGGGGCATGGAATGTCGAGACTTTTGGCTCTCTTTTCACGCCCCTTCTCAACATCTTCAAAGGATGGCGATCTCTTCCCCATTTTTTTGGCCGAGGGGGGTGGTAGAGGAAGAGGTAGGTACACACCACACCAGCGCTGTAGGCAGCAGTGGCAGATGCTAATGTGCACCACTAAGTCGCGGGGAGGAGAAAAATGAGAGAAACATTGGCACTAGGTGGCAAGGAACAAGTTTGGAGGCTGGTAGTTAAGTCTGGTTCTCTCCCTGATTATAGATGTCTGGAAATTACTTTATGGCCCTTTTATGTCATGACCTTCTCCATTCTTTAACAAAAAAAAGAAAAAAAAAACAAAACAAACAGAGGGAAAACAAAGAAAGATGCATTTTTTTGTTAAAAAAAAAATTACTAAATAAAAGGTTTGGCTTAAAATCCAATCCAATATTGTATTGTAATTTGCTTTACTTTAATTTGCTAAATAAGAAAATAAACATAGTTTCGAGTCGAAGTAACGAGTTGGGATTAGAACATACTGATAACGATCAAAGACATGTGCCAATTTAATTAGTTGTGTATATGAATACAAAACAGCTAAAATTAAAGTCCAAGAGTCTAATCTCTTGAAAGATGTTTAAGCAGTAACATTAGGGGCTATAATGTACTTTGGGGGCTCAACAGAATGAAGTTATCCTATTGCATATTCTTTTGTTGCATTGAGAAACTCTGGTAGAAACACCAGCCTTGAGTAGTTTTGTATTTGTTACAAGACTCAGCACATCAACCACTGCTTCTACGTACAGTTCTGCCACAAACTTTCGTACGCCCAAACCGCATAGCTTGAGCTGTCAATAACGACAGGGATCTAAAGTGTGTTAAGATTTGCTTCGTGACCTTCTGGTTACACAGTTATAGAAGATAATGCTTTGAATGTGTATTGTATTCTTCTCATTTTGAGGTATATAATCATGTACAATCCTACTGTAATAGGGAAAGAATAATTACAAACAATATCTATACAAAGTCAACACTCCCCTTCAAGTTAGTGCATATATGTCACATATGCCCAACTTATCCAAAAACTTTGAGAATTTTTCACTGGAGCAGGCCTTAGTGACTATGTCTGCCACTCGGTCCTCGGTCCTGATTAGGGAAACTTCAATTACTTTCCCTTCCAACATTTCCTTAATGAAGAACCTGTCAACCTCCACATGCTTAGTCCTATCATGTTGTACCAGATTATGAGCAATATCCCACGTAGCTTTGTTGTCACAGAATTGTTGGAAATGTGCCCTAAAACCAATCATATGATGATACTTTACGGACATTTCACATGTTAAACTAATCCAGTTTAATATAACAGGCAAAGATTATTGTTTTAAACCGTCTCATATAAATGTTATATGCTTAAACGATAAGCCCAAGGAATACGTAATAAGGAGAATGTGATCTAAAGAAGTTAGATTCATGAGACCATTCTCTTTCGTATACATATCCTAAATGTTCCTGATCATAGGATTGCCAATTGGGTATTGACAGTCCGTTAAGATCAGTCTGTGCTATGTCTTCTCCTAAGGAGAGTGACTAGTCTCAAGTCAATGGTGTGACTGACATCAAGACAAGTACGTAGGTGCTCAATAAAGAATGAGTCTACTGAACACGATCAACGAGGAGTTCTCATACTCATGTCACATGAGAACTCATGGTTGGGATAATGCAAAGTAGTCATTTGACCTGAGGCATCATAGTTGTCTTGTGGTTAGGTCCTTGATCTTTGACTATGTCAAAGTCACTCCATCAGAGAGTGTCCACAACATAGTTGGGGTTAAGCCACTTAGCCATGAAGGCAAGTGAATGCGCAACAAGGGATCTTTAACCTTCAAACGTTGAGGAAGAATACTCTATGATATGATTAAGAATCTCTGGCCAGAGTATGAATGAAATTGAGGAAGTCATTCCAAATCATATTCAAGGTAATCATATAAGTAAATGAATCACATTGGATAGTAGACATGAATAAACTATCAAACCAAACAATGTGGTCAAGAGTATTGTATTAGAGAAAGACCGTATTGCATTGTAATCCTAAACTGAATAGGTTCTCCACCTCTTCTGATTAGCTTGGGTAACCATGACATACTGCTAGGTGTCACTCATGGTTTGTGGAAGCCCTAAACGTGTATAATCACTAAAGGGAGAATTGAAAGTAAGTTTCAATTCATAATCGATCGTTAAGAGTAACAATCGCTCACTGCCTCGCTAAAAGGAACCTAATGGATCGTACACCGTGTAAGGTAGAGATTGAAGAAACAATGGAGTTGAGTAAGGATAATTAAATGGTTTAATTATTATGGTTTGGATTAATTAATATGTTAATTAATCAAACGAATAAGTTCGTTAAAGACCTCGAGTTAGTTTTTGGGCCGCAAGGCCCAATGGGATTTGAATGTCAAGCCCATTAACTCAAGTTGTATGACAACTTGAATACACAAAGGGCTTGTAAGCCCAATAAACCCTTAAGGCCGGCCATACAGAGAAGGGGTAGTGAACTTGGCTTAATTGCAAGTTTGCCACTCCGTTGTGAGGTGGTATAAAGGCAACTTTATAGCCATTTCATCCTTAGGGTTTCTTTTGGAGAAAAGATGAGAACACAAAGCTCTCTTTGCTCTCTAAGAGGCCGGCCACCCTAGAGGAAATTAGCTAGCAATCTTACTTCCTCTAGGTCACTCATCTCTTCATCAATGCTCACCTTGGTGTGGAAAAATTAGAGGTTCTCTATTTTGGGAAGTTGGAGAATCCTTTCAACCATCATCTTCCAAGAAATCCATGGAGCTAAGAAGCAAGGAATGAAGGCCCTCTCCTTGGGTGATTAGCCTTTGCTTATGCAAAGAGGAATCAACAAGGGTATAAGATTTCTCAACTCACTTTGTTCTTGAGTTGAGTCTTGGTTCACATAACTACTAGGCTTTGAATTTCATGGGTAATGTTTTGTTTTGAGTGCATACAAGCATGATTCCGCCTTTAATTGTTAATTGCATGCCATAGATGTTGCTCAAATGAACATATTTTTCACAAATTTTCCTTCAAGTGGTATCAGAGCCTAGGTCTAGTAGTTGGTGAATCCTTTTGGGTTTTGTAGTTCATAGTTTGTGATTTGAATGTTGTAATGGTTACAAGCTTTATTCTTGCTTCTTTGAATGTAAATTTTGTTAGAAAATTTTCCATCTCAAATGTTGTAGATGTAGTTCATATGAGCATGAATTTTGGAGCTAAAATTTGGTGCCATGTTTTTGGGGAAATTCGGCCAAATCCAAAGGGTGGATTTTTGGGTTCATGTTTGTCTTGTTCAAAGTGTTTTAAAGTGACTTTTGGAACCCCTAAGTACCCTAGTATAGTAATATGTTATTTCCCTTAAGTTTGAGAGTTTTTGGGTGAAAAATGTTCATGGAGCTCTTATAGGTTTTCATGGATGTTCTTCATTGTTTTTTATATGTTCTTGGCAAGAACAAAAGGTTTGGGAATTTTAATTCAAAAAGGTGTTTGGTTGTTTACTTGTTTTTTGTTAGTGATGGATGGTTTGAATTTTCAAACTTCACCCATGCTTTTTCAACTATTCACACCATACCAATCACTTACAACTTTCCATCACCTTTCAAACCTAAAAAAATCAACTCACACAAATCACTCTCACCTACCAAAACCGGCCACTCCTTCAAAGGGAGTACTTTTGGGGCTTTTATGGAATTACATAAAGTTTTGATACTTTAGTGTATTTGTACTTTGACCCAAAAGTTTACGGTTTTACGTAAAGGCCCAAAAACACTAAAGGACAAATTGTTTTGCTCCTTTATTGAAGTTTTTGTATTTGTTGAAATTTTTGGGTTCTAGTTGTAATTACACGAAGTAGTGGACTTTTGTGTTTTTACAAAGTGACCCCAAAAGTTTGTGTTTTGCAATATAACCCAATTGTTGAGGTTATTGCTTTTTGGCCCCAAATTAGAAGAGAACAAAATAGTTTTGTATCTTTAAATGAGAATTGGATTTTCATTTTATTTAGCTCTATTTAAATCAATTCTATGGATACAAAAACCAAATGAAAATGTTGCATTCAAGTTTAATTAGTTAAAGCGTTAATTAATTAAAGAAAGGGTGATTATGAACCTAAGCCTACGATAATTGAGCTATGTGAAAGGCCGTCTCAAATTTGTTTGAACCATGGGAATGTGTAGATTAATTTTGGTTGTAATTTGATATGATTAAATGTTGTAAAAGAGCATAAGCTCTTCTTTACTTTAAAGTAATTTGTTTTGATCAAATGTTGTAAAAGAGCATAAGCTCTTCTTTACTTTGAAGTACTCCTTTCTTGTTTATTTGATATGCATGAAATTGGAGTAGTTGGTTCCAATGCCCAATAAGAAAACACGCCTTAATATGATTAAACGCATAACTAAAATCAATCACCATCCCTAGACCGAGATCCAACACTAGGCTCGTGTTGGATCGAATCAAAGGTTCATAGTCATCCTAAGGCCCTAAGGTAACTATACAGTCCATCTATGAATGCAAAGCTTATGTTAGTAGTACCATATACTCTTGCTTTAAAAACCGTTTTACAAGCTTAGTGGGAGTATCATATACTACTAAATCAATCACATGGACCAATAGTTGTAATAGGACCAAATTGTTTTAATAAGATTAAAATGTATTTTTAAATGTGATGAGACCTAAAACCCTCAACCAAACCATTATTAAGTTGACAAGCATGAGAGTGCTTTGAACACTCTTTCGTGGCCTTCCACCGTGGTAGGCTCCGATCGTTTGTGACTCATACACCGTCTTCGCCCAGTTCTGGGGAATACAAAGTATGTGCTTACACTCAGGAGGGGTTCTATGTACTTACATGATGTTGTGACGGTAGGCAACGAGTATGGCCAATATGATATTCTTCTGAGGCTATTCTTGAACTCCTATACGAACTCGCATGGTGGGAATAACTTAACTAAGTGCAATGGTGCCAATATGATATTCTTCGGAGGCATCATTCTCCAGAGGCCAAACTAGATGGGTACTTACATGAGATGTAAATGAGTAAGTGTACTCTCTCATTATTATTAAAGCTAGCCAATATGATATTCTTCTGAGGTGGGCTTGGTAGTAGTGAGTCTCTCATACCCTACTAAGAGTTTCCTCCAAAACTCTCGAATTCCGATGAGGGATATGGAATTTGTCGAAAATAGTGGGTGGTGCTATTTGATTTAAAGACCCTGATCAAATGGCTTAAAATCAATCAATTTATATTCGTTATGTATTTATTTACCGATATATTTGCAAACGCTATCCAAAACTTGACAAAGAAAAGCCAAAGGTTTTAGTTTACGGACTTGGTACCACAATCCCATAGATTGTCTTGAATGGATTGTATATGTACCTAAGTAGTCTCATCCTCACAATTTTCCTATTGATAATGTATCATTGGAAGAATATGTTAGATAAGTCTATCATAAGGAGGACAACACTTTTAGTATCATAATTCTTCAATTACAAATTGTTATATGAAGAAATAAGAGTTGCTTTGAACAACTCTTAGTTAAATGCAAACACTAGTGCTTGTTTCTTTGTTACATGAACAAAGGAACTTCAGAAGTAAGCACAAGGACATGGACACTTTATGTACCATGATTCTTCACTTACAAATTGTTGTATGAAGAAATGAGAGTTGCCTTGAACAACTCTTGAATGTTTGTAATCTTGTTTAGAACAAGATGGTTGGTTGACAAAAATAGTCCATCAATATGGACTTATGATGATTTTGAATCATTAAGTGTTGAAGTGTTAAACCACTTCACGAGACGGAAACTAGACAAGGACTTCACCTATGAGTCCCTAGCCAAATGGTTCACTAAGTTTATAGTAAACTATATAGTGAACAATAACCGTACGCTCTCCAAATTGTTTGATGTGTTTAACACAATTGAAATAAGTTTCAAGAGAGATAGTGGGAGTTTGGGGACCATGACTATTGTAGTCAAGGGAGAAGTCAAATGAAGAAGGCAAAATAACTCCAAGTGAACAAACTTTCTTTATGAAAGGATGGACATTGGAAGGGGTATATGGAAGAAATGTCTTGCAAGTGTCAAGAACACACTTTTCGAAGGTGTTGTAAATTGTTCTTGAATAGTTCAAAACAGTTGGTTCTTCTACTTGAATGCTTGATTCCGTATTAGTAAATATGCTTTTACAATCGTTGTAAAAGTGTGGCTAATAAGAAGTAGAAGATTAATGAGAGAAGAGAAAGTACTTCACATTCGGAACGTGAATAAGATATAGATCTCTGCGAAAGCAAATTGTACTTGCCTCCTCATATGAGCTACCAAAGATAATTGGAAAAACAAAGATTGTCTTTACATCCCAATTTGAATAAGGAACTTAATTCCGTCACTATAAGAGATGGATGAATGTTTTGTTTGACAAAACATTGTTCTTTATTAATCAATGATTGGATTATTGTAATCTAATTGATTGTCTCTATAGTAGAGATAATGTGGTAGTGTTAACTGTTTAGAATATGATGATGCTTAAAACCCAAAAGTTTGCAAGGTAGTGACTAATCCCAACTTAGTTGTGACACCTCTAAAAACATAAATTACGAGTTGGTCATAGATGGATGCTTTGGATCGTTAGATCCGGATCCAATACCTTCTTGTTAAAATTGTATTGAGGCGAAATGTTCGAATCTTTATTCTTTTGGAAAGAAGAAAGAATCACAAAGTTGTTGAGGTTAATTCACTTAGATGTTAGTGGCACTTGTCCACGACATAATACTACTCATGTTGTATGACATTCACCGAAGATCGCTCTCGGTTGGACTATCATTTATTTTGAATAAACAAAAGTCTGAATACTTTGCAAAAGGTTTCAAAGAATTCAAGAATGTAAGTTGATGAGTAAGACGTCTAAAGTATTTACCTCCTTAGATTTGATCCAAGGAAATATAACACTTTAGAAGAGTTTCATTGATAGAAATCAAGGAAAATAGCATCATAAGATAACGGATTTCTCCATTAGGAGAAAAATGAACTCGAATAAGATTTACTTCGTTGGATGTTATCAATTACCCATATATAGGATATATACTTCTAAGACAATATGATTGTCAATTAGAAGATCTTCCAAAAATTTTCATGACTCCATAGGATGTAGTTGGAAAGAAAGACAAGTCTTAATCGTGTTAAGATTTGGGGTTGTGTGCTAATAAGCAATATTTGTTTGAGAACAATCTTGTGTGATATCCTTAAATTAACCTTTGGATATCAGTTTTATAAACCAACTGACAAATGTTGTTTGTTGGGTAGTTCATTATAATCCTACACTAGGATTTACCTAAGATAAGGCAAATGAACCAAGATAGAACTCAAAGAATGGGTTCTTTGAGAGACAACATGATAATCAACAAAAATAACAACCTAGTTCCTACACCATTGGCTCCAAGGTAGTCAAGAAGGATCTATAAACCATCTCAGTTGAATGGTTTGAACTTTATGACTATGTCATAGAGTTACAACTCTTAATTCGAAAGAAATAAGAATGAAAATCCTTATGACTACATTGAGTGTATATGCGACATATACTCAAGGAAATGGTATAGTACCATTTGACCCGAAATAATGAAACCTTTAAAGCTAATTGGTAGCTTAAGGTGACTACAATCAAAGAGATTGGTTGACTTGGAAGAAACCATCTTTGACGTAGTCTTGGTTTCTATTAATTCAAAGTTAGCTAGCTACAACTAAACGGTGATTCAATGTTTGGACATAATATGGGTTTCTGAAACCATTACCAAGATAGTCTTGATAATATATGTCTAAAACTAAGAATCACAAGACGTGTAAGTTGTAAAAATCCATCCATCATGAATCTTAGAAATCTAGTGGGAGCTGTAAGCGTCTTATGAGAGAAAGGTCAAATCATTTGATTTCTCATAAAGATGTAAATGAATCTTTTGTTTACTAGGTTTACAACAAATTAGTGGGAGTTAATAATATTCCTAAATTTGAACATACATGATATATTAAGTTTAGGAATTCTTCTTCGTTAAAGTAATGACTTTAAACATTCTATAATGATAGAATGTATATGGAAGACATAGTCTATATACATGGGATGGAAATCTATAATGATAGATTTTAGTATATAATTTGATTATATCAATCCCTAATGATAGACAAAAGATGCTAGGAAATTTCTCATGTGATGATAAACTTCAATCAGAATGACAATTCTAGTGAGACTAGGAAGTTGCTCTTCTCAAAGGGAACGTACCCTTTGACTCCCAAAGAAATAATGCGTAAATAGAATCCTTTATGTACAAGCAGAAAGGTGATTTATGTATTTCATATTGTATGAAAAACATTGATATGAATTGTACCAAGATCGGTACAAGACGATATCAATGCAAGCCTAGGATCAGAACTATGGCAATTGTCAAGTGAGTCTTTATGTATTTAAGAAATACTAAAGGATAGATTCCTCAAGAATGAGAAAGAATTAGAGTAATGCAATTGAAGCGTAAAAGTATTAGATTATGAATCTAATATCGTATCCATCATTTGATGTCTCTTCATTTTGAATGAAGAGATAATTGGATATCTCTTTATTATGACTAAAGCGATATTTGGGTGGAAACAAAAAAAGTAATGACTTTAGTGTCTTCCATCATGAATGCAAAATATATCGCCATATAGAAGTTTACAACAATGTTGTTCGGATGGGAAAGTTCATTTGTGAACTATCCATTCGGTTCCAACCAGAAAGTGTCTCTAGTGTATCGACACTACAACACTAATGGGGCGATAGCTCAAGCCAGGGAATCAAGGTCTCATCAAGATCTGAACTCAAATGAGAGACTAAACCACATGATTGAGAATCATGTATAATGGTGACGTCGTTATTCTCAAGGTTGCTTCTATGGATAACATATAGATATCCATTGTCTAGGCCTACTACTCAGCCATTTTTGAATGACTACAGAAGAGGTATCATCACTAATGACCAAACTGATTGGCTCTAGTGCAAGTGGGAGATTGTTGGAAATGTGCCCTAAAACCAATCATATGATGATACTTTACTGACATTTCACATGTTAAACTAATCCAGTGTAATATAATTGGCAAAGATTATTGTTTTAAGCCGTCTCATATAAATGTTATATGCTTAAACGATAAGTCCAAGGAATATGTAATAGGGAGAATGTGATCTAAAGAAGTTAGATTCATGAGACCATTCTCTTTTGTATACATATCCTAAATGTTCCTGATCATAGGATTGCCAATTGGGCATTGACAGTCTGTTAAGATCAGTACGTGCTATGTCTTGTTTTAGGGAGAGTGACTAGTCTCGAGTCAATGGTGTGACTGACACCAAGACAAGTACGTAGGTTCTCAATAAACAATGAGTGCACTGAACAAGATCAACGAGGAGTTCTCATACTCAAGTCACATGAGAACTCATGGTTGGGATAATGCAAAGTAGTCCTTTGACCTGAGGCATCATAGCTGTCTTGTGGTTAGGTCCTTAATCTTTGACTATGTCAAAGTCACTCCGTCAGAGAGTGTCCATGACATAGTTAGGGTTAAGCCACTTAGCCATGGAGGCAAGTGAATGTGCAACAACGGATCTCTAACCTTCAAACGTTGAGGGAGAATACTCTATGATATGATTAAGAATCTCCGGCCAGAGTATGAATGAAATTGAGGAAGTCGTTCCAAATCACATTCAAGGTAATCATATAAGTAAATGAATCACATTGGATAGTAGACATGAATAAACTATCAAACCAAACAATGTGGTCAAGAGTATTGTATTAGAGAAAGACCGTATTGCATTGTAATCCTAAACTGAATAGGTTCTCCATCTCTTCTGATTAGCTTGGGTAACCATGACATACTGCTAGGTGTCACTCATGGTTTATGGAAGCCCTAAATGTGTATAATCACTAAAGGGAGAATTGAAAGTAAGTTTCAATTCACAATCGATCGTTAAGAGTAACAATCGCTCACTGCCTCGCTAAAAGGAACCTAATGGATCGTACACCGTGTAAGGTAGAGATTGAAGAAACAACGGAGTTGAGTAAGGATAATTAAATGGTTTAATTATTATGGTTTGGTTTAATTAATATGTTAATTAATCAAACGAATAAGTTCGTTAAAGACCTCAGGTTAGTTTTTGGGCCGCAAGGCTCAATGGGATTTGAATGTCAAGCCCATTAACTCAAGTTGTATGACAACTTGAATACACAAAGGGCTTGTGAGCCAATAAACCCTTAAGGCCGGCCATATAGAGAAGGGGTAGTGAACTTGGCTTAATTGCAAGTTTGCCACTCCGTTGTGAGGTGGTATAAAGGCAACTTTATAGCCTTTTCATCCTTAGGGTTTCTTTTGGAGAAAAGATGAGAACACAAAGCTCTCTTTGCTCTCTAAGTGGCCGGCCACCCTAGAGGAAATTAGCTAGCAATCTTACTTCCTCTAGGTCACTCATCTCTTCATCAATGCTCACCTTGGTGTGGAAAAATTAGAGGTTCTCTATTTTGGGAAGTTGGAGAATCCTTTCAATCATCATCTTCCAAGAAATCCATGGAGCTAAGAAGCAAGGAATGAAGGCACTTTCCTTGGGTGATTAGCCTTTGCTTATGCAAAGAGTAATCAACAAAGGTATAAGATTTCTCAACTAACTTTGTTCTTGAGTTGAGTCTTGGTTCACATAACTACTAGGCTTTGAATTTCATGGGTAATGTTTTGTTTTGAGTGCATACAAGCATGATTCCACCTTTAATTGTTAATTGCATGCCATAGATGTTGCTCAAATGAACATGTTTTTCACAAATTTTCCTTCAAGACTAACTTCATTGGCTGACTATGTTTGACCCCCAAATCTTGTAATAGAAATTTAAGCCACAAAAGTTCACAGATACCAAAGGTCATGCTTCTATACTCAGCTTCTGCACTTGACCGTGCTACTACATTTTGCTTATTACTTCTCTATGTCACTAGATTACCGCCAACAAAGGTAAAGTATCCGGATGTTGCACGTCGGTCATCTATCGAACCTGCCCAGTCAGCATCGGTATATCCTTTCAATTCTAAAATGCTCATTCTTTCTAAACAAAATTCCTTTTGCTAGACTTCCCTTCAAGTAGCACAATATCCTCACAACCGCATTCATATGTTGTTCTCCAGGATCATGCATATACTAACTGACCATGCACAACACATGAGCAAAATATGGTCTTGTATTGATCAAATACATTAATCTTCCTACCAACCTCTAATATCTTCTTTTATCTACCCGTACTTGATTCGGATCTATACTAACTTCATTCCTTCGCCCAACAAAGTAGTGACAGGCTTGCATGCTGACATCCCAATCTCTTTTAACAAATCAATAATATATTTCCTTTAGGACAAAAACATTCCGAACTTGCACCTCAATACCTCGATCCCTAGAAAATACCTAAGACCCAAGATCTTTCATTTCAAACTCCGTGGAAAAATACTTTTTTAGTGTTGATTGCTCAATAGGGTCATTACTTGTAACCACCATGTCATCCACATATCCGATGAGTGCTGTAATCTTTTCATTCTTGCGTTTCAAGAACAACGTATGATCCTAATTGCTCTATCTATACCCAAATGCCTTCATTGACTACCAAACCAAACTCTTGGAGATTGCTTCAACCCGTCCAAAGACTTCCTGAGCTTACACACTTTCCTTTCTATGTGTCCGTACCATTACATCCCGGTGGAAGATCTGTCACGCCCCAATCCCAACATACGTCCAGGATTGACACGTGACGTCACCACATACTTGTATCTCAAACATACCCCGCCTCTGGGATATGTCAATTCAAAATCCGAGAATCAATTCGCATAGTAATTTTCATATACTTTATGGCTACATCTAACCTCTTCATTAGACTACCTACGTACCCTCATCAGGGATCAAGCCATTCGTAGTTCACCTTCATTCTATTCCCCATTTTCTATTATATTCTAGTACCGGCCCAATTCCATTTTACCTTCCACAATCGAATCAAATCAAATGGTTATCAATTATGGATTCAAAACATCAAAATTTGCATGAAAAAGGCAGCATCGGCCCACTGGCCACGCGCCGCCGTGGGTGGCGGTCGGCCGTCTCGACTCGCCGGAAAATCTCAACTATTTCTAAAAATTACCAAATTTTATAGGCAAGTAGATCTCAATGAGTAGAGCAACTTTCATACATGCGGTCAAGTTTAATTTGGCCGGAAAATAGCTCAAATTGGCCACGAACCGCCGGAACCCTTGTTTTTGGGTGTTCTTGATTCGACTCCAAAACAACTCCGACGCCCCAACCAATGCATGGGCTTTGTTCCTGGGTTTGAGGAAAGTGTTTTGGTGGTGGAAATTGGAGAAGTTAGCTTCAGATCGTGGCGAATTGAAGCCCAACTCGTGCGCCCCTCCGTACGGTTTTCACCCAAAATCCACCCAATTTTCCTACATTTTCGAATGAAAATGGAAGAGAGATCAATTGGTCTCGAGGTAAGGATCATTTTGACACCAACCTTGTCATGAACGGTGATCGGAGTTGGGAGATGTCACCGGGTTGGGTCACGGGTTGGGGAAAAACCCGGTTTCCCCATGCTTCTCTCTTTTTCTCCTTTCCCTTCCAATTCTTCTTTCCCATTCGTCCCCCTCCCCAATTCCTTCTTCTTTTTCCTCCTTTCTAACCTTTCCTCTCCATCATAGCCGTCCATTTCCTTTTTATTTTTTCATCTCAGCCACACACGTGGCACAAGACATTGCTCCAGATTTCTGGAGCCTTCTCAATGGAAACAAAATTACCAAAATATCCCTGACTTTAAACATTAATAACTTCTTCGTTATAACTCCGTTTCACAAACGGTTTGCGCCTACGAGTTCATGAGATCGAGTTCTATTCAAAAATATAAATTGTGACCTCAAAAGGTCTACAGATTTTAAATAAAAAATTTCCAAACTTCAATCTTCGTAATTAGTTTAATTGAAATCTAAATTCACAATTAATATAAATTCTCAAAAAAATAATATAAAATCTCAATAATACCAATACGTAGATTATAACAATGAAATCCAGGAACGTGATTTCACAAGATCCATATAAATTCCTTTAATTAAGTCTCCATGTAGGAACGCATTTTTTACATCAAATTGTTGCAATGGCCAATCCAAATTAGCTACCAGGGAAAGTAGAACACGAACGTTATTGATCTTAGCCACTGGTGTGAAGGTGTCTGTGTAGTCTATGCCATATTTCTAAGTATATCCCTTTGCCACTAATCTAGCTTTGAAACGATCAATCGTTCCATCTGCTTTATACTTCACAGTATACACCCATTTATATCCCACAGGTTTCTTGCCTGTTGGCAAGTCTGATAGTTCCCAGCTAGCATTCTTCTGCAGCGATCTTAGTTCTTCGTTCATTGTTTCCTTCCATTTAGGATCGGCTAAGGCTTCCTGCACACTGTTAGGAATGCATACAGTAGATAATTGACATACGAATGACTTGTTTGATTCAGACATGTGACAGGTGGAAACATAATTGTTTAATGGATACCTTACTTTTGAGTCCTGGGTTGATTCACTCACTAGATATTTAGTTTTACACTTACGGTTCACTTTGTAAGTGGGTTTAGGAATACCTCGGTTAATCCGCTCTGGGAGAAGACGAAGTGGTGGTTCACCCGGTGTAGAAGATGATTGGTTATGTATATCATTGATAGATGAGTCATCATCTATGGCTTCTTCTAAAACCATGGCTGCTCAGTATTGAACTGCCACTGGTTGCCATCCTCAAACATCTCAGGATGGTCGACCACTGTCTTTCCTGTCTCGGTCTTGGCAAGAGCTTGCCTCTTGGCATTTATCTGCTCCTCGGTAGTGGGCTACTATTCAGTGGCCTGTTGCTCAGCAGTAGGCTGCTGTGCGGTAGCTTACTGCTCGACAGTGGGCTGCTGTGTAGTGGGTTCTGCTGTTCAGTGACCTACTACTCGGTTTCATAGTCAAACATTTGAACTTTATTACCTTGAATCTCCACCTAAAGTGAGGACTCAGAAAGACAAAAAAACATTTCTTTTTCATGGAAAGTAACATTGGCAGTAATGAACATTTTCTTGGTGGAGGGATGATAGTAGCAATAGCCCTTTTGAGTAGTGGCATATCCCAAAAACATACAACGAAAGGCTCGAGCTTCAAGTTTAGTGTGCCATTGTGCAGATGGTACATGGACAAAGGCAACGCATCCAAGGACCTGTGGGGCAAGATTAGGAATCGGGGGGTAGTAAGTCAGAGACATAAGGGTCTGAAAAGGTGTCTAAAAGTCAAGAGTGCGAGACGGGAGACGATTGATAAGATAAGTCGCGGACATGAATGCTTCGCCCCAATAATGCAGGGGAAGGCGTGCCTCAAGAAGAGAAGCATGAACCACTTCTAGCAAGTGTTGATTCTTTCGTTCAGCCACCCCATTCTGCTGGGAAGTGTTTGGACATGTGGTTTGATGAACAATCCCATGCATATCAAGGAAATAGTGAAGTTCTGTATTAACATACTTGCCTCCATTATCACTTCGAAGAACCTGGATATTCATATTGTATTGCACGAAGACCAATTTGTGAAACTTTTGAAAGGCCAAACTAACATCACTTTTCGATTTTAACAATGTCACCCAAGTCATTCTCATACAATCATCAATAAAAGTAACAAACTAATGAGCTCCACCAAGAGAGGCAATTTTCGAGGGACCCCAAACATCAAAGTGCACAATCATAAAAGGAACATAACTCTTATTCAAACTTGGAGGAAAAGAAGTTCGATGGTTTTTAGCCATTTCACACACATCACACATAAACTAAGAAACATCGTTTTTCACAAACAAACTAGGGAATAATTTATGCAAATAACCAAACGAAGCATGTCTAAGACGACGGTGCCATATCCAAACATCAGACACTTTATTAGTCTTCTCCGAAAACCCATTCACTAATAGAGCTTAAGTGAGCAATCCCGAGCTACTTGAATTTAACTCGAGGAAGTATAACTTCTCTCATCTAATACCATAACCAATCATCTTTCGCGTTCGGATGTCCTTAAACACACAAAAATAAGGCCAAAAAACCACCAAACAGTGTAAAGTAAGGGTTATTTGAGCAACAGACAATAAATTGTAATTTAAGGAGCGAACCACAAGGATAGTATCAAGTTTCATGGCATCAAAAAGAGAGATTGTGCCTTCCCCAGCAACTGGGGCGGCATTGCCATTAGCAACATTGACTTCAGTGTGAGTGGAATTTTCTAGTGATGAAACCTGTCTAGAATCACAAGTCATATGTTCAGCGGCCCCTGAATCAATTATCCAAGTATTATTCATTATAGATGTGGAGACATGGAGTGCCTTATCATCATTACCTGTGGCAGCAATCAGGGCGGATCTTTGTTGGCAACATCCGCTGAATTATTCTTGGCATTCGAAACAGAGGCTCGCGGTTTATTGAACCAAGGGTCACTTGTATTATCCCAATTCTCGAGATACCTAATCAGCTCAAAGAACCGGCTTTTGGAGTGTCTAGTCATGCCGCAATGTAGACATTTACTCAAAGGGCGATCCCGGCTAGTCTGGTCTATCCGTGGCTAGCCGAACTTGCTCTCGGAACCACCTCGGTCAGCATGGGTGAAAGGGGATCAAGACTTGCCTACCATTGCCATAGGTTTGGTACTGTTTCCTTCCATCGTTATGTCTTCCTTGCGATCAGCTTCATGACGGACATATGCATAAACCGCCAGTAGTTTTGTGAAAAATCTTGATATCGTTTTCACACTCCATGGCCACTTTGACAAAGTGATCCAATTCCTAGAAAATCTGTGTTAGCTCCCCAAAATAGATAGCCAAAGACCGTCCATTCTGTCAAAGACGTGATGCTTTCTAGTTCAAGGAATAAATTCTAACCTCATCATTCTCGTCAAAATAGGCGGTCTTCAGAGAATCCCAAATTTCTTTCTAAGTTAACTGCCGAATGTACCGTTTCATAATCTCCACCTTCATTGCCGACAAGAGCCAACTCTTAATTATCTGATCTTCAGAGAACCAATCATCATATTTGGGATCGTTCTCGTCAGGTGCCTTGATGGACTCACGAAGATATCCCATCTTCTTCCTTCCAACAACATGAATTTGGATGAGAGGAGCCCATAGATCATAGTTTTTCTCATCCAAAACCATTCCAATGTTGAAATTTGAATTATCAGATTGTACCACAACCGGAGCAGTAACGGGAATCACCTTGCTATCCTCGGTAGACATCTTTCACAACGAATGACAATCTGTGCCGCGACAAAGGCAGGGGTTCGAAAAAAAAGGTTGGCAGAATCTGGCAAAATCTAGTAGCACCCCACGAACCTGGAAATGTTCTCGGGCAGCAACGACACACGTTGCTTGCTGCGGTTTAGGCATAAACGGGGAATAGCAACGACATCAAGTCGCTCAATGTTCGTCGTAGACGGAGGCGTAGCAGAGGTGCTGGGCACGGCACGGCAACATAAACCCAGTTAGGGTTCGAAGTTTTCTTTCCTTTTTTTACGACCTGGCTCTGGTGTCAAGAAGAGAATGCTTTGAATGTGTATTGTATTCTTCTCATTCTGAGGTGTATATAATCATGTACAATCCTATTGTAATAGGGAAAGAATAATTACAAACAATATCTCCTAAACTAGGAAACCCAAGATTATAGGAATTCCGGAATAAAAGGAAATCTATACAAAGTCAACAGTTATTATTGGTTTTGTGCCTTCATTGTCTTAGTCAATGCAAATCGTCATTTTTGCTCTGTTGTTCTCTCTTTTTCGCTCTCACAATCTTTCACTATACGTAAAGGCTTATCTCCAAGTAGATGTGTTGGTGCCTCTAGCATTAGGCCTTTTCGATTTTTCCCAGTTTCAGAAAACTAAAACTGAGAAGCATGTTAAGGAGTGGTTTC
Organism: Heteromeles arbutifolia; assembly: GCA_024362995.1. Lineage (NCBI taxonomy): Eukaryota > Viridiplantae > Streptophyta > Magnoliopsida > Rosales > Rosaceae > Heteromeles > Heteromeles arbutifolia. Next base: position 20,915,006 of record JANCRC010000012.1, read on the forward strand.
GAATCTTGATTAGTAAGGCCAAGCAATAGCGCCCCCTTTCGTCTCCCATTCTCTTAGTTAGAAAAGGATGGAATTTGGAGAATGTGTATTATTATAAAGAGTTTGAGGGAATTCATTCAGCTTACAATATATTTTCGAAAGTTGGAATACATTTAAACTTTACCCCACCTAGCATTATTTCTACAGTTTGTACCTCTCTAAGTCCTTCGCCGTTTGTCATTTTAAAGCTTTCGTCTGTTAAGATTTTAAATTGATGAAAGCAGCATACTGGTTTGTGATTTTTTTTTTCCCTTCAGGATGGTTGCAAGCAGCCGACCCCACTTAATGGGAAAAGATTTTGTTGTTGTTCAGGATGGTTGCAGGATTGCTCGATATTTTGTATGTGTATGGCAATGTTGCAACCATTGTTTGGTTGCGCGTACTTGGTAAATACGCACCCCGATATTCGTCAAGGGTATGCATTAATCTTCTACTAAAAAGTATGCATATTTGCAAGTGCAGACATGATGACTTTTTATTTTGTAGCCTAGGTTTTCTAATCGAACTTCTGAAGTTGTTATTCCGAAAGATGCAGAAAAATTCTGAAACTGAGATTATGGCCAAGAAATTGTTTCGAGTACTACGAAATCTGAAATACTTATCTGATCATAGTACAGAAAATACTCATATCTCTTACATCCCCGTAATCATCTCTCTCATATACACTTAGCTCTGAACATTGGCGGTACATCGATGATACATATGTATGCGTTACGCTAGAACAGTTTATGGTGTTATACTTCCAATTCTTGAAAAAACATGAAGTTGAACCGTCACGAAAGTATAGTTTGTCCATTAATTACTCAAAACTTACACAAGCTCAATATTTGTTTACACTGTCAGGCAGATGTTGTTTCATTTCCTTTATATTAAATAGCTTACCGAAGGCAGTTGCATACCTGCAAATTTTAAAATAAAACAGAAATTTGTTAGATAATCGATATATATAGTTTTTGTTTTTTTGCATTCTTGAATAATTTGTCCAAAGAGAGAAAGAAATTAACCACTTACAGAATAATGCACGCCACCAAACCAACGACCCCAAGAAAATATTGACAGAAATTGTGCCTCGCTGTACTTTTGACTTGATGGTAGGTTGGCATGTACTTGCTGCTTACATATCCAAACTGAGGCTTAACAAAAAACACAAAACCAAGGAAAAATCCGGCGACAAGTCCTCCTACATGAGCTGAATGGTCCATATGAAGTAGAAATCCAATGGCCAAGTTCAGGGCAGCATTGAGGATGATTATCATGATCGACGAGCACTGAATTGTAGTAAGAACCTTGATTTAGCTGTTATGAAAAATTGAAAACGAGGGAACGGGACGAGAAAATACACGTTACCTTGTCGTCATACACTGTCCAGTTTGTGATCAGCTCAGAAAGTGAGGCTCCCAACAATCCAAAAATTGCCCCAGATGCGCCAACTGATATAGTCTTGCTTGACTTTCCGTGTTTAATAATATTAAGGCAAGACCCTAAACTTCCCCCTAACCCAGAAAGTACATACACGAATCCGAATCTGTCTGCAAATCCAGTGTTAAACAACAGTTATTAGATACCATTGATCATGAAAAACACTTGGTACTTAAAATGAAATCTTAATCCAAAGCTCTTACGAAATCCAAAGTCCTGCTCAAGCCGGAGCCCTACGAAATCAAGGCTGATCATGTTGGCGAATAGATGAATCAGCCCGCCATGTAGCCACATTGCAGAAAACAGGCGCCATGCTTCACCATTCAGCACTAGTTTTGTATCAAGGCCTCCTAGTCTTTGGAGGCTGCAAATAGTGCCAATTAGATTAGGTTTTAGATGTAGGTGATAGGAGCATATTTATGCAACTTAGTTAGCTTGTTTTCTTGCATTTATGTTGTTAGTTCTTATTTATTTTAGTATTTTAAGCTATTTTCGTGTGTTTGTAGGTCCAAAGGGCTAAATTGGCAAGAAAAGGCAATTTGGAGCAATTTGGAGCAGTTTTGGGCTTGGATTGGATAGCTTATGTGTAACATCCCACATCGCCCACGGGAGTGATCCTTAAATGTATATTCTCATCCCTACCTAGCACGAGGCCTTTTGGGAGCTCACTGGCTTCGGGTTCCTTAAGAACTCTGAAGTTAAGCGAGAAGGGGGCCAGAGCACTCCAAGGATGGGTGACCCATTGGGAAGTTGCTCGTGAGTTCCCAGAAACAAAACCGTGAGGGAATGGTAAGCCCAAAGCGGACAATATCGTGCTACGGTGGTGGAGCAGGCCCGGGAAGTGATCTGCCCCGGGCCGGGATGTGAATGAATGAAGTAAGGTGGATGGATGAATTTGAAGTCAAAAGAGGCTAGGAATGTGCTGAAGAGATGAAGGAAATAAATTCAATACAAGGAAGATAAGGAAAGTCAGCAAGAAAGAAGGAATGTTGACCAAGTTTCCTTATTTGGTCTTAAAACTTTCCTAATCCTAATCCACCTAAGTTCCAGCTGCAAGGAGGATCCATAAATATATTAGGACACTTAAATGCATGATTTTAGAAGACATGAACCCATTCCTAAGGAGTGCCGCACCTTTCTTTCCTATTCTCCCCAAAATCCTGTTGTGCACTACTTTCCTATTTTCTCCAAATCCTGCCGCATATCTCTTTTCCCCTTTCCTCTTGGATTTTGAATTTAATTACCCTTTTTCCCTTAGAATTTGGAGTAAAAACCTTTCCCAAATTTAAATAAGTCGTGCTCTTTCCTTGCCCTATAAATATACAACCTTGCTGCAACATTCAGGGTGAACCACCCATCCATCCTTCACCATAACTCACCTACATCCATCCGCCACCACAATTCACCACTAAAACCTTCACCCACACCATGTGCCGCAGCAAAGAAGAAGAAGGAAGACCCTTGGACGTGTTTGCCATTCACTCTTAGATTGCTGGAGCGTTTCTAGGTGTATTCAATCTTTTGTTTTCAATGTTTAAGTTTAATTATCTTTGTTTTGCGAACATGAGGAGCCAAACTCCTTTTAGCTAGGGGGAATTTCAAAGCCTTGAGCATATTTGTAATATGAATTGATTACTTTCAGTTGTGATTTCATAAATCGTGAATGCAATTTACTTAACTGTTTGATTCAAAACTTATTCTTGTATGTTGATTAAGAGGGCCCGCTTAGTTTGCATGCATGAATTTGATGCTAGAATATAAGGGAGTTTCACCTAATCGTTATGAACTTATATTCACAAGTAGTGGCGGTTGCTAGTCACGATCGCGTTAAGTGAATTCCTAGCAGGAGTATCATGTGTTCATAGTTACGAATGCCTTGTCAATGCTTATGATTTTCATAGAACTTAAGGATCTTTGATTGTATCTCCATTATGCGTTCATATAGGGGACTATTGAAGAATAATTTGGTTGCAGATGCGTTCATCCAATTCAATGACTTTAGGAAAATCTGATGGTTAATTTGTGCGTTCACGGTTAATCTGGGGTGTTGAGGTTCATGGTTTATCTAAATCATAACTGGAAATCAATTTGTATGCAAGTGTGTCATGTGTGGAGAAGGACTCTAGCTAGCTTATCACCCATTCAAATCACCCAATTTCGTGTTTAACTTGTTTAGTTTGTGCAATCTGTTTAGTTTACTTAATTTCGTTCAAATCAATCCCCCATTTAATTAAGTGCGTTAGATTAGTTAGAAGTGTGTTTAAATCTATCCAATTTAGTGTTTTGAGTCTTACTAGTCTAGAATTTGTCCAAATCACTCCCTAGTGTCTATTTTGAGTCTATTTGCTTGTTTTGAGATGTTTTGAGTCATTCTAGTTTGTTTTAAGTTATTAGAGTCTAGTTTTGTGTTTTTGAGTCAGTTTTAAGTAGATTAGCAATCCCTCCTAATCCCCGGCCTAGAACGATCCCTACTTATCCATACTACAATTGTCAACAAGAGGGTTTAATTTGTGTGCTAGTTTATATCACATAAGTAGGCAACTGTTCTCTACACTTCCTCTCTAGATTATGGCCCTTTATTCCCTTATACTTTGTCCAATCCAATGCCTAAAAAAAGTGTGCATAAATCATTTCCCCTCGATATATTCAACGTAGCCAGTAATTGGAGAAAGCTTTAACCCGAATAACTTTTCCATTCTTTGCCACCCTAGAAAGTTATGATGAAGTTGGTTTTAAGGAGCAACCGCTAAACAGAATACCAAAAGTTCAATTTGAAATGTCGAAATTTCGTTTTTGTTTCAAATTCTAAAAGATTGTTGAGAGAAAGTACAAGTAAACACAGAACACAACAGATTAAACCGACCTCAGCCGAGATTGATCGAAATTCCACCTATAACTACCATCAAATCTTTATTTACGATAATTACATAGGTAAAATCAACCCTACAGTATGCTGTGGTTCTCCTTCCATGCCACTTTCAGTTGTAAACTTAGGTCATTAAAATTTAATTCATATTCGTAATCGAAATTCTTAGGTTAATTGGTTCATTGCCAAACTCTAACCTCTCCCTCCCCTTTCCAAAAACAAAACGAGAAAAAGAAAGAAACAAAGAAATATAAAATTAATAGTAAAACTGGATTAGAAATCTCAATTGTGAACAGCATTGATCAAACAATATTTGTAATCCCAGTAATTAGAGATAAATAATAAGTAAAACAAAAATATATATGATCGAGCTTACGTTTCAGGGGTAGGACCGATCATGCGGTTATCGTGCCAGGGTTGGAAGGAGAACCTATCCAAGTAATGCCCTCCCATACACTGATCCTTTGACATTTTAGATGGGCAGTTGTTCTGATACATTGTCCATATGAACACCCCGAGATTCACAATGAATATAAGCGGCACCAGCCACGGAGAGTACCGCCTTGGTGGTGCCATCATTGGTGGTGGCGCGTAAAACGCTGGTGGAGGCGGAGCATATGGCGGAGGTGGAGGATAGTATGGCGGTGGCGGATACATTTTTTTTTTTCTTTTTTTTTCTTTATTTTTTTCTTCGGTTTTCAAAGATGTGTTATCAAATTCGGTATATGTGTGCTGTCGTGCTGGGGCGGAAGAGGTACACTGCACCGGCAGCGTTGGCGTGGGTGGCAGATGCAAATGTGCACCACGGTTGTATGGTTGAGGGAGAAGAGAGAGATATAGCTAGGTATTTGGGCGGCAAGGAACGAGTCTTTGTTGTGTAGGTAGTTAATTTAGGCATGCTTTTCGCGATAATAGATGTGTGATTGTGTTGGTAGTTAATTTAGGTATATGTTGGTAGTTAATTTGGTACTTAATGGTCCTTTTTTCATTCATGAGAACACAAAAAGGAAAAAATTAAAATAAAATAAATAAATTATTATGAATGTACTTCTAGCAGATGTGTGATTGTGTAAATTATTAGTAGATTGTATTTAGGATACTAGAAGATCTTTTCCCTTTAGGATTGTATTACTTGTAAGGCAAGGAATCTTTGTTGGTTTACTATAAATAAAACCACAAGGACTAGAGAATAACACATAGAATTTCTCAACCCTATCCTCCATCTCTCTTTCATAACACGTTGTCACCACGCTCGTGACGCTACGCTACAGAGAATTTGTTCATCTTCAATCACGGGAGTATTATTGGCAAAAAAAATAATAATAAATCAAGGGAATATTACGTTTCAATTACTCTTGTCTGATTAACTGTAACAGCCCGTCCCGGAATTGTCGTACGGCGGACGTGAAATGACAAAAATGCCCCAAGGCATAAAATAAGGTACGTGTGTGATTTTGCTTGGGTGTTTGGTTGTATTTGGACCACACACACACACAGAGTCACTGTTTCTCTCTCTCACTCCTGTGCACTCTCTTTCTCTCAGACTTCTCTCTCTCGGTTTCTCTTCCTCTCTCTCTCTGCAAGTGTATGAACAAGCCCATTTCTCCCAGATCGAACTTGCAAAGGCCATATTTGAGATCCTGGAGGGTCCACGAGCACAACCATGGTGTTTTTGGCCGTGAAACCATAGAAAAACCCTAGAATTCGAGAGGTCTGTCGAGGTACAGTACCACCGAGATGATCGTCAAGGTTTCAGACCATTTCAAGGCTCCTAAAGGTATTCTCTCTCCCTCCTAAGGAATTTGGTTGAGTTCTGGTTAAGTTTGAACGTGAGGAAACCACAGAAATCGAACCTCCGAGGGTGGCACTGTTCACCAACTTTTAAACCCATGAGTTTCTTCAATTTTCAGGTCCATAGCAAGCTTAAGGACCTTCTCTTGATGCTCGGAGTGCATCGTCGGTAAAAATTGGAAGTTGGAAAGCCCGAATACGAGGAGTTGCAGAGGTCGCGGGAGTTTCGAGCTTGCTCCGACGTGATTTCGTGAGATTTGAAGCTTCAAATAGGTAAAACTTCATTCTCCTCACCCTAAGCTTTAGTTTGGTACAAATTTCGAAGAAAATGGTTGAAAAATTAGTGAGATTAGACGGTTAGAATTTTTCCCAGTTTTTCAGTGACAGCGACGTTCGCCGGAGTCCAGAGGTAGACGAAGACGGAATATTCGGTTAGTTGGACGGAATATTCCAACGCCGTTAGTTAGATTTAACAGTAACAGTTAGAAGTTGACGGAATATTCCCCAGAATATTCTGACGGCGTTAACTGACGCCGTCAGTATGCTTGTCACGTGGTAGCGCGTGGGGGCGCGTAGGTCCATGCCTTGGCCGGCGCGCAGCGGAAGCGTGGTGGGCCTATAAGCCATAGGTCCCAGGATCGAAACCTGGCTCTGATACCAATCTAACACACCCCGACCCAAAAGAGGGGCGTGCTGGCCGTCACGTGAGAGTGACGTAACCATGTGCACAGTGCAGAAGCAATAAATGATAGAATTTAAGGGTCAATTAAAACCGAAACACTAGCAATACTAGTGTAAGAGAAGTGTGAATTTCACTAATACAGAGCATAAAAGTCTACGTGCAGTCAAGCAGAAGTACTAAATAAATATAGCACTCGAAGGTGGTCTTACATAGGTGAATTCTGTCAAAACGTCCGATGAGCTCCTCGTGTGCCACCAACTCTCACCACTTAATACCTGGAGGGGCGAAAAACAGAAAACTCAGTGGGTCAGAAACAAATCTTTTCAAAACCTTCTTTTCTCAAAAGTTATAACCCCTCGCCGTAAAACCTGTAAAATTTCCCAGAAATAAAGTATATACTCATATATATATTTCTCAAAACCCGCTGGAAAATATGTATGTATGAAAGTATGTATATGCCATGCCAAAGTATCATAACTGAATGCCAAAGCATATCTCTGTGAATGTGATTGAATACTAAATAATCATCTCAACCCTCGGCTGTATATAGCTCATAACAATCATCATATCATATAGCTCATACTCATCTCAATCATATCATCATATATATACCCTGCACACACATCAATACCACCTCTAGTAGTCTACACAACATCACTGATAAATAACTAATATGCTCTAGTGCTACGAACACGTGAAGACTGAGTGATAAATCGCGGGTCACCTACGAGTCGAACCCACCTATAGTGGGCTATTCGACCGGGTTGAGCACTTAACTTGGATCCAAGGCGAGCATACGGTGCGGGAGGTGAACAAAACGTGAAGGACTGAGCCTGTCTCTGGGCGTGAGCACTAATATCAGTGTACAGGTCTATGAGCTCTAATCATATCACATCACATCACATCACATCATTCATTCTTAACAACTAGTAAGTAAATTTACCTGGCACTTACCTGTGCGTCCTCAGCACCAACAGTAATATAAGCAATCAACATGCATAATAAAATGAACAAATACTTTGCATGGCATTTCATATCGCATTCCATATCACGTTTCATTTAAACTGATTTTCTGGGAAAAACTCATTTATATAGGTATATACGGAAAACAAATGCCCACTCACTGGTAAGTAGACGGGCCGTAGCCCCCGTGCCTAGCCTGGCTACGCTCGTCCTCCAGATAGGTCTCGCCTATATGAGAAGTAACTGAAATAACGTTAATTAACGCACATAATCGAAACCTTAGAAATAACTCCTCATACATTGCTCAATTTGGGTATATGTATATACCACTGTGATCTACACAATCTCAAGATCATCCCCATATTTTTAGAAAAAATTTCCGACCACCCACACAAGTTGGAGTTTGCTATGCCCAGAGGAGAGAAGTGTTATGTAGACTATGTGTACCCGGGTTGTCCTGTAGTAATGGAGAATGTGGTTATGCCTGCTAACCTCACTCCGCTAGACATTGTGGATTTTGACGTTATCTTAGGCACAGATTGGTTGCATTGCAATCATGCTAAGATTGACTGTTACTGGAAATCAGTGACTTTTCATCGTCCTGGATTACCTGAAGTTACATTCTTGGATGAGCCTAGTGGTTTGAGGCATGGAATCGTTTCGGCCGTGAGAGCCAAAAAGCTATTAAAGAAAGGTTGTCAAGGATACTTGGCTCACGTGGTACTTAATGATGATGCTCCGGTTAGTGTGGAGAATGTCAAGGTGGTTAGACATTGTTTTGACGTTTTCCCGGATGATTTACCTGGATTGCCGCCAGACAGAGATGTGGAGTTTGCCATTGACTTACTCCCAGGTACGAATCCTATTTCTTTAACTCCTTATCGTATGGCTCCTGCCGACTTAAGAGAATTAAAGATTCAATTGCAAGAGTTGGTTGATAAAGGTTTCATTCAACCTAGTACTTCACCTTGAAGAGCTCCAGTTTTGTTTGTAAGGAAGAAAGACGGTACTTTGAGGCTTTGCATCGATTACAGGCAATTGAATCGGATGACAATTAAAATCCGTTATCCTTTGCCTCGCATTGACGATCTTTTTTATCAACTCAGAGGTGCCTGCGTATTTTCTAAGATTGATCTAAGGTCTGGTTATTATCAGTTGAAGATCAGGAGCGACGATGTTCCTGAAACTGCTTTCAGGACTCGCTATGGTCATTATGAGTTTCTTATGATGCCATTCGGATTGACGAATGCACCAGCAGCTTTTATGGGATTGATGAACAAGGTGTTTCAGCAGTATTTGGATAGATTTGTCATTGTCTTCATTGATGACATTCTGGTGTATTCTAAGTCAAAAGCAGACCATGTTCGACATCTTACTTTGGTGTTAAAAAAGCTAAGGAAACATCAGTTGTATGCTAAGTTCAGTAAGTGCCAATTCTGGTTAGATCAAGTTGCTTTCTTGGGGCATGTTGTTTCAGCTCAGGGTATTCGGGTAGACCCTCAGAAGATAGCCACTATGGAGAATTGGGAACAGCCGCGAACTGTCACCAAGGTACGAAGTTTCCTTGGTTTAACGGGTTATTATCGGTGATTTGTTAAGGATTTCTCAGTTATGGCTTTACCACTAACGAGCTTAACCAGGAAGGAAGTTAAATTTGAGTGGGATGATAATTGTGAGCAGAGTTTCTAGCAGTTGAAGTATTATCTCACTCATGCGCCTGTTTTGACTCTTCCTGATGATAGTGGTAATTTTGAGGTTTACAGCGATGCTTGTTTGAATGGCTTGGGATGCGTGTTGATGCAGCATGGTAGGGTAATTGCTTACGCTTCGTGTCAGTTAAAGCCTCATGAGATGAATTACCCTACACATGATTTGGAATTAGCTGCCATTGTTTTCGCCTTGAAGATTTGGAGACCCTATCTCTATGGTGAGAAGTGTAGGATTTTCTCAAATCACAAGAGTCTCCAGTACCTGTTCACACAGAAAGAGTTGAATCTTCTTCAGCGGAGATGGATTGAGTTGCTAAATGACTACGATTGCACGATTGAGTATCATCCTGGACGTGCTAATGTGGTGGCTGATGCTTTGAGCAGGAAATCTCAAGGTCGGGTTAATGCTTTATATGTTTCTCGTGTTCCTCTTCTTGTAGATTTAAGGTCTACTGGAGTGAAATTGGAATTAGAAGAACGAGAAGAAAGAGTTGTGGCAGAACGAGAAAAAACCTTACTTGCTAGTTTCCAAGTTAAGCCTATTCTGATTGATCGTATACTCGAGACTCGGATGAATAATGAAGAGATTCAGGAGTTAATTCATTTGAGGAATCAAGGGAAGAAGAAAGATCTTAGAGTTAGAGAGACGGATGGCATGCTTATGCAAGAGAATAGGATGTACGTGCCAAATAATGAGGAATTAAAGAAGGCAATTCTCGATGAGGCACATATTTCAGCTTATGTGATGCATCCAGGAGGAACTAAAATGTATCATACCATTAGACCATTTTATTATTGGCCAGGTATGAAAAGGGAAATTGCTAAGTATGTAAGTAAGTGTATCATGTGCCAGCAGGTTAAAGCCGAAAGAAAAAAGCCGTTTGGGTTATCACAGCCATTTCCCGTTCCGCAGTGGAAATGGGAAAATATCACTATGGATTTTGTGTACAAGCTTCCTCGTACACAAAACGGCTATGATGGAATTTGGGTGGTTGTTGATCGACGTACTAACTCAGCGCATTTCATTCATGTGAGGGAAAAGTATTCTTTGAACAAGTTGGCTGAATTGTTCATCACGAAGATTGTGAAGTATCATGGAGTTCCTGTGAGTATTATTTCTGATCGAGATCCAAGATTTACTTCTAAGTTTTGGATAGCATTCCAGGAAGCTTTGGGTTCGAGATTGCTGTACAGTACGGCATATCATCCTCAGACAGACGGACAATCTGAGAGGACGATTCAGACTTTGGAGGATATGCTAAGATCTTTGGTGTTGTAGTTTGGTGACACTTGGCATAAGCGGTTGGATTTGACGGAATTCGCCTACAACAACAGCTTTCACTCGAGTATTGGTATGGCGTCATTCGAGGCATTATAAGGCAAGCCTTGTCGTACAGCTTTATGTTGGTCAGAGGTTGGTGAATGAGTTTTAGTGGGCCTTGAGTTAGTGGAGGAGACTACTCAGAACATTCAGGTTATTAAGTATAATATGAAAGCGACCCAAGATCGCCAAAAGAGTTTATCAGATAAACACGCCACTGATCGAGTGTACAAGGTTGGTGATTGGGTATTTCTGAAGTTATCGTCGTGGCGAGGTGTAGTACGATTCCGGAAGAAAGCCAGCTAAGTCCTAGATTCATCGGACCTTATCAGATCACTGAGCGCGTTGGTGAAGTTGCTTACAGACTTGAGTTGCCGTCAGAGCTGTCTAAGGTACATAATGTGTTTCATGTGTCGATGCTTCGTCACTATGTCTCAAATCCTTCACATGTGATACCTCATCAACCCTTGGAGATTAGTTCAGATTTGACTTATGATGAGGAGCCAGTGACTATATTGGATTGGAAAGAAAAGGTTCTGAGGAATAAGACAGTGCATTTGGTTAAAGTTTTATAGAAGAACCATTAAGTGGAATAAGCGACTTGGGAGACAGAGGATCAGATGAGAAAGATGTACCCGAGGTTGTTTTATGAGTACTAGTGGATGGTTTTGGTTATGTAAATTTCGGGGACGAAATTTTTATAAGGAGGGTAGATTGTAACAACCCGTCCCGGATATGTCGTACGGCAAACGTGAAATGACAAAAATGCCTCTAGGCATAAAATAAGGTACGTGTGTGATTTTGCTTGGGTGTTTGGTTGTATTTGGACCACACACACACACACACACAGTCACTGTTTCTCTCTCTCATTCCCATGCACTCTCTCTCTCTCAGACTTCTCTATCTCTTGGTTTCTCTCCCTCTCTCTCCCTGCAAGTGTACGAACAAGCCCATTTCTCCCAGATCGAACTTGCAAATGCCATATTTGAGATCCTTGAGGGTCCACGAGCACAACCATGGTGTTTTTGGCCGTGAAACCATAGAAAAACCCTAGAATCCAAGAGGTCCATCGAGGTACAGTATCACCGAGGTGATCATCGAGGTTTCAAACCATTTCAAGGCTCCTAAAGGTATTCTCTCTCCCTCCTAAGGAATTTGGTTGAGTTTTGGTTAAGTTTGAACGTGAAGAAACCACAGAAATATAACCTTCGAGCGTGGCACTGTTCACCAACTTTTAAACCCGTGAGTTTCTTCAATTTTCAGGTCCATAGCAAGCTTAAGGACCTTCTCTCGATGCTCGGAGTGCATCGTCGGTAAAAATTGGAAGTCGAAAGCCCATATACGAGGAGTTGCAGAGGTCGCCGGAGTTTCGAGCTTGCTCCGACGTGATTTTGTGAGATTTGAAGCTTCAAATAGGTATAACGTCATTCTCCTCACTCTAAACTTTCGTTTGGTACAAATTTCGAAGAAAATGGTTGAAAAATGAGTGAGATTAGACGGTTAGAATTTTTCCCAGTTTTTCAGTGACAGCAACGGTCGCCGGAGTCCAGAGGTAGACGAAGACGGAATATTCGGTTAGTTGGACTGAATATTCCAACGCCGTTAGTTAGATTTAACAGTAACAGTTAGAAGTTGACGGAATATTCCCCAGAATATTCTTACGGCGTTAACTGATGCCGTCAGTATGCCTGTCACGTGGCCGTGTAGGTCCATGCCTTGGCCGGCGCGTGGGTAGTCGGAAAATTTTTCTAAAAATATGGGGATGATCTTGAGATTGTGTAGATCACAGTCGTATATTCATATACCCAAATTGAGCAATGTATGAGGATTTATTTCTAAGGTTTCGATTATGTGCGTTAATTGACGTTATTTCAGTTACTTCTCATATAGGCGAGACCTATCCGGAGGACGAGTGTAGCCAGGCTAGGCACGGGGGCTACGACCCGTCTACCTACCAGTGAGTGGGCATTTGTTTTCCGTATATACCTATATAAATGAGTTTTTCCTAGAAAATTAGTTTAAATGAAACGTGATATGAAATGCGATATGAAATGCCATGCAAAGTATCTGTTCATTTTATTATGCATGTTGATTGCTTATATTACTATTGGTGCTGAGGACGCACAGGTAAGTGCCAGGTAAATTTACTTACTAGTTGTTGAGAATGAATGATGTGATGTGATGTGATATGATTAAAGCTCATAGACCTGCACACTGATATTAGTGCTCACGCCCAGAGAGGGGCTCAGTCCTTCAAGTGTTGTTCACCTCCCGCACCGTATGCTCGCCTTGGATCCAAGTTAGGTGCTCAGTCTAGTCAAATAGGCCACTATAGGTGGGTTCAAGTCGTAGGTGATCCGCGATTTATCGCTCATTCTTCACGTGATCGTAGCACTAGAGCATATTATTTATTTATCAGTGATGTTGTGCAGACCACTAGAGGTGGTATTGATGTGTGTGCAGGGTATATATATGATGATATGATTGAGATGAGTATGAGCTATATGATATGATGATTGTTATGAGCTATATACAGCCGAGGGCTGAGATGATTATTTAGTATTCAATCACATTCACAGAGATATGCTTTGGCATTCAGTTATGATACTTTGGCATGGCATATATATACTTTCATACATACATATTTTCCAGCGGGTTTTGAGAAATATATATATGAGTATATACTTTATTTCTGGGAAATTATACAGGTTTTACGGCGAGGGGTTATAACTTTTGAGAAAAGAAGGTTTTGAAAAGATTTGTTTCTAACCCACTGAGTTTTATGTTTTTCGCCCCTCCAAGTATTAAGTGGTGAGAGTTGGTGGCACACGAGGAGCTCATCGGACGTTCTGACAGAATCCACCTATGTAGGACCACCTTCGGGTGCTATCTTTATTTAGTACTTCTACTTGACTACACGTAGACTTTTATGCTCTGTATTAGTGAAATTCACACTTCTCTTACACTAGTATTGCTAGTGTTTCGGTTTTAATTGACCCGTAAATTCTATCATTTATTGCTTCCGCACTGTGCACATGGTTACGTCACTCTCACGTGACGGCTAGCGCGCCCCTCTTTCGGGTTAAGGTGTGTCATTAACTTTTGATTTTATTGAATTCATATACTGTTATTGATTCAATCTATTTTTTGATGTTGAAACGAGATACAACATGCCTTGAATATGGAAATCCAAAATCTGGAGGAGGAACTCCTACAAATCCGTTCACAATATTCATCACTCAATCTAAGTTCTTCTAAAACAACGGTTTTTACCTTAGTATTTTTTTCAGCCCTTATTGCATGGACCTTCACTGTCACACCCCAAAACTCGAGATGTGAGATTAAGAGAAATAAATAGAACCAAGTGGCACAAAAATTAGCTAAAGATTATGCCAATAAAAATTTAAACTCAACAAATATACTAAACCGAACTACAAAGGTAACTTTAAGAAATAGAGTTAAAGACTTCTTGCTGTAATACAAACTGCAGAATCCACCTATACCGTAAAATTCACCAAATATAGTTCGTCTAACCAAAAAATATGAAAATTTCCAGATCCAAAGTAGACATATAAAAATTAACTTGTGTTAAAATTTCATAGCTTTTTGAGTTCAGGAAGTAAAATTTAAGTCCAAAACAGGTATGCTGCTGTTTGTTTTTCAAAGGAAAAAAAAAAAAAAAAAAACCTTCAGCAACCTCAATCACTTTAAAAGTCTTTGGAAATGAAATCGATTCCATTCTAAGAAAAATGAAAATAAATAATAGATAATCAGCCACAAGTTCGAATATAACCAAATTTCATGGTTCTCAAAATGTAACACATCAAACCTCACAAATTTCATGTTTACCAAAAAAAAAAATGTAACACATCAAACCTCACAGATTTTAACTAGTTCATAAAAGAAACTTTGAGGCTTCTTACAAGAAAAACATGTTCAGGTCATTTGATGAAAAATACACATGAGCAAAAATTATACAAACCAAAAGACGAGTGATCAAATGTTGCATGGTTTTCATTGCCTAGGTAAGTAGAGACACTAACCCATTGTGGCTTACGTCTTCTTAATTTACAACGCAACAAAATGATCATTTACAAACTAAGACTAACTATACAAAATACATTGGCAGCTCACCCAAAAGTTATATGTCTAGAATCCCTTTCACTACTCCACAAAATAGAACTACAACTCAAAACTCAGCTAGTCAACCTTACACCACCTAAAAATACATTTTAGAAAAACAGGTGAGCATAAAATGCCCAGTAGAGGTTTTTCAGTAAGACCACATTTAAATTCTTGGTGCATGCCGAAAAATCATTAAAGCAATTCAGAAACATTCACATCCAATAATATGTAATTTAACAATGGAAATATGCTCTAAAGATGATTGGAAATAAACATACTGTAGGAAAACCAAAGTTTTAGAGCACTACTAGCTTATAACAACACGGTACACAACACACAGTTCAAAAGTATTTCTTTTGTTCTAAGAACAACGGAGCCATTATCGTTTAAAGAAAAATAGCACAACTAATCACAAACATTTTCTTTTATCCCAAACAAGTGACTAGCAGATTGGAAAGAACCATAACATACCTGGCCAATATACATATCACACATATTTATCACATTGATAACTCATTCTCGCAGCCCACACATGGAGCTTTCCCTGGGGAACATTAGGTCATTGTGCCCATAATCTAACAATTTCACGGGTCATTGTGCCCCATTCATACATTTCTCAACATTCTTAATTGCACAGGTATTATACTACTTTCCATCTACTTTCACAATTAAACAATCATGTCAACACGCTTCAAAATCTCATAATGAGTAGAATAAAGGTATGCACATCAAAAACGAAATCTTGAATAACCTTTCCAATTACTTTGAACTCACCAAAGTTGTAGAAAGAAAATTCAAATCATTAGAATCCAACCACAGAGAAACATTTGCTTCACTTCTTTCACATAATCAAAACGGAAAAACATTTGAAGTAAGGTTAAAATAGAGCTCAAATGCCAACTTTGTCTGGTAAAACGAAAAATCTAAATTTTTTTTATGGTTAAAACCCCTACCTCAACACAATTTGTTGATGTTCAACTCCCACTATGACTTGTTCCTTAGTCACCTTGTCTTTCCCTTCCTTATCTATAAGTAAGAAAAATCATCACACACTGCTTGTACAAAATACCAAACAACATACCCTAATTCAAGGTTAATTAGGGACTTTAATCAAGCACTTGGTGCCCACCCAATCTAATTCATGGGTTATCAAACCAAATAACAATCAAATTTCAACTGTAACAAATAGAAACCTCTAGTGGCGACGAAGGAAAGAATTTGACTTGTCCGAATCGACACAAGCACATTCAACCGGATATTAAATTCTTCTTCCTTGAGAATTTGGTAACCAAAAGAACAAAAAAGGTGAAATTACCCTCACTCTCGGATGGAGAAGAGAGCAGTAAGAAAGAGGGTTTCTAGAACATACCCATTCCCTTTTCTCTTTACTTATTAAAGTGAGCATCCCTCTTTTGTTTTTTGTTTTTTGTTTTTTTTAAATTTTTTCTTTTCTTTTCTAACCAAAGGTTGATCTCAATAATAAAGGATCTTTTAATGGGCAAAGACCAATTGATCCAAACCTTAACCAAGGCAAATTAAGTTTACTAACAATGGCCACAAGTAATGGGGTGGAAGCAACAATTTCTTTCTCAGGCTGGCCACGAAGTGCTTATCAAGGCGGTTGCTCAGGCGGTTCCAACATATCCGATGAATGTTTTCCGGCTGCCAGCTCGTCTTTGTAGAGAGATTGACGCTATCCTTGCTAAGTTTTGGTGGGGGAACAGAAATAAAGAGAGGGGCATTCACTGGGTGAATTGGGAAGAAATGGGTTGTGCAAAAGGTGATGGTGGGATGGGCTTTCGGAACCTGATGGACTTTAACACTGCACTTCTCACCAAGCAGTGTTGGCGTCTAATCCATGAACCGGATTCTTTATGTGCAAGAGTGTTGAAGGACCGGTATTTCCCTCATGACTCGGTCCTTGATGCCAAGCGAGGGGGCGGGCATCATGGGCATGGTCAAGCTTGCTGGAAGAAATGGCTCTTATTATCCAAAGGACTAGGTGGCAGGTTATAAGTGCAAACTCAATTAGGCTTTGGGATGATAATTGGGTCCCCGGTGTGATGAATGGACATCCAAACCCCATGAGGGAGGCAGAGGCGGATAGATTGCAGGTGGTGGTCGAGATAATTGATCTGGTTTCAAGGTTGTGGAAGTTAGATGACATCACGGATATCATCTCTACAGTTGAGGGGAATGCCATTGCTATGCTTCAGGTGGGGGACTCGCAAGCCCCGGATCGGCTTATTTGGCCCGCAGCAAAAAATGGAATATATTCAGTAAAATTAGGGTACAGATGGGTTCATAGGCCATCCTCAAGGGGGCGGTCTGGTCGTCCATCCTCCTCTCGTACTGTTAAGAATGTGGTGTGGAGTGGACTATGGAGTTTAAAGGTTCCCCCCAAAATTAAGAATTTTGTTTGGAGATGTTTAAAGAGGGCTATTGCAACAAAAGCTCATTTGTTTAGAAGGTGATGCGTTGTTTCCCCTTGCTGCCAATTTGTCACCAACAGGTTGAAACGGTCGAACTTCTTCTTCTTCTCTGCCCATAGGTACAGCTTATTTGGTTTGGTGTGCCTTTCAGTCTTCGTATAGACCGAGAATCTATTACAACCTTGGATTTGTGGTTGTCTTCCCTCTTCAAGCTAAACTTGGGTTCAAAGAAGTGTAAATCCCGGTTCCTATCAATGGTGGCATTCTCTTGTTGGTTTATTTGGAAGGCTAAATGTGATGTTGTGTTTAAATGTAGGGATCCCTCCCCTTCTCAAACCATACATGCTTTGACTTGTGCGTGGGAAGCATTTTAGCTGCTACATTTGTGGATAGAACAGGCAGCTTTCCGAGCCCTTCCATACCTGATAGGATGACCTCATGGTTTCCTCTTCCCAATCCCGTGACAAAGATCAATGTAGATGCGAGCCTGAAGATTGGTTCGTCTGTGGCTTGGGTGGGTTTAGTTTTGCGGGACTTTGGTTCCAGGTGTATAACAGTAAAAAGGGCGATGGTTTTGGCTTCTGATATGATTGTTGCCGAATCCTTGGTAATTTTAGAGGGGTGCCACTTGGCACAAGAGTTGTATCTTGCTCAGGCGGTGATTTAGTCGGATTCGAAGAATGTCATCATATGTTTGAAAGATTGTTTGATAAGCTGTGCTTGGGAACTTTTCCCAATCCTTAATCGAATTTGTGTGGTAAGGAAGACTTTCCAATCCTGCTCCTGGTCTTGGGTTCCAAGATCAGCAAATTCTGCTGCGGACTTTGTTGCTTCAAACTTCCCACCAGAGATGCGTGACTTGGCTTGGGTCGAAAGACCCCCAACTTCTCTTGTGAGAATTATGAACAAGAATGGTCTTCCTTGCCCCCCGGCTGTGTAGCTTTTGTCTTGTTTTGTGGGATCACGCTTCTGCCATTTATGGCTGAGTCTGTATGTAATCCCGTGTTGTCGCTGCTTATTGTTTCTCTTCGTCGGCTTTCATTGTTCTTGTTAGCCGTTGTGCCCTAGTTAATACCAGTTTCAGTTCAAAAAAAAAAAAAACAAAAAAAAAAAAAAAAACAAAAAAAAACAAAACAAAAAAGCAATGGCCATAAGTAATTCACTCTCAATCAACCACTTAAAATTTTCGGATATTACGTTCACCAAATGCATGACCCGACTTTACATTGTACGAATTATAGATTCTACATAAATTATGTATGCATTATAATTCAAAATATTACTATATTATGTAAACTGAATGTGTGTGAATAAGCAAATACAAAGAAAGAAACAACAGATTTTGAAACCCTAACTCGCACTGAAGCCATGACTTGAGGCCACGCTAGCGTTAGAGCCACGGCTTGAAACCGCGCTCACACCAAGCTAAGTCGCTGCATAAATTGCAAAACAACACGTGGCTTCGATGCTGTCTCCCCCCTTGTAGGTTTCGCTGCCAAACTCCTTGTACTGGAGTCGCGTTAACCTAAAGTTGCGCTAAGCCACAAGGCCAAGGTTGGCTTTCTACAATTAGCAGGCTCATGACGGCCTGCACGCCACCTTCAACGTTGGGCATCATCCTTGACGACACCATCTCAGCAAACCAGAGGTTGGCCTCCGCCTTTGGGCATGATTCCTACAGACAAATCGTGGACTATGGCCACTGCCCACCCATGACGGGATACCTCTGTCGTGCTTGGCCTTGAGCTACAGACTAAGCCTCGCAAGCACAGACGCCTTCAGACGGCTCTATTAGTTTTCCAGCACACCCAAAAATCAGATTGGTTCTGGTTTTTGGGCCCACAAAATGGGCATGGGTTTTTCTTTATGGCAGCCCGATAGAGGCATTGTTTTCCTCTGGCTTGGGTCTTTGGACTTAGAAAGGGCCTGTATTTTCCTCTAGGTTAAAAGCCCATTTTTTGGGCTTGGACATTTTCTTCCCAACGCTGGCCAAGCCCATCAAAAGAGGAATTGTTTTTTTCTTTTTTTTCAAGAAATTAAAAGCCCAACAGGCCTTCCTCCATGACCGGCCCTATATAATTTTAAATTGGCTCTGGTCAGTGTTTTTTTCTTTTAAGCCACATGAAACTGCCCCATTTAATGGGAGTTGTCTTTCACTTTTTCTTTTTTACTCATATTTGGGCTTGGGTTCTGTGTAACCCCGCTTCTCTCTTATTGGCCCCCAGCCCAGCCTATTAAAATAATAATTTATTTTTGGACCTGAAGCTTCATACTTTTTTAGGGCCGTTCCCTAAACTTTCATACAAAAGGGTCCCAAAACTACGCACTGTTATTATATTTTTTTTCAATTGCTTTACATATCTTGTCTTGTATATGCCTTTCTTTGCAGGTATAATGAACCTGAAGTTCATAATCCTAAACCTGAAGTTTCGGAAAAATTACCATAAAAACCTGAAGTTCTTAACATGCACCACTCATGTTGAGGCCCGAAGTTCTCCATGATTAATCGTTTAAACTAAACCATGTCTTAGAACTCGAATATTCTAACTTGGATGCTTATGGAGGTTTTATTTCCCAAAGCACCAAAGCACCAATCACAATCTTATTTCCTTCATCCGATGAATTGTCGAACCGTAATAAGTTCGATTTCACTAATGTAGACGTCTCAAACATAAACTACTTCATATGGATACAAGATGTGACGCTCCACTTGACTACAAAAAAGATGTGAAACCATTATTGCTAACTATGGTGTGGAAGAGCTGAATAAGCCTCCGTCGTGATCTTTAGTTGAAGACTTATGCCTGAAGCATATCAACTAGAAGTACCTCACTAACAAGGATTCCATGGCTCCTTAACTCGCTCATATAGACGGTTCCAAATCATGCAAAGATGATATCTTGCCAGAAGCAAGACATGATTGCAATTTTTATGTCCATGAATAGGTACAATTCTGAAGTTTATATCCAATCAAACTTTAACTAGAGAAGATTTGTTTCGTCCTTCCATATTTCTAACTTGCTCATGCAGTAGCAGTGTAGAGATTAGATGTTTACCAAATTCTCGAATCTAATTATTATCACACTTGTGAGAGAAAATTACCCCAAGGATTCGATTTGAAGGTACCAAATAGTATAGACTCAGCTTCGGCTGAAATCTACCAAATGGCAGTGCCTTACTTCGGCAGAGATGCACCTAAAAGCATGCTCAGCTTCGCCCAAGGCATTTTGAGCAGATCATCCATCTTCAATTGGAAGCTCACGAAACCAAGTATGAGTCTGTCTATTTATCACACCCACTTTCAAGTTTGTTTTACAATATATGGTAGAATCAAGGCCTGCCAAGGGGTGGCATTATAGCCAGAAGCATGATCATTGACACCTAAGACCTAAAACTTCAAGAATAAGAGACAGTATTCCCGAACCTCAACCCTACAGAATCTTATTCCTTCTTGATGGAATAGATCATTGGTTATGCACCTGTTTATGCCCTTACCAATGTTGTTGAGAAGTACCATTCCCCTAGCCAATCTAAGAGCCTACTTTTTGTCCACCTAACACATTTGGAATAACAGAATTTTGACATGGAAGACCATATTGGCCAAACCCAGTACATTTGGTTTAATTTGTGAACAATTTCTTATGTTCCCGGATTTAAGGTTGGTGTTTGGATCACATTATTGTTCTACAACATGAGTTAATTGACGAAAGTTAAAATATGTGACGACTCCAATTAACTCATGCTTAAGTATGTTTTGTGGGAAAGTTAGCTGTCTGGTTCTATATGCTAACTTCATACCTAATTATCCCCTGAAAACCGTTTCAGGCTTAGCCAACCTAATTACGGGTCATGGCATTGCCCTATGTTGTTCAATGGTACTAATTTTACTATAAGGGAAGCCCTATACTCACTTAGTTCCGGAAAAACAATTTTGAGCCTTAAGGATATTCGAGAGAACTATTACTATAGTGAAACCATCGTAGCAAATGGAGTAAAATTCCTTTTTGTATATCTTCCTATGAATATAACCAGAAGCATATTCTAGAGATGTGCCGTATAGGGCATCTTCTTACCAGAAGTAAGGATATCGTACCAAGAAGCGTACCTTACAAAACATGCTCACCGATCTTCATTGGGCAAACTATTCAGACCAACTACTAAGATCATTACTAGGCCATCCAATTACTCGCCCTTAACGATCCCTATGAATCCTTCATATTTTCTACAGCGGATTCAAATGAGTATGTGTGGACTAATCCAACCAAAATGCGGACCATGTAAAAATTTATGGGTTGGTTGATCTATCGACAAAATTGTTACATGTTTGTCCACACACATTCCTGCTAAACCTCCTGACCGATTTTATAGGCTCAACGCCCTAGACATCCTCTAAAGTTTGGAAAACTAGATAATACCGGAAAGTTTATATCGAAGATGTTTGGATAAGTATTGCATGACTTTTGGATTTTTAATTGAACATCAGATTCCCCATGTTCAACTGGCCTAGCAGAACTATTCATTAAACGCCTTTAATTCATTGCTTGGTTGTTAGTCTTACGTACTAAACTCTGAACCTTTACTTGGGAACATGCACTACTTCACGCAACTATGTTGGTCCGCCTGAGGCCCATGCCATCCAATCTTATTTTTGGCATTATAGTTAGTACTTGAGTACAAACCTGAAGTTTCGTACTTATGCGTTTTGGGTGTACACTTTATGTGCCAATTGCGCCGTTGTAATGTACCACTATGAATCCTCACAAAAAATTGGTGAATCAATGTCGATTCTGATTCTCCTAAGCCTTTCTAAACAATCTCTTTACTGCTTAATTAGTGGATTGTCACTTCAATGAGATAGTTTTCCCTCCGTTAAGGGGATATAAGAACTTCAACGTTCCTAAAGAACGGCGCGAATTATCGTGGACGTCTCACTATGTCTTATCTCGATCCTCGTAATCTAGATCATCAGAATGTTACTAGACATTTTCTTTGATCTAGCGAACGTGAAAAGATCGCATATACCAGCTATAAACATGTTTGCAAGGATAGACATGACGCCATTGTCCCAAAAGGTACGTAACGCTACTAACGTGTATCGGATATCCCTTGAAGGTAGGTTGCCACACTTAGTGGCCACTCCTAGTACACTGGAAGCTAGCCAATCAATATGTCCTCCATTGAAAGCGTGATAGTTGACAAATCACTTGGTTCGAAAGATCCACCTCCCCAGAAATGGAGGAATATGGCACAAATGAATCTCTTCCTCGATCACCATCTCAATCATTTTCTTCTTATGAGATTAAATTTGGATTAATCCCAAGACTTGAAGTTCTTAGTCCAATATACTATTTTGGTTGTGATATGGAATTGGAATAAGATTATCATAGGTGATGTTTCACTTATATCCTAGTAGATTGACAGTTATCCAATCAGTATGTCCTCCGTTGAAAACACGAAAGATCACTCGGTTCGAAGGATTCACCTCCCTGAAAGTGGAGGAATATGGCATAAATGAATCCCTTCCTCGATCGCTATCTTAATCATTTTCTTCTTATGAGATTAAATCTGAATTACTCCCGAGACTTGAAGTTCTTGGTCCAGCATACTATTTTGGGTGAGATATGGAATTGGAATGAGATTATCATCGATGATGTTTCACTTATATGGTAGCTACTCCTATAAATGAAAAGTGACGATATCGAACTGCGTTCTGTTGATTACCGATAGCATATAACTGATTGGTCAACTAGAAAGAAACAATCTATGTCGAATAAGATAAATGAAATAGTGCAATATAACGCTGCCTTATGATGCAAGGCTTCTCTCATACACTCTGTGATTGATTGTGGTGTTATAAATGTGGTTGTAACGTATCTTTTAGGATCATGATACAAAATCTACATGTAAGTTCCCGAATAACTACATCGACTGATTCAAATAATTCTAGACCATCGAACACCCTCTCGATTTAGATGAGGCTTTCACTTTACAAATGCGGAACAATCCGAGTAGATGTGGTATACCCGTTTAAGTGAATATTTGATCAATTAGGTATATATGCCCCATCGTGTAAAAAATCTGAAATTGCTAGAGTTACAGTTTACGTCAATGACATGAATCCCACTATGACTCCAGAAGAGCTTGAAAAACTAACTCGCACTTGAAGTCGAACATTAAGATGAAAGATCTTGGAAAAAATCAATGCTACATAAACCTGAAGTTCCAAGCATAGTTCTAATGGTATTCTGGTCCACAAGTCAAACTACACCCAGAATATGTTACTTCCGAGTATACCTCTGATCTTCTGTACACTAGATGAAAATGAGACATTCGAAGAGGTTACGAAGCTAATAGTTCCATATCTAAGTGCAATTGGCGTTTATTGTACTTAGCTCAAAGCACTAGATCAAACATCTCAATTGTTGATAATCTCTTGGCATAAAGCAGCAATGCACCTACACGCCACCACCAAATTGGTGTTAAAGACGTTTTTCGGTACTATGGGTTTAGGCTTCTTCTATCCCTTTGCATCTTAGAATGAATTACACCCCCTTGTTTCTTGGAAAGATGCCTACCTTGTGGATACGCTGACTCATACTATCTATCTGATATGCACAAGGTACATTCCCACACAGTTATGTCTTTACCGTTAAGGAACACCGCAATATCTTGGAGGTCAACCACATAGACCTTAGTTGCAAATTCTTTTATTCATTCGAAGACTCACCGCGCCTCACTACGCCACATGTGAGAAGAATGGTTGAGAGCTATTGTTGAGCACATTCAAAGTACCTGTGATTTCATTCATCGTTGAGTCCAAACAACAATCTATGAAGAAGACGCCTCATGTATTGACCAAATCCTAACATGATACATTAAAGAAGTCAATGCCAAGCATATTGTGTCAACATCATCATGAGCATCAAAAGATTGAAGTCAAGCAATTCGATCCTAGACAACCTTGTCGACCTCTTCACGACGTCACTGCCGAATCTACCTTCTATAAACTTGTCCGAGGAATTGGTATGCGTAACTATGAGTCTACATCCTATGAGTGAAGGGATATATGTCAAGAGAATACTTTCATCCACCGTATGAGTGTACATCCTTGTCCATTCAGGTTTGATTAGCGTATTTTCACTTATTAAAAAATTGATTTTGGTAACAATTAATAACTTCATGCTAAATAGTCCACTCTTAGGACTTCAAATTACTAACAAAAACCTCCATTTGATTGAGTTTTTGCTAATATATAACAATTAAAAAAGAATAAACAGTTCAAATGATTATGGTCTTATGAGAAAAAATATGTCTATCGATATTTGGTGGGCAAGGAGGTCCATCCATGAGTGAAATGTAACTATGTAATACCATATTCATTTAGCTTTTTTGAACAATATATTCATTTAGCTTATTTATTGGGTGCAAACTGAAGTTTCTCTCATTATACTGAAATTCCTGTTTAAAGATACTTTAGAAAAGAAAGCATGAGCTGGTACTGCTAGTAGGTTGTTGAAGGAAGTTGAACTGGTAGTAGTATATATAATGTATTGATGAACTTACAAGCTAGAAAGGTAAGGGATTTTCTTAGAAAGCAAATGATTTATAATGTGGAAGCAAATGAATTGGTACTGATAGTTATTTGTTTGTTTGACAAAGAACTTGTCCAAGTCTCTTCCAAATTTTGTCCTAATCTTTCTTTTATAATTAATTTAATTTCCAACTAGTTGTATGCAAGCTGCATGGAAGCTAATATATTAGCAGCTGCAATTTATTGTTGTTGTTAGGAGGGGAAAGGCTATATTTTATAGGATACAAATCTACAATTCAATGTTTAGAAGCTATTTCTTCATTTTGTTTGCAAATAGTTTGAAACCAAAGGTTTGATTCTATTTGGGTTTTAGCTTCAAAACCGCACCAAACTAAATTGCAAAAACTTTCGGTTTTGGTTTCGGTTTCATTCAAAACCGCGAAATTGAACCGTGCCCACCTCTACCATCGACAAGTAACACCGTCCCTTTCATCGCCTACAGCCAAGCCTCCACTCTCTCGTACCCCTTCAAATTGCAGCTGCCCCACTTTCTCTCTCATCATCTCTCTTCAAGTCCCTGAAAATCTTCCTGAATTCCTGAAAATCTCCCTTTTATATGGGTTGCACACCAGTGCTTGATGATTAGTTGCTGAATTGATTAAGTACCGTGAAGCTTAAATTAGACGGGATCTGGTGATGGTTTGAGGACGCGTATGGTTGTTACAAGATTGGCAGAGAGAGAGATGGAGAGCGAGACAGAGGGAGAGAGAGGGGAGGCTTTGCTGTGGTGATGGAGAGAATGGTTGCAGTCGGTTGGCTTGGGGGTGATTGTCAGGGTTGGGTGAGCGGTCGGGGGCATGGTTACCGGTTGGAATAGGCAAAATACCCTAACCGGAGTTACCCTCCATTTAAAATTCACTATTACGGTTATGGATAACCGTTTAAACAAATAAACCTGTGAAATTTAAATGGATGGTTATGGGTAGTACCCGCGATTATAAACGGGTACCCACTTAACGGTTTATTGGTCTAAATGAACATTTTACCCTTGCCTTTGTTCGCTTATATCTCCTTCGTTATAATTCTGATTCAAATATCGTCCATAAACTATAATTTCAATTATTGGAATGGTATGAGAACTTAAAAATTGAAACATGGCAATGCATATTAAATGCACCTATAAATGGGTAAAAAAAAAAACGTGTAGACGGGTAAAAAAAATGGTAAATGGGTAAAAACTACGAACGAGTTAAAAACGGGTAAATGGGTAAACTGGTACGCGGTTACAGTTAAATGGCTGCACGGTTATGGGTATTGGTAACTATTTATAAACGGTTATAGGTATGGGTATAACCATTTATGTAATTACCCAACGAGTAAACGATTATGCGGGTAATGACTTAAACGGTTATGGGTAAATAACCACGGTTATCCGACCACCGTTATCGTTGCCCATCCCTAGTTACCGGGCTCCTTTCGTCTTTAATTTTTGCTTTTAATTTTATTTAGTATTGTTGAGAGTTAACAGAGTTAGATGTAGTGTCACTTAGTACTACAGTCTAATAGTATTCATCTTCACTCATAAGCGAGAGATTTTAGATTCGATCCTCGCCAAATGCGAATTTGAACCACATTATTGCTAGCGCATAGCTTGAGCTATGTCAGTACCTCAATTAGGTGTTAGCTGCGAATCTAAAGGTAGCAATTGACACCGATATTATGTGGTGATTGGATTTCAAGCTATGAGGAAAAGGATAAGAATTTCATTGGTAGTGATTGAAATGTTCCATTGTATAGCTAATTATAGAAATCAACAGTGTTGAAAATTCTAGCCAATTATGGCAACAAACAATCCACAATCCATAGGGGAACTGCTGA
The DNA here is from genome assembly GCA_024362995.1 of Heteromeles arbutifolia. NCBI lineage: Eukaryota > Viridiplantae > Streptophyta > Magnoliopsida > Rosales > Rosaceae > Heteromeles > Heteromeles arbutifolia. Next base: position 20,941,762 of record JANCRC010000012.1, read on the forward strand.
ACCTGCGTTTCCATAGGCATTGAAAGAGTAAAGAGTTAGTGGTATTTCCTGGAGATGCGGAGACTCTATACATATATACTGAGAAGAAGCATTTGAGCGCTAACTAGCTAATAATTTAATATATACTAACTATTTGCTTGGACTATTTCACAGTATTTTCTCATAATTTGAACTGATTATTTTTTAGGTTTATTGAAAGATCATCCTTGCAATTATTCACTATATAAATTTAGAAGTCGTTTAGTCATCTAATTGTGACATGATATATAGTCATTCAGTTATCAGTTCGCTTCGTGTTGAAACTAAATGACTTGATTTTTTGGTGAACCGACTTCTTGCACTGTTTGGTCGGTGAAGTCCGTTGGGCGATTCTATCTCCCACCCCCATGAAATGTGCATTACAGCAGTAAATTTTTGTTGCACACTAAGGGCGTGTAGTCAAATTAGAATTTAAAAGAGTTATGTAGACTTGTACAAAAACATCATGGACTTTTGAAGATTTAAGAAGACTCATGTTAATTCTATATGCTAATTCGGTAACAGACACTTGACAAGGGGAACCGTTGGACCAGCGCTTCCATATGCATTGAAACAGTAAGCGCCAGTAGTAGTGTCTTCAGGTGATGCTGAAACAATGTTTATGTCAGTAAGCACAATGTTGGTGCAAGCAACGATTTGGCTACATTTTAATTCGACGGCCTTATCTGTGCTTGTTGTCCCATGCACTCCACTGAAGTAAACGTCACTTACTTTCACTGCCGATGTCGACTGCACCATACAGTATGAACTTGAGAAAATTACAGCAACAAAATTAAATGGTAATTTATTTAACTCTTTGTATTTGTTGGATTAGTTTATAAAATGTTAGGTGTTCGATAGCCATTTTGTTTTAAGTTTTTATTTATTTATTTATTTTATTTTATTGTGCAAAAAGTCTTAAAATTGTAGATTATTACCTGATTTTGGCAAGGTGGCTGCTGATCGCAATAAAACTGATCAATGATAATGGGTTTGGCAACTGTATCGAGTGTAATTCCTTCAAATGATATCTTCCTCGCATATCCGGATCCTCCCTAATAGAAACACAACACCAATTATTTCAGGATTAACTTAACAACTCGTATGATATTAAGATTTAGCATTCTTACTTGCCATGTTTTGATTCTTAATCCATTTGTTATCCCCCTCAAGACAGAGTCTCGGACATATACTTTTTCGACATTGTCTGTGGGGCCCCCTCTTCCTAAGCTTCCAATGCTGCAAGCAGTATTACACTTACACATGAAATGTAACAATGTCGGAACTTGATTGGCATGATTTATAAGTTTTGTGTAAGTTTTTAGTTGCTAGTTTTTTCTTTTGTTTTTGAGTTTTGTTTTGCTTGAGGACAAGCAAAAGCTAAGGTTGGGGGTATTCCGTATCCAAACTATTGGATACTCGTACCAAAACCGTCAGATACCCATATCCATCTGTCAAAAGCTGTACATCGTTGATCCCGATATGTATATGACCGTATCAGAGGTGTGTCGTGTCCATTTGCATATCTGGCACGCTATACGCGGCAGATGTGCCTGTATCTGTGCATCGTAGGTGGTGAGTGTGGGTATAAGGTGATGGGTAGGAGTATGCTACGTTCAATTGTAACAAAAAAATAAATAAAAAGATCGTTATATGCTAAGGGTACCAATTACTAGGATTTAAAATAAAGTTTATTAAAAGTTTATTTTAGGCTATACGGGAAAAAACCTTATTCCATGACCTGGTCCACATTGCAGTCTACTAATGTTTACATATGAGGAACCTCCTTCAATAGCAACACAATCACCACCTATGATCGAGTTAAGAAAGATATATCAAACAAACCAAGGAAGCTTAAACTGCACAATATTGGGAATAAATTATACTGATATATGTATAGCAGCAAACTTTGCTGAGTTATACCAGTGCCTATGCTGCAATCATGAATCTGAACGTTGCGGGATTGGCCTATGTCAATTCCATCAGTGTTAGGGCTCGAACCAGGTGCTATTATTTGGAGGCGAGATATGGTAACACCATTGCAGCCGGATATAGTTATATGGTTTCTTGGGCTGTGGACGTGTGTCAATCCACTGAGTACAAGCTCATTGCAGTTATAAAATGCCAATGCCTTGACACCCAAGGAAAATGGAAATTATATCAATGCCTCAAATAGGTAAAGTAAACTATCAAAGTTGATATTAAATATTAAAAACAAATTCATTTATTCTTCTCTGTTAATAATAAATTCAAAAATAAGTATTTGTCACCAAGTAACAAAAGAACAATTCTGATTCTCAACCACAAAAGAACAATTCTGATTCTCAACCATAAAAGAACATTTCTTATTCAATTTGAAATCAATGTTGATAAACTTACAGTGGGTCTTTTGCCGGGCTTATGAGCCTGTGACCACCAAATATCACCTCGTCCATCGATTACTCCATCTCCCTCAATTTTAAGGCCATTGACCTTGGAGAAAATAAGCCAGTTTTTTACATTATGATTAGACCATGTTGACTTTTGTATTTTAGGTAGAATCCCTAATTGATTGTAATTCCGTGTATTCTCATGTAATCACTTGTAATTAGTTCTCTTTCCATTTATGTTAGGGTTGTAAACCTATAAGTACCTCTTATTGAGAAGAATACAATACAATTCAAAGCATTCTCTTCTTGGCAACAGAGCCAGGTTAAGAAAAATAAAAAAATTATTATTATCGCAATTTGTCCAAAGAACAGAAATCGCTGTGCAGCCTGTTGTGCCGTGCACTGTAAAACTAGCAAGCGACGCCGTCGTTGCTGATTCAAGTCCTCCGAAGACCACCGTACATCCAGTTATGTACCGTGCCCATCCGACTAGCGAGCGACGTCATCGTTGCTGACCAGAGTTCACCGAACCGATCCTTGCATCCATTCACGACCCACTGCTGCATCACGTACTCACGTACTCACTATGCATCGATCTAATCAAACCAAACAGGAGAGTAGGATCAATGGTGACCGATTCAAGTCGCGTGCATTGGTTGCCGAAGCTAAGGCAGATTCTGATCATACAAGTAATGATGGTAAGGCTTTAAAAATTTATGCATCTGTTATGAATGGTACCTGGATAATTGATTCTGGTGAACATATGACTTGTGATTCAAGACAGGTCCAAACCCTAAAACCATCCATCAATACTATAGTTAGTGTTGCCAATGGTAATGTTGTCCCCATTATTGGGGAAGGTGATGTCTCCCTCTTTGATACCCTAAATCTTAACTCCGTACTTGTTGTTCCTTCCCTTGACTATAATTTATTATATGTTGCTCAAATAACTGTTGCCCTACATTGCCTTGTTATTTTTTGGCCTTCCTTTTGTGTTTTTAAGGACATTCGGACTCGTAAGACAATTGGTTATGGTATTCGGACGGGAAAGCTCTACTACTTGGAGCTGACATCGAACAGTTCTCGAAATTTAACTCAAGCTCTTGCCGTGGAAGGATCTCATGGGAAGAGGGATAAAGCTTCGGAGGTTTGGTTGTGGCATCGTCAACTTGGACATGCTTCTTTCGGCTATTTATGAAGGTTGTTTCCTAGCCTATTTGTTAAGCATGACGTTTCTAGCCTTAAATGTGGTGTTTGTGAAATGGCTAAAAGTCATCGCACTTCATTTCCGCCCAGTATGAATAAAAGTTCAGTTCCATTTATGATAATTCATTATGATGTTTGGGGGCTGACACACCCCGACACGGAAAGTCCACTTGGACTCAGAATCGAGCTCTGCTGGCCGACACCTGGAAGGTGACGAAGCCATAAAATGTGATAGTGTGTATAATGTGAATAAATTTGAACCTAAAAGTGTCTAAATACCAGAGTACGCTGTGAGCGGGAGCAAACCCATTTCACACGCGATGTTAGAGCATAAGTAAAGTACAGTAGTGTGGATAAAAATCATACCCTCAGAAGTAGTCACCTATTCAGAGATTTGTCAAAAATCCTCGTCGAGACAAACGTTCAGTAACTAAACCTGGAAGGGCATAAAACAGAACATGTGAGTAGGCAAAACAACGCTGTGATAACATCTTTCTTTTTGGAAAATGCAATAACCCCTCACCGTGAAATCCATATAATTCACCAAAAAATGACAATACATACATACATACATACATACATACATACATACATACATACATATATATATATATATATATATATAAATTATGCTGATGGATGGTAAGAACCAAGGTATGCCATGTCGGAGTATCCCAGTAACAACCATATAAGCAAGATGAAATAAATCAATATAAAATGAACATAAGTCGGAATCACCCATAGTGACATGTCCGACTTATCCATATCTCATCAATCATTGCTAGCACATATCTCATTAATTGTTGCTAGCACATATCTCATTAATTGTTGCTAGCACATATCTCATTAATCTTTGCTAGCACATATCTCATTAATCATTGCTAGCACATATCTCATCAATCATAGCTAGCATATAAGTCGGAGTCACCTCTAGTGACCTGTACGATTAAATCTATAGCTCATCAACATCCCTGCACACGAGTCGGAACCACCTCTAGTGGTCTGTACGACATGACTGGGTGTACATAAGTACGCTCAAGTGCTACGATCACGTGAAGACTATGCGAATAATCGCGGGTCACCTACGAGTCGAACCCACTGAAAGTGGTCTATACAACAGGATTGTGCACTTACCTTGGATCCAAGGTGAGCGTAAGGTGCAGGAGGTGAACATCACGTGAAGGACTGTGCCCTGGCCACGGGCGGGAGCACTAACACCGAGGTGCAGGTTTATGAGCTCTCAATATATCTCAACATAACATCAACTCACATTAACAATCAACAACTCACCTGGTACTTACCTGGTTGTCCTGCGTTCACCTTTGCACTTCGAAGTGTTCACAGTAATTACACGCATGTAAAATACATATGGATACATAATGATGCAATCTAATACTCAACCATGTCATAGCATTTTCAATTTTATATATATATATATATATATATATATATATATAAAATAAGGTATAAAAATGCATAAGCTGTAACGCCCTACTCCCGAACTATTTATTTTCGGAAATAATTATCGGTGATAAGCCCAATTAGACACTAGCTTAATTAACTATCATTACTTACATTTCCTTACATCAATTTTCTTGATTCTTCACACCTTTATTTGTGAACAATATTTAACCACCAAATCGTAAAGTTAAATCTCACGTTTTCCACCAATGTCCTTCACATTGCTCAATTCCCCAAACGAGGCTACTGTCTCAATTATTTAGTCTTATTTATTGTATGGCTGCATCTAACTTCTCGTCAAACTGACTACGTACCCTAAACAGGGATCAAGCCAGTCGTAGTTCGCACCAATTATTTGTAAACAACATGCATAAATCAATTTAAAAACGTTTGTGGAATTGTCAGTCATACACACACACACACACACATACGATAGAAAGGAAAAGATCCACTCACCTGAGGTCCGTGCTGCGACTCCCTAGCACACATATTGAGACATCACGAACCAACATCACCTGCCACAAAGTCCAAAAGTGGACGAAAGGTGGTCAATTTTTCCCATGAAGTCGGCGGTGCCTAAAACTTCCCGGCGTCGATTCATGGTCTACGGTGGACCAACGGGGTCAAGGTTGGTTGGGATTTGCTCCTGGGATGATGGGCTACAAAGCCCAAGTGGTGGCATCGGCCATCGCTTTGTCGATTCGTCAAAAAATTTAAAAAGGTGGCCGGAGCACCGTTGGTTTTCGTCGACTTTCGTGGCCTCCAAACTGCCACATACCGTGGTTAATCCAGGTGGTTCTTGGGTGGGTTTTGTAGAGGGGAATGAGAGCTTCAAGATGGTGGTGGTAGCTTCAAAAACTCCACTGGAGTTGGCCGGAATCGGCCTTGGAAGATGGGTGGTCACAAAGGTGTACGGATGGAAACCCACGGGAAAACTCCCACCTTTTCCCCTTTTTTTTTTTTTTTCTTCTTTCTGATTTCTCATTGGGTTGCTGCCCTTTTCTTCTTTTTCATCTAAGTGGCCCTTCTTAACTTTTTAACTAACTCTCAATACTCAATTTCAAACGTCCATAACTATACCGTTAAATCCGGACTCGCAAACGGCTTTCGCCTATGCGTTCGCACCAACGAGTACTACAAGGATATGCTAAAAGAATAAGTCGTGCGTCTCTCTAGACGATGGTCAACGGAAGTCAAAATCTTTGCCTCTAGGGCATCTTCGTAAATTCACACCTTTAAAATTAATAAAAATGTAAAATTTGGAACGGGTTGTCACAATCTACCCACCTTTAAAAAAATTTCGTCCCCGAAATTGAAAAATCATTTCTTACACAAAATTCAAAGATGAGGAAGAATAAACTATAAGTACTGATGAAGAAGTCGAGTCAGAGTGGAAAAATGTCGCGATTCAGAATGCAGTGATTCCTCTTTCATGCCTCAAAACTCAAACTTTCATTCTCTTTCAAAACAATACCACAATATAAAATCCCTTACGAAAGCATCAAGTCAAAATAGATATATTTAAATCAAAATTGAACATTGAAAGTTTTCACCTACACACTCGTAGTTTTACCTACTCTGAAGGTAAGTGTAATATAACATTAGGTTAAGCCCAACAATAAATAGACGACTAAATATAACAGAACGAGGGTGCAATATTACCATCTTGTCCCTCATTGGAAAAATACGCATACTTCATCTGAACAAGCCTCAAACGTGCTCACGCACTACTTTCCCAAGCAACATCGTCAATACCATAAAATTTCCGCATCACAATTTCCATCATTCTAATATCTATCCACAACTCTCTGCTGCAACTCACATACTGCTGCCATATCTCAAATGATGCCGTACTCATGACCAGAAATGTAACCTCAGTTACACATAACTCTAACAAGGCTAAATGTCTAACAATCATGTACTGAGCATAAAGTCTCTGTATATGGACTCCAATGGAATCCTAGCTAACCATAATTACAAGCAACTGAAATAGAGATAATGGTATGTTACAACCATACAACTCAAGGGACGAACCAAAGGCAACACGTCCACTAACGTCTGGGTAACTCACTTCAGTTTAATCGTTAGTTTAGGGGTGGAATTGTGATACTAAACAATATCTAATACTTACACCCTTTTAAAAGACTTCCAAAGGCTTGGAAGTGAAACACGTAACATGATAAAATAGAATACACCAAGATGATAATTTTGTTGGGTTTCTGATTGCCTGAACTCGTATAAAAATCTAGAAGCAGCTTTCTCATAATGCCATTATCCTCTGAAAGTAAACAAAGAAGAAATTGTGGTTATCTAGTTTGTTTAGACCTTATTTCCTCAACATCCTTCTACTCTAACCGAAGGTAAGACGCCTAGACTGAAAGTTCTCTTCAATCACCCCAAGTGGAGCCTCAATTTTAAATTTCTGTTTTATTTCCACATTTTAGAAATATGTAAAGTGGAAATCAAGTTAGAACGTTTGTGCCAAAGAGAAGAAGACATTCTGTCGCGATCAGAATGTAATTATTCCTCTTACATGGTTCCAAGCTCATACTTTCTTCCTTCCTCAATAATATAGTGGTATAACACCCGTATAAATAAAATAATGTAGTAAGAAAATATTTGCACAAAACAAACAAAGCCCAAAATGAAAATGGACCTCGCCAAACATTCGTCGTGTCACGAATTTTGAGAATGAGTTCAAACCATAGCTAACTAGTAAATGTTGCGGTAAATAAGCGGTTTTGCCCACTTACTTAGTAAACCTAACAATTAAGCCATCGATATTACTGTCTGCAGCCCGTAACCCCGATCACTCATTGTCGTCCCAACAAGCTAATATGAACTTCCCGAGGATGCCAAAATATCATTTTGTTCCTCCTATGCGAATATGCCTAAATTTTCTGATTCATGCCTCAATCGAGATACCGTACTATCCAAAGGGGCACTAATTCGGCTGCTAAAGTGTTTCGACGTTCACGTTCCCACCACTCAAAGCCGTTTGGAATTCTTTTCTTTTGTTTTTTTTTTTTTTTGGTGATTCTGGTAAACTCGCAGTAAGATTATATTTCAATGGTTCATGCTAGTATCGATATGAAAGTAGTGCACACACCCGCCAAATTGATCTATCATGAATTTCTCACTAACTGAGTGAGAAATCATGTTGAGCAGGTTAAAAGAACGCTCAAGAATTTGAGGGTCAAAACAAGTTCATGAATTCAAGAGTACAAGATCTCTGGATTGAATATGCAATTTCAATATCTAAGTGGTCCTCCTGGACAATTTGTCAACATCAGCAATGATATTAGGAACAGAATAACTCTAAATTAACCGGATTACCTTTAATACCAGGAGGTGAAACTGGGGATATAAACATAACTGAGACAGACTAGAATATCAAAGGGTCAAATAATTTCCAAAATAATGAATTATGCAGAAAGACTAAACAACTCCGTTGTTGTCTCAAGTCAAAAAGTTAAAAGGTCGAATTTAAAAATGAATTAACAAAGTTTCTTGGTGATCGAAAGATAATTTCACACAAGTATTAAAACTATCAGGGAACAAAAGTAATTTCCCAAAATGTTCTTCCGTCGAGTGCTACCGCTTTAGCACCACATTGCCACATGAATCATTTCTAGAGTCTTAACAAAAGTAGACCTCACAAGAATTCTATTAGGTGATATTCTAACAAATACTACCAAGGAATCAGAACCAGCTGGGATTTCCAATCTAAAAAACATCAATACTAACAACGGAATAATATTGATAAAATTGGTTGGTAAAATCTCCGATGATATACGGTTATCAATACATTAACTTAGGCCATCAACTTGCCTCAAATCAACACATTTCTTCCACAAGGAATAACTTCATTTTAATTCTAAGGACAAACGCCAAATTGATTTTTCTAAAATGTCGTCAAGACCATAAAACTGCCCAAAACTGAAGAAAAGCTAACATGTTTTTCCATATTCGACGAGGTGGCAAGATTCGAACATTGGACACAAAACCAAGAATGCTCACATCATGCGTGTGATGAACGCAATACTGCCCAACTTATGCTCTGATACCAAACTGACACACCTCGACACGGAAAGTCCACTTGGACTCAGAATCGAGATGTGCTGGCCGACACCTGGAAGGTGACGAAGCCATAAAATGTGATAGTGTTTATAATGTGAATAAATTTGAACCTAAAAGTGTCTAAATACCAGAGTGCGCTGTGAGCGGGAGCGAACCCATTTCACACGCGATGTTAGAGCATAAGTAAAGTACAGTAGTGTGGGTAAAAATCATACCCTTAGAAGTAGTCACCTATTCAAAGATTTACCAAAAATCCTCGTCGAGACGAACGTTCAATAACTAAAACCTGGAGGGGCACAAAACAAAATATGTGAGTAGGCAAAACAACGCTGTGATAACATCTTTCTTTTTGGAAAATGCAATAACCCCTCACCGTGAAATCCATATAATTCACCAGAAAATGACGATCCATACAACTCACCTGGTACTTACCTGGTTGTCCTGCGTTAACCTTTGCATTTCGAAGTGTTCACAATAATCATACGCATGTAAAATACATATGGATACATAATGATGCATTCTAATACTCAACCATGCAATACCATTTTCAATTATACATACATATATATATATATATATAATAAGGTATAAAAATGCATAAGTTGTAACGCCCTACTCCCGAACTATTTATTTTCGGAAATAATTATCGGTGATAAGCCCAATTAGACACTAGCTTAATTAACTATCATTACTTACGTTTCCTTACATCAATTTTCTTGATTCTTCACACCTTTATTTATGAACAACATTTAACCACCAAATCGTAAAGTTAAATCTCACGTTTTCCACCAATTTTCCTCACATTGCTCAATTCCCCAAACGAGGCTATTGTCTCAATTATTTAGTCTCATTTATTGTATGGCTGCATCTAACGTCTCGTCAAACTCCCTACGTACCCTAAACAGAGATCAAGCCAATCGTAGTTCGCACCAATTATTTGTAAACAACATGCATAAATCAATTTAAAAACATTTGTGGAATTGTCAATCATATATATATATATATATATATATATATATATATATATATATATATACACATACATACATACATACATACATACGATAGAAAGGAAAAGATCCACTCACCTGAGGTCCACGCTGCGACTCCCTAGCACACATATTGAGACATCATGAACCAACATCGCCTGCCACAAAGTCCAAAAGTGGACGAAAGGTGGTCAATTTTGCCGACGAAGCCGGCGGTGCCTAAAACTTCCCGGCGTCGATTCATCATCTACGGTGGACCAACGGGGTCAAGGTTGGTTGGGATTTTCTCTTGGGATGATGGGCTACAAAGCCCAAGTGGTGGCATCGGCCATCGCTTTGCCGATTCGTCGAAAAATTGAAAAAGGTGGCCGAAGCACCGTTGGTTTTCGTCGACTTTCGTGGCCTCCAAATTGCCACATACCATGGTTAATCAAGGTGGTTCTTGGGTGGGTTTTGTAGAGGGGAATGAGAACTTCAAGATGGTGGTGGTAGCGTCGAAAAACTCCTCCGGAGTTGGCCGGAATCGGCCTTGGAAGATGGGTGGTCGCAAAGGTGTACGGACGGAAACCCACGAGAAAAGCTCCCAGATTTTCCCCTTTTTTTTTTTTTCTTCTTTCTGATTTCTCATTGGGCTGCCCTTTTCTTCTTTTTCAACTAATTGGTCCTTGTTAACTTTTTAACTAACTCTCAATACTCAATTTCAAACATCCATAACTATTCCGTTATAATCCGGACTCGCAAACGGTTTTCGCCTATGTGTTCGCACCAACGAGTAGTACGAGGATATGCTAAAAGAATAAGTCATACATCTCTCTAGACGATGGTCAAAATCTTTGCCTCTAGGGCATCTTCGTAAACTCACACTTTTAAAATTAATAAAAACGTAAAATTTGGAACGGGTTGTCACAGGGGCCATCTAAAACTGCTACGTTTGGTGGTGCTCATTGGTTCGTTACTTTTATTGATGATTGCACACGTATGACTTAGGTATGTTTGATGAAGTCCAAAAGTAAAGCTCCTTCTTTGTTTCAGCAATTTTATAAAATGGTACAAGTACAATATAAGTCCCACATACAGCTTCTCAGGAGTGACAATGGCGGTGAATATGTTAACTCTGACCTTCGTGCCTTTCTTGATCATCATGGCATTGTTCATCAAACCACTTGCACATATACTCCACAACAAAATGGGGTTGCAGAACGTAAAAATCGTCAGCTTTTGGAGGTTGTTCGTGCTTCTTTGCTCGAGGCTCATCTCCCGTTATCCTATTGGGGAGAAGCCCTCACCTCAGCTGCGTATCTCATTAATCGTGTTCCATCTCGATCCGTTGATTCTCAAACACCACCTCAGGCTCTCTCCTCACACGTTGATGCTCCTATAGTCCCCAATCTTCCACCTCATGTGTTTGGTTGTGTGGCCTTCGTTCATCTTCATAAACAGCAGAGGAGTAAACTTGAACCTCGGGCCTTACGGTGTGTATTTGTGGGGTATGCCTCAAATCAGAAGGGATATCGTTGTTATCACCCTCCGACGAAAAAGTTGTTTGTCACTATGGATGTTGCCTTTCATGAGAATGATATGTACTTTGCCAGTCCTGAGTCTTCACTTCAGGGGGAGAATCAAACAGAAGTTCAAACTCTTGACTATACTATTCCGGAGATAGATAGTATGGATGATTTGGATTTAAGTGGTGATGTCTTGGAAATAAGTGGTGATCATTCACAAGAAAATAATAATGTGAATGAATTGGAGGTAAGTGGTAATGTCTTGGAGACAAGTGGTGATCATTCACATGGAAACAATGTTGAAAACTTTGAAAGTAACGAGTTGACTACACCAGATAACTCACAGCCTTCATCTCCACCTGACAGCTCACTGCCAGTTTCTTCACCAGTGGACAACCTTGTGTCACCAACTACCTCACAATTGATATCATCACCCTTAAGCCCCAATAACCATACTCAATCGCCTTCGATCTCGGATGCACCACCGCCACGTCGCCTCCCTGACCGTGTAAACCGAGGTATTCCTAAACCTACTTATGAAGCTAACCCTAAATGCAAAACTAGGTATCCAATGAATAATCTTAACCCTGAATCCAATGTGTTATACCCATTAACTAATTATGTGTCGACCAGTCACCTGTCAGAATCAAATAAGTCATTTGTGTATCAATTATCTACTGTATCTATTCCTAACAGTGTGCAGGAGGCTTTAGCTGATCCATGTTGGCAAGCAGCAATGAATGAAGAGTTAAAGTCTTTGAAGAAGAATGCTACCTGGGAGATCACAGACTTGCCAGCTGATAAGAAACCTGTGGGATGTAAATGGGTTTATACTGTGAAGTATAAAGCTGATGGGACGGTGGATCGCTTCAAGGCAAGACTGGTAGCAAAAGGATACACTCAAAAATATGGAATTGACTATACAGATACATTTGCTCATCTCGCCAAGATCAACATCATTCGTGTTTTTTTGTCCTTGGCTGCAAATCTTGATTGGCCGTTACAGCAGTTTGATGTGAAGAATGCCTTCTTGCATGGAGATTTGACAGAAGAGATTTATATGGATCTTCCACCTGGATGTAATGCTCTAGATAAATACAAAAGAAAAGTGTGCAGGTTGAAGAAATCCTTGTATAGCTTGAAGTAGTCTCCTCGAGCATGGTTTGGAAGATTCACAAAATCTATGAGAGCATTTGGTTACAGACAAAGTAACTCCGATCATACTTTGTTCCTGAAAAGACAGAATAGGAAGCTTACTGCACTTATTGTGTACGTAGACGATATGGTGGTAATAGGTAATGATCCGGAAGAACGTGCGGCCTTGCAAAGATACCTGTCTACAGAATTTGAAATGAAGGACCTTGGATCCCTGAAATATTTTTTAGGGATTGAGGTGTCAAGAAGCAGTTCTGGAATTTTCTTGTCTCAGAGGAAGTATATTATTGATTTGTTGCACGAAACTGGCTTGTCAGCTTGTCAGCTAGTAGCTACACCATTAGAAGAAAGATTGAAACTTAGTGTTGATTCTAATCAAGTATCGGTTGACAAAGGAAGATACCAAAGGTTAGTAGGCCGTTTGATGTATTTGGCACACACAACACCGGACCTTGCTTATGGCTTGAGTGTAGTGAGTCAATACATGCATGATCCTGGAGAACAACATATGAATGCCGTGATAAGAATATTGCGATATTTGAAGGGAAGTCCGGGCAAAGGAATTTTGTTTAAAAGGAATAATCACTTTAGCGTTGAAGTTTATACTGATGCAGACTGGGCAGGTTCAATTGACAATAGGCGCTCTACATCAGGTTACTTTACGTTTGTTGGGGGTAACTTGGTTACATGGAGAAGTAAGAAACAGAATGTGGTTGCCCGTTCCAGTGCAGAAGCCGAATACAGAGGTATGGCTTTGGGAATTTGTGAAATTTTGTGGCTTAAGCTTCTGTTAAGCTATTTGGGTATACAACATGATCAGCCCATGAAATTATTTTGTGATAATAAAGCTGCCCGTGACATCGCACATAATCTGGTACAACATGATAGAACAAAGCATGTTGAAGTTGATCGGTTCTTCATCAAAGAAAAATTGGAAGGGAAAATAATTGAAGTACCGGCGATGAGAACAGAAGATCAGTTAGCAGATATCCTCACAAAAGCTGTTTCAAGTCACAAGTTTTCAAGTTTCTTACACAAGTTGGGTATGAGCGACATATATGCACCAACTTAAGGGGGAGTGTTGACTTTTGTATTTTAGGTAGGATCCCTAATTGATTGTAATTCCGTGTATTCTCATGTAATCACTTATAATTAGTTCTCTTTCCATTTATGTTAGGGTTGTAAACCTATAAGTGCCTCTTATTGAGAAGAATACAACACAATTCAAAACATTCTCTTCTGACCATGCACTAAGATCATTTGGGGCCACTATATCTCCAACAACCTGCCGTTTCATGACTTTGGTTGGTTACATGGGTTATGATTGGTAATCAATAGTATCGTCAGTTTACAAAACAAGCTTGGATAAAAAAAAAAATTTAATACTAAAAATTTAGTGTACTTGAAGCCAATACCTATTAACCAGGGATGAAGCCAATATTTGAAATTGAAGAGGGCGATATCTTAAACTAATTTATTTTTTCTTTCCTATATATGGTTAGTATGTACAGCCTAAATATTTGATGAATGGTGAGAATATAGCAACATTCTTGATAAACCTAAGGAAAACAAAACGTTTTTATACTTGAAAAATAATATATAAGTGACGATCGATCTAACACATAAGTTATACCTGTATATTAACCGTAGGAGAGTTGCCTGGACCTTGAAACATCGTAGGGCTCAGCAAGAACGTTCCAGGTGGTATATATAGGGTTGGAACATTATATTTGGTAGCTCGACAAACAACTTTCCACGCCTTAATAAAAGCCTTTGCAGTGCATTTGTTTTGTTAATAGAGACTTTGGATGCGGTCCCTATCTATAAATATTTTTTGACTGAAACCTTGTTGATTTTCAATTTTTGATCCAAGTCCCTGAAATTAATGTGATAATTTATTTATATGTACGTTACTATATTTTTTTTAAATTAAAAATTGAAATTTATAGTTGTTTATATTAATGAGATTTTAAATAAAAAAAACCATAATTTGTGGGATTAAAAATATTAAAATATAAATATACTATTGTGTGTGTGTGTGTGTGTCTCTCTCTCTCTCTCTCTCTCTCTCTCTCTCTCTCTCTATATATATATATATATAACATGGGTACATTCATCAAAATTTTAAAAAAAAAATTATTGTATCAAAACATGGGTACATTCTTCAAAATCGAAAAAAAAAAGAAAAATATTAGGCTTAATAAAATTAGTAAATTTCTTCGATTAAACTTAACATGGATACATTCTCAAATCAAAGAAAAAAAAATGTACCCATATAAGTTTAAAAATGGATTCGAACAAAATTGAATAAATTTTATATAATAAAAAAGGGGTACATTTTACATATAACAAATTGGTATATTTAAGAATGAGTACATTTTAAGATTAAAATTTTGAAAAAAATTACATGAATGGTACATATAATTAGCATGGGTACATTTAGCAAAATTAAAAATGGGTACAAATAAAAAAAAAATATGGGTACAAATACAAATAAAACTTTATAAAATATGGACACAAAAAAAAATTAATATATGGGTACAAATTAAAACTAAAAAGAAAAATGGTACAAATTAAAAAAGGGTTGCAAATTAAAAATGGGTACAAACTAAAAATAATAAAAATATATGATAAAAAATTTAACCATAAATATAAATATACTAATTGTAACATTTTTAACATTAAATGAATATATTTAGAAATAAAAAATATTTTATTACTGAAATAATTAATGATGTTATTAATGACACACCCCGACCCAAAATGTTTATTAGGACTCCAAATCGAGCTGTGCTGGCCGACACCTCCGCCAAGTCAATGTATCGTGAATTACTCATTGATTGAGCAAGAAACCATGCCAAGAAGACTAAAGCACGCTCAAAAATCCGATAACCAAAACAAGATCATCAACTTCAAAGTTCAAGATATCCAAACTAATTGGTTGTCATTACCCTACCAAAAACAACTTCCAGAATGCTCAATCACCAACGATAATGATCACTGGGAGTGCTCGTGAGTTCCCAGAAACAAAACCGTGAGGGCGTGGTCGGGGCCCAAAGCGGACAATATCATGCTATGGTGGTGGAGCGGGCCCGGGAAGTGGTCCGCTCCGGGCCGGGATGTGACAATTAATATCAAGGACCTTGATCAAAAAATGAAAATGAATAAGGTTTTAATCAAAGAAGTAGCAAAAGGAAGGATGAGAACCTAATTTCTCCTTTTGTTAATATATCGATATAGACAACTACATTATCCTCCTTAAATGTAACATAATATGTTGATATATATTATCCACGCGCACACACCAAACAATACCAGCAAACAGAGAATGAGGTGTGATAAATAAAGGTAGCTAGTGTGACCATATAATTAATTGTATGTCACTTAATATTCTAACAACTTAATGAGGCATGTGTGGTGTATATATTTCATGTCAATTTATAATTTCATCTCACTAGTTATATGCATCAATACAATTGGCACATCATATGGTATTGTGTGGTAGAAATTAACGAATAATTCTAGACTTACACCATTTGATGAGATAAAATCAGTTATTGATGTGGTGCTACACATCATTTATCACATCACATCACATGATACTAAACTAAGAAAGGGATCCTTTCCGGATCACTTCCACCAAATTCATATAATCAGTGAATCCGGATCCTTCAAATTTGATCAAACAGCTAAAGTTATTATAACTTTTAAAAGGGCCTCCTGTTTTTAGTTGTTTGATCAAATTTCAAGGGCCCGGATCCATTGATTATGTGGATTTGGTGGAAGGGATCCGGAGAGAATCCATTTCCACTAAAATATTGTATAAAAATATAGTACTTCGGTAACAAAATATGGTATCCCTGGTCCCTAGCATAGACAAACACTACTAAAACAGGGTGACACGGGTAACAAAGAAAGAAGATTTACGCACTTGGGAATCATCATTTGTTCCATCTCCAATGGCTCCAAATTGAATCACATCAATGGCATCCAGAGGCCTCCTTGGGCAGCTGCTTCCTACCCATCTAGCCATAGCTAACCTGTGCAAATGCGACAATAATTGATTATTTGGCGCTTGTATTGTTCTTATTAGATTTTATTTAACTTTTTTTTAATCAGATCTTAAATAATAAGTAGATTTTATTGAACCTTAAATCCATTTGTTTTCTTTTAGGATAATTTCTCAAAAGAAGTTATCCAAAGAAGAAAAGCTTTCGGAAAACAGTTTGTAGCAGTGTTCACATGTAGGTTTCTTATAAAGACACAATTCATGCAACTTGAAAGCTATGTGAGAAGGTTGGAAAAGAAAAACAAAGCTACGTCGGAAAGAGGTAAAAGTTGATCGGAATCCTGCCATTCTATATTTCCGAGGCATTTCGATTCAACTGGATCTGATGTAAAGATGGTACCCGGCCGATCGATTTGTATGTAAAGGCTGAATACATGATGCTTAAATAGTCAATTTTATACGCATGCAAAGGCTCAATGCATGCTTGCGTATTGACCTACAAAGTTAATGTAAAAGATGCTCTACATATCTTGTCTTATTCCCACCATTAAATTACAAATATTGAGCTTTTACTCTTATAAGTTCTAAAATTAATTAGATGGATTTTACGTAGTGTATATATTTTCACACCATGAGGGGTCGAATTAATATCTGTGATTAAAAGACATAGAGCCCTCCCATATCTCTACACTTCGTCCATCCATGGCTCTCTGAAGAAGAGGCCACAGTTGTTGTGCCTATCACTTCGGTAGCCATTGCTTGTCCATGCCACTGTTATCAAGTGTATCCATTGACAGAAAAATGCCACAATTTTATTTCGAAAATACCTCAAAATGAGACCATTTTTTAATCTTGGGATAGAAATAGGACAAACCGGCCATGCACACCATACACAAAACTGAAATTACTAAAATGCCCATATATAAATACAAAAAATCCTCAGCTCATTTCATCACTATTCTCATTTGCTGGAGAGGGATGTCGAGGGCTCTGTGAGCTCTGGGTTTCTAGGTTGAGCTCAAATCTCTTAACTCCGATTTCGAAGAGAGGAAAGTCAAGAGTGAAGCTTCCAAGTGGGGATTTCTCATTTGCATTAGTGTTCCATCCTTAAAGATATGATTTTTGTACCAGATTTTGCGTTTTGGCCAGAAAGTTCCATTCTTTCCGGTCAATGAAGCTTCGGCAGCCATATTTCCACAGCCATCTAGTTCGTCTCTCTCTCTCTTTCTCTCTCTCATCTATTTCTCTCTCTAACTCGGTTATTGTCTCCATTTCTGCAACTATTTTCTTGTTTGTCCAATTAGGTTTTTTGGATTTGTAGAGATGGGAAGTCGAACAAAAGAGGGATGGGGAAGAGAGGGCTTGAAATGTGTTCTGGAAATCTTTATTTATTTAAGGGCTTTGTTATTTTAGATTATGGGTTTCAATCTTAGAGTTTTACGTTTTAATTTTTATTTAGGGTATTGAAGATTCATGGAGTTGTGTTGGTGGATTTGGCTTTGTGGGTTTGTTACAGAATGCTCAATATTTGTTAATTTTGTTATAAACTTGCAAATTTTTGTGAATTTGATCTAGAATAGGTTTTTGTTTGAAAAAGTTTGTGAATTACAAGTCTTAGTTCAATATGAAAGAAATTGTATGTGATACGCACACGATATGCACATGACATGCACATTTGTTATCTCCATATGATTTGCCTTGTGCTTGTATATTGTTATCACTATATACAAGGTGTTGGATTCTGAGTTTCAAAAGGTCCTTCAGACGATGAGTTAAAACCATAACAATGGGTTTAGAAAGGAAAAAAAGAAAAAGATGTAAAAACCTCCAAATTTCGAACCTACGTCTTATTGAAACTATGAATGTACAGTCCCCACCATTACAAAATAGTTAAATATGCCTAGACCAACCCATGCACAACATGATGTATGGGGTGTGAGATTTGATAACACACTAACCTTTATGTTGGAAATGAAGTAACAATATTTGGAAGCCTCATTCAAGTTGGGGGACAAAAAAGTAGTGGTGGGGATTCTTACAACTTTTGAAGGTCACATGCATCACATCCTCACCACATAAACACCTTCAACATATTCCCTCTTTTACCCAACTGATTTCATCATCATCATGGTAGACTTGTGTATAAATATGTTTCTCACACATAGTTGCAATAACCATTAACCCTCCTAAAAAATTAGACTTCTCAAATAGCCAAAACAATTGAGAACACAAACATGTCCAAGTTCCCACATGAAACCAAAGGCTTTACAATGGAGTTCCACGAGTGGTACCAGTGTTCTAAAAAACGGCCTAGGCGCTGGGCGGTGGTGACCCGAGGCGTCGGTTGGAAAAATCGGCTGGGCTCTAGGCAAGCTAGGCACCTAGGCGTTTGTTTTTTTTTTTTTAAATTAGAAAAAAAAATCCTATCTAAGTCTAAGTTGTGAACTTGAAGTACGTTGGAAATAAATTAATGAGCAGAGAAGAGATCGATGTGTTTTACCATTGTGCGTCGGCAAACCGTGACGGCTGAAATAGGTGAGCTGGGCTCAGGTCTGAGGTTTATGTTGATGTGAGAGAAGGTGGAGATAAATGAGAGACTTATTTTGGTTTCTAGAGAGAGAAAGGCTTCTGATTTTCTTGGGAGACATCTCTCATCTTTTAGAGAAATGAGAGAGAGACCTAGGGTTTCTCAATTTACTTAGAAATGAGGGAAGGGCATTCAAAAATAAGAGTAGCCTTTCAATTGGAATCCTAGGGAGCTCATTTTCCTGATGCACGACACATGTGTGCATCCTAAGCTTCTGTGCTACCCGAAGAGCAACGGTCTGAATTAGAGAGAGGGTTTGGGCTCTAGGCTCGAGGTTATCAAAAGCTGAAATGAGAGTGGGTGTAGCTGCTAGGGTCTTTCAAATGTCAAATGATGCTGCTACACTAGGTTATATTGTGGTTGTTGCAAAGGATTGACATAGGTGTGGCCTTGTACGTGTTGGTCAGCGCGTCTTCATTAAATTTCAAGTCACGAGTTCAATTCTTCACGACGGCTGTTTTGTGTTTCTTTTTCATTCTTTTTCCCAAGTATATTTTTCTTGCATGTCATCCTACAATACTCTTCACTATAATTATATGGCATATATGCTTAATGTGTTTTTAAATTTTAGACTTGTTGGATACTTTTTTTGCATTTTATCATTCTTTTATTATCTCTTATCCATGGATTTCATACAATTATAATTTTTTGTAAGTGTCAATATGCATTTATTTACAAGATATACAAGAAATTTACCTAAATCCGCCTAAGCATCCGCCTAGCCGCCTAGGCGCTAGGAGCCAGCCCGCCACCCAACTAGCACCTAGCATTTTTTAGAACCTTGAGTGGTACAACATGGAACCTATTCCGCTTCCGAGTTCGCCAAAGGCCAATCCTACGTCATCGTTTAGCTCTATGGACTCGGAGACGCCGCTGAAAAGTATAGATCAGGTCTGCGGGAGACTCGACTATGAGACAGGCGTCGCCAGGTATTGGAACCACAAGCTAATGAAGGCAGGAAAAAAGCTTGTCGACCTCAACGGTGAAGCCAACGAAGTGCTCTACCATGCAAGCAAGTGGAAAACGAAGGTTGACACGTCTAGAGAAAGGATCACATTCCTAAATTTTGAATTGTTCCAGAAGCATCGAGGCCATATTGAGTCATACGAGCGTTCGCAGGAGGGAAAGGCAGAAATAGAGGAGGAACGTAACAAGGCCTTCGAGGATTCTCATCGACTAGCAAAGGGAAAAGAACTTCATCAACCATAATGGGATTATATGACATTTTATTGTTGTGCAATGTATTAGCTAAGTATTTTATGATAATAAACATGCGTACTTGATGCAATGTAAAACAACACACAAATTAAACCCTCTTGTTGTCAATTATAGTAAAGAATGTAAGTAGGGATCGTTCTAGGCCGAAGATTATGACGGATTGCTAAAACACTAGAAACTGACTTAAAAACGTAAAACTAAGTTTAAACACTAAACTAGACTCAAAGAATGCAAAACAAACTGAAAAGACTCAAAACTAACTATAATGACTCAAAACAGCTTAAAACAACTAATTAGAATCAAAACAGACACTAAGGGTGATTTTGGACGAAAATTGGTTTTACTTTGACTCAAAACACTTAAAAACACAAAGTTTGACAGATTCTAAATAATTCGACACTTTAAAGTAAAGGGGGGTTTGGTTTTGACGAATTTGAAAACTAACAAAGTAAAGTGCAAAAACTTAAGAACTAGACAGATTTAGGCACGAAATTGGTGTTTTGAATGGATATTGGGCTAGCTAAAGGGTTCTTCTCCACACATGACTCACTTGCATACAAATCAATCTCCAGTTGTTTCTTTCAATAAGCCATGAATCTCAACGCCCCAAGTTAATTAGGTACGCTTAAATTAACTCTCAGATTTCCCTTATGTCATTGAATTGGACGGAAATAGCGCATCGCAATCAAATTATTCTTCAAGAGTTCCCTACATGAAAGCGCATAATAGAGAAACAATCAAAGATCATCACGTTCTATGAAAATCATAAGTGTTGACAAGGCATTCGTAACTATAAAAGCACATGATACTCCTGCCAGGAATCTACTTAACACGATCGTGACCAGCGACCTTCACTACTTGTGAATATAAGTTCATAATGATTAGGTGAAACTCCCTTATACTCTAGCATCAGATTTATGCATGCAAATTAAGTGTGCACTCTCAACCCACATACACAAATAGTTTTAATGCAAACAGTTAAGTAAATTGATTTCACAACTTATGAATTCACAACTGGATGTAATCAATTCATATTGCAAGTATAATCATGGTTTCAAATTCCCCCCTATCTAAGAGGGGTTTAGTTCCTCATGTTCACAGCAAAACAAAGATAAATAAACTTAAACATTGAAAACAAAGAATGAATTACACCTAAAACGTTCCAGAAATCCAACTTGAATGGCAAGCACTTCCAAGGGCTCTTCTTCTTCCTCTTTGCTGCGGCACAAGGTATGGTTGATGGGTTGGGTGGTAAATTGTATGAGAGAATGGTTGGGAATGTGTTTGGATGTGTCCAATGGTGAATTGGAATGTGTATGGGAGTGAATGATTGTGGTAGTATGCGGCAAAGGCTTTATTTATCTCCCTTAATATGTAAAAACCCTAGGGAATAAATGCTAAGGTGCGGCAGAGGAGAAAGAAGGAAAGGGAAAATAAAATACTTAGCTATTTTGTTCCACAATTAAAAAGGATAAGTAAAGAATCAGAGATTGATGAGAAATAGGTAAGTGAAGTGAGGCAAATAAGAGGAAAGTGAATAAAGATCATAATCCAGGAGGAAAAAGGGTAAGGGAAGTGCGGCATAGGGTCTTAAGGAAAGGGAATGTGATTTTGTGCAGAAAATGGGAAAGGAAGGGGAAATGGATAGGGGGTGCGGCTTGGACTTTTAGGGTAGGTTTAGGATTCTAAAACAACCAATTAAGTGCCCTAACATAATTTGGAATCCTTTTGTGGCTGGAACATAGGTGAGGAAGGATTAGGAAACTTCCAAGCCAAGAGTAGAAACTTTCAAGAATGGAAACTTCCAAGAATAGAAAATTCCAATTTTGAACTCTTCATTCAATCCTAAGGTCATTTGATCTTCAATTTCGTCCATCCACTTAGCTCCAAGCATGTGTTATCCTTCCAATGCCCAAAACTGCTCCAAAATGCACTTTCTTGCTCCTTTAGCCCTTTGGACCTACAAACACACGAAAATAGCTTAAAATACTAAAATAACTAAGAACTAACAACCTAAATGCAAGGAAATAAGCTAACTAAGTCACATAAATATGCTCATATCAGTACTATGTATCTTAGTTATATGCATATAACATGCACATACCATGCACACAAAATGCACATTAAATGCACATAATATACATATCACCTTATAATATCATATGCACATATTATGTCATGCGCAAGACATGCACACCTTATGTGCAACCTGCACAGCATATGCATGTTGTATGCACACATTGGGAAAATTTTGTGAAATTTTTGCAATTGAAGTGAAACACAAATTGGAACATACCCAATATTGTACCACGTCAAAAATCAAATTCTTTCCACACATTAATGTAAACCTAGTCAACATTAGCATGTTGGTCTTGGGATTCTCTTCAAGACTAGGCGCCAAAAGCGATAAGACTTACCCCATTATTTTAGGGTTTCATATCTTCGAAAATGCACCATTCTCATATTAGTGAAATCCCAAACAATAAAGTGCAAGTTGGATAGAAAAATTTGTCTTCCATGCTTTGTTTCTAAATGGATTGGTTGGCAAATTTGCAAGACAAGCTATATGTGGTGTAGATGTGATGTACATGACCCTCATGTCTTGTCCTAACCTACTTGAGGTGTGCATTGCATTCAATATGTGTAAGATGTGTTTTTTCCACATGTCAACTCATAAATTTCCCAATGTTTAATAATAATATATTATAAAAGTAGTGGGTTTTAATTAATGTTTTGTTTGGGTACTTAATTTGACCGAAAAGAGTTTTGGAGCATGTTAATTTTTCCAATTCCAGATTATATGTTTTTAGTATTCAAGACGCAGCATGCAGTGTGCATATCATGACCATAGGAGATCATTCAGTGTGCTTAGTGTGTGCATAGTATGTGGATATAGTGCACATGCGTTGTGCATATAATGCACATGCGTGGAGGGTAGTTATCTTTAATTTACTTTTGTAATGGTATTGTGTGGTTTTGTTTTTTGAATTATTACATACATAACAAGTTAACTTTTTGTCGTGGGAAGTTGCACCATTTGAATAACCTTTTTTGTGATGGGAAGTTGCACCGTTTGAATGACCATTATTCTCCATTTGTTTAAGTTGTCTTGTGGGTTTGTGTTTCATTACAAAACCACAAGTTCAATTTCCATCCTCCCAAAAAACAAAAAATCAACAACTAGAAGTTGAAAATGAAGAAGAAACGCACCACCTCTTCCTCTATGCAATCTGTTTTTGTCGACGTTCTTCTCAAAATTCTCACCATCGTTGCTTCCCGCTCGTTAAGGGACCTCTTTTCGACGAAGATGGTCTCGAAATTTCAAGGAAATAGCCGAAAACCCTCGCATCTACCAATACATCAATATTACAGACTGTGAGACCGTCAACCCACTTGGATTATGGGGCGCGTCTAACAAAGTCTCAACCTTCATCAATTGATGCATCCAATGTTGCAACCATGATGCCCTCTACATGGTGAAGATGCAATACTTCTTCCGAGACAACAAGGAAGAAGCCGAAATTCAGCGGCTTAAGAGTGCAATCTCGGAGGGCCATCAAGTAGCAACGTACGTGTACGGTGCGATCTTGGTGTGCCACCAATGGGATTCGAAGCACGAAGGGCTCAAACTTCTCTATTCTTTCAACCGTCACAACTCAGGACGATTGAGTGTAATGGAATGTTGGGACAGGTTTCGGCTGTGTTTGTCGAATTTTTGGGTGCATAGGTAAGTAAAGGCCCGAATCCTAAAACTGCACCATGACAACACTACCATCAAACCTTGTAGCAACTATGGAAGTCCACAGGGTCCGGTCACACTCTGAACGCATTGGGATGTATGTGACCATGAAAAATTCACTACCTATAATGCGTATAGATGGCATCAGGAAGTGAATACATTTTGTGATATATTATGTGGTAGAGATATGTACTAAGTTCTTTTTTTTTTGTTCATTTAATTTTGTTGTAATCCCAGCGTTTAACTTCCAGTGTTTAATTTTGTTGTCTCTAATGTACTACTAAATTCGGAATTCTATGGACTTTGTACTTTTAAATTTTTCCAAGAAGCTTTAAAAACTAGGCATAATTTCAAAAAACTAGCCCAAGGTGTCATCATTACCAAGTCATTGATCTAACCTGACATGCAAAGAAACTGCACATGCCATGCACAGAAAATGCACAGTACATTCACAGTACATGCACAGTAAATGCACATTTACTGCATATGAAATGCTACAGTGAAATGTTGGTGGCAACAGGAAATGAACATTTTTTGTGATATGTTAAATGGCTTTAATAGGGACTCGATTTGTTTCTTTTCCTTTACTTTTCTTCAAATTTAGTTGTCATGTACTTTTTGTTAGTAAATGAAAAAGGGAGAAGTTTTTGGAATTATTAACAATGTTTGCTTTCTTAAATGGAAAGATACACAGAACAAAGCATGAACAAAGCACGTTTAAGTCCCCAAAACCCAATGTCGTAGGTTCAAATAGTATATGGCGTGATTTTGTGTCGTTAATCGCGTTACGTCAAAATTAGACTACAATAATTGAGCACAAACCCAAATTTGACCTTCTTTAATGCAAAGAACATGATTGAGACATGCACATAATATGCACATAGCATGTATACACCATGCTCATTGGATGCTCACAATATGCATATTTGAAATGTACAGAAAAAACAAACTTTGAAATATCATTAATCCTGGCAGCATTCGTCATTGGTAAATCAATCATAAGAGCGACAAAAGAGATACAAGAAACCGAAATGGATAGGAACACCCCATAAAAGAATCTAATAACGAATTTACAAACAATATCAGAAAATAAATGAAAACATTCATCGGGATACATATTGTACCAAGTGTCTTCAGTTTGTCTTTCACAAGAGCCTTCACCAGAGGCTAAAACATTCAAATTGTCAACAATGTTTCCATAAATTTGTCAAAAATTGTCAACAGAACCTAAATAACAAATCCATCTTATACAATAATAAATGTGATTCCTCAATCTCAAAAGCCTTACAAAGGCCATCAATAATAGCATTGAAGCTTACAACAATAGCCATTGGAACCAAACCTTTCTTGCTCATCTTTCTCAAGAAGTTGAAAGCATCGTTAACTCTGACATCATATGATAATCCATTGAATCCAAGAACATAACCATCCCTCTGAATGACATGAGACTGCATAAGAAAAAGTATAGAAAAAGTTTTTAAAAAAAAAACTTGTACAACTATATTGTATATCCTTCAAAACCATTCTCATATCAAGAGCTTTGAACATTTTTATAATCCAATGTGAATCTCAACTATCACCAATACCAAGATGTAATTTTGGAAAATGGAAATCATAACAAACCAAATAAACAAGTTTCAATTCACGCAACTCCACCAAAGGTACCAAAATTATTCCCAAATTCTAATGACCCATAATTCAATTCCCCATATCAACTAAAATCAACTTTCCTCTAACAAAATCACTTCTTCAAAAATGCAACCAAACAACAAATCATAATAAACTTAAGCCCATTTATACAAATCAAAGCAACAAATTTCGTTACAAAAATACAACAATTTGCAGAATTTAAGTCAAACATAAAAGGAAGATGAAGAAAAAAAGTCATAAAGATCATGAGAAGCAAAAACCAGGGAAAATGGAAGATGGGTTTTACCTATGCGGATGTTCATGTTCCAGGTCGTCGGCGGAGTACGAGAATGTGGGGGAGGCGAGAGAGGTTTCCTCATGAAGAAAAAAAAAAGTTATAAAGATTCGGTGAGAAGCAAACACTAGGGAAAAATAGAAGATGGGATTTACCTGTGTCGTTGTTCATGTTCTAGGTCACCGGCGGAGTACAAGAAGGTGGGGGAGGCAAGAGAGGTTTCCTCTCTCTCTCCTCTATGTTTCTCTCTCTACAAAATCAGAAATGTGAGTTGCACTTTTCTAGGGTAACCCATTTATATGGAGGGTAATTACGTCATTGCAAGGTGTAGAAAAATCATATTTCTATCCAGTAACTGTGCATGGCGTGTGCATGCTTTGTGCATATTCAAAAAATCCTAGATTTGTGCCAAGATTAAGAATTGTCCCATTTTGGGGTATTTTCCATTTTATTTCCAAAGTTCATTAATTTTGTATGTATAAGTTTAGGGTTTAGGGTTTAGGGTTTTACTTACCGTGTCTATCTACTAGTGGGAGTATCATGCCATTTGATAATAAAGAAGACTTAGACGGGTGTGAGGTTCTCCTCGATCATCTTTGTCATAGGTGTTTGTATTCTTGGGCAGATGAGTCTAACTTCAAGTGTTATCATAAAAATATAACTTGTAACTGTTTAGGCCTAAAATAACAATTTGCCCCGAGATAGGTTGACTCGAGGGCTACGATTTTCGGCCCAGTATGCGTCTTTTAGGCCAATAGGCTGTTAGCCTATAAATAGAATCAACAAAATCCTTATGAAGGAAGGACTGTGAAGAGATCAAGCGTTGGTGGTTTGGTTGAGTCTTATATGAATTAAAATTGCCAGGGATCAGATTGATTGATGAATAAATGTGGATTATCCTTAGGATAAGAATGCCTGCGTGATCAAATAAGATGAATACATCTTGTACCAGGGCTAAGTTCAAAGTCCTGGCGAGAATCAAAGAAGCTAAGACTAGATGAAGATGAAGTTTCATCTTAGAGGGTATAAAGGAATATTTGGGCAGATGTTGAGCAGATACAGTCCCATCAGGACTCTTCCTATGCAGGCTTGTAATTATCACAAAGGTTTAGAAGGTCCTGCAACTTAAAAAGACCTTTAACTCAACAAACAACATCAAAACGCTTTCCGCGAAACCCTTCTCATAACCCTGGTGTTAATTACACTAATACTCCTTGAGGTTTATCGAGTTTTCACAAAAACTCCTCACGTTTGAGACATTACACTAACACCCCTTCAAGTTTTAATTTACTTTCACATAAGTCCCTCAGTCAAAATTTTGCTAATAAATTGACAAGTTTACCCTTATAAATAATTAATTAAACAATAAAAAAATCATTATAATTATATATAAAAAAAATATTAAAAAATTAAATTACAAACAAGCTCCAAAATTTCGAAAATTCAAAGTTCTTCAAGCCCATCAACAACGACCTTACAAAAACTAGTTAAAGAAAAGAGAACCAGACTTTTTTCATCACTAAAGCTAATTGACTCTAGAGAGGGCGAGAGAAAGAGTTTTCAGAGGCTCTAATTCGATTTTATAATTTAATTAAGGAGAAGAAATGAAAGAATTAAACCTCAGAAAAACAAATTAATTAATTACTCTCTCTCACAAGCTGTTGTGCTGCTGCTGCTTGTGTAACAGTTCCGTTCAAGATGGGTTGGGGTTGATGAAGGTGGGAGGGCAAGAAAAAGATGAATTGTACATCTTCTTCTCTCCTTTTTTCTTTTTTTTTTAAGTTCTTAATTATATAAAAGAATTGTTTTTTATTATTTAAATATTTTTAATCTAGATGGCAATATTTAAGTAGACATGTGGGATCTAATTATGTTCCACATCAACACATAATAGATTTTTGAAAAAATTGTGACGTAAGGACTGCATTAATTTGCGACACCTATTTTCAGAGACTACATTGATCGAGATTTCAGGGACCATCTTAATGGGGTGGATAATTTCAAGTGTCATTTGCGATAAAAACCCCAAAAACAACATGTGACAACCCATCCCTAAATTTACGATTTTATATTAATTTTAAATGAATGATTTGACAAAAATGCCCTAGAGGCGAGGGTATTGACTTTCGTTGACGAACGTATAGTGAGACGTACGAAATATTCTTTTAGCGTATTCTTGAAGTACTTAACGTTACGAATGCGTAGGCGCAAGAGGAATCGAAATCAGAGCTACGGTTAAAGTTTTACAGAGCTACGAATTCGAAAGTATTTTTAAAGAAATCATTATTTTAATTATATTATACTATTTTAAACTACTAAAGTGTTATCCCACATGTGTGTGGCTGAGATGGGAAAAGAAAGGAATCGAGGAGTAGAAATAGAGGAGAAGGGATTGGGCAGAGCTGCCCAATCGGAGGAGGAGAGAGGGAGATGAGGAACAAATCAGGAGAAGAGGGATGAAAGCTTGACCAATCAGGAAGGAGAACAGGAGGGAACGGAGGGAGAGGGGGAAACAGCCAACCCCCTTACCCATCTTCGACCCGAGTGACCCGGTCTTGACCCGATTCTTGCAGCCAAACATCATCACGCTTCTTGTCCTTCATTTTCCATCCATAACACGACGGGATTTGGCCCGTTTTGAGATGAGTAGCGATGATGGCGCCAAGGGTTCCGTGGCGGAAATCCGCCATTTCTGAAGCAAATCCCGTCGATCTCCACCGCCATTAGACTCCTCTTGAGCCCTGGAACAAAGCCCAATCAGTTGCAGGGCCGGCTGAGCACCGAGGAGGTCGAATCGAAGAACACCCATCTTAGGGTTTCCGACGGGTTTAAGTGAACTTAGGGCCTTTCCTGGCCAAATTGACTTGACCATAGGTATAAAACTTGCTCTAATCATTCAGATCTTCATTCCTGTAAATTTTGAGAATTTTTTGAAATAGTTGAATTTTCCGGCGAGTCAGGGCAGGCGGCGGCGCGTTGGCTGAGACCCCACCTACCCTTCCTAGACTAAATTGGATACCCCAATTCCATAGGTGAAGTCCAATTGATGAAATCTCATTGTTTGAACATAGTTTTGATAGAGACCGCCACTTGATCCTTATATGAATAGACGATCCGACCGTCGGATCGTCACCAAACTTTAATACGTTATAGTACGTAATATTTGAGGATATTAGAAACTTACGGATCAGAAATCCGACGTACGGATCTTCCCGAATTGGATTTGTAAGTTCGTGAAATAAAACGTCGGTCGCCACTTAATTTTAGCAATTGGTGGAGATCCAACTGTTGGATCGTAATGAAACTTTAGTATGATGTTCTAGAAACATAAT
Organism: Heteromeles arbutifolia; assembly: GCA_024362995.1. Taxonomy (NCBI): domain Eukaryota; kingdom Viridiplantae; phylum Streptophyta; class Magnoliopsida; order Rosales; family Rosaceae; genus Heteromeles; species Heteromeles arbutifolia. Next base: position 20,971,354 of record JANCRC010000012.1, read on the forward strand.
GTGGATCTTTGGAAGTTAAGGATCGAAAATCCGAAGTGCGAATCTTCAGGATCGAGTTACGTAGGGTTGTGGACCCTACCATCGACCTTGACCGACAGTTGACTTTTGGTAAATGGGTTTCAAATCATTCTAGAACATCCTTAGGGGTGTGTTTTAGGTAAGTTATGTGTTCTATTGATAAGAATTTTGAGACATGATTTGATATTGTTTCTAGGCGACGATCGTTCGTGATGCCTCGATATTCGTACTAGGGAGTTGTAGCGCAGACTTCAGGTGAGTGTGTCTTTTCCTTTATATATATATATATATATATATATATATATATATATATTTGATTGATAGTTTCCATTTATGCAATTGAAAAAGAATTCCTTACGTATGCCTGGATTTGACTAAAGTTTATAAGAATTAGCAAAATGATGGAACTTATGAAATATGCTACATCTTACGGGATGCACATGTATGGTATGATTATTTATGTCATAATTATGTTTACGGCTATGAATGATAGTATGTTGTTTAAAATTATTGAATGGTTATGGCATGCTTATAGTCATATAGTCTACTCATCGTTGCTACACCCAAGTGTTAGTGCTCAGCCCAGGGCCAGGCTAGTCTTTTACGTGTTGTTTAAATTAGCACCGCACGCTCGCCTTGGATCCAAGTAGATGTTAGTCATGTCGTACAGATTGCAATAGGCAATTCTGACTCGCATGTGACAGCGAATAGCGCTAGTCTTCACGTGATTGTAGCACTAGAGCGTATATTATTACACCTAGTCCTGTCGTACGGGTCACATTAGGTGACTCCAACTCGTGTGTTAGCATAGATGGATGAGCAAATTAGTTCAGTCGTACAGGTCGCATTATGCGACTCCGACTGGTGTGCTAGCATAGGTTGTTGAGCACCTATTTTTACTTATATTACTATTGAAATATTGTGTCGTAATGAATTCTTGAAATTTTGCAGGCTACGGTAAGTATTTTCATACTATACATAGTATGTATATTTTGGAAACTATACATGTTTTACGGCGAAGGGTTATAACATTTTCAAAGGTTTTTATTAAAACTTTATTTTCAGGCCCATTCACCCTTATTTTTCACCCATCCAGGTTTTAGTGGCTGTGCTCTTGTGTCAACAAGGATTCTTGACAAATCTCGGTGTAAACGATTACCTTTGATGGTATAGTTCTCACCCTGTCTTACTGTACTGTACTTATGCTCTGACATCATGGGTTCGTTCCCGCTCACCACGCACTCTTATATTTAGGCACTTTTAGGTTTAAATTTATTCACATTTTCCACATCACTGCACTTTATGGCTTCGTCACCTTCCAGGTGTCGGGCAGCACAACTCGATTCGGAGTCTTAGTGGACATTCCGGGTCGAGGTGTGTCACAACATATATGTTATAAACTTCTTATTTAAGTGTGATGGTGAAAATTCTAGATTAGATTTTATTCTGGTTATTCTACTCTATTAGGACTTGTATTCCTTGGAGGAGAAGGATTTCTTCCCTCCCTTATTTCTATAAATAAAGGCACTGCGTAGGGGGAATAACACATCCTCTACACAACCCTACAAACACATATCTCTCTATATTTTCTCTGTGTCGCCGGCCCCCTCTTCCTGTCAGTTAAATATAGGCAACAACACGTTATCAGCATGCTCCTACGCTGCGCTTAGGAATCTGACGTAGAAGTTTTCTACATCAAATCAGTTCATCAATATCATCACATAATCAGGTTCTTTCAAAATAACAGTTTTTATCTCTATATTTTTGCAGCTCTGATAGCATAAACATTCACCATAATACCTGACCCAACTTTACGTTTTTCGAATTTTAGATTCTACATAAATTGCGTATGCATTATATCCATAGTTGTTGAATTATGTGAATTGATATTTCCATGAATTGCATCATGTATATGTCCATGCATTAAATTATTAGATTGAATATGCATTGAATTAATTTGGAAATTGAAAAAATAAATAAAAAAATTAGGGTTTGTCAAACACAACCCAAGCTTACACGCAAGCTTTGAGCCACTATGCACTAGAGCCAAACCCCTTCCCCCCCCCCCCCCCAATCGAGTGCTCCATTTGAGAAGACGACGCCGTTTTTGGCATCGAACCTGCAAAACCGGCGCCGCTTGCAGTCGGCCATAGCCTCACTGCCGTCTCCCTTAGGATATCATGACTTGCAATCTCAAAAACTTCAATGAATATCGTTGAATTTTTTAAGGATTCTTCAAATCCTTATGTTTCTCAGACCCCCTGATGTCGAAATTCATTTTTTCGTCTAAAATTAGGGTTCTATTCGAACCTTCATGCATCGCCGTGTCGTGATTCCAAACCCGAGCTCTAGTGAGCCTCGGACCCTCGAGCATGCATCGCACAACACCCTTTTTGGGCTGCTAGTTGTCTTTGTTGCCACAACCTAAATCCAAACAGCCCATTAGGCTGAATTGGACCCTCAGCTCGCGACCGACACCAGCCCAATTGGGCTTTAGTGTCCCTATGCAGGACGCCGCACCTGATCCCAGCCTGCAGCTGGTGCATCGGTGCACTATACCGCGTCACACCCAATCCACGTCCATCTGGGCCTCTGGTATATTGGGCCTGCAACCCATATCTATTTACCCCAGCCTAATTCTTAGGCCTAGGCAGCACGGTTTAAACATTCTCAGCCCACTCGCGGGCTTTGGCCCATGTTCTTAGGCCCCGAGCTTAATTGTTTATTTTTTTAGACAATTTAGGTTTTATAATTTTTCACCCACACTTGAATTTTGGCCCGAAGTTCAAATAATTAATTCAATTATTATAAAGACCTGAAGTTCTATTTGCATATTTTCTTGTTGCATATTTCTGTATATATTTGTGTTCGTTTGCAGGAACATATAAACCTAAAGTTCATAATTATTTCGAACCTGAAGTTTCTAGAAACATGCCTTGTTTGAAAACCTGAAGTTTTCTTAAAAAACATCACCCATGAAAACCCAAAGTTTTTTTCATGAAAATTTAAACCAATACATGTCTATTAGAACCTGAATGTAAACTCCTATGTGAATGGATTGATTTTTTCTCCATTACACTAACCACATCTTATCCATTTATTTTTATGATAGGAACATGTCGAATTTGAACAAACTCGACTTCACCGCTTTAGAGGTCTCTGGAAGGAACTACCTCAAGTGGGTCCAAGATGTGAAGCTCCACCTCACTGCAAAGAATTTGCATCATGCCATTGAAGATGACACGAACAACCTAGTTGGTGAAGCTGAGAAAGCCACTGCCATGATCTTCATCCGAAGCCATATTCATGACGCACTGCAAATTGAGTACCTTGCTAGGGAAGATCCACAAGCACTTTGGGTCGCTTTGGCTGATCGTTTTGATTACCAAAACGACATATTCTTGCCTAAAGCAAGACATGACTGGCAACATCTGCGCTTTCAAGACTTTAAGTCTATGAATGAATATAATTCTGAAGTTTGACGAATCCAATTACTTCTCAAGTTTTGTAATGAGAACTTGACTGAAGAGGATCTCCTGGAGAAGACCTATTCAACCTTCTCTGCTACCAATATTGTCCTACAACAACAATATAGGGCTCAGAAGTTCACTAAGTTTTCGAATTTGATCTCTGTTTTACTTCTCGCTGAAAATCATAATCAACTGTTGATGAAGAATCATCAAGCTCGACCTATTGAGGTAATTGTTGTGCCTGAAGCACACTATAGCACGAACCAACGCCCAAAACACCAACATAGGTGTGGTGGGGCCAACCAGAAGCCACCCCCTCAAGGTCAACAGAGTCAAGGCCCACCTAAAGGAGGAAACCAAGCCCATAAGCGCCCTAACCTCGTTCCCAAGGCCCTAAACTTCAAGAATAAGGGCAAAGCACCTGAAACTATGGATGCAAACATATGCCATCATTGTGGTTCAAAGGACCATTGGTCCCGTGTTTGCCGAACTCCCCAGAAAGTTGTAGCTGAATATCATTCTCGTCGTAAGAAGTGTGAATCAAAATTTGTGCAAGTGGATGAACAGGAGAGTACTAAGATGGAGGTTTCTGACTTTCAGGAGGATACCACCCCTATGGAAGATTAGAATCTTAGAAATAAACTAATTTTTAGTTGAAGTTGGAACAATGGGGCCGAATTCCACCTAGTGGCCGAACCCCCCTCTTGTTTTTTGGCTTAATTTTGCACAATTTTCCTTTATGTTTGGATTATTTGTTGGTGGTTTGTTTTTGGGATATTAAGTTTTTATTAATTACCATCCTTGAATACTTAAATTATTTTGAATGGATATTGACTTTTAGAACTTTTATGCATGTGACCGATTCAAAATTAATTTTTATTTCTAGGTATGACTGGTGGGAAATTTAGTTGTCTGACAAATAATGCAACCACGCACACCGTTTTGCATGAACGCATCTATTTTACTAACTTCATACCTAAGAATGCACCTCTGACAACTCTCTCAAGACCAACCAACCTGATCGAAGGATATGGTAAGGCATGTATAATGTTGTCCAATGGTACAATTTAGACCATTGATGAGGCACTCTATTCTCCATGTTCCAGAAGAACGTTGTTGAGTTTCAAGGACATTAGAGATGATAATTACCACGTTGAAACCTATGTAGAAGATGGAGTTGAATTTATGTGCATCACTTTCTACGAATATGGCCAGAAACGTATTCTACAAAAGATGGAGCGTATCCCGAGTGGTCCGTACTACGACCATACGCCCTATAGAGAGCCACTATGTGGCCGGCCCTATCTCTAGGACCGCGCACGAAATTACACTTTGGCATGATTAGTTGGGACATCCTAGATGAACAGCGATGTGTCGTATCCTCAAATCATCACACGGGCATCCACCAACCCGGAAGTTTAGGTTCGATTCAAGGAATCGCATGTCAAACCTACTCAATGGGAAAGCTTATTATTAAGCCTTCTTATGACAAGATTCATTCAAATCCTCATATTTTTCTACAAAGGATTCAGGGGGACATTTGTGGACCAATTCACCCTCCCTGTGGACCATTTAGATATTTTATGGTTTTGGTTGACACTTCCACACGTTGGTCACACATGTGCTTGTTGTCCACAAAGAACGCTGCATCCTCCAAAATGTTGGCTTAGGTTATCAAGCTCAGGGCTCACCACCCTGATTATCTGATCAAATCTATTCTATTGGATAATGCTGGATAATTCACATCTAAAACTTTTGATGACTATTGCATGTTAGTTAGGGTTGAAGTTGAACATCCAGTACCTCATGTTCACACCCAAAATAGCCTGGCAGAGACATTCATTAAGCACTTACGAATGATTGCTCGATCATTCGTCATACGTACTAAGCTCTCAATCGCTGCTTGGGGCCATTTAATAATGCACGCAACCATGTTGGTCCGCCTGAGGCATGTTGCCACCCAACCATATAGCGCATTTCAATTGGTTACTGGATACGAACCTGACAAATCGCATCTGCTCGTTTTTTGTTGTGCGGTCTATGTGTCGATTTCGCCGTCCTTACGTACAAAAAATGGGGCCTCAGCGAAGGATGGGAATCTATGTTGGATATGATTCTCCTTCGATCATTTGCTACTTAGAACCTTTGACAAGCAATCTGTTTACCGCTTATTTCGCAGATTGTCACTTCTATGAGACAGTCTTCCCGTCGTTAAGGGAAGATAAGAACCTCAACGTTCCTGAAGAACATCGCGAATTATCGTGGACGACTCCCACTTTGTCTCATTTAGATCCTCGTACAGCTCAATCTGAAGCTGAAATGCAGCGCATATTAAATCTCCAAAGCATAGCTCAAAGCATGCCAGATGCTTTCACCGATCTAGGACGAGCACAAGATCACATATTCCAACTGCGAATGTGCCTGCAAAGATAGATGTACCAAATGTACGACGGACTTCCTTCATGGAGGCACGGGACGCCAATTTGGCCAATCCACATACATTAACGGCTAGCCAATCCTCTGCCCCTACACAAAAGCATGGCAAACCACTTGGTTCAAAGGATTCACACCCCTGGAAGAGGAAACCCACGGCACAGGTCCCTGAAGAGCCTACCGTGAATCCGACTGTCACCTACTCATTATATCCAACTCATGAGGAAATTCGAGATTATGGAAGCGTCCTTGAAGAGACGAATCCACCTTCCGAGAATCGTGAGATTTTGATCCATTATGCTAGCTTGGATGATGTTTGGTGTAGAAATGAGATGATAGTCAACGATGCATTAGCATATGCAATAGCTACTGAGATCATGTTGAGCGATGACATTGAACCTCATTCCGTTGATGAATGTCGACATAGAACCAATTGGTCAAACTGGAAGCAAGCAATCTAAGTCGAACTCGATTCGCTTGCGAAACGTAAGGTGGTTGGACCTGTAGCTTCTACTCATCCACATGTGAAGCTCGTTGGCTACAAGTGGGTTTTCGTTCGGAAGCGTAATGAGAATAACGAAATTGTGCGTTACAAAAATCGTCTTATTGCGCAAGGCTTCTCACAACGCCCTAGGATTGACTATGACGAATCTTATTCACCCGTTATGGATGTGATTACTTTTTGCGACCTTATTGTTTGGTAGTTTTTGAAAAACTGAGTATGCAGATGATGGACGTAGTAACTGCGTATCTCTATGAGGATCTTGATACGAAAATTTATATGAAAGTTCCCAAATGACTTACATTGACTGGATCAAATATTTCCAAACCCTGGAACACACTCTCAATTCGGCTGAGGCGTTCACTTTATAGTTTGAACCAATCCGGAAGAATATGGTATAACCGTCTGAGTGAGTATTTAACTAGTCAGGGATATGTGAACAACGAACTATGCCATTGTGTGTTCATTTAGAAGTCACATTCTGGTTTTTTGGTTATTGCCGTTTATGTCGACGACATAAACCCCATCGGAACTCCTAAAGAGCTTGAGAGAACTGCCGCGCACCTGAAGTCGGAATTTGAGATGAAAGATCTAGGAATGACTCGATACTATCTCGATCTTGAGATAGAGCACCGTTCGAATGGAATCTTAGTACATCAATCGAACTACATCCAGAAGGTGTTGCACCGCTTTAACAAGGATAAAGCGAAGCCTTCGAGTACTCCTATGGTCGTTCGATCGCTAGATACAAAACGAGATCCCTTCCATCCAAAGGAGGATGATGAAGAGATTTTTGAGCCTGAAGTTCCTTATCTAAGTGCAATAGGCACTTTATTGTACTTAGCTCAATGCACTAAACCCGACATCTCATTCACTGTTAATCTTTTGGCAAGATACAGTAATGCACCAACACGCATACACTGGACTGGTGTTAAAGACATCTTCCACTACCTTAATGGTACCATGGATTTGGGCTTGTTCTATCCCTATGGATTCTCGAGTGATGCCGCACCTTTCTTATCTCGAGTCGATTCTCGCCTTGTTGGTTATGCCGATGCATGATACTTATCTGATCCGCACAAGGCGCGCTCTCATACCAGTTATGTCTTTACCGTTGAAGGCACCGCAATCTCTTGGAGGTCAACTAAACATACCTTAGTTGCCACTTCGTCTAACCATGCTGAAATTCTCGCCCTACATGAAGCAACTTGGGAATGCTTCTAGCGGAGAGCAGTTGTGGGCCATATTCGAAGATCCTGCAATCTTTACCCCATCGTTGACGTCTCGACGACGATCTATGAAGACAACGCAGCATGGATCGAACAGCTCAAGATGGATTATATCAAAGGAGACAAAACTATGCACATTGCGCCAAAGTTCTTCTTCTCACATCAACAACAAGAGCATCAGTAGATTGAAGTCTCGCAGATCCGTTCACAAGACAATTTGGCCGACCTCTTCACCAAATCATTACTGAAGGCAACGTTTCAGAAGCTTGTTCAAGGAATTGGTATGTGTAAACTTTCTGAGTTGTAACATTGTTAGTTCTCTTTGGAATTTTGTCAAACTCAGGGGGAGTATCTTGAAGTATACTTGCTTGATCTTAATGTACTCTTTTTCCCTACAATTAGGAGCATTTTTTCTACTAGGTTTCTGCTACCTAATGAAGTTTTGACGAGGCACCCACCTTGGGTTGATCATATCCCTGATGACGTCTTGTAGACATTTCATTTGATTTTGCATTACTCACATATTTTTCCTTAGACTATGGATTTTGTCCCTACTTGGGTTTTTACCATAGCTTTAGGGTTTTTTGTGAGACTTACTCCCTTATGCAAGTTCCTACCTTATTGAGACTAGCGTGTTCCCAGAATCAGTGTTGATGAGTCGACTTCCTCAACTCTACATGATGCCGAATCTACTTGAGCATTTACCCACTCAAGGGGGAGTGTTATAAACTTCTTATTTAAGTGTGATTGTGTAAATCCTAGATTAGATTTGATTCTAGTTATTCTACCCTATTAGGACTTATATTCCTTGGAGGAGAAGGATTTCTTCCCTCCCTTATTACTATAAATAAAGGCCATCCGTATGGGGAATAACACATCCTCTACACAACCCTACAAACACATCTCTCTCTATATTTTCTTTGTGCCGCTAGCCCCTTCTCCCTATCAGTTAAATATAGGCCACAACAATATAGTTATTTAGTATGTTGGGTTGCCGGATTTCTATGATATCAATGATTCGATAATTATCATCATTTTTGTGATAAATATCAATTATAGATAAAAAAAAAAGATGAGGCTCATTCACTCCTCTCATGTTGGAGCAAAGATGACACGCATGTTCAACTTGTCAAACAAGTTGGAATATACAAAACAACCTTAGTAAACTGAAAAGCAACAACTTTGGTATCTAACTTCTCCTTAATAAAGTGTCAAATCAATCTCATTATGTATTGTATAAATCATGTTGCATCAAATTATGAGCAGTCTCAACAGTTGCGTTATTAACTCAGTACAAACTAATAGCTTTCTTAGAACCAAACCCAAGATCTCTCAACTTCTCAAACTAAAAAATTCACAAACGCAGTGTGATATAGGACAAAATCTGGTTTCAACACTCGATCTAGCTACCACTTTCTATTTCTCACATCTCCACTTGACAAAATTACCTCATATGAGTAGATGTGAAATGCCTATCAGTGGTTGATCCAACCCAGTTTGCATCAGTATACCCTTCAACATCCAAGTGAACAAACTTAGAAAACACCTAACCTTTACCAAGAGGCAAGAGCAGACTTACCTCATAATACAAGTCACATCCATATGAGCCTCACTAGTACTGTGCATGAACTGACTCGCACACCTTACAACATAAGCTATATTAGGCGGAGTACATGAGATTAATAAAAGTCGCCCTTTCGGCATTTCAGGAAATATAATAAAAGTCCGCATTTGAAGATGTACCTCTTTTTGATCATCACCTGTTACTATCATATCATCAACAAATCTAATAAAAGTTGCCCTTCCGGCATTTCGGGAACTTATTCAAGTAGTGAACCGTCCATATCATGTTCGCAGTTTACACACATTTCGGAAGCGATAGCAGTGCCGAGGGGATGTTCTATGTATACTTTCTTTCGGAGATTACCATGAACAAATTATTGACTTCAAATTGTACAGAGGTCAAATGAGATTAACAAGAAGATCCAAAAATACTAAAATCATTTTATCCATCAAACAAAATACAGGAAACGAATTGAGCCTAAATTTTAGAGAAAGAAATCTTCAGTTAATAAGACTACCATCACATTATCATAAACAACTCATGTAAAGCTCAATCGTACAGATTCTCTGCTCCCTATAACAAAAGCATCCTAATCCTCTTCTGTAATAATTAATTAGTCCACATTCATAACAAAATGCTACTAACTGAACCAGAGGTCACTGGATCCCGCAGTCCATCGTCCTTTGAATTTCGCAGGGTTCCTTTCGGATAATGATTATGCTTGCACTGCATAAAAAGATCTGTGAGTATATCTGTATAAGACTTTATACCCCAATTTACAAAGACACCCCTATGCAATCCCTTAAACCCAGAAAACACACATCCCCTCGCTGCTCCAAAAAACATAAAATACATCTAGCCGATGGCAAGACAGCCACAAGACATCATCATGATTGAAGAATTAATTTTGAAAGAAATCCACCGCCATGATTCAATCAGCAAAATATATGCAATTTATGAAAAAATGATATCTTACTGTAAGTAGAAGTATCAATTTGCTCCGGAAGCTCCTTTATATCCACCTCAAACCTTGACTGGACCTGGAACAATCAATTTGGATTAAGAGAAGACTAGCAGAAGCAGAAGAAATATTGCTCGTGTTGAAATACGTTTTACATATATACATATATATGTGTGTGTGCGCATGTGTGTGTGTGTGTGTGTGATATATATACATGCGTACAAATGCTAGTTACCTGATTAAGAACATCAGAATCAGATGCAGAAGAGACAAATGTAATTGCTAGCCCCTTGGTACCAAACCTACCAGCTCTGCCAACCTGTGAGGGAAGGAAAACCCAGTACAAGAAACACATAAATTTGCCAGAGATCAAGGACAGTGAGTACGCCCACCAAATTACTTAAGCAAGTAATAATACTGTTAACACAGATGTGCAAATGAAACAATACCCTGTGTAAGTAGGTATCAGCAGAATCAGGCATGTCATAATTGATAACAATGTTAACACGCTCGATGTCAATTCCCCTTCCTACTAAATCCGTTGCCACAAGAATTCTTGAAAGCCCCTCCTTGAAATTCTTGTAACGTTTTAGCCTGCAAACGGAAACCATGCAAAATTACATGAGGCTAAATCTCACACAGGTCAAGAAAGATAAGAAGAAACAAAGTGTCACTTGGGTACCGTTTGGTACACAGACGGGACGGAACAGAACAAAACAGAGGTTCCATGCTATGTTTGGTGTACGCTCAGGTGGGAATGGAACGAAGGATTAAATGACAATCATACCCATCCACTCCGACTAGTTCGACCTTACCTGAGCCACCGCCAACGAGTTCAACATCATCCCTCACATCTTCCGCCTAATCCTTGTCGTCCCATCCCTCAAGCGACGGCGTCGACCACATCCTGCGAGTGGGTGGTCTTGAGGTTTTCGCGGCAGAGGGCAACGGTCTCGTCGTGGGACTAGCAGGGAGGAGGGAGGCAGTGGGAGGAAAGTGGGGTTGGGTTCAAATGGGTTTATTGGGAATGGGTTAGCCTGGGTTGCTGGGTTTGTCGTGGAGGAGGAGGGTAGAGGAGAGGGAGGCTACGAGAGAGAGGGTAGATAGTGAAATTAATGAAAAAAGGAGGGGTATTGTTGTCCAAAAAGTTATAATTTTGTGTTCCATGGGCTGGAACAAGTCGTTCCGGAGGGGAGGGTGGCACAAAAAATTGACTAAAATCCGTTCCACAGGACAGCGCGTCCCAGGTAAATTGGCACACCAAACGTGGGACAAGTGCGTCCTGTCCCACTGCGTTCCGTCTCATCCCACGTACCAAACGGTACCTTGAAGTCTAGACAACCTAGGTAATACAAATAAGATGTGACAATGATTTTGGCACTCTTTTTTTTAGCCATCTGCACTCCAAACTGAACATTTTACAACTTCATCTTAATATCTTCTAATGCACTAACAAAAGAAAACAAGCGGAAAAAAAAATACAATTTAGAAACAACTAAGCAACAAGAAAACACCCTCCAATCATGTGGTAATGAAAAAAGTAAAAAAGAAAACCAAAGGATAACATTGTTGTACTTTTATGCGCAAACGGAAGCGAATTATAACAAAGTACTAATATCAACGTCGTAGGTGAAAACTAAAACAAACAATCTCAAACTAACAAAAGAGATTTACGTGGTTCGGCGTAAAGCCTACATCCACAAGCGAAGCACAACGAGGAATTTCACTAAACAAACGGAGATTACAAAAGAGTATTTAAACACTCACAACCCAAATCCCACAAATTACAAACCCTAAACCAAACGAGTAGAGAACCCAAAACTAATGGAGAAGATTCTCCCAAATTGCTCTCTAACTCACAAACTCACAAATTGACTCTCATCAAATTGTCACACGAATGAGCCACACAAAATACACTAACCCTAAGGTCCTATTTATAGTGCATAGGACTTAGGTTACAATAAGAATCCTAATAGGAAGTAAATCCAAATCCTAATCAAATAGGTAATTAACAAAATCTCTCCAAGGAAACCAACTAAGAAGTCAAAATCCAAACCCAAATAGGACACCAAAACCAAATAGGTAACACAAACCTAATTTTTTGCATCATCCTAATTTTGAGCCGTAAAATCCAACATAACATTCATAACCATTTTCTAGAACACGAAAATGTTCCCCAATTTTTCATAAGGAAAAAAACCAAGAGAAAATGGCTCTTTTTTGTCCATTTTCAATTTCTATCAGAATCATTGACATTACTAGGTGCTAAGCATCCCATATACAACAATTACTGGAGAAATAGGAAAAGGATAAATAGGAAATCCCATATATATTTTTGCTAAAACAACGCAATTATTTCCTTCAAATGCTTCCCTTTGTCAATGACACATCATCCTCCAAAGCCAAGTGTATCAAGTAGAGACCTAGTGGATAATCACAGGAACCATAATTGATGGATGCTAATAGACAGGAGAGTCCAACAACAGAAGTAGGTTGATTAATTACTAAGGTCGGTCAGATGAAGCTATTATTTGAAGGACTGGTCACTGAAATATTTATAGAATTGATTATACGTACGGGAGATCCTGACTAATCTATTTGAGGGTAGTTGTAGGTGAAAATGCGCAGGCGGCTTCGGAGGCGGGGCGACCATGAAAACGCCTCTTCCTGGCGGGAGTAGGCTTAAACTCGCCTAGATGTGGTCAAGGCGCACCTGAGGCGTTTGACTGGGCATCCTTTGTTTTTTTAAGTTGCCGAAATCTGAAACATTTCGAGTTGCAGGGCCGTCTGCCCAGCAAAGAAGATGAAGACGACAGCGTCGCGAGTGGGTGTTTGTCCGGCTGAGTTTTCGTTTTGTTTATATTTTTCTCTTTAAACTTCAGAGTTTAAACTGACCCCACCATTTCTGGCATTTGTTACCTGATCCTTTCTGTTCACTTTTTGTTTTAATATTATATTTTTTTCATATACAAGATAGATAAGCATCTTTGTGTCTTTGTTTTAATTATTTTTTAACGTTATATAATTCTCATATATAAGATAGATAAGCATCTTTTCCTGGATATTCTCATGACTAGCCAGCAGGAAGAAAAAGAGTGAATACTAAACCTTTATGATGAATTGTAGCAACTGGTAGCATACGTTTTCAATAATATAAAAAAGAGCTTGACACCTGCACATCCAATGTAACCCAAAATGATGGAAGGCATACCTTTCTTCCTGCGGCATTCCAGAGTGAATGCAGATGGAGGGGAAGTTACAATCAGCAAGTAACTTGTTCAGCTCAGCTGCTCTGCTTACACTTTTTACAAAAATAACAACTTGGTTAAAATCCAATGCATCAAGGAGGTCAGTCAATTTGCGGTTTTTCTCAGGCTCACTCAATTTGATGTAGTGCTGCAGAGAGAGCAACAGGGTGAGCGAGCAAGAAACAGTTAACCAACACAAAAACTCATCAATCAGATTCACATGTTAGACTTACCTGTACGAGACCATGAAGAGTCAATTTGGCCTCATCATCTACATAGATTTCCATGGGCTACAACGAACAAACAAGATCACAAGTCGAATTAAAATACAATTTTTGGGCCTCCAATACTCCATAATATGCAAAATGTTGTCAGACCAAGAAGCAGTATACATAAAATTTTATTATTCATGTAAAGGATTAAGTGAACATTACATCTTGCATAAACTTCTTGCAAACAGGGCGGATTTCCTTGCTTAGTGTTGCTGAAAACATCATCACCTGCTTGTCATGAGGAGTCAACTTAAAGATCTCCTGCACATCTCTTCTCATGTCTGAAATAGATAGAACAAATGGAAAAATAAATAAAACAAAATAAAAATAAGTTTTCCCAAAGTGAAATTATGGGAAATGCCCCTTCAACAAAATTAGCCGTAAAACACTTACCAAGTGACTCAAGCATCTTATCGCATTCATCAAGAATAAAATGTCTGACATTCTTCAGTCCAAGCTCTTTGTCTCTTGCCAAAGCTAATACTCTCCCAGGTGTACCAACAACAATGTGAGGACATTCGTTTTTTAGCAAATCTTTGTGAACCTTGATACTGACTCCTCCATAGAAAACTGCAACCTTCAGGTCCGGCAAATAAGTACTGAACCTCTCAAATTCATGACAAATCTGTACCAGGAAACACAAGGTTAGTTCATGAAACAAAAAATGAACATAGAAATGTACAACACAAACATTACTTGCAACATATCCAACATATATGTATGCATCACACACGTACGTGTATGCATAACACAGAGATTATCATTGTAATAGTTCGAAATTAGAGCTCTCTAGACATAAATTCACAGAACATACCTGGTAAGCCAATTCTCTCGTGTGGCAAAGAATAAGAGCAGCAACCTGACCAGGTACTGGATCTATTTGCTGAAGGGTTGATAGAACAAAGACGGCAGTTTTTCCCATCCCAGATTTTGCTTGACAAATAACATCCATTCCTAAGATAGCTTGAGGGATGCACTCATGTTGAACTGATGAAGCAAAAAAAATCGTAACGGACGAAACCTCAGTAAGTATAAATGACCTTCCAGATCCTTTTAATGGAAAGGTTTACTAAACCAGTTTTGTTGCCGAAATCATGAATATGGAATTAGTGATTACCTGGACAGAGAAAAAATACAAAACTCAGAAACAGTCAAACATGGAAGATGCTTACACAACTACAACAATCCTTCCATTCTCACATTCCATATAACAGAAGTAAGTTGACGAGAAAGTGTTCACATCTCTAATTGTAAATTGCACATTTACATTAGCAATTGCTACGGCACATCTAATCTACCAGCTTAAAACAATGGAGCAAAGACATCAGGCACTTGAAAATTTAAGATGGATAATCAGATACTTGACATCAACAGCTTTATTGAAATTTTAAATTTACAGAAACTCATCCAAATAACTGATATATTGTCGCTATTCCATATCAGACCAACTAAATTCACAAGTTAAAAGTAATTCGGAGTCTATAGAGTACACTCATGTGGCATGGCAAGAACTCACGGTCATTTACTTTGTAACCAGGAATACAGAAATGAGATGTAATAATATATTATTATGTGACAATCTTTTCCCAACAAAAGGTATCAAAAGTCTAACACCGCTTGACATTTAGTTTAAGAATAACCAACAATATATAATGAAAACAAAGTGTAGAACTTTGCCTTCTGAAGGATGTTCGAATCCAGAATCCACAATTGCTCGAAGAAGCTCCGGCTTCAGTAGGAAGTCTCTGAATCCTGAACTATGGATGCCAACATATCCCCTGAACCATATCATATAAAAGGTTAGAAAGAACAGATTATGGGAATTAAAACCAAAATAACATTAGATCATCTCAAAATATGAACTATAGATTAGCTAGACATGCAGCACATAATAACAAATTTGTATCCAGCCATACGAAAGAGATACACACATAGAAGCGTTATCCTCCAAAACAACAACAACAAAGCCGTCTCCCACTAAGTGGGGTCGGCTGTATCCTCCACTAAGAAATTAAGAAAAATGCAGCTTCCATTAAATCAATACAGTATCATGCTTTGCCCACACTAACCACAGTAATGCCCACAGGAAAGTCGACTTTCTGGTCTAATTTTTTTTAATAGTACACGCAATTATTAGATAACTACACTTGGGCTGCTACATCTCATGCTTATTCACAAAGTAAACCTTATTCAGTTGATTAAAGCATCGTAAAACACATAAGATAAACAAGCTCAAGAAACCCCAAGTAAAAATACTAAAAAAAAATTCTGAAGAATTTAATGAACCAAGGGAACCCACACTTTATATACTTTTTTTCTTCAGTTTCAGTGGCCAATTAAACATGCAAACAATACCAATAATTACAGAACAAACTGACCGGGAAAAAAAAACCCAAGGGTAACTAAAATTTAAATTAAAAAAATACATTCATTGAAGGATAATGCTACCCGGAGACCAAATTGTGTACACCAAATGATATGGTTGTTGATGACTGAATTATAACTTCGGTGCTGATTAACGTGCTTATTTTATTTTCTATTGGGGACACATCATTTGGTTTGTAAATTTGGTTTCCTTAACATTATACCAAGAAAATTAAAAATAGTACAACTTCTATCTATACATATATAAAGCGAGGAACCCAATTGATTGGTGATATTTTCAGGTGAATTTTATACTAAAATTTAGTAAAAACAAAATTACAAAAAAATAAAAAAATAAACGGAAGAACTAACTTTTTGACGGTGTCGCCAGAGGGCTTGGCGGAAACGGAGTTGGGGGCGTTCTGGTCCTCCTCTTCGTAGTCGACGAGCTCCTCTTCGTACCCATCGTTGTCTCTGACATCACCCATTCTATACACACACATAACAAAATTAGACTTTGAACGAACACGCTTCACCAACAATTGCGAAATCAGAAACTCCAAGAACAAACTCAACAGCTCCTATAGGGTTTTCGAATTGCTTACATTTGAGCTTCCACTCAGCAGGAGAGAGAGAGAGAGAGAGAGAGAGAGAGAGAGAGAGAGAGAGAGAGAGATAACTGCGATTGCCGAGGCCTCTGACAATTTTGAAAAAAAAATAGAAGAAATTGAAAATGGCTTGGGGGAAGAATGGGGGAAATGGGGGGAAAACCCTGGATCTAGGGTTTTGGGTTCGAAGGGGATGGAGAAGATATAGGAGTGTGGGGGATAGTGAGTGGACGAAAAAACCCTCTCGGTTGGACGTAATGGTCAATCGCGATAGAAAAAACAAAAAGGGAACTTCGGGATATTTTGGCACAGGCAGATCTGCCCTCCCACTTCCTATACACTCTCATCTCTTGCTGTTTATGTGTGATCACAGTTAAATCACGTCAATATTTTATATTACTATTACTTTTTATCTTATTATCTCTATAAAAAAAATTAATATAAAATATTGACGTGACTTAACCGTGACCACACAAAATAGGAAGGGATGGGAGTGTATGGGAAGGTGGAGGGCAAAGAATCTGCCTTCATTTTAGCAAGCACGTTTTCCACCTTTTAGAGAGAATCATTCAACTCATGTACATCATCTATGTTCAAAGTTCTAAAAGATGTTAAAAATTGGTCGGACGGTAGATTAGAATCTAACGCTAGAAAGGAACCTAGACAAATTTAAATAAATTTATGACATAATATATAAATACACACATAATTATTGGAACACATAAATTAAAAGATGATGTTAATTCTTTTTTCTTGATTCGTTGAGTTGTGTTTGAATTGGCACTTAGGACACGTTTGTTAAAGCAGCTCCACCCTTAAGGGATAGGCCGGCTCAAAGCACAAAAAATGGCCCGACACCCCCAAAAACTCCTCCAGCCAACCTAATACGCTAGCACCCAGCCCAAGCCAGTCTCTAGGGCGGCCTCGAATGTGTTGAGCCAAGGGACGGCTTATGTGACGTCACGTTGGCATCAGCATGACGTCACAGGGCAGTTTAAATTTTTTTTGCGCCAGGCGCGTGGGAAACACGTGCGAGTGGGCGCGCGTTCCTAACAAAAAAAGGTGACAAGGCCCACCGTTGCAACGCACCAATTTGTAACCCGTGCTAGTTATGGGCCGTTGGATTTCCAAACGGCTAGTTTTCTGAACCGTTGGATTTCCAATAGTAAAAAAAATTTGAAATTCGAACCCAATGGCTAATGATGTGGCGCGTTCTAGGCCGTCCGATGCCAAGATCAACGGTCCACGATTTTCGTCCAAAAAAACAAAACAAAAAAAGCCAAACGGTCAGAATTATGACCCTTGCCCATGTGTCCACATCTGGGCTGTTGGATTTGAATCTTTTTCAAATCCAAAGGTCCAGATTAATTAAATTATTAAATATTGTTTCAAAATATAGAAGAAAAAAAATTTCTATAAGTACCTAACTATCATCTTCCACCTTTTACCACGTTTCAATATTTTCAACACTTTCAACCAAAGCTTTCATATACTTTTTTGGTTGAAAATCTGATCGAAATCTTGGTTGAATTATTGTAAACAGATATTGACACGTGGCACATTGGGATTGGTTGAAAATCTTATCGGAAATCTATCCACAAAATAGTACTTTCAGATAATGACACATGGAGTGACAAGATTGGTTAAAAATCATATCCGAAATTAAAACTAAATTTTTTTATTTATTATTTTATAAAAAAATTAATAATATTTTAAATTGACCCAATGCCAACGCATTTTGTAAGGATGCAGATCGTTTGTGTCAGCGCATTTTTTAGGGGTGGAAATGCATTTGGCCAATTATTGTTTATTGGAGTCTATCATGTTCAATAAATGGATTAAATGGGCTGGATGTCAATATATATTTTTTAGGGGTGGAGTTGCTCTTAGACCTTCTTAGATAGGACCGGCTTAAGTGGGACTAGTGAGCTATGTTTGGTGGACACAGGACGTTAGCCGGGACTCGCGTGGACTACGGGCATCACTAACACGATCTTAACAATCCCATCCAAAAGAGTGGGATTGGTAATTCCGTCTTCCCTTCGTACCAACAAGAGTAGCAGCTGCGTCTGGATCTGGGTATCAGATGGGATGAACCGCTCCGGCCGATCTGGTTGACAAGCACCGGACATCAGTGCTACAATAGAAATTGAATGGTCGTGAGCGCTGAATCGACATACCTAAAATCATACAGCCATCAGCCCAAAATAATCCTCATTAGAAGAATCAATTATGCAGCACGAATCAAATTCGTGTCAGCCCACTTGGCCTTTTTCAAGTTAGATGCTGATTTCCACCATTGTTATGTTGAGAAAGAGAGAGAGAGAGAAAGAGAGAGAGAGATAGAGAGAGAGAACCGTAGGGTTTAGGTATAAGGGTTTTGAGATTTGGAGGGATTAATTCTTCTGAAATTAGAATGATCCATGAGCATGGATATCAGAAAAGATGATCGCAATGGGAGATCAAATCTTCTGCACCCAAAATAGGTGTGGCCTCTTTGTGGCCCAAATAAGTGTCTGACACATATTCAATATCTTAATTTTTTTTAATTTTGTTGTCATGAATTTAATGTGTCAAACACTTATTGGGCCCACAGAGAGGCCACACCTATTTTGAGTGCAGAAGATTTGATCTCTCGCCATGGCAGGCAGTCGGTGAGAGGGATGTGGATGGCAGCTAAGAATTGTTTTTTATTTGTTTAAGGTGAATTAAAAAAGGGAAATTTTATTTAAACCAAGTAACCTATCTTTACACCCAATTTACTCTTTTGCACCCATTTGATTTTTAACTAATATATCTCTTTAAATCCAAATTTATTACCTAATATACCCTTATAAATCCAATTCAATATGTGAATTGATTTTTACACCCATTTGATTGTTAACTCTATCTTGACGCTGTTTGGAAATGGACAGTGAGAATTGGGGTGTGAATTCAGCCATGACTGACAAATTTCCCCATCACAACCTCAAGGTAGTAGAGGTAGTAGGGTAGCGTGTTCGCAGAAATGTTGTTGAACATGTCATGTATTTGATAGAGAATGTTGTAGGACTCGAGAAAATTGTTATTGATCCAGTCAAGTGGTGTTGTATTCATCCTACTGGAGTGAATGGAACATAGTATGTTGTGCAAAACCTGCGTTTCTTTCTAGTTACACATCCTGTTAAACCTGGAGCTACGTTGCAGCGTATAGTAATCAAGGTTTTATAAAGAAGGTAGCCGCGTTCAGCGAATATAGTAATGCAGATGCTGCTGGTAGATTTTCTTTTTTGCCAAGAGCAGCTGGTGTTTTGCATTTGGTTGAATCTTGTTCCCCAATTCATTCAGGAATTGACACATAGGGCCCAAAGAATATGAAGCGAGAAATAATTACTGAGAATTTACAGACTGAAATTTATTGATTTGGAATAAATAATGGATAACTTTGAAGATTGAAAACAACTAATGGAATATGTTCAGCTAACTCCACAAATGAAATCGTATGACGAAAGATAGCATACAAGTAACAGCAGCGCCACCTACAAAGTTACAATTTTTCTTCCATGTTGAACTACAAGCTTGATCCGTCAGAGAAAATATTTGCAATATCTGCAAGTCTTTTTGGTTTTTATGGGTGCAGATGGACAGTGGGAGAACAACTGCAACAATTTGTTATTGCAGAAAGATAAACAAACTATGTGGGATTGATTGAAAAAAAAAATTAAAATCAAAATACTCATCTTCTAAACTCTAAAAAATTGAAATCAAACGAACAAAAAATTCATAAATTGAGTCATGCCTTGGTTGGAGGATTCAAAACTTCAAAATCATCATCCATCAATAAAAAAAATTTGTTTTTCTCTATGAGAACTATGTGCGTTTGTTGCATCAGACTGTCTCAGACCGGACTAGCTGCAGAGACTAAGTTGGACTGGCTTAGACTAGACTAAGCTGGACTAACTTAGTGAAGCGTTTGGTGCAGTATCGGACTAAATAACTAAAATAATAAAAATAATAATTAAATCTTATCTTTTACATTTTTTTCTTTTTCTTTTTTTTCCCTTTTTTAGAAATCTCCCACTCCCGAAAGCTCTCATGCCCATCTAACTCCCTCTCACTCTCACTCTACTTTCCCCTTCATCGTCAAACTCCATTCATTTTCACTATTATCAGAAAAAGCCATCTTTTGGATGTTGAAATTGCAAACCATCAAACTCCATCCTTTTCACTATTATCATCAAACTCCACCCTTTTCACAACTCAAGCATTTTTTAAGAATATAATATGGGTTTTGTAATTGATTTTTGTTTTCTGGGTTTTGGCTGGCGTCATGGAATTTGGTGACGGTGTCGTGGCGGATGAAGGCGCGGTCGAGCGGAGGTCGAGCAAGCCGAGGATCTGAGCAGAGGGGAATTGTTGCCTCTCGACTACGAGATTGATGATAAACACGAGATGCGCTCGGGGAGGCGCAGGGAGTGACGAATCTACCTGATTTTGGGTTTAAGTTCTGGGGGAGGAGAGAGTAAAGAGAGAGTGAAACAGATAGCAGGGAGAAGTCTTAGCTATAGCTAGTCCCATGGTTTTCGGGGACTCTCGCTAAGAACCTTTAGTGAAGCCTTTAGTGTAGGCGAGTTCGGGCTAGTCTCATTAACACTAGTCCCGGATGATAACAAACACCGGACTGGACTAATAGTTAGTCCAGTCTAATCTAGTGACAGTTAGTGAAGGCAAACAAACGCCCCCTAGGGTTTAGCCGGAATGAACATAGGATAAACAAAGAGTGATCGTAGGGTTTAATTATAGTGTTTGGGTTTATTGATAAATTTGAGTTTTATTATTAATTTCATTTTGTACTTAATAGTAATTATGCAATAGGGTAAAATAGACAATTAACATTTAAAATTTAAGTTGGGTGTAGAAATAGTTTACATGGGTTTAAATAAAATTTTCCATTAAAAAATGACATAACTATTTTGGCTCCCAAACTTTATTTAGTCCGACAGTTCATCAAACATTTCACTAAGTCAATCTAGTTTAATCTAATATAAGCCAGTCTAGTTTAGTTCTTGAACTTAGGGCTGGTTTGGTATTGCTGTGCTTTGAAAAAAAGCTGCTTCTGCTGTGCTGTGAGAATAAGCAGCTGTGAAATAAAGCAGCAGAGTGTTTGGTAAACTTTTTTGTAAAAGTGCTTTTGAAAAAAAAAAGTAGTATTATAGTGTTTGGTGAACTTTTATGTAAAACAGATGTGAAAAAAAGCCAGTTTTTCAAAGCTGGGTTTTGCAGCTTCTTGTTTTTGGCTTTTTTTCATCCAAAACTGTGAAAAAAAGCTGAAGCTGAATGTTTACCAAACACCAAAAACTGTCACAGCTTTTTTTCATAGCAGTTTTTTTTAAAATCACCTCAATCCCAAACTGAGGCTTAGTCCAGTCCAAACTAATTTGGTTGAACAAATGCACACTTAAAGTTCTAAGATACACTTTTAGTGATGGGATTTACAAAGTAAATTAGTCAAAATTTTATAAATTAATAATCATGTTATTAGTTAAGTCATGGTGGAACAAACGTACCCTTAATGTCACATCCCGGCCCGGGGTGGATCACTTTCCGGGCCCGCTCCACCACCATAGCACGATATTGTCCGCTTTGAGCCCCGACCACGCCCTTACGGTTTTGTTTCTGGGAACTCAGACGAGAACTTCCCAGTGGGTCACCCATCATGGGAGTGCTCTCGCGCGCTACTCGCTTAACTTCGGAGTTCCGATGGAACTCGAAGCCAGTAAGCTCCCAAAACGCCTCGTGCTAGGTAGGGATGAGAATATACATTTAAGGATCACTCCCCTGGGCGATGTGGGATGTTACAATCCACCCCCTTTAGGGGCCCGACTTCCTCGTCGGCACAGTTCCGGCCAGGGATAGGCTCTGATACCAATTGTCACATCCCGACCCGGGTTGGATCACTTCCCGGGCCCGCTCCACCACCATAGTACGATATTGTTCGTTTTGGGCTTACCATTCCCTCACGGTTTTGTTTCTGGGAACTCACGAGCAACTTCCCAGTGGGTCACCCATCTTGGGAGTGCTCTGGCCCCCTTCTCGCTTAACTTCGGAGTTCCTACGAAACTCAAAGCCAGTGAGCTCCCAAAAGGCCTCGTGCTAGGTAGGGATGAGAATATACATATAAGGATCACTCCCCTGGGTGATGTGGGATGTTACACTTAAACATATAAACAATCATAGTAAAAACATTAAATCCTTATTTTAATTCTAATTACAAATTAATAAGTATGTTATTAGTTGAGTCACGGTGGAATTTGGAATTTTTTTGTTTTATTTGGTCGGGTCGCCGAGAAAATCGCCGTAGTTCTCTCGGATTCGAAACGAGGGAATGGTCTTGGTGTGGTGCTGTGATCTCGTTGGAGAGAGGACGCAACATAAACGAAGCAAGGTCTTCGCAGAGGGAGGACGCCAAGCGATGCAAAGGAGACGAAGCAGGTCTTAGCAGTCCCGTGGTTTCCGGGGGGCTTCGCTAAGACGACCTAGCGAGGGAGATAGTCCACACGAGTCCGGGCTAGTCTCACTTAAGTTAGTCCCAAGCATACCAAACATAGGACAATAATCCTAGCTCGTCCAGTCCTACTTAAGAAGGTGAAACAAACACACCTTAAAAGTCTTATCATATTTTATTTTTGTTCATACTGCATAAAGCTCCAACAATGACTTCTGTGCTGCAAACCTCCGAGGAAGGTCCCGCTCTCGTCGTCGTCTGATTCCTCTGAGCTGACATGGGCCCTCGCAGTTAGACAAAGAAAGAGAGCTTGACATATTCAAATTTACCTAGTACTCAAATCCCCAAATTCAATTCAAACATACAAATTTGCAGAAGAATCTTTAATTCTTTGATGAAAGTAAAAAGGTGAGAAAAACTAGGAAGAATCACCTGAAATTCTATTAGTTTGTTTCACTTGATTCTAAGTTGTGAATATTGATTTGGGATTGTTGATGGTGTTGCTTAAGATTATAATATATGGGTTTGAATGAATTATATGTTACTATATATCAAATCGTTGCTCAAAGGTTGCCGTCGAGGTTGCAGACTCAGATGGGTTTGCTTCCATTCCATATCCGTGGGACGACCAAATGCTCAAAGTTCATGTAACGTAATGTAGCAATGGATATCTTCTCAATCCGGAAATATTTGATTGTGGTTTACTTGCTGCTGACTACATTCTGTTTCTGTTGCGTTGAATTTTCTATTCTGTGGGGTATTTGGATTCTCTTAATTCATTGGAAAGATTCAATTCTGGGTTGTAAAATGTAATTTGAGGTTTTCAAGTTGATTTTTTGGTCATGCACATACAAGTGAAAGATTTGATTTTTCCGGAGTGGTGATCATCTAGTTATGATTTTTCTAGAATTTGGATGTTAGGATTTGGATTTTGCAGAAAATGTTGACGTTGGGGTTCAATTTTTTTGTATTTGTATAAAATTTTGTTATTATCCTCCTTCGTAGTCCGACACTGCATCAAACGCTTCACTAAGCTAGTCCAACTTAGTCTAGTCTAAGCCAGTCCAGTTTAGTCCCTGAAGCTAGTCAAGTCCGAGACAGTTCGGCGCAACAAACGCACCCTTAGTAAATACTCATTTTACCTTTTTAAATTTATGATGTTCACGGCTTGTGTTGCATTTTATCCTATAATTGTTCGCGTTTTTTAACATGCGGACTGCATTTTGTGGACCTTAAGCCATCTCCAACCGAAAGGATTAAACAAGCCCATCTAGAATCATAGCTCTATAAAAAATTATTTGTTAATAAACAGTGTCAGACCATATTCATATTCATCGTCATCTTCAACCGAAAAAGCTAAATATAGTTTCCTCAATAATTTATTATTTTTTAATTTTATACAAATGAAAATAGTTTTCGTAGCCAACAGCCAATAATTCGATTAAAAAACCAATTACAAGTTATATCATTGTCAGGTATCTTGTTAAATGAATTTAAAAAGAGTAAATTGTAGCTATGGTCCTTAACTTTAACTCAATTGGAGCAATGGTCCCTCAACTAAAAATTCATTACCATTGGTCCCTCAACTTATCAAAACGTGCAGCTATGGTCCCTCAACTAAAAATCCATTACCATTGGTCCCTCAACTTTAATTCAACTGGAGAAATGGTCCCTTAACTTTAACCCAATTGTAGCAATGGTCCTTCCAATGTAACTCGTTTTGACAAAATTTTTGACATAGTTGACAAAAAGAACCATAATTATACACTTTGATGAGTTGAGGGACCCTAATTGTATAAATGGTCATTCTAATATAACTTATTTTGACAAAATTTTGACAAAATTTATGAAAAGGACTATAGCTACACATTTTGATAAGTTGAGGGACCAATGGTAATGGATTTTTAGTTGAGGGACCATTGCTCCAATTTGATTAAAGTTGAGGGACCATTCGTACAATTTACTCATTTAAAAAATTCATTTTTTTTTTTTTTGAAATCTATTTAGTGGGACAGGTGTCTAACATCAATGAAGCAAGAAATATTTTTAAACTTCTTCTTCCTCCTTCATTCCTTCAAATGCCAACCCAGTATCAGTCCATCGAGTAGCAGAAGCCGCATAATACTTATGTTTGAGTCGCGCGATTCAAAATGCAATTCTTAAGAGTTACTGAGCCGTGCCTCACCTCAATCTGAAAAAAATAAGCCTATAATGTTGGAGTTTTTGAGCTCCTTTAGTCCCACATCGGGGAACTCAAGGGAACTTGAGGTCCTTATATTAAGTTAGTCACATTTAATAGTGATTAGGTGTTGGATCATTTGGAATGAGGATTGAGGTTTGAGCCACTAATTGTGTGGATTAGGCTTGATGATTATACCATAATATTAATATAAATATAAATTAATTAGATCATTAATTTTAAATTCGAATTAAGTTTTTAATTAAAAATGTTTTGATTAATAGACTTCTTTGGAAATGGTTGTGTATAGACCTGGTATTTTGGACCCGACCCATTAATATTAGTATTTGGGTGGATGCTTAACGGGTCGGGTCGTTAACAACCCGTTAAATAACGGGTCATTTTGGGTCAACACGTTAGCACTCGTTAGTTGATGATGTTTGAGTAATTTCACTTTGGGTCACTTTGGGTGCATGCTTCTCATTTAATGCTTTACTCTTGCTTAAACAGTACTACTCAAACACTTTTGGGGTTGCCCGAATAAGGCGTACCCGGAAATGAGAACGGTCCAAGAGACAAGGTTTCTCCTGGGCATTCCATCAAACAGTTGGTGGGCGTAGTCCAAGTGACCAAATTTGGCATACATATTGATGGAAGAATTGCCTGCCAAATATAGATTATGTTTTTTTTTTTCTTCAGAAAACTTTGTTAAAGAATCTGACCTCCACTCAAAGAATCGCCGGCCAAAGATAGATTATGTTTTTTTTCTTCAGAAAATTTGTAGGTCCTCAATTATCCCCTCATTGATTCAGAGTTCATTCGACCTCAGGTCCCGCCATGGGCATTAAGACCAGAAATAGGCATTGATCGATGAGCAAAATCTGACAAAAGCTTCCGCTGATGCTCATCTGTGTGAGGAAGACTGGCACGCAGAAGCTCCACAGGCATTTCACGATGTATCGCCTTGGTGGCCTCTGAACCAATAACTTCCGTGCTTTGCTGACTCCATATAAATATTGATTATACTATAGTTTCATACTTACTCAGGCAATACTTGGTGAGCAGACCAAAAAATTCATCAAATGATGCCTGCCAAACGGCACGGTTAGAAATGCTACAGCTTCCAGCAGTGTGAGGGTCGCTTAAGAGTACATTTGCATTGGAATGCAAAAAAATAAATAAATAAATAAATTGTTAACGGGTGAAACGAGTGACCTATTAGATTAACGGGTTGGGTTCGGGTGACCCGTTAGCTTAACGGGTTGAATTGAACCCGACCCGTTTACAGGTCTAGTTGTGTAGCTTCATGTACATCCAAAAGGTATTTGAAGAGGTATGAAAGAGCCTATATAACTGGAGTCTCAGTTCCATCATACATCATCTTTTCTTCCTCCTTCACTTCCGTACAAACTTTCCAGAGAGTAAACACACAAAGCAAATTCGCTAGAATTCTATAATCCAATGCGGATCATAGAATTAGGTAGCTGAATCCTGATCGAGCAGACGTTGTAGAACCACAAGCACAAGAGTGGGACGGAAATACTGTTCAAAGGACATAGCTTTTGCGCTAGCCTCTACCTGTGGTTAATCAAGTTAGTACCATTTTAATTCCTGTATTTATTTCTGTTATTTTTATTTATTTCGGAATTGTTCTCCAACATATAAATCTACCAGTTGTGATCCATTATTCACCGAAATAACGAAATTAAATTAAAGCTTAGTTCAGTTTGAGAGAGAGAAGGCAGGGATGAGAAAAGGAAGAAGGGGATTTGCAGCTAGCCGTTGGATTCTTTCAAGTCCAACTTTAGATATGCAGCTTGATGCTGATGGACCTCAGCAAACGAGCTGGCTATCAGGCCAAGCTTGGCCAGCCTAAGGCCATCTTCAACCGACCTGGTCAAAAGGTCATATGCCATAAAATAGCTTGTTTAACACGAAAATCGTCTCTAATCGAGGGCTAGGCCAAAGGGCTTGTGGGACCTAACGGGCCAAAAATCTGAAATCAAGCCAGTGGGCTAGCCATATCCAGCCATTCAGCCCTCCAGCCCAGCCCATTTAAAGCCTAACGGCTACTTGACGTCAGGTTACCGTTGGAATTTGATTTTTTTTTGTTGGACGAATTTTTTTTCCTATAAATACCTAAGTCATTCCTACACCATTTCTCACATCCTTTTCACCATTACATACTATCTTACCTCATTTTATTTCAATTCTTCACATTCTATTCTCTTACCTCTTCCAATAATTTTTCCTTTAATTTTTTCAATAATGTTCAAATGGCCACATCTTCAATCAAATGAAGGGTTTGGACCCGAAAAGAAGATGAAGCTCTTTGTAGGGCTTATAGATGGGTCTCGGAAGATAGTGTCAATGGTAGTTCTCAAACAAGTGAAGGCATTTGGACTCGTATGTCCAAAAAGTACTATGAGTTCTAAGAAGACACCACTCCACCGAATCCCCGAAACCACAAGAGTTGTTCTTTACGATGGAAAAAACATCTTCAGCTAAGTTTGAATAAATGGCATCAAGCCGTGTTAAATGCCGAAAGTAAACATGAAAACGGCGCCAGTCTATACGACGAAGTAAGTGTTTTCATAAATTAATTTCCTTTAATTTTTGTAATTATATTACATTTAATTTCATAAATGAATTTTCAGGAATTTTTGTAATTATATTTTCTAGGAACGCCAAGTGGAGCAATTGTATATGGATGACATGAAAAAAAACCCTTTACTCATCATGGTTGTTGGGAAATTTGTAAAGGGTGCATGTTATTTCAAGATCCACCTCAAGAAAGATTTGGTATTACGCCAATGTTCGGGTCAAATATAGTTATCATTGAAGAAACAAGGGTAGAAAATCCGTCTCCAGGTCAATCTTCTACCTAGGGCTATAGGATGAAACAAGGCTAGAAAATTGAAGGAAAATGGGAAGGCGGATGAGGAGTTAGCCTTGTGAGAGGAAATGGCCTCCTCGTTGCGATTAATGGCGGAGCAAAATGCCATTGCTGCGGAAGAAATGAAGCATAGACACAAAAAACGGGCAAAATAAATACAAGAAGAGATGGATGATAGGAACATGGAAAGGAACACTAAAGATTATACTTCAATGAGTAAAGCATATTGTGATAGGAAAAAGAGGGAAATTATGGCATGACGGGCATCCGACTATACTCCTACAATGGCAGATGAAGATGATGATTATAGTCTTTAAATTTAAGTTGTTGAGTCTTTAAATTTAAGTTGTTGTACTCTTTAAATTTAAGTTGTTGAGTCTTTAATATTTAAGTTGTTGTACTCTTTAATATTTAAGTTGTTGTATTCTTTAATATTTAAACAACATGAAACTTAAACAACTTAAACAACATTTAACAACATGAAACTTAAACAAGTCCATTACACATACTCCATTGCTCTTTTGGCCTAAAGATGTGCAACAAGATCCTGTTGTAGGTACTTGTTTGTGATACGCGAACGTATCATCCTATGACGCCTCATGTACTCATTTAAAGAGATGTTACCAGTTCTTAGATCCAGGCAAATTAGATCCATCATATATTCTTGCACGAGCCTTCCTTGACCTATTTGGATCCTCTTGGTCGTTATCAGACTCTCGATCAATATAGTCATCTCGCTCATCCTCCATAATCATGTTGTGTAATATGATGCACGACATCATATGGAGTTCAATTTATCTAGACTTCATCCTCTTGCCGGTTCCTTAATGATTTTCCATCGTGCTTGTAGAATACCGAAAACTCTCTCAACATCTTTCCGGTACGCCTCTTTGTGTGAGGTAAACTACCTTTCGGCGTCATTCATAGGGTTTCCAATTTCTTGGACAAGTGTTGCCCACTTTGGGTAGATGCCATATGCTAGGTAATACCCCACTTATTGTACTGATGCCCATTGATGTAATAGTCAAGTTGAGGTGATTTACCTTCTGTCAGGTTATTAAAGAGGGGTGAACGCCCGAGTATTGTAATGTCATATTGGGATCTTGGGACTCCAAAGAAAGCATGCCAGATCCATGTGTCAAACGAGGCAACCGTCTCTAACACAATAGTTGGCTTTCTCAATCTTCCGTTAAATCCTCTTTGCCATCTGGTGGGACAGTTCTTCCACTGCCAATGTATGCAATCTAATGACCCTATCATGCCCAGAAAGCCACGTTCTTCAGCTTTGCAAATAAGCCGAGCAAGATTTGCTTGATTTGGTTCACGGAGGTACTCATTTTTGTAAATCTGAACAACTGTGTGACAAAATTCAACAAGATTATCAAGGCATGTATGTGGAGCAAAAAATAATCAAGAAAATTATGGAGGTGACACGTGGATATTTGGGTGAAAATGACAAAATTACCCTCGAGGCACACCGGGATTCTCACGCGCATGCAACAGACAATAACGGCTCAATCAAGGAATATTCAAAGGTGATCAAAATGATATTTATTCAAATCCCTCTCATCACTCCTCATCAAATCCTTATTCAAAAGGTAACTCCTAATTTTCCTTTTTAATTTAGGATTAATTGCCATGTTAATTGCAAGATAATATTTCACATAATATCTTGCAATTATTCACACAATTTCACCATGTATGTGATAGGAGCATATTTATGCGACTTTGTTATCTTATTTCTTTGCATTTACTTCGTTAATTTCCATTTATTTTGGTAATTTATGTTATTTCGTATTATTGAAGGTCCATTTGGTAAAGATGATGACAAATGGCAAAATGGAGCAATTTGGAGCAGTTTTGGACTTGGATTGGATAGCATGCGTGAAGAGCATATGGGCTGGACGTTTTTGGTGTTTAAATGGTGCTAGATATGTGCTAAAATCTGGAGAAATTAAAGTTGAGGCTTGAAAGGCAAGGAATTATACAAGAAAGAGGAATCCTAGTTGGAGAGGAACATTATCTTATCCAACCTTATCTTACTTTATCTTATCTTATCCTATCTTATCTTATCTTCAGTTGCAAGGAGGAATCCTTATCTCATTCAAACACTTTCTACTTGCTTCTTAGAGTCCTGAAATAACTCGAAACACCTAATCCATTTTCTCTTTGGATTCAGTCGTTCCCCCTATAAATATGAAATTCCTGCACCAATTTAAGGAGTGTCATGCCCACCATTCATCCATTGAAGTTGCTGGAATTTTCAGAGTTCTTTCTCTCTTTGTTTTAAGTTTCAATATTTATTTTAGATTGCTTTTCAGTTATGATGAACATGTGTAACTAAGTTTCTTTTTAGCTAGAGGAAGCCATGATCATATGTTTTATATAAATTGATTACATCCAATTATTGTTTCATAAAACATGAATGCAATTTACTTATCTGCTTTATAGAGAACTTATTCTTGTATGTTTATTAAGGGTGCACACTTAGCTTGCATGCAGGGATTTGATGCTAGAATATAAGGGAATTTCACCTAATCATTATGAACCTATATTTGTAAGTAGTAAAGTCACTAGTCATGATTGAGTTAAGTAAATCCTTGGCAGGAGTATCATGCTTTTCATAGTTACAAATGCTTTGTCAATGCTTACGATTTTCACACAGCTTAATGATCTTTGAGATGTATCTCTATCATGCTTTTCATAGTTAGGGAGCTTGAGAAGAATAATTTGGATGCATCGCTGAGTCCAATTCAATGAACTTAGGAAAATCTGAGAGTTAATTAGTGTTGTTCACAATTAATTTGGGGCATTGTCATTCATGGTTTATAGGAATAATAACTGGAAATCGATTTGTATGCATATGATTCATATGTGGAGAATAATCCTTTAACTATCCTTTCATCCATATTTCATTCACAACTTAATTTACTTGCTGCCACTTGTTCAATGTGAAGAAGAACCCAAAGGAGTCGCTTCGCGACTATGTGAAGAGGTTCAAAGCAGAGAAGGCAAAGATAGTCGAATGCAACGACTAAATAGCTAGTGCAACCTTCCAAAAAAGCACTCACAGCAGATCACCCGTTGTTCGAAGAATTGATCATGAAAGAAGATCTAACTCTGGTATACTCTTTCGCTTTGGCAGAGAAGCATGCACTTTGGGACGATGCTCGACAAGCAGACAAGGCACCCAAGCAACCTCGAAAAGAATCGGCAGTAGCTTAAAAGAAGGAGGACGGGAAACAGTACAATAACAAAAGCAGGCATGAGGGTAAACGCAGGGACTGATCCCCTACTAAAAGAGGCCCGACGCCGAAGAACTATTCTAAATTCTTGATTGTGATCCACCAATCCTCCGCGACATCAAGAGCGAACCATGATTCAAGTTACTGAAGCAATCAAAGGGAGATACCTCCAAATTGGACCACACCAAGTACTACGCATTCCATCGAGGTTCTGGCCACACAACTGACAACTGCTATACTTGGAGGAACTACCCAGAGAATTTGGTGAAAAAAGGCTAATACGGTCAATATTGCATACATTTTCATGCTCTTTAGTTTAGATTCTTGTTATGTTTTTGAGTGAATTTAGTTTGTTTCACTTCGTTTTATGTTTTTCTTAGATTTGAAGAGTGAAGACGAAGAAAGAAGAAAAAAGAGCACTTTTGCGATAAAATGAGTTTGGCTTGCTGGAAGCAGAAGCTACTTGTGCAGATCAGCCAACTTTACGGAATAAACTGTACTTCCTCAAAATGAACCAGCTATTGAGCCTTGTACCATTGGAAAGATATGGAAGTTATCTTTTAGAAGAATTTTACGGTTCGTGATTTCGAGTGTCCTAGAAGACGTTATAGTGATTCTTGTATCGGACGTCTGTCAACAAGGTTTACGCGGGATTTGCAAAGAGATTTCAGATTTACAAATTTTAATAAAAGGAAACGTGCAGAACAAAAAGAGAGCTATTAGAAGAGGTCAAGACTATCTGAAAAGGTTCATACTTAATATATTTACTAGTTTGGTTTGCCACATCATCAGTATACCAATCCAAGTAAGAAGAGAATTCAAGAGTCCTATTCAAGTAAGGATTTCAGCATTTATTCAAGAATAAAATAAGAGAGACGGAGGGACTTTTAAAGAAGGGTTCTTTTGGGGGGATTCTCTGCGTGTTTTTGGAAGAAGGAGCAGCCACCAGCCATTTTTCCTATCCATCTTCATCGTTCGGAAGTTTTTCATGTTTTTAAGATTTTTAATTCTGTTTTCGTATTCTATGAGTAACTAAACTCTTTTTCTAGGGTTAGGATGATGCCCTAGCATTGATGTTTATGGTTTTTAATGTATTCATTGGATTTCTTACTCTTTTCATATGAATGCTAATCACTGTTTGATTTGTTACTTTTGTTTGAGTTCTCTGATTGATCACCACAGGACTTTGCAGTTAGTAAGATTGGAAGATGAATTTGAGGCTGAACAACAATATAATTCAATTAGCTTCTTGTGGTTAAGTGTGGTAAATTACATTATTGCTTGACAATTTGCTTGGTTCCCTTGTTTTCTAGAGTGTAAAGAGTCCTACTTGTTAAATTTATGCCTTAACCAGGATAGACTGCATGTTAGGATATACGACCTCCGCCTGAACTAGGAGAGAATCATTCATTTAAGGAAAACTATGGTCTAATGTGCCTGACAAGGACTTAGATACGAGAATTATCATCTAAAGAATCAAAAGATTCATTGAATGCATTGAAACCTAAACTAGATTGCTTGTGGTTGATTTCGAATCCCTAGAATTTTTCATCACTTGCCTTAAAACTCAATGTTTTTTTCTCTTTAATTTTAGTTTTAATTTTAAGGTTCTGTTTTTGTTCATTTATAAAATCATCACAACAAACTCTTCACATCTTTGATTGATTTATTAATTAAGATCGAGTCTAGTTCGTTGTTTGGGTTTATATTTTTTTGGGTTTGTGTGTCATTAATATAATTAGATTTGGTTTAGTTTATCAAATTGGAGATTGAATTAGAATCTTCGTGGGAACGATACTTAGACTTGCAAAATGCTATATTACGACTATCTTGTGCACTTGCAAGTTTACACCAAAGGCAAGGTCGATAGATACTCGAACAAGCCAACTGTGCATCTTTGAAGAAACATAGATGCTGATGAAGAGCCGTCAATCAAGACAATCCGAATCAATGGCATCTTCACCAAATCTGAGCACTTAGGGCTCACCAACAACTCTAAGAAGAGGAAGATCCAGCAGGCTCTACTAGTCTCACAGGCCCAGGCAGTCAACACCCAACCTGGACCCATCATTGGCTTCATCGAGTAGGATGCCAAAGGCGTCGACTTCCCACATGACGACGCACTAGTGGTATCTGTCCAACTAACCCACACTATAGTCGACATAATGATTGTGGACACTGGAAGTATGGTTAACCTACTTCAGCTCTCAGTAATTCTGAAGATGGGCCTGGAAAGCACAATCATACGCCAAGCGGAGGTACCTACCAGATTCAACGGACACATCTCGACTGCCATCGACAACATTACACTTGACGTGAGAACACCACCAGTTGTCTCAAAGTAAATGTTCACGATAGTAAGCGACCCGTCTCCCTACAATGGGATTCTAGGGCAACCTTGGCTGATAAAGCTAGATGCCGTAACCTCCGTCAAGTATCAAAAAATCCGATTCCATATCCTGGAAAAAGGAATCGGAGAAATCAAGTCTGACCAGGCCACATCTTGACGATGCACTGTGCAACTACTGAATGAGTAAAAAAAGAAGACCTTTACCCCCGTAAAGGCTACTGAGATCCAAAAGGACGACAAAGCTACCAAATAGCAATCACAGCAGACGAATCAAGAAAATGGTGTCAAATCAATGCGCCAGCATGCGAGATGGGATGGAAACCCAAAGAGAACGCCGATCATATCATTCTTGATCCCAAGCAACTGGAAAAAACTGCTAAAATCGGCTCATGTCTAAGCCCGAAAGAAAATGAGGAACTCACCACTTTCCTTAAGGAAAATCGTGACATCTTCGCATGGTCACCTTCTGACATGCCCGGCATCGACCCTAAGATAGCTTGCCACAAGCTGCACGTCGACCCCGCTACCAAACCAGTGATCCAAAAGAAAAAACATTTCGCACCCGAATGAGTGGCAATCATCGAAGCAGAAATCGACAAGCTATTGGAGGCCGAATTTGTAGAAGAGGTAGCCCACTCAGCATGACTTGCCAACATCGTGCTAGTAATGAAGGAAGAGAAGGGCAAATGGAGGGTTTGTGCAGACTACACCGACCTCAACAAAGCATGCCCAAAAGATCCTTATGCAGTTCCCCAAATTGATCTACTAGTATATTCAACTTTTGGGAACCAGCTGCTTAGTTTTTTGGACGCATACTCCGACTACAACCAAATAGCCATACACGAGCCCTACAAAGAGGAAACAACATTCATGATCGAGCGAAGCACCTACTGCTACAAGGTCATGCTTTTCGACCTTAAGAACGCTGTAACCATTTACCAACGACTGGTAAACATGATGTTCAAGAAGCAAATTGGAGTAACCATGGAGGTCTACGTCGACGACATCATAGTGAAGGGCAAACAGCGATCAGGACACATCGATAACTTGGCAGAAACTTTCGACATCCTTAGAAAGTACAAGATGAAGCTCAATCATGTCAAATGCTCATTTAGAGTATCTTCAGGCAGATTCTTAAGGTACCTAGTAACCCAACGAGGAATCGAAGCACATCCCAAGCAGATCCGAGTAATTCGAGAGATGAAGTCTCTAACTTCCTTGAAGGAGATCCAAAGCTTGATCGGACGAGCAGCCGTGCTTAGCCGCTTCTTGTCGCGGTCCATCGATCGATGCAAGCCTTTTTTCAAAGTAATCAAGAGGGCACAACGAGATAAATGGGATGATGAGTGCGAAAAAGTTTTCCAATACCTGAAGAAGTATCTCACATCACCTTTCTTACTATCCAAGCTGAAAGTAGTGGAGGACTTATCCATCTACTTGGCAGTCTTGGAAGAAACAATGAGCTCTGCCCTCATGCGAGAAGAGCTGGGAGCCCAACTGTCGGTATTTTACACTCTAAAGCTCTTCTCGATGCGGAAACTAGATATTCGAAGAACGAGAAATTAATTTTAGCGTTAGTTGTTGCAGCTTGGAAGCTCATACCATATTTTCAAGCTTATACAGTCATCGTTATGACTTAGTATCCTCTACGATCAATCCTACACGGTCCATATGCTTCTCAACAAGTAATGAAATGGGCGTTGGAACTTGGCCAATACGACTTAATTTTTCGACCCCACACGACGATAAAGACCCAAGCCTTGGCGAACTTCATAGTAGAATTCACGCCTATCCTAGGCGATGCAATAGAGTGACACAACGACTCCCCGGAGGTAACCGAGCACGCCCTAGCCACGCCTACTTCACCCGATGTAGACTTCTGGCATTTGCACATCGACAACGCATCCAACTATAAGGGCTCGAGAGCAGACGTGGTCCTTGTCACCTCAGATAGTTCGATGCTCGAGCATGCAATCACTCTAGGCTTTAAAGCATCAAACAATGAAGCAGAGTACGAAGCTCTACTAGCAGGCCTCCGAATGGCAAAAGACTTGGCGGTGAAAAAGCTTGGAATTCATTCTGATTCCGTGCTAATCACCAGCTAGACTACTGGGGAATACAAGACAAAACATCCGAAGATGGCGCAATACCTAGAGAAGGTACGAAAGCAACTTAAGGCGTTTAAGATTTACACCCTCACTCAAGTTCCATGGGCAGACAACGCCCACACGAACATGCTAGCCGGCCTAGGCTCTGCCCTCGACCATTAACTCAAACACTCTATACTGGTGGAATATCTAGATAAGCAAAGTATAAAGGTGGAGCTAGCAGCCAAGGTGTCACAGGTTAGTAACACTCCAAATTGGCAAGATTCCATTATAGACTACCTGGTCAATAACACACTCCCTATAGAAATATTGGAGTCTAGAAAACTCCAAACAAAGGCAACACGTTACTACATATGGAATGGCATTTTCGTCCAAAGATCCTACACTGGACCATATCTTCGCTGCCTAGCGTCTCCCGACGACCTAAAGGTTCTAAATTCAATCCACGAAGATGTTTGTGGAAATCACTCTAGAGGCCGATCCTTAGCGCAGAAGGCTCCTAACGCAGGCTACTATTGGCCTACTATGCATTAAGACGTTAAGGAGTTAGTACAAAAATATGACCGCTGCCAACGCTACAAGCTGGTACTAGCACTGCATGCCAGCGAACTACACCCGCAGATGAGTCATTGGTCGTTCATGCAGTGGGCAATCGACTTGGTAGGGCCAATACCGCCCGCTACTAAGGCAGAGGTATGATGATCTTGGCAACTAACTACTTCACCAAATGGGTAGAAGTAGAGCCCATGACAACCACAACTTATACGGACATAAAACACTTCATATGGAGAAACATCATTTGCCGATTTGGCATCCCTCAATCCATTGTCATAGACACCGGCCCGCAATTCGTAGGCAAACATTTGGCAAAGTTTTTCTAGAAATATGGCATCAAGTATCACATGTCCACACCAAGGTATCCTCAAGGTAATGGGCAGGCTAAAGCATCCAACAATATGATTCTCAACTGCCTTGAGAAATCCATCTCTGACAAGAAGGGAAAATGGCCAGATGAACTTCTTAGATGTCTATGGGAGTATCGCACAACCAAACGGCGAGCAACCGGTGAAACTTCTTTCTCTTTGGCATTTGGTTCAGAAGCAATCATTCCTCCCAATGTCATCGAGCCAAGTATCAACACTCTACTGCCAAGTATCAAGCAGAACAGAAATGAGATGGCCACAAACTTAGATTTGGCAGAGGAGAAACGCGAGAAGGTCATCACCCGCATCGCAGCCTACTAACAGTAACTCCTCTCCAGCTACAACAAAAGGGCCAAGATCCGACAATTCCAGCTTGAAGATCTAGTTCGAAGAAAACCTTCATCACTGCCCGCAGAGAAAGCTCCAAAAATATGGATCCCATCTGGGAAGGTCCGTACAAGATCAGCAGAGTAGGCGGCAAGGGTAGTTACATCATTGCCACCATGAACGATAAAGAGATCGAAAAACAATGGAACGCCTACAATCTAAAGAAGTACCATGTGTGACCTCCCGCTACATCAAAGCCCGAAGACTCAAGCAGCTCGATGGGCACCACCTCGCAAACTAAGGACTATCCAATTGTTATGCAGTTCCTACCTTACAGCTAGGTTTTTGTTCATTTCACTCGTTTTTCAATGAGGAATTTAGAAGTAATTTACAACTTAGCTCGGCTGTAAGCTTACAACAACTGATCACTCATGCACTTCAAAAGAAGATCGCGTCATTCTCAAAGACTTATCACAGGAATTGCACCCTCTTAGGGACCAACCATGCTCTCCAGTGTGAGAGGGTAAATTAATTCATTGACACCCATATGGGTCTGCTCTCCAATGCGAGAGGATAAACTATACACTCCGAATATCCAGACGTGGATGAGTCGAGTTGCCCTGGTCTAACTAGGTGGACGATGGCTTACACCGGGATTCTTAGAAGTAGCCACAATGGTCTTTTTCAAGGCTTAGCTAACTGAAGGATTTTTGGTCTATTGGCCTAATTCGCGAGGAACCGAGCCTCAGAGACAGAGGAGGCACATTACGCAGTATGCCCTATGGATGACTACCCTAGAACCTTAAAGCCGCTACCGAGTGCACTAAGGTAGCCTACGGTTTCCAGAAGACTGCCTACGACTTGCCCTTCGAGTAGTAAGCCGTGCTAAACTTATACAACCGCACATTTTTGTGAAAGGTTAACTAGTTAGTGTGCATATATGAAGCTCTATCCACTACCGACATGCTATGCAGTCGATAAGCTTCACCTCTGCCAAGCACGAAATGATCATTTAGATCTACACTAATTCCTAAAATGTTGTGATACTTGTTACGCAACCCACATAATTGGTTACATAAAGAGCAAGGAGTTCTCCCAAACCTTTGCTTACGAAATTCCATACAACCGCATACTTTTGATACAAAAGGATAGCGAATTTCATGGCCCAAAAATCTTTAGTATGTTGTGATACAGGCCACACAACTTAAAGGATTGAAGAAAGCCAAGGTTAACAACAAAGTGGTCATGCAGAATCGTCTGCTTCTGTAAGTAAGGCATCCGGCTGCCGACCCTATGGCCAACAACTTTGCAAAAGTTATGCACCAACACCTATGGTTGCATAGGCTATGTGGGCCTGTCTGTTTATAGAAAAGTAGCACGCATGTCCCTGGTTTAAAGGTCAAATGTTAGGCGTAAACAAAATAAGTGAAGATGAAGAAAAATGAAGGAAGCAAGTTTATTAAATTTTCTAGCAAAATTGATAAACAAATAGCAAAGGCCGAAAGAGTACAAGCAAAGCAAAAAGCAACAAGGAAAACAAAGAAAATCGTAAAGGGTACCTAGAAGACTACTATTCAGCAGCTTGGACATCCCACGACTGCTCGGTCGCCACACCTTCAGCAGCCGCGATGCTCTCAGCAGCGGCATAATCCAGTGCTTAACCTAAAGCTACCCCAGCTTGGGCACCAACTTCTCCAACTACTTCACCAATGGAAACTCAAAGTCTTTCCCAACAAACTCAAAGTTAGATGGCCTACCAAAGAGATAATCTACATAACCCAGGTTGTAGACATCGGCCTGACTCTGAAGCGAAGCCTCGAGCCCTTCAGCTGCTCGTTCACCTCGAGCAGACCAACACGG
This sequence comes from Heteromeles arbutifolia, assembly GCA_024362995.1. Taxonomy (NCBI): domain Eukaryota; kingdom Viridiplantae; phylum Streptophyta; class Magnoliopsida; order Rosales; family Rosaceae; genus Heteromeles; species Heteromeles arbutifolia. The sequence goes on from JANCRC010000012.1 coordinate 21,010,395, forward strand.
ACGTGCTGCAGCTCATCCACTTCCTTCTTCAGATTTTCGTTAATTTTCAATACACCTTGGAGTTCTAACACTTGGGGTTCAAGCCTATTGACGACCTTTCTGAATTGGATCACTTAATTATAAGCAGCAATCAACTCTTCATCTTTTGCGTAAGCAGCAGAATGAAGCTAAAAAATGGCACGCTCAAGATCTTGAATCTGAGGTATGTAACATCCAATCTCTTTCTCTACACTTTCATACTTAACTTGGATCGTGTTAAGCTTAGTCTTCAAGTCAACGATCTCCTAGAGAGCGGTTTCAAGCTGCAGAGAAGTAGGGGCAGAGATATTGGACCCCTTTAAAGCGACGAGCTCAGACTCCAACCTTTTGATATTCTCACATAAAGAATAAGCTTTAGCTGCCATAGTTTTTACCATCTCTTTGGTAGCTTTGGTATCCTCTTGGTCAATGAGCATAGACTCGGCTGCCAGAATTGTCGTTTTCTGCATCATAGCAAGCAGAGCAGTCTTTCTATATTGGGTCGTATGCTTCATAAATGAACTTAGGCAAATAACCCCTTTAACACCATCAACAAGCTTAGCACACATGTCCATGTCTTCAAGCGAATTTGGCTTCAAAAGCGCATAGATCTCAATAGTCTCTCTAGAAACAGGCTTGGTGTATTTCTCACAACTGCCTATGCGAGCAGTCTCATCTTTCTCAGTAGGCGAACCAGTCTCAGCAATAAGAGGAATAGGCTTTGGCGCCACTTTAGCAACGGAATCCACCTTATTGCTCTTCATAGTAAAGCCTTTCTGAAGGTGAACCAGACTTAGCTCCTAACGAACATCTTGGCACAGATTTCGACACTAGGGGCAAGACGAAACCTCTACGCTGAGCAATCCTATCAGTAATCGTACTAGCTACATTCGACATGTCAGGTGTTACCGGCTAAGATCTAGCAGCCTCATTTTTTTCCCCTTTAAAGAAGTCAAGTCAATCACAAGTCTATCGGCAGCAGGCAGACCCTCACGAACAGCAGAGGAAGCCTTCGATTTTTCTCAACCAGCATCTCTTGAGCAGGTTGGGAAAATCTTTTCTTTCCATCTTCATTCACAGCAAGCTCCATGATAGTGATCAGACGAGCTAATGCATCGACCTTGATCCGTTTTATCTCCTCTCTCGGGGGTAGCCCATCTTTCTCCAGGCGAATAGGACTAAGCAGCCAATGTTATTCTTGGTACTCAGCAGGGATACCTAAATCAACATGCACCTTCTTCATATCTGGAGAAATCTTGGGAGTTGAGCCGAATTTTGAATCTACATAAGCAGAATAGGACAATCAACAAATCAGAAAGTAGCTTAGCAAAAGCAGAAAGCAGCCTAGAGACTAAGCAGTCTACTTACCGGTGATAAAAATCATCGGAACGCACAAGGGAAGAACCAAACTCCCACTCTCCACTTATCTCCAAAGTCTCATTGGCCCAGTCATGATCCCCCTTGCTCGAATGATCGAAGAGCCTATGATGGGATCGTAGCTACCTAACTCCATCAATATGGCCTATGTCAAAGAAGTACCAAAATTCGTTGACAGTCGGATCCAAGTCAAAGAATTGGCTTAGATTGAGAAATCTCACCATCACACAGACTGCATTTAAGGAACATTGAGTGGGGGCACACTTCATGGAGCAAAGCACTTCTTGGAAGAAATGCGGCATAGGAAAAGTAAATCTCAACACGAAGTAGTAGGGGTGAAACTTGATGGCTCTCCGAGCTCCACTACATGGCTCACGACTACTACCCTCCTTGACACGCTTTACACGCACCCCAGATGGAATGACATGCCTATATGCTTCAAGGAAATCTCTGAATGAGTCATCAAAGCTAATTGTGAAGTGAGCAGCGTTGAAGTAGCCTACTTTACTCAAATGCCCACCTTAGCGATATAATAGCGGCACACCATTGTCACTCTTGTGGCTTGAAGAAGACATACTCGAAGAAATTCTACAAAGATATAAGGAAGAATCATTAGAATGCTACAAAAACAAAACAAAAAACAAAAAAAAATGGCAGCGCACCAGGCCACATGGCCCAAGACTGCAAGAGTCCAGCAGTCGCGCAAGCCCCACGGCCTAGTCCATCTCTCTCGACCTGCAGGCCTCACAACCCAACCCAATTGGAGGGAGGGCTGGCGCCCCTGCACCTTATTCTCTCACTTCTCGCATGGGTCGAGCCCAACCGTTTGCAAGCCAGCCTCTCTCCAACACGGGCCTAAGCACAATGGCCCAGCCCATCTCTCCAGCGCTCCATCAGGTCAGCCCAAGCTGAGCCACACCCGGCCCAGTTAGTCGCCACCTGTCACATCCCGGCCTGGGGTGGATCATTTCCCGGGCCTGCTCCACCACCGTAGCACGATATTGTCCGCTTTGGGCCCCGACCACGCCCTCACGGTTTTGTTTCTGGGAATTCACGAGCAACTTCCCAGTGGGGTCACCCATCCTGGGAGTGCTCTGGCCCCCTTCTCGCTTAACTTCAGAGTTCCTACGGAACCCGCAGCCAATGAGCTCCCAAAAGGCCTCGTGCTTAGTAGAGATGGGAATATACATATAAGGCTTAGATGATCCACTCCTCTAGGCAATGTGAGATCTCACAATCCACCCCCCTTAGGGGTCCGACGCCCTCGTCGGCACACATGCGGCCAGGGTTAGGCTCTAATACCAATTGTCACATCCCGGCCCGGGGTGGATCACTTCCCGGGCCTGCTCCACCACCGTAGCACGATATTGTCCACTTTGGGCCCCAACCACGCCCTCACGATTTTGTTTCTGGGAACTCACGAGCAACTTCCCAGTGGGTCACCCATCCTGAGAGTGCTCTAGCCCCCTTCTCGCTTAACTTCGGAGTTCCTACAGAACCCGAAGTTAGTGAGCTCCCTAAAGGCCTCGTGCTTAGTAGAGATGAGAATATACATATAAGGCTCACATGATCCACTTCCCTAGGCGATGTAGGATCTCACACTACCCACGGTAACAGCCATACCGTGGCTTTCCACCCATTTTTTCACACATCCTCGACCCCCGTGAAGCCAAATATCAAGCCCTGAGGCTTCAAAAAATTACAAAGACGAGAAAAAATATTAATTTTTTCTTACCTTGGTGTGGCTTGGAGACGAAGAGAGCAACGAAAGATGGTCATTTGCATGAGCAAGTGTAGCTAGGGGAGGAGGAACAAATATCCTCTAGCTTTCTCTCTCTTGTATGGTAGAATAAATTGCTCTCTCAAATTGATTTAATCATCTACTTAAGGTAGACTTAAATAGATTTTGGAAGTGATTTATTTCCCTTTCCTAGAATGATCTAATTTCCAATTAATGTGGGAATCTACATCAAAGTAGGAAACAATCTTATGTTTCCTAAAGCAAGGGAAAATCTTTACACCTGCTGCCCTTTCTTGTGAGTAGCCCAACAAGTGTGGAGGCATTTGTGGAGCCAAAAATAATCAAGAAAATTATGGAGGTGACACGTGGACTTTTGGGTGAAAAGGACAAAATTACCCTCGAGGCACATCGGGATTCCCATGCACATGCAACGGACAATAACGGCTCAATCAAGGAAGAGTCAAAAGTGATCAAAATGGTATTTATTCAAATCCCTCTCATCACTCCTCATCAAATCCTTATTCAAAAGGCAACTCCCAATTTTCCTATTTAATTTAGGATTAATTGCCATGTTAATTGCAAGATATTATTTCACATAATATCTTGCAATTATTCACACAATTTCACCATATATGGCCGGCCACTATTCTCCAAATAAGGCCGGTCACTCCCCTATAAATAGCCATATTCTCCCACTAAAAAGCTAAGTTATTTGCTACCCACAAACTCCTAAACACATTCTTTTCATAATTCTAACTTTGGCATCGGAGATTCTTCGGCCAAAGCCTTCCCCATTCATCATGGGCGCATGAGGTTTTTGGCCTTAATCTTAGGTGTTATTATTTTGCAGGTGTATTTTCATCAAAGGAGAAGATGGCGAAAATTTGCATCCACAATGTAGACTCAGACATACCATATGTATCATCCATCGCATCAGCTGGGGAGGCATTGGCCATCATTCAGAGTGCAATAGTAACCTTTTTATGTGGTGAAAAACTAGGGCGGCCTACTCTATCCATCTTATGTCGAAAGTATGGACTGACATGTTGGACATCATGAAGCAAACGCTTGAAGACATAACGCCTCATCTGGAAGCAACGTCTTAAATCTTCGTCTGTGTATACTGAGTTGGAGTTGAAGTAGTAGTTCATCAAAGTCTCATGTGCGATCTTTCTTTTTCGTGGTTTGTAAGAACGACCAACAACAGAGCCACCCCATTAAGGTTGTTCTTCAGTTTCCTCGCACGCCATAACCGCAAGCATTAATGCCATATATGTTATGTTGCGCCGTGCATCATCTTTTTCATCAGACTCCTCATCTTCTCATCTCATCTCCGTCCATTTATATTCCAATTCAGAATTGGATGAGGACCCCCAGTTGGAATGTGAAGATGATCCAAAGTTGGAATTCATTGCAAACTTGAATTGAAAGAGATATTGGAGAGGGCAAAGATGAAGGTGTGTGAATTTTACCCCAATATCCAACCAATTTACTAACATTGGAAGCTGAAGATAAGAAGTGCCACGTAGATAAGAATCCTATCTAAAATTTGCACAACCAATTACATATCGACACGTGGCACCCGAAATCCTATTCGAAAAAGTATTAAGATTACATAAAGATAAGAAATATGGAGAGTTACTCACTTAAGCGACACATGTCACTCGAAATCCTATCCGAAAAATGATTAAGATTATATAAAGATAAGAAATTTTGAGAGTTACTCACTTTAGCGACATGTGTGACTCAAAATCCTATCCTAAAATTATTGAGATTATATAAAGATAAGAAATCTGGAGACTTATTCATTTAGCGACAAGTGTCACTCAAAATATGTCCGAAAACTTATTTTAATATGGTAGTTTAATTCAATTAACCATATTAATTCAATTAAAATAATAATTATTGAGGAGGCTAAAAAATAACCCCCTTCAGTTGGAGATAGGTTTTTTGTCAAAGGGTTATGTTTTGGCCTATGGCCCTTTGGCCCCCTTGGTTGGAGATGGTACAAAATATGGTATGACACTGTTCATTAAAAAAATGATTTCTTGGAGGGTTGTAGGGCTAAACATGGCAATTTGGCCCTCTTTTGGTTGGAGATGGCCTAATACCCCTTTGGCTATGTTTTGGCCTAGTGGGTTCCACTAAATTTGGCCCAGCCTTCAGATGGAGATGGATTTTGTTTAAATCAGGCCATCTTCTAGCCCTTTAGCCCATTCATTGGAGCTTCATTGGAGATGGCCTTATGTGCGGACCAATTATGGATTGTTGGATTTAATCTCAACGGCTGTAAACAAATCAATCAAAGAGAGCTTAAAGTGAAACCAATTCATAGATGGCCCATCATTAAAACCTAATAGACGACCTGACAACAAATTTTTTTTCAGCTAAAATTATGCATGTCCTCAACAATAGCTACAATTAGTAAACTTGTCGTCTCCTTCACCCACAACTCTCCCACTAACTGTTTGAAAAAACATTTCAGTCGACTTCCTCCTTGTTCGAAACTTAGTCGACATTGTCTAGTGTTTGTCGTCTTTGGCGCGACGTTCGAAACTCACCCGACTTCCACACTGCGCGTTTGAAACTTAGGCAAACTTCATCAGAAATTTGTCTAGTCGGTCCGATAGAAATGACGTGGTGCTTGCTTCCTTCCAGTTGCATTCAGAGTCTTTGTTTCAACGATACTCGACGTCATACTTCATCCCCAAAGTCAAGTTGAAATTTGGTGAGTTTGGAAATTTGGAACCCCATAAATAAATTTTGTCATTTCTGTTAAATTTGATTAATTAATTTAGTGTTTACGATTAATAATGCATGTTCGTTGATAAAATTAGTTGAAATTAGTGGATATTTGTGAAAATTTTGGGAATTTGGGTGCGTTGTGGGAATTTTTGGGAATTCGGTTTCAATTGAATTAGGAAACAACTTATATGGAAACAACATCATTTTTACTCTCATTCCAGATAGTTTAATAAACTACTTTAACAAAAATCTAATTATGCTTCCTCCTCAATCCAATTCCTCCTCAATTAAATTCCTTTCATTCTGAGTATGAATTAAAAATTGTCAATAAACAAACATTCCTTCATAGGAAAAAATAAGTGTGGAATGAAAGCATTATGATTAAAATTTTCAACATAATGCTTGAATTAGTGGCAAAAAGTTTAATAAATAAGAAAAGTAAAACTTTCTTGGCGGAGGGTTAAGAAGGTTACATTTCAATTTCTTAAAAGCATTCATATGTATTGAAGATTCTGAATTCGACTCTTGCTCTCCTAAAGAAAGTTAATATAAACAGTGCAAGAATAGATGTTTATAATTTTTCGGATCTGAAGGAGATCACATTTTTATACTATATTGGTGTACTATTTAATATGACAAGTGACATACAACAAATACTCAATGAAATAAATTTACTAATTCACGTGGCATGTACAAACTTCCCACATGAAATGATACATAAAAATAAAGATAAAAAAAACGTATTTGTATATTAATAGGGTGGTGCTATCCAACACTTATTTTTACCTCATACACACTTTGTTAATTTCTATCATTTGATCTTTATCAATTCATTCGATCCAACAACCGAAAATTAAGAGGGGTGTGTAGGAAGTAAAAATGGGTGTGTGGATAGCACTATACTATTAATATTCCCTCTTATTTGGTAAAAAAAGTTCTTAATAAAAGGGAATGATCACTGCCTAAAAAAAAAAAAGAGTAATGCTAGGGGATCAAATGTTTACACCACATTGGGAAACCATCTTATGTGGAAAGTGATGCATATAATCAACACTCAATGAGCTAAATTTATTAATTGACATGGCAAATATATATCACTTGCCACATCAAAGAGTACATAAATGTAGTCTCCATAACAACTCAAATTAAAAATGTAGTAAAATTATCAAGAAATTTAACTAAAGTTAAAGAATCTCCAATCATGTTCTCTATTTCATAGCAAAGTTTTAGTAAAAACTATCAAAAAGTTATTTTACAAGTTATCTGGAAAAATTGTCCTCCAACTTTACTCCATACTTTAAAAAGTCATAATGACTATGAGTCAATAATTAGCCATTTAGAATACTTATTTATTTAAAATAATATTAAAACAATTAGCATCAATTATAGAGAGCCACTAGGACCTCCTTTCTCCTCCCTATACTTAAGGTAGCGTTTGGTACGCAGACGGGACGGGACTGGACGGGACAGAACGGGACGGAACGGATGTTCCGTTCTGCGTTTGGTACGCGCAGGACGGAACAGGACGGTTGTTCCGTTATGCGTTTGGTAGCACATGGACGGAACGGAACCAAAACATTAAAATGACTAAAATACCCATGTTCCGTTCTGCGTTTGGTAGCGCATGGACGGAACGGAACCACAAGACTTTTTTCTTCTTTTTTTTTCTAAGTTGTTCAAATTTGAACACTATTATCCATTATTTGTTTTTCTTGGTCCAAATTTTAATAGGTATATGTTGTGTTCCATATGCAAACCCCTTTAAAATTTGTAATTTTGGTTAGTTACTTGTAGTTAACCCTTTTATTGTTTTTTAAAACTAAATATAATTATAAAATAAGTTATCAGTTTAAAAAAAAAAATATTGATTGAGCTTTCAAATTATGGGACAAATATGTATAGTACATGTTTAACAAAAAGAAAAAAAAAAATATATATATATATACATATATATATAGTTTATAACTCGCAACGCTCACTTAAAACGAAAAGAAATATGAACATATATTTTGTCACATTGTTACTGGCTAGTTCATCATTTCTATGATTATTTGGAGGACCATAGGGGAACTTTGCCAATCTCTTCAAACGTTGATCCATCTAACAGCAATGCATATATAAGTTTAATGATCATGCATGTCGTAAACGTTTTAGGGTTTAAACATTCAGAACTTAAACAAAGAAAATGAAACATGCAGATCTTAAACATGAAATATCCGAAATCAAACATTCGTCCTAACTTAAAAAACAAATAATGTCTTGCTAAAGAAATAATGAAAATACTAGAAGTTGATAAAGTTCATCATACTAAAACCACAAATACTAAAACCCCAAATGCTCAAAGGCTCTCCATAAACACTTTAATGAAATCTGGCTTCTGTGAGTCATCCAAGGTAGACCAAATACCCATCAGATCGGTATCTTTCACTAACTTCATTGAAATTCTTAACACCTGATCATATGGGAGACCCATGGCCTGAAGCTCAGAAGGTAGTCTAGCTTTCGCTTATCTGAAAGTAAAACTTTCACCCAATTTCTTCATTTCAGTAACAGCTTTATTCCAACCTTCACTGATAACAGATACAATATTTGCATCACCATCATTCCTACTCCTCTTCCTCTTCCTAACAGGTTGAGATGCACTAGATGTAGCAACAGAAGGAGATGGGGTAGGTGAATGCGGAGGCATCTCAGAAGTCTCACAATCCTCACTTTCCAAACCCATATTTTCAATTGCATCTGTTGCTGATTCAGCCATACTACCAGTGGCTCAGTCTCTCCCAAACACCGTACATAGCCGTGGATACAACGGGAATGGCTTATTTGGTTTGCAAGATGCATTGGGATGTTTCTACAATAAGAACCCAAAGAAATCAAGGTTAAGACTTTCAAAGCAACTAATTAATAAAGAATAAGAAACAAAATTTACCTTCACCCACTCCTGTAGTATTTCATCACTATCCACAACAACACATTTTTTCTCATCATCCCAACCAAATCCAGATGTATTCATCATGTCATATGCAGATGAATACTTTTCTTTCAGACGCTTCAATTTTTTTTGTATATGTTTCGACTCTATATTAATGCCAGGAATTTGTTCCTTCATCTTGGAGGCAACCATTACAAAAGTACCAGCCTTAAAACTGCCAGTCTCACACCTAACGCCATCAGCAACCATCTCCTCGAGGATGGTAAGTAGTACATCATCCTCATGATCAATCCAATTACGTGAGGTGGCCATATAATCTATCAAAGAAGCCATATATTACATAAATAACACAAATAAACATATTAGAGAACTCCCAATTACATACATAACACAAATAAACATATATTACATAAGTAACACAAATAAACATATCAAATAACACAAATAAACATATTAGAGAACTCCCAATTACATAAGTAACACAAATAAACATATATTACATAAGTAACACAAATAAACATATCAAAGAAGCCATAACATCCAAATAACTCTCAATTACCACATTACAATAACAAACATCTCAATAGTCTTGATGTTACGAATTTTCAAGCCAATTACAACAACTACATTGAGTCGACATCTCAATAAAAGACAATTACAACTACCATGTCAAGCAATTTTCAAGCCCTCCTTACTTTCCACTCATCATATATTTCTCTTGCAAGATCATTCCTCCATTGAGTCCATGTCTGGCTTGACTCAACGGTTTCAATGTAGGCTAATACTTCTGGTAAATCTTCCCCTATAGGTAATTCATCAAATGCAAGCCTTGCATTTTCTTCAGGATCAACCGCCATATACATTCTGATAAAATTATGAAGTAAACTACATGCGTTGATCATTCGTCCCTGAATCTTGATTGGATACTGGGAAGGACTTCGTAAGATAGCCCAACGTCGTTTGAGAAGACCAAAACATCTCTCAATGACATTCCTAGCACGTGAGTGTTTCATATTAAAATATTCTTCATGATTCCTAGGTGCACGTGAATTGTCTTCCCACTCTTTCAAATGGTATCTAATGCCTCTATACAGTGCCAGAAAACCCTCACCATTGGTATATCCGACATCAACCAAATAGTATGTACCTATATTAGTTGATAATAAATTTTAGTTGTTGGCCAACAAAGGTAAGGAAAAATACTAGGTACTTGTCTATCTTACCAGTTGGGACCTTGAGGCCATTAGCTCTAGTAACAGCGTCACCAAGAACTCTCGAATCAGTAGCTGATCCCTCCCAACCGGATAACACATATACGAATTTGAGGTCGTGTGTGCATACGCCTAACACATTAGTTGCTATATGACCCTTCCTTATTCTATATCTTGGTCTATCGACATCAGGGACAGTGACCCCTATGTATGTTCCATCTAGCGCTCCTAAGCAACCCTAGACAAAAGAAAAACTTATATTAATTAGCAACTACAAATAATTATGTTATTAATGATTTTACTATGATGATTACCTTAAAGCATTTCCATCTCGATTCCGTGCAATCCTCTGGGATAGGGGTTGGTTTTGCAAATAACATATCTTGCAAACTGAGCAATGCATGCAATACTCTGCGAACATACCGACTAATAGTTTCACTAGACCTAATGAATCTAACTTGCATTGACCTATTTTTTTTGTGGTGGGCTAATATGTTAACAAAAGTCGCTACTTGCTCCTCTATTATAACATGACCATCATCTACCAATCCACCACGAGTTTGTAGTAAATCACATAAAACTGCAAATGCATTCCTATCCATTCGTAGCTCCCACAAACAGTGTGTATCACTCAATTGCGTGATACGATTTATTTCCTCTCTCCTAACACGAAGTCTAACAAATGACCTCTGCTTTAAACTAGTTATTTCCTGTTGTCTCCTTTGTTGTTGTCTATACCTCAACAATTGTGCATTCATAGTAAAGACTTGTGCCATTATAATCCAAACGTTCAAAAGAACAAAGAATTGAGTCTCATATTCATCCTGACACGCCCCGATCCCGATATTCCCCGAATACCAGGATAGACACGTGCTGGCCGACACCCGAAGGGTGACGAAAGCCATTTATTGAATGCAAATGCTGAAAAGAATGATTAAATAAGACTTATAAATATAAAAGAATAAAGAATATGCATTTAGGGACCGTGTTCAGAGCACACATCTAATCTAGAACACTAAAAGAATTAATATAAAATTGAATGAACAAAGGAATAGGTCCTACACCGAGAGGACTCGAAGATACCGATACGAAAGTGCCTTGACGCCGGGATTGTATGCCTCGATACTAAGTCCTGAAGGGGGCGCAAAACAAACATGAGTGGACCAATTTGATATACATATAGTAAAACAGTTATCAACGTACTAACCCCCAGGTTTTATGAAAACACATATATATCATGATAAACATAGGTTTTCCGAAACCTAGCATGCCGTGCACTATCTCAAATCATAACTTGTATATATAATAATCTCTAGTGAATGTCCAATATAACTCTCCAGGCCCCATGCCGGCTCCCCATATCTGAGCAGACAGTCAGAGGAAATAACCCCCAGGCCCCATGCCGGCTCCCCATCCCTGGTCTTAAATGCCAGAGGAAACACCCTACAGGCCCTATGCCAACACCAAACCTTCGCCCGGGACGGACCGGAAACTATCCCTACGTCCCGTAGCGATAAGGACCACTAGGTAAGTACAAAACCATTCAACATACGTACATTTGAAAGGCATCTTTATAGTATAAAGTCATCCATCATCTATACTATAAAGAATTGTTCGAAACGTATTCTAAATATCATATCGTCATCCATCAGATATTCTATAAGAATACGGGTTATAGGAAAAATAGTAATAATTCAAAATAACCTCAATAGGCACGATATCTCATAAAGCATTTCATAAAACATACTCATCAAATCAAGCTTTTCATGTATGCATTTCTACTATAAAACATGCATTTTTGAAGGGGTCCACTCATAGATACTCCGCCGCTGAAGAGCCACGCAAACTAGCGAAGAAGGTAACGCCACAACAATTGCCCCTAAGCACATAAAGAGGTACATTTAGTCAAACTCTACTCAAACGACTTAATTTGGGAAAACAGACTTCGGAAACGGGTCCAGAACGTCGAAATTAGCCTAGGAGAGGTCTCGGACGAAAACCCAAAAAGTCAACCCAAAAGTCAAAGTCAACGGTCAACGTTGACAATCAAAGTCAACGGTCAACGTTGACCGGGTCAACGGGTCCGGGTCAAACCAAGTCAAACGGGTCTGGGCTTGGGTCAAATGGGTTTGGGCCGGACCGAGTTGGGTTTGGGTTTTGGGTCCAAAGGGTTTAGGTTTTAGGAAAGGGCTTTGGGATTTAAAAGGGAAATGGGCTTAAAGGTTGGGCTCGGCAGAAAGGCCCAAAGGCCTGGTTTTCTGGAATGTGGGTCGCCGGACCCAAGTGGAAGGGAAGGCCGGAATTCGGCCGGAAAACCACACAAACTTTAAACGGCCATAACTTTGTCAATACTCCACGAAACCAAGTGATTCAAAAAGCAAAGTTATAGTTCTCGAAGAGACGAAGAGAATGGTACCTCACACGACATCTAACTCGCCGTGGTTTGGCCGGAAATCGCCTCGAAAGCCTCGGAGGTCGCCGAAAACTGGGTAAGATTCAAATAGATATAACTTCTTCAATACTCGATGAAATTGGGTGAAACAAAAAGGAAAGTTGTAGTACTCAGCGAGACGAAGAGATTGATACCTTGCACGCCGGCCAACTCGCCGTGGTTTGGCCGGAACTTGCCTCGAAAGGGGCTGTCTGCATCGGAGTTCGACGAGAAAGGGAAAGAACGGTGGTCTCCGCCACTATGGTGCACCACGGACCTGTCCTGGGTTCCAGTTCTCGCCAGAGAGGATCCTAGGGTGTGCGTATGTGTGTTTGTGGGTGTTGATCACGGGGGAGGAGAGAGCACAGAGAGTTGAGCGAGAGAGCTGAGAGTTGAGAGAAAAGAGAGAGACTTTTCAGAAGAATAAAAGGAAAAATGAAAGAAAACCGGGGGACAAAACAGGGGGTGGGCCCCTTGGGCACACCATTTAAGACCCAAAAACAATTTTAAAAGAAGAGGATCTAACCCAAAGTGAAATTTCACAAAAATACCCCTTTTATCGGGACGGGTTGTTACAATCTACCCCCCTTAAAAGAATTTCGTCCCGAAATTTAAAATAATTTGCTACACTAAAAACCTCAAAAATAGGAAGAAAAATATATGTATAAAGAGTAATCAAGTCAGAGTGGGTGCATCAAAGAGAATATGCCACACCGTCGCGAGCGGGTTGCAAAATCCTCTATCATGCCTCCAAGCTCACTTTCTTCCCCATCAGTGTAAGAGTAGAAAACATACTTTATAAGGATATACAGTCAAAATCATAAAATAACTTAAGGTTAAAAGTAAGTACATAAAATACGAATACGTCAAAATAGATATGTAATAACATATAGGTCAAAAATTCGAGCTGAACTTAAGAACTGAAAACAGAAATACTTCCCCCAAAACATTTGTAACGACAAAAATAAATGACTAAAGTAAAGGGAGTTAAAATACTTATACTGAAAATCAAAACTGAAAAATAAGAGTGGGTCTCGCCCACTAATTCGAAACGTCACGTACTCCGAGAATAGATGTGTCTTTGGGTCGAGCCCCAACAATAGCGAAATTGAATCTGTAACAACTGCTGAAGACGGATATTCCTGCCCACTTGCTTAACGAACCCAACGAATAAGTTATCGATACCACAGTCGGCCGCCCGCGATATCGACCACACATTTGTTGTCTCGATAGGCAAGCAGTAATTTCCTAAGGATGCACAATTTCTCATAACGTATTTTCGATCTTCCGAATACCAGTTCACAACACTCCTTTGACAACTAATGTTTCCCGTAGAAAACTCTCGCACTAAGTCGCAAAAGTGCCATACCCAAATCGAACAAAACAAAAACTGTCGTCATAAAAACTCTATCCAGCACCAAACATTCCATCATTCTCAATTCTTCCAAAAGTGGCCAACTACTCCAGTGTTTTGCCAACAAAGAACCCATTGAAAAATGTACCTTGGGATTCAAGAAGAATGGCTACCATATTACTAGTAGACCCAAAAGTTCGAACCAAGCAAGCTGAAAACAAGAAGTCACATTCCTCAACAAGCAGTATCTCTTGGGAACTGTTGTAATGCTCAATCCACCTGTCCATTTTTGCTTAGTTGCAGATTTCTAGTCAAACAAGGTCAAAGTTGGTGGAAAGAATAATGACTCGCAAGTGCTCAATCTAAAAACCCCATGAGTACACACCTTTCGAGAGAACTGTAAAGATTATCCGATTCTCGCCTCGACCACGCTGTGGTGCCATCCCAGAGTACACCAAACAGATCAGCTAGAAACGTTTTGACATCCACATACTCACAACAATGAAGTTCGAAAGTGAAGCAGTGGAAAGATATGCTGAGACGAGCACATATCGTTGGAAAAGAACCGATGTGATGCCTATGAATTAAAGTAAGATGGTGATACAATCCATTGACCTTCTGTACTAAAACCTTCATCCAACTCTTACTAAAAGATCGCTCAAACCTCACGCCCACGTGCTCGCTAACCGAAGGATTCTGGTGCGAGGTAGTGGAAAGCTGCGTTGAGGTAAACACATCACATCATCGAAAAGGTCTACCAGAGTACAATATGGTGTTGGTGAAATGCAGCAGGATAATGAGTGGTGACCATTCAATTCAGCATGAAGATAATGATGCAATCTGCTGATCACTTGCACTACAATCTTCACCAATCTCTTACCAAAAGACGATTCGAACCTCATACCCACGTGGAACTCATCCACGTAAGTCTGGTAAACTTGTGAAAGGATTATGCTTCAAATGTTCCTGACGAAATTGATAAGAATTGGGTACACACTTTCGCCGAATCGTTCGATCGTGAATTCCTCACTGAAAGAGCAAGAAACCACGTCGAGGAGGCTAAAAGAACACTTTAGGATTTGAGGGTCAAAACAAGTCCATTAAAAATCTAGAGTACAAGAGATCAGGATTTGAAATAGAGACCATGCCGAGAACAAACGTTTTTTTTTTTTTTTTTTTTCCGTGAAATGTTTCGGCATGATCCAGCTTTGCATTGAGGGACGAACAAGCAAATGAAGGTGAAGATGCAGAAACAAAAGTCATCGTTTACGATTATTTGGTAATCATCACCGTAAGGTTGACTGGTTTCTTAGCCAAGAAGGGATTAGGTAAGCTCAAGAATAGTAGAAAACTGCTAATAAGATTTAACGAGGCCAAAGACATTTCGAAATTTACAATACTTTGGGAGAGCTGTTTCAAAGTTCAACAATTAAACATAGAACCTTGAATCAACAGAATGACGAAGAAGAAAGATACAAGCAGCCTGCATATGCATGCAGTGACACAATTGGCTACCTTAAAGTAATGCCCTTGAGCAAACCAAAGCTCAATGAGTCCAGAGAAGTTCAAAGTTAGGCTCGATCTTCGTACAATGATGAATATTGTGGAATCTCAAGCCATCACACTGAAAATTACAAGGCTGAACAATTAGTGGACAAGAACACTGGTCAATTTAGTGGACAAAAACACTGGTCAATTAGGCTACAAGCAAGAGGCTAAGTTCACCTATACCGAAAAGTATGCGGACTAGGAGCTAGGGTTTACCACCACGTACCAGGCCCAGATGAAAATTTAAGGAGTCTGTTTATCCAAACAGGTCTGGATCTTCATCATCCAATTTCAACTATAACAACAAGAATCGCAACTCATTTTTGGAAATTGATGAGAATAACGTCTGCTACCGAGGAGTTTCCCAAGAAAAGCAATTAATGTAAATGAAGTCAACACTCGAAGGGTTGGGTGTGAAGCTGACAGCCAAAGGTTAAGGAACTTGACTTCGTAGTTAGGGTAAGCAAGAGGGAAATCGATAGAACAATCACCGAGAATCGTTCTAAAGATCCACACGAATTTCTTCAATAGTAATGAGCCCGAGAACATTGATTTGCTCCCACCAACTACCACTTACTAACCGTCGTCTCAACTAGCACTTACTCGTTTTCTCTAACACGCACTTCGAATGTTTCGAGCAATTTCTAAGAGATATGACTCTGCCCGCCATTCCTAGGGAACGCATGTTGCAGAGCGATATCACCGTTTCAGAACTCCAGTTGGTCTTAACCAATTTGTACCACCAAGATCTTTCCATTTCCTAAGATTTCGATATAGAGCCGACTCCGCCCGCAATTCCTAGGGAACGCACGTCGCAAAGTATCGATCTGATGTGGAAAGTCGTCCGACAATCCACTCCACCACTACTGAGGCACAATCCCGACACGAATCCTTGTATTTCAACCAGAAGATGACAATTCAAACCGAGACAGATTTGTACACTGCGCTGAATGACACCAAATTGAGAAGTCGTGACATCCAAATGACGTCATGACAGACACAATACTACAAAAATTAAAGATCTTAAGTATGCTCTGAACGAACCACGCTCTGATACCAATCTGACATGCCCCGATCCCGATATTCCCCGAATACCAGGATAGACACGTGCTGGCCGACACCCGAAGGGTGACGAAAGCCATTTATTGAATGCAAATGCTGAAAAGAATGATTAAATAAGACTTATAAATATAAAAGAATAAAGAATATGCATTTAAGGACCGTGTTCAGAGCACACATCTAATCTAGAACACTAAAAGAATTAATATAAAATTGAATGAACAAAGGAATAGGTCCTACACCGAGAGGACTCGAAGATACCGATACGGAAGTGCCTTGACGCCGGGATTGTATGCCTCGATACTAAGTCCTGAAGGGGGCGCAAAACAAACATGAGTGGACCAATTTGATATACATATAGTAAATCAGTTATCAACGTACTAACCCCCAGGTTTTATGAAAACACATATATATCATGATAAACATAGGTTTTCCGAAACCTAGCATGCCGTGCACTATCTCAAATCATAACTTGTATATATAATAATCTCTAGTGAATGTCCAATATAACTCTCCATGCCCCATGCCGGCTCCCCATCTCTGAGCAGACAGTCAGAGGAAATAACCCCCAGGCCCCATGCCGGCTCCCCATCCCTGGTCTTAAATGCCAGAGGAAACACCCTACAGGCCCTATGCCAACACCAAACCTTCGCCCGGGACGGACCGGAAACTATCCCTACGTCCCGTAGCGGTAAGGACCACTAGGTAAGTACAAAACCATTAAACATACGTACATTTGAAAGGCATCTTCATAGTATAAAGTCATCCATCATCTATACTATAAAGAAGTGTTCGAAACGTATTCTAAATATCCTATCGTCATCCATCAGATATTCTATAAGAATACGGGTTATAGGAAAAATAGTAATAATTCAAAATAACCTCAATAGGCACGATATCTCATAAAGCATTTCATAAAACATACTCATCAAATCAAGCTTTTCATGTATGCATTTCTACTATAAAACATGCATTTTTGAAGGGGTCCACTCACAGATACTCCGCCGCTGAAGAGCCATGCAAACTAGCGAAGAAGGTAACGCCACAACAATTGCCCCTAAGCACATAAAGAGGTACATTTAGTCAAACTCTACTCAAACGACTTAATTTGGGAAAACGGACCTCAGAAACGGGTCCAGAACGTCGAAATTAACCTAGGAGAGGTCTCGGACGAAAACCCAAAAAGTCAACCCAAAAGTCAAAGTCAACGATCAACGTTGACCAATCAAAGTCAACGGTCAACGTTGACCAGGTCAACGGGTCAGACTGGGTCAACGGGTCCGGGTCAAACCAAGTCAAACGGGTCTGGGCTTGGGTCAAATGGGTTTGGGCCGGACCGAGTTGGGTTTGGGTTTTGGGTCCAAAGGGTTTAGGTTTTAGGAAAGGGCTTTGGGATTTAAAAGGGAAATGGGCTTAAAGGTTGGGCTCGGCAGAAAGGCCCAAAGGCCTGGTTTTCTGGAATGTGGGTCGCCGGACCCAAGTGGAAGGGAAGGCCGGAATTCGGCCGGAAAACCACACAAACTTTAAACGGCCATAACTTTGTCAATACTCCACGAAACCAAGTGATTCAAAAAGCAAAGTTATAGTTCTCGAAGAGACGAAGAGAATGGTACCTCACACGACATCTAACTCATCGTGGTTTGGCCGGAAATCGCCTCGAAAGCCTCGGAGGTCGCCGGAAACTGGGTAAGATTCAAATGGATATAACTTCTTCAATACTCGATGAAATTGGGTGAAACAAAAAGGAAAGTTGTAGTACTCAGCGAGAAGAAGAGATTGATACCTTGCACGCCGGCCAACTCGCCGTGGTTTGGCCGGAACTTGCCTCGAAAGGGGCGGTCTGCATCGGAGTTCGACGAGAGAGGGAAAGAACGGTGGTCTCCGCCACTGTGGTGCACCACAGACCTGTCCTGGGTTCCAGTTCTCGCCAGGGAGGATCCTAGGGTGTGCGTATGTGTGTTTGTGGGTGTTGATCACGGGGGAGGAGAGAGCACAGAGAGTTGAGCGAGAGAGCTGAGAGTTGAGAGAAAAGAGAGACTTTTCAGAAGAATAAAAGGAAAAATGAAAGAGAACCGGGGGACAAAACAGGGGGTGGGCCCCTTGGGCACACCATTTAAGACCCAAAAACAATTTTAAAAGAAGAGGATCTAACCCAAAGTGAAATTTCACAAAAATACCCCTTTTATCGGGACGGGTTGTTACACATCCATACCTTCACATGCAAAAAACAACACATGAATGAGTAGAGCATCAACATACGCTAAATTCATTTTAGATACTTGGACTTGGTAAAATTAAGCAAACACATACAACAGCTTCAACACGAAAAAACCCTAGAAACCATCACAGAGCAAAGCACATCAGATATATAAACTTGAAACTGATTTTAAGAAAGAATCAATCACGCAAGAATGGTTACCACTGCTACGCAAGAATAGAAACCATCACGGAGCAAAGCACATCAAGTACTACCACTGCTACATAAGAATGGTTACCAAAAAGGAACTAGAAAAATATGAGAAACAACAAAAAGTGCAATAAATACAAATATACAGCACCTGCAAGTTTCCTATGCAATGTATGGTTCAGGTTCTTCTTTTATAGGATCAGCTTTCAACAGACCCTTCACATTAACCCCTTGACGCTTTAAGAGTGCTACAGAAAGAATGAGAAACAATAGAAGTGAGATTTTGCTTGGTTATGATCATAAGAACAATATACATTGCAAGCAAGAACAAGAAAAAGAAAAAGAAGAAAAAAAATCAGAAGCAAAACAGTTCAAACAGGGAAGAAAAAAATAGATACTTTGAACACATTTGAATGACTAAATTAAACAGATTCGAAGAAAAAAACAGAGAGATAAAATTGAACGACTAAATTAAACAGATTGAAAGAAAAAAAAAACAGAGAACAAATAAAAAACATTTGAACAATTGGTTTTCACTGTAATGCCATCAAATTACAAAGAATTTTTTTTACAAAGAAAGAGAGACCGAGAGCTACACAAAAACAGATCGAACCTGGAACGGAGATGCAGATCTGAAGATGCTACACGGAAGAGGATGAGGAGGAATGTTCGCAGAGCTGCTACACGGAAGAGTTGCGAATGGGAGATGCAGAGGAATGTTCGCAGAGCTGAAGATGCTACACGGAAGAGGATGAGGAGGAATGTTCGCAGAGTTGCTACACGGAAGAGTTGCGAAGGGGAGATGCAGAGCTGCTACACGGAAGAGTTGCGAATGGGAGATGCGAAGAAGATGAGGAGGAAGGTTGCGAAGGGGAGAGATGGGGGTGAAGAGGGTCAGCGGCTGAGAAGAAGAGAAACAGTTTTTAGGGTTTGTTATATGATTT
This sequence comes from Heteromeles arbutifolia, assembly GCA_024362995.1. Taxonomy (NCBI): domain Eukaryota; kingdom Viridiplantae; phylum Streptophyta; class Magnoliopsida; order Rosales; family Rosaceae; genus Heteromeles; species Heteromeles arbutifolia. The sequence goes on from JANCRC010000012.1 coordinate 21,030,162, forward strand.
TGGTGCTGTAAATTTTGAAAAAGACAAGGGGCAATTTTGTCCTAAAATGATAAAAATTTCTGTCCCACGGACGTGGAACAACCCGTTCCAGGGGGGAGGTGGAACCAAAAAACATCCAAAACTTGTCCCGTGGAACGCCTCGTCCCACTCGTTTTAGGCGTACCAAACGCAGGACGGAACGCCTCGTCCCACTCTGTTCCATCCCGTCCCGCGTACCAAACGCGCCCTAAGAGCTCCCATATGAATCCGTATCTTAGAAAGTGGATAGGAGCATGTTGGACTTGATTTGTATTACACTCCCTATATTCTAATTAGGAGCTAATTTAGGAGCCCATTGTAGATGCTTTCAATTAAAGTATCAAAATAGGACAATGGACTAAATCTAATAACAGCTCAAACTTTTGGACCTAGATCAAAGTACCTTTACAAAAAGCATTTTTTTCTTAGCCGTAAGGTCATGTGTTTGAATTCCCTTCTCAATATAGCGATAAAAAAGGAACTACACACATACATTGATTAATACACTACTCATGATATACAAAATTAGAAAGCACAATTTTTCTTAGTAGAGATGATCCATATAACGATTAACAATTTATGAATCAGAAAAAAGTTATACTAATGGATATGAACTCCAAAACTTTAATTAATTACTCTAAATGAGATTGTAACTTAATCATTTGATGTAATGAAAGTACCAAAGGCATACATAAGCTCAAACATAAGTAGGGGAGTGAGGTTATCATAATCATATATAAAATTAAGAGTGATCTGTTTTTGACAAACTATACAATAACTATACTAAATTTATTTAAATATTCAAACTTATAGAGTAGTACCTTTTTCATATCAATTTGACTAAATTCATATCTTTGCCTCCAAAATCAACTTATACTTTAACGAGCGAAAGTGAAAAGGCCAAAGAAAGGAAAAGTGAATTGAGATGATTGCAGAGAAGGGACTAAAAGTAAATGAGTAATGTTACGTTTACTACACATTTGTATCATTTATATCATTATGAGGTCTTTAAAGGAAGGGATCCTCATTTGGGATCCTCATTTTTTTTTGTAAAAATGGGGAATAGTTTTGAGGCCCACATCACATCGAACTTCAACAATCCGACCCATCTATTTTTCAAGTTGGATATTATAAATCATCCTAGCAAAATATAAGCTAAATCGGAAATATTTGAGACATCTAATTGAGTTCAAAGAAATTGACGAATACTTTGTTCTATAAGAAATAATGAAATTTAATTATGATAATTAAATAGGCAAATGTTTTCTAATTAAATTGAATTTTTGTAAGGATGATCTATGAATCGAGAGTTACAAAATAGACAGTTCGAACTGTTAAATTTCGATGTGAAGTGAGTCCTACAACTAATCTCAATTTTTGGCCTAACACATGTAATCTCATATTTATTAGAAATATCGTATAAATATGTAGTAAGAAAAATAATATTTTTTTAAAGGGTTAATCTCAGTTTACTATCATAAAGTTTCGTGATTTTCAACATTTGGTACTATTCTAAAATTTCGTGATTTTCAACATTTAGTACATGAAATTTTTTTCATCCCAAAGGCATACCTCAAGTCTTACTTTTCAGACAGTCTCATACATCCGTTAAGTTGACTGTTAAGTTAACCGTTGGCGCCTATAAAGACAATGAATGAGCGCCACGTATCATTAAAGGCCAACGTGAAAATTAAAAAATTAAAAAAACTAAACTTAAAAAACTAAAAAATAAAATAAAATAAAATATAAAAAAAATAAAACCTCACGCTTCCTGGTCTCAACTCTTCAACTACTTCAAGGCTTTCAACCAAGTACAAATTGGCTCGTCAAATTGGGTTCTACAGAGCGGTGCTAAACCGTGGATGGAGGAATTCATTGCCCTTTCGAAAAGTATGTCTCTACAATGGAGACAGAGAGATGCGGCCAGAAATTTGGGGACGAAGGTGAAGGCCGTCTCCTCCTCTCCTCCTGTCTGCCAGATCTCCCCCTCCGGTTAAAAAAAACCCAAAAAAACCCGATTCCAGACTTCCTTCGAAACCCGCTCACAGAGGAAGAGTTCGATCCACCCCTCCTTCACTCCCCAACCCCCAACCCCCTTCTCCCTTCTCTCCTCTGCATCCCACCCAACCCTCATCTCCTACCTCACCCCCCGCTCCCAATCCCCTTCGCTGCAACGAAATCCACCTGAACGGCGGTGTACCTAGATATAATCAGAGGGCCGATAGCAACCGCAGGAGGGATTACTGTTGCCGTTGACCGATTCGTCGGAGCTCGAGTGGAAGCGAGTCGGCATATTTGAGAGCAAGGTTGGAGATTACGGAGGAGAAATCAGGCGGCGGAGGATTAGGCCGAAGATCAGGCTGCCCCTGTCACGCCGCCGAGACAAAACCCAGTCACGCCGCACCTGCAAATTCCATGTTTTCATGGTGGTGGAAAATCCAAATCGGGAATCCAGGTCAGGTATGGAGGGATTAGAGGAGGCATAGGTTGGGAGGTGGTGGTGAGGGAGAGGGACAGAGGAGGGAGACCGAGTTGGCGAAGACAGAGGAGGAAGAAGGGGTCTGAGCGATGGGGGATGGTTAAGATTTAGGTTTAGGTTTAGTTTTTTTAATTTTAAATTAATTTTCTAATTTTGAATTTTGAATTTTTTAATTTTCACATGGTCCTTTAATACGCTCAATTATTATCCACATGAACGTCATGTTATTAGGTAATGACTGACTTACAATCAACTTAACTAATGTACTAGATTGTCTGAAAATTAAAACTTCAGGTATAATTCTAAGATAAAAAAAAATTCATGTACGTGTTGAAAACCACGAAGTAAACTGAGATTAATTTTATTTTAAAACAAATTACCGAAAGAAAGTCATGGGGAGGAGGGAGGGAAAGAAAAGAGAAAAGGGAGGAGAATCATTCATCTTTGTCTATACTTTTAATAGCTAATTAAGCGGATCTCGCTTTCTGTGTCTTCATGGATTTTTCACATTATGAGGATGTTAAAGTATAGGGTTTACCATCAACTAATATTTTAAATATCACATCGCCCAGCCAATACCGGATCACATCCTCATTCTACTCCGCTCCCTCTTCCTCATTTGCTCTTTCTCCTTCTACTTCCTCAGAGCTCTCTCTCTCTCTCTCTCTCTCTGAAACCCAAAAGTAAGTGCCTCTCAACTTTTCCTGCTCTGATGAACAATTTTATTTTCAGTCAATTCTGATTGGGATCACCTTTAATTCTCACTTATCATTGCAAAATATTGAAAAACAATTTGTTGGGTACTTTTTATCTGTGTGATCCGATCGGTTTCTGGTTTGTTTTGCGTAAAGTTTGAATTGTTCTTGGTTTTTTTGGTGATTTGGGGTCTGATGCGAAGTGGGTTTTGTTTGTTTTGGTTGATCATTGTGTGTAGGTGAGAAATGACGGAGGCAGAAAACCATTGGCTTCATGGGACGCTTCACGCTACGATTTATGAGGTTGATAAGCTGCATAGTAGTAGTGGGAATTTCCTCCGCAAGGTATAATCTATGATTTTAATTTATTTATTTTTGTTGATTTGAGATCCGAGCTGATAAGGGTGATTTGAGATCTTTTGTAACTGTATAGTTTTATGAGCATATAATTTTGGGAGTGTGTTTGTAATGGTCTTTGAAATGGGATATTAATTGGTTACGAACTCGTCACTCACGAGATTCGAACCTAAGATGTCTTACAAGTGAAGAGAAATATCATAGACCGTAGTACTAAGTGGTGTCATTTTAATTTATATTGAGAATCAAGTATAGGATATAACAACAACAAAGCCTTATTTCATTAAGTGAGGTTGGCTGAAGTTGTAGGATAATTAACTAAAATTTATTTCACTTGCATAAAATGAGATCTTTTGGGTATGTTGGTTCTTATAGAAAATGAATGAGAAAATCAAGACCATTTCTATTGTTATATAAAATAGTCAGACCCCTACTCCTAGACCGCATTGTCCAATGGTCATCCACTGTTGGATTAAGTCATTTAACTTATTGTTGTTGTACTTTCTCCTCCACCGTTGGATTAGGATCAAACTGTGTGATATCACAATCAGGGGTGGATGCATATGTGGACCTGGGTGGTCCCGGGACCACTTGGAAGTTCAAAGATGCTCCTGTGAGGACCTTCGGGGACCACCCAACGGTCTGGGCAGGTGGTGGAAGAGAGAATACCATCATGGTTTGACTCAAAAAGAAATATCTAATTAGAGAAGAGGAACACAGAGAAGACCACCATGACTTTGCTGTTCTTGGACCCTGATTCCTACAAAGAAGAAAGACTTTCTCTCCATTTCCCACGGGACCAGCTCCCTGTTTTTTTTTTTTAATTGTTGACCAATCAGGTTGTGCCAAGTAGTATTTTAATTAATAAAAGGATGGTGTATTACTCTACCAGTACTTTTTATACCATATGTTTGATGTTAATTTCAGAAATTTTACTATAAATTCATACGACATCTGGAAAATATTTTGTAAAGTACTCGAACTTATAATTACTTGAATATTCATCTCATACCATCAAATTCATTAAAATACTGAAGCAAAAATTCTGATATTTTTGGTTGTTATATGTTAAATAATAAACTTAATTAAAATAATATATAAATCCAAATTCTTAATACATATATTGTTGTTTTTAGGTGTAAATAGGTACTTAATCCGCCTATTCTGCATGTACCTCTGTCTAGGCCCCGTCTAGGCACATAGGCGCAAGGCCCAAGGTCTCAGCTCGCTGCTCGACCAGCGCCTATCTTACCTTGATTAGGCACATCCTGGATCCGCCACTGATCACAATATTCTTGGACTATAGGGTCTAGGAGGAAATGGACTCATAAAATAATAGTCGAGGACATTTGTGGTCAGATGATCAATGCTAACTCCACACTGTTAATTGTAGTAGATTATTTTGCTCATTCCCCACTGGTGTACTATATATACATTAATTGGTAACTAGTATGACCTCTGTGTCTGATGTTTTCAAGAGAAGGCCGTTGTATTCAGTTGATTAGACTGTGCATCTATTTTCTTTTGGATTGGAACCTGCACTGTGTCATATAGCTTTCCGCATTTTCGTGTTTGATTTATTGAAGGATCTCCTCTCGTGCATAAGAACATCAAAAAGTGAAGCTTTATATGCACTATATATGCGAGATTGATTTTTGTTATAGGCTGTCCTGTTATACCATTGAATTGCGTTCATGTGGGGTGCTATATGTTTGAGATTTATGCATAGCCTCTCCGGTGTCCATTCATGGTTTTCGATATGGCCACTGTTGATTTTCTATATATGCACACATTCAATTTTTTGGAGGGTATTTTCCTATCTTGGGAAGTGCAAGCCACATGTCTTCCTATATAAGACACTCAACACTATCATCATATTCTCCCTTTCTTCACTTCATTTATCAGATTTTGTTTTGGTCAATATTCATTTGTCAGATAACTGAAAGCATTCTAACTACTTGACATCTGTTGCCTAGTAAAAGTTTTTAAGGTTGCTTGTAGGAGGTGCGAACAAGATTACGATGAACTAGAAACTTTGAACTATCTACACAGTTGTCTCTTTTTCTATTTACCTTTGTATTGTCTTATTTATGAATTTATCTGTGCAGATTACAGGAAAACTTGAGGAGACTGTTGGTGTTGGCAAAGGAATTAGTAGACTCTATGCAACCGTTGATCTGGAAAGGGCTAGGGTTGGTAGGACTAGGGTTATAGAGAAAGAGCCCTCTAATCCCAGGTGGTATGAGTCTTTCCACATTTACTGTGCCCATACTGCTGCAAACGTTATATTTACTGTCAAAGAGTCTAACCCTATTGGGGCATCATTAATTGGAAGAGCTTATGTACCTGTTCAAGAACTCATAGAGGGGGAAGAAGTGGATCAATGGGCTGAAATTTTGGATGGAAAAAAGGAGCCCGTTCATGGAAATCCTAAAATACATGTGAAACTACAATTTTTCCATGTTACAAAGGACCGCAGTTGGGGTCTGGGTATTAGGAGTCCTAAGTTTCCTGGAGTTCCATTTACATTTTTCTCACAGAGACAAGGGTGTAAGGTTTCCCTTTACCAAGATGCTCATATCCCAGATAAATTTATTCCTAAAATTCCTCTTGCTGGAGGCAAGCGTTACGAGCCCCACAGATGCTGGGAAGACATCTTTGATGCGATAACTAATGCAAAGCACCTGATCTATATTACTGGTTGGTCAGTTTATACTGAAATTTCCTTGGTACGGGACTCAAGAAGGCCAAAGCCTGGTGGAGACATCACCATCGGTGAATTGCTTAAAAAGAAAGCAAGTGAAGGTGTTAGGGTTCTTGTGCTTGTTTGGGATGACAGAACGTCTGTTGGTTTATTGAAAAGAGATGGACTGATGGCCACTCATGACGAAGAAACTGCACAGTTCTTCCAGAATACTGACGTGCATTGTGTCTTATGCCCCCGTAATCCTGATGGTGGTGGGAGCATTATTCAGGGCGCCCAAGTCTCTACTATGTTCACTCATCACCAGAAGATTGTGGTTGTGGACCACGACATGCCAAATGGAGAATCAGAGAGGCGAAGAATTGTGAGTTTTGTTGGGGGTCTTGATCTGTGTGATGGAAGATATGATACCCCCTTCCATTCACTTTTCAGGACATTGGATACTGCACACCATGATGATTTCCATCAGCCAAATTTTACTGGTGCTTCAATTACAAAAGGTGGTCCAAGGGAACCGTGGCATGATATCCACTCTCGACTAGAAGGGCCTATTGCTTGGGATGTTTTGTTTAACTTTGAGCAGAGATGGAGAAAGCAAGGTGGTAAAGATTTACTTGTTCGGCTTAGAGAGCTGGACGAAATCATTATTCCCCCTTCTCCTGTTATGTTCCCAGATGACCATGAGACGTGGAATGTTCAGTTATTCAGGTCAATTGACGGAGGAGCTGCTTTTGGCTTCCCAGATACGCCTGAAGATGCAGCTAGAGCTGGGCTTGTTAGTGGGAAGGATAACATCATTGACCGAAGCATTCAGGATGCTTATATTCATGCTATTCGCCGCGCAAAGAATTTCATCTATATTGAAAATCAGTACTTTCTTGGGAGCTCTTTTGCCTGGGAGGCTGATGGTATCAAGCCTGATGACATTGGTGCTTTGCATGTAATTCCAAGGGAGCTTTCACTTAAGATTGCTAGCAAGATTGAAGCAGGGGAGAGGTTTACTGTCTATGTTGTTGTCCCAATGTGGCCAGAGGGGATCCCAGAATCGGCATCTGTTCAGGCAATATTAGACTGGCAGAGGAGGACTATGAATATGATGTATTCAGATATTAAGAGCGCATTAGATGCACAAGGTCTCGAGGAGGATCCTTGTAGCTACTTGACATTTTTCTGCCTTGGGAATCGGGAGGCGAAGAAGAGTGGGGAATATGAACCCTCAGAGACACCAGAAGCAGATTCGGACTATCAAAGAGCTCAGGAAGCCCGGCGCTTCATGATTTATGTTCATACCAAGATGATGATAGGTAACTCCACAATTATAAACTTCATGTTACTCACTTTTGACATATCTTTCTTGTGGATTTATATTCATGAACATTGTTCCTGCCCCGCAACATCTCCATTCACATGTAGTAAGCCCAACTCTCCACTGGATTATTCAGTTTTATGGTGTTTATCATTATATGAAACAACTTTATACATCTTAGATAGTCTGCTAGAAAGAAATATACAAACCTTTCTACTATAGTGTTGCGTCTCAGTGGACGATGGTGGTTCTATATTTTACCCATCGTGGTTACTACAAAGCACATAATTGACTCACTCTCGCGTTTCTGCAGTTGACGATGAGTACATAATTATTGGATCTGCCAACATCAACCAGAGATCAATGGATGGTGCGAGAGACTCTGAAATAGCCATGGGAGCCTACCAACCATATCATCTGTCAGTCAGGGAGCCAGCATGTGGTCAGATCCATGGTTTCCGTATGGCACTATGGTATGAGCACCTTGGGATGCTTGATGAGGTCTTCCTCCAGCCAGAAAGCATTGAATGTATTTCAAAGGTGAACCAGATTGCTGACAAGTACTGGGATCTGTATTCAAGTGAAACTCTTGAACACGATTTGCCTGGTCACTTGCTTCGCTATCCAATCAGTGTTACCAGCGAAGGAGCTGTTACAGAGTTGCCAGGATTTGAATTCTTCCCTGACACCAAAGCTCGTATCCTTGGTGCCAAATCCGACTACCTTCCTCCGATCCTTACCACCTAAGTGTGCTTTTTGTCACTTGGGTTGTCAAAGTAAATCCTTCTACATTGTCATTTTGTTTTACATAAACCTTCTACATTGTCTTTTTGTTTTACACTAATATTTGTGATGGTAGATTAATAAGTCTTATCTGCTTCACAACCTGCATAGATGTTTTTAATGGGGCAGGATGTTCACAGCAGGTTTTATAGTGATGTGGTAATGATGTGGTGTGATTTTCTGACTGATATAACTTATGAGCCATGTTTAATTAGTTTAGTGTAATCTTATTTGGTTTTCTTCTCTTATCTGGCCCCTATGCCCTTGGTGATGTGCTCATGCTCAGCGTTAGTTTGTTTTTTAATCTATTTGTTGAACTATGGTGGTTTTGGACGAAGAAAATAAACTTAAATTTTGAACGAAAGAATTTTAGTATTGTCGTACAGCCGCAATGTACCGCCCACCCGCAACCACCACCACCCCAGAACCATTTCTTCCACCCACCCTGCTGCCTCCTTGGTTTCTCCGATGCAGCTGATGACTGTAAGTCGTCAATGACTACCATAATCCCATCTCCGACGTCGGTGTACATCATTTTTGAGATGGAGGACCAGGATTTTGAGATTTCATCACATCCCCGCCGGCTTTGGACTAGGCACGATCGAACTCACTACACCACCACCGTGCAGCGAGCACTGTCTCAGGCCCAATGGCTATTACTGATAACACCAAATCCAGTAGTGATTCAACCTTAACCAACTTACAAGTTACAGAAATGGCGATGGAAGAAGGAAGGAGCTCAGCTTAATACTTTTGTAACATTTTATTTTATTATATCTAATCGTTGGAAGAGAGAGAATATGGCTGAACTACCCATTACGCATGTCTGACTTGCCGCTTGGCACTAACAGACAAAATAACAAAATAAGCTTCGATAACGAAGTGCAAATTACAAATTAAACCCAAACTATTACAAATTGATTACTTGTGATTAAAGCAATCACAAGAACATAACAATACCTTTACCTTCAAAACAACCTTGTCCCCAAGGTTCATACTGCAAAGTCCGGGAATCGTTGTTTGCGCTAAAAGTTGTACTCCAGCAGCATTACCTTTTTTGTACATCCTGCGAGCTAGGATTGTCATTGGGGCATTCTGCATTAAACCATAATCAACTACTAGTGGCAAATTCACCTGTGGAACCACATTGAGCCCAAGCTGCTTTTTGAGACAGCTTACATGAAAGACATGATGAATTTTGGACCCATCTGGTAACTTCAACGTATAAGCAACAACACCATATAACCTTGGTTGCAGTTTCTGATAACCGTGATTAACCAAGGACTGCAACTGGTACGTCACTAGCTTCAGGTACACCCTATCACCAATATCAAAGTGTCTCTCAGTTCTTCTTCTGTTAGCCTGCAGTTTCATTCTATTCTGTGCTAACTCTAAATTGCTTTTGAGGGCAGATAACCTGCACTTTCATTCTATTCTTTTGCCTTATCAGAAATCCACACTTTCACTTTCATTATACCTTCTCAATTCATCCATCCAACCAAAGTAAGGGTATGATGTAGCTGTTAGGTCCATAGAAGCACATGTGGAGTCCACAACATCAATTTGGTTGTTTCTTGTAATTTTGGAAAGGGAATCTGCAACTATATTCTCAGCGCCGCTCTTGTAATGAAATTCATAATCAAATCCCAGGAGTTTGGACACCCACTCCTATTGAAATTGAGTATTAGCCCTTTGCCCCAAGAAATATTTTAAACTGCTATGGTCAATTTAAATAACAAAATGCCTTGCTTGGAGATAATTCTACCATTTTTTACGCATGGACTATTGCAATAAGCTCCTTTTCATAAGCAGACTATGCCTGATTTTTTGGGCCTAAAGCTTGGCTAAAAAATGCAATGAGTCTTCTGTTTTGCTGCAGCACTACACCAATTCCATTTCGAGAGGCAATACTTTCAATTTCAAAAGACTGAGAGTGCTATAACTTGAGGTGATGCGATGATATTTTTCAAATGATCAAATGCTACAGTGGCCTCCCCATTCCAACAGAATCTATACTTTTTAGTGAGATTGTAGAGTGGCCGGCAAATTTTGCCATACCTTGGCATAAACTTTCTATAATACCCAGTGAGGCCCAAGAAACCCCTCAATTCCTTGACCTTCCTTGGAGTAGGCCACTCTTGGATTGCTTGGAGTTTGGAAGGATCAACAGCAACCCTCATTGGATACAATATGTCCAAGGCACTCAACACTACTTTGACCAAATGAGCACTTGGATTTTTTGAGATAAAGTTGGTTTTGGTGCAGTACAATGAAAACTTCCCGCAAGTGAGCCAAATGATCTTCCTATGTTCTACTATAAATCAGTATGTCATCAAAGAAGACAGAGACAAATTTTATGAGAAATGGTTTGAACAAGTCATTCATCAAATTTTGGAATGTTGCAGGGGCATTGGTACTTCCATTTGTCATGCTTCACGCATAAGTCTTTGAATGAAGATCAGGCGGAGGCTTATTCAGCTATCTTAACACCATTATTTGGCTACAATGATTAGTAGTCAAGTGGAGATTCACATCTTGTACTCACATAAAGTAGTTTATGTCCTAAAGTTCCAAATTTGAGAAATCGAACTTGTTACGGTTCGACAATTAGCAAATGGATGGAACAAGACCGTAATTGGTGCTATGAGAAGCAAACCTCCATAAGCATCAAATTTAGAACATCTGGGGTTCTAAGACATGGTTTGGTTTGGTAAATTAATCATGGAGAACTTCAGGTCTCAACATAAGTGGTGAGTGTTAGGATACTTCAGGTTTCTATGGCATTTTCTGAAACTTAAAATTCAAAATTGAAAGTATGAACTTCAGGTTCATATTATCTATAAAAAAGGTCAATATTTATAAAGAAATTGAAAACAAATATACCAAAAGTGGGTAACTTTGGGACCCCTTTGTGGGAAAGTTTAAGGAACAGCCCTAAAAATTTGGATCTTCAAGTCCAAAAAAATAAAATTTTATTATAATCAGCTGGGCCTCAGGTTAGAAAGAGAAATGTGGAGTTGACAGATCCGAGGCCCAAATATTGGGCTAAGAAAGAAAAAGTAAACACCAAATCTTTATAATAGTGTTTAGGGTTTCATACGGACTAAATTAAATAAGCCCGAAAAGAGAAATACAATGTTTTTTTTTTTTCACATGAATTGCATTGCAAGTCCAACGGGGAAAAGGTCGCATGTGAGGCCTAAAAGAACATAGAAACATGAACCCAAAAATCTAGGTTGAATGATGGTCATGTTGACCAAGCCCAAAGGAAGCAGAACCCAAAAGAGTGGACTGTTTGTGGAAAGCCCAACAGTGGGCTGTGAGTGGAACGAGTGCAAGAGAAGGCCCAAAGCCTCGGGTGTCCAGAAATTGACCCAACGACGAGGTTTTAGGCTTTTGCCAGATAGCGGTGGCGTGGGTAAATACTAACGTCGGGGAGGTGATCTCTGGCCTTATAATAGCTGTGACCAAGGTATTAAATATCGATAATATCAGAAATATCGGTAGTCCGAAAACACGGAAATATCGACGGAAATTTCGGGATATTATCGATATCGATAAAAATAATATGGAAACCACGGAAATTATAAGAAAAACTTGGAAATTTTTATTGAAACTTTGCAGGATGTTTAGTTAGTCAATTATCTATTAGTTTATCACAAAAAATTGGAAGGAAATGCATTACATGATGGATTTAACTGATTTAAGTTGATTATATAGCGAGCTGGCAAACATTGTGAGTGTAGAAAATATGTAGTAATTAATGAAAGAAGTTTAAACACACCATAATCATTTATATATAATGAATTAGTACAATATTTTACACTTTATACATTGCATCGTAAGATACATGACTGACTTATTACCCTTTATTTTTTTTTATTTAAGAATTATATGATTGTGGGGGTTTTATTTAAAATTTATATTGAAGATTGGATTCCTTGTATGCACATCTCCTTGAGCCAAGAGCCACCAGCTCTTTTTTTTTTTCTTGTGCCGCAGCCAACAGCTTTCTGTTAGTATTTTCTGACAAAGCTCTCTCACTTTATGTCAAAATAAATAATTATTTCGAAACACCCGTAGAAAAATGTCAGCTTAGAACACGTGTCGCGCATCCATGCATTTGTTCCTTAGGATTCCAAATGAAAAGTCAGATCTCTCTCTCATTTCTGAATGCAGTATAGAAATTCGAGAGCCCTTGCATTTCTCTAGAACAGACAAAAACTCTTCATTTCACTCATCCATCTCTCTTCTTCCTCTATGCTCTGCAAGAGAGAACCAGGGCCAATCCTCCATAACAGCATGACATCAATATAGTGCCCACCTCTCTCTTCAAGGAGTCCTCTTCATCCTCATCGGCATTCTCATCGGCTCCACCTTCTTCATCCTCCAACCCACCCTTTCCTGCCTCGGCCCCTCCGATCCCAACTCCGCCGCCAACTCCGTCTCCAGAACCTTTTCCACCGCCCACGACCTCGTCTCCAAGCCCACCCATGGCAAGGTGGGTCGTGTCCTCTCCACCCCCAGCACCCTCCTTTCTTCCCCGCCCCCCCCCCACACACTTTTGCGTCCACGTTCTGCTACCCCGCCCACAGATCCAACCATTACTTTTGCGTCCATGTTCTGCTTCCCCGTCCACAGATCCAACCAGAAATCCGTTTGTCTCTCGGGTTGTCCCCACTTTTGTGTTTCGGATTCCTACCCCCGCCGTGGCTCGTCTTCCCCCCCTTCGAATCTCTTCCACCCCCACTTTTTTGTTTCAGATTCCCTCTTGCCGCGACCCTTCTCTTTCGCCGCGATAGTCTCTGGCGTTCTTCTCCGGTTAGCATAATTTCAAAAGATCGCGATAATTTCGGAAATATCGCGATATTATCGATATCATCGATAATATCGCGATATTTTGACGAAAACCAGTTGGATAGTAATTAAAATATCGTTACCATGAAAAACCGATAATATCGGTGAAATATCGCCGATATTATCGGCATTTTGTTCCTTGGCTGTGACATATAACAAACGTCACGGGGAATCACGATGGGTGTCCAAAACGAAGATTCACCTGGAATCTTATAAAAATCAATTGTCAAGAACAGTAGGGCTCACTGCAGAATGACTGCAGGTGAGCTTGCCAAGTTGAAAAGAAGGAGACGGTCAAAATGACGCCGTCTAGTTCCGTTAGGGTTTTGGGCATATGCGGCTCAGATTGGGGCTTATGTCGTGGCTTAGCGCAAGCGCGGCTTCAAGCCGTGGTTCAGCGCGAGCTAAGGTTTTTAAATATCTATTCTTTGTTTTTTCTTTTTTTTTTTGTTTATTTACACATTTGATTCACATGATATTTTGAATACAATGCAAACATAATTTGAGCAAAATCTATAATTTGTAACGCGAAAAGTTGGATTCATGTATTATGGTGAAGATTCACGCAATCAAGGTTGAAAAAATATCGACAATTAAGACCGTGTTTAAGAGGAACCTAGATTGCGATGATGAAGATTGTGAACGGATTTGTAGGAGTTCTTCCTCCAATGCCGGATTTCCATGTTCAAGACGTTGTATGTTGTTCATAAAAAAATAAATTGAATCAATAACAAGTATATTCATTGGATAAAATAAAAAGTTTGATCATAATAAGAATGATTTAAACTTAATACTCTTTAGCGCATCGTCAAGAGCGTGCTGATAATGTATTGTGACTTATTTTATCTTAGAGGTGCAGCAGGAAAGATAGAGAGAGAATTGGAGAATGGCTTAAGGAATTATGTGTATTATTTCTCATGTCTTCTGCCTTTATTTATAGTATTAAGGAAGAGAGAGTAACTTGCCCTCCAAAGTAATACAAAGTATAATCAGAAGATCTTCTAGATCTCGAAAGATTTCTAATTTATTAAGATTTACACAATCTGACACACCCCAACCCGGAATGTCCACTAGGACTCCGAATCGAGCTGTGCTGGCCGACACTTGGAAGGTGAGGAAGCCATAAAGTGTGATAATGTGTAAAATGTGAATAAATTTAAACCTAAAAATGTCTATATACGCGAGTGCGCAGTGAGCGGGTATGGACCCATTTCACACGTGATACAGAGCATAAGTAAACTACAGTGAGGTAAGATAATAATTATACCATCATAAGGAGACATATGGGCTGAGAAGTGCCACGAATCATCGTCGATACGGAACTCTGCTACTAGAACCTGGAGGGGTGCAAAAATAGAAAATGTGAGTAAGTGAAACAAAACTTTTCTAATCAATTTCAACTACCAAAGGCAGTAGCCTCTCGCCGTAACACCTATATAATTTCCCAGAAAATAACATGCGTGACTATAACTCAAAAGCATAACCAAAATAATAGTCTCACAGTTATGCCGTGTCAAATGTCTCAACAAGAATAAGTAACCAAGGTGAAATAAATCAATATGAAATGATATGTGAGTCGGATCCCCCTATAGTGGCCTATACTGCTAAATCAATAGCTCATCATCATGCTAGCCGGAGTCACCTCACGTGACCTATACGATTGCACCCATATCTTAATTAATCAATGCTAGCATATAAGTTGGGAGTCACCTATAGTGACCTGTACGACTTATCCATATCTCATCAATCAATGCTAGCATATAAGTCGGGAGTCACCTATAGTGACCTGTACGACTTATCCATAGCTCACCAAATATCCCTGCACACGAGTCGAAACCACCTCTAGTGGTCTGTACGACATGACTGGGTGTAAATAAGTACGCTCAAGTGCTACGATCACGTGAAGACTGTGCGAATAATCGCGGGTCACCTACGAGTCAGAACCACCTATAGTGGTCTATACGACAGGCCTATGCACCTACCTTGAATCCAAGGTGAGTGTAAGGTGCGGGAGGTGAACATCACGTGAAGGAATGTGCCCTGGCCACGGGCTGGAGCACTAACACCGGGGTGCAGGTTTATGAGCTATAAATGCATCTAATCCCGCATGTACCACTCATAGGCAACCTGTACGACAGTGTCAGAGTTGTCTATTACATAAATGTAGTCATGCCATAACCTCATCATTCCAACTAATACTATATACTCACCTGAACTTACCTGTGTGTCATGTGTTCACCTTTGCACTTCAGAGCGTTCACAATAATTACGTGCAAGTAATATACATATGGATATACCAGGATGTAAATTTGAAATTCAACCATATCATAATATTTCCAAATATATAAACATATATACAAATGGCATAAAATGCATAAGCTGTAACGCCTCACTCCCAAACTATTTACCTTCAGAAATAATTATCGGTGATAAGCCCAACTAAACACTAGTTTAATTAACTATCATTACTTACGATTCTTTATTTCAATTTCTAAATTCCTCACATTGCTCAATTCCCCAAACAAGGCTTTGGTCTCGATTGTCTAATCTCATTTATTGTATGACTGCATCTAACGTTTCGTTAGACTGCCTACGTACCCTAAACAGGGATCAAGCCAATCGTAGTTCACAGTAATTATATGTAGGTAATATGCATAAATCAACTTAAAAACGTTTGTCGAATTATCAATCATGTGTGTGTATATATATATATATATATATATATATATATATATATATATATGCAATAGAAAGGAAAAGACCCACTCACCTGAGGTCCGCGCTACGACTCCCTAGCATGAATATCGAGACATCACGAACCAACGTCGCCTAAAACAATTATCAAATCACGTCTTAGAATTCGTACCGATAGAATACATAATTTACATAAAACACATCCCTACGTAATTCAGTCCGGAAGATCTGCATCGCGGATTTCTGATCCATGACTTCCAAAGATCCACATTATGTTCCTAGAACAACGTCCTAATGTTTCATTACGATCCAACGGTCAGATCTCTGCCAATTGCTAAAACCAAGTGGCGGTCAACATTTTATTTTTATGAACTTACAAATCTGTACATCGGATTCCTGATCCGTAAGTTTCTCTGGTCCTCAAATATTACATACTATAATGTATTAAAGTTTGGTGACGATCCAACCGTCGGATCGTCGATTCACAGTTTTACCAAATAACGTAACGTAGAGGATTCAGGTTCCAACCATCAACCTATGTCATACAATTACCAAGACTGAACTCAAGGCATCTAATTTAGCCTAAGAATGACATCGACTGCCCCCTGGCCACGCGCTGCCGCACCAGCCACCGCGGGTGGCTGTCGGCTGCCCCAGCTTGCTGGAAAACTCAACTATTTCTAAAAATTCTCAAAAATTACTGAAATGAAGATCTCAAAGAGTAGAGCAAACTTTATACCTGTGGCCAAGTCCAATTTGGCCTGGAAAGGCTCTAATTTGCCTCAAACCCGTTGGAAACCCTAAAATTAGGTGTTCTTGATTCGATCAATCTGTAACACCACCGCCCCTAAAACTGCTTGGGCTCTGCTCCTGACCTCCATAGAAGTGTTTTGGTGGTGGTGATTGAAGGTAAGTGTTTCAGAAATGGTTGGATTGCCGCCTAGTCACCCATGAAGCCGTGCGTCGGCCTTCATGAAATTATAACCAAAACTCTCTGTGTTTGGCCTGAGATGGTGGATGGGAGGCCACATGAGTGATTTGCAGGTGATGGATGGTGGTGATCAACGAGAAAAATGGCAGAAATTTTCCGGATTTGTGACACGCCTCGATCCTGATATTCCCCGAATACCAAGATAAGCACGTGCTGGCCGACACCCAAGAGTGACGAAAGCCATTTATTGAGTGCAAATGCTGAAAAAAAGGGATAGTTAAGACTTATTAATATAAAAGAATAAAGAATATGCATTTAAGGAACGTGTTCAGAGCACACATCTAATCTAGAACACTAAAAGAATTAATATAAAATTGAATGAATAAAAGAATGGGTCCTACACCGAGAGGACTTGAAGATGCCGATGTGGAAGTGCCTTGACGCCGGGATTGTATGCCTCGATTCTAAGTCCTGAAGGGGGCGCAAAACAAACATGAGTGGACCAATTTGATATATATATATATATATATATATATATAGTAAAACAGTTATCAACGTACTAACCCCTAGGTTTTATGAAAAACACATATATATATCATGATAAACATAGGTTTTCCAAAACCTAGCATGCCGTGCACTGTCTCAAATCATAACTTGTATATATAATAATCACTAGTGAATGTCCAATATAACCCCCAGGCCCCATGCCGGCTCCCCGTCCCTATGCTAAATAGCCAGAGGAAACATACTCCAAGCCCTATGCCAACTCCAAATCGTCGCCCGGGATGGACCGGAACCTATCCCTACGTCCCGTAATGGAATAAGGACCACTAGGTAAGTACAAAACCATTGAAAATATATATTGAAAAGCAACTTCATAGTATAAAGTCATCCATCGTCTATACTATAAAGAGGTGTTCTAAACATGTTCTAAATATCATATCGTCATCCATAAGATATTCTATAAGAACACGGGTTATAGGAAAAATAGTAATAATTCAAAATAACCTCAATATGCATGATATCTCATAAATCATAATAAAAAATGCATGTTTTGATATAGAAATGCATACATGAAAAGCATGATTTAATGATTATGATTTATGAAATGCTTTATGAGATATCGTGCCTATTGAGGTTATTTTGAATTATTACTATTTTTCCTATAACCTGTGTTCTTATAGAATATCTGATGGATGACGATATGATATTTAGAACATGTTTAGAACACCTCTTTATAGTATAGACAATGGATGACTTTATACTATGAAGTTGCTTTTCAATATATATGTTCAATGGTTTTGTACTTATCTAGTGGTCATTATTCCGCTACGGGACGTATGGATAGGTTTCGGTCCTTCCCGGACGACGGTTTGGTGTTGGCATAGGGCCTGGAGTGTGTTTCCTCTGGCTATTTAGCATAGGGACGGGGAGCCGGCATGGGGCCTGGGGGTTATATTGGACATTCACTAGTGATTATTATATATACAAGTTATGATTTGAGACAGTGCACGACATGCTAGGTTTCGGAAAACCTATGTTTATCATGATATATATGTGTTTTTCATAAAACCTGGGGGTTAGTACATTGATAACTGTTTTACTATATATATATATATATATATCAAATTGGTCCACTCATATTTGTTTTGTTTGCGCCCCTTCAGGACTTAGAATCGAGGCATACAATCCCGGCGTCAAGGCACTTCCGCATCGGCATCTTCGAGTCCTCTTGGTGTAAGACCCATTCTTTTATTCATTCAATTTTATATTAATTCTTTTAGTGTTCTAGATTAGATGTGTGCTCTGAACACGTTTCTTAAGAGCAAGTCCACCGTTGGTGGTTGCTCGGGGGACAGGCGAAGGGAAAGGGCCCGAGGGCCGGTGAGTTGGGCTCCAGTGTGGGCAACCCGAGTGAAGGTGGGAGCCCGAGGGCCAGGCCCGTGGAGGATTACCAACCCTGCAGCTCGAGGTGGGTGTGATGTCAGGCTGACGCTAGGCCTGGCGTCAGTCATTTTTTTATTTTTTTTGTGTCAAGCGCGTGCCCCTCACTCGCGAGTGGGGGCGCGTTAGCCGACAGCACGGGGCTCGCGCGCTAGTTTTCCTCAACCCACCGTTGGGAAGCCACGTGGCTTCCCACGGTCTGTTCGATCTCAACGGCTCTTTAATACGAGCCGTCCGATTTACAATGGTAATAAATAAAAAAACCTGATTTAATATCAACCGTTCGATCTGAGATTAATGGTTGATATTAATCTGCTTTATAAATTTAAAAAAAAAGAAAAAATAGTTTTAAAATTAAGAAAAGTTACCGTTGTGACACGTGGCACAATCTGGAGTGTTGGAATTCAATTTTTTTAAAATCCAACGGCAGAGATTAATTAGTTGAATAAAAATTTAAAAAAAATGTAAAAAATCCGAAAAAAATTCTAAAAAATTCTGTAAAAAATTGATTTTACTTTTCTATAAATACCATTTCTTCTCCATCTACCTTACACCACAATTTCATATTTTCTCAACTACTTTCAATCAAATTCCTATCTTTCTCTCAAAGTTTCAATCCAATTTTTTTCCACAAAATGACTACTGATGCAGGTACGAATTGGTCGCTTCTTGAAGATGTTGCGTTGTGCACTAGCTGGGTTGAAGTTACTCATTGTTCGCTTAAGGGTAATGAGATGCAGTTGCGAGAAATGTGGAGTTTAATTCATACCAAATTTTTGGAGAAAATGGGTGGGAAAAGAACCAAAGAATCGGTGTCCAGTTGTTGGAAATTACTTAGCCATTCCTTTAGTATGTGGAGAGACGCCATGGCACAAGCTAGTAGTAATTTTCGAAGTGGGGAAAATTACTCGGATGAGGTAAGAATATATAATTATTTGTTTGTATTATTTATTTGTTACCTAATTTGATTATAATTATTTGTTTGTATTATTTATTTGTTACCTAATTTGATTATAATTATTTGTTTGTATTTTGGTTACCTAATTTGATTATAATTATTTATTTGTTACCTAATTTCACTATTATATTTGTTTGTATTATTTATTTGTTACCTAATTTCATTATTATTATTTGTTTGTATTATTTATTTGTTACCTAATTTCATTATTATTCATTTGTAGCAACTTCAAGCACAAGCATGGTATGGTGCCAAAATCAAATCAAAAAACAAATCATTCAACCGGTGGGAATGTTGGAATATTGTTAAAGATTGTCCTAAATTCAAAGTTGTGTCCGTTGGTCCAGAAGTTTGCATGAATAGCACCCCTCTACACTTTACACCCGATCATGGCTCACATGTTCATGAAAAAGATGGAGAAGAAGTGCCTGAAACGCCTATCCCTGAATAAGCGTCGGGGTCGACCCGTTATCCAATTAGGCCTCAAGGTAAGAAGGCTTCAAAGAGAAAAAGGATTGCTTACAAGAATGATTATGCAAAGTATATGGAAGAACTTGCTCGCCAAGGTGAATTGACTTTGGCACGGGAAATGGCAAAATTTGAGGCTGATAAAGCTAGAGATGAGGCAAAAGCTGCAGCTGTAGATAGGGCATTTCAAGCTAGTGAGAGGGAAAGAGAGCTACTTAGGCAAGAAAGGGAGTTGGCTAGAGAAGAAAGAATGGCTCAACAAGATCGTGACATTATGAACACGCCTTTAGAAGGGAAGTCTCCAAATTCTAAATATTTTTGGGAGTCGGAGAAAGCGGATGTGGTGCGAAGGAGGCGTGCAAGAGAAGCGAGATCAAGAGGAGATGGTCCTAGCATGACAAGAGAAGATAATCCTAGCACCACAAATTGGTTAAGTGATGATGAATAAGGTACTTTTTGTAATCGGCGCCCATAGTTTTCCAATCACTTTGGGTTGTAATTTATTATTTATGTTGTTTCCAATTTATTGAATTTAGTACTTTATTTAAAGTGAGAGTACATTTATTTAATTTCGTAATATATTTATACTAATAAAATTACATAAACACACCAAATAAAATTACATAATCACACCAAATGAAATTACATAAACACACCAAATAAAATTACATAAACATACCAAATAATAAAAAACTCACTACAAAAAACACACCAAATAAAATTAAATAAACACACTAAATACAAACAAACATACTAAATAAACTTAAGTATATTCAGCTTGTTTCAATGCCCACTGGTGCTCTATCAAGTCAATTTGCCAAGCATTGTGCATAGATGGCCTTTGAAGTGCAGTATATCGTTGAATGACCCTTTCATTGTAACGTCCATCCCTTTGTAATGGCTTGTGTTGCATGGGTTCTTTGGTAGCATCACGCGCACAATATATCCGTGTTTTTGAATTGTTCATCGTGTCTGGCTCATATTCATCAACTACATCATAATCGAACTCATCTTCCACAATCATGTTGTGAAGAATGACGCAGGTCATCATGATGGATCGAAGTGACTCTAAATCGAACATTCTGGCAGCACCCTTGATGATCGCCCAACGAGCTTGGAGGATACCAAAACAACGCTCCACATCCTTCCTGCACCTCTTTTGACAGATTGCAAAGTGTTTTTCCTTTGCACTTCACAGATGTGGCACTGTTTTGACAAATGTTTCCCACCGTGGGTAAATGTCATCAGCTAGGTAGTATGACCCATCGTACATACGTCCGTTGACGACGTACGTGACTTTTGGTGCATTTCCTTGCAGGACGTCGTTGAACACTGGGGATAGGGCAAGGACGTTGAGATCATTTTGAGCCCCCAGAACCCCGAAAAAGGCGTGTCATATCCATGTATCAAAAGATGCTACCACCTCCAAAATGATAGATTTTGCTCCTTTTCTGTCCCCATATGCGCCTTGCCATGCACTTGGACAATTTTTCCACGTCTAGTGCATACAATCGATGCTTCCTATCATCCCAGGAAAACCTCGCATCTCGCCCTTCTTCAGAAGCCTTTGCAAGTCCATGGTTGTGGGTTTTCGGAGGTACTCTGCGGTGTACAAAGATTCGACTGCTCCACAAAACCTCATCAGGGACTCAAGAATGGTTGATTTCCCCATCCTCGTTATCTCATCCACTTGGTCTGCAGATGCTCCATACGCAAGCATCCGCAACACAGCAGTGATTTTTTGCTCAGGCAAGAGACCCATAGCACCACAAGCATCCTTCTTTTGCACAAAGTAAGAATCATGGTTGCAAACATCAGTCATGATTCTGTTGAACAAATGTCGTTCCATTCTAAAACGACGTCTGAAGTACGTATCAGGAAATGCACTGTTATGGACAAAGTAATTGTCCAACAACTCTTCACCCCATCGTTGCCTGCTTCTTTCAAGGTTTCTGGAACGGCTAGGCCTGCGTATCTGAGCCACAGTTTGGATGACTCGACGGGATCGTGAGGCTCTGGCCATTCTTGCTTCGTCATCTCTCCTTGTACGCTCCTCCTCCTCTTCCATCTCATTTTCGTCTATCTGAAGATTGAACATTCCTTCAGATTGGTTAAACAATTCTTCCTCATGCTGATCGTTCCCACATCATCCTTGATGAAGAAGAAGACATTGTAAAAATGAAGCAGAAACTATGAATAATGATAAAGATTTTGGTGATGAAGGAAGCAGAAACTATAAATAATGATAGAGATCTTGAGAAAGTTGGTGTGAGATTTGTGAGGATTGATGGTGGATTATATGGACGATTCAGAAAGGATTGGCTTGTAGATAGGGCCATGTGGCATGCCGTCATTCGTTAAAAATCTGATCGAAATCTATCCTCAAAGATTCTGAAAAGATAACGACACGTGGCACGATGACATTGGATAAAAATCTTATCGAAATCCAACACAAAAATAATTGTTTTTTGGATAAAATGACACGTGGAGCAACAAGAATGAATTAAAAATTCTTATCCGAAATTACAAATAATTTTATTTTGTATTATTTAAACAAACAAAAAAACTAATATTTTATTGCCTATTGCCAGAGGGGAGGGCTCCAAGGGTGGAGATGCAAATGGCAATTAATGTTCATTTAGGGCAGTTACTGTTCACTAGGTGGATTGAATAGTGGATTGCCTGCGGGGAGGGCTCCAAGGGTGGAGTTGCTCTAAATGCATATTCTTTATTCTTTTATATTAATAAGTCTTAACTATCCCTTATTTTCAACATTTGCACTTAATAAATGGCTTTCGTCACCCTCGTGTGTCGGCCAGCACGTGCCTATCCTGGTATTCGGGGAATATCGGGATCGGGGCGTGTCAATTTGGAATCGGGTCGAAACTGGGTTGTGCACGGGTTGAAAGGGAAGGGTTCCTGATCCCGTGCCTCTCACTCCTCTCTCATTTCTTCCCTTCTTTTCCTCCCATTGGTCCACTCACCTCCTCATTCTCTGGTTCGTCTGCCTCCCATAAGATGGGAGCTTCATCCCCCGTAGCACCTTCCTTCCCTTTCTTCTCATTTTCTGATTGGTCCTTAATCCTTTAATTTGATTTGTCCACCATTCCCTTGTCTGATAGGTCCCCTTAAATTTACTTCAAACTAATTGGGCATCTTTCCCACAAGGTGGGAATTTAATTTATTTAACTAACTTTAAATAACCAACTTCAAACGTCCGTAACTATACCGTTATAATCCGGACTTGCAACGGTTTTCGTCCATGCGCTCGTAGTGACGAGTACTACGAGGACACACTAAAATAATGAGTCATACGTCTCTCTAACTGATGGTCAACGGAAATCAAAGTCCTTGCCTCTAGGGCTTTTTCGTAAATTCACGTTTTTAAAATTAATAAAAATGTAAAATTTGGGACGAGTTGTCACAATTGATTGTGAGATCCCACATCGCCCAGGGGAGTGGATCATGTGAGCCTTATATGTATATTCTCATCTCTACCTAGCACGAGGCATTTTAGGAGCTCACTGGCTTCGGGTTCCATCGGAACTCCGAAGTTAAACGAGTAACGCACGAGAGCACTCCCATGATGGGTGATCCACTGAGAAGTTCTCGTGTGAGTTCTCATAAACAAAACCGTGAGGGCGTGGTTGAGGCCCAAAGCGGACAATATCGTGCTACGGTGGAGGCGTGCCCGGGATGTGGTGGGGGCCTGGGCCGGGATGTGACAATTTGGTATCAGAGCCTAACCTTGGCCGCGTGTGTGCCGACGAGGACGTCGGGCCCCTAAGGGGGGCTGGATTGTGAGATCCCACATCGCCCAAGGGAGTGGATCTTGTGAACCTTATATGTATATTCTTATCTCTACCTAGCGCGAGGCCTTTTGGGAGTTCACTAGCTTCAGGTTCCATCGGAACTCCGAAGTTAAGCGAGTAGCGCGCAAGAGCACTCTCATGATGGGTGATCCACTGGGAAGTTCTCGTCTGAGTTCTCAGAAACAAAACCATGAGGGCGTGGTTGGGGCCCAAAGCGGACAATATCGTGCTACGGTGGAGGCGTGCCTGGGATGTGGTGGGGGCCCGGGCCGGGATGCGACACAATCACACATGTGCAAATAATAATGTTCACAACATTTACAACATAATTTCTTCTCCTTTCTAATGATGCGCCAAAAAATAGTCTTTAGCGCACCTTCAAATGAGATGTTAAATTTTAATATAATATTTAAATTTAATAGTTTATGTGACATTTTGACATCTTTAAAGTTTACTCTCGACCTGATATGTCAAATTAGATTATTATCTTATTACATGAAAGTTTAATAATAAATGTTTTAAAACAAAAAATTAATTAATTAATAAAATGCACTTATAATTAACAAACAAAAATATTGTTGATTATCCTTTTTTACCGTTAATGTTGATTAGGACATTTTAATATTTTGTTTAAGAATATTGTTGCCACCGTTTTTCACAGGTAGTACTGATTCAGATATTTTACATTTTGTTTAGAGATGCTGTTATGTAACGCAACCGCCTCTACATGTTCTTTTGTATGCAACGATTCACGAACATAACATAAAACGCCTCTTCGATCGGTGACCTGAAACCCCTCAACATCTTTCCTTTTTTCCACCAAACTATCCTCAGGTTTTTTGTTCCGCCATGTCTTCTATGCTGAGCTCTCAAGGTTTGGTCCTGGCAACTGCCATGGCCGTCTCCAGCACTCTCGTTTGTCTTGTTTTCTCCAGGCAAAAGACTTTACCACCAGCCCAACTTTCCAATCAGTCTCCAAACCAAATCCCTCTGCGTTCTTGCTTGTGTTCAGGTAATTGGGTTTCTCTTACATTTTTTTTTTGGGACCCAGCGATATTCTAAACTACTCCAAACTAACGCGGCCGGCACACTTTCCTGACCAGCTTACGTTTTCTTTCTTGTTTCTCATTGCTCTGTAATTTTCTTTTCTTATGTTTGTTGGGTTGTTTTGTGCAGGTGACAAGAAGAGAAAGAGGAAGAAAAAGAGAGTGCATTTTGCTGAAAATATTGAGGAGGAGGAGCCAATTGGGGATGGAGAGGAGGAAGAACCGATCGGTAGAAAGCTGAGCAAACTCAAAACAAGTTGCAGAAACGAAATTCGACGAAGGATTCCGGAGAATCGAATCGCTTTGTACAATGGAATTCTCAAGAACCGCATGCAGAGGATGGCTTGCTCTCATTGATTGCTCTGGAAATTTCAGGCGCTCTTCGTTTCTTGGCTGATTAGAACAAACAAAATGTTGGTTTTTTGTGGTTGTAAATTTGTGTGTTTTTTTCTTTTTTTTTTTCTTCCCAAAATTGTGGTTGTAAATACTTTGAATTTTTCGATTAATTAAGAAAATTTGGGCAATGCTTTTCCCTTCTACTTTCCGCCCATCAAATTTAGAAATCTTTGAATATAATTTAATGTAGAAAACTGTGCTATATTATCTTAGTGGATAGAGTTTTTGGTGTTTGCTCGGGTTTAAAATTCTCTTAATTTTTTAAATTATTGTAATAGTTTGGAATAATTTTTTTAATAAATAATAGAAAGAAAAAAAAATTGAATAAACTAGCGTGTCCAAGGCTTTGCTGTAACAAATGTTGATTTGTTTGTCTTATCTTGGTTGGTTTCCATCTTGGCCATTACTTGCCTAAAAATTGTAGCTACTTTGTGATAAATAAAAAGAGTATTTATGACTTCTGATTTGTTATTGACAATTCGAAAAAGTTGTCATGTAATTCTCTATTCGAACTTTTATAAGGTGGTAATATATGTCCTTATGACACATCTTTAACAACATCTCCGATAAGAGTTGCAAAGTTCCTCGAAATAAGCATTTTACATTTTTAGTTGAGACGAAACCTTTTCAATAAACGAGAAAAACATTCATCTTAGCTGGAAATACTTTAATGGCGCGTTTACTAATCCGTAATCAAATTGAGAGAAATTGGATTGAGGGGGAATTGGATTGAGGAGGAATTGAAGTGAGGTGGAATCAGAATCAGATTCCTGTTGAAGTTGTTTACTAAAACCATCTGGAATCGGAGTACAAATGATGTTGAGTCCATATAAGTTGTTTACTAATTCACTTCAATCGGAATGAAAACTAGGTTGATTACTATATTGCCCTTACATAAATAAATTATTTTCATACTAATTAATTTAATTTAATTCTTAATTAAATTTATATAATAAAATTCATCTATATAAGCATATATAAATAGGTTTTATTTATTTATTAAAAGATGACAAGAATGATGTTGAGTCTATATAAGTTATTTACTAATTCACTTCAATCCGAATGAAAACTAAGTTGATGACTAAATTGCCCTTACATAAATAAATTATTTTCATACTAATTAATTAAATTAAATTCTTAATTAAATTTATATAATAAAATTATCTATATAAAAATATATAAATAGGTTTTATTTATTTATTAAAAATGACATAATGAGTGTCAAATGAAGGGCAATGTTGGAATCATAAGCAACAAGTGAGGGCATAATAGGAATAAAGATGCATTCCTGATTCCCTTACCCTCAAGGAATTCAAATACCTCACAAAACTAGGGAATCTCATTCCTCCAATTTCAGGAATTGAATTCCTTGTTTCGTGTGGGGTCCACCACTTTTTTGATTCCTTAATATTTAGTAAATACCGGAGTACTCCTTAATCGGAATTCAATTCCCTTTTTTTATTCTGATTACCTTTACGTAAACGTGCCATAAAGGACAAAAAATATTTAGAAATGTTATATTTATGAAGTGTAAAGACAATAAGAAATTCATGTAATTCTCATGATTCATTGAACGCCAATTCTTTCCAACTCACATTCTATCAAGTCATGCCAAAAACATTATATATGGTTCTTTTCTTTTCATTTTTGTAACCAATGTAAGCTTATTTTAACAATTCAGATACACTCTTCTAAATTATTTCACTCTCAATTTTTGGAGAAAAGACTTATTAGAGTTTTTTTATTTTTTTAACAAATGATATTATTTACATTAAGAAGAAGAAGATAGACTTAGCCTTATAATGGGCTACCAATAATGTGATTCAAATTCGCATTTGGCGAGAATTGAACATAAAACCTCTCACTTACAAGTAAAGTTGAATATCACTAGATCGTAAACTAAGTGGCGACTTTATTAGAGTTTTAACTGTCAGATGAAAGACTTGGGAGTTTCTTTCCTAAAGAACGTAGTCCGCAAACCAAACGGCCATAAATGGTTTTTTATTACCTAAATTACTTATGTTTCTAAACTTCAAAATGTTACTCATCCCATTGTCTCTTTCGACCTTTCATCATTCGAATCAAGGCTTCAATAATTCAAAATATTCAAAGTAAATGCCTCCAATCTTTAAGTCTTCCCCTTTGAAGTTCTACCCATATATTTTATAGGGGACCATTAACTAGAGCAATTTTTCGTTGTGACGGGAACATGCCTTCTTGAGAGTATTTGTGCTCGAAAAAGGATCCTCGTCGGATCATTTTTCTGAGGATCCTAAGGATCTCGTGATCGTGACCGTTCATCGTATATCGTGCGGTCAGTTTTCGTTACGTACTATTTATATTAAATTTTAAATTTTAAATTTTAAATTTTAAATTTTAAATTTTGAAATGATTTCTGACCGCACGATGTACGATGAACGGTCACGATCACGGAATCCCTAAAATTCCGAGGAAAAAGATTCGGCGAGGATCCTTTTCCTATGTGCTCATCACCATTAACTAAACTGGATGCTCACCACCCTCCTCTTAGACTGCCACGTGTCTTTTTGTTAACTACATTTAATATTTATATTAAAGGCTCATCTATTAAATTGTAAAAGGCATTTCAAAAAGGGTAAATTATACTTTCATACCTCAGGTTTGGGGTATATTTTAATTCCTTACAACATGACACACCCCGTCCCGAAGGAGGGCGTGCTGGCCATCACGTGAGAGTGACGTAACCATTTGCACAGTTCGGAAGCTTTAAAATACCATTGTGAATTCTGTCAGAATACCGTTGGATTCCTCGTGGCCACCAAAGCTCTGCTCTAACTCGAACCTGGAGGGGCGCAAAACAAGGTGAGTGGGTCAGTAAAATAAGTCTTTCAAAATCTTTCCTTTATCAACATATATCTATCCCCTCACTGTAAAACCTGTATACTTTCTCAGAAAATAGCATATATAAATATATATAGCTTCAGAAGTCTCAAAATACCATTCTTCATCATTTTTCAAAGAAATATGCCATGCCATGCCAAAAACATAATATGGATGCATCAACATAAATCAGGTGAAATAATAAATCAACCGGAGACCCTGCAGTGGTCCTGTACGGCTGATTCTAAAGCTCAATATCCAATCCAGCCGGAGTCACCAACTGTGACCTGTACGGCACTGCCGGAGTCACCAACTGTGACCTGTACGGCACTACGCTGCACATGAGTCGGAACTACCTGTAGTAGTCTGTACGACTCGGATGGTGTAATAATACGCTTTAGTGCTTCTCTCATCAATCATCTGTGCACATAATCTAAGGTCACCTACTAGTCGGAACCGTCTCTAATGGTCTGTACGACTAGGATGTCGGAACCACCTCCAGTGGTCTGTACGACTAGCATCTACTTGGATCCAAGGTGAGCGTGTGATGCGGTGAATAACATAAGCACTAACACCAGGGGTGCAGGTTATGAGCTATCAACATAAATCTCATCAAACAATTCAATGAACCAAATATAACTCACCTGATACTCACCTGTGCGTCCGCAGCACCAATTCAAATATATGCATCATATAATATCCATTCACATATTTCATGTAATTTCTATGCATGGCACTTCAATCACATGATTCATATAAATCTATGCATGGCATTTCAAAACATACTTTCATTTTAATTCAAATTCTGGGAAAACTCATTAAGTATATAGGCGTATAATGAAAACAAAACTGCCCATTCACTGGTATGTCGCAGGGTCGTAACCCCCGTGACGCCTCTGACTGCGCTCGTCCTCGGGGTAGATCTCACCTATATGCGAAACAACTATAAAAACGTTATTTTAAGCACATAACCAACAATTCGAAATAACTTCTCATAAAATGCTCAATTTTGGTGTATGAATATACCAACGCGATCTACACAACCTCACGAACATCGTGATATTTTTAAATAAATTTTTCTAGGGCCCACGCGCCCTCACGCGCCGGGGAGGCCACGGCCTCATGCGCCCCCCACGCGCATCATCTTCAACCTCCCGACGCCGGAACAGTGCCACCGGCGCCGGATTCTGGGCAACCCTGCAACTGCCCTTTTCTCACTCGTTTTTGCACCATTTTTCATAAAATTTTCACCAAAATGTCACAAATCATGAGAGGAAGAAGGCTATACCTCCTTGGAGCCTCAAAACCTTCCAAATCGCGTCGGGAAAATTTCACCAAAACCGGCCACCTTCGAACCTTGTGATCCCGACGTCCCAAACCTTCAAACGAAGCACTCCGAGCTTCGTGGGGACCTCCTTAAGCTCGTGGTAAGCTTGGATTGTCCTAAAATGCAACCATTTAAAAGTTGGTGAATAGTGACAATCACGGACCTCGTGATTTCAGCGTGAAAATGTATGAACCCTTACCTGAAATGGGTACCAATGGGTTCGTATGGTCTCTAGGAGTACGATGGTGGTCTCAACCACGTCGATCCGTGAAGGTTTGATAACCTTTGGGGTTGTCCGTACCTTTCGAAAGAGAAGGGAGAGAGAGACCGTGAGCATGTGGGAGAGAGAGAGAGAGAGAGAGTGAAAAAAAAATGAAGGTGTGTGGTCTACAAAAACCCCAACCACATAAAAATATTCCAAATTAATTTCCAACTATTTTTCCAAAACAAACTTAGGATAGGACAATAAAACCCAATGAAATGTCACATACCGTAGTAGATTCAAGGGCAATCCCGTCATTTCACATCCTCGATTAATTAATTCCGGGACGGGCTGTGACAATCTACCCTCCTTATAGAATTTCGTCCTCGAAATTCACATAACCTAACCAATACTAGCAGCCATAAAACAACCTCGGATACATCTCTCTCATTCGATCTTCAGTCTCCCAAGTAGCTTCTTCTACCGAGTGGTTCCTCCACAATACTTTCACCATGCTCACTGTCTTATTCCTTAGAACCTTATCCTTCCAGTCCAAAATAGTCACTGGTTCTTCATCATACGTCAAATCCGGATTAATCTCCAAAGGTTGAGGAGGAATCACATGCGAAGGATCCAAACATAATGTCGAAGCATCGAGACATGAAACACATTATGCACCTTGGATAACTCCGGAGGCAACTCCAACCTGTAGGCAACCTCACCAACCTTTTCGACAATCACATAAGGTCCTATGTACCTAGAACTTAACTTGCCTCTTTTCCCAAATCGCACCACACCTCTCCAAGGTGATAACTTCAAGAATACCCAATAACCGACCTTATACACTCTATCGGTAGCATGCCTGACTGCTAAGTTCTTTTGTCGATCTTGTGCTGCTTTCAGGTTAGACTTAATCACCTGAATGTTTTGAGTAATCTCTTCCACTAACTCAGGGCCCACTAAAACTCGTTCACCAACCTCTGACAACATAAAGATGTACAACAAGCTTTCTCATAAGATGCCTCAAGTGGTGTCCTACCACTACTCGAATGAAGGTTATCGTTGTAGGCAAATTCCATTAAATTCAACTTTTAATCCAAGCATCACCAAACTACCATACCGAAGATCTTAGTATATCATCCAAATTCTGAATGGTCCTGTCTCTGTCTGAAGATGATATGCTGCACTATAAAGTAATCTTGTATCCGAAGTTTCTTGAAAAGTTACCTAGAACTTAGAAGTGACCAACATACCCAAAAGCTCAACAGATTCGTAAGTCCAAATCTCTTTTCCATAAAACAAATAATTAAAACAAATAATTAACCGTTACACTTGTCTGGAAAGGTTGCTGCTCTTCACTGGAGTAAAATACGTTACTTAGTACACCGATCAACTATCACCTCAATTTCCATCATACCCATCTCGTGAACGAGGAAGTTTGTACACATAATCCAAAGGCTTCTTTCTTTCCGTTTTAACTTACTGACATATGATATATTTACTTACATACCCAAAATTTCTCTTTTCATACCCGGCTAATAGTAAAATGGTTAAATGGTATGATACATCTCAATACTTCCGGGATGCATTGTAGAAGCTGAACAGTGTACTTCATCCAAAAATTGCTTTCTTTAATTCCACATCATTAAGCACATACATCTTGTCTCTTGCATAAACATGTCATCTGATTCTCTAACTCTGAGATCTTTCTTTTTCTCGATATTCTTTGCCTTAAATAAATTCCTGGTTTCTTCATCAATTCTCTGGGCATCGAGTATACGATTAATTAAAATAAGCTTAACTTGGATACTAGCAAGCAAGGCTTCTTCTCGTTCTTCTATTTCCAACTTTACTCCAGTAGATCTCAAATCCGCAAGAAGAGGAACATAACAAGCATACAAAGCATTTATTCTCACGAGAGTCTTCATACTAAGTACATCAGCCCAAGCATTTGCACGATCACCTGGTCGTGCAATCATAATCACTAAACAACTCAATCCACCTTCGTTATCTAAAATCAAGATCCCTCTGAGAAGACAGATATTGGAAACTCTTACGATCCATACAAAACTTACACTTTTCTTCATAAAGATAATTTCTCCAAATCTTCAAGCCAAGATGATAGCGATTAATTCCAAATCATAATTAGGGTAATTCATCTCATGAAGTTCAATTGCCGCGAAGAATAAGCAATTACCCTATCTTGTATCAATACACATCTCAAACCACTCAAAGAAGCATCCTTATAGACCTCATAACTTCCGTTATCATCTGGGAGCTAACACAAGTGCATAGGTGAGGAAATACTTCAACTGTTGAAAACTTTATTCACCATTTTCATCCCACTCAAACTTAACCTCTTTTCTCGTCTATCTCGTCAATGGCAGGGTAATGACTGAAAAATCTTTCACAAACCGTCCATAATAGCCTGTTAAGCTAAGAAAACTCCGAATCTTAGTCACGGTTCGCGATTGTTCCAAATTCTCAACTTCTGCTACCTTTAAAGAATTCACTTGAATACTTTAAGTAGGTATAACATGTCCCAGAAATGCCACCTGATTCATCTAACATTGGCATTCACTAAACTTAGAATATATCGACGACCCCTCAAACTTTGTAATACCACTTTAAAATGTCTAGCACGTCCTGCTCTAGTATTAGAGTATACCAGAATATCGTCAATGAAAACAAACACAAACCTGACGAGATATTCTCGAAATATTGCATTCACCAAACTCAGGAGAGCAGCAAGCGCATTCGTCAATCCGAATGGCATTACCAAAAACTCATTAGACTATAACAAGTCCTGGAAGTTATCTTAGGGACATCCTCACTAAATCTTCAATTGGTTAATAACCAAACCTTAAATCAATCTTTGAAAATACACAGGCACCTCTAGGCTGATCAAACAATCATTAATACGCGATAATGGACAACGATTCCCAATCGTTACTCGATTCAATTTTTCCATAGTCAATGTATAGCCTTAATGTCCACATTTTTCCTCATAAATAAACTGGCTCTCCACGACGACATACTAGGTTGAATGGAACCTTTATCAACCAATTCTTGCAACTGACTTTCAATTCCCTTAACTCATCATGAACCAATCTCTAATATAAGGTCCGTACCTGGAAACAAATTAATAGAGAACTCCGCATCTTTGCCTGGTGGCAATCCAGGTAAATTCTCAAGGAAAACGTCTAATCACCTTGACCTCTTCCACACTACTCAGAGCAATATCTCTTAGTACCTCATGAACTAAATATCTTAGGTAGCCATTCAATAATAATCTTTTTGCTCTCACAGCAGAACTAACGGCATACCTCACTACACTTTGCATCCCCCAAAAGTAACCTCTGGTCACCCAAGTCGATGGAAAGCAACTGATTTCCCGTAGCAATCTATCTTGGCACAATCATAATGCAACCAATCTGTGCCAAAAATCACATCAAATCCACAATATCCAACTGGATAAGATTCATAGGCATAACAACATCTTTCACCATCACTGGACACTCTGAATAACACCATACTAACGTAGGATGACCTACTTGTTTACTCGCTTAACGAATCCAACAATAAGTTATGGATATTACGGTCTGCAGCCCGCAATAACGATAACTCACTGTTGTCTCGATAAGTAAGCAACAATCCTCAAGAATACAACATTACCATCTTGCCCTTCATTAGAATTACATATGCATGCCTCGATCGTGCTCCATCATTACTCTCTTTGGCAACATCATCAATAACAAGGAATATATCAGCCGGAGTCAGCTAGTATGACCTGTGCGATTGAACCTATAGCTCGTCCACCCAGCCGGAGTCATCTAATATGACCTGTGCGGCTGTACTCATAACCCATCGATCCATGCTAGTATATAAGTCGGAGTCACCTCTTGTGACCTGTACGACTCTAATCCTGTACACCACGGCTCATCTAACCAAAATTTCTAGATCCAGGTACCTGCGGAATCAGCGCTAGTGGTGGCAAAGAAGACTATGGAGGCATTTACTGATTCTGGGGACAATTTGCAGCTCTATGTCCCATTTATCCACATATAAAGCATCCACTGCTTTCTTGTCTATACTCTCCAGAGTGTATGCTATTGTACCGACAGCACAAAGGTACATTCCCTCTATCTGAATCACCTTGTCTTTGAAATCTGGAATCACCAGTGAATCTACCACCATACCTCTGACCAGTGGCACAAAAACCTCAGCTGGAAGAACTAGAACTAGCTTCACTTCTCTTGAAGCTCTGAGTCTTACGAGGTCCTTGAGATGACGGATCTATACCCTTATCGTCTTTCCTCCAATTCCCATTCTTTTCTTATTCCTTTTTACTCTCGCTGAGCATAACCTCAGAGTCCTCAATTCTCAACAACATCTCGTAAAACTCCTGGTAAGAAGCACAATAAATAGTGGTCATCAAAGAACGCCAATTCCTCTTATTATCCAGCTTAAAACAACATAACACCTCGATCGGATTAACAACATCTGTATGATAACGAGAAAACTCCGCTACTTTCCATAGTACTCATTTGTCGTCATCTTTCCTTGTCTGAAATTGCAAACTCTCACTTCTTACCATCCATTTATATCGGAGGACTAAACCTTTCCTTAAACAATTCTTTAAACAACTCTCAAATAGCTATTTCCTCCGGTGACATCATATAAGACTTCTGTCTCCATCAGGATGCAAATTCAATGCTCAGAAATCAGGTAGTCGTTTTGACCTACCGTCAAAAGAAAGATTCCCTTGACTTAGCATAATCTAAAACACCTTTTCCAACTGATTAAGCCATCGACCTGCTCCCTCAGGTCATCATTTTCCCTAAAGTGATTCAGCATCAACTTATATCCAGTCCTAAGAGAAAAATCCTTTGAATAATAGACTGAGTCACATTAGTACTAGCTTCCCATAACTGAGCTAAATAGGGAAAACTATACTCAACTAAACGACTTGGCTCACTACGAGGCGGTATAGTTCTGACAGAAAACACTAGAGAATTCTCAAGATGTACAGGACTGCAATCTAAGCTCTGATACCAACTGACACACCCCGTCCCGAAGGAGGGCGTGCTGGCCATCACGTGAGAGTGACGTAACCATTTGCACAGTTCGGAAGCTTTAAAATACCATTGTGAATTCTGTCAGAATACCGTTGGATTCCTCGTGGCCACCAAAGCTCTGCTCTAACTCGAACCTGGAGGGGCGCAAAACAAGGTGAGTGGGTCAGTAAAATAAGTCTTTCAAAATCTTTCCTTTATCAACATATATCTATCCCCTCACTGTAAAACCTGTATACTTTCTCAGAAAATAGCATATA
Source organism: Heteromeles arbutifolia (assembly GCA_024362995.1). NCBI lineage: Eukaryota > Viridiplantae > Streptophyta > Magnoliopsida > Rosales > Rosaceae > Heteromeles > Heteromeles arbutifolia. The sequence goes on from JANCRC010000012.1 coordinate 21,065,333, forward strand.
TAAATATATATAGCTTCAGAAGTCTCAAAATACCATTCTTCATCATTTTTCAAAGAAATATGCCATGCCATGCCAAAAACATAATATGGATGCATCAACATAAATCAGGTGAAATAATAAATCAACCGGAGACCCTGCAGTGGTCCTGTACGGCTGATTCTAAAGCTCAATATCCAATCCAGCCGGAGTCACCAACTGTGACCTGTACGGCACTGCCAGAGTCACCAACTGTGACCTGTACGGCACTACGCTGCACATGAGTCGGAACTACCTGTAGTAGTCTGTACGACTCGGATGGTGTAATAATACGCTCTAGTGCTTCTCTCATCAATCATCTGTGCACATAATCTAAGGTCACCTACTAGTCGGAACCGTCTCTAATGGTCTGTACGACTAGGATGTCGGAACCACCTCCAGTGGTCTGTACGACTAGCATCTACTTGGATCCAAGGTGAGCGTGTGATGCGGTGAATAACATAAGCACTAACACCAGGGGTGCAGGTTATGAGCTATCAACATAAATCTCATCAAACAATTCAATGAACCAAATATAACTCACCTGATACTCACCTGTGCGTCCGCAGCACCAATTCAAATATATGCATCATATAATATCCATTCACATATTTCATGTAATTTCTATGCATGGCACTTCAATCACATGATTCATATAAATCTATGCATGGCATTTCAAAACATACTTTCATTTTAATTCAAATTCTGGGAAAACTCATTAAGTATATAGGCGTATAATGAAAACAAAACTGCCCACTCACTGGTATGTCGCAGGGTCGTAACCCCCGTGACGCCTCTGACTGCGCTCGTCCTCGGGGTAGATCTCACCTATATGCGAAACAACTATAAAAACGTTATTTTAAGCACATAACCAACAATTCGAAATAACTTCTCATAAAATGCTCAATTTTGGCGTATGAATATACCAACGCGATCTACACAACCTCACGAACATCGTGATATTTTTAAATAAATTTTTCTAGGGCCCACGCGCCCTTACGCGCCGGGGAGGCCACGGCCTCACGCGCCCCCCACGCGCATCATCTTCAACCTCCCGACGCCGGAACAGTGCCACCGGCGCCGGATTCTGGGCAACCCTGCAACTGCCCTTTTCTCACTCGTTTTTGCACCATTTTTCATAAAATTTTCACCAAAATGTCACAAATCATGAGAGGAAGAAGGCTATACCTCCTTGGAGCCTCAAAACCTTCCAAATCGCGTCGGGAAAATTTCACCAAAACCGGCCACCTTCGAACCTTGTGATCCCGACGTCCCAAACCTTCAAACGAAGCACTCCGAGCTTCGTGGGGACCTCCTTAAGCTCGTGGTAAGCTTGGATTGTCCTAAAATGCAACCATTTAAAAGTTGGTGAATAGTGACAATCACGGACCGCGTGATTTCAGCGTGAAAACGTATGAACCCTTACCTGAAATGGGTACCAATGGGTTCGTATGGTCTCTAGGAGTACGATGGTGGTCTCAACCACGTCGATCCGTGAAGGTTTGATAACCTTTGGGGTTGTCCGTACCTTTCGAAAGAGAAGGGAGAGAGAGACCGTGAGCATGCGGGAGAGAGAGAGAGAGAGAGTGAAAAAAAAATGAAGGTGTGTGGTCTACAAAAACCCCAACCACATAAAAATATTCCAAATTAATTTCCAACTATTTTTCCAAAACAAACTTAGGATAGGACAATAAAACCCAATGAAATGTCACATACCGTAGTAGATTCAAGGGCAATCCCGTCATTTCACATCCTCGATTAATTAATTCCGGAACGGGCTGTGACGAAATTTCTCGGGCTTTTTCATTACCCAAATGGGAATGCCCAATAAACGATGAGCAGAGCCGTAGAGGAAAAAGACTTAAGACAGCAAGTGCTTCTACGAGTCCCTCGATCGCATTGGCTCATCCTCTTGTTCTTGTTCAACATCGAACTCTGACAAACGAGGATGGTTTCTGGGTTGGTGGGGGAAGGAAGATGATGGAGGAGAGGGAAACATGGTTTCTGGCTTGCATATAGGAAACATGAATGAGGGGAAGATGATTTAGGGGAAGGGGGGAAGATGATGAAGGGGATGGGGCTTCGGCGGGGGGGGGGGGGGGGGCGGCGGCGGTGGTGCGATCTAGGTTTCGTAAGTTTTTTTTTTTTCGTTGAAGATTCAAATGGGGTTTCAGCCGGGGGGTGATGGGATCTGGGTTTCCTACGTTTTTGTTGTTGTTGTTGTTGTTGTTGAAGATTCAGATTTTAAAAAAATATATTAAAATTTTTTTTTTTTTTTTGCCATGTGGGACACATTTGGCAGCCACATAGCACAAATGTGGCAGCCACGTCAGCGCTTAACGAATCAATGGATGAAAAATGTAACGGAGGTATTATTTTGAAATAAAATAGTACTTAAGGTATGAAAATGAAATGTTTTGAAGATGTTGTAAGGAATTGAAATAGGCCCCAAACCTAAGGTATGAAAATGTAATTTACCCTTTAAAAAATGGAACTTTAACGAAAAGCTTCCGGTACTATTTACTTTAATGAAAAACCACATTTTTACACTAAAAAGTCGATCATGGTACTATTCACTTTATCTTTTATTTTGTACTAATCGTTAAAACTCAAAGTTTTCAAATCCTTTTTATTAGTTTTCCTTTTAAAAACTAAATAAACTTCAAAATTAAAAAAACCAACAGTCAAGGAGGCTGCACCATCATTACGATCACCCTGCCCCGCCGTTGGCAAACCCACCCCCTTACCTTCTCTCTCTCGTCTCCTCCCCAACCTTTCTTTCTCCGGAAATAAAAAGTCATAAATGTTGAATGGTCAATCTTAATTTTAAAAGATTTACAAAACTAAATAAATAATTTCAAGTCACCTAAACCCAATTCCGTCACTCCGCTGGCAGCAGCCATCTCACCTACTTGCCGGCGGCTATTTTATTCCCTTCAGCCTCTCTTTCTTCTTCCCCCGTCCCACCTCTCTCTCTGGACATTGTTTTGCGTAGATAATCTAACATGGGAGGAGGAGATGGAGAGCATAATGGGTTCCAAGTCTAGGAAAGAAGATGGGACAGTTAATGGGTTCCAGAAGGAGCAGAAGAAAACAGAGGCTATCAAATTTTGATGGGTTGCAGGTTTGAGGAAGAAGCTGAACAGCTAATTATGCATAAATTAAAATATATTTTTTTTAATCTGTTTATCTCCTTCCTCATTTTTTTAACAAAATCTCTTTCCTCATCAAGTCTTAAGAAATTATTAATTTTTCAGTGCTAACCATAGTTAGGCTAATAAAACGTGGCAGTCTAAGAGGAGGGTGGTGAGCATCTAATGTGTACTAAAAAGTTAATAACTTAAAAAATACAATTTCTTACCATTTATATAAAAATATGTGATGTCATGTTCCCGTCACAATAAAAAATTTCTCGAAATATAGCTAGCATCCCTCTATATTTTAATAAAAATAATGAGATTTCATTAATCAAACAGAGGGATGAGAAAAAACTAGCATTGGCGTAGAAGATTGGACAAGCCAAACTACACATAAGGACTTTAGTTGTTGAACTACAATCAGTGCCCTACCTTCTCCCTACTTACGTTGTCGGGACCCATATTTTGGGTCTAATTCAATTCCAAAGATATATTTTGAGGGTAGGAAAAATAGGAACTTGGATTTGGGTGGGTATTTAGCTATGAATCAAGATCCTCGCCGGATCTCTCCCTAGGGATCCCGTAATTATGTCCGTTTATATTATATCGTGTGATCAGTTTTCGTTAGATACTATTTATATTTGAATTTTAAATTTTAAATAATTTTTGACCGCACGATATACGATGAATGTATAGGATTGTGGAATCCCTAGGATCTTTAGGGAATGAATCCGAAGAGGATCCTAGTTTTTTAGCTATTGCATCCACCTCATATGGATAAAAAATGCAAGTGGGAAGAGGGCCCAACAAGCTGCAACAACACATTAAGTGGGGAGAGTGGCAGGCTCGCGCATCAAAAGCAACACGACCGACGAATTTGTTGCAGGTAGGCTCACAAGCAGCCTAGATAATACAACTGAGATTGGTGAGCCGTTGTCCTCCAATGCCTGTCACGCTTCTTGGGTTATGATCTAGTGTGGTACGTCCAGCTAGATCATCTTTATCTTTACTCCTCTTGTCAAATATATGTATGCTATATAATTTTTTTTTTTGGTTAAATAAATAATATATTAAAAAAAGGGAGTGTGCTATATATTCTCCTCCAATGACTCATGCTTATATTAATTTCCTGTTTTTTTTTTTTTTGTTTCTTTGTTTATCTAATATTCATTCCTAGTTTATTATTTATGATATTCTAAGGGCATGCTTACTTATAAAGTATGGTAGCATTCACATTCTTGTATTTATTAACAACTAAAGAATGAAAAAATTAACGCTTTCGAATATCTCATACCTAAAAAAGTCAAGGTTTGTGATTATTATACAGAAGTCGTTTATCCTATACCTCATCATTAATATCCACATTCTTTTACAGTCTCATATTTTCTTATGGTAAACATACCGTAAACGTAGTTGTAGACTCTATAATAGATCTTCATCAACGTTATTTTTCTGTTACATAATAAACGTTGTTTTCAGTAGAGGTACACAATTGATTTGATCAATTAATTATGTTCAATTAGTACATCGACTCATGTAAGGTTAAAACCTGAACCGTGTGAATCCAAAACTTGAGTCGAATGGACCACCTCAACAATTTCAAGTTCGAAGTGAACCAAGATAAAGGAACATGGAAAATTCCAAGTCGAAAGGAGTGCCAACTAGCTGGCAACCCAATTAGCTGCCCAAACTAAGTTGACCAAACCAACTCAACTCCAGTTTGACAACACTTCCCTCATTGCTTTTGTTTACTTTTTGTTCTAACTTTTTTATAAGTAATACTCTGATTAATGGACGTGTGGCAAGCAGATAGTGGTGTTGGTGCCTAAGGGAGCAAATATATTTGCTCACTACCCTCAGTGATGATGATGTTCACTATTCTATTTATCGCCGTTAAACCATCTTCAACCCATGGGATAAAACTTAAAATATAAGCTTTAAAACCCTCCAAACCATATCCAGTAATGAGCTAAAATAAGTCATGGGGAAAAAATATATCTTTGGGCTAGATTCGTCCTAGGATTTAAGCTTGACTTAAATTATTTTAGATCCACCAAACTGTCATATTTCAAACATTTTTTTTGTTTTTTACTTATAATCTAACGGCTATGATAAAATGAGATCAAATCTAATAAGAAAAAAAAGATTTGACAGTCCAAAATTAAATCTAACGTCTAAAATTATTTAAGAAAATTATTTAAATCAAATTTAACTTAAAATTTTATAAATACCAATTAATTTGTATGTTTTTTAATTACTTATCGGAATTTAAATATTTTTAGATTAAAATGTTCATAAAAATAAATTAAGATAATCTACATAAATTTTATTTTAAAAAAAGTTACTGAAAATAAAAAGTTAGGCTAAAATCATTATTTAATCATCATGGGCTAAAATTTTAAGCCAAAAGGGTTGGAGGAGAAAAATAGTTTCTGACTTATGGCTTAAATTTTTAAGCATTATCCCCAAGGGTTGGAGATGGTCTTAGTGTGGAGGAAAAAATATCCTAAAATTTATGGAGTTGCCAAGTGGACTTTTTCCCAAAGCAGACAAGAAAGCCCTCGTTAAATTGATGAGGCCCGATTTAATCCACACACAGTTCAACATCTCTGAAGACATGAGTAGCCTAATACGACGTCTCCTGCCATGGTAGTGGGAAAAATTAAATGCATTAAAGATATGATTAATTACCAAATCCTCTTTAATACTCTCCTAATTGAAGATCAACACAAACAGGGAAGGAATCCCAATCTTATTGAATAAAGAAAACTATCCATCCTTAAGAGGAACAGGTTGTCCTTCAGATGCATAGTTAGGGGCAATTGTGATACGGAGCTGGATCAGACAGAGCAACAGTGCCACCATTATCCTATTCCGAGGCAATAGACAAAGTTCGAGCGTCTCCCTTGGAATGTCCATGCTTGTTCTGTAAGACACGAGATTTTTTTCGTGGAATCAATCAAATCTTTTATATGTCTTAGAGTTCCTCCAATCTAGGAATTGGCGTGCGTTGCAAGTAATCACACTCCTAAGAGGGCACAATATCTACTTCTAGATATCTTCTAGGATTCTCCTGATTTAGTACAAGGATTCTATCCTGAAAATGTCTCTCTCCCGGTTGCTATAAATACTCTATTTGTCTCCGGTAACGTAATCTCTGCACTCTAATTCTCTTACCCACTGCTTGAATCTAAAACTACTTGCTAACTTGACTGTCGGAGAGCCTTTGGCCAGCACACGGCCCCCGACCTTAGGCTTGCTCACTGTTGTTATCTGTTTCGCATGTTGCTTGGATGTGCTTCCACCATCAGTAAGAGTGCGCAAATTTGGTTCCAACATATATTGCACTCACGAGTGTGATTCCTATATAATATATGACAATAGAGAGAAGAGATAATTAATCATAAAAAATAGAGGGAAAAAAATAAACGAGTCTCATACTTTATATATAAAATTTACATATCAAACTCACATTACCATGAAAATAGTGTACGAATGAACTTATAGTGTCTTTCTTATAGACTGACATCACACTATCCTAAGACCTAATGTGAGGGAGATTAGGCTAACTGTACATGTCATCGTTATTCAGATGAGTCGAACAAAAGACGTCTAACTTACAAATCATAGCTATACGGTAGTACTAGTTGATACCTTGACCAATACTATGGACGAAGTGTATCAAAAGCATTTCTATGTGCCCAAATTTAGGGTGGTAAAATGTAAAAACTGTTGTGACATATGTTCTAATACATATTGTGATTGTGTAAATCCCAAGTAGAGATAGATTAGAAATCCTTTGGGATCTAGAAGATCTTTCCTAATATACTTTGTATTATTTGGAGAACAAGTTTCTATCCTCCTTATTACTATAAATAAAGGCACAAGGACTGGGGAATTAACACACAATTCCTCAAGCCTATTCTCCATTCTCTCTCAATCTATGATGCACCCCTCAGTTAAATTTAGGCCACAACACGTTATCAACACGCTCTTCACACTGTGCTAAAGAGAATTTATTCGTCTTCAATCAGGGGAGTATTACGTTTCAATTATTTTAGTTGACTAAATTTTGATTTTATTGAATTCATATACTTTAATTGATTCAATTTATTTTTTTCTTGTGTTGAACATGATACAAGTTTTGAAGAAAGGAAGATGAAATTGAAGAAATAATTTTCTGCATCAAACCAGTTCATCAATATCATCATGCAATCAGGTTCTTCCAAAACAACGGTTTTTATCTTGATATTTTAGCAGCCCTGATAGTATGAACATTCACCATAATGCATGACCCAACTTTACGTTTTTCGAATTTTAGATTCTACATAAATTGTGTATGCATTATACTCATAATTTTAAATTATGTCAATTGATATTACTATGAATTATATTGTTATATATGCATATAATTGAATTGAAAAACGAAAAAAAAACAAAAACAAAAACAAAAAAATTAGGGTTTATTCAACCCAGGTGAGTTGGGACATGGAGCCATTGAGCCGCCAAATCTTGAGCTACCAGCACGTCAGGCCATCAACCTATGCTGCTGGAGCCATTGGAGCCACAAGCCGTGAACCAAGCCGGAGCACAGTAGCTCATTTAGAACCCAGAAACCCATGACGCCGTTTTGATGTCTTCACCCCTAAATGCGCACATGCAGCGATGACCCCTGCCATAACCGTCGTCCCCGATGACCTGAAGTCATCCTCGATGGACACTTGGCCAAGATTCTTTCGAATTTCACGGGATTTTGAAATCTATATTGGGTGTTGAGAGTAACCTTCTCCGTAACTCATGCGTGGCCCTCCTTTGGAACCAGACTTTCCCTGATGGTCTCGACCTTAAACACTGCCGCTAGAAGCGGCGACGCTAGTTTTTCTCTCCAATGATCATTCCCAGCGACGCTGGGGATGTTCTTTGGTCCAGTACGAGCCCAAATTGGGCTTCGTTTTTCCTTCGGCCCGCAATAACAACCCTCTGGGCTTCTCCCAAGGTCTGCCTACAACAGCCCAGCCCACTGCCATAGGCCTTTTTTCTTCATTTAGCCCCTGATGCCACAGAGCCCAACCCTGGGCCTCTGTCCCACTGCGCTTGCATTTTGCAGCCCACACACGTGTAAGACAAGGCTTGCAGCCCTTACCCCCCGCTCGGCCCCTATCTGTCCCAGCCCAATATTGGGCTTGGGCCTTTTTTTTTGTTTTTGTTTTTACAACCCCATGTGGGCTTTGGTTGAATTTTGGACTTGAAGCTCCATATTTTTACGACCGTTTCACTCAACTTTCAAATAATGGGTCCTAAAGCTACCCACTATTAATATCTTTGTTTTCTTTTGTTTTATATATTTTTTTGTCTTGTATATATTGCATTTGTTTGCAGGTTTTATACTTCTGAACCCTAAGTTTCAGATAAGTGCCATAGAAACCTGAAGTTTCTTAACGCGCAACACTTATGTTGAGACCCGAAGTTCTCCATGCTTAAATCCGTTTAAATCAAACCATGTCTTAGAACCTGAATATTCTAACTTTGATGTTTATGGAAATTTTATTTCCTAAAACACTAATCACATTCTTGTTTCCGCCATTCAGCGTAATGTCGAACCATAACAAGTTCGATTTCACTGATTTGGAAGTTTCGAACAAGAAACTACTTTATGTGGATACAAGACGTGACACCTCACTTGACTACGACTAGTTGCGAAATCATTGTAGCCAGTTATGGTGTGGAAGAGTTGAATAAGCCTCCGCCATGATTTGCATTTGAAGACTTATGCTTAAAGCATATCAAATGGAAGTACCTCAATGCCGAGGACTCCATGGCTCTTTGACTCGCTATGGACCGTTTCAAATCATGCAAAGATGAATTCTTGCCGGAAGCAAAACATGATTGAAACCTTTTTTTACGTCCATGAATAGGTACAATTCTAAAGTTTATATCCGATCAAATTTTGACTGGAATAAAATCTTTCTCGTCCTTCTATATCTAAATTGCTCATGAAGTAACAGTATAAAGAGCGAAATTTGACATAGAAGGCCGTATTGGCCGAACCCCCTTGTATATTTGGTTTACTTTGTGAATAATTTATTTTGTTCTTGGATTTAAGATTGGTGTTTGGATGTCACTATTATTCTTAAATAAGAGTTAATTAACGAAAATTACCACATGTAACTAATACAATTAACTCATGCTTAGGTATGTTTTGTGGGGAAGTTACCAGTCTGGTTCTATGCTAACTTCATACCTAGTCATCCCTTGACAACCTTTCAGGCTTATCTAACCTGATTGTGGGGCATGGCACTACCCTATATTGTCCAATGGTACTGATTTTACCATAAAGGGAAACCTTATACTCACTCGTTCCGGAAGAACGCCTTTTGAGCTTTAAGTATATTCGAGAGCATTATTACCATATTGAAACCAATGTAGAAAATGGAGTAAAATTCCTTCGCATATTACCATATTGCACTTCCTACAAATATAACAAGAAGCGTATTGAGCATCCTTTTGCCAAAAGTAAAGACATCATACCTGGAAGCGTATCATGCCTTAGCACCCTCCATCTTTTTTACAAAGAATTCAAAGGGACATTTGTGGACTGATTCAACCACCCTGCAGACCATTTAGATACTTTATAGTATTGGTTGATGCTTCTACACATTGGTCACACGTGTGGCTGTTGTCCACAAGCTACATTCTCCACAATGGTGGCTCAGATTAACAAGCTCATGGCTCCACACCCTGATTATCTGATCAAATCTATTTGATTAGATAAGTTGGAGAATTTACATCGAAAACTTTTGATGGATATTGCATGTCGGTTGGGTTTTGAAATTGAACATCAAGTGCCCCATGTTTATACCCAGAACGACCCAGCAGAAGCATTCATTAAACGCCTTCAAATGAATGCGCGATCGTTGGTCATACGTGCCAAGTTCCCGATCTCTGCTTGGGGTTATGCAATATTGCAAGCAACCATGTTGGTCCGCCTGAGGCCCGTCACGACCCAACCTTATAAAGCATGTGTTAGTTGGTTACCAGATACGAACCCGACATATCGCATCTGCGCATCTTTGGTTGTGTGGTCCATGTGCCATTTGCGCCGCCCTTACGTACAAAAGAAAAAAAAAGGTCCTAAGGGAAAGATGGGAATCTATGTCGGTTATGATTCTCATTCCAATATTTGTTACTTAGAACCTTTGACAGGCGATCTCTTTATCGCTCATTTTGCGGATTATCACTTTTATGAAACAGTCTTCCTGCCGTTAGGGGGTGATAAGAACGTCAACATTCCTACATGATAAGAGCATATTTATGCGACTTAGTTAGCTTGTTTCCTTGCATTTATTTAGTTAGTTATTGCTTATTTAAGTGTTTTAAGCTATTTTCGTGTGTTTGTAGGTTCAAATGACAAAGTTGGCAAAAAGATGCATTTTGGAGCATTTTTGGGCTTGGATTGGATATCACATGTATGGAGCAAGTGTTGGAAATATGCCCTGAAAGTCAATCTTTGGAAGAAACCTTTCAGGACAATGTCTATATGTATAGATAACTCTAATACATCAAAAGGGCAAAGTCACTCATTAGGACTATCTCAAATAAACGATATACGTCCTCAATAGTGAATCCATGGACAATGGATCGATGGAAGAAGTAATCTAATGATGTTAGACTGCAGAGACCTTCTTCACATAACCATGATGTCCAAAAAGGTTCCTGGTCATAGGATTGTCAGAGGGACACTGACAATACATAGACCAGTACATACTATGTCCCCTTCCAAGGTAGAAGGATGGCAAGTCTCATGCCATTCGTGTAGTGACACTAAGACAAGTATGTAGGTGCTCATTAAGGGAATGAGTTCACTGAATACAATCAAATGAGAGCACTTGCATCGAGGTCTACTCACATGTCAAGCAAGTAACTCTATTGGTTGGAATAATGTAAGTAATCCTTTGACCTGAGACATCATAGTTGTCTTGGGGATACGTTGCTGATCATTTGATAATGAGACGTGATCACATCTCATCTTGGATGTGTTCTATGCATTGTTGGGGTCAGTGATTTATTCTCAGAGGCATGTGAATGATCAACAAGGGATCTCTAATCTTCGTTATGAGAGGAAGAATACTCTAAGATATGATTCGGGAATCTTCGGCTGAAGTATCGAGCGTAATGATGGAAAGTGTTCCTATACGACTCAATAGAATCATATAACTTGATATGATCACATTAGGGGTTTGACATTAAGTATCCATACCCTAGTAATGTGATTGTGAGTATTGTATTAGAGAATGATCGAATTACATTGTAATTCCAATTGAATAGGTTCTCCGAACAAATTCTAAATTAGCTTGGGTAGCCATGATATATGATTAGATGTCACTCATGGCTTGTGGGTTCTTCTAGATGATTAAACAAGTAGTCATCAAAGAAGAAGGAGAATTAAAAGTAAGTTTTAATTCACTAAGTGATTGGATAAATACTAATCAATTGGAATGGTACCAATCACCTCATTGCCTTGCTAATTAGAACCTAAAACGATTGTACACCGATGCACTCTTGTGGTGAGACAACTAAAGGATGATGGAGTTAATTAATTGGATTAATTAAGTGTTATGATAAATTAGAAAGTCTACAGAAATCATAGAAGCGATAAAAGATCGTTTTGGGCTTAAAGAAAAGTTTGGGTTCATTCGGGCCCATCGGGCCCAAACCCATTGGGCTTTTATACAAACATAGGATGACTTGAATTAATAAAAGCCCAAAGCCCAAACAACACAAAGGGGGCCGGCCAAGGATGAGGATAGAGAGAGGGGAAGTCAAGTTGTTGATTCACTTCTTTGACATTTATAAAGAAAGTTTAATGAAAAAGTTTCATTAGGGTTTTTTTTGTGTCCTTTTCACAAAAGAGAAAAGTAAGTCTCTCTCTCTCCACACACAAGATAGCCGGCCACCAAAAGGGAGATTTAGCTAATCATCTTCTCTCCCTTTGGTTATTCCATTATCCATCTCACTACATTAGTGGGTGTGGATCTTTAGAGGTCTTCTACTTTGGAGACTAAAGGAGAAAGGAGCTCTAAATCTTTCAAGGTGGAGGAAGCTAGGAGGGAGGCTAGGAGCTCCAAGAACAAAGGGCTTGGAGGTGGTCCATCCTTGGTCTCAAGTCTAGATCAAGAGGTATAAAACTATAACTTCACTTTGTTCTTCAATATTTCCTTAGATGCATCATATATGAACCTATGCTTCTTGAAGGGGATTTGCATGACTATAGCTTTGATATTATGTGAAACCATGCTTCTGTTGCTCTTATATATAAATTTTTAATTGTATATGCATGCTAGTCACTAGAAAATCCCACATAAATCTCATTATTTCCCTTCAGCGAGGTGGATGGACGGATTTGGAGTTCAAGAGAGGCTAAGAATGTGCAAAAGAGTTGAAGAAATTAATTCAAGTCATTGAAGATAAGGAATCAGCTAAAAAGAAGGAACATTATCTAAAACCTTATCCAACCTTATCTTATCCAAACTAACCTTATCTTACCTTATCTTATCTTATCCTATACTAATCTTATCCTACCTTAATTCCAGCTGCAAGGGGGACTCCTTTTCATATTAGGACACCTAAAACCTGTTTTTAGGAGGCCTTTTCCTTTTAGAAACATGACACAACACTCCTTTCTAGAAGTCCTAAAAATCTGGCGCCCCAACCTTTCTAGAAGGCATTTTCCTTGTTGGATTGGAGTCCTAAATCCTTTTCCTTGACAACCTAGGCCAAGTAATCCCTAGGCCTATATATACCCCAATCTGCCGCACCATTCAAACCACCACCCTCTACCATAACTCACCTACATCCATCCACCACACACAAGAGCCATAAAACTCAGAAAATCCCCATTGTGCCGCAGCTGCAAGGAAGGAGAGGAGAGAACTTAGTGTTGTGCCTGCCATTCAAGCCTTGGATTGTTGGAGCGTTTCTAGGTGTATTCTATTCTTTTTTTTTCAATGTTTAAATTAATTTGTCTTTGTTTAATTGTGGACATGAGGAACTAATTTCTTTATAGTTAGAGGTGAATTTGAAGCCATGATTATATGTTATATATGAATTGATTACGTCCAGTTATTGTTTCTTGAGACTAGAATGTGATTCGCTTATCTGAGTTATTAAAACTTGTTTATGTGTGTTAATTGGGGGTCGACACTTAATTTGCATGCATGAATTTGATGCTAGAGTATAAGGGAGTTTCACCTAATCGTTATGAACTTATATTCACAAGTAGTAAAGGTTGCTAGTCACAATCATGATAAGTAAGTCCTAGGCAAGAGTATCATGCTATCATAGTTATGAATGCCTCGTCAATGCTTATGGTTTTCAAAGAACTTAATGACCTTTGATATGTTTTTCTATCATGCTTTTCATAGTTACGGAACTTGATAAGGATAATTTGGTTGCGATGCATATTCCATCCAATTCAATGAGTTAAGGAAAATCTGATGGTTAATTTGTGCTATCACGGTTAACTTGGGGTGTTGTCATTCATAGTCTAAAGGAATAATAATTGGAAATTGGTTTATATGCATATGTCATGCGTGGAGAAGGACCCTCTAACTAGCCTTTCACCCATCCAAAACACCCAATTTCGTACCTTTGTTACTTTGTTTCTTTAATTTGCTTAGTTTTAGTTAATTTCGTCAAAAACCCAATTCCCTTTACTTTGTTGTGTCAAATTAGTTAGAATCTGTCTAAATTAGGTTTTCTTTAGTGTTTTGAGTCTTATTAGTCTAGAATTCGTCCAAATAACTCCCTAGAGTCTGTTTTAAGTCTAGTTGTTAGTTTTGTGCTGTTTTAAGTTGTTTTGAGTCTTTAGAGTCTAGTTAAGTGTTTTTAAGTTTAGTTTTGTGTTTTTGAGTCAGATTTGCGTAGATTAGCATCCCTTCTAATCCCTAGCTAGAACGATCCCTACTTACACAGACTACATTGATAGGGTTTAAGTACTAGTGGAATTTAATTTCACATTACTACATAACGATGCGAATTATCATGGACGTCCCACTATGTCTCATCTCGATCCTAATCTAGATTGTCAGAGTATAACAAGACACTTCCTCTGATGTAGTAAAAAGTGACGAGATCACATATACCAGCTGTAGATGTGCCTGCAAAGATGTGTACCAAATGTACGACGGACCTTTGTCCCGAAAGCAGGAACGCCACTATTGTGGCCGACCCTTGTACATTGGCTGCTAGCTAATCAATCTATCTTGTGCCAGAAGTGTGGTAGATCACTCAGTTTGAGGATTCAATTCCCCCAAATTGGAGGAAGATGGCATGAACAAATCCCCCCTTAATCCCTGTCTCAATCCTTTCCATCTCATGAGATTAAATCCGGATTACTCCCGAGACCTAAAGTTCTTGGTCCAGTATACTAGTTTGGATGAGATATGGAATTGGAATGAGATTATCATAGATGATATTTCATTTATATGGTAACTACCGACATAAATGAAAAGCGACGATAACGAACCACGTTTCATTGATTAGTGTCGACGTAGAACTGAATGGTCAACTAAAAGAATCAATTGATGACGAATGAGATGAATGAAATAGTGCGATATAACGCCTTGTGGTGCAAGGTTTCTCTCATACGCCATGTGATTGATTCAAATAGTTCTAGGCCACAAGAACACCCTCTCAGTTCTCAAGAGGCCTTCACTTTACGAATGCAGAACTATCCGGGCGGATGTGGTATACTCGTCTAAGTGAATATTTGATCAATTAAGGATATATGCCTTTACATGTACAAAATCCGAAATGGCTAGAGTTGAGAAAACTAACTTGCACCTAAAGTCGGACTTTAAGATGAATGATCTTGGGAAAACTCGACATTACTTCGACCTGAAGTTTTGAGCTAGTTCTGATGGTATTTTGGTCCACCACTTGAACTAGCCCCAAAAGGTGTTATGTCTGAGTATACCCTGATCGTTTGTACGCTAGATGCAAATGAGACATTTACGGAGGATATGGAGCATAAGGTTCCATATTGGAACGTGAGGCAACCATATCTAAGTACAATTAGCGTTTGTTGTACTTAGCTGAATGCACTAGATCGGACATCTTATGTGCTGATAATCTTTTGGCATAAAGCAGCACTGCGCCTACACGCTACCACTAAATTGGTATTAAAGATGTTTTTTCATTACTACGGATTTGGGCTTATCTATCCCTATGCATCTCAGAATAGATCACACCCCCTTGATCTTTGGAATGATGCCTACCTTGTGGGATTCGCCGAATCAGACTATCTACATGACATCATAAGGTACATTCCAGAATGGTTATGTCTTTACCATTAAGGAACACCGCAATATCTTGGAGGTCAACCAGATATACCTTTGTTGTTAAACCTTTGAATTGTTCCAAGACTCATTATATCTCATCACGTGAAAGATATGGTCGAGAACTCTTGTTGAGCATATTAGAACTCCTTGCAATTTTCATCCATCGTTGAGTCCTAATAACGATGCATGAAGATAACGCCGTATGTATCGACCAGATTATGATACATCCCAACAAGTCAACGCCAAGCATATTGTGTCTAAATCAGCATGAGCATCAGAAGATTGAAGTCAAGCAGTTCGATCCCAGACAACCTTGCCGATCTCTACACGACGTCACTGCTGAAGTCTACCTTCCAAAAGTTTATCCAAGGAATTGGTATGCGTAACTTTCTCACTTACGATGCTTGTAGTTTCATTTGGAAGTTTTGTCAAACTTAGGGGGAGTATCTAGAAGTATACTCACTTGACTATAATGTACTCTTTTTGCCTACGATTAGGAGCATTTTTCCCACTGAGTTTTTGCTACCTGACTAGGTTTTGACGAGGCACCCATCCTGGGTTGGTCATACCCTTGTGTACGTTCTACTTGCGCCCCGAAGACATATAGTTTTGACTTAATGCAACTTTTCACTTTTCTCCTTTGACTATGGGCTTTTGTCCCACCTTGGGTTTTGCCATAACAAGGTTTTATGAGTTTTACCACCCATGCATTCTTCCGTTTGTTTTGAGACTTGCATTCGTTATTCGTTATTTGTGATGACTTCATCAATTGCTTCTACATTTGCCTGAAGATCTGATGCGCTATTTACTTGAGTATTTGCACACTTAAGGGGGAGTGTTGTGGCATATGTTCTAATACATATTGTGATTGTGTAAATCCTAAGTAGAGATAGATTAGAAATCATTTGGGTATAGATTAGAAATCATTTGGGATCTAGAAGATCTTTCCTAATAGACTTTGTATTACTTGGATAGCAAGTTTATATTCTCCTTAATACTATAAATAAAGGCAAAAGGACTCAGGAATTAACACACAATTCCTCAAGCCTATTCTCAACTCTCTCTCTCTATGCCGCACCCCTCAGTTAAATATAGGCCACAACAAAAACATGTACGGTAAGTTAGGAACACAAGTCCAAGCCCTATTTTTAATGTTTTTTACAAGCCAGGAGGATCCTCTTCGGATCCTCTTTGTGAGGATCCTCAAATCGTGCCTGTTCATCGTATATCATGCGGTCAAGTATTATTTATGTTTAATTTAAAATAAAAATATTTAAAATAATTTCTGATCGCATAATGTACGATAAACCATAAACCTATACGATTTAAGAATCTCTACGGTACTCATTCTATTACAAGTCTGCCCTTTGGATTCTGTAAACCTTCCGTCTCAGTCGTACGTTTTTTCTTCCGCTTCCCAATAATTGTCATTCGCCATCGAAGAACCAGAAGAAGGGAAGCTCGAACAATCCAAAGGGCCATCCCTTCTGGGCTTGTTTGCTTCAGGAAGTGTGTGCCTTTGGATTTCGATATCAGAAATGAGAGCAAGAGACTGATATCAAAGCAGAAATATTTTCTCACAGGTCAGTCGCTGTTCATCAGATATTCTTTTATTTTTTTCTTTCCATCTTTTGTTTTTTATTAGTTTCAATCGTTGGGTTGAGACCCATGCGTTACCTTCTTCTTTGGATTCTCAGGAGGGGCTCTCTGGTTTTCTTTCCTGCAATCTGTTTTCCATCGGATTTTGTTGTTGATTTTACATTTTCCTAGGAAAATCCTTGTAGTAGATCTGATTTTGCTTTCTGGGTCTTCCTTGTATTGCATGCATGGGGTAAGTTTTCTGAATCCTTTTCTGGATTTGGTAATTCCATTGGATTGAGTGGTTTAATGGAATTTCTGGGGTTTCTCCATTTTTGTTATCTTTGTGAGTTAATTAGATACTGTTGTACTTGATTTGATTGGGAGGCGAGGAAGAGTAAATGGATTGCATTGTTGCGTCGAAAATTGATGAATCGGAATTGGGATTTTGGGTTTTATACTGGCATTTTAGTTTTCGGAATTTCACCAGCTTATTATGATTGTATGTAGTTAAGTAAAGTTAAAAATCCTTTCAGACTGTATTTAATTTACATTTTAATTTTAAATGAGTCTGTCAAACTCTAGTAGTATTCAATGTTGATTTTTAAAGAGTCTATCAAAATCTGGTGGTATTCAATCCCGAGTTCTTAAAAATGTTTCAAAATCTGGTTGTATTTAAAATTCAGTGAATTTGTAGGAATCTAGGAGTTGGAGGATTTTGGTGGATTCTAGAGTAGAAAATATAAATACCAAAAGCCCTCACAAATCATGCCTCTACAGCTCTACCCTAAGATTTCATTGTGATTCCTCCCTCTATAAAATACGAGCAGACTTGGATATGAACAAACTCTTCTTCTAAGCAGACATGTAGTGGTAACACGTCCAGAAATATACAAACTTCTTTTTCAAATTTTCTGTCTTCTTTGTATGGCTAAATCTTTATCTTGTTTCTCTTCAAGGAAGACAACCAGTAATCAACAATTTTCTTGTCTTCTACTCATGGCCAATTTTGTTTATTATTTGTTTTAGAGAACCCTAAAATCCCAATTCAACTCGATCAATTTCTAATCATCAATTTCCTTCCCTGATCTTTTTTTGTAGTCAATTTCCTTACCTGATCTTGGTATGCCATAATCACCCATGTACATGTTGTACTTGGCAATACCACTCCCCTTCATCACTGTAGAAATCTTCCTTTCTTGTCTGCTTTCCTTTTGGCATCCTCATTGTGACTTTTGGAGACACTTATTTACTTGATAGGATCCTCCATAAATGCTATAAAAGCTTCATTAATATCCACTAAACTTCATAACAAAATCCATATAAAATTTCTTAAAAATTCATGTGGAGTCCATGTGAATCCATTAAAATTCATGTGGAGTCCATATGAATCCATTAAAATTCATAGACTCCAATTCTGTTAAAATACATCAAAATTTCAATTGAGTACACCCCTCTTAGTCTTTTGTGAAAACAGAAACACATGGCAATTGGGAATTTACACAGTTGGACTCGATAAAAAAGTATCAATAGTTGAATTCAGTTAGATTAAAGTCAATCCAATCAGATGCCAATCGACAAAGATTTAACATCTCTTTGGTTATTGGGATGTTGATTGAATGATTATATTTGGATGATATCTAATAGAACCGTTGCATAATGTTTCTTTCGTTGAATTGGCTTTTGGAATTTGGCTGTAAGCATATTCTGATTAAAAGTTTTAGCAAAGTACTC
This sequence comes from Heteromeles arbutifolia, assembly GCA_024362995.1. NCBI lineage: Eukaryota > Viridiplantae > Streptophyta > Magnoliopsida > Rosales > Rosaceae > Heteromeles > Heteromeles arbutifolia. The sequence continues at coordinate 21,084,135 of JANCRC010000012.1, forward strand.
TTGGCTAGTACTGATACCAGGAGCTGGAGTAATGTCAGTGCGATGGAATCATGTTCTTTTTTGCTTATTTTGAGCCCTTTTTGATTATCGTCAAGGACAATTTTCTGTTCAGTGTTCACTTCACACTACATATTTGTATTAGACCTGGCATTCGTGTCGTGTTTTTCGTGTTCGTGTCATTTTTGTGTCATATCCGATAGCTTAATGGGTCGTGTCGTGTAATACCCATGAAAGTAAACGGGTAATATGACCCGACCCGAAATCAACCCGTTAATATTATTAGGTTTTATGACCCGACCCGTTACCCATTAAGAAAAATATATTTTAAATCAATAAAAATGAAAATGAAAAACATAATTTGACCCCCAAAAATGTAAAACATAATACTAAATTAGTATATACATACTAAATTTCGGAGTTGACCCATTCATGAAAGTTGTAAAGCTTTTCATTACGAGTGATTACATTTTTCACACTTCTACAATAATTATTATTAATTTTATTAATTTTGCACTCAAATAAAAAACATTGTTCATGAGATTTGGAGGGTTTTAAAAATCTAAACAACTATGTAACCATCGTCTAAGCGTTGAGGATGCAATTATGAACATTTATTATGCTTTCACATCTTTCAAACTTATACATTAATGATTACGAATTTTGTTTATTTTGAACTCCCTTAAAAATACTATTCATGAGAGTTTGTATGGTTTTAAAAATTCAAACGATCATATACCCATCCTCAAAGCGTATAGGATGCGACTACGAGCGTTTGCATATTTTTTGCATATGTAAATTAATTATTATAATTTTTTAATGTGTTTGGTATTTTTAAATTACGTGATATTTTTATTTTTAATGTGTTTTATGATTTTTAATCTCAATCTTTGCCTATAATATACTATAAAAATAAATAAATAAAAAAAACTTAAATTTTAAAATTTATAGAGAATAATAATTAATAAACAATATATACATATTCATTATATCTATTGTATTTTATAGTAAATTTTTTTTAGTAGTTTAAAAAATTAAAATCATCAAAATAACTTTTTTCTTATTGTGTCGAAACAGGTTACTTGTGTGTCACTCTCGTGTAAACCTGTTAAGAACCCGTTATTAACAGGTTATTATCATGTGACTCGATAATGACCCGATTAGTTATCGTGTTGACCCGAAACCTGCTATTTTCGTGTCGTTTATGTGTCGTGTTAATGGGTTGTGTAAGAAATTGCCAGGTCTAATTTGTATTGACAATGCCAGTTCTTATCATTTTGAAGGGAAAAAAAAGTTCTTTTTTTTTAAAATTTAAATTTAAATTTTTTTATCTTTTCCTTTTCTAGTTGTGTTTGGAGAAACTTTCTTGGGGTGATGGTTTGCGAATTTATCGTGGGGACTTTGACTAGGGTCCTGTAGTTTTTACTGTATTGTACAGGTTTGGTTTTATGTTTAGTTAGTATTGTTGGTGTTGTTAAATTTTAGAATTATTTTTTATTTCTAACTGAATGAGATGTGGTTTGTAACAGAGCAGTGGTTGTCTAGCATGCCATAGTAAGACCGCACTGAAAACTTCAGTGAATAAGCCACCAAAAGGGTTATTAAACGAAGGTCGGACTGTAAATAAACCAAGCATATCAGAGGATTTGTGGACCACCAGCACGTGGGATATGGACAACAGTGCAGTTCAGTCCCAGGGAAGCATCTCATCAATCAGCACAAACCAGACCCTTGATCCGCATGGTGGCTCTGGCAGCAGTAGCACCCCTGCCGAATTTGTAAATCATGGCAAGTTTTTGATTTATTTGTTCTTCTTATGGTTTTATCAATTTCTGGGAATTTTATGTTCAAATTTCGGAGATAGTTTCTGCATGTTGGAAATTGGTTTAATGACTCACTATCAGGTGGGTCTTATACGGATTCCTCATGGACATTCCAAGGGACTGAGCTGCTTTGGCAGTATCATTACCTGTAATGGAGTCAAATAATTATGTGTTACTAGTAGCCTGTTTCTCAATTTTTTCTGAACTTTTGCCTACCAAATTTCATTGCAGATGTGATCTTGGAAGGTTTTATTTAGTCACTATACTTTCTATGATTTCAAGAATGGTTTAACACTGTTGTTCTTGTCAGTTTTTGTATCTTGCTATCACATGGTTTTTTTTTTTGCTTTGACGAATGTGTGTGTGTGTGTGTGGAGCCTTGTTAAAGTTATATTACATGGTATCTGTGGTGCAGGTCTTCTTCTCTGGAGCCAGACTAGGCACCTTTGGGTAGGGAATAAAAAGTCTGAGTGCCCGTCAAAGAAAATTCGAGAACCCAAATTAAGGTAGGTTGCTTCTTCTATTCTTTATCGACTCAAACTCATTGTACCTCTTATGTTTAAATCTGCCAGAAAGAATTATTTTGCTCATTGGACCTCTTACTTATGTTTAACCAGATACATGTTAGACAATCGAGGACAATTTCACATTTTCATCAGTGCATTGTACAAAAATAAACAAATTAAAAGCATTTTTTCCCCAATAATGCTAGTTTTTTATTTATGAGAACACTATACAAGGATTTCTTCATTCTAAGTTATGTTGCATGTCATAAATGGGGACTGGGAAGTTGTCCAAGCACGTTGAGTGCTTGGTTCACTGTAAAGTGTAAAGTAGGCAATGGGTATTCGAGAGTACCTTTCTGTACATTGTCCGCACTCATTGTCCCAGCATGGTTAAATCATTCTGCCTTTGCAGTTGGAATGCGTCGTATGAAAGTTTACTTGGGAGTACAAAGCCTTTCCCTCAGCCTATTCCTCTCCCGGTGAGCCCCTGCCGCTGCCTGCCCGCTGTTATCCTTACTAACACACTATCTAATTTTTTTTCCTGGTTCCGACATTAACAGGAAATGGTAGATTTTCTAGTGGATATTTGGGAGCAAGAGGGGTTGTACGATTGAGCGGCAAAGGTACTAGAGATTTTTAAGTAGGCTAGAAGTTGATTCAAGTGTATGTAACACTTTTACTGCCTCCCAGAAAATAGGAAGCAATAGCATGGCTTGTACGTGATCAACTATCACATCATTTTGTTCTTGCTTGTTCTTGGATTTCAACTTCCGAGGCCTTTTAGACGCGCCCTTGTGTTGCAATTCAAACTGATTTTACAGGATTGGTTTCATCCACTGCTCTGTGGCCGGTTTTGCAAGACGAAGATGACCTTTGTCTACACTTCCGTTTCGTTTTCACCCTCCTCCCCCTTGCTGTATCTGCGTGCTTCGGTGTTCATTTCTGTTTATATTTGGGACCAAACAAGTAAAAAGGAATACTATAGACTGTAGGGCTAAGTGGCTCTATTATTTAATATATGAAAATATATTTTTATCGAGTCCTTTTGTCCAATAAATGATTTTCTTGGGCAAGCCTTCGTTGCATGTGATTTTGGGGTAATTGTCAAAACGTTATTTCATTTATGATTAAAAAAAAAAATACTGTTATTAGCATTTTAAAAATTTTATTATATGCAACTACGTGCAATGTACAAAATGTTTTGGGCTATCCAACCAAATCGGAAATTGGATAAGTAAAATAGGTGGTACACATAGGGCATTTTCAATAGGAGATGCAAAATGCCTTGAAATTGGCATTTTACATCTATTTTTTTGCCGAAAAATGTAAATTATGTATCTTCACCGAAAGATTAAATAAAAATGTAAATTTACCTTCATTATTACTTCTTTTGGTGCGAGTCTTACTAATAAAAGAGAGAACTAAATATAATCTCAAATTTACATTCTTCCCGGTGGAGTAGATTTGTCATTACATATGCCGGAAATATAATATGGGATGTAAATATGTTTTTGGCATCTCAAATTGCAATCCCCAATTGGAGATGCCTTATAGATTGACGTATGGCTAAGCATCTCCAAGAGAAGTTCTAAATTTTTGTTAAACTAGCAAGTGAATAGTGAAACAACTATTTTAGCTACTCAGTTAATTCAAACTCAACTCGCTCATTTTCTAAAACAACTACTCTCTCTACCTTTTCTCATTGCTCAACGGTTCACCCTTTCAATATTTAACTGATGAACAGTTGCTCTGTAAATTTAAAGAGTGACCATTCGTTTTGCTATAATAGACGATCTTTTCTAGAGTCGATTGGAGATATATATATATTTTTTTTTATTTTTGTTTAATTTGACTCTTTAAAATAGAGTTTTGGTTGTAAAATTTTTACAGCACCTTTATGAGATGCTCTAAACGAATAAGAGTCATGGTCTAAAATATCGATGATATTGGAAATATCGGTAGTCCAAAAACACGGAAATTTCGATGGAAATATCGGGATATTATCGATATCGATAAAAATTGAATAAAAATTGAATAAAAACCACGGAAATTGTAAGAAAAACTTGGAAATTTTTATTGAAACTTTGCAAGATGTTTATTTAGTTAATTATCTATTAGTTTATCACAAAAAATTAGAAAGAAATGCATTACATGATGGATTTAACTGATTTAAGTTGATTATATAGTTAACTGGCAAACATTGTGAGTGTATAAAATATGTAGTAATTAATGAAAGAAGTTTAAACACACCATAATCATTTATATATAATGAATTAGTACAATATTTTACACTTTATACATTGCATGGTAAGATACATGAGTGACTTAGTACCACATAGAGTTCCTATGAGGTTCAAAATTTTCACTATCTTTATCATCTCTATGTGTAGAGTAAGTGTATTGTGAAGAGTAGTCAGCAACCATGGCAATGGCTTTCAAGAACCGAAACCCAGAAGTCAATAGGAAACCGAATACTTCGGTATTTTTCGGGATTACCAAACAAATGGGATTTGGAAACCAATCCCATATCGAAAATTTCGGTATTTTTCGGGATGGTTTTGGTTTGGGATTTTTCGGTTTGGGTTTGGAACTTTTTCGGTTTGGTTTGGGATTTTCGGGAATTTTTTCCAGCCCTACATGTAAGTGACCAAATAAAAAATAGAAAAATTAAAAACCACATGCCATTGACTAAGTAATTAATTGACACAATTTAAAATATAATATCACAAAAAATTTGGAATATGTGCAAATTTGTTTCTTGCAAAAAGAATTCAAAACAAAACCATATATAATCACCAAAAAGAAGGTAAGTGAAAGCCAGTCTTGTCACTTCCCCACGAGCAAAGTTGCTCACTGTGTTAGATGGGGATTGTACAGATGGATAACTAACTCCAATCTGATACCTGCAATACAATATAACATATTATACACATGTGTATATGTATGTATGTATATACATATACATATACATATACATATACATATATATATACATATACATATACATATATATATACATATACATATACATATATATATATATATATATATATATATATATATATATATATAAAAGAGTATTCTCTTTGAAACCATGTCAATAACCATTAAACCCACCACTAGTCACACAGATGAAAACAACATCCTTTACCATAATTTACACATTGGAAAAATCATGACAGAAAAGGAATGGGGAATCCCCACCAAATATTCAGTATAATTATTATGATTACATCAATGCATGGACCAACATTTTCCTCTATCAGAATAAGGATTTAGTCACTCTTGGTTTATCAACTTCGACAAGAAATTTCAACCAATACTCCTAGCTTGGTTCTCCAAGTGGTGGTCAATTCATGGCCCAACAACAGTCTCATCCCATAATTGTTCATGCACAGAGTCAACCATTTCCAGTCAAGATTCGACATAAGTCAGTTCAATAAGAAAATACTACTTCTTTTAATTTTCATTGCCAAATATAAAGTTCCATGGATTTCAAAATGGAGGTATGAAGCAGACCATGAAGAAGTTCATGGAGTCAGATCAGTGAAATGGTGGGACAAGTTCAATGAGCAAAGAATCATCGACTAGGTTCTCAGTGAATTTCCTATTAACTCACAACCAGTTGTTGCAACATTATCAGACATCTCCCCATCTTCCTCACTAAAAGGAAAATCAAAATCTTCCAAGTCATCAACATCGAAGCACAAAGTTGTAGAAATTGAAGACCTTGGACAAAAATTTCTCACTCAAGCAGCACAGTTACAGTCACAAACAGCTCAATTATCGTTGCCATTAAACCAGCCCAGCCAGTTTGATGAAGATGAAGAATCTTTAAATGCATCATCACAACAACTAGTAAAGCCAAACAGTCAAAGTACCAGATGGGCCGACTACCAAGATGCACAAGATCAATTCGAATGATCAAACCATGTGAATCACAAGTTAGCCATCATGTGAAAGTCACCATGTGAAGCATAAGTCAATCATTATGTGAAGCACAAGTTAGTCACCATGTCAAACACAGTCAGTCACCAGGTGAAGCACTCAGGCCATCATGTGAAGCACAAGTTAGTCACCATGTGAAACACAGTCAGTCACCACGTGAAGCACTCAGGCCATCATTAACACAGTAGAAGCCATGAATCATTTAATAGGAATTGCAACAATTATTCAGATAGTTTACTATTCATCAACTGTAAAAGAAAAAAGCAGCAGCTCCCCATGATTCAACAGTAATAAACTTAATCATTCAAGTTTCTTTTCTTAAGTCTTAAAAGAAAGGTTCTAAGGAAGAAGTTAAACAAGTTAATTTCCAAATCTTTTCCTTAGTCAAAATTTTCTTTGAGGTCTCATTATATTTAAAGAAAACAAACACTTTAAACACTTTAATTTTTAGAAGAAGAAGGATATCTGCGTGCACCAATTTTGAGTCCATTTAGTAAATTGTACCACAGTCAACATTTATAAGTCTTTCAGATTTACAAAAGAAGTAATTTCAAAAAATCTATTTTCAATAATTATATTGCATCATTAATTTGAATTTATTATTTTCATTATAATATAATATGAAGTACAAGTCAATCTGTAGACATGTAAATTTCGTTACATGCAAATAATGCATCACAAAGCTCCATGTGGCATATGACTCATCACAAATGGACAAATCATCAATGACATGTGACACAAATCAAGCAAAGGAAGCTCAAAAGCATTCCTAAAAGGCGGCAAAGGGGAAGAAATCTCCTTAAAATCAGTAAGGGGCCCAAATTGCTCCCAAAACCGGAATGAAAGCTAAAACATCTTCACAAAACAAGTAAGAATTGAAGATTGCTCGCAAAATAGGCAAGAAAGCCTTATAGATTTCGGCCAAGCAAGGGAAAGTGGCTGAAATTAAGACACTAAACATGCCTAAATTCTCCCATGGACAAATCAAGACACAAATCAAAGCCAAATCCATCCAAAGGCAAGCTTTGAGAAGTCTATAAATACAAGGTCCCAAGACAAACAAAGGTCGACAATTTCTACATTCAAAGCCGAAATTCTCACAAAAGGAGAACCTCTGCCAAATCTTTGAAGACTAATACGCTGCCAAAGCTCTCTTTGAGAACGTACAACCAAAGCCGAAGCTTTCTTTCGACCAAAGTGATGTGATATAAACTAGCACACAAATTAAACCCTATTAAGCCCCAGTTTGGGGTTGAGGTGATTTTAAAAAAAGCTGCTATGAAAAAAAGCTGTGACAGTTTTTGGTGTTTGGTAAACATTCAGCTTCAGCTTTTTTTCACAGTTTTGGGTGAAAAAAAGCCAAAAACAAGAAGCTGCAAAACACAGCTTTGAAAAACCGGCTTTTTTTCACATCTGTTTTACATAAAAGTTCACCAAACACTATAATACTACTTTTTTTTTTTCAAAAGCACTTTTACAAAAAAGTTTACCAAACACTCTGCTGCTTTATTTCACAGCTGCTTATTCTCACAGCACAGCAGAAGCAGTTTTTTTTCAAAGCACAGCAATACCAAACTAGCCCTAAGATAGTTGTAGTATATGAAAGTAGGGATCGTTCTAGGCCGGGGATTAACTAGGGCTGCTAATCTACACAAATGTGACTCTAAAACACTAAACTAGACTCTAATAACTTAAAACAAACTAGAATGACTCAAAACAGCACAAAACAAACAAATAGACTTAAAACAGACACTAGGGAGTTATTTGGATGAATTCTAGACTAGTAAGATTCAAAACACTAAATTGAACAGATTTAAACACGTTTCGAACTAATCTAACACACTTAATTAAAGGGGGAATTGATTTGGACGAAATTAATTAAACTAAACAGATTGCATAAACTAAACAAGTTAGACACGAAATTGGGTGATTTGAATGGGCAAAAGACTAGCTAGATGGTTCTTCTCCACACATGACACATATGCATACAAATCGATTTCCAGTTATATTCCAATAAACCATGAACCTCAACGCCCCAAGTTAACCGTGAACGCACAAGTTAACCATCAGATTTTCCTTAAGTCATTGAATTGGATGGACAACGCATCGGCAACCAAATTATTCCTCAATAGTTCCCTACATGAACGCATAATAGAGATACATATCAAAGATCATTAAGTTCTATGAAAATCATAAGCATTGACAAGGCATTCGTAACTATGAACTGCATGATACTCCTACCAGGAATTCACTTAATGCGATCGTGACTAGCGACCTCCGCTACTTGTAAATATAAGTTTGTAACTATTAGGTGAAACTCCCTTATATTTTAGCATCAAATCCCTGCATGCAAACTAAGTGTGCACCCTCAATCGACATACAAGAATAAGTTATCAATCAAGTAGTTAAGCAAATTGCATTCACGATTTATGAAATAATAACTGGAGGAAATCAATTCATATTACATATATGTTCATGGCTTTGAATCAACCTCTAGCTAAAACGAGTTTAGCTCCTCATGTTCGCAATTAAACAAAGACAATTAAATTTAAACATTGAAAACGAAAGTAGAAGACACCTAGAACACTCCAGCAATCCCAACTTGAATGGCAAGCACGTCCAAGGGTCATTCTTCTCCTTCTTTGCTGTGGCACAAGGTGTAGGTGAAGGTTTAAGTGATGAATTGTATAAGAGAATGGCTGAAAGTATGAATAGATGGTTAATGGATGGATCCCAAAAGCTGCGGCAAGGCTTTATATTTAAAGGGAATGGGAAAACACAACCCTAATTTATTTTGGAGAAGGATTTTACAATTTAATCCCACAAGAAAAAGGGTAATTAAATGTCAGAATCTAAGAGGGAAAGGGAAAGGGAAAATGCAGTAGGATCCTAGGAGGGAAGGGAAATGATGACACGACAGAAGAAAGGGGAAAGGAAGAGGACACGACAAGGGGTTTTAAGAAAAGGAAAGGTGTTTTAAGGGTCATATTCTGAAAATAAGGTAAGTTTGAATTAATGTTTCCTTTTCCTTAGCTGATTTGAATTAATGTTTCCTTTTCCTTAGCTGATTCCTTTCTTCCAAATCTTTAATTAATTTCTCCAGATCTCCTTAGCATATTCCTAGCCTCTTTTGGTCTTCAAATTCATCCATCCACCTTGCTCCATGCATGTGCTATCCATTCCAAGCCCAAAACTGCTCCAAAATGTACCAAAATGCACTTTCTTGCCACTTTAGCTCTTTGGACCTACAAACACACGAAAATAGCTTAAAACACTCTAATAAACAGAAAATAACTAAGTAAATGCAAGGAAACAAGCTAACTAAGTCCCATAAATATGCTCCTATCACAAAGCCGAAGCATTCCCTTGAAGAATAAAAAAGCACTTGTGCCGATTCCTTTAAGACTTTGTTACAAGCTCAAAACTTGTAACGACGTTCGATTTAAGATCAAGTCACCAAAACCCCTGAATCAACAAAGTCCTACATCAACATCACCTTTGCCACAACCCTAAACCTGAGGTGAAGACTATCCATTTATTGTTTCAAGCTCAAAATTTGAAGCAATCGTTCAATCATTCGTTCGAGATCAAGTCATCGCGACCCTTGGATTAACAACCTACGCATCAACATCAAATTTGAAGACTGAATCAGAGAAAAATTGTAAACAAAGATTGTAACCCTGCAAATTCATTAATACAAATCTACTTTGTATACGTGTTCTCGTTTCATTCGATACAAAATTTTCGTGTTTACAAATTTGGCACGCCCGGTGGGACATCTCTGCCTCTCATCTCTGTCTTCAAATCCGCAAAAAGCACAAACGGCATCAAGAAAGGATCAAGCTGTTCCCGCAACCAACGGGAAGAAGAACATCCTTGCCGCAAGTGGTGGCACTTTGGGCGTCACAATCCGAAGCAAGGCAAAAGCTCTCTATGCTGTGCCCTCAACTCCTACATCAACCCTGCTGAAGGAGCAATAGTACCTGAGGCACGAGCCCGTGATCACCCTGGCCTCGCTAAGGGTGCCAAAGGAAGAAAGCCCGATAAGGTACTCCGAGTCGTTAACTTCTGATGCTGACTCAAGCGGCAGCTCGTATCCCGTAGCCATGTAAGTCATGACTACTGGTGCGACTTCCATTAAGGAGCAGCTGGCACAAATGAACGAAACAATCGCAAGGCTGACAAGGACCGTGGAGGAAAAGGACTTATAGATTGCTACACCCATCAACCACCTGGAGGCGCAACACGACGAGAAAGCTGACCCAAAGGCTTATCCGCAAAAGGAGGAAACCGACGAGAAAGATGAACCTTTGGTGGAGAAAGTTGAGGAGAAGCTGGAGGTGGACCGAGCTACGATGCTCATGGGATCTCTCTCTATCCAACAACTACAAGAGATGATCACAAGCACAATCAAGGCACAGTACGCACTACAAGAAAACATGGATTAGGTGACAGAATTTTTTGTGACGCTTAAAAATTCATTGTATTTGAGTAAAATAAGTGGGGCTTTTTCAGAAATCATCACATAATGATTTTTATTGAACACCAAAATATTTTGCGCCACATAAACTTTTGGATTCGTCACAAAATCTTGGGCGGGAAATATTACCGCCGAGTAAAATTTTAATATGTGACGAAACTTTAAGATTCGTCACCTAACAAAAGAGAAGCCCACGTGCTATGTCATTCGTCACATATAATATTAAAATAAGAAATTAAAAATACTGAAGACCCAATTGTAAAACTTATTTGCTTTTGTTCTCGCCCATCCCTGCCGTATTCAGCTCCCATTTGTTTACTTCTCACGCCGACTCCGACAACCAACCATCTGGTGGTTGCCAGCAACGGCGACCACCACCTCTCCTTCGTCTCCCTTCCTCGGCCACCCTCTCACAGCTCCTCCTTCCCTTGCAGACTTTGAATCTCAGCGGCGATGTCGGCGCCGTCTCTGGCGACTAACTCCACGTCGCCTCCTCCTCCTTCACGTGCGACTCACGCCACTTCACCAACTCCTCCTACGACCAACGCCACCGCGCCAATTCTTCCTTCGACGGCCAACGACACCACACCTTCTCCGCCTCCTCCAACAGTGACAACGTCAGCGTCGACCGCGTCTTCGCCACATCCGCAACCTGCGTTTAATTCGCTGGGATTGCTGACGAACCCGAACTTGGGGGTTATAGTAGGGGTTGTGATTGGACGGTTTTGTACGCTACTTGTGGTGGGCATTGATTTTCTTCCTTTTCTACAGAAGGCGGAAGAGGCGGTAGGCGAGAGCGGCGCTTGAATCGGGGAACTATCCAGAAGAACCCAAAAGTGAGCTCATTTTCTTCCTTTCCTCGTTGGTTAATCTTCTGCTTTTCATATCAATGATTGGAATCTTATCAAAGAGAAACATTACAGGAAATGGGAGACCAACTATGGATTGGCCAACTAGATTGAAAATCGCCCTAGGTTCTGCAAAAGGATTGGCATATCTCCATGAGGATTGTAAGCTTTCTTTGCATGCTAGCTTTTTTGTTGACAACCATAAAAAAAAATTCTGGTCTGTGTTATCTGCTTTGGAATTCACCCCCTCTTGAGCTATATTAGCTCACCCCCTGCTGCTAATTCTTTAACTCTCTCCTTTGTGTGACATAAAAAGACCCAAATTGGGGAAAGACAAATTTGGGTTTTTTTTAATCAATTTCTTCAGAGGTACCTATTTCTTTCCCTATATATCTTTAATTGTTTTTGGATTTTCTTCTTCAATCAGTTCTTTGGTTGTCAAGCTTAGACACCCAGTTATCAATTTTCTTTGGGTTTCGAAAATCAACGATGAATAAGGGGGTGAATTTGTACAAAGATAGTGAAAGAATAAAAAGAACCAATTTATTGTGATTGTGTATTTATTTTGTAGAACAGCGATGTGGTAGATAAATTTATATGAGTCTGTTTAGTATGTGAGACGTTCTTCAGTTTTAACCAGGTCCATAGAAGGTGAAACTTTAGTTTTAATTTGCTACTATTTCTTTGCCTTCCTTTTTTTGTCATGACTAGTGGCGACCAATAGAAGCAATGAGCAAATGGACATGGGAATTACAGAACTTTCTGGGTGAAAGTTAAGAAATTTGGTGTACGATCACCTTCATACACTCAACCCTTTGTAATTTCTGATGTACTTTTTTCGTACAGACTAATTGTAGGTTCACACTAGTTAATTTATCTGTCTATTATCAAATCAAATCCTCGTCACCAAATACCAAAGACTATATGTTAGATATGCAAGTTGAGTAAGGTAGTGTGTTCACCCATTTGCACTCTAAGTTCGAATTTCCCTTTCTGTAGTTTAGAATTTCATCTTGTCAAAAAATTATCAAAAGCTTAGGCACCATCTATTGATATATATATAATGCATATATAAGTTTGGTGTGTATATTTGTGAGTTTGAATTTAATTCAGTTTATTTATAGTAATTTCAAACACTCGAACGCATATATTTGTGTACGTATTATTTGTGGTAGACCTATCCCGTCCAAAAGATGATTGAATATGTTGAAAAAAAGATGGCGAAGTTGTACCCTTAGTTTAGGCACTACACTCTTTTTGGTATGTATTACTTAATTTTCTAGTATTAGTCCAAGTTAGATACCAATATTTTCTTATAAAGTTATGTGAATCTATAAAATGTTACCGTACAGTAATATAGAGGTGCTTTACAAGTATTTTGTTAACATATACGCATATATTGTTTGCATTCGTTATGCTTCTCATCTCTTTTAATTATGCATTTCAAATTGGTTAAATTTGAGAATGGCTACTAGAATACTAGAGCTGAAAGCATTTTAAGATAGTGTTTATGAAAATTTGAATGAATATGCACAAACTAAATGTATGATTTTATATATTACAAGAATGGGATCTTGCAACTTTCCAAATTGTACACGTGTAGTTAACTAAATCTTCTTTTGTATATCATTTACCACATGTGTAATGTAGGAGCTTTCAAAGCAAAATTTTGATAATTGGAAGAAACAAAAGTATCACCACAAGGGAGGGGCAAGACCATTCATGCAACATGCTAGGAAAGCTCACAAGGTAATGAAATTAAATTACTTATTATACTCTTTATGCAGTTTACATATTCTAAAGTATGTTTCTGCATTATTGAGCAGAAAGGAGCTCCATTATTTGTGATTGACATTTGGGGGGCTCCACAAAGAGAAGAACGGCCAATGGATCAATGATGTTGCTCCAGACAAATATGTAAGTCATTCACTCCATGGGCTTATCATTTTTGTCATTTCAAGGGAGTTGGAGATTAAAAATTCACATTTGACATGATACAACTTTGGAAACACAAATAAATTGAACATGCAAGATTGATTTTAAGAAGAAAAAAAAAAGCCTTGATATAACTAGCTAGAAGCTAAAAAGTCTGGAGTCAGCCATTATGAATTAAATTACGATTGCATTCTTAATTAGTTTATTTTTCTCTTCACTTTGTTTGTCCCACCAGTATATGTTTATGCTATTTACACTTCTTGTTACTTTTTGAGAAAAACTTTGTAGTGCCTAGTTCAATTTAACCCATTTTCCCCAGAAACTATAAAATCATATGTGAAGACAGGTTATACTTGGTGGTTTGCTTTTTGCATCAGTTAAGGATCACATACAAGTAGTTAAGTTGTGTTTTCTTAAGTATATTGTAGCTGATCTGTTTGAAATAAAAGAAACTGATCTGTTTCTATTTTATTAAAGGATAACATGAAGAAAAAGAAGGATGAAGTTAGGGAGAAGCTGATCCAAGGAGCACTTGAGGGTACTCCATCAGATTGCATACAAGTGTCATTGAATGATAAGTTTGGAAATCATGGCTGAGCTTTAAGCATGCACATGGTAGACCTCTTTTGTTAGCACCTCAATGTGTCTTAGACTTTCTTTTGTTAGTACCTCAAGCTGTCTATGTATAGGCGTTGGTGCCCTTCATGACAAATTGCTATTATTGAGATAGGTCACCGTGAATTAGATTCATTTTTGGAATGTTTATGTTATTTTGCGGGTGTACACTTGGTGAATGTATTCGACTTAAGTATGTGTTTTAATTGTTGATTAATGAAATGTGAAGTATTAAATTATGTTATGAATTACATTTCTAGATTTCGAAACAGGAACAAGTAATTAGTTCATCACATATTATTCTTAAATATGTATTTGATTTTACCATGTGACATAAGTTGCGTCACGTATCAAAAGAATATGTGACGATTTCATCGTCACTTGGTGTAAATCATATAATTCTGGGATCATATTGGGTGACACTAAATCATCACTTATAAGTTTGATATGTGACGAAAAACATAGGTCACTGACTTTTTTTATTTTGCGACATTTATTTCGTCACTTATAAATCTAATATGTGACGAAAAATAGCGTCACTTAATAGGAAAATATGTGGCGCATGTAACATTCATCACGTAAACTATCAGTGACATATAGGTGACGATAATTGTGACGTTGGAATTTCGTCACATATAATCAAATGTGACGAATGTCTGTAGCCACAAAAGCCCTGTTTTCTTGTAATGACGAAGGAAGCTCACATGACTCCGCACTGTATTCAAAGCCTTATTCCAAAAAGATTGACGCCTTGAGGATGCCAAAGGGTTATCAGCCGCCTAAATTCATGCAATTCGATGGAAAAGGCAATCCTAAACCCTAAACCCTAAATTCATGCAATTCGAAACTTGCAACAATGCTGGGACAGAAAGAGACTACCTCGTTAAGCAATTCGTGCGCTCGCTAAAAGGTAATGCCTTTGATTGGTACACCGACCTTGAGTCCGAGTCCATCAACAGCTGGGATCAGCTTGAAAGAAAATTCCTCAACCGCTTCAACATCACTCGCCGCACCGTAAGCATACTGGAGCTGACGAGTACAAAGTAGTGGAATGATGAGCTTGTCGTCGACTACATCAATAGATGGCGTTCATTAAGTCTGGATTGCAAATATCGGCTTTCTGAAACCTCCGCCATTGAGATGTGTGTTCAAGGCATGCACTGGGGGTTACATTACATCCTCAAAGGCATAAAACCATGAACTTTTGAAGAATTGGAAACTCAATCCCATGATATGGTGTTGAGTATTACCAATCATAGGAAGAAAGAGCCGATCGCTGACTTCAAAAAGGATAAGGTGTTTGCTCCAAAGGTAGACAAGACTGGGAAAAAGCCCGCCAATGAAGCTTTTGCCATCCATACTACCCCCATCAAGACATCATTTGTTCCCATCAAGATTTTCTCCAAGAACAAAGCGAAGGAGATAAAGAGAGGTGAGCTTTCTCCCACCCAAGATAGGTACAAAAACACCTTGAGGGAGCTGGAGCAGAATAAGTACCCTTGTCCTGACTCTGACGTGGCTGCAATGTTAGACAACTTGCTGGAAAAGAAGGTGATCGAGCTACTCAAATGCAAGCGCCCCGAAGAGATGAATCGTGTTAACGATCCTAGGTACTGCAAATACCATCGTATCGTGAGTCATCTTGTTGGCAAGTGCTTCCTCCTCAAGGAGCTCATCATGAAGCTAGCACAACAAGGGAAAATTGAACTCGACCTTGAAAACACGGCCACAACACACACTACTACGATCGTGTTTGGATCCTTCGATCCCGTGCTTCTCCAAGTAACACATGCCCATTCCCGTCCATGCTCAAGCTACACGGCACCTTCTACACAACCATTGCTGGGGGCAAGCAACCAAAATGCACTTACCGACGATGAAGAAGGGTGGACATTGGTGACCTACAAAAAGACAAGGAAGCCAAAACCACAAGCCACAAGGCTAAAGGTGGAACAAGGGAGAAAGCATCGCCGTTGCAATGATAGGAAGCCCAAAAGAAGTATAAGAGATGTTAAGCCAACGTATGCTGGGGAACCTATGGAGCAAGAGCCACACATTCCTGTCTCCTTGCACGAGTACTTCCCGAATGACTTCTTCCAACAGTGCACTACCACTGCCTGTCACATGGTCGAAATAGAGATAGAAGAACCCTCAAAAGGCAAAGCTATTGCTGTCGAGGAAGAGAAGACCCTCATGCCCAAAGAAGACCTGATGACATACTTTAGCATCGTGGAAGCACTATGGCTGCCTAAGGAGATGGGAAAAGCACTAGTAGTGGTCTTGGCGAGTCCCGATGACCACGAAGTGCAAGAAAGCAAGAACAAAGGCTTGAAGCTTCGGCCACATGAATATGGCACATGTTGTGCCACCTATGATGCAATCAACTTCACTGACGAAGACTTGCTGCTTGGATCAAAGCCTCACAACCGTCATTTCTTCGTCTCTGGGTACGTAAGGGAGCACAAAGTCAATCACAGGCTTATGGATGGTGGATCAGCCATAAACATCATGCCAAAGTCAACAATGACCACAATCGGCATCAAGGTTGATGAACTATCCCGAAGCCGCTTCCTAATCCAAGGTTTTAACCAAGGAGGACAAAAAGCGATGGATTGATCCGAGTGAAGATGACTATTGGCGAACTCAAATCAAGCACGCTATTCCATGTGATTGATGCAAAAACTTCCTACAACTTGCTCTTAGGAAGGCCTTGGATCCACGAGAATAGAGTAGTGCCATCCACCCTTCATTAATGCTGAAAGTTCTACCAAGAAAAAGTAAAGGTGATACAAGGTGACACCAAGCCATTCATCGAAGCTGAATCACACTTCGCGGATGCCAAGTTCTATATGGATGAAGATATGGTGCCCGAAGGTATTCCAAAAGAGATCAAATCCACAGGCAAAGCCGCACCTAAAAAGCAGGAGTGGCAGTCATGCCCAAAAAGCAAGAAGGGGAAACCGTGCCATCTTTAAGAAAAGACGATGATGAGCCTACTAAGCCCTCAACAACCAAATGGAGTGTGATGCCCTCAAAAGGACCAAACATACCTGTCTTCCGATACATCCCAATGTTGAGAAGAAAGAATAGGCAATCCTTATTCAAAACTGGAACAAGCAAAACCGACACACAGCTGCATAAGGATGATATAAAGCTGCTCAAGATAAATGCAGTTTTACCTCTGACACAGCTAGGCAACTCTAAAGTTTCAAAACCACCACAAGGTTTCATAAAACCCCTATCAAAATGGGCAGAACCAAGCTCTCTTCCAACCAAAAGGACCAAAGAAGGTTTCAAACCAAACGCCTACAAACTCATGTATAAGGCTGGGTACGATTTCGCCTCCTCTTCAAATCTTGGAAAGAAGAATGCAAACACTGTCAACGAAAAAGAACGTGACCTCATTGAGACTTAAAAGAAGTTGAATGAGCATGGTTATGAAGTTGATAACAACAAAGCTGGACTTGGCTTCACACCAAATACACCCGTGAAGATTTCAAGCAAAGCGAAAAATGTTAGCGCTCAACACATCAGTGTGAGCGTTGAACAAAATCAAGAGGAGCCTAAACCCGCCCTTTGAACGTCAGTCTTTCATAGGTTGAATCGTTCAAAACCCAGAATTTCAGCACTTGATCGCATTGGTGGTCAAGATCAAACTTCTGTCTTCAAGCGGCTTAACACGCCAACACCCCAAAGCTCTATTTTCGAAAGGTTGTCAAAACCTAAGAAACAAAGCAACACGGCTAGCTCTCCTCCACGACGGTCCGCCTTGGAAAAACTTGAAGAAATTAAACAACCTTCTAGAAAAAGAAAAACAATGCCAAAAGAAGAAAAACTCAACGGTCTAGCAGCAAAGGACGACGTTCGACGCTCGATTCTTTCAAGGATGAAGTGCCAAGCAACCTTGGAAGTTGACAAAAAAGGACAACTGAAGGTAAAGAGGCGCACCATCATCCATACTGGCCAATCTTCACGCCAACAAGCCCAAAAGAACGACACTGAAGAGGAGGTCCAAGAAGTCTTCCACATCACAATCCAAGAAGATAAAGAAGACGAAATCCTCGAGGAAGACATTATTGTTGTGCTACCACAAACGAGGATCCGAAGCCTATCTTTGTAAGTGCACTACTAAGTACGGACGAGATCGAGGAGTACTACCAACTACTAATGGAGTACAAAGACGTCTTTGCTTGGACCTATAAAGAAATGCCCGACCTTGACCCTACCATCGTCATGCATCGTCTTGCAATCAAGCCTGGAACGTGACTGATAGAGCAAACTCAAAGACGCTATCGATCCGAGCTCATCCCATAAATTGAGGCCGAGATTGACAAGCTAATCGAAGCAGGCTTCATTTGAGAAGTGCAATACCCTAAATGGATCTCCCACATCGTCATTGCCCTTAAGAAATTTGGACAAATATGTGTTTGTGTAGACTTCCGAGACCCCAACGATGTTTGCCGGAAGGATGACTTTCCCTTGCCAATCATCGAAATCATGATGGACGCAACCACTGGCCATGAGGCACTATCATTCATGGACGGCTCTTCTGGATACAATCAAATTTGCATGGGTCTCAAAGACGAGGAGCTAACAGCCTTCCGCACTCCAAAAGGTATCTACTACTAGAAGGTAATGCCCTTTGGCTTGAAGAATGCTGGAGCTACATATCAATGCGCAATGCAGAAGATCTTCAACAACATGCTATACAAAAATGTCGAATCTTACGTGGACGACGTAGTTGTCAAAACCAAAAAGAGATCTGATCACTTGAAGGATTTACGAATGGTGTTCAACAAACTACGACACTACAACCTCAAAATGAACTCGTTGAAGTGTGCATTTGGTGTCACTTCTGGGAAGTTCCTCGGCTTCATTGTCAAAGCATGCCTGAGGTAAGGAATCTACATGAGCTAAAAAGTCTACAAGGATGGCTAATCTTCATTAAGCACTTCATCTCTAACCTTGCTGGACACTCCATTCATATGGGATGACGCCTGTCGTAATGCCTTCAAAAGCATAAAAAGGTACCTGGCAAGCCCACCTGTTTTATGAGTGCCCGTGCCTGGAAAGATGCTCATCCTATACATTGCCGCACAAGAGGGTTCCATTAGAGCACTCTTGGCATAAGAAAATGAAGACCAAAAGGAAAGAGCACTCTACTACCTAAGAATGACTCTCACTAGTGCTGAGCTCAACTACTCACCAATCGAGAAGATGTGCCTTGCCTTAGTCTTTGCTGTCCAAAAGCTTAGACACTACATGCATGCTTACACCATCCACTTGGTTGCTAAAACCAACCCAGTCAAGTACGTTATGTCCAAACCTGTTCTGACAGGGCGACTAGCTAAATGGGCGTTGCTTTTCAATCAATACAAGATCATCTACGTCCCAGCTAAAGCTGTCAAGGACCAAGCACTAGCAGACTTTCTTGCCGATCATGCAATCCAACCGATTGGAAAATCTTGGACAACTTGCCTGACGAGGAGGAGTTCTACATTGACATCTTCCCGATATGGACAATGTTCTTCGACGGATCCATATAAGCAGACGGAGCGGCGGAAGAAGTAGTATTCATGTCACCACAAAGACAAGTACTACCCTATTCCTTCAGATTAAGCGAGTTGTGGTTTAATAGTGTCGCTGAGTACCAAACACTAATTATTGGACTCCAAATGGCGATTGACATGGAAATCACAACACTAGAAGTGTATGGTGACTCCAAGCTCATAATCAATCAACTCTTAACTGAATATGAAGTAAGGAAAGATGATATCGTCCCATACTTTTGGTTAGCAACTCAACTGCTACAAAAGTTTGAGGCCATGGCGCTAGAACATTTGCCAGGAAAAGAAAATCAAATGGCTGACGCTCTCGCTAACCTAGTCTCAAGTATGGGCTAGGAGAAGACGAAGTTGCGGATGTGCCAGTTTGCCAAAGATAAGTGATCCCGCTCGTCACTGAAATGCTACTGGATGATACAAACGTCATCTCAGTATTTCCAATCGACACTTAAGAGAGGAGACATCCACTAATCGACTACTTGGAGCATGGAAAGATTCCAGACGATCCTAGACACTACTTTGAAATAAGTTGATGAGCACATCGCTTCCTTTACTACAAAGGAACACTCTACCGACGCTCTTTTGAAGGAGTACTTCTAAGATGCCTAAGTGAGGAAGAAGCCAATCATGCCATGGAAGAAGCACACTCAAGCGTATACGGAGTACATCAGTCTGAACCAAAACTACACTTCCAGCTTAAGAGAATGGGTTACTACTGGATGAGCATGGTAAATGACTGCTTGGAACACGCCAAAAGGTGTCAAGCCTGCCAATTCCACGCCAACTTCATACATCAACTACCTGAGCCATTACACCCTACAGTTGCTTCATGGCTGTTTGATGCATGGGGATTGGACATCATAGGACCAATCACACCAAAGTCATTTGTAGGAGAAGCTTACATCCTAGCTGTAACAAATTACTTCTCCAAGTGGGTTGAAGCTGTACCCCTAAGGGAAGTTAAGAAGAAAACTGTTGTTCGCTTCATCAAGGAGCATAAGATCCACCGATATGGTGTGCCTCGCTACATCATCACTGACAACAGAAAACAGTTCTCCAACCGACTCATGGACGAGCTTTGGGAGAAATACAAGTTCAAGCACACAAGTTTTCCATGTATCATGCTTCCGCCAACGGTCTCGCGGAAGCATTCAACAAAACGCTGAGCAACCTCATGAAGAAGGTAATCGACCAAACAAAGAGAGACTGGCATGAAAGAATAAGTGAAGCACTTTGGGCATATAGGACGACACATAGAACTTCTACCATAAGGAAAAAAAATCCAAGTCTCAAAATACACCAAATGTATTTTGTCAAAATTATGGAAAATCAATACGCACAATAAGTATGTGCCGATTTATCCATTTTCAAGCTCAAGCCTCTACGACCCTTGAAGAAAAAAAATCTCATTTCTTTCAAGATCAAGCTTCTACGGCCCTTGAAGATAAATCTGATTTCTTTCAAGATTAAGCCTCTACGGCCCTTGAAGAAAATTGTCATTTCATTCAAGATCAAGCCTCAACGGCCCTTGAAGAAATGTTTCGTCCAAGAAATACGCCTCAACGACCCTTGACGAAATTCATCATTTCAATTCAAGAAATACGCCTCAACAGCCTTTGAAGAAATGTTTCGTTCAAGAAATATGCCTCTACGGCCCTTGAAAAAGCAAACTAATTCAAGATCAAGTCTCGGCGACCCTTGAGTTAGAACATTCACATTACAGGACTTCAAAACACGTTTCCTACATGTGACAAGCACATGCCTACGACGCGCCTTGAAGTGGGGGCATTTGAAGACATGTAAATTTCGTTGCAAGCAAATAATGCATCACAAATGGACAAGTCATCAATGACATGTGGCACAAATCAAGCAAAGGAAGTTCAAAAGCATTCCTAAAATGCGGCAAAGGGGAAGAAGTCTCCTTAAAATCGGCAAGGGGCCCAAATTGCTCCCAAAATCGGAATGAAAGCTAAAGGATCTTCACAAAACAAGCAGGAATTGAAGATTGCTCGCAAAATAGGCAAGAAAGCCCTATAGATTTCGTCCAAGCAAGGGAAAGTGGTTGAAATTAAGACACAAAACATGCCTAAATTCTCCCAAGGACGAATCAAGACACAAATCAATGCCAAATCCATCCAAAGGCAAGCTTTGTTAAGTCTATAAATACAAGGTCCCACGACAAACAAAGGTCGACAATTTCTATATTCAAGGCCGAAATTCTCACAAAAGGAGAACCTCTGCCAAATCTTTGAAGACTAATACGCTGCCAAAGCTCTCTTTGAAGAACGTACAACCAAGGCCGAAGCTTTCTTTGACCAAAGTCGAAGCATTCCCTTGAAGAATCAACAAGCACTTGTGTCGATTCCTTCAAGACTTGTAACGACGTTCAATTCAAGATCAAGTTGCCAATACCCTTGAATCAACAAAGTCCTACATCAACATCACATTTCCTGCAGCCCTAAGCCTGAGGTGAAGACTATCCACATTTTGTTTCAAGCTCAAAACTTGAAGCAATCGTTGAATCGTTCGTTTGAGATCAAGTCATCGCGACCCTTGGATCAACAACATACGCATCAACATCAAATTTGAAGACTGAATCAGAGGAAAATTGTAAACAAAGATTGTAACTCTACAAATTCATCAATACAAATGTACTTTGTAGACGTGTTTAAATTTTCGTGCTTGTACAATCATCATGTGAAGTATAAGTCAGTCACCATGTGAAACACAGTTTATCACCACGTGAAGCACTTAAGCCATCATTTACACAGTAAAAGCCACGAATCATCCAACAGGAACTGCAATAATTATTTAGATAGTCTACTATTCGTCAACAGTAAAAGCAAAAAGTAGCAGCTCCCCATGATTCAACAGTAAAAAAACTCAATCATTCAAGTCTCCTCTCATAAGTCTATAAAAGAAAGGTTCCAAGGAAGAAGTCAAACAAGTTAATTTCCAAATATTTTCCTCAATTTAAATCTTCATTGAATTCTCATTGTATTCAAAGAAGCCAAACACTGTAAACACTTTTATTTTTAGAAGAAGACTGATGCCTACGTTCACCAATTTTTAGTCCATTCAGTAAATTGTACCACAGTCAAAATTTTGTCGGTCTTTTAGATTTACAAAAGAAGTAATTTCAAAAAATCTATTTTCAGTAATTATATTGCATTATTAATTTAAATTCTTTATTTTCATTATAGTGTAATGTGAAGCAAAAGTTAGCCGTCATGTGAAAGTTACCGTGTGAAACACAAGTCAATCATTATGTGAAGCACTAGTCAATCACCATGTGAAACACAATCAATCACCACGTGAAACACTCAAGCCATCATTCACACAGTAAAATCTAGGAATCATCCAACATGAATTGCAACAATTATTCAGACAGTCTACTATTCGTCAACAGTAAAAGCAAAAAGCAGCAGCTCCCCGTGATTAAACAGTAAAAAACTTAATCATTCAAGTCCCATTTCTTAAGTCTATAAAAGAAAGGTTCTTAGGAAGAAGTCAAACAAGTAAGTTCCAAATCTTTTCCCCAATTCAAATTATCTTTGAGTTATCATTGTATTCAAAGAAACCAAACAATGTAAATACTTTTATTTTTAGAAGAAGAAGGATGCCTGATGCAACAATTTTAAGTCCATTTAGTAAATTGTACCACAGTCAACATTTGTAAGTATGTTAGATTTACAAAAGAAGTAATTAAAAAAAAAAAAATCTATTTTCACTAATTATATGACATCATTAATTTAAATTCATTATTTTCATTATAATGTATTGTGAAGCACAAGTTAGTCATCATGTGAAAGTCACCATGTGAAACACATGTCAATCATCATGTGAAGCATAAGTCAGTCACCATGTGAAACATAGTCTGTCACCACGTGAAGCACTTAAGCCATCATTCACACAGTAAAAGCCAGGAATCATCCAACAAGAATTGCAACAATTATTCAGATAGTCTACTATTTGTCAATAGGTGAAGCAAAAAGCAGCAGCTCCCGTGATTCAATAGTAGAAAACTCAATCATTCAAGTCTTCGTTCTTAAGTCTATAAAAGAAAGGTTCCAAGGAAGAATTCAAGCAAATTAATTTCCAAATCTTTTCCTCAATTCAAATTTTCTTTGAGTTCTCATTGTATTCCAAGAAACCAAACACTATAAACACTTTTATTTTTAGAAGAAGAAGGATGCTTGTGTGCACCAATTTTAAGTCCATTCAGTAAATCATACCACAGTAAACATTTGTAAGTCTTTTAGATTTACAAAAGAAGTAATTTCAAAAAATCTATTTTTAGTAGTTATATTGCATCATTAAGTTAAATTCATTATTTTTGTTATAATATATGATCCTGTCATACTTAGCAATCTCAGCCATTCCAGAATTGAAGTATTTCTTTCTTTCTTATTCACAAAGTAAACAAGAGTCAGATTTCTATACATTCATGTTATCCATCTATTCTAGCCAATCTTATATCATCAATCATCTAGTAAATAGATCCATCGCCAAATCTATAATCATCTGACACCGAATAACTCAAAAATACTAGATGATTATAGATCTGTTTACTAGATGATTGAAGAAGATAAGATTGGCTAGAATAGATGGATAACATGAATATATAGAAATCTTACTCTGTGTTTACTTTGTGAATAAGTTAAGAAATAAATACTTCAATTCTAGAATGGCTGAGATTGCTAAGTATAACAGGATCATACATTATAATGAAAATATTGAATTTAAATTAATGATGCAATATAATTATTAAAAATAGATTTTTTTTGAAATTACTTGTTTTGTGAATCTAAAAGACTTGCAAATGTTGATTGTGGTACAATTTACTGAATGGACTGAACATTGGTATACGCAGGCGTTATTCTTCTTCTAAAAATTAAAGTGTTTATAGTGTTTGGTTTCTTTGAACACAATGAGAACTCAAAGAAAATTTGAACTGAGGAAAATATTTGGAAATTAACTTGCTTGACTTCTTCCTTAGAACCTTTCTTTCATAGACATAAGAAATGAGACTTGAATGATTGATTTTTTTAATGTTGAATAATGGGGAGCTGCTGCATTTTGCTTTTACTGTTGATGAACAGTAGACTGTTTGAATAATTGTTGCAATTCCTGTTGAATGATTCCCTGTTTTTACTGTGTGAATGATGGCTTGAGTGCTTCATGTGGTGACTGATTGTGCTTCACATGGTGATTGACTTGTGTTTCACATGCTGACTTTCACATGATGACTAACTTGTGCTTCACATTACATTATAATGAAAATAATGAATTTAAATTAATGATCCAATATAATTACTGAAAATAGATTTTTTGAAATTACATCTTTTGTAAATCTAAAAGACTTACAAATGTTGACTGTGGTACAATTTACTGAATGGATTGAAAATTGGCCCATGCATGCTTCCTTCTTCTAAAAATAAAAGTGTTTATAGTGCTTGGTTTCTTTGAATACAATAAGAACTCAAAGAAAATTTAAACTGAGGAAAAGATTTGGAAATTAACTAGCTTGACTTCTTCCTTGGAACCTTTCTTTTATAAACTTAAGAAATGAGGCTTGAATGATTGAGTTTTTTACTGTTGAATCACAAGGAGCTGCTATTTTTTTTCATTTACAGTTGACGAATAGTAGACCGTTTGAATAATTGCTGTAATTTTTGTTGGATGATTCCTGGCTTTTACTGTGTGAGTGATGGCTTGAGTACTTCACGTGGTGACTGATTGTGTTTCACATGGTGACTGACGTGTGCATCATATGACGATTGACTTGTGTTTCACATGGTGACTCTCACATGATGACTAACTTGTGCTTCACATGGTTTGATCATGCGAATGGATCTTGTGCATCTTGGTAGTCGGCCCACTTGGTGCTTTGACTGTTTGGCTTTACTAGTTGTTATGATGATGCATCTAATGATTAGAAGAGGTTTTGTCTTCATCTTCATCAAAATGGCTAGGTTGGTTTAATTGCAAATGTACTTGAGCTGCTTGTAACTGTAACTGTGCTGTTTGAGCGAGAAGTTTCTGTCGAAGGTCTTCAATTTCTATAGCTTTGTGCTTTGATGTTTATGACTTGGCAGATTTTGATTTTGATTTTAGTGGGGAAGATAGGGAGATATTTGATAATGATTGTGTTGCAACAACTGGTTATGAGTTAATAGGAAATTCACTAAGAACATGGTCGATGATTCTTTGCTCATTGAACTTGTCCCACCATTTGACTGATCTGACTCTATAAACTTCTTCATTGTTTGCTTCTCACCCCCATTTTAAAATCTATGGAACTTTATATTTGGCCATGAAAATTAAAAGAAGAGGTATTTTCTTATTGAATTGACTTATGTCGAATCTTGACTAGAAA
Organism: Heteromeles arbutifolia; assembly: GCA_024362995.1. NCBI lineage: Eukaryota > Viridiplantae > Streptophyta > Magnoliopsida > Rosales > Rosaceae > Heteromeles > Heteromeles arbutifolia. The sequence goes on from JANCRC010000012.1 coordinate 21,110,230, forward strand.
TGGTTGACTTTGTGCATGAGCAATTCTGGGATGAGACTAGTTGTTGGGCTATGAACTGACCATCACTTAGAGAACCAAGTTGGGAATATTGGTTGAAATTTCTTGTCGAAGTTGATGAACCAAGAGTGACTAAAATCCTCATTCTGATAGAGGAGAATGTTGGTCCATGCATTGATTTAATCATAATAATTATACTGAATATTGGGGGGTTGAGTATGAAGGGACTTGTGTTTGTAAATGGGGATTCCCCATTCCTTTTCTGTTATGATTTTTTCAATGTGTAAATTATGGTAATGGATGTTGTTTTCATCTATGATGGGTTTATTGGTTATTTACTCGGTTTCAAATAGAATACTCTTGTAAAACCCAAGGTTTTGTATGACTCTTCTGCTTGGTTGACACACCCTGACTTGGAAATCAGGGCGTGTTGGCCATCACTAACGTGACGTAACCATAAATGCAATGCGGAAGCGATAAGGTAAGATAATTATGAATGACTAAAAGCTGAATGCTAGCAATACTATCCAAATGACATGCTAGCAAGAATTTAAGTGTGAAATACACACAATCAGAGCATAAGATTCTAAATGCAGTCAAGTAGGACAGTTACTAAATTACAACACCCGAAGGTGAGTCCTACATGTGTGAAGTTTGTCAGAATATCCGTGGGATTCCTCGAGAGCCACCAAGTGCTTCTAACTATAACCTGGAGGGGCGTAAAACAAAGTTAAGTGGGTCAGTAAAACAAAGCTTTTCGAAAACATTTCATTTATCAACATATATAACCCCTCACTGTAAAACTTGTATACTTTCCCAGAAAATAACATATAAACATATGTACATCACCAAATTCTCAAATCATGGTTCAAATAAGTATTATGAAAATATGCCATGCTATATGCATCAATAACATAATGAAGATACGCAAATATATCAGGTAGAATAATAAATCAGCTGGAGACCCTGCAGTGGTCCTGTACGGCTAATCATATAGCTCAATACCTATGCGTGCACACGAGTCGGAACCACAAAAGTGGTCTATACGATAGGACTTGGTGTAATAACACGCTCTAGTGCTATACTCATCAAAACGGCTGTGAGAATAATCGCAAGTCACCTACGAGTCGGAACCACATAAGTGGTCTGTACGATAGGACTTACACCTACTTGGATCCAAGGGAGCGTGCGGTGCGGGAGGTGAATCTCAACATAAGCACTAACACCGGGGTGCAGGTTATGAGCTCTCAACACAATTCACATCATCAACACAATATAACTCACCTGATACTTATCTGTGCGTCCACCGCATCATTTCATTCATATGCATCATATACCAATTCATATATTTCATATCAATTCTATGCATGGCATTTTAAAACATACTTTCATTTAAATTCGATTTCTGGGAAAATCAGTAAGTATATAGGTATATAACAAAAACAACTGCCCACTCACTGATATGTCAAAAGGTCGTAACCCCCGTGTCGCCTTTGATTGCGCTCGTCCTTGGGATAGGTCTCACCTATATGCGAAACAACTATAATAACGTTATTTAGAGCACATAACCAACAACATGAAATAACTTCTTGTACGATGCTCAAATGGGGTGTTTGAATATACCAACGTGATCTTCACAACCTCACAAACATCCCCATATTTTTAGAATTATTTTTGGACTTGCCACGCGCCCCCACGCGCCAGGAATGGCACGGACCTACGTGCCCCTACGCGTGGTCACGTGCTAGGCACACGGACGGATTCATAAATATTCCTTGGATTATTCCATCAACTCCTAACGGAAACTGTTAAACTTAACTAACGGCGTCAGAATATTCCGTCCAAACTAACGGAATATTCTGTCTTCTTCTCCGATGACTCGTCGGTTGCCGGTGACTTTGTCGGTTTCTGTGGAAATTTTTCAACTATGGTTTCTCGCTCATTTTTCATCCATTTTTCATGGTTTTGGTACCAAATTGAAGCTTTAAACACGTAGAACACATCTAAACAAGTTTCAAGGCTTGAAAACCACTAGAATTTACTTGAGAAAGCTCGATAGCTCGGCAAACTTTAAAAACCTTCGATCTCGGTCCTCCGACGTCCAAACTCTACCAACGAAGCACCCCGAGGCTTGTGAGGACCTCCTTAAGCTCACTGTGAGCTTGAAATTCCCTGAAATGCAAGGTTTTACGTGTGCATAAACAATGCACATTTTCGGGGTTAGGGTTTCATGACTATTCCGAGGGTTTTAAGTTCCAATAATGGTACCAAATTACTCAGGAGGTTGTAAGGATCTAAAATCTCACCTTTTTAACGTCGATCTGTAAAGAAACGGTCAAGTTCGAGCTCCGTCCGTACATGTACAGTACACGGAAGAAGAAAACCGAAAGGGGAGAGAGAGAGTCCACGAGAAAAAGAGTGTAGGGTTGTGTGTGTGTGTGGTCCTCCTAAGCCCCTAACCACACAAAAAAATAAATTACAACTAAGTTCCAAATAATTTTTCCAAAAACTTAGGAATATCACTTACTAATCAAATACAAATGTCACACACCTTAGCAACCTTTAGGGCAATCCCGTCTTTTCACGTCCTCGATAGTAAAAATTTTGGGACGGGTTGTGACAATCTACCCTCCTTATAGAATTTCATCCTCGAAATTCATACAACCAATCAAACCACTAATACTCATAGAACAACCTCAGATACATCTCTCTCATTCGATCTTCAGTCTTCCAAGTAGCTTCTTCCACTTAGTGGTTCCTCCACAATACTTTCACCAAGCTCACTGTCTTAATCCTTAGAACCTTGTCTTTCCAATCCAAGATAGTCACCGGTTCCTCATCATACGTCAAATCCGGATTAATCTCCAAAGGTTGAGGAGGAATCACATGTGAAGGATCTGAAACATAATGTCGAAGCATCGAGACATGAAATACATTATGCACTTTGGATAACTCTGGAGGCAACTCTAGCTTGTAGGCAACTTCACCAATCTTTTCAGTGATCACATAAGGTCCTATGTACCTAGGACTTAACTTGCCTTTCTTTCCAAATCGTACCACACCTTTCCAAGGTGATAATTTCAAAAATACCAAATCACCTTCATTATAAACCCGATAAGTGGCATGTCTATCCGCCAAACTCTTTTGTCTATCCTGGGCCGCTTTCAAGTTAGACTTAATCACCTGAACATTATGAGTAGTCTCCTTCACTATCTCAGGGCCCACCAAAGCTCGTTTACCTACCTCTGACCAACACAAAGGTGTACGACAAGCTTTACCATAAAGTGCCTCAAAAGGTGACATACCAATACTCGAATGAAAACTATTATTGTAGGCAAATTCCATTAAATCCAAGCGATCTGCCAAGAATCACCAAACTGCAACACTGAAGATCTTAACATATCTTCCAACGTCTGAATGGTCTTCTCAGATTGACCATCTGTTTAAGGATGATAAGCAGTGCTGTAAAGTAATCTCGTACCAAGAGCTTCTTGAAAAGCTACCCAAAACTTAGAAGTAAATCTTGGGTCTCGATCAGAAATAATATTCACTGGAACTTCATGATACTTCACAATCATCCTAATGAACAATTTAGCCAATTTGTTCAGAGGATACTTCTCCCTCACTGGAATGAAGTGCGCTGACTTGGTAAGCCGATCTACGACCACCCAAACACCATCAAAACCATTCTGCGTATGTGGAAGCTTATACACAAAATCCATAGTGACATTTTCCCACTTCCACTGAGGAACGGGAAGCGGCTGCATCAACCTAAATGGCTTTTTCCTTTCTAATTTGACCTGTTGACAGACGATACACCTACTTACATATTCTGCAATCTCCCTTTTCATACCCGGCCAATAATAAAATGGTCGAATGGTATGATACATTTTAGTTCCTCCTGGATGCATGGCATAAGCCGAACAATGTGCTTCATCCAAAATTCCTTTCCTTAATTCCTCATCATTAGGCACATACATCATATTCTCTTGCATAAGCATACTGTCTGATTCCCTGATTCTGAAATCTTTCTTCTTACCTCTCTCAACAGCCTCAATTATATCATGAGATTCCTCATCATTCACTTGAGCTTCACGCACTCGATCAACCAAAATTGGCCTGACTTGAAAACTGGCAAGAAATGCTTCAATTTGATCTTCCATTTCCAACTTTACTCCAGTAGACCTTAAATCTGCAAGAAGTGGGACACGACAAGCATACAAAGCATTAAGTCGGCCTTGAGGTTTCCTACTCAGTGCATCAGCTACTACATTTGCACGACCAGGATGATACTCAATCGTGCAGTCATAATCACTTAGTAACTCCAACCATCTTCGTTGACGAAGATTAAGATCATGTTGAGTAAAAAGATACTGAAGACTCTTATGATCTGTGAGGATCTTACATTTCTCACTATAGAGACAATGCCTCCAAATCTTCAAAGCAAAGACAACAGCTGCCAACTCAAGGTCGTGAGTAGGATAATTCCTTTCATGAATCTTCAACTGCCGAGAAGCATAGGCAATCACTCTATTATACTACATCAAAACACATCCCAAACCATTCAATGAAGCATCACTGTAAATCTCAAAGTTACCACTATCATCAGGAAGTACCAATACATGTGCATGAGTGAGACAATACTTCAACCACTGGAAACTCTGCTCACAACTATCATCCCACTCGAACTTAACATCCTTCCTGGTTAACCTCGTTAGTGGTAAAGCAATCATAGAAAAATCTTGGACAAAGCGTCGATAGTACCCTGCTAGACCAAGGAAACTCTGTACCTTAGTGACAGTTCGTGGTTGCTCCCAATTCTCCACTGTTGCAATCTTTTGAGGATCTACTTGAATTCCTTGTGCCGATACAACATGCCCTAAAAATGCTACTTGATTCAACCAAAACTGGCACTTACTAAACTTGGCATACAAACGATGTTCCCTCAATTTCTCTAATTCCAAATGAAGATGTCGAATATGCTCTGCTTTTGACTTAGAGTATACCAGAATATCATCAATGAAAACAATGACAAACCTATCAAGATATTGCTGGAATACTTCATTCATCAACCTCATAAAAGCTGCTGGTGCATTAGTCAATCCAAATGGCATCACCAAAAACTCATAATGTCCATAACGGGTCCTAAAAGCCATTTTAGGGACATCCTCATCTTTGATCTTCAACTGATAGTAGCCAGATCTCAAATCAATCTTAGAAAATACACACGCACCTTTAAGCGGATCAAACAAATCATCAATACGAGGCAATGGATAACGGTTTTTAATTGTTACCTGATTCAATTGCCTGTAATCAATACATAATCTCAGAGTTCCATCTTTCTTTCTCACAAACAATACTGGGGCTCCCCAAGGTGAAGTACTAGGTTGAATAAAACCTTTATCAGTTAATTCCTGCAACTGAATTTTCAAGTCCGTACCTGGAAGCAAATCAATAGAAAACTCCACATCTCTGTCTGGCGGCAATCTAGGCAAATCATCAGGAAATACATCAGGATAATGCCTGACTACTCCAACTTCCTCCACACTACTAGGAGCAACATCATTTAACACTACATGTGCTAAGTATCCCTAAAAACCTTTCGATAACAACTTAGTTGCCCTCATGGCAGAAATAACACCATGCCTCACCCCCTCACCCACAAACATAACCTCAGGTAGTCCAGGACAATGAAAAGTGACTGATTTCCCGTAACAATCTATATGGGCACGATTATAAAGCAACTAATCTGCCCCTAAAATCACATCAAAATCTACAATATCTTAAGGGATAAGATTAGCTGGCATAGTTACATCATTTATCATCACTGGACATCCTGGATAAACACTATCAACATAACATTTGTCCCATCTAGGCATAGCAAACTCTAAATCAAATCCTAGAGGTGTAGGATGAGGTTGTGTCATTTGAGCAAAAGTATGAGAAATCACAGAGTGCGTAGCACCACAATCAATCAAAACTCTAGCAAAGTGACCAAGGATGTTTAACGTACCCATAATCAAGTCCGGATGGTTCTGAGCATCTTGTAGTGAGATGTTGTTAACACGTCCCTGGGTTTGTTGTCGTCCTCCACGACCTCTATTACTTTGATTATCTCGCCCTTGAGAGTTACGTCCCTGTCCTGTCTGGCTAGACTGCTTAGACAGTCCTGCACTGCTAGCAGCAACCTCTCCCTGCTGGAACTGGCCTCCCTGATACCACTGAGCTCCGCTAGCTGGCATAGAAGGATAAGAAGTATAACCTCCAGGATTTTGGGAATACCCACTCTGAAAATAAGGATCCTGGGAATATTGATACTGCCCTGAAGCATAGGGAGCAGCATCACCCTGGTAGTGGTAAGCAGCACTACCCTGACTCATCTGACCATAACTGCCTGCTCTGGGATTCTGCTGGATAGGCGCTGAAGGAGGCATAACAGATTGCTGAGGCCTCTGCTGACTCTGGGGACACTGTGCAGCTCTATGTCCTGTCTGTCCACATGTGTAGCAAGCACCGCTACCTCTCCTGCACTCCCCATAATGCCTGGAATTACAACGGCGGCATAATGGAGGGCCTGAACCACCAGCACCACCGAAATCTCTCTGCCTCTGAAACCTGGGTCCACCACTAAATCTTCCACCTCTCCTCGGGCCTGTGGCACTAAATCCTCCACTAGAAGAACTCGAACTCGCTCCACTTTTCTTAAAATTCTAGGTCTTACGGGGTCCCGAAGTCAAGATATCTTTACTCCTATCATCTTTTCTCTGATTATCACCATTCTTATCTTCCTCTTCTTCATTTTCACTAGGCAAATTTTCAGAGTCCTCAATCCGAACCAAAATCTCAGAAAACTCATGATAAGTGGTGCAAGGAATAGCACTAGCAAGTGTCCGCCATTTCTTCTTTGTCCCCAACTTAAACCGACGAAGCATTTCCACCTGATTAATAGCCACTTCTGGATCATAGCGAGATAAGTCTGTAATCTTCCTATAATACTCATTCGCCGACATTTTCCTTTGCTTCAGTTGAGTGAACTCTTGCTTCTTACGATCAATATACTCTAGAGGAATGAATCTTCTCTTAAATGTCTCTTTAAATGTTTCCTAATTAGCTGCTACTTCAGGTGTCATAAATTTAGTCTCATTTTCCCACCAACCTGCAGGTTCTCTTCCTAGAAACCAAGTAGTAGTCTTGACCCATCCATTAGCAGAAAGATTCCCCTGACTCTGCATCACCTGGTAGGTCTTCTCAATACGGCTAACCACTTTTCTGCCCCTTCATGACCCTCATTACCAATGAAATGATTCAACTTCAGATTATAAACGGCCTCCAGGGGTGTTATTTGAGGAGGACGAAATGAAGTCTGAAAGGCATGGGCTATCGCTTCCCATAACTGAGCTACATTGGGGAAACTGGGCTCAGAAGAAGAACGTGGATCCCTATGAGGCGGCATAGTTCTGACAGAAGACACCAAAGATAATTAGAAAATTCACAACTTATACAGGACTGCAAACCTAAGCTCTGATACCAAACTGACACACCCCAACCTGGAAATCAGGGCGTGCTGGCCATCACTAACGTGACGTAACCATAAATGCAATGCGGAAGTGATAAGGTAAGAGAATTATGAATGACTAAAAGCCGAATACTAGCAGTACTATCCAAATGACATGCTAGCAAGAATTTAAGTGTGAATTACACACAATCAGAGCATAAGATTCTAAATGCAGTCAAGTAGGACAGTTACTAAATTACAACACCCGAAGGTCAGTCCTACATGTGTGAAGTTTGTCAGAATATCCGTGGGATTCCTCGAGAGCCACCAAACGCTTCTAACTATAACCTGGAGGGGCGTAAAACAAAGTTGAGTGGGTCAGTAAAACAAAGCTTTTCGAAAACATTTCATTTATCAACATATATAACCCCTCACTGTAAAACCTGTGTACTTTCCCAGAAAATAACATATAAACATATGTATATCACCAAATTCTCAAATCATGGTTCAAATCAGTATCATGAAAATATGCCATGCTATATGCATCAATAACATAATGAAGATACGTAAATATATCAGGTAGAATAATAAATCAGTCGGAGACCCTGTAGTGGTCCTGTACGGCTAATCATATAGCTCAATACCTATGCCTGCACACGAGTCGGAACCACAGAAGTGGTCTGTACAATAAGACTTGGTATAATAATACGCTCTAGTGCTATACTCATCAAAACGGCCGTGCGAATAATCGCAAGTCACCTACAAGTCGGAACCACAGAAGTGGTCTGTACGACAGGACTTACACCTACTTGGATCCAAGGGAGCGTGCGGTGCGGGAGGTGAATCTCAACATAAGCACTAACACCGGGGTGCATGTTACGAGCTCTCAAGACAATTCGCATCATTAACACAATATAACTCACCTGATACTTACCTGTGTGTCCACCGCATCATTTCATTCATATGCATCATATACCAATTCATATATTTCATATCAATTCTATGCATGGCATTTTGAAACATATTTTCATTTAAATTCAATTTCTGGGAAAATCAGTAAGTATATAGGTATATAACGAAAACAACTGCCCACTCACTGATATGTCGAAGGGTTGTAACCCCCGTGTCGCCTTTGATTGCGATCGTCCTCGGGATAGGTCTCACCTATATGCGAAACAACTATAATAACGTTATTTAGAGCACATAACCAACAATACGAAATAACTTCTCATATGATGCTCAAATGGGGTGTTTAAATATACCAACGTGATCTACACAACTTCACAAACATCCCCATATTTTTAGAATTATTTTTGGACTTGCCACGCGCCCCCACGCGCCAGGAATGGCACGGACTTACGCGCCCCCACGCGTGGTCACGTGCTAGGCAGACGGACAGATTCATAAACGGCGTCAGGAATATTCCGTCAAGGAAACCGTTAAACTTAACTAATGGCGTCAGAATATTCTGTCCAAACTAATGGAATATTCCGTCTTCTTCTCTGGCGACTCGTCGGTCGCCGGTTTCTGGAGAAATTTTCCAACTATGGTTTCTCGTTCATTTTTCATCCATTTTTCATGGTTTTGGTACCAAAATGAAGCTCTAAACACGTAGAACACATCTATACAAGTTTCAAGGCTTGAAAACCACTAGAATTTACCTGAGAAAGCTTGATAGCTCGGCAAACTTTAAAAACCTTCGATCTTGGTGCTTCGACGTCCAAACTCTGCCAACAAAGCACCCCGAGGCTCTTGAGGACCTCCTTAGGCTCACTGTGAGCTTGAAATTCCCTGAAATGCAAGGTTTTACGTGTGCCTGAACGGTGCATATTTTCGGGGTTAGGGTTTCACGACTATTCCGAGGGTTTTAAGTTCCAATAATTGTACCAAATTACTCATGAGGTTGTAAGGATCCAGAATCTCACCTTTTTAACGTCGATCTGTAAAGAAACGGTCAAGTTCGAGCTCCATCCGTACATGTACAGTACACGGAAGAAGAAAATCGAGAGGGGAGAGAGAGAGTCCACGGGAGAGAGAATGTAGGGTTGTGTGTGTGTGTGGTCCTCCTAAGCACCTAACCACACAAAAAAATAAATTACAACTAAGGTCCAAATATTTTTTCCAAAAACTTAGGAATATCACTTAATAATCAAATACAAATGTCACACACCTTAGCAACCTTTAGGGCAATCCCGTCTTTTCACGTCCTCGATAGTAAAAATTTCGGGACGGGTTGTGACATTGGTAAGGGAAGTTTAAGGGAAACCAAACTTTAGCTAACTTTGCTGGTGTTGGGTTTGGAATAAGATCCGGATGTAATTGAACAAATATTCACGGGATGATTTTGGAATGTAAGGGGAAGTTTGACCGTAATTGGTCGGAGATTCTCTATGGTAGAACCTAAGGGTAACTGAACAAATATTCATTAGTGGTGACAGTTTTGCTGATGTTGTGTAAGGATCATAAGATCTGACTAAGGCTGACTGATAATTTAGTCGGAGAGTCTTTATGGTAGAACCTAAGGGAGTGAATCAGTTTAGTGAGCTACTAGTTGTGTAAGGTATAAAGTTTGACTCTTATTTGACTAATTCTTTTTTTGGCTAGGTTGATGGAGCAGGAAGCCTTCTTTGATCATGTTTTCGTCTTGACATTTTTCCTAGCAGAAACTCTCTTGTTAGGAAATCAAGAATGCAATTTTGACTGCCTTTTACATATTCGATTTCAAAATAAAAAAGAAACTTAATATTAACTGCCATCGTGCAAAAATTTGTTTTGGTGCAATGTTTTGGACATGTTTTGCTTTTTTGCAATCGACTCTTACTAAAACTTTTTGTTTTAACACATCATCTTGAAATTTTGATATGCATTGTACTATGGATAATATATATATATATATATATTTTTTTTTTTTAATTTTTTATTTATTTTTATAGTTGTATAATTACTTTAAGCTGGATTCCAGACTCCTGAATTGAAACAAACAATTTGTTCAGGAGAATCATGATGAATTGACTTTTTAAGAATACCTTCATAACCAATTTTAGAGGCATAAGTTTCAACGATTTTGAATGAATTGACTGTAGGAATACCAAGACAAGGTAATGTCACATGAGACTTGATTTGTTTGACTATAGACGTATGAGTAGGACACCAAGATGATAGTTTTGAGCCTGTCAAATAATGGTTTGCATTGTTCTCTAGTTTTTTTTTGGGCAGAATTTTGCAACCTAATTTAATGATCCTAGAAATCTCTAGAGTTGGGTTTTGTCAGTTATTTCATCTAGAAATTTATCTGCAAACTAGATGACTCTGTCTATAGGCTGGATTGTTGACTAATGGATGTTGTATCCTAAAAGTCTTAAGTTAGTTTGAAACAATTTTATTTTTGTGGCTGAAATAACTAATCCGTTTAACTTGATTCTTTTGATGAATACATTTAAATGTTTCCAGTGTTCATCAATTGACCTTGAATAAATGAGGACATCATCTATGCAAACGATGGAAAAGTGACTATATTAATTGAATATTTCATTCATAATATTTTGGAATTCACTGGGTACATTTTTTAGGTCGAATGACATCACATTCCATTCATAGTGACAAATGCTGTTTTGTATTTTTTTTGTCATCCTCATGAATCTGAATTTTACAGAAGTCCGATTTCATGTCAAATTTTGAAAAGATTACTGCTTGACTTAATCTTTGTATTAAATCTCTTATTGAGGATTGGATATCTTATCCATTCTAAGACTTCATTTAACGATTTATAATTAATGACTAAATTTGGAGTACCTTTTCTAATTCAACATTTTTATGGACATAGATAGGAGGGCATGACTGTGACAGCCCGTCCCGAAAATTTATCCACGAGGATGTGAATTGACGGATTTGTCCTTAACCGTTGAGGTACGTTCGTAATTTGCACTAAGGTTTTGGGTCCAATTATATATATTCCTAAATTCTTGGACCCAATAGGAAACTAGATATTTTCTAGTTGTGATTGGTGGATGAGATTGGATCACATACTCTCACACACACACACACACACACACTCTCTCTCTCTCTCTCTCTCTCTCTCTCTTTCCTCCGTGTTCTTTCTCAGACTCCCTCTCTCGCAGACACTCTCTCTTTCTTCCATTTTCGTACGGACACAACCAAAACCATTGGAAACATGACAGATTAAAGGTGTGAAGCACACCATCATGATCGTGAGGTCCATACGAGTCGATTGGTATGATTTTCAGGTAAGAAAACTCTCAAAAACTCGTAGAACCTTAAGCTTCGATTTGGGTACTATTCATGCTCACGTAAAATGTTGTGTTTTTGGAAATTCTAAGTTCATAGGAAGCTTAAGGAGGTCCATACGAATCTTGGAGTGCTTCGTTGGAAGGAATTGGACATCGGAATCGTGAGATCGAGACTTGGCCGGTTTTTCTCGAAATTTCCCGACGAGATTCCATGGTTTTTGGGACTTGAAAGAGGGATAAACTTGTTCTATTCTTCGTACGCTTCATTTTGGTTTATAGATCGTGAAAAATGTGCAAAATTGGGGAAGATAGGACGAAAATACGAAATCCCCAGATCCCGGCGCCGGCGACGGTCGCCAGATTTCCAAGGTAGAAGATGACGGCATATTCCGTCAAAGTTGACGGAATAAGCTAACCTTAATGGTTACCGTTAGGAATAGACGAATATTCTCGGTATATACCTGATGGCGTTAACTGACGCCGTCAGTGTGCAGGTCACATGACCGCGCGTGGGGGCGCGTAGGTCCGTGCACCTGCAGGCGTGTGAAGGCTCGTGGAGGCCGGAAAAATTATTTTAAAAATTCATGGGTGTTCGTGAGGTTGTGTAGATCACGGTGGTATATTCGTATACCCAATTTGAGCATTGTATGAGAAGTTATTAGCTAGAGTTGGTTATGTGCTCTTAAGTGACGTTATTTTAGTAATTTCTCATATAGGCGAGGCTTATCCGGAGGACGTGCGTAGTCGGGCTAGACGTGGGGGCTACGACCCTTCGACATATCAGTTATATATATACACTTGACGTTTTTCCCAGGAAACGTATTTAAAGGAAATGAGATTTAAATGCCATGTCATACTCGCATCATATTTTAGCATAAGCATTATCGTAATTATGCATATTGTCGCATGTTGCTGCGGAGGCCCAGGTAAGCTACAGGTGAGTATATTATGTTGGTAATGGTTATGAGATATGATGATGATGAGGATGATGAGATATACTAGAGCTCAACCTGCACCCCGATGTTAGTGCTCCTGCCCAGAGTAGGGCACAGTCTTTCACGTGATGTTCACCTCCCGCACCACACACTCATCTTGGATCCAAGTTAGGTGCATAGTCTTGTCGTATAGACCACTTTAAGTGGGTTCGACTCGTAGGTGACCTGCGATTAGCACACAGTCTTCACGTGATCGTAGCATTATAGCGTAATTATTTACACCCAGTCTTGTCGGACAGACCACGTGAGGTGGTTTCGACTCGTGTGCAGATATGTATATATATGATGAGATATGAGATTGAGATATGTATATACTTGATGAGATATATGATTAAGATGAGATTGAGATATGAGCTTTAGATTTCGCCGTATAGATCACGTGAGGTGACTTCAGCTAGCAGATGATTTATAATACATTGCATCACCTGGCTTACATTTGTTATATTGTGATATTGGGCATGGCATAAGCATGGCATACATATATGTGGATTTTGATATTTCTGAGCATGATTTTGAGATATATACGTATGTATTCTATTTTTTGGGAAACTATACTTGTTTTATAGCGAGGGGTTAGAATAATTGAGAAATGAAATGATTTTGAAAAGCTTTGTTTTTGCCCACTCATGCTTTCTGTTTTTCGCCCCTCCAGGTATTAAGTAAAAATTGTTCTTTGGTGGCTTATGAGGGCTTGACGGAAGTTCTGACAGTTCAGCTTCCATGTAGGATCATCTTCAGATGCTGTTTTATTAATAATGGTCCTGCTAGACTACACTAGGTTACTTATGCTCTGACTGGTGAATTCACGCTTATTCGCGCTAGCATATTATCTTAGTTAGTACTGCTAGTGGTTTGGTTTTAATTTATCTGTTTTTCTCTATATCTTTTCGCTTTCGCAATGTGCACATGGCTACGTCACCCTCACGTGACGACCAGCACGCCTCGATCTCGGGCGGGGTGTGTCAATGACCAAGGTGACCTACTCTTTCTGATTATTCCTTTGTTAAGTAATTATGTGACTTCGTTTTTACAAAATTCAATAGTTTCTTGACTCATTTGGATTGGTCTACTTTTGTGGGTATTTTCTTTTCGTTGAATTCTTTGATGTAAGGAAGTTTGACTATATGTTGTTTCCTATGCCAAAAGGCATTAGGTATATCTGAACATATTTGTTTAACAAGTTGTTGTTGAAAAGAATTAATTCTTTGTTATAATGGTTTACTGTTTAACTGTTTTTCAATTCTTTTGTAATTTATTTCCTCTTTTAAATAGCTAATGTGTTGTGTTTTTCTTTCAATTACGTTGATTATTTTTGAAATATTATTGTTCTTTAACTGGTTTATTCTTTTGAGCTCTGTTCTAGAGGAGAACTTAAATTTTACTTCTTAACCCATAGCAATGGTAGAAATTCCATTATAGTGTACTTTAAAGGATATAGAAGGGCTATGAAAAGAAGTCCTAAAATGATATGGTCTAATATGTTTTTTATCAGGACAAATGGTGTTTTAGAACAAACATTGTCTTGACAGATGTGTGCTTTGGTATTTCATAATTTAATTGCATTGTAGAATGGTTGACTGCGCTAAGGATTTCAGTTGATTTGTGAAAGTATTTGGTTGGAATTATTCTTTTTTGAATACAATTCAAATATGCTCCTGAATCGATTATAGAATTGTTTCTAATTGGACATCTTCAATTATTATTTTTACTTTTGAATACCATTTTCTGATTCTAATTTTGTTAAGTAAGCTTAACATTAAGCTTTTGATCGAACCTTTATCATTTTATTCATGGTTATTTTCTCCTGGTTCTTCATTGGATGAGGATGAAGTTGATTCATTGTGTTGTTTGAATTCTTGTTCAATTAATTTTTGTGTTTGAATGAAACTGAGATGCAATCTAATTTCTTGATTGTCTGTTTTAAGGAATTTTTATTTTGTCCTTAATTTTGTTTACTTCATATTGTAAATCTTTAACTGTAATTTCTTTTTTAGTTTTAATTAATTAATTATGTTTTTAACTTTGCATTTGTTTGCATAGTGGCCAAGCTTACCATATTTGTAACAATTACCTTTGTTTTGATTTTTGGAATAATTTTTATCAAATGATTTCTTCTTCCAATTTTTGTTAGGTTTACTTTTTTCACAGAATTTACTGGTATTAAAATTCTTATACCTATTTCTTTTGTTGTACATGTCATGTTTGTGATATCTTTTATTCGGGTATTCACTAGAATATCTTTTTATTCTTTTCTTTTTACTTGAGGGAGAAATAAGGGGCAAACCGTATTGTTCACAAAATGTTCCTAACTCATATTTAACTATTGACTTGTCTTTGTTGACCTGTTTTGTTATTTTCATATCAACACACATTTTTAATCTTTCCTTATGGAAAATAAGTTTGGTAATCCATTTATGAACTTTTCTTTCCAAAATGACTGATTACTGTCTTATCTAAGCTTACTGTAGACATGACTACATTTTTGTACCACTAAAATCACTTAAGGCAAGGCATCTTAGATTACTGAGTTGATCATGTATTCTAGAGGTTATGTTACTTGGTGTTCCTATAAGGTGTTCAATTATTGTGAAGAGTAATGTGTTGACTACGTCTGGGACTCCTATACCGATTCTTTCATCGAATGTAGGGGTTCCATCTTCATCATTTTTTACTGCATGTTTTATTGCATTTGTGGATTGTTCAGTGAGATGTTTTTTCCATCAGGGATGTAGCATCCCTGTCAATCCAGTGATTAAAAAATCAACAACTTCTGGTTGACTGACTATGATTGCTAACATAATTGTTAGCAACCATAGATACATGTTGTAATTTGTTTAGAATTTCTTGTTCGTATAAACCATCTATGTTCCCTTCATAGAGTTTATTTGCTGACACCGAGAATTGACTTTGAAAATTTCTTTCTTCAAATTGAATATCCAGAGGTGTTGGCCTTGGATACCAATTCTTGGTAAGACTGGTTGGGTTTACTTTGCTTTTATTCGTTATTCTTTTTAATTCAAAATTTTGAAAAGCTTCTCATAATTTTTCAATTGTATTTGAGTTATTGTCTTCTGATTCTAAATTTTCAAAAGTTGTTTCTAGTGCAATTCTTGGTGTCTTACTCATTAATGGTCTTTTGTTCCTTTCTAAATTCCTTTAACATTTGATCTATTTTTAACTAGTGGAGTTTGTCTTTAGAGATGTTTTACTAGATGAGGTATTTGGGAAGTTTACTAAAGGTTTTTCTTTGGTTATTGCTTTTTGTTGTGGTAATCTGTCTATTCTACTTTCAATTTTATCTAATTGTTTTCCGATGACATGTAGGTTTTGGTTTGTGAAATTGTTTTGATCTATGACTGGTTTAATTCATGCATCTTCTTTAGGAATTTTATAGGGAGTAGCTTTTATTTTTGTACTTGAAGTGGTGATTAATATGGTTTCATGTGGATGGTGACTTGAAGAAATTACTGTTTTGTATTGTTTGACCCAATTTTCCTTTGTCATTACTGTAAACACGAAAATTCTGTAACGAATGAAACGAGAACACATGTACAAAGTAGATTTGTATTGATTTGAATTTTGTAGGGTTACAATCTTTGTTTACAATTTTCCTCTAATTCAGTCTTCAAATTTGATGTAAATGTGTAGGTTGTTGATCCAAGGGTCGCGATGACTTGATCTCGGACGAACGATTGAACGATTTTCTTCAAGTTTTGAGCTCGAAACACTGCGTGGATAGTCTTCACCTCAAAGCTGCAGCAAATGTAGTGTTGATGTAGGATTTCGTTGATTCAAGGGTCTTGGCGACTTGATCTTGAATCGAACGTCGTTACAAGTTTTGAACTTGTAACAAAGTCTTGAAGGAATCGGCACAAGTGCTTGTTGATTCTTCAAGGGAATGCTTCAGCTTTGGTCGAAAGAAAGCTTGAGCTTTGGTTGTGCGTTCTTCGAAGAAAGCTTTGGCAGCGTATTAGTCTTCAAAGATTTGGCAAAGGTTATCCTTTTCTGAGAATTTCGTCCCTTCAATGTAGAAATTGTCAACCTTTATGCCTGTTTTGGGACCTTGTATTTATAGACCTCCAAAGCCATGCCTTTGGGTGGATTTGGCTTTGATTTGTGTCTTGATTCGTCCATGGGAGAATTTAGGCATGTTTTGTGTCTTGTTTTCAGCCACTTTCCCTTGCTTGGCCGAAATCTAAAAGGTTGTTGCCTATTTTGTGAGCAATCTTCAATTCTTGCTTGTTTTGTAAAGATGCTTTAGCTTTCTTTCCGGTTTTGGGAGCAATTTGGGCCCTTTGCTGATTTTAAGGAGAGATTCCCTCCCTTTGCTGAAATTTGGGGAAGTTTTATTCTTCCTTTGCTTGATTTGTGCCCCATGTCATTGATGACTTGCCCATTTATGATGAGTCATATACCAAGCGGAGCTTTGTGATGCATCATTTGTATGCAACAAAGTTTACATGTCTACAATTACTTCAATTTTCTTTTCTAATTCATAATATTCTTCAACAAAATCAAAGAAGAATATATCAATCTTGTGTTTATTCATAAAATTTTCTCATTTTTTTCGTAAATATCTAAATTTTAGTCTTGGGTGTAACTTTGTCTGAATCTTTCTCTTCTTGGTATATTTTCTATTGCTTTGATGTCAGTTTTTCATGATTTCCAATGTATTTTAAATGGCTTACTTAAGACCAATAATTGTTGATTTACTTCAAAATCAGTTGTTGTTGGTGAAGTTGGATCTTCTTGAGTTTGGGTAGTTTTAGTTTGGGTTTGGTTTTCGTAGCAAAGGTGAGTAACTTGGGAGTTTATTCTAACTGATTTGAGTCTCATATCTACTAGATCATTAATTAATTCTTGGTCACGATTTATTATGTCTATTGAAGTACATCCTGAAAAAGAATGTCTAACTGGTTCTTTAGACCTAGTTGATTGACTTAATTCTTAAAGTTGGACGCTCAACTTTCTAGCTGGAGTATTGAAATTAATTTTAACTGTACCATCAAAGTATTGTTCTATGTTGTCCAGATTGACTAAGTTGTTTTGAATATCAACTGGTTTACTTTCATTAATTAAGAACCAATCTGATGGTAGGCTGATATCTAACCATTTGATGGTTCAACATATTTTGATACTGGCATTTTCTTGATTACTTTGGATTAATAAAGTGTGTTCTTTGAGACTCTTGGCTATGGCTTGGAAGTTCATGTTTGTACCTTTGCACTTGTAATAGGCTCTGAAAATTAGAGCTAATGGTTGGGCACCTTCCAAGACTTGATAACTCTAAGTTTTTATGCTTAATGTGAGTGCTTTTAACATATATGGATCTGTTAGGCTTACGGTGAGGCCTGGAAAACAATTGAAATGGATTGGTCCATTGTATAGGCTTGACTCGATCATTTCAAGAATGCTATCACTAAAGTTAGTGAATCTTGCATCTCGGAGACATAACAAGATAAAGGTGTTGAGACCTCTTCTTGTTAATAGTTCTACTGTGATTTGTACAAGATCAATGTGAATGTAATTATAACCATCTTTCCCATGGGCTCTTATCTGTTCTGGTGTGAATAGTTGACATGTTTCATGTTCCTTACTGAGAGCATAAGTTTGTTCATCTGTTCTTACATGGCTTTCACTTTTAAAGGAAAATAGTGACCATTTTTTCCTATAAATTTCTTTACAGGACACTTTAGGGATATTCCAATCTCTAAAGTTGACACTTCCGCCTGATTGAAATTCTAAAGTTTGTTCTTTATTTACTATGTCTGGGATCCTATTTAAATTGGATCTAGAGCTAGTCCTAAATAACAGACTGATTTTACCTAGTTTTTGGGTTTTACAATTATAAAATAAATTATCTACTTATTGGAATTCTAAACTTACTGGGTTCGCTCTCTATCTTTGCTCCTCCTGCTCCGCTCACGCCACATCCTCGGAACTTGTTGTTTGGACTTAGACTCTTCTGGTTTGGTTTGAGATTGGAAACTCAGACAGTTAAGAAACCAATGAACAAATAAAATATTGAATTACTACAAATACTAGTTGCCGATAGAATGAATTAATTATGAATGACTTACTTAATTACCAATCACTTGGCTCTAATACCACAAATGGTCCCTGAAATTAACCTACATCATCAAGATGGTCCCTAAAATTGAAAATCAATTAATGTAGTCTTTGAAAATAGGTGTCACAAATCAATGTGGTCATTCCGTCATAATTCTGTCAAAATTTATGTTATGTACTTGTGTGGCATGTAAATGAGGTCCACAAGATCTTAGAGTTTTTATCACGAATGGTCTCTGAAATTGACTCACACGGTCAAGATGGTCCCTGAAATTGACCTAAACAATCAAGATGGTCGTTGAAATTGAAAATTGATCAACATAGTCTCTGAAAATAGGTGTCGCGAATCAATGTAGTCATTTCGTCACAATTCTGTCAAAATTTTTGTTATTTGTTTATGTAAGTTTAATAATTAATTAATTAAAAAAGTTGTCAAAACACCTTTTGGCACAGTGAGATTATCTCAAGGCAGAGCTTTCTGTTCTCCACGTCACCAAGATCACTGGGGGAACGCCCAATAAGCTCTCCAAGATTAAGCTTGTGATGCTGTCAATCGCCTAAATGTTTAGGGTACAGTCACAAAAGTCGTCACCAAACCAAGCCGTCATCAAATGTGGTCTCGTCTTGGTCCAATTCGATGAAGAGTGTCGAAGGGTGTAAAGATGGGTGTCTTGAGAATTTTTTTTCAAAGAAGAGAGTGAAGGCTACTATAGACGGAGGTAAAGGAGTATGGGTTGGGATCAGAGGTGATTGCGGGATCGAGTTTCTGGTTGACAACTTTTGTAATTAATTATTAAATTATTAGACCTATTTCTAATTTATTTTTTATTTAGTTAGACTTGTGGTTCCATTTATTTGTCACATCAACACGTAACAAATTATTTTTACAGAATTACAACGAAATGACCACATTGATTTGAGACATCTATTTTATCCATTTTCAAATTTTCTTTCAAGATCAAGCCTATACGACCCTTGAAGACAAAGTTCATTTCAAGATCAAGCCTCTATGGCCTTTGAAGAAAAATTTCATTTCTTTCAAGATCTAGCCTCTACGGCCCTTGAAGAAATATTCCGTTCAAGAAATACGCCTCAACGGCCCTTGAAGAAATGTTTCGTTCAAGAAATACGCCTCAATGTCCCTTGACGAAATTCATCATGTCAATTCAAGAAATATGCCTCTACGGCCCTTGAAGAAGCAAACTAATTCAAGATCAAGGCTCGACAACCCTTGAGTTAGAACATTCACATTGCAGGACTTCAAAACACGTTTCCTACATGTGACAAGCACATGGCTACAACGCGCCTTGAAGTAGGGGCATTTGTAGACATGTAAATTTCGTTGCATCCAAATAATGCATCACAAAGCTCCACGTGGCATGTGACTCATCACAAATGGAAAAGTCATCAATGACATGTGCACAAATCAAGCAAAGGAAGTATAAAACCTTCCCAAAATTCGGCTAAAGGGAGAAAACTCCCTTAAATTTGGCAAAAGGGTCCAAATTGATCCTAAAATCGGAAAGAAAGTTAAGGCATCTTCATAAAACAAGCAAGAATTGAAGATTGCTCACAAAATAGGCAACAAAGCCTATAAATTTTGGTGAAGGGAGTAAAGGTGGCTGAAATTAAGACACAAAGCATGCCTAAATTCTTTCATGGACAAATTAGGACACAAATCAAAGCTAAATCCATCCAAAGGCAAGCTTTGAGAAGCCTATAAATACAAGGTCCTCCGACAAGCATAAGGGTCAAAAATTTTACACTCAGAGGAATCTCTGCAAAACCTTTGAAAACTAATACATTGCCAAAGTTCTCTTCGAAGAACATTCAACAAAAGCCGAAGCTTTCTGTCGACTGAAGCTGAAGCATTCTCTTGAAGAATCAACAAGCACTCGTGCCAATTCCTTCAAGACTTTGTTGCAAGCTCATAAACTTGTAGCAAATGTTCGTTTCAAGATCAAGTCACCAAGACCCTTGAATCAACGAAATTCTACATCAACATCATCTTTGCCGCACCTAGGGGTGAAGAACACGTTTCAAGCTCAAAACTTGAAGCAACCATTCAATCGTTCGTCTGAGATCAAGTCATTGTGACCCTTGGATCAACAATCAACCATCTATATGAAATTTGAAGACTGAATCAGAGGAAAAGTTGTAAACAGAGATTGTAAACCTACAAATTCAAATCAATACAAATCTATTTTGTACACGTGTTCTCGTTTCATTCAATACAGAATTTTCGTGTTTACATATATATATATATATATCACGATTACTAGGCACAAAACATAAAAAACTATATTTGTGAATATTAATTGCCCTTGCCTTGCCTTCCTTTTTCCAAACAGGTAGACTTATATAAAGGCAATTATTGTCTAGAGTGAACCATAAGGTCAATTTTATTGCCTTTACACTTCAATTGCCATTTGCCGTCCACTAACAAGTGGAGATGCTCTAAGTAACTATGAAAAATTATGTAAAGATAAATATAATTTAATATGTATAAAATAACTCTTTAAAAAATAATTAGTAGTAAACATATATTTCAAATTACGGTTTCTTACAAAAAATGGTCTTCACCATGTCTTTATAGGTTGGGTTACTTCTCAAAATAATCGTTAATGTAAAAAGCAAGAAAGTAAACATAGTGAAAAGACGTGGCATCCAATGCATTATTTTGCCCTTGCCTGCTTGGGAACACTCTTCAAGTTCATCGCGCATGTGTTATACTTTACCTCGGGACATGTTTAAGAAGGATCTGAGCACTTCGATTGTATAAGGAAAGAAGTATCGAGAACCATCTTCAAATGCTGACATCTTCACTAAGTCTCCACCGCCAGAACTTGTCAGACTCTTCTACAATTGTCCAAAACCCAAGCACCCAACTACGAGAGGTTTTTCAGTGTGACCGTCACACTAGCTGACTCTTCAACCCCTCACAGGTCTTGTGTGCTATCTCTACCTCGGTAAGAGCTTTTTTTGATGCTGTTTGCAGGAATCTGGAACCCACTATCCCTTTGATAGTGGATGCTCGGCTGTCCAGTTGGTTCCCGTCCATAGCGCCATACTCTAAGATTAATGTTGAAACTAGTTGGTCGGCTATATCGCGATCTGGTTATGTGGGGATTGTCATTCGGGATGTTACAGGTTCTTTTGTTGCTGCTATACGGCATGCCATTCAGGCTCCCTCTGTTGGTGCTGTGGAAGCCTTGGCAATTCTTAGAGGTTGTGAATTTAGTCTGGAATTGGGGCTTTCAAAGGTTGTTGTCAAATCTGATTCCTCTGACTCTATTAGCTTTTTGTCGGTTTCAATTACAAATGGCAGGTAGGAGGCCTACCCTTCTTTAGCCAACATGGCGGCGGATTGGTTGGCATCGCAACGGTGTACGGAGATGTGCGACATTTCCTGGGTCCATAGACCTCCATCTTCGTTAGTTTTTGTGCTTCATCATGACAGATTACCTTGTCCTCTGTAATGGGTTTGAGGCAGTGGAGGGAGTGACTGCATCGCGTGGCTATGTGGTCTTTATGGTAACTCCCTCCTCTGTCTTTATTTGTTTTTTGCTTTGATGTTTACTTGCTTTGTGGTAGGCTCTCCTTGTATGTTTGG
This sequence comes from Heteromeles arbutifolia, assembly GCA_024362995.1. Taxonomy (NCBI): domain Eukaryota; kingdom Viridiplantae; phylum Streptophyta; class Magnoliopsida; order Rosales; family Rosaceae; genus Heteromeles; species Heteromeles arbutifolia. Next base: position 21,132,646 of record JANCRC010000012.1, read on the forward strand.
CTTCTTAGCCTGGGTAATGCGTTCCCAGTCTTTCCAAAAAAAAAAAAAAAATACAGTTTGATTATTTCTATTCATTTTCCTAGTCCGAAAATACAAGAATAATCAAATTTTGGAAAAGAAAACAAATTTAGATTGGCACTGCCATTATTGCCTATATTCTTATATTTGGATCTAGGCCTAGCAAATGGGTCGTGTATGTCGTGTTCGTGTAACACCTGTTATCTTAACGGGTCGTGTCGTGTCACACCCGTTATCTTAACAGGTCGGGTCACTTTACCAACGGGGTAAAGTGACCCGACCCATTATGACCCGTTAAGAAAAATATTTTTTTTCTTCTTAAATTTGCACATACCACACATTGCCACATAAATATTACTTCAAAACATTAAAGCACATTTTTCGTTTAAGTACTACATCTACACTAAACAATAAGAGTCTAATAAACAAACATTCATACACTACTAGTCTATTACAAAATATTAAATGTGCATGGATATGCAAAATGAAAGAGTTTTTGTTTTCAGGAACTTTGCACTCTGCCAGATTTGGTGTGAGGGTTGTGACTTGTCCTGTGTCATAAAATCCAACTTCTTTGGGATTGGTTGTCTCAAGTATCTCCTCTTTGATGAATTCTTGATATTCCCCAGCCACTTCTTTCTCTTGAATCATTCTTCTTGTTGTACAAAGTTCTTTGAACAATTCAACACATTCTGGAACTTCATTGTTGTACCAAGAATCGGGATATTACTTTGCACCTTTGGAAGGGCTTCCAAGACATCTTTTTCACTCTCTTCTTCCTTGGAAATCATGAACCTGCAAGGAATAGGGACATTTGGTGGAATGGGGTTAGAAAGAATTGAAGTTGGAACAACCTTACCTGAATTGGATGGCGTAGGAGCCTTAAAAGGCTGCGGCAATGGGTGTTCTTCCCTTGCCGTGGCCTTGTCCACCTCTTCTTCTTCTTGCAGCAGCTGTTCATCCACGTTTTGGCTGTGTTTGGACGTTTTTGGGTCAGCTCCAACCTCTATACTACTTCCCAAGGTGATAGCTTCAGCGATTTCAAAATCTCCCGTTGAATTTACAATAGTTGAGTTGGAGAGTTCACTTTGTTCTTGAATTTGCCCCATGAATTCTGTGATCTCTCCAAGTTGATTTTTCAATTCGCTTATCTCCTTACCTTGGTTTTGTAAGCCATGCGTCAAAGAAGTTAATACATCAAGAAATTTATCATTATCCATGGACATACTTGAATTCGATTGGAATTGTTGTGGGGGAGGCTGTGGTGGCTACATAGGTCTTGAATAGAACTCCTCAGATTGCTTCCAATATCCGTCTTGTTGAAATTGTTGAGGTTCCCTCCACATAAAATTTGAATAATCTCTCCAATCTGAATTGTAAGTGTTGGAAAATAGGTTGTTCCTTGATTGATTATGGCCTTGATAACCCCAGGCACCTCCATTCTCAGTTAATTGAGGACGTTGATGAGTTTGATATCCTTGCCTATAGGATACACCAAATGTAGGGACATTTTGCATTGTGGTCCTTTCGATATACTGCGACAACTGAAAAGTAAGATTCACCATTTGAGCTTGAAGATTAGCAATTGCCATGTCTTGCTTCTCTAGTACGTAAAATCAAAGAAAGAAAACTCAATCAAATATCAAAAGTAAAATAAAAAAAACAGGGTGATTAGCAATTTTACTAATCCCCGGCAACGGCGCCAAAATTTGATGTGGTAAAAACTAGCACACAAATTAAACCCTATAATTTAGACAATTGTAGTATGAGCAAGTAGAGATCGTTCTAGGTCGGGGATTAGGAAGGACGCTAATCAACACAAATTAAACTTAAAAACCGAAAACTAAGCTAGACTAACACAAAATAAGAACTGAGGGGGTTTTTTGGACGAATTTTAACAAAAATAAGTAAATTGCAGCAAACGAATTAGGTCTTGTACGAGATATAGGTGAAAGGCTAGCCAGAGGATTCTTCTCCACACATGAAACATATGCATACAAATCGATTTCCAGTTATTATTCCTATAAACCATGAATGACAATGCCCTAAATTAACCGTGAACTGCACAAATTAACTCTCAGATTTTCCTAAATTCATGGAATTGGACTCAGCGACACAACCAAATTATTCTTGTCAAGTTCGCTATATGAATTGTATAATAGAGATACATATCAAAGATCATTAAGTTCTGTGAAAATCATAAGCATTGACAAGGCATTCGTAACTATGAACCATAAAGGAAGAACCCAGAAGCGATATGTTCACTGTTCAGCAGCTAATAAGTATGCATATTGAAATCTACAAATATCCAGCTTCGTGGGTGTTCTCTTATATTACTTTTTGGGTTTTGATTTCTAATATGGAAAGTGAAATTTCTGTGGGTTTGTGATACATGAGTAATGTTGTTGAAATAGAAACATGGTGCCAAGGCAAAGGGAGAATTGGCACTAGACGTGATTGGATAGTGAAGTCATTGGAAGAGCGACAAGGTGTGCCTTAATTTTGATTTTTGTTATTTTGAGCTTTTAAGACACTTATGAAAACAGGGTATAAGTATGGAAAATACTGATCTTTTTTCATTCAACATTCAAATTTACGTTGGAGAAACATGTTATTGCATTGAAGATCACATTTGAAGAAGTTGTTGAACGTTTTCTACAATTCTGATTCATTTGTTGTCGGATTGTTCTAGCAATTCAAGTTATGTGAGCGTATTCTGAGATATATTTTAAAAATTGGCCATATGTGAAGCATGGTTTCAGCAAGTGGGTGATGATGAACCAAGACAATAGGCGACTTCAAAAAGTCAGTGATGATGTTTGGAAAGAGCACTTAGTTTTTGCTCGACGAGAACTGAGGTAAAGGCCCTTTTTTTGGATGACTTCATTGTATATATGTGATAAGGTTATCCCTCTTGGGCAATCTTCTGATTGGTTTCTTTTCTTGGCATTGACATATTAGCATTTCTAGAGACTAACAATAAGTCGCCGGGTCTGTATCCTTTTTGGTGAGTTTTGTTATTTTCTTATTGGCTTTAGTTCCTTGTTTTTTTGGTTTGTTCTGTATATTTACATGGGTTTTGTGCCACATCCCGGCCCGGGTTGGATCACTTTCCAGGCCCGCTCCACCACCGTAGCACAGTATTGTCCGCTTTGGGCCCCGACCACGCCCTCACAGTTTTGTTTCTGGGAACTCACGAGCAATTTCCCAGTGGGTCACCCATCATGGGAGTGCTCTAGCCCCCTTCTCGCTTAACTTCAGAGTTCCTAGGGAACCCGAAGCCAGTGAGCTCCCAAAAGGCCTCGTGCTAGGTAGGGATGGGAATATACATTTAAGGATCACTCCCCTAGGCGATGTGGGATGTCACATTTTGTCTGTTCATTTCTTTTTTTCTGGATATCATTTAGAATGATACTGTGAATGTGTCGTTTGGTTTTGTTTTTTATTTTAGGAGGTGCGGCTTTTTGTTCTTTTGACCTTTTTTATCTGCTGTTGTAACATTTTTGTAATAAAGATGAGTAATTTACAATGTTTTTCAAGCTTTTCTCTAACAAAGTAATAATTCTTTTATGAATGTTGTGAGACTTCACTTTTATATGATCTAATGCATAAATGTGTTTGATGTTATTTTATAAATATGTTAAATGGGTTAAGATGCATATTGTTGTTTACAGGGTATAAAAACTAGTTAGCTGCTGTTTTTTTCGTATTTGGGAATTTTATCAGATTTGAAAAAAGATGGAGACGAAGTTAATTTCGAACAAATTAAAGAATGCAAAATTTTGGTTATTTGGTTATTGATTTATTAATTGGTAATGAGCTATTCAACTTTTTTATTTTAATTGTGAGAACAACTTCCAAATGATTTGCTCCTCCTATGTGTCTTCAAAAGTTGTGTTACTGTACTATATGAAAATTTTGACATGTATGTCACCGAAGCCAATACATGAAAGGGGCAAATTTCTTGGGCCAAAGCTGTTTAAGTTGACTTTAATGTGCTGGAAGAAATGGAGGAATTTTTCTGGTGATTGAATTGCTAAGTTGCTTGACTCAGCAGGATCTGGGCAATCTTAGAATTGTCAAACAAAGCCTTTGATTTCCTGGTCTTGAATAGTTTTTGACTTGATTTTAATTTGGTTCGCAGCCTGACCCAACCTAATTTCATGTGAAAGGACAGGTCATAGCTGTAACAATTAGAGAGATATAGGTTTTAAACTGTTATCATTTGTCTGAAGAAGAAATTTTTGAGGGGCACTTGAAAAAAACTTTGTAAAATAGACCTTTAAGTTTGAGATGTTTAACTTACTGTGAACTTTAAGTTTGCAGAAAATCAGGGCTATAGTGACTCTTGTTGCCTTCTTAATTCTCATTCTCCTATTGTATACAATGCAGTTGATGCTGATGTCATATCCCAAGGAAGCAATGCTTATGTGGGAAAATTAAGGTAAGGCTTTTTTTCCTTTCTTCGCCCAGCATTCACCAATAAGGGAAAGTTTCTTTTAGCTGCACGGAGATATAGGCATGGCTCTCACACCGAGTATATAATATCACTTGATGCTGATCACATATCCCAAGGAAGCAATGCTTATGTGGGAAAATTAAGGTAAGGCTTTTTTATGAAAGGAAGTTAAGTTGGAGGTGGTTTTCTTTTTTATTCCAGGAGTTGTGGGTCTTCATTTTTTGGGGCCTTTTTCTTTGCTATTGTAACATTTTGGTAATAGAGGTAAGTAATTTAGAGTTATTCTTTTCAGGTTTTTCTGTAAGAAAGTAATAATTCTTTTCGCATATTCTGAGGTTTCAGCTTTGTATGATCTGAACGTTAAATGTGTTTCATGTTGTTTTATGAATGTATTGAATAACTTGGAATTTATGTGATTGCTCATAGGAAATACAAAATACTTAGTTGTTTTTTTTTGGGGTTTTTGAACTTTAATCCTTCAAGAAAATTAAAATTTAATAAAAATCAGGTGTTAGATTGGATATTGATTTTAGTCTCTTAATATGTACTTAATTCAAATTAATATTATATTTTTGTTTTAATATTTACTAATTCATTAATATTTCATTACATTAAATATTTATTAATATTTTTGTTTTGATATTGATTTTAGTCCCTTAATATGTCATTACATTAAATTTTAAATTTATTATTATACACATTTTAATTCATTAATTTTATTTAACTTCTTCTAATTAGTATACCTAAACATCCGTATCATAATATATTTTACTAATTTAGTGTACCAAAATGACACACCCCGACCTGGAAATCAGGGCGTGCTGGCCATCACCAACGTGACGTAACCATAACGCAATGCGGAAGCAATAAGATAATAGAGTTATGAAAGACTAAAAGCCGAATACTAGCAGTACCATCCAAATGACATGCTAGCGAGAGTTTAAGTGTGAAATACACATAATCAGAGCATAAGATTCTAAATGCAGTCAAGTAGGACAATTACTAAATTACAACACCCGAAGGTGAGTCCTACATGTGTGAAGTCTGTCAGAACAGCCATGGGGATCCTTGTGAGCCACCAAACAATCCTAACTATAACCTGGAGTGGCGTAAAACAAAGTTGAGTGGGTCAGTAAAACAAAGCTTTCAAAACATTTCCTTTATCAACATATATAACCCCTCACTGTAAAACCTGTATACTTTCCCAGAAAATAGCATATAGCATATATATCTCAACATTTTCTCAAATCATCGTTCAAAATCCATAATATGAAAGTATGCCATGCCATATGCATCAAAACATAGTGAGGATATGCAAATATATATCAGGTAGAATAATAAATCAGCCGGAGACCCTGCAGTGGTCCTGTACGGCTAATCATATAGCTCAATACCTATGCCTGCACACGAGTCGGAACCACAAAAGTGGTCTGTACGACAGGACTTGGTGTAATAATACGCTCTAGTGCAACTCTCATCAAACAACTGTGCGACGTATCGCAGGTCACCTACGAGTCGGAACCACAGAAGTGGTATGTACGACAGGACTTACACCTACTTGGATCCAACGGAGCGTGCGGTGCGAGAGGTGAATATCAACATAAACACTAACACCGGTGGTGCAGGTTATGAGCTCTCAACACAAATCACATCATCGACACAATATAACTCATCTGATACTTACCTGTGCGTCCACCGCACCATTTCATACATATGCATCATATACCAATTCATATATTTCATATCAATTATATGCATGGCATTTTAAAACATACTTTCAATTAAATTCGATTTCTGGGAAAATCAGTAAGTATATAGGTATATAAAGAAAGCAACTGCCCACTCACTGGTATGTCGAAGGGTCGTAACCCCCGTGACACCTTTGATTGCGCTCGTCCTCGGGATAAGTCTCACCTATATGCGAAACAACTATAATAACGTTATTTAGAGCACATAACCAACAATCCAAAATAACTTCTCATACGATGCTCAATTGGGGTGTTTGAATATACCAATGTGATCTACACAACCTCACGAACATCCCCATATTTTTAAAATAATTTTTTGCCCAGTCACGCGCCCCCACGCGCCGAGAATGGCACGGACCCACGCGCCCCCACGCGCGGTCACGTGCCAGGCACGCGGACGGAAAACTAAACGGCGACAGGAATATTCCGTTAACTGCTAACGGCATCCGTTAGATTTAACTGATGGCGTCAGGAATATTCCGTCCAAACTGACGGAATATTCCGTCTTCTTCTCCGGCGACTCGCCGGTCACCGGTTTCTGGGTAATTTTTCCAACTATGGTTTCTTACTCATTTTTCATCCATTTTTCATGAAATTGGTACCAAAATGAAGCTCTAAACATGTAGAACACATCTAAACAAGTTTCAAGGCTTGAAAATCACTAGATTTTACCTGAGAAAGCTCGATAGCTCGGCAAACTTTAGAAACCTTCGATCTCGGTCCTCCGACGTCCAAACTCTACCAATGAAGTACCCCGAGACGCGTGAGGACCTCCTTAAGCACACTGTGAGCTTGAAATTCCCTGAAATGCAAGGTTTTACGTGTGCATGAACAGTGCACATTTTCGGGGTTAGGGTTTCTCGCCTAATCCGAGGGTTACAAGTTCCAAATTTGGTACCAAAATGCTCATAAGGTTGCAAGGATCAAGAATCTTACCTTTTTGACGTCGATTTGTGAAGAAATGGATGAGTTCCAACTTCGTCCGTACATGAACAGTACATGGGGAGGGGTAGACCGAGAGGCAGAGAGAGAGAGAGTGCTCACGGGAGAGTGAGGGTAGGTATGTGTGGTCCACTACAACCTTAACCACACAAAATAATAAAACACAATAAATTCCAATTATTTTTCCAAAAACTTAGGGTTATAACTTATTAATCAAATATAAATGTCACACGCCCTAGCAACCTTTAGGGCAATCCCGTCATTTCACGTCCTCGATAAAATAATTCCGGGACGGGCTGTGACAGAAATGTCCGTACCTAAATATATTGTAGTGAATTAGTGGTACATAAGAAAATATGCAAAAACACAAGTGTACCGAAAATTCCGTACCTAACTATATGATACTAAACTAGTGTACCGAAATGTCGGTACCTAAATATATTATACTAAACTAGTGTACCTAAATGTCCGTACCTAAACAAATTATACTAACCCAGTGTACCGAAATGTTGGTACCTAAATATATTGTAATGAATTAATTGCACATAAGAAAATATGCAAAAACATAAGTGTACCCAAATCTCTACGAAAATATTTTCTTATATAAGATACTCAACATAACGAGAATTAAAATTTATAATATTTTCATAAAATGTAATTTATGAACACCATAAAATTATAAATAAAAAAGAAAGACATTGAATACATATGCTGGCATTAAATAGAGTCTAGGGACTAAAATCAATTTTTAATCTTGTATAAGACATTTTTATAAACTTCATTTTATTTAGGGATTAAAATCTAATTTTCTATTTTTTTTTGTAAAGCCTCGCAAAAAATGCCTTCTACATGTGTGTGAGCGCGTGCATGAATGCTAGTTTTATATTATAGAAAACTAAGGGGCAAGCCGAGAGGAAAACCAATAAATGCTACAAACTATTTTGTTGCGAATAGAAAACAGTAAACCAATAGCTCCATCAAGTTGCTCTCCACCTCTGCAACCTGTTTTTTGATATTTTCATTGAGGCCTGGAGTGAAGCAATTGCGGTCTTAATATCCTTGAGCTTTTGTTCTTGTTCTTTCACTAACACTTCTTTTCTCCTTCCTTGTTTTGCATTTTTCTCATTCTAAGGTTAGAAAAGCAGCTCCTCCAAGGTTAGAAAAGCACGCTTCTTTTCTCCTTCCTTGTTTCGCATATGTGTCTGCACCTGCTTCAATTTTGCAGTGAACTCAATCATGCGGGCTTGAATCTCCAAGGACACAACTCAGTTGGCTTCGTCGACCATTTTTGCAATTAAAGCTTCTCAGTCGGAGCGCGATGGAGGTTGAAAATCAGAATTCTGAGCTCTACGCGCATTGAATTGGAATTTTTTTTTGTGTTTTTTCTTTTCCTTCTCTTGTTCTTATCATTAAACAAAGTTATAGGATGACTTTTAGTTAAATTCAAAGTTTTGAAGCCCCTTTTTGTTAGTTTTCATTAGAAAATTTAAGTTCTAACTCAGAAAGATCTTTCCTCCTCCAATTGTTTTGGCTTAAATTTCAAGGACCATTTGTAATAAAAATCTTTTTTGGGTTTTTATCACAAATGGTCATTGGAATTGGCCCACCCCATCAAGATAGTCCTTGAAATTGAAAATAGATCAATGTCGTCCCTAAATATGGGTGTTGCAGATCAATGTAGTCCTTCCATTAGTATTCTGTCAAATAATTTGGGGTAAATTACATTTTTATACCTTAGGTTTGGGGCCTATGTCAATTTCTTAAAACATCTTCAAAACATTTCACTTTCATACCTTAAGTACTATTTTATTTTAAAATAATACATCTGTTACATTTTTCATCCATGAATCCGTTAAGTGCTGACGTGGCTGCCAAATGTGTGCCACGTTGCAAAAAAAAAATCATTTTTTTTAAAAACCTGAATTTTCTCAAAAAAAAAAAAAAAAAAAAACAAACAAACAAACCATTATCCCTTCCCTCCAGCGACCCACATCGCTGAAGAACCCAAAAACCTACAACAAGAAGAAGAAGAAGAAAAGGGAGGAAAAAAAAAAAAAACCCAAATCTAGTTCCCCACTTGCAAGAAGAAGAGGAAAGAAAAAAAAGGCGGTGGGTCGCGGGGTCCCGGGGGGGGGAGACGAACTGGGTTGCAGTTTTTTTTTTTTTTCTTGCTCTTCCTCACGCGGGGGGGGGGGGGGGGGGGGGGGGGGAGGTGGGGATGAAATAGGTTGCAGTTTGTTTTTTTTTTTTCCTCCCTCTTCTTCTTCTTCTTCTTCTTGTTGCAGGTGGGGAACTTGGGGGGAAGGGGTTGCAGTTTGTTTTTTTTTTTGTTTTGTTTTTTTTCCTTCCTCTTCTTCTTCTTCTTCTTCTTCTTCTTCTTGCAGGTGGGGAACTAGGGGGAATTAGATTTGGGTTTTTTTTTTTTCCTCCCTCTTCCTTTTCTTCTTCTTCTTCTTGCAGGTGGGGAACTGGGGGGTGGGGACGAAATGGGTTGCACTTTTTTTATTTTTTATTTTTTCTCTCTTCTTCTTCTTGCAGATGGGGAACTGGATTTGGGTTTTTTTTTTTTTTTCCTCCCTCTTCCTCTTCTTCTTCTTCTTGTTGTTGCAGGTTTTTGGGTTGTTCAGGGATGTGGGTCGCTAGGGGGAAGGGATAATGGTGTTTTTTTTTTGAGAAAATTTAGGTTTTTAAAAAAAAAATTAAAAAATTATTTTTTTGCCACGTGGCACACATTTGGCAGCCACGTGGCATATATGTGGCAGCCACGTCAGCACTTAACGGATCCATGGATGAAAAATGTAACGGATGTATTATTTTGAAAAAAAATGGTGCTTAAGGTATGAAAGTGAAATGTTTTGAAGATGTTGTAAGAAATTGAAATAGGCTCCAAACCTGAGGTATGAAAATGTAATTTACCCAATAATTTGTTAGTGGGTTGATGTGGCACATTTGTGGACCCATGTACCCTATTAAATAGCAACACATGGATTATATCAAGTTATTATTTTTAAGAATTTGTAAACACTAAACCTGAGTAAATAAAAAGAAATAAACAAAAGTTTTGTCGTTATGGCTTTTAGGATCTCTCGACTCTCTGGTTCCTTCCACTGATTTTGATCTTTTGGATCATAATCGAACAACCGATTCTCCCTCAGACTTGGTCTCATCTTCTCTCAGTTTTGAACATGGTCAATGGAACAAGAGGGTGATGCCAGCATGTGATTAAAATTTTAATCTCATTTTGTTATGAATCTTATTGATTTTTGTCTTCCTAACTTATTAGACCAGATTATGCATAGATAATGAAGATTATAGAAAATTGTGGTATCTCTATAGCTATAGGATTATTAGGGATGTCTAAATAAAAAAAAAATCTTGAAAATCAAAACTGGAAATTACGAGTGGGGGGTCGTGGAAGAAGGTGGGGAGCCAGGGAAAGGAAGATGGGTGTGCGCAGAGGGGAGGTTCGATCAGGGAGGGGGGAGAAAGAAAGAAAGGGGAAGGGCGTGAAAGAGGGAGAGAGAAGTCGTCTCGTTATGGTGGACTTTGGCAGCTTTGAGTGGGTTGGGGTGGCTGGGGAAAGATGGGAACGGCAACTTTGAGTGGTTGGGGTTGCTGTGGCCTGGTGTTCCCTTTTTTTTTTTTTTAAAGCTTTCAAAAAGAAAAACAAAAGAAAACCCATTTCTATTTAAAAAATAAAACATAATCCAAATGGTGCATTTTAATTAGATATATGAATTCATACATGTGCTGTCACACCCCGACCCGGGGTGGATCACTTCCCGGGCCCGCTCCACCACTGTAGCACGATATTGTCCGCTTTGGGCCCCGACCACGTCCTCACGGTTTTGTTTCTGGGAACTCACGAGCAACTTACCAGTGGGTCACCCATCCTGGGAGTGCTCTGGTCCCCTTTTCGCTTAACTTCGGAGTTCCTATGGAACCTGAAGCCAGTGAGCTCCCAAAAGGCCTCGTGGTAGATAGGGATGAGAATATACATTTAAGGATCACTTCCTTGGGCGATGTGGGATGTTACAATCCACCGCCCTTAGTGGCCCGACGTCCTCGTCGGCACACTTCCGGCCAGGGATTGGCTCTGATACCAATTGTCACATCTCGGCCTGGGGTGGATCACTTCCCGGGCCGGCTCCACCACCGTAGCATGATATTGTCGGCTTTGGGTCCCGACCACGCCCTCACAGTTTTGTTTCTGGGAACTCACGAGCAACTTCCTAGTGGGTCACCCATCTTAGGAGTGCTCTGGCCCTCTTCTCGCTTAACTTCGGAGTTCCTATGGAACCCGAAGCCAGTGAGCTCCCAAAAGGCCTCGTGCTAGGTAGGGATGAGAATATACATTTAAGGATCACTCCCCTGAGCGATGTGGGATGTTACATGTGCCACATCAGCCCACTAACATATTATTTGACGGAATTCTAATATAATGACTACATTGATTTGTGGCGCCCATATTCAGGGACGACATTGATTGATTTTCAATTTCAAGGACCATGTTGATAAGGTAGGTCAATTTCAGGGACCATTTGTAATAAAAACCCTTTTTAAAAATAAAATTTGTGTAGATTATCCTAAATTATTTTTGTGAACATTTTAACCAAAAAAATATTTAAATTCTGATAAATATTGAAAAATCACTAAGCCTACTATTTTTTTTATCAGAAAGAACAATAGATTAAAGAGAATCGCCTCAAGTACACCCAGTTCCAGTACAATCAAATAAAAGAGCTCTACAGACATCAGACGGTAAAGCTCTATCCCAAATGTGAAGGTTCTCATGTCGAAAACCCACATCTGTGATAGCATCCACCACAAAATTTGCTTCATGGAACACATGAGCCCAAGAGATACATTCATAGGACCTGGCAATATTCTTTATGTCCTCAATTATATTCAGGACCCGCCAAGGGACACCACTGGTGCCCTGCACCGCATCAATAACAAGTTTTCAGTCACCCTCGACCAAGATCTTCCGAAGGCATCTACTCCTCGCAATTCAAAAGGCATCCCTAAGCGCTAGACATTCCACGACATTGATGGTGGTTTTGCCTAAGGATCTGGCTCTAGCAATCACCGGAACCCCGTTTTCATTCCTTATGATGAATCCCACAACCGCATCTGAGTTTTTAACAGAGCCATCAAAGTTCATTTGGAAGAAATCACCTCGAGAGGGTTGCTATCTAATCATCCTATGCTGCTGTTCACCCTAAAAACTACAAAGCCTACATAGCGCGCATGCCGAGTAACTAATGAGCTAACTACGTCATTCAGTTGTGTGCAGGGCGTGCCAACTCGACAGCCGAGCTCGGCCGGTGAGTAAAATATGATGCATGGCCTTGGGCGCGCTGCTGACTTCTTGATCATGCGATTGCGACCGAGGAAGGAACACGTCTCGGCTTTTGGATTCTAGAGCTTGAAGACAAGGCTGTTATTTTTGCAAAGTTCAATATCAAATTCGGCTTTCAATGTGTCGAATGTAGTAACCTGTAACACCTCACTTTGCCGATAGGGCTAATGAGATGATCTTTGCCAATAAGGATTCAAAAAATCCTTCTCGACCGAGACTTGGATAGATAATTAGTCGGCCTCGACGCAGTGTTGTTTATCCAAACTAAAGGTGCTCCACAATCGGCTGATTCTATGGGGATAGTGTTGTTTATCCAAATTGAAGATATCGCCAGTTTCCTTCACAATGTTGTTTATCCAAACTGAAGATGTGTCGGTGAAAAGGAAAATAAAAATCTCAAGGTTGTTGAGAGGCTTCACGTAGAGTGAGAATTTGCACAGGGCAGATTTGTGTGTTGAGTTAGAGGGGGCTAAATGGTGTTTGCAGCCTTGTATTTATGGAAGCAGATGTGTGGTATGGCTTCACACTAATGTAGGATTTGATTTCCATTCAAACTCATCAACTAGAGTCCCAGTCAAAGACTTCTCAAGGTAAGCAACAATCTATCCTTTAGATGTCATCATTATCTCCTTATTTTATGCAAATAATTAGCATGCATCAACCTATCTGATGACCTTCATGGCTCTGGAACCAAAGCATGCAAGCCTATCCCTTAGCCATTCATTTCAACAGGACTCGGCCATTTGGTGATCATGACTCGTTGGTTGCCTTCCACGTGGAGACCATCAAAATATTCCCTTTTTCATGTCGTCTTATCCATGCAAACCATTTGCAAATCAATTGCAAATCCTCATCTGCCATTATCACAAATTGTTGCTGATCCTGATCACCATCATTGCGTTATTTCACCTTTATCCAATATTGGTTTTAAATGAAATTAATCCATTGTATTGCCGCGTGAGTCGTGCCAAACATCCCAAACCCGTTTGAACTGTACTTCTGTTGGAAATGTGATTTGTTTCATCATTTATCTTTAAACAACCAGCTAGATATAGCCAATATTAGGCTTAGATAATTTAATATATATATTAAGAGATAATATTATGATTAAAACCACAATATTATTCCTTAATAATAATTGAAAATTATCTCGACCACTTTGTCATCCAATGGTCTAGAACTTTACTCATCTAACGGCCTCGATTGCATGGGCCGATAATGTACATTTGGGTCCAAACATTGGCCCCCAATTTCCTTGAGCTTCGGCTCTTAAGCCGAATGGTTAAGGAAATTATTCATCTACTCCAGCAAAAGTCACTGTATCGCCGAAAAAAATCTCTCGGTAGTAATCAAATTACAACCAAATAGCATCAGAGTCCCCTCAGCCAATACAATACCAAATGAACTACCATCAATTTTGGCCGAGATTCCACGTCAATAGGATTTGTCCTGTTGCAAACGTTGCCTCGCTTATAGGAGCATATTTAAGCGACTTAGTTAGTGTGTTTTCTTGCATTTATTTAGTTATTTGTTGCTTATTATAGTGTCTTAAGTCATTTTCATGCGTTTGTAGGTCCAAGAAGCAAAGTTGGCAAAAAGATGCAATTTGGAGCATTTTAGAGTAGTTTTGGGCTTAGAATGGATATCACAAGTATGGAGCATAATGGATGGACGAATTTGAAGTTGAAGAGAGGCTAGGAATGTGCAAAAGAGTTGAAAAAATAAATTCAAGTCAAAGAAGATAAGGAATCAGCTACAAAGAAGGAGAATTATCCAAAACCTTATCCAAAACCTTATCTTACCCAAACTAACCTTATCTTATCAAACCTTAACCTTATCCTATCCTAATCCTTTCCTAACTTAATTCATGCTGCAAAAGGGTTTTAATTTCAGTTTATGAGACATAAAAACCTGATTTCTAGGAACCTCATCCTCTCCTACAAAGGTGCCGCACCTTTGTCCTTGATCCCTTGGGTTTTTGACCTTCTAGATGTCCTATTTCCCGCTGGGATTACATAACCTTTTCCCCTTAGGATTGTGTTATTGTTTTCCTAAACAAACTATTTTTTGCAACCCTTTTCCTACACTAAATGTTTGTGCCGCACCTCCCCCTATAAATATACCCTTTTGCTGCACCATTCAGACACCACCATCTATCATTCACACATCTCTACACTACAATCAGCCATACACCCTCTTGTGCCACAGCCTTGCAAGGAAGGAAGGAATCTGGAGTGTTTTCTATCCTTGTTTCAATGTTTGATTTTATTTATATTTGTTTGATTGCGAACATGAGGAACTAATTTCTTTATAGTTAGAGGCGAATTCAAAGCCATGGACATATGTTTTATATGAATTGATTTCCTCCAGTTATGATTTCATGAATCGTGAATGTGGTTTACTAGTCTGTTTTATTGAGAACTTGTTCTTGTGTGTTGATTAAGGAGGCCTACTTAGTTTGCATGCATGAATTTGATGCTAAAATATAAGGGAGTTTCACCTAATAGTTACAAACTTATATTTACAAGTAGTGGAGGTTGTTAGTCGCGATCGCGTTAAGTAAATTCTGGCAGGAGTGTCATGCTTTTCATAGTCACGAATGCCTTGTCAATGCTTATGATTTTCACAAAGCTTAATGATCTTTGTTTCGTGTCTCTATCATGCTTTTCATAGTTAGGGAGCTTAATAAAGAATGATTTGGGTTGTCGTATGCTTTTCATCCAATTCAATGAGTCTAGGGAAATCTGAGAATTAATTAGTTCTACATAATTAATTTGGGGCATTGTCATTCATGGTTTGTCGAAAGAATAACTGGCAATCGATTTATACGCATATGTTCATGTGTGGAGAAGGGCCCTCTAACTAGCCTTTCACCCTTTTCAATTCACAAAATTCGTTTTTATAAGTGTTTTATGCAAAGTTTCTGTTTTAAGTTTTAAATTCGTCAAAAACAATCCCCCTTTCATTAAGTCTTGTTAGTTGAGTCAAAATCTGTTTTCTTTTAGTCTTTTGAGTCAAGTTTAGTTCAATTTTCGTCAAAATCACTTGTTAGGTCTAGAATTGAGTCTTTTTGATTGTTTGTTGCTGTTTTTATTGTTTTGAGTCAGTTTTAAGTTTATAGAGTCTAGTTTAGTATTTTTTAGTCTTATTTGTGTTGATTAGCATCCCTTCTAATCCCCGGCTAGAACGATCCCTACTTACACATACTACATTGATAGGGTTTAAGTTTGAGTGCAATTTAATTTCACATCAAATTTTGGCGCCGTTGCCGGGGATTAGCAAATTTGATAATCCCTTGTTTGCCGTGTGTTTTGTGATTCTTTTACTTTGTTTTCTGATTTTGTTTTGTTCTCTTGTTTCAAGTTCTAGTTTATGACTCGAAGTTCTCAACCAGTTCGTGAGCATATCTTAGAGTTTGACGACGATTTTGAACAAATACTGAGAAGGAAGATGAGGCATCCAGAACCTAGTGAACCTAGTTCAAGCTCAGAGGCCGAATCTGAGTTTGAAGAAGAAGAAGAAATCATGGCAGCAGACAATCGTACAATCAAGGAACTTTCAGCCTCGGGGTTGGCCAATGCCGCACCCCTTTGCATTCAAAACCCCGCGGCTGCTCAAGGCAAGACCGATGAGTTCAAATTGAGGTCAAGCTTGTTGCATCACATTCCCAAATACCATGGGCTATCCATGGAAGATCCAAACAAGCATCTTAAGGAGTTCGAAGTGGTTTGTTCGAGCATGACACCAATCAATATAGATGGGAATATTCTGAAGATGAAAGCCTTTCCATTCTCTCTATTTGAAAAGGCTAAGGATTGGTTATTCGAATTGGCACCTGTAACGGTCACTTCTTGGGAAAGCATGAAAATAGCGTTTTTAGAGAAATTCTTCCCAACTTCGAGAGTTATTCTTTTGAGGAAGAGAATTAGTGGCATTGAACAAAGCCAAGGAGAATCTTTTCCAGCATATTATGAGTGTTTTAAGGCCATAGTTGCATCCTGCCCACAACACCAAATGAAGGAAGAGCTTTTAATTCAATATTTCTACGAAGGACTTCTTCCAATTGAGAGACAAATGCTTGATGCTTCGGCGGGAGGTGCTTTGGTTGACAAGACTCCAGTGGCTGCCAAGACTCTAATTGCAAACCGAGCCTTGAATGCACAACAATACGAAGGTGTTGGACAAAGGGACCCCCCACGGCAACAACAAGTGAATGAGGTAAGTGCAATTTCTGAACTTCAATCTCAAATGGCTAATCTCACTGTTCTTTTGTCACAGGTTGTCGATGGATCCAAAATGCAAGGCTCGGCCATATGTGGAGTGTGCTCTATGCAAGGGCATCTCAATGATCAATGCCCTCAATTAATAGAGAATGGAGGATGGGAAAGTGCCAATGTCGTGGGCTATCAAGGCCAAAATCAGCCACGGAATGATCCATACTCCAATACTTACAATCCGGGTTGGAGAGATCACCCAAACTTCAAGTGGAAGGAGCCTCAACAACCTCAACAACAAGGTGGATTTAGACAGCAAACTCCCGGGTTCTATCAAAGGCCATTTGAACCAATGCAACTTCAACCACAATCTGCTCAACCAAACTCAGGTTCGCTATTTGATAATGATCAAGCTATTCAACTACTAACTTCTGTAGCGCAGGGATTACAAAATCAAAATAGCCGAATAGCGAATCAAGACAAGGAGATGAGCGACATGAAGAAGCAAATAGGACATATTTCAGAGTTCCTTGGGCAGTTTCGAGAAGAAGGTAAACTTCCTAGTTCAACCATTGTGAATCCAAATGGAGGATTTGAAACCGCTAAAGCCATCATGTTAGGAAGTGGAAAAGAAGTTGGAACTGAGCCACAACCATCCAAATCTGGTCAAATTGAGGATGAAAAGTTGCTGATCAAAGAGGAGGAGGGAACCAAACCCACGGCAAGGGTGGAGCAACCCTTGCCGCATCCACATCCCAATTCTAAACCGTCCCCAACCACCAAGGTAAGTCCAAAATTGAATTTTTCAAGTTCTATTCCACTAAATGCACCCTTTCCTAGCAGATTCATGCAGTCAAAGAAGGAAGAGGATGAAAAAGACATTCTGGAGACCTTTAGGAAGGTGCATGTCAATATCCCGCTCCTTGATGCTATAAAGCAAATCCCAAAGTACGCTAAGTTTTTAAAGAAGCTATGTACAACAAGGAAACGGATTCGGGAGAAATAGGTGGTACATGTAAGTGAGAATGTCTCAGCAATGTTGCAAAGAAAGCTGCCATCTAAATGCAAAGATCCAGGTAGTTTCACAATCCCTTGTGTAATTGGTAATACAAGGTTTGATCACGCTATGCTAGATTTAGGTGCATCAATAAATGTCATGCCATATTCTGTTTATGCATCCATGAATATAGGAGAGCTTAAAAATGATGGTGTTATATTCAATTAGCCGATCAATCTAATGCATATCCGAAATGAGTTTTGGAAGATGTTTTGGTGCAGGTAGACCACTTGATTTTTCCTGCAGATTTCTATGTGCTTGATATGGAGGACTCAACCCACTCTCCACCATCGCCACTCTTACTTGGACGACCTTTCATGAAAACAGCTCAAACCAAGATTGACGTGGCCAAATGAGCAGTAACTATGGCGTTTAGTGGTGATATGATTAATTTTAATGTTTCTGAATTTGTTGAGAATACTAATGACATTCGCTCTTGTTTTGTCATTGATGTAATAAAAAATAAAGGGCAGAAACATTCAGCACCAATCAAGAATGATGCATTTCGAACCACCAACGAAGAGGGAATTGGAGTGAAGCACAAGGATTGCACGGCCACACCCCTCAAACCCCCAAATCTGGCCGAGAACACCCCACATGCATTTGTTGATAGTGCTGCCACTTCATTGCAGTACATTGGTAAGCCATTTATTCCAATTTCGATTCCCATTTCAACTAATAGGTTGTTACCTTGTATGGTGCAGGTCCCCAATCGAATCCAAGCTGGTGGGAATGATTACATTGACTTTAGGATGCTCAACGCCCCAATCAGGAAGGATTACTATCCCTTTCCATTCATAGAGTCAATGTATGAGCACTTTGAAGAACACATCACGAAGGACACATCCTTCCATGCCGTGGGCCCCATTGAAAAATAGAAGGAAGGTTCGTCCGGCTGGAAGACGTTAAAGCAAGCGCTTCTTGGGAGGCAACCCATGCAAATAAAGAAGACCTAGGAACTCTCCAGCTCCATAACCAGATTTGCGTTTCTAAACCCTACTCTTTATTGCTTTTATTTTGCCATATTTGTCATGTTTGTTAGTTGTGTTGTTTGCTTGCTTGTGTGTTGGCTATGTTTGAAACATTGAGGACAATGTTTGGTTTAAGTGTTGGGGGGGGGGGGGGTAAACAAGTGTTTTCATTGAAAAATTCGTAGGTTTTTATCACCCATCACTTCTAAGGTTGTTTTTCACTGTTTTTAGTGTGTTTTGAAGTGTTTTTTTGTGTGTTTGTGTCTTAAGTACCTTCCAACACAATGATGAGGATTTGGTTTTTAATTGCATGACTGTTAAAGAAAGTTACAAACATGGATTGAAGTTTGATATGCTCTTTGGTTTATGCTTGGTTATAGTTGACATTCATGAATTCACATGTAATCCCAAAAAGGATAAAAATTAGTTTTTGTAACATGCTTGAAGGAAGAAACTCAAAATAACGCTACAACCCTGAGAGACTTGAGCCTATACGTTCTTTAGAGAGTTATTAATCTGTGCATTTCTGTTTTCTGAAGTCGTTGCATGATCTCATCATTCTTTGCTTGGTTGCTACTTAGAATGCGTTTCATCGTTTAGTTCCAAATACTAGAACTCATGCCTGTTTCATTCAAAGCATGAAATTGATTAGCATAACAAATAACAAGATGAAGTTGTTTAGTTAAAACCAAAGCTAAAAAGCCTTAATCCTTTGCATATGTATTGTAGGTTTAACCCCGTTGAGCCTTGTTTAGCGTAATTTTCTTTGTTAGCCACATTATCCTTACCTAGCCAAGAATAGGACTATCCATACCCTTGTTCTTAAAGAATAGTGGAGCATGACTTAGAGGAATTCCTTTTGATCTACAATTTGCAGAAAAACAAGTGTGGGGGAAGGTTTTGTGTGCCAAAGAGAAAGGGCACGGAAAAAAGAAAAAAAAAGAAAAGAAAAAAAAAACGTGAAAAGAAAAGAAAAGAAAGAAAAAGAGTTGAGAAACAAGTGAGAATGAGCTCACAAGTGTTGGTTGTTGAAGAAAGGGTCCAAAAGTTGAATTCGGCCCTAAGTATGTGTGATCTTCCCTTTATGTATCAAAGTTTGTGGCTGCGTTTCAGAAGGGAATTCTAAGTGTTGATTTCATTGCTTTGCTTGCTATTGCTTTAAGAACGTTTATTTTCCTTACCTTTCTTTGTTAGCCAATACCCCTACCCCCGTTACAACCCTATACTTCTATCTTGAGTGTTGTGTGTTGGTATGAGCATATGGTATCCCTGGTTCTCTCGTCTAAGTAGTGACATTCCATTCATGAGATCATATCTATACATACTTAATAATTCCAGAAAGTGCCTTCTTTGTTATGACATATGTGAGTACTAGTTTTCTTGTTTACATCAATCTTCTCACATATACCTAGTGTAGGGTGTGTAGTCAGAAATTCTGTGTGAAAATAGAGTGTATATTTTGTGAGGAATTGAGGGATTCTCTAAGGCATGTTACTAGATTCAAAACATTGTTTTAATTGATTAAATGCGGGCTAGTAAGTGATGACTATGATTAAGTATGTGCTCGAGAGTAAGGATAACTAAAATCTATGTAAGTAATGATTTTCAACATGTTATATACCATTGGAAATCCCTGAGGCGAACATTGGAAGGTTTAGGTTTAGGTTTTGTTGTTTTATTTTGCTCGAGGACTAGCAAAAGCTAAGTTTGGGGGAATTTGATAGGAGCATATTTATGCGACTTAGTTAGTGTGTTTTCTTGCATTTATTCAGTTATTTGTTGCTTATTATAGTGTCTTAAGTCATTTTCGTGTGTTTGTATGACACACCCCGTCCCGAAGGAGGGCGTGCTGGCCGTCACGTGAGAGTGACGTAACCATTTGCACAGTTCGGAAGCTTTAAAATACCATTGTGAATTCTGTCAGAATACCGTTGGATTCCTCGTGGCCACCAAAGCTCTGCTCTAACTCGAACCTGGAGGGGCGCAAAACAAGGTGAGTGGGTCAGTAAAATAAGTCTTTCAAAATCTTTCATTTATCAACATATATATATATCCCCTCACTGTAAAATCTGTATACTTTCTCAGAAAATAGCATATATAAATATATATAGCTTCAGAAATCTCAAAACACCATTCTTCATCATTTTTCAGAGAAATATGCCATGCCATGCCAAAAACATAATATGGATGCATCAACATAAATCAGGTGAAATAATAAATCAACCGGAGACCCTGCAGTGGTCCTGTACGGCTGATTCTAGAGCTCATTATCCAATCCAGCCGGAGTCACCAACTGTGACCTGTACGGCCCTGCCGGAGTCGCCAACTGCGACCTGTACAGCACTACGCTGCACATGAGTCGGAACTACCTATAGTAGTCTGTACGACTCGGATGGTGTAATAATACGCTCTAGTGCTTCTCTCATCAATTATCTGTGCACATAATCTAAGGTCACCTACTAGTCGGAACCGTCTCTAAGGTCTGTACGACTAGCATGTCGGAACCACCTCCAGTGGTCTGTACGACTAGCATCTACTTGGATCCAAGGTGAGCGTGTGATGCGGTGAATAACATAAGCACTAACACCAGGGGTGCAGGTTATGAGCTATCAACATAAATCTCATCAAACAATTCAATGCACCATATCTAACTCACCTGATACTCACCTGTGCGTCCGCAGCACCAATTCACATATATGCATCATATAACAATTCACATAATTCATGTAATTTCTATGCATGGCATTTCAAATCACATATTCATATAAATCTATGCATGGCATTTCACAATATACTTTCATTCAAAAATCGATTTCTAGGAAAACGTTAAGTATATATATATATACTGAAATAAACTGCCCACTCACAGTTATATCGAAGGGTCATAACCCCTTAGCCTTTCTCGACTGTGCTCGTCTTCCGCATAAGCCTCGCCTATATGAGAAGTAACCGAAATAACGTTAATTAATGCGCATAAACGACAATTACAAATAACTTCTCATACGTAGCTCAATTTTGGCATATGAATATACCAACGAGACCTACATGACGTCACGAGCGTCGTGATATTTTTAAAATAATTTAACTGTAGCTCACGCGCCCCCACGCGCCTGAAAAGGTACTGTGAAACGCGCCCCCACGCGCATGGCACGCGCTGGCGCGTGTCGTCTTCTTCCTCGGGTCGCCGGCGCCGGCCACCGGTCGCCGGAAACCTGCAACTCGCCATATCTCGGCCATTTCTTCACCATTTCGTCTCATTTTTCTTCCCACGTGCTCTAAATTAAGAGAGGAAGAGGGCTATACCTTCCAAAACCTTGAAAAACCTTCGAATCACGACGGAGCAAAATGTCATAAATCGGCCACCTTCGAACTGGGGTTTTCCGACGTCCAACTCGAGCCAACGATACACTCCGAGGTTCGTGAGGGTCTCACAAAGCTCTCTGTGAGCTTGGATTGTCCTAAAACAAAGCCAATAAAAAGTTGATGAATAGTACCCAAATCGGACCTCGGGTTTTCGACGTGAAAACGTACAAGTTCTTACCTGAAACTGGTGTCGATGGGTTCGTATGGACCTCAGGAACACAATGGAACCTTTTTCTGCTTCGATCCGTGAAGATTTTGGCGTCCTTGGGCGTGGTCCGTACGTGAGGGAAGAGAGAGAGAGTCGAGTTTCTGAGGGGGAGAGAGAGACACACACGGGAATGAGGGAAGAGAGAGAGATTATGTGAGTGTGTGGTTCAAAAAGAACCATCAAAATATCCCAGGTACAATACACCCATACCTCAATTAAATGCCTAGAGGCATTTTCGTCATTTCACGTCCTCCGTACGTAAATTCCGGGACGGGCTGTTACAATCTACCCACCTTATAAAAATTTCGTCCCCGAAATTTACATAACCAAAACCAAATCCGTCCACTAGTACTCATAAAACAATCTCGGGTACATCTCTCTCATCCGATCCTCCGTCTCCCAAGTAACTTCTTCCACTGAATGGTTCTTCCACAAAACTTTAACCAACTGCACTGTCTTATTCCTTAAAACCTTTTCTTTCCAATCCAATATAGTTACTGGCTTCTCATCATAAGTCAAATCCGAACCAATCTCCCAAAGGTTGATGAGGTATCACATGTGAAGGATCTGAGACATAATGTCGAAGCATCGACACATTAAACACATTATGTAGTTTAGACAGTTCTGGCGGTAACTCAAGTCTGTAAGCAACTTCACCGACCCGCTCGGTGATCTGGTACGGCCCGATGTACCTAGGACTCAACTTTCCTTTCTTCCCAAATCGAACAACACCTTCCAAGGCGATAACTTCAAGAATACCCAATCACCGACCTTGTACACTCTATCGGTAGCATGCCTGACTGCTAAGCTCTTTTGTCGATCTTGTGCCGCTTTCAGGTTAGACTTAATCACCTGAATGTTTTGAGTAATCTCTTCCACTAACTCAGGGCCCACTAAAACTCGTTCACCAACCTCTGACAACATAAAGATGTACAACAAGCTTTCTCATAAGATGCCTCAAGTGGTATCCTACCACTACTCGAATGAAGGTTATCGTTGTAGGCAAATTCCATTAAATTCAACTTTTAATCAAAGCGTCACCAACTACCATACCGAAGATCTTAGTATATCATCCAAATTCTGAATGGTCCTGTCTCTGTCTGAAGATGATATGCTGCACTATAAAGTAATCTTGTATCCGAAGTTTCTTAAAAAGTTACCTAGAACTTAGAAGTGACCAACATACCCAAAAAAAAAGCCCAACAGATTCGTAAGTCCAAATCTCTTTTCCATAAAACAAATAATTAAAACAAATAATTAACCGTTGCACTTGTCTGGAAAGGTTGCTGCTCTTCACTGGAGTAAAATACGTTACTAAGTACGCCGATCAACTATCACCTCAATTTCCATCATACCCATCTCGTGAACGAGGAAGTTTGTACACGTAATCCAAAGGCTTCTTTCTTTCCGTTTTAACTTACTGACATATGATACAATTACTTACATACCCAAAATTTCTCTTTTTATACCCGGCTAATAGTAAAATGGTTAAATGGTATGATACATCTCAATACTTCCGGGATGCATTGTAGAAGCTGAACAGTGTACTTCATCCAAAAATTGCTTTCTTTAATTCCACATCATTAAGCACATACATCTTGTTCTCTTGCATAAACATGCCATCTGATTCTCTAACTCTGAGATCTTTCTTTTTCTCGATATTCTTTGCCTAAATAAATTCCTGATTCCTTCATCAATTCTCTGGGCATCGAGTATATGATTAATTAAAATAAGCTTAACATGGATACTAGCAAGCAAGGCTTCTTCTCGTTCTTCTATTTCCAACTTTACTCCAGTAGATCTCAAATCCGCAAGAAGAGGAACGTAACAAGTATACAAAGCATTTATTCTCACGAGAGTCTTCATACTAAGTACATCAGCCCAAGCATTTGCACGATCACCTGGTCGTGCAATCATAATCACTAAACAACTCAATCCACCTTCGTTATCTAAAATCAAGATCCATCTGAGAAGACAGATATTGGAAACTCTTACGATCCATACAAAACTTACACTTTTCTTCATAAAGATAATTTCTCCAAATCTTCAAGCCAAGATGATAGCGATTAATTCCAAATCATAGTTAGGGTAATTCATCTCATGAAGTTCAATTGCCGCAAAGAATAAGCAATTACCCTATCTTGTATCAATACACATCTCAAACCACTCAAAGAAGCATCCTTATAGACCTCATAACTTCCGTTATCATCTGGGAGCTAACACAAGTGCATAGGTGAGGAAATACTTCAACTGTTGAAAACTTTATTCACCATTTTCATCCCACTCTAACTTAACCTCTTTCTCGTCTATCTCGTCAATAGCAAGTCGAAGACTGAAAAAATCTTTCACAAACCGTCCATACTGGCCTGTTAAATTAAGAAAACTCCGAGTCTTAGTCACGGTTCGCGATTGTTCCAAATTCTCAACTTCTGCTACCTTTAAAGAATTCACTTGAATACTTTAAGTAGGTATAACATGTCCCAGAAATGCCACCTGATTCATCCAACATTGGCATTCGCTAAGCTTAGAATATATCGACGACCCCTCAAACTTTGTAATACCACTTTAAAATGTCTAGCACGTCCTGCTCTAGTATTAGAGTATATCAGAATATCGTCAATGAAAACAAACACAAACCTGACGAGATATTCTCGAAATATTTCATTCACCAAACTCAGGAAAGCAGCAAGCGCATTCGTCAATCCGAATGGCATTACCAAAAACTCATTAGACTATAACAAGTCCTGGAAGTTATCTTAGGGACATCCTCACTAAATCTTCAATTGGTTAATAACCAAACCTTAAATCAATCTTTGAAAATACACAGGCACCTCTAGGCTGATCAAACAATCATTAATACGCAATAATGGACAACAATTCCCAATCATTACTCGATTCAATTTTCCATAGTCAATGTATAGCCTTAATGTCCACATTTTTCCTCATAAATAAACTGGGCTCTCCATGACGACATACTAGGTTGAATGGAACCTTTATCAACCAATTCTTGCAACCGACTTTCAATTCCCTTAACTCATCATGAACCAATCTCTAATATAAGGTCCGTACCTGGAGACAAATCAATAGAAAACTCCACATCTTTGCCTGGCGGCAATCCAGGTAAATTCTCAAGGAAAACGTCAGGAAATGTCTAATCACCTTGACCTCTTTCACACTACGCAGAGCAATATCTCTTAGTACCTCATGAACTAAATATCTTAGGTAGCCATTCAATAACAATCTTTTTTGCTCTCACAGCAGAACTAACGGCATACCTCACTACACTTTGCATCCCCCAAAAGTAACCTCTGGTCACCCAAGTCGATGGAAAGCAACTGATTTCCCGTAGCAATCTATCTTGGCACAATCATAATGCAACCAATCTGTGCCAAAAATCACATCAAATCCACAATATCCAACTGGATAAGATTCATAGGCATAACAACATCTTTCACCATCACTGGACACTCTGAATAACACCATACTAACGTAGGATGACCTACTTGTTTACTCGCTTAACGAATCCAACAATAAGTTATGGATATTACGGTCTGCAGCCCGCAATAACGATAACTCACTGTTGTCTCGATAAGTAAGCAACAATCCTCAAGAATACAACATTACCATCTTGCCCTTCATTAGAATACATATACACGCCTCGATTGTGCTCCATCATTACTCTCTTTGGCAACATCATCAATAACAAGGAATATATCAGCCGGAGTCAGCTAGTATGACCTGTGCGACTGAACCTATAGCTCGTCCACCCAGCCGGAGTCATCTAATATGACCTGTGCGGCTGTACTCATAACCCATCGATCCATGCTAGTATATAAGTCGGAGTCACCTCTAGTGACCTGTACGACTCTAATCCTGTACACCACGGCTCATCTAACCAAAATTTCTAGATCCAGGTACCTGCGGAATCAGCGCTAGTGGTGGCAAAGAAGGCTATGGAGGCATTTACTGATTCTGGGGACAATTTGCAGCTCTATGTTCCATTTATCCACATATAAAGCATCCACTGCTTTCTTGTCTATACTCTCCAAAGTGTCCATTATTGTACCTACTGCACAAAGGTACATTCCCTCTATCTGAATCACCTTGTCTCTGAAATCTGGAATCACCAGTGAATCTACCACCATACCTCTGACCAGTGGCACAAAAACCTCAGCTGGAAGAACTAAACCTTATTTCCTTTTGAAGCTCTGAGTCTTCGATTCTCAACAATATCTGTATGGTAACGAGACAACTCTGTAAACTTTCTATAATACTCATTTGCCGTCATCTTTCCTTGTCTCAAATTGTAAACTATCGCTTCTTACCATCCATATATGCCGGAGGACTAAACCTTTCCTTAAACAATTCTTTAAATAACTCTCGATCAGCTGTTTCCTCTGGTGACATCATATAAGACTCCTGTCTCCATCAGGATGCAAATTCAATGCTCGGAAATCAGGTAGTCGTCTTGACCTACCGTCAAAAGAAAGATTCCCTTGACTTTGCATAATCTAAAACACCTTTTCCCACTGATTAAGCCATCGACCTGCTCCCTCAGGTCATCATTTTCCCTAAAGTGATTCAGCATCAACTTATATCCAGTCCTAAGAGAAAAATCCTTTGGATAATAGACTGAGTCACATTAGTACTAGTTTCCCATAACTGAGCTAAATAGGGAAAACTAGACTCAACTAAATGACTTGGCTCACTACGAGGCGGTATAGTTCTGACAGAAAACACTAGAGAATTCTCAGGATGTACAGGACTGCAAACTAAGCTCTGATACCAACTGACACACCCCGTCCCGAAGGAGGGCGTGCTGGCCGTCACGTGAGAGTGACGTAACCATTTGCACAGTTCGGAAGCTTTAAAATACCATTGTGAATTCTGTCAGAATACCGTAGGATTCCTCGTGGCCACCAAAGCTCTGCTCTAACTCGAACCTGGAGGGGCGCAAAACAAGGTGAGTGGTTCAGTAAAATAAGTCTTTCAAAATCTTTCCTTTATCAACATATATATATATATATCCCCTCACTGTAAAATCTGTATACTTTCTCAGAAAATAGCATATATAAATATATATAGCTTCAGAAATCTCAAAACACCATTCTTCATCATTTTTCAGAGAAATATGCCATGCCATGCCAAAAACATAATATGGATGCATCAACATAAATCAGGTGAAATAATAAATCAACCGGAGACCCTGCAGTGGTCCTGTACGGCTGATTCTAGAGCTCATTATCCAATCCAGCCGGAGTCACCAACTGTGACCTGTACGGCCCTGCCGGAGTCGCCAACTGCGACCTGTACAGCACTACGCTGCACATGAGTCGGAACTACCTATAGTAGTCTGTACGACTCGGATGGTGTAATAATACGCTCTAGTGCTTCTCTCATCAATTATCTGTGCACATAATCTAAGGTCACCTACTAGTCGGAACCGTCTCTAAGGTCTGTACGACTAGCATGTCGGAACCACCTCCAGTGGTCTGTACGACTAGCATCTACTTGGATCCAAGGTGAGCGTGTGATGCGGTGAATAACATAAGCACTAACACCAGGGGTGCAGGTTATGAGCTATCAACATAAATCTCATCAAACAATTCAATGCACCATATCTAACTCACCTGATACTCACCTGTGCGTCCGCAGCACCAATTCACATATATGCATCATATAACAATTCACATAATTCATGTAATTTCTATGCATGGCATTTCAAATCACATATTCATATAAATCTATGCATGGCATTTCACAATATACTTTCATTCAAAAATCGATTTCTAGGAAAACGTTAAGTATATATATATATACTGAAATAAACTGCCCACTCACAGTTATATCGAAGGGTCATAACCCCTTAGCCTTTCTCGACTGTGCTCGTCTTCCGCATAAGCCTCGCCTATATGAGAAGTAACCGAAATAACGTTAATTAATGCGCATAAACGACAATTACAAATAACTTCTCATACGTAGCTCAATTTTGGCATATAAATATACCAACGAGACCTACATGACGTCACGAGCGTCGTGATATTTTTAAAATAATTTAACTGTAGCTCACGCGCCCCCACGCGCCTGAAAAGGTACTGTGAAACGCGCCCCCACGCGCATGGCACGCGCTGGCGCGTGTCGTCTTCTTCCTCGGGTCGCCGGCGCCGGCCACCAGTCGCCGGAAACCTGCAACTCGCCATATCTCGGCCATTTCTTCACCATTTCGTCTCATTTTTCTTCCTACGTGCTCTAAATTAAGAGAGGAAGAGGGCTATACCTTCCAAAACCTTGAAAAACCTTCGAATCACGACGGAGCAAAATGTCATAAATCGGCCACCTTCGAACTGGGGTTTTCCGACGTCCAACTCGAGCCAACGATACACTCCGAGGTTCGTGAGGGTCTCACAAAGCTCCATGTGAGCTTGGATTGTCCTAAAACAAAGCCAATAAAAAGTTGATGAATAGTACCCAAATCGGACCTCGGGTTTTCGACGTGAAAACGTACAAGTTCTTACCTGAAACTGGTGTCGATGGGTTCGTATGGACCTCAGGAACACAATGGAACCTTTTTCTGCTTCGATCCGTGAAGATTTTGGCGTCCTTGGGCGTGGTCCGTACGTGAGGGAAGAGAGAGAGAGTCGAGTTTCTGAGGGGGAGAGAGAGACACACACGGGAGTGAGGGAAGAGAGAGAGATTATGTTAGTGTGTGGTTCAAAAACAACCATCAAAATATCCCAGGTACAATACACCCATACCTCAATTAATTGCCTAGGGGCATTTTCGTCATTTCACGTCCTCCGTACGTAAATTCCGGGACGGGCTGTTACATTGTAGGTCCAAGAAGCAAAGTTGGCAAAAAGATGCAATTTGGAGCATTTTAGAGCAGTTTTGGGCTTAGAATGGATATCACAAGTATGGAGCATAATGGATGGACGAATTCGAAGTTCAAGAGAGGCTAGGAATGTGCAAAAGAGTTGAAGAAATAAATTCAAGTCAAAGAAGATAAGGAATCAGCTACAAAGAAGGAGAATTATCCAAAACCTTATCCAAAACCTTATCTTATCCAAACTAACCTTATCTTATCAAACCTTAACCTTATCCTATCCTAATCCTTTCCTAACTTAATTCCTGCTGCAAAAGGGTTTTAATTTCAATTTAGGAGACATAAAAACCTGATTTCTAGGAACCTCATCCTCTCCTACAAAGGTGCCGCACCTTTGTCCTTGATCCCTTGGGTTTTTGACCTTCTAGATGTCCTATTTCCTGCTGGGATTACATAACCTTTTCCCCTTAGGATTGTGTTATTATTTTCCGAAACAAACTATGTTTTGCAATCCTTTTCCTACACTAAATGTTTGTGCCGCACCTCCCCCTATAAATATACCCTTTTGCTGCACCATTCAGACACCACCATCTATCATTCACACATCTCTACACTACAATCAGCCATACACCCTCTTGTGCCACAGCCTTGGAAGGAAGGAAGGAATCTGGAGTGTTTTCTATCCTTGTTTCAATGTTTGATTTTATTTATATTTGTTTGATTGCGAACATGAGGAACTAATTTCTTTATAGTTAGAGGCGAATTCAAAGCCATGGACATATGTTTTATATGAATTGATTTCCTCCAGTTATGATTTCATGAATCGTGAATGTGGTTTACTTATCTGTTTTATTGAGAACTTGTTTTTGTGTGTTGATTAAGGAGGCCTACTTAGTTTGCATGCATGAATTTGATGGTAAAATATAAGGGAGTTTCACCTAATAGTTACAAACTTATATTTACAAGTAGTGGAGGTTGCTAGTCACAATCGCGTTAAGTAAATTCCTGGCAGGAGTGTCATGCTTTTCATAGTCACGAATGCCTTGTCAATGCTTATGATTTTCACAAAGCTTAATGATCTTTGTTTCGTGTCTCTATCATGCTTTTCATAGTTAGGGAGCTTAATAAAGAATGATTTGGGTTGTCGTATGTTTTTCATCCAATTCAATGAGTCTAGGGAAATCTAAGAATTAATTAGTTCTACATAATTAATTTGGGGCATTGTCATTCATGGTTTGTCGAAAGAATAACTGGAAATCGATTTATACGCATATGTTCATGTGTGGAGAATGGCCCTCTAACTAGCCTTTCACCCTTTTCAATTCACAAAATTCGTTTTTATAAGTGTTTTATGCAAAGTTTCTGTTTTAAGTTTTAAATTCGTCAAAAACAATCCCCCTTTCATTAAGTCTTGTTAGTTAAGTCAAAATTTGTTTTCTTTTAGTCTTTTGAGTCAAGTTTAGTTCAATTTTCGTTAAAATCACTTGTTAGGTCTAGAATTGAGTCTTTTTGATTGTTTGTTGCTGTTTTTATTGTTTTGAGTCAGTTTTAAATTTATAGAGTCTAGTTTAGTATTTTTGAGTCTTATTTGTGTTGATTAGCATTCTTTCTAATCCCCGGCTAGAACGATCCCTACTTACACATACTACATTGATAAGGTTTAAGTTTGAGTGCAATTTAATTTCACATCACTCGCCGAATTACACTATGGTCGAGCTCGACCAATTCATACGGTCGAAAGACAAAATTAGCGAATGGGGGAAAACGTTGCCTTAGAGAATTACACTATGGTCGAGCTTGACCAATTCATACGGTCGAAAGATAAAACTAGCGAATGGGGCCGAGAACACTGGGCCGAGAAAAAGCTGGGCAGCCGAGAGAACTGATTCTTGGTAGGGACCACCAAATGGGCTCACCACTGAATGGAACATCAAATGTTTGAACAACATCGATAAACAAAATTTCAAGCATTTGCAAATATATTTTTTGGCCTAATGAGGGCCCACCATGGCACCATGCATGCAGAATATCATCCTCAGGATAAGTTTCCAAACGTGCAGGATTCGGCCGAATGTAATTTTGAAGACTAAAGGGTGGGCCGATCACTACAGCCGAATACCATTTGAATGCAAATCAACCTGCAGACAACACTGCCCCCTTATTTTCTTAAATATCGGCTTGTAAATACCATTTGAATGCAAATCAACCTGCAGACAACACTGCCCCCTTATTTTCTTAAATATCGGCTTGTAAAGCCGAATGGTTAAGAAAATAATTTATTTATCTTTTTTTTTTTTCCAACCAGGGCCAAAACCAATATCGCCGAGCTCGGCAATACAAGACCTTGAATCTGCAAACATCTATATGGCCACCATAGCATCTTCTTAATCTTCGGCCTCAGCTTAGACAGTCGAGAATTGTTTTTTTTTATTTTTATATCTATATAGTTTTGTATGAGGTCAGGTGTATGAGGTCCCCGTTGCCCCCTATTTTCTTATGCATCATCGGCTCAAACAGCCAGATGGATAAGAAATATAAAACGAAAACTGAAATCTAAAATACGGGAATAAAAGTGGTCGATCCATTAGAAGGAGGAGGCCAACAATGCTTTATTCCAAGCCAAGATCTTTTTATATCAAAGTTTTTAATCGGATTTTGCTCCAGGCCGAATAAAGAATCATCTCCAAATACTTTTGACTTGGCGAAATATTTTTCATTTTCGGCCGCCGAATGTGTTGAACAATTATTATGCCCCCCAGGCATAATTACTCCATTGATTTCGGCTTTTAACTCGAAGAACTTAGCCGAATGGGATTTCTCCATATTGGCTTTATCGCCAATAATCATATCGATTAGCGTAGTTTTGGCATCTAAAACCATGTCTTGGCCCTGTTCGTCATTGGAACACTCTTTTGATGAATCATTTTTTGAGTCAATTTTAGGCCTAGAAACTTGAACTTTTTCTTCTAGGCCTACCACATTTTCAGTCTTGACAGAAACAACAAGTGGCCTAGGATTTTCTTTGGCCGTCTTAACAATTTTCTTAGGCCGAATTTTGATTGTGGCCGGAGCGGAAAATTGCCCCCCGGCCTTTAGCCTTTTTTCAAGAACTCTACAGTACTCCTCAAGGAATTTTTTGTGCTTCTCGGCATTTTCTTTTAATAGGCGCCAAATCTCACCCACTGGAGCCTGATTGAGATCTTGATATATCATGTGAACTTCGAAGTTTTAGCACTGGTCCCACCGGGCGTGCCAAAATGTTAACCCTAAAAACTACCAAGCCTACGTGGCGCGCAGGCCAAGTAACTAACGAGCTAACTATGTCATTCGGTTGTGTGCGGGGCGTGCCAACTCGACGGTTGAGCTCGGCCGATGAGTAAAATATGATGCGTGGCGTTGGGCGCTCTGTTGACTTCTTCATCTTGCGATTGCGGCCGAGGAAGGAACACGTCTCGGCCTTTGGATTCTAGAGCCTAAAAACAAGGCTGCTATTTCTACGAAGTTCAATATCAAATTCGGCTTTCAATGTGCCGAATGTAGTAACCTATAACACCTCACTTCGCCGATAGGGCTAATGAGATGACCTCTGCCAATAAGGATTCAAAAAATCCTTTTCGACCGAGACTTGGATAGATAATTAGTTGGCCTCGACACAGTGCTATTTATCCAAACTGAAGGTGCTCCGCAGTCGGCTGATTCTACGGCGATAGTGTTGTTTATCCACACTGAAGATATCACCGGTTGCTTTCACAGTGCTATTTATCCAAACTGAAGATGTGTCGGTGAAAAGGAAAATAAAAATCTCAAGGTTGTTGAGAGGTTTCGCGTAGAGCGAGAATTTGTGCAGGGCAGATTTGTGTGTTGAGTTGGAGGGGACTATATGGTGTTTGCAGCCTTATATTTATAGAACCAGATGTGTGGTGCGACTTCACACTATTGTAGGATTTGATTTCCATTCAAACTCATCAGCTAGAGTCCGAGTCAAAGACTTCTCAAGGTAAGCAACAGCCTATCCTTTAGATGTCATCATTATCTCCTTATTTTATGCAAATAATTAGCATGCATTAACCTATCTGATGACCTCCATGGCACTGGAACCAAATCATGCAGATAATTAGCATCCAAGCCTATCCCTTAGCCATTCATATCAACAGGACTCGGCCATTTGGTGATCATGACTCGTCGGTTGCCTTCCACGTGGAGACCATCAAAATATTCCCTTTTTCATGTCGTCTTATCCATGCAAACCATTTGCAAATCAATTGCAAATCCTCATCTGCCATTATCACAAATTATTGCTGATCCTGATCACCATCATTGCGCTATTTCACCTTTATCCAATATCGCGTAAGTCGTGCCAAACATCCCAAACTCGTTTGAACTGTACTTCTGTTGGAAATGTGATTTGTTTCGTCATTTATCTTTAAACAACCAGCTAGATATAGCCAATATTAGGCTTAGATAATTTAATATATATATTAAGAGATAATATTATGATTAAAACCACAATATTATTTCTTAATAATAATTGAAAATTATCTCAACCACTTTATCATCCAATGGTCTAGAACTTTACTCATCTAACGGCCTCAATTGCACGGGCCGATAATGTAAATTTGGGTCCAAATAGCTGCTTCCTGTTAACAATAATTTTTTTCTTATTGGCATTTGTATAATCGTTCCCCATGTTCAAGGCCAGCAAAACCACTCTAGAAGGATAAAGTTTAGCATTATTGAACACAACTTGATTCCTCATCTTCCAAATTTGCCAACAGGTGAGGAGGGCTATGCTAAAATTTGACAAATTCTCACTATATGGCAATCAAGGGAGTAGAGCCAATCAAACAGGTTATAGTTGTTTTGATTAGCATGAGGTTTAACTCTCGGGCTATATGTCCAAGCTTGCTTGGCACATTCACATTGAATGAAGAGGTGATTTTGGCCTTCAGGGTGCACGTTACATAACAAGCAAATATCACTTATAGTGTTAATAAATTTATGAATTTTACTTCTTGTTTGAAGTTTATTTAAAATTAAGAGACAACTAAATATTTTAACTTTATTGGGAATATTTAAATTCCACATTCTTTTTAGCAACTCATTCTTCACATCATCATTAATTATGGTGTTTTGGATCCAAGTCGCAAACTTTACACTGAAGACACCATTTGCATTTAAGCCCCAGCACATAGAGTATGGCTTGTCAGATGGAGGTAACAAGGCTCTATTCCAAGTCCCATTTATAATAAAGTGGCTTGCCTTGAGACTTAAATCCAATTGAATTAATTGATCCTCCAGAAGAAGATTGATTAGGGGAAAGGAAAACCCCAATTTTGGGTCTAGAACAAAATATTTCTCCCATTTCCCACAATCCATCTCAACCTTTTTTCAATGACTGATCTCGCATTCAATATTCCTTTCTAGGCCGCTGATTGATTTTGTCTGACCTTTGCCTCCATAAAATTCTCCCTCCTTAAATATTTTTGCTTAACTAATTGAACCCACCAATTTTGATCATCTGTGAGCACCTTCCAACCTAGCTTAGCAAGGTAAGCATTATTAAAGCATTCACTTTTCCTGATGCCCAAACCCCCATAACATTTGGGCTGACAAACCTTATCCCAAGCAGTAGGATTCATTCTACTGTCCCTCCCCTATAGGAACTTCCTATTTTCCTTATCAAGAAGCTTTGTAAACTTGTCTGGGCATTTAAAACAAGTCATCATATGGTTCGGCATACCACAAAGGTTTGCCTTAATCAGAGTAACTCTGCCAATTCTTGAGAGGGTGTTAGCTTTCCAACCCGCTAGTTTATTTTTTATTCTTATCATAATATCCTTTGTATTCACTGGATCTCTCCAATATATAATGTTGTTGATTCCCAAACGGTGTTCTAAAAATCAGCCTAGGCGCTCGGCGGTGGAGTCCCGATCCGATTTGGGCTAAATCGTTCAGGTAAGGCGGGAAGGATTTAGGCGGCCGCCTAGGCGTCTTTAGGCGCTCAAGGCGGCCTAGATAGTGCTAGGTGGCGGTCTAGTCGGCGGTCGATGCAACTGATTCTCTCTGCAAATCTCCCCTCGCATCCACACGATCCACCACCCACAACCCAAATCTTCAAACCTGCGCTCTTGCACCCAACATCAATCGATGAACCCAAGTAGATTGAGAATATACAAGGATGAACAATACACATAATCCATCCATTGGGTTTTACTGCAGAGAGAGAAGGGGATCTGTTGAAGAGATATGTCCGTTCTGTTGAAGAGAAGATGGAGAGAGAAAGGAGAGAGAGCGATAGTCGAAAGAAAAACTGAAAAGAGGAGGAAAAGAAAGGCATAACTGAATAGAGAGAAGGGGATCTCTCTGCATAGAGAGAAATAAGAGAATGAGACCTGTTGATAATAAATCTGAGCCTAGAGCCACTAAACAAGTGATGGTTGATTGGGACTAGCATTGGAGAAACCGAGAAAGGCTGTGGAAAAGCTGTCAGTTTAATTGAAAAAAAGGGCTTTTCTTTCAAGTTTAGTCCATTTTGTGGCCCACTATTTTGTTCAAAGAAAAAACAAACTAGGCCCACTATTGTTTGTATAAAATTAGAAAAAATGTCCTAAAATTATACACATATACTCATATTTTATAATATATAGTGTAAATTTATGTAAAACCGCCTAGGCGCCTAGGCGCCAGGCGCTAGTCCATCGTCTGACTAGCGCCTAGCGTTTTTTAGAACCTTGTTCCCAAATATTTCTCAATTGTAGTTTTGTGTTGAATTTGAATAATATTAGCAATATCATTACGAATATGATTGGTAGTATTCTCCAAAATACTGGAATGGATAAATATAGGGCAGGAGGCAGTAATATTAATAGATAAATTCTAGTCATTCCAAAACAGGCACAGACCACCGGCTTGCCCATTCCCTTCAGCAAAAAACATCCCATTAAACCACTTACAAAAAAAATTCCTAGAGATTTTACTAAGACCAGATCTAGGTTCTAAAACACAAAATGCATCAAGCTTAATCAAACTACAAAGAAACTTAAACTGAGGGACAAATTTAGGTCTGCCCCACCCCCTACAATTCCAAACTAAGCACCTTATCAGTCAACGCCCTTAACGTTGTAGCTAGCATCGACATCACTATTACCATTGTTTCTTCCCCTATTCCTACTCCCTAGATATTGAATCTGCTCATTGTTCTATTCTTCACCCTCCATGAACTCCTCATCTTCCTCCATTGTATTTTTACCTTTGTCATCATCAGCTTCATTCTTAGCTTCTCCCCTCCATAGTCGTACCAGAACTCATGCTACAGTCAGGCCT
The DNA here is from genome assembly GCA_024362995.1 of Heteromeles arbutifolia. Taxonomy (NCBI): domain Eukaryota; kingdom Viridiplantae; phylum Streptophyta; class Magnoliopsida; order Rosales; family Rosaceae; genus Heteromeles; species Heteromeles arbutifolia. The sequence goes on from JANCRC010000012.1 coordinate 21,169,134, forward strand.
CTACTTGGAAACTAAATCCACCTTCGAAACCCAGGTCTTGTTGCCCCCACAACATTATCATAGGTCATACCATCCCGCCGAGTACCACTATGACCCCTGCCAGCATACTTGTTCTTCCTAGATCCTACAGTGTTCCATCTCTCATTCACATTCACCTCCCGGGTTCTATTTTGGTCTCTCACCTCTCGATCCTCCTCATCTTTAGAATTCACATCCTCCCCAATCACCGGTTGGGGAAAGACAAGCATACCCCCCCCATGCAGCTCCTGCCTAGTTTCCTCACTAATCTCAGCACTAGCAAGGTGAACCAACGGCTCATCATCAAAGAGCCTATCCACCAGTAGCCACCGATCTTTATCTTCAATAGCAGGGCATGAGTGGCCTTCCGTCCTCCTTCGGCCACAATAGAAGTAGACTTCGAACAACTTTTCGTAGCTCAACAACACTGGGTTTTCGTCCTCATCGTTAATAATCATCACACTCTTCAACGGAAGCCTAAGATCCACCTCAAGCAACACCCTCACAAATAAACCATTAAGGCCCGATAAAGAATTCTCATAAGCCCTAATAAAGGTTCCCACATGCTGCATGATCACCTCCAATATTTCAACATCCTGATATTGTACCGGAAGTCTCGAAATACGAACCCAGACTTTAAGATTAGATATCATCTCCATATCACAGAAAAAGTGGTCCACCCCTTCAGGTGGAAGATTTGACCTCAAACATACTAAGGTCTGTTGTCTAACACATACTCAAGCTCCTCTTGGTTAGTAAACTCCACTGCATACAATGGTGGTTAAAGTGGTCAAGATAAAAGGGATTATCCCTAGGTAAGTCCTAACTTCCACTTAATGGTTCTATCTTCAATCTGTTTCCCCACAAGCTTTCCCATGAGAACCCTACTCTCCATATGTTCCACATTAAGGCTAGAGTAAAGACAAGTCAAAACTCTCATAACTCCACTCTCAAGAGTAAAAGTACCCCTAGGACTCTCAACAACCATAGAAGGTTGGCCAGGCTACGAAGAAGCGAATCTATTAACTCATGATGGTAACTTGGGGCTGGAAGGGATCCTAGGATGCCTAGAGGATGAAGCTTCAAGTTGGGAGATAATAGTCATTTTGGGTAGTAAGGTTGAAGGCTCAGCTTTCAGATGTAAGGCAAAGGTGAGAAAAACTTTCAAGTGCATCCAATTTATAATCAACAAGAAATGATTCAGTCACACACAAAAACCAACTGGAATTTCAATTGACATATCAAGAAAAAAGCAACACGCAACAACAGCTTCACTACTCTTGAACATGCATAAGTAATTAGAGGCAATGATTGATAAAAAAAACACACCCCAAGCACATCGACAAGCCACACTTTGCAGGTTAAATTAATTTTAAAATTCTTTAAGACATTACTCAGGTAATAATTACCCTCAAGATTAGCACCCTGGCAAGGCATAAGCCACCGATTCAAATTCCCCATGCATAGCTCTAAGCACTTGATATTGCTTATCCACCCAAAAAATATTAGAACTTTGCCGCCATTAACAAGCTTCCTCTCAATGAAATCACATTCCCCCAAACACATAGCCCAATCTAGGCATGCGCATGGAGAAATGGGGCAATCAGAGAGGGAGAGATTCAAATCAGCAACCAGCACCTCCAGAAGAAAAGAAAAAAAAATCTCACATCATCCTAAAGATCACTGAACCAGACATAATCACCAAACGTCGATTCCGCTTCCATCACCACAGACCAATCAAATGTGTATTTCATTACACCATTTGCCCCCAAAACGCGCTGAATCATTACCCCAACCCCTATTATCCAACTAATTAGCCATCCTAATAGTTGAGAGGGGGCCAAAATCAAGAAATTGGATACCGCCAAGAAGAACCCTAACCCTAGGTGGCCTTCTTTCCTCTTTCGACTCTCATCCCACGTTCACTAAGCCTACTATGCACCACATGAAAGAACATGGAAAACCACATAACCTACCCCATTCTTTAACACAAATACATAGGTGGGTACAAAAAAGAAGGAAGAATTGTCTAATGAAAGTGGATTTTGTGTGGATGTTTGAACAAATACATTTAGACCATCTCCAATGGTTGGGCTAAAAGCCAAATATTTTAGCCCGGAAAATTTAGCTTTTAGCCCAGAAACAGCTTTTCTGCTCCAATGGTTCTGGCCTAAAATTTTAGCCTGGGATTATTAAAGAATGAACTTAGGCTATTTTTTTTCTTAAATTAATTTTTTTTAAAAAAATAAATATGTAGACTATCATAAATTAATTTTATGAACATTTTAATCTAAAAAAATTTAAATTCCGATAAATATTGAAAAATCACTAAATTTTCCACAAAGCAAGCCTTCAACTTTTACCAATCTTTTAACCCTGGGCTAACTTTCAATTCACCAACCGTTCAACACCAAATTTTCAATTCACCAACCGTTCAACACCAAACTTTCAACTTTCACCAACCGTTCAACTTTCATCAATCATCCTCTATATAAACATATGTCCAATATTTGTTGATCACACAACCTTTCAACCTTCAATCATCCTCTATATTCACCAATCTTTCAATTTTCAAAGAGTTTTTGTTTCCTAAATATCCTCAATATTTCATCAATGGGTGATAGAAGAAGGCGTAGCATGGCAATGGAGATGGCACAATACCAAGCAAGGATCGAGATTGAGGATGCAGAATTGTTCAACGACGAAGTTGAACTTATCAACTCGTTTATGCAATCTGTGCACCATGGCGAATCTAGCCATCGTGGTTCTGTCGTGGGGCGTTCATATGTGCAGCGTGATAGAGAAAAGTGTCATGACCGAATGATGAAAGATTATTTCATCGAGCGTCCGAGATTTCCTGCTCATGATTTTCGGAGGCGGTTTCGGATGAGGAGAGAGCTTTTTGAAAGCATCTTGAATGCAGTTGTCAATCATGACCAATACTTTGCAAGGAGGTTAGATGCTGCAGGCCGACATGGTCTATCACCTCATCAGAAGCTCACATCTACTTTTCGCATGCTAGCTAATGGGTGCTTTGCAGACTCAACTGACGAGTATTGCCGACTTGCAGAAAGTACTGCTATTGAGAACCTGAAGCGCTTCTGTAAGGCAATTCAAGGCATATATGGAGCCACATACCTCCGCAACCCAAATCGTGAAGACTTGAAGAGGCTTCTACGCAAGGCAGACAAAAAAGGCTTCCCTGGCATGATAGGAAGTCTCGATTGTATGCATTGGGAGTGGAAGAATTGTCCTACTTGATAGGAGCATATTTATGCTACTTAGTTAGTGTGTTTCCTTGCATTTGCTTAGCTATTTGTTGCTTAGTATAGTGTTTAAAGTCATTTTCGTGTGTTTTTAGGTCCAAGAAGCAAAGTTGGCAAAAAGATGCATTTTGGAGCATTTTAGAGCAAAACTGGGCATGGAATGGATAGCACAAGCAATGGGCATAAGGATGGACGAATTTGGAGTTTAAATGAAGCTAGGATTATGTTTCAAGGTTGGAGAAATAAATTCAAATCATTGAAGATAAGGAATCAGCTCAAAAGAAGGAGGATTATCCAAAACATTATCCAAACAACCTTATCTTATCTTATCTTATCCAATCCTTATCTTATCTTAACAAACCTTATCCTATCCTAATCCTTTTCTAATTCAATTTCTGGTACAATGAGGGTTTTAATTTCAGTTTAGGAGACATAAAAACCTTATCTCCTCCATGCCGCACCTAGCCTTCTAGAATACCTGATTTCCTTGCCTTGCAAGGCTTTCTAGAAGCCTTATCCCACCTTATCCTATTGTGCCGCACCTTAGGCCCTTTTCCATTGGAAATCTGATTGTTTTGAGCCTATTTCTGGATGGATTTGGTTTTCTAGAAGTCCCAATCTGATTCACTTAGGGTTGTTGGTGCCTATATATATACAAATCAATCCTTTGCCGTGCACACCACCCTCCATACACAACCAATCACGCCAGAAATCATCCCCTACCCCCTGCCGTGCCATATTATCCACCCAATCCCAGAAAACCCCTCTTGTGCCGCAGCTATTCAAGGAAGGAGAAGGTGCTACTCTAAGTCGTGACTATTGCTGGAGCGTTCTTAGGTGTTGTCTATCCTTGTTTTCAATGTTTCAATTTAGTTTTCTTTGTTTAATTGCTGTCATGAGGAACTAAACCCCTATTAGTTAGAGGGGGAATTTGAAGCCATGAATATATGTTTCTTATGATTTGATTCACTCCAGTTACGATTTCATAAAGTATGAATGTGGTTTACTTTTCTGTGCTTATTAAGAACTTGTTTATGTATGTGGGTTGGGGGTCGACACTTGATTTGCATGCATGAATTTGATGCTAGAATATAAGGGAATTTCACCTAATCGTTATGAACTTATATTCACAAGTAGTAAAGGTTGCTAGTCACAATCATGTTAAGTAAACCCTAGGCTGGATTAACATGCGTATTCCATAGTTATGAATGCCTTGTCAATGTTTATGATTTCCATGGAACTTAATGATCTTTGATATGTATCTCTATCATGCGTATTCCATAGTTAGGGAACTTGATAAGAATAATTTGGTTGTGATGCGTTATCCATTCAATTCAATGAACTTAGGGAAATCTGAGAATTAATTAGTTCTATACAATTAATTCGGAACATTGTCATTCATAGTTTATCGAAAGAGTAACTGGGAATCAAGTTGTATGCATATGTTTATGTGTGGATAAGGATCCCTCTAACTAGCCATTCACCCATTCAAATCACCAATTTCGTGCAGATTTCATTAAGTACTTTAAGTTTCTTGTTTTGTTTTCAAATTCGTTCAAAAACAAACCCCCTTTTACTTGTTGAGTCATATTAGTTAAAATCTGTTTTGATTTGTGTTTTTAAGTGTCTTGAGTCAAGTTAAAGTCTATTTTCGTCCAAAGTAGTGTTTAGAGTTAAAAACTGCCCAGTTTGTGTTTTTAGGCAGTTTTGAGTGTTTTTGTGCTGTTTTGAGTCTTTTGAGTTGTTTTAGTGTTTTAGAATTTAGTCTTGCATTCTTTGAGTCTAGTTTAGTGTTTTAAACTTTGTTTTTACGTTTTTGAGTCTTATTTGTGTTGATTAGCATCCCTAGTTAATCCCCGGTTTAGAACGATCCCTACTTGCATCTTTACTACAATTGTCATCAATAGGGTTTAATTTGTGTGTCAAGTAATTCTCACACCAAATTTTGGCGCCGTTGCCGGGGATTAGCAAACTTGCTAATCTCTTTAGTTTCTGCCGTGCATTTTAACTTGTTTTTGTTTCTGTTTTGCTTAGTTTTCTGATTTGTTTTGTTTTCTTTGTTTTAGGTACTAGTGTATGACTCGAAGTTCTCAACCCGTTCACGCACATATCTTGGAGTTTAACGACGATTTTGAGCGAGATTTGAGAAGGAAGAGGAAGCACCCAGAACCTGATCTACTTAGTTCAAGTTCTAATTCCGAATCTGAAGTTGAAATTCAAGAAGATTTGGAAGAGGAGCACGACATGGCTGCAGATAACCGAACAATCAAAGAACTTTCAGCCTCGGGATTGGACGATGCGACCCCTTTATGCATTCAATATCCTAGGGCGGCTCAAGGCAAAACTGATGAGTTTGAATTGAAGTCTAGCTTGTTGCACCACATCCCCAAATTCCACGGGTTGTCCATGGAAGATCCAAACAAGCACTTGAAGGAATTTGAAGTGGTTTGTTCAAGCATGACCCCTGTCAATGTTGATGGGAGTATATTGAAGATGAAAGCCTTTCCATTCTCTCTTTTGGAAAAGGCTAAGGATTGGCTCTACGAACTAGCACCTGGAACCGTTACTTCATGGGAAAGCATGAAGCGCGCATTCTTAGAGAAATTTTTCCCAACTTCAAGAGTCATTCTCTTGAGGAAAAAGATAAGTGGCATTCAACAAAACCAAGGGGAATCGTTTCCAGCCTATTATGAGCGGTTCAAGGCGCTTGTTGCTTCTTGTCCACAACACCAAATGAAGGAAGAGCTTCTTCTCCAATATTTCTATGAAGGACTTCTCCCCATTGAGAGACAAATGCTTGATGCTTCAGCGGGAGGAGCTTTGGTTGACAAAACACCCGTGGCTGCCAAGACTCTAATTGCAAATCGAGCCTTGAATGCGCAACAATACGAAGGAGTTGGACAGAGAGAAGGGCCACGGCAACAACAAGTGAATGAAGTAAATGCAATTTCAGAATTACAATCTCAAATGGCTAATCTCACTCTTCTTTTGTCACAGGTTGTGGATGGAAACAAAGCACAAGGGCCGGCCATATGTGGAGTGTGTTCTATGCAGGGACATCTCAACGATCAATGCCCTCAATTGATTGAGAATGGGGGTTGGGAAACTGCCCAAGCCGTGGGTTTCCAAGGCCAAACCCAACAAAGACACGACCCCTACTCAAACACATACAATCCGGGATGGAGAGATCATCCAAACTTCAAGTGGAGGGATTCTCAGCAAGCACAGCCACAAAGTGGATTTAGACAGCCCCCTGGGATGTTTCCAAAGCCGTATGCAGCCCCACAACCTCACCCAACTTCGGCCCAAACCAATTCAGGTTCGTCGTTAAATAATGATAAAATTCTTCAAGCACTAACCTCTTTAACGCAGGACATGCAGAGCATAAAACATCAAGTTAAAGAGGTGGATGAATTGAAGAAACAAATGGGTCAAATGGCTGAATTCATGGGCCAATTCCGAGAACAAGGCAGATTGCCTAGTTCAACCATTGTTAATCCTAAGGGAGGATTTGAAACTGCCCAAGCAATCACGTTGAGAAGTGGTAAGCAGGTTGGAACTGATTCACAACCATCTAGATCAAGTCAAGAAGAGGACAAGAAGCTGCAATTGGAGGAGGATGAAGCACCAAAACCCACGGCAAGGAATGCACAATCCTTGCCGCAGCCAATCCCCACTCCTAAACCGTCCTCAACCATCAAGGTAAGTTCCAATATGAATTCTTCAAGCTCTACTCCACTAATTGTGCCCTTTCCTGGCAGGTTGCGGCAATCAAAGAAAGAGGATGCTGAAAAAGACATTCTAGAGACATTCCGGAAAGTTCAAGTCAATATCCCACTCCTTGATGCAATAAAGCAAGTCCCAAGGTATGCTAAGTTTTTGAAAGAGCTTTGTACAACAAGGAGAAGGATTTCTAACAAAGAAGTGGTTCAAGTAAGTGAGAATGTCTCTGCTGTTTTACAAAGGAAATTACCCCCTAAATGCAAAGATCCGGGTAGTTTTACAATTCCTTGCGTTATTGGTAGTACTAAGTTTGAACATGCCATGTTAGACTTAGGTGCTTCAATTAATGTCATGCCATACTCTATTTATGCATCTATGAACTTAGGTGAGCTTAAAAACGATGGTGTTATTATCCAATTAGCCGATCGTTCTAACGCATATCCAAAAGGAGTTTTGGAAGATGTTTTGGTGCAGGTTGGAAATCTGATTTTTCCAGCGGATTTTTATGTGCTTGACATGGAGGATACACCCCATTCTACCCCATTGCCGATCCTCCTTGGGAGACCTTTCATGAAAACAGCCCGCACCAAGATCGATGTGTTCAAAGGGACGTTGACAATGGAATTTGATGGGGAAGTTATTGATTTCAATCTTGCTGAAACTATTAAATTTCCTAAAGAAAATCATTCTTGTTTTGCTATTGATATATTTGATGAATTAGCGCAGGATTACCTTGATTCCTTGGATAGGGACCCCCTTGAATCAACAATTGCACAAGGAATTGGGCAAAAACCCAATGTTGCCGTGCCTATAAGTGAAGAAGAGGCCGAGATGGTGGCTGCCCTAGAGTCACTACCTCAGCACCATGGTAAGCCTTCAAAACCAATTTCAATTCCAATTTCTACTAACAAGTTGTTACCCTCAGTGATTCAGGCACCCGTACTTGAGCTTAAACCATTGCCGGATCATTTGAAGTACGTCTTTTTGGGAGATAACGAGACATTGCCCGTCATTGTATCCTCCACACTCACGGCAACAGAGGAAGGAAAGTTAATTCAGGTGTTGAAAGAGCACAAAACAGCCATTGGATGGACATTGGCCGATATTAGGGGGATTAGCCCTACAACATGCATGCATCGCATACTTCTAGAGGAGGGGGCTAAACCAACTCGAGAGGCTCAACGCCGACTCAACCCTCCAATGATGGAAGTTGTGAAGAAGGAGATTATAAAGGTTCTTGATTGTGGAGTAATTTATCCAATCTCAGATAGCCGTTGGGTTTCACCGGTGCAATGTGTTCCAAAGAAATCCGGAGTCACTGTGGTGAAGAATGCCGAGAATGAACTTGTGCCCACACGTATCCAAACAGGTTGGAGAGTGTGCATTGACTATAGGAAGCTAAACGCCACCACGAGGAAGGACCACTTCCCTTTGCCGTTCATTGATCAAATGCTTGAAAGGTTAGCCGGTCATTCTTTTTATTGTTTTCTTGATGGGTACTCTGGATATAATCAGATTGTTATAGCTCCGGATGACCAAGAAAAGACCACTTTCACGTGCCCCTTTGGTACCTTTGCCTATCGTCGCATGCCATTCGGTTTATGCAATGCACCTGCCACCTTTCAAAGATGCATGGTAAGTATCTTTTCAGATTTTGTGGAGAAGATTATTGAGGTATTCATGGATGATTTTAGTGTTTTTGGGGATTCATTTGATGGGTGCTTAGATAATCTCACTTTGATTCTAAAACGTTGCATTGAAACTAACCTTGTTTTGAATTGGGAAAAATGTCACTTTATGGTAAAACAAGGCATAGTTTTAGGTCATATCATTTCAGAACGAGGAATTGAGGTTGATAAATCAAAAATAGATCTTGTACGCTACTTACCCTCTCCTACTTCGGTTAGAGAGGTTCGTTCTTTTCTTGGACATGCAGGATTCTATAGGCGATTCATCAAGGACTTTTCAAAGATTTCAAACCCTCTTTGCCGTCTCCTCCAGAAAGATGTAGCTTTTGACTTCAACGAGGAATGTGAGAAGGCATTCAAACACCTCAAAGAGATGCTAACTTCGGCCCCCATCATAGTCCCACCAGATTGGAGCCTTCCTTTTGAGCTTATGTGTGATGCTTCGGATTATGCATTAGGAGCTGTTTTGGGACAAAGGAAGGACAAGAAGCCCCATGTCATCTATTATGCATCTCGGACCTTGAATGATGCACAATTGAATTACTCTACCACTGAAAAAGAACTTCTTGCTGTTGTGTTTGCTTTAGATAAGTTTCGTTCTTATTTACTTGGTACTAAAGTTATTATTTACACTGACCATGCAGCTTTGAAGTATTTGTTCACCAAGAAAGAGGCCAAACCAAGACTCATTCGCTGGATGCTTCTTCTCCAAGAGTTCGATATTGAAATCCGGGACAAGAAGGGGAGTGAAAACGTGGTGGCTGATCACTTGAGCCGTATGGTGCATGAGGAGGATGCCGTGCCTATCCAAGAGACATTCCCAGATGAGCAGCTGCTGTCCATCAAGGTAAGTGAGCCATGGTATGCCGATGTAGTAAATTATTTGGTGTCTAAACACATTCCAAGAGAGCTAAACAAGCACCAAAGTGATAAACTTAAAAAGGATGCACGTTCTTATGTTTGGGATGACCCATATTTGTGGAAATATTGCCCTGATCAGGTCCTACGTAGGTGTGTGCATGATTCTGAGTTTAATTCAATTTTAACTTTTTGTCACACCTATGCATGTGGAGGTCACTTTGGTACTCAAAGAACAGCACATAAAGTTTTAGAATGTGGATTTTATTGGCCTACTATCTTTAGAGATGCTAGAACTTTTTGTATGACTTGTGATAGATGTCAAAGAACGGGCAATATAGGTCCTAAACAACAAATGCCGCAACACCCCATATTTAGTGTTGAAATCTTTGATGTTTGGGGTATTGATTTCATGGGTCCTTTTCCTTCCTCACATGGTTTCCTTTATATTTTGCTTGCTGTGGATTATGTGTCGAAATGGGTGGAAGCAAAAGCCACCCGAACTAATGATTCTAAAGTGGTTGCAGATTTTGTTAGAACTAACATATTTGCTAGATTTGGAATGCCAAGAGTCCTAATCAGTGATGGGGGCTCCCATTTTTGCAATCGAACCATTGAGGCGCTGCTCAAGAAGTATAATGTCACACATAAGGTTTCAACACCTTATCACCCTCAAACCAGTGGGCAAGCCGAGGTTTCAAATAGAGAAATCAAGCAGATTTTGGAGAAAACTGTAGGGCCAACTCGGAAGGATTGGAGTTTGCGTTTGAATGATGCATTGTGGGCATATCGCACTGCCTATAAAACCCCAATTGGAATGTCCCCATTTCGGCTAGTCTATGGGAAACCATGTCATCTTCCCGTCGAGTTAGAACATCGTGCACATTGGGCTGTCAAAACATTCAACATGGACATTGATGCCGCAGGTCTTCATAGAAAGCTTCAATTGAATGAGCTAGAAGAAATTAGGAATGAAGCTTATGAGAATGCACGGATCTACAAGGAGAAAACAAAGGCATTCCATGACAAGATGATTCGTAGCAAGCTGTTCTCTATAGGGCAGAAAGTGTTACTTTTCAATTCTCGCCTTCGTCTATTTCCAGGTAAGTTGCGTTCTAAGTGGATTGGTCCTTTTGTGGTTACTAATGTTTTTCCTCATGGTGCAGTCCAAATTCAAAGTTTAAAAACGCAACAAGAATTCAAAGTGAATGGACATCGATTGAAGCCATATTATGAGCACTTTGAAGAGCACATTACGGAGGATATATCCCTTAATGCCGTGAGCCCCATTGAAGAATAGAGGGAAGGTTCGTCCGGCTGGAAGACGTTAAAGCAAGCGCTTCTTGGGAGGCAACCCATGCAAATAAAGACGACCTAGGCACTCTCCGGCTCCAAAACCAGATTTGCGTTTCTAAACCCTACTCTTTATTGCTTTTCCTTTGCCATCTTGTTATGTTAGTTAGTTGTGTTGATTGCTGTTTGCTTTCTGTGAGTATATGTTTGAACCATTGAGGACAATGTTTGGTTTAAGTGTGGGGGGGTAACAAAGTGTTTTTGCATGAAATTCGTGGGTTTTTATCACCTATCACTTTGAATGTTGTTTTCAGTGTTTTTAAGTGTTTTTAAGCTGTTTTGGTGTGTTTTAGTGTGTTTTGAAAAGGAAATCCGAAAATACCATAAAAATTTGAAAAATTGTTTTGAAAAACCCAAAAAGAGTTGTTTTTGTGTGTTTGTTTGTGTCTTAGGGTACCTTCCAACACAATGATGAGGATTTGGTTTTTAATTGCATAACTGTTAAAGAAAGTTACAAACATGGATGAAAGTTTGATATGCTCTTTGGTTTATGCTTGGTTGTAGTTAACATTCATGAATTCACATGTAATCACAAAAAGGATAAAATCAGTTTTTGTAACATGCTTGAAGGAAGTAACTCAAACTAACGCTACAACCCTGAGAGACTTGAGCCTTTAACGTTCTTTGGAGAGTTAAAAATCTGTGCATTCTTTGTTTTCTAAAGTCGTTGCATGATCTCATTATTCTTTGCTTGGTTGCTACTTAGAAGGCGTTTCATCATTTAGTTCCAAATACTAGAACTCATACCCGTTTCATTCAAAGCATGAAATTGATTAGCATAACACATAATCAAGATGAAGTTGTTTAGTTTAAAACCAGAGCCAAAAAGCCTAACCCTTTGCATATGTATTGTAGGTTTAACCCTTTTGAGCCTTGTTTAGCCTATGTTCTTTGTTTACCCACATTATCCTTACCTAGCCTAGATTAGGACCATCTTTACCCTTGTTCTTAAGGCATAGTGAGCATGACCTAAGAATGAATTCCCTTTGTTCGTTATTTGGGCGGCAAAACAAGTGTGGGGGAAGGGATTTATGTGTCTGATTATGTGCCAACAAGACAAACAAGGGCACGGGTAGAAGAAGAAAAAAAAGAAAAAAGAAAGAGAAAAATTCGTGTGAAAAAGAAAAGAAGAAGAAAAGTTGTGAAAAAGTATGAAAAGTGTTCAAAATAAGTGAGATTGAAGCTCACAAGTGTTGATTGTTGAAGAAGGGGTCCAAAAAGTTGAATTCGGCCCTAAGTATGTGTTTTCTGTCCCTTTGTGTTCAAAGTGTACGGCTGCATTCAAGAAAGGGAGTTCTAAGAGTCATATTCATTGCTTTGCTTGCTATTGCTTTAAGAACGTTTGTTTTCCTTACCTTTCTTTGTTAGCCAATACCCCCTAGCCCCTTTACAACCCTATACTTCAATCTTGAGTGTTGTGTGTTTCAATATGTGGAGTTTGGGATTGGTATGAGCATATGGTGTCCCTGGTTCTCGCATCTAAGTAGCTCCAGAAATTGCTTTCTTTGTTATAAACATATGTGAGTGTTTGTTTTCATGTTTACATCAATCTTCTCACATATAACTAGTGTAGGGAGTGTAGTTAGAAAATCTGAGTGAAAATAAGAGTATATCTAGTAAGGAATTGAGGGATTCTCTAAGGCATGTTACTACATTCAAAATGTTGTTTTAATTGATTAAATGCGAGCTAATGTGTGGTAACTTTGATTAAGTATGTGCTCAAGGGTAGGGATAACTAAAATCTGTGGGAGTAATGATCTTTGGCATGTTATGTATCATTGAAGATCCCTGAGGTGAATGTTGGAAGGTTTAGGTTATGTTTTGTTTGTTTTGTTTTGCTTGAGGACTAGCAAAAGCTAAGTGTGGGGGAATTTGATAGGAGCATATTTATGCTACTTAGTTAGTGTGTTTCCTTGCATTTGCTTAGCTATTTGTTGCTCAGTATAGTGTTTAAAGTCATTTTCGTGTGTTTTTAGGTCCAAGAAGCAAAGTTGGCAAAAAGATGCATTTTGGAGCATTTTAGAGCAAAACTGGGCATGGAATGGATAGCACAAGCAATGGGCATAAGGATGGACGAATTTGGAGTTTAAATGAAGCTAGGATTATGTTTCAAGGTTGGAGAAATAAATTCAAATCATTGAAGATAAGGAATCAGCTCAAAAGAAGGAGGATTATCCAAAACATTATCCAAACAACCTTATCTTATCTTATCTTATCCAATCCTTATCTTATCTTAACAAACCTTATCCTATCCTAATCCTTTTCTAATTCAATTTCTGGTACAATGAGGGTTTTAATTTCAGTTTAGGAGACATAAAAACCTTATCTCCTCCATGCCGCACCTAGCCTTCTAGAATACCTTATTTCCTTGCCTTGCAAGGCTTTCTAGAAGCCTTATCCCACCTTATCCTATTGTGCCGCACCTTAGGCCCTTTTCCATTGGAAATCTGATTGTTTTGAGCCTATTTCTGGATGGATTTGGTTTTCTAGAAGTCCCAATCTGATTCACTTAGGGTTGTTGGTGCCTATATATATACAAATCAATCCTTTGCCGTGCACACCACCCTCCATACACAACCAATCACGCCAGAAATCATCCCCTACCCCCTGCCGTGCCATATTATCCACCCAATCCCAGAAAACCCCTCTTGTGCCGCAGCTATTCAAGGAAGGAGAAGGTGCTACTCTAAGTCGTGACTATTGCTGGAGCGTTCTTAGGTGTTGTCTATCCTTGTTTTCAATGTTTCAATTTAGTTTTCTTTGTTTAATTGCTGTCATGAGGAACTAAACCCCTATTAGTTAGAGGGGGAATTTGAAGCCATGAATATATGTTTCTTATGATTTGATTCACTCCAGTTACGATTTCATAAAGTATGAATGTGGTTTACTTTTCTGTGCTTATTAAGAACTTGTTTATGTATGTGGGTTGGGGGTCGACACTTGATTTGCATGCATGAATTTGATGCTAGAATATAAGGGAATTTCACCTAATCGTTATGAACTTATATTCACAAGTAGTAAAGGTTGCTAGTCACAATCATGTTAAGTAAACCCTAGGCTGGATTAACATGCGTATTCCATAGTTATGAATGCCTTGTCAATGTTTATGATTTCCATGGAACTTAATGATCTTTGATATGTATCTCTATCATGCGTATTCCATAGTTAGGGAACTTGATAAGAATAATTTGGTTGTGATGCGTTATCCATTCAATTCAATGAACTTAGGGAAATCTGAGAATTAATTAGTTCTATACAATTAATTCGGAACATTGTCATTCATAGTTTATCGAAAGAGTAACTGGGAATCAAGTTGTATGCATATGTTTATGTGTGGATAAGGATCCCTCTAACTAGCCATTCACCCATTCAAATCACCAATTTCGTGCAGATTTCATTAAGTACTTTAAGTTTCTTGTTTTGTTTTCAAATTCGTTCAAAAACAAACCCCCTTTTACTTGTTGAGTCATATTAGTTAAAATCTGTTTTGATTTGTGTTTTTAAGTGTCTTGAGTCAAGTTAAAGTCTATTTTCGTCCAAAGTAGTGTTTAGAGTTAAAAACTGCCCAGTTTGTGTTTTTAGGCAGTTTTGAGTGTTTTTGTGCTGTTTTGAGTCTTTTGAGTTGTTTTAGTGTTTTAGAATTTAGTCTTGCATTCTTTGAGTCTAGTTTAGTGTTTTAAACTTTGTTTTTACGTTTTTGAGTCTTATTTGTGTTGATTAGCATCCCTAGTTAATCCCCGGTTTAGAACGATCCCTACTTGCATCTTTACTACAATTGTCATCAATAGGGTTTAATTTGTGTGTCAAGTAATTCTCACACCACTACTGCTTGGGCTGGCCAATTCAAGGGCCGTCATGACAAGCCAACCATCGTGTTCGAGGCTGTGGCGTCTTACGACACATGGATTTGGCATGCTTTCTTCGGCGCTCCTGGATCAAACAACGATATCAACGTTCTTTGGTCTTCTCCTTTGTTCGATAATGTTGTCAATGGATGGGCACCAGAATATCGGTGGTAATATGTATGAGTTAGGTTACTACCTAACTGATGGTATTTATCCTACTTGGTCTACCTTTGTCAAAAGTTTTTCTCATCCCGATAGTGCAAAGAAGAAATTATTTTCGCAGAGGCAAGAGTCTTACAGGAAGGATGTGGAGAGAGCGTTTGGGATCCTACAAGCTCGATGGGCCATTGTTAGAGGGCCTGAACGATTTTGGCAGTCCGAAGACCTCCATTCAATTATGATGACGTGCATAATATTGCACAACATGATTGTGGAAGATGAGTACATCGAAATTGAAGAAGATTCAGATTCAGATGTGGATGATGACCAACCAACACATGCGAGAGCTATTGCAAGAGATGTTGAATATCTCGCTCCAACCACATATGAGACACGACATGATAGGGTCACCTTGAGTGAGTATATGAGACGTTTATATAGAATTCAAGCTCCTCAATGTCATGACACACTCCGCAAGGATTTGGTTGAGCATGTATGGTGCCGAGAAGGTGAACGTTGATGATGTTGGTTAAGCATTTATGTAATAATTTTAAGTGTACTATGTTGTTATTTTCTAGTAATAAATTTAAGTGTACTATGTTGTTATTTTCTAGTAATAAATTTAAGTGTACTATGTTGTAGTTTTCTAGTAATAAATTTAAGTGTACTATGTTGTTATTTTCTAGTAATAAATTTAAGTGTTTTTTTGTGCAAAGTATTTTGTCTAGTACGTTGGATAAATTATTGAATGGAGGTTGAATTATTGAAGGCATCTATTCTACATCAAAGTGTGGAATAATAAGACATAAATTTTTGGATAATTAATAAGACATAAATTTAATAAAGTACATAAACCACATAAACTTAATACAACCGATAATTCATAACTCACATAATTAATAAACTACATAAACTTAACACAAACGACAATTAATAAACTTAATTAATAACGCACATAATTCATACACTACATAAACTTAACAATGATATCCACTATCTTCACTTGGTGATGGACTTCGTTGAAATGTTGGGATATAGGGTTTAGAGGATTCATCATCTTGAAACATACTCCTTGAGGCAGACTTTCGCATAATTTCCTTTTGCTTACCACGTAAGAATTTCTTCCTCTCTGGAGTGTATTTGCTGAGGTCCGTCATCATGAATTCAATTTCAAACCTATTTTCCTCCCTATCTGAGATTTCCTTCATTTGCAAAAGCATTCGGGCCGCTTCTTCTTGGCGAGCGCTATGAGTTTCGTTCAATTTTGCAATTCCGGTATCAAAGTGTCCACTCATCGGATCTTGGGACTTCCCTTTTCTCTTTGCTTCCTTTTGCTTATCTCTTCCCGGGGGCCTTGCAAAAGAAGGAGATGGGGACATTTCATCGACACCTTCATCTCCGGCATTTGTCTCTGCAGCTTCACGTTGAAATAATCTTCCCCATTGTTGGTCCGCATCGATTCCCCACCTTGGACAATCCTTGAGGACGTCCCAAGCATGTTGCAACTTAAAAACTTGATTTTTTGGTGTCACTCTTGTCTTGTAAATTTCCATTGCTTTGTCACCCTATGCAAAAAATACATAAAAATAATTAGTTGCAACATAATATTATGTACATGACAAATAAAATATCAAGAACAAAACTCACAATTTCTGTGGCGCTTCTTCCACTAGCCATGCCAACCACGGCTCTCTCCAAGCTTTCCTTCCATAAAGTGCATGCTTTGTTGATAGTCTTCCACCGATCATAAACACCACCACCATCCCGCCCGCCGCCATTGCAGTTTTCTTGAAACTTTGCAATAATATTATCCCACAAAACCTTCTTATTTTGATTTATGCCAACTGCACCATCTTCGCTAACAGAAACCCATGCCAAGCATAGAGCAACATCTTCCTCACAGGTCTAATTACGACCTCTAACATGCTCTCTTGCCATGTTGAACAATTTGGAAATGGAAAGAAATGGTAGAAAGATAAATTGGAAGAATTGTAAGAGAAAATTGAGTTTTGTGTGGATGTTTGAACAAATACATAGGTATTTATAGAGTTTTTGGGTGAATTTTGAGTTAAATAATTTTTTTAAATTATTTTAGCCGTTGAATTTAAATTTGGGCCGTTAGATCTTTTTTTTTACCGTTAGATTTGATTATATTTGATCTCAGCCGTTGGATTCAATGTATTTTAAAATAACATATTTAAAAAAATCAAATTTGAATCTGGACCGTTGGATCAACCAACGGTCCTTCAAAACTAGCCATCCGATTGTAAAAGTAGCTGTTGGAATTCGATTGGTGGCCGACAAACGGTTGACAGCGGGGCCCACCCCTGTCGGAAACGAATTGCAGGCGCTCCGCGTGGGGCGCGTTGGAGCGTGAACGGGCCGAGATTGGCCCAAAGGCCAGCGAGTCCAGTCGCGCGGGAGGAATCCTGGGGGGTATTTAGCCCAGAAATAACTTTTGGCATTTAGCCCAAAAATTTGGCCTGCATTGGAGAGGGTTTGGGGGTGGTAATTTGGGGGGTAATTTGGCTTTTAGCCCATTGTTGGAGTTGGTCTAAGATGAAGGAATGTTTTTGTTGGCAGTTTGTGGGATTCTCTGTTAATACGTTGGAAAGCTTACTCTTGTAGAAGTAAAAATCGAGGGTTTCCGTATTAAGGCAATGTAACTCTGTAAGTTTAGTTCACTAATCTAAAAAACTTGGAGAAATAAATAATAGCTGAATATTATTAGCTGCAAATAGATCCTGGCAGTTTCCTTCACTGTTGCAACTTGCTAGAGGTGATCCAGAACTTAAGATTTGTTAGTTCTTTGCATGACGAAGGAACCCGTTTTAGGGAAATTATCCAAAAACCACATATCCTTGAAAGTATAAATTTTTCTTCAAATTTGAGACCCAACTGATATTGCTGAACTCAAGAATCTTCTCCAAAATTTGCACCCCCGGTGATTCCATTTATATCGATAGGTGCTGCGAAAGTTTCCAAAAGGAATTTTTTAACCGTTTTCTGCTTCGACGGGCTCCTTTTGTTATTTTTTAGGTAGATTTGATTCCACTATGTCATAACTGATCTGTCAATCTGTTAATTGTCTGCCGTTAATGAATATACTCATGAGAATCTAATCACATCAAATCTTGTCCAGTTACACTTGGCTCACTTAAGTCATGAATGCATTTCCACATGTCTGTTTTTTTCTTTGTCATTCTTGTCTATGAATCATGTACAATGATCATATATGGAAATAATTTGTAGCCTCCCTTTGTAGAAACCACTTCAAAACCTACAAACCTAACGTTGCACTGTCACACAGGTTATACAACTTTTAGGCTTGGGGGAATTCCAATTTTTTGTATATTTTCTGTACTCTGGGTTACTTAACAGCCAGGTCAGATAGAATGTGCTCAGATTGACACACCCGAACCCGTAGGTAGGGCGTGCTGGCCGTCACGCCCTACCTACGGGTTTGGGTGTGTCACAGATAGAATTTTGATGAGGAATCCCATTTTATTAGTGCACTAATTTGCTTTCTCAGTTGTATACTACACTAACTTCAGAAACGGTTTCTGTACTCTGGGTTACTTAACAGCCAGGTCAGATAGAACGTGCTCAGATAGAATTTTGATGAGGAATCCCATTTTATTAGTGCACTAATTTGCTTATGGAGCCCGTGACACAACACTAAGGACAAGGAACTGGGTAATATTAACATGGGGCAGAAGGTTTCCAGATCAGAAAATTCTGTTTTTTTTCTCTTTGGGTGGTCAACCATATATTTTCATAAAGATTTGAGATCTATAATAGGAAAACCTCTGTTACATTCTAACCATCTGGCAAAAAGTATTTTCTGGTTGGAATTTGTGTTGGCTATATGCAATAGTGCTTACACCCAACACTGACCTTTTAAAATAGGAATATCATCTGGAATACCACTTGTATTATTTAAGATATTAGGAAATGTGTTCGGTTGAATTTTTTTTCTTTTGGGTTAGAAAACGGGCACAAAGCCCAAACAACCACAACACAAAAAGAAAAACTTAACCCCAGAGCTAAAACAAACAGCTCTTGGCCAAGACACTCCAACTAAATCATCCAAAACATAAACAGAAACTTCAGGAGGAGGATCCTTAAAGAAAGAACAACCCAGTCTTTTAAGTTGAATTTGAGATGAGTAATGCTTTGATGTTCTGATATTTCCTATTCTTTTCTTTCCTTTATACATTTTCAATATTTACTTTACACTAGATAAAGTGTTGACTGTATAGGAGTATAGGAAACAAGTGTTTACACTGACAATGAGTATATACATTATACACATACGTTTATATATATATGTGTGTGTGTGTGTGTGTGTGTGTGTGTATGTATAAAATTGTTTGGGGAAGACAAAAATGAATGGTTTTCAGTTTATTAACATTGTTATCCTATACACTGCATGCTTTATCATCATTGTTCTAGTTCTTATGATCTCAGAAGTTCCCCCATGCGTTTATCCTTGTCACTCTTGAAAGTATAAAAAATACGTGTGCAGGGAAGAAAGGACTCAGTGAGCCGAGATCACTAACTAATACAAATCTAATACTAATGAAAATGCTAATATAATAGAAAAGAACTGTCTTTTCTGTATACTCAAACTAATCCAAACCTAAAATGGCTATGAAGTCTTAAAACATAGAGAAGAAAGGTGCACATAACCTTTGAAATTGTTGGAAGTTTATCCCGGTAAAGTTTGCAGACAACCTACTCAAAACAGCTTGTGAAAATTGACTGATATTCTGGTGACAATGACGATGTTCTGTGCATTCTGCAGAACTATTTGCTTCTGCAGAACTATTTGCCTAACTTTATCTCAATGAATGTGTTTCGAAATAAAGGGTGTGTGCTTCTCTAAATCCCCTAATATGGTCAGTGCAAATATTGTTGGTAATAACAAGGACGGTTAGTTTAATTAAGTCCATGTGGTTATACATAATTCTCGGATCTGGTTTTCAACAATTTTCTCTTTGTTCTGCAGTTTTGTCCCAAGAAGGGAGGCACACCACGGAAAAATGAAATCATATTCATTTCTCCAACAGGAGAGGAGATTAATAATAAAAAACAATTGGAGCAATACCTAAAAGAACATCCTGGTAACCCTGCAATATCAGAGTTTGATTGGAGCACTGGTGAAACCCCTAGGAGATCAGCTAGGATCAGTGAAAAGGTCAAGATGGCTCCATCACCAAAGAGCGAGCCTCCGAAAAAGAGAGGCCGAAAATCATCAGGTTCAAAGGACAAAGTGGAAGCTGCTGGAGGAGAAGCTGATGCTACAGATGAAATTCAAATGAAAGATGCAGAAGTAGATGAGAAGAAAGATGGAGGAAAAACTGAGGAAGAAACTGACCAGACTAAACCAGAGGATGGTAATGATAAGACCCCGACTGATGCTAAGGAAACTCTAGGTGAGGAGACAAAGGAAGATGCAGTAGAGGAAAACCCCACAGAGGAAGCAGCTGAAAACAACAAAGAAGATGTACCACAAGCTGAGGGAGAACAAGCAAATGGAACTAATGACAAGAAACAGGATGACACAGCTACTGTGACTGTTGAAGCAAATGGGGCAGCAGAGAAAGAGAATCTGTATGGAGCCACTCCTCCTATGGACGGAGAGATCAAAATGAAACAAGATGCAGCAGAGAACGAAGGGAAATGCAATGCTCAAGCTGAAGAAAAAATCAAGCCCAAGGACCGGGAGGTTGTTGAAAATGGAAAGGTTGAGCAAGTGGCGCAAGCTGATGCCCCACAACAATTGAGCAGCTGAACATACTCTACCACCTTTCTGGTGAGCTGTTGAATGTTATGTACTACCATTTATCGCAGTTGGGATTCTGTTAGATCCATTGAACTTTGTTTTGCCCCCTTTGTTCCAATGACTCCAGGAGTTATGGATGATTGTGATGTTAATGTTGTAATGTTAGACTTAACTGTATCTAGGGAACCAACCGGTCTGGTAGAATAGGTCGTACTTGTAGATTCTGCAACTATGGTTATTGAGTAGCTTAGATTGTAGAACGTAAGAGGTCCATAGTGGACCGGTTGCTTTTTATTCGTCGTAGATGGTCACTTGGTACATTTTGTTTTTTAACTTGGTACTTTAGTAATGTGACTAAAGTTTTATTCATCTTGTGTTCTGAAAATTGAAAATGTTCGGCCGCTGGAGCTTTTGTTTGAGGAGTGCTGTTTTGGCTTTTGTTTGAGGATTGCTGTTTTCAGCTGTTTCCATATTTTGGAACGGAATTTTGTTTTCGCAACTTTTGATATAAAGGGGAGGGAAGATTGGGTACTAGATTTTGCAGTTTTGCTCTGCTTTGCAGTTTGTAGGGGTTAGGGGAGAGCCACATTCACCCTAAACTGGATATAGTACAAGTTTATGCAATCGCTTAAGGAGGGCAGAGGTAGAAAAAAGGGAGTGTTAAACTTGTTATCCTTTAGTTTGGGTCTAACATTCCTGGTACAATGGAGATGGACATGCATAAAATGTGCAAGCCCATCTCCATTAGACAGAATAATGTTAGATCCAAAATTTAGGTTAGAGTTCTTTTTCCTTGTTCATTGCAATGGAATTTCAAAACACGGTGACGGTGACATTAGAATTGTGTTGAGTTTAATACTCAACTGGTAGCTGGCTTCTTGTGTGATCTAACCTAATCTCCTTTCCTTATAGGAAGATTATTCTCTCCCCCTTAGGTTTGAAAATTGTTGTACCAAAACAAAGCCTCAATTTGCAATTGCTTTTCCTATCTTTGTTTCACTCGACATCTCCAATTTGGAGAAGTGTCTTTCTTACTATCTCCAATTTGGGGAAGTGTCTTTCTTACTATTTTTTTTCTTCATTCACTCTCATATTTGTTTATGGCCTTAAATTTGAATAATTTATAAGAAAATCGAAAGAAAAATATAATTTATAAGAAAATCGAAGGAAAAATATACACGGGTGTAAAAGGAGAAAATAAATTTCATTATATGGTTATTCTCCTTTCCCAAGAAAGGTACTATCATCCATCCCAAAGAAAGAGCCTTTAGAGGAGGACACGAAAGCACTCCGATGGAAACAAGACGAGAAAGTGGAAAAGGTATACTTTGAATTTGAGACAGACAGTTTAATACAGACAGTTTAAAACTCCAGAGAGAGAGAGAGAGAGAGAGAATCTCTTGTATGCCCTTCCCCAAAAAACATTTGTCACCTTTGTATTAAAAATAAAGTTAAGAATCTTGGTATTCTTGTTCACAAGAATCACAACAATCTCATGACTCGGGGAAGGCTAAGAATCTTAGATGTTATGGATGCCTGAAGCAAAAGTATCGCATCATCCAAAGGATCGCTTACGGCGGTTTCTCGGCTGAGGTTCCCCAACATTCCTTTTCTACAAATGGAATGCTCTTTCATTGTTAATTGATCACCGAGAATTCAATGGACCTCTCTTTCCTCTGCCTCCTCCTACTCTTCTCAACCGCTGCATTTCTCAATGGTAATTTCTGCGACGCTTAATTTCTTTGAGTTTCGGAAACATGTTCCTCATGCTATATCAAACTCTTTTTATCATATGTGCTTCAACAATTAGTCTTTTACATGTTAATTTTGAATTTTATGTTCTTCAAATTATATTGCCTTCCAACCTCTCTATTCATTCAGCTGGCTAATTAATTTTTCTGTCTTTGTATTTAGTTGATGCATCTTTTTCCGGAACATATGGAGTAAACTATGGCAGGATCGCCGACAATATACCTTCGCCTCACAGCGTGGTGACGCTTCTTAAAGCGGCAAAGATAAAAAACATCAGGATATATGACGCTGATCATGAAGTTCTCACCGCCTTCAAGGGATCAGGTATAGAAATAATTGTAGGACTGGGAAATGAGTTCCTCAAAGACATCAGTGTGAACGAGGATCGCGCCACAAATTGGATAAAAGAAAATGTGCAGCCATACATTCCGGGGACTCACATTTCAGGAATAGCAGTGGGGAATGAGATCTTGGGGGGAACTGATATAGAGCTCTCAGAGGTCTTATTGCCTGCCGTAAAGAACGTTTACAATGCGCTCAGCCGGCTTGATTTGGCTAACTCCATTCAGGTCTCGAGTCCACATTCGGAGGCTGTGTTTGCAAATTCCTACCCACCTTCGGCCTGCATTTTCAAGGAAGATGTTGCTCAATTCATGAAGCCGCTTTTGGAATTTTTCTCACAGATCAAATCCCCATTTTATATAAATGCATATCCATTTCTGGCATATAAGAGTGACCCTGAGCACATTGACCTTAACTATGCTCTCTTCAAGAAAAATGCCGGGATTCATGATACAAAAACCAACCTGCATTACGACAACATGTTTGATGCAATGGTTGATGCGTCGTATTTTGCTCTGGAGAAGGCTGGATTCGACAAGACAGAGGTCATAGTTTCCGAAACTGGTTGGGCGTCTCGCGGGGATGAAAGTGAAGCAGGAGCCAACGCCAAAAATGCCAGGACATACAACTACAACCTGCGGAAACGGCTGACGAAGAAGAAGGGGACGCCTCATAGGCCAAAGACGGTTGTGAGAGCTTACATTTTTGCTTTGTTCAACGAGAATTTGAAACCGGGGCCGACTTCCGAGAGGAATTTCGGATTGTTCAAAGCTGATGGGAGCATTTCATATGACATTGGCTTCACGGGACTTGTTGGACCTTCTGCAGCATCCTCATCTCTTCTTAACTACAAGGTATGAGTTTCAAAACTACTCATTAATTCAAGTGTTATTTTTTATTTTATTTTGTTTCTCATTTATCTTAACTTTGGTTTATATTTTCAGGTTTTCACAAGTTGTGCAGCTCTTCTGCTACTATTGTTAGCATCATAATGTCTTTGAGGCTGTACAGTTGAAGTGTTTAGGGTTCTTTGATTAACACATATTGTTGCAACATGATCTCGATGTATAGACAATTCGATTCTTTTTACGTTATGATTCCATTGTCAAGTTAGACACCAGCCAATATTGCTGACGGTTTTCTAATAATATTCTATCAGTTCACAATTCCTTGTCTCTCTTTTCTTTTCTTGTATTTTATTTTCTTACCTAAAATAACGATATTGATTGGAAATTTCAAAAAACTGGACTGCATTGGTACATGGCATCATGACTTGCTAAATCCATATCTCGCGAGGACCAACACTACCAGAAATTACTATTTTCCGACGAAACAAAGTACGTCAAGTAACTTTACTTGACGGAATAAAATATTTTGTTGGGCAAAATTGGTCAACGTTTTGGTTTTTTTCAGAGACTTTTAGTTGACAAAAATATTCAATGAGCAGAGTGACCTTCGTCGGGCAAAGATGTCGCGCCAAGGAAAAAAAATTGGCGCATATTATGACACCTTTCTTCCTCGCTTTGTTTCTCTCCTATCCAGTGGCGGAGCCAGGAATCTTACCACAAGGGGTCGTAGTGTAAAAGTCCAAATAAAAATTTAGGATGGAAAAACATATTGAAAATGAAATCATAGTGCTTTCATTCATAATTCATAACGGAAACAATATTACAAGCTATAATTGTCCACGACGAGGTTTCATATTTTGAAAACGAAGCATTATAGCTTCATTTTCAATACAAGCAAAAATATCTCTCTCAATATAAACAAGCAAGCTATCACTCAACCATTGATCTCCCATTTTGTTCCTAAGTGAACCCTTAATAATATTCATGACAGAAAATGCTCTCTCCACTGAAGCAGTTGCAACTGGTAAAACTAAAGACAATGTAATGAGCAAATATACATAATTGAATACTTGATGCATCCTTGTCTCCACCATTTTTTTTGCAAGATCACCAATCATTTGCAATTGAGAGAAATCACTACTGGAACGCACATAATGAATATAAATCTCAAGTTGATCTTCAAGTGTCAAACGATCCTCATCCGAAAAGACTTGAGGATAAAATTGAGCAAGACGAAGTAGCTTTGGTTTATCAAAAGCTACAAATGAATCTTTTGGACTCAAACATGCCAAACAAATAAGCAACTCGGTATTTACCTCATTAAAGCGATCCTCTAACTCCGTAATTTGCTCATCAATGACATGAATAAAGAGCTCCACACGATAATGATGACGATTTGTCTTTATTGGAGCATTACGCCTTGACCTCCCTGAAAGCATAAATGCCTCTTCCATGTTAGGAACATCAATATGATGTTTTTCACAAAAAGAAGATACTTCATCAACCAATGCATCGAACCCATTATTCCTCATCCAATGTAGCTTTTCCTTGCATGATTTCACTAAAGCCATTGCATTCACAATTTCTTGATCTTTCCTTTGCAATGCTTGTGACAAATCATTTGTGAGTCCCAATATGACTTTCATCAAGAAAAGGTGAAACACAAACTCAAAAGTACGTATTTCTCTCATTAACTTATTTGCTTCACCCGCAGTTTCATTGGGATTATCATCAATAACCATTTAAAGCACATGAACCACGGATGAAAACATGGAAATGATGCTAATCAAGGTACCATAGTGTGAGTTCCATCGTGTGTCACCGGCACGTTTGAGACTTGTTTCTTGATTTAAGCCTCGCCCCGTTATAAGACAATCATTTTCAAAAGCTATCACAAGCTCTTCTTGAAGTTGTTGTCTAAGTAAATCACGCCACTTACAAGATGCTCCAACATGATTAACCACGCTATTAGCCGTTGCAAAAAAAGAGGCAATGTCTATATTCTTCTTTGCTACAGCAACAAGAGCTAGTTGAAGTTGATGAGCAAAGCAATGAACATAATATGCACAAGGTTGTTCCCTCAATATCTTTGTTTTAAAACCATTCAACTCACCTCTCATATTGCTAGCACCATCATAACCTTGTCCTCGTAGCTTGGAAATGCTCAAACCGTTGCGAGAAAAGAATGTGTCAATAGCATCCTTTAGTGAACTTGAAGTAGTGTCGGTAACATGTTGGATGCCCACAAATCTTTCAATTACATGCCCGTTGTCATCCACATAACGCAACACCATAGCCATTTGCTCTTTCACCGACACATCACGTGCTTCATCCACCAATATTGAAAAGAATCTATCTTTTAAACCATCCATGATAGCATTAAGTGTTTCAAGGGCACATGAATTCACAATTTCTTTTTGAATGCAAGGAGCTAGTAATTTGAGATTCCCCGGAGCATTTTCTAGCACAACTTCTCTAACTTTATCATCATTATCTGCAAGGAATTGCAATAGCTCCAAGTAATTTCCCCTATTGCTTGAAGTGGCACTTTCATCATGGCCATGAAAAGCAAGACCTTGTTGCAATAAAAACTTAGTGCACTTGATTGATGCTTTCAAGCATGTGCGATAACCCTTACGAGCTTGGTCGGAGTGTTTGCTCACTGCCGTTTCAATATGTGTAGCTTGATTCATCAAATTTGTAGCAGCTTCTCTAGCCTTATTATGAACACTCCCAACCGGTCCAACATGCATCTTAAATCTTTCTCTCCCTTTCTTCCAAGTCTTAAATCCATCTCTAGTGAAAGCTTCACTACCCACTTGTTCAAAATTGGATTTAAAGAGATAGCAATAGAGACAAAATGCCGCATCTTTAGATATACTATACTCCAACCAATCAAACTCATCAAACCATTGGGGAATGAAGCGTCGATTAATTCCCGACATATTAGTTATTGGGAAATTATGACCTCTAGGTTGACAAGGTCCTTTTTGTAGATATGATCTTCGGACCTCATCTCTCATATTAGTATCATAATCTATCATTTGAGTTCTTAATCCAGGATCCGCTTGAAGATTACCCAAAACACCATCTAACTGACTTTGTCTTGAACTTGGAGTTCTTGAACTACCAACAGTATTTGAACTATCAACATTATTCGAACTACCCGAACCCGATGATGATTTTCTCTTAAAAAACCGTTCCATAATAATTCTACATATACAAAATATTCAAAATAAATACTCACAATATAAACAAACCATCAACATAATCAAAATAAATATGAATTGGATTTCAATTAAATTAAATTGTAAAATGGAAAGAAATTTTTTTTTATAGTATCGTTCCATTAAGTAAACTATACTAACATGCATAATAACTAATCCAACCAAGCCAACAATTCAATTAATCAATACCAATTAGCATACAAATTATTCAATAAATAAAAATTCAATTCAACTAATCATATGAATAATTGTATACATTATGTAATAATTCAATTAATTAATTGAACATGATAATCAACAACCAATAACCAACTTAGTGCATTACCATATGAATATGATACAAATTATGTAAGAATTCAAATTTTAATTTCACCCTAAAAATTAATTTCATATCAATAATCAACAACCAATAATCAACTTAGTGCATTTCCATATGAATATGATTCTATTTCTATAACAATTAAATAAAATTTGTATTAAATAATTTTTTAGGGTTAGTTAGGGATTTTAAATTTACCTTTGAAGTTTGAAGTTTGAAGGTTGGCTGAGGCTCGGCTCAGTGGCTGGAGGACTGGAGTGAGATTGTGAGACAGTGAGAGAGTGAGAGGACCTCCGTCCGTCCGTTGCTTGCTAGTGTTGTTTCTGGGATTTGGGGGAGGGAGGCTCTCTGCCTTCTGAAATTGGGCAGGGCCGAGAGAGAGAGAATTCAGACTGGGGGACTCACGGTCCCCCCCGCAACTTATATATATATTTTTTTCAAAACGGCGAAACGACGTCGTTTTGGCCTGGTTTAAAAAACAAAAAAAAAAAAAAAAAAAAAAAAACCAGAAATCTGCTGATTGCAAATTGCCCAGAAAAACCAGAAATCCGGCGAGGCGCGCGCGCGCGAGGGAAGTGGTGGCGAAGCTGGGTCCAGTGGTGTTTCCCGGCGAGGGGAGTGGCCCTCACGAGTCACGTGGCTTCGCCACTGCCTGCAAGTGTTCTTCTTCTTTCAGGCATTTCGTCGACCACGTGGTGTGCAGCTCCGAGAGGTCGCACCAGCAGCTCCTAAGGTTATTTCCATGGCTTCCAAGGGGTCGTCCGACCCCATTGACCCCACTATGGCTCCGCCTCTGCTCCTATCTCTCTCTGCAAAGTCATCTCCCTGTCTGTAAAATCTCATCCGCCTCTCAGCTCTCTCTCACTCGCCACCTCTGCTCTTTATCTCTCTTGCCCTTTCTCTCAGTCATCATCTATGCTCTCTTTAACTGTTATATTAGGAATTTTTTACTACGAATTGATTCGATTTATATGTGAAATGTTGTGAATATTTGTGAATTTGTACAGGGAAGGGGGTGGGTTGGGATTGGGTGGGTTTGATGGTTGGGCACAGTGGGTGGGCTAGGCTTGGCTGGGCTTGATAAGTTGTTTTTCTAATTTTTTTATGAAATATTATAGTTTTTAGGTTGTTTAGAATTATTAGGAAATTTTAGATATATTAGAAATTTTTGAAATAGTATAAATGTTTAAGAGATATTAGATGTGGGACCATGATTTTCCAATGTTAGAGTAAAGCTGATCAGAATAGAGTTACCTCAGAAGTCAGGTCATGTACTCAACGGCTCCGAGCGAGCTGTATCAAACGGAACACCAGTGCCACCATCACCTTGTTTTGGGAAAACGAAGTCTGAAGCGATTCTACTGGATTGCCATGCTTGTTCTGTAAGACACGAGACTTGATCTGGACAAGGACACAATCAGATTCCTCATAAGTCTTAGAGTTCCTACAATCTAGGAATTGGTGTGCATCGCAAGTAGATACACTCCTAAGAGGATGCAATATCTAGTCCTATATATCCGCTAGGATTCTTCTGGTTTAGTACAAGGATTCTATCCTAAAAAGGTCTTTCTCTCGGTCAATATAAATACGCTCGTCTAAATTCATCTTTTGTAACGTATTCTTAACACACTTATTCTCTTATCCACTACTCGAGTCTAAAATTGTTTACTAACTTGACCGTCGAAGAGCCTTTGACCGGCACACCCACTTCGGTCTTGAGCTTACTCACGAATGTTTCTTGTTTTACAGGTTACCTTAATCTGCGCCTCTACCATCTGCAGTTGTGCGCAAATTTGGTTCCAACCATTGGTGCTTTCTTTGAGAGCTAAACTCCTATTCCTCTCGGCCCATATCAATCTACCATCATGAAAACAGTTCCATAGAGATCACGCCGCGACGACACTATCAGCACGCTCGACAAAGTGGCTTCCTTCATGAATGAATTATGAGAGAGCATGTTGAAAATACGTGCGTCGATAAAAAAATCTACAAAGAAGCTTGGTGGCCAAAGAATGAGCAAGGCTAGGGAAACTCGAAAAACGTATGAAGGATGTTGAAAACACCATATTTCACCGAGAACAACAGCTAATATAGGCAACACTTGAAGCACGGCGTGGGAAGCCTAGAAAGACACATAATCCCTTTCCAACCTGATACCCCAAAAATGGGTCTCTCCTCGGAATTAACCATGTGAATAGAAGACGTGGATGCCAGAGGAAGATTCATACTGAAAAAGAAGGAATGTGCCACAAGCTTCGGCCAGCTAACAAGTCACCATCGATCAGCTCGGACACCTCGAAGTTCTTAAATCCTGAAGTTGAAATTGTCCGCCGTCTCCGCAACAACATTTTCATCACTAAACAACAGATCGCCAACACCATGGTTAGACGAGTTCTAGTATATAACCGATAAAAAATTGTCCATTTTGAGGGAGCGGCCCAAAGAATAAATGTTCTTGGCAACGTCAAGACGAGGATAACTACTCTCTAAGCCCTTAACGGAACATAGTGCAAACTCTAGGAACGATAAAACTAATGGTTCTGACAAAACCGCACGGCCAAACAGTGACATTCTATGTTATCGATCAACCAGCACCCTACAACACCATCCTCGGACAAGACTGGTCACATTATATGGATGCCTCCTCTGTAGCTAACTTTGCGCTACCATATCGCTTAACTCCAAACAAAATCTATCAGAAGCACAAGAATAAAAGAATCAGGGAACTGCCGACAGAAAACGGAGCCCTCTCTAAAAGACAGATCCCTTCCCATGATATGTAGGGAGTCCTTTACGGACCCAATCGCAACTCTACTGTCTGCACGAAGGAAATTCATGGAGAACTCATCTCCTAACGCCCCACCATAGGCTTATTGCCAAAAGTGATCCCGGGTGTAAATTCTTACATTATATCATCTTTTCCTTAGAACTACATCAGTGATCTGATTCCCTTTCCCGGAGATATGTAGGCAATCCTTTGTGGATTCAATCACACCCTCTTGTCAAACAATCCCATTCCCTTTATCAATCTATCTGTCTTCGAAAACTTCGCACAGTTGCAAATTTGACAAAATTCAAAAATAAACACACCCTTAATGTTTCTTTTTGCTTTTTGAACATCTTATTTGAAATAATCTTTTCGACTCATTTGACCGATTGGACTAACAATAACGGAAATGCGACAAAGTCAAGGAACGAAAGTGAAAATTTGAGTAAATTACCAAAACAAATGTGTAGGTAGTTGAATCACGGATGAAATTAAGCATATTCTTTTTTATTCTTTTTTTGGTACAAAAATTAATCAAACTTTATTATATTAAGAGGAAATTATAATTCCGTGCAACTTTTCTATATCTTCTGGACAAAATAGTTGTGCCTTTTTAAGGTTTGATGAAAGTGTTTGCACCAATAGACACCTTAGCATTTTCTGTTAATTTAAATTACATGTCATTGTTGTATTTTTTGAAAATAAAATGTTAATTATTAATTTCTGAATTTATACTTTACTTGTTTGATGCGTTTTTTCATCATTTGGTGGGGATATTAGTTATTAACTCTGTTATCTCTTTTTCGGAATATGTTTTTTTTTTTTTTTATGAAAAAATAAAAAAATTGTCCTGCAAGGATTAAATATTATCTCTTTTTCCTAACAGTTTGTTTTTAATACTTTTTTTTTTTCAAACGGTTGGTGATCCAACATAAAAAGTAATGTATGATTTTTTCACATTTCTTCGTCAACCTATTTTTCTTTGGTTTTTTTTTATTTTTTTATTTTTTTACTTATAGTTGTTGACAAACTATTATTAAGTACAACACATTATGTATATATTACCATTGGGTATGTTTAAATTTGTAAAAATCGTTGATTGGTACGTTTATTTACGATTTTAGTACGTTTGATTTGGTACATATTGTTAATATCGGTATGTTTATATTGTTGTTAGTCCTATTTTTTCTTTATATATATATATATATACACACACACACACATTATATCGGTACAAAACTGTTTTAGAAAAAAGATTATATTAAATCTTAGATAAACATTGCTAAATTCTAGGAAGTATTGCAAAAATAAATTGTACTTAACTACGTTTCTTTTACAATTATTTCTAAAGGGGGAGAGGGTAATCAAAATGCTAATAGATGTGCATATAAAACTGACCCACCTATATCAAAACATCCCTTACATTAAATCATCGCCATGGTTAATAGATGTGCATATAAATCCATTTATATAGGCAAATAAAACGCTTAGAGTAGTATTTATTTTGAAGCACAAGTTATAGTTTTAACTCTCATGAATTGCGAATTCAATACCTAATTATAACTAATTCATTGTACGATATAGCTTAAGCCTCCACTTTCCAAATATCATTGTATAAAAAATCATTTATACATGTCTTGTCCCTTTGGTAGTGTTTGGTACGCAGACGGGACGGAACGGGATAGGATGGGACGGGACTGGACGGGACGGAACGAAGGTTCCGTGTCATGTTTGGTACGCGTAGAACGGAACGGAACCTAAAGATTAAAAGACTAACTTACCCATGCATCATATGCCTTACAATAAACACAAGAAAACCCCTATTAATTAAAAACCAGAAAACTTTCAACAAGCTATCAATCCCAGATTGTCTTGGTTGTAAGCTGCACAGAGGTTAAAGACAGGACCAGTAATTTTGTGGGCAATTTCAGGATTGAACATAATCTGACTTCGATGATCTGGTCGAAGATAATGAAATTCTTCGAGCAGATGGTAGAGGTTTGAAATTCAACACCAAGGAAAGGTTTAAAGTTTACTTCTTCAATTCCAGATCAATAGTAAATGCCCTCACTCTTCCACAGGAAAAACTAAATGGAAACAAAATCCCAGAGTCAATCAAACATTATCCAACACTTCGCACAATTAAAAATTACTTGAACAGAAGCTAATTACACAGAAACACCCAAAAAACAGACAATCAGCAGAATTAAAAATTACTTGAACAATTAATCCTAATTCAAAACCCAGAAAACATCCAATCCTTTCAAGCTCCCTCACCAACTCCTCAATCCTGTTTGAGGAAGCAACCAACTGCAACTTTTTTTGGTGCAAACTCTTCTCCTGATCAGCAGCAGCCACCCTGGCAAGATCTAGAGCCTCTCGAGCCTCTTCCTTGCGGAATCGGAGCTAGACAACCTCACCCTAAATTTCAAAAATGTCCTTCTCAGCCTGTATACGCTCCATACGTTGTCGTCGTTGTCGGCCTGGCTATGGTGACAGCGCCGGAGAAACCGAGAGGCTACACAATCACAATCAGATTGAACCTAGAATGGAGATGCAGAGCTGAAAGTTGACAGAGAGGCTACACAGAAGAGGATGAGGAGGAAGGTTGCGAAGGGGAGATGCAGGGATGAACAAGTTTATAGCGGCAGAGAGGAGAAATGATAGTTTTTTAGGAGGATGAAATGAAGACAGCGGCAGAGATAAGAGAAGATTGTTTTTAGGGTTTGTTGAATGATTTAGATGGTGTAATTTTTGAAAAAGACATGGGGTATATTTGTCTTAAAATGGTAAAACATTGCGTTCCACAAACGTGGAACAACCCGTTCAAGGGGGTAGGCGGGACGCAAAAACACCCAAAATCTGTCCCGTGGAATGGAACGGGGGACAGAACGCCTCGTCCACCCATTTTTGGCGCACCAAACGCGGGCTGGAACGCCTCGTCCTGTCCCGTCCCACGTACCAAACGCACCCTTTCGGAACATGTAAAGATATTTATTTTGCACACAATTGTACCGGTCTTCTTCGTAGCTTGGTGGACTTGGTTGCAGGTTCGAAGGCTGATATTCGTTGAGATGGCGAGTTTGATGATAATGTGTTCGTATGTATGTATAGCTTTACCCTATAATATCCTTAAAATGAGGTATTTTAAAATACCTCTGTTCTTTATGCTGTTTTCTCCCCTCTGTTTTATTTTTTTTATTTTTTTTAGCTTTACTGAAAGGTAAACTTGACATTGGTGTCGTGTTTTTCGTATTCGTGTCATACCCGACACCTTAACGGGTCGTGTAACACCCGTTAAAATAAACGGATAATATGACCAGACTCGAACATGACCTATTAATATTAACGGGTAACATGACCCAATCCATAACCGTTAAAGAAAATGTATATTAAACCAATAAATAATCAAATGAAAAATATAATATTAAATTAGTATATATATACCACATTGTCACACAAATATTACTTCAAAATATAAAAATACATTTGTCTTTCGAGTATCACATAAATATTAGTTAATGTAGAAGTGTGAAAAGTATTGAAATTTTTTTTATAAACTCTAGTAATGACAAGCTTACAACTTTAGTTAAGGGCTCTACTTCGAAATTCGTCATTATAATCACATAAACTATAAATCCAAATTTAACCGTTGATTGCCGTTTATATTTATGCTCCATTCTTCTCACCAAATATATATATATATATATATATATATATTTCAGATTTTATATTTTATATTTTGAAAACATGATCTTCTAGAGGATGCAGGAAGATGAACAGTTCGGATCGTTGATATTACGTTCAGAGTTTTCCGTTAGTTAAAATGTTGCTTGGAGTTTATAAAGTCTCTAAAAACTATATAACATCAACTCATATTTCAGTTAACAGTAAATATCAGAACATGATATCAAAGATCCGAACCGTTTATTTTTATACTTCCGCTAAAAGATCATTTTTCAAAAATAAAATCTGAAAAACAAAATTCGGTGAGAAGAATAAAGCGTAAACGACATTCGACGGTTAAATATATGTTTAAGGTTTATGGATTATGGTGTTAGATTATGAAGTTGACCCCTTCAAAAAAGTTGTAAAGCTTGTCATTACGAGTGATTGTATATTTTTTTTTCCATTTTTCACAATTCTACAGTAATTATTATGAATTATATTAATTTTGCACTCAAATAAAAAACACTATTCATGGAGGTTTGGAGGGTTTTAAAAATATAAACAACGATGTAACCATTGACTACGCATGGAAAATACAATGACGAACGATGATATATTCTTTCACATTTTTCACACTTGTACATTAGTTATTATGAATGTTTATTTATTTTGAACTCCCTTAAAATACTATTCACGAGGGTTTGTAGGGTTTTAAAAATTCAAACGATGGTGTACCCATCTCAAAGTGTAGAGGATATGATTACGAGTGTTTGCATATTTTTCATATTTTTTGCACTTGTAAATTAATTATTATGTTGTGGCTTATTTTATTTGACAATGAGAGAGGGGAGGAGTGACAGAAAGAGCGTAGGGAGAGAGATGTGTTTGTAGGATTGTGTAGAGGATGTGTTACTCCCCATACACAGTGCCTTTATTTATAGTAATAAGGGAGGGAAGAATCCTTCTCCTCCAAGGAATACAAGTCCTAATAAGGAAGAATAACTAGTATCAAATCTAATATAGGATTTACACAATCACACTTTAATACAATATTTATAACACTCCTCCTTGAGCGTGTAAATACTCAAGTAGATTTGGCATCATGTACAGTTGAGAAAGTCGACTCGTGGGCACTGATTCTAAGGCACGCTAGTCTCAAACAAAGAAGGAACTGGCATATGGAACTAAGTCTCACAAAAAAACCCAATGGCTGTGGTAAAACCTGAGTAGGGACAAAACCCATAGTCTAAGAAAAAGTGCGTGAGAAAATGCAAAGTCCAATGAAACGTCTACGGGACGTCATCAGGGATATGATCAACCCAAGGTGGGTGGCTCGTCACAACCTTGTTAGGTAGCAAAAATCCAAAGGGAAAAATGCTTCAGGATACTTCCCCTAAGTTTGACATGATTCCAAAGAGAACTAACAATGTTACAACTCAGAAAGTTTATGCATACCTATTCCTTGAACAAGCTTCTGAAACGTCACCTTCGGTAGTGATTTGGTGAAAAGGTCCGCCAGTTTGTCTTTGAACGGATTTGTGTGACTTTAATCTTATGATGCTCTTGTTGTTGATGTGAGAAGAAGAACTTCGGCGCAATGTGTTTGGTGTTGTCTCCTTTGATGTAACCCTTCTTGAGCTGTTCGATGCATGCTACGTTATCTTCATAGATCATTGTGGGGATGCCAATGACAGGGTAAAGATCGCATGAGCTTAGAATATGGCCCATAACTGCTCTCAACCAGAAGCATTCCCGAGTAGCTTCATGTAAGGCGAGTAATTCAGCATGGTTAGACAAAGTGGAAACTAAGGTCTGTTTAGTTGACCTCCAAGATATTGCGATGCCTCCATTGGTAAAGACATAACCTGTTTGAAAGCGCTCTTTGTGTGGATCAGATAAGTAACATGTGTCGGCATAACCAACAAGGCGAGAATCGACTCAAGAATTGAGGGGGATTGCAGCATCACTCGAGGATCCGTAGGATAGAACATGCCTAAATCCGTAGTACCCTTAAGGTGATGGAAGATGTCCTTAACACCAGTCCAATGCCTGAGTGTCAATGCATTACTGTATCTTGCCAAAAGATTAATAATGAGGGAGAGGCATTGAGCTAAGTACAATAAAGTGTCTATTGTACTTAGATAAGGAACTTTGGGTTCCAAAATCTCTTCTTCATCCTCATTCGGACGGAAGGGATCTCGTTTGCATCTAGTGATCGAACGACCATAGGAGTAGTCGAAGGCTTCACTTTATCCTCGTTAAAGCAGCACAACATCTTCTGGGTGTAGTTGGATTGATGTACTAAGATTCCATCCGAACGATGCTCTATCTCGAGAGTGAGACAGTATCGAGTCTTTCCTAGATCTTTAATCTCAAATTTTGACTTTAGGTGCGCGGCAGTTTTCTCGAGCTTTTCAGGAGTTCCGATGAGATTCATGTCGTCAACATAAACTTCAACAATTGCAAAACCAGAATATGACTTCTTAATGAACACACAAAGGGCATAGTTCGTTGTTCACATATCCCTGACTAGTCAAATACTCACTCAGACGGTTATACCACATTCTTCCAGATTACTTCAAATGGTAAAGTGAACGCCTCAGCTAAATTGAGAGCGTGTTATGAGGTCTGGAACTATTTGATCCAGTCAAAGTAAGTCTTTCGAGAACTTTCATATAAATTTCTATATCAAGATCCCCATAGAAATACGCAGTTACTACGTCTATAAGTTGCACACTTAGTTTTTCGGAAACTACCAAACTGATAAGGTAGCGAAAAGTAATCACATCCATAGCGGGTGAATAAGTTTCGTCATAGTCAATCTCGGGGTGTTGTGAGAAGCCTTCCGCAATAAGATGAGCTTTGTAACGCACAATTTCGTTCTTCTCATTACGCTTCCGAAA
Source organism: Heteromeles arbutifolia (assembly GCA_024362995.1). NCBI lineage: Eukaryota > Viridiplantae > Streptophyta > Magnoliopsida > Rosales > Rosaceae > Heteromeles > Heteromeles arbutifolia. The sequence continues at coordinate 21,205,659 of JANCRC010000012.1, forward strand.
GAAAACCCACTTCTAGCCAACAGGCTTCACATGTGGAGGGGTTGACGTTACAGGTCCAAACACCTTACGTTTCGCAAGTGAATCGAGTTCAACTTAGATTGCTCGTTTCCAATTTTACCAATCTGTTCTATGTCGACATTCATCAACGGAACGAGGTTCAATGTCATCGCACAACATGATCTCAATAGCCACTACATATGCCAATGGATCGTCAATTATCATCTCATTTCTACAGCAAACATCATCCAAGCTAGCATAATGGACCGAAGTCTCATGATTCTCGGGAGGTGGATTTGTCTCTTCAAGGACGCTTCCGTAATCTAGAATTTCCTCATGAGTTGGATAGAATGAGTAAGCGATAGTCAGATTCACGGTAGGCTCAATGGCCTGTATCGTGGGTTTCCTCTTTTGGGGGTGTGAATCCTTTGAACCAAAAGGTTTGCCACGCTTTTGTGCAGGGGCAGATGATTGGCTAGCCGCTAATGTACGTGGATCAGCCAAAATGGCCTCCCGGGCCTCCAAGAGGGAAGTCCGTCGTATCATCATCTTCCACAAAAAGTATCCATTGTTTGTGTTCTTCAAAGTACACTTGCCCAACTAATGAACTAGCTAATCCACAACTATCTTTCTTCTTCTTCTTGGTGTGTGAATTGGGAGTTGCTGGAGACAGAAAGAGTGATAAATGGCTGCAGCAACAAAAGCTTCGATCTTTGCGGCTTCCACTCAACATTTTCCTACCACACCCTCCATTTTTGGTAGCAAAGCAAGGCCACCTGTTTCAAACACTCTTGGTATGCTTCTTCTCCTTTATTTGTTGGAATCTTCTTTCCGTAGTTTAGTTTTTTTATTATTTAGCTTTATATAAAAGATAGTCTATACTAAATTATTCTAAACTTTGGGAATGGAGATTTGAACTTAGGTGTAGAGCAGGAGCATATTGCTCTAGCTAACTCAACTAAATTTTTGTCTACTCCCGTAGTTTAGATTAGATTAATTAGAATATCGCTTAAAATTGTGGGATTCTAGAATGAAATATAGAGAGTCTCCACTATAACTGGTCATAGGTTACCTTCAAAGGCTGTCAATCGGAACGGTTCTATGAAGTGTGCCCATGTCTATGTGGCTTTTGAATGATATATCATTTATCTTATCAAATTTGAAATTTGAAATTTGGGAAAGAGAGAAGGATTAGTGTTTGCTAATCTTATCTTAACCACTTTTAATTAAGATGCTACTATAAATGTATCTAATATCAGCCCAATTAGTTGGCTATAGAAGAGCAAACAAGCCAAGGCTAATTCAACGAAAGCCTAATGTAATCACAACAAAGCTTATCAAATTTAAGCAGGTTTAATTGTTTACTCATAAAGCTGTTTGCCTATGACAAGTCCTAATTTCAATGGATTTATGTTTTAAGATTTCAAATGCATAACGCTTGAGCAATGTAATGCAGCTAGTAGTTTTCGGGGTTCATTGTTGGCAAGGAGTCCTTCGACAAGGAAGAAAGTTGTGAAGAGCAATGGGAAAGTCAGTGCTGCTGCAACTACTTTTGCACCAACTCCTGTAGAGGAACCCAAAGAGTATGAGCTTTCAACTCCCCCTTACTGCAATTACATTATCCACATTTTATCACTAAATCTTGACTTTAGTCTAGTATGCTTTTTCGGGATTTTTAGTTGTTCTTTGAGCTAAAACTAGTGACCATCTACATGAAAGTGTCATACATGACCGTGGTAAAGTGAAAAATGTAAATATCATCTTTTCAGGTTCTCACTGCCCTCATGGGCTATGTTTGAACTTGGGAGAGCTCCTGTGTATTGGAAAACCATGAACGGTCTTCCTCCTACTGCTGTAAGTATGGCATTGTTGTCAAATAAGTCAGGTTTTCTTTATCATCGTTTTCTTACAATAAACTCGTTTGCAAACTCTGGCAGGGAGAAAAGCTAAGGATTTTCTACAACCCAGCTGCAAATAATATTGTCCCAAATGAAGAATATGGGATTGCATTTAATGGTACTTGAACACCATGTTCTATTATTTATTGTTAACCTTGTGCGTTGTTTGCCATACATTGTTGTCGGGATTCCTAACAACTCGAGTTTTTTTAACCGTAATGGTAGTCTAAACTACTAATCACTTCATAAGTTTTCCTTCCCCATTTCCAGCATTGATGATCCTCTTGAATTCACTTAATAGCCGTGAATGATTTGTAACAATGCTGAAATGAGTGATCCGGAGCTTGTCTTGGCTCCTTGTGCTTCTTATACGAGGTTTGGAGCTTTGTGCTCCTTGAATTCACTTACCTCATTCATTTTTCTCTGCTATTTCCTCTACCCTTCCCTTCGTATTTTTCCTTATGTAAATCCAAATTCCAGGATTACATGCGTATGTTATAACCAACTATTTTACTATTGCAACTCATTGATCAATTATGTCCTACTTTTGTGGTTGAAAACTCCGCTGTGTTCGTCTTTGCCTTTTCAGTTCCTGGTCACAGTTGCATTCTATTGACTTGGTTGTATTCTTGTCTTCACAGGAGGTTTTAATCAGCCTATAATGTGTGGTGGTGAACCAAGGGCAATGCTCAGTAAAAGCCGAGGCAAAGCTGATTCCCCAATTTATTCCATCCAAATATGTGTTCCTCGGCATGGTTAGTATCATTCAGTTAAAGGTTCATCTTTCACTTCTTGGCTATATAACTTTGTTTTTCCTAATCAACTCTTCTTAATTTCCAGCCCTAAGCTTCATCTTTTCGTTTACAAACGGAGTTGATTGGGACGGTCCTTACAGATTACAATTTCAAGTTCCCAAGGGTTTGAAGAACAAACCGATTGAATTCTTTAACGAGGTAAAATCATTCTGTCAAAGTTTGGAATCTACCATCTGCAGCTTCAAATTGTTGATCTTATGCTGCTCAAAGCACTATGAAATGCTAGCGATATCCACTATCAGAATTGTTGAATCAATTCTAACGACATTATTCCCAACACTTATAACTGAAAATTTTACATCCTTGTATTTCGATGATGCATTCATCGCAGGGCCTAGCAGAAGAGTTGAGTAAAGATGGTGCTTGTGAGAGAGCAATCTTTCCTGATACGTTTGTTGTCGTAACACGATGCACTATGATTGGGAATTTGACTGTTGAAGGAGTAAGCACATTGTTCACATTCACAACTTCATTATTTTCTCTAGTGAAAGTGTCAAAATGATTTGCAAGTCTAATTTGTTCCGCCATTGCAGGCCGATCGTTGCGACCTTAATCTAGTACCAGGATGCACAGATCCTAGTTCACCCTCCTACAACCCGCTTGCCAATGTGGACGATGGATCATGCCCAATTGAGCTAGATTAGCATTGTGCAGTTAGTAATACCTGCCCATCTCACTCGTAAATATGTCACGGTGTGTAGTACATATACGGTATCGGTCTAGAAAATGCCTGCCTTATGGAGGAAAGGAAACTAGACTGAGATTGTTGGTTTCATGGAGTTTTATCAAGTCATAGTTGCAATCTCACCAATGTATTCAAGCCACTCTTGCTGCTGACTTCCTAAAGAAATTCGGCTGTATACTAGTTGGAGGTTCCAAACATTTTCTAGCTGTATAGCTTACACACGTTTTGCGTGTCCTTTGAATAAGGAAACTAAAAATAAATTCAACATGTGGATTTGATGCCTTCCGTTGTCACGATAGATTCTTTGAAGATGGAATAGTTGTCAAAGAATAGCCAAACGAAGCGGATTTTGATCGTTTTACGGCAAGAAATTAGGCATATGAATGTTGTGATTGGAAGTGGTTAGTCTTAAATCCTCACCTTGTTAGGCATAAAACTCATTTTCTTCTTTAACCACTGCCAATTAGTCATTATATTTTAAGCCAAATCAGGTTTGGGAGTGTTATTATCTACCGTTTTCTTTCCTTTTGTGGTTGGAAGTCGGTATAAACCCACTTCCTGTAAAGGAAACCCTAGGCCCTATCAATAGAGAACGCTCATTTGAAAAAAGGCAGAGAATTTTCTGTGTTTATGATCGATTATTTATGCGTATTTGTCAAACTATGTTTTACGGTGATGAGCAATGTGTTCAAGATGGATTATGCTTATGTTTAGGCCCAAAATGTCAGTTTGGGCCGAATTAGAATTATTCTCGGCCTGGAAAGCTTTATTTGGAAGCTTGTGGGTTATTTAGCCCATGGGCCGAGGTCGGCCGAGGCTGGTTAGGAAGAGGTTTGTTTGGATAAAGATGAAGCAGGCAGAGTCCTGCGGATAGCATGAATCCTGATGCATTAAGGGGTCTCGGCGAGGATGAGGTATGAAGGTGCGTGCGACATGATAAAGGCTAGGTTCAAAGTCCTGATTGAAGAAGGATTAGTCGAGGTAATTTTGGATTAGGATAAGGAGTCCTAATCCGAGTGTGACTTGGACTTGATTACAGAGATGCTCCTATAAATACAGAGGCATTCGCATCATTCAAGCTCTCCAACTCAACACACAAATCTGCCCTGCGCAAACCCTTGCTCTACGCGAAACCTCTCAACAACCTTGAGATTTTTATTTTCCTTTTCGCCAACACATCTTCAGTTTGGATAAACAGCACTGTGAAGGCAACCGGTGGTATCTTCAGTTTGGATAAACAGCACTATCGCCGTAGAATCAGCCGACCGTGGAGCACCTTCAGTTTGGATAAACAGCACTGCAAAGGGGCCGACTGGTTATCTATCCAAGTCTCGGTCGAGAAGGATTTTCGAATCCTTATTGGCAGAGGTCATCTCATTAGCCTTCTCGGCGAAGTGAGGTGTTACCAAGTTACTACATTCGGCATGGACAGCCGAATTTGATATTGAACTTCGCAAATTAGCAGCCTTATCTTCAGGCTCTAGAACCCGAAGGCCGAGAATTGTTCCTTCCTCGGCCGCAATCGCAAGACGCAGAAGTCAGCAGCGCGATCAACACAACATCAACAAATTTTACTCTCCGGCCGAGCTCGGCCGACGATTTGGCACGCCCCACACACAACCGAAGGACGTAGTTAGCTTATTAGTTACTCGGCCTGCGCGCTACGTAGGCTTGGTAGTTTTTAGGGTCAACATTTTGGCACGCCCAGTGGGACCCGGTGCTAAACTACGAAGTTCATGCCAATTGAGACACGATCAGTCAAGAAAAAAGCAATTATGGGAAAAGCGACCTGATTTGTCAGTACCGCAAACACAAAACCCCGTTGTTACCGCGACACCAGAGTCCGCCAGCACGACACGCCGAGAAAAGGAAGCTGGCCTCGGCGATCAGCCCCGTATTACAGAGGCCCTCAACAAAACCGCATCCATTTTCAATGAGGTGGTGGTGGAGGACTGCGATGAAGATGGCGGTGAAGGCGCGGATCCACCAACAAGGTCGTTTCTCCGAAGACGACTAGATGAACAATCTCGGCAGGTCGAACAGGTGTTCAGCCGAGGAATAGACAGTCTGCGTGAGGTGATAAACAGTACTAGTGAAACATACACCAGATTGCTTGAAATGCTGGTGCACAAGATATGTGAAGATAAACCCGCCGATAATTTTCGACAATGGCCATTAAAGAACGATCCTTTACCGATAGTACGGGCCGAGCCAGCGCTTGCTCGGTTCAAGCCAATTGACCTGGACAAGAAAGGGGGATCGAGCAGTAGAACGGATGGATCTGACCAAAAAGTAGAGGCGACATCCATCGATGCTACCGAAATCCAGAGAATGATCGATTCGGCCTTGAAAAAAGGGCCGAAATTCCCAAAATTCATCCACCCGTACCCTGCCTACGTCGAGAAATTTGAATATCCCAAGGGATTTAAAATCCCAGATTTCAGTCTGTTTGCCAGAGAATCGTCTCTGTCCTCGTTAGAACATGTGGCCCGGTTCACCGCTCAATGTGGCGACGTTAACAGCGATCTCTATAAGTTGCGGCTATTCAACTTCTCATTGACAGGCTCGGCCTTTGCGTGGTACATCAATCTTCCACCAAACTCCATTCAGAGCTGGGAGGAGTTGGCCGAAAAATTTCATGAACAATTTTATCGGCCGGGGATGGAAATGTCGGTTTCATCATTGGCTAGGATGGCTCAAGCGTCAGATGAGTCGCCAATGGATTACCTAACCAGGTTTAAGTCAGCAAGAAATTGGTGCCGGGTGCCCCTTCCTGAAGTCGAATTTGTTAGACTAGCTCTGAATGGGCTAGACGTGGAGTACAAGAAGAAATTCTTGGGGGCAAACTTCCGAGACATGTATGAGTTGGCTCAACACGTCGAGCAATATGACTACCTGCTCCGAGAGGAAAAAGTCTCAAAGTCTCCATCCCGAGGAACCATCTATAAAAACCCCACGGTTAGTTATGCCTCGACTGAACCTGAAGAGTATGCTAATATTGACGCGGCCGAGATAGTCATCGACAAGCCGTATGTTTGCAAGGCATTGACGTACACCAATCCTAAGGATGTCAAAACTTGCACGGCCACCGAAGAAACTACTAAGGCATCAAAGGTTTATACTTTTGACATCACTAAGGCCGACGCCATCTTCGACCAACTGATGCTTGCCAAGATCATCAAACTTCGGCCTGGACATAATATCCCTAGGGCCGAAGAATTGAAAGGAAAAATATATTGCAAGTACCATAATTCGAATAAGCACTCGACAAACAACTGTGTCGTATTTCGAGATGCCGTTCAAAGTTGGATCGATAACGGCAAGCTCAAGTTCCCAGACAAGAAAATGAGCGTTGACATCGACCCGTTTCCTACAGCGACGATTAATATGGTAGATGCCCGTCTGCCTAGGGACAAAGGGAAAAAAACGGATGATGTCGTCCCAGTACAACGCATCCGAACGAAGAGTTCTCAGCCACGGCTCAAGGTAGATTTATTCTCGAACGAGCCGCCCAAAGTTCTTTCAAGGCCGGTTATCGTCGAACCTATGACCAACTCTAGCGCCAAGGAAGAAGATAGATCAACAATTCTGTGCAGTCGGTGTAAGACGAACCTGGATGTAGAGCCAAACAGAAGGCCGTCTCAAGCGAAGACAGACACGGCCCCAACACCCCAGAAGACACCCAGTACAGGACAACGTCATGGAGTTTTCGACAGACTCGGCCCCAAAACGCGGCCGACCGAGCTACCCTAAGTTAGACGACGACTGGACTTCGATGCACCATTCTATAACGAAGAATATTATGCACGGAGTTCTAGCAGCTCGAACTTTTCGGCAAAGCAGAAAACCTTCAAGCCCCCCGAACCACGTGATCATCGATGGTACACCTATCATTCCCCTAAAGGTGTGTATACTGCATTGTCCAAATCACAGAAGCGTCGGCGCCAAAGAATAGACTGCATGGCCCGCCGACAAGCAGCTCAGGAAACTTCAGCCCCCAAGTGGCGGCCGAAGAATCAAACTAGCAGCGATGACGAGCGACAACCCCCGACCATTATGACGGAGTTGCTCCAAGAAAGACAAGTGATCAACCCTGATGTAGAAACCATATTTGAGGAGGCTGATAAGCGAATCAAACTTCTCCTTCGACCCGGGGAAATGAAGGCGCGTCTCGAACATTTCAAGGAAGAAGCTGAGAGTAAACTTCTCTCATTACCTGAACAGGAGCCTTTGATGTGTTTAACACAATTGAAATAAGTTTCAAGAGAGATAGTGGGAGTTTGGGGACCATGACTATTGTAGTCAAGGGAGAAGTCAAATGAAGAAGGCAAAATAACTCCAAAGAAACAAACTTTCTTTATGAAAGGATGGACATTGGAAGGGGTATTTGCAAGAAATGTCTTGCAAGTGTCAAGAACACATCTTTCGAAGGTGTTGTAAATTGTTCTTGAATAGTTCAAAACAGTTGGTTCTTCTACTTGAATGCTTGATTCCGTATTAGTGACTATGTTTTACAATCGTTGTAAAAATGTGGCTAATAAGAAGTAGAAGATTGATGAGAGAAGAGAAAGTATTTCACATTCAGAACGTGAATCAAATATAGATCTCTGCGAAAGCAGATAGTACTTACTTCCTCATATGAACTACCAAAGGAATTGGAAAAACAAAGATTGTCTTTACATTCCAGTTTGAATAAAGGAACTTAATTCCATCACTATAAGAGATGGATGAATGTTTTGACAAAACATTGTTCTTTATTAATCAATCATTGGATTATTGTAATCTAATTGATTGTCTCTATAGTAGAGATAATGTGGTAGTGTTAACTGTTTAGAATATGACGATGCTTAAAACCCAAAAGGTTGCAAGGTAGTGACTAATCCCAAACTGAGTTGTGATACCTCTACAACATAAATTACGAGTTGGTCATAGATGGATGCTTAGGATCGTTAGATCCGGATCCAATAGAGGCGAAATGTTCGAATCTTTATTCTTTTGGAAAGAAGAAAGAATCACAAAGTTGTTGAGGTTAATTCACTTAGATGTTAGTGGCACTTGTCCACAACATAATACTACTCATGTTGTATGACATTCACCGAAGATCGCTCTCGGTTGGACTATCGTTTATTTTGAATAAACAAAAGTCCGAATACTTTGCAAAAAGTTTCAAAGAATTCAAGAATGTAAGTTGATGAGTAAGACGTCTAAAGTATTTACCTCCTTAGATTTGATCCAAGGAAATATAACACTTTAGAAGAATTTCCTTGATAGAAACCAAGGAAAGTAGCATCATAAGATAATGGATTTCTCCATTAGGAGAAGAACGAACTCAAATAAGATTTAGTTCGTTGGATGTTATCAATTACCCATATATAGGATATATACTTCTAAGACAATATGATTGTCAATTAGAAGATCTTCCAAAATTTTCATGACTCCATAGGATGTAGTTGGAAAGAATGACAAGTCTTAATCGTGTTAAGATTTGGGGTTGTGTGCTAATAAGCAATATTTGTTTGAGAACAATCTTGTGGGATATCCTTAAATTAACCTTTGGATATCACTTATATAAACCAACTAATAAATGTTATTTGTTGGGTAGTTCATTGTAATCCTACAGTAGGATTTGCCTAACATAGAGCAAATGAACTAGAGATAGAACTCAAAGAATGGGTTCTTTGAGTGACAAGATGATGATCAACAAATATAACAACCTAGTTCCTACACCACAAGCTCCAAATGTAGTCGAGAAGGATTTATAAACCGTCTCAGTTGAATGGTTTGAACTTTATGACTATGTCATAGAGTTACACCTCTTAATTCGAAAGAAATAAGAATGAAAATCCTTATGACTACATTGAGTGTATATACAACATATACTCAAGGAAATGGTATAGTACCATTTGACCCAAAATAATGAAACCTTCGTAGCTAATTGGTAGCTTAAGGTGACTACAATCAAAGAGATTGGTTGACTTGGAAGAAACCATCTTTGACGTAGTCTTGGTTTCCATTAATTCGATGATTGCTAACTACAACTAAACGGTGATTGAATGTTTGGACATAATATGGGTTTCCAAAACCATTACCAAGATAGTCTTGATAATGTATGTCTAGAACTAAGAATCACAAGACGTGTAAGTTGTAAAGATCCATCCATCATGAATCTATGCAAGCTAGTGGGAGCTGTAAGCGTCTTATGAGAGAAAGATCAAATCGTTTGATTTCTAATAAAGATGTAAATGAATCTTTTGTTTACTAGGTTTACAAAAGATTAGTGGGAGTTAATCGTGTTCCTAAATTTGAACATATATATGATATATTAATTTTAGAAATGAAAGGAATTCTTCTTCGTTAAAAAGTTATGACTCTAAACGTTCTATAATGATAGAATGTATATGGGAGATAGTCTATATACATAGGATGGAAATCTATAAGATAGATTTCAGGATATAATTTGATTATATCAATCCCTAATGATAGACAAAAGATGCTAGGAAGTTTCTCATGCGATGATAAACTCCAATCAGAATGACAATTCTAGTAAGACTAGGAAGTTGCTCTTCCCAAAGGGAACATACCCTTTGACTCCCAAAGAAATAATGCGTAAATAGAATCCTTTATGTACAAGCAGAAAGGTGATTTATGTATTTCATATTGTATGACAAACATTGATATGAGTTGTACCAAGATCGGTACAAGACGATATCAATGCAAGCCTAGGATCAGAACCATGGCAACTATCAAGTAAGTCCTTATGTATTTAAGAAATACTAAAGGATAGATTCCTCAAGAATGAGGAAGAATTAGAGTAACGCAATGAAAGCGTAAAAGTATTAGATTATGAATCTAATATCGTATCCATCATTGGATGTCTCTTCATTTTGAATGAAGAGATAATTGGATATCTCTTTATTATGACTAAAGAGATATTTGGGTGGAAACATTAAAAGTAATGACTTTAGTGTCTTCCATCATGAATGCAAAATATATCGCCATATAGAAGTTTACAACAATGTTGTTTGGATGGGAAAGTTCATTTATGAACTCTCTATTTGGTTCCAACCAGAAAGTGTCTCTAGTGTGCAGACACTACGACACTAATGGGGCGATAGCTCAAGCCAGGGAATCAAGGTCTCATCAAGATCTGAACTCAAATGAGAGACTGAACCACATGATTGAGAATCATGTATAATGGTGACGTCGTTATTCTCAAGGTTGCTTTTATGGATAACATATAGATATCCATTGTCTAGGCCTACTACTCAGCCAATTTTGAAATGACTATAGATGAGGTATCATCACTGATGACCAAGCTGATTGGCTCTAGTGCAAGTGGGAGATTGTTGGAAATGTGCCCTAAAACCAATCATATGATGATACTTTACAGACATTTCACACGTTAAACTAATCTAGTTTAATATAAAGGGCAAAGATTATTGTTTTAAGCAGTCTCATATAAATATTATATGCTTAAACGATAAGTCCAAGGAATATGTAATAGGGAGAATGTGATCTAAAGAAATTAGATTCATGAGACCATTCTCTTTCGTATACATATCCTAAAGGTTCCTGATCATAGGATCGCCAATTGGGCATTGACAATCCGTTAAGATCAGTACGTCCTATGTCTTCTCTTAGGGAGAGTGACTGGTCTCGAGTCAATGGTGTGACTGACACCAAGACAAGTACGTAGGTGCTCAATAAAGAATGAGTCCACTGAACACGATAAACGAGGAGTTCTCATACTCATGTCACATGAGAACTCATGGTGGGGATAATGCAAAGTAGTCATTTGACTTGAGGCATCATAGTTGTCTTGTGGTTAGGTCCTTGATCTTTGACTATGTCAAAGTCACTTCGTCAGAGAGTGTCCACGACATAGTTGGGGTTAAGCCACTTAGCCATGGAGGCAAGTGAATGCGCAACAGGGATCTCTAACCTTCAAACGTTGAGGGAGAATACTCTATATGATTAAGAATCTCTGGCCAGAGTATGAATGAAATTTAGGAAGTCGTTCCAAATCACATTCAAGGTAATCATATAAGTAAATGAATCACATTGGATAATAGACATGAATAAACTATCAAACCAAACAATGTGGTCAAGAGTATTGTATTAGAGAAAGACCGTATTGCATTGTAATCCTAAATTGAATAGGCTCTCCACCTCTTCTGATTAGCTTGGGTAACCATGACATACTGCTAGGTGTCACTCATGGTTTGTGGAAGCCCTAAACGTGTTTAATCGCTAAAGGGAGAATTGAAAGTAAGTTTCAATTCACAATCGATCGTTAAGAGTAACAATCGCTCACTGCCTCGCTAAAAGGAACCTAATGGATCGTACACCGTGTAAGGTAGAGATTGAAGAAACAACAGAGTTGAGTTAGGATAATTAAATTGTTTAATTATTATGGTTTGGATTAATTAATATGTTAATTAATCAAATGAATAAGTTCGTTAAAGACCTCGGGTTAGTTTTTTGGGCCTCAAGGCCCAATGGGATTTGAATGTCAAGCCCATTAACTCAAGTTGTATGACAACTTGAATCAACAAAGGGCTTGTATGCCCAATAAACCCTTAAGGCTGGCCATATAGAGAAGGGGTAATGAACTTGGCTTAATTGCAAGTTTGCCACTCCATTGTGAGGTGGTATAAAGGCAACTTTATAGCCATTTCATCCTTAGGGTTTCTTTTGGAGAAAACATGAGAACACAAAGCTCTCTTTGCTCTCTAAGAGGCAGGCCACCCTAGAGGAAATTAGCTAGCAATCTTACTTCCTCTAGGTCACTCATCTCTTCATCAATGCTCACCTTGGTGTGGAAAAATTAGAGGTTCTCTATTTTGGGAACTTGGAGAATCCTTTCAACCATCATCTTCCAAGAAATCCATGGAGCTAAGAAGCAAGGAATGAAGGCCCTCTCCTTGGGTGATTAGCCTTTGCTTATGCAAAGAGGAATCAACAAAGGTATAAGATTTCTCAACTCACTTTGTTCTTGAGTTGAGTCTTGGTTCACATAACTACTAGGCTTTGAATTTCATGGGTAATGTTTTGTTTTGAGTGCATACAAGCATGATTCCGCCTTTAATTGTTAATTGCATGCCATAGATGTTGCTCAAATGAACATGTTTTTCACAAATTTTCCTTCACACAAAACCCTCAAAAATCACTATTTCCTCCAAATGAAAAGACAACCAAATTATCTAGTTATACCTAGGATCTAAACACAAAAACAAAACCCTCTAAATAAAAAAAATGCTATCCTTTTGAAGGAAAATTTGTGAAAAACATGTTCATTTGAGCAACATCTATGGCATGCAATTAACAATTAAAGGCGGAATCATGCTTGTATGCACTCAAAACAAAACATTACCCATGAAATTCAAAGCCTAGTAGTTATGGTGAACCATGACTCAACTCAAATCTTAAAGAAAGGAGTTGAGAAACTTTTATACCTTTGAAGCACCTCTTTGCTTAGCAAAGGTTAATCACCCATGTGAGGGCCTTCTTTCCTTTGTCTCCTTGCTTCTTGGCTCCATGGATATGGATGGAAGAATTGATTCTCCAAAAAGTCCCCAAGGTAGGAGACCTCTAATTTTCGACACCAAGGATGGTGAAGGAAGAAGATGAGTGACCTTGGAGGAGGAAGGATTGCTAGCTAATCCCCTCCAAGGGGGCCGGCCTCCTAGAGAGAAAGGGAGAGACATGTTCTCAAAATTTTCTCCAAAAGAAACCCTAATGATGAAATGGCTATAAAGTTGCCTTTATACCTCATCACAATGGAGTGGCAAACTTGCAATTAAGCCAAGTTCACTACCCCTCTCTATATGGCTGGCCACTTAAGGGTTTATTGGGCTTTCAAGCCCTTTGTGTTTTCAAGTTGTCATACATCTTGAGCTAATGGGCTTGACATTCAAATCCCATTGGGCCTTCCGGCCCAAAACTAACCCGAGGTCTATAACGAACTTATTCGTTTGATTAATTAACATATTAATTAATCCTAGCCATAAATAATTAAACCATTTAATTATCCTTACTCATCTTCGTTATATCCTTCAATCATTACCTTACACGGTGTGCAATCCATTAGGTTCCTTTTAGCGAGGCAGTGGGCGATTAGAACTCTTACTAATCGATTGTGAATTGAAACTTACTTTCAATTCTCCCTTTAGTGATTATACATCTTCAGGGCTTCCACAAGCTATGAGTGACACCTAGCAGTATGTCATGGTTACCCAAGCTAATCAGAAGAGGTTGGAGAGCCTATTCAGTTTGGGATTACAATGCAATACGGTCTTTCTCTAATACAATACTCTTGACCACATTGTTTGGATTAATAGTTTATTCATGTCTACTATCCAATGTGATTCTCTTACTTATATGATTACCTTGAATGTGATTTGGAACAACTTCCTAAATCTCATTCATACTCTGGCCAGAGATTCTAAATCATATCATAGAGTATTCCCCCTCAACGTTTGAAGGTTAGAGATCCCTTGTTGCGCATTCACTTGCCTCCATGGCTAAGTGGCTTAACCCCAACTATGCCGTGGACACCCTCTGATGGAGTGACTTTGACATAGCCAAAGATCAAGGACCTAACCACAAGACAACTATGATGCCTCAGGTCAAAGGACTACTTTGCATTATCCCAACCAGGAGTTCTCATGTGACATGAGTATGAGAACTCCTCATTGATCGCGTTCAGTGGACTCATTCTCTATTGAGCACCTACGTACTTGTCTTGGTGTCAGTCACACCATTGACTCGAGACCAGTCACTCTCCCTAAGAGAAGACATAGGACATACTGATCTTAACGGACTGTCAATGCCCAATTGGCAATCCTATGATCAGGAACTTTTAGGATATGTATTCGAAAGAGAATGGTCTCTTGAATCTAACTTCTTTAGATCACATTCTCCCTATTACATATTCCTTGGACTTATCGTTTAAGCATATAACATTTATATGAGACGGCTTAAAACAATAATCTTTGCCCTTTATATTAAACTAGATTAGTTTAACATGTGAAATGTCCATAAAGTATCATCATATGATTGGTTTTAGGGCACATTTCCAACAATCTCCCACTTGCACTAGAGCCAATCAGCTTGGTCATCAGTGATGATACCTCTTCTGTAGTCATTTCAAAAATGGCTGAGTAGTAGGCCTAGACAGTGGATATCTATATTTTATCCATAGAAGCAACCTTGAGAATAACGACATCACCATTATACATGATTCTTAATCATGTGGTTCAGTCTCTCATTTGAGTTCGGATCTTGATGAGACCTTGATTCCCTGGCTTGAGCTATCGCCCCATTAGTGTCGTAGTGTCGGCACACTAGAGACACTTTTTGGTTGGAACCGAATGGAGAGTTCATAAATGAACTTTCCCATCCAAACAACATTGTTGTAAACTTCTATATGGCGATATATATTTTGCATTCATGATGGAAGACACTAAAGTCATTACCTTTAATGTTTCCACCCAAATATCTCTTCAGTCATAATAAAGAGATATCCAATTATCTCTTCATTCAAAATGAAGAGACATCCAATGATGGATACGATATTAGATTCATAATCTAATACTTTTACGCTTCCATTGCGTTACTCTAATTCTTCCTCATTCTTGAGGAATCTATCCTTTAGTATTTCTTAAATACATAAGGACTCACTTGACAGTTGCCTTGGTTCTGATCCTGGGCTTGCATTGATATCTTCTTGTACCAATCTTGGTACAACTCATATCAACGCTTTTCATACAACATGAAATACATAAATCACCTTTCTACGTACGCAAAAGATTCTATTTACGCATTAATTCTTTGGGAGTCAAAGGGGCACGATCCCTTTGTGAAGAGCAACTTCCTAGTCTTACTAGAATTGTCCTTCTGACTAAAGTTTATCATCATATGAGAAACTTCCTAGCATCTTTTGTCTATCATTAGGGATTGATATAATCAAATTATATATACTGAAGTCTATCATTATAGATTTCCATCCCATGTATATAGACTATGTCTCCCATATACATTCTATCATTATAGAATGTTTAAAGTCATTACTTTAACGAAGAAGATTTCCTAAACTTAATATATCATATATATGTTTTAATTTAAGAATATGATTAACTCCTACTAATCTTTTGTAAACTTAGCAAACAAAAGATTCATTTACATCTTTATGAGAAATCAAACGATTTGATCTTTCTCTCATAAGACGCTTATAGCTCCCACTAGCTTGCTAAGATTCATGATGGATGGATCTTTACAACTTACACATCTTGTGATTCTTAGTTTTAGACATATATTATCAAGACTATCTTGGTAATGGTTTCGGAAACCCATATTATGTCCAAACATTCAATCACCGTTTAGTTGTAGTTAGCAATCCTCGAATTAATGGAAACCAAGACTACGTCAAAGATGGTTTCTTCCAAGTCAACCAATCTCTTTGATTGTAGTCACCTTAAGCTACCAATTAGCCACGAAGGTTTCATTATTTCGGGTCAAATGGTACTATACCATTTCCTTGAGTATATATTGTATATACACTCAATGTAGTCATAAGGATTTTCATTCTTATTTCTTTCGAATTAAGAGGTGTAACTCTATGACATAGTCATAAAGTTCAAACCATTCAACTGAGGCGGTTTATAAATCCTTCTCAACTACATTTGGAGCTTGTGGTGTAGGAACTAGGTTGTTATATTTGTTGATCATCATCTTGTCGCTCAAAGAACCCATTCTTTGAGTTCTATCTCTCGTTCATTTGCTCTATCTTAGGCAAATCCTACTGTAGGATTACAATGAACTACCCAACAAATAACATTTATTAGTTGGTTTATATAAGTGATATCCAAAAGTTAATTTAAGGATATCCCACAAGATTGTTCTCAAACAAATATTGCCTTTTAGCACACAACCCCAAATCTTAACACGATTAAGACTTATCTTTCTTTCCAACTACATCCTATGGAGTTATGAAAATTTTGGAAGATCTTCTAATTGACAATCATATTGTCTTAGAAGTATATATATCATATATATATATGGGTAATTTGATAACATCTAACGAACTACATCCTTTTAGAGTTCGTTCTTCTCCCAATGGAGAATTCCATTATCTTATGATGCTACTTTCCTTGATTTCTATCAAGGAAACTCTTCTAAAGTGTTATATTTCCTTGGATCAAATCTAAGGAGGTAAATACTTTAGACGTCTTACTCATCAACTTACATTCTTGAATTCTTTGAAACCTTTTGCAAAGTATTCGGACTTTTGTTTATTCAAAATAAACGATAGTCCAACCGAGAGCGATCTTCGGTGAATGTCATACAACATGAGTAGTATTATGTTATGGACAAGTACCACTAACATCTAAGTGAATTAACCTCAACAACTTTGTGATTCTTTCTTCTTTCCAAAAGAATAAAGATTCGAACATTTCGCCTCTATACAATTTTAACAAGAAGGCATTGGATCCGGATCTAACGATCCAAAGTATCCATCTATGACCAACTCGTAATTTATGTTTTTAGAGGTGTCACAACTAAGTTGGGATTAGTCACTACCTTGCAACCTTTTGGGTTTTAAGCATCGTCATATTCTAAACAGTTAACACTACCACATTATCTCTACTATAGAGACAATCAATTAGATTATAATAATCCAATCATTGATTAATAAAGAACAATGTTTTGTCAAACAAAACATTCATCCATCTCTTATAGTGACGGAATTAAGTTCCTTTATTCAAACTGGAATGTAAAGACAATCTTTGTTTTTCCAATTCCTTTGGTAGTTCATATGAGGAAGTAAGTACTATCTGCTTTCGCAGAGATCTATATTTGATTCACGTTCTGAATGTGAAGTACTTTCTCTTCTCTCATTAATCTTCTACTTCTTATTAGCCACACTTTTACAACGATTGTAAAAACATAGTTACTAATACGGAATCAAGCATTCAAGTAGAAGAACTAACTGTTTTGAACTATTCAAGAACAATTTACAACACCTTCGAAAGGTGTGTTCTTGACACTTGCAAGACATTTCTTGCATATACCCCTTCCAATGTCCATCCTTTCATAAAGAAAGTTTGTTCCCTTGGAGTTATTTTGCCTTCTTCATATGACTTCTCCCTTGACTACAATAGTCATGGTCCCCAAACTCCCACTATCTCTCTTGAAACTTATTTCAATTGTGTTATACACATCAAACGATTTGGAGAGCGTGCGGTTATTGTTCACCATATAGTTTACAATAAACTTAGTGAACCATATGGATAGGGACACAAAGGTGAAGTCTTAGCCTAGTTTCCCTCTCGTGAAGTGGTTTAACACTTCAACACTCAATGATTCAAAATCATCATAAGTCCATATTGATGGACTATTTTTGTCAACCAACCATCTTGTTCTAAACAAGATTACAAACATTCAAGAGTTGTTCAACGCAACTCTCATTTCTTCATACAACAATTTGTAAGTGAAGAATTGTGGCACATGAAGTGTCCATGCCCTTGTGCTTACTTCTCAAGTTCCTTGTTCATTTAACAAAGAAACAAGCACTAGTGTTTGCATAAACTAAGGGTTGTTCTAAGCAACTCTTATTTCTTTATACAACGATTTGTAAGTGAAGAACTATGACACAAAAAGTGTTCATGTCTTTGTGCTAATCTTCATAAGTTCCTTTGTTCATACAACAAAGGAATAAGCATTGGTTGTTTGTGTTGTCCTCTTTATGATAGACTTATCTAACATGTTCTTCCAATGATACATTATCAATAGGAAAATTGTGAGGATGAGACTACTTAGGCACATATACAATCCATTCAAGACAATCTATGGGATTGTGGTACCAAGTCCGGAAACTAAAGCCTTTGGCTTTTCTTTGTCAAGTTTTGGATATCGTTTGCAAATATATCGGTAAATAAATACATAACGAATATAAATTGATTGATTTTAAGCCATTTGATCCGGGTCTTTAAATCAAATAGCACCACCCACTATTTTCGGCAAATTCCATATCCCTCATCGGAATTCGAGAGTTTTGGAGAAAACTCTTAGTAGGGTATGGGAGGCTCACTACTACCAAGCCCACCTCAGAAGAATATCATATTGGCTAGCTTTAATAATAATGAGAGAGTACACTTACTCATTTACATCTCATGTAAGTGCCCATCTTGTTTGGCCTCTAGAGAATGATGCCTCCGAAGAATATCATATGGCACCATTGCACTTAGTTAAGTTATTCCCACCATGCCAGTTCGTATAGGGGTTCAAGAATAGCCTCAGAAGAATATCATATTGGCCATACTCGTTGCCTACCGTCACAACATCATGTATGTATATAGAACCCCTCCTGAGTGTAAGCACATACTTTGTATTCCCCAGAACTGGGCGAAGACGGTGTACAAGTCACAAACGATCGGAGCCTACCACGGTGGAAGGCCACGAAAGAGTGTTCAAAGCACTCTCACGCTTGTCAACTTAATAATGGTTTGGTTGAGGGTTTTAGGTCTCATCACATTTAAGCATACATTTTAATCTTATTAAAACTATTCGGTCCTATTACAACTATTGGTCCATTTGATTGATTTAGTAGTATATGATACTCCCACTAAGCTTGTAAAACGGTTTTTAAAGCAAGAGTATATGGTACTACTAACATAAGCTTTGCATTCATTGATGGACTATATAGTTACCTTAGGGCCTTAGGATGACTATGAACCTTTGATTCGATCCAACACGAGCCTAGTGTTGGATCTCGGTCTAGGGATGGTGATTGATTTTAGTTACGCATTTAATCATATTAAGGCGTGTTTCTCCTATTGGGCGTTGGACCCAACTACTCCAATTTCATGCATATCAAATAAACAAGAAAGGAGTACTTCAAAGTAAAGAAGAGCTTATGCTCTTTTACAACATTTGATTAAAATAAATTACTTTAAAGTAAAGAAGAGCTTATGCTCTTTTACAACATTTGATCATATCAAATTACAACCAAAATTAATCTACACATTCCCATGGTTCAAACAAATTTGAGACGGCCTTTCACATAGCTCAATTATCGTAGGCTTAGGTTCATAATCACCCTTTCTTTAATTAATTAACGCTTTAACTAATTAAACTTGAATGCAACATTTTCATTTGGTTTTTGTATCCATAGAATTGATTTAAATAGAGCTAAATAAAATGAAAATCCAATTCTCATTTAAAGATACAAAACTGTTTTGCTCTCTACTAATTTGGGCCAAAAAACAATAACCTCAACCATTGGGCTATATTGCAAAACACAAACTTTTGGGGTCACTTTGTAAAAACACAAAAGTCCACTACTTCATGTAATTACAACTAGAACCCAAAAATTTCAACAAATGTAAAAACTTCATTAAAGGAGCAAAACAATTTGTCCTTTAGTGATTTTGGGCCTTTACGTAAAAGCGTAAACTTTCGGGTCAAAGTGCAAATACACAAAAGTATCAAAACTTTATGTAATTGCATAAAAGCCCCAAAAGTACTCCCATTGAGGGAGTGGCCGGTCATGGTATAGAGGAGTGGGGTTGAGACACTTTTGAAATAATTTTCAACAAAGTGAAAGGTGATGGGTTGGTTTGAAAAGGTGATTTCCATGAAACATGGGAAAGGGTTTTTGACAAGAATAGTGATGTGAATAGTTGAAAAGGTATGGGTTTTGATTGAAAAACTTACCATCCATCACTTAACAAAAACTTTATGTAAACAAACACCCTTTTTGAATCAAAACAACAAACCTTTTTGTTCTTGCCAAGAACATATCAAGAACAATGAAGAACATCCATGAAAACCCATAAGAGCTCCATGAACATTTTCACCCAAAAACACCCCAAAAACTCTCAAACTTAAGGGAGATAACATATTACCATACTAGGGTACTTAGGGGTTCCTAATGTCACTTTAAAACACTTTTAACAAGACAAACATGAACCCAAAAAACCACCCTTTGGATTTGGCAGAATTTCCCCAAAAACATGGCACCGAATTTTAGCTCAAAAATTCATGCTCATATGAACTACATCTACAACATTTGAGATGGCAAATTTTCTAACAAAATTTACATTCAAAGAAGCAAGAATAAAGCTTGTAACAATTACAACATTCAAATCACAAACTATGAACTACAAAACCCAAAAGGATTCACCAACTACTAGACCTAGGCTCTTGATACCACTTGAAGGAAAATTTGTGAAAAACATGTTCATTTGAGCAACATCTATGGCATGCAATTAACAATTAAAGGCGGAATCATGCTTGTATGCACTCAAAACAAAACATTACCCATGAAATTCAAAGCCTAGTAGTTATGGTGAACCATGACTCAACTCAAATCTTAAAGAAAGGAGTTGAGAAACTTTTATACCTTTGAAGCACCTCTTTGCTTAGCAAAGGTTAATCACCCATGTGAGGGCCTTCTTTCCTTTGTCTCCTTGCTTCTTGGCTCCATGGATATGGATGGAAGAATTGATTCTCCAAAAAGTCCCCAAGGTAGGAGACCTCTAATTTTCGACACCAAGGATGGTGAAGGAAGAAGATGAGTGACCTTGGAGGAGGAAGGATTGCTAGCTAATCCCCTCCAAGGGGGCCGGCCTCCTAGAGAGAAAGGGAGAGACATGTTCTCAAAATTTTCTCCAAAAGAAACCCTAATGATGAAATGGCTATAAAGTTGCCTTTATACCTCATCACAATGGAGTGGCAAACTTGCAATTAAGCCAAGTTCACTACCCCTCTCTATATGGCCGGCCACTTAAGGGTTTATTGGGCTTTCAAGCCCTTTGTGTTTTCAAGTTGTCATACATCTTGAGCTAATGGGCTTGACATTCAAATCCCATTGGGCCTTGCGGCCCAAAACTAACCCGAGGTCTATAACGAACTTATTCGTTTGATTAATTAACATATTAATTAATCCTAGCCATAAATAATTAAACCATTTAATTATCCTTACTCATCTTCGTTATATCCTTCAATCATTACCTTACACGGTGTGCGATCCATTAGGTTCCTTTTAGCGAGGCAGTGGGCGATTAGAACTCTTACTAATCGATTGTGAATTGAAACTTACTTTCAATTCTCCCTTTAGTGATTATACATCTTCAGGGCTTCCACAAGCCATGAGTGACACCTAGCAGTATGTCATGGCTACCCAAGCTAATCAGAAGAGGTTGGAGAACCTATTCAGTTTGGGATTACAATGCAATACGGTCTTTCTCTAATACAATACTCTTGACCACATTGTTTGGATTAATAGTTTATTCATGTCTACTATCCAATGTGATTCTCTTACTTATATGATTACCTTGAATGTGATTTGGAACAACTTCCTAAATCTCGTTCATACTCTGTCCAGATAATCTAAATCATATCATAGAGTATTCCCCCTTAACGTTTGAAGGTTAGAGATCCCTTGTTGCGCATTCACTTGCCTCCATGGCTAAGTGGCTTAACCCCAACTATGCCGTGGACACCCTCTGATGGAGTGACTTTGACATAGCCAAAGATCAAGGACCTAACCACAAGACAACTATGATGCCTCAGGTCAAAGGACTACTTTGCATTATCCCAACCAGGAGTTCTCATGTGACATGAGTATGAGAACTCCTCATTGATCGCGTTCAGTGGACTCATTCTCTATTGAGCACCTACGTACTTGTCTTGGTGTCAGTCACACCATTGAATCGAGACCAGTCACTCTCCCTAAGAGAAGACATAGGACGTACTGATCTTAACGGACTGTCAATGCCCAATTGGCAATCCTATGATCAGGAACTTTTAGGATATGTATTCGAAAGAGAATGGTCTCATGAATTTAACTTCTTTAGATCACATTCTCCCTATTACATATTCCTTGGACTTATCGTTTAAGCATATAACATTTATATGAGACGGCTTAAAACAATAATATTTGCCCTTTATATTAAACTAGATTAGTTTAACATGTGAAATGTCCGTAAAGTATCATCACATGATTGGTTTTAGGGCACATTTCCAACACCTTTTTCACCTATACATATGAAAGCGTCCCTTTTTTTTGGCCTTTTCAATAACGTATAAAGCCATAGTTTCCTAGCCATCGAAAAAAGCCAGAACGTCGTGACTAACTACCGTTTTAGCCATATCCATTCCTCACTAATCTCTGGCGTTTTAATAAAAAATAAAATTATTCACTCACAGTAAAAACTAAAATAGCTAAATTAAACCCAAAAATTAATCATCATCATCCATATGTATTCCTGACAAATGTTTAGCTCTTTAATTAAAACACCAAAATAAAAAAAAATTGCTCACCCACAGTAAAAAACCCAAACATGCAAAGCAAACCCCAAAAATCAATCATCACTATTCCTCTTTTTTTTTTTTTTTTTTAAGTTTGAGGAAAAAATCGAAGCACAAACGATAAAAAAACAATTAATACCAAATAGATAAATTATATACCTGACCTAGAAAAAACTTGGAAGGTCACAGAATGAAACCCTAAAACTCGGAGAAGAATGCTTCCTGCAACCAAAATACAAAATCAGAGATAACAACCAGACGTAGAGCGAGAAAAAACAGAGAAAGCGCTGGGCAAAAAAGCCGAAGAGTCCAACTTTACAACAATCAATTATAACATTTCCTTCCTAACCAAATAGAAAATAAAGCAACGCATGAATCAACATACCTAAACGGGGGCGATTCATTCGCGCAACAGGGGGAAAAGAAGGGCAAACACCTTCGAGAAGATCCGATCGGAATCGGAACCAAAAGGCAGACGGGAAAACAGAGAAACGGAATGACAGAGAGAAGAAAAGAAGAGGAAAAGAAAAAGTGGTAGATGCTTCCAGCATCTTCCCTAGAAAAAGCAAACACGCACGCGCAACACACGGAAGAAAAATGAGAGAGGGGCAAAACAGTCAATTCACCATACAACCCCACTCAAACCATAGAACCATGAAGAAAATGAGGGGCAAAACCGGGTGGGCACTGTTAGTGAACAGTGGTTTTCCACCGGGTTTTAGTAGAGAATAATGTTGTCTGCATTGCTACAAACACCTTAAGTACCAAAAACTAATCAAACACTAACAAGACATAAAAATACGTTTGTAATATCATAGAAAATCAAATGTCCCCCAAAACCCAAAATTGCAATGTTAAGAGAATCAAAGTTTCGATATCTAAGCACCCAAAACTTCAATCACATGAATGAAGGATAAATAATGTAAACATAAATATTCTCTTGTCAGACTGTAAACTCAGACCACCGACACCATGAAGAAATGTGGGGTCCAAATTCAAACTGTGAAAACATTACCCAAAGGAAAAGGATCCTCGCCGGATCCTTTTCCTGAGGATCCCGGGGATCTTGTGATCGTGACCGTTCATCGTATATCGTGCGGTTAAAAATCATTTAAAATTTAAAATTTAAAATTAAATATAAATAGTACCTAATGAAAACTAACCGCACAATATACGATGAACGGTCACGATAAGTGGAAATGCATGCTCTGTCAGAAATATGACCACCCCAAAAAACAAAAGCTGCCAAATTTATTCGATTAAATTTCCAACAAATAGACAAAACAACCAAAGGTAGAACAGAAAAAAAAAAAAAAAAAAAAAAAAAAAAAAAAAAAAAGACGGAGAAAACTACAAATTACAACGCAAACCCAGAAAACAAAAATACAAAAAAAAAAAAAAATGTGAGTTGAAGGAATTTAATTAAAAATTATGAGAATCAATTTTTAAAAAAATATAATTTAGTACCGTGTTAAGGCCAGCGAGCAAGGTATTAAGCTTGGGCTTGGAAGCCAGGAGGTGGTGGAGGGAGCGGGTGGTGACGAACCCGATGTCGAACGGCGGCGAGGACGACCAACCATCCGGTGCGTGTACTCCACGCCCATGAAGAAAAGGTCCCCATTGCGAAGAGGCAGGGCATCCAATGGTGTTTTGCGACGTGGAGGGCGTCATACAGCGTCCACGTCATGAAGAAGGCCTTGCCGCCGCCGTTGAGATTGACCTTCTTGGCCGAAGAAGAAGAAGACATGGCGTCCTCGTCCTCGTTGTGGTTTGCGGGAGAGAGGGAAACGACGTGAATGGGCTTGCCGTTTGGGACCCTTTTGTGCCGAGGGATGAGGCACTGAACGGTGCCGTTCATTGTGAGGGGATTGGACTTGAAGAGACTGTTGAGGTAAGCGAGATTGTGGGCTGTGGAATGTGGATGATTTATATATACACTTTGGATTTTAGGTATTTTTCTGAGCAGGATTATTGTAATTAAATGGAAATTAGATTAAGTTAAATGGGAGGGTGGAGGACTAAATTCTCAAGGGAGGTGGAGTGCGGAGCTTCCAAAGAGAAAGTGGGTTCAAGGTTGGAAACTTGCAAGTTGAGAGAAAGTGAGATCTCTGAATTTGTGGGTGGCAAAGAAAAGGAAAGGGTATATATGCATGCATTTGGTATGAAAATGACGCGGTATTGTCACGTGAATCTGTTTGTGCGGTATTGTTCTCACGAAACAGGTGACAAATTTATTCCAAACGAGTAAACTCATTTCATATCAATCATTCTTATTAAATAGGACATTTTTCAGTTGGGTATATGCATCATTTTTCTTAACTTAGTTGTTTTCATGGTTTAGGGTGTTTGGTTTTAAATTTAGAGGTATTCATCAATTTATATCCTGAACTTGTAAGGATTGGCCAATTTCTCCCATCAACTCTCATAATTAGTCAATTTGCACCCTACTGTTAATTTTTTTTAATTTTCCATCTATTCTTCCGTTAAATAGGTATCCACATGACTGACTTTAAAGGGCGAATCCGTTCTTGTGATCATTGGCAGCATATCAAATGAACTAGGCTGCAAGCAGCGGAGGAGGGAGGCGTTGGTGATAGTCATGGGCTCAGCATGGAGACAAGGAAGAAGAAGAGAAAGTTCGAAGAAAAGGAAGAAGATCGAAGGTGTACGGAAAATGACTTTTTTGCCCCTTTAGATGATTCATCACCGCAAGGAAATCTGAAGTCTTCTCAATCATTACGTCTCAGTCAATTGATGCATAAAGGAAATAGTCTTTTCAGCTTAGCGTCAATGAGTGATTGGGGTGCTCACGTTGTTAGTGAAATTCTATTAGAGGCAATGAAGTTGGTTGGAAAAGACATAAAAGCAAAGAAAGCCTCGGATAAGGTTAAAAAGAAAAATAGCCTCTCTACTTCCGGTGTTCAAGATGATGATCAACATAAATTGGATCCTCCAACCATGAGAGTTAAAGGGCACTAGTAAAAAAAACACTTTGCGTGACGTACGTACATTCGTTGCGCAAAGTCAAAAATCGTTGCGCAAGGGTTTGTGCGACGCAACCTTCGTCGCGCGCTAACCGTCGCGCCAAGACAGTGACGCTAGGGTTTGCGTGACGAAGAAATAACATGCGTCGCGCTACGTCGTGCAAAGTACTTTGCACGACACACACCTACGTCGTGCAAAGTCACTTTGCGCGACGCGCGTTGTACGTCGTGCAAAGTCCTTTGCGCGACGCGCGTCCTACGTTGCGCAAACCCTTTTCTTTTATTTAGTGAAAAATAATTTTTTTTGTTTTAGTGAATTTTTTTTTCATTTTTATTTTTGATAAATATTGTAATTAAATTCTAAAGAATAATTAATTAACCAAGCAAAAGTATTTAATTATAAAATATATGAAAATGTACGTACAAGATGTCCGAACAAAAAAGAAAAAACTACAAGTGAACTAGGTTTAATACATCAGGCTACTGGGTATCGGTAGGGCGAGATGGCTTTGAGGTCGAAGGTGGAGCAAGATGAGGTGCTGGTAACGAGATTTGGAGGCTGGACATCTGTATGGCTGGTACAAGTTGCACCCTCCCAACCCAGGTCTTCATCTCCTCACCCTGGGCCCTCAGCTGCACCTTCATCTGCTCGCCCTCGGCCCTCAGGTGCGTCACTTCCGCCGTGCACTAAGCGGTTGAACTGACACTGATGACGTTGATGAAACGGGCACCTGGGACGCCGTCGGAGTAGCCTCAACAAGAAGTGTAGGCTCCCCAATCAATGGAGCACTCACGCCTGGAGCAGTAGATATTGATAATGCAGGAGGCGCATTGGTCACACTCTGACGACGAGTGATCAACCGCGACATCTATACACTTTTTGAACCATAAAATTATAACATTAGAAACTAATCCTTTCTTGCATTTGAAACTAATCAATTAGCAGCCAAAGTAATAGCATATCCTTTCTTGCATTTATATATATATATATATAAAGCAGTAGTGGAACGGTAGAAACAATACTAATTAAAGATGTCAACTATACTGTAAACCTAAACCAATGAGATCAGATGTTCCGTTTATGTGTATCTTGATTATTTTGATCGCAATCGTGATGCGTTCTCTATATACCAAAGTGTGATATATTTTAGAACTTAGCTGCAGCATATGTAAGTTGGTACTTTTTGAAACAATTTGTAAAAGCTAGTGTTTAAAAGCCATTTCAGCATGCCAGCTTTTGTAAAATTGTAATTACTACTACTATTATTAGGGTTAATTATAACAATGAGGAATGTTTAAAAGGCATTCAGTTTTTATCAATTCAATGTCTAGGAAGAGAATCTTCATTGGTTTCCCTCACTCGAGTGCCTTCTCTACGTACCTAGATTTCTCTTTGAGAAATTTAAATTATCTTTTACCCCTTCCGCTACATTATGGAATTAATTATTAAACGCGTGCCAATAGTAATATAGTAGAGAAAATACTAATGCATCTTCACTTATTGCTGTAACTTCAATTAACCATGTCCTAGTGACTAGTCTTAAATAGTACAGTAAATCACTCAATCATGAAGCCAACAGTAATATAGTTTTGTCACATTACCTTCACAATAGGAACGGCAAATGATGAAGGAATGAATGAAAATGCAATACTAACAATCACTGCAGTTGAGAATGCATCCAAATCCTGCAAAATAAACATAAGTAAATATGAAATTCAAAGATCCTCTCCTATGTGGTTGAATTGAACCCTATCGAAAGAATCAGAGACTTTCACAAGCACAACTGCACCATGAATGGACACCAAACTATACAATTTAATCATTCATTCGCAGCTCAACATGACAAGAAACACAACCTAATTATTCATAACGATTCCTCATAACCGTAAATTTGTATTTAGCAAAACAAAAAGTAAACAGAACAACCATTACTCCTCAAGGATCATGAGAAGCCACTCTTCTGGAAAACGGGTCGATGAAGGCAAAAAAACCTATTGCACCTTCCAAGGTTGCAACCATTATGAAAAACCAGAGTAAAGTTACACACCTTCAACATAAAACTCGTGAAATCATTTAGCAGCGGCGGGTGTCCCTGAAGAAAGTTTTTCACTCCTTGCCTTATCAGCTTTTTCTAAGTAATCTTGATGAGATTGGTGCTTTGCCCCTACAGGGAGGGAGAACACAAATGGAATTAGAATTGGCCGATAACAAAACACATGGTTAACAATATCAACAGGTAACCGAAACAAAATCCGATAACGGAGTCTGAAATCACTCTTGCAAGGCACATCATGAATTATAACCATTCAATCAAAGCTTTACACTCAGATATCAACAAAAGAAACTGCCATGAAATCGTTAAAATGTATTTCGCAAGAATGCTGTGGGAAACAGCCCTTTCTTTTCACACAACAGACGAGCAGAGCAAAATGCTACTGAAGTTACAGGAGCCCCAAATTTTTAAGAATAATTGCAAAATTTAATTCATAAATGCAAATTAATAGACATTTCCACTGCTCAGATAGCGTAACCCAAACCTAATTGTTAACTGAATACATATCAAGGAGACTCGACCCGCGTAATCGATTAACAGAAACCAACGAAACTGCTACAAATTTCAAATGATTCCGGGAAAATTGATTTGAAATGATCCCCAATTTACACATTTCCAGTGTTTGGTTGCCAAGAAAAGGTAGGAAAATTCGAAAAACTAAATTCGTAGTTGTAATCACTAGAACCCAAAAACAGCGGCGTATAAATCGAAAGAGAAGTAAAGAGATACGAACCTCGATTCATGAGGTACCAAGGAATGGCAAAGACGGTGCTAATAATAACGAGGCCTGCAAATACGTGCTTCTTCTAATTTAAAAACCCTAAAATCCTAAAATCTACAAATTCTAATTTAAAAACCCTAAAATCCCTACACCAGAAATTCACATTAATAACAAAACCCTAAATCAAAATTACCTAAATTTTAGAGGGATGATGGGTGGTGCCGTTGTGTTGGTCGACGGCGGTGATGGCTGGTGAGCACTGTGAGGAGGAGGACGATTGAGAGTTGGAGAGTCGAGGGAAAGGGAGTCGAGGGACTGAGAGTCTGAGAGTCGAGGGAGAGGGTGGAATTAGCTGAGGAGGATAGTCGGCTGGAGTGGAGAAGGATTTAGGTTTGGTTTGGGAATAGAGAGACGATGAGGAGGAAAGTCGTTGCAGCGGGACGAGAGAGACCGAGTGAGAGAGATGAGAGAGCGGAAGGCTTTTGGTTTGGGAAAACTTGGGAAATTTTTTTAAAAAAAAGCGCCTATTTTTTACTATTGCAGCGCCAAAATTATCACAAATGGGGCGACGCATGTATACATTTCGACGTGGCGCAAGGTTTTTAAAAAAATGTATACTTTATAAATTTTACTGAAAATTTACTTAATAAATATATATACCTTTAAACTTTATGTGATACACATTGTACGAAATTAATTTCAACGATCCAACCATCAAACTTGTTTGTATATATTCCGAGATCGCATACGCCAAAAATTGGAAAAAAAAAAAAACATCCAGAGATGAAGTAACGGGACAAAAATTTTCAACAGTTATAAACGAAAAATCACGATTTAACGGTTATTTTAGCTCCGATTTTGATGATTTTTTACAGCTAGACTCCTTGAGCCCATATGAATACAACAAACTAATTCGATCGTCAATTTAAAACATTTACACTAGTGGGTACCACAAAATGTTATGTTAAACTTAATGATATTATAAATAAACTCTAAGTGTTAGGGAATCTATCGTTTTGATGGAATACGCATTGTACGAAACTAATTTCAACGATCCAACCGTCAAACTTGTTTGTATACATTCCGAGATCGCATAAGCCAAAAATTGGAAGAAAAAAAAACATCCAGAGATGAAGTAATGGGACAAAACTTTTCGACGGTTATAAACGAAAAATCACGATTTAACGGTTATTTTAGCTCTGATTTTGATGATTTTTTACAGTTGCACTCCTTGAGCCCATATGAATATAACGAACTAATTCGATCGTCAATTTAAAACATTTACACAAGTGGATACAATAAAAGAAAAAAGCAATGCAAGAACCCCAAAAGAAATGCAAAAGGGGGAAAAGAGGAAAAAAAAAACTTTGAGCAACATAGGTATGCGTCGCGCAAACTAGTTTTGCGCGACACATTCATACCTACGTCGCGCAATTTTTTTTTTTTTTTTTCTGTTTTCCCCCTTTTGCTTATGAGTACAAAACTAATTTCAACGATCCAACCGTCAAACTTATTTGTATATATTCCGAGATCGCATATGCCAAAAATTGGAAAAAAAAAACATTCAAAGATCAAGTAACGGGACAAAACTTTTCGACTATTATAAACGAAAAATCACGATTTAACGGTTATTTTAGCTCCAATTTCGATGATTTTTTACAGCTGCACTCCTTGAGCCTATATGAATACAACGAACTAATTCAATTGTCAATTTAAACATTTACACAAGTGGATACCATAAAAGAAAAAGGCAATGCAAGAACCCCAAAAGAAAAGCAAAAGGACAAAAGAACAGGAAGGAAAAGAAAAAAAACTTCGCGCAAAGTTTTTTTTTATTTTTATTTTTTTTCTGTTTTCCCCCTTTTGCTTATGAGTACAAAACTAATTTCTACGATCCAACCGTCAAACTTGTTAGCACGACGACCCCATTGTCACGTCGCGCAAGTCATATTTTTTTAAATTTTTTTTTGACAATTCTAGGTACATCTAGGAGGTATATACCACCTTAATTGCCTTTGTTATTTGGTATCAATTTTTTTCACTTCGTCATTTTAAGAAAATTGATGGTTTAATTAGCACCTTGAATCTTGATAATGTTTGTTATTATTTTGTTTTCTTTAATGAGAAAGGCTGGTTTACGTGAATGTAAATATTAAATGGATCTCAATAAAATTCACAACATTTTAATTTAAAAACTGCATTAAAGACAATAATTTTTTGTTTCCCTTTGCGCGACGCAGGTGGGCAGTCGTCGCGCAAAACAGCTTTGCGCGACGACTGCCCACTTGCGTCGCGCAAAGTGAAGAAAGAAGTGGTAAAGATCATTTGTTTGGCACCAAAATCTTGCGGGACGAATGATGGCGTCGCGCAAAGTGTCGTCGTGCAAATGCCGTTTGCGCGACGTTTTGTGTTTTGCATCACGCAAACATACTTTGCACGACGAAATTTGCTTCATCGCGCAAGTTGCCGTCGCGCAAACATGTTTTTCTACTAGTGGGGGTAACCAACAAGAGATTGAAAAGTGCTTTGGAAAAATCGAAGAAAGTGGCAAAAGTTAGATATATACCTTGCAAATGTCACCACCTAATACTATAGTTTCTGGTAATACTTATTCAATATGGTACTTTATACTTTTTATTGTGAATATACTATATTATTATGTAATGAATATATGTACACTGGCAAAGCAACATAATCAAGAGACTTAATGCTCCATCAAATATGACAACCTCGTATCCATCATTTCATTACTTTTATAATCAGGTTTGTATTGAAACTTATATTTGGGGTTATAAGTCACAATTTGTGTTATCATTCTAACATTTTGTTTATTGATTTAGGTTAATGGCTGTAGACATCTTGGATAACACAACTTTAGCTCTTCAACTTCAAGAATTCTTAGAAAAATGTGATGATGCTGGAAACATAGAGCTCATGGATGAAGATTGATGAATTGAAGAAACGATGTGGGATTTTTTTTCTTTTTATTTATATAGTCTGGCTGCTTAACAGTTAGTCAAAATAACTTTTAGATTCA
Organism: Heteromeles arbutifolia; assembly: GCA_024362995.1. NCBI lineage: Eukaryota > Viridiplantae > Streptophyta > Magnoliopsida > Rosales > Rosaceae > Heteromeles > Heteromeles arbutifolia. The sequence goes on from JANCRC010000012.1 coordinate 21,237,164, forward strand.
CCTTGGATATCAAGTTTTTTAATAGCTTATGTTTTGATCAAAGTTTTATTTCAAATAGTAGTATCTATCGTTCTTAATTATATTTGGTAGAGATGTACTTTCTTGAAAATAGAAAGCTACTACGATCAAAAGATAACAAATATGAAAAAATTGACTCGATAATCTGGAGTGTGCACTTTTGTATTTATAGAGATGAGAGAAACAATGAGGGAAAAGAAAGGGAAGAGAGTACTGAGGACCTAAGACCTACGGCAAAACAAAGTGGAGGGGATTTGGGAAGAAAAAAAAAATAGGGGGAAAGAAATAAAAAAGGAAACATAACATTAATATATATAATATATTAATTAGTTAAAAAAATAATTATAAAAATTTTAAATATAAAAGAATGATAAAAGATTATATTTAAGACTTGTCACGTGACGAGTTTTGAATGGATTGTAATGCCACTCAGTGAAGTTCAGTGGCAAGCCAAACCCCACACAAATTTTTCTTTTAGTAAGGACTGAAAGTACAACAATTATGTCCCTAAAAATTAAATGAAAATCAGAATACACAGGATATAAAGAAATAAAAACTAGAAATTTAAAAAGAGACGAGAAATTTCTAAAAGAGACGACACTTAGTCATGCACACTAATTACTTGAAATTAGGATGGTCTTACAGGCAGACGTAAAGGACAAACTATTTCAAGCACTGGCCTGTATATACAATTAAAAGTTAAGATGAAAAACTTAAAAAGCATGTAAGCAGTTATACCCCAACATATACAAAAGCACCGAAACATTAGACAAAATATTAACCTCCCCAGATTGCTATAAAATTAGTTAATTATCGTTGGAGCAGTTATGTTTTTATTTAAATATTTTAAATATATTTATATTTTGGTTTATTACAAACATTAAATATAAAACATAAATTGTTATCAACCTTTGATTGCAGACAGTTTTGCACCCCATAAATCCCCATTAACTCCCTTTATTTCTTACGGTTTTACACCCCCCAACGTCTATATATATATATATATATATATATATAAAGATACACGGAAGTTTTGCGATTTGTAAAAAAAAAAAAGTAAACAAGGAAAAATTAGAAGTTTTACATAGATTGATAGCAACATATCGAAAGGGTGCAAGTTTGAAAGTTCTTCCATTGTGCAAGGAAGAACTTTATCAGAAGAAGGTTCTGGGCTGTTTTATCCTGGGGATGACGTGGTGTTTGTGAATTGCTTGCACACTTTGGGAAGAGCCGCGAAACGTCTTAAAGAGAGCGACTTAGTCCACGACTCATCCCAAGAATCATTCACCACTAAAGGCTTCTACATTTTTCGGGTAACTTTGTTCCTTTTTTATTTCAGTGTTCAACAATTTTAAGACGAGTCAATCTGCGATGAAATTGTGTTGACTGCATGTTATGTGTTAAATAGAATTCCTAACTCAAAATCGAATATTTCTCCTTATGAAATTTGGAAAAATAAGAAACCAAATGTGTTGTATTTCAGAACTTGGGGTTGTTTAGCTTATGTTCGTAAACCTGATCCAAAAAGATCGAAATTGGCTAGTAGAGCATATGAATGTGTTTTTATTGGTTATGCATGTAATAGCAAAGCATATAGATTTTATGATTTGAAAAACCATGTCATAATTGAGTCACTTGATGCTGATTTTTATGAGAATAAATTTCTTTTAATCTTCGAAATAGTGGGGGTTCTAATTTTTCTAAAATTTATGAACCTACTGTTAGATACCCCTTTATGGGAGAAGAAGCAGGATGGTTGAGAAACCTAATGTCAGATACCCCTTTTATGGGAGAAGAAGCAGGATGGTTGAGAAACCTACTGTCAGATACCCCTTTTTGGGAGAAACTGATTCCAGCAGTTTTGATCCATTGTGACAGCACAGCGGCAAAAGCTAAAGTGCAAAATTGTAATTATAACGGGAAAATGCGACAAATACGTCGTAAGCATACCACTGTAAGAGATTATCTCTCTAATGGAGCTATAAGAGTGGATCATATACGGTCTGAGGAAAACTTGGCTGATCCTTTGACGAAAGGAGTAGCGCGAGAAAGGGTTTGGAAAACCTCGAAAGGGATAGGACTAAAGCCCGTAGAAAATTGAGTCATTTGTGATAGCAACCCAACCTATAGACTGGAGATCCCAAGTAATAGGTTCAAAAGGTAATAACAAGTCACAAGTGATATGAGTGAAGTCTTGCTAATTTTAAGTTGGAATATTATTCCATGTCCATCCCTAAGAAGCATGACATCCTAAAGCGTTTTTAGGTTGAGATTTTTTTTTTCTCTTAGTAAGGTCTATACTCTATGTTGAGTGGGATATCTAGCTACAGGAATATCCTTGATAGTGTTACCTATGTGAATGTGGAAGTGAGGCCGCTTCCTATGAAATCTTGGGCAAGTTTCTAGAGCGTTCACTATACTGGGATACAAGCACATGGCCGTAATGTGCTGGCTTTTTGAACTTCACCTTAATAAAGTTATGTGTGTGGTGTTGTCAGAGATAGAGTTCAAAACTATAAGTTACTCTAGTATAATCTGGATCACTAACACTATGTACAGGTTCAAGTTGAGAAACACCTTTACTTATGCATAGCTTTATGATATGTTGCTTGATATATATTTTTTAAATAAAAACAAGTGGGGGATTATTGGAGCAGTTATGTTTTTATTTAAATATTTTAAATATATTTATATTTTGGTTTATAACAAACATTAAATATAAAACATAAATTGTTTTCAACCATTGATTGCAGACAGTTTTGCAGGTTTTGCATTTGATTGCAGACAGTTTTGCACCCCATAAATCCCCATTAACTCCCTTTATTTCTTACGGTTTTACACCCCCCAACGTCTATTTCTTTATATTTATATATAAAGATATACGGAAGTTATGCGATTTGTGAAAAACAAAAGGTAAATAAGGAAAAATTAGAAATTTTACGTAGATTGATAGCAACATATCGAAAGGGTGCAAGTTTGAAAGTTCTTCCATTGTGCAAGGAAGAACTTTATCAGAAGAAGGTTATGGGCTGTTTTATCCTGGGAATGACGTGGTATTTGTGAATTGTTTGCACACTTTGGGTAGAGCCGCAAAACGTCTTAAAGAAAACGACTTAGTCCGCGACTCATCTCAAGAATCATTCACCACTAAAGGCTTCTACATTTTTCGGGTAACTTCGTTCCTTTTTTATTTCAGTGTTCAACAATTATTTCATGGTCTTCGTTCAGCAACTATTCCGAACCTCATCACTCGGGTTATGTCCGTGAGGGAAATGAGCCCCTTGAGCAGGCCTTGGTGATCCACAACCCACAGTCGGTGCACATGTTTGGAGACCACCTTGTCAATCACTTGACCTAAAGGTGTATCGGATTGGCATACCACCAGTTCCCTCGACGTTGGACCCGCTGTGTTCGATACTATTGATGCCAACAAAGGGTTTGCACAGACAGTCTCCGTATAGTCCAGAGCACTCATCGGCATCCATGTTTGCAGCGTTGCAAAGTGGCAACCCCTCAAATCCGTCGCTGAAAATGTTCCTATGACCTCCCTACCTCTGCCCTGCAGTCAAAGGCATAAGAAATATCTATGCCCCTAAACTTAGCTAACAACTTCTCTAATAGGCGTTGACGCGTAGTGTTAAAGAGTATACGTGGCGATTGGTCAAATATCATGGTCAAAACAACAGTCTTACTTGTATCACAAGCAAACCAAATTAGAATTAGTTCAAATAGTCCATGTCACAAATAGAAAATTAAAGTTCAAAGAGACGGCATGTTCCTTGAGAAACTTTAACACATCCATTTGGGTGAGCATCCGGTAGCTGGAAGCGGACTCCACAAGTTCAACTCCAGCTACGTTGTCCATGTGGCTGTCTACGGGTACTAAAGCACGGTGTATTCCTCTGCGTATTCCTCTGCTAAACACCTCCATACAGTCAACGATGCTGAGGACGGAACTTAGACAGGGTAACATTAAAAGGAGGCAAATCCAAAATTAATAAATTATGAAGTGTATGCATGAAGTTATGCGTATAACTATAACTCAAAGATTGTAAGAAATATCCTAGACTTTCAAATAACCCCCAAAAATAATTTTCGTTTCAATTAGAACCCAACAGCCATTCCTCTCTATAAGTAAGCAATATGACATTATATCCATCCTTTTGGTTACTAAATAAGAAATGGTAACATAACATATTTTACAAAAAAAAAAGTTCTATTATAGCATGACTATCTTATATATTAAAAAAAGGACTACTATTGATCATGTAACATAGAAATCAAGTTAGAATTCAGAAAGATTAGTCACCTTGTGATGGGGTTTAGAGTCCACAACCTTAAACCCTCGAGGCAGTGCCCTATGATGAAAGACACCGGAACTGACATCTTCTCATCAAGATCAAACCCATCATTGACTCCTTCATCCATCAACTGATCTTCATTTCCTGCAATATGAGCCAAGATATCAAGCATGGTGGCCAACCCTATAGAGTGCTTCCGCATAGTCCCAGTCTGCTTGTCAGTTTCCATGATCATAGAACCACCGGCTCCAATCCACTGGCCGGGCGGTGCTGCCACGGGCACGGCCAGCACCTTGTTCGCCACCAAAGTGTTTATAGTACGGGCAAGAGTCGCCGTGTACGGCACCTCCACGAGCCTCCGCTTGTTCACCATCAAGTCCCCAACCTTCTTGTCTCTTAGCCGCTGAGTACTACTCTGATCAGCCTCATGAGAAGACTGCTTGGCGGTGCTGTACTGCTCCTTTGTTTGCTGCATTTTTTAATTATTGTACTGAACTTGGTGCAAGGAAAGTGGAAGATTAGGTGGTGGTGTTATTGATATTGTTGGGAGGCTTGACATTTATACCTTATATGGGTGCTTAGGACATGGTGGTACGTGTCGAAGGCAGGAGCTGCGGCAGTTGCATGGCTGTGTTTGTGTAGCCACGTTAAGAGAAAGGATAGGACTTTGTGGCAAAAAACGTGTCACGGTCATGAATTATGATTTTGTTTTTAGTATTTTATTTTGAGTAACGCTACACTACTATATTATCGTATCACATTTGTACATCTCTAATGGAGGTAATTTACTGAGTAGATAATATAAATATGGTATCCAAAATGTGATAAAAATAAATGTTTATTTTGTTTTTTAAATGTTATCATCTTAGTTTCTTGGTAGGATGCAACTTGGATACCAGCTATTCTAAGTGGAGGTGCAACTTGGATTACAAGGTATATATTTTGGGAATTGTTATTGGCACTCCAAAATTTTCATTCTACACTCCAAACTTTCTATATTTAGAAAGAAAAATACACTTGTGAGGAGTGTAGAATGAGATTTTTGGAGTGCCAATAACACTTCCCTATATTTTTATCATCTTAGGTCATCTCTAATGAAAATGGCTATAGGGCTATTGGCCAAGTTTTAGCCTAAAATGCCACAAAACTCAACTCCAATGGATGGCTAGGCCAAAAAAATTGGGACCCACCATGCCAAATGATAGCATTTTGGCTATCAGGCTAAGAATGTTGAGCCCGCCCAACAGCCCAATTGTGGAGCCCAGCCAATGGCTTGCTGACATCAATAGCAACGGGTACCGTTGGAATTTTTTTTTTTAGGATGAAATTAAAAAATAAAAATAAAAAATTCTAATTTTTTTTCCTATAAATACCTAAGCCATCTCTACACCATTTCTCACATCCTTTTCACCGTTCCATACTATCCAAAAAATTATTTAGATTATATAAAGATAAGAAATCCGGAGGCTTATTCATTTAGTGGCAAGTGGCACTCAAAATATGTCTGGATAACCTTATTTTAATATGGTAATATAATTCAATTAACCAATAAGTTAAAGAACAAACTTAAAAATAATAAAGTATTGAGGGGGCTAGAACATAGCCCATTTCGGTTGGAAATAGTATATAAATATAGTCCAACATTGTTTATTTAATTTTTTTTTTTTGTAGGGCTACAATTATGGACGGAGCTATGTTTAGCACTTTTAGTTGGAGATGGCCTTAGTTTCCGATTCCGAGACTTAGAGTTTCAAAATACTTTGCCCAATTTATATTCGAAACCGAAATTCAAAAGAATTTGAAAAGAACTTGGAATGTGACATCCCGTCCCGAAATTTATTGTATTTTCTTCTCAGTAGTAGTGAAATTATCAAAATACCCCTAAGATGCCACGTAGGCCTTCCACTTGGACCTCAAATTTTCTTTCACTTTTCCAGTCCTATTTTACTAATTTCGAATAGTACTCATTTTTACGGACACGTGGCCGCAAACGAAACTCAATTCAGAGTTATAACGAAGAAGTTATGTTCGAAACAGTGTAAATTTACCTGAGATAAATTCAAATCCTAAAAAATTGACCTCATGCAGTGTGCATCACTGCTTGGGCCGGCCTTGTATTAAACAAATGGACTTGGATTGTCTGCCCTCCCTCATCCTATCCCCTTCCCATCCCCTCCTATTTTTGTGGTCACGGTTAAGCCACGTCAACATTTTATATTGATTTTTTTTATATAGAAATAATAAGACAAAAAGCAATGGGAATATAAAATGTTGACGTGGCTTAATCGTGACCACAGAAATAGGAGGGGATGGGAAGGGTATGGGATGGGGAGGGCAGACAATCCAAGTCCTAAACAAATAAGTATTTTGGGGTTCTAAAACCCACTCTGGTCAACACACATCCATCAGACATCATTCTTTTCCTTTGTTTTTAAAATATATTTTCTTTCTCACACTCTCTCTCTCTCTCTCTCTCTTTTCCCTCTCATTTTCTTTTTACTTTTTAGCCAGTTCCCACCCTCTCTTTCTACTTACACACTTAACTATTATTATATTCATTTACTCACTCACAACTCTCACTATCTCTCCCCCCCACCATTCTTAAAAAAACCACTCTCTCTAACTCCTTATGCATTCTCTATTGCACCGAGAGAGAACCACTACCACCATTCCTTTAATCTAACTAGACACAATCCCAAAACTTCATAATTTGAACCTTTGGGACATGAGGAATTCACCCGCAGCTTTGCATGCACCATCAAAGCACCCTCGTGTGCTCTGCCATTAACACCGAGAGCTTGAGCTCTCTCAAACTCCACCTTACGTAAGGTTCTAATCCTTAATATGGTTTTTGTGGGTTATAATCTTGTTTGAGTTGTGGTTCTATGTCGAAATTTGAAGGGTTTAAACCCTGTTATGAATCTATCCATGCATGTCTTCTCTGACGATTTTCCCAACGAGATACCACTCCCCACCTCGGGTTCTTGGCGATTTATTCGGCTAAACTCGCCTTTTCAGGCGAAGCTAGGCCCTGGTTTCTGACCTCCATCATCACAAGGTGCAGAATTCGAGCTTGCATGCTCAAATCCATCAAGTTCATGCGAAAGTCAATTTTGCCCGTGGCTTTTAAGCCAATTTCTAGTCACCTCCAACCAAGTTTTTTCCCCCAAAGAGGTATAAAAACGTTTCCCTTGTCCTAAGCTTCATTTTGATACCACTTGTGCGAAAAATGGTTGAGAAATCAACTCAGGTTTATTTTTCCAGATTTTCCGGCGAATGACCACGGAATTGCAGGCCATTTTCGACTAGTTCTGCCACAACTCGTGTCCCACTTAGGTATATTTTTGTTCCTTACCTCTTAAGCTTCATTTTGACTTTTGAATCTTTGAATTTGGTTGAGAAATGAACCCGTTATGACCATTTGAAGTTTCCCAGCCAAATCGCCAGTTTTCGGCGGTTGCAACGCACAATCGGCCGTAGAAGAAGAAGGAAAATAAATAAATAGGAAAGCCAGATCCGGATCCGAACCCGGGATCCGACCCGGCCCGGTTCTAAAATGCATATGGAATATTCCAGAATATTCCTGGAATATTCCAGAATATTCCTGGAATATTTTCTGGAATATTCTTTGTGTTGACTTTACGAAATTTTCTCGGAAACTCTCCTAGGATAATTTCGACTTCCCGAGTCTATTTTTGACATCCATTTAGGAAAATTCTAAAGTTTTAACATAGTTGAGCACCGGGGCGTCTCGGTTGAATTTTAGGGTTGACGTTGACTTTTTCGTTGACTTTTTTTTTTACAAAATTCGCTTCGGGACCCCACTTAGTGTATTCCAAATCCGCACTCCGTTTTCTCAAATTTGATCATTTAAGTTGAGTTTTACTAATGGGTCCCAGTATTATGCTTAGGTGCAATTATTATCCCAGACTCCGACTTTCTTAGCTCGAAAGGATATGACATCGCAAGTACATGTGAGTGGGTCTTTTTGTTTTTACGTGTATATATATATATATATATATGTATATGTGATTTTCCCAACAACTGCTTTTATATGTTATGATGTGACATGCCATGTTTAGCTTTACAAATAGACTTTCCGTACATTTTATGTTTTTCATATTATTTGTGAGCATAAACTTGTGGCATGACATGCTTGCATTTTATTTGCTCATTATTACATGTTTACACGGTGTCTCTTAGTTATTTGTACTGTCTTGGGCCAAGGACCAACTTCATATGTAGTTCACATGCACCGTTTACATTCGCTTTGGATCCAGAGTTAGTAACAGCCTGTCCTTTTGTGTGATGTTTTGGACTTGTATGCGATGCGACTAGCATAGCTCATGTGATGTAGTACTAGAATGTAAAACCTACACTTAGCCTATTCCATTGTCTGAATATCTCTGCAATGGACTTGTGTGCCTACATAAATGAATGAGCATTGATTTCTTGTAATAACGGTTTGAGATTTAATGTTGAGATACCTTGTTGTTGTACCCTACATCTTTGACTCACTTCTACTGCAAAGTACCTATTACATACTATTATTATAATATTTTTGAGAAACCATATACTTGTTTTATAGTGAGGGGTTACACTTTTCGAAAAGGTTTTACAAAATTTTTTTTTTCAGGCCCACTCACCCTTGTTTTTTCGCCCCTTTGGTATTTTACTGGCAGAGATTTCGTGATGATGAGGATTGTTGGTAAAAGCTATTATGTAGGAGACTTCTCATTTCGGTATAAATGTCCTTACTCTTATTTTACTGTAATTTATCTATGCTCTAACATCACTTGTGTGATATGGGTTCAATCCCACTCACATGCGCACTTTAAATTAGTCAATTTTAGGTTTTAATTTATTCACATTTTCCACATCACTACACTTTATGGCTTTGTCACCTTCTAGGTGTTGGCCAACACATCGCGATTAAGGTGTTCAGGTGGAAATTTTGGGTCGGGGTGTGTCAGTTTGGTGTCAGAGCGTAGTTTAGGCAGTATCGCAATCATCACACATGTGATGTAAGCATTCTCAATTCTTAAATTCTAAAATTATAATTATGCCACCTCGTCGAACACGAAATATGCCAGCTTTTCATGACTTTTGGGTAACTTGGAACGACTATCATTGACACTTTTCTAACAACTTATCAACCTTCTAGAATAACACTTTGGCGACCACCACTAGAGTTTACATAGAGAACCTCCTTGCCAAAGAAAGACCCGAAATAGAGACATTTTGTTGACCTTGAAGCAGGTAGCCGAATCGATAATTGTGTACCAACTGAAATTTACCAATCAATCCCAACTACAATCCAACCATCGTTATTGACCCTTCTTTGTTAGGAAACCACAAGTTTTCATCCTTGGCAGTCTTTATTTAATGTGTCACCTCCCAAAACTTCCTCGAGGTTTTGCTTCACCTCAAAGTTTGTGAAAATGTCTCGAGTGACTATGATAGTGCTGATGTGGGTACACTTAACGGAAGAACATCTGGGGGACATTCACATTTGGTCCCTGACAACGTCAATCTTTCAAACATAGCAGCTATGAGTCTAGATCTTCAGAAGGAAGATCGAATTTTGATAAATCCCATTCTTGAGCTTAGGGTAGTTTCACAAACACTAGTTTCCATAATTACATACCAAAAGTAGTTGTCAGTGTTCCCAAAAGCAACAAAATCACCTCACAGGAGCATCATTCCTAGAAAATCTTACTTACTTTTCCAACTGTGCCCTAGGTAATAGGCAACCTAGGTGACGCTAATTGCCACCAGAACGAGACTGTCCTATATTCAGAAGCTGTGAAATAGTATCCAGGTGGTATGATTTCTTTATATTGAAAATATAATGCGATATATGGATATCATACCATTGCCAGGACATTGGTTCACTATTCCATGGAGACAAACTTTACTAGAATACCATAGAAACATTAGGTAGCAGCACAACCGACATATACACTTATCCAGACATGTAGGGCTAACGGGATCATAATTGTAGAAACTTAGGAGCAAGTCGTGCAGGTGAACATCAAACCTGTAGTCATGTCAACGACATAAACTAGCAGTTAGTCATCTTACCCTTGTTTGTTCAAATACTTCAATCAGATGGTACCTTAGTCAGGTAGAATCCCAATTCCACAAGGCAAGTATATTATCTCATGTGTGAGTGCAGTGATTGCACTATTTTCATTACTAATCCAATAATGCCAGTTAATCTTATTTTGTTGGATTTCATGGATTTCCATGTAATCCAAGAGATGGATCGACTACATCATTATTATTCTTTTAGTCATTTTCCGACGACCTGTCATCCTTGTGGTCACCTCCATAAGCAAACATCAGAAGTTGAAGCACAAATTAATTCTCAATGTGAAGGCGAAACATTTTTTTTAAGAGAATATTGTGAAGGCTTTTTAGCACGTGTTGTAGAGGAAGACGACAATCTGGTACAAGTGGAAATTGTGAACCTAGTCAAACTAAATTCTTGATGTCATTCGTAAATATCTACCTGTGATACCGCTAGATTGAGATGTGTGAGGCACCATTGATCTATGTCCAGGTTTAACACCTGTTTTCCTTGAACCTTCATCGTAGAGACCTCTGCTTCCATTCATGAAAAGCAAAAACTGAACCTTAAGATTGTACATTATTTAATAGTAATTCAATTAGGCGATGATTAAAAACTGTTAATCCATGTCATGAATTGATCTCTCCGACCAACTCTATGGAACCTGAGCTTTCTTTGAGATTGATCTGAGTTGGTTGCGGACTAGCTAAAGATCAAAACTGATGACGTTCCTAAGACTACGTGCAGGACTCGACATGTTCATTATGAGTTCCTCGTTGTGTTATACGGGTTGACAAATGCTCCAATATTGTTCGTGAACCTGACAGACCGTGCATTTCGCCCATGTCCTATGAGATTCGTGATGACCTTATCGAGAACTTCCTTGTTACTTCAATAATGAAGTCAAACTTTCTAAATACCAATGATTTGATCTGAGTAAGTTCAAAGCGAATAAACTTTACACTAAATTCCCCAAATGCCAATTTTGTTTAGAACATGTTTCTTTTTGGGAGATGTGAGCTCAACAGACGACATTCTTGTCAATCCCCAAAAATGTTGTAGTTGTAGATAAATTGAACCCCTACAAGGTGTTACGAAATATAAGGTATCTTTGGTCTCGTCGATTACCATTGACATTATGTGATAACTTTATCCACCTTAGCCTTATTCCTTACAAGTTGACTAGGAAAAAAGCTAGTTTCATTCGAGATGTGAATGTGATTAAGTTTTTGACAATTGAGGTGTTGTCTCTTTCTAACTGTTGTTCTTACACTTGTCGATGACACCAATAACTTTGAAATCTACAGTGATACTTCACTGAATAATCTGGATGCGTGCTGATGCAGCATGGTAGGGTAACCGTTTATGCCTTCCAACAACTGGAACCACATAAAGTGAACTTTCTTACTTATGACTTAGAGTTGACAATTGCTACCTTTAGACTAAAACTTGATGGTCGTTTCTCTATGGAGAAACATGCCAAAATCTTCATCGACTCCCTTAAACCCCTCAAATACATCTTCATTTAGAAGGAGCTTGATTATAGACAGTGAAGATGGAAGTAATCAATCAACGTCTACCATTGCACCATCGTGTACTACCTCGGTTGTGTAAATGTAGTTACTAACGACCTCAGCAGGAAAGCGCATGTATGACTCGGCTGTCAAATCCCATTTTAGTTACAACTCACCTGTATTGATGTGACGCTACTTATAGATTATCAGGAAACTTTGTTAACTAATTTCCAAGTCCGACCCTTCCACTTTTGACTTGGGATGAAAAAGGAGATTGCTTAGCCATTAAGCAAGAACTTGATTTCTCAGCTAGTCAAAGCAGGAAGAAAGAAATTGTTCGAGTTGTTACAGCCACTCCTTATATCCGGATGGATATGAGAGAATATCATTGTGGACTTCATGTACGAACAACCTCGTACACGTGGAGACTATGATGATATTTATGTGATTGTTGACTGACTTACTAGGGTGCCTATCCTTTGTCGGTCCATGAGGACACCTTCTAGACCACTTGGCAGATCCCGTCCCACATTTATTCTTATTTTATTCCTTAAAATCAAAATTTTTTGAAACGCCCATGGTCGAGTAAGTGGAAATCCTACATGGATTTCATGCATGGAGATCTGAGTCCTTATCATTTCCTGTTCCTTTTCACATCTTTCTAGGTAGTACGTGTTCTTACGAACACATGAGTGCGAACGATGCATAAATTGGACAATTTATGCACTTTTCCCAATGAGGGGCAAAAAATAATTTTGTACCCTCGGGATTCCATTACTTGTTCATCGAAATAACAATTGGTTGTTGCTATTGCAGGCTACAGACTGTAATATCGATAACCTATTCGTTGGATTCGTTAAGCAAGTGCGCAAGTAAGCCCATCTCCGGTAGTATTTTATTAATTAGGCCTTATGCCTAATTATTATTGTTTGGGCTTGACACAAAGACACACAGACATACCTACTATCGTAATGCTCGTCACTACGATCGCATGGACGTAAGTGATACGAAATTTAGAGAAACCACTATCCTAAGAGGCTACATGAAAACAGAGACATGTGTAAGAGACTTGTATCCATACTTCTTCATTAAATTATGTTGTTTTTAATTTTGAGGATGAAATTTTCTTAAGGGGGTAGATTGTGACATCCCGTCCCAAAATTTATTGTATTTTATTCTCACTAGTAGTGAAATTATCAAAATACCCCTGAGATGCCACGTGGACCTCAATTTTCCTTTCACTTTTCCAATCTTATTTTACTAATTTCGAATAGTACTCATTTTTACGGACACATGGCCGTAGATGGAACTCAATTTAGAGTTATAACGAAGAAGTTATGTTCGAAACAGTGAAAATTTACCTGAGATAAATTCAAATCGTAAAAAACTGACGATGTGCAGTGTGCATCGCTGCTTGGGCTGGCCTTGTATTAAACAAATAAGTATTTTGGGGTTTTAAAACCCACTATTTTCAACACACATCCATCAAACATCATTCTTTTCCACTTTTAAAAATATATTTTCTTTCTCCCTCTCTCTCTATCTTTTCCCTCTTACTTTCTTTTTTCTTTTTAGTTGGTTCACTCCCTCTCTCTCTACTTACACACTCAACCATTATTATATTCATTCACTGACTCACAACTCTCACTGTCTCTCTCCCTCACAATTCTTGAAAAACCACTCTCTCTTTAACTCCCTCTGCACTCTCTATTGCACCAAGAGAGAACCACCACCACCATTCCTTTATTCTGACCAAACACAATCCCAAAACTTCATAATTTGAACTTCTGGGACATGAGGGATTCACCTCCAGCTTTGCATGCTCTATCAGATCACCCTCGTGTGCTCTACATTAACATCGAGAGCTTGAGCTCTCTCAAACTCCACCTTAGGTAAGGTTCTAATCCTCAACATTTTTTTCATGGGTTATAATCTTTTTTGAGTTGTGTTTCTATGTCGAAATTTCAAGGGTTTAAAAACTGTTATGAATCTATGCATACATGTCTTCTCCAATGATTTTTTCGACGAGACACCACTCCCCACCTCGGGTTCTTGGCGATTTATTCAGCGAAACCTCGTCGTTTCAGGCAAAGCTAGGCCCTCATTTCTAACCTCCATCGTCATAAGGAGTAGAATTCAAGCTTGCATGCTCAAATCCATCAAGTTCATTCGAAACTCGATTTTGGCCTTGACTTTTAAGCCAATTTCCAATCACCTTCGAACCAAGTTTTGTTCCCCAAAGAGGTATAAAAATGTTCCCCTCATCCGAAGCTTCATTTTGATACCTCTTGTGATAAAAATGGTTGAGAAATCAACTCGGGTTCATTTTTCCAGATTTGTCAACGAAGGATCGCGAAATTGCAAGCCATTTTCGGCTAGTTCAGGCCACAACTCGTGTCCTACTTAGGTATATTTTTGTTCCTTACCTCTTGAGATTCATTTTGGCTTTTGAATCTTTGAATTTGGTTGAGAAATGAACCCGTTATGACCATTTGAAGTTTCCTGGCCAAATCGCCAGTTTTCGGTGGTTGCAGAGGCAGCCGGCCGGAGAAGAAGAAGGAAAAAAAAAGAAAAGAGGAAAGCCAAATCCAGATCCGAACCCGGGATCCGGCTCGGCCCGGTTCTAAAATGCATATGGAATATTCCAGAATATTCTGTGTTGACTTTACGAAATTTTCTCGAAAACCCTCCTAGGCTAATTTCAACGTCCTGAGTCTATTTTATCCATTTAGGAAAATTATGAAGTTTTAACATAGTTGACCACCGGGGCGTCTCAGTTGACTTTTAGGGTTGACTTTGACTTTTTCGTTGACTTTTTTTTGGGTACAAAATTTGCCCAGGACCCCAGTTAGCGTATTTCGACGCTCTGACTCCAAATCCGCACTCCGTTTTCTCATATTTGATCATTTGAGTTGAGTTTTACTAATGGGTCCGAATATTATGGTTAGGTGCGATTACTATCCGAGACTCCAACTTTCTTAGCTCGAAAGGATGTGACATCGCAAGTACCTGTGAGTGGGTCTTTTCGTTTTTACGTATATATATATATATGTTATGATGTGACATAAACTTGTGGCATGACATCTTTGTGTTTTATCTGCTCATTATAACATGTTTAAATGGTATCTTTTAGTTATTTGCACTATGCTAGGCCAAGGACCAGCTTCACGTGTAATTCATATGCACCATTTACATTCGCTTTGGATCCAGAGTTAGATGCCAACTTGTCCTTTTGTGTGATGTTTTGGACTCATGTGTGATGGGACTAGCGTAGCTCACGTGATATAGTACTAGAATGTAAAACCTACACCCAGCTTGTTCCATTGTCTGAATATCTCTGCAATGGACTTGTGTGCCTACATAAATTAATGAGCATTGATTTCTTGTAATAATGGTTTGAGATTTAATGTTGAGATACCTTGTTGTTGTACCCTACATCTTTGACTCACTTTTGCTACAGGGTACCTATTATATACTATTACTATAATATTTTTAGGAAACCATATACTTGTTTTACAACGAGGGGTTACACTTTTCGGAAAGGTTTTACAGAATTTTATTTTTCAGGCCCACCCACCCTTTGTTTTTCACCCTTCCAGGATTTTAGTGGTAAAGGTTTTGTGACGACAAGGATTGTTGGTAAAAGCTGTTATGTAGGAGACTTCTCATTTCAGTATAAATGTCCTTACTCTCCTTTTACTACAATTTATCCATGCTCTGACATCACTTGTGTGATATGGGTTCAATCCCGCTCACATGCGCACTCTAAATTAGTCACTTTTAGGTTTTAATTTATTCACATTTTCCACATCACTACACTTTATGGCTTCATCACCTTCCTGGTGTCGGCTAACACATTGCGATTCAGGTGTCCAGGTGGACATTCTGGGTCAGGGTGTGTCGTGGAAAACTTTGAATTCTTTTGTAAACACGAAAATTCTGTAACGAATGAAACGAGAACACGTGTACAAAGTAGATTTGTATTGATGAATTTGTAGGGTTACAATCTCTGTTTACAAATTTCCTCTGATTCAGTCTTCAATTTTGATGTAGATGCGTAGGTTGTTAATCCAAAGGTCGCGATGACTTGATTCGGATGAACGATTGAACGATTGCTTAAAGTTTTGAGCTTGAAACAATGCGTGGATAATCTTCACCTCAAAGATGCGGCAAAGGTAGTGTTGATGTAGGATTTCGTTGATTCAAGGGTCTTGGGGACTTGATATTGAATCGAACGTCGTTACAAGTTTTAAGCTTGCAACAAAGTCTTGAAGGAATCGGCACAAGTGCTTGTTGATTCTTCAAGGAAATGCTTTGGCTTTGGTCGAAAGAAAGCTTCGGCTTTGGTTATGCGTTCTTAAAAGAAAGCTATGGCAGCGTATTAGTCTTCAAAGATTTGGCAAAGGTTCTCCTTTTGTGAGAATTTCAGCCCTTCAATGTAGAAATTGTCGACCTTTATGCTTGTCTGAGGACCTTATGTTTATAGACTTCTCAAAGCTTGCCTTTGGATGGATTTGGCTTTGATTTGTGTCTTGATTCGTCCATGGGAGAATTTAGGCATTTTTTGTGTCTTAATTTCAACCACTTTCCCTTGCTTGGTTGAAATCTATGGGATTTCTTGCCTATTTTGTGAGCAATCTTCAATTCTTGCTTGTTTTGTTAAGATGATTTAGCTTTCTTTCCGGTTTTGGGAGCAATTTGGGCCCCTTGCCGATTTTAAGGAGACTTCTTCCTTTTGGCCGAATTTTGGGGAAGTTTTGAGCTTCCTTTGCTTGATTTGTGCCATATGTCATTGATGACTTGTCCATTTGTGGTGAGTCATATGCCACGTGGAGCTTTGTGATGCATCATTTGCATGCAATGAAATTTACATGGCTACAAATGCCCCCACTTCAAGGCACATTGTAGGCATGTGCTTGCCATATGTAGGAAACGTGTTTTGAAGTCCTGCAATGAGAATGTTCTAACTCAAGGGTCGACGAAACTTGATCTTGAATTAGTTTGCTTCTTCAAGGACCGTAGAGGCGTATTTCTTGAACAAAACATTTCTTCAAGGGCAGTTGAGGCTTGGGCTTGAATTGAAGTGATGAATTTCATCAAGAGCTGTTGAGGCGTATTTCTTGGACGAAACATTTCTTCAAGAGCCGTAGAGGCTTGATCTTGAATGAAATGAAAATTGTCTTGAAGGGCCGTAGAGGCTTGATCTTGAATGAAATGAAATTTTTCTTCAAGGGCCATAGAGGCTTGATCTTGAAAGAAATGAAGAAAAAAAAAAATTCTTCAAGAGCCATAGAGGCTTGATCTTGAAAGAAACGAAAAAAAAAAAAAAATCTTCAAGGGCCATAGAGGCTTGATCTTGAAAGAAATGAATTTTTTTTCTTCAAGGGCCGTAGAGGCTTGATCATGAAAGAAATTAAATTTTTTCTTCAAGGGCCGTAGAGGCTTGATCTTGAAAGAAATTTTGGAAATGGATAAATTGGCACATACTTATTGTGTGTATTGATTTTCCATAATTTTCACAAAATACATTTGGTGTATTTTGAATTTTTTCCTCATGATTGTAGGAAAAAAAAAAGTTTTTTCTTCCTTAGGTAGGTAGGAACCTCCTTCAATTTTAGTAGTGAGGGTGATTTCCTTCAACGTGTTGGAAAGCTTTTGTGATTTCCTTCAAGGTTTTGGAAAGCTTTGGTGATTTCCTTCAAGGTGTTTGAAAGCTTTAAGGCTTGCCCTTGGGTAAGTAGGATTTGCATTTTTTTTCCTTTCCCTTTCAATTTTTTGGGCCAAGGGGGTGTTTTCCCTCTTCATTTGGGAAACTTGAAGACTTGTCCTCACTTTGGAGGGATTCCCTTTTGTATTTTGGCAAGGAAAGGTACTTTCCTTCGATGTTTTGGAAACTTTGAAGCCCTTTCCTTATTTCTTTGTTTCCTTTTCTTGTGTTTTGCTGATTTTTTTATTTATTTATTTATTTTTTTGCAGGAAAATTGACCCTTATTTATAGGACAATTGGGTGTGTGTTTTTGCCACGACACACCCTTGCCGTGCACTACCACTATGCTTGCTAATGTGTCGTGCCCTATTGCTGCTTGTTGCTTGCTGCTGTGCCTTGTTGCTTGGAGCTTGTTGCAGTGTGTCACTTTTTACCACGTGGTGCTGTGCAAAAGACTGCAGCGGGGTTTCGCTGTGTAGTGCCTTTTGGTCACAGTTTCCCTTGGTGGTGATGTTGCCGTGCAGTGCAAGAAACTGCTTGCATAATCGTTGTGGGGTTGCGTAGTGCGATTGCGTAGCATTTTGGTTTTCTTTGCTATTGTAGCCTGCTTTGAATGACCATCTTGCAGCTGCTCTATATACTGTGCTGCTCAAGCTTTGTGGCTGATTTATTTTTGTCGTTATGACTTTGTCATCGTCATCCTTCAATGCTCACAAGGTTTATTGATAGGATTTTTGGGAACGTACGCAAAGAGGTTAAAATCACACAAAATACTTGCAAGAGAACAAGGTTGTTGTAGTATAAACGGCTCAAGTAAGGTCGTTTTCCGCAGGGATTATTTAAAACAATTAATGCAAAACCAAAATCTTAGTTAATTATTTGCAATCAAAGATTGGAAAAGGTTGATTTTGAATTTAAAAATAATAAAAACGAATGTTAATAAAAGTAATTTAGGGAAAGCAACTAATAACCAATTAACAAGGAAACAAATCAAAGAGAAAAGGTTTTGAGAAACAAATTTGGAAAAGTACTAGGGTACCACCATCCCTTTAACAATCCTATGTAGATTTACCAATTACTTATGAATGATCCATGCAACTTTAAAGGTCAAGTTTTCCTTATGCATATTCTACTTGTGGCATTCAAGCTAGAACATATATCAAACATGCAATCCGTCTGTGGCATTCAAATTAAATATAAACATGCATGACTCATTACGCTTTGTGAAAACCTTTTGAAAAACCATGCAACACCACAACGTGGCATTCGCCCTAGGTGAAATTACAACTATCAATCACAAGAAGCAATACCCAATTCCCCGGTGGCATTCCGACCGAATTGCATCCAATTACTTATCTAAACATCCTAATGGTCGCGAATCATTAAGACACAAAGACAGTTTAAAGCACAGTGATTAATAATTCAAAGTATGCATGCATAATATCATAAGCAATTAAATACAAACTACATATTCATGCTAAGGCTCAAGGCTTCACCCTAGCAAAAGAAAATTAGCTACGCATACTCATAATTAAAATCAAAAGAATTATATTAAACTAGAAAAAGAATGAAAACACCTTGTAGAATAAAGTCTGAAAATCTCTAAGCTTTAGCCAAATCCTTCTTCTCAAATCTTGCGTGCATTCCAACCCTAGGGCTGGCCAAAAAGGCTTATTTATACTACTCTAAATAAAATCCTCCTAGTAAAGGTCTTAGAATAAGACTAGGAAACCTAATAAATTGAAATAAAATAGGAAACATAATCCTAAATTAACTTGGTAAATTCGCCTAGAAATCTGCATAGCCACGTTTTGGACCCATATCAACTCCAAAACTAGCCCAGAATACTTGGGCTTAAAGCTTGAACTATTCTAAACACTTCTCCAGAAGGCCACGAACCCATCTGAGGTCATCTTGGGCTCCAAAAATGCAGTTTAAGCCCAGAAACGTCACTTTTCAACAACGCGCACTGCTTCTTTATTAAATCACCAGAAAATATCCGCTTGGTAGGAAAAATCTCAAATTTTGATATGAACAAGCCAAGAGACACACAAACGGCCTCCAATTTGAATCACTCCAAAATTCATCTGTTTGGTCACGTTTTGCTCCAGAGGAAATTGAATGTCCAACATTGAAAATATAAAGCAAAGTATCAAAATTCTACCAAAATAATTACAAAATTATACTAAGAATAGGGTGGGGGAATGATGTTAAAACTTTGTGCGTCGTTGACTGGCCCTAAGCCGTTAATTCTTCCTGCAAAAGACAACTCGATGCATATCAAGTCGTGGCCTTCTGAAACTTTGTACATCGAGGATTCTTATCTTGAATCCTTCGCACCATGTACGTGACAATCTACCGGCTTCGTTTGAGCTTCTTGGCGATCGCATCCGTAGAGGAGCTATGACTTGGAATAGTACCTTGTCGACTACTGAAAAAGTTATCTTTGCTGAGTTTTACTGGGAGTGGCTTGAAGATGTCTTAAGCCGATCTAAAGATGTGCTTACCAATGTGGGCATTTATCACACTGTGTATGCATCTTTGTTTAGTTATGATCGCCATCCTTATGTTCTTCGTGCATTCTTTGAGCATTGCTATTCAGCGACCAACACACTTCACACGTCATATGGGGAGATGCCGATTTCACTTTGGGATCTCCACAAGATAGGAGGCATGCTGATCCAAGGTAAGTTTTACGACGAGGTTATTCCTAGGATGGAGAATTTTCTCATCGCAATAGCCGAGGATTGCCTAAGAGTTGCCGCTATTTATTTTGGGCGTATCACAAGCTTTTTGAGGAGGCTCAGGGTAAGTCAGGCGTGAAAATTTCTTCATGGATTCAATTTTGGTATTCAGATGCCATGAAGAACAAGAAGCCTTTGAAGAAAAGTGGCCGCAACAAGACCACTAAGCCAAAGGAAGACTCAAACCCGTCAGGTGCCATTAGTTCAGCTAAGCGCCATGCCCCTGCTGAGTTAAAAGCATTTGAGGATCTTGGCGTAACGTCAGAGCACTTGGAAGAATCTTACCTAGCAGCTTTCTTAGCTTGTTGGCTTTGTAAGTTTGTTTTCCCCAAAGACGACGTTAACTTTATCCGCCCCGGAGTCTTCAATTTGCCTAGCAAGATGGATGCAGGTGAATCTTTCAGCCATGTTATTTCGATCTTAGCCAATATTTATGATGGCTTGAGTGTTGTTTTGAACTGGACGAGCACTGAAGATCGTGATGCAGTATTTTTCTACCACTATGTGTATGGTTGGTTGGGTGAGTACTTTAGCACTCATTTTTCTTCGTCGACTTTAGACAAGTTGGGGTCTTCTTCATCAACTTCGGCCAAGCTGGGGCCTTTGATGACAAAGTACTTTAGCGTGCTTTCTGCAAAGAGCTTTGATGATTTGCAGGCGTAGGCATTGTTTAGAAGCCGTGAAGGTTTGAGAATTGACCATCTAGCAAGAGATGGCTCGACGCGACGAGGCCTCATAGATGATTCGCACCTCTATTTCTCAGACTTGTCTTATCTTACAAGTCTTCGCTCGGGGTATGTTTCTTTGCGGCAATGAGACCGATGTATTGTTCAGCCGTATAGCCCTCACCGTTTCAGCAGGCAATTTGGTTTTGTACAACATATGTCAAGCAAGCTGAAGGAAAACACACAGCTGGAATCCTTGCAAGCCATTTATATTCATTGGGAGTCTTGTACTCATTCATGCACAAATGCTTCTATCACCCTGTCGGCCAGGGACAAGTTCAAGAGTAATCCCGTGGCCCGTGCCTACGTAGGTTATGGTCAAAGGTACATCGTGAAGACTTGGGGATGGCAAGTGACACTAATTCTTCTCATTCATGCAATGATGCACCAAAATAGGGTTGTTCTGCGGTTCTTATGCAGCTGGCACCTTTTGATTATGCGAGTGCAGCTCCTTTGCAAGATGGACATGCGGCTTTAGCTCCTCAACGCTCGTGCTTGTCTTCTTAACATTTGGATGCTTCTGAAGAGGTGGGTGATGACGTTGATTTGCACGAAGATGAACTTATTTTGCGGCAGCATCAACAAGTTTTGAACAAGCGAGCATATAGAGGTGCTCTAGATGACAACGATGTTAATTTCCATCATAAGAAGAAGAAAGTGTTTAGGCCTCCTCATTTTGATGGTCGTGTGTTACTTGAGGAAGATGTATGTATTTCCTTTTTTCTTGTGATTTATTCTGTTTTCATTGGTTTAGCTTTTGTTTCTAACACCTTTTTTTGTCTTCTTTAGGCTGGGCCCTCTTATTCTTTTGATTTGGCAAATGCGGGCGTTCATTCCTTCATAGAGATGTTATTTGGAGGCAATCTACCTACAGACGATGAGATTGGGGATCCGCCCGGTGCAAAGCTTGTTCCAAATCCGTCAAGTTGCCCAAGTTTGTAGTGTGTAAGTGAAGGTATGCAAGAGCCTGTCATGCATCCAACACCTTTGCCAGCTAGCTCCGAGATCTCTCTTAGAAGGCCGAACCTTAATGGCACTGAGCAGCTTATCCATCGCATCAACCTTCGCGAGGCCATGGATATTAAGAGCCATATTAAGAAGAGGATTTCAAAGCACCCATTGGAGGACCTTGCGTTGCTCAAGAAGGACTTGATGAAGCTTGTTTCTACGATTGACAACCTTAACGTTGATTCCGCGCTCTTGAAAGTCAAGATTACTAAACTTATGGCCGCCTCAACTGAGTATTCTTCCTTGCATGCTATTTCCTCGAAGAAGTTGAGTCCAGAGGTTAGAGCTCAAATGAAAACGCACAGTCGAAATCCTTGCAAGCCGTGTATATGCATTAGGAGTTTCGTACCCGTCCATGCACAAATGCTTCTATCACCCTGTCGGCCAAGGACAAGTTTAAGAGTAATCCAGTGACCTGTGCCAACGTAGGTTGGTGGTTAAAGGTACACCATGAAGACTTGGGGACGGTAAGTGGCACCAATTCTTCTCGTTCACGCAATGATACGCCGAGAGAGGGTTGTTTTACAGTTCATACGCAGCTAGTACCTTTCGATTATGCGAACACAGCTTTTTTGCAAAATGGACCTGCGGCCTTAGCTCTTCAATGCCCGTGTTTGTCTTCTTAGCGTTTGGATGCTTCTGAAGAGGCGGGTGACTAAGTTGACTTGCACAAAGATGAGCTTGTTTTGCGGCAGGGTCAACAAGTTTTGAACAAGCAACCACTTGAATGTGCTCAAGATGACAGTGATGTCACTTTTCATCATATGAAGAAGAAAGTGTTTAGACCTCCTCAATTTGATGGTCGTGCGTCACTTGAGAAAGATGTATGCATTTCTTTCTTTCTTGTGATTTCTTCTGCTTTTATTTCTAACATCTCTCTTTGTCTTCTTTAGGCTGGGCCGTCTTATTCCTTTGATTTGGTGAACATGGGGATTCATTCCTTTATGCAAATGCTATCTGGAAGCAGTCTACCCACAGAGAGGATATTAGAGACCCGCCCAGTGTAGAGCTTATTACAAATCCACCAAGTTGCCCAAGTTTGCCTTGTGTAGGTGAAGGTATGCAAGAGTCCGTCATGCGTCCAACACCTTTGCCAGCTAGCTCTGAGATCTCTCTTAGAAGACCGAACCTTAGTGGCACTGAGCAGCTTATCCTTCGCATCAACCTTTACGCAGCCATGGATATCAAGAGCCACATTCAAAAAAGGATTTCAATGTGCCCAGTAGAGGACCTAGCGTTGCTCAAGACGGACTTGTCGAAGCTTGTTTATACGATTAACAACCTTAACATTGATTCATTGCTCTTAAGAGTCAAGATTGCCGAACTTATGGCCGACTCAACTAGTATTCTTCCTTGCATGCTATTTCCTCGAAGAAGTTGAGTCCAGAGGTTAGAGCTCAACAACTTACGGCAATAGACTTATCAATTGCCCAAGTTCGGTCTTCTCAGCAGGCTGCTTCGAAAGGTTATCAAGTCTTAGGGACTTCTTTAGCTTCCGTCTAGGCACGTCTAGAAGCTTTGGTGCGTAAGCGAGAGCAGTAGGAAATCAAAGCATCATGACTTCAGGTGTTCTCTCAGAGCAAGAAGCTATACTTTCTCAGCATCAAGAGGGGATTTCATGCCTAAAGCAAAAGAAATGCGCAGCTATGGAAGTGCCCACCTTGTCCTCCACCGATACGGAAACTTTGAAGACTTTGGAAGGCTTGCTTGGAGACCGTCGTCGTAGTTTTAGGGACATAGCTTTCAAGTAGTGTCTTACGTTCTTTGTACTTTAAGCCTTCTTTGTTTTTTTTACTCATTTTGTAATACAGTTTTGTAGCTGAATTCTTCTTCTTGAATTTGCTCTTTATTCTTCAAAGTAATTGTGTTTTTGTTGATGATGTGACTGTACTTGAAGTTTTGAAGTTTCAAGTTGTCCATATACCCTCGGTTGTGAAGGGATCAAGTCATGACGTAGTTCGAAGGAATGATGGATTGCTTTTGATGGTTTTGACGGTTTTGATGGTGATTTTGATAATGATTTTGATTTTTTTTTTCTGTTTTGCCATACACAGTTTATGCTCTTGCCATCCAGGAGCGTTGGGTGTTGCCTTTTAAGCTTGTGCGAACAAGGAGCATTGGGTGTCACCTTTTAAGCTCATACGAATAAGGAGAATTGTTAATGTGTGCAATTTTGGCTTGTGTAGGCGATGAGCTTTATTCCATGTGCAGTTTAGGCTCATGCAGGCAAGGCGCCTTGCTTGTTTGGTTTAGGGATAATAACGCTTCAAGAATCTACCATTGATGGGGCAGATCTGATGCGATGTAAAACAGCACACAAATTAAACCCTTTTGTTGACAGTTGTAGTAAAGATGCAAGTAGGGATCGTTCTGGACTGGAGATTAGGAGGGATTTCTAATCTACTCTAAATTGACTTAAAAACATAGAAACAAACTTAAAAACACTTAACAAGACTCACAAGACTCAAAACAAACTTAAAAGACTCAAAATAGCTTAAAACAACCAAAAAGACTCAAAACAGACACTAGGGAGAAATTGGACGAATTCCTAACTTTACTTGACTCAAAACACTAAAAGACACAAGTTTGGGTAGGTTTTAACTAATCTAACACACTTAATTAAAGGGGGATTGAGTTTTGACGAATTTAAAGTAAAACAAGTAAGCTAAAGACTTAGACAGATATGGACGAATTTGGTGAATTGGATGGATGATGGGCTAGCTAGAAGGTTTTTCTCCAGATATGACACACTTACATACAAATCAATTTTCAGTTGTTCTTTCAATAAACCATGAACCTCAACACCCCAGATTAATTAGGTACGCTTAAATTAACCCTCAGATTTTCCTTATGTCATTGAATTGGACAGAAATAGCGCAACGCAATCAAATTATTCTTCAAAAGTTCCCTACATGAAAGCGCATAATATAGATACAATCAAAGATCATTAAGCTCTATGAAAATCATAAGCATTGACAAGGCATTCGTAACTATGAAAGGGCATGATACTCCTGCCAGGAATTTACTTAACATGATTGTGACCAGCGACCTTCACTACTTGTGAATATAAGTTCATAACGATTAGGTGAAACTCCCTTATATTCTAGCATCAAATTCATGCATGCAAACTAAGTATGCATCCTTAATCAACATACAAGAATAAGTTCTGAATCAAACAGTTAAGAAAATTGCATTCACAATTTATGAAATCATAACTGAAGGTAATCAATTCATATTGCAAATATATTCATGGCTTTGAAATTCCCCCTAGCCAAAAGGGTTTAGCTCCTCATGTTCACAGCAAAACAAAGAGAAATTAAATTAAACATTGAAAACAAAGATAGATTACACCTAGAAACGTTCCAGCAATCCAACATCTTGAATGGCTAGGCACGGCTTCAAGTTAATCCTCTCCTTCTTCCTTTGTAAATATGCGGCACAAGGGGTTAAGGTGTGTAGAATGGGTGGTTATGGGTGGTAGAGGATGGATAGGTAGATAGGTGGATGGAATGGATACCGAGAATGTGTTCAGGGATCCCCCAATTCCCCAATTAAAGGGTGCGGCATATGTATTTAAAGGGGGGAAGGCACGGTTTTGATGTGTTTTAGGGAAGGAAATAACTTAGCTATTTTGTCCTATAATTAAAAGTCAGAAATCAATGAAAAATAGGCAAGTAAGGTGCAGGAATTAAAGAGAATAGGAAAGGAAATTCGGCAGAGAGTGTAGGACAGATTTAGGAATGTGTTTTGAGGAACAAAATAGGTAAGAATCCTCTCCCCTTGTGCGGCAAGAATTGAAACAAAAGGGAATGAATTTTTGGGTCAGAAAATAGGTAAGAAAGAGGGATATGTGCGGAAAAAGGGAGGATCAAAATAGGAATGTGCAGCATGGCCTTTTAGGCCATGTCTAAGGCTTCTAGAACATGTAATTAGGCAACCAACATGTTTTAGAAACCTCTTTGAAGCTGGAACATAGGTGAGGAAGGATTAGGAAACTTCCAAGCCAAGAATAGAAACTTTCAAGAATGGAAACCTCCAAGAATAGAAACTTCCAACTTTAGAAACTTTGGTTTCCAATTTTGAACTCTTCATTCTTCATTTGTCTTGAATCTAATTCTTCATATCTTCATTTAATCCTAAGCTCATTTGATCTTCAATTTCGTCCATCCACTTAGCTCCAAGCATGTGCAATCCATTTAGTGCCCAAAACTGCTCCAAAATGCACTTTCTTGCTCCTTTAGCCTTTTGGACCTACAAACACACGAAAATAGCTTAAAATACTACAATAACTGAGAACTAACAACCTAAATGCAAGGAAATAAGTTAACCAAGTCGCATAAATATGCTCATATCACGATGTTTAAGCCTTCTTCTGCCATGATTAAGTAGGCGTCGTTGATATAGACATTTTGTATTATGTAAGGTCCATCTCACTTTGATGTCAACTTTCTTTCAGTTAGGCCTTCTTGTATAGCCATCCATAGTGAGAGGATTGGACTTTCGAGTGGCAGAACAGCTTCCACGCCATATATGAGAGAATAAGGCGTAGCTTGGGTATGAGTTCTGTGTGTCATCCTATATACCCAAAGTGCTTTGCTTATGTTTTTTTCATGCAGTCTTTCTTTGTTAGACCGATTACCTTCTTCAGGAGGTTGCACAACGTTTTGTTGAATGCTTTTGCGAGACCGTTGGCCGGAGCATGATACATGGGAGACTTATGCTGCTTGAACTTGTATTTCTAGCAGAGCTCGTCCATAAGTCGGTTGGAGAACTATTTTCCGTTGTCAATGATGATGTAGCGAGGCACACCATTTTGGTGGATAATATGCTCCTTGATGAAATGGACGACAGTTTCCTTCTTGACTTCCCTTAGGGGTACGGCTTTAGCCCACTTGGAAAAGTAATCTATTACAGCTAGGATGTAAGTTTCTCCTGCATATGACTTTGGTGTGATTGGTCTTACGACGTCTAATCCCCATACATCAAATGGGCATGAAGCAACTGTAGGGTGTAATGGCTCAGGTGGTTGATGTATGAAGTTGGCGTAGAATTGGCAGGCTTGGCACATTTTGGCATGTTCCAGGCAGTCTTTCACCATGTTCGGCCAGTAGTAACCCATTCTCTTGAGCTAGAAGTGTAGTTTTAGTCCAGATTGATGCGGTCCGCATAAGCCTGGGTGTGCTTCTTCCATAGCTTGATTGGCTTCTTCCTTACCTAGGCATCTTAGAAGTACTTCTTCAAAAGAGCGTCGGTAGAGTGTTCCTTTGTAGTAGAGGAAGCGAGGTGTTCATCGATGTTTTTCAGAGCAGTGTCTAGGATCGTCTGGAAGCTTTCCGTGCCTCAAGTAGTGGATCGGCAACTGTCTCCATTCTTCAATATCGACTGGAAGTACTAAGATGATGTTTGTGTCATCTAGTAGCATTTCAGTAACGAGTGGTGATAAGAGCATAGTTGTGCGTCTTTGTTAGCCTATTTCCTTGCATTTATTTAGTTAGTTTCTACTTATTAGAGTGTTTTAAGCTATTTTCGTGTCTTTGTAGGTCCAAATGGCAAAGTTGGCAAGAAAGTGCATTTTGGAGCATTTTAGAGCAGTTTTGGGCTGGAATGGAATGCTTGCATGTGGAGCACAAGGAATGGACGAATTTGAAGTCAAAAGAGGCTTGGAATGTGCTAAAGAGATTGAGAAATTAATTCAAGACAATGAAGATAAGGAATCAGCTCAAAAGAAGGAAACATTATCCAAACTGCCTTATCTTATCTTATCCTATCCTATTCCTATCCTAACTTAATTCCAGCTGAAAGGAGGATCCCTAAATAATTTAGGACACTTAAATATAGGGTTCTAGAAGACCTAATCTGTGCCACAAAGGGTGCCGTACCAAATTTGTCCAGAAATACCTTTCCTTACTGTGCAAGGTAATCCTTTGTTTCCTAGGATCCTGCCGCAACCACCTTTCCTTTTTTTCCCTTGGATTCTGAATTTAATTACCCTTTTTCCTTGAGGATTTGGTGTACAAATCCTTCTCCAAATTTAATTAGGTTGTGGTGCTCTCCCTAGCCTATAAATATATGTTCCTGCCGCACCATTCATGACCCATCATTCACCATAACTCACCTACATCCATCCACCACCACAATTCACCACTCATCCATCATCACAACCCTTGTGCCGCAGCAAAGAAGGAGAAGAAGGACCCTTGAACGTGCTTGCCATTCAAACTCGGATTATTAGAACGTTTATAGGTGTAGTTTATTCTTTGTTTTCAATGTTTAAGTTTAATTATCTTTGTTTTGCGAACATGAGGAGCTAAACTCCTTTTAGCTAGGGGGAAATTCAAAGCCATGAACATATATGTGATATGAATTGATTACGTCCAATTATTGTTTCATAAATCATGAATGCAATTTGCTTAACTGTTTGATTGAAAACTTATTCTTGTATGTTGATTAAGGATGCATACTTAGTTTGCATGCATGAATTTGATGCTAGAATATAAGGGAGTTTCACCTAATAGTTACAAACTTATATTTACAAGTAGTGGAGGTTGCTAGTCACGATTGCGTTAAGTAAATTCCTGGCAGGAGTATCATGTTGTTCATAGTTACGAATGCCTTGTCAATGCTTATGATTTTCACAAAGCTTAATGATCTTTGATATGTATCTCTATTATGTTGTTCATGTAAGGAACTATTGAGGAATAATTTGGTTGTCGATGTGTTGTCTATCCAATTCAATAACTTAAGGAAAATCTGAGGGTTAATTAGTGCTGTTCACGGTTAATCTGGGGTGTTGAGGTTCATGGTTTACTGGAAAAGTAACTGGAAATCGATTTGTATACAAGTGTGTCATGTGTGGAGAAGAACCCTCTAGCTAGCTTATCACCCATCCATTCACCCCAATTTCGTGCAACTTTGTTTAAGTTTACAATCTGCTTGTTTTTACCTTAATTTCGTCCAAAACCCAATCCCCCTTTACTTCGTTGTGTCTTTTAGTTAGAATCTATCCAATTTTGTGTCTTTTAGTATTTTGAGTCAAGTTAAAGTTAGAATTCGTTCAAAGTTTTCTTTAGTGTCTAGTTTGAGTCTATTTGATTATTTTGTGTTGTTTTGAGTCTTTTTCGTTTGTTTCGAGTTCTTTGAGTCTAGTTAGGTGTTTTTCAGCCTATTTTTGTGTTTTTGAGTTAGTTTTAAGTAGATTAGCAATCCCTCCTAATCCCCGGCCTAGAACAATCCCTACTTACATCTTTACTACAATTGTCAATAAGAGGGTTTAATTTGAGTGCTAGTTTATAACACATCAAGTGGGATCACCCATCTTTGGTAAATAGGCACGTTTGCAACTTCGTCTTCTTCTAGTGCCATACTTGAGGCTAGGTTAGCGAGAACGTCCGCCATTTGATTTTCTTTTCTTGGCACATGTTCTAGCGTCACAGCCTCAAACTTTTGTAGTAGTTAAGTTGCTAGCCGAAAGTATGGGACGAGATCATCTTTCCTTACTTCATATTCAATTAAGAGTTGATTGATTATGAGTTTGGAGTCGCCATATACTTCTACTATTGTGATTTCCATGTCGATCGCCATTTAAAGTCCAATGATCAGCGCTTGGCACTCAGGGACGTTGTTAGAGCATAGCTCGCTTAGTCGGAAGGAATAGGGTAGTACTTGTCTTTGTGGTGACATGAATACTACTCCTGCCCCCGCTTCGTTCATTCGTGCAGATCCGTCGAAGAACATTGTCCATATCGGGAAGATGTCAATGTAGAACACCTCCTCGTCAGGCAAGTCGTATGAGATTTTCCAATCGGTTGGGATTGAATGATCGGCAAGGAAGTCTGCTAGTGCTTATCTCTTAATGGATTTAGCTGGGACATAGATGATCTCGTGTTGATTTAGAAGCAACGCCCATTTAGCTAGTCGCCATGTCAGAACGGGTTTGGACATAACCTACTTGACTGGGTCGACTTTAGCAACCAAGTGGATGGTGTAAGCATGCATGTAGTGTCTTAGCTTTTGGACTGCAAAGGCTAGGGCAAGGCACATCTTCTCGATCAGTGAGTCGTTAAGCTCGGCACCAGTGAAAGTTCTACTTAGGTAGTAGAGTGCTCTTTCCTTTTGGTCTTCATTTTCTTATCCCAAGAGTGCTCAAATGGAACCCTCTTGTGCGGCAATGTATAAGATGAGCGGTTTTGCAGGCATGGGAGCTCCTAAGACAGGTGGGCTTGCCAGGTACCTTTTTATGCTCTCAAAGGCATTGCGACAAGCGTCATCCCATATGAATGAAGTGTCATTCTTCATGAGTTGTGACGTTAGAGATGAAGCGTCTGATAAAGGCTAGCCACACTTGTAGACTTTTCAGCTCTTGTAAGTTCCTTGGTTCGGGCATGCTTTAGATAGCTTTGATCTTCGATTAGTCTACTTCAATGCCACAATGCTTGACAATGAAGCTGAGGAACTTCCCAGAAGTGACGCCAAATGCACACTTCAACGGGTTCATTTTGAGGTTGTAATGTCGTAGTTTATTGAACACCATTCGTAAATCCTTCAAGTGATTGGATCTCTTTTTAGTCTTGATAACTACGTCGTCCACGTAACATTCTACGTTTTTGTGTAGCATGTTGTTGAAGATCTTCTGTATTGCGCATTGATATGTAGCTCCAGCATTCTTTAAGCAAAAAGGCATTACCTTGTAGCTATAGATACCTTTTGGAGTGCAGAAGGCTGTTAGTTCCTCGTCTTCGGAAGCCATACGGATTTGATTGTATCCAAATGAGCCGTCCATGAATGATAGTGCCTCGTGGCCAGTGGTTGCATCCACCATGATTTCAATGATTGGCAAGGGAAAGTTATCATTCAGGCAAGCATTGTTGAGGTCACGAAAATTTACGCAAACACATATTTGTCCTGATTTCTTAAGGACAATGACGATGTTGGAGATCCATTTATGGTATTGCACCTCTCGAATGAAGCCTACTTTGATTAGCTTGTCAATCTCGGCCTCAATTTGTTGGATGAGCTCAGATCGATAGCGTCTTTGAGTTTGCTTTATCGGTCGCGTTCCAGGCTTGACTGCAAGACGATGCACGGCGATGGTAGGGTCACGGCCGGGCATTTCTTTGTAGGTCTAAGCAAAGACATCCTTGTACTCCATTAGTAGTTGGTAGTACTCCTCGATCTTGTCCGCACTTAGTAGGGCACTTACGAAGATAGGCTTTGGTTCCTCGTTTGTGCCTAAGTTGAGCTCCTTGAGATCATCAACCATGGCTTGCCCCTCATCCTCGAGTTGTGGTGGTGCAGTAGTGACGTCTTCCTCGGGGATTTCATCTTCTTTGTCTTCTTGGATTGTGATGTGGAAGACATCTTGAAGCTCATTTTCAGTGTTGTCCTCTTGGGCTTGTTGGCGTGAAGATTGGCCAATGTGGATGATGGTGTGCCTCTTTACCTTCAGTTGTCTTTTTGTGTCAACTTCCAAGGTTGCTTAGCGCTTCATCCTTGAAAAAATCGAGCTTCGAACGTCGTCATTTGCTGCAAGACCGCCGAGCTTTTCTTTTTTTGGCGTTGTCCTCCTCTTTCTAGAAGGCTGCTTGGTTTCTTCAAATTTTTCCAAGGCCGACCGTCGTGGAGGATAGCTTGCCGTGTTGCTTCGTTTCTTAGGTTTTGACAACCTTTCGAAAATAGAGCTTTGGGGTGTTGCATGCTAAGCCGCTTGAAGACGGAAGTTCGGTCTTGACCACTAATGCGATCAAGTGCCGAAATTCTGGGTTTTGAACAATTCAACCTATCAAAGACTAACGTTCGAGGGGTAGGTTTAGGCTCATCTTGATTTTGTTCAACGCCCACGTTGATGTGTTGAGCGCTAACGTTTTTCGCTTTACTTAAAATCTTCATGGGTGTATTTGGTGTGAAGCCAAGTCCAGCTTTGTTGTTTTCAACTCCGTAACCATGCTCCTTCAACTTCTTTTGAGTCTCGGTGAGTTCACGTTCTTTGTCATTGATGGTGTTTGCATTCTTCTTTCCAACATTTGAAGAGGTGGCAAAATTGTACCCAGCCTTTGACATGAGTTTGTCAGGTTCATCATCGTCTTTGCTTGAAGATGGCACGGCTTCCCCTTCTTGCTTCTTGGGCACGGCTTGCCATTCTTGTTTTTTAGGTGCAGCTTGGCCTATGGATTTGATCTCCTTTGGAAGAGCTTCAGGTACCATGTTTTCATCCATGTAGAACTTGGCATCGGCGAAGTGTGATTTAGCTTCAGTGAATGGCTTGGTGTCGCCTTGTATCACCTTTACTCCTTCTCAATAGAACTTTAAGCATTGATGAAGGGTGGATGGCACTACTCCATTCTAGTAGATCCAAGGCCTTCCTAAGAGCAAGTTGTAGGAAGTTCTTGCATTAATCACGTGGAATAGCGTGCTTGATTTGAGTTCGCCAATGGTCATCTCCACTCGGATCATGCCCATCGCTATATGTCCTCCTTGGTTAAAACCTTGGATTAGGAGGCGACTTCGGGATAGTTCATCCACCTTGATGCCAATTGTGGTCATTGTTGACTTTGGCATGATGTTTATGGCTGACCCACCATTTACAAGCATGCGATTGATTTTGTTTTCTCTCACGTACCCAGAGATGAAAAGATGACAGTTGTGAGGCTTTGACCCTAGCAACAAGTCTTCGTCAGTGAAGTTGATTGCGTCATGGGTGGCACAACATATGGCATATTCATGTGGTCGAAGTTTCAAGCTTTCGTCCTTGCTTTCTTGCACCTCGTGGTCGTCAGGACTTACCAAGACCTCTACTAGTGCTTTTCGCATCTCCTTGGGCAATCGTAGTGCTTCCTTGATGCTAAAGTGTGCCGACAGGCTTTCTTTGGGCATGAGTGTCTTCCCTTCCTCGATGGCGATAGCTTTACCTTTTGAGGGCTCTTCTATCTCCACTCCAACCATGTGACAGGTAGCGGTAGTGCACTGTTGGAATAAGTTCTTTGGGAAGTACTTATGCAATGAGACGAGAATGTGGGGCTCTTGCTCCATAGGTTCCCATACATACATTGGCTTAGCAGCTCTTACGCTTCTTTTGGGCTTCCTATTGTTGCAGCAAGGATGTTTTCTCCATTGTTGTAACGACCCGAAATTTCTACTTCGGAAGCCAATTACTAAGATAGGCCCAAATTCCTTTTCTTAGCCAAATTTCAAGAAAAGGTTAATCTCAATTATTTTATTATGGCTGCATCTAACCTCGTTAGACTGCCTACGTACCCTACGAAGGGATCAAGCCATTCGTAGTTCACAAATTCAATATCTAACTCATTTCCGAAAATCATTCAAGTGACTAACAGTCACTAACTAGGTTCAAATAGGTGAATCATAACAAATGCAAATCAAATATGGTTTCAGAATATCGAAATACGCATAAAATGGTAGCGTCAGCTCAATGGCCACGCGCCGCCGCACGTGGTGGTTTCCAGCGAACGGAAACCCAATTTTCCAACTAACTCCAAAAATTACCAAATTTTACAGGGTTGTATAACTCAACAAGGGGAAGAACTTTTATACCTGGGCCGATGCCTAGTTCAGCCGGGAAGTGGCCGAAAAATGCCTCGAACCGCCGGAACCCTCGGTTTGGGTAGTTGATGATTTGCCACCAAAAAGCACTCCGCCGCCTCATCCAAGGCTTGAGCCTTGCTCCTAGGGTTGAGAGGAGTCCTTTGGTGGTGGTCATCGATGACAATCGTTGTCGGATTCACCGAAAAAAGGACAAAGCCGCCTGGACACCCGTGAGTTTTATGGCTTCGATTTGTGAATTTGGGTTTGAAACCTAGAATTCTAACACCACAAGGATGTTGGGCTCGATGAAGGATTTCCATAGACACCAGAATCAGCTCGATCGAATGTCGGACAGAGGAGTTAGAGTCGGGTCAAGGAACCGGGTCGGGTCAGGTTTTTCGGATCCAAAAAGATCTGGTGCTCCCTCACCTCCCTCCTTTCTCTCCCTTCTTCCCCTGCCCCCTCTCCCCCTCCTTTTCTCTCCCGTATCCCTCATTTCCCTTCTCTCTCTTGCTGCCACCTGGCAGTTTCCACCCATTTTATTATTTTTTTTTCAACAATAAAAACATCTCTAATTTCTTCGTTATAACTCCGTTTCACGAACGGTTTTCGCCTACGCACTCGTAGGATCGAACTCTATCCAGATATGTCAAGAAATACAATAAAATATAGGAGGATAAAATATGTCCTCGTAAAATTACGTTTAGTCAACAAGGGACATTTTCCACTTATCGATAAATTTTTCTCCATTTTCATATATTTTAAATTTTCTAGGGCGTTACACTTGTTCCACCTTTGACCGTATGGCTTGTGGTCTTGGCTTCCTTATCTTTTTGTAGGTCACCAATGTCCACCGTTCTTCATCGTCGGTAGGTGCAGTTTGGTCACTTGCCCCCAACGATGGTTGTGCAGAAGGTGCCATGTAGCTTGAGCATGAACGGGAATGGTCAGGCGTTACATGGAGAAGCACGAGATCAAATGATCCAAATGCGATCGTAGTAGTATGTTTTGCGACCGTGTCTTTAAGGTCAAGCTCAATCTGCCCTTGTTGTGCTAGTTTCATGATGAGCTCTTTGAGGACAAAACACTTACCGACAGAATGACTTACAATACGATGGTATTTGCAGTACCTAGGATCGTTAACGCGATTCATCTCTTCGAGGTGCTTGCATTCAGGTAACTCAATCACCTTCTTTTCTAGCAAGTCATCCAGTATTGCAGCCACGTCAGAGTCAGGAAAAGGGTACGTCTTCTACTCTAATTCCCTCAAGGTGTTTTTGTACTTGTCTTGGGTGCGAGAAGGCTCACCTTTCTTCATCTCTTTCATTTTGTTTTTGGAGGAGATCTTGACTTGCGCGGAGGAGGTCTTGATGGGAGTAGTATGGACGGCAAAAGCTTCATTGACGGGCTTTTTCCCAGTCTTGTCTACCTTCGGGGCGAACACCTTATCTTTTTTTAAGTCAGTGATCGGCTTTTTCTTCCCATGATTGGTAATACTCAGCTCCATATCATGGGATCAAGTTGCCAATTCTTCAAATGTTCTCGGTTTTATGCCTTGGATGATGTAATGTAACCCCCAATTTTTGCCTTAAACACACATCTCAATGGCGGAGGTTTCAGAAAGCCGATCTTTGCAATTCAGACTTAATGAACACCACCTATTGATGTAGTTGACGACATGTTCATCCTTCTATTGTTTCGTACTCGTCAGCTCCAGCATGCTTACGGTGCGGTGAGTGATGTAGAAGCGGTTAAGGAATTCCCTTTCAAGCTGGTCCCAGCTGTTGATAGACTCGGGCTCGAGGTTGGTGTACCAGTCAAAGGCATTACCTTTTAGCGAGCACACGAACTGCTTGACGAGGTAGTCTCCCTTCATCCCAGCATTGTTGCAGGTTTCAATGAAATGGGCAATATGCTGTTTAGGATTGCCCTTTCCATCAAATTGCATGAATTTGGTCGAAATAGAGCTTTGGCTTTGGTTGTACGTTCTTTGAAGAGAGCTTTGGCAGCGTATTAGTCTTTAAAGATTTGGCAGAGGTTCTCCTTTTATGAGAATTTCGGCCCTTCAATGTAGGAAATGTTGACCTTTATGCTTGTCTGAGGACCTTGTATTTATAGACTTCTCAAAGCTTGCCTTTGGATGGATTTGGCTTTGATTTGTGTCTTGATTCGTCCATGGGAGAATTTAGGCATGTTTTGTGTCTTAATTTCAGCCACTTTCCCTTGCTTGGCCAAAATATATAGGGCTTTCTTGCCTATTTTGCGAGGAATCTTCAATTCTTGCTTGTTTTGTGAGGATGCTTTAGCTTTCTTTCCAGTTTTGGGAGCAATTTGGGCCCCTTGCCGATTTTAAGGAGATTTCTTCCTGATGGCCGGATTTTGGGGAAGTTTTGAGCTTCCTTTGCTTGATTTGTGCCACACGTCATTGATGACTTGTCCATTTGTGATGAGTCATATGCCACGTGGAGCTTTGTGATGCATCATTTGCATGCAACGAAATTTACATGTCTACATCTATATGAAAAAAAATTCTGAAATTTGCTTAACTCTGTTACATACACTTAATTATGTACTTATTGATTTCCGATATGTTTCAATTGTTTATTACATCCATGAAATGAGAACTACAATACATATAGAGAGAGGAAATTGTAGCAGTGGTCCGTCAACTTAATTCCAATTGGAGCAATGGTCCCTTAACTAAAAATCCATGACCAATGGTCCTTTAATTCATCAAAATGTGCAGCTATAGTCCTTTTCATGAACTCCGTTAGAACTTCCATCTAAATGAGTCACATGCCGCCCACATGAGGCCGAATCAAGAGGCAAATATGGAAAACTAAATGAGAAAATTGTAGGAATTGTCCTTCAACTTTAACCTAATTGGACAAATGGTCCCTCAACTTTAACCTAATTGGAGCAATGATTCCTAACTTTAACCCAATTGTAGCAATGATTCTTCCAACATGTCTCATTATGACGGAAGTTCCAATGGAGTTGACAAAAAGAACCATAGCTGCACGTTTTGGGGAGTTAAGGGATCAATGGTCATAGATTTTTCATGAAGAGATCATTGCTCCAATTGAGATAAAGTTGAGAGACCATTGCTACAATCTCATCTCTCTATATATAAATATACATATACATATATATATATATATATATGTGTGTGTGTGTGTATAGATATATAGATATATGGGTGCTTTATGAGCGGGATCCCCATTTTGGCTGAAAAATGGGGAAGGCACGGTGAGAGCCATCTGATCTCTTTTAATGAGATCGTGCGGCTGGGCTTTAAAGATGCATTTATAACATTTCTTGTTCTTTCTTTTCGTGCTTTCCTTTCTCTGCCTCTCGAATGACAAACCACAAACCGGAGGTTCAAATTCAATCAAACCCCAATTTTTCTATCTTTTCCTTTATCTTTGCAAATTCATGTATTGGTTTCCTCCCTTGACCATTTTGGACGCTCTAGAGAGTAGGATTTTATTTTTCAAGATCTGATTCTGGGTTGCACGTTAATGGAGAAGGAACAATAATAATTTGTAATTTGATTTAATTTTAGATCTAATTCTGGGTTGTGAATTTGTTCCTCTTTTCCTTCTCTTCAAGTTCTAAACACATAACATTTGAATCAGAACTCAATAAGTTTTAATCCTTAATATTTGAATAAAAAAAAAAAGTAAATTGTTGATGTAAACACGAAAATTCTGTAACGTATGAAACGAGAACACGTGTACAAAGTAGATTTGTATTGATGAATTTGTAGGGTTACAATCTCTATTTACAACTTTCCTCTGATTCAGTCTTCAAATTTGATGTAGATGCGTAGGTTGTTGATTCAAGGGTCGCAATGACTTGATCTCGGACGAACGATTGAACGATTGCTTCAAGTTTTGAGCTTGAAACAACGCTTGGATGGTCT
The DNA here is from genome assembly GCA_024362995.1 of Heteromeles arbutifolia. Classification (NCBI taxonomy): domain Eukaryota; kingdom Viridiplantae; phylum Streptophyta; class Magnoliopsida; order Rosales; family Rosaceae; genus Heteromeles; species Heteromeles arbutifolia. The sequence goes on from JANCRC010000012.1 coordinate 21,274,717, forward strand.
TCACCTCAAAGTTGCGGCAAAGGTAGTGTTGATGTAGGATTTCGTTAATTCAAGGGTCTTGGTGACTCGATCTTGAAATAAACTTTGTTACAAGTTTTGAGCTTGCAACAAAGTCTTGAAGGAATCGGCATGAATGCTTGTTAATTCTTCAAGGGAGCACTTCGGCTTTGGTTGTACGTTCTTCGAAGAGAGCTTTGGCAGTCTTCAAAGATTTGGCAGAGGTTCTTCTCAATGTGAGAATTTCGACCTTGAATGTAAAAATTGTCCACCCTTATGCCTTGGGACCTTTTATTTATAGACTTCCAAAGCCATGCCTTTGATTTCGCTTTGATTTGTGTCTTGATTCATCCATGGGAGAATTTAGGTATATTTTGTGTCTTGTTTTCAGCCACTTTCCCTTGCTTGGCCGAAATCTATAGGGCTTGTTGCCTATTTTGTGAACAATCTTCAATTCTTGCTTGTTTTGTGAAGATGTTTTAGCTTTCTTTCCGGTTTTGGGAGCAATTTGGGCCCCTTGCCGATTTTAAGGAGATTTCTTCCCCTTTGCCTAATTTTAGGAATGCTTTTGAGCTTCCTTAGCTTGATTTGTGCCACATGTTATTGATGACTTGTCCATTTGTGATGAGTCATATGTCATGTGGAGCTTTGTGATGCATTATTTTTATGCAACGAAATTTATATGTCTACAGTTAAAACCCTGAAAAATCCAAAAAAAAGAGGTACAATTAGAACCAAGGTAGGAAGATAGATACCCAAGGCCAAATAACTGAAGCCAATCTCTAGATCCCAAAACTGATCAAGTGGGAAGAAGATTTGGGTTCGATTGGACTTGGGCTGGTTTAGCTATGCGTCCTTCGCGAGGCAGAGCAACAGAGAAAGAGAGAAAAGAAATGTAAAAGTCATATTTAATTGCAACCGCATGATCTGATTAAAGAGATTGGACCGCTCTCGTCGATGAAAAGCCAGTGTTTCAATGGACCCAACCACGAAAGCAACAGATTTGGGGAGCCGCGCCCAGAAATTGGGAAAAAAGATCCCAAATAATTGAACCCATTCTCCAAAATGGGAATTTAAAAAATTCAGGAAAGGGTGTTGTGCAATTTGAATCAAGCAGGAGGACACCCAAATCCATTCTCCTGAAAATGTCAAACTGGAAAAACCAACAATCCCAATTCCTTGAACCCATTTTTCCAGAAAATTATAAAGAAAAAAATAAAAATCAAATCATTTAACCCATTCTTTGAATTGCCTATAATGCAGGGCCGGCCCTAGCCCAGGGCTAGCAGGGTGATTATCCGGAGCCTCAAAAACTCGAGGGGCACCAAAAATTGATAGGGTAGTATATTCATATATATTTCCATAAGCATATAAATTTTAAAACCTTGGTTAAATAAACAAGAACTTTAGGCAAGAGCGGTGGTGTTTCGTTGCTATTGCATAACAAGACGGTGTCGTGTTCGAAACCCCATGTGTTCATTTTTTTTTCCAATTTTTTATGATATTCTGTTTGGGATCAATGCAAAGCACCTTATGCTTTTCCTTTCATGCCTTTCCCTATCACCATTTAACATCGGGATGTAATTTGCACAACAAACTAAACGGTTAACTTAATGCTAAAAACTCATTAAAATACAAATAATTAATAAAACAATAAATTAGAAATATGGTGCCCAACACCTATTAATTTTCTTCCTCAACCCTTTTGTCGTCTCCTTTAACTTCCCTAGGTAGCGGCCATAAGCCATGCCTCTCAATTTCTCTTATTTTATTTATAAAGAAATATAATTCTTGAAAAAATCATTTTACAGTAACAATCACATATGGTTGTAGGTCAGAGAAAATTGCAAAGGCATAGGGAGGAAGAGGTAGAATTTGAGAAGGATTTTGATGACAAATTTACCTAGCTAACGAATTTCAGAAAAAATTACGAAAAAATTTCCATTAGTTCTACAAAATTTAGGGGTTAAAATGTGCACGATGAGATGTTCCATGTCAAGAGGCATAGCTACTGTGACCCGTGGAGGAAGTGAAGGAGATAAAAGTTAAAGTTTGAGGAAGAACAAAGATAGGTGGTGGGACCCAGAATTCTAATTATCTTTAATTCTCTCATGCATTGCTTATACATTTCAATTCAAAACTCAAAAATATGATATATTTTTTTAGTTGCATATTGACAAAGTAAGTAAATAAGAAAAAACACCTCACAGTTTTATATAAAAGCACTCCAAAATTTCAGTTAGAGGGGAAACATCTACTTGTAAGCCGGGGTTTTTTGGTTCCCTTCTCTCAAACCAAATGTTGTGTCACCAATAGAAATAAGCACGTTAATCAACCCTTAAATAGTAATTCAATCATCAACTTCCACGTCATTTAGTTTACCATATTTTGTCTACAAATTTAGTCTTCTTAACATTACCCTTTCCAAATTATTAAATTTGGTGTGCTTTTCTAAGTGTTATTTTATCGAAGTCTTACCTGTGAAAACAAATAATTTTTATTATATGGAGTTAGGGCATATTTTTTGACGTTGCCCTGGGTCTCAAAAATCTCAGGACCGGCCCTGCTATAATGATAAGGCGGAGGAGACCCATATCTGAATTTGAGAAACAACACGCAAGGAAGAGATCGAAAGATTGGGGTTTGATTGAATTTTAACCTCTGGTTTGTGGTTTGTCATTCGCGAGGCAATGAGAAATGAAAGGACGAAAAGAAAGAACAAGAAATGTTATAAATGCATCTTTAAAGCCCAACCACACGATCTCATTAAAAGAGATCAGACGGCTCTCACCGTGCCTTTCTCATTTTTCAGCTAAAATGGAGATTCCGCTTCATAAATGAGATAATTTCAAGCTTGGGATAGATAAAGCTTCCAATAGTTTTGAAATTCTGAAAATTTCAATATTCCGAAATAAAAATTAATCAAAACTTATTAAATCAAAATTAAAAACATGATATTTTCGACCCGATTCAGTCGAAAACTAGACCTACTTCTTGTGGATGAGTTGAGGACATACGGTGGTGATCAAATATTTGTATCAAGATAATATGCATTTTATCCCTATGAAATCCTAGAATAAAGAAAGTGTTGGTAATTTGATTTTGCCATAAATTGTTTTCAATACGCGCGAGGATAACATTGAGGCGAAATAAATATCCGACTGTGACTTCACAATTGTCATACAACTTCCATTCATAGATTAAAAGTTGCTCAATAACAACATGCAGCAGGAGGAGAAAAAGGAACTTAAGTACTAAACCCCTCAATCTTCAACAACTTACCACCTTAATTTTAAGGCATATGACAAACTCATACCTCATCTTTTAATCATTGCGATGTCATACACCAACTTACGAATTCGTTACAATGTCATACATCCGCTAATCAATCTATTAATATGACCATGATGTTTCAATTGTAGGTCCCACAATTAAAAAAAAGAAGATTATGACATGATTAATCGCTTATGACCTAGAGCTTAGCTCTCCGCTCAAAATTCAAGTCGCTCGTTAATTAATTGCAGGAGGAACATAAATTCTTCACTATTGTTCCCATTTTGTTAATAAAATTGAGTTACCTATTCTAATAAATACGGATAAAAACAATATTGAAATGCATAAATTAAAAAGGAGGGAAAAAAACCAGTACAAACGTCAAAGCCTTGTCATACCCATGTTCATTACTTGTGTAACAAGGCATCAAAGTTAGCCCTAACGACCCCTCTCTCTTCTATGTCTACTTTCTTCTCTTTTCTATGTGTATGAAGGGAATTGCCCAAAATAATAATCAGCGTTAGCTAAGACCCGTCCGCCAAGCCTAAACCCTACCCGCTGCCAAAACCTAAGAGTCACTATCACCTTGGCTGTTGATCCGAACCACCACGGAGCTGGCATTAGGGCCTACATTCTCAACTGGAGGCATAGTACCCCACATCCCCTCTGATTCCGGTGGCTCCATCACCACAACTCCCCCATTGGCGAGTCCAAGTGCGAATTGATTAGGGTCGGATGGATGAGCAGCAACCACAGCTGGGTAGACCTTCGAGCTGTCAGATAACAGAATAATTAGTAATATGATGGTCAAGCAAATAGTATGTGTATGTGTATTCAAGCGAGCGAGTGTATTTGTGGGTATAAAACCATTGGTAACCATATGACATGCCTGGGACTAGACTTCACATATGCAGGAGTGCTTATCCGACATCTGATTCGGAGTGTAGAGGCAGTTAGAATGCATACACTTCCATCCTCAAAGCTTGCATAAATTGACTGGCTATCACATGAATAGGTAGCATCTGCGAGAGGACCAATCGATTCTTGTGGCACCCACTGTCGCAGCCAAAAAATGAACAAATTAGTCACTTCATAAACCCTGCTACAAACCAAGCTCCAGCTAATTAATACAGAAAAGAAAGCCCAAGAGACCTGTTTAAGGCACTCCAACTTCGGTGCTTCATATATGGCTATTTGAGTTTCATGAGCAGCTAACACATGTATCTGATCTTGGTGAAACTGAACACGGGTCTGAGCATTAGGCGTAGGCACGCAACCAGTTGGAATCTGCAAGAACTTAGCAGCCTGCTTTATCCATCCGTCAATGCTCCATGTACACAGCTGAAGTAGGAAAAAAAAAATAGTTCATGTGACTCCACCCCAACAAGTTGAACTGTACGCAACCAAAGAAAAAAAATGAAAATGATGCTTTCCAGCAGAACCTGCCATATTAAAGTCTTTTTACTTCTCACACACCTCTTGTTAAATTCTGTCCTCTGATCTTCTTCAATTCATCCGATCCGATGGCACAAAATTAGAAGGGTGTGTGAGAAGTAAAAAGGGGTGTGTGGATATCACACCCCTTAAAGTTATATATTTTATTGCCTACACACGCGCACGCAGAGGTAAGGCACATTCCTCCTATCGTAGTGGTATAAGCATACCTGAGAATCAGCTCCTGCTGATACAAGAACATTTAGAACATTGGAAAATGCTAGGCCAGTAACTCTCCTTTGATGACCTTTGAGCTTGTTCGTGACCTGTGCAACAATAGAAACAAAATTACTATCGTAACACTGAATGTACTAACAAGTCTCGGTTCACCCTCAGTACCTCGTCAATTCGGACATTGTAGATTTTAACTGTAGAATCATCCATGCCCACTGCAATAATGTTGTTGTCCTGCGGATGGAAGGCAAGAAATGTTGCTGCAGGTGGTGAGGCAAAGGTCATCATCGTCTGCAATTTTAGGATGAAAACATGGGAGTTAATAATATGAAAACATGATGCAAAATGATCAGGCGAAGGATTACAATATGCATTCCAACCAATTGCACCTAATTAACAATCCAAATACACCGTTACCTTATAGTTCATCATATTATAAAGTGAAACCTTCCCTCCAGATGCCGATAGCGCATAAGAATCATTCTTTGAAATAGCAAGGCAATGGATAGGATCTTCAAGAGTTGTCTCGGGTACTTGATTGGTCATCACTATACCACTGGCAGGTTGCCATAACAGTGGTGGCACAGTGGTGGTTGCCTACAAAAACAAAAGCATTTTATACCAGAAAAGATTATAGAGAAGTGTTCAAAGGACAAAGCGACTGATTGAAATGCTGCCTTAAAAACAAACCATACTTTGCCGGAAAAATTCTTCTCATCCTTCTGCCATTTCCAAAGTTTATGTACCCCAGTACTCGTCAATGCCAATATAGATGCTCCTGAATTTGCATATACTAACCAAACAATCTGAAATGGAGAACAAAACCATTTAAAGATGGGTTACAAAAACATAAAACAAGTACCACATTATTCCATCTCGCCAGTCTTAATGTACAATATACATGTTTTGCAATAATGTAACCCATAAAACATTCTCAAAACACAAAGAAGCCTTAGTGCCTAGGCTGATGTTGAAACCGTCTAGAGATGATTTTTAAGTACTACAACACAAATAGAATTTACAGGGATATGAATGGAAGTGTATGCGTCCATAATTTCTTTACTTCTCAGGGAACAAGTTCAAAGCATAAAAGGGGGCCGGATACAATACTTCAGATCATGACAATCAAAAGGGTAAAATAGATACACATCAATTCAATATAAAACCATTTAATCATTACAGAGTTACCATGACCCGAAAATCACAAGCTGCTAATTTTCTTTAAGGGCTATGGTTCAAAAATTTTCAAATCTAATTAAATTTAAACTCCAATTTGTATGTTTTGCACAAAATAAAATAAAAAAGAACATGCTGTATCATGCAGAACATTCAAAGAGAAGCGAATTAATAAAACTTATAGGATGTGCTTTACAAATTCTATGACAGTAAGTACTAAACAACCAGGTGGCAGCCCTGCAGGAAACCACAACTTGTGATTCCATGTTTAGAATAGCCACACAGATGAGTATTTTACAACCAAAAGTTACTCTTACCAATGCACTTAAACTTGCATACCTTAGCCACACAGATGAGTTCTACAGCCAAAAGTTAGTCTTACCAATGCACTTAAACTTGCATACCCATCAGACAATTACCGACCTACCATACTTTAAAGGAATTGAGACCATCATGAAAGCTTGGTTATCAAATGATACTCACTCTATTTACCAACAGGCTATCAGGCAGCCATATGAAGCGAAGAAGAGACGGTTCATTAACTTCAGTTAGCTTCCAAGTTTTTGGTTTCTCTAGCTCCTCAGCAACCCTTACTTTGATGTTTGCAAAACTCCGGCCATCTCCGTTCTAAAAATGTTAAGAAGTCAATATTTGCAAACTTCCAAAAAGGATTACAGTTTAGCCCATATTAGAATCTAAAAAATGCTCAAAACATTAAGGTATGTGAAGAATGTCCTGTAACAACTAACAACAGTGCTCTTTGAATAACTAAAAGAATGCAGCTTTTCAAAAGGATAAATTGTTCTATCTTAACAACTTATATCTCAGTTACACACATGAAAGAGCAATCAAACTTTACCAGACTTCTATCTGCAACCGCATTGTTTGTTCCATGAGCAGAACTGGAAGCACCAGATGTTCCAATTATGGGTCCCTGCAGCATAGGCTATTCATTTTAAGGGTCACATTTTTTGTCACTTAATAAATCTGATAGAACAGCATACCTCCACAGCAGTTCCTGAAGCCATCCGGGAGGCATCAACTGCACGATTCTCAATTGCACGTAAAATTCGAATGCCGTCGGCATTTGCAAGTACTTTAACACCATTCTCACTTGTTGAAACAGCTAGCATAGTTCCTTCCTTGTTAAATCGTAGACAAGGAGAAGCCTAACAGATGTTAAAGGTAAGTGTTGTTTCAACATTAACAATAACCTTGAAATATGACAGCAACACATGAAGATAGCCTATGTGGCCATTACCAGTAATCCACCCTCCGCATCAGTGACATTCAAAAGGTTCACATTGTCCATGTCCCAATATTTGATTTGGAACTCATCACCAGCAGCCAAGAATCGGTTCTTCGTCGTATCAAACTGCACAACGCCATGAGCTTGCTTCCCAAGCCCATTATATGTTCGCTTTACAGTCCCCTCGTTTTCATTCCATTCCACAATGTATGATTCCCCTTCCTTATTAGTCCCACACGAGAAGAGCCTATGATAAAAATAAATAATGGGAATAATTAAGAAATAAAGTACTCAAGTTGAAGAATTTAAAAGATAAGAGAATTCAAACACTTGATGAAAAAAAAAAGATGATAAATTACCTTGTACCATCAGTACTATACACCATTCTTGTGCAAGAATGGCCTGGAGCATGGTAATCAACTCTAGAACCAACGTTATCATACAGCCATGCCTTAATTTTCCCATCAATGGCTGTTGCGAAGATGAACTGATGCAGAAAAAAAAAATTAACATTCACCGAGTATTTACTAAAATAAAAAGATAACAGTTATGTTAGGGTAAATAACAGTTTCCAAACTGTGAACAACAGTATGAAAAAGACGCTATAATGGTACAGTAATGAATGTAATAAGCATCAAGAAGCTATATGTTCATTAAAAGATCTTTTTTTGGTATGGAACAAAGATATGAGAACAGAGAGTTTATAGAAACCACAAAAATGATTTACTTGCTTTAAAAATTTCCCTACACATACAAGTTTCCCTCCAACTTTGAGTAACAGTAAGGTTAACCAAATTAGTACCATTTACCTTAAAAACAAGATTTGCTCAATAAAACTAAGTTTTTGATACTTCTAATTCTAAAGGTAAAATAAAGCAAGTCGAAACTAAAAGCAATAACTTCCAAGAGTAAAAGCAGTGCTAATAACTAATAATAAGCACCTGAACGTTGTCCTTTATGTGTGCACACACAGAATAAACTGGTGCTTCATGACCTTCAAAGTTATACAGTTTATTGCCAGTGACAGCATCCCAGACCTGCATAGAAAGGAACCTTGGTGACTGCAGGCCCTAGCCTTACCAATAGCAGTGAAGGAAAAAGCAATATAAACCAAACCTTAGTAGTCTTGTCCTCTCCGCAACTTATGATGCATAATTGTTTGTTTAGGTGAGTGAAAGCAAGATCACTAACATTACCAGCATGAGCATCAATCTGGAAGAATTGCAATTAAAAGGAAAATCAAATGAGCACATAAGTAATTACAGTCTTAACAAAAAACTGATAGCCGTACAATGCCAAGAAACCTAGCAGCCATCAATTTGGAATTGATGAGTCACTACAAACTAAAAAGAAAAAAAGAGAATTACAACCTCTAGGTGGTTCCGTAAATCATCACCACCATGATAGGAATATATGTGCACTACATGCTTCGAATATGCAATACCTGAAACAGAAGTTGGGGAATAAGAAACAAAAACTATTTGTATTAACCTGATCAGTGAACTTCAACCATTTTCGGCTAATTCATTAAGAAAAATTTTACCCATGACCAAAAACAGAAAGTTATTTTCTCATGAATAGAAAATATACACAAGTATTCTGTCAATATGAAAAATAAAATGGTAATGAGAAGACATGCCAACGTGGGAACCATCAGGACTCCAGATCACACGATTTACTGATGCAGTGTATTCATTTGCCAAAGACGCCTATCACAAAGACATGAAAACCAGCATCATATTAGTCTTATGGTTGGACCTAAGAACCATTAAGAAGTTTTGTACCAATAAAGAGTGGGAAAAGAACAAAAAAAACAAGCGAATTACACCTGCAAAGCCATTGAACACACAGAAAGATCCCAAATTTTGAAATTCCGAGAAACAAGCCTCTCCCTTCTGCCTACTTCCCAAATCGTTATGTCACCAATATTTGTTCCAACTGAAAGGTAGAACAGATAATAAAATTTAAATCAGAAACCATACAACAATTAGACATTGACTGAAAAGGATAAGATCAAAGAGAATAAATTCATTAAGCAGCAAGAGCAAACCAAGAAGCAGAGTGTGTTGCAGGGGATGAAATTCCAAGCTCTTGGCAGCTGAACCTAGAGTCAAATTGACAACAACAGTCTTTGGCAAGTCCTCAGAAGAGTAAGGGGTGTGGGCATGGATGTGGCCAGGATATGTGTGTGGAAAGACGTTAAGAGACCTATTATTGACCTGCAAAGGCAAAAGGGAGGTCAGGTTTGGAGAAAGCCAGATTATTTGGTTCAAAAAGGTGTAACAAAAATAAAGTAAAACAGTTAAGGCGCAAAGGACATAGCAACAATTTTAAGTATCACCAACTATACCGCACAGAGAAAAGGCACGGTCACAGTTAAGCTAGTTCCAGAATCTTATTTCAGTAAGAATAAGTGTGGAAAGAAAGAAAAAACAAATCAAACTGTAAGACAACAACATTCTCGCAAAAAAAAAAAAAAAAATTAAAAGAGACTACCAAAAATCATAATGTGCTATAGACTGACCGAAAATGTGTGTAAAGTATAAGAATTATAAGCACATAAACATGCTGATAAAATACCTCATCTGATGTTCCCAACGCTCTTGATCTCTTGGACACATGTCCAGAATCTGCAGTTTGATAGTCCATTGCCGGGTTATTAGGAGGAGTCCTTGGGCGCTTTAGCAAAGATGCTACCATATCAAATAAATGCAAAAAGAATAGTAAAACTTAGTTGGAGAAGTGAAATTTGGATGAATAAAAATAAACAAAACCAAACGATGTGATGTAAGTTCCGATTCAGAAACAAGACAAAACAAGAATGATTGGCATATATCTCATGACTGTAATTCATGCAAGCACTATTTAGTATTGAGTAACAAGTCTTAACATGTAAAAGAAACTTCTTACAGGCTAAAATATAAGTCAGGCAAACACGCATAATGAACATCATATAATCCTCTTAAAGAAGCTCAACTACCAAGAACAAGGCTTTTTCCAACCATTTGGGGTGACTACATCAATCACAATCCTCCATATTCCGACTTATCATGGGCATATTTTTATACAAGTCACTATCATATCTTTCTTAATTATCTCCAGATTCTCCACCCATACAAAATTGGTCTTTCTATTCCTCTTCTTCTTCCTCTTAAAGAAATTCAACCGACAGAAAAAGCAATATGAATGGCAGTAATAGGCTGTACAACTATCTCAACAACAACAAAGTGCAACTATCTCAACACCGAAATAAACAAATCCCAAGTAAAATTCAAGGTTACTAAATGTCACCAACAAAACTAAGCCAAATATGGGCCACCAATCAGTTTCACTCTTAACCCATGAATTCCACTTAGAAGATTGTTTGCTGGAAAACCTCTCGCGTCAATCGTACTTCCTATGGTTTTCACCCATCCTCATGCACTGGTTGTTAGTTCAGCAACACTACCACCAAGACCAACACAATGCCATAAAGAGTTTTGAGTCCTTCATGTTTTCTCCCATGACTTCTAATACTTTTACAAACGGGTACTGTAAGCATTTAACAGACAGAATCAAAACAATTTAATTCAGATCCCAAGTGTTTTAAAAAACTAGTTTTAAGACTCGCATAGGCGGTTTATGGGGTGGGCTATGAAAAAAATGCCTCTGCCCAATGGGAGTGGACTAGAGACTAGCCTAAATGCCTAGGCTATTGCCTCAGGCGCCTAGGCAACCTGGGCATTTGAATTTTTTTGATAAAAATCAGCCTAAACCCAAAACAACCTTGTTTTTGGCAGGGTTTTTATAAAATCCATGCTAATTTTGTGTTTCTGACTTAGTTTCTATTAGGTTATTATGACTTTATGATTTGAATTTCAGAAATAATAATAGTTCAAATATTTGATTGCTTGGCATGCTTGCTTGATTATTTTATGAAGTATTATTATATATAATATTAAGTATTATAATAATTTTAGGCACCGTAAGGCTATCGCCTAGGCGAGGCTATCCACGAAATGTCTTGGCTTCGCCTTTTAAAACATTGGATCCCATAGAGTCACTATTAATGGTGTTTTTTTTTATCATCAAGAAGAGCTTGAATTTCTAGTGAGGCCATATCAAGTAAACTCCATCTAGTGTTGCCAAATCATTACGGTTTCCATTTACTAAATTAAGAGAAAACTGTATATGTTTGACATTTGCAAAGTCATGCCTACTTCTTGCCTTGTTCTAACAGAAATACAGCGTAAATATCGAATTGTCTGCAATTCATACCAATCATTCCTAAGTATACAAAAAAATTCTTAATTATCTTCAATGTCAAATACTATATTGCTTGTGTAGATGTAAACTGTAGTTTGTAAATGTTTTTATTCATTTGGAATTCCTTCGGTTAAAAAGGTGACACAAAGGGAAATAAAAACAAAAGCATATAGAATACTCCCTTCCATTTTATCTTATATACCACTGCAAAACTGGTTCTTTTAATTAATCATATTGCATCCATAATTTGTAATGTCTCCTCGTGATACAGCAATATCAGTAATTAAGCCACAAACATAGAATATTATACGGAAATAAGAAAATCAAAAGCAATCATACATGTATTATTGGGAACTGTTAAACTGATTGGTCCAGAAGAAACTGTTTGGTGTGGAGCCGAGGATGGGTTAGCCATCCAGCCAGGCAGAGATGCCAAAGGAGGTGCTGCAGGCTGAAATGGCCGAAATCACAGTATGTTAGATAAACATACAAGTAAGAATTCCTACAAAACCTACTTCCAAAACCAAAGATATAATATGTTTACAAACTTACACCATGAGCATCTATTGGTAGAAAGCCACCTACTTTTGGAATGGATCCCATTAAAGGTTTAATTGCAGGGGAAGTAGCACAAGCACCTGGTCCACAACTATGGTCCCCAAATAGAGTTTTTATGTCAGGGTTTTGCCTAGGATTATTGCAAAGATGGTGCTGCCAGTTTAAACTGCCACAAGCATAACAAAAAACAATATAAAAACCAAAAAACAAAAAACAGAAGAAAAAGAAATCAAATTCCATGAATTAATTAAAGAAATAGCAAAGATAGATAAATATTGTTCAAATTACCTCTGATTGATCAATGTCCTCAGCCTTGACTTCTTAAAGTTGGGGAATTCAAGCTTATCATGGAAAATTGGATTTGCATCAATTACCTTTTTCAGTTCTGCAAGCATTATAGCCCTGCCAGTCTTAGCATCACCATAGCTTGATAGTTGCTCATTCTCCCTGCGTTTAAAAAAAAAAGAGGCTACTGTGAAAAACAAGAAAATATATAAAATACCCATTGGACAAACAACTAGGCAAACAAACACAAAAGAGAACTTTTAGAGCAAGCATACTTCAAAGTAGTCCATGGCACTGGTTGCTTTCTTCATTGTTCTATACACTCGTTGCTCTACGGTGTCTAGCAATTTAAATTTGGCACATACAGCATATTGAGATAAACAGACAACTTAAACTACTACATTCACAACTTTAGAACCTTATTGCCAACTGTCTCAGGTCAGTAACCCAGATTTGGCATAGGTGTTTCATCAAAACTGGAACCCGCAATCTGTAACTGAAATCACTGATTCTCAATTATCTTTAACAGTCAATTTCAATGATTCAACTACAATTATTTCTTGATAATAGGAGTGCGCATGCTGTGAATGAAAAAATTCAAGGTACAAATAGGAGTGCATGTCATATTTTTAAGGAAACAGATTACAATTTGCAAATGATGAAATTTAAGAGTACGAAAGATACTTCCCGTCAGGACCTCATTTTTTTTTTGCAAAGGCAAACACTACACAATAGCCCCATTTTCTAAAAAATACGAAGAAAATTGTTACAAAATTAATCCATCTATAACCATCCAACAAACATATTATGAATGTGTAAACCCTGTCGCATTGTACTCCAAAGTATGAAATTAACTTTCAACACTCCTTGATTGCCCATGGCTCATATTCAGTAACAAGCAATTGCCACATTGGCGCCACAAACCAAATCAATCATGAATCTAACAATAGCAACATTTTCATGTTCGTGACTTGTTTTACAAGAGCATGTATTTAACAATGAACATTAATTGGATGCCAAACACCAAATTAATCACACACAATAAATACTCAAATCACCTGAAATTCTCCAACGTTAGAAGCATCGTTATTTCCTTGAAAATCTCTGGATTGATAGACGAGAATGCTTTCAAATCCTTCTGAAGAATCTCAACAGCTTTATCATTATCATGACTGCATTAAAGACAACGTTATTACTAAGACACTTCAGTCTATACACGTACTGCATCCAAAGAGAAAAAAGTAAAAAAAAAAGAGCTTACCTGTCAAGAGCCTCAAGGTATCTTTGTTTCCGAATCTCAAAGAAAATCTTCAATGAGTGTCTATTGTCCTCAACCTTAGTAAATCCTGACAAGTAGTTCTCCACCTCCTCCCAATCACCATTTGTCACAATTTCCTCAAGATACTTCATATTGAAGAAAAACCCGGACTCTTTCTCCAACCTTCATTCACACACAACCAAAAGCACCTCATTCAGTACAAACCAAACAATTCAAGTTCTATTTTCTCTGATTTTCCAAAGTAACAAAAAGAAAAGGTTCAAAAACCTTATTTTCTAATCCCCTTTAAATTTTCTCAATTTTCTTGGCAACCAAGCAAAGCCAAAACCCGACCACCAACGAACAAATAAACAATCATATGCACAAAAATTGAAAACGAAGAAGCTAAAGAAGAAGATCTCTGACCTGTGAACAGTCTCCATGTATTTGTCTTCCTCCAAATACTGAAGAATTAGAAAAACGAGCTCTCTCCTTGCCGCCATGGTTGTCGTCCCCTCCCCAATTAACTAATTACCACCAAAACAAAACAACACAACCAAAATTAGGGTTCTAAATTCTAATCCCCCCCAAGAAATTCTAGTCCCCAATTCAATTCCTCAAATAATTCTCAGTTCCACCGACCACCGTCTCAAATATATACACAACTCAAATCTATACACACACACATATAAGTTAACAGAGAGACACACAATATCCAAACACGCACTCAAATATAGACACACACATATATACATACATTAGTGAGTGGCTGTGCGTACGTACCTTCTTCCGGAAGAGCTGCAGATCAATCCTAGTGAGAGAAGGGGAGGGGGAGAAGGAGGAGAGAGAGAAGGAAGGTTTATGGAGGGTTGGGGTTTGGGGGTTTTATAGGTGTGTGTGTGGGGTTTTGCGTTTTTGTTCTCTATTGCATTTTATACGGAAAAAGGTCATGTAAGAATGAGATCAAATCTTGTGCATCCAAAATGGACGTGGGCTCTGTAACCCCAATAAATGTCTGGCACGTATTTAATATCTTAAGTTTTCGTAATTTTGTTGTCATGAATTTAATATGTGTCAAATATTTATTGGGGTCACAGAGAGGCCACACCTATTTTGGGTGCAGAAGATTTGATCTCTGTAAGAATCCTCTCGTAATATGTCTTCTCCTTTCTCTCATACTACTTTAACGATTGCAATTAAACACTATCTTATCTTGATTTCTTTTATAATGACAAAAAGACAAAAAAAAAAGGTCTTTTTTAATAACATCCCACAAATTGTTGAATACACCTCACTTAATATTTAGTGTTAAATGACTTGTGTAAAATGACTATTTAAACCCTATTTTTCTCAACAAAAAAAAACCTAAAATTTAAAAAAACAAAAAACAATTAGTTTCTTCCTACACCCCAAACCATGAAAAATAAAATCCTAAAACTACCCGTAAGTTTATTTATAATTTTGTACACACGTGCACTCACAATGTCATGTCATTATGTTTTTTCTTATTAACTGTTAAGTATTCTGCAACATAACAGGCAAAGATATATTTTGAAAAATTCAAATCTTCTTTGAGATAGTTTAGTTGTGTTTTTTTTTTCTTTTGCTAAATTTTTTAAGCATGCTTGTTGTTTATTTCTTAGGATGGCTGGGGGTTGCAATACCATTCAAGAATGATTGCAGAACCGAATTTTTAACCTGGGAACAGCAGGGTAGAAATGGTCTGTGGTAAAAAAATGATCTTCATGACTAAATTGGTTGTGGGCATTGAACTTTTCGGATTTGACATTTAGATAGATTACTAAATTATGAGCTCTAAAAAACTGATCTTCATGGCTAAATCGGTATTTAAACAAAGCAAGTGAATATCATCATCCCCAACCAAGATGCCAACACCTAATCCCCTACATTAACACGAGTCACCGAGAGGAGATAGTTCAACATGTTAAATAGAAGCAAAGGAGAAAACCAAAGTAGCAAAACTATCTGTTGGACAAAAAGAAGGAAACGAAAGATCATTCCATGGAAAATAATGAAAACCACATAAGCAAGAGTATAAGCTTAGATCAATTTTTTATAATGTTTTATTTAAGGTAACAGATGCATCGATTAACATAAGTTTAATATAATAAAATTTAAAGAATGTGGGGTGTATGTGAAAATGTAAGGTGTATGTTGAGAATGTGGGGTGTGAGGGTATTATGGAGAAGTATGTGAGGTGTGTTGACACACCCCGTCACTCTCTCGTGACGGCCAGCATGCCCTCATTCGGGACGTGACGGCCAGCATGCCCTCCTTCGGGACGTGACGGCCAACATGCTCTCCTTCGGGATGGGGTGTGTCATGTGTTAAGATAATTTTTAGTTGAAAAAGTAAATGTGGGGTGTATTAAGTATGTGGGGTTTATTCAACAATATGTGGGATGTTAATATAATAAGCCAAAAAAATGTGAAAAAAGATAAGGAAAGGAAATGAGAATATGAGATAAGAAAATCCTACTCCCGTGTAAGAAGCGGGTCAGGCCACATTGCCTCTCTTTCAATATCGCTGGTGACTGCCCTTATGTGGCATTTCAAAATTATTAATTTACCAAATTTTCGGATTATTTATTAGATTTTTTATTCATACATGACACACCCCGTCCCAAGGAGGGCGTTCTGGCCGTCACGTGAGAGTGACGTAACCATGTGCACAACGCGGAAGCTAATAAGATAAATTTAAATACACATTCAGAGCAAAAAGAACGTCTAGTTGCAGTCCAGGACAATGGCTAAACTATAACACCCGAAGGTGAATCCTACTTTTGTGAATTCTGTCAGAACTTCGCTGCATCCCTCGTGGCCACCAAAACTCTGCTACTTAGAACCTGGAGGGGCGAAAAACAAAGTTGAGTAGGTCAGAAACAAATCCTTTTCAAAACCTTTTCTTTTCTCAAAAGTTATAACCCCTCGTCGTAAAACCTGTAATAATTTCCCAGAAATATATAATACGTATCTCAAAACCATGTTTAGAAGTAGTGATATGCAAGGTATATGCCATGCCAAATATATCTCATCAAATCACATAACTATATTAGGTGACAACTCATCATATCTCATAACATGTTCACCGAGTGATCAGCTCGGCTGAACTATAGCTCATAATCAATCTCATCATCACATATAAAAATATATCCTGCACACGAGTTAGAACCACCTCACGTGGTCTCACCGACAAGACTGGGTGTAAATAAATGCGCTCTAGTGCTACGATCACGTGAAGACTGAGCGCTAATCGCGGGTCACCTACGAGTCGAACCCACCTATTGTGGTCTATTCGACAGGACTGTGCACCTAACTTGGATCCAAGGTGAGCGTACGGTGCAAGAGGTGAACATCACGTGAAGGACTGAGCCCTGGCCCTTGGGCGGGAGCACTAACACCGGGGTGCAGGTTTATGAGCTTTCAATACATCTCACATAATCATCAAATCATATAATCATTCTCTATTGCCTATAATCAATGCATAGCCTTAATTTCTCGTCTTTCTTCCTTACAACAAAACTGGGGCTCCCCAAGGTATCGTACTAGGTTGAATGAAACCTTTGTCAACCAATTCCTGCAACTGAACTTTCAATTCCCTCAACTCTGCAGAAGCCATTCTATAATATAAGACATGTACTTGGAGACAAATCAATAGTGAACTCCACATCTTTGTCTAGCGGCAATCCAGGTAACTCATCTGGAAATACACCAGGAAAATGTCTAACCACCTTTACATCTTCTACACTACTCAGAGCAACATCATCTAGCACCACATGAGCTAAGTATCCTTGGCAGCCTTTCAATAACCCTTTCTTTGCTCTCATAGCAGAAATAACGGCATGCCTCACTCCGGTTAGCTCAACAACTAAAGTAACCTCTGATAATCCACGACGATAGATAGTAATTGATTTCCTGTAGCAATCTATCTTGGCACGATCATAATGCAACCAATCTGTACCTAGAATAACGTCGAAATCCACCATCTCTAACGGAATAGAATTCGCTGCCATAACTATAACTTCTACCAACACGGAACACTCTGAATGAACACGATACTAATACATAATGACCTCCCTGATTACTTGCTTAACGAATCCCAACGGATAAGTTATTAATATTACGGTCTGCAGCCCGCGATACCGATAACTCACTGTTGTTTCAATAAGTAAGTAACAATTCCCGAGGGTGCAATATTACCATTTTGCCCCTAATTGGGAAATACATATATACGCTTCGATCGTGCTCATTCAATATTTTCCTTACAATGTTGACAAGAACATAAAATTTCTGCATCACAATCAATAAAACTCTAGCAAAGTGACCAAAAGAAATAGGTTCAACATACCCCTAATCAAGTCCAAAAGATTATGAGAATCTTGCAGTGATATGTTAACACGTCTTTGGGCTTATTGTCGTCCCCCACGACCTCTATTAGCTTGATTACTTCGCCCATGCTCACCACGGCCTATCTGACCAATACTACTAGATCCTGCCAAATCGGCGTTAGTGGTGGCAAACAAGACTGTTGGGGCATCTACTGATTCTAGGGACAATTTGCAGCTCTAGGTCCCATTTATCCACATGTAAAACATCCTCTGCTTTTTCACCTACACTCTCCAAAGTGTCTATTACTGCACCTACGACACAAAAGTACATTTCTTCCACTAGCATCTCCCTGTCTCTGGAATCTAGGACCTCCGGTAAATTACCACCTCGTCTCTGACCAATGGCACTAAAACCTCAGCTTGAAGAACTAGAACTAGCTTCACTTCTTTTGAAGCTCTGAGTCTTTCGATGTCATTGAGATGACTGACCTTTACCTTGGTCAACTTTCCTCTGATTCCCATTCTTTTCTTATTATTCTTCACTATCGTTGGGCATAATCTCTTTAATACTCAACAAAAACTCGTAAAACTCCTGGTAAGAAGTACCATGAATAATGGTCGCCACGAAACGCCACTTCTTTTTAGTACCCAGCTTAAACGACATACTATTTCCGCCGGATTAACAACAACATTCGGATGATAACGAGACAAGTCCGTAAACTTTCTGTAATACTCATTCACTATCCTCTTTGCTTGTCTCAAATTTGTAAACTTTTGCTTCTTACCATCAACATATACCGGATGATTAAACCTTTTCTTAAACAATTCTTTAAACAACTCTCAATCAACTATTTCCTCCGGCGACAATGTATAAGACTACTGTCTCCAACAGGATGTAGATTCAATACTTAGAAACTAGGTAGTCATCTCGACTTACCTTTCAAAAGGAAGATTCCTTTGACTTTGCATAACCCGAAACGTCTTTTCCAAATGATTAGGCCATCACTCTGCTCCCTCAGGTTCTTCATATCCCATAAAATGATTCAGCTTCAACTTATAAACAATCTCAAGAAAAGTCCTTTGAATAATATACTGAATCACAATAGCAATAGCTTTCCTTAACTACGCTATATCGGAAAACTAGGTTCATCTGAACGACGTGGCTCTCTATGAGGTGGTATAGTTCTGACAAAAGGCACTAAGAAACTCCAAGATATATAGGACTGCAACTTAGGCTCTGATACCAACTGACATACCCCATCCCAAGGAGGGCGTGCTGGCCGTCACGTGAGAGTGACATAACCATGTGCACAGCGCGGAAGCTAATAAGATAAATTTAAATACACATTCAGAGCAAAAGGAACGTCTAGTTGCAATCCAGGACAATGGCTAAACTATAACACCCGAAGGTAAATCCTACTTTTGTGAATTCTGTCAGAACTCCACTGCATCCCTTGTGGCCACCAAAACTTTGCTACTTAGAACCTGGAGGGGTGAAAAACAAAGTTGAGTGGGTCAGAAACAAATCCTTTTCAAAACCTTTTCTTTTCTCAAAAGTTATAACCCCTCGCCGTAAAACCTGTAATAATTTCCCAGAAATATATAATACGTATATACTTATCTCAAAACCATGCTCAGAATTAGTGATATGCAAGGTATATGCCATGCCAAATATATCTCATCAAATCACATAACTATATCAGGTGACAACTCATCATATCTCATAACATGTTCACCGAGTGATCAGCTCGGCTGAACTATAGCTCATAATCAATCTCATCATCACATATAAAAATATATCCTACACACGAGTCGGAACCACCTCACGTGGTCTCACCGACAAGACTGGGTGTAAATAAATACGCTCTAGTGCTAAGATCACGTGAAGACTGAGCGCTAATCGCGGGTCACCTACGAGTCGAACCCACCTATTGTGGTCTATTCAACAGGACTGAGCACCTAACTTGGATCCAAGGTGAGCGTACGGTGCGAGAGGTGAACATCACGTGAAGGACTGAGCCCTGGCCCTGGGCGGGAGCACTAACACCGGGGTGCAGGTTTATGAGTTTTTAATACATCTCACATAATCATCAAATCATATAATCATTCTCTATCATCAATATATACTCACCTGATACTTAATTGTGCGTCCACATCACCAATTACCATTATATGCAACTACTAATGCATGAATAAATAGATATATATATATATATACATACTTTGCATGGCATATCATATTGCATTTCATATCATATTTCGCTTAATTGATTTTCTGGGAAAAATCTCATTTATATAGGTATATATGGAAAACAACTGCCCACTCACAGATATATTGAAGTGTCGCAACCCTCGAGCCTCAACTGATGGTGTGATGCGATGTAAAACAGCACACAAATTAAACCCTCTTTTGACAATTGTAGTATATGTATAAGTAGGGATCGTTCTGGACCGGGGATTAGGAAAGATTGTTAATCTAAACTAAACTGACTTTAAAACACAAAAACACAAAAAGAAACTTAAAAACACTTAACTAGACTCTATAGACTCAATACAAACTGAAAAGACTCAAAACTAACTAGAAAGACTCAAAACAGCACAAAACAATGAAATAGACTCAAAACTGACTCTAGGGAGTTATTTGGACGAAAATTAACTTGAACTTGACTCAAAACACTTAAAAACACAAATTGGACGGATTCTAACCTAATTAACACAACAAAGTAAAGAGGGATTGGGTTTTGGACGAAAATAAAGTAAAACAAAACAGAAACTAGAACTAGACAGATTTGGACGAATTTGGTGAATTGGATGGATGATGGACTAGCTAGAAGGTTTTTCTCCACACATGACACACTTGCATACAAATCAATTTTCAGTTGTTCTTTTAATAAACCATGAACCTCAACACCCCAGATTAATTAGGTACGCTTAAATTAACCCTCAGATTTTCCTTATGTCATTGAATTGGACGGAAATAGCGCATCGCAATCAAATTATTCTTCAAAAGTTCCCTACATGAAAGCGCATAATAGAGATACAATCAAAGATCATTAAGCTCTATGAAAATCATAAGCATTGACAAGGCTTTCGTAACTATGAAAGCGCATGATACACCTGCCAGGAAATTACTTAACATGATCATCACTAGCGACCTTCACTACTTGTGAATATAAGTTCATAACGATTAGGTGAAACTCCCTTATATTCTAGCATCAAATTCATGCATGCAAACTAAGTATGCATCTTTAATCAACATACAAGAATAAGTTCTGAATCAAACAGTTAAGCAAATTGCATTCACAATTTATGGAATCACAACTGAAGGTAATCAATTCATATTGCAAATATATTCATGGCTTTGAAATTCCCCCTAGCCAAAAGGGATTAGCACTCGTCCTCTGAATAGGCCTCGCCTATACGAGAAATAACTGAAATAACGTTATTTAATAGCACATAACCAACTTTAGCTAATAACTTCTCATATACTGCTCAATTTGGGTATATGAATATACCACAGTGATCTACACAATCTTAGGATCATCCCCATATTTTTAAAATAATTTTCTGACCCTTCACGCGCTGCCACGCGCAGGGAACCTTGACGGAAACAGTAAACGGCGTTAGGAATATTCCGTTAAAGCTAATGGTGTTACCAGACGCCGTTAGGAATATTCTGTCAACTCTGACGGAATGTTCTCTCTTCTTCTCTAATGGACCCCGCCGGTTGCCGCCGTCCGCCGCCGTCTGAACTTTGAATTCTCGCCGGTTTCTGGAAAATTTTCAAATCTTCATATCTTCTTCATTTCTCAACCAAAATCCATGAAATTTATACCAAAATGAAGATCTCACAAAGATGAACACAACCATACCTGACTCGACCCCCAACTCGCCGGGGATTCGCCAAAAAAAGCCTCGATAATTCCAGCCAATTTTCAAACTTGTCAATCTCCACTTCCCGACGTCCAAATCACTTGGTTTTTCTTCTTCGAGCTTCGTGAGGATGATCTAAAGCTTCCTATGGCTTTAGAATCTTCCAAAAACCTCACAATCATGTGTGCATGAACAGTGCACAAATCTGGGTTGTCTGGGTTCTCGGGTTTTTGAAGGTTCTACTAACTGAAAAGGGTATGGTTGAGACCCTTAGGTTACCTAGAACTCGAATATGAACTCCAAAGGGTCAATCTGTGAGCATTTGGGTTGGTTTGAGGTTCGTCCGTACATTTTGTACGGATTTTTTGAAAAATCCCAGAAGGAGGAGAGAGAGAAGGCACGAGAGAGAGAGAGAGGGAGGGTTTGTGTGTGTGTGTGGTCCATGTGGGTCACCAACCAATACCAAAACATATCACACACACACATCATTCAATGTCCAAGGGTATTTCTGTCTTTTCACATCCAATGTACAAATTTTTCGGGACGGGCTGTTACAATACAGCTATGTGTTAAGTAGTTTTCAGTGCTAATCATGACACTAATCATCACATAAATCCATTTTTGAGTTTTTTAGTTACATCGGATTTTGCGGGCTTTAATTATTCTCTCTCTTATGATTTTTTACTTTCAATGTAATGCCCTTGCAGGTAGCAAATGTTTTATCATGTTTATTTTGTCAAGGCTAAAGCTAGAGAGACCATCTATTTAAATTATATTTTGTAAACTATATGACGAGATTGTTGATGATTAAATTATCACTTAAATCCTAATTAACGTGCTTATTTTCTATTTATGACACATCACATGATTTTAAATTTAGTCTAAAAACTTGGTCTATTTATATTATTTTGCTAAATATATCCTTTCGTGTCACATTTGCATTCTGACCAACTTTACTGACTGTTGACTAGGAATGCAAGTTGCAACAAAAATTTTAATAACGTCATTAAAGATTATCTTCAGAATTCGAATATTTTGAAAAAAAAAAAAAGGATTCGGATTCAGATGCATATAGAAATTTCAAAAATTTCGAATTTCATGTCTAAATTTTTTTAATTTGCCAATTTTAGGTCCCGTTTGGTATTACTTCTTTTTCATCAAAAGTTGTTTCATTTTAATGTTAGCAATAAAAAAATGGTTGGTAAAAATAAAATATCCTACTTATTTTAAAAGCAATGACATCTAGACAACGGCTCTTAAAAAGTAACCGGTAGGTGACTCTTAAAGCTGATTTGATAAAAAGCGGAGTTGAGCCTTTAAGGAATATCTTTATTTCCTGTAATGCCCTCATTATTTTTTTTTTTTAAATGACATTATTATCCTCTTACACAAATTTTATCCCTTGGAGAACAAAGTAATTGCCACCACCTACCACTACAAGCTAGTGTTCTAAAATCGGCTAGACGATGGTCAGCCATCGAGATTAAGCCATGGGTGGGAGGAAAATCGAGAAAGAGATTAGGTGGTGGCCAACCGCTGCGATTATCCATCCCAATTGACCCTAGTATGCCCCTCCATTCATTTCACATTAATGGTGGTACCCTAAGTAAGCACAAAATCTCTTACTTTGAGGGTGACTTCAAATCACAAATTCACGAACCAAGTTTCAGGCTCACACTCATACCGATTCATCCACACACAAGCCCGGTTCAAGATAGTGTCCACTGAAGGAAAATTTGTAAAAAACATGTTCATTTGAGCAACATCTATGGCATGCAATCAACAATTAAAGGCGGAATCATGCTTGTATGCACTCAAAACAAAACATTACCCATGAAATTCAAAGCCTAGTAGTTATGTGAACCAAGACTCAACTCAAGAACAAAGTGAGTTGAGAAATCTTATACCTTTGTTGATTCCTCTTTGCATAAGCAAAGGCTAATCACCCAACGAGAGGGCCTTCATTCCTTGCTTCTTAGCTCCATGGATTTCTTGGAAGATGATGGTAGAATGGATTCTCCAAGTTCCCAAAATAGAGAACCTCTAATTTTCCACACCAAGGAGAGCATTGATGAAGAGATGAGTGACCTAGAGGAAGTAAGATTGCTAGCTAATTTCCTCTAGGGTGGCCGGCCTCTTAGAGAGCAAAGAGAGTTTTGTGTTCTCATCTTTTCTCCAAAAGAAACCCTAAGGATGAAATGGCTATAAAGTTGCCTTTATACCACCTCACAATGGAGTGGCAAACTTGCAATTAAGCCAAGTTCACTACCCCTCTCTATATGGCCGGCCATTGAGGGTTCATTGGGCTTTATAGCCCTTTGTGTTTTTCAAGTTGTCATACAACTTGAGTTAATGGGCTTGACATTCAAATCTCATTGGGCCTTGCGGCCCAAAACTAACCCGAGGTCTTTAACGAACATATTCGTTTGATTAATTAAAGTATTAATTAATCCTAGCCATAAATAATTAAACCATTTAATTATCCTTAATCATCTCCTTTGTTT
The DNA here is from genome assembly GCA_024362995.1 of Heteromeles arbutifolia. Classification (NCBI taxonomy): domain Eukaryota; kingdom Viridiplantae; phylum Streptophyta; class Magnoliopsida; order Rosales; family Rosaceae; genus Heteromeles; species Heteromeles arbutifolia. The sequence continues at coordinate 21,299,151 of JANCRC010000012.1, forward strand.
CTTCAATCTCTACCTTACTCGGTGTACGATCCATTAGGTTCCTTTTAGCGAGGCCGTGGGCGATTAGAACTCTTCAAATCGATTATGAATTGAAACTTACTTTCAATTCTCCCTTTAGTGATTATACACCTTTAGGGCTTCCACAAACCATGAGTGACACCTAGCAGTATGTCATGGTTACCCAAGCTAATCAGAAGAGGTGGAGAACCTATTCAGTTTAGGATTACAATGCAATACGGTCTTTCCCAAATCAATACTCTTGACCACATTGTTTGGTTTGATAGTTTATTCATGTCTACTATCCAATGTGATTCATTTACTTATATGATTGCCTTGAATGTGATTTGGAAAAACTTCCTAAATCTCATTCATACTCTGGCCAGAGATTCTTAATCATATCATAGAGTATTCTCCCACAAACGGTTTGAAGGTTAGAGATCCCTTGTTGCGCATTCACTTGCCTCCATGGCTAAGTGGCTTAACCCCAACTATGCCGTGGACACCCTCTGACGGAGTATCTTTGACACAGTCAAAGATCAATGACCTAACCACAAAACAACTATGATGCCTCAGGTTAAATGACTACTTTACATTATCCCAACCATGAGTTCTCATGTGACATGAGTATGAGAACTCCTTGTTGATCGTGTTCAGTGGACTCATTCTCTATTGAGCACCTACATGTTTGTCTTGGTGTTAGTCACACCAATGACTCGAGACCAGTCACTCTCTCTAAGAGAAGACATAGCACGTACTGATCTTAACGGACTGTCAATGCCCAATTGGCAATCCTATGATCAGGAACATTTAGGATATGTATACGAAAGAGAATGGTCTCATGAATCTAACTTTTTTAGATCACATTCTCCTAATCACATATTCCTTGGACTTATTGTTCAAGCATATAACATTTATATGAGACGGCTTCAAACAATAATCTTTGCCCTTTATATTAAACTAGATTAGTTTAACTTGTGAAATGTCCGTAAAGTATCATCATATGATTGGTTTTAGGGCACATTTCCAACATTCACCATTCTTGAATCAAATTCGAGTTCAGAGAAAGGAAGTAGTCCAAAACTTTGGAGAAAACCAGAAAGCTCATTGGCAAGGCAAACACCAACCAATCGTGTTCTTCATCAAGCTCGTGAAGAATCAACATGCACAAGAAAAACGTGTCGATTCATCCACCACCAAAGCCGAAGCTTAACCACCACATGAAGCAACTCGTGGTCTTGTTTTGTTCAAGATTAAACTTCGATGGCCCTTGAAGAAAACTTCCAGCCCAACTCAAGATCAAGTGTTCATCACCCTCGAATCAAGTCCTATGCAGAGGGACTTCAAAGCACAGTGGTCAAAGTACATTCACTATGCCGAGGGACTTCAAAACACACTTTCTACAGGTGACAAGCACATGTATACGCGGCGCCTTAAAGTGGGGGTCTTTGTAGACACTTAAATTTTGGTGAATGAATGTTCGCAACCGAAAAATCAATATATCAGAGTTTGTTCTTAGATCTATATTAATTTCATGAGTTGAGTATACAAAATTTTGTTCTTCAAGATATCTTTCAGTTTGTTCTTGGATTTTTTTTCTTGAAAAAAAATATAAACGTACCAATTACATACAAAAAAAAAAGAACGTACCAAGAAGAAACATAAAGTAACATATTAAATATGTACCAAGAAGAAGTATAAAGTGACGTGCCAAATACTTACCCAGAAGAAATATATGGTTAATCAAAAGCACCAAACACGTACCAAGAACATATAGGAAGGCATCCAAACAAATAGATGTACAGTTTCTTCTACTAATAAATATGAATGAATTCAAGTGCACGTATCTGAAATACACACTGAAAAACGCTATATCACTGGCCAATATAGAAGGAAAAAGGTTTTTATCACAAATGGTCCCTAAGATTGATCAAACTCATCATTTTGGTCCCTCACTTTCAAAATCAATCAATGTCGTCCCTGACATTCACTACCGCACATCAATTTGGTCATTCTGTTAAGATTCCGTTAACTAGTCTGTTAGTTTGTATGTGGAACCTACAAATCCAATGAAATGGCAACACGTGGATTACACAAAATAAGGATTTTTATCGCAAATGGTCCTTAACATTGATCCAACTCCTCATTTTTGTTGTTCAAAGAGAAGGAGGAAGATTCAGCCAAGACAAGCTTAGAGGAAGCCTTGTCGCAACACCCAATCATCTCTCATCCTTTGCCGCAGACCCCTAGTGCTTCTAAGCCATCCATCCAGTCAAGGTAAGTTGGGTTCAAATTCAGTTCAATCTAATGTTATTCCTCCAAATGTACCCTTCCCTCGCAGGTTCATGATTTCCAAGAACGAAGAAAGTGAAAAAGACATTGTGGAAGCCTTCCCAAAGGTGCAAAGTGATATCCCAATTCTTGATACACCAAATCAAATTCCAGAATGTGTTGAATTTCTTAAAGAACCATGTACATCAAGAAGAATGATTCAAGATAAAGAAGTGGCTGGAGAATATCAAGAATGGATCAAAGAGGATGTTCATGAGACAACAAAGCCCAAAGAAGTTGAATTTTATGACACGGGACAAGCCACAACTCTCAAAACACCAAATCTGGCTGAATTTTCTAGTCCTACAACTTTCGAATGGGTGTTTATTCTTGAGTTCACGTCGGAGCAAACAAGTAAGCCACCTCCCCGAATTTCAATTTTGTTTTATACTAATATGTTGTTAATGATTCAGGCACCCACCCTAGAATTTAAACCATTGCCGGATCATTTCAAGTATCACCTCCCATTCAATGATCAATTCCATTCCGTGGTCCCTAATGGAGCTTAAAAGGAGGTATTGTCCGGCTGAAAGACGTTAAAGCAAGCGTTTCTTGGGAGGCAACCCATGCAAATAAAGAAGACCTAGGAACCCTCCGGTCCTACAACCAGATTTGCGTTCCTAAACCCTACTCTTTATTGCTTTTATTTTGCCATCTTTGTTATGTTTGTTAGTTATGTTGTTTGCTTACTTGTGTGTGAGTCTATGTTTGAAACATTGAGGACAATGTTTGGTTTAAGTGTTGGGGGGGGGGGGGGTAAACAAGCTGTTTTGTTGAAAATTCGTGGGATTTTGTCACCTAGCACTTCTAAAGTTGTTTTTCACTGTTTTTGAGTGTTTTTAGGGTGTTTTGAAGTGTTTTTATGTGTCTTGAAAGAAACATACGAAAATTTTGAAACATGCTTGAAATAAGTAACTCAAACTAACGCTACAACCTTGAGAGACTTGAGCCTAAACTTTGTTTGGAGAGTTATTAATCTGTGATTCTTTGTTTTCTAAAGTCGTTGCATGATCTCATCATTCTTTGCTTGGTTGTTACTTAGAATGCGTTTCATCACTATAGTTCCAAATACTAGAACTCATACCCATTTCATTCGAGGCATAAAATTGATTAGCATAACAAATAACAAGATGAAGTTGTTTAGTTAAAACCAGAGCCAAAAAGCCTTAACCCTTTGCATATGTATTGTAGGTTTAACCCCTTTGAGCCTTAGTTAGCCTATTTTCGTTGTTAACCCACATGTTCCCTACCTAGCCTAGATTAGGACTATCCATACCCTTGTTCTTAAAGGATAGTGAAGCATGACTTAGAGGGAATTCCTTTTGATCAACAATTTGCAGAAAAATAAGTGTGGGGGAAGGTTTTTAGTGGTTTGGGTGAAAAGAAAAAAAAAGGAAAAAAATTCGTAGAAAAAGAAGAAGAAAAGAAAAAGTGTGAAAAGAGTTCAAAATAAGTGAGATTAAGCTCACAAGTGTTGGTTGTTGAAGAAAGGGTCCAAAAAGTTGAATTCGGACCTAAGTATGTGTGAATTATTCCCTTTGTGTTCAAAGTTGATTTCTGCTTTCAAAAGTATATTCTAAGTGTCAATTTCATTATTTTGCTTACTATTTCTTTAAGAACCTTTGTTTATCTCTTACCTTTCTTTGTTAGCCAGTACCCTTAGCCCCGTTACAACCCTTAGACTTCTATCTTGATTGTTATGTGTTTCAATATGTGGAGTTTGAGATTGGTATGAGCATATGGTGTCCCTGGTTCTCGCGTCTAAGTAGTGGCATTCCATTCATGAGATCATATATATACATGCATTAATAATTCCAGAAAGTGCCTTCTTTGTTAAAACATACGTGAGTGTTTAGTTTTTCATGTTTACATCAATCTTCTCACATATACCTAGTGTAGGGAGTGTAGTCAGAAAATCTGTGTGAAAATAGAGTGTATATCTTGTGAGGAATTGAGGGATTCTCTAAGGCACGTTACTACATTCAAAAAGTTGTTTTAATTGATTAGATGCGAACTAGTGAGTGGTAACTATGATTAAGTATGTGTTCAAGAGTAGGGATAACTAAACTCTATGTAAGTAATGATTTTTAACGTGTTATGTACCATTGGAAATCCCTGAGGCAAATGTTGGAGGGTTTAGGTTATGTTTTGTTTGTTTGTTTTGCTCGAGGACTAGCAAAAGCTAAGTGTGGGGGAATTTGAGAGGAGCATATTTATGCGACTTTGTTAGCTTGTTTCCTTGCATTTTCTTAGTTAGTTTCTATTTATTATAGTGATTTAAGCTATTTTCGTGTGTTTTCAGGTCCAATTGGCAAAGTTGGCAAAAAGATGCAATTTGGAGCATTTTAGAGCAGTTTTGGGCTTGGAATGGATAGCACAAGTATGGAGCAAGATGGATGGACGAATTTGAAGTTCAAGAGAGGCTAGGAATGTGCAAAAGAGTTGAAGAAATTAATTCAAGTCATTGAAGATAAGGAATCAGCTACAAAGAAGGAGAATTATCCAAAACCTTATCCAACCTTATCTTATCCAAACTAACCTTATCTTACCTTATCTTATCTTATCCTATCCTAATCTTATCCTACCTTAATTCCAGTTGCAAGGGGGACTCCTTTTCATATTAGGATGCCTAAAACCTGTTTTTAGGAGGCCTTTTTGTTCTAGAAACATGCCACAACACTCCTTTCTAGAAGCCCTAAAAATATGGCGCTCCAACCTGTTTTTAGAAGGCCTTTTCCTTGTTGGATTGGAGTCCTAAATCCTTTTCCCTGACAACCTAGGCCAAGTAATCCCTAGGCCTATAAATACACACATTTGCTGCTACATTCAGACCACTACCCTCTACCATAACTCACCTACATCCATTCACCACACACTCATTATGCTGCAGCTTTGCAAAGGAAGGAAGGAAGAAATCTGGAGCATTTCTAGGTGTATTTTATCCTTTGTTTTCAATGTTTAAATTTAATTGTCTTTGTTTATTTGCGATCATGAGGAACTAAACCCCTTCTTAGCTAGGGGGGAATTCGAAACTATGAGCATATATGTGATATGAATTCATTTCCTCCAGTTATGATTTCATGAATCGTGGATGTGATTTGCTTAACTGTTTGATTAAAACTTATTCTTGTATGTTGATTAAGGGTGCACACTTAGTTTGCATGCTAGGATTTGATGCTAAAATATAAGGGAGTTTCACCTAATCGTTACAAACTTATATTTACAAGTAGTGGAGGTTGCTAGTCACGATCGCGTTAAGTAAATTCTTGGCAGGAGTGTCATGCAGTCATAGTCACGAATGTCATGTCAATGCTTATGATTTTCACAAAGCTTAATGATCTTCGATATGTATCTCTAGTATGCAGTCATATAGGGAACTTGATAAGAATAATTCGGTTTGCGGCGCTACGTCCAAATTCAATGAACTTAGGAAAATCTGAAGGTTAATGCGTGTAGTCACGATTAATTTGGGGCATTGTCTTTCATGGTTTATAGAAAGAATAACTGGAAATCGATTTGTATTGCATATATGTCATGTGTGGAGAAGGACCCTCTAGCTAGCCATTCACCCTTTAATTCACCCAAATTCGTACCAACCTTTGTTTAGTGTCTTAATCAGTTTGTTTTTACTTTAAATTCGTCAAAAACCTAATCCCCTATATTTTCTTGTGTCAACTTAGTTAGAATCTGTTTAATTTTGTGTCTTTCAGCATTTTGAGTCAAGTTAAAGTTAGAATTCGTCCAAATAACTCCCTCGTGTCTGTTTTGAGTCTATTTGGTTGTTTTAAGCTGTATTGAGTCTTTTAAGTTTGTTTTGAGTCTTGTAAGTCTAGTTTAATGTTTTAAAGTTTAATTAGTGTAGATTAGCATCCCTTCTAATCCCCGACTAGAACGATCCCTACTTACACATACTACATTGATAGGGTTTAAATTTGAGTGCAATTTAATTTCACATCAAAGCTCCTAAAAGGCCTTGTGCTAAAGGAGGTGGGCATGTACATATAAGGCATAGAGGATCCACTCCCCTGGGTGATGTGGGATCTAACAACAGTAGTTAACAAATGAAAACCTTCCAACACCCTATCTCAACCGCTCACCCACCACCACCTTCTTCGTTAGTGTTGTCGACCAATGATAGCCACCTCCTTCCCGCCGTTTTCTCTCTCTAGAATTCTCACTTCTGCTAACATTCTGCAAGACATGGAATACCATAAAATTGAAATTTTTAATGCCGAAATCAGCCTAATCAGGGATACCTACATGATGGGCGGGAAAAATCTGGAAAAATGCTACTTGCAGAGAAGCGATCTTTCCGTAGTCAACTAGGAATTGACTTTCTATGAGTTTAATTGTAAGTCGGCATATGTTTTGGTATACTTGAGATCATTTTGTTAATGGAGGTGCCACCATGGTGGGTGGCTGTTGAGGAGTAGTATGGCAAAGAAGGTGGTGCTGATTTTGTTTGTTTGCTTTTTATCTAATTTAAATAGGGTAAAAAAGGAAGTCCAAACCAAATAAAAGAAAGTGGGGTGTATTCATAATATTGTGGGGTGCTAATAAAATTATCCAAAAAAAAAAGACATAAATGTTTAATCTCACAATTTCAGAAGCTAAGCATCTGTATTAAAACGCCCCTAGAAATTATGTGCGAGCCAATAGGTAACTAATGCGTTACTAATGACTTGTTTCTTCAAGAACCAAAATACTTCATCCTCAAAAAATCCCATTCCTCCAAAGCTGTGAATTGAATTTCTTATTTTTTGCTAGTCGCACTTGTGTTTGAATTCTCACTAGCCAAAACACACATAACTAATCCATACTTGAAATTCTACTCATCATTTTAGTTCCGGTTACAAAATTAGTCGTCACTGCTAAATAAGTAGTAAATATGAGAAAAATGGCGAAACTTTAAACAATTAATAAAATTATTAATAAATACAAACCGTAAGACCTTTTCAAATCCTTGCGTTGAAACTTACAATATTTCATACAGAAAATTTAGGTTTTAAACCAAAAATAATTTGACACATCCCAATCCGGAATGTCCAGGTAGACACCCAAATCGCGACGTGCTGGCCGACATCTACAAAGTGATGAAGCCATAAAGCGTAGTGATGTGGAAAAATGTGAATAAATTAAAAGCCTAAAAGTAACAAATTTAGAGTGCGCATGTGAGCGGGATTGAACCCATATCACACAAGTAATGTCAGAGCATAGATAAATTGCAGTAAAAGAAGAGTAAGGACATTTATACCGAAAGGAGGAGTGTCCTACATAATAGGTTTTACCAATAATCCTCATCGTCAAGAAATCTCTGCCACTAAAATCCTGGAGGGGCGAAAAACAAAAGTGAGTGGGCCTGAAAATAAAGTTTGTAAAACATTTTCAAAAAGTGTAACCCCTTGCTGTTAAACAAGTATATGCTTTCCCAAAAATATTGTAATACTAGTATGTAATACGGTACCCTGCAACATAAGTGAGTGAAAAGATGTACACCAACAAGGTATCTTAACATTAAATCTCAAAACGTTATTACAAGAAATCAATGCTCATTAATTTATGTAGGCACACAAGTCCATTGTAGAGATATTCAGATGGGTGTAGGTTTTACACTCTGCTACTACATCACGTGTGTTGCGCTAGTCGCATCACATATGAGTCCAAAACATTACACAAAAGGACAGGCTGACACCTAACTCTAGATCCAAAGCGAATGTAAACAGTGCATGTGAACTACACGTGAAGCTGGTCATTGGCTCAGGGCAATACAAATAACTAAGAGACACCGTGCAAACATGTAATAACGAGCAGAGAAAACGCAAGGATGTCATGCCACAAGTTTATGCTCACAAATAATATTAAAACTATAAAGTGTACGGAAAGTCTATTTGTAAAGCTAAACATGGCATGTCACATCATAGTATATAAAAGCAGTTGTTGGGAAAAAATCACATATATATATATATATATACGTAAAACGAAAAGACCCACTCACAGATTCATGTAGGTCGTAACTGTCCAACTATTCTGCCCACAGTACTCCTCCGGGTGGTCTATTCCTAAACGGAAAAATTACTACACTAATCACAAAACTAATAATAATTAATGTAATAAACCTAATTTCTCCTAGTTTGCAGAAGAACGGGATTATCGTCAGAATTTTGGGAAGAAATTCAAATGCCCCGTTCGGAGCCATTACACAACCAAATTTGGCCCATAATATACCAAAACGAAGCTTAGGACGAGAGGAATAAGATTATACCCATTTTAAGGCCAAAAGTTGGCCGAAGCTACTCGAAAAACGGCCTAAAAGCTACTGCCCGACTTGGAACCTTCTGAATAGAGGGGATTCGAGCATGCAAGCTCAAATATGTGGCCTAGAGATTGTGGGAAGTCGTCCTACACCTTCAAACTCGACCAAGGCAACAAGGTTTGGCTAGGTTTGGCATGAAAAATCCTACAACTTGCTGGAAAACATGGTCGGTTAGATATTTATCCTTTAAACACATAGAAACCTGCATGCATGGTAGAAAAATGCACTGGAACCCAAGAGAGATTTTAATTGTAGACATCCCAAGCTTACCGTGGTCCGAGAAGTTTCAATTAGCCAAAGTTCATCGAACGCCGAAACGGAAACCTTGTTTTGTCCTAGTGTGGCACCACTAAGGAGTTGCATATGGTCCTAGATAATTTTTGGGAGAATTTGGGAGGTGTTGATGGAACTTTGGAGTGATGGTGGTGATGTTCACCGAAAGTGAGAGAGTAAAGAGGGATCTACGGGAGAGAGTTTGAAATATGAGAGAAGGTTGAGTGGGTAGAGAGAGAATCGGCTGAAATGAGGGAAATTGGGAGAAAATGGGACCGTGAGGGAGAGAGATGTGAGGGAAAAGTGATGGGATATGGTGTGTATGTGTAAGAGAGAGAGACGTGAGACAGAGGGAGAGTAAGAAAATATATTTATAAAAAAAAAGAAAGAAAGAAATGATGTCTGATGGATGATGGCACAAAAGTGTGGGTTTCAAAACCCATAAAAATATTTGTTTAAGCAACTTGCATGGCCATCCCTCATCATTAAGCCTCTTTTAAGGCTAATTTTTTTTTTATTGTTTTCCCAGGCCAGACCAAGCAGTGATGCACACTGTACGAGGTCAGTTTTTAGAATTTGAATTTATCTCAGGTAAATTTGCATTGTTTCAAACATCACCTATAACTCCGAATTAAGTTCCGTCTGCGGCCACGTGTTCGTAAAAATGAGTACTATTTGAAAATAGTAAAATAAGACTGGAAAAGTGAAAGGAAAATTGAGGTCCACGTCCACGTGGAAGGCCTACGTGGCATCTCAGGGGTATTTTGATAATTTCACTACTATTGAGAATAAAATACAATAAATCTCGGGATGGGATGTCACACAATTTTTTTTCGCTCTAATGGATCTTGATTAAAATTTAGCCTTTTCAGGCTAAATTTTTTTTCCGTAAATAAAATTAATGTAGAATATCATAACTTATTTTGATGAACATTTTAACTTAAAAATATTTAGATTCCAAGAAAAGTTGAAAATTCACTAAACTGACCCCATGTGTGGGCCTCAGCGTGCCACTGGACTTTGGTCAGTGGCACTACCGCCCAGTCAAAATTTTCCATTTGTTAAACATTAATATAATTTCTATTTCAAAATTTCAAAATATTTAAGTATAAAAACTAAAAAGATTATTTAAAACTAAAAGTTAAAAAAAAAATAATAAAACCAGAATGCACACCTACTACCCATCCCCTATCAGTTCATCGGAATCCCTCAATTAAAGATCAGTTGCATTAGTGAATTTTTCTTCTTATTCCCTCTAATGACCTTGCTTGGTCTCCCCCCATTCATTAATGTTTTCCCTTCATTATTTGGAATGACTTTTATTGGTCTGATCATTTTAGGGTTTCTGGGTAAAGACTTTGATAAATTTACAGAGAACAATGACATTCAAACCCTGACCAAATAAAACTCCCCCATTTTTTTCTTAATAATTCTCACTTTGTAAAAAAGAGTTTGATGATTAGAGGAAAGTAAGAAAGGTTTGATGAATCGAGAAATATGTATTTCTGAGCATGCATTGAACATTGACTAAATGAAGGGGTTGGGTTGGTGGGGACGGGAATGAGGGAGAGAGGGAGGAGGGTGAGCTTGAGATAATAGATCTTTTACATGTTTTTTGGATTTTAGTTTATTGATAGGAGCATATTTATACGACTTAGTTAGCTTGTTTCTTTGCATTTAGTGAGTTAGTTTCCATTTATTATAGTGATTTAAGCTATTTTCGTGTGTTTGTAGGTTCAAATGACAAAGTTGGCAAGAAAGTGCAATTTGGAGCATTTTAGAGCAGTTTTGGGCTTGGAATGGATAGCTTATGAATGAAGCAAGGTGGATGGATGAATTTGAAGTCAAAAGAGGCTAGGAACATGCTACAAATCTGGAGAAACAAATTCAAGACAAAGAAGATAAGGAAAGAGCAAGAAACAAGGAACATTATCCAAACAACCTTATCTTGTCTTAACCTTATCATAATCTTATCCTACCTTATTTTCAGCTATAAGATGGACTCTTACTTACATTAGAACATGTAGAACCTGATTTCTAGAAGCCACATCCCCTCTCCTAAAAATCTGGTGCCTGGACCATTTCTAGAAGCTCTAGAATCTGCCGCAGGTTCTTAGTCCCTTTCCTCCTTGGTTTTTGCAAAACCCTAGTCCTTCTCCTTCTAGAATTGTGTCAAACTTATCCCTCTCATCTCAGGGATTTGTGCCGAGTTCCCTAGGCCTATAGATACATATTTTTGCGGCATAATTCACACACCACCAAACGACACATAATTGAGATTTCTAAGAGCAATTGAGAGATTTTTAGAGAGTTTCAAAGGTGTGCCGCAGCAACAGGAAGGAAGGGAGAAGCCTTTGTGCCGTGCATGTGCCCAAGCTTTTGGGAGTGCTAGAGTGTCTCTAGGGTGTCTTCTATCCTTGTTTTAGTTTTAGAATTATGTTGATTTTGTTGTTAATCTCTGCAAACATGTGGAACTAATTTCTTTTTAGCTAGGGGAGAATTCAAAGCCATGGACATATGTTTTATATGAATTGATTTTCTCCAGTTATTGTTTCTTAAATCATGAATGTGATTCACTTATCTGTTTGATTGATAACTTATTCTTATGTGTTGATTAAGGAGGCCTATTAGTTTGCATGCATGAATTTGATGCTATAATATAAGGGAGTTTCACCTAATCGTTATGAACTTATATTTACAAGTAGTAAAAGTCACTAGTCATGATTGTGTTAAGTGAATTCTTGGCAGGAGTATCATGTTTTTCATAGTTACGAATGCATTGTCAATGCTTATGATTTTCACAAAGCTTAATGATCTTTGATTGTATCTCTATTATGTTGTTCATGTACGGAACTATTGAAGAATAATTTGGTTGCCGATGCGTTGTCCATCCAATTCAATGACTTAAGGACAATCTAAGGGTTAATTAGTGCTGTTCACGGTTAATCTGGGGCTTTGAGATTCATGGTTTAAAGGAATAATAACTGGAAATCGATTTGTGTTGCATATGTTTCATGTGTGGAGAATGACCCTCTAGCTAGCCATTTACCCATTCAAATCACCCAATTTCGTGTCTAACCTGTTTAGTTTATGCAATCTGTTTAGTTTAATTAATTTTGTCCAAATCAATCCCCCCTTTAATTAAGTGTGTTAGATTAGTTAGAAACGTGTTTGAATCTGTCCAATTTAGTGTTTTGAGTCTCACTAGTCTAAAATTCGTCCAAATAATTCCCTAGAGTCTGTTTTGAGTTTATTTGCCAGTATTGTGCTGTTTAGAGTCTGTTTAGTGTGTTTTGATGTTTTTAGTGTCTAGTTAAGTGTTTCTAAGTCTAGTTTTGTGTTTTTGAGTCACATTTATGTAGATTAGCAGCCCTAGTTAATCCCCGGCCTAGAACGATCCCTACTTTCATATACTACAACTATCTTAATAGGGTTTAATTTGTGTGTTAGTTTATACCACATCAAATGTTGGCACCGTTGCCGGGGATTAGCAAAATTGCTAATCTCCCCTTTGTTTCTGTTTTTGTTTTTCTTGTGTTTCTGATTTACTTTTGTTTTGTTTTCTTTGTTTTAGGTACTAGTTTATGACTCGAAGTTCTCAACCTGTTCGTGAGCATATATTGGAGTTTGACGACGATTTTGAATAAACGTTGAGAAGGAAAAGGAAGCACCCAAAACCCAATCCACCTAGTTCTAGCTCTGAATCCGAATTTGAAGAAAAGGAAGAGGAAGAACAAGCCATGGCTGCGGATAATCGAACAATCAAGGAACTTTCAACCTCGGGATTGGACAATGCCGTGCCTATTTGCATTCAATATCCTAGGGCGGCTCAAGGCAAGACCGATGAGTTCAAATTGAAGTCAAGCTTGCTGCATCATATTCCCAAATACCATGGGCTGTCCATGGAAGATCCAAACAAGCACTTGAAGGAATTTGAAGTGGTGTGTTCGAGCATGACCCCAATCACCGTAGATGGGAACATTTTGAAGATGAAAGCCTTTCCATTCTCTGTTGTTGAAAAGGCTAAAGATTGGTTATTCGAATTGGCGCCTGGAACCGTCACTTCTTGGGAAAGCATGAAACGAACATTCTTAGAGAAATTCTTCCCAACTTCGAGAGTCATTCTTTTGAGGAAGAGGATTAGTGGAATTCAACAAAGCCAAGAAGAATCTTTTCCAGCGTTTTATGAGCGTTTCAAGACTCTAGTTACATTGTGCCCTCAACAAGAGCTTTTAATTCAATATTTCTATGAATGACTTCTTCCCATTGAGAGACAAATGTTAGATGCCTCGGCAGGGGGTTGACAAAACCCTGGTTGCTGCAAAGATCTTAATTTCCAATCGAGCCTTGAATGCACAACAATACGAGGGAGTTGGACAAAGGGACACCCCACGGCAGCAACAAGTGAATGAGGTAAGTTCAATGGCCGAAATTCAATCTCAATTGGCTAATCTTACTCTTCTTGTGTCACAGGTTGTTGAAGGAAACAAGGTGCAAAGACCAAAGGTTTATGGCATGTGCTCTATGCAAGGACACCCCTCAGATAAGTGCCCTCAATTGATAGAGAATGGGGGATGGGAAAGTGCCAACGCCATTGGGTATCAAGGCCACAATAAGCCACAGTTTGATCCATATTCCAACACTTACAATCTGGGCTGGAGAGATCACCCAAATATGAAGTGGAGGGAGCCTCAACAAGCTCAACAACAAGGAGGGTTTCGACAGCCACCTCCCAGGATATTTCAAAGGCCATTCGCACCAACACAACCTCAACCACAATCTGCCCAACCAAATTCAGGTTCGTCAATGGATAATTATCAAATTGTTCAATTACTAACCACTTTGGCGCAGAGAGTACAAAATCAAACCAAAGCGATGCAAAATCAAGCTAAAGAGGTGGATGAATTGAAGAAACAAATGGGGCAGATGGTGGAATTTATGGGCCAGTTTAGAGAAGAAGGCAAACTACCTAGTTCAACCATTGTCAATCCAAAGGGAGGTTTTGAAACCTCTAACGCTATCACTTTGAGAAGTGCCAAGGAGATTGGAACAAGTTCAAAAACGTCCAAACCAAGCCAATAGGAGGACGAAAAATTGTTGCAACAAGAAGAAAGAGCCACGGCAAGGGAATAACACCCATTGCCCCAGCCCTCTAAGCACTCTAAACAGTCTACCATAGGTAAGGTTGTTCCAAATTTGACTCATTCTAACGTGATTCCACCAAATGTTCCTTTCCCTAGCAGATTCATACAATCAAAGAAGGAAGAAGATGAAAAATACATTCTGGAGACGTTTAGGAAGGTGCACGTCACTATCCCGCTCCTTGATGCGATAAAGCAAATCCCAAAGTACACTAAGTTTTTGAAGAAGCTTTGTACAACAAGGAAATGATTTCAGGAGAAAGAGGTGGTACAAGTAAGTGAAAATGTCTCTGCAATGTTGCCAAGAAAGCTACCACCTAAATGCAAAGATCCAGGTAGTTTCACTATCCCTTGTGTAATTGGTAATACAAGGTTTGAACATGCTATGCTAGATTTAGGTGCTTCCATTAATGTCATGCCATATTCTGTTTATGCATCTATGGATCTAGGAGAGTTTAAAAATGATGGTGTTATTATTCAATTAGCCGATCGATTTAATGCATATCCGAAAGGAGTTTTGGAAGATGTTTTGGTGCAGGTAGACCACTTGATTTTTCCTGCAGATTTTTATGTGCTTGACATGGAGGACTCAGCCCACTCTCCACTATTGCCACTCTTACTTGGACGATCTTTCATGAAAACAGCCCACAACAAGATTGACATGGCCAAGGGAGCATTAACTATAGAGTTAGTTGGCAATATGATTAACTTTAAAGTTTCTGAATCTATTGAGAATCCTACTGATGTTCGTTCTTGTTTTGCCATTGATGTAATTAAAAATTTAGGGCAGGAACATTCAGCACCAATTAAGAAGGATGTATTTCGAACCACCAAAGACGAGGGAATTGGACTAAAGCACAAGGGACACGCCCCTGCCATCAAAAGACCCAATCTGGCCGAGAGCACCCATAATGAATTTGTTGATAGTGTTGCTCATTTTGAGCCTTCATCGCAGTACATTGGTGAGCCACCAATCCCAATTCCAATTCCCATTTCAATTAATAGGTTGTTACCTTCTTTGGTGCAGGTGCCAAATCGAATCCAAGATGGTGGGAATAATTATGTTGACTTTTGGAAACATAACGCCGAAATCAGGAAGGATCACTATCCCCTTCCATTCATGGGAATTTTGAGGAGCATGTCGTGGAGGAAATACCACTCCATGCCGTGGACCCTAATAAAGCTTAAAATGAGGTGTCGTCCAGCTGGAAGATGTTAAAGCAAGCGCTTCTTGGGAGGCAACCCATGCGTTCAAATAAAGAAGATCTAGGATTCTCCGGCTCCAAAACCAGATTTGTGTTCCTTAACCCTACTCTTTATTGCTTTTACTTTGCCGTAATTGTCATGTTTGTTAGTTGTGTTGTTTGCTTGCTTACGTGTGAGTCTATGTTTGAAACATTGAGGACAATGTTTGGTTTAAGTGTTGGGGGGGGGGGTAAACAAAGTGTTTTTCATTGATTTTCGTGGGTTTTTATCACCTATCACTTCTAAAGTTGTTACTCACTGTTTTTAAGTGTTTTTAGTGTGTTTTGAAGTGTTTTAATGTGCCCTATAACAGAAAATCCAAAAATTTGAAAAAAAAATTCGAAAAAGTTTTGAAAAACCCAAAAACAGTCATTTTAGAGTCATTTTTGAGTTGTGTCTTAGGGTACCTTCCAACACAATGATGAGGATTTGGTTTTTAATTGCATGACTGTTAAAGAAAGTTACAAACATGGATGGAATTTTGATATGCTCTTTGGTTTATGCTTAGTTGTAGTTGTCAATTACGAATTCACATGTAATCACAAAAGGAAAAAAAATCAGTTTTTGTAACATACTTGAAGGAAGAAACTTAAACTAACGCTACAACCCTGAGAGACTTGAGCCTATACTTTATTTGGAGAGTTATTAATCTATGATGTTTTTGTTTGTTAAAGTCGTTGTATGATCTCATTATTTCTTTGCTTGGTTGCTACTTAGAATGTGTTTTCATCACTATAGTTCCAAATACTAGAACTCATGCCCGTTTCATTCAAAGCATAAAATTGATTAGCATAACAAATAACAAGATGAAGTTGTTTAGTTTAAGCTAGAGCCCTTTGCACTTGTATTGTAGGTTTAACCCCTTTGAGCCTTAGTTAGCCTTTTTTTTTTGTTAGCCACATTATCCTTACCTAGCCTAGTATAGGACTATCCGCACCCTTATTCTTAAAGAATAGTGAAGCATGACTTAGAGGGAATTCCTTTTGATCGACATTATGCAGAAAAACAAGTGTGGGGGAAGGTTTTTTGTTGGGAATTTGTATGGTTGTATGTTTGGGTACCAAAGAAAGAGAAAGAAAAAAAAAACAAAGAGAAAAAAAACGTAAAAAAGAAGAAGAACGAAAAAAAAAAAAGAGTGTGCAGAAAAGGAAGGAAAAGAGTTTAAAAATAAGTGAGAATGAGCTCACAAGTATTGGTTGTTGAAGAAGGGGTCCAAAAGTTTGAATCTGGCCCTAAAAGTTGTATGAATCTCCCATTTGTGTTCAAAGTCGGTTGCTGCATTCAAAAGTGAATTATAAGTGTTGATTTCATTACTTTGCTTATTATTTCTTTAAAAATCTTTGTTTATCCTTACCTTTCTTTGTTAGCCAATACCTTAGCCCCGTTACAACCGTTAGACTTCTATCTTGATTGTTATGTGTTTCAATATGTGGAGTTTGAAATTGGTACGAGCATATGGAATCCCTGGTTCTCGCTTCTAAGTAGTGACATTCCATTCATGAGATCATATACATATGTGCATTAATAATTCCAGAAAAAATGCCTTGTTTGTTATAACATATGTGAATGTTTAGTCTACATGTTTACATCAATCTTCCCACATATACCTAGTATAGGGAGTGTAGTCAGAAAATTTGTGTGAAAATAGAAAGTATATCCGGTGAGGAATTGAGGGATTCTCTAAGGCATGTTACTGCATTCAAAATGTTGTTTTAATTGATTAAATACGAGCTAGTGAGTGGCGACTGTGATTAAGTATGAGCTCGAGGGTAAGGATGACTAAAATCTACGTGAGTAGTGATTTTTAACATGTCATTTATGTAGTATTTTTTTTTTCAACTTTTAGGTTAAATTTAATAAGGAGAATCATATATTAATTTGGTTTTACACATGACAAGTTTTGAGTGGTGGTGGAGTGCCACCCAGTAAAGTCTAGTGCAAGTTAAGTCTCACACAAAATTTTCTTCCATAAAACATGTATTTATAGAGTTTTTAAGTGAATTTTGAATTAAATATTTTTTAATTGTTTTAGCCGTTGGGCTTAATTTTTTTTTTTGTCAAAGAGATAGATTTTATTAAATACGAATTGAAATGTTTACATCTTCTTTAATGTTAAAAAGAAACTCAGGGCCAAAGACATCCCACAAGAAAGATCCTCCGTGCCTGGAAGCATGGTTTGCAACAGCGTAAGAGCATCTCCAAAAGAGATGCCAAATTGTCCACATAAGCTATAACGGTAAAAAAAGACAGCCACTAATTATTTCCAACCGAAATGCCAAATCCTACGTGGCATGACATGGAATGGCAACAAAGGGACTTGCTGTCAAATTTGACAGCAACTTCAAATTTTTTTTACTAATTATTAAATGTCTTTTATTAATATTTTAATGTCATTTATTATTAAATGTCATTTATTATTTGATTGTTGAACAGTAGAGTTGGTTTGGCTTCTGAGCTTCAACCACCACCACCCACCGACCATCACCAAAAATCATCCATCCCATTACCTTACTACCACCCTAAATGCAATCACCGCCGGCAACAATGGTCGCGGCAATGATGCTGCTCCTCCTGCTGATGGCGTCAATTGTGGTGAATGTGGGAGCATCTAACACAAATAGCGCGTACAACCCATGCGCAGACACCAAGATTCAGAGGTCCGACGGCTTTACATTCGGGATCGCATTCTCGTCCAAGACCTCCTTCTCCCCAAACGGGAACCAATCACATCAGCTCTCCCCCTGCGACTGCCGCATCTCGATGTCCTCCTCCAACGGCTTTGTTAGTATTAATTAATATGACTTTTATTATGAATGATTTATATGTAAAATTTAAAGTATAAGACATAAATTAAGAAAAAAATAATAATGTTATAAAGTAATAGTTTAATATGACATATCGGGTGGAGAGCAAAACATGAAAATATGTCAAAATGCCACGTAAGCTGTCAAATTTAAATTTTAAGTTCAAAATTTGACATCTACTTTGGAGATGGTCTAAGATGTTTCCTCCTTGCGGCATAAAAACAAACTTCGCATCTTGAATCCTATAAGCAAGCCCTCATATATTGAAAATTAAGCATTCAATATCCGCATCACAATCAATTTCCCGGTTTAGCATTTGGATTACGCGCAGCTCTGACTGCAGCAGCCTCCGCTGCAATCGAGCTTAAGAACATTGATCAGTTTCCCCGTACCTCCCGCCACCTGCAAATCCCAAGAAAAGTCTCTAGCCACCCACCCAACTCCTCCATGCATTATAGTTGCATTCCATGCACCATCGCAATTGAATTTGATCGAACTGAAGTTAGGTCGCTTCCATCTCACCAATTGACCAGCAAACACCCAAGACTTTGCTGTTTCTTGAACATCCTTGCTGACAACTTTCTCAGGTATTGCAGCTTTGAATTCATTAACCTGTTTTCTCCATACCTCAATAGCTTGTATCGGATTCGCTTGAGAGCCTGTAAAGATCATCTCATTTCTACTTTTCCGTAAGGCAAAAACAAACTCGCGCAATATTTCCTCCCTTCGATCTACATCTTTCCACCTCTGTTTCAACATTCATATGCCGACGAGCAGGATTTTGTCTCGTTGCAAGTGAATTGGTGCAGCATCGCCAAAGAAAAAAATTGAGCTTATTTGAGACTTTCATCTCCTTTGGATTTAATTTTGGAAAGTTAGATTTTTTTACCGTTAAATTTGATCATATTCGACCTCAGCCGTTTGAATATAAAAAAGAATGTGTGGGTAGCAAAAACTTTGTAATATAAAAAACTAATTAAAATAATAATATAATATGATTGGATAAGTTAAAAATAAAAATTGCAAAAACAACTCCATATGCTGCATGATGGGCAGCAACTTGCATTAGTATACCAAAAGGAATAGTTTTGTTGACAGCAATCCTATACTGAGATCTCATGCTTTGTCAACTAAACGTAGTTCATGGAGTGTTTGTTAGGAGAAAGCCTACAGAAATCTAGAGTTCTTCATTAACCTTGGCCTTCATGCCTTTCTGGTGGTTTGAGACCAACTTTTATGGAGCGAGTTTATCTTCACCGTGACGTTAACATCCAATAATGTCATAATAGTGTTTGAAAAAGAAACGTGTAACATAAGTTTCTCCCCACTGGCATGACATTATTGAACTGGAACAAGCGTTCTATGTAAGTGTGTGTTTCTAGGTCATTGCCATGTTTCTAGGTCATTGCCATCTTTCTACTAGCCGGTGTCTTTTGATTGTATTTCAGCCTCATCCAACGAAATTGTCGTCGTTCGAGTTTGTCAAAAGAATAATGTATCTGGTTCTGTAGATTCAAAAATAACAACAGAGGTATTTAAGAATACCTCATTTGGGGCATATTTTGTTTTGGGTTGTTATTGCTTTGAGGGGCAGGAGCCGGGCACTAACCGTCGAACCCAAGACCATGAGGTGAGGTGTAAGCGCACTCAACCATCAGGCTTGGAAGAGGGTCCGCACTCAATTTTGTAAAGCAAACTTACTTTACAGTATTACTGAATATTTTTTATAAATAAACAATATATCCAAGCACTTGATGTGAAATCCAAATCCTTGCTTCCAAACTGAGTCTAAATGTCTAATTTCCTTTAAACAAGCGTTTGCTTAGAGCTTCCGGTTATATACATTTGTCCCGCCAAGTTTGTATTTTATTCCTTTCTAGTCAACTCTTTTCACCTCATTCTTCAACTCTCAATATGTACTTATTTATGTTGTAAAAGCTGTGAGAATTGAATGCCCACATGGTTTAGTCAAACGTGAAAAAGTAAGAATGACTATAAATAGTAGTATTGTCATTATTTGGAGAGAGTTTTCAGTGTGACCGGAACACAGGATGGTACACCACGTGTCACTATACCAATTGTGGGATATGTGTGTTAAAAAGTTAATAACTTAAAAAATAAAATTTTCCACCATTTATATAAAAACATGTGGTGCACCACCCGTGTTCCGGTCACACTGAAAAATTTCTCCAGATTTTGTTATTGTTGAATGACATGGTTTTCAACATGCATTAATTTCCCTTGTAGACAAACAACACACAAGATCAAGAGTGAAAGCAAAAATATCAATATCCTTCTCTCTCTTTAAATATCTTTTGTGTGATACAGTTACGAAAATAAATAGTGTGATACATTGCACCCATTCCAGTTCTATCTCTAACAAATACTATCTCTCAATCTCCCTTTTGCTTATTTATAACAATTTTGTGAAGAAAAAAAAAATTAAAATTTAGCTACTTTTGCTCAAATTGATGCTTACTCTAAAAGCGTTTATTACAGGAAAAGTGCTTTTTAGTTAGAGGTAACATAAGTGTGGATGCAAATTTCCGCCTCCCTCTTCTTGGACAAAATTGCACCTACAAAACAATTAACATCTTTGGTCAAGGCCAAGAGCCTCGTGCGCCCACGATGAATGGGAGAGGGGCTTTGGCTAAAGAACCTCCGATGCCAAAGTAAGAACTTGAGGAAAAGTGTTTAGAGAGCCTCTTCTTGGACAAAATTGCACCTACAAAACAATTAACACATTTGGTCAAGGCCAAGAGCCTTGTGCGCCCACGATGAATGGAAGGGGGGGGCTTTGGCTGAAGAACCTCCGATGCCAAAGTTAGAACTTGAGGAAAAGTGTTTAGAGAATTTGGAGAATTTTGCAAGAGTGTTGAACTTACTTTTTTAGAGAAAATGGAGTAGTATATATAGGGCATGGCCGGTCCCCTTTGGAGAGATGGTGACCGGCCCTTTGTGGCATTTTTGGTGTAATTTGTAGTTAATTAGCCAATTAATAGATTAATTAGGTAATAAATCAATTAATTAGCTAATGAATATAATTTGAAAGGAATGTTTTAGGGGCTACCTTGTGGAGAAGATTTGATGAGGATGGATGAAATAGGTTTTCAATAAATACCTATTTTGGGCATTTTTGACTTGATTGAGGGATGATTGTCCACTGCTCGCGCGTAGGAGTTTCAGTGTTCCTTGAGGGTAATTTTGTCCTTTTCACCCTAGAATCCACGTGTCGCCTCCATATTTTTCTTGATTATTTTTGGCTCCACAAATACCCTCACACCTGCTAGGCTGCTCGCAAGAAAAAGCAGCAGGTGTAGAGATCTCCAGCTTTGATGCAGATTCTCACTTGGACTTGGAATTAGATTCTTCTAGGAAAGGGAAATAAATCGCCTGTAAAGCCTATTTAAGCCTACCTTAAGTAAGGGATTAAATCAACTTCGGAGGGCAATTTTTTATCCCTACAAGAAAGAGAGAAAACTAGAGGATATTTGTTCCCTTTCCCCTAGCATTATTCTTTGCTTGCCTGTGCAAAGAACCATCTTCCGTTGATTTCTTTGTCTTCTCCACGCCGCACCGATGTAAGAAAAACTTAATTCTCCTTGTTTTCTTCTTGGGTGGTGCTGCCACGGGGCAGCCGTCGGGATGGTGCGGCGCGTCGGCTGGCAGGGGCCAGGAATTGGCTTGGCATGGGCCAAAGAGGTGGTGTGGCAGGGGCCATTACTTATGCTGCTCGGGTTGACTGAAGCCAATGACTGGCTCGACATGGGCCGAGGAAGTGGTGTGGCATGGGCTGCTTGCCAAAAATAAGGAAACTGCTTGAGTTTGATTTCTCAGCTGCCGTAGATGGAGCAGTCAAGGATGAAGCTGCCAAGATCGGAGTTGTTGAAGATATCGGATGAGCGAACTATTGGGTGCAAAGTGGCTGCTGCCCCTGACCATTTGTTGCTTAGTTGGTCTTCAAGCCTTTGATCTTTTGAGCTATATGGCATTCTCACATTGGAGAGCTTACATAGATAGGTGTCAGGGAATTAGTTTACCCTCTCGCACTAGAGAGCAATTAGTTTACCCTCTCGTACTAGAGAGCTTACCCATATGGGTGACGGGGAATTGGTTTACCCTCTTACATTGGAGAGCAATTAGTTTATCCTCTCGCACTAGAAAGCAGACCCACATGGGTGTCGGGGAATTGGTTTACCCTCTCGCACTGGAGAGCAATTAGTTTATCTTCTCGCACTGGAGAACAGACCCATATGGGTGTCAAGGAATTGGTTTACCCTCTCCCACTGGAGATCAATTAATTTATCCTCTCGCACTAGAGAGTAGACCTTTTTGGGTGTCGGGGAATTGGTTTACCCTTTCTTATTGGAGAGCAATTAGTTTAACCTCTCGCACTGGAGAGCAGACTCATATGGGTGTGCGGAATTGGTTTACCCTCTCGCATTTGAGAGCAATTAGTTTATCCTCTCGCATTGGAGAGCTTACCCAGATGGGTGTCGATGGATTGGTTTACCCTCTTTCATTGGAGAGTATGAAAGTCGTTGTCGTGAGTGCAGCTGAGGAAAGCTGAACTGCTAGATAACTGAAATAATCCTCTGCCTACGAGATCTTGTTTGGCACACTGCTTAAGACTTTGAACTGCTTGTGGAACTCGCATAAGGATGTAAGCGTAGTGAGCTGCTCCCATAATTATTACGCCATCATTAAGTGTTTCGTCGTGTGCCATTTTGAGGCTTAGTTGGCACGAGCCACATGGCAAGATTGGCACAGTTATGAGCCATGGTGACAGATCAATGGTTGTCGGGAGTCGTGGAGCAGGTAAGCACGACTGTGAAAGTAGAGCTAAGGCTAGCTTGGGCCAGGTTGTGCGCAGCAGGAAGAATTGGACCACTAAGTCCTTGATGCTCGGCTACTGGTGATGTGCTACTTCAGTATTGAATAGTCTGAAGTGTTGATAACAAGGCATGCCGCCGATTCTTAGTAGTTGGGCTTGTGTGTCATTCTGGTACTCGTTTGCCCTCGGCGCGCCATTAGGCTGAGCTACTACCTTTGTTGGACCAAAAATAATCTTTGTATTCGACAATCTATGTGGGATAGTCATGTTTGCTCGATCTTGTCATTGAAAGATGACCCGCTTATGTTGGTCATATCTCATTTGAGCGTCTTGTCAGTAGTTTCGTTGCATTGAAAATCGCGTAATTGCTCGGTCGAGAGCCTCTCTACTTCTTTTTGAATTTGTCTTTGTTGGGGTAGCAGAGCTCTTGGCTGCCTCTGGTTATGACCTGCTGGTCTAGGCTGTTCTTCCATGTGTTTGGCGCGTCTATGTCGTGGCTGCGGTGCGTATGATATGTTCTTAGCAGGCGAATGGGTAACTCGCAGACTGCTGGTTAAACTTAAGCCAGATTGAGTTACTGCATATCTCTTTCCACTGTGCTACCTACTTCAATGTGAGGTGGAAGATGCTCATTGCGTGCCTTGCCGTGAAAGAACACTTCGCCTGAAAAGTTGCTCATGTTGATTATCGGAGTGTGGCCTCAACCGTGAATGTATGTTCATCCGTGGGCCTAACTGAGAGTGCACACTCATTCGCGCGCTAAGACGACAGTATACGCTATCTCGGGGGCCCAGTTGGGAGTGTACTCCGTCAGAACACTAGGTTCGTGACTGGTCAAGTGGCTGCTTGCCGAGACGCTGCTGGAAAGGTTCTTTGTTTGCCCTTATCCTACTTTGGGACACCTTGTCAGGGGCATGTTGCATCTCGGTGCACTGCAAGAGCTGATTCACCAAGGTTGTCTGCTGTGCGAGGGCGCTCATCAACTCTATAACTTGTCGAGACAAGTGTTGTTCTCCATTTGGGTTGGAAGAGCTTGGGCGGAATGCATCTCTTTGAGTAACGGAAGTGTAGCGGACTCTGGGTGCGAGATTTGAGTTGGAAAATATCAAATCTGCGAAAAAATAGGGTGAAAATGCCCCTGGTTCAATTGTCGGCCCATAAATTTGAAGCCGAGACAGTTGAACTAATCTTGGACCGATCTGGGCTGCTTAGAAGGCCACGGAAGCAGGCCGGGTCGTGGGAGTTGGCTGCTCGGTGTGTGGCGCACGTGGGTGTGAGGCTAAGGCTTAGCTTGGCAACGCGTTGGGTGTGGACCGTGCCGTCTTACCTTGGGCTTGGGCCCGTGTGGGCTTGAATGGCACGACTTGGGCCATGGTTATAACGCCATGGGCCTTGCCGAGGGTGGCCGCCGTGATGGCCGTCATGGTGGTTGCCACGGTGATACCCCGTGGTGGTGGTGCCGCTTCACTCATCGTTGGAATTTTCATTCGTCGAGGTTTCCGAATCTTTTGCCATTGTACTTTTCTTTTACGTTTTATCAAAGGATTTTTAGAAATAAAAATTCCTAGAATAAGAACGTACGAAAAATCTACAAATAAGCAAAGAAACAAGAAACCTTAGATGCGAGAGTCTTCTTCGAGCGTGTGAATCAAACTCTCGATGAAAGCACCAATTTGTGGATGCAAATTTTCCACCTCCCTCTTCTTGGACAAAATTGCACCTACAAAACAATTAACACCTATGGTCAAGACCAAGAGCCTCACGCACCCACGATGAATGGGAGGGGGCTTTGGCCGAAGAACCTTCGATGCAAAGTTAGAATTTGAGGAAAAGTGTTTAGAGAATTTGGAGAATTTTGCAAGAGTGTTGAACTTACGTTTTTAAAGAAAATGGGGTAGTATATATAGGGCATGGCCGGCCCCCTTTGGAGAGATGGTGACTAGCCCTTTGTGGCATTTTTTGGTGTAATTTGTAGTTAATTAGTCAATTAATAGATTAATTAGGTAATAAATCAATTAATTAGCTAATGAATATAATTTGAAAGGAATGTTTTGGGGGTTACCTTGTGGAGAAGATTTGATGAGGATGGATGAAATAGGTTTTCAATAAATACCTATTTTGGGCACTTTTGACTTGATTGAGGATGATTGTCCACTGCTTGCGCGTAGGAGTTCTGGTGTTCCTTAAGGGTAATTTTGTCCTTTTTACCCTAGAATCCATGTGTCGCCTCCATATTTTTCTTGATTATTTTTGGCTCCACAAATACCCTCACACCTGCTAGGCTGCTCGCAAGAAAAAGCAGCAGGTGTAGAGATCTCCAGCTTTGATGCAGATTCTCACTTGGACTTGGAATTAGATTCTTCTAGGAAAGGGAAATAAATCGCCTGTAAAGCCTATTTAAGCCTACCTTAAGTAAGGGATTAAATCAACTTCGGAGGGCAATTTTTTATCCCTACAAGAAAGAGAGAAAACTAGAGGATATTTGTTCCCTTTCCCCTAGCATTATTCTTTGCTTGCCTGTGCAAAGAACCATCTTCCGTTGATTTCTTTGTCTTCTCCACGCCGCACCGATGTAAGAAAAACTTAATTCTCCTTGTTTTCTTCTTGGGTGGTGCTGCCACGGGGCAGCCGTCGGGATGGTGCGGCGCGTCGGCTGGCAGGGGCCAGGAATTGGCTTGGCATGGGCCAAGGAGGTGGTGTGGCAGGGGCCATTACTTATGCTGCTCGGGTTGACTGAAGCCAATGACTGGCTCGACATGGGCCGAGGAAGTGGTGTGGCATGGGCTGCTTGCCAAAAATAAGGAAACTGCTTGAGTTTGATTTCTCAGCTGCCGTAGATGGAGCAGTCAAGGATGAAGCTGCCAAGATCGGAGTTGTTGAAGATGAAATATCGGATGAGCGAACTATTGGGTGCAAAGTGGCTGCTGCCCCTGACCATTTGTTGCTTAGTTGGTCTTCAAGCCTTCGATCTTTTGAGCTATATGGCATTTGCACATTGGAGAGCTTACATAGATAGGTGTCAGGGAATTAGTTTACCCTCTCGCACTAGAGAGCAATTAGTTTACCCTCTCGTACTAGAGAGCTTACCCATATGGGTGACGGGGAATTGGTTTACCCTCTTACATTGGAGAGCAATTAGTTTATCCTCTCGCACTAGAAAGCAGACCCATATGGGTGTCGGGGAATTGGTTTACCCTCTCGCACTGGAGAGCAATTAGTTTATCTTCTCGCACTGGAGAACAGACCCATATGGGTGTCAAGGAATTGGTTTACCCTCTTCCACTGGAGATCAATTAATTTATCCTCTCGCACTAGAGAGCAGACCTTTTTGGGTGTCGGGGATTTGGTTTACCCTTTCTTATTGGAGAGCAATTAGTTTAACCTCTCGCACTGGAGAGCAGACTCATATGGGTGTGCGGAATTGGTTTACCCTCTCGCATTTGAGAGCAATTAGTTTATCCTCTCGCACTGGAGAGCTTACCCAGATGGGTGTCGATGGATTGGTTTACCCTCTTTCATTGGAGAGTATGAAAGTCGTTGTCGTGAGTGCAGTTGAGGAAAGCTGGACTGCTAGATAACTGAAATAATCCTCAGCCTACGAGATCTTGTTTGGCACACTGCTTAAGACTTTGAACTGCTTGTGGAACTCGCATAAGGATGTAAGCGTAGTGAGCTGCTCCCATAATTATTACGCCATCATTAAGTGTTTCGTCGTGTGCCCTTTTGAGGCTTAGTTGGCACGAGCCACATGGCAAGATTGGCACAGTTATGAGCCATGGTGACAGATCAATGGTTGTCGGGAGTCGTGGAGCAAGTAAGCACGACTGTGAAAGTAGAGCTAAGGCTAGCTTGGGCCAGGTTGTGCGCAGCAGGAAAAATTGGACCACTAGGTCCTTGATGCTCGGCTACTGGTGATGTGCTACTTCAGTATTGAATAGTCTGAAGTGTTGATAACAAGGTATGCCGCCGATTCTTAGTAGTTGGGCTTGTGTGCCCAAAATACCTATTTTGGGCACTTTTGACTTGATTGAGGATGATTGTCCACTGCTTGCGCGTAGGAGTTCTGGTGTTCCTTAAGGGTAATTTTGTCCTTTTCACCCTAGAATCCACGTGTCGCCTCCATATTTTTCTTGATTATTTTTGGTTCCACAATAAGCACTTGTGTAATTCCTGAAGCAAGTGTATGCAACATGTTTAGTATGGTTTATGTGTTTATCAGGTGCTATGTTATATTTTGTTGCACTCTCATAATTTTACCATTCATTTTTATCTTGCATTGTTGATATGATTTTATAAGCAACTCCTAATATACCACAATATTTTCTTCACCATAAAGACAATTTTCATTCAGCAAAAACATGCTCAAACGAATACAACAGATGCAAAACAAGAGAAAAACAAATAAGTTTGATCTCTTGCATACCAAAGGAAAATTTGACTTGGATTTTTACTAAGGATTGATTTCAAAAGTATTTTTACTAAAATTGCTGTCAGTCATTTTAAAACCTTTCCAAACAAGTCCTAATACCATCTCCCTTAACTTTTGTGCGAAATATTTTAAGTTCAACTTTCGTATACGACATACCTTTTGAAATAATTGGATTTAGGTTCACACAAAGAAAAATAAAAATTTGGATTAATGTTTGTGGGCTTAAATTCAATTTGGGTCGTCCAAAAGCCCACACCAGAATCCAACTATCGAAGTAAGCCCATTCCAAAGGCAGTATGGTCCTCACCCCTCAGAGTAGCTTCAGCGAGAACTCGTGCTCGAGGGACAGTGGGTGGAACAGGGCTTGATTGCCCGAGGGAGGAAGCCTAGCGTTGGCTGGCGAGTGAGCCTGAGTAGGCCCGAGGGAGAGGCCCCTGGATTCATGCCAGCCTGAGCACCCGAAGTGGGTCTGACGTCAGCTGACGTTAGACGCCTACCGAATGAATCGGAGGGCCACTAGACAACTGTACAACCTCGTGAACATCATCGTCATCCTATTCATCTTCATCTGCATCCTCGTCCTCGTCGGCGTCATCCTCTTCTTCGTTCACGCTGTCGTTGGATTCAGACTCGGACTCGGACTGCGACTTGTACAACTTCAATTGCTCGACGGTCAAAGGCTTAACTTCGTTTTCCTCCACAACTTTCTCCATAGCCTTCATCCTCTCAAAGCTCACACAAATTTGCAGAGAAAATCTCCTCTTCGTATTCTTGAGAAAACGAATTAGGATTAGATTTGGGATAGTGAGTGAGATAGAGGGAGAGAGGGATAAGAGAGGAGCTGTTTGGTTCGCTCTAGTAGTAAAATAAAATACATAAAATACTAATATTTTATTGCTAATTGCCAGGCTATTCAGTGTAGGAGTGGAGATGTAAAAAGCGATTACTGTTCATTAAGAGCCGTTATTGTTTATTGGGTGGGTAGCATAGTGGAGAGCCTCGACCACGGTGGAACCGCTCTCATTACCGTCACGTGCGATACGATCGCCTATCTCTCTCTTTCTCCTTCTAAGAAAAGCATCTGAAAACCCGTTCTTCGTTTTTCACCTCTCACTCTCTCTTTGACACTAAGAGCAACTCCACCCTTGGAGCCCTCCCCCCAGGCAATCCACTATTCAATCCACCTAGTGAACAGTAACTGCCCCAAATGAACAGTAATTGCCATTTGCATCTCCACCCTTGGAGCCCTCCCCCTGGCAATAGGCAATAAAATATTATTTTTTTTTGTTTTGTTTAAATAATATAAAATAAAATTATTTGTAATTTTGGATAAGAATTTTTAAATCGTTCTTGTTGCGCCACGTGTCATTTTATCCAAAAAACAATTATTTTTGTGATGGATTTCGATAAGATTTTTATCCAATGTCATCGTGCCACGTGTCGTTATCTTTTTAGAATCTTTGAGGATAGATTTCGATTAAATTTTAAATCGTTCTCGTTGTGCCACGTGTCATTATCCGAAAAGATAATTATTGGAGATTAATTTCGATAAGATTTTTATCCAATGCCATCGTGCCACGTGTCGTTATCTTTTCAAAATCTTTAAGGATAGATTTCGATCAGATTTTAAATCGTTCTCGTTGCGCCACGTGTCATTATCCGAAAAGATAATTATTGGAGATCGATTTCGATAAGATTTTTATTCAATGTCATCGTGCCACATGTCGTTATCTTTTTAGAATCTTTGAGGATAGATTTCGATCAGATTTTTAACGAATGACGGTATGCCATGTGGCCCTATCTACAAGCCAATCCTTTCTGAATCGTCCATATAATCCACCATCAATCCTCACAAATCTCACACCAACTTTCTCAAGATCTCTATCATTATTCATAGTTTCTGCTTCCTTCATCACCAAAATCTTTATCATTATTCATAGTTTCTGCTTCCTTTTTACAATGTCTTCTTCTTCATCAAGGATGATATGGGAAATCGATCAGCACGAGGAAGAATTGTTTAACCAATCTGAAGGAATGTTCAATCTTCAGATAGACGAAAATGAGATGGAAGAGGAGGAAGAGCGTACAAGGAGAGATGTTGAAGCAAGAATGGCCAGAGCCTCACATTCCCGTCGAGTCATCCAAACTGTGGCTCAGATATGCATGCCTAACCTTTCCAAAGAAGTAGGCAACGATGGGGTGAAGAGCTGTTGGACGATTACTTTGTCCATAACAGTGCATTTCCTAATACGTACTTCAGACGTCGTTTTAGAATGGAATGACATTTGTTCAACAGAATCATGACTGATGTTTGTAACCATGATTCTTACTTTGTGCAAAAGAAGGATGCTTGTGGTGCTATGGGTCTCCTGCCTGAGCAAAAAATCACTGCTGCGTTGCGGATGCTTGCGTATGGAGCATCTGCAGACTAAGTGGATGAGATAACGAGGATGGGGAAATCAACCATTCTTGAGTCCTTGATGAGGTTTTGCGGAGCAGTCGAATCTTTGTACACCGCAGAGTACCTCCGAAAACCTACTCACATGGACTTGCAAAGGCTTCTGAAGAAGATTAAGATGCGAGGTTTTCCTGGGATGATAGGAAGCATCGATTGTATGCACTGGACGTGGAAAAATTGTCCAAGTGCATGGCAAGGCGCATATGGGGACATAAAATGAGCAAAATCTATCATTTTGGAAGCAGTATCATCTTTTGATACATGGATATGGCACGCTTTTTTCGGGGTTCCGGGGGCTCAAAATGATCTCAACGTCCTTGCCCAATCCCAGTGTTCAACGACGTCCTGCAAGGAAAGGCACCAAAAGTCACATACGTCGTCAACGGACGTATGTATGACGGGTCATACTGCCTAGCTGACAACATTTACCCACGGTGGGAAACATTTGTCAAAACAGTGCCACGTCTGCGAAGTGCAAAGGAAAAACACTTTGCAAGCTGTCAAGAGGGGTGCAGGAAGGATGTGGAGCGTTATTTTGTTATCCTCTAAGCTCGTTAGGCGATCGTCAGGGGTGCTGCTAGAATGTTCGATTTAGAGTCACTTCGATCCATCTTGATGACGTGCATCATTCTTCACAACATGATTGTGGAAGATGAGTTCGATTATGATGCAGTTGATGAATATGAGCCAGACACGATGAACAATTTAAGAACACGGATATATTGTGCGCATGATGCTACCGAAGAACCCATGCAACACGAGCCATTAGAAAGAGACATACGATACAATAAAAGGGTCATTCAATGATATACTGCACTTCAAAGGCCATATATGCACAATGCTCGGCAAATTGACTTGATAGAGCACCAGTGGGCGTTGAAACGGGCTAAAGATACTTAAGTTTATTTAGTATGTTTGTTTGTATTTAGTGTGTTTATTTAATTTTATTTGGTGTGTTTTTTGTAGTGAGTTTTTTATTATTTGGTATGTTTATGTAATTTCATTTGGTGTGTTTATGTAATTTCATTTGGTGGGTTTATGTAATTTTATTTGGTGTGTTTATGTAATTTTATTTGGTGTGTTTATTGTTGTGTTCCTTCCGAGTGCAATATATGGTTAGTATAATGGCACAAGTAAGGGTGTCAAACCATAGGGACTGATTAGACCTCTATAAATTACTAGCCTTGAAATAACCCTAACTAACCAATGAAAATAACAAATTGAATGTAGGTTTTGAGCTGTTAATGAAAATAACTAAAAATGCAAGAAAAATGTAACAACGAATGGTATGTTGATTGAGAAACGATGAGGATGGGTCCAGGGATTTCGAGTTCACCATTACAAAACCAATTCCATGTTTATAAAGTTAAACTGTATTCAATTACCAACCTGTTTCTAGAGTTCGTTTTACATTTATATGATCAGCCATATGATGTGTGGTTTTGATCAAATTCTCCTAATCTACAACCTACTTGGGATGTTCAACTTCGGTTCCAAACCAAGAGTCTTTAGCATGCAAGAAAACGTTAAAGAACCAAAGAAAATACATGGCAGGATGTTTGCATAGCATTATCTTCATTCATTCACATGTCTACCAAGATTAAGTATGATGTTTACTATAATCTTGATCAAATGATCTGTAAGAAATCCTAATGGTGATCAATCATTAAAATTAACAAACAAATTTAACAAAAGATTCAGTGAATGAAACAAGAGACAGATTGATGAATTGAATACTTTAACATAAAAACATGGGTCAATTGTGCAAGGTTACATCGAAATCCCTAGTTATGAATTTAGTTACACATCATGCTCACAAAGATGAAATTGGAAATACACAACATGAGTGAAAATACATCAAAGAGAGAGGAAACCCTTGAAGCAATTCTGATGTTGAACTTCTCCAAGAACAGCCTGTTGGGATGAGTCTTCGATGATGTTGGAGTGTATAGAATGGGTGAGTTTTGAGTGTGGATGAAAAGAGAGAAAAATAGTGACTGGAGTTGTGAAATTCACTCAGAATGAAAGGTGTATGTAAAAATGGCTGAAAGGCTAGGTTTTATGTTGTTAAAGAGGCTGTTACAGATTGCCAATACATCTCAGTAATTGGGCATTTAATTCCCACGTTTTTTACTGTTATTGGTCTTATAAAGAGCCATATTCATCACCATATTCAATTTTCACTTTTAATTCTTTGTCTACATCAGCATCCTTATTCAATTCTCCACTTTTAGCACCAATTTGCCTTATTTGTCCTCAACTGAGCTCCAAAATACGATTAGCTGCACACTAACACAAAATAGGGTAAAATGCAACTATTTTAACTCAAAAATATCACAAATGGACTAGGAATGGATGGTATAAATGTATGAAATAGATGAGTTATCAAATACCCCCAAACCTGGTTTTTGCTGGTCCTCGAGCAAAACTAAAAATGAAAACAAACAAAACAAAGAAAAATATAACTAAACCACTTTCGCTGGCTAAACGATTGCACTGAGCATGCGCAACAAGCCTTTAAACCTCTAGGTGTCCCTAGTAGGAGGAGTTGTGTCTCCTGTGGGTTTACAGCGATGACGCCCACAAACATCTACAGACTCTGCAAACAAATTGGTTAAAACTCACTTGAAACAAACTAATAAGAACCAATGAATGCTTAGTCATACCATCAAACAAAACACTGCCACTTCAAAGAATCATATCATGTGTGTAGTGTAAAAGTATTGCTCCATGACTCATGACTTCAAAAGCACCATACTCAAAGACTGAAGATAGAATTCGCCTCAACTCTAATTCTCACAGATTGTCACCCAAATTTTCACTTAGATTCTACAGTTTTGTCTCTCATCAAACATATGTGAGTGAAGTTATGTAAAAGGAAATCAAAATTCTCACATATGAAATATGAAATAAAAGCACAATTTCTGAATATATCTCATGAAAGGAATCAAACACTAAGAATATGGATAACACACATACTTACCAGCACTCGTGAATATATACCCAAAGATCAGCTAGGTCTTTCACAAGGTTGTAATGTAAGGCTTAGGCTAGGGGCCACGAAAGAATGGATAGGAAATACTAGAGCTTGGGACATACCAAAGTGTCTTTGTTGTGAAACCAGCAAGCTCTCATCTTGAATTGATCTTCATTGTTTGTTTTTGGCGTCTAGGACACACGTGCGATAGTGAAGGATTTGGAAATTGCATCTTCTTTATTCTTTTTTTCTTTTCTTGTTTTGCAATTCCAGCACATGTTACCTCGGTACACACCATATTCTTGATCTAGAGCTCAATCTATCTTTGTCTTCATCACTTTGGTATTCTCCAAACTATAAGGTATGGCTGTTATGGGCTAAGATGGGTAGAGTTTGGTATAGATGAAGAAAGAATCAGGTTAAAAGTGTTTGGCTGCTACAAAGATGAATGGAACACACAAAGGGTTAGGAATAAAGCCATTTGGTGGTTAAAACATGGATAACCTAACATCATCTCAATGGGTTCATTCATAAGTGATAACAAGCACATGGTATCTGCAACAGTGAATTATTCTTAGCATTCAATCAACAAGAAATAATGAGATCATTTAAAGTGAATTTGAAAGAAGAAGTTAGGAGTAGAAACACTTTAAACCCTCTCAAAGATGCAAATAGGCTCAAAATAGCTCACTAGGGTAGTCTCCACTATTCTTCTTCTATAATTTGAGCATGACACTTTAACCACCATAATTCAAGAGTAATAACTTTGTGAACTACAAAAATTATGATATGGAACTTTTCATGACAGCACCATAGTCAGATTGTATACACAACCATCATATACATTCACATTAGTAAGCAAAAGCAAACTTTAACCAAAACTGTCATCAAAAGAAAATTTTCAATTTGCAACACCCCCAAACCTAAACTAAGCATTGTCCTCGATGCTTAAAATGAAATGCAAGCAATGCGAATAGGTAGAGTGCACATGGAACAAAAACAAAAATACACAAATAAAAGGAAAGAACACAAACCTAGCTAGGTTGCCTCCTAGCAAGCGCTTTATTTAAAGTCTAGGCAAGACTTGGCAGCATGTTTAAGTTGTAAACTCGAGAGAATCCACAACTAGATATACCTACGCTTGTGCCACATTATCCAAATATGCCTTCAAACGCTGCCCATTGACCTTAAAACGAGTGCCATTCTTGATGTTTTCTATCTCCACAGCTCCATGGGGAAATACTTGAATCACTTTGAAAGGTCCAACCCATCTAGACTTCAATTTACCTGGAAAAAGTCGCAAACGTGATTCATACAAAAGTACTTTCATACCTGGTTGAAACTCTTTCCTAAGAATTGCTTTGTCATGGTAGAGCTTGGTTCGTTCTTTGTAGATCTTAGCATTCTCATATGATTCATTTCTGAGCTCATCCAACTCATTAAGTTGGAGCTTCCTCACTGTACCAGCTTCTTTGAGATCAAAATTGAACTTCTTTATGGCCCAATATGCACGGTGCTCGAGCTCCATCGGCAAATGACATGCTTTTCCAAACACAAGTCGATAAGGGCTCATTCTAATTGGGGTATTGTATGCTGTTCAATAAGCCCAAAGTGCATCATTCAACCTAAGTGACCAATCCTTCCTTCTAGGGCTAACGGTCTTCATCAAAATGTTCTTTATTTCCCTATTGATGATCTCCACTTGGCCTGAGGTTTGAGGATGGTATGGAGTTGCCACTTTATGTGTGATGTTGTACTTCTTCATCAGTGCCTCGAAAGGCTTGTTGCAGAAGTGGCTGCCACCATCACTAATGATAGCTCTCGGAGTTCCAAACTTACAAAAAATCAGATCCTTGAGAAAATTCAAAACAACCTTGTGATTATTAGTTCGTGTAGCTGCTGCTTCAACCCATTTGGATACATAATCTACTGCCACTAGTATGTATATGTATCCGAAAGAGGACGGAAATGGTCCCATGAAGTCGATTCCCCACACATCGAATAGCTCCACCACCAAAATGTTGTTCAATGGCATTTCATTCCTACGGCTGATATTTCCCAATTTCTGACACCTATCACACTTAGAGCAAAAATTAAAAGCATCTTTAAACAATGTAGGCCAAAAGAAACCAGATTGTAAAACCTTTAAAGCTGTCCTTTTGGCACCGAAATGACCTCCACACGCCAACTCATGACTAAATCTTAGTATGCTATGCTGCTCACTCTCCGGAACACATCTTCGGATGATTTGGTCAGGGCAATACTTGAACAAATATGGTTCGTCCCAAACATAGTGTTTCACTATTGAAATGAATTTCTTTTCTCCTGAAAAGTGAAATCATCTCTAATTACACCACAAGCAAGATAATTAACAAAATCAGCATACCATGGCTCTTTTTCTTGAATGACAAAGAGTTGTTCATCCGGGAATGATTCATTGAGAGGCAAAATTTGTCCATCTCCACGGTTTTCACTAACAAAGCGTGACAAGTGATCAGCAACAACATTTTCACTCCCCTTCTTGTCTCGAATTTCTAGGTCAAACTCTTGTAACAAGAGTATCCATCTAATCAAGCGTGGTTTGGCATCCTTCTTTGTCAACAACTACCTAACAACTGCATGATCAGAGTGAACAATCACTTTAGAGCCAACAAGATATGAACGAAATTTCTCTAAAGCAAAAACAACAGCAAGCAACCCTTTTTCGGTTGTAGAGTAATTGAGTTGAGCATCATTTAATGTCCGGCTTGCATAGTGATCACATGTGGGAGTTT
The DNA here is from genome assembly GCA_024362995.1 of Heteromeles arbutifolia. Classification (NCBI taxonomy): domain Eukaryota; kingdom Viridiplantae; phylum Streptophyta; class Magnoliopsida; order Rosales; family Rosaceae; genus Heteromeles; species Heteromeles arbutifolia. The sequence goes on from JANCRC010000012.1 coordinate 21,334,727, forward strand.
ATTCACTCTTTGACCTAAAACAACACCAATAGCGTAGTCAGAGGCATCACACATTAATTCAAAAGGTAAAGACCAATCTGGTGCCATAATAATAGGAGTAGAGGTTAGTTCACGTTTCAAGGTATTAAACGCATTCATACAAGCTTTATCAAAGTTAAATACAACATCTTTAGCCAAAAGATTGCACAATGGACGAGTGATCGTGGAAAAATCTTTAATGAAACAACGATAAAAACCAGCATGTCCTAGAAAGCTTCTGTCTTCCTTCACAGAAGTAGGGGCTGCCATATTTGAGATGATGTCAATTTTTTCTTTGTCAACTTCAATTCCCTTGCTGGATATGACATAGCCCAAGACAACACCTTGTTTCACCATAAATTGACACTTTTCCCAATTGAGAATCAGATTTGTTTCCTGACATCTTTGAAGCACTAGAGAGAGATGGTTAAGGCAATTATCGAAAGAAGAACCAAAAACTGAAAAATCATCCATGAATACCTCAATAAATCTCTAAACCATATCCGAAAAGATCGCTAACATACATCTTTGGAAAGTTGTTGGGGCATTGCAAAGGCCAAAGGGCATCCTCCTATATGCAAAAGTGCCAAATGGGCAGGTGAATGTAGTCTTCTCTTGATCTTTCGGAGCTATTGCAATTTGATTATAACCTGAATATCCATCAAGAAAAAAATAATGTGAGTAACCAGCTAATCGCTCAAGCATTTGATCAATAAAAGGCATAGGAAAATAATCTTTTCTAGTGTTTGAATTCAACTTCCTGTAATCGGTGCAAACACGCCAACTAGCTGCAGGTCTTGTTTGTACAAGCCCTTGGTTCTCATTTTTACCATCGTGATTCCAATCTTCTTAGGCACTACTTGAACAGCGCTTACCCATTTGCTATCTGAAATCAGGTATATGATACCCACATCTAGCAACTTCAACACTTTAGCTCTCACTACTTCTTTCAGGTGTGGATTGAGCCTTCGTTGTGGTTCACATGTTGGTTTCGCTCCTTCCTCCAATAAAATCTGATGTATGCACATGGTAGGGCTTATTCCCTTGATATCTGCAATAGACCAACCAATGGCTGATTTGAACTCTTTTAACACCCTAATTAGCTTATCTTCTTCCAATGGGTTGAGATCAGATGCTATGATAACTGGGAGAGTTTCAAATTCAGCGAGGTAAGCATATTTTAGATGTGGTGGAAGTGGTTTAAGTTCAAGTTTTGGAGGTTTAACAATGGAAGGAATCAGATGTGTGGCAAATGGTTGTAATGACTCTATAAGAGGTGAAATAGTGGAGGGATATGGTTTTAGTGCTTCCAAGGCAGCCACCACTTCCATGAGTGCAGATTCTTCATCAAAATCATCTTGAGATTGACTCAAAACAAATTGTAACGGATCATTGGATTGTGTCTGCAAAAACTTAGAGAAAACAAGTGAGTCAAACACATCAACCGAACAACAATCAAGTGAACTAGAAGGGTGAGAAAGAGATTCAAACACTTTGAATTATACAGTTTCTCCTAGCACGGTCATGGTGAGAAGACCATTTTGCAGATCTATGATAGTCTTTGCAGTGGCCATAAAAGGTCTCCCAAGCAAAATTGGTAACACACGATCATGTATAGGAGCCTCTTCCATGTCCAAAACTACAAAATCAGCAGGCAAAATTAGTTTGTCAACTTGAACTAAGATATCTTCAACTATACCTCTTGGATATTTCATTGATCGATCAGCAAGTTGCAATGAAATGGTTGTTGCCTTCAAATCCCCCAAACCTAATTGAAGGCACACTGAATAGGGCATTAGATTGATGCTAGCACCCAAATCGAGCATAGCCTTGTCAACTAACTTGTCTCCAATAGTGACATTCATAGAAAAACTGCCCAGATCTTTGAGTTTTGGTGGAAGCTTTCTTTGGAGCGCAGAACTAACATTCTCGGACACCATCACTTTCTCATTAGGTCCATACTTCCTCTTATAGTTGTTTAGCTCTTTGAAAAATTTCCCATATGCTGGCATATTCCTAATAACATCAAGCAAAGGTAAATTAACATTCACTTTACTTAAAATATCAAAAATTTCTTTAAATGACTTATCCTGCTTGCTTTTGGCAAGTCTTCCAGGAAATGGGACGGGGGGAGTGTAAGGTTTTTCAGCCTTGTGGAGAATTGGTGCTTCAAATAAAGAAGTGACATTGCTTGGTTCGTCATTTAGTTTCTCATTCTCTGCTTGAGTCACACCTGCATACACATGAACAGATTCATTAGTAACTTCATTGCCAACTCCATTATTAATAACCTTACCACTTCTAAGTGTAGTGATTGCTTTGGCTTGCTCTTGGTTCTTTTGAAGTATCACCAATTGGCTCAGAAACTTCCCAGGCTCTCTTTGACTCAAAGCATCGGTAATCTGACCTAATTGTGTCTCCATTTTGGTTAGAGCAGCCGAATGTTGTTGGAGAGTACTATTGGTAATTTGCTGGAATTGAACGGTGTTTTGGGCTAGCAATTTGACCATATCTTCAAGTGTGGTAGCATGCTTTGGTTGGAAATTTTGAAACTGATTGTTATTTTTCCATGAGAGATTGGGATGATCTCTCTAACCAGGGTTGTATGTATTAGAGAATGGGTCATTTTATGGCCTTTGATTGTAAGAGTTCATGAGATTCACTTGCTCTTGGACGAATTCGGGATAAACCTCACTACCTGAGCATTGATAAGTAGGATGACCTAGTATGTTGCAAATGGCACGCACCTCAGCTATCTTGGGCACTATATTGAGCACGGAATCAAGCTTCTTTTCCAAACCAGCCACCTGCAATGCAAGATCATTATTAGAGCCCATTTCATACACTCCAACTCATTTACCTCTTGTATCTTTGGGTTAAGCATTAGATCCCAACATCTCATAGATGTTATATGACTCTTGAGCATTCTTTTTCTTCAAAGCTCCATCTGCTGCATTGTCAATAGTAGATTGACATGTTTGGGTTAATCCATCATAAAAAATTTGCATTTGTAAGTAAAGAGGTAACCCATGATGTGGACATTGCAGCAAAAGGCCCTTGAAGCGTTCCCAACATTCATTGAAAGGTTCTCCATCATGTTGTGCAAAGTTGAAGATTTGCCCTCTCAAAGTAGCTGTCTTTTGAGTTCAGAAAAATTTCTCCAAAAATTTCTTAGCTACGGCATCCCAAGTAGCGAGCGAACCAGGATGATCTTACGTAATTTTATTAGCTACGGCATCCAAAAGTTTCTCCAAAAAAGTTTCTTATTTGGTGTGTTTATGTAATTTTATTAGTTTAAATATATTACGAAATTAAATAAATGTACTCTCACTTTCAATAAAGTACTAAATTCAATAAATTGGAAACAACATAAATAATAAATTACAACCCAAAGTGATTGGAAAACTATGGGCACCGATTACAAAAAGTACCCTATTTATCATCACTTAACCAATTTGTGGTGCTAGGATGATCTTCTCTTGTCGTGCTAGGACCATCTCCTCTTGATCTCGCTTCTTTTGCACGCCTCCTTCGCACCACATCCTCTTTCTCCGACTCCCAAAAATATTTAGAATTTGGAGACTTCCCTTCTAAAGGCGTGTTCATAATGTCATGATCTCGTTGAGCCATTCTTTCTTCCCTAGCTAACTCCCTTTCTTGCCTAAGTAGCTCTCTTTCCCTCTCACTAGCTTGAAATGCCATATCCACAGCTGCAGCTTTTGCCTCATCTCTAGCCTTATCAGCCTCAAATTTCGCCATTTCCCGTGCCAAAGTCAATTCACCTTGGCGAGCAAGTTCTTCCATGTACTTTGCATAATCATTCTTGGAAGCACTCCCTTTTCTCTTTGAAGCCTTCTTACCTTGAGGCCTAATTGGATAACGGGTCAACCCCGACGCTTGTTTAGGGATTGGCGTTTCAGGCACTTCTTCTCCATCCTCTTCATGAACATGTGAGCTATGATCAGGTGTAGAGTGTAGATAGGTGCTGTTCATGCAAACTTCTGGACCAACGGGCACAATTTTGAATTTAGGACAATCTTTAACAATATTCCAACATTCCCACCGGTTGAATGATTTGTTTTTTTATTTGATTTTGGCACCATACCATGCTTGTGCTTGAAGTTGCTACAAATGAATAATAATGAAATTAGGTAACAAATAAATAATACAAACAAATAATAATAATGAAATTAAGTAACAAATAAATAATACAAACAAATAATTATAATCAAATTAGGTAACAAATAAATAATACAAACAAATAATTATAATCAAATTTGACACACCCCGTCCCGAATGAGGGCATGCTGGCCGTCACGTGAGAGTGACGTAACCATTTACACAGTTCGGAAGCTTAAAAAATACAATTGTGAATTCTGTCAGAACACCGTTGGATTCCTCGTGGCCACCAAAGCTCTGCTATCTCAAACCTGGAGGGGCGCAAAACAAAGTTGAGTGGGTCAGTAAAACAAATCTTTTCAAAACTTTCCTTTATCAAAGTTCTAACCCCTCGCTGTAAAACATGTATACTTTCCCAGAAAATAGCATATATAAATATATATATAGCTTCAAAAATCTCAAAACACCATTCTTTATCACTTTTCAGAAAATATGCCATGTCATGCGTCAAAAACATAATATGGATGCATCAACATAAATCAGGTGAAATAATAAATCAACCGGAGACCCTGTAGTGGTCCTGTACGGCTGATTCTAGAGCTCAATATCCAATCCAGCCGGAGTCACCAACTGTGACCTGTACGGCACTGCCGGAGTCGCCAACTGCGACCTGTACGGCACTACGCTGCACATGAGTCGGAACTACCTGTAGTAGTCTGTACGACTCGGATGGTGTAATAATACGCTCTAGTGCTTCTCTCATCAATCATCTGTGCACATAATCTAAGGTCACCTACTAGTCGGAACCGTCTCTAAGGTCTGTACGACTAGCATGTCGGAACCACCTCCAGTGGTCTGTACGACTAGCATCTACTTGGATCCAAGGTGAGCGTGTGATGCGGTGAATAACATAAGCACTAACACCAGGGGTGCAGGTTATGAGCTATCAACATAAATCACATCAAACAATTCAATGCACCAAATATAACTCACCTGATACTCACCTGTGCGTCCGCAGCACCAATTCACATATATGCATCATATAATATCAATTCACATATCTCATATAAATTCTATGCATGGCATTTCAAATCACATGATTCATAGAATCTATGCATGGCATTTCAAATCACACTTTCAAATCATATTTCAGTTAAATAGATTTTTCTGGGAAAAACTCCTTTATATAGGTATATACGTAAAACAAAACTGCCCACTCACCTGGAGTTCGCCCTGCAACTCCCTAGCACAACACATCAAGGCGTCATGGCGATCGGCGCCTAAAACAATCATCAAATCATACCTCAGAATCATATCGATAGAATATATCACTTATATAAAACACGTCACTATGAAGTTCGATCCGGAAGATCTGCAACTCAGATTTCCAATCCGTAACTTCCAGAGGTCCACAATAAATCTCTAGAACAACATCCTAAAATTTCATGACCATCCAATGGTCGGATCTCCGCCAATTACCAAACTAAGTGACGGTTAACATTATATTTTATGAACTTACAACTCCAATTCCGGGAGATCCGTAAATCGGATTCTCGATCTGTAAGTTCCTATAATCCTCAAATATTACGTATTACAACGTATCAAAGTTTGGTGACAATCCAACGGTCGGATCGTCAATTCATATTTTGGCCTAACCATGCATCGTATCGAAATTAAGTCCAAATGATCAACCAACGTTAAGCCACTATCAAAACTGAACTCAGGACATCCAATATAGCTTAAAAATAACATTGGCGGCCCACTGGCCACGCGCCGCCGCACGCCGCCGTGGGTGGCGGTCGGCCGCCCCGGCTCGCCGGAAAATCCAACTTTATCCAAAAATTACCAAAATTTACAGAAATGAAGATCTCAATGAGTAGAACAACTTTCATACCTGTGGCCAAGGCCAATTCGGTCGGCAAAGCCTCCAATTCCAACAAAACCCGTCGGAAACCCTAGGTTTGGTGTGCTCCAATTCGACCTCCAAACTTGTTCCAACGCCTCAACCACTGCTTGGGCTTTGTTCTAGGCCTCAAGAGGATGCCATGGGTGGTGGTGATTGGAAGAAATTGCTTCACATCTTGACGGAAAGGGACCCAACCCGTGCGCCCCCTTTTTGCACGGTTTCTTCCAATTTCAAAACCAAATCTCTCCAAATTTGAGGTGGAATGGGTAGAGCAAGGGTCCTAGAGTGTTTCCCATGAGGTTCCTTGAAGCAATTCGCCGGAAAAACGAGTGGAAATCGTCGAACATGGACACGGGTCGTGACCGGGTGAAAAACGGGCCAAGGGGATCCGGCCGATCCCCCGCGCCACCTTCTCCCTCTTTTCCTCCTTTCCCTGTTCCGATTGGCTGGGCTCCTTCCTCTCTCCTCTCCCCATTCGTCAGTCTCTCTCCCTTTCTCTCCCGGAGCTCCTGCTCTCCTCTGGTTGGGCAGATTGCCCAATCTCTCTTCTTCTTCATCTTCTCATCAGCCACAACACACACACACACACATAAACTCATATAAATTTATTCCTTTTAATCCCAGCCATCCATTTAATATTTCCTTTAATCTGGGCCATCCATTTCCATAAAAGAATTTCCATATTTTATTATTATAATTCCCAAAATGCCCAAACTTCAAACTTTAATATCTTTTTCGTTATAACTCCAAATCACGAACCGCTTGCGCCCACGCGTCCGTAGCGACGAGTACTACGAGGATATGTCAAGAAAACAAATCTTAGATGGCATGACACAACGGTTAACCTCAAACAATGCGCGTGCCTCAAAGGGCATTTTTGTAAAATCCTTTATTAAAACTTTAAAAAATCTTAAAATCAGGGACGGGCTGTCACAAAATTAGGTAACAAATAAATAATACAAACAAATAATTATATATTCTTACCTCATCCGAGTAAATTTCCCCATTTCAAAGATTACTACTAGCTTGTGCCAAGACGTCTCTCCACGTACTAAAGGAATGGCTAAGTAATTTTCAATGACTGGACACCGATTCTTTGGTTCTTTTCCCACCCATTTTCTCAAGAAATTTGGTATGAATTAAACTCCACATTTCTCACAACTGCATCTCATTACTCGTAAGCAAACTATGAGTAACTTCAACCCAGCTAGTGCACAACGCAACATCTTCAAGAAGCGACCAATTCGTACCTGCATCAGTAGTCATTTTGTGGAAAAAAAATTGGATCGAAACTTTGAGAGAAAGATAGGAATTTGATTGAAAGTAGTTGAGAAAATATGAAATTGTGGTGTAAGGTAGATGGAGAAGAAGTGGTATTTATAGAAACGTAAAATCAATTTTTTACAAAATTTTTCAGACTTTTTACAATTTTTTTTAAATTTTTATTCAACTAATTAATTTGCCGTTGGATTTAAAAAAATTTGAATTCCAACACTCCAGATTGTGCCACGTGTCACAACAGTAACTTTTCTTAATTTTAAAACTATTTTTTCTTTTTCTTTTTAATTTATAAAGTAGATTAATATCAACCGTTGATCTCAGATCGAACGGTTGATATTAAATCAGTTTTTATTTTATTTTTTATTACCGTTGTAAATCGGACGGCTCGTATTAAAGAGCCGTTGAGATCGAACGGACTATGGGAAGCCACATAGCTTCCCAACGGTTGACTGTTGAAATTGGCGCGCGGGCCCCGTGCTGTCGGCTAACGCGCCCCCACTTGCGAGTGAGGGGCACGCGCCTAACACAAAAAAAATAAAAAAAAGACTGACGCCAGGCCTGGCGTCAGCCTAACGTCACACCCACCTCGGGCTGAGGGCTGGCAATCTTCCACGGGCCTAGCCCACGGGCTCCCACCTTCACTCGGGCTGCCCACGCTGGAACCCAACCCACCGGCCCTCGGGCCCTTTCCCTTCGCCTGTCCCCCGAGCAACCACCAAGGGTGGAGTTGCTCTGAGAGAAGGGACCATAGCCAAACCCCGCAAAACCCTAGAAAACGCGAACCGCCATTGAAGCTCCTCAAAAGCTTCTTCGAGCGGAAACACTAGCAGGAAATCTCTCTCTCGCAAGCCTTGGGCAGGGTTTCACATTCGATTCGGTTTCTTGTTCCGCGGTATGTGGAACAACGGCCAGATTGCGCCGCCTGGCACCGGCGGTTCGTCGATTCCGCCACCGCCGGCGGCTCAGCCATCTTACACGGTATTGCCTTCTCCAGCTGATGCCGAGGCCAAGCTTGAGGAGAAGGCCCGGAAATGGCAACAACTAAATTCCAAGCGGTATAGCGATAAGCGCAAGTTCGGGTTCGTCGAGTCGCAGAAGGAGGATATGCCTCCTGAACATGTCAGGAAGATCATTAGGTTAGTTTGCTTCTGCTCCACTTTGATGTATATCTTTGTTATGCTTATTTTATTTTTCATATACATTTTGGCGTCGAAGATCTGTAGGTTAGGTTTCGGATAGTGGATTTGTTTTGGGGTTTTTTGTGTTTATATTTCAACGAACTGACTAGAAAATTCATAGGAAGAAGAACTGTGAAGAATAGGGTTGCTTAAGTATTAGTGTGTTGAAATTGCTCACGAAGCAGGTAAGTGTGAGGTTATTGAAGAGGTTAGACCGATTTTGGGTTTGAGATTTATGGTTATTGTTGAATGTTGTTGGGTTAAGTATTGTATGAGAAAATCTTTGTACCGTTTGTCAATTTATACGCACCCTAGAAGGAGCAGTGGAAAATTGATTTTTTTTTGGTTGAATATGTGAGATAGAGAAACTTCAATTTTTCATTGGAGATATCTTTTAGTTTTTGTTGTACATATTCATCTTTCACGAAAAATTGGTTCATTAGAAAGTTTTTCGAATTCACAAGTATGATTTTGTTTCTGTTATCACTATTTAGAATCGGCATGATATATGTTTTTTCATGCTTCTTACTGGTGTCCTGTGTACCCTTTCATGGTTTCGTATAATGAATGTGCTTGTAATTTACTGCATTAGGTAGATCTTGTCCTGAATAGTATTTAATTTGGTGTGTCCTTTGACAGAGACCATGGGGACATGTCCTCAAAGAAATTTCGTCATGATAAACGAGTGTATCTCGGAGCACTTAAGTTTGTCCCCCATGCAGTTTACAAGCTCCTCGAGAATATGCCAATGCCATGGGAGTAGGTACTTGTTCTATGTCTCTCATATCCTTACAAAATTTTCATTTTTGATGGTTAAATTTGTCCATTATGTGATATCTACCAAAGTGGCACTGATTTTATTAATTACCTCTGTAACAGGTCCGGGATGTGAAGGTTTTGTACCATATAACTGGGGCAATTACATTTGTAAATGAAATACCATGGGTTGTTGAACCCATCTATTTGGCTCAGGTGCTTATCTCTCTTTCATATCATTCATATGCTGCTTAAGTTATATAGTATGCTATCCAATTCCTGAAGTTTATAGTCTTTTCTTCCTCCTTGTTGATATTTAGTGGATTCGTTTTATTTAATTTGTACAGTGGGGTTCGATGTGGATTATGATGAGAAGGGAGAAGAGGGATCGTCGGCATTTCAAAAGAATGCGGTTTCCACCGTTTGATGACGAGGAACCTCCATTAGACTATGCTGATAATCTGTTAGATGTTGATCCTCTGGAGCCAATTCAATTGGAGTTGGATGAAGAAGAAGATTCTGCTGTGTATACATGGTTTTATGACCATAAACCTCTTGTCAAAACAAAGCTCATAAACGGTCCAAGTTATAGGAAGTGGCATCTGTCGCTTCCGATCATGGCAACTCTTCATCGACTAGCAGGACAGCTGCTTTCTGATCTTATTGACCGCAATTATTTCTACCTGTTCGACATGGAGTCTTTTTTTACCGCCAAAGCACTCAACATGTGCATTCCAGGTACCCATATTTTTTTTCTCGTCTTGCCACTTATTGAAAGGAAAATAACTCTTGTTTCATTGTTTTTGTTTTTCAATGTTTGTTTGTGGTGGTGTGTCTTTCTGGTTTCAGCCTTGTATGAAATGGACTGTTGCTTGATACATTCATCTAGCAATATTAATTGTTGTCAGGTCCAAAGGGGTCTGTTTGCAGATTGATGTGATTCTGGATTCCTGCTTGACACTATATCTTCACACTTTGCATGATTTTAAGAAGTGGAATGTGCAGTCTATGGAAATAATAGTATCAATTGATTCCTTCATTCAGCATGTACATTGTTGTGTCTCAATCATTATTATACTTTAAATCTTTCTCTTTAAAATTTTTGGCGCAGTGGTGGTTCCTTTTAATTTTTTACTACCCATGTTGGATGTAGTGCTAGGCCAGGGTTATGTTTCCTGTTTTTGGATAATGCTCTGCTGCTCGCTGTTTTCTTCGTGACCTTTCACAAATATTAACTTACAGAGTAACTAAAAAAGGCTGTTGTTAGGTTATATCTTTGCCTGTTGTTCAATTTGGTGTATCAGCTTTGAACTTATATGTTTTCCTTTTGTTTTGCTACCCCTTATGCAGGTGGACCTAAATTTGAACCGTTGTATCGGGATATGGAGAAAGGCGATGAGGACTGGAATGAGTTTAACGACATCAACAAACTCATTATTCGGTCACCTCTTAGAACAGAGTACAGAATTGCATTCCCTCATCTCTACAACAATTGACCAAGGAAGGTCAAGCTCTGTGTTTATCACACACCCATGGTGATGTACATAAAGACCGAGGATCCTGATCTACCTGCGTTTTATTATGATCCACTGATACACCCAATACCCAGCACTAACAAGGAGCGGCGTGAGAAGAAAACTTCTGATGAGGAGGAAGATGATATCTTTACGTTGCCGGATGCAGTGGAACCTTTTCTGAAAGATACCCAGCTTTATACTGACACAACAGCTGCCGGAATTTCCCTTTTGTTTGCCCCGCGCCCTTTTAACATGAGATCTGGTCGGACCCGTCGTGCAGAAGATATACCCCTTGTGTCCGAGTGGTATAAGGAACATTGTCCTCCTTCATATCCAGTTAAAGTTCGAGTCAGCTATCAGAAGTTGCTGAAATGTTTTGTATTGAATGAGCTGCATCACAGACCACCCAAAGCTCAAAAGAAGAAACATTTGTTTCGATCTCTCCAAGCTACCAAGTTTTTCCAAACTACAGAACTTGATTGGGCTGAAGCGGGTCTTCAAGTCTGTAAGCAGGGTTATAACATGCTGAATCTCTTGATCCACAGGAAAAATTTGAATTACCTTCACCTTGATTACAATTTTAATCTGAAGCCTGTGAAGACCCTGACAACAAAGGAGCGTAAAAAATCTCGGTTTGGTAATGCTTTTCATCTGTGCCGTGAAATCTTGCGGTTGACAAAGCTTGTAGTTGATGCCAGTATCCAGTTCCGTTTGGGTAATGTTGATGCCCTTCAATTGGCTGATGGCTTACAATACACGTTTTCTCATGTTGGTCAGTTGACTGGAATGTACCGTTACAAGTACAGGTTGATGAGGCAGATTAGAATGTGCAAAGATTCAATTGGCTGATGGCTTACAATACACGTTTTCTCATGTTGGTCAGTTGACTGGAATGTACCGTTACAAGTACAGGTTGATGAGGCAGATTAGAATGTGCAAAGATTTGAAGCACTTGATTTACTACCGGTTCAATACTGGGCCAGTGGGAAAAGGACCGGGATGTGGGTTCTGGGCACCAATGTGGAGGGTTTGGTTGTTTTTCCTTCGTGGCATAGTTCCTCTTCTGGAACGGTGGCTGGGGAATTTACTAGCACGTCAATCGAGGGGCGCCATTCAAAAGGAGTGGCAAAGACTGTTACTAAGCAGCGTGTTGAAAGCCATTTTGACTTGGAGCTTCGAGCTGCTGTGATGCATGATGTTCTTGATGCCAAGCCCGAGGGTATCAAGCAAAATAAGGCCAGAACTATCTTGCAACATCTCAGTGAGGCATGGCGTTGCTGGATAGCAAACATTCCTTGGAAGGTTCCTGGTTTGCCAGTTCCCATTGAAAATATGATTCTTCGTTATGTCAAATCAAAGGCAGACTGGTGGACAAATGTTGCTCATTATAATCGTGAACGTATAAGAAGAGGTGCTACTGTTGATAAGACAGTTTGTCGAAAGAATCTTGGAAGATTAACTCGTCTCGGCTAAAGGCGGAGCAGGAACGACAGCACAATTATTTGAAAGATGGTCCATATGTTACACCAGAAGAGGCAGTTGCAATTTACACGACAACCGTGCACTGGTTGGAGTCAAGGAAGTTTACACCCATTCCGTTCCCTCCATTGTCGTACAAGCATGATACCAAGCTTCTGATCCTTGCTCTGGAGAGGTTGAAGGAGTCTTATAGTGTGGCTGTAAGATTGAACCAGCTTCAAAGAGAAGAGCTGGGTCTCATTGAACAAGCCTATGATAATCCTCATGAGGCATTGTCACGAATTAAGCGTCACTTGCTCACTCAGCGTGCATTCAAAGAAGTTGGCATAGAGTTCATGGATTTGTATAGCTATCTGATTCCAGTTTATGAGATAGAACCTCTTGAGAAGATTACAGATGCATATCTTGATCAATATTTATGGTATGAGGGTGACAAACGTCATCTCTTTCCCAACTGGATCAAGCCTGCAGATTCAGAGCCACCTCCACTCTTGGTTTATAAGTGGTGTCAGGGAATCAATAATTTGCAGAGCATATGGGATACAAGTGAGGGGCAATGTGTGGTGATGCTTCAAACAAAGTTTGAGAAGTTCTTTGAGAAGATCGACTTGACAATGCTAAATAGACTCCTGCGGCTTGTTCTTGACCATAATATTGCTGATTATGTCACTGCAAAGAACAATGTGGTGTTGTCCTACAAAGATATGAGTCATACAAATTCGTATGGTCTCATACGTGGTCTTCAGTTTGCATCTTTTGTAGTACAATATTATGGGCTTGTGTTGGATCTGTTACTTCTCGGGCTGACTCGGGCCAGTGAGATTGCCGGTCCACCCCAGATGCCAAATGAGTTCATCACGTATTGGGATACAAAGGTTGAGACTCAGCATCCTATCAGGCTGTATTCTAGATACATAGACAGGGTGCATATCTTGTTCCGCTGCACCCACGAGGAGGCTCGGGACCTTATTCAGCGATATCTTACTGAGCATCCGGACCCCAATAATGAGAATATGGTTGGATACAATAATAAGAAATGCTGGCCAAGAGATGCTAGAATGAGGCTTATGAAACATGATGTCAATCTTGGGAGGAGTGTTTTTTGGGATATGAAGAACCGTCTCCCTCGAAGCATCACAACTTTGGAGTGGGAAAACAGCTTTGTGTCTGTTTACAGCAAGGATAATCCAAATTTGCTTTTCAGTATGTCTGGATTTGAAGTTCGGATACTTCCGAAGATAACAATGAGTCAAGAAGCATTTAGTAACACGAGGGATGAGGTTTGGAATTTGCAGAATGAGCAGACAAAGGAGAGGACTGCAGTTGCTTTCTTACGTGTTGATGATGAACACATGAAGGTGTTTGAGAATCGTGTGAGGCAGATTCTTATGTCTTCAGGGTCTACAACGTTTACAAAAATCGTTAACAAATGGAATACAGCGCTTATTGGTCTAATGACTTACTTCCGTGAAGCAACTGTTCATACACAAGAACTGTTGGATTTGCTCGTCAAATGTGAAAACAAAATTCAGACCCGTATTAAGATTGGGTTGAATTCAAAGATGCCTAGCAGGTTTCCACCTGTCATATTTTACACGCCAAAAGAAATTGGAGGACTTGGCATGTTATCTATGGGTCACATATTGATTCCACAAAGTGACCTCCGTTACAGTCAGCAGACAGATGTTGGTGTGACTCATTTTAGGAGTGGAATGAGTCATGAAGAGGACCAGCTGATCCCAAATCTTTACCGTTACATACAGCCATGGGAGAGTGAATTTATAGATTCTCAACGTGTTTGGGGAGAATATGCACTGAAAAGGCAGGAAGCTCAGGCACAAAATAGGCGTCTGACTCTTGAAGATTTGGAAGTGAGTATACTGTTCTTGCCCAGTGTTCATTCTGCTGTTGTATCCTATTTTTTTAAAAAAAGTTTCTTCCTTTGCTTTTGGCTGGCGTTGTACATTATTTTAGTTTCTTCATTCTGCTGCATTGTTCCAAATACTTTTTCGTTTGGTTGACAGGATTCATGGGATAGGGGAATACCACGCATAAATACTTTGTTCCAGAAGGACCGGCATACTTTAGCATATGACAAAGGATGGAGAGTTCGGACGGATTTTAAGCAGTACCAGGTGTTGAAACAAAATCCTTTCTGGTGGACACACCAGAGGCATGATGGAAAGTTATGGAACTTAAACAACTACCGAACTGATGTGATTCAAGCGCTTGGAGGTGTTGAAGGAATCCTTGAGCATACATTATTCAAAGGAACATAGTAAGTTAATATCTATTGTTGCCATCCTAAACCATAAACTACAGAACATTATACTGGGCTTTATTACATGGCTTGTGTATGAAAGATACTGACCTACACAAGTGTAGCTGAGATTACTTCTTATACAACTAATCAGAAGCCATCATTACATCGGAACATAAATGCATCCTAGCATCTTTATGGGGGTTTTTTGTATTCTAGCATGTGCTTTATGTGTACATCAAAGGTGAAACTTATATATGGTTGTATGGAAAACAGATGTCAGTTTTAAGTTTTAACGTATGCTTTCATCTTTAAGTGACATCAGGTTATGGATGGCATATAAGTTCTGTAAAGTGTCTGTATTTCTGTTGATTTTGAAAGTTAATTGCACATCACTGAACATTTTTTTTTCTTCCAATTTCAGCTTTCCTACATGGGAGGGGCTCTTCTGGGAGAAGGCATCTGGTTTTGAGGAGGCGATGAAGTATAAAAAGTTGACCAATGCACAGAGATCTGGGCTCAATCAAATCCCTAATCGTAGATTTACTCTTTGGTGGTCACCTACCATAAATCGGGCCAACGTATATGTCGGTTTCCAAGTGCAGCTAGATTTAACTGGAATTTTTATGCACGGAAAGATTCCAACCTTGAAGATATCACTGATTCAGATATTCCGTGCTCACTTGTGGCAGAAGATTCATGAAAGTGTTGTCATGGATCTCTGTCAGGTTTTGGATCAAGAGTTAGATGCTTTGGAAATTGAAACTGTGCAGAAAGAAACGATACATCCCAGGAAGAGTTACAAAATGAACAGCTCTTGTGCTGACATTCTTCTGTTTGCTGCCCATCGATGGCCAATGTCAAAACCTAGTCTTGTAGCTGAGCCCAAGGATGTCTTTGACCAGAAAGCGAGCAATAAGTACTGGATAGGTGTACAACTGCGTTGGGGAGATTATGATTCTCACGATATTGAGCGTTACACCCGAGCTAAGTTTATGGACTATACCACTGACAACATGTCCATCTATCCTTCTCTCACAGGTATGTCGTTTTTCTGGTTGCCATACTGTTTCAGTGTCTGTATTTATCTTTTTTGGGAATTTAATCATGCTTGTTCCATGCAGGGGTGATGATTGGTCTTGATTTGGCCTATAATTTGAATTCTGCATTTGGTAACTGGTTTCCTGGTTCAAAACCCCTACTTCAACAGGCAATGAACAAGATCATGAAAGTATGTCAACTGTCACAATTGAAGTTTTATGATATATTTTCTGAATAGATTAAAATTTGTACAGAAGCAGCTAACTAATTGGTCTTCATGTTCTTGCAGTCAAATCCAGCCTTATATGTCCTGAGGGAGCGAATAAGGAAAGGATTGCAGCTATATTCTTCTGAGCCTACAGAGCCATATTTATCATCCCAAAACTATGGGGAGATCTTCAGCAATCAAATTATTTGGTTTGTTGATGACACCAATGTGTATCGTGTTACAATCCATAAGACATTTGAAGGAAATCTCACTACAAAACCAATCAATGGTGCTATCTTCATATTCAATCCAAGGACGGGGCAGCTATTCCTGAAGGTATGTCTTTGTTTCTGTGATATTCCACACACCCCCCCTTCTTCCTTTTCTCCCCCTTCTGTGGAGGTTTTGAACTTCATGTCATAAGTTCATATTTTGCAGGTTATCCACACTAGTGTCTGGGCAGGACAGAAGCGTCTTGGTCAGTTGGCAAAGTGGAAAACTGCAGAAGAAGTTGCTGCACTTGTGCGTTCTTTGCCAGTGGAAGAACAGCCAAAGCAAATTATTGTGACTCGTAAGGGAATGTTGGATCCCTTAGAGGTTCATTTGCTCGATTTCCCCAACATAGTCATAAAAGGAAGTGAGCTGCAGCTTCCTTTCCAAGCTTGTTTGAAGATTGAGAAATTTGGTGATCTGATATTGAAGGCTACTGAACCGCAGATGGTTCTTTTCAATATTTATGATGATTGGTTGAAGAGTATTTCATCATACACTGCATTCTCTCGGCTAATTTTGATTCTTCGTGCTCTTCATGTGAACAATGAGAAGGCAAAGATGTTATTGAAGCCTGATAAAACAGTCGTTACCGAGCCACATCACATCTGGCCTTCTCTTTCTGATGATCAATGGATGAAGGTAATCTAATTGTGTTGCATTCCTTTAAATAATATTTTTTCTGCAAGCAGCTTTTTGTTGTAACACTCACACTAGTCAGAGTTGCTATGATAACCTTTAGTTATCGTCTGTTACATTTATTGATCTGTCCAGAAATCTGAAAATGATTTTGATTTTTGTATCCGAATGGAACTTTGGTAGATTTTCCACGGTTGATCATATTGTTAACATTTTCACACTTCTACGTGCATCTGTAAATCTAATAATATCTCTAAATATGATGCATGGTACAGGTTGAGGTTGCTCTTAGGGATCTCATATTGTCAGACTATGCAAAAAAGAACAATGTGAATACATCAGCCCTAACACAATCTGAGATCCGTGACATTATACTTGGAGCTGAGATCACCCCACCTTCGCAACAGAGGCAGCAAATTGCAGAAATAGAAAAACAGGTGATGTTTCTCTTCTGGTGGTTTGCATTTTGATACACACAACACCGATGCGTATATGTAGACTTGTTCTGCCTGACTCAGTTATATATGTGGGCCATTTTTGATCTTGTCACAAGTTAACTTATATTGTTGAATTTGCGTTTTCAGGCCAAAGAAGCCAGCCAGCTGACAGCAGTCACAACAAGGACTACAAATGTGCATGGTGATGAACTCATTGTCACCACTACGAGTCCCTATGAGCAAAGTGCATTTGGCTCCAAAACTGATTGGCGTGTGAGAGCAATATTAGCTACAAATCTGTATCTTCGTGTCAATCATATATATGTGAATTCAGAAGATATTAAGGTAGGGTTCTATTTTTAATAAATATGATATTTTGTAGTTTGTGTGTTTTGTTCTTTTCTTGTTCTTATCCTTGTTTGTTCAATTCATTGACATGGGAGCATGAATGGTGTTACAGGAAACAGGTTACACCTATATTATGCCAAAGAACACTTTGAAAAAGTTCATCTGCATTGCGGATCTGAGGACGCAAATAGCTGGTTACTTGTATGGCATAAGCCCACCTGATAACCCTCAGGTTAAGGAAATCCGCTGCATTGCAATGCCACCACAATGGGGGACCCACCAGCAAGTTCATCTTCTATCAGCTCTTCCTGATCATGATTTTCTCAACGATTTGGAGCCCCTGGGATGGATGCACACACAGCCGAATGAGCTTCCTCAGCTTTCTTCTCAGGTATTTTACATGATCAATCTATCAATCCCTCTGATCTTTGATTGATTGTTATACTTGTTTGGGGTTTGCTTTCTATAGAGGAATGTGGCGGACAAGAAAATAACCCTTTCCCTTTGTTGCTTTGCAGGATCTCACTTCTCATGCTAAGATTTTAGAGAACACCAAGCAATGGGACGGGGAGAAATGCATCATTTTAACCTGCAGTTTCACTCCAGGTTCCTGCTTTTTAACTGTGTACAAGCTTACGCCATCTGGTTATGAATGGGGACGTGTCAATAAAGACACAGGAAGCAATCCTCACGGATACCTTCCCACTCATTACGAGAAGGTGCAGATGCTTCTCAGTGACCGCTTCCTTGGTTTCTATATGGTGAGATTCGTAAATACACTTTGTTCGGCCTATTTATGTTCCCACTAAATCTAATATTGTTGGAGGGTCTCTACTTTTACTGGGTTAATTTGTTTATTTTCTGTTTGGTTTTAAGATTCCGGACACTGGTCCATGGAACTACAACTTCATGGGGGTGAAGCATACGCCGAGCATGAAGTATGGCATCAAGCTTGGAACACCCAGGGAGTACTATCATGAGGACCACCGGCCGACCCATTACCTTGAGTTCAGCAACCTGGAGGAGGGTGATACAGTGGAAGGAGATCGCGATGATACTTTCACATAGAACTTTTGTTGTCAGATGTAATGCAGAGGTGATACAAGGGTTTTTTCGTATTCAGAAACCCTTATTTTTATTGTAAGAATCCATTTGTGGATGAAAATGCTTGTGCACCTGTAAAGCTACTTGGGACGAAAGTACGTTTGTGTTTTTTGACGAGGCCTGTAAATATTTGATTTAGGAGGAACAGAGTACTAGTTTTGTTGCTGAAAGAAAGTAGAATGCTTGAAGTGGTTGAAAGTAGACTCCTTGTAGTACAAGTATTTCTCTTCTAGATCTTTGATCATATTGTTGGATTGTTCCATTTCCTTTTGCCAATCACGAGAATGTCCTTAGGCAGGCGAGAACTCCTCGTTGTATTTTGTAGTCATTTTAATATCGAACATGAGGTTTAAGGATAAACGTTTTTAAATTACTTGAGTTACAAGTCTCGCCAAATTTGATGCGGCTTGTAACTCAGTCTCGTTCTGTTTAGGGTCTAGGGTCAAATAATGTGGCAAACATGACATTACCTTTCAATTGATAGAAACTATACAAAAAGTACAACATTATCCTTCTTACATAATCCTATTAACACATAAATTTGGCTACTTCTAGGCTGTATTTGAAATGTGAAATTCTAAGCTAATGCCTGACAACATAACCGGATAACATTCTTTCGGCATACGATGATGTGCTCGAACGGCTATAGTATGCCGGTTGGCAGTCACTCATCACATCCTATATTGAAACCAAACAACAAAGCAAAACGAAAAACTTTGAGAACATATGCAGAATAAAGTTATAACAAAGAAAAGCTTTCATGCTTGTTCTGTAACTTACTTGTCTTGGTGAGTTTAGTGCACTAACACCTAGCTTGAAAGAATTCATGCTCTCGTTGCTCTCAATCTGTTTAGCTATGCTAGCACAATCTTACCAAGATCCAGTCTGTCTTTTCGCCTCATTTCATTGCACTCTAATGCGAGTTGCGCCAACTTTAAGGCTTCCTCAACAGGCCAGTCAGGAACATCAGGGTCAAGCATCTCGGGGAAAGTGGGTGCAACCCTTTCTGATGCTTGTGCCGCCTCAATCGTTGCATTACTTTTCGCTTTCTCCTTTTGTGCCCGTACAAATGCAACTTCCTCAGCGAGTTGTACCTCTTCTAATCTGTGCTCTGCGGTCAATTTCCACTGGTGAAGTTCCTTTTCTTGTGAATATACGTCATTAGATTTTACGCTTCAATTTTTCAATATCCTTAACAAAGTCTGTAGTCAAATGATGACCAGCACTTCAAAGGGGCCATAGAACTTAGGGTGAAGCTTGTGATAGGCATGAGCTGCGAGTGATTGCAACTGATGGGGAATAAGCTTCAAGTAAATCAAATCTCCCACATCAAAAGTCATTTCACTCTTGTGCTTATCTGCTTGCACTTTCATCCATTTTGTGCGATGACCAAGTTAGTTTTAAGCATCTTCAACATTCTTTCTAGCAATCAAGCCTTGTTCTACACTCTCCAATTTAGCAGAACCAAGTTCATAATAGGCAATGTGTGGAGGAGGAAAGCCATAGACAATTTCAAAGGGGGTGAACTTTGAAGCAGTGTGGAAGGAAGTGTTATAACTCCATTCAGCCCAAGGAAGCCACTAGAGGCACTTCTTAGGTTGAAAACTTGTAAAATATCTCAAATAGGTTTCTAAGCACCTGTTAACAACTTCTGTTTGGCCATCACTTTGGGGGTGGTACCCCGAACGCATGCATAATTTCGACCCTTACAGTTTGAAAAACTCTTTCCAAAAGGCACTAAGAAAAATAGTATCCCTATCACTTACAATGGTCCAAGGCATGCATGAAGCTGAAAAATGCTTTCTACAAATTCTTGGGCTACCATGCTAGCAGTGTATGGATGTCCCAAGGCTATAAAATGTGCATACTTTGATAGCCTATCCACCACCACTAAAATCATAGATTTCCCCTTGCAAGAGGGTAGGCCATAAATGAAATCCATACTTATATCTGTCCATGCTTGTTGGGGTATTGGAAGGGGTTGCAATAACCCAAGTAGTGAGACAGTTTCATACTTATTCTGTTGACAAATTCTGCATTCGGCTATCCAAGCTTTGAGGTCCCTCTTCATCCCAACCCAATAAAAGCCTCTTTTCAGGCCTTGGTAAGTCTTCAACACCTTTTAATGGCCTGCCATGGGTGTGAAGTGATGCTCATCAAACACATTCTTTCTCCAAACAGAATCCACACATAGGACAATTCTCCCCTTGTACTTCAAAGAACCATTGTCAATGTGGTACTTAGAGGTAGCAACACTCTGTCCAAGGGCTTGAGCTTGTGCTTCTATTTCTTGCTTCTTCACTTTAACCCAAGGGTCTTGTTTTAAATCCCTCATGGGTTTATCCAGCCACCCAAAATAAGGGTAGATGATAACTAGAACTTTTCCCTTTTTCTCCAAAGATAGCTCAGGAAGAGAATTTGAACCTGGTGCTCTAGAGAGAGCATCTGCCACAATGTTCTCCTTGCCATGTCTGTATTGCACTTCATAATCAAACCCCAGCAGCTTAGATACCCATTTTTGTTGAAATGGGGTATTTGCTCGTTGACTCAAGAAGTATTTCAAGTTGTTGTGGTAAGTTTTGATGATGAAATGGTGCCCTAGGAGATAATTTTGCCATTTTTTAACCGCATACACAATTGCAATCAGTTCCCTTTTATAAGTTGACAAAGCTTGGTTCATGGGGCCTAGAGTTTGACTTGCAAAAGCTATAGGTCTTCCCCTTTGTTGCAAAACTGCTCGAATGCCGAAACCAGAAGCATCATATTCAATAATGAATGGTTATGTAAAGTTGGGTAAGGCTAGAAGTTGGGGTGAAGTCATAGCTTGTTTCAGATGTTGGAAAGATGCCTCAGTTGCTTGTGTCCAAAGAAACCCTTCATTACCAGTGAGTTTGTACAAGGGTTGGCAAATTTTTCCATAACCAGGTACAAACTTTATGTAGTAACCTGTTAAACCCAGAAATCCCCTCAATTCCTTCACATGCTTAGGGATAGGCCAATCTACTATAGCTTGAATTTTAGCTCGGTTTGCGGAAACCCTCTCACTGGAGACTATGTGACCTAAGTACTCCACTTGGTGTTGCCCAAAGGAACATTTCTGTTTCTTGAGAATCACTTGGTGTCTTTGTAACAACTCCATTGTTTTCTTCAGATGAACTAGATGCTCATCCTAAGAGTGACTATAGATTAAAATGTCATCAAAGAGCATAAGGATAAACTTTCTCAGATAAGGTTTGAATATGTCATTCATGAGGTTTTGAAATGTTGCAGGGGCATTAGTGAGGCCAAAAGGCATTACAAGAAACTCATAGTGCCCCTCATGAGTTCTAAAAGCTGTTTTCTCAATGTCATCCTCATGTATTCTAATTTGATGGTACCCAGACCTGAGATCAAGCTTTGAGAAATACTTTGCCCCATATAATTCATCAAGAAGATCATCAATCAATGGAACGGGATACTTATCCTTGATTGTGATGCTGTTCAATTCTCTATAATCTATGCATAATCTCCATGTTCATTCCTTCTTCTTCATTAACAACACTAGAAAGGAGAATGGACTGTGACTAGGTCTGATGAACCCAGATTTAAGAAGTTCTTGCATTGCCTTCTCAATCTCATATTTATGTGCAGGTCCATAATGATAGGGTTGAATTCTTGGGGGTTTAGAACTTGGGATAAGTGGAATTTTGTGATCCTGTGTCCTGTGTGAGGGTAACTGTGAGAGTACTTAAAACAATGTTTCAAATTGCTGCAAAACTGCCTGTAACTCATCCACTTACTGAGAACTAAGTGTACTAGAACCCTTTGAATTAGATTCCAAGCACTACAATAATACCCCCAAATTGGACTGAAAGAACTCTCTGTCAAGGTGCTGAAGTGACATTTCTTACACTGCAAGCTGTGGTGGTGTACTATGGGACAATTTGAACTTGTCTTTGCCCACTTGGAAGTCCATTGTAAGCAATTGGAAATGCCGAAGTACAGGACTCACAGTGGACAACCATTACACTCCTAATACGAAGTCACAACCCCCCAATGGAAGTGCAAATAAATCAGTGTGACATTGATATCCTCCCACTTCCAAGGGTATGTGCCTACAACACCCTTGGCTTTTGTTTTTTCCCCATCGACAATCATCACCTCGAATGGTTTGGTTGCTTGCAAAGACCACCCCAATGTCTTAATAAGCCTAGAATCAATGAAATTGCGTGTACTACCCGAGTCTAAGAGGATTCTCAAGGAGTGGTTGTTGACAGTGCCTAAGACTTTCATGGTTTGTAAGGACTGTGTTTTATGCACCCCATAAAATGCACATTCACTCAGTGCCATTCCTTGGAGTTCAGCCTGCACTCCTTCATCCAATTCTTCATAGAGGTCACCCTCATCACTCACATCTAACAAGAGTAGCTGTTTGTGGACACACTGATGCCCCCTTACCCACTTATCAATGCAAAACCAACATTCCCCTTTGTCTTTCTTACGCTGAACCTCCTCAGGGGTAAACTTGCGATATGGTAACGTAATAGTTTTAGGCTTAGGAGGCATTATGGGAAGTGGAGTAATTTTAGCTGAAGGGAGGGTTTGAGGATTGAAAGCTCGTAATTCAGAAAGCTTAGCATCAACCTGAACAACTATCGATATGGCTTCATGGATCGTGATAGGCCTTAACAACTTAACATCATATATTAATTCTCGTTTTAAACCTCCAAGGAAACAACTCTTGAGGAATACATGTCCAACATCTTTAACACGATTAGCAAGCCTACGAAATTCAGTCACATAATCTCTGAAAGTACCTGTTTGGTGCAATTTGAAGAGTACCTTAGTACAATCCTCGAACACGGAGGCCCAAACTCCTAACAGAGTACACTAGGAAATTCCTCCCAGGTAGGAGTAGTATGAATGCAATTGCGCCATTTGAACCACTGCATCGCTTCATTTTCCAAGTAGAATGAGGCGGTAAGGACTTTATGAGGATCTGGAGTATTGTTGTAACAAGCAAAATATTGCTTGGCCTAATAGATCCAAGTAAGAAGGTTGTCGCCATCTGAAAATCATGGAAAATTTACTCGTTGTGGCCATGGAGGTTTCGGTGCTCCGCCTCCAATGTCAAACTGATCACGATGAGGTTGGCGAGAAGTCTCCAAATCAGAATCGACGGCGATCGGCGCTGGATTGGAAGTTTCACCCCTCCAGAAAGGATTGCTCATGCTGAAGTTCCTCAAAGGAAAAGGCTAACTTAGCCTTGAAATCAGCGGAAAGTTTGGCCGAGAGCTCAGCATTCGCCGTAGCAATGGAGGATCAAAGGAAGTTGGGAAGGTCCGCCAATGTTTCTTCAACAATAGTGAGACAGGCATCCATGATGGTTAATCGAGTCGTTGGGGCGTGACGAGGCATACAAGAAGGAATCGAGGATCGAGAAGGATTATACTAATTGATATGCACCAATTCTCAGATTTGCTTAACTCAACTTGCAAATAGTAGTGACAAGGAATAGCACAGAAGGAGGAGATAGAGAGAGGAAGAGATATTTTTTTTAAAAAATATTTTTCTTTGAATATAACCATTGTTCATTCTCCTTCACAATTGGTTACATATATAGTTCCCTAAGCACTATAAGCTAGCTGGCATAACTAACCATTTAACAACTTAATTAAAAATACTTATTTAGTAGCTAAACTACGATTAGGATAATCACAGCCCTAACACTGATGGGGTGGATTCTGAGTTATTTACGACTTTACGACTTTTCTGTTTGTTGACCAAGATGGCCACTGTTTATGTTGGGAAAGCCCGTGTGTGGTTTTTTGGGGTGGGAATTTCAGATTTCAAGTTAGGAGAGACTGTGCTTTGTTTCGATAGGGCCGAGCCTCTGTGGTTTGATCAGTCAAGGTGATGGGAGTTACGCGAGGGGTTGAGGTGGTGGGGGTATAAGAAGGGTGAGATGCTGAGAGAATGGGTTTCTAAGGTTTGAGAGTGGATTTCGAGGGACTAAGAGGGTTGCGTTCTAGGGTTTCCGTAGGGGTGGTTGTGAGGGGGCAATGTAGGGCTCACATGTAGGTTTAGGGGATTCACGGGAAAAATTGCAAAGGGACAGGGGTTTCCCAGGGGGTGGGAAAGAGTGGGGTTTACAGTGGGAGATGAGTGAACTCGTGAATTGTATAGCTATTCAGTTCTTCCTATTTAAGATGAGTTCAATCCCTAGCTTAATTCACTCAAACCCTCTAATTTCATGTTTTTTTTTTCTATTTTGATTCCGAAAGCATGTTTGGGATAGATTACGGTTTAAATTTTTGCTTTAATCTACGATTAATTATCCATACAAGCATGAGTTTCGATTACGGTTTCAATTTTTCCTTTCATCATATGGTTTAAATTTTTGCTTTATTATGCAATTAATTATCCATACAAGCATGAGTTTCGATTACGGTTTCAATTTTTCCTTTAATCTGCAATTGATTTTTCCGTGTTTTTGTTTTCTTATAGGTGTCGATGAATTTTACGGACCTTTTCTGTGTGACCCTCGCTGCCGAAACTAATAAAGTTATCCTTTATTATTTTATTTCCTAGTTTTTAGAAAACCTTTTTCTAGGAGGGTTTTAATTTGGAGTAGTATAAATAAGGTTTTTAGCCATTAGGGTTCACGACGGAACATTGGGAGAATTTAGCAAGCTTTGGAGAATTTCAGACTTTTTACCTACAAGGTGTTTTCATTCTTTTTCTAGTTAATGATATTTTCTTTGATTTTTATTATGAGTATGCGTAACTAATTCCTTTCACTAGGGTTAGGCCATGAACCTTAGCATGAATATGTAATTTTATTAATTTGCTTATGAATGGATGCATGCTTGCTTTGAATTATTAGTCACCGCGACGATAACTATCTATATATTTTAATGATTGATCACCATTAGGATATTTAGACAAGTAATTTGATGCAATTTCGGTTGGAACATCACGCAGAAATTGAGAAGGGCTTCTTGTGGTTAGTAATTGTAAGTTCACTTAAGGCGAACATCACGCTCTTAAGGGTTGCATGGTTTTTCAAAGGGTTTTTACAAAGCTTAATGAGTCTTGCATGTTTATATTTGATCTGAATATCATAGACGGATTGCATGTTAGATATATGTTTTCGCTTGAACATCACAAGGAAAATATGCATTAGGAAAACCTAACCTTCAAGGCATGTATGTGGAAATTCATAAGTAATTGATAAAATTGCATATGATTGTAACGGTGGCTAAACCCTAGTTCTTTAAATTGATTTTAATTTAAAAATGTTTTTCTTCCTTGTTGCTATTATTTCCAAACTTTTGGATTTCTTTTATTGTTAATTTAATCTTTTTAAATTTAAAAATCTCAAATCTTTGATAAAAATCTGTTTTAATAGTTAATTAAGAGTTTATTTAATTACAAATTAGTCAAACAATCTTTGGGGACAACGAGCTTGCATGAGCAATTATACTACAATTACCTTGTATTCTTGCAAGTATTTTCAATGATTTTAACCCTATTTGCACAGGTACTAAAAATCCTATTAAGAAATTGGCGCCGACGCCGGGGATTGTTTTAATTAATTTGTTTTTATCATATTCTTAATTAATTATTTTATTTTATTTTTCCAGATTACTGAAATCTGTACATGGTCAGCACCAAAACAATCTGCACAACTTGTTCAATTTGACCCAGAGCCTGAAAGAACATTACGAAAGCAGCGTAGAGAACAATTTTTAGCATCTGATCCTTCCCTTAAGGGGACTTTTCTGCAGCACCTGTTTTTAGGGGTTTTGGACAGCAAAGAATCAATGGATTTTGCAATGCTGGAAGCTGGGGAACCTTTGAGAGTAACATTAGCAGCTCGTGCTAACGAATTATCGAATTGCGTTGTTTATCCAGAAGATGAAGGTGATAGATTTGAGATTAGACATCACATGTTGGAAATTTTGCCTACTTTTCATGGATTAGCTCATGACGATCCTAACATGCATATTACTGAATTTCTAATAGGTTGCAAGAATATTTTGGTAAAAGTGTTTTCTGCGGAGTCTATTAAGCTTCGTCTTTTTCCCTATACTTTAAAAGACAAGGCGAAAACATGGCTTTTTACACTCCCATCTGGGAGCATCACTTCCTGGGCACAGTTAAGCAAAAAGTTCTTAAGCAAGTTTTATCCAGCATCCAAGACTCTTGACATAAGAACTAAAATTCTATCTTTTGTTCAAAAGCCTAATGAAGAGTTCCATGAAGCTTGTGAGCGATTTTCAAATTTATTCAGGAAGTGCCCTTATGCTGATATTAATAGGGACACAATAATGGGCATCGGACCACACACAAACCAGACGCGTTTTTGATATGTTAATTGAACTCCACATGTATCAGCTCAAATTGAAAAAATGGAGAAAAAACTTGAAAATTTTGACTCAAAATTTGACATGCTTTTGCAGAAAATAATAGTACCAGTGCAGCAGGTTGCTGTACAGCCGCTTACTGTAGTAGTTCGCAACATCTGCAACATGACAAATCATGATTTTATGGGTTGCCCACACAAGGACGCTAATCCCGAACACATGGCAGAACAAGCAAATGCATTTGACAATTTTCAAAGACCCAGAAATGACTCATATTCTAATTATTATAACCCAGGTTAGAAGGATCACCCAAATATGAAGTGGAAGGGAAACCAGGAGCCACAGCCTTTGCAACAGAATCTTGTACTGCAGCCCAAACGGTCATTTGAGGATACACTTCAAATGTTTATGCAATCTACAAAGGAGTACATAGACAAAAATGATCAGAACATGCAAAATGTACAAGCTTTAATTCAAAATTTGGGAAAACAATTTGGGCAGTTAGCAAGTTATATCACATAAAGAGAAAAAGGGAAATTTCCCAGCCAAACAGTTCCAAATCCAAGAGGTACAGAAGATTGTTGTGCAATAAGGGCGTTGAGATCCAGAAAGAGTTATGACAATTGAACAAATGAAGAAATTAGGGTTGTGCAGCCAACAGCAAAAACAATTACTAAAATTGCAGCAGAAGATAACCGGGCAGAATCTACCATTCCCTCGGTGCAAACTCCTGAACGTGTTTATGAGACTCCAACACCATACCTAGAAAGATTGATTCCGAAGGCTAAGGATCAGCAGTTAAAAGATTTTATGCAAACTTTGGCTAAAGCTCATATTAATCTGTCATTGTTAGAAGCCATTAGAAAGATTCCTTCCTATGCCAAATTTGTAAAGGATGTTTGCAGTCAGAAAAAATTATGCTAACAGAACAGTGCAGCGCTGTCTTATTGCATAAATTGCCTGCAAAGAAGAAAGATCTAGGGAGTTTTACTATCTCTTGTACCATTGGAAATTGTTATTTTAGTAGTGCTTTAATTGATTTAGGTGCAAATGTAAACTTAATGCCTTATTCTGTTTTTAAACGTTTAGGTGAATGTGAGATGAAGCCAACCTCCAGCATTATTCAATTGGTTGACCATTCAATTACCTATCCTAGATGGGTCATTGAAGATGTTATTGTAAAGGTGGACAACTTATTTTTGCCAGCGGATTTTATGGTTCTAGACATGGATGAGGATTTGAAAACACCGATCATTTTAGGCTGTGCTTTCATGGCAACATCCCGTACTCTTGTTGACGTTGAAGCCAGAACACTAACATTCCGGGTTGAAGATCAAACAGTTGTTTTTGGGTTGTTTGAAGCCACCACACATCCAGGTGACAAGTAAGAATGCATGCATAGTGATGCATTAGATGGTTTACCTCGGGCCAAATTTATGACCAGATCATCAAC
Organism: Heteromeles arbutifolia; assembly: GCA_024362995.1. Lineage (NCBI taxonomy): Eukaryota > Viridiplantae > Streptophyta > Magnoliopsida > Rosales > Rosaceae > Heteromeles > Heteromeles arbutifolia. The sequence goes on from JANCRC010000012.1 coordinate 21,363,089, forward strand.
TGACCATCTGTCAATAAAGCCTCTAAATTTAATTTGTGATTACATAAGTCCTAAAACGCAGCAGCAAAGTGTGCAGCTTGATGTCCAACAGATTAACAATAAGAAAAAACACAAAATGTTGCAAGGCATCACAAATTTTAAGAAAATACAACCTTGTAAAAAGGTGTGGTTGTTGAATTTTAGTCTCAAGTTAATTCCAGGGAGACAAGAGTCTCGGTGGAAAGGCCCTTATATGGTTAAGCAGGTTTTTCGAAATGGTAACGTGGACATTGAAACAGAGGGCAGGGGTTGTGTGCTCAAGGTTAAGAAATGTCTACTAAAACCATTCCAAAGGAAGTTTAGTGCAAGCGAGTCATCAACTCTGAAGGAACAAGTAACTTAATCACCAGCCTTCAGCAAATTCTAGCTATGGACGTTAACTAAAGCGCTTGTTGGGAGGCAACCCAATTTTCTATGCCTACTCTTTTTAGTTTCTTTGAAATTCAGTCAAGTATTTTACGGTTGTTAATTTCCTTACTATTTGTTTCACTTACCATGCAATTGAAAAAAAAAAAAAAACAGAAAACATTGATAGGAGCATATTTATGCGACTTAGTTAGCATGTTTTCTTGCATTTATTTAGTTAGTTATTGCTTATAATAGTGTTTTAAGCTATTTTCGTGTGTTTGTAGGTTCAAATGACAAACTTGGCAAGAAAGTACAATTTGGAGCATTTTAGAGCATTTTTGGGCTTGGAATGGATATCACATGCATGGATCAAGGTGGATGGACGAATTTGAAGTTCAAGAGAGGCTAGGAATGTGCAAAAGAGTTGAAGAAATTAATTCAAGACATTGAAGATAAGGAATCAGCTAAAAAGAAGGAGCATTATCCAAAACCAACCTTATCTTATCCAAACTAACCTTATCTTATCTTATCCTATCCTAATCTTATCCTACCTTAATTTCAGCTACAAGGGGGACTTCTTTTTATATTAGGACACCTAAAACCTGTTTTTAAAAGGCATTTTCCGTTTAGAAACATGCCACAACACTCCTTTCTAGAAGCCCTAAAAATCTGGCGCCTGGACCCTTTCTAAAATGTCTAGAAGCCTGCTACACCTCTCTCTCATTTTCCTCTTTGGTTTCTACCATATAGAAGGCCTTTTCCTTGTTGGATTGGAGTCCTAAATCCTTTTCCTTGACAACCTAGGCCAAGTAATCCCTAGGCCTATATATACCCCAATCTGCCGCACCATTCAAACCACCACCTTCTACCATAACTCACCTACATCCATCCACCACACACTCATTGTGCCGCAAGTTTTGCAAGGAAGGAAGGAGGAGGAGCCACCTGGAGCCGTGCTTGCCATTCAAGACGTTGGATTGTTGGAGCGTTTCTAGGTGTATTCTATCTTTGTTTTCAATGTTTAAATTTAGTTTTCTTTGTTTAATTGCGAACATGAGGAACTAATTTCTTTTTAGCTAGGGGAGAATTCAAAGCCATGAACATATATGTGATATGAGTTGATTACGTCTAGTTATTGTTTCATAAATCGTGAATGCAATTTGCTTGACTGTTTTATTAAAACTTATTCTTGTATGTTGATTAGGGATGCATACTTAGTTTGCATGCATGAATTTGATGCTAAAATATAAGGGAGTTTCACCTAATAGTTACAAACTTATATTTATAAGTAGTGGAGGTCGCTTATAAACGATCGCGTTAAGTAAATTCTTGGCAGGAGTGTCATGCAGTCATAGTCACGAATGTCATGTCAATGCTTATGATTTTCACGGAGCTTAATGATCTTTGATATATATCTCTAGTATGCAGTCATATAGGGAACTTGATAAGAATAATTTGGTTGCGGCGCTACGTCCAATTCAATGAACTTAGGAAAATCTGAGGGTTAATGCGTCCAGTCACGGTTAATTTGGGGCATTGTCATTCATGGTTTATAGAAAGAATAACTGGAAATCAATTTGTATTGCATATGTGTCATGTGTGGAGAAGGACCCTCTAGCTAGCCTTTCACCATCTTAATTCACCCAATTTCGTGTCTTTTGAGTTTGTTTTACAAGTTTCTGTTTTAAGTTCTTAAATTCGTCAAAACAAAACCCCTTTTCATTAAGTCTTGTTAGTTGAGTCAAAATCTGTTTTTTTAGTCTTTTGAGTTAAGTTAAGTTTAATTTTCGTCAAAATAAATTGTTAGGTCTAGAATTGAGTCTTTTTTATTGTTTATTGCTGTTTTTAGTGTTTTGAGTCAGTTTTGAGTCTATAGAGTCTATTTTAGTATTTTTGAGTCTTATTTGTGTTGATTAGCATCCCTAATTAATCCCCGGTCTAGAACGATCCCTACTTACATCATTGCTACAATTGTCATCAATAGGGTTTAATTTGTGTGTCAAGTTAATTTTCACATCAAACATACCAACAAAAAAAAAAAAAAATGAAAACTACAAAAATATTTTGTTTTTAATTTATCTTTTTCTAGCAGTATCTATGTGAATCTGATACACAAGTCTACGAATATGCAGGTTGCTTTCAACACATTCCAGGCACAAATACGAGAGTGAATGGAAAGTACTGGATCATGCACCCAGCAGCAAGTCTACTTGACTATCAACCACATCAATTATTTAAAGCATAAATCAATGAAGGAAAAATGGAGCAAGTTCGGGATTATACCTATGCAAATGCGCATATGGGATTTTCTTTTAGCTTCCCAAATCTGCAAACACAAACTTTGAACATAAGATATAAACTCAGCAGATCACTATTACAGTGTTCAAGTTTGGGGGTAGTCAAGACTGTATAGATTGCATATTTGGGTACGTATTCAAGGTGCAGATCTATTTCTATATCAGTGCAAAAGATGAGTTTTAAACCTTCAGATTCATGGATCTTTGTGATCTGTGCGATTGGGGCTCTTCGAGTGTATATCGTCATTTTCCTTACGGATCTCCAGCCCCTACCACAGAAGACCGTCAGTGTGAGCTTGTACAGGAACAAATCATAGGGAAAACAAAATTAGCTCTTAGAGTTTCTTTGCAAGCTAAGAAATATGTATATTGCATAGAGTGGGAAGTGATTACCATTGTATGTTTGAAATGGTCTCGATTTGCATGATTGGAACTCCAATCTCTGATTTCTGAGCATATCTTTGCTCGGAGAGTGACGGTGATGATGATCTGAGCGTGATTGTTGAGTGCATAAAGTTATATTTATATGCCCTCTTTTACTTAGGTTTTTGACTTAAAATCTCTATGCATCACAAGGTATTTTGTTGTTTGTATTGTATTTCAGGATGAAAGTAAGGGCTTGAAGAAAGCATCTTATTTTGAATATTGTAATAAGTGGCCCAAGATCCGCCAGAATAGGCCCTCTCTGAACAGCCAACTTGCGAGCTTTGCCCCGAAGAGCTCAGAATGAGTTAGAAAATGAGCCATATATGGTTGGAAAGCCCTGGAAGTCTTCTTTCTGATGGTCTTTACAGCTTGTGATTCGGAGGTCTCTACAAGAAGTTATGATAGAATAAAGAGGAGCTGTTCAGTTACAAATTCTGATAACAACTAGTTTTCAGTTACTCCAATACTAAAAGATCGTTGTAATGAGCTGAAAATGCGAGTTAATTCAAGGATGTAAATGTGTTAGATGTTAGATAACTGCTCAGCCTTTTAAGAGGAGACAAAAACAACAAAAATAACACAGAATCTGGAGAGAGAGAGCATGAGTTTTCGGCCTTGAGCAGTTTCTAGGTTCTAGCTTTCCTGACTTTTTATGTATTTTGTTTTTATCGATTCTTAGGGCTACTTTGAAGCCCTAGACATGATTGAATTGATGTTATGATGCAGTTTTAGTTTATCAATTTCATTTGCAAGCTAGAATCAGTTTTCTGTTTCAATATTTTCAAGCTTAGCTACCTTGTTTATGTTTGCTTTATGTTGAGAATGATAAGGATGACTGCCATATCTTCTTTCATTCATTAGCAACACGTGGTTAGGTTCAGAACTAATCATGTAAAAGGATGACTGCCATATCTTCTTTCATTCATTAGCAACACGTGGTTAGGTTCAGAACTAATCATGTAAATTGATTCCATGAAGTTCTAGGATAAATGCCGTGTTCTAGGGTTCATGTGATTTTCGTAATCATCTTCGTTCTTAGTGAGTTTCTAGGTGCTAAATCTGAGTATATGCCATGCTAGGTTGCACCTACAAATATAAGTTTTATGTATATGCCATGCATCTAACATGCAAAGTAAGAGAGGATTCATACAATCTAGTTATATGCCATGCTAGATATGTGAACATCTTAGTTATGCATTTGAAAGGGATAAGTTAAAAGATCATATCACTGATTCAGGAATGTTTAGGGGAAGGCCTTTGTTTATTTGAAGTCAGATTTATGTCCTAAAAACGTTTCTAACCTAGGTTTGTTTTTAGATAGTTCTAATTTTTCCCTTTTCTTTATGTCTTTATTTCTTTTCCAAAATTACTCAAACCCCCCATTTTAAGTCATAGGAGTCTTTAACTAATGCTAATTTGTAAGAGTCAAAGGTTTTACTAAGTTGTTTCTCAGTCCCTATGGTTCGACACCGTTACTTGTGCCGCTATACTATCTTTATATTTGCACTCGAAAGGAACTTCAATAGTGATCTCGTGATGGCTAGAGGTTTGGGCAACCAAAGGTTTAGGTGAGAAGAGCGGTAAGGGGGGGGTGAATGTTCAGGTTTCATTTCAGGAATGAGAAAAGGCTCTTTAGTTTTCTTGATAAATGAAGAGTTGAGAGAGAGCCATTTGGCTCTAGGCTCGGAACCACTAGAGAGGGGGCTAAGAGCCATTTGACATCTCTCCTTTTGTAGAGAGAGAGGGGGTTTTGGTTTCTTGAACAAAGCAAATAATAAAAACAATTGTCTTCAGCAAGGAGGGTAAAGAGCCGTTTGGCTCTGGGCTCGAGGCAATTGAGAAGGGGATCCAATGTTATTTAAATTCAACTAGGGTTATTAGCACATATGTGCCTACACATGCGTGGGGCAAGGAATTGTGTGCGTTTCTAGTGCTCTTCCGAGGTCACGAGTTCAAATCCAGAGGTCGGCGCAATTTTTCTTTCTTTTTGATGTCCTTTGCATTCAGTTCCCGGTCTTGCGTTTGAACCCCCTGGGTGTGTTCTTTTCCCTTTTTCTTTTATTGTTTTCTATTTCAATTTCTTATTTTTCTTAGGTTCTATTCTTTAGTTTTGTTAGCAGTTTTATGTTTTATTTTAGGCTTTAATATTTTTGTTTTTTTTTTAATTTATTTTCCACACCTTGAGGACAAAGTGTGAAATAAGTTTGGGGGTAGGAAAGTAAATTTTAGGGTTTTAATTTTTGTGTCAATTAAAAATTTTCATTTTTCTTAGTTAATATCCATAGATAATTTTAAACATTCGAACAAATGAACATGGTGAAGATTAATCCCACAATAGAGTCATCTATTTATCATTACTTAGACACTAATTCATGAGCTATACTTTGAAATTTGCACGTCACACCAACCTGGTTTGTGGGGAGTGAGATTGAAACACTTACTTTTTGTCCAAGTGTATTTTAATTTTTGTTCTATATAAAATAAAGTTAGTATGTATTATAAAGTAATAATTGTTCCACCTGTGGCTTTGCCTAGTAACCGGGCCAGTCTTGCCTAATCAGCAGTGATTCTAGCGTCAAACGGTAGAGTTTTGGCATGAGGCGGGGTGGTTAGTTGGTTTCGTAGCTTTTTCAATTCGAGTTAATAAGTCCTTAGGGGTGTTCTAGACCTAGTGCCCTAAAGCCTTTTTGGTTTGGGTGTCATTGATCTAAGGCTCGCTACATGGGTTGGATCGAAAGCTTAAAGGAACCGACATTGCAGAGCCACTACTGTTACTGAAAAAAAAAAAAAAGTTATATGAAAAAAAAAACTGGAAAAAAATCGAAAAGAAAAATGAAAAAAAATGTGAGGTTAGTATGTGTGAAGTATAAACAAAATGGATGAGAGGTAAGAGTTTTTGTCGAGTCTCCTTAACTATGATGGTTCACTTTACACCAAAGGAAGTTTGTGAATTCTTTTCTAATCGATTCTAAATGGCTTAGACTCTATAGTGGGATTAGTTGGAATTTTTGAAAAGATGTTCTAATTTTTAATATTTTCTATGGATTGCAACTTGAAGATGAAAATTTTGTCTTAGTTGAGTTTTAATAAAGTTTTTAAGTTTACTAGTTTTTATCTTTGTTTTTGAGTTTTGTTTTGCTAGAGGACAAGCAAAAACCTAAGTTTGGGGGTATTTGATGAGTCGATTTTATAGTATATATTATTCCCTATTCTTGGTATATTTTGGTTATTATTTTGGTGAGATTTTGATGTTTTGCTACGTGTTTTTAATGTAGGACATGCGAACTTGTTCTAAGCATAAAGTAGTCAAACATTGGAATTTTTGAGTGATTCCAATTGGAGCGGATTCGTGAATCCGTTAAGAAGGTCGTGTCAAAGTTTCATAATTTTATCCCAAAACATCTGATCGTGGAGAATTAATTTATGCCCAGCGCACAGTGTTGGCAGATTGGGCTGCAGAGCTTAATTGCGATTTTTGGGCTGGAAGATGATAGATTTTGGATTTGGGCTCTTCTTGAAACTTGAAGAGGAGGTCCTAAACTTTGATTTGAGTCTTTTGGGCCTGTTTTGAAGCCCTGAAGGTCTAGAAACTTGTCTATTTCTATGTTGGGCAGATTTCCTAGTCATAATGGGAATGTAATTCCTACTTATGCTTTATTATTTTGTATCCTAGTTTTTAGAAAACCTTTTTCTGGGAGGGTTTTAATTTGGAGTAGTATAAATAAGGTTTTTAGCCATTAGGGTTCACGACGGAACATTAAGAGAATTTAGCAAGCTTTGGAGAATTTCAGACTTTTTACCTACAAGGTGTTTTCATTCTTTTTCTAGTTAATGATATTTTCTTTGATTTTTATTGTGAGTATGCGTAACTAATTCCTTTTGCTAGGGTTAGGCCATGAACCTTAGCATGAATATGTAATTTTATTAATTTGCTTATGAATGGATGCATGGTTGCTCTGAATTATTAATCACCACGATTAAAACTATCTATATATTTTAATGATTGATCACCATTAGGATATTTAAACAAGTAATTTGATGCAATTTCTATTGGAACATCACCCTGAAATTGAGAAGGGCTTCTTGTGATTAGTAATTGTAAGTTCACTTAAGGCGAACATCACGCTCTTAAAGCTTGCATGGTTTTTCAAAGGGTTTTTACAAAGCTTAATGAGTCTTGCATGTTTATATTTGATCTGAACATCACAGACGGATTGCATGTTAGATATACGTTTTCAATTGAACATCATGAGGAAAATATGCATTAGGAAAACCTAACCTTCAAAGCATGTCACATCCCGTCCCGGGCTCGACCACTTCCCGGGCACGCCTCCACCGTAGCATGAAATCCGCTTTGGGGCCTGGCCACGCCCTCACGGTTTTGTTTCTGGGAACTCACACGAGAACTTCCCAGTGAGTCACCCATCATGGGAGTGCTCTCGCGTGCTATTCGCTTAACTTCGGAGTTCCAATGGAACCCGAAGCTAGTGAGCCCCCGAAAGACCTCACGCTAGGTAGAGATGGGAATGTTTATATAAGGCTCACAGGATCCACTCCCTTGGGCGATGTGGGATCTCACAATCCACTCCCCTTAGGGGCCCGACATCCCCATCGACACACACGCATCCAAGGTTAGGCTCTGATACCAAATTGTCACATCTCGACTCGGGCTCGACTCTGCCGTAGTACGATATTGTCCGCTTTGGGCCCAAACCATGCCCTCATGGTTTTGTTTCTGGGAACTCACATGAGAACTTCCGAGTGGGTCACCCATCCTAGGAATGATCTCACCCAAACTCGCTTAACTTCGGAGTTCCAATGGACTCCGAAGCCAGTGAGCTTCCAAAATGCCTCGTGCTAAATGGAGGTGGGCATGTACATGTAAGGCTCACAGGATCCACTCCCCTGGGCGATGTGGGATCTCACAAAGCACGTATGTGGAAATTCATAAGTAATTGATAGAATTGCATAGGATTGTAACGGTGACGGCTAAACCCTAGTGCTTCTTTAGATTGATTTTAATTTAGAAACGTTTTTCTTCCTTGTTGCTATGATTTCCAAACTTTCAGATTTCTTTTATTGTTAATTTAATCTTTTTAAATTTAAAAATCACAAATTTTTGATAAAAATCTATTTTAATAGTTAATTAAGAGTTTATTTAATTACAAATTAGTCAAACAATCTTTGGGGACAACGACCTTGCATGAGCAATTATACTACAATTACCTTGTATTCTTGCAAGTATTTTCAATGATTTTAACCCTATTTGCGTAGGTACTAAAAATTCTATCAAGAAATTGGCACCGACGTCGGGGATTGTTTGAATTAATTTGTTTTTATCATATTCTTAATTTGACCCAGAGCCTGAAGGAACATTACGAAAGCAGCGTAGAGAATAGTTGTTGGCATCCGATCCTTCCCTTAAGGGGACTTTTCTGCAACACCTATTTTTAGGCGTTTTGGACAGCAAAGAATCAATGGATTTTGTTATGCCCGATGCTGGGGAACCTTTGAGAGTAACACTAGCAGCCCGTGCTAACGAATTATCTAGTTGCGTTGTTTATGCAAAAGATGAAGGTGACACATTTGAGATTAGACATCACATGTTGGAAATTTTGCCTACTTTTCATGGATTATCTCATGACGATCCTAACATGCATATTACTGAATTTCTGATGGGTTGCAAGAATATTTTGGTAAAAGGGTTTTCTGCGGAGTCTGTTAAGTTTCGTCTTTTTCCCTATACTTTAAAAGACAAGGCGAAAACGTGGCTTTTTACATTCCCATCCCGGAGCATCACTTCTTGGGCATAGTTAAGCGAAAAGTTCTTAAGCAAGTTTTATCTAGCTGTTGGAAATGTGCCCTAAAACCAATCATATGATGATACTTTACGGACATTTCACATGTTAAACTAATCTAGTTTAATATAAAGGGCAAAGATTATTGTTTTAAGCCGTCTCATATAAATGTTATATGCTTAAATGATAAGTCCAAGGAATATGTAATAGGGGGAATGTGATCTAAAGAAGTTAGATTCATGAGACCATTCTCTTTCATATACATATCCTAAATGTTCCTGATAATAGGATTGCCAATTGGGCATTGACAGTCCGTCAAGATCAGTACGTGCTATGTTTTCTCTTAGGGAGAGTGATTGGTCTCAACTCATTGGTGTGACTGACACCAAGATAAGTACGTAGCTGCTCAATAGTAAACGAGTCCACTGAACGCAATCAACGAGGAGTTCTCATACTCATGTCACATGAGAACTCACGGTTGGGATAATGCAAAGTAGTCCTTTGACCTGAGGCATCATAGTTGTCTTGTGGTTAGGTCCCTGATCTTTGGCTATGTCAAAGTCACTCCGTTAGAGGGTGTCCACGGCATAGTTGGGGTTAAGCCACTTAGCCATGGAGGCAAGTGAATGCGCAACAAGGGATCTCTAACCTTCAAATGTTGAGGGAGAATACTCTATGATTTGATTAAGAATCTCTGGCCAGAGTATGAATGAGATTTAGGAAGTCGTTCCAAATCACATTCAAGGTAATCATATAAGTAAGAGAATCACACTGGATAGTAGACATGAATAAACTATCAAACCAAACAATGTGGTCAAGAGTATTGTATTAGAGAAAGACCGTATTGCATTGTAATCCCAAACTGAATAGGTTCTCCAACCTCTTCTGATTAGCTTGGGTAGCCATGACATACTGCTAGGTGTCACTCATGGCTTGTGGAAGCCCTAAAGATGTATAATCACTAAAGGGAGAATTGAAAGTAAGTTTCAATTCACAATCGATTAGTAAGAGTTCTAATCGCCCACTGCCTCGCTAAAAGGAACCTAATGGATCGCACACCGTGTAAGGTAATGATTGAAAGATATAACAAAGATGAGTAAGGATAATTAAATGGTTTAATTATTTATGGCTAGGATTAATTAATATGTTAATTAATCAAACGAATAAGTTCGTTGTAGACCTCGGGTTAGTTTTGGGCCGGAAGGCCCAATGGGATTTGAATGTCAAGCCCATTAGCTCAAGTTGTATGACAACTTGAAAACACAAAGGGCTTGAAAGCCCAATAATCCCTTAAGTGGCCGGCCATATAGAGAGGGGTAGTGAACTTGGTTTAATTGCAAGTTTGCCACTCCATTGTGATGAGGTATAAAGGCAACTTTATAGCCATTTCATCATTAGGGTTTCTTTTGGAGAAAATTGGAGAGAACATCTCTCTCCCTTTCTCTCTAGGAGGCCGGCCCCCTTGGAGGGGATTAGCTAGCAATCCTTCCTCCTCCAAGGTCACTCATCTTCTTCCTTCACCATCCTTGGTGTCGAAAATTAGAGGTCTCCTACCTTGGGGACATTTGGAGAATCAATTCTTCCATCCATATCCATGGAGCCAAGGAGCAAGGAGACAAAGGAAAGAAGGCCCTCACATGGGTGATTAACCTTTGCTAAGCAAAGAGGTGCTTCAAAGGTATAAAAGTTTCTCAACTCCTTTCTTTAAGATTTGAGTTGAGTCTTGGTTCACCATAACTACTAGGCTTTGAATTTCATGGGTAATGTTTTGTTTTGAGTGCATACAAGCATGATTCCGCCTTTAAATGTTAATTGCATGCCATAGATGTTGCTCAAATGAACATGTTTTTCACAAATTTTCCTTCACCAGCATCCCAGACTCTTGACATAAGAACTAAAATTCTATCTTTTGTTCAAAAGCCTAATGAAGAGTTCCATGAAGCTTGTGAGCGATTTTCAAATTTATTCAGGAAGTGCCATCATGCTGATATTAATGGGGACACAAGAATGAAAATATTCTACATGGGTTTAAATCCAACTACCAAGAGTTATGTCAATGCATCATCCGGAGGTTCATTTTCATATAAAAATGCCCAACATGCATTTCAGTTGTTTCAAAAGATGGCTACAGAGACACAAAAATGGGCAGCATACCACATACAAACCAGAGGCGTTTTTTATATGTCAATTGGAACTCCCCATGTATCAGCTCAAATTGAAAAAATGGAGAAAAAACTTGAAAATTTTGACTCAAAATTTGACATGCTTTTGCAGAAAATAACAGTACCAGTGCAGCAGGTTGCTTTACAGTAGCCTACTGTAGCAGTTTGCAGCATCTGCAACATGCCAAATCATGATTTTATGGGTGGCCCACACAAGGACGCTTATCCCGAACACATGGCAGAACAAGTAAATGCATTTGACAATTTTCGAAGACCTAGAAATGACCCATATTCTAATTATTATAACCCAGGTTGAAAGGATCACCCGAATATGAAGTGGGAAGGAAACCAGCAACCACAACCTTTTCAGCAGAATGTTGTACAACAGCCGGTTGTGCAGCCCAAACGGTCATTGGAGGACACACTTCAAATGTTTATGCAATCTACAAAGGAGTACATAGACAAAAATGATCAGAACATGCAAAATGTACAAGCTTCGATTCAAAATTTGGAAAAACAATTTGGGGGGTTAGCTAGTTATATCACAGAAAGAGAAAAAGGGAAATTTCCCAGCCAAATAGTTCCAAATCCAAGAGGTACAGAATATTGTTGTGCAATAAGGACGTTGAGATCCAGAAAGAGTTATGACAACTGAACAGATGAAGAAATTAGGGTTGTGCAGCCAACAACAAAAATAGTTGCAAAAATTGCAGCAGAACACAACCTGGTAGAATCTAACATTCCCTCAGTGCAAACTCCTGAACGTGTTTATGAGCCTTCAACACCATACCTAGAAAGATTGATTCTGAAGGCTAAGGATCAGCAGTTAAAAGATTTTATGCAAACTTTGGCTAAAGTTCATATTAATCTGCCATTGTTGGAAGCCATTAGAAAGATTCCTTCCTATGCCAAATTTTTTAAGGATGTTTGCAATAAGAAAAGAAAGCTTGTTGAGTCAGAAAAAATTGTGCTAACAGAACAGTGCAGCGTTGTCTTATTGCATAAATTACCTCCAAAGAAGAAATATCTAGGGAGTTTTACTATCTGTTGTACCATTGGAAATTGTGATTTTAGTAGTGCTTTAATGGATTTAGGTGCAAGTGTAAACTTAATGCCTTATTCTGTTTTTAAACGTTTAGGTGAAGTTGAGCTGAAGCCAACCTCCAACATTATTCAATTGGTTGACCGTTCAATTACCTATCCTAGAAGGGTCATTGAAGATGTTATTGTTAAGGTGGACATCTTATTTTTGCTAGCGGATTTTATGGTTCTAGACATGGATGAGTATTTGAAAACACCGATCATTATAGGCCGCCCTTTCATGGCAACATCCCATACTCTTATTGACGTTGAAGCCGGAACACTAACATTCTAGGTTGAAGATCAAACAGTTGTTTATAGGTTGTTTGAAGCCACCACACATCCAGGTTACAAGTAAGAATGCATGCGTAGTGATGGATTAGATGGTTTACCTCGGGCCAAATTTATGACCAGATCATCAATTGACCATCTGTCCATAAAGCCTTTAAATTTAATTCGTGATTACGTAAGTCCTAAAACGCAACAGCAAAGTGTGCAGCTTGATGTCCAGCAGATTAACAATAAGAACAAACACAAAATGTTGCAAGGCAACACAAATTTTTAGAAAATACAACCTGGTAAAAAGGTGTGGTTGTTGAATTCCAGTTTCAAGTTAATTCCATGGAGACAAGAGTCTCGGTGGAAAGGCCCTTATATGGTTAATCATGTTTTTCAAAATGGTAACGTGGACATTGAAACAGAGGGCAAGGGTTGTGTGCTCAAGGTCATGAAATATCTACTAAAGCCATTCCTAAGGAGGTTTAGTGCAAGCGAGTCATCAACTCTGAAGCAACAAGTAACTTGATCACCAGCCTTCAAGAAAGTCTAGCTATGGACGTTAACTAAAACGCTTGTTGGGAGACAACCCAATTTTCTATCCCTACTCTTTTTAGTTTCTTTTAAATTCAGTCAAGTATTTTATGGTTGTTAATTTCCTTACTATTTGTTTCATTTACCATGCAATTAAAAATAAAAAATAAAAACAGAAAACATACCAAAAAAAAAAAAAAATGAAAACTACAAAATATTTTGTTTTTAATTTATCTTGTTGTAGCAGTATCTATTTGAATCTGATACACAAGTCTACGAATATGCAGGTTGCTTTCAACACATTCCATGCACAAATACGAGAGTGAATGGAAAGTACTGGATCATGCACCTAGCATCAAGTCTACTTTACTATCAACCACAACAGTTACTTAAAGCATAAATCAATGAAGGAAAAATGGAGCAAGTTCGGCATTATACCTATGCAAATGCGCATTTGGGATTTTCTTTTAGCTTCCCAGTAGATCCAGTTGACTTTCTGCCTTGCTGGGCTATCCAAATCTGCAAACACAAACTTTGAACATAAGATATAAACTCAGCAGATCACTATTACAGTGTTCAAGTTTGGGGGTAGTCAAGAATGTATAGATTGCATATTTGGGTAAATATTCAAGGTGCAGATCCATTTCTATATCTGTGTAAAAGACGAGTTTTAAACCTTTAGATTCATGGATCTTTGTGATCTGTGCCGTTGGGGACTATTTGGGTATATATCATCATTTTCCTTACGGATCTCCAGCCTCTACCACAGAAGACCTTGAGTGTGAGCTTGTACAAGGACGAATCATAGGGAAAACAAAATTAGCTCTTAGAGTTTCTTTGCAAGCTAAGAAATATGTATATTGCACAGAGTGGGAGGTGATTACCGTTGCAGGTTCGAAATGGTATCGATTTGCATGATTGGAACTCCAATCTCTGATTTCTGAGCATATCTTTGCTCGGGGAGTGACAATGATGACGATCTGAGCATGATCTCGTGATGGCTAGAGGTTTGGGCAACCAAAGGTTCATGTGAGAAGAACGGTAAGGGGGTGAATGTTTGGGTTCCATTTCAGAAATGAGGGAATGCTCTTGTGTTTTGCAGAGAAATGAAGAGTTGAGAGAGTGCCATTTGGCTCTAGGCTCGAAACCACTAGAAAAGGGGCTAAGAGCCATTTGACATCTCTCATTTCGTAGAGAGCAGGGGTTTCGGTTTCCTGAACAAAACAAATAATAAAAACTATTGTATTCAACAAGGAGGGTAGAGAGCCGTTTGGCTCTGGGCTCAAGGCAATTGAGAAGGGGATCCAATGTTATTTCAACGCAGCTAGGGTTATTGGCACGTGTGTGCCCACATATGCGTGGGGTAAGGAATTGTGTGTGTTTCTAGTGCTCCTCGGAGGTCACAAATTCAGATCCAGAAGCCGGCATAATTTTTCTTTCTTTTTGTTGCGCTTTGCATTCAATTCCCGATCTTGCGTTCGAACCCCCCGGGTGTGTTTTTTTCCCTTTTTCTTTTATTGTTTTTTATTTCTATTTTTGATTTTTCTTAAGTTCTTTTCTTTAGTTTTGTTAGTAGTTTTATGTTTTATTTTAGGCTTTAAGATTTTTTTATTTTTATTTATTTAGGACAAAGTGTGAATGACACACCCCGTCCCGGAGGAGGGCATGTTGGCCGTCACGTGAGAGTGACGTAACCATTTACACAGTTCGGAAGTTTTAGAGATACAATTACTAAGATATAACACCCGAAGGTGTATCCTACTTTTGTGAATTCTGTTAGAACACCGTTGGATTCCTCGTGACCACCAAAACACTGCTACTTAGAACCTGGAGGGGCGCAAAACAAACTTGAGTAGGTCAGTAAAACAAAGCTTTTCCAAAAATCATCTCATTATCAAAGTGCTAACCCCTCGCTGTAAAACCTGATTACTTTCCCAGAAAATAGCATATAAACATATGTATATCATCATATTCAAAAATCATAACTCAAAAATCAATATTTTGAAAGTATGCCATGCCTGATGCATCAATAACATAATGAAGATATGCAAATATATTAGGTGAAATAATAAATCAACCGGAAACCCTGCAGTGGTCCTGTACGGCTAATCATATAGCTCAATACCTATGCCTGCACACGAGTCGGAACCACTGAGTGGTCTGTACGATAGGACTTGGTGTAATAATACGCTCTAATGCTATACTCATCAAAATGGCCGTGCGAATAATCGCAAGTCACCTACGAGTCGGAACCACAGAAGTGGTTTGTACGACAGAACTTACACCTACTTGGATCCAAGGGAGCGTGCGGTGCGGGAGGTGAATATCATCATAAGCACTAACACCAGTGGTGCAGGTTATGAGCTCTCAACACAAATCATATCATCAATAATTCACACAATATAACTCACCTGATACTTACATGCGCGTCCACCGCATCATTTCATACATATGCATCATATATCAATTCATACATTTTATATCAATTCTATGCATGGCATTTTAAAACATACTTTCATTTAAATTCGATTTCTGGGAAAATCAGTAAGTATATAGGTATATAATGAAAAGAACTGCCCACTCACAAATATGTAGCCGGATCGTAACCCCCGTGCCTAGCCTGGTTACGCTCGTCCTCCGAATAGGCCTCACCTATATGCGTCATAACCAAATAAACGTTATTTAACGCACATATTCAACAATAGGTAATAACTTCTCATACATTGCTCAAATGGGGTGTTTGAATATACCAACGTGATCTACATAACCTCACGAACATCCCCATATTTTAGAAAAATTTTCTGACCACTCACGCGCCAGCGAACGAACGGACATACGCGCCCCCACGCGCGAATATTCCTGACGCCGTCAGTGTGCCTGGCACGTGGCCGCGCGTGGGGGCGCGTAGGTCCGTGCGTTCGCCGGCGCTTGGTGGCGCGTGAGTGGTCGGAAAATTTTTCTAAAATATGGGGATGTTCGTGAGGTTGTGTAGATCACGTTGGTATATTCAAACACCCCATTTGAGCAACGTATGAGAAGTTATTACCTATTGTTGAATATGTGCGTTAAATAACGTTTATTCGGTTATTACGCATATAGGTGAGGCCTATTCAGAGGACGAGCGTAACCAGGCTAGGCACAGGGGTTACGATCCGGCTACATATCTATGAGTGGGCAGTTGTTTTCATTATATACCTATATACTTACTGATTTTCCCAGAAATCGAATTTAAATGAAAGTACGTTTTAAAATGCCATGCATAGAATTGATATGAAATGTATGAATTGATATATGATGCATATGTATGAAATGATGTGGTGGACGCATAGGTAAGTATCAGGTGAGTTATATTGTGTGAATTATTGATGATATGATTTGTGTTGAATGCTCATAACCTGCACCACCGGTGTTAGTGCTTATGATGATATTCATCTCCCGTACCGCACGCTCTCTTGGATCCAAGTAGGTGTAAGTTCTGTCGTACATACCACTTCTGTGGTTCCGACTCGTTGGTGACTTGTGATTATTCGCACGGCCGTTTTGATGAGTATAGCACTAGAGCCTATTATTACACCAAGTCCTGTCGTACAGACCACTCAGTGGTTCCGACTCGTGTGCAGGCATAGGTATTGAGCTATATGATTAGCCGTACAGGACCACTGCAGGGTCTCAGGTTGATTTATTATTTCACCTGATATATTTGCATATCTTCATTATGTTATTGATGCATCAGGCATGGCATACTTTCAAAATATTGATTTTTGAGTTATGATTTTTGAATATGATGATATACATATGTTTATATGCTATTTTCTGGGAAAGTATACAGGTTTTACAGCGAAGGGTTAGCGCTTTGATAACGAGATGATTTTTGGAAAAATTTTGTTTTACTGACCCACTCAACTTTGTTTTGCGCCCCTCCAGGTTCTAAGTAGTAGTGCTTTGGTGGTCACGAGGAATCCAACAGTGTTCTAACAGAATTCACAAAAGTAGGATACACCTTCGGGTGTTATATCTTAGTAATTGTATCTCTAAAACTTCCGAACTGTGTAAATGGTTACGTCACTCTCACGTGACGGCCAGCATGCCCTCCTCCGGGACGGGGTGTGTCAGTGAAATACGTTTGGGGGTGGGAAAGTAAATTTTAGGGTTTTAATTTTTGTGTCAGTAAAAAATTTTCATTTTTCTTAGTTAATATCCATAGATTATTTTAAACGTTCGAACAAATGAACATGGTGAAGATTAATCCCACAATAGTCTTTTCTATTTATCGTTGCTTAGACACTAATTCATGAGTTATACTTTGAAATTTGCACGTCATACCAACATGGTTTGAGGGGAGTGAGATTGAAACACTTACTTTTTGTCCAAGTGTATTTTAATTTTTGTTCTAGTTATCCGTTATTATTTTATTTTTAGTTTTTAGAAAACCTTTTTCTAGGAGGGTTTTAATTTGGAGTAGTATAAATAAGGTTTGTAGCCATTAGGGTTCACTACAGAACATTGAGAGAATTTAGCAAGCTTTGGAGAATTTCAGACTTTTTACCTACAAGGTGTTTTCCTTCTTTTTCTAGTTAATGATATTTTCTTTGATTTTTATTATGAGTATGCGCAACTAATTCCTTTTGCTAGGGTTAGGCCATGAACCTTAGCTTGAATATGTAATTTTATTAATTTGCTTATGAATGGATGCATGGTTGCTTTGAATTATTAATTACCGCGATTAAAGCTCTCTATATATTTTAATGATTGATCACCATTAGGATATTTAAACAAGTAATTTGATGCAATTTCTGTTGGAACATCACCCTGAAATGGAGAAGGGCTTCTTGTGATTAGTAATTGTAAGTTCACTTAAGGCGAACATCACGCTCTTAAGGCTTGTATGGTTTTTCAAAGGGTTTTTACAAAGCTTAATGAGTCTTGCATGTTTATATTTGATATGAACATCACAGACGGATTGCATGTTAGATATACGTTTTCGTTGGAACATCACGAGGAAAATATGCATTAGGAAAACCTAACCTTCAAAGCATGTATGTGGAAATTCATAAGTAATTGATAGAATTGCATAGGATTGTAACGGTGACGGCTAAACCCTAGTTCTTCTTTAAATTGATTTTAATTTAGAAACGTTTTTCTTCCTTGTTGCTATTATTTCCAAACTTTCAGATTTCTTTTGTTGTTAATTTAATCTTTTTAAATTTAAAAATCTCAAATCTTTGATAAAAATCCATTTTAATAGTTAATTAAGAGTTTATTTAATTACAAATTAGTCAAACAATCTTTGGGGACAATGACCTTGCATAAGCAATTATACTACAATTTCCTTGTATTCTTGCAAGTATTTTCAATGATTTTAACCCTATTTGCGCAGGTACTAAAAATCCTATCACGGAAGAATGCTGTCATACAAGCCGCGGGGCACTCTGCTGTTGGTAATTTGACTTTTTCATTTTATACAAATTTGTTGTTTGTTTGATGAGAAAATACGGAAAATCAGAATTTTTTATTTTATTTTTAATTTGGGGTTTGCAATAACACGAATTATGACTATGATTTGTTCCACTTTCGAAGGCATCATGTTTGGCCCAGCCGATTGCTGTGCAATTTTGTTTTACTTTTAGCATGTTCCAAGTGACCTTTGGATTTACATGTTTAGTTGTTTTCATTTTGCTATTCTGATGGGTATGTCTGTATAACTATTATGTTTATCGCCATTCTCTAATGGTGTTTACTGCATTGTTGCTACACAATCTCTTATGGTTCCATTAGTGGACGTCAAAGAAACATCGTGACACACCCCGATCCGAGAATCAGGGCATGCTGGCCATCACCAAAAACTCATAATGTCCATAACGGGTCCACCAGTAAATCTTCCACCTCTCCTCGAGCCCACCAAAGCTCGTTCACCTTCGAGTTTTGTAGGAACTCCAAAGTTAAGCGAGAAGGGGGCTAGAGCACTCCCAGGATGGGTGACCCGCTGGGAAGTTGCTCATGAGTTCCTAGAAACAAAACCGTGAGGGAATGGTAAGCCCAAAGCGGACAATATCGTGCTACGGTGGTGGAGCGGGCCCGGGAAGTGATCCGCCTCGGGCCGGGATGTGACACATCGACTATTTTTTTTCTTCTCTTTTTTGTGTTCATTTATCTGCACATTATTTTGGTTTGTTGAAATTTCGACTGCAGTTTACTTTGTGCTGGACGTAAAATGTTTTTCTTCAATGATTATATATAGCTTCAGTAGTGGGTTTCTTTGGTTCTTGTCATGCTTGGTGGTTAACCATGTTTTTCACAGCGGATCACCTTCTTTAATTGCATGTTCAATAGAGAGTTGAAGAACACATATGATCACCTACTTTTTACTAGGTCATGCTCATACTTAGTTGTTTATTTTAGCAAGGATTTTACTATAACTCTTACTTTCAGAGTGCATCCCAATGTTCTTCAATCTTCGTTGGTTTTAGCTTTACCTTCTGACTAGCCTTGCTATATTCAATCAATGATAAAATATACATGTATATATGTGGTAATATGTGTATGTGTGTGTGTGTGTATATGTATGTATGTATGTATATATGGATTGCACATATGCTCAGACATGCCACCCAGCCCTAAACATTAGAAAAAGTTTGTTCTCCTTAGTTGGTAATAGAATTTGGCATCTTTCAATGCACGATGAAGGTATATTGTCAATAATAAAGTTGGGATTGTTATTATGAGAATTTGTTTCGGAATTGAGAGATTGAATTGCTGTTTCGGAATTTGGAAAAATTTTGGTTTTTGTGTGATCTTTTTGGTTTAGGAATAGATCGATTGTTTTCTTTGATGCATAATATTGAATTTGGATGGAATTGATTAAATTTTGCGTTGTTTTAGGCCGTTGTGTATATTAAGTCCGTAGTCAAAATTAGGGACTGTTTTGTATAATTTTCTACATTCGTGATTGTTCGACACGATAAAAATAGGGTTTTTTTGGTTTGCTGATTTTCATGTGCTTTGTAT
This sequence comes from Heteromeles arbutifolia, assembly GCA_024362995.1. Lineage (NCBI taxonomy): Eukaryota > Viridiplantae > Streptophyta > Magnoliopsida > Rosales > Rosaceae > Heteromeles > Heteromeles arbutifolia. The sequence goes on from JANCRC010000012.1 coordinate 21,383,054, forward strand.
TCATGATTGTTTATTTTGTAAAGGAAATGCAAGATATGACAGAGAGGCAAGCATTTTTCTAATCTATGTCTATCATGTTTTCACTTTGTTCAATTTGATTTGATTTAGCCTCGTTGCTTTTGAGGAAACCAAATTAAATCTGCCTTTCAATCTTTGTATGCCATGCTTATGTTCTCCTTTATTGGGAGATTAATTTACTGTTTAAAATTGGTTACATTCTCTTATAGTTGCCCCCTTTGTTGGTTCTGAAAAAACAAAGTGACATGTGGATTTCTGTCTTTCTATATCATGCTTATGTTGAAATGTTATACTTGCCAAAACCATATGTTGAAATGTTGGATTGGTAAACGTTTTTTTGTTGTTCTATTTTTAGGACTTCATTAACCGTTTAGAAGCGGAGCCAACGATGCGAGAGCAGAAGGGGAGCAAGCATGTGAGGTAATTTTTTATGTTGAATTAAGTGGTTTTGAATTCAGTCAAATATTTGTGTGCAAGTTTGGTTTATTGCGATTCATGTTTGCAGTGATATTATTGTAACATCAATCCTAAAATGTATTGTGTCAAGAACCAATAAAAGGAATGTAATGTGTAAGTGCGTTTGATTATTCAAATGCAAAATTTTTAATTTTTAGAATGAGAGTTACAATTCGGTTTTGATAAATGATTGAAGGTTTCTCTATGATTCTATTGTTGTTTTGATAATTATAAGTTTAGATAACGAAAGAGATAGAACGAAAATAAAAGCTTAGAATATGGTGAATAATATGTTGGTATGTGTGTGTGTTCTCTTCGGGAAAATCGGTTGCTGTTTTGATAAATTGTAAAATTTATTTTACTTGGTCTGCATGCACGTCCGATTGCTTGCCTTCCCATAGATGGGTTAAGTTGGACATCCAGAAGTATAAGTCGAGATGCCCCACCAAATATTTCTCGCCTCCACGTGGCTTAATTGGGCGAAAGAACATGTTACCGGCAGAAGAATTGTTAAATCTAGCCATGGACCATTCCCGCCCCTCATTAGTTAGATTGAACAATCCTCTGCTGCTCGGGTGTTCATTGGCTCAGTTAAAGCATGTGGAGAAGGTGTGTTATCAGCGAGGGTGTCTCGATTTATACTTTTGGATGTCCATATTATATCTATCAGTGGGCAGGCAGATAATTGGGTGTGTGTTTAGAGCTGGTGAAAAGAAGAGACTCTTTGAGTATAAATTGACGGCAAGCGATTACCTTGGAGAGAAAAGATGAAGGTGATGATTGTTTTCCAAGTGATTAGAGCTGAAATAACTCAGCCGATTATATATGTGTTATACACACGAACGCCAAGCTGCTTCTATTTGATCCATCTGTTCTGCACTCATTTGCTTCGTTTTTACAATTACAAAATAATTTTTTTTTTGTGCATGTGTGTTTGTCCTCAATGCTTATTCTAATTAGAGAGAAAATGAGTACAAATTATCAAGAATCAGTATAGCTTTAGATATCAATAGAAATACAACGAAAATGAAAGTAAAGAAAATTTTGAATCTGATGAATGATATCTTAGTGTGTCTGTATGCATGATGCACATACTGTAAGGTAATGGCTTTCATTGTTATTTGGTTGCATTTGCCTCTAGTTGCTTTCGCAGGTCCTGACCGATTAATTTATCAATTTTTAGGTGGCAATCACCTTTTATATTCATATTGACTATTTCATGGTTTATAGATATGGTTTGATTTTGATTGCTAGATGAGGAAATCAAGCGTCTTTGTGACTTGGTTTTCTTTGTTTTAAAATATATGATGCCATGCCTGTATATGTTGTTATATGTCTGTTTATTTTTAACAATTTTTTTTGTCCATGTTTATTTCTCCTCGCTCTGTCGCTGCATTTGCGTGCTTTGTTTGTTCACGTGGCTTGAACTGTCTATTTGCCGGGGGTTTTGGTTTAGTCGCTGGCCAAAAAACCTCTATGGTCATCTGTATCTTGCTATTTGTTTAGAATGCATGGTTGGATTCATATGTGTATGAATTTGTAGCTGTTTTTTCTTATCAAAGCAGTCGAAAAGGAAGGTCTGTGGTTTTGTGCCCTCGAAAAATTTGTTTTGGAAGACGGAAGTTTATCCTCTTCTTTATGATTTTCTTTAGGGGGTCTAATTGTTTTGAAAGAGGACAAATTTACCCTCTTCTCTGTGTGTTTGTACAGGGAGATAATTTGTTTTAAAAGATGACAAATTTTTTTTCCTTTAGGTGTTTGTGCAGAGGCTTAAATGACATGCGTTATTTCTTTGTGCATGATCATTGACCGGCTATGAAATATAATATGTATGTCATATGTATAACTCCATATTGATATGATCAGATTTCTTCAATTTGTATTTATATGAGGTTTGTATTTGTGTGAGGGTTGTCAAAGACTCCATTTAATGATTCCAATGTGTGTGTTCTTTTGGGGCCGTTTTGTGACCATTTGGTTTTCATTTTTCAGTTTTTGTTTAAATTTATTTTTGGATATTTCCAATAACTTTACTTTAGTGTGTGTATATATAGATTTATATATTACAATTTAGTATAAATATATATATTATCTTCTTCTTAGGGTTTTTTTAAGCATTTACCTTCTTAGAATATCATTTTTAGAAAAAGCTGGAGCGTTGCATTTTATAGCGCCACGTAACTTTCTTTTCATTGAAGTGAGATGTACGGAGGAAACTCGGTGGGAATTCCTTAACACACGATTTTCTGTCTCAGAAATTGTGGCTTATGTGCATGTATCAATGTTATATTAGATATATCAATATTTTAAATAGCTGACTCATTTTATTCCTATCACTTTTCAGATTTTACTTATGTAGATATTGACTCTTCATTTCAGATTTTACTTATGTAGATATTGACTCTTCATTCTTTTAGATGATTGACATATTGGATGATGGAACCATGGTAGCCAAACTTGGTCCGCTTGATGATAAAAATTTTACAAGGCTATGTGCTCTGTCTAATTTTATAGACCTCCGTCATTAATTTTTTCTTTCTCCTTTTTAACTATTGACGTGGTTTCAAGATGTTGGAAGAGTCATTTTCTAGGCACATGTGGAGGGTCAACCAAAGGTTAATAGATTTCTATATTTAATATTTGTGTTTTTTTTTTCGGCTGCGTTAATATTTCCCGGTGTTACTGTCTGAGAAGCTAAAGAGTTGTGTGTTGCCCTTTTGAGAGGTTCAAAGCTAGTATTTAGAGTTTGCCTCGATTTGGTATCGCTCTACCCCTATGTAACATCCCACATTGCCCAGGGGAGTGATCCTTAAATGTATATTCCCATCCCTACCTAGCACGAGGCCTTTTGGGAGCTCACTGGCTTCAGGTTCTGTAGGAACTCCGAAGTTAAGCAAGAAGAGGGCCAGAGCACTCCCAGGATGGGTGACCTACTGGGAAGTTGCTTGTGAGTTCCCAGAAACAAAACCGTGAGGGCGTAGTCGGGGCCTAAAGCGGACAATATCGTGCTACGGTGGTGGAGCGGGCCCGGGAAGTGGTCTGTTCCGGGTCGGGATGTGACAATCTAGTATTCGGCTTTTAGTCATTCATAATTCTCTTATCTTATCGCTTCCGCATTGCGTTATGGTTACGTCACGTTAATGATGGCCAGCACGCCCTGATTTCCAGGTCGGGGTGTGTCACCTAGATGTCCAGTCAACTGCTGCGCCTCAATGCATTTTAGGGAGAACCAGCTAACTCTGGGTTTGAGTGGCATTTCACCCCTAACAACATTTAGATTAGGACTTTCCCATATATTAGGCCTTCATTATGGGATATCCTGATTTGCTATTGTGATATTTTCAAAAATAATAGGCTGCTTAAAGCATCAATACTGTGCCTAATGTCTAAACATATAAAACTCTTTTTTTCTATATGAAACACATGTGCTTCGTATTTTAGATGTGAATGACAAATTTCTCAATTGGATAATAATTCTAAAGCAGTTCCTTTGACAATAATGATATGATAGATTAAATTGTTGTGCATCTAACAATAAATCTGTTGTTTGGAAGTTAGCTGTTTCCTTAATTTTTGCGTTGCCTATTCTCATAACTCAATCTAATATGTTGTGCGTGTGCCGGAGATGTGTTAAAATAATTAACCTCTTCATGCATAACAAATTTCTTCTTCAATTCCATTTCCTCATTAGTGTAGGTGCAACCTTTGGATTTACCTCTCGGTTTAATTTCGTTTAAGTATTTCATGTGGTGGACCATGCCAAGATTCAGCGTTGCATTAATTTTTAATTCTACTTAGGCCTTTTCAACGGTTCTCAACTCGCAACGAACATATTCAATTTCCCAAACCAACTCAACATATGTACTCTTCCAAAACAAATCGTGTTGAGCTATGTATACCTGAAAATAGACGTTTGGAAAGATGCCTAGCATAACTTTTGTTAGAATGTGGCCGCTTATGGCCAGTAGTTTATTCTTCCGCAGATGGTACATTTAAGGTGATTGGATAGTGAGATTTCTAATGAGGTGTTGGACAAACATTTTGGCGGTAGGAGTATTAAATTTGACTGGACTTTATTTGGGAGGTGGGGTATTAAAGATGATTGGAGGAGGATTTATGTGTGTTTGTGTATTTAAGAGGATTGGAGGATGAGTTTTGGGTGTTGGTTGTTGGAACCAAATTAGGGCATTATCGTGTGTGGAGGAAGTGTTTGAACTCGACAACCTGCAAAACGAAAAACAACCGTAAGCAAGCCTAGGACCAGAGGGAAGGTGTGTGCCAACGTAAGGCTCTCCGATGGTCAAGTTAGAGAATTGTTTTAGACTTAAGCAATGTGCAAGAGAATTCAAGTGTTTAGATTGCGTTACAAGAGATGAATCCTAGACGAGTGTATTTATACCATGGGGAGAAAGACCTTTTTAGGATAGAATCCTTGTTCTAACCGGGAGAATCCAAGAGGATATCTAGGAGTAGATATTGCACCCTCTTATGAGTTGCAACGCACGCAAATTCCTAAATTATAGGAACTCCAAAACTTAAAGGATCTAATAATGTCCACATCTGGATCAGATTGTGTGTCTTGCAGAACAAGCATGGTCATCCAACGGAGTCGTTAGGACTCCGCCTATTGCCCCAGAACAGAGTGATGGGGGCACCGTTGCTCAATTTGGTCCAGCTTTACCCTGAGCTGATAAGTCCATGACCGGACTTGTGAGATAACTATGTTTGGATCAGCCTTACTCCGGCCTAGAAAATCATGGTCCCACAATTGCCCCTAACTATGCATATGTGAGGTAACCTGTTCCCTTTGAGGATGGATAGTTATCCAAAGATCATGCTTTCAAAGTAAACTGGAATACGTACCGTTTAGTCTTCTATCTTAATGTGTTGATCCGACTCTTGGCATTAAAATGGAGATGTCTCGAATTTATACATTCGTCTTTGAGTATCGTGCCATAATATCTGTAATGATGAGATTTTGTGTTTACACGAAAAATAAGAAATCTTCTTTGATATTCTGTACTATTGTTTTAACCGTCAGATTCACTAATCCCAAAGTATGTCGGTCCGTATTCAATGGTTGTATGATTTTGTCCAATGATGCCTATATAACCTCGAATCCTTTCCTTCCGTTTTACCAAAACCCTCAAATCACTCGTCGTAAAAAAAAAAGAGGCTCAAACTCTATTTGCATACCAATTCAAAAACTCCCCTTGTCTTCTCAAAGCCTTACCCATGGCGTTTTCAAGCAAAAACACCAAATCATCCAAAAATTTACCCTATAACTTTTCATTAACGAGGGTTTGTAACTAAGAGGAGGGCTAAACCTTTGTTGAAAACCACCAGGATCCCTTGGGAGCCAGTTAAAGACATTCACGCCACACTCCCAGCACAGTCTGATCCTCAGTGTCCATGCACTAGGATTTATCCTTGGTTCTTGGATTTGGGTCTACGCTTCCCTCGTTCTGATTTCTTGAAAAGCATCTTATTGTGTTACGACATGACCATATGCAATCTTTCCCTAGGAGCTGTCAGACTTATCTTTTGCTTCAAATTACTGAACCAATGGTATAGAGCCGACCTAGGCATTCAAGAATTCAAGATGTTGCACAACATCAAGATGGGTTTTAACGACCACTACTAGCTCTCAGCCAGACCTAGGTGGAGTTAGGGTCGAGGGAAATAAGCAAAAGCAATCCAGTAGCTCATCTTCACAATCGTTGGCTGACTTTTCTCAACCTTGATTGCTGGTCACGGATATCGTGCCTGAAGGTTTTAGGGAAGAGGAGGAGGAGATTCCCCTGCGAAGGAAAAGATACACTCCTTCTCGGACTCCCACTATCCTTAAAGCACCTGCCCCATTGTCCTTGGTGAACGTACCACCAACTTCATCTTCCTTGCTTCTAAAGCCAGCACCCCAGCCACCACTCGAGCCCAAGCCCGAACTTTCATCTTCGACATTTTCACTATTTCTGATGCAGGATGGGAAATAAAAGATTCATTTGGCATAAAGCACAATAAATTATTGGAAGATAAATTTATTTGCTGGAATAAAATGGGTGGGACATTTTTTATTAATGAAAATTCTCAGAGTGTTTCTCTGTTTCAGTTTTGTGCCTTTCTCTTTGTGAGATTGTTTTGCTTTGTTCTTCTAGTGTCTACATTGTAGGCTGGTACTAGAGACGGGGTTTTGGGGTTTTCAGGTCTCTTCTCTCACTAGGAGATAGTGGACCCTATATATTAGTTTTCCTTTTCGTTTTAATTCGTTTCTATCTGCTGCGCCCTGCATCAGTTGGTTATCAGAGCTTGAGACGTTCTTCAGACTAGCACATCATCTCTGTTGGTCGTCAAGTCTGGTTCAGTTTCTTTTACTTTTATTTTGAGAGTTATACATCATCGGAAGGCTCAGGGAATCTAAATTCCAATGCAACAAACTATGCATCAAACGAATGATATGCTGGTTTCGCGCAGCACCAACGCTTTGTGGTGTTTTGCCAGCAAAACACCACAAAGCGTTGGTGCTGCGCGAAACCAGCATATCATCTGTGTTGCGGGCAAGGTTTTGAGTTCATTAAAAATTACTTGACCATCAAGCCATATATCATTGGAAAGCCCTTCCAGTCTAGTTTCCAAATCTTTAAGCGGTTTTCCAATCCATTATTTGTGCAAAACAATATTCTCATTTTACTAAAACATGTCGCTGCAATCAGTATTTGAGGAAGCATATGTTCTACGAGCGGAAGTCCAAGAAACAAGTGCTTCAGATTTTTCAGGTGACAGAGTCCTAAATCTTAACCTTCCTCCAAATTTTGATCTTTGTTTAGATGGTTCTTGTGAAATTTGTTGTGGTATATGTCATTATAATTTTATGTATGGTGATGTTGTTGATGATCCTACAATTGATGACGGTACTGGTGGCCAAGAGTTTTCTCGGCAGGTTGGAGCGGATAATCAAGAGATGTATTTGAATTCTATCAAGGATATTCATGATGACAACAATCTGCTTTTTGAATTCAAAATTGAACACAAAAGAAAACAAATGAACACAATTGTTTTGACAAAGGTGGTGGAAACTTTTGCTAAGTTTCAATTCCATGATCCAATTTGGTTGGATTTTATACATGCTTCCATCAACAAGAAGTTGAGTGAAAGGATTGATTTGTTAAAAGTTTTGAATATTGATGCATTCTGTTCATATCCTGACGCTATAGTTCGATTCCAAGAGATGGCTAACCTCTTTATATTATATGCAAAGAATCTGTTTGTAAATGTGAAAAAGAAGACAAAGCATGGCAAGGCAGAATGGTTGCAGCACTTTGCGGTTTGGATACTTGTTCTTACAAACAAAACTCAAGGACAAGTTTTCTTCGAGAAAGGGAGAATGATGCAGGATGGGAAATAAAAGATTCAGTTGGCATGGAGCACAATAAATTATTGGAAGATAAATTTATTTGCTGGAATAAAGGGGGTTGGACGTTTTTTATTAATGAAAATTCTCAGAGTGTTTCTCTGTTTCAGTTTTGTGCCTTTCTCTTTGTGAGATTGTTCTGCTTTGTTCTTCCAGTGTCTATGTTGTAGGCTGGTACTAGAGATGGGGTTTTGGGGTTTTCAAGTCTCTCATCGCACTAGGAGATAGTGGACCCTATATATCAATTTTCCTTTTCGTTTTATTTCGTTTCTATCCGTTGCACCCTGCATCAGTAATGATGCAGGATGGGAAATAAAAAATTCATTTGGCATGGAGCACAATAAATTATTGGAAGATAAATTTATTTGCTGGAATAAAGGGGGTGAGACATTTTTTATTAATAAAAATTCTCATAGTGTTTCTCTGTTTCAGTTTTGTGCCTTTCTCTCTGGGAGATTGTTCTGCTTTGTTCTTCTAGTGTCTACGTTGTAGGCTGGTACTAGAGACGGGGTTTTGGGGTTTTCAGGTCTCTCCTCGCACTAGGAGATAGTGGACCTTATATATCAGTTTTCCTTTTCGTTTTATTTCGTTTCTATCCGATGCGCTCTGCATCAATTTGCTCCACCGCAATCAAGAAGAGTTGCAACTTCTCCTCATGCGTCATCTTCCGTTCCCGTTCTTCCATCAAAGAGTTTCGTGGAGGTGCCTTCTCGAATCAACAATCCTCCGTTAGTAGCCCCAACAAGGAATGAAGGGACGGTGGGACCTCCTCTCGTGATTAGGCCCTCAGTTGATCACGTCACTTTTCCTTTCGAAGCTAGCGGTCTTCGGAACATAAACTACGCTCGAGCCTTCTTGGTACTATAATTGCCCTGCGGACTATAAAGAAGTCTGTACGTCTCTTGAGGACATCTTGATGCGGTGTTCGTTACGAGGTAATTTTCCATTCCCTTATTTTCTTTCCATGAGTGTATTTCAATATTGCTGCTCTTCTATATAGCTCCTTGTTTGTTAGGCTAATGCATGGACCGAGGTGGCTCTATTCCGTCAAACGAGGCGGATTTGAGAACTTGAACAAACATCCCATTAAGAGATGGAGACAAGGTTGGAGTTGGAGTGACGGTTGTCTCTTCAATTGGAAGTGCTTAAGAGGATGCAGGTTGAGCAACAAGCTTTGAAGGATGATCATGAGGCAGAAATACACAAATACACTGCTACGCTTGAGGAGATAAAGGCCAAAGACTACCACGAAGATCTCATGAGGGCGAGAGAAGAGTTGAGGTTGGAGTGGTGAGCCAGGCTGAAGCAGATCAGGCCCTAGCATATTCGAGGGACGAGTCAGGGCGTATATTGTCTTCAGAACGTAATGTTAGGCAGCAGAACATGCTGCTTTCAGTTGGAAGTTAGACATCTTCGCTAGGAGGTTGACTAGAAAGAAAATGCTCGTATCGCGGACCTTCAGCGGCTCATCGACATATACGTCTCTGAAATATCAGTCTTTCGCGATATCCACCAGAAGATGCTCATAGAGGAATATGATGAAGGATGTAACTTGGGGTTTCTTACAGGTTACGCTCTACGAGATCACCTCAAGGGTTGGGATGTTTATAAGATCTTGGAAGAGATCAAACACATAGATATTTCTGTTTAAGAGCATCTACTGAATGAAATTTTAGAGTTACTAGTAGTTGAGTTTGTGCACCTCGTCCACACTTTTCTTCAATTTTCCTTTGCAACAGGGAGATAAAGGAAAAAAAAATAAAATTGACGCGGGGAAGTCACACCACATATCCTTTCGTACACAAAAGCGCTGCCAATCCCACCAACATTCAATCTTGCTAGTCAGCCATGGACATTGCAGCACCCACGTTCCCGTCGTCCCACAACTGATTTCGCCCACGTCCAATGGCTGCCGCAGCTCTCTCCCTCCTCCCCTCCTCCTCCTCCTCCTCCTCCTCCTCCTCTCCCCACCTCCTCTTCCCGCCCTCTTCTTCTTCTTCGTCCTCCTCCGCCTCCTCTTCTTCTTTGTTTGTATCGGGTGGGACCCATTTGAGGACCCACGTCTCTCTTAGTTCCTGGCCGTCGTCATCTTCTTCGTCCACTTCTTCTCCATGGAAATTCAGCAAGAAACGCAGCGTTGGGAGAGTATATGCTGCTTCTGGCGATTACTATGCCACTCTTGGGGTTCCCAAATCTGCCACCAGCAAGGAAATCAAAGTCGCTTATAGACGTTTGGCTCGCCAGGTAACTGTTTTCACACCCTAGTTTTTTTGGAGTAAATTTGTTTAAGTTACTTTGGAAATTGTAAAAACCTCGACATTCAAGTGTGGGTATTATGCATATGTATGCATTTTCTCAGCAACCAAACAACTGGTATATTTGCAAAATTATAGTATGATTTTTCTAGATTAAACGATGACATATTCCATGCTTTTGTTTTGATATAATTCTAAGTAACTTATCAAAATTCATGGCTTGCTAGTGCTTTTGTTTCTTGTTAAAAGGAGAAAGCTTTAGAAACATTAGGAAGCCACTGCAATTTATGCCATGGTTGTGTCACACGAGATACGATCAGATTCAATTTCTTTGGGACTTATGATTGTATCTAAAGTTACTGTATTTTATCCATTTTGAATGAGTAATTAGCACTATATGTTTATAACTATTTATGTAATTCTGACCTTCTTATGTATTGTTATGCTCTCAAGTACCACCCTGATGTCAACAAGCAACCAGGAGCAACCGAAAAGTTTAAAGAAATCAGTGCTGCATATGAGGTATGAGACATGCTTTTCTTTATCTCATCTATCCTAAAGACATGCATCACATTCACATAGCAAGCAATGAACTTAGAATATATGATACATTATATAGTTTGTGCTGTTCAATTGAAACTTTTGAAAATGCAGCCGGTGCATTCTATCCGTATACTTGTGGTACTCATTGTTCATTATCTTTTATTGGCGTACATTGGTTACTGGCACAAGAAACGTATTTACAGTACAAAAGAAATATCAAAATTCAATCCAATCTTTTTACATATTCTATACGGATTGTTATTTTGTCGGAGGTTTTGCTCCTCTTACTGTTAATATTAAAAGCTCGTTCTTAATTTACTGTTAACAGAACTGCCATAGAAGCATATGCTGCATATCTAAGTTAGACTCTGAATCAGTGAGCAACAGTAATCCAAACTCACCTTAGTTATTTGTATTAGCACGTATGCTCATAATCTATCCAAGTATGACCTCCGTCTCCATCTTTATCAATGAAATCACCAATACTGCAGTCAAATTTTGTTTCTTGGCTTCCCTTCATTTCCAGGGTTCTAAGTTTGAAACATGTACGAACTCTTGTAGTCTGCAATCATTTAATATTGGGGTTTATGCTTGTTGTTTCCTTAGTCTCCAATGAAGTACAGTATCTTGCTTATCTTTTCTTTTCACATTTATGATATTGTCTGTTGAATTCTGAAATACGACCCTGTCAGGTGCTATCAGATGATAAGAAGCGAACTTTATATGATCAATATGGTGAAGTTGGAGTTAAGAGCGCTGTAGGGGGAGGTTCAAGTGCCTATACGGTAGTGGATGCAGTCATATATATATTTTTGCTAATTCATCTGATAAATAAATCAATGTGAAGTATGGCAGTCACTTGATGTATGTAGAAACTTGCATGTCAATCATATTGTTGCACACTATGCAGTATCCAGTTGTTGGGATATTCTGGGGCAACAAGGCCTCCATTTGGTCATTCTCCTTTCTGAAACTCAGGTTGTAAGAACCACAGTAAACAACAACAGACATGCACTTGCACACACATATTTTAGAGTTAATGAGAGGCTACTTTGCCCCAGATTCATAAAAAAATAGAGGATATGTTTCTCCTTGTTAACCTTAATTAATATTCAAAGGTATATGCTATTTCCTCTGCAACATTCTTTATATAGTAGTATTATTTAAAAAGGTGTATGCTACTGTCTCTGCAACTTTCCTTACATAACAGATTTATTTGAGGAGTAGACAATCCCAACCTACCAATCATTTTAGAGAAATTATGTTACTTTTAGTTAATTGCTGCTTTGTTTATGTGGCAAACCATGCCTGTGTGTTGTCTGCATAGATTATTGGTCGATATTCATGCTGAGTTTGTATGTTCAGTTGTTGCCTTTTCTTGAACAGGTTGCAGAATCTTATTAGCATATATTGATCACCTGAATTGCATGCCTAGTTTACCTTTCACCTGTAATCAATGGGAGAGAACTTGTCATCCCAGTTTTTTTATGCAATATCCTCTATTCTCATGACAATGTTTATTTGTTGGAAAAGTATTGCAATCAGAGCTGTTTCCTCGATTGTTAATTTGAGTTCTTTGCTGAATGTTGAATTTTATTAAAAATAACTGTGTTCTTATTCTTTGACATGTATAACAGATGTTTTTCCTTTTAACATTATTATAGGTATCTGAGTAGACCTGTATAAGCAAATATAGAGCTCTGCACGGTTTTCGTAATCATTTGCTAATGATAACATATATTAAAGCTTAAATTACTTAATTTTTGCAGATGCTTATTAAAATTTAAACTGCACAACTTTTACTCCTATTTTGCAGACAAATCCTTTTGATTTATTTGAGACTTTTTTTGGGTCGAGTATGGGTGGATTCTCTGGTATGGATTCTGGTTTTGGAACACGTCATCGTAGCACTGTTACTAAGGGTGAAGACATCCGGTGAGTTATTATGTTGCAGACAATACATATGTTTTGATTACAACCATTTTTTTCCTACATACAACACTTATACTCACTTGATACTTAAGAAATCATATGTATAACAACCTTCTGTACATATTGGTTAATAGTGTGGCCTGATTATGTCTGCTCCGATTTGCTTCTTAGTAAACAAGTTTTCTAATAAATTGTTAATTAGTTATAACACACATTCAACTCGATCAGGAGAGAGAAGATATCTTTTGTTCTTTACAGTGAACTTGGTTTATGATTATAAAATGATATCATATGGAGAGATTCTTATTTTAGCTCAATTCTTTTGCTCTTTGTGTAAATGTTTGGGAATTTTATTTTCTTCGGTTTTGAGGATGTGCTTTGAGTTGCTTCACTAATCAGTAGCACAGTTGTTTATTGTCCTTTTATTAAACTTATGTGATAACTGCAATTGTACTTGACGAGTATAATGATAAAGAATATTAGAGCCTCACTGCTACTTGATCACATGTATACCACCTACTATTTGGAACATGTTATTTTTGTCTACTATTTGTGGTGATTTTGTCTTCACTGTGTTAGAAAATTTCTTACTTCCATTGTTCAGTTATTGTTGCAATACAAAATGAATATACAATCAATGGTTTTTTGTTGACCTTTGGTCCAAATATGTTCAGTTATGACATCACTTTAGAATTTTCTGAGGCTATATTTGGAGTGGAAAAAGAATTTGAACTATCCCATCTGGAAATTTGTGAAATTTGCACTGGAACTGGTGGTAAAATAGGCTCTAAAATGCGGATTTGTTCTACTTGTGGTGGGAGGGGTCAGGTTATGAGAACAGAGCAGACACCTTTTGGCCTGTTTTCCCAGGTAAGGGCTTCTGGTTTCTATTCTATTGATTTTTCATTTTGCACTCTGATATTTTGTGCATTTTCATATCAAATAAAAATCAGAAACATTCATTTAGTGTGATTTCTCAAGGGTTATCGCTTAATGTTTTAACTGCTTAGTTGCCTATGGTTAGAAATTTGTCCAGTTTTGCATTGAATCCAGTTTAAATTCTTCTAATGGCTGATTGCATCTCTAAAGAGTACCTTGATTATTGGTATTATTTTAGAATAGAACTGGATAAAGGTTTGCACTAGATAGCACCAACTGGCGATAAGACAAGAAAACACTGTTTGAGGTAAATTTGAATGTGATCAATACATCAAGGAAGGGTATGGTTTACAGTGGCATTCTGCACACAGGAAGGCCAAACATAGAACGGTCTGTGGTAGTGAGAAATGAAAGCATGGCCGATTCTTGATCTCATAAATGGAACTGATTGCTTGTGGCGTCATTGAGTTCTACATGTTCATGAATGTAATAAATCTACGATACATTTGATGTAGCTACATGTTAGTTTGTTTTTAAGTACTATATGGAACTGATTGTTCAAGTCCACAACTAATTGTGACCACGGGCTTATATTTAAGTTTATATTGCATCACTCGGGTATTGGCACCCTGTATTCTATGCAAGACTAGTTACATGATTATTTGAATAATCTTTCTGGTCATGTTAGGTTTCCGTATGTCCAAATTGTAGTGGAGATGGTGAAGTCATTTCTGAATACTGTAGGAAGTGCTCTGGTGAAGGATGTGTCCATGTTAAGAAAAGTATTAAAGTTAAAGTTCCTCCTGGTGTTAGCACAGGAAGCATTCTGAGAGTTGCTGGAGAGGGAGATGCCGGGCCGAAAGGGTAGGTGGCTGAATTTCATTTTGTTTTTGACCATGCATTTTCAAGTTGCTGTCTTTGTTTATGTGTAAAGTAGATAATCTGTTATATATGAATAGAAAAAGTATGAATGTTCTCTGTCATTCATCCTTTTCAAGCATATAGAAGGTGCATATTCAATATTTATGATTAAAAATTTGTTACAATTTATTTTTTTGGTTGTGTCGATAGAACATTAACTACTTTGTGGGAGCACTATTGATACTACAAAGTTTATAGAAGGCTCACAGATAGCATTACAACAGTAAAATCATGTGAAGATTCTCATCTAAAACAAAAGTCATGTGATGATGAGTGAGACATTGAAGACCTATTCATCTTTTTTGTATAGTTTTTTTCCCTTTTCTTCTTTTCTTAGTCCTGTTGTTGTATCACCAATTTATGTCATATGGACTTTGCATGTGTACTGTGTCTAATTTCTATATTGTTTCAAACCGTTCCCTTGTTCGCTGCTTGTCATGTTGACCTCTGTACTGTATGAAAATTGTAGTAGTTTTGTTTAGCCAGTGTGTTGAGGATTTAATATTCTCAAGTATTATAGCCATCATTCATCTCAATTTTCCACTCCAGCTACTCTGGCAGAATGTTAAATGTTTCTTCCTCTCCTTGAGAGAGTACTTTTTTGGGTGAAATAAAATTTGTACTTGGCAAATTCACAAATTATTATTTGTGCATTTAGCTTCAGAGTCTGTGTGTGAGATACTGTGATACACAGTTAGCATCAATTGCTGATCTTCATTGCACTCTGAAGTGGTGCCTGCCTATGCCTATGTCTCCTCAATGTAGGAGAGCCAACGTCATAAATTGTTGCCGTGGGGGCGTGCGTTTGTGCAGCCCTTGTAAATAAAAAAAAAATGCTGATCTTGTTATACCATCAGGGGCCCTCCGGGGGATCTATATGTATATCTTGATGTTGAAGAAATAGAAGGAATTCAAAGAGATGGGATAAATCTCTCCTCAACGGTTTCTATCAGCTATCTGGATGCCATATTGGGGGCTGTTGTTAAGGTATAGTTTGTTATTTTTATTCAGCATAACTTTAGATAAATTCATGCCTCCATTAATTGTTATTTTAGAATCTTATCCCACGGAAAAAGTATCTCACTAAACTTACACCATTTTCAATGCCTTGGAGTAGTAGAAATTTTAAAGTATACATGCTAATCAGCGGGCCTGCATCATTAAATTTTTTTTGTAACTTTGTGGATGAAGCTTAGATCTCAATAAACATAATGCTCCTTGAATACTCCCTTCAGTATGCTGACACGTGGATGTGTGTATGTAAACTAGTTTTCTATTACATGATGAGCCATTGGTTTACTGCATCCACACATTTTGAGACCAAATAATTCCATATTTTCAATATGCCCATTTGTCATTTCCTTTTTACAAGCTGAAATTCTAGTTTTGTTGATTTATCTTTTCTATTTTTTTTTTTAATTTTAAATTTTCTACCAACTTCTTGAATCCAGAGATTTATAGGGCTTTCCGTGTTTGTCTGGAATGTTTTATCTTTTTCTCCTTTTTTTTCCACTATAGCTCACTGGTATCTTTTTTATGACCAATCAATTGAATTTCTCGCATCTAAAATAGGTAAATACAGTTGAAGGAGTTACCACACTACAAATCCCACCAGGTACCCAACCTGGGGATATTCTCGTCTTAGCAAAAAAAGGAGTACCAAAGTTGAACAAACCGTCAATACGTGGCGACCACATATTTACAATTAAAGTAACAATACCAAATCGTATCAGGTATACATTTTTCTCTTTTTATTTTTAGTTTCATTGTACTGGGTAGCTGTAGTGGATAGTGTCACGAATTCATCTCCCTGTATGGTCGTACTTAAATGCATTGTTGCAGACGTCAAACACACTACAGTTTTGGTGTATGCTTTGTGGCAGTATGTAACCTCTTCTAGTGGTAGACCATCCATGAAAAGTTAAAAAGACATGAATTGATTAAAAGATTTTTAAAAGAAACATGAATAAACATGAACATGATAATAGCTTCTTACAATATGAAATGTCTAACTTCAAAAGTAAGAAGGAAAAGTAAAAGGTGTATCGGCACTGCTGAGAAGGGTGTCACTTGTCAGCTACCATCATTCAATAGGTGTTGTGCTGTCGTAGCACACTCATGAAGACATAAACGAGTAATGGTTGAAGAGAAGGGGGCATGCTTGTTTACTCGATTCATAAATAATACACATCAAAGAGATCTTTAAGTTTCTATTTTCTTGTAAAGATGTAAGTAATCTCTAAAGAATGGGCGTTTTTTGAGATTTAACCCACATTTTTATTTTTCAATTATAGTTCCAACGAGGGTGAATTGCTGCAAGAGCTTGCTTCACTGAGTAATACTACCACTAGACATTCACGCACTCGCCCTAAATTGCAGCCAGCTAGTAAGTGATCGCTTTGTCATTTGAGGATGTTTTCTTTGTTTGTGCTTGCTTCAAACACTTTATAGAGTTTCAGGTTCAGTGTACAGATTTATGATTCATCTGACTTGAATTTGATGCTTTTGCTTCTGCAGCAACTAGTATGGAAACTGAGGTGGGAACGGTTGGGGAGAAAACAGAGGAAGGAGATGATCAAGATGACCCATGGAAGAAATTAAAAGACTTTGCAGGGTAAACCTCTCTCTCTCTCTCTCTCTCACACACACACACACTCTCCCACACACACACACGCACGCACACTCATATCTTTCACCTACTGAGTATTTATGCTACTCACTGCTGTCACTAATTATTACTGAGTGAAAATTCAATATCTATTTGTAAAGGTCTAAAAAAGATATCGAAAATGTGGTTGCTATCAATTTCCTAGAGATACTCTCTTTTAATTGTGGCATCTCCATATATGTATAAGCTCCTGAGATGCTATTCTGCTTTCATGTGTAGAGTAATCTTCTCTTCAGATGCATATTATTCTGTCATACGTGTTTTTATCTTCTCGTGATTAAAGCACTCATCATCTGCACTGCAACTGACAGTAAAAGTTTGTTGAATTCGCAGGTCTGTTGCAAATGGTGCCCTAAAATGGCTGAGAGACAACCTCTAGTCTGGTGTGTTTAGGAGGTCTACTCCAAACTTACACTTGATGTTGGCTAAAATTCAGCTGTAGATTTTTTGTTTCTTCCTCCCATAAGGGGTATTGGACGAGCCGTGCAGTCAAATGCTTCCAGTGTCTTACAGAAATTAACTTGCCAGCACTGCAGCGAAGATCTTGAATTATGCTGTAGCCAACATTATTTTGTAGTTTTAACATTTGTCAAATGATACAGAATCACCTGCTGCAAGCACAAACTGATTTGTATCATCTAGCAGGCTAGAGGGGGCATCAAATTCTTGTTAGTGGATATCTCAATTTCAGATTGAATTTCTTGTGATAGTTATTGGTTGTCAAGAGTATTTACTATTAGTCGGTGACGTTTTTGTAAACGTATAATTGGGTTATGAGGAAGTACTGAGGACTTGATATTTAGTTACATCACTAGCCGAATCATGCGAAGAAATCGCAGGTTTCTGTCATTACCTTAATCTCATTAGTTTCTTTCACTCCTTTGCTTCTGTCTTGGTTCCAACAGATTTCACACCTATGACAAATGCTTCTTTGGTCCATTCTCTTCCCCCCGAGGCATCTCAAGCTTAGACGCTCGAGTGCTTCTGGGGTGGTTGCCCTGGGGGATTTGTTTTGAAATTCCTCTTGGGTGCAAGCCATATGACTAGTCTGTTATCTTTCTCGCCACTGTGGAGACTCATGTATTTTGCAGTTCAACCTTCCCCTTTTTCTTCTTGTTTAACACCAACAATGGCTGAAGTTGCAAACCGGAGGATGCAAAGGAGAGCGTGAAACTCTGTTTGGACAGGTAGAAAGAAATGTCCTTGGAGATGGATGACTTGTTGGATGAGTGGAAGACTGGAGTTCTGAAACGACAAGTTGTGAAACAAGAAGCAGCAAGTGCTGCTAAAGCCATTATCGAAGGGTCTCAAGAAAGATATACCCAAAAGATGAAGTGATTGATAAAGATATTTAATTGAGTTGTGTATGTGACAGAATTATCTTTATTCAGAAGGACAGGAGAGAGTCAACTGATTGGTTAGATGCACTTGGATAACTTAGTAAGCCGGTGTTATATTCCAAGATTTGAAACAAGATTTTATAGTAACTAGTATAAGCTTCAAATTGACTTTCAAAATGAATGTTTTATTATGGAGACAAATGAAGCTTATATGTTGGAATGCCCGAGGTATGGGTCATGATGCCACTCGTCGGGTGTTAAAAAAGTTGGTTCGGATTCACGCTCCACCAATGGTGTGTATTTATGAGCCTTTCATTACTCTTGCATCCATTCATCATTCTTTTTGGAATTCTTTACAGTTTTTTTATTTTTGTTTTTTTATTTTTTTTGTTTTTTTTTCTATTGCTACAAAACGATCGAACTCTGTTTGAGTCAAATATTAGGCTTTTAAGTGTTCTGAGTTTATTGGTGAAGTTTATTTCGACCTCATCACAACAGCTACCTATAAACGCACGCTTGTTTAATTATGCCGAAAACAGTGCAAATGCACTCCAAAGAAAAAAATTGTGTACTTTTGACACCCAACAAACTTTTGATCTTTTGAGTACTCATTCTTATGGTCCTAGTAGCGTATTATATGTATTCATTTTCTTAAGTTCCAAAGCGTGTCAAATGCACGCACCTTTGATCACATGAATGCCGAAAACAGCCCAAATACACTTTGTAAGGAAAAATTGTATACGTTTGACACCCAACAAGCTTTTGATCTTGAGTACTCATTCTTATGCACCTAGTAGCGTATTATATGAGTTTTTTTGCTTAAGTTCCAAAGGGTGTATAACGCAAAGAGAAAAACTATGTACTTTTTACACCCAATAAGCTTTTGATCATTTGAGTACTCATTCGTTTGGTCGTAGTAGCGTATTATATGTGTGTATTTGCTTAAATTCCAAAGGGTGTCAAACGCACACTTGTTTGCTCATATGAATGCAGAAAACAATCCAAATACTCTGTAAGGAAAAATTATGTACTTTTGACAGCCAATAAGCTTTTGATCTTTTGAGTACTCATTCATATGGTCATAGTAGCATATTATATATGTTTATTTTCTTAAGTTCCAAAGGTGTCAAACGCATGCTCGTTTGCTCACATGAATGCCGAAAATAGCCCAAATACAGTCCGTAAGGAAAAACTGTGTACTTTTTGACACCCAATACGCTTTTAATCTTTTGGGTACTCAATTTTTATAGTCCTAGTAATGTATTATATGTGTTTATTTGCTTAATTTACAAAGGATGTCTAACGCATGCTCATTTGATCACATGAATGTTGAAAATAGTCGAATACACTCCAAAGAGAAAAAATAAATTTTTATAGTCCTAGTAATGTATTATATGTGTTTATTTGCTTAATTTACAAAGGATGTCTAACGCATGCTCATTTGATCACATGAATGTTGAAAATAGTCGAATACACTCCAAAGAGAAAAAATATGTACTTTTGATACCCAATATGCCTTTGATCTTTCGAGTACTCATTCTTATGGTCCTAGTAGCATATTATATGTGTTTATTTGCTTAAGTTCAAAAGAGTGTGAAACGCATGCTCGTTTAATCACATGAATGCCGAAAACAGGCTAAATACACTCCAAGGAAAAATTGTGTACTTTTGACACCCCATAAGCTTTTGATCTTTTAAGTACTCATTCTGATGGTCCTAGTAACAGATTATATGCGTTTATTTGCATAAGTTTCAAAGGGTGTCTAACGCACCCCCGTTTGATCACATGAAATATGAAAATAGTCAAATACACTCCAAAGCGAAAAACTGTGTACTTTTGATACCGAATATTATTTTGATCTTTTGAGTGCTCATTCTTATGGTCCTAGTAGCATATTATATGTATGTATTTTCTTTAGTTCCAAAGGCTGTCAAACCCATGCTCATTTTCTCATATGAATGCCGAAAACAACCCAAATACACTCCGTACGGAAAAATTGTATACGCTTGACACCCAGTAAGCTTTTGATCTTTTGGGTACCCATTCTTATGCACCAAGTAGCATGTTATATGAGTTTTTTTTCTTAAGTTCCAAAGGGTGTCAAACGCACCATTGTTTGATCACATGAATGTTGAAAACAATCCAATACACTCCAAAGAGAAAAACTATGTACTTTTTACACCCAATAAGCTTTTGATCATTTGAGTACTCATTCGTTTGGTTGTAGTAGCATATTATATGTGTTTATTCACTTAAATTCCAAAGGGTGTCAAACGCACGCTCGTTTGCTTACATGAATGCGGAAAACTGTCCAAATACACAGCATAAGGAAAAATTATGTACTTTTGACAGCCAATAATCTTTTGATCTTTTGAGTACTCATTCATATGGTCACAGTAGCATATTATTTATGTTTATTTGCTTAAGTTTCAAAGGGTGTCAAACAAATACTCGTTTGCTCACATGAATGCCGAAAATAGCCTAAATACAGTCTGTAAGGAAAAACTGTGTACTTTTTGACACCCAATACACTTTTAATCTTTTGGGTACTCATTTTTATGGTCTAGTAACGTATTACATGTGCTTATTTGCTTAATTTACAAAGGATGTTTACAAGGTTCTAAAAGACGGTAGGCGCTAGTTGGGGCGGCGGGCTAGGGTCTAGCGCCTAGGCGGCTAGGCGGGGTCTAGGCGGGCGCCTAGGCGGACTAGGCGGATTTAAGTAAATCCATTATATTTCGTGTAAATAAGTGTCTGTTTATACTTAAAATATAAATAATTCCATCGCAAACTACAAAATAGAATAACATATGTATTATGAAGTATTGGAACATAATGAAAACATGGGGAACAAGCATATAGTGTGTGCTCATTTAAGTATTCAACAAGTCTCTTAGAATTTATTGAAAAAAATTAAATGCAAATTGAAAGTTATCTATTTTCTGTCTAAGTGAGTCGCAACCTAGGCAGGTGCCTAGGTGGGTCTGGGCTGGCTAGGCGGGCACCTCAGCTGGTCTAGGCGCCATTTCTTAATTTTCAAACGCCTAGGCATTAATCAGGGAGGTCGTCAGCCACCTAGCACCTAGGCGGCGTTAGGCGGGGATTTTTAGAACATTGGATGTTTATCGCACGCTCGTTTGATCACATGAATGCTGAAAACAGTCGAATACACTCCAAAGAGAAAAATTATGTACTTTTGATACCTAATATGCCTTTGATCTTTTGAGTACTCATTCTTATGGTCCTAGTAGCATATTATATGTGTTTATTTGCTTAACTTCAAAAGAGTGTCAAACGCACGCTCATTTGATCACATGAATGCCGAAAACAGGCTAAATACACTCTAATGGAAAAATTGTGTACTTTTGACACCCCATAAGCTTTTGATCTTTTAAGTACTCATTCTGATAGTCCTAGTAATGGATTATATGTGTTTATTTGCATAAATTTCAAAGGGTGAATAACGCACGCTCGTTTGATTACATGAAATATAAAAATAGTGAAATACACTCCAAAGCGAAAAACTATGTACTTTTGATACCGAATATTATTTTGATCTTTTGAGTGCTCATTCTTATGGTCCTAGTAGCATATTATATGTATGTATTTGCTTTAGTTCTAAAGGCTGTCAAACCCACGCTCATTTTCTCATATGAATGCTGAAAACAGCCCAAATACACTCTGTAAGGAAAAATTGTGTACTTCTGAAACCCGATATGCTTTTGATCTTTTGAGTACTCATTCTTATGGTCCTAGTAGCATATTTTGTGTTCATTTTCTTAAGTTTCAAAAAGGGTGTCAAACGCACGCTCGTTTGATCACATAAAAGCTGAAAACATGCCAAATAAAAAAAACTGTGTACTTTTGAAACCCAATTAGCTTTTGATATTTTGAGCACTCATTCTTATGGTTGTAGTAGCCTATTAAATGTGTTTATTTTCTTAAGCTCTAATGGGTGTCTAACCCAAGCTCGTTTGATCGCATAAAAGCTGAAAACTGTCCAAATACACTCCAAAGAGACAAACAGTGTAATTTTTACACCCAATAAGCTTTTGATGTATTGAGTACTCATTCTTATGGTCAAAATACACTCTAAGGAGACAAACTGTTTACTTTTGACACCCAATAAGCTTTTGACTTTTGAGTACTCTTCTTTATGGTCCTAGTAGCATATTATATGAGTTGAAGTGCTCAAGTTCCATAGGGTGTCAAATACACACTCGTTTGATCACATGAATGTCGAAAACCATCCAAATACACTTCAAATAGAACAACTATGTACTTTTGACACCTAATAAGCTTTTTATCTTTTTAGTACTCATTCTTAATGTCTTAGTGTACACATGTAAATTTCGTTGCATACAAATAATGCATCACAAAGCTCCACATGGCCTATGACTCATCACAAATGGACAAGTCATGAATGACATGTGGCACAAATCAAGCAAAGGAAGTAGAAAACTTCCCCAAAAAACTTGGCAAACAAGGGATAATCCCTCTTAAATTCGGCAAGGGCTCAAAATACTGTAAAAACCGGAAAGAAAGTTGAGGCATCTTCATAAAACAAGCAAGAATTGAAGATTGCTCACTAAATAGGCAACAAGGCCTCATAATTTCGGCCAAGGGAGTAAAGTGGCTAAAATTGAAACACAAAACATGCCTAAATTCTCCCATGGATAGATTAGGACATAAATCAAAGCCAAATCCACCCAAAGGCAAGCTTTGAGAAGCCTATAAATACAAGGTCCTCCAACAAGCATAAGGGTCAAAAAACCTCTTCAAAGAACATTCAAGGAAAGCCGAAGCTTTCTCTCAACCAAAGCCGAAGCACTCCTCTTGAAGAATCAACAAGCACTGGTGCCGATTCCTTCAAGACTTTGTTGCAAGCTCATAAACTTGTAACGAAATTCGATTCAAGATCAAGTCCCCAATACCCTTGAATCAACAAAATCCCACACCTTTGCCGCACCCCTAACTTGAAACAAAGACCGTCTATGTGTTGTTTTCAAGCTTAAAACTTGAAGCAATCATTCAATCGTTCATCCAAGATCAAGTCATCACGACACTTGGATCAACAACCTATGAATCTACATCAAAATTGAAGACTGAATCAGAGGAAAGTTGTAAACAGAGATTGTAACCGTACAAATTCAAATCAATACAAATCTACTTTGTACACGTGTTCTCGTTTCATTCGATACAGATTTTTCATGTTTACACTTAGTAACTTATTATATGTGTTTATTTTTTTAAGTTCCAAAGCGTGTCAAATTCGCACTTATTTGTTCCCATGAATATCGAAAACAACACAAATACACTCCATATAGAAAAACTGTGCACTTCTGAAAACAAATAAACTTTTGATCTTTTGAGTACTCATTCTTAATGTGTTAGTAGCTTATTATATATTTTTATTTACTTAAGTTCCAAAGCGTGTCAAACACACGCTCATTTGATTCCATGAATGACGAAAACAATCTAAATACACACCAAAGGAAAAATTGTGTACTTTTGATACCCTTTTGATCTTTCGAGTAATCATTCTTATGATCATAGCAACATATTATATTTTTTTATTTGCTTAAGTTACAAAGGGTGTAAAACACACGCTCGTCTGATCACATGAAAGCTGAAAACAGTCGAATACACTCCAAAGAGAAAAGCTGTGTACTTTTGATACCCAATACGCTTTTGATCTATTGAGTACTCATTCTTATGGTACTAGTAGCATATTATATATGTTTATTTTCTCAAGTTCCAAAGGGTGTCAAACACACGACCGTTTGATTATATGAACGCCAAAAACAGTCTAAATACACTAAAGAAAAAATTAAGTACTTTTGACACCCAATAAGCTTTTAATCTTTTAAGTACTCATTCTCATGGTCCTAGTGACATATTATATGTGTTTATTTGCTTAATTTACAAAGGGTGTCTAATGCATGCTCGTTTGATCACATGAAAGATGAAAACAGTCGAATACACTTCAAAGAGAAAAACTGTGCACTTTTGATACCCAATATTCTTTTGATCTTTTGAGTACTCATTCTTATGGTCCTAGTAGTGTATTATATTTGTTTGTTTACGTAAGTTCCAAGGGGAGTCAATGCGTCCTTGTTTGATCACATGAATGTTGGAAACAGTCCAAATACACTCCAAAGAGAAAAACTGTGTACCTTTTACACCCAACAAGCTTTTGATCATTTGATCACTCATTTGTATGGTCGTAGTAGCGTATAATAAGTGTTTATTTGCTTAAGTTCTCAAGGGTGTATAACGCAGCTTGTTTGATCACATGAAAGCTGAAAATAGTCGAATACACTCCAAAGAGAAAAACTATGTACTTTCGATGCCCAATATGCTTTTGATCTTTTGAGAAATTATTCCTATGGTCCTAGTAGTGCATTATATATGTTTATTTGCTTTAGTTCTAAAGGGTGTCAAAGGCACAGTTGTTTGATCACGAAAACTGTCCAAATACATTCCAAATAGAAAAAATGTGTACTTTTGACACCAAATAAGCTTTTGATATTTTGAGTACTCATTGCTAATATCTTAGTAACTTATTATTTGTGTTTATTTGTTTAAGTTCCAAATCATGTAAAACGCACACTCATTTGTTCCCATGAATGCCGAAAACAGCGCAAATACACTCCAAAAAGAAAAACTGTGCACTTCTAACAACAAATAAACTTTTGATCTGTCGATTACTCATTATTAATGTCATAGTGGCATATTATATTTGTTTCTTTGCTTAAGTTCCAAAGCGTTTCAAACGCACACTCATTTGTTTCTATGAACATCGAAAACAGTCTAATACACACCAAAGGAAAAATTGTGTACATTTGATACCCAATAAGGTTTTGATCATTCGAGGATTCATTCTTATGATCCTAGTAACATATTATATTTTTTTATTTGCTTAAGTTACAAAGGGTGTAAACGCAAGCTCATTTGATCACATGAAAGCTGAAAACAGTCGAATACACTACAAAGAGAAAAACTGTGTACTTGGGATACCCAATACACTTTTGATCTATTGAGTACTCATTCTTATGGTCCTAGTAGCATATCATATGTGTTTATTTTCTCAAGTTCCAAAGGGTGTCAAACGCACGCTCTTTTGATCACATGAATGCTGAAAACAATTGAAATATACTTTAAAGGAAAAATTGTGTACTTTTGACACCCAATAAGCTTTTGATATTTTAAGTAATCATTCTGATGGTCCTAGTAGCATATTATATGTGTTTATTTTCTTAAATTACAAAGGGTGTCTAACGCATGCTCGTTTGATTACATGGAAGACGAAAATAGTCGAGTACACTCCAACAAGTATAATTGTGTACTTTTGATACCCAATATTCTTTTGATCTTTTGAGTACTCATTCTTATGGTCCTAGTAGTTTATTATATGTTTTTATTTGCTTAAGTTTCAAAGGGAGTAAACGCACCCTTGTTTGATCATATGAATGTTGAAAACAATCCAAATACACTACAAAGAGAAAAACTGTGTACTTTTTACACCCAATAAGGTTTTGATCATTTGAGTACTCATTCCTATGGTTGTAGTAGCATATTATATGCGTTTATTTGCTTAAGTTACAAAGGGTATATAACGCACGCTGGTTTGATCACATGAACGCTGAAAACAATCGAATACACTCCAAAGTGAAAAACTGTGTACTTCTGATAACCAATATGCTTTTGATCTTTTGAGAAATTATTCCTATGGTCCTAGTAGTGCATTATATGTGTTTATTTGCTTTAGTTCTAAAGGGTGTCAAACGCACGCTTGGTTGCTCAAATGAATGCCGAAAACAGTCCAAAAATACTCGAAAGAGAAAAACTGTGTACTTTTTACACCCAATAAGCTTTTGATATTTTGAGTACCCATTCATATGGTCGTAGTAGCATATTAAATGTGTTTATTTGGTTAAGTTCGAAAGGTGCCAAACACACACTCGTTTGATCACATAAAAGATGAAAACAATCAAATACACTCCAAAGACAAAAACTATGTACTTTTTACACCCAATAAGCATTTAATCTTTTGAGTACTCATTCATATGATTGTAGTAGCATATTATATGAGTTTATTTGCTTAAGTTCCAAAGGCTGTCAAATGAACGCTCATTTGATCACATGAATGCTGAAAACTGCACAAGTACACTCGTATACTTTTGACACCCAATAAGCTTTTGATCTTTTGAGTACTCATTCATACGGTTGTAGTAGTGTATTATATGTGTTTATTTGATTAAGTTCCAAAGGGTGTCAAACGCACGCTCGTTTGATCATATGAATGCCGAAAACGGCCCAAATACACTACGTAAGGAAAAACTGTGTACTTTTGACACTCAACAAGCTTTAGATATTTTGAGTAGTCATTCTTATGGTCCAAGTAGCGTATCATATGAGTTTATTTGCTTAAGTTCCAAAGGGTGTCAAACACACGCTCGTTTGATCACATGAATGCTGAAAACTGCACAAATACACTCGTGTTCTTTTGACACCCAATAAGCTTTTGATCTTTTGAGTACTCATTCATATGGTGGTAGTAGTGTATTATATGTGTTTATTTTCTTGAGTTCCAAAGGGTGTCAAACGCATGCTCATTTCATCACATGAATGCTGAAAACGGCCCAAGTACACTATGTAAGGAAAAACTATGTACTTTTGACAATGAACAAGCTTTAGATATTTTGAGTAGTCATTCTTGTGGTCCGAGTAGTGTATTATATGAGTTTATTTGCTTAAGTTCCAAAGGGTGTCAAACGCACGCTCGTTTGATCACATGAATGCTGAAAACAACCAAAATTCACATGAATGCCGAAAACAACCAAAATTCACATTAATGCCGAAAACAGCCCAAATACATTTCGTAATGAAAAATTGTGTAACTTTGACACCCAACAAGCTTTGAATCTTTTGGGTGCTCATTCTTATTGGCCTAGTAGCATATTATATGAGTATATTTACTTAAGTTACAATGGGTGTCAAACGCACGCTCGTTTGATCACATGAATGTCGAAAACAACCCGAATACACTCCGGAAGGAAAAATTGTGTACTTTTAACACCCAATACGCTTTTGATCTTTTGAGTTCTCATTGATGTGGTCTTAGTAGCATATTATATGTGTTTCTCTGCTTAAGTTTCAAAGGGTGTATAACGCACGCTCGTTTGATCACATGAAAGCTGAAAATAGTTGAATACACTCCAAAGAGAAAAACTGTGTACTTTGTATACCCAATATGCTTTTGATCTTTTGAGAACTCATTCATACAATCATAGTAGCTTATTATATATGTTTATTTTCTTTAGATCCAAACAGTGTCAAATGCACGCTCTTTTGATCAAATGAATGCCGAAAACAGTCCTAAATACTCCAAAAAGAGAAACTGTGTAACTTTTACCCCCAATAAGATTTTGATCTTTTGAGTACTCATTTATACGGTCATAGTGGCTTATTATATGTGTTTATTTTCTTAAGTTCTGAAGGGTATCAAACGCACACTCGTTTGCTTACATGTATGCCGAAAATAGCCCAAATACACCCGTAATGAAAAACTGTGTGCTTTTGACACCCAATATGCTTTTGATCTTTTGAGTACTTATTCTTATGGTCCTGGTAGTGCATTACCTTTCTTTATTTTCTTAAGTTCCAAAGGGTCTGAAACGCACGCTCGTTTGTTGCCATGAATGCCGAAAACAGTCTAAATACTCTCTTTAAGAAAAAATTGTGTACCTTTGACACCCAATAAGCTTTTGATATTTTTGAGTACTGATTCTTTTGGTTCTAGTAGTGCATTATATGTGTTTATTAGTTTAAGTTTTCATTAATGCGGAAAACAGCCCAAATGCACTCCAAATAGAAAAACTGTGTACTTTTGACATTCAATATGGTTTTGATCATTTGAGTACACATCCTTATGGTCCTAGTAGCGCGTGTTATGTGTTTATTTTCTTAACTTCCAATGGTGTCAAAGGCATGCTCGTTTGTTTTTGTTAATGTGGAAAACAGTCCAAATGCACTCAAAATTGAAAAACTGTGTACTTTTGACACCCAATTGTTAGAAGTATGCCCACAAAGCCACTCATTTGATGTAATAGCATGTGGAATACTTATTGTGTTAAACTATTATATGTTTAATGAAGGGCAAAGCTTATTGTTAATCACTATTTATTGTATTATGTGATTAAGCAATAAGGGAATCCAAGGAATGTATTTAATCTAAGAGAAAAGTGATATAAGTAAGTTAGATTAACGAGACCTTTCTCTTATGTTCATTCCTAAAACGTTCCTAGCCATAGGATTGCCAATTGGGCATTGACAATCCGCTAAGGTTAGTATGTGTTATGTTAACTCAAGTGTGAGTATGACTAGTCTCAAGTCATTTAGTGTTGGATACTGAGACAAACGCATAGGTCCTCAAAATGGTAATTGAGTATACTGAACTACAATCAAAAGAGAGTTCGAACATACATGTCATGTAAGAACTCGTAAGTTGCAATATGCAAAGTAGTCATTTGACCTGAGGCATCATAGATGTCTAATGGTTAGGTCCTTGATCTTTAATCATATCAAAGGCATTCCATCGACGAGAGTGTCCACGACATTGTTGGGTCAAGCTAGCTAGTTATGTAGGCATATGAATGCACAATAAGGGATCTCTAACCTTCCATGGTGGAGGGAGAATACTCTAAGATATTATTCGGGAGTCTTTGGCCAAAGCATACGAATATGACTTAGGAAGTTTGTTCCAAATCATATTCAATTGAATCATATAGAGAAGTATCACATTGGATAGTAGACATGAAACAAACTATCACTCAAACAATGTGATTAAGAGTATTGTATTAGAGAAAGACTGTATTGCATTGTAATTGTAACTGGATAGGTTCTCCAACCACTTCTACTTAGCTTGGGTAGCCATGACATACTGCTAGGTGTTGCTCATGGTTTGTGGAAGTCGTGAAGATTAGCAAACACTAATCTTCATCAAGGGGAGAATTGAAATGTAGTTTCAATTCACAATCGATCATTAAAAGTAACAATCGCCCACTGCCTTGCTAATTGAAACCTAATGGATCGTACACCGAGTAAGGATGAAAGTGAAGAAAATAAAATGAGATGGATAAGCAATTAATTGGTTTAATTGAGAATGGTCAAGATTAATTAATTAGTTAATTAATTATATGAAAGGTTCGTATTGAGCTTTCAAGTTAGTTTCGGGTCTCGGGGCCCAAAAGGGTTTTGGTCCACAAGGCCCATTATGTTAAAGTTGTATGACAACTAAAACAAAATGGGCATATAGCCCAATAACTAAAGGATGGCCGGCCATAGGGTGAGTGGTAGTGAACTTGGCATAATTGCAAGTTTGCCACTCAAATGTGGGGTGCTATAAAAGGAACTTTATAGCTTGACCACAAAAAGGGTTTTCTTTGAGGCAAAAGAGCAAAATTCTCTCTCTTTGTCTTCCAAAGAGGCCGGCCCCACTTAGAGAAAAATAGCTAGCAATCTTCCTTCCTCTAAGTCATCCATTTCATCTTCACACCTCATCCTTGGTGTGGAGACTTAGAGACATCAAACTTTTGGTGTTCTTGGAGTTCTCTCCTCAAATCCTCAAGGAGCAAAGGAGAAGCAAAGAAGCAACCATCCAAGGAGCAAAGGAGGTGACTTGAAGGCCCTCCACTTGGGTGAATCCCTTGTGTAAACAAGGATGAGCTTCAAGGGTAATGAAACTCAAACTCTCTCTTCTCTTTAAGTTGTTAAAGATTCTTTGGTTCAGCATTCACTGGGCTTTGAAAGTCATGGGTTTTAGAATTGTTTTGAATGCATGCCTACTTTAAAGTGTTATTAATTTGCTTATGTGTTCAAATGTTCTCACATGTTCTTAGCTAGGGCAAATTTTTTTCCTTCAACTGGTATCAGAGCCTAGGTCTAGTGTATGGTGAATCCTTTTGGGTTTTGTGTTTTTCATGGTTTGTGATTTAAATGTTGTAAATGTTACAAGCTTTGTTCTTGCTTTTTGAATATAAATTTTGCTTGAAAATTTAGCATCTCAAATGTTGGAGATGTAGTTCATTTAAGCATGAATATTGGAACTAAAATTTGGTGCCATGTATGTGGGGAAATTCGGCCAAATCCAAAGGGTGGATTTTTGGGTTCATGTTTGTCTTGTTAAAAGTGTTTTAAAGTGACATTAGGAACCCCTAAGTATCCTAGGATGTTAACCCTCTTTTGAGTAGTGTAAATTTTGAATTTTAATTGAGTGAAAACATTCATGGAGCTCTTATGAGTTTTCATGTGTGTTGCTCTTATGAGTTTTCATGTGTATTCTTCAATGTTCTTACTTTGTTCTTGATGTTCATACCAAGAACAAAAGGTTTGGTGTTTTGATTCAATGTTTTTGATGTTTTTCATAAAGTTTTGGTTTGTTATTGATTGGTGATGGATGATTAGTGTTTTTTTTTATTATTGTTTGATAAATTCTACACCTTACCTACATCTTACAACCCATGCCAATCAACTATTCAACCCATACCTTTCACTTTTTCAACACTTTATAAAATTTTGAATTTTCACCAAAACCAACCCTCCCTTTACACTATCTAAAACCGGCCACCCCTTAGTGGGGGTACTTTTGGGGCTTTTATGCAATTACATAAAGTTTTGATACTTTTGTGTATTTGCACAAAGTTTACGTTTTTATGTAAAGGCCCAAAATCACTAAAGGACAAATTGTTTTGCTCCTTTAATGAAGTTTTTATAATTGTTGAAATTTTTGGGTTCTAGATGTAATTACATGAAGTTGTGGACTTTTGTATTTTTACAAAGTGACCTCAAAAGTTTTTTGTTTTTGCATTGTGGCCCAATAGTTGAGGTCATTGCATTTTCGGCCCAAATTATGATGATAACAAAATGGTTTTGTCTCTTTAATGAGAATTGGATTTTCATTTCATTTAGTTCCATTTAAATCAATTCTATAAATCCGAAAACCAATTGTTTAAGTTGCTTTCTTAGTTAGTGTGATTGATTAAGAAAAGGGTGATTATGAACCAAAGGCCTCCATAATTGAGCTATGTGATTGACCGCTTTACATTATGAATGTTTGGGTTAAGTAGTTTAGATTTGAATGTAATTTGATCAGTTCAAATGTGTTGTAAAAGGGCATAAGTCCATCAAATGTGTTGTAAAAGGGCATAAGCCCTTCTTTTTATTTCAAGTATTTCCTTTTCATTTATTTGCATGCAAATTGGAATAGTTGGGTCCAACGACCAATAGGAAATGACGGTTTAATTAGATTAAACACGTAACTAAAATCAACAACTACCTACCTTAGACCCAAGGTCCTGAAGGGAAATAATGAGATTTATGTGGGATTTCTAGTGACTAGCATGCATATACAATTAAAAATTTATATACAAGAGCAACGGAAGCATGGTTTCACATAATATCAAAGCTATAGTCATGCAAATCCCCTTCAAGAAGCATAGGTTCATATATGATGCATCTAAGGAAATATTGAAGAACAAAGTGAAGTTATAGTTTTATACCTCTTGATCTAGACTTGAGACCAAGGATGGACCACCTCCAAGCCCTTTGTTCTTGGAACTCCTTGAGTCTAGCCTCCCTCCTAGCTTCCTCCACCTTGAAAGATTTAGAGCTCCTTTCTCCTTTAGTCTCCAAAGTAGAAGACCTCTAAAGATCCACACCCACTAATGTAGTGAGATGGATAATGGAATAACCAAAGGGAGAGAAGATGATTAGCTAAATCTCCCTTTTGGTGGCCGGCTATCTTGTGTGTGGAGAGAGAGAGACTTACTTTTCTCTTTTGTGAAAAGGACACACAAAAAACCCTAATGAAACTTTTTCATTAAACTTTCTTTATAAATGTCAAAGAAGTGAGTCAACAACTTGACTTCCCCTCTCTCTATCCTCATCCTTGGCCGGCCCCCTTTGTGTTGTTTGGGCTTTGGGCTTTTATTAATTCAAGTCATCCTATGTTTGTATAAAAGCCCAATGGGTTTGGGCCCGATGGGCCCGAATGAACCCAAACTTTTCTTTAAGCCCAAAACGATCTTTTATCGCTTCTATGATTTCTTTAGACTTTCTAATTTATCATAACACTTAATTAATCCAATTAATTAACTCCATCATCCTTTAGTTGTCTCACCACAAGAGTGCATCGGTGTACAATCGTTTTAGGTTCTAATTAGCAAGGCAGTGAGGTGATTGGTGCCATTCCAATTGATTAGTATTTATCCAATCACTTAGTGAATTAAAACTTACTTTTAATTCTCCTTCTTCTTTGATGACTACTTGTTTAATCATCTAGAAGAACCCACAAGCCATGAGTGACATCTAATCATATATCATGGCTACCCAAGCTAATTTAGAATTTGTTCGGAGAACCTATTCAATTGGAATTACAATGTAATTCGATCCTTCTGTAATACAATACTCACAATCACATTACTAGGGTATGGATACTTAATGTCAAACCCCTAATGTGATCATATCAAGTTATATGATTCTATTGAGTCGTATAGGAACGCTTTCCATCATTACGCTCGATACTTCGGCAGAAGATTCCCGAATCATATCTTAGAGTATTCTTCCTCTCATAACGAAGATTAGAGATCCCTTGTTGATCATTCACATGCCTCTGAGAATAAATCACTGACCCCAACAATGCATAGAACACATCCAAGATGAGATGTGATCACGTCTCATTATCAAATGATCAGCAACGTATCCCCAAGACAACTATGATGTCCCAGGTCAAAGGATTACTTACATTATTCCAACCAATAGAGTTACTTGCTTGGCATGTGAGTAGACCTCCATGCAAGTACTCTCATTTGATTGTATTCAGTGAACTCATTCCCTTAATGAGCACCTACATATTTGTCTTAGTGTCACTACACGAATGGCATGAGACTTGCCATCCTTCTACCTTGGAAGGGGACATAGTATGTACTGGTCTATGTATTGTCAGTGTCCCTCTGACAATCCTATGACCAGGAACCTTTTTGGACATCATGGTTATGTGAAGAAGGTCTCTGCAGTCTAACATCATTAGATTACTTCTTCCATCGATCCATTGTCCATGGATTCACTATTTAGGACGTATATCGTTTATTTGAGATAGTCCTAATGAGTGACTTTGCCCTTTTGATGTATTAGAGTTATCTATACATATAGACATTGTCCTGAAAGGTTTCTTCCAAAGATTGACTTTCAGGGCATATTTCCAACAGGTCCAACACAAGGCTCGTGTTGGATCAAATCAAACGGTTCATAATCATCCTAAGACCTAAAATGACTATAAAGTCCATATGAGGATACTATGCATTCGTTAGTAGTTCCATATAGTCTTTCTTGTTTCATCGAAATAGTGGGAGTATTATTGTTGAAGTTCATTTCGAGTGCAAATATAAGGATAATATAGGGGCACAAGTAAGGGTGTCGTACCACAGAGACTGATAAACAACTTAGTAAAACCTTTGACTCTTACATATTAGCATCAGTTAACGACTCATATGATTTAAAATTGGGGGGTTTAAGTAATTTCGGAAAAGAAATAAAGACAGAAAGAAAAGGGAAAAATTAGAACTATCTAAAAATAAACCTAAGACATGAAATAGGTTAGAAATGTTTTTAGGACATAAATCTGACTTAAAATGAGCTAAGTCCTTCCCCTAAACATTCATGAATCACTGAGATGATCTTTTAACTTATCCATTTCAAATGCACAACTAAGATGTTCACATATCTAGCATGGCATATAACTAGATTGTATGAATCCTCACTTTCTTTGCATGTTAAATGCATGGCATATACTCAGATTTAGCACCTAGAAACTCATTAAGAACGAAGAGGATTATGAACATCACATGAACCCTAGAACATGGCATTTATCCTAGATTTTCATGGAATCAGCTTACATGATTAATTATGAACCTAACCACATGTTGCTAAGGAATGAAAGAAGATATGGTGATAGGAGCATATTTATGCGATTTAGTTAGCTTGTTTCCTTGCATTTACTAAGTTAGTTTTTGTTTATTAGAGTGTTTTAAGCTATTTTCGTGTGCTTGTAGGTCCAAATGGCTAAAGAGGCAAGAAAGTGCATTTTGGAGCAGTTTTGGGCTTGAAATGAACAGCACATGCATGGAGCAAGGTGGATGGACGAATTTAAAGACCAAAAGAGGCTAGGAATGTGCTGAAGAGATGAAGGAAATAAATTCAATACAAGGAAGATAAGGAAAGTTAGCAAGAATGAAGGAATGTTAGCCAAGTTTCATGATTTTGTCCTGATCCTATATTACATAATTTCCAGCTGCAAAGAGGATCACAAATTAATTTAGGACACTTAAATAAATGTTTTAGAAGACCTAATTACATTTCCAATAGGTGCCGCACACTTCTTCCCCTTCCCTTGCCGTGCAAGTCAATCTCCTTACCCTTTTTGGTCATTGCCGCATCTCCTTTCCCTTTTCCCTCTTGGATTCTGATTTGTTACCCTTTTCTTGGATGATTTGGAGTCCTAAATGCATTCCTAATTCACCTCTGCCGTGCTTCTCTATCCCTATAAAAAATATAAACCCTTGCCGCACCAAAAGGGGGGATGCACCCATCCATCCTTCACCATAACTCACCTACATCCATCCACCACCACAATTCACCACTAAAACCTTCACCCAAACCTTGTGCTGCAGCAAAGAAGAAGAAGGAAGACCCTTGGACGTGCTTGCCATTCAAGCTTGGATTGCTGGAGCGTTTCTGGGTGTTTTCTATCTTTTGTTTCCAATGTTTAAGTTTAATTATCTTTGTTTTGCGAACATGAGGAGATAAACTCCTTTTAGCTAGGGGGAATTTCAAAGCCATGAACATATTTGCAATATGAATTGATTACATCCAGTTGTGATTTCATAAATCGTGAATGCAATTTACTTAACTGCTTGATTGATAACTTATTCTTGTATGTTGATTATGAAGGCCTACTTAGTTTGCATGCATGAATTTGATGCTAAAATATAAGGGAGTTTCACCTAATAGTTACAAACTTATATTTACAAGTAGTGGAGGTCGCTTATAAACGATCGCGTGAAGTGAATTCCTGGCAGGAGTATCATGCGTTCATAGTTACGAATGCCTTGTCAATGCTTATGATTTTCATAGAACTTAATGATCTTTGATATGTATCTCTATTATGCGTTCATGTAGGGGACTATTGAAGAATAATTTGGTTGCAGATGCGTCAAGGAAAATTTGTGAAAAACATGTTCATTTGAGCAACATCTATGGCATGCAATTAACATTTAAAGGTGGAATCATGCTTGTATGCACTCAAAACAAAACATTACCCATGAAATTCAAAGCCTAGTAGTTATGGTGAACCATGACTCAACTCAAATCTTAAAGAAAGGAGTTGAGAAACTTTTATACCTTTGAAGCACCTCTTTGCTTAGCAAAGGTTAATCACCCATGTGAGGGCCTTCTTTCCTTTGTCTCCTTGCTCCTTGGCTCCATGGATATAGATGGAAGAATTGATTCTCCAAAAGTCCCCAAGGTAGGAGACCTCTAATTTTCGACACCAAGGATGGTGAAGGAAGAAGATGAGTAACCTTGGAGGAGGAAGGATTGCTAGCTAATCCCCTCCAAGGGGGCCGGCCTCCTAGAGAGAAAGGGAGAGACATGTTCTCTCCAATTTTTCTCCAAAAGAAACCCTAAATGAATTTTGGCTATAAAGTTCTTTATATAGTCACTTCACTTAAGTGACTAAAAGAACAAAACCCTATTTTTCATCACATGGCCGGCCTACCATAGGCATTGGGCTGTTTGGGCCCTTTTAAATCTCAAGTCATAAAAGTTGTCATACAACTTAAGTTAATGGGCTTGACATTCGAAGCCCATTGGGCCATGAGGCCCAAAACTAACCCGAGGTCTAAAATGAACTTATTCATTTGATTAATTAACATATTAATTAATCCTAGCCATAAATAATTAAACCATTTAATTATCCTTACTTATCTTGGTTATATCCTTCAATCATTACCTTACACGGTGTGCGATCCATTAGGTTCCTTTTAGCGAGGCAGTGGGCGATTAGAACTCTTACTAATCGATTGTGAATTGAAACTTACTTTCAATTCTCCCTTTAGTGATTATACATCTTCAGGGCTTCCACAAGCCATGAGTGACACCTAGCAGTATGTCATGGCTACCCAAGCTAATCAGAAGAGGTTGGAGAACATATTCAGTTTGGGATTACAATGCAATATGGTCTTTCTCTAATACAATACTCTTGACCACATTGTTTGGATTAATAGTTTATTCATGTCAACTATCCAATGTGATTCTCTTAATTATATGATTACCTTGAATGTGATTTGGAACGATTTCATAAATCTCATTCATACTCTGGCCAGAGATTCTAAATCATATCATAGAGTATTCTCCCTCAACGTTTGAAGGTTAGAGATCCCTTGTTGCGCATTCACTTGCCTCCATGGCTAAGTGGCTTAACCCCAACTATGTCGTGGACACCCTCTGATGGAGTGACTTTGACATAGCCAAAGATCAAGGACCTAACCACAAGACAACTATGATGCCTCAGGTCAAATGACTACTTTGCATTATCCCAACCAGAAGTTCTCATGTGACATGAGTATGAGAACTCCTCGTTGATCGCGTTCAGTGGACTCATTTACTATTGAGCACCTACGTACTTATCTTGGTGTCAATCACACCAATGAGTTGAGACCAATCACTCTCCCTAAGAGAAGACATAGCACGTACTGATCTTGACGGACTGTCAATGCCCAATTGGCAATCCTATGATCAGGAACATTTAGGATATGTATACGAAAGAGAATAGTCTCGTGAATCTAACTTCTTTAGATCACATTCCCCCTATTACATAGTCCTTGGACTTATCGTTTAAGCATATAACATTTATATGAGACGGCTTAAAACAATAATCTTTGCCCTTTATATTAAACTAGATTAGTTTAACATGTGAAATGTCCGTAAAGTATCATCATATGATTGGTTTTAGGGCACATTTCCAACAATGCGTTCATCCAATTCAATGACTTTAGGAAAATCTGATGGTTAATTTGTGCGTTCGCGATTAACTTGGGGTGTTGCGGTTCATGGTTTATTGAAAGAGCAACTGGAAATCAATTTGTATGCAAGTGTGTCATGTGTGGAGAAGAACCCTCTAGCTAGCCTTTCATCCATCCAAAACACCCAATTTCGTGCAAATCTGTCTAGTCTTTAATTTCTGTTTGTTTTAGCTTAATTTTGTCATAAAACCCAATCCTCCTTTCATAATTTGTGTCCCTTAGTTAGAATCTGTTTAAACTTGTCCTTTGTTAGTCTTTTGAGTCTACTTACTTCAATTTTCGTCCAAATCACTCTCTAGAGTCTGTTTTGAGTCTATTTGCTAGTTTTGTGCTGTTTTGAGTCATTCTAGTTTGTTTTAAGTTATTAGAGTCTAGTTTTCTGTTTTTGAGTCTAGTTTAGTGTTTTAGAGTTTAATTTTAGTAGATGAGCAATCCCTCCTAATCCTCGGCCTAGAACGATCCCTACTTATCCATACTACAATTGTCAACAAGAGGGTTTAATTGGTGTGCTGTTTCATGTCGCATCATATGGCAGTCATCCTTATCATTCTCAACAGAAAGCAAACATAAACATGGTAGCTAAGTATGAAAATATGTGCTTGAAACAATTAAGACAGAAAACTGATTCTCGCTTGCAAATGAAATTGATAAACTAAAATTGCGTCATAACATTAATTTGATCATGTCTAGGGCTTCAAAGTAGCCCTAAGTATCCATAAACTAAATTAGAAACATAACAAAATAAATAAAAGTTAGGAAGGCTAGACCCTAGAAACTGCTCAAGGTTGAAGACTCCTGCTCTCTCCACATTCTCTTTTCTGTTGTTTTTTTTTCTCCTCTTAAAAGGCTTAGGAGTTATCTAACATCTGACACATTTACATCCTTGAATTGACTTTCATTTACAGCTCCTTACAACCAACTTTTAGTATAGGAGTAACTGAAAACTAGTTGTTATCATAATTTGTAATTGAATAGCTCATTTTTATTCTGTCATAATTTCCTGTAGAGACCTCCGAATCACAAGTTGTAAAGACCATGAGAAAGAAAACTTCCAGAGCTTTCCAACCATATATGGCCCATTTTCTAATTCGTTCTGAGAACTTCGGGGCAAAGCTCTCAAGTTGGCTGTTATGTGAAGGCCTTTTTCTGGCGGATCTTGGGCCACTTGTGGGCTATGGTCTGGTCTTGGGTGAGTTGGGCTTCAAACTATCCATTCTAGGCTCTTAAGATATTCAAAATAAGATGATTACTTCAAGCCCTTACTTTCATCCTGAAATACAATACCAACAACAAAATACCTTGTGATGCATAGAGATTTTAAGTCAAAAACCTAAGTAAAAGAGGGTGTAAAAGTATAACTTTATGCACTCAACAAATACCCCCAAACTTAGATTTTGCTAGCCCTCTAGCAAACCATAACTAAAAGAAACAAAAACAACACAAAAGACAAACATAAGTTAATCTAAGACCAATTCCGTGGGTGAGACGAATGCATTCAGCTTATGCATCAAGCCTTTAAACCTCTAGGCATCCCTAGTAGGAAGTGTTGTGTCTCCTAAGGGTTTAACAGTGACTGTACCCATAAACGTCCGAAACAACGTACAAAACTACGATTGTAGCACTTTTGAAACAAGATAATAAGAATCAAAGCTGAACTATGCCTTACATTCCTAACTTTGACTTTACCTTTCCAGCAATCAAATTTGCATGTTAGTGAGGTGCTCTAGCTCAAATTCAACCTATTACCAAGTTACAAGCTCAAGCAAGGAAGATAAGATTCGTCTCAACTCTAATCTCACAGATTCACTCTTTCACTTGATTCCTAGGGTTGCTCTCAACAACTATATTTGAGTGAGGTTATGTATTGGAAAGCAAGATATTCTCACACATAATTCAATTAGAAACAAAAGAACATTCTGGATAGATCTTATTAAAGGAATCAAATAATAAGAATAGCATAGCACACATACTTACTAACACTCATGAATACATCCTCAAAGATCAGCTAGGTCTTTCATAAGGTTGTAATGTAAGGTTTTTAGGGTAGGGGCTATGAAAGGATGGATAAGGAATACTAGAACTTGAGATGTATCAAAGTGTCTTCCTTGCAAAACCAGCATGCTCTCCTCATGAATTGATCTTCTTTACTTGTTCTCGGTGTCCAAGACCCAAGGATTTAGAAATTGCATCTTCTTCTCTCTTTTTTTCCTTCTTAAAATGTTTTCTTTATCCTTTTTTCTTCTTCTTATTTTGCAATTCCAGCGCATGTTACCTCGATACACGCCACTTTCTTAGTTTAAAGCTTGAGCATTTTGTCCTCATCACTTTGGTATTCCCTAAGCTACAAGGAATGGCTATTATGGAGGAAATGGGTAAAGTTTAGTGTGGGTGATGAAAGATATGGTTGTGTTTGGCTTCAAAATGGGTAATGACTCACACAACAAAGGTAGGGAATTAAGCCAGTTACTAATTAAAACATGCATAGCCTAACATCATCTCAATGAATTCATTCATGGGTAATAATAAGCACAAGTATCCACAAAAGAGAATTACTCTTAGTATTCAATAAAAAATGAGTAATGAGGTCATTTGAAATGAATTTGAAAGAAAAGGATAGGAGTAGAAATAGTTTAATCCCTCTAAAAGAAGCAAATAGGCACAAAATTGCTCAAAAGGCAGTCTTCACTATCCTTCTTCTAAGGCTTGAACTAGTAACTTTTCACAAGTATTTTGAGAACTATGAGCAGTGGTATTATATATCAAATTCAAAAACTTTCAAAGCATAGCCAAAGTTATGATTGAAAGACTAACTTAAACATGTACATTCCCATTATTTAATTGCAAATAGCTCTAATCATGACTCAAAAAGACTAAAAATTCAAGTGATCACATTCACCTGTGCATTGTTCAAGTCTTTTGGATTTACAACAACTTGACTAGGAAGCTTACCTGGTTCTCTTTGGTTTAGGATTGCTGCAATTTGTCCAACCTGATTTTCTAAATTTGCAATTGAACGATCAGTCTTGTTCATGAAAGCTTGGGTTGAAACCTTGAGGTCTTGAGTGCTTTGAGCTAAAGAACTCACTTGTCCAGCCAATGTACTTATGATGTCTTCAAGAGGCTTGCTTGGGGTAGCTTGGGGAGGTGGCAGATTTTGCCCATTGTTTTTGTTTCCCCATCTAAAATTAGGATGATTCCTCCATCCTAGGGTGTAAGTTGGAGCAAAAGGATCATTTCTAGGTCTCTGATTTCCTTGAAATCCTCCTACCATGTTTGCTTCTTCATGAAATCCTTGCACTTGAGGACATGCCTCAGATGAATATCCCTGCATGGAACACACTTGACAAACAGATACAACCTACTTTTGGGATACAAGTTGCTTAACAAGGTTAGTTAATTCAGAAATTTGAGAGTTATCATTAGAAGTACTAACCTCATAAACCTTCTTGGTTTGTTGATTTCTGAAACTAAATTGCTTCGTATTTGACACAATGTCCTCAAACATTGTCTTGGCTTGATCAGTCGTCTTGTTCATTGATGTGAGAATTACTTGTCACTCAAATTAAAACCCTATCGACGTAGTATATGAAAGTAGGGATCGTTTTAGGCCGGGGATTAGAAGGGATGCTAATCTACACAAATTAGACTCTTAAAACAATAAACTGGACTTAAAACAATGAAAACAAGTACTAGGGATCAATTTGGACGAATTTTAACTCTAGACACCTTTAAACAACCTAACTTGACTCAAATAACTCAAAACAGCAAATAGAATTCAATTAAATAGTTTCTGGACTCTAAAGACTCAAAACAAGCTAAATAGACCTAAAACACACAAAACAAGTTATCTAGACTCTAAACTAACACCTAAGATAGATTTGAACGAAATTAAGACTCAAATTGACTCAAAAGACTAAGAGACTCAAGATTTGATGAATTTAGACTATCTTAACACAAATTAAAAGCAAGGGATTGTTTGAAAACGGATTTAAACTTAAGCAAAACAGAATTGTAAACTAGACTTAGTTTTGTACGAATTTGGTGGTTTAAATGGGTGAATGGCTAGTTAGAGGGATCCTTATCCACACATAAACATATGCCTACAACTTGATTCCCAGTTACTCTTTCGATAAACCATGAATGACAATGTTCCGAATTAATTGTATTGAACTAATCCATTCCCAGATTTCCCTAGATTCATTGAATTGAATGGATAACGCATCACAACCAAATTATTCTTTCTCAAACTCCCTAACTATGGAATACGCATGATAGAGACATTCAACAAAGATCATTAAGTTCAATGGAAATCATGAACATTGACAAGGCATTCATAACTATGGAAGACGCATGTTAATCCAGCCTAGGGTTTACTTAACATGATTGTGACTAGCAACCTTTACTACTTGTGAATATAAGTTCATAACGATTAGGTGAAATTCCCTTATATTCTAGCATCAAATTCATGCATGTAAACTAAGTATGCATCCTTAATCAACACACAAGAACAAGTTCTTAATAAAACAGATAAGTAAACCACATTCACAATTTATGAAATCATAACTGGAGTAAATCAAATCATAAGAAACATATATTCATGGCTTCAAATTCCCCCTCTAACTAATAGGGGTTTAGTTCCTCATGATAGCAATTAAACAAAGAAAACTGAATTGAAACATTGAAAACAAGGATAGACAACACCTAAGAACGCTCCAGCAGTAGTCACGACTTAGAGTGGCACATTCTCCTTCCTTCCTTGAATAGCTGCGGCACAAGAGGGGTTTTCTGGGTTTGTGTGGATGATATGGCACGGCAGGGGGTGAATTAGGTCAGAAACTATGGAGAATGGTGAAGGAAAGGGGCGGCAGAGAGTGGTGGATGATTTCTGGCGTGAATGATGTATATGGAGGGTGGTGTGTACGGCAAAGGGTTGATTAGTATATATATAGGCACCAAAAACCCTAAGTGAATCAGATTAGGACTTCTAGAAAGCCAAATCCATCCAGAAATAGGCTCAAAACAATCAGATTTCCAATGAGAAA
Organism: Heteromeles arbutifolia; assembly: GCA_024362995.1. Classification (NCBI taxonomy): domain Eukaryota; kingdom Viridiplantae; phylum Streptophyta; class Magnoliopsida; order Rosales; family Rosaceae; genus Heteromeles; species Heteromeles arbutifolia. The sequence continues at coordinate 21,425,659 of JANCRC010000012.1, forward strand.
GGGCCTAAGGTGCGGCAGACTTGGATAAGGAGGGATAAGGCTTCTAGAAAGCCTTGCAAGGCAAGGAAATCAGGTTTTCTGGGAAGCTAGGTGCGGCAAGGCTTAGGGTTTCTAGAAACATAATTTAAATGTCCCCCAATCAGAAAATAAACCCTCATTGTACCAGGAATTGAATTAGAAAAGGATTAGGATAGGATAAGGTTTGTTAAGATAAGATAAGGGTTGGATAAGATAAGATAAGATAAGGTTGTTTGGATAATGTTTTGGATAATCCTCCTTCTTTTGAGCTGATTCCTTATCTTCAATGATTTGAATTTATTTCTCCAACCTTGAAACATATTCCCAACTCCATTTAAACTCCAAATTCGTCCATCTTCATGCCCATTGCTTGTGCTATCCATTCCAAGCCCAGATTTGCTCTAAAATGCTCCAAAATGCATCTTTTTGCCAACTTTGCTTCTTGGACCTAAAAACACACGAAAATGACTTTAAACACTATACTAAGCAACAAATAGCTAAGCAAATGCAAGAAAACACACTAACTAAGTAGCATAAATATGCTCCTATCATTCATCAAACCACCAGCAGTAGCATTCACCATCATACGATCAGAATCAAGCAATCATTCATAGAAATATTGCATGAGCAACCATTGTTCCAAGTTGTGATGAGGGTAAGAATGCAATAGAGTTTTGAAATGGTCCTAATACTCATGGAACAATTCTCCATCATTTTGCACAATTGACATGATTTCACACTTAAGCTTGTTAATCCGTTAAGCTGGGAAAAATTGTTGCAGAAACTTGGAAGGTAGTACATCCTAAGTTTCAATGGATCCAGATGGAAGAGTGTGAAGCCATGCCTTACCCTTCTCCCTTAGTGAAAAGGGAAAGAGCCTAAGACGTATCTTTTGAGGGGTCATGCCTTGGATCTTAATGGTATTGCACACCTCTACAAACTCCTTGATATGCAAATGGGGATCCTCACCTGCCAAACCATTATATTTAGGTAATAGATGGATCATACCTAATTTAAGTTTGAAGTTCTCCACGGTGGTGTTAGGATAATGGATACATGAAGACTCCTCACTGATCTTAGGAATTGCATACTCCTTCAAAGCACGATTAGCCTCGTCATCATTGTTGTTGTTGTTGTTTGCCATGGCCATCTCGTCTTATTCTAATTCAGCCTTCGGTGAGGATGAGGCTTGTTAGAAATATGCCCTAAAGCCAATCATATGATGATACTTTAAGGACATTTTCATATGTTAAACTAATCTAGTTTAATATAAAGGGCAAACATTATTATTTAAAGTCGTCTCATATAAATGTTATATGCTTAAATGACAAGTCCAAGGAATAAGTAATTGGGATAATGTGATCTAAAGAAGTTAGATTGATGAGACCATTCTCTTTTGTATACATATCCTAAACGTTCATGATCGTAGGATTGCCGATTGGGCATTGATAGTCCGTTAAGATCAGTATGTGCTATGTCTTTTCTTAAGGAGAGTGACTGGTCTCGAGTCATTGGTGTGACTGATACCAAGACAAGCATGTAGGTGCTCAATAGAGAATGAGTCCACTGAACACGATCAACAAGGAGTTCTCACACTCATGTCACATGAGAACTCATGGTTGGGATAATGCAAAGTAGTCATTTGACCTGAGGCATCATAGTTGTCTTGTGGTTATGTCCTTGATCTTTGACTTTGTCAAAGTTACTCCGTCAAAGGGAGTCCACGGCATAGTTGGGGTTAAGCCATTTAGCTATGGAGGCAAGTGAATGCACAAGAAGGGATCTCTAACCTTTAAACCATTTGAGGGAGAATACTCTACGAAATGATTAAGAATCTCTAGCCAGAGTATGAATGAGATTTAGGAAGTCGTTCCAATCATGTTCAAGGTAATCATATAAGTAAGAGAATCACATTGGATAGTAGACATGAATAAACTATCAAACCAAACAATGTGGTTAAGAGTATTGTATTAAAGAAAGACCGTATTGCATTGTAATCCTAAATTGAATAGGTTCCTCACCTCTTCTGATTAGCTTGCGTAGCCATGACATACTACTAGGTGTCACTCATGATTTGTGGAAGCTGATAGGATCATATTTATGCGACTTAGTTAGCTTGTTTCTTTGCATTTACTTAGTTAGTGTCTGTTTATTAGAGTGTTTTAAGCTATTTTCGCGTGTTTGTAGGTCCAAAGGGCAAAGGTGGCAAGAAAGTGCATTTTGGTGCATTTTGGAGCAGTTTTGGGCTTGGAATGGATAGCACATGCATGGAGCAAGGTGGATGGACGTTTTTGAAGTCAAAAGAGGCTAGGAATATGCTGAAGAGATTTGGAGAAATTAATTGAAGATTTGGAAGATTTGGAGGATTTGGAGTTGGCTAAAGAAGAGGAAATCTTGACCAAATCCTAATCAACTCTTGACCAAATCTTGACTAAATCTTACCCAATCTTAAATTTTCCTAATCTTATCCTACTTTAATTCCTGCTGCAAGGGGGGATTATTTTCGTATTAGGACACTTAAAAATATGGTTCTAGAAATCCTAAACCTTTCCCTAAAGGGTGCCGCACCTCCTAAGACCTTTCCTCTTCCCTGCCGCACAAGGAACCACATTCCCTTTCCTTTTAGGAGCTACCGCATATCATTTCCCTTTATCCCTAAGATTCTGACATTTATTTCTCCTTTTTCTTGCGGATTTGGGGATCAAACTTGTTAACCAAATTAAGTTAGGCCTTGTTTTCCTAAGTCCTAGAAATAAAAGGCCCTTGCCGCAGCCTTTGGGTGATTCATTCACTACCATTCATACTTTCAGCCATTCTTTCATACAATTTATCACTCAAACCTTCACTAACACCTTGTGCCGCAGCAAAGAAGAAGAAAGAAGACCCTTGGACGTGCTTGCCATTCAAGCTTGGATTGCTGGAACACTCTTAGGTGTAATCCATCTTTTGTTTTCAATGCTTAAATTCAATTGTTTTTGTTTTGCGAACATGAGGAGCTAAACTCGTTTTAGCTAGGGGAGAATTTCAAAGCCATGAGCATATTTGCAATATGAATTGATTACTTCCAGTTGTGATTTCATAAATCGTGAATGCAATTTACTTAACTGTTTGATTCAGAACTTATTCTTGTATATTGATTAAGGATGCATACTTAGTTTGCATGCATGAATTTGATGCTAGAATATAAGGGATTTTCACCTAATTGTTATGAACTTATAGTCATAAGTAGTGGAGGTTAGTAGTCACAATCGTGTTAAGTAAATTCCTGGCAGGAGTATCATGCTGTTCATAGTTACAAATGCCTTGTCAAAGCTTATGATTTTCACAAAGCTTAATGATCTTTGATTGTATTTCTATTATGCTATTCATGTAGGGAATTATTGAAGAATAATTTGGTTGCCGATGCGTTGTCCATCCAATTCAATGACTTAAGGAAAATCTGAGGGTTAATTAGTGCTGTTCACGGTTAATCTGGGGCGTTGAGGTTCATGGTTTATTGAAAAAGCAACTGGAAATCAATTTGTATGCAAGTGTATCATGTGTGGAAAAGAACCCTCTAGCTAGCCTATTATCCATCAATTCACCCCAATTTCGTCTAAAGTTGTTTAGTGTTTAAAATCTGCTTGTTTTTACTTTAAAATCGTCAAAACCAATCCCCCACTTTATATTTTGTGTTTTTTAGGTTAGAATCTGTCCAAATTAGGTTCTTTTTAGTGTTTTGAATCAAGTCGAGCTAGAATTTTGTCCAAAGTTACACTTAGTTTCAGTTTTGAGTCATCCTAGTTTGTTTTAAATTATTAGAGTCTAGTCTTTTGTTTTTGAGTCTACTTAAGTGTTTTCAGCCTAGTTTTGTGTTTTTCAATCAATTTTAAGTTGATTAGAAATCTCTCCTAATCCCCGGCCTAGAACGATCCCTACTTACATCTTTACTACAATTGTCGATAAGAGGGTTTAATTTGAGTGCTAGTTTATAACACATCAGAAGCCCTAAAGGTGTATAATCACTAAAGGGAGAATTGAAAGTATGTTTCAATTCATAATCGATTTGAAGAGTTCTAATCGCCCACTGCCTCACTAAAAGGAACGGTATGGATCGTACACCATGTAAGGTAGAGATTGAAGAAACAACAGAGATGAGTAAGGATAATTAAATGGTTTAATTATTTATGGCTAGGATTAATTAATCAAACAAATAAGTTCATTATAGACCTTGGGTTGGTTTTGGGCCGCAAGGCCCAATGGCATTTGAATGTCAAGCCCATTAACTCAAGTTGTATGACAACTTGAAAACACAAAGGGCTTCAAAGCCCAAATAACCTACAATGGTCGGCCATATAGAGAGGGGTAGTGAACTTCCCTTAATTGCAAGTTTGCCACTCCATTGTGGCGTGGTATAAAGGCAACTTTATAGCCATTTCATCCTTAGGGTTTTCTAAGGAGAAAAGATGAGAACACAAAGCTCTTTTGACTCTCTACGAGGCCGGCAACCTTGGAAGAGATTACTAGCATCTATCTCTTCCTAGGTCACTCATCTCTTCATCAATGCTCTCCTTGGTGTAGAGACTTAAAGGTTCTTTATTTCGGGAACTTGGAGAATCCATTCATCCATCCTCCTCCAAGAAATCCATGGAGCTATGAAGAAAGGAATGAAGAGCCTCTCTCTCTTAGGTGATTAGCCTTTGCTTATGCAAAGAGGATTCAACAAAGGTATAAGATTTCTCAACTTACTTTGTTCTTGAGTTGAATCTTGGTTCACCACAATTACTAGGACTTGAATTTGATGGGTAAAGTTTTGTTTTTGAGTGCATACAAGCATGATTCGGCCTTTTAATTGTTAATTGCATGCATAGATGTTGCTCAAATGAACTTGTTTCACAAATATTTCCTTCAAGGCTAACTTAGGTGTATGTGATTCTGAGTGGCAAGGGGAGCTTGGCAAAGATTGAGTTTTGAGAATCGTCATAGGTTTGAGTGTACGCCTCTTACCCGAACTTGATTGAACCACCCTTTGTAGCTGTTCTAAGTCAATAGGCAGCTTGAGTGGGTTAAAAGACATTCAATGAAAAACAAAATAAAGTAAGTTAGTAAGCAAAACTAAAAGGAATTACAAAGTTGTTTAAGTGCAGTCCCCGACAACGACGCCATTTTGTCGAAGTTCCTTTCGAGTGCAAATATAAGAATAATATAGTGGCACAAGTAAGGGTGTCAAACCACATGGACTGATAAACAACTTAGTAAAACCTTTGACTCTTACATATTAGCATCAGTTAATGACTCCTACGATTTAAAATTGGGGGGTTTAAGTAATTTTGGAAAAGAAATAAAGACAGAAAGAAAAGGGAAAAATTAGAACTATATAGAATTAAACCTAAGACATGAAATAGGTTAGAAACATATTTAGGACATAAATATGACTTAAAATGAGCTAAGGCCTTCCCCTAAACATTCATGAAGCACTGAGATGATCTTTTAACTTATCGATTTCAAATGCACAACTAAGATGTTCACATATCTAGCATGGCATATAACTAAATTGTATGAATCCTCACTTTCTTTGCATGTTAGATGCATGACATATACATCAAACTTATATTTGTAGGTGCAACCTAGCATGGCATATACTCAGATTTAGCACCTAGAAACTCATTAAGAATGAAGAGGATTATGAACATCACATGAACCCTAGAACATGGCATTTATCTTAGATTTTCATGGAATCAAAGTACATGATTAGTTCTGAACCTAGCCACATGTTGCTAAGGAATGAAAGAAGATATGGCAGTCATCCTTATCATTCTCAACAGAAAGCAAACATAAACAAGGTAGCTAAGCTTGAAAATATGTGCTTGAAACAACCGAGACAGAAAACTGATTCTGGCTTGCAAATGAAATTGATAAACTAAAATTGTGTCATAACATTAATTTGATCATGTCTAGGGCTTCAAAGCAGCCCTAAGTATCCATAAACTAAATTAGAAACATAACAAAATACATAAAAGTTAGGAAGGCTAGACTCTAGAAACTGCTCAAGGCTGAAGACTCCTGCTCTCTCCAGATTCTTTGTTTTTCTGTTGTTTTTTTTTTCTCCTCTTAAAAGGCTTAGGAGTTATCTAAACATTTACATCCTTGAATTGACTCTCATTTACAGCTCATTACAACCAACTTTTAGTATAGGAGTAACTGAAAACTAGCTGTTATCATAATTTGTAACTGAACAACTCCTCTTTATTCTGTCATAATTTCTTGTAGGAATCTCATAATCACAAGTTGTGAAGACCATGTGAAAGAAGGCTTCCAAGGCTTTCCAACCATGTATAGCCAATTTCCTAATTCGTTCTGAACACTTCAGGGCAAAGCTCGTAAGTTGACTGTTCTGTGAGGGCCTTTTCTAGCGGATCTTAGGCCACATATGGGCTATGGTCTGGTCTTGGGTGAGTGGGCTTCAAACTATCCATTCTAGGCTCTTAAGATATTCAAAATAAGATGATTTCTTCAAGCCCTTACTTTTATCCTGAAATACAATACAAACAACAAAATACATTGTGATGCATAGAGATTTTAAGTCAAAAACCTAAGTAAAAGAGGGCGTAAAAGTATAACTTTATGCACTCAACAATTATATACTACTAATTCATATAAACTTGGACCAGTGGTTATGATAGGCCCAAGTTCTTTTAATAAAATGAAATTGATGTAGCCCAACACTACTCCCTCAACAAAACAAATCTTAAGTTGATAAACGAGATATGCTTTGAACATCTCTTTGTAGGCTTTCCACCGTGGTGGGCTCAAATCGTTTGTGACTCATACACCGGCTTCACCCTGTCATGGGGAAGTTTAATGTATGTGCTTACATTCAAGAGGAGTCCATATGTACATGCATGATGTGGTCAGGTAGGCAACGAGGATGGCCAACATCATATCATTGTGAGGCTATTCTTGAAACCCTACACGAATTAGCATGGTAAGAATGACTTAACTAAGTGCAATGGTGCCAACATCATATCATTATGAGGCATCATTCTCTAGAGGCCAAACTAGGTGGGTAATTACAAGAGTTGTAAATGACTAAAGCGTTATTCTCTCATCATTATTGTTGCTAATCAACATCATATCATTGTGAGGTGGGCTTGGTAATGGTGAGCCTCCCATACCCTGCTAAGAGTTCAACATAACTCTCGGATTCCATTGAGGGATGTGGAATTCGCCAAAAATAGTGGGTGGTACTATTTGATTTGAGACCCAATCAAGTAGTTTTTTTTTTTTAAAATCAACAATCTAATACGATTTCTGTTATGTAGTTAATGACATGCCTAAAATTACACCTACCATTATACTTGACAAAAAGAGCCTTAGGGGCCAACGTTTCCTTGCTTGGTATCATCACATTGAGAATGTCTCAAAGATGAATGACATATCGTATGTGCTCAAGCATCCCCCTCCTCATGTACCTCCTACGAAACTAACTTCAAAGGAGGAGTGTCAAAATTATGCTAGACACTATGAGGATGACTTACAAACCAAATTCTTAATCCTCACTTCACTTAGTGAGGAGCTTAAGAAGCTACATAAGCACATGGACACTTCTTGTGCCATGCTTGATAATTTGCATAAGATGCATGACATTGAGACTAGTAATCTACGATTCTCAAATGTTTCTAGTGTATTGAATTCCAAAATGGCAAAAGGGACATCGGTCCAAAAACATGGACAAAAGGTGGAAAGGTGCTTTCAAGATCTTGAGAGTTTAGGAACTTCCATCGATGGGAAAATGGCCCAAGACTTTTTCCTTGCATCTTTCTCGGATGATTTCACTAAGTTTATAGTAAACTATAAAGTGAATAAATTCGATCGTACTCTTTCAGAGATGATTGACCTGTGCTGTGCATTTGAACAAGGTTTCAAAAAGAACAATTGGAGTGAGAATGCAATCACAAGGAAAATGATGCATAAGAAGAAGGCAAGAAAATCCAAAGAACATGCTTTCATTGTGGAAAGGATGAACGTTGGAAGAAGAAATACAGGGTGCCCATTGCGAGCTTTATGACACAAACTTTTGAAGGGACTATTTCTGTCATATAGAGTGCTTTTACAGTAAACTTCAATTCTTGGATATTTGATTCAAGTGCTAGTCAACATATATGCAATTCGTTGCAGGGACTAAGAGGGAACAGGACACTGCACAATGGGGAGACGATTGTGCGAGTTGGGAATGGCACTAAGATCTTTGCAAAAGCAGTAGGCACCTACACGCTTAAACTACCCTCTGGGGAAGTCTTGGAACTTAAACATCGTTTATATTTTCCTTCGTGTATAAAGAATTTGATTTCCATCTCTATGCTTTTATGGGCACTCAGTATTGTTTGACAAAATGAGTTGCACTTTATACTTGAACGGTCATATTATCTCTCATGGTAATATGATAGAGCGATTTTTCACCTAGAGACAAGTAGTGGGCTACACTATATTGAAAGCAGGAATACCTCAAAACCTAAAACAGCTAGAGAGAAAGTTAACCAAGAAAAGATGTGGCATCTTAAACTTGGACATGCGAACCTTGATAAGAATCACAAGATGTCGAAAGACGGATATTTCCGCCCATTAGGTAATGACCAAATGGGTACTTGTGAATGTTGCTTGAAATGGAAGATGACAAAATCTCCATTGACTGGGAAGGGAGAGCATGCCACTGAAATTCTAAGGTTAATCCACACTGATGTATGTGGACCTATGTTTACTACGTCAAGATGAGACTTCTCCTACTATGTCACATTCATTGACGATTACTCTTGGTTTGGCTATGTGTATCTTATGAAGTACAAGTCAGAATCCTTTGAAAAGTTCAAAGAATTCAAGAACGAAGTTTAGAAGCCAACTGAGAAGCAGATAAAGATCCTAAGATCAGATTGAAGGGGAGAGTATCTAAGTAATGAGTTCCTAGATTATCTCAAAGTGTGTGGAATAATATCATAGTGGACTCTACCGGGAACTCCACAACTTAATGGAGTTTCTGAAAAGAGAAATCAAACATTGATGAACATGGTTCGTTCTATGATGAATTCCGCCGATCTCCCAATAACATTCTGGGGATACGCTTTATATACAACAGCTTACTTGCTTAATAGAGTACCTTCCAAGTCAGTTTCACAGACGCCCTATGAGATATGGCATAAGAGAAAGCCAAGTTTTAATCATATTGAGATTTAGAGTTGTGAAGCATATGTCAAGAAGCTTGAAGCTACTAAGCTTGAAGCAAGATCAGTTAGGTGCTATTTTGTACGATATCCTAGAGAAACTGTGGGATATGAGTTCTACCATCCTGACGACCAGAAAGTCTTTGTCGCCAGAACTACTAAGTTTCTAGAAGACAAATTTGTTCTCAAATGAACTACAAGTAAAACGATGGAAACTAATGAGATTAATGATGAACCACAAACAAGCACTCGACAAGTTGACAACCCTGTACCTGAACCCTTAGCTCCACTTAGATCTGAACGGGTTAGCAAGCCACCTAAGAGGTATGGCTTGGATAATGACTTTAGGGAATTTGATAGGAGAATATTTAAGCGACTTTGTTAGCTTGTTTCCTAGCATTTTCTTAGTTAGTTTCTACTTATTATAGTGTTTTAAACTATTTTCATGTGTTTGTAGGTCCAATTGGCAAAGTTGGCAAAAGGATGCATTTTGGAGCATTTTGGAGCATTTTTGGGCTTGGAATGGATATCACAAGTATGGAGCAAGATGGATGGACGAATTTGAAGTTCAAGAGAGGCTAGGAATGTGCAAAAGAGTTGAAGAAATTAATTCAAGTCGTTAAAGATAAGGAATCAGCTACAAAAAAAGAGAATTATCCAAAACATTATCCAAACCTTATCTTATCTTATCCTATCCTAACCTTATCCTAACTTAAATCTAGTTGCAAAAGGGATTTATTTTCAGTTTAAGAGACATCAAAACATGTTCTAGAAGAAACCTTATCCTCTCCTACATTGGTGCCGTGCCCTCCCATTCTAGAACCCTGATATCCAGCTGCACCTTTTGTCCCTATTCCCTTTGGTTTTTGACCTTCTAGATGCCCTATTTCCTGCTGGGATTACGTAACTTTTTCCCCTTTGAATTGTGAGATAAAGTGTTCTATTTTTAGAGAGAATTGGACTCCTAATCCTTCATTGCCGTGACCTTTCATCCAGCCCTATAAATACAAGTTTATGCCGCACAAATCAGACACCACCCTCTATCATTCACACTTCTCTACGCCATAATCAGCCATACATCCCTCTTGTGCCGTAGCTTTGCAAAGGAAGGAAGCAAGAAAATTGGAGCTGTGCTTTCCATTCTAGCTTGGATTGTTGGAGCGTTTCTAGGTGTTTTCTATCTTTGTTTTACTGTTTAATTTAAGTTTTCTTTGTTTAATTGTGGACATAAGGAACTAATTTCTTTATAGTTAGAGGTGAATTTGAAGGCATGATTATATGTTATATATGAATTGATTACGTCTAGTTATTGTTTCTTGAGACTAGAATGTGATTTGCTTATCTGAGTTATTAAAACTTGTTTATGTGTGTTAATTGGGGGTCGACACTTAATTTGCATGCATGAATTTGATGCTAGAGTATAAGGGAGTTTCACCTAATCATTATGACCTTATATTCACAAGTAGTGAAGGTTGCTTGTCACAATCATGATAAGTAAGTCCTAGGCAAGAGTATCATGCTGTCATAGTTACGAATGCCTCGTCAATGCTTATGGTTTTCAAAGAACTTAATGACCTTTGATATGTTTTCTATCATGCTGTCATAGTTAGGAGACTTGATAAGGATAATTTGGTTGTAATGCATCTTTCATTCAATTCAATGAACTAAGGAAAATTTAATGGTTAATTTGTGCATTCACGGTTAACTTGGAGTGTTGTCAATCATGTCTAAAGGAATAATAACTGGAAATTGGTTCATATGCATATGTCATGTGTGGAGAAGGACCCTCTAACTAGCCTTTCACCCTTTTCAATTCACCAAATTCGTTTTTATAAAGTGTTTTATGCAAAGTTTCTGTTTTAAGTTTTAAATTCGCCAAAAACAATCCCCCTTTCATTAAGTCTTGTTAGTTGAGTCAAAATCTGTTTTCTTTTGGTCTTTTGAGTCAATTTTAGTTTAATTTTCGTCAAAATCACTTGTTAGGTCTAGAATTGAGTCTTTTTGATTGTTTGTTGCTGTTTTAAGTGTTTTGAGTCAGTTTTGAGTTTATAGTGTCTAGCTTAGTGTTTTTGAGTCTTGTTTGTGTTGATTAGCATCCCTAGTTAGTCACAGGCCTAGAACGATCCTTACTTATATCTTTACTACAATTGTGAACAATAGGGTTTAATTTGTGTGCTACATTTATATCACATCAAATTTTGGCGCCGTTGCCGGGGATTAGCAAACTTGCTAATCCCCTTGTTTCTTTTTCGTGTATTTTGTTTTAAGTTTGTGACTTTGTCTTGTTTTCTTATTTTAGGTACTAGTTTATGACTTGAAGTTCTCAACCAGTTTGTGAGCATATCTTGGAGTTTGATGATGATTTTGAACGAACATTGAAAAGGAAGAGGAGGCATCCAGAACCTAGTGAACCTAGTTCAAGTTCAGAGGCCGAATATGAATTTGAAGGAGAAGAAGAAGTCATGGCAGCGGACAATCGTACAATCAAAGAACTTTCAGCGTCGGCGTTGGCCAATGCCTCACCCCTTTGCATTCAATTCCCCGCGGATGCCCAAGGAAAGACCGATGAGTTTGAATTGAAGTCAAGCTTGTTGCACCATATTCAGAAATACCGTGGGCTGTCCATGGAAGATCCAAACAAGCATCTTAAGGAGTTTGAAGTAGTATGCTCAAGCATGAGACCCATTAACGTGGATAAGGGTATTCTGAAGATGAAAGCTTTTCCATTCTCTCTTTTGGAAAAGGCGAAGGATTGGTTATACGAATTGGCACCTGAGACCGTCACTTCTTGGGAAAGCATGAAAAGACCGTTCTTAGAAAAGTTTTTCCCAACTTCGCGGGTAATCCTTTTGAGGAAGAAAATCAGTGGCATCCAACAAAGCCAAGGAGAATCCTTTCCGGCATACTACGAGCGTTTCAAGGCCTTAGTTGCATCTTGTCCACAACACCAAATGAAGGAAGAACTCCTAATACAATATTTTTACGAGGGACTCCTCCCCATTGAAAAACAAATGCTAGATGCTTCAACAGGGGGTGCCTTGGTTGACAAAACACTGGTGGCTGCCAAGATCTTAATTGCGAATCGAGCCTTGAATGCACAACAATATGAAGGCGTTGGACAAAGAGAAAGGCCATGGTAACAAAGTGTGCATGAGGTAAGTTCAATTTCTGAAATTCAATCCAAATTAGATAACCTCACTATGCTTGTGTCGCAGGTTGTTGATGTAACCAAATTGCAAGGGATTACACAAAGTGTATGTGGCGTGTACTCTATGCAAGGGCACCTCAATGATCAATGCCCTCAACTAATCGAGATTGGAGGTTGGGAAAGTGCAAACGCCATTGGTTTTCAAGGTCAAAATCAACAAAGAAGTGATCCATATTTAAACATGTACAATCCGGGTTGGAGAGATCACCCTAATTTCAAGTGGAGGGAGCCACAACAACCTCAACAACAAAGCCAATTTCAACAGCCCCCTGGGTTCCTCCAAAATCCATTCGTGCCATCTGAAGCCTATCCACATGCTACCCAACAAACTTCAGGTTCGTCCCTTGAAAGTGCTAAAATTCTTGAGTTACTAACCTCTATGTCGCAGGGAATGCAAAACCAAAACAAAGAGATGCAAATTCAAGCACAAGTAGTGGCGAATCATCAAAAGGAGATGGGTGAGATGAAGAATCAATTAGGGCAGATTTCTGAGTTTTTAGGGCAGATTAGAGAGCAAGGGAGACTTCCAAGTTCAACCATTGTCAATCCAAAATGAGGCTTTGAAACTGCCAAGGCCATTACATTGAGAAGTGGTAAGGAACTTGGAGACCATTCGAAAGTATCCCAACAAGGCCACCAAGAGGATAACAAACTGATGCAAGAAGAAGAAATGAATAAGGAGGCCACGGCAAGGAAGAAGGAAACAATGCCGCAGCCTCCAATTGCACCTTTGCCGTGTCCTACACCCAAGGTAAGTAATAATTCAACCCATTCAATTTCTATTCCACTAAACGTGCCCTTTCCTAGCAGGTTTAAGCAATCGAGGAAAGAAGAGAACAAGAAGGACATTCTGGAGACCTTTAGGAAAGCACAAGTCAATATCCCGCTCCTTGATGCAATCAAGCAAGTTCCGAAGTATGCCAAATTTTTGAAAGAGTTTTGCACAACAAGGAAAAGGATTTCAAATAAAGAGGTGGTCCAAGTAAGTGAGAATGTTTCTGTGGTGTTACAAAGGAAATTACCACCTAAATGCAAAGATCCGGGTAGTTTTACAATTCGTTGTATTATTGGGAATAATAAGTTTGAACATGCCATGTTAGACTTAGGAGCTTCAATTAACGTCATGCCTTATTCAATATATGCATCTATGAACTTAGGAGAGCTTAAAAACGGTGGTGTGATTATTCAATTGGCCGATTGTTCTAATGCATATTCGAAAGGAGTTATGGAAGATGTTTTGGTGCAGGTTAACAATTTGATCTTTCCAGCGGACTTTTACGTGCTAGACATGGAAGATGCAGCCCATTCTACCCCATTGCCGATCCTCCTTGGAAGACCTTTCATGAAAACGGCCCGCACCAAGATAGATGTGTTCAAAGGGACGTTAACGATGGAATTTGATGGGGAAGTTATTGATTTCAATATTTCTGAAACTATTAAATATCCTAAGGATGATCATTCTTGTTTTTCTATTGATGTATTTGATTCATTGGCACAGGACTTTCTCGATTCATTAGACAAAGATCCCCTTGAAACAACAATTGCCGAGGGATTGGGCCTAAAACCCAATTTGGCCGTGCCTAGTGAAGAAGTTGGCGATATGGTGGCTGCCCTAGGGGCATTGCCACAATATCATGGTAAGTCTCCAATCTCGATTTCAATTCCCGTTTGTACTAATAAGTTGTTACCTTCAGTGATTCAGGTTCCAATTCTTGAACTTAAACCATTGCCAAGTCATTTGAAGTACGCCTATTTGGGAGACAAAGAAACGTTGCCGGTCATAATCTTTTCAACACTCACGGCATTAGAGGAAGAAAAACTGATTCGGGTGTTGAAAGAGCACAAAACAGCCATAGGGTGGACCTTGGCCGACATTAAAGGTATTAGCCCTACAACTTGCATGCATCGCATACTTCTAGAGGAGGGGGCTAAACCAACTCGAGAGGCTCAACGCCGACTCAACCCTCCAATGATGGAAGTTGTGAAGAAGGAGATTATCAAGCTTCTTGATTGTGGAGTGATTTATCCTATCTCGGATAGCCGTTGGGTTTCAACGATTCAAGTTGTGCCAAAGAAATCCAAAGTGACAGTGGTGAAGAATGCCTAGAATGAGCTTGTGCCAACTCGCATCCAAACAGGTTGGAGAGTATGCATCGATTATAGGAAGTTCAACGCCACCACAAGAAATGACCACTTCCCTTTGCCATTCATTGATCAAATGCTTGAAAGGTTAGCCGGTGATTCTTTTTATTGTTTTCTTGATGGTTATTCAGGATATAATCAGATTGTCATAGCTCTGGATAACCAAGAAAATACCACTTTCATGTGCCCCTTTGGTACCTTTGCTTATCGTCGCATGCCATTCGGTTTATGCAATGCACCTGCCACATTTCAAAGATGTATGGTAAGTATCTTTTCAGATTTCGTAGAGAAAACTATTGAGGTATTCATGGATGATTTTAGTATATTTGGTGATTCGTTTGATAATTGTTTGGATAACCTTACATGAATCTTGAAACGATGTGTTGAAACTAACCCTGTTTTAAATTGGGAGAAATGTCATTTTATGGTAAAACAAGGTATAGTTTTAGGTCATATCGTTTCAGAAAGGGGAATTGAGGTTGATAAGTCAAAAATAGATCTTGTACACTACTTATCCTCTACTACTTCAGTGAGAGAGGTTCGTTCTTTTCTTGGTCATGCAAGATTCTATAGACGATTCATCAAGGAATTTTCGAAGATTTCTCAACCTTTGTGCCGTCTCCTTCAAAAGGAAGTAGCTTTCAAGTTTTATGAGGAATGTGAGAAGGCTTTCAACCAACTCAAAGAGATGCTAACCACGGCACCAATCATTATGCCACCAGATTGGAGTCTTCCGTTGGAGCTAATGTGCGATGCTTCCGACTATGAATTAGGAGCTATGTTAGGACAAAGGAAGGACAAGAATCTGCACGTCATCTACTATGCCTCAAGGACCTTGGACGACGCTCAATTGAACTACTCTACAACGAAAAAAGAACTTCTTGCCGTTGTCTTTGCTTTAGATAAGTTTCGTTCATATTTACTTGGTACTAAAGTCATTATTTACTCTGACCATGCAGCTTTGAAATACTTACTTACGAAGAAGGAGGCTAAACCAAGGTTTATTTGTTGGATGCTCTTACTTCAAGAGTTCGATATTGAAATCTGGGACAAGAAAGGAGTTGAAAACGTAGTGGCTGACCACCTAAGCAGATTAGTGCATGAAGAAGACCCAATTCCCATCCCTAAGACGTTCCCAGATGAGCAGCTGCTATCCATTAAGGTAAGTGCACCTTGGTATGCTGATTTAGTCAATTATTTAGTGTCTAAAGTGATTCCAAGTGAGCTAAACAAAAACCAACGTGATAAACTTAAACATGATGCACGAAATTATGTGTGGGATGATACTTATTTGTGTGGGATGAATCTGGCCGTAAAAGTTGTTTAAATCTTCCCTTTGTGTTCAAAGTTGGTTTTTGCATTCAAAAGTGAATTCTAAGTGTTGATTTCATTGCTTTGCTTACTATTTCTTTAAGAATTTTTATTTATCTTTTACCTTTCTTTGTTAGCCAATACCTTAGCCCCGTTACAACCTTTTGACTTCTATCTTGATTGTTACGTGTTTCAATATGTGGAGTTTGGGATTGGTATGAGCATATGGTATCACTGGTTCTTGCGTCTAAGTAGTGGCATTCCATTCATGAGATCATATATATACATGCATTAATAATTCCAGAAAATGCCTTCTTTGTTAATACATATGTGAGTGCTAGTTTTCATGTTTACATCAATCCTCTCACATATACCTAGTGTAGGGAGTGCAGTCAGAAAATCTGTGTGAAAATAAGAGTGTATCCGGTGAAAAATTGAGGGATTCTCTAAGGCATGTTACGACATTCAAAAGGTTGTTTTAATTGATTAGATGCGAGTTAGTGAGTGGTAACTGTGATTAAGTATGCGCTCGAGGGTAAGGATGGCGAAAATTTATGTAAGTAATGATTTTTAACATGTCATGTTTCATTGGAAATCCCTGAGGCGAACGTTGGAAGGTTTAGGTTATGTTTTGTTTGTTTGTTTTGCTCGAGGATGAGCAAAAGCTAAGTGTGGGGGAATTTGATAGGAGCATATTTATGCGACTTTGTTAGCTTGTTTCCTTGCATTTTCTTAGTTAGTTTCTACTTATTATAGTGTTTTAAGCTATTTTCATGTGTTTGTAGGTCCAATTGGCAAAGTTGGCAAAAAGATGCATTTTGGAGCATTTTTGGGCTTGGAATGGATATCACAAGTATGGAGCAAGACGGATGGACAAATTTGAAGTTCAAGAGAGGCTAGGAATGTGCAAAAGAGTTGAAGAAATTAATTCAAGTCATCGAAGATAAGGAATCAGCTACAAAGAATGAGAATTATCCAAAACATTATCCAAACCTTATCTTATCTTATCCTATCCTAACCTTATCCTAACTTAATTCTAGCTGCAAAAGGGATTTATTTTCAATTTAGGAGACATAAAAACATGTTCTAGAAGAAACCTTATCTTCTCCTACATTGGTGCCGTGCCCTCCCCTTCTAGAACCCTGAAATCCAGCCGCACCTTTTGTCCCTATTCCCTTTGGTTTTTGACCTTCTAGATGCCCTATTTCCTGCTGGGATTACATAACTTTTTCCCCTTTGAATTGTGAGATAAAGTGTTCTATTTTTAGAGAGAATTAGACTCCTAATCCTTCATTGCCGTGACCTTTCATCCAGCCCTATAAATACAAGTTTATGCCGCACAAATCAGACACCACCCTCTATCATTCACATTTCTCTACGCCATAATCAGCCATACATCCCTCTTGTGCCGCAGCTTTGCAAATGAAGGAAGCAAGAAATTTGGAGCTGTGCTTTCCATTCTAGCTTGGATTGTTGGAGGGTTTTTAGGTGTTTTCTATCTTTGTTTTAATGTTTAATTTAAGTTTTCTTTGTTTAGTTGTGGACATGGGGAACTAATTTCTTTATAGTTGGAGGTGAATTTGAAGGCATGATTATATGCTATATATGAATTGATTACGTCCAGTTATTGTTTCTTGAGACTAGAATGTGATTTGCTTATCTGAGTTATTAAAACTTGTTTATGTGTGTTAATTGAGGTCGACACTTAATTTGCATGCATGAATTTGATGCTAGAGTATAAGGGAGTTTCACCTAATCGTTATGAACTTATATTCACAAGTAGTAAAGGTTGCTAGTTGCAATCATGATAAGTAAGTCCTAGGCAAGAGTATCATGCTGTCATAGTTACGAATGCCTCATCAATGCTTATGGTTTTCAAAGAACTTAGTGACCTTTGATATGTTTTCTATCATGCTGTCATAGTTAGGAGACTTAATAAGGATAATTTGGTTGTAATGCATCTTTCATTCAATTCAATGAACTAATGAAAATCTACTGGTTAATTTGTGCATTCACGGTTAACTTGGAGTGTTGTCATTCATGTCTAAAGGAATAATAACTGGAAATTGGTTCATATGCATATGTCATGTGTGGAGAAGGACCCTCTAACTAGCCTTTCACCCTTTTCAATTCACCAAATTCGTTTTTATAAAGTGTTTTATGCAAAGTTTCTGTTTTAAGTTTTAAATTGGTCAAAAACAATCCCCCTTTCATTAAGTCTTGTTAGTTGAGTCAAAATCTGTTTTCTTTTGGTCTTTTGAGTCAAGTTTAGTTTAATTTTCGTCAAAATCACTTGTTAGGTCTAGAATTGAGTCTTTTTTATTGTTTGTTGCTGTTTTAAGTGTTTTGAGTCAGTTTTGAGTTTATAGAGTCTAGTTTAGTGTTTTTGAGTCTTATTTGTGTTGCTTAGCATCCCTAGTTAGTCCCTGGCCTGGAACGATTTTACTACAATTGTCAACAATAGGGTTTAATTTGTGTGCTACATTTATATCACATCAGAATTGCACCTTCTGGGTGACAATGACACAAAGGAGGACCCTAGAGACTGCAATGAAGCAATATCGGACACTGATTCAAAGAGATGGCGAGAGGCCATGAAATTCGAGATGGAGTCCATGTATCAAAATCAGGTTTGGAATCTTGTAGGCCCTCCAGAACGTATAATACATGTTGGAAACAAATGGGTCTTCAAGATGAAAATAGGCACTAATAGGAACATGAAGACTTATAAGGCTAGACTAGTAGCCAAGAGTTACAGGCAACGAGAAGTGATTGACTATGAAGAAACCTTATCTCCTGTAGACATGATTAAGTCCATTCGGATTTTGCTTGTTATAGCTGCGTACCATGATTATGAGATATGGCAAATGGACGTGAAGACGGCCTTTCTGAATGGCTACCTAGAGGAAAAGCTCTATATGTCCCAACTCGAAGGTTTCATATTCAAGTCTGAAAAGACTAAGGTATGCAAGCTTTAGAGGTCCATTTATTGACTTAAGCAAACCTCTAGGAGCTAGAACATTCGTTTCGACATTGAAATCAAATCGTTTGGTTTTACTCAAAACGAAGACGACAATTGTGTTTATCAAAAGGTAGTTGGGGATGTAGTTGTATACCTAGTGTTATATGTAGATGACATATTACTATTCGGGAATGACAGTGCAGTACTTTCTTCTGTAAAAGTGTGATTGTCCAAAACCTTCCACGTGAAAGATTTGGGAGATGCATCTTATGTGCTTGGGATAAAGCTCTATTGGGATAGATCTAGAAAATTAATTGGATTATCCCAATCTATGTACATAGATAAGGTGCTAAGTGTTGGAAGTTTGCCCACAAAGCCACTCATTTGATGTAATAGCTTTTGGAATACTTATTGTGTTAAACTATTATACGTTTAATGAAGGGCAAAGCTTATTGTTAATCACTATTTATTGTATTATGTGTTTAAGCAATAAGGGAATCCAAGGAATGTATTTAATCTAAGAGAGAACTGATCTAAGTAAGTTAGATTGATGAGACCTTTCTCTTATGTTCATTCCTAAAACCTTCCTAGCCATAGGATTGCCAATTAGGCATTGACAATCCGCTAAGGTTAGTATGTGTTATGTTAACTTAAGATTGAGTATGACTAGTGACACACCTCAACTGAAATCGAAGTGTGCTGGCCGTCACATGAGGGTGATGTAACCATGTGCGCATTGCGGAAGTGGAAAGATATAGAGAAATAGGAATAAATTAAAACCAAACCACTAGCAGTACTAACTAAGATAATGTGCTAGTGTGAGATTAAGAGTGAATCCCAATAATTTAGAGCATAAGTAACCTAGTGCAGTCTAGCAGGACAATTATTAATAATACAGCATCCGAAGATGATCCTACATGGAAGGTGAACTGTCAGAACTTCCGTCAAGCCCTCGTAAGCCACCAGCGAACAATCTTACCGAAAACCTGGAGGGGCGCAATATAAAAAGCGTGAGTGGGCAAAAACAAGGTTTTACAAAAATCATATCATTTTCAAAAGCTCTAACCCCTCGTTGTAAAACCTGTATAATTTCCCAAAAAAATAGCATATAGATATATATATATATCTCAAAATCAAGCTCAGCAAATAGCTATAAACAAATAAATGGCCAACTATATACCAAATGTATGCCATGTGTATGCCATGCCCAATATCACTATATAACAAATGTAAGCCAAGTGACGCAATGTATTATAAATCATCTGCTAGCCGAAGTCACCTCACGTGATCTTTACGGCGAAATCTAGAGCTCATATCCATCACATCTCAATCTCATATCTCATAAAGTATATACATATCTTAATCTCATATCTCATCATGTATATACATCTGCACACGAGTCGAAACCACTTCACGTGGTCTGTCTGACAGGGCTGGGTGTAAAATAATATGCTCTAGTACTACGATCACGTGAAGACTGTGTGAATATTCGTGGCTTAACTATGAGTCGAACCCACTGAAAGTGGTCTATACGACAGGACTGTGCACCTAACTTCGATTCAAGAAATCGAAGGTATTCTTACCCGGAATTGGTACCACTTTACTCGTATGGTCCTCAGGAACACACTGGTGCACTCAAAACCTTCGATCTACCAAGTTTAGGAGGATTTTGGGTGCTTGCTATACAAAAATGGGAGAGAGAGAGAAAGAGCACGGAAGTGAGAGAGAGAGAGAGAGAAAGGGTATGGTGTGTGTGTGTGTGGTCTAGCTGGTCACCAACCAAAAACAACGAAGAAAATATCTTCCTCCTATTGGGTCCAAACTAGTTGGATTTAAAATGATTGACCCAAAAATAAGGCTTAAACTACACCACACAATTAAATGTCCAAGGGTAAATTCATCTTTTCACATTATCGATACAAAAATTTCGGGACGGGCTGTTACAATCTACCCACCTTATTAAAATTTTGTCCTAAAATTTCATACAACAAGTACAACACTAGTATCCATAAAACAACCTCGGATACATCTCTCTCATCCGGTCTTCCATCTCCCACGTAGCCTTTTCCACTTAGTGATTCCTCCGCAACACTTTCACTAAGCGTACAGTCTTGTTCTTCAGCACTTTATCCTTCCAATCTAGTATTGTCACCGGCTCCTCATCATAAGTCAAATCTGGATTAATTTCCAATGGTTGAGGAGTTATCACATGTGACGGATCTGAAACATAGTGACGAAGCATCAAAACATGGAACACATCGTGCACTTTAGACAGCTCTGACGGCAACTCAAGTCTGTAAGCAACTTCACCGACTCTCTCGATGATCTGATAAGGCCCAATGTACCTAGGACTTAGCTTGCCTTTCTTTCCAAACCGTACCACATCGTGCCACGACGATAGTTTCAAAAATACCCAATCACCAATATTATACACCCGATCAGTGGCACGCCTGTCCGCTAAGTTTTTCTGGCAATCCTGGGCCGCTTTCAAGTTAGACTTAATAACCTGAACATTTTGAGTAGTCTCCTCTACTATCTCAAGGCCCACTAAAACTCGTTCGCCGACTTCTGACCAACACAAAGGTGTACGACAAGGCCTGCCATAAAGTGCCTTGAATGGTGACATACCAATACTCGAATGAAAGCTGTTGTTGTAAGTGAACTCCATCAAATCCAAGCGCTTATGCCAAGCGTCGCCAAACTACAAAACCGAAGATGTGAGCATATCCTCCAAAGTCTGAATCGTCCTCTCAGATTGACCGTCTGTCTGAGGGTGATATGCCGTACTGTAGAATAATTTTGAACCAAGAACTGCCTGGAAGGCTGTCCAGAACTTAGAAGTGAATCTAGGATCACGATCCAAGATAATACTAACTGGAACGCCATGGTACTTCACGATCTTCAATAAGAACAACTCAGCTAATCAGCTTAAGGAATACTTTTCCCTCACAGGAATGAAATGCGCTGACTTAGGAAGCCGATCAACGATCAACCAAATTCCATCATAGCCATTCTGGCCATTCTGAGTACAAGGAAGCTTGTACACAAAATCCATAGTGATATTTTCCCATTTCCATTGTGGAACAGGAAGTGGTTGCATCAACCCAAAAGGTTTCTTCCTTTCAGCTTTAACTTGCTGACATATGGCACATCTACTCACATACTTGGCAATTTCTCTTTTCATACCTGGCCAATAATAAAATGGTCGAATGGTATGATACATCTTAGTACCTCCTGGATGCATCGCATAAGCTGAACAGTGCGCTTCGTCCAAAATTACTTTCTTCAACTCTGCATTATTCGGCACATACATCCTACAGTCCTGCATAAGCATGCCGTCTAATTCTCTGATTCGAAGATCTTTCTTCTTTCCTTCATTTCTTAACCGAATAAGTTCATGAGTTTCTTTATCATTAATCTGGGCCTCGAGCACTCTATCAATCAAAACCAGCCTGACCTGGAAACTAGCAAGCAACGCTTATTTAGGATTTTCCACTCCCAATTCCACTCCAGTGGACCTCAAGTCTGCAAGAAGTGGAACACGGCTAATGTATAAGGCATTAATTCGGCCTTGGGATTTCCTACTAAGTGCATCAGCCACCACATTTGCACGACTTGGGTGACACTCAATCGTGCAATCATAATCACTTAGTAATTCAATCCACCTTCACTGCCGAAGATTCAATTCCTTCTTAGTGAAAAGATACTGGAGACTTTTATGATCTGCGAAGATCCTACATTTCTCGCCATAAAGATAATGTCTCCAAATCTTTAAAGCGAAAATAATAGCTGCCAAATCCAAATCATGAGTAGGGTAATTCTTCTTGTGAGGTTTCAATTGTCACGAAGCATAAGCAATTACCCTATCATGCTGCATCAACACGCAACCCAGACCAATCAAAAAAGCGTCACAATAGATCTCAAAGTTACCGTTATCATCTGGAAATGCTAACACAGGTGCATGAGTGAGACAGTACTTCAACTACTGAAAACTTTGCTCACATTTATCATCCCACTCAAACTTAACATCTTTCCTCGTCAATCTCGATAACGATAAAGCAATAATCGAGAAATCCTTAACAAACTCCGAACCTTGGTAATGGTTCGTGGCTGCTCCCAATTCTCTACCGCTGCTATCTTATGAGGACCTACAAGAATACCTTGAGCTTATATGATATGCCCCAGAAATGCCTCTTGATCTAATCAGAACTGGCATTTGCTGAACTTAGCATATAACTGATGTTCCCTCAGCTTCTTCAACACCAATTTAAGATTTCTAGCATGCTCTGCCTCAGACTTAGAGTATACCAGAATATCATCGATGAACACAATGACAAACCTATTTAGATATTGTTGGAATACTCGGTTTATCAAACCCATGAAAGCTGCTGGTGCATTAGTTAACCCGAACGGCATCACGAGAAACTCATAATGACCATAACGAGTCCTAAAAGCAGTTTTAGGAACATCCTCCCTCTTAATCTTCAGTTGATAATAGCCAGACCTCAAATCAATCTTGGAAAACACATAGGCACCTCGAAGTTGATCAAAGAGGTCATCAATACGCATCAATGGATAACGGTTTTTAATCGTCACTCGATTCAATTGCCTGTAATCAATGCATAGTCTCAAAGTACCGTATTTCTTTTGAATAAATAAGACTGAGGCTCCCCAAGGTGAGATACTAGGCTAAATAAAACCCTCATCAACCAATTCCTGTAACTGGATCTTCAATTCTCTTAACTCAGCAGGAGCCATCCGATAAGGAGTTAAAGAGATAGGATTAGTACCTGGAAGTAAATCAATAGCGAACTCCACATCGCGATCTGGAGGTAATCCAGGCAAATCCTCAGGAAAGACGTCAAAAAAATGTTGGACTACCCGAACATCCTCCATGCTAACAGGAATATCATCATTTAGCACTACGTGAGCTAAATATCCCTCGCAAGCTTTTTCGTGTAACTTTTTAGCTCTCATAGCTGAAATAACTCCATGTCTCACCCCACTACGTTCTCCAACAAAAGTAACCTCATGTAATCCAGGACGATGGAAGGTTACCGTTTTCCCATAACAGTCAATCTTGGCACGATTGTAATGCAACCAATCCGTGCCTAGAATCACATCGAAATCAACGATATCCAACGAAGTGAGGTTAGCTGGCATAACCACATCCGCCACTACTACAGGACATCCTGGGTACACGTAATCTACATAACACCTCTCCCCTCTAGGCATTGCAAACTCTAACTCATACCCAAGGGGTAAAGATTAAGGTTGTGTCAACTGAGCAAATGTATGAGAAATTACTGAATGCGTAGCACCACAATCAATCAACATTTTAGCATAATGACCAAGAATATTTAACGTACCCATGATTAGATTAGGATTATTCTAGGCATCCTGCAGCGAAAGGTTATGGATACATCCCTGGGCTTGCTGCCTTCCTCCTCGGCCTCTGCCGGCATGAATACCTCGGCCCTGAGCACTGTGTCCCTGACCTGACTGGCTATGCTGTCTCGACGACCCCGTGCTACTAGCAGCAACATCAAGGCTGTCATTCGGAATACCACTGTGATCCACCAGCTGAATACTACTGTTGAGGCATGTATCCTCCTTAATACTGATCGTAGCCACCCTACTGATAAGGATCCTAAGGGTACTGATACTACCCTAAAGGATAAGAAACATGATCTCCACCACCACGACCTGCTTGAGCGTAACCATTCTGTCCTGAAAACTGCTGAGTGGCATAGGAGGCTGCTGAGGTCTCTGCTGGTTCTAAGGACAATGCTTAGCCAGATGTCCCATCTAACCACATGTATAACATCCATTACTACCGCGTCGACACTCTCCAAAATGTCGGTTATTGCACCTGCAGCATAAAGGAGAATTACCTCTACCAGAATCTCTCTGGCTCTAGAATCTAGGACCTCCTGAGAATCTACCACCTCTCCTCAGACCAGTGGCACTCAAAGCCCTACTAGAAGAACTAGAACTAGCTCCACTCCTCTTAAAATTCTGGGTCTGGCAAGGTTCCTAAGATATTTGACCTTTACCTTTGTTATCCTTCTTCTGATTTCCATCTTTTTTTTCTTCTTCCTCGCTCTCACTGGGCATATTCTCAGAGTCCTCTATCCTCAACAAAATCTCATAGAACTCCTGATAAGTCTCACAAGGATAGATAATCGTAATAGAACGCCACTTCTTCTTTGTACCTTGCTTAAAATGTCGAAGCATCTCAACTGAATTAGCAGCAACTTCTGGATCATAGCGAGACAAATCAGTGAACTTCCAATAATACTCATTAGCAGTCAATTTCCCATGTTTCAAACCTGTAAACTTCTACTTCTTACGGTCTAAATATGTCGGAGGCATGAATCTCTTATAAAATGACCGTTTACAATTCTCCCAGTCTGCCATCTCCTCGGGCTGTTGGAAATGTGCCCTAAAACCAATCATATGATGATACTTTATGGACATTTCACACATTAAACTAATCTAGTTTAATATAAAGGGCAAAGATTATTGTTTTAAGCCATCTCATATAAATGTTATATGCTTAAACGATAAGTCCAAGGAATATGTAATAGGGAGAATGTGATCTAAAGAAGTTAGATTCATGAGACCATTCTGTTTTGTATACATATCCTAAATGTTCCTGATCATAGGATTACCAATTGGGCATTGACAGTCCGTTAAGATCAGTACGTCATATGTCTTCTCTTAGGGAGAGTGACTGGTCTCGAGTCAATGGTGTGACTGGTCTCGAGTCAATGGTGTGACTGACACCAAGACAAGTACGTAGGTGCTCAATAGAGAATGAGTCTACTGAAGGCGATCAACAAGGAGTTCTCATACTCATGTCACATGAGAACTCATGGTTGGGATAATGCAAAGTAGTCATTTGACCTGAGGCATCATAGTTGTCTTGTGGTTAGGTCCTTGATCTTTGGCTATGTCAAAGTCACTCCGTCAAAGGGTGTCCACGGCATAGTTGGGGTTAAGCCATGAAGGCAAATGAATGCGCAGTAAGGGATCTTTAACCTTCAAACCGTTTGAGGGAGAATACTCTATGATATGATTAAGAATCTCTGGCCAGAGTATGAATGAGATTTAGGAAGTCGTTCCAAATCACATTCAAGGTAATCATATAAGTAAATGAATCACATTGGATAGTAGGCATGAATAAACTATCAAACCAAACAATGTGGTCAAGAGTATTGTATTAGAGAAATACCGTATTGCATTGTAATCCCGAACTGAATAGGTTCTCTAACCTCTTCTGATTAGCTTGGGTAGCCTTGACATACTGCTAGGTGTCACTCATGGCTTGTGGAAGCCCTAAAGATGTATAATCACTAAAGGGAGAATTGAAAGTAAGTTTCAATTTACAATTGATTAGTAAGAGTTCTAATCGCCCACTGCCTCGCTAAAAGGAACCTAATGGATCGCACACCGTGTAAGGTAATGATTGAAGGATACAACGAAGATGAGTAAGGACAATTAAATAGTTTAATTGTTTATGGCAAGGATTAATTAATATGTTACTTAATCAAACGAATATGTTCATTTTAGACCTCGGGATAGTTTTGGGCCTCAAGGCCCAATGGGCTTCGAATGTCAAGCTCATGAACTTAAGTTGTATGACAACTTAATGAATAAAGATTTAAGAAGGCCCAAACAACCCAAAGCCCTAAGATGGCCGGCCATGTTGATAATGGAATGGGTTTTGGACTTATTACAAGTTTGCCACTCCAATGAAGGGAGGTATAAATTTGACTTTATAGCCTTTTCTTCATTAGGGTTTTCTAAGAATGAAAAGTGAGAATAACTCTCTCCTTTTCTCTCTAGGAGGCCGGCCCCCTTGGAGGGGATTAGCTAGCAATCCTTCTTCCTCCAAGGTCACTCATCTTCTTCCTTCACCATTATCCTTGGTGTCAAAAATTAGAGGTCTCCTACCTTGGGGACTTTTGGAGAATCAATTCTTCCATCCATATCCATAGAGCCAAGGAGCAATGAGACAAATGAAAGAAGGCCCTCACATGGGTGATTAACCTTTGCTAAGCAAAGAGGTGCTTCAAAGGTATAAAAGTTTCTCAACTGATTTCTTTAAGATTTGAGTTGAGTCATGGTTTACCATAACTACTAGGCTTTGAATTTCATGGGTAATGTTTTGTTTTGAGTGCATACAAGCATGATTCCGCCTTTAATTGTTAATTGCATGCCATAGATGTTGCTCAAATGAACTTGTTTTCACAAATTTTCCTTCATGGGCGTCCACCCATACGTTTCCTGTCTCCACCAGAATGCAGGTTCTTCGTCAAAAAACCAAGTAGTGGTCTCTACCCACTTATCATCGGGAAGACTTCCTTAACTATGCATCACACGATACGTCTTCTCAATCTGATTGAGCCAACGCTCAGACCCTTCATGGCCCTCATTACCCTTAAAAACAGGTAACTTAAGATTGTACACTGATTCCAGAGGAGTCCACTGAGGAGGGCGAATTACAGAATGAATGGCACTAGCAATAGCTTCCCCTAACTGAGCAATGTCAGGGAAATTAGGCTCAGAAGAACGACGTGGCTCTCAACGAGGCGGCATAGTTCTGACAGAAGACACCAAGATAATTAAAATATATGAAGATACAGGACTGCTCAACCTAGTGCTCTAATACCAAACTAACACACCCTGACCAAAATAGAAGCGTGCTGGCCGTCACGTGAGGGTGACGTAACCATGTGCGCATTACGGAAGCGGAAAGATATAGAGAAATAGGAATAAATTAAAACCAAACCGCTAGCAATACTAACTAAGACAATGTGCTAGTGCGAGATTAAGAGTGAATCCCAATAATTCAGAGCATAAGTAACCTAGTGCAGTTTAGCAGGACAATTATTAATAATACAACATCCGAAGATGATCCTACATAGGGTAAGTGGTAGCAAAGTTGGGTTAATTGCAAGTTTGCCACTCACATGTGAGGTGGTATAAAGGCAACTTTATAGCCATTCTCTCACTAGGGTTTTCTTGAGGTAAAGAAGAGAAACTTTTTTCTCTCCTTTTTCTCTATAGAGGCCGGCCTTCCTAGGGAAGTTTACTAGCATCTAACTTCCTCTAGGTAATCAATTTCATCATCACACCATCATCTTTGGTATTTTGGAGTTCCTTTCCTCACATCCTTAAGGAGCAAAGAAGTATCAAAAGGGAAGAAAATCACAAGGAAGATCTAAGGAGCTAGGAGGTGACTTGAAAGCCCTCCACTTGGGTGAATCCCTTGTGTAAACAAGGATGAGTTTCAAGGGTAATGAATCTCAAAATCCTTTCTTCTCTTTAATGTTGTTAAAGAGTCTTGTGGTTCACCATTCACTAGGTTTTGAAAGTCATGGGTTTTAGAATTGTTTTTTAATGCATGCCTACTTTAAAGTGTTAATAGTTTGCTTATGTGTTCAAATGTTTTCACATGTTCTTAGCTAGGACAAAATTTTTTCTTCACTAAGTAGGTTCTAGATGGAACAATCTACGAAATGTTTTCTTACTATGAGACATGGAATTCACCTTTCTAAGTCCATGGAATCACTATTTATTATATTATGTGTTTAAGCAATAAGGGAAACCAAGGAATGTATTTAATCTAAGAGAGAAGTGATCTAAGTAAGTTAGATTAACGAGACCTTTCTCTTATGTTCATTCCTAAAACGTTCCTAGCCGTAGGATTGCCAATTGGGCATTGACAATCCGCTAAGGTTAGTATGTGTTATGTTAACTCATGCGTGAGTATAAGTAGTCTCAAGTCATGTAGTGTTGGACACTGAGACAAACACATAGGT
This sequence comes from Heteromeles arbutifolia, assembly GCA_024362995.1. Classification (NCBI taxonomy): domain Eukaryota; kingdom Viridiplantae; phylum Streptophyta; class Magnoliopsida; order Rosales; family Rosaceae; genus Heteromeles; species Heteromeles arbutifolia. The sequence goes on from JANCRC010000012.1 coordinate 21,454,324, forward strand.
GCTCAAAATGGTAATCAAATACATTCAACTACGATCAAAAGAAAGTTCGAACATACATGTCATGTAAGAACTCGTAAGTTGCGATATGCGAAGTAGTCCTTTGACCTGAGGCATCATAGATGTCTAATGGTTAGGTCCTTGATCTTTCATCATGTCAAAGGCATTCCATTGACGAGGCTGTCCACGACATTGTTGGGGTGTAGGCATATGAATGCACAACAAGGGATCTCTAACCTTCCATGGTGGAGGGAGAATACTCTAAGATATGATTTAGGAGTCTTTGGCCAAAGCATACAAATATGACTTAGGAAGTTTGTTCCAAATCATATTCAATTGAATCATATAGAGAAGTATCACATTGGATAGTAGACATGAAACAAACTATCACTCAAACAATGTGATTAAGAGTATTGTGTTAGAGAAGGACCGTATTGCATTGTAATTGTAACTGGACAGGTTCTATAACCACTTCTACTTAGCTTGGGTAGCCATGACATACTGCTAGGTGTCACTTACGGTTTGTGAAAGCTCTGAAGATTAGCAAACACTAATCTTCATCAAAGGGAGAATTGAAATGTAGTTTCAATTCACAATCGATCGTTAAGAGTAACAATCCCCCACTGCCTCGCTAATTGGAACATAATGGATCATACATCGAGTAAGGATGAAAGTGAAGAAATATAAATGAGATGGATAAGCAATTAAATGGTTTAATTAAGAATGGTCAAGATTAATTAATTATACGAAAGGTTCGTATTGGGCTTTCAAGTTAGTTTCGGGTCTCGGGTGAAGGAAAATTTTTGTCCTAGCTAAGAACATGTGAGAACATTTGAACACATATGCAAACTAATAACACTTTAAAGTAGGCATGCATTCAAAAACAATTCTAAAAACCCATGACTTTCAAAGCCTAGTGAATGGTGGACCACAAGACTCTTTAACAACATTAAAGAGATGAAGGATTTTGAGATTCATTACCCTTGAAGCGCATCCTTGTTTAGACAAGGGATTCACCCAAGTGGAGGGCCTTCAAGTCACCTCCTAGCTCCTTGGATCTTCCTTGTGATTTTTCTCCTTTTGAAGCTCCTTTGAGCGAACAGGATTAGTATTCTCAATAGATTCAGAAATATTAAAATTAATCATATCACCACCAAACTCCATAGTTACTGCTCTTTTGGCCACGTCAATCTTGGTTTGAGCTGTTTTCATGAAAGGTCATCCAAGTAAGATTGGCAATGTTGAAGAGTGGGCTGAATTCTCCATGCCAAGCACATAGAAATCTGCAGGAAAAATCAAGTGGTCTACCTGCACCAAAACATCTTCCAAAACTCGTTTTGGGTATGCATTAGATCGATCGTCTAATTGGATAATAACACCATCCATTTTAAGCTCTGCTAGATTCATAGATGCATAAACAGAATATGGCATGACATTAATTGATGCACCTAAGTCTAACATGGCATGTTCAAACCGAGTATTGCCAATAACACAAGGAATTGTAAAACTACCCGGATCTTTGCACTTAGGGGGCAGTTTACGTTGCAAGATGGCTGAGACATTTTCACTCATATGCACCACTTCTTTCTCTTGAATTCGTTTCTTGGTTGTGCACAGCTTCTTCAACAACTTAGCATACTTCGGAATTTGCTTTATTGCATCAAGGAGCGGGATATTGACATGCACCTTCCTAAACGTCTCCAGAATGTCTTTTTCATCCTCTTCCTTCTTTGATTGCATGAATCTGCTAGGAAAAGGCACAATTGATGGAATAACATTAGAAGGAATCCAATTTCGACCTACCTTAGTTAAGGCGGATGGCATAGCGTGCTTAAGAGGCTACGGCAATGGTGTCTCTTTTCTTGCCGTGGGTTTCACTTGCTCTTCCTCCTCAATCAGCAACTTTTCATCCTCCTTTTGACTTGATTTGGATGGTTGTGGGTCGGCTCCAACCTGTTTGCCACTTCTCAACGTGATTGCATTGGCGGTTTCAAACCCTCCTTTAGGATTGACAACGGTTGAACTAGGCAATCTGCCCTGTTCTCTGAATTGGCCCATGAATTCCGCTATCTGCCCTACTTGCTTCTCCAACTCATCCACCTTCTTGTCCCTAGTTTGCATACCCTGCGCCATAGAAGTTAGTAATTGAAAAATCTGATCATTATCAATTGAAGAACCTGATTTGTTTTGGGCAGGTTGTGCTTGGGCTTGTGTTGGTGCCAACGGCTTTTGATAGAAACCCGGGGGTTGTTGCCTAAATCCGCTTTGTTGTTGGCCTTGTTGGGGTTCTCGCCATTTGAAATTTGGATGATCACGCCAACCGGGATTGTAAGTATTGGAAAATGGGTCACCACGGTTTTGGTATTGATTCCCAAAACCCACGGCATTGAGTGTCTCCCACCCTCCATTCTCTATCAATTGTGGGCACTTATCTGTGGGATGTCCTTGCATGGAGCACACGCCACAAGAAGCCACGGTTTGCACTTTTGGTCCTTCAACAACCTGAGAAAGAAGAGTGGTAAGGTTAGCCATTTGATTTTGAAGTTCGGTTATAGCACTTACCTCATTCACTTGGTGTTGCCGTGGAATGCTCCTTTGTCCAACACCTTCGTATTGTTGAGCGTTCAAAGCTCGATTAGCAATCAAGGTCTTTGCAGCCATGGGGGTCTTGTCCACCAAGGCTCCCCCCGCTGAGGCATCTAACATTTGACGTTCGATTGGTAGAAGTCCCTCGTAGAAGTATTGTAAGAGAAGTTCCTCCTTCATCTGATGCTGTGGACATGAAGCAATAAGAGATTTAAAACGTTCATAATACGTAGGAAAAGTCTCACCTTCTTCTTGCTAAATTCCACTTATCCTTTTTCGTATGGTGATGACTCGAGAAGTTGGGAAAAACTTCTCCAAGAAAGCCCGTTTCATGCTCTCCCACGATGTGACAGTTCCGGGAGCCAATTCATACAACCAATCCCTCGCCTTTTCCAAGAGAGAAAAGGGAAAGGCCTTCATCTTCAAAATACTCCCATCGACATTGACGGGGGTCATGCTTGAACACACCACTTCGAATTCTTTCAAGTGTTTGTTAGGATCTTCCATGGACAACCCATGGAATTTGGGAATGTGGTGCAACAAGCTTGACTTCAATTCGAATTCATCAGTTTTGCCCTCGGCTGCCCTAGGATATTGAATGCATAAAGGGGTTGCATTGTCTAATCCCGAGGAAGAAAGTTCTTTGATCGTTCGATTATCTGCAGCCATGTCTTGCTCCTCTTCCAAATCCTCTTCAATTTCAACTTCAGATTCAGAATTAGAACTTGAACTAAGTAGCTCAGGTTCTGGGTGCTTCCTCTTCCTTCTCAAATCTCGCTCAAAATCGTCGTTAAAATCCAAGATATGTGCGTGAACGGGTTGAGAATTTCGAGTCATACACTAGTACCTACAACAAAGAAAACAAAACAAAATCAGAAGACTAGACAACTAAACCAAAAACACACGGCAAACACAAGGGATTAGCAATTTTGCTAACCCCGGCAACGGCTCCAAAAGGCTCCAAAATGCATCTTTTTGCATACTTTGCCCTTAAAACCTGAAAATACATCAAACTAGCTTAAAAGACTACTTTAACTAAGGAAAAACAACATAAATGCACAAGAACAAGCTAAATAAGGTGCATAAATTTGCCCCTATCACTTGCATCTTTACTACAACTGTCAACAAGAGGGTTTAATTTGTGTGCTGTTTTACATCGCATCAGTTGCACCACATCCCGAAGTCCCATGGGCTGTCCATGGAGGATTGATGCGATGTAAAACAGCACACAAATTAAACCCTCTTGTTGTCAATTGTAGTAAAGAATGTAAGTAGGGATCGTTCTAGGCCGGGGATTAGGAGGGATTGCAAAAACACTTGAAACTGACTTAAAAACGTAAAACTAAGTTTAAAACACTAAACTAGACTCAAAGAATGCAAAACAAACTGAAACGACTCAAAACTAACTATAATGACTCAAAACAACTTAAAACAACTAATTAGAATCAAAACAGACACTAAGGGTGATTTTGGACGAAAATTGGTTTTACTTTGACTCAAAACACTTAAAAACACAAAGTTGGACAGATTCTAATTAATTTGACACTTTAAAGTAAAGGGGGTTTTGGTTTTGACGAATTTGGAAACTAACAAAGTAAAGTGCAAAAACTTAAGAACTAGACAGATTCAGGCACGAAATTGGTGTTTTGAATGGATGATGGGCTAGCTAGAGGGTTCTTCTCCACACATGACACACTTGAATACAAATCAATCTCCAGTTGTTTCTTTCAATAAGCCATGAATCTCAACCCACATACAATCAAAGATCATTAAGCTCTATGAAATCATAAGCATTGACAAGGCATTCGTAACTATGAAAGCGCATGATACTCCTACCAAGAATCTACTTAACATGATCGTGATCAGCGACCTTCACTACTTGTGAATATAAGTTCATAATGATTAGGTGAAACTCCCTTATATTCTAGCATCAAATTCATGCATGCAAACAAAGTATCGACCCTCAATCAACATACAAGAATAAGTTATCAATCAAACAGTTAAGCAAATTGAATTCACAATTTATGAACTCACAACTGAAGGTAATCAATTCATATTGCAAGTATGTTCATGGTATTGAATAGCCCCCTAGCCAAAAGGGCTTAGTTCCTTGATGCAGAATATATAAGCACATAAATTAAACCCTCTTTTTATCAATTGTAGCAAAGTATGTAAGTAGGGATCGTTCTAGGCCGGGGATTAGGAGGGATTGCTAAATCACTTGAAAACTGACTCAAAAACTTAAAACAAAGTTAAAACACTAAATTAGACTCAAAGAATGCAAAACTAAACTCTAAAACACTGAAACAAACCAAAACACTCAAAACAGCAAACAAACACTCAAAACTGCCTTAAAAACGCAAACTGGCTGTTTTGGACTCTAAACACAATTTTGGACGAAAATAAGTTTTAACTTGACTCAAAACACTCAAAAACACAAATTAAAACAGCTTCTAACTAATATGACTCAACAAAGTAAAGGGGGATTTGGTTTTGACGAATTTGAAAACAAAACAGATTTTAAAACGAATTTGGTTTAAATGAATGGATGGAAGGCTAGCTAAGGGGTTCCTCTCCACACATGTCACACTTGCATACAAAACGATTTCTAGTTGCTTTTCAATAAACCATGGATTCTCAACACCCCAGATTAACCGTGAATTGCACTAATTAACCCTCAGATTTTCCTAACGTTATTGAATTGGATGATTGCATACGACAACCCAAAGCATTCCCCACAAGTTCCCTACATGAATTGCATAATAGAGATACAAGCAAGAATCATTAAGTTCTATGAAAACCATAAGCATTGACGAGGCATTCGTTACTATGAATTGCATGAAACTTATGCCAAGAATTTACTTAACACAATTGAGATCATCAACCTTTACTACTTGCGAATATAATTCTGTAACGATTAGGTGAAACTTCCTTATATCCTAGCATTAGATTTATGCATGACAATTAAGCGTGCACTCTCAACCAACACACACAAATCAGTTTAATTCAAATAGATAAGTAAATTGAAATCACAATTTATGAATGACAATTATAGGTAATCAAGTCATATAGCAAGCATAAACATGGTTTCGAATCCCCCCCTAGCCAGAGGGGGTTTAGTTCCTCATACTCACAGAACAAAGAGTATTGAATTTAAACATTGAAATCAAAGGAAATGAAACACCTAAAACTTCCAGCAATTCAAACTTGAATGGCATGCACGTCCAGGGCTCCTTCTCCTCCTCTTTGCTGCGGCACAAGGTCTAGGGACAGATTTTGGGGGTTATGAATGGTGTAAAAGGCTGGGTTAATGGCTAGGATGGATGTATGGTGCGGCAGGTAGTGAATTAGGTCAGAAACTATGGAGAATGGTGAAGGAAGGATGCAGCAGAGAGTGGTGGATGATTTCTGGCGTGAATGATGTATATGGAGGGTGGTGTGTGCGGATGACTGAATTTCTGTGATGAATGGCTGGCCCTCCTGCGGCAAAACCCTAAAACATGTATATATAGGCACCTCAAAACCCTAGGTCAATCAGATTGGGACTTGGACTTAGCAGAAATAATGGATTAGGGCCCTAAGGTTTGGCATTTAATTTGGAAAAGGAATTGTGGTCCAATTAATTTCTGAAAAGGATTTGTAGAACCCAAATCCACAAGGAAAAGGGCCTAACAATCAGAATCCAAGAGGGAAAAGGCCTGAGAGGTGCGGCACAAAAGGATAAGGGCAGGGAATGCCTTGCAAGGCAAGGGAAAATGATTCTAGAAGGAAAGGAGGCGCCAGATTTTTAGGGTTCTAGAAGGAATGTGTTTTGTGGCAGATTTTAGGGTTTCTAGAAGGATTTGGGGCGCCACTTTTATAGGACAAGGGATAGGACTTCTAGAAATCAGGTTTTAAGTCCCCTAAACTGAAGAAAACAGGTTAGGATAAGATTAGGATAAGATTGGATAAGATAAGGTAAGATAAGATAAGGATTGGATAAGATAAGATAAGATAAGGTTGTTTTAGATAATGTTTTGGATAATTCTCCTTCTTTTGAGCTGATTCCTTATCTTCTTTATCTTTGACTTCTTTCTTCCATCTTCTTAGCTGATTTCAAGCCTTCATATCTTCAATTTCGTCCATCAACTTGCCTCCATGCTTGCACTACCCAATCTTGGCCCAAAAATGCTCTAGAATGCTCCAAATTGCTTCTTTTTGCATACTTGCCCTTAGAACCTGAAAATACATCAAACTAGCTTAAAAGACTACTTTAACTAAGGAAAAACAACATAAATGCACAAGAACAAGCTAACAAAGGTGCACAAATATGCTCCTATCATTCCTCATAATCGCAAAACAAAGGTAAATAGATTCATACATTGAAAACAAAAGAAAGAAAACACCTAAACGCTCCAGCGATCCAAATTGAATGCCAAAGCGTCCAAAAGCTTTCCTTCCCTTCCTTTGCAGCGGCACAAGGGATTGGTGGTGAGTTTTAGTGGTGATTTGTGGTGGTGGATGGATGTAGTTGAGTTATGGTGAAGGATGGAGGGTGGAAAAAGTGCAGAGAGTATGTAGAGTGGGTGGTGATGGGTGGTAGAGGATGGATAGGTAGACAAGTGGATGGAATGGATGCAGAGAATGTGTTCAGGGATCCCCCAATTTAAAGGGTGTGGCATATGTATTTAAAGGGGAGAAGGCACAGTTTTGATGTGTTTTAGGGAAGGAAATAACTTAGCTATTTTTTCCTATAATTAAAAGTCAGAAATCAATGGAAAATAGGCAAGTAAGGTGCAGGAATTAAAGAGAATAGGAAATGAAATTCAGCAGAGAGTGTAGGACAGATTTAGGAATGTGTTTAGAGGCACAAAATAGGTAAGAATCCTCTCCCCTTGTGCGGCAAGAATTGAAACAAAAGGGAATGTAATTTTGGGTCAGAAAATAGGTAAGAAAGAGGGATATGTGCAGAAAAAGGGAGCATCAAAACAGGAATGTGCGGCATGGCCTTTTAGGGCAGGTCTAAGGCTTCTAGAACATGTAATTAGGCAACCAACATGTTTTAGAAACCTCTTTGAAGCTGGAACATAGGTGAGGTAGGATTAGGAAACTTCTAAGCCAAGAATAAAAACTTTCAAGAATGGAAACCTCCAAAAATAGAAACTTCCAACTTTAGAAACTTTGGCTTCCAATTCTAAACTCTTTGTTCTTCATTTGTCTTGAATTCATTTCTTAACATCTTCACTCAATCCTAGCCTCCTTTGGTCTTCAATTTTGTCCATTCACTTGGCTCCAAGCATGTGCTATCCATCCAATGCCCAAAACTGCTCCAAAATGCACCCAAATGCACTTTCTTGCTCCTTTAGCCCTTTGGACCTACAAACACACGAAAATAGCTTAAAATACTAAAATAACTAAGAACTAAGAACCTAAATGCAAGGAAACAAGTTAACCAAGTCGCATAAATATGCTCCTATCAAATACCCCCACACTTAGCTTTTGCTAGTCCTCGAGCAAAACAAAACAAACAAAAGAAACAAAACACAATCTAAACCTTCCAACATTTGCCTTAGGGATTTCCAATGTACATGACATATTAAAAATCATTACTTGCACAGATTTTGGTCATCCTTACACTTGAACTCATACTTAATCACTGTCACCATTCACTAGTTCGCAATTAACCAATTAAAACCACGTTTTGAATGTAATAACATGCCTTAGAGAATTCTCTCAATTCCTTACTAGATATGCACTCAAATTTCACTCAGATTTTCTAACTACACTCCCTACACTAAGTATATGTGAGAAGATTGATGTAAACATGAAAACGAACACTCACATATGTTCTAAGAAAGAAAGCACTTTTCTGGAGTTGTAAGTGAGTATATGAATATGATCTCATGAAAGGAATGCTACTACTTAGATGCAAGAACCAAGGATTCCATATGCTCATACCAATTCCAAACTCCACATATTGAAACACATAACACTCAAGATAGAAGTCGATGGTTGTAACGGGGCTAAGGGTATTGGCTAACAAAGAAAGGTAAAGATAAACAAAAGTTCTTAAAGAAATAGTAAGCAAAGCAATGAGATCAACACTTAGAATTCACTTTTGAATCCAGCAACCAACTTTAAACACAAAGGGAAGATTCAATCATCACTTAGGGCCAGATTCAAACTGTTGGACCGTTTCTTCGACAACCAATACTTTTGAACTCAATCTAACTTCTGTTCAACCCTTTTCTTCTTTTTCTGCACAACTTTTTCTTTCCTTTTTCTATTCCTACTTTTTTTTTTTTCTTTTCTTCTTTTGAACACAAAACGTACTTCTTCAAAGACAAATTCTTCCCCCACACTTGTTTTTCTGCAAATTGTAGATCAAAAGGAATTCCTCTAAGTCATGCTTCACTATCCTTTAAGAACAAGGGTATGGGTAGTCCTATTCTAGGCTAGGTAAGGATAATGTGGCTAACAAAGAAAATAAGCTAACTAAGGCTCAAAGGGGTTAAACCTACAATACAGATGCAAAGGGATAAGGCTTTTTGGCTCTGGTTTTAACTAACAACTTTATCTTGTTATTTGTTATGCAATCAATCTTATGCTTTGAATGAAACGGGCATGAGTGTATTTGGAACTATAGTGATGAAAACGCATTCTAAGTAGCAACCAAGCAAAGAAATAATGAGATCATGCAACGACTTTAGAAAACAAAAACTTCACAGATTAATAACTCTCCAAATAAAGCATAAGCTCAAGTCTCTCAGGGTTGTAGCGTTAGTTTGAGTTTCTTCCTTCAAGCATGTTACAAAAACTGATTTTTTCCTTTTATGATTACATGTGAATTCGTAAACGACAACTACAACTAAGCATACACCAAAGAGCATATCAAACTGATGCGTTGTAAAACAACACACAAATTAAACCTTCTTTTGACAATTGTAGTACATGTATAAGTGATAGGGGCATATTTATGCACCTTAGTTAGCTTGTTCTTGTGCATTTATGTTGTTTTTCCTTAGTTAAAGTAGTCTTTTAAGCTAGTTTGATGTACTTTCAGGTTCTAAGGGCAAAGTATGCAAAAGGATGCATTTTGGAGCAAATCTGAGCTTGGAATGGATAGCACAAGCATTGGGCAAGAAGATGGACGAATTTGGAGTCCAAATGAAGTTAGGAATATGTTTCAAGGTTGGAGAAATAAATTCAAATCATTGAAGATAAGGAATCAGCTCAAAAGAAGGAGAATTATCCAAAACATTATCCAAATAACCTTATCTTATCTTATCTTAATCCTCTTCTAACTCAATTCCTGGTACAATGAGGGTTTATTTTCTGATTGGGGGACATTTAAAATAGGTTTCTAGAAGCCCTAAGCCTTCCCTATAAAGGTGCCGCACCCTTATCTCTTTTCCCACAAAATCTGCCGAAAGTTTTCATTGTCCTTTGGGGTTTCCTACCTTCTAGATGGCCTATTCCTGATGGGTTTAGGTTGTGTAATCCCTCTCTACTTCCTAAAGCTTTTATGCCGCACCTTAAACCCTATAAATAGGACTTAATGCCACACCAATTCAAGAATCAAGCCTCAATTCATTCTCTGCCTTCATATATCCATTCACCCATACACCTAAGTCCCAAAATCTGTCCCTAGACCTTGTGCCGCAACAAAGAAGAGGAGGAGGAGCCTTGGACATTCATGCTATTCAAGTTTGAGTGCTGGAAGTTTTAGGTGTTTCCTTTCCTTTGATTTCAATGTTTAAATTCAATACTCTTTGTTTTGTACGTATGAGGAACTAAACCCCCCTTGGCTAGGGGGGATTCGAAACCATGTTTATGCTTGCTATATGATTTGATTACCTCTAGTTGTGATTCATAAATTGTGATTTCAATTTACTTATCCGTTTGAACTATAATTGATTTGTGTATGTTGGTTAAGAGGGCCCGCTTAGTTTGCATGCATAAATTGAATGCTAGGATATAAGGGAATTTCACCTAATCGTTAGGAACTTATATTTGCAAGTAGTAAAGGTTGTTGATCACAATCGCGTTAAGTAAATTCTTGGCATAAGTTTCATGCAATTCATAGTAACGAATGCCTCGTCAATGCTTATGGTTTTCATAGAACTTAATGATTCTTGCTTGTATCTCTATTATGCAATTCATGTAGGGAACTTGTGGGGAATGCTTTGGGTTGTCGTATGCAATCATCCAATTCAATAACGTTAGGGAAATCTGAGGGTTAATTAGTGCAATTCACGGTTAACTTGGGGCGTTGAGAATCCATGGTTTATTGAAAAGCAACTAGAAATCGTTTTGTATGCAAGTGTGACATGTGTGGAGAGGAACCCCTTAGCTAGCCTTCCATCCATTCACTTTAACCAATTTCGTTTTACAATCTGTTTTGTTTTATTTGTGTGCTTATATATTTCGCATCAAATTTTTGGCACCGTTGCCGGGGATTAGCAACTTTGCTAATCCCTTGGATTTGTTATTTTCGTTTGTTTTAATTAAATCAGATTCTGACCTTGTTTTTGTTTCTTGTTTTAGGTACTAGTTTATGACTCGGAGTTCTCATCCGGTTCGTGAATGTATTTTGGACTTTGACGACGATTTCGAGCGAGAGTTGAGACGAAAGAGGAAGAATCCAGAACCAAGTGAATGAAGTGCAAGTTCAGAAGCCGAATCTGAATTTGAAGAGGAAGTGGAAGACATGGCAGTGGACAACCGAACAATCAAGGAGCTTTCCGCTTCGGGATTGGACAATGTCGCACCCCTATGTATTCAATATCCCGCGGCTGCCCAAGGAAAGACCGAGGAATTTGAGTTGAAGTCAAGTTTGCTACACCACATTCCGAAGTACCATGGGTTGTCCATAAAGGATCCTAACAAGCATTTGAAAGAATTCGAGGTGGTGTGTTCAAGCATGACCCCCATCAACGTCGATGGGAGCATATTGAAGATGAAAGCCTTTCCCTTTTCTCTCTTGGAAAAGGCAAAAGATTGGTTGTATGAATTGGCTTCCGGAACTGTCACATCTTGGGAGAGCATGAAACGGGCCTTCTTGGAGAAGTTTTTCCCAACTTCTCGAGTCATCCTCCTACGAAAAAGGATAAGTGGAATTCAACAAGAAGAAGGTGAATCTTTTCCTACTTATTATGAACGTTTTAAATCTCTTGTTGCTTCATGTCCACAGCATCAGATGAAGGAGGAACTTCTCCTACAATACTTCTACGAGGGACTTCTACCAATCAAACGTCAAATGTTAGATGCCTCAGCGGGAGGTGCCTTGGTGGACAAGAACCCCACGGCTGCAAAGACCTTGATTGCTAATCGAGCGTTGAACGCTCAACAATACGAAGGTGTTGGACAAAGGAGCATTCCTCGGCAACACCAAGTGAATGAGGTAAGTGCTATAACCGAACTTCAAAATCAAATGGCTAACCTTACCACTCTTCTTTCTCAGGTTGTTGAAGGACCAAAAGTGCAAACTGTGGCTTCTTGTGGCGTGTGCTCCATGCAAGGACATCCCACGGATAAGTGCCCACAATTGATAGAGAATGGAGGGTGGGAGACACTCAATGCCATGGGTTTTGGGAATCAATACCAAAACCGTGGTGACCCATTTTCCAATACTTACAATCCCAGTTGGCGTGATCATCCAAATTTCAAATGGGGAGAACCCTAACAAGGCCAACAACAAAGCGGATTTAGGCAACAACCCCCGGGTTTCTATCAAAAGCCGTTGGCACCAACACAAGCCCAAGCACAACCTGCCCAAAGCAAATCAGGTTCTTCAATTGATAATGATCAGATTTTTCAATTACTAACTTCTATGGCACAGGGTATGCAAACTAGGGACAAGAAGGTGGATGAGTTGGAGAAGCAAGTAGGGCAGATTGCCGAGTTCATGGGGCAATTTCGAGAGCAAGGTAAGTTGCCAAGTTCAACCGTTGTCAATCCAAAAGGTGGATTTGAATCTGCAAAAGCTATGAGTTTGCGAAGTGGAAAGCAAGTAGGATCTGACCTTAGACCATCCAAATCATGTTCCAACGAGGAGGAAGAGTTGAGAATTGAAGAGGAGGAACAAGGCCCACCCACGGCAAGGAATGATACACCTTTGCCGCAGGCCTTAAGTGCTCATAAGCCATCAAATCTGTCCGACAAGGGTAAGAACGTGTCCAATTCAATTCCTACTAATGTTTTTCCTTCGAATGTTCCTTTTCCTAGCAGATTCATGCAAACAAAAAAGGAGGAAGCTGAAAAGGACATTCTAGAGACATTTAGGAAAGTTCAAGTCAATATTCCCCTTTTGGATGCAATCAAGCAAGTCCCCAGGTACGCCAAGTTCTTGAAGGAACTTTGCACTAATAGGAGGAGGATTTCGACCAAGGAGGTTGTAAAAGTGGGTGAAAACGTCTCAGCCATCTTGCAACGCAAACTGCCCCCTAAATTCAAAGATCCGGGTAGTTTTACAATTCCGTGTGTTATTGGTAATTCTAGGTTTGAATCTGCCATGTTAGACTTAGGTGCATCTATAAATGTCATGCCATATTCAATTTATGCATCTATGAACCTAGGAGCGTTGAAAAACGATGGTGTTATCATACAATTGGCCGATAGATCTAATGCCTATCCAAAGGGAGTTTTGGAGGATGTTTTGGTGTAGGTTAATCACTTGATATTCCCGGCGGATTTCTACGTGCTTGAAATGGATGAATCAGACCATTCCCCGTCATTACCCATCCTTCTTGGACGGCTATTCATGAAAACTGCTCGTACGAAGATTGATGTGTTTAATGGCACTTTGACGATGGAATTTGATGGGGAAGTTATTAATTTCAATCTTTCTGATTCTATGAAGTACCCTAGTGAGAATCATTCATGTTTTGCTATTGATATAATTGACTCTTTGGCGCAGGACCATTTGGACAATTTGAAGGACGATGCACTTGAATTGGCCATTGCACAAGGAAGGGACATGCAAAACATTGAAACAGCCACCAAGGAAAACCACGGCATGCATGAAGCATCCTTTGCCGTGCCCCCTAGTGAGGATGTCATTGAGATGGTGGCTGCCCTTGAGTCATTGCCCTCACAATCTGGTAAGTTTTTGGACCCAATTCTAAGTTCAGTTTCGGCTAATAAGATGCTTCCCTCAGTTGTGCAGCCACCTACACTTGAACTTAAGCCTTTGCCGAGTCACTTGAAGTACGTTTTCTTGGGAGAGGATGAGACGTTGCCCGTCATTATCTCATCCTCACTCACGGCACAAGAGGAAAACAAATTGGTAAGGGTGCTAAAAGAGTACAAAACGGCAATTGGATGGACTTTGGCCGACATAAAGGGAATTAGCCCTACTACGTGCATGCATCGCATACTTCTAGAGGAGGGGTCCAAAACATCTCGAGAGGCTCAACGCCGTCTCAACCCTTCGATGATGGAAGTTGTGAAGAAGGAGATAATCAAGCTTTTGGATTGTGGAGTGATCTATCTAATCTCGGATAGTAGGTGGGTTTCACCCGTTCAATGTGTGCCAAAGAAATCTGGCATGACAGTGGTAGCCAATGCCGAGGATGAACTTGTTCCTACGCGCATTCAAACCGGTTGGAGGGTGTGCATCGACTATAGGAAGCTAAATGCCACCACGAGGAAGGATCACTTCCCATTGCCGTTTATTGACCAAATGCTTGAGAGGTTAGCGGGTTATGCTTTCTATTGTTTTCTTGATGGTTATTCTGGTTATAATCAAATTGTCATAGCACCCAAGGATCAAGAAAAAATGATGTTTCACATGCCCCTTTGGTACTTTTGCATATCGTCGCATGCCTTTTGGTTTATGTAATACACCTGCCACATTTCAAAGATGCATGATGAGCATATTTTCTGATTATGTTGAGAAGATCATTGAAGTTTTTATGGATGATTTTAGCGTTTTTGGTGATTCTTTTGATAGTTGCTTGTATAATCTAAGTTTGATCTTAAAACGTTGCGTTGAAACGAACCTTGTTCTTAATTGGGAAAAGTGTCATTTCATGGTTAAACAAGGCATAGTTTTAGGTCATATAATCTCTGAAAACGGTATTGGGGTTGATAAGTCAAAGATAGATCTTGTACGTCACTTACCCTCTCCGACTTCGGTTAGAGAGGTTCGTTCTTTTCTTGGCCATGCAGGTTTCTATCGTAGGTTTATCAAAGATTTCTCAAAGGTTGCACAACCTCTTTGCCGTCTCCTACAAAAAGAAGTGGCGTTTGAATTCACCAAGGAGTGCACGGCATCATTCAACCAACTCAAAGAGTTGTTGACCACGGCACCCATTATTGTTCCACCGGATTGGAGCCTACCTTTCGAGCTTATGTGTGATGCGTCTGATTATGCTTTAGGGGCTGTTTTGGGACAAAGAAAGGACAAGAGGCCGCATGTCATCTACTATGCCTCGCGGACGTTGAATGATGCCCAGTTGAACTATTCCATTACGGAAAAAGAACTTCTTGCCTTTGTTTTTGCTTTAGATAAGTTTAGATCATATCTAATTGGTACTAAAGTAATTGTTTTCACTGACCATGCAGCGTTGAAGTATTTGCTCACCAAAAATGAGGCCAAGCCCTGGCTAATTCGTTGGATGTTGCTACTTCAAGAGTTCAACATCGAGATTCGTGACAAGAAGGGAAGTGAAAACGTGGTGGCTGACCACCTAAGCCGAATGGTGCATAACGAGGAGTCCCTACCCATTGCCGAGACATTCCCCGATGAACAATTGTTGTCCATAAAGGTTAGTGAGCCTTGGTATGCCGATTTGGTTAACTTTTTGGTGTCAAAACGAATTCCAAGCACTTTCACTAGGCACCAACGTGATAAACTTAGACATGATGCACGGTTTTATGTGTGGGATGATCCATATTTATGGAAATTTTGCCCCGATCAAATTGCACGTCGATGTGTGCACGATTTTGAATTTTATTCAATTCTGAGTTTTTGTCATACATATGCATGTGGAGGGCACTTTGGCACACAAAGAACAGCCCTCAAAGTGTTACAATGTGGATTCTATTGGCCTAGTATTTTTAAAGATGCTAGAACTTTTTGCTTAACATGTGATAAATGCCAAAGAATGGGTAATATTAGTGCAAAGGACCAAATGCCGCAGGTTTCTGTCCTAAATGTTGAAATTTTTGATGTTTGGGGTATTGATTTTATGGGTCCCTTTCCGTCATCGTATGGTTTCATGTATATTTTGCTTGCGGTTGATTATGTGTCGAAGTGGGTGGAAGCAAAAGCCACCCAGACTAATGATTCTAAAGTGGTTGCAGATTTTATTAGAACTAACATATTTGCAAGGTTTGGCATGCCACGAGTGATCATTAGTGATGGAGGGTCACACTTTTGCAACCGGACCATTGAGGCATTATTGAGGAAATACAATGTCAACCATAAGGTTTCTACACCTTACCATCCTCAAACAAATGGCCAAGCCGAGGTTTCCAACCGAGAGATCAAGCAAATACTAGAGAAGACCGTTGGGCCAACAAGGAAGGATTGGAGTTTACGGCTAGATGATGCACTTTGGGCGTATCGTACGGCATACAAAACCCCCATTGGGATGTCCCCCTTTCGGCTTGTCTATGGCAAGCCGAGCACAAAGCTCATTGGGCCGTCAAGAAGTTTAACATGAACCTAGATGAAGCGGGCAGTCATAGGAAATTCCAATTGAATGAGCTTGATGAGATACGGCATGAGGCATACGAGAATGCGAGCATTTACAAGCAAAAGACCAAAGCTTTCCATGACAACATGATCCGTGGGAAATCATTCTCAATTGGACAGAAAGTGCTATTGTTCAATTCCTGTTTACGATTGTTTCCCGGTAAGTTACGTTCTAAGTGGATTGGACCGTTTGTTATTACTAATGTTTTTGTTCATGGTGCAGTCCAAATCCAAAGCTTGAAAACGGGGCATGAATTCAAGGTGAACGGGCATCGTTTGAAGCCCTATTATGAGAACTTTGTGGAGCAAACCGTGGATGACATCTCCTTGGATGCCGTGGGCTCCAATCTGGAGTGATTGGGTTCTTCGTCCGACTGTATGACGTTAAAGCAAGCGCTACTTGGGAGGCAACCCATGCATTCAACAAAGGAAGACTTAGGGAGCACTCCAATTCCAGATTTGCGTTCCTAAACCCTTCTCTTTGTTATTGTTTTTGTTTCTGCCATGTTAGATTGTTTAGATGCTGTTTTGTTTGTTTGTTGTTTATTTGTGTTAGTTTATGCTTGAAACATTGAGGACAATGTTTGATTTAAGTGTGGGGGGGTAACCAAAGTGTTTCGATGCAAATTCGTAGGGTTTTATCACCCATAACTTCTAATGTTGTTCCTTGCTGTTTTTAAGTGTTTTTAAGCTGTTTTGGAGTGTTTTAGTGTGTTTTGACTCCAAAATCCGAAAATCCCATATTTGAAAAATTGTTTTAAAAAAAAACCAAAAAGAGTTGTTTTTGTGTGTTTGTTTGCATCTTAGGGTACCTTCCAACACAATGATGAGGATTCGGTTTGTAATTGCATGACTGTTAAAGAGAGTTGTAAACATGGATGAACGTTTGATTTACTCTTTGGTTTATGCTTGGTTGTGGTTATAACTTATGAATTCACATGTAATCATAAAAGAAAAATCAGTTTTTGTAACATGCTTGAAGGAAGGAACTCAAACTAACGCTACAACCTTGTGAGACTTGAGCCTAAACGTTTATTTGGAGAGTTAATAATCTGTGCATTGTTGTTTTCTAAGTCGTTGCATGATCTCATTATTCTTTGCTTGGTTGCTACTTAGAAGGCGTTTCATCATTTAGTTCCAAACACTAGAACTCATGCCCAATTCATTCTAAGCATGTTATTGATTTGCATAACACATATTCAAGATGAAGTTGTGTAGTGACCACCATAGCCAAATTGCCGTATCTCCCTATTTCATTGTGTTTTGTAGGTTTTAACCCCGTTGAGCCTTGTTTAGCCTATGTTCTTTGTTAACCCACATTATCCTGACCTAGCCTAGATTAGGAACATTCATACCTTTGTTCTTGAAGCATAGTAACGCATGACTCAATATGAATTCCTTTTGATCAATATATTGCAGAAAACAAGTGTGGGGGAAGGATTCTTGATATGTGTGTGTGCCAAACTCTATAATGAGGCACGGCAAAGAAAAGAAAAAAAAAAGTGATAGGAGCATATTTATGCGACTTAGTTAGCTTGTTTTCATGCATTTACGTTGTTAGTTCTTAGTTAATTTTGTATTTTAAGCTATTTTCGTGTGTTTGTAGGTTCAAAGTGTCAAGATGGCAAAAAGAAGCAATTTGGAGCATTCTAGAGCATTTTTGGGCCAAGATTGGGTAGTGCAAGCATGGAGGCAAGTTGATGGACGAAATTGAAGATATAAAGGCTTGAAATCAGCTAAGAAGATGGAAGAAAGAAGTCAAAGATAAAGAAGATAAGGAATCAGCTCAAAAGAAGGAGAATTATCCAAAACATTATCCAAAACAACCTTATCTTATCTTATCTTATCCAATCCTTACCTTATCTTATCCTAATCTTATCCTAACCTGTTTTCTTCAGTTTAGGGGACTTAAAACCTGATTTCTAGAAGTCTTATCCATTCCCCTACAAAAGTGGCGCCCCAAACTCTTCTAGAAACCCCAAAATCTGCCACAAAACACATTCTTTCTAGAACCCTATAAATCTGGCGTCTCCCTCCTTTCTAGAAGGCCTTTGCCTTGCCTTATCCATTCCCTGCCCTTATCCCTTTGTGCCGTGGGTTTTAAGGCCCTTTCCCTCTTGGATTCTGATTGTTAGGACTTTTCCTTGTGGATTTGGGTTCTACAAATCCTTTTCAGAAATTAATTGGACCACAATTCCTTTTCCAAATTAATTGCCGCACCCTAATCCTATTTTTCTGCTAAGTCCATGATAGGAGCATATTTATGCTACTTAGTTAGTGTGTTTCCTTGCATTTGCTTAGCTATTTGTTGCTTAGTATAGTGTTTAAAGTCATTTTCGTGTGTTTTTAGGTCCAAGAAGCAAAGTTGGCAAAAAGATGCATTTTGGAGCATTTTAGAGCAAATCTGGGCTTGGAATGGATAGCACAAGCAATGGGCATGAAGATGGACGAATTTGGAGTTTAAATGGAGTTGGGAATATGTTTCAAGGTTGGAGAAATAAATTCAAATCATTGAAGATAAGGAATCAGCTCAAAAGAAGGAGGATTATCCAAAACATTATCCAAACAACCTTATCTTATCTTATCTTATCCAATCCTTATCTTATCTTAACAAACCTTATCCTATCCTAATCCTTTTCTAATTCAATTCCTGGTACAATGAGGGTTTATTTTCTGATTGGGGGACATTTAAATTAAGTTTCTAGAAACCCTAAGCCTTGCCGCACCTAGCTTTCCAGAAAACCTGATTTCCTTGCCTTACAAGGCTTTCTAGAAGCCTTATCCCTCCTTATCCAAATCTGCCACACCTAAGGCCCTTTCCTATTGGAAATCTGATTGTTTTGAGCCTATTTCTGGATGGATTTGGTTTTCTAGAAGTCCCAATCTGATTCACTTAGGGTTTTTGGTGCTTATATATATTAAAACACCCTTTGCCGTGCACACCACCCTCCATACACAACCATTCACGCCAGAAATCATCCACCACCCCCTGCCGTGCCATACCATCCACACAAACCCAGAAAACCCCTCTTGTGCCGCAGCTATTCAAGGAAGGAAGGAGAAGGTGCCACTCTAAGTCGTGACTATTGCTGGAGCGTTCTTAGGTGTTGTCTATCCTTGGTTTCAATGTTTCAATTTAGTTTTCTTTGTTTAATTGCTGTCATGAGGAACTAAACCCCTATTAGTTAGAGGGGGAATTTGAAGCCATGAATATATGTTTCTTATGATTTGATTCACTCCAGTTACGATTTCATAAATTATGAATGTGGTTTACTTTTCTGTGCTTATTAAGAACTTGTTTATGTATGTGGGTTGGGGGTCGACACTTGATTTGCATGCATGAATTTGATGCTAGGATATAAGGGAATTTCACCTAATCGTTATGAACTTATATTCACAAGTAGTAAAGATTGCTAGTCACAATTGTGTTAAGTAAACCCTAGGCTGGATTAACATGCGTATTCCATAGTTATGAATGCCTTGTCAATGTTTATGATTTCCATGGAACTTAATGATCTTTGATATGTATCTCTATCATGCGTATTCCATAGTTAGGGAACTTGATAAGAATAATTTGGTTGTGATGCGTTATCCATTCAATTCAATGAACTTAGGGAAATCTGGGAATTAATTAGTTCAATACAATTAATTCGGAACATTGTCATTCATAGTTTATCGAAAGAGTAACTGGGAATCAAGTTGTATGCATATGTTCATGTGTGGAGAGGAATCCTCTAACTATCCTTTCACCCTTTTCAATTCACAAAATTCGTTTTTTATAAAGTGTTTTATGCAAAGTTTCTGTTTTAGTTTTAAATTCGTCAAAAACAATCCCCCTTTCATTTAAACTTGTTTTTAGAGTCAAAACCTGTTTTCTCTTAGTTGTTTGAGTCTTTTAAGTTCTATTTTCGTCAAAATCACTTGTTAGGTCTAGATTTGAGTCTTTTTTATTGTTTCTTGCTGTTTTTAGTGTTTTAAGTTAGTTTTGAGTCATTAGAGTCTAGTTTAGTGTTTTTGAGTCTTATTTGTGTTGATTAGCATCCCTAGTTAATCCCCGGTTTAGAACGATCCCTACTTGCATCTTTACTACAATTGTCATCAATAGGGTTTAATTTGTGTGTCAAGTTAATTTTCACATCAAATTTTGGCGCCGTTGCCGGGGATTAGCAAACTTGCTAATCTTCCTAGTTTCTGCCGTGTATTTTAACTTGTTTTTGTTTCTGTTTTGCTTAGTTTTCTGATTTGTTTTGTTTTCTTTGTTTTAGGTACTAGTGTATGACTCGAAGTTCTCAACCCGTTCACGCACATATCTTGGAGTTTAACGACGATTTTGAACGAGATTTGAGAAGGAAGAGGAAGCACCCAGAACCTGATCTACTTAGTTCAAGTTCTAATTCCGAATCTGAAGTTGAAATTGAAGAGGATTTGGAAGAGGAGCACGACATGGCTTTAGATAACCGAACAATCAAAGAACTTTCAGCCTCGGGATTGGACAATGCGACCCCTTTATGCATTCAGTATCCTAGGGCAGCCGAGGGCAAGACTGACGAATTCGAATTGAAGTCTAGCTTGTTGCACCACATCCCCAAATTCCACGGGTTGTCCATGGAAGATCCGAACAAGCACTTGAAGGAATTTGAAGTGGTTTGTTCAAGCATGACCCCTGTCAATGTTGATGGAAGTATATTGAAGATGAAAGCCTTTCCATTCTCTCTTTTGGAAAAGGCTAAGGATTGGCTCTACGAACTAGCACCTGGAACCGTTACTTCATGGGAAAGCATGAAGCGCGCATTCTTAGAGAAATTTTTCCCAACTTCAAGAGTCATTCTCTTGAGGAAAAAGATAAGTGGCATTCAACAAAACCAAGGGGAATCGTTTCCAGCCTATTATGAGCGGTTCAAGGCGCTTGTTGCTTCTTGTCCACAACATCAAATGAAGGAAGAGCTTCTCCTCCAATATTTCTATGAAGGACTTCTCCCCATTGAGAGACAAATGCTTGATGCTTCAGCGGGAGGAGCTTTGGTTGACAAAACACCCGTGGCTGCCAAGACTCTAATTGCAAATCGAGCCTTGAATGCGCAACAATACGAAGGAGTTGGACAGAGAGAAGGGCCACGGCAACAACAAGTGAATGAGGTAAATGCAATTTCAGAATTACAATCTCAAATGGCTAATCTCACTCTTCTTTTGTCACAGGTTGTGGATGGAAACAAAGCACAAGGGCCGGCCATATGTGGAGTGTGTTCTATGCAGGGACATCCCAACGATCAATGCCCTCAATTGATTGAGAATGGGGGGTGGGAAACTGCCCAAGCCGTAGGTTTCCAAGGCCAAACCCAACAAAGACACGACCCATACTCAAACACATACAATCCGGGATGGAGAGATCATCCAAACTTCAAGTGGAGGGATTCTCAGCAAGCACAGCCACAAAGCGGATTTAGACAGCCCCCTGGGATGTTCCCAAGGCCGTATGCAGCCCCACAACCTCACCCAATTTTGGCCCAAACCAATTCAGGTTCGTCGTTAAATAATGATAAAATTCTTCAAGCACTAACCTCTTTGACGCAGGACATGCAGAGCATAAAAAATCAAGTTAAAGAGGTGGATGAATTGAAGAAACAAATGGGTCAAATGGCTGAATTCATGGGCCAATTCCGAGAACAAGGCAGGTTGCCTAGTTCAACCATTGTTAATCCTAAGGGAGGATTTGAAACTGCCCAAGCAATCACGTTGAGAAGTGGTAAGCAGGTTGGAACTGATTCACAACCATCTAGATCAAGTCAAGAAGAGGACAAGAAGCTGCAATTGGAGGAGGATGAAGCACCCAAACCCACGGCAAGGAATGCACAATCCTTGCCGCAGCCAATCCCCACTTCTAAACCGTCCTCAACCATCAAGGTAAGTTCCAATATGAATTCTTCAAGCTCTACTCCACTAATTGTGCCCTTTCCTGGCAGGTTGCGGCAATCAAAGAAAGAGGATGCCGAAAAAGACATTCTAGAGACATTCCGGAAAGTTCAAGTCAATATCCCACTCCTTGATGCAATAAAGCAAGTCCCAAGGTATGCTAAGTTTTTGAAAGAGCTTTGTACAACAAGGAGAAGGATTTCTAACAAAGAAGTGGTTTAAGTAAGTGAGAATGTCTCTGCTGTTTTACAAAGGAAATTACCCCCTAAATACAAAGATCCGGGTAGTTTTACGATTCCTTGTGTTATTGGAAATACTCGTTTTGAATCTGCCATGTTAGACTTAGGTGCATCTATAAATGTCATGCCATATTCTGTTTATGCATCTATGAATTTAGGAGAGCTTAAAAATGATGGTGTTATTATCCAATTAGCCGATCGTTCTAATGCATATCCAAAAGGAGTTTTGGAAGATGTTTTGGTGCAGGTTGGAAATCTGATTTTTCCAGCGGACTTTTATGTGCTTGACATGGAGGATACACCCCATTCTACCCCTTTGCCGATCCTCCTTGGGAGACCTTTCATGAAAACAGCCCGCACCAAGATCGATGTGTTCAAAGGGACGTTGACAATGGAATTTGATGGGGAAGTTATTGATTTCAATCTTGCTGAAACTATTAAATTTCCTAAAGAAAATCATTCTTGTTTTGCTATTGATATATTTGATGAATTGGCGCAGGATTACCTTGATTCCTTGGATAGGGATCCCCTTGAATCAACAATTGCACAAGGAATTGGGCAAAAACCCAATATTGCCGTGCCTATAAGTGAAGAAGAGGCCGAGATGGTGGCTGCCCTAGAGTCACTACCTCAGCACCATGGTAAGCCTTCAAAACCAATTTCAATTCCAATTTCTACTAACAAGTTGTTACCCTCAGTGATTCAGGCACCCGTACTTGAGCTTAAACCATTGCCGGATCATTTGAAGTACGTCTTTTTGGGAGATAACGAGACATTGCCCGTCATTGTATCCTCCACACTCACGGCAACAGAGGAAGGAAAGTTAATTCAGGTGTTGAAAGAGCACAAAACAGCCATTGGATGGACATTGGCCGATATTAGGGGGATTAGCCCTACAACATGCATGCATCGCATACTTCTAGAGGAGGGGGCTAAACCAACTCGAGAGGCTTAACGCCGACTCAACCCTCCAATGATGGAAGTTGTGAAGAAGGAAATTATAAAGCTTCTTGATTGTGGAGTAATTTATCCAATCTCAGATAGCCGTTGGGTTTCACCGGTGCAATGTGTTCCAAAGAAATCCGGAGTCACTGTGGTGAAGAATGCTGAGAATGAACTTGTGCCCACACGTATCCAAACAGGTTGGAGAGTGTGCATTGACTATAGGAAGCTAAACGCCACCACGAGGAAGGACCACTTCCCTTTGCCGTTCATTGATCAAATGCTTGAAAGGTTAGCCGGTCATTCTTTTTATTGTTTTCTTGATGGGTACTCTGGATATAATCAGATTGTTATAGCTCCGGATGACCAAGAAAAGACCACTTTCACGTGCCCCTTTGGTACCTTTGCCTATCGTCGCATGCCATTCGGTTTATGCAATGCACCTGCCACCTTTCAAAGATGCATGGTAAGTATCTTTTCAGATTTTGTGGAGAAGATTATTGAGGTATTCATGGATGATTTTAGTGTTTTTGGGGATTCGTTTGATGGGTGCTTAGATAATCTCACTTTGATTCTAAAACGTTGCATTGAAACTAACCTTGTTTTGAATTGGGAAAAATGTCACTTTATGGTAAAACAAGGCATAGTTTTAGGTCATATCATTTCAGAAAGGGGAATTGAGGTTGATAAATCAAAAATAGATCTTGTACGCTACTTACCCTCTCCTACTTCGGTTAGAGAGGTTCGTTCTTTTCTTGGACATGCAGGATTCTATAGGCGATTCATCAAGGACTTTTCAAAGATTTCAAACCCTCTTTGCCGTCTCCTCCAGAAAGATGTGGCTTTTGACTTCAACGAGGAATGTGAAAAGGCATTCAAACACCTCAAAGAGATGCTAACTTCGGCCCCCATCATAGTCCCACCAGATTGGAACCTTCCTTTTGAGCTTATGTGTGATGCTTCGGATTATGCATTAGGAACTGTTTTGGGACAAAGGAAGGACAAGAAGCCCCATGTCATCTATTATGCATCTCGGACCTTGAATGATGCACAATTGAATTACTCTACCACTGAAAAAGAACTTCTTGCTGTTGTGTTTGCTTTAGATAAGTTTCGTTCTTATTTACTTGGTACTAAAGTTATTATTTACACTGACCATGCAGCTTTGAAGTATTTGTTCACCAAGAAAGAGGCCAAACCAAGACTCATTCGCTGGATGCTTCTTCTCCAAGAGTTCGATATTGAAATCCGGGACAAGAAGGGGAGTGAAAACGTGGTGGCTGATCACTTGAGCCGTATGGTGCATGAGGAGGATGCCGTGCCTATCCAAGAGACATTCCCAGATGAGCAGCTGCTGTCCATCAAGGTAAGTGAGCCATGGTATGCCGATGTAGTAAATTATTTGGTGTCTAAACACATTCCAAGAGAACTAAACAAGCACCAAAGTGATAAACTTAAAAAGGATGCACGTTCTTATGTTTGGGATGACCCATACTTGTGGAAATATTGCCCTGATCAGGTTCTACGTAGGTGTGTGCATGATTCTGAGTTTAATTCAATTTTAACTTTTTGTCACACCTATGCATGTGGAGGTCACTTTGGTACGCAAAGAACAGCACATAAAGTTTTAGAATGTGGATTTTATTGGCCTACTATCTTTAGAGATGCTAGAACTTTTTGTATGACTTGTGATAGATGTCAAAGAACGGGCAATATAGGTCCTAAACAACAAATGCCGCAACACCCCATATTTAGTGTTGAAATCTTTGATGTTTGGGGTATTGATTTCATGGGTCCTTTTCCTTCCTCACATGGTTTCCTTTATATTTTGCTTGCTGTGGATTATGTGTCGAAATGGGTGGAAGCAAAAGCCACCCGAACTAATGATTCTAAAGTGGTTGCAGATTTTGTTAGAACTAACATATTTGCTAGATTTGGAATGCCAAGAGTCCTAATCAGTGATGGGGGTTCCCATTTTTGCAATCGAACCATTGAGGCGCTGCTCAAGAAGTATAATGTCACGCATAAGGTTTCAACACCTTATCACCCTCAAACCAGTGGGCAAGCCGAGGTTTCAAATAGAGAAATCAAGCAGATTTTGGAGAAAACTGTAGGGCCAACTCGGAAGGATTGGAGCTTGCGTTTGAATGATGCATTGTGGGCATATCGCACTGCCTATAAAACCCCAATTGGAATGTCCCCATTTCGGCTAGTCTATGGGAAACCATGTCATCTTCCCGTCGAGTTAGAACATCGTGCACATTGGGCTGTCAAAACATTCAACATGGACATTGATGCCGCAGGTCTTCATAGAAAGCTTCAATTGAATGAGCTAGAAGAAATTAGGAATGAAGCTTATGAGAATGCACGGATCTACAAGGAGAAAACAAAGGCATTTCATGACAAGATGATTCGTAGCAAGCTGTTCTCTATAGGGCAGAAAGTGTTACTTTTCAATTCTCGCCTTCGTCTATTTCCAGGTAAGTTGCGTTCTAAGTGGATTGGTCCTTTTGTGGTTACTAATGTTTTTCCTCATGGTGCAGTCCAAATTCAAAGTTTAAAAACGCAACAAGAATTCAAAGTGAATGGACATCGGTTGAAGCCATATTATGAGCACTTTGAAGAGCACATTACGGAGGACATATCCTTTAATGCCGTAGGCCTCATTGAAGACTAGAGGGCAGGTTCGTCCGGCTGGAAGACGTTAAAGCAAGCGCTTCTTGGGAGGCAACCCATGCAAATAAAGACGACCTAGGAACTCTCCGGCTCCAAAACCAGACTTGCGTTTCTAAACCCTACTCTTTATTGCTTTTCCTTTGCCATCTTGTTATGTTAGTTAGTTGTGTTGATTGCTGTTTGTTTTGTGTGAGTTTATGTTTGAAACATTGAGGACAATGTTTGGTTTAAGTGTGGGGGGGTAACAAAGTGTTTTTGCATGAAATTCGTGGGTTTTTATCACCTATCACTTTGAATGTTGTTTTCAGTGTTTTTAAGTGTTTTTAAGCTGTTTTTCAGTCTTTTAGTGTGTTTTGAAAAGAAACTCCGAAAATACAATAAAAATTTGAAAAATTGTTTTGAAAAACCCAAAAAGAGTTGTTTTTGTGTGTTTGTTTGTGTCTTAGGGTACCTTCCAACACAATGATGAGGATTTGGTTTTCAATTGCATAACTGTTAAAGAAAGTTACAAACATGGATGAAAGTTTGAATTGCTCTTTGGTTTATGCTTGGTTGTAGTTGACATTCATGAATTCATGTTTAATCACAAGAGAAAAAATCAGTTTTTGTAACATGCTTGAAGGAAGTAACTCAAACTAACGCTACAACCCTGAGAGACTTGAGCCTTTAACGTTCTTTGGAGAGTTAAAAATCTGTGCATTCTTTGTTTTCTAAAGTCGTTGCATGATCTCATTATTCTTTGCTTGGTTGCTACTTAGAAGGCGTTTCATCATTTAAGTTCCAAATACTAGAACTCATACCCGTTTCATTCAAAGCATGAAATTGATTAGCATAACACATAATCAAGATGAAGTTGTTTAGTTTAAAACCAGAGCCAAAAAGCCTAACCCTTTGCATATGTATTGTAGGTTTAACCCTTTTGAGCCTTGTTTAGCCTATGTTCTTTGTTACCCACATTATCCTTACCTAGCCTAGATTAGGACCATCCTTACCCTTGTTCTTAAGGCATAGTGAGCATGACCTAAGAATGAATTCCCTTTGTTCGTTATTTGGGCAAAACAAGTGTGGGGGAAGGGATTTATGTGTCTGATTGTGTGCCAACAAAGTATCAAAGAGGGCACGGGTAGAAGAAGCAGAAAAAAAAAAAAAAAGAAAAGAAGAAAAAAAAAAAGAGAAAAATACGTGTGAAAAAGAAAAGAAAAAAAGAAAAGTTGTGAAAAAGTATGAAAAGTGTTCAAAATAAGTGAGATTAGAGCTCACAAGTGTTGATTGTTGAAGAAGGGGTCCAAAACGTTGAATTTGGCCCTAAAATATGTGTAATCTTCCCCTTTGTGTTCAAAGTGTGCGGCTGCATTCAAGAAAGGGAGTTCTAAGTGTCATATTCATTGCTTTGCTTGCTATTGCTTTAAGAACGTTTGTTTGCCTTACCTTTCTTTGTTAGCCAATACCCTTAGCCCCGTTATAACCCTATACTTCAATCTTGAGTGTTATGTGTTTCAATATGTGGAGTTTGGGATTGATATGAGCATATGGTGTCCCTGGTTCTCGCATCTAAGTAGTAGCATTCCATTCATGAGATCATATCTATACATGCATTCCAGAAATTGCTTTCTTTGTCATAAACGTATATGTGAGTATTAGTTTTCATATTTACATCAATCTTCTCACATATAACTAGTGTAGGGAGTGTAGTCAGAAAATCTGTGTGATTGAGTGCATATCTAGTAAGGAATTGAGGGATTCTCTAAGGCATGTTACTACATTCAAAATGTTGTTTTAATTGATTAAATGCGAGCTAATGTGTGGTAACTTTGATTAAGTATGTGCTCAAGGGTAGGGATAACTAAAATCTGTGGGAGTAATGATCTTTGGCATGTTATGTATCATTGAAGATCCCTGAGGTGAATGTTGGAAGGTGTAGGTTACGTTTGTTTGTTTTGTTTTGCTTGAGGACTAGCAAAAGCTAAGTGTGGGGGAATTTGATAGGAGCATATTTATGCTACTTAGTTAGTGTGTTTCCTTGCATTTGCTTAGCTATTTGTTGCTTAGTATAGTGTTTAAAGTCATTTTCGTGTGTTTTTAGGTCCAAGAAGCAAAGTTGGCAAAAAGATGCATTTTGGAGCATTTTAGAGCAAATCTGGGCTTGGAATGGATAGCACAAGCAATGGGCATGAAGATGGACGAATTTGGAGTTTAAATGGAGTTGGGAATATGTTTCAAGGTTGGAGAAATAAATTCAAATCATTGAAGATAAGGAATCAGCTCAAAAGAAGGAGGATTATCCAAAACATTATCCAAACAACCTTATCTTATCTTATCTTATCCAATCCTTATCTTATCTTAACAAACCTTATCCTATCCTAATCCTTTTCTAATTCAATTCCTGGTACAATGAGGGTTTATTTTCTGATTGGGGGACATTTAAATTAAGTTTCTAGAAACCCTAAGCCTTGCCGCACCTAGCTTTCCAGAAAACCTGATTTCCTTGCCTTACAAGGCTTTCTAGAAGCCTTATCCCTCCTTATCCAAATCTGCCGCACCTAAGGCCCTTTCCTATTGGAAATCTGATTGTTTTGAGCCTATTTCTGGATGGATTTGGTTTTCTAGAAGTCCCAATCTGATTCACTTAGGGTTTTTGGTGCTTATATATATTAAAACACCCTTTGCCGTGCACACCACCCTCCATACACAACCATTCACGCCAGAAATCATCCACCACCCCCTGCCGTGCCATACCATCCACACAAACCCAGAAAACCCCTCTTGTGCCGCAGCTATTCAAGGAAGGAAGGAGAAGGTGCCACTC
Source organism: Heteromeles arbutifolia (assembly GCA_024362995.1). Classification (NCBI taxonomy): domain Eukaryota; kingdom Viridiplantae; phylum Streptophyta; class Magnoliopsida; order Rosales; family Rosaceae; genus Heteromeles; species Heteromeles arbutifolia. Next base: position 21,483,161 of record JANCRC010000012.1, read on the forward strand.
TAAGTCGTGACTATTGCTGGAGCGTTCTTAGGTGTTGTCTATCCTTGGTTTCAATGTTTCAATTTAGTTTTCTTTGTTTAATTGCTGTCATGAGGAACTAAACCCCTATTAGTTAGAGGGGGAATTTGAAGCCATGAATATATGTTTCTTATGATTTGATTCACTCCAGTTACGATTTCATAAATTATGAATGTGGTTTACTTTTCTGTGCTTATTAAGAACTTGTTTATGTATGTGGGTTGGGGGTCGACACTTGATTTGCATGCATGAATTTGATGCTAGGATATAAGGGAATTTCACCTAATCGTTATGAACTTATATTCACAAGTAGTAAAGATTGCTAGTCACAATTGTGTTAAGTAAACCCTAGGCTGGATTAACATGCGTATTCCATAGTTATGAATGCCTTGTCAATGTTTATGATTTCCATGGAACTTAATGATCTTTGATATGTATCTCTATCATGCGTATTCCATAGTTAGGGAACTTGATAAGAATAATTTGGTTGTGATGCGTTATCCATTCAATTCAATGAACTTAGGGAAATCTGGGAATTAATTAGTTCAATACAATTAATTCGGAACATTGTCATTCATAGTTTATCGAAAGAGTAACTGGGAATCAAGTTGTATGCATATGTTCATGTGTGGAGAGGAACCCTCTAACTATCCTTTCACCCTTTTCAATTCACAAAATTCGTTTTTTATAAAGTGTTTTATGCAAAGTTTCTGTTTTAGTTTTAAATTCGTCAAAAACAATCCCCCTTTCATTTAAACTTGTTTTTAGAGTCAAAACCTGTTTTCTCTTAGTTGTTTGAGTCTTTTAAGTTCTATTTTCGTCAAAATCACTTGTTAGGTCTAGATTTGAGTCTTTTTTATTGTTTCTTGCTGTTTTTAGTGTTTTAAGTTAGTTTTGAGTCATTAGAGTCTAGTTTAGTGTTTTTTAGTCTTATTTGTGTTGATTAGCATCCCTAGTTAATCCCCGGTTTAGAACGATCCCTACTTGCATCTTTACTACAATTGTCATCAATAGGGTTTAATTTGTGTGTCAAGTTAATTTTCACATCAGTCCAAGTCCTAAACTGATTTCCCTAGGGTTTACCATGCTATATATACATATTCCCAAGCCCTACCGCAGACCACCACCCATCCATACGAATTCTACACCCCCATATACATTCAGAAATCCATATTTTGCTGCAGAGAAGGGAAGACAGGGCCTTGCTGTGGTTTCCATTAGAGAGGGAGGAGTTCTTTCTTCTCTTGTTTCGTTTCTATGTTTAAATTAATTTGTTTTTCAATTATGTTGAACATGTGGAACTAATTCCGTTTTAGTTAGAGGTGGATTCAAAGCCATGGACATATGTTTGATATGAATTGATTACCTTCAGTTATTGTTTCATAAATTGTGAATGTGATTTACTTATCTGTTTTATGAAGAACTTGTTCTTGTGTGTTGATTAAGGAGGCCTACTTAGTTTACATGCATGAATTTGATGCTAGGATATAAGGGAATTTCACCTAATCGTTAGGAACTTATATTCACAAGTAGTAAAGATTGCTAGTCACAATTGTGTTAAGTAAATCCTAGGCAAGAGTAACATGCGTATTCCATAGTTATGAATGCCTTGTCAATGTTTATGATTTCCATGGAGCTTAATGATCTTTAATATGTATCTCTATCATGCGTCTTCCATAGTTAGGGAACTTGATAAGAATAATTTGGTTGTGATGCGTTATCCATTCAATTCAATGAACTTAGGGAAATCTGGGAATTAATTAGTGCAATACAATTAATTCGAGGCATTGTCATTCATGGTTTATCGAAAGAATAACTGGAAATCAATTCGTATGCATATGTTCATGTGTGGAGAAGAACCCTCTAACTAGTTTTCACCCCTGAATTCACCTTAATCTCTTTCAATTTACTTTGTTTGCTTAAATCTGCTTAGTTTTGCTTAAATCGTCCAAAAACCCCCCTAGTTCTTAATTGAGTCTTAGTTTGTTTAAATTCGTCCAAATCTGTCCCCTTTTAGTGTTTTGAGTCTAACTAGTCCAAAAGTCATCCAATTCACCCCTTAGAACCTGTTTTGAGTCTGTTTAAGTTAGTTTTGCTGTTTTGAGTCTATTTAGCCTGTTTTGAGTCTCTAGTGTCTAGAATCTGTCTAGTTGAGTTTTATTTGTTGTTTTAAGTTTGTTTTGTGTTATTTGAGTCAAGTTAGGTTGTTTTAGGTTGTCTAGAGTTAAAATTCGTTCAGATTGACCCATAGTACTTGTTTTCATTGTCTAGAGTCCAGTTTTAGTGTTTTAGAGTTTAATTTGTATAGATTAGCATCCCTTCTAATCCCCGGCCTTAAACGATCCCTACTTTCATATACTACGTCGATAGGGTTCTAATTTGAGTGTCAAGTAATTCTCACATCAAAATTTTGGCGCCGTTGCTGGGGATTAGCAAACTTGCTAATCTCCCTATTTTCTGCCGTGTGTCTTAGTTGTTTTTGTTTTTCTTTGTTTACTGAGTTCGTTTTGTTTTCTTAGTTGTAGGTACTAGTTCTAGCTCTGAATCTAAATTTGAAGAACAAGAAGAGAAAGAACAAGCCATGGCTGTGGACAATCGTACAATCAAAGAGCTTTCAGCCTCAGGACTTGACAATGCCGTGCCTCTATGCATCCAATACCCTGCGGCAAGTCAGGGAAAGACCGATGAATTCGAATTGAAGTCTAGCTTGTTGCACCACATCCCCAAATTCCACGGGTTGTCTATGGAAGATCCGAACAAGCACTTGAAGGAATTTGAAGTGGTTTGTTCAAGCATGACCCCTGTCAATGTTGATGGGAGTATATTGAAGATGAAAGCCTTTCCATTCTCTCTTTTTGGAAAAGGCTAAGGATTGGCTCTACGAACTAGCACCTGGAACCGTTACTTCGTGGGAAAGCATGAAGCGCGCATTCTTAGAGAAATTTTTCCCAACTTCAAGAGTCATTCTCTTGAGGAAAAGGATAAGTGGCATTCAACAAAACCAAGGGGAATCGTTTCCAGCCTATTATGAGCGTTTCAAGGCGCTTGTTGATTCTTGTCCACAACACCAAATGAAGGAAGAGCTTCTCCTCCAATATTTCTATGAAGGACTTCTCCCCATTTAGAGACAAATGTTTGATGCTTCAGCGGGAGGAGCTTTGGTTGACAAAACACCCGTGGCTGCCAAGACTCTAATTGCAAATCGAGCCTTGAATGCGCAACAATACGAAGGAGTTGGACAGAGAGAAGGGCCACGGCAACAACAAGTGAATGAGGTAAATGCAATTTCAGAATTACAATCTCAAATGGCTAATCTCACTCTTCTTTTGTCACAGGTTGTGGATGGAACCAAAGCACAAGGGCCGGCCATATGTGGAGTGTGTTCTATGCAGGGACATCTCAACGATCAATGCCCTCAATTGATTGAGAATGGGGGGTGGGAAACTGCCCAAGCCGTGGGTTTTCAAAGCCAAACCCAACAAAGACACGACCCATACTCAAACACAAACAATCCGGGATGGAGAGATCATCCAAACATCAAGTGGAGGGACTCTCAACAAGCACAGCAACAAGGCGAATTTAGACAGCCCCCTGGGTTGTTTCCAAGGCCATATGCAGCCACACAACCTCAACCAATTTCGGCCCAAACCAATTCAGGTTCGTTGTTAGATAATGATAAAATTCTTTAAGTACTAACCTCTTTGACGCAGGACATACAGAGCATAAAGAATCAAGCTAAAGAGGTGGCCGAATTGAAGAAACAAATGGGGCAAATGGCTGAATTCATGGGCCAATTCAGAGAACAAGGCAGATTGCCTAGTTCAACCGTTGTTAATCCTAAAGGAGGATTTGAAACCGCCAATGCAATCACGTTGAGAAGTGGTAAGCAGGTTGGAACTGATTCACAACCATCTAGATCAAGTCAAGAAGAGGACACAAAGCTGCAATTGGAGGAGGATGAATCACCCAAACCCACGCAAGGAAAGAGACATCTTTGCCGCAGCCAATCCCCTCAACCATCAAGGTAAGTTCCAATATGAATTCGTCTAGCTCTACCCCACTAATTGTGCCTTTTCCTGGCAGGTTGCGGCAATCAAAGAAAGAGGATGCTGAAAAGGACATTCTAGAGACATTCCGGAAAGTTCAAGTCAATATCCCACTCCTTGATGCAATAAAACAGGTCCCAAGGTATGCTAAGTTTTTGAAAGAGCTTTGTACAACAAGGAGAAGGATTTCTAACAAAGAAGTGGTTCAAGTAAGTGAGAATGTCTCTGCTGTTTTACAAAGGAAATTACCCCCTAAATGCAAAGATCCGGGTAGTTTTACAATTCCTTGTGTTATTGGAAATACTCGTTTTGAATCTGCCATGTTAGACTTAGGTGCATCTATAAATGTCATGCCATATTCTGTTTATGCATCTATGAATCTAGGAGAGCTTAAAAATGATGGTGTTAATATCCAATTAGCCGATCGATCTAATGCATACCCAAGAGGAGTTTTGGAAGATGTTTTGGTGCAGGTAGACCACTTGATTTTTCCTGCAGATTTCTATGTGCTTGACATGGAGGATTCAGACCATTCCCATCCATTACCACTCTTACTTGGCCGACCATTCATGAAAACAGCCCAAACCAAGATTGATGTGGCCAAGGGAACATTAACTATGAAGTTTGGTAGTGATAAGATTAAATTTAATGTTTCTAAGTCTGTTGAGAATCCTAACATTGTTCGTTCTTGTTTTGCCATGGATAAAATAAAAAAGATAGGGCCGGACCGTTCAAGCACAAAGGATACATCAAGAACCATACAAAACGAGGGAATTGGAGTGGAGCACAAGGACCATACAGCCACTGCCCTCAAAATGCCCCAATTGGTCGAAAAAATCATGGGGAAGAATGTTCATAGTGCTGCCACTTCATTGTAGTACATTGGTAAGCCATCTATTCCAGATTCGATCCCCATTTCAACTAATAGGTTGTTACCTTGTATGGTGCAGATTCCCAATCAAATCCAAGCTGGTGGGCATGATTACATTGACTTTAGGATGTTCAATGCCACAATCCGGAAGGATCACTATCCCTTACCATTCAAAGATCCAATGCACGAGCTGTTTGAGAAGCATGTGGTGGAAGAACTACCTCTGCATGCCGTGGGTACCATGGGAACTTAAATGGAAGAATCATCCGGCTGGAAGACGTTAAAGCAAGCGCTTCTTGGGAGGCAACCCATGTGTTCAAACGAGAGAACGATGGAATTCTAGCTCCAAAACCAGATTTGCGTTCTTAAACTCTCTCTCATTATTGTTTCTGTTTTGCCATGTCTGCTATGTGTGTTAGTTGTGTTATTTGCTTGCTTTTGTGTGAGTTTATGTTTGAAACATTGAGGACAATGTTTGATTTAAGTGTGGGGGGGTAACAAAGTGTTTTTGCATGAAATTCGTGGGTTTTTATCACCTATCACTTTGAATGTTGTTTTCAGTGTTTTTAAGTGTTTTTAAGCTGTTTTGGAGTCTTTTAGTGTGTTTTGAAAAGAAAATCCGAAAATCCCATAAAAATTTGAAAAATTGTTTTGAAAAACCCAAAAAGAGTTGTTTTTGTGTGTTTGTTTGTGTCTTAGGGTACCTTCCAACACAATGATGAGCATTTGGTTTTTAATTGCATGACTATTGAGGAAAGTTATAAACATGGATGGAGGTTTGAATTGCTCTCTGGTTTATGCTTGATTATGGTTATAGTTCATGAATTCATGTTTAATCAAAAAGAGAAAAAAATCAGTTTTTGTAACATGCTTGAAGGAAGAACCTCAAACTAACGCTACAACCCTGAGAGACTTGAGCTTAAAACGTTCTTTGGAGAGTTAAAAATCTGTGCATTCTTTGTTTTCTAAAGTCGTTGCATGATCTCATTATTCTTTGCTTGGTTGCTACTTAGAAGGCGTTTCATCATTTAGTTCCAAATACTAGAACTCATACCCGTTTCATTCAAAGCATGAAATTGATTAGCATAACACATAATCAAGATGAAGTTGTGTAGTGAACCAGTGCCAAATAGCCGAACCTCCCTATGTTATTTGTTTTGTAGGTTTAACCCTTTTGAGCCTTGTTTAGCCTATGTTCTTTGTTTACCCACATTATCCCTACCTAGCCTAGATTAGGACCATCCTTACCCTTGTTCTTAAGGCGTAGCTAAGCATGACTTAGAGTGAATTCCCTTTGTTCGTTATTGGGCAGCAAACAAGGGTGGGGGAAAGAAAGTTGTGCGTTTATATGTGCCAAAGTCACAAAAGAGGCACGGGTGAAAAGAAAAAAGAAAAGAAGAAGAAAAATTCGTGGAAAATAGAAAGAAAAAAAGAAAAAGTTGTGAAAAGAATGAAAAAGGAGTTGAAAAGATGTGAAAAAGAGTTCTCAAGTGTTGTTTGTTGAAGGAAGGGTCCAAAACATTGAATCCGGCCCTATTTGTTGCTTGAATCTTCCCTTTGTGTTTAAAAGTTGACTTCTGCATGCTAAAGGGAATTCTAAGTTCAATTTCATTACTTTGCTTGCTTTTGCTTTAAGAACGTTTATTTTCCTTACCTTTCTTTGTTAGCCAATACCCTTAGCCCCGTTACAACCCTATACTTCAATCTTGAGTGTTGTGTGTTTCAATATGTGGAGTTTGGGATTGGTACGAGCGTATGGTATCCCTGGTTCTCGCATCTAAGTAGTAGCATTCCATTCATGAGATCATATATATACATGCTTAATAGCTCCAGAAATTGCTTTCTTTGTTATAAACATATGTGAGTGTTTGTTTTCATGTTTACATTAATCTTCTCACATATACTTAGTATAGGGAGTGTAGTTAGAAAATCTGAGTGAAAATAAGAGTGTACCTAGTGAGGAATTGAGTGAATTCTCTAAGGTATGTTACTACGTTCAAAACATTGTTTTAATTGGTTAGATGAGAACTAATGAATGGTGACTGTGATTAAGTATGTGCTAAAGAGTGGGGAAGACTAAAAGCTATGGTTATGATGATCTTAAATATGTCATGTATGTTGGCAATCCCTGAGGTGAATGTTGGAAGGTCTAGTTTGTTTGGTGTTTGTTTCGTTTGTTTTGTTTCGTTTTGCTTGAGGACTAGCAAAAGCTAAGTGTGGGGGAATTTGATAGGAGCATATTTATGCGACTTAGTTAGCTTGTTTTCATGCATTTACGTTGTTAGTTCTTAGTTAATTTTGTATTTTAAGCTATTTTCGTGTGTTTGTAGGTTCAAAGTGTCAAGATGGCAAAAAGAAGCAATTTGGAGCATTCTAGAGCATTTTTGGGCCAAGATTGGGTAGTGCAAGCATGGAGGCAAGTTGATGGACGAAATTGAAGATATAAAGGCTTGAAATCAGCTAAGAAGATGGAAGAAAGAAGTCAAAGATAAAGAAGATAAGGAATCAGCTCAAAAGAAGGAGAATTATCCAAAACATTATCCAAAACAACCTTATCTTATCTTATCTTATCCAATCCTTACCTTATCTTATCCTAATCTTATCCTAACCTGTTTTCTTCAGTTTAGGGGACTTAAAACCTGATTTCTAGAAGTCTTATCCATTCCCCTACAAAAGTGGCGCCCCAAACTCTTCTAGAAACCCCAAAATCTGCCACAAAACACATTCTTTCTAGAACCCTATAAATCTGGTGTCTCCCTCCTTTCTAGAAGGCCTTTGCCTTGCCTTATCCATTCCCTGCCCTTATCCCTTTGTGCCGTGGGTTTTAAGGCCCTTTCCCTCTTGGATTCTGATTGTTAGGACTTTTCCTTGTGGATTTGGGTTCTACAAATCCTTTTCAGAAATTAATTGGACCACAATTCCTTTTCCAAATTAATTGCCGCACCCTAATCCTATTTTTCTGCTAAGTCCAAGTCCTAAACTGATTTCCCTAGGGTTTGCCATGCTATATATACATATTCCCAAGCCCTGCCGCAGACCACCACCCATCCATACGAATTCTACACCCCCATATACATTCAGAAATCCATATTTTGCTGCAGAGAAGGGAAGACAGGGCCTTGCTGTGGTTTCCATTAGAGAGGGAGGAGTTCTTTCTTCTCTTGTTTCGTTTCTATGTTTAAATTAATTTGTTTTTCAATTATGTTGAACATGTGGAACTAATTCCGTTTTAGTTAGAGGTGGATTCAAAGCCATGGACATATGTTTGATATGAATTGATTACCTTCAGTTATTGTTTCATAAATTGTGAATGTGATTTACTTATCTGTTTTATGAAGAACTTGTTCTTGTGTGTTGATTAAGGAGGCCTACTTAGTTTACATGCATGAATTTGATGCTAGGATATAAGGGAATTTCACCTAATCGTTAGGAACTTATATTCACAAGTAGTAAAGATTGCTAGTCACAATTGTGTTAAGTAAATCCTAGGCAAGAGTAACATGCGTATTCCATAGTTATGAATGCCTTGTCAATGTTTATGATTTCCATGGAGCTTAATGATCTTTAATATGTATCTCTATCATGCGTCTTCCATAGTTAGGGAACTTGATAAGAATAATTTGGTTGTGATGCGTTATCCATTCAATTCAATGAACTTAGGGAAATCTGGGAATTAATTAGTGCAATACAATTAATTCGAGGCATTGTCATTCATGGTTTATCGAAAGAATAACTGGAAATCAATTCGTATGCATATGTTCATGTGTGGAGAAGAACCCTCTAACTAGTTTTCACCCCTGAAATCACCTTAATCTCTTTCAATTTACTTTGTTTGCTTAAATCTGCTTAGTTTTGCTTAAATCGTCCAAAAACCCCCCTAGTTCTTAATTGAGTCTTAGTTTGTTTAAATTCGTCCAAATCTGTCCCCTTTTAGTGTTTTGAGTCTAACTAGTCCAAAAGTCATCCAATTCACCCCTTAGAACCTGTTTTGAGTCTGTTTAAGTTAGTTTTGCTGTTTTGAGTCTATTTAGCCTGTTTTGAGTCTCTAGTGTCTAGAATCCGTCTAGTTGAGTTTTATTTGTTGTTTTAAGTTTGTTTTGTGTTATTTGAGTCAAGTTAGGTTGTTTTAGGTTGTCTAGAGTTAAAATTCGTTCAGATTGACCCATAGTACTTGTTTTCATTGTCTAGAGTCCAGTTTTAGTGTTTTAGAGTTTAATTTGTATAGATTAGCATCCCTTCTAATCCCCGGCCTTAAACGATCCCTACTTTCATATACTACGTCGATAGGGTTTTAATTTGAGTGTCAAGTAATTCTCACATCAAAAAGAAGAAGAAAAATTCGTGGAAAATAGAAAGAAAAAAAGAAAAAGTTGTGAAAAGAATGAAAAAGGAGTTGAAAAGATGTGAAAAAGTGTTCTCAAGTGTTGTTTGTTGAAGGAAGGGTCCAAAACATTGAATCCGGCCCTAATTGTTGCTTGAATCTTCCCTTTGTGTTTAAAAGTTGATTTCTGCATGCTAAAGGGAGTTCTAAGTGTCATATTCATTACTTTGCTTGCTATTGCTTTAAGAACGTTTGTTTTTCCTATCCTTTCGTTGTTAGCCAACTCCCCAAGCCCCGTTACAACCCTTGACTTTAATCTTGAGTGTTGTGTGTTTCAATTTGTGGAGTTTGAATTTGGTTAGAGCATATGGTGTCACTGGTTCTCGCATCTAAGTAGTAGCATTCCATTCATGAGATCATATCTAAACATGTTATTAACTCCGGAAATTGCTTTTCTTGTTATACATATATGTGAGCATTCGTTTTCATATTTACATCAATCTTCTCACATATAACTAGTGTAGGGTGTGTAGTTAGAAAATGTGAGTGAAGATTGAGTGCATATCTTGTAAGGAATTGAGGGAATTCTCTAAGGCATGTTACTACATTCAAAACATCGTTTTAATTGGTTATTTGTGAACTAGTAAGTAGTGACTATGATTAAGTATGTGCTTAAGCGTAAAGATGACCAAAATCTGTGGGAATGATGATTTTTAACATGTCATGTGCATTGGAAATCCCTGAGACAATTGTTGGAAGGTTTAGGTTTTGTTTTACTTGTTTTGTTTCGTTTTGTTTTGCTCGAGGACTAGCGAAAGCTAAGTGTGGGGGAATTTGATAGGGGCATATTTATGCACCTTAGTTCGCTTGTTCTTGTGCATTTATGTTGTTTTTCCTTAGTTAAAGTAGTCTTTTAAGCTAGTTTGATGTACTTTCAGGTTCTAAGGGCAAAGTATGCAAAAGGATGCATTTTGGAGCATTTTGGAGCAAATCTGAGCTTGGAATGGATAGCACAAGCATTGGGCAAGAAGATGGACCAATTTGGAGTCCAAATGAAGTTAGGAATATGTTTCAAGGTTGGAGAAATAAATTCAAATCATTGAAGATAAGGAATCAGCTCAAAAGAAGGAGAATTATCCAAAACATTATCCAAATAACCTTATCTTATCTTATCTCATCCAATCCTTATCCTATCTTAAAAAGATAGTCACCACTTACTAGTTCACATTTAACCAATTAAAACGATGTTTTGAATGTAGTAACATGCCTTAGAGAATTCCCTCAATTCCTTACTAGATATGCACTCAATTTTCACTCAGATTTTCTGACTACTGATGTGAAAATTAACTTGACACACAAATTAAACCCTCTTTTTGACAGTTGTAGTATATGTATAAGTAGGGATCGTTCTGGACCGGGGATTAGGAGGGATTGCTAAACACTTGAAACTGACTCAAAAACGTAAAAACAAAGTTTAAAACACTAAACTAGACTCAAAGAATGCAAGACTAAATTCTAAAACACTAAAACAACTCAAAAGACTCAAAACAGCACAAAAACACTCAAAACTGCCTAAAAACACAAACTGGGCAGTTTTGGACTCTAAACACTACTTTGGACGAAAATAAGGTTTTAACTTGACTCAAGACACTTAAAAACACAAATCAAAACAGATTTTAACTAATCTAACACTTCAAAATAAAGGGGGATTTGTTTTTGACGGATTTAAAACTAAAAACAGAATCTTTGCATAAAAAAACAAACTCTAGAAAAACGATTTTGATGAATTACGAAGGGTGAAGGGCTAGTTAGAGGGTACTTCTCCACACATGATATATGCATATGAACCAATTTCCAGTTATTATTCCTTTAGACAGGAATGACAACACCGCAAGTTAACCGTGACTGCACAAATTAACCATCAGATTTTCCTTAGTTCATTGAATTGAATGGAAGACGCATTACAACCAAATTATCCTTATCAATTCTCCTAACTATGACAGCATGATAGAAAACATATCAAAGGTCATTACGTTCTTTGAAAATCATAAGTGTTGACGAGGCATTCGTAACTATGACAGCATGATACTCTTGCCTAGGATTTACTTAACATGATTGTGACTAGCAACCTTTACTACTTGTGAATATAAGTTCATAACGATTAGGTGAAACTCCCTTATACTCTAGCATCAAATTCATGCATGCAAATTAAGTGTCGACCCCCAATTAACACACACAAACAAGTTTTAATAACTCAGTTAAGGAAATCACATTCTAGTCTTAAGAAACAATAACCGAACGTAATCAATTCATATAAAACATATAAGCATGGCTTCAAATTCACCTCTAACTAAAAAGAAATTAGTTCCTCATGTCCACAAGCAAACAAACATAAATAAACTTAAACATTGAACAAAGATAGAAAACACCTAGAAAGTGCTCCAGAGTCCTTCCTTCCTTGCAAGCTGCGGCACAAGAGTGTATGGCTGATTTGTGGTGTAGAGAGATGTGAATGAGAGATGGTGATGTTGAATGGTGCAGAAAATATGTATATATAGGGAGAGGGTGCGGCACCAACAAGTTATGTAGGAAAAGGATTACAAAATGTAGTTTGTGTAGGAAAATAAAATCACAATCCTAAGGGGAAAAGGTTTATGTAATCCTAGCAGGAAATAGGACATCTAGAAGGCCAAAAACCAAAGGGAATTAGGAGAAAGGTGCGGCTAGATCATGCATCTAGAAGGCTTGGGGCGCCACCTTTTTAGGGACTTCTAGAAAGGGTGTTATTTGGCTGATTTTGGGGTTTCTAGAAGGGGATAGGTGCGGCACCTTTGTAGGAGGGGATAAGGTTCCTAGAAATCAGGTTTTTAGGTCTCCTAAACTGAAATTGAATCCCTTTTGCAATAGGAATTAGGTTTGGATAAGATAAGGATAAGATAAGGTAGTTTTGGATAATGTTTTGGATAATTCTCCTTCTTTGTAGCTGATTCCTTATCTTCTCTGACTTGGATTTATTTCTTCAACTCTTTTGCACATTCCTATCCTCTCTTGAACTTCAAATTCGTCCATCCATCTTGCTCCAATCTTGTGATGTCCATTCCAAGCCCAAAACTGCTCTAAAATGCTCCAAATTGCATCTTTTTGCCAACTTTGCTTCTAGGACCTATAAACACACGAAAATGACTTAAGACACTATAATAAGCAACAAATAACTAAGTAAATGCAAGAAAACACACTAACTAAGTCGCACAAATATGCTCTTATCAACTACACACCTGATAGGAGCATATTTACATCACTTAGTTAGCTTGTTTCCTTGCATTTACGTTGTTAGTTCTTATTTATTTTAGTCTTTTAAGCCATTTTCGTGTGTTTTCAAGTTCTAAGGGCTAAAGGAGCAAGAAAGTGCATTTTGGTGCCTTTTGGAGTAGTTTTGGGCTTGGAATGGATTGCACATGCTTGGAGCTAAGTGGATGGACGAAATTGAAGATCAAATGAGCTTAGGATTGAATGAAGAATGAAGAGTTCGAAATTGGAAGCCAAAGTTTCTAAAGTTGGAAGTTTCTATTCTTGGAGGTTTCCATTCTTGAAAGTTTCTATTCCTGGCTTAGAAGTTTCCTAATCCTTCCTCACCTATGTTCCAGCCATAAAAGGGTTCCAAAACATGTTAGGTTGCCTCATTACATGTTTCTAGAAGTCCTAGAACCTTTCCCTAACCTTGCCGCACAAGGAGGAGCCTTTCTTACTTATTTTGTGCCTCAAAACACATTCCTAAATCTGTCTTACATAGTCTGCCGAATTTCACTTTCTTATTCTCTTCGATTTTCTGATTCTTTCTTACCTATTAAATTGTGGAACCAAAATAGCTAAGTATTGAACCTTTCCTATTATTTTCTGATTGCCTTTCAACCCTAGCCCTATAAATAAAGCCATCCGCACTATTTAGTCTCTCTCTGGGCGCAGAACACATTCTCTGCATCCATTCCATCCACCTATCTACCTATCCATCCTCTACCACCCATTCTACACACCTTAGCCCCTTGTGCCGCAGCTTTACAAAGGAAGAAGGAGGGGATTAACTTGAAGCCGTGCCTGGCCATTCAAGACGTTGGATTGCTGGAACGTTTCTAGGTGTAATCTATCTTTGTTTTCAATGTTTAATTTAATTTCTCTTTGTTTTGCTGTGAACATGAGGAGCTAAACCCTTTTGGCTAGGGATGATTTCAAAGCCATGATTATGTGTGCAATTTAAGTTGATAAATTCCAGTTATGAATGCTTGAATCGTGAATGCAATTGGCTTAACTGTTTGATTAAGAACTTATTTGTGTTTGTTGATTGAGGCTCGACACTTAATTGGCATGCATAAATCTGATGCTAGAGTATAAGGGAGTTTCACATAATCGTTACAAACTTATATTCATATGTAGTGAAGGTTGCTAGTCACGATCGCGTTAAGTTCAATTCCTAGCATGAGTGACATGATGTCATAGTTGCAAGTGCTTTGTCAATGCTTATGATTTTCATTGAATGTAATGATCTTTGATTGTATCTCTATTATGATGTCATGTAGGGGACTTTTGAAGAATGCTTTGGGTTGTTGAATGATGTCATCCAATCCAATAATACAAGGAAAATCTGAGGGTTAACTAGTGATGTCACGGTTAATTTGGGGCATTGTCGTTCATAATTCAAAGAAGGAGTAACTGATAATCGGGTCGTTTGCATACATGTCATGTGTGGAGAAAGAGCCTCTAGCTAGCCCATCATCCATCCAATTCACCAATTTCGTACAAATCTGTTTAGTTTCAGTTTCAGTTTTGTTTTTAGCTTAATTCGTCCAAAACCCAATCCCCCTTTAATTAAGTGTGTTAGATTAGTTAGAAGTGTGTTTAAATCTGTCCAAATTAGTGTTTTGAGTCTTACTAGTCTAGAATTCGTCCAAATCAGTCCCTAGTATCTGTTTTGAGTCTTTTTGGTTGTTTTAAGCTGTTTTGAGTCTTTTAAGTTTGTTTTGAGTCTTGTGAGTCTTGTTAAGTGTTTTTAACTTTGTTTTTATGTTTTTGAGTCAGTTTAGAGGTTTTAGCAAACCCTCCTAATCCCCGGTCCAGAACGATCCCTACTTGCATCTATATTACAATTGTCAACAAGAGGGTTTAATTTGTGTGCTGTTTTACATCGCATCAAATTTTTGGCGCACTTGCCGGGGATTAGCAACTTTGCTAATCCCCCGTTGGTTCCTTTGTTTCTTTTTCGTGACTTTTGTTTTAGTTGCTGACTTTGTTTCTGTTTGTGTTTTTGTTTGTGTCTTTTACTTTTGATATTTGATTTAGTTTTAATTCTTTGATTTCAGGTACTAGAGTAGTAAGACATGGTGATAGGAGCATATTTATGCGACTTCGTTAGTGTGTTTTCTTGCATTTACTTAGTTATTTGTTGCTTATTATAGTGATTTAAGCTATTTTCGTGTGTTTTCAGGTCCAATTGGCAAAGTTGGCAAAAAGATGCAATTTGGAGCATTTTAGAGCAGTTTTCGGCTTGGAATGGATAGCACAAGTATGGAGCAAGGTGGATAGACGAAATTGAAGTTCAAGAGAGGCTAGGAATGTGCAAAAGAGTGGAAAAATAAATTCAAGTCATCGAAGATAAGGAATCAGCTACAAAGAAGGAGAATTATCCAAAACATTATCCAAAACTACCTTATCTTATCCTTATCTTATCCAAACCTTATCTTATCTTATCTTACCTTATCTTATCCTATCCTAATCCTTTCTTAACTTAATTCCTGCTGCAAAAAGGGATTCAATTTCAGTTTAGGAGACCTTAAAACCTGATTTCTAGGAACCTTATCCCTTCCTATAAAGGTGCCGCACCTATTCCCTTCTAGAAACCCCAAAATCAGCCAAATAACACTCTTTCTAGAAGTCCCTAAAAAGGTGGCGCCCCAAGCCTTCTAGATGCATGATCCAGCCGTACCTTTAGCCTAATTCCCTTTGGTTTTTGGTCTTCTAGATGTCCTATTTCCTGCTAGGATTACATAAACCCTTTCCCCTTAGGATTGTGTTTTATTTTCCTACACAAACTACATTTTGTAATCCTTTTCCTACACCATCTAATTGTGCCGCACCCTCCCTCTATATATTCACATATTTGCTGCACCATTCAACACACCATCTCTCATTCACATATCTCTACACCACAAATCAGCCATACCCTCTTGTGCCGCAGCTTGCAAGGAAGAAAGGACTCTGGAGCATTTTCTAGGTGTTTTCTATCTTTGTTCAATGTTTAAATTTATTTATGTTTGTTTGGTTGTGGACATGAGGAACTAATTTCTTTATAGTTAGAGGTGAATTTGAAGCCATGATTATATGTATTATATGAATTGATTACGTCCAGTTATTGTTTCTTAAGACTAGAATGTGATTTGCTTAACTGAGTTATTAAAACTTGTTTGTGTGTGTTAATGGGGGGTCGACACTTAATTTGCATGCATGAATTTGATGCTAGAGTATAAGGGAGTTTCACCTAATCGTTATGAACTTATATTCACAAGTAGTAAAGGTTGCTAGTCACAATCATGTTAAGTAAGTCCTAGGCAAGAGTATCATGCTGTCATAGTTACGAATGCCTCGTCAACACTTATGATTTTCAAAGAACGTAATGACCTTTGATATGTTTTCTATCATGCTGTCATAGTTAGGAGACTTGAAAAGGATAATTTGGTTGTAATGCGTCTTCCATTCAATTCAATGAACTAAGGAAAATCTGATGGTTAATTTGTGCTGTCACGGTTAACTTGGGGTGTTGTCATTCATGTCTAAAGGAATAATAACTGGAAATTGGTTCGTATGCATATGTTCATGTGTGGAGAAGGACCCTCTAACTAGCCTTTCACCCTTCTTAATTCATCAAAATCGTTTTTCTAAAGTTTTCTATGCAAAGTTTCTGTTTTTTTTAGTTTTAAATTCGTCAAAAACAAATCCCTCTTTATTTTGAAGTGTTAGATTAGTTAAAATCTGTTTTGATTTGTGTTTTTAAGTATCTTGAGTCAAGTTAAAACCTTATTTTCGTCCAAAGTAGTGTTTAGAGTCCAAAACTGCCCAGTTTGTGTTTTTAGGCAGTTTTGAGTGTTTTTGTGCTGTTTTTAATCTTTTGAGTTGTTTTAGTGTTTTAGAATTTAGTCTTGCATTCTTTGAGTCTAGTTTAGTGTTTTAAACTTTGTTTTTACGTTTTAGAGTCAGTTTCAAGTGTTTAGCAATCCCTCCTAAACCCCGGTTTAGAACGATCCCTACTCATACATACACTACAACTGTCAAAAAGAGGGTTTAATTTTAGTGCTTAACTTTTATCACATCACATGGATTTTGCAAACATTTAAGCTCAATTGGAAAATCTTACTTCTCAATTGTCCCGGATTGCCGAAACAACCACAATGCACACTGCTCAAACTCATCAACATCCTCAATTCACTACGAATGGAGGTGCTTGGGGTTATTGATAGGAGCATATTTATGCGACTTAATTGGCTTGTTCTTGCGCATTTATGTTGTGTTTCCTTAGTTATTTTAGTGTTTAAAGTCATTTTGGTGTGTTTTCAGATTCTAAGGACAAAGTATGCAAGAAGATGCATTTTGAAGCCTTTTGGAGAAAAATTGGGCTTGGAATGGTTATTACATGTTTGGAGCAAAAGGAATGGATGAAATTGAAAACTTGAAGAAGTAAGGATTCCTAATCAACGAAGGATTCCTAATTGAAGATGGATTCCTAGAAGAATGAGGATTCCAACTCAAACAAAGATTCCTACTTGAAGTAGGAAAGTTAAGCCAAGGTTTCTTATTTTGGTGTGACCTTTCCCAATCCTAAATGTCCCTGAATTCCAGCAACTTTGAAGGCCTCATATGCATTTTAGGACACAAACTACACATTCCTTGCACCATTAAAGTCCTTGCCACACCTTTGCCATTCTCCTTTTCCCTTGTCGTGCAAGGGGACCCCTTTCCCTTTAGTTTTAGGACACTTTCCCTTTCCTAAACATCCAGCTGATAGGAGCATATTTATGCGACTTAGTTAGCTTGTTTTCATGCATTTATGTTGTCAGTTCTTAGTTAAATTTGTATTTTAAGCTATTTTCGTGTGTTTGTAGGCTCTAAGTGTCAAGATGGCAAAAAGAAGCAATTTGGGGCATTCTAGAGCATTTTTGGGCCAAGATTCGGTAGTGCAAGCATGGAGGCAAGTTGATGGACGAAATTGAAGATACAAAGGCTTGAAATTAGCTAAAAAGAGGGAGGAAAGAAGTCAAAGATAAAGAAGATAAGGAATCAGCTATAAAGAAGGGGAATTATCCAAAACATTATCCAAACTACCTTATCTTATCCAAACCTTATCTTATCCTATCCTAATCTTATCCTACCTTGTTTTCAGCTACAAAAGAGATTTAATTTCAGTTTAGGAGACTTAAAACCTGATTTTTAGAAGTCCTATCCCTTGTCCTATAAATCTGGCCCCTCCCTCCTTTCTAGAAGGCCTTTGCCTTGCCTTGCACTCAATTCCCTTGCCTCCAAGCCTTGCCGTGCATCCCTTATCCCTTTCTCTCTTGGATTCTGATTTGTTAGGCCTTTTTCCTTGTGGATTTGGGTTCTACAAATCCTTTTCAGAAATCAATTGGGCCATAATCCTTTTTCCTAATGGTTTCACAAATTCTGCCGCACCTAGGGCCCTAATTCCTTGTTTATGCTGAGTCCAAGCCCTAATCTGATTACCCTAGGGTTTGTGGTGCCTATATATACAAGTTTAGAAGGTTGGGGCAGGTCTCACCACCCCCTATACACATCACAATTCATTCTACACCACCACACCTTCAGGAATCCATACTTTGCCGCAGAGGAGAGAAGACAAGGCCTTGCCGTGGCTTCCATTGGAGAGGAAGGGTTGTGCCGCAGCCTACCTGCAACCATTGGAGTTCTTAAAGTTCCTTCTTCTCTTGTTTCTGTTTCGATGTTTAATTTAATTTGCTTTTCAATTATGTTGAACATGTGGAACTAATTTCATTTTAGTTAGAGGTGGATTCAAAGCCATGGACATATGTTTAGTATGAATTGATTACCTCCACTTATTGTTTCATAAATTGTGAATATGGTTTACTTATCTGTTTTTATTAAGAACTTGTTCTTGTGTGTTGATTAAGGATGCATACTTAGTTTACATGCATGAATTTGATGCTAGGATATAAGGGAATTTCACCTAATCGTTATGAACTTATATTCACAAGTACTAAAGGTTGCTAGTCACAATCATGTTAAGTAAATCCTAGGCAAAAGTAACATGCAGTTCATAGTTATGAATGCCTTGTCAATGTTTATGATTTCCATGGAACTTAATGATCTTTGATATGTGTCTCTATCATGCGTATTCCATAGTTAGGGAACTTGATAAGAATAATTTGGTTTTGATGCGTTATCCATTCAATTCAATGAACTTAGGGAAATCTGAGAATTGATTAGTGCATTTCAATTAATTCGAAGCATTGTCATTCATGGTTTATCGAAAGAATAACTGGAAATCAATTCGTATGTATATGTTCATGTGTGGAGAAGAACCCTCTAACTAGTTTTTCACCCCTGAATTCACCTTCACCTCTCTTTAATTTACTTGTTTGCTGAAATCTTCTTAGTTTTGATAAATTCGTCTAAAAACCCCCTCAGTTCTTATTTGTGTTTTAGTTTTGTCAAATTCGTCCAAAGCTGTCTCCTTTTAGTGTTTTGAGTCTTAGTAGTCTAAAATTCATCCAATTCACTTTCTAGTACCTGTTTTGAGTGTTTAAATTAGTTTTGCTGTTTTGAGTCAATTTGGTCAGTTTTGAGTTGTCTAGAGTCTAGTTTAGTGTTTTAGAGTTTAACTTGTGTAGATTAGCATCCCTTCTAATCCCCGGCCTAAAACGATCCCTACTTTCGTATACTACGTCGATAGGGTTTTAATTTGAGTGTTAAGTAATTTTCACATCAAATTTTGGCGCCGTTGCCGGGGATTAGCAAACTTGCTAATCTCCCTATTTTTTGCCGTGTATCTTAGTTTATTTTTATTTTTGTTTTGCTTTGTTTTCTGAGTTGTTTTGTTTTCTTTGTTGTAGGTACTAGTGTATGACTCGAAGTTCTCAACCCGTTCACGCACATATCTTGGATTTTAACGACGATTTTGAACGAGATTTGAGAAGGAAGAGGAAGCACCTAGAACCTGATCTACTTAGTTCAAGTTCTAATTCTGAATCTGAAGTTGAAATTGAAGAGGATTCGGAAGAGGAGCAAGACATGGCTGCAGATAATCGAACGATCAAAGAATTTTCAGCCTCGGGATTGGACAATGCAACCCCTTTATGCATTCAATATCCTAGGGCAGCTGAGGGCAAAACTGATGAATTCGAATTGAAGTCTAGCTTGTTACACCACATTCCCTAATTCCACGGGTTGTCCATGGAAGATCCAAACAAGCACTTGAAGGAATTTGAAGTGGTTTGTTCAAGCATGACCCCTGTCAATGTCGATGGAAGTATATTGAAGATGAAAGCCTTTCCATTCTCTCTTTTGGAAAAGGCTAAGGATTGGCTCTACGAACTAGCACCTGGAACCGTTACTTCTTGTGAAAGCATGAAGCGCGCATTCTTAGAGAAATTTTTCCCAACTTCAAGAGTCATTCTCTTGAGGAAAAGGATTAGTGGCATTCAACAAAACCAAGGAGAATCGTTTCCAGCCTATTATGAGCGTTTCAAGACGCTTGTTGCTTCTTGTCCACAACACCAAATGAAAGAAGAGCTTTTCCTTCAATATTTCTATGAAGGACTTCTTCCAATTGAGAGACAAATGCTCGATGCTTCAGCGGGAGGAGCTTTGGTTGACAAAACTCCAGTGGCTGCCAAGACTCTAATTGCAAATCGAGCCTTGAATGCGCAATAATATGAAGGAGTTGGACAGAGAGAAGGGCCACGACAACATGTGAATGAGGTAAATGCAATGTTAGAATTGCAATCTCAAATGGCTAATCTCACTCTTCTTTTGTCACAGGTTGTTGATGGAACTAAAGTGCAAGGTGCAGCAGTTTGTGGAGTGTGTTCTATGCAGGGATGCCCTCAGTTGATTGAGAATGGGGGGTGGGAAACTACCCATGATGTGGGATTTCAAGGCCAAAATCAGCAAAGAAATGACCCATACTCAAATACATACAATCCGGGACGGAGAAATCATCCAAACTTCAAGTGGAGGGACTCTCGACAAGCACAGCAACAAAGCGGATTTAGATAGCCCCCTAGGATGTTTCCAAGACCATATGCAGCCACACAACCTCAACTAATTTCGGCCCAAACCAATTTAGGTTCATCGTTAGATAATGATAAAATTCTTCAAGTACTAACCTCTTTGACGCAGGAAGTGCAAAGCATAAAAAATCAAGCTAAAGAGGTGGACGAATTGAAGAAACAAATGGGGCAAATGGCTGAATTCATGGGCCAATTCAGAGAACAAGGCAGATTGCCTAGTTCAACCGTTGTTAACCCTAAAGGAGGATTTGAAACCGCCAAAGCAATCATGTTAAGAAGTGGTAAGCAGGTTGGAACTGATCCAAAACTACCTAACTCAAGTCAAGAAGAGGACAAAAAGCTGCAAATGGAGGAGGAAGGACTAGCCAAACCCACGGCAAGGGATGCACAACCCTTGCCACAGCCACTTCCCACTTCTAAACCGTCCCCAACCATCAAGGTAGGTTCCAATTCGAATTCTTCTAGTTCTACTCCACTGATTGTGCCCTTTCCTGGCAGGTTTAGGCAGTCAAAGAAAGAAGATACTGAAAAGGACATTCTAGAGACATTCCGGAAAGTTCAAGTCAATATCCAACTCCTTGATGCAATAAAGCAAGTCCCAAGGTATGCTAAGTTTTTGAAAGAGCTTTGTACAATAAGGAGAAGGATTTCCAACAAAGAAGTGGTTCAAGTAAGTGAGAATGTTTCTGCAGTGTTGCAAAGGAAATTACCCCCTAAATGCAAAGATTCGGGTAGTTTTACAATTCCTTGCGTTATTGGAAACACTAAGTTTGAACATGCCATGTTAGACTTAGGAGCTTCAATTAATGTCATGCCATACTCTATTTATGCATCTATGAACTTAGGCGAGCTTAAAAATGATGGTGTCATAATTCAATTAGCCGATCGTTCTAATGCATATCCAAAAGGAGTTTTGGAAGATGTTTTGGTGCAGGTTGGCAATTTGATCTTTATAGGAGCATATTTATGCTACTTAGTTAGTGTGTTTTCTTGCATTTGCTTAGCTATTTGTTGGTTAGTATAGTGTTTAAGGTCATTTTCGTGTATTTTTAGGTCCAAGAAGCAAAGTTGGCAAAAAGATGCATTTTGGAGCATTTTAGAGCAAATCTGGGCTTGGAGTGGATAGCACATGCAGTAGGCATGAAGATGGACGAATTTGGAGCCCAAATGGAGCTAGGAATATGTTTCAAGGTTGGAGAAATAAATTCAAATCATTGAAGATAAGGAATCGGCTCAAAAGAAGGAGAATTATCCAAAACATTATCCAAACAACCTTATCTTATCTTATCTTATCTTATCCAATCCTTATCTTATCTTAACAAACCTTATCCTATCCTAATCCTTTTCTAATTCAATTCCTGATGCATTGAGGGTTTATTTTCTGATTGGGGGACATTTAAATTAAGCTTCTAGAAACCCTAAGCCTTGCCGCACCCTTATCCCTTTTCCTAGATGGTTTTAGTTCTTCTAGAAGACCAAATATCCTGTTAGGAAACCACACATATATGCCGCATGGAATCCTTGTCCTTTGGGATTTCCTACCTTCTAGATGGCCTATCCCTGATGGGTTTAGGTTGTGCAATCCTTCTCTGATTCATAAGGCAATGCCGCACCTTAACCCCTATAAATAGCCTTCCTGCCGTGCCATTTAAATCATGAAGCCTTCCATTCATTCTCTGCCTTCACACACCCAGTCATCTGCCAGTTCTTCCTCCAAAACAACCCCTTACGCCATTCATCATCATCCATCCTTCACCAAACCCGTCCCCAAATCCCAGAAAACCCCTCTTGTGCCGCAGCTATTCAAGGAAGGAAGGAGAAGGTGCCACTCTAAGTCGTGACTATTGCTAGAGCGTTCTTAGGTGTTGTCTATCTTTGTTTTTTATGTTTAAATTCAGTTTTCTTTGTTTAATTGCTATCATGAGGAACTAAACCCCTATTAGTTAGGGGGGGAATCTGAAGCCATGGATATATGTTTCTTATGATTTGATTTACTCCAGTTACGAGTTCATAAACTATGAATGTGGTTTGCTTAACTGTTTTATTAAGAACTTGTTCTTGTGTGTTGATTAAGGATGCATACTTAGTTTACATGCATGAATTTGATGCTAGGATATAAGGGAATTTCACCTAATCGTTATGAACTTATATTCAGAAGTAGTAAAGGTTGCTAGTCACAATCATGTTAAGTAAACCCTAGGTTGGATTAACATGCGTCTTCCATAGTTATGAATTCCTTGTCAATGTTCATGATTTCCATTGAACTTAATGATCTTTGTTGAATGTCTCTATCATGCGTATTCCATAGTTAGGGAGTTTGAGAAAGAATAATTTGGTTGTGATGCGTTATCCATTCAATTCAATGAATCTAGGGAAATCTGGGAATTGATTAGTTCAATACAATTAATTCGGAGCATTGTCATTCATGGTTTATCGAAAGAGTAACTGGGAATCGAGTTGTATGCATATTTTCATGTGTGGATGAGGATCCCTCTAACTAGCCTTTCACCCTTCTTAATTCATCAGAATTCGTTTTTCTTAAAAGTTTGGTTACAAGTTTTAGTTTTAAACTTCAATCTCGTCAAAACAATCCCCCGTGCTTTTAAGTCTTGTTTTTAGAGTCTAAATCTGTTTTCTTTTAGTCTTTTGAGTCAAGTCATAACATATTTTCGTCCAAATTCTTCCTTAGTGCTCAAAACTGCCCAGAAAGTGGTTTTAAGGCAGTTTTGAGTGTTTGTTTGCTGTTTTGAGTCTTTTGGTTTGTTTTAGTGTTTTAAAGTATAGTTTTGCATTCTTTGAGTCTAGATTAGTGTTTTAAACTTTGCTTTTACGTTTTTGAGTCAGTTTCAAGTGTTTAGCAAATCCCTCCTAATCCCCGGTCCAGAACGATCCCTACTTATACATATACTACAATTGTCAAAAATAGGGTTTAATTTGTGTGTCAAGTAATTTTCACATCAATCTTTCCAGCGGACTTTTACGTGCTTGACATGGAGGATTCACCCCATTCTACCCCATTGCCGATCCTCTTTGGGAGACCTTTCATGAAAATAGCCCGCACCAAGATCGATGTGTTCAAAGGGACTTTAACAATGGAATTTGATGGGGAAGTTATTGATTTCAATCTTTCTGAAACTATCAAATTTCCTAAAGAAGATCATTCTTGTTTTTCTATTGATATATTCGATGATTTGGCGCAGGGTTATCTTGATTCCTTGGAGAGGGATCCCCTTGAAACAACAATTGCACAAGGAATTGGGCAAAAACCCAATATTGCCGTGCCTAGAAGTGAAGAAGAGGCCGAGATGGTTGCTGCCCTTGAGTCACTACCTCAGCATCGTGGTAAGCCTTCAAAACCAATTTCAATTCCCATTTCAACTAATAAGTTGTTACCCTCAGTGATTCAGGCACCCGTACTTGCGCTTAAACCATTGCCGGACCATTTAAAGTACGTCTTTTTGGGAGATAACGAGACGTTGCCCGTCATTGTCTCCTCATCACTCACGGCAATGGAGGAGGAAAAGTTGATTCGAGTGTTGAAGGAGCATAAAACAGCCATCGGATGAACCTTGGCCGACATCAAGGGAATTAGCCCGACAACATGCATGCATCGTATACTTCTAGAGGAGGGGGCTAAACCAACTCGAGAAGCTCAACACCGACTCAACCCTCCAATGATAGAAGTTGTGAAGAAGGAGATTATCAAGCTTCTTGATTGTGGAGTGATTTATCCAATCTCGGATAGCCGTTGGGTTTCACCAATTCAATGTGTTCCAAAGAAATCTGGGGTCACTATGGTGAAGAATGCAGAAAATGAACATGTGCCCACACGTGTCCAAACAAGTTGGAGGGTGTGCATAGATTATAGGAAGCTAAACGCCACCACGAGGAAGGACCACTTCCCTTTGCCGTTCATTGATCAAATGCTTGAAAGGTTAGCCGGTCATTCTTTTTATTGTTTTCTTGATGGTTATTCTGGATATAATCAGATTGTCATAGCTCCGGATGACTAAGAAAAGACCACTTTCACATGCCCCTTTGGTACCTTTGCCTATCATCGCATGCCATTCGGTTTGTGCAATGCACCTGCCACCTTTCAAAGATGCATGGTAAGTATTTTTTCAGATTTTGTAGAGAAGATTATTGAGGTATTCATGGATGATTTTAGTGTTTTTGGTGATTCGTTGCATGGTGATTCGTTAGCTTGTTTTCATGCATTTATGTTGTTAGTTCTTAGTTAAATTTGTATTTTAAGCTATTTTCCTGTGTTTGTAGGTTCTAAGTGTCAAGATGGCAAAAAGAAGCAATTTGGAGCATTCTAGAGCATTTTTGGGCCAAGATTGGGTAGTGCAAGCATGGAGGCAAGTTGATGGATGAAATTGAAGATACAAAGGCTTGAAATCAGCTAAAAAGAGGGAGGAAAGAAGTCAAAGATAAAGAAGATAAGGAATCAGCTATAAAGAAGGGGAATTATCCAAAACATTATCCAAACTACCTTATCTTATCTAAACCTTATCTTATCCTATCCTAATCTTATCCTACCTTGTTTTCAGCTACAAAAGAGATTTAATTTCAGTTTAGGAGACTTAAAACCTGATTTCTAGAAGTCCTATCCATTGTCCTATAAATCTGGCGCCTCCCTCCTTTCCAGAAGGCCTTTGCCTTGCCTTGCACTCAATTCCCTTCCCTCCAAGCCTTGCCGTTCATCCCTTATCCCTTTCCCTCTTGGATTCTGATTTGTTAGGCATTTTTCCTTGTGGATTTGGGTTCTACAAATCCTTTTCAGAAATCAATTGGGCCATAATCCTTTTTCCTAATGGTTTCACAAATTCTGCCGCACCTAAGGCCCTAATTCCTTGTTTATGCTGAGTCCAAGCCCTAATCTGATTACCCTAGGGTTTGTGGTGCCTATATATACAAGTTTAGAGGGTTGCCGCAGGTCTCACCACCCCCTATACACATCATAATTCATTCTACACCACCACATCTTCAGGAATCCATACTTTGCCGCAGAGGAGAGAAGACAAGGCCTTGCCGTGGCTTCCATTGGAGAGGAAGGGTTGTGCCGCAGCCTACCTGCAACCATTGGAGTTCTTAAAGTTCCTTCTTCTCTTGTTTCTGTTTCCATGTTTAATTTAATTTGCTTTTCAATTATGTTGAACATGTGGAACTAATTTCGTTTTAGTTAGAGGTGGATTCAAAGCCATGGACATATGTTTAGTATGAATTGATTACCTCCAGTTATTGTTTCATAAATTGTGAATGTGGTTTACTTATTTGTTTTATTAAGAACTTGTTCTTGTGTGTTGATTAAGGATGTATACTTAGTTTACATGCATGAATTTGATGCTAGGATATAAGGGAATTTCACCTAATCGTTATGAACTTATATTCACAAGTAGTAAAGGTTGCTAGTCACAATCATGTTAAGTAAATCCTAGGCAAAAGTAACATGCAGTTCATAGTTATGAATGCCTTGTCAATGTTTATGATTTCCATGGAACTTAATGATCTTTGATATGTGTCTCTATCATGCGTATTCCATAGTTAGGGAACTTGATAAGAATAATTTGGTTGTGATGCGTTATCCATTCAATTCAATGAACTTAGGGAAATATGAGAATTGATTAGTGCAATACAATTAATTTGAAGCATTGTCATTCATGGTTTATCGAAAGAATAACTGGAAATCAATTCGTATGCATATGTTCATGTGTGGAGAAGAACCCTCTAACTAGTTTTTCACCCCTGAATTCACCTTCACCTCTCTTTAATTTACTTTGTTTGCTGAAATCTTCTTAGTTTTGATAAATTCATCTAAAAACCCCCTCAGTTCTTATTTGTGTTTTAGTTTTGTCAAATTCGTCCAAATCTGTCTCCATTTAGTGTTTTGAGTCTTAGTAGTCTAAAATTCATCCAATTCACTTTCTAGTACTTGTTTTGAGTCTGTTTAAATTAGTTTTGCTGTTTTGAGTCAATTTGGTCAGTTTTGAGTTGTCTAGAGTCTAGTTTAGTGTTTTAGAGTTTAACTTGTGTAGATTAGCATCCCTTCTAATCCCCGACCTAAAACGTGATAGGGGCATATTTATGCACCTTAGTTAGCTTGTTCTTGTGCATTTATGTTGTTTTTCCTTAGTTAAAGTAGTCTTTTAAGCTAGTTTGATGTATTTTCAGGTTTTAAGGGCAAAGTATGCAAAAGGATGCATTTTGGAGCCTTTTGGAGCACATTTGAGCTTGGAATGGATATCATATGCTTGGAGCCAAGAGGATGGACGAATTTGGAGTCCAAATGGAGTTAGGAATATGTTTCAATGTTGGAGAAATAAATCCAAGTCAAAGAAGATAAGGAATCAGCTACAAAGAAGGAGAATTATCCAAAACATTATCCAAACTACCTTATCTTATCCTTATCTTATCCAACCTTATCTTATCTTATCAAGCCTTATCTTATCCTATCCTAATCCTTTCCTAACTTAATTCCTGCTGTAAAAGGGTTTTAATTTCACTTTAGGACACCTTATCCTTGTTCTATAAGCATGCCGCACCTAGCCTTCTAGAATATCTGATTTCCTTGCCTTGCAAGGCTTTCTAGAAACCTTATTCCTCCTTATCCAAACCTGCCGCACCTTAGGCCTTTTCCCATTAGAAATCTGATTGTTTTAGACCTATTTCTGGATGGATTTGGCTTTCTAGAAGTCCTAATCTGATTTACCTAGGGTTTTTGGTGCCTATATATATATATATATATTTCTACATCCTTTGCCGCAGGTACCACCCTCCATATACATCATTCACGCCATCTACACTACACACATCCCTTGCCGCAGCCTTCATCACCACACCACCATACTTCCTGACCTTGCCGCACCATCCATTCCCCCTAAACACTACTACACCACTCCATATCCTTCCACCCATACACCTAAGTCCCTAAACCTGTCCCGAGTCCTTGTGCCGCAGCAAAGAAGAGGAGAAGAAGCCTGGGACATTCATGCCATTCAAGTTCGAGTTGCTGGAAGTTTTAGGTGTTTCCTTTCCTTTGATTTCAATGTTTAAATTCAATACTCTTTGTTTTGTACGTATGAAGAACTAAACCCCCCTTGGCTAGGGGGGGATTCGAAACCATGTTTATGCTTGCTATATGACTTGATTACCTCTAATTGCGTTTCATAAGTTGTGAATTCAATTTACTTATCTATTTGAATTAAACTGATTTGTGTGTGTTGGTTGAGAGTGCACGCTTAGTTTGCATGCATAAATTGAATACTAGGATATAAGGGAATTTCACCTAATCGTTAGGAACTTATATTTGCAAGTATTAAAGGTTGTTGATCACAATCGCGTTAAGTAAATTCTTGGCATAAGTTTCATGCAATTCATAGTAACGAATGCCTCGTCAATGCTTATGGTTTTCATAGAACTTAATGATTCTTGCTTGTATCTCTATTATGCAATTCATGTAGGGAACTTGTGGGGAATGCTTTGGGTTGTCGTATGCAATCATCCAATTCAATAACGTTAGGAAAATCTGAGGGTTAATTAGTGCAATTCACGGTTAACTTGGGGCGTTGAGAATCCATGGTTTATTGAAAAGCAACTAGAAATCGTTTTGTATGCAAGTGTTGTGACATGTGTGGAGAGGAACCCCTTAGCTAGCCTTCCATCCATTCACTTTAACCAATTTCGTTTTAAAATCTGTTTTGTTTTACAAAGTTTATGTTTTGTTTTCAAATTCGTCAAAACCAATTCCCCCTTTATTTTGAAGTGTCAAATTAGTTAGAAATCAATTTAGTTTGTGTTTTTAAGTGTCTTGAGTCAAGTTATAAACTGTTTTCGTCCAAATTCTTCCTTAGTGTTCAAAACTGCCCAGAAAGTGGTTTTAAGGCAGTTTTGAGTGTTTGTTTGCTGTTTTGAGTCTTTTGGGTTGTCTTAGTGTTTTAGAGTTTAGTCTTACATTCTTTGAGTCTAGATTAGTGTTTTTAACTTTGTTTTTATGTTTTTGAGTCAGTTTAGAGGTTTTAGCAAGCCCTCCTAATCCCCGGCCTAGAACGATCCCTACTTACATACTTCGCTACAATTGATAAAAAGAGGGTTTAATTTGTGTGCTTATATATTTCGCATCAAAACGATCCCTACTTTCATATACTACGTCGATAGGGTTTTAATTTGAGTGTCAAGTAACTTTCACATCACCAGCCGCACCTCCTTACCCTTTACTCTTCCTTGCCGTGCAAGGGAGAGGGTTATTTCCTGTTTCCTTGCATTAAAACACATTCCTAATTTGTTTTAAAGCCTGGCCGCAATTCTTAGCCAATTTCCTTTAGTTTTCTGATTTGTTTCCTTTTTCTAGAAGCTTTTGACTTAATTTCTGTTTACCTAAATAACCTAGGGTTTTAATTCCTGAAACCTTTAAATAAACTTTTTTTTTTAGCCACAATACATCATTCATTCACCCATTCACGCCAGAAATCATCCACCACTCTCTGCCATACCCTTCCTTCACCATTCTCCATAGTTTCTGACCTTAAGCAACCCTTGCCGCACCATACATCCATCCTAACTATAATCCCATCCTTCTACACCATCCATAATCCCCAAAACCTACCACAAAACCTTGTGCCGTAATCAAGGAAGGGAAGGGAAGTTCTTGGCCGTGCTTGCTGCTCAGTTTGGATCGCTGGAGCGTTTAGGTGTTTTCTTTCTTTTTTTTCAATGTATAAACTTGTTATTCTTTGCTTTGCGATTATGAGGAACTAAATCCCTTTTGGCTAGGGGAAGATTCAAAGCCATGAACATACTTGCAATATGAATTGATTACCTTCAGTTGTGATTTCATAAGTTGTGAATTCAATTTGTTTAACTCCTTGATTGATAACTTATTTGTGTATGTTTATTAAGAGTGCACACTTAGTTTGCATGCATGAATATGATGCTAGAGTATAAGCGAGTTTCACCTAATAGTTACAAACTTATATTCACAAGTAGTGGAGGTCGCTTATAAACGATCGCGTTAAATGAATTCTTGGCAGGAGTTTCATGCTCATCATAGTAACAAATGCCTCGTCAATACTTATAGTTTTCATGATGCTTAATGATCTTTGATTGTATCGTTATTGTGCTGTTCACGTAAAGGACTTTTGAAGAATGCTTTGAATATTTGTATGCGCTTTCCCATCCAATTCAATAACTTAAGGAGAAGTTGAAGTTTAATTTAAGCGGACCTAATTAACCTGGGGTGTTGAGTTTCATGATTTATTGAAAGAACAACTGAAAATTGGTTTGTATGCAAGTGTGTCATGTGTGGAGAAGAACCCTCTAGCTAGCCCATCATCCATCCAATTCACCAATTTCGTGCAAATCTGTTTAGTTTTAGTTTCTGTTTTGTTATTAGCTTAATTTCGTCTAAAACCCAATCCCCCTTTAATTAAGTTTGTTAGATTAGTTAGAAGTGTGTTTAAATCTGTCCAAATTAGTGTTTTGAGTCTTACTAGTCTAGAATTCGTCCAAATCAGTCCCTAGTGTCTGTTTTGAGCCTATTTGGTTGTTTTATGCTGTTTTGAGTCTTTTAAGTTTGTTTTAAGTCTTGTGAGTCTTGTTAAGTGTTTTTAACTTTGTTTTTATGTTTTTGAGTCAGTTTAGAGGTTTTAGCAAGCCCTCCTAATCCCCGGTCCAGAACGATCCCTACTTGCATCTATACTACAATTGTCAACAAGAGGGTTTAATTTGTGTGTTGTTTTACATCGCATCAAATTTTTGGCGCCGTTGCCGAGGATTAGCAACTTTGCTAATCCCTTGGTTCTTTTCTTTTCGTTTATTTTGTTTTTGTTTTTGTTTCTGACTTTGTGTTGTTTTCTTGTTTTCTTTAACTAAGCCCCTTTGTTTTTGTTTGTGTCTTTTACTTTTGATATTTGATTTAGTTTTAATTCTTTCATTTCAGGTACATAGAGAAGTAAGACATGGCACTTGCTACCATTCAAGCTCAATTAGCAAATCTTACTTCTCAATTGTCCTAGATTGCCGAAACAACCACAATGCACACTGCTCAAACTCATCAACATCCTCATTTCACTACGAATGGAAGTGCTTGGGGTTATTGATAGGAGCATATTTATGCGACTTAATTGGCTTGTTCTTGCGCATTTATGTTGTGTTTCCTTAGTTATTTTAGTGTTTAAAGTCATTTTCATGTGTTTTCAGATTCTAAGGACAAAGTATGCAAGAAGATGCATTTTGAAGCCTTTTGGAGAAAAATTGGGCTTGGAATGGTTATTACATGTTTGGAGCAAAAGGAATGGATGAAATTGAAGACTTGAAGATGGATTCCTAGAAGAATGAGGATTCCTACTCAAACAAGGATTCCTACTTGAAGTAAGAAAGTTAAGCCAAGGTTTCCTATTTTGGTGTGACCTTTCCTAATCCTAAATGTCCCTGAATTCCAGCAACTTTGAAGGCCTCATATGCATTTTGGGACACAAACTACACATTCCTTGCACCATTAAAGTCCTTGCCACACCTTTCCCATTCTCCCTTTCCCTTGTCGTGCAAGGGGACCCCTTTCCCTTTCCTAAACATCCAGCCGCACCTCCTTACCCTTTACTCTTCCTTGCCATGCAAGGGAGAGGGTTATTTCCTGTTTCCTTGCATTAAAACACATTCCTAATTTGTTTTAAAGCCTGGCCGCAATTCTTAGCCAATTTCCTTTAGTTTTCTGATTTGTTTACCTTTTTCTAGAAGCTTTTGACTTAATTTCTGTTTACCTAAATAACCTAGGGTTTTAATTTCTGAAACCTTTAAATAAACTTTTTTTTTTAGCCACAATACATCATTCATTCACCCATTCACGCCAGAAATCATCCACCACTCTCTGCCGTACCCTTCCTTCACCATTCTCCATAGTTTATGACCTTAAACAACCCTTGCCGCACCATACATCCATCCTAACCATAATCCCATCCTTCTACACCATCCATAATCCCCAAAACCTACCACAAAACCTTGTGCCGCAATCAAGGAAGGGAAGGGAAGTTCTTGGACGTGCTTGCTGTTCAGTTTGGATCGCTGGAGCGTTTAGGTATTTTCTTTCTTTTGTTTTCAATGTATAAACTTGTTATTCTTTGCTTTGCGATTATGAGGAACTAAATCCCTTTTGGCTAGGGGAAGATTCAAAGCCATGAACATACTTGCAATATGAATTGATTACCTTCAGTTGTGATTTCATAAGTTGTGAATTCAATTTGTTTAACTGCTTGATTGATAACTTGTTTGTGTATGTTTATTAAGAGTGCACACTTAGTTTGCATGCATGAATATGATGCTAGAGTATAAGCGAGTTTCACCTAATAGTTACAAACTTATATTCACAAGTAGTGGAGGTCGCTTATAAATGATCGCGTTAAATGAATTCTTGGCAGGAGTTTCATGCTCATCATAGTAACGAATGTCTCGTCAATACTTATAGTTTTCATGATGCTTAATGATCTTTGATTGTATCGTTATTGTGCTGTTCACGTAAAGGACTTTTGAAGAATGCTTTGAATTGTTGTATGCGCTTTCCCATCCAATTCAATAACTTAAGGAGAACTTGAAGGTTAATTTAAGTGGACCTAATTAACCTGGGGTGTTGAGTTTCATGATTTATCGAAAGAACAACTGAAAATTGGTTTATGTGCAAGTGTGTCATGTGTGGAGAAGAACCTTCTAGCTAGCCCATCATCCATATTTTATCCAAATTCGTCCAAAATCTGTTTTAGTTTACAATCTGTTTGTTTTGTTTTCAATTCGTCAAAATCAAATCCCCCTTTATTTTGAAGTGTTAGATTAGTTAAAATCTGTTTTGATTTGTGTTTTTAAGTGTCTTGAGTCAAGTTAAAATCTATTTTCGTCCAAAGTAGTGTTTAAAGTTCAAAACTGCCCAGTTTGTGTTTTTAGGCAGTTTTGAGTGTTTTTGTGCTGTTTTGAGTCTTTTGAGTTGTTTTAGTGTTTTAGAATTTAGTTTTGCATTCTTTGAGTCTAGTTTCAAGTGTTTTAGCAATCCCTTCTAATCCCCGGTCTAGAACGATCCCTACTTATACATATACTATAATTGTCAAAAAGAGGGTTTAATTTGTGTGCTTATATATTTCGCATCAGTTATCAAAGCCATAACCAATCAAGGGACAATGTGTTTTCCAACACTTATAATTCACGGTTTGTAGAGGGATCTCCTCCACAACCTGCCCCACAGCACTCTCATAATATTGCTTCAATCGATGTCCGTTTACCTTGAATTCTTGTCTATTCCTTAAGCTTTGGATCTGAACTGCACCATATGGAAAAACATTAGTAACAACAAAAGGTACAATCCACTTAGAACGTAACTTACCAGGGAATAAACGTAAACAGGAGTTGAAAAGCAACACTTTCTGCCCAATGGAGAATGTTTTGCCCCGAATCATCTTGTCATGAAACGCCTTTGTTTTTTCCTTGTAAATTTGGGCATTCTTATATGCTTTGTTCGTTAGCTCCTCAAGTTCATTCAATTGGAGCTTGCTATGCATTGATGTGAAAATTACTTGACACTCAAATTAAAACCCTATCAACGTAGTATATGAAAGTAGGGATCGTTTTAGGCCGGGGATTGGAGGGGATGCTAATCTACACAATTTAAACTCTAACACACTAAACTAGACTCTTATGACTCAAAACTGACCAAATTGACTCAAAACACACAAACTAAGCTAAATAGACTCAAAACAGATACTAGAGAGTGAATTGGACAAATTCTAGACTAGTAAGACTCAAAACACAGAAAGGGGACAGATTTGGACGAATTTGACAAAACTAAAACACAAATAAGAACTGAGGGGGTTTTTGGACGAATTTGACAAAACTAAGTAAATTGCAGCAAACAAAGAAAGTTAAAACAAAATTATGGTGAATTCAAGGGTGAAAAGCTAGTTAGAGGATCCTTCTCCACACATGAAACATATGCATACAAATTGATTTCCAGTATTGTTTCTTTAAACCATGAATGACAATGCCCCAAATTAATCGTGAATGCACAAATTAACTTTCAAATTTTCCTTAATTCATTGAATTGGATGGATAACGCATCGACAATCAAATTATTCTTATCAAGTTCCCTATATGGAAAACGCATAATAGAGATACATTCAAAGATCATTAAGTTCTATGAAAATCATAAGCATTGACAAGGCATTCGTAACTATGAAAGGCATGATGATACTCCTGCCATGGATTCACTTAACACGATTGTGATTAGCAACCTTTACTACTCATAAATATAAGTTCATAACAATTAGGTAAAATTCCCTTATATTTTAGCATCAGATTCATGCATGCAAACCAAGTGTGCACCCTTAACCCACATACAAGAATAAGTTTTAATCAAACAGATAAGTGAATCACATTCATGTTTTACAAAACAACAACTGGAGGTAATCAATTCATATTAAACATATGGTTAAAACAACCAAATAGACTCAAAACAGACACTAGGGAGTTATTTGGACGAATTCTAACTTTAACTGGACTCAAAATGCTAAAAGACACAAAATTAAACAGATTCTAACTAAGTTGACACAAGAAAGTAAAGGGGATTGGGTTTTTGACAAATTTAAAGTAAAAACAAACTGATTAAGACACTAAACAAAGGTTGGTACGAATTTGGGTGAATGGCTAGCTAAAGGGTCCTTCTCCACACATGACATATATGCGACACAAATCGATTTCCAGTTGTTTTTTCTATAAACCATGAACGACAACGCCCCAAATTAATCGTGACTGCACGCATTAACCTTCAGATTTTCCTAAGTTCATTTAATTTGGACGTAGCGTCGCAAACCAAATTATTCTTATCAAGTTCCCTATATGACTGCATACTAGAGATACATATCAAAGATCATTAAGCTTTGTGAAAATCATAAGCATTGACATGACATTCGTGACTATGACTGCATGACACTCCTGCCAGGAATTTACTTAACGCGATCGTGACTAGCAACATCCACTACTTGTAAATATAAGTTTGTAACTATTAGGTGAAACTCCTTTATATTTTAGCATCAAATCCTAGCATGCAAACTAAGTAGGCCTCCTTAATCAACATACAAGAATAAGTTTTAATCAAACAGTTAAGCAAATTGCATTCACGATTTATGAAATCACAACTGGATGAAATCAATTCATATCACATATATGCTCATAATTTCGAATTCCCCCCTAGCTATAAAGAAATTAGTTCCTCATGTTCGCAAATAAACAAAGACAATTAAATTTAAACATTAAAAACAAAGGATATAATACACCTAAAAATGCTCCAGATTTCTTCCTTCCTTCCTTTGCAAAGCTGCGGCACAATGAGTGTGTGGTGGATGGATGTAGGTGAGTTATGGTAGAGGGTGGTGGTCTGAATGTAGCAGCAGATGTGTGTATTTATAGGCCTAGGGATTACTTGACCTAGGTTGTCAGGGAAAAGGATTTAGGACTCCAAACCAACAAGGAAAAGGCCATCTAGAAAGGTTGGGGTGCCAAATTTTTAGGGCTTCTAGAAAGGAGTGTTGTGGCATGTTTCTAGAACAAAAAGGCCTCCTAAAAACAGGTTTTAGGTGTCCTAATATGAAAAGGAGTCCCACTTGCAGCTGGAATTAAGGTAGGATAAGATTAGGATAGGATAAGATAAGATAAGGTAAGATAAGGTTAGATTGGATAAGATAAGGTTGGATAAGGTTTTGGATAATTCTCCTTCTTTGTAGCTGATTCCTTATCTTCTTTGACTTGAATTTATTTCTCCAACTCTTTTGCACATTCCTAGCCTCTCTTGAACTTCAATTTCGTCCATCCATCATGCTCCATACTTGTGATATCCATTCTAAGCCCAAAATTGCTCTAAAATGCTCCAAATTGCATCTTTTTGCCTACTTTGCCCTTAGAATCTGAAAACACACGAAAATGACTTTAAACACTAAAATAACTAAGGAAACACAACATAAATGCACAAGAACAAGCCAATTAAGTCGCATAAATATGCTCCTATCACTAAGTAAGAAAAACTTAGTTACACATGTTCATAACAATTGAAAAGCAATTTGAAATAAACATTGAAACTAAAACAAGGGAAGAAAGAATTCAAGAAGTCTCCAATGGTTGTAGGTTGTTGCGGCACAAGGTCCTCCTTCAATGGAAGCCACGGCAAAGCTCTCATCCCCTCCTTCTTGCTGAAAAGGGTGTTTCTGTGTATGGATGGTGATGACTACGAATTATGGTGTGGTATAGGGGGTGGTGTCACCTGCGGCAACCCTCGAATTCTGTATATATAGGCACCACAAACCATAGGGTAATCAGATTAGGACTTGGACTCAGCATAAGCAAGGGATTAGGACCCTAGGTGCGGCAGAATGTGTGAATCCTTTAGGAAAAAGGATTATAGCCCAATTGATTTCTGAAAAGGATTTGTAGAACCCAAATCCACAAGGAAATAGGCTAACAAATCAGAATCTGAGAGGGAAAGGGATAGGGAATGCACGGCATAGAGGGATAAGGCAGGGAATGCCTTGCAAGGCAAGGAAAAAAACCTTCTAGAGAGGAGGGAGGCGCCAGATTTATAGGACAAGGGATAAGACCTCTAGAAATCAGGTTTTAAGTCTCCTAAACTGAAATTAAATCTCTTTTGAAGCTGAAAACAAGGTAGGATAAGATTAGGATAAGATAAGATAAGGTTTGGATAAGATAAGGTAGTTTGGATAATGTTTTGGATAATTCCCATTCTTTATAGCTGATTCCTTATCTTCTTTATCTTTGACTTCTTTCTTCCCTTATTTTAGCTGATTTCAAGCCTTTTGTATCTTCAATTTCGTCCATCAACTTGCCTCCATGCTTGCACTACCCAATCTTGGCCAAAAAATGCTCTAGAATGCTCCAAATTGCTTCTTTTTGCCATCTTGACACTTAGAACCTACAAACACACGAAAATAGCTTAAAATACAAAATTAACTAAGAACTAACAACATAAATGCATGAAAAGAAGCTTACTAAGTTGCATAAATATGCTCTTATCATGCATTCCAGCAGCATCTAAGTCCAAATTGAATGTTTTCACAGCCCAATGCGCCTTGTGCTCTAGTTCCACAAGTAGGTGACACGGCTTGCCATAGATTAGCTGAAATGGAGACATCCATAGGGGTGTTTTGTAGGCAGTGCGATACGCCCACAGTGCATCGTCTAAACACAAGCTCCAATCCTTCCGGGTTGGCCCAACGGTCTTCTCCAAGATTTGCTTGATTTCTCTATTCGAAACTTCGGCTTGGCCACTTGTTTGAGGATGGTAAGGTGTCGAAACCTTATGCTTGACATTGTATTTCTTAAACAGCGCCTCAATGGTCCCACTGCAAAAATGTGAGCCTCCATCACTGATGAACACCCATGGCTTCCCAAATATAGAGAAAATGTTAGTTTTGATGAAATCTGCAACCACTCTAGAATCGTTAGTACGGGTAGCCTTTGCTTCTACCCATTTGGAAACATAATCAACTGCAAGCAAGATATAAGTGAAACCATATGAAGAAGGAAAGGGACCCATGAAATCAATACCCCAAACATTAAAAATTTCGACATTGAAGATAGGGGTTTACGGCATTTGGTCCTTGGCACCTATGGAACCTGTTCTTTAACATCTATCACATGTTAAACAAAACATTCGAGTATCTTTAAACAATGTAGGGTAATAAAAACCACATTCTAACACCTTGAGGGCTGTTCTTTGGGTGCCAAAATGACCCCCACATGCATAAGAGTGGCAAAAGGCTAGAATGGAATTAAACTCAGAATTGTACACACAGCATCGAACAATCTGATCCGGGCAATACTTCCACAAATATGGATCATCCCACACATAAAATCATGCATCATTCTTAAGTTTGTCACGTTGGGGTTTAGTGAAAGTGGTTGGAAAACGTTTAGTTACCAAGTAGTTCACCAAATCTACGTACCATGGTTCACTTACCTCGATGGACAAGAATTGCTCATCTGGGAATGTCTCTAAAATAGGGAGAGAGTCCTCTTCATGCACCATACGGCTTAGGTGGTCAGCCACCACGTTTTCACTCCCTTTCTTGTCCCGAATTTCAATGTTGAATTCTTATAGTAGGAGCATCCAACGAATCAGCCTTGGTTTGGCCTCCTTCTTGGTGAGAAGATACTTCAAGGCTGCATGGTCAGAATATACAATCACTTTAGTGCCAATTAAGTATGAACGAAATTTATCTAAAGTAAAAACAATAGCTAGAAGTTATTTTTTCGTTGTGGAGTAGTTCAATTGGGCATCATTGAAAGTCCGAGAGGCGTAGTATATGACATACGGCTGCTTGTCTTTTCTTTGCCCCAAAACAGCTCTTAATGCATAGTCGGATGCATCGCACATAAGCTCGAAAGGAAGGCTACAATCTGGTGGAGTGACGATGGGGGCCAACGTGAGTGATTCTTTGAGACTTTTGAATGCCGTTTCACACTCCTTGTTAAACTCAAAGGCCACTTCCTTTTGAAGCAATCGGCATAGGGGTTGTGCAATCTTTGAAAAGTCCTTGATGAATTACCTATAAAACCCTGCATGGCCAAGAAAAGAACGTACCTCTCTAACCGAAGTAGGAGAAGGTAAGTAACGTACAAGATCTACTTTAGACTTATCAATCGCAATGCCTTTTTCAGAGATTATGTGACCCAAAACAATACCTCATTTAACCATAAAATGACATTTCTCCCAATTTAACACAAGGTTTGTTTCAATGCAACGTTTCAAGATTAAAGTGAGATTATTCAAGCAACCATCAAATGAATCACCAAACACACTAAAATCAACCATGAATATCTCAATGATTTTTTCAACATAATCAGAGAATATACTAACCATACACCTTTGAAATGTGGCAGGAGCATTGCATAGACCGAAGGGCATGCGTCGATAGGCAAATGTACCAAAGGGGCACGTGAATGTGGTCTTTTCTTGGTCATTCGGCGTTATAACCTTTTAATTATACCCAGAATATCCATCAAGAAAACAATAAAACACATGACCGGCTAAGCTTTCTAACATTTGGTCCAAAAACGGCAAAGGGAAGTGATCATTCCTTGTTATGGCGTTGATCTTCCTATAGTCGACGCACACCCGCCAACCGGTTTGGATTCGGGTGGGCACAAGCTCGTTCTCTTCATTTTTCACAACCGTCACTCCGAACTTCTTCGGGACAACTTGGACCGGAGAGACCTAACGGCTATCAGAAATTGGGTAAATCACTCCACAATCTAGGAGCTTGATGATTTCCTTCTTCATAACGTCCATCATGGGTGGATTGAGTTGGGGTTGTGCTTCTCTAGATGGTTTGGCGCCTTCTTCCAAGAGTATTCGATGCATGCAAGTGGTTGGGCTAATTCCCTTTATATCGGCCAATGTCCACCCAATGGCATTTTTGTATTCCCGTAGCACTCTCACCAACTTGTCCTCCTCTTATGCCGTGAGTGAAGAAGAGATGATGATGGGCAGCATCTCTTGTTCTCCCAAAAACACATACTTCAAATGGCTGGGCAATGGTTTAAGCTCTAGGGAAGGTGGCTGGATTATGCAAGGAAGCAACTTGTTAGTCGAAACGGGAAATGAAATTTGGTTAGGAAACTTACTAATATGTTCTGGATTTGACTACAGGGCGGCAACCATTTCCACCAATTCTTCTTGAATAGGCACATCAAGGTTTTCCTTGTTGTTGTCGTGGGTATGCCTAAGTGCTAACCCTTCATTTTTGAGTCCAATGCCTTGTGTGAGGGTTTTTTCAAGTGCATCCTCACTCAAATTATCAAGGAATTCTTGCGCAAAAGAGTCAATTATATCAATAGAGAAACAAGAGTGATTATCATGAGGATATCTCATAGCATCATAAATATTGAAATCAATCACTTCCCCATTAAATTCCATGGTCAATGTTCCTTTGAATACGTCTATCTTTGTACGGGCAGTCTTCATGAATGGTCAGCCAAGTAAGAGTGGTAATGGAGGGGAACGGTCCGAGTCTTCCATTTCAAGCACGTAGAAGTTCGCCGGAAAGA
This sequence comes from Heteromeles arbutifolia, assembly GCA_024362995.1. Classification (NCBI taxonomy): domain Eukaryota; kingdom Viridiplantae; phylum Streptophyta; class Magnoliopsida; order Rosales; family Rosaceae; genus Heteromeles; species Heteromeles arbutifolia. The sequence continues at coordinate 21,522,812 of JANCRC010000012.1, forward strand.
CTAGGTGATTCACCTGCACTAAAACATCCTCCAAAACACCTTTTGGATATGCGTTAGATATGCGTTAGATCTATCGGCCAATTGAATAATCACTCCATCATTTTTCAATTCACCCAAGTTCATAGATGCATAGATTGAATAAGGCATGACATTTATTGATGCACCTAGATCTAACATGGCATTTTCAAAGTGAGTATTGCCTATAACGCAAGGAATTGTAAAACTGCCGGGATCTTTGCACTTAGGAGGTAATTTTCGTTGCAAAACGGTTGAGACATTCTCACTTACTCTTACCACTTCTTTGTTCGAAGCCCTCTTCCTTGTAATGCACAACTCCTTCAGGAACTTAGCATACTTGGGGACTTGTTTAATTGCATCTAGAAGTGGAATGTTGACTTGTACCTTCCTAAATGTGTCCAAAATGTCCTTTTCGCTTTCCTTCTTCTTTGTTTGCATGAATCTGTGAGGAAAGGGTGCATCAGATGGAATAAGGTTAGAATTAACACAATTAGGACCCAACTTACCTATGGTGGACGATTTAGGGATGCTAGGAGTGCACGGCAAGGTTGTTTCCTTCCTTGCCATGGGTGTGTGTTGGACATCCTCTTCTTGTTGCAGCTTCTCGTCCTCCGTTTGGACAGATTTTGATGCTTGGGGGTCCGTTCCAACTTCATTTCCACTTCTCAACATAATGGCCTTGGCGGATTCAAATCCTCCCTTTGGATTCACAACGGTTGAGCTAAGAAGTTTGTCTTGTTCTCGGAACTGCCCAAGGAACTCTGAAATCTGCCCTACTTGCTTCTCCAACTCATCCACCTTTTTGTCTCTATTTTGCATAGCCTGCGCCATAGAAGTTAGTAATTGAAAAATCTGATCATTATCAATGGACGAACCTGATTTGGTTTGGGCAGGTTGTGCTTGGGGTTGTGTGGGTGCGTATTTTGGATAGAAACCCGGGGTTGTATGTTGTGGTTGTGGTTGTTGTGGCTCCCTCTATTTGAAATTTGGATGATCTCTCCAACCGGGATTGTATGTGTTAGAGAAAGGATCACTTCTTGGTTGTTGATTCCTAAAACCCACGGTATTGGCAGATTCCCACCCTCCGTTCTCGATCAATTGAGGGCACTTATCCGTGAGATGTCCTTGCATGGAACACATGCCACAAGTAGCCACACTTTGTACTTTTGGTCCTTCCACAACCTGAGAAAGAAGAGTGGTAAGATTAGCCATTTGATTTTGAAGTTCGGAAATAGCACTTACCTCATTCACTTGTTGTTGCTGTGGGGTGCTTCTTTGTCCAACACCTTCATATTGTTGAGTGTTCAAAGCTCGGTTAGCAATCAAGGTCTTGGCAGCCGTGGGTGTCTTGTCCACCAAAGCTCCTCCTGCTGAGGCATCTAGCATTTGACGTTCAATGGGTAGAAGCCATTCGTAGAAATATTGAAGAAGAAGCTCCTCCTTCATTTGATGCTGTGGACATGAAGCAACAAGAGTTTTAAAACGTTCATAATAAGTGGGAAACGATTCACCTTCATTTTGCTGAATGCCACTAATCCTTTTGCGTAGAAGAATGACTCGAGAAGTTGGGAAAAACTTCTCCAAGAACGCTAGTTTCATGATCTCCCAAGATGTGACAGTTCCGGGGGCTAGTTCATACAACCAATCTTTAGCCTTTTCCAAGAGAGAAAAAGGAAAAGCCTTCATCTTCAATATGCTTCCATCGACATTGACAGGGGTCATGCTTGAACACACCACTTCGAACTCTTTCAAGTGCTTGTTTGGATCCTCCATGGACAGCCCATGGTACTTTGGAATGTGGTGCAGCAAGCTTGACTTCAACTCAAACTCCTCGGTCTTGCCTTGAGCAGCCGTGGGGTATTGGATGCATAGGGGTACTGTATTATCCAATCCCGAGGCCGAGAGCTCCTTGATTGTTCGATTGTTCGCTGCCATGGCCAGTGCTTCCTCTAAAATCTGAGTCGTGGCCTCCTCTTCCACTTGTACTTCGTCTTCTTCAAGAATTGGTGCAGGTTGAGGTGGTTGGGGCTCTTGTTGATTCCTCGTTCGTCTCAAAGTTCGTTCGAAATCGTCGTCAAAGTCAAGGATATTCTCACGAACCGGTTGAGAACTTCAAGTCATAAACTAGTACCTAAAAACAAGAAAACAAAACAAAGTCAGAAACTTAAACAAATTAAAAATAAACAGAAAGAAAAGATCCAAGGGATTAGCAAAGTTGCTAATCCCCGGCAACGGCGCCAAAAATTTGATGCGAAATATATAAGCACACAAATTAAACCCTCTTGTTGTCAAATTGTAGTAAAGATGCAAGTAGGGATCGTTCTGGATCGAGGATTAGGAGGGCTTGCTAAACCTCTGACTCAAAAACATAAAAATAAGGTTAAAAAAGTTTGAATAGACTCAAAAGACTCAAGAAAAGTTCACAAGACTCAAAATAAGCTAAAAACACTCAAAACTGCCTAAAAACACTAACTAGGCAGTTTCTGACTCTAGACACTACTTTGGACGAATTTAGGGTTATGGCTTGACTCAAAACACTTAAAAACACAAACAAAACAGATTTTAAACACTTTGAAACAAGAAAGTAAAAGGGGGGTTTGTTTTGGACGAATTTAAACTAACAAAACAGATTGTAAAACTAAACAACTTTGAAAACGAATTTGGGAAATTAGATGGATGATGGGCTAGCTAGAGGCTCTTTCTCCACACATGACATGTATGCAAACGACTCGGTTTCCAGTTACTCCTTCATTGAATTATGAACGACAATGCCCCAAATTAACCGTGACATCACTAGTTAACCCTCAGATTTTCCTTGTATTATTGGATTGGATGACATCATTCAACAACCCAAAGCATTCTTCAAAAGTTCCCTACATGACATCATAATAGAGATACAATCAAAGATCATTACGTTCAATGAAAATCATAAGCATTGACAAAGCACTTGCAACTATGACATCATGTCACTCATGCCAGGAATTGAACTTAACGCGATCGTGACCAGCAACCTTCACTACATATGAATATAAGTTTGTAACGATTATGTGAAACTCCCTTATACTCTAGCATCAGATTTATGCATGCCAACTAAGTGTCGACCCTTAATCAACAAACACAAATAAGTTGTCAATCAAACAGTTAAGCCAATTGCATTCATGATTCAAGAATTCATAACTGAAATTTATCAACTGATGTGAAATTAAATTGCACTCAAACTTAAACCCTATCAATGTAGTATGTGTAAGTAGAGATCGTTCTAGCCGGGGATTAGAAGGGATGCTAATCTATGCAAATCTGACTCAAAAACACAAAATTAAACTTAAAAACACTTAACTACACTCTAAAGACTCAAAACAACTTAAAACAGCACAAAACTAACAACTAGACTCAAAACAGACTCTAGGGAGTTATTTGGACGAATTCTAACTTTAACTTGACTCAAAATGCTAAAAGACACAAAATTAAACAGATTCTAACTAAGTTGACACAAGAAAGTAAAGGGGATTGGGTTTTTGACGAATTTAAAGTAAAAACAAACTGATTAAGACACTAAACAAAGGTTGGTACGAATTTGGGTGAATGGCTAGCTAGAGGGTCCTTCTCCACACATGACATATATGCGACACAAATCGATTTCCAGTTGTTTTTTCTATAAACCATGAACGACAACGCCCCAAATTAATCGTGACTGCACGCATTAACCTTCAGATTTTCCTAAGTTCATTGAATTTGGACGTAGCGCCGCAAACCAAATTATTCTTATCAAGTTCCCTATATGACTGCATACTAGAGATACATATCAAAGATCATTAAGCTTTGTGAAAATCATAAGCATTGACATGACATTCGTGACTATGACTGCATGACACTCCAGCCAAGAATTTACTTAACGCGATCGTGACTAGCAACCTCCACTACTTGTAAATATAAGTTTGTAACGATTAGGTGAAACTCCCTTATATTTTAGCATCAAATCCTAGCATTCAAACTAAGTAGGCCTCCTTAATCAACACACAAGAATAAGTTTTAATCAAACAGTTAGGCAAATTGCATTCACGATTTATGAAATCACAACTGGATGAAATCAATTCATATCACATATATGCTCATAGTTTCGAATTCACCTCTAACTATAAAGAAATTAGTTCCTCATGTTCGCAAATAAACAAAGACAATTAAATTTAAACATTAAAAACAAAGGATAGAATACACCTAGAAACGCTCCAGATTTCTTCCTTCCTCCCTTTGCAAAGCTGCGGCACAATGAGTGTGTGGTGGATGGATGTAGGTGAGTTATGGTAGAGGGTGGTGGTCTGAATGGTGCAGCAAAATAGTGTATTTATAGGCCTAGGGATTACTTGGCCTAGGTTGTCAAGGAAAAGGATTTAGGGCTCCAAACCAACAAGGAAAAGGCCATCTAGAAAGGTTGGGGCGCCAGATTTTTAGGGCTTCTAGAAAGGAGTGTTGTGGCATGTTTCTAGAACAAAAAGGCCTCCTAAAAACAGGTTTTAGGCATCCTAATATGAAAAGGAGTCCCCCTTGTAACTGGAATTAAGGTAGGATAAGATTAGGATAGGATAAGATAAGATAAGGTAAGATAAGGTTAGTTGGATAAGATAAGGTTGGATAAGGTTTTGGATAATTCTCCTTCTTTGTAGCTGATTCCTTATCTTCTTTGACTTGGATTTATTTCTTCAATTCTTTTGCACATTCGTAGCCTCTCTTGAACTTCAAATTCGTCCATCCATCTTGCTCCATACTTGTGCTATCCATTCCAAGCCCAAAAATGCTCCAAAATGCTCCAAATTGCATCTTTTTGCCTACTTTGCTTCTTGGACCTATAAACACACGAAAATGACTTAAGACACTATAATAAGCAACAAATAACTAAGTAAATGCAAGAAAACACACTAACTAAGTCGCATAAATATGCTCTTATCACCAACTCAAATTGCACACATAATCATGGCTTTGAAATCACCCCTAGCCAAGAGGGGTTTAGCCACTCATGTTCATAGCAAAACGAAAGGAAAAGAAATTAAACATTGTAAACATAGAACGAATTACACCTAGAATGCTCCAAAAATCAAGCTCGAACATCAAGAGTCCTTCCTTCTTTCTCCTTGCTGCGGCACAAAGGTGGATGAAGTGTATGGGCTGTGTTTTGCGGTCAGGAATGTGTTTTAGGTTCAATGGGAGTTGCGGCAGGGGTGTGGATTGATTTCTGGCGTGAATGGATGAATGGGTGAATGAATGGATCCTTGGTGCGGCTAAGGAAGGTTTATTTGAAGGCTTTAGGGAAATAAAAGCTAGGAAATTATTTAGGTAACAGAAATTAAGTCAAAAGCTTCTAGAAAGAGGAAATAAAATTAGGAAACTAAGGGAAAGATGCTAAGATATGCGGCAAGATCTTAAATTAAAAGAGGAATGTGTTTTAATGCAGGAAATAGGAAAGAGGGACTCTCTCTTGCACGGCAAGGAAGAAAATAAAGAGATGGGGTGCGGCAAGGGTTGTTTAAGTGCAAGAAAGTTCAATTTGTGTCCTAAAATGCATAGAAGGCCTTCAATGTTGCTGGAACTTAGGGACATTTAGGATTAGGAAAGGTCAAACCAAAATAGGAAACCTTGGCTTAACTTTCCTACTTCAAGTAGGAATCCTTGTTTGAGTAGGAATCCTCATTCTTCTAGGAATCCTTCTTCAATTAGGAAGCCTTCTTCAATTAGGAATCCTTCGTCAATTAGGAATCCTTCGTCAATTAGAAATCCTTCTTCAATTAGGAATCCTAACTTCTTCAAGTCTTCAATTAGGAATCCTAACTTCTTCAAGTCTTCAATTTCGTCCATTCCTTTTGCTCCAAGCATGTAATAACCTTTCTAAGCCTAATTTTGCTCCAAAAGGCTCCAAAATGCACCTTCTTGCATACTTTGTCCTTAGGACCTGAAAACACATAAAATGGCTTAAAAGACTAAAATAACTAAGAAATAACAACGTAAATGCACAAGAAAAAGCCAACTAAGTCGCCTAAATATGCTCCTATCAATTAGCATCCCTAGTTAATCCCCGGTATAGAACGATCCCTACTTCCATCTCAACTACAATTGTCATCAATAGGGTTTAATTTGAGTGTCAAGTTAATTTTCACATCAATGCAGAAATTAACTTTGAACAAAAAGGGAAGATTAACACATTTTAGGGCTAGAATTGATGTTTTGGACCCTTTCTTCAACAATCAACACTTAAAAAACTCATTCTTTCTTCTTTTCAAACTCTTTTTTTCTTTCTTTCTTTTCTTTTCTTCTTTTCACACGTTTTTCTCTTCTTTTTCTTTTCTTTTGAAACCCTGATGTGAAAATTAACTTGACACACAAATTAAACCCTATTGATGACAATTGTAGCAATGATGTAAGTAGGGATCGTTCTAAACCGGGGATTAACTAGGGATGCTAATCAACACAAATAAGACTCAAAAACACTAAACTAGACTCTATAGACTCTAAACTAACGTAAAACACTAAAAACAGCAAGAAACAATCAAAAGGACTCAATTCTGACCTTACAAGTGATTTTGACGAAAATTAAACTAAACTTGACTCAAAAGACTAAAAGAAAACAGATTTAGACTCTAAAAACAAGACTTAAAAGCAAGGGGGATTGTTTTGACGAAATTGAAACTTAAAACTAAAACTTTGCATAAAATAATTTATAGAAAACGAATTTGGTGAATTGAAATAGGTGAAAGGCTAGTTAGAGGGATCCTTATCCACACATGAACATATGCATACAACTTGATTACCAGTTACTTTTTCGACAAACCATGAATGACAATGTTCCGAATTAATTGTATTGAACTAATCAATTCCCAGATTTCCCTAGATTCATTGAATTGAATGGATAACGCATCACAACCAAATTATTCTTTCTCAAACTCCCTAACTATGGAATACGCATGATAGAGACATTCAACAAAGATCATTAAGTTTAATGGAAATCATGAACATTGACAAGGCATTCATAACTACGGAAAACGCATGTTAATTCTGCCCTGGATTTACTTAACATGAATGTGACTAGCAACCGTTACTACTTATGAATATAAGTTCATAACGATTAGGTGAAATTCCCTTATATCCTAGCATCAAATTCATGCATGTAAACTAAGTATGCATCCTTAATCAACACACAAGAACAAGTTCTTAATAAAACAGATAAGTAAATCACATTCATAATTCATGAAATCATAACTGGAGTAAATCAAATCATAAGAAACATATGTCCATGGCTTCAAATTCCCCCTCTAACTAATAGGGGTTTAGTTCCTCATGATAGCAATTAAACAAACAAAACTGATTTGAAACATTAAAAACAAAGATAGACAACACCTAAGAACACTCCAGCGATTCAATGCTTTGAATGACAGTCACGACTTAGAGTGGCACATTCTCCTTCCTTCCTTGAATAGTTGCGGCACAAGAGGGACTTTCTGGGTTTGGGGATATGTTTGGTGAAGGATGAATGATGATGAATGGCATAGGGGTTTGTGTAGAGATGATTGGCGGATGAATGGGTGTGTGAAGGCAGAGAATGAATGGAAGGCTTAAACTTTAAATTGCACGGCATAGAATGCTATTTATAGGGGTTAAGGTGCGGCATAAAGGCTTTAGGAATCAGAGAAGAATTATACAACCTGAACCCAGCAGGAATAGGCCATCTAGAAGGTAGGAAACCCCAAAAGACAAGGATTTCAAGCGGCAGATACTTGTGTTTTCCTAGCAGGACATTTGGTCTTCTAGAAGAACTAAAACCATTTAGGAGAAGGGATAAGGGTGCGGCAATGACTTAGGGTTTCTAGAAACCTAAATTAAATGTCCCCCAATTAGAAAATAAACCCTCAATGTACCAGGAATTGAATTAGAAAAGGATTAGGATAGGATAAGGTTAGTTAAGATAGGATAAGGATTGGATAAGATAAGATAAGATAAGGTTGTTTGGATAATGTTTTGGATAATTCTCCTTCTTTTGAGCTGATTCCTTATCTTCAATGATTTGAGTTTATTTCTCCAACCTTGAAACATCTTCCTAACTCCATTTGGACTCCAAATTCGTCCATCTTCATGCCCACTGCTTGTGCTATCCATTCCAAGCCCAGATTTGCGCTAAAATGCTCCAAAATGCATCGTTTTGCCAACTTTGCTTCTTAGACCTAAAAACACACGAAAATGACTTTAAACACTATACTAAGCAACAAATAGCTAAGTAAATGCAAGAAAACACACTAACTAAGTAGCATAAATATGCTCCTATCAAATTCCCCCACACTTAGCTTTCGCTAGTCCTCGAGCAAAACAAAACAAACAAAACATAACCTAAACCTTCCAACGTTCGCCTCAGGGATTTCCAATGATACATAACATGCCAAAGATCATTACTTGCACAGATTTTAGTTATCCTTACCCTCGAGCACATACTTAATCACAGTTACTACTCACTAGCTCGCATCCAATCAATTAAAACAACTTTTTGAATGTAGTAACATGCCTTAGAGAATCCCTCAATTCCTTACTAGATACACTCTATTCTCACTCAGATTTTTTGACTACACTCCCTACACTAGTTATATGTGAGAAGATTGTTGTAAACATGAAAACTAATACTCACATATGTATATAACAAAGAAAGCAATTTCTGGAATGCATGTTTATATATGATCTCATGAACGGAATGCTACTACTTAGATGCGAGAACCAGGGACACCATATGCTCATACCAATCCCAAACTCCACATATTGAAACACACAACACTCAAGATTGGAGCATAAGGTTGTAACGGGGCTAGGGGTATTGGCTAACAAAGAAAGGTAAGGAAAACAAACGTTCTTAAAGCAATAGCAAGCAAAGTGATGAATATGACACTTAGAACTCCCTTTTGAAACGCAGCCACGAACTTTGATACAAAGGGACAGAAAACACATACTTAAGGCCAAATTCAACGTTTTGGACCCTTTCTTCAACAACCAACACTTGTGAGCTTACTCTCACTTATTTTGCAACTTTTTTCACACTTTTTCACAATTTTTTTCTTCTTCTTCTTCTTTCCACGAAATTTTTTTTTTTCTTTTCTCTTTTTTTTCTTTTTCTACCCGTGCCCACTTGTTTTTCTTGGCACACAATCACACACATAAATCCCTTCCCCCACACTTGTTTTTCTGCACAATCACGAACGAAGGGAATTCATTCTAAGTCATGCTCACTATGCCTTAAGAACAAAGGTATGGATGGTCCTAATCTAGGCTAGGTAAGAATAATGTGGCTAACAAAGAAAATAGGCTAAATATGGCTCAAAGGGGCTGAACCTACAATACATATGCAAAGGGTTAGGCTTTTTGGCACTGGTTTTAAACTAAACAACTTCATCTTGTTATGTGTTATGCTAATCAATTTCATGCTTTGAATGAAACGGGTATGTAGTATTTGGAACTAAATGATGAATCGCATTCCAAGTAGCAACCAAGCAAAGAATGATGAGATCATGCAACGACTTTAGAAAACAAAGAATGCACAGATTTTTAACTCTCCAAAGAACGTTAAAGGCTCAAGTCTCTCAAGGTTGTAGCGTTAATTTGAGTTGCTTCCTTCAAGCATGTTACTAAAACTGATTTTATCCTTTTTGTGATTACATGTGAATTCATGAATGTCAACTATAACCAAGCATAAACCAAAGAGCATATCAAACTTCAATCCATGTTTGTAACTTTCTTTAACAGTCATGCAATTAAAAACCAAATCCTCATCATCGTGTTGGAAGGTACCCTAAGACACAAACACACAAAAACGACTCAAAAACGACTCTTTTTGGTATTTTGAAAACTTTTTCCAAATTTTTTTTAAATTTTCGTATTTTTCGTATTGTTCTTTCAAGACACATAAAAATACTTCAAAACACACTAAAAACACTCAAAAACAGTGAAAAACAACCTTAGAAGTGATAGGTGATAAAAACCCACGAATTTTTCAATGAAAACACTTGTTTACCGCGCCCCCCCCCCCAACACTTAAACCAAACATTGTCCTCAATGTTTCAAGCATAGACTCACAGAAAGCAAACAGCAAACAACACAACTAACTAACATAACAAAGATGGCAAAGTAGAAGCAATAAAGAGTAGGGTTTAGAAACGCAAATCTGGTTGTGGAGCCGGAGAGTTCCTAGGTCCTCTTTATTTGCATGGGTTGCCTCCCAAGAAACGCTTGCTTTAACGTCTTCCAGCCGGACGAACCTTCCTTCTACTCTTCAATGGGGCCCACGGCATTTTCAGGATATGTCCTCCGCAATGTGCTCTTCAAAGTGCTCATAGTATGGCTTCAATCGATGTCCATTGACTTTGAATTCTTGTCCGGTCTTTAAACTTTGAATTTGGACTGCACCATGAGGAAAAACATTAGTAACCACAAAAGGACCAATCCATTTAGAATGCAACTTACCTGGAAATAGACGAAGGAGAGAATTGAAAAGTAACACTTTCTGCCCTATAGAGAACGTCTTGCTACGAATCATCTTGTCATGGAATGCCTTCGTTTTCTCCTTGTAGATCCGTGCATTCTCATAAGCCTCATTCCTAATTTCTTCTAGCTCATTCAATTGAAGCTTTCTATGAAGACCTGAGGCATCAATGTCCATGTTGAATGTTTTGACGGCCTAATGTGCACGATGCTCTAATTCGACGGGAAGATGACATGGTTTCCCATAGACTAGCCGAAATGGGGACATTCCAATTAGGGTTTTATAGGCAGTGCGATACGCCCATAATGCATCATTCAAACGCAAGCTCCAATCCTTCCGAGTTGGTCCAACCGTCTTATCCAAAATCTGCTTGATTTCCCTATTAGAAACCTCGGCTAGCCCACTTGTTTGAGGATGATAAGGTGTGGCAACCTTGTGCGTGACATTGTACTTCTTGAGCAGCGCCTCAATGGTTCGATTGCAAAAATAGGAACCCCCATCACTGATTAGGACTCTTGGCATTCCAAACCTTGCAAATATGTTAGTCTTAACAAAATCTGCAACTACTTTAGAATCATTAGTTCGGGTGGCTTTTGCTTCCACCCATTTCGACACATAATCCACAGCAAGCAAAATATAAAGGAAACCATGTGAAGAAGGAAAAGGACCCATGAAATCAATACCCCATACATCAAAGATTTCAACACTAAATATGGGGTTTTGCAGCATTTGTTGTTTAGGACCTATATTGCCCGTTCTTTGACATCTATCACAAGTCATACAAAAAGTTCTTGCATCTCTAAAGATAGTAGGCCAATAAAATCCACATTCTAAAACTTTATGTGCTGTTCTTTGAGTACCAAAGTGACCTCCACATGCATAAGTGTGACAGAAAGTTAAAATTGAATTAAACTCAGAATCATGCACGCACTTACGTAGAACCTGATCAGGGCAATATTTCCACAAGTATGGGTCATCCCACACATAAAAACGTGCATCCTTTTGAAGTTTATCACTTTGGTGCTTGTTTAGCTCTCTTGGAATGTGTTTAGACACCAAATAATTCACTACATCCGCATACCATGGCCCACTTACCTTGATGGACAGCAACTGCTCATCTGGGAATGTCTCTTGGATAGGCAGGGCATCCTCCTCATGCACCATACGGCTCAAGTGATCGGCCACCACGTTTTCACTCCATTTTTTATCCTGGATTTCAATATCAAACTCTTGGAGAAGGAGCATCCAGCGAATGAGTCTTGGTTTGGCCTCTTTCTTGGTGAACAAATACTTCAAAGCTCCATGGTCAGTGCAAATAATAACTTTAGTACCAAGTAAATAAGAACGAAACTTATCTAAAGCAAACACAACAGCAAGAAGTTCTTTTTCAGTGGTAGAGTAATTCAATTGTGCATCATTCAAGGTCCGAGATGCATAATAGATGACATGGGGCTTCTTGTCCTTCCTTTGTCCCAAAACAGCTCCTAATGCATAATCTAAAGCATCACACATAAGCTCAAAATGAAGGCTCCAATCTGGTGAAACTATGATAGGGGCCGAAGTTAGCATCTCCTTGAGGTGTTTGAACGCCTTCTCACACTCCTCGTTGAAGTCAAAAGCCACATCTTTCTGGAGGAGACGGCAAAGAGGGTTTGAAATCTTTGAAAAGTCCTTGATAAATCGCCTATAGAATCCTGCATGTCCAAGAAAAGAACGAACCTCTCTAACCGAAGTAGGAAAGGGTAAGTAGCGTACAAGATCTATTTTTGATTTATCAACTTCAATTCCCCTTTCTGAAACGATATGCCCTAAAACTATGCCTTGGTTAACCATAAAGTGACATTTTTCCCAGTTTAACACAAGGTTAGTTTCAACGCATCGTTTCAAGATTAATGTGAGATTTTCCAAACAACCATCAAACGAATCACCAAAGACACTAAAGTCATCCATAAATACCTCAATAATCTTCTCCACAAAATCTGAAAATATACTTACCATACATCTTTGGAAGGTGGCAGGTGCATTGCATAAACCGAATGGCATGCGACGATAGGCAAAGGTACCAAAAGGGCATGTGAAAGTGGTCTTTTCTTGGTCATCCGGAGCTATGACAATCTGATTATATCCAGAATAACCATCAAGGAAACAATAAAAAGAATGACCGGCTAACCTTTCAAGCATTTGATCAATGAACGGCAAAGGGAAGTGGTCCTTTCTTGTGGTGGCATTGAGCTTCCTATAATCGATGCACACTCTCCAACCTGTTTGGATACGTGTGGGCACAAGTTCATTCTCGGCATTCTTCACCACAGTGACTTCGGATTTCTTTGGAACGCATTGCACCGGTGAAACCCAACGACTATCCGAGATTGGATAAATCACTCCACAATCAAGAAGCTTGATAATCTCCTTCTTCACAACTTCCATCATTGGAGGGTTAAGTCGACGTTGAGCCTCTCGAGTTGGTTTAGCCCCCTCCTCTAGAAGTATGCGATGCATGCATGTAGTAGGGCTAATTCCCTTGATGTCGGCCAAGGTCCATCCGATGGCTGTTTTGTGTTCTAGCAACACCCGAACCAACTTTTCCTCCTCTATGGCCGTGAGTGATGAGGAGACAATGACGGGCAACGTCTCGTTATCTCCCAAAAAGACATACATTAAATGGTCCGGCAATGGTTTAAGCTCAAGTACGGGTGCCTGAATCACTGAGGGTAACAACTTATTAGTCGAAATGGGAATTGAAATTGGTTTTGAAGGCTTACCACGGTGTTGAGGTAGTGACTCAAGTGCAGCAACCATCTCGGCCTCTTCTTCACTTCTAGGCACGGCAATATTGGGTTTTTGCCCAATTCCTTGTGCAATTGTTGTTTCAAGGGGATCCCTCTCCAAGGAATCAAGATAATCCTGCGCCAATTCATCGAATATATCAATAGAAAAACAAGAATGATCTTCTTTAGGAAATTTGATAGTTTCAGAAAGATTGAAATCAATAACTTCCCCATCAAATTCCATTGTTAAAGTCCCTTTGAACACATCTATCTTGGTGCGGGCTGTTTTCATGAAGGGCCTCCCTAAAAGGATCGGCAATGGGGTAGAAAGGGGTGAATCCTCCATGTCAAGCACATAAAAGTCCGCTGGAAAAATCAAATTACCAACCTGCACCAAAACATCTTCCAAAACACCTTTTGGATATGCATTAGAACGATCGGCTAATTGAATAATCACACCATCGTTTTTAAGCTCACCTAAGTTCATAGATGCATAAATAGAGTATGGCATAACATTAATTGAAGCCCTTAAGTCTAACATGGCATGTTCAAACTTAGTATTTCCAATAACGCATGGAATTGTAAAACTACTCGGATCTTTGCATTTAGGGGGTAATTTCCTTTGTAACACAGCAGAAACGTTCTCACTTACTTGAACCACCTCTTTGTTCGAAATCCTTCTCCTTGTTGTACAAAGCTCTTTCAGAAATTTAGCATACCTTGGAACTTGCTTTATGGCATCAAGGAGTGGGATATTGACTTGAACTTTCCGGAATGTCTCTAGAATGTCATTCTCGGCTTCTTCTTTCTGAAGGAAAATTTGTGAAAAACATGTTCATTTGAGCAACATCTATGGCATGCAATTAACAATTAAAGGCAGAATCATGCTTGTATGCACTCAAAACAAAACATTACCCATGAAATTCAAAGCCTAGTAGTTATGGTGAAACATGACTCAACTCAAATCTTAAAGAAAGGAGTTGAGAAACTTTTATACCTTTGAAGCACCTCTTTGCTTAGCAAAGGTTAATCACCCATGTGAGGGCCTTCTTTCCTTTGTCTCCTTGCTCCTTGGCTCCATGGATATGGATGGAAGAATTGATTCTCCAAAAGTCCCCAAGGTAGGAGACCTCTAATTTTCGACACCAAGGATGGTGAAGGAAGAAGATGAGTGACCTTGGAGGAGGAAGGATTGCTAGCTAATCCCCTCCAAGGGGGCCCGCCTCCTAGAGAGAAAGGGAGAGACATGTTCTCTCCAATTTTCTCCAAAAGAAACCCTAAATGAATTTTGGCTATAAAGTTCTTTATATAGTCACTTCACTTAAGTGACTAAAAGAACAAAACCCTATTTTTCATCACATGGCCGGCCTCCCATAGGCATTGGGCTGTTTGGGCCCTTTTAAATCTCAAGTCATTTAAGTTGTCATACAACTTAAGTTAATGGGCTTGACATTCGAAGCCTATTGGGCCATGAGGCCCAAAACTAACCCGAGGTCTAAAACGAACTTATTCATTTGATTAATTAACATATTAATTAATCCTAGCCATAAATAATTAAACCATTTAATTATCCTTACTCATCTTCGTTATATCCTTCAATCATTACCTTACACGGTGTGCGATCCATTAGGTTCATTTTAGCGAGGCAGTGGGCGATTAGAACTCTTACTAATTGATTGTGAACTGAAACTTACTTTCAATTCTCCCTTTAGTGATTATACATCTTTAGGGCTTCCACAAGCCATGAGTGACACCTAGCAGTATGTCATGGCTACCCAAGCTAATCAAAAGAGGTTGGAGAACCTATGCAGTTTGGGATTACAATGCAATACGATCTTTCTCTAATACAATACTCTTGACCACATTGTTTGGTTTGATAGTTTATTCATGTCTACTATCCAATGTGATTCTCTTACTTATATGATTACCTTGAATGTGATTTGTAACGAGTTCCTAAATCTCATTCATACTCTGGCCAGAGATTCTTAATCATATCATAGAGTATTCTCCCTTAACTTTTGAAGGTTAGAGATCCCTTGTTGCGCATTCACTTGCCTCCATGGCTAAGTGGCTTAACCCCAACTATGCCGTGGACACTCTTTGACGGAGTGACTTTGACATAGTCAAAGATCAAGGACCTAACCACAAGACAACTATGATGCCTCAGGTCAAAGGACTACTTTGCATTATCCCAACCATGAGTTCTCATGTGACATGAATATGAGAACTCCTCGTTGATCGCGTTCAGTGGACTCATTCTCTACTGAGCACCTACGTACTTGTCTTGGTGTCAGTCACACCATTGACTCGAGACTAGTCACTCTCTCTAAGAGAAGACATAGCACGTACTGATCTTAACGGACTGTCAATGCCCAATTGGCAATCCTATGATTAGGAACATTTAGGATATGTATACGAAAGAGAATGGTCTCATGGATCTAACTTCTTTAGATCACATTCTCCCTATTACATATTCCTTGGACTTATTGTTTAAGCATATAACATTTATATGAGACGGCTTAAAACAATAATCTTTGCCTTTTATATTAAACTAGATTAGTTTAACATGTGAAATGTCCGTAAAGTATCATCATATGATTGGTTTTAGAGCACATTTCCAACAATCTCCCACTTGCACTAGAGCCAATCAGCTTGGTCATCAGTGATGATACCTCTTCTGTAGTCATTTCAAAAATGGCTGAGTAGTAGGCCTAAACAATGGATATCTATATGTTATCCATAGAAGCAACCTTGAGAATAACAACGTCACCATTATACATAATTCTCAATCATGTGGTTCAGTATCTCATTTGAGTTCGGATCTTGATGAGACCTTGATTCCCTGGCTTGAGCTATTGCCCCATTAGTGTCGTAGTGTCGGCACACTAGAGACACTTTCTGGTTGGAATCGAATGGAGAGTTCATAAATGAACTTTCCCATCCAAACAGCATTATTGTAAACTTCTATATGGCGATATATATTTTGCATTCATGATGGAAGACACTAAAGTCATTACCTTTAATGTTTCCACCCAAATATCTCTTCAGTCATAATAAAGAGATATCCAATTATCTCTTCATTCAAAATGAAGAGACATCCAATGATGGATACGATATTAGATTCATATTCTAATACTTTTATGCTTCCATTACGTTACTCTAATTCTTCCTCATTCTTGAGGAATCTATCCTTTAGTATTTCTTAAATACATAAGGACTCACTTGACAGTTGCCTTGGTTCTGATCCTGGGCTTGCATTGATATCTTCTTGTACCAATCTTGGTACAACTCATATCAACGCTTTTCATACAACATGAAATACATAAATCACCTTTCTGCGTACGCATAAAAGATTCTATTTACGCATTAATTCTTTGGGAGTCAAAGGGGTACGATCCCTTTGTGAAGAGCAACTTCCTAGTCTTACTAGAATTGTCCTTCTGACTAAAGTTTATCATCATATGAGAAACTTCCTAGCATCTTTTGTCTATCATTAGGGATTGATATAATCAAATTATATATACTGAAATCTGTCATTATAGATTTCCATCCCATGTATATAGACTATGTCTCCCATATACATTCTATCATTATAGAATGTTTAAAGTCATTACTTTAACGAAGAAGAATTCCTAAACTTAATATATCATATATATGTTTTAATTTAAGAATACGATTAACTCCCACTAATCTTTTGTAAACTTAGCAAACAAAAGATTCATTTACATCTTTATGAGAAATCAAACGATTTGATCTTTCTCTCATAAGGCGCTTACAGCTCCCCCTAGATTGCTAAGATTCATGATGGATGGATCTTTACAACTTACACGTCTTGTGATTCTTAGTTTTAGACATATATTATCAAGACTATCTTGGTAATGGTTTTGGAAACCCATATTATGTCCAAACATTCAATCACCGTTTAGTTGTAGTTAGCAATCCTCGAATTAATGAAAACCAAGACTACGTCAAAGATGGTTTCTTCCAAGTCAACCAATTTCTTTGATTGTAGTCACCTTAAGCTACCAATTAGCTACGAAGGTTTCATTATTTCGGGTCAAATGGTACTATACCATTTCCTTGAGTAAATGTTGTATATACACTCAATGTAGTCATAAGGATTTTCATTCTTATTTCCTTCGAATTAAGAGGTGTAACTCTATGACATAGTCATAAAGTTCAAACCATTCAACTGAGACGGTTTATAAATCCTTCTCAACTACATTTGGAGCTTGTGGTGTAGGAACTAGGTTGTTATATTTGTTGATCATCATCTTGTCACTCAAAGAACCCATTCTTTGAGTTCTATCTCTCGTTCATTTGCTCTATCTTAGGCAAATCCTACTGTAGGATTACAATGAACTACCCAACAAATAACATTTATTAGTTGGTTTATATAAGTGATATCCAAAAGTTA
Source organism: Heteromeles arbutifolia (assembly GCA_024362995.1). Classification (NCBI taxonomy): domain Eukaryota; kingdom Viridiplantae; phylum Streptophyta; class Magnoliopsida; order Rosales; family Rosaceae; genus Heteromeles; species Heteromeles arbutifolia. Next base: position 21,540,516 of record JANCRC010000012.1, read on the forward strand.
ATTTAAGGATATCCCACAAGATTGTTCTCAAACAAATATTGCTTATTAGCACACAACCCCAAATCTTAACACGATTAAGACTTGTCTTTCTTTCCAACTACATCCTATGGAGTTATGAAAATTTTGGAAGATCTTCTAATTGACAATCATATTGTCTTAGAAGTATATATATCCTATATATGTGGGTAATTGATAACATCCAACGAACTAAGTCTTATTCAAGTTCGTTATTCTCCGAATGGAGAAATCCGTTATCTTATGATGCTACTTTCCTTGATTTCTATCAAGGAAACTCTTCTAAAGTGTTATATTTCCTTGGATCAAATCTAAGGAGGTAAATACTTTAGACGTCTTACTCATCAACTTTCATTCTTGAATTCTTTGAAACCTTTTGCAAAGTATTCGGACTTTTGTTTATTCAAAATAAACGATAGTCCAACCGAGAACGATCTTCGGTGAATGTCATACAACATGAGTAGTATTATGTTGTGGACAAGTGCCACTAACATCTAAGTGAATTAACCTCAACTACTTTGTGATTCTTTCTTCTTTCCTAAAGAATAAAGATTCGAACATTTCGCCTCTATACAATTTCAACAAGAAGGCATTGGATCCGGACCTAACGATCCAAAGTATCCATCTATGACCAACTCATAATTTATGTTTTTAGAGGTGTCACAACTAAGTTGGGATTAGTCACTACCTTGCAATCTTTTGGGTTTTAAGCATCGTCATATTCTAAACAGTTAACACTACCACATTATCTCTACTATAGAGACAATCAATTAGATTATAATAATCCAATCATTGATTAATAAAGAACAATGTTTTGTCAAACAAAACATTCATCCATATCTTATGGTTACGGAATTAAGTTCCTTATTCAAATTGGGATGTAAAGACAATCTTTGTTTTTCCAATTTCTTTGGTAGTTCATATGAGGAAGTAAGTACTATATGCTTTCGCAGAGATCTATATTTGATTCACGTTCTGAATGTGAAGTACTTTCTCTTCTCTCATTAATCTTCTACTTCTTATTAGCCACACTTTTACAACGATTGTAAAAACATAGTTACTAATACGGAATCAAGCATTCAAGTAGAAGAACTAACTGTTTTGAACTATTCAAGAACAATTTACAACACCTTCGAAAGGTGTGTTCTTGACGCTTGCAAGACATTTCTTGCATATACCCCTTCCAATGTCAATCCTTTCATAAAGAAAGTTTGTTCCCTTAGAGTTATTTTGCCTTCTTCATTTGACTTCTCCCTTGACTACAATAGTCATGGTCCCTAAACTCCCACTGTCTGTCTTGAAACTTATTTCAATTGTGTTATACACATCAAACGATTTGGAGAGCGTGCGGTTATTGTTCACCATATAGTTTACAATAAACTTAGTGAACCATATGGATAGGGACACAAAGGTGAAGTCCTAGCCTAGTTTCCCTCTCGTGAAGTGGTTTAACACTTCAACACTCAATGATTCAAAATCATCATAAGTCCATGTTGATGGACTATTTTTGTCAACCAACCATTATGTTCTAAACATAATTACAAACTTTCAAGAGTTGTTCAAGGCAACTCTTATTTCTTCATACAACAATTTGTAAGTGAAGAATCATGGCACATTAAGTGTCCATGCCATTTTGCTTATTTCTCAAGTTCCTTGTTCATTTAACAAAGAAACAAGCACTAGTGTTTGCATAAACTAAGGGTTGTTCTAAGCAACTCTTATTTCTTCATACAACGATTTGTAAGTGAAGAACTATGACACAAAAAGTGTTCATGTCTTTATGCTAATCTTCATAAGTTCCTTTGTTCACACAACAAAGGAATAAGCATTGGTTGTTTGTGTTGTCCTCTTTATGGTAGACTTATCTAACATGTTCTTCCAATGATACATTATCAATAGGAAAATTGTGAGGATGAGACTACTTAGGCACATATGCAATCCATTCAAGACAATCTATGGGATTGTGGTACCAAGTCTGGAAACTAAAGCCTTTGGCTTTTCTTTGTCAAGTTTTGGATAGCGTTTGCAAATATATCGGTAAATAAATACATAACGAATATAAATTGATTGATTTTAAGCCATTTGATCCGGGTCTTTAAATCAAATAGCACCACCCACTATTTTCAACAAATTCCATATCCCTCATCGGAATTCGAGATTTTTGGAGAAACCTCTTAGTAGGGTATGGGAGGCTCACTATTACCAAGCCCACCTCACAATGATATGATGTTGGCTAGCAACAATAATAATGAGAGAGTACGCTTACTCATTTACATCTAATGTAAGTACCCATCTTATTTGGCCTCTAGAGAATGAAACCTCACAATGATATGATGTTGGCTCCATTGCACTTAGTTAAGTCATTCCCACCATGCAAGTTCGAGTAGGGGTTCAAGAACAACCTCACAATGATATGATGTTGATCATTCTCGTTGCCTACCTTCACAACATCATGTATGCATATAGGACTCTTCCTGAGTGTAAGCACGCACTTTGTACTCCCCCATGATAGGGTGAAGTCGGTGTACGAGTCACAAACGATCGGAGCCTACCACGGTGGAAGGCCACGAAAGAGTGTTCAAAGCACTCTCACGCTTATCAACTTAATAATGGTTTAGTTGAGGGTTTTAGGTCTCATCACATATAAGCATTTATTTTAATCTTATTAAAACAATTTGGTCTTATTACAACTATTGGTCCATTTGATTGATTTAGTAGTATATGATACTCCCACTAAGCTTGTAAAACGGTTTTTAAAGCAAGAGTATATGGTACTACTAACATAAGCTTTGCATTCATTGATGGACTATATAGTTACCTTAAGGCCTTAGGATGACTATGAACCTTTGATTCGATCCAACACGAGCCTAGTGTTGGATCTCGGTCTAGGGATGGTGATTGATTTTAGTTACGCATTTAATCATATTAAGGCGTGTTTCTCCTATTGGGTGTTGGACCCAACTACTCCAATTTCATGCATATCAAATAAACAAGAAATGAGTACTTTAAAGTAAATAAGAGCTTATGCTCTTTACAACATTTGATCAAAACAAATTACTTTAAAGTAAAGAAGAGCTTATGCTCTTTTACAACATTTGATCATATCAAATTACAACCAAAATTAATCTACACATTCCCATGGTTCAAACAAATTTGAGACGGCCTTTCACATAGCTCAATTATCGTAGGCTTAGGTTCATAATCACCCTTTAATTAATTAACGCTTTAACTAATTAAACTTGAATGCAACATTTTCATTTGGTTTTTGTATCCATAGAATTGATTTAAATAGAGCTAAAAGAAATGAAAATCCAATTCTCATTTAAAGATACAAAACTATTTTGTTCTCTACTAATTTGGGCCAAAAAACAATAACCTCAACCATTGGGCTATGTTGCAAAACACAAACTTTTGGGGTCACTTTGTAAAAACACAACAGTCCACTACTTCATGTAATTAGAACTAGAACCCAAAAATTTCAACAAATACAAAAACTTCATTAAAGGAGCAAAACAATTTGTCCTTTAGTGATTTTTGGGCCTTTACGTAAAAAAAGTAAACTTTCGGGTCAAAGTACAAATACACAAAAGTATCAAAACTTTATGTAATTGCATAAAAGCCCGAAAAGTACCCTACTTAATAGGGTGGCCGGTTTTGGTAGTGAAAAAGGAGGGGGGGGGGAAGGTTTTGGTGAAAAATTCAAAATTTGAAAGTGTTTTGAAAAAGTTGATAGATAGGTGTGGAAAAGTTGATTGGTATGGGTTGTAAGAAAATGTTTTGTCAAAAAATAAAGACATAAAACATCCATCACCAATCATCCATCACCAATCAAAAATAAACCAAAACTTTATGAAAAACACTAAACACTTTGAATCAAAACTCCAAACCTTTTTGTTCTTGATAAGAACAACAAGAACATTGAAGAACACACATGAAAACTCATAAGAGCTCCATGAATGTTTTCACTCAATAAAACTCAAATTTTCACTACATAAAAGAGGGTTAACATCCTAGGGTACTTAGGGGTTCCTAATGTCACTTTAAAACACTTTTAACAAGACAAACATGAGCCCAAAAATCCACCCTTTGGATTTGGCCGAATTTCCCTAAAAACATGGCACCAAATTTTAGCTCCAAAATTCATGCTCATATGAACTACATCTACAACATTTGAGATGGCAAATTTTCTAACAAAATTTACATTCAAAGAAGCAAGAATAAAGCTTGTAAGAATTACAACATTCAAATCACAAACTATGAACTACAAAACCCAAAAGGATTCACCAACTACTAGACCTAGGCTCTTGATACCACTTGAAGGAAAATTTGTGAAAAACATGTTCATTTGAGCAACATCTATGGCATGCAATTAACAATTAAAGGCGGAATCATGCTTGTATGCACTCAAAACAAAACATTACCCATGAAATTCAAAGCCTAGTAGTTATGGTGAACCATGACTCAACTCAAATCTTAAAGAAAGGAGTTGAGAAACTTTTATACCTTTGAAGCACCTCTTTGCTTAGCAAAGGTTAATCACCCATGTGAGGGCCTTCTTTCCTTTGTCTCCTTGCTCCTTGGCTCCATGGATATGGATGGAAGAATTGATTCTCCAAAAGTCCCCAAGGTAGGAGACCTCTAATTTTCGACACCAAGGATGGTGAAGGAAGAAGATGAGTGACCTTGGAGGAGGAAGGATTGCTAGCTAATCCCCTCCAAGGGGGCCGGCCTCCTAGAGAGAAATGGAGAGACATGTTCTCTCCAATTTTCTCCAAAAGAAACCCCAAATGAATTTTGGCTATAAAGTTCTTTATATAGTCACTTCACTTAAGTGACTAAAAGAACAAAACCCTATTTTTCATCACATGGCCGGCCTCCCATAGGCATTGGGCTGTTTGGGCCCTTTTAAATCTCAAGTCATTTAAGTTGTCATACAACTTAAGTTAATGGGCTTGACATTCAAAGCCCATTGGGCCTTGAGGCCCAAAACTAACCCGAGGTCTAAAACGAACTTATTCATTTGATTAATTAACATATTAATTAATCCTAGCCATAAATAATTAAACCATTTAATTATCCTTACTCATCTTCGTTATATCCTTCAATCATTACCTTACACGGTGTGCAATCCATTAGGTTCATTTTAGCGAGGCAGTGGGCGATTAGAACTCTTACTAATTGATTGTGAACTGAAACTTACTTTCAATTCTCCCTTTAGTGATTATACATCTTTAGGGCTTCCACAAGCCATGAGTGACACCTAGCAGTATGTCATGGCTACCCAAGCTAATCAGAAGAGGTTGGAGAACCTATTCAGTTTGGGATTACAATGCAATACGATCTTTCTCTAATACAATACTCTTGACCACATTGTTTGGTTTGATAGTTTATTCATGTCTACTATCCAATGTGATTCTCTTACTTATATGATTACCTTGAATGTGATTGGTAACGAGTTCCTAAATCTCATTCATACTCTGGCCAGAGATTCTTAATCATATCATAGAGTATTCTCCCTTAACTTTTGAAGGTTAGAGATCCCTTGTTGCGCATTCACTTGCCTCCATGGCTAAGTGGCTTAACCCCAACTATGCCGTGGACACTCTTTGACGGAGTGACTTTGACATAGTCAAAGATCAAGGACCTAACCACAAGACAACTATGATGCCTCAGGTCAAATGACTACTTTGCATTATCCCAACCATGAGTTCTCATGTGACATGAATATGAGAACTCCTCGTTGATCGCGTTCAGTGGACTCATTCTCTACTGAGCACCTACGTACTTGTCTTGGTGTCAGTCACACCATTGACTCGAGACTAGTCACTCTCTCTAAGAGAAGACATAGCACGTACTGATCTTAACGGACTGTCAATGCCCAATTGGCAATCCTATGATCAGGAACATTTAGGATATGTATACGAAAGAGAATGGTCTCATGGATCTAACTTCTTTAGATCACATTCTCCCTATTACATATTCCTTGGACTTATTGTTTAAGCATATAACATTTATATGAGACGGCTTAAAACAATAATCTTTGCCTTTTATATTAAACTAGATTAGTTTAACATGTGAAATGTCCGTAAAGTATCATCATATGATTGGTTTTAGGGCACATTTCCAACACTTTCTTTTATTGCCTAAACTTGCCAGGAAAGGGTACATTTAGTGGAATGGAACTAGAAAAATTCGGATTTGGACTTACCTTGGTGGGTTGGGATGGCTTAGAGGCATTAGGTGGGTGCGGCATTGATTTGTCATCTCTGGCCTGGGTTTTGCTCCATGATCCTCTTCTTGCAGCAGCTTTTCATCCTCTTCTTGACTTGATTTGGATGGGTTGGGGTCACTTCCGACCTGTTTACCACTCCTCAACATGATTGCCTTAGCTATTTCAAAGCCTCATTTAGGATTAACAACGGTTGAACTAGGCAATCTTCCTTGTTCTCTAATCTGCCCCATGAATTCCGCTATCTGCCCCATTTGCTTTTCCAAATTGTCCACCCTTTTGTCTTGAATTTGCCTCTCTTTGTTTTGAGTTTGTACTTCCTGCGTCAAATTAGTAAGCAACTTAACAACTTGATCATTATCCAAAGACATACCTGAGTTTGTTGGGGCAGATTGCATTTGGGTTTGATTTGGTACGAATGGCTTTGTATAAAAGCCTGGTGATTGCTGCCTAAATCCTCCTTGTTGTTGGGGTTGTTAAGGCTCCCTCCACTTGAAATTTGGGTGATCCCTCCAACCCGGATTGTATGTGTTTGAATATGGATCATTGCGTGGCTGCTTTTGGCTCCCAAAACCCATGGCATTGGCAGATTCCCAGCCTCCATTCTCAATCAATTGAGGGCATTGGTCAGTGAGATGTCCTTGCATAGAGCACACGCCACAAACACTTTGTCCATGTATCTTCATTCCCTCGGCCATCTGAGAAACAATAGAAGTAAGGTTAGCTAATTGGGACTGAATGTCGGACATAGAACTTACCTCATTCACTCCTTGCCGTGGGGTGTCTCTTTGCCCAAGTCCCTCGTATTGTTGTGCATTCAACGCTCGGTTGGCAATTAGGGTCTTTGCAGCCATGGATGTTTTGTCAACCAATGCACCTCCTGCTAAGGCATCTAGCATTTGTCGCTCAATTGGAAGAAGTCCTTCATAAAAGTATTGAAGTAAAAGTTCTTTCATTTGATGTTGAGAACATGAAGCGACAAGAGCTTTGAAACGCTCATAATATGTTGGAAAGGACTCCCCTTGTTGTTGTTGAATGCCACTAATTTTCTTCCTCAAGAGAATGACTCTCGAGGTGAGGAAGAACTTCTCTAAAAACGCCATCTTCATGCTTTCCCAAGAAGTGACTGTTCCGGGTGCTAATTCGTAGAGCCAATCTTTAGCCTTTTTCCAAAAGAGGAATGGAAAAGCCTTCATCATTAGAATGTTCCCATCGACATTGATGGGTGTCATGCTCGAACAAACCACTTCAAACTCCTTAAGATGCTTGTTAGGGTCTTCCATGGACATCCCATGGTATTTAGGAATGTGGTGCAACAAGCTTGACTTCAATTCGAACTCATCGGTCTTGCCTTGAGCAGCCGCGGGGTATTGAATGCATAGGGGTGCGGCATTGGCCAACCCTGAGGCTGAAAGTTCCTTGATTGTACGATTATCCATAGCCATGGCTTCTTCTTCCTCTTCAAATTCAGATTCGGCCTCTGAACTTGAACTAGGTTCACTAGGTTCTGGATGCCTCCTCTTCCTTCTCAATGTTCGTTCAAAATCGTCGTCAAACTCCAAGATATGCTCACGAACTGGTTGAGAACTTCGAGTCATAAACTAGTACCTAAAACAAGAAAACAAAAACAGAAATCAGAAATCAAAGTAAAAGAAATAAAAACACACGGCAACAAGGGATTAGCAAAAATTTGCTAATCCCCGGCAACGGTGCAAAAATTTGATGTGAAAATTAAATTGACACACAAATTAAACCCTATTGATGACAATTGTAGCAATGATGTAAGTAAGGATCGTTCTAAACCGGGGATTAACTAGGGATGCTAATCAACACAAATAAGACTCAAAAACACTAAACTAGACTCTATAGACTCTAAACTAACTTAAAACACTAAAAACAGCAAGAAACAATCAAAAGGACTCAATTCTGACCTTACAAGTGATTTTGACGAAAATTAAACTAAACTTGACTCAAAAGACTAAAAGAAAACAGATTTAGACTCTAAAAACAAGACTTAAAAGCAAGGGGGATTGTTTTGACGAAATTGAAACTTAAAACTAAAACTTTGCATAAAATACTTTATAGAAAACGAATTTGGTGAATTGAAACAGGTGAAAGGCTAGTTAGAGGGATCCTTATCCACACATGAACATATGCATACAACTTGATTCCCAGTTACTTTTTCGACAAACCATGAATGACAATGTTCTGAATTAATTGTATTGAACTAATCAATTCCCAGATTTCCCTAGGTTCATTGAATTGAATGGATAACGCATCACAACGAAATTATTCTTTCTCAAACTCCCTAACTATGGAATACGCATGATAGAGACATTCAACAAAGATCATTAAGTTTAATGGAAATCATGAACATTGACAAGGCATTCATAACTATGGAAAATGCATGTTAATTCTGCCCTGGATTTACTTAACATGATTGTGACTAGCAACCGTTACTACTTATGAATATAAGTTCATAACGATTAGGTGAAATTCCCTTATATCCTAGCATCAAATTCATGCATGTAAACTAAGTATGCATCCTTAATCAACACACAAGAACAAGTTCTTAATAAAACAGATAAGTAAATCACATTCATAATTCATGAAATCATAACTGGAGTAAATCAAATCATAAGAAACATATGTCCATGGCTTCAAATTCCCCCTCTAACTAATAGGGGTTTAGTTCCTCATGATAGCAATTAAACAAAGAAAACTAATTGAAACATTAAAAACAAAGATAGACAACACCTAAGAACGCTCCAGCGATTCAATGCTTTGAATGACAGTCACGACTTAGAGTGGCACCTTTTCCTTCCTTCCTTGAATAGTTGCGGCACAAGAGGGACTTTCTGGGTTTGGGGATGTGTTTGGTGAAGGATGAATGATGATGAATGGCGTAGGGGTTTGTGTAGAGAGGACTGGCGGATGAATGGGTGTGTGAAGGCAGAGAATGAATGGAAGGCTTAAACTTTAAATTGCACGGCATAGAATGCTATTTATAGGGGTTAAGGTGCGGCATAAAGGCTTTCGGAATCAGAGAAGAATTATACAACCTGAACCCAGCAGGAATAGGCCATCTAGAAGGTAGGAAACCCCAAAAGACAAGGATTTCATGCGGCAGATACTTGTGTTTTCTTAGCAGGACATTTGGTATTCTAGAAGAACTAAAACCATTTAGGAGAAGGGATAAGGGTGCGGCAATGACTTAGGGTTTCTAGAAACCTAAATTAAATGTCCCCCAATCAGAAAATAAACCCTCAATGTACCAGGAATTGAATTAGAAAAGGATTAGGATAGGATAAGGTTAGTTAAGATAGGATAAGGATTGGATAAGATAAGATAAGATAAGGTTGTTTGGATAATGTTTTGGATAATTCTCCTTCTTTTGAGCTGATTCCTTATCTTCAATGATTTGAGTTTATTTCTCCAACCTTGAAACATCTTCCTAACTCCATTTGGACTCCAAATTCGTCCATCTTCATGCCCACTGCTTGTGCTATCCATTCCAAGCCCAGATTTGCGCTAAAATGCTCCAAAATGCATCGTTTTGCCAACTTTGCTTCTTGGACCTAAAAACACACGAAAATGACTTTAAACACTATACTAAGCAACAAATAGCTAAGTAAATGCAAGAAAACACACTAACTAAGTAGCATAAATATGCTCCTATCAAACCCAAAACATACAATTGAGCTTAAAACAACCATTCCCTCCCCCACACTTAATTTACAGCATAATGTAGATCAAAAGGAATTCATTTTAAGTCATGCTTACTATCCTTTGAGAACAAGGGTATGGACATTCCTACACTACGCTAGGTGAGGTTAATGTGGTTAACAAAGAACATAGGCTAAACAAGGCTCAAACGGGTTTAAACCTACAAAACATATGAAGTAGAAGGGTGCAGCTGTTTGGCTGTGGTGGTTCCCTAAACAACTTCATCTTGATATGTGTTATGCAATTCAATGTCATGCTTTAAATGAAACGGATACAAGTTCTAGCATTTGGTTCTATCATGATACGAATGGATTCTAAGTAGCAACCAAGAAAAGAATAATGAGTTCATGCAACGACTTTAGAAAACAAAAATCACAGATTAATAACTCTCCAAAAGAACGTTTAGGCTCAAGTCTCTCAGGGTTGTAGCGTTAGTTTGAGTTCCTTCCTTCAAGCATGTTACAAAAACTGATTTTATCCTTTTATGATCAAATTTGAATTCGTAAACAACAACTACAACTAAGCATAAACCAAGAGCATATCAAACTTCCATCCATGTTCATAACTTTCTTTAACTGTCATGCAATTAAGACACAAACACACAAAGAAAACTCTAAAACAACTCTTTTTGGTATTTTTCAAGACTTGTTTCAAATTTTCGTATGATTACTTCAAAGCACACTAAAACACTCCAAAACACTCTAAAAACACTTAAAAACAGTGAGAAACAACCTTAGAAGTGATAGGAGATAAAATCCCACGAATTTGCATCAAAAACACTTTGTTACCCCGCCCCCACACTTAAATCAAACATTGTCCTCAATGTTTCAAGCATAAACTCACAAAAAGCAAACAAATAACACAACTAACTAATCAAAGCAAAATGAAAGCAGTAATGAGAAGGGTTTAGGAACTCAAAATCTGGTTATTGGTTGATTCCTAGAACTGTCTTTGTTGAATGCATGGGTTGCCTCCCAAGAAGTGCTTGCTTTAACGTCGTGCAGCCGGACTATCCTCCATTTAAGTTTCCATGGAGCCCACGTCCTGGAGGGGTATTTCCTCCACGACATGCTTGGTAAGAGCATATTTATGTGACTTAGCTAGCTTGTTTTTGTGCATTTATGTTGTTATTCCTTAGTTATTTTAGTGTTTAAAGTCATTTTCGTGCAATTTCAGGTTCTAAAGACAAAGTATGTAAGAAAGTGCATTTTGGAGCTTTTTGGAGCAAAATTGGGCTTAGAATGGATATCACATGCTTGGAGCAAAAAGAATGGACGAAATTGAAGACTTGAAGATGTTAGGATTCCTAATCAACGAAGGATTCCTAATTGAAGATGGATTCCTACTCAAACAAGGATCCCTACTTGAAGTAGGAAAGTTAAGCCAAGGTTTCCTATTTTGGTTTGACCTTTCCTAATCTTAAATGTCCCTAAGTTCCAGCAACATTGAAGGCCTCTTATGCATTCTAGGACACAAACCAAAGGTTCTAGAACACTTAAATACCCTTGCCGTACCCCCTTGCTCTTTACTCTTCCTTGCCGTGCAAGGGAGAGTGTCCTTTCCTATTTTCTGTTTTAAAACACATTCCTTTTTTGTTTTAAAACCTCTACCGCATATCCCTTATTCTTTCCCTTAGTTTTCTGATTTTGTTTTCCTATTTCTAGAAGTTTTGATTTAATTCCTGTGTCCTAATTTAATTTATGAGCTTTGTTGCCCTAATGCCTTAAAATAAACCCTCCCAGCCGCACCAATTCATACACATACACATCCAGCCACAATCATTCATCATCATTCACTCCCAAACACATCCAAACACTCTTGCGTAGCTTTCCACTCAACCCTTCACATCCATTCATCTTCTCAGCCAATCTTCCATAGAAATCACCCTTCAAACCTTACCCCAATCCTTGTGCCGCAGCAAAGAGAAGAAGAAGGACTCTTGGAATGCTTGCTATTCACGTTTGGATTGCTGGATCATTCTTAGGTGTTTTCAATCTTTTGTTTTTAATGTTTAAATTCAATTATCTTTGTTTTGTGAACATGAGGAACTAAACCCCTCTTAGCTAGGGGGAATTTCGAAACCATGATAATATTTGCAATATGAGTTGATTAATTCCAGTTGTGATTTCATAAGTTGTGAATGCAATTTACTTAACTGTTTGATTGATAACTTATTCTTGTTTGTTGATTAAGGTGGCCAACTTAGTTTGCATGCAGGGATTTGAAGCTAGAATATAAGGGAGTTTCACCTAATAGTTACAAACTTATATTCATAAGTAGTGAAGGTTGCTTTTCACAATCGCGTTAAGTGAATTCTTGGCAGGAGCATCATGCGTTCATAGTTGCAAATATCATGTCAATGCTTATGATTTTCATAGAACTTAATGATCTTTGATACGTATCTCTATTATGCGTTCATGTAGGGAACTATTGAAGAATAATTTGGATTGACGATGCGTTCATCCAATTCAATGAATGTGGGAAAATCTGATGGTTAAATTGTGCGTTCACAGTTAACTAGGGGCGTGTCGTTCATGGTTTATTGAAAAAGCAACTGGAGATCAATTTGTATGCAAGTGTGTCATGTGTGGAGAAGGACCCTCTAGCTAGCCCATCATCCATTCAAAACACCAATTTCGTGCCTAAATCTGTCTTAATCTTCAATTTACTTGTTTTACTTTAAATTCGTCCAAAACCCAAACCCCTTTACTTTTGTGTGTCAAATTAGTTAGAATCTGTCCAACTTTGTGTTTTTAAGTGTTTTGAGTCTTCATAGTTCCAAATTCGTCTAAATTCACCCCTAGAGTCTGTTTTGAGTCTTTTAGCTTGTTTTAAGCTGTTTTGAGTCAATTTAGTTGTTTTGAGTCACTAGAGTCTAGTTTAATGTTTTAAACTTAGTTTTTACGTTTTTAAGTCAGTTTCAAGTGTTTTAGCAATCCCTCCTAATCCCCAGTCTAGAACGATCCCTACTTACATATATACTACAATTGTCAACAAGAGGGTTTAATTTGTGTGCTGTTTTACTTTGCATCAATGCTCAACAAAGTTCTCATAGTATGGCTTCAATCGGTGCCCATTCACCTTGAATTCTTGCCCAGTTTTCAAGCTTTGGAGTTGGAATGCACCATGAACAAAAACATTAGTAATAACAAACGGACCAATCCACTTAGAACGTAACCTACCAGGGAATAAATGAAGACGAGAATTGAATAGCAATACTTTCTGCCCTATTGAGAATGTTTTGCCTCGAAACATCTTGTCATGGAATGCCTGATGCAATGTAAAACAGCACACAAATTAAACCCTCTTGTTGTCAATTGTAGTAAAGAATGTAAGTAGGGATCGTTCTAGGCCGGGGATTGGGAGGGATTGCTAAAACACTTAAAACTGACTTAAAAACGTAAAACTAAGTTTAAAACACTAAACTAGACTCAAAGAATGCAAAACTAACTAGAATGACACAAAACAGCTCAAAAGAGACTCTAGGGTTGATTTTGAACGAATTTGAGACTTCAAAAACTCAAAACACTTAAAAACACAAAGTTGGACAGATTCTAACTAGTTTGACACTCCAAAGTAAAGGGAATTGGGTTTTTGACGAATTTAAAGTAAAACAAGCAAATTATAAACTTAAACAGATTTTAGCACGAAATTGAGTAAATTGATGGATGATGGGCTAGCTAGAGGGTTATTCTCCACACATGACACACTTGCATACAATTCGATTTCCAGTTGCTTTTTCAATAAACCATATACCTCAAAGGAAAGGAAACACCTAAAACTTCCAGCAATTCGAACTTGAATGGCATGCACGTCCAAGGCTTCTTCTCCTCTTCTTTGCTGTGTCACAGGAACTCGGGGCAGGTTTAGGGACTTAGGTGTATGGGTGGAAGGATATGGAGTGGTGCAGTAGTGTTTAGGGGGAATGGATGGTGCGGCAAGGTCAGGAAGTATGGTGGTGTGGTGATGAAGGCTGCGGCAAGGGATGTGTGTAGTGTAGATAGCGTGAATGATGTATATGGAGGGTGGTACCTGCGGCAAAGGGTGTAGAAATATATATATAGGCACCAAAAACCCTAGGTAAATCAGATTAGGACTTCTAGAAAGCCAAATCCATCCGGAAATAGGTTTTAAACAATCAGATTTTTAATGGGAAAAGGCCTAAGGTGCGGCAGGTTTGGATAAGGAGGGATAAGGCTTCTAGAAAGCCTTGCAAGGCAAGGAAATCAGATTTTCTAGAAGGCTAGGTGCGGCATGGAGGAGATAAGATAAGGTTGGATAAGATAAGGATAAGATAAGGTAGTTTTGGATAATGTTTTGGATAATTCTCCTTCTTTGTAGCTGATTCCTTATCTTCTTTGACTTGAATTTATTTCTCCAACTCTTTTGCACATTCCTAGCCTCTCTTGAACTTCAAATTCGTCCATCCTCTTGGCTTCAAGCATATGATGTCCATTCCAAGCTCAAATGTGCTCCAAAAGGCTCCAAAATGCATCCTTTTGCATACTTTGCCCTTAAAACCTGAAAATACATCAAACTAGCTTAAAAGACTACTTTAACTAAGGAAAAACAACATAAATGCACAAGAACAAGCTAAATAAGTGCATAAATATGCCCCTATCAAATTCCCCCACACTTAGCTTTTGCTAGTCCTCGAGCAAAACAAAACGAAACAAAGTAAACAAAACGAAACAAAACAAGTATAACACAACCTAAACCTTCCAACAATTGTCTCAGGGATTTCCAATGCACATGACATGTTAAAAATCATCCTTCCCACAGATTTTGGCCATCTTTACGCTTAAGCACATACTTAATCATAGTCACTACTTACTAGTTCACAAATAACCAATTAAAATGATGTTTTGAATGTAGTAACATGCCTTAGAGAATTCCCTCAATTCCTTACAAGATATGCACTCAATCTTCACTCAGATTGTCTAACTACACACCCTACACTAGTTATATGTGAGAAGATTGATGTAAATATGAAAACGAACGCTGACATATATGTATAACAAGAAAAGCAATTTCCGGAGTTAATAACATGTTTAGATATGATCTCATGAATGGAACGCTACTACTTAGATGCGAGAACCAGTGACACCATATGCTCAAACCAAATTCAAACTCCACAAATTGAAACACACAACACTCAAGATTAAGGTCAAGGGTTGTAACGGGGCTTGGGGAGTTGGCTAACAACGAAAGGATAGGAAAAACAAACGTTCTTAAAGCAATAGCAAGCAAAATAATGAAATCGAACTTAGAATTTCCTTTAGCATGCAGAAATCAACTTTTAAACACAAAGGGAAGATTCAAGCAACAATTAGGGCCGGATTCAATGTTTTGGACCCTTCCTTCAACAAACAACACTTGAGAACTCTTCTTCACATCTTTTCAACTCCTTTTTCATTCTTTTCACAACTTTTTCTTTTTTTTCTTTCTATTTTCCACGAATTTTTCTTCTTCTCTTTTTTTTTTTTTTTGTTTCTTTTTCTTTTCTTTGCCGTGCCTCATTCAAGACTTTGGCACACCCATAACAAAACTCACTTCCCCCACACTTGTTTTCTGCCAAACAATGATCAAAAGGAATTCATATTGAGTCATGCGTTACTACGCTTCAAGAACAAAGGTATGGATGGTCCTAATCTAGGCTAGGTGAGGATAATGTGGGTTAACAAAGAACATAGGCTAAACAAGGCTCAACGGGGTTAAAACCTACAAAACACAATGAAATAGGGAGATACGGCAATTTGGCTATGGTGGTCACTACACAACTTCATCTTGAATATGTGTTATGCAAATCAATAACATGCTTAGAATGAATTGGGCATGAGTTCTAGTGTTTGGAACTAAATGATGAAACGCCTTCTAAGTAGCAACCAAGCAAAGAATAATGAGATCATGCAACGACTTTAGAAAACAACAATGCACAGATTATTAACTCTCCAAATAAGCATTTAGGCTCAAGTCTCACAAGGTTGTAGCGTTAGTTTGAGTTCCTTCCTTCAAGCACGTTACAAAAACTGAGTTTTCTTTTATGATTGCATGTGAATTCATAAGTTATAACCACAACCAAGCATAAACCAAAGAGTAAATCAAACTTTCATCCATGTGTACAACTCTCTTTAACAGTCATGCAATTACAAACGGAATCCTCATCATTGTGTTGGAAGGTACCCTAAGACACAAACAAACACACAAAAACAACTCTTTTTTTGGGTTTTTTAAAACAATTTTTCAAATTTTTATGGGATTTTCGGATTTTTGAGTCAAAACACACTAAAACACACCAAAACAGCTTAAAAAACACTTAAAAATAGCAAGGAACAACATTAGAAGTTATGGGTGATAAAACCCTACGAATTTGCATCAAAACACTTTGGTTACCCCCCCCCCCCCCCACACTTAAATCAAACATTGTCCTCAATGTTTCAAGCATAAACTAACACAAATAAACAACAAACAAACAAAACAGCAACGAAACAATAAACAAGGTAGAAACGAAAACAACAACAAAGAGAAGGGTTTAGGAACGCAAATCTGGAATTAGAGTGCTCCCTAGGTCTTCCTTTGTTGAATGCATGGGTTGCCTCCCAAGTAGCGCTTGCTTTAACGTCGTACAGCCGGACGAAACGCCCATTCATTCCAGATTGGTACCCACGACATGCAAAGGTAGTTCTTCCACCACATGCTCCTTAAACAGCTCGTGCAGTGGATCTATGAATGGAAGGGGATAGTAATCCTTCCTGATTGGGGTGTTGAGCATTCTAAAGTCCATGTAATCATGCCCACCAGCTTGGATTTGATTGGCATTCTGCACCATACAAGGTAACAACCTATTAGTTGTAATGGGAATCGAAATTGGAATAGGTGGCTTACCAATGTACTGCAATGAAGTGGCAGCACTACCAACAAATGCATGTGGGATGCTCTCGCCCAGATTTGGGGGTTTGAGGGTTGTGGCCGTGCAATCCTTGTGCTTCAATCCAATTCCCTCTTCGTTGGTGGTTCGAAATGCATCTTTCTTGAATGATACTGAACGTTCCTGCCATTTATTTTTTATTTTATCAATGACAAAACAAGAGCGAACACGATTAGTATTCTCAACAGATTCAGAAATATTAAAATTAATCATATCACCACCAAACTCCATAGTTACTGCTCTTTTGGCCACGTCAATCTTGGTTTGAGCTGTTTTCATGAAAGGTCATCCAAGTAAGATTGGCAATGTTGAAGAGTGGGCTGAATCCTCCATGTCAAGCACATAGAAATCTGCAGGAAAAATCAAGTGGTCTACCTGCACCAAAACATCTTCCAAAACTCGTTTTGGGTATGCATTAGATCGATCGTCTAATTGGATAATAACACCATCCTTTTTAAGCTCTCCTAGATTCATAGATGCATAAACAGAATATGGCATGACATTAATTGATGCACCTAAGTCTAACATGGCATGTTCAAACCGAGTATTGCCAATAACACAAGGAATTGTAAAACTATCCGGATCCTTGCACTTAGGGGGCAGTTTACGTTGCAAGATGGCTGAGACATTTTCACTCATATGCACCACTTCTTTCTCTTGAATTCATTTCTTGGTTGTGCACAGCTTCTTCAACAACTTAGCATACTTCGGAATTTGCTTTATTGCATCAAGGAGCGGGATATTGACATGCACCTTCGTAAACGTCTCCAGAATGTCTTTTTCATCCTCTTCCTTCTTTGATTGCATGAATCTGCTGGGAAAAGGCACAGTTGATGGAATAACATTAGAAGGAATCCAATTTCGACCTACCTTAGTTAAGGCGGATGGCATAGGGTGCTTAAGAGGCTGCGGCAATGGTGTCTCTTTTCTTGCCGTGGGTTTCACTTGCTTTTCCTCCTCAATCAGCAACTTTTCATCCTCCTTTTGACTTGATTTGGATGGTTGTGGGTCGGCTCCAACCTGTTTGCCACTTCTCAATGTGATTGCATTGGCGGTTTCAAATCCTCCTTTAGGATTAACAACGGTTGAACTAGGCAATCTGCCCTGTTCTCTGAATTAGCCCATGAATTTCGCTATCTGCCCTGCTTGCTTCTCCAACTCATCCACCTTCTTGTCCCTAGTTTGCATACCCTGCGCCATAGAAGTTAGTAATTGAAAAATCTGATCATTATCAATTGAAGAACCTGATTTGTTTTGGGCAGGTTGTGCTTAGGCTTATGTTGGTGCCAACGGCTTTTGATAGAAACCCGGGGGTTGTTGCCTAAATCCGCTTTGTTGTTGGCCTTGTTGGGGTTCTCGCCATTTGAAATTTGGATGATCACGCCAACCGGGATTGTAAGTATTGGAAAATGGGTCACCACGGTTTTGGTATTGATTCCCAAAACCCACGGCATTGAGTGTCTCCCACCCTCCATTCTCTATCAATTGTGGGCACTTATCCGTGTGATGTCCTTGCATGGAGCACACGCCACAAGAAGCCACGGTTTGCACTTTTGGTCCTTCAACAACCTGAGAAAGAAGAGTGGTAAGGTTAGCCATTTGATTTTGAAGTTCGGTTATAGCACTTACCTCATTCACTTGGTGTTGCCGTGGAATACTCCTTTGTCCAACACCTTCGTATTGTTGAGCTTTCAACGCTAGATTAGCAATCAAGGTCTTTGCAGCCATGGGGGTCTTGTCCACCAAGGCTCCTCCCACTGAGGCATCTAACATTTGACGTTCGATTGGTAGAAGTCCCTCGTAGAAGTATTGTAAGAGAAGTTCCTCCTTCATCTGATGCTGTGGACATGAAGCAATAAAAGATTTAAAATGTTCATAATACGTAGGAAAAGTCTCACCTTCTTCTTGCTGAATTCCACTTATCCTTTTTCGTATGGTGATGACTCGAGAAGTTGGGAAAAACTTCTCCAAGAAAGCCCGTTTCATGCTCTCCCACGATGTGACAGTTCCGGGAGCCAATTCATACAACCAATCCTTCGCCTTTTCCAAGAGAGAAAAGGAAAAGGCCTTCATCTTCAAAATACTCCCATCGACATTGACGGGGGTCATGCTTGAACACGCCACTTCGAATTCTTTCAAGTGTTTGTTAGGATCTTCCATGGACAACCCATGGAATTTGGGAATGTGGTGCAACAAGCTTGACTTCAATTCGAATTCATCAGTTTTGCCCTCGGCTACCCTAGGATATTGAATGCATAAAGGGGTTGCATTGTCTAATCCCGAGGCTGAAAGTTCTTTGATCGTTCGATTATCTGCAGCCATGTCTTGCTCCTCTTCCAAATCCTCTTCAATTTCAACTTCAGATTCAGAATTAGAACTTGAACTAAGTAGCTCAGGTTCTGGGTGCTTCCTCTTCCTTCTCAAATCTCGCTCAAAATCGTCGTTAAAATCCAAGATATGTGCGTGAACGGGTTGAGAATTTCGAGTCATACACTAGTACCTACAACAAAGAAAACAAAACAAAATCAGAAGACTAGACAACTAAACAAAAAACACACGGCAAACACAAGGGATTAGCAATTTTGCTAATCCTCGGCAACGGCGCCAAAAATTTGATGCGAAATATATAAGCACACAAATTAAACCCTCTTTTTATCAATTGTAGCAAAGTATGTAAGTAGGGATCGTTCTAGGCCGGGGATTAGGAGGGATTGCTAAATCACTTGAAAACTGACTCAAAAACTTAAAACAAAGTTAAAACACTAAATTAGACTCAAAGAATGCAAAACTATACTTTAAAACACTAAAACAAACCAAAAGACTCAAAACAGCAAACAAACACTCAAAACTGCCTTAAAACCACTTTCTGGGCAGTTTTGAGCACTGAGGAAGAATTTGGACGAAAATATGTTATAACTGGACTCAAGACACTTAAAAACACAAACTTAAATCACTTTCTAACTAATTTGACACTTCAAAATAAAGGGGGAATTGGTTTTGACGAATTTGAAAACAAAACATAAACTTTGTAAAACAAAACAGATTTTAAAATGAATTTGGTTTAAATGAATGGATGGAAGGCTAGCTAAGGGGTTCTTCTCCACACATGTCATACTTGCATACAAAACGATTTCTAATTGCAATTCAATAAACCACGAATACTCAACACCCCAAGTTAATTAGGTCCGCTTAAATTAACTTTTAGATTTCCCTTATGTCAATGAATTGGACAGAAAATGCGCATCACAATCAAATTATTCTTCAAGAGTTCTCTATATGAAAGCGCATACTAGAGATACAATCAAAGATCATTACGTTCAATGGAAATCATAAGTATTGACGAGGCACTTGTAACTATGAAAGCGCATGATACTTATGCCAAGAATTTACTTAACACAATTGAGATCATCAACCTTTACTACTTGTGAATATAAGTTTGTAACGATTATGTGAAACTTCCTTATATCCTAGCATTAGATTTATGCATGACAATTAAGTGTGCACTCTCAACCAACACACACAAATCAGTTTAATTCAAATAGATAAGTAAATTGAATTCACAACTTATGAAACGCAATTAGAGGTAATCAAGTCATATAGCAAGCATAAACATGGTTTCGAATACCCCCATAGCCAAGGGGGGTTTAGTTCCTCATACGTACAAAACAAAGAGTATTGAATTTAAACATTGAAATCAAAGGAAAGGAAACACCTAAAACTTCCAGCAATTCGAACTTGAATGGCATGCACGTCCAAGGCTTCTTCTCCTCTTCTTTGCTGTGTCACAGGGACTCGGGGCAGGTTTAGGGACTTAGGTGTATGGGTGGAAGGATATGGAGTGGTGCAGTAGTGTTTAGGGGGAATGTATGGTGCGGCAAGGTCAGGAAGTATGGTGGTGTGGTGATGAAGGCTGCGGCAAGGGATGTGTGTAGTGTAGATGGCGTGAATGATGTATATGGAGGGTGGTACCTACGGCAAAGGGTGTAGAAATATATATATAGGCACCAAAAACCCTAGGTAAATCAGATTAGGACTTCTAGAAAGCCAAATCCATCCGGAAATAGGTTTTAAACAATCAGATTTTTAATGGGAAAAGGCCTAAGGTGCGGTAGGTTTGGATAAGGAGTGATAAGGCTTCTAGAAAGCCTTGCAAGGCAAGGAAATCAGATTTTCTAGAAGGCTAGGTGCGGCATGGAGGAGATAAGATAAGGTTGGATAAGATAAGGATAAGATAAGGTAGTTTTGGATAATGTTTTGGATAATTCTCCTTCTTTGTAGCTGATTCCTTATCTTCTTTGACTTGAATTTATTTCTCCAACTCTTTTGCACATTCCTAGTCTCTCTTGAACTTCAAATTCGTCCATCATCTTGGCTCCAAGCATATGATGTCCATTCCAAGCTCAAATGTGCTCCAAAAGGCTCCAAAATGCATCCTTTTGCATACTTTGCCCTTAAAACCTGAAAATACATCAAACTAGCTTAAAAGACTACTTTAACTAAGGAAAAACAACATAAATGCACAAGAACAAGCTAACTAAGGTGCATAAATTTGCCCCTATCACTTGCATCTTTACTACAACTATCAACAAGAGGGTTTAATTTGTGTGCTGTTTTACATCGCATCAGTTGCACCACATCCCGAAGTTCCATGGGCTGTCCATGGAGGATTGATGCGATGTAAAACAGCACACAAATTAAACCCTCTTGTTGTCAATTGTAGTAAAGAATGTCAGTAGGGATCGTTCTAGGCCGGGGATTAGGAGGGATTGCAAAAACACTTGAAACTGACTTAAAAACATAAAACTAAGTTTAAAACACTAAACTAGACTCAAAGAGTGCAAAACAATTTGAAACGATTCAAAACTAACTATAATGACTCAAAACAACTTAAAACAACTAATTAGAATCAAAACAGACACTAAGGGTGATTTTGGACGAAAATTGGTTTTACTTTGACTCAAAACACTTAAAAACACAAAGTTGGACAGATTCTAATTAATTTGACACTTTAAAGTAAAGGGGGTTTTGGTTTTGACGAATTTGAAAACTAACAAAGTACAGTGCAAAAACTTAAGAACTAGACAGCTTTAGGCACGAAATTGGTGTTTTGAATGGATGATGGGCTAGCTAGAGGGTTCTTCTCCACACATGACACACTTGCATACAAATCAATCTCCAGTTGTTTCTTTCAATAAGCCATGCATCTCAACCCACATACAATCAAAGATCATTAAGCTCTATGAAAATCATAAGCATTGACAAGGCATTCGTAACTATGAAAGCGCATGATACTCCTACCAAGAATCTACTTAACATGATCGTGACCAGCGACCTTCACTACTTGTGAATATAAGTTCATAATGATTAGGTGAAACTCCCTTATATTCTAGAATCAAATTCATGCATGCAAACAAAGTATCGACCCTCAATCAACATACAAGAATAAGTTATCAATCAAACAGTTAAGCAAATTGAATTCACAATTTATGAAATCACAACTGAAGGTAATCAATTCATATTGCAAGTATGTTCATGGTATTGAATAGCCCCCTAGCCAAAAGGGCTTAGTTCCTTGATGCAGAATATATAAGCACACAAATTAAACCCTCTTTTTGTCAATTGTAGCAAAGTATGTAAGTAGGGATCGTTCTAGGCCGGGGATTAGGAGGGATTGCTAAATCACTTGAAAACTGACTCAAAAACTTAAAACAAAGTTAAAACACTAAATTAGACTCAAAGAATGCAAAACTAAACTCTAAAACACTGAAACAAACCAAAAGACTCAAAACAGCAAACAAACACTCAAAACTGCCTTAAAAACACAAACTGGCTGTTTTGGACTCTAAACACAATTTTGGACGAAAATAAGTTTTAACTTGACTCAAAACACTCAAAAACACAAATTAAAACAGCTTCTAACTAATATGACTCAACAAAGTAAAGGGGGATTTGGTTTTGACGAATTTGAAAACAAAACATAAACTTTGTAAAACAAAACAGATTTTAAAACGAATTTGGTTTAAGTGAATGGATGGAAGGCTAGCTAAGGGGTTCCTCTCCACACATGTCACACTTGCATACAAAACGATTTCTAGTTGCTTTTCAATAAACCATGGATTCTCAACACCCCAGATTAACCGTGAATTGCACTAATTAACCCTCAGATTTTCCTAACGTTATTGAATTGGATGATTGCATACGACAACCCAAAGCATTCCCCACAAGTTCCCTACATGAATTGCATAATAGAGATACAAGCAAGAATCATTAAGTTCTATGAAAACCATAAGCATTGACGAGGCATTCGTTACTATGAATTGCATGAAACTTATGCCAAGAATTTACTTAACACAATTGAGATCATCAACCTTTACTACTTGCGAATATAATTCTGTAACGATTAGGTGAAACTTCCTTATATCCTAGCATTAGATTTATGCATGACAATTAAGCGTGCACTCTCAACCAACACACACAAATCAGTTTAATTCAAATAGATAAGTAAATTGAAATCACAATTTATGAATCACAATTAGAGGTAATCAAGTCATATAGCAAGCATAAACATGGTTTCGAATCCCCCCCTAGCCAGAGGGGGTTTAGTTCCTCATACTCACAGAACAAAGAGTATTGAATTTAAACATTGAAATCAAAGGAAAGGAAACACCTAAAACTTCCAACAATTCAAACTTGAATGGCATGCACGTCCAGGGCTCCTTCTCCTCCCCTTTGCTGCGGTACAAGGTCTAGGGACAGATTTTGGGGGTTATGAATGGTGTAGAAGGCTGGGTTAATGGCTAGGATGGATGTATGGTGCGGCAGGTAGTGAATTAGGTCAGAAACTATGGAGAATGGTGAAGGAAGGATGCAGCAGAGAGTGGTGGATGATTTCTGGCGTGAATGATGTATATGGAGGGTGGTGTGTGCGGATGAATGAATTTCTGTGATGAATGGCTGGCCCCCCTGCGGCAAAACCCTAAAACATGTATATATAGGCACCTCAAAACCCTAGGTCAATCACATTGGGACTGGGACTTTGGCTTCCAATTCTAAACTCTTTGTTCTTCATTTGTCTTGAATTCATTTCTTCACATCTTCACTCAATCCTAGCCTCCTTTGGTCTTCAATTTTGTCCATTCACTTGGCTCCAAGCATGTGCTATCCATCCAATGCCCAAAACTGCTCCAAAATGCACCCAAATGCACTTTCTTGCTCCTTTAGCCCTTTGGACCTACAAACACACGAAAATAGCTTAAAATACTAAAATAACTAAGAACTAAGAACCTAAATGCAAGGAAACAAGTTAACCAAGTCGCATAAATATACTCCTATCATATACCCCCACACTTAGCTTTTGCTAGTCCTCGAGCAAAACAAAACAAACAAAAGAAACAAAACACAATCTAAACCTTCCAACATTTGCCTTAGGGATTTCCAATGTACATGACATATTCAAAATCATTACTTGCACAGATTTTGGTCATCCTTACACTTGAACTCATACTTAATCACTGTCACCATTCACTAGTTCGCAATTAACCAATTAAAACCACGTTTTGAATGTAATAACATGCCTTAGAGAATTCTCTCAATTCCTTACTAGATATGCACTCAAATTTCACTCAGATTTTCTAACTACACTCCCTACACTAGGTATATGTGAGAAGATTGATGTAAACATGAAAACGAACACTCACATATGTTCTAAGAAAGAAAGCACTTTTCTGGAGTTGTAAGTGAGTATATGAATATGATCTCATGAAAGGAATGCTACTACTTAGATGCAAGAACCAAGGATTCCATATGCTCATACCAATTCCAAACTCCACATATTGAAACACATAACACTCAAGATAGAAGTCAATGGTTGTAACGGGGCTAAGGGTATTGGCTAACAAAGAAAGGTAAAGATAAACAAAAGTTCTTAAAGAAATAGTAAGCAAAGCAATGAGATCAAATCTTAGAATTCACTTTTGAATCCAGCAACCAACTTTAAACACAAAGGGAAGATTCAATCATCACTTAGGGCCAGATTCAAACTGTTGGACCGTTTCTTCGACAACCAATACTTTTGAACTCAATCTAACTTCTGTTCAACCCTTTTCTTCTTTTTCTGCACAACTTTTTCTTTCCTTTTTCTTTTTCCACCTTTTTTTTTTCTTTTCTTCTTTTGAACACAAAACGTACTTCTTCAAAGACAAATTCTTCCCCCACACTTGTTTTTCTGCAAATTGTAGATCAAAAGGAATTCCTCTAAGTCATGCTTCACTATCCTTTAAGAACAAGGGTATGGGTAGTCCTATTCTAGGCTAGGTAAGGATAATGTGGCTAACAAAGAAAATAAGCTAACTAAGGCTCAAAGGGGTTAAACCTACAATACAGATGCAAAGGGATAAGGCTTTTTGGCTCTGGTTTTAACTAACAACTTTATCTTGTTATTTGTTATGCAATCAATCTTATGATTTGAATGAAACGGGCATGAGTGTATTTGGAACTATAGTGATGAAAACGCATTCTAAGTAGCAACCAAGCAAAGAAATAATGAGATCATGCAACGACTTTAGAAAACAAAAACTTCACAGATTAATAACTCTCCAAATAAAGCATAAGCTCAAGTCTCTCATGGTTGTAGCGTTAGTTTGAGTTTCTTCCTTCAAGCATGTTACAAAAACTGATTTTTTCCTTTTATGATTACATGTGAATTCGTAAACGACAACTACAACTAAGCATAAACCAAAGAGCATATCAAACTGATGCGTTGTAAAACAACACACAAATTAAACCCTCTTTTGACAATTGTAGTACATGTATAAGTGATAGGGGCATATTTATGCACCTTAGTTAGCTTGTTCTTGTGCATTTATGTTGTTTTTCCTTAGTTAAAGTAGTCTTTTAAGCTAGTTTGATGTACTTTCAGGTTCTAAGGGCAAAGTATGCAAAAGGATGCATTTTGGAGCATTTTGGAGCAAATCTGAGCTTGGAATGGATAGCACAAGCATTGGGCAAGAAGATGGACGAATTTGGAGTCCAAATGAAGTTAGGAATATGTTTCAAGGTTGGAGAAATAAATTCAAATCATTGAAGATAAGGAATCAGCTCAAAAGAAGGAGAATTATCCAAAACATTATCCAAATAACCTTATCTTATCTTATCTTAATCCTCTTCTAACTCAATTCCTGGTACAATGAGGGTTTATTTTTTGATTGGGGGACATTTAAAATAGGTTTCTAGAAGCCCTAAGCCTTCCCTATAAAGGTGCCGCACCCTTATCTCTTTTCCCACAAAATCTGCCGAAAGTTTTCCTTGTCCTTTGGGGTTTCCTACCTTCTAGATGGCCTATTCCTGATGGGTTTAGGTTGTGTAATCCCTTTCTACTTCCTAAAGCTTTTATGCCGCACCTTAAACCCTATAAATAGGACTTAATGCCGCACCAATTCAAGAATCAAGCCTCAATTCATTCTCTGCCTTCATATATCCATTCACCCATACACCTAAGTCCGAAAACCTGTCCCTAGACCTTGTGCCGCAGCAAAGAAGAGGAGGAGGAGCCTTGGACATTCATGCCATTCAAGTTCGAGTGCTGGAAGTTTTAGGTGTTTCATTTCCTTTGATTTCAATGTTTAAATTCAATACTCTTTGTTTTGTACGTATGAGGAACTAAACCCCCCCTTGGCTAGGGGGGGATTCGAAACCATGTTTATGCTTGCTATATGATTTGATTACCTCTAGTTGTGATTCATAAATTGTGATTTCAATTTACTTATCCGTTTGAACTAAAATTGATTTGTGTATGTTGGTTAAGAGGGCCCGCTTAGTTTGCATGCATAAATTGAATGCTAGGATATAAGGGAATTTCACCTAATCGTTAGGAACTTATATTTGCAAGTAGTAAAGGTTGTTGATCACAATCGCGTTAAGTAAATTCTTGGCATAAGTTTCATGCAATTCATAGTAACGAATGCCTCGTCAATGCTTATGGTTTTCATAGAACTTAATGAATCTTGCTTGTATCTCTATTATGCAATTCATGTAGGGAACTTGTGGGGAATGCTTTGGGTTGTCGTATGCAATCATCCAATTCAATAACGTTAGGAAAATCTGAGGGTTAATTAGTGCAATTCACGGTTAACTTGGGGTGTTGAGAATCCATGGTTTATTGAAAAGCAACTAGAAATCGTTTTGTATGCAAGTGTGACATGTGTGGAGAGGAACCCCTTAGCTAGCCTTCCATCCATTCACTTTAACCAATTTCGTTTTACAATCTGTTTTGTTTTAGAAAGTTTTTGTTTTGTTTTCAAATTCGTCAAAACCAATTCCCCCTTTATTTTGAAGTGTCAAATTAGTTAGAAATCAATTAGTTTGTGTTTTTAAGTGTCTTGAGTCAAGTTATAAACTGTTTTCGTCCAAATTCTTCCTTAGTGCTCAAAACTGCTCAGACAGTGGTTTTAAGGCAGTTTTGAGTGTTTGTTCGCTGTTTTGAGTCTTTTGGTTTGTTTTAGTGTTTTAAAGTATAGTTTTGCATTCTTTTAGTCTAGTTTAGTGTTTTAACTTTGTTTTTACATTTTTGAGTCAGTTTTCAAGTGATTTAGCAATCCCTCTTAATCCCCGGCCTAGAACGATCCCTACTTACATACTTGCTACAATTGATAAAAAGAGGGTTTAATTTGTGTGCTTATATATTTCGCATCAAACTTTTGGCGCCGTTGCCGGGGATTAGCAACTTTGCTAATCCCTTGGATTTGTTATTTTCGTTTGTTTTAATTAAATCACATTCTGACCTTGTTTTTGTTTCTTGTTTTAGGTACTAGTTTATGACTCGGAGTTCTCATCCGGTTCGTGAATGTATTTTGGACTTTGACGACGATTTCGAGTGAGAGTTGAGACGAAAGAGGAAGAATCCAGAACCAAGTGAATCAAGTGCAAGTTCAGAAGCCGAATCTGAATTTGAAGAGGAAGTGGAAGACATGGCAGTGGACAACCGAACAATCAAGGAGCTTTCCGCTTCGGGATTGGACAATGCCGCACCCCTATGTATTCAATATCCCGCGGCTGCCCAAGGAAAGACTGAGGAATTCGAGTTGAAGTCAAGTTTGCTACACCACATTCTGAAGTACCATGGGTTGTCCATGGAGGATCCTAACAAGCATTTGAAAGAATTCGAGGTGGTGTGTTCAAGCATGACCCCCATCAACGTCGATGGAAGCATATTGAAGATGAAAGCCTTTCCCTTTTCTCTCTTGGAAAAGGCAAAAGATTGGTTGTATGAATTAGCTTCCAGAACTGTCACATCTTGGGAGAGCATGAAACGGGCATTCTTGGAGAAGTTTTTCCCAACTTCTCGAGTCATCTTCCTACGAAAAAGGATAAGTGGAATTCAACAAGAAGAAGGTGAATCTTTTCCTACTTATTATGAATGTTTTAAATCTCTTGTTGCTTCATGTCCACAGCATCAGATGAAGGAGGAACTTCTCCTACAATACTTCTACGAGGGACTTCTACCAATCGAACGTCAAATGTTAGATGCCTCAGCGAGAGGAGCCTTGGTGGACAAGAACCCCACGGCTGCAAAGACCTTGATTGCTAATCGAGCGTTGAACGCTCAACAATACGAAGGTGTTGGACAAATGAGCATTCCTCGGCAACACCAAGTGAATGAGGTAAGTGCTATAACCGAACTTCAAAATCAAATGGCTAACCTTACCACTCTTCTTTCTCAGGTTGTTGAAAGACCAAAAGTGCAAACCGTGGATTCTTGTGGCGTGTGCTCCATGCAAGGACATCCCACGGATAAGTGCCCACAATTGATAGAGAATGGAGGGTGGGGGACACTCAATGCCATGGGTTTTGGGAATCAATACCAAAACCGTGGTGACCCATTTTCCAATACTTACAATCCCGGTTGGCGTGGTCATCCAAATTTCAAATGGCGAGAACCCTAACAAGGCCAACAACAAAGCGGATTTAGGCAACAACCCCCGGGTTTCTATCAAAAGCCGTTGGCACCAACATAAGCCCAAGCACAACCTGCCCAAAGCAAATTAGGTTCTTCAATTGATAATGATCAGATTTTTCAATTACTAACTTCTATGGCGCAGGGTATGCAAACTAGGGACAAGAAGGTGGATGAGTTGGAGAAGCAAGTAGGGCAGATTGCCGAGTTCATGGGGCAATTTCGAGAGCAAGGTAAGTTGCCAAGTTCAACTGTTGTCAATCCAAAAGGTGGATTCGAATCTGCAAAAGCTATGAGTTTACGAAGTGGAAAGCAAGTAGGATATGACCTTAGACCATCCAAATCATGTTCCAACGAGGAGGAAGAGTTGAGAATTGAAGAGGAGGAACAAGGCCCACCCACGGCAAGGAAGGATACACCTTTGCCGCAGGCCTTAAGTGCTCATAAGCCATCAAATCTGTCCGACAAGGGTAAGAACGTGTCCAATTCAATTCCTACTAATGTTTTTCCTTCGAATGTTCCTTTTCCTAGCAGATTCATGCAAACAAAGAAGGAGGAAGCTGAAAAGGACATTCTAGAGACATTTAGGAAAGTTCAAGTTAATATTCCCCTTTTGGATGCAATCAAGCAAGTCCCCAGGTACGCCAAGTTCTTGAAGGAACTTTGCACTAATAGGAGGAGGATTTCGACCAAGGAGGTTGTAAAAGTGGGTGAAAACGTCTCAGCCATCTTGCAACGCAAACTGCCCCCTAAATTCAAAGATCCGGGTAGTTTTACAATTCCGTGTGTTATTGGTAATTCTAGGTTTGAATCTGCCATGTTAGACTTAGGTGCATCTATAAATGTCATGCCATATTCAATTTATGCATCTATGAACCTAGGAGCGTTGAAAAACGATGGTGTTATCATACAATTGGCCGATAGATCTAATGCCTATCCAAAGGGAGTTTTGGAGGATGTTTTGGTGTAGGTTAATCACTTGATATTCCCGACAGATTTCTACGTGCTTGAAATGGATGAATCAGACCATTCCCCGTCATTACCCATCCTTCTTGGACGGCCGTTCATGAAAACTGCTCGTACGAAGATTGATGTGTTTAATGGCACTTTGACGATGGAATTTGATGGGGAAGTTATTAATTTCAATCTTTCTGATTCTATGAAGTACCCTAGTGAGAATCATTCATGTTTTGCTATTGATATAATTGACCCTTTGGCGCAGGACCATTTGGACAATTTGAAGGACGATGCACTTGAATTGGCCATTGCATAAGGAAGGGACATGCAAAACATTGAAACAGCCACCAAGGAAACCCACGGCATGCATGAAGCATCCTTTGCCGTGCCCCCTAGTGAGGATGTCATTGAGATGGTGGCTGCCCTTGAGTCATTGCCCTCACAATCTGGTAAGTTTTTGGACCCAATTCTAAGTTCAGTTTCGGCTAATAAGATGCTTCCCTCAGTTGTGCAGCCACCTACACTTGAACTTAAGCCTTTGCCGAGTCACTTGAAGTACGTTTTCTTGGGAGAGGATGAGACGTTGCCCGTCATTACCTCATCCTCACTCACGGCACAAGAGGAAAACAAATTGGTAAGGGTGCTAAAAGAGTACAAAACGGCAATTGGATGGACTTTGGCCGACATAAAGGGAATTAGCCCTACTACGTGCATGCATTGCATACTTCTAGATGAGGGGTCCAAAACATCTCGAGAGGCTCAACGCCGTCTCAACCCTTCGATGATGGAAGTTGTGAAGAAGGAGATAATCAAGCTTTTGGATTGTGGAGTGATCTATCTAATCTCGGATAGTAGGTGGGTTTCACTCGTTCAATGTGTGCCAAAGAAATCTGGCATGACAGTGGTAGCCAATGCCGAGAATGAACTTGTTCCTACGCGCATTCAAACCGGTTGGAGGGTGTGCATCGACTATAGGAAGCTAAATGCCACCACGAGGAAGGATCACTTCCCATTGCCGTTTATTGACCAAATGCTTGAGAGGTTAGCGGGTTATGCTTTCTATTGTTTTCTTGATGGTTATTCTGGTTATAATCAAATTGTCATAGCACCCAAGGATCAAGAAAAAATGATGTTTCACATGCCCCTTTGGTACTTTTGCATATCGTCGCATGCCTTTTGGTTTATGTAATACACCTGCCACATTTCAAAGATGCATGATGAGCATATTTTCTGATTATGTTGAGAAGATCATTGAAGTTTTTATGGATGATTTTAGCGTTTTTGGTGATTCTTTTGATAGTTGCTTGTATAATCTAAGTTTGATCTTAAAACGTTGCGTTGAAACGAACCTTGTTCTTAATTGGGAAAAGTGTCATTTCATGGTTAAACAAGGCATAGTTTTAGGTCATATAATCTCTGAAAACGGTATTGAGGTTGATAAGTCAAAGATAGATCTTGTACGTCACTTACCCTCTCCGACTTCGGTTAGAGAGGTTCGTTCTTTTCTTGGCCATGCAGGTTTCTATCGTAGGTTTATCAAAGATTTCTCAAAGGTTGCACAACCTCTTTGCCGTCTCCTACAAAAAGAAGTGGCGTTTGAATTCACCAAGGAGTGCACGGCATCATTCAACCAACTCAAAGAGTTGTTGACCACGGCACCCATTATTGTTCCACCGGATTGGAGCCTACCTTTCGAGCTTATGTGTGATGCTTCCGAGTATGCTTTAGGGGCTGTTTTGGGACAAAGAAAGGACAAGAGGCCGCATGTCATCTACTATGCCTCACGGACGTTGAATGATGCCCAGTTGAACTATTCCACTACGGAAAAAGAACTTCTTGCCGTTGTTTTTGCTTTAGATAAGTTTAGATCATATCTAATTGGTACTAAAGTAATTGTTTTCACTGACCATGCAACGTTGAAGTATTTGCTCACCAAAACGGAGGCCAAGCCCCGGCTAATTCGTTGGATGTTGCTACTTCAAGAGTTCAACATCGAGATTTGTGACAAGAAGGGAAGTGAAAACGTGGTGGCTGACTACCTAAGCCGAATGGTGCATAATGAGGAGTCCCTACCCATTGCCGAGACATTCCCCGATGAACAATTGCTGTCCATAAAGGTTAGTGAGCCTTGGTATGCCGATTTGGTTAACTTTTTGGTGTCAAAACGAATTCCAAGCACTTTCACTAGGCACCAACGTGATAAACTTAGACATGATGCATGGTTTTATGTGTGGGATGATCCATATTTATGGAAATTTTGCCCCGATCAAATTGTACGTCGATGTGTGCACGATTCTGAATTTTATTCAATTCTGAGTTTTTGTCATACATATGCATGTGGAGGGCACTTTGGCACACAAAGAACAGCCCTCAAAGTGTTACAATGTGGATTCTATTGGCCTAGTATTTTTAAAGATGCTAGAACTTTTTGCTTAACATGTGATAAATGCCAAAGAATGGGTAATATTAGTGCAAAGGACCAAATGTCGCAGGTTTCTATCCTCAATGTTGAAATTTTTGATGTTTGGGGTATTGATTTTATGGGTCCCTTTCCGTCATCGTATGGTTTCATGTATATTTTGCTTGCGGTTGATTATGTGTCGAAGTGGGTGGAAGCAAAAGCCACTCGGACTAATGATTCTAAAGTGGTTGCAGATTTTATTAGAACTAACATATTTGCAAGGTTTGGCATGCCACGAGTGATCATTAGTGATGGAGGGTTACACTTTTGCAACCGGACCATTGAGGCATTATTGAGGAAATACAATGTCAACCATAAGGTTTCTACACCTTACCATCCCCAAACAAATGGCCAAGCCGAGGTTTCCAACCGAGAGATCAAGCAAATACTAGAGAAGACCGTTGGGCCAACAAGGAAGGATTGGAGTTTACGGCTAGATGATGCACTTTGGGCGTATCGTACAGCATACAAAACCCCCATTGGGATGTCCCCCTTTCGGCTTGTCTATGGCAAGCCGTGCCATCTCCCCGTTGAGTTGGAGCACAAAGCTCATTGGGCCGTCAAGAAGTTTAACATGAACCTAGATGAAGCGGGCAGTCATAGGAAATTCCAATTGAATGAGCTTGATGAGATACGGCATGAGGCATACGAGAATGCGAGCATTTACAAGCAAAAGACCAAAGCTTTCCATGACAACATGATCCGTGGGAAATCATTCTCAATTGGACAGAAAGTGCTATTGTTCAATTCCCGTTTACGATTGTTTCCCGGTAAGTTACGTTCTAAGTGGATTGGACCGTTTGTTATTACTAATGTTTTTGTTCATGGTGCAGTCCAAATCCAAAGCTTGAAAATGGGGCATGAATTCAAGGTGAACGGGCATCGTTTGAAGCCCTATTATGAGAACTTTGTGGAGCAAACCGTGGATGACATCTCCTTGGATGCCGTGGGCTCCAATCTGGAGTGATTGGGTTCTTCGTCCGGCTGTATGACGTTAAAGCAAGCGCTACTTAGGAGGCAACCCATGCATTCAACAAAGGAAGACTTAGGGAGCACTCCAATTCCAGATTTGCGTTCCTAAACCCTTCTCTTTGTTATTGTTTTCGTTTCTGCCATGTTAGATTGTTTAGATGCTGTTTTGTTTGTTTGTTGTTTATTTGTGTTAGTTTATGCTTGAAACATTGAGGACAATGTTTGATTTAAGTGTGGGGGGGGGTAACCAAAGTGTTTTGATGCAAATTCGTAGGGTTTTATCACCCATAACTTCTAATGTTGTTCCTTGCTGTTTTTAAGTGTTTTTAAGCTGTTTTGGAGTGTTTTAGTGTGTTTTGACTCCAAAATCCGAAAATCCCATATTTGAAAATTTGTTTTAAAAAAAAACCAAAAAGAGTTGTTTTTGTGTGTTTGTTTGCGTCTTAGGGTACCTTCCAACACAATGATGAGGATTCGGTTTGTAATTGCATGACTGTTAAAGAGAGTTGTAAACATGGATGAACGTTTGATTTACTCTTTGGTTTATGCTTGGTTGTGGTTATAACTTATGAATTCACATGTAATCATAAAAGAAAAATCAGTTTTTGTAACATGCTTGAAGGAAGGAACTCAAACTAATGCTACAACCTTGTGAGACTTGAGCCTAAACGTTTATTTGGAGAGTTAATAATCTGTGCATTGTTGTTTTCTAAGTCGTTGCATGATCTCATTATTCTTTGCTTGGTTGCTACTTAGAAGGCGTTTCATCATTTAGTTCCAAACACTAGAACTCATGCCCAATTCATTCTAAGCATGTTATTGATTTGCATAACACATATTCAAGATGAAGTTGTGTAGTGACCACCATAGCCAAATTGCCGTATCTCCCTATTTCATTGTGTTTTGTACGTTTTAACCCCGTTGAGCCTTGTTTAGCCTATGTTCTTTGTTAACCCACATTATCCTCACCTAGCCTAGATTAGGAACATTCATACCTTTGTTCTTGAAGCATAGTAACGCATGACTCAATATGAATTCCTTTTGATCAATGTATTGCAGAAAACAAGTGTGGGGGAAGGATTCTTGATATGTGTGTGTACCAAAGTCTATAATGAGGCACGGCAAAGAAAAGAAAAAAAAAAAAGAAGAAGAAAAATTCGTGGAAAATAGAAAGAAAAAAAAGAAAAAGTTGTGAAAAGAATGAAAAAGGAGTTGAAAAGATGTGAAAAAGTGTTCTCAAGTGTTGTTTGTTGAAGGAAGGGTCCAAAACATTGAATCCGGCCCTAATTGTTGCTTGAATCTTCCCTTTGTGTTTAAAAGTTGATTTCTGCATGCTAAAGGGAGTTCTAAGTGTCATATTCATTACTTTGCTTGCTATTGCTTTAAGAACGTTTGTTTTTCCTATCCTTTCGTTGTTAGCCAACTCCCCAAGCCCCGTTACAACCCTTGACTTTAATCTTGAGTGTTGTGTGTTTCAATTTGTGGAGTTTGAATTTGGTTAGAGCATATGGTGTCACTGGTTCTCGCATCTAAGTAGTAGCATTCCATTCATGTGATCATATCTAAACATGTTATTAACTCCGGAAATTGCTTTTCTTGTTATACATATATGTGAGCATTCGTTTTCATA
Source organism: Heteromeles arbutifolia (assembly GCA_024362995.1). NCBI lineage: Eukaryota > Viridiplantae > Streptophyta > Magnoliopsida > Rosales > Rosaceae > Heteromeles > Heteromeles arbutifolia. The sequence continues at coordinate 21,575,384 of JANCRC010000012.1, forward strand.
TTTACACCAATCTTCTCACATATAACTAGTGTAGGGTGTGTAGTTAGAAAATGTGAGTGAAGATTGAGTGCATATCTTGTAAGGAATTGAGGGAATTCTCTAAGGCATGTTACTACATTCAAAACATCGTTTTAATTGGTTATTTGTGAACTAGTAAGTAGTGACTATGATTAAGTATGTGCTTAAGCGTAAAGATGGCCAAAATCTGTGGGAATGATGATTTTTAACATGTCATGTGCATTGGAAATCCCTGAGACAATTGTTGGAAGGTTTAGGTTTTGTTTTACTTGTTTTGTTTCGTTTTGTTTTGCTCGAGGACTAGCAAAAGCTAAGTGTGGGGGAATTTGATAGGGGCATATTTATGCACCTTAGTTAGCTTGTTCTTGTGCATTTATGTTGTTTTTCCTTAGTTAAAGTAGTCTTTTAAGCTAGTTTGATGTACTTTCAGGTTCTAAGGGCAAAGTATGCAAAAGGATGCATTTTGGAGCATTTTGGAGCAAATCTGAGCTTGGAATGGATAGCACAAGCATTGGGCAAGAAGATGGACGAATTTGGAGTCCAAATGAAGTTAGGAATATGTTTCAAGGTTGGAGAAATAAATTCAAATCATTGAAGATAAGGAATCAGCTCAAAAGAAGGAGAATTATCCAAAACATTATCCAAATAACCTTATCTTATCTTAACTAATCTTATCTTATCCTAATCCTCTTCTAACTCAATTCCTGGTACAATGAGGGTTTATTTTTTGATTGGGGGACATTTAAAATAGGTTTCTAGAAGCCCTAAGCCTTCCCTATAAAGGTGCCGCACCCTTATCTCTTTTCCCACAAAATCTGCCGCAAGTTTTCCTTGTCCTCTGGGGTTTCCTACCTTCTAGATGGCCTATTCCTGATGGGTTTAGGTTGTGTAATCCCTCTCTACTTCCTAAAGCTTTTATGCCGCACCTTAAACCCTATAAATAGGACTTAATGCCGCACCAATTCAAGAATCAAGCCTCAATTCATTCTCTGCCTTCATATATCCATTCACCCATACACCTAAGTCCGAAAACCTGTCCCTAGACCTTGTGCCGCAGCAAAGAAGAGGAGGAGGAGCCTTAGACATTCATGCCATTCAAGTTCGAGTGCTGGAAGTTTTAGGTGTTTCCTTTCCTTTGATTTCAATGTTTAAATTCAATACTCTTTGTTTTGTACGTATGAGGAACTAAACCCCCCTTGGCTAGGGGGGGATTCGAAACCATGTTTATGCTTGCTATATGATTTGATTACCTCTAGTTGTGATTCATAAATTGTGATTTCAATTTACTTATCCGTTTGAACTAAAATTGATTTGTGTATGTTGGTTAAGAGGGCCCGCTTAGTTTGCATGCATAAATTGAATGCTAGGATATAAGGGAATTTCACCTAATCGTTAGGAACTTATATTTGCAAGTAGTAAAGGTTGTTGATCACAATCGCGTTAAGTAAATTCTTGGCATAAGTTTCATGCAATTCATAGTAACGAATGCCTCGTCAATGCTTATGGTTTTCATAGAACTTAATGATTCTTCCTGATGTGAAAATTACTTGACACACAAATTAAACCCTATTTTTGACAATTGTAGCAATAATGTAAGTAGGGATCGTTCTAGGCCGGGGATTAACTAGGGATTGCTAAACACTTGAAACTGACTCAAAAACGTAAAAACATAGTTTAAAACACTAATCTAGACTCAAAGAATGCAAAACTAACTTCTAAAACACTAAGACAATTCAAAAGACTCAAAACAGCAAACAAACACTCAAAACTGCCTTAAAACCACTTTCTGGGCAGTTCTGAGCACTAAGGAAGAATTTGGACGAAAATATGTTATGACTTGACTCAAAAGACTAAAAGAAAACAGATTTAGACTCTAAAAACAAGACTTAAAAGCAAGGGCGATTGTTTTGACGAGATTGAAGTTTAAAACTAAAACTTGTAACCAAACTTTTAAGAAAAACGAATTCTGATGAATTAAGAAGGGTGAAAGGCTAGTTAGAGGGATCCTCATCCACACATGAACATATGCATACAACTTGATTCCCAGTTACTCTTTCGATAAACCATGAATGACAATGCTCCGAATTAATTGTATTGAACTAATCAATTCCCAGATTTCCCTAGATTCATTGAATTGAATGGATAACGCATCACAACCAAATTATTCTTTCTCAAACTCCCTAACTATGGAATACGCATGATAGAGACATTCAACAAAGATCATTAAGTTCAATGGAAATCATGAACATTGACAAGGCATTCATAACTATGGAAGACGCATGTTAATCCAACCTAGGGTTTACTCAACATGATTGTGACTAGCAACCTTTACTACTTGTGAATATAAGTTCATAACGATTAGGTGAAATTCCCTTATATCCTAGCATCAAATTCATGCATGTAAACTAAGTATGCATCCTTAATCAACACACAAGAACAAGTTCTTAATAAAACAGATAAGCAAACCACATTCATAGTTCATGAAATCATAACTGGAGGAAATCAATTCATATAAAACATATATCCATGGCTTCAGATTCCTCCCCTAACTAATAGGGGTTTAGTTCCTCATGATAGCAATTAAACAAAGAAAAATGAATTGAAACATTAAAAACAAAGATAGACAACACCTAAGAACGCTCCAGCAATAGTCACGACTTAGAGTGGCACCTTCTCCTTCCTTCCTTGAATAGCTGCGGCACAAGATGGGTTTTCTGGGTTTTGGGGACGGGTTTGGTGAAGGATGGATGATGATGAATGGCGTAAGGGGTTGTTTTGGAGGAAGAACTGGCAGATGACTGGGTGTGTGAAGGCAGAGAATGAATGGAAGGCTTGATGATTTAAATGGCACGGCAGGAAGGCTATTTATAGGGGTTAAGGTGCAGCATTGCCTTATGAATCAGGGAAGGATTGCACAACCTAAACCCATCAGGAATAGGCCATCTAGAAGGTAGGAAATCCCAAAGGACAAGGATTCCATGCGGCAGATATGTGTGGTTTCCTAACAGGATATTTGGTCTTCTAGAAGAACTAAAACCATCTAGGAAAAGGGATAAGGGTGCGGCAAGGCTTAGGGTTTCTAGAAACTTAATTTAAATGTCCCCCAATCAGAAAATAAACCCTCAATGCATCAGGAATTGAATTAGAAAATGATTAGGATGGGATAAGGTTTGTTAAGATAAGATAAGGTTGTTTGGATAATGTTTTGGATAATTCTCCTTCCTTTGAGCTGATTCCTTATCTTCAATGATTTGAATTTATTTCTCCAACCTTGAAACATATTCCTAGCTCCATTTGGGCTCCAAATTCGTCCATCTTCATGCCCACTGCATGTGCTATCCACTCCAAGCCCAGATTTGCTCTAAAATGCTCCAAAATGCATCTTTTTGCCAACTTTGCTTCTTGGACCTAAAAATACACGAAAATGACTTTAAACACTATACTAAGCAACAAATAGCTAAGCAAATGCAAGAAAACACACTAACTAAGTAGCATAAATATGCTCCTATCAAATTCCCCCGCACTTAGCTTTTGCTAGTCCTCGAGCAAAACGAAACAAAACATAACCTAAACCTTCCAACGTTCACCTCAGGGATTTTCAATGATACATAACATGCCAAAGATCATTACTCCCACAGATTTTAGTTATCCCTACCCTTGAGCACATACTTAAACATAGTTACCATTCATTATCTCGCATTTAATCAATTAAAACAACATTTTGAATGTAGTAACATGCCTTAGAGAATGCCTCAATTCCTTACTAGATATGCACTCAATTACACAGATTTTCTGACTACACTCCCTACACTAGGTATATGTGAGAAGATTGATGTAAATATGAAAACTAATACTCACATATGTGTATAACAAGAAAAGCATTTTCTGGAATACATGTTTATATATAATCTCATGAACGGAATGCTACTACTTAGACGCGAGAACCAGGGACACCATATGCTCATACCAAATTCAAACTCCACATATTGAAACACACAACACTCAAGATTGAAGTATAGGGTTGTAACGGGGCTAAGGGGTATTGGCTAACAAAAAAGGTAAAGAAAACAAACGTTCTTGAAGCAATAGCAAGCAAAGTAATGAATATGACACTTAGAACTCCCTTTCTTGAATGCAGCCGCACACTTTGAACACAAAGGGGAAGATCACACATACTTAGGTCCAAATTCAACTTTTTGGACCCTTTCTTCAACAACCAACACTTGTGAGCTTAATCTCACTTATTTTGAACACTTTTCACACTTTTTCACATACTTTTCTTTTTCTTTTCTTTTTCTCACGAATTTTCTTCTTTTTTTTTTTTTTTTCTTCTTCTTCTAACCGTGCCCTTTTTGATATTTTGGCACACAAAATCACCAAAAACCTTCCCCCACACTTGTTTGCTGCCCAATAACGAACAAAGGGAATTCATTCTTAGGTCATGCTCACTATGCCTTACGAACAAGGGTAAGGATGGTCCTAATCTAGGCTAGGTAAGGATAATGTGGCTAACAAAGAAAATAGGCTAAATATGGCTCAAAAGGCTAAACCTACAAAACACAATGAAATAGGGAGATACGGCAATTTGGCTATGGTGGTCACTACACAACTTCATCTTGTTATGTGTTATGCTAATCAATTTCATGCTTTGAATGAAATGGTTATGAGTTCTAGTATTTGGAACTAAATGATGAAACGCATTCCAAGTAGCAACCAAGCAAAGAATAATGAGATCATGCAACGACTTTAGAAAACAAAGAATGCACAGATTTTTAACTCTCCAAAGAACGTTAAAGGCTCAAATCTCTCAAGGTTGTACCGTTAGTTTGAGTTACTTCCTTCAAGCATGTTACAAAAACTGATTTTATCCTTTTTGTGATTACATGTGAATTCATGAATGTCAACTATAACCAAGCATAAACCAAAGAGCATATCAAACTTCAATCCATGTTTGTAACTTTCTTTAACAGTCATGCAATTAAAAACCAAATCCTCATCATTGTGTTGGAAGGTACCCTAAGACACAAACACACAAAACCGACTCTTTTTGGGTTTTTCAAAACAATTTTTCAAATTTTTATGGGATTTTCGGATTTTGCTTTTCAAAACACACTAAAAGACTCCAAAACAGCTTAAAAACACTTAAAAACACTGAAAACAACATTCAAAGTGATAGGTGATAAAAACCCACGAATTTCATGCAAAAACACTTTGTTACCCCCCCCACACTTAAACCAAACATTGTCCTCAATGTTTCAAGCATAGACTCACACACAAGCAAGCAAACAACACAACTAACAAACATAACAGAGATGGCAAAGTAAAAGCAATAAAGAGTAGGGTTTAGAAACGCAAATCTGGTTGTAGAGCCGGAGAATTCCTAGGTCCTCTTTATTTGCATGGGTTGCCTCCCAAGAAGCGCTTGCTTTAACGTCTTCCAGCCGGACGAACCTTCCTTCTATTCTTCAATGGGGCCCACGGCATTAAAAGATATGTCCTCCGCAATGTGCTCTTCAAAGTGCTCATAATAAGGCTTCACTCGATGTCCATTCACTTTGAACTCTTGTCCCGTCTTTAAACTTTGAATTTGGACTGGACCATGAGGAAATACATTAGTAACACTAAATGGACCAATCCACTTAGAACGCAACTTACCTGGAAATAGACGAAGGCGAGAATTGAAAAGTAACATTTTCTGCCCTATAGAGAATGTCTTGCTACGAATCATCTTGTCATGGAATGCCTTCGTTTTCTCCTTGTAGATCCGTGCATTCTCATAAGCTTCATTCCTAATTTCTTCTAACTCATTCAATTGAAGCTTTCTATGAAGACCTGCGGCATCAATGTCCATATTAAATGTTTTGACAGCCCAATGTGCACGATGCTCTAACTCGACGGGAAGATGACATGGTTTCCCATAGACTAGCCGAAATGGGGACATTCCAATTGGGGTTTTATAGGCAGTGCGATACGCCCACAATGCATCATTCAAACGCAAGCTCCAATCCTTCCTCGTTGGCCTAACGGTCTTCTCCAAAATCTGCTTGATTTCTCTATTTGAGACCTCGGCTTGCCCACTGGTTTGAGGGTGATAAGGTGTGGCAACCTTGTGCGTGACATTGTACTTTTTGAGCAGCGCCTCAATGGTTCGATTGCAAAAATGGGAACCCCCATCACTGATTAGGACTCTTGGCATTCCAAACCTTGCAAATATGTTAGTCTTAACAAATTCTGCAACCACTTTAGAATCATTAGTTCGGGTGGCTTTTGCTTCCACCCATTTCGACACATAATCCACAGCAAGCAAAATGTAAAGGAAACCATGTGAAGAAGGAAAAGGACCCATGAAATCAATACCCCATACATCAAAGATTTCAACACTAAATATGGGGTTTTGCGGCATTTGTTGTTTAGGACCTATATTGCCCGTTCTTTGACATCTATCACAAGTCATACAAAAAGTTCTAGCATCTCGAAAGATAGTACGCCAATAAAATCCACATTCTAACACTTTATGTGCTGTTCTTTGAGTACCAAAGTGACCTCCACATGCATAAGTGTGACAGAAAGTTAAAATTAAATTAAACTCAGAATCATGCACACACCTACGTAGAACCTGATCAGGGCAATATTTCCACAAGTATGGGTCATCCCAAACATAAAAACGTGCATCCTTTTTAAGTTTATCACTTTGGTGCTTGTTTAGCTCTTTTGGAATGTGTTTAGACACCAAATAGTTTACTACATCAGCATACCATGGCTCACTTACCTTGATGGACAGCAGCTGCACATCTGGGAATGTCTCTTGGATAGGCATGGCATCCTCCTCATGCACCATACGGCTCAAGTGGTCAGCCACCACGTTTTCACTCCCTTTCTTGTCCTGGATTTCAATATCGAACTCTTGGAGAAGAAGCATCCAGCGAATGAGTCTTGGCTTGCCCTCTTTCTTGGTGAACAAATACTTCAAAGCTGCATGGTCAGTGTAAATAATAACTTTAGTACCAAGTAAATAAGAACGAAACTTATCTAAAGCAAACACAACAGCAAGAAGTTATTTTTCAGTGGTAGAGTAATTCAATTGTGCATCATTCAAGGTCCGAGATGCATAATAGATGACATGGGGCTTCTTGTCCTTCCTTTGTCCCAAAACAGCTCCTAATGCATAATCAGAAGCATCACACATAAGCTCAAAAGGAAGGCTCTGTTGGAAATGTGCCCTAAAACCAATCATATGATGATACTTTACGAACATTTCACATGTTAAACTAATCTAGTTTAATATAAAGGGCAAAGATTATTGTTTTAAGCCGTCTCATATAAATGTTATATGCTTAAACGATAAGTCCAAGGAATATGTAATAGGGAGAATGTGATCTAAAGAAGTTAGATTCATGAGCCTATTCCCTTTCGAATACATATCCTAAATGTTCCTGATCATAGGATTGCCAATTGGGCATTGACAGTCCGTCAAGATCAGTACGTGCTATGTCTTCTCCTAGGGAGAGTGATTGGTCTCAACTCATCGGTGTGATTGACACCAAGATAAGTACGTGGGTGCTCAATAGTAAATGAGTCCACTGAACGCGATCAACGAGGAGTTCTCATACTCATGTCATATGAGAACTCCTGGTTGGGATAATGCAAAGTAGTCATTTGACCTGAGGCATCATAGTTGTCTTGTGGTTAGGCCCTTGATCTTTGGCTATGTCAAAGTCACTCAATCAGAGGGTGTCCACGGCATAGTTGGGGTTAAGCCACTTAGCCATGGAGGCAAGTGAATGCGCAACAAGGGATCTCTAACCTTCAAACGTTGAGGGAGAATACTCTATGATATGATTTAGAATCTCTGGCCAGAGTATGAATGAGATTTAGGAATTTGTTCCAAATCACATTCAAGGTAATCATATAAGTAAGAGAATCACATTGGATAGTAGACATGAATAAACTATTAATCCAAACAATGTGGTCAAGAGTATTGTATTAGAGAAAGACCGTATTGCATTGTAATCCCAAACTGAATAGGTTCTCCAACCTCTTCTGATTAGCTTGGGTAGCCATGACATACTGCTAGGTGTCACTCATGGCTTGTGGAATCCCTAAAGATGTATAATCACTAAAGGGAGAATTGAAAGTAAGTTTCAATTGACAATCGATTAGTAAGAGTTCTAATCGCCCACTGCCTCGCTAAAAGGAACCTAATGGATCGCACACCGTGTAAGGTAATGATTAAAGGATAAAACGAGGATGAGTAAGGATAATTAAATGGTTTAATTATTTATGGCTAGGATTAATTAATATGTTAATTAATCAAACAAATAAGTTCGTTATAGACCTCGGGTTAGTTTTGGGCCGCAAGGCCCAATGGGATTTGAATGTCAAGCCCATTAGCTCAAGATGTATGACAACTTGAAAACACAAAGGGCTTGAAAGCCCAATAAACCCTTAAGTGGCCGGCCATATAGAGAGGGGTAGTGAACTTGGCTTAATTGCAAGTTTGCCACTCGATTGTGATGAGGTATAAAGGCAACTTTATAGCCATTTCATCATTAGAGTTTCTTTTGGAGAAAATTGGAGAGAACATCTCTCTCCCTTTCTCTCTAGGAGGCCGGCCCCCTTGGAGGGGATTAGCTAGCAATCCTTCCTCCTCCAAGGTCACTCATCTTCTTCCTTCACCATCCTTGGTGTCGAAAATTAGAGGTCTCCTACCTTGGGGACTTTTTGGAGAATCAATTCTTCCATCCATATCCATGGAGCCAAGAAGCAAGGAGACAAAGGAAAGAAGGCCCTCACATGGGTGATTAACCTTTGCTAAGCAAAGAGGTGCTTCAAAGGTATAAAAGTTTCTCAACTCCTTTCTTTAAGATTTGAGTTGAGTCTTGGTTCACCATAACTACTAGGCTTTGAATTTCATGGGTAATGTTTTGTTTTGAGTACATACAAGCATGATTCCGCCTTAAATGTTAATTGCATGCTATAGATGTTGCTCAAATGAACATGTTTTTCACAAATTTGCCTTCAAGTGGTATCAGAGCCTAGGTCTAGTAGTTGGTGAATCCTTTTGGGTTTTGTAGTTCATAGTTTGTGATTTGAATGTTGTAATTGTTACAAGCTTTATTCTTGCTTCTTTGAATATAAATTTTGTTAGAAAATTTGCCATCTCAAATGTTGTAGATGTAGTTCATATGAGCATGAATTTTGGAGCTAAAATTTGGTGCCATGTTTTTAGGGAAATTCGGCCAAATCCAAAGGGTGGATTTTTGGGTTCATGTTTGTCTTGTTAAAAGTGTTTTAAAGTGACATTAGGAACCCCTAAGTACCCTAGGATGTTAACCCTCTTTTATGTAGTGAAAATTTGAGTTTTATTGAGAGAAAACATTCATGGAGCTCTTATGAGTTTTCATGTGTGTTCTTCAATGTTCTTGTTGTTCTTATCAAGAACAAAAAGGTTTGGAGTTTTGATTCAAAGTGTTTGGTGTTTTTCATATAGTTTTGGTTTATTTTTTATTAGTGATGGATGTTTTATGTCTTTATTGTTTGACAAAACATTTTCTTACAACTCATACCAATCAACTTTTCCACACCTACCTATCAACTTTTTCAAAACACTTTCAAATTTTGAATTTTTCACCAAAACCTTTCCCCCCCCCCCTCCTTTTTCACTACCAAAACCGGCCACCCTATTAAGTAGGGTACTTTTGGGGCTTTTATGCAATTACATAAAGTTTTGATACTTTTGTGTATTTGTGCTTTGACCCGAAAGTTTACGTTTTTATGTAAAGGCCCAAAATCACTAAAGGACAAATTGTTTTGCTCCTTTAATGAAGTTTTTGCATTTGTTGAAATTTTTGGGTTCTAGTTGTAATTACATGAAGTAGTGGACTTTTGTGTTTTTACAAAGTGACCCCAAAAGTTTGTGTTTTGCAACATAGCCCAATGGTTGAGGTTATTGTTTTTTGGCCCAAATTAGTAGAGAACAAAATAGTTTTGTATCTTTAAATGAGAATTGGATTTTCATTTCTTTTAGCTCTATTTAAATCAATTCTATGGATACAAAAACCAAATGAAAATGTTGCATTCAAGTTTAATTAGTTAAAGCGTTAATTAATTAAAGAAAGGGTGATTATGAACCTAAGCCTACGATAATTGAGCTATGTGAAAGGCCGTCTCAAATTTGTTTGAACCATGGGAATGTGTAGATTAATTTTGGTTGTAATTTGATATGATCAAATGTTGTAAAAGAGCATAAGCTCTTCTTTACTTTAAAGTAATTTGTTTTGATCAAATGTTGTAAAGAGCATAAGCTCTTCTTTACTTTAAAGTACTCATTTCTTGTTTATTTGATATGCATGAAATTGGAGTAGTTGGGTCCAACGCCCAATAGGAGAAACACGCCTTAATATGATTAAATGCGTAACTAAAATCAATCACCATCCCTAGACCGAGATCCAACACTAGGCTCGTGTTGGATCGAATCAAAGGTTCATAGTCATCCTAAGGCCCTAAGGTAACTATATAGTCCATCAATGAATGCAAAGCTTATGTTAGTAGTACCATATACTCTTGCTTTAAAAACCGTTTTACAAGCTTAGTGGGAGTATCATATACTACTAAATCAATCAAAAGGACCAATAGTTGTAATAGGACCAAATTGTTTTAATAAGATTAAAATAAATGCTTATATGTGATGAGACCTAAAACCCTCAACTAAACCATTATTAAGTTGATAAACGTGAGAGTGCTTTGAACACTCTTTCGTGGCCTTCCACCGTGGTAGGCTCCGATCGTTTGTGACTCGTACACCGACTTCACCCTATCATGGGGGAGTACAAAGTGCGTGCTTACACTCAGGAAGAGTCCTATATGCATACATGATGTTGTGAAGGTAGGCAACGAAAATGATCAACATCATATCATTGTGAGGTTGTTCTTGAACCCCTACTCGAACTTGCATGGTGGGAATGACTTAACTAAGTGCAATCGAGCCAACATCATATCATTGTGAGGCTTCATTCTCCAGAGGCCAAATAAGATGGTGATAGGAGCATATTTATGCTACTTAGTTAGTGTGTTTTCTTGCATTTGCTTAGCTATTTGTAGCTTAGTATAGTGTTTAAAGTCATTTTCGTGTGTTTTTAGGTCCAAGAAGCAAAGTTGGCAAAAAGATGCATTTTGGAGCATTTTAGAGCAAATCTGGGCTTGGAATGGATAGCACAAGCAATGGGCATGAAGATGGACGAATTTGGAGTCTAAATGGAGTTGGGAATATGTTTCAAGGTTGGAGAAATAAATTCAAATCATTGAAGATAAGGAATCAGCTCAAAAGAAGGAGGATTATCCAAAACATTATCCAAACAACCTTATCTTATCTTATCTTATCCAACCCTTATCTTATCTTAACAAACCTTATCCTATCCTAATCCTTTTCTAATTCAATTCCTGGTACAATGAGGGTTTATTTTCTGATTGGGGGACATTTAAATTAAGTTTCTAGAAACCCTAAGCCTTGCCGCACCTAGCCTTCCAGAAAACCTGATTTCCTTGCCTTGCAAGGCTTTCTAGAAGCCTTATCCCTCCTTATCCAAATCTGCCCCACCTTAGGCCCTTTCCCATTGGAAATCTGATTGTTTTGAGCCTATTTCTGGATGGATTTGGCTTTCTAGAAGTCCTAATCTGATTCACCTAGGGTTTTTGGTGCCTATATATATATTAATCAACCCTTTGCCGTACACACCACCCTCCATATACATCATTCACGTCAGAAATCATCCACCACTCTCTGCCGCCCCTTTCCTTCACCATTCTCCATAGTTTCTGACCTAATTCACCCTTTGCCATGCCATATCATCCACACAAACCCAGAAAACCCCTCTTGTGCCGCAGCTATTCAAGGAAGGAAGGAGAAGGTGCCACTCTAAGTCGTGACTACTGCTGGAGCGTTCTTAGGTGTTGTCTATCTTTGTTTTCAATGTTTCAATTCAGTTTTCTTTGTTTAATTGCTATCATGAGGAACTAAACCCCTATTAGTTAGAGGGGGAATTTGAAGCCATGAATATATGTTTCTTATGATTTGATTTACTCCAGTTATGATTTCATAAATTGTGAATGTGGTTTGCTTATCTGTTTTATTAAGAACTTGTTCTTGTGTGTTGATTAAGGATGCATACTTAGTTTACATGCATGAATTTGATGCTAGAATATAAGGGAATTTCACCTAATCGTTATGAACTTATATTCACAAGTAGTAAAGGTTGCTAGTCACAATCATGTTAAGTAAACCCTAGGCTGGATTAACATGCGTCTTCCATAGTTATGAATGCCTTGTCAATGTTCATGATTTCCATTGAACTTAATGATCTTTGTTGAATGTCTCTATCATGTGTATTCCATAGTTAGGGAGTTTGAGAAAGAATAATTTGGTTGTGATGCGTTATCCATTCAATTCAATGAATCTAGGGAAATCTGGGAATTGATTAGTTCAATACAATTAATTCGGAACATTGTCATTCATGGTTTATTGAAAGAGTAACTGGGAATCAAGTTGTATGCATATGTTTATGTGTGGATAAGGATCCTTCTAACTAGCCATTCACCCATTTAAATCACCAATTTCGTGCCTTTTTAAGTTGTCTTTACAATTTTGTTTGTTTAAGTTTAAATTCGTTCAAAACCAATCCCCTGTTTTTAGTTTGTGTTAGTAGAGTCTAAATTCGTCAAATCTTGAGTCTCTTAGTCTTTTGAGTCACTTTGAGTCTTAATTTCGTTCAAATCAATCTTAGGTGTTAGTTTAGAGTCTAGATAACTTGTTTTGTGTGTTTTAGGTCTATTTAGCTTGTTTTGAGTCTTTAGAGTCCAGAAACTGTTTAATTGAATTCTATTTGCTGTTTTGAGTTTGTTTTGAGTTATTTGAGTCAAGTTAGGTTGTTTAAAGGTGTCTAGAGTTAAAATTCGTCCAAATTGATCCCTAGTACTTGTCTTCATTGTTTAAAGTCCAGTTTATTGTTTTAGAGTCTAATTTGTGTAGATTAGCATCCCTTCTAATCCCTGGCCTAAAACGATCCCTACTTTCATATACTACGTCGATAGGGTTTTAATTTGAGTGTCAAGTAATTCTCACATCAGATGGGTACTTACATTAGATGTAAATGAGTAAGCGTACTCTCTCATTATTATTGTTGCTAGCCAACATCATATCATTGTGAGGGGGGCTTGGTAATAGTGAGCCTCCCATACCCTACTAAGAGTTTTCTCCAAAACTCTCGAATTCCGATGAGGGATATGGAATTTGTCGAAAATAGTGGGTGGTGCTATTTGATTTAAAGACCCGGATCAAATGGCTTAAAATCAATCAATTTATATTTGTTACGTATTTATTTACTGATATATTTGCAAACGCTATCCAAAACTTGACAAAGAAAAGCCAAAGGCTTTAGTTTCCGGACTTGGTACCACAATCCCATAGATTGTCTTGAATGGATTGCATATGTGCCTAAGTAGTCTCATCCTCACAATTTTCCTATTGATAATGTATCATTGGAAGAACATGTTAGATAAGTCTATCATAAAGAGGACAACACAAACAACCAATGCTTATTCCTTTGTTGTATGAACAAAGAAACTTATAAAGATTAGCACAAAGACATGAACACTTTTTGTGTCATAGTTCTTCACTTACAAATCGTTGTATGAAGAAATAAGAGTTGCTTAGAACAACCCTTAGTTTATGCAAACACTAGTGCTTGTTTCTTTGTTAAATGAACAAGGAACTTGAGAAGTAAGCACAAGGGCATGGACACTTAATGTGCCATGATTCTTCACTTACAAATTGTTGTATGAAGAAATGAGAGTTGCCTTGAACAACTCTTGAAAGTTTGTAATCTTGTTTAGAACAAGATGGTTGGTTGACAAAAATAGTCCATCAATATGGACTTATGATGATTTTGAATCATTGAGTGTTGAAGTGTTAAACCACTTCACGAGAGGGAAACTAGGCTAGGACTTCACCTTTGTGTCCCTATCCATATGGTTCACTAAGTTTATAGTAAACTATATAGTGAACAATAGCCGTACGCTCTCCAAATCGTTTGATGTGTTTAACACAATTGAAATAAGTTTCAAGAGAGACAGTGGGAGTTTAGGGACCATGACTATTGTAGTCAAGGGAGAAGTCAAATGAAGAAGGCAAAATAACTCCAAGGGAACAAACTTTCCTTATGAAAGGATGGACATTGGAAGGGGTATATGCAAGAAATGTCTTGCAAGTGTCAAGAACACACATTTCGAAGGTGTTGTAAATTGTTCTTGAATAGTTCAAAACAGTTTGTTCTTCTACTTGAATGCTTGATTCCGTATTAGTAACTATGTTTTTACAATCGTTGTAAAAGTGTGGCTAATAAGAAGTAGAAGATTAATGAGAGAAGAGAAAGTACTTCACATTCAGAACGTGAATCAAATATAGATCTCTGCGAAAGCAGATAGTACTTACTTCCTCATATGAACTACCAAAGGAATTGGAAAAACAAAGATTGTCTTTACGTTCCAGTTTGAATAAAGGAACTTAATTCCGTCACTATAAGAGATGGATGAATGTTTTGTTTGACAAAACATTGTTCTTTATTAATCAATGATTGGATTATTATAATCTAATTGATTGTCTCTATAGTAGAGATAATGTGGTAGTGTTAACTGTTTAGAATATGACGATGCTTAAAACCCAAAAGGTTGCAAGGTAGTGACTAATCCCAACTTAGTTGTGACACCTCTAAAAACATAAATTATGAGTTGGTCATAGATGGATACTTTGGATCGTTAGGTCCGGATCCAATGCCTTCTTGTTGAAATTGTATAGAGGCGAAATGTTCGAATCTTTATTCTTTAGGAAAGAAGAAAGAATCACAAAGTAGTTGAGGTTAATTCACTTAGATGATAGTGGCACTTGTCCACAACATAATACTACTCATGTTGTATGACATTCACCGAAGATCGTTCTCGGTTGGACTATCGTTTATTTTGAATAAACAAAAGTCCGAATACTTTGCAAAAGGTTTCAAAGAATTCAAGAATGAAAGTTGATGAGTAAGACGTCTAAAGTATTTACCTCCTTAGATTTGATCCAAGGAAATATAACACTTTAGAAGAGTTTCCTTGATAGAAATCAAGGAAAGTAGCATCATAAGATAACGGATTTCTCCATTAGGAGAATAACGAACTTGAATAAGACTTAGTTCGTTGGATGTTATCAATTACCCACATATATAGGATATATATACTTCTAAGACAATATGATTGTCAATTAGAAGATCTTCCAAAATTTTCATAACTCCATAAGATGTAGTTGGAAAGAAAGACAAGTCTTAATCGTGTTAAGATTTGGGGTTGTGTGCTAATAAGCAATATTTGTTTGAGAACAATCTTGTGGGATATCCTTAAATTAACTTTTGGATATCACTTATATAAACCAACTAATAAATGTTATTTGTTGGGTAGTTCATTGTAATCCTACAGTAGGATTTGCCTAAGATAGAGCAAATGAACGAGAGATAGAACTCAAAGAATGGGTTCTTTGAGTGACAAGATGATGATCAACAAATATAACAACCTAGTTCCTACACCACAAGCTCCAAATGTAGTTGAGAAGGATTTATAAACCGTCTCAGTTGAATGGTTTGAACTTTATGACCATGTCATAGAGTTACACCTCTTAATTCGAAAGAAATAAGAATGAAAATCCTTATGACTACATTGAGTGTATATACAACATTTACTCAAGGAAATGGTATAGTACCATTTGACCCGAAATAATGAAACCTTCGTAGCTAATTGGTAGCTTAAGGTGACTACAATCAAAGAGATTGGTTGACTTGGAAGAAACCATCTTTGACGTAGTCTTGGTTTCCATTAATTCGAGGATTGCTAACTACAACTAAACGGTGATTGAATGGTTGGACATAATATGGGTTTCCGAAACCATTACCAAGATAGTCTTGATAATATATGTCTAAAACTAAGAATCACAAGACGTGTAAGTTGTAAAGATCCATCCATCATGAATCTTAGCAAGCTAGTGGGAGCTGTAAGCGTCTTTGATAGGAGCATATTTATACGACTTTGTTAGCTTGTTTCCTTGCATTTTCTTTAGTTAGTTTCTACTTATTATAGAGATTTAAGCTATTTTCGTGTGTTTTCAGGTCCAATTGGCAAAGTTGGCAAAAAGATGCAATTTGGAGCATTTTAGAGCAGTTTTGGGCTTGGAATGGATAGCACAAGTATGGAGCAAGATGGATGGACGAATTTGAAGTTCAAGAGAGGCTAGGAATGTGCAAAAGAGTTGAAGAAATAAATCCAAGTCAAAGAAGATAAGGAATCAGCTACAAAGAAGGAGAATTATCCAAAACCTTATCTTATCCAAACTAACCTTATCTTACCTTATCTTATCTTATCCTATCCTAATCTTATCCTACCTTAATTCCAGCTACAAGGGGGACTCCTTTTCATATTAGGAAGCCTAAAACCTGTTTTTAGGAGGCCTTTTTGTTCTAGAAACATGCCACAACACTTCTTTCTAGAAGCCCTAAAAATCTGATGCCCTAACCTTTCTAGATGGCCTTTTCCTTGTTGGTTTGGAGTCCTAAATCCTTTTCCTTTACAACCTAGGCCAAGTAATTCCTAGGCCTATAAATACAAGTTTATGCTGCACCATTCAGACCACCACACTCTACTATAACTCACCTACATCCATCCACCACACACTCATTGTGCCGCAGCCTTGCAAGGAAGGAAGGAATCTGGAGCGTTTTCTAGGTGTATTCTATCCTTTGTTTTCAATGTTTAATTATATTTATATTTGTTTGATTGCGAACATGAGGAACTAATTTCTTTATAGTTAGAGGCGAATTCGAAGCCATGGACATATGTTTTATATGAATTGATTTCCTCCAGTTATGATTTCATGAATCGTGAATGTGGTTTACTTATCTGTTGTATTAAGAACTTGTTCTTGTGTGTTGATTAAGGAGGCCTACTTAGTTTGCATGCATGAATTTGATGCTAAAATATAAGGGAGTTTCACCTAATCGTTACAAACTTATATTTACAAGTAGTGGAGGTTGCTAGTCACGATCGCGTTAAGTAAATTCCTGGCAGGAGTGTCATGCTTTTCATAGTCACGAATGTCATGTCAATGCTTGTGATTTTCACAAAGCTTAATGATCTTTGTTTCGTGTCTCTATCATGCTTTTCATAGTTAGGGAGCTTAATAAAGAATGATTTGGGTTGTCGTATGCTTTTCATCCAATTCAATGAATCTAGGGAAATCTGAGAATTAATTAGTTCTACACAATTAATTTGGGGCATTGTCATTCATGGTTTGTTGAAAGAATAACTGGAAATCGATTTATATGCATATGTTCATGTGTGGAGAATGGCCCTCTAACTAGCCTTTCACCCATCCAAAGCACCCAATTTCGTACCTTTGTTACTTTCTTTCTTTAATTTGCTTAGTTTTAGTTAATTTCGTCAAAAACCCAATCCCCTTTACTTTGTTGTGTCAAATTAGTTAGAATCTGTCTAAATTAGGTTTTCTTTAGTGTTTTGAGTCTTATTAGTCTAGAATTCGTCCAAATAACTCCCTAGAGTCTGTTTTGAGTCTAGTTGTTAGTTTTGTGCTGTTTTAAGTTGTTTTGAGTCTTTAGAGTCTAGTTTAGTATTTTGGAGTCTTATTTGTGTCGATTAGCATCCCTTCTAATCCCCAACTAGAACGATCCCTACTTACACATACTACATTGATAGGGTTTAAGTTTGAGTGCAATTTAATTTCACATAAAATTTTGGCGCCGTTGCCGGGGATTAGCAAATTTGCTAATCCCCCGTGTTTCTGTTTGTGTTTTTATTTTTACGTTTTAGTTTTTGATTTTGTTTTGTTTTGTTTTCTTTGTTTCAGGTACTAGACATGGCAATTGCCAACATTCAAGCTCAATTGGCCAATCTTACTTCTCAATTGTCCCAGATTGCCAAAAGAACCACATTGCACACTGCCCCTACATTTAATGTACCCTATGGGCAAGGACATCAAACTCGTCAATTCACTGCAAACGGAGGTGCTTGGGGTTATCAAAGCCATAACCAATCAAGGGACAACATGTTTTCCAACGCTTACAATTCGGATTGGAGAGATTATTCAGATTATATGTGGGAGGAACCTCAACAAATTCAACAAGGTGGATATTGGCAGCAAGAGGAGGAGTTCTATTTAAGATCTGTGCAGCCACTACAACCTCATATACAATATGCCCAACCCAACTCAGGTTCGTCAATAGATTTTGATCAAATTCTTGATGAATTAAATTCTTTGGCGCAGGGTTCACAAAATCAAGCTAAGGAGGTTCAACAAGAAGGATATTGGCAGCCATATGAGGAGTTTCATTCAAGACCTATGCAGCCACCACAGCCTCCCCCACAACAATTCCAATCGAATTCAAGTATGTCCACGACTTATGATATACTAACTTCTTTCACGCAGGGCTCACAACAAGAAGGGTATTGGCATTCATCTGAGGAGATCTATCAAAAGCCATATGAACCACCACAGCCTCAACCATATTCGGCCCAACCAAGTTCAGTTTCGTCAATGGATAATGATAAAATTCTTGAGTTACTCACTTCTTTATCTCAGGGACAAGAAAATCAAGACAAAAGGGTGGACCATTTGGAAAAGCAAATTGGATAGATAGCGGAATTCATAGGACGTATTCTAGAGCAAAGTGAACTCTCCAACTCAACTATTGTCAATTCGATGGGAGACTTTGAAATTGCTGATGCTATCACTTTGGAAAGTGCTATGGAGATTGGTGGAGACTCTAAAACGTCCAAACATACCTTAGAAGTGGACAAAGAGCTGCTGATTGAGGAGGAGGAAGAAGACACACTCATAGCAAGGGAAGAACAACCCTTGCCCCAGCCCCCTAAGCCCTCTCAACCACCCACCACAAGTAAGGACGTCCCAAATTCAATTCATTCCAATGTTATTCCTCCGAATGCACCTTTTCCTTGCAGGTTCATGATTTCCAAGAACGAAGAAAGTGAAAACAACATCGTGGAAGCCTTCCCAAAGGTGCCAAGTACTATCCCGATTCTTGTTACAACAAATCCAGTTCCAAAATGTGTTGAGATTTTTGAAGAGAATTGTACCTCAAGAAGAATGATTCAAGAGAAAGAAGTGGCTGGAGAATATCAAGAATGGATCAAAGAGGATGTTCATGAGACAATAAAACCCAAAGAAGTTGAATTTTATGACACGGGACAAGTCACAACCATCACATTCAATCTGGCCAAGTACAAAGTTCCTGAAACTTTCAAAGATGTGGTGTTTGTCCTTGAGTTCTCGTTGGAGCACACAGGTAAGCCACCTCTCCGAATTTCAAATTCGTTTTATACTAATATGTTGTTAATGATTCAGGCACCCACTCTAGAATTTAAACCATTGCTGAATCATTTCAAGTATCACCTTCCATTCAAAGATCAATTCCATGCCGTGGCCTCCAAGGAAGCATAATTGAAGGATTCGTCCGGCTAGAAGACGTTAAAGCAATCGCTTCTTGGGAGGCAACCCATGCAAATAAAGAAGAACTAGGAAGCTTCGGCCCTACAACCAGATTTGCGTTTCTAAACCCTACTCTTTATTGCTTTTACTTTGCATATTTTTCATGTTTGTTTGTTGTGTTGTTTGCTTGCTTTTGTGTGCGTCTATGTTTGAAACATTGAGGACAATGTTTGGTTTAAGTGTGGGGGGGTAAACAAAGTGTTTTGTTGAAGTGGGATTTTGTCACCTAGCACTTCTAAAGTTGTTTTTCACTGTTTTGAGTGTTTTTAGTGTGTTTTGAAATGTTTTTATGTGTCTTGAAAGAAAAATACGAAAATTTCATAAAAATTTGAAAAATTGTTTTGAAAAACCCAAAAAGAGTCGTTTTTGAGTCATTTTTGTGTGTTTGTGTCTTAGGGTACCTTCCAACACAATGATGAGGATTTGGTTTTTAATTGCATGACTGTTAAAGAAAGTTACAAACATGGATTGAAGTTTGATATGCTCTTTTGTTTATGCTTGATTATAATTGACATTCATGAATTCACATGTAATCATAAAAAGGATAAAATCAGTTTTTGTAACATGCTTGAAGGAAGAAACTCAAACTAACGCTACAACCCTGAGAAACTTGAGCCTATACGTTCTTTGGAGAGTTATTAATCTGTGATTTCTTGTTTTCTAAAGTCGTTGCATGATCTCATTATTTCTTTGCTTGGTTGTTACTTAGAATGCATTTCATCATTTAGTTCCAAATACTAGAACTTATACCCGTTTCATTTAAAACTAAAATTGATTAGCATAACATAAAACAAGATGAAGTTGTTTAGTTAAAACCAGAGCCAAAAAGCACCCCTTTCTCATTTGTTTTGTAGGTTTAACTCTTTTGAGCCATAATTAGCCTATTTTCTTTGTTTACCCATATTGTCCTTACCTAGCCTAGATTAGGACCATCCTTACCCTTGTTCTTAAGGCATAGTGAAGCATGAACTAGAGTGAATTCCCTTTGTTTGTTATTAGGCAGCAAACAAGTGTGGGGGAAGGTTTTTAGTGGTTTTGTGTGCCAAAATATCAAAAAGGGCACGGGGTAGAAGAAAAAAAAACAAAAAAAAGAAAAAAGAAAATTCGTGAGAAAAAGAAAAGAAAAAGAGAAGTATGTGAAAAAGTGTGAAAAGTGTTCAAAATAAGTGAGATTAAACTCACAAGTGTTGGTTGTTGAAGAAAGGGTCCAAAAGGTTGAATTCGGCCCTAAGTATGTGTGATCTTCCCTTTAGGTATCCAAGTTCGTGGCTGCGTTTTAAAAAGGGAGTTCTAAGTGTCATATTCATTACTTTGCTTGCTATTGCTTTGAGAACGTTTGTTTTCCTTACCTTTCTTTGTTAGCCAATACCCCTAGCCCCGTTACAACCCTATGCTTCAATCTTGAGTGTTGTGTGTTTCAATATGTGGAGTTTGGGATTGGTATGAGCATATGGTATCACTGGTTCTCGTGTCTAAGTAGTAGCTTTCCATTCATGAGATCATATATATACATGCATTACTAATTCCAGAAAATGCCTTCTTTGTTAATACATATGTGAGTGTTTAGTTTTTCATGTTTACATCAACCTTCTCACATATACCTAGTGTAGGGAGTGTAGTCAGAAAATCTGTGTGAAAATAGAGTGTATATCTTGTGAGAAATTGAGGGATTCTCTAAGGCATGTTACTACATTCAAAATGTTGTTTTAATTGATTAGATGCGAACTAGTGAGTGGTAACTGTGATTAAGTATGTCCTCAAGGGTAGGGATAATTAAAATCTATGGAAGTAATGATTTTTAACATGTTATGTTCCATTGGAAATCCCTGAGGTGAACGTTGGAAGGTTTAGGTTTAGTTTTTGTTTTCTTGTTTTGTTTTCCTCGAGGACTAGCAAAAGCTAAGTGTGGGGGAATTTGATAGGAGCATATTTATGCGACTTTGTTAGCTTGTTTCCTTGCATTTTCTTTAGTTAGTTTCTACTTATTATAGAGATTTAAGCTATTTTCGTGTGTTTTCAGGTCCAATTGGCAAAGTTGGCAAAAAGATGCAATTTGGAGCATTTTAGAGCAGTTTTGGGCTTGGAATGGATAGCACAAGTATGGAGCAAGATGGATGGACGAATTTGAAGTTCAAGAGAGGCTAGGAATGTGCAAAAGAGTTGAAGAAATAAATCCAAGTCAAAGAAGATAAGGAATCAGCTACAAAGAAGGAGAATTATCCAAAACCTTATCTTATCCAAACTAACCTTATCTTACCTTATCTTATCTTATCCTATCCTAATCTTATCCTACCTTAATTCCAGCTACAAGGGGGACTCCTTTTCATATTAGGAAGCCTAAAAACTTTTTTTAGGAGGCTCTTTTGTTCTAGAAACATGCCACAACACTCCTTTCTAGAAGCCCTAAAAATCTGACGCCCCAACCTTTCTAGATGGCCTTTTCCTTGTTGGTTTGGAGTCCTAAATCCTTTTCCTTTACAACCTAGGCCAAGTAATTCCTAGGCCTATAAATACAAGTTTATGCTGCACCATTCAGACCACCACCCTCTACTATAACTCACCTACATCCATCCACCACACACTCATTGTGCCGCAGCCTTGCAAGGAAGGAAGGAATATGGAGCGTTTTCTAGGTGTATTCTATCCTTTGTTTTCAATGTTTAATTATATTTATATTTGTTTGATTGCGAACATGAGGAATTAATTTCTTTATAGTTAGAGGCGAATTCGAAGCCATGGACATATGTTTTATATGAATTGATTTCCTCCAGTTATGATTTCATGAATCGTGAATGTGGTTTACTTATCTGTTGTATTAAGAACTTGTTCTTGTGTGTTGATTAAGGAGGCCTACTTAGTTTGCATGCATGAATTTGATGCTAAAATATAAGGGAGTTTCACCTAATCGTTACAAACTTATATTTACAAGTAGTGGAGGTTGCTAGTCACGATCGCGTTAAGTAAATTCCTGGCAGGAGTGTCATGCTTTTCATAGTCACGAATGTCATGTCAATGCTTATGATTTTCACAAAGCTTAATGATCTTTGTTTCGTGTCTCTATCATGCTTTTCATAGTTAGGGAGCTTAATAAAGAATGATTTGGGTTGTCGTATGCTTTTCATCCAATTCAATGAGTCTGGGGGAATCTGAGAATTAATTAGTTCTACACAATTAATTTGGGGCATTGTCATTCATGGTTTGTTGAAAGAATAACTGGAAATCGATTTATATGCATATGTTCATGTGTGGAGAATGGCCCTCTAACTAGCCTTTCACCCATCCAAAGCACCCAATTTCGTACCTTTGTTACTTTCTTTCTTTAATTTGCTTAGTTTTAGTTAATTTCGTCAAAAACCCAATCCCCTTTACTTTGTTGTGTCAAATTAGTTAGAATCTGTCTAAATTAGGTTTTCTTTAGTGTTTTGAGTCTTATTAGTCTAGAATTCGTCCAAATAACTCCCTAGAGTCTGTTTTGAGTGTAGTTGTTAGTTTTGTGCTGTTTTAAGTTGTTTTGAGTCTTTAGAGTCTAGTTTAGTATTTTGGAGTCTTATTTGTGTCGATTAGCATCCCTTCTAATCCCCGGCTAGAACGATCCCTACTTACACATACTACATTGATAGGGTTTAAGTTTGAGTGCAATTTAATTTCACATCAGTCTTATGAGAGAAAGATCAAATCGTTTGATTTCTCATAAAGATGTAAATGAATCTTTTGTTTACTAGGTTTACAAAAGATTAGTGGGAGTTAATCGTATTCCTAAATTTGAACATATATATGATATATTAATTTTAGAAATGAATGGAATTCTTCTTCGTTAAAAGTTATGACTTTAAACGTTCTATAATGATATAATGTATATGGGAGACATAGTCTATATACATGGGATGGAAATCTATAATGATAGATTTCAGTATATATAATTTGATTATATCAATCCCTAATGATAGACAAAAGATGCTAGGAAGTTTCCCATATGATGATAAACTTTAGTCAGAAGGACAATTCTAGTAAGACTATGAAGTTGCTCTTCACAAAGGGATTGTACCCCTTTGACTCCCAAAGAATTAATGCGTAAATAGAATCCTTTATGCGTACGCAGAAAGGTGATTTATGTATTTCATATTGTATGAAAAGCGTTGATATGAGTTGTACCAAGATTGGTACAAGACGATATCAATGCAAGCCCAGGATCAGAACCAAGGCAACTGTCAAGTGAGTCCTTATGTATTTAAGAAATACTAAAGGATAGATTCCTCAAGAATGAGGAAGAATTAAAGTAACGCAATGGAAGCGTAAAAGTATTAGATTATGAATCTAATATCGTATCCATCATTGGATGTCTCTTCATTTTGAATGAAGAGATAATTGGATATCTCTTTATTATGACTGAAGAGATATTTGGGTGGAAACATTAAAGGTAATGACTTTAGTGTCTTCCATCATGAATGCAAAATATATATCGCCATATAGAAGTTTACAACAATGTTGTTTGGATGGGAAAGTTCATTTATGAACTCTCCATTCGGTTCCAACCAGAAAGTGTCTGTAGTGTGCCGACACTACGACACTAATGGGGCGATAGCTCAAGCCAGGGAATCAAGGTCTCATCAAGATCCGAACTCAAATGAGAGACTGAACCACATGATTAAGAATCATGTATAATGGTGATGTCGTTATTCTCAAGGTTGCTTCTATGGATAACATATAGATATCCATTGTCTAGGCCTACTACTCAGCCATTTTTGAAATGACTACAGAAGAGGTATCATCACTGATGACTAAGCTGATTGGCTCTAGTGCAAGTGGGAGATTGTTGGAAATGTGCCCTAAAACCAATCATATGATGATACTTTACGGACATTTCACATGTTAAACTAATCTAGTTTAATATAAAGGGCAAAGATTATTGTTTTAAGCCGTCTCATATAAATGTTATATGCTTAAACGATAAGTCCAAAGAATATGTAATAGGGAGAATGTGATCTAAAGAAGTTAGATTCATGAGACCATTCTCTTTCGAATACATATCCTAAATGTTCCTGATCATAGGATTGCCAATTGAGCATTGACAGTCCGTCAAGATCAGTACGTGCTATGTCTTCTCTTAAGGAGAGTGATTGGTCTCAACTCATCGGTGTGATTGACACCAAGATAAGTACGTAGGTGCTCAATAGTAAATGAGTCAACTGAACGCGATCAACGAGGAGTTCTCATACTCATGTCACATGAGAACTCCTAGTTGGGATAATGCAAAGTAGTCATTTGACCTGAGGCATCATAGTTGTCTTGTGGTTAGGTCCTTGATCTTTGGCTATGTCAAAGTCACTCAATCAGAGGGTGTCCACGGCATAGTTGGGGTTAAGCCACTTAGCCATGGAGGCAAGTGAATGCGCAACAAGGGATCTCTAACCTTCAAACGTTGAGGGAGAATACTCTATGATATGATTTAGAATCTCTGGCCAGAGTATGAATGAGATTTAGGAATTTGTTCCAAATCACATTCAAGGTAATCATATAAGGAAGAGAATCACATTGGATAGTAGACATGAATAAACTATTAATCCAAACAATGTGGTCAAGAGTATTGTATTAGAGAAAGACCGTATTGCATTGTAATCCCAAACTGAATAGGTTCTCCAACCTCTTCTGATTAGCTTGGGTAGCCATGACATACTGCTAGGTGTCACTCATGGCTTGTGGAAGCCCTAAAGATGTATAATCACTAAAGGGAGAATTGAAAGTAAGTTTCAATTGACAATCGATTAGTAAGAGTTCTAATCGCCCACTGCCTCGCTAAAAGGAACCTAATGGATCGCACACCGTGTAAGGTAATGATTGAAGGATATAACGAGGATGAGCAAGGATAATTAAATGGTTTAATTATTTATGGCTAGGATTAATTAATATGTTAATTAATCAAACGAATAAGTTCGTTATAGACCTCGGGTTAGTTTTGGGCCGCAAGGCCCAATGGGATTTGAATGTCAAGCCCATTAGCTCAAGATGTATGACAACTTGAAAACACAAAGGGCTTGAAAGCCCAATAAACCCTTAAGTGGCCGGCCATATAGAGAGGGGTAGTGAACTTGGCTTAATTGCAAGTTTGCCACTCCATTGTGATGAGGTATAAAGGCAACTTTATAGCCATTTCATCATTAGGGTTTCTTTTGGAGAAAATTGGAGAGAACATCTCTCTCCCTTTCTCTCTAGGAGGCCGGCCCCCTTGGAGGGGATTAGCTAGCAATCCTTCCTCCTCCAAGGTCACTCCTCTTCTTCCTTCACCATCCTTGGTGTCGAAAATTAGAGGTCTCCTACCTTGGGGACTTTTTGGAGAATCAATTCTTCCATCCATATCCATGGAGCCAAGAAGCAAGGAGACAAAGGAAAGAAGGCCCTCACATGGGTGATTAACCTTTGCTAAGCAAAGAGGTGCTTCAAATGTATAAAAGTTTCTCAACTCCTTTCTTTAAGATTTGAGTTGAGTCTTGGTTCACCATAACTACTAGGCTTTGAATTTCATGGGTAATGTTTTGTTTTGAGTGCATACAAGCATGATTCCGCCTTTAAATGTTAATTGCATGCCATAGATGTTGCTCAAATGAACATGTTTTTCACAAATTTTCCTTCAGGCTCCAATCTGGTGGGACTATGATAGGGGCCGAAGTTAGCATCTCTTTGAGGTGGTTGAACGCCTTCTCACACTCCTCGTTGAAGTCAAAAGCCACATCTTTCTGGAGGGGACAGCAAAGAGGGTTTGAAATCTTTGAAAAGTCCTTGATGAATCACTTATAGAATCCTGCATGTCCAAGAAAAGAACGAACCTCTCTAACCGAAGTAGGAGAGGGTAAGTAACGTACAAGATCTATTTTTGATTTATCAACTTCAATTCCCCTTTCTGAAACGATATGCCCTAAAACTATGCCTTGTTTAACCATAAAGTGACATTTTTCCCAATTTAACACAAGGTTAGTTTCAACGCATCGCTTCAAGATTAATGTGAGATTTTCCAAACAACCATCAAACGAATCACCAAAGACACTAAAGTCATCCATAAATACCTCAATAATCTTCTCCACAAAATCTGAAAATATACTTACCATACATCTTTGGAAGGTGGCAGGTGCATTGCATAAACCGAATGGCATGCGATGATAGGCAAAGGTACCAAAAGGGCACGTGAAAGTGGTCTTTTCTTGGTCATCCGGAGCTATGACAATCTAATTATATCCAGAATAACCATCAAGAAAACAATAAAAAGAATGACCGGCTAACCTTTCAAGCATTTGATCAATGAACGGCAAAGGGAAGTGGTCCTTCCTTGTGGTGGCATTAAGCTTCCTATAATCGATGCACACTCTCCAACCTGTTTGGATACGTGTGGGCACAAGTTCATTCTCAGCATTCTTCACCACAGTGACTCCGGATTTCTTTGGAACACATTGCACCGGTGAAACCCAACGACTATCGGAGATTGGATAAATCACTCCACAGTCAAGAAGCTTGATAATCTCCTTCTTCACAACTTCCATCATTGGAGGGTTGAGTCGGCGTTGAGCCTCTCGAGTTGGTTTAGCCCCCTCCTCTAGAAGTATGCGATGCATGCATGTAGTAGGGCTAATTCCCTTAATATCGGCCAAAGTCCACCCAATGGCTGTTTTGTGTTCTTGCAATACCCGAACCAACTTTTCCTCCTCTATTGCCGTGAGTGATGAGGAGACAATGACTGGCAACGTCTCGTTATCTCCCAAAAAGACGTACTTTAAATGGTCCGGCAATGGTTTAAGCTCAAGTACGGGTGCCTGAATCACTGAGGGTAACAACTTATTAGTAGAAATGGGAATTGAAATTGGTTTTGAAGGCTTACCACGGTGTTGTGGTAGTGACTCAAGTGCAGCAACCATCTCGGCCTCTTCTTCACTTCTAGGCACGGCAATATTGGGTTTTTGCCCAATTCCTTGTGCAATTGTTGTTTCGAGGGGATCCCTCTCCAAAGAATCAAGATAATCCTGCGCCAATTCATCGAATATATCAATAGAAAAACAAGAATGATCTTCTTTAGGAAATTTGATGTGAAAATGACTTGACACACAAATTAAACCCTATTTTTGACAATTGTAGCAATAATGTAAGTAGGGATCGTTCTAGGCCGGGGATTAACTAGGGATTGCTAAACACTTGAAACTGACTCAAAAATGTAAAAACAAAGTTTAAAACACTAATCTAGACTCAAAGAATGCAAAACTAACTTCTAAAACACTAAGACAACTCAAAAGACTCAAAACAGCAAACAAACACTCAAAACTGCCTTAAAACCACTTTCTGGGCAGTTCTGAGCACTAAGGAAGAATTTGGACGAAAATATGTTATGACTTGACTCAAAAGACTAAAAGAAAACAGATTTAGACTCTAAAAACAAGACTTAAAAGCATGGGGGATTGTTTTGACGAGATTGAAGTTTAAAACTAAAACTTGTAACCAAACTTTTAAGAAAAACGAATTCTGATGAATTAAGAAGGGTGAAAGGCTAGTTAGAGGGATCCTCATCCACACATGAACATATGCATACAACTTGATTCCCAGTTACTCTTTCGATAAACCATGAATGACAATGCTCCGAATTAATTGTAT
Organism: Heteromeles arbutifolia; assembly: GCA_024362995.1. Lineage (NCBI taxonomy): Eukaryota > Viridiplantae > Streptophyta > Magnoliopsida > Rosales > Rosaceae > Heteromeles > Heteromeles arbutifolia. The sequence goes on from JANCRC010000012.1 coordinate 21,603,627, forward strand.
TGAACTAATCAATTCCCAGATTTCCCTAGATTCATTGAATTGAATGGATAACGCATCACAACCAAATTATTCTTTCTCAAACTCCCTAACTATGGAATACGCATGATAGAGACATTCAACAAAGATCATTAAGTTCAATGGAAATCATGAACATTGACAAGGCATTCATAACTATGGAAGACGCATGTTAATCCAACCTAGGGTTTACTTAATATGATTATGACTAGCAACCTTTACTACTTGTGAATATAAGTTCATAACGATTAGGTGAAATTCCCTTATATCCTAGCATCAAATTCATGCATGTAAACTAAGTATGCATCCTTAATCAACACACAAGAACAAGTTCTTAATAAAACAGATAAGCAAACCACATTCATAGTTCATGAAATCATAACTGGAGGAAATCAATTCATATAAAACATATATCCATAGCTTCAGATTCCCCCCCTAACTAATAGGGGTTTAGTTCCTCATGATAGCAATTAAACAAAGAAAACTGAATTGAAACATTAAAAACAAAGATAGACAACACCTAAGAACGCTCTAGCAATAGTCACGACTTAGAGTGGCACCTTCTCCTTCCTTCCTTGAATAGCTGCAGCACAAGAGGGATTTTCTGGGTTTCGGGGACGGGTTTGGTGAAGGATGGATGATGATGAATGGCGTAAGGGGTTGTTTTGGAAGAAGAACTGGCAGATGACTGGGTGTGTGAAGGCAGAGAATGAATGGAAGGCTTGATGATTTAAATGGCACGGCAGGAAGGCTATTTATAGGGGTTAAGGTGCGGCATTGCCTTATGAATCAGAGAAGGATTACACAACCTAAACCCATCAGGAATAGGGCATCTAGAAGGTAGGAAATCCCAAAGGACAAGGATTCCATGCGGCAGATATGTGTGGTTTCCTAACAGGATATTTGGTCTTCTAGAAGAACTAAAAGCATCTAGGAAAAGGGATAAGGGTGCGGCAAGGCTTAGGGTTTCTAGAAGCTTAATTTAAATGTCCCCCAATCAGAAAATAAACCCTCAATGCATCAGGAATTGAATTAGAAAAGGATTAGGATGGGATAAGGTTTGTTAAGATAAGATAAGGATTGGATAAGATAAGATAAGATAAGGTTGTTTGGATAATGTTTTGGATAATTCTCCTTCTTTTGAGCTGATTCCTTATCTTCAATGATTTGAATTTATTTCTCCAACCTTGAAACATATTCCTAGCTCCATTTGGGCTCCAAATTCGTCCATCTTCATGCCCACTGCATGTGCTATCCACTCCAAGCCCAGATTTGCTCTAAAATGCTCCAAAATGCATCTTTTTGCCAACTTTGCTTCTTGGACCTAAAAATACACGAAAATGACTTTAAACACTATACTAAGCAACAAATAGCTAAGCAAATGCAAGAAAACACACTAACTAAGTAGCATAAATATGCTCCTATCAAATTCCCCCGCACTTAGCTTTTGCTAGTCCTCGAGCAAAACAAAACAAAACATAACCTAAACCTTCCAACGTTCACCTCAGGGAGTTTCAATGATACATAACATGCCAAAGATCATTGCTCCCACATATTTTAGTTATCCCTACCCTTGAGCACATACTTAAACATAGTTACCATTCATTAGCTCGCATTTAATCAATTAAAACAACATTTTGAATGTAGTAACATGCCTTAGAGAATGCCTCAATTCCTTACTAGTTATGCACTCAATTACACAGATTTTCTGACTACACTCCCTACACTAGGTATATGTGAGAAGATTGATGTAAATATGAAAACTAATACTCACATATGTGTACAACAAGAAAAGCATTTTCTAGAATACATGTTTATATATAATCTCATGAACGGAATGCTACTACTTAGACGCGAGAACCAGGGACACCATATGCTCATACCAAATTCAAACTCCACATATTGAAACACACAACACTCAAGATTGAAGTATAGGGTTGTAACGGGGCTAAGGGGTATTGGCTAACAAAAAAGGTAAAGAAAACAAACGTTCTTAAAGCAATAGCAAGCAAAGTAATGAATATGACACTTAGAACTCCCTTTCTTGAATGCAGCCGCACACTTTGAACACAAAGGGGAAGATCACACATACTTAGGGCCAAATTCAACTTTTTGGACCCTTTCTTCAACAACCAACACTTGTGAGCTTAATCTCACTTATTTTGAACACTTTTCACACTTTTTCACATACTTTTCTTTTTCTTACGAATTTTCTTCTTTTTTTTTTTCTTCTTCTTCTAACCGTGCCCTTTTTGATATTTTGGCACACAAAATCACCAAAAACCTTCCCCCACACTTGTTTGCTGCCCAATAACGAACAAAGGGAATTCATTCTTAGGTCATGCTCACTATGCCTTACGAACAAGGGTAAGGATGGTCCTAATCTAGGCTAGGTAAGGATAATGTGGCTAACAAAGAAAATAGGCTAAATATGGCTCAAAAGGCTAAACCTACAAAACACAATGAAATAGGGAGATACGGCAATTTGGCTATGGTGATCACTACACAACTTCATCTTGTTATGTGTTATGCTAATCAATTTCATGCTTTGAATGAAATGGGTATGAGTTCTAGTATTTGGAACTAAATGATGAAACTCATTCCAAGTAGCAACCAAGCAAAGAATAATGAGATCATGCAACGACTTTAGAAAACAAAGAATGCACAGATTTTTAACTCTCCAAAGAACGTTACAGGCTCAAATCTCTCAGGGTTGTAGCGTTAGTTTGAGTTACTTCCTTCAAGCATGTTACAAAAACTGATTTTATCCTTTTTGTGATTACATGTGAATTCATGAATGTCAACTATAACCAAGCATAAACCAAAGAGCATATCAAACTTCAATCCATGTTTGTAACTTTCTTTAACAGTCATGCAATTAAAAACCAAATCCTCATCATTGTGTTGGAAGGTACCCTAAGACATAAACACACAAAACCGACTCTTTTTGGGTTTTTCAAAACAATTTTCAAATTTTTATGGGATTTTCGGATTTTGCTTTTCAAAACACACTAAAAGACTCCAAAACAGCTTAAAAACACTTAAAAACACTGAAAACAACATTCAAAGTGATAGGTGATAAAAACCCACGAATTTCATGCAAAAACACTTTGTTACCCCCCCCCCAAACACACTTAAACCAAACATTGTCCTCAATGTTTCAAGCATAGACTCACACACAAGCAAGCAAACAACACAACTAACAAACATAACAGAGATGGCAAAGTAAAAGCAATAAAGAGTAGGGTTTAGAAACGCAAATCTGGTTGTAGAGCCGGAGAATTCCTAGGTCCTCTTTATTTGCATGGGTTGCCTCCCAAGAAGCGCTTGCTTTAACGTCTTCTAGCCGGACGAACCTTCCTTCTATTCTTCAATGGGGCCCACGGCATTAAAAGATATGTCCTCCGCAATGTGCTCTTCAAAGTGCTCATAATAAGGCTTCAATCGATGTCCATTCACTTTGAACTCTTGTCCCGTCTTTAAACTTTGAATTTGGACTGGACCATGAGGAAATACATTAGTAACACTAAATGGACCAATCCACTTAGAACGCAACTTACCTGGAAATAGACGAAGGCGAGAATTGAAAAGTAACATTTTCTGCCCTATAGAGAATGTCTTGCTACGAATCATCTTGTCATGGAATGCCTTCGTTTTCTCCTTGTAGATCCGTGCATTCTCATAAGCTTCATTCCTAATTTCTTCTAACTCATTCAATTGAAGCTTTCTATGAAGACCTGCGGCATCAATGTCCATATTAAATGTTTTGACAGCCCAATGTGCACGATGCTCTAACTCGACGGGAAGATGACATGGTTTCCCATAGACTAGCCGAAATGGGGACATTCCAATTGGGGTTTTATAGGCAGTGCGATACGCCCACAATGCATCATTCAAACGCAAGCTCCAATCCTTCCTCGTTGGCCCAACAGTCTTCTCCAAAATCTGCTTGATTTCTCTATTTGAGACCTCGGCTTGCCCACTGGTTTGAGGGTGATAAGGTGTGGCAACCTTGTGCGTGACATTGTACTTTTTGAGCAGCGCCTCAATGGTTCGATTGCAAAAATGGGAACCCCCATCACTGATTAAGACTCTTGGCATTCCAAACCTTGCAAATATGTTAGTCTTAACAAATTCTGCAACCACTTTAGAATCATTAGTTCGGGTGGCTTTTGCTTCCACCCATTTCGACACATAATCCACAGCAAGCAAAATGTAAAGGAAACCATGTGAAGAAGGAAAAGGACCCATGAAATCAATACCCCATACATCAAAGATTTCAACACTAAATATGGGGTTTTGCGGCATTTGTTGTTTAGGACCTATATTGCCCGTTCTTTGACATCTATCACAAGTCATACAAAAAGTTCTAGCATCTCGAAAGATAGTACGCCAATAAAATCCACATTCTAACACTTTATGTGCTGTTCTTTGAGTACCAAAGTGACCTCCACATGCATAAGTGTGACAGAAAGTTAAAATTGAATTAAACTCAGAATCATGCACACACCTACGTAGAACCTGATCAGGGCAATATTTCCACAAGTATGGGTCATCCCAAACATAAAAACGTGCATCCTTTTTAAGTTTATCACTTTGGTGCTTGTTTAGCTCTTTTGGAATGTGTTTAGACACCAAATAGTTTACTACATCAGCATACCATGGCTCACTTACCTTGATGGACAGCAGCTGCTCATCTGGGAATGTCTCTTGGATAGGCACGGCATCCTCCTCATGCACCATACGGCTCAAGTGGTCAGCCACCACGTTTTCACTCCCTTTCTTGTCCCGGATTTCAATATCGAACTCTTGGAGAGGAAGCATCCAGCGAATGAGTCTTGGCTTGGCCTCTTTCTTGGTGAACAAATACTTCAAAGCTGCATGGTCAGTGTAAATAATAACTTTAGTACCAAGTAAATAAGAACGAAACTTATCTAAAGCAAACACAACAGCAAGAAGTTCTTTTTCAGTGGTAGAGTAATTCAATTGTGCATCATTCAAGGTCCGAGATGCATAATAGATGACATGGGGCTTCTTGTCCTTCCTTTGTCCCAAAACAGCTCCTAATGCATAATCAGAAGCATCACACATAAGCTCAAAAGGAAGGCTCCAATCTGATGGGACTATGATATGGGCCGAAGTTAGCATCTCTTTGAGGTGGTTGAACGCCTTCTCACACTCCTCGTTGAAGTCAAAAGCCACATCTTTCTGGAGGAGACGGCGAAGAGGGTTTAAAATCTTTGAAAAGTCCTTGATGAATCGCCTATAGAATCCTGCATGTCCAAGAAAAGAACGAACCTCTCTAACCGAAGTAGGAGAGGGTAAGTAACGTACAAGATTTATTTTTGATTTATCAACTTCAATTCCCCTTTCTGAAACGATATGCCCTAAAACTATGCCTTGTTTAACCATAAAGTGACATTTTTCCCAATTTAACACAAGGTTAGTTTCAACACATCGCTTTAAGATTAATGTGAGATTTTCCAAACAACCATCAAACGAATCACCAAAGACACTAAAGTCATCCATAAATACCTCAATAATCTTCTCCACAAAATCTGAAAATATACTTACCATACATCTTTGGAAGGTGGCAGGTGCATTGTATAAACCGAATGGCACAAGGAACCACCTCTTTGTTCGAAATCCTTCTCCTTGTTGTACAAAGCTCTTTCAAAAATTTAGCATACCTTGGAACCTGCTTTATGGCATCAAGGAGTGGGATATTGACTTGAACTTTCCGGAATGTCTCTAGAATGTCCTTCTCGGCTTCTTCTTTCTTTGATTGCCTAAACCTGCCAGGAAAGGGTACATTTAGTGGAATGGAACTACAAAATTTCGGATTCAGACTTACCTTGGTGGGTTGGGATGGCTTAGAGGCATTAGGTGGGTGCGGCATTGATTGGTCCTCTTTGGCCGTGAGTTTTGCTTCATGATCCTCTTCTTGCAGCAGCTTTTCATCCTCTTCTTGATTCGATTTAGATGGTTGTGGGTCGGCTCCAACCTGTTTACCACTCCTCAACATGATTGCCTTGGCGGTTTCAAAGCCTCCTTTTGGATTAACAACGGTTGAACTAGGCAATCTTCCTTGTTCTCTAATCTGCCCCATGAATTCTGCTATTTGCCCCATTTGCTTTTCCAAATTGTCCACCCTTTTATCTTGGATTTGCCTCTCTTTGTTTTGAGTTTGTACTTCCTGCGTCAAAGTAGTAAGTAACTTAACAATTTGATCATTATCCAAAGACATACCTGCGTTTGTTGGTGCAGATTGCATTTGGCTTTGATTTGGTACGAATGGCTTTGTATAAAGGCCCGGTGGTTGCTGCCTAAATCCTCCTTGTTGTTGGGGTTGTTGAGGCTCCCTCCACTTGAAATTTGGGTGATCCCTCCAACCTGGATTGTATGTGTTTGAATATGGATCATTGCATGGCTGATTTTGGCTCCCAAAACCCATGGCGTTGGCAGATTCCCAGCCTCCATTCTCAATCAATTGAGGGCATTGGTCAGTGAGATGTCCTTGCATAGAGCACACGCCACAAACACTTTGTCCATGTATCTTCATTCCCTCGGCCATCTGAGAAACAATAGAAGTAAGGTTAGCTAATTGGGATTGAATGTCGGACATAGAACTTACCTCATTCACTCCCTGTCGTGGGGTGTCTCTTTGCCCAAGTCCTTCATATTGTTGTGCATTCAACGCTCGGTTGGCAATTACGGTCTTTGCAGCCATGGGTGTTTTGTCAACCAATGCACCTCCCGCTGAGGCATCTAGCATTTGTCGCTCAATGGGAAGAAGTTCTTCATAGAAGTATTGAAGTAAAAGTTCTTCTTTCATTTGATGTTGAGGACATGAAGCGACAAGAGCTTTGAAACGCTCATAGTATGTTGGAAATGACTCCCCTTGTTGTTGTTGAATGCCACTAATTTTCTTCCTCAAGAGAATGACTCTCGAGGTGGGGAAGAACTTCTCTAAAAATGCCATCTTCATGCTTTCCCAAGAAGTGACTGTTCCGGGTGCTAGTTCGTAAAGCCAATCTTTAGCCTTTTCCAAAAGAGAGAATGGAAAGGCCTTCATCATTAGAATGTCCCCATCGACATTGATGGGTGTCATGCTCGAAACTGACTCAAAAACGTAAAAACAAAGTTTAAAACACTAATCTAGACTCAAAGAATGCAAAACTAACTTCTAAAACACTAAGACAACTCAAAAGACTCAAAACAGCAAACAAACACTCAAAACTGCCTTAAAACCACTTTCTGGGCAGTTCTGAGCACTAAGGAAGAATTTGGACGAAAATATGTTATGACTTGACTCAAAAGACTTAAAGAAAACAGATTTAGACTCTAAAAACAAGACTTAAAAGCAAGGGGGATTGTTTTGACGAGATTGAAGTTTAAAACTAAAACTTGTAACCAAACTTTTAAGAAAAACGAATTCTGATGAATTAAGAAGGGTGAAAGGCTAGTTAGAGGGATCCTTATCCACACATGAACATATGCATACAACTTGATTCCCAGTTACTCTTTCGATAAACCATGAATGACAATGCTCCGAATTAATTGTATTGAACTAATCAATTCCCAGATTTCCCTAGATTCATTGAATTGAATGGATAACGCATCACAACCAAATTATTCTTTCTCAAACTCCCTAACTATGGAATACGCATGATAGAGACATTCAACAAAGATCATTAAGTTCAATGGAAATCATGAACATTGACAAGGCATTCATAACTATGGAAGACGCATGTTAATCCAACCTAGGGTTTACTTAACATGATTGTGACTAGCAACCTTTACTACTTGTGAATATAAGTTCATAACGATTAGGTGAAATTCCTTTATATCCTAGCATCAAATTCATGCATGTAAACTAAGTATGCATCCTTAATCAACACACAAGAACAAGTTCTTAATAAAACAGATAAGCAAACCACATTCATAGTTCATGAAATCATAACTGGAGGAAATCAATTCATATAAAACATATATCCATGGCTTCAGATCCCCCCCCTAACTAATAGGGGTTTAGTTCCTCATGATAGCAATTAAACAAAGAAAACTGAATTAAAACATTAAAAACAAAGATAGACAACACCTAAGAACGCTCCAGCAATAGTCACGACTTAGAGTGGCACCTTCTCCTTCCTTCCTTGAATAGCTGCGGCACAAGAAGGGTTTTCTGGGTTTTGGGGACGGGTTTGGTGAAGGATGGATGATGATGAATGGCGTAAGGGGTTGTTTTGGAGGAAGAACTGGCAGATGACTGGGTGTGTGAAGGCAGAGAATGAATGGAAGGCTTGATGATTTAAATGGCACGGCAGGAAGGCTATTTATAGGGGTTAAGGTGCGGCATTGCCTTATGAATCAGAGAAGGATTACACAACCTAAACCCATCAGGAATAGGGCATCTAGAAGGTAGGAAATCCCAAAGGACAAGGATTCCATGCGGCAGATATGTGTGGTTTCCTAACAGGATATTTGGTCTTCTAGAAGAACTAAAAGCATCTAGGAAAAGGGATAAGGGTGCGGCAAGGCTTAGGGTTTCTAGAAGCTTAATTTAAATGTCCCCCAATCAGAAAATAAACCCTCAATGCATCAGGAATTGAATTAGAAAAGGATTAGGATGGGATAAGGTTTGTTAAGATAAGATAAGGATTGGATAAGATAAGATAAGATAAGGTTGTTTGGATAATGTTTTGGATAATTCTCCTTCTTTTGAGCTGATTCCTTATCTTCAATGATTTGAATTTATTTCTCCAACCTTGAAACATATTCCTAGCTCCATTTGGGCTCCAAATTCGTCCATCTTCATGCCCACTGCATGTGCTATCCACTCCAAGCCCAGATTTGCTCTAAAATGCTCCAAAATGCATCTTTTTGCCAACTTTGCTTCTTGGACCTAAAAATACACGAAAATGACTTTAAACACTGTACTAAGCAACAATTAGCTAAGCAAATGCAAGAAAACACACTAACTAAGTAGCATAAATATGCTCCTATCACTTGCTTGTATCTCTATTATGCAATTCATGTAGGGAACTTGTGGGGAATGCTTTGGGTTGTCGTATGCAATCATCCAATTCAATAACGTTAGGAAAATCTGAGGGTTAATTAGTGCAATTCACGGTTAACTTGGGGCGTTGAGAATCCATGGTTTATTGAAAAGCAACTAGAAATCGTTTTGTATGCAAGTGTGACATGTGTGGAGAGGAACCCCTTAGCTAGCCTTCCATCCATTCACTTTAACCAATTTCGTTTTACAATCTGTTTTGTTTTACAAAGTTTTTGTTTTGTTTTCAAATTCGTCAAAACCAATTCCCCCTTTATTTTGAAGTGTCAAATTAGTTAGAAATCAATTTAGTTTGTGTTTTTAAGTGTCTTGAGTCAAGTTATAAACTGTTTTCGTCCAAATTCTTCCTTAGTGCTCAAAACTGCCCAGACAGTGGTTTTAAGGTAGTTTTGAGTGTTTGTTCGCTGTTTTGAGTCTTTTGGTTTGTTTTAGTGTTTTAAAGTATAGTTTTGCATTCTTTGAGTCTAGTTTAGTGTTTTGACTTTGTTTTTACGTTTTTGAGTCAGTTTTCAAGTGATTTATTAATCCCTCTTAATCCCTGGCCTAGAACGATCCCTTCTTACATACTTGCTACAATTGATAAAAAGAGGGTTTAATTTGTGTGCTTATATATTTCACATCAATAGGTAGGGATCGTTCTGGACCAGGGATTAGGAGGGATTGCTAATCTAAACTAAACTGACTTTAAAACACAAAAACACAAGAAGAAACTTAAAAACACTTAACTAGACTCTATAGACTCAAAACAGCACAAAACAATGAATTAGACTCAAAACTGACTCTAGGAAGTTATTTGGATGAAAATTAACTTGAACTTGACTCAAAACACTTAAAAAACACAAATTGGACAGATTCTAACCTAATTAACACAACAAAGTAAAGGGGGATTGGATTTTGGACGAAAATAAAGTAAAACAAAACAGAAACTAGAACTAGACAGATTTGTACGAAATTAGGTGTTTTGGATGGATGATGGACTAGCTAGAGGGTTCTTCTCCACACATGACACACTTGCATACAAATCGATCTCCAGTTGCTTTTTCAATAAACCATGAATGACAATGCCCCAGATTAACCGTGCCATCACTAGTTAACCCTCAGATTTTCCTTGTATTATTGGATTGGATGACATCATTCGACAACCCAAAGCATTCTTCAAAAGTTCCCTACATGACATCATAATAGAGATACAATCAAAGATCATTACGTTCTATGAAAATCATAAGCATTGACAAAGCATTCGTAACTATGACATCATGATACTCATGCTAGGAATTTAACTTAACGCGATCGTGACCAGCAACCTTCACTACTTGTGAATATAAGTTTGTAACGATTATGTGAAACTCCCTTATATTCTAGCATCAGATTCAAGCATGCAAACTAAGTAGGCCTCCTTAATCAACATACAAGAATAGTTATCAATAAAACAGTTAAGCAAATTGCATTCACACTTTATGAAATCACAACTGGAATTAATAAATTCATATTGCAAATATGTTCATGGCTTCGAAATTCCCCCTAGCCAAAAGGGCTTAGCTCCTCATGTTAAAGAGAAATTAAATTTAACATTAAAAACAAAGATAGATTACACCTAGAAACGTTCCAGCAATCCAACGTCTTGAATGGCTAGGCACGGCTTCAAGTTAATCCTCTCCTTCTTCCTTTGTAGAGCTGCTGCAGCACAAGGGGTTAAGGTGTGTAGAATGGGTGGTGATGGGTGGTAAAGGATGGATAGGTAGATAGGTGGATGGAATGGATGCAGAGAATGTGTTCAGGCCTAGAGAAAGACTAAATGGTGCGGATGGCTTTATTTATAGGGCTAAGGTTGAAAGGCAATCAGAAAATAATAGGAAAGGTTCATAACTTAGCTAATTTGTCTCATAATTGAATAGGTAAGAAAGAATCAGAATTTAAAGAGAAATAGGAATGTGAAGTTCGGCATAATTGTGTAGGAGAAAAAAGGAATGTGTTTAAAGGTCAGAAAATAGGAAAGAGAGGCCTTCCCTGGTGCGGCAAGGCATAGATACTAAAGGGGAAGGTGTTTTCATGACAGAAAATAGGAAAGGCACCCTCCCTTGCACGGCCAGGAAGAGGAAAAGTCAAGGGAGGTGCGGCTAGGTGATTTAAGTGCAAGGAAGGTTCAATTTGTGTCCTAAAATGCATAGGAGGTCTTCATTGTTGCTGGAACTTAGGGACATTTAGGATTAGGAAAGGTCAAACCAAAATAGGAAACCTTGGCTTAACTTTCCTACTTCAAGTAGGAATCCTTGTTTGAGTAGGAATCCATCTCCAATGAGGAATCCATCTCCAATTAGGAATCCATCTCCAATTAGGAATCCTTCTTCAATTAGGAATCCTTCGTTGATTAGGAATCCTAACATCTTCAAGTCTTCAATTTCGTCCATTCCTTTTGCTCCAAGCATGTGATATCCATTCCAAGCCCAATTTTGCTCCAAAAGGCTCCAAAATGCACTTTCTTGCATACTTTGTCTATAGAACCTGAAATTGCACGAAAATGACTTAAAAGACTAAAATAACTAAGAACTAACAACCTAAATGCAAGGAAACAAGCTAACTAAGTGATGTAAATATGCTCCTATCACAAACTTCCATCCATGTTTGTAACTTTCTTTAACAGTCATGCAATTAAAAACCAAATCCTCATCATTGTGTTGGAAGGTACTGATAGAAGCATATTTATGCGACTTAGTTAGCTTGTTTCTTGGCATTTATGCTGTTAGTTCTTAGTTAGTTTAGTGTTTTAAGCTATTTTCGTGTGTTTGTAGGTTTAAATTGCTAAAGTGGTAGGAGAGTACAATTTGGAGTATTTTGGAGCAGTTTTGGGCTTGGAATGGATAGCTGATGTGATATATTCTAACACACAAATTAAACCCTATGAAGATAGTTATAGTATATGAAAGTAGGGATCGTTCTAGGCCGGGGACTAACTAGGGCTGCTAATCTACACAAATATGACTGAAAAACACTAAACTAGACTCTAATAACTCTGATGTGATATAAATGTAGCACACAAATTAAACCCTATTGTTGACAATTGTAGGAAAGATATAAGTAGGAATCGTTCTAGGCCGGGGATTAACTAGGGATGCTAATCAACACAAATAAGACTTAAAAACACTAAATTAGACTCTATAAACTCAAAACTCACTTAAAACACTTAAAACAGCAACAAACAATCAAAAAGACTCGATTCTAGACCTAACAAGTGATTTTGACGAAAATTAAACTAATCTTGACTCAAAAGACCAAAAGAAAACAGATTTTGACTCAACTAACAAGACTTAATGAAAGGGGGATTGTTTTTGACAAATTTAAAACTTAAAACAGAAACTTTGCATAAAACACTTTATAAAAACGAATTTGGTGAATTGAAAAGGGTGAAAGGCTAGAGGGTCCTTCTCCACACATCACATATGCATATGAACCAATTTCCAGTTATTATTCCCTTAGACATGAATGACACCCGTGACTGCACAAATTAACCATTAGATTTTCCTTAGTTCATTGAATTGAATGAAAGATGCATTACAACGAAATTATCCTTATCAAGTCTCCTAACTATGACAGTATGATAGAAAACATATCAAAGGTCATTAAGTTCTTTGAAAATCATAAGTGTTGACGAGGCATTCGTAACTATGACAGCATGATACTCTTGCCTAGGACTTACTTAACATGATTGTGAATAGCAACCTTTACTACTTGTAAATATAAGTTCATAACGATTAGGTGAAACTCCCTTATACTCTAGCATCAAATTCATGCATGCAAATTAAGTGTCGACCCCCAATTAACACACATAAACAAGTTTTAATAACTCAGATAAGCAAATCACATTCTAGTCTTAAGAAACAATAATTGGACGTAATCAATTCATATATAACATATAATCATGGCTTCAAATTCACCTCTAACTATAAAGAAATTAGTTCCTCATGTCCACAATTAAACAAAGAAAACTTAAATTAAACATTGAGACAAAGATAGAAAACACCTAGAAACGCTCCAGATTTCTTCCTTCCTTCCTTTGCAAAGCTGCGGCACAAGAGGGATTTTCTGAGTTTAAAGCTCTTGTGTGTGGTGGATGGATGTAGGTGAGTTATGGTAGAGGGTGGTGGTCTGAATGGTGCAGCATAAGAGTGTATTTATAGGCCTAGGGATTACTTGGCCTAGGTTATCAAGGAAAAGGATTTAGGACTCCAATCCAACAAGGAAAAGGTCTTCTACAAAGGTTGGGGCGCCAGATTTTTTGGGCTTCTAGAAAGGAGTGTTGTGGCATGTTTCTAGAAGGAAAAGGCCTTCTAAACACAGGTTTTAGGTGTCCTAATATGAAAAGGAGTCCCCCTTGTAGCTGGAATTAAGGTAGGATAAGATTAGGATAGGATAAGATAAGATAAGGTAAGAAAAGGTTAGTTTGGATAAGATACGGTTTGGATAAGGTTTTGGATAATTCTCCTTCTTTGTAGCTGATTCCTTATCTTTTTTTACTTGAATTTATTTCTCCAACTCTTTTGCACATTCCTAGCCTCTCTTGAACTTCAAATTCGTCCATCCATCTTGATCTATGCATGTGACATCCATTCTTGGCCCAAAACTGCTCTAAAATGCTCCAAGTTGCATCTTTTTGCCAACTTTGCCAATTGGACCTACAAACACACGAAAATAGCTTAAAACACTATAATAAGTAGAAACTAACTAAGAAAATGCAAGGAAACAAGCTAACAAAGTCGCATAAATATGCTCCTATCAAACTCAAAACAAACTAGAATGACTCAAAACAGAATAAAACAATGAAACTGACTCAAAACAGCACAAAACAATGAAACTGACTCAAAACAGAGTCTAAAGATGATTTTGGACGAAAATTGAACTTAACTTGACTCAAAATACTAACTAAGGACAGATTTGAATGAATTTAAACTAATCTAACACACTTAACTAAAGGGGGATTGGTTTCTTACGAATTTGCTAAATTAGACAGATTGCAAAACTAAACAAATTAAACACGAAACTGGTTGTTTTAAAGGGTGAAAGGCTAGTTAGAGGGTCCTTCTCCACACATGAACATATGCACATAAATTGATTTCCAGTATTGTTTCTATAAACCATGAATGACAATGCCCCGAATTAATTGTATTGCACTAATTAATTCTTAGATTTTCCTAAGTTCATTGAATTGAATGGATAACGCATCACAACCAAATTATTCTTATCAAGTTCCCTAACTATGAAAAGCATGATAGATATACATGTCAAAATACTCCTGCCTAGAATTTACTTAACACGATTGTGACTAGCAACCTCCACTAACTGTAAATATAAGTTCATAACGATTAGGTGAAACTCCCTTATATGTTAGCATCAGATTCATGCATGCAACCTAAGCGGGCCCTCTTAATCAACATACAAGAATAAGTTCTCAATCAATCAGATAAGTAAATCACATTCATGTTTTACGAAACAATAATTGGATGTAATCAATTCATATAAAACATATGTCCATGGCTTCGAATTCACCTCTAACTAAGAAAAACTTGGTTACGCATGTTCACAGAAATTGAAAAGCAAATTAAAATAAACATGGAAACAAAACTACGGATAGAATAAACCCAGAAACGCTCCAGCCCTCTAATGGCCTTGGATGGCATGTCACGGTTCCAATTCCTCCTCTCCTTCCTTGCAGGCACGGCACAAATTCTGAATTTCTTCAAAACCTGCATCACACTTGTGTTTCTGAATGATTTCTCTCTAAACTCTCCCCCCTTTGGTACGGCACAATTATAAAATATATACAGGCTAGGGCACAGCTCAAAGTCAAATCTGGAGAAGGATTCCACACCCCAAATCCAGGATGAAAAGGACTTGGCAGATTCCTAGGAAGAAAGGGATAATATGGTGCGGCTAGGAATCAGGGTTTTGGCCTTCTAGAAGGGTAAACATGCGGCATAAATGTAGGGTTCTAGAAGGAAGGGTGCGGCAGATTTGTAGGAGATGAATTAGGCTTCTGGAACCAGATATTTAGATGTTTTAATACACAATTAATCCCCCCTTTCAGCTGTAATTAAGGTAGGATAAAATTAGGATAGGATAGGCTAAGATAAGGTTAGTTTGGCTAATGTTTTGATAAGATAAGATTGGATAAGGTTTTGGATAATGTTCCTTCTTTCTTGCTCATTCCTTATCTTCTTTGTCTTGAATTTGATTCTCCAGATTTGTAGCATGTCCCTAGCCTCTTTTGACTTCAAATTCGTGAATTCCTTGTGCTTCACATGGATGCTATCCATTTCAGCCCAAAACCGCTCCAAAATGCACTTTCTTGCCACTTTTGCCATTTAAACCTACAAACACACGAAAATAGCTTAAAACACCCTTATAACTAGAAACTAACTAAGTAAATGCAAGAAAACATGCTAACTAAGTCGCATAAATATGCTCCTATCAATAGCACATGCTTGGAGCAAGGTGGATGGACAAAATTGAAGTTCAAGAAGGATTAGGAATGTGCTTGAAGACTTAAGTCAAAGATTTTGAAGAAAGGAATCAGTTTAGAAGAAGGAAACATTAAATTCAAACTTTCCTTATTTTCAGAGGATATTCAAAGCACCTTTTCCTTTTCCTAAAACATTTAGCTTTCTAAAAGTCAAAGAGTCAACCCCCAAACCGTGTAAACCCTTTCCCTTTACTCCTAGGAGGTTGCCGCACCAACCTTGCACATTCCTCTTCCTTTCCGCACAAGGGGGATCCTTTCCTTTCCTATTTTGTGTTGTACATCACATTCCATTTCCTTGAAGACCTCTACCGCACCTCCCTTACCCTTTTCCTCTTGGATTCTGATTTGTTACCCTTTTTCTTAGAGAATTTGGAATAAAAGTCTATCTCCAAAATTAATTAGGGTTTGGATTTCCTTTTCCCTTAAATAAAATCCCTTCCCGCACAACACCATCCATTCATTCACCACCATTCATACTTTCAGCCATTCCTTCATACAATTCATCACTCAAACCTTCACCCATACCTTGTGCCGCAACAAAGAAGAAGAAGGAAGGCCCTTCGACATGCTTACCATTCAAGTTTGGATTGCTGGAGTGTTCTAGGTTACTTCTACTTTTGTTTTCAATGTTTAAGTTTAATTGTCTTTGTTTTGCGAACATGAGGAGCTAAACTCCTTTTAGCTAGGGGGAATTTCAAAGCCATGAACGTATTTGCAATATGAATTGATTACTTCCAGTTGTGATTTCATAAATCATGAATGCAATTTGCTTAACTGCTTGATTGATAACTTATTCTTGTATGTCGATTGAGGGTGCACACTTAGTTTGCATGCAGGGATTTGAAGCTAAAATATAAGGGAGTTTCACCTAATAGTTACAAACTTATATTTACAAGTAGTGGAGGTCGCTCATAAACGATCGCGTTAAGTGAATTCCTGCCAGGAGTATCATGTTGTTCATACTTACGAATGCTTTGTCAATGCTTATGATTTTCACAAAGCTTAATGATCTTTGATTGTATTTCTATTATGCTGTTCATATAGGGAACTATTGAAGAATAATTTGATTGCCGATGTGTTATCCATCCAATTCAATGAATTTAGGAAAATTTGAGGGTCAATGCGTGATGTTCACGGTTAACTTGGGGCATTGAGGTTCATGATTTATTGAGAAAGCAACTGGAAATCGATTTGTATGCAAGTGTGTCATGTGTGGAGAAGAACCTGATAGGAGCATATTTATGCGACTTAGTTAGCTTGTTTTCATGCATTAATGTCCTTAGTTCTTAGTTAATTTTGTATTTTAAGCTATTTTCGTGTGTTTGTAGGGTCTAAGTGTCAAAATGGCAAAAAGAAGTAATTTGGAGCATTCTAGAGCATTTTTGGGCCAAGATTGGGTAGTGCAATCATGGAGGCAAGTTGATGGACGAATTTGAAGATACAAAGCCTTGAAATCAGCCAAAAAGATGGAAGAAAGAAGTCAAAGATAAAGAAGATAAGGAATCAGCTATAAAGAAGGGGAATTATTCAAAACATTATCCAAACTACCTTATCTTATCTTATCCTAATCTTATCCTAATCTTATCCTACCTCGTTTTCAGCTACAAAAGACATTTAATTTCAGTTTAGGGGACTTAAAACCTAATTTCTAGAAGTCTTATCCCTTGTCCTATAAATCTGGCGCCTCCTTCCCTTCTAGAATCCTTTTTCCTTGCCTTGTGAGGTATTCCCTGCCCTTATCCCTCTTTGCCATGCATTCCCTATCCTTTTCCCTCTTGGATTCTGATTTGTTAGCCTATTTCCTTGTGGATTTGGGTTCTACAAATCCTTTTCAGAAATTAATTGGGCCATAATCCTTTGTCCTAATGGATTCACACATTCTGCCACACCTAGGGTCCTAATCCCTTGCTTATGCTGAGTCCAAGTCCTAATCTGATTACCCTAGGGTTTGCCAGGCTATATATAAATATTTCCAAGCCTTGCCGCACACCACCACCCATCCATACGAATTCTACACACCTCTACTCATCTCAGCCATTCCAAACACCATTCACAAACCCTAAAACCACTTGTGCCGCAGCTTTGCAAGGAGGAAGGACAGGAGGAGCAGCTTTGGAGCGTGTTGCATCCAATTTGGAGTGCTGGGCGTTCTTAGGTGTTTTCTACCTTATGTTTTCGTTGATTAATTTAGTTTTCCTTTGTTTTGCTGTAATCATGAGAGGCTAAACTCGTTTTTAGCTAGAGGCTACTTTAAAACCATGATTTTGTGTGTGATATAACTTGATAAATTTCAGTTACAGATTCTTGAAGTATGAATGCAATTGGCTTAACTGTTTGAATTAGAACTTATTTTTGTTTGTTGATTGAGGGTCGACACTTAATTGGCATGCATAAATTTGATGCTAGGATATAAGTGAGTTTCACATAATCGTTACAAACTTATGTTCACAAGTAGTAAAGGTTGCTGGAACAATCATGTTAAGTTCAATTCTTGGTGTGAGTAACATGATGTCATAGTTATGAATGCCTCGTCAATGCTTATGATTCTCATTGAGCGTAATGATCTCTGATTGTGTCTCTATTATGATGTCATGTAGGGAAATTGATGAGAATAATTTGGTTGTACATGAGTTGTCCGTCCAATTCAATTAAATTAGGAGAATCTGAGGGTTAATTAGTGATTGACACGGTTAATCTGGGGCATTGTCATTCGTAATTCAATGAAAACGTAACTAGAAGGCAAGTTATATGCATATAAGTCATGTGTGGATAAGGAAACCTCTAGCTAGTTCACCATCCATCCTAAAAACCTAATTTCATCTAAATCTGCCTAGTTTAAAGTCTTTGTTTGTTTTAGCTTAATTTCACTCTAAAACCAATCCCCCTTCACTTGTTTGAGTCTAATTAGTTAGAATCTGTCTTAGTTTGTGTTTTTGTGTGTTTTGAGTCAAGTTTAATCCAGTTTTCGTCCAAAGTTGTGTCTAGTGTCTAGAATCTGTCCAATTAGTGTTTTTAAGCAGTTTTGGGTGTTTTGAACCTGTTTTGAGTCTTACTAGTCTATTTAGAGACTTTTGAGTCTTGTTTTGCTTATTTGAGTCAGTTTGTGTTAGATTAGCAAGCCCTCCTAATCTCCGGTCCAGAACGATCCCTACTTGCGTTTATACTACAATTGATAACAGGAGGGTTTAATTTGTGTGCTTAACTTTAATCACACCAAACATCTGGCGCCGTTGCCGGGGATTAGCAACTTTGCTAATCCCCCGTTGTTTTTTTTTTTTTTTTTTTTTTTTTTTTTTTTAATGTTTATCTTCGTGTGTGTGTTAGTCTAGATTCTGATTCTAGTTTGTTTTCTTTGTTTTCAGGTACTAGTTTATGACTCGTAGTTCTCAAGTGGTTCGTGAGCATATCTTGGATTTTGACGGCGATTTTGAATGAACCTTGAGAACGAAAAGAAAGAACCCAGAACCTCACGCACCTAGTTCAAGTTCTGAAACCGAGGTTGAGGAACAAGAAGAAGCCGAATCTGAGGAGATAGAGGAGGCCGAGGTTGAAGAGGTTATGGCTGCAGATAATCGAACCATTAAGGAGCTTTCGGCCTCAGGATTGGATAATGCAGTACCCCTATGTATCCAATATCCTAGGGCAGCTCCAGATAAGACCGACGAGTTCGAATTGAAGTCTAGCTTGTTGCATCACATTCCCAAATAACATGGGCTGTCCATGGAGGATCCAAACAAGCATTTGAAGGAATTTGAAGTGGTTTGCTCAAGTATGACACCCGTTAATGTTGATGGGAATATTTTGAAGATGAAAGCCTTTCCATTCTCATTGTTGGAAAAGGCTAAAGATTGGTTGTACAAATTGGCGCCCGGAACTGTCACATCTTGGGAAAGTATGAAACGAGCATTCTTGGAGAAGTTTTTCCCAACTTCAAGAGTCATTCTCTTGAGGAAACGGATTAGTGGTATTCAGCAAAATCAATGAGAGTCTTTCTCTGCATATTATGAGCGTTTTAAGGGCCTAGTTGTGTCATGCCCTCAACACCAAATGAAGGAGGAGCTGCTCATTCAATACTTCTATGAAGGACTCCTCCCCATTGAACGCCAAATGCTAGATGCATCAGCGGGTGGTGCGTTAGTTGACAAGACGCCGGTGGCTACCAAGACCTTAATTGCGAACCGAGCCCTCAATGCACAACAATATGAAGGTGTTGGACAAAGAGAGAGCCCACGGCAGCAACATGTCAATGAGGTAAGTGCAATTTCTAAAATTCAATCACAATTGGCTAATCTTACTCTCCTTGTGTCTCAGGTTGTCGAAGGACCAAAATCACAACCACCACCAATCTGTGGCGTGTGCACCATGCAAGGGCACCAATCTGAAAGTTTCCCTCAATTGATTGAGAATAGAGGATTGGAGAGTGCCAACACTGTTGGGTTCCAAGGCCAAAATCAGCCCCGATATGATCCATATGCAAATACCTACAATTCGGGTTGGAAAGATCATCCAAATCTGCGTTGGAGGGAACCCCAACAACCTCAACAACAAGGTGGATTTCGGACACCAACCCCTGGGATGTTTCCAAAGCCATATGCAACCATGCAATCCCAAACACAATCTGCCCAAAATAACTCAGGTTCGTCTCTTGATAATGATCAAGTTATTCAATTACTAACTACTTTGGCACAGGGGCAGCAAAATCAAACCAAAGAGATGCAAAACTATGCCAAGGAGGTGCAAAATCAAGCCAGGGAGGTGACTGAATTGAAGAAACAGATGGGACCAATGGTTGAGTTTATGGGGCAGTTTCAAGAGCATGGCAAACTTCCTAGTTCTACCACTGTGAATCCGAATGGAGGATTCGAATCTGTCAAGGCCATGACCCTAAGAAGTGGCAAAGAGGTTGGGACCGATCCAAAGACATCTGAATCTGCCCCAAAGGAGGACGAGACGTTGTTACAAGAGAAGTCAGAACAAGAGACACCCACGGCAATGGTTGTTCCAACCTTGCCGCAGCCTTCTAATGCACCTAAACTCCCCAAATCGTCCAACAATGGTAAGTTGGGTTCAAATTCGATTAATTCTAACCTTGTTCCCCCAATGCACCATTTCCTCGCAGATTTATGCAATCAAGGAAGGAGGAAACCGAAAAGGACATTCTAGAAACGTTTCGAAATGTGCAAGTCAATATTCCACTCCTTGATGCAATCAAGCAAGTTCCCAAATATGCCAAATTCTTGAAGGAGCTGTGCACAACAAAGAGGAGATTTTCGACCAAGGAGGTGGTTCGGGTAAGTGAAAATGTTTCAGCGGCGTTGCAACGCAAATTGCCTCCCAAATGCAAGGACCCAGGTAGCTTTACAATTCCATGTGTTATTGGTAATACTAGGTTCGAACATGCCATGTTAGATATAGGTGCATCAATAAATGTCATGCCTTATTCTATTTATGCATCTATGAACTTGGGCGAATTGAAAAATGATGGAGTGATTATTCAATTAGCCGATCGTTCTAATGCCTATCCAAAGGGAGTTTTGGAGGATGTTTTGGTGCAGGTTGACCACTTAATTTTTCCGGCTGATTTCTATGTGCTTGAGATGGAAGAGTCGGCCCATTCTTCCCCAATGCCGATTCTACTTGGAAGACCTTTCATGAAAACAGCCCAAACCAATATTGATGTGGCCAAGGGGATGTTAACTATGAAGTTTGGTGGCGATAAGATTAAATTTAATGTTTCTAAGTCTGTTGAGAATCCTAATGTTGTTCACTCTTGTTTTGCCATTGATAAAATAAAAAAGATAGGGCCGGACCATTCAGCACCAAGCACAAAGGATGCATCAAGAACCATACAAGACGAGGGAATTGGAGTGGAGCACAAGGACCATACGGCCACTGCCCTCAAAATGCCCAAATTGGCCGAAAGCACCATGGGGAAAAATGTTCACAGTGCTGCCGCTTCATCACAACATATAGGTAAGCCACCTAATCCAAATCCAATTCCCATTAAAATTGATAGGTGGTTCCCTTCTTTGGTGCAGGTACCCAAGCAAATCCCCAATGGTGGGCGAATTTACATGAGCCTTAGGGAACACAACGCACCAATCAGCAAACATCACTATCCCCTTCCATTCATCGATCTACTGTATGAGAACTTTGACGGGCAGGTAGTGGAAGAATTTCCCTTCCATGCCTTGGATACCAATGGAGCTTAAACCGAGGAATCGTCCGGCTGCAAGACGTTAAAGCAAGCGCTTCTTGGGAGGCAACCCATGCGTTCGAATAAAGAAGACCTAAGAACAACCAGCTCAAACCTAGATTTGTGTTCCTAACTCTACTCTTTATTGCATTTACTTTGCCATGTGTGTCAAGTTAGTTAGTTGTGTTGTTTGCTGTTTGCTTTCTGTTAGTTTATGTTTGAAACATTGAGGACAATGTTTAGTTTAAGTGTTGGGGGGGGGGGGTAAACAAGTTGTTTTTGCATGATTTTCGTGGGATTTTATCACCTATCACTTCAAATGTTGTTTTTCACTGTTTTGAAGTGTTTTTAGTGTGTTTTGAAGCATTTGAGTGTGTTTGGAAAAGATAATCCGAAAATTTCATAAAAAGTTGAAAAAGTGTTTTGAAAAACCCAAAAAGAGTTGTTTTTGTGTGTTTGTTTGTGTCTTAGGGTACCTTCCAACACAATGATGAGGATTCGGTTTTTAATTGCATGACTATTAAGGACAGTTATAAACATGGATGGAAGTTTGAATTGCTCTCTGGCTTATGCTTGATTATGGTTATAATTCGTGAATTCATGTTTAATCAAAAAGGAGAAAATCAGTTTTTGTAACATGCTTGAAGGAAGGAACTCAAACTAACGCTACAACCCTGAGAGACTTGAGCTTAAAACGTTCTTTGAAGAGTTAAAAATCTGTGCATTTATTGTTTTCTAAAGTCGTTGCATGATCTCATCATTTCTTTGCTGGGTTACTACTTAGAAGGCGTTTCATCATTTAGTTCCAAATACTAGAACTCATACCCATTTCATTCAAAGCATGATATTGAAGTGCATAACACATACCAAGATGAAGTTGTGTAGTGAACCAAGAGCCAAACAGCCGCACCCCTTTCTCATTTGTTTTGTAGGTTTAACCCTTTTGAGCCTTGTTTAGCCTATGTTCTTTGTTAACCCACATTATCCTTACCTAGCCTAGATTAGGACCATCCTTACCCTTGTTCTTAGGGCGTAGTGAAGCATGACCTAGAGTGAATTCCCTTTGTTCATTATTAGGCAGCAAACAAGTGTGGGGGAAGGGAAGTTGTACGTTTATGTGTGCCAAAGTAAACAAAGAGGGCGTGAGAAAAAGAAAAAAAAAAAAAAAAGAGAAGAAAATTCGTGAGAAAAAGAAGAGAAAAAGAAAAGTATGTGAAAAAGTATGAAAAGTGTTCAAAATAAGTGAGACTAAACTCACAAGTGTTGGTTGTTGAAGAAAGGGTCCAAAAAGTTGAATTCGGCCCTAAGTATGTGTGATCTTCCCTTTATGTATCAAAGTTTGCGGCTGCGTTTCAAAAGGGAGTTCCAAGTGTCATATTCATTACTTTGCTCACTATTGCTTTAAGAACGTTTGTTTTCCTTACCATTCTTTGTTAGCCAATACCCCTAGCCCCGTTACAACCCTATACTTCAATCTTGAGTGTTGCGTGTTTTAATATGTGGAGTTTGTGATTGATATGAGCATATGGTATCCCTGGTTCTCGCATCTAAGTAGTAGCATTCCATTCATGAGATCATATCTATACATGCTTAATAACTCCAGGAAATTGCTTTCTTTGTCATAAACATATGTGAGTGTTCGTTTCCATGTTTACATCAATCTTCTCACATATACCTAGAATAGGGAGTGTAGTTAGAAAATCTGAGTGAAAATAAGAGTGTACCTAGTGAGGAATTGAGTGAATTCTCTAAGGCATGTTACTACATTCAAAACATTGTTTTAATTGGTTGAATGCGAGCTAATGAATGGTGACTATGATTAAGTATGTACTAAAGGGTGGGGATGACTAAAATCTATGGTTATGATGATCTTGAATATGTCATGTGCGTTAGAAATCCCTGAGGTGAACGTTGGAAGGTTTAGTTTGTTTACTTTGTTTTGTTTTGGTTGTTTCGTTTTGCTTGAGGACTAGCAAAAGCTAAGTGTGGGGGAATTTGATAGGAGCATATTTATGCGACTTAGTTAGCTTGTTTTCATGCATTAATGTCCTTAGTTCTTAGTTAATTTTGTATTTTAAGCTATTTTCGTGTGTTTGTAGGGTCTAAGTGTCAAAATGGCAAAAAGAACAATTTGGAGCATTCTAGAGCATTTTTGGGCCAAGATTGGGTAGTGCAATCATGGAGGCAAGTTGATGGACGAATTTGAAGATACAAAGCCTTGAACTCACCTAAGAAGATGGAAGAAAGAAGTCAAAGATAAAGAAGATAAGGAATCAGCTATAAAGAAGGGGAATTATCCAAAACATTATCCAAACTACCTTATCTTATCTTATCCGAATCTTATCCTAATCTTATCCAACCTTGTTTTCAGCTACAAAAGAGATTTAATTTCAGTTTAGGAGACTTAAAACCTGATTTCTAGAAGTCTTATCCCTTGTCCTATAAATCTAGCGCCTCCTTCCCTTCTAGAATCCTTTTTCCTTGCCTTGCAAGGTATTCCCTGCCCTTATCCCTCTTTGCCGTGCATTCCCTATCCCTTTCCCTCTTGGATTCTGATTTGTTAGCCTATTTCCTTGTGGATTTGGGTTCTACAAATCCTTTTCAGAAATTAATTGGGCCATAATCCTTTGTCCTAATGGATTCAAACATTCTGCCGCACCTAGGGTGATGCAAAATATATAAGCACACAAATTAAACCCTCTTTTTATCGATTGTAGCAAAGTATGTAAGTAGGGATCGTTCTAGGCCGGGGATTAGGAAGGATTGCTAAACCACTTGAAAACTGACTCAAAAACTTAAAACAAAGTTAAAACACTAAATTAGACTCAAAGAATGCAAAACTATACTTTAAAACACTAAGACAAACCAAAAGACTCAAAACAGCAAACAAACACTCAAAACTGCCTTAAAAACACAAACTGGCTGTTTTGGACTCTAAACATAATTTTGGACGAAAATAAGTTTTAACTTGACTCAAAACACTCAAAAACACAAACTAAAACAGTTTCTAACTAATATGACTCAACAAAGTAAAGGGGGATTTGGTTTTGACGAAATTGAAAACAAAACATAAACTTTGTAAAACAAAACAGATTGTAAAACGAAATTGGTTTAAATTAATGGATGGAAGGCTAGCTAAGGGGTTCTTCTCCACACATGTCATACTTGCATACAAAAAGATTTCTAATTGCAATTCAATAAACCACGAATTCTCAACACTCCAAGATAATTAGGTCTGCTTAAATTAACTCTCAGATTTCCCTTATGTTAATGAATTGGATGGAAACTGCGCATCACAATCAAATTATTCTTCAAGAGTTCTCTATATGAAAGCGCATACTAGAGATACAATCAAAGATCATTACGTTCAATGGAAATCATAAGTATTGACGAGGCACTTGTAACTATGAAAGCGCATGATACTTATGCCAAGAATTTACTTAACACAATTGAGATCATCAACCTTTACTACTTGTGAATATAAAGTTGTAACGATTAGGTGAAACTTCCTTATATCCTAGCATTAGATTTATGCATGACAATTAAGCGTGCACTCTCAACCAACACACACAAATCAGTTTAATTCAAATAGATAAGTAAATTGAATTCACAACTTATGAAACGCAATTAGAGGTAATCAAGTCATATAGCAAGCATAAACATGGTTTCGAATCACCCCCTGGCCAAGGGGGTTTAGTTCCTCATACTCACAGAACAAAGAGTATTAAATTTAAACATTGGAATCAAAGGAAAGAAAACACCTAAAACTTCCAGCAATTCAAACTTGAATGGCATGCACGTCCCAGGCTTCTCCTCCTCCTCTTCTTTGCTACGGCACAAGGTCTTGGGACAGGTTTAGGGGTTTATGAATGGTGTAGAAGGCTGGGTTATTGGCTAGGATGGATGTATGGTGCGGCAGGGAGTGAATTAGGTCAGAAACTATGGAGAATGGTGAAGGATGGGTGCGGCAGAGAGTGGTGGATGATTTCTAACGTGAATGATGTATATGGAGGTGGTGTAGAATTCGTATGGATGAGTGGTGGTCTGCGGCAAGGCTTGGAAATATGTATATATAGCATGGCAAACCCTAGGGGAATCAGTTTAGGACTTGGACTCAGCAGAAAAATAGGATTAGGGTGCGGCAATTAACTTGTAGAACCCAAATCCACAAGGAAAAGTCCTAACAATCAGAATCCAAGAGGGAAAGGGCCTGAAAACCCACGGCACAAAGGGATAAGGGCAGGGAATGCCTTGCAAGGCAAGGAAAAGACCTTCTAGAAAGGAGGGAGACGCCAGATTTTCAGGCTTCTAGAGAGAATGTGTTTCTGGGCAGATTTTGGGGTTTCTAGAAGAGTTTGGGGCGCCACTTTTGTAGGGGAATGGATAGGACTTCTAGAAATCAGGTTTTAAGTCCCCTAAACTGAAGAAAACAGGTTAGGATAAGATTAGGATAAGATAAGGTAAGATAAGATAAGGATTGGGTAAGATAAGATAAGATAAGGTTGTTTTAGCTAATGTTTTGGATAATTCTCCTTCTTTTGAGCTGATTCCTTATCTTCTCTATCTTTGACTTCTTTCTTCCATCTTCTTAGCTGATTTCAAGCCTTAATATCTTCAATTTCGTCCATCAACTTGCCTCCATGCTTGCACTACCCCATCTTGGCCCAAAAATGCTCTAGAATGCTCCAAATTGCTTCTTTTTGCATACTTGCCCTTAGAACCTGAAAATACATCAAACTAGCTTAAAAGACTACTTTAACTAAGGAAAAACAACATAAATGCACAAGAACAAGCTAACTAAGGTGCATAAATATGCTCCTATCAAATTCCCCCACACTTAGCTTTTGCTAGTCCTCAAGCAAAACGGAACCAAACAAACGAAACAAACACCAAACAAACTAGACCTTCCAACTTTCACCTCAGGGATTTCCAACATACATGACATATTTAAGATCATCATAACCATAGCTTTTAGTCTTCCCCACCCTTTTGCACATACTTAATCACAGTCACCATTCATTAGTTCTCATCTAACCAATTAAAACAATGTTTTAAACGTAGTAACATGCCTTAGAGAATTCACTCAATTCCTCACTAGGTACAGTCTTATTTTCACTCAGATTGTCTAACTACACTCCCTATACTAAGTATATGTGAGAAGATTGATGTAAACATGAAAACGAACACTCACATATGTATATAACAAAGAAAACAATTTCTGGAGTTAATAAGCATGTTAGATATGATCTCATGAATGGAATGCTACTACTTAGATGCGAGAACCAGGGATACCATATGCTCGTACCAATCCCAAACTCCACATATTGAAACACACAACACTCAAGATTGAAGTATAGGGTTGTAACGGGGCTAAGGGTATTGGCTAACAAAGAAAGGTAAGGAAAACAAACGTTCTTAAAGCAATAGCAAGCAAAGTAATGAATATGACACTTAGAACTCCCTTTCTTGAATGCAGCCGCACACTTTGATACATAAGGGGAAGATCACACATATTTAGGGCCAACTTCAACTTTTTGGACCCTTTCTTCAACAATCAACACTTGTGAGCTTATTCTCACTTATTTTGAACACTTTTCATACTTTTTTTTTCACAAACTTTTCTTCTTTTCCTTTTGCACGAATTTTTCTTCTTTTTTTTCTTCTTTTTTTTTTTTTTTCTGCTTCTTCACCCGTGCCCTCTTTGATACTTTGTTGGCACACAATCAGACACATAAATCCCTTCCCCCACACTTGTTTGCTGCCTAATAACGAACAAAGGGAATTCACTCTAGGTCATGCTTAGCTACGCCTTAAGAACAAGGGTAAGGATGGTCCTAATCTAGGCTAGGTAGGGATATTGTGGGAAAACAAAGAACATAGGCTAAACAAGGCTCAAAGGGGTTAAACCTACAAGACAAATAACATAGGGTTAGGCTTTTTGGCTATGGTTTTAAACTAAACAACTTCATCTTGTTTATGTGTTATGCTAATCAATTTCATGCTTTGAATGAAACGGGTATGAGTTCTAGTATTTGGAACTAAATGATGAAACGCCTTCTAAGTAGCAACCAAGCAAAGAATAATGAGATCATGCAACGACTTAAGAAAACAACAAATGCACAGATTTTTAACTCTCCAAATAAATGTTTAGGCTCAAGTCTCACAAGGTTGTAGCGTTAGTTTGAGTTCCTTCCTTCAAGCATGTTACAAAAACTGATTTTTCTTTTATGATTGCATGTGAATTCATAAGTTATAACCACAACCAAGCATAAACCAAAGAGTAAATCAAACTTTCATCCATGTTTACAACTCTCTTTAACAGTCATGCAATTACAAACCGAATCCTCATCATTGTGTTGGAAGGTACCCTAAGACACAAACAAACACACAAAAACAACTCTTTTTGGGTTTTTTAAAACCATTTTTCAAATTTTTATGGGATTTTCGGATTTTTGAGTCAAAACAC
Source organism: Heteromeles arbutifolia (assembly GCA_024362995.1). Taxonomy (NCBI): domain Eukaryota; kingdom Viridiplantae; phylum Streptophyta; class Magnoliopsida; order Rosales; family Rosaceae; genus Heteromeles; species Heteromeles arbutifolia. The sequence goes on from JANCRC010000012.1 coordinate 21,631,894, forward strand.
ACTAAAACACACCAAAACAGCTTAAAAACACTTAAAAACAGCAAGGAACAACATTAGAAGTTATGAGTGATAAAACCCTACGAAATTGCATCAAAAACACTTTGGTTACCCCCCCACACTTAAATCATACATTGTCCTCAATGTTTCAAGCATAAACTCACACAAATAAACAACAAACAAACAAAACAGCAACTCAACAAGAAACAAGGCAGAAACGAAAACAACAACAAAGAGAAGGGTTTGGGAACGCAAATCTGGAATTGGAGTGCTCCCTAGGTCTTCCTTTGTTGAATGCATGGGTTGCCTCCCAAGTAGCGCTTGCTTTAACGTCGTACAGCCGGACAAAACCTCCAATTAAGCTTCATGGGAGGCCACGGCATGGAATTGATCTTTGAATGGAAGGTGATATTTGAAATGATCCGGCAATGGTTGAAACACTAATGTGGGTGCCTGAATCATCAAAATCAGCAAATTAGTAGAAAACAAAATCAAAATTGGAGAATATGGCTTACTTGTTTGCTCCGACACAAACTCAATTACAAACACCACATCTTTGAATGTTTCAGGGATTTTGAACTTGGCCAGATTTACTATGATGGTTGTGACTTGTCCCATGTCATAAAATTGAACTTCTTTGGGCTTTGTTGTCTCATGAACATCCTCCTTGATGCATTCTTCATATGCTCCAGCCACTTCTTGCTCTTGAATCATTCTCCTCGACATACAAGGTTCTTTGAACACTGCAACACAATCTGGAACTTGATTTGGTGTGCCAAGAATTGGGATATCACTTTGCACCTTTGGAAGGGTTTGCATGATGTCCTTTTCACTCTCTTCTTTCTTGGGAATCAAAAACCTGCGAGGAAAAGGGACATTTGGAGGAATATCATTAGAATTAAATGAATTTGGGACGTCCTTACTTGTGGTGGGTGGTTGAGAGGGCTTAGGGGGCTGCAGCAAGGGTTGTTCTTCCCTTGCTGTGGGTGTGTCTTCTTCCTCCTCCTCAATCAGCAGCTCCACATCCACTTCTAGGCTATGTTTGGACGTTTTTAGGTCCGCTCCAACCTCCACAGCACTTCCCAAAGTGATAGCTTCAGCAATTTCAAAGTCTCCCATCGAATTGACAGTAGTTGAGTTGGAGAGTTCACGTTGTTCTTGAATTTGTGCCATGAACTCCATGATCTCTCCCATTTGATTTTTCAATTCGCTCATCCTTTGGTCTTGATTCTCTGCTTCCTGTGTCAAAGAGGTGAGTAATTGAACAATTTGGTCATTATCCATTGACGTACCTGAATTTGTTTGGGAAAATTGTGGTGGAGGCTGTGATGGTGCATATGGCCATTGATAGAACTCCTCAGATGGCTGTGAATATTCTTCTTGTTGTGAGCCCTGCGTCAAAGAGGTTAGTACATCAAGAATTTCATCATAACTCATGGGCATACTTGAATTCGATTGGAATTGTTGTGGGGGAGGCGATGGTGGCTGCATAGGTCTTGAATAGAACTCCTCTTCTTGCTGCCAATATCCACCTTGTTGGAATCGTTCAGGTTCTCCCCACATGTAATCTGAATAATCTCTCCAATCCGAATTGTAAGCATTGGAAAACATGTTGTCCCATGATTGGCTATGGCCTTGATAACCCCAAGCACCTCCGTGGGCAGTGAATTGAGCACGTTGATGAGTTTGAGCAGTGTGCATTGTGGTTGTTTCGGCAATCTGGGACAATTGAGAAGTAAGATTCGCCAATTGAGCTTGAATGTTAGCAAGTGCCATGTCTTACTTCTCTATGTACCTGAAACCAAAGAAGTAAAACTAAATCAAATATCAAAAGTAAAAGACACAAACAAAAACAAAGGGGATTAGCTAAAGAAAACAAGAAAACAACATAAAGTCAGAAACTAAAACAAAAACAAAATAAACGAAAAGAAAAGAACCAAGGGATTAGCAAAGTTGCTAATCCCCGGCAACGGCGCCAAAAATTTGATGCAAAATATATAAGCACACAAATTAAACCCTCTTTTTATCGATTGTAGCAAAGTATGTAAGTAGGGATCGTTCTAGGCCGGGGATTAGGAAGGATTGCTAAACCACTTGAAAACTGACTCAAAAACTTAAAACAAAGTTAAAACACTAAATTAGACTCAAAGAATGCAAAACTATACTTTAAAACACTAAGACAAACCAAAAGACTCAAAACAGCAAACAAACACTCAAAACTGCCTTAAAAACACAAACTGGCTGTTTTGGACTCTAAACATAATTTTGGACGAAAATAAGTTTTAACTTGACTCAAAACACTCAAAAACACAAACTAAAACAGTTTCTAACTAATATGACTCAACAAAGTAAAGGGGGATTTGGTTTTGACGAAATTGAAAACAAAACATAAACTTTGTAAAACAAAACAGATTGTAAAACGAAATTGGTTTAAATTAATGGATGGAAGGCTAGCTAAGGGGTTCTTCTCCACACATGTCATACTTGCATACAAAAAGATTTCTAATTGCAATTCAATAAACCACGAATTCTCAACACTCCAAGATAATTAGGTCTGCTTAAATTAACTCTCAGATTTCCCTTATGTTAATGAATTGGATGGAAACTGCGCATCACAATCAAATTATTCTTCAAGAGTTCTCTATATGAAAGCGCATACTAGAGATACAATCAAAGATCATTACGTTCAATGGAAATCATAAGTATTGACGAGGCACTTGTAACTATGAAAGCGCATGATACTTATGCCAAGAATTTACTTAACACAATTGAGATCATCAACCTTTACTACTTGTGAATATAAAGTTGTAACGATTAGGTGAAACTTCCTTATATCCTAGCATTAGATTTATGCATGACAATTAAGCGTGCACTCTCAACCAACACACACAAATCAGTTTAATTCAAATAGATAAGTAAATTGAATTCACAACTTATGAAACGCAATTAGAGGTAATCAAGTCATATAGCAAGCATAAACATGGTTTCGAATCACCCTCTGGCCAAGGGGGTTTAGTTCCTCATACTCACAGAACAAAGAGTATTAAATTTAAACATTGGAATCAAAGGAAAGAAAACACCTAAAACTTCCAGCAATTCAAACTTGAATGGCATGCACGTCCCAGGCTTCTCCTCATCCTCTTCTTTGCTACGGCACAAGGTCTTGGGACAGGTTTAGGGGTTTATGAATGGTGTAGAAGGCTGGGTTATTGGCTAGGATGGATGTATGGTGCGGCAGGGAGTGAATTAGGTCAGAAACTATGGAGAATGGTGAAGGATGGGTGCGGCAGAGAGTGGTGGATGATTTCTAACGTGAATGATGTATATGGAGGTGGTGTAGAATTCGTATGGATGAGTGGTGGTCTGCGGCAAGGCTTGGAAATATGTATATATAGCATGGCAAACCCTAGGGGAATCAGTTTAGGACTTGGACTCAGCAGAAAAATAGGATTAGGGTGCGGCAATTAACTTGTAGAACCCAAATCCACAAGGAAAAGTCCTAACAATCAGAATCCAAGAGGGAAAGGGCCTGAAAACCCACGGCACAAAGGGATAAGGGCAGGGAATGCCTTGCAAGGCAAGGAAAAGACCTTCTAGAAAGGAGGGAGACGCCAGATTTTCAGGCTTCTAGAGAGAATGTGTTTCTGGGCAGATTTTGGGGTTTCTAGAAGAGTTTGGGGCGCCACTTTTGTAGGGGAATGGATAGGACTTCTAGAAATCAGGTTTTAAGTCCCCTAAACTGAAGAAAACAGGTTAGGATAAGATTAGGATAAGATAAGGTAAGATAAGATAAGGATTGGGTAAGATAAGATAAGATAAGGTTGTTTTAGCTAATGTTTTGGATAATTCTCCTTCTTTTGAGCTGATTCCTTATCTTCTCTATCTTTGACTTCTTTCTTCCATCTTCTTAGCTGATTTCAAGCCTTAATATCTTCAATTTCGTCCATCAACTTGCCTCCATGCTTGCACTACCCCATCTTGGCCCAAAAATGCTCTAGAATGCTCCAAATTGCTTCTTTTTGCATACTTGCCCTTAGAACCTGAAAATACATCAAACTAGCTTAAAAGACTACTTTAACTAAGGAAAAACAACATAAATGCACAAGAACAAGCTAACTAAGGTGCATAAATATGCTCCTATCATAGGGTCCTAATCCCTTGCTTATGCTGAGTCCAAGTCCTAATCTGATTACCCTAGGGTTTGCCAGGCTATATATACATATTTCCAAGCCTTGCCGCACACCACCACCCATCCATACGAATTCTATACACCTCTACACATCTCAGCCATTCCAAACACCATTCACAAACCCTAAAACCACTTGTGCCGCAGCTTTGCAAGGAGGAAGGAGAGGAGGAGCAGCTTTGGAGCGTGTTGCACCCAATCTGGAGTGCTGGGCGTTCATAGGTGTTTTCTACCTTATGTTTTCGTTGATTAATTTAGTTTTCCTTTGTTTTGCTGTAATCATGAGAGGCTAAACTCGTTTTTAGCTAGAGGCTACTTTGAAACCATGATTTTGTGTGTGATATGACTTGATAAATTTCAGTTACAGATTCTTGAAGTATGAATGCAATTGGCTTAACTGTTTGAATTAGAACTTATTAATGTTTGTTGATTGAGGGTCGACACTTAATTGGCATGCATAAATTTGATGCTAGGATATAAGTGAGTTTCACATAATCGTTACAAACTTATGTTCACAAGTAGTAAAGCTTGCTGGAACAATCGTGTTAAGTTCAATTCTTGGTGTGAGTCACATGATGTCATAGTTATGAATGCCTCATCAATGCTTATGATTCTCATTGAGCGTAATGATCTCTGATTGTGTCTCTATTATGATGTCATGTAGGGAAATTGATGAGAATAATTTTGTTGTAGATGAGTTGTCCGTCCAATTCAATGAAATTAGGAGAATCTGAGGGTTAATTAGTGATTGACACGGTTAATCTGGGGCATTGTCATTCGTAATTCAATGAAAACGTAACTGGAAGTCAAGTTATATGCATATAAGTCATGTGTGGATAAGGAAACCTTTAGCTAGTTCACCATCCATTCTAAAAACCCAATTTCGTAAACCTCTAGCTAGTTCACCATCCATTCTAAAAACCCAATTTCGTCTAAATCTGCCTAGTTTAAAGTCTTTGTTTGTTTTAGCTTAATTTCACTCTAAAACCAATCCCCCTTCACTTGTTTGAGTCTAATTAGTTAGAATCTGTCTTAGTTTGTGTTTTTGTGTGTTTTGAGTCAAGTTTAATCCAGTTTTCGTCCAAAGTTGTGTCTAGTGTCTAGAATCTGTCCAATTAGTGTTTTTAAGCAGTTTTGAGTGTTTTGAACCTGTTTTGAGTCTTACTAGTCTATTTAGAGACTTTTGAGTCTTGTTTTGCTTATTTGAGTCAATTTGTGTTAGATTAGCAAGCCCTCCTAATCCCCGGTCTAGAACGATCCCTACTTGCGTTTATACTACAATTGATAACAAGAGGGTTTAATTTGTGTGCTTAACTTTAATCACACCAGAACCCTCTAACTAGCCTTTTACCCATTCAAATCACCCAATTTCGTGCTAAACTTGTTTAAGTCTTTAATTTACTTGTCTTTACTTTAAATTCGTCAAAAACCCAATCCCTTTTACTTTGTTGTGTCAAACTAGTTAGAATCTGTCCAAACTTGTCATTTGTTAGTATTTTGAGTCTACTTCAATTTTCGTCCAAATTACTCCCTAGAGTCTGTTTTGAGTCAATTTGCTTGTTTTGTGCTGTTTTGGGTCATTCTAGTTTGTTTTGAGTCTCTTTAGTTTGTTTTGAGTTCTTTGAGTCTAATTAAGTGTTTTCAGCCTAGTTAAGTGTTTTTGAGTCAGTTTTAAGTAGATTAGCAATCCCTTCTAATCCCCGGCCTAGAACGATCCCTACTTACATATACTACAATAATAGGGTTTTAATTTGTGTGTTGATGGTGTGAAAATTTACTTGACACACAAATTAAACCCTATTGATGACAATTGTAGTAAAGATGCAAGTAGGGATCGTTCTAAACAGGGGATTAACTAGGGATGCTAACCAACACAAATAAGACTCAAAAACACTAAACTAGACTCTAATGACTCAAAACTAACTTAAAACACTAAAAACAGCAAGAAACAATAAAAAAGACTCAAATCTAGACCTAACAATTGGTTTTGACGAAAATAAAACTTAAAAGACTCAAACAACTAAAAGAAAACAAGTTTTGACTCTAAAAACAAGATTAAATGAAAGGGGGTTTGTTTTTGGGGAATTTAAGACTTAAAACAGAAACTTTGCATAAAATACTTTGTAAAAACGAATTTTGAGATTTGAAAATGGTGAAAGACTAGTTAGAGGGCCCTTCTCCACACATGAACATATGCATATAAATCGATTTCCAGTTATTCTTTCAACAAACCATGAATGACAATGCCCCAAATTAATTGTGTAGAACTAATTAATTCTCAGATTTCCCTAGACTCATTGAATTGGATGAAAGCATGCGACAACCCAAATCATTCTTTATTGATAGGAGCATATTTATGCGACTTAGTTAGCTTGTTTTCATGCATTAATGTCCTTAGTTCTTAGTTAATTTTGTATTTTAAGCTATTTTCGTGTGTTTGTAGGTTCTAAGTGTCAAAATGGCAAAAAGAAGCATTTTGGAGCATTCTAGAGCATTTTTGGGCCAAGATTGGGTAGTGCAAGCATGGAGGCAAGTTGATGGACGAATTTGAAGACAAAAAGGCTTGAAATCAGCTCAAAGGATAGAGGAAAGAAGTCAAAGATAAAGAAGATAAGAAGTTAGCAAGGAATATGGAACATTATCCAAATCTTATCTCATCTTATCCAAAACATTATCCTATCTTATCTTGACTTTCCTAATCCAAATACACAAAGGTTTCAGCTACAGAGAAGGAGTCCTAAACACTTTGGGATACTTAATTCCCAGCTAGAGAGGGATGCCGCACCTATTTCCTTATTCTAGAGCGATTTGGTCCATTTAATTCCCCAAAACTTCAAGGATTCTGATTTCTAGAAGGGTTAGGAGTCCAAAACCTACCTAAACACCTTCCCAGCCGTGACCTAGCCTTCCCCTATATATATATGATTGTGCCGCACAGATTGAGTCTCTCTACACATCCATTCGCATCTCTACCATTCTAAATACCTTCCACCACCCATCCACACCACCTTTGCCCATCCATAAACCCTACCAGCCACCTATGCCGCAGCCTTGCAAGGAGGAAGGAGAGGTGATGTGAAAATTAACTTGACACACAAATTAAACCCTATTGACGACAATTGTAGCAATGATGTAAGTAGGGATCGTTCTAGACCGGGGATTAACTAGGGATGCTAATCAACACAAATAAGACTCAAAAACACTAGACTCTATAGACTCTAAACTAACTTAAAACACTCAAAACAGCAAGAAACAATCAGAAAGACTCAATTCTAAACCTAACAAGTGGTTTTGATGAAACTAAAACTTAAAAGACTCAAAAGACTAGAACAAAACAGGTTTTGACTCTAAAAACAAGTTTAAATGAAAGGGGGATTGTTTTTGACGAAATTAAGACTTAAAACAGAAATTTTGCATAAAAACTTTAGAAAAACGAGTTTGGTGATTTAAAACGGGTGAAAGGCTAGTTAGAGGGCCCTTCTCCACACATGAACATATGCATATAAATTGATTTCCAGTTATTCTTTCAACAAACCATGAATGATAATGCCCCAAATTAATTGTGTAGAACTAATTAATCATCAGATTTCCCTAGACTCATTGAATTAGAGGAAAAGCATACGACAACCCAAATCATTCTTTATTAAGCTCCCTAACTATGAAAAGCATGATAGAGACACAAAACAAAGATCATTAAGCTTTGTGAAAATCATAAGCATTTACAAGGCATTCGTGACTATGAAAAGCATGACACTCCTGCCAGGAATTTACTTAATGCGATCGTGACTAGCAACCTCCACTACTTGTAAATATAAGTTCATAACGATTAGGTGAAATTCCCTTATATTTTAGCATCAAATTCATGCATGCAAACTAAGTATGCATCCTTAATCAACACACAAGAACAAGTTCTTAATAAAACAGTTAAGCAAACCACATTCACAATTCATGAAATCATAACTGGAGGAAATCAATTCATATAAAACATATGTCCATGGCTTTGAATTCGCCTCTAACTATAAAGAAATTAGTTCCTCATGTTCGCAATCAAACAAGTATAAATAAAATTAAACATTGAACAAAGATAGAAAACACCTAGAAAATGCTCCAGATTCCTTTCTTCCTTGCTTGCAAGTTGCGGCACAATAAGGGTATGGCTGAATGGTATTGTAGAGATGTGTGAATGAGAGATGGTGGGTTTGAATGGTGCAGAAAATATGTATATATGGGGAGAGGGTGCGGCACCAACATGTAGTGTAGGAAAAGGATTGCAAAATGTAGTTTGTGTAGGAAAATAAAATCACAATCCTAAGGGGAAAAGGTTATGTAACCCTAGCAGGAAATAGGACATCTAGAAGGCCAGAAACCAAAGGGAATCAGGAGAAAGGTGCGGCTGGATCATGCATCTAGAAGGCTTGGGGCGCCACCTTTCTAGGGACTTCTAGAAAGGGTGTTATTTGGCTGATTTTGGGGTTTCTAGAAAGGGTTAGGTGCGGCACCTTTGTAGGAGGGGATAAGGTTCCTAGAAATCAGGTTTTTAAGTCTCCTAAACTAAAATTGAATCCTTTTTGCAGCAGGAATTAAGTTAGGAAAGGATTAGGATAGGATAAGATAAGGCATGGTAAGATAAGATAAGATAAGGTTTGGATAAGATAAGGATAAGATAAGGTAGTTTGGATAATGTTTTGGATAATTCTCCTTCTTTGTAGCTGATTCCTTATCTTCTTTGACTTGGATTTATTTCTTCAACTCTTTTGCACATTCCTAGCCTCTCTTGAACTTCAAATTCGTCCATCCATCTTGCTCCAATCTTGTGATATCCATTCCAAGCCCAAAACTACTCTAAAATGCTCCAAATTGCATCTTTTTGCCAACTTTGCTTCTAGGACCTATAAACACACGAAAATGACTTAAGACACTATAATAAGCAACAAATAACTAAGTAAATGCAAGAAAACACACTAACTAAGTCCCATAAATATGCTCCTATCAAATTCCCCCACACTTAGCTTTTGCTAGTCCTCGAGCAAAACAAACAAAACATAACCTAAACCTTCCAACGTTTGCCTCAGGGATTTCCAATGAAACATAACATGTTAAAAATCATTACTTACATAGATTTTAGTTATCCTTACTCTCGAGCACATACTTAATCATAGTTACTACTCACTAGCTCGCATTTAATCAATTAAAACAATATTTTGAATGTAGTAACATGCCTTAGAGAATCCCTCAATTTCTCACTAGATATACACTCTATTTTCTCACAGATTTTCTGACTACACTCCCTACACTAGGTATATGTGAGAAGATTGATGTAAACATGAAAACTAATACTCACATATGTATATAACAAAGAAAGCAATTTCTGGAATGCATGTATATATATGATCTCATGAATGGAATGCCACTACTTAGACGCGAGAACCAGGGACACCATATGCTCAAACCAATCCCAAACTCCACACATTGAAACACATAACAATCAAGATAGAAGTCTAAGGGTTGTAACGGGGCTAAGGGTATTGGCTAACAAAGAAAGGTAAGGAAAGCAAACGTTCTTAAAGCAATAGCAAGCAAAGTAAGAAATATGACACTTAGAACTCCCTTTTTAAATGCAAAAACAAACTTTGAACACAAAGGGGAAGATCACACATACTTAGGGCCAAATTCAACGTTTTGGACCCTTTCTGAAATGATATGCCCTAAAACTATGCCTTGCGTAACCATAAAGTGACACTATTCCCAATTTAAAACAAGGTTGGTTTCAACGCATCGTTTTAAGATTAATGTGAGATTTTCCAAACAACCATCAAACGAATCACCAAATACGCTAAAATCATCCATGAATACCTCAATAATCTTCTCAACATAATCTGAAAAGATACTTACCATGCATCTTTGGAATGTGGCAAGTGCATTGCATAAACCAAATGGCATGCGACGATAGGCAAAAGTACCAAAGGGGCACGTGAAGATGGTCTTTTCTTGGTCGTTCGGAGCTATGACAATTTGATTATATCCCGAATAACCATCAAGAAAACAATAAAAAGAATGACCGGCTAACCTTTAAAGCATTTGATCAATGAACGGCAAAGGGAAGTGGTCCTTCCTTGTGGTGGCGTTGAGCTTCCTATAATCGATGCACACTCTCCAACCTGTTTGGATACGGGTTGGTACAAGCTCATTCTCGGCATTCTTCACCACAGTGACTCCGGATTTCTTTGGAACAACTTGAACCGGTGAAACCCAACAGCTATCCGAAATTGGATAGATCACTCCACAATCGAGAAGCTTGATAATCTCCTTCTTCACAACTTCCATCATTGGAGGGTTGAGTCGGCGTTGAGCCTCTCGAGTTGGTTTAGCCCCCTCCTCTAGAAGTATGCGATGCATGCATGTTGTAGGCCAATGTCCAACCAATGGCTGTTTTGTGCTCTTTCAACACCCGAATCAACTTCTCCTCCTCTATTGCCGTGAGTGATGCAGAGACAATGACGGGCAACGTCTCTTCATCTCCCAAGAGGATGTACTTTAAATGATCCGGTAGTGGCTTAAGTTTGAGAATAGGGACCTGAATCACAGAGGGTAACAACGTATTAGTAGAAACGGGAATTGGAATTGGGTTAGGAGACGTACCATGATGTCGTGGCAATGAGTCAAAGGCAGCCATAATCTCGGCTTGTTCTTCACTAGGTACGGCCAGATTGGGCTTCATTCCAATTCCTTGTGCAATTGTTGTTTCAAGGGGATCTTTATCCAATGAGTTAAGGAATTCATGCGCCAATAAATCAAATGCATCAATAGAAAAGCAAGAATGATCGTCTTTAGGGAATTTAATAGCTTCAGAAATGTTAAAATCAATAATCTCCCCATCAAATTCCATTGTTAAAGTCCCTTTGAACACGTCGATCTTGGTGCGTGCTGTTTTCATGAAGGGCCTCCTAAGTAGGATCGGCAATGGGGTGATATTGGGCGACTCCTCTATCTCTAAAACATAGAAATCTGCTGGGAATATCAAGTTATCCACCTGCACCAAAACATCTTCCAAAACTCCTTTCGGATATGCGTTAGAACGATCGGCTAATTGAATTATAACACCATCGTTTTTAAGCTCGCCTAAGTTCATAGATGCATAAATTGAGTAAGGCATGACATTAATTGAAGCTCCTAAGTCTAACATCGCATGTTCAAACTTAGTATTGCCAATAACACAAGGAATCGTAAAACTACCCGGATCTTTGCATTTAGGGGGTAATTTCCTTTGTAAAACAGCAGAGACATTTTCACTTACCTGGACAACTTCTTTGTTCGAAATTCTCCTCCTTGTTGTACAAAGTTCTTTCAAAAACTTAGCGTACCTTGGAACTTGCTTAATTGCATCAAGGAGAGGTATATTGACTTGCACCTTCCTAAACGTTTCCAGAATGTCTTTCTCGTTCTCTTCCTTCTTTGATTGCCTAAACCTGCTACGACAGGGTGCATTTAGTGGAATAGAACTTGAAGAATTCGATTTTGGACTTACCTTGGCGGTAGGATACGGCATAGGTGTATTTGAAGGCTGCGGCAAGGGTTGCTCCACCCTTGCCGTGGGTTTGGCTCCCTCCTCCTCTTTGATCAGCAAGTTGTCATCCTTATTATGACCAGATTTGGATGGTTGTGGCTCAGTTCCAACTTCTTTTCCACTTCTCAACATAATGGCTTTGGCGGATTCAAATCCTCCCTTTGGATTCACAATGGTTGAGCTAGGAAGTTTGCCTTGTTCTTGGAATTGCCTGAGGAACTCTGAAATCTGCCCTACTCGCTTATCCAAATCATCCACCTTTTTGTCTCTAATTTGCATGCTCTGCGACATAGAAGTTAGTAATTGAAAAATCTGATCATTATCAACGGACGTACCTGATTGGGTTTGGGCAGGTTGTGCTTGGGGTTGTGTAGGTGCGTATAGTTTTGAATAGAAACCTGGAGGTTGCTGCCTAAATCCACTTTGTTGCTGTGGTTGTTGAGGCTCCCTCCACTTGAAATTTGGATGATCTCTCCAGCCCGGGTTGTAAGTGTTGGAGTAAGGATCATTGCGTGGCTAATTTTGGCTCCAAAAACCCATGGCATTGGCAGATTCCCAGCCCCCATTCTCAATCAATTGAGGGCATTGGTCAGTGAGATGTCCTTGCATAGAACACACGCCACAAACACTTGGTCCTTGTATCTTCATTCCTTCGGCCATCTGAGTCACAATGGAAGTAAGGTTAGCTAATTGAGTTTGAATGTCGGAATTGGAACTTACCTCATGGACTTGCTGCCGTGGGGACTCTCTTTGTCCAAGTCCCTCGTATTGTTGTGCATTCAATGCTCGGTTGGCAATTAGGGTCTTCGCAGCCATTGGTGTTTTGTCAACCAATGCACCTCCCGCTGAAGCATCTAGCATTTGTCGCTCAATGGGAAGAAGTCCTTCATAGAAGTATTGAAGTAGAAGCTCTTCTTTCATTTGATGTTGAGGGCATGAGGCGACAAAGGCTTTAAAACGCTCATAGTATGCTGGGAATGTCTCTCCTTGGCTTTGTTGAATTCCACTAATTTTCTTCCGCAAGAGAATGACTCTCGAAGTGGGGAAGAACTTCTCTAAAAACGCCCTCTTCATGCTTTCCCAAGAAGTGACCGTTCCGGGTGCTAATTCATAAAGCCAATCTTTAGCCTTTTCCAAAAGAGAGAATGGAAAGGCCTTCATCATCAAAATGCTCCCATCGACATTGATGGGTGTCATGCTCGAACAAACCACTTCGAATTCCTTAAGATGCTTGTTTGGATCTTCCATGGATAGCCCATGGTATTTGGGAATGTGATGCAACAAGCTTGACTTCAATTCGAACTCATCAATCTTGCCTTGAGTAGCCGCGGGGTATTGAATGCAAATGGGTGCGGCATTGGCCAACCCCGAGGCTGAAAGTTCCTTGATTGTACGATTATCCATAGCCATGGTTTGTTCTTCTTCTTCAAATTCAGATTCGGCCTCTAAGCTTGAACTAGGTTCGCTAGGTTCTGGATGCCTCCTCTTCCTTCTCAATGTTCGTTCAAAATCGTCGTCAAACTCCAAGATATGCTCACGAACTGTTTGAGAACTTCGAGTCATAAACTAGTACCTAAAACAAGAAAACAAAACAAAATCAGAAAACAAAGTAAAACAAAAACACACGGCAAACAAAGGATTAGCAAATTTGCTAATCCCCGGCAACGGCGCCAAAATTTGATGTGAAAATTAACTTGACACACAAATTAAACCCTATTGATGACAATTGTAGCAATCATGTAAGTAGGGATCGTTCTAGACCGGGGATTAACTAGGGATGCTAATCAACACAAATAAGACTCAAAAACACTAAACTAGACTCTATAGACTCTAAACTAACTTAAAACACTCAAAACAGCAAGAAACAATCAGAAAGACTCAATTCTAAACCTAACAAGTGGTTTTGACGAAAATAAAACTTAAAAGACTCAAAAGACTAAGACAAAACAGGTTTTGACTCTAAAAACAAGTTTAAATGAAATGGGCATTGTTTTTGACGAAATTAAGACTTAAAACAGAAATTTTGCATAAAAACTTTAGAAAAACGAGTTTGGTGATTTAAAACGGGTGAAAGGCTAGTTAGAGGGCCCTTCTCCACACATGAACATATGCATATAAATTGATTTCCAGTTATTCTTTCAACAAACCATGAATGACAATGCCCCAAATTAATTGTGTACAACTAATTAATCATCAGATTTCCCTAGACTCATTGAATTGGAGGAAAAGCATACGACAACCCAAATCATTCTTTATTAAGCTCCCTAACTATGAAAAGCATGATAGAGACACAAAACAAAGATCATTAAGCTTTGTGAAAATCATAAGCATTGACAAGGAATTCGTGACTATGAAAAGCATGACACTCCTGCCAGGAATTTACTTAACGCGATCGTGACTAGCAACCCCCACTACTTGTAAATATAAGTTCATAACGATTAGGTGAAATTCCCTTATATTTTAGCATCAAATTCATGCATGCAAACTAAGTATGCATCCTTAATCAACACACAAGAACAAGTTCTTAATAAAACAGTTAAGCAAACCACATTCACAATTCATGAAATCATAACTGGAGGAAATCAATTCATATAAAACATATGTCCATGGCTTTGAATTCGCCTCTAACTATAAAGAAATTAGTTCCTCATGTTCGCAATCAAACAAGTATAAATAAAATTAAACATTGAACAAAGATAGAAAACACCTAGAAAATGCTCCAGATTCCTTTCTTCCTTGCTTGCAAGTTGCGGCACAATGAGGGTATGGCTGAATGGTATTGTAGAGATGTGTGAATGAGAGATGGTGGGTTTGAATGGTGCAGAAAGTATGTATATATAGGGAGAGGGTGCGGCACCAACATGTAGTGTAGGAAAAGGATTACAAAATGTAGTTTGTGTAGGAAAATAAAATCACAATCCTAAGGGGAAAAGGTTATGTAATCCTAGCAGGAAATAGGACATCTAGAAGGCCAAAAACCAAAGGGAATCAGGAGAAAGGTGCGGCTGGATCATGCATCTAGAAGGCTTGGGGCGCCACCTTTCTAGGGATTTCTAGAAAGGGTGTTATTTGGCTGATTTTGGGGTTTCTAGAAAGGGTTAGGTGCGGCACCTTTGTAGGAGGGGATAAGGTTCCTAGAAATCAGGTTTTTAAGTCTCCTAAACTAAAATTGAATCCCTTTTGCAGCAGGAATTAAGTTAGGAAAGGATTAGGATAGGATAAGATAAGGCATGGTAAGATAAGATAAGATAAGGATAAGATAAGGTAGTTTGGATAATGTTTTGGATAATTCTCCTTCTTTGTAGCTGATTCCTTATCTTCTTTGACTTGGATTTATTTCTTCAACTCTTTTGCACATTCCTAGCCTCTCTTGAACTTCAAATTCGTCCATCCATCTTGCTCCAATCCTGTGATATCCATTCCAAGCCCAAAACTGCTCTAAAATGCTCCAAATTGCATCTTTTTGCCAACTTTGCTTCTAGGACCTATAAACACACGAAAATGACTTAAGACACTATAATAAGCAACAAATAACTAAGTAAATGCAAGAAAACACACTAACTAAGTCGCATAAATATGCTCTTATCAAGAGGAGGAGCAGCTTTGGAGCGTTGTGCACCCAATCTGGAGTGCTGGGCGTTCCTAGGTGTTTTCTACCTTATGTTTTCGATCTTTGAATTAATTTTCCTTTGTCTTGCTGTAATCACGAGAGGCTAAACTCGTTTTTAGCTAGAGGCTACCTTGAAACCATGATTTTGTGTGTGATATGACTTGATAAATTTCAGTTACAGATTCTTGAAGTATGAATGCAATTGGCTTAACTGTTTGAATTAGAACTTATTTCTGTTTGTTGGTTGAGGGTCGACACTTAATTGGCATGCATAAATTTGATGCTAGGATATAAGTGAGTTTCACATAATCGTTACAAACTTATGTTCACAAGTAGTAAAGCTTGCTAGAACAATCGTGTTAAGTTCAATTCTTGGTGTGAGTAACGTGATGTCATAGTTATGAATGCCTCGTCAATGCTTATGATTCTCATTAAGCATAATGATCTTTGATTGTGTCTCTATTATGATGTCATGTAGGGAAATTGATGAGAATAATTTGGTTGTAGATGAGTTGTCCGTCCAATTCAATGAAATTAGGAGAATCTGAGGGTTAATTAGTGATTGACATGGTTTAGCTGGGGCATTGTCATTCGTATTTCAATGAAAACGTAACTGGAAGTCAAGTTATATGCATATAAATCATGTGTGGATAAGGAAACCTCTAGCTAGTTCACCATCCATCCTAAAAACCCAATTTCATCTAAATCTGCCTAGTTTAAAGTCTTTGTTTGTTTTAGCTTATATTCACTCTAAAACCAATCCCGCTTCACTTGTTTGAGTCAAATTAGTTAAAATCTGTCTTAGTTTGTGTCTTTGTGTGTTTTGAGTCAAGTTTAATTCAATTTTTGTCCAAAGTTGTGTCTAGTGTCTAGAATCTGTCCAATTAGTGTTTTTAAGCAGTTTTGAGTATTTTGAACCGTTTTGAGTCTTACTAGTGTATTTAGAGTCTTTTGAGTCTTGTTTTGCTTATTTGAGTCTGTTTGTGTTAGATTAGCAAGCCCTCCTAATCCCCGGTCCAGAACGATCCCTACTTGCGTTTATACTACAATTGATAACAAGAGGGTTTAATTTGTGTGCTTAACTTTAATTACATCATTTATTAAGCTCCCTATATGACTGCATACTAGAGATACATATCAAAGATCATTAAGTTTTGTGAAAATCATAATTCGTGACTATGAAAAGCATGACACTCCTGCCAAGAATTTACTTAACGCGATCGTGACTAGCAACCTTCACTACTTGTAAATATAAGTTTGTAACTATTAGGTGAATGATGTGAAATTAAATTGCACTCAAACTTAAACCCTATCAATGTAGTACGTGTAAGTAGGGATCGTTCTAGCCGGGGATTAGAAGGGATGCTAATCTACGCAAATCTGACTCAAAAACACAAAATTAAACTTAAAAACACTTAACTAGACTCTAAAGACTCAAAACAACTAATAGAACTCAAACTAGACAGTTTCTGGACTCTAGACACTCAAAACAAGCTAAATTAGACTTAAAACACACAAAACAGATTCTTTAGACTCAAAACTGACACCTAAGATTGATTTGAACGAAATTAAGACTCTAATTGACTCAAAAGACTAAAAGACTCAAGATTTGACGAATTTAGACTCTACTAACACAAACTAAAAGTAGGGGATTGGTTTTGAACGAATTTAAACTTAAACAAACAAAATTGTAAAGGCAACTTAAAAAGACACGAAATTGGTGATTTAAATGGGTGAATGGCTAGTTAGAGGGTCCTTCTCCACACATGACATATGCATATGAACCAATTTCCAGTTATTATTCCTTTAGACATGAATGACAACACCCCAAGTTAACCATGACAGCGCAAATTAACCATCAGATTTTCCTTAGTTCATTGAATTGAATGGAAGACGCATTACAACCAAATTATCCTTATCAAGTCTCCTAACTATGACAGCATGATATAAAACATATCAAAGGTCATTACGTTCTTTGAAAATCATAAGTGTTGACGAGGCATTCGTAACTATGACAGCATGATACTCTTGCCTAGGACTTACTTAACATGATTGTGACTAGCAACCTTTACTACTTGTGAATATAAGTTCATAACGATTAGGTGAAACTCCCTTATACTCTAGCATCAAATTCATGCATGCAAATTAAGTGTCGACCCCCAATTAACACACACAAACAAGTTTTAATAACTCAGATAAGCAAATCACATTCTAGTCTTAAGAAACAATAACTGGACGTAATCAATTCATATATAACATATAATCATGGCTTCAAATTCACCTCTAACTATAAAGAAATTAGTTCCTCATGTTCAAAAGCAAACAAAGAAAACTTAAATTAAACATTAAAAACAAAGGATAGAATACACCTAGAAACGCTCCAGATTTCTTCCTTCCTTCCTTTGCAAAGCTGCGGCACAAGAGTGTGTGGTGGATGGATGTAGGTGAGTTATGGTAGAGGGTGGTGTGTTGAATGGTGCAGAAAATATGTATATATAGGGGAGGGGGGGAGCGGCACCAACATATAGTGTAGGAAAAGGATTACAAAATTTAGCTTGTGTAGGAAAATAAAATCACAATCCTAAGGGGAAAAGGTTTATGTAATCCTAGCAGGAAATAGGACATCTAGAAGGCCAAAAACCAAAGGGATTTAGGAGAAAGGTGCGGCTGGATCATGCATCTAGAAGGCTTGGGGCGCCAGATTTTTAGGGACTTCTAGAAAGGGTGTTATTTGGCTGATTTTGACACTTCTAGAAGGGGATAGGTCCGGCACCTTTGTAGGAGAGGATAAGGTTCCTAGAAATCAGGTTTTTATGTCTCCTAAACTGAAATTAAAACCCTTTTACAGCAGGAATTAAGTTAAGAAAGGATTAGGATAGGATAAGATAAGGTAAGATAAGATAAGGTTAGTTTGGATAAGATAAGGTTGGATAAGGTTTTGGATAATTCTCCTTCTTTGTAGCTGATTCCTTATCTTCTTTGACTTGGATTTATTTCTTCAACTCTTTTGCACATTCCTAGCCTCTCTTGAACTTCAAATTCGTCCATCCATCATACTCCAATCTTGTGATATCCATCCCAAGCCCAAAACTGCTCTAAAATGCTCCAAATTGCATCTTTTTGCCAACTTTGCTTCTTGGACCTATAAACACACGAAAATGACTTAAGACACTATAATAAGCAACAAATAACTAAGTAAATGCAAGAAAACGTACTAACTAAGTCGCATAAATGTGCTCCTATCAGTGAAACTCCCTTATATTTTAGCATCACATTCATGCATGCAAACTAAGTAGGCCTCCTTAATCAACACACAAGAACAAGTTCTCAATAACTCAGATAAGTAAACCACATTCACGATTCATGAAATCATAGCTGGGGGAAATCAATTCATATAAAACATATGTCCATGGCTTTGAATTCACCTCTAACTATAAAGAAATTAGTTCCTCATGTTCGCAATCAAACAAATATAAATAAAATCAAAGCAAAAGAGTGTAATTATAGGCCTAGGGATTACTTGGCCTAGGTTATCAAGGAAAAGGATTTAGGACTCCAATCCAACAAGGAAAAGGCCTTCTACAAAGGTTGGGGCGCCAGATTTTTAGGGCTTCTAGAAAAGAGTGTTGTGGCATGTTTCTAGAAGGAAAAGGCCTTCTAAAAACAGGTTTTAGGTGTCCTAATATGAAAAGGAGTCCCCCTTGCAGCTGGAATTAAGGTAGGATAAGATTAGGATATGATAAGATAAGATAAGGTAAGATAAGGTTAGTTTGGATAAGATAAGGTTTGGATAAGGTTGTGGATAATTCTCCTTCTTTGTAGCTGATTCCTTATCTTCTTTGACTTGAATTTATTTCTCCAACTCTTTTGCACATTCCTAGCCTCTCTTGAACTTCAAATTCGTCCATCCATCTTGCTCCATACATGTGACATCCATTCTTGGCCCAAAACTGCTCTAAAATGCTCCAAATTGCACTTTCTTGCCAACTTTGCTTCTTGGACCTATAAACACACGAAAATGAGTAGAAACTAACTAAGAAAATGCAAGGAAACAAGCTAACAAAGTCGCATAAATATGCTCCTATCAGTTGATTTAATTTGCATCAAATTTTTGGCGCCTTTGCAGGGGATTAGCAAATTTGCTAATCCCCCGTGTTTCTGTTTGTATTTTTATTTTGTTTTTACTTTTGATTTCTGATTTTTGTTCTGTTTTCTTTGTTTTAGGTACTAGTTTATGACTCAAAGTTCTCAACCTGTTCATGAACACATCTTGGAGTTTGACGACGATTTTGAACGAACTTTGAGAAGGAAGAGGAAAGAGCCAGAACCTATGATGCGAAGTATATAAGCACACAAATTAAACCCTCTTGTTGACAGTTGTAGTAAAGATGCAAGT
Organism: Heteromeles arbutifolia; assembly: GCA_024362995.1. Lineage (NCBI taxonomy): Eukaryota > Viridiplantae > Streptophyta > Magnoliopsida > Rosales > Rosaceae > Heteromeles > Heteromeles arbutifolia. The sequence continues at coordinate 21,651,647 of JANCRC010000012.1, forward strand.
AGGGATCGTTCTAGACCGGGGATTAGGAGGGATTGCTAATCTATGTAAAACTGATTTTAAAACACTAAACAAGACTTAAAAACACAAAACTAGGCTAAAGACACCTAACTAGACTCAAATAACTCAAAATTGACTAGAATGACTCAAAACAGCACAAAACAAGCAAATAGACACTAGGGATGACTTTGGACGAAAATTGATTTTAACTTGACTCAAAACACTTAAAAACACAAGTTTGGACAGATTCTAACCTAATTGACAAAATAAAGTAAAGGGGATTGGGTTTTTGGACGAATTTAAGTAAAAACAAAACAACAACTAGAACTAGACAGATTTGCATGAAATTGGGTGTTTTTGGATTGGTGATGGGCTAGCTAGAGGGTTCTTCTCCACACATGACACACTTGCATACAAATCGATTTCTAGTTGTTTCTTTCAATAAACCATGAATCTCAATGCCCCAAATTAACCATGAAAGCGCACGCATTAACCCTCAGATTTTCCTTATATCATTGTATTGGACGGAAATTACGCATCGCAATCAAATTATTCTTTAAAAGTTCCCTACATGAAAGCGCATAATAGAGATACAATCAAAGATCATTAAGCTCTATGAAAATTATAAGCATTGACAAGGCATTCGTAACTATGAAAGCGCATGATACTCCTGCCAGAAATCTACTTAAACTGATTGTGACTAGCAACCTTCACTACTGGTGAAAGCGCATGATACTCCCTTATAGTCTAGCATCAGATTTATCCATGCAAATTAAGTGTGCACCCTCAACCCACATACACAAACAAGTTTTAATTCAAACAGTTAAGTAAATTGAATTCACGATTCATAAAATCACAACTGGAAGTAATCAATTCATATTGCAAATATGTTCATGGTTTTGAATTTCCCCCTAGCTAAGAGGGGTTTAGTTCCTCATGTTCGCAAAACAAGGATAAACAAACTTAAACATTGAAAAACAAAACATGGATTACACCTAAGAATGCTCCAGCAATCCAACTCGAATGCCAAACACGTCCCAAGGTCCTCCTTCTTCTTCTTTGTTGCGGCACAAGGTGTGGGTGAAGGTTTAGTGGTGAATTGTATGGAAGAATGGCTGATAGTATGAATGAAAGTCAATGGATGATGGAAGGCTGCGGCAAGGCTTTAATATTTAAGGGAAAAGGAAATCAAAACCTTAATTAATTTTGGAGAAAGATGATAGGAGCATATTTATGCGACTTAGTTGGTATGTTTTCTTGCATTTATTTAGTTAGTTATTGCTTATAATAGTGTTTTAAGCTATTTTCGTGTGTTTGTAGGTTCAAATGACAAAGTTGGCAAGAAAGTGCAATTTGGAGCATTTTAGAACAGTTTTGGGCTTGGAATGGATAGCACATGCATGGATCAAGGTGGATGGACGAATTTGAAGTTCAAGAGAGGCTAGGAATGTGCAAAAGAGTTGAAGAAATTAAATTCAAGACATTGAAGATAAGGAATCAGCTAAAAAGAAGGAGCATTATCCAAAACCTTAACTTACCTTATCTTATCCAAACTAACCTTATCTTATCTTATCCTACCTTAATTTCAGCTGCAAGGGGGACTCCTTTTCATATTAGGATGCCTAAAACCTGTTTTTAGAAGGCCTTTTCCTTCTAGAAACATGCCACAACACTCATTTCTAGAAGCCCTAAAAATCTGGCGCCTAGACCCTGTCTAGAAGCTCTAGAACCTTCAATTCCTTTCCCCCTTGGGATCTGATGCACCTAATCCCTTTTCTCCTAGGATTGTGTAATCCTTTTCCTTCTTTGATTTCTGGAACTTAGCCTAATCCTTAGGGATTGTGCCCTCTCTCCCTATAAATATATACATTCTGCCGCACCCATCTCTCACCACCCTCTACCATAACTCACCTACATCCATCCACCACACACTCATTGTGCCGCAAGTTTTGCAAAGAAGGAAGGAGGAGGAGCCACCTGGAGCCGTGCTTGCCATTCAAGACGTTGGATTGTTGGAGCGTTTCTAGGTGTATTCTATCTTTGCTTTTGATGTTTAAATTTAATTGTCTTTGTTTAATTGCGAACATGAGGAACTAATTTATTTTTAGCTAGGGAGAATTCAAAGCCATGAACACATATGTGATATGAATTGATTACATCCAGTTATTATTTCGTAAATCATGAGTGCAATTTGCTTAACTGTTTTATTAAAACTTATTCTTGTTTGTTGATTAGGGATGCATACTTAGTTTGCATGCATGAATTTGATGCTAAAATATAAGGGAGTTTCACCTAATAGTTACAAACTTATATTTATAAGTAAATTCTTGGCAAGAGTGTCATGCAGTCATAGTCACGAATGTCATGTCAATGGTTATGATTTTCACGGAGCTTAATGATCTTTGATATATATATCTCTAGTATGCAGTCATATAGGGAACTTGATAAGAATAATTTGGTTGCGGCGCTACGTCCAATTCAATGAACTTACGAAAATCTGAGGGTTAATGCGTGCAATCATGGTTAATTTGGGGCATTGTCATTCATGGTTTATAGAAAGAATAACTGGAAATCGATTTGTATTGCATATGTGTCATGTGTGGAGAAGGACCCTCTAGCGAGCCTTTTACCATCTTAATTCACCTAATTTCGTGTCTTTTGAGTTTGTTTTACAAGTTTCTGTTTTAAGTTCTTAAATTCGTCAAAACAAAACCCCTTTTCATTAAGTCTTGTTAGTTGAGTCAAAATCTGTTTTTTTGTCTTTTGAGTTAAGTTAAGTTTAATTTTCGTCAAAATAAATTGTTAGGTCTAGAATTGAGTCTTTTTTTATTGTTTATTGCTATTTTTAGTGTTTTGAGTCAGTTTTGAGTCTATAGAGTCTATTTTAGTATTTTTGAGTCTTATTTGTGTTGATTAGCATCCCTAGTTATCCTCGGTCTAGAATGATCCCTACTTACATCACTGCTACAATTGTCATCAATAGGGTTTAATTTGTGTGTCAAGTTAATTTTCACATCAAACATACCAAAAAAAAAAAAAAATGAAAGTAGGGATAGTTCTAGACCGGGGATTAGGAGGGATTGCTAAAACACTTGAAACTGACTTAAAAACGTAAAACTAAGTTTAAAACACTAAACTAGACTCAAAGAATGCAAAACTAGACTCTAATGACTCAAAACAACTAAAATGACTCAAAACAGCACAAAACAAGCTAATTGACTCAAAACAGACACTAAGAGTGATTTTGGACGAAAATTGGTTTTGTCTTGACTCAAAACACTTAAAAACACAAAGTTGGACAGATTCTAACTAGTTTGACACACAAAAGTAAAAGGGGGATTGATTTTGGACGAATTTAAGTAAAAACAAAACAGAAACTAGAACTAGACAGATATGCACGAAATTGTGTGTTTTTGGATGGATGATGGGCTAGCTAGAGGGTTCTTCTCCACACATGAGACTTCCAGTTGTTTGTTTCAATAAACCATGAACCTCAACACCCCAGATTAATTAGGTACGCTTAAATTAACCCTCAGATTTTCCTTATGTCAGTGAATTGGACGGAAATAGCGCATCGCAATCAAATTATTCTTCAAAAGTAGTGATGCGAAATATATAAGCACACAAATTAAACCCTCTTGTTGTCAAATTGTAGTAAAGATGCAAGTAGGGATCGTTCTGGACTGGGGATTAGGAGGGCTTGCTAAAACCTCTAAATTGACTCAAAAACATAAAAACAAAGTTAAAAACGTTTGAATAGACTCAAAAGACTCAAGACAAGTTCACAAGACTCAAAATAAGCTAAAAACACTCAAAACTGCCTAAAAACACTAACTAGGCAGTTTCTGACACTGAACACAATTTTGGACGAAAATAAGGGTTGGGTTTGACTTAAAACACTTAAAAGCACAAATAAAACAAATTTAAAGCTATTTGAAACAAGAAAGTAAAGGGGGGTTTTGCTTTGGACGAATTTAAACTAACAAAACAGATTGTAACTTTAAAAACTAATTTGAAAACGATTTGGGAAATTAGATGGATGATGGGCTAGCTAGAGGCTCTTTCTCCACACATGACATGTATGCAAACGACTCGATTTCCAGTTACTCCTTCATTGAATTATGAACGACAATGCCCCAAATTAACCGTGACATCACTAGTTAACCCTCAGATTTTCCTTGTATTATTGGATTGGATGACATCATTCGACAACCTGATGTGAAAATTAACTTGACACTCCAATTAAACCCTATTGATGACAATTGTAGCAATAATGTAAGTAGGGATCGTTCTAGACCGGAGATTAACTAGGGATGCTAATCAACACAAATAAGACTTAAAAACACTAAACTGGACTCTATAGACTCTAGACTAACTTCAAACACGCAAAACAGCAAGAAACAATCAAAATGACTCAATTCTAAACCTAACAAGTGATTTTGACGAAAATTAAACTAAACTTGACTCAAAAGACTAAAACAAAACAGATTTAGACTCTAAAAACAAGACTTAAAAGCAAGGTTTTGACGAAATTGAAACTTAAAACTAAAACTTTGCATAAAATACTTTATTGAAAACGATTTTGGTGAATTGAAACGGGTGAAAGGTGATAGGAGCATATTTGTGCGACTTAGTTAGCTTGTTTTCATGCATTTATGTTGTTAGTTCTTAGTTAATTTTGTATTTTAAGCTATTTTCGTGTGTTTGTAGGTTCTAAGTGTCAAGATGGAAAAAAGAAGCAATTTGGAGCAATCTAGAGCATTTTTGGGCCAAGATTGGGCAGTGCATGTATGGAGGCAAGTTGATGGACGAAATTGAAGATACAAAGGCTTGAAATCAGCTAAAAAGAGGGAAGAAAGAAGTCAAAGATAAAGAAGATAAGGAATCAGCTCAAAAGAAGGAGAATTATCCAAAACATTATCCAAACAACCTTATCTTACCTTATCTTATCCAAACCTTATCTTATCTTATCCTAATCTTATCCTACCTTGTTTTCAGCTACAAAAGAGATTTAATTTCAGTTTAGGAGACTTAAAATCTGATTTCTAGAAGCCTTATCTCCTCAATGCCGCACCTAGCCTTCTAGAAAATCTAATTTCCTTGCCTTGCAAGGCTTTCTAGAAACCTTATCCATCCTTATCCAAACCTGCCGCACCTTAGGCCTTTTCCCATTAAAAATCTGATTGTTTTAAACCTATTTCTGGTTGGATTTGGCTCTCTAGAAGTCCTAAACTGATTCCCCTAGGGTTTGCCATGCTATATATACATATTTCCAAGCCTTGCCGCAGACCACCACCCATCCATACAAATTCTACACCACCCCACCTTCAGAAATTCATACTTTGCTGCAAAGGAGAGAAGACAAGGCCTTGTCGTGGCTTCCATTGGAGAGGAAGGGTTGTGCCGCAGCCTACCTGCAACCATTGGAGTTCTTGGAGTTCTTTCTTCTCTTGTTTCTGTTTCCATGTTTAATTTAATTTGCTTTTCAATTATGTTGAACATGTGTAACTAATTTCATTTTAGTTAGAGGTGGATTCAAAGCCATGGACATATGTTTAGTATGAATTGATTACCTCCAGTTATTGTTTCATAAATTGTGAATGTGGTTTACTTATCTGTTTTATTAAGAACTTATTCTTGTGTGTTGATTAAGGATGCATACTTAGTTTACATGCATGAACTTGATGCTAGGATATAAGGAAATTTCACCTAATTGTTATGAACTTATATTCACAGGTAGTAAAGGTTGCTAGTCACAATCATGTTAAGTAAATCCTAGGCAGAATTAACATGCGTTTTTGATAGGAGCATATTTATGCTACTTAGTTAGTGTGTTTCCTTGCATTTGCTTAGCTATTTGTTGTTTAGTATAGTGTTTAAAGTCATTTTCGTGTGTTTTTAGGTCCAAGAAGCAAAGTTGGCAAAAAGATGCATTTTGGAGCATTTTAGAGCAAATCTGGGCATGGAATGGATAGCACAAGCAATGGGCATGAAGATGGACGAATTTGGAGTTTAAATGGAGTTGGGAATATGTTTCAAGGTTGGAGAAATAAATTCAAATCATTGAAGATAAGGAATCAGCTCAAAAGAAGGAGGATTATCCAAAACAACCTTATCTTATCTTATCTTATCCAATCCTTATCTTATCTTAACAAACCTTATCCTATCCTAATCCTTTTCTAATTCAATTCCTGGTACAATGAGGGTTTATTTTCTGATTGGGGGACATTTAAATTGAGTTTCTAGAAACTCTTAGCCTTGCCGCACCTAGCTTTTCAGAAAACTTGGTTTCCTTGCCTTTCAAGGCTTTCTAGAAGCCTTATCCCACCTTATCCTATTGTGCCGCACCTTAGGCCCTTTCCCATTAGAAATCTGATTGTTTTGAACCTATTTCTGGATGGATTTGGCTTTCTAGAAGTCCTAATCTGATTCATCTAGGGTTTTTGGTGCCTATATATATACAAATCAATCCTTTGCCGTGCACACCACCCTCCATGCACAACCAATCACGCCAGAAATCATCCCCTACCCCCTGCCGTGCCATATCATCCACACAAACCCAGAAAACCCCTCTCGTGCGCAGCTATTCAAGGAAGGAAGGAGAAGGTGCCACTCTAAGTCGTGACTATTGCTGGAGCGTTCTTAGGTGTTGTCTATCTTTGTTTTTAATGTTTCAATTCAGTTTTCTTTGTTTAATTGCTATCATGAGGAACTAAACCCCTATTAGTTAGAGGGGGAATTTGAAGCCATGAATATATGTTTCTTATGATTTGATTCACTCCAGTTACGATTTCATAAATTATGAATGTGGTTTACTTTTCTGTGCTTATTAAGAACTTGTTTATGTATGTGGGTTGGGGGTCGACACTTGATTTGCATGCATGAATTTGATGCTAGGATATAAGGGAATTTCACCTAATCGTTATGAACTTATATTCACAAGTAGTAAAGGTTGCTAGTCACAATTGTGTTAAGTAAACCCTAGGCAGGAGTAACATGCGTATTCCATAGTTATGAATGCCTTGTCAATGTTTATGATTTCCATGGAACTTAATGATCTTTGATATGTATCTCTATCATGCGTATTCCATAGTTAGGGAACTTGATAAGAATAATTTGGTTGTGATGCGTTATCCATTCAATTCAATGAACTTAGGGAAATCTGGGAATTAATTAGTTCAATACAATTAATTCGGAACATTGTCATTCATAGTTTATCGAAAGAGTAACTGGGAATCAAGTTGTATGCATATGTTTATGTGTGGATAAGGATCCCTCTAACTAGCCATTCACCCTTTTCAATTCACAAAATTCGTTTTTTATAAAGTGTTTTATGCAAAGTTTCTGTTTTAGTTTTAAATTCGTCAAAAACAATCTCCCTTTCATTTAAACTTGTTTTTAGAGTCAAAACCTGTTTTCTCTTAGTTGTTTGAGTCTTTTAAGTTCTATTTTCGTCAAAATCACTTGTTAGGTCTAGATTTGAGTCTTTGTTATTGTTTCTTGCTGTTTTTAGTGTTTTAAATTAGTTTTGAGTCAATAGAGTCTAGTTTAGTGTTTTTGAGTCTAATTTGTGTTGATTAGCATCCCTAGTTAATCCCCGGTTTAGAACGATCCCTACTTGCATCTTTACTACAATTGTCATCAATAGGGTTTAATTTGTGTGTCAAGTAATTTTCACATCAAATTTTGGCGCCGTTGCCGGGGATTAGCAAACTTGCTAATCTCCCTAGTTTCTGCCGTGTATTTTAACTTGTTTTTGTTTCTGTTTTGCTTAGTTTTCTGATTTGTTTTGTTTTCTTTGTTTTAGGTACTAGTGTATGACTCGAAGCTCTCAACCCGTTCACGCACATATCTTGGAGTTTAACGACGATTTTGAACGAGATTTGAGAAGGAAGAGGAAGCACCCAGAACCTGATCTACTTAGTTCAAGTTCTAATTCCGAATCTGAAGTTGAAATTGAAGAGGATTTGGAAGAGGAGCACGACATGGCTGCAGATAACCGAACAATCAAAGAACTTTCAGCCTCGGGATTGGACAATGCGACCCCTTTATGCATTCAATATCCTAGGGCGGCTCAAGGCAAGACTGATGAGTTTGAATTGAAGTCTAGCTTGTTGCACCACATCCCCAAATTCCACGGGTTGTCCATGGAAGATCCGAACAAGCACTTGAAGGAATTTGAAGTGGTTTGTTCAAGCATGACCCCTGTCAATGTTGATGGAAGTATATTGAAGATGAAAGCCTTTCCATTCTCTCTTTTGGAAAAGGCTAAGGATTGGCTCTACGAACTAGCACCTGGAACCGTTACTTCGTGGGAAAGCATGAAGCGCGCATTCTTAGAGAAATTTTTCCCAACTTCAAGAGTCATTCTCTTGAGGAAAAAGATAAGTGGCATTCAACAAAACCAAGGGGAATCGTTTCCAGCCTATTATGAGCGTTTCAAGGCGCTTGTTGCTTCTTGTCCACAACACCAAATGAAGGAAGAGCTTCTCCTCCAATATTTCTATGAAGGACTTCTCCCCATTGAGAGACAAATGCTTGATGCTTCAGCGGGAGGAGCTTTGGTTGACAAAACACCCGTGGCTGCCAAGACTCTAATTGCAAATCGAGCTTTGAATGCGCAACAATACGAAGGAGTTGGACAGAGAGAAGGGCCACGGCAACAACAAGTGAATGAGGTAAATGCAATTTCAGAATTACAATCTCAAATGGCTAATCTCACTCTTCTTTTGTCACAGGTTGTGGATGGAAACAAAGCACAAGGGCCGGCCATATGTGGAGTGTGTTCTATGCAGGGACATCTCAACGATCAATGCCCTCAATTGATTGAGAATGGGGGTTGGGAAACTGCCCAAGCCGTGGGTTTCCAAGGCCAAACCCAACAAAGACACGACCCATACTCAAACACATACAATCCGGGATGGAGAGATCATCCAAACTTCAAGTGGAGGGATTCTCAGCAAGCACAGCCACAAAGTGGATTTAGACAGCCCCCTGGGATGTTTCCAAGGCCGTATGCAGCCCCACAACCTCACCCAATTTCGGCCCAAACCAATTCAGGTTCGTCGTTAAATAATGATAAAATTCTTCAAGCATTAACCTCTTTGACGCAGGACATGCAGAGCATAAAACATCAAGTTAAAGAGGTGGATGAATTGAAGAAACAAATGGGTCAAATGGCTGAATTCATGGGCCAATTCCGAGAACAAGGCAGGTTGCCTAGTTCAACCGTTGTTAATCCTAAGGGAGGATTTGAAACTGCCCAAGCAATCACGTTGAGAAGTGGTAAGCAGGTTGGAACTGATTCACAACCATCTAGATCAAGTCAAGAAGAGGACAAGAAGCTGCAATTGGAGGAGGATGAAGCACCCAAACCCACGGCAAGGAATGCACAATCCTTGCCGCAGCCAATCCCCACTCCTAAACCGTCCTCAACCATCAAGGTAAGTTCCAATATGAATTCTTCAAGCTCTACTCCACTAAGTGTGCCCTTTCCTGGCAGGTTGCGGCAATCAAAGAAAGAGGATGCTGAAAAAGACATTCTAGAGACATTCCGGAAAGTTCAAGTCAATATCCCACTCCTTGATGCAATAAAGCAAGTCCCAAGGTATGCTAAGTTTTTGAAAGAGCTTTGTACAACAAGGAGAAGGATTTCTAACAAAGAAGTGGTTCAAGTAAGTGAGAATGTCTCTGCTGTTTTACAAAGGAAATTACCCCCTAAATGCAAAGATCCGGGTAGTTTTACAATTCCTTGTGTTATTGGAAATACTCGTTTTGAATCTGCCATGTTAGACTTAGGTGCATCTATAAATGTCATGCCATACTCTATTTATGCATCTATGAACTTAGGTGAGCTTAAAAACGATGGTGTTATTATCCAATTAGCCGATCGTTCTAATGCATATCCAAAAGGAGTTTTGGAAGATGTTTTGGTGCAGGTTGGAAATCTGATTTTTCCAGCGGATTTTTATGTGCTTGACATGGAGGATACACCCCATTCTACCCCATTGCCGATCCTCCTTGGGAGACCTTTCATGAAAACAGCCCGCACCAAGATCGATGTGTTCAAAGGGACGTTGACAATGGAATTTGATGGGGAAGTTATTGATTTCAATCTTGCTGAAACTATTAAATTTCCTAAAGAAAATCATTCTTGTTTTGCTATTGATATATTCGATGAATTGGCGCAGGATTACCTTGATTCCTTGGATAGGGATCCCCTTGAATCAACAATTGCACAAGGAATTGGGCAAAAACCCAATATTGCCGTGCCTATAAGTGAAGAAGAGGCCGAGATGGTGGCTGCCCTAGAGTCACTACCTCAGCACCATGGTAAGCCTTCAAAACCAATTTCAATTCCAATTTCTACTAACAAGTTGTTACCCTCAGTGATTCAGGCACCCGTACTTGAGCTTAAACCATTGCCGGATCATTTGAAGTACGTCTTTTTGGGAGATAACGAGACATTGCCCGTCATTGTATCCTCCACACTCACGGCAACAGAGGAAGGAAAGTTAATTCAGGTGTTGAAAGAGCACAAAACAGCCATTGGATGGACATTGGCCGATATTAGGGGGATTAGCCCTACAACATGCATGCATCGCATACTTCTAGAGGAGGGGGCTAAACCAACTCGAGAGGCTCAACGCCGACTCAACCCTCCAATGATGGAAGTTGTGAAGAAGGAGATTATAAAGCTTCTTGATTGTGGAGTAATTTATCCAATCTCAGATAGCCGTTGGGTTTCACCAGTGCAATGTGTTCCAAAGAAATCCGGAGTCACTGTGGTGAAGAATGCCGAGAATGAACTTGTGCCCACACGTATCCAAACAGGTTGGAGAGTGTGCATTGACTATAGGAAGCTAAACGCCACCACGAGGAAGGACCACTTCCCTTTGCCGTTCATTGATCAAATGCTTGAAAGGTTAGCCGGTCATTCTTTTTATTGTTTTCTTGATGGGTACTCTGGATATAATCAGATTGTTATAGCTCCGGATGACCAAGAAAAGACCACTTTCACGTGCCCCTTTGGTACCTTTGCCTATCGTCGCATGCCATTCGGTTTATGCAATGCCCCTGCCACCTTTCAAAGATGCATGGTAAGTATCTTTTCAGATTTTGTGGAGAAAATTATTGAGGTATTCATGGATGATTTTAGTGTTTTTGGGGATTCGTTTGATGGGTGCCTAGATAATCTCACTTTGATTCTAAAACGTTGCATCGAAACTAACCTTGTTTTGAATTGGGAAAAATGTCACTTTATGGTAAAACAAGGCATAGTTTTAGGTCATATCATTTCAGAAAGGGGAATTGAGGTTGATAAATCAAAAATAGATCTTGTACGCTACTTACCCTCTCCTACTTCGGTTAGAGAGGTTCGTTCTTTTCTTGGACATGCAGGATTCTATAGGCGATTCATCAAGGACTTTTCAAAGATTTCAAACCCGCTTTGCCGTCTCCTCCAGAAAGATGTGGCTTTTGACTTCAACGAGGAATGTGAGAAGGCATTCAAACACCTCAAAGAGATGCTAACTTCGGCCCCCATCATAGTCCCACCAGATTGGAGCCTTCCTTTTGAGCTTATGTGTGATGCTTCGGATTATGCATTAGGAGCTATTTTGGGACAAAGGAAGGACAAGAAGCCCCATGTCATCTATTATGCATCTCGGACCTTGAATGATGCACAATTGAATTACTCTACCACTGAAAAAGAACTTCTTGCTGTTGTGTTTGCTTTAGATAAGTTTCGTTCTTATTTACTTGGTACTAAAGTTATTATTTACACTGACCATGCAGCTTTGAAGTATTTGTTCACCAAGAAAGAGGCCAAACCAAGACTCATTCGCTGGATGCTTCTTCTCCAAGAGTTCGATATTGAAATCCGGGACAAGAAGGGGAGTGAAAACGTGGTGGCTGATCACTTGAGCCGTATGGTGCAGGAGGAGGATGCCGTGCCTATCCAAGAGACATTCCCCGATGAGTAGCTGCTGTCCATCAAGGTAAGTGAGCCATGGTATGCCGATGTAGTAAATTATTTGGTGTCTAAACACATTCCAAGAGAACTAAACAAGCACCAAAGTGATAAACTTAAAAAGGATGCACGTTCTTATGTTTGGGATGACCCATACTTGTGGAAATATTGCCCTGATCAGGTTCTACGTAGGTGTGTGCATGATTCTGAGTTTAATTCAATTTTAACTTTTTGTCACACCTATGCATGTGGAGGTCACTTTGGTACGCAAAGAACAGCACATAAAGTTTTAGAATGTGGATTTTATTGGCCTACTATCTTTAGAGATGCTAGAACTTTTTGTATGACTTGTGATAGATGTCAAAGAACGGGCAATATAGGTCCTAAACAACAAATGCCGCAACACCCCATATTTAGTGTTGAAATCTTTGATGTTTGGGGTATTGATTTCATGGGTCCTTTCCCTTCCTTACATGGTTTCCTTTATATTTTGCTTGCTGTGGATTATGTGTCGAAATGGGTGGAAGCAAAAGCCACCCGAACTAATGATTCTAAAGTGGTTGCAGATTTTGTTAGAACTAACATATTTGCTAGATTTGGAATGCCAAGAGTCCTAATCAGTGATGGGGGTTCCCATTTTTGCAATCGAACCATTGAGGCGCTACTCAAGAAGTATAATGTCACGCATAAGGTTTCAACACCTTATCACCCTCAAACTAGTGGCCAAGCCGAGGTTTCAAATAGAGAAATCAAGCAGATTTTGGAGAAAACTGTAGGGCCAACTCGGAAGGATTGGAGCTTGCGTTTGAATGATGCATTGTGGGCATATCGCACTGCCTATAAAACCCCAATTGGAATGTCCCCATTTCGGCTAGTCTATGGGAAACCATGTCATCTTCCCGTCGAGTTAGAACATCGTGCACATTGGGCTGTCAAAACATTCAACATGGACATTGATGCCGCAGGTCTTCATAGAAAGCTTCAATTGAATGAGCTAGACGAAATTAGGAATGAAGCTTATGAGAATGCACGGATCTACAAGGAGAAAACAAAGGCATTCCATGACAAGATGATTCGTAGCAAGCTGTTCTCTATAGGGCAGAAAGTGTTACTTTTCAATTCTCGCCTTCGTCTATTTCCAGGTAAGTTGCGTTCTAAGTGGATTGGTCCTTTTGTGGTTACTGATGTTTTTCCTCATGGTGCAGTCCAAATTCAAAGTTTAAAAACGCAACAAGAATTCAAAGTGAATGGACATCGATTGAAGCCATACTATGAGCACTTTGAAGAGCACATTACGGAGGATATATCCCTTAATGCCGTGCGCCCCATTGAAGAATAGAGGGAAGGTTCGTCCGGCTGGAAGACGTTAAAGCAAGCGCTTCTTGGGAGGCAACCCATGCAAATAAAGACGACCTAGGAACTCTCCGGCTCCAAAACCAGATTTGCGTTTCTAAACCCTACTCTTTATTGCTTTTCCTTTGCCATCTGTTATGTGTGTTAGTTGTGTTATTTGTTTGCTTTCTGTGAGTTTATGTTTGAAACATTGAGGACAATGTTTGGTTTAAGTGTGGGGGGGTAACAAAGTGTTTTTTTGCATGAAATTCGTGGGTTTTTATCACCTATCACTTTGAATGTTGTTTTCAGTGTTTTTAAGTGTTTTTAAGCTGTTTTGGTGTGTTTTAGTGTGTTTTGAAAAGAAACTCCGAAAATACCATAAAAATTTGAAAAATTGTTTTGAAAAACCCAAAAAGAGTTGTTTTTGTGTGTTTGTTTGTGTCTTAGGGTACCTTCCAACACAATGATGAGGATTTGGTTTTTAATTGCATAACTGTTAAAGAAAGTTATAAACTTGGATTGACGTTTGATATACTCTTTGGTTTATGCTTGGTTATAGTTGACATTCATGAATTCACATGTAATCACAAAAAGGATAAAATCAGTTTTTGTAACATGCTTGAAGGAAGTAACTCAAACTAACGCTACAACCCTGAGAGACTTGAGCCTTTAACGTTCTTTGGAGAGTTAAAAATCTGTGCATTCTTTGTTTTCTAAAGTCGTTGCATGATCTCATTATTCTTTGCTTGGTTGCTACTTAGAAGGCGTTTCATCATTTAGTTCCAAATACTAGAACTCATACCCGTTTCATTCAAAGCATGAAATTGATTAGCATAACACATAATCAAGATGAAGTTGTTTAGTTTAAAACCAGAGCCAAAAAGCCTAACCCTTTGCATATGTATTGTAGGTTTAACCCTTTTGAGCCTTGTTTAGCCTATGTTCTTTGTTTACCCACATTATCCTTACCTAGCCTAGATTAGGACCATCCTTACCCTTGTTCTTAAGGCGTAGCTAAGCATGACCTAAGAATGAATTCCCTTTGTTCGTTATTTGGGTGGCAAAACAAGTGTGGGGGAAGGGATTTATGTCTCTGATTGTGTGCCAACAAAGTATCAAGAGGGCACGGGTAGAAGAAAGAAAAAAGAAAGAAAAAGAAAAAAAAAAAAAAAAAAAAAAAAAAGAGAAAAATTCGTGTGAAAAAGAAAAGAAAAAGAAAAGTTGTGAAAAAGTATGAAAAGTGTTCAAAATAAGTGAGATTAAAGCTCACAAGTGTTGATTGTTGAAGAAGGGGTCCAAAACGTTGAAATTGGCCCTAAAATATGTGTTTTCTGTCCCTTTGTGTTCAAAGTGTACGGCTGCATTCAAGAAAGGGAGTTCTAAGTGTCATATTCATTGCTTTGCTTGCTATTGCTTTAAGAACGTTCGTTTTCCTTACCTTTCTTTGTTAGCCAATACCCCCTAGCCCCGTTATAACCCTATACTTCAATCTTGAGTGTTATGTGTTTCAATATGTGGAGTTTGGGATTGGTATGAGCATATGGTGTCCCTGGTTCTCGCATCTAAGTAGTAGCATTCTGTTCATGAGATCATATCTAAACATGCATTCCAGAAATTGCTTTCTTTGTTATAAACACATATGTGAGTATTAGTTTTCATATTTACATCAATCTTCTCACATATAACTAGTGTAGGGAGTGTAGTCAGAAAATCTGTGTGATTGAGTGCATATCTAGTAAGGAATTGAGGGATTCTCTAAGGCATGTTACTACATTCAAAATGTTGTTTTAATTGATTAAATGCGAGCTAATGTGTGGTAACTTTGATTAAGTATGTGCTCAAGGGTAGGGATAACTAAAATCTGTGGGAGTAATGATCTTTGGCATGTTATGTATCATTGAAGATCCCTGAGGTGAACGTTGGAAGGTTTAGGTTACGTTTTGTTTGTTTTGTTTTGCTTGAGGACTAGCAAAAGCTAAGTGTGGGGGAATTTGATAGGAGCATATTTATGCTACTTAGTTAGTGTGTTTCCTTGCATTTGCTTAGCTATTTGTTGTTTAGTATAGTGTTTAAAGTCATTTTCGTGTGTTTTTAGGTCCAAGAAGCAAAGTTGGCAAAAAGATGCATTTTGGAGCATTTTAGAGCAAATCTGGGCATGGAATGGATAGCACAAGCAATGGGCATGAAGATGGACGAATTTGGAGTTTAAATGGAGTTGGGAATATGTTTCAAGGTTGGAGAAATAAATTCAAATCATTGAAGATAAGGAATCAGCTCAAAAGAAGGAGGATTATCCAAAACAACCTTATCTTATCTTATCTTATCCAATCCTTATCTTATCTTAACAAACCTTATCCTATCCTAATCCTTTTCTAATTCAATTCCTGGTACAATGAGGGTTTATTTTCTGATTGGGGGACATTTAAATTGAGTTTCTAGAAACTCTTAGCCTTGCCGCACCTAGCTTTTCAGAAAACTTGGTTTCCTTGCCTTGCAAGGCTTTCTAGAAGCCTTATCCCACCTTATCCTATTGTGCCGCACCTTAGGCCCTTTCCCATTAGAAATCTGATTGTTTTGAACCTATTTCTGGATGGATTTGGCTTTCTAGAAGTCCTAATCTGATTCATCTAGGGTTTTTGGTGCCTATATATATACAAATCAATCCTTTGCCGTGTACACCACCCTCCATACACAACCAATCACGCCAGAAATCATCCCCTACCCCCTGCCGTGCCATATCATCCACACAAACCCAGAAAACCCCTCTCGTGCGCAGCTATTCAAGGAAGGAAGGAGAAGGTGCCACTCTAAGTCGTGACTATTGCTGGAGCGTTCTTAGGTGTTGTCTATCTTTGTTTTTAATGTTTCAATTCAGTTTTCTTTGTTTAATTGCTATCATGAGGAACTAAACCCCTATTAGTTAGAGGGGGAATTTGAAGCCATGAATATATGTTTCTTATGATTTGATTCACTCCAGTTACGATTTCATAAATTATGAATGTGGTTTACTTTTCTGTGCTTATTAAGAACTTGTTTATGTATGTGGGTTGGGGGTCGACACTTGATTTGCATGCATGAATTTGATGCTAGGATATAAGGGAATTTCACCTAATCGTTATGAACTTATATTCACAAGTAGTAAAGGTTGCTAGTCACAATTGTGTTAAGTAAACCCTAGGCAGGAGTAACATGCGTATTCCATAGTTATGAATGCCTTGTCAATGTTTATGATTTCCATGGAACTTAATGATCTTTGATATGTATCTCTATCATGCGTATTCCATAGTTAGGGAACTTGATAAGAATAATTTGGTTGTGATGCGTTATCCATTCAATTCAATGAACTTAGGGAAATCTGGGAATTAATTAGTTCAATACAATTAATTCGGAACATTGTCATTCATAGTTTATCGAAAGAGTAACTGGGAATCAAGTTGTATGCATATGTTTATGTGTGGATAAGGATCCCTCTAACTAGCCATTCACCCTTTTCAATTCACAAAATTCGTTTTTTATAAAGTGTTTTATGCAAAGTTTCTGTTTTAGTTTTAAATTCGTCAAAAACAATCTCCCTTTCATTTAAACTTGTTTTTAGAGTCAAAACCTGTTTTCTCTTAGTTGTTTGAGTCTTTTAAGTTCTATTTTCGTCAAAATCACTTGTTAGGTCTAGATTTGAGTCTTTGTTATTGTTTCTTGCTGTTTTTAGTGTTTTAAATTAGTTTTGAGTCAATAGAGTCTAGTTTAGTGTTTTTGAGTCTAATTTGTGTTGATTAGCATCCCTAGTTAATCCCCGGTTTAGAACGATCCCTACTTGCATCTTTACTACAATTGTCATCAATAGGGTTTAATTTGTGTGTCAAGTAATTTTCACATCAGTTTTCCATAGTTATGAATGCCTTGTCAATGTCTATGATTTCCATGGAACTTAATGATCTTTGATATGTGTCTCTATCATGCGTATTCCATAGTTAGGGAACTTGATAAGAATAATTTGGTTGTGATGCGTTATCCATTCAATTCAATGAACTTAGGGAAATCTGAGAATTGATTAGTTCAATACAATTAATTGGGAGCATTGTCATTCATGGTTTATCGAAAATGATAGGAGCATATTTATGCTACTTAGTTAGTGTGTTTTCTTGCATTTACTTAGCTATTTGTTGCTTAGTATAGTGTTTAAAGTCATTTTCGTGTGTTTTTAGGTCCAAGAAGCAAAGTTGGTAAAAATATGCATTTTGGAGCATTTTAGAGCAAAACTGGGCTTGGAATGGATAGCACAAGCAATGGGCAAAAGGATGGACGAATTTGGAGTTCAAATGGAGCTAGGAATATGTTTCAAGGTTGGAGAAATAAATTCAAATCAAAGAAGATAAGGAATCAGCTCAAAAGAAGGAGAATTATCCAAAACATTATCCAAACAACGTTATCTTATCTTATCTTATCCAATCCTTATCCTATCTTAACTAACCTATCTTATCCAATCCTTATCCTATCCTATCCTAATCCTTTGCTAATTCAATTCCTGGTACAATGAGGGTTTATTTTCTGATTGGGGGACATTTAAGTTAAGTTTCTAGAAACCCTTAGCCTTGCCGCACCCTTATCCCTCCTCCTAGGTGGTTTTATTTCCTTCTAGAAGACCAAATGTCCTGTTAGGAAACCACACATATCTGCCGCATGGAATCCTTGTCCTTTGGGATTTCCTACCTTCTAGATGGCCTATTCCTGATGGGTGTAGGTAGGCTGTGTAATTCTTCTCTGATTCCTAAAGCATTTGTGCCGCACCTTAACCCCTATAAATAGCCTCTTTGCCGTGCCATTTGGAGAATCAAGCCTTCCATTCATTCTCTGCCTTCACACACCCATTCATCCGCAGCCCTTTCTATAAATACCCCCACGCCATTCATCATCACCCATCCTTCACCAAACCCATCCCCAAACCCAGAAAACCCCTCTTGTGCCGCAACTATTCAAGGAAGGAAGGAGAAGGTGCCATTCTAAGTCGTGACTGTCATTCAAAGCATTGAATTGCTGGAGCGTTCTTAGGTGTTGTCTATCTTTGTTTTTAATGTTTCAATTCAGTTTTCTTTATTTAATTGCTATCATGAGGAACTAAACCCCTATTAGTTAGGGGGGGAATCTAAAGCCATGAATATATGTTTCTTATGATTTGATTTACTCCAGTTACGATTCATAAATTGTGAATGTGGTTTACTTATCTGTTTTATTAAGAACTTGTTCTTGTGTGTTGATTAAGGATGCATACTTAGTTTACATGCATGAATTTGATGCTAGGATATAAGGGAATTTCACCTAATCGTTATGAGCTTATATTCACAATTAGTAAAGGTTGCTAGTCACAATCATGTTAAGTAAACCCTAGGCTGGATTAACATGCGTTTCCCATAGTTATGAATGCCTTGTCAATGTTTATGATTTCCATTGAACTTAATGATGTTTATTGAATGTCTCTATCATGCGTATTCCATAGTTAGGGAGTTTGAGAAAGAATAATTTGGTTGTGATGCGTTATCCATTCAATTCAATGAATCTAGGGAAATCTGGGAATTGATTAGTTCAATACAATTAATTCGAAACATTGTCATTCATGGTTTATCGAAAGAGTAATTGGGAATCAAGTTGTATACATATGTTTATGTGTGGATGAGGATCCCTCTAACTAGCCTTTCACCCTTCTCAATTTCATCAAAAATCGTTTTTCTTTAAAGTTTGGTTACAAGTTTCGGTTTTAAATTTCAATTTCGTCAAAACAATCCCCCTTGCTTTTAAGTCTTGTTTTTAGAGTCTAAATCTGTTTTCTTTTAGTCTTTTGAGTCAAGTTATAACATATTTTCGTCCAAATTCTTCTTTAGTGCTCGAAACTGCCCAGAAAGTGGTTTTAAGGCAGTTTTGAGTGTTTGTTTGCTGTTTTGAGTCTTTTGGTTTGTTTTAGTGTTTTAAAGTATAGTTTTGCATTCTTTGAGTCTAGATTAGTGTTTTAAACTTTGTTTTTACGTTTTTGAGTCAGTTTCAAGTGTTTAGCAAATCCCTCCTAATCCCCAGTCCAGAACGATCCCTACTTATACATATACTACAACTGTCAAAAAGAGGGTTTAATTTGTGTGTCAAGTTAATTATCACATCAAATTTTGGCGCCGTTGCCGGGGATTAGCAAATTTTTGCTAATCCCTTGTTGCCGTGTGTTTTTATTTCTTTTACTTTGATTTCTCATTTCTGTTTTTGTTTTCTTGTTTCAGGTACTAGTTTATGACTCGAAGTTCTCAACCAGTTCGTGAGCATATCTTGGAGTTTGACGACGATTTTGAACGAACATTGAGAAGGAAGAGGAGGCATCCAGAACCTAGTGAACCTAGTTCAAGTTCAGAGGCCGAATCTGAATTTGAAGAGGAAAAAGAAGTCATGGCAGCGGATAATCGTACAATCAAGGAACTTTCCGCCTCGGGGTTGGCCAATGCCGCACCCCTTTGCATTCAATACCCCACGGCTGCGTAAGGCAAGACCGATGAGTTCGAGTTAAAGTCAAGCTTGTTGCACCACATTCCTAAATACCATGGGATGTCCATGGAAGACCCAAACAAGCATCTTAAGGAGTTCGAAGTGGTTTGTTCGAGCAGGACACCCATCAATGTCGATGGAAACATTCTAATGATGAAAGCCTTTCCATTCTCTCTTTTGGAAAAGGCTAAAGATTGGCTTTACGAACTAGCACCCGGAACGGTCACTTCTTGGGAAAGCATGAAGATGGCGTTTTTAGAGAAGTTCTTCCCCACCTCAAGGGTCATTCTCTTAAGGAAGAAAATTAGTGGCATTCAACAACAACAAGGGGAGTCCTTTCCAACATACTATGAGCGTTTCAAAGCTCTTGTCGCTTCCTGCCCTTGTGTTAAATTGGGAAAAATGTCACTTCATGGTTAAACAAGGCATAGTTTTAGGGCATATCGTTTCAGAAAGGGGAATTGAAGTTGATAAATC
This sequence comes from Heteromeles arbutifolia, assembly GCA_024362995.1. Classification (NCBI taxonomy): domain Eukaryota; kingdom Viridiplantae; phylum Streptophyta; class Magnoliopsida; order Rosales; family Rosaceae; genus Heteromeles; species Heteromeles arbutifolia. The sequence goes on from JANCRC010000012.1 coordinate 21,671,943, forward strand.
AAAAATAGATCTTGTACCCTACTTACCCTCTCCTACTTCGGTTAGAGAGGTTCGTTCTTTTCTTGGACATGCAGGATTCTATAGGCGATTCATCAAGGATTTTTCAAAGATTTCAAACCCTCTTTGCCGTCTCCTCCAGAAAGATGTGGCTTTTGACTTCAACGAGGAGTGTGAGAAGGCGTTCAAACACCTCAAGGAGATGCTAACTTCGGCCCCTATCATAGTTCCACCAGATTGGAGCCTTCCATTTGAGCTTATGTGTGACGCTTCAGATTATGCATTAGGAGTTGTTTTGGGACAAAGAAAGGACAAGAAGCCACACGTCATCTATTATGCATCCCGGACCTTGAATGATGCTCAATTGAATTACTCCACCACTGAAAAAGAACTTCTTGCTGTTGTGTTTGCTTTAGATAAGTTTCGTTCATATTTACTTGGTACTAAATGATAGGAGCATATTTATGCGACTTAGTTAGCTTGTTTTCATGCATTTACGTTGTTAGTTCTTATTTAATTTTGTATTTTAAGCTATTTTCGTGTGTTTGTAGGTTCAAAGTGTCAAGATGGCAAAAAGAAGCAATTTGGAGCATTCTAGAGCATTTTTGGGCCAAGATTGGGTAGTGCAAGGATGGAGGCAAGTTGATGGACGAAATTGAAGATATAAAGGCTTGAAATCAGCTAAGAAGATGGAAGAAAGAAATTGAAGATAAAGAAGATAAGGAATCAGCTCAAAAGAAGGAGAATTATCCAAAACATTATCCAAAACAACCTTATCTTATCTTATCTTACCCAATCCTTATCTTATCTTACCTTATCTTATCCTAATCTTATCCTAACCTGTTTTCTTCAGTTTAGGGGACTTAAAACCTGATTTCTAGAAGTCCTATCCATTCTCCTACAAAAGTGGCGCCCCAAACTCTTCTAGAAACCCCAAAATTTGCCCAGAAACACATTCTCTCTAGAAGCCTAAAAATCTGGCGTCTCCCTCCTTTCTAGAAGGTCTTTTCCTTGCCTTGCAAGGCATTCCCTGCCCTTATCCCTTTGTGCCGTGGGTTTTAAGGCCCTTTCCCTCTTGGATTCTGATTGTTAGGACTTTTCCTTGTGGATTTGGGTTCTACAAATCCTTTTCAGAAATTAATTGGACCACAATTCCTTTTCCAAATTAATTGCCGCACCCTAATCCTATTTTTCTGCTAAGTCCAAGTCCTAAACTGATTTCCCTAGGGTTTGCCATGCTATATATACATATTCCCAAGCCCTGCCGCAGACCACCACCCATCCATACGAATTCTACACCCCCATATACATTCAGAAATCCATATTTTGCTGCAGAGAAGGGAAGACAGGGCCTTGCCGTGGCTTCCATTGGAGAAGGAGGAGTTCTTTCTTCTCTTGTTTCGTTTCTATGTTTAATTTAATTTGTTTTTCAATTATGTTGAACATGTGGAACTAATTTCGTTTTAGTTAGAGGTGGATTCAAAGCCATGGACATATGTTGGATATGAATTGATTACCTTCAGTTATTGTTTCATAAATTGTGAATGTGATTTACTTATCTGTTTTATGAAGAACTTGTTCTTGTGTGTTGATTAAGGAGGCCTACTTAGTTTACATGCATGAATTTGATGCTAGGATATAAGGGAATTTCACCTAATCGTTAGGAACTTATATTCACAAGTAGTAAAGATTGCTAGTCACAATTGTGTTAAGTAAATCCTAGGCAAGAGTAACATGCGTATTCCATAGTTATGAATGCCTTGTCAATGTTTATGGTTTCCATGGAACTTAATGATCTTTGATATGTATCTCTATCATGCGTCTTCCATAGTTAGGGAACTTGATAAGAATAATTTGGTTGTGATGCGTTATCCATTCAATTCAATGAACTTAGGGAAATCTGGGAATTAATTAGTTCAATACAATTAATTCGAAGCATTGTCATTCATGGTTTATCGAAAGAATAACTGGAAATCAATTCGTATGCATATGTTCATGTGTGGAGAAGAACCCTCTAACTAGTTTTCACCCCTGAATTCACCTTTATCTCTTTCAATTTACTTTGTTTGCCTAAATCTGCTTAGTTTTACTTAAATCGTCCAAAAACCCCCCTAGTTCTTAATTGAGTCTTAGTTTGTTTAAATTCGTTCAAATCTGTCCCCTTTTAGTGTTTTGAGTCTAACTAGTCCAAAAGTCATCCAATTCACCCCTTAGAACCTGTTTTGAGTCTGTTTAAGTTAGTTTTGTTGTTTTGAGTCTGTTTAGCCTGTTTTGAGTCTCTAGTGTCTAGAATCTGTCTAGTTGAGTTTTATTTATTGTTTTAAGTTTGTTTTGGTTTGTTTGAGTCAAGTTAGGTTGTTTTAGGTTGTCTACAGTTAAAATTCGTTCAGATTGATCACTAGTACTTGTTTTCATTGTCTAGAGTCCAGTTTAGTGTTTTAGATTTTAATTTGTATAGATTAGCATCCCTTCTAATCCCCGGCCTTAAACGATCCCTACTTTCATATACTACGTCGATAGGGTTTTAATTTGAGTGTCAAGTAATTCTCACATCACTAAAGTCATTATTTACACTGACCATGCAGCTTTGAAGTATTTGTTCACCAAGAAAGAGGCCAAACCAAGACTCATTCGCTGGATGCTCCTTCTCCAAGAGTTCGATATTGAAATCCGGGATAAGAAACGAAGTGAAAACGTGGTGGCTGATCACTTGAGCCGTATGGTGCATGAGGAGGAGGTCGTGCCTATCCAAGAGACATTCCCAGATGAGCAGCTTCTGTCCATCAGGGTAAGTGAGCCATGGTATGCTGATGTAGTGAATTATTTGGTTTCTAAACACATTCCAAAAGAGCTAAACAAGCACCAAAGTGATAAACTTCAAAAGGATGCACGTTTTTATGTTTGGGATGACCCATACTTGTGGAAATATTGCCCTGCTCAGGTTCTACGTAGGTGTGTGCATGATTCTGAGTTTAAGTCAATTTTAACTGTCTGTCACATTTATGCATGTGGAGGTCACTTTGGTACTCAAAGAACAGCACATAAAGTTTTAGAATGTGGATTTTATTGGCCTACTATCTTTAGAGATGCTAGAACTTTTTGTATGACTTGTGATAGATGTCAAAGAACGGGCAATATAGGTCCTAAACAACAAATGCCGCAAAACCCCATATTTAGTGTTGAAATCTTTGATGTATGGGGTATTGATTTCATGGGTCCTTTTCCTTCCTCACATGGTTTCCTTTACATTTTGCTTACTGTGGATTATGTGTCGAAATGGGTGGAAGCAAAAGCCACCCGAACTAATGATTCTAAAGTAGTTGCAGATTTTGTTAAGACTAACATATTTGCAAGGTTTGGAATGCCAAGAGTCCTAATCAGTGATGGGGTTCCCATTTTTGCAATCGAACCATTGAGGCGCTGCTTAAGAAGTACAATGTCACGCATAAGGTTTCAACACCTTATCATCCTCAAACAAGTGGGCAAGCCGAGGTTTCGAATCGGGAAATCAAGCAGATTTCGGAGAAGACGGTTGGACCAACTCGGAAGGATTGGAGCTTGCGTTTGAATGATGCGTTGTGGGCATATCGCACTGCCTATAAAACCCAAATTGGAATGTCCCCATTTCGGCTAGTCTATGGGAAACCATGTCATCTTCCCATCGAGTTAGAACATCGTGCACATTAGGCCATCAAAACATTCAACATGGACATTGATGCCGCAGGTCTTCATAGGAAGCTTCAATTGAATGAGCTAGAAGAAATTACGAATGAAGCTTATGAGAATGCACGGATCTACAAGGAGAAAACGAAGGCATTCCATGACAAGATGATTCGTAGCAAGACGTTCTCTATAGGGCAGAAAGTGTTACTTTTCAATTCTCGCCTTCGATTGTTTCCGGGTAAGTTGCGTTCTAAGTGGATTGGTCCTTTTGTGGTTATTAATGTTTTTCCTCATGGTGCAGTCCAAATTCAAAGTTTAAAGACCGGACAAGAGTTCAAAGTGAATGGACATCGATTGAAGCCATATTATGAGCACTTTGAAGAGCACATTGCGGAGGACACATCCTTCAATGCCGTGGGCCCCATTGAAGAGTAGAAGGAAGGTTCGTCCGGCTGGAAGACGTTAAAGCAAGCGCTTCTTGGGAGGCAACCCATGCAAATAAAGAAGACCTAGGACCTCTCCGGCTCCACAACCAGATTTGTGTTTCTAAACCCTACTCTTTATTGCTTTTACTTTGCCATATTTGTTTAGTTAGTTAGTTGTGTTGTTTGTTGTTTGCTTTCTGTGAGTCTATGCTTGAAACATTGAGGACAATGTTTGGTTTAAGTGTGGGGGGGGGGGGGGGGGTAAACAGTGTTTTCATTGAATTTTCATTGAAAAAAATTCGTGGGTTTTTATCACCTATCACTTCTAAGGTTGTTTTTACGTTTTTGAGTCAGTTTCAAGTGTTTAGCAAATCCCTCCTAATCCCCGGTCCAGAACGATCCCTACTTATACATATACTACAACTGTCAAAAAGAGGGTTTCATTTGTGTGTCAAGTTAATTATCACATCAGAAAGAATAATTGGAAATCAATTCGTATGCATATGTTCATGTGTGGAGAAGAACCCTCTAACTAGTTTTTCACCCCTGAATTCACCTTCACCTCTCTTTAATTTACTTTGTTTGCTGCAATTTACTTAGTTTTGTCAAATTCGTCCAAAAACCCCCTCAGTTCTTATTTGTGTTTTAGTTTTGTTAAATTCGTCCAAATCTGTCTCCTTCTAGTGTTTTAAGTCTTACAAGTCTAAAATTCATCCAATTCACTTTCTAGTACCTGTTTTGAGTCTGTTTAAATTAGTTTTGCTGTTTTGAGTCAATTTGGTCAGTTTTGAGTTGTCTAGAGTCTAGTTTAGAGTTTTAGAGTTTAACTTGTGTAGAGTAGCATCCCTTCTAATCCCCGGCCTAAAACGATCCCTACTTTCATATACTACGTCGATAGGGTTTTAATTTGAGTGTCAAGTAATTTTCACATCAAAAGGCTAGTTAGAGGGATCCTTATCCACACATGAACATATGCATACAACTTGATTCCTAGTTACTCTTTCAACAAACCATGAATGACAATGTTCCGAATTAATTGTATTGAACTAATCAATTCCCAGATTTGCCTAGATTCATTGAATTGAATGGATAACGCATCACAACCAAATTATTCTTTCTCAAACTCCCTAACTATGGAATACGCATGATAGAGACATTCAACAAAGATCATTAAGTTTAATGGAAATCATGAATATTGACAAGGCATTCATAACTATGGAAAACGCATGTTAATTCTGCCCTGGATTTACTTAACATGATTGTGACTAGCAACCTTTACTACTTATGAATATAAGTTCATAACGATTAGGTGAAATTCCCTTATATCCTAGCATCAAATTCATGCATGTAAACTAAGTATGCATCCTTAATCAACACACAAGAACAAGTTCTTAATAAAACAGATAAGTAAACCACATTCACAATTCATGAAATCATAGCTGGAGTAAATCAAATCATAAGAAACATATGTCCATGGCTTCAAATTCCCCCCCTAACTAATAGGGGTTTAGTTCCTCATGATAGTAATTAAACAAAGAAAACTGAATTGAAACATTAAAAACAAAGATAGACAACACCTAAGAACGCTCCAGCGATTCAATGCTTTGAATGACATTCACGTATCTAAGTGACACCTTCTCCTTCCTTCCTTGAATAGTTGCGGCACAAAAGGGATTTTCTGGGTTTGGGGATGTGTTTGGTGAAGCATGGATGATGATGAATGGCGTAGGGGTTTGTGTAGAGAGGACTGGAGAATGAATGGGTGTGTGAAGGCAGAGAATGAATGGAAGGCTTAAACTTTAAATGGTGCGGCATAGAATGCTATTTATAGGGGTTAAGGTGCGGCATAAAAGCTTTAGGAATCAGAAAAGAATTACACAACCTAAACCCATCAGGAATAGGGCATCTAGAAGGTAGGAAACCCCAATAGACAAGGATTTCATGTGGCAGATATTTATGTTTACCTAGCAGGAAATTTGGTCCTCTAGAAGAACTAAAACCACTTAGGAGAAGGGATAAGGGTGCGGCAAAGACTTAGGGTTTCTAGAAACCTAAATTAAATGTCCCCCAATCAGAAAATAAACCCTCATCGTACCAGGAATTGAGTTTAGAAAAGGATTAGGAGAGGATAAGGTTAGTTAAGATAGGATAAGGATTGGATAAGATAAGATAAGATAAGGTTGTTTGGATAATGTTTTGGATAATTCTCCTTCTTTTGAGCTGATTCCTTATCTTCAATGAATTGAATTTATTTCTCCAACCTTGAAACATATTCCTAACTCCATTTGGACTCCAAATTCGTCCATCTTTATGCCCACTGCTTGTGCTATCCATTCCAAGCCCAGATTTGCTCTAAAATGCTCCATAATGCATCTTTTTGCCAACTTTGCTTCTTGGACCTAAAAACACACGAAAATGACTTTAAACACTATACTAAGCAACAAATAGGTAAGTAAATGCAAGAAAACACACTAACTAAGTAGCATAAATATGCTCCTATCAAATTCCCCCACACTTAGCTTTTGCTAGCCCTCAAGCAAAACAAAACAAACAAAACATAACCTAAACCTTCCAATGTTCACCTCAGGGATTTCCAATGGAACATAACATGTTAAAAATCATTACTTACACAGATTTTAGTTATCCCTACCCTCGAGCACATACTTAATCACAGTTACTACTCACTAGCTCGCATCCAATCAATTAAAACAACTTTTTGAATGTAGTAACATGCCTTAGAGAATCCCTCATTTCCTTACTAGATACGCACTCAATTTTCACACAGATTTTCTGACTACACTCCCTACACTAGTTATATGTGAGAACATTGATGTAATAAGAAAACTAATACTCACATATGTACATAGCTAAGAAAGCAATTTCTGGAATGCATGTTTATATATGATCTCATGAACGGAACGCCACTACTTAGACGCGAGAACCAGGGATACCATATGCTCATACCAATCCCAAACTCCACATATTGAAACACACAACACTCAAGATTGAAGCATAAGGTTGTAACGGGGCTAGGGGTATTGGCTAACAAAGAAAGGTAAGGAAAACAAACGTTCTTAAAGCAATAGCAAGCAAAGTAATGAATATGACACTTAGAACTCCCTTTTGAAACGCAGCCACGAACTTTGATACAAAGGGATAGAAAACACATACTTAGGGCCAAATTCAACGTTTTGGACCCTTTCTTCAACAACCAACACTTGTGAGCTTATTCTCACGTATTTTTCAACTCTTTTCACACTTTTTCACAACTTTTTCTTCTTTTTCTACCACGGAATTTTTTCTTTTTTTCTTTTTTTTTCTTTTTTTTTTTTGTTTTTTACCCGTGCCCACTTGTTTTTCTTGGCACACAATCACACACATAAATCCCTTCCCCCACACTTGTTTTTCTGCACAATAACGAACGAAGGGAATTCATTCTAAGTCATGCTCACTATGCCTTAAGAACAAAGGTATGGATGGTCCTAATCTAGGCTAGGTAAGGATAATGTGGCTAACAAAGAAAATAGGCTTAAATATGGCTCAAAGGGGTTAAACCTACACAACAAATGAACATGGGGTACGGCTATTGATGTGATAAAAGTTAAGCACTCAAATTAAACCCTCTTGTTGTCAAATTGTAGTATAAATGCAAGTAGGGATCGTTCTAAACCGGGGATTAGGAGGGCTTGCTAAAACCTCTAAACTGACTTAAAATACAAAAACAAAGTTGAAAACGTTTGGAAAGACTCAAGGGACTCAAAACAAGCTAAAAACACTCAAAACTGCCTAAAAACACAATCTGGGGAGTTTTGAACTCTAAACACAACTTTGGACGAATTTAGGGTTTTTACTTGACTCAAAACACTCTAAAACACAAACAAAACAGATTTTAGACACTTTGAAACAAGAAAGTAAATGGGGGTTTTGGTTCTGACGAAATTGAATCAAACAAACAAATTGTGAAACTAAACAGATTCTAAAACGAATTTAGGAATTAAGATGATGGATGGATTTGTTAGAGGTCCGTTCTCCACACATGACACACTTGTATACGAATTGATTTCCAATTGCTTTTCAATAAACTCTGATGCTCAACACCCCAGATTAACCGTGATGCACAAATTAACCCTCAGATTTTCCTTTACTCATTGAATTGGATGAATGCATGCGACAACTCAAATCATTCTCAAAAAGTCCTTTACATAAATGCATAATAGAGATACAATCAGAGATCATTATGTTTCATGAAAATCATAAGTGTTGACGAGGCAATTGTAACTATGAATGCATGATACTTTTGCCAAGAATTCAATTAACGCGATTGTGACAATCAACCTTCACTACTCATGAATATAAACTTGTAACGATTAGGTGAAACTCATTTATATTCTAGCATCTGATTCATGCATGAAAACTAAGTATGCATCCTTAATAAACATACACAGATCAGTTATGCATAAAACAGATAATTGAATTGCAATCATAACTTATCAAATCACAATTGGCAGAAATCAATTCATATCTCAAGCATGTTCATGGCTTCAAACTTCCCCCTAACTAATTAGGGGCTTAGCCACTCATGATTACAGCAAGTTCAGAAAGTAATAACGAATTAAACATTGAAAACAAGAACGAAGTACACCTAAAACGCTCCAATCTGCAAGCATGAAGCGCACAGGTTCTTCTTCTTCCCCAACTAGCTGCGGCACAAGGGTTCAAGGGTTCAAGGGTGTGTATGGACGTATGAAAGGGTCAGAGATGGATTTAGGATGGATGTAGGTTGCGGCAAGGCTTGGAAGATGGCTAGAATTGTGTTTGGATGTGTAGAATGGTTGTGTGGAGTGCGGCAAAGGGTTCTGTGATGAATGGCTGGGGTCTCTGCGGCAAAACCCTACAACATGTATATATAGGCACCTCAAAACCCTAGAGAAATCAGATTTGTATTTGGGCTTAACAGAAATTAAGGAATAAAGGCCTAGGGTGCGGCATTTAACTTGGAAAAGGAATTGTGGTCCAATTAATTTCTGAAAAGGATTTGTAGAACCCAAATCCACAAGGAAAAGGGCCTAACAATCAGAATCCAAGAGGGAAAGGGCCTGAGAGGTGCGGCACAATAGGATAAGGGCAAGGGAATGCCTTGCAAGGCAAGGCAAAAGAATTCTAGAAGGAAAGGAGGCGCCAGATTTTTAGGGTTCTAGAAGGAATGTGTTTTGTGGCAGATTTTGGGGTTTCTAGAAGGATTTGAGGCGCCACTTTTGTAGGACAAAGGATAGGACTTCTAGAAAGTGTGTTTTGAGGCTGATTTCAAGCCTTTTTCTCTTCAAACTCGTCCAACAACTTGCCTCCATGCTTGCACTACCCAATCTTGGCTAAAAAATGCTCTAGAATGCTCCAAATTGCTTCTTTTTGCATACTTTGTCCTTAGAACCTGAAAACACACGAATTTGGCTTAAAAGACTAAATAACTAAGAACTAACAACGTAAAAGCACAAGAACAAGCTAACTAAGTCGCATAAATATGCTCCTATCAGCTATTGGGCTCTTGGTTTACTAAACAACTTCATCTTGTTATGTGTTATGCTAATCAATTTTAGTTTTGAATGAAATGGGTATAAGTTCTAGTATTTGGAACTATATGATGAAACGCATTCTAAGTAGCAACCAAGCAAAGAATAATGAGATTATGCAACGACTTAAGAAGACAACAAATGCACAGATTTTTAACTCTCCAAAGAACGTATAGGCTCAAGTCTCTCAGGGTTGTAGCGTTAGTTTGAGTTACTTCCTTCAAGCATGTTAAAAAAACTGATTGTATCCTTTTTTGTGATTACATGTGACTTCATGAATGTCAACTATAACCAAGCATAAACCAAAGAGCATATCAAACTTCAATCCATGTTTGTAACTTTCTGTAACAGTCATGCAATTAAAAACTAAATCCTCATCATTGTGTTGGAAGGTACCCTAAGACACAAAAACACAAAAACAAAAACGACTCTTTTTTAAATTTTCGTATTTTTCTTTCAATTCAAGACACATAAAAATACTTCAAAACACACTAAAAACACTCAAAAACAGTGAAAAACAACCTTAGAAGTGATAGGTGATAAAAACCCACGAATTTTTCAATGAAAACACTTGTTTACCCCCCAACACTTAAACCAAACATTGTCCTCAATGTTTCAAGCATAGACTCACACACAAGCAAACAAACAACACAACTAACAAACATAACAAAGATGGCAAAGTAAAAGCAATAAAGAGTAGGGTTTAGAAACGCAAATCTGGTTGTGGAGCTGGAGAGTTCCTAGGTCCTCTTTATTTGCATGGGTTGCCTCCCAAGAAGCGCTTGCTTTAACGTCTTCCAGCTGGACGAACCTTCCTTCTATTCCTCAATGGAGCCCACGGCATTAAAGGATATGTCCTCCGCAATGTGCTCTTCAAAGTGCTCATAGTAAGGCTTCAATCGATGTCCATTCACTTTGAACTCTTGTCCGGTCTTCAAAGTTTGAATTTGGACTGCACCATGAGGAAATACATTAGTAACAATAAACGGACCAATCCACTTAGAACGTAACTTACCTGGAAATAGACGAAGGCGAGAATTGAAAAGTAACACTTTATGCCCTATAGAGAACGTCTTGCTACGAATCATCTTGTCATGGAATGCCTTCGTTTTCTCCTTGTAGATCCGTGCATTCTCATAAGCTTCATTCCTAATTTCTTCTAGCTCATTCAATTGAAGCTTTCTATGAAGACCTGCGGCATTAATGTCCATGTTGAATGTTTTGACGGCCCAATGTGCACGATGGTCTAATTCGACGGGAAGATGACATGGTTTCCCATAGACCAGCCGAAATGGGGACATTCCAATTGGGGTTTTATAGGCAGTACGATACGCCCACAATGCATCATTCAAACGCAAGCTCCAATCCTTCCGAGTTGGTCCAACCATCTTCTCCAAAATCTGCTTGATTTCCCTATTAGAAACCTCGGCTTGCCCACTTGTTTGAGGATGATAAGGTGTGGCAACCTTGTCCGTGACATTGTACTTCTTGAGCAGCGCCTCAATGGTTCAATTGCAAAAATGGGAACCCGCATCACTGATTAGGACCCTTGGCATTCCAAACCTTGCAAATATGTTAGTCTTAACAAAATCTGCAACTACTTTAGAATCATTAGTTCGGGTGGCGTTTGCTTCCACCCATTTCGACACATAATCCACAGCAAGCAAAATATAAAGGAAACCATGTGAGGAAGGAAAAGGACCCATGAAATCAATACCCCATACATCAAAGATTTCAACACTAAATATGGGGTTTTGCGGCATTTGTTGTTTAGGACCTATATTGCCCGTTCTTTGACATCTATCACAAGTCATACAAAAAGTTCTAGCATCTCTAAAGATAGTAGGCCAATAAAATCCACATTCTAAAACTTTATGTGCTGTTCTTTGAGTACCAAAGTGACCTCCACATGCATAAGTGTGACAGAAAGTTAAAATTGAATTAAACTCAGAATCATGCACACACCTACGTAGAACCTGATCAGGGCAATATTTCCACAAGTATGGGTCATCCCAAACATAAAAACGTGCATCCGTTTGAAGTTTATCACTTTGGTGCTTGTTTAGCTCTCTTGGAATGTGTTTAGACACCAAATAATTCACTACATCAGCATACCATGGCTCACTTACCTTGATGGACAGCAGCTGCTCATCTGGGAATGTCTCTTGGATAGGCACGACATCCTCCTTATGCACCATACGGCTCAAGTGATCAGCCACCACGTTTTCACTCCTTTTCTTGTCCTGAATTTCAATATCGAACTCTTGGAGAAGAAGCATCCAGCGAATGAGTCTTGGTTTGGCCTCTTTCTTGGTGAACAAATACTTCAACGCTGCATGGTCAGTGTAAATAATAACTTTAGTACCAAGTAAATAAGAACGAAACTTATCTAAAGCAAACACAACAGCAAGAAGTTCTTTTTCAGTGGTGGAGTAATTCAATTGAGCATCATTCAAGGTCCGGGATGCATAATAGATGACGTGTGGCTTCTTGTCCTTTCTTTGTCCCAGAACAGCTCCTAATGCATAATCTGAAGCATCACACATAAGCTCAAAAGGAAGGCTCCATTCTGGTGGAACTATGATAGGGGCCGAAGTTAGCATCTCTTTGAGGTGTTTGAACGCCTTCTCACACTCCTCGTTGAAGTCAAAAGCCACATCTTTCTGGAGGAGACGGCAAAGAGGGTTTGAAATCTTTGAAAAGTCCTTGATAAATTGCCTATAGAATCCTGCATGTCCAAGAAAAGAACGAACCTCTCTAACCGAAGTAGGAGAGGGTAAGTAGCGTACAAGATCTATTTTTGATTTATCAACTTCAATTCCCCTTTCTGAAACGATATGCCCTAAAACTATGCCTTGTTTAACCATAAAGTGACATTTTTCCCAGTTTAACACAAGGTTAGTTTCAACGCATCGTTTCAAGATTAATGTGAGATTTTCCAAACAACCATCAATCGAATCACCAAAGACACTAAAATAATCCATAAATACCTCAATAATCTTCTCCACAAAATCTGAAAATATACTTACCATACATCTTTGGAAGGTGGCAGGTGCATTGCATAGACCGAATGGCATGCAACGATAGGCAAAGGTACCAAAAGGGCACGTGAAAGTGGTCTTTTCTTGGTCATCCGGAGCTATGACAATCTGATTATATCCAGAATAACCATCAAGGAAACAATAAAAAGAATGACCGGCTAACCTTTCAAGCATTTGATCAATGAACGGCAAAGGGAAGTGGTCCTTTCTTGTGGTGGCATTGAGCTTCCTATAATCGATGCACACTCTCCAACCTGTTTGGATACGTGTGGGCACAAGTTCATTCTCGGCATTCTTCACCACAGTGACTCCGGATTTCTTTGGAACACATTGCACCGGTGAATGATAGGATCATATTTATGCTACTTAGTTAGTGTGTTTCCTTGCATTTGCTTAGCTATTTGTTGCTTAGTATAGTGTTTAAAGTCATTTTCGTGTGTTTTTAGGTCCAAGAAGCAAAGTTGGCAAAAAGATGCATTTTGGAGCATTTTAGAGCAAATCTGGGCTTGGAATGGATAGCACAAGCAATGGGCATGAAGATGGACGAATTTGGAGTTTAAATGGAGTTGGGAATATGTTTCAAGGTTGGAGAAATAAATTCAAATCATTGAAGATAAGGAATCAGCTCAAAAGAAGGAGGATTATCCAAAACATTATCCAAACAACCTTATCTTATCTTATCTTATCCAATCCTTATCTTATCTTAACAAACCTTATCCTATCCTAATCCTTTTCTAATTCAATTTCTGGTACAATGAGGGTTTATTTTCTGATTGGGGGACATTTAAATTGAGTTTCTAGAAACTCTAAGCCTTGCCGCACCTAGCTTTCCAGAAAACCTGATTTCCTTGCCTTGCAAGGCTTTCTAGAAGCCTTATCCCTCCTTATCCAAATCTGCCGCACCTAAGGCCCTTTCCTATTGGAAATCTGATTGTTTTGAGCCTATTTCTGGATGGATTTGGTTTTCTAGAAGTCCCAATCTGATTCACTTAGGGTTTTTGGTGCCTATATATATTAAAACACCCTTTGCCGTGCACACCACCCTCCATACACAACCATTCACGCCAGAAATCATCCACTACCCCCTGCCGTGCCATATCATCCACACAAACCCAGAAAACCCCTCTTGTGCCGCAGCTATTCAAGGAAGGAAGGAGAAGGTGCCACTCTAAGTCGTGACTATTGCTGGAGCGTTCTTAGGTGTTGTCTATCCTTGGTTTCAATGTTTCAATTTAGTTTTCTTTGTTTTATTGCTGTCATGAGGAACTAAACCCCTATTAGTTAGAGGGGGAATTTGAAGCCATGAATATATGTTTCTTATGATTTGATTCACTCCAGTTACGATTTCATAAAGTATGAATGTGGTTTACTTTTCTGTGCTTATTAAGAACTTGTTTATGTATGTGGGTTGGGGGTCGACACTTGATTTGCATGCATAAATTTGATGCTAGGATATAAGGGAATTTCACCTAATCGTTATGAACTTATATTCACAAGTAGTAAAGGTTGCTAGTCACAATCATGTTAAGTAAACCCTAGGCAGGAGTAACATGCGTATTCCATAGTTATGAATGCCTTGTCAATGTTTATGATTTCCATGGAACTTAATGATCTTTGATATGTATCTCTATCATGCGTATTCCATAGTTAGGGAACTTGATAAGAATAATTTGGTTGTGATGCGTTATCCATTCAATTCAATGAACTTAGGGAAATCTGGGAATTAATTAGTTCAATACAATTAATTCGGAACATTGTCATTCATGGTTTATCGAAAGAGTAACTGGGAATCAAGTTGTATGCATATGTTTATGTGTGGATAAGGATCCCTCTAACTAGCCATTCACCCATTCAAATCACCAATTTCGTGCCTTTTTAAGTTGTCTTTACAATTTTGTTTGTTTAAGTTCAAATTCGTCAAAACCCAATCCCCCCTTTACTTGTTGAGTCATATTAGTTAGAAACTGTTTTAGTTTGTGTTTTTAAGTGTCTTGAGTCAAGTTAAAGTCTATTTTCGTCCAAAGTAGTGTTAGAGTTCAAAACTGCCCAGTTTGTGTTTTTAGGCAGTTTTGAGTGTTTTTGTGCTGTTTTGAGTCTTTTGAGTTGTTTTAGTGTTTTAGAATTTAGTCTTGCATTCTTTGAGTCTAGTTTAGTGTTTTAAACTTTGTTTTTACGTTTTTGAGTCAGATTCAAGTGTTTAGCAATCCCTCCTAATCCCCGGTCCAGAACGATCCCTACTTATACATATACTACAATTGTCAAGAAGAGGGTTTAATTTGTGTGTCAAGTTAATTTTCACATCAGTGAAACCCAACGACTATCCGAGATTGGATAAATCACTCCACAATCAAGAAGCTTGATAATCTCCTTCTTCACAACTTCCATCATTGGAGGGTTGAGTCGGCGTTGAGCCTCCCGAGTTGGTTTAGCCCCCTCCTCTAGAAGTATGCGATGCATGCATGTAGTAGGGCTAATTCCCTTAATATCGGCCAAAGTCCACCCAATGGCTGTTTTGTGCTCTTGGAATACCCGAACCAACTTTTCCTCCTCTATTGCTATGAGTGATGAGGAGACAATGACGGGCAACGTCTCGTTATCTCCCAAAAAGACATACTTTAAATGGTCTGGCAATGGTTTAAGCTCAAGTACGGGTGCCTGAATCACTGAGGGTAACAACTTATTAGTAGAAATGGGAATTGAAATTGGTTTTGAAGGCTTACCACGGTGTTGAGGCAATGACTCAAGTGCAGCAACCATCTCGGCCTCTTCTTCACTTCTAGGCACGGCAATATTGGGTTTTTGCCCAATTCCTTGTGCAATTGTTGTTTGAAGGGGATCCCTCTCCAAGGAATCAAGATAATCCTGTGCCAATTCATTGAATATATCAATAGAAAAACAAGAATGATCTTCTTTAGGAAATTTGATAGTTTCAGAAAGATTGAAATCAATAACTTCCCCATCAAATTCCATTGTTAAAGTCCCTTTGAACACATCTATCTTGGTGCGGGCTGTTTTCATGAAAGTCTTCCCTAAGAGGATCGGCAATGGGGTAGAAAGGGGTGAATCCTCCATGTCAAGCACATAAAAGTCCGCTGGAAAAATCAAATTACCAACCTGCACCAAAACATCTTCCAAAACACCTTTTTGATATGCATTAGAACGATCGGCTAATTGAATAATCACACCATCATTTTTAAGCTCACCTAAGTTCATAGATGCATAAATAGAGTATGGCATAACATTAATTGAAGCCCCTAAGTCTAACATGGCATGTTCAAACTTAGTATTTCCAATAACGCATGGAATTGTAAAACTACCCGGATCTTTGCATTTAGGGGGTAATTTCCTTTGTAACACAGCAGAAACGTTCTCACTTACTTGAACCACCTCTTTGTTCGAAATCCTTCTCCTTGTTGTACAAAACTCTTTCAGAAATTTAGCATACCTTGAAACTTGCTTTATGGCATCAAGGAGTGGGATATTGACTTGAACTTTCCGGAATGTCTCTAGAATGTCCTTCTCGGCTTCTTCTTTCTTTGATTGCCTAAACCTGCCAGGAAAGGGTACGTTTAGTGGAATGGAACTAGAAAAATTCGGATTTGGACTTACCTTGGTGGGTTGGGATGGCTTAGAGGCATTAGGTGGGTGCGGCATTGATTGGTCATCTTTGGCCGTGGCTTTTGCTCCATGATCCTCTTCTTGCAGCAGCTTTTCATCCTCTTCTTAACTTGATTTGGATGGGTTGGGGTCACTTCCGACCTGTTTACCACTCCTCAACATGATTGCCTTGGCGGTTTCAAAGCCTCCTTTAGGATTAACAACGGTTGAACTAGGCAATCTTCCTTGTTCTCTAATCTGCCCCATGAATTCCGCAATTTGCCCCATTTGCTTTTCCAAATTGTCCACCCTTTTGTCTTGGATTTGCCTCTCTTTGTTTTGAGTTTGTACTTCCTGCGTCAAAGTAGTAAGTAAATTAACAACTTGATCATTATCCAAAGACATACCTGAGTTTGTTGGGGCAGATTGCATTTGGGTTTGATTTGGTTCGAATGGCTTTGTATAAAAGCCCGGTGGTTGCTGCCTAAATCCTCCTTGTTGTTGGGGTTGTTGAGGTTCCCTCCACTTGAAATTTAGGTGATCCCTCCAACCCAGATTGTATGTGTTTGAATATGGATCATTGCGTGGCTGATTTTGACTCCCAAAACCCATGGCATTGGCAGATTCCCAGCCTCCATTCTCAATCAATTGAGGGCATTGGTCAGTGAGATGTCCTTGCATAGAGCACACGCCACAAACACTTTGTCCATGTATCTTCATTCCCTAGGCCATCTGAGAAACAATAGAAGTAAGGTTAGCTAATTGGGATTGAATGTCGGACATAGAACTTACCTTATTCACTCCTTGCCGTGGGGTGTCTCTCTGCCCAAGTCCTTCGTATTGTTGTGCATTCAACGCTCGGTTGGCAATTAGGGTTTTTGTGGCCATGGGTGTTTTGTCAACCAATGCACCTCCCGCTGAGGCATCTAGCATTTGTCGCTCAATTAGAAGAAGTCCTTCATAAAAGTATTGAAGTAAAAGTTCTTCTTTCATTTGATGTTGAGGATAGGAAGCGACAAGAGCTTTGAAACGCTCATAGTATGTTGGAAAGGACTCCCCTTGTTGTTGTTGAATGCCACTAATTTTCTTCCTTAAGAGAATGACTCTCGAGGTGGGGAAAAACTTCTCTAAAAACGCCATCTTCATGCTTTCCCAAGAAGTGACTGTTCCGGGTGCTAATTCGTAGAGCCAATCTTTAGCCTTTTGCAAAAGAGAGAATGGAAAAGCCTTCATCATTAGAATGTTCCCATCGACATTGATGGGTGTCATGCTCGAACAAACCACTTCGAACTCCTTAAGATGCTTGTTTGGGTCTTCCATGGACATCCCATGGTATTTAGGAATGTGGTGCAACAAGCTTGACTTTAATTCGAACTCATCGGTCTTGCCTTGAGCAGCCGCGGGGTATTGAATGCATAGGGGTGCGGCATTGGCCAACCCCGAGGCCGAGAGCTCTTTGATTGTACGATTGTCTGCTGCCATGACTTCTTCTTCCTCTTCAAATTCAGATTCGGCCTCTGAACTTGAACTAGGTTCACTAGGTTCTGGATGCCTCCTCTTCCTTCTCAATGTTCATTCAAAATCGTCGTCAAACTCCAAGATATTTGCACGAATAGTTTGAGAACTCCGCGTCATGCACTAGTACCTAAACAGAGAAAACAAAACAAAATCAGAAAACTAGACAAACTAAACCAAAAACACATGGCAAACACAAGGGATTAGCAATTTTGCCAATCCCCGGCAACGGCGCCAAAATTTGATTCCCAGTTACTCTTTCGACAAACCATGAATGACAATGTTCCGAATTAATTGTATTGAACTAATCAATTCCCAGATTTCCCTAGATTCATTGAATTGAATGGATAACGCATCACAACCAAATTATTCTTTCTCAAACTCCCTAACTATGGAATACGCATGATAGAGACATTCAACAAAGATCATTAAGTTTAATGGAAATCATGAACATTGACAAGGCATTCATAACTATGGAAAACGCATGTTAATTCTGCCCTGGATTTACTTAACATGATTGTGACTAGCAACCTTTACTACTTATGAATATAAGTTCATAACGATTAGGTGAAATTCCCTTATATCCTAGCATCAAATTCATGCATGTAAACTAAGTATGCATCCTTAATCAACACACAAGAACAAGTTCTTAATAAAACAGATAAGTAAACCACATTCACAATTCATGAAATCATAGCTGGAGTAAATCAAATCATAAGAAACATATGTCCATGGCTTCAAATTCCCCCCCTAACTAATAGCGGTTTAGTTCCTCATGATAGCAATTAAACAAAGAAAACTGAATTGAAACATTAAAAACAAAGATAGACAACACCTAAGAACGCTTCAGCGATTCAATGCTTTGAATGACATTCACGTCTCTAAGTGGCACCTTCTCCTTCCTTCCTTGAATAGTTGCGGCACAAGAGGGATTTTCTGGGTTTGGGGATGTGTTTGGTGAAGGATGGATGATGATGAATGGCGTAGGGGTTTGTGTAGAGAGGACTGGCGAATGAATGGGTGTGTGAAGGCAGAGAATGAATGGAAGGCTTAAACTTTAAATGGTGCGGCATAGAATGCTATTTATAGGGGTTAAGGTGCGGCATAAAAGCTTTAGGAATCAGAGAAGAATTACACAACCTAAACCCATCAGGAATAGGCCATCTAGAAGGTAGGAAACCCCAACAGACAAGGATTTCATGCGGCAGATATTTGTGTTTACCTAGCAGGAAATTTGGTCTTCTAGAAGAATTAAAACCACTTAGGAGAAGGGATAAGGGTGCGGCAAAGACTTAGGGTTTCTAGAAACCTAAATTAAATGTCCCCCAATCAGAAAATAAAACCTCATTGTACCAGGAATTGAGTTTAGAAAAGGATTAGGAGAGGACAAGGTTAGTTAAGATAGGATAAGGATTGGATAAGATAAGATAAGATAAGGTTGTTTGGATAATGTTTTGGATAATTCTCCTTCTTTTGAGCTGATTCCTTATCTTCAATGATTTGAATTTATTTCTCCAACCTTGAAACATATTCCTAACTCCATTTGGACTCCAAATTCATCCATCTTCATGCTCACTGCTTGTGCTATCCATTCCAAGCCCAGATTTGCTCTAAAATGCTCCATAATGCATCTTTTTGCCAACTTTGCTTCTTGGACCTAAAAACACACGAAAATGACTTTAAACACTATACTAAGCAACAAATAGCTAAGTAAATGCAAGAAAACACACTAACTAAGTAGCATAAATATGCTCCTATCACAACCCAAAGCATTCTTCAAAAGTTCCCTACATGACATCATAATAGAGATACAATCAAAGATCATTACGTTCAATGAAAATCATAAGCATTGACAAAGCACTTGCAACTATGACATCATGTCACTCATGCTAGGAACTGAACTTAACGCGATCGTGACTAGCAACCTTCACTACATATGAATATAAGTTTGTAACGATTATGTGAAACTCTCTTATACTCTAGCATAATATTTATGCATGCCAATTAAGTGTCGACCCTCAATCAACAAACACAAATAAGTTATCAATCAAACAGTTAAGCCATTTGCATTCACGATTCAAGAATTCATAACTGGAATTTATCAACTCAAATTGCACACATAATCATGGCTTTGAAATCACCCCTAGCCAAGAGGGGTTTAGCCACTCATGTTCACAGCAAAACGAAAGGAAAAGAAATTAAACATTGTAAATATAGAGCTAATTACACCTAAAATGCTCCAACAATCAAGCTTGAACATCCAAGAGTCCTTCCTTCTTTCTCCTTGCTGTGGCACAAAGGTGGGTGAAGTGTATGGGATGTGTTTTGGGGTCAAGAATATGTTTTAGGTTGAATGGGAGTTGCGGCCAGGGTGTAGAGATGGCTGGGAATTTGTAGATTAGTGTAAGGTTGTGTGAATTGGTGAATCCTCTCTAAGGCTGCGACAAGACTTGGTATTTAAAGGACAAGGCTCCAAATTAAATTAGGTAATCATGAATTATTTTAAAACTTAAAGGAAATAGGAAATTAGAACCAAAATCCCAAGGGAAATAGGTAACAAGGTGCGGCTGAGAGGGAAAGGGCAAGGGAATGCCTTGCAAGCCAAGGAAAAAGGGTTTCCTTCCTGATTTAGGTGCAGCAAAGGTCCTAATTCTAAAGGGAATGGGTTATCTTGTGCGGCAAGGTAAAGGATGTGAAGGGAAAGGTGCGGCTGGATCCTAGGGGATAAGGGAATTGTTTTGCAATGTCCTAGGGGGAAAAGGAAAGGTTTTTACATGGTTTAGGGATAAGGAAACATGGCAAGGGGAAATGTTGTACAAGAGGAGACAAGGAGGGAACACAAAGGGGACAAGGCGCCACCTTTGTAGGAGTGGGTCAATTTGTGTTTTTCTTTGTCTTCCAAGCTTCCAAACTGATTTCTCTTGACTTCAAGCACCTTTCTAGCCTCTTTTGGTCTTCAATTTCGTCCATCCACCTTGCTCCAAGCATGTAATAACCATTCTAAGCCCAATTCTGCTCCAAAAGGCTCCAAAATGCACCTTTTTGCATACTTTGTCCTTCAAACCTGAAATTGCACGAAAATGACTTTAAACACTAAAATAACTAAGGAATAACAACATAAATGCATGAAAACAATCTAGCTAAGTCGCATAAATATGCCCCTATCAAGTTCCCTACATGAAAGCGCATAATAGAGATACAATCAAAGATCATTACGCTCTATGAAAATCATAAGCATTGACAAAGCATTCGTAACTATGAAAGCGCATGATACTCCTGCCAGGAATCTGCTTAACATGATTGTGACTAGCAACCTTTACTACTAGTGAATATAAGTGATGCGAAATATATAAGCACACAAATTAAACCCTCTTGTTGACAATTGTAGTATAGATGCAAGTAGGGATCGTTCTAGACCGGGGATTAGGAGGGATTGCTAAAACACTTGAAACTGACTCAAAAACGTAAAACTAAGTTAAAAACACTAAACTAGACTCAAAGAAAGCAAAACTAAACTCTAAACACTAAAACAACTCAAAACAGCACAAAACAAGCTAAAAGACTCAAATCTGCCACTAAGAGTAAATTTGGACGAAAATAGGTATTGGCTAGACTCAAAACACTTAAAAACACAAACTAAATCAGTTTCTAACTAATATGACTCAACAAAGTAAATGGGGATTGGGTTTTGACGAATTTGAAAACAAAACAAGCAAACTAATGAACTAATGAAATCTGCACGAATTTGGGTAAAACTATGGATGATGGGCTAGCTAGGAGGTTCTTCTCCGCACATGACATACTTGCAAACAAAACGATTTCCAGTTGCTTTTCAATAAACCATGAATTCTCAACGCCCCAGATTAACCGTGAATTGCACTAATTAACCCTCAGATTTTCCTAATTTTATTGAATTGGATGATTGCATACAACAACCCAAAGCATTCTCCACAAGTTCCCTACATGAATTGCATAATAGAGATACAAGCAAAGATCATTAAGTTCTATGAAAATAACAAGCATTGACAAGGCACTCGTAACTATGAATTGCATGACACTTATGCCAGGAATTTACTTAACACGATTGTGACTAGCAACCTCCACTACACATGAATATAAATTCATAATGATTAGGTGAAACTCCCTTATATTCTAGCATCAAATTTATGCATGAAAATTAAGCGTTGATAGGAGCATATTTAGGCGACTTAGTTGGCTTGTTCTTGTGCATTTATGTTGTTATCTCTTAGTTATTTTAGTCTTTTAAGCCATTTTCATGTGTTTTCAGGTTCTAAGGAGAAAGTATGCAAGAAGGTGCATTTTGGAGCCTTTTGGTGCAGTTTTGGGCACTAAATGGATTGCACATGCTTGGAGCTAAGTGGATGGACGAAATTGAAGATCAAATGAGCTTAGGATTGATTGAAGAATGAAGAGTTCAAAATTGGAAGCCAAAGTTTCTAAAGTTGGAAGTTTCTATTCTTGGAGGTTTCCATTTTTGAAAGTTTCTATTTTTGGCTTAGAAGTTTCCTAATCCTTCTTCACCTATGTTCCAGCCACAAAAGGATTCCAAAATATGTTAGGACAATTAATTACTTGTTCTAGAAGTCCTAAACTTGCCCTAAAGTCCATGCCGCACCACCCTTGCACATTCCTCTTCCTTGCCGCATAAAACACCACATTTCTTTCCTATTTTCTGACCCAAAATCACATTCCCCTTTTGTTTCAATCCTTGCTGCACAAGGGAGAGGTTTTCTTGCCTATTTTCTGCCCAAAAATACTTCCCCCTTCTCTTACAAATCAATGCCCACCTTCTTTCCCTTTCTCTCTTAATTTCTGACCTTTAAACACATTCCTTTTCTCTCCTACACAATTCTGCCGAATTTCACATTCCTATTTCTCTTTAAATTCTGATCCTTACTTACCCTTTTAATTTGGAACAAAATAGCTAAGTTTTATTCACCTTTCTTTCTTTCCCTTTCTCTTTATTTTCTACTGCACCCTACCTACCCTTTTCCTCTTGGGATTCTGATTTGTTACCCTTTTTCTTGAGGATTTGGAGTCCTAAATGCATTCCCAATTCATCAAAGTCGTAGCCCTCCCTTGTTCTATAAATAAATATCATTGCCGCAGCTTTTGGGGGACGTCTCTCTCTCTGAACAGATTCTCTGCGTCCATTCCATCCACCTATCTACCTATCCACCCATCACCACCCATTCTACACACCTTAACCCCTTGTGCCGCAGCACTACAAAGGAAGAAGGAGAGGATTAACTTGAAGCCGTGCCTAGCCATTCAAGACGTTGGATTGCTGGAACGTTTTTAGGTGTAATCTATCTTTGTTTTCAATGTTTAATTTAATTTCTCTTTGTTTTGCTGTGAACATGAGGAGCTAAACCCCTCTTAGCTAGGGGTGATTTCAAAGCCATGATTATGTATGCAAATTGAGTTGATAAATTCCAGTTATGAATTCTTGAGTTGTGAATGTAATTGGCTTAACTGTGGAATTGATAACTTATTTGTGTGTGTTGATTGAGGATCGATACTTAGTTGGCATGCATAAATCTGATGCTAGAGTATAAGGGAGTTTCACATAATCGTTACAAACTTATATTCATGTGTAGTGAAGGTCGCTGGTCACGATCGCGTTAAGTTCAATTCCTAGCACGAGTATCATGATGTCATAGTTACAAGTGCTTTGTCAATGCTTATGATTTTCATTGAACGTAATGATCTTTGATTGTATCTCTATTATGATGTCATGTAGGGGACTTTTGAAGAATGCTTTGGGTTGTCGAATGATGTCATCCAATCCAATAATACAAGGAAAATCTGAGGGTTAACTAGTGATGTCACAGTTAATTTGGGGCATTGTCGTTCATAATTCAATGAAGGAGTAACTGGAAATCGAGTCGTTTGCATACATGTCATGCGTGGAGAAAGAGCCTCTAGCTAGCCCATCATCCATCCAATTCACCAATTTCGTGCAAATCTGTTTAGTTTTAGTATCTGTTTTGTTAGTTTAATTTCGTCCAAATCAAAACCCCCCTTTACTTTCTTGTTTTAAATAGCTTTAAACTTGTTTTGTTTGTATGTTTAAGTGTTTTAAGTCAAACCCAATCCCAAATTCGTCCAGAATTGTGTTTAGAGTCCAAAACTGCCCATTTTGTGTTTTTAGGCAGTTTTTAGCGTTTTTAGCCCATTTTGAGTCTTGTGAACCTATTTTGAGTCTTTTGAGTCTAGTCTAGTGTTTTAAACTTTGTTTTTACGTTTTTGAGTCAGTTTAGAGGTTTTAGCAAGCCCTCCTAATCCCCGGTCCAGAACGATCCCTACTTATACATATACTACAATTGTCAAAAGAGGGTTTAATTTGTGTGCTGTTTTACATCGCATCAAGCGTGCACTCTCAACCAACACATACAAATCAGCTTTAATTCAACAGATAAGTAAATTGAATTCACAACTTATGAATCACAACTGGATGTAATCAAATCATATTGCAAGTATAACCATGGTTTCGAATTCCCCCTAGCTAAGAGGGGTTTAGTTCCTCATACTCACAGAACAAAGATTATTGAATTGAAACATTGAAAACAAAAGAAAGATTACACCTAAAACGTTCCAGCAATCCTAACTCGAATGGCAGGCACGTCCAAAGGCTCTCCTCCTTCCTCCTTGCTGCGGCACAAAGATGGGTGTGAAGTGTATGGGATGTGTTTTGGGGTCAGGAATGTGTTTAGGGTGAATGGAAATTGCGGCGAAGGTGTAGGGATGAATTCTGGCGTGAATGGATGAATGGGTGAGTGAATGCAACCTCTTGTGCGGCCAAGGAAGTTTTATTTAAAGACTTTAGGGTAATAAAGCTAAGAAACAATTTAGGAAACAGAAATTAAACCAAAACTTTAAGGGAAAGAGGAATTAAAGTCAGAATCCTAAGGGAATTGGGCAAGTAGGTGCGGCAAGGATGGAATAGGTAAGGGAATTCCTTGCAAGGCAAGGAAAAAGGATTTCCTTGCTGATTTAGGTCAAGAAATTAGGCAAGTGAGAGATCCCTTGCACGGCAAGGATGGGAAATAAAGGAATGGAGTGGCAAGGGCTGATTTGGTGCAAGGAAAGTTCACTTTGTGTCCTAAAATGCCTAGGAGGCCTTCAATGTTGCTGGAACTTAGGGAGAATTAGGAAAGGTCAAACCAAAATAGGAAACCTTGGCTTAACTTTCCTATTTCAAGTAGGAATCCTTGTTTGAGTAGGAATCCATCTCCAATTAGGAATCCTTCTTCAATTAGGAATCCTTCTTCAATTTGGAATCCTAACATCTTCAAGTCTTCAATTTCGTCCATTCCTTTAGCTCCAAACATGTAATAACCATTCCAAGCCCAATTTTGCTCCAAAAGGCTCCAAAATGCACCTTCTTGCTTAAAAGACTAGAATAACTAAGAAATAACAACGTAAATGCACAAGAACAAGCCAACTAAGTCGCCTAAATATGCTCCTATCAAATTCCCCCACACTTAGCTTTTGCTAGTCCTCGAGCAAAACGAAACAACAAAACAAAACCAAGTAAACAAAACACACTCTAATCCTTCCAACATTTGCCTCAGGGATTTCCAACGCACATGATACGTTAAAAATCATCATTCCCACAGATTTTAGTCAACTTAACACTTGAGCACATACTTAATCACAGTCACCACTTACTAGTTCACATTTAACCAATTAAAATGATGTTTTGAATGTAGTAACATGCCTTAGAGAATTTGCTCAATTCCTTACAAGATACTCTCTATTTTCACACACATTTTCTGACTACACACCCTACACTAGTTATATGTGAGAAGACTGATGTAAACATGAAAACGAACACTCACATATGTTATAACAAAGAAAGCAATTTCTGGAGTTAATAAGCTTGTTTAGATATGATCTCATGAATGGAATGCTACTACTTAGATGCGAGAACCAGTGACACCATATGCTCATACCAATTCCAAACTCCACATATTGAATCACATACCACTCAAGATTGAAGTTTAGGGGTTGAAACGGGGCTAAGGGAAATGGTTAAGAAAGAAAGGATATGGGAAACAATGGTTCTTAAAGCAATAGCAAGCAAAGTAATGAAATTGACACTTAGAATTCAATTTTGAATATGTGTTATGCAATTCAATAGCATGCTTTGAATGAAATAGGTATGAGTTCTAGTATTTGGAACTAAATGATGAAACGCCTTCTAAGTAGCAACCAAGCAAAGAATAATGAGATCATGTAACGACTTTAGAAAACAAGAATGCACAGATTATCAACTCTCCAAAGAACGTTTTAGGCTCAAATCTCTCAAGGATGTAGCGTTAATTTGAGTTCCTTCCTTCAAGCATGTTACAAAAACTGATTTTTCCTTTATGATTGCATGTGAATTCATAAATTATAACCACAACCAAGCATAAACCAAAGAGTAAATCAAACTTTCATCTATGTCTATAACTCTCTTTAACAGTCATGCAATTAAAAACCAAATCCTCATCATTGTGTTGGAGGGTACCTAAGACACAAACACACCAAAACAACACAAAAACAACTCTTTTTGGGTTTTTCAAAACAATTTTTCAAATTTTTATGAGATTTTCGGATTTTTATGCCAAAACACACTAAAAGACTGCAAAGTAGCTTAAAAACACTTAAAAACAGCTTGGAACAACTTTTGAAGTAATGGGTGGTAGAATCCCACGAATTTGCATCAAAAACACTTTGTTACCCCCCCCCCACACACTTAAATCAAACATTGTCCTCAATGTTTCAAGCATAAACTCACACAAAAACAAACAAACTAACAACAATGAATAAACACATTGAACATGGCAGAAAAGAAACAACAACAAAGAGAAGGGTTTAGGAACGCAAATCTGGAATTGGAGTGATTCCTAGGTCTTTCTTTGTTGAATGCATGGGTTGCCCCCCAAGTAGCGCTTGCTTTAACGTCGTGCAGCCGGACGAAAAACTCATTCACTCCCCATTGGAGCCCACGACATGCGGAGAGATGTCATCCACGGCATGCTCCTCAAAGTTCTCATAATATGGCTTCGAACGATGTCTGTTCACTTGAAATACATGACCTGTTTTGAGACTTTGAATCTGGATTGCACCATAAGGAGATACGTTAGTAACAACAAACGATCCAATCCACTTAGAACGTAACTTACCAGGAAACAAACGTAGACGGGAATTGAACAATAGCACTTTCTGCCCTATGGAGAATGTTTTGCCACGAATCATTTGGTCATGGAAAGCTTTGGTCTTCTCCTTGTAAATGCGAGCATTCTCATACGCCTCATTCCTTATCTCATCAAGTTCATGTAATTGGAGTTTCCTATGACTTCCTGCTGCACCTAGGTCCATGTTGAACTTCTTGACTGCCCAATGTGCTTTGTGCTCCAATTCAAAGGGGAGATGGCATGGCTTGCCATAGATGAGCCGAAATGGGGACATCCCAATGGGTGATTTGTACGCCGTACGATATGCCCACAGTGCATCATCTAAACGTAAGCTCCAATCCTTCCTTGTTGGTCCAACGGTCTTTTCCAAAATCTAGTTGATTTCTCAGTTAGAAACCTCGGCTAGGCCATTTGTTTGAGGATGGTAAGGTGTAGAAACCTTATGTGTGACATTGTACTTCTTGAACAGCGCCTCAATGGTCCGATTGCAAAAGTGAGACCCTCCATCACTGATGGTTACTAGTGGCATGCCAAACCTTGCAAATATGTTAGTTCTAATGAAATCTACAACCACTTTAGAATCATTAGTCCGGGTGGCTTTTGCTTCCACCCACTTTGACACATAATCAACTGCAAGCAGAATATACATGAAACCATGCGAGGAAGGAAAGGGACCCATGAAATCAATACCCTAAACGTCGAAAATTTCAACATTGAGGATGGAAACCTGCGGCATTTGATCTCTTGCACTTATATTTCCTGTTCTTTGGCATTTATCACATGTTAAGCAAAAAGTTCTAGCATCCTTAAAGATACTAGGCCAATAGAATCCACATTGTAACACTTTAAGTGCTATTCTCTGTGTGCCAAAGTGACCACCACATGCATATGTATGACAAAAGCTTAAAATGGAATGAAACTCAGAGTCATGCACACATCGACGTACAATCTGATCAGGGCAAAATTTCCATAAATATGGATCATCCCATACATAAAACCATGCATAATTTATGAGCTTATCACGTTGGTGTCTAGTGAAAGTGTCTGGAATTTGTTTAGACACCAAAAAGTTGACCAAATCAGTATACCAAGGTTCACTTACCTTAATGGACAACAATTGTTCATCAGGAAATGTTTCACCAATGGGTAAGGACTCCTCATTGTGCACCATACGGCTTAGATGGTCAGTCACCACGTTTTCACTTCCCTTTTTGTCTCGAATCTCAATGTCGAACTCTTGAAGAAGCAGCATCCATCGAATAGCTTTGGCTTGGCTTCCTTCTTTGTGAGCAAATATTTCAAAGCTGCAAGATCAGTGAAACCAATTACTTTAGTACCAATTAAATATGATCTAAATTTATCTAAAGCAAAGACAACAGCAAGAAGTTCTTTTTCAGTTGTGGAATAGTTCAATTGGGCATCATTCAACGTCCGAGAGGCATAGTAGATGACATGCGGCCTCTTGTCCTTCCTTTGTCCTAAAACAGCCCCTAAAGCATAGTCGGATGCGTCACACATAAGCTCGAAAGGAAGGCTCCAATCAGGTGGAACAATAATTGGAGCCGTGGTCAGCAACTCCTTGAGTTGTTTGAAGGATACCGTGCACTCCTCATTGAAATCAAACACCACATCTTTTTGAAGAAGACGGCAAAGAGGTTGAGAAACCTTTGAGAAATCTTTGATGAATCGTCGATAGAAACCTGCATGTCCAAGAAAAGAACAAACCTCTTGATAGGAGCATATTTATGCGACTTAGTTAGCTTGTTTTCATGCATTTACGTTGTTAGTTCTTAGTTAATTTTGTATTTTAAGCTATTTTCGTGTGTTTGTAGGTTCAAAGTGTCAAGATGGCAAAAAGAAGCAATTTGGAGCATTCTAGAGCATTTTTGGGCCAAGATTGGGTAGTGCAAGCATGGAGGCAAGTTGATGGACGAAATTGAAGATATAAAGGCTTGAAATCAGCTAAGAAGATGAAAGAAAGAAGTCAAAGATAAAGAAGATAAGGAATCAGCTCAAAAGAAGGAGAATTATCCAAAACATTATCCAAAACAACCTTATCTTATCTTATCTTATCCAATCCTTATCTTAACTTACCTTATCTTATCCAATCTTATCCTAATCTTATCCTAACCTGTTTTCTTCAGTTTAGGGGACTTAAAACCTGATTTCTAGAAGTCCTATCCCTTGTCCTATAAAAGTGGAGCCCCAAACTCTTCTAAAAACCCCAAAATCTGGCCAGAAACACATTCTTTCTAGAAGCCTAAAAATCAGGCGCCTCCCTCCTTTCTAGAAGGTCTTTTCCTTGCCTTGCAAGGTTCCCTGCCTTATCCCTTTGTGCCGTGGGTTTTCACTCCCATTCCTTCTTGGATTCTGATTTATTAAGCCTTTTCCTTGTGGATTTGGGTTCTATAATCCTTTTTAGACATTAATTGGACCACAATTCCTTTTCTAAAGTGATTGCCGAACCCTAAGGCCTAATCTATATTTTCTGCCGCACCTAGAGTCCTAATTCCTTGTTTTATGCTAAGTCCAAGCCCTAATCTGATTACTCTAGGGTTTGTGATGCATTTATATACAAAGCTTGGTTGTTGCCGCAGACCACCCACCCCCATATACATTCAGAAATCCATATTTTGCTGCAGAGAAGGGAAGACAAGGCCTTGCCGTGGCTTCCATTGAAGAAGGAGGAGTTCTTTCTTCTCTTGTTTCGTTTCTATGTTTAATTTAAATTGTTTTTCAATTATGTTGAACATGTGGAACTAATTTCGTTTTAGTTAGAGGTGGATTCAAAGCCATGGACATATGTTTGATATGAATTGATTACCTTCAGTTATTGTTTCATAAATTGTGAATGTGATTTACTTATCTGTTTTATGAAGAACTTGTTCTTGTGTGTTGATTAAGGAGGCCTACTTAGTTTACATGCATGAATTTGATGCTAGGATATAAGGGAATTTCACCTAATCGTTAGGAACTTATATTCACAAGTAGTAAAGATTGCTAGTCACAATTGTGTTAAGTAAATCCTAGGCAAGAGTAACATGCGTATTCCATAGTTATGAATGCCTTGTCAATGTTTATGATTTCCATGGAGCTTAATGATCTTTAATATGTATCTCTATCATGCGTCTTCCATAGTTAGGGAACTTGATAAGAATAATTTGGTTGTGATGCGTTATCCATTCAATTCAATGAACTTAGGGAAATCTGGGAATTAATTAGTGCAATACAATTAATTCGAAGCATTGTCATTCATGGTTTATCAAAAGAATAACTGGAAATCAATTCGTATGCATATGTTCATGTGTGGAGAAGAACCCTCTAACTAGTTTTCACCCCTAAATTCACCTTTATCTCTTTCAATTTACTTTGTTTGCCTAAATCTGCTTAGTTTTGCTTAAATCGTCCAAAAACCCCCTTAGTTCAGATTGATCACTAGTACTTGTTTTCATTGTCTAGAGTCCAGTTTAGTGTTTTAGAGTGTAATTTGTGTAGATTAGCATCCCTTCTAATCCCCGGCCTTAAACGATCCCTACTTTCATATACTACGTCGATAGGGTTTTAATTTGAGTGTCAAGTAATTCTCACATCAAATTTTGGCGCCGTTGCTGGGGATTAGCAAACTTGCTAATCTCCCTAGTTTCTGCCATGTATTTTAACTTGTTTTTGTTTTGCTTAGTTTTCTGATTTGTTTTGCTTTCTTTGTTTTAGGTACTAGTGTATGACTCGAAGTTCTCAACCCGTTCACGCACATATCTTGGAGTTTAAAGGACGATTTTGAGCGAGATTTGAGAAGGAAGAGGAAGCACCCAGAACCTGGTCTACTTAGTTCAAGTTCTAATTCCGAATCTGAAGTTGAAATTGAAGAGGATTTGGAAGAGGAGCACGACATGGCTGTAGATAACCGAACGATCAAGGAACTTTCAGCCTCGGGATTGGACAATGCAACCCCTTTATGCATTCAATATCCTAGGGCAGACGAGGGCAAGACTGACGAATTCGAATTGAAGTCTAGCTTGTTGCACCACATCCCCAAATTCCACGGGTTGTCCGTGGAAGATCCGAACAAACACTTGAAAGAATTCGAAGTGGTGTGTTCAAGCATGACCCCCGTCAATGTCGATGGGAGTATTTTGAAGATGAAGGCCTTTCCCTTTTCTCTCTTGGAAAAGGCGAAGGATTGGTTGTATGAATTGGCTTCCAGAACTGTCACATCGTGGGAGAGCATGAAACGGGCTTTCTTGGAGAAGTTTTTCCCAACTTCTCGAGTCATCACCATACGAAACAGGATAAGTGGAATTCAGCAAGAAGAAGGTGAGTCTTTCCCTACGTATTATGAACGTTTTAAATCTCTTGTTGCTTCATGTCCACAACATCAGATGAAGGAGGAACTTCTCCTACAATACTTCTACGAGGGACTTCTACCAATCGAACGTCAAATGCTAGATGCCTCAGCGGGAGGAGCCTTGGTGGACAAGACCCCCACGGCTGCAAAGACCTTGATTGCTAATCGAGCGTTGAACGCTCAACAATACGAAGGTGTTGGACAAAGGAGCATTCCACGGCAACACCAAGTGAATGAGGTAAGTGCTATAACCGAACTTCAAAATCAAATGGCTAACCTTACCACTCTTCTTTCTCAGGTTGTTGAAGGACTAAAAGTGCAAACTGTGGCTTCTTGTGGCGTGTGCTCCATGCAAGGACATCCCACGGATAAGTGCCCACAATTGACAGAGAATGGAGGGTGGGAGACACTCAATGCCGTGGGTTTTGGGAATCAATACCAAAATCGTGGTGACCCCTTTTCCAATACATACAATCCGGGATGGAGAGATCATCCAAACTTCAAGTGGAGGGACTCTCAACAAGCACAGCAACAAGGCGAATTTAGACAGCCCCCTGGGATGTTTCCAAGGCCATATGCAGCCACACAACCTCAACCAATTTCGGCCCAAACCAATTCAGGTTCGTTGTTAGATAATGATAAAATTCTTCAAGTACTAACCTCTTTGACGCAGGATATACAGAGCATAAAGAATCAAGCTAAAGAGGTGGACGAATTGAAGAAACAAATGGGGTAAATGGCTGAATTCATGGGCCAATTCAGAGAACAAGGCAGATTGCCTAGTTCAACCGTTGTTAATCCCAAATGAGGATTTGAAACCGCCCAAGCAATCACGTCGAGAAGTGGTTAGCAGGTTGGAACTGATTCACAACCATCTAGATCAAGTCAAGAAGAGGACACGAAGCTACAATTGGAGGAGGATGAATCACCCAAACCCACGGCAAGGAATGCACAATCCTTGCCGCAGCCAATTCCCACTTCTAAACCGTCCCCAACCATCAAGGTAAGTTCCAATATGAATTCTTCTAGCTCTACTCCACTAATTGTGCCCTTTCCTGGCAGGTTGCTGCAATCAAAGAAAGAGGACGCTGAAAAGGACATTCTAGAGACATTCCGGAAAGTTCAAGTCAATATCCCACTCCTTGATGCAATAAAGCAGGTCCCAAGGTATGCTAAGTTTTTGAAAGAGCTTTGTACAACAAGGAGAAGGATTTCTAACAAAGAGGTGGTAAGAGTAAGTGAGAATGTCTTAGCCGTTTTACAAAGGAAATTACCCCCTAAATGCAAAGATCCGGGTAGTTTTACAATTCCCTGTGTTATTGGAAATACTCGTTTTGAATCTGCCATGTTAGACTTAAGTGCATCTATAAATGTCGTGCCATATTCTGTTTATGCATCTATGAATCTAGGAGAGCTTAAAAATGATGGTGTTATTATCCAATTAGCCGATCGATCTAATGCATACCCAAAAGGAGTTTTGGAAGATGTTTTGGTGCAGGTAGACCACTTGATTTTTCCTGCAGATTTCTATGTGCTTGACATGGAGGATTCAGACCATTCCCATCCATTACCACTCTTACTTGGCCGACCATTCAAGAAAACAGCCCAAACCAAGATTGATGTGGCCAAGGGAACGTTAACTATGAAGTTTGGTAGTGATAAGATTAAATTTAATGTTTCTAAGTCTGTTGAGAATCCTAACGTTGTTCGTTCTTGTTTTGCCATGGATAAAATAAAAAAGATAGGGCCGGACCATTCAAGCACATAAGATACATCAAGAACCATACAAAACGAGGGAATTGGAGTGGAGCATAAGGACCATACAGCCACTGCCCTCAAAATGCCCCAATTGGTCGAAAATATCATGGGGAAGAATGTTCATAGTGCTGCCACTTCATTGCAGTACATTGGTAAGCCATCTATTCCAAATTCGATTCCCATTTCAACTAATAGGTTGTTACCTTGTATGGTGCAGATTCCCAATCAAATCCAAGCTGGTGGGCATGATTACATTGATTTTAGGATGTTCAATGCCACAATCCGGAAGGATCACTATCCCTTACCATTCAAAGATCCAATGCACGAGCTGTTTGAGGAGCATGTGGTGGAAGAACTACCTCTGCATGCCGTGGGTACCATGGGAACTTAAATGGAAGTATCGTCCGG
Source organism: Heteromeles arbutifolia (assembly GCA_024362995.1). Taxonomy (NCBI): domain Eukaryota; kingdom Viridiplantae; phylum Streptophyta; class Magnoliopsida; order Rosales; family Rosaceae; genus Heteromeles; species Heteromeles arbutifolia. The sequence goes on from JANCRC010000012.1 coordinate 21,705,465, forward strand.
CTGGAAGACGTTAAAGCAAGCGCTTCTTGGGAAGCATCCCATGTGTTCAAACGAGAGAACGATGGAATTCTAGCTCCAAAACCAGATTTGCGTTCTTAAACTCTCTCTCTTTATTGCTTTTGTTTTGCCATATCTGTTATGTGTGTTAGTTGTGTTATTTGCTTGCTTTTGTGTGAGTTTATGTTTGAAACATTGAGGACAATGTTTGATTTAAGTGTGGGGGGGTAACAAGTGTTTTTGCATGAAATTCGTGGGTTTTTATCACCTATCACTTTGAATGTTGTTTTCAGTGTTTTTAAGTGTTTTTAAGCTGTTTTGGAGTCTTTTAGTGTGTTTTGAAAAGAAAATCCGAAAATACCATAAAAATTTGAAAAATTGTTTTGAAAAACCCAAAAAGAGTTGTTTTTGTGTGTTTGTTTGTGTCTTAGGGTACCTTCCAACACAATGATGAGGATTCGGTTTTTAATTGCATGACTATTGAGGAAAGTTATAAACATGGACGGAGGTTTGAATTGCTCTCTGGTTTATGCTTGATTATGGTTATAGTTCATGAATTCATGTTTAATCAAAAAGAGAAAAAATCAGTTTTTGTAACATGCTTGAAGGAAGGAACTCATACTAACGCTACAACCCTGAGAGACTTGAGCTTAAAATGTTCTTTGGAGAGTTAAAAATCTGTGCATTTTGATAGGAGCATATTTACATCACTTAGTTAGCTTGTTTCCTTGCATTTAGGTTGTTAGTTCTTAGTTATTTTAGTCTTTTAAGCCATTTTCGTGTGTTTTCAGGTTCTAAGGGCTAAAGGAGTTGGTGCCTTTTGGAGCAGTTTTAGGCTTGGGATGGATTGCACATGCTTGGAGCTAAGTGGATGGACGAAATTGAAGATCAAATGAGCTTAGGATTGAATGAAGAATGAAGAGTTCAAAATTGGAAGCCAAAGTTTCTAAAGTTGGAAGTTTCTATTCTTGGAGGTTTCCATTCTTGAAAGTTTCTATTCTTGGCTGAAAAGTTTCCTAATCCTTCATCACCTATGTTCCAGCCATAAAAGGGTTCCAAAACATGTTAGGTTGCCTCATTACATGTTTCTAGAAGTCCTAGAACCTTTCCCTAACCTTGCAACATATCTCCTTTCCCTTTTCTTCCAAAATCTGCCACATAAGTGCCTTTCCTTTTCTTTCCACAACCTTGCCGCACAAGGGATCCTCTTCTTACCTATTTTCTGACCCAAAATCACATTCCCTTTGTGTTCTATGCCTTGCTGCACAAGGAGGAGCCTTTCTTACTTATTTTGTGCCTCAAAACACATTCCTAAATCTGTCTTACAATTCTGCCGAATTTCCTTTCCTATTCTCTTTAATTCCTGCACCTTACTTGCCTATTTTCTGCCCAAAAATACTTCCCCTTTCTCTTACAAATCAATGCACACCTTCTTTCCCTTTCTCTCTTAATTTCTGACCTTTAAAACACATTCCTTTTCTCTCCTACATATTCTGCCGAATTTTACATTCCTATTTCTCTTTGATTTTCTGATTCTTTCTTACCTATTAAATTGTGGAACCAAAATAGCTAAGTATTGAACCTTTCCTACTATTTTCTGATTGCCTTTCAACCCTAGCCCTATAAATAAAGCCATCCGCACCATTTAAATCTTTCTCGCTCTCTGGACAGATTCTATGCATCCATTCCATCCTCTACCACCCATCACCACCCATTTTACACACCTTAACCCTTTGTGCCGCAGCTCTACAAAGGAAGAAGGAGAGGATTAACTTGAAGCCATGCCTAGCCATTCAAGACGTTGGATTGCTGGAACGTTTCTAGGTGTAATCTATCTTTGTTTTCAATGTTTAATTTAATTTCTCTTTGTTTTGCTGTGAACATGAGGAACTAAGCCCTTTTGGCTAGGGGAAGATTCAAAGCCATGAATATACTTGCAATATAAATTGATTACCTTCAGTTGTGATTTCATAAGTTGTGAATTCAATTTGTTTAACTGCTTGATGGATAACTTATTCTTGTATGTTGATTGAGGGTCGACACTTAGTTTGCATGCATGAGTTTGATGCTAGAATATAAGGGAGTTTCACCTAATAGTTACAAACTTATATTCACAAGTAGTGGAGGTCGCTTATAAACGATCGCGTTAAATGAATTCTTGGCAGGAGTTTCATGCTCATCATAGTAACGAATGCCTCGTCAATGCTTATAGTTTTCACAAGGCTTAATGATCTCTGATTGTATCTTTATTGTGCTGCTCACGTAGGGGACTTTTAGAGAATGTTTTGAGTTGTTGTATGCGCTTTCCCGTCCAATTCAATAACTTAAGGAGAACTTGAAGGTTAATTTAAGCGGACCTAATTAACCTGGGGTGTTGAGTTTCATGATTTATCGAAAGAACAACTGAAAATTGGTTTATGTGCAAGTGTGTCATGTGTGGAGAAGAACCCTCTAGCTAGCCCATCATCCATATTTTATCCAAATTCGTCCAAAATCTGTTTTAGTTTACAATCTGTTTGTTTTGTTTTCAAATTCGTCAGAATTAAATCCCCCTTTATTTTGAAGTGTTAGATTAGTTAAAATCTGTTTTGATTTGTGTTTTTAAGTGTCTTGAGTCAAGTTAAAATCTATTTTCGTCCAAAGTAGTGTTTAAAGTTCAAAACTGCCCAGTTTGTGTTTTTAGGCAGTTTTGAGTGTTTTTGTGCTGTTTTGAGTCTTTTGAGTTGTTTTAGTGTTTTAGAGTCTAGTTTTGCATTCTTTGAGTCTAGTTTAGTGTTTTAAACTTTGTTTTAATGATTTTGAGTCAGTTTTGAGGTTTTAGCAAGCCCTCCTAATCCCCGGTCCAGAACGATCCCTACTTGCATCTATACTACAATTGTCAACAAGAGGGTTAAATTTGTGTGCTTATATATTTCGCATCACATTTGTTGTTTTCTAAAGTCGTTGCATGATCTCATTATTCTTTGCTTGGTTGCTACTTAGAAGGCGTTTCATCATTTAGTTCCAAATACTAGAACTCATACTCGTTTCATTCAAAGCATGAAATTGATTAGCATAACACATAAACAAGATGAAGTTGTGTAGTGAACCAGTGCCAAATAGCCGAACCTCCCTATGTTATTTGTCTTGTACGTTTAACCCTTTTGAGCCTTGTTTAGCCTATGTTCTTTGTTTACCCACATTATCCCTACCTAGCCTAGATTAGGACCATCCTTACCCTTGTTCTTAAGGCATAGCTAAGCATGACTTAGAGTGAATTCCCTTTGTTCGTTATTGGGCAGCAAACAAGTGTGGGGGAAGGGATTCTTGTGTATGTGCCAAAAAATAAACAAGAAGGGCACGGGTAGAAAAAAAAAAAAAAAAAAAAAAAAGAGAAGACAAATTCGTGCAAAAGAAAAAGAAGAAAAGTTTGTGAAAAAAAAAGTATGAAAAGTGTTCAAAATAAGTGAGAATAAGCTCACAAATGTTGGATGTTGAAGAAAGGGTCCAAAAAGTTGAAGTTGGCCCTAAATATGTGTGATCTTCCCCTTATGTATCAAAGTGTACGGCTGCATTCAAGAAAGGGAGTTCTAAGTGTCATATTCATTACTTTGCTTGCTTTTGCTTTAAGAACATTTGTTTTCCTTACGTTTCTTTGTTAGCCAATACCCTTAGCCCCGTTACAACCCTATACTTCAATCTTGAGTGTTGTGTGTTTCAATATGTGGAGTTTGGGATTGGTACGAGCGTATGGTATCCCTGGTTCTCGCATCTATCTTTGACTTATCAACCTCAATACCATTTTCAGAGATGATATGACCTAAAACTATGCCTTGTTTAACCATGAAATGACATTTTTCCCAATTGAGAACAAGGTTAGTTTCAACGCATCATTTTAAGATCAAACTGAGATTATTCAAACAACCATCAAATGAATCACCAAACACGCTGAAATCATCCATAAAAACTTCAATAATTTTCTCAACATAATCAGAAAATATGCTCATCATGCATCTTTGAAATGTGGCAGGTGCATTGCATAAACCAAATGGCATACGACGATAAGCAAATGTACCAAATGGGCATGTGAAAGTGGTTTTTTCTTGGTCCTCAGGTGCTGTGACAATTTGATTGTAACCAGAATAACCATCAAGAAAACAATAGAATGCATAACCTGCTAACCTTTCAAGCAATTGATCAATGAACGGCAAAGGGAAGTGATCCTTCCTTGTGGTGGCGTTGAGCTTCCTATAATTGATACAAACCCTCCAACCTGTTTGGATTCGAGTAGGCACAAGCTCCTCTTCGGCATTCTTTACCACAGTCACTCCAGATTTCTTTGGAACACATTGCACAGGTGAAACCCAACGACTATTTGAGATTGGATAGATCACTCCACAATCAAGTAGCTTGATTATCTCCTTCTTCACAACTTCCATCATTGGAGGGTTGAGTCTGCGATGAGCCTCTCGAGATGTTTTAGACCCCTCATCCAAAAGTATACGATGCATGCAAGTGGTAGGGCTGATTCCTTTGATGTCAGCCAATGTCCACCCAATTGCCGTTTTGTACTCTTTTAACACCCTCACCAACTTGTTCTCCTCTTGTGCCGTGAGTGTGCTTGAGATGATGATGGGCAATGTCTCATCTTCCCCCAAGAAAACATACTTCAAATGACTTGGCAATGGTTTGAGTTCAAGTGTCGGGGGCTGCATAACTGATGGAAGTAACTTATTAGCTGAAACTGAAATTGAAATTGGGTCCAGAAACTTACCAGATTCTGGTGGCCATGATTCGAGGGTAGCCACCATCTCAATTACATCATCACTAGAGGGCACGGCAAGGGAAAATTCATGCATGCCGTGGGGATGCATGGTTGCTGCTCCATTGTTTTGAATGTCCACTCCTTGTGCAATGACCAATTCAAGTGCATCGTCCTTCAATTCAAGTGCAATGACATTTATAGATGCACCTAAGTCTAACATGGCAGATTCAAAACGAATATTGCCAATAACACAAGGAATTGTAAAACTACTGGGATCCTTGCCTTTAGGGGGCAGTTTGCGTTGCAAGATGGCTGAGACATCTTCACCTACCTTTACAACCTCCTTGGTCGAAATTCTCTTCCTAGTGGTGCAAAGTTCTTTTAAAAACTTGGCGTACCTCGGAACTTGCTTAATTTCATCCAAAAGTGGTATATTGACTTGAACTTTTCTAAACGTTTCCAAAATGTCCTTTTCAGCCTTGATAGGAGCATATTTATGCGACTTAATTGGCTTGTTCTTGTGCATTTTTGTTGTGTTTCCTTAGTTATTTTAGTGTTTAAAGTCATTTTCGTGTGTTTTCAGATTCTAAGGTCAAAGTATGCAAGAAGATGCATTTTGGAGCCTTTTGGAGCAAAATTGGGCTTGGAATGAATATCACATGTTTGGAGCAAAAGGAATGGACGAAATTGGAGACTTTAAGATGTTAGGATTCCTAATTGAAGAAGGATTCCTAATTGAAAAATATGAGAAAAAGAGTTCTAAAGTGTTGTTTGTTGTAGAAAGGGTCCAAAACATTGAATTCGGCCCTAAGTGTTGCATGAATCTTCCCTTTATTTGTCTAAAAGTTGATTTCTGCATTCAAAAATGAATTCTAAGTGTCAATTTCATTACTTTGCTTACTATTGCTTTAAGAACGATTGTTTTCCATATCCTTCCTTTCTTAACCATTTCCCTTAGCCCCGTTTCAACCCTTAACTTCAATCTTGAGTGTTATGTGATTCAATATGTGGAGTTTGGAATTGGTATGAGCATATGGTGTCACTGGTTCTCGCATCTAAGTAGTAGCATTCCATTCATGAGATCATATCTAAACATGCTTATTAACTCCAGAAATTGCTTTCTTTGTTATAAACATATGTGAGTGTTCGTTTTCATGTTTACATCAATCTTCTCACGTATACCTAGTGTAGGGTGTGTAGTCAGAAAATGTGTGTGAAAATTGAGTGCATATCTTGTAAGGAATTGAGTGAATTCTCTAAGGCATGTTACTACATTCAAAACATCGTTTTAATTGGTTAAATGTGAACTAGTAAGTGGTGACTGTGATTAAGTATGTGCTCAAGTGTTAAGTTGACTAAAATCTGTGGGAATGATGATTTTTGAGATGTCATGTGCATTGGAAATCCCTGAGGCAAACGTTGGAAGGTTTAGGTTGTGTTTTGTTTGTTTCGTTTCGTTTTGTTTTCTTTGTTTGTTTTGTTTTGCTCGAGGACTAGCAAAAGCTAAGTGTGGGGGAATTTGATAGGAGCATATTTATGCGACTTAATTGGCTTGTTCTTGTGCATTTTTGTTGTGTTTCCTTAGTTATTTTAGTGTTTAAAGTCATTTTCGTGTGTTTTCAGATTCTAAGGACAAAGTATGCAAGAAGATGCATTTTGGAGCCTTTTGGAGCAAAATTGGGCTTGGAATGAATATCACATGTTTGGAGCAAAAGGAATGGACGAAATTGAGGACTTGAAGATGTTAGGATTCCTAATTGAAGAAGGATTCCTAATTGAAGATGGATTCCTAGAAGAATGAGGATTCCTACTCAAACAAGGATTCCAAATCAAAAGAGGATTCCTACTTGAAGTAGGAAAGTTAAGCCAAGGTTTCCTATTTTGGTTTGACCTTTCCTAATCCTAAATGTTCCTAAATGTCAGCAACTTTGAAGGCTTCCTATGCATTCTAGGACACAAATTGAAGGACCTAGACTAGCTTAGGACCCTTGCCGCACCCTTTGGGCCTTCCCTCTTCCTTGCCGTGCAAGGGGGAGTTCTTTCTTTCCTGTTTCCTTGCATTAAAACACATTCCTTTTTAATTTAGATCCTTGCCGCAAATCCCTGGCACTTTCCCTTAGTTTTCTGATTTTGTTTCCTCTTTTTAGAGCTTTTGACTTAATTTCTGTTTACCTATATAACCTAGGGTTTTATTTCCTGAAACCTTTAAAATAAACTTCCTTGTTGCAGCCAAAAATCATCATTCATTCACCCATTCTCGCCAGAAATCATCTCCACTCTCTGCCGCACCCTTCTTTCACCATTCTCCATAGTTTCTGACCAAAAACAACCCTTGCCGCACCATACATCCATCCTAACCATAATCCCACCCTTCTCTACCATCCATAATCTCCAAAACCTACCACAAGCAATCAAGGAACGGAAGGGAAGTTCTTGAACGTGCTTGCTGTTCAGTTTGGATCGCTGGAGCGTTTAGGTGTTTTCTTTCTTTTGTTTTCAATGTATAAACTTGTTATTCTTTGTTCTACGATTATGAGGAACTATATCCCTTTTGGCTACGGGAAGTGATAGGAGCATATTTATGCGACTTAGTTGGCTTGTTCTTGTGCATTTATGTTGTGTTTTCTTAGTTATTTTAGTGTTTAAAGCCATTTTCGTGTGTTTCTAGGTCCTAAAGACAAAGTATGCAAGAAGATGTATTTTGGAGCATTTTGGAGCAAAATTGGGCTTGGAATGGATATCACATGTTTGGAGCAAAAGGAATGGACGAAATTGAAGACTTGAAGATGTTAGGATTCCTAATCAACGAAGGATTCCTAATTGAAGATGGATTCCTAGAAGAATGAGGATTCCTACTCACATAAGGATTCCTACTTGAAGTAGGAAAGTTAAGCCAAGGTTTCCTATTTTGGTTTGCCTTTCCTAATCCTAAATGTTTCCAAATTCAAGCAACTTTGAAGGCTTCCTATGCATTCTAGGACACAAATTGAAGGACTTAGACCACCTAAGGATCCTTGCCGCACCTCCTTACCCCTTTCCTCTTCCTTGCCGTGCAAGGGAGAGGGTTATTTCCTGTTTCCTTGCATTAAAACACATTCCTTTTTAATTTAAAGTCTTTGCCGCACACCCCTGGCACTTTCCCTTAGTTTTCTGATTTTGTTTCCTCTTTCTAGATGCTTTTGACTTAATTTCTGATTACCTAAATAAGTTAGGGTTTTAATTTCCCTGAAACCTTTAAATAAACTTCCTTGTTGCAGCCACAGAGGATCCTTTCATCCATCCACACAACCTGTCTCGCCAGAATTCCTTCCCCAACCCTAGCCGCACCTATCCTTCACCATTCTCCATAGTTTCTGACCAAAAACACTCCCTGTCGCACCATACATCCATCCTAGCCAATAACGCAGCCATCTACACCACTCATAACTCCCAAAACTCACCAACAACCCTTGTGCCGCAGCAAAGAGGAAGGAAGAAAGCCCTTGGACGTGCCTGCCATTCAAGTTAGGATTGCTGGAACGTTTAGGTGTAATCTTTCTTTTGTTTTCAATGTTTCAATTCAATAATCTTTGTTCTGTGAGTATGAGGAACTAAACCCCTCTTAGCTAGGGGGGGATTCGAAACCATGATTATACTTGCAATATGATTTGATTACATCCAGTTGTGATTCATAAGTTGTGAATTCAATTTACTTATCTGTTCATAGTATAACTGATTTGTGTGTGTTAATTGAGGTGGCCAACTTAATTTGCATGCATGAATTTGATGCTAGAATATAAGGGAGTTTCACCTAATCGTTATGAACTTATATTCACAAGTAGTGAAGGTTGCTAGTCACGATCGCGTTAAGTAAATTCTTGGCATAAGTATCATGCAATTCATATTTACAAGTGCCTCGTCAATGCTTATGATTTTCATAGAACTTAATGATCCTTGCTTGTATCTCTATTATGCAATTCATGTAGGGAACTTGTGGGGAATGCTTTGGGTTGTCGTATGCAATCATCCAATTCAATAAAATTAGGAAAATCTGAGGGTTAATTAGTGCAATTCACGGTTAATCTGGGGCGTTGAGGATTCGTGGTTTATGAAAAGCAACTGGAGATCGTTTTGTATGCAAGTGTGTCATGTGTGGAGAAGAATCTCCTAGTTATTCCATCATCCATAGTTTTCACCCAATTTCGTGCAGATTTCATTAAGTACTTTAAGTTTCTTGTTTTGTTTTCAAATTCGTCAAAACCCAATCCCCCCTTTACTTGTTGAGTCATATTAGTTAGAAACTGTTTTAGTTTGTGTTTTTGAGTGTTTTGAGTCAAGTTAAAATCTATTTTCGTCCAAAGTAGTGTTTAGAGTCCAAAACTGCCCAGTTTGTGTTTTTAGGCAGTTTTGAGTGTTTTTGTGCTGTTTTGAGTCTTTTGAGTTGTTTTAGTGTTTTAGAGTCTAGTTTTGCATTCTTTGAGTCTAGTTTAGTGTTTAAACTTTGTTTTTACGTTTTTGAGTCAGTTTCCAGTGTTTTAGCAATCCCTCCTAATCCCCGGTCTAGAACGATCCCTACTTATACATATACTATAATTGTCAAAAAGAGGGTTTAATTTTGTGTGCTGTTTTACATCACATCAAATTTTTGGCGCCGTTGCCGGGGATTAGCAACTTTGCTAATCCCTTGGATCTTTTGTTTCTGATTACTTTTAAATTGTTTCAGTTTCTGACTTTGTTTTGTTTCTTGTTTTTAGGTACTAGTTTATGACTCGGAGTTCTCAAACTATTCGTAAGAATATTTTGGACTTTGACGACAATTTTGAAAGGACTTTGAGAAGGAAAAAAACTCAACAAGCATCTAATCCATCTAGCCCTGAACCTGAGCTTGAAGAACCAGTGCTAGAAGAGGAAGAAGACCCCACGGCACAGGTTGTGGAAGAGGTACAAGTCATGGCAGCGGACAATCGAACAATCAAGGAGCTCTCTGCTTCGGGATTGGACAATGCCACACCCCTATGCATCCAATACCCCATGGCTGCTCAAGGCAAAACCGAGGAGTTCGAGTTGAAGTCAAGTTTGTTGCACCACATTCCAAAGTACCATGGGCTGTCCATGGAGGATCCAAACAAGCACTTGAAAGAGTTCGAAGTGGTGTGTTCAAGCATGACCCCTGTCAACGTCGACGAAAGCATACTGAAGATGAAGGCTTTCCCTTTTTCTCTCTTGGAAAAGGCTAAAGATTGGTTGTATGAACTAGGCCCCGGAACTGTCACATCTTGGGAGAGCATGAAACGGGCGTTCTTGGAGAAGTTTTTCCCAACTTCTCGAGTCATTCTCTTACGTAAAAGGATTAGTGGCATTCAGCAAAATGAAGGTGAATCGTTTCCTACTTATTATGAACGTTTTAAAACTCTTGTTGCTTCATGTCCACAGCATCAAATGAAGGAGGAGCTTCTTCTTCAGTATTTCTACGAAGGGCTTCTACCCATTGAACGTCAGATGCTAGATGCCTCAGCGGGCGGAGCTTTGGTGGACAAGACACCCATGGCTGCCAAGACCTTGATAGCTAACCGAGCGTTGACCGCTCAACAATATGAAGGTGTTGGACAAAGAAGCAACTCACGGCAGCAAGTAAATGAGGTGTGCCGTTTCTGATTTACAATCTCAAATCACTAACCTTACTTCTATGTTTTCACAGTTTATGGAAGGATGTAAAACGCAAGGAATGTCCTCCAATGTATGTGGCGTGTGCTCCATTCAAGGCCACCAATCTGAGAAGTGTCCTCAATTAATTGAGAATGGTGGATGGGAATCTGCCAATGCCGTAGGTTTTGGAGGCCAAAACCAGCCAAGGAACGATCCATACTCTAATACCTACAATCCAGGTTGGAGAAACCACCCAAATTTCAAGTGGAGGGAGCCCCAACAATCCCAACAACAAGGAGGCTTTAGGCAGCAACCCTCGGGCTTCTACACTAAGCCATTCGCACCCACACAAGCACCACAGCAATCTGCTCAAACTAATTCAGGTACATCCATGGATAATGATCACATTACTCAATTACTAACCTCTTTGGTGCAGGGACAGCAAAATCAAACCAAAACAATGCTCAATCAAGCTAAAGAGGTGGATGAGTTGAAGAAACAAATGGGCCAAATGGCAGAATTCATGGGGCAATTCCGAGAACAAGGCAAACTTCCTAGCTCAACCGTTGTGAATCCAAAAGGAGGTTTCGAATCTGCAAAAGCCATATTGTTGAGAAGTGGAAAAGAGGTTGGGGCAGGTACACAACCCTCAACATCAGGTCACAAAGAAGATGAAAAACTTCAATTTGAAGAGGAGGAACAAAGCCAACCCACGGCAAGGAAGGATACACCTTTGCCGCAGGCCCTAAATGCTCCTAAACCATTAAATCTGTCCAACAAAGGTAAGAACGTGTCAAATTCAGTTCCTACTTATGTTTTTCCTTCGAATGTTCCTTTTCCTAGCAGGTTCATGCAAACAAAGAAAGAGGAAGCAGAAAAGGACATTCTAGAGACATTTAGGAAGGTTCAAGTCAATATACCACTTTTGGATGCAATTAAGCAAGTTCTGAGGTATGCCAAGTTTCTGAAGGAGTTGTGCACAACTAAGAAGCGAGTTTCAAACAAGGAGGTTGTGAAGGTAAGTGAAAATGTTTCAGCCGTATTGCAACGTAAACTGCCCCCTAAATGCAAAGATCCAGGCAGTTTTACGATTCCTTGTGTAATTGGCCATACTCGTTTTGAATCTGCCATGCTTGACTTAGGTGCATCTATAAATGTCATGCCTTATTCTATTTATGCATTTATGAACTTGGGTGAATTGAAAAAGGATGGTGTGGTCATACAATTGGCTGATCGTTCTAACGCTTATCCAAAAGGAGTATTGGAGGATGTTTTAGTGCAGGTGAACCATTTAGTCTTCCCGGCTGATTTTTATGTTTTGGACATGGAAGATTCAGCCCATTCCACCTCTTTGCCGATTCTCCTTGGTAGGCCATTCATGAAGACAGCCCGCACCAAGATTGATGTGTTCAAAGGAACGTTGTCAATGGAATTTGATGGGGAAGTGATTAATTTCAATATTTCTGAAACCATGAGATATCCTAATGATGATCACTCTTGTTTTTCTATTGATAGTATTGATTCTTTGGCGCAGGGGTATTTGGAAGATTTGAATGACGATGCACTTGAAAAGGTCATTACAAGAGGGATGGAGCTCAACAACAAGTGGGCAGAACCCATGCTAACCCACGGCACACATGAACCAATCCATGTCGTGCCCTCTTGTGAGGAATCCATTGAGATGGTTGCTGCCCTTGAGTCACTACCCATGCATGAGTGTAAGTCTCCTAACTTTGATTCAATTCCCGTTTCGACTAATAAGTTGCTTCCTTCAGTGATTCAGGCACCTACCCTTGAACTTAAACCGTTACCAAATCATTTGAAGTATGTTTTCTTGGGGGAAAAAGAGACCTTACCTGCCATTATTTCCTCATCCCTCACGGCACAAGAAGAAGAGAAGCTAGTGCGTGTTTTAAGGGAGTTCAAATCTGCCCTAGGATGGACCTTAGCCGACATCAAGGGGATAAGCCCTACAACTTGCATGCATCACATATTTCTTGAGGAGGGGGCCAAACCAACTAGAGAGGCTCAACGCCGTCTCAACCCTCCGATGATGGAAGTTGTGAAAAAAGAGATAATCAAGCTACTTGATTGTGGAGTGATCTATCCTATCTCCGATAGCCGTTGGGTCTCACCTATCCAAGTTGTTCCCAAGAAATATGGAGTGACGGTCGTGGAGAACGCTGAGAATGAGCTTGTGCCCACCCGGATCCAAACCGGTTGGCGAGTATGCATTGACTATAGAAAGATCAACGCCACAACAAGAAAGGATCACTTTCCATTGCCATTCCTTGATCAAATGCTTGAGAGGTTAGCGGGTCATTCATTTTATTGTTTTCTTGATGGATACTCTGGTTATAATCAAATTGTCACCGCCCCGGATGATCAAGAAAAGACCACTTTCACTTGTCCCTTTGGAACATTTGCATATCGACGCATGCCATTCGGTTTATGCAATGCCCCTGCCACGTTTCAAAGGTGTATGGTTAGTATATTTTCTGATTATGTTGAAAGGATTATTGAAATATTCATGGATGATTTTAGTGTGTTTGGTGATTCATTCGATAATTGCTTGGATAACCTCACTTTAATCTTGAAACGTTGTGTTGAAACAAACCTTGTGTTAGATTGGGAGAAATGTCATTTCATGGTTAAACAAGGTATTGTTTTGGGTCACATAATCTCTGAAAAAGGTATTGAGGTTGATAAAATAGATCTTGTACGCTACTTACCCTCTCCTACTTCGGTTAGAGAGGTTCGTTCTTTTCTTGGTCATGCAGGATTCTATAGACGATTTATCAAGGATTTTTCCAAGATTGCACAGCCCCTATGCCGTCTCCTACAAAAGGAAGTGTCGTTTGAATTTAACGAGGCGTGTGAGAAAGCATTCAACCATCTCAAAGCCTTACTCACCACGGCACCAATCATCACTCCACCAGACTGGAGCATTCCCTTTGAGCTCATGTGTGATGCATCGGATTATGCAATTGGAGCTGTTTTGGGCCAAAGGAAAAACAAGCAGCCACATGTCATTTATTATGCTTCACGCACCTTAAATGACGCCCAATTGAATTATTCCACAACTGAAAAAGAACTCTTGGCTGTTGTATTTGCATTAGATAAGTTTCGGTCTTATCTAATTGGCACTAAAGTCATTGTTTTCACTGATCATGCAGCTCTGAAGTACTTGCTCACCAAAAAAGAAGCTAAACCAAGACTCATTCGCTGGATGCTTTTACTTCAAGAGTTCGATATTGAAATTAGGGACAAGAAAGGGTGTGAAAACGTGGTGGCTGACCACCTAAGCCGTATGGTGCATCATGAGGAGTCCTTACCCATTGCAGAAACGTTTCCTGATGAACAATTGCTGTCCATAAAGGTAAGTGAACCTTGGTATGCTGATTTGGTTAACTTTTTGGTGTCTAAACAATTTCCAAACACGTTCACTAGACACCAACGTGATAAGCTCAGGAATGATGCACGGTTTTATGTGTGGGATGATCCATACTTATGGAAATTTTGCCCTGATCAGATTGTACGTCGATGTGTGCAAGATTCTGAATTTCATTCAATTTTGAGCTTTTGTCATACATATGCATGTGGTGGTCACTTTGGCACACAAAGAACAGCACTTAAGGTGTTACAATGTGGATTCTATTGGCCTAGTATCTTTAAAGATGCTAGAACTTTTTGTTTAACATGTGATAAATGCCAAAGAACAGGAAATATCAGTGCAAGAGATCAAATGCCGCAGGTTTCCATCCTCAATATTGAAATTTTTGATGTTTGGAGTATTGATTTTATGGGTCCCTTCCCTTCCTCGTTTGGTTTCATGTATATTTTGCTTGCGGTTGATTATGTGTCAAAGTGGATGGAAGCAAAAGCCACCCGGACTAATGATTCTAAAGTGGTTGCAGATTTCATTAGAACTAACATATTTGCAAGGTTTGGCATGCCACGAGTGATCATAAGTGATGGAGGGTCTCACTTTTGCAACCGGACCATTGAGGCGTTGTTTCGAAAGTACAATGTCAACCATAAGGTTTCTACACCTTATCACCCTCAAACGAATGGCCAAGCCGAGGTTTCTAACCGAGAAATCAAGCAAATACTTGAAAAGACCGTTGGACCGACAAGGAAGGATTGGAGCTCACGTTTAGATGATGCACTGTGGGCATATCGTACAGTATACAAAACACCCATTGGGATGTCCCCATTTCGGCTCATCTATGGCAAGCCCTGCCATTTACCCGTGGAGCTTGAGCACAAGGCACATTGGGCGGTCAAGACCTTCAATATGGATGTGGACATGGCTGGAAATCAAAGAAAGCTTCAATTGAATGAACTTGAAGAGATTATGCATGACGTTTATGAGAATGCTCGCATTTACAAGGAGAAGACCAAGGCTTTCCATGACAAACTGATTCGTGGCAAAACATTCTCCTTAGGGCAGAAAGTGCTATTGTTCAATTCCCGTCTCCGTTTGTTTCCCGGTAAGTTACGTTCAAAGTGGATTGGACCGTTTGTTATTACTAACATATCTCCTTATGGTGCAATCCAGATTCAAAGCCTAAAAACAGGTCATGAATTCCAAGTAAACGGACAGCGTTTGAAGCCTTACTATGAGCACTTTGAGGAGCATGCCGTGGAGGAGATTTCTCTTCAGGCCGTGGGCTCCAATGGGGAGTGAATGAGTTCTTCGTCCGGCTGCAAGACGTTAAAGCAAGCGCTTTTTGGGAGGCAACCCATGCATTCAACAAGGGAAGACTTAAGATTCACTCCAATTCCAGATTTGCGTTCCTAAACCCTTCTCTTTGTTGTTGTTTCTTTTCTGCCATGCTTAGTGTGTTTTTTTTTTTTTTTTTTGTGTGAGCTTATGCTTGAAACATTGAGGACAATGTTTGATTTAAGTGTGGGGGGGGTAAATAAGTGTTTTTGCATGAAATTCGTGGGATTTTATCACCCCTAACTTCAAAAGTTGTTCCTTGCTGTTTTTAAGTGTTTTTAAGCTGTTTTGGTATGTTTTAGTTTGTCTCGACATAAAAATCCGAAAATCTCATAAAAATTTGAAAAATTGTTTTGAAAAACTCAAAAAGAGTTGTTTTTGTGTTGTTTTGGTGTGTTTGTGTCTTAGGTACCTTCCAACACAATGATGAGGATTTGGTTTTTAATTACATGACTGTTAAAGAGAGTTATAAACATGGATGAAAGTTTGATTTACTCTTTGGTTTATGCTTGGTTGTGGTTATAATTTATGAATTCACATGCAATCATAAAGGATAAAATCAGTTTTTGTAACATGCTTGAAGGAAAGAACTCAAATTAACGCTACAACCTTGTGAGACTTGAGCCTAAAACGTTCTTTTGGAGAGTTAATATTCTGTGCATTCTTGTTTTCTAAAATCGTTGCATGATCTCATTATTCTTTGCTTGGTTGCTACTTAGAAGGCGTTTCATCATTTAGTTCCAAATACAAGAACTCATGCCCATTCCATTCAAAGCATGACATTGATTTGCATAACACACGATCAAGATGAAGTTATTTAGTGAACCACCACAGCCAAACAGCCGAACCCCCTACATCATTTGTTTTGTAGGTTTAAACCCCTTTGAGCCTTGTTTAGCCTATTTTCTTTGTGAACCACATTATCCTCACCTAGCCTAGATTAGGACCATCCATACCCTTGTTCATAAAGCATAGTGAAGCATGACTTAAAAAGAATTCTTTTTGATTGTCTTCTTGCAGAAAAACAAGTGTGGGGGAAGGGATGTGTGTGTGTGTGTGCCAAGAAAAAGTAATAAGGCACAGGTTTGAGAAAATAAAAAGAAAAATTCGTGGAAAAAGAAAAAGAAAAAGAAAAAGTTGTGAAAAGAATGAAAAAGAGTTGAAAAATAAGTGAGAATGAGCTCACAAGTGTTGATTGTTGAAGGAAGGGTCCAAAACATCAAAATTCGGCCCTAGAATGTGTATTTCTTCCCTTTTGGTGTTTAAAGTTGATTTCTGCATTCAAAAGTGAATTCCAAGTGTCAATTTCATTACTTTGCTTACTATTTCTGTAAGAACCTTTGTTTTTCCTTACCTTTCTTTGTTAGCCAATACCCCCAAGCCCCGTTATAACCCTTTAACTTCAATCTTGGGTGTTGTGTGTTTCAATATGTGGAGTTTGGAATTGGTATGAGCATATGGTGTCACTGGTTCTCGCATCTAAGTAGTAGCATTCCATTCATGAGATCATATCTAAACATGTTTATTAACTCCAGAAATTGCTTTCTTTGTTATAAACATATGTGAGTGTTCGTTTTCATGTTTACATCAATCTTCTCACATATACCTAGTGTAGGGTGTGTAGTCAGAAAATGTGTGTGAAAATTGAGTGCATATCTTGTAAGGAATTGAGTGAATTCTCTAAGGCATGTTACCACATTCAAAACATCGTTTTAATTGGTTAAATGTGAACTAGTAAGTGGTGACTGTGATTAAGTATGTGCTCAAGTGTTAAGTTGACTAAAATCTGTGCAAGTGATTATTTTTAATATGTCATGTGCATTGGAAATCCCTGAGGCAAATGTTGGAAGGTGTAGGTTGTGTTTTGTTTATTTTGTTTCGTTTGTTTTCTTTTGTTTGTTTGTTTTGCTCGAGGACTAGCAAAAGCTAAGTGTGGGGGAATTTGATAGGAGCATATTTATGCGACTTAGTTGGCTTGTTCTTGTGCATTTATGTTGTGTTTTCTTAGTTATTTTAGTGTTTAAAGCCATTTTCGTGTGTTTCTAGGTCCTAAAGACAAAGTATGCAAGAAGATGTATTTTGGAGCATTTTGGAGCACAATTGGGCTTGGAATGGATATCACATGTTTGGAGCAAAAGGAATGGACGAAATTGAAGACTTGAAGATGTTAGGATTCCTAATCAACGAAGGATTCCTAATTGAAGATGGATTCCTAGAAGAATGAGGATTCCTACTCACATAAGGATTCCTACTCAAACAAGGATTCCTACTTGAAGTAGGAAAGTTAAGCCAAGGTTTTCTATTTTGGTTTGCCTTTCCTAATCCTAAATGTTTCCAAATTCCAGCAAACTTTGAAGGCTTCCTATGCATTCTAGGACACAAATTGAAGGACTTAGACCACCTAAGGACCCTTGCCGCACCTCCTTACCCCTTTCCTCTTCCTTGCCGCGCAAGGGAGAGGGTTATTTCCTGTTTCCTTGCATTAAAACACATTCCTTTTTAATTTAAAGTCTTTGCCGCACACCCCTGGCACTTTCCCTTAGTTTTCTGATTTTGTTTCCTCTTTCTAGATGCTTTTGACTTAATTTCTGATTACCTAAATAAGTTAGGGTTTTAATTTCCCTGAAACCTTTAAATAAACTTCCTTGTTGCAGCCACAGAGGATCCTTTCATCCATCCACACAACCTGTCTCGCCAGAATTCCTTCCCCAACCCTAGCCGCACCTATCCTTCACCATTCTCCATAGTTTCTGACCAAAAACACTCCCTGTCGCACCATACATCCATCCTAGCCAATAACCCAGCCATCTACACCACTCATAACTCCCAAAACTCACCAACAACCCTTGTGCCGCAGCAAAGAGGAAGGAAGAAAGCCCTTGGACGTGCCTGCCATTCAAGTTAGGATTGCTGGAACGTTTAGGTGTAATCTTTCTTTTGTTTTCAATGTTTCAATTCAATAATCTTTGTTCTGTGAGTATGAGGAACTAAACCCCTCTTAGCTAGGGGGGGATTCGAAACCATGATTATACTTGCAATATGATTTGATTACATCCAGTTGTGATTCATAAGTTGTGAATTCAATTTACTTATCTGTTCATATTATAACTGATTTGTGTGTGTTAATTGAGGTGGCCAACTTAATTTGCATGCATGAATTTGATGCTAGAATATAAGGGAGTTTTACCTAATCGTTATGAACTTATATTCACAAGTAGTGAAGGTTGCTAGTCACGATCGCGTTAAGTAAATTCTTGGCATAAGTATCATGCAATTCATAGTTACAAGTGCCTCGTCAATGCTTATGATTTTCATAGAACTTAATGATCCTTGCTTGTATCTCTATTATGCAATTCATGTAGGGAACTTGTGGGGAATGCTTTGGGTTGTCGTATGCAATCATCCAATTCAATAAAATTAGGAAAATCTGAGGGTTAATTAGTGCAATTCACGGTTAATCTGGGGCGTTGAGGATTCGTGGTTTATGAAAAGCAACTGGAGATCGTTTTGTATGCAAGTGTGTCATGTGTGGAGAAGAACCTCCTAGTTATTCCATCATCCATAGTTTTCACCCAATTTCGTGCAGATTTCATTAAGTACTTTAAGTTTCTTGTTTTGTTTTCAAATTCGTCAAAACCCAATCCCCCCTTTACTTGTTGAGTCATATTAGTTAGAAACTGTTTTAGTTTGTGTTTTTGAGTGTTTTGAGTCAAGTTAAAATCTATTTTCGTCCAAAGTAGTGTTTAGAGTCCAAAACTGCCCAGTTTGTGTTTTTAGGCAGTTTTGAGTGTTTTTGTGCTGTTTTGAGTCTTTTGAGTTGTTTTAGTGTTTTAGAGTCTAGTTTAGTGTTTAAACTTTGTTTTTACGTTTTTGAGTCAGTTTCCAGTGTTTTAGCAATCCCTCCTAATCCCCGGTCTAGAACGATCCCTACTTATACATATACTATAATTGTCAAAAAGAGGGTTTAATTTTGTGTGCTGTTTTACATCCCATCAGGAAGATTCAAAGCCATGAACATACTTGCCATATGAATTGATTACCTTCAGTTGTGATTTCATAAGTTGTGAATTCAATTTGTTTAACTGCTTGATTGATAACTTATTTGTGTATGTTTATTAAGAGTGCACACTTAATTTGCATGCATGAATATGATGCTAGAGTATAAGGGAGTTTCACCTAATAGTTACAAACTTATATTCACAAGTAGTGGAGGTCGCTTATAAACGATCGCGTTAAATGAATTCTTGGCAGGAGTTTCATGCTCATCATAGTAACGAATGCCTCGTCAATACTTATAGTTCTCATGATGCTTAATGATCTGTGATTGTATATTTATTGTGTTGTTCACGTAAAGGACTTTTGAAGAATGCTTTGAATTGTTGTATGCGCTTTCCCATCCAATTCAATAACTTAAGGAGAACTTGAAGGTTAATTTAAGCGGACTTAATTAACCTAGGGTGTTGAGTTTCATGATTTATCGAAAGAACAACTGAAAATTGGTTTATTTGCAAGTGTGTCATGTGTGGAGAAGAATCCTCTAGCTAGCCCATCATCATATTTTATCCAAATTCGTCCAAAATCTGTTTTAGTTTACAATCTGTTTGTTTTGTTTTCAAATTCGTCAAAATCAAATCCCCCTTTATTTTGAAGTGTTAGATTAGTTAGAATCTGTTTTGATTTGTGTTTTTAAGTGTCTTGAGTCAAGTTAAAATCTATTTTCGTCCAAAGTAGTGTTTAGAGTCCAAAACTGCCCAGTTTGTGTTTTTAGGCAGTTTTGAGTGTTTTTGTGCTGTTTTGAGTTTTTGAGTTGTTTTAGTGTTTTAGAGTTTAGTTTTGCATTCTTTGAGTCTAGTTTAGTGTTTTAAACTTTGTTTTTACGTTTTTGAGTCAGTTTCAAGTGTTTAGCAATCCCTCCTAATCCCCGGTCTAGAACGATCCCTACTTATACATATACTACAATTGTCAAAAAAAGTGTTTAATTTGTGTGCTTATATATTTCGCATCAAGCCTCCTCCTTCTTTGATTGCATAAACCTACGAGGAAAGGGTACATTTGGAGGAACAACGTTAGAATTAACCAAAATTGGAACTTCCTTACCTGTGTTGGCCGAATTGGATTGTTTGGGTGGCTGTGGCACTGGTGGTGCTACCCTTGTCGTGGGTGTGCATTGCTCCTCTTCTTCAATTATCAACTCTTCAAACTCATTGGAACGTGATTTGGAAGGTTGGGGGTCAGATCCAACTTGTTTTCCATTTTGCAAACTCATGGCTTTGGCAGATTCGAATCCTCCCTTTGGGTTGACAACGGTTGAACTAGGTAACTTGCCTGGTTCTTGAAATTGTCCTACAAACTCTGCAATCTGCCCAATTTGCTTCTCCAATTGGTCCACCCTTTTGTCTTGGCTTTGCATTGCGTTGGTTTGATTTTCCTGCCCTTGAGACAAATTGGTGAGTAATTTAAGAAGTGTGTCATTATCCAAAGAAATACCTGAAGTGTTTTGAGCAGATTGTTGTGGGGCTTGTGTTGGTGCGAATGGCTTAGTGTAGAAGCCCGAGGGTTGCTGCCTAAAACCTCCTTGTTGTTGGGATTGTTGAGGCTCCCTCCATTTGAAATTCGGATGATCTCTCCAACCAGGGTTGTAGGTATTAGAGAATGGATCATTCCTTGGCTGGTTTTGGCCTCCAAAACCCACTGCATTGGCAGATTTCCATCCACCATTCTCAATCATTTGCGGGCACTTATCAGAGGGGTGTTCTTGGATAGAACACACACCACACACACTTGGTCCTAGCATCTTCATCCCTTCGGCCATCTGAGACACAATGGAAGTAAGATTAGTTAATTGGGATTGAATGTCAGATGTGGAACTTACCTCATTCACTTGCTGCCGTGGGGTGTCCCGTTGCCCAATGCCTTCATATTGTTGTGCATTCAATGCACGGTTTGCAATTAGGGTCTTGGCTGCCATAGGTGTTTTGTCCACCAAAGCTTCTCTCGCTGAGGCATCTAGCATTTGATGTTCAATGGGTAGAAGCCCTTCATAAAAGTATTGAAGTAAAAGCTCTTCTTTCATCTGGTGTTGAGGGCATGATGCAACAAGGCTTTTGAAACGCTCATAATATGCTGGGAAGGGCTTTCCTTGGCTTTGCTGGATTCTGCTAATCTTCTTCCTCAAAAGAATGACTCTTGAAGTGGGGAAGAACTTCTCTAAGAATGCCCTCTTCATGCTCTCCCAAGAAGTGACGGTTCCAGGGGCTAATTCGTATAACCAATCCTTAGCCCTCTCTAGAAGAGAGAAGGGAAAGGCCTTCATCTTCAAAATGTTGCTATCGACATTGATTGGAGTCATGCTTGAACACACCACTTCAAACTCTTTCAGATGCTTGTTCGGATTTTCCATGGACAGCCCATGGAATTTGGGAATATGGTGTAGCAAGCTAGACTTCAATTCGAATTCATTGGTCTTGTCTTCAGCTATCCTAGGGTATTGGATGCATAAAGGTGTAGCATTGTCCAATCCCGGGGCAGAAAGCTCCTTAATTGTTCGATTGTCCGCTGCCATGGCTTGTGGTTCTTCTAAATTCCTTGCCATGGGGTCTTCTTCCTCTTCTAGCACATGTTCTTCAAGCTCAGGTTCAGGGCTAGGTGGAT
This sequence comes from Heteromeles arbutifolia, assembly GCA_024362995.1. NCBI lineage: Eukaryota > Viridiplantae > Streptophyta > Magnoliopsida > Rosales > Rosaceae > Heteromeles > Heteromeles arbutifolia. The sequence continues at coordinate 21,727,208 of JANCRC010000012.1, forward strand.
TAGATTCTTGCTGGTTCCTCTGCCTTCTCAAAGTCCTCTCAAAATCTGCCTTCTCAAAGTCCTCTCAAAATCGTCATCACAGTCCAAGATATTCTTATGAACAGTTTGAGAACTCCGAGTCAGAAACTAGTACCTAAAAACAAGAAACAAAACAAAGTCAGAAACTGAAACAAATTAAAAGTAAACAGAATGAAAAGATCCAAGGGATTAGCAAAGTTGCTAATCCCCGGCAACGGCGTCAAAAATTTGATGCGAAATATATAAGCACACAAATTAAACCCTCTTGTTGACAATTGTAGTATAGATGCAAGTAGGGATTGTTCTAGACCGGGGATTAGGAGGGATTGCTAAAACACTTGAAACTGACTCAAAAACGTAAAACTAAGTTAAAAACACTAAACTAGACTCAAAGAATGCAAAACTAAACTCTAAAACACTAAAACAACTCAAAAGACTCAAAACAGCATAAAACAAGCTAAAAGACTCAAATCTGCCACTAAGAGTAAATTTGGACGAAAATAGGTTTTGGCTTGTCTCAAAACACTTAAAAACACAAACTAAGTCAGTTTCTAACTAATATGACTCAACAAAGTAAATGGGGATTGGGTTTTGACGAATTTGAAAACAAAACAAGCAAACTAAAGAACCAATGAAATCTGCACGAATTTGGGTAAAACTATGGATGATGGGCTAGCTAGGAGGTTCTTCTCCGCAGATGACATACTTGCAAACAAAACGATTTCCAGTTGCTTTTCAATAAACCATGAATTCTCAACGCCCCAGATTAACCGTGAATTGCACTAATTAACCCTCAGATTTTCCTAATTTTATTGAATTGGACGATTGCATACAACAACCCAAAGCATTCTCCACAAGTTCCCTACATGAATTGCATAATAGAGATACAAGCAAAGATCATTAAGTTCTATGAAAATCATAAGCGTTGACAAGGCACTCGTAACTATGAATTGCATGACACTTATGCCAGGAATTTACTTAACACGATTGTGACTAGCAACCTCCACTACTTATGAATATAAGTTCATAACGATTAGGTGAAACTCCCTTATATTCTAGCATCAGATTTATGCATGAAAATTAAGCGTGCACTCTCAACCAACACACACAAATCAGTTTTAATTCAATAGATAAGTAAATTGAATTCACAACTTATGAATCACAACTGGATGTAATCAAATCATATTGCAAGTATAACCATGGTTTCGAATTCCCCCCTAGCTAAGAAGGGTTTAGTTCCTCATACTCACAGAACAAAGATTATTGAATTGAAACATTGAAAACAAAAGAAAGATTACACCTAAAACGTTCCAGCAATCCTAACTCGAATGGCAGGCACGTCCAAAGGCTCTCCTCCTTCCTCCTTGCTGCGGCACAAAGATGGGTGAAGTGTATGGGATGTGTTTTGGGGTCAGGAATGTGTTTAGGGTGAATGAAAATTGCGGCAAAGGTGTAGGGATGAATTCTGGCGTGAATGGATGAATGGGTGAGTGAATGGAACCTTTTGTGTAGCCAAGGAAGTTTTATTTAAAGACTTTAGGGTAATAAAGCTAAGAAACAATTTAGGAAACAGAAATTAAACCAAAACTTTAAGGGAAAGAGGAATTAAAGTTAGAATCCTAAGGGAATTAGGCAAGTAGGTGCGGCAAGGATGGAATAAGTAAGGGAATGCCTTGCAAGGCAAGGAAAAAGGATTTCCTTGCTGAGTTAGGTCAAGAAATTAGGCAAGTGAGAGATCCCTTGCACGGCAAGGATGGGAAATATAAGAATGGTGCGGCAAGGGCTGATTTGGTGCAAGGAAAGTTCACTTTGTGTCCTAAAATGCCTAGGAGGCCTTCAATGTTGCTGGAACTTAGGGACAATTAGGAAAGGTCAAACCAAAATAGGAAACCTTGGCTTAACTTTCCTATTTCAAGTAGGAATCCTTGTTTGAGTAGGAATCCATCTCCAATTAGGAATCCTTCTTCAATTTGGAATCCTAACATCTTCAAGTCTTCAATTTCGTCCATTCCTTTAGCTCCAAACATGTGATAACCATTCCAAGCCCAATTTTGCTCCAAAAGGCTCCAAAATGCACCTTCTTGCATACTTTGCCCTTAGAACCTGAAAACACACGAAAATGGCTTAAAAGACTAGAATAACTAAGAAATAACAACGTAAATGCACAAGAACAAGCCAACTAAGTCGCCTAAATATGCTCCTATCAATAAGTTCATAACGATTAGGTGAAACTCCCTTATATTCTAGCATTGAATTCATGCATGCAAATTAAGTGTGCACCCTCAACCCACATACACAGACAAGTTTTAATTCAAATGATAGGAGCATATTTAGGCAACTTAGTTGGCTTGTTCTTGTGCATTTACGTTGTTATTTCTTAGTTATTTTAGTCTTGTAAGCCATTTTTGTGTGTTTTCAGGTTCTAAGGACAAAGTATGCAAGAAGGTGCATTTTGGAGCCTTTTGGAGGAAAATTGGGATTGGAATGAATATCACATGCTTGGAGCAAAAGGAATGGACGAAATTGAAGAATTAAAGATGTTAGGATTCCTAATCAATGAAGGATTCCTAATTGAAGAAGGGTTCCTAGTTGAAGAAGGATTCCTAATTGGAGATGGATTCCTACTCAAACAAGGATCCCTACTTGAAGTAGGAAAGTTAAGCCAAGGTTTCCTATTTTGGTTTGACCTTTCCTAATCCTAAATAAGTTCTAGCAACATTGAAGGTCTCCTATGCATTTTAGGACACAAATTGAACCTTCCCTGCACTAAACCAGCCTTTGCCGCACTATCCCCTTATTTCCCATCCTTGCCGTGCAAGGGATCTCTCACTTGCCTAAATTCTGGACCTAAATCAGCAAGGGAATCCTTTTTCCTTGCCTTGCAAGGCATTTCCTTACCTTTTCCATCATTGCCGCACCTACTTGCCCAATTCCCTTAGGATTCTGACTTTAATTCCTATTTCCCTTAAAGTTTTGGTTTAATTTCTGTTTCCTAAATTGTTTCCTAGCTTTATTACCCTAAAGTCTTTAAATAAAACATCTTGGTGCCGCACAAGGGGTTCCATTCACTCACCCATTCATCCATTCACGCCAGAATTTCTCCCAACACCTTTGCCACAATTTCCATTCACCCTAAACACACTCTTGACCCCAAAACGCATCCCATACACTTCAACCACCTTTGTGCCGCAGCAAAGAGAAAGGAGGAGAGCCCTTGGACGTGCCTGCCATTCGAGTTAGGATTGCTGGAACGTTTTAGGTGTAATCTTTCTTTTGTTTTCAATGTTTCAATTCAATAATCTTTGTTCTGTGAGTATGAGGAACTAAACCCCTCTTAGCTAGGGGGGAATCCGAAACCATGGTTATACTTGCAATATGATTTGATTACATCCAGTTGTGATTCATAAGTTGTGAATTCAATTTACTTATCTGTTGGAATTAAAATTGATTTGTGTGTGTTGGTTGAGAGTGCACGCTTAATTTTCATGCATAAATCTGATGCTAGGATATAAGGGAGTCTCACCTAATCGTTATGAACTTATATTCATAAGTAGTGAAGGTTGCTAGTCACAATCGTGTTAAGTAAATTCTTGGCATAAGTATCATGCAATTCATAGTTACGAGTGCCTTGTCAATGCTTATGATTTTCATAGAACTTAATGATCTTTGCTCGTATCTCTATTATGCAATTCATGTAGGGAACTTGTGGAGAATGCTTTGGGTTGTTGTATGCAATCATCCAATTCAATAAAATTAGGAAAATCTGAGGGTTAATTAGTGCAATTCACGGTTAATCTGGGGTGTTGAGAATTCATGGTTTATTGAAAAGCAACTGGAAATCGTTTTGTTTGCAAGTGTGTCATGTGTGGAGAAGAACCTCCTAGCTAGCCCATCATCCATAGTTTTACCCAAATTCGTTCAGATTTCATTAGTTCTTTAATTTACTTGTTTTGTTTTCCAATTCGTCAAAACCCAATCCCCATTTACTGTGTTGAGTCATATTAGTTAGAAACTGATTTAGTTTGTGTTTTTATGTGTTTTGAGACAAGTCAAAACCTATTTTCGTCCAAATTTACTCTTAGTGGCAGATTTGAGTCTTTTAGCTTGTTTTGTGCTGTTTTGAGTCTTTTGAGTTGTTTTAGAGTTTATTTTTGCATTCTTTGAGTCTAGTTTAGTGTTTTTAACTTAGTTTCACGTTTTTGAGTCAGTTTCAAGTGTTTTAGCAATCCCTCCTAATCCCCGGTCTAGAACGATCCCTACTTGCATCTATACTACAATTGTCAACAAGAGGGTTTAATTTGTGTGCTTATATATTTCGCATCATCAAACAGTTAAGTAAATTGAATTCACAACTTATGAAATCAATTCATATTGCAAGTATAATCATAGTTCCCCCCCAGCTAATAGGGGTTTAGTTCCTCATGTTTGCAGAACAAAGATTATTGAACTTAAACATTGAAAACAAAGGAAATATTACACCTAAAAACGTTCCAGCAATCCTAACTCGAACGGCAAGCACGTCCAAAGGCTCTCCTCCTTCCTCTTTGCTGCGGCACAAGGTTGATGCGATGTAAAACAGCACACAAATTAAACCCTCTTGTTGACAATTGTAGTATAGATGCAAGTAGGGATCGTTCTGAATCGGAGATTAGGAGGGATTGCTAATCTATTCTAAACTGACTTAAAAACACAAAAACAAACTTAAAAACACTTAACAAGACTCACAAGACTCAAAACAAACTTAAAAGACTCAAAACAGCTTAAAACAGCCAAAAAGACTCAAAACAGACACTAGGGAATTATTTGGACGAATTCTAGACTAGTAAGACTCAAAACACTAAATTGGACAGATTTAAACAGACTTCTAACTAATCTAACACAAGAAAGTAAAGGGGGATTGGGTTTTGGAAGAAATTAAGCTAAAAACAAAACAGATACTAAAACTAAACAGATTTGCACGAAATTGGATTAAATTGGATGGATGATGGGCTAGCTAGAGGGTTCTTCTCCACACATGACACACTTGCATACAAATCGATCTCCAGGTACTTTTTCAATAAACCATGAATGACAATGCCCCAGATTAACCGTGACATCACTAGTTAACCCTCAGATTTTCCTTGTATTATTGGATTGGATGACTTCATTCGACAACCCAAAGCATTCTTCAAAAGTTCCCTACATGACATCATAATAGAGATCCAATCAAAGATCATTACGCTCTATGAAAATCATAAGCATTGACAAAGCATTTGTAAGTATGACATCATGATACTCATGCTAGGAATTTAACTTAACGCGATCGTGACCAACAACCTTCACTACTTGTGAATATAAGTTTGTAACTGATAGGAGCATATTTATGCGACTTAGTTAGCTTGTTTTCATGCATTTATGTTGTTAGTTCTTAGTTAAATTTGTATTTTAAGCTATTTTCGTGTGTTTGTAGGTTCTAAGTGTCAAGATGGCAAAAAGAAGCAATTTGGAGCATTCTAGAGCATTTTTGGGCCAAGATTGGGTAGTGCAGTCATGGAGGCAAGTAGATGGACGAAATTGAAGATACAAAGGCTTGAAATCAGCTAAAAAGAGGGAAGAAAGAAGTCAAGGATAAAGAAGATAAGGAATCAGCTATAAAGAAGGAGAATTATCCAAAACATTATCCAAACTACCTTATCTTATCCTAATCTTATCCTACCTTGTTTTTAGCTACAAAAGAGATTTAATTTCAGTTTAGGAGACTTAAAAACTGATTTCTAGAAGTCTTATCCCTTGTCCTATAAATCTGGCGCCTCCCTCCTCTCTAGAAGGTTTTTCCTTGCCTTGCAAGGCATTCCCTGCCTTATCCCTCTTTGCCGTGCATTCCCTATCCCTTTCCCTCTTGGATTCTGATTTGTTAGCCTATTTCCTTGTGGATTTGGGTTCTACAAATTTTTTTCAGAAATTAATTGGGCCATAATCCTTTTTCCTAATGGATTTGAGCATTCTGCCGCACCTAGGGTCCTAATCCCTTGCTTATGCTGAGTCCAAGTCCTAAACTGATTTCCCTAGGGTTTGCCATGCTATATATACATATTTCAAAGCCTTGCCGCACACCACCACCCATCCATACGAATTCTACACACCTCTACACATCTCAGCCATTCCAAACACCATTCACAAACCCTAAAACCACTTGTGTCGCAGCCTTGCAAGGAGGAAGGAGAGGAGGAGCAGCTTTGAAGCGTTTTCCACCCAATCTGGAGTGCTGGGCATTCTTAGGTGTTTTCTACCTTATGTTTTCGTTGATTAATTTAATTTTCCCTTGTTTTGCTGTAATCATGAGAGGCTAAATTCGTTTTTAGCTAGAGGCTACTTTGAAACCATGATTTTGTGTGTGATATGACTTGATAAATTTCAGTTACAGATTCTTGAAGTATGAATGCAATTGGCTTAACTGTTTGAATTAGAACTTATTTCTGTTTGTTGATTGAGGGTCGACACTTAATTGGCATGCATAAATTTGATGCTAGGATATAAGTGAGTTTCACATAATCGTTACAAACTTATGTTCACAAGTAGTAAAGGTTGCTGGAACAATCGTGTTAAGTTCAATTCTTGGTGTGAGTAACATGATGTCATAGTTATGAATGCCTCGTCAATGCTTATGATTCTCATTAAGCGTAATGATCTCTGATTGTGTCTCTATTATGATGTCATGTAGGGAAATTGATGAGAATAATTTGGTTGTAGATGAGTTGTCCGTCCAATTCAATGAAATTAGGAGAATCCGAGGGTTAATTAGTGATTGACACGGCTAATCTGGGGCATTGTCATTCGTAATTCAATGAAAACGTAACTGGAAATCAAGTTATATGCATATAAATCATGTGTGGATAAGGAAACCTCTAGCTAGTTCACCATCCATCCTAAAAACCCAATTTCGTCTAAATTTGCCTAGTTTAAAGTCTTTGTTTGTTTTAGCTTAATTTCACTCTAAAACCAATCCCCCTTCACTTGTTTGAGTCTAATTCGTTAGAATCTGTCTTAGTTTGTGTTTTTGTGTGTTTTGAGTCAAGTTTAATTCAATTTTCGTCCAAAGTTGTGTCTAGTGTCTAGAATCTATCCAATTAGTGTTTTTAAGCAGTTTTGAGTGTTTTGAACCTGTTTTGAGTCTTACTAGGTTATTTAGAGTCTTTTGAGTCTTGTTTTGCTTATTTGAGTCAGTTTGTGTTAGATTAGCAAGCCCTCCTAATCCCCGGTCCAGAACGATCCCTACTTGCGTTTATACTACAATTGATAACAAGAGGGTTTAATTTGTGTGCTTAACTTTATTCACATCAGTAACGATTATGTGAAACTCGCTTATATTCTAGCATCATATTCAAGCATGCAAACTAAGTAGGCCTCCTTAATCAACATACAAGAATAAGTTATCAATAACAAGTGTTGGTTGTTGAAGAAAGGGTCCAAAAAGTTGAATTCGGCCCTAAGTATGTGTGATCTTCCCTTTATGTATCAAAGTTTGTGGCTGCGTTTCAAAAGGGAATTCTAAGTGTCATATTCATTACTTTGCTCACTATTGCTTTAAGAACGTTTGTTTTCCTTACCTTTCTTTGTTAGCCAATACCCCTAGCCCCGTTACAACCCTATACTTCAATCTTGAGTGTTGTGTGTTTTAATATGTGGAGTTTGGGATTGATATGAGCATATGGTATTGATGCGAAATATATAAGCACACAAATTAAACCCTCTTGTTGTCAAATCGTAGTATAGATGCAAGTAGGGATCGTTCTAGACCGGGGATTAGGAGGGATTGCTAAAACACTTGAAACTGACTCAAAAACGTAAAACTAAGTTTAAAACACTAAACTAGACTCAAAGAATGCAAAACTAGACTCTAAAACACTAAAACAGCACAAAAACACTCAAAACTGCCTAAAAACACAAACTGGGCAATTTTGGACTCTAAACACTACTTTGGACGAAAATAGACTTTAATTTGACTCAAGACACTTAAAAACACAAATTAAATCAGTTTCTAACTAATATGACTCAGCAAAGTAAATGGGGATTGGGTTAGACGAATTTGAAAACAAAACAAGTAAATTAAAGAACAAATGAATTCTGCATGAAATTGGGTGAAACTATGGATGATGGACTAGCTAGGAGGTTATTCTCCACACATGACACACTTGCAAACAAAACGATTTCCAGTTGCTTTTCAATAAACCACGAATTCTCAACACCCCAGATTAATTAGGTACGCTTAAATTAACCCTCAGATTTTCCTCATGTCATTGAATTGGATGGAAAAAGCGCATCACAATCAAATTATTCTTCAAAAGTTCCCTACATGAAAGCTGATGCGAAATATATAAGCACACAAATTAAACCCTCTTTTTATCAATTGTAGCGAAGTATGTAAGTAGGGATCGTTCTTGGCCGGGGATTAGGAGGGCTTGCTAAAACCTCTAAACTAACTCAAAAACATAAAAGCAAAGTTAAAAACACTAATCTAGACTCAAAGAATGCAAGACTAAACTCTAAAACACTAAGACAACCCAAAAGACTCAAAACAGCAAACAAACACTCAAAACTGCCTTAAAAACACAAACTGGCTGTTTTGGACTCTAAACACAATTTTGGACGAAAATAAGTTTTAACTTGACTCAAAACACTCAAAAACACAAACTAAAACAGTTTCTAACTAATATGACTCAACAAAATAAAGGGGGAATTGGTTTTGACGAAATTGAAAACAAAACATAAACTTTGTAAAACAAAACAGATTGTAAAACGAAATTGGTTTAAATTAATGGATGGAAGGTTAGCTAAGGGGTTCTTCTCCACACATGTCATACTTGCATACAAAACGATTACTAATTGCAATTCAATAAACCACGAATTCTCAACACTCCAAGTTAATTAGGTCCGCTTAAATTAACACTTAGATTTCCCTTATGTCAATGAATTGGATGGAAACTGCGCATGACAATCAAATTATTCTTCAAGAGTTCTCTATATGAAAGCGCATACTAGAGATACAATTGATAGGAGCATATTTATGCGACTTAGTTGGCTTGTTCTTGTGCATTTATGTTGTGTTTTCTTAGTTATTTTAGTGTTTAAAGCCATTTTCGTGTGTTTCTAGGTCCTAAAGACAAAGTATGCAAGAAGATGCATTTTGGAGCATTTTGAAGCAAAATTGGGCTTGGAATGGATATCACATGTTTGGAGCAAAATGAATGGACGAAATTGAAGACTTGAAGATGTAAGGATTCCTAATCAATGAAGGAGTCCTAATCAACGAAGGATTCCTAATTGAAGATGGATTCCTACTCACATAAGGATTCCTACTCAAACAAGGATTCCTACTTGAAGTAGGAAAGTTAAGCCAAGGTTTCCTATTTTGGTTTACCTTTCCTAATCCTTAATGTTTCCAAATTCCAGCAACTTTGAAGGCTTCCTTTGCATTCTAGGACACAAATTGAAGGACCTAGACCACCTAAGAACCCTTGCCGCACCTCCTTACCCCTTTCCTCTTCCTTGCCGTGCAAGGGAGAGGGTTATTTCCTGTTTCCTTGCATTAAAACACATTCCTTTTTAATTTAAAGTCTTTGCCGCACACCCCTGGACTTTCCCTTAGTTTTCTGATTTTGTTTCCTCTTTCTAGATGCTTTTGACTTAATTTCTGATTACCTAAATAAGTTAGGGTTTTAATTTCCCTAAAACCTTTAAATAAACTTACTTGTTGCAGCACAGAGGATCCTTTTCATCCATCCACACAACCTGTCTCGCCAGAATTCCTTCCCCAACCCTAGCCGCACCTATCCTTCACCATTCTCCATAATTTCTGACCAAAAACACTCCCTGCCGCACCATACATCCATCCTAGCCATAAACCCAGCCTTCTACACCATTCTTAATCCCCAAAACTCACCAACAACCCTTGTGCCGCAGCAAAGAGGAAGGAGGAAAGCCCTTGGATGCGCCTGCCTGATGTGAAAATTAACTTGACACACAAATTAAACCCTATTGATGACAATTGTAGTAAAGATGCAAGTAGGGATCGTTCTAAACCGGGGATTAACTAGGGATGCTAATCAACACAAATTAGACTCAAAAACACTAAACTAGACTCTATTGACTCAAAACTAACTTAAAACACTCAAAACAGCAAGAAACAATCAAAAGGACTCAATTCTAGACCTAACAAGTAATTTTGACGAAAATAGAACTTTAAAAGACTCAAAAGACTAAAACAAAACAGATTTTGACTCTGAAAACAAGTTGAAATAAAAGGGGGATTGTTTTTGACGAATTTAAACTTAAACAAACAAAATTGTAAAGACAACTTAAAAAGGCACGAAATTGGTGATTTGAATGGGTGAATGGCTAGTTAGAGGGATCCTTATCCACACATAAACATATGCATACAACTTGATTCCCAGTTACTCTTTCGATAAACTATGAATGACAATGTTCCGAATTAATTGTATTGAACTAATTAATTCCCAGATTTCCCTAAGTTCATTGAATTGAATGGATAACGCATCACAACCAAATTATTCTTATCAAGTTCCCTAACTATGGAATACGCATGATAGAGATACATATCAAAGATCATTAAGTTCCATGGAAATCATAAACATTGACAAGGCATTCATAACTATGGAATACGCATGTTACTCCTGCCTAGGGTTTACTTAACATGATTGTGACTAGCAACCTTTACTACTTGTGAATATAAGTTCATAACGATTAGGTGAAATTCCCTTATATCCTAGCATCAAATTCATGCATGCAAATCAAGTGTCGACCCCCAACCCACATACATAAACAAGTTCTTAATAAGCACAGAAAAGTAAACCACATTCATAATTTATGAAATCGTAACTGGAGTGAATCAAATCATAAGAAACATATATTCATGGCTTCAAATTCCCCCTCTAACTAATAGGGGTTTAGTTCCTCATGATAGCAATTAAACAAAGAAAACTAAATTGAAACATTGAAACCAAGGATAGACAACACCTAAGAACGCTCCAGCAATAGTCACGACTTAGAGTGGCACCTTCTCCTTCCTTCCTTGAATAGCTGCGGCACAAGAGGGGTTTTCTGGGTTTGTGTGGATGATATGGCACGGCAGGGGGTAGGGGATGATTTCTGGCGTGATTGGTTGTGTATGGGGGGTGGTGTGCACGGCAAAGGGTGTTTTAATATATATAGGCACCAAAAACCCTAAGTGAATCAGATTGGGACTTCTAGAAAACCAAATCCATCCAGAAATAGGCTCAAAACAATCAGATTTCCAATAGGAAAGGGCCTAAGGTGCGGCAGATTTGGATAAGGAAGGATAAGGCTTCTAGAAAGCCTTGCAAGGCAAGGAAATCAGGTTTTCTGGAAAGCTAGGTGCGGCAAGGCTTAGGGTTTCTAGAAACTTAATTTAAATGTCCCCCAATCAGAAAATAAACCCTCATTGTACCAGGAATTGAATTAGAAAAGGATTAGGATAGGATAAGGTTTGTTAAGATAAGATAAGGATTGGATAAGATAAGATAAGATAAGGTTGTTTGGATAATGTTTTGGATAATTCTCCTTCTTTTGAGCTGATTCCTTATCTTCAATGATTTGAATTTATTTCTCCAACCTTGAAACATATTCCTAGCTTCATTTGAACTCCAAATTCGTCCATCTTCATGCCCATTGCTTGTGCTATCCATTCCAAGCCCAGATTTGCTCTAAAATGCTCCAAAATGCATCTTTTTGCCAACTTTGCTTCTTGGACCTAAAAACACACGAAAATGACTTTAAACACTATACTAAACAACAAATAGCTAAGCAAATGCAAGGAAACACACTAACTAAGTAGCATAAATATGCTCCTATCAAATTCCCCCACACTTAGCTTTTGCTAGTCCTCAAGCAAAACAAAACAAACAAAACGTAACCTAAACCTTCCAACATTCACCTCAGGGATCTTCAATGATACATAACATGGCAAAGATCATTACTCCCACAGATTTTAGTTATCCCTACCCTTGAGCACATACTTAATCAAAGTTACCACACATTAGCTCGCATTTAATCAATTAAAACAACATTTTGAATGTAGTAACATGCCTTAGAGAATCCCTCAATTCCTTACTAGATATGCACTCAATCACACAGATTTTCTGACTACACTCCCTACACTAGTTATATGTGAGAAGATTGATGTAAATATGAAAACTAATACTCACATATGTGTTTATGACAAAGAAAGCAATTTCTGGAATGCATGTATAGATATGATCTCATGAATGGAATGCTACTACTTAGACGCGAGAACCAGGGACACCATATGATCATACCAATCCCAAACTCCACATATTGAAACACACAACACTCAAGATTGAAGTCAAGGGTTGTAACGGGGCTAGGGGGTATTGGCTAACAAAGAAAGGTAAGGAAGACAAACGTTCTTAAAGCAATAGCAAGCAAAGCAATGAATATGACACTTAGAACTCCCTTTCTTGAATGCAGCCGTACACTTTGAACACAAAGGGAAAGAAAACACATATTTTTAGGGCCAATTTCAACTTTTTGGACCCCTTCTTCAACAATCAACACTTGTGAGCTTCACTCTCACTTATTTTGAACACTTTTCATACTTTTTCACAACTTTTCTTTTTTCTTTTCCTTTTTTCTGCTTCTTTTTTTTTCTTTTCTTCTTTTCTTTTTCACACGAATTTTTCTCTTCTACCCGTGCCCTCTTGATACTTTGTTGGCACACAATCAGACACATAAATCCCTTCCCCCACACTTATTTGCTGCCCAAATAACGAACAAAGGGAATTCATTCTTAGGTCATGCTCACTATGCCTTAAGAACAAGGGTAAGGATGGTCCTAATCTAGGCTAGGTAAGGATAATGTGGGTAAACAAAGAACATAGGCTAAACAAGGCTCAAAAAGGGGTTAAACCTACAATACATATGCAAAGGGTTAGGCTTTTTGGCTCTGGTTTTAAACTAAACAACTTCATCTTGATTATGTGTTATGCTAATCAATTTCATGCTTTGAATGAAACGGGTATGAGTTCTAGTATTTGGAACTAAATGATTAAACGCCTTCTAAGTAGCAACCAAGCAAAGAATAATGAGATCATGCAACGACTTTAGAAAACAAAGAATGCACAGATTTTTAACTCTCCAAAGAACGTTAAAGGCTCAAGTCTCTCAGGGTTGTAGCGTTAGTATGAGTTCCTTCCTTCAAGCATGTTACAAAAACTGATTTTATCCTTTGTGATTAAACATGAATTCATGAATTATAACCATAATCAAGCATAAACCAGAGAGCAATTCAAACTTCCATCCATGTTTGTAACTTTCTTTAACAGTTATGCAATTAAAAACCAAATCCTCATCATTGTGTTGGAAGGTACCCTAAGACACAAACAAACACACAAAAACAACTCTTTTTGGGTTTTTCAAAACAATTTTTCCAAATTTTTATGGTATTTTCGGATTTTCTTGTCAAAACACACTAAAAGACTGAAAAACAGCTTAAAAACACTTAAAAACACTGAAAACAACATTCAAAGTGATAGGTGATAAAAACCCACGAATTTCATGCAAAAAACACTTTGTTACCCCCCCACACTTAAACCAAACATTGTCCTCAATGTTTCAAACATAAACTCACACAAAAGCAAACAGCAATCAACACAACTAACTAACATAACAAGATGGCAAAGGAAAAGCAATAAAGAGTAGGGTTTAGAAACGCAAATCTGGTTTTGGAGCCGGAGAGTTCCTAGGTCGTCTTTATTTGCATGGGTTGCCTCCCAAGAAGCGCTTGCTTTAACGTCTTCCAGCCGGACGATTCTTCCGTTTAAGTTCCCATGGTACCCACGGCATGCAGAGGTAGTTCTTCCACCACATGCTCCTCAAACAGCTCGTGCATTGGATCTTTGAATGGTAAGGGATAGTGATCCTTCCGGATTGTGGCATTGAACATCCTAAAATCATTGTAATCATGCCCACCAGCTTGGATTTGATTGGGAATCTGCACCATACAAGGTAACAACCTATTAGTTGAAATGGGAATCGAATCTGGAATAGATGGCTTACCAATGTACTGCAATGAAGTGGCAGCACTATGAACATTCTTCCCCATGATATTTTCGACCAATTGGGGCATTTTGAAGGCAGTGGCTGTATGGTCCTTGTGCTCCACTCCAATTCCCTCGTTTTGTATGGTTCTTGATGTATCCTTTGTGCTTGAACGGTCCGGCCCTATCTTTTTTATTTGATCCATGGCAAAACAAGAACGAACAATGTTAGGATTCTCAACAGACTTAGAAACATTAAATTTAATCTTATCACCACCAAACTTCATAGTTAATGTTCCCTTGGCCACATCAATCTTGGTTTGGGCTGTTTTCATGAATGGTCGGCCAAGTAAGAGTGGTAATGGATGGGAATGGTCGGAATCCTCCATGTCAAGCACATAGAAATCTGCAGGAAAAATCAAGTGGTCTACCTGCACCAAAACATCTTCCAAAACTCCTTTTGGGTATGCATTAGATCGATCGGCTAATTGGATAATAACACCATCATTTTTAAGCTCTCCTAAATTCATAGATGCATAAACAGAATATGGCATGACATTTATAGATGCACCTAAGTCTAACATGGCAGATTCAAAACGAGTATTTCCAATAACACAAGGAATTGTAAAACTACCCGGATCTTTGCATTTAGGAGGTAATTTCCTTTGTAAAACAGCAGAGACATTCTCACTTACTTGAACCACTTCTTTGTTAGAAATCCTTCTCCTTGTTGTACAAAGCTCTTTCAAAAACTTAGCATACCTTGGGACTTGCTTTATTGCATCAAGGAGTGGGATATTGACTTGAACTTTCCGGAATGTCTCTAGAATGTCTTTTTCAGCATCCTCTTTCTTTGATTGCCGCAACCTGCCAGGAAAGGGCACACTTAGTGGAGTAGAGCTTGAAGAATTCATATTGGAACTTACCTTGATGGTTGAGGACGGTTTAGGAGTGGGGATTGGCTGCGGCAAAGATGTCTCTTTCCTTGCCGTGGGTTTGGGTGATTCATCCTCCTCCAATTGCAGCTTTGTGTCCTCTTCTTGACTTGATCTAGATGGTTGTGAATCAGTTCCAACCTGCTTACCACTTCTCAACGTGATTGCATTGGCGGTTTCAAATCCTCCTTTAGGATTAACAATGGTTGAACTAGGCAACCTGCCTTGTTCTCGGAATTGGCCCATGAATTCAGCCATTTGACCCATTTGTTTCTTCAATTCATCCACCTCTTTAACTTGATTTTTTATGCTCTGCATGTCCTGCGTCAAAGAGGTTAGTGCTTGAAGAATTTTATCATTATTTAACGACGAACCTGAATTGGTTTGGGCCGAAATTGGGTGAGGTTGTGGGGCTGCATACGGCCTTGGGAACATCCCAGGGGGCTGTCTAAATCCGCTTTGTGGCTGTGCTTGCTGAGAATCCCTCCACTTGAAATTTGGATGATCTCTCCATCCCGGATTGTATGTGTTTGAGTAGGGGTCGTGTCTTTGTTGGGTTTGGCCTTGGAAACCCACGGCTTGGGCAGTTTCCTACCCCCCATTCTCAATCAATTGAGGGCATTGATCGTTGGGATGTCCCTGCATAGAACACACTCCACATATGGCCGGCCCTTGTGCTTTGTTTCCATCCACAACCTGTGACAAAAGAAGAGTGAGATTAGCCATTTGAGATTGTAATTCTGAAATTGCATTTACCTCATTCACTTGTTGTTGCCGTGGCCCTTCTCTCTGTCCAACTCCTTCGTATTGTTGCGCATTCAAAGCTCGATTTGCAATTAGAGTCTTGGCAGCCACGGGTGTTTTGTCAACCAAAGCTCCTCCCGCTGAAGCATCAAGCATTTGTCTCTCAATGGGGAGAAGTCCTTCATAGAAATATTGGAGGAGAAGCTCTTCCTTCATTTGGTGTTGTGGACAAGAAGCAACAAGCGCCTTGAACCGCTCATAATAGGCTGGAAACGATTCCCCTTGGTTTTGTTGAATGCCACTTATCTTTTTCCTCAAGAGAATGACTCTTGAAGTTGGGAAAAATTTCTCTAAGAATGCACGCTTCATGCTTTCCCATGAAGTAACGGTTCCAGGTGCTAGTTCGTAGAGCCAATCCTTAGCCTTTTCCAAAAGAGAGAATGGAAAGGCTTTCATCTTCAATATACTTCCATCAACATTGACAGGGGTCATGCTTGAACAAACCACTTCAAATTCCTTCAAGTGCTTGTTCGGATCTTCCATGGACAACCCGTGGAATTTGGGGATGTGGTGCAACAAGCTAGACTTAAATTCGAATTCGTCAGTCTTACCCTCGGCTGCCCTAGGATACTGAATGCATAAAGGGGTCGCATTGTCCAATCCCGAGGCTGAAAGTTCTTTGATTGTTCGGTTATCTGCAGCCATGTCGTGCTCCTCTTCCAAATCCTCTTCAATTTCAACTTCAGATTCGGAATTAGAACTTGAACTAAGTAGATCAGGTTCTGGGTGCTTCCTCTTCCTTCTCAAATCTCGCTCAAAATCGTCGTTAAACTCCAAGATATGTGCGTGAACGGGTTGAGAACTTCGAGTCATACACTAGTACCTAAAACAAAGAAAACAAAACAAATCAGAAAACTAAGCAAAACAAAAACAAAAACAAGTTAAAATACACGGCAGAAACTAGAAAGATTAGCAAGTTTGCTAATCCCCGGCAACGGCGCCAAAATTTGATGTGAAAATTAACTTGACACACAAATTAAACCCTATTGATGACAATTGTAGTAAAGATGCAAGTAGGGATCGTTCTAAACCGGGGATTAACTAGGGATGCTAATCAACACAAATTAGACTCAAAAACACTAAACTAGACTCTATTGACTCAAAACTAACTTAAAACACTCAAAACAGCAAGAAACAATCAAAAGGACTCAATTCTAGACCTAACAAGTAATTTTGACGAAAATAGAACTTTAAAAGACTCAAAAGACTAAAACAAAACAGATTTTGACTCTGAAAACAAGTTGAAATAAAAGGGGGATTGTTTTTGACGAATTTAAACTTAAACATACAAAATTGTAAAGA
Organism: Heteromeles arbutifolia; assembly: GCA_024362995.1. NCBI lineage: Eukaryota > Viridiplantae > Streptophyta > Magnoliopsida > Rosales > Rosaceae > Heteromeles > Heteromeles arbutifolia. The sequence goes on from JANCRC010000012.1 coordinate 21,744,339, forward strand.
CAACTTAAAAAGGCACGAAATTGGTGATTTGAATGGGTGAATGGCTAGTTAGAGGGATCCTTATCCACACATAAACATATGCATACAACTTGATTCCCAGTTACTCTTTCGATAAACTATGAATGACAATGTTCCGAATTAATTGTATTGAACTAATTAATTCCCAGATTTCCCTAAGTTCATTGAATTGAATGGATAACGCATCACAACCAAATTATTCTTATCAAGTTCCCTAACTATGGAATACGCATGATAGAGATACATATCAAAGATCATTAAGTTCCATGGAAATCATAAACATTGACAAGGCATTCATAACTATGGAATACGCATGTTACTCCTGCCTAGGGTTTACTTAACATGATTGTGACTAGCAACCTTTACTACTTGTGAATATAAGTTCATAACGATTAGGTGAAATTCCCTTATATCCTAGCATCAAATTCATGCATGCAAATCAAGTGTCGACCCCCAACCCACATACATAAACAAGTTCTTAATAAGCACAGAAAAGTAAACCACATTCATAATTTATGAAATCGTAACTGGAGTGAATCAAATCATAAGAAACATATATTCATGGCTTCAAATTCCCCCTCTAACTAATAGGGGTTTAGTTCCTCATGATAGCAATTAAACAAAGAAAACTAAATTGAAACATTGAAACCAAGGATAGACAACACCTAAGAACGCTCCAGCAATAGTCACGACTTAGAGTGGCACCTTCTCCTTCCTTCCTTGAATAGCTGCGGCACAAGAGGGGTTTTCTGGGTTTGTGTGGATGATATGGCACGGCAGGGGGTAGGGGATGATTTCTGGCGTGATTGGTTGTGTATGGGGGGTGGTGTGCACGGCAAAGGGTGTTTTAATATATATAGGCACCAAAAACCCTAAGTGAATCAGATTGGGACTTCTAGAAAACCAAATCCATCCAGAAATAGGCTCAAAACAATCAGATTTCCAATAGGAAAGGGCCTAAGGTGCGGCAGATTTGGATAAGGAAGGATAAGGCTTCTAGAAAGCCTTGCAAGGCAAGGAAATCAGGTTTTCTGGAAAGCTAGGTGCGGCAAGGCTTAGGGTTTCTAGAAACTTAATTTAAATGTCCCCCAATCAGAAAATAAACCCTCATTGTACCAGGAATTGAATTAGAAAAGGATTAGGATAGGATAAGGTTTGTTAAGATAAGATAAGGATTGGATAAGATAAGATAAGATAAAGGTTGTTTGGATAATGTTTTGGATAATTCTCCTTCTTTTGAGCTGATTCCTTATCTTCAATGATTTGAATTTATTTCTCCAACCTTGAAACATATTCCTAGCTTCATTTGAACTCCAAATTCGTCCATCTTCATGCCCATTGCTTGTGCTATCCATTCCAAGCCCAAATTTGCTCTAAAATGCTCCAAAATGCATCTTTTTGCCAACTTTGCTTCTTGGACCTAAAAACACACGAAAATGACTTTAAACACTATACTAAACAACAAATAGCTAAGCAAATGCAAGGAAACACACTAACTAAGTAGCATAAATATGCTCCTATCACTGCCATTCAAGTTAGGATTGCTGGGGCGTTTAGGTGTTTTCTTTCTTTTGTTTTCAATGTATAAACTTGTTATTCTTTGTTCTGCGATTATGAGGAGCTAAATCCCCTTTGGCTAGGGGAAGATTCAAAGCCATGAACATACTTGCAATATGAATTGATTACCTTCAGTTGTGATTTCATAAGTTGTGAATTCAATTTGTTTAACTGCTTGATTGATAACTTATTTGTGTATGTTTATTAAGAGTGCACACTTAATTTGCATGCATGAATATGATGCTAGAATATAAGGGAGTTTCACCTAATAGTTACAAACTTATATTCACAAGTAGTGGAGGTCGCTTATAAACGATCGTGTTAAATGAATTCTTGGTAGGAGTTTCATGCTCATCATAGTAACGAATGCCTCGTCAATACTTATAGTTCTCATGATGCTTAATGATCTGTAATTGTATCTTTATTGTGCTGTTCACGTAAAGAACTTTTAGAGAATGTTTTGAATTGTTGTATGCGCTTTCCCATCCAATTCAATAACTTAAGGAGAACTTGAAGGTTAATTTAAGCGGACCTAATTAACCTGGGGTGTTGAGTTTCATGATTTATCGAAAGAACAACTGAAAATTGGTTTATGTGCAAGTGTGTCATGTGTGGAGAAGAATCCTCTAGCTAGCCCATCATCCATAAGTTTTACCAAATTCGTCCAAAATCTGTTTAGTTTACAATCTGCTTGTTTTGTTTTCAAATTCGTAAAAACCCAATCCCCTTTTACTTTGTTGAATCATATTAGTTAGAAATTGATTTAGTTTGTGTTTTTGAGTGTTTTGAGTCAAGTTAGAATCTATTTTCATCCAAAGTAGTGTTTAGAGTCTAAAACTGCCCAGTTTGTGTTTTTAGGCAGTTTTGAGTGTTTTTGTGCTGTTTTGAGTCTTTTGAGTTGTTTTAGTGTTTTAGAGTCTAGTTTTGCATTCTTTGAGTCTAGTTTAGTGTTTAAACTTTGTTTTTTACGTTTTTGAGTCAGTTTCCAGTGTTTTAGCAATCCCTCCTAATCCCCGGTTTAGAACGATCCCTACTTATTCATATACTACAATTGTCAAAAGAGGGTTTAATTTGTGTGCTTGTTTTTGGCGCCGTTGCCGGGGATTAGCAAATTTGCTAATCCCTTGGATCTTTTGTTTCTGATTACTTTTAAATTGTTTCAGTTTCTGATTTTGTTTTGTTTCTTGTTTTTAGGTACTAGTTTATGACTCGAAGTTCTCAAACTATTCGTAAGAATATTTTGGACTTTGACGACGATTTTGAAAGGACTTTGAGAAGGAAAAAAACTCAACAAGCATCTAATCCATCTAGCCCTGAACCTGAGCTTGAAGAACCAGTGCTAGAAGAGGAAGAAAACCCCACGGCACAGGTTGTGGAAGAAGTACAAGCTATGGCAGCGGACAATCGAACAATCAAGGAGCTCTCTGCTTCGGGACTGGCCAATGCCGCACCCCTATGTATTCAATACCCTAGGGCTGCCCAAGACAAGACCGATGAGTTTGAATTGAAGTCCAGTTTGTTGCACCACATTCCAAAGTATCATGGGCTGTCTATGGAGGATCCGAACAAGCACTTGAAAGAGTTCGAAGTAGTGTGTTCAAGCATGACCCCTGTCAACGTCGATGAAAGCATATTGAAGATGAAGGCTTTTCCATTCTCTCTAATGGATAAGGCCAAAGATTGGTTGTATGAATTAGCTCCGGGAATTGTCACCTCTTGGGAGAGCATGAAACGGGCGTTTCTGGAAAAGTTCTTCCCAACTTCTCGAGTCATTCTTCTTCGCAAAAGGATAAGTGGAATTCAGCAAAACGAAGGTGAATCATTTCCCACTTATTATGAACGTTTTAAATCTCTTGTTGCTTCATGTCCACAGCACCAAATGAAGGAGGAGCTTCTTCTTCAATATTTCTACGAGGGGCTTCTACCAATTGAACGCCAAATGCTAGATGCCTCAGCGGGAGGAGCTTTGGTGGACCCATGGATGCCAAGACCTTGATTGCTAATCGGGCATTGAACGCTCAACAATATGAAGGTGTTGGGCAAAGAAACCCCCCACGACAGCAACATGTGAATGAGGTAAGTGCTATTTCCGAACTTCAAAATCAAATGGCTAATCTTACTACTCTTCTTTCTCAGGTTGTGGAAGGACCAAAAGCACAAAGCATGGCTGTTTGTGGCGTGTGTTCTATGCAGGGACATCTCACGGATAAGTGTCCTCAGTTGATTGAGAATGGAGCCGTGGGATTTGGGAATCAACAACCAAGAAGTGATCCTTTCTCTAACACATACAATTCCGGCTGGAGAGATCATCCGAATTTCAAATGGAGAGAGCCGCAACAACCCCAACAACAAGGAGGATTTAGACAGCAACCCCCGGGTTTCTATTCAAAACCATACACACCCACACAGCCCCAAGCACAACCTGCCCAAACCAAATCAGGTTCGTCCGTTGACAATGATCAGATTTTTCAATTACTAACTTCTATGGCACAGAATATGCAAACTAGGGACAAAGAGGTGGATAAGTTGAAGAAACAAATGGGCCAAATGGCCGAGTTCATGGGGAAATTTCGAGACCAAGGCCAACTCCCTAGTTCCACCATTCCAAATCCGAAGGGAGGTTTCGAAACTGCAAAAGCCATATTGTTGAGAAGTGGAAAAGAAGTTGGAGCAGGTACACAACCATCAGGTCACAAAGAAGATGAAAAACTTCAATTTGAAGAGGAGGAACAAAGCCAACCCACGGCAAGGAAGGCTACACCTTTGCCGCAGACCCTAAGTGCTCCTAAACCATCAAATCTGTCCAACAAGGGTAAGAATGTGTCAAATTCAATTCCTACTAATGTTTTTCCTTCGAATGTTCCTTTTCCTAGCAGATTCATGCAAACAAAGAAAGAGGAAGCTGAAAAGGACATTCTAGAGACATTTAGGAAAGTTCAAGTCAATATACCACTTTTGGATGCAATTAAGCAAGTTCCGAGGTATGCCAAGTTTCTGAAGGAGCTGTGCACAACTAGGAAGAGAGTTTAGAACAAGGAAGTTGTGAAGGTAAGTGAAAATGTCTCAGCCGTATTGCAACGTAAACTGCCCCCTAAATGCAAAGATCCCGGTAGTTTTACGATTCCTTGTGTAATTGGCAATACTCGTTTTGAATCTGCCATGCTTGACTTAGGTGCATCCATAAATGTCATGCCATATTCAATTTATGCATCTATGAATTTGGGTGAATTGAAAAAGGATGGTGTGATCATACAATTGGCTGATCGTTCTAACGCTTATCCAAAAGGAGTATTGGATGATGTTCTAGTGCAGGTGAATCACTTAGTCTTCCCGGCTGATTTTTATGTTTTGGACATGGAAGATTCAACCCATTCCACTTCTTTGCCGATTCTCCTTGGTAGGCCATTCATGAAGACAGCCCGCACCAAGATTGATGTGTTCAAAGGAACGTTGTCAATGGAATTTGATGGGGAAGTGATTGATTTCAATATTTCTGAATCCATGAGATATCCTAATGATGATCACTCTTGTTTTTCTATTGATATTATTGATTCTTTGGCGCAGGGGTATTTTGAAGATTTGAATGACGATGCACTTGAAATGGTCATTACAAGAGGAATGAAGCTCAACAACAAGTGGGCAGAACCCATGCTAACCCACGGCATACATGAACCCAACCATGCCGTGCCCCCTTGTGAGGAATTCATTGAGATGGCTGCTGCCCTTGAGTCATTACCCACGCATGATGGTAAGTCTCATAACTTTGATTCAATTCCCGTTTCGACTAATAAGTTGCTTCCTTCAGTGATTCAGGCACCTACCCTTGAACTTAAACCATTACCAAACCATTTGAAGTATGTTTTCTTGGGGGAAAAAGAGACCTTACCTGCCATTATTTCCTCATCCCTCACGGCACAAGAAGAAGAGAAGCTAGTGCGTGTTTTAAGGGAGTTCAAATCTGCCCTAGGTTGGACCTTAGCCGACATCAAGGGGATAAGCCCTACAACCTGTATGCATCACATATTTCTTGAGGAGGGGGCCAAACCAACTAGAGAGGCTCAACGCCGTCTCAACCCTCCGATGATGGAAGTTGTGAAAAAGGAGATAATCAAGCTACTTGATTGTGGAGTGATCTATCCAATCTCCGATAGTCGTTGGGTTTCCCCTGTGCAGTGTGTTCCAAAGAAACCTTTAAATAAACTTCCTTGTTGCAGCACAGAGGATCCTTTTCATCCATCCACACAACCTGTCTCGCCAGAATTCCTTCCCCAACCCTAGCCGCACCTATCCTTCACCATTCTCCATAATTTCTGACCAAAAACACTCCCTGCCGTACCATACATCCATCCTAGCCATAAAGCCAGCCTTCTACACCATTCTTAATCCCCAAAACTCACCAACAACCCTTGTGCCGCAGCAAAGAGGAAGGAGGAAAGCCCTTGGATGCGCCTGCCATTCAAGTTAGGATTGCTGGGGCGTTTAGGTGTTTTCTTTCTTTTGTTTTCAATGTATAAACTTGTTATTCTTTGTTCTGCGATTATGAGGAGCTAAATCCCTTTTGGCTAGGGGAAGATTCAAAGCCATGAACATACTTGCAATATGAATTGATTACCTTCAGTTGTGATTTCATAAGTTGTGAATTCAATTTGTTTAACTGCTTGATTGATAACTTATTTGTGTATGTTTATTAAGAGTGCACACTTAATTTGCATGCATGAATATGATGCTAGAATATAAGGGAGTTTCACCTAATAGTTACAAACTTATATTCACAAGTAGTGGAGGTCGCTTATAAACGATCGTGTTAAATGAATTCTTGGTAGGAGTTTCATGCTCATCATAGTAACGAATGCCTCGTCAATACTTATAGTTCTCATGATGCTTAATGATCTGTGATTGTATCTTTATTGTGCTGTTCACGTAAAGAACTTTTAGAGAATGTTTTGAATTGTTGTATGCGCTTTCCCATCCAATTCAATAACTTAAGGAGAACTTGAAGGTTAATTTAAGCGGACCTAATTAACCTGGGGTGTTGAGTTTCATGATTTATCGAAAGAACAACTGAAAATTGGTTTATGTGCAAGTGTGTCATGTGTGGAGAAGAATCCTCTAGCTAGCCCATCATCCATAAGTTTTACCAAATTCGTCCAAAATCTGTTTAGTTTACAATCTGCTTGTTTTGTTTTCAAATTCGTAAAAACCCAATCCCCTTTTACTTTGTTGAATCATATTAGTTAGAAATTGATTTAGTTTGTGTTTTTGAGTGTTTTGAGTCAAGTTAGAATCTATTTTCGTCCAAAGTAGTGTTTAGAGTCTAAAACTGCCCAGTTTGTGTTTTTAGGCAGTTTTGAGTGTTTTTGTGCTGTTTGGAGTCTTTTGAGTTGTTTTAGTGTTTTAGAGTCTAGTTTTGCATTCTTTGAGTCTAGTTTAGTGTTTAAACTTTGTTTTTTATGTTTTTGAGTCAGTTTCCAGTGTTTTAGCAATCCCTCCTAATCCCCGGTTTAGAACGATCCCTACTTATTCATATACTACAATTGTCAAAAGAGGGTTTAATTTGTGTGCTTGTTTTACATCGCATCAACAATCAAAGACCATTACGTTCAATGGAAATCATAAGTATTGACGAGGCACTTGTAACTATGAAAGCGCATGATACTTATGCCAAGAATTTACTTAACACAATTGAGATCATCAACCTTTACTACTTGTGAATATAAAGTTGTAACAATTAGGTGAAACTTCCTTATATCCTAGCATTAGATTTATGCATGACAATTAAGCGTGCACTCTCAACCAACACACACAAATCAGTTTTAATATGAACAGATAAGTAAATTGAAATCACAACTTATGAAACGCAACTAGAGGTAATCAAATCATATAGCAAGCATAAACATGGTTTCGAATCCCCCCCTAGCCAGAGGGGAGTTTAGTTCCTCATACGTACAGAACAAAGAGTATTGAATTTAAACATTGAAATCAAAGGAAAGAAAACACCTAAAACTTCCAGCAATTCAAACTTGAATGGCATGCACGTCCCAGGGCTCCTTTTCCTCCTCTTTGCTGCGGCACAAGGTCTAGGGACAGATTTGGGGGATTATGAATGGTGTAGAAGGCTGGGTTATTGGCTAGGATGGATGTATGGTGCGGCAGGGAGTGAATTAGGTCAGAAACTATGGAGAATGGTGAAGGAAGGGTGCGGCAGAGTGGTGGATGATTTCTGCCGTGAATGATGTATATGGAGGGTGGTGTCTGCGGCAAAGGGTGTAGAAATATATATATAGGCACCAAAAACCCTAGGTAAATCAGATTAGGACTTCTAGAAAGCCAAATCCATCCAGAAATAGGTTTAAAACAATCAGATTTCTAATGGGAAAAGGCCTAATGTGCGGCAGGTTTGGATAAGGAGGGATAAGGCTTCTAGAAAGCCTTGCAAGGTAAGGAAATCAGATTCTAGAAGGGAAGGAGACGCCAGATTTTCAGGGTTCTAGAAGGAATGTGTTTTGTGGCAGATTTTGGGGCTTCTAGAGGGATTTGGGGCGCCACTTTTATAGGACAAGGGATAAGACTTCTAGAAATCAGGTTTTAAGTCCCCTAAACTGAAGAAAAAAGGTTAGGATAAGAGTAGGATAAGATTGGATAAGATAAGGTAAGATAAGATAAGGATTGGATAAGATAAGATAAGGTTGTTTTGGATAATGTTTTGGATAATTCTCCTTCTTTTGAGCTGATTCCTTATCTTCTTTATCTTTGACTTCTTTCTTCCATCTTCTTAGCTGATTTCAAGCCTTTATATCTTCAATTTCGTCCATCAACTTGCCTCCATGCTTGCACTACCCAATCTTGGCCCAAAAATGCTCTAGAATGCTCCAAATTGCTTCTTTTTGCATACTTGCCCTTAGAACCTGAAAATACATCAAACTAGCTTAAAAGACTACTTTAACTAAGGAAAAACAATATAAATGCACAAGAACAAGCTAACTAAGGTGCATAAATATGCCCCTATCAAATACCCCCACACTTAGCTTTTGCTAGTCCTCGAGCAAAACAAAATGAAACAAAACAAGTATAACACAACCTAAACATTCCAACAATTGTCTCAGGGATTTCCAATGCACACAACATGCCAAAGATCATTATTCCCATAGATTTTAGCCATCCTTACTCTTGAGCACATACTTAAACATAGTTACCATTCATTAGCTCGCATTTAACCAATTAAAACAATGTTTTGAATGTAGTAACATGCCTTAGAGAATTCCTCAATTCCTTACAAGGTATGCACTCAATTTTCACTCAGACTTTCTAACTACACACCTTACACTAGTTATATGTGAGAAGATTGATGTAAATATGAAAACGAACACTCACATATGTTTATAACAAAGAAAGCAATTTCTGGAGTTAATAAGCATATATAGATATGATCTCATGAATGGAATGCTACCACTTAGATGCGAGAACCAGTGACACCATATGCTCAACCCAAATTCAAACTCCACAAATTGAAACACACAACACTCAAGATTAAAGTCAAGGGTTGTAACGGGCTTGGGGGTATTGGCTAACAACGAAAGGATAGGAAAAACAAACGTTCTTAAAGCAATAGCAAGCAAAATAATGATAATGACACTTAGAATTCCCTTTAGCATGCAGAAATCAACTTTGAAACACAAAGGGAAAGTTCAAGCAACAATTAGGGCCGGATTCAATGTTTTGGACCCTTCCTTCAACAAACAACACTTGAGAACTCTTTTTTACATCTTTTCAACTCCCTTTTCATTCTTTTCACAACTTTTTCTTTTTTTCTTTCTATTTTCCACGAATTTTTCTTCTTCTTTTTTTTTTCTTTTTTCTTTTCTTTTCTTTGCCGTGCCTCATTCAAGACTTGGGCACACCCACCACAAAACTCACTTCCCCCACATTTGTTTTCTGCCAAACAATGATCAAAAGGAATTCATATTGAGTCATGCGTTACTATGCTTCAAGAACAAAGGTATGGATGGTCCTAATCTAGGCTAGGTGAGGATAATGTGGGTTAACAAAGAACATAGGCTAAACAAGGCTCAACGGGGTTAAAACCTACAAAACACAATGAAATAGGGAGATACGGCAATTTGGCTATGGTGGTCACTACACAACTTCATCTTGAATATGTGTTATGCAAATCAATAACATGCTTAAAATGAATTGGGCATGAGTTCTAGTGTTTGGAACTAAATGATGAAACGCCTTCTAAGTAGCAACCAAGCAAAGAATAATAAGATCATGCAACGACTTTAGAAAACAACAATGCACAGATTATTAACTCTCCAAATAAACGTTTAGGCTCAAGTCTCACAAGGTTGTAGCGTTAGTTTGAGTTCCTTCCTTCAAGCATGTTACAAAAACTGATTTTTCCATTATGATTGCATGTGAATTCATAAGTTATAACCACAACCAAGCATAAACCAAAGAGTAAATCAAACTTTCATCCATGTTTACAACTCTCTTTAACAGTCATGCAATTACAAACCGAATCCTCATCATTGTGTTGGAAGGTACCCTAAGACACAAACAAACACACAAAAACAACTCTTTTTGGTTTTTTCAAATATTTATGGGATTTTCGGATTTTTGAGTCAAAACACACTAAAACACACCAAAACAGCTTAAAAACACTTAAAAACAGCAAGGAACAACATTAGAAGTTATGGGTGATAAAACCCTACGAATTTGCATCAAAAACACTTTGTTTACCCCCCCACACTTAAATCAAACATTGTCCTCAATGTTTCAAGCATAAACTAACACAAATAAACAACAAACAAACAAAACAGCAACTCAACAATAAACAAAGCAGAAACGAAAACAACAACAAAGAGAAGGGTTTACGAACGCAAATCTGGAATTGGAGTGCTCCCTAGGTCTTCCTTTGTTGAATGCATGGGTTGCCTCCCAAGTAGCGCTTGCTTTAACGTCGTACAGCCGGACAAAGAACCCAATCACTCCAGTTTGTGGCAGATTTTGGGGCTTCTAGAGGGATTTGGGGGGCCACTTTTATAGGACAAGGGATAAGACTTCTAGAAATCAGGTTTTAAGTCCCCTAAACTGAAGAAAACAGGTTAGGATAAGAGTAGGATAAGATTGGATAAGATAAGGTAAGATAAGATAAGGATTGGATAAGATAAGATAAGGTTGTTTTGGATAATGTTTTGGATAATTCTCCTTCTTTTGAGCTGATTCCTTATCTTCTTTATCTTTGACTTCTTTCTTCCATCTTCTTAGCTGATTTCAAGCCTTTATATCTTCAATTTCGTCCATCAACTTGCCTCCATGCTTGCACTACCCAATCTTGGCCCAAAAATGCTCTAGAATGCTCCAAATTGCTTCTTTTTGCATACTTGCCCTTAGAACCTGAAAATACATCAAACTAGCTTAAAAGACTACTTTAACTAAGGAAAAACAATATAAATGCACAAGAACAAGCTAACTAAGGTGCATAAATATGCCCCTATCAAAAGCGCATGATAGAAATACAATCAAAGATCATTAAGTTCAATGAAAATCATAAGTATTGATGAGGCACTCGTAACTATGAAAGCGCATGATACTTATGCCAACAATTTACTTAACACGATTGTGACCAGCAACCTTCACTACTTGTGAATATAATTTCATAACGATTATGTGAAACTCCCTTATACTCTAGCATCAGATTTATGCATGAAAATTAAGGGTGCATTCCCAACCAACACACACAAATCAGTTTTAATTCAACAGATAAGTAAATTGAATTCATAGCTTATGAATCACAACTGGATGTAATCAAATCATATTGCAAGTATAACCATGGTTTCGAATTCCCCCCTAGCTACGAGGGGTTTAGTTCCTCATACACACAGAACAAAGAATAACAAGTTTATACATTGAAAACAAAAGAAAGAAAACACCTAAACACTCCAGCAATTCTAACTCGAATGGCAGGCACATCCAAGGGCTCTCCTCCTTCCTCTTTGTTGCGGCACAAGGTTTGGTGGTGAGTTTTTGGGGTTATGAATGGTGTAGAATGCTAGGTTTATGGCTAGGATGGATGTATGGTTCGGCAAGGGTTGTTTAAAGTCGAAAACTATGGAGAATGGTGAAGGAAGGGTGCGGCAGAGAGTGGGGAAGGATTTCTGGCGAGAATGGGTGAATGAATGATCCTCTTGTGGCTGCAACAAGGAAGTTTATTTAAAGGTTTCAGGAAATAAAACCCTAGGTTATTTAGGTAAACAGAAATTAAGTCAAAAGCTCTAAAAAGAGGAAACAAAATCAGAAAACTAAGGGAAAGTGCAAGGGATTTGCGGCAAGGATCTAAAATAAATTAGGAATGTGTTTTAATGCAAGGAAACAGGAAATAACCCTCTCCCTTGCACGGCAAGGAAGAGTAAAGGGCAAGGAGGTGCGGCTTGATGATTAGGAAAGGGAAAGTGTCTTTAAACAAAAGGGAAAGGGGTCCCCTTGCACGGCAAGGGAACGGGAGAAGGGGAAAGGTGCGGCGAGGACCTTCATGGTGCAAGGAATGTGTAGATTGTGTCCTAAAATGCATATGAGGTCTTCAAAGTTGCTGGAATTCAGGGACATTTAGGATTAGGAAAGGTCACACCAAAATAGGAAACCTTAGCTTAACTTTCCTACTTCAAGTAGGAATCCTTGTTTGAGTAGGAATCCTCATGTGATTAGGAATCCATCTTCAATTAGGAATCCTTCTTCAATTAGGAATCCTAACTCCTTCAAGACTTCAATTTCATCCATTCCTTTTGCTTCAAGCATGTGATAACCATTCCAAGCCCAAATTTGCTCCAAAATACATCTTCTTGCATACTTTGTCCTTAGAATCTGAAAACACACGAAAATGACTTTAAACACTAAAATAACTAAGGAAACACAACATAAATGCACAAGAACAAGCCAATTAAGTAGCATAAATATGCTCCTATCAAATTCCCCCACACTTAGCTTTTGCTAGTCCTCGAGCAAAACAAAACAAACAAAGAAAACAAAACTAAACAAAACAAACAAAACACAACCTAAGTAAACAAAACACACTCTAATCCTTCCAACATTTGCCTCAGGGATTTCCAATGCACATGACATGTTAAAAATCATCATTCCCACAGATTTTAGTCAACTTAACACTTGAGCACATACTTAACCACAGTCACCACTTACTAGTTCACATTTAACCAATTAAAACGATGTTTTGAATGTAGTAACATGCCTTAGAGAATTCACTCAATTCCTTACAAGATATGCACTCAATTTTCACACACATTTTCTGACTACACACCCTACATTAGGTATATGTGAGAAGATTGATGTAAACATGAAAACGAACACTCACATATATTGTAGCAAAGGAAGCAATTTCTGGAGTTAATAAGCATGTTTAGATATGATCTCATGAATGGAATGCTACTACTTAGATGCGAGAACCAGTGACACCATATGCTCATACCAATTCCAAACTCCACATATTGAATCACATAACACTCAAGATTGAAGTTAAGGGTTAAAACGGGCTAAGGGAAATGGTTAAGAAAGAAAGGATATGGAAAACAATGGTTCTTAAAGCAATAGTAAGCAAAGTAATGAAATTGACACTTAGAATTCATTTTTGAATGCAGAAATCAACTTTTAGACAAAAAGGGAAGATTTACACAACACTTAGGGCCGAATTCAATGTTTTGGACCCTTTCTACAACAAACAACACTTTAGAACTCTTTTTCTCATATTTTTCAACTGTTTTCACAACTTTTCACAACTTTTCTTTTCTTTTCTACCCGTGCCTTATTTCTTTTTCTTGGCACAAACACACACAAATCCCTTCCCCCACACTTGTTTTTCTGCAAGAAGACAATCAAAAGGAATTCTTTTTAAGTCATGCTTCACTATGCTTTATGAACAAGGGTATGGATGGTCCTAATCTAGGCTAGGTGAGGATAGTGTGGGTTAACAAAGAACATATGGTTAACTGGTGTGAGAATTACTTGACACTCAAATTAAAACCCTATCGACGTAGTATATGAAAGTAGGGATCGTTTAAGGCCGGGGATTAGAAGGGATGCTAATCTATACAAATTAAACTCTAAAACACTAAAACTGGACTCTAGACAATGAAAACAGGTACTATGGGTCAATCTGAACGAATTTTAACTTCAAACAACTTAAAACAACCTAACTTGACTCAAATAACACAAAACAAACTTAAAACAACAAATAAAACTCAACTAGGCAGATTCTAGACACTAGAGACTCAAAACAGGCTAAATAGACTCAAAACAACCAAACTAACTTAAACAGACTCAAAACAGATTCTAAGGGATGAATTGGATGACTTTTGGACTAGTTAGACTCAAAACACTAAAAGGAGACAGATTTGGACGAATTTAAACAAACTAAGACTCAATTAAGAACTAGGGGGGTTTTTTGGACGAATTAAGCAAAACTAAGCAGATTTAAGCAAACAAAGTAAATTGAAAGAGATAAAGGTGAATTCAGGGGTGAAAACTAGTTAGAGGGTTCTTCTCCACACATGAACATATGCATACGAATTGATTTCCAGTTATTCTTCCGATAAACCATGAATGACAATGCTCCAAATTAATTGTATAGAACTAATTAATTCTCAGATTTCCCTAATTCATTGAATTGAATGGATAACGCATCACAACCAAATTATTCTTATCAAGTTCCCTAACTATGGAATACGCATGATAGAGATACATATCAAAGATCATTAAGTTCCATGGAAATCATAAACATTGACAAGGCATTCATAACTATGGAATACGCATGTTACTCCTGCCTAGGATTTACTTAACACAATTGTGACTAGCAATCTTTACTACTTGTGAATATAAGTTCATAACGATTAGGTGAAATTCCCTTATATCCTAGCATCAAATTCATGCATGTAAACTAAGTAGGCCTCCTTAATCAACACACAAGAACAAGTTCTTCATAAAACAGATAAGTAAATCACATTCATAATTTATGAAACAATAACTGAAGGTAATCAATTCATATCAAACATATGTCCATGGCTTTGAATCCACCTCTAACTAAAACGAAATTAGTTCCACATGTTCAACATAATTGAAAAGCAAGTTAAATTAAACATAGAAACGAAACAAGAGAAGAAAGAACTCCTCCCTCTCTAATGGAAGCCACGGCACAGCCTTGTCTTCCCTTCTCTGCAGCAAAATATGGATTTCTGAATGTATATGGGGGTGTAGAATTCGTATGGATGGGTGGTGGTCTGCGGCAGGGCTTGGGAATATGTATATATAGCATGGCAAACCCTAGGGAAATCAGTTTAGGACTTGGACTCAGCATAAGCAAGGGATTAGGACCCTAGGTGCGGCAGAATATGTAGGAAAAAGGATTTGTGGTCCAATTAATTTCTGAAAAGGATTTGTAGAACCCAAATCCACAAGGAAAAGTCCTAACAATCAGAATCCAAGAGGGAAAGGGCCTGAAAGGTGCGGCACAAAGGGATAAGGCAGGGAATGCCTTGCAAGGCAAGGAAAAAGGATTCTAGAAGGGAAGGAGACGCCAGATTTATAGGGTTCTAGAAAGAATGTGTTTCTGGGCAGATTTTGGGGTTTCTAGAAGAGTTTGGGGCGCCACTTTTGTAGGAGAATGGATAGGACTTCTAGAAATCAGGTTTTAAGTCCCCTAAACTGAAGAAAACAGGTTAGGATAAGATTAGGATAAGATAAGGTAAGGATTGGATAAGATAAGATAAGATAAGGTTGTTTTGGATAATGTTTTGGATAATTCTCCTTCTTTTGAGCTGATTCCTTATCTTCAATGATTTGAATTTATTTCTCCAACCTTCTTAGCTGATTTCAAGCCTTTATATCTTCAATTTCGTCCATCAACTTGCCTCCATGCTTGCACTACCCAATCTTGGCCCAAAAATGCTCTAGAATGCTCCAAATTGCCTCTTTTTGCCATCTTGACACTTTGAACCTACAAATACACGAAAATAGCTTAAAATACAAAATTAACTAAGAACTAACAACGTAAATGCATGAAAACAAGCTAACTAAGTCGCATAAATATGCTCCTATCATTAACAAAGAACATAAGCTAACAAGGCTCAACGGGGCTAAACTTAAACACATAATGAAATAAGGGTCACGGCAATTTGGCTGTGGTGGTGGTCACTACACAACTTCATCTTGATATGTGTTATGCAAATCAATGTCATGCTTTGAATGGAACGGGTATAAGTTCTAGTATTTGGAACTAAATGATGAAACGCCTTCTAAGTAGCAACCAAGCACAAAATAATGAGAGCATGCAACAACTTTAGAAAACAAGAATGCACAGATTATCAACTCTCCAAAGAACGTTTTAAGCTCAAGTCTCACAGGGTGGTAGCGTTAATTTGAGTTCTGATGCGAAATATATAAGCACACAAATTAAACCCTCTTTTTATCAATTGTAGCAAAGTATGTAAGTAGGGATCGTTCTAGGCCGGGGATTAGGAGGGATTGCTAACTCACTTGAAAACTGACTCAAAAACTTAAAACAAAGTTAAAACACTAAATTAGACTCAAAGAATGCAAAACTATACTTTAAAACACTAAAACAAACCAAAAGACTCAAAACAGCAAACAAACACTCAAAACTGCCTTAAAACCACTTTCTGGGCAGTTTTGAGCACTGAGGAAGAATTTGGACGAAAGTATGTTATAACTGGACTCAAGACACTTAAAAACACAAACTTAAATCACTTTCTAACTAATTTGACACTTCAAAATAAAGGGGGAATTGGTTTTGACTAATTTGAAAACAAAACATAAACTTTGTAAAACAAAACAGATTTTAAAATGAATTTGGTTTAAATGAATGGATGGAAGGCTAGCTAAGGGGTTCTTCTCCACACATGTCATACTTGCATACAAAACGATTTCTAATTGCAATTCAATAAACCACGAATTCTCAACACCCCAAGTTAATTAGGTCCGCTTAAATTAACTTTCAGATTTCCCTTATGTCAATGAATTGGACGGAAAATGCGCATCACAATCAAATTATTCTTCAAGAGTTCTCTATATGAAAGCGCATACTAGAGATACAATCAAAGATCATTACGTTCAACGGAAATCATAAGTATTGACGAGGCACTTGTAACTATGAAAGCGCATGATACTTATGCCAAGAATTTACTTAACACAATTGAGATCATCAACCTTTACTACTTGTGAATATAAGTTTGTAACGATTAGGTGAAACTTCCTTATGTCCTAGCATTAGATTTATGCATGACAATTAAGCGTGCACTCTCAACCAACACACACAAATCAGTTTAATTCAAATAGATAAGTAAATTGAATTCACAACTTATGAAACGCAATTAGAGGTAATCAAGTCATATAGCAACATAAACATGGTTTCGAATACCCCCCTAGCCAAGGGGGGTTTAGTTCCTCATACGTACAAAACAAAGAGTATTGAATTTAAACATTGAAATCAAAGGAAAGGAAACACCTAAAACTTCCAGCAATTCGAACTTGAATGGCATGCACGTCCAAGGCTTCTTCTCCTCTTCTTTGCTGTGTCACAGGGACTCGAGACAGGTTTAGGGACTTAGGTGTATGGGTGAAAGGATATGGAGTGGTGCAGTAGTGTTTAGGGGGAATGGATGGTGCGGCAAGGTCAGGAAGTATGGTGGTGTGCTAATGAAGGTTGCGGCGTGGCATGTGTGTAGTGTAGATGGCGTGAATGATGTATATGGAGGGTGGTACCTGCGGCAAAGGGTGTAGAAATATATATATATAGGCACCAAAAACCCTAGGTAAATCAGATTAGGACTTCTAGAAAGCCAAATCCATCCGGAAATAGGTTTAAAACAATCAGATTTTTAATGGGAAAAGGCCTAAGGTGCGGCAGGTTTGGATAAGGAGGGATAAGGCTTCTAGAAAGCCTTGCAAGGCAAGCAAATCAGATTTTCTAGAAGGCTAGGTGCGGCATGGAGGAGATAAGATAAGATAAGGTTGGATAAGATAAGGATAAGATAAGGTAGTTTTGGATAATGTTTTGGATAATTCTCCTTCTTTGTAGCTGATTCCTTATCTTCTTTGCACATTCCTAGCCTCTCTTGAACTTCAAATTCGTCCATCCTCTTGGCTCCAAGCATATGATGTCCATTCCAAGCTCAAATGTGCTCCAAAAGGCTCCAAAATGCATCCTTTTGCATACTTTGCCCTTAAAACCTGAAAATACATCAAACTAGCTTAAAAGACTACTTTAACTAAGGAAAAACAACATAAATGCACAAGAACAAGCTAACTAAGGTGCATAAATATGCCCCTATCAAATTCCCCCACACTTAGCTTTTGCTAGTCCTCGAGCAAAACAAAACGAAACAAAATAAACAAAACGAAACAAAACAAGTATAACACAACCTAAACCTTCCAACAATTGTCTCAGGGATTTCCAATGCACATGACATGTTAAAAATCATCATTCCCACAGATTTTGGCCATCTTTACGCTTAAGCACATACTTAATCATAGTCACTACTTACTAGTTCACAAATAACCAATTAAAATGATGTTTTGAATGTAGTAACATGCCTTAGAGAATTCCCTCAATTCCTTACAAGATGCACTCAATCTTCACTCAGATTTTCTAACTACACACCCTACACTAGTTATATGTGAGAAGATTGATGTAAATATGAAAACGAACGCTCACATATATGTATAACAAGAAAAGCAATTTCCGGAGTTAATAACATGTTTAGATATTATCTCATGAATGGAACGCTACTACTTAGATGCGAGAACCAGTGACACCATATGCTCAAACCAAAACCAAACTCCACAAATTGAAACACACAACACTCAAGATTAAAGTCAAGGGTTGTAACGGGGCTTGGGGAGTTGGCTAACAACGAAAGGATAGGAAAAACAAACGTTCTTAAAGCAATAGCAAGCAAAATAATGAAATCGAACTTAGAATTTCCTTTAGCATGCAGAAATCAACTTTTAAACACAAAGGGAAGATTCAAGCAACAATTAGGGCCGGATTCCATGTTTTGGACCCTTCCTTCAACAAACAACACTTGAGAACTCTTCTTCACATCGTTTCAACTCCTTTTTCATTCTTTTCACAACTTTTTCTTTTTTTTCTTTCTATTTTCCACGAATTTTTCTTCTTCTCTTTTTTTTTTCTTTTTCTTTTCTTTGCCGTGCCTCATTCAAGACTTTGGCACACCCACAACAAAACTCACTTCCCCCACACTTGTTTTCTGCCAAACAATGATCAAAAGGAATTCATATTGAGTCATGCGTTACTATGCTTCAAGAACAAAGGTATGGATGGTCCTAATCTAGGGTAGGTGAGGATAATGTGGGTTAACAAAGAACATAGGCTAAACAAGGCTCAACGGGGTTAAAACCTACAAAACACAATGAAATAGGGGAGATACGGCAATTTGGCTATGGTGGTCACTACACAACTTCATCTTGAATATGTGTTATGCAAATCAATAACATGCTTAGAATGAATTGGGCATGAGTTCTAGTGTTTGGAACTGAATGATGAAACGCCTTCTAAGTAGCAACCAAGCAAAGAATAATGAGATCATGCAACGACTTTAGAAAACAACAATGCACAGATTATTAACTCTCCAAATAAACGTTTAGGCTCAAGTCTCACAAGGTTGTAGCGTTAGTTTGAGTTCCTTCCTTCAAGCATGTTACAAAAACTGATTTTTCTTTTATGATTGCATGTGAATTCATAAGTTATAACCACAACCAAGCATAAACCAAAGAGTAAATCAAACTTCCATCCATGTTTACAACTCTCTTTAACAGTCATGCAATTACAAACCGAATCCTCATCATTGTGTTGGAAGGTACCCTAAGACACAAACAAACACACAAAAACAACTCTTTTTTGGGTTTTGTAAGACAATTTTTCAAATTTTTATGGGATTTTCGGATTTTTGAGTCAAAACACACTAAAACACACCAAAACAGCTTAAAAACACTTAAAAACAGCAAGGAACAACATTAGAAGTTATGGGTGATAAAACCCTACGAATTTGCATCAAAACACTTTGGTTACCCCCCCCCCCCCCCCAACACTTAAATCAAACATTGTCCTCAATGTTTCAAGCATAAACTAACACAAATAAACAACAAACAAACAAAACAGCAACTAAACAATAAACAAGGCAGAAACGAAAACAACAACAAAGGGAAGGGTTTAGGAACGCAAATCTGGAATTGGAGTGCTCCCTAGGTCTTCCTTTGTTGAATGCATAGGTTGCCTCCCAAGTAGCGCTTGCTTTAACGTCGTACAGCCGGACGAAACGCCCATTCATTCCAGATTGGTACCCACGGCATCCAAGGAGATGTCATCCACGGTTTGCTCCATAAAGCTCTCATGATATGGCTTCAATCGGTGCCCATTCACCTTGAATTCTTGTCCACTTTTCAAGCTTTTGATTTGCACTGCACCATGAACAAAAACATTAGTAACAACAAATGGGCCAACCCACTTGGAACATAACTTACCAGGAAACAACCGAAGACGGGAATTCAATAGCAACACTTTCTGCCCAATTGAGAATGATTTGCCACGAATCATCTTGTCATGAAAGGCCTTGGTCTTCTCTTTGTAGATTCGGGCATTCTCATATGTTCGTTCCTTATCTCCTCAAGTTCATTCAATTGGAGCTCCCTATGCATTCCAGCCGCATCTAACTCCAAATTGAATGTTTTCACGGCCCAATGCGCCTTGTGCTCTAATTCCACAGGTAAGTGACATGGTTTGCCATATATTAGCCGGAATGGGGACATGCCAAGGGGTGTTTTGTAAGCCGTGTGATAGGCCCACAATGCATCATTCAAGCGCAAGCTCCAATCCTTCCTTGTAGGCCCCATGGTTTTATCTATGATTTGTTTGATCTCTCGGTTAGAAACCTCGGCCTGGCCATTCGTTTGAGGATGGTAAGGTGTAGAAACCTTATGATTGACATTGTACTTCCTCAACAATGCCTCAATTGTTCGATTGCAAAAGTGCGACCCTCCATCACTAATGATCACCCGTGGCATGCCAAACCTTGCAAAAATGTTAGTTCTAATAAAATCTGCAACCACTTTAGAATCATTAGTCCGGGTGGCCTTTGCTTCCACCCATTTTGAGACATAATCCACGGCAAGTAATATGTAAAGGAAACCATGCGATGAAGGAAATGGGCCCATGAAATCAATGCCCCAAACATCAAAAATTTCACGAATCTCAATGTCGAACTCTTGAAGTAGCAACATCCAACGAATTAGCCGTGGCTTGGCCTCCTTTTTGGTGAGCAAGTACTTCAATGCTGCATGGTCAGTGAACACAATTACTTTAGTACCAATTAGATATGATCTAAACTTATCTAAAGCAAAAACAACGGCAAGAAGTTCTTTTTCCGTAGTGGAATAGTTCAACTGGGCATCATTCAACGTCCGTGAGGCATAGTAGATGACATGCGGTCTCTTGTCCTTTCTTTGTCCCAAAACAGCCCCTAAACCATAATTGGACGCATCACACATAAGCTCGAAAGGTAGGCTCCAATCCGGTGGAACAATAATGGGTGCCGTGGTCAACAACTCCTTGAGTTGGTTGAATGATGTCGTGCACTCCTTGGTGAATTCAAACGCCACTTCTTTTTGTAGGAGACGGCAAAGAGGTTGTGCAACCTTTGAGAAATCTTTGATAAACCTACGATAGAAACCTGCATGGCCAAGAAAAGAACGAACCTCTCTAACCGAAGTCGGAGAGGGTAAGTGACGTATAAGATCTATCTTTGACTTATCAACCTCAATGCCGTTTTCAGAGATGATATGACCTAGAACTATGCCTTGTTTAACCATGAAATGACATTTTTCCCAATTAAGAACAAGGTTAGTTTCAATGCAACGTTTTAGAATCAAACTAAGATTATTCAAGCAACTATCAAAGGAGTCACCAAAAACGCTAAAATCATCCATGAAAACTTCAATTATTTTCTCAACATAATCAGAAAATATGCTCATCATGCATCTTTGAAATGTGGCAGGTGCATTACATAAACCAAAAGGCATGCGACGATATGCAAAAGTACCAAAGGGGCATGTGAAAGTAGTTTTTTCTTGATCCTCGGGTGCTATGACAATTTGATTATAACCAGAATAACCATCAAGAAAACAATAGAAAGCATAACCCGCTAACCTCTCAAGCATTTGGTCAATAAACGGCAATGGGAAGTGATCCTTCCTCGTGGTGGCGTTTAGCTTCCTATAGTCGATGCACACCATCCAACTGGTTTGAATGTGATGTGAGAATTACTTGTCACTCAAATTAAAACCCTATCGACGTAGTATATGAAAGTAGGGATCGTTTTAGGCCGGGGATTAGAAGGGATGCTAATCTACACAAGTTAGACTCTTAAAACAATAAACTGGACTTAAAACAATGAAAACAAGTACTAGGGATCAATTTGGACGAATTTTAACTCTAGACACCTTTAAACAACCTAACTTGACTCAAATAACTCAAAACAAACTCAAAACAGCAAATAGAATTCAATTAAACAGTTTCTGGACTCTAAAGACTCAAAACAAGCTAAATAGACCTAAAACACACAAAGCAAGTTATCTAGACTCAAAACTAACACCTAAGATTGATTTGAACGAAATTAAGACTCAAATTGACTCAAAAGACTAGAAGACTCAAGAATTGACGAATTTAGACTATCTTAACACAAATTAAAAGCAAGGGATTGTTTGAAAACGGATTTAAACTTAAGCAAAACAGAATTGTAAAGACAACTTAAAAAGGCATGAAATTGGTGATTTAAATGGGTGAATGGCTAGTTAGAAGGATCCTTATCCACACATAAACATATGCATACAACTTGATTCCCAGTTACTCTTTCGATAAACCATGAATGACAATGTTCCGAATTAATTGTATTGAACTAATCAATTCCCAGATTTCCCTAGATTCATTGAATTGAATGGATAACGCATCACAACCAAATTATTCTTTCTCAAACTCCCTAACTATGGAATACGCATGATAGAGACATTCAACAAAGATCATTAAGTTCAATGGAAATCATGAACATTGACAAGGCATTCATAACTATGGAAGACGCATGTTAATCCAGCCTAGGGTTTACTTAACATGATTGTGACTAGCAACCTTTACTACTTGTGAATATAAGTTCATAACGATTAGGTGAAATTCCCTTATATTCTAGCATCAAATTCATGCATGTGAACTAAGTATGCATCCTTAATCAACACACAAGAACAAGTTCTTAATAAAACAGATAAGTAAACCACATTCACAATTTATGAAATCATAACTGGAGTAAATCAAATCATAAGAAACATATATTCATGGCTTCAAATTCCCCCTCTAACTAATAGGGGTTTAGTTCCTCATGATAGCAATTAAACAAAGAAAACTGAATTGAAACATTGAAAACAAAGATAGACAACACCTAAGAACGCTCCAGCAGTAGTCACGACTTAGAGTGGCACCTTCTCCTTCCTTCCTTGAATAGCTGCGGCACAAGAGGGTTTTCTGGGTTTGTGTGGATGATACGGCACGGCAGAGGGTGAATTAGGTCAGAAACTATGGAGAATGGTGAAGGAAAGGGGCGGCAGAGAGTGGTGGATGATTTCTGGCGTGAATGATGTATATGGAGGGTTTTGTCTACGGCAAAGGGTTGATTAATATATATATAGGCACCAAAAACCCTAAGTGAATTAGATTAGGACTTCTAGAAAGCCAAATCCATCCAGAAATAGGCTCAAAACAATCAGATTTCCAATGGGAAAGGGCCTAAGGTACGGCAGACTTGGATAAGGAGGGATAAGGCTTCTAGAAAGCCTTGCAAGGCAAGGAAATCAGGTTTTCTGGAAAGCTAGGTGCGGCAAGGCTTAGGGTTTCTAGAACTTTAATTTAAATGTCCCCCAATCAGAAAATAAACCCTCATTGTACCAGGAATTGAATTAGAAAAGGATTAGGATAGGATAAGGTTTGTTAAGATAAGATAAGGATTGGATAAGATAAGATAAGATAAGGTTGTTTGGATAATGTTTTGGATAATCCTCCTTCTTTTGAGCTGATTCCTTATCTTCAATGATTTGAATTTATGTCTCCAACCTTGAAACATATTCCCAACTCCATTTAAACTCCAAATTCGTCCATCTTCATGCCCATTGCTTGTGCTATCCATTCCAAGCCCAGGTTTGCTCTAAAATGCTCCAAAATGCATCTTTTTGCCAACTTTGCTTCTTGGACCTAAAAACACACGAAAATGACTTTAAACACTATACTAAGCAACAAATAGCTAAGCAAATGCAAGGAAACACACTAACTAAGTAGCATAAATATGCTCCTATCAGAATGCGCATAGGAACAAGTTCATTCTCGGCATTGGGTACCACTGTCACGCCAGATTTCGTTGGCACACATTGAACGGGTGAAACCCACCTACTATCCGAGATTGGATAGATCACTCCACAATCCAAAAGCTTGATTATCTCCTTCTTCACAACTTTCATCATCGGAGGGTTGAGACGGCGTTGAGCCTCTCGAGATGTTTTGGACCCCTCCTCTAGAAGTATGCGATGCATGCACGTAGTAGGGCTAATTCCCTTTATGTCGGCCAAAGTCCATCCAATTGCCATTTTGTACTCTTTTAGCACCCTCACCAATTTGTTTTCCTCTTGTGTCGTGAGTGAGGATGAGATGATGACGGGCAACGTTTCATCCTCTCCCAAGAAAACGTACTTCAAGTGACTCGGCAAAGGCTTAAGTTCAAGTGTAGGTGGCTGCACAACTGAGGGAAGCATCTTATTAGCCGAAACTGAACTTAGAATTGGGTCCAAAAACTTACCAGATTGTGATGGCAATGACTTGAGGGCAGCCACCATCTCAATGACATCCTCACTAGGGGGCACGGCAAAGGATGCTTCATGTATGCCGTGGGTTTCCTTGGTGGCTGTTTCATTGTTTTGCATGTCCTTTCCTTGTGTAATGGCCAATTCAAGTGCATCGTCCTTCAAATTGTCCAAATGGTCCTGCGCCAAAGAGTCAATTATATCAATAGCAAAACATGAATGATTCTCACTAGGGTACTTCATAGAATCAGAAAGATTGAAATTAATAACTTCTCCATCAAATTCCATCGTCAAAGTGCCATTAAACACATCAATCTTCGTACGAGCAGTTTTCATGAATGGCCTTCCAAGGAGGATGGGCAATGACAGGGAATGGTCTGATTCATCCATTTCAAGCACGTAGAAATCCGCCGGGAATATCAAGTGATTAACCTGCACCAAAACATCCTCCAAAACTCCCTTTGGATCGGCATTAGATCTATCGGCCAATTGTATGATAACACCATCGTTTTTCAACGCTCCTAGGTTCATAGATGCATAAATTGAATATGGCATGACATTTATAGATGCACCTAAGTCTAACATGGCAGATTCAAACCTAGAATTACCAATAACACACGGAATTGTAAAACTACCCGAATCTTTGCATTTAGGGGGCAGTTTGCGTTGCAAGATGGCTGAGACGTTTTCACCCACTTTTACAACCTCCTTGGTCGAAATCCTCCTCCTATTAGTGCAAAGTTCCTTCAAGAACTTGGCGTACCTGGGGACTTGCTTAATTGCATCCAAAAGGGGAATATTGACTTGAACTTTCCTAAACGTCTCAAGAATGTCCTTTTCAGCTTCTTCTTTCTTTGTTTGCTTGAACCTATTTGGAAAAGGAACATTCGAAGGAAAAACATTAGTAGGAACTGAATTTGACACGTTCTTACCTCTATTGGACAAATTAGATGGTTTAGGATCACTTAGGGCTTGTGGCAAAGGTGTTTCCACCTTTGCCGTGAGTGGGCCTTGCTCCTCCTCTTCAATTCTCAACTCTTCCTCCTCGTTGGAACATGATTTGGATGGTTTAGGGTCAGATCCTACTTGCTTTCCACTTCGCAAACTCATGGCTTTTGCAGATTCGAATCCACCTTTTGGATTGACAACGGTTGAACTTGGCAACTTACCTTGCTCTCGAAATTGCCCCATGAACTCAGCAATCTGCCCTACTTGCTTCTCCAACTCATCCACCTTCTTGTCCCTAGTTTGCATACCCTGCGCCATAGAAGTTAGTAATTGAAAAATCTGATCATTATCAATTGAAGAACCTGATTTGTTTTGGGCAGGTTGTGCTTGGGCTTGTATTGGTGCCAACGGCTTTTGATAGAAACCCGAGGGTTGTTGCCTAAATCCGCTTTGTTGTTGGCCTTGTTGGGGTTCTCACCATTTGAAATTTGGATGATCACGCCAACCGGGATTGTAAGTATTGGAAAAGGGGTCACCACGGTTTTGGTATTGATTCCCAAAATCCACGGCATTGAGTGTCTCCCACCCTCCATTCTCTATCAATTGTGGGCACTTATCCGTGGGATGTCCTTGCATGGAGCACACGCCACAAGAAGCCTCGGTTTGCACTTTTGGTCCTTCAACAACCTGAGAAAGAAGAGTGGTAAGGTTAGCCATTTGATTTTGAAGTTCGGTTATAGCACTTACCTCATTCACTTGGTGTTGCCGTGGAATGCTCCTTTGTCCAACACCTTCGTATTGTTGAGCGTTCAACACTCGATTAGCAATCAAGGTCTTTGCAGCCGTGGAGGTCTTGTCCACCAAGGCTTCTCCCGCTGAGGCATCTAACATTTGACGTTCGATTGGTAGAAGTCGCTCGTAGAAGTATTGTAGGAGAAGTTCCTCCTTCATCTGATGCTATGGACATGAAGCAACAAGAGATTTAAAATGTTCATAATACGTAGGAAAAGACTGATAGGAGCATATTTATGCTACTTATTTAGTGTGTTTTCTTGCATTTGTTTAGCTAGTTGTTGCTTAATATAGTGTTTAAAGTCATTTTCGTGTGCTTTTAGGTCCAAGAAGCAAAGTTGGCAAGAAGATGCATTTTGGAGCATTTTAGAGCAAATCTGGGCTTGGAATGGATAGCACAAGCAATGGGCATGAAGATGGACGAATTTGGAGTCCAAATGGAGTTAGGAATATGTTTCAAGGTTGGAGAAATAAATTCAAATCATTGAAGATAAGGAATCAGCTCAAAAGAAGGAGAATTATCCAAAACATTATCCAAAACAACCTTATCTTATCTTATCTTATCCCATCCTTATCCTATCTTACCTTACCTTATCCAATCTTATCCTAATCTTATCCTAACCTGTTTTCTTCAGTTTAGGGGACTTAAAACCTGATTTCTAGAAGTCCTATCCATTCCCCTACAAAAGTGGCGCCCCAAACTCTTCTAGAAACCCCAAAATCTGCCCAGAAACACATTCTTTCTAGAAGCCTAATGATAGGAGCATATTCATGCACCTTAGTTAGCTTGTTCTTGTGCATTTATGTTGTTTTTCCTTAGTTAAAGTAGTATTTTAAGCTAGTTTGATGTATTTTCAGGTTCTAAGGGCACGTATGCAAAAGGATGCATTTTGGAGCTTTTTGGAGCACATTTGAGCTTGGAATGGATATCATATGCTTAGAGCCAAGAAGATGGACGAATTTGGAGTCCAAATGGAGTTAGGAATATGTTTCAAGGTCCAATTGACAAAGAGGGCAAAAAGAAGCAATTTGGAGCATTCTAGAGCATTTTTGGGCCAAGATTGGGTAGTGCAAGCATGGAGGCAAGTTGATGGACGAAATTGAAGATATAAAGGCTTGAAATCAGCTAAGAAGATGGAAGAAAGAAGTCAAAGATAAAGAAGATAAGGAATCAGCTCAAAAGAAGGAGAATTATCCAAAACATTATCTAAAACAACCTTATCTTATCTTATCTTATCCAATCCTTATCCTAATCTTACCTTACCTTATCCAATCTTATCCTAATCTTATCCTAACCTGTTTTCTTCAGTTTAGGGGACTTAAAACCTGATTTCTAGAAGTCCTAATCTGATTCATCTAGGGTTTTTGGTGCCTATATATATATATTTCTCCACCCTTTGCCGTGCACACCACCTCCATATACATCATTCACGCCAGAAATCATCCACCACTCTCTGCCGCACCATACATCCATCCTAGCCATTAACCCAGCCTTCTACACCATTCATAACCCCCTAAACCTGTCCCAAGACCTTGTGCCGCAGCAAAGAAGAGGAGGAGGAGAAGCCTGGGACGTGCATGCCATTCAAGTTTGAATTGCTGGAAGTTTTAGGTGTTTTCTTTCCTTTGGTTTCAATGTTTAAATTTAATACTCTTTGTTTTGTACGTATGAGGAACTAAACCCCCCTCTGGCTAGGGGGGGATTCGAAACCATGTTTATGCTTGCTATATGACTTGATTACCTCTAATTGCGTTTCATAAGTTGTGAATTCAATTTACTTATCTATTTGAATTAAACTGATTTGTGTGTGTTGGTTGAGAGTGCACGCTTAATTGTCATGCATAAATCTAATGCTAGGATATAAGGAAGTTTCACCTAATCGTTACAGAATTATATTCACAAGTAGTAAAGGTTGATGATCTCAATTGTGTTAAGTAAATTCTTGGCATAAGTATCATGCGCTTTCATAGTTACAAGTGCCTCGTCAATACTTATGATTTCCATTGAACGTAATGATCTTTGATTGTATCTCTAGTATGCGCTTTCATATAGAGAACTCTTGAAGAATAATTTGATTGTGATGCGCAGTTTCCATCCAATTCATTGACATAAGGGGAATTTGAGAGTTAATTTAAGCGGACCTAATTAACTTGGAGTGTTGAGAATTCGTGGTTTATTGAATTGCAATTAGAAATCGTTTCGTATGCAAGTATGACATGTGTGGAGAAGAACCCCTTAGCTAGCCTTCCATCCATTAATTTAAACCAATTTCGTTTTACAATCTGTTTTGTTTTACAAAGTTTTTGTTTTGTTTTCAAATTCGTCAAAACCAAATCCCCCTTTACTTTGTTGAGTCATATTAGTTAGAAACTGTTTTAGTTTGTGTTTTTGAGTGTTTTGAGTCAAGTTAAAACTTATTTTCGTCCAAAATTATGTTTAGAGTCCAAAACAGCCAGTTTGTGTTTTTAAGGCAGTTTTGAGTGTTTGTTTGCTGTTTTGAGTCTTTTGGTTTGTCTTAGTGTTTTAAAGTATAGTTTTGCATTCTTTGAGTCTAATTTAGTGTTTTAACTTTGTTTTAAGTTTTTGAGTCAGTTTTCAAGTGGTTTAGCAATCCCTCCTAATCCCCGGCCTAGAACGATCCCTACTTACATACTTTGCTACAATTGATAAAAAGAGGGTTTAATTTGTGTGCTTATATATTTTGCATCAAATTTTTGGCGCCGTTGCCGGGGATTAGCAATCCCTTGGTTCTTTTCTTTTCGTTTATTTTGTTTTTGTTTTAGTTTCTGACTTTATGTTGTTTTCTTGTTTTCTTTAGCTAATCCCCTTTGTTTTTGTTTGTGTCTTTTACTTTTGATATTTGATTTAGTTTTACTTCTTTGGTTTCAGGTACATAGAGAAGTAAGACATGGCACTTGCTAACATTCAAGCTCAATTGGCGAATCTTACTTCTCAATTGTCCCAGATTGCCGAAACAACCACAATGCACACTGCTCAAACTCATCAACGTGCTCAATTCACTGCCCACGGAGGTGCTTGGGGTTATCAAGGCCATAGCCAATCATGGGACAACATGTTTTCCAACGCTTACAATTCGGATTGGAGAGATTATTCAGATTACATGTGGGGAGAACCTGAACGATTCCAACAAGGTGGATATTGGCAGCAAGAAGAGGAGTTCTATTCAAGACCTATGCAGCCACCATCGCCTCCCCCACAACAATTGCAATCGAATTCATGTATGCCCATGAGTTATGATGAAATTCTTGATGTACTAACCTCTTTGACGCAGGGCTCACAACAAGAAGAATACTCACAGCCATCTGAGGAGTTCTATCAATGGCCATATGCACCATCACAGCCTCCACCACAATTTTCCCAAACAAATTCAGGTACGTCAATGGATAATGACCAAATTGTTCAATTACTCACCTCTTTGACACAGGAAGCAGAGAATCAAGACCAAAGGATGAGCGAATTGAAAAATCAAATGGGAGAGATCATGGAGTTCATGGCACAAATTCAAGAACAACGTGAACTCTCCAACTCAACTACTGTCAATTCGATGGGAGACTTTGAAATTGCTGAAGCTATCACTTTGGAAAGTGCTATGGAGGTTGGAGCGGACCTAAAAACGTCCAAACATAGCCTAGAAGTGGATGTGGAGCTGCTGATTGAGGAGGAGGAAGAAGACACACCCACAACAAGGGAAGAACAACCCTTGCCGCAGCCCCCTAAGCTCTCTCAACCACCCACCACAAGTAAGGACGTCCCAAATTCATTTAATTCTAATGTTATTCCTCCAAATGTCCCTTTTCCTCGCAGGTTTTTGATTCCCAAGAAAGAAGAGAGTGAAAAGGACATCATGCAAACCCTTCCAAAGGTGCAAAGTGATATCCCAATTCTTGGCACACCAAATCAAGTTCCAGATTGTGTTGCAGTGTTCAAAGAACCTTGTATGTCGAGGAGAATGATTCAAGAGCAAGAAGTGGCTGGAGCATATGAAGAATGCATCAAGGAGGATGTTCATGAGACAACAAAGCCCAAAGAAGTTCAATTTTATGACACGGGACAAGTCACAACCATCACAGTAAATCTGGCCAAGTTTAAAATCCCTGAAACATTCAAAGATGTGGTGTTTGTAATCGAGTTTATGTCGGAGCAAGCAAGTAAGCCATATTCTCCAATTTTGATTTTGTTTTCTACTAATTTGCTGATTTTGATGATTCAGGCACCCACATTAGTGTTTCAACCATTGCCGGATCATTTCAAATATCACCTTCCATTCAAAGATCAATTCCATGCCGTGGCCTCCCATGAAGCTTAATTGGAGGTTTCGTCCGGCTGTACGACGTTAAAACAAGCGCTACTTGGGAGGCAACCCATGCATTCAACAAAGGAAGACCTAGGGAGCACTCCAATTCCAGATTTGAGTTCCTAAACCCTTCTCTTTGTTGTTGTTTTCGTTTCTGCCTTGTTTCTTGTTTAGTTGCTGTTTTGTTTGTTTGTTTGTTTATTTGTGTTAGGTTATGCTTGAAACATTGAGGACAATGTTTGATTTAAGTGTGGGGGGGTAACCAACATGTTTTGATGCAAATTCGTAGGGTTTTATCACCCATAACTTCTAATGTTGTTCCTTGCTGTTTTTAAGTGTTTTTAAGCTGTTTTGGTGTGTTTTAGTGTGTTTTGACTCAAAAATCCGAAAATCCCATAAAAATTTGAAAAATGGTTTTAAAAAAACCCAAAAAGAGTTGTTTTTGTGTGTTTGTTTGTGTCTAGGGTACCTTCCAACACAATGATGAGGATTTGGTTTTTAATTGCATGACTGTTAAAGAGAGTTGTAAACATGGATTGAAGTTTGAGATGCTCTTTGGTTTATGCTTGGTTGTGGTTATAACTTATGAATTCACATGCAATCATAAAAGAAAAATCAGTTTTTGTAACATGCTTGAAGGAAGAATCTCAAACTAACGCTACAACCTTGTGAGACTTGAGCCTAAACGTTTATTTGGAGAGTTAATAATCTGTGCATTGTTGTTTTCTAAAGTCGTTGCATGATCTCATTATTCTTTGCTTGGTTGCTACTTAGAAGGCGTTTCATCATTTAGTTCCAAACACTAGAACTCATGCCCAATTCATTCTAAGCATGTTATTGATTTGCATAACACATATTCAAGATGAAGTTGTGTAGTGACCACCAAAGCCAAATTGCCGTATCTCCCTGTTCCATTGTGTTTTGCAGGTTTAACCCCTTTGAGCCATATTTAGCCTATTTTCTTTGTTAACCCATATTATCCTCACCTAGCCTAGATTAGGACCATCCATACCTTTGTTCTTGAAGCATAGTAATGCATGACTCAATATGAATTCCTTTTGATCATTGTTTGGCAGAAAACAAGTGTGGGGGAAGTGAGTTTTGTTGTGGGTGTGCCAAAGTCTTGAATGAGGCACGGCAAAGAAAAGAAAAGAAAAGAAAAAAAAGGAAAAAAAGAGAAGAAGAAAAATTCGTGGAAAATAGAAAGGAAAAAAAGAAAGAGTTGTGAAAAGAATGAAAAAGGAGTTGAAAAGATGTGAAAAAGAGTTTTCAAGTGTTGTTTGTTGAAGGAGGGGTCCAAAACATTGAATCCGGCCCTAATTGTTGCTTGAATCTTCCCTTTGTGTTTAAAAGTTGATTTCTGCAGGCTAAAGGAAATTCTAAGTGTCATATTCATTACTTTGCTTACTATTGCTTTAAGAACGTTTGTTTTTCCTATCCTTTCATTGTTAGCCAAAACTCCCCAAGCCCCGTTACAACCCTTGACTTTAATCTTGAGTGTTGTGTGTTTCAATTTGTGGAGTTTGAATTTGGTAAGAGCATATGGTGTCACTGGTTCTCGCATCTAAGTAGTAGCGTTCCATTCATGAGATCATATCTAACATGCTTATTAACTCCAGAAATTGCTTTCTTTGTTATAAACATATGTGAGTGTTCGTTTTCATATTTACATCAATCTTCTCACATATACCTAGTGTAGGGTGTGTAGTCAGAAAATGTGTGTGAAAATAGAGTGCATATCTAGTAAGGAATTGAGGGAATTCTCTAAGGCATGTTACTACATTCAAAACATCGTTTTAATTGGTTATTTGTGAACTAGTAAGTAGTGACTATGATTAAGTATGTGCTTAAGCGTAAAGATGGCCAAAATCTGTGGGAATGATGATTTTTAACATATCATGTGCATTGGAAATCCCTGAGACAATTGTTGGAAGGTTTAGGTTGTGTTATACTTGTTTTGTTTCGTTTTGTTTACTTTGTTTCGTTTTGCTCAAGGACTAGCAAAAGCTAAGTGTGGGGGAATTTGATAGGAGCATATTCATGCACCTTAGTTAGCTTGTTCTTGTGCATTTATGTTGTTTTTCCTTAGTTAAAGTAGTCTTTTAAGCTAGTTTGATGTATTTTCAGGTTCTAAGGGCACGTATGCAAAAGGATGCATTTTGGAGCTTTTTGGAGCACATTTGAGCTTGGAATGGATATCATATGCTTAGAGCCAAGAAGATGGACGAATTTGGAGTCCAAATGGAGTTAGGAATATGTTTCAAGGTCCAATTGACAAAGAGGGCAAAAAGAAGCAATTTGGAGCATTCTAGAGCATTTTTGGGCCAAGATTGGGTAGTGCAAGCATGGAGGCAAGTTGATGGACGAAATTGAAGATATAAAGGCTTGAAATCAGCTAAGAAGATGGAAGAAAGAAGTCAAAGATAAAGAAGATAAGGAATCAGCTCAAAAGAAGGAGAATTATCCAAAACATTATCTAAAACAACCTTATCTTATCTTATCTTATCCAATCCTTATCTTATCTTATCCAATCCTTATCCTATCTTACCTTACCTTATCCAATCTTATCCTAATCTTATCCTAACCTGTTTTCTTCAGTTTAGGGGACTTAAAACCTGATTTCTAGAAGTCCTAATCTGATTCATCTAGGGTTTTTGGTGCCTATATATATATATTTCTCCACCCTTTGCCGTGCACACCACCTCCATATACATCATTCACGCCAGAAATCATCCACCACTCTCTGCCGCACCATACATCCATCCTAGCCATTAACCCAGCCTTCTACACCATTCATAACCCCCTAAACCTGTCCCAAGACCTTGTGCCGCAGCAAAGAAGAGGAGGAGGAGAAGCCTGGGACGTGCATGCCATTCAAGTTTGAATTGCTGGAAGTTTTAGGTGTTTTCTTTCCTTTGGTTTCAATGTTTAAATTTAATACTCTTTGTTTTGTACGTATGAGGAACTAAACCCCCCTCTGGCTAGGGGGGGATTCGAAACCATGTTTATGCTTGCTATATGACTTGATTACCTCTAATTGCGTTTCATAAGTTGTGAATTCAATTTACTTATCTATTTGAATTAAACTGATTTGTGTGTGTTGGTTGAGAGTGCACGCTTAATTGTCATGCATAAATCTAATGCTAGGATATAAGGAAGTTTCACCTAATCGTTACAGAATTATATTCACAAGTAGTAAAGGTTGATGATCTCAATTGTGTTAAGTAAATTCTTGGCATAAGTATCATGCGCTTTCATAGTTACAAGTGCCTCGTCAATACTTATGATTTCCATTGAACGTAATGATCTTTGATTGTATCTCTAGTATGCGCTTTCATATAGAGAACTCTTGAAGAATAATTTGATTGTGATGCGCAGTTTCCATCCAATTCATTGACATAAGGGGAATTTGAGAGTTAATTTAAGCGGACCTAATTAACTTGGAGTGTTGAGAATTCGTGGTTTATTGAATTGCAATTAGAAATCGTTTCGTATGCAAGTATGACATGTGTGGAGAAGAACCCCTTAGCTAGCCTTCCATCCATTAATTTAAACCAATTTCGTTTTACAATCTGTTTTGTTTTACAAAGTTTTTGTTTTGTTTTCAAATTCGTCAAAACCAAATCCCCCTTTACTTTGTTGAGTCATATTAGTTAGAAACTGTTTTAGTTTGTGTTTTTGAGTGTTTTGAGTCAAGTTAAAACTTATTTTCGTCCAAAATTATGTTTAGAGTCCAAAACAGCCAGTTTGTGTTTTTAAGGCAGTTTTGAGTGTTTGTTTGCTGTTTTGAGTCTTTTGGTTTGTCTTAGTGTTTTAAAGTATAGTTTTGCATTCTTTGAGTCTAATTTAGTGTTTTAACTTTGTTTTAAGTTTTTGAGTCAGT
The DNA here is from genome assembly GCA_024362995.1 of Heteromeles arbutifolia. Lineage (NCBI taxonomy): Eukaryota > Viridiplantae > Streptophyta > Magnoliopsida > Rosales > Rosaceae > Heteromeles > Heteromeles arbutifolia. The sequence goes on from JANCRC010000012.1 coordinate 21,778,785, forward strand.
TTTCAAGTGGTTTAGCAATCCCTCCTAATCCCCGGCCTAGAACGATCCCTACTTACATACTTTGCTACAATTGATAAAAAGAGGGTTTAATTTGTGTGCTTATATATTTTGCATCACCTAAAAATCTGGCGTCTCCTTCCCTTCTAGAATCCTTTTTCCTTGCCTTGCAAGGCATTCCCTACCCTTTCCCTCTTGGATTCTGATTGTTAGGCCTTTTCCTTGTGGATTTGGGTTCTACAAATCCTTTTCAGAAATTAATTGGACCACAATTCCTTTTCCAAATTAATTGCTGCACCCTAATCCTATTTTTCTGCTAAGTCCAAGTCCTAAACTGATTTCCCTAGGGTTTGCCATGCTATATATACATATTTTCAAGCCCTGCCGCACACCACCACCCATCCATACGAATTCTACACACCTCCACACATCTCAGCCATTCCAAACACCATTCACAAACCCTAAACCACTTGTGCCGCAGCCTTGCAAGGAGAGGAGGAGCAGCTTTGGGGCGTGTTGCACCCAATCTGGAGTGCTGGGCGTTCTTAGGTGTCTTCTACCTTATGTTTTCGTTGATTAATTTAGTTTTCCTTTGTTTTGCTGTAATCATGAGAGGCTAAACTCGTTTTTTAGCTAGAGGCTACTTTGAAACCATGATTTTGTGTGTGATATGACTTGATAAATTTCAGTTACAGATTCTTGAAGTATGAATGCAATTGGCTTAACTGTTTGAATTAGAACTTATTTCTGTTTGTTGATTGAGGGTCGACACTTAATTGGCATGCATAAATTTGATGCTAGGATATAAGTAAGTTTCACATAATTGTTACAAACTTATGTTCACAAGTAGTAAAGGTTGCTGGAACAATCGTGTTAAGTTCAATTCTTGGTGTGAGTAACATGATGTCATAGTTATGAATGCCTCGTCAATGCTTATGATTCTCATTGAGCGTAATGATCTCTGATTGTGTCTCTATTATGATGTCATGTAGGGAAATTGATGAGAATAATTTGGTTGTAGATGAGTTGTCCGTCCAATTCAATGAAATTAGGAGAATCTGATGGTTAATTAGTGATTGACACGGTTAATCTGGGGCATTGTCATTCGTAATTCAATGAAAACGTAACTGGAAGTCAAGTTATATGCATATAAGTCATGTGTGGATAAGGAAACCTCTAGCTAGTTCACCATCCATCCTAAAAACCCAATTTCGTCTAAATCTGCCTAGTTTAAAGTCTGTGTTAGTTTTAACTTAGTTTCACTCTAAAACCAATCCCCCTTCACTTGTTTGAGTCAAATTAGTTAGAATCTGTCTTAGTTTGTGTTTTTATGTGTTTTGAGTCAAGTTTAATTCAATTTTCGTCCAAAGTTGTGTCTAGTGTCTAGAATCTGTCCAATTAGTGTTTTTGAGCAGTTTTGAGTATTTTGAACCTGTTTTGAGTCTTACTAGTCTACTTAGAGTCCTTTGAGTCTTTTCAAACGTTTTTAACTTTGTTTTTTTGTATTTTAAGTCAGTTTAGAGGTTTTAGCAAGCCCTCCTAATCCCCGGTTTAGAACGATCCCTACTTGTATTTATACTACGATTTGACAACAAGAGGGTTTAATTTGAGTGCTTAACTTTAATCACATCAAAGACTCACCTTCTTCTTGCTGAATTCCACTTATCCTTTTTCGTATGGTGATGACTCGAGAGGTTGGGAAAAACTTCTCCAAGAAAGCCCGTTTCATGCTCTCCCACGATGTGACAGTTCTGGGAGCCAATTCATACAACCAATCCTTCGCCTTTTCCAAGAGAGAAAAGGGAAAGGCCTTCATCTTCAAAATACTCCCATCGACATTGACGGGGGTCATGCTTGAACACACCACTTCGAATTCTTTCAAGTGTTTGTTAGGATCTTCCATGGACAACCCATGGTACTTCGGAATGTGGTGTAACAAGCTTGACTTCAACTCAAATTCTTCGGTTTTTCCTTGCGCAGCTGCAGGGTATTGTATACATAAGGGTGCGGCATTGTCCAATCCCGAAGCGGAAAGCTCCTTGATTGTTCGAGTTTCCGTTGCCATGTCTTCCACTTCCTCTTCAAATTCAGATTCGGGTTCTGAACTTGAACTTGATTCACTTGGTTCTGGATTCTTCCTCTTTCGTCTCAACTCTCGCTCGAAATCGTCGTCAAAGTCCAAAATATGTTCACGAACCGGATGAGAACTCCGAGTCATAAACTAGTACCTAAAACAAGAAACAAAAACAAGGTCAGAATCTGATCTAATTAAACCAAACGAAAATAACAATCCAAGGGATTAGCAAAGTTGCTAATCCCCGGCAACGGCGCCAAAAATTTGGTGCGAAATATATAAGCACACAAATTAAACCCTCTTTTTATCAATTGTAGCAAAGTATGTAAGTAGGGATCGTTCTAGGCCAGGGATTAGGAGGGATTGCTAAATCACTTGAAAACTGACTCAAAAACTTAAAACAAAGTTAAAACACTACATTAGACTCAAAGAATGCAAAACTAAACTTTAAAACACTAAAACAAACCAAAAGACTAAAAACAGCAAACAAACACTCAAAACTGCCTTAAAACCACTTTCTGGGCAGTTTTGAGCACTAAGGAAGAATTTGGACGAAAATATGTTATAACTGGACTCAAGACACTTAAAAACACAAACTTAAATCACTTTCTAACTAATTTGACACTTCAAAATAAAGGGGAAATTGGTTTTGACGAATTTGAAAACAAAACATGAACTTTGTAAAACAAAACAGATTTTAAAATGAATTTGGTTTAAATGAATGGATGGAAGGCTAGCTAAGGGGTTCTTCTCCACACATGTCATACTTGCATACAAAACGATTTCTAATTGCAATTCAATACACCACGAATTCTCAACACTCCAAGTTAATTTGGTCCGCTTAAATGAACTTTCAGATTTCCCTTATGTCAATGAATTGGACGGAAAATGCGCATCACAATCAAATTATTCTTCAAGAGTTCTCTATATGAAAGCGCATACTAGAGATACAATCAAAGATCATTACGTTCAATGGAAATCATAAGTATTGACGAGGCACTTGTAACTATGAAAGCGCATGATACTTATGCCAAGAATTTACTTAACACAATTGAGATCATCAACCTTTACTACTTGTGAATATAAGTTTGTAACGATTAGGTGAAACTTCCTTATATCCTAGCATTAGATTTATGCATGACAATTAAGCGTGCACTCTCAACCAACACACACAAATCAGTTTAATTCAAATAGATAAGTAAATTGAATTCACAACTTATGAAACGCAATTAGAGGTAATCAAGTCATATAGCAAGCCTAAACATGGTTTCGAATTCCCCCCTAGCCAAGGGGGGTTTAGTTCCTCATACGTACAAAACAAAGAGTATTGAATTTAAACATTGAAATCAAAGGAAAGGAAACACCTAAAACTTCCAGCAATTCGAACTTGAATGGCATGCACGTCCAAGGCTTCTTCTCCTCTTCTTTGCTGCGGCACAAGGACTCGGGACAGGTTTAGGGACTTAGGTGTATGGGTGAAAGGATATGGAGTGGTGCAGTAGTGTTTAGGGGGAATGGATGGTGCGGCAAGGTCAGGAAGTATGGTGGTGTGGTGATGAAGGCTGCGGCAAGGGATGTGTGTGATAGGAGCATATTTATGCGAATTTGTTAGCTTGTTTCCTTGCATTTTCTTAGTTAGTTTCTACTTATTATAGTGATTTAAGCTATTTTCGTGTGTTTTCAGGTCCAATTGGTAAAGTTGGCAAAAAGATGCAATTTGGAGCATTTCAGAGCAGTTTTGGGCTTGGAATGGATAGCACGTGTATGGAGCAAGATGGATGGACGAATTTGAAGATCAAGAGAGGCTAGGAATGTGCAAAAGAGTTGAAGAAATAAATCCAAGTCAAAGAAGATAAGGAATCAGCTACAAAGAAGGAGAATTATCCAAAACATTATCCAAAACCTTATCTTATCCAATCTTATCTTATCTTATCTTATCTAACCTTATCTTACCTTATTTTATCTTATCCTATCCTAATCTTATCCTACCTTAATTCCAGCTACAAGGGGGACTCCTTTTCATATTAGGGCGCCTAAAACCTGTTTTTAGGAGGCCTTTTTGTTCTAGAAACATGCCACAACACTCCTTTCTAGAAGCCCTAAAAATCTGAAGCCCCAACCTTTCTAGATGGCCTTTTCCTTGTTGGTTTGGAGTCATAAATCCTTTTCCTTGACAACCTAGGCCAAGTAATCCCTAGGCCTATAAATACACTATTTTGCTGCACCATTCAGACCACCACCCTCTACCATAACTCACCTACATCCATCCACCACACACTCATTGCGCCGCAGTCTTGCAAGGAAGGAAGAAATCTGGAGCGTTTTCTAGGTGTATTCTATCCTTTGTTTTCAATGTTTAATTTTATTTATATTTGTTTGATTGCGAACATGAGGAACTAATTTCTTTATAGTTAGAGGCGAATTCAAAGCCATGGACATATGTTTTATATGAATTGATTTCCTCCAGTTATGATTTCATGAATCGTGAATGTGGTTTACTTATCTGAGTTATTAAGAACTTGTTCTTGTGTGTTGATTAAGGAGGCCTACTTAGTTTGCATGCATGAATTTGATGCTAAAATATAAGGGAGTTTCACCTAATCGTTACAAACTTATATTTACAAGTAGTGGAGGTTGCTAGTCACGATCGCGTTAAGTAAATTCCTGGCAGGAGTGTCATGCTTTTCATAGTCACGAATGTCATGTCAATGCTTATGATTTTCACAAAGCTTAATGATCTTTGTTTCGTGTCTCTATCATGCTTTTCATAGTTAGGGAGCTTAATAAAGAATGATTTGGGTTGTTGTATGCTTTTCATCCAATTCAATGAGTCTAGGGAAATCTGAGAATTAATTAGTTCTACACAATTAATTTGGGGCATTGTCATTCATGGTTTGTCGAAAGAATAACTGGAAATCGATTTATATGCATATGTTCATGTGTGGAGAAGGGCCCTCTAACTAGCCTTTCACCCTTTTCAATTCACAAAATTCGTTTTTATAAGTGTTTTATGCAAAGTTTCTGTTTTAAGTTTTAAATTCGTCAAAAACAATTCCCCTTTCATTTCAACTTGTTTTCAGAGTCAAAATCTGTTTTGTTTTAGTCTTTTGAGTCTTTTAAAGTTCTATTTTCGTCAAAATTACTTGTTAGGTCTAGAATTGAGTCTTTTTGATTGTTTGTTGCTGTTTTTATTGTTTTGAGTCAGTTTTGAGTTTATAGAGTCTAGTTTAGTATTTTGGAGTCTTATTTGTGTCGATTAGCATCCCTTCTAATCCCCGGCTAGAACGATCCCTACTTACACATACTACATTGATAGGGTTTAAGTTTGAGTGCAATTTAATTTCACATCAGTGTGTAGTGTAGATGGCGTGAATGATGTATATGGAGGGTGGTACCTGCGGCAAAGGGTGTAGAAATATATATATAGGCACCAAAAACCCTAGGTAAATCAGATTAGGGCTTCTAGAAAGCCAAATCCATCCGGAAATAGGTTTAAAACAATCAGATTTTTAATGGGAAAAGGCCTAAGGTGCGGCAGGTTTGGATAAGGAGGGATAAGGCTTCTAGAAAGCCTTGCAAGGCAAGGAAATCAGATTTTCTAGAAGGCTAGGTGCGGCATGGAGGAGATAAGGCTTCTAGAAACCCTCCAAAATAAGGGAAGGTGCACGGCATGCCTATAGAACAAGGATAAGGTGTCCTAAAGTGTGTAGGACTCCTCTTTGGAGCTGAAAACTTTGTGCATTAGGATTAGGAAAGTTTGTCTTTGTCAATCCTTCTTCTTCTTGGATTCCTTTTCCTTCTTGGACTTGGAAAACTTCTTTGTTGCTGAAACTTGAAACCATTTGGATATAACTTTCCTACTTCAAGTAGGAAACCTTGTTTGAGTAGGAATCTTCAATCTTCTAGGAATCCCACTTCAACTAGGAAACCTATTTCAACTAGGAATCTCAATTCACTAGGAATCCTAATTCAACTAGGATTCCAACTTCAATTAGGGACTTTCCTACTTCAACTAGGAAACCTTGTTCAAGTAGGAATCATCATCTTCAAATCTTCAATTTCGTCCATCCTCTTGGCTCCAAGCATATGATGTCCATTCCAAGCTCAAATGTGCTCCAAAAGGCTCCAAAATGCATCCTTTTGCATACTTTGCCCTTAGAACCTGAAAATACATCAAACTAGCTTAAAAGACTACTTTAACTAAGGAAAAACAACATAAATGCACAAGAACAAGCTAACTAAGGTGCATAAATATGCCCCTATCATTAATCAATTAAAACAACGTTTTGAGTGTAGTAACATGCCTTGGAGAATTCACTCAATTCCTTACTAGATATGCACTCAATTTTCACTCAGATTTTCTGACTACACACCCTACACTAGTATATGTGAGAAGATTGATGTAAACATGAAAACTAGTACTCACATATGTTATAACAAAGAAAGCAATTTCTGGAGTTATTAATGAATATGATCTCATGAACGGAATGCTACTACTTAGATACGAGAACCAGGGACACCATATGCTCATACCAATCCCAAACTCCACATATTGAAACACATAACACTCAAGATTGAAGTCAAAGGGTTGTAACGGGGCCAAGGGTATTGGTTAACAAAGAAAGGTAAGGATAAACAAAGGTTCTTAAAGAAATAGTAAACAAAGTAATGAAATTGACACTTAGAATTCACTTTTGAATGCAGAAATCAACTTTAAACACAAAAGGGAAGATTTGCACACTCTAGGGCCGAATTTTGATGTTTGGGACCCTTCCTTCAACAATCAACACTTGTGAGCTCATTCTCACGTATTTTTTCAAACTCTTTTTCATTCTTTTCATAACTTTTTCGTTTTCTTTTCTTTTTCCACGAATTTTTTTCTTTTTCTTTTCTACCCGTGCCTCATTAAGGAGTTTGGCACACACACACACACAAAAAAATCACTTCCTCAACACTTGTTTTTCTGCAAAAGTTCAACAAAAGGAATTTCATCGAAATTATGCTTTACTATGCTTCAAGAACAAAGGTATGGATGGTCCTAATCTAGGCTAGGTGAGGATAGTGTGGGTTAACAAAGAACATAGGCTACACAAGGCTCAACGAGGTTAAACTTAAACACATAATGAAATAAGGGGCACGGCAATTTGGCTTTGGTGGTCACTACACAACTTCATCCTGAATATGTGTTATGCAAATCAATTGCATGCTTTGAATGAAATGGGCATAAGTTCTAGCATTTGGAACTAAACGATGAAACGCCCTCTAAGTAATAACCAAGCAAAGAATAATGAGATCATGCAACGACTTTAGAAAACAAGAATGCATAGAATATTAACTCTCCAAAGAATGCTTTAGGCTCAAGTCTCACAGGGTCCTTCCTTCAAGCATGTTACAAAAACTGATTTTTCCTTTATGATTGCATGTGAATTCATAAATTATAACCACAACCAAGCATAAACCAAAGAGTAAATCAAACGTTCGTCCATGTTTATAACTCTCTTTAACAGTCATGTAATTAAAAACCAAATCCTCATCATTGTGTTGGAAGGTACCTGAGACACAAACTCACAAAAACAACTCTTTTTGGGTTTTTCAAAACAATTTTTCAAATTTTTATGAGATTTTCGGATTTTTACTAAAACACACAAAAGTACTCCAAAACAGCTTAAAAACAGTGAGAAACAACCTTAGAAGTAATGGCTGATAGAATCCCACGAATTTGCATCAAAAACACTTTGTTACCCCCCCCCCCCCCCCCCACACTTAAATCAAACACATTGTCCTCAATGTTTCAAGCATAAACTCACACAAAAACAAGCAAACTAACAAACAATGAATCAACAAACTAAACATGGCAGAATAGAAACAACAACAAAGATAAGGGTTTAGGAACGCAAATCTGGAATTGGAGTGATTCCTAGGTCCTCCTTTGTTGAATGCATGGGTTGCTTCCCAAGAAGTGCTTTGCTTTTACGTCGTGCAGCCAGACGATACCTCCAACTAAGCTTCATTGGAGGCCAAGGCATGAAATTGATCTTTGAATGGAAGGTGATACTTGAAATGATCCGGCAATGGTTTAAATTCTAGTGTGGGTGCCTGAATCATCAAAATCAGCGAGTTAGTAGAAAACAAAATTGAAATTGAAATAGATGGCTTACTTGCTTGCTCCGACACAAACTCAATTACAAACACCACATCTTTGAATGTTTCAGGAATGTTGGACTTGGCCAGATTGAATGTGATAGTTGTGACTTGTCCCGTGTCATAAAATTGAACTTCTTTGGGCTTTGTTGTCTCATGAACATCCTCCTTGATGCATTCTTCATATGCTCCAGCCACTTCTTTCTCTTGAATCATTCTTCTTGATGTACAATTCTCTTCGAACAGTTCAACACATTCTGGAATTTGATTTGGTGTACCAAGAATTGGAATATCACTTTGCACCTTTGGGAAGGCTTCCACGATGTCTTTTTCACTCACTTCTTTCTTGGGAATTAAAGACCTGCGAGGAAAAGGTGCATTCGGAGGAATAACATTAGAATGAATTGAATTTGGGACGTCCTTACTTGTGGTGGGTGGTTGAGAGGGCTTAGGGGGCTGCAGCAAGGGTTGTTCTACCCTTGCCGTGTGTATGTCTTCATCCTCCTCCTCAATCAGCAGCTCCTCATCCACTTCTAGGCTATGTTTGGACGTTTTTAGGTCAGCTCCAACCTCCATAGCACTTCCCAAAGTGAAAGCATCATGGATTTCAAAATCTTCCTTCGAATTTGCAATAGTTGAGTTGGAGAGTTCACTTTGCTCTAGAATCTGTCCTATGAATTCTACAATCTCTCCCACTTGATTCTTCAATTCACCCCACTTTTTGGCTTGATTTTGCATCGCTTTGTTTTGATTTTCTTGTCCCTGAGACAAATTGGTAAGTAACTTAATCAACATGTCATTATCCAAAGACATACCTGATGCGAAATATATAAGCACACAAATTAAACCCTCTTGTTGACAATTGTAGTATATATGCAAGTAGGGATCGTTCTAGACCGGGGATTAGGAGGGATTGCTAAAACACTTGGAACTGACTCAAAAACGTAAAACTAAGTTAAAAACACTAAACTAGACTCAACAGACTCAAAACAGCACAAAACAAGCTAAAAGACTCAAATCTGCCACTAAGAGTAAATTTGGATGAAAATAAGTTTTGACTTGACTCAAAACACTTAAAAACACAAACTAAATCAGTTTCTAACAAATATGACTCAACAAAGTAAATGGGGATTGGGTTTTGACGACTTTGAAAACAAAACAGGTAAAGTAAAGAACTAATGAAATCTGCACGAATTTGGATGAAACTATGGATGATGGATTAGCTAGGAGGTTCTTCTCCACACATGACATACTTGTAAACAAAACGATTTCCAGTTGCTTTTCAATAAACCATGAATTCTCAACCGTGAATTGCACTAATTGACCCTCAGATTTTCCTAATTTTATTGAATTGGATGATTGCATACAACAACTCAAAGCATTCTCCACAAGTTCCCTACATGAATTGCATAATAGAGATACAAGCAAAGATCATTAAGTTCTCTGAAAATCATAAGCATTGACGAGGCACTTGTAACTATGAATTGCATGAAACTTATGCCAAGAATTTACTTAACGCGATTGTGACTAGCAACCTTCACTACTTATGAATATAAGTTCGTAACGACTAGGTGAAACTCCCTTATATCCTAGCATCAGATTTATGCATGAAAATTAAGCGTGCACTCTCAACCAACACACACAAATCAGTTTTAATTCAACAGATAAGTAAATTGAATTCACAGCTTATGAATCACAACTGGATGTAATCAAATCATATTGCAAGTATAACCATGGTTTCGAATTCCCCCCTAGCTAAGAGGGGTTTAGTTCCTCATACTCACAGAACAAAGAATAACAAGTTTATACATTGAAAACAAAAGAAAGAAAACACCTAAACGCTCCAACGATCCTAACTTGAATGCAGGCACGTCCAAGGGCTCTCCTTCTTCCTCCTTGCTGTGGCACAAAGGTGGGTGAAGTGTATGGGATGTGTTCGGGGGTCAGGAATGTGTTTTGGGTGAATGGAGATTGCGGCAAATGTGTGGGGATGAATTCTGGCGTGAATGGCTGAATGAATGAATATTGTGGCTGCAAAAAGGAAGTTTATCTAAAGGTTTTAGGAATTAAAACCCTAGGTTATTTAGGTAAACAGAAATTAAGTCAAAAGCTCTAGAAAGAGGAAACAAAATCAGAAAACTAAGGGAAAGTGCAAGGGATTTGCGGCAAGGATCTAAATTAAAGAGGAATGTGTTTTAATACAAGGAAACAGGAAATAACCATCTCCCTTGCACGGCAAGGAAGAGTAAAGGGCAAGGAGGTGCGGCTGGATGATTAGGAAAGGGAAAGTGTCCTAAAACTAAAGGGAAAGGGGGGAAAGGGAGAATGGGAAAGGTGCGGCAAGGACTTTAATGGTGCAAGGAATGTGTAGTTTGTGTCCTAAAATGCATATGAGGCCTTCAAAGTTGCTGGAATTCAGGGACATTTAGGATTAGGAAAGGTCACACCAAAATAGGAAACCTTGGCTTAACTTTCCTACTTCAAGTAGGAATCCTTGTTTGAGTAGGAATCCTCATGTGAGTAGGAATCCTCATTCTTCTAGGAATCCATCTTCAATTAGGAATCCTTCATTGATTAGGAATCCTTCGTTGATTAGGAATCCTTCATTGAGTAGGAATCCTAACTTCTTCAAGTCTTCAATTTCGTCCATTCCTTTTGCTCCAATCATGTGATATCCATTCCAAGCCCAATTTTGCTCCAAAAGGCACCAAAATGCATCTTCTTGCATACTTTGTCCTTAGAATCTGAAAACACACGAAAATGACTTTAAACACTAAAATAACTAAGGAAACACAACATAAATGCACAAGAACAAGCCAATTAAGTCGCATAAATATGCTCCTATCAAATTCCCCCACACTTAGCTTTTGCTAGTCCTCGAGCAAAACAAGACAAACAAAGAAAACAAAACGAAACGAAACAAACAAAACACAACCTAAACCCTCCAACATTTGCCTTAGGGATTTCCCATGCACATGACATGCTAAAAATCATCATTCCCATAGATTTTAGTCAACTTAACACTTGAGCACATACTTAATCATAGTCACCACTTACTAGTTCACATTTAACCAATTAAAACGAAGTTTTGAATGTAGTAACATGCCTTAGAGAATTCACTCAATTCCTTACAAGATACTGATGTGAAATTAAATTGCACTCAAATTTAAACCCTATCAATGTAGTATGTGTAAGTAGGGATAGTTCCAGCCGGGGATTAGAAGGGATGCTAATCTACACTAATTAAACTCTAAAACACTAAACTAGACTTACAAGACTCAAAACAAACTTAAAAGACTCAAAACAGCTTAAAACAACCAAATAGACTCAATTTTAGACCTAACAAGTGATTTTGACGAAAATAGAACTTAAAAGACTCAAACAACTAAAAGAAAACAGGTTTTGACTCTAAAAACAAGATTAAATGAAAGGGGGTTTGTTTTTGACGAATGTAAAACTTAAAACAGAAACTTTGCATAAAATACTTTATAGAAAACGAATTTGATGAATTAAGAAGGGTGAAAGGCTAGTTAAAGGGATCCTCATCCACACATAAACATATGTATACAACTTGATTCCCAATTACTCTTTCGATAAACCATGAATGACAATGTTCCGAATTAATTGTATTGAACTAATGAATTCCCAGATTTCCCTAGATTCATTGAATTGAATGGATAACGCATCACAACCAAATTATTCTTTCTCAAACTCCCTAACTATGGAATACGCATGATAGAGACATTCAACAAAGACCATTAAGTTTAATGGAAATCATGAACATTGACAAGGCATTCATAACTATGGAAAACGCATGTTAATCCAACCTAGGGTTTACTTCACATAATCGTGACTAGCGATCTTTACTACTCATGAATATAAGTTTATAACGATTAGGTGCAATTCCCTTATATCCTAGCATCAAATTTATGCATGTAAATCAAGTGTCGACCCCCAACCCACATACATAAACAAGTTCTTAATAAGAACAGAAAAGTAAACCACATTCATAATTCATGAAATCGTAACTGGAGTAAATCAAATCATAAGAAACATATATCCATGGCTTCAAATTCCCCCCCTAACTAATAGGGGTTTAGTTCCTCATGATAGCAATTAAACAAAGAAAACTGAATTGAAACATTAAAAACAAAGGACAGAATACACCTAGAAACGCTCCAGATTTCTTCCTTCCTTCCTTTGCAAAGCTGCGGCACAAGAGTGTGTGGTGGATGGATGTAGGTGAGTTATGGTAGAGGGTGGTGGTCTGAATGGTGTAGCATAAACTTGTATTTATAGGCCTAGGAATTACTTGGCCTAGGTTGTAAAGGAAAAGGATTTAGGACTCCAAACCAACAAGGAAAAGGCCATCTAGAAAGGTTGGGGCGTCAGATTTTTAGGGCTTCTAGAAAGGAGTGTTGTGGCATGTTTCTAGAACAAAAAGGCCTCCTAAAAACAGGTTTTAGGCATCCTAATATGAAAAGGAGTCCCCCTTGTAGCTGGAATTAAGGTAGGATAAGATTAGGATAGGATAAGATAAGGTTTTGGATAATTCTCCTTCTTTGTAGCTGATTCCTTATCTTCTTTGACTTGGATTTATTTCTTCAACTCTTTTGCACATTCCTAGCCTCTCTTGAACTTCAAATTCGTCCATCCATCTTGCTCCAATCTTGTGATATCCATTCCAAGCCCAAAACTGCTCTAAAATGCTCCAAATTGCATCTTTTTGCCAACTTTGCCAATTGGACCTGAAAACACACGAAAATAGCTTAAATCACTATAATAAGCAACAAATAACTAAGTAAATGCAAGAAAACACACTAACTAAGTCGCATAAATATGCTCCTATCAGATACTCTCTATTTTCACACACATTTTCTGACTACACACCCTACACTAGTTATATGTGAGAAGATTGATGTAAACTTGAAACTAGTACTCACATATGTAATAGCAAATAAAGCACTTTCTGGAGTTAATAAGCATGCTTAGATATGATCTCATGAATGGAATGCTACTACTTAGATGCGAGAACCAGTGACACCATATGCTCATACCAATTCCAAACTCCACATATTGAATCTCATAACACTCAAGATTGAAGTTTAAGGGTTGAAACGGGGCTAAGGGGAATGGTTAAGAAAGAAAGGATATGGAAAACAATGGTTCTTAAAGCAATAGCAAGCAAAGTAATGAAATTGACACTTAAAATTCAATTTTGAATGCAGACATCAACTTTAAACATAAAAGGGAAGAAATACACATTCTGGGGCCAGATTTGATGTTTTGGACCCTTCCTTCAACAATCAACACTTTAGAACTCTTTTTCTCTTAATTTTCAACTTTTTTCACTTTTTTTTTTTCATATCTTTTTCTTTTTCTTTTGTTTTCCCACGAAACTTCTTTCTTTTCTAACCGTGCCTTATTTCTTTTTCTTGGCGCACACACACACACAAATCCCTTCCCCCACACTTGTTTTTCTGCAAGAAGACAATCAAAAGGAATTCTTTTTAAGTCATGCTTCACTATGCTTCAAGAACAAGGGTATGGATGGTCCTAATCTAGGCTAGGTAGGAATGATATGGGTCACAAAGAAAATAGGCTAAACAAGGCTCAATGGGGTTTAAACCTACAAAAAAAATGACAAAGGGGGGTTCGGCTATTTGGCTTGTGGTCACTACACAACTTCATCTTGAATATGTGTTATGCAAATCAATATCATGCTTTGAATGAAATAGGTATGAGTTCAAGTATTTGGAACTAAATGATGAAACGCCTTCTAAGTAGCAACCAAGCAAAGGATAATGAGATCATGCAACAACTTTAGAAACAAGAATGCACAGATTATCAACTCTCCAAAGACGTTTGAAGCTCAAATCTCACAGGGTTGTAGCGTTAATTTGAGTTCCTTCCTTCGAGCATGTCACAAAAACTGATTTTTCCTTTATGATTGCATGTGAATTCATAAATTATAACCACAACCAAGCATAAACCAAAGAGTAAATCAAACTTTCATCCATGTTTATAACTCTCTTTAACAGTCATGTAATTAAAAATCAAATCCTCATCATTGTGTTGGAAGGTACCTAAGACACAAACAAACCAAAAACAACTCTTTTTGGGTTTTTCAAAACAATTTTTTCAAATTTTTATCAAATTTTCGGATCTATATGCCAAAACACACTAAAAGACTCCAAAACAGCTTAAAAACACTTAAAAACAGCAAGGAACAACTTTTCAAGTAATGGGTGGTAGAATTCCACGAATTTGCATCAAAAACACTTTGTTACCCCCCCCCCCCCCCAACACTTAAATCAAACATTGTCCTTAATGTTTCAAGCGTAAACTCACACAAAAACAAACAAACTAACAAACAAACAAACTCAACATGGCAGAAAAGAAACAACAACAAGGAGAAGGGTGTAGGAATGCAAATCTGGAATTTGGAGTGATCCCTAGGTCTTCCTTTGTTGAATGTATGGGTTGCCTCCCAAGTAGCGCTTGCTTTAACGTCGTGCAGCCGGACGAAAAACTCAATCACTCCCCATTGGAGCCCACGGCATGTAGAGAGATGTCATCCACAGCATGCTCCACAAAGTTCTCATATGGCTTTAAACGATGTCCGTTCACTTGAAATACATGACCTGTTTTGAGACTTTGAATCTGGATTGCACCATAAGGAGATACGTTAGTAATGACAAATGGTCCAATCCACTTAGAACGTAACTTACCAGGAAACAAACGTAGACGGGAATTGAACAATAGCACTTTCTGCCTTATGGAGAATGTTTTGCCACGAATCATTTTGTCATGGAAAGCTTTGGTCTTCTCCTTGTAGATGCGAGCATTCTCATACGCCTCGTTCCTTATCTCATCAAGTTCATGTAATTGGAGCTTCCTATGACTGCCTGCTGCACCTAAGCCCATGTTGAACTTCTTGACTGCCCAATGTGCTTTGTGCTCCAATTCGACGGGGAGATGGCATGGCTTGCCATAGATGAGCCGAAATGGGGACATCCCAATGGGTGATTTGTACGCTGTACGATATGCCCACAGTGCATCATCTAAACGTAAGCTCCAATCCTTTCTTGTTGGTCCAACGGTATTTTCCAAAATCTGCTTTATTTCTCGGTTAGAAACCTCGGCTTGGCCATTTGTTTGAGGATGGTAAGGTGTAGAAACCGTATGTGTGACATTGTACTTCTTGAACAGCGCCTCAATGGTCCGATTGCAAAAGTGAGACCCTCCATCACTGATGATTACTCGTGGCATGCCAAACCTTGCAAATGTGTTAGTTCTAATGAAATCTGCAACCACTTTAGAATCATTAGTCTGGGTGGCTTTTGCTTCCACCCACTTTGACACATAATCAACTGCAAGCAGAATATACATGAAACCATACGAGGAAGGAAAGGGACCCATGAAATCAATACTCCAAACGTCGAAAATTTCAACATTGAGGATGGAAACCTGCGGCATTTGATCTCTTGCACTTATATTTCCTGTTCTTTGGCATTTATCACATGTTAAGCAAAAAGTTCTAGCATCCTTAAAGATACTAGGCCAATAGAATCCACATTGTAACACTTTAAGTGCTGTTCCCTGTGTGCCAAAGTGACCACCACATGCATATGTATGACAAAAGCTTAAAATGGAATGAAACTCAGAGTCATGCACACATCGACGTACAATCTGATCAGGGCAATATTTCCATAAATATGGATCATCCCATACATAAAACCGTGCATCATTTATGAGCTTATCACGTTGGTGTCTAATGAAAGTGTTTGGAATTCGTTTAGACACCAAAAAGTTAACCAAATCAGCATACCAAGGTTCACTTACCTTAATAGACAGCAATTGTTCATCAGGAAATGTTTCAGCAATGGGTAAGGACTCCTCATTATGCACCATACGGCTGAGGTGGTCAGCCACCATGTTTTCACTTCCTTTTTTGTCTCGAATCTCAATGTCGAACTCTTGAAGAAGCAGCATCCATCGAATTAGCCTTGGCTTGGCTTCCTTCTTGGTGAGCAAATATTTCAAAGCTGCATGATCAGTGAAAACAATTACTTTAGTACCAATTAAATATGATCTAAATTTATCTAAAGCAAAGACAACAACAAGCAGTTCTTTTTCAGTTGTGGAATAGTTCAATTGGGCATCATTCAACGTCTGAGAGGCATAGTAGATTGAAGGAAAATTTGTGAAAAACATGTTCATTTGAGCAACATATATGGCATGCAATTAACATTTAAAGGCAGAATCATGCTTGTATGCACTCAAAACAAAACATTACCCATGAAATTCAAAGCCTAGTAGTTATGGTGAACCAAGACTCAACTCAAATCTTAAAGAAAGGAGTTGAGAAACTTTTATACCTTTGAAGCACCTCTTTGCTTAGCAAAGGTTAATCACCCATGTGAGGGCCTTCTTTCCTTTGTCTCCTTGCTTCTTGGCTCCATGGATATGGATGGAAGAATTGATTCTCCAAAAAGTCCCTAAGGTAGGAGACCTCTAATTTTCGACACCAAGGATGGTGAAGGAAGAAGATGAGTGACCTTGGAGGAGGAAGGATTGCTAGCTAATCCCCTCCAAGGGGGCCGGCCTCCTAGAGAGAAAGGGAGAGACATGTTCTCTCCAATTTTCTCCAAAAGAAACCCTAAATGAATTTTGGCTATAAAGTTCTTTATATAGTCCCTTCAATTAAGTGACTAAAAGAACTACAAACCCTTTTCTTCTCTATATGGCCGGCCTCCTTAAGGCTATGGGCTGTTTGGGCCCTTTTGGGTATTTAGTCAATAAGTTGTCATACAACTTATGTTAATGGGCTTGACATTCGAAGCCCATTGGGCCTTGGGGCCCAAAACTAACCCGAGGTCTAAAACGAACTCATTCGTTTGATTAATTAACATATTAATTAATCCTAGCCATAAATAATTAAACCATTTAATTATCCTTACTCATCTTCGTTATATCCTTCAATAATTAAACCACTATGACGCCTCAGGTCAAAGAACTACTTTGCATTATCCCAACCAGGAGTTCTCATGTGACATGAGTATGAGAACTCCTCATTGATCGCGTTCAGTGGACTCATTCTCTATTGAGCACCTACGTACTTGTCTTGTGATGTGAGAATTACTTGACACTCAAATTAAAACCCTATCGACGTAGTATATGAAAGTAGGGATCGTTTTAGGCCGGGGATTAGAAGGGATGCTAATCTACACAACTTACACTCTTAAACACTAAACTGGACTTAAAACAATGAAAACAAGTACTAGGGATCAATTTGGACGAATTTTAACTCTAGACACCTTTAAACAACCTAACTTGACTCAAATAACTCAAAACAAACTCAAAACAGCAAATAAAATTCAATTAAACAGTTTCTGGACTCTAAAGACTCAAAACAAGCTAAATAGACCTAAAACACACAAAACAAGTTATCTAGACTCTAAACTAACACCTAAGATTGATTTGAACGAAATTAAGACTCAAATTGACTCAAAAGACTAAAAGACTCAAGATTTGACGAATTTAGACCTTACTAACACAAACTAAAATCAGGGGATTGGTTTTGAACGAATTTAAACTTAAGCAAAACAGAATTGTAAACTAGACTTAGTTTTGTACGAAATTGGTGATTTAAATGGGTGAATGGCTAGTTAGAGGGATCCTTATCCACACATAAACATATGCATACAACTTGATTCCCAGTTACTCTTTCGATAAACCATGAATGACAATGTTCCGAATTAATTGTATTGAACTAATCAATTCCCAGATTTCCCTAGATTCATTGAATTGAATGGATAACGCATCACAACCAAATTATTCTTTCTCAAACTCCCTAACTATGGAATACGCATGATAGAGACATTCAACAAAGATCATTAAGTTCAATGGAAATCATGAACATTGACAAGGCATTCATAACTATGGAAGACGCATGTTAATCCAGCCTAGGGTTTACTTAACATGATTGTGACTAACAACCTTTACTACTTGTGAATATAAGTTCATAACGATTAGGTGAAATTCCCTTATATTCTAGCATCAAATTCATGCATGTAAACTAAGTATGCATCCTTAATCAACACACAAGAACAAGTTCTTAATAAAACAGATAAGCAAACCACATTCACAATTTATGAAATCATAACTGGAGTAAATCAAATCATAAGAAACATATATTCATGGCTTCAAATTCCCCCTCTAACTAATAGGGGTTTAGTTCCTCATGACAGCAATTAAACAAAGAAAACTGAATTGAAACATTGAAAACAAAGATAGGCAACACCTAAGAACGCTCCAGCAGTAGTCACGACTTAGAGTGGCACCTTCTCCTTCCTTCCTTGAATAGCTGCGGCACAAGAGGGGTTTTCTGGGTTTGTGTGGATGATATGGCACGGCAGGGGGTGAATTAGGTCAGAAACTATGGAGAATGGTGAAGGATGGGTGCAGCAGAGAGTGGTGGATGATTTCTGGCGTGAATGGTTGTGTATGGAGGGTGTTGTGCACGGCAAAGGATTGATTAGTATATATATAGGCACCAAAACCCTAGGTGAATCAGATTAGGACTTCTAGAAAGCCAAATCCATCCAGAAATAGGCTCAAAACAATCAGATTTCCAATGGGAAAGGGCCTAAGGTGCGGCAGACTTAGATAAGGAGGGATAAGGCTTCTAGAAAGCCTTGCAAATCAAGGAAATCAGGTTTTCTGGAAAGCTAGGTGCGGCAAGGCTTAGGGTTTCTAGAAACTCAATTTAAATGTCCCCCAATCAGAAAATAAACCCTCATTGTACCAGGAATTGAATTAGAAATGGAATAGGATAGGATAAGGTTTGTTAAGATAAGATAAGGGTTGGATAAGATAAGATAAGATAAGGTTGTTTGGATAATGTTTTGGATAATCCTCCTTCTTTTGAGCTGATTCCTTATCTTCAATGATTTGAATTTATTTCTCCAACCTTGAAACATATTCCCAACTTCATTTAAACTCCAAATTCGTCCATCTTCATGCCCATTGCTTGTGCTATCCATTCCAAGCCCAGATTTGCTCTAAAATGCTCCAAAATGCATCTTTTTGCCAACTTTGCTTCTTGGACCTAAAAACACACGAAAATGACTTTAAACACTATACTAAGCAACAAATAGCTAAGCAAATGCAAGGAAACACACTAACTAAGTAGCATAAATATGCTCCTATCAAATTCCCCCACACTTAGCTTTTGCTAGTCCTCAAGCAAAACAAAACAAACAAAACGTAACCTAAACCTTCCAACGTTCACCTCTGGGATCTTCAATGATACATAACATGCTAAAGATCATTACTCCCACAGATTTTAGTTATCCCTACCCTTGAGCACATACTTAATCAAAGTTACCACACTTTAGCTCGCATTTAATCAATTAAAACAACATTTTGAATGTAGTAACATGCCTTAGAGAATCCCTCAATTCCTTACTAGATATGCACTCAATCTTCACTCAGATTTTCTGACTACACTCCCTACACTAGTTATATGTGAGAAGATTGATGTAAACATGAAACTAATACTCACATATGTGTATAGCAAGAAAAGTAATTTCTGGAATGCATGTATAGATATGATCTCATGAATGGAATGCTACTACTTAGACGTGAGAACCAGGGACACCATATGCTCATACCAATCCCAAACTCCACATATTGAAACACACAACACTCAAGATTGAAGTATAGGGTTATAACGGGGCTAGGGGGTATTGGCTAACAAAGAAAGGATAGGAAAAACAAACGTTCTCAAAGCAATAGCAAGCAAAGTAATGAATATGACACTTAGAACTCCCTTTCTTGAATGCAGCCGTACACTTTGAACACAAAGGGGAAGAAAACACATACTTAGGGCCAATTTCAACTTTTTGGACCCCTTCTTCAACAATCAACACTTGTGAGCTTGAATCTCACTTATTTTGAACACTTTTCATACTTTTTCACAACTTTTTTTTCTTCTTTTCTTTTTCACACGAATTTTTCTCTTTTTTTTTTTTTTTCTTTTTCTACCCGTGCCCTTGTTTTTCTTTTTTTTTTTGGCACATACACAAGAATCCCTTCCCCCACACTTGTTTTGCCGCCCAAATAACAAACAAAGGGAATTCATTCTTAGGTCATGCTCACTATGCCTTAAGAACAAGGGTAAGGATGGTCCTAATCTAGGCTAGGTAAGGATAATGTGGGTAAACAAAGAACATAGGCTAAACAAGGCTCAAAAGGGTTAAACCTACAATACATATGCAAAGGGTTAGGCTTTTTGGCTCTGGTTTTAAACCAAACAACTTCATCTTGATTATGTGTTATGCTAATCAATTTCATGCTTTGAATGAAACGGGTATGAGTTCTAGTATTTGGAACTAAATGATGAAACGCCTTCTAAGTAGCAACCAAGCAAAGAATAATGAGATCATGCAACGACTTTAGAAAACAAAGAATGCACAGATTTTTAACTCTCCAAAGAACGTTAAAGGCTCAAGTCTCTCAGGGTTGTAGCGTTAGTTTGAGTTACTTCCTTCAAGCATGTTACAAAAACTGATTTTATCCTTTTTGTGATTACATGTGAATTCATGAATGTCAACTATAACCAAGCATAAACCAAAGAGCATATCAAACTTCAATCCATGTTTGTAACTTTCTTTAACAGTTATGCAATTAAAAACCAAATCCTCATCATTGTGTTGGAAGGTACCCTAAGACACAAACAAACACACAAAAACAACTCTTTTTGGGTTTTCAAAACAATTTTTCAAATTTTTATGGTATTTTCGGATTTTCTTTTCAAAACACACTAAAAGACTCAAAAACAGCTTAAAAACACTTAAAAACACTGAAAACAACATTCAAAGTGATAGGTGATAAAAACCCACGAATTTCATGCAAAAACCCACGAATTTCATGCAAAAACACTTTGTTACCCCCCCACACTTAAACCAAACATTGTCCTCAATGTTTCAAACATATACTCACAGAAAGCAAACAGCAATAAACACAACTAACTAACATAACAAAATGGCAAAGGAAAAGCAATAAAGAGTAGGGTTTAGAAACGCAAATCTGGTTGTGGAGCCGGAGAGTTCCTAGGTCGTCCTTATTTGCATGGGTTGCCTCCCAAGAAGCGCTTGCTTTAACGTCTTCCAGCCGGACGAACCTTCCCCTCTATTCTTCAATGGGGCCCACGGCATTAAAGGATATGTCCTCCGTAATGTGCTCTTCAAAGTGCTCATAATATGGCTTCAATTGATGTCCATTCACTTTGAATTCTTGTTGCATCTTTAAACTTTGAATTTGGACTGCACCATGAGGAAAAACATTAGTAACCACAAAAGGACCAATCCACTTAGAACGCAACTTACCTGGAAATAGACGAAGGCGAGAATTGAAAAGTAACACTTTCTGCCCTATAGAGAACAGCTTGCTACGAATCATCTTGTCATGGAATGCCTTTGTTTTCTCCTTGTAGATCCGTGCATTCTCATAAGCTTCATTCCTAATTTCTTCTAGCTCATTCAATTGAAGCTTTCTATGAAGACCTGCGGCATCAATGTCCATGTTGAATGTTTTGACAGCCCAATGTGCACGATGTTCTAACTCGACGGGAAGATGACATGGTTTCCCATAGACTAGCCGAAATGGGGACATTCCAATTGGGGTTTTATAGGCAGTGCGATATGCCCACAATGCATCATTCAAACGCAAGCTCCAATCCTTCCGAGTTGGCCCTACAGTTTTCTCCAAAATCTGCTTGATTTCTCTATTTGAAACCTCGGCTTGTCCACTGGTTTGAGGGTGATAAGGTGTTGAAACCTTATGCGTGACATTATACTTCTTGAGCAGCGCCTCAATGGTTCGATTGCAAAAATGGGAACCCCCATCACTGATTAGGACTCTTGGCATTCCAAATCTAGCAAATATGTTAGTTCTAACAAAATCTGCAACCACTTTAGAATCATTAGTTCGGGTGGCTTTTGCTTCCACCCATTTCGACACATAATCCACAGCAAGCAAAATATAAAGGAAACCATGTGAGGAAGGAAAAGGACCCATGAAATCAATACCCCAAACATCAAAGATTTCAACACTAAATATGGGGTGTTGCGGCATTTGTTGTTTAGGACCTATATTGCCCGTTCTTTGACATCTATCACAAGTCATACAAAAAGTTCTAGCATCTCTAAAGATAGTAGGCCAATAAAATCCACATTCTAAAACTTTATGTGCTGTTCTTTGAGTACCAAAGTGACCTCCACATGCATAGGTGTGACAAAAAGTTAAAATTGAATTAAACTCAGAATCATGCACACACCTACGTAGAACCTGATCAGGGCAATATTTCCACAAGTATGGGTCATCCCAAACATAAGAACGTGCATCCTTTTTAAGTTTATCACTTTGGTGCTTGTTTAGCTCTCTTGGAATGTGTTTAGACACCAAATAATTTACTACATCAGCATACCATGGCTCACTTACCTTGATGGACAGCAGCTGCTCATCTGGGAATGTCTCTTGGATAGGCACGGCATCCTCCTCATGCACCATACGGCTCAAGTGATCAGCCACCACGTTTTCACTCCCCTTCTTGTCCCGGATTTCAATATCGAATTCTTGGAGAAGAAGCATCTAGCGAATGAGTCTTGGTTTGGCCTCTTTCTTGGTGAACAAATACTTCAAAGCTGCATGGTCAGTGTAAATAATAACTTTAGTACCAAGTAAATAAGAACGAAACTTATCTAAAGCAAACACAACAGCAAGAAGTTCTTTTTCAGTGGTAGAGTAATTCAATTGTGCATCATTCAAGGTCCGAGATGCATAATAGATGACATGGGGCTTCTTGTCCTTCCTTTGTCCCAAAACAGCTCCTAATGCATAATCCGAAGCATCACACATAAGCTCAAAAGGAAGGCTCCAATCTGGTGGGACTATGATGGGGGCCGAAGTTAGCATCTCCTTGAGGTGTTTGAATGCCTTCTCACATTCCTCGTTGAAGTCAAAAGTCACATCTTTCTGGAGGAGACGGCAAAGGGGGGTGGAGATCTTCGAAAAATCCTTGATGAATCGCCTATAGAAACCTGCATGTCCAAGAAAAGAACGAACCTCTCTAACCGAAGTAGGAGAGGGTAAGTAGCGTACAAGATCTATTTTTGATTTATCAACCTCAATTCCCCTTTCTGAAATGATATGACCTAAAACTATGCCTTGTTTTACCATAAAGTGACATTTTTCCCAATTCAAAACAAGGTTAGTTTCAATGCAACGTTTTAGAATCAAAGTGAGATTATCTAAGCACCCATCAAACGAATCCCCAAAAACACTAAAATCATCCATGAATACCTCAATAATCTTCTCCACAAAATCTGAAAAGATACTTACCATGCATCTTTGAAAGGTGGCAGGTGCATTACATAAACCGAATGGCATGCGACGATAGGCAAAGGTACCAAAGGGGCACGTGAAAGTGGTCTTTTCTTGGTCATCCGGAGCTATAACAATCTGATTATATCCAGAGTACCCATCAAGAAAACAATAAAAAGAATGACCGGCTAACCTTTCAAGCATTTGATCAATGAACGGCAAAGGGAAGTGGTCCTTCCTCGTGGTGGCGTTTAGCTTCCTATAGTCAGTGCACACTCTCCAACCTGTTTGGATACGTGTGGGCACAAGTTCATTCTCGGCATTCTTCACCACAGTGACTCCGGATTTCTTTGGAACACATTGCACCGGTGAAACCCAACGGCTATCTGAGATTGGATAAATCACTCCACAATCAAGAAGCTTTATAATCTCCTTCTTCACAACTTCCATCATTGGAGGGTTGAGTCGGCGTTGAGCCTCTCGAGTTGGTTTAGCCCCCTCCTCTAGAAGTATGCGATGCATGCATGTTGTAGGGCTAATCCCCCTAATATCGGCCAATGTCCATCCAATGGCTGTTTTGTGCTCTTTCAACACCTGAATTAACTTTCCTTCCTCTGTTGCCGTGAGTGTGGAGGACACAATGACGGGCAACGTCTCGTTATCTCCCAAAAAGACGTACTTCAAATGATCCGGCAATGGTTTAAGCTCAAGTACGGGTGCCTGAATCACTGAGGGTAACAACTTGTTAGTAGAAATTGGAATTGAAATTGGTTTTGAAGGCTTACCATGGTGCTGAGGTAGTGACTCTAGGGCAGCCACCATCTCGGCCTCTTCTTCACTTATAGGCACGGCAATATTGGGTTTTTGCCCAATTCCTTGTGCAATTGTTGATTCAAGGGGATCCCTCTCCAAGGAATCAAGGTAATCTTGCGCCAATTCATCAAATATATCAATAGCAAAACAAGAATGATTTTCTTTAGGGAATTTAATAGTTTCAGCAAGATTGAAATCAATAACTTCCCCATCAAATTCCATTGTCAACGTTCCTTTGAACACATCGATCTTGGTGCGGGCTGTTTTCATGAAAGGTCTCCCAAGGAGGATCGGCAATGGGGTGGAATGGGGTGTATCCTCCATGTCAAGCACATAAAAATCCGCTGGAAAAATCAGATTTCCAACCTGCACCAAAACATCTTCCAAAACTCCTTTTGGATATGCATTAGAACGATCGGCTAATTGGATTATAACACCATCGTTTTTAAGCTCACCTAAGTTCATAGATGCATAAATAGAGTATGGCATGACATTAATTGAAGCTCCTAAGTCTAACATAGCATGTTCAAACTTAGTACTACCAATAACGCAAGGAATTGTAAAACTACCCGGATCTTTGCATTTAGGGGGTAATTTCCTTTGTAGAACAGCAGAGACATTCTCACTTACTTGAACCACTTCTTTGTTAGAAATCCTTCTCCTTGTTGTACAAAGCTCTTTCAAAAACTTAGCATACCTTGGGACTTGCTGTATTGCATCAAGGAGTGGGATATTGACTTGAACTTTCCGGAATGTCTCTAGAATGTCTTTTTCAGCATCCTCTTTCTTTGATTGCCGCAACCTGCCAGGAAAGGGCACAGTTAGTGGAGTAGAGCTTGAAGAATTCATATTGGAACTTACCTTGATGGTTGAGGACGGTTTAGAAGTGGGGATTGGCTGCGGCAAGGATTGTGCATTCCTTGCCGTGGGTTTGGGTGCTTCATCCTCCTCCAATTGCAGCTTCTTGTCCTCTTCTTGGCTTGATCTAGATGGTTGTGAATCAGTTCCAACCTGCTTACCACTTCTCAACGTGATTGCTTGGGCGGTTTCAAATCCTCCCTTAGGATTAACAACGGTTGAACTAGGCAATCTGCCTTGTTCTCGGAATTGGCCCATGAATTCAGCCATTTGACCCATTTGTTTCTTCAATTCATCCACCTCTTTAGCTTGATTTTTTATGCTCTGCATGTCCTGCGTCAAAGAGGTTAGTACTTGAAGAATTTTATCATTATTTAACGACGAACCTGAATTGGTTTGGGCCGAAGTTGGGTGAGGTTGTGGGGCTGCATACGGCCTTGGAAACATCCCAGGGGGCTGTCTAAATCCGCTTTGTGGCTGTGCTTGCTGAGAATCCCTCCACTTGAAGTTTGGATGATCTCTCCATCCTGGATTGTATGTATTTGAGTATGGGTCGTGTCTTTGTTGGGTTTGGCCTTGGAAACCCACGGCTTGGGCAGTTTCCCACCCCCCATTCTCAATCAATTGAGGGCATTGATCGTTGAGATGTCCCTGCATAGAACACACTCCACATATGGCCGGCCCTTGTGCTTTGTTTCCATCCACAACCTGTGACAAAAGAAGAGTGAGATTAGCCATTTGAGATTGTAATTCTGAAATTGCATTTACCTCATTCACTTGTTGTTGCCGTGGCCCTTCTCTCTGTCCAACTCCTTCGTATTGTTGCGCATTCAAGGCTCGATTTGCAATTAGAGTCTTGGCAGCCACGGGTGTTTTGTCAACCAAAGCTCCTCCCGCTGAAGCATCAAGCATTTGTCTCTCAATGGGGAGAAGTCCTTCATAGAAATATTGGAGGAGAAGCTCTTCCTTCATTTGGTGTTGTGGACAAGAAGCAACAAGCGCCTTGAAACGCTCATAATAGGCTGGAAACGATTCCCCTTGGTTTTGTTGAATGCCACTTATCTTTTTCCTCAAGAGAATGACTCTTGAAGTTGGGAAAAATTTCTCTAAGAATGCGCGCTTCATGCTTTCCCATGAAGTAACGGTTCCAGGTGCTAGTTCGTAGAGCCAATCCTTAGCCTTTTCCAAAAGAGAGAATGGAAAGGCTTTCATCTTCAATATACTCCCATCAACATTGACAGGGGTCATGCTTGAACAAACCACTTCAAATTCCTTCAAGTGCTTGTTCGGATCTTCCATGGACAACCCGTGGAATTTGGGGATGTGGTGCAACAAGCTGGACTTCAATTCAAACTCATCAGTCTTGCCTTGAGCCGCCCTAGGATATTGAATGCATAAAGGGGTTGCATTGTCCAATCCCGAGGCTGAAAGTTCTTTGATTGTTCGGTTATCTGCAGCCATGTCGTGCTCCTCTTCCAAATCCTCTTCAATTTCAACTTCAGATTCGGAATTAGAACTTGAACTAAGTAGATCAGGTTCTGGGTGCTTCCTCTTCCTTCTCAAATCTCGCTCAAAATCGTCGTTAAACTCCAAGATATGTGCGTGAACGGGTTGAGAACTTCGAGTCATACACTAGTACCTAAAACAAAGAAAACAAAACAAATCAGAAAACTAAGCAAAACAAAAACAAAAACAAAAACACGGGGGATTAGCAAATTTGCTAATCCCCGGCAACGGCGCCAAAATTTGATGTGAGAATTACTTGACACTCAAATTAAAACCCTATCGACGTAGTATATGAAAGTAGGGATCGTTTTAGGCCGGGGATTAGAAGGGATGCTAATCTACACAACTTACACTCTTAAACACTAAACTGGACTTAAAACAATGAAAACAAGTACTAGGGATCAATTTGGACGAATTTTAACTCTAGACACCTTTAAACAACCTAACTTGACTCAAATAACTCAAAACAAACTCAAAACAGCAAATAAAATTCAATTAAACAGTTTCTGGACTCTAAAGACTCAAAACAAGCTAAATAGACCTAAAACACACAAAACAAGTTATCTAGACTCGAAACTAACACCTAAGATTGATTTGAACGAAATTAAGACTCAAATTGACTCAAAAGACTAAAAGACTCAAGATTTGACGAATTTAGACCTTACTAACACAAACTAAAATCAGGGGATTGGTTTTGAACGAATTTAAACTTAAGCAAAACAGAATTGTAAACTAGACTTAGTTTTGTACGAAATTGGTGATTTAAATGGGTGAATGGCTAGTTAGAGGGATCCTTATCCACACATAAACATATGCATACAACTTGATTCCCAGTTACTCTTTCGATAAACCATGAATGACAATGTTCCGAATTAATTGTATTGAACTAATCAATTCCCAGATTTCCCTAGATTCATTGAATTGAATGGATAACGCATCACAACCAAATTATTCTTTCTCAAACTCCCTAACTATGGAATACGCATGATAGAGACATTCAACAAAGATCATTAAGTTCAATGGAAATCATGAACATTGACAAGGCATTCATAACTATGGAAGACGCATGTTAATCCAGCCTAGGGTTTACTTAACATGATTGTGACTAACAACCTTTACTACTTGTGAATATAAGTTCATAACGATTAGGTGAAATTCCCTTATATTCTAGCATCAAATTCATGCATGTAAACTAAGTATGCATCCTTAATCAACACACAAGAACAAGTTCTTAATAAAACAGATAAGCAAACCACATTCACAATTTATGAAATCATAACTGGAGTAAATCAAATCATAAGAAACATATATTCATGGCTTCAAATTCCCCCTCTAACTAATAGGGGTTTAGTTCCTCATGACAGCAATTAAACAAAGAAAACTGAATTGAAACATTGAAAACAAAGATAGGCAACACCTAAGAACGCTCCAGCAGTAGTCACGACTTAGAGTGGCACCTTCTCCTTCCTTCCTTGAATAGCTGTGGCACAAGAGGGGTTTTCTGGGTTTGTGTGGATGATATGGCACGGCAGGGGGTGAATTAGGTCAGAAACTATGGAGAATGGTGAAGGATGGGTGCGGCAGAGAGTGGTGGACGATTTCTGGCGTGAATGGTTGTGTAAGGAGGGTGTTGTGCACGGCAAAGGATTGATTAGTATATATATAGGCACCAAAACCCTAGGTGAATCAGATTAGGACTTCTAGAAAGCCAAATCCATCCAGAAATAGGCTCAAAACAATCAGATTTCCAATGGGAAAGGGCCTAAGGTGCGGCAGACTTAGATAAGGAGGGATAAGGCTTCTAGAAAGCCTTGCAAAGCAAGGAAATCAGGTTTTCTGGAAAGCTAGGTGCAGCAAGGCTTAGGGTTTCTAGAAACTCAATTTAAATATCCCCCAATCAGAAAATAAACCCTCATTGTACCAGGAATTGAATTAGAAATGGAATAGGATAGGATAAGGTTTGTTAAGATAAGATAAGGGTTGGATAAGATAAGATAAGATAAGGTTGTTTGGATAATGTTTTGGATAATCCTCCTTCTTTTGAACTGATTCCTTATCTTCAATGATTTGAATTTATTTCTCCAACCTTGAAACATATTCCCAACTTCATTTAAACTCCAAATTCGTCCATCTTCATGCCCATTGCTTGTGCTATCCATTCCAAGCCCAGATTTGCTCTAAAATGCTCCAAAATGCATCTTTTTGCCAACTTTGCTTCTTGGACCTAAAAACACACGAAAATGACTTTAAACACTATACTAAGCAACAAATAGCTAAGCAAATGCAAGGAAACACACTAACTAAGTAGCATAAATATGCTCCTATCATCTTGGTGTCATTCACACCATTGACTCGAGACCAGTCACTCTCCCTAAGAGAAGACATAGGACGTACTGATCTTAACGAACTGTCAATGCCCAATTGGCAATCCTATGATCAGGAACTTTTAGGATATGTATTCGAAAGAGAATGGTCTCATGAATCTAACTTCTTTAGATCACATTCTCCCTATTACATATTCCTTGGACTTATCGTTTAAGCATATAACATTTATATGAGACAGCTTAAAACAATAATCTTTGCCCTTTATATTAAACTAGATTAGTTTAACATGTGAAATGTCCGTAAAGTATCATCATATGATTGGTTTTAGGGCACATTTCCAACATAGATGACATGCGGCCTCTTGTCCTTCCTTTGTCCTAAAACAGCCCCTAAAGCATAATCAGATGCATCACACATAAGCTCGAAAGGAAAACCCATAAGAGCAATGAAGAACATCCATGAAAACCCATAAGAGCTCCATGAACATTTTTCACCCAAAAACTCTCAAACTTAAGGGAGATAACATATTACCATACTAGGGTACTTAGGGGTTCCTAATGTCACTTTAAAACACTTTTAACAAGACAAACATGAACCCAAAAAACCACCCTTTGGATTTGGCCGAATTTCCCCAAAAACATGGCACCAAATTTTACCTCAAAAATTCATGCTCATATGAACTACATCTACAACATTTGAGATGGCAAATTTTCTAACAAAATTTACATTCAAAGAAGCAAGAATAAAGCTTGTAACAATTACAACATTCAAATCACAAACTATGAACTACAAAACCCAAAAGGATTCACCAACTACTAGACCTAGGCTCTGATACCACTTGAAGGAAAATTTGTGAAAAACATGTTCATTTGAGCAACATCTATGGCATGCAATTAACATTTAAAGGCGGAATCATGCTTGTATGAACTCAAAACAAAACATTACCCATGAAATTCAAAGCCTAGTAGTTATGGTGAACCAAGACTCAACTCAAATCTTAAAGAAAGGAGTTGAGAAACTTTTATACCTTTGAAGCACCTCTTTGCTTAGCAAAGGTTAATCACCCATGTGAGGGCCTTCTTTCCTTTGTCTCCTTGCTTCTTGGCTCCATGGATATGGATGGAAGAATTGATTCTCCAAAAAGTCCCCAAGGTAGGAGACCTCTAATTTTCGACACCAAGGATGGTGAAGGAAGAAGATGAGTGACCTTGGAGGAGGAAGGATTGCTAGCTAATCCCCTCCAAGGGGGCCGGCCTCCTAGAGAGAAAGGGAGAGACATGTTCTCTCCAATTTTCTCCAAAAGAAACCCTAAATGAATTTTGGCTATAAAGTTCTTTATATAGTCCCTTCAATTAAGTGACTAAAAGAACTACAAACCCTTTTCTTCTCTATATGGCCGGCCTCCTTAAGGCTATGGGCTGTTTGGGCCCTTTTGGGTATTTAGTCAATAAGTTGTCATACAACTTATGTTAATGGGCTTGACATTCGAAGCCCATTGGGCCTTGAGGCCCAAAACTAACCCGAGGTCTAAAACGAACTCATTTGTTTGATTAATTAACATATTAATTAATCCTAGCCATAAATAATTAAACCATTTAATTATCCTTACTCATCTTCGTTATATCCTTCAATCATTACCTTACACGGTGTGCGATCCATTAGGTTCCTTTTAGCGAGGCAGTGGGCAATTAGAACTCTTACTAATCGATTGTGAATTGAAACTTACTTTCAATTCTCCCTTTAGTGATTATACATCTTTAGGGCTTCCACAAGCCATGAGTGACACCTAGCAGTATGTCATGGCTACCCAAGCTAATCAGAAGAGGTTGGAGAACCTATTCAGTTTGGGATTACAATGCAATACGGTCTTTCTCTAATACAATACTCTTGACCACATTGTTTGGTTTAATAGTTTATTCATGTCTACTATCCAATGTGATTCTCTTAATTATATGATTACCTTGAATGTGATTTGGAACAACTTCCTAAATCTCATTCATACTTTGGCCAGAGATTCTAAATCATATCATAGAGTATTCTCCCTCAACGTTTGAACGTTAGAGATCCCTTGTTGCCCATTCACTTGCCTCCATGGCTAAGTGGCTTAACCCCAACTATGCCGTGGACACCCTCTGATGGAGTGACTTTGACATAGCCAAGGATCAAGGACCTAACCACAAGACAACTATGATGCCTCAGGTCAAAGAACTACTTTGCATTATCCCAACCAGGAGTTCTCATGTGACATGAGTATGAGAACTCCTCATTGATCGCGTTCAGTGGACTCATTCTCTATTGAGCACCTACGTACTTGTCTTGGTGTCAGTCACACCATTGACTCGAGACCAGTCACTCTCCCTAGGAGAAGACATAGGACGTACTGATCTTAACGAACTGTCAATGCCCAATTGGCAATCCTATGATCAGGAACTTTTAGGATATGTATTCGAAAGAGAATGGTCTCATGAATCTAACTTCTTTAGATCACATTCTCCCTATTACATATTCCTTGGACTTATCGTTTAAGCATATAACATTTATATGAGACAGCTTAAAACAATAATCTTTGCCCTTTATATTAAACTAGATTAGTTTAACATGTGAAATGTCCGTAAAGTATCATCATATGATTGGTTTTAGGGCACATTTCCAACATAGATGACATGCGGCCTCTTGTCCTTCCTTTGTCCTAAAACAGCCCCTAAAGCATAATCAGATGCATCACACATAAGCTCGAAAGGAAAGCTCCAATCAGGTGGAACAATAATTGGGGCCGTGGTCAACAACTCGAGTTGTTTGAAGGAGGCTGTGCACTCCTCATTGAAATCAAACACCACATCTTTTTGAAGGAGGCGGCACAGAGGTTGAGAAACCCTTGAGAAATCTTTGATGAATCGTCGATAGAAACCTGCGTGTCCAAGAAAAGAACGAACCTCTCTAACCGAAGTAGGAGAGGGTAAGTGACGTACAAGATCTATCTTTGACTTATCAACCTCAATACCATTTTCAGAGATGATATGACCTAAAACTATGCCTTGTTTAACCATGAAATGACATTTTTCCCAATTGAGAACAAGGTTAGTTTCAACGTATCGTTTTAAGATCAAACTGAGATTATGCAAACAACCATCAAATGAATCACCAAAAACGCTGAAATCATCCATGAAAGCTTCAATAATTTTCTCAACATAATCAGAAAACATGCTCATCATGCATCTTTGAAATGTGGCAGGTGCATTGCATAAAAGCAAGGAAACAAGCTAACTAAGTGATGTAAATATGCTCCTATCAAATACCCCCACACTTAGATTTTGCTAGTCCTCGAGCAAAACAAAAGAAACAAAACTCAATCTAAACCTTCCAACATTTGCCTTAGGGATTTCCAATGCACATGACATATTAAAAATCATCACTTGCACAGAGTTTAGTCATCCTTACCCTTGAGCACATACTTAATCATAGTCACCATTCACTAGCTCCCATTTAATCAATTAAAACAACGTTTTGAGTGTAGTAACATGCCTTAGAGAATTCACTCAATTCTTTACTAGATATGCACTCAATTTTCACTCAGATTTTCTAACTACACACCCTACACTAGTATATGTGAGAAGATTGATGTAAACATGAAAACTAGTACTCACATATGTTATAACAAAGAAAGCAATTTCTGGAGTTATTAATGAATATGATCTCATGAACGGAATGCTACTACTTAGATACGAGAACCAGGGACACCATATGCTCATACCAATCCCAAACTCCACATATTGAAACACATAACACTCAAGATTGAAGTCAAAGGGTTGTAACAGGGCCAAGGGTATTGGTTAACAAAGAAAGGTAAGGATAAACAAAGGTTCTTAAAGAAATAGTAAACAAAGTAATCAAATTGACACATAGAATTCACTTTTGAATGCAGAAATCAACTTTAAACACAAAAGGGAAGATTTGCACACTCTAGGGCCGAATTTTGATGTTTGGGACCCTTCCTTCAACAATCAACACTTGTGAGCTCATTCTCACTTATTTTTTCAAACTCTTTTTCATTCTTTTCATAACTTTTTCGTTTTCTTTTCTTTTTCCACAAATTTTTTTCTTTTTCTTTTCTACCCGTGCCTTATTAAGGACTTTGGCACACACACACACACAAAAATCACTTCCTCAACACTTGTTTTTCTGCAAAAGTTCAACAAAAGGAATTTCATCGAAATTATGCTTTACTATGCTTCAAGAACAAAGGTATGGATGGTCCTAATCTAGGCTAGGTAAGGATAGTGTGGGTTAACAAAGAGCATAGGCTACACAAGGCTCAACGGGGTTAAACTTAAACACATAATGAAATAAGTGGCACGGCAATTTGGCTTTGGTGGTCACTACACAACTTCATCTTGAATATGTGTTATGGAAATCAATTGCATGCTTTGAATGAAATGGGCATGAGTTCTAGCATTTGGAACTAAATGATGAAACGCCCTCTAAGTAATAACCAAGCAAAGAATAATGAGATCATGCAACGACTTTAGAAAACAAGAATGCATAGAATATTAACTCTCCAAAGAACGCTTTAGGCTTAAGTCTCACAGGGTTGTAGCGTTAATTTGAGTTCCTTCCTTCAAGCTGATAGAAGCATATTTATCTACTTAATTGGCTTGTTCTTGTGCATATGTTGTGTTTCCTTAGTTATTTTAGTGTTTAAAGTCATTTTCGTGTGTTTTCAGATTCTAAGGACAAAGTATGCAAGAAGATGCATTTTGGAGCCTTTTGGAGCAAATTTGGGCTTGGAATGGTTATCACATGCTTGAAGCAAAAGGAATGGATGAAATTGAAGTCTTGAAGAAGTTAGGATTCCTAATCAACAAAGGATTCCTAATTGAAGAAGTATTCCTAATTGAAGATGGATTCCTAGAAGAGCAAGGATTCCTACTTGAAGTAGGAAAGTTAAGCCAAGGTTTCCTATTTTGGTGTGACCTTTCCTAATCCTAAATGTCCCTGAATTCTAGCAACTTTGAAGGGCTCATATGCATTTTAGGACACAAACTACACATTCCTTGCACCATTAAAGTCCTTGCCGTACCTTTCCCATTCTCCCTTTCCCTTGCCGTGCAAGGGGGCCCCTTTCCCTTTAGTTTCAGGATACTTTCCCTTTCCTAATCATCCAGCCGCACCTCCTTGCCCTTTACTCTTCCTTGCCGTGCAAGGGAGAGGGTTATTTCCTGTTTCCTTGCATTAAAACACATTCCTAATTTATTTTAGATCCTTGCCGCAAATCCCTTGCACTTTCCCTTAGTTTTTTTATTTTGTTTCCTCTTTCTAGAGCTTTTGACTTAATTTCTGTTTACCTAAATAACCTAGGGTTTTATTTCCTGAAACCTTTAAAATAAACTTCCTTGTTGCAGCCACAAATCATCATTCATTCACCCATTCACGCCAGAAATCATCCACCACTCTCTGCCGCACCCTTCCTTCACCATTCTCCATAGTTTCTGACCTTAAACAACCCTTGCCGCACCATACATCCATCCTAGCCATAAACCCAGCATTCTACACAATTCATAACCCCACAAACTCACCACCAAACCTTGTGCCGCAGCAAAGAGGAAGGAGGAGAGCCCTTGGATGTGCTTGCCATTCGAGTTAGGATTGTTGGAGCATTTAGGTGTTTTCTTTCTTTTGTTTTCAATGTATAAACTTGTTATTCTTTGTTCTGTGAGTACGAGGAACTAAACCCCTCTTAGCTAGGGGGGAATTCGAAACCATGGTTATACTTGCAATATGATTTGATTACATCCAGTTGTGATTCATAAGCTGTGAATTCAATTTATTTATCTGTTGAATTAAAACTGATTTGTGTGTGTTGGTTGAGAGTGCACGCTTAATTTTCATGCATAAATCTGATGCTAGGATATAAGGGAGTTTCACCTAATCGTTATGAACTTATATTCACAAGTAGTGAAGGTTGCTGGTCACAATCGTGTTAAGTAAATTCTTGGCATAAGTATCATGCGCTTTCATAGTTACGAGTGCCTCGTCAATACTTATGATTTTCATTGAACTTAATGATCTTTGATTGTATCTCTATCATGCGCTTTCATGTAGGGAACTTTTGAAGAATAATTTGATTGTGATGCGCTTTTTCCATCCAATTCAATGACATGAGGGAAATCTGAGGGTTAATTTAAGCGTACCTAATTAATCTGGGGTGTTGAGAATTATTGAAAAGCAACTGGAAATCGTTTTGTTTGCAAGTGTGTCATGTGTGGAGAAGAACCTCCTAGCTAGTCCATCATCCATAGTTTCATCCAAATTCGTGCAGATTTCATTAGTTCTTTACTTTACCTGTTTTGTTTGCAAATTCGCCAAAACCCAATCCCCATTTACTTTGTTGAGTCATTTTTGTTAGAAACTGATTTAGTTTGTGTTTTTAAGTGTTTTGAGTCAAGTCAAAACCTATTTTCGTCCAAATTTACTCTTAGTGGCAGATTTGAGTCTTTTAGCTTGTTTTGTGCTGTTTTGGGTCTTTTGAGTTGTTTTAGTATTTTAGAGTCTAGTTTTACATTCTTTGAGTCTAGTTTAATGTTTCAAAACTTGTTTTTACGTTTTTGAGTCAGTTTCAAGTGTTTAGCAATCCCTCCTAATCCCCGGTCTAGAACGATCCCTACTTGCATCTATACTACAATTGTCAACAAGAGGGTTTAATTTGTGTGCTTATATATTTCACATCAAATTTTTGGCGCCGTTCCCGGGGATTAGCAACTTTGCTAATCCCTTGGATTTTTCTTTCTGTTTGTTTTTTTTTTAGTTTGTTTAAGTTTCTGACTTTGTTTTGTTCTCTTGTTTTTAGGTACTAGTTTATGACTCGAAGCTCTCAACCTGTTCGTAAGAATATTTTGGACTTTGACGACGATTTTGAGAGGACTTTGAGAAAGAATAAGAATCAACAAGAGCCCCAATCATCTCAACCTGCACCAAATCTTGAAGAAGACGAAGTACAAGTGGAGGAGGAGGCCACGGCTCAGTTTTTAGAGGAAGCACTAGCCATGGCAGCAGACAATCGAACAATCAAGGAGCTTTCTGCTTCAGGATTGGACAATGCCGCACCCCTTTGCATCCAATACCCTACAGCTGCTCAAGGAAAGGCCGAGGAGTTCGAGTTGAAGTCAAGCTTGCTGCACCACATTCCCAAGTACCATGGGCTGTCCATGGAGGATCCAAACAAGCACTTGAAAGAGTTCGAAGTGGTGTGTTCAAGCATGACCCCTGTCAATGTCGATGGAAGCATACTGAAGATGAAGGCTTTTCCTTTTTCTCTCTTGGAAAAAGCTAAAGATTGGTTGTATGAACTAGCCCCTGGAACTGTCACATCTTGGGAGAGCATGAAACGGGCGTTCTTGGAGAAGTTTTTCCCAACTTCTCGAGTTATTCTTCTACGCAAAAGGATTAGTGGCATTCAGCAAAATGAAGGTGAATCGTTTCCCACTTATTATGAACGTTTTAAAACTCTTGTTGCTTCATGTCCACAACATCAAATGAAGGAGGAGCTTCTTCTTCAATATTTCTACGAAGGGCTTCTACCCATTGAACGTCAAATGCTAGATGCCTCAGCGGGATGAGCTTTGGTGGATAAGACACCCACGGCTGCCAAGACCTTGATTGCTAACCGAGCTTTGAACGCTCAATAATTTGAAGGTGTTGGACAAAGAAGCACCCCACGGCAACAACAAGTGAATGAGGTAAGTGCTATTTCCGAACTTCAAAATCAAATGGCTAATCTTAACACTCTTCTTTCTCAGGTTGTGGAATGACCAAAAGTGCAAAGTGTGGCTGCTTGTGGCGTGTGTTCCATGCAAGGACATCCCTCTGATAAGTGCCCACAATTGATTGAAAATGGAGGGTGGGAATCTGCCAATGCCATGGGTTTTGCGAATCAACAACCAAGAAGTGATCCTTTCTCTAACACATACAATCCAGGTTGGAGAGATCATCCAAATTTCAAATGGCGAGAACCCCAACAAAACCAACAACAAGTTGCATTTAGGCAGCAACCCCCGAGTTTCTATTCAAAACCATATGCACCCACACAACCCCAAGCACAACCTGCCCAAACCAAATCAGGTTCGTCTGTTGATAATGAACAGATTTTTCAATTACTAACTTCTATGGCACAGGGTATGCAAACTAGGGACAAAAAGGTGGATGAGTTGGAGAAGCAAGTAGGGCAGATTGCAGAGTTCATGGGCCAATTCCGAGAGCAAGACAAGTTGCCTAGTTCAACCGTTGTCAACGCAAAGGGTGGATTCGAATCTGCCAAAGCTATGAGTCTGCGAATTGAAAACAAGTTGGATCTGATCCCCAACCTTCCAAATCACGTTCCAACGAGTTTGAAGAGTTGATAATTGAAGAAGAGGAGCAATGCACACCCACGGCAAGGGTAGCACCACCCTTGCCACAGCCACCTAAACCATCAAATTCGGCCAATACAGGTAAGGAAGTTCCAATTTTGGTTAATTCTAATGTTGTTCCTCCAAATGTACCCTTTCCTCGTAGGTTTATGCAATCAAAGAAGGAGGAGGCTGAAAAGGACATTTTGGAAACATTCAGAAAAGTTCAAGTCAATATACCGCTTTTGGATGCAATTAAGCAAGTTCCAAGGTATGCCAAGTTTTTGAAAGAACTTTGTACCATCAGGAAGAGAATTTCAACCAAGGAGGTTGTAAAGGTAGGTGAAAATGTCTCAGCCATCTTGCAACGCAAACTGCCCCCAAAATGCAAGGATCCTGGTAGTTTTACAATTCCTTGTGTTATTGGCAATACTCGTTTTGAATCTGCCATGCTAGACTTAGGTGCATCTATAAATGTCATGCCATATTCAATTTATGCATCTATGGGCTTAGGCGAGTTGAAAAATGATGGTGTGATTATACAATTGGCCGATCGATCTAATGCCTATCCAAAGAGAGTTTTGGAAGATGTTTTAGTGCAGGTCAATCATTTAATCTTTCCAGCGGACTTCTACATGCTTGAAATGGACGAGTCAGACCATTCTCCTTCATTGCCCATCCTTCTTGGAAGGCCATTCATGAAAACTGCCCGTACTAAGATTGATGTGTTTAATGGAACATTGACAATTGAATTTGATGGGGAAGTTATTAATTTCATTCTTTCAAATTCTATCAAGTATCCTAGTGAGGATCACTCATGTTTTTCTATTGATGTAATTGACTCTCTGGCGCAGGACCATTTTGAACAATTGAAGGAAGATGCACTTGAATTGGTCATTGCACAAGGAATGGACATTCAAAACAATGGAGCAGCAGCCCTGCATTCCCATGGCATGAATGACTTTTCCCTTGCCGTGCCTCCTAGTGATGATGTAATTGAGATAGTGGCTGCCCTCGAATCATTGCCACCACAATCTGGTAAATTTCTGGACCCAATTTCAATTTCAGTTTCGGCTAACAAGTTACTTCCATCAGTTATGCAGCCCCCTACACTTGAACTCAAACCATTGCCAAGTCATTTGAAGTATGTTTTCTTGGGAGAAGATGAGACGTTGCCAGTCATCATCTCAAGCACACTCACGGCACAAGAGGAGAACAAGTTGGTGAGGGTGCTAAAAGAGCACAAGACGGCAATTAGGTGGACATTGGCTGACATCAAAGGAATCAGCCCTACCACTTGCATGCATCGTATACTCTTGGAGGAGGGGTCTAAAACATCCCGAGAAGCTCAACGCCGACTCAACTCTCCAATGATGAAAGTTGTGAAGAAGGAGATAATCAAGCTCCTTGATTGTGGAGTGATCTATCCAATCTCCGATAGTCGTTGGGTCTCACATGTGCAATGTGTTCCAAAGAAATCTGGAGTGACTGTGGTAAAGAATGCCGAAGAGGAGCTTGTGCCTACTCGAATCCAAACAGGTTGGAGGGTTTGTATCGATTATAGGAAGCTCAAAGCCACAACAAGGAAGGATCACTTCCCATTGCCATTCATTGATCAGATGCTTGAAAGGTTAGCAGGTTATGCATTCTATTGTTTTCTTGATGGTTATTCTGGTTATAATCAAATTGTCATAGCACCTGAGGACCAAGAAAAAACCACTTTCACATGCCCATTTGGTACATTTGCTTATTGACGCATGCCATTTGGTTTATGCAATGCACCTGCCACATTTCAAAGATGCATGATGAGCATATTTTCTGATTATGTTGAGAAAATTATTGAAGTTTTCATGGATGATTTCAGTGTTTTTGGTGATTCATTTGATGGTTGTTTGCATAATCTCAGTTTGATCTTAAAACGATGCGTTGAAACTAACCTTGTTCTCAATTGGGAAAAATGTCATTTCATGGTTAAACAAGGCATAGTTTTAGGTCATATCATCTCTGAAAATGGTATTGAGGTTGATAAGTCAAAGATAGATCTTGTACGTCACTTACCCTCTCCTACTTTTGGTTAGAGAGGTTCGTTCTTTTCTTGGACATGCAGGTTTCTATCGACGATTCTTCAAAGATTTCTCAAAGGTTTCCCAACCTCTTTGCCATCTCCTTCAAAAAGATGTGGTGTTTGATTTCAATGAGGAGTACACGGCCTCCTTCAAACAACTCAAGGAGTTGCTGACCACCGCCCCAATTATTGTTCCACCTGATTGGAGCCTTCCTTTCGAGCTTATGTGTGATGCATCTGATTATGCTTTAGGGGCTGTTTTAGGGCAAAGGAACGACAAGAGGCCGCATGTCATCTACTATGCCTCTCGGACGTTGAATGATGCCCAACTAAACTACTCCACAACTGAAAAAGAACTTCTTGCTGTTGTCTTTGCTTTAGATAAATTTAGATCATATCTAATTGGTACTAAAGTAATTGTTTTCACTGATCATGTAGCTTTGAAATATTTGCTCACAAAGAAGGAAGCCAAGCCAAGGCTAATTCGATAGATGCTGCTGATAGGAGCATATTTACATCACTTAGTTAGCTTGTTTCCTTGCATTTAGGTTGTTAGTTCTTAGTTATTTTAGTCTTTTAAGCCATTTTCGTGTGTTTTCAGGTTCTAAGGGCTAAAGGAGCAAGAAAGTGCATTTTGGTGCCTTTTGGAGCAGTTTTGGGCTTGGACTGGATTGCACATGCTTGGAGCTAAGTGTGGAAGAAGGTGCATTTTGGAGCTTTTTGGAGCAGTTTTGGGCACTAAATGGATTGCACATGCTTGGAGCTAAGTGGATGGACGAAATTGAAGATCAAATGAGCTTAGGATTGATTGAAGAATGAAGAGTTCAAAATTGGAAGCCAAAGTTTCTAAAGTTGGAAGTTTCTATTCTTGGAGGTTTCCATTTTTGAAAGTTTCTATTTTTGGCTTAGAAGTTTCCTAATCCTTTTTCACCTATGTTCCAGCCACAAAAGGATTCCAAAATATGTTAGGACAATTAATTACTTGTTCTAGAAGTCCTAAACTTGCCCTAAAGTCCATGCCGCACCACCCTTGCACATTCCTCTTCCTTGCCGCATAAAACACCACCTTTCTTTCCTATTTTCTGACCCAAAATCACATTCCCCTTTTGTTTCAATCCTTGCTGCACAAGGGAGAGGTTTTCTTGCCTATTTTCTACCCAAAAATACTTCCCCTTTCTCTTACAAATCAATGCCCACTTTCTTTCCCTTTCTCTCTTAATTTCTGACCTTTAAACACATTCCTTTTCTCTCCTACACAATTCTGCCGAATTTCACATTCCTATTTCTCTTTAAATTCTGATCCTTACTTACCCTTTTAATTTGGAACAAAATAGCTAAGTTTTATTCACCTTTCTTTCTTTCCCTTTCTCTTTATTTTCTGCTGCACCCTACTTACCCTTTTCCTCTTGGGATTCTGATTTGTTACCCTTTTTCTTGAGGATTTGGAGTCCTAAATGCATTCCCAATTCATCAAAGTCGTAGCCCTCCCTTGTTCTATAAATAAACATCCTTGCCGCAGCTTTTGGGGGACGTCTCTCTCTGTGAACAGATTCTCTGCATCCATTCCATCCACCTATCTACCTATCCATCCTCTACCACCCATTCTACACACCTTAACCCTTTGTGCCGCAACTCTACAAAGGAAGAAGGAGAGGATTAACTTGAAGTCGTGCCTAGCCATTCAAGACGTTGGATTGCTGGAACGTTTCTAGGTGTAATCTATCTTTGTTTTCAATGTTTAATTTAATTTCTCTTTGTTTTGCTGTGAACATGAGTGGCTAAACCCATCTTGGCTAGGGGTGATTTCAAAGCCAGGATTATGTGTGCAATTTGAGTTGGTACATTCCAGTTACGAATTCTTGATTTGTGAATGCAATTGGCTTAATTGTTTGATTAAGAACTTATTTGTGTTTGTTGATTGAGGGTCGACACTTAATTGGCATGCATAAATCCGATGCTAGAGTATAAGGGAGTTTCACATAATCGTTACAAACTTATATTCATATGTAGTGAAGGTTGCTAGTCACAATCGCGTTAAGTTCAATTCCTAGCATGAGTGACATGATGTCATAGTTACAAGTGCTTTGTCAATGCTTATCATTTTCATTGACGTATTGATCTTTGATTGTATCTCTATTATGATGTCATGTAGGGGACTTTTGAAGAATGCTTTGGGTTGTCGAATGATGTCATCCAATCTAATAACACAAGGAAAATCTGAGGGTTAACTAGTGATGTCACGGTTAATTTGGGGCATTGTCGTTCATGATTCAATGAAGGGGTAACTGGAAATCAAGTCGTTTGCATACATGTCATGTGTGGAGAGAGAACCTCTAGCTAGCCCATCATCCATATTTTATCCAAATTCGTCCAAAATCTGTTTTAGTTTACAATCTGTTTGTTTTGTTTTCAAATTCGTCAAAACCCAATCCCCCTTTACTTTCTTGTGTTAGATTAGTTAGAAGTGTGTTTAAATCTGTCCAATTTAGTGTTTTGAGTCTTACTAGTCCAGAATTCGTCCAAATCAGCCCCTAGTGTCTGTTTTGAGTCTTTTTGGTTGTTTTAAACTGTTTTGAGTCTTGTGAGTCTTGTTAAGTGTTTTTAACTTTGTTTTTATGTTTTTGAGTCAGTTTAGAGGTTTTAGCAAGCCCTCCTAATCCCCGATCCAGAACGATCCCTACTTGCATCTATACTACAATTGTCAACAAGAGGGTTTAATTTGTGTGCTGTTTTACATCGCATCAGCTGCTTCTTCAAGAATTCGACATTGAGATTCGAGACAAAAAGGGGAGTGAAAACGTGGTGGCTGACCACCTAAGCCGAATGGTGCATAATGAGGAGTCCTTACCCATTGCTGAAATGTTCCCTGATGAACAATTGCTGTCTGTTAAGGTAAGTGAACCTTGGTATGCTGATTTGGTTAACTTTTTGGTGTCTTAACAAATTCCAAACACTTTCACTAGACACCAGCGTGATAAGCTCAAAAATGATGCACGATTTTATGTATGGGATGATCCATATTTTGGAAATATTGCCCTGATCAGATTGTACGTCGATGTGTGCATGATTTTGAGTTTCATTCCATTTTAAGCTTTTGCATACATATGCATGTGGTGGTCACTTTGGCACATAGAGAACAGCACTTAAGGTGTTACAATGTGGATTCTATTGGCCTAGCATCTTTAAGGATGCTAGAAATTTTTGCGTAACATGTGAAAAATGCCAAAGAACAGGAAATATAAGTGCAAGAGATCAAATGCCACAAAATGTCATACTTCCTGTAGAAATTTTTGATGTTTGGGGTATTGATTTTATGGGTCCTTTTCCTTCATCACATGGTTTTCTTTACATCTTACTTGCTGTGGATTATGTATCGAAATGGGTGGAAGCAAAAGCCACCCAAACTAATGATTCTCGAGTGGTTGCCGATTTCATTCGCACTAACATATTTGCAAGGTTTGGAATGCCCAGAGTGATCATAAGCGATGGAGGGTCTCACTTTTGCAATCAAACCATTGAGGATTTGCTAAAGAAGTACAACGTTACGCATAAGGTTTCAACACCTTATCATCCTCAAACCAATGGACAAGCTGAGGTTTCAAATAGAGAAATCAAGCAGATTCTGGAGAAAACCGTGGGCCCAACAAGGAAGGAGTGGAGCTTGCGCTTGGACGATGCATTGTGGGCTTACCGTACGGCCTACAAATCTCCTCTTGGCATGTCACCTTTTCGGCTCGTCTATGGTAAGCCCTATCATTTACCTGTGGAGTTAGAACACAACGCACATTGGGCTGTGAAAAACTTCAGCATGGATCTCGATGCTGTTGGAATCCATCGAAAGCTCCAATTGAATGAACTTGAAGAGATTAGGCATGAGGCTTATGAAAACGCTCGACTTTACAAAGAGAAGACCAAGGCTTTCCATGACAAGATGATTCGTAGCAAATCATTCTCAATTGGGCAGAAAGTGTTACTCTTTAACTCGCGCCTTCGCTTGTTTCCTGGTAAGTTACGTTCCAAGTGGGTTGGTCCGTTTGTTATTACTAATGTTTTTGTTCATGGTGCAGTCCAACTCAAGAGCTTGAAAACTGGGCAAGAATTCAAGGTGAATGGGCACCATTTGAAACCATACTATGAGCA
Organism: Heteromeles arbutifolia; assembly: GCA_024362995.1. Classification (NCBI taxonomy): domain Eukaryota; kingdom Viridiplantae; phylum Streptophyta; class Magnoliopsida; order Rosales; family Rosaceae; genus Heteromeles; species Heteromeles arbutifolia. The sequence continues at coordinate 21,822,475 of JANCRC010000012.1, forward strand.
CTTTGTTGAGCATGATGTGGATGACATTTCCCTGCATGCCATGGGCTCCAATGGGGAGTGACTGAGTTTTTCGTCCGGCTGCACGACGTTAAAGCAAGCGCTACTTGGGAGGCAACCCATGCATTCAACAAAGGAAGACCTAGGAATCACTCCACTTCCAGATTTGCGTTCCTAAACCCTTCTCTTTGTTGTTGTTTCTTTTCTGCCATGTTTAGTGTGTAACCTTGTTTGTTAGTTTGTTTGCTTTTGTGTGAGTTTATGCTTGAAACATTGACGACAATGTTTGATTTAAGTGTGTGGGGGGGGGGGGGTAAATAAGTGTTTTTGCATGAAATTCGTGGGATTTTATCACCCCTAACTTCAAGAGTTGTTTCAAGCTGTTTTTAAGCTGTTTTGGTGTGTTTTAGTTTGTTTTTGTGTGTTTGTTTGTGTCTTAGGGTACCTTCCAACACAATGATGAGGATTTGGTTTTCAATTGCATCACTGTTAAAGAGAGTTGTAAACATTGATGAAAGTTTGATTTACTCTTTGGTTTAAGCTTGGTTATGGTTATAATTTATGAATTCACATGTAATCATAAAGGAAAAATCAGTTTTTGTAACATGCTTGAAGGAAGGAACTCATATTAACGCTACAACCCTGTGAGACTTGAGCTTAAAACGTTCTTTGGAGAGTTGATAATCTGTGCATCCTTGTTTTCTAAAGTTGTTGCATGATCTCATTATTCTTTGCTTGGTTACTACTTAGATGGCGTTTCATCATTTAGTTCCAAATACTAGAACTCATACCCATTTCATTCAAAGCATGATATTGATTTGCATAACACATATTCAAGATGAAGTTGTGTAGTGACCACAAGCCAAATAAGCCGAACCCCCCCTTTGTCATTTGTTTTGTAGGTTTAAACCCTGTTGAGCCTTGTTTAACCTATTTTCTTTGTGAACCACATTATCCTGACCTAGCCTAGATTAGGACCATCCATACCCTTGTTTTTGAAGCATAGTGAAGCATGACTTAAAAAGAATTCCTTTTGATCGACTTCTTGCAGAAAAACAAGTGTGGGGGAAGGGATTTGTGTATGTGTGTGCGCCAAGAAAAAGAATTAAGGCACGGGTAGAAAAGAAAAAGAAAAATTCGTGGAAAAAGAAAAAAGAAAAAGAAAAAGTTGTGAAAAGAATGAAAAAGAGTTTGAAAAGAAGAAAGAATGAGTTTAAAGTGTTGATTGTTGAAGAAAGGGTCCAAAACATTGAAATCTGGCCCTATAATGTGTGAATATTCCCTTTTTGTTCAAAGTTAATTTCTGCATTCAAAAGTGAATTCTAAGTGTCAATTTCATTACTTTGCTTACTATTTCTTTAAGAACCTTTGTTTTTCCTTACCTTTCTTTGTTAGCCAATACCCCCAAGCCCCGTTACAACCCTTAACTTCAATCTTGAGTGTTGTGTGTTTCAATATGTGGAGTTTGGAATTGGTATGAGCATATGGTGTCACTGGTTCTCGCATCTAAGTAGTAGCATTCCGTTCATGAGATCATATTCATATATGCATTAATAACTCCAGAAATGTGCTTTCTTTGTTGCAACATATGTGAGTATTAGTTTTCATGTTTACATCAATCTTCTCACATATACCTAATGTAGGGTGTGTAGTTAGAAAATCTGAGTGAAAATTGAGTGCATATCTAGTAAGGAATTGAGGAAATTCTCTAAGGCTTGTTAGTACATTCAAAACATCGTTTTATTTGGTTAAATGTGAACTAGTAAGTGGTGACTGTGATTAAGTATGTGCTCAAGTGTTAAGTTGACTAAAATCTGTGGGAATGATGATTTTTAACATGTCATGTGCATTGGAAATCCCTGAGGCAAATGTTGGAAGGATTAGAGTGTGTTTTGTTTACTTAGGTTGTGTTTTGTTTGTTTTGTTTAGTTTTGTTTTCTTTGTTTGTTTTGTTTTGCTCGAGGACTAGCAAAAGCTAAGTGTGGGGGAATTTGATAGGAGCATATTTATGCAACTTAATTGGCTTGTTCTTGTGCATTTATGTTGTGTTTCCTTAGTTATTTTAGTGTTTAAAGTCATTTTCGTGTGTGATGCAAAATATATAAGCACACAAATTAAACCCTCTTTTTATCGATTGTAGCAAAGTATGTAAGTAGGGATCGTTCTAGGCCGGGGATTAGGAGGGATTGCTAAACCACTTGAAAACTGACTCAAAAACTTAAAACAAAGTTAAAACACTAAATTAGACTCAAAGAATGCAAAACTATACTTTAAAACACTAAGACAAACCAAAAGACTCAAAACAGCAACCAAACACTCAAAACTGCCTTAAAAACACAAACTGGCTGTTTTGGACTCTAAACACAATTTTGGACGAAAATAAGTTTTAACTTGACTCAAAACACTTAAAAACACAAACTAAATTGATTTCTAACTAACTTGACACTTCAAAATAAAGGGGGAATTGGTTTTGACGAATTTGAAAACAAAACATAAACTTTGTAAAACAAAACAGATTGTAAAACGAAATTGGTTAAAGTGAATGGATGAAAGGCTAGCTAAGGGGTTCTTCTCCACACATGTCATACTTGCATACAAAACGATTTCTAATTGCTTTTCAATAAACCATGGATTCTCAACGCCCCAGATTAACTGTGAATTGCACTAATTAACCCTCAGATTTTCCTAACGTTATTGAATTGGATGATTGCATACGACAACCCAAAACATTCCCCACAAGTTCCCTATATGAATTGCATAATAGAGATACAAGCAAGAATCATTAAGTTCTATGAAAACCATAAGCATTGACGAGGCATTCGTTACTATGAATTGCATGAAACTTATGCCAAGAATTTACTTAACGCGATTGTGATCAACAACCTTTACTACTTGTGAATATAATTCTGTAACAATTAGGTGAAACTTCCTTATATCCTAGCATTAGATTTATGCATGACAACTAAGCGTGCACTCTCAACCAACACACACAAATCAGTTTAATTCAAATAGATAAGTAAATTGAAATCACAATTTATGAATCACAACTAGAGGTAATCAAGTCATATAGCAAGCATAAACATGGTTTCGAATCCCCCCCTAGCCAGAGGGGGTTTAGTTCCTCATACTCACAGAACAAAGAGTATTGAATTTAAACATTGAAATCAAAGGAAAGGAAACACCTAAAACTTCCAGCAATTCAAACTTGAATGGCATGCACGTCCCAGGCTCCTTCTCCTCCTCTTTGCTGCGGCACAAGGTCTTGGGACAGGTTTAGGGGGTTATGAATGGTGTAGAAGGCTGGGTTAATGGCTAGGATGGATGTATGGTGCGGCAGGTAGTGAATTAGGTCAGAAATTATGGAGAATGGTGAAGGATGGGTGCGGCAGAGAGTGGTGGATGATTTCTGGCGTGAATGATGTATATGGAGGTGGTGTGTGCACGGCAAAGGGTGGAGAACTATATATATATATATGCACCAAAAACCCTAGATGAATCAGATTAGGACTTCTAGAAAGCCAAATCCATCCAGAAATAGGTTCAAAACAATCAGATTTCTAATGGGAAAGGGCCTAAGGTGCGGCAGGTTTGGATAAGGAGGGATAAGGCTTCTAGAAAGCCTTGCAAGGCAAGGAAAAAGGATTCTAGAAGGGAAGGAGACGCCAGATTTTCAGGGTTCTACAAGGAATGTGTTTTGTGGCAGATTTCGGGGCTTCTAAAGGGATTTGGGGCGCCACTTTTATAGGACAAGGGATAGGACTTCTAGAAATCAGGTTTTAAGTCCCCTAAACTGAAGAAAACAGGTTAGGATAAGATTAGGATAAGATTGGATAAGGTAAGGTAAGATAGGATAAGGATTGGATAAGATAAGATAAGATAAGGTTGTTTTAGATAATGTTTTGGATAATTCTCCTTCTTTTGAGCTGATTCCTTATCTTCTTTATCTTTGACTTCTTTCTTCCATCTTCTTAGCTGATTTCAAGCCTTTATATCCTCAATTTCGTCCATCAACTTGCCTCCATGCTTGCACTACCCAATCTTGGCCCAAAAATGTTCTAGAATGCTCCAAATTGCTTCTTTTTGCAAACTTGCCCTTAGAACCTGAAAATACATCAAACTAGCTTAAAAGACTACTTTAACTAAGGAAAAACAACATAAATGCACAAGAACAAGCTAACTAAGGTGCATAAATATGCTCCTATCAATAGAAAGTAAACAAAACGAAACAAAACAAGTATAACACCACCTAAACCTTCCAACAATTGTCTCAGGGATTTCCAATGCACATGATATGTTAAAAATCATCATTCCCACAGATTTTGGCCATCTTTACGCTTAAGCACATACTTAATCATAGTCACTACTTACTAGTTCACAAATAACCAATTAAAACGATGTTTTGAATGCAGTAACATGCCTTAGAGAATTCCCTCAATTCCTTACTAGATATGCACTCTATTTTCACTCAGATTTTCTAACTACACACCCTACACTAGTTATATGTGAGAAGATTGATGTAAATATGAAAACTAATACTCACATATATGGATAACAAGAAAAGCAATTTCCGGAGTTAATAACATGTTTAGATATGATCTCATGAATGGAATGCTACCACTTAGATGCGAGAACCAGTGACACCATATGCTCATATCAATCCCAAACTCCACATATTGAAACACACAACACTCAAGATTAAAGTCAAGGGTTGTAACGGGGCTTGGGGAGTTGGCTAACAAAGAAAGGATAGGAAAAACAAACGTTCTTAAAGCAATAGCCAGCAAAATAATGAAATTGAACTTAGAATTCCCTTTGGCATGCAGAAATCAACTTTTAAACACAAAGGGAAGATTCAAGCAACAAATAGGGCCGGATTCAATGTTTTGGACCCTTCCTTCAACAAACAACACTTGAGAACTCTTTTTCACATCTTTTCAACTCCTTTTTCATTCTTTTCACAACTTTTTCTTTTTTTCTTTCTATTTTCCACGAATTTTTCTTCTTTTTTTTTCTTTTCTTTTCTTTTCTTTGCCGTGCCTCATTCAAGACTTTGGCACACCCACAACAAAACTCACTTCCCCCACAGTTGTTTTCTGCCAAACAATGATCAAAAGGAATTCATATTGAGTCATGCATTACTATGCTTCAAGAACAAAGGTATGGATGGTCCTAATCTAGGCTAGGTGAGGATAATGTGGCTAACAAAGAAAATAGGCTAAATATGGCTCAACGGGGTTAAAACCTACAAATCAAATGAACATGGGGTACGGCTATTTGGCTCTTGGTTTACTAAACAACTTCATCTTGTTATGTGTTATGCTAATCAATTTCATGCTTTGAATGAAACGGGTATGAGTTCTAGTATTTGGAACTAAATGATGAAGCGCATTCCAAGTAGCAACCAAGCAAAGAATGATGAGATCATGCAACGATTTTAGAAAACAACAAATGCACAGATTTTTAACTCTCCAAATAAACGTTTAGGCTCAAGTCTCACAAGGTTGTAGCGTTAGTTTGAGTTCCTTCCTTCAAGCATGTTACAAAAACTGATTTTTCTTTTATGATTGCATGTGAATTCATAAGTTATAACCACAACCAAGCATAAACCAAAGAGTAAATCAAACTTTCATCCATGTTTACAACTCTCTTTAACAGTCATGCAATTACAAACCGAATCCTCATCATTGTGTTGGAAGGTACCCTAAGACACAAACAAACACACAAAAACAACTCTTTTTGGGTTTTTTTAAAACAATTTTTCAAATTTTTATGGGATTTTCGGATTTTTGAGTCAAAACACACTAAAACACACCAAACAGCTTAAAAACACTTAAAAACAGCAAGGAACAACATTAGAAGTTATGGGTGATAAAACCCTACGAATTTGCATCAAAACACTTTGGTTACCCCCCCCACACTTAAATCAAACATTGTCCTCAATGTTTCAAGCATAAACTAACACACATAAACAACAAACAAACAAAACAGCAACTCAACAATAAACAAGGCAGAAACGAAAACAACAACAAAGAGAAGGGTTTAGGAACGCAAATCTGGAATTGGAGTGCTCCCTAGGTCTTCCTTTGTTGAATGCTTGGGTTGCCTGCCAAGTAGCGCTTGCTTTTACGTCGTGCAGCCAGACGATACCTCCAATTAAGCTTCATTGGAGGCCACTGCATGTAAGTGATCTTCGAATGGGAGGTGATACTTGAAATGATCCGGCAATGGTTTAAATTCTAGTGTGGGTGCCTGAATCATTAAAATCAACCAGTTAGTAGAAAACAAAATCAAAGTTGGAGAAGATGGCTTACTTGCTTGCTCCGACACAAACTCAATTACAAACACCACATCTTTGAATGTTTCAGGGATTTTGAACTTGGCCAGATTTACTGTGATGGTTGTGACTTGTCCCGTTTCATAAAATTGAACTTCTTTGGGCTTTGTTGTCTCATGAACATCCTCCTTGATGCATTCTTCATATGCTCCAGCCACTTCTTGCTCTTGAATCATTCTCCTCGACATACAAGGTTCTTTGAACACTTCAAGACAATCTGGAACTCGATTTGGTGTGCCAAGAATTGGGATATCACTTTGCACCTTTGGAATGGCTTCCACAATGTCTTTTTCACTCTCATCTTTCTTGGGAATTAAAAACCTGCGAGGAAAAGGTGCATTCGGAGGAATAACATTAGAATGAATTGAATTTGGGACGTCCTTACTTGTGGTGGGTGGTTGAGAGAGCTTAGGGGGCTGCGGCAAGGGTTGTTCTTCCCTTGCTGTGGGTGTGTCTTGTTCCTCCTCCTCAATCAGCAGCTCCACATCCACTTCTAGGCTATGTTTGGACGTTTTTAGGTCATCTTCAACCTCCAGAGCACTTCCCAAAGTGATAGCTTCAGCAATTTCAAAGTCTCCCATCGAATTGAAAGTAGTTGAGTTGGAGAGTTCACGTTGTTCTTGAATTTGTACCATGAACTCTGCCATCTGCCCAATTTGCTTTTCCAAATGGTCCACCTTTTTGTTTTGGTTTTCTTGTCCCAGAGATAAAGAAGTGAGTAACTCAAGAATTTTATCATTATCCATTGATGAACCTGAACTTGGTTGGGCCGAATATGGTTGAGGCTGTGGTGGTTCATATGGCGTTGTATAGAACTCCCCAGATGGCTGCCAATATCCTTCTTGGTGTGAGCCCTGCGTGGCAGAAGTTAGTACATCAAGAATTTCATCATAAGTCATGGACATACTTGAATTCGATTGGAATTGTTGTGGTGGAGGCTGTGGTGGCTGCATAGGTCTTGAATAGAACTCCTCTTCTTGCTGCCAATATCCACCTTGTTGGAATTGTTGAGGTTCCCCCCACCTATAATCTGAATAATCTCTCCAATCAGAATTGTAAGCGTTGGAAAACAGGTTGTCCCTTGATTGGTTATGGCCTTGATAACCCCAAGCACCTCCATTCGCAGTGAATTGATGAGTTTGATGTCCTTGCCCATAGGGTACATTAAATGTAGGGGCAGTGTGCATTGTGGTCCTTTCGGCATATTGTGACAATTGAGAAGTAAGTTTCGCCAATTGAGCTTGAATGTTAGCAAGTGCCATGTCTTACTTCTCTATGTACCTGAAACCAAAGAAGTAAAACTAAATCAAATATCAAAAGTAAAAGACACAAACAAAAACAAAGGGGATTAGCAAAAGAAAACAAGAAAACAACACAAAGTCAGAAACTAAAACAAAATAAACGAAAAGAAAAGAACCAAGGGATTAGCAAAATTGCTAATCCCCGGCAACGCCGCCAAAAATTTGATGCAAAATATATAAGCACACAAATTAAACCCTCTTTTTATCGATTGTAGCAAAGTATGTAAGTAGGGATCGTTCTAGGCCGGGGATTAGGAGGGATTGCGAAACCACTTGAAAACTGACTCAAAAACTTAAAACAAAGTTAAAACACTAAATTAGACTCAAAGAATGCAAAACTATACTTTAAAACACTAAGACAAACCAAAAGACTCAAAACAGCAACCAAACACTCAAAACTGCCTTAAAAACACAAACTGGCTGTTTTGGACTCTAAACACAATTTTGGACGAAAATAAGTTTTAACTTGACTCAAAACACTTAAAAACACAAACTAAATTGATTTCTAACTAACTTGACACTTCAAAATAAAGGGGGAATTGGTTTTGACGAATTTGAAAACAAAACATAAACTTTGTAAAACAAAACAGATTGTAAAACGAAATTGGTTAAAGTGAATGGATGAAAGGCTAGCTAAGGGGTTCTTCTCCACACATGTCATACTTGCATACAAAACGATTTCTAATTGCTTTTCAATAAACCATGGATTCTCAACGCCCCAGATTAACTGTGAATTGCACTAATTAACCCTCAGATTTTCCTAACGTTATTGAATTGGATGATTGCATACGACAACCCAAAACATTCCCCACAAGTTCCCTATATGAATTGCATAATAGAGATACAAGCAAGAATCATTAAGTTCTATGAAAACCATAAGCATTGACGAGGCATTCGTTACTATGAATTGCATGAAACTTATGCCAAGAATTTACTTAACGCGATTGTGATCAACAACCTTTACTACTTGTGAATATAATTCTGTAACAATTAGGTGAAACTTCCTTATATCCTAGCATTAGATTTATGCATGACAACTAAGCGTGCACTCTCAACCAACACACACAAATCAGTTTAATTCAAATAGATAAGTAAATTGAAATCACAATTTATGAATCACAACTAGAGGTAATCAAGTCATATAGCAAGCATAAACATGGTTTCGAATCCCCCCCTAGCCAGAGGGGGTTTAGTTCCTCATACTCACAGAACAAAGAGTATTGAATTTAAACATTGAAATCAAAGGAAAGGAAACACCTAAAACTTCCAGCAATTCAAACTTGAATGGCATGCACGTCCCAGGCTCCTTCTCCTCCTCTTTGCTGCGGCACAAGGTCTTGGGACAGGTTTAGGGGGTTATGAATGGTGTAGAAGGCTGGGTTAATGGCTAGGATGGATGTATGGTGCGGCAGGTAGTGAATTAGGTCAGAAATTATGGAGAATGGTGAAGGATGGGTGCGGCAGAGAGTGGTGGATGATTTCTGGCGTGAATGATGTATATGGAGGTGGTGTGTGCACGGCAAAGGGTGGAGAACTATATATATATATGCACCAAAAACCCTAGATGAATCAGATTAGGACTTCTAGAAAGCCAAATCCATCCAGAAATAGGTTCAAAACAATCAGATTTCTAATGGGAAAGGGCCTAAGGTGCGGCAGGTTTGGATAAGGAGGGATAAGGCTTCTAGAAAGCCTTGCAAGGCAAGGAAAAAGGATTCTAGAAGGGAAGGAGACGCCAGATTTTCAGGGTTCTACAAGGAATGTGTTTTGTGGCAGATTTCGGGGCTTCTAAAGGGATTTGGGGCGCCACTTTTATAGGACAAGGGATAGGACTTCTAGAAATCAGGTTTTAAGTCCCCTAAACTGAAGAAATCAGGTTATACTAGCAATATGATTTGATTACATCCAGTTGTGATTCATAAGCTATGAATTCAATTTACTTATCTGTTGAATTAAAACTGATTTGTGTGTGTTGGTTGAGAGTGCACCCTTAATTTTCATGCATAAATCTGATGCTAGAGTATAAGGGAGTTTCACCTAATCGTTATGAACTTATATTCACAAGTAGTGAAGGTTGCTGGTCACAATCGTGTTAAGTAAATTCTTGGCATAAGTATCATGCGCTTTCATAGTTACGAGTGCCTCGTCAATACTTATGATTTTCATTGAACTTAATGATCTTTGATTGTATCTCTATCATGCGCTTTCATGTAGGGAACTTTTGAAGAATAATTTGATTGTGATGCGCTTTTTCCATCCAATTCAATGACATGAGGGAAATCTGAGGGTTAATTTAAGCGTACCTAATTAATCTGGGGTGTTGAGAATTCGTGGTTTATTGAAAAGCAACTGGAAATCGTTTTGTTTGCATGTGTTTCATGTGTGGAAAAGAACCTCCTAGCTAGTCCATCATCCATAGTTTCATCTAAATTCGTGCAGATTTCATTAGTTCTTTACTTTACCTGTTTTGTTTGCAAATTCGTCAAAACCCAATCCCCATTTACTTTGTTGAGTCATATTTGTTAGAAACTGATTTAGTTTGTGTTTTTAAGTGTTTTGAGTCAAGTCAAAACCTATTTTCGTCCAAATTTACTCTTAGTGGCAGATTTGAGTCTTTTAGTTTGTTTTGTGCTGTTTTGAGTCTTTTGAGTTGTTTTAGTATTTTAGAGTCTAGTTTTACATTCTTTGAGTCTAGTTTAATGTTTCAAACTTTGTTTTTACGTTTTTGAGTCAGTTTCAAGTGTTTAGCAATCCCTCCTAATCCCCGGTCTAGAACGATCCCTACTTGCATCTATACTACAATTGTCAACAAGAGGGTTTAATTTGTGTGCTTATATATTTCACATCACAAGCATGTTACAAAAACTGATTTTTCCTTTATGATTGCATGTGAGTTCATAAATTATAACCACAACCAAGCATAAACCAAAGAGTAAATCAAACGTTTATCCATGTTTATAACTCTCTTTAACAGTCATGTAATTAAAAACCAAATCCTCATCATTGTGTTGGAAGGTACCTAAGACACAAACACACAAAAACAACTCTTTTTGGGTTTTTCAAAACAATTTTTCAAATTTTTATGAGATTTTCGGATTTTTACTAAAACACACAAAAGTACTCCAAAACAGCTTAAAAACAGTGAGAAACAACCTTAGAAGTAATGGGTGATTGATAGGAGCATATTTATGCGACTTTGTTAACTTGTTTCCTTGCATTTTCTTAGTTAGTTTCTACTTATTATAGTGTCTTAAGTCATTTTCGTGTGTTTGTAGGTCCAATTGGCAAAGTTGGCAAAAAGATGCAATTTGGAGCATTTTAGAGCAGTTTTGGGCTCAGAGCGGATAGGACAAGTATGGAGCAAGATGGATGATGTGAGAATTACTTGACACACAAATTAAACCCTATTGATGACAATTGTAGTAAAGATGCAAGTAGGGATCGTTCTAAACCGGGGATTAACTAGGGATGCTAATCAACACAAATTAGACTCAAAAACACTAAACTAGAGTCTATTGACTCAAAACTAACTTAAAACACTCAAAACAGCAAGAAACAATCAAAAGGACTCAATTCTAGACCTAACAAGTAATTTTGACGAAAATAGAACTTTAAAAGACTCAAAAGACTAAAACAAAACAGATTTTGACTCTGAAAACAAGTTGAAATAAAAGGGGGATTGTTTTTGACGAATTTAAACTTAAACAAACAAAATTGTAAAGACAACTTAAAAAGGCACGAAATTGGTGATTTGAATGGGTGAATGGCTAGTTAGAGGGATCCTTATCCACACATAAACATATGCATACAACTTGATTCCCAGTTACTCTTTCGATAAACTATGAATGACAATGTTCCGAATTAATTGTATTGAACTAATTAATTCCCAGATTTCCCTAAGTTCATTGAATTGAATGGATAACGCATCACAACCAAATTATTCTTATCAAGTTCCCTAACTATGGAATACGCATGATAGAGATACATATCAAAGATCATTAAGTTCCATGGAAATCATAAACATTGACAAGGCATTCATAACTATGGAAGACGCATGTTAATCCAGCCTAGGGTTTACTTAACACAATTGTGACTAGTAATCTTTACTACTTGTGAATATAAGTTCATAACGATTAGGTGAAATTCCCTTATATCCTAGCATCAAATTCATGCATGCAAATCAAGTGTCGACCCCCAACCCACATACATAAACAAGTTCTTAATAAGCACAGAAAAGTAAACCACATTCATAATTTATGAAATCGTAACTGGAGTGAATCAAATCATAAGAAACATATATTCATGGCTTCAAATTCCCCCTCTAACTAATAGGGGTTTAGTTCCTCATGACAGCAATTAAACAAAGAAAACTAAATTGAAACATTGAAACCAAGGATAGACAACACCTAAGAACGCTCCAGCAATAGTCACGACTTAGAGTGGCACCTTCTCCTTCCTTCCTTGAATAGCTGCGGCACAAGAGGGGTTTTCTGGGTTTGTGTGGATGATATGGCACGGCAGGGGGTGGTGGATGATTTCTGGCGTGAATGGTTGTGTATGGAGGGTGGTGTGCACGGCAAAGGGTGTTTTAATATATATAGGCACCAAAAACCCTAAGTGAATCAGATTGGGACTTCTAGAAAACCAAATCCATCCAGAAATAGGCTCAAAACAATCAGATTTCCAATAGGAAAGGGCCTAAGGTGCGGCAGATTTGGATAAGGAGGGATAAGGCTTCTAGAAAGCCTTGCAAGGCAAGGAAATCAGGTTTTCTGGAAAGCTAGGTGCGGCAAGGCTTAGGGTTTCTAGAAACTTAATTTAAATGTCCCCCAATCAGAAAATAAACCCTCATTGTACCAGAAATTGAATTAGAAAAGGATTAGGATAGGATAAGATTTGTTAAGATAAGATAAGGATTGGATAAGATAAGATAAGATAAGGTTGTTTGGATAATGTTTTGGATAATCCTCCTTCTTTTGAGCTGATTCCTTATCTTCAATGATTTGAATTTATTTCTCCAACCTTGAAACATATTCCCAACTCCATTTAAACTCCAAATTCGTCCATCTTCATGCCCATTGCTTGTGCTATCCATTCCAAGCCCAGATTTGCTCTAAAATGCTCCAAAATGCATCTTTTTGCCAACTTTGCTTCTTGGACCTAAAAACACACGAAAATGACTTTAAACACTATACTAAGCAACAAATAGCTAAGCAAATGCAAGGAAACACACTAACTAAGTAGCATAAATATGATCCTATCAAATTCCCCCACACTTAGCTTTTGCTAGTCCTCAAGCAAAACAAAACAAACAAACGTAACCTAAACCTTCCAACATTCACCTCAGGGATCTTCAATGATACATAACATGCCAAAGATCATTACTCCCACAGATTTTAGTTATCCCCACCCTTGAGCACATACTTAATCAAAGTTACCACACATTAGCTCGCATTTAATCAATTAAAACAACATTTTGAATGTAGTAACATGCCTTAGAGAATCCCTCAATTCCTTACTAGATATGCACTCAATCACACAGATTTTCTGACTACACTCCCTACACTAGTTATATGTGAGAAGATTGATGTAAATATGAAAACTAATACTCACATATATGTTTATGACAAAGAAAGCAATTTCTGGAATGCATGTATAGATATGATCTCATGAACGGAATGCTACTACTTAGACGCGAGAACCAGGGACACCATATGCTCATACCAATCCCAAACTCCACATATTGAAACACATAACACTCAAGATTGAAGTATAGGGTTATAACGGGGCTAGGGGGTATTGGCTAACAAAGAAAGGTAAGGAAAACAAACGTTCTTAAAGCAATAGCAAGCAAAGCAATGAATATGACACTTAGAACTCCCTTTCTTGAATGCAGCCGTACACTTTGAACACAAAGGGGAAGATTCCACATATTTTAGGGCCGAATTCAACTTTTTGGACCCCTTCTTCAACAATCAACACTTGTGAGCTTATCCTCACTTATTTTGAACACTTTTCATACTTTTTCACAACTTTTCTTTTTTTTTTCTTTTTCACACGAATTTTTCTCTTTCTTTTTTTTTTTCTTCTTTCCGTGCCCTTTTGATACTTTGTTGGCACACAATCAGACACATAAATCCCTTCCCCCACACTTGTTTTGCCGCCCAAATAACGAACAAAGGGAATTCATTCTCAGGTCATGCTTACTATGCCTTAAAAACAAGGGTAAGGATGGTCCTAATCTAGGCTAGGTAAGGATAATGTGGGTAACAAAGAACATAGGCTAAACAAGGCTCAAAAGGGTTAAACCTACAATACATATGCAAAGGGTTAGGCTTTTTGGCTCTGGTTTTAAACTAAACAACTTCATCTTGATTATGTGTTATGCTAATCAATTTCATGCTTTGAATGAAACGGGTATGAGTTCTAGTATTTGGAACTTAAATGATGAAATGCCTTCTAAGTAGCAACCAAGCAAAGAATAATGAGATCATGCAACGACTTTAGAAAACAAAGAATGCACAGATTTTAACTCTCCAAAGAACGTTTTAAGCTCAAGTCTCTCAGGGTTGTAGCGTTAGTTTGAGTTACTTCCTTCAAGCATGTTACAAAAACTGATTTTATCCTTTTTGTGATTACATGTGAATTCATGAATGTCAACTACAACCAAGCATAAACCAAAGAGCAATTCAAACTTTCATCCAAGTTTGTAACTTTCTTTAACAGTTATGCAATTAAAAACCAAATCCTCATCATTGTGTTGGAAGGTACCCTAAGACACAAACAAACACACAAAAACAACTCTTTTTGGGTTTTTCAAAACAATGTTTCAAATTTTTATTGTATTTTCGGATTTTCTTGTCAAAACACACTAAAAGACTGAAAAACAGCTTAAAAACACTTAAAAACACTGAAAACCACATTCAAAGTGATAGGTGATAAAAACCCACGAATTTCATGCAAAAACACTTTGTTACCCCCCCACACTTAAACCAAACATTGTCCTCAATGTTTCAAACATAAACGCACACAAAACAAACAGCAATCAACACAACTAACTAACATAACAAGATGGCAAAGGAAAAACAATAAAGAGTAGGGTTTAGAAACGTAAATCTGGTTTTGGAGCCGGAGAGTTCCTAGGTCGTCTTTATTTGCATGGGTTGCCTCCCAAGAAGCGCTTGCTTTAACGTCTTCCAGCCGGACGAACCTTCCCTCTAGTCTTCAATGAGGCCTACGGCATTAAAGGATATGTCCTCCGTAATGTGCTCTTCAAAGTGGTCATAATATGGCTTCAATCGATGTCCATTCACTTTGAATTCTTGTTGCGTCTTTAAACTTTGAATTTGGACTGCACCATGAGGAAAAACATTAGTAACCACAAAAGGACCAATCCACTTAGAACGCAACTTACCTGGAAATAGACGAAGGCGAGAATTGAAAAGTAACACTTTCTGCCCTATAGAGAACAGCTTGCTACGAATCATCTTGTCATGGAATGCCTTTGTTTTCTCCTTGTAGATCCGTGCATTCTCATAAGCTTCATTCCTAATTTCTTCTAGCTCATTCAATTGAAGCTTTCTATGAAGACCTGCGGCATCAATGTCCATGTTGAATGTTTTGACAGCCCAATGTGCACGATGTTCTAACTCGACGGGAAGATGACATGGTTTCCCATAGACTAGCCGAAATGGGGACATTCCAATTGGGGTTTTATAGGCAGTGCGATATGCCCACAATGCATCATTCAAACGCAAGCTCCAATCCTTTCGAGTTGGCCCTACAGTTTTCTCCAAAATCTGCTTGATTTCTCTATTTGAAACCTCGGCTTGCCCACTGGTTTGAGGGTGATAAGGTGTTGAAACCTTATGCGTGACATTATACTTCTTGAGCAACGCCTCAATGGTTCGATTGCAAAAATGGGAACCCCCATCACTGATTAGGACTCTTGGCATTCCAAATCTAGCAAATATGTTAGTTCTAACAAAATCCGCAACCACTTTAGAATCATTAGTGCAGGTGGCTTTTGCTTCCACCCATTTCGACACATAATCCACAGCAAGCAAAATATAAAGGAAACCATGTGAGGAAGGGAAAGGACCCATGAAATCAATACCCCAAACATCAAAGATTTCAACACTAAATATGGGGTGTTGCGGCATTTGTTGTTTAGGACCTATATTGCCCGTTCTTTGACATCTATCACAAGTCATACAAAAAGTTCTAGCATCTCTAAAGATAGTAGGCCAATAAAATCCACATTCTAAAACTTTATGTGCTGTTCTTTGCGTACCAAAGTGACCTCCACATGCATAGGTGTGACAAAAAGTTAAAATTGAATTAAACTCAGAATCATGCACACACCTACGTAGAACCTGATCAGGGCAATATTTCCACAAGTATGGGTCATCCCAAACATAAGAACGTGCATCCTTTTTAAGTTTATCACTTTGGTGCTTGTTTAGTTCTCTTGGAATGTGTTTAGACACCAAATAATTTACTACATCGGCATACCATGGCTCACTTACCTTGATGGACAGCAGCTGCTCATCGGGGAATGTCTCTTGGATAGGCACGGCATCCTCCTCATGCACCATACGGCTCAAGTGATCAGCCACCACGTTTTCACTCCCCTTCTTGTCCCGGATTTCAATATCGAATTCTTGGAGAAGAAGCATCCAGCGAATGAGTCTTGGTTTGGCCTCTTTCTTGGTGAACAAATACTTCAAAGCTGCATGGTCAGTGTAAATAATAACTTTAGTACCAAGTAAATAAGAACGAAACTTATCTAAAGCAAACACAACAGCAAGAAGTTCTTTTTCAGTGGTAGAGTAATTCAATTGTGCATCATTCAAGGTCCGAGATGCATAATAGATGACATGGGGCTTCTTGTCCTTCCTTTGTCCCAAAACAGCTCCTAATGCATAATCCGAAGCATCACACATAAGCTCAAAAGGAAGGCTCCAATCTGGTGGGATGGGGGCCGAAGTTAGCATCTCTTTGAGGTGTTTGAATGCCTTCTCACATTCCTCGTTGAAGTCAAAAGCCACATCTTTCTGGAGGAGACGGCAAAGAGGGTTTGAAATCTTTGAAAAGTCCTTGATGAATCGCCTATAGAATCCTGCATGTCCAAGAAAATAACGAACCTCTCTAACCGAAGTAGGAGAGGGTAAGTAGCGTACAAGATCTATTTTTGATTTATCAACCTCAATTCCCCTTTCTGAAATGATATGACCTAAAACTATGCCTTGTTTTACCATAAAGTGACATTTTTCCCAATTCAAAACAAGGTTAGTTTCAATGCAACGTTTTAGAATCAAAGTGAGATTATCTAAGCACCCATCAAACGAATCCCCAAAAACACTAAAATCATCCATGAATACCTCAATAATCTTCTCCACAAAATCTGAAAAGATACTTACCATGCATCTTTGAAAGGTGGCAGGTGCATTGCATAAACCGAATGGCATGCGACGATAGGCAAAGGTACCAAAGGGGCACGTGAAAGTGGTCTTTTCTTGGTCATCCGGAGCTATAACAATCTGATTATATCCAGAGTACCCATCAAGAAAACAATAAAAAGAATGACCGGCTAACCTTTCAAGCATTTGATCAATGAACGGCAAAGGGAAGTGGTCCTTCCTCGTGGTGGCGTTTAGCTTCCTATAGTCAATGCACACTCTCCAACCTGTTTGGATACGTGTGGGCACAAGTTCATTCTCGGCATTCTTCACCACAGTGACTCCGGATTTCTTTGGAACACATTGCACCGGTGAAACCCAACGGCTATCTGAGATTGGATAAATTACTCCACAATCAAGAAGCTTTATAATTTCCTTCTTCACAACTTCCATCATTGGAGGGTTGAGTCGGCTTTGAGCCTCTCGAGTTGGTTTAGCCCCCTCCTCTAGAAGTATGCGATGCATGCATGTTGTAGGGCTAATCCCCCTAATATCGGCCAATGTCCATCCAATGGCTGTTTTGTGCTCTTTCAACACCTGAATTAACTTTCCTTCCTCTGTTGCCGTGAGTGTGGAGGATACAATGACGGGCAATGTCTCGTTATCTCCCAAAAAGACGTACTTCAAATGATCCGGCAATGGTTTAAGCTCAAGTACGGGTGCCTGAATCACTGAGGGTAACAACTTGTTAGTAGAAATTGGAATTGAAATTGGTTTTGAAGGCTTACCATGGTGCTGAGGTAGTGACTCTAGGGCAGCCACCATCTCGGCCTCTTCTTCACTCATAGGCACGGCAATATTGGGTTTTTGCCCAATTCCTTGTGCAATTGTTGATTCAAGGGGATCCCTATCCAAGGAATCAAGGTAATCCTGCGCCAATTCATCAAATATATCAATAGCAAAACAAGAATGATTTTCTTTAGGAAATTTAATAGTTTCAGCAAGATTGAAATCAATAACTTCCCCATCAAATTCCATTGTCAACGTCCCTTTGAACACATCGATCTTGGTGCGGGCTGTTTTCATGAAAGGTCTCCCAAGGAGGATCGGCAATGGGGTAGAATGGGGTGTATCCTCCATGTCAAGCGCATAAAAATCCGCTGGAAAAATTAGATTTCCAACCTGCACCAAAACATCTTCCAAAACTCCTTTTGGATATGCATTAGAACGATCGGCTAATTGGATAATAACACCATCATTTTTAAGCTCTCCTAAATTCATAGATGCATAAACAGAATATGGCATGACATTTATAGATGCACCTAAGTCTAACATGGCAGATTCAAAACGAGTATTTCCAATAACACAAGGAATTGTAAAACTACCCGGATCTTTGCATTTAGGGGGTAATTTCCTTTGTAAAACAGCAGAGACATTCTCACTTACTTGAACCACTTCTTTGTTAGAAATCCTTCTCCTTGTTGTACAAAGCTCTTTCAAAAACTTAGCATACCTTGGGACTTGCTTTATTGCATCAAGGAGTGGGATATTGACTTGAACTTTCCGGAATGTCTCTAGAATGTCTTTTTCAGCATCCTCTTTCTTTGATTGCCGCAACCTGCCAGGAAAGGGCACAATTAGTGGAGTAGAGCTTGAAGAATTCATGTTGGGACTTACCTTGATGGTTGAGGACGGTTTAGGAGTGGGGATTGGCTGCGGCAAGGATTGTGCATTCCTTGCCGTGGGTTTGGGTGCTTCATCCTCCTCCAATTGCAGCTTCTTGTCTTCTTCTTGACTTGATCTAGATGGTTGTGAATCAGTTCCAACCTGCTTACCACTTCTCAACGTGATTGCTTGGGCAGTTTCAAATCCTCCCTTAGGATTAACAATGGTTGAACTAGGCAACCTGCCTTGTTCTCGGAATTGGCCCATGAATTCAGCCATTTGACCCATTTGTTTCTTCAATTCATCCACCTCTTTAACTTGATTTTTTATGCTCTGCATGTCCTGCGTCAAAGAGGTTAGTGCTTGAAGAATTTTATCATTATTTAACGACGAACCTGAATTGGTTTGGGCCGAAGTTGGGTGAGGTTGTGGGGCTGCATACGGCCTTGGAAACATCCCAGGGGGCTGTCTAAATCCGCTTTGTGGCTGTGCTTGCTGAGAATCCCTCCACTTGAAGTTTGGATGATCTCTCCATCCCGGATTGTATGTGTTTGAGTATGGGTCGTGTCTTTGTTGGGTTTGGCCTTGGAAACCTACGGCTTGGGCAGTTTCCCACCCCCCATTCTCAATCAATTGAGGGCATTGATCGTTGGGATGTCCCTGCATAGAACACACTCCACATATGGCCGGCCCTTGTGCTTTGTTTCCATCCACAACCTGTGACAAAAGAAGAGTGAGATTAGCCATTTGAGATTGTAATTCTGAAATTGCATTTACCTCATTCACTTGTTGTTGCCGTGGCCCTTCTCTCTGTCCAACTCCTTCGTATTGTTGCGCATTCAAGGCTCGATTTGCAATTAGAGTCTTGGCAGCCACGGGTGTTTTGTCAACCAAAGCTCCTCCCGCTGAAGCATCAAGCATTTGTCTCTCAATGGGGAGAAGTCCTTCATAGAAATATTGGAGGAGAAGCTCTTCCTTCATTTGATGTTGTGGACAAGAAGCAACAAGCGCCTTGAACCGCTCATAATAGGCTGGAAACGATTCCCCTTGGTTTTGTTGAATGCCACTTATCTTTTTCCTCAAGAGAATGACTCTTGAAGTTGGGAAAAATTTCTCTAAGAATGCGCGCTTCATGCTTTCCCATGAAGTAACGGTTCCAGGTGCTAGTTCGTAGAGCCAATCCTTAGCCTTTTCCAAAAGAGAGAATGGAAAGGCTTTCATCTTCAATATACTTCCATCAACATTGACAGGGGTCATGCTTGAACAAACCACTTCAAATTCCTTCAAGTGCTTGTTCGGATCTTCCATGGACAACCCGTGGAATTTGGGGATGTGGTGCAACAAGCTAGACTTCAATTCGAATTCGTCAGTCTTGCCCTCGGCTGCCCTAGGATACTGAATGCATAAAGGGGTCGCATTGTCCAATCCCGAGGCTGAAAGTTCTTTGATTGTTCGGTTATCTGCAGCCATGTCGTGCTCCTCTTCCAAATCCTCTTCAATTTCAACTTCAGATTCGGAATTAGAACTTGAACTAAGTAGATCAGGTTCTGGGTGCTTCCTTTTCCTTCTCAAATCTCGCTCAAAATCGTCGTTAAACTCCAAGATATGTGCGTGAACGGGTTGAGAACTTCGAGTCATACACTAGTACCTAAAACAAAGAAAACAAAACAAACCAGAAAACTAAGCAAAACAGAAACAAAAACAAGTTAAAATACACGGCAGAAACTAGGAAGATTAGCAAGTTTGCTAATCCCCGGCAACGGCGCCAAAATTTGATGTGAGAATTACTTGACACACAAATTAAACCCTATTGATGACAATTGTAGTAAAGATGCAAGTAGGGATCGTTCTAAACCGGGGATTAACTAGGGATGCTAATCAACACAAATTAGACTCAAAAACACTAAACTAGAGTCTATTGACTCAAAACTAACTTAAAACACTCAAAACAGCAAGAAACAATCAAAAGGACTCAATTCTAGACCTAACAAGTAATTTTGACGAAAATAGAACTTTAAAAGACTCAAAAGACTAAAACAAAACAGATTTTGACTCTGAAAACAAGTTGAAATAAAAGGGGGATTGTTTTTGACGAATTTAAACTTAAACAAACAAAATTGTAAAGACAACTTAAAAAGGCACGAAATTGGTGATTTGAATGGGTGAATGGCTAGTTAGAGGGATCCTTATCCACACATAAACATATGCATACAACTTGATTCCCAGTTACTCTTTCGATAAACTATGAATGACAATGTTCCGAATTAATTGTATTGAACTAATTAATTCCCAGATTTCCCTAAGTTCATTGAATTGAATGGATAACGCATCACAACCAAATTATTCTTATCAAGTTCCCTAACTATGGAATACGCATGATAGAGATACATATCAAAGATCATTAAGTTCCATGGAAATCATAAACATTGACAAGGCATTCATAACTATGGAAGACGCATGTTAATCCAGCCTAGGGTTTACTTAACACAATTGTGACTAGCAATCTTTACTACTTGTGAATATAAGTTCATAACGATTAGGTGAAATTCCCTTATATCCTAGCATCAAATTCATGCATGCAAATCAAGTGTCGACCCCCAACCCACATACATAAACAAGTTCTTAATAAGCACAGAAAAGTAAACCACATTCATAATTTATGAAATCGTAACTGGAGTGAATCAAATCATAAGAAACATATATTCATGGCTTCAAATTCCCCCTCTAACTAATAGGGGTTTAGTTCCTCATGACAGCAATTAAACAAAGAAAACTAAATTGAAACATTGAAACCAAGGATAGACAACACCTAAGAACGCTCCAGCAATAGTCACGACTTAGAGTGGCACCTTCTCCTTCCTTCCTTGAATAGCTGCGGCACAAGAGGGGTTTTCTGGGTTTGTGTGGATGATATGGCACGGCAGGGGGTGGTGGATGATTTCTGGCGTGAATGGTTGTGTATGGAGGGTGGTGTGCACGGCAAAGGGTGTTTTAATATATATAGGCACCAAAAACCCTAAGTGAATCAGATTGGGACTTCTAGAAAACCAAATCCATCCAGAAATAGGCTCAAAACAATCAGATTTCCAATAGGAAAGGGCCTAAGGTGCGGCAGATTTGGATAAGGAGGGATAAGGCTTCTAGAAAGCCTTGCAAGGCAAGGAAATCAGGTTTTCTGGAAAGCTAGGTGCGGCAAGGCTTAGGGTTTCTAGAAACTTAATTTAAATGTCCCCCAATCAGAAAATAAACCCTCATTGTACCAGAAATTGAATTAGAAAAGGATTAGGATAGGATAAGATTTGTTAAGATAAGATAAGGATTGGATAAGATAAGATAAGATAAGGTTGTTTGGATAATGTTTTGGATAATCCTCCTTCTTTTGAGCTGATTCCTTATCTTCAATGATTTGAATTTATTTCTCCAACCTTGAAACATATTCCCAACTCCATTTAAACTCCAAATTCGTCCATCTTCATGCCCATTGCTTGTGCTATCCATTCCAAGCCCAGATTTGCTCTAAAATGCTCCAAAATGCATCTTTTTGCCAACTTTGCTTCTTGGACCTAAAAACACACGAAAATGACTTTAAACACTATACTAAGCAACAAATAGCTAAGCAAATGCAAGGAAACACACTAACTAAGTAGCATAAATATGATCCTATCAATGGATGGACGAAATTGAAGTTCAAGAGAGTCTAGGAATGTGCAAAAGAGTGGAGAAATAAATTCAAGTCATTGAAGATAAGGAATCAGCTACAAAGAAGGAGAATTATCCAAAACCTTATCCAACCTTATCTTATCCAAACTAACCTTATCTTACGTTATCTTATTTTATCCTATCCTAATTTTATCCTACCTTAATTCCAGCTACAAGGGGGACTCATTTTCATATTAGGATGCCTAAAACCTGTTTTTAGGAGGCCTTTTTGTTCTAGAAACATGCCACAACACTCCTTTCTAGAAGCCCTAAAAATCTGGCGCCCCAACCTTTCTAGAAGGCCTTTTCCTTGTTGGATTGGAGTCCTAAATCCTTTTCTCTAACAACCTAGGCCAAGTAATCCCTAGGCCTATAAATACACACATCTGCTGCTACATTCAGACCACCACCCTCTACCATAACTCACCTACATCCATCCACCACACACTCATTGTGCCGCAGCTTTGCAAAGGAAGGAAGGAAGAGATCTGGAGCGTTTCTAGGTGTATTCTATCCTTTGTTTTCAATGTTTAAATTTAATTGTCTTTGTTTATTTGCGATCATGAGGAACTAAACCCCTTCTTAGCTAGGGGGGAATTCGAAACTATGAACATATATGTGATATGAATTGATTTCCTCCAGTTATGATTTCATGAATCGTGGATGTGATTTGCTTAACTGTTTGATTAAAACTTATTCTTGTATGTTGATTAAGGTTGCACACTTAGTTTGCATGCTAGGATTTGATGCTAAAATATAAGGGAATTTCACCTAATTGTTATGAACTTATATTTATTAGTAGTAAAGGTTGCTAGTCACAATCGTGTTAAGTAAATTCTTGGCAGGAGTGTCATGCAGTCATAGTCACGAATGTCATGTCAATGCTTATGATTTTCACAAAGCTTAATGATCTTTGATATGTATCTCTAGTATGCAGTCATATAGGGAACTTGATAAGAATAATTTGGTTTGCGGCGCTACGTCCAAATTCAATGAACTTAGGAAAATCTGAAGGTTAATGCGTGCAGTCACGATTAATTTGGGGCATTGTCATTCATGGTTTATCGAAAGAATAACTGGAAATCGATTTGTGTTGCATATATGTCATGTGTGGAGAAGGATCCTCTAGCTAGCCATTCACCCTTTAATTCACCCAAATTCGTACCAACCTTTGTTTAGTGTCTTAATCAGTTTGGTTTTACTTTAAATTCGTCAAAAACCCAATCCCCTTTATTTTCTTGTGTCAACTTAGTTAGAATCTGTTTAATTTTGTGTCTTTTAGCATTTTGAGTCAAGTTAAAGTTAGAATTCGTCCAAATAACTCCCTAGTGTCTGTTTTGAGTCTATTTGGTTGTTTTAAGCTGTTTTGAGTCTTGTAAGTCTAGTTTAGTGTTTTAAAGTTTAATTAGTGTAGATTAGCATCCCTACTAATCCCCGGCTAGAACGATCCCTACTTACACATACTACATTGATAGGGTTTAAGTTTGAGTGCAATTTAATTTCACATCAGTGATAGAATCCCACGAATTTGCATCAAAAACACTTTGTTACCCCCCCCCCCCACACTTAAATCAAACATTGTCCTCAATGTTTCAAGCATAAACTCACACAAAAACAAGCAAACTAACAAACAATGAATCAACAAACAAAACATGGCAGAATAGAAAAAACAACAAAGAGAAGGGTTTAGGAACGCAAATCTGGAATTGGATTGATTCCTAGGTCCTCCTTTGTTGAATGCATGGGTTGCCTCCCAAGAAGTGCTTGATTTTACGTCGTGCAGCCAGATGATACCTCCAATTAAGCTTCATTGGAGGCCAAGGCATGGAATTGATCTTTGAATGGAAGGTGATACTTGAAATGATCCGGCAATGGTTTAAATTCTAGTGTGGGTGCCTGAATCATCAAAATCAGCAAGTTAGTAGAAAACAAAATTGAAATTGAAATAGATGGCTTACTTGCTTGCTCCGACACAAACTCAATTACAAACACCACATCTTTGAATGTTTCAGGAATGTTGGACTTGGCCAGATTGAATGTGATAGTTATGACTTGTCCCGTGTCATAAAATTGAACTTCTTTGGGCTTTGTTGTCTCATGAACATCCTCCTTGATGCATTCTTCATATGCTCCAGCCATTTCTTTCTCTTGAATCATTCTTCTTGATGTACAATTCTCTTCGAACAGTTCAACACATTCTGGAATTTGATTTGGTGTACCAAGAATTGGAATATCACTTTGCACCTTTGGGAAGGCTTCCACGATGTCTTTTTCACTCACTTCTTTCTTGGGAATTAAAAACCTGCGAGGAAAAGGTGCATTCGGAGGAATAACATTAGAATGAATTGAACTTGGGACGTCCTTACTTGTGGTGGGTGGTTGAGAGGGCTTAGGGGGCTGCGGCAAGGGTTGTTCTACCCTTGCCGTGTGTATGTCTTCTTCCTCCTCCTCAATCAGCAGCTCCTCATCCACTTCTAGGCCATGTTTGGACGTTTTTAGGTCAGCTCCAACCTCCATAGCACTTCCCAAAGTGATAGCATCATGGATTTCAAAATCTTCCTTCGAATTTGCAATAGTTGAGTTGGAGAGTTCACTTTGCTCTAGAATCTGTCCTATGAATTCTACAATCTCTCCCACTTGATTCTTCAATTCACCCCACTTTTTGGCTTGATTTTGCATTGCTTTGTTTTGATTTTCTTGTCCCTAAGACAAATTGTTAAGTAACTTAATCAACGTGTCATTATCCAAAGACATACCTGATGCGAAATATATAAGCACACAAATTAAACCCTCTTGTTGACAATTGTAGTATAGATGCAAGTAGGGATCGTTCTAGACCGGGGATTAGGAGGGATTGCTAAAACACTTGGAACTGACTCAAAAACGAAAAACTAAGTTAAAAACACTAAACTAGACTCAAAAAACACTTAAACAACTCAACAGACTCAAAACAGCACAAAACAAGCTAAAAGACTCAAATCCGCCACTAAGAGTAAATTTGGACGAAAATAAGTTTTGACTTGACTCAAAACACTTAAAAACACAAACTAAATCAGTTTCTAACAAATATGACTCAACAAAGTAAATGGGGATTGGGTTTTGACGAATTTGAAAACAAAACAGGTAAAGTAAAGAACTAATGAAATCTGCACGAATTTGGATGAAACTATGGATGATGGATTAGCTAGGAGGTTCTTCTCCACACATGACATACTTGTAAACAAAATGATTTCTAGTTGCTTTTCAATAAACCATGAATTCTCAACGCCCCAGATTAACCGTGAATTGCACTAATTAACCCTCAGATTTTCCTAATTTTATTTAATTGGATGATTGCATACAACAACTCAAAGCATTCTCCACAAGTTCCCTACATGAATTGCATAATAGAGATACAAGCAAAGATCATTAAGTTCTCTGAAAATCATAAGCATTGACGAGGCACTTGTAACTATGAACTGCATGAAACTTATGCCAAGAATTTACTTAACGCGATTGTGACTAGCAACCTTCACTACTTATGAATATAAGTTCGTAACGACTAGGTGAAACTCCCTTATATCCTAGCATCAGATTTATGCATGAAAATTAAGCATGCACTCTCAACCAACACACACAAATCAGTTTTAATTCAACAGATAAGTAAATTGAATTCACAGCTTATGAATCACAACTGGATGTAATCAAATCATATTGCAAGTATAACCATGGTTTCGAATTCCCCCTAGCTAAGAGGGGTTTAGTTCCTCATACTCACAGAACAAAGAATAACAAGTTTATACATTGAAAACAAAAGAAAGAAAACACCTAAACGCTCCAGCGATCCTAACTTGAATGCAGGCACGTCCAAGGGCTCTCCTTCTTCCTCCTTGCTGCGGCACAAAGGTGGGTGAAGTGTATGGGATGTGTTCTGGGGTCAGGAATGTGTTTTGGGTGAATGGAGATTGCGGCAAAGGTGTAGGGATGAATTCTGGCGTGAATGGCTGAATGAATGAATATTGTGGCTGCAAAAAGGAAGTTTATTTAAAGGTTTCAGGAATTAAAACCCTAGGTTATTTAGGTAAACAGAAATTAAGTCAAAAGCTCTAGAAAGAGGAAACAAAATCAGAAAACTAAGGGAAAGTGCAAGGGATTTGGGGTAAGGATCTAAATTAAAAAGGAATGTGTTTTAATACAAGGAAACAGGAAATAACCCTCTCCCTTGCACGGCAAGGAAGTGTAAAGGGCAAGGAGGTGCGGCTAGATGATTAGGAAAGGGAAAGTGTCCTAAAACTAAAGGGAAAGGGGTCCCCTTGCACGGCAAGGGAAATGGAGAATGGGAAAGGTGCGGCAAGGACTTTAATGGTGCAAGGAATATGTAGTTTGTGTCCTAAAATGCATATGAGGCCTTCAAAGTTGCTGGAATTCAGGGACATTTAGGATTAGGAAAGGTCACACCAAAATAGGAAACCTTGGCTTAACTTTCCTACTTCAAGTAGGAATCCTTGTTTGAGTAGGAATCCTCATTCTTCTAGGAATCCATCTTCGATTAGGAATCCTTCGTTGATTAGGAATCCTTCGTTGAGTAGGAATCCTAACTTCTTCAAGTCTTCAATTTCGTCCATTCCTTTTGCTCCAATCATGTGATATCCATTCCAAGCCCAATTTTGCTCCAAAAGGCTCCAAAATGCATCTTCTTGCATACTTTGTCCTTAGAATCTGAAAACACACGAAAATGACTTTAAACACTAAAATAACTAAGGAAACACAACATAAATGCACAAGAACAAGCCAATTAAGTCGCATAAATATGCTCCAATCAATACCTGAATTTGTTTGGGCAGATTGTGGTGAAGGCTGTGGTGGTGCATATGGCCATTGATAGAACTCCTTAGATGGCTGCAAATATCCTCCGTGGTGTGAGCCCTGCGTCAAAGAAATTAATTCATCAAGAATTTGATTATAATTCATGGACATACTTGAATTCGATTGGAATTGTTGTGGGGGAGGTTGTGGTGGCTGCATAGGTCTTGAATAGAACTCCTCATCTTGCTGCCAATATCCACCTTGTTGAAATTGTTGAGTTTCCCCCCACCTATAATCTGAATAATCTCTCCAATCGGAATTATAAGCGTTGGAAAACATGTTGTCCCTTGATTGGTTATGGCTTTGATAATCTGATCCGGGCAATATTTCCACAAGTATGGATCGTCCCAAACATAAAATCTAGCATCCTTTTAGAGTTTATCACGTTTATATTTGTCTAGCATGCTAGGAACATGTTTTTTGACCAAATAATTGACCAAATCAGCATACCAAGGCTCACTTACCTCTATGGACAACAATTGCTCATCTGGGAACGTTTCTGGAATGGGGAGGGGTTCTTCATTGTGCACCAATCGGCTTAGGTGGTCAGCCACCACATTTTCACTCCCTTTCTTGTCCCTAATCTCAATGTCGAACTCTTGGAGTAAGAGCATCCAACGAATCAGCCTTGGTTTGGCCTCCTTCTTGGTGAGAAGATACTTCAAAGCTGCATGGTCAAAATATACAATTACTTTAGTGCCAAGTAAATATGAACGAAATTTATCTAAAGCAAAGACAACGGCAAGAAGTTCTTTTTTCGTAGTAGAATAGTTCAATTGAGCATCGTTTAAGGTCCGAGAGGCGTATAGATGAAATGGGGTTGTTTGTTCTTCCTCTGGCATAAAACAGCTCCAATTGCATAATCGGATGCATCACACATTAGCTCAAAAGGGAGGCTCCAATCTGGTGGAGTGATGATGGGGGCCGAAGTGAGCACTTCTTTGAGATGTTTAAAGGCCGTCTCACACTCCGCATTAAACTCAAAGGACACCTCTTTTTGAAGGAGACGGCATAGGGGTTGTGCAATGTTGGAGAAGTCCTTGATAAATCGCCTATAGAATCCTGTGTGGCCAAGAAAAGAACGAACCTCTCTCACCGAAGTGGGAAAGGGTAAGTAGCGTACAAGATCTATTTTAGACTTATCAACCTCAATTCCTTTTTCAGATATGATATGCCCCAAAACTATACCTTGTTTGACCATAAAATGACACTTTTCTCAATTCAACATAAGGTTAGTTTCGATGCATCGTTTTAAAATCAAAGTAAGATTATCCAAACATCCATCAAATGAATCTCCAAAGACACTGAAATCATCCATAAATACCTCAATGATCTTTTCCACAAAATCAGAGAAAATACTTACCATACACCTTTGGAACGTGGCTGGTGCATTGCACAAACCAAATGGCATTCGTCTATAAGCAAAGGTACCAAAGGGGCAAGTGAATGTGGTCTTCTCTTGGTCATCCGGGGCTATAACAATCTGATTTTAACCTGAATAGCGATCAAGAAAACAATAAAAAAACATGACCGGCTAAGCTTTCAAGCATTTGATCAATAAAGGGCAACGGGAAGTGATCCTTTCTGGTTGTGGCGTTGAGCTTCCTATAGTCAATGCAAACTCTCCATCCGGTTTGGATTCGGGTAGGCACAAGCTCATTCTCTTCGTTTTTTACCACAGTGACTCCGGACTTCGTAGGAACAACTTGGACCGGAGAGACCCAACGGCTATCAGAAATGGGGTAAATCACTCCACAATCTAGTAGTTTGATTATTTCCTTCTTCACAACTTCCATCATGGGTGGATTGAGTCGGCATTGTGCTTCTCGAGACGGTTTGCCTCCTTCTTCCAAAAGAATACGATGCATGCAAGTGGTGGGGCTAATTCCCTTGATATCGGCCAAGGTCCATCCAATGGCTGTTTTATACTCTCTCAAAACACGCACCAATCTGTCCTCTTCTTGTGCCATGAGTGAGGATGAGATGATGACCGGCAATTGATGCAAAATATATAAGCACACAAATTAAACCCTCTTTTTATCAATTGTAGCAAAGTATGTAAGTAGGGATCGTTCTAGGCCGGGGATTAGGAGGGATTGCTAAATCACTTGAAAACTGACTCAAAAACTTAAAACAAAGTTAAAACACTAAATTAGACTCAAAGAATGCAAAACTATACTCTAAAACACTAAAACAAACCAAAAGACTCAAAACAGCAAACAAACACTCAAAACTGCCTTAAAAACACAAACTGGCTGTTTTGAGTGTCTAAACACAATTTTGGACGAAAATAAGTTTTAACTTGACTCAAAACACTCAAAAACACAAACTAAAACAGTTTCTAACTAATATGACTCAACAAAGTAAAGGGGGATTGGGTTTTGACGAATTTGAAAACAAAACATAAACTTTGTAAAACAAAACAGATTGTAAAACGAAATTGGTTAAAGTGAATGGATGGAAGGCTAGCTAAGGGGTTCTTCTCCACACATGTCATACTTGCATACAAAACGATTTCTAATTGCTTTTCAATAAACCATGAATTCTCAACGCCCCAGATTAACCGCGAATTGCACTAATTAACCCTCAGATTTTCCTAACGTTATTGATTTGGATGATTGCATACGACAACCCAAAGCATTCCCCACAAGTTCCCTACATGAATTGCATAATAGAGATACAAGCAAGAATCATTAAGTTCTATGAAAACCATAAGCATTGATGATAGGAGCATATTTATGCTACTTAGTTAGTGTGTTTCCTTGCATTTGCTTAGCTATTTGTTGCTTAGTATAGTGTTTAAAGTCATTTTCGTGTGTTTTTAGGTCCAAGAAGCAAAGTTGGCAAAAAGATGCATTTTGGAGCATTTTAGAGCAAATCTGGGCTTGGAATGGATAGCACAAGCAATGGGCATGAAGATGGACGAATTTGGAGTTTAAATGAAGTTGGGAATATGTTTCAAGGTTGGAGAAATAAATTCAAATCATTGAAGATAAGGAATCAGCTCAAAAGAAGGAGGATTATCCAAAACATTATCCAAACAACCTTATCTTATCTTATCTTATCCAACCCTTATCTTATCTTAACAAACCTTATCCTATCCTATTCCATTTCTAATTCAATTCCTGGTACAATGAGGGTTTATTTTCTGATTGGGGGACATTTAAATTGAGTTTCTAGAAACCCTAAGCCTTGCCGCACCTAGCTTTCCAGAAAACCTGATTTCCTTGCTTTGCAAGGCTTTCTAGAAGCCTTATCCCTCCTTATCTAAGTCTGCCGCACCTTAGGCCCTTTCCCATTGGAAATCTGATTGTTTTGAGCCTATTTCTGGATGGATTTGGCTTTCTAGAAGTCCTAATCTGATTCACCTAGGGTTTTGGTGCCTATATATATACTAATCAATCCTTTGCCGTGCACAACACCCTCCATACACAACCATTCACGCCAGAAATCATCCACCACTCTCTGCCGCACCCATCCTTCACCATTCTCCATAGTTTCTGACCTAATTCACCCCCTGCCGTGCCATATCATCCACACAAACCCAGAAAACCCCTCTTGTGCCGCAGCTATTCAAGGAAGGAAGGAGAAGGTGCCACTCTAAGTCGTGACTACTGCTGGAGCGTTCTTAGGTGTTGTCTATCTTTGTTTTCAATGTTTCAATTCAGTTTTCTTTGTTTAATTGCTGTCATGAGGAACTAAACCCCTATTAGTTAGAGGGGGAATTTGAAGCCATGAATATATGTTTCTTATGATTTGATTTACTCCAGTTATGATTTCATAAATTGTGAATGTGGTTTGCTTATCTGTTTTATTAAGAACTTGTTCTTGTGTGTTGATTAAGGATGCATACTTAGTTTACATGCATGAATTTGATGCTAGAATATAAGGGAATTTCACCTAATCGTTATGAACTTATATTCACAAGTAGTAAAGGTTGTTAGTCACAATCATGTTAAGTAAACCCTAGGCTGGATTAACATGCGTCTTCCATAGTTATGAATGCCTTGTCAATGTTCATGATTTCCATTGAACTTAATGATCTTTGTTGAATGTCTCTATCATGCGTATTCCATAGTTAGGGAGTTTGAGAAAGAATAATTTGGTTGTGATGCGTTATCCATTCAATTCAATGAATCTAGGGAAATCTGGGAATTGATTAGTTCAATACAATTAATTCGGAACATTGTCATTCATGGTTTATCGAAAGAGTAACTGGGAATCAAGTTGTATGCATATGTTTATGTGTGGATAAGGATCCCTCTAACTAGCCATTCACCCATTTAAATCACCAATTTCGTACAAAACTAAGTCTAGTTTACAATTCTGTTTTGCTTAAGTTTAAATTCGTTCAAAACCAATCCCCTGATTTTAGTTTGTGTTAGTAAGGTCTAAATTCGTCAAATCTTGAGTCTTTTAGTCTTTTGAGTCAATTTGAGTCTTAATTTCGTTCAAATCAATCTTAGGTGTTAGTTTCGAGTCTAGATAACTTGTTTTGTGTGTTTTAGGTCTATTTAGCTTGTTTTGAGTCTTTAGAGTCCAGAAACTGTTTAATTGAATTTTATTTGCTGTTTTGAGTTTGTTTTGAGTTATTTGAGTCAAGTTAGGTTGTTTAAAGGTGTCTAGAGTTAAAATTCGTCCAGATTGATCCCTAGTACTTGTTTTCATTGTTTTAAGTCCAGTTTAGTGTTTAAGAGTGTAAGTTGTGTAGATTAGCATCCCTTCTAATCTCCGGCCTAAAACGATCCCTACTTTCATATACTACGTCGATAGGGTTTTAATTTGAGTGTCAAGTAATTCTCACATCAAATTTTGGCGCCGTTGCCGGGGATTAGCAAATTTGCTAATCCCCCGTGTTTTTGTTTTTGTTTCTGTTTTGCTTAGTTTTCTGATTTGTTTTGTTTTCTTTGTTTTAGGTACTAGTGTATGACTCGAAGTTCTCAACCCGTTCACGCACATATCTTGGAGTTTAACGACGATTTTGAGCGAGATTTGAGAAGGAAGAGGAAGCACCCAGAACCTGATCTACTTAGTTCAAGTTCTAATTCCGAATCTGAAGTTGAAATTGAAGAGGATTTGGAAGAGGAGCACGACATGGCTGCAGATAACCGAACAATCAAAGAACTTTCAGCCTCGGGATTGGACAATGCGACCCCTTTATGCATTCAATATCCTAGGGCGGCTCAAGGCAAGACTGATGAGTTTGAATTGAAGTCCAGCTTGTTGCACCACATCCCCAAATTCCACGGGTTGTCCATGGAAGATCCGAACAAGCACTTGAAGGAATTTGAAGTGGTTTGTTCAAGCATGACCCCTGTCAATGTTGATGGGAGTATATTGAAGATGAAAGCCTTTCCATTCTCTCTTTTGGAAAAGGCTAAGGATTGGCTCTACGAACTAGCACCTGGAACCGTTACTTCATGGGAAAGCATGAAGCGCGCATTCTTAGAGAAATTTTTCCCAACTTCAAGAGTCATTCTCTTGAGGAAAAAGATAAGTGGCATTCAACAAAACCAAGGGGAATCGTTTCCAGCCTATTATGAGCGTTTCAAGGCGCTTGTTGCTTCTTGTCCACAACACCAAATGAAGGAAGAGCTTCTCCTCCAATATTTCTATGAAGAACTTCTCCCCATTGAGAGACAAATGCTTGATGCTTCAGCGGGAGGAGCTTTGGTTGACAAAACACCCGTGGCTGCCAAGACTCTAATTGCAAATCGAGCCTTGAATGCGCAACAATACGAAGGAGTTGGACAGAGAGAAGGGCCACGGCAACAACAAGTGAATGAGGTAAATGCAATTTCAGAATTACAATCTCAAATGGCTAATCTCACTCTTCTTTTGTCACAGGTTGTGGATGGAAACAAAGCACAAGGGCCGGCCATATGTGGAGTGTGTTCTATGCAGGGACATCTCAACGATCAATGCCCTCAATTGATTGAGAATGGGGGGTGGGAAACTGCCCAAGCCGTGGGTTTCCAAGGCCAAACCCAACAAAGACACGACCCATACTCAAATACATACAATCCAAGATGGAGAGATCATCCAAACTTCAAGTGGAGGGATTCTCAGCAAGCACAGCCACAAAGCGGATTTAGACAGCCCCCTGGGATGTTTCCAAGGCCGTATGCAGCCCCACAACCTCACCCAACTTCGGCCCAAACCAATTCAGGTTCGTCGTTAAATAATGATAAAATTCTTCAAGTACTAACCTCTTTGACGCAGGACATGCAGAGCATAAAAAATCAAGCTAAAGAGGTGGATGAATTGAAGAAACAAATGGGCCAAATGGCTGAATTCATGGGCCAATTCCGAGAACAAGGCAGATTGCCTAGTTCAACCGTTGTTAATCCTAAGGGAGGATTTGAAACCGCCCAAGCAATCACGTTGAGAAGTGGTAAGCAGGTTGGAACTGATTCACAACCATCTAGATCAAGTCAAGAAGAGGACAAGAAGCTGCAATTGGAGGAGGATGAAGCACCCAAACCCACGACAAGGAATGCACAATCCTTGCCGCAGCCAATCCCCACTTCTAAACCGTCCTCAACCATCAAGGTAAGTTCCAATATGAATTCTTCAAGCTCTACTCCACTAACTGTGCCCTTTCCTGGCAGGTTGCGGCAATCAAAGAAAGAGGATGCTGAAAAAGACATTCTAGAGACATTCCGGAAAGTTCAAGTCAATATCCCACTCCTTGATGCAATACAGCAAGTCCCAAGGTATGCTAAGTTTTTGAAAGAGCTTTGTACAACATGGAGAAGGATTTCTAACAAAGAAGTGGTTCAAGTAAGTGAGAATGTCTCCGCTGTTCTACAAAGGAAATTACCCCCTAAATGCAAAGATCCGGGTAGTTTTACAATTCCTTGCGTTATTGGTAGTACTAAGTTTGAACATGCTATGTTAGACTTAGGAGCTTCAATTAATGTCATGCCATACTCTATTTATGCATCTATGAACTTAGGTGAGCTTAAAAACGATGGTGTTATAATCCAATTAGCCGATCGTTCTAATGCATATCCAAAAGGAGTTTTGGAAGATGTTTTGGTGCAGGTTGGAAATCTGATTTTTCCAGCGGATTTTTATGTGCTTGACATGGAGGATACACCCCATTCCACCCCATTGCCGATCCTCCTTGGGAGACCTTTCATGAAAACAGCCCGCACCAAGATCGATGTGTTCAAAGGAACGTTGACAATGGAATTTGATGGGGAAGTTATTGATTTCAATCTTGCTGAAACTATTAAATTCCCTAAAGAAAATCATTCTTGTTTTGCTATTGATATATTTGATGAATTGGCGCAGGATTACCTTGATTCCTTGGAGAGGGATCCCCTTGAATCAACAATTGCACAAGGAATTGGGCAAAAACCCAATATTGCCGTGCCTATAAGTGAAGAAGAGGCCGAGATGGTGGCTGCCCTAGAGTCACTACCTCAGCACCATGGTAAGCCTTCAAAACCAATTTCAATTCCAATTTCTACTAACAAGTTGTTACCCTCAGTGATTCAGGCACCCGTACTTGAGCTTAAACCATTGCCGGATCATTTGAAGTACGTCTTTTTGGGAGATAACGAGACGTTGCCCGTCATTGTGTCCTCCACACTCACGGCAACAGAGGAAGGAAAGTTAATTCAGGTGTTGAAAGAGCACAAAACAGCCATTGGATGGACATTGGCCGATATTATGGGGATTAGCCCTACAACATGCATGCATCGCATACTTCTAGAGGAGGGGGCTAAACCAACTCGAGAGGCTCAACGCCGACTCAACCCTCCAATGATGGAAGTTGTGAAGAAGGAGATTATAAAGCTTCTTGATTGTGGAGTGATTTATCCAATCTCAGATAGCCGTTGGGTTTCACCGGTGCAATGTGTTCCAAAGAAATCCGGAGTCACTGTGGTGAAGAATGCCGAGAATGAACTTGTGCCCACACGTATCCAAACAGGTTGGAGAGTGTGCATTGACTATAGGAAGCTAAACGCCACCACGAGGAAGGACCACTTCCCTTTGCCGTTCATTGATCAAATGCTTGAAAGGTTAGCCGGTCATTCTTTTTATTGCTTTCTTGATGGGTACTCTGGATATAATCAGATTGTTATAGCTCCGGATGACCAAGAAAAGACCACTTTCACGTGCCCCTTTGGTACCTTTGCCTATCGTCGCATGCCATTCGGTTTATGCAATGCACCTGCCACCTTTCAAAGATGCATGGTACGTATCTTTTCAGATTTTGTGGAGAAGATTATTGAGGTATTCATGGATGATTTTAGTGTTTTTGGGGATTCGTTTGATGGGTGCTTAGATAATCTCACTTTGATTCTAAAACGTTGCATTGAAACTAACCTTGTTTTGAATTGGGAAAAATGTCACTTTATGGTAAAACAAGGCATAGTTTTAGGTCATATCATTTCAGAAAGGGGAATTGAGGTTGATAAATCAAAAATAGATCTTGTACGCTACTTACCCTCTCCTACTTCGGTTAGAGAGGTTCGTTCTTTTCTTGGACATGCAGGTTTCTATAGGCGATTCATCAAGGATTTTTCGAAGATCTCCACCCCCCTTTGCCGTCTCCTCCAGAAAGATGTGACTTTTGACTTCAACGAGGAATGTGAGAAGGCATTCAAACACCTCAAGGAGATGCTAACTTCGGCCCCCATCATAGTCCCACCAGATTGGAGCCTTCCTTTTGAGCTTATGTGTGATGCTTCGGATTATGCATTAGGAGCTGTTTTGGGACAAATGAAGGACAAGAAGCCCCATGTCATCTATTATGCATCTCGGACCTTGAATGATGCACAATTGAATTACTCTACCACTGAAAAAGAACTTCTTGCTGTTGTGTTTGCTTTAGATAAGTTTCGTTCTTATTTACTTGGTACTAAAGTTATTATTTACACTGACCATGCAGCTTTGAAGTATTTGTTCACCAAGAAAGAGGCCAAACCAAGACTCATTCGCTGGATGCTTCTTCTCCAAGAATTCGATATTGAAATCCGGGACAAGAAGGGGAGTGAAAACGTGGTGGCTGATCACTTGAGCCGTATGGTGCATGAGGAGGATGCCGTGCCTATCCAAGAGACATTCCCAGATGAGCAGCTGCTGTCCATCAAGGTAAGTGAGCCATGGTATGCTGATGTAGTAAATTATTTGGTGTCTAAACACATTCCAAGAGAGCTAAACAAGCACCAAAGTGATAAACTTAAAAAGGATGCACGTTCTTATGTTTGGGATGACCCATACTTGTGGAAATATTGCCCTGATCAGGTTCTACGTAGGTGTGTGCATGATTCTGAGTTTAATTCAATTTTAACTTTTTGTCACACCTATGCATGTGGAGGTCACTTTGGTACTCAAAGAACAGCACATAAAGTTTTAGAATGTGGATTTTATTGGCCTACTATCTTTAGAGATGCTAGAACTTTTTGTATGACTTGTGATAGATGTCAAAGAACGGGCAATATAGGTCCTAAACAACAAATGCCGCAACACCCCATATTTAGTGTTGAAATCTTTGATGTTTGGGGTATTGATTTCATGGGTCCTTTTCCTTCCTCACATGGTTTCCTTTATATTTTGCTTGCTGTGGATTATGTGTCGAAATGGGTGGAAGCAAAAGCCACCCGAACTAATGATTCTAAAGTGGTTGCAGATTTTGTTAGAACTAACATATTTGCTAGATTTGGAATGCCAAGAGTCCTAATCAGTGATGGGGGTTCCCATTTTTGCAATCAAACCATTGAGGCGCTGCTCAAGAAGTATAATGTCACGCATAAGGTTTCAACACCTTATCACCCTCAAACCAGTGGGCAAGCCGAGGTTTCAAATAGAGAAATCAAGCAGATTTTGGAGAAAACTGTAGGGCCAACTCGGAAGGATTGGAGCTTGCGTTTGAATGATGCATTGTGGGCATATCGCACTGCCTATAAAACCCCAATTGGAATGTCCCCATTTCGGCTAGTCTATGGGAAACCATGTCATCTTCCCGTCGAGTTAGAACATCGTGCACATTGGGCTGTCAAAACATTCAACATGGACATTGATGCCGCAGGTCTTCATAGAAAGCTTCAATTGAATGAGCTAGAAGAAATTAGGAATGAAGCTTATGAGAATGCACGGTCTACAAGGAGAAAATAAAGGCATTCCATGACAAGATGATTCGTAGCAAGCTGTTCTCTATAGGGCAGAAAGTGTTACTTTTCAATTCTCGCCTTCGTCTATTTCCAGGTAAGTTGCGTTCTAAGTGGATTGGTCCTTTTGTGGTTACTAATGTTTTTCCTCATGGTGCAGTCCAAATTCAAAGTTTAAAAACGCAACAAGAATTCAAAGTGAATGGACATCGATTGAAGCCATATTATGAGCACTTTGAAGAGCACATTACAGAGGACATGTCCTTTAATGCCGTGGGTACCATGGGAACTTAGAGGGAAGTATCGTCCGGCTGGAAGACGTTAAAGCAAGCGCTTCTTGGGAGGCAACCCATGCAAATAAAGACGACCTAGGAACTCTCCGGCTCCACAACCAGATTTGCGTTTCTAAACCCTACTCTTTATTGCTTTTCCTTTGCCATTTTGTTATGTTAGTTAGTTGTGTTGATTGCTGTTTGCTTTCTGTGAGTATATGTTTGAAACATTGAGGACAATGTTTGGTTTAAGTGTGGGGGGGTAACAAAGTGTTTTTGCATGAAATTCGTGGGTTTTTGCATGAAATTCGTGGGTTTTTATCACCTATCACTTTGAATGTTGTTTTCAGTGTTTTTAAGTGTTTTTAAGCTGTTTTTGAGTCTTTTAGTGTGTTTTGAAAAGAAAATCCGAAAATACCATAAAAATTTGAAAAATTGTTTTGAAAACCCAAAAAGTGTTTTTGTGTGTTTGTTTGTGTCTTAGGGTACCTTCCAACACAATGATGAGGATTTGGTTTTTAATTGCATAACTGTTAAAGAAAGTTACAAACATGGATTGAAGTTTGATATGCTCTTTGGTTTATGCTTGGTTATAGTTGACATTCATGAATTCACATGTAATCACAAAAAGGATAAAATCAGTTTTTGTAACATGCTTGAAGGAAGTAACTCAAACTAACGCTACAACCCTGAGAGACTTGAGCCTTTAACGTTCTTTGGAGAGTTAAAAATCTGTGCATTCTTTGTTTTCTAAAGTCGTTGCATGATCTCATTATTCTTTGCTTGGTTGCTACTTAGAAGGTGTTTCATCATTTAGTTCCAAATACTAGAACTCATACCCGTTTCATTCAAAGCATGAAATTGATTAGCATAACACATAATCAAGATGAAGTTGTTTGGTTTAAAACCAGAGCCAAAAAGCCTAACCCTTTGCATATGTATTGTAGGTTTAACCCTTTTGAGCCTTGTTTAGCCTATGTTCTTTGTTTACCCACATTATCCTTACCTAGCCTAGATTAGGACCATCCTTACCCTTGTTCTTAAGGCATAGTGAGCATGACCTAAGAATGAATTCCCTTTGTTTGTTATTTGGGCGGCAAAACAAGTGTGGGGGAAGGGATTCTTGTGTATGTGCCAAAAAAAAAAGAAAAACAAGGGCACGGGTAGAAAAAGAAAAAAAAAAAAGAGAAAAATTCATGTGAAAAAGAAAAGAAGAAAAAAAAGTTGTGAAAAAGTATGAAAAGTGTTCAAAATAAGTGAGATTCAAGCTCACAAGTGTTGATTGTTGAAGAAGGGGTCCAAAAAGTTGAAATTGGCCCTAAGTATGTGTTTTCTTCCCCTTTGTGTTCAAAGTGTACGGCTGCATTCAAGAAAGGGAGTTCTAAGTGTCATATTCATTACTTTGCTTGCTATTGCTTTGAGAACGTTTGTTTTTCCTATCCTTTCTTTGTTAGCCAATACCCCCTAGCCCCGTTATAACCCATACTTCAATCTTGAGTGTTGTGTGTTTCAATATGTGGAGTTTGGGATTGGTATGAGCATATGGTGTCCCTGGTTCTCGCGTCTAAGTAGTAGCATTCCATTCATGAGATCATATCTATACATGCATTCCAGAAATTACTTTTCTTGCTATACACATATGTGAGTATTAGTTTCATGTTTACATCAATCTTCTCACATATAACTAGTGTAGGGAGTGTAGTCAGAAAATCTGAGTGAAGATTGAGTGCATATCTAGTAAGGAATTGAGGGATTCTCTAAGGCATGTTACTACATTCAAAATGTTGTTTTAATTGATTAAATGCGAGCTAAAGTGTGGTAACTTTGATTAAGTATGTGCTCAAGGGTAGGGATAACTAAAATCTGTGGGAGTAATGATCTTTAGCATGTTATGTATCATTGAAGATCCCTGAGGTGAACGTTGGAAGGTTTAGGTTACGTTTTGTTTGTTTTGTTTTGCTTGAGGACTAGCAAAAGCTAAGTGTGGGGGAATTTGATAGGAGCATATTTATGCTACTTAGTTAGTGTGTTTCCTTGCATTTGCTTAGCTATTTGTTGCTTAGTATAGTGTTTAAAGTCATTTTCGTGTGTTTTTAGGTCCAAGAAGCAAAGTTGGCAAAAAGATGCATTTTAGAGCATTTTAGAGCAAATCTGGGCTTGGAATGGATAGCATAAGCAATGGGCATGAAGATGGACGAATTTGAGTTTAAATGAAGTTGGGAATATGTTTCAAGGTTGGAGAAATAAATTCAAATCATTGAAGATAAGGAATCAGCTCAAAAGAAGGAGGATTATCCAAAACATTATCCAAACAACCTTATCTTATCTTATCTTATCCAACCCTTATCTTATCTTAACAAACCTTATCCTATCCTATTCCATTTCTAATTCAATTCCTGGTACAATGAGGGTTTATTTTCTGATTGGGGGACATTTAAATTGAGTTTCTAGAAACCCTAAGCCTTGCCGCACCTAGCTTTCCAGAAAACCTGATTTCCTTGCTTTGCAAGGCTTTCTAGAAGCCTTATCCCTCCTTATCTAAGTCTGCCGCACCTTAGGCCCTTTCCCATTGGAAATCTGATTGTTTTGAGCCTATTTCTGGATGGATTTGGCTTTCTAGAAGTCCTAATCTGATTCACCTAGGGTTTTGGTGCCTATATGTATACTAATCAATCCTTTGCCGTGCACAACACCCTCCATACACAACCATTCACGCCAGAAATCATCCACCACTCTCTGCCGCACCCATCCTTCACCATTCTCCATAGTTTCTGACCTAATTCACCCCCTGCCGTGCCATATCATCCACACAAACCCAGAAAACCCCTCTTGTGCCGCAGCTATTCAAGGAAGGAAGGAGAAGGTGCCACTCTAAGTCGTGACTACTGCTGGAGCGTTCTTAGGTGTTGTCTATCTTTGTTTTCAATGTTTCAATTCAGTTTTCTTTGTTTAATTGCTGTCATGAGGAACTAAACCCCTATTAGTTAGAGGGGGAATTTGAAGCCATGAATATATGTTTCTTATGATTTGATTTACTCCAGTTATGATTTCATAAATTGTGAATGTGGTTTGCTTATCTGTTTTATTAAGAACTTGTTCTTGTGTGTTGATTAAGGATGCATACTTAGTTTACATGCATGAATTTGATGCTAGAATATAAGGGAATTTCACCTAATCGTTATGAACTTATATTCACAAGTAGTAAAGGTTGTTAGTCACAATCATGTTAAGTAAACCCTAGGCTGGATTAACATGCGTCTTCCATAGTTATGAATGCCTTGTCAATGTTCATGATTTCCATTGAACTTAATGATCTTTGTTGAATGTCTCTATCATGCGTATTCCATAGTTAGGGAGTTTGAGAAAGAATAATTTGGTTGTGATGCGTTATCCATTCAATTCAATGAATCTAGGGAAATCTGGGAATTGATTAGTTCAATACAATTAATTCGGAACATTGTCATTCATGGTTTATCGAAAGAGTAACTGGGAATCAAGTTGTATGCATATGTTTATGTGTGGATAAGGATCCCTCTAACTAGCCATTCACCCATTTAAATCACCAATTTCGTACAAAACTAAGTCTAGTTTACAATTCTGTTTTGCTTAAGTTTAAATTCGTTCAAAACCAATCCCCTGATTTTAGTTTGTGTTAGTAAGGTCTAAATTCGTCAAATCTTGAGTCTTTTAGTCTTTTGAGTCAATTTGAGTCTTAATTTCGTTCAAATCAATCTTAGGTGTTAGTTTCGAGTCTAGATAACTTGTTTTGTGTGTTTTAGGTCTATTTAGCTTGTTTTGAGTCTTTAGAGTCCAGAAACTGTTTAATTGAATTTTATTTGCTGTTTTGAGTTTGTTTTGAGTTATTTGAGTCAAGTTAGGTTGTTTAAAGGTGTCTAGAGTTAAAATTCGTCCAGATTGATCCCTAGTACTTGTTTTCATTGTTTTAAGTCCAGTTTAGTGTTTAAGAGTGTAAGTTGTGTAGATTAGCCTCCCTTCTAATCCCCGGCCTAAAACGATCCCTACTTTCATATACTACGTCGATAGGGTTTTAATTTGAGTGTCAAGTAATTCTCACATCAATTGACGAGGCATTCGTTACTATGAATTGCATGAAACTTATGCCAAGAATTTACTTAACACAATTGTGATCATCAACCTTTACTACTTGTGAATATAATTCTGTAACGATTAGGTGAAACTTCCTTATATCCTAGCATTAGATTTATGCATGACAATTAAGCGTGCACTCTCAACCAACACACACAAATCAGTTTAATTCAAATAGATAAGTAAATTGAAATCACAATTTATGAATCACAACTAGAGGTAATCAAGTCATATAGCAAGCATAAACATGGGTTCGAATCCCCCCTAGCCAGAGGGGGGTTTAGTTCCTCATACTCACAGAACAAAGAGTATTGAATTTAAACATTGAAATCAAAGGAAAGCAAACACCTAAAACTTCCAGCAATTCAAACTTGAATGGCATGCACGTCCAAGGCTCCTTCTCCTCCTCTTTGCTGCGGCACAAGGTCTAGGGACAGATTTTGGCGGTTATGAATGGTGTAGAAGGCTGGGTTATTGGCTAGGATGGATGTATGGTGCGGCAGGGAGTGAATTAGGTCAGAAACTATGAAGAATGGTGAAGGAAGGGTGCGGCAGAGAGTGGTGGATGATTTCTGGCGTGAATGATGTATATGGAGGGTGGTGTACACGGCAAAGGGTGGAGAAATATATATATAGGCACCAAAAACCCTAGGTGAATCAGATTAGGACTTCTAGAAAGCCAAATCCATCCAGAAATAGGTTCAAAACAATCAGATTTCTCATGGGAAAGGGCCTAAGGTGCGGCAGATTTGGATAAGGGCAGGGAATGCCTTGCAAGGCAAGGAAAAAGGATTCTAGAAGGGAAGGAGACGCCAGATTTTTAGGGTTCTAGAAGGAATGTGTTTTGTGGCAGATTTTGAGGTTTCTAGAAGGATTTGGGGCGCCACTTTTATAGGACAAGGGATAGGACTTCTAGAAATCAGGTTTTAAGTCCCCTAAACTGAAGAAAACAGGTTAGGATAAGATTAGGATAAGATTGGATAAGATAAGGTAAGATAAGATAAGGATTGGATAAGATAAGATAAGATAAGGTTGTTTTAGATAATGTTTTGGATAATTCTCCTTCTTTTTAGCTGATTCCTTATCTTCTTTATCTTTGACTTCTTTCTTCCATGTTCTTAGCTGATGTCAAGCCTTTATATCTTCAATTTCGTCCATCAACTTGCCTCCATGCTTGCACTACCCAATCTTGGCCCAAAAATGCTCTAGAATGCTCCAAATTGCTTCTTTTTGCATACTTGCCCTTAAAACCTGAAAATACATCAAACTAGCTTAAAAGACTACTTTAACTAAGGAAAAACAACATAAATGCACAAGAACAAGCTAACTAAGGTGCATAAATATGCTCCTATCAAATTCCCCCACACTTAGCTTTTGCTAGTCCTCGAGCAAAACAAAACGAAACAAAGTAAACAAAACGAAACAAAACAAGTATAACACAACCTAAACCTTCCAACAATTGTCTCAGGGATTTCCAATGCACATGACACGTTAAAAATCATCATTCCCACAGATTTTAGCCATCTTTACGCTTAAGCACATACTTAATCATAGTCACTACTTTCTAGTTCACAAATAACCAATTAAAACGATGTTTTGAATGTAGTAACATGCCTTAGAGAATTCCCTCAATTCCTTACAAGGTATGCACTCAATCTTCACTCAGATTTTCTAACTACACACCCTACACTAGTTATATGTGAGAAGAATGATGAAAATATGAAAACGAACGCTCACATATATATATCACAAGAAAAGCAATTTCCGGAGTTAATAACATGTTTAGATATGATCTCATGAATGGAACGCTACTACTTAGATGCAAGAACCAGTGACACCATATGCTCTTACCAAATTCAAACTCCACAAATTGAAACACACAACACTCAAGATTAAAGTCAAGGGTTGTAACGGGCTTGGGGGTATTGGCTAACAACGAAAGGATAGGAAAAACA
Organism: Heteromeles arbutifolia; assembly: GCA_024362995.1. NCBI lineage: Eukaryota > Viridiplantae > Streptophyta > Magnoliopsida > Rosales > Rosaceae > Heteromeles > Heteromeles arbutifolia. The sequence goes on from JANCRC010000012.1 coordinate 21,866,175, forward strand.
AACGTTCTTAAAGCAATAGTAAGCAAAGTAATGAATATGACACTTAGAACTCCCTTTAGCATGCAGAAATCAACTTTTAAACACAAAGGGAAGATTCAAGCAACAATTAGGGCCGGATTCAATGTTTTGGACCCTTCCTTCAACAAATAACACTTGAGAACTCTTTTTCACATCTTTTCAACTCCTTTTTCATTCTTTTCACAACTTTTTCTTTTTTTCTTTCTATTTTCCACGAATTTTTCTTTTTCTTTTTTTTTTTCTTTCTTTTTTTTTCTTTTCTTTTCCGTGCCTCATTCAAGACTTTGGCACACCCACAACAAAACTCACTTCCCCCACACTTGTTTTCTGCCAAACAATGATCAAAAGGAATTCATATTGAGTCATATGCATTACTATGCTTCAAGAACAGAGGTATGGATGGTCCTAATCTAGGCTAGGTGAGGATAATGTGGGTCAACAAAGAACATAGGCTAAACAAGGCTCAACGGGGTTAAAACCTACAAAACACAATGAAATAGGGAGATACGGCAATTTGGCTATGGTGGTCACTACACAACTTCATCTTGAATATGTGTTATGCAAATCAATAACATGCTTAGAATGAATTGGGCATGAGTTCTAGTGTTTGGAACTAAATGATGAAACGCCTTCTAAGTAGCAACCCAGGAAAGAATAATGAGATCATGCAACGACTTTAGAAAACAACAATGCACAGATTATTAACTCTCCAAATAAACGTTTAGGCTCAAGTCTCACAAGGTTGTAGCGTTAGTTTGAGTTCCTTCCTTCAAGCATGTTACAAAAACTGATTTTTCTTTTACGATTGCATGTGAATTCATAAGTTATAACCACAACCAAGCATAAACCAAAGAGTAAATCAAACTTTCATCCCTGTTTACAACTCTCTTTAACAGTCATGCAATTACAAACCGAATCCTCATCATTGTGTTGGAAGGTACCCTAAGACACAAACAAACACACAAAAACAACTCTTTTTGGGTTTTTTAAAACAAATTGTCAAATTTTTATGGGATTTTCGGATTTTTGAGTCAAAACACACTAAAACACACCAAAACAGCTTAAAAACACTTAAAAACAGCAAGGAACAACATTAGAAGTTATGGGTGATAAAACCCTACGAATTTGCATCAAAAACACTTTGGTTACCCCCCCCCCCCCCCACACTTAAATCAAACATTGTCCTCAATGTTTCAAGCATAAACTCACACAAATAAACAACAAACAAACAAAACAGCAACTCAACAATAAACAAGGCAGAAACGAAAACAACAACAAAGAGAAGGGTTTAGGAACGCAAATCTGGAATTGGAGTGCTCCCTAGGTCTTCCTTTGTTGAATGCATGGGTTGCCTCCCAAGTAGCGCTTGCTTTAACGTCGTACAGCCGGATGAAATGCCCATTCATTCCAGATTGGTACCCATGGCATGCAGAGGTAGTTCTTCCACCACATGCTCCTCAAACAGCTTGTGCATTGGATCTATGAATGGTAAGGGATAGTGATCCTTCCTGATTGGGGTGTTGAGCATTCTAAAGTCCATGTAATCATGCCCACCAGCTTGAATCTGATTGGGATTCTGCACCATACAAGGTAACAACCTATTAGTTGAAATGGGAATCGAAATTGGAATAGGTGGCTTACCAATGTACTGCAATGAAGTGGCAGCACTATCAACAAATGCATGTGGGGTGCTCTCGGCCAGATTTGGGGGTTTTAGGGTTGTGGCCGTGCAATCCTTGTGCTTCAATCCAATTCCCTCTTCGTTGGTGGTTCGAAATGCATCTTTCTTGAATGATACTGAACGTTCCTGCCCTTTATTTTTTATTTTATCAATGACAAAACAAGAGCGAACACGATTAGTATTCTCAACAGATTCAGAAATATTAAAATTAATCATGTCACCACCAAACTCCATAGTTACTGCTCCTTTGGCCACGTCAATCTTGGTTTGAGCTGTTTTCATGAAAGGTCGTCCAAGTAAGATTGGCAATGTTGAAGAGTGGGCTGAATCCTCCATGTCAAGCACATAGAAATCTGCAGGAAAAATCAAGTGGTCTACCTGCACCAAAACATCTTCCAAAACTCCTTTTGGGTATGCATTAGATCGATCGGCTAATTGGATAATAACACCATCCTTTTTAAGCTCTCCTAGATTCATAGATGCATAAACAGAATATGGCATGACATTAATTGATGCACCTAAGTCTAACATGGCATGTTCAAATCGAGTATTGCCAATAACACAAGGAATTGTAAAACTACCCGGATCTTTGCACTTAGGGGGCAGTTTACGTTGCAAGATGGCTGAGACATTTTCACTCACATGCACAACTTCTTTCTCTTGAAGTCGTTTCTTGGTTGTGCACAGCTTCTTCAACAACATAGCATACTTCGGAATTTGCTTTATGGCATCAAGGAGCGGGATATTGACATGCACCTTCCTAAACGTCTCCAGAATATCTTTTTCATCCTCTTCCTTCTTTGATTGCATGAATCTGCTAGGAAAAGGCACAGTTGATGGAATAACATTAGAAGGAATCCAATTTCGACCTACCTTAGTTAAAGCGGATGGCATAGGGTGCTTAGGAGGCTGCGGCAATGGTGTCTCTTTTCTTGCCGTGGGTTTCACTTGCTCTTCCTCCTCAATCAGCAACTTTTCATCCTCCTTTTGACTTGATTTGGATGGTTGTGGGTCGGTTCCAACCTGTTTGCCACTTCTCAATGTGATTGCATTGGCGGTTTCAAATCCTCCTTTAGGATTAACAACGGTTGAACTAGGCAATCTGCCTTGTTCTCTGAATTGGCCCATGAATTCCGCTATTTGCCCCATTTGCTTTTCCAAATTGTCCACCCTTTTGTCTTGGATTTGCCTCCCTTTGTTTTGAGTTTGTACTTCCTGCGTCAAAGTAGTAAGTAACTTAACAACTTGATCATTATCCAAAGACATACCTGAGTTTGTTGGGGCAGATTGCATTTGGGTTTGATTTGGTATGAATGGCTTTGTATAAAAGCCTGGTGGTTGCTGCCTAAATCCTCCTTGTTGTTGGGGTTGTTGAGGCTCCCTCCACTTGAAATTTGGGTGATCCCTCCAACCCGGATTGTATGTGTTTGCATATGGATCATTGCGTGGCTGATTTTGGCTCCCAAATCCCATGGCATTGGCAGATTCCCACCCTCCATTCTCAATCAATTGAGGGCATTGATCGTTGTGATGTCCCTGCATAGAACACACTCCACATATGGCCGGACTTTGCACTTTGGTTCCATCAACAACCTGTGACAAAAGAAAAGTGAGATTAGCCATTTGAGATTGCAATTCTGAAATTGCACTTACCTCATTCACATGTTGTTGCCGTGGGGGGTCCCTTTGTCCAACACCTTCGTATTGTTGTGCATTCAAGGCTCGGTTTGCAATTAAGATTTTGGTAGCCACCGGGGTTTTGTCAACCAAGGCACTTCCCGCTGAAGCATCAAGCATTTGTCTCTCAATTGGAAGAAGTCCTTCATGGAAATATTGAATCAAAAGCTCTTCCTTCATTTGGTGTTGTGGGCAGGATGCAACTAGGGCCTTAAAACGCTCATAATATGCTGGAAAAGATTCTCCTTGGCTTTGTTCAATGCCACTAATTCTCTTCCTCAAAAGAATAACTCTCGAAGTTGGGAAGAATTTCTCTAAAAATGCTCTTTTCATGCTTTCCCAAGAAGTGACCGTTCCAGGTGCCAATTCGAATAACCAATCCTTAGCCTTTTCAAATAGAGAGAATGGAAAGGCTTTCATCTTCAGAATATTCCCATCTATGTTGATTGCTGTCATGCTTGAGCACACCACCTCAAATTCCTTCAAATGCTTGTTTGGATCTTCCATGGACAGCCCATGGTACTTAGGAATGTGGTGCAACAAGCTTGACTTCAATTCAAACTCATCAGTCTTGCCTTGAGCCGCCCTAGGATATTGAATGCATAAGGGCACGGCATTGTCAAGTCCTGAGGCTGAAAGCTCTTTGATTGTACGATTGTCACCAGCCATGTCTTGCTCCTCTTCCAAATCCTCTTCAATTTCAACTTCAGAAACAGAATTAGAACTTGAACTAAGTAGATCAGGTTCTGGGTGCTTCCTCTTCCTTCTCAAATCTCGCTCAAAATCGTCGTTAAAATCCAAGATATGTGCGTGAATGGGTTGAGAATTTCGAGTCATACACTAGTACCTACAACAAAGAAAACAAAACAAAATCAGAAGACTAGACAACTAACCCAAACGAAAATAACAATCCAAGGGATTAGCAAAGTTGCTAATCCCCGGCAACGGCGCCAAAAATTTGATGCAAAATATATAAGTACACAAATTAAACCCTCCTTTTATCAATTGTAGCAAAGTATGTAAGTAGGGATCGTTCTAGGCCGGGGATTAGGAGTGATTGCTAAATCACTTGAAAACTGACTCAAAAACTTAAAACAAAGTTAAAACACTAAATTAGACTCAAAGAATGCAAAACTATACTCTAAAACACTAAAACAAACCAAAAGACTCAAAACAGCAAACAAACACTCAAAACTGCCTTAAAAACACAAACTGGCTGTTTTGGACTCTAAACACAATTTTGGACGAAAATAACATGCTTAGAATGAATTGGGCATGAGTTCTAGGGTTTGGAACTAAATGATGAAACGCCTTCTAAGTAGCAACCCAGGAAAGAATAATGAGATCATGCAACGACTTTAGAAAACAACAATGCACAGATTATTAACTCTCCAAATAAACGTTTAGGCTCAAGTCTCCCCTGGTTCTTTGATGTGATTAAAGTTAAGCACACAAATTAAACCCTCTTGTTATCAATTGTAGTATAAACGCAAGTAGGGATCGTTCTGGACCTGGGATTAGGAGGGCTTGCTAATCGAACACAAACTGACTCAAATAAGCAAAACAAGACTCAAAAGACTCTAAATAGACTAATAAGACTCAAACCAGGTTCAAAATACTCAAAACTGCTTAAAAACACTAGTTGGACAGATTCTAGACACTAGACACAACTTTGGACGAAAATTGAAGTAAACTTGACTCAAAACACACAAAGACACAAACTAAGACAGATTCTAGCTAATTTGACTCAAACAAGTGATGGGGATTGGTTTTAGAATGAAACTAAGCTAAAACAAACAAAGACTGTAAACTAGGCAGATTTAGACGAAATTGGGTTTTTAGGATGGATGGTGAACTAGCTAGAGGTTTCCTTATCCATACATGATTTATATGCATATAACTTGACTTCCAGTTACGTTTTCATTGAATTACGAATGACAATGCCCCAGATTAACCGTGTCAATCACTAATTAACCCTAAGATTCTCCTCATTTCATTGAATTGGACGGACAACTCATCTACAACCAAATTATTCTCATCAATTTCCCTACATGACATCATAATAGAGACACAATCAGAGATCATTATGCTCAATGAGAATCGTAAGCATTGACGAGGCATTCATAACTATGACATCATGTTACTCACACCAAGAATTGAACTTAACACGATTGTTCCAGCAACCTTTACTACTTGTGAACATAAGTTTGTAACGATTATGTGAAACTCACTTATATCCTAGCATCAAATTTATGCATGCCAATTAAGTGTCAACCCTCAACCAACAAACAGAAATAAGTTCTAATTCAAACAGTTAAGCCAATTGCATTCATACTTCAAGAATCTGTAACTGAAATTTATCAAGTCATATCACGCACAAAATCATGGTTTCAAAGTAGCCTCTAGCTAAAAACAAATTTAGCCTCTCATGATTACAGCAAGACAAAGGAAAACTAATTTAAACATCGAAAACATAAGGTAGAAAACACCTAAGAACGCCCAGCAATCCAGATTGGGTGCAACACGCTCCAAAGCTGCTCCTCCCCTTCTTCCTCCTTGCAAGGCTGCGGCACAGGTGGCTGTAGGGTTTGTGGATGGTGTTTGCAATGGCTGAGATATGTAGAATTAGTGTGGATGGGTGGTGTGTGCGGCACAACTGATAGAAGCAGATTTATGCGACTTAGTTAGCATGTTTTCTTGCATTTTCTTAGTTAGTTTCTACTTATTATAGTGTTTTATGCCATTTTCGTGTGTTTGTAGGTTTTAAGTGTCAAGATGGCAAAAAGAAGCAATTTGGAGCATTCTAGAGCATTTTTTGGCCAAGATTGGGTAGTGCAAGCATGGAGGCAAGTTGATGGACGAAATTGAAGATACAAAGGCTTGAAATCAGCTAAAAAGAGGGAAGAAAGAAGTCAAAGATAAAGAAGATAAGGAATCAGCTATAAAGAAGGGGAATTATCCAAAACATTATCCAAATTACCTTATCTTATCCAAACCTTATCTTATCTTATCTAATCTTATCCTACCTTGTTTTCAGCTACAAAAGAGATTTAATTTCAGTTTAGGAGACTTAAAACCTGATTTCTAGAAGTCTTATCCCTTGTCCTATAAATCTGGTGATAGGAGCATATTTATGCACCTTAGTTAGCTTGTTCTTGTGCATTTATGTTGTTTTTCCTTAGTTAAAGTAGTCTTTTAAGCTAGTTTGATGTATTTTCAGGTTCTAAGGGCAAGTATGCAAAAAGAAGCAATTTGGAGCATTCTAGAGCATTTTTGGGCCAAGATTGGGTAGTGCAAGCATGGAGGCAAGTTGATGGACGAAATTGAAGATATTAAGGCTTGAAATCAGCTAAGAAGATGGAAGAAAGAAGTCAAAGATAGAGAAGATAAGGAATCAGCTCAAAAGAGGGAGAATTATCCAAAACATTATCTAAAACAACCTTATCTTATCTTATCTTATCCAATCCTTACCTTATCTTATCCAATCTTATCCTACTCTTATCCTAACCTGTTTTCTTCAGTTTAGGGGACTTAAAACCTGATTTCTAGAAGTCCTATCCATTCCCCTACAAAAGTGGCGCCCCAAATCCCTCTAGAAGCCCCAAAATCTGCCACAAAACACATTCTTTCTGGAAGCCTAAAAATCTGGCGCCTCCCTCCTTTCTAGAAGGTCTTTTCCTTGCTTTGCAAGGCTCCCTGCCTTATCTCTTTGTGCCGTGCCTTCTCACTCTCATTCCCTCTTGGATTCTGACTTATTAAGCCTTTTCCTTGTGGATTTGGGTTCTACAAGTCCTTTTCAGAAATCAATTGGGCCAAAATCCTTTTTCCTAATGGATTCACAATTTCTGCCGCACCTAGGGCCCTAATTCCTTGTGCAATGCTGAGTCCAAGCCCTAATCTGATTACCCTAGGGTTTGTGGTGCCTATATATATATAAGTTTTAAGGGTTGCCGCAGGTTACACACCTTCCATACACACCATTCTCCATAGTTTCTGACCTAATTCACTCCCTGCCGCACCATACATCCATCCTAGCCAATAACCCAGCCTTCTACACCATTCATAACCCCCTAAACCTGTCCCAAGACCTTGTGCCGCAGCAAAGAAGAGGAGGAGGAGAAGCCTGGGACGTGCATGCCATTCAAGTTTGAATTGCTGGAAGTTTTAGGTGTTTTCTTTCCTTTGATTTCAATGTTTAAATTTAATACTCTTTGTTCTGTGAGTATGAGGAACTAAACCCCCTTTGGCTAGGGGGGGGATTCGAAACCATGTTTATGCTTGCTATATGATTTGATTACCTCTAATTGTGTTTCATAAGTTGTGAATTCAATTTACTTATCTGTTCATATTAAAACTGATTTGTGTGTGTTGATTGAGGTGGCCAACTTAGTTTGCATGCATAAATCTAATGCTAGGATATAAGGAAGTTTCACCTAATCGTTACAACTTTATATTCACAAGTAGTAAAGATTGATGATCTCAATTGTGTTAAGTAAATTCTTGGCATAAGTATCATGCGCTTTCATAGTTACAAGTGCCTCGTCAATACTTATGATTTCCATCGAACGTAATGATTCTTGATTGTATTTCTAGTATGCGCTTTCATATAGAGAACTCTTGAAGAATAATTTGATTGTGATGTGCAGTTTCCATCCAATTCATTGACATAAGGGAAATCTGAAAGTTAATTTAAGCAGACCTAATTAACTTGGAGTGTTGAGAATTCGTGGGTTATTGAATTGCAGTTAGAAATCGTTTTGTATGCAAGTATGACATGTGTGGAGAAGAACCCCTTAGCCAGCCTTTCATCCATTCACTTTAACCAATTTCGTTTTACAATCTGTTTTGTTTTACAAAGTTTATGTTTAGTTTTCAATTTCGTCAAAACCAATTCCCCCTTTATTTTGAAGTGTCAAGTTAGTTAGAAGTCAATTTAGTTTGTGTTTTTGAGTGTTTTGAGTCAAGTTATAAACTGTTTTCGTCCAAATTCTTCCTTAGTGCTCAAAACTGCCCAGAAAGTGGTTTTAAGGCAGTTTTGAGTGTTTATTTGCTGTTTTGAGTCTTTTGGTTTGTTTTAGTGTCTTAGAGTATAGTTTTGCATTCTTTGAGTCTAGTTTAGTGTTTTAACTTTGTTTTAAGTTTTTGAGTCAGTTTAGAGGTTTTAGCAAGCCCTCCTAATCCCCGGCCTAGAACGATCCCTGCTTACATACTTTGCTACAATTGATAAAAAGAGGGTTTAATTTGTGTGCTTATATATTTCGCATCATCTGGCGCCTCCTTCCCTTCTAGAATCCTTTTTCCTTGCCTTGCAAGGCATCCCCTGCCCTTATCCTATTGTGCCGCACCTCTCAGGCCCTTTCCCCTCTTGGATTCTGATTGTTAGGGCCTTTTCCTTGTGGATTTGGGTTCTACAAATCCTTTTCAGAAATTAACTGGACCACAATTCCTTTTCCAAATTAATTGCCGCACCCTAGGGCCCTAATCCTATTTTTCTGCTAAGTCCAAGTCCTAAACTGATTCCCCTAGGGTTTGCCAGGCTATATATACATATTTCCAAGCCTTGCCGCAGAGCACCACCCATCCATACGAATTCTACACACCTCTACACATCTCAGCCATTCCAAACATCATTCACAAACCCTAAAACCACTTGTGCCGCAGCCTTGCAAGGAGGAAGGAGAGGAGGAGCAGCTTTGGAGCGTTTTGCACCCAATCTGGAGTGTTGGGCGTTCTTAGGTGTTTTCTACCTTATGTTTTCGATGTTGAAATTAGTTTTCCTTTGTTTTGCTGTAGTTATGAAAGGCTAAACTCGTTTTTAGCTAGAGGCTACTTTGAAACCATGCTTTTGTGTGTGATATGACTTGATAAATTTCAGTTACAGATTCTTGAAGTATGAATGCAATTGGCTTAACTGTTTGCATTAGAACTTATTTCTGTTTGTTGGTTAAGGGTCGACACTTAATTGGCATGCATAAATTTGATGCTAGGATATAAGTGAGTTTCACATAATCGTTACAAACTTATGTTCACAAGTAGTAAAGGTTGCTGGAACAATCGTGTTAAGTTCAATTCTTGGTGTGAGTAACATGATGTCATAGTTATGAATGCCTCGTCAATGCTTATGATTTTCATTGAACGTAATGATCTTTGATTGTATCTCTATTATGATGTCATGTAGGGGACTTTTGAAGAATGCTTTGGGTTGTCGAATGATGTCATCCAATCCAATAACACAAGGGAAATCTGAGGGTTAACTAGTGATGTCACGGTTAATTTGGGGCATTGTCATTCATGATTCAATGAAGGAGTAACTGGAAATCAAGTTATATGCATATAAGTCATGTGTGGATAAGGAAACCTCTAGCTAGTTCACCATCCATCCTAAAAACCCAATTTCGTCTAAATCTGCCTAGTTTAAAGTCTTTGTTTGTTTTAGTTTAGTTTCACTCTAAAACCAATCCCCCTTCACTTGTTTGAGTCAAATTCGTTAGAATCTGTCTTAGTTTGTGTTTTAGTGTGTTTTGAGTCAAGTTTAATTCAATTTTCGTCCAAAGTTGTGTCTAGTGTCTAGAATCTGTCCAATTAGTGCTTTTAAGCAGTTTTGAGTGTTTTGAACCTGTTTTGAGTCTTACTAGTCTATTTAGAGTCCTTTGAGTCTTTTCAAACGTTTTTAACTTTGTTTTTGTATTTTAAGTCAGTTTAGAGGTTTTAGCAAGCCCTCCTAATCTCCGGTTTAGAACAATCCCTACTTGCATTTATACTACGATTTGACAACAAGAGTGTTTAATTTGAGTGCTTAACTTTAATCATATCAAATTTTTGGCGCCGTTGCCAGGGATTAGCAACTGTGCTAATCCCCCGTTATTTTGTTTTTTTTGTTTATCTTCGTGTGTGTGTTAGTCTAGATTCTGATTCTAGTTTGTTTTCTTTGCTTTCAGGTACTAGTTTATGACTCGTAGTTCTCAAGTGGTTCGTGAGCATATCTTGGATTTTGACGACGATTTTGAACGAACCTTGAGAAGGAAAAGAAAGAACCCAAAACCTCACCCACCTAGTTCAAGTTCTGAAACCGAGGTTGAGGAACAAGAAAAGGCCTAATCTGAGGAGATAGAGGAGGCCGAGGTTGAAGAAGTTATGGCTGCAGATAATCGAATCATTAAGGAGCTCTCGGCCTCGGGATTGGATAATGCAGTACCCCTATGTATCCAATATCCTAGGGCAGCTCCAGATAAGACCGACGAGTTCGAATTCAAGTCTAGCTTGTTCCATCACATTCCCAAATACCATGGGCTGTCCATGGAGGATCCAAACAAGCATTTGAAGGAATTTGAAGTGGTTTGCTCAAGTATGACACCCATTAATGTTGATGGGAATATTTTGAAGATGAAAGCCTTTCCATTCTCATTGTTGGAAAAGGCTAAAGATTGGTTGTACGAATTGGCGCCCGGAACTGTCACATCTTGGGAAAGTATGAAACGAGCATTCTTGGAGAAGTTTTTCCCAACTTCAAGAGTCATTCTCTTGAGGAAACGGATTAGTGCCAACGCTGTTGGGTTCCAAGGCCAAAATCAGCCCCGATATGATCCCTATGCAAATACCTACAATTGGGGTTGGAAAGATCATCCAAATCTGCGTTGGAGGGAACCCCAACAACCTCAACAGCAAGGTGGATTTCGGCCACCAACCCCTGGGATGTTTCCAAAGCCATATGCAACCATGCAATCCCAAACACAATCTGCCCAAAATAACTCAGGTTCGTCTCTTGAGAATGATCAAGTTATTCAATTACTAACCACTTTGGCACAGGGGCAGCAAAATCAAACCAAAGAGATGCAAAACTATGCCAAGGAGGTGCAAAATCAAGCCAGGGAGGTGACTGAATTGAAGAAACAGATGGGACAAATGGCTGAGTTTATGGGGCAGTTTCGAGAGCATGGCAAACTTCCTAGTTCTACCACTGTGAATCCGAAGGGAGGGTTCGAATCTGTCAAGGCCATGACCCTAAGAAGTGGCAAAGAGGTTGGGACCGATCCAAAAACATCTGAATCTGCCCAAAAGGAGGACGAGACGTTGTTACAAGAGAAGGCAGAACAAGAGACACCTACGGCAAGGGTTGTTCTAACCTTGCCGCAGCCTTCCAATGCACCTAAACTCCCCAAATCGTCCAACAATGGTAAGTTGGGTTCAAATTCGATTGATTCTAACCTTGTTCCACCCAATGCACCATTTCTTAACAGATTTATGCAATCAAGGAATGAGGAAACCGAAAAGGACATTCTAGAAACGTTTCGAAAGGTGCAAGTCAATATTCCACTCCTTGATGCAATCAAGCAAGTTCCCAAATATGCCAAATTCTTGAAGGAGCTGTGCACAACAAAGAGGAGATTTTCGACCAAGGAGGTGGTTCGGGTAAGTGAAAATGTTTCAGCGGTGTTGCAACGCAAATTACCTCCCAAATGCAAGGACCCAGGTAGCTTTACAATTCCATGTGTTATTGGTAATACCAGGTTCGAACATGCCATGTTATATCTAGGTGCATCAATAAATGTCATGCCTTATTCTATTTATGCATCTATGAACTTAGGCCAATTGAAAAATAATGGAGTGATTATTCAATTAGCCGATAGATCTAACGCTTATTCAAAGGGAGTTTTGGAGGATGTCTTAGTGCAGGTTAATCATCTCATCTTCCCCGCTGATTTCTACGTGCTAGAGATGGAAGATTCGGCCCATTCCACCCCATTGCCGATTCTACTTGGAAGACCGTTCATGAAAACAGCTCGCACGCACAAAGATTGATGTGTTCACAGGGATCCTGACAATGGAGTTTGATGGGGATGTTATTGATTTTAAAATTTCTGAAGCTATGAAATATCCTAATGATGATCATTCTTGCTTTGCAATTGATATAATTGATTCAATGGCGCAGGAGCACTTGGAACAATTGCATGACGATGCGCTTGAAACGGTTCTTACAAATGGAATTGGATGCAAGAACCAGGGGGCAGAACCAAGCACAACCCACGACACCATTGAAGAACACCATGCCGTGCCCCCTAGTGATGATGTAGCTGAGATGGTGGCTGCCCTAGAATCATTGCCAAAACAATATGGTAAGCCCCCAATCCCAATTTCAGATTCGATTTTGACTAATAAGTTGCTTCCTTCAGTAATACAGCCACCCTCCCTTGAACTTAAACCGTTACCAAGTCACTTGAAGTATGTTTTCTTGGGAGATCATGAGACATTGCCGGTCATCATCTCATCCTCACTCACGGCACAAGAAGAGGACAGATTGGTGCATGTTTTAAGAGAGTATAAAACAGCCATTGGATGGACCTTGGCCGATATCAAGGGAATTAGCCCCACCGCTTGCATGCATCATATTCTTTTGGAAGAAGGAGCCAAACCATCTCGAGAAGCACAACGCCGACTCAATCCACCCATGATGGAAGTTGTGAAGAAGGAAATAATCAAGCTACTAGATTGTGGAGTGATTTACCCCATTTCTGATAGCCGATGGGTCTCTCCGGTCCAAGTTGTTCCTAAGAAGTCCGGAGTCACTGTGGTCAAAAATGAAGAGAATGAGCTTGTGCCTACCCGAATCCAAACCGGATGGAGAGTTTCCATTTACTATAGGAAGCTCAATGCCACAACTAGAAAGGATCACTTTCCGTTGCCCTTTATTGATCAAATGCTTGAAAGGTTAGCCGGTCATGCTTTTTATTGTTTTCTTGATGGCTATTCAGGTTACAATCAGATTGTTATAGCCCCGGATGACCAAGAGAAGACCACCTTCACGTGCCCCTTTGGTACCTTTGCTTATAGACGAATGCCATTTGGTTTGTGCAATGCACCAGCCACGTTCCAAAGGTGTATGGTAAGTATTTTCTCTGATTTTGTGGAAAAGATCATTGAGGTATTTATGGATGATTTCAGTGTCTTTGGAGATTCATTTGATGGATGTTTGGATAATCTTACTTTGATTTTAAAACGATGCATCGAAACTAACCTTGTGTTGAATTGGGAAAAGTGTCATTTTATGGTCAAACAAGGTATAGTTTTGGGGCATATCATATCTGAAAAAGGAATTGAGGTTGATAAGTCTAAAATAGATCTTGTACGCTACTTACCCTCTCCCACTTCGATGAGAGAGGTTCGTTCTTTTCTTGGCCACGCAGGATTCTATAGGCGATTTATCAAGGACTTCTCCAAAATTGCACAACCCCTATGCCGTTTCCTTCAAAAAGAAGTGTCTTTTGAGTTTAATGCGGAGTGTGAGACGGCCTTTACACATCTCAAGGAAGTGCTCACTTCGGCCCCCATCATCACTCCACCAGATTGGAGCCTCCCTTTTGAGCTCATGTGTGATGCATCCGATTATGCAATTGGAGCTGTTTTAGGCCAGAGGAAGAACAAATAGCCCCATGTCATCTATTACGCCTCTCGGACCTTAAACGATGCTCAATTGAACTATTCTACCACGGAAAAAGAACTTCTTGCCGTTGTCTTTGCTTTAGATGAATTTCGTTCATATTTACTTGGCACTAAAGTAATTGTATATTCTGACCATGCAGCTTTGACGTACCTTCTCACCAAGAAGGAGGCCAAACCAAGGCTGATTCGTTGGATGCTCTTACTCCAAGAGTTCGTCATTGAGATTAGGGACAAGAAAGGGAGTGAAAACGTGGTGGTTGACCACCTAAGCCGATTGGTGCACAATGAAGGGCCCCTCCCCATTCCAGAAACGTTCCCAGATGAGCAATTGTTGTCCATAGAGGTAAGTGAGCCTTGGTATGCTGATTTGGTCAATTATTTGGTCACAAAACGTGTCCCTAGCACCCTAGACAAATATAAACGTGACAAACTCCAAAAGGATGCTATATTTTATGTTTGGGACGATCCATACTTGTGGAAATATTGCCCGGATCAGATTATTCGAAGATGTGTGCATAACTCTGAGTTTAATTCCATTCTTGCTTTCTGTCATACTTATGCATGTGGGGGTCATTTTGGCACCCAAAGAACAGCACTCAAGGTGTTAGAATGTGGTTTTTATTGGCCTACATTGTTTAAAGATGCTCGAACTTTCTGCATAACATGTGATAGATGTCAAATAACAGGTAACATAGGTGCAAGGGATCAAATGCCGTAGACCCCTATCTTGAATGTCAAAATTTTTGATGTTTGGGGTATTGATTTCATGGGTCCTTTTCCTTCTTCATATGGTTTCATTTATATTTTGCTTGCGGTTGATTATGTATCGAAATGGGTGGAAGCAAAAGCCACCCGTACTAATGATTCTCGAGTGGTTGCAGATTTCATCAAATCTAACATATTCTCCAGATTCGGGATGCCTAGAGTGTTTATAAGTGATGGAGGCTCCCATTTTTGCAACCGGACCATTGAGGCGCTGTTTAAGAAGTATAACGTCAAGCATAAGGTTGCAACGCCTTATCACCCTCAAACAAGTGGCCAAGCCGAGGTTTCGAATAGGGAAATCAAGCAGATTTTGGAGAAGACTGTTGGGCCAACTCGGAAGGATTGGAGTTTGCGTTTAGACGATGCACTGTGGGCATATCGTACGGCCTACAAAACAACCCTAGGGATGTTTCCATTTCGGCTCATCTATGGCAAGCCGTGTCACCTACCTGTGGAACTAGAGCACAAGGCGCATTGGGCTATGAAAACATTCAATTTGGACCTAGATGCGGCTGGAATGCATAGAAAGCTCCAATTGAATGAACTTGAGGAGATAAGGAATTAAGCATATGAGAATGCCCGAATTTACAAGGAGAAAACAAAGGCGTTTCATGACAAGATGATTCGGGGCAAAACATTTTCAATTGGGCAGAAAGTCTTGCTTTTCAACTCCCGTTTACGTTTATTCCCTGGTAAGTTACGTTCCAAGTGGATTGGACCTTTTGTTGTTACTAATGTTTTTCCACATGGTGCAGTCCAAGTCCAAAGCTTAAGGAACGGACAAGAATTCAAGGTGAACGGGCACCGTTTGAAGCCATACTACGAGAACATTGTGGGGCAGGTTGTGGAAGAAGTTCCCTTCCATGCCGTGGGTATCAATGATGCTTAAACCGAGGAATCGTCCGGCTGCAAGACGTTAAAGCAAGCGCTTCTTAGGAGGCAACCCATGCATTCGAATAAAGAAGACCTAGGAACAACCAGCTCAAACCCAGATTTGCGTTCCTAACTCTACTCTTTATTGCATTTACTTTGCCATGTGTGTCATGTTAGTTCGTTGGGTTGTTTGGTGTTTGCTTTCTGTTAGTTTATGCTTGACACATTGAGGACAATGTTTGGTTTAAGTGTGGGGGGGTAAACAAGTTGTTTTTGCATGATTTTCATGGGATTTATTTGTGTCTTAGGGTACCTTCCAACATAATGATGAGGATTCGGTTTTTAATTACACGACTATTAAGGAAAGTTATAAACATGGATGGAAGTTTGAATTGCTCTCTGGTTTATGCTTGATTATGGTTATAATTCATGAATTCATGTTTAATAAAAAAAAAAAAAAAAAAGAAAATCAGTTTTTGTAACATGCTTGAAGGAAGGAACTCAAACTAACGCTACAACCCTGAGAGACTTGAGCTTAAAACATTCTTTGGAGAGTTAAACATCTGTGCATTTGTTGTTTTCTACATTCGTTGCATGATCTCATCATTCTTTGCTTGGTTGCTACTTAGAAGGCGTTTCATCATTTAGTTCCAAATACTAGAACTCATACCCGTTTCATTCAAAGCATGATATTGAAGTGCATAACACATATCAAGATGAAGTTGTGTAGTGAACCAAGAGCCAAACAGCCGCACCCCTTTCTCATTTGTTTTGTAGGATTAACCCCAGTTGAGCCTTGTTTAGCCTATGTTTTTTGTTAACCCACATTATCCTTACCTAGCCTAGATTAGGACCATCCTTACCCTTGTTCTTAGGGCGTAGTGAAGCATGACCTAGAGTGAATTCCCTTTGTTCATATTTGGGCAGCAAGCAAGTGTGGGGGAAGGGATTTTTGTGTGTGGGTGTGTGCCAAAGTAAACAAAGAGGGCACGGGAAGAAGAAAAACAAAAAAAAAAAAAAAAAAACAAAAAAGGAAGAAAATTTGTGAGAAAAAGAAAAGAAAAAGAAAAGTATGTGAAAAAGTATGAAAAGTGTTCAAAATAACTGAGAATAAGCTCACAAGTGTTGGTTGTTGAAGAAAGGGTCCAGAAAGTTGAATTCGGCCCTAAGTATGTGTGATCTTCCCTTTATGTATCAAAGTTTGTGGCTGCGTTTCAAAAGGGAGTTCTAAGTGTCATATTCATTACTTTGCTCGCTATTGCTTTAAGAACGTTTGTTTTCCTTTCTTTGTTAGCCAATATCCTTAGCCCCGTTACAACCCTATACTTCAATCTTGAGTGTTGTGTGCTTTAATATGTGGAGTTTGGGATTGATATGAGCATATGGTATCCCTGGTTCTCGCATCTAAGTAGTGGCGTTCCGTTCATGAGATCATATCTAAACATGCATTGATAGCTCCAGAAATTGCTTTCTTTGTCATAAACATATGTGAGTGTTCCTTTTCATGTTTACATCAATCTTCTCACATATACCTAGTGTAGGGAGTGTAGTTAGAAAATCTGAGTGAAAATAAGAGTGTACCTGGCGAGGAATTGAGTGAATTCTCTAAGGCATGTTACTACATTCAAAACATTGTTTTAATTGGTTGAATGTGAGCTAATGAATGGTGACTGTAACAGCCTATCCCGGAATTTACGTACGGAGGACGTGAAATGACGAAAATGCCCTTAGGCATTTAATTGAGGTATGGGTGTATTGTACTTGGGATATTTTGGTGGTTGTTTTTTAACCACACACACACATAATCACTCTCTCTCTTCCCTCACTCCCGTGTGTCTCTTTCCTCCTCAGAAACTTGACTCTCTCTCTCTTCCCTCACGTACGGACCACGCCATGCGCGTGGGGGCACGTTTCACCGTGCCTTTTCAGGAGCGTGGGGGCGCGTGAGCTACAGTAAAATTATTTTAAAAATATCACGACGCTCGTGACGTCGTGTAGGTCTCGTTGGTATATTCATATGCCAAAATTGAGCTATGTATGAGAAGTTATTTGTAATTGTCGTTTATGTGCGTTAATTAACGTTATTTCAGTTACTTCTCATATAGGCGAGACCTATCCAGAGGACGAGCGTAGCCAGGCTAGGTTCGGAGGTTACGACCCGTCTACATACCAGTGAGTGGGCAGTTATTTTTCCGTATATACCTATATAAATGAGTTTTGCCCAGAAAATCAGTTTAAATGAAATGTGTTATGAAATGTGAAATGAAATGCCATGCAAAGTATCTATTTGTTTAATTATGCATTATTGATTGTTTATATTAATGTCGGTGCTGAGGACGCACAGGTAAGTGGCAGGTAAGCTTAATTGCTAGTTATTGTAAACGAATGATGGAATGTGATGTGATGTGATATGATTAGAGCTCATAGACCTGCACACTGACATTAGTGCTCACGCCCAGAGAGGGGCTCAGTCTTTCACGTGTTGTTCACCTCCCGCACCGCATGCTCGCCTTGGATCCAAGTTAGGTGCTCAGTCCTGTCGAATAGGCCACTATAGGTGGGTTCGACTCGTAGGTGACCCGCGATTTATCGCTCAGTCTTCACGTGATTGTAGCACTAGAGCATATTAGTTTATTATCAGTGATGTTGTGCAGACCACTAGAGGTGGTACTGATGTGTGTGCAGGATATATATATGATTTGATTATGATGATTATGAGATATATGAATTGTTGAGTATGATATGAGCAATATACAGCCGAGGGCTGAGATGATATTTGAATATTTAATCACATTCACAGGGATGCTTTGGCATTCAGTTGATACTTTGGCATGGCATATGCATACTTTCATACATACTTGTTTTCCAATGGATTTTGAGAAATATATATATGAGTATATACTTTATTTCTGGGAAATTATACAGGTTTTACGGCGAGGGGTTATAACTTTTGAAATGAAAGGTTTTGAAAAGAATTGTTGCTGACCCACTCAATTTTGTTTTGCGCCCCTCCAGGTTTGAGATAGCAGAGCTTTGGTGGCCACGAGGAATCCAACGGTGTTCTGACAGAATTCACAATTGTATTTTTAAGCTTTCGAACTGTGTAAATGGTTACGTCACTCTCACGTGACGGCCAGCACACCCTTCTTCGGGACGGGGTGTGTCAGTTGGTATCAGAGCCTAGGTTGCAGTCCTGTGTATCTTGAGAATTCCCTAGTGTCTTCTGTCAGAACTACACCGCCTCGTAGGGAGCCACGTTGTTCAGTTGAGTCTAGTTTTCCCTGATATAACTCAGTTGGGGGAAGCTATTGCTATTGTGATTCAATCTATTATTCAAGTACTTCTTCAGACTGGTTATAAGTTGAAGCTGAATCACTTTATGGAAATGAAAGACTTGAGGGAGCAGAGTGATGGTTTAATCGTTTGGAAAAGACGTTTTAGATTATGCAAAGTCAAGGGAATCTTTCTTTTGCAAGGTAGGTCGAGGTGACTACCTGGTTTCTGAGTATTGAATTTGCGTCCTGGTGGAGATAGGAGTTTTATAAGACGTCACCGGAGGCAACAGCTGTTTGAGAGTTGTTTAAAGAATTGTTTAAGGAAAGGTTTAGTCATCCGACATAAATGGATAGTAAGAAGCGAGAGTTTACAAAATTGAGACAAGGAAAGATGACGGCAAATGAGTATTATAGAAAGTTTACGGACAAGTATCGTTACCATTTGGATGTTGTTGTTAATCCAGTCGAGGTGTTATGTCGTTTTAAGCTGGATAATAAGAGGAAGTGGTGTTCTTTGACGACCACTATCCATTGTGCTTCTTACCAGGAGTTTTATGAGATGTTGAGAATTGAGGACTCTGAGATTATGCTCAGCGAGAGTAAAGAGGAATAAGAAAAGAATGGGAATCAGAGGAAATACGGTAAAGGTAAAGATCCGTCATCTCAAGGACCTCGAAGACTCAGAGCTTCAAGAGAAGTGAAGCTAGTTCTAGTTCTCTCAGCGGAGGTTTTAGTGCCACTGGTCAGAAGAGAGGTGGTAGATTTACTAAGGTCCTAGATTTCAGAGGCAGGGTGACTCTGGTAGAGGAAATGTGCCTTTGTGCCGTAGGTACTATAACAGAGACTTTGGAGAGTGTAAGCGGGAAGCACTGGATGCTTTACATGTGGATAAATGGGACACCGAGCTACAAATTGTCCCTAGAATTGGTTGATGCCCAGCAGTCTTCTTTGCCACCACCCACACCGATCCAGCAGGTTTCTGGATCTAGTAGTTATGGTCAGATGGGCTGTGGTGTGCAGGGTTAGAGTCGTACAGGTCATTCTAGCTGACTCCGGCTGATATATTTCTTGTTATTGATGATGTTTTCAAGAGAGTAATGAATGAACACGATCGAGGCGTGTATACGTATTTCCCTATTAGAAACAAGATGGTAATATTGCACCCTTAGAAATTGTTGCTTATCGAGACAACAGTGAGTTATCGTTATTGCGGGCTGCAGACCGTAATATCCATAACTTATTCGTTGGATTCGTTAAGCAAGTAAACAGGTAGGTCATTCTATGTTGGTTATGGTTATCCAGGGTGTCCAGTGATGGTGGAAGATGTTGTTATGCCAGTGAATCTTATCCCGTTGAATTTTGTGGATTTCGATGAGATTGTAGGCACAGACTGGTTGCATTATAATCGTGCCAAGATAGATTGCTACGGGAAATCAGTTACTTTCCATAGACCTGGATGACCAGAGGTTACTTTTGGGGGTATGCAAAGTGGAGTGAGGTATTCCGTTATTTCTGCTGTGAGAGCAAAGAGATCGTTATCGAAGGTTGCCAAGGATATTTTGTTCATGCGGTACTAAGAGATATTGCTCTGAGTAATGTGGAAGAGGTCAAGGTGGTTAGACATTTTCCCTGAGAATTTACCTGGATTGCCTCCAGGCAAAGATGTGAAGTCCTCTATTGATTTGTTTCCAGGTACGGACCTTATATTAGAGATGGGTTCATGATGAGTTAAGAGAATTGAAAAGTCAGTTGCAAGAATTGGTTGATAAAGGTTCCATTCAACCTAGTATGTCATCGTAGAGAGCCCAGTTTATTTATGAGGAAGAATGTGGACATTAAGGCTATACATTGACTATGGACAATTAAATCGGGTAACGATTGAGAATCGTTATCCATTACCGCGTATTAATGATTGTTTGATCAATTTAGAGGTGCCTGTGTATTTTCAAAGATTGATTTGAAGTCTGGTTACTACCAATTGAAGATTAAGAGTGATGATGTCCCTAAGATGGTGTTCAGAACTCGTTATGGTCTTTACGAGTTTTGGTGATGCCATTCAGATTGACGAATTTTATGAGTTTGACAAATGAAGCATTCCAGGAATATCTCGACAGGTTTGTTATCGTTTTCATTGATGATATTCTGGTATACTTAAGACTAGAGCAGAGCATGCTAGACATCTTAAAGTGGTATCACAAAGATTGAGGGATCGTCGATGTATTCTAAGTTTAGCGAATGCCAATGTTGGATGAATCAAGTGGCATTTCTGGGACATGTTATATCTACTTAAAGTATTCAAGTGGATTCTTAAAAGGTAGCAGAAGTTGAGAATTTGGAACAATCGCGAACCGTGACTAAGATTTGGAGTTTTCTTAGCTTAGCAGGCTATTATGGACGGTTTGTGAAAGATTTTTCAGTCATTGCCTTGCCATTAACGAGATAGACGAGAAAAGAGGTTAAGTTTGAGTGGGATGAAAATGGTGAGCAAAGTTTTCAACAGTTGAAGTATTTCCTCACTCATGCACTTATGTTAGCACTCTCAGATGATAACGGGAATTATGAGGTCTATAAGGATGTTTCCTTGAATGGTTTGGGATGTGTATTGATACAAAGGGTAGGGTAAGTGCTTATTCTTCACGACAATTGAACTTCATGAGGTGAATTACCCTAATTATGATTTGGAATTAACAGCTATCATCTTGGCTTTGAAGTTATGGAGACATTATACTATTGGTGAGAAGTGTAAGATTTGTATGGATCATAAGAGTCCCCAATATCTGTTTACTCAGAGAGATCTTAATCTTAGGCAACAAAGGTAGATTGAGTTGCTTAGTGATTATGATTGCACGACCAGGGTGATTGTGCAAATGTTTGGGTTGATGTACTTAATATGAAGACTCTCGTGAGAATAAATGCTTTGTATGCTTGTTATGTTCCTCTTCTTACGGAATTGAGATCTACTGGAGTAAAGTTGGAAATAGAAGAACGAGAAGAAGCCTTGCTTGCTAGTATCTAAGTTAGGCTTATTTTAATTAATCGTATACTTGATGCGAAATATATAAGCACACAAATTTAACCCTCTTGTTGACAATTGTAGTATAGATGCAAGTAGGGATCGTTCTGGACCGGGGATTAGGAGGGTTTGCTAAAACCTCAAAACTGACTCAAAATCATTAAAACAAAGTTTAAAACACTAAACTAGACTCAAAGAATGCAAAACTAGACTCTAAGACACTAAAACAACTCAAAAGACTCAAAACAGCATAAAAACACTCAAAACTGCCTAAAAACACAAACTGGGCAGTTTTAGACTCTAAACACTACTTTGGACGAAAATAGATTCTAACTTGACTCAAAACACTCAAAAACACAAACTAAATCAATTTCTAACTAATATGACTCAACAAAGTAAAAGGGGATTGGGTTTTGACGAATTTGAAAACAAAACAAACAGATTGTAAACTAAAACAGATTTTGGACGAATTTGGTAAAACTTATGGATGATGGGCTAGCTAGAGGATTCTTCTCCACACATGACACACTTGCACATAAACCAATTTTCAGTTGTTCTTTTGATAAATCATGAAACTCAACACCCCAGGTTAATTAGGTCCGCTTAATTAACCTTCAAGTTCTCCTTAAGTTATTGAATTGGATGGGAAAGCGCATACAACAATTCAAAGCATTCTCTAAAAGTTCTTTACGTGAACAGCACAATAAAGATACAATCACAGATCATTAAGCATCATGAGAACTATAAGTATTGACGAGGCATTCGTTACTATGATGAGCATGAAACTCCTGCCAAGAATTCATTTAACGCGATCGTTTATAAGCGACCTCCACTACTTGTGAATATAAGTTTGTAACTATTAGGTGAAACTCCCTTATATTCTAGCATCATATTCATGCATGCAAATTAAGTGTGCACTCTTAATAAACATACACAAATAAGTTATCAATCAAGCAGTTAAACAAATTGAATTCACAACTTATGAAATCACAACTGAAGGTAATCAATTCATATTGCAAGTATGTTCATGGCTTTGAATCTTCCCCTAGCCAAAAGGGATTTAGTTCCTCATAATCGCAGAACACAGAATAACAAGTTTATACATTGAAAACAAAAGAAAGAAAACACCTAAACGCTCCAGCAATCCTAACTTGAATGGCAGGCGCATCCAAGGGCTTTCCTCCTTCCTCTTTGCTGCGGCACAAGGGTTGTTGGTGAGTTTTGGGGATTATGAATGGTGTAGAAGGCTGGGTTTATGGCTAGGATGGATGTATGGTGCGGCAGGGAGTGTTTTTGGTCAGAAATTATGGAGAATGGTGAAGGATAGGTGCGGCTAGGGTTGGGGAAGGAATTCTGGCGAGACAGGTTGTGTGGATGGATAATTTGTGGCTGCAACAAGGAAGTTTATATAAAGGTTTTAGGGAAATTAAAACCCTAACTTATTTTGGTAATCAGAAATTAAGTCAAAAGCATCTAGAAAGAGGAAACAAAATCAGAAAACTAAGGGAAAGTGCCAGGGATGTGCGGCCAGGACTTTAAATTAAAAAGGAATGTGTTTTAGTGCAAGGAAACAGGAAATAACCCTCTCCCTTGCACGGCAAGGAAGAGGAAAGGGGTAAGGAGGTGCGGCAAGGGTTCTTAGGTGGTCTAGGTCCTTCAATTTGTGTCCTAGAATGCAAAGGAAGCCTTCAAAGTTGCTGGAATTTGGAAACATTGAGGATTAGGAAAGGCAAACCAAAATAGGAAACCTTGACTTAACTTTCCTACTTCAAGTAGGAATCCTTGTTTGAGTAGGAATCCTTATGTGAGTAGGAATCCTCATTCTTCTAGGAATCCATCTTCAATTAGGAATCCTTCGTTGATTAGGAATCCTTCTGTGAGTAGGAATCCTCATTCTTCTAGGAATCCATCTTCAATTAGGAATCCTTCGTTGATTAGGAATCCTTCTTTGATTAGGAATCCTTCTTTGATTAGGAATCCTTACATCTTCAAGTCTTCAATTTCGTCCATTCCTTTTGCTCCAAACATGTGATATCCATTCCAAGCCCAATTTTGCTCCAAAATGCTCCAAAATGCATCTTCTTGCATATTTTGTCTTTAGGACCTAGAAACACACGAAAATGGCTTTAAACACTAAAATAACTAAGAAAACACAACATAAATGCACAAGAACAAGCCAACTAAGTCGCATAAATATGCTCCTATCAAATTCCCCCACACTTAGCTTTTGCTAGTCCTCGAGCAAAACAAACAAACAAAAGAAAACAAACGAAACAAAATAAACAAAACACAACCTACACCTTCCAACATTTGCCTCAGGGATTTCTAATACACATGACATGTTAAAAATCATCATTCCCACAGATTTTAGTCAACTTAACACTTGAGCATATACTTAATCACAGTCACCACTTACTAGTTCACATTTAACCAATTAAAACGATGTTTTGAATGTAGTAACATGCCTTAGAGAATTCACTCAATTCCTTACAAGATATGCACTCAATTCTCACACACATTTTCTGACTACACACCCTACACTAGGTATATGTGAGAAGATTGATGTAAACATGAAAACGAACACTCACATATTTATAGCAAAGAAAGCAATTTCTGGAGTTAATAAACATGTTTAGATATGATCTCATGAATGGAATGCTACTACTTAGATGCGAGAACCAGTGACACCATATGCTCATACCAATTCCAAACTCCACATATTGAAACACACAACACTCAAGATTGAAGTTAAAGGGTTGTAACGGGGCTTGGGGTGTTGGGTGAGAAAGAAAGGATATGGAAAACAAAGGTTCTTAAAGAAATAGTAAGCAAAGTAATGAAATCAACACTTAGAATTCACTTTAAATGCAGAAATCAACTTGAACACAAAAAGGGAAGATTTACACACTCAAGGGCCGAATTCAATGTTTTGGACCCTTCCTTCAACAATCAACACTTTAGAACTCTTTTTCTCTTAATTTTCAACTCTTTTTCACTTTTTTTTCATAACTTTTTCTTTTTCTTTTCTTTTTCCACGAAATTTCTTTTCTTTTCTACCTGTGCCTTATTTCTTTTTCTTGGCACACACACACACACAACTCCCTTCCCCCACACTTGTTTTTCTGCAAGAAGTCAATCAAAAGGAATTCTTTTTAAGTCATGCTTCACTATGCTTCAAGAACAAGGGTATGGATGGTCCTAATCTAGGCTAGGTGAGGATAATGTGGTTAACAAAGAACATAGGCTAAATATGGCTCAACGGGGTTTAAACCTACAAAACATATAACACAGGGGGTTCGGCTATTTGGCTGTGGTGGTTCACTAATTAACTTCATCTTGATCGTGTGTTATGCAAATCAATGTCATGCTTTGAATGGAATGGGCATGAGTTCTAGTGTTTGGAACTAAATGATGAAACGCCTTCTAAGTAGCAACCAAGCAAAGAATGATGAGATCATGCAACGACTTTAGAAAACAACGAATGCACAAATTATAACTCTCCAAAAGAACGTTTAAGGCGCAAGTCTCACAAGGTTGTAGCGTTAATTTGAGTTCCTTCCTTCAAGCATGTTACAAAAACTGATTTTATCCTTTATGATTGCATGTGAATTCATAAATTATAACCACAACCAAGCATAAACCAAAGAGTAAATCAAACTTTCATCCATGTTTATAACTCTCTTTAACAGTCATGCAATTAAAAACCAAATCCTCATCATTGTGTTGGAAGGTATCTAAGACACAAACAACACACAAAAACAACTCTTTGCTCAAATTTTTATGAGATTTTCGGATTTTTAAGGCAAAACACGCTAAAACACTCCAAAACAGCTTAAAAACACTTAAAAACAGCAAGGAACAACTTTTGAAGCAATGGGGGATAAAACCCCACGAATTTCATCAAAAACACTTTGTTACCCCACACTTAAATCAAACATTGTCCTCAATATTTCAAGCATAAACTCACACAAAAAACAAACAAACAAACAACAACAAATAAACAATTAAACAAGGCAGAATTGAAACAACAACAAAGAAAAGGGTTTAGGAACGCAAATCTGGAATTGGAGTGATTCCTAGGTCTTCCTTTGTTGAATACATGGGTTGCCTCCCAAGAAGCGCTTGCTTTAACGTCTTGCAGCCGGACGAAGAACTCATTCACTCCCCATTGGAGCCCACGGCCTGCAGGGGAACCTCCTCCACTACATGCTCAACAAAGTTCTCATAGTAGGGCTTCAATCGATGTCCATTCACCTTGAATTCTTGTCCAGTTTTCAAACTTTGTATTTGGACTGCACCATGCACAAAAACATTGGTAATAACAAATGGACCAACATAAATGCACAAAAATGGCTTTAAACACTAAAATAACTAAGAAAACACAACATAAATGCACAAGAACAAGCCAACTAAGTCGCATAAATATGCTCTTATCAATACTCGATGCCCAGAGGATTGATGAAGAAACCAGGAATTAATTGAGGCAAAGAATATCGAGAAAAAGAAAGACTTCAGAGTTAGAGAATCAGATGGCATGCTTATGCAAGAGAACGAGATGTATGTGCCTAATGATGTGGAATTAAAGAAAGCAATTTTTGGATGAAGTACACTGTTCAGCTTCTACGATGCATCCCAGAAGTACTAAGATATGTCATACCATCCGATCATGTACTACTGGCTGGGTATGAAAAGAGAAATTTTGAGTATGTAAGTAAATGTATCATATGTCAGCAAGTTAAAACGGCAAGAAGATAGCCTTTTTGGATGGATGCAGTCACTTCTCGTTCCTCAGTGGAAATAAGGAAATATTAATATGGATTTTGTGTACAAGCTTCCTCGTACATGAAATGGTTATGATGGCATTTAGGCGATAATTAATCGGCTTACTAAGTCAACTCATTTTATTCCAGTGAGGGAGAAGTATTGTTTTAAACCGATTAATTGGATTGTTTATCTCGAGGATTGTTAAGTACCACTGAAGTTCCAAAAAGTATTGTATCGAATTGTGATCCCAGATTTACTTCTAAGTTTTGGATAACGTGTGAGAAGGCTTTGGATATAAGATTTCTTTACAGTACAACATATCATTTCTGATGCGATGTAAAACAGCACACAAATTAAACCCTCTTGTTGACAATTGTAGTATAGATGCAAGTAGGGATCGTTCTGGACCGGGGATTAGGAGGGCTTGCTAAAACCTCTAAACTGACTCAAAAACATAAAAACAAAGTTAAAAACACTTAACACGACTCAAAGAATGCAAAACTAAACTCTAGGACACTAAAACAACTTTAAAACACTCAAAACTGCCTAAAAACACAAACTGGGCAGTTTTGAACTCTAAACACAATTTTGGACGAAAATAAGTTTGAACTTGACTCAAAACACTCAAAAACACAAACTAAAACAGTTTCTAACTAATATGACTCAACAAGTAAAGGGGGGATTGGGTTTTGACGAATTTGAAAACAAAACAAGAAACTTAAAGTACTAATGAAATCTGCACGAAATTGGGTGAAAACTATGGATGATGGGATAGCTAGGAGGTTCTTCTCCACACATGACACACTTGCATACAAAACGATTTCCAGTTGCTTTCCATAAACCACAAATCCTCAACGCCCCAGATTAACCGTGAATTGCACTAATTAACCCTCAGATTTTCCTGATTTTATTGAATTGGATGATTGCATACGACAACCCAAAGCATTCCCCACAAGTTCCCTACATGAATTGCATAATAGAGATACAAGCAAGAATCATTAAGTTCTATGAAAATCATAAGCATTGACGAGGCACTTGTAACTATGAATTGCATGATACTTATGCCAAGAATTTACTTAACGCGATCGTGACTAGCAACCTTCACTACTTGTGAATATAAGTTCATAACGATTAGGTGAAACTCCCTTATATTCTAGCATCAAATTCATGCATGCAAATTAAGTTGGCCACCTCAATCAACACACACAAATCAGTTATAATATGAACAGATAAGTAAATTGAATTCACAACTTATGAATCACAACTGGATGTAATCAAATCATATTGCAAGTATAATCATGGTTTCGAATCCCCCCCCCCCCCCTAGCTAAGAGGGGTTTAGTTCCTCATACTCACAAAACAAAGATTATTGAATTGAAACATTGAAAACAAAAGAAAGATTACACCTAAAACGTTCCAGCAATCCTAACTCGAATGGCAAGCACGTCCAAGGGCTCTCCTCCTTCCTCTTTGCTGCGGCACAAGGGTTGGTGGTGAGTTTTGGGGGTTATGAATGGTGTTGGGTAGTAGAGGATGGATAGGTAGATAGGTGGATGGAAGGTGGATTTTCGTCAGAAAGTGTGTAGAGAATCTGTTCAGAGAGAGAGAGAGCCTAAATGGTGGGGATGGCTTTATTTATAGGGCTAGGGTTGAAAGGCAATCAGAAAATAATAGGAAAGGTTCATAACTTAGCTAATTTGTCTCACAATTTAATAGGTAAGAAAGAATCAGAAAATCAAAGAGAAATAGGAATGTGAAATTCGGCAGAATTGTATAGGAGAAAAAAGGAATGTGTTTAAAGGTCAGAAAATAGGAAAGAGAGGCCTCCCCTTGTGCAGCAAGGCTAGGTACTAAAGGGGAAGGTGTTTTATGACAGAAAATAGGCAAGTAAGGTGCAGGAATTAAAGAGAATAGGAAAGGAAATTCGGCAGAATTGTGTAGGACAGATTCAGGAATGTGTTTTGAGGCACAAAATAGGTAAGAATCCTTTCCCCTTGTGTGGCAAGAATTGAAACAAAAGGGAATGTAATTTTGGGTCAGAAAATAGGTAAGAAGAGGATCCCTTGTGCGGCAAGGTTGTGGAAAGAAAGGGAAAGGCAATTATGTGGCAGATTTTGGAAGAAAAGGAAAGGAGATATGCGGCAAGGTTAGGGAAAAGTTCTAGCACTTCTAGAAACATGTAATGAGGCAACCTAACATGTTTTGAAACCCTTTTATGGCTGGAACATAGGTGAGGAAGGATTAGGAAACTCTAAGCCAAGAATAGAAACTTTCAAGAATGGAAACCTCCAAGAATAGAAACTTCCAACTTTAGAAACTTTGGCTTCCAATTTTGAACTCTTCATTCTTCATTCAATCCTAAGCTCATTTGATCTTCAATTTCGTCCATTCACTTAGCTCCAAGCATGTGCAATCCATTCCAAGCCCAAAACTGCTCCAAAAGGCACCAAAATGCACTTTCTTGCTCCTTTAGCCCTTAGAACCTGAAAACACACGAAAATGGCTTAAAAGACTAAAATAACTAAGAACTAACAACCTAAATGCAAGGAAACAAGCTAACTAAGTGATGTAAATATGCTCCTATCAAATACCCCCACACTTAGCTTTTGCTAGTCCTCGAGCAAAACAAAAGAAACAAAACTCAATCTAAACCTTCCAACATTTGCCTTAGGGATTTCCAATGCACATGACATATTAAAAATCATCACTTACACAGATTTTAGTCATCCTTACCCTTGAATTCATACTTAATCACAGTCACCACTTACTAGTTCACATTTAACCAATTAAAACGATGTTTTGAATGTAGTAACATGCCTTAGAGAATTCACTCAATTCCTTACAAGTTATGCACTCAATTTTCACACACATTTTCTGACTACACACCCTACACTAGGTATATGTGAGAAGATTGATGTAAACATGAAAACTAATACTCACATATGTTGCAACAAAGAGAGCACTTTCTGGAGTTAATAAGCATATTTAGATATAATCTCATGAATGGAATGCTACTACTTAGATGCGAGAACCAGTGACACCATATGCTCATACCAATTCCAATCTCCACATATTGAAACACACAACACCCAAGATTGAAGTTAAAGGGTTGTGACGGGGCTAAAGGTGTTGGGTAAGAAAGAAAGGATATGGAAAACAAACGTTCTTAAAGAATAGCAAGCAAAGCAACGAAATCAACACTTAGAATTCACTTTAAACACAAAAAAGGGAAGATTTACACATTCTTAGGGCCAGATTTGATGTTTTGGACCTTTCCTTCAACAAGCAACACTTCAGAACTTTTTTCTCATAAATTTCCACTCTTTTTCACTCTTTTCACAACTTTTTCTTTTTCTTTTTCTTTTTTTTTTTCAAACCCGTGCCTTATTAAAGACTTTGGCACACACACACACAAAATCTCTTCCCCCACACTTGTTTTCTGCAAAAGGATAATCAAAAGGAATTCATTCTAATTCATGCTTCAGTATCCTTTAAGAACAAGGGTATGAATGGTCCTAAACTAGCTTGGCAAGGAGAATGTGGGTTAACAAAGAACATAGGCTAAACAAGGCTCAAACGGGTTTAAACCTACAAAACATATAACACAGGGGGTTCGGCTATTTGGCTGTGGTGGTTCACTAATTAACTTCATCTTGATCGTGTGTTATGCAAATCAATGTCATGTTTTGAATGGAATGGGCATGAGTTCTAGTGTTTGGAACTAAATGATGAAACGCCTTCTAAGTAGCAACCAAGCAATGAATAATGAGATCATGCAACGATTTTAGAAAACAAGAATGCACAGAATATTAACTCTCCAAAAGAACGTTTGAGGCTCAAGTCTCACAAGGTTGTAGCGTTAATTTGAGTTCTTTCCTTCAAGCATGTTACAAAAACTGATTTTTCCTTTATGATTGCGTGTGAATTCATAAATTATAACCATAACCAAGCATAAACCAAAGACATATCAAACTTTCATCCATGTTTATAACTCTCTTTAACAGTCATGTAAAACCAAATCCTCATCATTGTGTTGGAAGGTACCTAAGACACAAACACACCAAAACAACACAAAAAAACAACTCTTTTTGGATTTTTCAAAACAATTTTTCAAATTTTTATGAGATTTTCGGATTTTTATGTCAAGACATACTAAAACACTCCAAAACAGCTTAAAAACACTTAAAAACAGCAAGGAACAACTTTTGAAGTAATGGGTGATAAAATCCCACGAATTTGCATCAAAAACATTTTGTTACCCCCCCACACTTAAATCAAACATTGTCCTCAATGTTTCAAGCATAAACTCACACAAAAACAAGCAAACTAACAGCAACTAAACAAACTAAACATAGCAGAATAGAAACAACAACAAAGAGAAGGGTTTAGGAACGCAAATCTGGAATTGGAGTGATTCCTAGGTCCTCCTTTGTTGAATGCATGGGTTGCCTCCCAAGAAGCGCTTGCTTTTACGTCTTGCAGCCAGACGATACCTCCAATTAAGCTTCATTGGAGGCCACGACATGTAGGTGATCCTTGAATGGGAGGTGATACTTGAAGTGATCCGGCAATGGTTTAAATTCTAGTGTGGGTGCCTGAATCATCAAAATCAGCCAGTTAGTAGAAAACAAAAT
Organism: Heteromeles arbutifolia; assembly: GCA_024362995.1. Taxonomy (NCBI): domain Eukaryota; kingdom Viridiplantae; phylum Streptophyta; class Magnoliopsida; order Rosales; family Rosaceae; genus Heteromeles; species Heteromeles arbutifolia. Next base: position 21,897,312 of record JANCRC010000012.1, read on the forward strand.
TGAAATTGAAATAGATGGCTTACTGGCTTGCTTCGACACAAACTCAATTACAAACACCACATCTTGGAATGTTTCAAAAACTTTGCACTTGGCCAGGTTGAATGTGATGGTTGTGACTTCTTTGGGCTTTGTTGTTTCATGAACATCCTCTTTGATGCATTCTTCATATGCTCCAGCCGCTTCTTGCTCTTGAATCATTCTTCGTGATGTACAAGGTTCTTTGAACACTTCAACACAATCTGGAACTTGATTTGTTGCACCAAGAATTGGAATATCACTTTGCACCTTTGGAATGGCTTCCACAATGTCTTTTTCACTCTCATCTTTCTTGGCAATTAAAAACCTGCTAGGAAAAGGTGCATTCGGTGGAATAATGTTAGAATGAATTGAGTTTGGAACAATATTACCAGAGTTGGACGGCCTAAGGACTCTAGGAGGCTGCGGCAAGGGTTGTTCTTCCCTTGCCGTGGGTGTGGCCTCCTCCTCTTCTTCTAGCAGCAGCAATTCATCCACGTTCAGGCTGTGTTTGGACGGTTCTGGGTCAGCTTCAACCTCTATAGCACTTCCCAAAGTGATAGCCTCGGTGATTTCAAAATCTTCCATTGAATTTACAATAGTTGAGTTGGAGAGTTCACTTTGCTCTTGAATCTGCACCATGAACTCCATAATCTCTCCCATTTGATTCTTCAATTCGCTCATCCTTTGGTCTTGATTCTGCTGCCCCTGTGCCAAAGTGGTTAGTAATTGAATAATTTGATCATTATCCATGGACGAACCTGAATGTGGTTGGGACGATTGTGGTGAAGGCTGTGGTGGTGCGTATGGCCATTGATAGAACTCCTCAGATGGCTGCGAATATTCTTCTTGGTGTGAGCCCTGCGTCAAAGAAATTAATTCATCAAGAATTTCATTATAATTCATAGACATACTTGAATTCGATTGGAATTGTTGTGGGGGAGGCTGTGGTGGCTGCATAGGTCTTGAATAGAACTCCTCATCTTGCTGCCAATATCCACCTTGTTGAAATTGTTGAGGTTCCCCCCTCCTATAATCTGAATAATCTCTCCAATCGGAATTGTAAGCGTTGGAAAACAGGTTGTCCCTTGATTGGTTATGGCCTTGATAACCCCAAGCACCTCCATTTGCAGTGAATTGAGGACGTTGATGAGTTGGAGCAGTGTGCAATGTGGTTGTTTCGGCAATCTGGGACAATTGAGAAGTAAGATTTGCCAATTGAGCTTGAATGTTTGCAAAATCCATGCCTTACTCCTCAAGTACCTGAAATCAAAGAAAGAAAACTAAATCAAATATCAAAAGTAAAAGACACAAACAGAAACACAAACAGAAACAAAGTCAGCAACTAAAACAAAAGACACGAAAAAGAAAACAAAGGAAACAATGGGGGATTAGCAAAGTTGCTAATCCCCGGCAACGGCGCCAAAAATTTGATGCGATGTAAAACAGCACACAAATTAAACCCTCTTGTTGACAATTGTAGTATAGATGCAAGTAGGGATCGTTCTGGACCGGGGATTAGGAGGGCTTGCTAAAACCTCTAAACTGACTCAAAAACATAAAAACAAAGTTAAAAACACTTAACACGACTCAAAGAATGCAAAACTAAACTCTAGGACACTAAAACAACTTTAAAACACTCAAAACTGCCTAAAAACACAAACTGGGCAGTTTTGAACTCTAAACACAATTTTGGACGAAAATAAGTTTGAACTTGACTCAAAACACTCAAAAACACAAACTAAAACAGTTTCTAACTAATATGACTCAACAAGTAAAGGGGGGATTGGGTTTTGACGAATTTGAAAACAAAACAAGAAACTTAAAGTACTAATGAAATCTGCACGAAATTGGGTGAAAACTATGGATGATGGGATAGCTAGGAGGTTCTTCTCCACACATGACACACTTGCATACAAAACGATTTCCAGTTGCTTTCCATAAACCACAAATCCTCAACGCCCCAGATTAACCGTGAATTGCACTAATTAACCCTCAGATTTTCCTGATTTTATTGAATTGGATGATTGCATACGACAACCCAAAGCATTCCCCACAAGTTCCCTACATGAATTGCATAATAGAGATACAAGCAAGAATCATTAAGTTCTATGAAAATCATAAGCATTGACGAGGCACTTGTAACTATGAATTGCATGATACTTATGCCAAGAATTTACTTAACGCGATCGTGACTAGCAACCTTCACTACTTGTGAATATAAGTTCATAACGATTAGGTGAAACTCCCTTATATTCTAGCATCAAATTCATGCATGCAAATTAAGTTGGCCACCTCAATCAACACACACAAATCAGTTATAATATGAACAGATAAGTAAATTGAATTCACAACTTATGAATCACAACTGGATGTAATCAAATCATATTGCAAGTATAATCATGGTTTCGAATCCCCCCCCCCCCCCTAGCTAAGAGGGGTTTAGTTCCTCATACTCACAAAACAAAGATTATTGAATTGAAACATTGAAAACAAAAGAAAGATTACACCTAAAACGTTCCAGCAATCCTAACTCGAATGGCAAGCACGTCCAAGGGCTCTCCTCCTTCCTCTTTGCTGCGGCACAAGGGTTGGTGGTGAGTTTTGGGGGTTATGAATGGTGTTGGGTAGTAGAGGATGGATAGGTAGATAGGTGGATGGAAGGTGGATTTTCGTCAGAAAGTGTGTAGAGAATCTGTTCAGAGAGAGAGAGAGCCTAAATGGTGGGGATGGCTTTATTTATAGGGCTAGGGTTGAAAGGCAATCAGAAAATAATAGGAAAGGTTCATAACTTAGCTAATTTGTCTCACAATTTAATAGGTAAGAAAGAATCAGAAAATCAAAGAGAAATAGGAATGTGAAATTCGGCAGAATTGTATAGGAGAAAAAAGGAATGTGTTTAAAGGTCAGAAAATAGGAAAGAGAGGCCTCCCCTTGTGCAGCAAGGCTAGGTACTAAAGGGGAAGGTGTTTTATGACAGAAAATAGGCAAGTAAGGTGCAGGAATTAAAGAGAATAGGAAAGGAAATTCGGCAGAATTGTGTAGGACAGATTCAGGAATGTGTTTTGAGGCACAAAATAGGTAAGAATCCTTTCCCCTTGTGTGGCAAGAATTGAAACAAAAGGGAATGTAATTTTGGGTCAGAAAATAGGTAAGAAGAGGATCCCTTGTGCGGCAAGGTTGTGGAAAGAAAGGGAAAGGCAATTATGTGGCAGATTTTGGAAGAAAAGGAAAGGAGATATGCGGCAAGGTTAGGGAAAAGTTCTAGCACTTCTAGAAACATGTAATGAGGCAACCTAACATGTTTTGAAACCCTTTTATGGCTGGAACATAGGTGAGGAAGGATTAGGAAACTCTAAGCCAAGAATAGAAACTTTCAAGAATGGAAACCTCCAAGAATAGAAACTTCCAACTTTAGAAACTTTGGCTTCCAATTTTGAACTCTTCATTCTTCATTCAATCCTAAGCTCATTTGATCTTCAATTTCGTCCATTCACTTAGCTCCAAGCATGTGCAATCCATTCCAAGCCCAAAACTGCTCCAAAAGGCACCAAAATGCACTTTCTTGCTCCTTTAGCCCTTAGAACCTGAAAACACACGAAAATGGCTTAAAAGACTAAAATAACTAACTAACAACCTAAATGCAAGGAAACAAGCTAACTAAGTGATGTAAATATGCTCCTATCAAATACCCCCACACTTAGCTTTTGCTAGTCCTCGAGCAAAACAAAAGAAACAAAACTCAATCTAAACCTTCCAACATTTGCCTTAGGGATTTCCAATGCACATGACATATTAAAAATCATCACTTACACAGATTTTAGTCATCCTTACCCTTGAATTCATACTTAATCACAGTCACCACTTACTAGTTCACATTTAACCAATTAAAACGATGTTTTGAATGTAGTAACATGCCTTAGAGAATTCACTCAATTCCTTACAAGTTATGCACTCAATTTTCACACACATTTTCTGACTACACACCCTAAACTAGGTATATGTGAGAAGATTGATGTAAACATGAAAACTAATACTCACATATGTTGCAACAAAGAGAGCACTTTCTGGAGTTAATAAGCATATTTAGATATAATCTCATGAATGGAATGCTACTACTTAGATGCGAGAACCAGTGACACCATATGCTCATACCAATTCCAATCTCCACATATTGAAACACACAACACCCAAGATTGAAGTTAAAGGGTTGTGACGCGGCTAAAGGTGTTGGGTAAGAAAGAAAGGATATGGAAAACAAGGGTTCTTAAAGAATAGCAAGCAAAGCAACGAAATCAACACTTAGAATTCACTTTAAACACAAAAAAGGGAAGATTTACACATTCTTAGGGCCAGATTTGATGTTTTGGACCTTTCCTTCAACAAGCAACACTTCAGAACTTTTTTCTCATAAATTTCCACTCTTTTTCACTCTTTTCACAACTTTTTCTTTTTCTTTTTCTTTTTTTTTTTCAAACCCGTGCCTTATTAAAGACTTTGGCACACACACACACAAAATCTCTTCCCCCACACTTGTTTTCTGCAAAAGGATAATCAAAAGGAATTCATTCTAATTCATGCTTCAGTATCCTTTAAGAACAAGGGTATGAATGGTCCTAAACTAGCTTGGCAAGGAGAATGTGGGTTAACAAAGAACATAGGCTAAACAAGGCTCAAACGGGTTTAAACCTACAAAACATATAACACAGGGGGTTCGGCTATTTGGCTGTGGTGGTTCACTAATTAACTTCATCTTGATCGTGTGTTATGCAAATCAATGTCATGTTTTGAATGGAATGGGCATGAGTTCTAGTGTTTGGAACTAAATGATGAAACGCCTTCTAAGTAGCAACCAAGCAATGAATAATGAGATCATGCAACGATTTTAGAAAACAAGAATGCACAGAATATTAACTCTCCAAAAGAACGTTTTAGGCTCAAGTCTCACAAGGTTGTAGCGTTAATTTGAGTTCTTTCCTTCAAGCATGTTACAAAAACTGATTTTTCCTTTATGATTGCGTGTGAATTCATAAATTATAACCATAACCAAGCATAAACCAAAGACATATCAAACTTTCATCCATGTTTATAACTCTCTTTAACAGTCATGTAAAACCAAATCCTCATCATTGTGTTGGAAGGTACCTAAGACACAAACACACCAAAACAACACAAAAAAACAACTCTTTTTGGATTTTTCAAAACAATTTTTCAAATTTTTATGAGATTTTCGGATTTTTATGTCAAGACATACTAAAACACTCCAAAACAGCTTAAAAACACTTAAAAACAGCAAGGAACAACTTTTGAAGTAATGGGTGATAAAATCCCACGAATTTGCATCAAAAACATTTTGTTACCCCCCCACACTTAAATCAAACATTGTCCTCAATGTTTCAAGCATAAACTCACACAAAAACAAGCAAACTAACAGCAACTAAACAAACTAAACATAGCAGAATAGAAACAACAACAAAGAGAAGGGTTTAGGAACGCAAATCTGGAATTGGAGTGATTCCTAGGTCCTCCTTTGTTGAATGCATGGGTTGCCTCCCAAGAAGCGCTTGCTTTTACGTCTTGCAGCCAGACGATACCTCCAATTAAGCTTCATTGGAGGCCACGACATGTAGGTGATCCTTGAATGGGAGGTGATACTTGAAGTGATCCGGCAATGGTTTAAATTCTAGTGTGGGTGCCTGAATCATCAAAATCAGCCAGTTAGTAGAAAACAAAATTGAAATTGAAATAGATGGCTTACTGGCTTGCTTCGACACAAACTCAATTACAAACACCACATCTTGGAATGTTTCAAAAACTTTGCACTTGGCCAGGTTGAATGTGATGGTTGTGACTTCTTTGGGCTTTGTTGTTTCATGAACATCCTCTTTGATGCATTCTTCATATGCTCCAGCCGCTTCTTGCTCTTGAATCATTCTTCGTGATGTACAAGGTTCTTTGAACACTTCAACACAATCTGGAACTTGATTTGTTGCACCAAGAATTGGAATATCACTTTGCACCTTTGGAATGGCTTCCACAATGTCTTTTTCACTCTCATCTTTCTTGGGAATTAAAAACCTGCTAGGAAAAGGTGCATTCGGTGGAATAATGTTAGAATGAATTGAGTTTGGAACAATATTACCAGAGTTGGACGGCCTAAGGACTCTAGGAGGCTGCGGCAAGGGTTGTTCTTCCCTTGCCGTGGGTGTGGCCTCCTCCTCTTCTTCTAGCAGCAGCAATTCATCCACGTTCAGGCTGTGTTTGGACGGTTCTGGGTCAGCTTCAACCTCTATAGCACTTCCCAAAGTGATAGCCTCGGTGATTTCAAAATCTTCCATTGAATTTACAATAGTTGAGTTGGAGAGTTCACTTTGCTCTTGAATCTGCACCATGAACTCCATAATCTCTCCCATTTGATTCTTCAATTCGCTCATCCTTTGGTCTTGATTCTGCTGCCCCTGTGCCAAAGTGGTTAGTAATTGAATAATTTGATCATTATCCATGGACGAACCTGAATGTGGTTGGGACGATTGTGGTGAAGGCTGTGGTGGTGCGTATGGCCATTGATAGAACTCCTCAGATGGCTGCGAATATTCTTCTTGGTGTGAGCCCTGCGTCAAAGAAATTAATTCATCAAGAATTTCATTATAATTCATAGACATACTTGAATTCGATTGGAATTGTTGTGGGGGAGGCTGTGGTGGCTGCATAGGTCTTGAATAGAACTCCTCATCTTGCTGCCAATATCCACCTTGTTGAAATTGTTGAGGTTCCCCCCTCCTATAATCTGAATAATCTCTCCAATCGGAATTGTAAGCGTTGGAAAACAGGTTGTCCCTTGATTGGTTATGGCCTTGATAACCCCAAGCACCTCCATTTGCAGTGAATTGAGGACGTTGATGAGTTGGAGCAGTGTGCAATGTGGTTGTTTCGGCAATCTGGGACAATTGAGAAGTAAGATTTGCCAATTGAGCTTGAATGTTTGCAAAATCCATGCCTTACTCCTCAAGTACCTGAAATCAAAGAAAGAAAACTAAATCAAATATCAAAAGTAAAAGACACAAACAGAAACACAAACAGAAACAAAGTCAGCAACTAAAACAAAAGACACGAAAAAGAAAACAAAGGAAACAATGGGGGATTAGCAAAGTTGCTAATCCCCGGCAACGGCGCCAAAAATTTGATGCGATGTAAAACAGCACACAAATTAAACCCTCTTGTTGACAATTGTAGTATAGATGCAAGTAGGGATCGTTCTGGACCGGGGATTAGGAGGGCTTGCTAAAACCTCTAAACTGACTCAAAAACATAAAAACAAAGTTAAAAACACTTAACACGACTCAAAGAATGCAAAACTAAACTCTAGGACACTAAAACAACTTTAAAACACTCAAAACTGCCTAAAAACACAAACTGGGCAGTTTTGAACTCTAAACACAATTTTGGACGAAAATAAGTTTGAACTTGACTCAAAACACTCAAAAACACAAACTAAAACAGTTTCTAACTAATATGACTCAACAAGTAAAGGGGGGATTGGGTTTTGACGAATTTGAAAACAAAACAAGAAACTTAAAGTACTAATGAAATCTGCACGAAATTGGGTGAAAACTATGGATGATGGGATAGCTAGGAGGTTCTTCTCCACACATGACACACTTGCATACAAAACGATTTCCAGTTGCTTTCCATAAACCACAAATCCTCAACGCCCCAGATTAACCGTGAATTGCACTAATTAACCCTCAGATTTTCCTGATTTTATTGAATTGGATGATTGCATACGACAACCCAAAGCATTCCCCACAAGTTCCCTACATGAATTGCATAATAGAGATACAAGCAAGAATCATTAAGTTCTATGAAAATCATAAGCATTGACGAGGCACTTGTAACTATGAATTGCATGATACTTATGCCAAGAATTTACTTAACGCGATCGTGACTAGCAACCTTCACTACTTGTGAATATAAGTTCATAACGATTAGGTGAAACTCCCTTATATTCTAGCATCAAATTCATGCATGCAAATTAAGTTGGCCACCTCAATCAACACACACAAATCAGTTATAATATGAACAGATAAGTAAATTGAATTCACAACTTATGAATCACAACTGGATGTAATCAAATCATATTGCAAGTATAATCATGGTTTCGAATCCCCCCCCCCCCTAGCTAAGAGGGGTTTAGTTCCTCATACTCACAAAACAAAGATTATTGAATTGAAACATTGAAAACAAAAGAAAGATTACACCTAAAACGTTCCAGCAATCCTAACTCGAATGGCAAGCACGTCCAAGGGCTCTCCTCCTTCCTCTTTGCTGCGGCACAAGGGTTGGTGGTGAGTTTTGGGGGTTATGAATGGTGTTGGGTAGTAGAGGATGGATAGGTAGATAGGTGGATGGAAGGTGGATTTTCGTCAGAAAGTGTGTAGAGAATCTGTTCAGAGAGAGAGAGAGCCTAAATGGTGGGGATGGCTTTATTTATAGGGCTAGGGTTGAAAGGCAATCAGAAAATAATAGGAAAGGTTCATAACTTAGCTAATTTGTCTCACAATTTAATAGGTAAGAAAGAATCAGAAAATCAAAGAGAAATAGGAATGTGAAATTCGGCAGAATTGTATAGGAGAAAAAAGGAATGTGTTTAAAGGTCAGAAAATAGGAAAGAGAGGCCTCCCCTTGTGCAGCAAGGCTAGGTACTAAAGGGGAAGGTGTTTTATGACAGAAAATAGGCAAGTAAGGTGCAGGAATTAAAGAGAATAGGAAAGGAAATTCGGCAGAATTGTGTAGGACAGATTCAGGAATGTGTTTTGAGGCACAAAATAGGTAAGAATCCTTTCCCCTTGTGTGGCAAGAATTGAAACAAAAGGGAATGTAATTTTGGGTCAGAAAATAGGTAAGAAGAGGATCCCTTGTGCGGCAAGGTTGTGGAAAGAAAGGGAAAGGCAATTATGTGGCAGATTTTGGAAGAAAAGGAAAGGAGATATGCGGCAAGGTTAGGGAAAAGTTCTAGCACTTCTAGAAACATGTAATGAGGCAACCTAACATGTTTTGAAACCCTTTTATGGCTGGAACATAGGTGAGGAAGGATTAGGAAACTCTAAGCCAAGAATAGAAACTTTCAAGAATGGAAACCTCCAAGAATAGAAACTTCCAACTTTAGAAACTTTGGCTTCCAATTTTGAACTCTTCATTCTTCATTCAATCCTAAGCTCATTTGATCTTCAATTTCGTCCATTCACTTAGCTCCAAGCATGTGCAATCCATTCCAAGCCCAAAACTGCTCCAAAAGGCACCAAAATGCACTTTCTTGCTCCTTTAGCCCTTAGAACCTGAAAACACACGAAAATGGCTTAAAAGACTAAAATAACTAAGAACTAACAACCTAAATGCAAGGAAACAAGCTAACTAAGTGATGTAAATATGCTCCTATCAATTTCCAAACAGATGGACAGTCAGAGATGACCATTTAGACTTTGGAGTATATGCTGAGATCTTTAGTATTGCAGTTTAGTGACGCTTGGATTAAGCGGTTGGATTTGATGGAAATTCCCTACAACAACCACGTTCATTCGAGTATTGGTATGGCGTTATTTGAGGCACTATATGGGAAAGCTTGTCGTACATCTTTGTGTTAGTTAGAGATTAGCGAAAGAATTTTGCGGGCCCTGAGATTATGGATGAGTCTGCTCAAAATGTTCAAGTGATTAAGTCTAACCTGAAAGTGGCACAAGATCGACAAAAGAGCTTAGCAGTCAGACATGCTACTGATAGAGTGTACAAGGTCGGTGATTTGGTATTTTTGAAGTTATCGCCTTGGAGAGGTGTTGTTCGATTTGGAAAGAAAGGAAAGTTGAGTCCTAGGTACATCGGGCCGTACCAGATCATCGAGCGAGTCGGTGAAGTTGCTTATAGACTTGAGTTACCGTCAGAGCTGTCTAAGGTACATAATGTATTTCACGTGTCGATGCTTCGACACTATGTCTCAGATCCTTCACATGTGATACCTCATCAACCTTTGGAGATTAGTTCAGATTTGACTTATGATGAGGAGCCAGTAACTATATTGGATTGGAAAGAAAAAGTTTTGAGGAATAAGACAGTGCAGTTGGTTAAAGTTTTGTGGAAGAACCATTCAGTGGAAGAAGCTACTTGGGAGACGGAGGATCGGATGAGAGAGATGTACCCGAGGTTGTTTTATGAGTACTAGCGGACGGATTTGGTTTTGGTTATGTAAATTTCGGGGACGAAATTTTTATAAGGTGGGTAGATGATGCAAAATATATAAGCACACAAATTAAACCCTCTTTTTATCAATTGTAGCAGAGTATGTAAGTAGGGATCGTTATAGGCCGGGGATTAGGAGGGATTGCTAAACCACTTGAAAACTGACTCAAAAACTTAAAACAAAGTTAAAACACTAAATTAGACTCAAAGAATGCAAAACTATACTTTAAAACACTAAGACAAACCAAAAGACTCAAAACAGCAACCAAACACTCAAAACTGCCTTAAAAACACAAACTGGCTGTTTTGGACTCTAAACACAATTTTGGACGAAAATAAGTTTTAACTTGACTCAAAACACTTAAAAACACAAACTAAATTGATTTCTAACTAACTTGACACTTCAAAATAAAGGGGGAATTGGTTTTGACGAATTTGAAAACAAAACAAAAACTTTGTAAAACAAAACAGATTGTAAAACGAAATTGGTTTAAATTAATGGATGGAAGGCTAGCTAAGGGGTTCTTCTCCACACATGTCATACTTGCATACAAAACGATTTCTAGTTGCTTTTCAATAAACCATGGATTCTCAACGCCCCAGATTAACCGTGAATTGCACTAATTAACCCTCAGATTTTCCTATCGTTATTGAATTGGATGATTGCATACGACAACCCAAAGCATTCCCCACAAGTTCCCTACATGAATTGCATAATAGAGATACAAGCAAGAATCATTAAGTTCTATGAAAACCATAAGCATTGACGAGGCATTCGTTACTATGAATTGCATGAAACTTATGCCAAGAATTTACTTGACGCGATTGAGATCATCAACCTTTACTACTTGCGAATATAAGTTTGTAACGATTAGGTGAAACTTCCATATATCCTAGCATTAGATTTATGCATGACAATTTGATAGGAGCATATTCATGCACCATAGTTAGCTTGTTCTTGTGCATTTATGTTGTTTTTCCTTAGTTAAAGTAGTCTTTTAAGCTAGTTTGATGTATTTTCAGGTTCTAAGGGCAAGTATGCAAAAAGAAGCAATTTGGAGCATTCTAGAGCATTTTTGGGCCAAGATTGGGTAGTGCAAGCATGGAGGCAAGTTGATGGACGAAATTGAAGATATAAAGGCTTGAAATCAGCTAAGAAGATGGAAGAAAGAAGTCAAAGATAAAGAAGATAAGGAATCAGCTCAAAAGAAGGAGAATTATCCAAAACATTATCCAAAACAACCTTATCTTATCTTATCTTATCCAATCCTTATCTTATCTTATCCAATCTTATCCTACTCTTATCCTAACCTGTTTTCTTCAGTTTAGGGGACTTAAAACCTGATTTCTAGAAGTCCTATCCATTCCCCTACAAAAGTGGCGCCCCAAATCCCTCTAGAAGCCCCAAAATCTGCCACAAAACACATTCTTTCTAGAACCCTATAAATCTGGCGTCTCCTTCCCTTCTAGAATCCTTTTTCCTTGCCTTGCAAGGCATTCCCTGCCCTTATCCTATTGTGCCGCACCTTAGGCCCTTTCCCATGAGAAATCTGATTGTTTTAAACCTATTTCTGGATGGATTTGGCTTTCTAGAAGTCCTAATCTGATTCACCTAGGGTTTTTGGTGCCTATATATATATTTCTCCACCCTTTGCCGTGTACACACCCTCCATACACACCATTCTCACCAGAAACTCTTCACCACTCTCTGCCGCACCCATCCTTCACCATTCTCCATAATTTCTGACCTAATTCACTACCTGCCGCACCATACATCCATCCTAGCCATTAACCCAGCCTTCTACACCCTTCATAACCCCCTAAACCTGTCCCAAGACCTTGTGCCGCAGCAAAGAGGAGGAGAAGGAGCCTGGGACGTGCATGCCATTCAAGTTTGAATTGCTGGAAGTTTTAGGTGTTTCCTTTCCTTTGATTTCAATGTTTAAATTCAATACTCTTTGTTCTGTGAGTATGAGGAACTAAACCCCCTCTGGCTAGGGGGGGATTCGAAACCATGTTTATGCTTGCTATATGACTTGATCACCTCTAATTGCGTTTCATAAGTTGTGAATTCAATTTACTTATCTATTTGAATTAAACTGATTTGTGTGTGTTGGTTGAGAGTGCACGCTTAATTGTCATGCATAAATCTAATGCTAGGATATAAGGAAGTTTCACCTAATTGTTACAGAATTATATTCACAAGTAGTAAAGGTTGATGATCTCAATTGTGTTAAGTAAATTCTTGGCATAAGTTTCATGCAATTCATAGTAACGAATGCCTCGTCAATGCTTATGGTTTTCATAGAACTTAATGATTCTTGCTTGTATCTCTATTATGCAATTCATGTAGGGAACTTGTGGGGAATGCTTTGGGTTGTCGTATGCAATCATCCAATTCAATAACGTTAGGAAAATCTGAGGGTTAATTAGTGCAATTCACGGTTAATCTGGGGCGTTGAGAATCCATGGTTTATTGAAAAGCAATTAGAAATCGTTTTGTATGCAAGTGTGACATGTGTGGAGAAGAACCCCTTAGCTAGCCTTCCATCCATTAATTTAAACCAATTTCGTTTTACAATCTGTTTTGTTTTACAAAGTTTATGTTTTGTTTTCAATTTCGTCAAAACCAATTCCCCCTTTATTTTGAAGTGTCAAGTTAGTTAGAAATCAATTTAGTTTGTGTTTTTAAGTGTCTGGAGTCAAGTTATAAACTGTTTTCGTCCAAATTCTTCCTTAGTGCTCAAAACTGCCCAGAAAGTGGTTTTAAGGCAGTTTTGAGTGTTTGTTTGCTGTTTTGAGTCTTTTGGTTTGTTTTAGTGGTTTAGAGTATAGTTTTGCATTCTTTGAGTCTAATTTTGTGTTTTAACTTTGTTTTAAGTTTTTGAGTCAGTTTTCAAGTGATTTAGCAATCCCTCCTAATCCCCGGCCTAGAACGATCCCTACTTACATACTTTGCTACAATTGATAAAAAGAGGGTTTAATTTGTGTGCTTATATATTTTGCATCAAATTTTTGGCGCCGTTGCCGGGGATTAGCAATTTTGCTAATCCCTTGGTTCTTTTCTTTTCGTTTATTTTGTTTTAGTTTCTGACTTTGTGTTGTTTTCTTGTTTTCTTTTGCTAATCCCCTTTGTTTTTGTTTGTGTCTTTTACTTTTGATATTTGATTTAGTTTTACTTCTTTGGTTTCAGGTACATAGAGAAGTAAGACATGGCACTTGCTAACATTCAAGCTCAATTGGCGAATCTTACATCTCAATTGTCCCAGATTGCCGAAACAACCACAATGCACACTGCTCAAACTCATCACCGTGCTCAATTCACTGCACACGGAGGTGCTTGGGGTTATCAAGGCCATAGCCAATCATGGGACAACATGTTTTCCAACGCTTACAATTCGGATTGGAGAGATTATTCAGATTACATGTGGGGAGAACCTGAACAATTCCAACAAGGTGGATATTGGCAGCAAGAAGAGGAGTTCTATTCAAGACCTATGCAGCCACCACCGCCTCCCCCACAACAATTGCAATCGAATTCATGTATGCCCATGAGTTATGATGAAATTCTTGATGTACTAACCTCTTTGACGCAGGGCTCACAACAAGAAGAATACTCACAGCCATCTGAGGAGTCCTATCAATGGCCATATGCACCATCACAGCCTCCACCACAATTTTCCCAAACAAATTCAGGTACGTCAATGGATAATGACCAAATTGTTCAATTACTCACCTCTTTGACACAGGAAGCAGAGAATCAAGACCAAAGGATGAGCGAATTGAAGAATCAAATGGGAGAGATTATGGAGTTCATGGCACAAATTCAAGAACAACGTGAACTCTCCAACTCAACTACTGTCAATTCGATGGGAGACTTTGAAATTGCTGAAGCTATCACTTTGGAAAGTGCTATGGAGGTTGGAGCTGACCTAAAAACGTCCAAACATAGCCTAGAAATGGATGTGGAGCTGCTGATTGAGGAGGAGGAACAAGACACACCCACAGCAAGGGAAGAACAACCCTTGCCGCAGCCCCCTAAGCTCTCTCAACCACCCACCACAAGTAAGGACGTCCCAAATTCAATTCATTCTAATGTTATTCCTCCGAATGCACCTTTTCCTCGCAGGTTTTTAAATCCCAAGAAAGATGAGAGTGAAAAAGACATTGTGGAAGCCATTCCAAAGGTGCAAAGTGATATCCCAATTCTTGGCACACCAAATCGAGTTCCAGATTGTCTTGAAGTGTTCAAAGAACCTTGTATGTCGAGGAGAATGATTCAAGAGCAAGAAGTGGCTGGAGCATATGAAGAATGCATCAAGGAGGATGTTCATGAGACAACAAAGCCCAAAGAAGTTCAATTTTATGACACGGGACAAGTCACAACCATCACAGTAAATCTGGCCAAGTTCAAAATCCCTGAAACATTCAAAGATGTGGTGTTTGTAATCGAGTTTATGTCGGAGCAAGCAAGTAAGCCATATTCTCCAATTTTGATTTTGTTTTCTACTAATTTGCTGATTTTGATGATTCAGGCACCCACATTAGTGTTTCAACCATTGCCGGATCATTTCAAATATCACCTTCCATTCAAAGATCAATTCCATGCCGTGGCCTCCCATGAAGCTTAATTGGAGGTTTTGTCCGGCTGTACGACATTAAAGCAAGCGCTACTTGGGAGGCAACCCATGCATTCAACAAAGGAAGACCTAGGGAGCACTCCAATTCCAGATTTGCGTTCCTAAACCCTTCTCTTTGTTGTTGTTGTTTTCGTTTCTGCCTTGTTTATTGTTGAGTTGCTGTTTTGTTTGTTTGTTGTTTATTTGTGTTAGTTTATGCTTGAAACATTGAGGACAATGTTTGATTTAAGTGTGGGGGGGTAACCAAAGTGTTTTTGATGCAATTTCGTAGGGTTTTATCACTCATAACTTCTAATGTTGTTCCTTGCTGTTTTTAAGTGTTTTTAAGCTGTTTTGGTGTGTTTTAGTGTGTTTTGACTCAAAAATCCGAAAATCCCATAAAAATTTGAAAAATGGTTTTAAAAAACCCAAAAAGAGTTGTTTTTGTGTGTTTGTTTGTGTCTTAGGGTACCTTCCAACACAATGATGAGGATTTGGTTTTTAATTGCATGACTGTTAATGAAAGTTACAAACATGGATTGAAGTTTGAGATGATCTTTGGTTTATGCTTGGTTGTGGTTATAACTTATGAATTCACATGCAATCATAAAAGAAAAATCAGTTTTTGTAACATGCTTGAAGGAAGGAACTCAAACTAACGCTACAACCTTGTGAGACTTGAGCCTAAACATTTATTTGGAGAGTTAAAAATCTGTGCATTTGTTGTTTTCTTAAGTCGTTGCATGATCTCATTATTCTTTGCTTGGTTGCTACTTAGAAGGTGTTTCATCATTTAGTTCCAAATACTAGAACTCATATCCGTTTCATTCAAAGCATGAAATTGATTAGCATAACACATAACAAGATGAAGTTGTTTAGTAAACCAAGAGCCAAATAGCCGTACCCCATGTTCATTTGATTTGTAGGTTTTAACCCTTTTGAGCCATATTTAGCCTATTTTTCTTTGTTAACCCACATTATCCTCACCTAGCCTAGATTAGGACCATCCATACCTTTGTTCTTGAAGCATAGTAACGCATGACTCAAGATGAATTCCTTTTGATCATTGTTTGGCAGAAAACAAGTGTGGGGGAAGTGAGTTTTGTTGTGGGTGTGCCAAAGTCTTGCATGAGGCACGGGTAGAAGGAAAAAAAGAGAAAAAAAAAAAAAACAAAAAAGAAGAAAAATTCGTAGAAAATAGAAAGAAAAAAAAAGAAAAAGTTGTGAAAAGAATGAAAAAGGAGTTGAAAAGATGTGAAAAAGAGTTCTCAAGTGTTGTTTGTTGAAGGAAGGGTCCAAAACATTGAATCCGGCCCTAATTGTTGCTTGAATCTTCCCTTTGTGTTTAAAAGTTGATTTCTGCATGCTAAAGGGAATTCTAAGTTCAATTTCATTATTTTGCTTGCTATTGCTTTAAGAACCTTTGTTTTCCATATCCTTTCGTTGTTAGCCAACTCCCCAAGCCCCGTTACAACCCTTGACTTTAATCTTGAGTGTTGTGTGTTTCAATATGTGGAGTTTGGGATTGGTATGAGCATATGGTGTCACTGGTTCTCGCATCTAAGTAGTAGCATTCCATTCATGAGATCATATCTAAACATGTTATTAACTCCAGAAATTGCTTTCTTTGTTGTAAACATATGTGAGTGTTCGTTTTCATATTTACATCAATCTTCTCACATATACCTAGTGTAGGGTGTGTAGTCAGAAAATGTGTGTGAAAATTGAGTGCATATCTTGTAAGGAATTGAGGGAATTCTCTAAGGCATGTTACTACATTCAAAACATCGTTTTAATTGGTTATTTGTGAACTAGTAAGTAGTGACTATGATTAAGTATGTGCTTAAGCGTAAAGATGGCCAAAATCTGTGGGAATGATGATTTTTAACGTGTCATGTGCATTGGAAATCCCTGAGACAATTGTTGGAAGGTTTAGGTTGTGTTATACTTGTTTTGTTTCGTTTTGTTTACTTTGTTTCGTTTTGCTCGAGGACTAGCAAAAGCTAAGTGTGGGGGAATTTGATAGGAGCATATTCATGCACCATAGTTAGCTTGTTCTTGTGCATTTATGTTGTTTTTCCTTAGTTAAAGTAGTCTTTTAAGCTAGTTTGATGTATTTTCAGGTTCTAAGGGCAAGTATGCAAAAAGAAGCAATTTGGAGCATTCTAGAGCATTTTTGGGCCAAGATTGGGTAGTGCAAGCATGGAGGCAAGTTGATGGACGAAATTGAAGATATAAAGGCTTGAAATCAGCTAAGAAGATGGAAGAAAGAAGTCAAAGATAAAGAAGATAAGGAATCAGCTCAAAAGAAGGAGAATTATCCAAAACAACCTTATCTTATCTTATCTTATCCAATCCTTATCTTATCTTATCCAATCTTATCCTACTCTTATCCTAACCTGTTTTCTTCAGTTTAGGGGACTTAAAACCTGATTTCTAGAAGTCCTATCCATTCCCCTACAAAAGTGGCGCCCCAAATCCCTCTAGAAGCCCCAAAATCTGCCACAAAACACATTCTTTCTAGAACCCTATAAATCTGGCGTCTCCTTCCCTTCTAGAATCCTTTTTCCTTGCCTTGCAAGGCATTCCCTGCCCTTATCCTATTGTGCCGCACCTTAGGCCCTTTCCCATGAGAAATCTGATTGTTTTAAACCTATTTCTGGATGGATTTGGCTTTCTAGAAGTCCTAATCTGATTCACCTAGGGTTTTTGGTGCCTATATATATATTTCTCCACCCTTTGCCGTGTACACACCCTCCATACACACCATTCTCGCCAGAAACTCTTCCCCACTCTCTGCCGCACCCATCCTTCACCATTCTCCATAATTTCTGACCTAATTCACTACCTGCCGCACCATACATCCATCCTAGCCATTAACCCAGCCTTCTACACCCTTCATAACCCCCTAAACCTGTCCCAAGACCTTGTGCCGCAGCAAAGAGGAGGAGAAGGAGCCTGGGACGTGCATGCCATTCAAGTTTGAATTGCTGGAAGTTTTAGGTGTTTCCTTTCCTTTGATTTCAATGTTTAAATTCAATACTCTTTGTTCTGTGAGTATGAGGAACTAAACCCCCTCTGGCTAGGGGGGGATTCGAAACCATGTTTATGCTTGCTATATGACTTGATTACCTCTAATTGCGTTTCATAAGTTGTGAATTCAATTTACTTATCTATTTGAATTAAACTGATTTGTGTGTGTTGGTTGAGAGTGCACGCTTAATTGTCATGCATAAATCTAATGCTAGGATATAAGGAAGTTTCACCTAATTGTTACAGAATTATATTCACAAGTAGTAAAGGTTGATGATCTCAATTGTGTTAAGTAAATTCTTGGCATAAGTTTCATGCAATTCATAGTAACGAATGCCTCGTCAATGCTTATGGTTTTCATAGAACTTAATGATTCTTGCTTGTATCTCTATTATGCAATTCATGTAGGGAACTTGTGGGGAATGCTTTGGGTTGTCGTATGCAATCATCCAATTCAATAACGTTAGGAAAATCTGAGGGTTAATTAGTGCAATTCACGGTTAATCTGGGGCGTTGAGAATCCATGGTTTATTGAAAAGCAATTAGAAATCGTTTTGTATGCAAGTGTGATAGGAGCATATTTATGCTACTTAGTTAGTGTGTTTTCTTGCATTTGCTTAGCTATTTGTTGCTTAGTATGGTGTTTAAAGTCATTTTCGTGTGTTTTTAGGTCCTAGAAGCAAAGTTGGCAAAAAGATGCATTTTGGAGCATTTTAGAGCAAATCTGGGCTTGGAATGGATAGCACAAGCAATGGGCATGAAGATGGACGAATTTGGAGTTTAAATGGAGTTGGGAATATGTTTCAAGGTTGGAGAAATAAATTCAAATCATTGAAGATAAGGAATCAGCTCAAAAGAAGGAGAATTATCCAAAACATTATCCAAAACAACCTTATCTTATCTTATCTTACCCAATCCTTATCTTATCTCACCTTATCTTATCCTAATCTTATCCTAACCTGTTTTCTTCAGTTTAGGGGACTTAAAACCTGATTTCTAGAAGTCCTATCCATTCCCCTACAAAAGTGGCGCCCCAAACTCTTCAGAAACCCCAAAATCTGCCCAGAAACACATTCTTTCTAGAAGCCTAAAAATCTGGCGTCTCCTTCCCTTCTTGAATCCTTTTTCCTTGCCTTGCAAGGCATTCCCTGCCCTTATCCTATTGTGCCGCACCTTAGGCCCTTTCCCATTAGAAATCTGATTGTTTTGAACCTATTTCTGGATGGATTTGGCTTTCTAGAAGTCCTAATCTGATTCATCTAGGGTTTTTGGTGCCTATATATATATATTTCTCCCCCCTTGCTGCAGACACCACCCTCCATATACATCATTCACGCCAGAAATCATCCACCACTCTCTGCCGCCCCTTTCCTTCACCATTCTCCATAGTTTCTGACCTAATTCACCCCCTGCCGTGCCATATCATCCACACAGACCCAGAAAACCCCTCTTGTGCCGCAGCTATTCAAGGAAGGAAGGAGAAGGTGCCACTCTAAGTCGTGACTACTGCTGGAGCGTTCTTAGGTGTTGTCTATCCTTGTTTTCAATGTTTCAATTCAGTTTTCTTTGTTTAATTGCTATCATGAGGAACTAAGCCCCTATTAGTTAGAGGGGGAATTTGAAGCCATGAATATATGTTTCTTATGATTTGATTTACTCCAGTTATGATTTCATAAATTGTGAATGTGGTTTGCTTAACTGTTTTATTAAGAACTTGTTCTTGTGTGTTGATTAAGGATGCATACTTAGTTTACATGCATGAATTTGATGCTAGAATATAAGGGAATTTCACCTAATCGTTATGAACTTATATTCACAAGTAGTAAAGGTTGCTAGTCACAATCATGTTAAGTAAACCCTAGGCTGGATTAACATGCGTCTTCCATAGTTATGAATGCCTTGTCAATGTTCATGATTTCCATTGAACTTAATGATCTTTGTTGAATGTCTCTATCATGCGTATTCCATAGTTAGGGAGTTTGAGAAAGAATAATTTGGTTGTGATGCGTTATCCATTCAATTCAATGAATCTAGGGAAATCTGGGAATTGATTAGTTCAATACAATTAATTCGGAACATTGTCATTCATGGTTTATCGAAAGAGTAACTGGGAATCAAGTTGTATGCATATGTTTATGTGTGGATAAGGATCCTTCTAACTAGCCATTCACCCATTTAAATCACCAATTTCGTGCCTTTTTAAGTTGTCTTTACAATTTTGTTTGTTTAAGTTTAAATTCGTTCAAAAACAATCCCCTGCTTTTAGTTTGTGTTAGTAGAGTCTAAATTCGTCAAATCTTGAGTCTCTTAGTCTTTTGAGTCAATTTGAGTCTTAATTTCGTTCAAATCAATCTTAGGTGTTAGTTTAGAGTCTAGATAACTTGTTTTGTGTGTTTTAGGTCTATTTAGCTTGTTTTGAGTCTTTAGAGTCCAGAAACTGTTTAATTGAATTCTATTTGCTGTTTTGAGTTTGTTTTGAGTTATTTGAGTCAAGTTAGGTTGTTTAAAGGTGTCTAGAGTTAAAATTCGTCCAAATTGATCCCTAGTACTTGTTTTCATTGTTTTAAGTCCAGTTTATTGTTTTAAGAGTCTAATTTGTGTAGATTAGCATCCCTTCTAATCCCCGGCCTAAAACGATCCCTACTTTCATATACTACGTCGATAGGGTTTTAATTTGAGTGTCAAGTAATTCTCACATCAAAGTGTGACATGTGTGGAGAAGAACCCCTTAGCTAGCCTTCCATCCATTAATTTAAACCAATTTCGTTTTACAATCTGTTTTGTTTTACAAAGTTTATGTTTTGTTTTCAATTTCGTCAAAACCAATTCCCCCTTTATTTTGAAGTGTCAAGTTAGTTAGAAATCAATTTAGTTTGTGTTTTTAAGTGTCTGGAGTCAAGTTATAAACTGTTTTCGTCCAAATTCTTCCTTAGTGCTCAAAACTGCCCAGAAAGTGGTTTTAAGGCAGTTTTGAGTGTTTGTTTGCTGTTTTGAGTCTTTTGGTTTGTTTTAGTGGTTTAGAGTATAGTTTTGCATTCTTTGAGTCTAATTTTGTGTTTTAACTTTGTTTTAAGTTTTTGAGTCAGTTTTCAAGTGATTTAGCAATCCCTCCTAATCCCCGGCCTAGAACGATCCCTACTTACATACTTTGCTACAATTGATAAAAAGAGGGTTTAATTTGTGTGCTTATATATTTTGCATCACAATTAAGCGTGCACTCTCAACCAACACACACAAATCAGTTTAATTCAAATAGATAAGTAAATTGAAATCACAATTTATGAATCACAACTAGAGGTAATCAAGTCATATAGCAAGCATAAACATGGTTTCGAATCCCCCCCTAGCCAGAGGGGGTTTAGTTCCTCATACTCACAGAACAAAGAGTATTGAATTTAAACATTGAAATCAAAGGAAAGAAAACACCTAAAACTTCCAGCAATTCAAACTTGAATGGCATGCACGTCCCAGGGCTCCTTCTCCTCCTCTTTGCTGCGGCACAAGGTCTAGGGACAGATTTTGGGGGTTATGAATGGTGTAGAAGGCTGGGTTATTGGCTAGGATGGATGTATGGTGCGGCAGAGAGTGGTGGATGATTTCTGACGTGAATGATGTATATGGAGGGTGGTTGTGCGCGGCAAAGGGTGGAGAAATATATATATAGGCACCTGATGTGAGAATTACTTGACACTCAAATTAAAACCCTATCGACGTAGTATATGAAAGTAGGGATCGTTTAAGGCCGGGGATTAGAAGGGATGCTAATCTATACAAATTAAACTCTAAAACACTAAAACTGGACTCCAGACAATGAAAACAGGTACTATGGGTCAATCTGAACGAATTTTAACTTCAAACAACTTAAAACAACCTAACTTGACTCAAATAACACAAAACAAACTTAAAACAACAAATAAAACTCAACTAGGCAGATTCTAGACACTAGAGACTCAAAACAGGCTAAATAGACTCAAAACAACCAAACTAACTTAAACAGACTCAAAACAGATTCTAAGGGATGAATTGGATGACTTTTGGACTAGTTAGACTCAAAACACTAAAAGGAGACAGATTTGGACGAATTTAAACAAACTAAGACTCAATTAAGAACTAAGGGGGTTTTTGGACGATTTAAGCAAAACTAAGCAGATTTAAGCAAACAAAGTAAATTGAAAGAGATAAAGGTGAATTTAGGGGTGAAAACTAGTTAGAGGGTTCTTCTCTACACATGAACATATGCATACGAATTGATTTCCAGTTATTCTTTCGATAAACCATGAATGACAATGCTCCAAATTAATTGTATAGAACTAATTAATTCTCAGATTTCCCTAAGTTCATTGAATTGAATGGATAACGCATCACAACCAAATTATTCTTATCAAGTCCCCTAACTATGGAATACGCATGATAGAGATACATATCAAAGATCATTAAGTTCCATGGAAATCATAAACATTGACAAGGCATTCATAACTATGGAAGACGCATGTTAATCCAGCCTAGGGTTTACTTAACATGATTGTGACTAGCAACCTTTACTACTTGTGAATATAAGTTCCTAACGATTAGGTGAAATTCCCTTATATCCTAGCATCAAATTCATGCATGTAAACTAAGTAGGCGTCCTTAATCAACACACAAGAACAAGTTCTTCATAAAACAGATAAGTAAATCACATTCACAATTTATGAAACAATAACTGAAGGTAATCAATTCATATCAAACATATGTCCATGGCTTTGAATCCACCTCTAACTAAAACGAAATTAGTTCCACATGTTCAACATAATTGAAAAGCAAGTTAAATTAAACATAGAAACGAAACAAGAGAAGAAAGAACTCCTCCCTCTCTAATGGAAGCCACGGCACAGCCTTGTCTTCCCTTCTCTGCAGCAAAATATGGATTTCTGAATGTATATGGGGGTGTAGAATTCGTATGGATGGGTGGTGGTCTGCGGTAAGGCTTGGAAATATGTATATATAGCATGGCAAACCCTAGGGGAATCAGTTTAGGACTTGGACTCAGCATAAGCAAGGGATTAGGACCCTAGGTGCGGCAGAATATGTAGGAAAAAGGATTTGTGGTCCAATTAATTTCTGAAAAGGATTTGTAGAACCCAAATCCACAAGGAAAAGTCCTAACAATCAGAATCCAAGAGGGAAAGGGCCTTAAAACCCACGGCACAAAGGGATAAGGGCAGGGAATGCCTTGCAAGGCAAGGAAAAGACCTTCTAGAAAGGAGGGAGACGCCAGATTTTTAGGCTTCTAGAGAGAATGTGTTTCTGGGCAGATTTTGGGGTTTCTAGAAGAGTTTGGGGCGCCACTTTTGTAGGGGAATGGATAGGACTTCTAGAAATCAGGTTTTAAGTCCCCTAAACTGAAGAAAACAGGTTAGGATAAGATTAGGATAAGATAAGGTGAGATAAGATAAGGATTGGGTAAGATAAGATAAGATAAGGTTGTTTTGGATAATGTTTTGGATAATTCTCCTTCTTTTGAGCTGATTCCTTATCTTCTTTATCTTCAATTTCTTTCTTCCATCTTCTTAGCTGATTTCAAGCCTTTATATCTTCAATTTCGTCCATCAACTTGCCTCCATGCTTGCACTACCCAATCTTGGCCCAAAAATGCTCTAGAATGCTCCAAATTGCCTCTTTTTGCCATCTTGACACTTTGAACCTACAAATACACGAAAATAGCTTAAAATACAAAATTAACTAAGAACTAACAACGTAAATGCATGAAAACAAGCTAACTAAGTCGCATAAATATGCTCCTATCAAATTCCCCCACACTTAGCTTTTGCTAGTCCTCAAGCAAAACAAAACAAACAAAACGTAACCTAAACCTTCCAACGTTCACCTCAGGGATCTTCAATGATACATAACATGCCAAAGATCATTACTCCCACAGATTTTAGTTATCCCTACCCTTGAGCACATACTTAATCAAAGTTACCACACATTAGCTCGCATTTAATCAATTAAAACAACATTTTGAATGTAGTAACATGCCTTAGAGAATCCCTCAATTCCTTACTAGATATGCACTCAATCACACAGATTTTCTGACTACACTCCCTATACTAGTTATATGTGAGAAGATTAATGTAAATATGAAACTAATACTCACATATATGTTTATGACAAAGAAAGCAATTTCTGGAATGCATGTATAGATATGATCTCATGAATAGAATGCCACTACTTAGACGCGAGAACCAGGGACACCATATGCTCATACCAACCCCAAACTCCACATATTGAAACACACAACACTCAAGATTGAAGTATTGGTGTGAGAATTACTTGACACACAAATTAAACCCTATTGATGACAATTGTAGTAAAGATGCAAGTAGGGATCGTTCTAAACCGGGGATTAACTAGGGATGCTAATCAACACAAATAAGACTCAAAAACGTAAAAACAAAGTTTAAAACACTAAACTAGACTCAAAGAATGCAAGACTAAATTCTAAAACACTAAAACAACTCAAAAGACTCAAAACAGCACAAAAACACTCAAAACTGCCTAAAAACACAAACTGGGCAGTTTTGAACTCTAAACACTACTTTGGACGAAAATAGACTTTAACTTGACTCAAGATACTTAAAAACACAAATCAAAACAGATTTTAACTAATATGACTCAACAAGTAAAGGGGGGTTTGTTTTTGAACGAATTTGAAAACAAAACAAGAAACTTAAAGTACTTAATGAAATCTGCACGAAATTGGGGACTTAGATGGGTGAATGGCTAGTTAGAGGGATCCTTATCCACACATAAACATATGCATACAACTTGATTCCCAGTTACTCTTTCGATAAACCATGAATGACAATGTTCCAAATTAATTGTATAGAACTAATTAATTCTCAGATTTCCCTAAGTTCATTGAATTGAATGGATAACGCATCACAACCAAATTATTCTTATCAAGTTCCCTAACTATGGAATACGCATGATAGAGATACATATCAAAGATCATTAAGTTCAATGGAAATCATAAACATTGACAAGGCATTCATAACTATGGAATACGCATGTTACTCCTGCCTAGGGTTTACTTAACACAATTGTGACTAGCAACCTTTACTACTTGTGAATATAAGTTCATAACGATTAGGTGAAATTCCCTTATATCCTAGCATCAAATTCATGCATGTAAATCAAGTGTCGACCCCCAACCCACATACATAAACAAGTTCTTAATAAGCACAGAAAAGTAAACCACATTCATAATTTATGAAATCGTAACTGGAGTGAATCAAATCATAAGAAACATATATTCATGGCTTCAAATTCCCCCTCTAACTAATAGGGGTTTAGTTCCTCATGACAGCAATTAAACAAAGAATACTGAATTGAAACATTGAAAACAAGGATAGACAACACCTAAGAACGCTCCAGCAGTAGTCACGACTTAGAGTGGCACCTTCTCCTTCCTTCCTTAAATAGCTGCGGCACAAGAGGGGTTTCTGGGATTGGGTGGATAATATGGCACGGCAGGGGGTAGGGGATGATTTCTGGCGTGATTGGTTGTGTATGGAGGGTGGTGTGCACGGCAAAGGGTGTTTTAATATATATAGGCACCAAAAACCCTAAGTGAATCAGATTGGGACTTCTAGAAAACCAAATCCATCCAGAAATAGGCTCAAAACAATCAGATTTCCAATAGGAAAGGGCCTTAGGTGCGGCACAGTAGGATAAGGTGGGATAAGGCTTCTAGAAAGCCTTGCAAGGCAAGGAAACCAAGTTTTCTGAAAAGCTAGGTGCGGCATGGAGGAGATAAGGTTTTTATGTCTCCTAAACTGAAATTAAAACCCTCATTGTACCAGAAATTGAATTAGAAAAGGATTAGGATAGGATAAGGTTTGTTAAGATAAGATAAGGATTGGATAACATAAGATAAGATAAGGTTGTTTGGATAATGTCTTGGATAATCCTCCTTCTTTTGAGCTGATTCCTTATCTTCAATGATTTGAATTTA
Source organism: Heteromeles arbutifolia (assembly GCA_024362995.1). Classification (NCBI taxonomy): domain Eukaryota; kingdom Viridiplantae; phylum Streptophyta; class Magnoliopsida; order Rosales; family Rosaceae; genus Heteromeles; species Heteromeles arbutifolia. The sequence goes on from JANCRC010000012.1 coordinate 21,923,205, forward strand.
TTTCTCCAACCTTGAAACATAATCCCAACTCCATTTAAACTCCAAATTCGTCCATCTTCATGCCCATTGCTTGTGCTATCCATTCCAAGCCCAGATTTGCTCTAAAATGCTCCAAAATGCATCTTTTTGCCAACTTTGCTTCTTGGACCTAAAAACACACGAAAATGACTTTAAACACTATACTAAACAACAAATAGCTAAGTAAATGCAAGGAAACACACTAACTAAGTAGCATAAATATGCTCCTATCAAATTCCCCCACACTTAGCTTTTGCTAGTCCTCAAGCAAAACAAAACAAACAAACGTAACCTAAACCTTCCAACATTCACCTCAGGGATCTTCAATGATACATAACATGCCAAAGATCATTACTCCCACAGATTTTAGTTATCCCTACCCTTGAGCACATACTTAATCAAAGTTACCACACATTAGCTCGCATTTAATCAATTAAAACAACATTTTGAATGTAGTAACATGCCTTAGAGAATCCCTCAATTCCTTACTAGATATGCACTCAATCACACAGATTTTCTGACTACACTCCCTACACTAGTTATATGTGAGAAGATTGATGTAAATATGAAAACTAATACTCACATATATGTATAACAAGAAAAGTAATTTCTGGAATGCATGTATAGATATGATCTCATGAACGGAATGCTACTACTTAGATGCGAGAACCAGGGACACCATATGCTCATACCAATCCCAAACTCCACATATTGAAACACATAACACTCAAGATTGAAGTATAGGGTTGTAACGGGGCTAGGGGGTATTGGCTAACAAAGAAAGGTAAGGAAAACAAACGTTCTTAAAGCAATAGCAAGCAAAGCAATGAATATGACTCTTAGAACTCCCTTTCTTGAATGCAGCCGCACACTTTAAACACAAAGGGGAAGAAAACACATATTTTTAGGGCCAATTTCAACTTTTTGGACCCCTTCTTCAACAATCAACACTTGTGAGCTTTAATCTCACTTATTTTGAACACTTTTTATACTTTTTCACAACTTTTCTTTTTTTTCTTTTCTTTTTCACACGAATTTTTCTCTTTTTTTTCTTTTTCTACCCGTGCCCTCTTGATACTTTGTTGGCACACAATCAGACACATAACTCCCTTCCCCCACACTTGTTTTGCCGCCCAAATAACGAACAAAGGGAATTCATTCTTAGGTCATGCTCACTATGCCTTAAGAACAAGGGTAAGGATGGTCCTAATCTAGGCTAGGTAAGGATAATGTGGGTAAACAAAGAACATAGGCTAAACAAGGCTCAAATGGGTTAAACCTACAATACATATGCAAAGGGTTAGGCTTTTTGGCTCTGGTTTTAAACTAAACAACTTCATCTTGATTATGTGTTATGCTAATCAATTTCATGCTTTGAATGAAACGGGTATGAGTTCTAGTATTTGGAACTAAATGATGAAACGCATTCCAAGTAGCAACCAAGCAAAGAATAATGAGATCATGCAACGACTTTAGAAAATAAAGAATGCACAGATTTTTAACTCTCCAAAGAACGTTAAAGGCTCAAGTCTCTCAGGGTTGTAGCGTTAGTTTGAGTTACTTCCTTCAAGCATGTTACAAAAACTGATTTTATCCTTTTTTGTGATTACATGTGAATTCATGAATGTCAACTACAACCAAGCATAAACCAAAGAGCATATCAAACTTTCATCCATGTTTGTAACTTTCTTTAACAGTTATGCAATTAGCAATTAAAAACCAAATCCTCATCATTGTGTTGGAAGGTACCCTAAGACACAAACAAACACACAAAAACAACTCTTTTTGGGTTTTTTCAAAACAATTTTTCAAATTTTTATGGTATTTTCGGAGTTTCTTTTCAAAACACACTAAAACACACCAAAACAGCTTAAAAACACTTAAAAACACTGAAAACAACATTCAAAGTGATAGGTGATAAAAACCCACGAATTTCATGCAAAAACACTTTGTTACCCCCCCACACTTAAACCAAACATTGTCCTCAATGTTTCAAACATATACTCACAGAAAGCAAACAGCAATCAACACAACTAACTAACATAACAAGATGGCAAAGGAAAAGCAATAAAGAGTAGGGTTTAGAAACGCAAATCTGGTTGTGGAGCCGGAGAGTTCCTAGGTCGCCTTTATTTGCATGGGTTGCCTCCCAAGAAGCGCTTGCTTTAACGTCTTCCAGCCGGACGAACCTTCCCTCTATTCTTCAATGGGGCTCACGGCATTAAGGGATATATCCTCCGTAATGTGCTCTTCAAAGTGCTCATAATATGGCTTCAATCGATGTCCATTCACTTTGAATTCTTGTTGCGTTTTTAAACTTTGAATTTGGACTGCACCATGAGGAAAAACATTAGTAACCACAAAAGGACCAATCCACTTAGAACGCAACTTACCTGGAAATAGACGAAGGCGAGAATTGAAAAGTAACACTTTCTGCCCTATAGAGAACAGCTTGCTACGAATCATCTTGTCATGGAATGCCTTTGTTTTCTCCTTGTAGATCCGTGCATTCTCATAAGCTTCATTCCTAATTTCTTCTAGCTCATTCAATTGAAGCTTTCTATGAAGACCTGCGGCATCAATGTCCATGTTGAATGTTTTGACAGCCCAATGTGCACGATGTTCTAACTCGACGGGAAGATGACATGGTTTCCCATAGACTAGCCGAAATGGGGACATTCCAATTGGGGTTTTATAGGCAGTGCGATATGCCCACAATGCATCATTCAAACGCAAACTCCAATCCTTCCGAGTTGGCCCTACAGTTTTCTCCAAAATCTGCTTGATTTCTCTATTTGAAACCTCGGCTTGGCCACTAGTTTGAGGGTGATAAGGTGTTGAAACCTTATGCGTGACATTATACTTCTTGAGCAGCGCCTCAATGGTTCGATTGCAAAAATGGGAGCCCCCATCACTGATTAGGACTCTTGGCATTCCAAATCTAGCAAATATGTTAGTTCTAACAAAATCTGCAACCACTTTAGAATCATTAGTTCGGGTGGCTTTTGCTTCCACCCATTTCGACACATAATCCACAGCAAGCAAAATATAAAGGAAACCATGTGAGGAAGGGAAAGGACCCATGAAATCAATACCCCAAACATCAAAGATTTCAACACTAAATATGGGGTGCTGCGGCATTTGTTGTTTAGGACCTATATTGCCCGTTCTTTGACATCTATCACAAGTCATACAAAAAGTTCTAGCATCTCTAAAGATAGTAGGCCAATAAAATCCACATTCTAAAACTTTATGTGCTGTTCTTTGAGTACCAAAGTGACCTCCACATGCATAGGTGTGACAAAAAGTTAAAATTGAATTAAACTCAGAATCATGCACACACCTACGTAGAACCTGATCAGGGCAATATTTCCACAAATATGGGTCATCCCAAACATAAGAACGTGCATCCTTTTTAAGTTTATCACTTTGGTGCTTGTTTAGCTCTCTTGGAATGTGTTTAGACACCAAATAATTTACTACATCGGCATACCATGGCTCACTTACCTTGATGGACAGCAGCTGCTCATCTGGGAATGTCTCTTGGATAGGCACGGCATCCTCCTCATGCACCATACGGCTCAAGTGATCAGCCACCACGTTTTCACTCCCCTTCTTGTCCCGGATTTCAATATCGAACTCTTGGAGAAGAAGCATCCAGCGAATGAGTCTTGGTTTGGCCTCTTTCTTGGTGAACAAATACTTCAAAGCTGCATGGTCAGTGTAAATAATAACTTTAGTACCAAGTAGATAAGAACGAAACTTATCTAAAGCAAACACAACAGCAAGAAGTTCTTTTTCAGTGGTAGAGTAATTCAATTGTGCATCATTCAAGGTCCGAGATGCATAATAGATGACATGGGGCTTCTTGTCCTTCCTTTGTCCCAAAACAGCTCCTAATGCATAATCCGAAGCATCACACATAAGCTCAAAAGGAAGGCTCCAATCTGGTGGGACTATGATGGGGGCCGAAGTTAGCATCTCTTTGAGGTGGTTGAATGCCTTCTCACATTCCTCGTTGAAGTCAAAAGCTACATCTTTCTGGAGGAGACGGCAAAGAGGGTTTGAAATCTTTGAAAAGTCCTTGATGAATCGCCTATAGAATCCTGCATGTCCAAGAAAAGAGCGAACCTCTCTAACCGAAGTAGGAGAGGGTAAGTAGCGTACAAGATCTATTTTTGATTTATCAACCTCAATTCCTCGTTCTGAAATGATATGACCTAAAACTATGCCTTGTTTTACCATAAAGTGACATTTTTCCCAATTCAAAACAAGGTTAGTTTCAATGCAACGTTTTAGAATCAAAGTGAGATTATCTAAGCACCCATCAAACGAATCCCCAAAAACACTAAAATCATCCATGAATACCTCAATAATCTTTTCCACAAAATCTGAAAAGATACTTACCATGCATCTTTGAAAGGTGGCAGGTGCATTGCATAAACCGAATGGCATGCGACGATAGGCAAAGGTACCAAAGGGGCACGTGAAAGTGGTCTTTTCTTGGTCATCCGGAGCTATAACAATCTGATTATATCCAGAGTACCCATCAAGAAAACAATAAAAAGAATGACCGGCTAACCTTTCAAGCATTTGATCAATGAACGGCAAAGGGAAGTGGTCCTTCCTCGTGGTGGCGTTTAGCTTCCTATAGTCAATGCACACTCTCCAACCTGTTTGGATACGTGTGGGCACAAGTTCATTCTCGGCATTCTTCACCACAGTGACTCCGGATTTCTTTGGAACACATTGCACCGGTGAAACCCAACGGCTATCTGAGATTGGATAAATTACTCCACAATCAAGAAGCTTTATAATCTCCTTCTTCACAACTTCCATCATTGGAGGGTTGAGTCGGCGTTGAGCCTCTCGAGTTGGTTTAGCCCCCTCCTCTAGAAGTATGCGATGCATGCATGTTGTAGGGCTAATCCCCCTAATATCGGCCAATGTCCATCCAATGGCTGTTTTGTGCTCTTTCAACACCTGAATTAACTTTCCTTCCTCTGTTGCCGTGAGTGTGGAGGATACAATGACGGGCAATGTCTCGTTATCTCCCAAAAAGACGTACTTCAAATGATCCGGCAATGGTTTAAGCTCAAGTACGGGTGCCTGAATCACTGAGGGTAACAACTTGTTAGTAGAAATTGGAATTGAAATTGGTTCTGAAGGCTTACCATGGTGCTGAGGTAGTGACTCTAGGGCAGCCACCATCTCGGCCTCTTCTTCACTTATAGGCACGGCAACATTGGGTTTTTGCCCAATTCCTTGTGCAATTGTTGATTCAAGGGGGTCCCTATCCAAGGAATCAAGGTAATCCTGTGCTAATTCATCAAATATATCAATAGCAAAACAAGAATGATTTTCCTTAGGAAATTTAATAGTTTCAGCAAGATTGAAATCAATAACTTCCCCATCAAATTCCATTGTCAACGTCCCTTTGAACACATCGATCTTGGTGCGGGCTGTTTTCATGAAAGGTCTCCCAAGGAGGATCGGCAATGGGGTAGAATGGGGTGTATCCTCCATGTCAAGCACATAAAAATCCGCTGGAAAAATCAGATTTCCAACCTGCACCAAAACATCTTCCAAAACTCCTTTTGGATATGCATTAGAACGATCGGCTAATTGGATAATAACACCATCATTTTTAAGCTCTCCTAAATTCATAGATGCATAAATAGAGTATGGCATGACATTTATAGATGCACCTAAGTCTAACATGGCATGTTCAAACTTAGTACTACCAATAACGCAAGGAATTGTAAAACTACCCGGATCTTTGCATTTAGGGGGTAATTTCCTTTGTAAAACAGCAGAGACATTCTCACTTACTTGAACCACTTCTTTGTTAGAAATCCTTCTCCTTGTTGTACAAAGCTCTTTCAAAAACTTAGCATACCTTGGGACTTGCTTTATTGCATCAAGGAGTGGGATATTGACTTGAACTTTCCGGAATGTCTCTAGAATGTCTTTTTCAGCATCCTCTTTCTTTGATTGCCGCAACCTGCCAGGAAAGGGCACAATTAGTGGAGTAGAGCTTGAAGAATTCATATTGGAACTTACCTTGATGGTTGAGGACGGTTTAGGAGTGGGGATTGGCTGCGGCAAGGATTGTGCATTCCTTGCCGTGGGTTTTGGTGCTTCATCCTCCTCCAATTGCAGCTTCTTGTCCTCTTCTTGACTTGATCTAGATGGTTGTGAATCAGTTCCCACCTGCTTACCACTTCTCAACGTGATTGCTTGGGCAGTTTCAAATCCTCCCTTAGGATTAACAATGGTTGAACTAGGCAATCTGCCTTGTTCTCGGAATTGGCCCATGAATTCAGCCATTTGACCCATTTGTTTCTTCAATTCATCCACCTCTTTAACTTGATGTTTTATGCTCTGCATGTCCTGCGTTAAAGAGGTTAGTGCTTGAAGAATTTTATCATTATTTAACGACGAACCTGAATTGGTTTGGGCCGAAGTTGGGTGAGGTTGTGGGGCTGCATACGGCTTTGGAAACATCCCAGGGGGCTGTCTAAATCCACTTTGTGGCTGTGCTTGCTGAGAATCCCTCCACTTGAAGTTTGGATGATCTCTCCATCCCGGATTGTATGTGTTTGAGTAGGGGTCGTGTCTTTGTTGGGTTTGGCCTTGGAAACCCACGGCTTGGGCAGTTTCCCAACCCCCATTCTCAATCAATTGAGGGCATTGATCGTTGAGATGTCCCTGCATAGAACACACTCCACATATGGCCGGCCCTTGTGCTTTGTTTCCATCCACAACCTGTGACAAAAGAAGAGTGAGATTAGCCATTTGAGATTGTAATTCTGAAATTGCATTTACCTCATTCACTTGTTGTTGCCGTGGCCCTTCTCTCTGTCCAACTCCTTCGTATTGTTGCGCATTCAAGGCTCGATTTGCAATTAGAGTCTTGGCAGCCACGGGTGTTTTGTCAACCAAAGCTCCTCCCGCTGAAGCATCGAGCATTTGTCTCTCAATGGGGAGAAGTCCTTCATAGAAATATTGGAGAAGAAGCTCTTCCTTCATTTGGTGTTGTGGACAAGAAGCAACAAGCGCCTTGAACCGCTCATAATAGGCTGGAAACGATTCCCCTTGGCTTTGTTGAATGCCACTTATCTTTTTCCTCAAGAGAATGACTCTTGAAGTTGGGAAAAATTTCTCTAAGAATGCGCGCTTCATGCTTTCCCACGAAGTAACGGTTCCAGGTGCTAGTTCGTAGAGCCAATCCTTAGCCTTTTCCAAAAGAGAGAATGGAAAGGCTTTCATCTTCAATATACTCCCATCAACATTGACAGGGGTCATGCTTGAACAAACCACTTCAAATTCCTTCAAGTGCTTGTTTGGATCTTCCATGGACAACCCGTGGAATTTGGGGATGTGGTGCAACAAGCTAGACTTCAATTCAAACTCATCAGTTTTGCCTTGAGCCGCCCTAGGATATTGAATGCATAAAGGGGTCGCATCGTCCAATCCCGAGGCTGAAAGTTCTTTGATTGTTCGGTTATCTGCAGCCATGTCGTGCTCCTCTTCCAAATCTTCTTCAATTTCAACTTCAGATTCGGAATTAGAACTTGAACTAAGTAGATCAGGTTCTGGGTGCTTCCTCTTCCTTCTCAAATCTCGCTCAAAATCGTCGTTAAACTCCAAGATATGTGCGTGAACGGGTTGAGAACTTCGAGTCATACACTAGTACCTAAAACAAAGAAAACAAAACAAATCAGAAAACTAAGCAAAACAGAAACAAAAACAAGTTAAAATACACGGCAGAAACTAGGGAGATTAGCAAGTTTGCTAATCCCCGGCAACGGCGCCAAAATTTGGTGTGAGAATTACTTGACACACAAATTAAACCCTATTGATGACAATTGTAGTAAAGATGCAAGTAGGGATCGTTCTAAACCGGGGATTAACTAGGGATGCTAATCAACACAAATAAGACTCAAAAACGTAAAAACAAAGTTTAAAACACTAAACTAGACTCAAAGAATGCAAGACTAAATTCTAAAACACTAAAACAACTCAAAAGACTCAAAACAGCACAAAAACACTCAAAACTGCCTAAAAACACAAACTGGGCAGTTTTGAACTCTAAACACTACTTTGGACGAAAATAGACTTTAACTTGACTCAAGATACTTAAAAACACAAATCAAAACAGATTTTAACTAATATGACTCAACAAGTAAAGGGGGGTTTGTTTTTGAACGAATTTGAAAACAAAACAAGAAACTTAAAGTACTTAATGAAATCTGCACGAAATTGGGGACTTAGATGGGTGAATGGCTAGTTAGAGGGATCCTTATCCACACATAAACATATGCATACAACTTGATTCCCAGTTACTCTTTCGATAAACCATGAATGACAATGTTCCAAATTAATTGTATAGAACTAATTAATTCTCAGATTTCCCTAAGTTCATTGAATTGAATGGATAACGCATCACAACCAAATTATTCTTATCAAGTTCCCTAACTATGGAATACGCATGATAGAGATACATATCAAAGATCATTAAGTTCAATGGAAATCATAAACATTGACAAGGCATTCATAACTATGGAATACGCATGTTACTCCTGCCTAGGGTTTACTTAACACAATTGTGACTAGCAACCTTTACTACTTGTGAATATAAGTTCATAACGATTAGGTGAAATTCCCTTATATCCTAGCATCAAATTCATGCATGTAAATCAAGTGTCGACCCCCAACCCACATACATAAACAAGTTCTTAATAAGCACAGAAAAGTAAACCACATTCATAATTTATGAAATCGTAACTGGAGTGAATCAAATCATAAGAAACATATATTCATGGCTTCAAATTCCCCCTCTAACTAATAGGGGTTTAGTTCCTCATGACAGCAATTAAACAAAGAATACTGAATTGAAACATTGAAAACAAGGATAGACAACACCTAAGAACGCTCCAGCAGTAGTCACGACTTAGAGTGGCACCTTCTCCTTCCTTCCTTAAATAGCTGCGGCACAAGAGGGGTTTCTGGGATTGGGTGGATAATATGGCACGGCAGGGGGTAGGGGATGATTTCTGGCGTGATTGGTTGTGTATGGAGGGTGGTGTGCACGGCAAAGGGTGTTTTAATATATATAGGCACCAAAAACCCTAAGTGAATCAGATTGGGACTTCTAGAAAACCAAATCCATCCAGAAATAGGCTCAAAACAATCAGATTTCCAATAGGAAAGGGCCTTAGGTGCGGCACAGTAGGATAAGGTGGGATAAGGCTTCTAGAAAGCCTTGCAAGGCAAGGAAACCAAGTTTTCTGAAAAGCTAGGTGCGGCATGGAGGAGATAAGGTTTTTATGTCTCCTAAACTGAAATTAAAACCCTCATTGTACCAGAAATTGAATTAGAAAAGGATTAGGATAGGATAAGGTTTGTTAAGATAAGATAAGGATTGGATAACATAAGATAAGATAAGGTTGTTTGGATAATGTCTTGGATAATCCTCCTTCTTTTGAGCTGATTCCTTATCTTCAATGATTTGAATTTATTTCTCCAACCTTGAAACATAATCCCAACTCCATTTAAACTCCAAATTCGTCCATCTTCATGCCCATTGCTTGTGCTATCCATTCCAAGCCCAGATTTGCTCTAAAATGCTCCAAAATGCATCTTTTTGCCAACTTTGCTTCTTGGACCTAAAAACACACGAAAATGACTTTAAACACTATACTAAACAACAAATAGCTAAGTAAATGCAAGGAAACACACTAACTAAGTAGCATAAATATGCTCCTATCAAGTATAGGGTTATAACGGGGCTAGGGGGTATTGGCTAACAAAGAAAGGTAAGGAAAACAAACGTTCTTAAAGCAATAGCGAGCAAAGTAATGAATATGACACTTAGAACTCCCTTTCTTGAATGCAGCCGCACACTTTGAACACAAAGGGGAAGAAAACACATACTTAGGGCCAAATTCAACGTTTTGGACCCCTTCTTCAACAATCAACACTTGTGAGCTTATTCTCACTTATTTTGAACACTTTTCATACTTTTTTCACAACTTTTCTTTTTTTCTTTTCTTTTTCACACGAATTTTTCTCTTTTTTTTTTTTTTTTCTTTTGTTTTTTTTTGTTTTTTTGTTTTTTTTTTTTTCTGCTTCTTCACCCGTGCCCTTGTTTGTCTTGTTGGCACACAATCAGACACATAAATCCCTTCCCCCACACTTGTTTGCTGCCCAATAACGAACAAAGGGAATTCACTCTAAGTCATGCTCACTATGCCTTAAGAACAAGGGTAAGGATGGTCCTAATCTAGGCTAGGTAAGGATAATGTGGGTAAACAAAGAACATAGGCTAAACAAGGCTCAAAAGGGTTAAACCTACAATACATATGCAAAGGGTTAGGCTTTTTGGCTCTGGTTTTAAACTAAACAACTTCATCTTGATTATGTGTTATGCTAATCAATTTCATGCTTTGAATGAAACGGGTATGAGTTCTAGTATTTGGAACTAAATAATGAAACGCCTTCTAAGTAGCAACCTGATGTGAAAATTAACTTGACACACAAATTAAACCCTCTTCTTGACAATTGTAGTATATGTATAAGTAGGGATCGTTCTGGACCGGGGATTAGGAGGGATTGCTAAACACTTGAATCTGACTCAAAAACGTAAAAACAAAGTTTAAAACACTAAACTAGACTCAAAGAATGCAAGACTAAATTCTAAAACACTAAAACAACTCAAAAGACTCAAAACAGCACAAAAACACTCAAAACTGCCTAAAAACACAAACTGGGCAGTTTTGAACTCTAACACTACTTTGGACGAAAATAGACTTTAACTTGACTCAAGACACTTAAAAACACAAACTAAAACAGTTTCTAACTAATATGACTCAACAAGTAAAGGGGGGATTGGGTTTTGACGAATTTGAACTTAAACAAACAAAATTGTAAAGACAACTTAAAAAGGCACGAAATTGGTGATTTGAATGGGTGAATGGCTAGTTAGAGGGATCCTTATCCACACATAAACATATGCATACAACTTGATTCCCAGTTACTCTTTCGGTAAATCATGAATGACAATGTTCCGAATTAATTGTATTGAACTAATTAATTCCCAGATTCCCCTAAGTTCATTGAATTGAATGGATAACGCATCACAACCAAATTATTCTTATCAAGTTCCCTAACTATGGAATACGCATGATAGAGATACATATCAAAGATCATTAAGTTCCATGGAAATCATAAACATTGACAAGGCATTCATAACTATGGAATACGCATGTTAATCCAGCCTAGGGTTTACTTAACACAATTGTGACTAGCAACCTTTACTACTTGTGAATATAAGTTCATAACGATTAGGTGAAATTCCCTTATATCCTAGCATCAAATTTATGCATGCAAATCAAGTGTCGACCCCCAACCCACATACATAAACAAGTTCTTAATAAGCACAGAAAAGTAAACCACATTCATACTTTATGAAATCGTAACTGGAGTGAATCAAATCATAAGAAACATATATTCATGGCTTCAAATTCCCCCTCTAACTAATAGGGGTTTAGTTCCTCATGACAGCAATTAAACAAAGAAAACTAAATTGAAACATTGAAACCAAGGATAGACAACACCTAAGAACGCTCCAGCAATAGTCACGACTTAGAGTGGCACCTTCTCCTTCCTTCCTTGAATAGCTGCGGCACAAGAGGGGTTTTCTGGGTTTGTGTGGATGATATGGCACGGCAGGGGGTAGGGGATGATTTCTGGCGTGATTGGTTGTGTATGGAGGGTGGTGTGCACGGCAAAGGATTGATTTGTATATATATAGGCACCAAAACCCTAGGTTAATCAGATTGGGACTTCTAGAAAACCAAATCCATCCAGAAATAGGCTCAAAACAATCAGATTTCCAATAGGAAAGGGCCTAAGGTGCGGCAGATTTGGATAAGGAGGGATAAGGCTTCTAGAAAGCCTTGCAAGGCAAGGAAATCAGGTTTTCTGGAAAGCTAGGTGCGGCAAGGCTTAGAGTTTCTAGAAACTCAATTTAAATGTCCCCCAATCAGAAAATAAACCCTCATTGTACCAGGAATTGAATTAGAAAAGGATTAGGATAGGATAAGGTTTGTTAAGATAAGATAAGGATTGGATAACATAAGATAAGATAAGGTTGTTTTGGATAATGTTTTGGATAATCCTCCTTCTTTTGAGCTGATTCCTTATCTTCAATGATTTGAATTTATTTCTCCAACCTTGAAACATAATCCCAACTCCATTTAAACTCCAAATTCGTCCATCTTCATGCCCATTGCTTGTGCTATCCATTCCAAGCCCAGATTTGCTCTAAAATGCTCCAAAATGCATCTTTTTGCCAACTTTGCTTCTTGGACCTAAAAACACACGAAAATGACTTTAAACACTATACTAAGCAACAAATAGCTAAGCAAATGCAAGGAAACACACTAACTAAGTAGCATAAATATGCTCCTATCAAATTCCCCCACACTTAGCTTTTGCTAGTCCTCAAGCAAAACAAAACAAACAAAACATAACCTAAACCTTCCAACATTCACCTCAGGGATCTTCAATGATACATAACATGCCAAAGATCATTACTCCCACAGATTTTAGTTATCCCTACCCTTGAGCACATACTTAATCAAAGTTACCACACATTAGCTCGCATTTAATCAATTAAAACAACATTTTGAATGTAGTAACATGCCTTAGAGAATCCCTCAATTCCTTACTAGATATGCACTCAATCACACAGATTTTCTGACTACACTCCCTACACTAGTTATATGTGAGAAGATTGATGTAAATATGAAAACTAATACTCACATATGTGTTTATGACAAAGAAAGCAATTTCTGGAATGCATGTATAGATATGATCTCATGAATGGAATGCTACTACTTAGATGCGAGAACCAGGGACACCATATGCTCATACCAACCCCAAACTCCACATATTGAAACACATAACACTCAAGATTGAAGTATAGGGTTGTAACGGGGCTAGGGGGTATTGGCTAACAAAGAAAGGTAAGGAAAACAAACATTCTTAAAGCAATAGCAAGCAAAGCAATGAATATGACACTTAGAACTCCCTTTCTTGAATGTAGCCGCACACTTTGAACACAAAGGGGAAGAAAACACATATTTTTAGGGCCGAATTCAACTTTTTGGACCCCTTCTTCAACAACCAACACTTGTGAGCTTCAATCTCACTTATTTTGAACACTTTTCATACTTTTTCACAACTTTTCTTTTTTTCTTTTCTTTTTCACACGAATTTTCTTCTTTTTTTCTTTTTTTTTTTTTTTTTTTTTTTTTTTTTTTTTTTCTGCTTCTTCACCCGTGCCCTCGTTTGTCTTGTTGGCACACAATCAGACACATAAATCCCTTCCCCCACACTTGTTTTGCCGCCCAAATAACGAACAAAGGGAATTCATTCTTAGGTCATGCTTAGCTACGCCTTAAGAACAAGGGTAAGGATGGTCCTAATCTAGGCTAGGTAAGGATAATGTGGGTAAACAAAGAACATAGGCTAAACAAGGCTCAAATGGGTTAAACCTACAATTCATATGCAAAGGGTTAGGCTTTTTGGCTCTGGTTTTAAACTAAACAACTTCATCTTGATTATGTGTTATGCTAATCAATTTCATGCTTTGAATGAAACGGGTATGAGTTCTAGTATTTGGAACTAAATGATGAAACGCCTTCTAAGTAGCAACCAAGCAAAGAATAATGAGATCATGCAACGACTTTAGAAAACAAAGAATGCACAGATTTTTAACTCTCCAAAGAACGTTAAAGGCTCAAGTCTCTCAGGGTTGTAGCGTTAGTTTGAGTTACTTCCTTCAAGCATGTTACAAAAACTGATTTTTTCTCTTGTGATTACATGTGAATTCATGAATGTCAACTACAACCAAGCATAAACCAAAGAATATATCAAACGTCAATCCAAGTTTATAACTTTCTTTAACAGTTATGCAATTAAAAACCAAATCCTCATCATTGTGTTGGAAGGTACCCTAAGACACAAACAAACACACAAAAACAACTCTTTTTGGGTTTTTCAAAACAATTTTTCAAATTTTTATGGTATTTTCGGATTTTCTTGTCAAAACACACTAAAACACACCAAAACAGCTTAAAAACACTTAAAAACACTGAAAACAACATTCAAAGTGATAGGTGATAAAAACCCACGAATTTCATGCAAAAAAAACACTTTGTTACCCCCCCACACTTAAACCAAACATTGTCCTCAATGTTTCAAACATAAACTCACAGAAAGCAAACAAATAACACAACTAACACACATAACAGATGGCAAAGGAAAAACAATAAAGAGGAGGGTTTAGAAACGCAAATCTGGTTTTGGAGCCGGAGAGTTCCTAGGTCGTCTTTATTTGCATGGGTTGCCTCCCAAGAAGCGCTTGCTTTAACGTCTTCCAGCCGGACGAACCTTCCCTCTATTCTTCAATGGGGCGCACGGCATTAAGGGATATATCCTCCGTAATGTGCTCTTCAAAGTGCTCATAATATGGCTTCAATCGATGTCCATTCACTTTGAATTCTTGTTGCGTTTTTAAACTTTGAATTTGGATGGTCAGTGTAAATAATAACTTTAGTACCAAGTAGATAAGAACGAAACTTATCTAAAGCAAACACAGCAGCAAGAAGTTCTTTTTCAGTGGTAGAGTAATTCAATTGTGCATCATTCAAGGTCCGAGATGCATAATAGATGACATGGGGCTTCTTGTCCTTCCTTTGTCCCAAAACAGCTCCTAATGCATAATCCGAAGCATCACACATAAGCTCAAAAGGAAGGCTCCAATCTGGTGGGACTATGATGGGGGCCGAAGTTAGCATCTCTTTGAGGTGTTTGAATGCCTTCTCGCATTCCTCGTTGAAGTCAAAAGCCACATCTTTCTGGAGGAGACGGCAAAGAGGGTTTGAAATCTTTGAAAAGTCCTTGATGAATCGCCTATAGAATCCTGCATGTCCAAGAAAAGAACGAACCTCTCTAACCGAAGTAGGAGAGGGTAAGTAGCGTACAAGATCTATTTTTGATTTATCAACCTCAATTCCCCTTTCTGAAATGATATGACCTAAAACTATGCCTTGTTTTACCATAAAGTGACATTTTTCCCAATTCAAAACAAGGTTAGTTTCAATGCAACGTTTTAGAATCAAAGTGAGATTATCTAAGCACCCATCAAACGAATCCCCAAAAACACTAAAATCATCCATGAATACCTCAATAATCTTCTCCACAAAATCTGAAAAGATACTTACCATGCATCTTTGAAAGGTGGCAGGTGCATTGCATAAACCGAATGGCATGCGACGATAGGCAAAGGTACCAAAGGGGCACGTGAAAGTGGTCTTTTCTTGGTCATCCGGAGCTATAACAATCTGATTATATCCAGAGTACCCATCAAGAAAACAATAAAAAGAATGACCGGCTAACCTTTCAAGCATTTGATCAATGAACGGCAAAGGGAAGTGGTCCTTCCTCGTGGTGGCGTTTAGCTTCCTATAGTCAATGCACACTCTCCAACCTGTTTGGATACGTGTGGGCACAAGTTCATTCTCGGCATTCTTCACCACAGTGACTCCGGATTTCTTTGGAACACATTGCACTGGTGAAACCCAACGGCTATCTGAGATTGGATAAATTACTCCACAATCAAGAAGCTTTATAATTTCCTTCTTCACAACTTCCATCATTGGAGGGTTGAGTCGGCGTTGAGCCTCTCGAGTTGGTTTAGCCCCCTCCTCTAGAAGTATGCGATGCATGCATGTTGTAGGGCTAATCCCCCTAATATCGGCCAATGTCCATCCAATGGCTGTTTTGTGCTCTTTCAACACCTGAATTAACTTTCCTTCCTCTGTTGCCGTGAGTGTGGAGGATACAATGACGGGCAATGTCTCGTTATCTCCCAAAAAGACGTACTTCAAATGATCCGGCAATGGTTTAAGCTCAAGTACGGGTGCCTGAATCACTGAGGGTAACAACTTGTTAGTAGAAATTGGAATTGAAATTGGTTTTGAAGGCTTACCATGGTGCTGAGGTAGTGACTCTAGGGCAGCCACCATCTCGGCCTCTTCTTCACTTATAGGCACGGCAATATTGGGTTTTTGCCCAATTCCTTGTGCAATTGTTGATTCAAGGGGATCCCTATCCAAGGAATCAAGGTAATCCTGCGCCAATTCATCAAATATATCAATAGCAAAACAAGAATGATTTTCTTTAGGAAATTTAATAGTTTCAGCAAGATTGAAATCAATAACTTCCCCATCAAATTCCATTGTCAACGTCCCTTTGAACACATCGATCTTGGTGCGGGCTGTTTTCATGAAAGGTCTCCCAAGGAGGATCGGCAATGGGGTAGAATGGGGTGTATCCTCCATGTCAAGCACATAAAAATCCGCTGGAAAAATCAGATTTCCAACCTGCACCAAAACATCTTCCAAAACTCCTTTTGGATATGCATTAGAACGATCGGCTAATTGGATAATAACACCATCGTTTTTAAGCTCACCTAAGTTCATAGATGCATAAATAGAGTATGGCATGACATTTATAGATGCACCTAAGTCTAACATGGCAGATTCAAAACGAGTATTTCCAATAACACAAGGAATTGTAAAACTACCCGGATCTTTGCATTTAGGGGGTAATTTCCTTTGTAAAACAGCAGAGACATTCTCACTTACTTGAACCACTTCTTTGTTATAAATCCTTCTCCTTGTTGTACAAAGCTCTTTCAAAAACTTAGCATACCTTGGGACTTGCTTTATTGCATCAAGGAGTGGGATATTGACTTGAACTTTCCGGAATGTCTCTAGAATGTCTTTTTCAGCATCCTCTTTCTTTGATTGCCGCAACCTGCCAGGAAAGGGCACACTTAGTGGAGTAGAGCTTGAAGAATTCATATTGGGACTTACCTTGATGGTTGAGGACGGTTTAGAAGTGGGGATTGGCTGCGGCAAGGATTGTGCATTCCTTGCCGTGGGTTTGGGTGCTTCATCCTCCTCCAATTGCAGCTTCTTGTCCTCTTCTTGACTTGATCTAGATGGTTGTGAATCAGTTCCAACCTGCTTACCACTTCTCAACGTGATTGCTTGGGCAGTTTCAAATCCTCCCTTAGGATTAACAATGGTTGAACTAGGCAACCTGCCTTGTTCTCGGAATTGGCCCATGAATTCAGCCATTTGACCCATTTGTTTCTTCAATTCATCCACCTCTTTAACTTGATGTTTTATGCTCTGCATGTCCTGCGTCAAAGAGGTTAGTGCTTGAAGAATTTTATCATTATTTAACGACGAACCTGAATTGGTTTGGGCCGAAGTTGGGTGAGGTTGTGGGGCTGCATACGGCTTTGGAAACATCCCAGGGGGCTGTCTAAATCCACTTTGTGGCTGTGCTTGCTGAGAATCCCTCCACTTGAAGTTTGGATGATCTCTCCATCCCGGATTGTATGTGTTTGAGTATGGGTCGTGTCTTTGTTGGGTTTGGCCTTGGAAACCCACGGCTTGGGCAGTTTCCCACCCCCCATTCTCAATCAATTGAGGGCATTGATCGTTGAGATGTCCCTGCATAGAACACACTCCACATATGGCCGGCCCTTGTGCTTTGTTTCCATCCACAACCTGTGACAAAAGAAGAGTGAGATTAGCCATTTGAGATTGTAATTCTGAAATTGCATTTACCTCATTCACTTGTTGTTGCCGTGGCCCTTCTCTCTGTCCAACTCCTTCGTATTGTTGCGCATTCAAAGCTCGATTTGCAATTAGAGTCTTGGCAGCCACGGGTGTTTTGTCAACCAAAGCTCCTCCCGCTGAAGCATCAAGCATTTGTCTCTCAATGGGGAGAAGTCCTTCATAGAAATATTGGAGGAGAAGCTCTTCCTTCATTTGGTGTTGTGGACAAGAAGCAACAAGCGCCTTGAAACGCTCATAATAGGCTGGAAACGATTCCCCTTGGTTTTGTTGAATGCCACTTATCTTTTTCCTCAAGAGAATGACTCTTGAAGTTGGGAAAAATTTCTCTAAGAATGCGCGCTTCATGCTTTCCCACGAAGTAACGGTTCCAGGTGCTAGTTCGTAGAGCCAATCCTTAGCCTTTTCCAAAAGAGAGAATGGAAAGGCTTTCATCTTCAATATACTTCCATCAACATTGACAGGGGTCATGCTTGAACAAACCACTTCAAATTCCTTCAAGTGCTTGTTCGGATCTTCCATGGACAACCCGTGGAATTTGGGGATGTGGTGCAACAAGCTAGACTTCAATTCAAACTCATCAGTCTTGCCTTGAGCCGCCCTAGGATATTGAATGCATAAAGGGGTCGCATTGTCCAATCCCGAGGCTGAAAGTTCTTTGATTGTTCGGTTATCTGCAGCCATGTCGGGCTCCTCTTCCAAATCCTCTTCAATTTCAACTTCAGATTCGGAATTAGAACTTGAACTAAGTAGATCAGGTTCTGGGTGCTTCCTCTTCCTTCTCAAATCTCGTTCAAAATCGTCGTTAAACTCCAAGATATGTGCGTGAACGGGTTGAGAGCTTCGAGTCATACACTAGTACCTAAAACAAAGAAAACAAAACAAATCAGAAAACTAAGCAAAACAGAAACAAAAACAAGTTAAAATACACGGCAGAAACTAGGGAGATTAGCAAGTTTGCTAATCCCCGGCAACGGCGCCAAAATTTGATGTGAAAATTAACTTGACACACAAATTAAACCCTCTTCTTGACAATTGTAGTATATGTATAAGTAGGGATCGTTCTGGACCGGGGATTAGGAGGGATTGCTAAACACTTGAATCTGACTCAAAAACGTAAAAACAAAGTTTAAAACACTAAACTAGACTCAAAGAATGCAAGACTAAATTCTAAAACACTAAAACAACTCAAAAGACTCAAAACAGCACAAAAACACTCAAAACTGCCTAAAAACACAAACTGGGCAGTTTTGAACTCTAACACTACTTTGGACGAAAATAGACTTTAACTTGACTCAAGACACTTAAAAACACAAACTAAAACAGTTTCTAACTAATATGACTCAACAAGTAAAGGGGGGATTGGGTTTTGACGAATTTGAACTTAAACAAACAAAATTGTAAAGACAACTTAAAAAGGCACGAAATTGGTGATTTGAATGGGTGAATGGCTAGTTAGAGGGATCCTTATCCACACATAAACATATGCATACAACTTGATTCCCAGTTACTCTTTCGATAAATCATGAATGACAATGTTCCGAATTAATTGTATTGAACTAATTAATTCCCAGATTCCCCTAAGTTCATTGAATTGAATGGATAACGCATCACAACCAAATTATTCTTATCAAGTTCCCTAACTATGGAATACGCATGATAGAGATACATATCAAAGATCATTAAGTTCCATGGAAATCATAAACATTGACAAGGCATTCATAACTATGGAATACGCATGTTAATCCAGCCTAGGGTTTACTTAACACAATTGTGACTAGCAACCTTTACTACTTGTGAATATAAGTTCATAACGATTAGGTGAAATTCCCTTATATCCTAGCATCAAATTTATGCATGCAAATCAAGTGTCGACCCCCAACCCACATACATAAACAAGTTCTTAATAAGCACAGAAAAGTAAACCACATTCATACTTTATGAAATCGTAACTGGAGTGAATCAAATCATAAGAAACATATATTCATGGCTTCAAATTCCCCCTCTAACTAATAGGGGTTTAGTTCCTCATGACAGCAATTAAACAAAGAAAACTAAATTGAAACATTGAAACCAAGGATAGACAACACCTAAGAACGCTCCAGCAATAGTCACGACTTAGAGTGGCACCTTCTCCTTCCTTCCTTGAATAGCTGCGGCACAAGAGGGGTTTTCTGGGTTTGTGTGGATGATATGGCACGGCAGGGGGTAGGGGATGATTTCTGGCGTGATTGGTTGTGTATGGAGGGTGGTGTGCACGGCAAAGGATTGATTTGTATATATATAGGCACCAAAACCCTAGGTTAATCAGATTGGGACTTCTAGAAAACCAAATCCATCCAGAAATAGGCTCAAAACAATCAGATTTCCAATAGGAAAGGGCCTAAGGTGCGGCAGATTTGGATAAGGAGGGATAAGGCTTCTAGAAAGCCTTGCAAGGCAAGGAAATCAGGTTTTCTGGAAAGCTAGGTGCGGCAAGGCTTAGAGTTTCTAGAAACTCAATTTAAATGTCCCCCAATCAGAAAATAAACCCTCATTGTACCAGGAATTGAATTAGAAAAGGATTAGGATAGGATAAGGTTTGTTAAGATAAGATAAGGATTGGATAACATAAGATAAGATAAGGTTGTTTTGGATAATGTTTTGGATAATCCTCCTTCTTTTGAGCTGATTCCTTATCTTCAATGATTTGAATTTATTTCTCCAACCTTGAAACATAATCCCAACTCCATTTAAACTCCAAATTCGTCCATCTTCATGCCCATTGCTTGTGCTATCCATTCCAAGCCCAGATTTGCTCTAAAATGCTCCAAAATGCATCTTTTTGCCAACTTTGCTTCTTGGACCTAAAAACACACGAAAATGACTTTAAACACTATACTAAGCAACAAATAGCTAAGCAAATGCAAGGAAACACACTAACTAAGTAGCATAAATATGCTCCTATCACAACCAAACAAAGAATAATGAGATCATGCAACGACTTTAGAAAACAAAGAATGCACAGATTTTTAACTCTCCAAAGAACGTTAAAGGCTCAAGTCTCTCAGGGTTGTAGTGTTAGTTTGAGATTCTTCCTTCAAGCATGTTACAAAAACTGATTTTTTCTCTTTTTGATTAAACATGAATTCATGAACTATAACCATAATCAAGCATAAACCAGAGAGCAATTCAAACCTCCATCCATGTTTATAACTTTCCTCAATAGTCATGTAATTAAAAACCGAATCCTCATCATTGTGTTGGAAGGTACCCTAAGACACAAACAAACACACAAAAACAACTCTTTTTGGGTTTTTGAAAACAATTTTTCAAAATTTTTATGGTATTTTCGGATTTTCTTTTCAAAACACACTAAAAGACTCCAAAACAGCTTAAAAACACTTAAAAACACTGAAAACAACATTCAAAGTGATAGGTGATAAAAACCCACGAATTTCATGCAAAAACACTTTGTTACCCCCCCACACTTAAATCAAACATTGTCCTCAATGTTTCAAACATAAACTCACACAAAAGCAAGCAAATAACACAACTAACACACATAACAGATATGGCAAAACAAAAGCAATAAAGAGAGAGAGTTTAAGAACGCAAATCTGGTTTTGGAGCTAGAATTCCATCGTTCTCTCGTTTGAACACATGGGTTGCCTCCCAAGAAGCGCTTGCTTTAACGTCTTCCAGCCGGACGATTCTTCCTTCTATTATGCTTCATTGGAGGCCACGGCATGGACCTGATCTTTGAATGGAAGGTGATACTTGAAATGATCCGGCAATGGTTTAAATTCTAGTGTGGGTGCCTGAATCATTAACAACATATTAGTATAAAACAGAATTGAAATTCGGGGAGGTGGCTTACTTGTTTGCTCCGACGAGAACTCAAGGACAAACACCACATCGTTGAAAGTTTCAGGAATTTTGCACTTGGCCAGATTGAATGTGATGGTTGTAACTTGTCCCGTGTCATAAAATTCAACTTCTTTTGGTTTTATTGTCTTATGAACATCCTCTTTGATCCATTCTTGATATTCTCCAGCCACTTCTTTCTCTTGAATCATTCTTCTTGATGTACCAGGTTCTTTCAGAAATTCAACACATTTTGGAATTGGATTTGGTGTATCAAGAATCGGGATATCATTTTGCACCTTGGGAAGGGCTTCCACGATGTCTGTTTCACTTTCATCTTGACTGGATGGCTTAGAAGCACTAGGGGTCTGCGGCAAAGGATGAGAGATGATTGGGTGTTGCAACAAGGCTTCTTCTAAGCTTGTCTTGGCTGAATCTTCCTCCTTCTCTTTGAACAGCAGCTCTTTGTTCACTTCTAGGGTATGTTTGGACGTTTTTGGTTCAGCATCAACCTCCATACCACTTTCTAAAGTGATAACTTCAGCGATTGCAACATCTCCCATCGAATTGACAATAGTTGAGTTGAAGAGTTTGCTTTGTTCTTGCATTTGTCCTATGAACTCCGCCATCTGCCCCATTTGTTTCTTTAAATCGTCCACCTCTTTAGCTTGATTCTTTATGCTCTGTATGTCCTGCGTCAAAGAGGTTAGTACTTGAAGAATTCTATCATTATCAACGGACGAACCTGATTTGGTTTGGGCAGGTTGAGGCTGTGGTGGTTCATATGGCTTTTGATAGATCTCCTCAGATGGCTGCCAATACCCTTCTTGTTGTGAGCCCTGCTTCAAAGAGGTTAGTACGTCACGAATTTCATCATAACTCATAGGCATACTTGAATTCGATTGGAATTGTTGTGGGGGAGGTTGTGGTGGCTGCACAGATCTTGAATACAACTCCTCCTCTTGCTGCCAATATCCACCTTGTTGAATTTGTTGAGGTTCCTCCCACATATAATCTGAATAATCTCTCCAATCCGAATTGTAAGCGTTGGAAAACATGTTGTCCCTTGATTGGTTATGGCTTTGATAACCCCAAGCACCTCCGTTTGCAGTGAATTGACGAGTTTGATGTCCTTGCCCATAGGGTACATTAAATGTAGGGGCAGTGTGCAATGTGGTTCTTTTGGCAATCTGGGACAATTGAGAAGTAAGATTGGCCAATTGAGCTTGAATGTTGGCAATTGCCATGTCTAGTACCTGAAACAAAGAAAACAAAACAAAACAAAATAAAAAACTCAAACGTAAAAATAAAAACACAAACAGAAACACGGGGGATTAGCAAATTTGCTAATCCCCGGCAACGGCGCCAAAATTTGATGTGAGAATTACTTGACACTCAAATTAAAACCCTATCGACGTAGTATATGAAAGTAGGGATCGTTTAAGGCCGGGGATTAGAAGGGATGCTAATCTATACAAATTAAACTCTAAAACACTAAAACTGGACTCTAGACAATGAAAACAGGTACTATGGGTCAATCTGAACGAATTTTAACTTCAAACAACTTAAAACAACCTAACTTGACTCAAATAACACAAAACAAACTTAAAACAACAAATAAAACTCAACTAGGCAGATTCTAGACACTAGAGACTCAAAACAGGCTAAATAGACTCAAAACAACCAAACTAACTTAAACAGACTCAAAACAGATTCTAAGGGATGAATTGGATGACTTTTGGACTAGTTAGACTCAAAACACTAAAAGGAGACAGATTTGGACGAATTTAAACAAACTAAGACTCAATTAAGAACTAAGGGGGTTTTTGGACGATTTAAGCAAAACTAAGCAGATTTAAGCAAACAAAGTAAATTGAAAGAGATAAAGGTGAATTTAGGGGTGAAAACTAGTTAGAGGGTTCTTCTCTACACATGAACATATGCATACGAATTGATTTCCAGTTATTCTTTCGATAAACCATGAATGACAATGCTCCAAATTAATTGTATAGAACTAATTAATTCTCAGATTTCCCTAAGTTCATTGAATTGAATGGATAACGCATCACAACCAAATTATTCTTATCAAGTCCCCTAACTATGGAATACGCATGATAGAGATACATATCAAAGATCATTAAGTTCCATGGAAATCATAAACATTGACAAGGCATTCATAACTATGGAAGACGCATGTTAATCCAGCCTAGGGTTTACTTAACATGATTGTGACTAGCAACCTTTACTACTTGTGAATATAAGTTCCTAACGATTAGGTGAAATTCCCTTATATCCTAGCATCAAATTCATGCATGTAAACTAAGTAGGCGTCCTTAATCAACACACAAGAACAAGTTCTTCATAAAACAGATAAGTAAATCACATTCACAATTTATGAAACAATAACTGAAGGTAATCAATTCATATCAAACATATGTCCATGGCTTTGAATCCACCTCTAACTAAAACGAAATTAGTTCCACATGTTCAACATAATTGAAAAGCAAGTTAAATTAAACATAGAAACGAAACAAGAGAAGAAAGAACTCCTCCCTCTCTAATGGAAGCCACGGCACAGCCTTGTCTTCCCTTCTCTGCAGCAAAATATGGATTTCTGAATGTATATGGGGGTGTAGAATTCGTATGGATGGGTGGTGGTCTGCGGTAAGGCTTGGAAATATGTATATATAGCATGGCAAACCCTAGGGGAATCAGTTTAGGACTTGGACTCAGCATAAGCAAGGGATTAGGACCCTAGGTGCGGCAGAATATGTAGGAAAAAGGATTTGTGGTCCAATTAATTTCTGAAAAGGATTTGTAGAACCCAAATCCACAAGGAAAAGTCCTAACAATCAGAATCCAAGAGGGAAAGGGCCTTAAAACCCACGGCACAAAGGGATAAGGGCAGGGAATGCCTTGCAAGGCAAGGAAAAGACCTTCTAGAAAGGAGGGAGACGCCAGATTTTTAGGCTTCTAGAGAGAATGTGTTTCTGGGCAGATTTTGGGGTTTCTAGAAGAGTTTGGGGCGCCACTTTTGTAGGGGAATGGATAGGACTTCTAGAAATCAGGTTTTAAGTCCCCTAAACTGAAGAAAACAGGTTAGGATAAGATTAGGATAAGATAAGGTGAGATAAGATAAGGATTGGGTAAGATAAGATAAGATAAGGTTGTTTTGGATAATGTTTTGGATAATTCTCCTTCTTTTGAGCTGATTCCTTATCTTCTTTATCTTCAATTTCTTTCTTCCATCTTCTTAGCTGATTTCAAGCCTTTATATCTTCAATTTCGTCCATCAACTTGCCTCCATGCTTGCACTACCCAATCTTGGCCCAAAAATGCTCTAGAATGCTCCAAATTGCCTCTTTTTGCCATCTTGACACTTTGAACCTACAAATACACGAAAATAGCTTAAAATACAAAATTAACTAAGAACTAACAACGTAAATGCATGAAAACAAGCTAACTAAGTCGCATAAATATGCTCCTATCAGCACCAAAAACCCTAGATGAATCAGATTAGGACTTCTAGAAAGCCAAATCCATCCAGAAATAGGTTCAAAACAATCAGATTTCTAATGGGAAAGGGCCTAAGGTGCGGCAGGTTTGGATAAGGAGGGATAAGGCTTCTAGAAAGCCTTGCAAGGCAAGGAAATCAGATTCTAGAAGGGAAGGAGGCGCCAGATTTTCAGGGTTCTGGAAGGAATGTGTTTTGTGGCAGATTTTGGGGCTTCTAGAGGGATTTGGGGCGCCACTTTTATAGGACAATGGATAAGACTTCTAGAAATCAGGTTTTAAGTCCCCTAAACTGAAGAAAACAGGTTAGGATAAGATTAGGATAAGATTGGATAAGATAAGGTAAGATAAGATAAGGATTGGATAAGATAAGATAAGATAAGATAAGGTTGTTTTAGATAATGTTTTGGATAATTCTCCTTCTTTTGAGCTGATTCCTTATCTTCTTTATCTTTGACTTCTTTCTTCCATCTTCTTAGCTGATTTCAAGCCTTTATATCTTCAATTTCGTCCATCAACTTGCCTCCATGCTTGCACTACCCAATCTTGGCCCAAAAATGCTCTAGAATGCTCCAAATTGCTTCTTTTTGCATACTTGCCCTTAGAACCTGAAAATACATCAAACTAGCTTAAAAGACTACTTTAACTAAGGAAAAACAACATAAATGCACAAGAACAAGCTAACTAAGGTGCATAAATATGCCCTTATCAAATTCCCCCACACTTAGCTTTTGCTAGTCCTCGAGCAAAACAATACAAAGTAAACAAAACGAAACAAAACAAGTATAACACCACCTAAACCTTCCAACAATTGTCTCAGGGATTTCCAATGCACATGATATGTTAAAAATCATCATTCCCACAGATTTTGGCCATCTTTACGCTTAAGCACATACTTAATCATAGTCACTACTTACTAGTTCACAAATAACCAATTAAAACGATGTTTTGAATGCAGTAACATGCCTTAGAGAATTCCCTCAATTCCTTACTAGATATGCACTCTATTTTCACACACATTTTCTGACTACACACCCTACACTAGGTATATGTGAGAAGATTGATGTAAATATGAAAACGAACACTCACATATGTTTATAACAAAGAAAGCAATTTCTGGAGTTAATAAGCATGTTTAGATATGATCTCATGAATGGAATGCTACTACTTAGATGCGAGAACCAGTGACACCATATGCTCATATCAATCCCAAACTCCACATATTGAAACACACAACACTCAAGATTAAAGTCCAGGGTTGTAACGGGGCTTGGGGAGTTGGCTAACAAAGAAAGGATAGGAAAAACAAACGTTCTTAAAGCAATAGCCAGCAAAATAATGAAATTGAACTTAGAATTCCCTTTAGCATGCAGAAATCAACTTCTAAACACAAAGGGAAGTTTCAAGCAACAAATAGGGCCGGATTTAATGTTTTAGACCCTTCCTTCAACAAACAACACTTGAGAACTCTTTTCCACATCTTTTCAACTCCTTTTTCATTCTTTTCACAACATTTCTTTTTTTCTTTCTATTTTCCACGAATTTTTATTCCTCTTCTTTTTTTCCTTTTCTTTGCCGTGCCTCATTCAAGACTTTGGCACACCCACAACAAAACTCACTTCCCCCACACTTGTTTTCTGCCAAACAATGATCAAAAGGAATTTATATTGAGTCATGCATTACTGTGCTTCAAGAACAAAGGTATGGATGGTCCTAATCTAGGCTAGGTGAGGATAATGTGGGTTAACAAAGAACATCGGCTAAACAAGGCTCAACGGGGTTAAAACCTACAAAACACAATGGAATAGGGAGATACGGCAATTTGGCTCTTGGTTTACTAAACAACTTCATCTTGTTATGTGTTATGCTAATCAATTACATGCTTAGAATGAATTGGACATGAGTTCTAGTGTTTGGAACTAAATGATGAAACGCCTTCTAAGTAGCAACCAAGCAAAGAATAATGAGATCATGCAACAACTTTAGAAAACAACAATGCACAGATTATTAACTCTCCAAAGAACGTTTAGGCTCAAGTCTCACAAAGTTGTAGCGTTAGTTTGAGTTCCTTCCTTCAAGCATGTTACAAAAACTGATTTTTCTTTGATGATTGCATGTGAATTCATAAGTTATAACCACAACCAAGCATAAACCAAAGAGTAAATCAAACTTTCATCCATGTTTACAACTCTCTTTAACAGTCATGCAATTACAAACCGAATCCTCATCATTGTGTTGGAAGGTACCCTAAGACACAAACAAACACACAAAAACAACTCTTTCTGGGTTTTTTAAAACAATTTTTCAAATTTTTATGGGATTTTCGGATTTTTAAGTCAAAACACACTAAAACACACCAAAACAGCTTAAAAACACTTAAAAACAGCAAGGAACAACATTAGAAGTTATGGGTGATCAAACCCTACGAAATTGCATCAAAACAGTTTGGTTACCCCCCCCACACTTAAATCAAACATTGTCCTCAATGTTTCAAGCATAAACTCACACAAATAAACAACAACCAAACAAAACAGCAACTAAACAAGAAACAAAGCAGAAACGAAAACAACAACAAAGAGAAGGGTTTAGGAACGCAAATCTGGAATTGGAGTGCTCCCTAGGTCTTCCTTTGTTGAATACATGGGTTGCCTCCCAAGTAGCGCTTGCTTTAACGTCGTACAGCCGGACAAAACCTCCAATTAAGCTTCATGGGAGGCCACGGCATGGAATTGATCTTTGAATGGAAGGTGATATTTGAAATGATCCGGCAATGGTTGAAACACTAATGTGGGTGCCTGAATCATCAAAATCAGCAAATTAGTAGAAAACAAAATCAAAATTGGAGAAGATGGCTTACTTGCTTGCTCCGACACAAACTCAATTACAAACACCACATCTTTGAAAGTTTCAGGGACTTTGAACTTGGCCAGATTTACTATGATGGTTGTGACTTGTTCCGTGTCATCAAACTCAACTTCCTTGGGCTTTGTTGTCTCATGAACATCCTCCTTGATGCATTCTTCATATGCTCCAGCCACTTCCTTCTCTTGAATCCTTCTTCTTGATGTACAAAGTTCTTTGAACACTTCAAGACAATCTGGAACTTGATTTGGTGTGCCAAGAATTGGGATATCACTTTGCACCTTTGGAATGGCTTCCACAATGTCTTTTTCACTCTCATCTTTCTTGGGAATTAAAAACCTGCGAGGAAAAGGTGCATTCGGAGGAATAACATTAGAATGAATTGAATTTGGGACGTCCTTACTTGTGGTGGGTGGTTGAGAGATCTTAGGGGGCTGCGGCAAGGGTTGTTCTTCCCTTGCTGTGGGTGTGTCTTGTTCCTCCTCCTCAATCAGCAGCTTCACATCCACTTCTAGGCTATGTTTGGACGTTTTTAGGTCAGCTTCAACCTCCATAGCACTTCCCAAAGTGATAGCTTCAGTAATTTCAAAGTCTCCCATCGAATTGACAGTAGTTGAGTTGGAGAGTTCACGTTGTTCTTGAATTTGTACCATGAACTCTGCAATCTGCCCAATTTGCTTTTCCAAATGGTCCACCTTTTTGTTTTGGTTTTCTTGTCCCTGAGATAAAGAGGTGAGTAACTCAAGAATTTTATCATTATCCATTGATGAACCTGAACTTGGTTGGGCCGAATATGGTTGAGGCTGTGGTGGTTCATATGGCGTTGTATAGAACTCCCCAGATGGCTGCCAATATCCTTCTTGGTGTGAACCCTGCGTGGCAGAAGTTAGTACATCAAGAATTTCATCATAAGTCATGGACATACTTGAATTCGATTGGAATTGTTGTGGTGGAGGCTGTGGTGGCTGCATAGATCTTGAATAGAACTCCTCTTCTTGCTGCCAATATCCACCTTGTTGGAATTGTTGAGGTTCTCCCCACATATAATCTGAATAATCTCTCCAATCCGAAATGTAAGCGTTGGAAAACATGTTGTCCCATGATTGGCTATGGCCTTGATAACCCCAAGCATCTTCATTCGCAGCTAATTGAGAACATTGATGAGTTGGATATCCTTGCGCATAGGACACACCACATGTAGGGACACTTTGCATTGTGGTCCTTTCGGCATATTGTAACAATTGAGAAGTAAGTTTCGCCAATTGAGCTTGCATGGTAGCAAAATCCATGTCTTACTTCTCTAGTACCTGAAAATCAAGGAAACAAAACTAAATCAAATATCAAAAGTAAAAGACACAAACAAAAACAAAGGGGATTAGCTAAAGAAAACAAGAAAACAACACAAAGTCAGAAACTAAAGCAAAAACAAAATAAACGAAAAGAAAAGAACCAAGGGATTAGCAAAGTTGCTAATCCCCGGCAACGGCGCCAAAAATTTGATGCAAAATATATAAGCACACAAATTAAACCCTCTTTTTATCAATTGTAGCAGAGTATGTAAGTAGGGATCGTTCTAGGCCGGGGATTAGGAGGGATTGCTAAACCACTTGAAAACTGACTCAAAAACTTAAAACAAAGTTAAAACACTAAATTAGACTCAAAGAATGCAAAACTATACTTTAAAACACTAAGACAAACCAAAAGACTCAAAACAGCAACCAAACACTCAAAACTGCCTTAAAAACACAAACTGGCTGTTTTGGACTCTAAACACAATTTTGGACGAAAATAAGTTTTAACTTGACTCAAAACACTTAAAAACACAAACTAAATTGATTTCTAACTAACTTGACACTTCAAAATAAAGGGGGAATTGGTTTTGACGAATTTGAAAACAAAACAAAAACTTTGTAAAACAAAACAGATTGTAAAACGAAATTGGTTTAAATTAATGGATGGAAGGCTAGCTAAGGGGTTCTTCTCCACACATGTCATACTTGCATACAAAACGATTTCTAGTTGCTTTTCAATAAACCATGGATTCTCAACGCCCCAGATTAACCGTGAATTGCACTAATTAACCCTCAGATTTTCCTAACGTTATTGAATTGGATGATTGCATACGACAACCCAAATCATTCCCCACAAGTTCCCTACATGAATTGCATAATAGAGATACAAGCAAGAATCATTAAGTTCTATGAAAACCATAAGCATTGACGAGGCATTCGTTACTATGAATTGCATGAAACTTATGCCAAGAATTTACTTGACGCGATTGAGATCATCAACCTTTACTACTTGCAAATATAAGTTTGTAACGATTAGGTGAAACTTCCTTATATCCTAGCATTAGATTTATGCATGACAATTAAGCGTGCACTCTCAACCAACACACACAAATCAGTTTAATTCAAATAGATAAGTAAATTGAAATCACAATTTATGAATCACAACTAGAGGTAATCAAGTCATATAGCAAGCATAAACATGGTTTCGAATCCCCCCCTAGCCAGAGGGGGTTTAGTTCCTCATACTCACAGAACAAAGAGTATTGAATTTAAACATTGAAATCAAAGGAAAGAAAACACCTAAAACTTCCAGCAATTCAAACTTGAATGGCATGCACGTCCCAGGGCTCCTTCTCCTCCTCTTTGCTGCGGCACAAGGTCTAGGGACAGATTTTGGGGGTTATGAATGGTGTAGAAGGCTGGGTTATTGGCTAGGATGGATGTATGGTGCGGCAGAGAGTGGTGGATGATTTCTGGCGTGAATGATGTATATGGAGGGTGGTTGTGCGCGGCAAAGGGTGGAGAAATATATATATAGGCACCAAAAACCCTAGATGAATCAGATTAGGACTTCTAGAAAGCCAAATCCATCCAGAAATAGGTTCAAAACAATCAGATTTCTAATGGGAAAGGGCCTAAGGTGCTGCAGGTTTGGATAAGGAGGGATAAGGCTTCTAGAAAGCCTTGCAAGGCAAGGAAATCAGATTCTAGAAGGGAAGGAGGCGCCAGATTTTCAGGGTTCTGGAAGGAATGTGTTTTGTGGCAGATTTTGGGGCTTCTAGAGGGATTTGGGGCGCCACTTTTATAGGACAATGGATAAGACTTCTAGAAATCAGGTTTTAAGTCCCCTAAACTGAAGAAAACAGGTTAGGATAAGATTAGGATAAGATTGGATAAGATAAGGTAAGATAAGATAAGGATTGGATAAGATAAGATAAGATAAGATAAGGTTGTTTTAGATAATGTTTTGGATAATTCTCCTTCTTTTGAGCTGATTCCTTATCTTCTTTATCTTTGACTTCTTTCTTCCATCTTCTTAGCTGATTTCAAGCCTTTATATCTTCAATTTCGTCCATCAACTTGCCTCCATGCTTGCACTACCCAATCTTGGCCCAAAAATGCTCTAGAATGCTCCAAATTGCTTCTTTTTGCATACTTGCCCTTAGAACCTGAAAATACATCAAACTAGCTTAAAAGACTACTTTAACTAAGGAAAAACAACATAAATGCACAAGAACAAGCTAACTAAGGTGCATAAATATGCCCTTATCAGTAGATTGTAACAGCCCGTCCCGGAATTTACGTACGGAGGACGTGAAATGACGAAAATGCCCTTAGGCATTTAATTGAGGTATGGGTGTATTGTACTTGGGATATTTTGGTGGTTGTTTTTGAACCACACACACACATAATCACTCTCTCTCTTCCCTCACTCCCGTGTGTCTCTCTCCTTCTCAGAAACTTGACTCTCTCTCTCTCTTCCCTCACGTACGGACCACGCCCAAGGACAACAAAATCTTCACGGATCGAAGCAGAAAAAGGTTCCATTGTATTCCTGAGGTCCATACGAACCCATCGACACCAATTTTAGGTAAGAACTTGTACGTTTTCACGTCGAAAACCCGAGGTCCGATTTGGGTACTATTCATCAACTTTTTATTGGCTTTTTTTTAGGGCAATCCAAGCTCACAGGGACCTTTGTGAGACCCTCACGAACCTCGGAGTGTATTGTTGACTCGAGTTGGACGTCGGAAAACCCCAATTCGAAGGTGGCCGGTTTTTGACATTTTGCTCCATTGTGATTCGAAGGTTTTTCAAGGTTTTGGAAGGTATAGCCTTCTTTCTCTCTTAATTTAGAGCACGTAGGAAGAAAAATGAGACGAAATGGTGAAGAAATGGCCGAGATATGGCGAGTTGCAGGTTTCCGGCGACCGGTGGCCGGCGCCGGCGACCCGAGGAAGAAGACGACACGCGCCAGCGCGTGCCATACGCGTGGGGGCGCGTTTCACCGTGCCTTTTCAGGCACGTGGGGGCGCGTGAGCTACAGTAAAATTATTTTAAAAATATCACGACGCTCGTGACGTCGTGTAGGTCTCGTTGGTATATTCATATGCCAAAATTGAGCTATGTATGAGAAGTTATTAGTAATTGTCGTTTATGTGCGTTAATTAACGTTATTTCAGTTACTTCTCATATAGGCGAGACCTATCCAGAGGACGAGCGTAGCCAGGCTAGGTTCGGAGGTTACGACCCGTCTACATACCAGTGAGTGGGCAGTTATTTTTCCGTATATACCTATATAAATGAGTTTTGCCCAGAAAATTAGTTTAAATGAAATGTGTTATGAAATGCGAAATGAAATGCCATGCAAAGTATCTATTTGTTTAATTATGCATTATTGATTGTTTATATTAATGTCGGTGCTGAGGACGCACAGGTAAGTGGCAGGTAAGCTTAATTGCTAGTTATTGTAAACGAATGATGGAATGTGATGTGATGTGATATGATTAGAGCTCATAGACCTGCACACTGACATTAGTGCTCACGCCCAGAGAAGGACTCAGTCTTTCACGTGTTGTTCACCTCCCGCACCGCATGCTCGCCTTGGATCCAAGTTAGGTGCTCAGTCCTGTCGAATAGGCCACTATAGGTGGGTTCGACTCGTAGGTGACCCGCGATTTATCGCTTAGTCTTCACGTGATTGTAGCACTAGAGCATATTAGTTTATTATCAGTGATGTTGTGCAGACCACTAGAGGTGGTACTGATGTGTGTGCAGGATATATATATGATTTGATTATGATGATTATGAGATATATGAATTGTTGAGTATGATATGAGCAATATACAGCCGAGGGCTGAGATGATATTTGACTATTCAATCACATTCACAGGGATGCTTTGGCATTCAGTTGATACTTTGGCATGGCATATGCATACTTTCATACATACTTGTTTTCCAGTGGATTTTGAGAAATATATATATGAGTATATACTTTATTTCTGGGAAATTATACAGGTTTTACGGCAAGGGGTTATAACTTTTGAAATGAAAGGTTTTGAAAAGAATTGTTGCTGACCCACTCAATTTTGTTTTGCGCCCCTCCAGGTTTGAGATAGCAGAGCTTTGGTGGCCACGAGGAATCCAACGGTGTTCTGACAGAATTCACAATTGTATTTTTAAGCTTCCGAACTGTGTAAATGGTTACGTCACTCTCACGTGACGGCCAGCACACCCTCCTTCGTGACGAGGTGTGTCAGTGACTATGATTAAGTATGTGCTAAAGGGTGGGGATGACTAAAATCTATGGTTATGATGATCTTGAATATGTCATGTGTGTTGGAAATCCCTGAGGTGAACGTTGGAAGGTCTAGTTTGTTTGGTGTTTGTTTTGTTGTGTTTTGTTTCGTTTTGCTTGAGGACTAGCAAAAGCTAAGTGTGGGGGAATTTGATAGAAGCATATTTATGCGACTTAGTTAGCATGTTTTCTTGCATTTTCTTAGTTAGTTTCTACTTATTATAGTGTTTTAAGCCATTTTCGTGTGTTTGTAGGTTTTAAGTGTCAAGATGGCAAAAAGAAGCAATTTGGAGCATTCTAGAGCATATTTGGGCCAAGATTGGGTAATGCAAGCATGGAGGCAAGTTGATGGACGAAATTGAAGATACAAAGGCTTGAAATCAGCTAAAAAGAGGGAAGAAAGAAGTCAAAGATAAAGAAGATAAGGAATCAGCTATAAAGAAGGGGAATTATCCAAAACATTATCCAAATTACCTTATCTTATCTTATCTTATCTTATCCTAATCTTATCCTACCTTGTTTTCAGCTACAAAAGAGATTTAATTTCAGTTTAGGAGACTTAAAACCTGATTTCTAGAAGTCTTATCCCTTGTCCTATAAATCTGGCGCCTCCTTCCCTTCTAGAATCCTTTTTCCTTGCCTTGCAAGGCATTCCCTGCCTTTATCCTATTGTGCCGCACCTCTCACGCCCTTTCCCTATTGGATTCTGATTGTTAGGGCCTTTTCCTTGTGGATTTGGGTTCTACAAATCCTTTTCAGAAATTAACTGGACCATAATTCCTTTTCCAAATTAATTGCCGCACCCTAGGGCCCTAATCCTATTTTTCTGCTAAGTCCAAGTCCTAAACTGATTCCCCTAGGGTTTGCCAGGCTATATATACATATTTCCAAGCCTTGCCGCAGAGCACCACCCATCCATACGAATTCTACACACCTCTACACATCTCAGCCATTCCAAACACCATTCACAAACCCTAAAACCACTTGTGCCGCAGCCTTGCAAGGAGGAAGGAGAGGAGGAGCAGCTTTGGAGCGTTTTGCACCCAATCTGGAGTGTTGGGCGTTATTAGGTGTTTTCTGATGCGAAATATATAAGCACACAAATTTAACCCTCTTGTTGACAATTGTAGTATAGATGCAAGTAGGGATCGTTCTGGACCGGGGATTAGGAGGGCTTGCTAAAACCTCAAAACTGACTCAAAATCATTAAAACAAAGTTTAAAACACTAAACTAGACTCAAAGAATGCAAAACTAGACTCTAAAACACTAAAACAACTCAAAAGACTCAAAACAGCACAAAAACACTCAAAACTGCCTAAAAACACAAACTGGGCAGTTTTAGACTCTAAACACTACTTTGGACGGAAATAGGGTATTGGCTTGACTCAAAACACTTAAAAACAGAAACAAAACAGATTGTGAACACTTTGAAACAAGAAAGTAAAAGGGGGGTTTGGGTTTTGACGAAATTAAAAACAAAACGAACAGATTGTAAAGTAAAACAGATTTTTGACAAATTTGGTAAAACTTATGGATGATGGGCTAGCTAGAGGGTTCTTCTCCACACATGACACACTTGCACATAAACCAATTTTCAGTTGTTCTTTCGATAAATCATGAAACTCAACACCCCAGGTTAATTAGGTCCGCTTAAATTAACCTTCAAGTTCTCCTGAAGTTATTGAATTGGACGGGAAAGCGCATACAACAACTCAAAACATTCTCTAAAAGTCCCCTACGTGAGCAGCACAATAAAGATACAATCAGAGATCATTAAGCCTTGTGAGAACTATAAGCATTGACGAGGCATTCGCTACTATGATGAGCATGAAACTCCTGCCAAGAATTCATTTAACGCGATCGTTTATAAGCGACCTCCACTACTTGTTAATATAAGTTTGTAACTATTAGGTGAAACTCCCTTATATTCAAGCATCAAACTCATGCATGCAAACTAAGTGTCGACCCTCAATCAACATACAAGAATAAGTTATCCATCAAGCAGTTAAACAAATTGAATTCACAACTTATGAAATCACAACTGAAAGTAATCAATTCACATTGCAAGTATAATCATGGTTTCGAATCCCCCCCTAGCTAAGAGGGGTTTAGTTCCTCATACTCACAGAACAAAGATTATTGAATTGAAACATTGAAAACAAAAGAAAGATTACACCTAAACGCTCCAGCGATCCAAACTGAACAGCAAGCACGTCCAAGGGCTCTCCTCCTTCCTCTTTGCTGCGGCACAAGGGTTGTTGATAGGAGCATATTTATGCGACTTAGTTGGCTTGTTCTTGTGCATTTATGTTGTATTTTCTTAGTTATTTTAGTGTTTAAAGCCATTTTCGTGTGTTTCTAGGTCCTAAAGACAAAGTATGCAAGAAGATGTATTTTGGAGCATTTTGGAGCAAAATTGGGTTTGGAATGGATATCACATGTTTGGAGCAAAAGGAATGGACGAAATTGAAGACTTGAAGATGTTAGGATTCCTAATCAACGAAGGATTCCTAATTGAAGATGGATTCCTAGAAGAATGAGGATTCCTACTCACATAAGGATTCCTACTTGAAGTAGGAAAGTTAAGCCAAGGTTTCCTATTTTGGTTTGCCTTTCCTAATCCTAAATGTTTCCAAATTCCAGCAACTTTGAAGGCTTCCTATGCATTCTAGGACACAAATTGAAGGACTTAGACCACCTAAGGACCCTTGCCGCACCTCCTTACCCCTTTCCTCTTCCTTGCCGTGCAAGGGAGAGGGTTATTTCCTGTTTCCTTGCATTAAAACACATTCCTTTTTAATTTAAAGTCTTTACCGCACACCCCTGGCACTTTCCCTTAGTTTTCTGATTTTGTTTCCTCTTTCTAGATGCTTTTGACTTAATTTCTATTTTGGTTCCACAATTTAATAGGTAAGAAAGAATCAGAAAATCAAAGAGAAATAGGAATGTAAAATTCGGCAGAATATGTAGGAGAGAAAAGGAATGTGTTTTAAAGGTCAGAAATTAAGAGAGAAAGGGAAAGAAGGTGTGCATTGATTTGTAAGAGAAAGGGGAAGTATTTTTGGGCAGAAAATAGGCAAGTAAGGTGCAGGAATTAAAGAGAATAGGAAAGGAAATTCGGCAGAATTGTAAGACAGATTTAGGAATGTGTTTTGAGGCACAAAATAAGTAAGAAAGGCTCCTCCTTGTGCGGCAAGGCATAGAACACAAAGGGAATGTGATTTTGGGTCAGAAAATAGGTAAGAAGAGGATCCCTTGTGCGGCAAGGTTGTGGAGAGAAAGGGAAAGGCACTTATGTGGCAGATTTTGGAAGAAAAGGGAAAGGAGATATGTGGCAAGGTTAGGGAAAGGTTCTAGGACTTCTAGAAACATGTAATGAGGCAACCTAACATGTTTTGAAACCCTTTTCTGGCTGGAACATAGGTGAGGAAGGATTAGAAAACTTCTAAGCCAAGAATAGAAACTTTCAAGAATGGAAACCTCCAAGAATAGAAACTTCCAACTTTAGAAACTTTGGCTTCCAATTTTGAACTCTTCATTCTTCATTCAATCCTAAGCTCATTTGATCTTCAATTTCGTCCATCCACTTAGCTCCAAGCATGTGCAATCCATCCCAAGCCCAAAACTGCTCCAAAAGGCACCAAAATGCACTTTCTTGCTCCTATAGCCCTTAGAACCTGAAAACACACGAAAATGGCTTAATAGACTAAAATAACTAAGAACTAACAACCTAAATGCAAGGAAACAAGCTAACTAAGTGATGTAAATATGCTCCTATCATTTTCTACCTTATGTTTTCGATGTTTAAATTAGTTTTCCTTTGTTTTGCTGTAGTTATGAGAGGCTAAACTCGTTTTTAGCTAGAGGCTACTTTGAAACCATGCTTTTGTGTGTGATATGACTTGATAAATTTCAGTTATAGATTCTTGAAGTATGAATGCAATTGGCTTAACTGTTTGAATTAGAACTTATTTCTGTTTGTTGGTTAAGGGTCGACACTCAATTGGCATGCATAAATTTGATGCTAGGATATAAGTGAGTTTCACATAATCGTTACAAACTTATGTTCACAAGTAGTAAAGGTTGCTGGAACAATCGTGTTAAGTTCAATTCTTAGTGTGAGTGACATGATGTCATAGTTATTAATGCCTCGTCAATGCTTATGATTTTCATTGAACGTAATGATCTTTGATTGTATCTCTATTATGATGTCATGTAGGGGACTTTTGAAGAATGCTTTGGGTTGTCGAATGATGTCATCCAATCCAATAACACAAGGAAAATCTGAGGGTTAACTAGTGATGTCACGGTTAATTTGGGGCATTGTCATTCATGATTCAATGAAGGAGTAACTGGAAATCAAGTTATATGCATATAAGTCATGTGTGGATAAGGAAACCTCTAGCTAGTTCACCATCCATCCTAAAAACCCAATTTCGTCTAAATCTGCCTAGTTTAAAGTCTTTGTTTGTTTTAGTTTAGTTTCACTCTAAAACCAATCCCCCTTCACTAGTTTGAGTCAAATTCGTTAGAATCTGTCTTAGTTTGTGTTTTAGTGTGTTTTGAGTCAAGTTTAATTCAATTTTCGTCCAAAGTTGTGTCTAGTGTCTAGAATCTGTGCAATTAGTGTTTTTAAGCAGTTTTGAGTGTTTTGAACCTGTTTTGAGTCTTACTAGTCTATTTAGAGTCCTTTGAGTCTTTTCAAACGTTTTTAACTTTGTTTTTGTATTTTAAGTCAGTTTAGAGGTTTTAGCAAGCCCTCCTAATCCCCGGTTTAGAACGATCCCTACTTGCATTTATACTACGATTTGACAACAAGAGGGTTTAATTTGAGTGCTTAACTTTAATCACATCAACAACCCTAAAATATGTATATATATGCATCTCCAAACCCTAGGGAAATCAGATTAGGGCTTGGACTTAGCAGAAATTAAGGAATAAAGGCCTAGGGTGTGGCATTATATTTGGAAAAGGAAATGTGGTCCAATTAATCTCTGAAAAGGATTTGTAGAACCCAAATCCACAAGGAAAGGGCCTAACAAATCAGAATCCAAGAGGGAAAGGGCTTGAGAGGTGCGGCACAATAGGATAAGGGCAAGGGAATGGCTTGCAAGGCAAGGCAAAGGACTCTAGAAGGGAAGGAGGCGCCAGATTTTTAGGGTTCTAGAAAGAATGCGTTTTATGACAGATTTTGGGACTTCTAGAAGGGTTTGGGGCGCCACTTTTGTAGGACTGATAGGAGCATATTTTATGCGACTTAGTTAGCTTGTTTTCATGCATTTACGTTGTTAGTTCTTAGTTAATTGTGTATTTTAAGCTATTTTCGTGTGTTTGTAGGTTCTAAGTGTCAAAATGGCAAAAAGAAGCAATTTGGAGCATTCTAGAGCATTTTTGGGCCAAGATTGGGTAGTGCAAGCATGGAGGCAAGTTGATGGACGAAATTGAAGATATAAAGGCTTGAAATCAGCTAGGAAGATGGAAGAAAGAAGTCAAAGATAAGAAGATAAGGAATCAGCTCAAAAGAAGGAGAATTATCCAAAACAACCTTATCTTATCTTATCTTATCCAATCCTTATCTTATCTTACCTTATCTTATCCTAATCTTATCCTAATCTTATCCTAACCTGTTTTCTTCAGTTTAGGGGACTTAAAACCTGATTTCTAGAAGTCTTATCCATTCCCCTACAAAAGTGGTGCCCCAAACTCTTCTAGAAACCCCAAAATCTGCCCAGAAACACATTCTTTCTAGAAGCCTAAAAATCTGGCGCCTCCCTCCTTTCTAGAAGGTCTTTTCCTTGCCTTGCAAGACTCCCTGCCTTATCCCTTTGTGCCGTGCCTTCGCACTCCCATTCCCTCTTGGATTCTGACTTATTAAGCCTTTTCCTTGTGGATTTGGGTTCTACAAATCCTTTTTAGAAATCAATTGGGCCACAATCCTTTTTCCTAATGGATTCACAATTTCTGCCGCACCTAGGGCCCTAATTCCTTGTTTATGCTGAGTCCTAGCCCTAATCTGATTACCCTAGGGTTTGTGGTGCCTATATATACAAGTTTAGAGGGTTGCCGCAGGTTTCACCACCCTCCATATACATCATTCACGCCATAAATCACCCACCACTCTCTGCTGCACCCTTCCCTCACCATTCTCCATAGTTTCTGACCTAATTCACCCTCTGCCGCACCATACCATCCAACCACCCCCATATACATTCAGAAAACCATACTTTGCCGCAGAGAAGAGAAAAGAAGGCTTGCCGTGCAACCATTGGAGTTTCTTGGAGTTCTTTCTTCTCTTGTTTGATCTTCATGTTTAATTTAACTTGCTTTTCAATTATGTTGAACATGTGGAACTAATTCCGTTGTAGTTAGAGGTGGAATCAAAGCCATGGACATATGTTTGACATGACTTGATTACCTTCAGTTATTGTTTCATAAATTGTGAATGTGGTTTGCTTAACTGTTTTATTAAGAACTTGTTCTTGTGTGTTGATTAAGGATGCATACTTAGTTTACATGCATGAATTTGATGCTAGGATATAAGGGAATTTCACCTAATCGTTAGGAACTTATATTCACAAGTAGTAAAGATTGCTAGTCACAATTGTGTTAAGTAAATCCTAGGCAAGAGTAACATGCGTATTCCATAGTTATGAATGCCTTGTCAATGTTTATGATTTCCATGGAACTTAATGATCTTTGATATGTATCTCTATCATGCGTATTCCATAGTTAGGGAACTTGATAAGAATAATTTGGTTGTGATGCGTTATCCATTCAATTCAATGAACTTAGGGAAATCTGGGAATTAATTAGTGCAATACAATTAATTCGAAGCATTGTCATTCATGGTTTATCGAAAGAATAACTGGAGATCAATTCATATGCATATGTTCATGTGTGGAGAGGAACCCTCTAACTAGTTTTCACCCCTGAAATCACCTTTATCTCTTTCAATTTACTTTGTTTGCTTAAATCTGCTTAGTTTTGCTTAATTCGTCCAAAAACCCCCCTAGTTCTTAATTGAGTCTTAGTTTGTTTAAATTCGTCCAAATCTGTCCCCTTTTAGTGTTTTGAGTCTAACTAGTCCAAAAGTCATCCAATTCACCCCTTAGAACCTGTTTGAGTCTGTTTAAGTTAGTTTTGTTGTTTTGAGTCTATTTAGCCTGTTTTGAGTCTCTAGTGTCTAGAATCTGTCTAGTTGAGTTTTATTTGTTGTTTTAAGTTTGTTCTGGTTTGTTTGAGTCAAGTTAGGTTGTTTTAAGTTGTTTGAAGTTAAAATTCGTTCAGATTGACCCATAGTACCTGTTTTCATTGTCTAGAGTCCAGTTTTAGTGTTTTAGAGTTTAATTTGTATAGATTAGCATCCCTTCTAATCCCCGGCCTTAAACGATCCCTACTTTCATATACTACGTCGATAGGGTTTTAATTTGAGTGTCAAGTAATTCTCACATCAAGGACAAGGGATAGAACTTCTAGAAAGAGTGTTTTGTGGCTGATTTCCAGCCTTTTTATCTTCAAATTCGTCCATCAACTTGCCTTCATGCTTGCACTACCCAATCTTGGCCCAAAATGCTCTAGAATGCTCCAAATTGCTTCTTTTTTCCATTTTGACACTTAGAACCTACAACACACAAAAATAGCTTAAAACACTATAATAAGTAGAAACTAACTAAGAAAATGCAAGAAAACATGCTAACTAAGTAGCATAAATATGCTCCTATCAAATTGCCCCACACTTAGCTTTTGCAAGTCCTCAAGCAAAACGAAACAAAACAAACAAACCAAACACCAAATAAACTAGACCTTCCAACGTTCACCTCAGGGATTTCCAACGCACATGACATATTCAAGATCATCATAATGATGTGAAATTTATATGACACTCAAATTAAACCCTATTGATGACAATTGTAGCAATGATGTAAGTAGGGATCGTTCTAGACCGAGGATTAACTACGGATGCTAATCAATACAAATTAGACTCAAAAACACTAAACTAGACTCTATTGACTCAAAACTAACTTAAAACACTAAAAACAGCAAGAAACAATCAACAAGACTCAATTCTAGACCTAACAAGTAATTTTTATGAAAATAGAACTTTAAAAGACTCAAAAGACTAAAACAAAACAGATTTTGACTCTGAAAACAAGTTGAAATGAAAGGGGGATTGTTTTTGACGAATTTAAAACTAAAACAGAAACTTTGCATAAAAACTTTAGAAAAAAACAATTTTTGTGAATTGAAAAGGGTGAAAGGCTAGTTAGAGGGCCATTCTCCACACATGAATGCATATAAATGGATTTCCAGTTATTCTTTCAACAAACCATGAATGACAATGCCCCAAATTAATTGTGTAGAACTAATTAATTCTCAGATTTCCCTAGACTCATTGAATTGGATGAAAAGCATACGACAACCCAAATCATTCTTTATTAAGCTCCCTAACTATGAAAAGCATGATAGAGACACGAAACAAAGATCATTAAGCTTTGTGAAAATCATAAGCATTGACATGACATTCGTGACTATGAAAAGCATGACACTCCTGCCAGGAATTTACTTAACACGATCGTGACTAGCAACCTCCACTACTTGTAAATATAAGTTTGTAACGATTAGATGAAACTCCCTTATATTTTAGCATCAAATTCATGCATGCAAACTAAGTAGGCCTCCTTAATCAACACACAAGAACAAGTTCTCAATAACTCAGATAAGTAAACTACATTCATGATTCATGAAATCATAACTGGAGGAAATCAATTCATATAAAACATATGTCCATGGCTTTGAATTCGCCTCCAACTATAAAGAAATTAGTTCCTCATGTTCGCAATCAAACAAATATAAATAAAATTAAACATTGAAAACAAAGGATAGAATACACCTAGAAAACGCTCCAGATTCCTTCCTTCGTTGGAAGGCTGCGGCACAATTAGTGTGTGGTGGATGGATGTAGGTGAGTTATGGTAGAGGGTGGTGGTCTGAATGGTGCAGCAAAATAGTGTATTTATAGGCCTAGGGATTACTTGGCCTAGGTTGTCAAGGAAAAGGATTTAGGACTCCAAACCAACAAGGAAAAGGCCATCTAGAAAGGTTGGGGCGTCAGATTTTTAGGGCTTCTTGAAAGGCGTGTTGTGGCATGTTTCTAGAACAAAAAGGCCTCCTAAAAACAGGTTTTAGGCATCCTAATATGAAAAGGAGTCCCCTTTGTAACTGGAATTAAGGTAGGATAAGATTAGGATAGGATAAGATAAGATAAGGTAAGATAAGGTTGGATAAGGTTTTGGATAATTCTCCTTCTTTGTAGCTGATTCCTTATCATCTTTGACTTGGATTTATTTCTTCAATTCTTTTGCACATTCCTGGCCTCTCTTGAACTTCAAATTCGTCCATCCATCTTGCTCCATACTTGTGCTATCCATTCCAAGCCCAAAACTGCTCTAAAATGCTCCAAATTGCATATTTTTGCCAACTTTGCCAATTGGACCTACAAACACACGAAAATGACTTAAGACACTATAATAAGCAACAAATAACTAAGTAAATGCAAGAAAACACACTAACTAAGTCGCATAAATATGCTCCTATCACATAACCATAGATTTTAGTCATCCCCACCCTTAGTACATGCTTAATCACAGTCACCATTCATTAGCTCGCATTTAACCAATTAAAACAATGTTTTGAATGTAGTGACATGCCTTAGAGAATTCACTCAATTCCTCACTAGGTACACTCTTATTTTCACTCAGATTTTCTAACTACACTCCCTATTCTAGTTGTATGTGAGAAGATTGATGTAAACATGAAAACGAACACTCACACATGTTTATAACAAAGAAAGCAATTTCTGGAGTTATTAAGCATGTATAGATATGATCTCATGAATGGAATGCTACTACTTAGATGCGAGAACCCACTGATGCGAAATATATAAGCACACAAATTAAACCCTCTTGTTGACAATTGTAGTATAGATGCAAGTAGGGATCGTTCTAGACTGGGGATTAGGAGGGATTGCTAAAACACTTGAAACTGACTCAAAAACGTAAAACTAAGTTAAAAACACTAAACTAGACTCAAAGAATGCAAAACTAAACTCTAAAACACAAAAACAACTCAAAAGACTCAAAACAGCACAAAACAAGCTA
The DNA here is from genome assembly GCA_024362995.1 of Heteromeles arbutifolia. Taxonomy (NCBI): domain Eukaryota; kingdom Viridiplantae; phylum Streptophyta; class Magnoliopsida; order Rosales; family Rosaceae; genus Heteromeles; species Heteromeles arbutifolia. Next base: position 21,966,917 of record JANCRC010000012.1, read on the forward strand.
AAAGACTCAAATCTGCCACTAAGAGTAAATTTGGACCAAAATAGATTTTGACTTGACTCAAAACACTTAAAAAACACAAACTAAATCAGTTTCTAACTAATATGACTCAACAAAGTAAATGGGGATTGGGTTTTGACGAATTTGAAAACAAAACAAGTAAATTAAAGAACTAATGAATTCTGCACGAAATTGGGTAAACCTATGGATGATGGGCTAGCTAGGAGGTTCTTCTCCACACATGATACACTTGCAAACAAAACGATTTCCAGTTGCTTTTCAATAAACCATGAATTCTCAACGCCCCAGATTAACCGTGAATTGCACTAATTAACCCTCAGATTTTCCTAATTTTATTGAATTGGATGATTGCATACAACAACTCAAAGCATTCTCCACAAGTTCCCTACATGAATTGCATAATAGAGATACAAGCAAAGATCATTAAGTTCTCTGAAAATCATAAGCATTGACGAGGCACTTGTAACTATGAATTGCATGAAACTTATGCCAAGAATTTACTTAACGCGAATGTGACTAGCAACCTTCACTACTTATGAATATAAGTTCGTAACAATTAGGTGAAACTCCCTTATATCCTAGCATCAGATTTATGCATGAAAATTAAGCGTGCACTCTCAACCAACACACACAAATCAGTTTTAATTCAACAGATAAGTAAATTGAATTCACAACTTATGAATCACAACTGGATGTAATCAAATCATATTGCAAGTATAACCATGGTTTCAAATTCCCCCCTAGCTAAGAGGGGTTTAGTTCCTCATACTCACAGAACAAAGATTATTGAATTGAAACATTGAAAACAAAAGAAAGATTACACCTAAAACGTTCCAGCAATCCTAACTCGAATGGCAGGCACGTCCAAAGGCTCTCCTCCTTCCTCTTTGCTGCGTCACAAAGGTGGGTGAAGTATATGAGATGTGTTTTGGGGTCAGGAATGTGTTTTGGGTGAACGAAAATTGCGGCAAAGGTGTAGGGATGATTTCTGGCGTGAATGGATGAATGAATGGATCATTGGGTGAGTGAATGGAACCTTTTGTGCGGCCAAGGAAGTTTTATTTAAAGACTTTAGGGTAATTAAGCTAAGAAACAATGAATATGACACTTAGAACTCCTTTTTGAAACGCAGCCACAAACTTTGATACATAAAGGGAAGATCACACATACTTAGGGCCGAATTCAACTTTTTGGACCCTTTCTTCAACAACCAACACTTGTGAGCTTAATCTCACTTATTTCGAACCTTTTTCACACTTTTTCACATACTTTTCTTTTTCTTTTCTTTTTCTCACGAATTTTCTTCTTCTTGTTTTTTTTTTCTTTTTTCCTTTTTTTCTACCCGTGCCTCTTTGATACTTTGGCACACACCCACACACAAAAATCCCTTCCCCCACACTTGTTTGCTGCCCAATAATGAACAAAGGGAATTCACTCTAGGTCATGCTTCACCACGCCTTAAGAACAAGGGTAAGGATGGTCCTAATCTAGGCTAGGTAAGGTTAATGTGGGCTAACAAAGAACATAGGCTAAACAAGGCTCAAAAGGGTTAGACCTACAAAACAAATGAGAAAGGGGTGCGGCTGTTTGGCTCTTGGTTCACTAAACAACTTCATCTTGTTATTTGTTATGCACTTCAATATCATGCTTTAAATGAAACGGGTATGAGTTCTAGTATTTGGAACTAAATGATGAAACGCCTTCTAAGTAGCAACCAAGCAAAGAATAATGAGATCATGCAACGACTTTAGAAAACAAGAATGCACAGATTAATAACTCTCCAAAGAACGTTTTAAGCTCAAGTCTCTCAGGGTTGTAGCGTTAGTTTGAGTTTCTTCCTTCAAGCATGTTACAAAAACTGATTTTCTCCTTTTTGATTAAACATAAATTCATGAATTATAACCATAATCAAGCATAAACCAGAGAGCAATTCAAACTTCCATCCATGTTTATAACTTTCCTTAATAGTCATGCAATTAAAAACCGAATCCTCATCATTGTGTTGGAAGGTACCCTAAGACACAAACAAACACACAAAAACAACTCTTTTTGGGTTTTTCAAAGCACTTTTTCAAATTTTTATGAAATTTTCGGATTATCTTTTCAAAACACACTAAAATGCTTCAACACACACTAAAAACACTTAAAAACAGTGAAAAGCAACATTCGAAGTGATAGGTGATAAAATCCCACGAAAATCATGCAAAAACAACTTGTTTACCCCCCCCCCCCCCCCCAACACTTAAACCAAACATTGTCCTCAATGTTTCAAACATAAACTCACAGAAAGCAAACAGCAAACAACACAACTAACTAACATGACACACATGGCAAAGTAAATGCAATAAAGAGTAGAGTTAGGAACGCAAATCTGGGTTTGAGCTGGTTATTCCTAGGTCTTCTTTATTCGAATGCATGGGTTGCCTCCCAATAAGCGCTTGCTTTAACGTCTTGCAGCCGGACGATTCCTCGGTTTAAGCTCCAATGGTACCCACGGCATGGAAGGGAACTTCTTCCACAACCTGCCCCTCAAAGTTCTCAGACAGTGGATCGATGAATGGAAGGGGATAGTGATGTTTGCTGATTGGTGCGTTGTGTTCACTAAGGTTCATGTAAATTCGCCCACCATTGGGGATTTGCTTAGGTACCTGCACCAAAGAAGGGAACCACCTATCAATTTTAATGGGAATTGGATTTGGATTAGGTGGCTTACCTATGTGCTGTGATGAAGTGGCATGATAGGAGCATATTTATGCGACTTAGTTAGCTTGTTTCCTTGCATTTACTTAGTTAGTTTATGTTTATTATAGTGTTTTAAGCTATTTTCGTGTGTTTGTAGGTCCAATTGGCAAAGTTGGCAAGAAAGTGCATTTTAGAGCATTTTGGAGCAATTCTGGGCTGAAATGGATTGCATGCATATGGAGCACAAGGAATGGACGAATTTGAAGTTCAAATGAGGCTAGGAATGTGTTTAAAAGTTGGAGAAACAATTTAAGTCAAAGAAGATAAGGAATCAGCTACAAACATGGAACATTATCCAAACCAACCTTATCTTATCTTAACCTTATCTTATCTTATCCTATCCTAATCTTATCCTATCTTAATTCCAGCTGCAAGGGGGACTCCTTTTCATAATAGGATGCCTAAAACCTGTTTTTAGGAGGTCTTTTCCATCTAGAAACATGCTACAACACTCCTTTCTAGAAGTCCTAAAAATCTGGCGCCCCAAACCTTTCTAGAAGGCCTTTGCCTTGCCTTGCACTCCATCCCCTTCCCTCCAATTGCTGCCGCACCTTCCTTATCCTTATTCCTTTTGGATTCTGATTTAATTAGCCTATTCCCTTGTGGATTTGGATTGTGCAAAGCCTTTTCAGAAATTAATTGGGCTAAACCCCTTTCCTGATGGATTTAAGCCTTGTGCCGCACCCTAGGGCCCTAATCCTTTATTTCTGCTAAGTCCAAGTCGTACCCTGATTTCCCTAGGGTTTGCCATGCCTATATATACATATTTTGAGGCTTTGCTGCAGGTTACCACCCCCTATACCACACCATAATTCGTAGCCATCACCATCCATACACAGAAACACCCTTTGCAGCAAGAAAGAGAGGAGGAGAGCTTTGCCGTGGCTTCCATTGGAGGAGGACCTTGTGCCGCAACAACCTGCAACCATTGGAGACTTCCTGAGTTCTTTCTTCCCTTGTTTTAGTTTCAATGTTTATTTCAAATTGCTTTTCAATTGTTATGAACATGTGTAACTAAGTTTTTCTTAGTTAGAGGTGAATTCGAAGCCATGGACATATGTTTAATACGAATTGATTACCTCCAGTTATTGTTTCGTAAAACATGAATGCGATTCACTTATCTGTTTGATTAAAACTTATTCTTGTATGTGGGTTAAGGGTGCACACTTAGTTTGCATGCATGAATCTGATGCTAAAATATAAGGGAATTTCACCTAATTGTTATGAACTTATATTTATGAGTAGTAAAGGTTGCTAGTCACAATCGTGTTAAGTGAATCCATGGCAGGAGTATCATCATGCTTTTCATAGTTACGAATGCCTTGTCAATGCTTATGATTTTCATAGAACTTAATGATCTTTGAATGTATCTCTATTATGCGTATTCCATGTAGGGAACTTGATCAGAATAATTTGATTGTCGATGCGTTATCCATCCAATTCAATGAATTAAGGAAAATCTGAAAGTTAATTTGTGCAATCACGATTAATTTGGGGCATTGTCATTCATGGTTTAAAGAAACAATACTGGAAATCAATTTGTATGCATATGTTTCATGTGTGGAGAAGGATCCTCTAACTAGCTTTTCACCCTAGAATTCACCTTAATTTCGTTTTAACTTACTTTGTTTGTTGCAATTTACTTAGTTTTGTCAAATTCGTCCAAAAACCCCCTCAGTTCTTATTTGTGTCTTAGTTTTGTCAAATTCGTCCAAATCTGTCCCCTTTCTGTGTTTTGAGTCTTACTAGTCTAGAATTTGTCCAATTCACTCTCTAGTATCTGTTTTGAGTCTATTTAGCTTAGTTTGTGTGTTTTGAGTCAATTTGGTCAGTTTTGAGTCATAAGAGTCTAGTTTAGTGTTTTAGGTTTAAATTGTGTAGATTAGCATCCCTTCTAATCCCCGGCCTAAAACGATCCCTACTTTCATATACTACGTCGATAGCGTTTTAATTTGAGTGTCAAGTAATTTTCACATCATGGCAGCATTGTGAACATTTTTCCCTGCTTTCGGCCTCAAATAAGCAAAACAAGACTCAAAAGACTCTAAATAGACTAATAAGACTCAAAACAGGTTCAAAATACTCAAAACTGCTTAAAAACACTAATTGGACAGATTCTAGACACTAGACACAACTTTGGACGAAAATTGAACTAAACTTGACTCAAAACACACAATGACACAAACTAAGACAGATTCTAACTAATTTGACTCAAACAAGTGAAGGGGGATTGGTTTTAGAGTGAAACTAAGCTAAAACAAACAAAGACTTTAAACTAGGCAGATTTAGACAAACTTGGGTTTTTAGGATGGATGGTGAACTAGCTAGAGGTTTCCTTATCCACACATGATTTATATGCATATAACTTGACTTCCAGTTACGTTTTCATTGAATTACGAATGACAGTGCCCCAGATTAACTGTGTCAATCACTAATTAACCCTCAGATTCTCCTAATTTCATTGAATTGGACGGACAACTCATCTACAACCAAATTATTCTCCTCAATTTCCCTACATGATGATGCGATGTAAAACAAGCACACAAATTAAACCCTCTTTTGACAATTGTAGTATATGAATAAGTAGGGATCGTTCTAAACCGGGGATTAGGAGGGCTTGCTAAAACCTCTAAACTGACTCAAAAACGTAAAAACAAAGTTGAAAACACTAGACTAGACTTAAAAGACTCAAAGCAGGTTCACAAGACTCAAAATAGGCTAAAAACACTCAAAACTGCCTAAAAACACAAACTGGGCAGTTTTGGACTCTAAACACAAATTTGGACGAATTTGGGTTTTAACTTGACACAAGACACTTAAATACACAAACAAAACAGATTTTAAACACTTTGAAACAAGAAAGTGAAAGGGGGGGTTTTGTTTTGGACGAATTTAAATTTAAGAAAACAGATTATAAACTAAAGCAGATTTTGGACGATTTTGGTAAAATATGGATGACGGGCTAGCTAGAGGCTCTTTCTCCACACGTGACATGTATGCAAATGACTCGATTTCCAGTTACTCCTTCATTGAATTATGAATGACAATGCCCCAAATTAACCGTGACATCACTAGTTAACCCTCAGATTTTCCTTGTGTTATTGGATTGGATGACATCATTCGACAACCCAAAGCATTCTTCAAAAGTCCCCTACATGACATCATAATAGAGATACAATCAAAGATCATCACGTTCAATGAAAATCATAAGCATTGACAAAGCACTTGTAACTATGACATCATGATACTCGTGCTAGGAATTGAACTTAACGCGATCGTGACCAGCGACCTTCACTACACATGAATATAAGTTTGTAACGATTATGTGAAACTCCCTTATACTCTAGCATCAGATTTATGCATGCCAACTAAGTATCGATCCTTAATCAACAAACACAAATAAGTTATCAATTCCACAGTTAAGCCAATTACATTCACAACTCACGAATTCATAACTGGAATTTATCAACTCAATTTGCATACATAATCATGGCTTTGAAATCACCCCTAGCCAAGAGGGGTTTAGCCACTCATGTTCACAGCAAAACAAAAGGAAAAGAAATTAAACATTGTAAACATAGAACGAATTACACCTAGAACGCTCCAACAATCAAGCTTGAACGTCCAAGAGTCCTTCCTTCTTCCTCCTTGCTGCGGCACAAAGGTGGGTGAAGTGTATGGGATGTGTTTTGGGTGAAAGGAAGTTGCGGCAAGGGAGTTGGGATGGTTTCTGGCGTGAATGAATGATTGGGTGAGTGAATGGATCTCTTTTGTGCGGCACAAGGAAGGTTTATTTAAGGAATTAGGGTAATAAAGCTAGGGAACAATTTAGGAAACAGAAATTAAATCAAAACCTGAAGGGAAAAAGGAATTAAAGTCAGAATTCCAAGGGAATTGGGCAAGTAGGTGCGGCAAAGGTGGAAAGGGTAAGGCAAGGCCTTGCAAGGCAAGGCAAAAGGGTTTCCTTTCTGTTTTAGGTCCAGATTTTGGGTAATAAAGGGATGCCTTGCACGGCAAGGATGGGGAAAGCAAGGGAAGGTGCGGCAAGAGTTCTTTAGGTACAAGGGAAGTTCACTTTGTGTCCTAAAATGTATAGGAGGCCTTCAATGTTGCTGGAACTTAGGAATATTTAGGATTAGGAAAGGTCAACCCAAAATAGGAAATATTGGCTTAACTTTCCTACTTCAAGTAGGAATCCTTCTTTGATTAGGAATCCTTCTTTGATTAGGAATCCTTCGTTGATTAGGAATCCTAACTTCTTCAAGTCTTCAATTTCGTCCATTCCTTTTGCTCCAAACATGTGATGTCCATCCCAAGCCCAATTTTGCTCCAAAAAGCTCCAAAATGCACTTTCTTGCATACTTTGCCCTTAGAACCTGAAAACACACGAAAATGGCTTAAAAGACTAAAATAACTAAGAAAACACAACATAAATGCACAAGAACAAGCCAACTAAGTCGCCTAAATATGCTCCTATCACATGACATCATAATAGAGACACAATTAGAGATCATTATGCTCAATGAGAATCATAAGCATTGATGAGGCATTCATAACTATGACATCATGTTACTCACACCAAGAATTGAACTTAACACGAATGTTCCAGCAACCTGATAGGAGCATATTTATGCACCTTAGTTAGCTTGTTCTTGTGCATTTATGTTGTTTTTCCTTAGTTAAAGTAGTCTTTTAAGCTAGTTTGATGTATTTTCAGGTTCTAAGGGCAAGTTTGCAAAAAGAAGCAATTTGGAGCATTCTAGAGCATTTTTGGGCCAAGATTGGGTAGTGCAAGCATGGAGGCAAGTTGATGGACGAAATTGAAGATATAAAGGCTTGAAATCAGCTAAGAAGATGGAAGAAAGAAGTCAAAGATAAAGAAGATAAGGAATCAGCTCAAAAGAAGGAGAATTATCCAAAACATTATCTAAAACAACCTTATCTTATCTTATCCAATCCTTATCCTATCTTACCTTACCTTATCCAATCTTATCCTAATCTTATCCTAACCTGTTTTCTTCAGTTTAGGGGACTTAAAACCTGATTTCTAGAAGTCCTATCCCTTGTCCTATAAAAGTGGCGCCCCAAATCCTTCTAGAAACCTCAAAATCTGCCACAAAACACATTCCTTCTAGAACCTTGGAAATCTGGCGTCTCCTTCCCTTCTAGAATCCTTTTTCCTTGCCTTGCAAGGCTTTCTAGAAGCCTTATCCCTCCTTATCCAAACCTGCCGCACCTTAGGCCCTTTCCCATTAGAAATCTGATTGTTTTGAACCTATTTCTGGATGGATTTGGCTTTCTAGAAGTCCTAATCTGATTCATCTAGGGTTTTTGGTGCCTATATATATATATATTTCTCCACCCTTTGCCGTACACACCTTCCATACACACCATTCTCGCCAGAAACTCTTCACCACTATCTGCCGCACCATACATCCATCCTAGCCAATAACCCAGCCTTCTACACCATTCATAAACCCCTAAACCTGTCCCAAGACCTTGTGCCGCAGCAAAGAAGAGGAGGAGGAGAAGCCTGGGACGTGCATGCCATTCAAGTTTGAATTGCTGGAAGTTTTAGGTGTTTTCTTTCCTTTGATTCCAATGTTTAAATTTAATACTCTTTGTTCTGTGAGTACGAGGAACTAAACCCCCTTGGCTAGGGGGTGATTCGAAACCATGTTTATGCTTGCTATATGACTTGATTACCTCTAATTGCGTTTCATAAGTTGTGAATTCAATTTACTTATCTATTTGAATTAAACTGATTTGTGTATGTTGGTTGAGAGTGCACGCTTAATTGTCATGCATAAATCTAATGCTAGGATATAAGGAAGTTTCACCTAATCGTTACAGAATTATATTCACAAGTAGTAAAGGTTGATGATCTCAATTGTGTTAAGTAAATTCTTGGCATAAGTTTCATGCAATTCATAGTAACGAATGCCTCGTCAATGCTTATGGTTTTCATAGAACTTAATGATTCTTGCTTGTATCTCTATTATGCAATTCATGTAGGGAACTTGTGGGGAATGTTTTGGGTTGTCGTATGCAATCATCCAATTCAATAACGTTAGGAAAATCTGAGGGTTAATTAGTGCAATTCACAGTTAATCTGGGGCGTTGAGAATCCATGGTTTATTGAAAAGCAATTAGAAATCTTTTTGTATGCAAGTATGACATGTGTGGAGAAGAACCCCTTAGCTAGCCTTCCATCCATTAATTTAAACCAATTTCGTTTTACAATCTGTTTTGTTTTACAAAGTTTATGTTTTGTTTTCAATTTCGTCAAAACCAATTCCCCCTTTATTTTGAAGTGTCAAATTAGTTAGAAATCAATTTAGTTTGTGTTTTTAAGTGTCTTGAGTCAAGTTATAAACTGTTTTCGTCCAAATTCTTCCTTAGTGCTCAAAACAGCCAGAAAGTGGTTTTAAGGCAGTTTTGAGTGTTTGTTTGCTGTTTTGAGTCTTTTGGTTTGTTTTAGTGTTTTAGAGTATAGTTTTGCATTCTTTGAGTCTAATTTAGTGTTTTAACTTTGTTTTAAGTTTTTGAGTCAGTTTTCAAGTGGTTTAGCAATCCCTCCTAATCCCCGGCCTAGAACGATCCCTACTTACATACTTTGCTACAATTGATAAAAAGAGGGTTTAATTTGTGTGCTTATATATTCCGCATCACAACCTTTACTACTTGTGAGCATAAGTTTGTAACGATTATGTGAAACTCACTTATATCCTAGCATCAAATTTATGCATGCCAATTAAGTGTCGACCCTCAACCAACAAACAGAAATAAGTTCTAATTCAAACAGTTAAGCCAATTGCATTCATACTTCAAGAATCTGTAACTGAAATTTATCAAGTCATATCACACACAAAATCATGGTTTCATAGTAGCCTCTAGCTAAAAACGAATTTAGCCTCTCATGATTACAGCAAGACAAAGGAAAACTAATTTAAACATCGAAAACATAAGGTAGAAAACACCTAAGAACCCCCAGCAATCCAGATTGGGTGCAACACGCTCCAAAGCTGCTCCTCCTCTTCTTCCCCCTTGCAAAGCTGCGGCACAGGTGGGTGTAGGGTTTGTGGATGGTGTTTGGAATGGCTGAGATATGTAGAATTAGTGTGGATGGGTGGTGTGTGCGGCAGAACCCTAAAATATGTATATATATGCATCTCCAAACCCTAGGGAAATCAGATTAGGACTTGGACTTAGCAGAAATTAAGGAATAAAGGCCTCGAGTGCGGCATTATATTTGGAAAAGGAAATGTGGTCCAATTAATCTGTGAAAAGGATTTGTAGAACCCAAATCCACAAGGAAAAGGGCCTAACAAATCAGAATCCAAGAGGGAAAGGGCTTGAGAGGTGCGGCACAATAGGATAAGGGCAAGGGAATGCCTTGCAAGGCAAGGCAAAGGATTCTAGAAGGGAAGGAAGCGCCAGATTTTTAGGGTTCTAGAAAGAATGTGTTTTATGACATATTTTGGGACTTCTAGAAGGGTTTGGGGCGTCACTTTTGTAGGACAAGGGATAGAACTTCTAGAAAGAGTGTTTTGTGGCTGATTTCCAGCCTTTTTATCTTCAAATTCGTCCATCAACTTGCCTCCATGCTTGCACTACCCAATCTTGGCCCAAAAATGCTCTAGAATGCTCCAAATTGCTTCTTTTTTCCATTTTGACACTTAGAACCTACAAACACACAAAAATAGCTTAAAACACTATAATAAGTAGAAACTAACTAAGAAAATGCAAGACATGCTAACTAAGTAGCATAAATATGCTCCTATCATTCTTGCATCCAATTCCATTTGTAAGAACCGTTTCAAGCGCATCGTCATGCAATTGTTCCAAGTGCTCCTGCGCCATTGAATCAATTATATCAATTGCAAAGCAAGAATGATCATCATTAGGATATTTCATAGCTTGAGAAATTTTAAAATCAATAACATCCCCATCAAACTCCATTGTCAGGATACTTGTGAACACATCAATCTTTGTGCGAGCTGTTTTCATGAATGGCCTTTCAAGTAGAATCGGCAATGGGGTGGAATGGGCCGAATCTTCCATCTCTAGCACGTAGAAATCAGCCGGGAAGATAAGATGATTAACCTGCACTAAGACATCCTCCAAAACTCCCTTTGGATAGATCTATCGGCCAATTGAATAATCACTCCATCATTTTTCAATTTGCCCAAGTTCATAGATGCATAAATAGAATAAGGCATGACATTTATTGATGCATGATGCGATGTAAAACAGCACACAAATTAAACCCTCTTGTTGTCAAATTGTAGTAAAGATGCAAGTAGGGATCGTTCTGGACCGGGGATTAGGAGGGCTTGCTAAAACCTCTAAACTGACTCAAAAACATAAAAACAAAGTTAAAAACGTTTGAATACACTCAAAGGACTCAAAACAGGCTTACAAGACTCAAAACAACTTAAAAACACTCAAAACTGCCTAAACACACTAATTGGGTAGTTTCTGACTCAAAACACAACTTTGGACGAATTTAGGGTTTTGGCTTGACTCAAAACACTCCAAAACACAAACAAAACAGATTTTAAACACTTAGAAACAAGAAAGTAAAAGGGGATTGGGTTTTGGACGAAATTAAGCTAAAAACAAAACAGAAACTAAAACTAAACAGATTTGCACGAAATTGGTGAATTGGATGGATGATGAGCTAGCTAGAGGGTTCTTCTCCACACATGACACACTTGCATACAAATCGATCTACAGTTGCTTTTTCAATAAACCATGAATGACAATGCCCCAGATTAACCGTGCCATCACTAATTAACCCTTAAGATTTTCCTTGTATTATTGGATTGGATGACATCATTCGACAACCCAAAGCATTCTTCAAAAGTTCCCTACATGATTAATAGAGATACAATCAAAGATCATTACGTTCTCTGAAAATCATAAGCATTGACAAAACATTCGTAACTATGACATCATGATACTCATGCTAGGAATTTAACTTAACGCGATCGTGACCAGCAACCTTCACTACTTGTGAATATAAGTTTGTAACGATTATGTGAAACTCCCTTATATTCTGATAGGAGCATATTTATGCGACTTTGTTAGCTTGTTTCCTTGCATTTTCTTAGTTAGTTTCTACTTATTATAGTGTCTTAAGTCATTTTCATGTGTTTGTAGGTTCAAGAAGCAAAGTTGGCAAAAAGATGCAATTTGGAGCATTTTAGAGCAGTTTTGGGCTTGGAATGGATATCACAAGTATGGAGCAAGATGGATGGACGAATTTGAAGTTCAAGAGAGGCTAGGAATGTGGAAAAGAGTTGAAGAAATAAATCCAAGTCAAAGAAGATAAGGAATCAGCTACAAAGAAGGAGAATTATCCAAAACATTATCCAAACTACCTTATCTTATTCTTATCTTATCCAAACCTTATCTTATCTTATCTTACCATGCCTTATCTTATCCTATCCTAATCCTTTCCTAACTTAATTCCTGCTGCAAAAGGGATTCAATTTTAGTTTAGGAGACTTAAAAACCTGATTTCTAGGAACCTTATCCCCTCCTACATTGGTGCTGCACCTATCCCTTTTAGAAGTGCCAAAATCAGCCAAATAACACCCTTTCTAGAAATCCCTAAAAAAGTGGCGCCCCAAACCTTCTAGATTCCTTTGATGTTTGACCTTCTAGATGTCCTACTTCCTGCTAGGATTACTTAACCTTTTCCCCTTAGGATTGTGTTTTTGTTTTCCTACACAAACTATGTTTTGCAATCCTTTTCCTACACCAATGTTTGTGCCGCACCTCCTCCTATAAATATACCCTTTTGCTGCACCATTCAATTCACCACCCTCTACCATAACTCACCTACATCCATCCACCACACACTCATTGTGCCGCAGCCTTGCAAGGAAGGAAGGAATCTGGAGCATTTTCTAGGTGTATTCTATCCTTTGTTTTCAATGTTTAATTTTATTTATATTTGTTTGATTGCGAACATGAGGAACTAATTTCTTTATAGTTAGAGGCGAATTCGAAGCCATGGATATATGTTTTATATGAATTGATTTCCTCCAGTTATGATTTCATGAATCGTGAATGTGGTTTGCTTAACTGTTTTATTAAGAACTTGTTCTTGTGTGTTGATTAAGGATGCATACTTAGTTTGCATGCATAAATTTGATGCTAAAATATAAGGGAATTTCACCTAATCGTTATGAACTTATATTTACAAGTAGTGGAGGTTGCTAGTCACGATCGCATTAAGTGAATTCCTGGCAGGAGTGTTGATAGGAGCATATTTCTGCTACTTAGTTAGTGTGTTTTCTTGCATTTGCTTAGCTATTTGTTGCTTAGTATAGTGTTTAAAGTCATTTTCGTGTGTTTTTAGGTCCAAGAAGCAAAGTTGGCAAAAAGATGCATTTTGGAGCATTTTAGAGCAAATCTGGGCTTGGAATGGATAGCACAAGCAATGGGCATGAAGATGGACGAATTTGGAGTCTAAATGGAGTTAGGAATATGTTTCAAGGTTGGAGAAATAAATTCAAATCATTGAAGATAAGGAATCAGCTCAAGAGAAGGAGAATTATCCAAAACATTATCCAAACAACCTTATCTTATCCAACCCTTATCTTATCTTAACAAACCTTATCCTCTCCTAATCCTTTTCTAATGCAATTCCTGGTACAATAAGGGTTTATTTTCTGATTGGGGGACATTTAGATTAAGTTTCTAGAAACCCTAAGCCTTGCCGCACCTAGCCTTCTAGAAAACCTGATTTCCTTGCCTTGCAAGGCTTTCTAGAAGCCTTATCCCTCCTTATCCAAATCTGCCGCACCTTAGGCCCTTTTCCATTGGAAATCTGATTGTTTTGAGCCTATTTCTGGATGGATTTGGCTTTCTAGAAGTCCTAATCTGATTCACCTAGGGTTTTTGGTGCCTATATATATATATTAATCAACCCTTTGCCGTACACACCACCCTCCATATACATCATTCACGCCAGAAATCATCCACCACTCTCTGCCGCCCCTTTCCTTCACCATTCTCCATAGTTTCTGACCTAATTCACCCTCTGCCGTGCCATATCATCCACACAAACCCAGAAAACCCCTCTTGTGCCGCAGCTATTCAAGGAAGGAAGGAGAAGGTGCCACTCTAAGTCGTGACTACTGCTGGAGCGTTCTTAGGTGTTGTCTATCTTTGTTTTCAATGTTTCAATTCAGTTTTCTTTGTTTAATTGCTATCATGAGGAACTAAACCCCTATTAGTTAGAGGGGGAATTTGAAGCCATGAATATATGTTTCTTATGATTTGATTTATGATAGGAGCATATTTATGCACCTTAGTTAGCTTGTTCTTGTGCATTTATGTTGTTTTTCCTTAGTTAAAGTAGTCTTTTAAGCTAGTTTGATGTATTTTCAGGTTCTAAGGGCACGTATGCAAAAGGATGCATTTTGGAGTTTTTTGGAGCACATTTGAGCTTGGAATGGATATCATATGCTTAGAGCCAAGAAGATGGACGAATTTGGAGTCCAAATGGAGTTAGGAATATGTTTCAAGGTCCAATTGACAAAGAGGGCAAAAAGAAGCAATTTGGAGCATTCTAGAGCATTTTTGGGCCAAGATTGGGTAGTGCAAGCATGGAGGCAAGTTGATGGACGAAATTGAAGATATAAAGGCTTGAAATCAGCTAAGAAGATGGAAGAAAGAAGTCAAAGATAAAGAAGATAAGGAATCAGCTCAAAAGAAGGAGAATTATCCAAAACATTATCTAAAACAACCTTATCTTATCTTATCTTATCCAATCCTTATCTTATCTTATCCAATCTTATCCTACTCTTATCCTAACCTGTTTTCTTCAGTTTAGGGGACTTAAAACCTGATTTCTAGAAGTCCTATCCATTCCCCTACAAAAGTGGCGCCCCAAATCCCTCTAGAAGCCCCAAAATCTGCCACAAAACACATTCTTTCTAGAACCCTATAAATCTGGCGTCTCCTTCCCTTCTAGAATCCTTTTTCCTTGCCTTGCAAGGCTTTCTAGAAGCCTTATCCCTCCTTATCCAAACCTGCCGCACCTTAGGCCCTTTCCCATGAGAAATCTGATTGTTTTAAACCTATTTCTGGATGGATTTGGCTTTCTAGAAGTCCTAATCTGATTCACCTAGGGTTTTTGGTGCCTATATATATATTTCTCCACCCTTTGCCGCAGGTTACACACCCTCCATACACACCATTCTCGCCAGAAACTCTTCACTACTATCTGCCGCACCATACATCCATCCTAGCCATTAACCCAGCCTTCTACACCATTCATAACCCCCTAAATCTGTCCCAAGACCTTGTGCCGCAGCAAAGAAGAGGAGGAGAAGGAGCCTGGGACGTGCATGCCATTCAAGTTTGAATTGCTGGAAGTTTTAGGTGTTTTCTTTCCTTTGATTTCAATGTTTAAATTTAATACTCTTTGTTCTGTGAGTATGAGGAACTAAACCCCCTTTGGCTAGGGGGGGATTCGAAACCATGTTTATGCTTGCTATATGATTTGATTACCTCTAATTGCGTTTCATAAGTTGTGAATTCAATTTACTTATCTGTTCATATTAAACTGATTTGTGTGTGTTGATTGAGGTGGCCAACTTAGTTTGCATGCATAAATCTAATGCTAGGATATAAGGAAGTTTCACCTAATCGTTACAGAATTATATTCACAAGTAGTAAAGGTTGATGATCTCAATTGTGTTAAGTAAATTCTTGGCATAAGTTTCATGCAATTCATAGTAACGAATGCCTCGTCAATGCTTATGGTTTTCATAGAACTTAATGATTCTTGCTTGTATCTCTATTATGCAATTCATGTAGGGAACTTGTGGGGAATGTTTTGGGTTGTCGTATGCAATCATCCAATTCAATAACGTTAGGAAAATCTGAGGGTTAATTAGTGCAATTCACAGTTAATCTGGGGCGTTGAGAATCCATGGTTTATTGAAAAGCAATTAGAAATCTTTTTGTATGCAAGTATGACATGTGTGGAGAAGAACCCCTTAGCCAGCCTTTCATCCATTCACTTTAACCAATTTCGTTTTACAATCTGTTTTGTTTTACAAAGTTTATGTTTTGTTTTCAATTTCGTCAAAACCAATTCCCCCTTTATTTTGAAGTGTCAAGTTAGTTAGAAATCAATTTAGTTTGTGTTTCTGAGTGTTTTGAGTCAAGTTATAAACTGTTTTCGTCCAAATTCTTCTTTAGTGCTCAAAACTGCCCAGAAAGTGGTTTTAAGGCAGTTTTGAGTGTTTGTTTGCTGTTTTGAGTCTTTTGGTTTGTTTTAGTGTTTTAGAGTATAGTTTTGCATTATTTGAGTCTAATTTAGTGTTTTAACTTTGTTTTAAGTTTTTGAGTCAGTTTTCAAGTGGTTTAGCAATCCCTCCTAATCCCCGGCCTAGAACGATCCCTACTTACATACTTTGCTACAATTGATAAAAAGAGGGTTTAATTTGTGTGCTTATATATTTTGCATCAAATTTTTGGCGCCGTTGCCGGGGATTAGCAACTTTTCTAATCCCTTGGTTCTTTTCTTTTCGTTTATTTTGTTTTTGTTTTAGTTTCTGACTTTGTGTTGTTTTCTTGTTTTCTTTAGCTAATCCCCTTTGTTTTTGTTTGTGTCTTTTACTTTTGATATTTGATTTAGTTTTGTTTCCTTGATTTTCAGGTACTAGAGAAGTAAGACATGGATTTTGCTACCATTCAAGCTCAATTGGCGAAACTTACTTCTCAATTGTCACAATATGCCGAAAGGACCACAATGCACACTGCCCCTACATTTAATGTACCCTATGGGCAAGGACATCAAACTCATCAATTCACTGCGAATGGAGGTGCTTGGGGTTATCAAGGCCATAACCAATCAAGGGACAACCTGTTTTCCAACGCTTACAATTCTGATTGGAGAGATTATTCAGATTATAGGTGGGGGCAACCTCAACAATTTCAACAAGGTGGATATTGGCAGCAAGATGAGGAGTTCTATTCAAGACCTATGCAGCCACCACAGCCTTCCCCACAACAATTCCAATCGAATTCAAGTATGTCCATGACTTATGATGAAATTCTTGGTGTACTATCTTCTTTCACGCAGGGCTCACACCAAGAAGGATATTGGCAGCCATCTGAGGAGTTCTATACAACGCCATATGAACCACCACAGCCTCAACCATATTCGGCCCAACCAAGTTCAGGTTCGTCAATGGATAATGATAAAATTCTTGAGTTACTCACTTCTTTATCTCAGGGACAAGAAAACCAAAACAAAAAGGTGGACCATTTGGAAAAGCAAATTGGGCAGATTGCAGAGTTCATGGTACAAATTCAAGAAGAACGTGAACTCTCCAACTCAACTACTGTCAATTCGATGGGAGACTTTGAAATTACTGAAGCTATCACTTTGGAAAGTGCTATGGAGGTTGGAGCTGACCTAAAAACGTCCAAACATAGCCTAGAAGTGGATGAGGAGCTGCTGATTGAGGAGGAGGAAGAAGACACACCCACAGCAAGGGAAGAACAACCCTTGCCGCAGCCCCCTAAGCCCTCTCAACCACCCACCACAAGTAAGGACGTCCCAAATTCATTTAATTCTAATGTTATTCCTCCAAATGTCCCTTTTGCTCGCAGGTTTTTGATTCCCAAGAAAGAAGAGAGTGAAAAGGACATCATGCCAACCCTTGCAAAGGTGCAAAGTGATATCCCAATTCTTGGCACACTAAATCAAGTTCCAGATTGTGTTGCAGTGTTCAAAGAACCTTATATGTCGAGAAGAATGATTCAAGAGCAAGAAGTGGCTGGAGCATATGAAGAATGCATCAAGGAGGATGTTCAGGAGACAACAAAGGCCAAAGAAGTTCAATTTTATGACACGGGACAAGTCACAACCATCACATTCAATCTGGCCAAGTTCAAAATCCCTGAAACATTCAACAATGTGGTGTTTGTAATTGAGTTTGCGTCGGAGCAAACAAGTAAGCCATCTTCTCCAATTTCAATTTTGTTTTCTACTAACTGGCTGATTTTAATGATTCAGGCACCCACATTAGTGTTTCAACCATTGCCGGATCATTTCAAGTATCACCGCCCATTCGAAGATCACCTACATGCCGTGGGTACCAATCTGGAATGAATGGGCGTTTCGTCCGGCTGTACGACGTTAAAACAAGGGCTACTTGGGAGGCAACCCATGCATTCAACAAAGGAAGACCTAGGGAGCACTCCAATTCCAGATTTGAGTTCCTAAACCCTTCTCTTTGTTATTGTTTTCGTTTCTGCCTTGTTTCTTGTTTAGTTGCTGTTTTGTTTGTTTGTTTGTTTATTTGTGTTAGGTTATGCTTGAAACATTGAGGACAATGTTTGATTTAAGTGTGGGGGGGTAACCAAAATGTTTTGATGCAAATTCGTAGGGTTTTATCACCCATAACTTCTAATGTTGTTCCTTGCTGTTTTTAAGTGTTTTGGTGTGTTTTAGTGTGTTTTGACTCAAAAATCCGAAAATCCCATAAAAATTTGAAAAATGGTTTTAAAAAACCCAAAAAAGAGTTGTTTTTGTGTGTTTGTTTGTGTCTTAGGGTACCTTCCAACACAATGATGAGGATTCGGTTTGTAATTGCATGACTGTTAAAGAGAGTTGTAAACATGGATGAAAGTTTGATTTACTCTGTGGTTTATGCTTGGTTGTGGTTATAACTTATGAATTCACATGCAATCATAAAAGAAAAATCAGTTTTTGTAACATGCTTGAAGGAAGAATCTCAAACTAACGCTACAACCCTGAGAGACTTGAGCTTAAAACGTTCTTTGGAGAGTTAAAAATCTGTGCATTTGTTGTTTTCTAAAATCGTTGCATGATCTCATCATTCTTTGCTTGGTTGCTACTTGGAAGGCGTTTCATTATTTAGTTCCAAATACTAGAACTCATACCTGTTTCATTCAAAGCATGAAATTGATTAGCATAACACATAATCAAGATGAAGTGTTTAGTAAACCAAGAGCCAAATAGCCGTACCCCATGTTCATATGTATTTGTAGGTTTCAACCCCTTTGAGCCATATTTAGCCTATTTTCTTTGTTAACCCATATTATCCTCACCTAGCCTAGATTAGGATCACTATCCATACCTTTGTTCTTGAAGCATAGTAATGCATGACTCAATATGAATTCCTTTTGATCATTGTTTGGCAGAAAACAAGTGTGGGGGAAGTGAGTTTTGTTGTGGGTGTGCCAAAGTCTTGAATGAGGCACGGGTAGAAAGAGAAAAAAAGAGCAAAAAAAAAAACAAAGAAAAGAAAAATTCGTGGAAAAAGAAAAAGAAGAAGAAAAAGTTGTGAAGAAGTATGGAAAGTGTTCAAAATAAGTGAGATTAAAGCTCACAAGTGTTGGTTGTTGAAGGAAGGGTCCAAAACATTGAATCCGGCCCTAATTGTTGCTTGAATCTTCCCTTTGTGTTTAAAAGTTGATTTCTGCATGCTAAAGGGAATTCTAAGTTCAATTTCATTATTTTGCTTGCTATTGCTTTAAGAACCTTTGTTTTCCATATCCTTTCGTTGTTAGCCAACTCCCCAAGCCCCGTTACAACCCTTGACTTTAATCTTGAGTGTTGTGTGTTTCAATATGTGGAGTTTGGGATTGGTATGAGCATATGGTGTCACTGGTTCTCGCATCTAAGTAGTAGCATTCCATTCATGAGATCATATCTAAACATGTTATTAACTCCAGAAATTGCTTTCTTTGTTGTAAACATATGTGAGTGTTCGTTTTCATATTTACATCAATCTTCTCACATATACCTAGTGTAGGGTGTGTAGTCAGAAAATGTGTGTGAAAATAGAGTGCATATCTAGTAAGGAATTGAGGGAATTCTCTAAGGCATGTTACTACATTCAAAACATCGTTTTAATTGGTTATTTGTGAACTAGTAAGTAGTGACTATGATTAAGTATGTGCTTAAGCGTAAAGATGGCCAAAATCTGTGGGAATGATGATTTTTAACATGTCATGTGTATTGGAAATCCCTGAGACAATTGTTGGAAGGTTTAGGTTGTGTTATACTTGTTTTGTTTCGTTTTGTTTACTTTGTTTCGTTTTGCTCGAGGACTAGCAAAAGCTAAGTGTGGGGGAATTTGATAGGAGCATATTTATGCACCTTAGTTAGCTTGTTCTTGTGCATTTATGTTGTTTTTCCTTAGTTAAAGTAGTCTTTTAAGCTAGTTTGATGTATTTTCAGGTTCTAAGGGCACGTATGCAAAAGGATGCATTTTGGAGTTTTTTGGAGCACATTTGAGCTTGGAATGGATATCATATGCTTAGAGCCAAGAAGATGGACGAATTTGGAGTCCAAATGGAGTTAGGAATATGTTTCAAGGTCCAATTGACAAAGAGGGCAAAAAGAAGCAATTTGGAGCATTCTAGAGCATTTTTGGGCCAAGATTGGGTAGTGCAAGCATGGAGGCAAGTTGATGGACGAAATTGAAGATATAAAGGCTTGAAATCAGCTAAGAAGATGGAAGAAAGAAGTCAAAGATAAAGAAGATAAGGAATCAGCTCAAAAGAAGGAGAATTATCCAAAACATTATCTAAAACAACCTTATCTTATCTTATCTTATCCAATCCTTATCTTATCTTATCCAATCTTATCCTACTCTTATCCTAACCTGTTTTCTTCAGTTTAGGGGACTTAAAACCTGATTTCTAGAAGTCCTATCCATTCCCCTACAAAAGTGGCGCCCCAAATCCCTCTAGAAGCCCCAAAATCTGCCACAAAACACATTCTTTCTAGAACCCTATAAATCTGGCGTCTCCTTCCCTTCTAGAATCCTTTTTCCTTGCCTTGCAAGGCTTTCTAGAAGCCTTATCCCTCCTTATCCAAACCTGCCGCACCTTAGGCCCTTTCCCATGAGAAATCTGATTGTTTTAAACCTATTTCTGGATGGATTTGGCTTTCTAGAAGTCCTAATCTGATTCACCTAGGGTTTTTGGTGCCTATATATATATTTCTCCACCCTTTGCCGCAGGTTACACACCCTCCATACACACCATTCTCGCCAGAAACTCTTCACTACTATCTGCCGCACCATACATCCATCCTAGCCATTAACCCAGCCTTCTACACCATTCATAACCCCCTAAATCTGTCCCAAGACCTTGTGCCGCAGCAAAGAAGAGGAGGAGAAGGAGCCTGGGACGTGCATGCCATTCAAGTTTGAATTGCTGGAAGTTTTAGGTGTTTTCTTTCCTTTGATTTCAATGTTTAAATTTAATACTCTTTGTTCTGTGAGTATGAGGAACTAAACCCCCTTTGGCTAGGGGGGGATTCGAAACCATGTTTATGCTTGCTATATGATTTGATTACCTCTAATTGCGTTTCATAAGTTGTGAATTCAATTTACTTATCTGTTCATATTAAACTGATTTGTGTGTGTTGATTGAGGTGGCCAACTTAGTTTGCATGCATAAATCTAATGCTAGGATATAAGGAAGTTTCACCTAATCGTTACAGAATTATATTCACAAGTAGTAAAGGTTGATGATCTCAATTGTGTTAAGTAAATTCTTGGCATAAGTTTCATGCAATTCATAGTAACGAATGCCTCGTCAATGCTTATGGTTTTCATAGAACTTAATGATTCTTGCTTGTATCTCTATTATGCAATTCATGTAGGGAACTTGTGGGGAATGTTTTGGGTTGTCGTATGCAATCATCCAATTCAATAACGTTAGGAAAATCTGAGGGTTAATTAGTGCAATTCACAGTTAATCTGGGGCGTTGAGAATCCATGGTTTATTGAAAAGCAATTAGAAATCTTTTTGTATGCAAGTATGACATGTGTGGAGAAGAACCCCTTAGCCAGCCTTTCATCCATTCACTTTAACCAATTTCGTTTTACAATCTGTTTTGTTTTACAAAGTTTATGTTTTGTTTTCAATTTCGTCAAAACCAATTCCCCCTTTATTTTGAAGTGTCAAGTTAGTTAGAAATCAATTTAGTTTGTGTTTCTGAGTGTTTTGAGTCAAGTTATAAACTGTTTTCGTCCAAATTCTTCTTTAGTGCTCAAAACTGCCCAGAAAGTGGTTTTAAGGCAGTTTTGAGTGTTTGTTTGCTGTTTTGAGTCTTTTGGTTTGTTTTAGTGTTTTAGAGTATAGTTTTGCATTATTTGAGTCTAATTTAGTGTTTTAACTTTGTTTTAAGTTTTTGAGTCAGTTTTCAAGTGGTTTAGCAATCCCTCCTAATCCCCGGCCTAGAACGATCCCTACTTACATACTTTGCTACAATTGATAAAAAGAGGGTTTAATTTGTGTGCTTATATATTTTGCATCAATTTACTCCAGTTATGATTTCATAAATTGTGAATGTGGTTTACTTATCTGTTTTATTAAGAACTTGTTCTTGTGTGTTGATTAAGGATGCATACTTAGTTTACATGCATGAATTTGATGCTAGAATATAACGGAATTTCACCTAATCGTTATGAACTTATATTCACAAGTAGTAAAGGTTGCTAGTCACAATCATGTTAAGTAAACCCTTGACACACAAATTAAACCCTATTGATGACAATTGTAGTAAAGATGCAAGTAGGGATCGTTCTAAACCGGGGATTAACTAGGGATGCTAATCAACACAAATTAGACTCAAAAACACTAAACTAGACTCTATTGACTCAAAACTAATTTAAAACACTAAAAACAGCAAGAAACAATAACAAAGACTCAAATCTAGACCTAACAAGTGATTTTGACGAAAATAGAACTTAAAAGACTCAAACAACTAAGAGAAAACAGGTTTTGACTCTAAAAACAAGTTTAAATGAAAGGGGGATTGTTTTTGACGAATTTAAAACTAAACAAACAAAATTGTAAAGACAACTTAAAAAGGCACGAAATTGGTGATTTGAATGGGTGAATGGCTAGTTAGAGGGATCCTTATCCACACATAAACATATGCATACAACTTGATTCCCAGTTACTCTTTCGATAAATCATGAATGACAATGTTCCGAATTAATTGTATTGAACTAATTAATTCCCAGATTCCCCTAAGTTCATTGAATTGAATGGATAACGCATCACAACCAAATTATTCTTATCAAGTTCCCTAACTATGGAATACGCATGATAGAGATACATATCAAAGATCATTAAGTTCCATGGAAATCATAAACATTGACAAGGCATTCATAACTATGGAATACGCATGTTAATCCAGCCTAGGGTTTACTTAACACAATTGTGACTAGCAACCTTTACTACTTGTGAATATAAGTTCATAACGATTAGGTGAAATTCCCTTATATCCTAGCATCAAATTTATGCATGCAAATCAAGTGTCGACCCCCAACCCACATACATAAACAAGTTCTTAATAAGCACAGAAAAGTAAACCACATTCATAATTTATGAAATCGTAACTGGAGTGAATCAAATCATAAGAAACATATATTCATGGCTTCAAATTCCCCCTCTAACTAATAGGGGTTTAGTTCCTCATGACAGCAATTAAACAAAGAAAACTAAATTGAAACATTGAAACCAAGGATAGACAACACCTAAGAACGCTCCAGCAATAGTCACGACTTAGAGTGGCACCTTCTCCTTCCTTCCTTGAATAGCTGCGGCACAAGAGGGGTTTTCTGGGTTTGTGTGGATGATATGGCACGGCAGGGGGTAGGGGATGATTTCTGGCGTGATTGGTTGTGTATGGAGGGTGGTGTGCACGGCAAAGGATTGATTTGTATATATATAGGCACCAAAACCCTAGGTTAATCAGATTGGGACTTCTAGAAAACCAAATCCATTCAGAAATAGGCTCAAAACAATCAGATTTCCAATGGGAAAGGGCCTTAGGTGCGGCACAATAGGATAAGGTGGGATAAGGCTTCTAGAAAGCCTTGCAAAGCAAGGAAACCAAGTTTTCTGGAAAGCTAGGTGCGGCAAGGCTTAGGATTTCTAGAAACTTAATTTAAATGTCCCCCAATCAGAAAATAAACCCTCATTGTACCAGGAATTGAATTAGAAAAGGATTAGGATAGGATAAGGTTTGTTAAGATAAGATAAGGATTGGATAAGATAAGATAAGATAAGATAAGGTTGTTTTGGATAATCCTCCTTCTTTTGAGCTGATTCCTTATCTTCAATGATTTGAATTTATTTCTCCAACCTTGAAACATAATCCCAACTCCATTTAAACTCCAAATTCGTCCATCTTCATGCCCATTGCTTGTGCTATCCATTCCAAGCCCAGATTTGCTCTAAAATGCTCCAAAATGCATCTTTTTGCCAACTTTGCTTCTTGGACCTAAAAACACACGAAAATGAGTTTAAACACTATACTAAGCAACAAATAGCTAAGCAAATGCAAGGAAACACACTAACTAAGTAGCATAAATATGCTCCTATCAGTTATCCATTCAATTCAATGAACTTAGGGAAATCTGAGAATTAATTAGTTCTATACAATTAATTTGGAACATTGTCATTCATGGTTTATCGAAAGAGTAACTGGGAATCAAGTTGTATGCATATGTTTATGTGTGGATAAGGATCCTTCTAACTAGTTTTCACCCCTAAATTCACCTTTATCTCTTTCAATTTACTTTGTTTGCTTAAATCTGCTTAGTTTTGCTTAAATCGTCCAAAAACCCCCTTAGTTCTTAATTGAGTCTTAGTTTGTTTAAATTCGTCCAAATCTGTCTCCTTTTAGTGTTTTGAGTCTAACTAGTCCAAAAGTCATCCAATTCATCCCTTAGAATCTGTTTTGAGTCTGTTTAAGTTAGTTTGGTTGTTTTGAGTCTATTTAGCCTGTTTTGAGTCTCTAGTGTCTAGAATCTGCCTAGTTGAGTTTTATTTGTTGTTTTAAGTTTGTTTTGTGTTATTTGAGTCAAGTTAGGTTGTTTAAAGGTGTCTAGAGTTAAAATTCGTCCAAATTGATCCCTAGTACTTGTTTTCATTGTTTTAAGTCCAGTTTATTGTTTTAGTGTTTTAGAGTTTAATTTGTATAGATTAGCATCCCTTCTAATCCCCGGCCTTAAACGATTCCTACTTTCATATACTACGTCGATAGGGTTTTAATTTGAGTGTCAAGTAATTCTCATATCAAATTTTGGCGCCGTTGCCGGGGATTAGCAAATTTGCTAATCCCCCGTGTTTCTGTTTGTGTTTTTATTTTTACGTTTGAGTTTTTGATTTTGAGTCGTTTTGTTTTCTTTGTTTCAGGTACTAGACATGGCAATTGCCAACATTCAAGCTCAATTGGCCAATCTTACTTCTCAATTGTCCCAGATTGCCAAAAGAACCACATTGCACACTGCCCCTACATTTAATGTACCCTATGGGCAAGGACATCAAACTCGTCAATTCACTGCAAACGGAGGTGCTTGGGGTTATCAAAGCCATAACCAATCAAGGGACAACATGTTTTCCAACGCTTACAATTCGGATTGGAGAGATTATTCAGATTATATGTGGGAGGAACCTCAACAAATTCAACAAGGTGGATATTGGCAGCAAGAGGAGGAGTTCTATTCAAGATCTGTGCAGCCACCACAACCTCCCCCACAACAATTCCAATCGAATTCAAGTATGCCTATGAGTTATGATGAAATTCGTGACGTACTAACCTCTTTGAAGCAGGGCTCACAACAAGAAGGGTATTGGCAGCCATCTGAGGAGATCTATCAAAAGCCATATGAACCACCACAGCCTCAACCTGCCCAAACCAAATCAGGTTCGTCCGTTGATAATGATAGAATTCTTCAAGTACTAACCTCTTTGACGCAGGACATACAGAGCATAAAGAATCAAGCTAAAGAGGTGGACGATTTAAAGAAACAAATGGGGCAGATGGCGGAGTTCATAGGACAAATGCAAGAACAAAGCAAACTCTTCAACTCAACTATTGTCAATTCGATGGGAGATGTTGCAATTGCTGAAGTTATCACTTTAGAAAGTGGTATGGAGGTTGATGCTGAACCAAAAACGTCCAAACATACCCTAGAAGTGAACAAAGAGCTGCTGTTCAAAGAGAAGGAGGAAGATTCAGCCAAGACAAGCTTAGAAGAAGCCTTGTTGCAACACCCAATCATCTCTCATCCTTTGCCGCAGACCCCTAGTGCTTCTAAGCCATCCAGTCAAGGTAAGTTGGGTTCAAATTCAGTTCAATCTAATGTTATTCCTCCAAATGCACCTTTTCCTCGCAGATTTTTAATTCCCAAGAAAGATGAAAGTGAAACAGACATCGTGGAAGCCCTTCCCAAGGTGCAAAATGATATCCCGATTCTTGATACACCAAATCCAATTCCAAAATGTGTTGAATTTCTGAAAGAACCTGGTACATCAAGAAGAATGATTCAAGAGAAAGAAGTGGCTGGAGAATATCAAGAATGGATCAAAGAGGATGTTCATAAGACAATAAAACCAAAAGAAGTTGAATTTTATGACACGAGACAAGTTACAACCATCACATTCAATCTGGCCAAGTGCAAAATTCCTGAAACTTTCAACGATGTGGTGTTTGTCCTTGAGTTCTCGTCGGAGCAAACAAGTAAGCCACCTCCCCGAATTTCAATTCTGTTTTATACTAATATGTTGCTAATGATTCAGGCACCCACACTAGAATTTAAACCATTGCCGGATCATTTCAAGTATCACCTTCCATTCAAAGATCATGTCCATGCCGTGGCCTCCAATGAAGCATAATAGAAGGAAGAATCGTCCGGCTGGAAGACGTTAAAGCAAGCGCTTCTTGGGAGGCAACCCATGTGTTCAAACGAGAGAACGATGGAATTCTAGCTCCAAAACCAGATTTGCGTTCTTAAACTCTCTCTCTTTATTGCTTTTCCTTTGCCATTTTGTTATGTTAGTTAGTTGTGTTGATTGCTGTTTGCTTTCTGTGAGTCTATGTTTGAAACATTGAGGACAATGTTTGGTTTAAGTGTGGGGGGGTAACAAAGTGTTTTTTGCATGAAATTCGTGGGTTTTTATCACCTATCACTTTGAATGTTGTTTTCAGTGTTTTTAAGTGTTTTTAAGCTGTTCTGGAGTCTTTTAGTGTGTTTTGAAAAGAAAAATCCGAAAATCCCATAAAAATTTGAAAAATGGTTTTAAAAAACCCAAAAAGAGTTGTTTTTGTGTGTTTGTTTGTGTCTTAGGGTACCTTCCAACACAATGATGAGGATTTGGTTTTTAATTGCATAACTGTTAAAGAAAGTTACAAACATGGATGAAAGTTTGAATTGCTCTTTGGTTTATGCTTGGTTGTAGTTGACATTCATGAATTCACATGTAATCACAAAAAGGATAAAATCAGTTTTTGTAACATGCTTGAAGGAAGTAACTCAAACTAACGCTACAACCCTGAGAGACTTGAGCCTTTAACGTTCTTTGGAGAGTTAAAAATCTGTGCATTCTTTGTTTTCTAAAGTCGTTGCATGATCTCATTATTCTTTGCTTGGTTGCTACTTGGAATGCGTTTCATCATTTAGTTCCAAATACTAGAACTCATACCCGTTTCATTCAAAGCATGAAATTGATTAGCATAACACATAATCAAGATGAAGTTGTTTAGTTTAAAACCAGAGCCAAAAAGCCTAACCCTTTGCATATGTATTGTAGGTTTAACCCTTTTGAGCCTTGTTTAGCCTATGTTCTTTGTTTACCCACATTATCCTTACCTAGCCTAGATTAGGACCATCCTTACCCTTGTTCTTAAGGCATAGTGAGCATGACCTAAGAATGAATTCCCTTTGTTCGTTATTTGGGCAGCAAACAAGTGCGGGGGAAGGGATTTATGTGTCTGATTGTGTGCCAACAAAGTATCAAAAAGGGCACGGGTAGAAGCAGAAAGAAAAAAAAAAAAAAAAAAAAAAAAAAAGAAAAAGAAAAATTCGTGTGAAAAAGAAAAGGAAAAGAAAAGTTGTGAAAAAGTATGAAAAGTGTTCAAAATAAGTGAGATTCAAGCTCACAAGTGTTGATTGTTGAAGAAGGGGTCCAAAAAGTTGAAATTGGCCCTAAGTATGTGTTTTCTTCCCCTTTGTGTTCAAAGTGTACGGCTGCATTCAAGAAAGGGAGTTCTAAGTGTCATATTCATTGCTTTGCTTGCTATTGCTTTAAGAACGTTCGTTTTCCTTACCTTTCTTTGTTAGCCAATACCCCCTAGCCCCGTTATAACCCTATACTTCAATCTTGAGTGTTGTGTGTTTCAATATGTGGAGTTTGGGATTGGTATGAGCATATGGTGTCCCTGGTTCTCGCGTCTAAGTAGTAGCATTCCGTTCATGAGATCATATCTATACATGCATTCCAGAAATTGCTTTCTTTGTCATAAACATATATGTGAGTATTAGTTTCATGTTTACATCAATCTTCTCACATATAACTAGTGTAGGGAGTGTAGTCAGAAAATCTATGTGATTGAGTGCATATCTAGTAAGGAATTGAGGGATTCTCTAAGGCATGTTACTACATTCAAAATGTTGTTTTAATTGATTAAATGCGAGCTAATGTGTGGTAACTTTGATTAAGTATGTGCTCAAGGGTAGGGATAACTAAAATCTGTGGGAGTAATGATCTTTGGCATGTTATGTATCATTGAAGATCCCTGAGGTGAACGTTGGAAGGTTTAGGTTACGTTTTGTTTGTTTTGTTTTGCTTGAGGACTAGCAAAAGCTAAGTGTGGGGGAATTTGATAGGAGCATATTTATGCGACTTAGTTAGCTTGTTTTCATGCATTTACGTTGTTAGTTCTTAGTTAATTTTGTATTTTAAGCTATTTTCGTGTATTTGTAGGTTCAAAGTGTCAAGATGGCAAAAAGAGGCAATTTGGAGCATTCTAGAGCATTTTTGGGCCAAGATTGGGTAGTGCAAGCATGGAGGCAAGTTGATGGACGAAATTGAAGATATAAAGGCTTGAAATCATCTAAGAAGATGGAAGAAAGAAATTGAAGATAAAGAAGATAAGGAATCAGCTCAAAAGAAGGAGAATTATCCAAAACATTATCTAAAACAACCTTATCTTATCTTATCTTACCCAATCCTTATCTTATCTCACCTTATCTTATCCTAACCTTATCCTAACCTGTTTTCTTCAGTTTAGGGGACTTAAAACCTGATTTCTAGAAGTCCTATCCATTCCCCTACAAAAGTGGCGCCCCAAACTCTTCTAGAAACCCCAAAATCTGCCCAGAAACACATTCTTTCTAGAAGCCTAAAAATCTGGCGTCTCCTTCCCTTCTTGAATCCTTTTTCCTTGCCTTGCAAGGCATTCCCTGCCCTTATCCTATTGTGCCGCACCTTAGGCCCTTTCCCATTAGAAATCTGATTGTTTTGAACCTATTTCTGGATGGATTTGGCTTTCTAGAAGTCCTAATCTGATTCATCTAGGGTTTTTGGTGCCTATATATATATATTTCTCCCCCCTTGCTGCAGACACCACCCTCCATATACATCATTCACGCCAGAAATCATCCACCACTCTCTGCCGCCCCTTTCCTTCACCATTCTCCATAGTTTCTGACCTAATTCACCCCCTGCCGTGCCATATCATCCACACAAACCCAGAAAACCCCTCTTGTGCCGCAGCTATTCAAGGAAGGAAGGAGAAGGTGCCACTCTAAGTCGTGACTACTGCTGGAGCGTTCTTAGGTGTTGTCTATCCTTGTTTTCAATGTTTCAATTCAGTTTTCTTTGTTTAATTGCTATCATGAGGAACTAAGCCCCTATTAGTTAGAGGGGGAATTTGAAGCCATGAATATATGTTTCTTATGATTTGATTTACTCCAGTTATGATTTCATAAATTGTGAATGTGGTTTGCTTAACTGTTTTATTAAGAACTTGTTCTTGTGTGTTGATTAAGGATGCATACTTAGTTTACATGCATGAATTTGGTGCTAGAATATAAGGGAATTTCACCTATTCGTTATGAACTTATATTCACAAGTAGTAAAGGTTGCTAGTCACAATCATGTTAAGTAAACCCTAGGCTGGATTAACATGCGTCTTCCATAGTTATGAATGCCTTGTCAATGTTTATGATTTCCATGGAACTTAATGATCTTTGATATGTATCTCTATCATGCGTATTCCATAGTTAGGGGACTTGATAAGAATAATTTGGTTGTGATGCGTTATCCATTCAATTCAATGAACTTAGGGAAATCTGAGAATTAATTAGTTCTATACAATTAATTTGGAACATTGTCATTCATGGTTTATCGAAAGAGTAACTGGGAATCAAGTTGTATGCATATGTTTATGTGTGGATAAGGATCCTTCTAACTAGTTTTCACCCCTAAATTCACCTTTATCTCTTTCAATTTACTTTGTTTGCTTAAATCTGCTTAGTTTTGCTTAAATCGTCCAAAAACCCCCTTAGTTCTTAATTGAGTCTTAGTTTGTTTAAATTCGTCCAAATCTGTCTCCTTTTAGTGTTTTGAGTCTAACTAGTCCAAAAGTCATCCAATTCATCCCTTAGAATCTGTTTTGAGTCTGTTTAAGTTAGTTTGGTTGTTTTGAGTCTATTTAGCCTGTTTTGAGTCTCTAGTGTCTAGAATCTGCCTAGTTGAGTTTTATTTGTTGTTTTAAGTTTGTTTTGTGTTATTTGAGTCAAGTTAGGTTGTTTAAAGGTGTCTAGAGTTAAAATTCGTCCAAATTGATCCCTAGTACTTGTTTTCATTGTTTTAAGTCCAGTTTATTGTTTTAGTGTTTTAGAGTTTAATTTGTATAGATTAGCATCCCTTCTAATCCCCGGCCTTAAACGATCCCTACTTTCATATACTACGTCGATAGGGTTTTAATTTGAGTGTCAAGTAATTCTCACATCAATCATGTTAAGTAAATCCAAGGCAGAATTAACATGCAGTTCATAGTTATGAATGCCTTGTCAATGTTTATGATTTCCATGGAACTTAATGATCTTTGATATGTGTCTCTATCATGCGTATTCCATAGTTAGGGAACTTGATAAGAATAATTTGGTTGTGATGCGTTATCCATTCAATTCAATGAACTCAGGGAAATTTGAGAATTGATTAGTGCAATACAATTAATTCGGAGCATTGTCATTCATGGTTTATCGAAAGAATAACTGGAAATCAATTTGTATGCATATGTTCATGTGTGGAGAAGAACCCTCTAACTAGCTTTTCGCCCTTGAATTCACCTTAATTTCGTTTTAACTTACTTTGTTTGCTGCAATTTACTTAGTTTTGTCAAATTCGTCCAAAAACCCCCCTCAGTTCTTATTTGTGTTTTAGTTTTGTCAAATTCGTCCAAATCTGTCCCCTTTCTGTGTTTTGAGTCTTACTAGTCTAGAATTTGTCCAATTCACTCTCTAGTATCTGTTTTGAGTCTATTTAGCTTAGTTTGTGTGTTTTGAGTCAATTTGGTCAGTTTTGAGTCATAAGAGTCTAGTTTAGTGTTTTAGAGTTTAAATTGTCTAGATTAGCATCCCTTCTAATCCCCGGCCTAAAACGATCCCTACTTTCATATACTACGTCGATAGGGTTTTAATTTGAGTGTGAAGTAATTTTCACATCATGTGTCATGTGTGGAGAAGAACCCTCTAGCTAGCCCATCATCCATATTTTATCCAAATTCGTCCAAAATCTGTTTTAGTTTACAATCTGTTTGTTTTGTTTTCAAATTCGTCAAAATCAAATCCCCCTTTATTTTGAAGTGTTAGATTAGTTAAAATTTGTGTTTTTAAGTGTCTTGAGTCAAGTTAAAATCTATTTTCGTCCAAAGTAGTGTTTAAAGTTCAAAACT
The DNA here is from genome assembly GCA_024362995.1 of Heteromeles arbutifolia. Classification (NCBI taxonomy): domain Eukaryota; kingdom Viridiplantae; phylum Streptophyta; class Magnoliopsida; order Rosales; family Rosaceae; genus Heteromeles; species Heteromeles arbutifolia. The sequence goes on from JANCRC010000012.1 coordinate 21,998,454, forward strand.
GCCCAGTTTGTGTTTTTAGGCAGTTTTGAGTGTTTTTGTGCTGTTTTGAGTCTTTTGAGTTGTTTTAGTGTTTTAGCAATCCCTCCTAATCCCCGGTCTAGAACGATCCCTACTTATACATATACTACAATTGTCAAAAGAGGGTTTAATTTGTGTGCTGTTTTACATCGCATCAATAAGAAGTTAGCAAGAAATATGGAACATTATCCAAATCTTATCTCATCTTATCCAAAACATTATCCTATCTTATCTTGACTTTCCTAATCCAAATACACAAAGGTTTCAGCTACAGAGATGGAGTCCTAAACACTTTGGGATACTTAATTCCCAGCTAGAGAGGGATACCGCACCTAGTTCCTTATTCTAGAGGGATTTGGTCCATTTAATTCCCCAAAACTTCAAGGATTCTGATTTCTAGAAGGGTTAGGAGTCCAAAACCTACCTAAACACCTTCCCAGCCATGACCTGGCCTTCCCCTATATATATATGATTGTGCCGCACAGATTGAGTCTCTCTACACATCCCTTCGCATCTCTACCATTCTAAACACCTTCCACCACCCATCCACACCACCTTTGCCCATCCATAAACCCTACCAGCCACCTGTGCCGCAGCCTTGCAAGGAGGAAGGAGAGGAGGAGCAGCTTTGGAGCGTGTTGCACCCAGTCTGGAGTGCTGGGCGTTCTTAGGTGTTTTCTACCTTCTGTTTTCGTTGATTAATTTGATTTTCCTTTGTCTTGCTGTAATCATGAGAGGCTAAACTCGTTTTTAGCTAGAGGTTACTTTGAAACCATGATTTTGTGTGTGATATGACTTGATAAATTTCAGTTACAGATTCTTGAAGTATGAATGCAATTGGCTTAACTGTTTGAATTAGAACTTATTTCTGTTTGTTGGTTGAGGGTCCACACTTAATTGGCATGCATAAATTTGATGCTAGGATATAAGTGAGTTTCACATAATCGTTACAAACTTATGTTCACAAGTAGTAAAGGTTGCTGGAACAATCGTGTTAAGTTCAATTCTTGGTGTGAGTAACATGATGTCATAGTTATGAATGCCTCGTCAATGCTTATGATTCTCATGGAGCGTAATGATCTCTGATTGTGTCTCTATTATGATGTCATGTAGGGAAATTGATGAGAATAATTTGGTTGTAGACGAGTTGTCCGTCCAATTCAATGAAATTAGGAGAATCTGAGGGTTAATTAGTGATTGACACGGTTAATCTGGGGCATTGTCATTCGTAATTCAATGAAAACGTAACTGGAAGTCAAGTTATATGCATATAAATCATGTGTGGATAAGGACACCTCTAGCTAGTTCACCATCCATCCTAAAAACCCAATTTCGTCTAAATCTGCCTAGTTTAAAGTCTTTGTTTGTTTTAGTTTAGTTTCACTCTAAAACCAATCCCCCTTCACTTGTTTGAGTCAAATTAGTTAGAATCTGTCTTAGTTTGTGTCTTTGTGTGTTTTGAGTCAAATTTAATTCAATTTTCGTCCAAAGTTGTGTCTAGTGTCTAGAATCTGTCCAATTAGTGTTTTTAAGCAGTTTTGAGTATTTTGAACCTGTTTTGAGTCTTACTAGTCTATTTAGAGTCTTTTGAGTCTTGTTTTGCTTATTTGAGTCAGTTTGTGTTAGATTAGCAAGCCCTCCTAATCCCCGGTCCAGAACGATCCCTACTTGCGTTTATACTACAATTGATAACAAGAGGGTTTAATTTGTGTGCTTAACTTTAATCACATCAAATTTTGGCGCCGTTGCCGGGGATTAGCAACTTTGCTAATCCCCCATTGTTTCTTTTCGTGTGTATTAATTTAGATTCTGATTCTAGTTTGTTTTCTTTGTTTCAGGTACTAGTTTATGACTCGTAGTTCTCAAGCGGTTCGTGAGCATATCTTGGATTTTGACGACGATTTTGAACGAACCTTGAGAAGGAAAAGAAAGAACCCAGAACCTCACCCACCTAGTTCAAGTTCTGAAGCCGAGGTTGAGGAGCAAGAAGAGGCCGAATCTGAGGAGATAGAGGAGGCCGAGGTTGAAGAGGGTATGGCTCCAGATGATCGAACCATTAAGGAGCTTTCGGCCTCAGGATTGGATAATGCAGTACCTCTATGTATCCAATATCCTAGGGCAGCTCCAGATAAGATCGACGAGTTCGAATTGAAGTCTAGCTTGTTGCATCACATTCCCAAATACCATGGGCTGTCCATGGAGGATCCAAACAAGCATTTGAAGGAATTTGAAGTGGTTTGCTCAAGTATGACACCCATTAATGTTGATGGGAATATTTTGAAGATGAAAGCCTTTCCATTCTCATTGTTAGAAAAGGCTAAATATTGGTTGTACGAATTGGAGCCCGGAACTATCACATCTTGGGAAAGTATGAAACGAGCATTCTTGGAGAAGTTTTTCCTAACTTCAAGAGTCATTCTCTTGAGGAAACGGATTAGTGGTATTCAGCAAAACCAAGGAGAGTCTTTCCCTGCATATTATGAGCGTTTTAAGGGCCTAGTTGCATCATGCCCTCAACACCAAATGAAGGAGGAGCTGCTCATTCAATACTTTTACGAAGGACTCCTCCCCATTGAACGCCAAATGCTAGATGCATCAGCGGGTGGTGCATTGGTTGACAAGAAACCTGTGGCTGCCAAGACCTTAATTGCGAACCGAGCCCTCAATGCACAACAATATGAAGGTGTTGGACAAAGAGAGGCCCCACGGCAGCAACATGTCAATGAGGTAATGCATAAATCTAATGCTAGGATATAAGGAAGTTTCACCTAATCGTTACAAACTTATATTCACAAGTAGTAAAGGTTGATGATCTCAATTGTGTTAAGTAAATTCTTGGCATAAGTATCATGCGCTTTCATAGTTACAAGTGCCTCGTCAATACTTATGATTTCCATTGAACGTAATGATCTTTGATTGTATCTCTAGTATGCGCTTTCATATAGAGAACTCTTGAAGAATAATTTGATTGTGATGCGCATTTTCCGTCCAATTCATTGACATAAGGGAAATCTGGAAGTTAATTTAAGCGGACCTAATTAACTTGGAGTGTTGAGAATTCGTGGTTTATTGAATTGTAATTAGAAATCGTTTTGTATGCAAGTATGACATGTGTGGAGAAGAACCCCTTAGCTAGCCTTCCATCCATTCATTTAAACCAAATTCATTTTAAAATCTGTTTTGTTTTACAAAGTTTATGTTTTGTTTTCAAATTCGTCAAAACCAATTCCCCCTTTATTTTGAAGTGTCAAATTAGTTAGAAAGTGATTTAAGTTTGTGTTTTTAAGTGTCTTGAGACGAGTTATAACATATTTTCGTCCAAATTCTTCCTTAGTGCGCTCAAAACTGCCCAGAAAGTGGTTTTAAGGCAGTTTTGAGTGTTTGTTTGCTGTTTTGAGTCTTTTGGTTCGTTTTAGTGTTTTAAAGTATAGTTTTGCATTCTTTGAGTCTAATTTAGTGTTTTAACTTTGTTTTAAGTTTTTGAGTCAGTTTTCAAGTGATTTAGCAATCCCTCCTAATCCCCGGCCTAGAACGATCCCTACTTACATACTTTGCTACAATTGATAAAAAGAGGGTTTAATTTGTGTGCTTATATATTTCGCATCAAATTTTTGGCGCCGTTGCCGGGACTTAGCAACTTTGCTAATCCCTTGGATTGTTATTTTCGTTTGGTTTAATTAGATCAGATTCTGATCTTGTTTTTGTTTCCTGTTTTAGGTACTAGTGTATGACTCAAAATTCTCAACCCGTTCACGCACATATCTTGGATTTTAATGACGATTTTGAGCGAGATATGAGAAGGAAGAGGAAGCACCCAGAACCTGATCTACTTAGTTCAAGTTCTAATTCTGAATCTGAAGTTGAAATTGAAGAGGATTTGGAAGAGGAGCAAGACATGGCTGCAGATAATCGAACGATCAAAGAACTTTCAGCCTCGGGATTAGACAATGCAACCCCCTTATGCATTCAATATCCTAGGGCAGCCGAGGGCAAAACTGATGAATTCGAATTGAAGTCCAGCTTGTTGAACCACATTCCCAAATTCCATGGGTTGTCCATGGAAGATCCTAACAAACACTTGAAAGAATTCGAAGTCGTGTGTTCAAGCATGACCCCCGTCAATGTCGATGGGAGTATTTTGAAGATGAAGGCCTTTCCCTTTTCTCTCTTGGAAAAGGCGAAGGATTGGTTGTATGAATTGGCTCCCGGAACTGTCACATCGTGGGAGAGCATGAAACGGGCTTTCTTGGAGAAGTTTTTCCCAACTTCTCGAGTCATCACCATACGAAAAAGGATGAGTGGAATTCAGCAAGAAGAAGGTGAGTCTTTTCCTACGTATTATGAACGTTTTAAAGCTCTTGTTGCTTCATGTCGACAGAATCAGATGAAGGAGGAACATCTCCTACAATAGTTCTACGAGGGACTTCTACCAATCGAACGTCAAATGTTAGATGCCTCAGCGGGAGGAGCCTTGGTGGACAAGATTCCCACGGCTGCCAAGAACTTGATTGCTAATCGAACGTTGAACGCTCAACAATACGAAGGTGTTGGACAAAGGAGCATTCCACGGCAACACCAAGTGAATGAGGTAAGTGCTATAACCGAACTTCAAAATCAAATGGCTAACCTTACCACTCTTCTTTCTCAGGTTGTTGAAGGACCAAAAGTGCAAACCGTGGCTTCTTGTGGCGTGTGCTCCATGCAAGGACATCCCACGGATAAATGCCCACAATTGATAGAGAATGGAGGGTGGGAGACACTCAATGCCGTGGGTTTTGGGAATCAATACCAAAACCGTGGTGACCCCTTTTCCAATACTTACAATCCCGGTTGGCGTGATCATCCAAATTTCAAATGGCGAGAACCCCAACAAGGCCAACAACAAAGCGGATTTAGGCAACAACCCCCGGGTTTCTATCAAAAGCCGTTGGCACCAACACAAGCCCAAGCACAACCTGCCCAAAACAAATCAGGTTCTTCAATTGATAATGATCAGATTTTTCAATTACTAACTTCTATGGCGTAGGGTATGCAAACTAGGGACAAGAAGGTGGATGAGTTGGAGAAGCAAGTAGGGCAGATTGCCGAGTTCATGGGGCAATTTCGAGAGCAAGGTAAGTTGCTGATGTGAAAATTAACTTGTCATACAAATTAAACCCTATTGATGACAATTGTAGTAAAGATGCAAGTAGGGATCGTTCTAAACCGGGGATTAACTAGGGATGCTAATCAACACAAATTAGACTCAAAAACACTAAACTAGACTCTATTGACTCAAAACAGCAAGAAACAATCAAAAGGACTCAATTCTAGACCTAACAAGTAATTTTGACGAAAATAGAACTTTAAAAGATTCAAAAGACTAAAACAAAACAGATTTTGACTCTGAAAACAAGTTGAAATGAAAGGGGGATTGTTTTTGACGAATTCAAAACTAAAACAGAAACTTTGCATAAAAACTTTAGAAAAAAACGATTTTGATGAATTAAGAAGGGTGAAAGGCTAGTTAGAGGGTCCTTCTCCACACATGATATATGCATATGAACCAATTTCCAGTTATTATTCCTTTAGACATGAATGACAACACCCCAAGTTAACCGTGACAGCACAAATTAACCATCAGATTTTCCTTAGTTCATTGAATTGAATGGAAGACGCATTACAACCAAATTATCCTTATCAAGTCTCCTAACTATGACAGCATGATAGAAAACATATCAAAGGTCATTACGTTCTTTGAAAATCATAAGTGTTGACGAGGCATTTGTAACTATGACAGCATGATACTCTTGCCTAGGACTTACTTAACATGATCGTGACTAGCAACCTTTACTACTTGTAAATATAAGTTTGTAACGATTAGGTGAAACTCCCTTATACTCTAGCATCAAATTCATGCATGCAAATTAAGTGTCGACCCCCAATTAACACACACAAACAAGTTTTAATAACTCAGTTAAGCAAATCACATTCCAGTCTTAAGAAACAATAACTGGACTTAATCAATTCATATAAAACATATAATCATGGCTTCAAATTCACCTCTAACTAAAAAGAAATTAGTTCCTCATGTCCACAAGCAAACAAACATAAATAAAATTAAACATTGAAAACAAAGGATAGAAAACACCAAGAAACGCTCCAGATTCCTTCCTTCCTTTGCAAGCTGCGGCACAATGAGTGTGTGGTGGATGGATGTAGGTGAGTTATGGTAGAGGGTGGTGATCTGAATGGTGCAGAAAATATGTATATATAGGGAGAGGGTGCGGCACCAACATATAGTGTAGGAAAAGGATTACAAAATGTAGTATGTGTAGGAAAATAAAATCACAATCCAAAGGGGAAAAGGTTTATGTAATCCTAGCAGGAAATAGGACATCTAGAAGGCCAAAAACCAAAGGGATTTAGGAGAAAGGTGCAGCTGGATCATGCATCTAGAAGGCTTGGGGCGCCAGATTTTTAGGGACTTCTAGAAAGGGTGTTATTTGGCTGATTTTGACACTTCTAGAAGGGGATAGTGATAGGAGCATATGTATGCACCTTAGTTAGCTTGTTCTTGTGCATTTATGTTGTTTTTCCTTAGTTAAAGTAGTCTTTTAAGCTAGTTTGATGTATTTTCAGGTTCTAAGGGCAAGTATGCAAAAAGAAGCAATTTGGAGCATTCTAGAGCATTTTTGGGCCAAGATTGGGTAGTGCAAGCATGGAGGCAAGTTGATGGACGAAATTGAAGATATAAAGGCTTGAAATCAGCTAAGAAGATGGAAGAAAGAAGTCAAAGATAAAGAAGATAAGGAATCAGCTCAAAAGAAGGAGAATTATCTAAAACAACCTTATCTTATCTTATCTTATCCAATCCTTATCTTATCTTATCCAATCCTTATCCTATCTTACCTTACCTTATCCAATCTTATCCTAATCTTATCCTAACCTGTTTTCTTCAGTTTAGGGGACTTAAAACCTGATTTCTAGAAGTCCTATCCCTTGTCCTATAAAAGTGGCGCCCCAAATCCTTCTAGAAACCTCAAAATCTGCCACAAAACACATTCCTTCTAGAACCCTGAAAATCTGGCGTCTCCTTCCCTTCTAGAATCCTTTTTCCTTGCCTTGCAAGGCTTTCTAGAAGCCTTATCCCTCCTTATCCAAATCTGCCGCACCTTAGGCCCTTTCCCATTAGAAATCTGATTGTTTTGAACCTATTTCTGGATGGATTTGGCTTTCTAGAAGTCCTAATCTGATTCATCTAGGGTTTTTGGTGCCTATATATATATATTTCTCCACCCTTTGCCGTGCACACCACCCTCCATATACATCATTCACGCCAGAAATCATCCACCACTCTCTGCCGCACCATACATCCATCCTAGCCATTAACCCAGCCTTCTACACCATTCATAACCCCCAAAATCTGTCCCTAGACCTTGTGCCGCAGCAAAGAGGAGGAGAAGGAGCCCTGGGACGTGCATGCCATTCAAGTTTGAATTGCTGGAAGTTTTAGGTGTTTTCTTTCCTTTGATTTCAATGTTTAAATTCAATACTCTTTGTTCTGTGAGTATGAGGAAATAAACCCCCTTGGCTAGGGGGTGATTCGAAACCATGTTTAAGCTTGCTATATGATTTGATTACCTCTAATTGCGTTTCATAAGTTGTGAATTCAATTTACTTATCTATTTGAATTAAACTGATTTGTGTGTGTTGGTTGAGAGTGCACGCTTAATTGTCATGCATAAATCTAATGCTAGGATATAAGGAAGTTTCACCTAATTGTTACAGAATTATATTCACAAGTACTAAAGGTTGATGATCTCAATCGCGTTAAGTAAATTCTTGGCATAAGTTTCATGCAATTCATAGTAACGAATGCCTCGTCAATTGATGTGAAAATTAACTTGACACACAAATTAAACCCTCTTCTTGACAATTGTAGTATATGTATAAGTAGGGATCGTTCTGGACCGGGGATTAGGAGGGATTGCTAAACACTTGAATCTGACTCAAAAACGTAAAAACAAAGTTTAAAACACTAAACTAGACTCAAAGAATGCAAGACTAAATTCTAAAACACTAAAACAACTCAAAAGACTCAAAACAGCACAAAAACACTCAAAACTGCCTAAAAACACAAACTGGGCAGTTTTGAACTCTAACACTACTTTGGACGAAAATAGACTTTAACTTGACTCAAGACACTTAAAAACACAAACTAAAACAGTTTCTAACTAATATGACTCAACAAGTAAAGGGGGGATTGGGTTTTGACGAATTTGAACTTAAACAAACAAAATTGTAAAGACAACTTAAAAAGGCACGAAATTGGTGATTTGAATGGGTGAATGGCTAGTTAGAGGGATCCTTATCCACACATAAACATATGCATACAACTTGATTCCCAGTTACTCTTTCGATAAACTATGAATGACAATGTTCCGAATTAATTGTATTGAACTAATTAATTCCCAGATTTCCCTAAGTTCATTGAATTGAATGGATAACGCATCACAACCAAATTATTCTTATCAAGTTCCCTAACTATGGAATACGCATGATAGAGATACATATCAAAGATCATTAAGTTCCATGGAAATCATAAACATTGACAAGGCATTCATAACTATGGAATACGCATGTTAATCCAGCCTAGGGTTTACTTAACACAATTGTGACTAGCAATCTTTACTACTTGTGAATATAAGTTCATAACGATTAGGTGAAATTCCCTTATATTCTAGCATCAAATTTATGCATGCAAATCAAGTGTCGACCCCCAACCCACATACATAAACAAGTTCTTAATAAGCACAGAAAAGTAAACCACATTCATAATTTATGAAATCGTAACTGGAGTGAATCAAATCATAAGAAACATATATTCATGGCTTCAAATTCCCCCTCTAACTAATAGGGGTTTAGTTCCTCATGACAGCAATTAAACAAAGAAAACTGAATTGAAACATTGAAACCAAGGATAGACAACACCTAAGAACGCTCCAGCAATAGTCACGACTTAGAGTGGCACCTTCTCCTTCCTTCCTTGAATAGCTGCGGCACAAGAGGGGTTTTCTGGGTTTGTGTGGATGATATGGCACGGCAGGGGGTGGTGGATGATTTCTGGCATGAATGGTTGTGTATGGAGGGTGGTGTGCACGGCAAAGGGTGTTTTAATATATATAGGCACCAAAAACCCTAAGTGAATCAGATTGGGACTTCTAGAAAACCAAATCCATCCAGAAATAGGCTCAAAACAATCTGATTTCCAATAAGGATTGGATAAGATAAGATAAGGTTGTTTGGATAATGTTTTGGATAATCCTCCTTTTGAGCTGATTCCTTATCTTCAATGATTTGAATTTATTTCTCCAACCTTGAAACATATTCCCAACTCCATTTAAACTCCAAATTCGTCCATCTTCATGCCCATTGCTTGTGCTATCCATTCCAAGCCCAGATTTGCTCTAAAATGCTCCAAAATGCATCTTTTTGCCAACTTTGCTTCTTGGACCTAAAAACACACGAAAATGACTTTAAACACTATACTAAGCAACAAATAGCTAAGCAAATGCAAGGAAACACACTAACTAAGTAGCATAAATATGATCCTATCAAATTCCCCCACACTTAGCTTTTGCTAGTCCTCAAGCAAAACAAAACAAACAAACGTAACCTAAACCTTCCAACATTCACCTCAGGGATCTTCAATGATACATAACATGCCAAAGATCATTACTCCCACAGATTTTAGTTATCCCTACCCTTGAGCACATACTTAATCAAAGTTACCACACATTAGCTCGCATTTAATCAATTAAAACAACATTTTGAATGTAGTAACATGCCTTAGAGAATCCCTCAATTCCTTACTAGATATGCACTCAATCACACAGATTTTCTGACTACACTCCCTACACTAGTTATATGTGAGAAGATTGATGTAAATATGAAAACTAATACTCACATATACGTTTATGACAAAGAAAGCAATTTCTGGAGCTATTAAGCATGTATATATATGATCTCATGAATAGAATGCTACTACTTAGATGCGAGAACCAGTGACACCATATGCTCATATCAATCCCAAACTCCACATATTGAAACACATAACACTCAAGATTGAAGTATAGGGTTATAACGGGGCTCAGGGTATTGGCTAACAAAGAAAGGTAAGGAAAACAAACGTTCTTAAAGCAATAGCAAGCAAAGCAATGAATATGACACTTAGAACTCCCTTTCTTGAATGCAGCCGCACACTTTGAACACAAAGGGGAAGATTACACATATTTTAGGGCCGAATTCAACTTTTTGGACCCCTTCTTCAACAATCAACACTTGTGAGCTTATCCTCACTTATTTTGAACACTTTTCATACTTTTTCACAACTTTTCTTTTTTTCTTTTTCTTCCCGTGCCCTTGTTTGATACTTTGTTGGCACACAATCAGACACATAAATCCCTTCCCCCACACTTGTTTTGCCGCCCAAATAACGAACAAAGGGAATTCATTCTTAGGTCATGCTCACTATGCCTTAAAAACAAGGGTAAGGATGGTCCTAATCTAGGCTAGGTAAGGATAATGTGGGTAAACAAAGAACATAGGCTAAACAAGGCTCAAAAGGGTTAAACCTACAATACATATGCAAAGGGTTAGGCTTTTTGGCTATGGTTTTAAACTAAACAACTTCATCTTGACTATGTATTATGCTAATCAATTTCATGCTTTGAATGAAACGGGTATGAGTTCTAGTATTTGGAACTTAAATGATGAAACGCCTTCTAAGTAGCAACCAAGCAAAGAATAATGAGATCATGCAACGACTTTAGAAAACAAAGAATGCACAGATTTTTAACTCTCCAAAGAACGTTTTAAGCTCAAGTCTCTCAGGGTTGTAGCGTTAGTTTGAGTTACTTCCTTCAAGCATGTTACAAAAACTGATTTTATCCTTTTTTGTGATTACATGTGAATTCATGAATGTCAACTACAACCAAGCATAAACCAAAGAGCAATTCAAACTTTCATCCATGTTTGTAACTTTCTTTAACAGTTATGCAATTAAAAACCAAATCCTCATCATTGTGTTGGAAGGTACCCTAAGACACACAAAAACAACTCTTTTTAGGTTTTTCAAAACAATTGTTCAAATTTTTATGGGATTTTCGGATTTTCTTGTCAAAACACACTAAAAGACTGAAAAACAGCTTAAAAACACTTAAAAACACTGAAAACAACATTCAAAGTGATAGGTGATAAAAACCCACGAATTTCATGCAAAAACACTTTGTTACCCCCCCACACTTAAACCAAACATTGTCCTCAATGTTTCAAACATAAACTCACAGAAAGCAAACAGCAATCAACACAACTAACTAACATAACAAGATGGCAAAGGAAAAGCAATAAAGAGTAGGGTTTAGAAACGCAAATCTGGTTTTGGAGCCGGAGAGTTCCTAGGTCGTCTTTATTTGCATGGGTTGCCTCCCAAGAAGCGCTTGCTTTAACGTCTTCCAGCCGGACGAACCTGCCCTCTATTCTTCAATGAGGCCCACGGCATTAAAGGATATGTCCTCCGTAATGTGCTCTTCAAAGTGCTCATAATATGGCTTCAACCGATGTCCATTCACTTTGAATTCTTGTTGCGTTTTTAAACTTTGAATTTGGACTGCACCATGAGGAAAAACATTAGTAACCACAAAAGGACCAATCCACTTAGAACGCAACTTACCTGGAAATAGACGAAGGCGAGAATTGAAAAGTAACACTTTCTGCCCTATAGAGAACAGCTTGCTACGAATCATCTTGTCATGGAATGCCTTTGTTTTCTCCTTGTAGATCCGTGCATTCTCATAAGCTTCATTCCTAATTTCTTCTAGCTCATTCAATTGAAGCTTTCTATGAAGACCTGCGGCATCAATGTCCATGTTGAATGTTTTGACAGCCCAATGTGCACGATATTCTAACTCGACGGGAAGATGACATGGTTTCCCATAGACTAGCCGAAATGGGGACATTCCAATTGGGGTTTTATAGGCAGTGCGATATGCCCACAATGCATCATTCAAACGCAAGCTCCAATCCTTCCGAGTTGGCCCTACAGTTTTCTCCAAAATCTACTTGATTTCTCTATTTGAAACCTCGGCTTGCCCACTGGTTTGAGGGTGATAAGGTGTTGAAACCTTATGCGTGACATTATACTTCTTGAGCAGCGCCTCAATGGTTCGATTGCAAAAATGGGAACCCCCATCACTGATTAGGACTCTTGGCATTCCAAATCTAGCAAATATGTTAGTTCTAACAAAATCTGCAACCACTTTAGAATCATTAGTGCGGGTGGCTTTTGCTTCCACCCATTTCGACACATAATCCACAGCAAGCAAAATATAAAGGAAACCATGTGAGGAAGGAAAAGGACCCATGAAATCAATACCCCAAACATCAAAGATTTCAACACTAAATATGGGGTGTTGCGGCATTTGTTGTTTAGGACCTATATTGCCCGTTCTTTGACATCTATCACAAGTCATACAAAAAGTTCTAGCATCTCTAAAGATAGTAGGCCAATAAAATCCACATTCTAAAACTTTATGTGCTGTTCTTTGCGTACCAAAGTGACCTCCACATGCATAGGTGTGACAAAAAGTTAAAATTGAATTAAACTCAGAATCATGCACACACCTACGTAGAACCTGATCAGGGCAATATTTCCACAAGTATGGGTCATCCCAAACATAAGAACGTGCATCCTTTTTAAGTTTATCACTTTGGTGCTTGTTTAGTTCTCTTGGAATGTGTTTAGACACCAAATAATTTACTACATCGGCATACCATGGCTCACTTACCTTGATGGACAGCAGCTGCTCATCGGGGAATGTCTCTTGGATAGGCACGGCATCCTCCTCCTGCACCATACGGCTCAAGTGATCAGCCACCACGTTTTCACTCCCCTTCTTGTCCCGGATTTCAATATCGAACTCTTGGAGAAGAAGCATCCAGCGAATGAGTCTTGGTTTGGCCTCTTTCTTGGTGAACAAATACTTCAAAGCTGCATGGTCAGTGTAAATAATAACTTTAGTACCAAGTAAATAAGAACGAAACTTATCTAAAGCAAACACAACAGCAAGAAGTTCTTTTTCAGTGGTAGAGTAATTCAATTGTGCATCATTCAAGGTCCGAGATGCATAATAGATGACATGGGGCTTCTTGTCCTTCCTTTGTCCCAAAACAGCTCCTAATGCATAATCCGAAGCATCACACATAAGCTCAAAAGGAAGGTTCCAATCTGGTGGGACTATGATGGGGGCCGAAGTTAGCATCTCTTTGAGGTGTTTGAATGCCTTTTCACATTCCTCGTTGAAGTCAAAAGCCACATCTTTCTGGAGGAGACGGCAAAGAGGGTTTGAAATCTTTGAAAAGTCCTTGATGAATCGCCTATAGAATCCTGCATGTCCAAGAAAAGAACGAACCTCTCTAACCGAAGTAGGAGAGGGTAAGTAGCGTACAAGATCTATTTTTGATTTATCAACCTCAATTCCCCTTTCTGAAATGATATGACCTAAAACTATGCCTTGTTTTACCATAAAGTGACATTTTTCCCAATTCAAAACAAGGTTAGTTTCAGTGCAACGTTTTAGAATCAAAGTGAGATTATCTAAGCACCCATCAAACGAATCCCCAAAAACACTAAAATCATCCATGAATACCTCAATAATCTTCTCCACAAAATCTGAAAAGATACTTACCATGCATCTTTGAAAGGTGGCAGGTGCATTGCATAAACCGAATGGCATGCGACGATAGGCAAAGGTACCAAAGGGGCACGTGAAAGTGGTCTTTTCTTGGTCATCCGGAGCTATAACAATCTGATTATATCCAGAGTACCCATCAAGAAAACAATAAAAAGAATGACCGGCTAACCTTTCAAGCATTTGATCAATGAACGGCAAAGGGAAGTGGTCCTTCCTCGTGGTGGCGTTTAGCTTCCTATAGTCAATGCACACTCTCCAACCTGTTTGGATACGTGTGGGCACAAGTTCATTCTCGGCATTCTTCACCACAGTGACTCCGGATTTCTTTGGAACACATTGCACCGGTGAAACCCAACGGCTATCTGAGATTGGATAAATTACTCCACAATCAAGAAGCTTTATAATTTCCTTCTTCACAACTTCCATCATTGGAGGGTTGAGTCGGCGTTGAGCCTCTCGAGTTGGTTTAGCCCCCTCCTCTAGAAGTATGCGATGCATGCATGTTGTAGGGCTAATCCCCCTAATATCGGCCAATGTCCATCCAATGGCTGTTTTGAGCTCTTTCAACACCTGAATTAACTTTCCTTCCTCTGTTGCCGTGAGTGTGGAGGATACAATGACGGGCAATGTCTCGTTATCTCCCAAAAAGACGTACTTCAAATGATCCGGCAATGGTTTAAGCTCAAGTACGGGTGCCTGAATCACTGAGGGTAACAACTTGTTAGTAGAAATTGGAATTGAAATTGGTTTTGAAGGCTTACCATGGTGCTGAGGTAGTGACTCTAGGGCAGCCACCATCTCGGCCTCTTCTTCACTTATAGGCATGGCAATATTGGGTTTTTGCCCAATTCCTTGTGCAATTGTTGATTCAAGGGGATCCCTATCCAAGGAATCAAGGTAATCCTGCGCCAATTCATCAAATATATCAATAGCAAAACAAGAATGATTTTCTTTAGGAAATTTAATAGTTTCAGCAAGATTGAAATCAATAACTTCCCCATCAAATTCCATTGTCAACGTCCCTTTGAACACATCGATCTTGGTGCGGGCTGTTTTCATGAAAGGTCTCCCAAGGAGGATCGGCAAAGGGGTAGAATGGGGTGTATCCTCCATGTCAAGCACATAAAAATCCGCTGGAAAAATCAGATTTCCAACCTGCACCAAAACATCTTCCAAAACTCCTTTTGGATATGCATTAGAACGATCGGCTAATTGGATAATAACACCATCATTTTTAAGCTCTCCTAAATTCATAGATGCATAAACAGAATATGGCATGACATTTATAGATGCACCTAAGTCTAACATGGCAGATTCAAAACGAGTATTTCCAATAACACAAGGAATTGTAAAACTACCCGGATCTTTGCATTTAGGGGGTAATTTCCTTTGTAAAACAGCAGAGACATTCTCACTTACTTGAACCACTTCTTTGTTAGAAATCCTTCTCCTTGCTGTACAAAGCTCTTTCAAAAACTTAGCATACCTTGGGACTTGCTTTATTGCATCAAGGAGTGGGATATTGACTTGAACTTTCCGGAATGTCTCTAGAATGTCTTTTTCAGCATCCTCTTTCTTTGATTGCCGCAACCTGCCAGGAAAGGGCACAATTAGTGGAGTAGAGCTTGAAGAATTCATATTGGGACTTACTTTGATGGTTGAGGACGGTTTAGAAGTGGGGATTGGCTGCGGCAAGGATTGTGCATTCCTTGCCGTGGGTTTGGGTGCTTCATCCTCCTCCAATTGCAGCTTCTTGTCCTCTTCTTGACTTGATCTAGATGGTTGTGAATCAGTTCCAACCTGCTTACCACTTCTCAACGTGATTGCTTGGGCGGTTTCAAATCCTCCCTTAGGATTAACAACGGTTGAACTAGGCAACCTGCCTTGTTCTCGGAATTGGCCCATGAATTCAGCCATTTGACCCATTTGTTTCTTCAATTCATCCACCTCTTTAACTTGATTTTTTATGCTCTGCATGTCCTGCGTCAAAGAGGTTAGTGCTTGAAGAATTTTATCATTATTTAACGACGAACCTGAATTGGTTTGGGCCGAAGTTGGGTGAGGTTGTGGGGCTGCATACGGCCTTGGAAACATCCCAGGGGGCTGTCTAAATCCGCTTTGTGGCTGTGCTTGCTGAGAATCCCTCCACTTGAAGTTTGGATGATCTCTCCATCCCGGATTGTATGTGTTTGAGTATGGGTCGTGTCTTTGTTGGGTTTGGCCTTGGAAACCTACGGCTTGGGCAGTTTCCCACCCCCCATTCTCAATCAATTGAGGGCATTGATCGTTGAGATGTCCCTGCATAGAACACATGATAGGATCATATTTATGCTACTTAGTTAGTGTGTTTCCTTGCATTTGCTTAGCTATTTGTTGCTTAGTATAGTGTTTAAAGTCATTTTCGTGTGTTTTTAGGTCCAAGAAGCAAAGTTGGCAAAAAGATGCATTTTGGAGCATTTTAGAGCAAATCTGGGCTTGGAATGGATAGCACAAGCAATGGGCATGAAGATGGACGAATTTGGAGTTTAAATGGAGTTGGGAATATGTTTCAAGGTTGGAGAAATAAATTCAAATCATTGAAGATAAGGAATCAGCTCAAAAGAAGGAGGATTATCCAAAACATTATCCAAACAACCTTATCTTATCTTATCTTATCCAATCCTTATCTTATCTTAACAAACCTTATCCTATCCTAATCCTTTTCTAATTCAATTCCTGGTACAATGAGGGTTTATTTTCTGATTGGGGGACATTTAAATTGAGTTTCTAGAAACTCTAAGCCTTGCCGCACCTAGCTTTCCAGAAAACCTGATTTCCTTGCCTTGCAAGGCTTTCTAGAAGCCTTATCCCTCCTTATCCAAATCTGCCGCACCTTAGGCCCTTTCCTATTGGAAATCTGATTGTTTTGAGCCTATTTCTGGATGGATTTGGTTTTCTAGAAGTCCCAATCTGATTCACTTAGGGTTTTTGGTGCCTATATATATTAAAACACCCTTTGCCGTGCACACCACCCTCCATACACAACCATTCACGCCAGAAATCATCCACCACCCCCTGCCGTGCCATATCATCCACACAAACCCAGAAAACCCCTCTTGTGCCGCAGCTATTCAAGGAAGGAAGGAGAAGGTGCCACTCTAAGTCGTGACTATTGCTGGAGCGTTCTTAGGTGTTGTCTATCCTTGGTTTCAATGTTTCAATTCAGTTTTCTTTGTTTAATTGCTGTCATGAGGAACTAAACCCCTATTAGTTAGAGGGGGAATTTGAAGCCATGAATATATGTTTCTTATGATTTGATTCACTCCAGTTACGATTTCATAAATTATGAATGTGGTTTACTTTTCTGTGCTTATTAAGAACTTGTTTATGTATGTGGGTTGGGGGTCGACACTTAGTTTACATGCATGAATTTGATGCTAGAATATAAGGGAATTTCACCTAATCGTTATGAACTTATATTCACAAGTAGTAAAGGTTGCTAGTCACAATTGTGTTAAGTAAACCCTAGGCAGGAGTAACATGCGTATTCCATAGTTATGAATGCCTTGTCAATGTTTATGATTTCCATGGAACTTAATGATCTTTGATATGTATCTCTATCATGCGTATTCCATAGTTAGGGAACTTGATAAGAATAATTTGGTTGTGATGCGTTATCCATTCAATTCAATGAACTTAGGGAAATCTGGGAATTAATTAGTTCAATACAATTAATTCGGAACATTGTCATTCATAGTTTATCGAAAGAGTAACTGGGAATCAAGTTGTATGCATATGTTTATGTGTGGATAAGGATCCCTCTAACTAGCCATTCACCCTTCTTAATTCATCAAAATTCGTTTTTTAAAGTGTTTTATGCAAAGTTTCTGTTTTAGTTTTAAATTCGTCAAAAACAATCCCCCTTTCATTTAAACTTGTTTTCAGAGTCAAAATCTGTTTTGTTTTAGTCTTTTGAGTCTTTTAAAGTTCTATTTTCGTCAAAATTACTTGTTAGGTCTAGAATTGAGTCCTTTTGATTGTTTCTTGCTGTTTTGAGTGTTTTAAGTTAGTTTTGAGTCAATAGACTCTAGTTTAGTGTTTTTGAGTCTAATTTGTGTTGATTATCAAAGCCATAACCAATCAAGGGACAACATGTTTTCCAACGCTTACAATTCGGATTGGAGAGATTATTCAGATTATATGTGGGAGGAACCTCAACAAATTCAACAAGGTGGATATTGGCAGCAAGAGGAGGAGTTCTATTCAAGATCTGTGCAGCCACCACAACCTCCCCCACAACAATTCCAATCGAATTCAAGTATGCCTATGAGTTATGATGAAATTCGTGACGTACTAACCTCTTTGAAGCAGGGCTCACAACAAGAAGGGTATTGGCAGCCATCTGAGGAGATCTATCAAAAGCCATATGAACCACCACAGCCTCAACCTGCCCAAACCAATTCAGGTTCGTTGTTAGAAAATGATAAAATTCTTCAAGTACTAACCTCTTTGACGCAGGACATACAGAGCATAAAGAATCAAGCTAAAGAGGTGGCCGAATTGAAGAAACAAATGGGGCAAATGGCTGAATTCATGGGCCAATTCAGAGAACAAGGCAGATTGCCTAGTTCAACCGTTGTTAATCCTAAAGGAGGATTTGAAACCGCCAATGCAATCACGTTGAGAAGTGGTAAGCAGGTTGGAACTGATTCACAGCCATCTAGATCAAGTCAAGAAGAGGACACAAAGCTGCAATTGGAGGAGGATGAATCACCCAAACCCACGGCAAGGAAAGAGACATCTTTGCCGCAGCCATCCCCAACCATCAAGCTAAGTTCCAATATGAATTCTTCTAGCTCTACTCCACTAATTGTGCCCTTTCCTGGCAGGTTGCGGCAATCAAAGAAAGAGGATGCTGAAAAGGACATTCTAGAGACATTCCGGAAAGTTCAAGTCAATATCCCACTCCTTGATGCAATAAAGCAGGTCCCAAGGTATGCTAAGTTTCTGAAAGAGCTTTGTACAGCAAGGAGAAGGATTTCTAACAAAGAAGTGGTTCAAGTAAGTGAGAATGTCTCTGCTGTTTTACAAAGGAAATTACCCCCTAAATGCAAAGATCCGGGTAGTTTTACAATTCCTTGTGTTATTGGAAATACTCGTTTTGAATCTGCCATGTTAGACTTAGGTGCATCTATAAATGTCATGCCATATTCTGTTTATGCATCTATGAATTTAGGAGAGCTTAAAAATGATGGTGTTATTATCCAATTAGCCGATCGATCTAATGCATACCCAAAAGGAGTTTTGGAAGATGTTTTGGTGCAGGTAGACCACTTGATTTTTCCTGCAGATTTCTATGTGCTTGACATGGAGGATTCAGACCATTCCCATCCATTACCACTCTTACTTGGCCGACCATTCATGAAAACAGCCCAAACCAAGATTGATGTGGCCAAGGGAACGTTAACTATGAAGTTTGGTGGTGATAAGATTAAATTTAATGTTTCTAAGTCTGTTGAGAATCCTAACATTGTTCGTTCTTGTTTTGCCATGGATAAAATAAAAAAGATAGGGCCAGACCGTTCAAGCACAAAGGATACATCAAGAACCATACAAAACGAGGGAATTGGAGTGGAGCACAAGGACCATACAGCCACTGCCCTCAAAATGCCCCAATTGGTCGAAAATATCATGGGGAAGAATGTTCATAGTGCTGCCACTTCATTGCAGTACATTGGTAAGCCATCTATTCCAGATTCGATTCTCATTTCAACTAATAGGTTGTTACCTTGTATGGTGCAGATTCCCAATCAAACCCAAGCTGGTGGGCCTGATTACATTGATTTTAGGATGTTCAATACCACAATCCGGAAGGATCACTATCCCTTACCATTCAAAGATCCAATGCATGAGCTGTTTGAGGAGCATGTGGTGGAAGAACTACCTCTGCATGCCGTGGGTACCATGGGAACTTAAATGGAAGAATCGTCCGGCTGGAAGACGTTAAAGCAAGCGCTTCTTGGGAGGCAACCCATGTGTTCAAACAAGAGAACGATGGAATTCTAGCTCCAAAACCAGATTTGCGTTCTTAAACTCTCTCTCTTTATTGCTTTTGTTTTGCCATATCTGTTATGTGTGTTAGTTGTGTTATTTGCTTGCTTTTGTGTGAGTTTATGCTTGAAACATTGAGGACAATGTTTGGTTTAAGTGTGGGGGGTAACAAAGTGTTTTTTGCATGAAATTCGTGGGTTTTTATCACCTATCACTTTGAATGTTGTTTTCCGTGTTTTTAAGTGTTTTTAAGCCGTTTTGGAGTCTTTTAGTGTGTTTTGACAAGAAAATCCGAAAATACGATAAAAATTTGAAAAATTGTTTTGAAAAACCCAAAAATAGTTGTTTTTGTGTGTTTGTTTGTGTCTTAAGGTACCTTCCAACACAATGATGAGGATTTGGTTTTTAATTGCATAACTGTTAAAGAAAGTTACAAACTTGGATTGACGTTTGATATACTCTTTGGTTTATGCTTGGTTGTAGTTGACATTCATGAATTCACATGTAATCACAAAAAGGATAAAATCAGTTTTTGTAACATGCTTGAAGGAAGTAACTCAAACTAACGCTACAACCCTGAGAGACTTGAGCCTTTAACGTTCTTTGGAGAGTTAAAAATCTGTGCATTCTTTGTTTTCTAAAGTCGTTGGATGATCTCATTATTCTTTGCTTGGTTGCTACTTAGAATGCGTTTCATCATTTAGTTCCAAATACTAGAACTCATACCCGTTTCATTCAAAGCATGAAATTGATTAGCATAACACATAATCAAGATGAAGTTGTTTAGTTTAAAACCAGAGCCAAAAAGCCTAACCCTTTGCATATGTATTGTAGGTTTAACCCTTTTGAGCCTTGTTTAGCCTATGTTCTTTGTTTACCCACATTATCCTTACCTAGCCTAGATTAGGACCATCCTTACCCTTGTTCTTGAGGCATAGTGAGCATGACCTAAGAATGAATTCCCTTTGTTCGTTATTTGGGCGGCAAAACAAGTGTGGGGGAAGGGATTTATGTGTCTGATTGTGTGCCAACAAAGTATCAAACAAGGGCACGGGTGAAGAAGAAAAAAAAAAAAAGAAAGAAGAAAAATTCGTGTGAAAAAGAAAGAAGAAGAAAGAAAAGTTGTGAAAAAGTATGAAAAGTGTTCAAAATAAGTGAGATTAAAGCTCACAAGTGTTGATTGATGAAGAAGGGGTCCAAAAAGTTGAAATCGGCCCTAAAATATGTGTAATCTTCCCCTTTGTGTTCAAAGTGTGCGGCTGCATTCAAGAAAGGGAGTTCTAAGTGTCATATTCATTACTTTGCTTGCTATTGCTTTAAGAACGTTTGTTTTCCTTACCTTTCTTTGTTAGCCAATACCCCCTAGCCCCGTTATAACCCTATACTTCAATCTTGAGTGTTGTGTGTTTCAATATGTGGAGTTTGGGATTGGTATGAGCATATGGTGTCCCTGGTTCTCGCGTCTAAGTAGTAGCATTCCGTTCATGAGATCATATCTATACATGCATTCCAGAAATTGCTTTCTTTGTCATAAACATATATGTGAGTATTAGTTTCATATTTACATCAATCTTCTCACATATAACTAGTGTAGGGAGTGTAGTCAGAAAATCTGTGTGATTAAGTGCATATCTAGTAAGGAATTGAGGGATTCTCTAAGGCATGTTACTACATTCAAAATGTTGTTTTAATTGATTAAATGCGAGCTAATGTGTGGTAACTTTGATTAAGTATGTGCTCAAGGGTAGGGATAACTAAAATCTGTGGGAGTAATGATCTTTGGCATGTTATGTATCATTGAAGATCCCTGAGGTGAACGTTGGAAGGTTTAGGTTACGTTTTGTTTGTTTTGTTTTGCTCGAGGACTAGCAAAAGCTAAGTGTGGGGGAATTTGATAGGAGCATATTTATGCTACTTAGTTAGTGTGTTTCCTTGCATTTGCTTAGCTATTTGTTGCTTAGTATAGTGTTTAAAGTCATTTTCGTGTGTTTTTAGGTCCAAGAAGCAAAGTTGGCAAAAAGATGCATTTTGGAGCATTTTAGAGCAAATCTGGGCTTGGAATGGATAGCACAAGCAATGGGCATGAAGATGGATGAATTTGGAGTTTAAATGGAGTTGGGATTATGTTTCAAGGTTGGAGAAATAAATTCAAATCATTGAAGATAAGGAATCAGCTCAAAAGAAGGAGGATTATCCAAAACATTATCCAAACAACCTTATCTTATCTTATCTTATCCAATCCTTATCTTATCTTAACAAACCTTATCCTATCCTAATCCTTTTCTAATTTAATTCCTGGTACAATGAGGGTTTATTTTCTGATTGGGGGACATTTAAATTAAGTTTCTAGAAACCCTAAGCCTTGCCGCACCTAGCTTTCCAGAAAACTTGATTTCCTTGCCTTGCAAGGCTTTCTAGAAGCCTTATCCCTCCTTATCCAAGTCTGCCGCACCTTAGGCCCTTTCCCATTGGAAATCTGATTGTTTTGAGCCTATTTCTGAATGGATTTGGCTTTCTAGAAGTCCCAATCTGATTCACCTAGGGTTTTGGTGCCTATATATATACTAATCAATCCTTTGCCGTGCACAACACCCTCCATATACACCATTCACCCAGAAAACCCCTCCTGTGCCGCAGCTATTCAAGGAAGGAAGGAGAAGGTGCCACTCTAAGTCGTGACTACTGCTGGAGCGTTCTTAGGTGTTGTCTATCCTTGTTTTCAATGTTTCAATTCAGTTTTCTTTGTTTAATTGCTATCATGAGGAACTAAACCCCTATTAGTTAGAGGGGGAATTTGAAGCCATGAATATATGTTTCTTATGATTTGATTTACTCCAGTTATGATTTCATAAATTGTGAATGTGGTTTGCTTAACTGTTTTATTAAGAACTTGTTCTTGTGTGTTGATTAAGGATGCATACTTAGTTTGCATGCATGAATTTGATGCTAGGATATAAGGGAATTTCACCTAATCGTTATGAACTTATATTCACAAGTAGTAAAGGTTGCTAGTCACAATCATGTTAAGTAAACCCTAGGCTGGATTAACATGCGTCTTCCATAGTTATGAATGCCTTGTCAATGTTCATGATTTCCATTGAACTTAATGATCTTTGTTGAATGTCTCTATCATGCGTATTCCATAGTTAGGGAGTTTGAGAAAGAATAATTTGGTTGTGATGCGTTATCCATTCAATTCAATGAATCTAGGGAAATCTGGGAATTGATTAGTTCAATACAATTAATTCGGAACATTGTCATTCATGGTTTATCGAAAGAGTAACTGGGAATCAAGTTGTATGCATATGTTTATGTGTGGATAAGGATCCTTCTAACTAGCCATTCACCCATTTAAATCACCAATTTCGTACAAAACTAAGTCTAGTTTACAATTCTGTTTTGCTTAAGTTTAAATTCGTTCAAAACCAATCCCCTGATTTTAGTTTGTGTTAGTAAGGTCTAAATTCGTCAAATCTTGAGTCTTCTAGTCTTTTGAGTCAATTTGAGTCTTAATTTCGTTCAAATCTATCTTAGGTGTTAGTTTAGAGTCTAGATAACTTGTTTTGTGTGTTTTAGGTCTATTTAGCTTGTTTTGAGTCTTTAGAGTCCAGAAACTGTCTAATTGAATTCTATTTGCTGTTTTGAGTTTGTTTTGAGTTATTTGAGTCAAGTTAGGTTGTTTAAAGGTGTCTAGAGTTAAAATTCGTCCAAATTGATCCCTAGTACTTGTTTTCATTGTTTTAAGTCCAGTTTATTGTTTTAAGAGTCTAATTTGTGTAGATTAGCATCCCTTCTAATCCCCGGCCTAAAACGATCCCTACTTTCATATACTACGTCGATAGGGTTTTAATTTGAGTGTCAAGTAATTCTCACATCAAGAAGTTATGGCTGCAGATAATCGAACCATTAAGGAGCTCTCAGCCTCGGGATTGGATAATGCAGTACCCCTACGTATCCAATATCCTAGGGCAGCTCCAGATAAGACCGACGAGTTCGAATTGAAGTCTAGCTTGTTGCACTCCCAAATACCATGGGCTGTCCATGGAGGATCCAAACAAGCATTTGAAGGAATTTGAAGTGGTTTGCTCAAGTATGACACCCGTTAATGTTGATGGGAATATTTTGAAGATGAAAGCCTTTCCATTCTCATTGTTGGAAAAGGCTAAAGATTGGTTGTACGAATTGGCGTCCGGAACTGTCACATCTTGGGAAAGTATGAAACGAGCATTCTTGGAGAAGTTTTTCCCAACTTCAAGAGTCATTCTCTTGAGGAAACGGATTAGTGGTATTCAGCAAAATCAAGGAGAGTCTTTCCCTGCATATTATGAGCGTTTTAAGGGCCTAGTTGCATCATGCCCTCAACACCAAATGAAGGAGGAGCTGCTCATTCAATACTTTTACGAAGGACTCCTCCCCATTGAACGCCAAATGCTAGATGCATCAGCGGGTGGTGCATTGGTTGACAAGACGCCTGTGGCTGCCAAAACCTTAATTGCGAACCGAGCCCTCAATGCACAACAATATGAAGGTGTTGGACAAAGAGAGAGCCCACGGCAGCAACATGTCAATGAGGTAAGTGCAATTTCTGAAATTCAATCACAATTGGCTAATCTTACTCTCCTTGTGTCTCAGGTTGTCGAAGGACCAAAATCACAACCACCACCAATCTGTGGCGTGTGCACCATGCAAGGGCACCAATTTGAAAGTTGCCCTCAATTGATTGAGAATGAAGGATGGGAGAGTGCCAATGCTGTTGGGTTCCAAGGCCAAAATCAGCCCCGATATGATCCATATGCAAATACCTACAATTCGGGTTGGAAAGACCATCCAAATCTGCGTTGGAGGGAACCCCAACAACCTCAACAGCAAGGTGGATTTCGGCCACCAACCCCTGGGATGTTTCCAAAGCCATATGCAACCATGCAATCCCAAACACAACGCCGACTCAATCCACCCATGATGGAAGTTGTGAAGAAGGAAATAATCAAGCTACTAGGTTGTGGAGTGATTTACCCCATTTCTGATAGCCGATGGGTCTCTCCGATCCAAGTTGTTCCTAAGAAGTTCGGAGTCACTGTGGTCAAAAATGAAGAGAATGAGCTTGTGCCTACCCGAATCCAAACCGGATGGAGAGTTTGCATTGACTATAGGAAGCTCAACGCCACAACTAGAAAGGATCACTTTCCGTTGCCCTTTATTGATCAAATGCTTGAAAGGTTAGCCGGTCATGCTTTTTATTGTTTTCTTGATGGCTATTCAGGTTACAATCAGATTGTTATAGCCCCGGATGACCAAGAGAAGACCACCTTCACATGCCCCTTTGGTACCTTTGTTTATAGACGAATGCCATTTGGTTTGTGCAATGCACCAGCCACGTTCCAAAGGTGTGTGGTAAGTATTTTCTCTGATTTTGTGGAAAGATCATTGAGGTATTTAATGATGATTTCAGTGTCTTTGGAGATTCATTTGATGGATGTTTGGATAATCTTACTTTGATTTTAAAACGATGCATCGAAACTAACCTTGTGTTGAATTGGGAAAAGTGTCATTTTATGGTCAAACAAGGTATAGTTTTGGGGCATATCATATCTGAAAAAGGAATTGAGGTTGATAAGTCTAAAATAGATCTTGTACGCTACTTACCCTCTCCCACTTCGGTGAGAGAGGTTCGTTCTTTTCTTGGCCACGCAGGATTCTATAGGCGATTTATCAAGGACTTCTCCAAAATTGCACAGCCCCTATGCCGTCTCCTTCAAAAAGAAGTGTCTTTTGAGTTTAATGCGGAGTGTGAGAAGGCCTTTACACATCTCAAGGAAGTGCTCACTTCGGCCCCCATCATCACTCCACCAGATTGGAGCCTCCATTTTGAGCTAATGTGTGATGCATCCGATTATGCAATTGGAGCTGTTTTAGGCCAGAGGAAAAACAAACAGCCCCATGTCATCTATTACGCCTCTCGGACCTTAAACGATGCTCAATTGAACTATTCTACCACGGAAAAAGAACTTCTTGCCGTTGTCTTTGCTTTAGATAAATTTCATTCATATTTACTTGGCACTAAAGTAATTGTATATTCTAACCATGCAGCTTTGAAGTACCTTCTCACCAAGAAGGAGGCCAAACCAAGGCTGATTCGTTGGATGCTCTTACTCCAAGAGTTCGACATTGAGATTAGGGACAAGAAAGGGAGTGAAAACGTGGTGGCTGACCACTTAAGCCGATTGGTGCACAATGAAGAGCCCCTCCCCATTCCAGAAACGTTCCCAGATGAGCAATTGCTGTCCATAGAGGTAAGTGAGCCTTGGTATGCTGATTTGGTCAATTATTTGGTCACAAAACGTGTCCCTAGCACCCTAGAGAAATATAAATGTGATAAACTCCAAAAGGATGCTAGATTTTATGTTTGGGACGATCCATACTTGTGGAAATATTGCCCGGATCAGATTATTCGAAGATGTGTGCATAACTCTGAGTTTAATTCCATTCTTGCTTTCTGTCATACTTATGCATGTGGTTTTTATTGGCCTACATTGTTTAAAGATGCTCGAACTTTCTGCATAACATGTGATAGATGTCAAAGAACAGGTAACATAGGTGCAAGGGATCAAATGCCGCAGACCCCTATCTTCAATGTCGAAATTTTTGATGTTTGGGGTATTGATTTCATGGGTCCTTTTCCTTCTTCATATGGTTTCATTTATATCTGATGCGATGTAAAACAGCACACAAATTAAACCCTCTTGTTGACAATTGTAGTATAGATGCAAGTAGGGATCGTTCTGGACCGGGGATTAGGAGGGCTTGCTAAAACCTCTAAACTGACTCAAAAACATAAAAACAAAGTTAAAAACACTTAACAGGACTCAAAAATGCAAAACTAAACTCTAGGACACTAAAACAACTTTAAAACACTCAAAACTGCCTAAAAACACAAACTGGGCAGTTTTGGACTCTAAACACAATTTTGGACGAAAATAAGTTTTAACTTGACTCAAAACACTCAAAAACACAAACTAAAACAGTTTCTAACTAATATGACTCAACAAGTAAAGGGGGGATTGGGTTTTGACGAATTTGAAAACAAAATAAGAAACTTAAAGTACTAATGAAATCTGCACGAAATTGGGTGAAAACTATGGATGATGGGATAGCTAGGAGGTTCTTCTCCACACGTGACACACTTGCATACAAAACGATTTCCAATTGCTTTCCATAAACCACGAATCCTCAACGCCCCAGATTAACCGTGAATTGCACTAATTAACCCTCAGATTTTCCTAATTTTATTGAATTGGATGATTGCATACGACAACCCAAAGCATTCCCCACAAGTTCCCTACATGAATTGCATAATAGAGATACAAGCAAGAATCATTAAGTTCTATGAAAATCATAAGCATTGACGAGGCACTTGTAACTATGAATTGCATGATACTTATGCCAAGAATTTACTTAACGCGATCGTGACTAGCAACCTTCACTACTTGTGAATATAAGTTCATAACGATTAGGTGAAACTCCCTTATATTCTAGCATCAAATTCATGCATGCAAATTAAGTTGGCCACCTCAATCAACACACACAAATCAGTTATAATAAGAACAGATAAGTAAATTGAATTCACAACTTATGAATCACAACTGGATGTAATCAAATCATATTGCAAGTATAATCATGGTTTCGAATCCCCTCCTAGCTAAGAGGGGTTTAGTTCCTCATACTCACAGAACAAAGATTATTGAATTGAAACATTGAAAACAAAAGAAAGATTACACCTAAACGTTCCAGCAATCCTAACTTGAATGGCAAGCACGTCCAAGGGCTCTCCTCCTTCCTCTTTGCTGCGGCACAAGGGTTGGTGGTGAGTTTTGGGGGTTATGAATGGTGTTGGGTGGTAGAGGATGGATAGGTAGATAGGTGGATGGAAGGTGGATTTTCGTCAGAAAGTGTGTAAAGAATCTGTTCAGAGAGAGAGAGAGCCTAAATGGTGGGGATGGCTTTATTTATAGGGCTAGGGTTGAAAGGCAATCAGAAAATAATAGGAAAGGTTCATAACTTAGCTAATTTGTCTCACAATTTAATAGGTAAGAAAGAATCAGAAAATCAAAGAGAAATAGGAATGTGAAATTCGGCAGAATTGTATAGGAGAAAAAAGGAATGTGTTTAAAGGTCAGAAAATAGGAAAGAGAGGCCTCCCCTTGTGCAGCAAGGCTAGGTACTAAAGGGGAAGGTGTTTTATGACAGAAAATAGGCAAGTAAGGTGCAGGAATTAAAGAGAATAGGAAAGGAAATTCGGCAGAATTGTGTAGGACAGATTCAGGAATGTGTTTTGAGGCACAAAATAGGTAAGAATCCTTTCCCCTTGTGTGGCAAGAATTGAAACAAAAGGGAATGTAATTTTGGGTCAGAAAATAGGTAAGAAGAGGATCCCTTGTGCGGCAAGGTTGTGGAAAGAAAGGGAAAGGCAATTATGTGGCAGATTTTGGAAGAAAAGGAAAGGAGATATGCGGCAAGGTTAGGGAAAAGTTCTAGCACTTCTAGAAACATGTAATGAGGCAACCTAACATGTTTTGAAACCCTTTTATGGCTGGAACATAGGTGAGGAAGGATTAGGAAACTCTAAGCCAAGAATAGAAACTTTCAAGAATGGAAACCTCCAAGAATAGAAACTTCCAACTTTAGAAACTTTGGCTTCCAATTTTGAACTCTTCATTCTTCATTCAATCCTAAGCTCATTTGATCTTCAATTTCGTCCATTCACTTAGCTCCAAGCATGTGCAATCCATTCCAAGCCCAAAACTGCTCCAAAAGGCACCAAAATGCACTTTCTTGCTCCTTTAGCCCTTAGAACCTGAAAACACACGAAAATGGCTTAAAAGACTAAAATAACTAAGAACTAACAACCTAAATGCAAGGAAACAAGCTAACTAAGTGATGTAAATATGCTCCTATCAATATCTTGCTTGCGGTTGATTATGTATCGAAATGGGTGGAAGCAAAAGCCACCCGTACTAATGATTCTCGAGTAGTTGCAGATTTCATCAAATCTAACATATTCTCCAGATTCGGGATGCCTAGAGTGTTTATAAGTGATGGAGGCTCCCATTTTTCCAACCGGACCATTGAGGCGCTGTTTAAGAAGTATAACGTCAAGCATAAGGTTGCAACGCCTTATCACCCTCAAACAAGTGGCCAAGCCGAGGTTTCGAATAGGGAAATCAAGCAGATTTTGGAGAAGACTGTTGGGCCAACCCGGAAGGATTGGAGTTTGCGTTTAGACGATGCACTGTGGGCATATCGTACGGCCTACAAAACACCCCTAGGGATGTCTCCATTTCGGTCATCTATGGCAAGTCGTGTCACCTACCTGTGGAACTAGAGCACAAGGCGCATTGGGCTGTGAAAACATTCAATTTGGACATAGATGCGGCTGGAGTGCATAGAAAGCTCCAATTAAATGAACTTGAGGAGATAAGGAATGAAGCATATGAGAATGCCCGAATTTACAAGGAGAAAACAAAGGCGTTTCAAGACAAGATGATTCGGGGCAAAACATTTTCAATTGGGCAGAAAGTGTTGCTTTTCAACTCCCGTTTACGTTTATTCCCTGGTAAGTTACGTTCTAAGTGGATTGGACCTTTTGTTGTTACTAATGTTTTTCCGCATGGTGCAGTCCAAGTCCAAAGCTTAAGGAACGGACAAGAATTCAAGGTGAACGGGCACCGTTTGAAGCCATACTACGAGAACATTGTGGGGCAGGTTGTGGAAGAAGTTCCCTTCCATGCCGTGGGCTCCAATGATGCTTAAACCGAGGAATCGTCCGGCTGCAAGACGTTAAAGCAAGCGCTTCTTAGGAGGCAACCCATGTGTTCAAACGAGAGAAAGATGGAATTCTAGCTCCAAAACCAGATTTGCGTTCTTAAACTCTCTCTCTTTATTGCTTCTGTTTTGCCATATCTGTTATGTGTGTTAGTTGTGTTATTTGCTTGTTTTTGTGTGAGTTTATGTTTGAAACATTGAGGACAATGTTTGATTTAAGTGTGGGGGGGTAACAAAGTTGTTTTTGCATGATTTTCGTGGGATTTTATCACCTATCACTTCAAATGTTGTTTTCAGTGTTTTTAAGTGTTTTTAAGCTGTTTTGGAGTCTTTTAGTGTGTTTTGAAAAGAAAATCCGAAAATACCATAAAAATTTGAAAAAGTGTTTTGAAAAACCCAAAAAGAGTTGTTTTTGTGTGTTTGTTTGTGTCTTAGGGTACCTTCCAACACAATGATGAGGATTCGGTTTTTAATTGCATGACTATTGAGGAAAGTTATAAACATGGATGGAGGTTTGAATTGCTCTCTGGTTTATGCTTGATTATGGTTATAGTTCATGAATTCATGTTTAATCAAAAAGAGAAAAAAATCAGTTTTTGTAACATGCTTGAAGGAAGAATCTCAAACTAACGCTACAACCTTGAGAGACTTGAGCTTAAAACATTATGTGGAGAGTTAAAAATCTGAGCATTTATTGTTTTCTAAAGTCGTTGCATGATCTCATTATTCTTTGCTTGGTTGCTACTTAGAAGGCGTTTCATCATTTAGTTCCAAATACTAGAACTCATACCCGTTTCATTCAAAGCATGATAGTGAAGTGCATAACACATAAACAAGATGAAGTTGTGTAGTGAACCAGTGCCAAACAGCCGCACCCCTTTCTTATTTGTTTTGTAGGTTTAACCCTTTTGAGCCTTGTTTAGCCTATGTTCTTTGTTTACCCACATTATCCCTACCTAGCCTAGATTAGGACCATCCTTACCCTTGTTCTTAAGGCGTAGCTAGGCATGACTTAGAGTGAATTCCCTTTGTTCGTTATTGGGCAGCAAACAAGTGTGGGGGAAAGAAAGTTGTGCGTTTATATGTGCCAAAGTCACAAAAGAGGCACGGGTGAAGAAAAAAAAAAGAGAAAAGAAAAAATTTCGTGAGAAAGAGAAAAGAAAAAGAAAAGTTTGTGAAAACAAAGTATGAAAAGTGTTCAAAATAAGTGAGAATAAGCTCACAAGTGTTGGTTGTTGAAGAAAGGGTCCAGAAAGTTGAATTTGGCCCTAAGTATGTGTGATCTTCCCTTTTATGTATCAATGTTTATGGCTGCGTTTCAAGAAAGGGAGTTCTAAGTGTCATATTCATTACTTTGCTCGCTATTGCTTTAAGAACGTTTGTTTTCCTTACCTTTCTTTGTTAGCCAATACCCCTAGCCCCGTTACAACCCTATACTTCTATCTTGAGTGTTGTGTGTTTCAATATGTGGAGTTTGGGATTGGTATAAGCATATGGTATCCCTGGTTCTCGCGTCTAAGTAGTAGCATTCCATTCATGAGATCATATCTAAACATGCATTGATAGCTCCAGAAATTGCTTTCTTTGTCATAAACATATGTGAGTGTTCGTTTTCATGTTTACATCAATCTTCTCACATATAACTAGTGTAGGGTGTGTAGTTAGAAAATCTGAGTGAAAATAAGAGTGTACCTAGTGAGGAATTGAGTGAATTCTCTAAGGCATGTTACTACATTCAAAACATTGTTTTAATTGGTTGAATATGAGCTAATGAATGGTGACTGTGATTAAGTATGTGCTAGAGGGTGGGGATGACTAAAATCTGTGGTTATGATGATCTTGAATATGTCATGTGTGTTGGAAATCCCTGAGGTGAACGTTGGAAGGTCTAGTTTGTTTGGTGTCTGTTTTGTTGAGTTTTGTTTCGTTTGCTTGAGGACTAGCAAAAGCTAAGTGTGGGGGAATTTGATAGAAGCATATTTATGCGACTTAGTTAGCATGTTTTCTTGCATTTTCTTAGTTAGTTTCTACTTATTATAGTGTTTTAAGCTATTTTCGTGTGTTTGTAGGTTTTAAGTGTCAAGATGGCAAAAATAAGCAATTTGGAGCATTCTAGAGCATTTTTGGGCCAAGATTGGGTAGTGCAAGCATGGAGGCAAGTTGATGGACGAAATTGAAGATATAAAGGCTTGAAATCAGCTAAGAAGATGGAAGAAAGAAGTCAAAGATAAAGAAGATAAGGAATCAACTATAAAGAAGGGGAATTATCCAAAACATTATCCAAATCCTACCTTATCTTATCTAAATCTTATCTTATCTTATCCTAACCTGTTTTCTTCAGTTTAGGGGACTTAAAACCTGATTTCTAGAAGTCCTATCCCTTGTCCTATAAAAGTGGCGCCTCCTTCCCTTCTAGAATCCTTTTTCCTTGCCTTGCAAGGCATTCCCTGCCCTTATCCTATTGTGCCGCACCTCTCAGGCCCTTTCCCTCTTGGATTCTGATTGTTAGGCCCTTTTCCTTGTGGATTTGGGTTCTACAAATCCTTTTCAGAAATTAACTGGACCACAATTCCTTTTCCAAATTAATTGCCGCACCCTAATCCTATTTTTCTGCTAAGTCCAAGTCCTAAACTGATTTCCCTAGGGTTTGCTATGCTATATATACATATTTCCAAGCTTTGCCGCACACCACCACCGATCCATACGAATTCTACACACCTCTACACATCTCAGCCATTCCAAACACCATTCAAAAACCCTAAACCACTTGTGCCGCAGCCTTGCAAGGAGGAAGGAGAGGAGGAGCAGCTTTGGCGCGTGTTGCACCCAATCTGGAGTGCTGGGCGTTCTTAGGTGTTTTCTACCTTATGTTTTCGATGTTTAATTTAATTTTCCTTTGTCTTGCTGTAGTTATGAGAGGCTAAACTCGTTTTTAGCTAGAGGCTACTTTGAAACCATGATTTTGTGTGTGATATGACTTGATAAATTTCAGTTACAGATTCTTGAAGTATGAATGCAATTGGCTTAACTGTTTGAATTAGAACTTATTTCTGTTTGCTGATTGAGGGTCGACACTTAATTGGCATGCATAAATTTGATGCTAGGATATAAGTAAGTTTCACATAATCGTTACAAATTTATGTTCACAAGTAGTAAAGGTTGCTGGAACAATCGTGTTAAGTTCAATTCTTGGTGTGAGTAACATGGTGTCATAGTTATGAATGCCTCGTCAATGCTTATGATTCTCATTGAGCATAATGATCTCTGATTGTGTCTCTATTATGATGTCATGTAGGGAAATTGATGAGAATAACTTGGTTGTAGATGAGTTGTCCGTCCAATTCAATGAAATTAGGAGAATCTGAGGGTTAATTAGTGATTGACACGGTTAATCTGGGGCATTGTCATTCGTAATTCAATGAAAACGTAACTGGAAGTCAATTTATATGCATATAAGTCATGTGTGGATAAGGAAACCTCTAGCTAGTTCACCATCCATCCTAAAAACCCAATTTCATCTAAATTTGCCTAGTTTAAAGTCTGTGTTAGTTTTAACTTAGTTTCAATCTAAAACCAATCCCCCTTCACTTGTTTGAGTCTAATTAGTTAGAATCTGTCTTAGTTTGTGTCTTTGTGTGTTTTGAGTCAAGTTTAATTCAATTTTCGTCCAAAGTTGTGTCTAGTGTCTAGAATCTGTCCAATTGGTGTTTTTAAGCAGTTTTGAGTGTTTTGAACCTGTTTTGAGTCTTACTAGTTTATTTAGAGTCTTTTGAGTCTTGTTTTGCTTATTTGAGTCAGTTTGTGTTAGATTAGCAAGCCCTCCTAATCCCCGGTCCAGAACGATCCCTACTTGCGTTTATACTACAATTGATAACAAGAGGGTTTAATTTGTGTGCTTAACTTTTAATCACATCAACTTCCACAAGTATGGATCATCCCAAACATAAAACGTAGCATCATTTTTCAATTTTTCACGTTGGTTTTTGTTTAGGGTGCTTGGAACTTGCTTAGACACCAAAAAATTGACCAAATCAGCATACCAAGGCTCACTTACCTCTATGGACATCAATTGCTCGTCTGGGAATGCTTCTGGGATGGGTAATTGCTCCTCATTGTGCACCAAACGACTTAGATGGTCAGCCACCACGTTTTCACTTCCTTTCTTGTCCCGAATTTCGATGTCGAACTCTTGAAGAAGCAACATCCATCGAATAAGCCTTGGCTTGGCCTCCTTTTTCGTGAGCAAGTACTTCAATGCTACATGATCAGTGTAAACAATCACTTTAGTACCAATTAAATATGAACGAAATTTATCTAAAGCAAAAACTACAGCAAGAAGTTCTTTTTCCGTAGTGGAGTAGTTCAATTGGGCGTCATTCAAGGTCCTGGATGCATAGTAAATGACGTGAGGCCTCTTGTCTTTTCTCTGTCCCAAAACAGCTCCAATTGCATAATCGAATGCATCGTACATTAGCTCGAAAGGAAGGCTCCAATCTGGTGGTACAATTATGGGGGCCGAAGTAAGCATCTCCTTGAGATGTTTAAAGGCCTTCTCGCATTCCTCATCGAACTTGAATGGCACTTCCTTCTGCAAAAGTCGGCATAGGGGGTTAGAAATCTTCGAGAAGTCCTTGATGAATCGCCTATAGAATCCTGCATGACCAAGAAAAGAACGAACCTCTCTCACCGAAGTGGGAGAGGGTAAGTAGCGTACAAGATCTATTTTCGACTTAACAACCTCAATTCCCCCTTTCCGAAACGATGTGACCTAAAACTATGCCTTGTTTAACCATAAAGCGGCATTTTTCCCAATTCAAAACAAGGTTAGTTTCCATGCATCGTTTTAAAATCAAACTGAGATTATTTAAGCAACCGTCAAACGAATCACCAAAAACACTAAAATCGTCCATAAACACTTCAATAATCTTTTCAACAAAATCAGAGAAGATACTCATGCACCGTTGAAAAGTTGCTGGAGCATTGCACAAACCGAATGGCATTCGGCGATACGCAAAGGTGCCAAACGGACAAGTAAAAGTGGTCTTTTCTTGGTCGTCCGGAGCTATGACAATTTGGTTATACCCAGAATATCCATCAAGAAAACAATAAAAGGAATGACCTGCTAACCTCTCAATCATTTGGTCAATGAACCGCAAGGGAAAGTGGTCCTTCCTCGTGGTGGCGTTGAGTTTCCTATAGTCGATGCACACTCTCCAACCTGTTTGGATTCGGGTAGGCACAAGTTCATTTTCTTCATTCTTCACCACAGTGACTCCCGACTTCTTTGGAACGACTTGAATTGGTGAAACCCAACGGCTATCTGAATTTGGATAGATGACCCTATAATCAAGGAGCTATATAATCTCCTTTTTCACAACTTCCATCATAGGAGGGTTAAGACGGCGTTGAGCCTCTCGAGTTGGTTTAGCCCCCTCCTCAAGAAGTATGCGATGCATTCATGTCGTAGGGCTAATCCCCTTGATATCGGCTAGGGTCCATCCAATGGCAGTTTTATTCTCCTGCAACACACAAATGAGCTTTTCTTCTTCCAATGCCGTGAGAGATGATGAAATAATGACGGGTAACGTTTCTTTTTCTCCCAAAAAGACATACTTTAAGTGGTTGGGCAATGGTTTGAGCTCTAGTGCAGGTGCCTGCACCACCGAAGGTAATAACTTGTTAGTAGAAACAGGAATTGACATTGGGATTGAAGACTTACCAACACATGGTGGGGATGACTCAAGTGCAGCCACCATCTCCTCAATTTCTTCACAAAAACCCACGGAAACAACTTCCTCCTTGTTGTTGCCGTGCCCTTGCACAATTTCTGGGGCTTGGGTTGTGCTTTCTATTCCTTGAACGATGGTTGTTTCAAGGGTATCTCGATCTAATGAGTCAAGAAATTCCTGTGCCAAAGATTCTAAAATATTGATAGGAGCATATTTATGCGACTTAGTTAGTGTGTTTTCTTGCATTTACTTAGTTATTTGTTGCTTATTATAGTGTCTTAAGTCATTTTCGTGTGTTTATAGGTCCTAGAAGCAAAGTTGGCAAAAAGATGCAATTTGGAGCATTTTAGAGCAGTTTTGGGCTTGGAATGGATATCACAAGATTGGAGCAAGATGGATGGACGAATTTGAAGTTCAAGAGAGGCTAGGAATGTGCAAAAGAGTTGAAGAAATAAATCCAAGTCAAAGAAGATAAGGAATCAGCTACAAAGAAGGAGAATTATCCAAAACATTATCCAAACTACCTTATCTTATCCTTATCTTATCTTACCATGCCTTATCTTATCCTATCCTAATCCTTTCCTAACTTAATTCCTGCTGCAAAAGGGATTCAATTTTAGTTTAGGAGACTTAAAAACCTGATTTCTAGGAACCTTATCCCCTCCTACAAAGGTGCCACACCTAACCCCTTCTAGAAACCCCAAAATCAGCCAAATAACACCCTTTCTAGAAGTCCCTACAAAGGTGGCGCCCCAAGCCTTCTAGATGCATGATCCAGCCGCACCTTTCTCCTGATTCCCTTTGGTTTTTGGCCTTCTAGATGTCCTATTTCTTGCTAGGATTACATAACCTTTTCCCCTTAGGATTGTGATTTTATTTTCCTACACAAACTACATTTTGTAATCCTTTTCCTACACTACATGTTGGTGCCGCACCCTCTCCCTATATATACATATTTTCTGCACCATTCAAAGAACACCATCTCTCATTCACACATCTCTACACTACCATTCAACCATACCCTCATTGTGCCGCAACCTTCAAGCAAGGAAGGAAGGAATCTGGAGCGTTTTCTAGGTGTTTTCTATCTTTGTTCAATGTTTAATTTTATTTATATTTGTTTGATTGCGAACATGAGGAACTAATTTCTTTATAGTTAGAGGCGAATTCGAAGCCATGGACATATGTTTTATATGAATTGATTTCCTCCAGTTATGATTTCATGAATCGTGAATGTGGTTTGCTTAACTGTTTTATTAAGAACTTGTTCTTGTGTGTTGATTAAGGATGCATACTTAGTTTGCATGCATGAATTTGATGCTAAAATATAAGGGAATTTCACCTAATCGTTATGAACTTATATTTACAAGTAGTGGAGGTTGATAGGAGCATATTTACATCACTTAGTTAGCTTGTTTCCTTGCATTTAGGTTGTTAGTTCTTAGTTATTTTAGTCTTTTAAGCCATTTTCGTGTGTTTTCAGGTTCTAAGGGCTAAAGGAGCAAGAAAGTGCATTTTGGTGCCTTTTGGAGCAGTTTTGGGCTTGGAATGGATTGCACATGCTTGGAGCTAAGTGAATGGACGAAATTGAAGATCAAATGAGCTTAGGATTGAATGAAGAATGAAGAGTTCAAACTTGGAAGTTTCTATTCTTGGAAGTTTCCATTCTTGAAAGTTTCTATTCTTGGCTTAGAGTTTCCTAATCCTTCCTCACCTATGTTCCAGCCATAAAAGGGTTTCAAAACATGTTAGGTTGCCTCATTACATGTTTCTAGAAGTGCTAGAACTTTTCCCTAACCTTGCCGCATATCTCCTTTCCTTTTCTTCCAAAATCTGCCACATAATTGCCTTTCCCTTTCTTTCCACAACCTTGCCGCACAAGGGATCCTCTTCTTACCTATTTTCTGACCCAAAATTACATTCCCTTTTGTTTCAATTCTTGCCCCACAAGGGGAAAGGATTCTTACCTATTTTGTGCCTCAAAACACATTCCTGAATCTGTCCTACACAATTCTGCCGAATTTCCTTTCCTATTCTCTTTAATTCCTGCACCTTACTTGCCTATTTTCTGTCATAAAACACCTTCCCCTTTAGTACCTAGCCTTGCTGCACAAGGGGAGGCCTCTCTTTCCTATTTTCTGACCTTTAAACACATTCCTTTTTTCTCCTATACAATTCTGCCGAATTTCACATTCCTATTTCTCTTTGATTTTCTGATTCTTTCTTACCTATTAAATTGTGAGACAAATTAGCTAAGTTATGAACCTTTCCTATTATTTTCTGATTGCCTTTCAACCCTAGCCCTATAAATAAAGCCATCCCCACCATTTAGGCTCTCTCACTCTCTGGACAGATTCTCTGCGTCCATTCCATCCACCTATCTACCTATCCATCCTCTACCACCCATTCACGCCAGAATTCCTTCCCCAACCCTAGCCGCACCTATCCTTCACCATTCTCCATAGTTTCTGACCTAAAACAACCCTTGTGCCGCAGCAAAGAGGAAGGAGGAGAGCCCTTGGACGTGCTTGCTGTTCAGTTTGGATCGCTGGAGCGTTTAGGTGTTTTCTTTCTTTTGTTTTCAATGTATAAACTTGTTATTCTTTGTTCTGTGAGTATGAGGAACTAAACCCCTCTTAGCTAGGGGGGATTCGAAACCATGATTATACTTGCAATGTGAATTGATTACTTTCAGTTGTGATTTCGTAAGTTGTGAATTCAATTTGTTTAACTGCTTGATGGATAACTTATTCTTGTATGTTGATTGAGGGTCGACACTTAGTTTGCATGCATGAGTTTGATGCTAGAATATAAGGGAGTTTCACCTAATAGTTACAAACTTATATTCACAAGTAGTGGAGGTCGCTTATAAACGATCGCGTTAAATGAATTCTTGGCAGGAGTTTCATGCTCATCATAGTAACAAATGCCTCGTCAATGCTTATAGTTCTCACAAGGCTTAATGATCTCTGATTGTATCTTTAATGTGCTGCTCACGTAGGGGACTTTTAGAGAATGTTTTGAGTTGTTGTATGCGCTTTCCTGTCCAATTCAATAACTTAAGGAGAACTTGAAGGTTAATTTAAGCGGACCTAATTAACCTGGGGTGTTGAGTTTCATGATTTATCGAAAGAACAACTGAAAATTGGTTTATGTGCAAGTGTGTCATGTGTGGAGAAGAATCCTCTAGCTAGCCCATCATCCATAAGTTTTACCAAATTCGTCCAAAATTTGTTTAGTTTACAATCTGCTTGTTTTGTTTTCAAATTCGTCAAAACCCAATCCCCTTTTTCTTTGTTGAGTCATATTAGTTAGAAATTGATTTAGTTTGTGTTTTTGAGTCAAGCCAGTACCCTATTTCCGTTCAAAGTAGTGTTTAGAGTCTAAAACTGCCCAGTTTGTGTTTTTAGGCAGTTTTGAGTGTTTTTGTGCTGTTTTGAGTCTTTTGAGTTGTTTTAGTGTTTTAGAGTCTAGTTTTGCATTCTTTGAGTCTAGTTTAGTGTTTTAAACTTTGTTTTAATGATTTTGAGTCAGTTTTGAGGTTTTAGCAAGCCCTCCTAATCCCCGGTCCAGAACGATCCCTACTTGCATCTATACTACAATTGTCAACAAGAGGGTTAAATTTGTGTGCTTTTATATTTCGCATCAGAGGTTGCTAGTCACGATCGCGTTAAGTAAATTCCTGGCAGGAGTGTCATGCTTTTCATAGTCATAAATGCCTTGTCAATGCTTATGATTTTCACAAAGCTTAATGATCTTTGTTTTGTGTCTCTATCATGCTTTTCATAGTTAGGGAGCTTAATAAAGAATGATTTGGGTTGTCGTATGCTTTTCATCCAATTCAATGAGTCTAGGGAAATTTGAGAATTAATTAGTTCTACACAATTAATTTGGGGCATTGTCATTCATGGTTTGTTGAAAGAATAACTGGAAATCAATTTATATGCATATGTTCATGTGTGGAGAAGGGCCCTCTAACTAGCCTTTCACCCGTTTTAAATCACCAAACTCGTTTTTCTAAAGTTTTTATACAAAATTTCTGTTTTAAGTCTTAATTTCGTCAAAAACAATCCCCCTTTCATTTAAACTTGTTTTTAGAGTCAAAACTTGTTTTGTTTTAGTCTTTTGAGTCTTTTAAGTTTTATTTTCGTCAAAACCACTTGTTAGGTTTAGAATTGAGTCTTTCTGATTGTTTCTTGCTGTTTTGAGTGTTTTAAGTTAGTTTAGAGTCTATAGACTCTAGTTTAGTGTTTTTGAGTCTTATTTGTGTTAATTAGCATCCCTAGTTAATCCCCGGTCTAGAACGATCCCTACTTACATCATTGCTACAATTGTCATCAATAGGGTTTAATTTGTGTGTCAAGTTAATTTTCACACCAAATTTTGGTGCCGTTGCCGGGGATTAGCAAACTTGCTAATCCCTTGTTTGCCGCGTGTTTTGTTTTACTTTGTTTTCTGATTTTGTTTTGTTTTCTTGTTTTAGGTACTAGTTTATGACTCGAAGTTCTCAAACAGTTCGTGAGCATATCTTGGAGTTTGACGACGATTTTGAACGAACATTGAGAAGGAAGAGTGATGTGAAAATTAACTTGACACACAAATTAAACCCTATTGATGACAATTGTAGCAATGATGTAAGTAGGGATCGTTCTAGACCGGGGATTAACAAGGGATGCTAATCAACACAAATAAGACTCAAAAACACTACACTAGACTCTATAGACTCTAAACTAACTTAAAACACTAAAAACAGCAAGAAACAATAAAAAA
Source organism: Heteromeles arbutifolia (assembly GCA_024362995.1). Lineage (NCBI taxonomy): Eukaryota > Viridiplantae > Streptophyta > Magnoliopsida > Rosales > Rosaceae > Heteromeles > Heteromeles arbutifolia. The sequence goes on from JANCRC010000012.1 coordinate 22,038,553, forward strand.
GACTCAAATCTAAACCTATCAATTGGTTTTGACGAAAATAGAACTAAAAAGACTCAAACAACTAAAAGAAAACAGGTTTTGACTCTAAAAACAAGATTAAATGAAAGGGGGATTGTTTTTGACGAAATTAAGAATTAAAACAGAAATTTTGCATAAAAACTTTAGAAAAACGAGTTTGGTGATTTAAAACGGGTGAAAGGCTAGTTAGAGGGCCCTTCTCCACACATGAACATATGCATATATTTTGATTTCCAGTTATTCTTTCGACAAACCATGAATGACAATGCCCCAAATTAATTGTGTAGAACTAATTAATCATCAGATTTCCCTAGACTCATTGAATTGGAAGAAAAGCATACGACAACCCAAATCATTCTTTATTAAGCTCCCTAACTATGAAAAGCATGATAGAGACACAAAACAAAGATCATTAAGCTTTGTGAAAATCATAAGCATTGACAAGGCATTCGTGACTATGAAAAGCATGACACTCCTGCCAGGAATTCACTTAACGCGATCGTGACTAGCAACCTCCACTACTTGTAAATATAAGTTCATAACGATTAGGTGAAATTCCCTTATATTTTAGCATCAAATTCATGCATGCAAACTAAGTATGCATCCTTAATCAACACACAAGAACAAGTTCTTACTAAAACAGTTAAGCAAACCACATTCACAATTCATGAAATCATAACTGGAGGAAATGAATTCATATAAAACATATGTCCATGGCTTTGAATTCGCCTCTAACTATAAAGAATTTAGTTCCTCACGTTCGCAATCAAACAAATATAAATAAAATTAAACATTGAAAACAAAGGATAGAAAACACCTAGAAAACGCTCCAGATTCCTTCCTTCCTTGCTTGCAAGTTGCGGCACAATGAGGATGTGGCTGAATGGTAGTGCAGAGATGTGTGAATGAGAGATGGTGGGTTCAATGGTGCAGCAAATATGTGAATATATAGAGGGAGGGTGCGGCACAATTAGATGGTGTAGGAAAAGGATTACAAAATGTAGTTTGTGTAGGAAAATAAAACACAATCCTAAGGGGAAAGGGTTTATGTAATCCTAGCAGGAAATAGGACATCTAGAAGGCCAAAAACCAAAGGGAATTAGGATAAAGGTGCGGCTGGATCATGCATCTAGAAGGCTTGGGGCGCCACTTTTTTAGGGACTTCTAGAAAGAGTGTTATTTGGCTGATTTTGGGGTTTCTAGAAAGGGATAGGTGCGGCACCTTTATAGGAAGGGATAAGGTTCCTAGAAATCTGGTTTTAAGGTCTCCTAAACTGAAATTGAATCCCTTTTGCAGCAGGAATTAAGTTAGGATAGGATAGGATAAGGCATGGTAAGATAAGATAAGATAAGGTTTGGATAAGATAAGGTAGTTTGGATAATGTTTTGGATAATTCTTCTTCTTTGTAGCTGATTCCTTATCTTCTCTGACTTGGATTTATTTCTTCAACTCTTTTGCACATTCCAAGCCTCTCTTGAACTTCAAATTCGTCCATCCATCTTGCTCCAATCTTGTGATATCCATTCTTGGCCCAAAACTGCTCTAAAATGCTCCAAATTGCATCCTTTTGCATACTTTGCTTCTAGGACCTACAAACACACGAAAATGACTTAAGACACTATAATAAACAACAAATAACTAAGTAAATGCAAGAAAACACACTAACTAAGTCGCATAAATATGCTCCTATCAAAGAGGAGGCATCCACAACCTAGCGAACCTAGTTCAAGCTCAGAGGCCGAATCTGAATTTGAAGAAGAAGAACAAGCCATGGCTATGGATAATCGTACAATCAAGGAACTTTCAGCCTCGGGGTTGGCCAATGCCGCACCCCTTTGCATTCAATACCCCGCGGCTGCTCAAGGCAAGACCGATGAGTTCGAATTGAAGTCAAGCTTGTTGCATCACGTACCCAAATACCATGGGCTGTCCATGGAAGATCCAAACAAGCATCTTAAGGAGTTCGAAGTGGTTTGTTCGAGCATGACACCCATCAATGTCGATGGGAGCATTTTGATGATGAAGGCCTTTCCATTCTCTCTTTTGGAAAAGGCTAAAGATTGGCTTTATGAATTAGCACTCGGAACGGTCACTTCTTGAGAAAGCATGAAGAGGGCGTTTTTAGAGAAGTTCTTCCCCACTTCGAGAGTCATTCTCTTGAGGAAGAAAATTAGTGGAATTCAACAAAGCCAAGGAGAGACATTCCCAGCATACTATGAGCGTTTTAAAGCCCTTATCGCCTCATGTCCTCAACATCAAATGAAAGAAGAGCTTCTACTTCAATACTTCTATGAAGGACTTCTTCCCATTGAGCAACAAATGCTAGATGCTTCAGCGGGAGGTGCATTGGTTGACAAAACACCAATGGCTGCGAAGACCCTAATTGCCAACCGAGCATTGAATGCACAACAATACGAGGGACTTGGACAAAGAGAGTCCCCACGGCAGCAAGTCCATGAGGTAAGTTCCAAGTCCGACATTCAAACTCAATTAGCTAACCTTACGTCCATTGTGACTCAGATGGCCGAAGGAATGAAGATACAAGGACCAAGTGTTTGTGGCGTGTGTTCTATGCAAGGACATCTCACTGACCAATGCCCTCAATTGATTGAGAATGGAGGCTGGGAATCTGCCAATGCCATGGGTTTTGGGAGTCAAAATCAGCCACGCAATGATCCATACTCCAACACTTACAATCCGGGCTGGAGAGATCATCCAAATTTCAAGTGGAGGGAACCTCAACAACAAGGTGGATTTAGGCAGCAACCTCCAGGGTTCTATTCAAAACCATACGTGCCTACACAACCCAAAGCACAACCTGCCCAAACCAAATCAGGTACGTCCGTTGATAATGATCAGATTTTTCAATTACTAACTTCTATGTCACAGAGCATGCAAATTAGAGACAAAAAGGTGGATGATTTGGATAAGCGAGTAGGGCAGATTTCAGAGTTCCTAGGGCAATTCCAAGAACAAGGCAAACTTCCTAGCTCAACCATTGTGAATCCAAAGGGAGGATTTGAATCCGCCAAAGCCATTATGTTGAGAAGTGGAAAAGAAGTTGGAACCAACCCACAACCATCCAAATCAAGCCAAAAAGAGGATGAAAAGTTGCTGATTGAAGAGGAGGAACGAGCCAAACCCGCGGCAAGGGGGGAGCAACCCTTGCCGCAGCCATCTTTCACTGCCAAACCATCCAATTCGGCCAAGGTAAGTCCTAACTCGAATTTTTCAAGTTCTATTCCACTAAATGCACCCTTTCCTAGCAGGTTTAGGCAATCAAAGAAGGAAGAGAACGAGAAAGACATTCTGGAAACGTTTAGGAAAGTGCAAGTCAATATACCTCTCCTTGATGCAATTAAGCAAGTTCAAAGGTACGCTAAGTTTTTGAAAGAACTTTGTACAACAAGGAGGAGAATTTCGAACAAAGAAGTTGTCCAGGTAAGTGAAAATGTCTCTGCTGTTTTACAGAGGAAATTACCCCCTAAATGCAAAGATCCGGGTAGTTTTACAATTCCCTGCGTTATTGGCAATACTAAGTTTGAACATGCTATGTTAGACTTAGGAGCTTCAATTAATGTCATGCCTTACTCAATTTTCGCATCTATGGATTTAGGAGAGCTTAAAAACGATGGTGTTATAATTCAATTAGCCGATCGTTCTAACGCATATCCGAAATGAGTTTTGGAAGATGTTTTGGTGCAGGTGGATAACTTGATATTCCCATGGGATTTCTATGTTTTAGAAATGGAGGAGTCGCCCAATATCACCCCATTGCCGATCCTACTTGGGAGGCCCTTCATGAAAACAGCACGCACCAAGATCGACGTGTTCAAATGGACTTTAACAATGGAATTTGATGGGGAAGTGATTGATTTCAATCTTTCTGAAACTATTAAATATCCTAAAGACGATCATTCTTGTTTTTCTATTGATGCATTTGATTCATTGGCTCAGGAATTCCTTGACTCATTGGATGAAGATTCCCTTGAAACAACAATTGCACAAGGAATTGGAATGAAGCCCAATCTGGCCATACCTAGTGAAGAACAAGCCGAGATTGTGGCTGCCTTTGACTCATTACCACGACATCATGGTACGTCTCCTAACCCAATTCCAATTCCCGTTTCTCCTAATACGTTGTTACCCTCTGTGATTCAGGCCCCTATTCTTGAACTTAAGCCACTACCGGATCATTTAAAGTACGTCTTCTTGGGAGATAAAGGGACATTGCCCGTCATTGTCTCTGCATCACTCACGGCAATAAAGGAGGAGAAGTTGATTCGGGTGTTGAAAGAGCACAAAACAGCCATTGGTTGGACATTGGCCGATATTAAGGGGATTAGCCCTACAAAATGCATGCATCGCATACTTCTAGAGGAGGGGGCTAAACCAACTCGAGAGGCTCAACGCCGACTCAACCCTCCAATGATGGAAGTTGTGAAGAAGGAGATTATCAAGCTTCTCGATTGTGGAGTGATTTATCCAATTTCGGATAGCCATTGGGTTTCACCGGTGCAAGTTGTTCCAAAGAAATCCGAAGTCACTGTGGTGAAGAATGCCGAGAATGAGCTTGTACCAACCCGTATCCAAACAGGTTGGAGAGTGTGTCTCGATTATAGGAAACTCAACGCCACCACAAGGAAGGACCACTTCCCTTTGCCGTTCATTGATCAAATGCTTGAAAGGTTAGCCGGTCATTCTTTTTATTGTTTTCTTGATGGTTATTCGGGATATAATCAAATTGTCATAGCTCCGGACGACCAAGAAAAGACCACCTTCACGTGCCCCTTGGGTACTTTTGCCTATCGTCGCATGCCATTTGGTTTATGCAATGCACCTGCCACATTCCAAAGATGCATGGTAAGTATCTTTTCAGATTATGTTGAGAAGATTATTGAGGTATTCATGGATGATTTTAGCGTCTTTGGTGATTCGTTTGATGGTTGTTTGGAAAATCTCACATTAATCTTAAAACAATGCGTTGAAACCAACCTTGTTTTAAATTGGGAAAAGTGTCACTTTATGGTTACGCAAGGCATAGTTTTAGGGCATATCATTTCAGAAAGGGGGATTGAGGTTGATAGATCAAAAATAGATCTTGTACGCTACTTACGCTCTCCTACTTCGGTTAGAGAGGTTCGTTTGTTTCTTGGTCATGCAGGATTCTATAGGCGATTCATCAAGGATTTTTCAAAGATTTCTCAACCTTTGTGCCGTCTCCTTCAAAAAGAAGTGGCTTTCAAGTTTGACGAGGAATGTGAGAAGGCTTTCAACCAACTCAAAGAGATGCTAACCACGGCACCAATCATTATGCCACCAGATTGGAATCTTCCGTTTGAGCTAATGTGCGATGCTTCCGACTATGCATTGGGGGCTGTCTTAGGATAGAGGAAGGACAAAAATCTGCACGTCATCTACTATGCCTCAAGGACCTTGAACGATGCTCAATTGAATTACTCTACGACGGAAAAAGAACTTCTTGCCATTGTCTTTGCTTTAGATAAGTTTCATTCATATTTACTTGGCACTAAAGTCATTATTTACTCTGATCATGCAGCTTTAAGATGCTTACTTATAAGAAGGAGGATAAACCAAGGCTTATTCGATGGATGCTCCTACTTCAAGAGTTCGATATCGAAATCCGGGACAAGAAAGGAGTTGAAAACGTAGTGGCTGACCACCTCAGCAGATTGGTGTGATAAGAAGACCCAATTCCCATCCCTGAGATGTTTCCAGATGAGCAGCTGCTGTCCATTAAGGTAAGTGTGCCATGGTATGCCGATTTAGTTAATTATTTGGTTACTAAACAAGTTCCAAACACCCTAAACAAGCAACAAGGTGATAAATTGAAAAAAGAGGCACGGTTTTATGTTTGGGATGATCCATACTTGTGGAAGTACTGCCCCGATCAGATTATACGTAGGTGTGTGCATAATTCGGAGTTTAACTCAATTTTAACTTTCTTTCACACTTATGCATGCGGGGGACACTTTGGCACACAACGCACAGCCCTTAAAGTGTTAGAATGTGGGTTTTATTGGCCTACGATCTTTAAGGATGCTAGAACTTTTTGTGTGACGTGTGATCGTTGCCAAAGAATGGGAAATATAGGCCCAAAGGACCAAATGCCGCAAACCCCTATCTTTACTGTCGAAATTTTTGATGTTTAGGGTATTGATTTTATGGGTCCTTTTCCTTCATCGCATGGTTTTACATATATTTTACTTGCGGTTGATTATGTCTCGAAGTGGGTGGAAGCAAAAGCCACCCGAACTAATGATTCTAAAGTGGTTGCAGATTTTGTTAGAACTAACATATTTGCAAGGTTTGGCATGCCACGAGTACTTATCAGCGATGGAGGCTCTCACTTTTGCAATCGGACCATTGAGGCGTTACTTAAAAAGTACAATGTCACGCATAAGTGATGTGAAAATTACTTGACACACAAATTAAACCCTATTGATGACAATTGTAGTAAAGATGCAAGTAGGGATCGTTCTAAACCGGGGATTAACTAGGGATGCTAATCAACACAAATAAGACTCAAAAACACTAAACTAGACTCTAATGACTCAAAACTAATTTAAAACACTAAAAACAGCAAGAAACAATAACAAAGACTCAAATCTAGACCTAACAAGTGATTTTGACGAAAATAGAACTTAAAAGACTCAAAAGACTAAAACAAAACAGATTTTGACTCTGAAAACAAGTTGAAATGAAAGGGGGATTGTTTTTGACGAATTTAAACTTAAACAAACAAAATTGTAAAGACAACTTAAAAAGGCACGAAATTGGTGATTTGAATGGGTGAATGGCTAGTTAGAGGGATCCTTATCCACACATAAACATATGCATACAACTTGATTCCCAGTTACTCTTTCGATAAACTATGAATGACAATGTTCCGAATTAATTGTATTGAACTAATTAATTCCCAGATTTCCCTAAGTTCATTGAATTGAATGGATAACGCATCACAACCAAATTATTCTTATCAAGTTCCCTAACTATGGAATACGCATGATAGAGATACATATCAAAGATCATTAAGTTCCATGGAAATCATAAACATTGACAAGGCATTCATAACTATGGAATACGCATGTTACTCCAGCCTAGGGTTTACTTAACATGATTGTGACTAGCAACCTTTACTACTTGTGAATATAAGTTCATAACGATTAGGTGAAATTCCCTTATATCCTAGCATCAAATTCATGCATGCAAATCAAGTGTCGACCCCCAACCCACATACATAAACAAGTTCTTAATAAGCACAGAAAAGTAAACCACATTCATACTTTATGAAATCGTAACTGGAGTGAATCAAATCATAAGAAACATATATTCATGGCTTCAAATTCCCCCTCTAACTAATAGGGGTTTAGTTCCTCATGACAGCAATTAAACAAAGAAAACTAAATTGAAACATTGAAACCAAGGATAGACAACACCTAAGAACGCTCCAGCAATAGTCACGACTTAGAGTGGCACCTTCTCCTTCCTTCCTTGAATAGCTGCAGCACAAGAGGGGTTGTCTGGGTTTGTGTGGATGATATGGCACGGCAGGGGGTAGGGGATGATTTCTGGCGTGATTGGTTGTGTATGGAGGGTGGTGTGCACGGCAAAGGGTGTTTTAATATATATAGGCACCAAAAACCCTAAGTGAATCAGATTGGGACTTCTAGAAAACCAAATCCATCCAGAAATAGGCTCAAAACAATCAGATTTCCAATAGGAAAGGGCCTAAGGTGCGGCAGATTTGGATAAGGAGGGATAAGGCTTCTAGAAAGCCTTGCAAGGCAAGGAAATCAGGTTTTCTGAAAAGCTAGGTGCGGCAAGGCTTAGAGTTTCTAGAAACTCAATTTAAATGTCCCCCAATCAGAAAATAAACCCTCATTGTACCAGAAATTGAATTAGAAAAGGATTAGGATAGGATAAGGTTTGTTAAGATAAGATAAGGATTGGATAAGATAAGATAAGGTTGTTTTGGATAATGTTTTGGATAATCCTCCTTCTTTTGAGCTGATTCCTTATCTTCAATGATTTGAATTTATTTCTCCAACCTTGAAACATAATCCCAACTCCATTTAAACTCCAAATTCGTCCATCTTCATGCCCATTGCTTGTGCTATCCATTCCATGCCCAGATTTGCTCTAAAATGCTCCAAAATGCATCTTTTTACCAACTTTGCTTCTTGGACCTAAAAACACACGAAAATGACTTTAAACACTATACTAAGCAACAAATAGCTAAGCAAATGCAAGGAAACACACTAACTAAGTAGCATAAATATGCTCCTATCAAATTCCCCCACACTTAGCTTTTGCTAGTCCTCAAGCAAAACAAAACAAACAAAACGTAACCTAAACCTTCCAACATTCACCTCAGGGATCTTCAATGATACATAACATGCCAAAGATCATTACTCCCACAGATTTTAGTTATCCCTACCCTTGAGCGCATACTTAATCAAAGTTACCACACATTAGCTCGCATTTAATCAATTAAAACAACATTTTGAATGTAGTAACATGCCTTAGAGAATCCCTCAATTCCTTACTAGATATGCACTCAATCACACAGATTTTCTGACTACACTCCCTACACTAGTTATATGTGAGAAGATTGATGTAAATATGAAAACTAATACTCACATATCTGTTTATGACAAAGAAAGCAATTTCTGGAATGCATGTATAGATATGATCTCATGAACGGAATGCTACTACTTAGATGCGAGAACCAGGGACACCATATGCTCATACCAATCCCAAACTCCACATATTGAAACACACAACACTCAAGATTGAAGTATAGGGTTATAACGGGGCTAGGGGGTATTGGCTAACAAAGAAAGGTAAGGAAAACGAACGTTCTTAAAGCAATAGCAAGCAAAGCAATGAATATGACACTTAGAACTCCCTTTCTTGAATGCAGCCGCACACTTTGAACACAAAGGGACAGAAAACACATATTTAGGGCCAATTTCAACGTTTTGGACCCCTTCTTCAACAATCAACACTTGTGAGCTTCAATCTCACTTATTTTGAACACTTTTCATACTTTTTCACAACTTTTCTTTTTTTCTTTTCTTTCTTCTACCCGTGCCCTCTTTATACTTTGTTGGCACACAATCAGACACATAAATCCCTTCCCCCACACTTGTTTTGCCGCCCAAATAACGAACAAAGGGAATTCATTCTTAGGTCATGCTTACTATGCCTTAAGAACAAGGGTAAGGATGGTCCTAATCTAGGCTAGGTAAGGATAATGTGGGTAAACAAAGAACATAGGCTAAACAAGGCTCAAAAGGGTTAAACCTACAATACATATGCAAAGGGTTAGGCTTTTTGGCTCTGGTTTTAAACTAAACAACTTCATCTTGATTATGTGTTATGCTAATCAATTTCATGCTTTGAATGAAACGGGTATGAGTTCTAGTTTGGAACTTAAATGATGAAACGCCTTCTAAGTAGCAACCAAGCAAAGAATAATGAGATCATGCAACGACTTTAGAAAACAAAGAATGCACAGATTTTTAACTCTCCAAAGAACGTTAAAGGCTCAAGTCTCTCAGGGTTGTAGCGTTAGTTTGAGTTACTTCCTTCAAGCATGTTACAAAAACTGATTTTTTTCTCTTTGTGATTACATGTGAATTCATGAATGTCAACTAAAACCAAGCATAAACCAAAGAGTATATCAAACGTCAATCCAAGTTTGTAACTTTCTTTAACAGTTATGCAATTAAAAACCAAATCCTCATCATTGTGTTGGAAGGTACCCTAAGACACAAACAAACACACAAAAACAACTCTTTTTGGGTTTTTCAAAACAATTTTTCAAATTTTTATGGTATTTTCGGAGTTTCTTTTCAAAACACACTAAAACACTGAAAAACAGCTTAAAAACACTTAAAAACACTGAAAACAACATTCAAAGTGATAGGTGATAAAAACCCACGAATTTCATGCAAAAAACACTTTGTTACCCCCCCACACTTAAACCAAACATTGTCCTCAATGTTTCAAACATATACTCACACAAAACAAACAGCAATCAACACAACTAACTAACATAACAAGATGGCAAAGGAAAAACAATAAAGAGTAGGGTTTAGAAACGCAAATCTGGTTTTGGAGCCGGAGAGTTCCTAGGTCGTCTTTATTTGCATGGGTTGCCTCCCAAGAAGCGCTTGCTTTAACGTCTTCCAGCCGGACGAACCTTCCCTCTATTCTTCAATGGGGCTCACGGCATTAAGGGATATGTCCTCCGTAATGTGCTCTTCAAAGTGCTCATAATATGGCTTCAATCGATGTCCATTCACTTTGAATTCTTGTTGCGTTTTTAAACTTTGAATTTGGACTGCACCATGAGGAAAAACATTAGTAACCACAAAAGGACCAATCCACTTAGAACGCAACTTACCTGGAAATAGACGAAGGCGAGAATTGAAAAGTAACACTTTCTGCCCTATAGAGAACAGCTTGCTACGAATCATCTTGTCATGGAATGCCTTTGTTTTCTCCTTGTAGATCCGTGCATTCTCATAAGCTTCATTCCTAATTTCTTCTAGCTCATTCAATTGAAGCTTTCTATGAAGACCTGCGGCATCAATGTCCATGTTGAATGTTTTGACAGCCCAATGTGCACGATGTTCTAACTCGACGGGAAGGTGACATGGTTTCCCATAGACTAGCCGAAATGGGGACATTCCAATTGGGGTTTTATAGGCAGTGCGATATGCCCACAATGCATCATTCAAACGCAAACTCCAATCCTTCCGAGTTGGCCCTACAGTTTTCTCCAAAATCTGCTTGATTTCTCTATTTGAAACCTCGGCTTGCCCACTGGTTTGAGGGTGATAAGGTGTTGAAACCTTATGCGTGACATTATACTTCTTGAGCAGCGCCTCAATGGTTCGATTGCAAAAATGGGAACCCCCATCACTGATTAGGACTCTTGGCATTCCAAATCTAGCAAATATGTTAGTTCTAACAAAATCTGCAACCACTTTAGAATCATTAGTTCGGGTGGCTTTTGCTTCCACCCATTTCGACACATAATCCACAGCAAGCAAAATATAAAGGAAACCATGTGAGGAAGGGAAAGGACCCATGAAATCAATACCCCAAACATCAAAGATTTCAACACTAAATATGGGGTGTTGCGGCATTTGTTGTTTAGGACCTATATTGCCCGTTCTTTGACATCTATCACAAGTCATACAAAAAGTTCTAGCATCTCTAAAGATAGTAGGCCAATAAAATCCACATTCTAAAACTTTATGTGCTGTTCTTTGCGTACCAAAGTGACCTCCACATGCATAGGTGTGACAAAAAGTTAAAATTGAATTAAACTCAGAATCATGCACACACCTACGTAGAACCTGATCAGGGCAATATTTCCACAAGTATGGGTCATCCCAAACATAAGAACGTGCATCCTTTTTAAGTTTATCACTTTGGTGCTTGTTTAGTTCTCTTGGAATGTGTTTAGACACCAAATAATTTACTACATCGGCATACCATGGCTCACTTACCTTGATGGACAGCAGCTGCTCATCGGGGAATGTCTCTTGGATAGGCACGGCATCCTCCTCCTGCACCATACGGCTCAAGTGATCAGCCACCACGTTTTCACTCCCCTTCTTGTCCCGGATTTCAATATCGAACTCTTGGAGAAGAAGCATCCAGCGAATGAGTCTTGGTTTGGCCTCTTTCTTGGTGAACAAATACTTCAAAGCTGCATGGTCAGTGTAAATAATAACTTTAGTACCAAGTAGATAAGAACGAAACTTATCTAAAGCAAACACAACAGCAAGAAGTTCTTTTTCAGTGGTAGAGTAATTCAATTGTGCATCATTCAAGGTCCGAGATGCATAATAGATGACATGGGGCTTCTTGTCCTTCCTTTGTCCCAAAACAGCTCCTAATGCATAATCTGAAGCATCACACATAAGCTCAAAAGGAAGGCTCCAATCTGGTGGGACTATGATGGGGGCCGAAGTTAGCATCTCTTTGAGGTGTTTAAATGCCTTCTCACATTCCTCGTTGAAGTCAAAAGCTACATCTTTCTGGAGGAGACGGCAAAGAGGGTTTGAAATCTTTGAAAAGTCCTTGATGAATCGCCTATAGAATCCTGCATGTCCAAGAAAAGAACGAACCTCTCTAACCGAAGTAGGAGAGGGTAAGTAGCGTACAAGATCTATTTTTGATTTATCAACCTCAATTCCCCTTTCTGAAATGATATGACCTAAAACTATGCCTTGTTTTACCATAAAGTGACATTTTTCCCAATTCAAAACAAGGTTAGTTTCGATGCAACGTTTTAGAATCAAAGTGAGATTATCTAAGCACCCATCAAACGAATCCCCAAAAACACTAAAATCATCCATGAATACCTCAATAATTTTCTCCACAAAATCTGAAAAGATACTTACCATGCATCTTTGAAAGGTGGCAGGTGCATTGCATAAACCGAATGGCATGCGACGATAGGCAAAGGTACCAAAGGGGCACGTGAAAGTGGTCTTTTCTTGGTCATCCGGAGCTATAACAATCTGATTATATCCAGAGTACCCATCAAGAAAACAATAAAAAGAATGACCGGCTAACCTTTCAAGCATTTGATCAATGAACGGCAAAGGGAAGTGGTCCTTCCTCGTGGTGGCGTTTAGCTTCCTATAGTCAATGCACACTCTCCAACCTGTTTGGATACGTGTGGGCACAAGTTCATTCTCGGCATTCTTCACCACAGTGACTCCGGATTTCTTTGGAACACATTGCACCGGTGAAACCCAACGGCTATCCGAGATTGGATAAATTACTCCACAATCAAGAAGCTTTATAATTTCCTTCTTCACAACTTCCATCATTGGAGGGTTGAGTCGGCGTTGAGCCTCTCGAGTTGGTTTAGCCCCCTCCTCTAGAAGTATGCGATGCATGCATGTTGTAGGGCTAATCCCCCTAATATCGGCCAATGTCCATCCAATGGCTGTTTTGTGCTCTTTCAACACCTGAATTAACTTTCCTTCCTCTGTTGCCGTGAGTGTGGAGGATACAATGACGGGCAATGTCTCGTTATCTCCCAAAAAGACGTACTTCAAATGATCCGGCAATGGTTTAAGCTCAAGTACGGGTGCCTGAATCACTGAGGGTAACAACTTGTTAGTAGAAATTGGAATTGAAATTGGTTTTGAAGGCTTACCATGGTGCTGAGGTAGTGACTCTAGGGCAGCCACCATCTCGGCCTCTTCTTCACTTATAGGCACGGCAATATTGGGTTTTTGCACAATTCCTTGTGCAATTGTTGATTCAAGGGGATCCCTATCCAAGGAATCAAGGTAATCCTGCGCCAATTCATCGAATATATCAATAGCAAAACAAGAATGATTTTCTTTAGGAAATTTAATAGTTTCAGCAAGATTGAAATCAATAACTTCCCCATCAAATTCCATTGTCAACGTCCCTTTGAACACATCGATCTTGGTGCGGGCTGTTTTCATGAAAGGTCTCCCAAGAAGGATCGGTAATGGGGTAGAATGGGGTGTATCCTCCATGTCAAGCACATAAAAATCCGCTGGAAAAATCAGATTTCCAACCTGCACCAAAACATCTTCCAAAACTCCTTTTGGATATGCATTAGAACGATCGGCTAATTGGATAATAACACCATCGTTTTTAAGCTCTCCTAAATTCATAGATGCATAAACAGAATATGGCATGACATTTATAGATGCACCTAAGTCTAACATGGCAGATTCAAAACGAGTATTACCAATAACGCAAGGAATTGTAAAACTACCCGGATCTTTGCATTTAGGGGGTAATTTCCTTTGTAAAACAGCAGAGACATTCTCACTTACTTGAACCACTTCTTTGTTAGAAATCCTTCTCCTTGTTGTACAAAGCTCTTTCAAAAACTTAGCATACCTTGGGACTTGCTTTATTGCATCAAGGAGTGGGATATTGACTTGAACTTTCCGGAATGTCTCTAGAATGTCTTTTTCAGCATCCTCTTTCTTTGATTGCCGCAACCTGCCAGGAAAGGGCACAATTAGTGGAGTAGAGCTTGAAGAATTCATATTGGAACTTACCTTGATGGTTGAGGACGGTTTAGGAGTGGGGATTGGCTGCGGCAAGGATTGTGCATTCCTTGCCGTGGGTTTGGGTGCTTCATCCTCCTCCAATTGCAGCTTCTTGTCCTCTTCTTGACTTGATCTAGATGGTTGTGAATCAGTTCCAACCTGCTTACCACTTCTCAACGTGATTGCTTGGGCAGTTTCAAATCCTCCCTTAGGATTAACAACGGTTGAACTAGGCAACCTGCCTTGTTCTCGGAATTGGCCCATGAATTCAGCCATTTGACCCATTTGTTTCTTCAATTCATCCACCTCTTTAACTTGATTTTTTATGCTCTGCATGTCCTGCGTCAAAGAGGTTAGTGCTTGAAGAATTTTATCATTATTTAACGACGAACCTGAATTGGTTTGGGCCGAAATTGGGTGAGGTTGTGGGGCTGCATACGGCCTTGGGAACATCCCAGGGGGCTGTCTAAATCCACTTTGTGGCTGTGCTTGCTGAGAATCCCTCCACTTGAAGTTTGGATGATCTCTCCATCCCGGATTGTATGTGTTTGAGTATGGGTCGTGTCTTTGTTGGGTTTGGCCTTGGAAACCCACGGCTTGGGCAGTTTCCCAACCCCCATTCTCAATCAATTGAGGGCATTGATCGTTGAGATGTCCCTGCATAGAACACACTCCACATATGCCCGGCCCTTGTGCTTTGTTTCCATCCACAACCTGCGACAAAAGAAGAGTGAGATTAGCCATTTGAGATTGTAATTCTGAAATTGCATTTACCTCATTCACTTGTTGTTGCCGTGGCCCTTCTCTCTGTCCAACTCCTTCGTATTGTTGCGCATTCAAAGCTCGATTTGCAATTAGAGTCTTGGCAGCCACGGGTGTTTTGTCAACCAAAGCTCCTCCCGCTGAAGCATCAAGCATTTGTCTCTCAATGGGGAGAAGTCCTTCATAGAAATATTGGAGGAGAAGCTCTTCCTTCATTTGGTGTTGTGGACAAGAAGCAACAAGCGCCTTGAACCGCTCATAATAGGCTGGAAACGATTCCCCTTGGTTTTGTTGAATGCCACTTATCTTTTTCCTCAAGAGAATGACTCTTGAAGTTGGGAAAAATTTCTCTAAGAATGCGCGCTTCATGCTTTCCCATGAAGTAACGGTTCCAGGTGCTAGTTCGTAGAGCCAATCCTTAGCCTTTTCCAAAAGAGAGAATGGAAAGGCTTTCATCTTCAATATACTTCCATCAACATTGACAGGGGTCATGCTTGAACAAACCACTTCAAATTCCTTCAAGTGCTTGTTTGGATCTTCCATGGACAACCCGTGGAATTTGGGGATGTGGTGCAACAAGCTAGACTTCAATTCAAACTCATCAGTTTTGCCTTGAGCCGCCCTAGGATATTGAATGCATAAAGGGGTCGCATCGTCCAATCCCGAGGCTGAAAGTTCTTTGATTGTTCGGTTATCTGCAGCCATGTCGTGCTCCTCTTCCAAATCCTCTTCAATTTCAACTTCAGATTCGGAATTAGAACTTGAACTAAGTAGATCAGGTTCTGGGTGCTTCCTCTTCCTTCTCAAATCTCGCTCAAAATCGTCGTTAAACTCCAAGATATGTGCATGAACGGTTTGAGAACTTCGAGTCATACACTAGTACCTAAAACAAAGAAGACAAAACAAATCAGAAAACTAAGCAAAACAGAAACAAAAACAAGTTAAAATGCACGGCAGAAACTAGGGAGATTAGCAAGTTTGCTAATCCCCGGCAACGGCGCCAAAATTTGATGTGAAAATTACTTGACACACAAATTAAACCCTATTGATGACAATTGTAGTAAAGATGCAAGTAGGGATCGTTCTAAACCGGGGATTAACTAGGGATGCTAATCAACACAAATAAGACTCAAAAACACTAAACTAGACTCTAATGACTCAAAACTAATTTAAAACACTAAAAACAGCAAGAAACAATAACAAAGACTCAAATCTAGACCTAACAAGTGATTTTGACGAAAATAGAACTTAAAAGACTCAAAAGACTAAAACAAAACAGATTTTGACTCTGAAAACAAGTTGAAATGAAAGGGGGATTGTTTTTGACGAATTTAAACTTAAACAAACAAAATTGTAAAGACAACTTAAAAAGGCACGAAATTGGTGATTTGAATGGGTGAATGGCTAGTTAGAGGGATCCTTATCCACACATAAACATATGCATACAACTTGATTCCCAGTTACTCTTTCGATAAACTATGAATGACAATGTTCCGAATTAATTGTATTGAACTAATTAATTCCCAGATTTCCCTAAGTTCATTGAATTGAATGGATAACGCATCACAACCAAATTATTCTTATCAAGTTCCCTAACTATGGAATACGCATGATAGAGATACATATCAAAGATCATTAAGTTCCATGGAAATCATAAACATTGACAAGGCATTCATAACTATGGAATACGCATGTTACTCCAGCCTAGGGTTTACTTAACATGATTGTGACTAGCAACCTTTACTACTTGTGAATATAAGTTCATAACGATTAGGTGAAATTCCCTTATATCCTAGCATCAAATTCATGCATGCAAATCAAGTGTCGACCCCCAACCCACATACATAAACAAGTTCTTAATAAGCACAGAAAAGTAAACCACATTCATACTTTATGAAATCGTAACTGGAGTGAATCAAATCATAAGAAACATATATTCATGGCTTCAAATTCCCCCTCTAACTAATAGGGGTTTAGTTCCTCATGACAGCAATTAAACAAAGAAAACTAAATTGAAACATTGAAACCAAGGATAGACAACACCTAAGAACGCTCCAGCAATAGTCACGACTTAGAGTGGCACCTTCTCCTTCCTTCCTTGAATAGCTGCGGCACAAGAGGGGTTTTCTGGGTTTGTGTGGATGATATGGCACGGCAGGGGGTAGGGGATGATTTCTGGCGTGATTGGTTGTGTATGGAGGGTGGTGTGCACGGCAAAGGGTGTTTTAATATATATAGGCACCAAAAACCCTAAGTGAATCAGATTGGGACTTCTAGAAAACCAAATCCATCCAGAAATAGGCTCAAAACAATCAGATTTCCAATAGGAAAGGGCCTAAGGTGCGGCAGATTTGGATAAGGAGGGATAAGGCTTCTAGAAAGCCTTGCAAGGCAAGGAAATCAGGTTTTCTGAAAAGCTAGGTGCGGCAAGGCTTAGAGTTTCTAGAAACTCAATTTAAATGTCCCCCAATCAGAAAATAAACCCTCATTGTACCAGAAATTGAATTAGAAAAGGATTAGGATAGGATAAGGTTTGTTAAGATAAGATAAGGATTGGATAAGATAAGATAAGATAAGGTTGTTTTGGATAATGTTTTGGATAATCCTCCTTCTTTTGAGCTGATTCCTTATCTTCAATGATTTGAATTTATTTCTCCAACCTTGAAACATAATCCCAACTCCATTTAAACTCCAAATTCGTCCATCTTCATGCCCATTGCTTGTGCTATCCATTCCATGCCCAGATTTGCTCTAAAATGCTCCAAAATGCATCTTTTTACCAACTTTGCTTCTTGGACCTAAAAACACACGAAAATGACTTTAAACACTATACTAAGCAACAAATAGCTAAGCAAATGCAAGGAAACACACTAACTAAGTAGCATAAATATGCTCCTATCAATAAGGTTTCTACACCTTATCATCCTCAAACAAGTGGGCAAGCTGAGGTTTCAAACCGTGAAATCAAGCAAATTTTAGAGAAAACAGTTGGGCCAACAAGGAAGGATTGGAGTTTGTGCTTGAATGATGCACTATGGGCGTATCGTACGGCCTACAAAACACCCCTTGGGATGTCCCCATTTCGGCTCATCTATGGGAAACCATGCCATCTTCCCGTTGAATTAGAACACAAGGCGCATTGGGCAGTCAGAACCTTCAATATGGACATAGATGCCGCTGGAGTTCATAGGAAGCTTCAATTGAACGAGCTCGAGGAGATTAGGAATGAAGCTTACGAGAATGCGCGAATTTACAAAGAGAAGACCAAGGCTTTTCATGACAAGATGATTCGAACCAAAACGTTCTCCAAGGGGCAAAAAGTTCTACTTTTCAATTCCCGTCTTCGATTATTTCCAGGTAAGTTACGTTCTAGGTGGATTGGACCGTTTGTTATTACTAATATCTTTCCTCATGGTGCAGTTCAAATCCAAAGTTTGAAGACGGGGCACGAATTCAAGGTGAACGGACATCGTTTGAAGCCTTACTATGAGCACTTTGAAGAGCACATTGTGGATGACATAACCCTTAATGCCGTGGGCCCCATTGAAGAATAGAAGGAAGGTTCGTCCGGCTGGAAGACGTTAAAGCAAGCGCTTCTTGGGAGGCAACCCATGCAAATAAAGAGGACCTAGGAACTCTCCGGCTCCATAACCAGATTTGCGTTTCTAAACTCTACTCTTTATTGCTTTTACTTTGCCATATTTGTCATGTTTGATAGTTGTGTTGTTTGCTTGCTTGTGTGTGAGTCTTTGTTTGAAACATTGAGGACAATGTTTGGTTTAAGTGTGGGGGGGTAAACAAATGTTTTCATTGAAAAATTCGTGGGTTTTTATCACCTATCACTTCTAAGGTTGTCTTTCACTGTTTTTGAGTGTTTTTAATGTGTTTTGAAGTGTTTTTATGTGTCTTTAAAGAAAAATACGAAAATTTACAAAAACATTTGGAAAAAGTTTTCAAAATACCAAAAAGAGTCGTTTTTAGAGTCGTTTTTGTGTGTTTGTGTCTTAGGGTACCTTCCAACACAATGATGAGGATTTGGTTTTTAATTGCATGACTGTTAAAGAAAGTTACAAACATGGATTGAAGTTTGATATGCTCTTTGGTTTATGCTTGGTTATAGTTGACATTCATGAATTCACATGTAATCACAAAAAGGATAAAATCAGTTTTTGTAACATGCTTGAAGGAAGTAACTCAAAATAACGCTACAACCCTGAGAGACTTGAGCCTATACGTTCTTTGGAGAGTTATTAATCTTGACATTCTTGTTTTCTAAAGTCGTTGCATGATCTCATCATTCTTTGCTTGGTTGCTACTTAGAATGCGTTTCATCATATAGTTCCAAATACTAGAACTTATACTCATTTCATTCAAAACTAAAATTGATTAGCATAACAAATAACAAGATGAAGTTGTTTAGTTTAAAACCAGTGCCAAAAAGCCTAACCCTTTGCATATGTATTGTAGGTTTAGCCCCTTTGAGCCATATTTAGCCTATTTTCTTTGTTAGCCACATTATCCTTACCTAGCCTAGATTAGGACCATCCTTACCCTTGTTCTTAAGGCGTAGTGAAGCATGACCTAGAGTGAATTCCCTTCGTTCGTTATTAGGCAGCAAACAAGTGTGGGGGAAGGGATTCTTGTGTATGTGCCAAAAAAGAAAAAAAAAGGGCACGGTAGAAAAAAAAAAAAAAAGAAGAAGAAAGAAGAAGATTCGTGAGAAAAAGAAGAGAAAAAGAAAAGTATGTGAAGAAGTATGAAAAGGGTTCAAAATAAGTGAGATTAAAGCTCACAAGTGTTGGTTGTTGAAGAAAGGGTCCAAAACGTTGAATTTGGCCCTAAGTATGTGTGATCTTCCCCTTTGTGTTCAAAGTTTGTTTTTGCGTTTAAAAAGGGAGTTCTAAGTGTCATATTTCTTACTTTGCTTGCTATTGCTTTAAGAACGTTCGTTTTCCTTACCTTTCTTTGTTAGCCAATACCCTTAGCCCCATTACAACCCTTAGACTTCTATCTTGATTGTTATGTGTTTCAATGTGTGGAGTTTGGGATTGGTTTGAGCATATGGTGTCCCTGGTTCTCGCGTCTAAGTAGTGGCATTCCATTCATGAGATCATATATATACATGCATTCCAGAAATTGCTTTCTTTGTTATATACATATGTGAGTATTAGTTTTCATGTTTACATCAATCTTCTCACATATACCTAGTGTAGGGAGTGTAGTCAGAAAATCTGTGAGAAAATAGAGTGTATATCTAGTGAGAAATTGAGGGATTCTCTAAGGCATGTTACTACATTCAAAATATTGTTTTAATTGATTAAATGCGAGCTAGTGAGTGGTAACTGTGATTAAGTATGTGCTCGAGAGTAAGGACAACTAAAATCTATGTAAGTAATGATTTTTAACATGTTATGTACCATTGGAAATGAAATCCCTGAGGTAATGTTGGAGGGTTTAGGTTATGTTTTGTTTGTTTGTTTTGCTCGAGGACTAGCAAAAGCTAAGTGTGGGGGAATTTGATAGGAGCATATTTATGCGACTTTGTTAGCTTGTTTCCTTGCATTTTCTTAGTTAGTTTCTACTTATTATAGTGATTTAAGTCATTTTCGTGTGTTTATAGGTCCTAGAAGCAAAGTTGGCAAAAAGATGCAATTTGGAGCATTTTAGAGCAGTTTTGGGCTTGGAATGGATATCACAAGATTGGAGCAAGATGGATGGACGAATTTGAAGTTCCAGAGAGGCTAGGAATGTGCAAAAGAGTTGAAGAAATAAATCCAAGTCAAAGAAGATAAGGAATCAGCTACAAAGAAGGAGAATTATCCAAAACATTATCCAAACTACCTTATCTTATCCTTATCTTATCCAAACTATCTTATCTTATCTTACCATGCCTTATCTTATCCTATCCTAAATCTTATCTTATCTTACCATGCCTTATCTTATCCTATCCTAAATCTTTTCCTAACTTAATTCCTGCTGCAAAAGGGATTCAATTTTAGTTTAGGAGACTTAAAAACCTGATTTCTAGGAACCTTATCCCCTCCTACGGGGAATAAACGAAGACGGGAGTTAAATAGCAACACTTTCTGCCCAATTGAGAATGTTTTGCCTCGAATCATCTTGTCATGGAATGCCTTGGTCTTCTCTTTGTAAATGCGAGCATTCTCATAAGTGTCATGCCTAATCTCTTCTAGTTCATTCAATTGAAGCTTTCTATGATTTCCAGCTGTGTCCACATCCATATTGAAGGTTTTGACCGCCCAATGTGCCTTGTGCTCAAGCTCAACGGGTAAATGGCATGGCTTGCCATAGATGAGCCGAAATGGGGACATGCCAATGGGCGTTTTGTAAGCCGTTCGATATGCCCACAGTGCATCCTCCAAACGCAAGCTCCAATCCTTTCTATTTGGCCCAACGGTCTTCTCTAAAATCTGCTTGATCTCCCTATTTGAAACCTCGGCTTGGCCACTTGTTTGGGGGTGATAAGGTGTTGAAACCTTATGTGTCACATTGTACTTCTTGAGTAGTGCCTCAATGGTGCGATTGCAAAAATGAGACCCACCATCACTTATGAGCACTCTAGGCATCCCAAATCTGGAAAAAATGTTAGAATTCACAAAATCTGCCACAACTTTAGAATCGTTAGTGCGGGTGGCTTTTGCTTCCACCCACTTCGAAACATAATCAACCACAAGTAAAATGTAAGTGAAACCAAAAGATGAAGGAAAAGGACCCATAAAATCAATACCCCAAACGTCAAAAATTTCAACAACAAGAATTGGAGTCTGCGGCATTTGGTCTCTTTGGCCTAAATTTCCTGTCCTTTGGCAACGTTCACATGTGATGCAAAAAGTTCTAGCATCTCTAAACAAAGTAGGCCAACAAAATCTACATTCAAGAACCTTAAGGGCAGTGCGTTGTGTGCCAAAGTGTCCACCACATGCATATGTATGGGAAAAGCTTAGAATTGGATTAAACTCAGATTCATGAACACATCTACGCACAATTTGATCAGGGCAAAATTTCCACAAATATGGGTCGTCCCAAACATAAAAACGTGCATCCTTTTTAAGTTTATCAAGTTGGGACTTGCTTAGAGTGTTTGGAACTTACTTAGACACCAAATAGTTGACCAAATCAGCATACCAAGGTATACTTACCTCAATGGACAGTAGTTGCTCATCTGGAAACGTTTCTAAAATGGGAATGGACTTCTCTTCACGCACCATTCGACTTAGGTGGTCAGCCACCACGTTTTCACACCCTTTCTTGTCCCTAATTTCAATGTCAAACTCTTGAAGTAAAAGCATCCAGCGAATGAGTCTTGGTTTAGCTTCCTTTTTGGTGAGCAAGTACTTCAAAGCTGCATGATCAGTGAAAACAATGACTTTAGTGCCAATTAAATAAGATTGAAACTTATCTAATGCAAATACAACAGCCAAGAGTTCTTTTTCAGTTGTGGAATAGTTCAATTTGGGCATCATTTAAGGTGTGTGAAGCATAATAAATGACATGTGGCTGCTTGTTTTTCCTTTGGCCCAAAACAGCTCCAATTGCATAATCCGATGCATCACACATGAGCTCGAAGGGAATGCTCCAATCTGGTGGAGTGATGATTGGTGCCGTGGTGAGTAAGGCCTTGAGATGGTTGAATGCTTTCTCACACGCCTCGTTGAATTCAAAAGACACTTCCTTTTGTAGGAGACGGCATAGGGGCTGTGCAATCTTTGAAAAATCCTTGATAAATCGTCTATAGAGTCCTGCATGACCAAGAAAAGAATGAACCTCTCTAACCGAAGTAGGAGAGGGTAAGTAGCGTACAAGATCTATTTTAGACTTATCAACCTCAATACCTTTTTCAGAGATTATGTGACCCAAAACAATACCTTGTTTAACCATAAAGTGACATTTCTCCCAATTTAACACAAGGTTTCTTTCAACGCAACGTTTCAAGATTAAAGTGAGATTATCCAAGCAATTATCGAATGAATCACCAAACACACTAAAATCATCCATGAATATCTCAATAATCCTTTCAACATAATCAGAAAATATACTAACCATACACCTTTGAAACGTGGCAGGAGCATTGCATAAACCGAATGGCATGCGTCAATATGCAAATGTTCCAAAGGGACAAGTGAAAGTGGTCTTTTCTTGATCATCCGGGGCTATGACAATTTGATTATAACCAGAATATCCATCAAGAAAACAATAAAATGAATGACCCGCTAACCTCTCAAGCACTTGATCAAGGAATGGCAATCGAAAGTGATCCTTTCTTGTTGTGGCGTTGATCTTCCTATAGTCAATGCACAAGCTCATTCTCAGCGTTTTCCACGACCGTCACTCCAGATTTCTTGGGAACAACTTGGATAGGTGAGACCCAACGGCTATCGGAGATAGGATAGATCACTCCACAATCAAGTAGCTTGATTATCTCCTTTTTCACAACTTCCATCATCGGAGCGTTGAGACGGCGTTGAGCCTCTGCCCCCTCCTCAAGAAATATGTGATGCATACAAGTTGTAGGGCTTATCCCCTTGATGTCGGCTAAGGTCCAACCTAGGGCAGATTTGAACTCCCTTAAAACACACACTAGCTTCTCTTCTTCTGGTGCCGTGAGGGATGAGGAAATAATGGCAGGTAAGGTCTCTTTTTCCCCCAAGAAAACGTACTTCAAATGGTTTGGTAACAGTTTAAGTTCCAGGGTAGGTGCCTGAATTACTGAAGGAAGCAACTTATTAGTCGAAACGGGAATTGAATCAAAGTTAGGAGACTAACCATCATGCTTGGGTAACGACTCAAGGGCATGATAGGAGCATATTTATGCGACTTAGTTAGCTTGTTTTCATGCATTTACGTTGTTAGTTCTTGGTTAATTTTGTATTTTAAGCTATTTTCGTGTATTTGTAGGTTCAAAGTGTCAAGATGGCAAAAAGAAGCAATTTGGAGCATTCTAGAGCATTTTTGGGCCAAGATTGGGTAGTGCAAGCATGGAGGCAAGTTGATGGACGAAATTCAAGATATAAAGGCTTGAAATCAGCTAAGAAGATGGAAGAAAGAAGTCAAAGATAAAGAAGATAAGGAATCAGCTCAAAAGAAGGAGAATTATCCAAAACATTATCCAAACAACCTTATCTTATCTTATCCTAACCTGTTTTCTTCAGTTTAGGGGGCTTAAGACCTGATTTCTAGAAGTCCTATCCATTCCCCTACAAAAGTGGCGCCCCAAACTCTTCTAGAAACCCCAAAATCTGCCACAAAACACATTCTTTCTAGAACCCTATAAATCTGGCGTCTCCCTCCTTTCTAGAAGGCCTTTGCCTTGCCTTGCACTCAATTCCCTGCCTTATCCAAGCCATGCCGTGCATCCCTATCCCTTTCCCTCTCAGATTCTGATTTGTTAGCCTATTTTCTTGTGAATTTGGGTTCTATAATCCTTCTCAGAAATCAATTGGGCCATAATCCTTTTTCCTACATATTCTGCCGCACCTAGGGTCCTAATCCCTTGCTTATGCTGAGTCCAAGTCCTAAACTGATTCCCCTAGGGTTTGCCATGCTATATATACATATTTCCAAGCCTTGCCGCAGACCACCACCCATCCATATGAATTCTACACCACCACACTTTCAGAAATCCATATTTTGCTGCAGAGAAGGGAAGACAAGGCCTTGCCGCGGCTTCCATTGGAGAAGGAGGAGTTCTTTCTTCTCTTGTTTCGTTTCTATGTTTAATTTAATTTGTTTTTCAATTATGTTGAACATGTGGAACTAATTTCGTTTTAGTTAGAGGTGGATTCAAAGCCATGGACATATGTTTGATATGAATTGATTACCTTCAGTTATTGTTTCATAAATTGTGAATGTGGTTTACTTATCTGTTTTATGAAGAACTTGTTCTTGTGTGTTGATTAAGGAGGCCTACTCTGTTTAG
This sequence comes from Heteromeles arbutifolia, assembly GCA_024362995.1. Taxonomy (NCBI): domain Eukaryota; kingdom Viridiplantae; phylum Streptophyta; class Magnoliopsida; order Rosales; family Rosaceae; genus Heteromeles; species Heteromeles arbutifolia. Next base: position 22,063,367 of record JANCRC010000012.1, read on the forward strand.
ATGCATGAATTTGATGCTAGGATATAAGGGAATTTCACATAATCGTTAGGAACTTATATTCACAAGTAGTAAAGATTGCTAGTCACAATTGTGTTAAGTAAATCCTAGGCAAGAGTAACATGCGTATTCCATAGTTATGAATGCCTTGTCAATGTTTATGATTTCCATGGAACTTAATGATCTTTGATATGTATCTCTATCATGCGTATTCCATAGTTAGGGAACTTGATAAGAATAATTTGGTTGTGATGCGTTATCCATTCAATTCAATGAACGTAGGGAAATCTGGGAATTGATTAGTGCAATACAATTAATTCAAAGCATTGTCATTTGTGGTTTATCGAAAGAATAACTGGAAATCAATTCGTATGCATATGTTCATGTATGGAGAGGAACCCTCTAACTAGTTTTCACCCCTGAATTCACCTTTGTCTCTTTCAATTTACTTTGTTTGCCTAAATCTGCTTAGTTTTGCTTAATTCGTCCAAAAAACCCCCCTGGTTCTTAATTGAGTCTTAGTTTGTTTAAATTCGTCCAAATCTGTCCCCTTTTAGTGTTTTGAGTCTAACTAGTCCAAAAGTCATCCAATTCACTTCATAGAACCTGTTTTGCTGTTTTGAGTCTCTAGTGTCTAGAATCTGCCTAGTTGAGTTTTATTTGTTGTTTTATGTTTGTTTTGTGTTATTTGAGTCAAGTTAGGTTGTCTAGAGTTAAAATTCGTTCAGATTGATCCATAGTACCTGTTTTCATTGTCTAGAGTCCAGTTTTAGTGTTTTAGAGTTTAATTTGTATAGATTAGCATCCCTTCTAATCCCCGGCCTTGAACGATCCCTACTTTCATATACTACGTCGATAGGGTTTTAATTTGAGTGTCAAGTAATTCTCACATCAAATTTTGGCGCCGTTGCCGGGGATTAGCAAACTTGCTAATCTCCCTAGTTTCTGCCGTGTATTTTAACTTGTTTTTGTTTTTGTTTTGCTTAGTTTTCTGATTTGTTTTGCTTTCTTTGTTTTAGGTACTAGTGTATGACTCGAAGTTCTCAACCCGTTCACGCACATATCTTGGAGTTTAACGACGATTTTGAGCGAGATTTGAGCAGGAAGAGGAAGCACCCAGAACCTGGTCTACTTAGTTCAAGTTCTAATTCCGAATCTGAAGTTGAAATTGAAGAGGATTTGGAAGAGGAGCACGACATGGCTGCAGATAACCGAACGATCAAGGAACTTTCAGCCTCGGGATTGGACAATGCAACCCCTTTATGCATTCAATATCCTAGGGCAGCCGAGGGCAATACTGACGAATTCGAATTGAAGTCTAGCTTGTTGCACCACATCCCCAAATTCCACGGGTTGTCTATGGAAGATCCGAACAAGCACTTGAAGGAATTTGAAGTGGTTTGTTCAAGCATGACCCCTGTCAATGTTGATGGGAATATATTGAAGATGAAAGCCTTTCCATTCTCTCTTTTGGAAAAGGCTAAGGATTGGCTCTATGAACTAGCACCTGGAACCGTTACTTCGTGGGAAAGCATGAAGCGCGCATTCTTAGAGAAATTTTTCCCAACTTCAAGAGTCATTCTCTTGAGGAAAAGGATAAGTGGCATTCAACAAAACCAAGGGGAATCGTTTCCAGCCTATTATGAGCGTTTCAAGGCGCTTGTTGCTTCTTGTCCACAACACCAAATGAAAGAAGAGCTTCTCCTCCAATATTTCTATGAAGGACTTCTCCCCATTGAGAGACAAATGCTTGATGCTTCAGCGGGAGGAGCTTTGGTTGACAAAACACCCGTGGCTGCCAAGACTCTAATTGCAAATCGAGCCTTGAATGCGCAACAATACGAAGGAGTTGGACAGAGAGAAGGGCCACGGCAACAAGTGAATGAGGTAAATGCAATTTCAGAATTACAATCTCAAATGGCTAATCTCATTCTTCTTTTGTCACAGGTTGTGGATGGAACCAAAGCACAAGGGCCGGCCATATGTGGAGTGTGTTCTATGCAGGGACATCTCAACGATCAATGCCCTCAATTGATTGAGAATGGGGGGTGGGAAACTGCCCAAGCCGTGGGTTTTCAAGGCCAAACCCAACAAAGACACGACCCATACTCCAACACATACAATCCAGGATGGAGAGATCATCCAAACTTCAAGTGGAGGGACTCTCAACAAGCACAGCCACAAAGCGGATTTAGACAGCCTCCTGGGATGTTTCCAAGGCCGTATGCAGCTCCACAACCTCAACCAACTTCGGCCCAAACTAATTCAGGTTCGTCGTTAAATAATGATAAAATTCTTCAAGTACTAACCTCTTTGACGCAGGACGTGCAGAGCATAAAAAACCAAGCTAAAGAGGTGGACGAATTGAAGAAACAAATGGGGCAAATGGCTGAATTCATGGGCCAATTCCGAGAACAAGGCAGATTGCCTAGTTCAACCGTTGTTAATCCTAAAGGAGGATTTGAAACCGCCCAAGCAATCACGTTGAGAAGTGGTAAGCAGGTTGGAACTGATTCACAACCATCTAGATCAAGTCAAGAAGAGGACACGAAGCTGCAATTGGAGGAGGATGAATCACCCAAACCCATGGCAAGGAATGCACAATCCTTGCCGCAGCCAATTCCCACTTCTAAACCATCCCCAACCATCAAGGTAAGTTCCAATATGAATTCTTCTAGCTCTACTCCACTAATTGTGCCCTTTCCTGGCAGGTTGAGGCAATCAAAGCAAGAGGATGCTGAAAAGGACATTCTAGAGACATTCCGGAAAGTTCAAGTCAACATCCCACTCCTTGATGCAATAAAGCAAGTCCCAAGGTACGCTAAGTTTTTGAAAGAGCTTTGTACAACAAGGAGAAGGATTTCTAACAAAGAGGTGGTTCAAGTAAGTGAGAATGTCTCAGCCGTTTTACAAAGGAAATTACCCCCTAAATGCAAAGATCCGGGTAGTTTTACAATTCCTTGTGTTATTGGAAATACTCGTTTTGAATCTGCCATGTTAGACTTAGGTGCATCTATAAATGTCATGCCATATTCTGTTTATGCATCTATGAATTTAGGAGAGCTTAAAAATGATGGTGTTATTATCCAATTAGCCGATCGATCTAATGCATACCCAAAATGAGTTTTGGAAGATGTTTTGGTGCAGGTAGACCACTTGATTTTTCCTGCAGATTTCTATGTGCTTGACATGGCGAATTCAGACCATTCCCATCCATTACCACTCTTACTTGGCCGACCATTCATGAAAACAGCCCAAACCAAGATTGATGTGGCCAAGGGAACGTTAACTATGAAGTTTGGTAGTGATAAGATTAAATTTAATGTTTCTAAGTCTGTTGAGAATCCTAACGTTGTTCGTTCTTGTACGGCTGATTCCTGAGCTCAATATCCAATCCAGCCGGAGTCACCAACTGTGACCTGTACGGCACTGCCGGAGTCGCCAACTGCGACCTGTACGGCACTACGCTGCACATGAGTCGGAACTACCTGTAGTAGTCTGTACGACTCGGATGGTGTAATAATACGCTCTAGTGCTTCTCTCATCAATCATCTGTGCACATAATCTAAGGTCACCTACTAGTCGGAACCGTCTCTAATGGTCTGTACGACTAGCATGTCGGAACCACCTCTAGTGGTCTGTACGACTAGCATCTACTTGGATCCAAGGTAAGCGTGTGATGCGGGTGAATAACATAAGCACTAACACCAGGGGTGCAGGTTATGAGCTATCAACATAAATCTCATCAAACAATTCAATGAACCAAATATAACTCACCTGATACTCACCTGCGCGTCCGCAGCACCAATTCACATATATGCATCATATAGTTATCAATTCACATCTCATATCAATTCTATTCATGGCATTTCAAATCACATGATTCATATAAATCTATGCATGGCATTTTTAAATATATTTTCACATCATTTCGATTTCTGGGAAACCCATAAGTATATAGGCGTATACGGAAAACAAAACTGCCCACTCACCTGGAGTTTGCCCTGCAACTCCCTAGCACAACACATCAAGGCGTCATGACGATCGGCGCCTAGAACAACCATCAAATCATGCCTCAGAATCATATCGATAGAATATATCACTTATATAAAACACGTCACTAAGTAGTTCGATCCGGAAGATTTGCAACTCAGATTTCCAATCCGTAACTTCCAGAGGTCCACAATAAATCTCTAGACCAACATCCTAAAATTTCATGACCATCCAACGGTCGGATCTCCGTCAATTGTCGAACTAAGTGACGGTTAACATTATATTTTATGAACTTACAACTCCAATTCCGGGAGATCCGTAAATCGGATTCTCGATCTGTAAGTTCCTACATTCTTCAAATATTACGTACTACTACCTATCAAAGTTTGGTGACAATCCAACGATCGGATCGTCAATTCATATTTTGGCCTAACCATGCATCTTAACGAATTTAAGTCCAAATGATTAACCAACGTTAAGCCACTATCAAAACTGAACTCAGGACATCCAATATAGTTTAAAAATGACATTGGCGGCCCACTGACCACGCGCCGCCGTGGGTGGTGGTCGGCCGCCCCGGCTCGCCGGAAAATCCAACTATCTCCAAAAATTACCAAAATTTACAGAAATGAAGATCTCAATGAGTAGAACAACTTTCATACCTGTGGCCAAGGCCAATTCGGTCGGCAAAGCCTCCAATTCCAACAAAACCCGTCGGAACCCTAGGTTTGGTGTGCTCCAATTCGACCTCCAAACTTGTTCCAACGCCTCAACCACTGCTTGGGCTTTGTTCTAGGCCTCAAGAGGATGCCATGGGTGGTGGTGATTGGAAGAAATTGCTTCACATCGTGGCGGAAATGAACCCAACCCGTGCGCCCCCTTTTGCACGGTTTCTTCCATTTTTACAACCAAATCTCTCCAAATTTGAGGTGGAATGGGTAGAGGAAGGGTCCTAGAGTGTTTCCCATGAGGTTTGTTGGATCAATTCGCCGAAAAAACGGATGAAAATCATCGAACATGGACAGGGGTGCCGACCGGGTCCGAAAACGGGTCAAGGGGATCCGGCCGATCCCCCGCGCCACCTTCTCCCTCCTTTCCTCCTTTCCCTATTCCGATTGGCTGGGCCTTTCCTCTCTCCTCTCTCCATTGGTCAGTCTCTCTCCCTTCTCTCCTGAAGCTTCTGCTCTCCTCTGGTTGGGCAGATTGCCCAATCTCTTCTTCTTCCTTCTTCTTCCGCCAGCCACAAACACACACACACATAAACTCATTTCTTCCAATCCTAGCCATCCATTAATTTCTCATTAAATCTGGGCCGTCCATTTCCATAAAAGAATTCCATATTTTATTCTTATAATTCCCAAAATGCCCAAACTTCAAACTTTAATATCTTTTTCGTTATAACTCCAAATCACGAACCGCTTGCGCCCATGCGTCCGTAGCGACGAATACTACGAGGATATGTCAAGAAAATAAATCTTAGATGGCACGACACAACGATTAACCTCGAACAATGCGCGTGCCTCAAAGGGCATTTTTGTAAAATCCTTTATTAAATCGTTAAAAACTCTTAAAATCAGGGACGGGCTGTCACAATCTACCCACCTTATAGAATTTCGTCCTCGAAATTCAAACAACCAAACAATCCATTAGTAATCATAAAATAACCTGGGGTAGATCTCCCTCATTCGATCCTCTGTCTTCCAAGTAGCTTCTTCCGTTGAATGATTCCCCCATAAAACTTTTACTAAGCTCACAATCTTATTTCTTAGAACTTTGTCTTTCCAATCCAAAATAGTCACTGGCTCCTCATCATAAGTCATATCTGGGTTGAGTCCCAATGGTTAAGGAGATATCACCTGTGCAGCATCTGAAACATAATGTCGAAACATAGATACGTGGGACACGCCACGTGCTTCCGACAGCTCTGGAGGCAACTCAAGCCTGTAAGCAACTTCCTCGACTCGTTCGATGATGACATAGGGTCCGATGTCTCTAGGACTTAACTTACCTTTCTTCTCGAACCGAATCACACTTTTCTAAGGTGAAAATTCCGAACACACCCAATCACTTACATAATACACTCGATTAGTGGCATCACTGCTAAGCTCTTTTGCCACTCCTGGGCTGCTTTCAGGTTAAACTTAATCACTTGAACATTCTGAGTAGGCTCATCAATAATCTCAGGGCCGCAAAATTTCTTCGACAACTTCTGACCAACATAAAGGTGTACGGCAAGCTTTTCCAATAAATGCCTCAAATAGCGACATACTAATGGTCGACTGAAAGCTGTAGTTATAGGCAATCTCCATCACATCCACCCGCTTAATTCAAGCGTCACCAAACTGCAATACTGAGGATCTCATCATATCCTCCAAAATCTGAATGGTCATCTCTAATTGACTATCTGTCTGAGAATGATAGGATGTACTATTGAGTAATCTTGTATCCAAAGCTTCGTGCAACGCTAACCAAAACTTAGAATTAACCAACATACCCAAAAAGCTCAACGTATCCGTAAGCCAAAATCCCATTTCCATAAAACAAATAATTAGTTGTTGCACTTGTCTGGAAAGGTTGCTATTCTTCACTAGAGTAAAATGTTCTGACTTAGTAAGCCGATCATCTACCACTTCAAATTCCATCATAACCATCTCGTGTACGAGGAAGTTGTACACATAATCCATAGTAATGTTTTTCCCATTTCCACTGAAGAACGGAAAGTGACTGTATCAATCCAAAAGACTTCTTTCTTTCCACTTTAACCTGGTGACAGGTGATCCTCCTACTAACATACTTAGCTATTTCTCCTTTTATACCCAACCAATGGTAAAATGATCGAATAGTATGATACATCTTAGTACTTCCGGGATGCATTGCATAAGCTGAACAGTGTGCCTTGTCCAAAATTATTTCCTTTAATTCCATCTCATTAGGCACCTACATCCAGGTCTCAAGAATAAGTACGCCATCTGATTTTCGAACTCTGTGATCTTTCTTTTCTCGATATTCTTTGCATCAATTAATTCCTGGTTTCTTCATCAATCCTCTGGGCATCGAGTATATGATCAATCAGAATAGGCCTAACTTGAAAACTAGTAAGCGAGGTTTCATCTCGTTCTTCTATTTCCAACTTTACTCCAGTAGATCTCAAATCCGCAAGAAGAGGAACATAACAAGCATACAAGGCATTTATTCTCACGAGAGTCTTCATATTAAGCACATATGCCTAACATTTGCACGATCACCCTGGTCGTGCAATCATAATCACTAAGCAACTCAATCCACCTTTGTTGCCTAAGACTAAGATCCCTCAGAGTAGACAGATATTGGAGACTCATTTAATTCGTAAAAATCTTGCCTTTCTCACCAATAATATAATGTCTCCATACTTCAAAGCAAGGATGATAGCCATAAATTCCAAATCATGAGCAGGGGAATTCATCTCATGAGGTTTCCATTGTCGTGAAGAATAAGCAATTTCCCTATCTTTGTATCAATACACATCTCAAACTACTCAAAGAAGCATCCTTATAGACCTCATAATTTCCGTTATCATCTGAGAGTGCTAACACAAGTGCATGAGTGAGGAAATACTTCAACTATTGAAAACTTTGCTCACAATTTTCATCCCACTCAAACTTAACCTATTTTCTCGTCTATCTCGTCAAAGGCAAGGCAATGACTAAAAAATCCTTCACAATCCGTCCATAATAGCCTGCTAAGCTAAGAAAACTCCGTACCTCAGTCCCGTTTTGGGGTTGTTCCAAATTATCCACCACTGTTACCTTTTAAGGATTCACTTGAATACTTCATTCGTCAAACTCATAAGATTCGTCAATCCGAATGGCATTACCAAAAACTCGCAAGGACTATAACGAGTTCTGAAAACTGTCTTAGGGACATCATCACTGAAATCTTCAATTGGTTAATAACCAGACCTTAATTCAATCTTTGAAAATACACAGGCACCTTTAAGCTGATCAAACAATCATTAATACGCGGTAATGGATAACGATTCTCAATCGTTACCCGATTTAATTGCTTATAATCAAAGCATAGCCTTAATGTCCACATTCTTCCTCATAAATAAACTGGGGCTCTCCATGATGACATACAAGGTTAAATGATACCTTTATCAACCAATTCCTGTAACCGAATTTTCAATTCTTTTTGTTCATCATGAATCAATTTATAATATAAGCTCTACACCTGGAGACAAATCAATAGTGAATTCCACATCTCCGTCTGGTGGCAATCTAGGTAAATTCTCAGGAAAAACGTCAGGATAATGTTTAACCACCTAGACCTCTTCCACACTACTCAGAGCAACATCATAGTACCGCATGAGCTAAATATCTTAGGTAGCCATTCGATAACAATCTCTTTGCTCTCACATCAGAAATAACGGCATACCTCACTCCACTTTGCATCCCCCAAAAGTAACCTCTGGTCATCCAAATCGATGGAAAGTAACTGATTTCCCGTAGCAATCTATCTTGCCACGATCATAATGCAACCAATCTGTGCCAAAAATCACATCAAATCCACAATATCCAACTGGATAAGATTCATAAGCATAATAACATCTTTCACCATCACTGGACACTCTGAATAACACCATACTAACGTAGGATGACCTACTTGTTTACTCGCTTAACGAATCCAACAATAAGTTATGGATATTACGGTCTGCAGCCCGCAATAACGATAACTCACTGTTGTCTCGATAAGTAAGCAATAATCCCCAAGGGTGCAATATTACCATCTTGTCTCTCATTAGAAATACATATACACGCCTCGATCGTGCTCCATCATTACTCTCTCTGGCAACATCATCAATACTAAGAAATATATCAGCCGGAGTCAGCTAATATGACCTGTACGGTTGAATCTATAGCTCATCCACCCAGCTGGAATCATCTAATGTGGCATGTGCGGCTGTACTCATAACTCATCTATCACTGCTAGTATATAAGTCGGAGTCACCTCTTGTGACCTGTACGACTCTAATCCTGTACACCACGGCTCATCTAACCATAATTACTAGATCCAGGTACCTGATGGATCAGCGCTAGTGGTGGCAAAGAAGACTACGGAGGCATTTACTGATTATGGGGACAATTTGCAGCTCTATGTTCCATATATCCACATGTAAAGCATCCATTGCTTTCTTGTCAACACTATCCAAGTGTCCATTATTGTACCTACGGCACAAAGGTACATTCCCTCTATCTGAATCACCTGTGAATCTACCACCATACCTCTGACCAGTGGCACTAAAACCTCAGCTGGAAGAACTAGAACTAGCCTTATTTCCTTTTGAAGTTCTGAGTCTTCGATTCTCAACAATATCTGTATGGTAACGAGACAACTCCGTAAACTTTCTATAATACTCATTTGCCGTCATCTTTCCTTGTCTCAAATTGTAAACTATCGCTTCTCACCATCAATATATGCCGAATGACTAAACCTTTCCTTAAACAATTCTTTAAATAACTCTCGATTAGCTCTTTCCTCTGGTGACGTCATACAAGACTCCTGTCTCCACCAGGATGCAATTTCAATACTCAGAAACCAGGTAGTCGTCTTGACCTACCGTCAAAAGAAAGATTTCCTTAACTTGCATAATCTGAAACACCTTTTCCAAATGATTAAGCCATCGACCTGCTCCCTCAGGTCATTCATTTTCCATAAAGTGATTCAGCATCAACTTATAACCAGTCCTAAGAGAAAAATCTTTTGGATAATAGACTGAGTCACATTAGTACTAGCTTCCCATAATTGAGCTAAATAGGGAAAACTAGACTCAACTAAACGACGTGGCTCTCTACGAGGCGGTATTGTTATGACAGAAGACACTAGAGAATTCTCAAGATGTACAGGACTACAACCTAGGCTCTGATACCAACTGACACACCCCGTCCCGAAGGAGGGCGTGCTGGCCGTCACGTGAGAGTGACGTAACCATTTACACAGTTCGGAAGCTTAAAAATACCATTGTGAATTCTGTCAGAATACCGTTGGATTCCTCTTGGCCACCAAAGCTCTGCTCTAACTCGAACCTGGAGGGGCGCAAAACAAAATTGAGTGGGTCAGTAAAACAAGTCTTTTCAAAACTTTCCTTTATCAAAGTTCTAACCCCTCGCTGTAAAACCTGTATACTTTCCCAGAAAATAGCATATATAAATATATATAGCTTCAAAAATCTCAAAACACCATTCTTTATCACTTTTCAAAAAATATGCCATGCCATGCGCCAAAAACATAATATGGATGCATCAACATAAATCAGGTGAAATAATAAATCAACCGGAGACCCTGCAGTGGTCCTGTACGGCTGATTCTAGAGCTCAATATCCAATCCAGCCGGAGTCACCAACTGTGACCTGTACGGCACTGCCGGAGTCGCCAACTGCGACCTGTACGGCACTACGCTGCACATGAGTCGGAACTACCTGTAGTAGTCTGTACGACTCGGATGGTGTAATAATACGCTCTAGTGCTTCTCTCATCAATCATCTGTGCACATAATCTAAGGTCACCTACTAGTCGGAACCGTCTCTAATGGTCTGTACGACTAGCATGTCGGAACCACCTCTAGTGGTCTGTACGACTAGCATCTACTTGGATCCAAGGTGAGCGTGTGATGCGGGTGAATAACATAAGCACTAACACCAGGGGTGCAGGTTATGAGCTATCAACATAAATCTCATCAAACAATTCAATGAACCAAATATAACTCACCTGATACTCACCTGCGCGTCCGCAGCACCAATTCACATATATGCATCATATAGTTATCAATTCACATATCTCATATCAATTCTATGCATGGCATTTCAAATCACATGATTCATATAAATCTATGCATGGCATTTTTAAATATATTTTCACATCATTTCGATTTCTGGGAAACCCATAAGTATATAGGCGTATACGGAAAACAAAACTGCCCACTCACCTGGAGTTTGCCCTGCAACTCCCTAGCACAACACATCAAGGCGTCATGACGATCGGCGCCTAGAACAACCATCAAATCATGCCTCAGAATCATATCGATAGAATATATCACTTATATAAAACACGTCACTAAGTAGTTCGATCCGGAAGATCTGCAACTCAGATTTTCAATCCGTAACTTCCAGAGGTCCACAATAAATCTCTAGAACAACATCCTAAAATTTCATGACCATCCAACGGTCGGATCTCCGTCAATTGTCGAACTAAGTGACGGTTAACATTATATTTTATGAACTTACAACTCCAATTCCGGGAGATCCGTAAATCGGATTCTCGATCTGTAAGTTCCTACATTCTTCAAATATTACGTACTACTACGTATCAAAGTTTGGTGACAATCCAACGGTCGGATCGTCAATTCATATTTTGGCCTAACCATGCATCTTAACGAATTTAAGTCCAAATGATCAACCAACGTTAAGCCACTATCAAAACTGAACTCAGGACATCCAATATAGTTTAAAAATGACATTGGCGGCCCACTGACCACGCGCCGCCGTGGGTGGTGGTCGGCCGCCCCGGCTCGCCGGAAAATCCAACTATCTCCAAAAATTACCAAAATTTACAGAAATGAAGATCTCAATGAGTAGAACAACTTTCATACCTGTGGCCAAGGCCAATTCGGTCGGCAAAGCCTCCAATTCCAACAAAACCCGTTAGAACCCTAGGTTTGGTGTGCTCCAATTCGACCTCCAAACTTGTTCCAACGCCTCAACCACTGCTTGGGCTTTGTTCTAGGCCTCAAGAGGATGCCATGGGTGGTGGTGATTGGAAGAAATTGCTTCACATCGTGGCGGAAATGAACCCAACCCGTGCGCCCCCTTTTGCACGGTTTCTTCCATTTTTACAACCAAATCTCTCCAAATTTGAGGTGGAATGGGTAGAGGAAGGGTCCTAGAGTGTTTCCCATGAGGTTTGTTGGATCAATTCGCCAGAAAAACGGATGAAAATCATCGAACATGGACACGGGTGCCGACCGGGTCCGAAAACGGGTCAAGGGGATCCGGCCGATCCCCCGCGCCACCTTCTCCCTCCTTTCCTCCTTTCCCTGTTCCGATTGGCTGGGCCTTTCCTCTCTCCTCTCTCCATTGGTCAGTCTCTCTCCCTTCTCTCTTGAAGCTTCTGCTCTCCTCTGGTTGGGCAGATTGCCCAATCTCTTCTTCTTCCTTCTTCTTCCGCCAGCCACAAACACACACACACATAAACTCATTTCTTCCAATCCTAGCCATCCATTAATTCCTCATTAAACCTGGGCCGTCCATTTCCATAAAAGAATTCCATATTTTATTCTTATAATTCCCAAAATGCCCAAACTTCAAACTTTAATATCTTTTTCGTTATAACTCCAAATCACGAACCGCTTGCGCCCACGCGTCCGTAGCGACGAATACTACGAGGATATGTCAAGAAAATAAATCTTAGATGGCACGACACAACGATTAACCTCGAACAATGCGCGTGCCTCAAAGGGCATTTTTGTAAAATCCTTTATTAAAACGTTAAAAACTCTTAAAATCAGGGACGGGCTGTCACATGAATAATAATCCAATTTGATAATAATCCAATTTAATAATAATCCAATTTAATGAATAATCCAATTTGATAATAATCCAATTTAATGAATAATAATCCAATTTGATAATAAAAAAAACCTAATATTAATGAATAATAATCTAATTTGATAATAAAACCTAATATTAATAAAATAATAAATAACATTAAACATATTAAAATTATCCTAGGGAATAATTATACAACATTACTTAATTACTTACAAAAATTAACATGTAATTGTTAACATTACTTAATTAGTTACAAAAATTAACATGCAAGTATTAATTACTTAATACTTGCAATAATATTTTTGTTGTTGTATAAATTAACATACAAAAATTAACATTACTTAATTAGTTACAAAAATTGACATGCAAGTATTGATAGGAGCATATTTATGCTACTTATTTAGTGTGTTTTCTTGCATTTGTTTAGCTAGTTGTTGCTTAATATAGTGTTTAAAGTCATTTTCGTGTGTTTTTAGGTCCAAGAAGCAAAGTTGGCAAAAAGATGCATTTTGGAGCATTTTAGAGCAAATCTGGGCTTGGAATGGATAGCACAAGCAATGGGCATGAAGATGGATGAATTTGGAGTCCAAATGGAGTTAGGAATATGTTTCAAGGTTGGAGAAATAAATTCAAATCATTGAAGATAAGGAATCAGCTCAAAAGAAGGAGAATTATCCAAAACATTATCCAAAACAACCTTATCTTATCTTATCTTATCCAATCCTTATCCTATCTTACCTTATCTTATCCAATCTTATCCTAATCTTATCCTAACCTGTTTTCTTCAGTTTAGGGGACTTAAAACCTGATTTCTAGAAGTCCTATCCATTCCCCTACAAAAGTGGCGCCCCAAACTCTTCTAGAAACCCCAAAATCTGCCCAGAAACATATTCTTTCTAGAAGCCTAAAAATCTGGCGTCTCCTTCCCTTCTAGAATCCTTTTTCCTTGCCTTGCAAGGCATTCCCTACGCTTATTCCTTTGTGCCGTGGGTTTTCAGGCCCTTTCCCTTTTGGATTCTGATTGTTAGGCCTTTTCCTTGTGGATTTGGGTTCTACAAATCCTCTTCAGAAATTAATTGGACCACAATTCCTTTTCAAAAGTAATTGCCGCACCCTAATCCTATTTTTCTGCTAAGTCCAAGTCCTAAACTGATTTCCCTAGGGTTTGCCATGCTATATATACATATTTTCAAGCCCTGCCGCACACCACCACCCATCCATACGAATTCTACACACCTCTACACATCTCAGCCATTCCAAACACCATTCATAAACCCTAACCCACTTGTGCCGCAGCCCTGCAAGGAGAGGAGGAGCAGCTTTGGAGCGTGTTGCACCCAATCTGGAGTGCTGGGCGTTCTTAGGTGTCTTCTACCTTATGTTTTCGTTGATTAATTTAGTTTTCCTTTGTTTTGCTGTAATCATGAGAGGCTAAACTCGTTTTTTAGCTAGAGGCTACTTTGAAACCATGATTTTGTGTGTGATATGACTTGATAAATTTCAGTTACAGATTCTTGAAGTATGAATGCAATTGGCTTAACTGTTTGAATTAGAACTTATTTCTGTTTGTTGATTGAGGGTCGACACTTAATTGGCATGCATAAATTTGATGCTAGGATATAAGTAAGTTTCACATAATCGTTACAAACTTATGTTCACAAGTAGTAAAGGTTGCTGGAACAATCGTGTTAAGTTCAATTCTTGGTGTGAGTAACATGAGGTCATAGTTATGAATGCCTCGTCAATGCTTATGATTCTCATTGAGCGTAATGATCTCTGATTGTGTCTCTATTATGATGTCATGTAGGGAAATTGATGAGAATAATTTGGTTGTAGATGAGTTGTCCGTCCAATTCAATGAAATTAGGAGAATCTGAGGGTTAATTAGTGATTGACACGGTTAATCTGGGGCATTGTCATTCGTAATTCAATGAAAACGTAACTGGAAGTCAAGTTATATGCATATAAGTCATGTGTGGATAAGGAAACCTCTAGCTAGTTCACCATCCGTCCTAAAAACCCAATTTCGTCTAAATCTGCCTAGTTTAAAGTCTGTGTTAGTTTTAACTTAGTTTCACTCTAAAACCAATCCCCCTTCACTTGTTTGAGTCTAATTAGTTAGAATCTGTCTTAGTTTGTGTTTTTGTGTGTTTTGAGTCAAGTTTAATTCAATTTTCGTCCAAAGTTGTGTCTAGTGTCTAGAATCTGTCCAATTAGTGTTTTTGAGCAGTTTTGAGTATTTTGAACCTGTTTTGAGTCTTACTAGTCTATTTAGAGTCCTTTGAGTCTTTTCAAACGTTTTTAACTTTGTTTTTGTATTTTAAGTCAGTTTAGAGGTTTTAGCAAGCCCTCCTAATCCCCGGTTTAGAACGATCCCTACTTGCATTTATACTACGATTTGACAACAAGAGGGTTTAATTTGAGTGCTTAACTTTAATCACATCAAGTATTAATTACTTAATACTTGCAATAATATTTTTGTTGTTGTATAAATTAACATACAAAAATTAACATTAGTTAATTAGTTACAAAAATTAACATGCAAGTATTAACAAAAATTAATATACAAAAATTAACATTACTTAATTAATTACAAAAATTAACATGCAAGTATTAACAAAAATTAACATACAAAATTTTTTTTGTTGTTGTATAAATTACAATAATAGAAATATAAGTTTTTAAACTTACCTTAAATATGGAACTCTATTATTTTTGTCTTGTCAAAAACTGTACAAGTTATAAAACTTGCCTGATACAGACTATTATTTTTGTCTTGTCAAAAATTGTACAAGCTGTAATGTAAAGGCTATAAAAGTAAACATATTTTTTGGTTCTTTTCTTACAAAATTTTTGGACTTCACGTGTTTTGGTTCTTCTCTTACAGAATATTTGGTCTTCTCTTACAAAATATTTTTTTGTTTTTCTCTGACAGACATACAAAAAATCGTACACACACAAATACACAAAAACACACACACACACAGACAGAAAAAACCGTACACACACACACACACAAAACCGTGCACAAAACCGTGTGCCAAAACCGTTGTTTCATACAAAACCATGTGCTGTGTTCCACCCCGCACGCACGCACGCACGCACCCCCCCCACCCTCCCTCCCCTTCTTTCTGCGGCTCTATCCCCTATACGAAGCCAAAATCAGATCCCTGCTTCTCTGTTCCCTTCCCCCCTCCCCCCCCCCCAAAATCCCTCTTCTTCTTCCCCCCTCTCCGCATTCTTCCTTCCCCACGCGCCCCTCCAGATGATCCTCCCTTCCCTTCCCCCCCATTCTTCCTTCCCCACCCCCCCCCCCCCGATGATTCTCCCTTCCCCCCTCCAGATTCTTCTTCTCCCCTCCCCCCCCCCGCGGATCTTCCTCCCCCACGTTCACGTCCCCGTAATTTCCCCCCGACGTTCACGTTCGCGACCAGATCCGCCCTAACCCCCACAATCCCCCATCCCCAGAAACACCCTTCTGCTGATTAGGTTCTCGAAGCCCCCTACCCAAAACACCAGATCCCCCCCACAACCCCCACAGTCCCCCATCCCCAGAAACGCCCTCCTCTGCAGATTACATTCTCGAAGCCTCTGTTATTTCCCCCACGTGTGCGGCCCTTCTCCTTCAAAATATCGCGATATTTTGACGAAAACCAGTTGGGTAGTAATTAAAATATCGGTACCGTGAAAAACCGATAGTATCGGCGATATTTCGCCGATATTATCGGCATTTTGTTCCTTGGGCATGATTACATTGATTTTAGGATGTTCAATGCCACAATCCGGAAGGATCACTATCCCTTACCATTCAAAGATCCAATGCATGAGCTGTTTGAGGAGCATGTGGTGGAAGAACTACCTCTGCATGCCGTGGGTACCATGGGAACTTAAATGGAAGTATCGTCCGGCTGGAAGACGTTAAAGCAAGCGCTTCTTGGGAGGCAACCCATGTGTTCAACCGAGAGAAAGATGGAATTCTAGCTCCAAAACTAGATTTGCGTTCTTAAACTCTTTCTCTTTGTTGCTTTTGTTTTGCCATATCTGTTATGTGTGTTAGTTGTGTTATTTGCTTGTTTTTGTGTGAGTTTATGTTTGAAACATTGAGGACAATGTTTGATTTAAGTGTTGGGGGGGGGGTAACAAAGTGTTTTTGCACGAAATTCGTGGGTTTTTATCACCTATCACTTTGAATGTTGTTTTCAGTGTTTTTAAGTGTTTTTAAGCTGTTTTGGAGTCTTTTAGTGTGTTTTGAAAAGAAAATCCGAAAATACCATAAAAATTTGAAATTTTTTTTTGAAAAACCCACAAAGAGTTGTTTTTGTTTGTTTGTTTGTGTCTTAGGGTACCTTCCAACACAATGATGAGGATTCGGTTTTTAATTGCATGACTATTGAGGACAGTTTTAAACATGGATGGAGGTTTGAATTGCTCTCTGGTTTATGCTTGATTATGGTTATAGTTCATGAATTCATGTTTAATCAGAAAGAGAACAAAATCAGTTTTTGTAACATGCTTGAAGGAAGGAACTCATACTAACGCTACAACCCTGAGAGACTTGAGCTTAAAACGTTCTTTGGAGAGTTAAAAATCTGTGCATTTGTTGTTTTCTAAAGTCGTTGCATGATCTCATTATTCTTTGCTTGGTTGCTACTTAGAAGGCATTTCATTATTTAGTTCCAAATACTAGAACTCATACCCGTTTCATTCAAAGCATGAAATTGATTAGCATAACACATAAACAAGATGAAGTTGTGTAGTGAACCAGTGCCAAATAGCCGAACCTCCCTATGTTATTTGTCTTGTAGGTTTAACCCTTTTGAGCCTTGTTTAGCCTATGTTCTTTGTTTACCCACATTATCCCTACATAGCCTAGATTAGGACCATCCTTACCCTTGTTCTTAAGGCATAGCTAAGCATGACTTAGAGTGAATTCCCTTTGTTCGTTATTGGGCAGCAAACAAGTGTGGGGGAAAGAAAGTTGTGCGTTTATATGTGCCAAATTCGTGCAAAAGAAAAAGAAGAAAAGTTTGTGAAAAAAAAGTATGAAAAGTGTTCAAAATAAGTGAGAATAAGCTCACAAATGTTGGATGTTGAAGAAAGGGTCCAAAAAGTTGAAGTTGGCCCTAAATATGTGTGATCTTCCCCTTATGTATCAAAGTGTGCGGCTGCATTCAAGAAAGGGAGTTCTAAGTGTCATATTCATTACTTTGCTTGCTTTTGCTTTAAGAACGTTTGTTTTCCTTACGTTTCTTTGTTAGCCAATACCCTTAGCCCCGTTACAACCCTATTCTTCAATCTTGAGTGTTGTGTGTTTCAATCTGTGGAGTTTGGGATTGGTACGAGCGTATGGTATCCCTGGTTCTCGCATCTAAGTAGTAGCATTCCATTCATGAGATCATATCTAAACATGTTTATTAACTCCAGAAATTGCTTTCTTTGTCATAAACATATGTGAGTGTTCGTTTTCATGTTTACATCAATCTTCTCACATATACTTAGTATAGGGAGTGTAGTTAGAAAATCTGAGTGAAAATAAGAGTGTACCTAGTGAGGAATTGAGTGAATTCTCTAAGGCATGTTACTACGTTCAAAACATTGTTTTAATTGGTTAAATGAGAGCTAATGAATGGTGACTGTGGTTAAGTATGTACTAAAGGGTGGGGAAGACTAAAAGCTATGGTTATGATGATCTTAAATATGTCATGTATGTTGGAAATCCCTGAGGTGAAAGTTGGAAGGTCTAGTTTGTTTGGTTTCGTTTTGCTTGAGGACTAGCAAAAGCTAAGTGTGGGGGAATTTGATAGGAGCATATTTATGCGACTTAGTTAGCTTGTTTTCATGCATTTACGTTGTTAGTTCTTAGTTAATTTTGTATTTTAAGCTATTTTCGTGTATTTGTAGGTTCAAAGTGTCAAGATGGCAAAAAGAAGCAATTTGGAGCATTCTAGAGCATTTTTGGGCCAAGATTGGGTAGTGCAAGCATGGAGGCAAGTTGATGGACGAAATTGAAGATATAAAGGCTTGAAATCAGCTAAGAAGATGGAAGAAAGAAGTCAAAGATAAAGAAGATAAGGAATCAGCTCAAAAGAAGGAGAATTATCCAAAACATTATCCAAACAACCTTATCTTATCTCATCTTACCCAATCCTTATCTTATCTTATCCTAACCTGTTTTCTTCAATTTAGGGGACTTAAGACCTGATTTCTAGAAGTCCTATCCATTCCCCTACAAAAGTGGCGCCCCAAACTCTTCTAGAAACCCCAAAATCTACCACAAAACACATTCTTTCTAGAACCCTATAAATCTGGCGTCTCCCTCCTTTCTAGAAGGCCTTTGCCTTGCCTTGCACTCAATTCCCTGCCTTATCCAAGCCATGCCGTTCATCCCTATCCCTTTCCCTCTCAGATTCTGATTTGTTAACCTATTTTCTTGTGAATTTGGGTTCTATAATCCTTCTCAGAAATCAATTGGGCCATAATCCTTTTTCCTACATATTCTGCCGAACCTAGGGTCCTAATCCCTTGCTTATGCTGAGTCCAAGTCCTAAACTGATTCCCCTAGGGTTTGCCATGCTATATATACATATTTCCAAGCCTTGCCGCAGACCACCACCCATCCATACGAATTCTACACCACCACACTTTCAGAAATCCATATTTTGCTGCAGAGAAGGGAAGACAAGGCCTTGCCGCGGCTTCCATTGGAGAAGGAGGAGTTCTTTCTTCTCTTGTTTCGTTTCTATGTTTAATTTAATTTGTTTTCAATTATGTTGAACATGTGGAACTAATTTCGTTTTAGTTAGAGGTGGATTCAAAGCCATGGACATATGTTTGATATGAATTGATTACCTTCAGTTATTGTTTCATAAATTGTGAATGTGGTTTACTTATCTGTTTTATGAAGAACTTGTTCTTGTGTGTTGATTAAGGAGGCCTACTTCGTTTAGATGCATGAATTTGATGCTAGGATATAAGGGAATTTCACCTAATCGTTAGGAACTTATATTCACAAGTAGTAAAGATGGCAAGAGTAACATGCGTATTCCATAGTTATGAATGCCTTGTCAATGTTTATGATTTCCATGGAACTTAATGATCTTTGATATGTATCTCTATCATGCGTATTCCATAGTTAGGGAACTTGATAAGAATAATTTGGTTGTGATGCGTTATCCATTCAATTCAATGAACGTAGGGAAATCTGGGAATTGATTAGTGCAATACAATTAATTCAAAGCATTGTCATTCGTGGTTTATCGAAAGAATAACTGGAAATCAATTCGTATGCATATGTTCATGTGTGGAGAGGAACCCTCTAACTAGTTTTCACCCCTGAATTCACCTTTATCTCTTTCAATTTACTTTGTTTGCCTAAATCTGCTTAGTTTTGCTTAATTCGTCCAAAAAACCCCCCTGGTTCTTAATTGAGTCTTAGTTTGTTTAAATTCGTCCAAATCTGTCCCCTTTTAGTGTTTTGAGTCTAACTAGTCCAAAAGTCATCCAATTCACTTCATAGAACCTGTTTTGAGTCTGCTTAAGTTAGTTTTGCTGTTTTGAGTCTCTAGTGTCTAGAATCTGCCTAGTTGAGTTTTATTTGTTGTTTTAAGTTTGTTTTGTGTTATTTGAGTCAAGTTAGGTTGTCTAGAGTTAAAATTCGTTCAGATTGATCCATAGTACCTGTTTTCATTGTCTAGAGTCCAGTTTTAGTGTTTTAGAGTTTAATTTGTATAGATTAGCATCCCTTCTAATCCCCGACCTTAAACGATCCCTACTTTCATATACTACGTCGATAGGGTTTTAATTTGAGTGTCAAGTAATTCTCACATCAGGGCAGCAACCATCTCAATGAATTCCTCACAAAGGGGGCACGGCATGGATTGGTTCATGTGTCCCGTAGGTTAGCATAGGTTCTGCCCACTTGTTGTTGAGTTCCATTCCTCTTGTAATGACCATTTCAAGTGCATCGTCATTCAAATCTTCAAAATACCCCTGCGCCAAAGAATCAATAATATCAATAGAAAAACAAGAGTGATCATCATTAGGATATCTCATGGTTTCAGAAATATTGAAATCAATCACTTCCCCATCAAATTCCATTGACAATGTTCCTTTGAACACATCAATCTTGGTGCGGGCTGTCTTCATGAATGGCCTACCAAGGAGAATCGGCAAAGAGGTGGAATGGGCTGAATCTTCCATGTCTAAAACATAAAAATCAGCCGGGAAGACTAAATGATTCACCTGCACTAAAACATCCTCCAATACTCCTTTTGGATAAGCGTTAGAACGATCAGCCAATTGAATGATCACATCATCCTTTTTCAATTCACCCAAATTCATAGATGCATAAATAGAATAAGGCATGACATTTATAGACGCACCTAAGTCAAGTTCATACATTGAAAACAAAAGAAAGAAAACACCTAAACACTCCAGTGATCCAAACTGAACAGCAAGCACGTCCAAGAACTTTCCTTCCCTTCCTTGATTGCGGCACAAGGTTTTGTGGTAGGTTTTGGGGATTATGGATGGTGCAGAAGGATGGGATTATGGTTAGGATGGATGTATGGTGCGGCAAGGGTTGTTTAAGGTCAGAAACTATGGAGAATGGTGAAGGAAGGGTGCGGCAGAGAGTGGTGGATGATTTCTGGCGTGAATGGGTGAATGAATGATTGTCTTGTGGCTGCAAAAAGGAAGTTTATTTAAAGGTTTCAGGAATTAAAACCCTAGGTTATTTAGGTAAACAGAAATTAAGTCCAAAGCTTCTAGAAAAAGGTAAACAAATCAGAAAACTAAAGGAAATTGGCTAAGAATTGCGGCAAGGCTTTAAAACAAATTAGGAATGTGTTTTAATGCAAGGAAACAGGAAATAACCCTCTCCCTTGCACGGCAAGGAAGAGTAAAGGGTAAAGAGGTGCGGCTGGATGTTTAGGAAAGGGAAAGTGTCCTAAAACTAAAGGGAAAGGGTCCCCTTGCACGGCAAGGGAAAGGGAGAATGGGAAAGGTGCGGCAAGGACTTTAATGGTGCAAGGAATGTGTAGTTTGTGTCCTAAAATGCATATGAGGCCATCAAAGTTGCTGGAATTCAGGGACATTTAGGATTAGGAAAGGTCACACCAAAATAGGAAACCTTGGCTTAACTTTCCTACTTCAAGTAGGAATCCTTGTTTGAGTAGGAATCCTCATTCTTCTAGGAATCCATCTTCAATTAGGACTTGATGCGAAATATATAAGCACACAAATTAAACCCTCTTTTTATCAATTGTAGCAAAGTATGTAAGTAGGGATCGTTCTAAGCCGGGGATTAGGAGGGATTGCTAAATCACTTGAAAACTGACTCAAAAACTTAAAACAAAGTTAAAACACTAAATTAGACTCAAAGAATGCAAAACTATACTTTAAAACACTAAAACAAACCAAAAGACTCAAAACAGCAAATAAACACTCAAAACTGCCTTAAAACCACTTTCTGGGCAGTTTTGAGCACTAAGGAAGAATTTGGACGAAAATATGTTATAACTGGACTCAAGACACTTAAAAACAAAAACTTAAATCACTTTCTAACTAATTTGACACTTCAAAATAAAGGGGGAATTGGTTTTGACGAATTTGAAAACAAAACATAAACTTTGTAAAACAAAACAGATTTTAAAATGAATTTGGTTTAAATGAATGGATGGAAGGCTAGCTAAGGGGTTCTTCTCCACACATGTCATACTTGCATACAAAACGATTTCTAATTGCAATTCAATAAACCACGAATTCTCAACACTCCAAGTTAGTTAGGTCCGCTTAAATTAACTTCCAGATTTCCCTTATGTCAATGAATTGGATGGAAAATGCGCATCACAATCAAATTATTCTTCAAGAGTTCTCTATATGAAAGCGCATACTAGAGATACAATCAAAGATCATTACGTTCAATGGAAATCATAAGTATTGACGAGGCACTTGTAACTATGAAAGCGCATGATACTTATGCTAAGAATTTACTTAACACAATTGAGATCATCAACCTTTACTACTTGTGAATATAAGTTTGTAACGATTAGGTGAAACTTCCTTATATCCTAGCATTAGATTTAGGCATGACAATTAAGCGTGCACTCTCAACCAACACACACAAATCAGTTTAATTCAAATAGATAAGTAAATTGAATTCACAACTTATGAAACGCAATTAGAGGTAATCAAGTCATATAGCAAGCATAAACATGGTTTCGAATCCCCCCCTAGCCAAGAGGGGGTCAGTTCCTCATACGTACAAAACAAAGAGTATTGAATTTAAACATTGAAATCAAAGGAAAGGAAACACCTAAAACTTCCAGCAATTCGAACTTGAATGGCATGCACATCCAAGGCTTCTTCTCCTCTTCTTTGCTATGTCACAGGGACTCGGGACAGGTTTAGGGACTTAGGTGTATGGGTGAAAGGATATGGAGTGGTGTAGTAGTGTTTAGGGGGAATGGATGGTGCGGCAAGGTCAGGAAGTATGGTGGTGTGGTGATGAAGGCTGCGGGAAGGGATGTGTAGATGGCGTCAATGATGTATATGGAGGGTGGCATCTGAGGCAAAGGGTGTAGAAATATATATATATATAGGCACCAAAAACCCTAGGTAAATCAGATTAGGACTTTTAGAAAGCCAAATCCATCCAGAAATAGGTTTAAAACAATCAGATTTCTAATGGGAAAAGGCCTAAGGTGCGGCAGGTTTGGATAAGGAGGGATAAGGCTTCTAGAAAGCCTTGCAAGGCAAGGAAATCAGATGTTCTAGAAGGCTAGGTGCGGCATGCTTATAGAACATGGATAAGGTGTCCTAAAGTGAAATTAAAACCCTTTTACAGCAGGAATTAAGTTAGGAAAGGATTAGGACAGGATAAGATAAGGCATGGTAAGATAAGATAAGATAAGGTTTGGATAAGATAAGGATAAGATAAGGTAGTTTTGGATAATGTTTTGGATAATTCTCCTTTTTTGTAGCTGATTCCTTATCTTCTTTGACTTGAATTTATTTCTCCAACTCTTTTGCACATTCCTAGCCTCTCTTGAACTTTAAATTCGTCCATCCATCTTGCTCCAATCTTGTGATATCCATTCCAAGCTCAAATGTGCTCCAAAAGGCTCCAAAATGCATCCTTTTGCCCTTAAAACCTGAAAATACATCAAACTAGCTTAAAAGACTACTTTAACTAAGGAAAAACAACATAAATGCACAAGAACAAGCTAACTAAGGTGCATAAATATGCCCCTATCAAATTCCCCCACACTTAGCTTTTGCTAGTCCTCGAGCAAAACAAAACGAAACAAAACAAGTATAACACAACCTAAACCTTCCAACAATTGTCTCAGGGATTTCCAACGCACATTGATAGGAGCATATTTACATCACTTAGTTAGCTTGTTTCCTTGCATTTAGGTTGTTAGTTCTTAGTTATTTTAGTCTTTTAAGCCATTTTCGTGTGTTTTCAAGTTCTAAGGGCTATAGGAGCAAGAAAGTGCATTTTGGTGCCTTTTGGAGCAGTTTTGGGCTTGGAATGGATTGCACATGCTTGGAGCTAAGTGGATGGACGAAATTGAAGATCAAATGAGCTTAGGATTGAATGAAGAATGAAGAGTTCAAAATTGGAAGTCAAAGTTTCTAAAGTTGGAAGTTTCTATTCTTGGAGGTTTCCATTCTTGAAAGTTTCTATTCTTGGCTTAGGGTTTCCTAATCCTTCCTCACCTATGTTCCAGCCATAAAAGGGTTTCAAAACATGTTAGGTTGCCTCATTACATGTTTCTAGAAGTCCTAGAACCTTTCCCTAACCTTGCCGCATATCTCCTTTCCCTTTTCTTCCAAAATCTGCCACATAAGTGCCTTTCCCTTTCTCTCCACAACCTTGCCGCACAAGGGATCCTCTTCTTACCTATTTTCTGACCCAAAATTACATTCCCTTTTGTTTCAATTCTTGCCACACAAGGGGAGAGGATTCTTACCTATTTTGTGCCTCAAAACACATTCCTGAATCTGTCCTACACAATTCTGCCGAATTTCCTTTCCTATTCTCTTTAATTCCTGCACCTTACTTGCCTATTTTCTGTCATAAAACCATTCCTCTTTTGTTGCAATCCTTGCTGCACAAGGGAGAGGTTTTCTTGCCTATTTTCTGCCCAAAAATACTTCCCCTTTCTCTTACAAATCAATGCCACACCTTCTTTCCCTTTCTCTCTTAATTTCTGACCTTTAAAACACATTCCTTTTCTCTCCTACATATTCTGCCGAATTTCACTTTCTTATTCTCTTTGAAATTCTGATTCTTTCTTACCTATTCAATTTGTGGAACCAAAATAGCTAAGTATTGAACCTTTCCTATTATTTTCTGATTGCCTTTCAACCCTAGCCCTATCGACGTAGTATATGAAAGTAGGGATCGTTTAAGGCCGGGGATTAGAAGGGATGCTAATCTACACAAATTACACTCTAAAACACTAAACTGGACTCTAGACAATGAAAACAAGTACTAGTGATCAATCTGAACGAATTTTAACTCTAGACAACCTGACTTGACTCAAATAACACAAAACAAACTTAAAACAACAAATAAAACTCAACTAGGCAGATTCTAGACACTAGAGACTCAAAACAGGCTAAATAGACTCAAAACAGCAAAACTAACTTAAACAGACTCAAAACAGGTTCTATGAAGTGAATTGGATGACTTTTGGACTAGTTAGACTCAAAACACTAAAAGGGGACAGATTTGGACGAATTTAAACAAACTAAGACTCAATTAAGAACTAGGGGGGTTTTTTGGACGAATTAAGCAAAACTAAGCAGATTTAAGCAAACAAAGTAAATTGAAAGAGATAAAGGTGAATTCAGGGGTGAAAACTAGTTAGAGGGTTCCTCTCCACACATGAACATATGCATACGAATTGATTTCCAGTTATTCTTTCGATAAACCATGAATGACAATGCTTCGAATTAATTGTATTGCACTAATTAATTCCCAGATTTCCCTAAGTTCATTGAATTGAATGGATAACGCATTGCAACCAAATTATTCTTATCAAGTTCCCTAACTATGGAATACGCATGATAGAGATACATATCAAAGATCATTAAGTTCCATGGAAATCATAAACATTGACAAGGCATTCATAACTATGGAATACGCATGTTACTCTTGCCTAGGATTTACTTAACACAATTGTGACTAGCAATCTTTACTACTTGTGAATATAAGTTCCTAACGATTAGGTGAAATTCCCTTATATCCTAGCATCAAATTCATGCATGTAAACTAAGTAGGCCTCCTTAATCAACACACAAGAACAAGTTCTTCATAAAACAGATAAGTAAATCACATTCATAATTTATGAAACAATAACTGAAGGTAATCAATTCATATCAAACATATGTCCATGGCTTCGAATCCACCTCTAACTAAAACGAAATTAGTTCCACATGTTCAACATAATTGAAAAACAAATTAAATTAAACATAGAAACGAAACAAGAGAAGAAAGAACTCCTCCTTCTCCAATGGAAGCCACGGCAAGGCCTTGTCTTCCCTTCTCTGCAGCAAAATATGGATTTCTGAATGTATATGGGGGTGTAGAATTCGTATGGATGGGTGGTGGTCTGCGGCAAGGCTTGGAAATATGTATATATAGCATGGCAAACCCTAGGGGAATCAGTTTAGGACTTGGACTCAGCATAAGCAAGGTGTTAGGACCCTAGGTGCGGCAGAATATGTAGGAAAAAGGATTATGGCCCAATTGATTTCTGAGAAGGATTTGTAGAACCCAAATCCACAAGAAAATAGGCTAACAAATCAGAATCTGAGAGGGAAAGGGATAAGGATGCACGGCATGGCTTGGATAAGGCAGGGAATTGAGTGCAAGGCAAGGCAAAGGCTTTCTAGAAAGGAGGGAGACGCCAGATTTATAGGGTTCTAGAAAGAATGTGTTTTGTGGCAGATTTTGAGGTTTCTAGAAGAGTTTGGGGCGCCACTTTTGTAGGGGAATGGATAGGACTTCTAGAAATTAGGTTTTAAGTCCCCTAAACTGAAGAAAACAGGTTAGGATAAGATTAGGATAAGATAAGGTAAGATAAGATAAGGATTGGGTAAGATAAGATAAGATAAGGTTGTTTGGATAATGTTTTGGATAATTCTCCTTCTTTTGAGCTGATTCCTTATCTTCTTTATCTTTGACTTCTTTCTTCCATCTTCTTAGCTGATTTCAAGCCTTTATATCTTCAATTTCGTCCATCAACTTGCCTCCATGCTTGCACTACCCAATCTTGGCCCAAAAATGCTCTAGAATGCTCCAAATTGTTTCTTTTTGCCATCTTGACACTTTGAACCTACAAATACACGAAAATAGCTTAAAATACAAAATTAACTAAGAACTAACAACGTAAATGCATGAAAACAAGCTAACTAAGTCGCATAAATATGCTCCTATCAAATTCCCCCACACTTAGCTTTTGCTAGTCCTCAAGCAAAATGAAACAAAACAAACGAAACAAACACCAAACAAACTAGACCTTCCAACTTTCACCTCAGGGATTTCCAACATACATGACATATTTAAGATCATCATAACCATAGCTTTTAGTCTTCCCCACCCTTTAGTACATACTTAACCACAGTCACCATTCATTAGCTCTCATTTAACCAATTAAAACAATGTTTTGAACGTAGTAACATGCCTTAGAGAATTCACTCAATTCCTCACTAGGTACACTCTTATTTTCACTCAGATTGTCTAACTACACTCCCTATACTAAGTATATGTGAGAAGATTGATGTAAACCGGCAAACGAACACTCACATAAGTTTATAACAAAGAAAGCAATTTCTGGAGCTATTAAGCATGTATATATATGATCTCATGAATGGAATGCTACTACTTAGATGCGAGAACCAGGGATACCATACGCTCGTACCAATCCCAAACTCCACATATTGAAACACACAACACTCAAGATTGAAGTATAGGGTTGTAACGGGGCTAAGGGTATTGGCTAACAAAGAAACGTAAGGAAAACAAACGTTCTTAAAGCAAAAGCAAGCAAAGTAATGAATATGACACTTAGAACTCCCTTTCTTGAATGCAGCCGCACACTTTGATACATAAGGGGAAGATTACACATATTTTAGGGCCGAATTCAACTTTTTGGACCCTTTCTTCAACAATCAACACTTGTAAACTCTTTTTCACATCTTTTCAACTTCTTTTTCACTCTTTTCACAACTTTTCTTTTGTTCTTTCTATTTTTCACGAATTTGTCTTCTCTTTTTTTTTTCTTCACCCGTGCCTCTTTTGTGACTTTGGCACATATAAACGCACAACTTTCTTTCCCCCACACTTGTTTGCTGCCAATAACGAACAAAGGGAATTCACTCTAAGTCATGCTTAGCCATGCCTTAAGAACAAGGGTAAGGATGGTCCTAATCTAGGCTAGGTAGGGATAATGTGGGTAAACAAAGAACATAGGCTAAACAAGGCTCAAAAGGGTTAAACCTACAAGACAAATAATTTGGCACTGGTTCACTACACAACTTCATCTTGTTTATGTGTTATGCTAATCAATTTCATGCTTTGAATGAAACGGGTATGAGTTCTAGTATTTGGAACTAAATGATGAAACGCCTTCTAAGTAGCAACCAAGCAAAGAATAATGAGATCATGCAACGACTTTAGAAAACAACAAATGCACAGATTTTTAACTCTCCAAAGAATGTTTTAAGCTCAAGTCTATCAGAGTTGTAGCATTAGTATGAGTTCCTTCCTTCAAGCATGTTACAAAAACTGATTTTTTCTCTTTTTGATTAAACATGAATTCATGAACTATAACCATAATCAAGCATAAACCAGAGAGCAATTCAAACCTCCGTCCATGTTTATAACTTTCCTCCATAGTCATGCAATTAAAAACCGAATCCTCATCATTGTGTTGGAAGGTACCCTAAGACATAAACACACAAAAACAACTCTTTTTGGGTTTTTCAAAACAATTTTTCAAATGTTTATGGTATTTTCGGATTTTCTTGTCAAAACACACTAAAAGACTCCAAAACGGCTTAAAAACACTGAAAACAACATTCAAAGTGATAGGTGATAAAAACCCACGAATTTCATGCAAAAAACACTTTGTTACCCCCCCACACTTAAATCAAACATTGTCCGCAATGTTTCAGACATAAACTCACACAAAAGCAAGCAAATAACACAACTAACTAACATAACAAAGATGGCAAAGTAGAAGCAATAAAGAGAGAGTGTAAGAACGCAAATCTGGTTTTGGAGTTAGAATTCCATCTTTCTCTCGTTTGAACACATGGGTTGCCTCCCAAGAAGCGCTTGCTTTAACGTCTTCCAGCCGGACGATTCTTCCATTTATGCTCCCATGAAACCCACGGCATGGAGAGGAAGTTCTTCCACCACATGCTCCTCAAACAGCTCGTGCATTGGATCTTTGAATGGTAAGGGATAGTGATCCTTCCGAATTGTGGCATTGAACATCCTAAAATCAATGTAATCATGCCCACCAGCTTGGATTTGATTGGGAATCTGCACCATACAAGGTAACAACCTATTAGTTGAAATGGGAATCAAATCTGGAATAGATGGCTTACCAATGTACTGCAATGAAGTGGCAGCACTATGAACATTCTTCCCCATGATTTTTTCGACCAATTGGGGCATTTTGAGGGCAGTGGCTGTATGGTCCTTGTGCTCCACTCCAATTCCCTCGTTTTGTATGGTTCTTGATGTATCCTTTGTGCTTGAACGGTCCGGCCCTATCTTTTTTATTTTATCCATGGCAAAACAAGAACGAACAATGTTAGGATTCTCAACAGACTTAGAAACATTAAATTTAATCTTATCACTACCAAACTTCATAGTTAACGTTCCCTTGGCCACATCAATCTTGGTTTGGGCTGTTTTCATGAATGGTCGGCCAAGTAAGAGTGGTAATGGATGGGAATGGTCTGAATCCTCCATGTCAAGCACATAGAAATCTGCAGGAAAAATCAAGTGGTCTACCTGCACCAAAACATATTCCAAAACTCCTTTTGGGTATGCATTAGATCGATCGGCTAATTGGATAATAACACCATCATTTTTAAGCTCTCCTAAATTCATAGATGCATAAACAGAATATGGCATGACATTTATTGATGCACCTAAGTCTAACATGGCAGATTCAAAACGAGTATTTCCAATAACACAAGGAATTGTAAAACTACCCGGATCTTTACATTTAGGGGGTAATTTCCTTTGTAAAACAGCTGAGACATTCTCACTTACTCTTACCACCTCTTTGTTAGAAATCCTTCTCCTTGTTGTACAAAGCTCTTTCAAAAACTTAGCATACCTTGGGACTTGCTTTATTGCATCAAGGAGTGGGATATTGACTTGAACTTTTCGGAATGTCTCTAGAATGTCTTTTTCAGCATCCTCTTTCTTTGATTGCCGCAACCTGCCAGGAAAGGGCACAATTAGTGGAGTAGAGCTAGAAGAATTCATATTGGAACTTACCTTGATGGTTGGGGACGGTTTAGAAGTGGGAATTGGCTGCGGCAAGGATTGTGCATTCCTTGCCGTGGGTTTGGGTGATTCATCCTCCTCCAATTGCAGCTTCGTGTCCTCTTCTTGACTTGATCTAGATGGTTGTGAATCAGTTCCAACCTGCTTACCACTTCTCAACGTGATTGCTTGGGCGGTTTCAAATCCTCCTTTGGGATTAACAACGGTTGAACTAGGCAATCTGCCTTGTTCTCTGAATTGGCCCATGAATTCAGCCATTTGCCCCATTTGTTTCTTCAATTCGTCCACCTACTTAGCTTGATTCTTTATGCTCTGTATGTCCTGCGTCAAAGAGGTTAGTACTTGAAGAACTTTATCATTATCTAACAATGAACCTGAATTGGTTTGGGCCGAAATTGGTTGAGGTTGTGGGGCTGCATATGGCCTTGGAAACATCCCAGGGGGCTGTCTAAACCCTTGGAAACATCCCAGGAGGCTGTCTAAATCCGCTTTGTGGCTGTGCTTGTTGAGAGTCCCTCCACTTGAAGTTTGGATGATCTCTCCATCCCGGATTGTATGTGTTTGAGTATGGGTCGTGTCTTTGTTGGTTTTGGCCTTGAAAACCCACGGCTTGGGCAGTTTCCCACCCCCCATTCTCAATCAATTGAGGGCATTGATCGTTGAGATGTCCCTGCATAGAACACACTCCACATATGGCCGGCCCTTGTGCTTTGGTTCCATCCACAACCTGTGACAAAAGAAGAGTGAGATTAGCCATTTGAGATTGTAATTCTGAAATTGCATTTACCTCATTCACTTGTTGTTGCCGTGGCCCTTCTCTCTGTCCAACTCCTTCGTATTGTTGCGCATTCAAGGCTCGATTTGCAATTAGAGTCTTGGCAGCCACGGGTGTTTTGTCAACCAAAGCTCCTCCCGCTGAAGCATCAAGCATTTGTCTCTCAATGGGGAGAAGTCCTTCATAGAAATATTGGAGGAGATGTTCCTCCTTCATCTGATGCTGTGGACATGAAGCAACAAGAGATTTAAAACGTTCATAGTATGTAGGAAAAGACTCACCTTCTTCTTGCTGAATTCCACTTATCCTTTTTCGTATGGTGATGACTCGAGAAGTTGGGAAAAACTTCTCCAAGAAAGCCCGTTTCATGCTCTCCCACGATGTGACAGTTCCGGGAGCCAATTCATACAACCAATCCTCCGCCTTTTCCAAGAGAGAAAAGGGAAAGGCCTTCATCTTCAAAATACTCCCATCGACATTGACGGGGGTCATGCTTGAACACACCACTTCGAATTCTTTCAAGTGTTTGTTCGGATCTTCCATGGACAACCCGTGGAATTTGGGGATGTGGTGCAACAAGCTACACTTCAATTCGAATTCGTCAGTCTTGCCCTCGGCTGCCCTAGGATATTGAATGCATAAAGGGGTTGCATTGTCCAATCCCGAGGCTGAAAGTTCCTTGATCGTTCGGTTATCTGCAGCCATGTCGTGCTCCTCTTCCAAATCCTCTTCAATTTCAACTTCAGATTCGGAATTAGAACTTGAACTAAGTAGACCAGGTTCTGGGTGCTTCCTCTTCCTTCTCAAATCTCGCTCAAAATCGTCGTTAAACTCCAAGATATGTGCGTGAACAGGTTGAGAACTTCGAGTCATACACTAGTACCTAAACCAAAGAAAGCCAAACAAATCAGAAAACTAAGCAAAACAAAAACAAAAACAAGTTAAAATACACGGCAGAAACTAGGGAGATTAGCAAGTTTGCTAATCCCCGGCAACGGCGCCAAAATTTGATGTGAGAATTACTTGACACTCAAATTAAAACCCTATCGACGTAGTATATGAAAGTAGGGATCGTTTAAGGCCGGGGATTAGAAGGGATGCTAATCTACACAAATTACACTCTAAAACACTAAACTGGACTCTAGACAATGAAAACAAGTACTAGTGATCAATCTGAACGAATTTTAACTCTAGACAACCTGACTTGACTCAAATAACACAAAACAAACTTAAAACAACAAATAAAACTCAACTAGGCAGATTCTAGACACTAGAGACTCAAAACAGGCTAAATAGACTCAAAACAGCAAAACTAACTTAAACAGACTCAAAACAGGTTCTATGAAGTGAATTGGATGACTTTTGGACTAGTTAGACTCAAAACACTAAAAGGGGACAGATTTGGACGAATTTAAACAAACTAAGACTCAATTAAGAACTAGGGGGGTTTTTTGGACGAATTAAGCAAAACTAAGCAGATTTAAGCAAACAAAGTAAATTGAAAGAGATAAAGGTGAATTCAGGGGTGAAAACTAGTTAGAGGGTTCCTCTCCACACATGAACAATTCATATCAAACATATGTCCATGGCTTCGAATCCACCTCTAACTAAAACGAAATTAGTTCCACATGTTCAACATAATTGAAAAACAAATTAAATTAAACATAGAAACGAAACAAGAGAAGAAAGAACTCCTCCTTCTCCAATGGAAGCCACGGCAAGGCCTTGTCGTCCCTTCTCTGCAGCAAAATATGGATTTCTGAATGTATATGGGGGTGTAGAATTCGTATGGATGGGTCGTGGTCTGCGGCAAGGCTTGGAAATATGTATATATAGCATGGCAAACCCTAGGGGAATCAGTTTAGGACTTGGACTTAGCATAAGCAAGGGATTAGGACCCTAGGTGCGGCAGAATATGTAGGAAAAAGGATTATGGCCCAATTGATTTCTGAGAAGGATTTGTAGAACCCAAATCCACAAGAAAATAGGCTAACAAATCAGAATCTGAGAGGGAAAGGGATAAGGATGCACGGCATGGCTTGGATAAGGCAGGGAATTGAGTGCAAGGCAAGGCAAAGGCTTTCTAGAAAGGAGGGAGACGCCAGATTTATAGGGTTCTAGAAAGAATGTGTTTTGTGGCAGATTTTGAGGTTTCTAGAAGAGTTTGGGGCGCCACTTTTGTAGGGGAATGGATAGGACTTCTAGAAATCAGGTTTTAAGTCCCCTAAACTGAAGAAAACAGGTTAGGATAAGATTAGGATAAGATAAGGTAAGATAAGATAAGGTTGTTTGGATAATGTTTTGGATAATTCTCCTTCTTTTGAGCTGATTCCTTATCTTCTTTATCTTTGACTTCTTTCTTCCATCTTCTTAGCTGATTTCAAGCCTTTATATCTTCAATTTCGTCCATCAACTTGCCTCCATGCTTGCACTACCCAATCTTGGCCCAAAAATGCTCTATTATGCTCCAAATTGCTTCTTTTTGCCATCTTGACACTTTGAACCTACAAATACACGAAAATAGCTTAAAATACAAAATTAACTAAGAACTAACAACGTAAATGCATGAAAACAAGCTAACTAAGTCGCATAAATATGCTCCTATCAATAACTTGTAAGGAATTGAGTGAATTCTCTAAGGCATGTTACTACATTCAAAACATCGTTTTAATTGGTTAAATGTGAACTAGTAAGTGGTGACTGTGATTAAGTATGTGCTCAAGTGTTAAGTTGACTAAAATCTGTGTAAGTGATGATTTTTAATATGTCATGTGCATTGGAAATCCCTAAGGCAAATGTTGGAAGGTTTAGATTGATTTTTGTTTCTTTTGTTTTGCTCGAGGACTAGCAAAAGCTAAGTGTGGGGGTATTTGATAGGAGCATATTTACATCACTTAGTTAGCTTGTTTCCTTGCATTTAGGTTGTTAGTTCTTAGTTATTTTAGTCTTTTAAGCCATTTTCGTGTGTTTTCAAGTTCTAAGGGCTATAGGAGCAAGAAAGTGCATTTTGGTGCCTTTTGGGGCAGTTTTGGGCTTGGAATGGATTGCACATGCTTGGAGCTAAGTAGATGGACGAAATTGAAGATCAAATGAGCTTAGGATTGAATGAAGAATGAAGAGTTCAAAATTGGAAGCCAAAGTTTCTAAAGTTGGAAGTTTCTATTCTTGGAGGTTTCCATTCTTGAAAGTTTCTATTCTTGGCTTAGAGTTTCCTAATCCTTTCTCACCTATGTTCCAGCCATAAAAGGGTTTCAAAACATGTTAGGTTGCCTCATTACATGTTTCTAGAAGTCCTAGTGATAGGAGCATATTTATGCAATTTAGTTAGTGTGTTTTCTTGCATTTACTTAGTTATTTGTTGCTTATTATAGTGTCTTAAGTCATTTTCGTGTGTTTGTAGGTCCTAGAAGCAAAGTATGCAAAAGGATGCAATTTGGAGCAGTTTTGGGCTTGGAATGGATAGCACAAGATTGGAGCAAGATGGATGGACGAATTTGAAGTTCAAGAGAGGCTAGGAATGTGCAAAAGAGTTGAAGAAATAAATCCAAGTCAAAGAAGATAAGGAATCAGCTACAAAGAAGAAGAATTATCCAAAACATTATCCAAACTACCTTATCTTATCCAAACCTTATCTTATCTTACCATGCCTTATCTTATCCTATCCTAATCCTTTCTTAACTTAATTCCTGCTGCACAAGGGATTCAATTTCAGTTTAGGAGACCTTAAAACCTGATTTCTAGGAACCTTATCCCCTCCTACAAAGGTGGCACCCCAAGCCTTCTAGATGCATGATCCAGCCGCACCTTTCTCCTGATTCCCTTTGGTTTTTGGCCTTCTAGATGTCCTATTTCCTGCTAGGATTACATAAACCCTTTCCCCTTAGGAGTGTGTTTTATTTTCCTACACAAACTACATTTTGTAATCCTTTTCCTACACCATCTAATTGTGCCGCACCCTCCCTCTATATATTCACATATTTGCTGCACCATTCACACCACCATCATCTCTCATTCACACATCTCTACACTACCATACCCTCATTGTGCCGCAACCTGCAAGCAAGGAAGGAAGGAATCTGGAGCGTTTTCTAGGTGTTTTCTATCTTTGTTCAATGTTTAATTTTATTTATATTTGTTTGATTGCGAACATGAGGAACTAATTTCTTTATAGTTAGAGGCGAATTCAAAGCCATGGACATATGTTTTATATGAATTGATTTCCTCCAGTTATGATTTCATGAATTGTGAATGTGGTTCGCTTAACTGTTTTATTAAGAACTTGTTCTTGTGTGTTGATTAAGGATGCATACTTAGTTTGCATGCATGAATTTGATGCTAAAATATAAGGGAATTTCACCTAATCATTATGAACTTATATTTACAAGTAGTGGAGGTTGCTAGTCACGATCGCGTTAAGTAAATTCCTGGCAGGAGTGTCATGCTTTTCATAGTCACGAATGCCTTGTCAATGCTTATGATTTTCACAAAGCTTAATGATCTTTGTTTTGTGTCTCTATCATGCTTTTCATAGTTAGGGAGCTTAATAAAGAATGATTTGGGTTGTCGTATGCTTTTCTTCCAATTCAATGAGTCTAGGGAAATCTGAGAATTAATTAGTTCTACACAATTAATTTGGGGCATTGTCATTCATGGTTTGTTGAAAGAATAACTGGAAATCAATTTATATGCATATGTTCATGTGTGGAGAAGGGCCCTCTAACTAGCCTTTCACCCGTCTTAATTAATCAAAATCGTTTTTTCTAAAGTTTTTATGCAAAGTTTCTGGTTTTAGTTTTAAATTCGTCAAAAACCAAAACCCCCTTTTACTTTCTTGTTTCAAAGTGTCTAAAATCTGTTTTGATTTGTGTTTTTAAGTATCTTGAGTCAAGTTAAAACCTTATTTTCGTCCAAAGTAGTGTTTAGAGTCCAAAACTGCCCAGATTGTGTTTTTAGGCAGTTTTGAGTGTTTTTGTGTTGTTTTGAGTCCCTTGAGTCTTTCCAGACGTTTTTAACTTTGTTTTTGTGTTTTAGAGTCAGTTTAGAGGTTTTAGCAATCCCTTCTAATCCCTGGTTTAGAACGATCCCTACTTATACATATACTACAACTGTCAAAAAGAGGGTTTAATTTGAGTGCTGAACTTATATCACATCACCTAGAACCTTTCCCTAACCTTGCCGCATATCTCCTTTCCCTTTTCTTCCAAAATCTGCCACATAAGTGCCTTTCCCTTTCTCTCCACAACCTTGCCGCACAAGGGATCCTCTTCTTACCTATTTTCTGACCCAAAATTACATTCCCTTTTGTTTCAATTCTTGCCACACAAGGGGAGAGGATTCTTACCTATTTTGTGCCTCAAAACACATTCCTGAATCTGTCCTACACAATTCTGCCGAATTTCCTTTCCTATTCTCTTTAATTCCTGCACCTTACTTGCCTATTTTCTGTCATAAAACACATTCCTCTTTTGTTGCAATCCTTGCTGCACAAGGGAGAGGTTTTCTTGCCTATTTTCTGCCCAAAAATACTTCCCCTTTCTCTTACAAATCAATGCCACACCTTCTTTCCCTTTCTCTCTTAATTTCTGACCTTTAAAACACATTCCTTTTCTCTCCTACATATTCTGCCGAATTTCACTTTCTTATTCTCTTTGAAATTCTGATTCTTTCTTACCTATTCAATTGTGGAACCAAAATAGCTAAGTATTGAACCTTTCCTATTATTTTCTGATTGCCTTTCAACCCTAGCCCTATAAATAAAGCCATCCGCACCATTTAGTTTCTCTCGCTCTCTGAACAGATCCTCTGCGTCCACTACACCATTCATAACCCCCAAAACTCACCACCAACCCTTGTGCCGCAGCAAAGAGGAAGGAGGAGAGCCCTTGGACGTGCTTGCCATTCGAGTTAGGATTGCTGGAACGTTTTAGGTGTAATCTTTCTTTTGTTTTCAATGTTTCAATTCAATAATCTTTGTTCTGTGAGTATGAGGAACTAAACCCCTCTTAGCTGGGGGGGGATTCAAAACCATGATTATACTTGCAATATGATTTGATTACATCCAGTTGTGATTCATAAGTTGTGAGTTCAATTTACTTATCTGTTCATATTATAACTGATTTGTGTGTGTTGATTGAGGTGGCCAACTTAATTTGCATGCATGAATTTGATGCTAGAATATAAGGGAGTTTCACCTAATCGTTATGAACTTATATTCACAAGTAGTGAAGGTTGCTAGTCACGATCGCGTTAAGTAAATTCTTGGCATCTGTATCATGCAATTCATAGTTACAAGTGCCTCGTCAATGCTTATGATTTTCATAGGACTTAATGATCTTTGCTTGTATCTCTATTATGCAATTCATGTAGGGAACTTGTGGGGAATGCTTTGGGTTGTCGAATGCAATCATCCAATTCAATAAAATTAGGAAAATCTGAGGGTTAATTAGTGCAATTCACGGTTAATCTGGGGCGTTGAGGATTTGTGGTTTATGGAAAGCAACTGGAAATCGTTTTGTATGCAAGTGTGTCATGTGTGGAGAAGAACCTCCTAGCTATCCCATCATCCATAGTTTTCACCCAATTTCGTGCAGATTTCATTAGTACTTTAAGTTTCTTGTTTTGTTTTCAAATTCGTCAAAACCCAATCCCCCCTTTACTTGTTGAGTCATATTAGTTAGAAACTGTTTTAGTTTGTGTTTTTGAGTGTTTTGAGTCAAGTTAAAACTTATTTTCGTCCAAAATTGTTTTTAGAGTCCAAAACTGCCCAGTTTGTGTTTTTAGGCAGTTTTGAGTGTTTTAAAGTTGTTTTAGTGTCCTAGAGTTTAGTTTTGCATTCTTTGAGTCGTGTTAAGTGTTTTTAACTTTGTTTTTATGTTTTTGAGTCAGTTTAGAGGTTTTAGCAAGCCCTCCTAATCCCTGGTCCAGAACGATCCCTACTTGCATCTATACTACAATTGTCAACAAGAGGGTTTAATTTGTGTGCTGTTTTACATCGCATCACACATGACATGTTAAAAATCATCATTCCCACAGATTTTGGCCATCTTTACGCTTAAGCACATACTTAATCATGGTCACTACTTACTAGTTCACAAATAACCAATTGAAACGATGTTTTGAATGTAGTAACATGCCTTAGAGAATTCCCTCAATTCCTTACAAGATATGCACTCAATCTTCACTCAGATTTTCTAACTACACACCCTACACTAGTTATATGTGAGAAGATTGATGTAAATATGAAAACGAACGCTCACATATATGTATAACAAGAAAAGCAATTTCCGGAGTTAATAACATGTTTAGATATGATCTCATGAATGGAATGCTACTACTTAGATGCAAGAACCAGTGACACCATATGCTCAAACCAAATTCAAACTCCACAAATTGAAACACACAACACTCAAGATTGAAGTTAAGGGTTGTAACGGGGCTTGGGGAGTTGGCTAACAACGAAAGGATAGGAAAAACAAACGTTCTTAAAGCACTAGCAAGCAAAATAATGAAATCGAACTTAGAATTTCCTTTAGCATGCAGAAATCAACTTTCAAACACAAAGGGAAGATTCAAGCAACAATTAGGGCCGGATTCAATGTTTTGGACCCTTCCTTCAACAAACAACTGATGTGATTAAAGTTAAGCACTCAAATTAAACCCTCTTGTTGTCAAATCGTAGTATAAATACAAGTAGGGATCGTTCTAAACCGGGGATTAGGAGGGCTTGCTAAAACCTCTAAACTGACTTAAAATACAAAAAACAAAGTTAAAAACGTTTGAAAAGACTCAAAGGACTCTAAGTAGACTAGTAAGACTCAAAACAGGTTCAAAATACTCAAAACTGCTCAAAAACACTAATTGGACAGATTCTAGACACTAGACACAACTTTGGACGAAAATTGAATTAAACTTGACTCAAAACACATAAAAACACAAACTAAGACAGATTCTAACTAATTTGACTCAAACAAGTGAAGGGGGATTGATTTTAGAGTGAAACTAAGTTAAAACTAACACAGACTTTAAACTAGGCAGATTTAGACGAAATTGGGTTTTTAGGATGGATGGTGAACTAGCTAGAGGTTTCCTTATCCACACATGACTTATATGCATATAACTTGACTTCCAGTTACGTTTTCATTGAATTACGAATGACAATGCCCCAGATTAACCGTGTCAATCACTAATTAACCCTCAGATTCTCCTAATTTCATTGAATTGGACGGACAACTCATCTACAACCAAATTATTCTCATCAATTTCCCTACATGACATCATAATAGAGACACAATCAGAGATCATTACGCTCAATGAGAATCATAAGCATTGACGAGGCATTCATAACTATGACATCATGTTACTCACACCAAGAATTGAACTTAACACGATTGTTCCAGCAACCTTTACTACTTGTGAACATAAGTTTGTAACAATTATGTGAAACTTACTTATATCCTAGCATCAAATTTATGCATGCCAATTAAGTGTCGACCCTCAATCAACAAACAGAAATAAGTTCTAATTCAAACAGTTAAGCCAATTGCATTCATACTTCAAGAATCTGTAACTGAAATTTATCAAGTCATATCACACACAAAATCATGGTTTCAAAGTAGCCTCTAGCTAAAAAACGAGTTTAGCCTCTCATGATTACAGCAAAACAAAGGAAAACTAAATTAATCAACGAA
Organism: Heteromeles arbutifolia; assembly: GCA_024362995.1. Lineage (NCBI taxonomy): Eukaryota > Viridiplantae > Streptophyta > Magnoliopsida > Rosales > Rosaceae > Heteromeles > Heteromeles arbutifolia. Next base: position 22,102,946 of record JANCRC010000012.1, read on the forward strand.
AACATAAGGTAGAAGACACCTAAGAACGCCCAGCACTCCAGATTGGGTGCAACACGCCCCAAAGCTGCTCCTCCTCTCCTTGCAAGGCTGCGGCACAAGTGGTTTAGGGTTTTTGAATGGTGTTTGGAATGGCTGAGATGTGTGGAGGTGTGTAGAATTCGTATGGATGGGTGGTGGTGTGCGGCAGGGCTTGAAAATATGTATATATAGCATGGCAAACCCTAGGGAAATCAGTTTAGGACTTGGACTTAGCAGAAAAATAGGATTAGGGTGCAGCAAGTAATTTGGAAAAGGAATTGTGGTCCAATTAATTTCTGAAAAGGATTTGTAGAACCCAAATCCACAAGGAAAAGGCCTAACAATCAGAATCCAAGAGGGAAAGGGTAGGGAATGCCTTGCAAGGCAAGGAAAAAGGATTCTAGAAGGGAAGGAGACGCCAGATTTTTAGGCTTCTAGAAAGAATGTGTTTCTGGGCAGATTTTGGGGTTTCTAGAAGAGTTTGGGGCGCCACTTTTGTAGGGGAATGGATAGGACTTCTAGAAATCAGGTTTTAAGTCCCCTAAACTGAAGAAAACAGGTTAGGATAAGATTAGGATAAGATTGGATAAGGTAAGGTAAGATAGGATAAGGATGGGATAAGATAAGATAAGATAAGGTTGTTTTGGATAATGTTTTGGATAATTCTCCTTCTTTTGAGCTGATTCCTTATCTTCAATGATTTGAATTTATTTCTCCAACCTTGAAACATATTCCTAACTCCATTTGGACTCCAAATTCGTCCATCTTCATGCCCATTGCTTGTGCTATCCATTCCAAGCCCAGATTTGCTCTAAAATGCTCCAAAATGCATCTTCTTGCCAACTTTGCTTCTTGGACCTAAAAGCACACGAAAATGACTTTAAACACTATATTAAGCAACAACTAGCTAAACAAATGCAAAAAAACACACTAAATAAGTAGCATAAATATGCTCCTATCAAATTCCCCCACACTTAGCTTTTACTAGTCCTCGAGCAAAACAAAACAAACAAAACGTAACGTAAACCTTCCAACAATTGTCTCAGGGATTTCCAATGCACATGACATGTTAAAAATCATCATCCCCACAGATTTTGGTCATCTTTACGCTTAAGCACATACTTAATCATAGTCACTACTTACTAGTTCACAAATAACCAATTAAAACGATATTTTGAATGCAGTAACATGCCTTAGAGAATTCCCTCAATTCCTTACTAGATATGCACTCTATTTTCACACACATTTTCTGACTACACACCCTACACTAGGTATATGTGAGAAGATTGATGTAAATATGAAAACGAACACTCACATATGTTTATAACAAAGAAAGCAATTTCTGGAGTTAATAAGCATGTATAGATATGATCTCATGAATGGAATGCTACTACTTAGATGCGAGAACCAGTGACACCATATGCTCATATCAATCCCAAACTCCACATATTGAAACACACAACACTCAAGATTGAAGCATAGGGTTGTAACGGGGCTTTGGGGAGTTGGTTAACAAAGAAAGGTAAAGAAAACAAACGTTCTTACAGCAATAGCAGGCAAAGTAATGAATATGACACTTAGAATTCCCTTTAGCATGCAGAAATCAACTTTGAAACACAAGGGAAGTTTCAAGCAACAATTAGGGCCGTATTCAATGTTTTGGACCCTTCCTTCAACAAACAACACTTGAGAACTCTTCTTCACATCTTTTCAACTCCTTTTTCATTCTTTTCACAACTTTTTCTTTTTGTCCTTCTTTTTTCACGAATTTTTCTTCTTTTTTTTTTTTTCTTTTCTTTCATTTCTTTGCCGTGCCTCATTCAAGACTTTGGCACACCCACAACAAAACTCACTTCCCCCACACTTGTTTTCTGCCAAACAATGATCAAAAGGAATTCATATTGAGTCATGCGTTACTATGCTTCAAGAACAAAGGTATGGATGGTCCTAATCTAGGCTAGGTGAGGATAATGTGGGTTAACAAAGAACATAGGCTAAATATGGCTCAAAGGGGCTGAACCTACAATACATATGCAAAGGGTTAGGCTTTTTGGCACTGGTTTTAACTAAACACTTCATCTTGTTATGTGTTATGCGAATCAATTTCATGCTTTGAATAAAACGGATATGAGTTCTAGTATTTGGAACTAAATGATGAAACGCATTCCAAGTAGCAACCAAGCAAAGAATAATGAGATCATGCAACGACTTAAGAAAACAACAAATGCACAGATTTTTAACTCTCCAAAGAACGTTTTAAGCTCAAGTCTCTCAGGGTTGTAGCGTTAGTTTGAGTTCCTTCCTTCAAGCATGTCACAAAAACTGATTTTTCTTTTATGATTGCATGTGAATTCATAAGTTATAACCACAACCAAGCATAAACCAAAGAGTAAATCAAACTTTCATCCATGTTTACAACTCTCTTTAACAGTCATGCAATTACAAACCAAATCCTCATCATTGTGTTGGAAGGTACCCTAAGACACAAACAAACACACAAAAACAACTCTTTTTTGGGTTTTTCTAAAACAATTTTTCAAATTTTTATGGAATTTTCGGATTTTTATGTCAACACACACAAAAAGACTCCAAAACAGCTTAAAAACACTTAAAAACAGTGAAAAACAACATTTGAAGTGATAGGTGATAAAATCCCACGAAAATCATGCAAAAACAACTTGTGTACCCCCCCACACTTAAACCAAACATTGTCCTCAATGTTTCAAGCATAAACTAACAGAAAGCAAACAGCAAACAACACAACTAACTAACTTGACACACATGGCAAAAGAAATGCAATAAAGAGTAGAGTTAAGAACGCAAATCTGGGTTTGAGCTGGTTGTTCCTGGGTCTTCTTTATTCGAATGCATGGGTTGCCTCCCAAGAAGCGCTTGCTTTAACGTCTTGCAGCCGGACGATTCCTCGGTTTAAGCATCATTGGAGCCCACGGCATGGAAGGGAACTTCTTCCACAACCTGCCCCACAATGTTCTCATACAGTAGATCGATGAATGGAAGGGGATAGTGATGTTTGCTGATTGGTGCATTGTGTTCCCTAAGGTTCATGTGAATTCGCCCACCATTGGGGATTTGCTTGGGTACCTGCACCAAAGAAGGAAACCACCTATCAATTTTAATGGGAATTGGATTTGGATTAGGTGGCTTACCTATATGCTGTGATGAAGTGGCAGCACTGTGAACATTTTTCCCCATGGTGCTTTCGGCCAATTTGGGAATTTTGAGGGCAGTGGCCGTATGATCCTTGTGCTCCACTCCAATTCCCTCGTCTTGTATGGTTCTTGATGCATCCTTTGTGCTTGGTGCTGAACGGTCCGGCCCTATCTTTTTTATTTTATCAATGGCAAAACAAGAATGAACAACATTAGGATTCTCAACAGACTTAGAAACATTAAATTTAATCTTATCGCCACCAAACTTCATAGTTAACGTCCCCTTGGCCACATCAATCTTGGTTTGGGCTGTTTTCATGAAAGGTCTTCCAAGTAGAATCGGCATTGGGGAAGAATGGGCTGACTCTTCCATCTCAAGCACATAGAAATCAGCCGGAAAAATTAAGTGGTCAACCTGCACCAAAACATCCTCCAAAACTCCCCTTGGATAGGCATTAGAACGATCGGCTAATTGAATAATCACTCCATCATTTTTCAATTCGCCCAAGTTCATAGATGCGTAAATAGAATAAGGCATGACATTTATTGATGCACCTAGATCTAACATGGCATTTTCAAATCGAGTATTTCCTATAACACAAGGAATTGTAAAACTACCCGGATCTTTGCATTTAGGGGGCAGTTTTCGTTGCAAAATAGCTGAGACATTCTCACTTACCTGTACCACCTCCTTATTTGAAATCCTTTTCCTTTTCGTGCACAGCTCCTTCAAGAATTTGGCATACTTTGGAATTTGTTTAATTGCATCAAGGAGTGGGATGTTGACTAGTACCTTCCTAAGAGTGTCCAGAATGTCCTTTTCACTTTCCTCCTTCTTTGATTGCATGAATCTGTGAGGAAAGGGTGCATCGGGCGGAATATAGTTAGAACAAATCAAATTTGAACCCAACTTACCTGTGTTGGACGTTTTGGAGGGTTTAAGTGCATTGGAAGGCTGCGGCAAGGTTGGAGCAACCTTTGCCGTGGCTTCCCCTTGTTCTACCTCCTCTTGCAGCAACATTTCGTCCTCCTTTTGGGCAGATTTGGATGTTGGTGGATCGGTCCCAACCTCTTTGCCACTTCTTAATGTCATGGCCATGACAGATTCGAGTCCTCCCTTCGGATTCACAGTGGTAGAACTAGGAAGTTTGCCATGCTCTCGAAACTGCCCCATGAACTCAGCCATTTGTCCCATCTGTTTCTTCAATTCAGTCACCTCCCTGGCTTGATTTTGCACCTCCTTGGCATAGTTTTGCATCTCTTTGGTTTGATTTTGCTGCCCCTGTGCCAAAGTGGTTAGCAATTGAATAAATTGATCATTCTCAAGAGACGAACCTGAGTTATTTTGGGCAGATTGTGTTTGGGATTGCATGGTTGCATATGGCTTTGGAAACATCCCAGGGGTTGGTGTCCGAAATCCACTTTGTTGTTGAGGTTGTTGGGGTTCCCTCCTGCGCATATTTGGATGATCACTCCAATCTGAATTGTACGCGTTGGAACACAAGTTGCTTTTTGATTGGTTATAGCCTTGATAACCCCAGGTATTGACACCCTCCCAACCTCTTTGATTAACTTGATACGTATCAAATGTAGGGGCTCCTTGCATTGTGGCCCGTTCGGCATACTGTGTCAACAGAGAATTAAGATTTGCTATTTGAGCTTGAATGTTAGCAATTGCCATGTCTTGCTTCTCTAGTACCTAAAATCAAAGAAAGAGAACTAAATCAAATATCAAAAGTAAAAGACACAAACAAAAACAAAAGAAAACAAAAGAAAAGAAAACAAAAGAAAACAAAATAAACAAAAGAAAACAAGAAAACAAAAGAAAGTCAGAAACTAAAACGAAAACAAAATAAACGAAAAGAAAAGAACCAAGGGATTAGCAAAGTTGCTAATCCCCGGCAACGGCGCCAAAATTTTGATGTGATTAAAGTTAAGCACTCAAATTAAACCCTCTTGTTGTCAAATCGTAGTATAAATACAAGTAGGGATCGTTCTAAACCGGGGATTAGGAGGGCTTGCTAAAACCTCTAAACTGACTTAAAATACAAAAAACAAAGTTAAAAACGTTTGAAAAGACTCAAAGGACTCTAAGTAGACTAGTAAGACTCAAAACAGGTTCAAAATACTCAAAACTGCTCAAAAACACTAATTGGACAGATTCTAGACACTAGACACAACTTTGGACGAAAATTGAATTAAACTTGACTCAAAACACATAAAAACACAAACTAAGACAGATTCTAACTAATTTGACTCAAACAAGTGAAGGGGGATTGGTTTTAGAGTGAAACTACGTTAAAACTAACACAGACTTTAAACTAGGCAGATTTAGACGAAATTGGGTTTTTAGGATGGATGGTGAACTAGCTAGAGGTTTCCTTATCCACACATGACTTATATGCATATAACTTGACTTCCAGTTACGTTTTCATTGAATTACGAATGACAATGCCCCAGATTAACCGTGTCAATCACTAATTAACCCTCAGATTCTCCTAATTTCATTGAATTGGACGGACAACTCATCTACAACCAAATTATTCTAATCAATTTCCCTACATGACATCATAATAGAGACACAATCAGAGATCATTACGCTCAATGAGAATCATAAGCATTGACGAGGCATTCATAACTATGACATCATGTTACTCACACCAAGAATTGAACTTAACACGATTGTTCCAGCAACCTTTACTACTTGTGAACATAAGTTTGTAACAATTATGTGAAACTTACTTATATCCTAGCATCAAATTTATGCATGCCAATTAAGTGTCGACCCTCAATCAACAAACAGAAATAAGTTCTAATTCAAACAGTTAAGCCAATTGCATTCATACTTCAAGAATCTGTAACTGAAATTTATCAAGTCATATCACACACAAAATCATGGTTTCAAAGTAGCCTCTAGCTAAAAAACGAGTTTAGCCTCTCATGATTACAGCAAAACAAAGGAAAACTAAATTAATCAACGAAAACATAAGGTAGAAGACACCTAAGAACGCCCAGCACTCCAGATTGGGTGCAACACGCCCCAAAGCTGCTCCTCCTCTCCTTGCAAGGCTGCGGCACAAGTGGTTTAGGGTTTGTGAATGGTGTTTGGAATGGCTGAGATGTGTGGAGGTGTGTAGAATTCGTATGGATGGGTGGTGGTGTGCGGCAGGGCTTGAAAATATGTATATATAGCATGGCAAACCCTAGGGAAATCAGTTTAGGACTTGGACTTAGCAGAAAAATAGGATTAGGGTGCAGCAATTAATTTGGAAAAGGAATTGTGGTCCAATTAATTTCTGAAAAGGATTTGTAGAACCCAAATCCACAAGGAAAAGGCCTAACAATCAGAATCCAAGAGGGAAAGGGTAGGGAATGCCTTGCAAGGCAAGGAAAAAGGATTCTAGAAGGGAAGGAGACGCCAGATTTTTAGGCTTCTAGAAAGAATGTGTTTCTGGGCAGATTTTGGGGTTTCTAGAAGAGTTTGGGGCGCCACTTTTGTAGGGGAATGGATAGGACTTCTAGAAATCAGGTTTTAAGTCCCCTAAACTGAAGAAAACAGGTTAGGATAAGATTAGGATAAGATTGGATAAGGTAAGGTAAGATAGGATAAGGATGGGATAAGATAAGATAAGATAAGGTTGTTTTGGATAATGTTTTGGATAATTCTCCTTCTTTTGAGCTGATTCCTTATCTTCAATGATTTGAATTTATTTCTCCAACCTTGAAACATATTCCTAACTCCATTTGGACTCCAAATTCGTCCATCTTCATGCCCGTTGCTTGTGCTATCCATTCCAAGCCCAGATTTGCTCTAAAATGCTCCAAAATGCATCTTCTTGCCAACTTTGCTTCTTGGACCTAAAAGCACACGAAAATGACTTTAAACACTATATTAAGCAACAACTAGCTAAACAAATGCAAGAAAACACACTAAATAAGTAGCATAAATATGCTCCTATCAACAACACTTGAGAACTCTTTTCACATCTTTTCAACTCCTTTTTCATTCTTTTCACAACTTTTTCTTTTTTTCTTTCTATTTTCCACGAATTTTTCTTCTTCTTTTTTTTTTCTTTTTCTTTTCTTTGCCGTGCCTCATTCAAGACTTTGGCACACCCACAACAAAACTCACTTCCCCCACACTTGTTTTCTGCCAAACAATGATCAAAAGGAATTCATATTGAGTCATGCGTTACTATGCTTCAAGAACAAAGGTATGGATGGTCCTAATCTAGGCTAGGTGAGGATAATGTGGGTTAACAAAGAACATAGGCAACAAGGGTCAACGGGGCTAAAACCTACAAAACACAATGAAATAGGGAGATACGGCAATTTGGCTATGGTGGTCACTACACAACTTCATCTTGAATATGTGTTATGCAAATAAATAACATGCTTAGAATGAATTGGGCATGAGTTCTAGTGTTTGGAACTAAATGATGAAACGCCTTCTAAGTAGCAACCAAGCAAAGAATAATGAGATCATGCAACGACTTTAGAAAACAACAATGCACAGATTATTAACTCTCCAAATAAACGTTTAGGCTCAAGTCTCACAAGGTTGTAGCGTTAGTTTGAGTTCCTTCCTCCAAGCATGTTACAAAAACTGATTTTTCTTTTATGATTGCATGTGAATTCATAAGTTATAACCACAACCAAGCATAAACCAAAGAGTAAATCAAACTTTCATCCATGTTTACAACTCTCTTTAACAGTCATGCAATTACAAACCGAATCCTCATCATTGTGTTGGAAGGTACCCTAAGACACAAACAAACACACAAAAACAACTCTTTTTTTTGGGTTTTTTAAAACAATTTTTCAAATTTTTATGGGATTTTCGGATTTTTGAGTCAAAACACACTAAAACACACCAAAACAGCTTAAAAACAACAAGGAACAACATTAGAAGTTATGTGTGATAAAACCCTACGAATTTGCATCAAAAACACTTTGTTACCCCCCCCCCCCCCCCCCCCCCACACTTAAATCAAACATTGTCCTCAATGTTTCAAGCATAAACTAACACAAATAAACAACAAACAAACAAAACAGCAACTAAACAATAAACAAGGCAGAAACGAAAACAACAACAAAGAGAAGGGTTTAGGAACGCAAATCTGGAATTGGAGTGCTCCCTAGGTCTTCCTTTGTTGAATGCATGGGTTGCCTCCCAAGTAGCGCTTGCTTTAACGTCGTACAGCCGGACGAAACGCCCATTCATTCCAGAGTGGTACCCACGGCATCTAAGGAGATGTCATCCACGGTTTTCTCCACAAAGCTCTCATAATATGGCTTCAATCGGTGCCCATTCACCTTGAATTCTTGTCCACTTTTCAAGCTTTTGATTTGCACTGCACCATGAACAAAAACATTAGTAACAACAAATGGGCCAACCCACTTGGAACGTAACTTACCAGGAAACAACCGAAGACGGGAACTGAATAGCAACACTTTCTGCCCAATTGAGAATGATTTGCCACGAATCATCTTGTCATGAAAGGCCTTGGTCTTCTCTTTGTAGATTCGGGCATTCTCATATGCTTCGTTCCTTATCTCCTCAAGTTCAGTCAATTGGAGCTTCCTATGTATTCCAGCCGCATCTAACTCCAAATTGAATGTTTTCACGGCCCAATGCGCCTTGTGCTCTAATTCCACAGGTAAGTGACATGGTTTGCCATATATTAGCCGAAATGGGGACATACCAAGGGGTGTTTTGTAAGCCGTGCGATAGGTCCACAATGCATCGTTCAAGCGCAAGCTCCAATCCTTCCTTGTAGGGCCCACGGTTTTATCTATGATTTGTTTGATCTCTTGGTTAGAAACCTCGGCTTGGCCATTCGTTTGAGGATGGTAAGGTGTAGAAACCTTATGATTGACACTGTACTTCCTCAACAACGCCTCAATTGTTCGATTGCAAAAGTGCGACCCTCCATCACTAATGATCACCCGTGGCATGCCAAACCTTGCAAAAATGTTAGTTCTAATAAAATCTGCAACCACTTTAGAATCATTAGTCCGGGTGGCCTTTGCTTCCACACAGTTTTGAGACATAATTGATAGGAGCATATTTATGCGATTTAGTTAGCTTGTTCTTGTGCTTCTACGTTGTTAGTTCTTAGTTATTTAGTCTTTTAAGCCAAATTCGTGTGTTTTCAGGTTCTAAGGACAAAGTATGCAAAAAGAAGCAATTTGGAGCATTCTAGAGCATTTTTGAGCCAAGATTGGGTAGTGCAAGCATGGAGGCAAGTTGTTGGACGAGTTTGAAGAGAAAAAGGCTTGAAATCAGCCTCAAAACACACTTTCTAGAAGTCCTATCCTTTGTCCTACAAAAGTGGCGCCTCAAATCCTTCTAGAAACCCCAAAATCTGCCACAAAACACATTCCTTCTAGAACCCTAAAAATCTGGCGCCTCCTTTCCTTCTAGAATCATTTTGCCTTGCCTTGCAAGGCATTCCCTTGCCCTTATCCTATTGTGCCGCACCTCTCAGGCCCTTTCCCTCTTGGATTCTGATTGTTAGGCCCTTTTCCTTGTGGATTTCGGTTCTACAAATCCTTTTCAGAAATTAATTGGACCACAATTCCTTTTTTAAGTTAAATGCCGCACCCTAGGCTTTATTCCTTAATTTCTGTTAAGCCCAAATACAAATCTGATTTCTCTAGGGTTTTGAGGTGCCTATATATACATGTTTTAGGGTTTTGCGGCAGGGACCCCAGCCATTCATCACAGAACCCTTTGCCGCACTCCACACCACCATTCTACACATCCAAACACAATTCCAGCCATCTTCCAAGCCTTGCCGCAACCTACATCCATCCTAAATCGATCTCTGACCCTTTCATACGTCCATACACACCCTTGAACCCTTGAACCCTTGTGCCGCAGCTAGTTGGGGAAGAAGAAGAACCTGTGCGCTTCATGCTTGCAGATTGGAGCGTTTTAGGTGTACTTCATTCTTGTTTTCAATGTTTATTTTGTTATTACTCCCTGATCTTGCTGTAATCATGAGTGGCTAAGCCCCTAATTAGTTAGGGGGAAGTTTGAAGCCATGAACATGCTTGAGATATGAATTGATTTCTGCCAATTGTGATTTGATAAGTTATGATTGCAATTCAATTATCTGTTTTATGCATAACTGATCTGTGTATGTTTATTAAGGATGCATACTTAGTTTTCATGCATGAATCAGATGCTAGAATATAAATGAGTTTCACCTAATCGTTACAAGTTTATATTCCTGAGTAGTGAAGGTTGATTGTCACAATCGCGTTAATTGAATTCTTGGCAAAAGTATCATGCATTCATAGTTACAATTGCCTCGTCAACACTTATGATTTTCATGAAACATAATGATCTCTGATTGTATCTTTATTATGCATTCATGTAGAGGACTTTTGGAGAATGATTTGAGTTGTTGCATGCATTCATCCAATTCAATGAGTTAAGGAAAATCTGAGGGTTAATTTGTGCATCACAGTTAATCTGGGGTGTTGAGCATCATAGTTTATTGAAAAGCAATTGGAAATCAATTCATATACAAGTGTGTCATGTGTGGAGAACGGACCTCTAACTAATCCATCCATCATCTTAATTCCTAAATTCGTTTTAGAATCTGTTTAGTTTTACAATTTGTTTGTTTGATTCAATTTCGTCAGAACCAAAACCCCCATTTACTTTCTTGTTTCAAAGTGTTTAAAATCTGTTTTGTTTGTGTTTTAGAGTGTTTTGAGTCAAGTAAAAACCCTAAATTCGTCCAAAGTTGTGTTTAGAGTTCAAAACTGCCCAGATTGTGTTTTAAGGCAGTTTTGAGTGTTTTTAGCTTGTTTTGAGTCTTTTGAGTTTGTTTTGAGTCCCTTGAGTCTTTCCAAACGTTTTTGAGTTTGTTTTTGTATTCTAAGTCAGTTTAGAGGTTTTAGCAGGCCCTCCTAATCCCCGGTTTAGAACGATCCCTACTTGCATTTATACTACAATTTGACAACAAGAGGGTTTAATTTGAGTGCTTAACTTTTATCACATCAATAATCCACGGCAAGTAATATGTAAAGGAAACCATGCGATGAAGGAAATGGGCCCATGAAATCAATGCCCCAAACATCAAAAATTTCAACAGGAAGTATGATGTTTTGCGGCATTTGGTCCTTAGCACTTATGTTACCCATTCTTTGGCAACGATCACAAGACATACAAAAGGTTCTAGCATCTTTAAATAAAGTCGGCCAATAAAATCTACATTCTAAAACCTTAAGGGCAGTGCGTTGTGTCCCAAAGTGCCCCCCCACATGCATAAGTGTGGCAGAAAGTTAAAATTGAATTAAACTCCATATTATGCACACATCGACGTATAACTTGATCTGAACAATATTTCCATAAGTATGGATCATCCCACACATAAAACCGTGCATCATGTCTTAACTTATCACGTTGGTGCCTAGCAAAAGTGCTTGGAATTCGTTTTGACACCAAAAAGTTCACCAAATCAGCATACCAAGGCTCACTAACCTTAATGGACAGCAATTGTTCATCGGGGAATGTCTCCAAAATAGGTAGAGACTCCTCGTTATGCACCATTCGGCTTAGGTGGTCAGCCACCACGTTTTCACTTCCCTTCTTGTCACGAATCTCAATGTTGAACTCTTGAAGTAGCAACATCCAACGAATTAGCAGTGGCTTGGCCTCCTTTTTGGTGAGCAAGTACTTCAATGCTGCATGGTCTAGAACACAATTACTTTAGTACCAATTAGATATGATCTAAACTTATCTAAAGCAAAAACAACGGCAAGAAGTTCTTTTTCCGTAGTGGAATAGTTCAACTGGGCATCATTCAACGTCCGTGAGGCATAGTAGATGACATGCGGCTTCTTGTCCTTTCTTTGTCCCAAAACAACCCCTAAAGCATAATCGGACGCATCACACATAAGCTCGAAAGGTAGGCTCCAATCCGGTGGAACAATAATAGGTGCCGTGTGATAGGAGCATATTTACATCACTTAGTTAGCTTGTTTCCTTGCATTTAGGTTGTTAGTTCTTAGTTATTTTAGTCTTTTAAGCCATTTTCGTGTGTTTTCAGGTTCTAAGGGCTAAAGGAGCAAGAAAGTGCATTTTGGTGCCTTTTGGAGCAGTTTTGGGCTTGGAATGGATTGCACATGCTTGGAGCTAAGTGAATGGACGAAATTGAAGATCAAATGAGCTTAGGATTGAATGAAGAATGAGGAGTTCAAAATTGGAAGCCAAAGTTTCTAAAGTTGGAAGTTTCTATTCTTGGAGGTTTCCATTCTTGAAAGTTTCTATTCTTGGCTTAGAGTTTCCTAATCCTTCCTCACCTATGTTCCAGCCATAAAAGGGTTTCAAAACATGTTAGGTTGCCTCATTACATGTTTCTAGAAGTGCTAGAACTTTTCCCTAACCTTGCCGCATATCTCCTTTCCTTTTCTTCCAAAATCTGCCACATAAGTGCCTTTCCCTTTCTCTTCCCAACCTTGCCGCACAAGGGATCCTCTTCTTACATATTTTCTGACCCAAAATTACATTCCCTTTTGTTTCAATTCTTGCCGCACAAGGAGGAGCCTTTCTTACTTATTTTGTGCCTCAAAACACATTCCTAAATCTGTCTTACAATTCTGCCGAATTTCCTTTCCTATTCTCTTTAATTCCTGCACCTTACTTGCCTATTTTCTGCCCAAAAATACTTCCCCTTTCTCTTACAAATCAATGCACACCTTCTTTCCCTTTCTCTCTTAATTTCTGACCTTTAAAACACATTCCTTTTCTCTCCTACATATTCTGCCGAACTTTACTTTCTTATTCTCTTTGATTTTCTGATTGCCTTTCAACCCTAGCCCTATAAATAAAGCCATCCGCACCATTTAGTCTCTCTCTCGCTCTCTGAACAGATTCTCTGCATCTATTCCATCCACCTATCTACCTATCCATCCACACAACCTGTCTCGCCAGAATTCCTTCCCCAACCCTAGCCGCACCTATCCTTCACCATTCTCCATAATTTCTGACCAAAAACACTCCCTGCCGCACCATACATCCATCCTAGCCATAAACCCAGCCTTCTACACCATTCATAATCCCAAAAACTCACCAACAACCCTTGTGCCGCAGCAAAGAGGAAGGAGGAAAGCCCTTGGATGCGCCTGCCATTCAAGTTAGGATTGCTGGAGCGTTTAGGTGTTTTCTTTCTTTTGTTTTCAATGTATAAACTTGTTATTCTTTGTTCTGCGATTATGAGGAACTAAATCCCTTTTGGCTAGGGGAAGATTCAAAGCCATGAACATACTTGCAATATGAATTGATTACCTTCAGTTGTGATTTCATAAGTTGTGAATTCAATTTGTTTAACTGCTTGATTGATAATTTATTTGTGTATGTTTATTAAGAGTGCACACTTAATTTGCATGCATGAATATGATGCTAGAATATAAGGGAGTTTCACCTAATAGTTACAAACTTATATTCACAAGTAGTGGAGGTCGCTTATAAACGATCGCGTTAAATGAATTCTTGGCAGGAGTTTCATGCTCATCATAGTAACGAATGCCTCGTCAATACTTATAGTTCTCATGATGCTTAATGATGTGTGATTGTATCTTTATTGTGCTGTTCACGTAAAGAACTTTTAGAGAATGCTTTGAATTGTTGTATGCGCTTTCCCATCCAATTCAATAACTTAAGGAGAACTTGAAGGTTAATTTAAGCGGACCTAATTAACCTGGGGTGTTGAGTTTCGTGATTTATCGAAAGAACAACTGAAAATTGGTTTATGTGCAAGTGTGTCATGTGTGGAGAAGAATCCTCTAGCTAGCCCATCATCCATAAGTTTTACCAAATTCGTCCAAAATCTGTTTTAGTTTACAATCTGTTTGTTTTGTTTTCAAATTCGTCAAAACCCAACCCCCCTTTTACTTTCTTGTTTCAAAGTGTTCACAATCTGTTTTGTTTCTGTTTTTAAGTGTTTTGAGTCAAGCCAATACCCTATTTCCGTCCAAAGTAGTGTTTAGAGTCTAAAACTGCCCAGTTTGTGTTTTTAGGCAGTTTTGAGTGTTTTTGTGCTGTTTTGAGTCTTTTGAGTTGTTTTAGTGTTTTAGAGTCTAGTTTTGCATTCTTTGAGTCTAGTTTAGTGTTTTAAACTTTGTTTTAATGATTTTGAGTCAGTTTTGAGGTTTTAGCAAGCCCTCCTAATCCCCGGTCCAGAACGATCCCTACTTGCATTTATACTACAATTGTCAACAAGAGGGTTAAATTTGTGTGCTTATATATTTCGCATCACCATGGTCAACAACTCCTTGAGTTGGTTGAATGATGCCGTGCACTCCTTGGTGAATTCAAACGCCACTTCTTTTTGTAGGAGACGGCAAAGAGGTTGTGCAACCTTTGAGAAATCTTTGATAAACCTACGATAGAAACCTGCATGGCCAAGAAAAGAACGAACCTCTCTAACTGAAGTCGGAGAGGGTAAGTGACGTACAAGATCTACCTTTGACTTATCAACCTCAATGCCATTTTCAGAGATGATATGACCTAGAACTATGCCTTGTTTAACCATGAAATGACATTTTTCCCAATTAAGAACAAGGTTAGTTTCAACGCAGCGTTTTAGAATCAAACTAAGATTATGCAAGCAACTATCAAAGGAGTCACCAAAAACGCTAAAATCATCCATGAAGACTTCAATTATTTTCTCAACATAGTCAGAAAATATGCTCATCATGCATCTTTGAAATGTGGCAGGTGCATTACATAAACCAAAAGGCATGCGACGATATGCAAAAGTACCAAAGGGGCATGTGAAAGTAGTTTTTTCTTGATCCTCGGGTGCTATGACAATTTGATTATAACTAGAATAACCATCAAGAAAACAATAGAAAGCATAACCCGCTAACCTCTCAAGCATTTGGTCAATAAACGGCAATGGGAAGTGATCCTTACTCGTGGTGGGGTTTAGCTTCCTATAGTCGATGCACACCCTCCAACCAGTTTGAATGCGCGTAAGAACAAGTTCATTCTCGGCATTGGCTACCACTGTCACGCCAGATTTCTTTGGCACACATTGAACGGGTGAAACCCACCTACTATCCGAGATTGGATAGATCACTTCACAATCCAAAAGCTTGATTATCTCCTTTTTCACAACTTCCATCATCGGAGGGTTGAGATGATGCGAAATATATAAGCACACAAATTAAACCCTCTTTTTATCAATTGTAGCAAAGTATGTAAGCAGGGATCGTTCTAGGCCGGGGATTAGGAGGGCTTGCTAAAACCTCTTGAAAACTGACTCAAAAACTTAAAACAAATTTAAAACACTAAATTAGACTCAAAGAATGCAAAACTATACTCTAAAACACTAAAACAAACCAAAAGACTCAAAACAGCAAACAAACACTCAAAACTGCCTTAAAACCACTTTCTGGGCAGTTTTGAGCACTAAGGAAGAATTTGGACGAAAACAGTTTATAACTTGACTCAAAACACTCAAAAACACAAACTAAATTGATTTCTAACTAAATTGACACTTCAAAATAAAGGGGGAATTGGTTTTAACGAAATTGAAAACAAAACATAAACTTTGTAAAACAAAACAGATTGTAAAACGAAATTGGTTTAAATCAATGGATGGAAAGCTAGCTAAGGGGTTCTTCTCCACACATGTCATACTTGCATACAAAACGATTTCTAACTGCAATTCAATAACCCACGAATTCTCAACACTCCAAGTTAATTAGGTCTGCTTAAATTAACTTTCAGATTTCCCTTATGTCAATGAATTGGATGGAAACTGCGCATCACAATCAAATTATTCTTCAAGAGTTCTCTATATGAAAGCGCATACTAGAAATACAATCAAGAATCATTACGTTCGATGGAAATCATAAGTATTGACGAGGCACTTGTAACTATGAAAGCGCATGATACTTATGCCAAGAATTTACTTAACACAATTGAGATCATCAATCTTTACTACTTGTGAATATAAAGTTGTAACGATTAGGTGAAACTTCCTTATATCCTAGCATTAGATTTATGCATGCAAACTAAGTTGGCCACCTCAATCAACACACACAAATCAGTTTTAATATGAACAGATAAGTAAATTGAATTCACAACTTATGAAACGCAATTAGAGGTAATCAAATCATATAGCAAGCATAAACATGGTTTCGAATCCCCCCCTAGCCAAAGGGGGTTTAGTTCCTCATACTCACAGAACAAAGAGAATAAATTTAAACATTGAAATCAAAGGAAAGAAAACACCTAAAACTTCCAGCAATTCAAACTTGAATGGCATGCACGTCCCAGGCTTCTCCTCCTCCTCTTCTTTGCTGCGGCACAAGGTCTTGGGACAGGTTTAGGGGGTTATGAATGGTGTAGAAGGCTGGGTTAATGGCTAGGATGAATGTCTGGTGCGGCAGAGAGTGGTGAAGAGTTTCTGGCGAGAATGGTGTGTATGGAAGGTGTGTAACCTGCGGCAACCCTTAAAACTTATATATATAGGCACCACAAACCCTAGGGTAATCAGATTAGGGCTTGGACTCAGCATTGCACAAGGAATTAGGGCCCTAGGTGCGGCAGAAATTGTGAATCCATTAGGAAAAAGGATTTTGGCCCAATTGATTTCTGAAAAGGACTTGTAGAACCCAAATCCACAAGGAACAGGCTTAATAAGTCAGAATCCAAGAGGGAATGAGAGTGAGAAGGCACGGCACAAAGAGATAAGGCAGGGAGCCTTGCAAAGCAAGGAAAAAACCTTCTAGAAAGGAGGGAGGCGCCAGATTTTTAGGCTTCCAGAAAGAATGTGTTTTGTGGCAGATTTTGGGGCTTCTAGAGGGATTTGGGGCGCCACTTTTGTAGGGGAATGGATAGGACTTCTAGAAATCAGGTTTTAAGTCCCCTAAACTGAAGAAAACAGGTTAGGATAAGAGTAGGATAAGATTGGATAAGATAAGGTAAGATAAGATAAGGATTGGATAAGATAAGATAAGATAAGGTTGTTTTGGATAATGTTTTGGATAATTCTCCTTCTTTTGAGCTGATTCCTTATCTTCTTTATCTTTGACTTCTTTCTTCCATCTTCTTAGCTGATTTCAAGCCTTTATATCTTCAATTTCGTCCATCAACTTGCCTCCATGCTTGCACTACCCAATCTTGGCCCAAAAATGCTCTAGAATGCTCCAAATTGCTTCTTTTTGCATACTTGCCCTTAGAACCTGAAAATACATCAAACTAGCTTAAAAGACTACTTTAACTAAGGAAAAACAACATAAATGCACAAGAACAAGCTAACTAAGGTGCATAAATATGCTCCTATCATGAGACGGCGTTGAGCCTCTTGAGATGTTTTGGACCCCTCCTCTAGAAGTATGCGATGCATGCACGTAGTAGGGCTAATTCCCTTTATGTCGGCCAAAGTCCATCCAATTGCCGTTTTGTACTCTTTTAGCACCCTCACCAATTTGTTTTCCTCTTGTGTCGTGAGTGAGGATGAGATGATGACGGGCAACGTCTCATCCTCTCCCAAGAAAACGTACTTCAAGTGACTCGGCAAAGGCTTAAGTTCAAGTGTAGGTGGCTGCACGACTGAGGGAAGCATCTTATTAGCCGAAACTGAGCTTAGAATTGGGTCAAAAAACTTACCAGATTGTGATGGCAATGACTCGAGGGCAGCCACCATCTCAATGACATCCTTACTAGGGGGCACGGCAAAGGATGCTTCATGCATGCCGTGGGTTTCCTTGGTGGCTGTTTCAATGTTTTGCATGTCCCTTCCTTGTGCAATGGCTAGTTCAAGTGCATCGTCCTTCAGATTGTCCAAATGGTCCTGCGCCAAAGAGTCAATTATATCAATAGCAAAACATGAATGATTCTCACTAGGGTACTTCATAGAATCAGAAAGATTGAAATTAATAACTTCCCCATCAAATTCCATCGTCAAAGTACCATTAAACACATCAATCTTCGTACGAACAGTTTTCATGAATGGCCTTCCAAGGAGGATGGGCAATGACGGGGAATGGTCCGATTCATCCATTTCAAGTACGTAGAAATCCGCCGGGAATATCAAGTGATTAACCTGCACCAAAACATCCTCCAATACTCCCTTTGGATAGGCATTAGATCTATCGGCCAATTGTATGATAACACCATCGTTTTTCAACGCTCCTAGGTTCATAGATGCATAAATTGAATATGGCATGACATTTATAGATGCACCTAAGTCTAACATGGCAGATTCAAACCTAGAATTACCAATAACACACGGAATTGTAAAATGACCCGGATCTTTGCATTTAGGGGGCAGTTTGCGTTGCAAGATGGCTGAGATGTTTTCACCCACTTTTACAACCTCCTTGGTCGAAATCCTCCTCCTATTAGTGCAAAGTTCCTTCAAGAACTTGGCGCACCTGGGGACTTGCTTAATTGCATCCAAAAGGGGAATATTGACTTGTACTTTCCTAAACGTCTCAAGAATGTCCTTTTCAGCTTCTTCTTTCTTTGTTTGCTTGAACCTATTTGGAAAAGGAACATTCGAAGGAAAAACATTAGTAGGAACTGAATTTGACACGTTCTTACATCTATTGGACAAATTGGATGGTTTAGGATCACTTAGGGCTTGTGGCAAAGGTGTTTCCACCTTTGCCGTGAGTGGGCCTTGTTCCACCTCTTCAATTCTCAACTCTTCCTCCTTGTTGGAACATGATTTGGATGGTTTAGGGTCAGATCCTACTTGCTTTCCACTTCGCAAACTCATGGCTTTTGCAGATTCGAATCCACCTTTTGGATTGACAACGGTTGAACTTGGCAACTGATAGGAGCATATTTATGCGACTTAGTTAGCATGTTTCCTTGCATTTTCTTAGTTAGTTTCTACTTATTTAAGTGTTTTAAGCTAGTTTCGTGTGTTTGTAGGTTCAAATGACAAAGTTGGCAAGAAAGTGCAATTTGGAGCATTTTTAGAGCAGTTTTGGGCTTGGAATGGATATCACAAGATTGGAGCAAGATGGATGGACGAATTTGAAGTTCAAGAGAGGCTAGGAATGTGCAAAAGAGTTGAAGAAATAAATCCAAGTCAAAGAAGATAAGGAATCAGCTACAAAGAAGGAGAATTATCCAAAACATTATCCAAACTACCTTATCTTATCCTTATCTTATCCAAACCTTACCTTATCTTATCCTAATCCTTTCCTAACCTAATTCCTATTGCAAAAGGGATTCAATTTCAGTTTAGGATACCTAAAAACCTGATTTCTAGGAACCTTATCCCCTCCTACAAAGGTACCGCACCTATCCCCTTCTAGAAGTGTCAAAATCAGCCAAATAACACCCTTTCTAGAAGTCCCTAAAAATCTGGCGCCCCAAGCCTTCTAGATGCATGATCCAGCTGCACCTTTCTCCTAAATCCCTTTGGTTTTTTGCCTTCTAGATGTCCTATTTCCTGCTAGGATTACATAAACCTTTTCCCCTTAGGATTGTGATTTTATTTTCCTACACAAACTACATTTTGTAATCCTTTTCCTACACTATATGCTGGTGCCGCACCCTCTCCCTATATATACATATTTTCTGCACCACTCAGATCACCACCCTCTACCATAACTCACCTACATCCATCCACCACACACTCATTGTGCCGCAGCTTGCAAAGGAAGGAAGGAATCTGGAGTGTTTCTAGGTGTTTTCTATCCTTTGTTTTCAATGTTTAATTTTATTTATGTTTGTTTGCTTGTGGACATGAGGAACTAATTTCTTTTTAGTTAGAGGTGAATTTGAAGCCATGATTATATGTTTTATATGAATTGATTACGTCCAGTTATTGTTTCTTAAGACTGGAATGTGATTTGCTTAACTGAGTTATTAAAACTTGTTTGTGTGTGGGGGTCGACACTTAATTTGCATGCATGAATTTGATGCTAGAGTATAAGGGAGTTTCACCTAATCGTTACAAACTTATATTTACAAGTAGTAAATGTTGCTAGTCACGATCATGTTAAGTAAGTCCTAGGCAAGAGTATCATGCTGTCATAGTTACAATGCCTCGTCAACACTTATGATTTTCAAAGAACGTAATGACCTTTGATATGTTTTCTATCATGCTGTCATAGTTAAGAGACTTGATAAGGATAATTTGGTTGTAATGCGTCTTCCATTCAATTCAATGAACTAAGGAAAATCTGATGGTTAATTTGTGCTGTCACGGTTAACTTGGGGTGTTGTCATTCATGTCTAAAGGAATAATAACTGGAAATTGGTTCATATGCATATATCATGTGTGGAGAAGGACCCTCTAACTAGCCTTTCACCCTTCTTAATTCATCAAAATCGTTTTTTTCTAAAGTTTTTATGCAAAGTTTCTGTTTTAGTTTTCAATTCGTCAAAAACAAACCCCCTTTCATTTCAACTTGTTTTCAGAGTCAAAATCTGTTTTGTTTTAGTCTTTTGAGTCTTTTAAAGTTCTATTTTCGTCAAAATTACTTGTTAGGTCTAGAATTGAGTCCTTTTGATTGTTTCTTGCTGTTTTGAGTGTTTTAAGTTAGTTTTGAGTCAATAGAGTCTAGTTTAGTGTTTTTGAGTCTAATTTGTGTTGATTAGCATCCCTAGTTAATCCCCGGCTTAGAACGATCCCTACTTGCATCTTTACTACAATTGTCATCAATAGGGTTTAATTTGTGTGTCAAGTTAATTTTCACATCAAATTTTGGCGCCGTTGCCGGGGATTGGCAAATTTGCTAATCCCCCGTGTTTCTGTTTGTGTTTTTTGTTTTTATGTTTTAGTTTTTGATTTTGTTTTGTTCGTTTTCTTTGTTTCAGGTACTAGACATGGCAATTGCCAACATTCAAGCTCAATTGGCGAATCTTACTTCTCAACTGTCCCAGATTGCCAAAAGAACCACAATGCACACTGCCCCTACATTTGGGGTGCCCTATGGGCAAGGATGTCAAACTCATCAACGTCCTCAATTCACTGCGAACGGAGGTGCTTGGGGTTATCAAAGCCATAACCAATCAAGGGACATGTTTTCCAACGCTTACAATTCTGATTGGAGAGATTATTCAGATTATATGTGGGAGGAACCTCAACAAATTCAACAAGGTGGATATTGCAGCAAGAGGAGGAGTTCTATTCAAGATCTGCGCAGCCACCACGGCCTCAACCATATTCGGCCCAACCAAGTTCAGGTTCGTTAATGGATAATGATAAAATTCTTGAGTTACTCACTTCTTAATCTCAGGGACAAGAAAATCAAGACAAAAGGGTGGACCATTTGGAAAAGCAAATTGGACAGATAGCGGAATTCATAGGACAGATTCTAGAGCAAAGTGAACTCTCCAACTCAACTATTGTCAATTCGATGGGAGATTTAGAAATCCATGATGCTATCACTTTGGGAAGTGCTATGGAGGTTGGAGCTGACCTAAAAACGTCCAAACATACCTTAGAAGTGGACAAAGAGCTGCTGATTGAGGAGGAGGAAGAAGACACACTCACAGCAAGGGAAGAACAACCCTTGCCGCAGCCCCCTAAGCCCTCTCAACCACCCACCACAAGTAAGGACGTCCGAAATTCAATTCATTCTAATGTTATTCCTCCGAATGCACCTTTTCCTCGCAGGTTCATGATTTCCAAGAACGAAGAAAGTGAAAAAGACATCATGGAAGCCTTCCCAAAGGTGCCAAGTACTATCCCGATTCTTGTTACAAAAAATCCAGTTCCAGAATGTGTTGAAATTTTTGAAGAGAATTGTACATCAAGAAGAATGATTCAAGAGAAAGAAGTGGCTGGAGAATATGTAGAATGCATCAAAGAGGATGTTCGTGAGACAACAAAGCCCAAAGAAGTTGAATTTTATGACATGGGACAAGTCACAACCATCACAACACCAAATCTGGCCAAGTGCAAAATTCCTGAAACTTTCAAAGAAGGGGTGTTTGTCCTTGAGTTCTTGTCGGAGCACACAGGTAAGCCATCTCCCCGAATTTCAATTCTGTTTTATACTAACATAATGTTAATGATTCAGGCACCCACTCTAGAATTTAAACCATTGCCGAATCATTTCAAGTATCACCTTCCATTCAAAGATCAATTCCATGCCGTGGCCTCCATGGAAGCATAATTGAAGGATTTGTCCGGCTGGAAGACATTAAAGCAAGCGCTTCTTGGGAGGCAACCCATGCAAATAAAGAAGACCTAGGAACTCTTCGGCTCCACAACCAGATTTGCGTTTCTAAACCCTCCTCTTTATTGCTTTTACTTTGCATATTTGTCATGTTTGTTTGCTTTTGTGTGTGTCTATGTTTGAAACATTGAGGACAATGTTTGGTTTAAGTGTGGGGGGGTAAACAAAGTGTTTTGTTGAAATTCGTGGGTTTTTATCACCTATCACTTCTTAAGTTGTTTTTCACTGTTTTTAGTGTGTTTTGAAGTGTTTTTATGTGTCTTCAAAGAAAAATACGAAAATTTACAAAAATTTGAAAATTTTTTGAAAACTACCAAAAGGAGTCGTTTTTGTGTGTTTGTGTCTTAAGGTACCTTCCAACACAATGATGAGGATTTGGTTTTTAATTGCATGACTGTTAAAGAAAGTTACAGACATGGATTGAAGTTTGATATGCTCTTTGGATTATGCTTGATTATAGTTGACATTCATGAATTCACATGTAATCACAAAAAGGATAAAATCAGTTTTTGTAACATGCTTGAAGGAAGTAACTCAAACTAATGCTACAACCCTGAGAGACTTGAGCCTATACGTTCTTTGGAGAGTTATTAATCTTGACATTCTTGTTTTCTAAAGTCGTTGCATGATTTCATCATTCTTTGCTTGGTTGCTACTTAGAATGCGTTTCATCATATAGTTCCAAATACTAGAACTCATGTCCATTTCATTCAAAACTAAAATTGATTAGCATAACATAAAGCAAGATGAAGTTGTTTAGTTAAAACCAGAGCCAAAAAGCCTAACCCTTTGCACATGTATTGTAGGTTTAGCCCCTTTGAGCCATATTTAGCCTATTTTCTTTGTTAGCCACATTATCCTTACCTAGCCTAGATTAGGACCTTCCTTACCCTTGTTCTTAAGGCGTAGTGAAGCATAACCTAGAGTGAATTCCCTTTATTCGTTATTAGGCAGCAAACAAGTGTGGGGGAAGGGATTCTTGTGTATGTGCCAAGAAAAGAAAAAAAAAGGGCACGGGTAGAAGAAAAGAAAAAAAAAAGAAGAAGAAAATTCGTTAGAAAAAAGAAAAGAAAAAGAAAAGTATGTGAAAAAGTGTTAAAAGTGTTCAAAATAAGTGAGATTAAGCTCAAAAGTATTGGTTGTTGAAGAAAGGGTCCAAAGGTGCCGCACCTATCTGATGCAAAATATATAAGCACACAAATTAAACCCTCTTTTTATCAATTGTAGCAAAGTATGTAAGTAGGGATCGTTCTAGGCCGGGGATTAGGAGGGATTGCTAAATCACTTGAAAACTGACTCAAAAACTTAAAACAAAGTTAAAACACTAAATTAGACTCAAAGAATGCAAAACTATACTTTAAAACACTAAGACAAACCAAAAGACTCAAAACAGCAAACAAACACTCAAAACTGCCTTAAAAACACAAACTGGCTGTTTTGGACTCTAAACACAATTTTGGACGAAAATGAGTTTTAACTTGACTCAAAACACTCAAAAACACAAACTAAAACAGTTTCTAACTAATATGACTCAACAAAGTAAAGGGGGAATTGGTTTTGACGAAATTGAAAACAAAACATAAACTTTGTAAAACAAAACAGATTTTAAAACGAAATTGGTTAAAGTGAATGGATGGAAGGCTAGCTAAGGGGTTCTTCTCCACACATGTCACACTTGCATACAAAACGATTTCTAATTGCTTTTCAATAAACCATGGATTCTCAACGCCCCAGATTAACTGTGAATTGCACTAATTAACCCTCAGATTTCCCTAACGTTATTGAATTGGATGATTGCATACGACAACCCAAAACATTCCCCACAAGTTCCCTACATGAATTGCATAATAGAGATACAAGCAAGAATCATTAAGTTCTATGAAAACCATAAGCATTGACGAGGCATTCGTTACTATGAATTGCATGAAACTTATGCCAAGAATTTACTTAACGCGATTGAGATCATCAACCTTTAGTACTTGTGAATATAATTCTGTAACAATTAGGTGAAACTTCCTTATATCCTAGCATTAGATTTATGCATGACAATTAAGCGTGCACTCTCAACCAACACACACAAATCAGTTTAATTCAAATAGATAAGTAAATTGAATTCACAACTTATGAAACGCAATTAGAGGTAATCAAATCATATAGCAAGCATAAACATGGTTTCGAATCACCCCCTAGCCAAGGGGGTTTAGTTCCTCATACTCACAGAACAAAGAGTATTGAATTTAAACATTGAAATCAGAGGAAAGAAAACACCTAAAACTTCCAGCAATTCAAACTTGAATGGCATGCACGTCCCAGGGCTCCTTCTCCTCCTCTTTGCTGCGGCACAAGGTCTAGGGACAAATTTTGGGGGTTATGAATGGTGTAGAAGGCTGGGTTAATGGCTAGGATGGATGTATGGTGCGGCAGAGAGTGGTGGATGATTTCTGGCGTGAATGATGTATATGGAGGGTGGTGTGCACGGCAAAGGGTGGAGAAATATATATATAGGCACCAAAAACCCTAGATGAATCAGATTAGGACTTCTAGAAAGCCAAATCCATCCAGAAATAGGTTCAAAACAATCAGATTTCTAATGGGAAAGGGCCTAAGGTGCGGCAGATTTGGATAAGGAGGGATAAGGCTTCTAGAAAGCCTTGCAAGGCAAGGAAAAAGGATTCTAGAAGGGAAGGAGACGCCAGATTTTCAGGGTTCTAGAAGGAATGTGTTTTGTGGCAGATTTTGAGGTTTCTAGAAGGATTTGGGGCGCCACTTTTATAGGACTTCTAGAAATCAGGTTAGGATAAGATTAGGATAAGATTGGATAAGGTAAGGTAAGATAGGATAAGGATTGGATAAGATAAGATAAGATAAGGTTGTTTTAGATAATGTTTTGGATAATTCTCCTTCTTTTGAGCTGATTCCTTATCTTCTTTATCTTTGACTTCTTTCTTCCATCTTCTTAGCTGATTTCAAGCCTTTATATCTTCAATTTCGTCCATCAACTTGCCTCCATGCTTGCACTACCCAATCTTGGCCCAAAAATGCTCTAGAATGCTCCAAATTGCTTCTTTTTGCATACTTGCCCTTAGAACCTGAAAATACATCAAACTAGCTTAAAAGACTACTTTAACTAAGGAAAAACAACATAAATGCACAAGAACAAGCTAACTAAGGTGCATACATATGCTCCTATCAAATTCCCCCACACTTAGCTTTTGCTAGTCCTCGAGCAAAACAAAACGAAACAAAACAAGTATAACACAACCTAAACCTTCCAACAATTGTCTCAGGGATTTCCAATGCACATGATATGTTAAAAAATCATCATTCCCACAGATTTTGGCCATCTTTACGCTTAAGCACATACTTAATCATAGTCACTACTTACTAGTTCACAAATAATCAATTAAAACGATGTTTTGAATATAGTAACATGCCTTAGAGAATTCCCTCAATTCCTTACAAGAGATGCACTCAATCTTCACTCAGATTTTCTAACTACACACCCTACACTAGTTATATGTGAGAAGATTGATGTAAATATAAAAACGAACACTCACATATGTTTATGACAAAGAAAGCAATTTCTGGAGTTAATAACATGTTTAGATATGATCTCATGAATGGAACGCTACTACTTAGATGCGAGAACCAGTGACACCATATGCTCATACCAATCCCAAACTCCACATATTGAAACACACAACACTCAAGATTGAAGTTAAGGGTTGTAACGGGGCTTGGGGTATTGGCTAACAAAGAAAGGTTAGGAAAAACAAACGTTCTTAAAGCAACAGCCAGCAAAATAATGAAATCGAACTTAGAATTTCCTTTAGCCTGCAGAAATCAACTTTTAAACACAAAGGGAAGATTCAAGCAACAATTAGGACCGGATTCAATGTTTTGGACCCTTCCTTCAACAACCAACACTTGTGAACTCTTTTTCACATCTTTTCAACTCCTTTTTCATTCTTTTCACAACTTTTTCTTTTTTCCTTTCTATTTTCCACGAATTTTTCTTCTTCTCTTTTTTTTTCTTGTTTCTTTTCTTTGCCGTGCCTCATTCGAGACTTTGTCACACCCACAACAAAACTCACTTCCCCCACACTTGTTTTCTGCCAAACAATGATCAAAAGGAATTCATATTGAGTCATGCATTACTATGCTTCAAGAACAAAGGTATGGATGGTCCTAATCTAGGCTAGGTGAGGATAATGTGGGTTAACAAAGAAAAATAGGCTAAATATGGCTCAAAGGGGTTAAAACCTACAAAACACAATGAAATAGGGAGATACGGCAATTTGGCTTTGGTGGTCACTACACAACTTCATCTTGAATATGTGTTATGCAAATCAATAACATGCTTAGAATGAATTGGGCATGAGTTCTAGTGTTTGGAACTAAATGATGAAACGCCTTCTAAGTAGCAACCAAGCAAAGAATAATGAGATCATGCAACGACTTTAGAAAACAACAATGCACAGATTATTAACTCTCCAAATAAACGTTTAGGCTCAAGTCTCACAAGGTTGTAGCGTTAGTTTGAGTTCCTTCCTTCAAGCATGTTACAAAAACTGATTTTTCTTTTATGATTGCATGTGAATTCATAAGTTATAACCACAACCAAGCATAAACCAAAGAGTAAATCAAACTTTCATCCATGTTTACAACTCTCTTTAACAGTCATGCAATTAAAAACCAAATCCTCATCATTGTGTTGGAAGGTACCCTAAGACACAAACAAACACACAAAAACAACTCTTTTTGGGTTTTTTAAAACCATTTTTCAAATTTTTGAGTCAAAACACACTAAAACACACCAAAACAGCTTAAAAACACTTAAAAACAGCAAGGAACAACATTAGAAGTTATGGGTGATAAAACCCTACGAATTTGCATCAAAACATTTTGGTTACCCCCCCACACTTAAATCAAACATTGTCCTCAATGTTTCAAGCATAAACTAACACAAATAAACAACAAGCAGACAAAACAGCAACGAAACAATAAACAAGGCAGAAACGAAAACAACAACAAAGAGAAGGGTTTAGGAACGCAAATCTGGAATTGGAGTGCTCCCTAGGTCTTCCTTTGTTGAATGCATGGGTTGCCTCCCAAGTAGCGCTTGTTTTAACGTCGTACAGCCGGACAAAACCTCCAATTAAGCTTCATGGGAGGCCACGGCATGGAATTGATCTTTGAATGGAAGGTGATATTTGAAATGATCCGGCAATGGTTGAAACACTAATCCCCGGCAACGGCGCCAAAAATTTGATGCAAAATATATAAGCACACAAATTAAACCCTCTTTTTATCAATTGTAGCAAAGTATGTAAGTAGGGATCGTTCTAGGCCGGGGATTAGGAGGGATTGCTAAATCACTTGAAAACTGACTCAAAAACTTAAAACAAAGTTAAAACACTAAATTAGACTCAAAGAATGCAAAACTATACTTTAAAACACTAAGACAAACCAAAAGACTCAAAACAGCAAACAAACACTCAAAACTGCCTTAAAAACACAAACTGGCTGTTTTGGACTCTAAACACAATTTTGGACGAAAATGAGTTTTAACTTGACTCAAAACACTCAAAAACACAAACTAAAACAGTTTCTAACTAATATGACTCAACAAAGTAAAGGGGGAATTGGTTTTGACGAAATTGAAAACAAAACATAAACTTTGTAAAACAAAACAGATTTTAAAACGAAATTGGTTAAAGTGAATGGATGGAAGGCTAGCTAAGGGGTTCTTCTCCACACATGTCACACTTGCATACAAAACGATTTCTAATTGCTTTTCAATAAACCATGGATTCTCAACGCCCCAGATTAACTGTGAATTGCACTAATTAACCCTCAGATTTTCCTAACGTTATTGAATTGGATGATTGCATATGACAACCCAAAACATTCCCCACAAGTTCCCTACATGAATTGCATAATAGAGATACAAGCAAGAATCATTAAGTTCTATGAAAACCATAAGCATTGATGATAGGATCATATTTATGCTACTTAGTTAGTGTGTTTCCTTGCATTTGCTTAGCTATTTGTTGCTTAGTATAGTGTTTAAAGTCATTTTCGTGTGTTTTTAGGTCCAAGAAGCAAAGTTGGCAAAAAGATGCATTTTGGAGCATTTTAGAGCAAATCTGGGCTTGGAATGGATAGCACAAGCAATGGGCATGAAGATGGACGAATTTGGAGTTTAAATGGAGTTGGGAATATGTTTCAAGGTTGGAGAAATAAATTCAAATCATTGAAGATAAGGAATCAGCTCAAAAGAAGGAGGATTATCCAAAACATTATCCAAACAACCTTATCTTATCTTATCCAATCCTTATCTTATCTTAACAAACCTTATCCTATCCTAATCCTTTTCTAATTCAATTCCTGGTACAATGAGGGTTTATTTTCTGATTGGGGGACATTTAAATTGAGTTTCTAGAAACTCTAAGCCTTGCCGCACCTAGCTTTCCAGAAAACCTGATTTCCTTGCCTTGCAAGGCTTTCTAGAAGCCTTATCCCTCCTTATCCAAATCTGCCGCACCTTAGGGCCTTTCCTATTGGAAATCTGATTGTTTTGAGCCTATTTCTGGATGGATTTGGTTTTCTAGAAGTCCCAATCTGATTCACTTAGGGTTTTTGGTGCCTATATATATTAAAACACCCTTTGCCGTGCACACCACCCTCCATACACAACCATTCACGCCAGAAATCATCCACCACCCCCTGCCGTGCCATATCATCCACACAAACCCAGAAAACCCCTCTTGTGCCGCAGCTATTCAAGGAAGGAAGGAGAAGGTGCCACTCTAAGTCGTGACTATTGCTGGAGCGTTCTTAGGTGTTGTCTATCCTTGGTTTCAATGTTTCAATTCAGTTTTCTTTGTTTAATTGCTGTCATGAGGAACTAAACCCCTATTAGTTAGAGGGGGAATTTGAAGCCATGAATATATGTTTCTTATGATTTGATTCACTCCAGTTACGATTTCATAAATTATGAATGTGGTTTACTTTTCTGTGCTTATTAAGAACTTGTTTATGTATGTGGGTTGGGGGTCGACACTTGATTTGCATGCATAAATTTGATGCTAGAATATAAGGGAATTTCACCTAATCGTTATGAACTTATATTCACAAGTAGTAAAGATTGCTAGTCACAATTGTGTTAAGTAAACCCTAGGCTGGATTAACATGCGTATTCCATAGTTATGAATGCCTTGTCAATGTTTATGATTTCCATGGAACTTAATGATCTTTGATATGTATCTCTATCATGCGTATTCCATAGTTAGGGAACTTGATAAGAATAATTTGGTTGTGATGCGTTATCCATTCAATTCAATGAACTTAGGGAAATCTGGGAATTAATTAGTTCAATACAATTAATTCGGAACATTGTCATTCATAGTTTATCGAAAGAGTAACTGGGAATCAAGTTGTATGCATATGTTTATGTGTGGATAAGGATCCCTCTAACTAGCCATTCACCCATTCAAATCACCAATTTCGTGCCTTTTTAAGTTGTCTTTACAATTTTGTTTGTTTAAGTTCAAATTCGTCAAAACCCAATCCCCCCTTTACTTGTTGAGTCATATTAGTTAGAAACTGTTTTAGTTTGTGTTTTTAAGTGTCTTGAGTCAAGTTAAAGTCTATTTTCGTCCAAAGTAGTGTTAGAGTTCAAAACTGCCCAGTTTGTGTTTTTAGGCAGTTTTGAGTGTTTTTGTGCTGTTTTGAGTCTTTTGAGTTGTTTTAGTGTTTTAGAATTTAGTCTTGCATTCTTTGAGTCTAGTTTAGTGTTTTAAACTTTGTTTTTACGTTTTTGAGTCAGATTCAAGTGTTTAGCAATCCCTCCTAATCCCCGGTCCAGAACGATCCCTACTTATACATATACTACAATTGTCAAGAAGAGGGTTTAATTTGTGTGTCAAGTTAATTTTCACATCAATTATAATTCATGGACATACTTGAATTCGATTGGAATTGTGGTGGCTGCATAGGTCTTGAATAAAACTCCTCATATGGCTGCCAATAGCCTTCGGGTTGAACTTGTTGAGATTCCCACCACATAGAGTTTGAATGATCACTCAAATATGAATTGTAAGTGTTGGAAAACATGTTGTCCCTTGATTGATCATAGCCTTGATAACCCCAAGCATCTTCATTCACAGCGAATTGAGCACGTTGATGAGTTTGAGCAGTGTGCATTGTGGTTGTTTCGGCAATCTGGGACAATTGGGAAGTAAGATTTCCCAATTGAGCTTGAATGTTTGCAAAATCCATGTCTTACACCTCTAGTACCTGAAATCAAAGAAATAAAACTAAATCAAATATCAAAAGCAAAAGACACAAACAGAAACACAAACAGAAACAAAAAAAAAAAAATACACGAAAAGGAAACAAGGGATTAGCAAAGTTGCTAATCCCCGGCAACGGCGCCAAAAATTTGATGCGATGTAAAACAGCACACAAATTAAACCCTCTTGTTGACAATTGTAGTATAGATGCAAATAGGGATCGTTCTGGACCAAGGATTAGGAGGGCTTGCTAAAACCTCTAAACTGACTCAAAAACATAAAAACAAACTCACAAGACTCAAAACAAACTTAAAAGACTCAAAACAGCTTAAAACAACCAAAACGACTCAAAACAGACACTAGGAACTGATTTGGACGAATTCCAAACTAGTAAGACTCAAAACACTAATTTGGACAGATTTAAACACATTTCTAACTAATCTAACACACTTAATTAAAGGGGGATTGGGTTTTGGACGAAATTAAGCTAGAAACAAAACAGAAACTAAAACTAAACAGATTTGCACGAAATTGGTGAATTGGATGGATGATGGGCTAGCTAGGAGGTTCTTCTCAACACTTGATATACTTGCAAACGAAACGATTTCCAGTTGCTTTTCAATAAACCATGAATTCTCAACGCCCCAGATTAACCGTGAATTGCACTAATTAACCCTCAGATTTTCCTAATTTTATTGAATTGGATGATTGCATACAACAACCCAAAGCATTCTCCACAAGTTCCCTACATGAATTGCATAATAGAGATACGAGCAAAGATCATTAAGTTCTGTGAAAATCATAAGCATTGACAAGGCACTCGTAACTATGAATTGCATGATACTTATGCCAGGAATTTACTTAACACGATTGTGACTAGCAACCTTCACTACTTATGAATATAAGGTCATAACGATTAGGTGAAACTCCCTTATATCCTAGCATTAGATTTATACATGAAAATTAAGCGTGCACTCTCAATCAACACACACAAATCAGTTTTAATTCAACAGATAAGTAAATTGAATTCACAACTTATGAATCACAACTGGATGTAATCAAATCATATTGCAAGCATATTCATGGCTTTGAATAGCCCCCTAGA
Organism: Heteromeles arbutifolia; assembly: GCA_024362995.1. Classification (NCBI taxonomy): domain Eukaryota; kingdom Viridiplantae; phylum Streptophyta; class Magnoliopsida; order Rosales; family Rosaceae; genus Heteromeles; species Heteromeles arbutifolia. Next base: position 22,134,715 of record JANCRC010000012.1, read on the forward strand.
CAAAAGGGCTTAGTTCCTCATGTTCACAGCAAAACAAAGAGAAATTAAATTAAACATTGAAAACAAAGATAGATTACACCTAGAAACGTTCCAGCAATCCAACGTCTTGAATGGCTAGGCACGGCTTCAAGTTAATCCTCTCGTTCTTCCTTTGTAGTGCTGCGGCACAAGGGGTTAAGGTGTGTAGAATGGGTGGTGATGGGTTGTAGAGGATGGATAGGTAGATAGGTGGATGGAATGGATGCAGAGAATCTGTCCAGAGAGAGAGACTAAATGGTGCGGATGGCTTTATTTATAGGGCTAGGGTTGAAAGGCAATCAGAAAATAATAGGAAAGGTTCACTACTTAGCTATTTTGGTTCCACAATTTAATAGGTAAGAAAGAATCAGAAAATCAAAGAGAATAAGAAAGTGAAATTCGGCAGAATATGTAGTAGAGAAAAGGAATGTGTTTTAAAGGTCAGAAATTAAGAGAGAAAGGGAAAGAAGGTGTGGCATTGATTTGTAAGAGAAAGGGGAAGTATTTTTGGGCAAAAAATAGGCAAGAAAACCTCTCCCTTGTGCAGCAAGGATTGCAACAAAAGAGGAATGTGTTTTATGACAGAAAATAGGCAAGTAAGGTGCAGGAATTAAAGAGAATAGAAAAGGAAATTCGGCAGAATTGTGTAGGACAGATTCAGGAATGTGTTTTGAGGCACAAAATAGGTAAGAATCCTCTCCCCTTGTGTGGCAAGAATTGAAACAAAAGGGAATGTAATTTTGGGTCAGAAAATAGGTAAGAAGAGGATCCCTTGTGCGGCAAGGTTGTGGAGAGAAAGAGAAAGGAACTTATGTGGCAGATTTTGGAAGAAAAGGGAAATGAGATATGCGGCAAGGTTAGGGAAAGGTTCTAGGACTTCTAGAAACATGTAATGAGGCAACCTAACATGTTTTGAAACCCTTTTATGGTTGGAACATAGGTGAGGAAGGATTAGGAAACGTCTAAGCCAAGAATAGAAACTTTCAAGAATGGAAACCTCCAAGAATAGAAACTTCCAACTTTAGAAACTTTGGCTTCCGATTTTGAACTCTTCATTCTTCATTTGATCCTAAGCTCATTTGATCTTCAATTTCGTCCATCCACTTAGCTCCAAGCATGTGCAATCCATTCCAAGCCCAAAACTGCTCCAAAAGGCACCAAAATGCACTTTCTTGCTCCTTTAGCCCTTAGAACCTAAAAACACACGAAAATGGCTTAAAAGACTAAAATAACTAAGAACTAACAACCTAAATGCAAGGAAACAAGCTAACTAAGTGATGTAAATATGCTCCTATCAACTGCACCATGAGGGAAAACATTAGTAACAACAAAAGGACCAATCCACTTAGAACGTAACTTACCCGGAAACAACCGAAGGCGAGAATTGAAAAGTAACACTTTCTGCCCCACCAAGAACACTTTGCTACGAATCATCTTGTCATGGGCAGCCTTTGTTTTCGCCTTGTAAATGTGAGCGTTCTCATAAGCTTCATTCCTTATCTCTTCAAGCTCATTCAATTGAAGCTTCCTATGAATCCCAGCGGCATCAATGTCCATGTTGAATGTCTTCACAGCCCAATGTGCCCGATGCTCTAACTCAACAGGTAAGTGACATGGTTTCCCATAAATCAGCCGAAATGGGGACATCCCAATTGGTGTTTTGTAGGCCGTACGATACGCCCACAATGCATCATTCAAGCGCAAGGTCCAATCCTTCCGAGTTGGTCCGACTGTCTTCTCCAAAACCTGCTTGATTTCCCTATTAGAAACCTCGGCTTGCCCACTTGTTTGAGGATGATAAGGTGTTGAAACCTTATGCGTGACATTATACTTCTTGAGCAGCACCTCAATGGTTCGATTGCAAAAATGGGAACCCCATCACTGATTAGTACTCTTGGCATTCCAAACCTTGCAAATATGTTAGTTTTAATGAAATCTGCAACCACTTTAGAATCATTAGCACGGGTGGCTTTTGCTTCCACCCATTTCGACACATAATCCACAATAAGCAAAATATAAAGGAAACCATGTGAAGAAGGAAAAGGCCCCATGAAATCAATACCCCAAACGTCAAAGATTTCAACAAAATATATAGGGTGCTGCGGCATTTGGGTTCTTGCACTAATATTACCAGTTCTTTGACAACGATCACATGTCATACAAAAAGTTCTAGCATCTCTAAAGATAGTAGGCCAATAAAATCCACATTCTAAAACTTTATGTGCTGTTCTTTGAGTGCCAAAGTGACCTCCACATGCATAAGTGTGACAGAAAGTTAAAATTGAATTAAACTCAGAATTATGCACACACCTACTGATGCGATGTAAAACAGCACACAAATTAAACCCTCTTGTTGACAATTGTAGTATAGATGCAAGTAGGGATCGTTCTGGACCGGGGATTAGGAGGGCTTGCTAAAACACTTGAAACTGACTCAAAAACGTAAAAACAAAGTTTAAACACTAAACTAGACTCAAAGAATGCAAAACTAGACTCTAAAACACTAAAACAACTCAAAACACTCAAAAACACAAACTAAAACAGTTTCTAACTAATATGACTCAACAAGTAAAGGGGGGATTGGGTTTTGACGAATTTGAAAACAAAACAAGAAACTTAAAGTACTAATGAAATCTGCACGAAATTGGGTGAAAACTATGGATGATGGGATAGCTAGGAGGTTCTTCTCCACACATGACACACTTGCATACAAAACGATTTCCAGTTGCTTTCCATAAACCACAAATCCTCAACGCCCCAGATTAACCGTGAATTGCACTAATTAACCCTCAGATTTTCCTGATTTTATTGAATTGGATGATTGCATACGACAACCCAAAGCATTCCCCACAAGTTCCCTACATGAATTGCATAATAGAGATACAAGCAAGAATCATTAAGTTCTATGAAAATCATAAGCATTGACGAGGCACTTGTAACTATGAATTGCATGATACTTATGCCAAGAATTTACTTAACGCGATCGTGACTAGCAACCTTCACTACTTGTGAATATAAGTTCATAACGATTAGGTGAAACTCCCTTATATTCTAGCATCAAATTCATGCATGCAAATTAAGTTGGCCACCTCAATCAACACACACAAATCAGTTATAATATGAACAGATAAGTAAATTGAATTCACAACTTATGAATCACAACTGGATGTAATCAAATCATATTGCAAGTATAATCATGGTTTCGAATCCCCCCCTAGCTAAGAGGGGTTTAGTTCCTCATACTCACAGAACAAAGATTATTGAATTGAAACATTGAAAACAAAAGAAAGATTACACCTAAAACGTTCCAGCAATCCTAACTCGAATGGCAAGCACGTCCAAGGGCTCTCCTCCTTCCTCTTTGCTGCGGCACAAGGGTTGGTGGTGAGTTTTGGGGGTTATGAATGGTGTTGGGTGGTAGAGGATGGATAGGTAGATAGGTGGATGGAAGGTGGATTTTCGTCAGAAAGTGTGTAGAGAATCTGTTCAGAGAGAGAGAGAGCCTAAATGGTGGGGATGGCTTTATTTATAGGGCTAGGGTTGAAAGGCAATCAGAAAATAATAGGAAAGGTTCATAACTTAGCTAATTTGTCTCACAATTTAATAGGTAAGAAAGAATCAGAAAATCAAAGAGAAATAGGAATGTGAAATTCGGCAGAATTGTATAGGAGAAAAAAGGAATGTGTTTAAAGGTCAGAAAATAGGAAAGAGAGGCCTCCCCTTGTGCAGCAAGGCTAGGTACTAAAGGGGAAGGTGTTTTATGACAGAAAATAGGCAAGTAAGGTGCAGGAATTAAAGAGAATAGGAAAGGAAATTCGGCAGAATTGTGTAGGACAGATTCAGGAATGTGTTTTGAGGCACAAAATAGGTAAGAATCCTTTCCCCTTGTGTGGCAAGAATTGAAACAAAAGGGAATGTAATTTTGGGTCAGAAAATAGGTAAGAAGAGGATCCCTTGTGCGGCAAGGTTGTGGAAAGAAAGGGAAAGGCAATTATGTGGCAGATTTTGGAAGAAAAGGAAAGGAGATATGCGGCAAGGTTAGGGAAAAGTTCTAGCACTTCTAGAAACATGTAATGAGGCAACCTAACATGTTTTGAAACCCTTTTATGGCTGGAACATAGGTGAGGAAGGATTAGGAAACTCTAAGCCAAGAATAGAAACTTTCAAGAATGGAAACCTCCAAGAATAGAAACTTCCAACTTTAGAAACTTTGGCTTCCAATTTTGAACTCTTCATTCTTCATTCAATCCTAAGCTCATTTGATCTTCAATTTCGTCCATTCACTTAGCTCCAAGCATGTGCAATCCATTCCAAGCCCAAAACTGCTCCAAAAGGCACCAAAATGCACTTTCTTGCTCCTTTAGCCCTTAGAACCTGAAAACACACGAAAATGGCTTAAAAGACTAAAATAACTAAGAACTAACAACCTAAATGCAAGGAAACAAGCTAACTAAGTGATGTAAATATGCTCCTATCACCTACGAAGAATCTGATCAGGGCAATATTTCCACAAGTATGGGTCATCCCAAACATAAGAACGTGCATCCTTTTGAAATTTTTCACGTTGGTGCTTGCTTAGCTCTCTTGGAATGTGTTTAGACACCAAATAATTCACTAAATCAGCATACCATGGCTCACTTACCTTGATGGACAGCAGCTGCTCATCTGGGAATGTCTCTTGGATAGGCACGGCCTCCTCCTCATGCACCATACGGCTCAAGTGGTCAGCCACCACGTTTTCACTCCCTTTCTTGTCCCGGATTTCAATATCGAACTCTTGGAGAAGAAGCATCCAGCAAATGAGTCTTGGTTTGGCCTCTTTCTTGGTGAACAAATACTTCAAAGCTGCATGGTCAGTGTAAATAATAACTTTAGTACCAAGTAAATAAGAACGAAACTTATCTAAAGCAAACACAACAGCAAGAAGTTCTTTTTCAGTGGTAGAGTAATTCGATTGTGTATCATTCAAGGTCCGAGATGTATAATAGATGACATGGGGCTTCTTGTCCTTCCTTTGTCCCAAAACAGCTCCTAATGCATAATCAGAAGCATCACACATAAGCTCAAAAGGAAGGCTCCAATCTGGTGGGACTATGATAGGGGCCGAAGTTAGCATCTCTTTGAGGTGTTTGAATGCCTTCTCACATTCCTCATCAAACACAAAAGTCACATCTTTCTGGAGGAGACGGCAAAAGGGGGTGGAGATCTTCGAAAAATCCTTGATGAATCGCCTATAGAAACCTGCATGTCCAAGAAAAGAACGAACCTCTCTAACCGAAGTAGGAGAGGGTAAGTAACGCACAAGGTCTATTTTTGATTTATCAACCTCAATTCCCCTTTCTGAAATGATATGACCTAAAACTATGCCTTGTTTTACCATAAAGTGACATTTTTCCCAATTCAAAACAAGGTTAGTTTCAATGCAACGTTTTAGAATCAAAGTGAGATTATCTAAGCACCCATCAAACGAATCCCCAAAAACACTAAAATCATCCATGAATACCTCAATAATCTTCTCCACAAAATCTGAAAAGATACTTACCATGCATCTTTGAAAGGTGGCAGGTGCATTGCATAAACCGAATGGCATGCGACGATAGGCAAAGGTACCAAAGGGGCACGTGAAAGTGGTCTTTTCTTGGTCATCCGGAGCTATAACAATCTGATTATCCCCAGAATAACCATCAAGAAAACAATAAAAAGAATGACCGGCTAACCTTTCAAGCATTTGATCAATGAACGGCAAAGGGAAGTGGTCATTCCTCGTGGTGGCGTTTAGCTTCCTATAGTCGATGCACACTCTCCAACCTGTTTGGACATGTGTGGGCACAAGTTCATTCTCCGCATTCTTCACCACAGTGACCCCAGATTTCTTTGGAACACATTGCACCAATGAAACCCAACGGCTATCCGAGATTGGATAAATCACTCCACAATCAAGAAGCTTTATAATCTCCTTCTTCACAACTTCCATCATTGGAGGGTTGAGTCGGCGTTGAGCCTCTCGAGTTGGTTTAGCCCCCTCCTCTAGAAGTATGCGATGCATGCATGTTGTAGGGCTAATCCCCCTAATATCGGCCAATGTCCACCCAATGGCTGTTTTGTGCTCTTTCAACACCCGAATTAACTTTCCTTCCTCTGTTGCCGTGAGTGTGGAGGACACAATGATGGGCAACGTCTCGTTATCTCCCAAAAAGACGTACTTCAAATGATCCGGCAATGGTTTAAGCTCAAGTACGGGTGCCTGAATCACTGAGGGTAACAACTTGTTAGTAGAAATTGGAATTGAAATTGGTTTTGAAGGCTTACCACGGTGCTGAGGTAGTGACTCTAGGGCAGCCACCATCTCGGCCTCTTCTTCAATTCTAGGCACGGCAATATTGGGTTTTTGCCCAATTCCTTTTGCAATTGTTGATTCAAGGGGATCCCTCTCCAAGGAATCAAGGTAATCCTGCGCCAATTCATCAAATATATCAATAGCAAAACAAGAATGATTTTCTTTAGGAAATTTAATAGTTTCATTAAGATTGAAATCAATAACTTCCCCATCAAATTCCATTGTCAACGTCCCTTTGAACACATCGATCTTGGTGCGGGCTGTTTTCATGAAAGGTCTCCCAAGGAGGATCGGCAATGGGGTAGAATGGGGTGTATCCTCCATGTCAAGCACATAAAAGTCCGTTGGAAAAATCAGATTTCCAACCTGCACCAAAACATCTTCCAAAACTCCTTTTGGATATGCATTAGAACGATCGGCTAATTGAATTATAACACCATCGTTTTTAAGCTCACCTAAGTTCATAGATGCATAAATAGAGTATGGCATGACATTAATTGAAGCTCCTAAGTCTAACATAGCATGTTCAAACTTAGTACTACCAATAACGCAAGGAATTGTAAAACTACCCAGATCTTTGCATTTAGGGGGTAATTTCCTTTGTAAAACAGCAGACACATTCTCACTTACTTGAACCACTTCTTTGTTAGAAATCCTTCTCCTTGTTGTACTAAGCTCTTCCAAAAACTTAGCATACCTTGGGACTTGCTTTATTGCATCAAGGAGTGGGATATTGACTTGAACTTTCCGAAATGTCTCTAGAATGTCTTTTTCAGCATCCTCTTTCTTTGATTGCCGCAACCTGCCAGAAACTCTTCACCACTATCTGCCGCACCATACATCCATCCTAGCCAATAACGCAGCCTTCTACACCATTCATAACCCCCTAAACCTGTCCCAAGACCTTGTGCCGCAGCAAAGAAGAGGAGGAGGAGAAGCCTGGGACGTGCATGCCATTCAAGTTTGAATTGCTGGAAGTTTTAGGTGTTTCCTTTCCTTTGATTTCAATGTTTAAATTCAATACTCTTTGTTTTGTACGTATGAGGAACTAAACCCCCTTTGGCTAGGGGGGGATTCGAAACCATGTTTATGCTTGCTATATGATTTGATTACCTCTAATTGCGTTTCATAAGTTGTGAATTCAATTTACTTATCTGTTCATATTAAACTGATTTGTGTGTGTTGATTGAGGTGGCCAACTTAGTTTGCATGCATAAATCTAATGCTAGGATATAAGGAAGTTTCACCTAATCGTTACAGAATTATATTCACAAGTAGTAAAGGTTGATGATCTCAATTGTGTTAAGTAAATTCTTGGCATAAGTTTCATGCAATTCATAGTAACGAATGCCTTGTCAATGCTTATGGTTTTCATAGAACTTAATGATTCTTGCTTGTATCTCTATTATGCAATTCATGTAGGGAACTTGTGGGGAATGTTTTGGGTTGTCGTATGCAATCATCCAATTCAATAACGTTAGGAAAATCTGAGGGTTAATTAGTGCAATTCACAGTTAATTTGGGGCGTTGAGAATCCATGGTTTATTGAAAAGCAATTAGAAATCTTTTTGTATGCAAGTATGACATGTGTGGAGAAGAACCCCTTAGCCAGCCTTTCATCCATTCACTTTAACCAATTTCGTTTTACAATCTGTTTTGTTTGACAAAGTTTATGTTTTGTTTTCAATTTCGTCAAAACCAATTCCCCCTTTATTTTGAAGTGTCAAGTTAGTTAGAAATCAATTTAGTTTGTGTTTCTGAGTGTTTTGAGTCAAGTTATAAACTGTTTTCGTCCAAATTCTTCCTTAGTGCTCAAAACTGCCCAGAAAGTGGTTTTAAGGCAGTTTTGAGTGTTTGTTTGCTGTTTTGAGTCTTTTGGTTTGTTTTAGTGTTTTAGAGTATAGTTTTGCATTCTTTGAGTCTAATTTAGTGTTTTAACTTTGTTTTAAGTTTTTGAGGCAGTTTTCAAGTGGTTTAGTAATCCCTCCTAATCCCCGGCCTAGAACGATCCCTACTTACATACTTTGCTACAATCGATAAAAAGAGGGTTTAATTTGTGTGCTTATATATTTCGCATCAAAAATATGTATATATAGGGAGAGGGTGTGGCACCAACATATAGTGTAGGAAAAGGATTACAAAATGTAGTTTGTGTAGGAAAATAAAATCACAATCCTAAGGGGAAAAGGTTTATGTAATCCTAGCAGGAAATAGGACATCTAGAAGGTTAAAAACCCAAGGGATCAAGGACAAGGGTGCGGCATCTTTGTAGGAGAGGATAAGGTTCCTAGAAATCAGGTTTTTATGTCTCCTAAACTGAAATTAAAACCCTTTTATAGCAGGAATTAAGTTAGGAAAGGATTAGGATAGGATAAGATAAGGCATGGTAAGATAAGATAAGATAAGGATAAGATAAGGTAGTTTTGGATAATTCTCCTTCTTTGTAGCTGATTCCTTATCTTCTTTGACTTGAATTTATTTCTCCAACTCTTTTGCACATTCCTAGCCTCTCTTGAACTTCAAATTCGTCCATCCATCTTGCTCCATACTTGTGCTATCCATTCCAAGCCCAAAACTGCTCTAAAATGCTCCAAATTGCATCTCTTTGCCAACTTTGTGATAGGAGCATATTTATGCTACTTAGTTAGTGTGTTTTCTTGCATTTGCTTAGCTATTTGTTGCTTAGTATAGTGTTTAAAGTCATTTTCGTGTATTTTTAGGTCCAAGAAGCAAAGTTGGCAAAAAGATGCATTTTGGAGCATTTTAGAGCAAATCTGGGCTTGGAGTGGATAGCACATGCAGTGGGCATGAAGATGGACGAATTTGGAGCCCAAATGGAGCTAGGAATATGTTTCAAGGTTGGAGAAATAAATTCAAATCATTGAAGATAAGGAATCAGCTCAAAAGAAGGAGAATTATTCAAAACATTATCCAAACAACCTTATCTTATCTTATCTTATCCAATCCTTATCTTATCTTAATAAACCTTATCCTATCCTAATCCTTTTCTAATTCAATTCCTGATGCATTGAGGGTTTATTTTCTGATTGGGGGACATTTAAATTAAGCTTCTAGAAACCCTAAGCCTTGCCGCACCCTTATCCCTTTTCCTAGATGGTTTTAGTTCTTCTAGAAGACCAAATATCCTGTTAGGAAACCAAACATATCTGCCGCATGGAATCCTTGTCCTTTGGGATTTCCTACCTTCTAGATGGCTTATTCCTGATGGGTTTAGGTTGTGCAATCCTTCTCTGATTCATAAGGCCATGCCGCACCTTAACCCCTATAAATAGCCTTCCTGCCGTGCCATTTAAATCATCAAGCCTTCCATTCATTCTCTGCCTTCACACACCCAGTCATCTGCCAGTTCTTCCTCCAAAACAACCCCCTACGCCATTCATCATCATCCATCCTTCACCAAACCCGTCCCCAAAACCCAGAAAACCCCTCTTGTGCCGCAGCTATTCAAGGAAGGAAGGAGAAGGTGCCACTCTAAGTTGTGACCATTGCTGGAGCGTTCTTAGGTGTTGTCTATCTTTGTTTTTAATGTTTCAATTCAGTTTTCTTTGTTTAATTGCTATCATGAGGAACTAAACCCCTATTAGTTAGGGGGGGAATCTGAAGCCATGGATATATGTTTTATATGAATTGATTTACTCCAGTTATGATTTCATAAATTGTGAATGTGGTTTACTTATCTGTTTTATTAAGAACTTGTTCTTGTGTGTTGATTAAGGATGCATACTTAGTTTACATGCATGAATTTGATGCTAGGATATAAAGGAATTTCACCTAATCGTTATGAACTTATATTCACAAGTAGTAAAGGTTGCTAGTCACAATCACGTTAAGTAAACCCTAGGTTGGATTAACATGCGTCTTCCATAGTTATGAATGCCTTGTCAATGTTCATGATTTCCATTGAACTTAATGATCTTTGTTGAATGTCTCTATCATGCGTATTCCATAGTTAGGGAGTTTGAGAAAGAATAATTTGGTTGTGATGCGTTATCCATTCAATTCAATGAATCTAGGGAAATCTGGGAATTGATTAGTTCAATACAATTAATTCGGAGCATTGGCATTCATGGTTTATCGAAAGAGTAACTGGGAATCAAGTTGTATGCATATGTTCATGTGTGGATGAGGATCCCTCTAACTAGCCTTTCACCCTTCTTAATTCATCAGAATTCGTTTTTCTTAAAAGTTTGGTTACAAGTTTTAGTTTTAACTTCAATCTCGTCAAAACAATCCCCCTTGCTTTTAAGTCTTGTTTGTAGAGTCTAAATCTGTTTTCTTTTAGTCTTTTGAGTCAAGTCATAACATATTTTCGTCCAAATTCTTCCTTAGTGCTCAGACCTGCCCAGAAAGTGGTTTTAAGGCAGTTTTGAGTGTTTGTTTGCTGTTTTGAGTCTTTTGAGTTGTCTTAGTGTTTTAGAAGTTAGTTTTGCATTCTTTGAGTCTAGATTAGTGTTTTAAACTTTGTTTTTACGTTTTTGAGTCAGTTTCAAGTGTTTAGCAATCCCTAGTTAATCCCCGGCCTAGAACGATCCCTACTTACATTATTGCTACAATTGTCAAAAATAGGGTTTAATTTGTGTGTCAAGTAATTTTCACATCACTTTGCCAATTGGACCTGAAAACACACGAAAATAACTTAAATCACTATAATAAGTAGAAACTAACTAAGAAAATGCAAGGAAACAAGCTAACAAAGTCGCATAAATATGCTCCTATCAAATTCCCCCACACTTAGCTTTTGCTAGTCCTCGAGCAAAACAAAAAAAAAAAACAAAACATAACCTAAACCTTCCAACGTTTGCCTTAGGGATTTCCAATGGTACATAACATGTTAAAAATCATTACTTACATAGATTTCAATTATCCCTACTCTCGAGCACATACTTAATCACAGTTACCACTCACTAGTTCGCATCTAATCAATTAAAACAACATTTTGAATGTAGTAACATGCCTTAGAGAATCCCTCAATTCCTTACTGGATATGCACTCAATTTTCACTCAGATTTTCTGACTACACACCCTACACTAGTTATATGTGAGAAGATTGATGTAAACATGAAAACTAATACCCACATATGTATTAACAAAGAAGGCACTTTCTGGATTTATTAATGCATGTATATATATGATCTCATGAATGGAATGCCACTACTTAGATGCGAGAACCAGGGACACCATATGCTCATACCAATCCCAAACTCCACATATTGAAACACATAACAATCAAGATTGAAGTCAAAAGGGTTGTAACAGGGCTAAGGGTATTGGCTAACAAAGAAAGGTAAGGAAAACAAACGTTCTTAAAGCAATAGCATGCAAAGTAATGAATATGACACTTAGAACTCCCTTTTTAAATACAGCCACAAACTTTGATACATAAGGGGAAGATCACACATACTTAGGGCCGAATCCAACTTTTTGGACCCTTTCTTCAACAACCAACACTTGTGAGCTTAATCTCACTTATTTTGAACACTTTTTGATGTGAGAATTACTTGACACTCAAATTAAAACCCTATCGACGTAGTATATGAAAGTAGGGATCGTTTAAGGCCGGGGATTAGAAGGGATGCTAATCTATACAAATTAAACTCTAAAACACTAAAACTGGACTCTAGACAATGAAAACAGGTACTATGGGTCAATCTGAACGAATTTTAACTTCAAACAACTTAAAACAACCTAACTTGACTCAAACAAACCAAAACAAACTTAAAACAACAAATAAAACTCAACTAGACAGATTCTAGACACTAGAGACTCAAAACAGGCTAAATAGACTCAAAACAACAAAACTAACTTAAACAGACTCAAAACAGGTTCTAAGGGGTGAATTGGATGACTTTTGGACTAGTTAGACTCAAAACACTAAAAGGGGACAGATTTGGACGAATTTAAACAAACTAAGACTCAATTAAGAACTAGGGGGGTTTTTGGACGAATTAAGCAAAACTAAGCAGATTTAAGCAAACAAAGTAAATTGAAAGAGATAAAGGTGAATTCAGGGGTGAAAACTAGTTAGAGGGTTCCTCTCCACACATGAACATATGCATATGAATTGATTTCCAGTTATTCTTTCGATAAACCATGAATGACAATGCTTTGAATTAATTGTATTGCACTAATCAATTCCCAGATTTCCCTAAGTTCATTGAATTGAATAGATAACGCATCACAACCAAATTATTCTTATCAAGTTCCCTAACTATGGAATACGCATGATAGAGATACATATCAAAGATCATTAAGTTCCATGGAAATCATAAACATTGACAAGGCATTCATAACTATGGGATACGCATGTTACTCTTGCCTAGGATTTACTTAACACAATTGTGACTAGCAATCTTTACTACTTGTGAATATAAGTTCCTAACGATTAGGTGAAATTCCCTTATATCCTAGCATCAAATTCATGCATGCAAACTAAGTATGCATCCTTAATCAACACACAAGAACAAGTTCTTAATAAAACAGTTAAGCAAACCACATTCACAATTTATGAAACAATAACTGAAGGTAATCAATTCATATCAAACATATGTCCATGGCTTTGAATCCACCTCTAACTAAAACGAAATTAGTTCCACATGTTTAACATAATTGAAAAGCAAGTTAAATTAAACATGAAGATCAAACAAGAGAAGAAAGAACTCCAAGAAACTCCAATGGTTGCATGGCAAGCCTTCTCTTCTCTTCTCTGCGGCAAAGTATGGTTTTCTGAATGTATATGGGGGTGGTTGGATGGTATGGTGCGGCAGAGGGTGAATTAGGTCAGAAACTATGGAGAATGGTGAGGGAAGGGTGCAGCAGAGAGTGGTGGGTGATTTCTGGCGTGAATGATGTATATGGAGGGTGGTGAAACCTGCGGCAACCTTCTAAACTTGTATATATAGGCACCACAAACCCTAGGGTAATCAGATTAGGGCTAGGACTCAGCATAAACAAGGAATTAGGGCCCTAGGTGCGGCAGAAATTGTGAATCCATTAGGAAAAAGGATTGTGGCCCAATTGATTTCTGAAAAGGATTTGTAGAACCCAAATCCACAAGGAAAAGGCTTAATAAGTCAGAATCCAAGAGGGAATGGGAGTGAGAAGGCACGGCACAAAGGGATAAGGCAGGGAGTCTTGCAAGGCAAGGAAAAAACCTTCTAGAAAGGAGGGAGGCGCCAGATTTTTAGGCTTCTAGAAAGAATGTGTTTCTGGGCAGATTTTGGGGTTTCTAGAAGAGTTTGGGGCGCCATTTTTGTAGGGGAATGGATAGGACTTCTAGAAATCAGGTTTTAAGTCCCCTAAACTGAAGAAAACAGGTTAGGATAAGATTAGGATAAGATAAGATAAGGATTGGGTAAGATAAGATAAGGATAAGGTTGTTTTGGATAATTCTCCTTCTTTTGAGCTGATTTCAAGCCTTTATATCTTCAATTTCGTCCATCAACTTGCCTCCATGCTTGCACTACCCAATCTTGGCCCAAAAATGCTCTAGAATGCTCCAAATTGCTTCTTTTTGCCATGTTGACACTTAGAACCTACAAACACATGAAAATAGCTTAAAATACAAAATTAACTAAGAACTAACAACGTAAATGCATGAAAACAAGCTAACTAAGTCGCATAAATATGCTCCTATCAAATTCCCCCACACTTAGCTTTTGCTAGTCCTCAAGCAAAACGAAACCAAACAAACGAAACAAACACCAAACAAACTAGACCTTCCAACTTTCACCTCAGGGATTTCTAACATACATGACATATTTAAGATCATCATAACCATAGCTTGTATTCTTCCCCACCCTTTAGTACATACTTAACCACAGTCACCATCCATTAGCTCTCATTTAACCAATTAAAACAATGTTTTGAACGTAGTAACATGCCTTAGAGAATTCACTCGATTCCTCACTAGGTACACTCTTATTTTCACTCAGATTGTCTAACTACACTCCCTATACTAAGTATATGTGAGAAGATTGATGTAAACCTGCAAACGAACACTCACATATGTTTATGACAAAGAAAGCAATTTCTGGAGTTAATAAACATGTTTATATATGATCTCATGAATGGAATGCCACTACTTAGATGCAAGAACCAGGGATACCATATGCTCGTACCAATCCCAAACTCCACATATTGAAACACACAACACTCAAGATTGAAGTATAGGGTTGTAACGGGGCTTAGGGTATTGGCTAACAAAGAAACGTAAGGAAAACAAACGTTCTTAAAGCAAAAGCAAGCAAAGTAATGAATATGACACTTAGAACACCCTTTCTTGAATGCAGCCACAAACTTTGATACATAAAAGGGAAGATTACACATATTTTAGGGCCGAATTCAACTTTTTGGACCCTTTCTTCAACAATCAACACTTGTAAACTCTTTTTCACATCTTTTCACAACTTTTCTTTTGTTCTTTCTATTTTTCACGAATTGTTCTTCTTCTTGTCTCTTTTTTCTTCACCCGTGCCTCTTTTGTGACTTTGGCACATATAAACGCACAACTTTCTTTCCCCCACACTTGTTTGCTGCCCAATAACGAACAAAGGGAATTCACTCTAAGTCATGCTTCTATGCCTTAAGAACAAGGGTAAGGATGGTCCTAATCTAGGCTACGTAGGGATATTGTGGGTAAACAAAAAACATAGGCTAAACAAGGCTCAAAAGGGTTAAACCTACAAAACAAATAACATAGGGAGGTTCGGCTATTTGGCACTGGTTCACTACACAACTTCATCTTGTTTATGTGTTATGCTAATCAATTTCATGCTTTGAATGAAACGGGTATGAGTTCTAGTATTTGGAACTAAATAATAAAACGCCTTCTAAGTAGCAACCAAGCAAAGAATAATGAGATCATGCAACGACTTTAGAAAACAACAAATGCACAGATTTTTAATTCTCCAAAGAACGTTAAAGGCTCAAGTCTCTCAGGGTTGTAGCGTTAGTTTGAGTTTCTTCCTTCAAGCATGTTACACTGATTTTGTCCTTTGTGATTAAACATGAATTCATGAATTATAACCATAATCAAGCATAAACCAGAGAGCAATTCAAACCTCCATCCATGTTTATAACTTTCCTCAATAGTCATGCAATTAAAAACCGAATCCTCATCATTGTGTTGGAAGGTACCCTACGACACAAAAAAAACACACAAAAACAACTCTTTTTGGGTTTTTCAAAACAATTTTTCAAATTTTTATGGTATTTTCGGATTTTCTTGTCAAAACACACTAAAAGACTCCAAAACAGCTTAAAAACACTTAAAAACACTGAAAACAACATTCAAAGTGATAGGTGATAAAAACCCACGAATTTCATGCAAAAACACTTGGTTACCCCCCCACACTTAAATCAAACATTGTCCTCAATGTTTCAAACATAAACTCACACAAAAACAAGCAAATAACACAACTAACACACATAACAGACATGGCAAAACAGAAGCAATAAAGAGAGAGAGTTTAAGAACGCAAATCTGGTTTTGGAGCTAGAATTCCATCGTTCTCTCGTTTGAACACATGGGTTGCCTCCCAAGAAGCGCTTGCTTTAACGTCTTCCAGCCGGACGATTCTTCCATTTATGCTCCCATGAAACCCACGGCATGGAGGGGTACATCCTCCACAACATGCTCCTCAAAAGTCTCATAATATGGCTTCAACCGATGTCCATTCACTTTAAACTCTTGATCCGTCTTCAAACTTTGGATTTGAACTGCTGATGCGATGTAAAACAGCACACAAATTAAACCCTCTTGTTGACAATTGTAGTATAGATGCAAATAGGGATCGTTCTGGACCGGGGATTAGGAGGGCTTGCTAAAACCTCTAAACTGACTCAAAAACATAAAAACAAAGTTAAAAACACTTAACAAGACTCACAAGACTCAAAACAAACTTAAAAGACTCAAAACAGCTTAAAACAACCAAAACGACTCAAAACAGACACTAGGAACTGATTTGGACGAATTCCAAACTAGTAAGACTCAAAACACTAATTTGGACAGATTTAAACACATTTCTAACTAATCTAACACACTTAATTAAAGGGGGATTGGGTTTTGGACGAAATTAAGCTAGAAACAAAACAGAAACTAAAACTAAACAGATTTGCACGAAATTGGTGAATTGGATGGATGATGGGCTAGCTAGGAGGTTCTTCTCAACACTTGATATACTTGCAAACGAAACGATTTCCAGTTTGATGCGATGTAAAACAGCACTCAAATTAAACCCTCTTGTTGACAATTGTAGTATAGATGCAAGTAGGGATCGTTCTGGACCGGGGATTAGGAGGGCTTGCTAAAACCTCTAAACTGACTCAAAAACATAAAAACAAAGTTAAAAACACTTAAAAAGACTCACAAGACTCAAAACAAACTTAAAAGACTCAAAACAGCTTAAAACAACCAAAAAGACTCAAAACAGACACTAGGGACTGATTTGGACGAATTCTAGACTAGTAAGACTCAAAACACTAATTTGGACAGATTTAAACACACTTCTAACTAATCTAACACACTTAATTAAAGGGGGATTGGGTTTTGGACGAATTTAAAGTAAAACAAGTCAGAAACTAAAACTAGACAGATTTTGCACGAAATTGGTGAATTGGATGGATGATAGACTAGCTAGAGGCTCTTTCTCCACACATGACATGTATGCAAACGACTCGATTTCCAGTTAATCATTCATTGAATTATAAACGACAATGCCCCAAATTAACCGTGACATCACTAATTAACCCTCAGATTTTCCTTGTATTATTTGATTGGATGACATCATTCGACAACCCAAAGCATTCTTCAAAAGTCCCCTACATGACATCATAATAGAGATACAATCAAAGATCATTACGTTCAATGAAAATCATAAGCATTGACAAAGCACTTGTAACTATGACATCATGATACTCGTGCTAGGAATTGAACTTAACGCGATCGTGACCAGCGACCTTCACTACACATGAATATAAGTTTGTAACGATTATGTGAAACTCCCTTATACTCTAGCATCATATTTATGCATGCCAATTAAGTGTCGACCCTCAATCAACAAACACAAATAAGTTATCAATTCCACAGTTAAGCCAATTACATTCACAACTCACGAATTCATAACTGGAATTTATCAACTCAATTTGCATACATAATCATGGCTTTGAAATCACCCCTAGCCAAGAGGGGTTTAGTTCCTCATGTTCACAGCAAAACAAAGAGAAATTAAATTAAACATTGAAAACAAAGATAGATTACACCTAGAAACGTTCCAGCAATCCAACGTCTTGAATGCAAGCACGTCCAGGGGTCTCCTTCCTTCTCCTTTGCTGCGGCACAAGGGGTTAAGGTGTGTAGAATGGGTGGTAATGGGTGGTAGAGGATGGATAGGTAGATAGGTGGATGGAATGGATGCAGAGAATCTGTCCAGAGAGCGAGAGATTTAAATGGTGCGGATGGCTTTATTTATAGGGCTAGGGTTGAAAGGCAATCAGAAAATAATAGGAAAGGTTCAATACTTAGCTATTTTGGTTCCACAATTTAATAGGTAAGAAAGAATCAGAAAATCAAAGAGAATAAGAAAGTGAAATTCGGCAGAATATGTAGTAGAGAAAAGGAATGTGTTTTAAAGGTCAGAAATTAAGAGAGAAAGGGAAAGAAGGTGTGGCATTGATTTGTAAGAGAAAGGGGAAGTATTTTTGGGCAGAAAATAGGCAAGTAAGGTGCAGGAATTAAAGAGAATAGGAAAGGAAATTCGGCAGAATTGTAAGACAGATTTAGGAATGTGTTTTGAGGCACAAAATAGTAAGAAAGGCTCCTCCTTGTGCAGCAAGGCATAGAACACAAAGGGAATGTGATTTTGGGTCAGAAAATAGGTAAGAAGAGGATCCCTTGTGCGGCAAGGTTGTGGAAAGAAAGGGAAAGGCACTTATGTGGCAGATTTTGGAAGAAAAGGGAAATGAGATATGTGGCAAGGTTAGGGAAAGGTTCTAGGACTTCTAGAAACATGTAATGAGGCAACCTAACATGTTTTGGAACCCTTTTATGGCTGGAACATAGGTGATGAAGGATTAGGAAACTTCTAAGCCAAGAATAGAAACTTTCAAGAATGGAAACTTCCAACTTTAGAAACTTTGGCTTCCAATTTTGAACTCTTCATTCTTCATTCAATCCTAAGCTCATTTGATCTTCAATTTCGTCCATCCACTTAGCTCCAAGCATGTGCAATCCATCCCAAGCCTAAAACTGCTCCAAAAGGCACCAAAATGCACTTTCTTGCACCTTTAGGCCTTAGAACCTGAAAACACATGAAAATGGCTTAAAAGACTAAAATAACTAAGAACTAACAACCTAAATGCAAGGAAACAAGCTAACTAAGTGATGTAAATATGCTCCTATCACAGTTGCTTTTCAACAAACCATGAATTCTCAATGATGTGAGAATTACTTGACACACAAATTAAACCCTATTGATGACAATTGTAGTAAAGATGCAAGTAGGGATCGTTCTAAACCGGGGATTAACTAGGGATGCTAATCAACACAAATAAGACTCAAAAACACTAAACTAAACTCTAATGACTCAAAACTAATTTAAAACACTAAAAACAGCAAGAAACAATAACAAAGACTCAAATCTAGACCTAACAAGTGATTTTGACGAAAATAGAACTTAAAAGACTCAAACAACTAAGAGAAAACAGGTTTTGACTCTAAAAACAAGTTTAAATGAAAGGGAGATTGTTTTTGACGAATTTAAAACTAAAACAGAAACTTTGCATAAAACACTTTATAAAAAACGAATTTTGTGAATTGAAAAGGGTGAAAGGCTAGTTAGAGGGATCCTTATCCACACATAAACATATGTATACAACTTGATTCCCAGTTACTCTTTCGATAAACCATGAATGACAATGTTCCGAATTAATTGTATTGAACTAATTAATTCCCAGATTTCCCTAAGTTCATTGAATTGAATGGATAACGCATCACAACCAAATTATTCTTTCTCAAACTCCCTAACTATGGAATACGCATGATAGAGACATTCAACAAAGATCATTAAGTTCAATGGAAATCATGAACATTGACAAGGCATTCATAACTATGGAAGACGCATGTTAATCCAGCCTAGGGTTTACTTAACATGATTGTGACTAGCAACCTTTACTACTTGTGAATATAAGTTCATAACGATTAGGTGAAATTCCCTTATATTCTAGCATCAAATTCATGCATGTAAACTAAGTATGCATCCTTAATCAACACACAAGAACAAGTTCTTAATAAAACAGTTAAGCAAACCACATTCACAATTTATGAAATCATAACTGGAGTAAATCAAATCATAAGAAACATATATTCATGGCTTCAAATTCCCCCTCTAACTAATAGGGGCTTAGTTCCTCATGATAGCAATTAAACAAAGAAAACTGAATTGAAACATTGAAAACAAGGATAGACAACACCTAAGAACGCTCCAGCAATAGTCACGACTTAGAGTGGCACCTTCTCCTTCCTTCCTTGAATAGCTGCGGCACAAGAGGGGTTTTCTGGGTTTGTGTGGATGATATGGCACGGCAGGGGGTAGGGGATGATTTCTGGCGTGAATGGTTGTGTATGGAGGGTGGTGTGCACGGCAAAGGGTGTTTTAATATATATAGGCACCAAAAACCCTAAGTGAATCAGATTGGGACTTCTAGAAAACCAAATCCATCCAGAAATAGGCTCAAAACAATCAGATTTCCAATAGGAAAGGGCCTAAGGTGCGGCACAATAGGATAAGGTGGGATAAGGCTTCTAGAAAGCCTTGCAAGGCAAGGAAATCAGGTTTTCTGGAAAGCTAGGTGCGGCAAGGCTTAGAGTTTCTAGAAACTCAATTTAAATGTCCCCCAATCAGAAAATAAACCCTCATTGTACCAGGAATTGAATTAGAAAAGGATTAGGATAGGATAAGGTTTGTTAAGATAAGATAAGGATTGGATAAGATAAGATAAGATAAGGTTGTTTGGATAATGTTTTGGATAATCCTCCTTCTTTTGAGCTGATTCCTTATCTTCAATGATTTGAATTTATTTCTCCAACCTTGAAACATAATCCCAACTCCATTTAAACTCCAAATTCGTCCATCTTCATGCCCATTGCTTGTGCTATCCATTCCAAGCCCAGATTTGCTCTAAAATGCTCCAAAATGCATCTTTTTGCCAACTTTGCTTCTTGGACCTAAAAACACACGAAAATGACTTTAAACACTATACTAAACAACAAATAGCTAAGCAAATGCAAGGAAACACACTAACTAAGTAGCATAAATATGATCCTATCACTCAACGCCCCAGATTAACCGTGAATTGCACTAATTAACTGATGTGAGAATTACTTGACACTCAAATTAAAACCCTATCGACGTAGTATATGAAAGTAGGGATCGTTTTAGGCCGGGGATTAGAAGGGATGCTAATCTACACTA
Source organism: Heteromeles arbutifolia (assembly GCA_024362995.1). Taxonomy (NCBI): domain Eukaryota; kingdom Viridiplantae; phylum Streptophyta; class Magnoliopsida; order Rosales; family Rosaceae; genus Heteromeles; species Heteromeles arbutifolia. The sequence continues at coordinate 22,155,559 of JANCRC010000012.1, forward strand.
TATAAACTTTAAAACACTAAACTAGACTCAATTAACTCAAAACAGCAAATAGAACTCAAACTAGACAGTTTCTGGATTCTAGACACTCAAAACAAGCTAAATTAGACTTAAAACACACAGAACAGATTCTTTAGACTCAAAACTAACACCTAAGATTATTTGAACGAAATTAAGACTCAAATTGACTCAAAAGACTAAGAGACTCAAGATTTGACGAATTTAGACTCTACTAACACAAACTAAAAGCAGGGGATTGGTTTTGAACGAATTTAAACTTAAACAAACAAAATTGTAAAGACAACTTAAAAAGACACGAAATTGGTGATTTAAATGGGTGAATGGCTAGTTAGAGGGATCCTTATCCACACATAAACATATGCATACAACTTGATTCCCAGTTACTCTTTCGATAAACCATGAATGACAATGTTCCGAATTAATTGTATTGAACTAATCAATTCCCAGATTTCCCTAGATTCATTGAATTGAATGGATAACGCATCACAACCAAATTATTTTTTCTCGAACTCCCTAACTATGGAATACGCATGATAGAGACATTCAACAAAGATCATTAAGTTCAATGGAAATCATGAACATTGACAAGGCGTTCATAACTATGGAAGACGCATGTTAATCCAGCCTAGGGTTTACTTAACATGATTGTGACTAGCAACCTTTACTACTTGTGAATATAAGTTCATAACGATTAGGTGAAATTCCCTTATATTCTAGCATCAAATTCATGCATGTAAACTAAGTATGCATCCTTAATCAACACACAAGAACAAGTTCTTAATAAAACAGATAAGTAAACCACATTCACAATTTATGAAATCATAACTGGAGTAAATCAAATCATAAGAAACATATATTCATGGCTTCAAATTCGCCCTCTAACTAATAGGGGTTTAGTTCCTCATGATAGCAATTAAACAAAGAAAACTGAATTGAAACATTGAAAACAAAGATAGACAACACCTAAGAACGCTCCAGCAATAGTCACGACTTAGAGTGGCACCTTCTCCTTCCTTCCTTGAATAGCTGCGGCACAAGAGGGGTTTTCTGGGTTTGTGTGGATGATATGGCACGGCAGAGGGTGAATTAGGTCAGAAACTATGGAGAATGGTGAAGGAAAGGGGCGGCAGAGAGTGGTGGATGATTTCTGGCGTGAATGATGTATCTGGAGGGTGGTGTGTACGGCAAAGGGTTGATTAATATATATAGGCACCAAAAACCCTAGGTGAATCAGATTAGGACTTCTAGAAAGCCAAATCCATCCAGAAATAGGCTCAAAACAATCAGATTTCCAATGGAAAAGGGCCTAAGGTGCGGCAGATTTGGATAAGGAGGGATAAGGCTTCTAGAAAGCCTTGCAAGGCAAGGAAATCAGGTTTTCTAGAAGGCTAGGTGCGGCAAGGCTTAGGGTTTCTAGAAACTTAATCTAAATGTCCCCCAATCAGAAAATAAACCCTCATTGTACCAGGAATTGCATTAGAAAAGGATTAGGAGAGGATAAGGTTTGTTAAGATAAGATAAGGGTTGGATAAGATAAGATAAGATAAGGTTGTTTGGATAATGTTTTGGATAATTCTCCTTCTCTTGAGCTGATTCCTTATCTTCAATGATTTGAATTTATTTCTCCAACCTTGAAACATATTCCTAACTCCATTTAGACTCCAAATTCGTCCATCTTCATGCCCATTGCTTGTGCTATCCATTCCAAGCCCAGATTTGCTCTAAAATGCTCCAAAATGCATCTTTTTGCCAACTTTGCTTCTTGGACCTAAAAACACACGAAAATGACTTTAAACACTATACTAAGCAACAAATAGCTAAGCAAATGCAAGAAAACACACTAACTAAGTAGCATAAATATGCTCCTATCATTAACCCTCAGATTTTCCTAATTTTATTGAATTGGATGATTGCGTACAACAACCCAAAGCATTCTCCACAAGTTCCCTACATGAATTGCATAATAGAGATACGAGCAAAGATCATTAAGTTCTGCGAAAATCATAAGCATTGACAAGGCACTCGTAACTATGAATTGCATGATACTTATGCCAGGAATTTACTTAACACGATTGTGACTAGCAACCTTCACTACTTATGAATATAAGGTCATAACGATTAGGTGAAACTCCCTTATATCCTAGCATTAGATTTATACATGAAAATTAAGCGTGCACTCTCAATCAACACACACAAATCAGTTTTAATTCAACAGATAAGTAAATTGAATTCACAACTTATGAATCACAACTGGATGTAATCAAATCATATTGCAAGCATATTCATGGCTTTGAATAGCCCCCTAGACAAAAGGGCTTAGTTCCTCATGTTCACAACAAAACAAAGAGAAATTAAATTAAACATTGAAAACAAAGATAGATTACACCTAGAAACGTTCCAGCAATCCAACGTCTTGAATGGTTAGGCACGGCTTCAAGTTAATCCTCTCGTTCTTCCTTTGTAGTGCTGCGGCACAAGGGGTTAAGGTGTGTAGAATGGGTGGTGATGGGTTGTAGAGGATGGATAGGTAGATAGGTGGATGGAATGGATGCAGAGAATCTGTCCAGAGAGAGAGACTAAATGGTGCGGATGGCTTTATTTATAGGGCTAGGGTTGAAAGGCAATCAGAAAATAATAGGAAAGGTTCACTACTTAGCTATTTTGGTTCCACAATTTAATAGGTAAGAAAGAATCAGAAAATCAAAGAGAATAAGAAAGTGAAATTCGGCAGAATATGTAGTAGAGAAAAGGAATGTGTTTTAAAGGTCAGAAATTAAGAGAGAAAGGGAAAGAAGGTGTGGCATTGATTTGTAAGAGAAAGGGGAAGTATTTTTGGGCAAAAAATAGGCAAGAAAACCTCTCCCTTGTGCAGCAAGGATTGCAACAAAAGAGGAATGTGTTTTATGACAGAAAATAGGCAAGTAAGGTGCAGGAATTAAAGAGAATAGGAAAGGAAATTCGGCAGAATTGTGTAGGACAGATTCAGGAATGTGTTTTGAGGCACAAAATAGGTAAGAATCCTCTCCCCTTGTGTGGCAAGAATTGAAACAAAAGGGAATGTAATTTTGGGTCAAAAAATAGGTAAGAAGAGGATCCCTTGTGCGGCAAGGTAGTGGAGAGAAAGGGAAAGGAACTTATGTGGCAGATTTTGGAAGAAAAGGGAAATGAGATATGCGGCAAGGTTAGGGAAAGGTTCTAGGACTTCTAGAAACATGTAATGAGGCAACCTAACATGTTTTGAAACCCTTTTATGGTTGGAACATAGGTGAGGAAGGATTAGGAAACGTCTAAGCCAAGAATGGAAACCTCCAAGAATAGAAACTTCCAACTTTAGAAACTTTGGCTTCCAATTTTGAACTCTTTATTCTTCATTTGATCCTAAGCTCATTTGATCTTCAATTTCGTCCATCCACTTAGCTCCAAGCATGTGCAATCCATTCCAAGCCCAAAACTGCTCCAAAAGGCACCAAAATGCACTTTCTTGCTCCTTTAGCCCTTAGAACCTAAAAACACACGAAAATGGCTTAAAAGACTAAAATAACTAAGAACTAACAACCTAAATGCAAGGAAACAAGCTAACTAAGTGATGTAAATATGCTCCTATCAAATACCCCCACACTTAGCTTTTGCTAGTCCTCGAGCAAAACAAAAGAAACAAAACTCAATCTAAACCTTCCAACATTTGCCTTAGGGATTTCCAATGCTCATGACATATTAAAAATCATCACTTACACAGATTTTAGTCAACTTAACACTTGAGCACATACTTAATCACAGTCACCACTTACTAGTTCACATTTAACCAATTAAAACGATGTTTTGAATGTAGTAACATGCCTTAGAGAATTCACTCAATTCCTTACAAGTTATGCACTCAATTTTCACACACATTTTTTGACTACACACCCTACACTAGGTATATGTGAGAAGATTGATGTAAACATGAAAACGAACACTCACATATGTTATAGCAAAGAAAGCAATTTCTGGAGTTAATAATGCATATATGAATATGATCTCATGAATGGAATGCTACTACTTAGATGCGAGAACCAGTGACACCATATGCTCATACCAATTCCAAACTCCACATATTGAAACACACAACACCCAAGATCGAAGTTAAAGGGTTGTAACGGGGCTTGGGGGTGTTGGGTAAGAAAGAAAGGATATGGAAAACAAGGGTTCTTAAAGAATAGGAAGCAAAGCAATGAAATCAACACTTATAATTCACTTTGGAATGCAGAAATTTAACTTTGAACAAAAAGGGGAGATATACACATTTTAGGGCCAAATTTGATGTTTTGGACCCTTTCTTCAACAATCAACACTCTTAAACTCATTCTTTCTTCTTTTCAAACTCTTTTTCATTCTTTTCACAACTTTTTCTTTTTCTTTTCTTTTTTCCACGAATTTTCTTTTCTTTTGAAACACAAAATGTAGAACTGAGCTTAAACCAACCAATCCTTCCCCCACACTTAATTTACTGCATAATGTAGATCAAAACGAATTCATTTGAAGTTATGCCTCACTATCCTTTAAGAACAAGGGTATGGATAGTCCTACACTAGGCTAGGTAAGGTTAATGTGGGCTAACAAAGAAAATAAGCTAAAGAAGGCTCAACGGGGTTAAACCTACAAAACATATGACACAGGGGTTCGACTTTTTGGCTGTGGCTCACTAAACAACTTCATCTTGATATGTGTTATGCAACTGAATGTTATGCTTTGAATGGAATGGGCATGAGTTCTTGTATTTGGAACTAAATGATGAAACTACATTCTAAGTAGCAACCAAGCAAAGAATAATGAGATCATGCAACGACTTTAGAAAACAAAGAATCACAGATTAATAACTCTCCAAAAGAACGTTTTAGGCTCAAGTCTCTCAAGGATGTAGCGTTAGTTTGAGTTGCTTCCTTCAAGCATGTTACAAAAACTGATTTTTCCTTTATGATTGCATGTGAATTCAAAATTATAACCACAATCAAGCATAAACCAAAGAGTAAATCAAACTTTCATCCATGTTTATAACTCTCTTTAACAGTCATGTAATTAAAAACCAAATCCTCATCATTGTGTTGGATACCTAAGACACAACACACCAAAACAACACAAAAACAACTCTTTTTGGGTTTTTCAAAACAATTTTTTAAATTTTTATGAGATTTTCGGATTTTTATGTCAAGACACACTAAAACACTCCAAAACAGCTTAAAAACACTTAAAAACAACAAGGAACAACTTTTGAAGTAATGGGTAATAAAATCCCACGAATTTGCATCAAAAACACTTTGTTACCCCCCCCACACTTAAATCAAACATTGTCCTCAACGTTTCAAGCATAAACTCACAGAAAGCAAACAAATAACACAACTAACAAACATGACAAGATAGAGGCAGTAAAGAGAAGGGTTTAGGAATGCAAATCTGGTTGTTGGGTGATTCCTAGAACTTCCTTCGTTAAATGCATGGGTTGCCTCCCAAGAAGCGCTGGGTTTAACGTCGTGCAGCCGGACGATACCTCCAATTAAGCATCATTGGAGGCCACGACATGTAGGTGATCTTTGAATGGGAGGTGATACTTGAAATGATCTGGCAATGGTTGAAATTCTAGTGTGGGTGCCTGAATCATCAAAATCAGCCAGTTAGTAGAAAACAAAATTGAAATTGGAGAAGATGGCTTACTTGCTTTGTCCGATAAGAACTTAATTACAAACACCACATCATTGAATGTTTCAAGAACTTTGCACTTGGCCAGATTGCATGTGATGGTTGTGACTTGTCCCGTGTCATAAAATTCAACTTCATTGGGCTTTGTTGTCTCATGAACATCCTCTTTGTTGCATTCTTCATATGCTCCAGCCACTTCTTGCTCTTGAATTATTCTTCTTGATGTACAAGGTTCTTTGAACACTTCAACACAATCTGGAACTTGATTTGGTGTGCCAAGAATTGGGATATCACTTTTCACCTTTGGAAAGGCTTCCACAATGTCGTTTTCACTCTCATCTGTCTTGGGAATTAAAAACCTGCGAGGAAAAGGTGCATTCGGAAGAATAACATTAGAATGAGTTGAGTTTGGAACAATATTACCAGAGTTGGACGGCCTAGGGACTCTAGGAGGCTGCGGCAAGGGTTGTTCTTCCCTTGCCGTGGGTGTGGCCTCCTCCTCCTCTTCTAGCAACAGCAATTCATCCACGTTCAGGCTGTGTTTGGACAGTTCTGGGTCAGCTTCAACCGCTACAGCACTTCCCAAAGTGATAGCTTTGGCGATTTCAAAATCTTCCTTTGAATTTACAATAGTTGAGTTGGAGAGTGCACTTTGTTCTTGAATTTGTCCCATGAATTCTACAATCTCTCCCATTTGATTCTTCAATTCACCCCACTTCTTGTCCTGATCGCTCATCACTTGGGCTTGATTTTGCTGCCCCTGTTCCAAAGTGGTTAGTAATTGAATAATTTGATCATTATCCATGGAAGAACCTGAATGTAGTTGGGACGATTGTGGTGGAGGCTGTGATGGTGCATATGGCCATTGGTAGAACTCCTCAGATGGCTGCGAATATTCTTCTTGTTGTGAGCCCTGCGTCAAAGAAATTAATTCATCAAGAATTTCATTATAATTCATGGACATACTTGAATTCGATTGGAATTGTGGTGGCTGCATAGGTCTTGAATAAAACTCCTCATATGGCTGCCAATAGCCTTCGGGTTGAACTTGTTGAGATTCCCACCACATAGAGTTTGAATGATCACTCAAATATGAATTGTAAGTGTTGGAAAACATGTTGTCCCTTGATTGATCATAGCCTTGATAACCCCAAGCATCTTCATTCACAGCGAATTGAGCACGTTGATGAGTTTGAGCAGTGTGCATTGTGGTTGTTTCGGCAATCTGGGACAATTGGGAAGTAAGATTTCCCAATTGAGCTTGAATGTTTGCAAAATCCATGTCTTACACCTCTAGTACCTGAAATCAAAGAAATAAAACTAAATCAAATATCAAAAGCAAAAGACACAAACAGAAACACAAACAGAAACAAAAAAAAAAAAATACACGAAAAGGAAACAAGGGATTAGCAAAGTTGCTAATCCCCGGCAACGGCGCCAAAAATTTGATGCGATGTAAAACAGCACACAAATTAAACCCTCTTGTTGACAATTGTAGTATAGATGCAAATAGGGATCGTTCTGGACCAAGGATTAGGAGGGCTTGCTAAAACCTCTAAACTGACTCAAAAACATAAAAACAAACTCACAAGACTCAAAACAAACTTAAAAGACTCAAAACAGCTTAAAACAACCAAAACGACTCAAAACAGACACTAGGAACTGATTTGGACGAATTCCAAACTAGTAAGACTCAAAACACTAATTTGGACAGATTTAAACACATTTCTAACTAATCTAACACACTTAATTAAAGGGGGATTGGGTTTTGGACGAAATTAAGCTAGAAACAAAACAGAAACTAAAACTAAACAGATTTGCACGAAATTGGTGAATTGGATGGATGATGGGCTAGCTAGGAGGTTCTTCTCAACACTTGATATACTTGCAAACGAAACGATTTCCAGTTGCTTTTCAATAAACCATGAATTCTCAACGCCCCAGATTAACCGTGAATTGCACTAATTAACCCTCAGATTTTCCTAATTTTATTGAATTGGATGATTGCATACAACAACCCAAAGCATTCTCCACAAGTTCCCTACATGAATTGCATAATAGAGTGATGTGAGAATTACTTGACACTCAAATTAAAACCCTATCGACGTAGTATATGAAAGTAGGGATCGTTTAAGGCCGGGGATTAGAAGGGATGCTAATCTATACAAATTAAACTCTAAAACACTAAAACTGGACTCTAGACAATGAAAACAGGTACTATGGGTCAATCTGAACGAATTTTAACTCTAGACAACCTAAAACAACCTAACTTGACTCAAATAACACAAAACAAACTTAAAACAACAAATAAAACTCAACTAGGCAGATTCTAGACACTAGAGACTCAAAACAGGCTAAATAGACTCAAAACAACCAAACTGACTTAAACAGACTCAAAACAGATTCTAAGGGATGAATTGGATGACTTTTGGACTAGTTAGACTCAAAACACTAAAAGGAGACAGATTTGGACGAATTTAAACAAACTAAGACTCAATTAAGAACTAAGGGGGTTTTTGGACGATTTAAGCAAAACTAAGCAAATTTAGGCAAACAAAGTAAATTGAAAGAGATAAAGGTGAATTCAGGGGTGAAAACTAGTTAGAGGGTTCTTCTCCACACATGAACATATGCATACGAATTGATTTCCAGTTATTCTTTCGATAAACCATGAATGACAATGCTCCAAATTAATTGTATAGAACTAATTAATTCTCAGATTTCCCTAAGTTCATTGAATTGAATGGATAACGCATCACAACCAAATTATTCTTATCAAGTCCCCTAACTATGGAATACGCATGATAGAGATACATATCAAAGATCATTAAGTTCCATGGAAATCATAAACATTGACAAGGCATTCATAACTATGGAATACGCATGTTACTCTTGCCTAGGATTTACTTAACACAATTGTGACTAGCAATCTTTACTACTTGTGAATATAAGTTCATAACGATTAGGTGAAATTCCCTTATATCCTAGCATCAAATTCATGCATGTAAACTAAGTATGCATCCTTAATCAACACACAAGAACAAGTTCTTCATAAAACAGATAAGTAAATCACATTCATAATTTATGAAACAATAACTGAAGGTAATCAATTCATATCAAACATATGTCCATGGCTTTGAATCCACCTCTAACTAAAACGAAATTAGTTCCACATGTTCAACATAATTGAAAAGCAAGTTAAATTAAACATAGAAACGAAACAAGAGAAGAAAGAACTCCTCCCTCTCTAATGGAAGCCACGGCACAGCCTTGTCTTCCCTTCTCTGCAGCAAAATATGGATTTCTGAATGTATATGGGGGTGTAGAATTCGTATGGATGGGTGGTGGTCTGCGGCAAGGCTTGGGAATATGTATATATAGCATGGCAAACCCCAGGGAAATCAGTTTAGGACTTGGACTTAGCAGAAAAATAGGATTAGGGTGCGGCAATTAATTTGGAAAAGGAATTGTGGTCCAATTAATTTCTGAAAAGGATTTGTAGAACCCAAATCCACAAGGAAAAGTCCTAACAATCAGAATCCAAGAGGGAAAGGGCCTGAAAGGTGCGGCACAAAGGGATAAGGCAGGGAATGCCTTGCAAGGCAAGGAAAAGACCTTCTAGAAAGGAGGGAGACGCCAGATTTTTAGGCTTCTAGAGAGAATGTGTTTCTGGGCAGATTTTGGGGTTTCTAGAAGAGTTTGGGGCGCCACTTTTGTAGGGGAATGGATAGGACTTCTAGAAATCAGGTTTTAAGTCCCCTAAACTGAAGAAAACAGGTTAGGATAAGATTAGGATAAGATAAGGTGAGATAAGATAAGGATTGGGTAAGATAAGATAAGATAAGGTTGTTTTGGATAATGTTTTGGATAATTCTCCTTCTTTTGAGCTGATTCCTTATCTTCTTTATCTTCAATTTCTTTCTTCCATCTTCTTAGCTGATTTCAAGCCTTTATATCTTCAATTTCGTCCATCAACTTGCCTCCATGCTTGCACTACCCAATCTTGGCCCAAAAATGCTCTAGAATGCTCCAAATTGCCTCTTTTTGCCATCTTGACACTTTGAACCTACAAATACACGAAAATAGCTTAAAATACAAAATTAACTAAGAACTAACAACGTAAATGCATGAAAACAAGCTAACTAAGTCGCATAAATATGCTCCTATCATAGAGATACGAGCAAAGATCATTAAGTTCTGTGAAAATCATAAGCATTGACAAGGCACTCGTAACTATGAATTGCATGATACTTATGCCAGGAATTTACTTAACACGATTGTGACTAGCAACCTTCACTACTTATGAATATAAGGTCATAACGATTAGGTGAAACTCCCTTATATCCTAGCATTAGATTTATACATGAAAATTAAGCGTGCACTCTCAATCAACACACACAAATCAGTTTTAATTCAACAGATAAGTAAATTGAATTCACAACTTATGAATCACAACTGGATGTAATCAAATCATATTGCAAGCATATTCATGGCTTTGAATAGCCCCCTAGACAAAAGGGCTTAGTTCCTCATGTTCACAGCAAAACAAAGAGAAATTAAATTAAACATTGAAAACAAAGATAGATTACACCTAGAAACGTTCCATCAATCCAACGTCTTGAATGGCTAGGCACGGCTTCAAGTTAATCCTCTCGTTCTTCCTTTGTAGTGCTGCGGCACAAGGGGTTAAGGTGTGTAGAATGGGTGGTGATGGGTTGTAGAGGATGGATAGGTAGATAGGTGGATGGAATGGATGCAGAGAATCTGTCCAGAGAGAGAGACTAAATGGTGCGGATGGCTTTATTTATAGGGCTAGGGTTGAAAGGCAATCAGAAAATAATAGGAAAGGTTCACTACTTAGCTATTTTGGTTCCACAATTTAATAGGTAAGAAAGAATCAGAAAATCAAAGAGAATAAGAAAGTGAAATTCGGCAGAATATGTAGTAGAGAAAAGGAATGTGTTTTAAAGGTCAGAAATTAAGAGAGAAAGGGAAAGAAGGTGTGGCATTGATTTGTAAGAGAAAGGGGAAGTATTTTTGGGCAAAAAATAGGCAAGAAAACCTCTCCCTTGTGCAGCAAGGATTGCAACAAAAGAGGAATGTGTTTTATGACAGAAAATAGGCAAGTAAGGTGCAGGAATTAAAGAGAATAGAGAAGGAAATTCGGCAGAATTGTGTAGGACAGATTCAGGAATGTGTTTTGAGGCACAAAATAGGTAAGAATCCTCTCCCCTTGTGTGGCAAGAATTGAAACAAAAGGGAATGTAATTTTGGGTCAGAAAATAGGTAAGAAGAGGATCCCTTGTGCGGCAAGGTTGTGGAGAGAAAGAGAAAGGAACTTATGTGGCAGATTTTGGAAGAAAAGGGAAATGAGATATGCGGCAAGGTTAGGGAAAGGTTCTAGGACTTCTAGAAACATGTAATGAGGCAACCTAACATGTTTTGAAACCCTTTTATGGTTGGAACATAGGTGAGGAAGGTTTAGGAAACGTCTAAGCCAAGAATAGAAACTTTCAAGAATGGAAACCTCCAAGAATAGAAACTTCCAACTTTAGAAACTTTGGCTTCCGATTTTGAACTCTTCATTCTTCATTTGATCCTAAGCTCATTTGATCTTCAATTTCGTCCATCCACTTAGCTCCAAGCATGTGCAATCCATTCCAAGCCCAAAACTGCTCCAAAAGCCACCAAAATGCACTTTCTTGCTCCTTTAGCCCTTAGAACCTAAAAACACACGAAAATGGCTTAAAAGACTAAAATAACTAAGAACTAACAACCTAAATGCAAGGAAACAAGCTAACTAAGTGATGTAAATATGCTCCTATCAACTGCACCATGAAGGAAAACATTAGTAACAACAAAAGGACCAATCCACTTAGAACGTAACTTACCCGGAAACAACCGAAGGCGAGAATTGAAAAGTAACACTTTCTGCCCCACCAAGAACACTTTGCTACGAATCATCTTGTCATGGGCAGCCTTTGTTTTCGCCTTGTAAATGTGAGCGTTCTCATAAGCTTCATTCCTTATCTTTTCAAGCTCATTCAATTGAAGCTTCCTATGAATCCCAGCGGCATCAATGTCCATGTTGAATGTCTTCACAGCCCAATGTGCCCGATGCTCTAACTCAACAGGTAAGTGACATGGTTTCCCATAAATCAGCCGAAATGGGGACATCCCAATTGGTGTTTTGTAGGCCGTACGATACGCCCACAATGCATCATTCAAGCGCAAGGTCCAATCCTTCCGAGTTGGTCCGACTGTCTTCTCCAAAACCTGCTTGATTTCCCTATTAGAAACCTCGGCTTGCCCACTTGTTTGAGGATGATAAGGTGTTGAAACCTTATGCGTGACATTATACTTCTTGAGCAGCACCTCAATGGTTCGATTGCAAAAAATGGGAACCCCATCACTGATTAGTACTCTTGGCATTCCAAACCTTGCAAATATGTTAGTTTTAATGAAATCTGCAACCACTTTAGAATCATTAGCACGGGTGGCTTTTGCTTCCACCCATTTCGACACATAATCCACAATAAGCAAAATATAAAGGAAACCATGTGAAGAAGGAAAAGGCCCCATGAAATCAATACCCCAAACGTCAAAGATTTCAACAGAATATATAGGGTGCTGCGGCATTTGGGTTCTTGCACTAATATTACCAGTTCTTTGACAACGATCACATGTCATACAAAAAGTTCTAGCATCTCTAAAGATAGTAGGCCAATAAAATCCACATTCTAAAACTTTATGTGCTGTTCTTTGAGTGCCAAAGTGACCTCCACAGGCATAAGTGTGACAGAAAGTTAAAATTGAATTAAACTCAGAATTATGCACACACCTACGAAGAATCTGATCAGGGCAATATTTCCACAAGTATGGGTCATCCCAAACATAAGAACGTGCATCCTTTTGAAATTTTTCACGTTGGTGCTTGCTTAGCTCTCTTGGAATGTGTTTAGACACCAAATAATTCACTAAATCAGCATACCATGGCTCACTTACCTTGATGGACAGCAGCTGCTCATCTGGGAATGTCTCTTGGATAGGCACGGCCTCCTCCTCATGCACCATACGGCTCAAGTGGTCAGCCACCACATTTTCACTCCCTTTCTTGTCCCGGATTTCAATATCGAACTCTTGGAGAAGAAGCATCCAGCAAATGAGTCTTGGTTTGGCCTCTTTCTTGGTGAACAAATACTTCAAAGCTGCATGGTCAGTGTAAATAATAACTTTAGTACCAAGTAAATAAGAACGAAACTTATCTAAAGCAAACACAACAGCAAGAAGTTCTTTTTCAGTGGTAGAGTAATTCGATTGTGTATCATTCAAGGTCCGAGATGTATAATAGATGACATGGGGCTTCTTGTCCTTCCTTTGTCCCAAAACAGCTCCTAATGCATAATCAGAAGCATCACACATAAGCTCAAAAGGAAGGCTCCAATCTGGTGGGACTATGATAGGGGCCGAAGTTAGCATCTCTTTGAGGTGTTTGAATGCCTTCTCACATTCCTCATCAAACACAAAAGTCACATCTTTCTGGAGGAGACGGCAAAAGGGGGTGGAGATCTTCGAAAAATCCTTGATGAATCGCCTATAGAAACCTGCATGTCCAAGAAAAGAACGAACCTCTCTAACCGAAGTAGGAGAGGGTAAGTAACGGACAAGGTCTATTTTTGATTTATCAACCTCAATTCCCCTTTCTGAAATGATATGACCTAAAACTATGCCTTGTTTTACCATAAAGTGACATTTTTCCCAATTCAAAACAAGGTTAGTTTCAATGCAACGTTTTAGAATCAAAGTGAGATTATCTAAGCACCCATCAAACGAATCCCCAAAAACACTAAAATCATCCATGAATACCTCAATAATCTTCTCCACAAAATCTGAAAAGATACTTACCATGCATCTTTGAAAGGTGGCAGGTGCATTGCATAAACCGAATGGCATGGGACGATAGGCAAAGGTACCAAAGGGGCACGTGAAAGTGGTCTTTTCTTGGTCATCCGGAGCTATAACAATCTGATTATCCCCAGAATAACCATCAAGAAAACAATAAAAAGAATGACCGGCTAACCTTTCAAGCATTTGATCAATGAACGGCAAAGGGAAGTGGTCCTTCCTCGTGGTGGCGTTTAGCTTCCTATAGTCGATGCACACTCTCCAACCTGTTTGGACATGTGTGGGCACAAGTTCATTCTCCGCATTCTTCACCACAGTGACCTCAGATTTCTTTGGAACACATTGCACCAGTGAAACCCAACGGCTATCCGAGATTGGATAAATCACTCCACAATCAAGAAGCTTTATAATCTCCTTCTTCACAACTTCCATCATTGGAGGGTTGAGTCGGCGTTGAGCCTCTCGAGTTGGTTTAGCCCCCTCCTCTAGAAGTATGCGATGCATGCATGTTGTAGGGCTAATCCCCCTAATATCGGCCAATGTCCACCCAATGGCTGTTTTGTGCTCTTTCAACACCCGAATTAACTTTCCTTCCTCTGTTGCCGTGAGTGTGGAGGACACAATGATGGGCAACGTCTCGTTATCTCCCAAAAAGACGTACTTCAAATGATCCGGCAATGGTTTAAGCTCAAGTACGGGTGCCTGAATCACTGAGGGTAACAACTTGTTAGTAGAAATTGGAATTGAAATTGGTTTTGAAGGCTTACCACGGTGCTGAGGTAGTGACTCTAGGGCAGCCACCATCTCGGCCTCTTCTTCAATTCTAGGCACGGCAATATTGGGTTTTTGCCCAATTCCTTTTGCAATTGTTGATTCAAGGGGATCCCTCTCCAAGGAATCAAGGTAATCCTGCGCCAATTCATCAAATATATCAATAGCAAAACAAGAATGATTTTCTTTAGGAAATTTAATAGTTTCATTAAGATTGAAATCAATAACTTCCCCATCAAATTCCATTGTCAACGTCCCTTTGAACACATCGATCTTGGTGCGGGCTGTTTTCATGAAAGGTCTCCCAAGGAGGATCGGCAATGGGGTAGAATGGGGTGTATCCTCCATGTCAAGCACATAAAAGTCCGCTGGAAAAATCAGATTTCCAACCTGCACCAAAACATCTTCCAAAACTCCTTTTGGATATGCATTAGAACGATCGGCTAATTGAATTATAACACCATCGTTTTCAAGCTCACCTAAGTTCATAGATGCATAAATAGAGTATGGCATGACATTAATTGAAGCTCCTAAGTCTAACATAGCATGTTCAAACTTAGTACTACCAATAACGCAAGGAATTGTAAAACTACCCAGATCTTTGCATTTAGGGGGTAATTTCCTTTGTAAAACAGCAGACACATTCTCACTTACTTGAACCACTTCTTTGTTAGAAATCCTTCTCCTTGTTGTACAAAGCTCTTCCAAAAACTTAGCATACCTTGGGACTTGCTTTATTGCATCAAGGAGTGGGATATTGACTTGAACTTTCCGAAATGTCTCTAGAATGTCTTTTTCAGCATCCTCTTTCTTTGATTGCCGCAACCTGCCAGGAAAGGGCACAATTAGTGGAGTAGAGCTAGAAGAATTCATATTGGAACTTACCTTGATGGTTGGGGATGGTTTAGAAGTGGGAATTGGCTGCTGCAAGGATTGTGCATTCCTTGCCGTGGGTTTGGGTGATTCATCCTCCTCCAATTGCAGCTTCTTGTCCTCTTCTTGACTTGATCTAGATGGTTGTGAATCAGTTCCAACCTGCTTACCACTTCTCAAATTGATTGCTTGGGCAGTTTCAAATCCTCCTTTAGGATTAACAACGGTTGAACTAGGCAATCTGCCTTGTTCTCGGAATTGGCCCATGAATTCAGCCATTTGCCCCATTTGTTTCTTCAATTCGTCCACCTCTTTAGCTTGATTTTTTATGCTCTGCACGTCCTGCGTCAAAGAGGTTAGTACTTGAAGAATTTTATCATTATTTAACGACGAACCTGAATTAGTTTGGGCCGAAGTTGGTTGAGGTTGTGGGGCTGCATACGGCCTTGGAAACATCCCAGGGGGCTGTCTAAATCCGCTTTGTGGCTGTGCTTGTTGAGAGTCCCTCCACTTGATGTTTGGATGATCTCTCCATCCCGGATTGTATGTGTTTGAGTATGGGTCGTGTCTTTGTTGGGTTTGGCCTTGAAAACCCACGGCTTGGGCAGTTTCCCACCCCCCATTCTCAATCAATTGAGGGCATTGATCGTTGAGATGTCCCTGCATAGAACACACTCCACATATGGCCGGCCCTTGTGCTTTGGTTCCATTCACAACCTGTGACAAAAGAAGAGTGAGATTAGCCATTTGAGATTGTAATTCTGAAATTGCATTTACCTCATTCACTTGTTGTTGCCGTGGCCCTTCTCTCTGTCCAACTCCTTCGTATTGTTGCACATTCAAGGCTCGATTTGCAATTAGAGTCTTGGCAGCCACGGGTGTTTTGTCAACCAAAGTGATAGGAGCATATTTATGCGACTTAGTAGCTTGTTTTCATGCATTTACGTTGTTAGTTCTTAGTTAATTTTGTATTTTAAGCTATTTTCGTGTGTTTGTAGGTTCTAAGTGTCAAAATGGCAAAAAGAAGCAATTTGGAGCATTCTAGAGCACTTTTGGGCCAAGATTGGGTAGTGCAAGCGTGGAGGCAAGTTGATGGACGAAATTGAAGATATAAAGGCTTGAAATCAGCTAAGAAGATGGAAGAAAGAAGTCAAAGATAAGAAGATAAGGAATCAGCTCAAAAGAAGGAGAATTATCCAAAACATTATCCAAAACAACCTTATCTTATCTTATCTTATCCAATCCTTATCCAATCTTATCCTAATCTTATCCTAACCTGTTTTCTTCAGTTTAGGGGACTCAAAACCTGATTTCTAGAAGTCCTATCCGTTCTCCTACAAAAGTGGCGCCCCAAACTCTTCTAGAAACCCCAAAATCTGCCACAAAACACATTCTTTCTAGAAGCCTATAAATCTGGCGCCTCTCTCCTTTCTAGAAGGCCTTTGCCTTGCCTTGCACTCAATTCCCTGCCTTATCCAAGCCATGCTGTGCATCCCTATCCCTTTTCCTCTCAGATTCTGATTTGTTAGCCTATTTTCCTGTGGATTTGGGTTCTACAAATCCTTCTCAGAAATCAATTAGGCCATAATCCTTTTTCCTACATATTCTGCCGCACCCAGGGTCCTAATCCCTTGCTTACGCTGAGTCCAAGTCCTAAACCGATTCCCCTAGGGTTTGCCATGCTATATATACATATTTCCAAGCCTTGCCGCAGACCACCACCCATCCATAAGAATTCTACACCCCCATATACATTCAGAAATCCATATTTTGCTGCAGAGAAGGGAAGACAAGGCCTTGCCTTGGCTTCCATTGGAGAAGGTGATAGGAGCATATTTATGCACCTTAGTTAGCTTGTTCTTGTGCATTTATGTTGTTTTTCTTTAGTTAAAGTAGTCTTTTAAGCTAGTTTGATGTATTTTCAGGTTCTAAGGGCAAGTATGCAAAAAGAAGCAATTTGGAGCATTCTAGAGCATTTTTTGGCCAAGATTGGGTAGTGCAAGCATGGAGGCAAGTTGATGGACGAAATTGAAGATATAAAGGCTTGAAATCAGCTAAGAAGATGGAAGAAAGAAGTCAAAGACAAAGAAGATAAGGAATCAGCTCAAAAGAAGGAGAATTATCCAAAACATTATCCAAAACAACCTTATCTTATCTTATCTTATCTTATCCAATCCTTATCTTATCTTACCGAATCTTATCCTAATCTTATCCTAACCTGTTTTCTTTAGTTTAGGGGACTTAAAACCTGATTTCTAGAAGTCCTATCCATTCTCCTACAAAAGTGGCGCCCCAAATCCTTCTAGAAACCTCAAAATCTGCCA
Organism: Heteromeles arbutifolia; assembly: GCA_024362995.1. Lineage (NCBI taxonomy): Eukaryota > Viridiplantae > Streptophyta > Magnoliopsida > Rosales > Rosaceae > Heteromeles > Heteromeles arbutifolia. The sequence goes on from JANCRC010000012.1 coordinate 22,173,123, forward strand.
CAAAACACATTCTTTCTAGAACCCTGAAAATCTGGCGCCTCCTTCCCTTCTAGAATCATTTTTCCTTCCTTGCAAGGCATTCCTTGCCCTTATCCTATTGTGCCGCACCTCTCAGGCCCTTTTTCTTGTGGATTTGGGTTCTACAAATCCTTTTCAGAAATTAACTGGACCACAATTCATTTTCCAAATTAATTGCCGCACCCTAGGGCCCTAATCCTAGTCTTCTGCTAAGTCCAAGTCCTAAACTGATTTCCCTAGGGTTTGCTATGCTATATATACATATTTTCAATCCTTGCTGCAGACCACCACCCATTCATACGAATTCTACACACCACCCTCCATACACACCATTCTCGCCAGAATTCCTTCCCCAACCTTAGCCGCGCCTATCCTTCACCATTCTCCATAGTTTCTGACCTAATTCACTACCTGCCACACCATACATCCATCCTAGCCAATAACCCAGCCTTCTACACCATTCATAACCCCCAAAATCTGTCCCTAGACCTTGTGCCACAGCATAGAGGAGGAGAAGGAGCCTTGGACGTGCATGCCATTCAAGTTTGAATTGCTGGAAGTTTTAGGTGTTTCCTTTCCTTTGATTTCAATGTTTAAATTCAATACTCTTTGTTCTGTGAGTCTGAGGACCTAAACCCCCCTTGGCTAGGGGGGATTCGAAACCATGTTTATGCTTGCTATATGACTTGATTACCTCTAATTGCGTTTCATAAATTGTGATTTCAATTTACTTATCTATTTTGAATTAAACTGATTTGTGTGTGTTGGTTGAGAGTGCACGCTTAATTGTCATGCATAAATCTAATGCTAGGATATAAGGAAGTTTCACCTAATCGTTACAGAATTATATTCACAAGTAGTAAAGGTTGATGATCTCAATTGTGTTAAGTAAATTCTTGGCATAAGTTTCATGCAATTCATAGTAACGAATGCCTCGTCAATGCTTATGGTTTTCATAGAACTTAATGATTCTTGCTTGTATTTCTATTATGCAATTCATGTAGGGAACTTGTGGGGAATGCTTTGGGTTGTCGTATGCAATCATCCAATTCAATAACGTTAGGAGAATCTGAGGGTTAATTAGTGCAATTCACGGTTAATCTGGGGCGTTGAGAATTCATAGTTTATTGAAAAGCAACTGGAAATCGTCTTGTATGCAAGTATGTCATGTGTGGAGAAGAACCTCCTAGTTATCCCATCATCCAGAGTTTTCACCCAATTTCGTGCAGATTTCATTAGTACTTTAAAGTTTATGTTTTGTTTTCAAATTAGTCAAAACCCAATCCCCCTTTACTTTGTTGAGTCATATTAGTTAGAAACTGTTTTAGTTTGTGTTTTTGAGTGTTTTGAGTCAAGTTAAAACTTATTTTCGTCCAAAATTGTTTTTAGAGTCCAAAACAGCCAGTTTGTGTTTTTAAGGCAGTTTTGAGTGTTTGTTTGCTGTTTTGAGTCTTTTGGTTTGTTTCAGTGTTTTAGAGTTTAGTTTTGCATTCTTTGAGTCTAATTTAGTGTTTTAACTTTGTTTTAAGTTTTTGAGTCAGTTTTCAAGTGATTTAGCAATCCCTCCTAATCCCCGGCCTAGAACGATCCCTACTTACATACTTTGCTACAATTGATAAAAAGAGGGTTTAATTTGTGTGCTTATATATTTTGCATCAGAAGGAGGAGTTCTTTCTTCTCTTGTTTCGTTTCTATGTTAAATTTAATTTGTTTTTCAATTATGTTGAACATGTGGAACTAATTTCGTTTTAGTTAGAGGTGGATTCAAAGCCATGGACATATGTTTGATATGAATTGATTACCTTCAGTTATTGTTTCATAAATTGTGAATGTGATTTACTTATCTGTTTTATGAAGAACTTGTTCTTGTGTGTTGATTAAGGAGGCCTACTTAGTTTACATGCATGAATTTGATACTAGGATATAAGGGAATTTCACCTAATCGTTAGGAACTTATATTCACAAGTAGTAAAGATTGCTAGTCACAATTGTGTTAAGTAAATCCTAGGCAAGAGTAACATGCGTATTCCATAGTTATGAATGCCTTGTCAATGTTTATGGTTTCCATGGAACTTAATGATCTTTGATATGTATCTCTATCATGCGTCTTCCATAGTTAGGGAACTTGATAAGAATAATTTGGTTGTGATGCGTTATCCATTCAATTCAATGAACTTAGGGAAATATGGGAATTAATTAGTTCAATACAATTAATTCGAAGCATTGTCATTCATGGTTTATCGAAAGAATAACTGGAAATCAATTCGTATGCATATGTTCATGTGTGGAGAGGAACCCTCTAACTAGTTTTCACCCCTGAATTCACCTTTATCTCTTTCAATTTACTTTGTTTGCTTAAATCTGCTTAGTTTTGCTTAATTCGTCCAAAAAAAACCCCCAGTTCTTAATTGAGTCTTAGTTTGTTTAAATTCGTCCAAATCTGTCCCCTTTTAGTGTTTTGAGTCTAACTAGTCCAAAAGTCATCCAATTCACCCCTTAGAACCTGTTTTGAGTCTGTTTAAGTTAGTTTTGTTGTTTTGAGTCTCTAGTGTCTAGAATCTGCCTAGTTGAGTTTTATTTGTTGTTTTAAGTTTGTTTTGTGTTATTTGAGTCAAGTTAGGTTGTCTAGAGTTAAAATTCGTTCAGATTGATCCATAGTACCTGTTTTCATTGTCTAGAGTCCAGTTTTAGTGTTTTAGAGTTTAATTTGTATAGATTAGCATCCCTTCTAATCCCCGGCCTTAAACGATCCCTAGTTTCATATACTACGTCGATAGGGTTTTAATTTGAGTGTCAAGTAATTCTCACATCACAAAGCTCCTCCCGCTGAAGCATCAAGCATTTGTCTCTCAATGGGGAGAAGTCCTTCATAGAAATATTGGAGGAGAAGCTCTTCTTTCATTTGGTGTTGTGGACAAGAAGCAACAAGCGCCTTGAAACGCTCATAATAGGCTGGAAATGATTCCCCTTGGTTTTGTTGAATGCCACTTATCCTTTTCCTCAAGAGAATGACTCTTGAAGTTGGGAAAAATTTCTCTAAGAATGCGCGCTTCATGCTTTCCCACGAAGTAACGGTTCCAGGTGCTAGTTCGTAGAGCCAATCCTTAGCCTTTTCCAAAAGAGAGAATGGAAAGGCTTTCATCTTCAATATACTCCCATCAACATTGACAGGGGTCATGCTTGAACAAACCACTTCAAATTCCTTCAAGTGCTTGTTCGGATCTTCCATGGACAACCCGTGGAATTTGGGGATGTGGTGCAACAAGCTAGACTTCAATTCAAACTCCTCAGTCTTGCCTTGAGCCGCCGTAGGATATTGAATGCATAAAGGGGTTGCATTGTCCAATCCCGAGGCTGAAAGTTCTTTGATTGTTCGGTTATCTGCAGCCATGTCGTGCTCCTCTTCCAAATCCTCTTCAATTTCAACTTCAGATTCGGAATTAGAACTTGAACTAAGTAGATCAGGTTCTGGGTGCTTCCTCTTCCTTCTCAAATCTCGCTCAAAATCGTCGTTAAACTCCAAGATATGTGCGTGAACGGGTTGAGAACTTCGAGTCATACACTAGTACCTAAAACACAGACAACAAAACAAATCAGAAAATTAAGCAAAACAGAAACAAAAACAAGTTAAAATACACGGCAGAAACTAGGGAGATTAGCAAGTTTGCTAATCCCCGGCAATGGCGCCAAAATTTGATGTGAGAATTACTTGACACTCAAATTAAAACCCTATCGACGTAGTATATGAAAGTAGGGATCGTTTAAGGCCGGGGATTAGAAGGGATGCTAATCTATACAAATTAAACTCTAAAACACTAAAACTGGACTCTAGACAATGAAAACAGGTACTATGGGTCAATCTGAACGAATTTTAACTTCAAACAACTTAAAACAACCTAACTTGACTCAAACAAACCAAAACAAACTTAAAACAACAAATAAAACTCAACTAGACAGATTCTAGACACTAGAGACTCAAAACAGGCTAAATAGACTCAAAACAACAAAACTAACTTAAACAGACTCAAAACAGGTTCTAAGGGGTGAATTGGATGACTTTTGGACTAGTTAGACTCAAAACACTAAAAGGGGACAGATTTGGACGAATTTAAACATACTAAGACTCAATTAAGAACTAGGGGGGTTTTTGGACGAATTAAGCAAAACTAAGCAGATTTAAGCAAACAAAGTAAATTGAAAGAGATAAAGGTGAATTCAGGGGTGAAAACTAGTTAGAGGGCTCCTCTCCACACATGAACATATGCATATGAATTGATTTCCAGTTATTCTTTCGATAAACCATGAATGACAATGCTTTGAATTAATTGTATTGCACTAATCAATTCCCAGATTTCTCTAAGTTCATTGAATTGAATGGATAACGCATCACAACCAAATTATTCTTATCAAGTTCCCTAACTATGGAATACGCATGATAGAGATACATATCAAAGATCATTAAGTTCCATGGAAATCATAAACATTGACAAGGCATTCATAACTATGGAATACGCATGTTACTCTTGCCTAGGATTTACTTAACACAATTGTGACTAGCAATCTTTACTACTTGTGAATATAAGTTCCTAATGATTAGGTGAAATTCCCTTATATCCTAGCATCAAATTCATGCATGCAAACTAAGTATGCATCCTTAATCAACACACAAGAACAAGTTCTTAATAAAACAGTTAAGCAAACCACATTCACAATTTATGAAACAATAACTGAAGGTAATCAATTCATATCAAACATATGTCCACGGCTTTGAATCCACCTCTAACTAAAACGAAATTAGTTCCACATGTTTAACATAATTGAAAAGCAAGTTAAATTAAACATGAAGATCAAACAAGAGAAGAAAGAACTCCAAGAAACTCCAATGGTTGCACGGCAAGCCTTCTCTTCTCTTCTCTGCCGCAAAGTATGGTTTTCTGAATGTATATGGGGGTGGTTGGATGGTATGGTGCGGCAGAGGGTGAATTAGGTCAGAAACTATGGAGAATGGTGAGGGAAGGGTGCAGCAGAGAGTGGTGGGTGATTTCTGGCGTGAATGATGTATATGGAGGGTGGTGAAACCTGCGGCAACCCTCTAAACTTGTATATATAGGCACCACGAACCCTAGGGTAATCAGATTAGGGCTAGGACTCAGCATAAACAAGGAATTAGGGCCCTAGGTGCGGCAGAAATTGTGAATCCATTAGGAAAAAAGATTGTGGCCCAATTGATTTCTGAAAAGGATTTGTAGAACCCAAATCCACAAGGAAAAGGCTTAATAAGTCAGAATCCAAGAGGGAATGGGAGTGAGAAGGCACGGCACAAAGGGATAAGGCAGGGAGTCTTGCAAGGCAAGGAAAAAACCTTCTAGAAAGGAGGGAGGCGCCAGATTTTTAGGCTTCTAGAAAGAATGTGTTTCCGGGCAGATTTTGGGGTTTCTAGAAGAGTTTGGGGCGCCACTTTTGTAGGGGAATGGATAGGACTTCTAGAGATCAGGTTTTAAGTCCCCTAAACTGAAGAAAACAGGTTAGGATAAGATTAGGATAAGATAAGATAAGGATTGGGTAAGATAAGATAAGGATAAGGTTGTTTTGGATAATTCTCCTTCTTTTGAGCTGATTCCTTATCTTCTTTATCTTTGACTTCTTTCTTCCATCTTCTTAGCTGATTTCAAGCCTTTATATCTTCAATTTCGTCCATCAACTTGCCTCCATGCTTGCACTACCCAATCTTGGCCCAAAAATGCTCTACAATGCTCCAAATTGCTTCTTTTTGCCATTTTGACACTTAGAACCTACAAACACACGAAAATAGCTTAAAATACAAAATTAACTAAGAACTAACAACGTAAATGCATGAAAACAAGCTAACTAAGTCGCATAAATATGCTCCTATCACTTTTCAAACCTTTTCACATACTTTCCTTTTTCTTCTCTTTTTCTCACGAAATTTCTTCTTTATTTTTTTTTCTTTTTTCTTCTTCTCACCCGTGCCCTTTTGTTTATTTTGGCACACAACACTGTACAACCTCCCCCACACTTGATTGCTGCCTAATAACGAACAAAGGGAATTCACTCTAGGTCATGCTTCACTATGCCTTAAGAACAAGGGTAAGGATGATCCTAATCTAGGCTAGGTAAGGATAATATGGTTAACAAAGAAAATAGGCTAAATATGGCTCAAAGGGGCTAAACCTACAATACATATGCAAAGGTTGAGGCTTTGTGGCTCTGGTTTAACTAAACAACTTCATCTTGTTATTTGTTATGCTAATCAATTTCATGCTTTGAATGAAACGGGCATGAGTTCTAGTATTTGGAACTATAGTGATGAAACGCATTCTAAGTAGCAACCAAGCAAAAAAAAAAAAAAAAAAAAAAAAATATGAGATCATGCAACGACTTTAGAAAACAAGAATGCACAGATTAATAACTCTCCAAACAAAGTATAAGCTCAAGTCTCTCAGGGTTGTAGCGTTATTTTGAGTTGCTTCCTTCAAGCATGTTACAAAAACTGATTTTTTTCCTTTTTGTGATTACTGATGCGAAATATATAAGCACACAAATTAAACCCTCTTTTTATCAATTGTAGCAAAGTATGTAAGTAGGGATCGTTCTAGGCCGGGGATTACGAGGGATTGCTAAACCACTTGAAAACTGACTCAAAAACTTAAAACAAAGTTAAAACACTAAATTAGACTCAAAGAATGCAAAACTATACTCTAAAACACTAAAACAAACCAAAAGACTCAAAACAGCAAACAAACACTCAAAACTGCCTTAAAACCACTTTCTGGGCAGTTTTGAGCACTAAGGAAGAATTTGGACGAAAACAGTTTATAACTTGACTCCAGACACTTAAAAACACAAACTAAATTGATTTCTAACTAACTTGACACTTCAAAATAAAGGGGGAATTGGTTTTGACGAATTTGAAAACAAAACAAAAACTTTGTAAAACAAAACAGATTGTAAAACGAAATTGGTTTAAGTTAATCGATGGAAGGCTAGCTAAGGGGTTCTTCTCCACACATGTCATACTTGCATACAAAACGATTTCTAATTGCAATTCAATAAACTCTCAGATTTCCCTTATGTCAATGAATTGGATGGAAACTGCGCATCACAATCAAATTATTCTTCAAGAGTTCTCTATATGAAAGCGCATACTAGAGATACAATCAAAGATCATTACGTTCAATGGAAATCATAAGTATTGACGAGGCACTTGTAACTATGAAAGCGCATGATACTTATGCCAAGAACTTACTTAACACAATTGAGATCATCAACCTTTACTACTTGTGAATATAAAGTTGTAACGATTAGGTGAAACTTCCTTATATCCTAGCATTAGATTTATGCATGACAATTAAGCGTGCACTCTCAACCAACACACACAAATCAGTTTTAATATGAACAGATAAGTAAATTGAAATCACAATTTATGAATCACAACTAGAGGTAATCAAATCATATAGCAAGCATAAACATGGTTTCGAATCCCCCCCTAGCCAAAGGGGGTTTAGTTCCTCATACGTACAGAACAAAGAGTATTGAATTTAAACATTGAAATCAAAGGAAAGAAAACACCTAAAACTTCCAGCAATTCAAACTTGAATGGCATGCACGTCCCAGGGCTCCTTCTCCTCCTCTTTGCTGCGGCACAAGGTCTTGGGACAGGTTTAGGGGGTTATGAATGGTGTAGAAGGCTGGGTTAATGGCTAGGATGGATGTATGGTGCCGCAGGTAGTGAATTAGGTCAGAAACTATGGAGAATGGTGAAGGATAGGTGCGGCAGAGAGTGGTGGATGATTTCTGGCGTGAATGATGTATATGGAGGGTGGTGTAACCTGCGGCAACCCTCTAAACTTATATATATAGGCACCACAAACCCTAGGGTAATCAGATTAGGACTTCTAGAAAGCCAAATCCATCCAGAAATAGGTTCAAAACAATCAGATTTCTCATGGGAAAGGACCTAAGGTGCGGCAGATTTGGATAAGGGCAGGGAATGCCTTGCAAGTCAAGGAAATCAGGTTTTCTAGAAGAGAAGGAGACGCCAGATTTTTAGGGCTCTAGAAGGAATGTGTTTTGTGGCAGATTTTGAGGTTTCTAGAAGGATTTGGGGCGCCACTTTTATAGGACAAGGGATAGGACTTCTAGAAATCAGGTTTTAAGTCCCCTAAACTGAAGAAAACAGGTTAGGATAAGATTAGGATAAGATTGGATAAGATAAGGTAAGATAAGATAAGGATTGGATAATGTTAAGATAAGATAAGGTAAGGATTGGATAATGTTTTGGATAATTCTCCTTCTTTTGAGCTGATTCCTTATCTTCTTTATCTTTGACTTCTTTCTTCCATCTTCTTAGCTGATTTCAAGCCTTTATATCTTCAATTTCGTCCATCAACTTGCCTCCATGCTTGCACTACCCAATCTTGGCCCAAAAATGCTCTAGAATGCTCCAAATTGCTTCTTTTTGCATACTTGCCCTTAGAACCTGAAAATACATCAAACTAGCTTAAAAGACTACTTTAACTAAGGAAAAACAACATAAATGCACAAGAACAAGCTAACTAAGGTGCATAAATATGCTCCTATCAATTACATGTGAATTCATGAATGTCAACTATAACCAAGCATAAACCAAAGAGCACATTAAACTTCAATCCATGTTTGTAGCTTTCTTTAACAGTCATGCAATTAAAAACCAAATCCTCATCATTGTGTTGGAAGGTACCCTAAGACACAAACACACAAAAACGACTATTTTTGGTATTTTCAAAACTTTTTTCGATTTTTTTTTTTTCAAAATTTTCGTATTTTTCTTTCAAGACATATAAAAACACTTCAAAACACCCTAAAAACACTCAAAAACAATGAAAAACAACTTTAGAAGTGATAGGTGATAAAAAAACCCACGAATTTTTCATGAAAACACTTTGTTTACCCCCCCACACTTAAACCAAACATTGTCCTCAATGTTTCAAACATAGACTCACACACAAGCAAGCAAACAACACAACTGACAAACCTAATAAAGATGGCAAAGTAAAAGCAATAAAGAGTAGGGTTTAGGAACGCAAATCTGGTTGTGGAGCTAGAGCCTAGGTCTTCTTTATTTGCAAGGGTTGCCTCCCAAGAAGCGCTTGCTTTAACGTCTTCTAGCCGGACAAATCCTGCATTTTAGGCTTCATTGGAGCCCACGGCATAGAGGGGTATGTCCTCCACGTTATGCTCCACAAAATTCTCATAATACGGCTTCAAACGATGTCCGTTCACCTTGAATTCTTGTCCTGTTTTTAGACTTTGGATGTGAACTGCACCATAAGGAAAAATGTTCGTAACAACAAAGGGTCTGCTCCATCTAGAACGTAACTTACCTGGAAACAATTTAAGGCGCGAATTGTAAAGTAACACTTTCTGCCCCCTGGAGAACGTCTTGCTTCGAATCATCTTGTAGTGAAAGGCCTTCGTCTTCTCTTTGTAGATTCGAGCGTTGTTGTAAGCATCATTCCTAATCTCTTCAAGCTCATTCAATTGAAGTTTTCTATGAACTCCTGCGGCATCTATGTCCATATTGAAGGTCTTAACTGCCCAATGCGCCTTGTGCTCTAATTCAACGGGAAGATGGCATGGTTTCCCATAGATGAGCCGAAATGGGGACATGCCAATGGGTGTTTTGTATGCCGTACGATACGCCCATAGTGCATCATTCAAGCGCAAGCTCCAATCCTTTCACGTTGGCCCAACTGTCTTCTCTAAAATCTGCTTGATTTCACGATTTGAAACCTCGGCTTGCCCACTCGTTTAAGGATGATAATGCGTTGAAACTTTATGCGTGACATTGTACTTTTTGAGCAGCGCCTCGATGGTTCTACTGCAAAAATGGGACCCTCCATCACTGATAAGTACTCGTGGCATGCCAAACCTACCAAATATGTTAGTTCTAACAAAATCTGCAACAACTTTAGAATCATTAGTGCGGGTGGCTTTTGTTTCCACCCATTTCGAGACATAATCGACCGCAAGTAAAATATAATTAAAACCATGCAATGAAGAAAAAGGACCCATAAAATCAATACCCCAAACATCAAAAATTTCAACAATAAAGATAAGGGTCTGCGGCATTTGGTCCTTTGGGCCTATATTGCCCGTTCTTTGGCAACGGTCACAAGTAACACAAAACGTCCTTGCATCCTTAAAGATTGTAGGCCAATAGAATCCACATTCTAACACTTTAAGGGCTGTGCGTTGTGTGCCAAAGTGTCCCCCACATGCATAAGTGTGACAGAAACTTAAAATTGAGTTAAACTCCGAATTATGCACACACCTACGTATAATCTGATCAGGGCAATACTTCTGACAGAAGCATATTTATGCGACTTAGTTAGCATGTTTTCTTGCATTTTCTTAGTTAGTTTCTACTTATTATAGTGTTTTAAGCTATTTTCGTGTGTTTGTAGGTTTTAAGTGTCAAGATGGCAAAAAGAAGCAATTTGGAGCATTCTAGAGCATTTTTGGGCCAAGATTGGGTAGTGCAAGCATGGAGGCAAGTTGATGGACGAAATTGAAGATATAAAGCCTTGAAATCAGCTAAGAAGATGGAAGAAAGAAGTCAAAGAGAAAGAAGATAAGGAATCAGCTATAAAGAAGGGGAATTATCCAAATCCAACCTTATCTTATCCAAATCTTATCTTATCTTATCCTAATCTTATCCTAACCTGTTTTCTTCAGTTTAGGGGACTTAAAACCTGATTTCTAGAAGTCCTATCCCTTGTCCTATAAAAGTGGCGCCCCAAATACTTCTAGAAACCCCAAAATCTGCCACAAAACACATTCTTTCTAGAACCCTGAAAATCTGGCGCCTCCTTCCCTTATAGAATCCTTTTTCCTTGCCTTGCAAGGCATTCCCTGCCCTTATCCTATTGTGCCGCACCTCTCAGGCCCTTTCCCTCTTGGATTCTGATTGTTAGTCCCTTTTCCTTGTGGATTTGGGTTCTACAAATCCTTTTCAGAAATTAACTGGACCACAATTCCTTTTCCAAATTAATTGCCGCACCCTAATCCTATTTTTCTGCTAAGTCCAAGTCCTAAACTGATTTCCCTAGGGTTGGCTATGCTATATATACATATTTCCAAGCCTTCCCACACACCACCACCGATCCATACGAATTCTACACACCTCTACACATCTCAGCCATTCCAAACACCATTCAAAAACCCTAAACCACTTGTGCCACAGCCTTGCAAGGAGGAAGGAGAGGAGGAGCAGCTTTGGAGCGTGTTGCACCCAATCTGGAGTGCTGGGCGTTCTTAGGTGTTTTCTACCTTATGTTTTCGATGTTTAATTTAATTTTCCTTTGTCTTGCTGTAGTTATGAGAGGCTAAACTCGTTTTTAGCTAGAGGCTACTTTGAAACCATGATTTTGTGTGTGATATGACTTGATAAATTTCAGTTACAGATTCTTGAAGTATGAATGCAATTGGCTTAACTGTTTGAATTAGAACTTATTTCTGTTTGTTGATTGAGGGTCGACACTTAATTGGCATGCATAAATTTGATGCTAGGATATAAGTAAGTTTCACATAATCGTTACAAACTTACGTTCACAAGTAGTAAAGGTTGCTGGAACAATCGTGTTAAGTTCAATTCTTGGTGTGAGTAACATGATGTCATAGTTATGAATGCCTCGTTGGTGTGAGAATTACTTGACACTCAAATTAAAACCCTATCGACGTAGTATATGAAAGTAGGGATCGTTTTAGGCCGGGGATTAGAAGGGATGCTAATCTACACAAATTAGACTCTAAAACAATAAACTGGACTTTAAACAATGAAAACAAGTACTAGGGATCAATTTGGACGAATTTTAACTCTAGACACCTTTAAACAACCTAACTTGACTCAAATAACTCAAAACAAACTCAAAACAGCAAATAGAATTCAATTAAACAGTTTCTGGACTCTAAAGACTCAAAACAAGCTAAATAGACCTAAAACACACAAAACAAGTTATCTAGACTCTAAACTAACACCTAAGATTGATTTGAACGAAATTAAGACTCAAATTGACTCAAAAGACTAAAAGACTCAAGATTTGACGAATTTAGACTATCTTAACACAAATTAAGAGCAAGGGATTGTTTGAAAACGGATTTAAACTTAAGCAAAACAGAATTGTAAACTAGACTTAGTTTTGTACGAAATTGGTGATTTAAATGGGTGAATGGCTAGTTAGAGGGATCCTTATCCACACATAAACATATGCATACAACTTGATTCCCAGTTACTCTTTCAATAAACCATGAATGACAATGTTCCGAATTAATTGTATTGAACTAATCAATTCCCAGATTTCCCTAGATTCATTGAATTGAATGGATAACGCATCACAACCAAATTATTCTTTCTCAAACTCCCTAACTATGGAATACGCATGATAGAGACATTCAACAAAGATCATTAAGTTCAATGGAAATCATGAACATTGACAAGGCATTCATAACTATGGAAGACGCATGTTAATCCAGCCTAGGGTTTACTTAACATGATTGTGACTAGCAACCTTTACTACTTGTGAATATAAGTTCATAACGATTAGGTGAAATTCCCTTATATTCTAGCATCAAATTCATGCATGTAAACTAAGTATGCATCCTTAATCAACACACAAGAACAAGTTCTTAATAAAACAGATAAGTAAACCACATTCACAATTTATGAAATCATAACTGGAGTAAATCAAATCATAAGAAACATATATTCATGGCTTCAAATTCCCCCTCTAACTAATAGGGGTTTAGTTCCTCATGATAGCAATTAAACAAAGAAAACTGAATTGAAACATTGAAAACAAAGATAGACAACACCTAAGAACGCTCCAGCAGTAGTCACGACTTAGAGTGGCACCTTCTCCTTCCTTCCTTGAATAGCTGCGGCACAAGAGGGGTTTTCTGGGTTTGTGTGGATGATATGGCACGGCAGAGGGTGAATTAGGTCAGAAACTATGGAGAATGGTGAAGGAAAGGGGCAGCAGAGAGTGGTGGATGATTTCTGGCGTGAATGATGTATATGGAGGGTGGTATGTACGGCAAAGGGTTGATTAATGTATATATAGGCACCAAAAACCCTAGGTGAATCAGATTAGGACTTCTAGAAAGCCAAATCCATCCAGAAATAGGCTCAAAACAATCAGATTTCCAATGGGAAAGGGCCTAAGGTGCGGCAGATTTGGATAAGGAGGGATAAGGCTTCTAGAAAGCCTTGCAAGGCAAGGAAATCAGGTTTTCTAGAAGGCTAGGTGCGGCAAGGCTTAGGGTTTCTAGAAACTTAATTTAAATGTCCCCCAATCAGAAAATAAACCCTCATTGTACCAGGAATTGAATTAGAAAAGGATTAGGATAGGATAAGGTTTGTTAAGATAAGATAAGGGTTGGATAAGATAAGATAAGATAAGGTTGTTTGGATAATGTTTTGGATAATTCTCCTTCTTTTGAGCTGATTCCTTATCTTTGATGTTTTGAATTTATTTCTCCAACCTTGAAACATATTCCTAACTCCATTTAGACTCCAAATTCGTCCATCTTCATGCCCATTGCTTGTGCTATCCATTCCAAGCCCAGATTTGCTCTAAAATGCTCCAAAATGCATCTTTTTGCCAACTTTGCTTCTTGGACCTAAAAACACACGAAAATGACTTTAAACACTATACTAAGCAACAAATAGCTAAGCAAATGCAAGAAAACACACTAACTAAGTCGCATAAATATGCTCCTATCACTCGTCAATGCTTATGATTATTGAGCATAATGATCTCTGATTGTGTCTCTATTATGATGTCATGTAGGGAAATTGATGAGAATAACTTGGTTGTAGATGAGTTGTCCGTCCAATTCAATGAAATTAGGAGAATCTGAGGGTTAATTAGTGATTGACACGGTTAATTTGGGGCATTGTCATTCGTAATTCAATGAAAACGTAACTGGAAGTCAAGTTATATGCATATAAGTCATGTGTGGATAAGGAAACCTCTAGCTAGTTCACCATCCATCCTAAAAACCCAATTTCGTCTAAATCTGCCTGGTTTAAAGTCTGTGTTAGTTTTAACTTATTTTCTGATTGGGGGACATTTAAATTAAGTTTCTAGAAACCCTAAGCCTTGCCGCACCTAGCCTTCTAGAAAACCTGATTTCCTTGCCTTGCAAGGCTTTCTAGAAGCCTTATCCCTCCTTATCCAAATCTGCCGCACCTTAGGCCCTTTCCTATTGGAAATCTGATTGTTTTGAGCCTATTTCTGGATGGATTTGGTTTTCTAGAAGTCCCAATCTGATTCACTTAGGGTTTTTGGTGCCTATATATATTAAAACACCCTTTGCCGTGCACACCACCCTCCATACACAACCATTCACGCCAGAAATCATCCACCACCCCCTGCCGTGCCATATCATCCACACAAACCCAGAAAACCCCTCTTGTGCCGCAGCTATTCAAGGAAGGAAGGAGAAGGTGCCACTCTAAGTCGTGACTATTGCTGGAGCGTTCTTAGGTGTTGTCTATCCTTGGTTTCAATGTTTCAATTCAGTTTTCTTTGTTTAATTGCTGTCATGAGGAACTAAACCCCTATTAGTTAGAGGGGGAATTTGAAGCCATGAATATATGTTTCTTATGATTTGATTCACTCCAGTTACGATTTCATAAATTATGAATGTGGTTTACTTTTCTGTGCTTATTAAGAACTTGTTTATGTATGTGGGTTGGGGGTCGACACTTAGTTTACAAGCATGAATTTGATGCTAGAATATAAGGGAATTTCACCTAATCGTTATGAACTTATATTCACAAGTAGTAAAGGTTGCTAGTCACAATTGTGTTAAGTAAACCCTAGGCAGGAGTAACATGCGTATTCCATAGTTATGAATGCCTTGTCAATGTTTATGATTTCCATGGAACTTAATGATCTTTGATATGTATCTCTATCATGCGTATTCCATAGTTAGGGAACTTGATAAGAATAATTTGGTTGTGATGCGTTATCCATTCAATTCAATGAACTTAGGGAAATCTGGGAATTAATTAGTTCAATACAATTAATTCGGAACATTGTCATTCATAGTTTATCGAAAGAGTAACTGGGAATCAAGTTGTATGCATATGTTTATGTGTGGATAAGGATCCCTCTAACTAGCCATTCACCCTTCTTAATTCATCAAAATTCGTTTTTTAAAGTGTTTTATGCAAAGTTTCTGTTTTAGTTTTAAATTCGTCAAAAACAATCCCCCTTTCATTTAAACTTGTTTTCAGAGTCAAAATCTGTTTTGTTTTAGTCTTTTGAGTCTTTTAAAGTTCTATTTTCGTCAAAATTACTTGTTAGGTCTAGAATTGAGTCCTTTTGATTGTTTCTTGCTGTTTTGAGTGTTTTAAGTTAGTTTTGAGTCAATAGACTCTAGTTTAGTGTTTTTGAGTCTAATTTGTGTTGATTAGCATCCCTAGTTAATCCCCGGTTTAGAACGATCCCTACTTGCATCTTTACTACAATCGTCATCAATAGGGTTTAATTTGTGTGTCAAGTAATTCTCACATCAAATTTTGGCGCCTATTGATTTGCGTTTCTAAACCCTACTCTTTATTGTTTTTCCTTTGCCATCTTGTTATGTTAGTTAGTTGTGTTGATTGCTGTTTGTTTTGTGTGAGTTTATGTTTGAAACATTGAGGACAATGTTTGGTTTAAGTGTGGGGGGGTAACAAAGTGTTTTTGCATGAAATTCGTGGGTTTTTATCACCTATCACTTTGAATGTTGTTTTCAGTGTTTTTAAGTGTTTTTAAGCTGTTTTTCAGTCTTTTAGTGTGTTTTGAAAAGAAAATCCGAAAATACCATAAAAATTTGAAAAATTATTTTGAAAAACCCAAAAAGAGTTGTTTTTGTGTGTTTGTTTGTGTCTTAGGGTACCTTCCAACACAATGATGAGGATTTGGTTTTTAATTGCATAACTGTTAAAGAAAGTTACAAACTTGGATGAAAGTTTGATATGCTCTTTGGTTTATGCTTGGTTATAGTTGACATTCATGAATTCACATGTAATCACAAAAAGGATAAAATCAGTTTTTGTAACATGCTTGAAGGAAGTAACTCAAACTAACGCTACAACCCTGAGAGACTTGAGCTTAAAACGTTCTTTGGAGAGTTAAAATCTGTGCATTCTTTGTTTTCTAAAGTCGTTGCATGATCTCATTATTCTTTGCTTGGTTGCTACTTGGAATGCGTTTCATTATTTAGTCCAAATACTAGAACTCATACCCGTTTTATTCAAAGCATGAAATTGATTAGCATAACACATAATCAAGATGAAGTTGTTTAGTTTAAAACCAGAGCCAAAAAGCCTAACCCTTTGCATATGTATTGTAGGTTTAACCCTTTTGAGCCTTGTTTAGCCTATGTTCTTTGTTTACCCACATTATCCTTACCTAGCCTAGATTAGGACCATCCTTACCCTTGTTTTTAAGGCATAGTAAGCATGACCTGAGAATGAATTCCCTTTGTTCGTTATTTGGGCGGCAAAACAAGTGTGGGGGAAGGGATTTATGTGTCTGATTGTGTGCCAACAAAGTATCAAACAAGGGCACGGGTGAAGAAAAAAAAAAAGAAAAGAGAAAAATTCGTGTGAAAAAGAAAAGAAAAAAGAAAAGTTGTGAAAAAGTATGAAAAGCTTTCAAAATAAGTGAGAGTGAAGCTCACAAGTGTTGATTGTTGAAGAAGGGGTCCAAAAAGTTGAATTCGGCCCTAAAATATGTGTTTTCTGTCCCTTTGTGTTCAAAGTGTGCGGCTGCATTCAAGAAAGGGAGTTCTAAGTGTCATATTCATTGCTTTGCTTGCTATTGCTTTAAGAACGTTCGTTTTCCTTACCTTTCTTTGTTAGCCAATACCCCCTAGCCCCGTTATAACCCTATACTTCAATCTTGAGTGTTATGTGTTTCAATATGTGGAGTTTGGGATTGGTATGATCATATGGTGTCCCTGGTTCTCGCGTCAAAGTAGTGGCATTCCGTTCATGAGATCATATCTATACATGCATTCCAGAAATTGCTTTCTTTGTCATAAACGTATATGTGAGTATTAGTTTCATATTTACATCAATCTTCTCACATATAACTAGTGTAGGGAGTGTAGTCAGAAAATCTGTGTGATTGAGTGCATATCTAGTAAGGAATTGAGGGATTCTCTAAGGCATGTTACTACATTCAAAATGTTGTTTTAATTGATTAAATGCGAGCTAATGTGTGGTAACTTTGATTAAGTATGTGCTCAAGGGTAGGGATAACTAAAATCTGTGGGAGTAATGATCTTTGGCATGTTATGTATCATTGAAGATCCCTGAGGTGAATGTTGGAAGGTTTAGGTTACGTTTGTTTGTTTTGTTTTGCTTGAGGACTAGCAAAAGCTAAGTGTGGGGGAATTTGATAGGATCATATTTATGCTACTTAGTTAGTGTGTTTCCTTGCATTTGCTTAGCTATTTGTTGCTTAGTATAGTGTTTAAAGTCATTTTCGTGTGTTTTTAGGTCCAAGAAGCAAAGTTGGCAAAAAGATGCATTTTGGAGCATTTTAGAGCAAATCTGGGCTTGGAATGGATAGCACAAGCAATGGGCATGAAGATGGACGAATTTGGAGTTTAAATGGAGTTGGGAATATGTTTCAAGGTTGGAGAAATAAATTCAAATCATTGAAGATAAGGAATCAGCTCAAAAGAAGGAGGATTATCCAAAACATTATCCAAACAACCTTATCTTATCTTATCTTATCCAATCCTTATCTTATCTTAACAAACCTTATCCTATCCTAATCCTTTTCTAATTCAATTCCTGGTACAATGAGGGTTTATTTTCTGATTGGGGGACATTTAAATTGAGTTTCTAGAAACTCTAAGCCTTGCCGCACCTAGCTTTCCAGAAAACCTGATTTCCTTGCCTTGCAAGGCTTTCTAGAAGCCTTATCCCTCCTTATCCAAATCTGCCGCACCTTAGGCCCTTTCCTATTGGAAATCTGATTGTTTTGAGCCTATTTCTGGATGGATTTGGTTTTCTAGAAGTCCCAATCTGATTCACTTAGGGTTTTTGGTGCCTATATATATTAAAACACCCTTTGCCGTGCACACCACCCTCCATACACAACCATTCACGCCAGAAATCATCCACCACCCCCTGCCGTGCCATATCATCCACACAAACCCAGAAAACCCCTCTTGTGCCGCAGCTATTCAAGGAAGGAAGGAGAAGGTGCCACTCTAAGTCGTGACTATTGCTGGAGCGTTCTTAGGTGTTGTCTATCCTTGGTTTCAATGTTTCAATTCAGTTTTCTTTGTTTAATTGCTGTCATGAGGAACTAAACCCCTATTAGTTAGAGGGGGAATTTGAAGCCATGAATATATGTTTCTTATGATTTGATTCACTCCAGTTACGATTTCATAAATTATGAATGTGGTTTACTTTTCTGTGCTTATTAAGAACTTGTTTATGTATGTGGGTTGGGGGTCGACACTTAGTTTACAAGCATGAATTTGATGCTAGAATATAAGGGAATTTCACCTAATCGTTATGAACTTATATTCACAAGTAGTAAAGGTTGCTAGTCACAATTGTGTTAAGTAAACCCTAGGCAGGAGTAACATGCGTATTCCATAGTTATGAATGCCTTGTCAATGTTTATGATTTCCATGGAACTTAATGATCTTTGATATGTATCTCTATCATGCGTATTCCATAGTTAGGGAACTTGATAAGAATAATTTGGTTGTGATGCGTTATCCATTCAATTCAATGAACTTAGGGAAATCTGGGAATTAATTAGTTCAATACAATTAATTCGGAACATTGTCATTCATAGTTTATCGAAAGAGTAACTGGGAATCAAGTTGTATGCATATGTTTATGTGTGGATAAGGATCCCTCTAACTAGCCATTCACCCTTCTTAATTCATCAAAATTCGTTTTTTAAAGTGTTTTATGCAAAGTTTCTGTTTTAGTTTTAAATTCGTCAAAAACAATCCCCCTTTCATTTAAACTTGTTTTCAGAGTCAAAATCTGTTTTGTTTTAGTCTTTTGAGTCTTTTAAAGTTCTATTTTCGTCAAAATTACTTGTTAGGTCTAGAATTGAGTCCTTTTGATTGTTTCTTGCTGTTTTGAGTGTTTTAAGTTAGTTTTGAGTCAATAGACTCTAGTTTAGTGTTTTTGAGTCTAATTTGTGTTGATTAGCATCCCTAGTTAATCCCCGGTTTAGAACGATCCCTACTTGCATCTTTACTACAATCGTCATCAATAGGGTTTAATTTGTGTGTCAAGTAATTCTCACATCAACACACTCCACATATGGCCGGCCCTTGTGCTTTTTTTCCATCCACAACCTGTGACAAAAGAAGAGTGAGATTAGCCATTTGAGATTGTAATTCTGAAATTGCATTTACCTCATTCACTTGTTGTTGCCGTGGCCCTTCTCTCTGTCCAACTCCTTCGTATTGTTGCGCATTCAAGGCTCGATTTGCAATTAGAGTCTTGGCAGCCACGGGTGTTTTGTCAACCAAAGCTCCTCCCGCTGAAGCATCAAGCATTTGTCTCTCAATGGGGAGAAGTCCTTCATAGAAATATTGGAGGAGAAGCTCTTCCTTCATTTGATGTTGTGGACAAGAAGCAACAAGCGCCTTGAACCGCTCATAATAGGCTGGAAACGATTCCCCTTGGTTTTGTTGAATGCCACTTATCTTTTTCCTCAAGAGAATGACTCTTGAAGTTGGGAAAAATTTCTCTAAGAATGCGCGCTTCATGCTTTCCCATGAAGTAACGGTTCCAGGTGCTAGTTCGTAGAGCCAATCCTTAGCCTTTTCCAAAAGAGAGAATGGAAAGGCTTTCATCTTCAATATACTTCCATCAACATTGACAGGGGTCATGCTTGAACAAACCACTTCAAATTCCTTCAAGTGCTTGTTCGGATCTTCCATGGACAACCCGTGGAATTTGGGGATGTGGTGCAACAAGCTAGACTTCAATTCGAATTCGTCAGTCTTGCCCTCGGCTGCCCTAGGATACTGAATGCATAAAGGGGTCGCATTGTCCAATCCCGAGGCTGAAAGTTCTTTGATTGTTCGGTTATCTGCAGCCATGTCGTGCTCCTCTTCCAAATCCTCTTCAATTTCAACTTCAGATTCGGAATTAGAACTTGAACTAAGTAGATCAGGTTCTGGGTGCTTCCTCTTCCTTCTCAAATCTCGTTCAAAATCGTCGTTAAACTCCAAGATATGTGCGTGAACGGGTTGAGAACTTCGAGTCATACACTAGTACCTAAAACAAAGAAAACAAAACAAATCAGAAAACTAAGCAAAACAGAAACAAAAACAAGTTAAAATACACGGCAGAAACTAGGAAGATTAGCAAGTTTGCTAATCCCCGGCAACGGCGCCAAAATTTGATGTGAAAATTAACTTGACACACAAATTAAACCCTCTTCTTGACAATTGTAGTATATGTATAAGTAGGGATCGTTCTGGACCGGGGATTAGGAGGGATTGCTAAACACTTGAATCTGACTCAAAAACGTAAAAACAAAGTTTAAAACACTAAACTAGACTCAAAGAATGCAAGACTAAATTCTAAAACACTAAAACAACTCAAAAGACTCAAAACAGCACAAAAACACTCAAAACTGCCTAAAAACACAAACTGGGCAGTTTTGAACTCTAACACTACTTTGGACGAAAATAGACTTTAACTTGACTCAAGACACTTAAAAACACAAACTAAAACAGTTTCTAACTAATATGACTCAACAAGTAAAGGGGGGATTGGGTTTTGACGAATTTGAACTTAAACAAACAAAATTGTAAAGACAACTTAAAAAGGCACGAAATTGGTGATTTGAATGGGTGAATGGCTAGTTAGAGGGATCCTTATCCACACATAAACATATGCATACAACTTGATTCCCAGTTACTCTTTCGATAAACTATGAATGACAATGTTCCGAATTAATTGTATTGAACTAATTAATTCCCAGATTTCCCTAAGTTCATTGAATTGAATGGATAACGCATCACAACCAAATTATTCTTTCTCAAACTCCCTAACTATGGAATACGCATGATAGAGATACATATCAAAGATCATTAAGTTCCATGGAAATCATAAACATTGACAAGGCATTCATAACTATGGAATACGCATGTTAATCCAGCCTAGGGTTTACTTAACACAATTGTGACTAGCAATCTTTACTACTTGTGAATATAAGTTCATAACGATTAGGTGAAATTCCCTTATATTCTAGCATCAAATTTATGCATGCAAATCAAGTGTCGACCCCCAACCCACATACATAAACAAGTTCTTAATAAGCACAGAAAAGTAAACCACATTCATAATTTATGAAATCGTAACTGGAGTGAATCAAATCATAAGAAACATATATTCATGGCTTCAAATTCCCCCTCTAACTAATAGGGGTTTAGTTCCTCATGACAGCAATTAAACAAAGAAAACTGAATTGAAACATTGAAACCAAGGATAGACAACACCTAAGAACGCTCCAGCAATAGTCACGACTTAGAGTGGCACCTTCTCCTTCCTTCCTTGAATAGCTGCGGCACAAGAGGGGTTTTCTGGGTTTGTGTGGATGATATGGCACGGCAGGGGGTGGTGGATGATTTCTGGCGTGAATGGTTGTGTATGGAGGGTGGTGTGCACGGCAAAGGGTGTTTTAATATATATAGGCACCAAAAACCCTAAGTGAATCAGATTGGGACTTCTAGAAAACCAAATCCATCCAGAAATAGGCTCAAAACAATCAGATTTCCAATAGGAAAGGCCCTAAGGTGCGGCAGATTTGGATAAGGAGGGATAAGGCTTCTAGAAAGCCTTGCAAGGCAAGGAAATCAGGTTTTCTGGAAAGCTAGGTGCGGCAAGGCTTAGAGTTTCTAGAAACTCAATTTAAATGTCCCCCAATCAGAAAATAAACCCTCATTGTACCAGGAATTGAATTAGAAAAGGATTAGGATAGGATAAGGTTTGTTAAGATAAGATAAGGATTGGATAAGATAAGATAAGGTTGTTTGGATAATGTTTTGGATAATCCTCCTTCTTTTGAGCTGATTCCTTATCTTCAATGATTTGAATTTATTTCTCCAACCTTGAAACATATTCCCAACTCCATTTAAACTCCAAATTCGTCCATCTTCATGCCCATTGCTTGTGCTATCCATTCCAAGCCCAGATTTGCTCTAAAATGCTCCAAAATGCATCTTTTTGCCAACTTTGCTTCTTGGACCTAAAAACACACGAAAATGACTTTAAACACTATACTAAGCAACAAATAGCTAAGCAAATGCAAGGAAACACACTAACTAAGTAGCATAAATATGATCCTATCAAATTCCCCCACACTTAGCTTTTGCTAGTCCTCAAGCAAAACAAAACAAACAAACGTAACCTAAACCTTCCAACATTCACCTCAGGGATCTTCAATGATACATAACATGCCAAAGATCATTACTCCCACAGATTTTAGTTATCCCTACCCTTGAGCACATACTTAATCAAAGTTACCACACATTAGCTCGCATTTAATCAATTAAAACAACATTTTGAATGTAGTAACATGCCTTAGAGAATCCCTCAATTCCTTACTAGATATGCACTCAATCACACAGATTTTCTGACTACACTCCCTACACTAGTTATATGTGAGAAGATTGATGTAAATATGAAAACTAATACTCACATATACGTTTATGACAAAGAAAGCAATTTCTGGAGCTATTAAGCATGTATATATATGATCTCATGAATAGAATGCTACTACTTAGATGCGAGAACCAGTGACACCATATGCTCATATCAATCCCAAACTCCACATATTGAAACACATAACACTCAAGATTGAAGTATAGGGTTATAACGGGGCTAAGGGTATTGGCTAACAAAGAAAGGTAAGGAAAACAAACGTTCTTAAAGCAATAGCAAGCAAAGCAATGAATATGACACTTAGAACTCCCTTTCTTGAATGCAGCCGCACACTTTGAACACAAAGGGGAAGATTACACATATTTTAGGGCCGAATTCAACTTTTTGGACCCCTTCTTCAACAATCAACACTTGTGAGCTTATCCTCACTTATTTTGAACACTTTTCATACTTTTTCACAACTTTTCTTTTTTTCTTTTCTTTTTTTCTTTTTCTTCCCGTGCCCTTGTTTGATACTTTGTTGGCACACAATCAGACACATAAATCCCTTCCCCCACACTTGTTTTGCCGCCCAAATAACGAACAAAGGGAATTCATTCTTAGGTCATGCTCACTATGCCTTAAAAACAAGGGTAAGGATGGTCCTAATCTAGGCTAGGTAAGGATAATGTGGGTAAACAAAGAACATAGGCTAAACAAGGCTCAAAAGGGTTAAACCTACAATACATATGCAAAGGGTTAGGCTTTTTGGCTCTGGTTTTAAACTAAACAACTTCATCTTGACTATGTGTTATGCTAATCAATTTCATGCTTTGAATGAAACGGGTATGAGTTCTAGTATTTGGAACTTAAATGATGAAACGCCTTCTAAGTAGCAACCAAGCAAAGAATAATGAGATCATGCAACGACTTTAGAAAACAAAGAATGCACAGATTTTTAACTCTCCAAAGAACGTTTTAAGCTCAAGTCTCTCAGGGTTGTAGCGTTAGTTTGAGTTACTTCCTTCAAGCATGTTACAAAAACTGATTTTATCCTTTTTTGTGATTACATGTGAATTCATGAATGTCAACTACAACCAAGCATAAACCAAAGAGCAATTCAAACTTTCATCCATGTTTGTAACTTTCTTTAACAGTTATGCAATTAAAAACCAAATCCTCATCATTGTGTTGGAAGGTACCCTAAGACACAAACAAACACACAAAAACAACTCTTTTTAGGTTTTTCAAAACAATTGTTCAAATTTTTATGGGATTTTCGGATTTTCTTGTCAAAACACACTAAAAGACTGAAAAACAGGTTAAAAACACTTAAAAACACTGAAAACAACATTCAAAGTGATAGGTGATAAAAACCCACGAATTTCATGCAAAAACACTTTGTTACCCCCCCACACTTAAACCAAACATTGTCCTCAATGTTTCAAACATAAACTCACAGAAAGCAAACAGCAATCAACACAACTAACTAACATAACAAGATGGCAAAGGAAAAGCAATAAAGAGTAGGGTTTAGAAACGCAAATCTGGTTTTGGAGCCGGAGAGTTCCTAGGTCGTCTTTATTTGCATGGGTTGCCTCCCAAGAAGCGCTTGCTTTAACGTCTTCCAGCCGGACGAACCTGCCCTCTATTCTTCAATGAGGCCCACGGCATTAAAGGATATGTCCTCCGTAATGTGCTCTTCAAAGTGCTCATAATATGGCTTCAACCGATGTCCATTCACTTTGAATTCTTGTTGCGTTTTTAAACTTTGAATTTGGACTGCACCATGAGGAAAAACATTAGTAACCACAAAAGGACCAATCCACTTAGAACGCAACTTACCTGGAAATAGACGAAGGCGAGAATTGAAAAGTAACACTTTCTGCCCTATAGAGAACAGCTTGCTACGAATCATCTTGTCATGGAATGCCTTTGTTTTCTCCTTGTAGATCCGTGCATTCTCATAAGCTTCATTCCTAATTTCTTCTAGCTCATTCAATTGAAGCTTTCTATGAAGACCTGCGGCATCAATGTCCATGTTGAATGTTTTGACAGCCCAATGTGCACGATGTTCTAACTCGACGGGAAGATGACATGGTTTCCCATAGACTAGCCGAAATGGGGACATTCCAATTGGGGTTTTATAGGCAGTGCGATATGCCCACAATGCATCATTCAAACGCAAGCTCCAATCCTTCCGAGTTGGCCCTACAGTTTTCTCCAAAATCTGCTTGATTTCTCTATTTGAAACCTCGGCTTGCCCACTGGTTTGAGGGTGATAAGGTGTTGAAACCTTATGCGTGACATTATACTTCTTGAGCAGCGCCTCAATGGTTCGATTGCAAAAATGGGAACCCCCATCACTAATTAGGACTCTTGGCATTCCAAATCTAGCAAATATGTTAGTTCTAACAAAATCTGCAACCACTTTAGAATCATTAGTGCGGGTGGCTTTTGCTTCCACCCATTTCGACACATAATCCACAGCAAGCAAAATATAAAGGAAACCATGTGAGGAAGGAAAAGGACCCATGAAATCAATACCCCAAACATCAAAGATTTCAACACTAAATATGGGGTGTTGCGGCATTTGTTGTTTAGGACCTATATTGCCCGTTCTTTGACATCTATCACAAGTCATACAAAAAGTTCTAGCATCTCTAAAGATAGTAGGCCAATAAAATCCACATTCTAAAACTTTATGTGCTGTTCTTTGCGTACCAAAGTGACCTCCACATGCATAGGTGTGACAAAAAGTTAAAATTGAATTAAACTCAGAATCATGCACACACCTACGTAGAACCTGATCAGGGCAATATTTCCACAAGTATGGGTCATCCCAAACATAAGAACGTGCATCCTTTTTAAGTTTATCACTTTGGTGCTTGTTTAGTTCTCTTGGAATGTGTTTAGACACCAAATAATTTACTACATCGGCATACCATGGCTCACTTACCTTGATGGACAGCAGCTGCTCATCGGGGAATGTCTCTTGGATAGGCACGGCATCCTCCTCCTGCACCATACGGCTCAAGTGATCAGCCACCACGTTTTCACTCCCCTTCTTGTCCCGGATTTCAATATCGAACTCTTGGAGAAGAAGCATCCAGCGAATGAGTCTTGGTTTGGCCTCTTTCTTGGTGAACAAATACTTCAAAGCTGCATGGTCAGTGTAAATAATAACTTTAGTACCAAGTAAATAAGAACGAAACTTATCTAAAGCAAACACAACAGCAAGAAGTTCTTTTTCAGTGGTAGAGTAATTCAATTGTGCATCATTCAAGGTCCGAGATGCATAATAGATGACATGGGGCTTCTTGTCCTTCCTTTGTCCCAAAACAGCTCCTAATGCATAATCCGAAGCATCACACATAAGCTCAAAAGGAAGGTTCTAATCTGGTGGGACTATGATGGGGGCCGAAGTTAGCATCTCTTTGAGGTGTTTGAATGCCTTTTCACATTCCTCGTTGAAGTCAAAAGCCACATCTTTCTGGAGGAGACGGCAAAGAGGGTTTGAAATCTTTGAAAAGTCCTTGATGAATCGCCTATAGAATCCTGCATGTCCAAGAAAAGAACGAACCTCTCTAACCGAAGTAGGAGAGGGTAAGTAGCGTACAAGATCTATTTTTGATTTATCAACCTCAATTCCCCTTTCTGAAATGATATGACCTAAAACTATGCCTTGTTTTACCATAAAGTGACATTTTTCCCAATTCAAAACAAGGTTAGTTTCAGTGCAATGTTTTAGAATCAAAGTGAGATTATCTAAGCACCCATCAAACGAATCCCCAAAAACACTAAAATCATCCATGAATACCTCAATAATCTTCTCCACAAAATCTGAAAAGATACTTACCATGCATCTTTGAAAGGTGGCAGGTGCATTGCATAAACCGAATGGCATGCGACGATAGGCAAAGGTACCAAAGGGGCACGTGAAAGTGGTCTTTTCTTGGTCATCCGGAGCTATAACAATCTGATTATATCCAGAGTACCCATCAAGAAAACAATAAAAAGAATGACCGGCTAACCTTTCAAGCATTTGATCAATGAACGGCAAAGGGAAGTGGTCCTTCCTCGTGGTGGCGTTTAGCTTCCTATAGTCAATGCACACTCTCCAACCTGTTTGGATACGTGTGGGCACAAGTTCATTCTCGGCATTCTTCACCACAGTGACTCCGGATTTCTTTGGAACACATTGCACCGGTGAAACCCAACGGCTATCTGAGATTGGATAAATTACTCCACAATCAAGAAGCTTTATAATTTCCTTCTTCACAACTTCCATCATTGGAGGGTTGAGTCGGCGTTGAGCCTCTCGAGTTGGTTTAGCCCCCTCCTCTAGAAGTATGCGATGCATGCATGTTGTAGGGCTAATCCCCCTAATATCGGCCAATGTCCATCCAATGGCTGTTTTGTGCTCTTTCAACACCTGAATTAACTTTCCTTCCTCTGTTGCCGTGAGTGTGGAGGATACAATGACGGGCAATGTCTCGTTATCTCCCAAAAAGACGTACTTCAAATGATCCGGCAATGGTTTAAGCTCAAGTACGGGTGCCTGAATCACTGAGGGTAACAACTTGTTAGTAGAAATTGGAATTGAAATTGGTTTTGAAGGCTTACCATGGTGCTGAGGTAGTGACTCTAGGGCAGCCACCATCTCGGCCTCTTCTTCACTTATAGGCACGGCAATATTGGGTTTTTGCCCAATTCCTTGTGCAATTGTTGATTCAAGGGGATCCCTATCCAAGGAATCAAGGTAATCCTGCGCCAATTCATCAAATATATCAATAGCAAAACAAGAATGATTTTCTTTAGGAAATTTAATAGTTTCAGCAAGATTGAAATCAATAACTTCCCCATCAAATTCCATTGTCAACGTCCCTTTGAACACATCGATCTTGGTGCGGGCTGTTTTCATGAAAGGTCTCCCAAGGAGGATCGGCAAAGGGGTAGAATGGGGTGTATCCTCCATGTCAAGCACATAAAAATCCGCTGGAAAAATCAGATTTCCAACCTGCACCAAAACATCTTCCAAAACTCCTTTTGGATATGCATTAGAACGATCGGCTAATTGGATAATAACACCATCATTTTTAAGCTCTCCTAAATTCATAGATGCATAAACAGAATATGGCATGACATTTATAGATGCACCTAAGTCTAACATGGCAGATTCAAAACGAGTATTTCCAATAACACAAGGAATTGTAAAACTACCCGGATCTTTGCATTTAGGGGGTAATTTCCTTTGTAAAACAGCAGAGACATTCTCACTTACTTGAACCACTTCTTTGTTAGAAATCCTTCTCCTTGCTGTACAAAGCTCTTTCAAAAACTTAGCATACCTTGGGACTTGCTTTATTGCATCAAGGAGTGGGATATTGACTTGAACTTTCCGGAATGTCTCTAGAATGTCTTTTTCAGCATCCTCTTTCTTTGATTGCCGCAACCTGCCAGGAAAGGGCACAATTAGTGGAGTAGAGCTTGAAGAATTCATATTGGGACTTACTTTGATGGTTGAGGACGGTTTAGAAGTGGGGATTGGCTGCGGCAAGGATTGTGCATTCCTTGCCGTGGGTTTGGGTGCTTCATCCTCCTCCAATTGCAGCTTCTTGTCCTCTTCTTGACTTGATCTAGATGGTTGTGAATCAGTTCCAACCTGCTTACCACTTCTCAACGTGATTGCTTGGGCGGTTTCAAATCCTCCCTTAGGATTAACAACGGTTGAACTAGGCAACCTGCCTTGTTCTCGGAATTGGCCCATGAATTCAGCCATTTGACCCATTTGTTTCTTCAATTCATCCACCTCTTTAACTTGATTTTTTATGCTCTGCATGTCCTGCGTCAAAGAGGTTAGTGCTTGAAGAATTTTATCATTATTTAACGACGAACCTGAATTGGTTTGGGCCGAAGTTGGGTGAGGTTGTGGGGCTGCATACGGCCTTGGAAACATCCCAGGGGGCTGTCTAAATCCGCTTTGTGGCTGTGCTTGCTGAGAATCCCTCCACTTGAAGTTTGGATGATCTCTCCATCCCGGATTGTATGTGTTTGAGTATGGGTCGTGTCTTTGTTGGGTTTGGCCTTGGAAACCTACGGCTTGGGCAGTTTCCCACCCCCCATTCTCAATCAATTGAGGGCATTGATCGTTGAGATGTCCCTGCATAGAACACATGATAGGATCATATTTATGCTACTTAGTTAGTGTGTTTCCTTGCATTTGCTTAGCTATTTGTTGCTTAGTATAGTGTTTAAAGTCATTTTCGTGTGTTTTTAGGTCCAAGAAGCAAAGTTGGCAAAAAGATGCATTTTGGAGCATTTTAGAGCAAATCTGGGCTTGGAATGGATAGCACAAGCAATGGGCATGAAGATGGACGAATTTGGAGTTTAAATGGAGTTGGGAATATGTTTCAAGGTTGGAGAAATAAATTCAAATCATTGAAGATAAGGAATCAGCTCAAAAGAAGGAGGATTATCCAAAACATTATCCAAACAACCTTATCTTATCTTATCTTATCCAATCCTTATCTTATCTTAACAAACCTTATCCTATCCTAATCCTTTTCTAATTCAATTCCTGGTACAATGAGGGTTTATTTTCTGATTGGGGGACATTTAAATTGAGTTTCTAGAAACTCTAAGCCTTGCCGCACCTAGCTTTCCAGAAAACCTGATTTCCTTGCCTTGCAAGGCTTTCTAGAAGCCTTATCCCTCCTTATCCAAATCTGCCGCACCTTAGGCCCTTTCCTATTGGAAATCTGATTGTTTTGAGCCTATTTCTGGATGGATTTGGTTTTCTAGAAGTCCCAATCTGATTCACTTAGGGTTTTTGGTGCCTATATATATTAAAACACCCTTTGCCGTGCACACCACCCTCCATACACAACCATTCACGCCAGAAATCATCCACCACCCCCTGCCGTGCCATATCATCCACACAAACCCAGAAAACCCCTCTTGTGCCGCAGCTATTCAAGGAAGGAAGGAGAAGGTGCCACTCTAAGTCGTGACTATTGCTGGAGCGTTCTTAGGTGTTGTCTATCCTTGGTTTCAATGTTTCAATTCAGTTTTCTTTGTTTAATTGCTGTCATGAGGAACTAAACCCCTATTAGTTAGAGGGGGAATTTGAAGCCATGAATATATGTTTCTTATGATTTGATTCACTCCAGTTACGATTTCATAAATTATGAATGTGGTTTACTTTTCTGTGCTTATTAAGAACTTGTTTATGTATGTGGGTTGGGGGTCGACACTTAGTTTACATGCATGAATTTGATGCTAGAATATAAGGGAATTTCACCTAATCGTTATGAACTTATATTCACAAGTAGTAAAGGTTGCTAGTCACAATTGTGTTAAGTAAACCCTAGGCAGGAGTAACATGCGTATTCCATAGTTATGAATGCCTTGTCAATGTTTATGATTTCCATGGAACTTAATGATCTTTGATATGTATCTCTATCATGCGTATTCCATAGTTAGGGAACTTGATAAGAATAATTTGGTTGTGATGCGTTATCCATTCAATTCAATGAACTTAGGGAAATCTGGGAATTAATTAGTTCAATACAATTAATTCGGAACATTGTCATTCATAGTTTATCGAAAGAGTAACTGGGAATCAAGTTGTATGCATATGTTTATGTGTGGATAAGGATCCCTCTAACTAGCCATTCACCCTTCTTAATTCATCAAAATTCGTTTTTTAAAGTGTTTTATGCAAAGTTTCTGTTTTAGTTTTAAATTCGTCAAAAACAATCCCCCTTTCATTTAAACTTGTTTTCAGAGTCAAAATCTGTTTTGTTTTAGTCTTTTGAGTCTTTTAAAGTTCTATTTTCGTCAAAATTACTTGTTAGGTCTAGAATTGAGTCCTTTTGATTGTTTCTTGCTGTTTTGAGTGTTTTAAGTTAGTTTTGAGTCAATAGACTCTAGTTTAGTGTTTTTGAGTCTAATTTGTGTTGATTAGCATCCCTAGTTAATCCCCGGTTTAGAACGATCCCTACTTGCATCTTTACTACAATCGTCATCAATAGGGTTTAATTTGTGTGTCAAGTAATTCTCACATCAAATTTTGGCGCCTATTGATTTGCGTTTCTAAACCCTACTCTTTATTGTTTTTCCTTTGCCATCTTGTTATGTTAGTTAGTTGTGTTGATTGCTGTTTGTTTTGTGTGAGTTTATGTTTGAAACATTGAGGACAATGTTTGGTTTAAGTGTGGGGGGGTAACAAAGTGTTTTTGCATGAAATTCGTGGGTTTTTATCACCTATCACTTTGAATGTTGTTTTCAGTGTTTTTAAGTGTTTTTAAGCTGTTTTTCAGTCTTTTAGTGTGTTTTGAAAAGAAAATCCGAAAATACCATAAAAATTTGAAAAATTATTTTGAAAAACCCAAAAAGAGTTGTTTTTGTGTGTTTGTTTGTGTCTTAGGGTACCTTCCAACACAATGATGAGGATTTGGTTTTTAATTGCATAACTGTTAAAGAAAGTTACAAACTTGGATGAAAGTTTGATATGCTCTTTGGTTTATGCTTGGTTATAGTTGACATTCATGAATTCACATGTAATCACAAAAAGGATAAAATCAGTTTTTGTAACATGCTTGAAGGAAGTAACTCAAACTAACGCTACAACCCTGAGAGACTTGAGCTTAAAACGTTCTTTGGAGAGTTAAAATCTGTGCATTCTTTGTTTTCTAAAGTCGTTGCATGATCTCATTATTCTTTGCTTGGTTGCTACTTGGAATGCGTTTCATTATTTAGTCCAAATACTAGAACTCATACCCGTTTTATTCAAAGCATGAAATTGATTAGCATAACACATAATCAAGATGAAGTTGTTTAGTTTAAAACCAGAGCCAAAAAGCCTAACCCTTTGCATATGTATTGTAGGTTTAACCCTTTTGAGCCTTGTTTAGCCTATGTTCTTTGTTTACCCACATTATCCTTACCTAGCCTAGATTAGGACCATCCTTACCCTTGTTTTTAAGGCATAGTAAGCATGACCTGAGAATGAATTCCCTTTGTTCGTTATTTGGGCGGCAAAACAAGTGTGGGGGAAGGGATTTATGTGTCTGATTGTGTGCCAACAAAGTATCAAACAAGGGCACGGGTGAAGAAAAAAAAAAAGAAAAGAGAAAAATTCGTGTGAAAAAGAAAAGAAAAAAGAAAAGTTGTGAAAAAGTATGAAAAGTTTTCAAAATAAGTGAGAGTGAAGCTCACAAGTGTTGATTGTTGAAGAAGGGGTCCAAAAAGTTGAATTCGGCCCTAAAATATGTGTTTTCTGTCCCTTTCTGTTCAAAGTGTGCGGCTGCATTCAAGAAAGGGAGTTCTAAGTGTCATATTCATTGCTTTGCTTGCTATTGCTTTAAGAACGTTCGTTTTCCTTACCTTTCTTTGTTAGCCAATACCCCCTAGCCCCGTTATAACCCTATACTTCAATCTTGAGTGTTATGTGTTTCAATATGTGGAGTTTGGGATTGGTATGATCATATGGTGTCCCTGGTTCTCGCGTCAAAGTAGTGGCATTCCGTTCATGAGATCATATCTATACATGCATTCCAGAAATTGCTTTCTTTGTCATAAACGTATATGTGAGTATTAGTTTCATATTTACATCAATCTTCTCACATATAACTAGTGTAGGGAGTGTAGTCAGAAAATCTGTGTGATTGAGTGCATATCTAGTAAGGAATTGAGGGATTCTCTAAGGCATGTTACTACATTCAAAATGTTGTTTTAATTGATTAAATGCGAGCTAATGTGTGGTAACTTTGATTAAGTATGTGCTCAAGGGTAGGGATAACTAAAATCTGTGGGAGTAATGATCTTTGGCATGTTATGTATCATTGAAGATCCCTGAGGTGAATGTTGGAAGGTTTAGGTTACGTTTGTTTGTTTTGTTTTGCTTGAGGACTAGCAAAAGCTAAGTGTGGGGGAATTTGATAGGATCATATTTATGCTACTTAGTTAGTGTGTTTCCTTGCATTTGCTTAGCTATTTGTTGCTTAGTATAGTGTTTAAAGTCATTTTCGTGTGTTTTTAGGTCCAAGAAGCAAAGTTGGCAAAAAGATGCATTTTGGAGCATTTTAGAGCAAATCTGGGCTTGGAATGGATAGCACAAGCAATGGGCATGAAGATGGACGAATTTGGAGTTTAAATGGAGTTGGGAATATGTTTCAAGGTTGGAGAAATAAATTCAAATCATTGAAGATAAGGAATCAGCTCAAAAGAAGGAGGATTATCCAAAACATTATCCAAACAACCTTATCTTATCTTATCTTATCCAATCCTTATCTTATCTTAACAAACCTTATCCTATCCTAATCCTTTTCTAATTCAATTCCTGGTACAATGAGGGTTTATTTTCTGATTGGGGGACATTTAAATTGAGTTTCTAGAAACTCTAAGCCTTGCCGCACCTAGCTTTCCAGAAAACCTGATTTCCTTGCCTTGCAAGGCTTTCTAGAAGCCTTATCCCTCCTTATCCAAATCTGCCGCACCTTAGGCCCTTTCCTATTGGAAATCTGATTGTTTTGAGCCTATTTCTGGATGGATTTGGTTTTCTAGAAGTCCCAATCTGATTCACTTAGGGTTTTTGGTGCCTATATATATTAAAACACCCTTTGCCGTGCACACCACCCTCCATACACAACCATTCACGCCAGAAATCATCCACCACCCCCTGCCGTGCCATATCATCCACACAAACCCAGAAAACCCCTCTTGTGCCGCAGCTATTCAAGGAAGGAAGGAGAAGGTGCCACTCTAAGTCGTGACTATTGCTGGAGCGTTCTTAGGTGTTGTCTATCCTTGGTTTCAATGTTTCAATTCAGTTTTCTTTGTTTAATTGCTGTCATGAGGAACTAAACCCCTATTAGTTAGAGGGGGAATTTGAAGCCATGAATATATGTTTCTTATGATTTGATTCACTCCAGTTACGATTTCATAAATTATGAATGTGGTTTACTTTTCTGTGCTTATTAAGAACTTGTTTATGTATGTGGGTTGGGGGTCGACACTTAGTTTACAAGCATGAATTTGATGCTAGAATATAAGGGAATTTCACCTAATCGTTATGAACTTATATTCACAAGTAGTAAAGGTTGCTAGTCACAATTGTGTTAAGTAAACCCTAGGCAGGAGTAACATGCGTATTCCATAGTTATGAATGCCTTGTCAATGTTTATGATTTCCATGGAACTTAATGATCTTTGATATGTATCTCTATCATGCGTATTCCATAGTTAGGGAACTTGATAAGAATAATTTGGTTGTGATGCGTTATCCATTCAATTCAATGAACTTAGGGAAATCTGGGAATTAATTAGTTCAATACAATTAATTCGGAACATTGTCATTCATAGTTTATCGAAAGAGTAACTGGGAATCAAGTTGTATGCATATGTTTATGTGTGGATAAGGATCCCTCTAACTAGCCATTCACCCTTCTTAATTCATCAAAATTCGTTTTTTAAAGTGTTTTATGCAAAGTTTCTGTTTTAGTTTTAAATTCGTCAAAAACAATCCCCCTTTCATTTAAACTTGTTTTCAGAGTCAAAATCTGTTTTGTTTTAGTCTTTTGAGTCTTTTAAAGTTCTATTTTCGTCAAAATTACTTGTTAGGTCTAGAATTGAGTCCTTTTGATTGTTTCTTGCTGTTTTGAGTGTTTTAAGTTAGTTTTGAGTCAATAGACTCTAGTTTAGTGTTTTTGAGTCTAATTTGTGTTGATTAGCATCCCTAGTTAATCCCCGGTTTAGAACGATCCCTACTTGCATCTTTACTACAATCGTCATCAATAGGGTTTAATTTGTGTGTCAAGTAATTCTCACATCAACACACTCCACATATGGCCGGCCCTTGTGCTTTTTTTCCATCCACAACCTGTGACAAAAGAAGAGTGAGATTAGCCATTTGAGATTGTAATTCTGAAATTGCATTTACCTCATTCACTTGTTGTTGCCGTGGCCCTTCTCTCTGTCCAACTCCTTCGTATTGTTGCGCATTCAAGGCTCGATTTGCAATTAGAGTCTTGGCAGCCACGGGTGTTTTGTCAACCAAAGCTCCTCCCGCTGAAGCATCAAGCATTTGTCTCTCAATGGGGAGAAGTCCTTCATAGAAATATTGGAGGAGAAGCTCTTCCTTCATTTGATGTTGTGGACAAGAAGCAACAAGCGCCTTGAACCGCTCATAATAGGCTGGAAACGATTCCCCTTGGTTTTGTTGAATGCCACTTATCTTTTTCCTCAAGAGAATGACTCTTGAAGTTGGGAAAAATTTCTCTAAGAATGCGCGCTTCATGCTTTCCCATGAAGTAACGGTTCCAGGTGCTAGTTCGTAGAGCCAATCCTTAGCCTTTTCCAAAAGAGAGAATGGAAAGGCTTTCATCTTCAATATACTTCCATCAACATTGACAGGGGTCATGCTTGAACAAACCACTTCAAATTCCTTCAAGTGCTTGTTCGGATCTTCCATGGACAACCCGTGGAATTTGGGGATGTGGTGCAACAAGCTAGACTTCAATTCGAATTCGTCAGTCTTGCCCTCGGCTGCCCTAGGATACTGAATGCATAAAGGGGTCGCATTGTCCAATCCCGAGGCTGAAAGTTCTTTGATTGTTCGGTTATCTGCAGCCATGTCGTGCTCCTCTTCCAAATCCTCTTCAATTTCAACTTCAGATTCGGAATTAGAACTTGAACTAAGTAGATCAGGTTCTGGGTGCTTCCTCTTCCTTCTCAAATCTCGTTCAAAATCGTCGTTAAACTCCAAGATATGTGCCTGAACGGGTTGAGAACTTCGAGTCATACACTAGTACCTAAAACAAAGAAAACAAAACAAATCAGAAAACTAAGCAAAACAGAAACAAAAACAAGTTAAAATACACGGCAGAAACTAGGAAGATTAGCAAGTTTGCTAATCCCCGGCAACGGCGCCAAAATTTGATGTGAAAATTAACTTGACACACAAATTAAACCCTCTTCTTGACAATTGTAGTATATGTATAAGTAGGGATCGTTCTGGACCGGGGATTAGGAGGGATTGCTAAACACTTGAATCTGACTCAAAAACGTAAAAACAAAGTTTAAAACACTAAACTAGACTCAAAGAATGCAAGACTAAATTCTAAAACACTAAAACAACTCAAAAGACTCAAAACAGCACAAAAACACTCAAAACTGCCTAAAAACACAAACTGGGCAGTTTTGAACTCTAACACTACTTTGGACGAAAATAGACTTTAACTTGACTCAAGACACTTAAAAACACAAACTAAAACAGTTTCTAACTAATATGACTCAACAAGTAAAGGGGGGATTGGGTTTTGACGAATTTGAACTTAAACAAACAAAATTGTAAAGACAACTTAAAAAGGCACGAAATTGGTGATTTGAATGGGTGAATGGCTAGTTAGAGGGATCCTTATCCACACATAAACATATGCATACAACTTGATTCCCAGTTACTCTTTCGATAAACTATGAATGACAATGTTCCGAATTAATTGTATTGAACTAATTAATTCCCAGATTTCCCTAAGTTCATTGAATTGAATGGATAACGCATCACAACCAAATTATTCTTATCAAGTTCCCTAACTATGGAATACGCATGATAGAGATACATATCAAAGATCATTAAGTTCCATGGAAATCATAAACATTGACAAGGCATTCATAACTATGGAATACGCATGTTAATCCAGCCTAGGGTTTAGTTAACACAATTGTGACTAGCAAGCTTTACTACTTGTGAATATAAGTTCATAACGATTAGGTGAAATTCCCTTATATTCTAGCATCAAATTTATGCATGCAAATCAAGTGTCGACCCCCAACCCACATACATAAACAAGTTCTTAATAAGCACAGAAAAGTAAACCACATTCATAATTTATGAAATCGTAACTGGAGTGAATCAAATCATAAGAAACATATATTCATGGCTTCAAATTCCCCCTCTAACTAATAGGGGTTTAGTTCCTCATGACAGCAATTAAACAAAGAAAACTGAATTGAAACATTGAAACCAAGGATAGACAACACCTAAGAACGCTCCAGCAATAGTCACGACTTAGAGTGGCACCTTCTCCTTCCTTCCTTGAATAGCTGCGGCACAAGAGGGGTTTTCTGGGTTTGTGTGGATGATATGGCACGGCAGGGGGTGGTGGATGATTTCTGGCGTGAATGGTTGTGTATGGAGGGTGGTGTGCACGGCAAAGGGTGTTTTAATATATATAGGCACCAAAAACCCTAAGTGAATCAGATTGGGACTTCTAGAAAACCAAATCCATCCAGAAATAGGCTCAAAACAATCAGATTTCCAATAGGAAAGGCCCTAAGGTGCGGCAGATTTGGATAAGGAGGGATAAGGCTTCTAGAAAGCCTTGCAAGGCAAGGAAATCAGGTTTTCTGGAAAGCTAGGTGCGGCAAGGCTTAGAGTTTCTAGAAACTCAATTTAAATGTCCCCCAATCAGAAAATAAACCCTCATTGTACCAGGAATTGAATTAGAAAAGGATTAGGATAGGATAAGGTTTGTTAAGATAAGATAAGGATTGGATAAGATAAGATAAGGTTGTTTGGATAATGTTTTGGATAATCCTCCTTCTTTTGAGCTGATTCCTTATCTTCAATGATTTGAATTTATTTCTCCAACCTTGAAACATATTCCCAACTCCATTTAAACTCCAAATTCGTCCATCTTCATGCCCATTGCTTGTGCTATCCATTCCAAGCCCAGATTTGCTCTAAAATGCTCCAAAATGCATCTTTTTGCCAACTTTGCTTCTTGGACCTAAAAACACACGAAAATGACTTTAAACACTATACTAAGCAACAAATAGCTAAGCAAATGCAAGGAAACACACTAACTAAGTAGCATAAATATGATCCTATCAATAATGAAATTCTTGATGAATTAATTTCTTTGTCGCAGGGCTCACAACAAGAAGAATATTCGCAGCCATCTGAGGAGTTCTACCAATGGCCATATGCACCATCACAGCCTCCACCACAATCGTCCCAACTACATTCAGGTTCTTCCATGGATAATGATCAAATTATTCAATTACTAACCATTTTGGAACAGGGGCAGCAAAATCAAGCCCAAGTGATGAGCGATCAGGACAAGAAGTGGGGTGAATTGAAGAATCAAATGGGAGAGATTGTAATTCATGGGACAAATTCAAGAACAAAGTGCACTCTCCAACTCAACTATTGTAAATTCAAAGGAAGATTTTGAAATCGCCAAAGCTATCACTTTGGGAAGTGCTGTAGCGGTTGAAGCTGACCCAGAACTGTCCAAACACAGCCTGAACGTGGATGAATTGCTGTTGCTAGAAGAGGAGGAGGAGGCCACACCCACGGCAAGGGAAGAACAACCCTTGCCGCAGCCTCCTAGAGTCCCTAGGCCGTCCAACTCTGGTAATATTGTTCCAAACTCAACTCATTCTAATGTTATTCTTCCGAATGCACCTTTTCCTCGCAGGTTTTTAATTCCCAAGACAGATGAGAGTGAAAACGACATTGTGGAAGCCTTTCCAAAGGTGAAAAGTGATATCCCAATTCTTGGCACACCAAATCAAGTTCCAGATTGTGTTGAAGTGTTCAAAGAACCTTGTACATCAAGAAGAATAATTCAAGAGCAAGAAGTGGCTGGAGCATATGAAGAATGCAACAAAGAGGATGTTCATGAGACAACAAAGCCCAATGAAGTTGAATTTTATGACACGGGACAAGTCACAACCATCACATGCAATCTGGCCAAGTGCAAAGTTCTTGAAACATTCAATGATGTGGTGTTTGTAATTAAGTTCTTATCGGACAAAGCAAGTAAGCCATCTTCTCCAATTTCAATTTTGTTTTCTACTAACTGGCTGATTTTGATGATTCAGGCACCCACACTAGAATTTCAACCATTGCCAGATCATTTCAAGTATCACCTCCCATTCAAAGATCACCTACATGTCGTGGCCTCCAATGATGCTTAATTGGAGGTATCGTCCGGCTGCACGACGTTAAACCCAGCGCTTCTTGGGAGGCAACCCATGCATTTAACGAAGGAAGTTCTAGGAATCACCCAACAACCAGATTTGCGTTCCTAAACCCTTCTCTTTACTGCCTCTATCTTGTCATGTTTGTTAGTTGTGTTATTTGTTTGCTTTCTGTGAGTTTATGCTTGAAACATTGAGGACAATGTTTGATTTAAGTGTGGGGGGGGTAACAAAGTGTTTTTGATGCAAATTCGTGGGATTTTATTACCCATTACTTCAAAAGTTGTTCCTTGTTGTTTTTAAGTGTTTTTAAGCTGTTTTGGAGTGTTTTAGTGTGTCTTGACATAAAAATCCGAAAATCTCATAAAAATTTAAAAAATTGTTTTGAAAAACCCAAAAAGAGTTGTTTTTGTGTTGTTTTGGTGTGTTGTGTCTTAGGTATCCAACACAATGATGAGGATTTGGTTTTTAATTACATGACTGTTAAAGAGAGTTGTAAACATGGATGAAAGTTTGATTTACTCTTTGGTTTATGCTTGATTGTGGTTATAATTTATGAATTCACATGCAATCATAAAGGAAAAATCAGTTTTTGTAACATGCTTGAAGGAAGCAACTCAAACTAACGCTACATCCTTGAGAGACTTGAGCCTAAAACGTTCTTTTGGAGAGTTATTAATCTGTGATTCTTTGTTTTCTAAAGTCGTTGCATGATCTCATTATTCTTTGCTTGGTTGCTACTTAGAATGTAGTTTCATCATTTAGTTCCAAATACAAGAACTCATGCCCATTCCATTCAAAGCATAACATTCATTTGCATAACACATATCAAGATGAAGTTGTTTAGTGAGCCACAGCCAAAAAGTCGAACCCCTGTGTCATATGTTTTGTAGGTTTAACCCCGTTGAGCCTTCTTTAGCTTATTTTCTTTGTTAGCCCACATTAACCTTACCTAGCCTAGTGTAGGACTATCCATACCCTTGTTCTTAAAGGATAGTGAGGCATAACTTCAAATGAATTCGTTTTGATCTACATTATGCAGTAAATTAAGTGTGGGGGAAGGATTGGTTGGTTTAAGCTCAGTTCTACATTTTGTGTTTCAAAAGAAAAGAAAATTCGTGGAAAAAAGAAAAGAAAAAGAAAAAGTTGTGAAAAGAATGAAAAAGAGTTTGAAAAGAAGAAAGAATGAGTTTAAGAGTGTTGATTGTTGAAGAAAGGGTCCAAAACATCAAATTTGGCCCTAAAATGTGTATATCTCCCCTTTTTGTTCAAAGTTAAATTTCTGCATTCCAAAGTGAATTATAAGTGTTGATTTCATTGCTTTGCTTCCTATTCTTTAAGAACCCTTGTTTTCCATATCCTTTCTTTCTTACCCAACACCCCCAAGCCCCGTTACAACCCTTTAACTTCGATCTTGGGTGTTGTGTGTTTCAATATGTGGAGTTTGGAATTGGTATGAGCATATGGTGTCACTGGTTCTCGCATCTAAGTAGTAGCATTCCATTCATGAGATCATATTCATATATGCATTATTAACTCCAGAAATTGCTTTCTTTGCTATAACATATGTGAGTGTTCGTTTTCATGTTTACATCAATCTTCTCACATATACCTAGTGTAGGGTGTGTAGTCAAAAAATGTGTGTGAAAATTGAGTGCATAACTTGTAAGGAATTGAGTGAATTCTCTAAGGCATGTTACTACATTCAAAACATCGTTTTAATTGGTTAAATGTGAACTAGTAAGTGGTGACTGTGATTAAGTATGTGCTCAAGTGTTAAGTTGACTAAAATCTGTGTAAGTGATGATTTTTAATATGTCATGAGCATTGGAAATCCCTAAGGCAAATATTGGAAGGTTTAGATTGAGTTTTGTTTCTTTTGTTTTGCTCGAGGACTAGCAAAAGCTAAGTGTGGGGGTATTTGATAGGAGCATATTTACATCACTTAGTTAGCTTGTTTCCTTGCATTTAGGTTGTTAGTTCTTAGTTATTTTAGTCTTTTAAGCCATTTTCGTGTGTTTTTAGGTTCTAAGGGCTAAAGGAGCAAGAAAGTGCATTTTGGTGCCTTTTGGAGCAGTTTTGGGCTTGGAATGGATTGCACATGCTTGGAGCTAAGTGGATGGACGAAATTGAAGATCAAATGAGCTTAGGATCAAATGAAGAATAAAGAGTTCAAAATTGGAAGCCAAAGTTTCTAAAGTTGGAAGTTTCTATTCTTGGAGGTTTCCATTCTTGAAAGTTTCTATTCTTGGCTTAGACGTTTCCTAATCCTTCCTCACCTATGTTCCAACCATAAAAGGGTTTCAAAACATGTTAGGTTGCCTCATTACATGTTTCTAGAAGTCCTAGAACCTTTCCCTAACCTTGCCGCATATCTCATTTCCCTTTTCTTCCAAAATCTGCCACATAAGTTCCTTTCCCTTTCTCTCCACTACCTTGCCGCACAAGGGATCCTCTTCTTACCTATTTTTTGACCCAAAATTACATTCCCTTTTGTTTCAATTCTTGCCACACAAGGGGAGAGGATTCTTACCTATTTTGTGCCTCAAAACACATTCCTGAATCTGTCCTACACAATTCTGCCGAATTTCCTTTCCTATTCTCTTTAATTCCTGCACCTTACTTGCCTATTTTCTGTCATAAAACACATTCCTCTTTTGTTGCAATCCTTGCTGCACAAGGGAGAGGGTTTCTTGCCTATTTTTTGCCCAAAAATACTTCCCCTTTCTCTTACAAATCAATGCCACACCTTCTTTCCCTTTCTCTCTTAATTTCTGACCTTTAAAACACATTCCTTTTCTCTACTACATATTCTGCCGAATTTCACTTTCTTATTCTCTTTGATTTTCTGATTCTTTCTTACCTATTAAATTGTGGAACCAAAATAGCTAAGTAGTGAACCTTTCCTATTATTTTCTGATTGCCTTTCAACCCTAGCCCTATAAATAAAGCCATCCGCACCATTTAGTCTCTCTCTCTGGACAGATTCTCTGCATCCATTCCATCCACCTATCTACCTATCCATCCTCTACAACCCATCACCACCCATTCTACACACCTTAACCCCTTGTGCCGCAGCACTACAAAGGAAGAACGAGAGGATTAACTTGAAGCCGTGCCTAACCATTCAAGACGTTGGATTGCTGGAACGTTTCTAGGTGTAATCTATCTTTGTTTTCAATGTTTAATTTAATTTCTCTTTGTTTTGTTGTGAACATGAGGAACTAAGCCCTTTTGTCTAGGGGGCTATTCAAAGCCATGAATATGCTTGCAATATGATTTGATTA
The DNA here is from genome assembly GCA_024362995.1 of Heteromeles arbutifolia. Taxonomy (NCBI): domain Eukaryota; kingdom Viridiplantae; phylum Streptophyta; class Magnoliopsida; order Rosales; family Rosaceae; genus Heteromeles; species Heteromeles arbutifolia. The sequence goes on from JANCRC010000012.1 coordinate 22,215,119, forward strand.
CATCCAGTTGTGATTCATAAGTTGTGAATTCAATTTACTTATCTGTTGAATTAAAACTGATTTGTGTGTGTTGATTGAGAGTGCACGCTTAATTTTCATGTATAAATCTAATGCTAGGATATAAGGGAGTTTCACCTAATCGTTATGACCTTATATTCATAAGTAGTGAAGGTTGCTAGTCACAATCGTGTTAAGTAAATTCCTGGCATAAGTATCATGCAATTCATAGTTACGAGTGCCTTGTCAATGCTTATGATTTTCGCAGAACTTAATGATCTTTGCTCGTATCTCTATTATGCAATTCATGTAGGGAACTTGTGGAGAATGCTTTGGGTTGTTGTACGCAATCATCCAATTCAATAAAATTAGGAAAATCTGAGGGTTAATGATAGGAGCATATTTATGCTACTTAGTTAGTGTGTTTTCTTGCATTTGCTTAGCTATTTGTTGCTTAGTATAGTGTTTAAAGTCATTTTCGTGTGTTTTTAGGTCCAAGAAGCAAAGTTGGCAAAAAGATGCATTTTGGAGCATTTTAGAGCAAATCTGGGCTTGGAATGGATAGCACAAGCAATGGGCATGAAGATGGACGAATTTGGAGTCTAAATGGAGTTAGGAATATGTTTCAAGGTTGGAGAAATAAATTCAAATCATTGAAGATAAGGAATCAGCTCAAGAGAAGGAGAATTATCCAAAACATTATCCAAACAACCTTATCTTATCTTATCTTATCCAACCCTTATCTTATCTTAACAAACCTTATCCTCTCCTAATCCTTTTCTAATGCAATTCCTGGTACAATGAGGGTTTATTTTCTGATTGGGGGACATTTAGATTAAGTTTCTAGAAACCCTAAGCCTTGCCGCACCTAGCCTTCTAGAAAACCTGATTTCCTTGCCTTGCAAGGCTTTCTAGAAGCCTTATCCCTCCTTATCCAAATCTGCCGCACCTTAGGCCCTTTTCCATTGGAAATCTGATTGTTTTGAGCCTATTTCTGGATGGATTTGGCTTTCTAGAAGTCCTAATCTGATTCACCTAGGGTTTTTGGTGCCTATATATATTAATCAACCCTTTGCCGTACACACCACCCTCCAGATACATCATTCACGCCAGAAATCATCCACCACTCTCTGCCGCCCCTTTCCTTCACCATTCTCCATAGTTTCTGACCTAATTCACCCTCTGCCGTGCCATATCATCCACACAAACCCAGAAAACCCCTCTTGTGCCGCAGCTATTCAAGGAAGGAAGGAGAAGGTGCCACTCTAAGTCGTGACTATTGCTGGAGCGTTCTTAGGTGTTGTCTATCTTTGTTTTTAATGTTTCAATTCAGTTTTCTTTGTTTAATTGCTATCATGAGGAACTAAACCCCTATTAGTTAGAGGGCGAATTTGAAGCCATGAATATATGTTTCTTATGATTTGATTTACTCCAGTTATGATTTCATAAATTGTGAATGTGGTTTACTTATCTGTTTTATTAAGAACTTGTTCTTGTGTGTTGATTAAGGATGCATACTTAGTTTACATGCATGAATTTGATGCTAGAATATAAGGGAATTTCACCTAATCGTTATGAACTTATATTCACAAGTAGTAAAGGTTGCTAGTCACAATCATGTTAAGTAAACCCTAGGCTGGATTAACATGCGTCTTCCATAGTTATGAACGCCTTGTCAATGTTCATGATTTCCATTGAACTTAATGATCTTTGTTGAATGTCTCTATCATGCGTATTCCATAGTTAGGGAGTTCGAGAAAAAATAATTTGGTTGTGATGCGTTATCCATTCAATTCAATGAATCTAGGGAAATCTGGGAATTGATTAGTTCAATACAATTAATTCGGAACATTGTCATTCATGGTTTATCGAAAGAGTAACTGGGAATCAAGTTGTATGCATATGTTTATGTGTGGATAAGGATCCCTCTAACTAGCCATTCACCCATTTAAATCACCAATTTCGTGTCTTTTTAAGTTGTCTTTACAATTTTGTTTGTTTAAGTTTAAATTCGTTCAAAACCAATCCCCTGCGTTTAGTTTGTGTTAGTAGAGTCTAAATTCGTCAAATCTTGAGTCTCTTAGTCTTTTGAGTCAATTTGAGTCTTAATTTCGTTCAAATAATCTTAGGTGTTAGTTTTGAGTCTAAAGAATCTGTTCTGTGTGTTTTAAGTCTAATTTAGCTTGTTTTGAGTGTCTAGAATCCAGAAACTGTCTAGTTTGAGTTCTATTTGCTGTTTTGAGTTAATTGAGTCTAGTTTAGTGTTTTAAAGTTTATATAGTGTAGATTAGCATCCCTTCTAATCCCCGGCCTAAAACGATCCCTACTTTCATATACTACGTCGATAGGGTTTTAATTTGAGTGTCAAGTAATTCTCACATCAGTTAATTAGTGCAATTCACGGTTAATCTGGGGCGTTGAGAATTCATGGTTTGTTGAAAAGCAACTGTGATAGGAGCATATTTACATCACTTAGTTAGCTTGTTTCCTTGCATTTAGGTTGTTAGTTCTTAGTTATTTTAGTCTTTTAAGCCATTTTCATGTGTTTTCAGGTTCTAAGGCCTAAAGGGGCAAGAAAGTGCATTTTGGTGCCTTTTGGAGCAGTTTTAGGCTTGGGATGGATTGCACATGCTTGGAGCTAAGTGGATGGACGAAATTGAAGATCAAATGAGCTTAGGATTGAATGAAGAATGAAGAGTTCAAAATTGGAAGCCAAAGTTTCTAAAGTTGGAAGTTTCTATTCTTGGAGGTTTCCATTCTTGAAAGTTTCTATTCTTGGCTTAGAAGTTTCCTAATCCTTCATCACCTATGTTCCAGCCATAAAAGGGTTCCAAAACATGTTAGGTTGCCTCATTACATGTTTCTAGAAGTCCTAGAACCTTTCCCTAACCTTGCCACATATCTCATTTCCCTTTTCTTCCAAAATCTGCCACATAAGTGCCTTTCCCTTTCTTTCCACAACCTTGCCGCACAAGGGATCCTCTTCTTACCTATTTTCTGACCCAAAATCACATTCCCTTTGTGTTCTATGCCTTGCTGCACAAGGAGGAGCCTTTCTTACTATTTTGTGTCTCAAAACACATTCCTAAATCTGTCTTACAATTCTGCCGAATTTCCTTTCCTATTCTCTTTAATTCCTGCACCTTACTTGCCTATTTTCTGCCCAAAAATACTTCCCCTTTCTCTTACAAATCAATGCCACACCTTCTTTCCCTTTCTCTCTTAATTTCTGACCTTTAAAACACATTCCTTTTCTCTACTACATATTCTGCCGAATTTCACTTTCTTATTCTCTTTGATTTTCTGATTCTTTCTTACCTATTAAATTGTGGAACCAAAATAGCTAAGTATTGAACCTTTCCTATTATTTTCTGATTGCCTTTCAACCCTAGCCCTATAAATAAAGCCATCCGCACCATTTAAATCTCTCGCTCTCTGGACAGATTCTCTGCATCCATTCCATCCACCTATCTACCTATCCATCCTCTACCACCCATTACCACCCATTCTACACACCTTAACCCCTTGTGCCGCAGCAAAGGAGAAGGAAGGAGACCCCTGGACGTGCTTGCATTCAAGACGTTGGATTGCTGGAACGTTTCTAGGTGTAATCTATCTTTGTTTTCAATGTTTAATTTAATTTCTCTTTGTTTTGCTGTGAACATGAGGAACTAAACCCCTCTTGGCTAGGGGTGATTTCAAAGCCATGATTATGTATGCAAATTGAGTTGATAAATTCCAGTTATGAATTCGTGAGTTGTGAATGTAATTGGCTTAACTGTGGAATTGATAACTTATTTGTGTTTGTTGATTGAGGGTCGACACTTAATTGGCATGCATAAATATGATGCTAGAGTATAAGGGAGTTTCACATAATCGTTACAAACTTATATTCATGTGTAGTGAAGGTCGCTGGTCACGATCGCGTTAAGTTCAATTCCTAGCACGAGTATCATGATGTCATAGTTACAAGTGCTTTGTCAATGCTTATGATTTTCATTGAACGTAATGATCTTTGATTGTATCTCTATTATGATGTCATGTAGAGGACTTTTGAAGAATGCTTTGGGTTGTCGAATGATGTCATCCAATCAAATAATACAAGGAAAATCTGAGGGTTAATTAGTGATGTCACGGTTAATTTGGGGCATTGTCGTTTATAATTCAATGAATGATTAACTGGAAATCGAGTCGTTTGCATACATGTCATGTGTGGAGAAAGAGCCTCTAGCTAGTCTATCATCCATCCAATTCACCAATTTCGTGCAAAATCTGTCTAGTTTTAGTTTCTGACTTGTTTTACTTTAAATTCGTCCAAAACCCAATCCCCCTTTAATTAAGTGTGTTAGATTAGTTAGAAGTGTGTTTAAATCTGTCCAAATTAGTGTTTTGAGTCTTACTAGTCTAGAATTCGTCCAAATCAGTCCCTAGTGTCTGTTTTGAGTCTTTTTGGTTGTTTTAAGCTGTTTTGAGTCTTTTAAGTTTGTTTTGAGTCTTGTGAGTCTTTTTAAGTGTTTTTAACTTTGTTTTTATGTTTTTGAGTCAGTTTAGAGGTTTTAGCAAGCCCTCCTAATCCCCGGTCCAGAACGATCCCTACTTGCATCTATACTACAATTGTCAACAAGAGGGTTTAATTTGAGTGCTGTTTTACATCGCATCAAACTGGAAATCGTTTCGTTTGCAAGTATATCAAGTGTTGAGAAGAACCTCCTAGCTAGCCCATCATCCATCCAATTCACCAATTTCGTGCAAATCTGTTTAGTTTTAGTTTCTGTTTTGTTTCTAGCTTAATTTCGTCCAAAACCCAATCCCCCTTTAATTAAGTGTGTTAGATTAGTTAGAAATGTGTTTAAATCTGTCCAAATTAGTGTTTTGAGTCTTACTAGTTTGGAATTCGTCCAAATCAGTTCCTAGTGTCTGTTTTGAGTCGTTTTGGTTGTTTTAAGCTGTTTTGAGTCTTTTAAGTTTGTTTTGAGTCTTGTGAGTCTTGTTAAGTGTTTTTAACTTTGTTTTTATGTTTTTGAGTCAGTTTAGAGGTTTTAGCAAGCCCTCCTAATCCCCGGTCCAGAACGATCCCTATTTGCATCTATACTACAATTGTCAACAAGAGGGTTTAATTTGTGTGCTGTTTTACATCGCATCAGCAGTTCAAATCCAAAGTTTGAAGACGGATCAAGAGTTTAAAGTGAATGGACATCGGTTGAAGCCATATTATGAGACTTTTGAGGAGCATGTTGTGGAGGATGTACCCCTCCATGCCGTGGGTTTCATGGGAGCATAAATGGAAGAATCGTCCGGCTGGAAGACGTTAAAGCAAGCGCTTCTTGGGAGGCAACCCATGTGTTCAAACGAGAGAACGATGGAATTCTAGCTCCAAAACCAGATTTGCGTTCTTAAACTCTCTCTCTTTATTGCTTCTGTTTTGCCATGTCTGTTATGTGTGTTAGTTGTGTTATTTGCTTGTTTTTGTGTGAGTTTATGTTTGAAACATTGAGGACAATGTTTGATTTAAGTGTGGGGGGGTAACCAAGTGTTTTTGCATGAAATTCGTGGGTTTTTATCACCTATCACTTTGAATGTTGTTTTCAGTGTTTTTAAGTGTTTTTAAGCTGTTTTGGAGTCTTTTAGTGTGTTTTGACAAGAAAATCCGAAAATACCATAAAAATTTGAAAAATTGTTTTGAAAAACCCAAAAAGAGTTGTTTTTGTGTGTTTTTTTTGTGTCGTAGGGTACCTTCCAACACAATGATGAGGATTCGGTTTTTAATTGCATGACTATTGAGGAAAGTTATAAACATGGATGGAGGTTTGAATTGCTCTCTGGTTTATGCTTGATTATGGTTATAATTCATGAATTCATGTTTAATCACAAAGGACAAAATCAGTGTAACATGCTTGAAGGAAGAAACTCAAACTAACGCTACAACCCTGAGAGACTTGAGCCTTTAACGTTCTTTGGAGAATTAAAAATCTGTGCATTTGTTGTTTTCTAAAGTCGTTGCATGATCTCATTATTCTTTGCTTGGTTGCTACTTAGAAGGCGTTTTATTATTTAGTTCCAAATACTAGAACTCATACCCGTTTCATTCAAAGCATGAAATTGATTAGCATAACACATAAACAAGATGAAGTTGTGTAGTGAACCAGTGAAAAGATGTGAAAAAGAGTTTACAAGTGTTGATTGTTGAAGAAAGGGTCCAAAAAGTTGAATTCGGCCCTAAAATATGTGTAATCTTCCCTTTTATGTATCAAAGTTTGTGGCTGCATTCAAGAAAGGGTGTTCTAAGTGTCATATTCATTACTTTGCTTGCTTTTGCTTTAAGAACGTTTGTTTTCCTTACGTTTCTTTGTTAGCCAATACCCTAAGCCCCGTTACAACCCTATACTTCAATCTTGAGTGTTGTGTGTTTCAATATGTGGAGTTTGGGATTGGTACGAGCATATGGTATCCCTGGTTCTTGCATCTAAGTAGTGGCATTCCATTCATGAGATCATATATAAACATGTTTATTAACTCCAGAAATTGCTTTCTTTGTCATAAACATATGTGAGTGTTCGTTTGCAGGTTTACATCAATCTTCTCACATATACTTAGTATAGGGAGTGTAGTTAGACAATCTGAGTGAAAATAAGAGTGTACCTAGTGAGGAATCGAGTGAATTCTCTAAGGCATGTTACTACGTTCAAAACATTGTTTTAATTGGTTAAATGAGAGCTAATGGATGGTGACTGTGGTTAAGTATGTACTAAAGGGTGGGGAAGAATACAAGCTATGGTTATGATGATCTTAAATATGTCATGTATGTTAGAAATCCCTGAGGTGAAAGTTGGAAGGTCTAGTTTGTTTGGTGTTTGTTTCGTTTGTTTGGTTTCGTTTTGCTTGAGGACTAGCAAAAGCTAAGTGTGGGGGAATTTGATAGGAGCATATTTATGCGACTTAGTTAGCTTGTTTTCATGCATTTACGTTGTTAGTTCTTAGTTAATTTTGTATTTTAAGCTATTTTCATGTGTTTGTAGGTTCTAAGTGTCAACATGGCAAAAAGAAGCAATTTGGAGCATTCTAGAGCATTTTTGGGCCAAGATTGGGTAGTGCAAGCATGGAGGCAAGTTGATGGACGAAATTGAAGATATAAAGGCTTGAAATCAGCTCAAAAGAAGGAGAATTATCCAAAACAACCTTATCCTTATCTTATCTTACCCAATCCTTATCTTATCTTATCCTAATCTTATCCTAACCTGTTTTCTTCAGTTTAGGGGACTTAAAACCTGATTTCTAGAAGTCCTATCCATTCCCCTACAAAAATGGCGCCCCAAACTCTTCTAGAAACCCCAAAATCTGCCCAGAAACACATTCTTTCTAGAAGCCTAAAAATCTGGCGCCTCCCTCCTTTCTAGAAGGTTTTTTCCTTGCCTTGCAAGACTCCCTGCCTTATCCCTTTGTGCCGTGCCTTCTCACTCCCATTCCCTCTTGGATTCTGACTTATTAAGCCTTTTCCTTGTGGATTTGGGTTCTACAAATCCTTTTCAGAAATCAATTGGGCCACAATCCTTTTTCCTAATGGATTCACAATTTCTGCCGCACCTAGGGCCCTAATTCCTTGTTTATGCTGAGTCCTAGCCCTAATCTGATTACCCTAGGGTTTGTGGTGCCTATATATACAAGTTTAGAAGGTTGCCGCAGGTTTCACCACCCTCCATATACATCATTCACGCCAGAAATCACCCACCACTCTCTGCTGCACCCTTCCCTCACCATTCTCCATAGTTTCTGACCTAATTCACCCTCTGCCGCACCATACCATCCAACCACCCCCATATACATTCAGAAAACCATACTTTGCCGCAGAGAAGAGAAGAGAAGGCTTGCCATGCAACCATTGGAGTTTCTTGGAGTTCTTTCTTCTCTTGTTTGATCTTCATGTTTAATTTAACTTGTTTTTCAATTATGTTAAACATGTGGAACTAATTTCGTTTTAGTTAGAGGTGGATTCAAAGCCATGGACATATGTTTGATATGAATTGATTACCTTCAGTTATTGTTTCATAAATTGTGAATGTGGTTTGCTTAACTGTTTTATTAAGAACTTGTTCTTGTGTGTTGATTAAGGATGCATACTTAGTTTGCATGCATGAATTTGATGCTAGGATATAAGGGAATTTCACCTAATCGTTAGGAACTTATATTCACAAGTAGTAAAGATTGCTAGTCACAATTGTGTTAAGTAAATCCTAGGCAAGAGTAACATGCGTATTCCATAGTTATGAATGCCTTGTCAATGTTTATGATTTCCATGGAACTTAATGATCTTTGATATGTATCTCTATCATGCGTATTCCATAGTTAGGGAACTTGATAAGAATAATTTGGTTGTGATGCGTTATCTATTCAATTCAATGAACTTAGGGAAATCTGGGAATTGATTAGTGCAATACAATTAATTCAAAGCATTGTCATTCATGGTTTATCGAAAGAATAACTGGAAATCAATTCATATGCATATGTTCATGTGTGGAGAGGAACCCTCTAACTAGTTTTCACCCCTGAATTCACCTTTATCTCTTTCAATTTACTTTGTTTGCTTAAATCTGCTTAGTTTTGCTTAATTCGTCCAAAAACCCCCCTAGTTCTTAATTGAGTCTTAGTTTGTTTAAATTCGTCCAAATCTGTCCCCTTTTAGTGTTTTGAGTCTAACTAGTCCAAAAGTCATCCAATTCACCCCTTAGAACCTGTTTTGAGTCTGTTTAAGTTAGTTTTGTTGTTTTGAGTCTATTTAGCCTGTTTTGAGTCTCTAGTGTCTAGAATCTGTCTAGTTGAGTTTTATTTGTTGTTTTAAGTTTGTTTTGGTTTGTTTGAGTCAAGTTAGGTTGTTTTAAGTTGTTTGAAGTTAAAATTCGTTCAGATTGACCCATAGTACCTGTTTTCATTGTCTAGAGTCCAGTTTTAGTGTTTTAGAGTTTAATTTGTATAGATTAGCATCCCTTCTAATCCCCGGCCTTAAACGATCCCTACTTTCATATACTACGTCGATAGGGTTTTAATTTGAGTGTCAAGTAATTCTCACATCAAAAAGTGTTCAAAATAAGTGAGATTAAGCTCACAAGTGTTGGTTGTTGAAGAAAGGGTCCAAAAAGTTGGATTCGGCCCTAAGTATGTGTGATCTTCCCCTTATGTATCAAAGTTTGTGGCTGTATTTAAAAAGGGAGTTCTAAGTGTCATATTCATTACTTTGCATGCTATTGCTTTAAGAACGTTTGTTTTCCTTACCTTTCTTTGTTAGCCAATACCCTTAGCCCTGTTACAACCCTTTTGACTTCAATCTTGATTGTTATGTGTTTCAATATGTGGAGTTTGGGATTGGTATGAGCATATGGTGTCCCTGGTTCTCGCATCTAAGTAGTGGCATTCCATTCATGAGATCATATATATACATGCATTAATAAATCCAGAAAGTGCCTTCTTTGTTAATACATATGTGGGTATTAGTTTTCATGTTTACATCAATCTTCTCACATATAACTAGTGTAGGGTGTGTAGTCAGAAAATCTGAGTGAAAATTGAGTGCATATCCAGTAAGGAATTGAGGGATTCTCTAAGGCATGTTACTACATTCAAAATGTTGTTTTAATTGATTAGATGCGAACTAGTGAGTGGTAACTGTGATTAAGTATGTGCTCGAGAGTAGGGATAATTGAAATCTATGTAAGTAATGATTTTTAACATGTTATGTACCATTGGAAATCCCTAAGGCAAACGTTGGAAGGTTTAGGTTATGTTTTGTTTTTTTTTTTTGTTTTGCTCGAGGACTAGCAAAAGCTAAGTGTGGGGGAATTTGATAGGAGCATATTTATGCGACTTTGTTAGCTTGTTTCCTTGCATTTTCTTAGTTAGTTTCTACTTATTATAGTGATTTAAGTTATTTTCGTGTGTTTTCAGGTCCAATTGGCAAAGTGATGTGAAAATTACTTGACACACAAATTAAACCCTATTTTTGACAATTGTAGCAATAATGTAAGTAGGGATCGTTCTAGGCCGGGGATTAACTAGGGATTGCTAAACACTTGAAACTGACTCAAAAACGTAAAAACAAAGTTTAAAACACTAATCTAGACTCAAAGAATGCAAAACTAACTTCTAAAACACTAAGACAACTCAAAAGACTCAAAACAGCAAACAAACACTCAAAACTGCCTTAAAACCACTTTCTGGGCAGGTCTGAGCACTAAGGAAGAATTTGGACGAAAATATGTTATGACTTGACTCAAAAGACTAAAAGAAAACAGATTTAGACTCTACAAACAAGACTTAAAAGCAAGGGGGATTGTTTTGACGAGATTGAAGTTAAAACTAAAACTTGTAACCAAACTTTTAAGAAAAACGAATTCTGATGAATTAAGAAGGGTGAAAGGCTAGTTAGAGGGATCCTCATCCACACATGAACATATGCATACAACTTGATTCCCAGTTACTCTTTCGATAAACCATGAATGCCAATGCTCCGAATTAATTGTATTGAACTAATCAATTCCCAGATTTCCCTAGATTCATTGAATTGAATGGATAACGCATCACAACCAAATTATTCTTTCTCAAACTCCCTAACTATGGAATACGCATGATAGAGACATTCAACAAAGATCATTAAGTTCAATGGAAATCATGAACATTGACAAGGCATTCATAACTATGGAAGACGCATGTTAATCCAACCTAGGGTTTACTTAACGTGATTGTGACTAGCAACCTTTACTACTTGTGAATATAAGTTCATAACGATTAGGTGAAATTCCTTTATATCCTAGCATCAAATTCATGCATGTAAACTAAGTATGCATCCTTAATCAACACACAAGAACAAGTTCTTAATAAAACAGATAAGTAAACCACATTGACAATTTATGAAATCATAACTGGAGTAAATCAATTCATATAAAACATATATCCATGGCTTCAGATTCCCCCCCTAACTAATAGGGGTTTAGTTCCTCATGATAGCAATTAAACAAAGAAAACTGAATTGAAACATTAAAAACAAAGATAGACAACACCTAAGAACGCTCCAGCAATGGTCACAACTTAGAGTGGCACCTTCTCCTTCCTTCCTTGAATAGCTGCGGCACAAGAGGGGTTTTCTGGGTTTTGGGGACGGGTTTGGTGAAGGATGGATGATGATGAATGGCGTAGGGGGTTGTTTTGGAGGAAGAACTGGCAGATGACTGGGTGTGTGAAGGCAGAGAATGAATGGAAGGCTTGATGATTTAAATGGCACGGCAGGAAGGCTATTTATAGGGGTTAAGGTGCGGCATGGCCTTATGAATCAGAGAAGGATTGCACAACCTAAACCCATCAGGAATAAGCCATCTAGAAGGTAGGAAATCCCAAAGGACAAGGATTCCATGCGGCAGATATGTTTGGTTTCCTAACAGGATATTTGGTCTTCTAGAAGAACTAAAACCATCTAGGAAAAGGGATAAGGGTGCGGCAAGGCTTAGGGTTTCTAGAAGCTTAATTTAAATGTCCCCCAATCAGAAAATAAACCCTCAATGCATCAGGAATTGAATTAGAAAAGGATTAGGATAGGATAAGGTTTATTAAGATAAGATAAGGATTGGATAAGATAAGATAAGATAAGGTTGTTTGGATAATGTTTTGGATAATTCTCCTTCTTTTGAGCTGATTCCTTATCTTCAATGATTTGAATTTATTTCTCCAACCTTGAAACATATTCCTAGCTCCATTTGGGCTCCAAATTCGTCCATCTTCATGCCCACTGCATGTGCTATCCACTCCAAGCCCAGATTTGCTCTAAAATGCTCCAAAATGCATCTTTTTGCCAACTTTGCTTCTTGGACCTAAAAATACACGAAAATGACTTTAAACACTATACTAAGCAACAAATAGCTAAGCAAATGCAAGAAAACACACTAACTAAGTAGCATAAATATGCTCCTATCACAAAGTTGGCAAAGAGATGCAATTTGGAGCATTTTAGAGCAGTTTTGGGCTTGGAATGGATAGCACAAGTACGGAGCAAGATGGATGGACGAATTTGAAGTTCAAGAGAGGCTAGGAATGTGCAAAAGAGTTGGAGAAATAAATTCAAGTCAAAGAAGATAAGGAATCAGCTACAAAGAAGGAGAATTATCCAAAACTACCTTATCTTATCCTTATCTTATCTTATCTTACCATGCCTTATCTTATCCTATCCTAATCCTTTCCTAACTTAATTCCTGCTATAAAAGGGTTTTAATTTCAGTTTAGGAGACATAAAAACCTGATTTCTAGGAACCTTATCCTCTCCTACAAAGATGCCGCACCCTTGTCCTTGATCCCTTGGGTTTTTAACCTTCTAGATGTCCTATTTCCTGCTAGGATTCATAAACCTTTTCCCCTTAGGATTGTGATTTTATTTTCCTACACAAACTACATTTTGTAATCCTTTTCCTACACTATATGTTGGTGCCACACCCTCTCCCTATATATACATATTTTTGATGCGAAATATATAAGCACACAAATTAAACCCTCTTTTTATCGATTGTAGCAAAGTATGTAAGTAGGGATCGTTCTAGGCCGGGGATTAGGAGGGATTACTAAACCACTTGAAAACTGCCTCAAAAACTTAAAACAAAGTTAAAACACTAAATTAGACTCAAAGAATGCAAAACTATACTCTAAAACACTAAAACAAACCAAAAGACTCAAAACAGCAAACAAACACTCAAAACTGCCTTAAAACCACTTTCTGGGCAGTTTTGAGCACTAAGGAAGAATTTGGACGAAAACAGTTTATAACTTGACTCAAAACACTCAGAAACACAAACTAAATTGATTTCTAACTAACTTGACACTTCAAAATAAAGGGGGAATTGGTTTTGACGAAATTGAAAACAAAACATAAACTTTGTCAAACAAAACAGATTGTAAAACGAAATTGGTTAAAGTGAATGGATGAAAGGCTGGCTAAGGGGTTCTTCTCCACACATGTCATACTTGCATACAAAAAGATTTCTAATTGCTTTTCAATAAACCATGGATTCTCAACGCCCCAAATTAACTGTGAATTGCACTAATTAACCCTCAGATTTTCCTAACGTTATTGAATTGGATGATTGCATACGACAACCCAAAACATTCCCCACAAGTTCCCTACATGAATTGCATAATAGAGATACAAGCAAGAATCATTAAGTTCTATGAAAACCATAAGCATTGACGAGGCATTCGTTACTATGAATTGCATGAAACTTATGCCAAGAATTTACTTAACACAATTGAGATCATCAACCTTTACTACTTGTGAATATAATTCTGTAACGATTAGGTGAAACTTCCTTATATCCTAGCATTAGATTTATGCATGCAAACTAAGTTGGCCACCTCAATCAACACACACAAATCAGTTTAATATGAACAGATAAGTAAATTGAATTCACAACTTATGAAACGCAATTAGAGGTAATCAAATCATATAGCAAGCATAAACATGGTTTCGAATCCCCCCCTAGCCAAAGGGGGTTTAGTTCCTCATACGTACAAAACAAAGAGTATTGAATTTAAACATTGAAATCAAAGGAAAGGAAACACCTAAAACTTCCAGCAATTCAAACTTGAATGGCATGCACGTCCCAGGCTTCTCCTCCTCCTCTTCTTTGCTGCGGCACAAGGTCTTGGGACAGGTTTAGGGGGTTATGAATGGTGTAGAAGGCTGGGTTATTGGCTAGGATGGATGTATGGTGCGGCAGATAGTGGTGAAGAGTTTCTGGCAGGTTGCGGCAATCAAAGAAAGAGGATGCTGAAAAAGACATTCTAGAGACATTTCGGAAAGTTCAAGTCAATATCCCACTCCTTGATGCAATAAAGCAAGTCCCAAGGTATGCTAAGTTTTTGGAAGAGCTTTGTACAACAAGGAGAAGGATTTCTAACAAAGAAGTGGTTCAAGTAAGTGAGAATGTGTCTGCTGTTTTACAAAGGAAATTACCCCCTAAATGCAAAGATCTGGGTAGTTTTACAATTCCTTGCGTTATTGGTAGTACTAAGTTTGAACATGCTATGTTAGACTTAGGAGCTTCAATTAATGTCATGCCATACTCTATTTATGCATCTATGAACTTAGGTGAGCTTAAAAACGATGGTGTTATAATTCAATTAGCCGATCGTTCTAATGCATATCCAAAAGGAGTTTTGGAAGATGTTTTGGTGCAGGTTGGAAATCTGATTTTTCCAGCGGACTTTTATGTGCTTGACATGGAGGATACACCCCATTCTACCCCATTGCCGATCCTCCTTGGGAGACCTTTCATGAAAACAGCCCGCACCAAGATCGATGTGTTCAAAGGGACGTTGACAATGGAATTTGATGGGGAAGTTATTGATTTCAATCTTAATGAAACTATTAAATTTCCTAAAGAAAATCATTCTTGTTTTGCTATTGATATATTTGATGAATTGGCGCAGGATTACCTTGATTCCTTGGAGAGGGATCCCCTTGAATCAACAATTGCAAAAGGAATTGGGCAAAAACCCAATATTGCCGTGCCTAGAATTGAAGAAGAGGCCGAGATGGTGGCTGCCCTAGAGTCACTACCTCAGCACCGTGGTAAGCCTTCAAAACCAATTTCAATTCCAATTTCTACTAACAAGTTGTTACCCTCAGTGATTCAGGCACCCGTACTTGAGCTTAAACCATTGCCGGATCATTTGAAGTACGTCTTTTTGGGAGATAACGAGACGTTGCCCATCATTGTGTCCTCCACACTCACGGCAACAGAGGAAGGAAAGTTAATTCGGGTGTTGAAAGAGCACAAAACAGCCATTGGGTGGACATTGGCCGATATTAGGGGGATTAGCCCTACAACATGCATGCATCGCATACTTCTAGAGGAGGGGGCTAAACCAACTCGAGAGGCTCAACGCCGACTCAACCCTCCAATGATGGAAGTTGTGAAGAAGGAGATTATAAAGCTTCTTGATTGTGGAGTGATTTATCCAATCTCGGATAGCCGTTGGGTTTCACTGGTGCAATGTGTTCCAAAGAAATCTGGGGTCACTGTGGTGAAGAATGCGGAGAATGAACTTGTGCCCACACATGTCCAAACAGGTTGGAGAGTGTGCATCGACAATAGGAAGCTAAACGCCACCACGAGGAAGGACCACTTCCCTTTGCCGTTCATTGATCAAATGCTTGAAAGGTTAGCCGGTCATTCTTTTTATTGTTTTCTTGATGGTTATTCTGGGGATAATCAGATTGTTATAGCTCCGGATGACCAAGAAAAGACCACTTTCACGTGCCCCTTTGGTACCTTTGCCTATCGTCGCATGCCATTCGGTTTATGCAATGCACCTGCCACCTTTCAAAGATGCATGGTAAGTATCTTTTCAGATTTTGTGGAGAAGATTATTGAGGTATTCATGGATGATTTTAGTGTTTTTGGGGATTCGTTTGATGGGTGCTTAGATAATCTCACTTTGATTCTAAAACGTTGCATTGAAACTAACCTTGTTTTGAATTGGGAAAAATGTCACTTTATGGTAAAACAAGGCATAGTTTTAGGTCATATCATTTCAGAAAGGGGAATTGAGGTTGATAAATCAAAAATAGACCTTGTGCGTTACTTACCCTCTCCTACTTCGGTTAGAGAGGTTCGTTCTTTTCTTGGACATGCAGGTTTCTATAGGCGATTCATCAAGGATTTTTCGAAGATCTCCACCCCCTTTTGCCGTCTCCTCCAGAAAGATGTGACTTTTGTGTTTGATGAGGAATGTGAGAAGGCATTCAAACACCTCAAAGAGATGCTAACTTCGGCCCCTATCATAGTCCCACCAGATTGGAGCCTTCCTTTTGAGCTTATGTGTGATGCTTCTGATTATGCATTAGGAGCTGTTTTGGGACAAAGGAAGGACAAGAAGCCCCATGTCATCTATTATACATCTCGGACCTTGAATGATACACAATCGAATTACTCTACCACTGAAAAAGAACTTCTTGCTGTTGTGTTTGCTTTAGATAAGTTTCGTTCTTATTTACTTGGTACTAAAGTTATTATTTACACTGACCATGCAGCTTTGAAGTATTTGTTCACCAAGAAAGAGGCCAAACCAAGACTCATTTGCTGGATGCTTCTTCTCCAAGAGTTCGATATTGAAATCCGGGACAAGAAAGGGAGTGAAAACGTGGTGGCTGACCACTTGAGCCGTATGGTGCATGAGGAGGAGGCCGTGCCTATCCAAGAGACATTCCCAGATGAGCAGCTGCTGTCCATCAAGGTAAGTGAGCCATGGTATGCTGATTTAGTGAATTATTTGGTGTCTAAACACATTCCAAGAGAGCTAAGCAAGCACCAACGTGAAAAATTTCAAAAGGATGCACGTTCTTATGTTTGGGATGACCCATACTTGTGGAAATATTGCCCTGATCAGATTCTTCGTAGATGTGTGCATAATTCTGAGTTTAATTCAATTTTAACTTTCTGTCACACTTATGCATGTGGAGGTCACTTTGGCACTCAAAGAACAGCACATAAAGTTTTAGAATGTGGATTTTATTGGCCTACTATCTTTAGAGATGCTAGAACTTTTTGTATGACATGTGATCGTTGTCAAAGAACTGGTAATATTAGTGCAAGAACCCAAATGCCGCAGCACCCTATATATTTTGTTGAAATCTTTGACGTTTGGGGTATTGATTTCATGGGGCCTTTTCCTTCTTCACATGGTTTCCTTTATATTTTGCTTATTGTGGATTATGTGTCGAAATGGGTGGAAGCAAAAGCCACCCGTGCTAATGATTCTAAAGTGGTTGCAGATTTCATTAAAACTAACATATTTGCAAGGTTTGGAATGCCAAGAGTACTAATCAGTGATGGGGTTCCCATTTTTGCAATCGAACCATTGAGGTGCTGCTCAAGAAGTATAATGTCACGCATAAGGTTTCAACACCTTATCATCCTCAAACAAGTGGGCAAGCCGAGGTTTCTAATAGGGAAATCAAACAGGTTTTGGAGAAGACAGTCGGACCAACTCGGAAGGATTGGACCTTGCGCTTGAATGATGCATTGTGGGCGTATCGTACGGCCTACAAAACACCAATTGGGATGTCCCCATTTCGGCTGATTTATGGGAAACCATGTCACTTACCTGTTGAGTTAGAGCATCGGGCACATTGGGCTGTGAAGACATTCAACATGGACATTGATGCCGCTGGGATTCATAGGAAGCTTCAATTGAATGAGCTTGAAGAGATAAGGAATGAAGCTTATGAGAACGCTCACATTTACAAGGCCAAAACAAAGGCTGCCCATGACAAGATGATTCGTAGCAAAGTGCTCTTGGTGGGGCAGAAAGTGTTACTTTTCAATTCTCGCCTTCGGTTGTTTCCGGGTAAGTTACGTTCTAAGTGGATTGGTCCTTTTGTTGTTACTAATGTTTTCCCTCATGGTGCAGTTGATAGGAGCATATTTACATCACTTAGTTAGCTTGTTTCCTTGCATTTAGGTTGTTAGTTCTTAGTTATTTTAGTCTTTTAAGCCATTTTCGTGTGTTTTTAGGTTCTAAGGGCTAAAGGAGCAAGAAAGTGCATTTTGGTGCCTTTTGGAGCAGTTTTGGGCTTGGAATGGATTGCACATGCTTGGAGCTAAGTGGATGGACGAAATTGAAGATCAAATGAGCTTAGGATCAAATGAAGAATGAAGAGTTCAAAATCGGAAGCCAAAGTTTCTAAAGTTGGAAGTTTCTATTCTTGGAGGTTTCCATTCTTGAAAGTTTCTATTCTTGGCTTAGACGTTTCCTAATCCTTCCTCACCTATGTTCCAACCATAAAAGGGTTTCAAAACATGTTAGGTTGCCTCATTACATGTTTCTAGAAGTCCTAGAACCTTTCCCTAACCTTGCAGCATATCTCATTTCCCTTTTCTTCCAAAATCTGCCACATAAGTTCCTTTCTCTTTCTCTCCACAACCTTGCCGCACAAGGGATCCTCTTCTTACCTATTTTCTGACCCAAAATTACATTCCCTTTTGTTTCAATTCTTGCCACACAAGGGGAGAGGATTCTTACCTATTTTGTGCCTCAAAACACATTCCTGAATCTGTCCTACACAATTCTGCCGAATTTCCTTTTCTATTCTCTTTAATTCCTGCACCTTACTTGCCTATTTTCTGTCATAAAACACATTCCTCTTTTGTTGCAATCCTTGCTGCACAAGGGAGAGGTTTTCTTGCCTATTTTTTGCCCAAAAATACTTCCCCTTTCTCTTACAAATCAATGCCACACCTTCTTTCCCTTTCTCTCTTAATTTCTGACCTTTAAAACACATTCCTTTTCTCTACTACATATTCTGCCGAATTTCACTTTCTTATTCTCTTTGATTTTCTGATTCTTTCTTACCTATTAAATTGTGGAACCAAAATAGCTAAGTAGTGAACCTTTCCTATTATTTTCTGATTGCCTTTCAACCCTAGCCCTATAAATAAAGCCATCCGCACCATTTAGTCTCTCTCTCTGGACAGATTCTCTGCATCCATTCCATCCACCTATCTACCTATCCATCCTCTACAACCCATCACCACCCATTCTACACACCTTAACCCCTTGTGCCGCAGCACTACAAAGGAAGAACGAGAGGATTAACTTGAAGCCGTGCCTAGCCATTCAAGACGTTGGATTGCTGGAACGTTTCTAGGTGTAATCTATCTTTGTTTTCAATGTTTAATTTAATTTCTCTTTGTTTTGCTGTGAACATGAGGAACTAAGCCCTTTTGTCTAGGGGGCTATTCAAAGCCATGAATATGCTTGCAATATGATTTGATTACATCCAGTTGTGATTCATAAGTTGTGAATTCAATTTACTTATCTGTTGAATTAAAACTGATTTGTGTGTGTTGATTGAGAGTGCACGCTTAATTTTCATGTATAAATCTAATGCTAGGATATAAGGGAGTTTCACCTAATCGTTATGACCTTATATTCATAAGTAGTGAAGGTTGCTAGTCACAATCGTGTTAAGTAAATTCCTGGCATAAGTATCATGCAATTCATAGTTACGAGTGCCTTGTCAATGCTTATGATTTTCACAGAACTTAATGATCTTTGCTCGTATCTCTATTATGCAATTCATGTAGGGAACTTGTGGAGAATGCTTTGGGTTGTTGTATGCAATCATCCAATTCAATAAAATTAGGAAAATCTGAGGGTTAATTAGTGCAATTCACGGTTAATCTGGGGCGTTGAGAATTCATGGTTTATTGAAAAGCAACTGGAAATCGTTTCGTTTGCAAGTATATCAAGTGTTGAGAAGAACCTCCTAGCTAGCCCATCATCCATCCAATTCACCAATTTCGTGCAAATCTGTTTAGTTTTAGTTTCTGTTTTGTTTCTAGCTTAATTTCGTCCAAAACCCAATCCCCCTTTAATTAAGTGTGTTAGATTAGTTAGAAATGTGTTTAAATCTGTCCAAATTAGTGTTTTGAGTCTTACTAGTTTGGAATTCGTCCAAATCAGTTCCTAGTGTCTGTTTTGAGTCGTTTTGGTTGTTTTAAGCTGTTTTGAGTCTTTTAAGTTTGTTTTGAGTCTTGTGAGTTTGTTTTTATGTTTTTGAGTCAGTTTAGAGGTTTTAGCAAGCCCTCCTAATCCTTGGTCCAGAACGATCCCTATTTGCATCTATACTACAATTGTCAACAAGAGGGTTTAATTTGTGTGCTGTTTTACATCGCATCAAATTTTTGGCGCCGTTGCCGGGGATTAGCAACTTTGCTAATCCCTTGTTTCCTTTTCGTGTATTTTTTTTTTTTTTGTTTCTGTTTGTGTTTCTGTTTGTGTCTTTTACTTTTGATATTTGATTTAGTTTTATTTCTTTGATTTCAGGTACTAGAGGTGTAAGACATGGATTTTGCAAACATTCAAGCTCAATTGGCAAATCTTACTTCCCAATTGTCCCAGATTGCCGAAACAACCACAATGCACACTGCTCAAACTCATCAACGTGCTCAATTCGCTGTGAATGAAGATGCTTGGGGTTATCAAGGCTATGATCAATCAAGGGACAACATGTTTTCCAACACTTACAATTCATATTTGAGTGATCATTCAAACTCTATGTGGTGGGAATCTCAACAAGTTCAACCCGAAGGCTATTGGCAGCCATATGAGGAGTTTTATTCAAGACCTATGCAGCCACCACAATTCCAATCGAATTCAAGTATGTCCATGAATTATAATGAAATTCTTGATGAATTAATTTCTTTGACGCAGGGCTCACAACAAGAAGAATATTCGCAGCCATCTGAGGAGTTCTACCAATGGCCATATGCACCATCACAGCCTCCACCACAATCGTCCCAACTACATTCAGGTTCTTCCATGGATAATGATCAAATTATTCAATTACTAACCACTTTGGAACAGGGGCAGCAAAATCAAGCCCAAGTGATGAGCGATCAGGACAAGAAGTGGGGTGAATTGAAGAATCAAATGGGAGAGATTGTAGAATTCATGGGACAAATTCAAGAACAAAGTGCACTCTCCAACTCAACTATTGTAAATTCAAAGGAAGATTTTGAAATCGCCAAAGCTATCACTTTGGGAAGTGCTGTAGCGGTTGAAGCTGACCCAGAACTGTCCAAACACAGCCTGAACGTGGATGAATTGCTGTTGCTAGAAGAGGAGGAGGAGGCCACACCCACGGCAAGGGAAGAACAACCCTTGCCGCAGCCTCCTAGAGTCCCTAGGCCGTCCAACTCTGGTAATATTGTTCCAAACTCAACTCATTCTAATGTTATTCTTCCGAATGCACCTTTTCCTCGCAGGTTTTTAATTCCCAAGACAGATGAGAGTGAAAACGACATTGTGGAAGCCTTTCCAAAGGTGAAAAGTGATATCCCAATTCTTGGCACACCAAATCAAGTTCCAGATTGTGTTGAAGTGTTCAAAGAACCTTGTACATCAAGAAGAATAATTCAAGAGCAAGAAGTGGCTGGAGCATATGAAGAATGCAACAAAGAGGATGTTCATGAGACAACAAAGCCCAATGAAGTTGAATTTTATGACACGGGACAAGTCACAACCATCACATGCAATCTGGCCAAGTGCAAAGTTCTTGAAACATTCAATGATGTGGTGTTTGTAATTAAGTTCTTATCGGACAAAGCAAGTAAGCCATCTTCTCCAATTTCAATTTTGTTTTCTACTAACTGGCTGATTTTGATGATTCAGGCACCCACACTAGAATTTCAACCATTGCCAGATCATTTCAAGTATCACCTCCCATTCAAAGATCACCTACATATCGTGGCCTCCAATGATGCTTAATTGGAGGTATCGTCCGGCTGCACGACGTTAAACCCAGCGCTTCTTGGGAGGCAACCCATGCATTTAACGAAGGAAGTTCTAGGAATCACCCAACAACCAGATTTGCGTTCCTAAACCCTTCTCTTTACTGCCTCTATCTTGTCATGTTTGTTAGTTGTGTTATTTGTTTGCTTTCTGTGAGTTTATGCTTGAAACATTGAGGACAATGTTTGATTTAAGTGTGGGGGGGGTAACAAAGTGTTTTTGATGCAAATTCGTGGGATTTTATTACCCATTACTTCAAAAGTTGTTCCTTGTTGTTTTTAAGTGTTTTTAAGCTGTTTTGGAGTGTTTTAGTGTGTCTTGACATAAAAATCCGAAAATCTCATAAAAATTTAAAAAATTGTTTTGAAAAACCCAAAAAGAGTTGTTTTTGTGTTGTTTTGGTGTGTTGTGTCTTAGGTATCCAACACAATGATGAGGATTTGGTTTTTAATTACATGACTGTTAAAGAGAGTTGTAAACATGGATGAAAGTTTGATTTACTCTTTGGTTTATGCTTGATTGTGGTTATAATTTATGAATTCACATGCAATCATAAAGGAAAAATCAGTTTTTGTAACATGCTTGAAGGAAGCAACTCAAACTAACGCTACATCCTTGAGAGACTTGAGCCTAAAACGTTCTTTTGGAGAGTTATTAATCTGTGATTCTTTGTTTTCTAAAGTCGTTGCATGATCTCATTATTCTTTGCTTGGTTGCTACTTAGAATGTAGTTTCATCATTTAGTTCCAAATACAAGAACTCATGCCCATTCCATTCAAAGCATAACATTCATTTGCATAACACATATCAAGATGAAGTTGTTTAGTGAGCCACAGCCAAAAAGTCGAACCCCTGTGTCATATGTTTTGTAGGTTTAACCCCGTTGAGCCTTCTTTAGCTTATTTTCTTTGTTAGCCCACATTAACCTTACCTAGCCTAGTGTAGGACTATCCATACCCTTGTTCTTAAAGGATAGTGAGGCATAACTTCAAATGAATTCGTTTTGATCTACATTATGCAGTAAATTAAGTGTGGGGGAAGGATTGGTTGGTTTAAGCTCAGTTCTACATTTTGTGTTTCAAAAGAAAAGAAAATTCGTGGAAAAAAGAAAAGAAAAAGAAAAAGTTGTGAAAAGAATGAAAAAGAGTTTGAAAAGAAGAAAGAATGAGTTTAAGAGTGTTGATTGTTGAAGAAAGGGTCCAAAACATCAAATTTGGCCCTAAAATGTGTATATCTCCCCTTTTTGTTCAAAGTTAAATTTCTGCATTCCAAAGTGAATTATAAGTGTTGATTTCATTGCTTTGCTTCCTATTCTTTAAGAACCCTTGTTTTCCATATCCTTTCTTTCTTACCCAACACCCCCAAGCCCCGTTACAACCCTTTAACTTCGATCTTGGGTGTTGTGTGTTTCAATATGTGGAGTTTGGAATTGGTATGAGCATATGGTGTCACTGGTTCTCGCATCTAAGTAGTAGCATTCCATTCATGAGATCATATTCATATATGCATTATTAACTCCAGAAATTGCTTTCTTTGCTATAACATATGTGAGTGTTCGTTTTCATGTTTACATCAATCTTCTCACATATACCTAGTGTAGGGTGTGTAGTCAAAAAATGTGTGTGAAAATTGAGTGCATAACTTGCAAGGAATTGAGTGAATTCTCTAAGGCATGTTACTACATTCAAAACATCGTTTTAATTGGTTAAATGTGAACTAGTAAGTGGTGACTGTGATTAAGTATGTGCTCAAGTGTTAAGTTGACTAAAATCTGTGTAAGTGATGATTTTTAATATGTCATGAGCATTGTGATGTGAAAATTAACTTGACACACAAATTAAACCCTCTTCTTGACAATTGTAGTATATGTATAAGTAGGGATCGTTCTGGACCGGGGATTAGGAGGGATTGCTAAACACTTGAATCTGACTCAAAAACGTAAAAACAAAGTTTAAAACACTAAACTAGACTCAAAGAATGCAAGACTAAATTCTAAAACACTAAAACAACTCAAAAGACTCAAAACAGCACAAAAACACTCAAAACTGCCTAAAAACACAAACTGGGCAGTTTTGAACTCTAACACTACTTTGGACGAAAATAGACTTTAACTTGACTCAAGACACTTAAAAACACAAACTAAAACAGTTTCTAACTAATATGACTCAACAAGTAAAGGGGGGATTGGGTTTTGACGAATTTGAACTTAAACAAACAAAATTGTAAAGACAACTTAAAAAGGCACGAAATTGGTGATTTGAATGGGTGAATGGCTAGTTAGAGGGATCCTTATCCACACATAAACATATGCATACAACTTGATTCCCAGTTACTCTTTCGATAAACCATGAATGACAATGTTCCGAATTAATTGTATTGAACTAATTAATTCCCAGATTTCCCTAAGTTCATTGAATTGAATGGATAACGCATCACAACCAAATTATTCTTATCAAGTTCCCTAACTATGGAATACGCATGATAGAGATACATATCAAAGATCATTAAGTTCCATGGAAATCATAAACATTGACAAGGCATTCATAACTATGGAATACGCATGTTACTCCTGCCTAGGGTTTACTTAACATGATTGTGACTAGCAACCTTTACTACTTGTGAATATAAGTTCATAACGATTAGGTGAAATTCCCTTATATCCTAGCATCAAATTTATGCATGCAAATCAAGTGTCGACCCCCAACCCACATACATAAACAAGTTCTTAATAAGCACAGAAAAGTAAACCACATTCATACTTTATGAAATCGTAACTGGAGTGAATCAAATCATAAGAAACATATATTCATGGCTTCAAATTCCCCCTCTAACTAATAGGGGTTTAGTTCCTCATGACAGCAATAAAACAAAGAAAACTAAATTGAAACATTGAAACCAAGGATAGACAACACCTAAGAACGCTCCAGCAATAGTCACGACTTAGAGTGGCACCTTCTCCTTCCTTCCTTGAATAGCTGCGGCACAAGAGGGGTTTTCTGGGTTTGTGTGGATGATATGGCACGGCAGGGGGTAGTGGATGATTTCTGGCGTGAATGGTTGTGTATGGAGGGTGGTGTGCACGGCAAAGGGTGTTTTAATATATATAGGCACCAAAAACCCTAAGTGAATCAGATTGGGACTTCTAGAAAACCAAATCCATCCAGAAATAGGCTCAAAACAATCAGATTTCCAATAGGAAAGGGCCTTAGGTGCGGCAGATTTGGATAAGGAGGGATAAGGCTTCTAGAAAGCCTTGCAAGGCAAGGAAATCAGGTTTTCTGGAAAGCTAGGTGCGGCAAGGCTTAGAGTTTCTAGAAACTCAAT
Source organism: Heteromeles arbutifolia (assembly GCA_024362995.1). Taxonomy (NCBI): domain Eukaryota; kingdom Viridiplantae; phylum Streptophyta; class Magnoliopsida; order Rosales; family Rosaceae; genus Heteromeles; species Heteromeles arbutifolia. The sequence goes on from JANCRC010000012.1 coordinate 22,239,764, forward strand.
TTAAATGTCCCCCAATCAGAAAATAAACCCTCATTGTACCAGAAATTGAATTAGAAAAGGATTAGGATAGGATAAGCTTTGTTAAGATAAGATAAGGATTGGATAAGATAAGATAAGATAAGGTTGTTTGGATAATGTTTTGGATAATCCTCCTTCTTTTGAGCTGATTCCTTATCTTCAATGATTTGAATTTATTTCACCAACCTTGAAACATATTCCCAACTCCATTTAAACTCCAAATTCGTCCATCTTCATGCCCATTGCTTGTGCTATCCATTCCAAGCCCAGATTTGCTCTAAAATGCTCCAAAATGCATCTTTTTGCCAACTTTGCTTCTTGGACCTAAAAACACACGAAAATGACTTTAAACACTATACTAAGCAACAAATAGCTAAGCAAATGCAAGGAAACACACTAACTAAGTAGCATAAATATGATCCTATCAAATTCCCCCACACTTAGCTTTTGCTAGTCCTCAAGCAAAACAAAACAAACAAACGTAACCTAAACCTTCCAACATTCACCTCAGGGATCTTCAATGATACATAACATGCCAAAGATCATTACTCCCACAGATTTTAGTTATCCCTACCCTTGAGCACATACTTAATCAAAGTTACCACACATTAGCTCGCATTTAATCAATTAAAACAACATTTTAAACGTAGTAACATGCCTTAGAGAAACCCTCAATTCCTTACTAGATATGCACTCAATCACACAGATTTTCTGACTACACTCCCTACACTAGTTATATGTGAGAAGATTGATGTAAATATGAAAACTAATACTCACATATGTGTTTATGACAAAGAAAGCAATTTCTGGAATGCATGTATAGATATGATCTCATGAACAGAATGCTACTACTTAGATGCGAGAACCAGGGACACCATATGCTCATACCAATCCCAAACTCCACATATTGAAACACATAACACTCAAGATTGAAGTATAGGGTTATAACGGGGCTAGGGGGTATTGGCTAACAAAGAAAGGTAAGGGAAAACAAACGTTCTTAAAGCAATAGCAAGCAAAGCAATGAATATGACACTTAGAACTCCCTTTCTTGAATGCAGCCGTACACTTTGAACACAAAGGGAAAGAAAACACATATTTTTAGGGCCGAATTCAACTTTTTGGACCCCTTCTTCAACAACCAACACTTGTGAGCTTCACTCTCACTTATTTTGAAAACTTTTCATACTTTTTCACAACTTTTCTTTTTTTCTTTTCTTTTTCACACGAATTTTCTTCTTTTTTTTTTCTTTCTTTTTCTTTTTTCTTTTCTTTCTTCTACCCGTGCCCTCTTGATACTTTGTCTTGTTGGCACACAATCAGACACATAAATCCCTTCCCCCACACTTGTTTTGCCGCCCAAATAACGAACAAAGGGAATTCATTCTTAGGTCATGCTTAGCTACGCCTTAAGAACAAGGGTAAGGATGGTCCTAATCTAGGCTAGGTAAGGATAATGTGGGTAAACAAAGAACATAGGCTAAACAAGGCTCAAATGGGTTAAACCTACAATTCATATGCAAAGGGTTAGGCTTTTTGGCTCTGGTTTTAAACTAAACAACTTCATCTTGATTATGTGTTATGCTAATCAATTTCATGCTTTGAATGAAACGGGTATGAGTTCTAGTATTTGGAACTAAATGATGAAACGCCTTCTAAGTAGCAACCAAGCAAAGAATAATGAGATCATGCAACGACTTTAGAAAACAAAGAATGCACAGATTTTTAACTCTCCAAAGAACGTTTAAGGCTCAAGTCTCTCAGGGTTGTAGCGTTAGTTTGAGTTACTTCCTTCAAGCATGTTACAAAAACTGATTTTTATCCTTTTTTGTGATTACATGTGAATTCATGAATGTCAACTACAACCAAGCATAAACCAAAGAATATATCAAACGTCAATCCAAGTTTATAACTTTCTTTAACAGTTATGCAATTAAAAACCAAATCCTCATCATTGTGTTGGAAGGTACCCTAAGACACAAACAAACACACAAAAACAACTCTTTTTGGGTTTTTCAAAACAACTCTTTTTCAAATTTTTATGGTATTTTCGGAGTTTCTTTTCAAAACACACTAAAACACACCAAAACAGCTTAAAAACACTGAAAACAACATTCAAAGTGATAGGTGATAAAAACCCACGAATTTCATGCAAAAAAAACACTTTGTTACCCCCCCACACTTAAACCAAACATTGTCCTCAATGTTTCAAACATAAACTCACAGAAAGCAAACAAATAACACAACTAACACACATAACAGATGGCAAAGGAAAAGCAATAAAGAGTAGGGTTTAGAAACGCAAATCTGGTTTTGGAGCCGGAGAGTTCCTAGGTCGTCTTTATTTGCATGGGTTGCCTCCCAAGAAGCGCTTGCTTTAACGTCTTCCAGCCGGACGAACCTTCCCTCTATTCTTCAATGGGGCGCACGGCATTAAGGGATATATCCTCCGTAATGTGCTCTTCAAAGTGCTCATAATATGGCTTCAATCGATGTCCATTCACTTTGAATTCTTGTTGCGTTTTTAAACTTTGAATTTGGATGGTCAGTGTAAATAATAACTTTAGTACCAAGTAGATAAGAACGAAACTTATCTAAAGCAAACACAACAGCAAGAAGTTCTTTTTCAGTGGTAGAGTAATTCAATTGTGCATCATTCAAGGTCCGAGATGCATAATAGATGACATGGGGCTTCTTGTCCTTCCTTTGTCCCAAAACAGCTCCTAATGCATAATCCGAAGCATCACACATAAGCTCAAAAGGAAGGCTCCAATCTGGTGGGACTATGATGGGGGCCGAAGTTAGCATCTCTTTGAGGTGTTTGAATGCCTTCTCGCATTCCTCGTTGAAGTCAAAAGCCACATCTTTCTGGAGGAGACGGCAAAGAGGGTTTGAAATCTTTGAAAAGTCCTTGATGAATCGCCTATAGAATCCTGCATGTCCAAGAAAAGAACGAACCTCTCTAACCGAAGTAGGAGAGGGTAAGTAGCGTACAAGATCTATTTTTGATTTATCAACCTCAATTCCCCTTTCTGAAATGATATGACCTAAAACTATGCCTTGTTTTACCATAAAGTGACATTTTTCCCAATTCAAAACAAGGTTAGTTTCAATGCAACGTTTTAGAATCAAAGTGAGATTATCTAAGCACCCATCAAACGAATCCCCAAAAACACTAAAATCATCCATGAATACCTCAATAATCTTCTCCACAAAATCTGAAAAGATACTTACCATGCATCTTTGAAAGGTGGCAGGTGCATTGCATAAACCGAATGGCATGCGACGATAGGCAAAGGTACCAAAGGGGCACGTGAAAGTGGTCTTTTCTTGGTCATCCGGAGCTATAACAATCTGATTATATCCAGAGTACCCATCAAGAAAACAATAAAAAGAATGACCGGCTAACCTTTCAAGCATTTGATCAATGAACGGCAAAGGGAAGTGGTCCTTCCTCGTGGTGGCGTTTAGCTTCCTATAGTCAATGCACACTCTCCAACCTGTTTGGATACGTGTGGGCACAAGTTCATTCTCGGCATTCTTCACCACAGTGACTCCGGATTTTTTTGGAACACATTGCACCGGTGAAACCCAACGGCTATCCGAGATTGGATAAATTACTCCACAATCAAGAAGCTTTATAATTTCCTTCTTCACAACTTCCATCATTGGAGGGTTGAGTCGGCGTTGAGCCTCTCGAGTTGGTTTAGCCCCCTCCTCTAGAAGTATGCGATGCATGCATGTTGTAGGGCTAATCCCCCTAATATCGGCCAATGTCCATCCAATGGCTGTTTTGTGCTCTTTCAACACCTGAATTAACTTTCCTTCCTCTGTTGCCGTGAGTGTGGAGGATACAATGACGGGCAATGTCTCGTTATCTCCCAAAAAGACGTACTTCAAATGATCCGGCAATTGTTTAAGCTCAAGTACGGGTGCCTGAATCACTGAGGGTAACAACTTGTTAGTAGAAATTGGAATTGAAATTGGTTTTGAAGGCTTACCATGGTGCTGAGGTAGTGACTCTAGGGCAGCCACCATCTCGGCCTCTTCTTCACTTATAGGCACGGCAATATTGGGTTTTTGCCCAATTCCTTGTGCAATTGTTGATTCAAGGGGATCCCTATCCAAGGAATCAAGGTAATCCTGCGCCAATTCATCGAATATATCAATAGCAAAACAAGAATGATTTTCTTTAGGAAATTTAATAGTTTCAGCAAGATTGAAATCAATAACTTCCCCATCAAATTCCATTGTCAACGTCCCTTTGAACACATCGATCTTGGTGCGGGCTGTTTTCATGAAAGGTCTCCCAAGGAGGATCGGCAATGGGGTAGAATGGGGTGTATCCTCCATGTCAAGCACATAAAAATCCGCTGGAAAAATCAGATTTCCAACCTGCACCAAAACATCTTCCAAAACTCCTTTTGGATATGCATTAGAACGATCGGCTAATTGGATAATAACACCATCGTTTTTAAGCTCACCTAAGTTCATAGATGCATAAATAGAATATGGCATGACATTTATAGATGCACCTAAGTCTAACATGGCAGATTCAAAACGAGTATTTCCAATAACACAAGGAATTGTAAAACTACCCGGATCTTTGCATTTAGGGGGTAATTTCCTTTGTAAAACAGCAGAGACATTCTCACTTACTTGAACCACTTCTTTGTTAGAAATCCTTCTCCTTGTTGTACAAAGCTCTTTCAAAAACTTAGCATACCTTGGGACTTGCTTTATTGCATCAAGGAGTGGGATATTGACTTGAACTTTCCGGAATGTCTCTAGAATGTCTTTTTCAGCATCCTCTTTCTTTGATTGCCGCAACCTGCCAGGAAAGGGCACAATTAGTGGAGTAGAGCTTGAAGAATTCATATTGGGACTTACCTTGATGGTTGAGGACGGTTTAGAAGTGGGAATTGGCTGCGGCAAGGATTGTGCATTCCTTGCCGTGGGTTTGGGTGCTTCATCCTCCTCCAATTGCAGCTTCTTGTCCTCTTCTTGACTTGATCTAGATGGTTGTGAATCAGTTCCAACCTGCTTACCACTTCTCAACGTGATTGCTTGGGCAGTTTCAAATCCTCCCTTAGGATTAACAATGGTTGAACTAGGCAACCTGCCTTGTTCTCGGAATTGGCCCATGAATTCAGCCATTTGACCCATTTGTTTCTTCAATTCATCCACCTCTTTAACTTGATGTTTTATGCTCTGCATGTCCTGCGTCAAAGAGGTTAGTGCTTGAAGAATTTTATCATTATTTAACGACGAACCTGAATTGGTTTGGGCCGAAGTTGGGTGAGGTTGTGGGGCTGCATACGGCTTTGGAAACATCCCAGCGGGCTGTCTAAATCCACTTTGTGGCTGTGCTTGCTGAGAATCCCTCCACTTGAAGTTTGGATGATCTCTCCATCCCGGATTGTATGTGTTTGAGTATGGGTCGTGTCTTTGTTGGGTTTGGCCTTGGAAACCCACGGCTTGGGCAGTTTCCCACCCCCCATTCTCAATCAATTGAGGGCATTGATCGTTGAGATGTCCCTGCATAGAACACACTCCACATATGGCCGGCCCTTGTGCTTTGTTTCCATCCACAACCTGTGACAAAAGAAGAGTGAGATTAGCCATTTGAGATTGTAATTCTGAAATTGCATTTACCTCATTCACTTGTTGTTGCCGTGGCCCTTCTCTCTGTCCAACTCCTTCGTATTGTTGCGCATTCAAAGCTCGATTTGCAATTAGAGTCTTGGCAGCCACGGGTGTTTTGTCAACCAAAGCTCCTCCCGCTGAAGCATCAAGCATTTGTCTCTCAATGGGGAGAAGTCCTTCATAGAAATATTGGAGGAGAAGCTCTTCCTTCATTTGGTGTTGTGGACAAGAAGCAACAAGCGCCTTGAACCGCTCATAATAGGCTGGAAACGATTCCCCTTGGTTTTGTTGAATGCCACTTATCTTTTTCCTCAAGAGTATGACTCTTGAAGTTGGGAAAAATTTCTCTAAGAATGCGCGCTTCATGCTTTCCCACGAAGTAACGGTTCCAGGTGCTAGTTCGTAGAGCCAATCCTTAGCCTTTTCCAAAAGAGAGAATGGAAAGGCTTTCATCTTCAATATACTTCCATCAACATTGACAGGGGTCATGCTTGAACAAACCACTTCAAATTCCTTCAAGTGCTTGTTCGGATCTTCCATGGACAACCCGTGGAATTTGGGGATGTGGTGCAACAAGCTAGACTTCAATTCAAACTCATCAGTCTTGCCTTGAGCCGCCCTAGGATATTGAATGCATAAAGGGGTCGCATTGTCCAATCCCGAGGCTGAAAGTTCTTTGATTGTTCGGTTATCTGCAGCCATGTCGTGCTCCTCTTCCAAATCCTCTTCAATTTCAACTTCAGATTCGGAATTAGAACTTGAACTAAGTAGATCAGGTTCTGGGTGCTTCCTCTTCCTTCTCAAATCTCGTTCAAAATCGTCGTTAAACTCCAAGATATGTGCGTGAACGGGTTGAGAGCTTCGAGTCATACACTAGTACCTAAAACAAAGAAAACAAAACAAATCAGAAAACTAAGCAAAACAGAAACAAAAACAAGTTAAAATACACGGCAGAAACTAGGGAGATTAGCAAGTTTGCTAATCCCCGGCAACGGCGCCAAAATTTGATGTGAAAATTAACTTGACACACAAATTAAACCCTCTTCTTGACAATTGTAGTATATGTATAAGTAGGGATCGTTCTGGACCGGGGATTAGGAGGGATTGCTAAACACTTGAATCTGACTCAAAAACGTAAAAACAAAGTTTAAAACACTAAACTAGACTCAAAGAATGCAAGACTAAATTCTAAAACACTAAAACAACTCAAAAGACTCAAAACAGTACAAAAACACTCAAAACTGCCTAAAAACACAAACTGGGCAGTTTTGAACTCTAACACTACTTTGGACGAAAATAGACTTTAACTTGACTCAAGACACTTAAAAACACAAACTAAAACAGTTTCTAACTAATATGACTCAACAAGTAAAGGGGGGATTGGGTTTTGATGAATTTGAACTTAAACAAACAAAATTGTAAAGACAACTTAAAAAGGCACGAAATTGGTGATTTGAATGGGTGAATGGCTAGTTAGAGGGATCCTTATCCACACATAAACATATGCATACAACTTGATTCCCAGTTACTCTTTCGATAAACCATGAATGACAATGTTCCGAATTAATTGTATTGAACTAATTAATTCCCAGATTTCCCTAAGTTCATTGAATTGAATGGATAACGCATCACAACCAAATTATTCTTATCAAGTTCCCTAACTATGGAATACGCATGATAGAGATACATATCAAAGATCATTAAGTTCCATGGAAATCATAAACATTGACAAGGCATTCATAACTATGGAATACGCATGTTACTCCTGCCTAGGGTTTACTTAACATGATTGTGACTAGCAACCTTTACTACTTGTGAATATAAGTTCATAACGATTAGGTGAAATTCCCTTATATCCTAGCATCAAATTTATGCATGCAAATCAAGTGTCGACCCCCAACCCACATACATAAACAAGTTCTTAATAAGCACAGAAAAGTAAACCACATTCATACTTTATGAAATCGTAACTGGAGTGAATCAAATCATAAGAAACATATATTCATGGCTTCAAATTCCCCCTCTAACTAATAGGGGTTTAGTTCCTCATGACAGCAATAAAACAAAGAAAACTAAATTGAAACATTGAAACCACGGATAGACAACACCTAAGAACGCTCCAGCAATAGTCACGACTTAGAGTGGCACCTTCTCCTTCCTTCCTTGAATAGCTGCGGCACAAGAGGGGTTTTCTGGGTTTGTGTGGATGATATGGCACGGCAGGGGGTAGTGGATGATTTCTGGCGTGAATGGTTGTGTATGGAGGGTGGTGTGCACGGCAAAGGGTGTTTTAATATATATAGGCACCAAAAACCCTAAGTGAATCAGATTGGGACTTCTAGAAAACCAAATCCATCCAGAAATAGGCTCAAAACAATCAGATTTCCAATAGGAAAGGGCCTTAGGTGCGGCAGATTTGGATAAGGAGGGATAAGGCTTCTAGAAAGCCTTGCAAGGCAAGGAAATCAGGTTTTCTGGAAAGCTAGGTGCGGCAAGGCTTAGAGTTTCTAGAAACTCAATTTAAATGTCCCCCAATCAGAAAATAAACCCTCATTGTACCAGAAATTGAATTAGAAAAGGATTAGGATAGGATAAGCTTTGTTAAGATAAGATAAGGATTGGATAAGATAAGATAAGATAAGGTTGTTTGGATAATGTTTTGGATAATCCTCCTTCTTTTGAGCTGATTCCTTATCTTCAATGATTTGAATTTATTTCTCCAACCTTGAAACATATTCCCAACTCCATTTAAACTCCAAATTCGTCCATCTTCATGCCCATTGCTTGTGCTATCCATTCCAAGCCCAGATTTGCTCTAAAATGCTCCAAAATGCATCTTTTTGCCAACTTTGCTTCTTGGACCTAAAAACACACGAAAATGACTTTAAACACTATACTAAGCAACAAATAGCTAAGCAAATGCAAGGAAACACACTAACTAAGTAGCATAAATATGATCCTATCACATTGGAAATCCCTAAGGCAAATGTTGGAAGGTTTAGATTGAGTTTTGTTTCTTTTGTTTTGCTCGAGGACTAGCAAAAGCTAAGTGTGGGGGTATTTGATAGGAGCATATTTACATCACTTAGTTAGCTTGTTTCCTTGCATTTAGGTTGTTAGTTCTTAGTTATTTTAGTCTTTTAAGCCATTTTCGTGTGTTTTTAGGTTCTAAGGGCTAAAGGAGCAAGAAAGTGCATTTTGGTGCCTTTTGGAGCAGTTTTGGGCTTGGAATGGATTGCACATGCTTGGAGCTAAGTGGATGGACGAAATTGAAGATCAAATGAGCTTAGGATCAAATGAAGAATAAAGAGTTCAAAATTGGAAGCCAAAGTTTCTAAAGTTGGAAGTTTCTATTCTTGGAGGTTTCCATTCTTGGCTTAGACGTTTCCTAATCCTTCCTCACCTATGTTCCAACCATTAAAGGGTTTCAAAACATGTTAGGTTGCCTCATTACATGTTTCTAGAAGTCCTAGAACCTTTCCCTAACCTTGCCGCATATCTCATTTCCCTTTTCTTCCAAAATCTGCCACATAAGTTCCTTTCCCTTTCTCTCCACTACCTTGCCGCACAAGGGATCCTCTTCTTACCTATTTTTTGACCCAAAATTACATTCCCTTTTGTTTCAATTCTTGCCACACAAGGGGAGAGGATTCTTACCTATTTTGTGCCTCAAAACACATTCCTGAATCTGTCCTACACAATTCTGCCGAATTTCCTTTCCTATTCTCTTTAATTCCTGCACCTTACTTGCCTATTTTCTGTCATAAAACACATTCCTCTTTTGTTGCAATCCTTGCTGCACAAGGGAGAGGTTTTCTTGCCTATTTTTTGCCCAAAAATACTTCCCCTTTCTCTTACAAATCAATGCCACACCTTCTTTCCCTTTCTCTCTTAATTTCTGACCTTTAAAACACATTCCTTTTCTCTACTACATATTCTGCCGAATTTCACTTTCTTATTCTCTTTGATTTTCTGATTCTTTCTTACCTATTAAATTGTGGAACCAAAATAGCTAAGTAGTGAACCTTTCCTATTATTTTCTGATTGCCTTTCAACCCTAGCCCTATAAATAAAGCCATCCGCACCATTTAGTCTCTCTCTCTGGACAGATTCTCTGCATCCATTCCATCCACCTATCTACCTATCCATCCTCTACAACCCATCACCACCCATTCTACACACCTTAACCCCTTGTGCCGCAGCACTACAAAGGAAGAACGAGAGGATTAACTTGAAGCCGTGCCTAACCATTCAAGACGTTGGATTGCTGGAACGTTTCTAGGTGTAATCTATCTTTGTTTTCAATGTTTAATTTAATTTCTCTTTGTTTTGTTGTGAACATGAGGAACTAAGCCCTTTTGTCTAGGGGGCTATTCAAAGCCATGAATATGCTTGCAATATGATTTGATTACATCCAGTTGTGATTCATAAGTTGTGAATTCAATTTACTTATCTGTTGAATTAAAACTGATTTGTGTGTGTTGATTGAGAGTGCACGCTTAATTTTCATGTATAAATCTAATGCTAGGATATAAGGGAGTTTCACCTAATCGTTATGACCTTATATTCATAAGTAGTGAAGGTTGCTAGTCACAATCGTGTTAAGTAAATTCCTGGCATAAGTATCATGCAATTCATAGTTACGAGTGCCTTGTCAATGCTTATGATTTTCGCAGAACTTAATGATCTTTGCTCGTATCTCTATTATGCAATTCATGTAGGGAACTTGTGGAGAATGCTTTGGGTTGTTGTACGCAATCATCCAATTCAATAAAATTAGGAAAATCTGAGGGTTAATGATAGGAGCATATTTATGCTACTTAGTTAGTGTGTTTTCTTGCATTTGCTTAGCTATTTGTTGCTTAGTATAGTGTTTAAAGTCATTTTCGTGTGTTTTTAGGTCCAAGAAGCAAAGTTGGCAAAAAGATGCATTTTGGAGCATTTTAGAGCAAATCTGGGCTTGGAATGGATAGCACAAGCAATGGGCATGAAGATGGACGAATTTGGAGTCTAAATGGAGTTAGGAATATGTTTCAAGGTTGGAGAAATAAATTCAAATCATTGAAGATAAGGAATCAGCTCAAGAGAAGGAGAATTATCCAAAACATTATCCAAACAACCTTATCTTATCTTATCTTATCCAACCCTTATCTTATCTTAACAAACCTTATCCTCTCCTAATCCTTTTCTAATGCAATTCCTGGTACAATGAGGGTTTATTTTCTGATTGGGGGACATTTAGATTAAGTTTCTAGAAACCCTAAGCCTTGCCGCACCTAGCCTTCTAGAAAACCTGATTTCCTTGCCTTGCAAGGCTTTCTAGAAGCCTTATCCCTCCTTATCCAAATCTGCCGCACCTTAGGCCCTTTTCCATTGGAAATCTGATTGTTTTGAGCCTATTTCTGGATGGATTTGGCTTTCTAGAAGTCCTAATCTGATTCACCTAGGGTTTTTGGTGCCTATATATATTAATCAACCCTTTGCCGTACACACCACCCTCCAGATACATCATTCACGCCAGAAATCATCCACCACTCTCTGCCGCCCCTTTCCTTCACCATTCTCCATAGTTTCTGACCTAATTCACCCTCTGCCGTGCCATATCATCCACACAAACCCAGAAAACCCCTCTTGTGCCGCAGCTATTCAAGGAAGGAAGGAGAAGGTGCCACTCTAAGTCGTGACTATTGCTGGAGCGTTCTTAGGTGTTGTCTATCTTTGTTTTCAATGTTTCAATTCAGTTTTCTTTGTTTAATTGCTATCATGAGGAACTAAACCCCTATTAGTTAGAGGGCGAATTTGAAGCCATGAATATATGTTTCTTATGATTTGATTTACTCCAGTTATGATTTCATAAATTGTGAATGTGGTTTACTTATCTGTTTTATTAAGAACTTGTTCTTGTGTGTTGATTAAGGATGCATACTTAGTTTACATGCATGAATTTGATGCTAGAATATAAGGGAATTTCACCTAATCGTTATGAACTTATATTCACAAGTAGTAAAGGTTGCTAGTCACAATCATGTTAAGTAAACCCTAGGCTGGATTAACATGCGTCTTCCATAGTTATGAACGCCTTGTCAATGTTCATGATTTCCATTGAACTTAATGATCTTTGTTGAATGTCTCTATCATGCGTATTCCATAGTTAGGGAGTTCGAGAAAAAATAATTTGGTTGTGATGCGTTATCCATTCAATTCAATGAATCTAGGGAAATCTGGGAATTGATTAGTTCAATACAATTAATTCGGAACATTGTCATTCATGGTTTATCGAAAGAGTAACTGGGAATCAAGTTGTATGCATATGTTTATGTGTGGATAAGGATCCCTCTAACTAGCCATTCACCCATTTAAATCACCAATTTCGTGTCTTTTTAAGTTGTCTTTACAATTTTGTTTGTTTAAGTTTAAATTCGTTCAAAACCAATCCCCTGCGTTTAGTTTGTGTTAGTAGAGTCTAAATTCGTCAAATCTTGAGTCTCTTAGTCTTTTGAGTCAATTTGAGTCTTAATTTCGTTCAAATAATCTTAGGTGTTAGTTTTGAGTCTAAAGAATCTGTTCTGTGTGTTTTAAGTCTAATTTAGCTTGTTTTGAGTGTCTAGAATCCAGAAACTGTCTAGTTTGAGTTCTATTTGCTGTTTTGAGTTAATTGAGTCTAGTTTAGTGTTTTAAAGTTTATATAGTGTAGATTAGCATCCCTTCTAATCCCCGGCCTAAAACGATCCCTACTTTCATATACTACGTCGATAGGGTTTTAATTTGAGTGTCAAGTAATTCTCACATCAGTTAATTAGTGCAATTCACGGTTAATCTGGGGCGTTGAGAATTCATGGTTTGTTGAAAAGCAACTGTGATAGGAGCATATTTACATCACTTAGTTAGCTTGTTTCCTTGCATTTAGGTTGTTAGTTCTTAGTTATTTTAGTCTTTTAAGCCATTTTCATGTGTTTTCAGGTTCTAAGGCCTAAAGGGGCAAGAAAGTGCATTTTGGTGCCTTTTGGAGCAGTTTTAGGCTTGGGATGGATTGCACATGCTTGGAGCTAAGTGGATCGACGAAATTGAAGATCAAATGAGCTTAGGATTGAATGAAGAATGAAGAGTTCAAAATTGGAAGCCAAAGTTTCTAAAGTTGGAAGTTTCTATTCTTGGAGGTTTCCATTCTTGAAAGTTTCTATTCTTGGCTTAGAAGTTTCCTAATCCTTCATCACCTATGTTCCAGCCATAAAAGGGTTCCAAAACATGTTAGGTTGCCTCATTACATGTTTCTAGAAGTCCTAGAACCTTTCCCTAACCTTGCCACATATCTCATTTCCCTTTTCTTCCAAAATCTGCCACATAAGTGCCTTTCCCTTTCTTTCCACAACCTTGCCGCACAAGGGATCCTCTTCTTACCTATTTTCTGACCCAAAATCACATTCCCTTTGTGTTCTATGCCTTGCTGCACAAGGAGGAGCCTTTCTTACTATTTTGTGCCTCAAAACACATTCCTAAATCTGTCTTACAATTCTGCCGAATTTCCTTTCCTATTCTCTTTAATTCCTGCACCTTACTTGCCTATTTTCTGCCCAAAAATACTTCCCCTTTCTCTTACAAATCAATGCCACACCTTCTTTCCCTTTCTCTCTTAATTTCTGACCTTTAAAACACATTCCTTTTCTCTACTACATATTCTGCCGAATTTCACTTTCTTATTCTCTTTGATTTTCTGATTCTTTCTTACCTATTAAATTGTGGAACCAAAATAGCTAAGTATTGAACCTTTCCTATTATTTTCTGATTGCCTTTCAACCCTAGCCCTATAAATAAAGCCATCCGCACCATTTAAATCTCTCGCTCTCTGGACAGATTCTCTGCATCCATTCCATCCACCTATCTACCTATCCATCCTCTACCACCCATTACCACCCATTCTACACACCTTAACCCCTTGTGCCGCAGCAAAGGAGAAGGAAGGAGACCCCTGGACGTGCTTGCATTCAAGACGTTGGATTGCTGGAACGTTTCTAGGTGTAATCTATCTTTGTTTTCAATGTTTAATTTAATTTCTCTTTGTTTTGCTGTGAACATGAGGAACTAAACCCCTCTTGGCTAGGGGTGATTTCAAAGCCATGATTATGTATGCAAATTGAGTTGGTAAATTCCAGTTATGAATTCGTGAGTTGTGAATGTAATTGGCTTAACTGTGGAATTGATAACTTATTTGTGTTTGTTGATTGAGGGTCGACACTTAATTGGCATGCATAAATATGATGCTAGAGTATAAGGGAGTTTCACATAATCGTTACAAACTTATATTCATGTGTAGTGAAGGTCGCTGGTCACGATCGCGTTAAGTTCAATTCCTAGCACGAGTATCATGATGTCATAGTTACAAGTGCTTTGTCAATGCTTATGATTTTCATTGAACGTAATGATCTTTGATTGTATCTCTATTATGATGTCATGTAGGGGACTTTTGAAGAATGCTTTGGGTTGTCGAATGATGTCATCCAATCAAATAATACAAGGAAAATCTGAGGGTTAATTAGTGATGTCACGGTTAATTTGGGGCATTGTCGTTTATAATTCAATGAATGATTAACTGGAAATCGAGTCGTTTCATGTGTGGAGAAAGAGCCTCTAGCTAGTCTATCATCCATCCAATTCACCAATTTCGTGCAAAATCTGTCTAGTTTTAGTTTCTGACTTGTTTTACTTTAAATTCGTCCAAAACCCAATCCCCCTTTAATTAAGTGTGTTAGATTAGTTAGAAGTGTGTTTAAATCTGTCCAAATTAGTGTTTTGAGTCTTACTAGTCTAGAATTCGTCCAAATCAGTCCCTAGTGTCTGTTTTGAGTCTTTTTGGTTGTTTTAAGCTGTTTTGAGTCTTTTAAGTTTGTTTTGAGTCTTGTGAGTCTTTTTAAGTGTTTTTAACTTTGTTTTTATGTTTTTGAGTCAGTTTAGAGGTTTTAGCAAGCCCTCCTAATCCCCGGTCCAGAACGATCCCTACTTGCATCTATACTACAATTGTCAACAAGAGGGTTTAATTTGAGTGCTGTTTTACATCGCATCAAACTGGAAATCGTTTCGTTTGCAAGTATATCAAGTGTTGAGAAGAACCTCCTAGCTAGCCCATCATCCATCCAATTCACCAATTTCGTGCAAATCTGTTTAGTTTTAGTTTCTGTTTTGTTTCTAGCTTAATTTCGTCCAAAACCCAATCCCCCTTTAATTAAGTGTGTTAGATTAGTTAGAAATGTGTTTAAATCTGTCCAAATTAGTGTTTTGAGTCTTACTAGTTTGGAATTCGTCCAAATCAGTTCCTAGTGTCTGTTTTGAGTCGTTTTGGTTGTTTTAAGCTGTTTTGAGTCTTTTAAGTTTGTTTTGAGTCTTGTGAGTCTTGTTAAGTGTTTTTAACTTTGTTTTTATGTTTTTGAGTCAGTTTAGAGGTTTTAGCAAGCCCTCCTAATCCCCGGTCCAGAACGATCCCTATTTGCATCTATACTACAATTGTCAACAAGAGGGTTTAATTTGTGTGCTGTTTTACATCGCATCAGCAGTTCAAATCCAAAGTTTGAAGACGGATCAAGAGTTTAAAGTGAATGGACATCGGTTGAAGCCATATTATGAGACTTTTGAGGAGCATGTTGTGGAGGATGTACCCCTCCATGCCGTGGGTTTCATGGGAGCATAAATGGAAGAATCGTCCGGCTGGAAGACGTTAAAGCAAGCGCTTCTTGGGAGGCAACCCATGTGTTCAAACGAGAGAACGATGGAATTCTAGCTCCAAAACCAGATTTGCGTTCTTAAACTCTCTCTCTTTATTGCTTCTGTTTTGCCATGTCTGTTATGTGTGTTAGTTGTGTTATTTGCTTGTTTTTGTGTGAGTTTATGTTTGAAACATTGAGGACAATGTTTGATTTAAGTGTGGGGGGGTAACCAAGTGTTTTTGCATGAAATTCGTGGGTTTTTATCACCTATCACTTTGAATGTTGTTTTCAGTGTTTTTAAGTGTTTTTAAGCTGTTTTGGAGTCTTTTAGTGTGTTTTGACAAGAAAATCCGAAAATACCATAAAAATTTGAAAAATTGTTTTGAAAAACCCAAAAAGAGTTGTTTTTGTGTGTTTTTTTTGTGTCGTAGGGTACCTTCCAACACAATGATGAGGATTCGGTTTTTAATTGCATGACTATTGAGGAAAGTTATAAACATGGATGGAGGTTTGAATTGCTCTCTGGTTTATGCCTGATTATGGTTATAATTCATGAATTCATGTTTAATCACAAAGGACAAAATCAGTGTAACATGCTTGAAGGAAGAAACTCAAACTAACGCTACAACCCTGAGAGACTTGAGCCTTTAACGTTCTTTGGAGAATTAAAAATCTGTGCATTTGTTGTTTTCTAAAGTCGTTGCATGATCTCATTATTCTTTGCTTGGTTGCTACTTAGAAGGCGTTTTATTATTTAGTTCCAAATACTAGAACTCATACCCGTTTCATTCAAAGCATGAAATTGATTAGCATAACACATAAACAAGATGAAGTTGTGTAGTGAACCAGTGCCAAATAGCCGAACCTCCCTATGTTATTTGTTTTGTAGGTTTAACCCTTTTGAGCCTTGTTTAGCCTATGTTTTTTGTTTACCCACAATATCCCTACGTAGCCTAGATTAGGACCATCCTTACCCTTGTTCTTAAGGCATAGAAGCATGACTTAGAGTGAATTCCCTTTGTTCGTTATTGGGCAGCAAACAAGTGTGGGGGAAAGAAAGTTGTGCGTTTATATGTGCCAAAGTCACAAAAGAGGCACGGGTGAAGAAAAAAGAAACAAGAAGAAGAACAATTCGTGAAAAATAGAAAGAACAAAAGAAAAGTTGTGAAAAGATGTGAAAAAGAGTTTACAAGTGTTGATTGTTGAAGAAAGGGTCCAAAAAGTTGAATTCGGCCCTAAAATATGTGTAATCTTCCCTTTTATGTATCAAAGTTTGTGGCTGCATTCAAGAAAGGGTGTTCTAAGTGTCATATTCATTACTTTGCTTGCTTTTGCTTTAAGAACGTTTGTTTTCCTTACGTTTCTTTGTTAGCCAATACCCTAAGCCCCGTTACAACCCTATACTTCAATCTTGAGTGTTGTGTGTTTCAATATGTGGAGTTTGGGATTGGTACGAGCATATGGTATCCCTGGTTCTTGCATCTAAGTAGTGGCATTCCATTCATGAGATCATATATAAACATGTTTATTAACTCCAGAAATTGCTTTCTTTGTCATAAACATATGTGAGTGTTCGTTTGCAGGTTTACATCAATCTTCTCACATATACTTAGTATAGGGAGTGTAGTTAGACAATCTGAGTGAAAATAAGAGTGTACCTAGTGAGGAATTGAGTGAATTCTCTAAGGCATGTTACTACGTTCAAAACATTGTTTTAATTGGTTAAATGAGAGCTAATGGATGGTGACTGTGGTTAAGTATGTACTAAAGGGTGGGGAAGAATACAAGCTATGGTTATGATGATCTTAAATATGTCATGTATGTTAGAAATCCCTGAGGTGAAAGTTGGAAGGTCTAGTTTGTTTGGTGTTTGTTTCGTTTGTTTGGTTTCGTTTTGCTTGAGGACTAGCAAAAGCTAAGTGTGGGGGAATTTGATAGGAGCATATTTATGCGACTTAGTTAGCTTGTTTTCATGCATTTACGTTGTTAGTTCTTAGTTAATTTTGTATTTTAAGCTATTTTCATGTGTTTGTAGGTTCTAAGTGTCAACATGGCAAAAAGAAACAATTTGGAGCATTCTAGAGCATTTTTGGGCCAAGATTGGGTAGTGCAAGCATGGAGGCAAGTTGATGGACGAAATTGAAGATATAAAGGCTTGAAATCAGCTCAAAAGAAGGAGAATTATCCAAAACAACCTTATCCTTATCTTATCTTACCCAATCCTTATCTTATCTTATCCTAATCTTATCCTAACCTGTTTTCTTCAGTTTAGGGGACTTAAAACCTGATTTCTAGAAGTCCTATCCATTCCCCTACAAAAATGGCGCCCCAAACTCTTCTAGAAACCCCAAAATCTGCCCAGAAACACATTCTTTCTAGAAGCCTAAAAATCTGGCGCCTCCCTCCTTTCTAGAAGGTTTTTTCCTTGCCTTGCAAGACTCCCTGCCTTATCCCTTTGTGCCGTGCCTTCTCACTCCCATTCCCTCTTGGATTCTGACTTATTAAGCCTTTTCCTTGTGGATTTGGGTTCTACAAATCCTTTTCAGAAATCAATTGGGCCACAATCCTTTTTCCTAATGGATTCACAATTTCTGCCGCACCTAGGGCCCTAATTCCTTGTTTATGCTGAGTCCTAGCCCTAATCTGATTACCCTAGGGTTTGTGGTGCCTATATATACAAGTTTAGAAGGTTGCCGCAGGTTTCACCACCCTCCATATACATCATTCACGCCAGAAATCACCCACCACTCTCTGCTGCACCCTTCCCTCACCATTCTCCATAGTTTCTGACCTAATTCACCCTCTGCCGCACCATACCATCCAACCACCCCCATATACATTCAGAAAACCATACTTTGCCGCAGAGAAGAGAAGAGAAGGCTTGCCATGCAACCATTGGAGTTTCTTGGAGTTCTTTCTTCTCTTGTTTGATCTTCATGTTTAATTTAACTTGCTTTTCAATTATGTTAAACATGTGGAACTAATTTCGTTTTAGTTAGAGGTGGATTCAAAGCCATGGACATATGTTTGATATGAATTGATTACCTTCAGTTATTGTTTCATAAATTGTGAATGTGGTTTGCTTAACTGTTTTATTAAGAACTTGTTCTTGTGTGTTGATTAAGGATGCATACTTAGTTTGCATGCATGAATTTGATGCTAGGATATAAGGGAATTTCACCTAATCGTTAGGAACTTATATTCACAAGTAGTAAAGATTGCTAGTCACAATTGTGTTAAGTAAATCCTAGGCAAGAGTAACATGCGTATTCCATAGTTATGAATGCCTTGTCAATGTTTATGATTTCCATGGAACTTAATGATCTTTGATATGTATCTCTATCATGCGTATTCCATAGTTAGGGAACTTGATAAGAATAATTTGGTTGTGATGCGTTATCTATTCAATTCAATGAACTTAGGGAAATCTGGGAATTGATTAGTGCAATACAATTAATTCAAAGCATTGTCATTCATGGTTTATCGAAAGAATAACTGGAAATCAATTCATATGCATATGTTCATGTGTGGAGAGGAACCCTCTAACTAGTTTTCACCCCTGAATTCACCTTTATCTCTTTCAATTTACTTTGTTTGCTTAAATCTGCTTAGTTTTGCTTAATTCGTCCAAAAACCCCCCTAGTTCTTAATTGAGTCTTAGTTTGTTTAAATTCGTCCAAATCTGTCCCCTTTTAGTGTTTTGAGTCTAACTAGTCCAAAAGTCATCCAATTCACCCCTTAGAACCTGTTTTGAGTCTGTTTAAGTTAGTTTTGTTGTTTTGAGTCTATTTAGCCTGTTTTGAGTCTCTAGTGTCTAGAATCTGTCTAGTTGAGTTTTATTTGTTGTTTTAAGTTTGTTTTGGTTTGTTTGAGTCAAGTTAGGTTGTTTTAAGTTGTTTGAAGTTAAAATTCGTTCAGATTGACCCATAGTACCTGTTTTCATTGTCTAGAGTCCAGTTTTAGTGTTTTAGAGTTTAATTTGTATAGATTAGCATCCCTTCTAATCCCCGGCCTTAAACGATCCCTACTTTCATATACTACGTCGATAGGGTTTTAATTTGAGTGTCAAGTAATTCTCACATCAAAAAGTGTTCAAAATAAGTGAGATTAAGCTCACAAGTGTTGGTTGTTGAAGAAAGGGTCCAAAAAGTTGGATTCGGCCCTAAGTATGTGTGATCTTCCCCTTATGTATCAAAGTTTGTGGCTGTATTTAAAAAGGGAGTTCTAAGTGTCATATTCATTACTTTGCATGCTATTGCTTTAAGAACGTTTGTTTTCCTTACCTTTCTTTGTTAGCCAATACCCTTAGCCCTGTTACAACCCTTTTGACTTCAATCTTGATTGTTATGTGTTTCAATATGTGGAGTTTGGGATTGGTATGAGCATATGGTGTCCCTGGTTCTCGCATCTAAGTAGTGGCATTCCATTCATGAGATCATATATATACATGCATTAATAAATCCAGAAAGTGCCTTCTTTGTTAATACATATGTGAGTATTAGTTTTCATGTTTACATCAATCTTCTCACATATAACTAGTGTAGGGTGTGTAGTCAGAAAATCTGAGTGAAAATTGAGTGCATATCCAGTAAGGAATTGAGGGATTCTCTAAGGCATGTTACTACATTCAAAATGTTGTTTTAATTGATTAGATGCGAACTAGTGAGTGGTAACTGTGATTAAGTATGTGCTCCAGAGTAGGGATAATTGAAATCTATGTAAGTAATGATTTTTAACATGTTATGTACCATTGGAAATCCCTAAGGCAAACGTTGGAAGGTTTAGGTTATGTTTTGTTTTTTTTTTTTGTTTTGCTCGAGGACTAGCAAAAGCTAAGTGTGGGGGAATTTGATAGGAGCATATTTATGCGACTTTGTTAGCTTGTTTCCTTGCATTTTCTTAGTTAGTTTCTACTTATTATAGTGATTTAAGTTATTTTCGTGTGTTTTCAGGTCCAATTGGCAAAGTGATGTGAAAATTACTTGACACACAAATTAAACCCTATTTTTGACAATTGTAGCAATAATGTAAGTAGGGATCGTTCTAGGCCGGGGATTAACTAGGGATTGCTAAACACTTGAAACTGACTCAAAAACGTAAAAACAAAGTTTAAAACACTAATCTAGACTCAAAGAATGCAAAACTAACTTCTAAAACACTAAGACAACTCAAAAGACTCAAAACAGCAAACAAACACTCAAAACTGCCTTAAAACCACTTTCTGGGCAGGTCTGAGCACTAAGGAAGAATTTGGACGAAAATATGTTATGACTTGACTCAAAAGACTAAAAGAAAACAGATTTAGACTCTACAAACAAGACTTAAAAGCAAGGGGGATTGTTTTGACGAGATTGAAGTTAAAACTAAAACTTGTAACCAAACTTTTAAGAAAAACGAATTCTGATGAATTAAGAAGGGTGAAAGGCTAGTTAGAGGGATCCTCATCCACACATGAACATATGCATACAACTTGATTCCCAGTTACTCTTTCGATAAACCATGAATGACAATGCTCCGAATTAATTGTATTGAACTAATCAATTCCCAGATTTCCCTAGATTCATTGAATTGAATGGATAACGCATCACAACCAAATTATTCTTTCTCAAACTCCCTAACTATGGAATACGCATGATAGAGACATTCAACAAAGATCATTAAGTTCAATGGAAATCATGAACATTGACAAGGCATTCATAACTATGGAAGACGCATGTTAATCCAACCTAGGGTTTACTTAACGTGATTGTGACTAGCAACCTTTACTACTTGTGAATATAAGTTCATAACGATTAGGTGAAATTCCTTTATATCCTAGCATCAAATTCATGCATGTAAACTAAGTATGCATCCTTAATCAACACACAAGAACAAGTTCTTAATAAAACAGATAAGTAAACCACATTCACAATTTATGAAATCATAACTGGAGTAAATCAATTCATATAAAACATATATCCATGGCTTCAGATTCCCCCCCTAACTAATAGGGGTTTAGTTCCTCATGATAGCAATTAAACAAAGAAAACTGAATTGAAACATTAAAAACAAAGATAGACAACACCTAAGAACGCTCCAGCAATGGTCACAACTTAGAGTGGCACCTTCTCCTTCCTTCCTTGAATAGCTGCGGCACAAGAGGGGTTTTCTGGGTTTTGGGGACGGGTTTGGTGAAGGATGGATGATGATGAATGGCGTAGGGGGTTGTTTTGGAGGAAGAACTGGCAGATGACTGGGTGTGTGAAGGCAGAGAATGAATGGAAGGCTTGATGATTTAAATGGCACGGCAGGAAGGCTATTTATAGGGGTTAAGGTGCGGCATGGCCTTATGAATCAGAGAAGGATTGCACAACCTAAACCCATCAGGAATAAGCCATCTAGAAGGTAGGAAATCCCAAAGGACAAGGATTCCATGCGGCAGATATGTTTGGTTTCCTAACAGGATATTTGGTCTTCTAGAAGAACTAAAACCATCTAGGAAAAGGGATAAGGGTGCGGCAAGGCTTAGGGTTTCTAGAAGCTTAATTTAAATATCCCCCAATCAGAAAATAAACCCTCAATGCATCAGGAATTGAATTAGAAAAGGATTAGGATAGGATAAGGTTTATTAAGATAAGATAAGGATTGGATAAGATAAGATAAGATAAGGTTGTTTGGATAATGTTTTGGATAATTCTCCTTCTTTTGAGCTGATTCCTTATCTTCAATGATTTGAATTTATTTCTCCAACCTTGAAACATATTCCTAGCTCCATTTGGGCTCCAAATTCTTCCATCTTCATGCCCACTGCATGTGCTATCCACTCCAAGCCCAGATTTGCTCTAAAATGCTCCAAAATGCATCTTTTTGCCAACTTTGCTTCTTGGACCTAAAAATACACGAAAATGACTTTAAACACTATACTAAGCAACAAATAGCTAAGCAAATGCAAGAAAACACACTAACTAAGTAGCATAAATATGCTCCTATCACAAAGTTGGCAAAGAGATGCAATTTGGAGCATTTTAGAGCAGTTTTGGGCTTGGAATGGATAGCACAAGTACGGAGCAAGATGGATGGACGAATTTGAAGTTCAAGAGAGGCTAGGAATGTGCAAAAGAGTTGGAGAAATAAATTCAAGTCAAAGAAGATAAGGAATCAGCTACAAAGAAGGAGAATTATCCAAAACTACATTATCTTATCCTTATCTTATCTTATCTTACCATGCCTTATCTTATCCTATCCTAATCCTTTCCTAACTTAATTCCTGCTATAAAAGGGTTTTAATTTCAGTTTAGGGGACATAAAAACCTGATTTCTAGGAACCTTATCCTCTCCTACAAAGATGCCGCACCCTTGTCCTTGATCCCTTGGGTTTTTAACCTTCTAGATGTCCTATTTCCTGCTAGGATTACATAAACCTTTTCCCCTTAGGATTGTGATTTTATTTTCCTACACAAACTACATTTTGTAATCCTTTTCCTACACTATATGTTGGTGCCACACCCTCTCCCTATATATACATATTTTTGATGCGAAATATATAAGCACACAAATTAAACCCTCTTTTTATCGATTGTAGCAAAGTATGTAGTAGGGATCGTTCTAGGCCGGGGATTAGGAGGGATTACTAAACCACTTGAAAACTGCCTCAAAAACTTAAAACAAAGTTAAAACACTAAATTAGACTCAAAGAATGCAAAACTATACTCTAAAACACTAAAACAAACCAAAAGACTCAAAACAGCAAACAAACACTCAAAACTGCCTTAAAACCACTTTCTGGGCAGTTTTGAGCACTAAGGAAGAATTTGGACGAAAACAGTTTATAACTTGACTCAAAACACTCAGAAACACAAACTAAATTGATTTCTAACTAACTTGACACTTCAAAATAAAGGGGGAATTGGTTTTGACGAAATTGAAAACAAAACATAAACTTTGTCAAACAAAACAGATTGTAAAACGAAATTGGTTAAAGTGAATGGATGAAAGGCTGGCTAAGGGGTTCTTCTCCACACATGTCATACTTGCATACAAAAAGATTTCTAATTGCTTTTCAATAAACCATGGATTCTCAACGCCCCAAATTAACTGTGAATTGCACTAATTAACCCTCAGATTTTCCTAACGTTATTGAATTGGATGATTGCATACGACAACCCAAAACATTCCCCACAAGTTCCCTACATGAATTGCATAATAGAGATACAAGCAAGAATCATTAAGTTCTATGAAAACCATAAGCATTGACGAGGCATTCGTTACTATGAATTGCATGAAACTTATGCCAAGAATTTACTTAACACAATTGAGATCATCAACCTTTACTACTTGTGAATATAATTCTGTAACGATTAGGTGAAACTTCCTTATATCCTAGCATTAGATTTATGCATGCAAACTAAGTTGGCCACCTCAATCAACACACACAAATCAGTTTAACATGAACAGATAAGTAAATTGAATTCACAACTTATGAAACGCAATTAGAGGTAATCAAATCATATAGCAAGCATAAACATGGTTTCGAATCCCCCCCTAGCCAAAGGGGGTTTAGTTCCTCATACGTACAAAACAAAGAGTATTGAATTTAAACATTGAAATCAAAGGAAAGGAAACACCTAAAACTTCCAGCAATTCAAACTTGAATGGCATGCACGTCCCAGGCTTCTCCTCCTCCTCTTCTTTGCTGCGGCACAAGGTCTTGGGACAGGTTTAGGGGGTTATGAATGGTGTAGAAGGCTGGGTTATTGGCTAGGATGGATGTATGGTGCGGCAGATAGTGGTGAAGAGTTTCTGGCGAGAATGGTGTGTATGGAAGGTGTGTAACCCGCGGCAACCCTTTAAACTTATATATATAGGCACCACAAACCCTAGGGTAATCAGATTAGGGCTTGGACTCAGCATTGCACAAGGAATTAGGGCCCTAGGTGCGGCAGAAATTGTGAATCCATTAGGAAAAAGGATTTTGGCCCAATTGATTTCTGAAAAGGATTTGTAGAACCCAAATCCACAAGGAAAAGGCTTAATAAGTCAGAATCCAAGAGGGAATGGAAGTGAGAAGGCACGGCACAAAGGGATTTGGGGCTTCTAGAGGGATTTGGGGCTTCTAGAGGGATTTGGGGCGCCACTTTTATAGGACAAGGGATAAGACTTCTAGAAATCAGGTTTTAAGTCCCCTAAACTGAAGAAAACAGGTTAGGATAAGATTAGGATAAGATAAGGTAAGATAAGGTAAGGATTGGATAAGATAAGATAAGATAAGGTTGTTTTAGATAATGTTTTGGATAATTCTCCTTCTTTTGAGCTGATTCCTTATCTTCTCTATCTTTGACTTCTTTCTTCCATCTTCCTAGCTGATTTCAAGCCTTTATATCTTCAATTTCGTCCATCAACTTGCCTCCATGCTTGCACTACCCCATCTTGGCCCAAAAATGCTCTAGAATGCTCCAAATTGCTTCTTTTTGCATACTTGCCCTTAGAACCTGAAAATACATCAAACTAGCTTAAAAGACTACTTTAACTAAGGAAAAACAACATAAATGCACAAGAACAAGCTATTTAAGGTGCATAAATATGCTCCTATCAAATTCCCCCACACTTAGCTTTTGCTAGTCCTCGAGCAAAACAGAACAAACAAAATGTAACCTAAACCTTCCAACAATTGTCTCAGGGATTTCCAATACACATGACATGTTAAAAATCATCATTCCCACCGATTTTGGTCATCTTTACGCTTAAGCACATACTTAATCATAGTCACTACTTACTAGTTCACAAATAACCAATTAAAACGATGTTTTGAATGCAGTAACATGCCTTAGAGAATCCCTCAATTCCTTACTAGATATGCACTCAATCTTCACACACATTTTCTGACTACACACCCTACACTAGGTATATGTGAGAGGATTGATGTAAATATGAAAACGAACACTCACATATGTGTATAACAAGAAAAGCAATTTCCGGAGTTAATAAGCATGTTTAGATATGATCTCATGAATGGAATGCTACTATTTAGATGCGAGAACCAGGGATACCATATGCTCATATCAATCCCAAACTCCACATATTGAAACACACAACACTCAAGATTGAAGCATAGGGTTGTAACGGGGCTTTGGGGAGTTGGCTATCAAAGAAAGGTAAAGAAAACAAACGTTCTTAAAGCAATAGCAAGCAAAATAATGAATATGACACTTAGAATTCCCTTTAGCATGCAAAAGTCAACTTTTAAACACAAAGGGAGGATTCAAGCAACAAATAGGGCCGGATTTAATGTTTTGGACCCTGCCTTCAACAAACAACACTTGAGAACTCTTTTTCACATCTTTTCAACTCCTTTTTCATTCTTTTCACAACTCTTTTCTTTTTTTTTCCTTCTTTTCTTCTACGAATTTTTCTTCTTCTTTTTTTTTCTTTCTTTTCTTTTCCGTGCGGTGCCTCATTCAAGACTTTGGCACACCCACAACAAAACTCACTTCCCCCACACTTGTTTTCTGCCAAACAATGATCAAAAGGAATTCATATTGAGTCATGCGTTACTATGCTTCAAGAACAAAGGTATGGATGGTCCTAATCTAGGCTAGGTGAGGATAATGTGGGTTAACAAAGAAAATAGGCTAAATATGGCTCAAAGGGGTTAAACCTACAATACATATGAACATGGGGTACGGCTATTTGGCTCTTGGTTTACTAAACAACTTCATCTTGTTATGTGTTATGCTAATCAATTTCATGCTTTGAATGAAACGGGTATGAGTTCTAGTATTTGGAACTAAATGATGAAACGCCTTCTAAGTAGCAACCAAGCAAAGAATGATCAGATCATGCAACGATTTTAGAAAACAACAAATGCACAGATTTTTAACTCTCCAAATAAACGTTTAGGCTTAAGTCTCACAAGGTTGTAGCGTTAGTTTGAGTCCCTTCCTTCAAGCATGTTACAAAAACTGATTTTTCTTTTATGATTGCATGTGAATTCCTAAGTTATAACCATAACCAAGCATAAACCAAAGAGTAAATCAAACTTTCATCCATGTTTACAACTCTCTTTAACAGTCATGCAATTACAAACCGAATCCTCATCATTGTGTTGGAAGGTACCTAAGACACAAACAAACACACAAAAACAACTCTTTTTGGGTTTTTCTAAAACAATGTTTCGAATTTTTATGGGATTTTCGGATTTTTGAGTCAAAACACACTAAAACACACCAAAACAGCTTAAAAACACTTAAAAACAGCAAGGAACAACATTAGAAGTCATGGGTGATAAAACCCTACGAATTTGCATCAAAACATGTTGGTTACCCCCCCACACTTAAATCAAACATTGTCCTCAATGTTTCAAGCATAAACTAACACAAATAAACAACAAGCAAACAAAACAGCAACGAAACAATAAACAAGGCAGAAACGAAAACAACAACAAAGAGAAGGGTTTAGGAACGCAAATCTGGAATTGGAGTGCTCCCTAGGTCTTCCTTTGTTGAATGCATGGGTTGCCTCCCAAGTAGCGCTTGCTTTAACGTCGTACAGCCGGACAAAGAACCCAATCACTCCAGATTGGAGCCCACAGCATCCAAGGAGAGGTCATCCACGGTTTGCTCCACAAAGTTCTCATAATAGGGCTTCAAACGATGCCCGTTCACCTTGAATTCATGCCCCGTTTTCAAGCTTCGGATTTGGACTGCACCATGAACAAAAACATTAGTAATAACAAACGGGCCAATCCACTTAGAACGTAACTTACCGGGAAACAATCGTAAACGGGAATTGAACAATAGCACTTTCTGCCCAATTGAGAATGATTTCCCACGGATCATGTTGTCATGGAAAGCTTTGGTCTTTTGCTTGTAAATGCTCGCATTCTCGTATGCCTCATGCCGTATCTCATCAAGCTCATTCAATTGGAATTTCCTATGACTGCCCGCTTCATCTAGGTTCATGTTAAACTGCTTGACGGCCCAATGAGCTTTGTGTTCCAACTCAACGGGGAGATGGCACGGCTTGCCATAGACAAGCCGAAAGGGGGACATCCCAATGGGTGTTTTGTATACCGTACGATACGCCCAAAGTGCATCATCTAGCCGTAAACTCCAATCCTTCCTTGTGGGCCCAACGGTCTTTTCTAGTATTTGCTTTATCTCTCGGTTAGAAACCTCGGCTTGGCCATTTGTTTGAGGATGGTAAGGTGTAGAAACCTTATGGTTGACATTGTATTTCCTCAATAACGCCTCAATGGTCCGGTTGCAAAAGTGTGACCCTCCATCACTAATGATCACTCTTGGCATGCCAAACCTTGCAAATATGTTAGTTCTAATAAAATCTGCAACCACTTTAGAATCATTAGTCCGGGTGGCTCTTGCTTCCACCCACTTCGACACATAATCAACCGCAAGCAAAATATACATGAAACCATGCGATGACGGAAAAGGACCCATAAAATCAATACCCCAAACATCAAAAATTTCAACATTTAGGATAGGAACCTGCGGCATTTGGTCCTTTGCACTAATATTACCCATTCTTTGGCATTTATCACATGTTAAACAAAAAGTTCTAGCATCTTTAAAAATACTAGGCCAATAGAATCCACATTGTAACACTTTGAGGGCTGTTCTTTGTGTGCCAAAGTGATAGGAGCATATTTATGCTACTTAGTTAGTGTGTTTCCTTGCATTTGCTTAGCTATTTGTTGTTTAGTATAGTGTTTAAAGTCATTTTCGTGTGTTTTTAGGTCCAAGAAGCAAAGTTGGCAAAAAGATGCATTTTGGAGCATTTTAGAGCAAATCTGGGCATGGAATGGATAGCACAAGCAATGGGCATGAAGATGGACGAATTTGGAGTTTAAATGGAGTTGGGAATATGTTTCATGGTTGGAGAAATAAATTCAAATCATTGAAGATAAGGAATCAGCTCAAAAGAAGGAGGATTATCCAAAACATTATCCAAAACAACCTTATCTTATCTTATCTTATCCAATCCTTATCTTATCTTAACAAACCTTATCCTATCCTAATCCTTTTCTAATTCAATTTCTGGTACAATGAGGGTTTATTTTCTGATTGGGGGACATTTAAATTGAGTTTCTAGAAACTCTTAGCCTTGCCGCACCTAGCTTTTCAGAAAACCTGATTTCCTTGCCTTGCAAGGCTTTCTAGAAGCCTTATCCCTCCTTATCCAAATCTGCCGCACCTTAGGCCCTTTCCTATTGGAAATCTGATTGTTTTGAGCCTATTTCTGGATGGATTTGGTTTTCTAGAAGTCCCAATCTGATTCACTTAGGGTTTTTGGTGCCTATATATATTAAAACACCACCCTCCATATACAACCATTCACGCCAGAAATCATCCCCTACCCCCTGCCGTGCCATATCATCCACACAAACCCAGAAAACCCCTCTTGTGCCGCAGCTATTCAAGGAAGGAAGGAGAAGGTGCCACTCTAAGTTGTGACTATTGCTGGAGCGTTCTTAGGTGTTGTCTATCTTTGTTTTTAATGTTTCAATTTAGTTTTCTTTGTTTAATTGCTGTCATGAGGAACTAAACCCCTATTAGTTAGAGGGGGAATTTGAAGCCATGAATATATGTTTCTTATGATTTGATTCACTCCAGTTACGATTTCATAAATTATGAATGTGGTTTACTTTTCTGTTTTATTAAGAACTTGTTCTTGTGTGTTGATTAAGGATGCATACTTAGTTTACATGCATGAATTTGATGCTAGAATATAAGGGAATTTCACCTAATCGTTATGAACTTATATTCACAAGTAGTAAAGGTTGCTAGTCACAATCATGTTAAGTAAACCCTAGGCTGGATTAACATGCGTATTCCATAGTTATGAATGCCTTGTCAATGTTTATGATTTCCATGGAACTTAATGATCTTTGATATGTATCTCTATCATGCGTATTCCATAGTTAGGGAACTTGATAAGAATAATTTGGTTGTGATGCGTTATCCATTCAATTCAATGAACTTAGGGAAATCTGGGAATTAATTAGTTCAATACAATTAATTCGGAACATTGTCATTCATAGTTTATCGAAAGAGTAACTGGGAATCAAGTTGTATGCATATGTTTATGTGTGGATAAGGATCCCTCTAACTAGCCATTCACCCATTCAAATCACCAATTTCGTGCCTTTTTAAGTTGTCTTTACAATTTTGTTTGTTTAAAGTTTAAATTCGTCAAAAACAATCCCCCTTTCATTTAAACTTGTTTTTAGAGTCAAAACCTGTTTTCTCTTAGTTGTTTGAGTCTTTTAAGTTCTATTTTCGTCAAAATCACTTGTTAGGTCTAGATTTGAGTCTTTGTTATTGTTTCTTGCTGTTTTTAGTGTTTTAAATTAGTTTTGAGTCATTAGAGTCTAGTTTAGTGTTTTTGAGTCTTATTTGTGTTGATTAGCATCCCTAGTTAATCCCCGGTTTAGAACGATCCCTACTTGCATCTTTACTACAATTGTCATCAATAGGGTTTAATTTGTGTGTCAAGTAATTCTCACATCAAATTTTGGCGCCGTTGCCGGGGATTAGCAAACTTGCTAATCTCCCTAGTTTCTGCCGTGTATTTTAACTTGTTTTTGTTTCTGTTTTGCTTAGTTTTCTGATTTGTTTTGTTTTCTTTGTTTTAGGTACTAGTGTATGACTCGAAGCTCTCAACCCGTTCACGCACATATCTTGGAGTTTAACGACGATTTTGAACGAGATTTGAGAAGGAAGAGGAAGCACCCAGAACCTGATCTACTTAGTTCAAGTTCTAATTCCGAATCTGAAGTTGAAATTGAAGAGGATTTGGAAGAGGAGCACGACATGGCTGCAGATAACCGAACAATCAAAGAACTTTCAGCCTCGGGATTGGACAATGCGACCCCTTTATGCATTCAATATCCTAGGGCGGCTCAAGGCAAAACTGATGAGTTTGAATTGAAGTCTAGCTTGTTGCACCACATCCCCAAATTCCACGGGTTGTCCATGGAAGATCCGAACAAGCACTTGAAGGAATTTGAAGTGGTTTGTTCAAGCATGACCCCTGTAAATGTTGATGGAAGTATATTGAAGATGAAAGCCTTTCCATTCTCTCTTTTGGAAAAGGCTAAGGATTGGCTCTACGAACTAGCACCTGGAACCGTTACTTCATGGGAAAGCATGAAGCGCGCATTCTTAGAGAAATTTTTCCCAACTTCAAGAGTCATTCTCTTGAGGAAAAAGATAAGTGGCATTCAACAAAACCAAGGGGAATCGTTTCCAGCCTATTATGAGCGGTTCAAGGCGCTTGTTGCTTCTTGTCCACAACACCAAATGAAGGAAGAGCTTCTCCTCCAATATTTCTATGAAGGACTTCTCCCCATTGAGAGACAAATGCTTGATGCTTCAGCGGGAGGAGCTTTGGTTGACAAAACACCCGTGGCTGCCAAGACTCTAATTGCAAATCGAGCCTTGAATGCGCAACAATACGAAGGAGTTGGACAGAGAGAAGGGCCACGGCAACAACAAGTGAATGAGGTAAATGCAATTTCAGAATTACAATCTCAAATGGCTAATCTCACTCTTCTTTTGTCACAGGTTGTGGATGGAAACAAAGCACAAGGGCCGGCCATATGTGGAGTGTGTTCTATGCAGGGACATCCCAACGATCAATGCCCTCAATTGATTGAGAATGGGGGGTGGGAAACTGCCCAAGCCGTAGGTTTCCAAGGCCAAACCCAACAAAGACACGACCCCTACTCAAACACATACAATCCGGGATGGAGAGATCATCCAAATTTCAAGTGGAGGGATTCTCAGCAAGCACAGCCACAAAGCGGATTTAGACAGCCCCCTGGGATGTTCCCAAGGCCGTATGCAGCCCCACAACCTCACCCAATTTCGGCCCAAACCAATTCAGGTTCGTCGTTAAATAATGATAAAATTCTTCAAGCACTAACCTCTTTGACGCAGGACATGCAGAGCATAAAAAATCAAGTTAAAGAGGTGGATGAATTGAAGAAACAAATGGGTCAAATGGCTGAATTCATGGGCCAATTCCGAGAACAAGGCAGGTTGCCTAGTTCAACCATTGTTAATCCTAAGGGAGGATTTGAAACTGCCCAAGCAATCACGTTGAGAAGTGGTAAGCAGGTTGGAACTGATTCACAACCATCTAGATCAAGTCATGAAGAGGACAGGAAGCTGCAATTGGAGGAGGCTGAATCACCCAAACCCACGGCAAGGAATGCACAATCCTTGCCGCAGCCAATCCCCACTTCTAAACCGTCCTCAACCATCAAGGTAAGTTCCAATATGAATTCTTCAAGCTCTACTCCACTAATTGTGCCCTTTCCTGGCAGGTTGCGGCAATCAAAGAAAGAGGATGCTGAAAAAGACATTCTAGAGACATTCCGGAAAGTTCAAGTCAATATCCCACTCCTTGATGCAATAAAGCAAGTCCCAAGGTATGCTAAGTTTTTGAAAGAGCTTTGTACAACAAGGAGAAGGATTTCTAACAAAGAAGTGGTTCAAGTAAGTGAGAATGTCTCTGCTGTTCTACAAAGGAAATTACCCCCTAAATGCAAAGATCCGGGTAGTTTTACAATTCCTTGCGTTATTGGTAGTACTAAGTTTGAACATGCTATGTTAGACTTAGGAGCTTCAATTAATGTCATGCCATACTCTATTTATGCATCTATGAACTTAGGTGAGCTTAAAAACGATGGTGTTATAATCCAATTAGCCGATCGTTCTAATGCATATCCAAAAGGAGTTTTGGAAGATGTTTTGGTGCAGGTTGGAAATCTGATTTTTCCAGCGGATTTTTATGTGCTTGACATGGAGGATACACCCCATTCTACCCCATTGCCGATCCTCCTTGGGAGACCTTTCATGAAAACAGCCCGCACCAAGATCGATGTGTTCAAAGGGACGTTGACAATGGAATTTGATGGGGAAGTTATTGATTTCAATCTTGCTGAAACTATTAAATTTCCTAAAGAAAATCATTCTTGTTTTGCTATTGATATATTCGATGAATTGGCGCAGGATTACCTTGATTCCTTGGATAGGGATCCCCTTGAATCAACAATTGCACAAGGAATTGGGCAAAAACCCAATATTGCCGTGCCTATAAGTGAAGAAGAGGCCGAGATGGTGGCTGCCCTAGAGTCACTACCTCAGCACCATGGTAAGCCTTCAAAACCAATTTCAATTCCAATTTCTACTAACAAGTTGTTACCCTCAGTGATTCAGGCACCCGTACTTGAGCTTAAACCATTGCCGGATCATTTGAAGTACGTCTTTTTGGGAGATAACGAGACATTGCCCGTCATTGTATCCTCCACACTCACGGCAACAGAGGAAGGAAAGTTAATTCAGGTGTTGAAAGAGCACAAAACAGCCATTGGATGGACATTGGCCGATATTAGGGGGATTAGCCCTACAACATGCATGCATCGCATACTTCTAGAGGAGGGGGCTAAACCAACTCGAGAGGCTCAACGCCGACTCAACCCTCCAATGATGGAAGTTGTGAAGAAGGAAATTATAAAGCTTCTTGATTGTGGAGTAATTTATCCAATCTCGGATAGCCGTTGGGTTTCACCGGTGCAATGTGTTCCAAAGAAATCCGGAGTCACTGTGGTGAAGAATGCCGAGAATGAACTTGTGCCCACACGTATCCAAACAGGTTGGAGAGTGTGCATTGACTATAGGAAGCTAAACGCCACCACGAGGAAGGACCACTTCCCTTTGCCGTTCATTGATCAAATGCTTGAAAGGTTAGCCGGTCATTCTTTTTATTGTTTTCTTGATGGGTACTCTGGATATAATCAGATTGTTATAGCTCCGGATGACCAAGAAAAGACCACTTTCACGTGCCCCTTTGGTACCTTTGCCTATCGTCGCATGCCATTCGGTTTATGCAATGCACCTGCCACCTTTCAAAGATGCATGGTAAGTATCTTTTCAGATTTTGTGGAGAAAATTATTGAGGTATTCATGGATGATTTTAGTGTTTTTGGGGATTCGTTTGATGGGTGCTTAGATAATCTCACTTTGATTCTAAAACGTTGCATTGAAACTAACCTTGTTTTGAATTGGGAAAAATGTCACTTTATGGTAAAACAAGGCATAGTTTTAGGTCATATCATTTCAGAAAGGGGAATTGAGGTTGATAAATCAAAAATAGATCTTGTACGCTACTTACCCTCTCCTACTTCGGTTAGAGAGGTTCGTTCTTTTCTTGGACATGCAGGATTCTATAGGCGATTCATCAAGGACTTTTCAAAGATTTCAAACCCTCTTTGCCGTCTCCTCCAGAAAGATGTGGCTTTTGACTTCAACGAGGAATGTGAGAAGGCATTCAAACACCTCAAAGAGATGCTAACTTCGGCCCCCATCATAGTCCCACCAGATTGGAGCCTTCCTTTTGAGCTTATGTGTGATGCTTCGGATTATGCATTAGGAGCTGTTTTGGGACAAAGGAAGGACAAGAAGCCCCATGTCATCTATTATGCATCTCGGACCTTGAATGATGCACAATTGAATTACTCTACCACTGAAAAAGAACTTCTTGCTGTTGTGTTTGCTTTAGATAAGTTTCGTTCTTATTTACTTGGTACTAAAGTTATTATTTACACTGACCATGCAGCTTTGAAGTATTTGTTTACCAAGAAAGAGGCCAAACCAAGACTCATTCGCTGGATGCTTCTTCTCCAAGAGTTCGATATTGAAATCCGGGACAAGAAGGGGAGTGAAAACGTGGTGGCTGATCACTTGAGCCGTATGGTGCAGGAGGAGGATGCCGTGCCTATCCAAGAGACATTCCCCGATGAGCAGCTGCTGTCCATCAAGGTAAGTGAGCCATGGTATGCTGATGTAGTAAATTATTTGGTGTCTAAACACATTCCAAGAGAACTAAACAAGCACCAAAGTGATAAACTTAAAAAGGATGCACGTTCTTATGTTTGGGATGACCCATACTTGTGGAAATATTGCCCTGATCAAGTTCTACGTAGGTGTGTGCATGATTCTGAGTTTAATTCAATTTTAACTTTTTGTCACACCTATGCATGTGGAGGTCACTTTGGTACGCAAAGAACAGCACATAAAGTTTTAGAATGTGGATTTTATTGGCCTACTATCTTTAGAGATGCTAGAACTTTTTGTATGACTTGTGATAGATGTCAGAGAACGGGCAATATAGGTCCTAAACAACAAATGCCGCAACACCCCATATTTAGTGTTGAAATCTTTGATGTTTGGGGTATTGATTTCATGGGTCCTTTCCCTTCCTCACATGGTTTCCTTTATATTTTGCTTGCTGTGGATTATGTGTCGAAATGGGTGGAAGCAAAAGCCACCCGAACTAATGATTCTAAAGTGGTTGCAGATTTTGTTAGAACTAACATATTTGCTAGATTTGGAATGCCAAGAGTCCTAATCAGTGATGGGGGTTCCCATTTTTGCAATCGAACCATTGAGGCGCTGCTCAAGAAGTATAATGTCACGCATAAGGTTTCAACACCTTATCACCCTCAAACTAGTGGGCAAGCCGAGGTTTCAAATAGAGAAATCAAGCAGATTTTGGAGAAAACTGTAGGGCCAACTCGGAAGGATTGGAGCTTGCGTTTGAATGATGCACTGTGGGCATATCGCACTGCCTATAAAACCCCAATTGGAATGTCCCCATTTCGGCTAGTCTATGGGAAACCATGTCATCTTCCCGTCGAGTTAGAACATCGTGCACATTGGGCTGTCAAAACATTCAACATGGACATTGATGCCGCAGGTCTTCATAGAAAGCTTCAATTGAATGAGCTAGACGAAATTAGGAATGAAGCTTATGAGAATGCACGGATCTACAAGGAGAAAACAAAGGCATTCCATGACAAGATGATTCGTAGCAAGCTGTTCTCTATAGGGCAGAAAGTGTTACTTTTCAATTCTCGCCTTCGTCTATTTCCAGGTAAGTTGCGTTCTAAGTGGATTGGTCCTTTTGTGGTTACTGATGTTTTTCCTCATGGTGCAGTCCAAATTCAAAGTTTAAAAACGCAACAAGAATTCAAAGTGAATGGACATCGATTGAAGCCATACTATGAGCACTTTGAAGAGCACATTACGGAGGACATATCCTTTAATGCCGTAGGCCTCATTGAAGAATAGAGGGAAGGTTCATCCGGCTGGAAGACGTTAAAGCAAGCGCTTCTTGGGAGGCAACCCATGCAAATAAAGACGACCTAGGAACTCTCCGGCTCCAAAACCAGATTTGCGTTTCTAAACCCTACTCTTTATTGTTTTTCCTTTGCCATCTTGTTATGTTAGTTAGTTGTGTTGATTGCTGTTTGTTTTCTGTGAGTTTATGTTTGAAACATTGAGGACAATGTTTGGTTTAAGTGTGGGGGGGTAACAAAGTGTTTTTTTGCATGAAATTCGTGGGTTTTTATCACCTATCACTTTGAATGTTGTTTTCAGTGTTTTTAAGTGTTTTTAAGCTGTTTTGGTGTGTTTTAGTGTGTTTTGAAAAGAAACTCCGAAAATACCATAAAAATTTGAAAAATTATTTTGAAAAATTTGAAAAGAGTTGTTTTTGTGTGTTTGTTTGTGTCTTAGGGTACCTTCCAACACAATGATGAGGATTTGGTTTTTAATTGCATAACTGTTAAAGAAAGTTATAAACTTGGATTGACGTTTGATATACTCTTTGGTTTATGCTTGGTTATAGTTGACATTCATGAATTCACATGTAATCACAAAAAAGGATAAAATCAGTTTTTGTAACATGCTTGAAGGAAGTAACTCAAACTAACGCTACAACCCTGAGAGACTTGAGCCTTAAACGTTCTTTGGAGAGTTAAAAATCTGTGCATTCTTTGTTTTCTAAAGTCGTTGCATGATCTCATTATTCTTTGCTTGGTTGCTACTTAGAAGGCGTTTCATCATTTAGTTCCAAATACTAGAACTCATACCCGTTTCATTCAAAGCATGCAATTGATTAGCATAAAAAAATCTGTGCATTCTTTGTTTTCTAAAGTCGTTGCATGATCTCATTATTCTTTGCTTGGTTGCTACTTAGAAGGCGTTTCATCATTTAGTTCCAAATACTAGAACTCATACCCGTTTCATTCAAAGCATGCAATTGATTAGCATAACACATAATCAAGATGAAGTTGTTTAGTTTAAAACCAGAGCCAAAAAGCCTAACCCTTTGCATATGTATTGTAGGTTTAACCCTTTTGAGCCTTGTTTAGCCTATGTTCTTTGTTTACCCACATTATCCTTACCTAGCCTAGATTAGGACCATCCTTACCCTTGTTCTTAAGGCGTAGCTAAGCATGACCTAAGAATGAATTCCCTTTGTTCGTTATTTGGGCGGCAAAACAAGTGTGGGGGAAGGGATTTATGTGTCTGATTGTGTGCCAACAAAGTATCAAGAGGGCACGGGTAGAAGAAAGAAAAAAGAAAGAAAAAGAAAAAAAAAAAAAAAAAAGAGAAAAATTCGTGTGAAAAAGAAAAGAAAAAAAGAAAAGTTGTGAAAAAGTATGAAAAGTGTTCAAAATAAGTGAGATTAAAGCTCACAAGTGTTGATTGTTGAAGAAGGGGTCCAAAACGTTGAAATTGGCCCTAAAATATGTGTTTTCTGTCCCTTTGTGTTCAAAGTGTACGGCTGCATTCAAGAAAGGGAGTTCTAAGTGTCATATTCATTGCTTTGCTTGCTATTGCTTTAAGAACGTTTGTTTTCCTTACCTTTCTTTGTTAGCCAATACCCCTTAGCCCCGTTATAACCCTATACTTCAATCTTGAGTGTTATGTGTTTCAATATGTGGAGTTTGGGATTGGTATGAGCATATGGTGTCCCTGGTTCTCGCATCTAAGTAGTAGCATTCCATT
Organism: Heteromeles arbutifolia; assembly: GCA_024362995.1. Lineage (NCBI taxonomy): Eukaryota > Viridiplantae > Streptophyta > Magnoliopsida > Rosales > Rosaceae > Heteromeles > Heteromeles arbutifolia. Next base: position 22,276,977 of record JANCRC010000012.1, read on the forward strand.
CATGAGATCATATCTATACATGCATTCCAGAAATTGCTTTCTTTGTTATAAACACATATGTGAGTATTAGTTTTCATATTTACATCAATCTTCTCACATATAACTAGTGTAGGGAGTGTAGTCAGAAAATCTGTGTGATTGAGTGCATATCTAGTAAGGAATTGAGGGATTCTCTAAGGCATGTTACTACATTCAAAATGTTGTTTTAATTGATTAAATGCGAGCTAATGTGTGGTAACTTTGATTAAGTATGTGCTCAAGGGTAGGGATAACTAAAATCTGTGGGAGTAATGATCTTTGGCATGTTATGTATCATTGAAGATCCCTGAGGTGAACGTTGGAAGGTTTAGGTTACGTTTTGTTTGTTTTGTTTTGCTTGAGGACTAGCAAAAGCTAAGTGTGGGGGAATTTGATAGGAGCATATTTATGCTACTTAGTTAGTGTGTTTCCTTGCATTTGCTTAGCTATTTGTTGTTTAGTATAGTGTTTAAAGTCATTTTCGTGTGTTTTTAGGTCCAAGAAGCAAAGTTGGCAAAAAGATGCATTTTGGAGCATTTTAGAGCAAATTTGGGCATGGAATGGATAGCACAAGCAATGGGCATGAAGATGGACGAATTTGGAGTTTAAATGGAGTTGGGAATATGTTTCATGGTTGGAGAAATAAATTCAAATCATTGAAGATAAGGAATCAGCTCAAAAGAAGGAGGATTATCCAAAACATTATCCAAAACAACCTTATCTTATCTTATCTTATCCAATCCTTATCTTATCTTAACAAACCTTATCCTATCCTAATCCTTTTCTAATTCAATTTCTGGTACAATGAGGGTTTATTTTCTGATTGGGGGACATTTAAATTGAGTTTCTAGAAACTCTTAGCCTTGCCGCACCTAGCTTTTCAGAAAACCTGATTTCCTTGCCTTGCAAGGCTTTCTAGAAGCCTTATCCCTCCTTATCCAAATCTGCCGCACCTTAGGCCCTTTCCTATTGGAAATCTGATTGTTTTGAGCCTATTTCTGGATGGATTTGGTTTTCTAGAAGTCCCAATCTGATTCACTTAGGGTTTTTGGTGCCTATATATATTAAAACACCACCCTCCATATACAACCATTCACGCCAGAAATCATCCCCTACCCCCTGCCGTGCCATATCATCCACACAAACCCAGAAAACCCCTCTTGTGCCGCAGCTATTCAAGGAAGGAAGGAGAAGGTGCCACTCTAAGTTGTGACTATTGCTGGAGCGTTCGTAGGTGTTGTCTATCTTTGTTTTTAATGTTTCAATTTAGTTTTCTTTGTTTAATTGCTGTCATGAGGAACTAAACCCCTATTAGTTAGAGGGGGAATTTGAAGCCATGAATATATGTTTCTTATGATTTGATTCACTCCAGTTACGATTTCATAAATTATGAATGTGGTTTACTTTTCTGTTTTATTAAGAACTTGTTCTTGTGTGTTGATTAAGGATGCATACTTAGTTTACATGCATGAATTTGATGCTAGAATATAAGGGAATTTCACCTAATCGTTATGAACTTATATTCACAAGTAGTAAAGGTTGCTAGTCACAATCATGTTAAGTAAACCCTAGGCTGGATTAACATGCGTATTCCATAGTTATGAATGCCTTGTCAATGTTTATGATTTCCATGGAACTTAATGATCTTTGATATGTATCTCTATCATGCGTATTCCATAGTTAGGGAACTTGATAAGAATAATTTGGTTGTGATGCGTTATCCATTCAATTCAATGAACTTAGGGAAATCTGGGAATTAATTAGTTCAATACAATTAATTCGGAACATTGTCATTCATAGTTTATCGAAAGAGTAACTGGGAATCAAGTTGTATGCATATGTTTATGTGTGGATAAGGATCCCTCTAACTAGCCATTCACCCATTCAAATCACCAATTTCGTGCCTTTTTAAGTTGTCTTTACAATTTTGTTTGTTTAAAGTTTAAATTCGTCAAAAACAATCCCCCTTTCATTTAAACTTGTTTTTAGAGTCAAAACCTGTTTTCTCTTAGTTGTTTGAGTCTTTTAAGTTCTATTTTCGTCAAAATCACTTGTTAGGTCTAGATTTGAGTCTTTGTTATTGTTTCTTGCTGTTTTTAGTGTTTTAAATTAGTTTTGAGTCATTAGAGTCTAGTTTAGTGTTTTTGAGTCTTATTTGTGTTGATTAGCATCCCTAGTTAATCCCCGGTTTAGAACGATCCCTACTTGCATCTTTACTACAATTGTCATCAATAGGGTTTAATTTGTGTGTCAAGTAATTCTCACATCACAAAGTGCCCTCCACATGCATATGTATGACAAAAACTCAGAATTGAATGAAATTCAGAATCGTGCACACATCGACGTACAATTTGATCAGGGCAAAATTTCCATAAATATGGATCATCCCACACATAAAACCGTGCATCATGTCTAAGTTTATCACGTTGGTGCCTAGTGAAATTGCTTGGAATACGTTTTGACACCAAAAAGTTCACCAAATCCGCATACCAAGGCTCACTAACCTTTATTGACAGCAATTGTTCATCAGGGAATGTCTCCAAAATAGGTAGAGACTCCTCGTTATGCACCATTCGGCTGAGGTGGTCAGCCACCACGTTTTCACTTCCCTTCCTGTCACGAATCTCAATGTCGAACTCTTGAAGTAGCAATATCCAACGAATTAGCCGTGGCTTGGCCTCCTTTTTGGTGAGCAAGTACTTCAATGCTGCATGGTCAGTGAACACAATTACTTTAGTACCAATTAGATATGATCTAAACTTATCTAAAGCAAAAGCAACGGCAAGAAGTTCTTTTTCCGTAGTGGAATAGTTCAACTGGGCATCATTCAATGTTCGTGAGGCATCGTAGATGACGTGCGGCCTCTTGTCCTTTCTTTGTCCCAAAACAGCCCCTAAAGCATAATCGGACGCATCACACATAAGCTCGAAAGGTAGGCTCCAATCTGGTGGAACAATAATGGGTGCCGTGGTCAACAACTCCTTGAGTTGGTTGAATGATGCCGTGCACTCCTTGGTGAATTCAAACGCCACTTCTTTTTGTAGGAGACGGCAAAGAGGTTGTGCAACCTTTGAGAAATCTTTGATAAACCTACGATAGAAACCTCCATGGCCAAGAAAAGAACGAACCTCTCTAACCGAAGTCGGAGAGGGTAAGTGACGTACAAGATCTATTTTTGACTTATCAACCTCAATGCCATTTTCAGAGATGATATGACCTAGAACTATGCCTTGCTTAACCATGAAATGACATTTTTCCCAATTGAGAACAAGGTTAGTTTCAACGCAACGTTTTAGAATCAAACTAAGATTATGCAAGCAACCATCAAAGGAGTCACCAAAAACGCTAAAATCATCCATGAAAACTTCAATTATTTTCTCAACATAATCAGAAAATATGCTCATCATGCATCTTTGAAATGTGGCAGGTGCATTACATAAACCAAAAGGCATGCGACGATATGCAAAAGTACCAAAGGGGCATGTGAAAGTAGTTTTTTCTTGATCCTCGGGTGCTATGACAATTTGATTATAACCAGAATAACCATCAAGAAAACAATAGAAAGCATAACCTGCTAACCTCTCAAGCATTTGGTCAATAAATGGCAGTGGGAAGTGATCCTTCCTTGTGGTGGCGTTTAGCTTCCTATAGTCGATGCACACCCTCCAACCGGTTTGAATGCGTGTAGGAACAAGTTCATTCTCGGCATTGGCTACCACTGTCACACCAGATTTCTTTGGCACACATTGAACGGGTGAAACCCACCTACTATCCGAGATTGGATAGATCACTCCACAATCCAAAAGCTTGATTATCTCCTTCTTCACAACTTCCATCATCGGAGGGTTGAGACGGCGTTGAGCCTCTCGAGATGTTTTGGACCCCTCCTCTAGAAGTATGCGATGCATGCACGTGGTAGGGCTAATTCCCTTTATGTCGGCCAAAGTCCATCCAATTGCTGTTTTGTACTCCTTTAGCACCCTCACCAATTTGTTTTCCTCTTGTGCCGTGAGTGAGGATGAGATGATGACGGGCAACGTCTCATCTTCCCCCAAGAAAACGTACTTCAAGTGACTTGGCAAAGGCTTAAGTTCAAGTGTAGGTGGCTGCACAACTGAGGGAATCATCTTATTAGCCGAAACTGAACTTAAAATTGGGCCCAAACACTTACCAGATTGTGATGGCAGTGACTCAAGGGCAGCCACCATCTCAATGACATCCTCACTAGGGGGCACGGGAAAGGATGCTTCATGCATGCCGTGGGTTGCTTTTGTGGCTGTTTCAATGTTGTGCATGTCCCTTCCTTGTGCAATGGCCAATTCAAGTGCATCGTCCTTCAAATTGTCCAAATGGTCCTGTGCCAAAGAGTCAATTATATCAATAGCAAAACATGAATGATTCTCACTAGGGTACTTCATAGAATCAGAAAGATTGAAATTAATAACTTCCCCATCAAATTCCATCGTCAAAGTGCCATTAAACACATCAATCTTCGTGCGAGCAGTTTTCATGAATGGCCTTCCAAGGAGGATGGGCAATGACGGGGAATGGTCCGATTCATCCATTTCAAGCACGTAGAAATCCGCCGGGAATATCAAGTGATTAACCTGCACCAAAACATCCTCCAAAACTCCCTTTGGATAGGCATTAGATCTATCGGCCAATTGTATGATAACACCATCGTTTTTCAACGCTCCTAGGTTCATAGATGCATAAATTGAATATGGCATGACATTTATAGATGCACCTAAGTCTAACATGGCAGATTCAAACCTAGAATTACCAATGACACACGGAATTGTAAAACTACCCGGATCTTTGCATTTAGGGGGCAGTTTGCGTTGCAAGATGGCTGAGACATTTTCACCCACTTTTACAACCTCCTTGGTTGACATCCTCCTCCTATTAGTGCAAAGTTCCTTCAAGAACTTGGCGTACCTGGGGACTTGCTTAATTGCATCCAAAAGGGGAATATTGACTTGAACTTTCCTAAACGTCTCAAGAATGTCCTTTTCTGCTTCTTCTTTCTTTGTTTGCTTGAACCTATTTGGAAAAGGCACATTCGACGGAAAAACATTAGTAGGAACTGAATTTGACACGTTTTTACCTCTATTGGACAAATTGGATGGTTTAGGATCACTTAGGGCTTGCGGCAAAGGTGTTTTCACCTTTCCCGTGAGTGGGCTTTGCTCCTTCTCTTCAATTCTCAACTCGTCCTCCTCATTGGAACATGATTTGGATGGTTTAGGGTCAGATCCTACTTGCTTCCCACTCCGCAGGCTCATGGCTTTTGCAGATTCGAATCCACCTTTTGGATTCACAACGGTTGAACTTGGCAACTTGCCTTGCTCTCGAAATTGCCCCATGAACTCGGCAATCTGTCATACGTGCTTCTCCAACTCGTCCACCTTCTTGTCCCTAGTTTGCATACCCTGCGCCATAGAAGTTAGCAATTGAAAAATCTGATCATTATCAATTGAAGAACCTGATTTGTTTTGGGCAGGTTGTGCTTGGGCTTGAGTTGGTGCCAACGGCTTCTGATAGAAACCCGGGGGTTGTTGCCTAAATCCGCTTTGTTGTTGGCCTTGTTGGGGTTCTCGCCATTTGAAATTTGGATGATCACGCCACCCAGGGTTGTAGGTATTGGAAAAAGGATCACCACGTGGTTGGTATTGATTGCCAAAACCCACGGCATTGAGTGTCTCCCACCCTCCATTCTCTATCAATTGTGGGCACTTATCTGTGGGATGTCCTTGCATGGAGCACACGCCACAAGAAGCTACATTTTGTACTTTTGGACCTTCCACCACCTGAGAAAGCAAAGTAGTAAGGTTAGCCATTTGATTTTGAAGTTCGGTTATGGCACTTACCTCATTGGCTTGGTGTTGCCGTGGGATGCTCCTTTGCCCAACACCTTCGTATTGTTGAGCGTTCAACGCTCGATTGGCTATCAATGTCTTGGCTGCCGTGGGGGTCTTATCCACCAAGGCTCCTCCCGCTGAGGCATCTAGCATTTGACGTTCGATTGGTAGAAGTCCCTCGTAGAAATATTGTAGGAGAAGTTCCTCCTTCATCTGATGCTGTGGACATGAAGCAACAAGAGATTTAAAACGTTCATAATAAGTAGGAAAAGATTCACCTGCTTCTTGCTGAATTCCACTTATCCTTTTTCGTAGGAGGATGACTCGAGAAGTTGGGAAAAACTTCTCCAAGAAAGCCCGTTTCATGCTCTCCCATGATGTGACAGTTCCGGGGGCCAATTCATACAACCAATCCTTTGCTTTTTCCAAGAGAGAAAAGGGGAAGGCCTTCATCATCAGAATACTTCCATCTACGTTGATTGGTGTCATGCTTGAGCACACCACCTCGAATTCCTTCAAATGCTTGTTTGGGTCTTCCATGGACAGCCCATGGTACTTAGGAATGTGATGCAACAAGCTTGACTTCAATTCAAACTCATCAGTTTTGCCTTGAGACGCCCTAGGGTATTGAATGCATAAGGGCACGGCATTGTCAAGTCCTGAGGCTGAAAGCTCTTTGATTGTACGATTATCCACAGCCATGTCGTCCACTTCCTCTTCAAATTCAGATTCGGCTTCTGAACTTGCACTTGATTCACTGGGTTCTGGATTCTTCCTCTTTCGTCTTAACTCTCGCTCGAAATCTGCGTCAAAGTCCAGTATATGTTCACGAACTGGGTGAGAACTCCGAGTCATACACTAGTACCTAAACAAGAAACAAAAAAAACAAGGTCAGAATCTGATCTAATTGAACCAAACGAAAATAACAATCCAAGGGATTAGCACAGTTGCTAATCCCCGGCAACGGCGCCAAAAATTTGATGCGAAATATATAAGCACACAAATTAAACCCTCTTTTTATCGATTGTAGCAAAGTATGTAAGTAGGGATCGTTCTAGGCCGGGGATTAGGAGGGATTGCTAAACCACTTGAAATCTGCCTCAAAAACTTAAAACAAAGTTAAAACACTAAATTAGACTCAAAGAATGCAAAACTATACTCTAAAACACTAAAACAAACCAAAAGACTCAAAACAGCAAACAAACACTCAAAACTGCCTTAAAACCACTTTCTGGGCAGTTTTGAGCACTAAGGAAGAATTTGGACGAAAACAGTTTATAACTTGACTCAAAACACTCAGAAACACAAACTAAATTGATTTCTAACTAACTTGACACTTCAAAATAAAGGGGGAATTGGTTTTGACGAAATTGAAAACAAAACATAAACTTTGTCAAACAAAACAGATTGTAAAACGAAATTGGTTAAAGTGAATGGATGAAAGGCTGGCTAAGGGGTTCTTCTCCACACATGTCATACTTGCATACAAAAAGATTTCTAATTGCTTTTCAATAAACCATGGATTCTCAACGCCCCAAATTAACTGTGAATTGCACTAATTAACCCTCAGATTTTCCTAACGTTATTGAATTGGATGATTGCATACGACAACCCAAAACATTCCCCACAAGTTCCCTACATGAATTGCATAATAGAGATACAAGCAAGAATCATTAAGTTCTATGAAAACCATAAGCATTGACGAGGCATTCGTTACTATGAATTGCATGAAACTTATGCCAAGAATTTACTTAACACAATTGAGATCATCAACCTTTACTACTTGTGAATATAATTCTGTAACGATTAGGTGAAACTTCCTTATATCCTAGCATTAGATTTATGCATGCAAACTAAGTTGGCCACCTCAATCAACACACACAAATCAGTTTAATATGAACAGATAAGTAAATTGAATTCACAACTTATGAAACGCAATTAGAGGTAATCAAATCATATAGCAAGCATAAACATGGTTTCGAATCCCCCCCCTAGCCAAAGGGGGTTTAGTTCCTCATACGTACAAAACAAAGAGTATTGAATTTAAACATTGAAATCAAAGGAAAGGAAACACCTAAAACTTCCAGCAATTCAAACTTGAATGGCATGCACATCCCAGGCTTCTCCTCCTCCTCTTCTTTGCTGCGGCACAAGGTCTTGGGACAGGTTTAGGGGGTTATGAATGGTGTAGAAGGCTGGGTTATTGGCTAGGATGGATGTATGGTGCGGCAGATAGTGGTGAAGAGTTTCTGGCAAGAATGGTGTGTATGGAAGGTGTGTAACCCGCGGCAACCCTTTAAACTTATATATATAGGCACCACAAACCCTAGGGTAATCAGATTAGGGCTTGGACTCAGCATTGCACAAGGAATTAGGGCCCTAGGTGCGGCAGAAATTGTGAATCCATTAGGAAAAAGGATTTTGGCCCAATTGATTTCTGAAAAGGATTTGTAGAACCCAAATCCACAAGGAAAAGGCTTAATAAGTCAGAATCCAAGAGGGAATGGAAGTGAGAAGGCACGGCACAAAGGGATAAGGCAGGGAGCCTTGCAAGGCAAGGAAAAGACCTTCTAGAAAGGAGGGAGGCGCCAGATTTTTAGGCTTCCAGAAAGAATGTGTTTTGTGGCAGATTTTGGGGCTTCTAGAGGGATTTGGGGCGCCACTTTTATAGGACAAGGGATAAGACTTCTAGAAATCAGGTTTTAAGTCCCCTAAACTGAAGAAAACAGGTTAGGATAAGATTAGGATAAGATAAGGTAAGATAAGGTAAGGATTGGATAAGATAAGATAAGATAAGGTTGTTTTAGATAATGTTTTGGATAATTCTCCTTCTTTTGAGCTGATTCCTTATCTTCTCTATCTTTGACTTCTTTCTTCCATCTTCCTAGCTGATTTCAAGCCTTTATATCTTCAATTTCGTCCATCAACTTGCCTCCATGCTTGCACTACCCCATCTTGGCCCAAAAATGCTCTAGAATGCTCCAAATTGCTTCTTTTTGCATACTTGCCCTTAGAACCTGAAAATACATCAAACTAGCTTAAAAGACTACTTTAACTAAGGAAAAACAACATAAATGCACAAGAACAAGCTATTTAAGGTGCATAAATATGCTCCTATCATTGTGTTTTGTTTCGTTTTGCTTGAGGACTAGCAAAAGCTAAGTGTGGGGGAATTTGATAGAAGCATATTTATGCGACTTAGTTAGCATGTTTTCTTGCATTTTCTTAGTTAGTTTCTACTTATTATAGTGTTTTAAGCTATTTTCGTGTGTTTGTAGGTTTTAAGTGTCAAGATGGCAAAAAGAAGCAATTTGGAGCATTCTAGAGCATTTTTGGGCCAAGATTGGGTAGTGCAAGCATGGAGGCAAGTTGATGGACGAAATTGAAGATATAAAGGCTTGAAATCAGCTAAGAAGATGGAAGGAAGAAGTCAAAGATAAAGAAGATAAGGAATCAGCTATAAAGAAGGGGAATTATCCAAAACATTATCCAAACTACCTTATCTTATCTTATCCTAATCTTATCCTAACCTGTTTTCTTCAGTTTAGGGGACTTAAAACCTGATTTCTAGAAGTCCTATCCCTTGTCCTATAAAGTGGCGCCACAAATACTTCTAGAAACTTCAAAATCTGCCACAAAACACATTCTTTCTAGAACCCTGAAAATCTGGCGTCTCCTTCCCTTCTAGAATCCTTTTTCCTTGCCTTGCAAGGCATTCCCTGCCCTTATCCTATTGTGCCGCACCTCTCAGGCCCTTTCCCTCTTGGATTCTGATTGTTAGGGCCTTTTCCTTGTGGATTTGGGTTCTACAAATCCTTTTCAGAAATTAACTGGACCACAATTCCTTTTCCAAATTAATTGCCGCACCCTAATCCTATTTTTCTGCTAAGTCCAAGTCCTAAAATGATTTCCCTAGGGTTTGCCATGCTATATATACATATTTTCAAGCCCTGCCGCACACCACCATCCATCCATACGAATTCTACACGTCTCAGCCATTCCAAACACCATTCATAAACCCTAAACCACTTGTGCCGCAGCCCTGCAAGGAGAGGAGGAGCAGCTTTGGAGCGTTTTGCACCCAATCTGGAGTGTTGGGGGTTCTTAGGTGTCTTCTACCTTATGTTTTCGTTGATTAAATTAGTTTTCCTTTGTTTTGCTGTAATCATTTGAGGCTAAATTCGTTTTTAGCTAGAGGCTACTTTGAAACCATGATTTTGTGTGTGATATGACTTGATAAATTTTAGTTACAGATTCTTGAAGTATGAATGCAATTGGCTTAACTGTTTGAATTAGAACTTATTTCTGTTTGTTGATTGAGGGTCGACACTTAATTGGCATGCATAAATTTGATGCTAGGATATAAGTAAGTTTCACATAATTGTTACAAACTTATGTTCACAAGTAGTAAAGGTTGCTGGAACAATCGTGTTAAGTTCAATTCTTGGTGTGAGTAACATGATGTCATAGTTATGAATACCTCGTCAATGCTTATGATCCTCATTGAGCGTAATGATCTCTGATTGTGTCTCTATTATGATGTCATGTAGGGAAATTGATGAGAATAATTTGGTTGTAGATGAGTTGTCCGTCCAATTCAATGAAATTAGGAGAATCTGAGGGTTAATTAGTGATTGACACAGTTAATCTGGGGCATTGTCATTCGTAATTCAATGAAAACGTAACTGGAAGTCAAGTTATATGCATATAAATCATGTGTGGATAAGGAAACCTCTAGCTAGTTCACCATCCATCCTAAAAACCCAATTTCGTCTAAATCTGCCTAGTTTAAAGTCTGTGTTAGTTTTAACTTAGTTTCACTCTCTTCACTTGTTTGAGTTGATGCGAAATATATAAGCACACAAATTAAACCCTTTTTTTATCAATTGTAGCAAAGTATGTAAGTAGGGATCGTTCTAGGCCGGGGATTAGGAGGGATTGCTAAATCACTTGAAAACTGACTCAAAAATTTAAAACAAAGTTAAAACACTAAATTAGACTCAAAGAATGCAAAACTATACTCTAAAACACTAAAACAAACCAAAAGACTCAAAACAGCAAACAAACACTCAAAACTGCCTTAAAACCACTTTCTGGGCAGTTTTGAACACTAAGGAAGAATTTGGACGAAAACAGTTTATAACTTGACTCAAGACACTTAAAAACACAAACTAAATTGATTTCTAACTAAATTGACACTTCAAAATAAAGGAGGAATTGTATTTGACGAAATTGAAAACAAAACATAAACTTTGTAAAACAAAACAGATTGTAAAACGAAATTGGTTAAAGTGAATGGATGGAAGGCTAGCTAAGGGGTTCTTCTCCACACATGTCATACTTGCATACAAAACGATTTCTAATTGCAATTCAATAAACCACGAATTCTCAACACTCCAAGTTAATTAGGTCCGCTTAAATTAACCCTCAGATTTCCCTTATGTCAATGAATTGGATGGAAACTGCGCATCACAATCAAATTATTCTTCAAGAGTTCTCTATATGAAAGCGCATACTAGAGATACAATCAAAGATCATTACGTTCAATGGAAATCATAAGTATTGACGAGGCACTTGTAACTATGAAAGCGCATGATACTTATGCCAAGAATTTACTTAACACAATTGAGATCATCAACCTTTACTACTTGTGAATATAAAGTTGTAACGATTAGGTGAAACTTCCTTATATCCTAGCATTAGATTTATGCATGACAATTAAGCGTGCACTCTCAACCAACACACACAAATCAGTTTTAATATGAACAGATAAGTAAATTGAATTCACAACTTATGAAACGCAATTAGAGGTAATCAAATCATATAGCAAGCATAAAGATGGTTTCGAATCCCCCCTAGCCAGAGGGGAGTTTAGTTCCTCATACGTACAGAACAAAGAGTATTGAATTTAAACATTGAAATCAAAGGAAAGAAAACACCTAAAACTTCCAGAAATTCAAACTTGACTGGCATGCACGTCCCAGGGCTCCTTCTCCTCCTCTTTGTTGCGGCACAAGGTCTTGGGACAGGTTTAGGGGGTTATGAATGGTGTAGAAGGCTGGGTTAATGGCTAGGATGGAGGTATGGTGCGGCAGGGAGTGAATTAGGTCAGAAACTATGGAGAATGGTGAAGGATAGGTGCGGCAGAGAGTGGTGGATGATTTCTGGCGTGAATGATGTATATGGAGGGTGGTGGTGCGCGGCAACCCTTTAAACTTATATATATAGGCACCACAAACCCTAGGTAAATCAGATTAGGACTTCTAGAAAGCCAAATCCATCCAGAAATAGGTTTAAAACAATCAGATTTCTAATGGGAAAAGGCCTAAGGTGCGGCAGGTTTGGATAAGGAGGGATAAGGCTTCTAGAAAGCCTTGCAAGGCAAGGAAATCAGATTCTAGAAGGGAAGGAGGTGCCAGATTTTCAGGGTTCTAGAAGGAATGTGTTTTGTGGCAGATTTTGAGGCTTCTAGAGGGATTTGGGGCGCCACTTTTATAGGACAAGGGATAAGACTTCTAGAAATCAGATTTTAAGTCCCCTAAACTGAAGAAAACAGGTTAGGATAAGATTAGGATAAGATTGGATAAAATAAGGTAAGATAAGTTTTGGATAATTCTCCTTCTTTTGAGCTGATTCCTTATCTTCTTTATCTTTGACTTCTTTCTTCCATCTTCTTGGCTGATTTCAAGCCTTTATATCTTCAATTTCGTCCATCAACTTGCCTCCATGCTTGCACTACCCAATCTTGGCCCAAAAATGCTCTAGAATGCTCCAAATTGCTTCTTTTTGCATATTTGCCCTTAGAACCTGAAAATACATCAAACTAGCTTAAAAGACTACTTTAACTAAAGAAAAACAACACAAATGCACAAGAACAAGCTAACTAAGGTGCATAAATATGCTCCTATCAAATTCCCCCACACTTAGCTTTTGCTAGTCCTCGAGCAAAACAAAACAAAGCAAAACAAGTATAACACCACCTAAACCTTCCAACAATTGTCTCAGGGATTTCCAATGGACATGACATGTTAAAAATCATCATTCCCACAGATTTTGGCCATCTTTACGCTTAAGCACATACTTAATCATAGTCACTACTTACTAGTTCACAAATAACCAATTAAAACGATGTTTTGAATGCAGTAACATGCCTTAGAGAATTCCCTCAATTCCTTACTAGATATGCACTCAATTTTCACACACATTTTCTGACTACACACCCTACACTAGGTAAATGTGAAAAGATTGATGTAAATATGAAAACGAACACTCACATATGTTTATAACAAAGAAAACAATTTCTGGAGTTAATAAGCATGTTTAGATATGATCTCATGAATGGAATGCTACTACTTAGATGCGAGAACTAGTGACACCATATACTCTTACCAAATTCAAACTCCACAAATTGAAACACACAACACTCAAGATTAAAGTCAAGGGTTGTAAGGGGGCTTGGGGAGTTGGCTAACAATGAAAGGACAGGAAAAACAAACGTTCTTAAAGCAATAGCAAGCAAAATAATGAATATGACACTTAGAATTCCCTTTAGCATGCAGAAATCAACCTTTAAACACAAAGGGAAGTTTCAAGCAACAATTAGGGCCAGATTCAATGTTTTGGACCCTTCCTTCAACAAACAACACTTGAGAACTCTTTTCCACATCTTTTCAACTCCTTTTTCATTTTTTTCACAACTTTTCTTTTTTTCTTTCTATTTTCCACGAATTTTTCTTCTTCTCTTTTTTTCTTTTTTCTTTCTTTTCTTTCTACCCGTGCCTCATTCAAGACTTTGGCACACCCACAACAAAACTCACTTCCCCACACTTGTTTTCTGCCAAACAATGATCAAAAGGAATTCATATTGAGTCATGCATTACTATGCTTCAAGAACAAAGGTATGGATGGTCCTAATCTAGGCTAGGTGAGGATAATGTGGGTTAACAAGAACATAGGCTAAACAAGGCTCAACGGGGTTAAAACCTACAAATCAAATGAACATGGGGTACGGCTATTTGGCTCTTGGTTTACTAAACAACTTCATCTTGTTATGTGTTATGCTAATCAATTTCATGCTTTGAATGAAACGGGTATGAGTTCTAGTATTTGGAACTAAATGATGAAGCGCATTCCAAGTAGCAACCAAGCAAAGAATGATGAGATCATGCAACGATTTTAGAAAACAACAAATGCACAGATTTTTAACTCTCCAAATAAACGTTTAGGCTCAAGTCTCACAAGGTTGTAGCCTTAGTTTGAGTTCCTTCCTTCAAGCATGTTACAAAAACTGATTTTTCTTTTATGATTGCATGTGAATTCATAAGTTATAACCACAACCAAGCATAAACCAAAGAGTAAATCAAACTTTCATCCATGTTTACAACTCTCTTTAACAGTCATGCAATTACAAACCGAATCCTCATCATTGTGTTGGAAGGTACCCTAAGACACAAACAAACACACAAAAACAACTCTTTTTTGGGTTTTTTAAAACAATTTTTTCAATTTTTAAGGGATTTTCGGATTTTTGAGTCAAAACACACTAAAACACACCAAAACAGCTTAAAAACACTTAAAAACAGCAAGGAACAACATTAGAAGTTATGGGTGATAAAACCCTACGAATTTGCATCAAAACATGTTGGTTACCCCCCCACACTTAAATGAAACATTGTCCTCAATGTTTCAAGCATAAACTCACACAAATAAACAACAAACAAACAAAACAGCAACTAAACAAGAAACAAAGCAGAAACGAAAACAACAACAAAGAGAAGGGTTTAGGAACGCAAATCTGGAATTGGAGTGCTCCCTAGGTCTTCCTTTGTTGAATGCATGGGTTGCCTCCCAAGTAGAGCTTGCTTTAACGTCGTACAGCCGGACAAAGAACCCAATCACTCCAGATTGGTACCCACGGCATCCAAGGAGATGTCATCCACGGTTTGCTCCACAAAGTTCTCATAATATGGCTTCAATCGGTGCCCATTCACCTTGAATTCTTGTCCAGTTTTCAAGCTTTTGATTTGCACTGCACCATGAACAAAAACATTAGTAACAACCAATGGGCCAACCCACTTGGAACGTAACTTACCAGGAAACAACCGAAGACGGGAATTGAATAGCAACACTTTCTGCCCAACTGAGAATGATTTGCCACGAATCATCTTGTCATGAAAAGCCTTGGTCTTCTCCTTGTAGATTCGGGCGTTCTCATATGCTTCGTTCCTTATCTCCTCAAGTTCATTCAATTGAAGCTTCCTATGCATTCCAGCCGCATCTAACTCCAAATTGAATGTTTTCACGGCCCAATGTGCTTTGTGCTCTAACTCCACAGGTAGGTGACATGGTTTGCCATATATTAGCCGAAATGGGGACATGCCAAGGGGTGTTTTGTAAGCCGTGCGATAGGCCCACAATGCATCGTTCAAGCGCAAGCTCCAATCCTTCCTTGTAGGCCCTACGGTTTTTTCTATGATCTGTTTGATCTCCCGGTTAGAAACCTCGGCTTGGCCATTCGTTTGAGGATGGTAAGGTGTAGAAACCTTATGATTGACATTGTACTTCCTCAACAACGCCTCAATTGTTCAATTGCAAAAGTGCGACCCTCCATCACTAATGATCACCCGTGGCATACCAAACCTTGCAAAAATGTTAGTTCTAATAAAATCTGCAACCACTTTAGAATCATTAGTCCGGGTGGCCTTTGCTTCCACCCATTTTGAGACATAATCCACGGCAAGTAATATGTAAAGAAAACCATGCGATGAAGGAAATGGGCCCATGAAATCAATGCCCCAAACATCAACAATTTCAACTGGGAGAATGATGTTTTGCGGCATTTGGTCCTTAGCACCTATGTTACCCATTCTTTGGCAACGATCACAAGACATACAAAAGGTTCTAGCATCTTTAAATAAAGTCGGCCAATAAAATCCACATTCTAAAACCTTAAGGGCAGTGCGTTGTGTCCCAAAGTGTCCCCCACATGCATATGTATGACAAAAACTCAGAATTGAATGAAATTCAGAATCGTGCACACATCGACGTACAATTTGATCAGGGCAAAATTTCCATAAATATGGATCATCCCACACATAAAACCGTGCATCATGTCTAAGTTTATCACGTTGGTGCCTAGTGAAATTGCTTGGAATTCGTTTTGACACCAAAAAGTTCACCAAATCAGCATGCCAAGGCTCACTAACCTTTATTGACAGCAATTGTTCATCAGGGAATGTCTCCAAAATAGGTAGAGACTCCTCGTTATGCACCATTCGGCTGAGGTGGTCAGCCACCACGTTTTCACTTCCCTTCCTGTCACGAATCTCAATGTCGAACTCTTGAAGTAGCAATATCCAACGAATTAGCCGTGGCTTGGCCTCCTTTTTGGTGAGCAAGTACTTCAATGCTGCATGGTCAGTGAACACAATTACTTTAGTACCAATTAGATATGATCTAAACTTATCTAAAGCAAAAACAACGGCAAGAAGTTCTTTTTCCGTAGTGGAATAGTTCAACTGGGCATCATTCAATGTTCGTGAGGCATAGTAGAAGACATGCGGCCTCTTGTCCTTTCTTTGTCCCAAAACAGCCCCTAAAGCATAATCGGACGCATCACACATAAGCTCGAAAGGTAGGCTCCAATCTGGTGGAACAATAATGGGTGCCGTGGTCAACAACTCCTTGAGTTGGTTGAATGATGCCGTGCACTCCTTGGTGAATTCAAACGCCACTTCTTTTTGTAGGAGACGGCAAAGAGGTTGTGCAACCTTTGAGAAATCTTTGATAAACCTACGATAGAAACCTACATGGCCAAGAAAAGAACGAGCCTCTCTAACCGAAGTCGGAGAGGGTAAGTGACGTACAAGATCTATTTTTGACTTATCAACCTCAATGCCATTTTCAGAGATGATATGACCTAGAACTATGCCTTGCTTACCCATGAAATGACATTTTTCCCAATTGAGAACAAGGTTAGTTTCAACGCAACGTTTTAGAATCAAACTAAGATTATGCAAGCAACTATCAAAGGAGTCACCAAAAACGCTAAAATCGTCCATGAAAACTTCAATTATTTTCTCAACATAATCAGAAAATATGCTCATCATGCATCTTTGAAATGTGGCAGGTGCATTACATAAACCAAAAGGCATGTGACGATATGCAAAAGTACCAAAGGGGCATGTGAAAGTAGTTTTTTCTTGATCATCGGGTGCTATGACAATTTGATTATAACCAGAATAACCATCAAGAAAACAATAGAAAGCATAACCTGCTAACCTCTCAAGCATTTGGTCAATAAATGGCAGTGGGAAGTGATCCTTCCTTGTGGTGGCGTTTAGCTTCCTATAGTCGATGCACACCCTCCAACCGGTTTGAATGCGTGTAGGAACAAGTTCATTCTCGGCATTGGCTACCACTGTCACGCCATATTTCTTTGGCACACATTGAACGGGTGAAACCCACCTACTATCCGAGATTGGATAGATCACTCCACAATCCAAAAGCTTGATTATCTCCTTCTTCACAACTTCCATCATCGGAGGGTTGAGACGGCGTTGAGCCTCTCGAGATGTTTTGGACCCCTCCTCTAGAAGTATGCGACGCATGCACGTGGTAGGGCTAATTCCCTTTATGTCGGCCAAGGTCCATCCAATTGCCGTTTTGTATTCTTTTAGCACCCTCACCAATTTGTTTTCCTCTAGTGCCGTGAGTGAGGATGAGATGATGACGGGCAACGTCTCATCTTCTCCTAAGAAAACGTACTTCAAGTGACTTGGCAAAGGCTTAAGTTCAAGTGTAGGTGCTGCACAACTGAGGGAAGCATCTTATTAGCCGAAACTGAACATAAAATTGGGTCAAAAAACTTACCAGATTGTGATGGCAGTGACTCAAGGGCAGCCACCATCTCAATGACATCCTCACTAGGGGGCACGGCAAAGGATGCTTCATGCATGCCGTGGGTTGCTTTTGTGGCTGTTTCAATGTTGTGCATGTCCCTTCCTTGTGCAATGGCCAATTCAAGTGCATCGTCCTTCAAATTGTCCAAATGGTCCTGTGCCAAAGAGTCAATTATATCCATAGCAAAACATGAATGATTCTCACTAGGGTACTTCATAGAATCAGAAAGATTGACATTAATAACTTCCCCATCAAATTCCATCGTCAAAGTGCCACTAAACACATCAATCTTCGTACGAGCAGTTTTCATGAATGGCCTTCCAAGGAGGATGGGCAATGACGGGGAATGGTCCGATTCATCCATTTCAAGCACGTAGAAATCCGCCGGGAATATCAAGTGATTAACCTGCACCAAAACATCCTCCAAAACTCCCTTTGGATAGGCATTAGATCTATCGGCCAATTGTATGATAACACCATCATTTTTCAACGCTCCTAGGTTCATAGATGCATAAATTGAATATGGCATGACATTTATAGATGAACCTAAGTCTAACATGGCAGATTCAAACCTAGAATTACCAATAACACACGGAATTGTAAAACTGCCCGGATCTTTGCATTTAGGGGGCAGTTTGCGTTGCAAGATGGCTGAGACATTTTCACCCACTTTTACAACCTCCTTGGTCGAAATCCTCCTCCTATTAGTGCAAAGTTCCTTCAAGAACTTGGCGTACCTGGGGACTTGCTTAATTGCATCCAGAAGGGGAATATTGACTTGAACTTTCGTAAACGTCTCAAGAATGTCCTTTTCTGCTTCTTCTTTCTTTGTTTGCTTGAACCTGATGCGAAATATATAAGCACATAAATTAAACCCTCTTTTTGACAATTGTAGCAAAGTATGTAAGTAGGGATCGTTCTAGGCCGGGGATTAGGAGGGATTGCTAAATCACTTGAAAACTGACTCAAAAACTTAAAACAAAGTTAAAACACTAAATTAGACTCAAAGAATGCAAAACTATACTCTAAAACCCTGAAACAAACCAAAAGACTCAAAACAGCAGACAAACACTCAAAACTGCCTTAAAAACACAAACTGGCTGTTTTGGACTCTAAACACAATTTTGGACGAAAATAAGTTTTAATTTGACTCAGAACACTCAAAAACACAAACTAAAACAGTTTCTAACTAATTTGACACTTCAAAATAAAGGGGGAATTGGTTTTGACGAAATTGAAAACAGAACATAAACTTTGTAAAACAAAACAGATTGTAAAACGAAATTGGTTTAAATTAATGGATGGAAGGCTAGCTTAGGGGTTCTTCTCCACACATGTCATACTTGCATACAAAACGATTTCTAATTGCAATTCAATCAACCACGAATTCTCAACACTCCAAGTTAATTAGGTCCGCTTAAATTAACTTTCAGATTTCCCTTATGTCAATGAATTGGACGTAAAATGCGCATCACAATCAAATTATTCTTCAAGAGTTCTCTATATGAAAGCGCATACTAGAGATACAATCAAAGATCATTACATTCAATGGAAATCATAAGTATTGACGAGGCACTTGTAACTATGAAAGCGCATGATACTTATGCCAAGAATTTACTTAACACAATTGAGATCATCAACCTTTACTACTTGTGAATATAAGTTTGTACCAATTAGGTGAAACTTCCTTATATCCTAGCATTAGATTTATGCATGCAAACTAAGTTGGCCACCTCAATCAACACACACAAATCAGTTTTAATATGAACAGATAAGTAAATTGAATTCACAATTTATGAAACGCAATTAGAGGTAATCAAGTCATATAGCAAGCATAAACATGGTTTCGAATCACCCCCTAGCCAAGGGGGTTTAGTTCCTCATACGTACAGAACAAAGAGTATTGAATTTAAACATTGAAATCAAAGGAAAGGAAACACATAAAACTTCCAGCAACTCAAACTTGAATGGCATGCACGTCCCAGGCTTCTCCTCCTCCTCTTCTTTGCTGCGGCACAAGGTCTAGGGACAGATTTTGGGGGTTATGAATGGTGTAGAAGGCTGGGTTATTGGCTAGGATGGATGTATGGTGCGGCAGGGAGTGAATTAGGTCAGAAACTATGGAGAATGGTGAAGGAAGGGTGCGGCAGAGAGTGGGGAAGGGTTTCTGGCGAGAATGGTTGTGTGGATGGATGAATGGATGTATATGGAGGGTGGTGTAACCTGCGGCAACCCTCTAAACTTATATATATAGGCACCACAAACCCTAGGGTAATCAGATTAGGACTTCTAGAAAGCCAAATCCATCCAGAAATAGGTTCAAAACAATCAGATTCTCATGGGAAAGGGCCTAAGGTGCGGCAGATTTGGATAAGCGCAGGGAATGCCTTGCAAGGCAAGGAAAAAGGTTTCTAGAAGGGAAGGAGACGCCAGATTTTTAGGGTTCTAGAAGGAATGTGTTTTGTGGCAGATTTTGAGGTTTCTAGAAGGATTTGGGGCGCCACTTTTATAGGACAAGGGATAGGACTTCTAGAAATCAGGTTTTAAGTCCCCTAAACTGAAGAAAACAGGTTAGGATAAGATTAGAATAAGATTGGATAAGATAAGATAAGATAAGGTTGTTTTGGATAATGTTTTGGATAATTCTCCTTCTTTTGAGCTGATTCCTTATCTTCTTTATCTTTGACTTCTTTCTTCCATCTTCTTAGCTGATTTCAAGCCTTTATATCTTCAATTTCGTCCATCAACTTGCCTCCATGCTTGCACTACCCAATCTTGGCCCAAAAATGCTCTAGAATGCTCCAAATTGCTTCTTTTTGCATATTTGCCCTTAGAACCTGAAAATACATCAAACTAGCTTAAAAGACTACTTTAACTAAAGAAAAACAACATAAATGCACAAGAACAAGCTAACTAAGGTGCATAAATATGCTCCTATCATGAGTCAAATTAGTTAGAATCTGTCTCAGTTTGTGTCTTTGTGTGTTTTGAGTCAAGTTTAACTCAATTTTCGTCCAAAGTTGTGTCTAGTGTCTAGAATCTGTCCAATTAGTGTTTTTAAGCAGTTTTGAGTGTTTTGAACCTGTTTTGAGTCTTACTAGTCCATTTAGAGTCCTTTCAGTCTTTTCAAACGTTTCAAACTTTGTTTTTATGTTTTTGAGTCAGTTTGTGTTAGATTAGCAAGCCCTCCTAATCCCCGGTCCAGAACGATCCCTACTTACGTTTATACTACAATTGATAACAAGAGGGTTTAATTTGTGTGCTTAACTTTAATCACATCAGGATTATCTTGATTCCTTGGAGAGGGATCCCCTTGAAACAACAATTGCACAAGGAATTGGGCAAAAACCCAATATTGCCGTGCCTAGAAGTGAAGAAGTGGCCGAGATGGTTGCTGCACTTGAGTCATTGCCTCAACACCATGGTAAGCCTTCAAAACCAATTTCAATTCCCATTTCTACTAATAAGCTGTTACCCTCAGTGATTCAAGCACCCGTACTTGAGCTTAATCCATTGCCGGACCATTTAAAGTATGTCTTTTTGGGAGATAACGAGACGTTGCCCGTCATTGTCTCCTCATCACTCACGGCAATAGAGGAGGAAAAGTTGGTTCGGGTGTTGCAAGAACACAAAACAGCCATTGGGTGGACTTTGGCCAATATTAAGGGAATTAGCCCTACTACATGCATGCATCGCATACTTCTAGAGGAGGGGGCTAAACCAACTCGAGAGGCTCAATGCCGACTCAACCCTCCAATGATGGAAGTTGTGAAGAAGGAGATTATCAAGCTTCTTGATTGTGGAGTGATTTATCCAATCTTGGATAGTCGTTAGGTTTCACCGGTGCAATGTGTTCCAAAGAAATCCGGAGTCACTGTGGTGAAGAATGCCGAGAATGAACTTGTGCCCACACGTATCCAAACAGGTTGGAGAGTGTGCATCGATTATAGGAAGCTCAATGCCACCACAAGGAAGGACCACTTCCCTTTGCCGTTCATTGATCAAATGCTTGAAAGGTTAGCCCGTCATTCTTTTTATTGTTTTCTTGATGGTTATTCTGGATATAATCAGATTGTCATTGCTCCGAATGACCAAGAAAAGACCACTTTCACGTGCCCTTTTGGTACCTTTGCCTATCATCGCATGCCATTCGGTTTATGCAATGCACCTGCCACCTTCCAAAGATGTATGGTAAGTATATTTTCAGATTTTGTGGAGAAGATTATTGAGGTATTTATGGATGACTTTAGTGTCTTTGGTGATTCGTTCGATGGTTGTTTGGAAAATCTCACATTAATCTTGAAACGATGCGTTGAAACTAACCTTGTGTTAAATTGGGAAAAATGTCACTTCATGGTTAAGCAAGGCTTAGTTTTAGGGCATATTGTTTCAGAAAGGGGAATTGAAGTTGATAAATCAAAAATAGATCTTGTACGCTACTTACCCTCTCCTACTTCGGTTAGAGAGGTTCGTTCTTTTCTTGGACATGCAGGATTCTATAGGCGATTCATCAAGGATTTTTCAAAGATTTCAAACCCTCTTTGCCGTCTCCTCCAGAAAGATGTGGCTTTTGACTTCAACGAGGAGTGTGAGAAGGCGTTCAAACACCTCAAGGAGATGCTAACTTCGGCCCCTATCATAGTTCCACCAGATTGGAGCCTTCCGTTTGAGCTTATGTGTGACGCTTCAGATTATGCATTAGGAGCTGTCTTGGGACAAAGAAAGGACAAGAAGCCACACGTCATCTATTATGCATCCCGGACCTTGAATGATGCTCAATTGAATTACTCCACCACTGAAAAAGAACTTCTTGCTGTTGTGTTTGCTTTAGATAAGTTTCGTTCATATTTACTTGGTACTAAAGTCATTATTTACACTGACCATGCAGCTTTGAAGTATTTGTTCACCAAGAAAGAGGCCAAACCAAGACTCATTCGCTGGATGCTCCTTCTCCAAGAGTTCGATATTGAAATCCGGGATAAGAAAGGGAGTGAAAACGTGGTGGCTGATCACTTGAGTCGTATGGTGCATGAGGAGGATGCCGTGCCTATCCAAAGAGACATTCCCAAATGAGCAGCTGCTGTCTATCAAGGTAAGTGAGCCATGGTATGCTGATATAGTGAATTATTTGGTGTCTAAACACATTCCAAGAGAGCTAAACAAGCACCAAAGTGATAAACTTCAAAAGGATGCACGTTTTTATGTTTGGGATGACCCATACTTGTGGAAATATTGCCCTGATCAGGTTCTACGTAGGTGTGTACATGATTATGAGTTTAATTCAATTTTAACTTTCTGTCACACTTATGCATGTGGAGGTCACTTTGGTACTCAAAGAACATCACATAAAGTTTTAGAATGTGGATTTTATTGGCCTACTATCTTTAGAGATGCTAGAACTTTTTGTATGACTTGTGATAGATGTCAAAGAACGGGCAATATAGGTCCTAAACAACAAATGCCGCAAAACCCCATATTTAGTGTTGAAATCTTTGATGTATGGAGTATTGATTTCATGGGTCCTTTTCCTTCCTCACATGGTTTCCTTTACATTTTGCTTGCTGTGGATTATGTGTCGAAATGGGTGGAAGCAAAAGCCACCCGAACTAATGATTCTAAAGTAGTTGCAGATTTTGTTAAGACTAACATATTTGCAAGGTTTGGAATGCCAAGAGTCCTAATCAGTGATGGGGGTTCCCATTTTTGCAATCGAACCATTGAGGCGCTGCTCAAGAAGTATAATGTCACGCACAAGGTTGCCACACCTTATCATCCTCAAACAAGTGGGCAAGCCGAGGTTTTGAATCGGGAAATCAAGCAGATTTTGGAGAAGACGGTTGGACCAACTCGGAAGGATTGGAGCTTGCGTTTGAATGATGCGTTGTGGGCATATCGCACTGCCTATAAAACCCCAATTGGAATGTCCCCATTTCAGCTAGTCTATGGGAAACCATGTTATCTTCCTGTCGAGTTAGAACATCGTGCACATTGGGCCGTCAAAACATTCAACATGGACATTGAT
This sequence comes from Heteromeles arbutifolia, assembly GCA_024362995.1. Classification (NCBI taxonomy): domain Eukaryota; kingdom Viridiplantae; phylum Streptophyta; class Magnoliopsida; order Rosales; family Rosaceae; genus Heteromeles; species Heteromeles arbutifolia. The sequence continues at coordinate 22,300,779 of JANCRC010000012.1, forward strand.
GCCGCAGGTCTTCATAGAAAGCTTCAATTGAATGAGCTAGAAGAAATTAGGAATGAAGCTTATGAGAATGCACGGATCTACAAGGAGAAAACGAAGGCATTCCATGACAAGATGATTCGTAGCAAGACATTAGGGCAGAAAGTGTTACTTTTCAATTCTTGCCTTCGATTGTTTCCGGGTAAGTTGCGTTCTAAGTGGATTGGTCCTTTTGTGGTTATTAATGTTTTTCCTCATGGTGCAGTCCAAATTCAAAGTTTAATGACCAGACAAGAGTTCAAAGTGAATGGACATCGATTGAAGCCATATTATGAGCACTTTGAAGAGCACATTGCGGAGGATACATCCTTCAATGCCGTGGGCCCCATTGAAGAGTAGAAGGAAGGTTCGTCCGGCTGGAAGACGTTAAAGCAAGCGCTTCTTAGGAGGCAACCCATGCAAATAAAGGAGACCTAGGACCTCTCCGGCTCCACAACCAGATTTGCGTTTCTAAACCCTACTCTTTATTGCTTTTCCTTTGCCATATTTGTTATGTTAGTTAGTTGTGTTGTTTGCTGTTTGCTTTCTGTGAGTGACAATGTTTGGTTTAAGTGTGGGGGGGGGGGGGGGGGTAAACAAGTGTTTTCATTGAAAAAAATTCGTGGGTTTTTATCACCTATCACTTCTAAGGTTGTTTTTCACTGTTTTTGAGTGTTTTTAGTGTGTTTTGAAGTATTTTTATGTGTCTTGAAAGAAAAATACGAAAATTTAGCAAAGTACCAAAAAAAGAGTCGTTTTTGAGTTGTTTTTGTGTTTTTGTGTCTTAGGGTACCTTCCAACACAATGATGAGGATTTGGTTTTTAATTGCATAACTGTTAACAAAAAGTTATAAACATGGATGGAAGTTTGATATGCTCTTTTGGTTTATGCTTGGTTATAGTTGACATTCATGAATTCACATGTAATCACAAAAAGGATAAAATCAGTTTTTGTAACATGCTTGAAGGAAGAAACTCAAATTAACGCTACAACCCTGAGAGACTTGAGCCTTTAACGTTCTTTGGAGAGTTAAGAATCTGTGCATTTATTGTTTTCTAAAGTCGTTGCATGATCTCATCATTCTTTGCTTGGTTGCTATTTAGAAGGCGTTTCATCATTTAGTTCCAAACACTAGAACTCATGCCCAATTCATTCTAAGCATGTTATTGATTTGCATAACACATATTCAAGATGAACTTGTGTAGTGACCACCATAGGCAAATTGCCGTATCTCCCTATTTCATTGTGTTTTGTAGGTTTTAACCCCGTTGAGCCTAGTTTAGCCTATGTTCTTTGTTAACCCACATTATCCTCACCTAGCCTAGATTAGGACCATCCATACCTTTGTTCTTGAAGCATAGTAACGCATGACTCAATATGAATTCCTTTTGATCATTGTTTGGCAGAAAACAAGTGTGGGGGAAGTGAGTTTTGTTGTGGGTGTGCCAAAGTCTTGAATGAGGCACGGCAAAGAAAAGAAAAAAGAAAAAAAAAAGAAGAAAAATTCGTAGAAAAAAGAAAGAAAAAAGAAAAAGTTGTGAAAAGAATGAAAAAGGAGTTGAAAAGATGTGAAGAAGAGTTCTCGAGTGTTGTTTGTTGAAGGAAGGGTCCAAAACATTGAATCCGGCCCTAATTGTTGCTTGAATCTTCCCTTTGTGTTTAAAAGTTGATTTCTGCATGCTAAAGGGAGTTCTAAGTGTCATATTCATTACTTTGCTTCCTATTGCTTTAAGAACGTTTGTCTTTCCTATCCTTTCGTTGTTAGCCAACTCCCCAAGCCCCGTTACAACCCTTGACTTTAATCTTGAGTGTTGTGTGTTTCAATTTGTGGAGTTTGAATTTGGTTTGAGCATATGGTGTCACTGGTTCTCGCGGCTAAGTAGTGGCATTCCATTCATGAGATCGTATATAAACATGCATTCCAGAAATTGCTTTCTTTGCTATAATACATATGTGAGTATTAGTTTTCTTATTACATCAATCTTCTCACATATAACTAGTGTAGGGAGTGTAGTCAGAAAATCTGTGGGAAAATAGAGTGTATATCTTGTGAGGAATTGAGGGATTCTCTAAGGCATGTTACTACATTCAAAAAGTTTTTTTAATTGATTAGATGCGAGCTAGTGAATGGTAACTGTGATTAAGTATGTGCTCGAGGGTAGGGATAACTAAAATCTATGTAAGTAATGATTTTTAACATGTTATGTTCCATTGGAAATCCCTGAGGTGAACGTTGGAGGGTTTAGGTTATGTTTTGTTTGTTTTGTTTTGCTCGAGGACTAGCAAAAGCTAAGTGTGGGAGAATTTGATAGGAGCATATTTATGCTACTTAGTTAGTGTGTTTTCTTGCATTTACTTAGCTATTTGTTGCTCAGTATAGTGTTTAAAGTCATTTTCGTGTGTTTTTAGGTCCAAGAAGCAAAGTTGGTAAAAAGATGCATTTTGGAGCATTTTAGAGCAAATCTGGGCTTGGAATGGATAGCACAAGCAATGGGCAAGAAGATGGACGAATTTGGAGTTCAAATGGAGCTAGGAATATGTTTCAAGGTTGGAGAAATAAATTCGAATCATTGAAGATAAGGAATCAGCTCAAAAGAAGGAGAATTATCCAAAACATTATCCAAACAACCTTATCTTATCTTATCTTATCCAATCCTTATCCTATCTTAACTAACCTTATCCTATCCTAATCCTTTTCTAATTCAATTCCTGGTACAATGAGGGTTTATTTTCTGATTGGGGGACACTTAATTTAGGCTTGCCACACCCTTATCCCTTTTCCTAGGTGGTTTTAGTTCCTTCCAGAAGATCAAATTTCTTGCTGAGTCACCACCAATATCTGCCGCAAGAACTCCTTGTCCTTTGGAGTTTCCTACCTTCTAGATGGCCTATTCCTGATGGGTTTAGGTTGTGTAATTCTTCTCTGATTCCTAAACCCTTTATGCCGCACCTTAACCCCTATAAATAGCCATCTTTGCCGTGCCATTTAAGAGGAAGCCTTCCATTCATTCTCTGCCTACACACACCCATTCATCCGCAACCCTCTCTATAAATACCCCCACGCCATTCATCATCATCCATCCTTCACCAAACCCATCCCCAAACCCAGAAAACCCCTCTTGTGCCGCAACTATTCAAGGAAGGAAGAAGAAGGTGCCATTCTAAGTCGTGACTGTCATTCAAAGCATTGAATTGCTGGAGCGTTCTTAGGTGTTGTCTATCTTTGTTTTTAATGTTTCAATTCAGTTTTCTTTGTTTAATTGCTATCATGAGGAACTAAACCCTATTAGTTAGGGGGGGAATCTGAAGCTATGGATATATGTTTCTTATGATTTGATTTACTCCAGTTACGATTTCATAAATTGTGAATGTGGTTTACTTATCTGTTTTATTAAGAACTTGTTCTTGTGTGTTGATTAAGGATGCATACTTAGTTTACATGCATGAATTTGATGCTAGGATATAAGGGAATTTCACCTAATCGTTATGAACTTATATTCACAAGTAGTAAAGGTTGCTAGTCACAATCATGTTAAGTAAACCCTAGGCTGGATTAACATGCGTTTTCCATAGTTATGAATGCCTTGTCAATGTTTATGATTTCCATTGAACTTAATGATCTTTGTTGAATGTCTCTATCATGCGTATTCCATAGTTAGGGAGTTTGAGAAAGAATAATTTGGTTGTGATGCGTTATCCATTCAATTCGATGAATCTAGGGAAATCTGGGAATTGATTAGTTCAATACAATTAATTCGAAACATTGTCATTCATGGTTTATCGAAAGAGTAACTGGGAATCAAGTTGTATACATATGTTCATGTGTGGATGAGGATCCCTCTAACTAGCCTTTCACCTTTCTCAATTTCATCAAAAAATCGTCTTTCTTTAAAGTTTGGTTACAAGTTTCGGTTTTAATTTCAATTTCGTCAAAACAATCCCCCTTGCTTTTAAGTCTTGTTTTTAGAGTCTAAATCTGTTTTCTTTTAGTCTTTTGAGTCAAGTTAAAACCTTATTTTCGTCCAAAGTAGTGTTCAGAGCTCAAAACTGCCCAGTTTGTGTTTTTAGGCAGTTTTGAGTGTTTTTGTTCTGTTTTGAGTCTTTTGAGTTGTTTTAGTGTTTTAGAAGTTAGTTTTGCATTCTTTGAGTCTAGTTTAGTGTCTTAAACTTTGTTTTTACGTTTTTGAGTCAGTTTCAAGTGTTTAGCAATCCCTCCTATTCCCCGGTCCAGAACGATCCCTACTTATACATATACTACAACTGTCGAAAAGAGGGTTTAATTTGTGTGTCAAGTTAATTTTCACATCAGCCTTCTAAGTAGCAACCGAGCAAAGAATGATGAGATCATGCAACGACTTTAGAAACAATAAATGCACAGATTATTAACTCTCCAAAGAACGTATAGGCTCAAGTCTCTCAGGGTTGTAGCTTTAGTTTGAGGTACTTCCTTCAAGCATGTTACAAAAACTGATTTTTTCTTTTATGATTGCATGTGAATTCATAAGTTATAACCACAACCAAGCATAAACCAAAGAGTAAATCAAACTTTCATCCATGTTTACAATTCTCTTTAACAGTCAGGCACTTAAAAACCAAATCCTCATCATTGTGTTGGAAGGTACCCTAAGACACAAACAAACACACAAAAACAACTCTTTTTGGGTTTTTTAAAACAATTTTTCAAATTTTTATGGGATTTTCGGATTTTTAAGTCAAAACACACTAAAACACACCAAAACAGCTTAAAAACACTTAAAAACAGCAAGGAACAACATTAGAAGTTATGAGTGATAAAACCCTACGAATTTGCATCAAAACATTTTGGTTACCCCCCCACACTTAAATCAAACATTGTCCTCAATGTTTCAAGCATAAACTCACACAAATAAACAACAACCAAACAAAACAGCAACTAAACAAGAAACAAAGCAGAAACGAAAACAACAACAAAGAGAAGGGTTTAGGAACGCAAATCTGGAATTGGAGTGCTCCCTAGGTCTTCCTTTGTTGAATGCATGGGTTGCCTCCCAAGTAGCGCTTGCTTTAATGTCATACAGCCAGACAAAGAACCCAATCACTCTAGATTGGAGCCCACGGCATCCAAGGAGATGTCATCCACGGTTTGCTCCACAAAGTTCTCATAATAGGGCTTCAAACGATGCCCGTTCACCTTGAATTCATGCCCTGTTTTCAAGCTTTGGATTTGGACTGCACCATGAACAAAAACATTAGTAATAACAAACGGTCCAATCCACTTAGAACGTAACTTACCGGGAAACAATCGTAAACGGGAATTGAACAATAGCACTTTCTGCCCAATTGAGAATGATTTCCCACGGATCATGTTGTCATGGAAAGCTTTGGTCTTTTGCTTGTAAATGCTTGCATTCTCGTATGCCTAATGCCTTATCTCATCAAGCTCATTCAATTGGAATTTCCTATGACTGCCCGCTTCATCTAGGTTCATGTTAAACTTCCTGACGGCCCAATGAGCTTTGTGCTCCAACTCAACGGGGAAATGGCACGGCTTGCCATAGACAAATTAAACCCTATTTTTGACAATTGTAGCAATAATGTAAGTAGGGATCGTTCTAGGCCGGGGATTAACTAGGGATTGCTAAACACTTGAAACTGACTCAAAAACGTAAAAACAAAGTTTAAAACACTAATCTAGACTCAAAGAATGCAAAACTAACTTCTAAAACACTAAGACAACTCAAAAGACTCAAAACAACAAACAAACACTCAAAACTGCCTTAAAACCATTTTCTGGGCAGTTCTGAGCACTAAGGAAGAATTTGGACGAAAATATGTTATGACTTGACTCAAAAGACTAAAAGAAAACAGATTTAGACTCTAAAAACAAGACTTAAAAGCAAGGGGGATTGTTTTGACGAGATTGAAGTTAAAACTAAAACTTGTAACCAAACTTTTAAGAAAAATGAATTCTGATGAATTAAGAAGGGTGAAAGGCTAGTTAGAGGGATCCTCATCCACACATGAACATATGCATACAACCTGATTCCCAGTTACTCTTTCGATAAACCATGAATGACAATGCTCCGAATTAATTGTATTGAACTAATCAATTCCCAGATTTCCCTAGATTCATTGAATTGAATGGATAACGCATCACAACCAAATTATTCTTTCTCAAACTCCCTAACTATGGAATACGCATGATAGAGACATTCAACAAAGATCATTAAGTTCAATGGAAATCATGAACATTGACAAGGCATTCATAACTATGGAAGACGCATGTTAATCCAACCTAGGGTTTACTTAACATGATTGTGACTAGCAACCTTTATTACTTGTGAACATAAGTTCATAACGATTAGGTGAAATTCCCTTATATCCTAGCATCAAATTCATGCATGTAAACTAAGTATGCATCCTTAATCAACACACAAGAATAAGTTCTTAATAAAACAGATAAGTAAACCACATTCACAATTCATGAAATCATAACTGGAGTAAATCAAATCATAAGAAACATATATCCATGGCTTCAGATTCCCCCCCCCCCCCTAACTAATAGGGGTTTAGTTCCTCATGATAGCAATTAAACAAAGAAAACTGAATTGAAACATCAAAAACAAAGATAGACAACACCTAAGAACGCTCCAGCAATAGTCACGACTTAGAATGGCACCTTCTCCTTCCTTCCTTGAATAGCTGCGGCACAAGAGGGGTTTTCTGGGTTTTGGGGACGGGTTGGGTGAAGGTTGGATGATGATGAATGGCGTAGGGGGTTGTTTTGGAGGAAGAACTGGCAGATGACTGGGTGTGTGAAGGCAGAGAATGAATGGAAGGCTTGATTATTTAAATGGCACGGTAGGAAGGCTATTTATAGGGGTTAAGGTGCGGCATTGCCTTATGAATCAGAGAAGGATTGCACAACCTAAACCTATCAGGAATAGGCCATCTAGAAGGTAGGAAATCCCAAAGGACAAGGATTCCATGCGGCAGATATGTGTAATTTCCTAACAGGATATTTGGTCTTCTAGAAGAACTAAAACCATCTAGGAAAAGGGATAAGGGTGCGGCAAGGCTTAGGGTTTCTAGAAGCTTAATTTAAATGTCCCCCAATCAGAAAATAAACCCTCAATGCATCAGGAATTGAATTAGAAAAGGATTAGGATAGGATAAGGTTTGTTAAGATAAGATAAGGATTGGATAAGATAAGTTAAGATAAGGTTGTTTGGATAATGTTTTGGATAATTCTCCTTCTTTTGAGCTGATTCCTTATCTTCAATGATTTGAATTCATTTCTCCAACCTTGAAACATATTCCTAGCTCCATTTGGGCTCCAAATTCGTCCATCTTCATGCCCACTGCATGTGCTATCCACTCCAAGCCCAGATTTGCTCTAAAATGCTCCAAAATGCATCTTTTTGCCAACTTTGCTTCTTGGACCTAAAAATACACGAAAATGACTTTAAACACTATACTAAGCAACAAATAGCTAAGCAAATGCAAGAAAACACACTAACTAAGTAGCATAAATATGCTCCTATCAAATTCCCCCGCACTTAGCTTTTGCTAGTCCTCGAGCAAAACAAAACAAAACATAACCTAAACCTTCCAACGTTCACCTCAGGGATTTTCAATGATACATAACATGCCAAAGATCATTACTCCCACAGATTTTAGTTATCCCTACCCTTGAGCACATACTTAAACATAGTTACCATTCATTAGATCGCATTTAATCAATTAAAACAACATTTTGAATGTAGTAACATGCCTTAGAGAATCCCTCAATTCCTTACTAGATATGCACTCTTATTTTCACTCAGATTTTCTGACTACACTCTCCCTACACTAGTTATATGTGAGAAGATTGATGTAAATATGAAAACTAATACTCACATATGTGTATAACAAGAAAAACAATTTCTGGAATACATGTTTATATATAATCTCATGAACGGAATGCTACTACTTAGACGCGAGAACCAGGGACACCATATGCTCATACCAAATTCAAACTCCACATATTGAAACACACAACACTCAAGATTGAAGTATAGGGTTGTAACGGGGCTAAGGGGTATTGGCTAACAAAAAAGGTAAAGAAAACAAACGCTCTTAAAGCGATAGCAAGCAAAGTAATGAATATGACACTTAGAACTCCCTTTCTTGAATGCAGCCGCACACTTTGATACATAAGGGGAAGCTCACACATATTTAGGGCCAAATTCAACTTTGTGGACCCTTTCTTCAACAACCAACACTTGTGAGCTCATTCTCACTTATTTTGAACACTTTTCACACTTTTTCACATACTTTCCTTTTTCTTTTCTTTTTCTCACGAATTTTCTTCTTTCTTTTTTTTTTTCCACCCGTGCCCTTGTTGATATTGTTGGCACATACACAAGAATCCTTTCCCCCACACTTGTTTGCTGCCTAATAACGAACGAAGGGAATTCACTCTAGGTCATGTTTCACTACGCCTTAATAACAAGGGTAAGGATGGTCCTAATCTAGGCTAGGTAAGGATAATGTGGTTAACAAAGAAAATAGGCTAAATATGGCTCAAAGGGGCTAAACCTACAATACATATGCAAAGGGTTAGGCTTTTTGGCTTTGGTTTTAACTAAACAACGTCATCTTGTTTTATGTTATGCTAATCAATTTTAGTTTTGAATGAAATGGGAATAAGTTCTAGTATTTGGACCTATAATGATGACACGCATTCTAAGTAGCAACCAAGCAAAGAATTATGAGATCATGCAACGACTTTAGAAAACAAAGAATGCACAGATTTTTAACTCTCCAAAGAACGTTAAAGGCTCAAGTCTCTCAGGGTTGTAGCGTTAGTTTGAGTTACTTCCTTCAAGCATGTTACAAAAACTGATTTTATCCTTTTTTGTGATTACATGTGAATTCATGAATGTCAACTGTAACCAAGCATAAACAAAAGAGCATATCAAACTTCCATCCATGTTTGTAACTTTCTTTAACAGTTATGCAATTAAAAACCAAATCCTCATCATTGTGTTGGAAGGTACCCTAAGACACAAACACACAAAAACGACTCTTTTTGGGTTTTTCAAAACAATTTTTCAAATTTTTATGGTATTTTCGGATTTTGCTTTTCAAAACACACTAAAAGACTCCAAAACAGCTTAAAAACACTGAAAACAACATTCAAAGTGATAGGTGATAAAAACCCACGAATTTCATGCAAAAACACTTTGTTACCCCCCCCCCCCCCCCCAACACTTAAACCAAACATTGTCCTGAATGTTTCAAGCATAGACTCACACACAAGCAAGCAAACAACACAACTAACAAACATAACAGAGATGGCAAAGTAAAAGCAATAAAGAGTAGGGTGTAGAAACGCAAATCTGGTTGTAGAGCCGGAGAATTCCTAGGTCCTCTTTATTTGCATGGGTTGCCTCCCAAGAAGCACTTGCTTTAACGTCTTCCAGCCGGACGAACCTTCCTTCTATTCTTCAATGGGGCCCACGGCATTAAAAGATATTTCCTCCGCAATGTGCTCTTCAAAGTGCTCATAATAAGGCTTCAATCGATGTCCATTCACTTTGAACTCTTGTCCCGTCTTTAAACTTTGAATTTGGACTGCACCATGAGGAAATACATTAGTAACACTAAATGGACCAATCCACTTAGAACGCAACTTACCTGGAAATAGACGAAGGCGAGAATTGAAAAGTAACACTTTCTGCCCTATAGAGAATGTCTTGCTACGAATCATCTTGTCATGGAATGCCTTCGTTTTCTCCTTGTAGATCCGTGCATTCTCATAAGCTTCATTCCTAATTTCTTCTAACTCATTCAATTGAAGCTTCCTATGAAGACCTGCGGCATCAATGTCCATATTGAATGTTTTGACAGCCCAATGTGCACGATGCTCTAACTCGACGGGAAGATGACATGGTTTCCCATAGACTAGCCGAAATGGGGACATTCCAATTGGGGTTTTATAGGCAGTGTGATACGCCCACAATGCATCATTCAAACGCAAGCTCCAATCCTTCCTCGTTGGCCCAACGGTCTTCTCCAAAATCTGCTTGATTTCTCTATTTGAGACCTCGGCTTGCCCACTGGTTTGAGGGTGATAAGGTGTGGCAACCTTGTGCGTGACATTGTACTTTTTGAGCAGCGCCTCAATGGTTTGATTGCAAAAATGGGAACCCCCATCACTGATTAGGACTCTTGGCATTCCAAACCTTGCAAATATGTTAGTCTTAACAAATTCTGCAACCACTTTAGAATCATTAGTTCGGGTGGCTTTTGCTTCCACCCATTTCGACACATAATCCACAGCAAGCAAAATGTAAAGGAAACCATGAGAAGAAGGAAAAGGACCCATGAAATCAATACCCCATACATCAAAGATTTCAACACTAAATATGGGGTTTTGTGGCATTTGTTGTTTAGGACCTATATTGCCCGTTCTTTGACATCTATCACAAGTCATACAAAAAATTCTAGCATCTCGAAAGATAGTAGGCCAATAAAATCCACATTCGAACACTTTATGTGCTGTTCTTTGAGTACCAAAGTGACCTCCACATGCATAAGTGTGACAGAAAGTTAAAATTGAATTAAACTCATAATCATGCACACACCTACGTAGAACCTGATCAGGGCAATATTTCTACAAGTATGGGTCATCCCAAACATAAAAACGTGCATCCTTTTTAAGTTTATCACTTTGGTGCTTGTTTAGCTCTTTTGGAATGTGTTTAGACACCAAATAGTTTACTACATCAGCATACCATGGCTCACTTACCTTGATGGACAGCAGCTGCTCATCTGGGAATGTCTCTTGGATAGGCACGGCATCCTCCTCATGCACCATACGGCTCAAGTGGTCAGCCACCACGTTTTTACTCCCTTTCTTATCCCGGATTTCAATATCAAACTCTTGGAGAAGAAGCATCCGGCGAATGAGTCCTTGCTTGGCCTCTTTCTTGGTGAACAAATACTTCAAAGCTGCATGGTCAGTGTAAATAATCACTTTAGTACCAAGTAAATAAGAACGAAACTTATCTAAAGCAAACACAACAGCAAGAAGTTCTTTTTCAGTGGTAGAGTAATTCAATTGTGCTTCATTCAAGGTCCGAGATGCATAATAGATGACATGGGGCTTCTTGTCCTTCCTTTGTCCCAAAACAGCTCCTAATGCATAATCAGAAGCATCACACATAAGCTCAAAAGGAAGGCTCCAATCTGGTGAGACTATGATAGGGGCCGAAGTTAGCATCTCTTTGAGGTGGTTGAACGCCTTCTCACACTCCTCGTTGAAGTCAAAAGCCACATCTTTCTGGAGGAGACGGCAAAGAGGGTTTGAAATCTTTGAAAAGTCCTTGATGAATCGCCTATAGAATCCTGCATGTCCAAGAAAAGAAAGAACCTCTCTAACCGAAGTAAGAGAGGGTAAGTAACGTACAAGATCTATTTTTGATTTATCAACTTCAATTCCCCTTTCTGAAACGATATGCCCTAAAACTATGCCTTGTTTTACCATAAAGTGACATTTTTCCCAATTTAACACAAGGTTAGTTTCAACGCATCGCTTCAAGATTAATGTGAGATTTTCCAAACAACCATCAAACGAATCACCAAAGCCACTAAAGTCATCCATAAATACCTCAATAATCTTCTCCACAAAATCTGAAAATGTACTTACCATACATCTTTGGAAGGTGGCAGGTGCATTGCATAAACCGAATGGCATGCGACGATAGGCAAAGGTACCAAAAGGGCACGTGAAAGTGGTCTTTTCTTGGTCATCCGGAGCTATGACAATCTGATTATATCCAGAATAACCATCAAGAAAACAATAAAAAGAATGACCGGCTAACCTTTCAAGCATTTGATCAATGAACGGCAAAGGGAAGTGGTCCTTCCTTGTGTGGCATTGAGCTTCCTATAATCGATGCACACTCTCCAACCTGTTTGGATACGTGTAGGCACAAGTTCATTCTCGGCATTCTTCACCACAGTGACTCCGGATTTCTTTGGAACACATTGCACCGGTGAAACCCAACGACTATCCGAGATTGGACAAATCACTCCACAGTCAAGAAGCTTGATAATCTCCTTCTTCACAACTTCCATCATTGGAGGGTTGAGTCGGCGTTGAGCCTCTCGAGTTGGTTTAGCCCCCTCCTCTAGAAGTATGCGATGCATGCATGTAGTAGGGCTAATTCCCTTAATATCGGCCAAAGTCCACCCAATGGCTGTTTTGTGTTCTTGCAATACCCGAACCAACTTTTCCTCCTCTATTGCCGTGAGTGATGAGGAGACAATGACGGGCAACGTCTCGTTATCTCCCAAAAAGACGTACTTTAAATGGTCCGGCAATGGTTTAAGCTCAAGTACGGGTGCCTGAATCACTGAGGGTAACAACTTATTAGTAGAAATGGGAATTGAAATTGGTTTTGAAGGCTTACCACGGTGCTGAGGTAGTGACTCAAGTGCAGCAACCATCTCGGCCTCTTCTTCACTTCTAGGCACGGCAATATTGGGTTTTTGCCCAATTCCTTGTGCAATTGTTGTTTCAAGGGGATCCCTCTCCAAAGAATCAAGATAATCCTGCGCCAATTCATCGAATATATCAATAGAAAAACAAGAATGATCTTCTTTAGGAAATTTGATAGTTTCAGAAAGATTGAAATCAATAACTTCCCCATCGAATTCCATTGTTAAAGTCCCTTTGAACACATCTATCTTGGTGCGGGCTGTTTTCATGAAGGGCCTCCCTAAGAGGATCGGCAATGGGGTAGAGAGGGGTGAATCCTCCATGTCAAGCACATAAAAGTCCGCTGGAAAAATCAAATTACCAACTTGCACCAAAACGTCTTCCAAAACACCTTTTGGATATGCATTAGAACGATCGGCTAATTGAATAATCACACCATCGTTTTTAAGCTCACCTAAGTTCATAGATGCATAAATAGAGTATGGCATAACATTAATTGAAGCCCCTAAGTCTAACATGGCATGTTCAAATTTAGTATTTCCAATAACGCATGGAATTGTAAAACTACCCGGATCTTTGCATGTAGGGGGTAATTTCCTTTGTAACACAGCAGAAACGTTCTCACTTACTTGAACCACCTCTTTGTTCGAAATCCTTCTCCTTGTTGTACAAAGCTCTTTCAAAAATTTAGCATACCTTGGAACCTGCTTTATGGCATCAAGGAGTGGGATATTGACTTGAACTTTCCGGAATGTCTCTAGAATGTCCTTCTCGGCTTCTTCTTTCTTTGATTGTCTAAACCTGCCAGGAAAGGGTACATTTAGTGGAATGGAACTAGAAAATTTCGGATTCAGACTTACCTTGGTGGGTTGGGATGGCTTAGAGGCATTAGGTGGGTGCGGCATTGATTGGTCCTCTTTGGCCGTGAGTTTTGCTTCATGATCCTCTTCTTGAAGCAGCTTTTCATCCTCTTCTTGATTCGATTTAGATGGTTGTGGGTCGGCTCCAACCTGTTTACCACTCCTCAACATGATTGCCTTGGCGGTTTCAAAGCCTACTTTAGGATTAACAACGGTTGAACTAGGCAATCTTCCTTGTTCTCTAATCTGCCCCATGAATTCTACTATTTGCCCCATTTGCTTTTCCAAATTGTCCACCCTTTTATCTTGGATTTGCCTCTCTTTGTTTTGAGTTTGTACTTCCTGCGTCAAAGTAGCAAGTAACTTAACAATTTGACCATTATCCAAAGACATACCTGCGTTTGTTGGTGCAGATTGCATTTGGGTTTGATTTGGTACGGATGGCTTTGTATAAAGGCCCGGTGGTTGCTGCCTAAATCCTCCTTGTTGTTGGGGTTGTTGAGGCTCCCTCCACTTGAAATTTGGGTGATCCCTCCAACCCGGATTGTATGTGTTTGAATATGGATCATTGCGTGGCTGATTTTGGCTCCCAAAACCCATGGCGTTGGCAGATTCCCAGCCTCCATTCTCAATCAATTGAGGGCATTGGTCAGTGAGATGTCCTTGCATAGAGCACACGCCACAAACACTTTGTCCATGTATCTTCATTCCCTCAGCCATCTGAGAAACAATAGAAGTAAGGTTAGCTAATTGGGATTGAATGTCGGACATAGAACTTACCTCATTCACTCCCTGCCGTGGGGTGTCTCTTTGCCCAAGTCCTTCGTATTGTTGTGCATTCAACGCTCGGTTGGCAATTAGGGTCTTTGCAGCCATGGGTGTTTTGTCAACCAATGCACCTCCCGCTGAGGCATCTAGCATTTGTCGCTCAATGGGAAGAAGTCCTTCATAGAAGTATTGAAGTAAAAGTTCTTCTTTCATTTGATGTTGAGGACATGAAGCGACAAGAGCTTTGAAACGCTCATAGTATGTTGGAAAGGACTCCCCTTGTTGTTGTTGAATGCCACTAATTTTCTTCCTCAAGAGAATGACTCTCGAGGTGGGGAAAAACTTCTCTAAAAATGCCATCTTCATGCTTTCCCAAGAAGTGACTGTTCCGGGTGCTAGTTCGTAAAGCCAATCTTTAGCCTTTTCCAAAAGAGAGAATGGAAAGGCCTTCATCATTAGAATGTTCCCATCGACATTGATAGGTGTCATGCTCGAACAAACCACTTCGAACTCCTTAAGATGCTTGTTTGGGTCTTCCATGGACATCCCATGGTATTTAGGAATGTGGTGCAACAAGCTTGACTTCAATTCGAACTCATTGGTCTTGCCTTGCGCAGCCGCGGGCTATTGAATGCATAGGGGTGCGGCATTGGCCAACCCCGAGGCTGAAAGTTCCTTGATTGTACGATTATCCGCTGCCATGACTTCTTCTTCCTCTTCAAATTCAGATTCGGCCTCTGAACTTGAACTAGGTTCACTAGGTTCTGGATGCCTCCTCTTTCTTCTCAATGTTCGTTCAAAATCGTCATCAAACTCCAAGATATGCTCACGAACTGGTTGAGAACTTCGAGTCATAAACTAGTACCTAAAACAAGAAAACAAAAACAAAAATCAGAAATCAAAGTAAAAGAAATAAAAAAACACGGCAACAAGGGATTAGCAAAAATTTGCCAATCCCCGGCAACGGCGCCAAAATTTGATGTGAAAATTACTTGACACACAAATTAAACCCTATTTTTGACAATTGTAGCAATAATGTAAGTAGGGATCGTTCTAGGCCGGGGATTAACTAGGGATTGCTAAACACTTGAAACTGACTCAAAAACGTAAAAACAAAGTTTAAAACACTAATCTAGACTCAAAGAATGCAAAACTAACTTCTAAAACACTAAGACATCTCAAAAGACTCAAAACAGCAAACAAACACTCAAAACTGCCTTAAAACCACTTTCTGGGCAGTTCTGAGCACTAAGGAAGAATTTGGACGAAAATATGTTATGACTTGACTCAAAAGACTAAAAGCAAACAGATTTAGACTCTAGAAACAAGACTTAAAAGCAAGGGGGATTGTTTTGACGAGATTGAAGTTAAAACTAAAACTTGTAACCAAACTTTTAAGAAAAACGATTTCTGATGAATTAAGAAGGGTGAAAGGCTAGTTAGAGGGATCCTCATCCACACATGAACATATGCATACAACTTGATTCCCAGTTACTCTTTCAATAAACCATGAATGACAATGCTCCGAATTAATTGTATTGAACTAATCAATTCCCAGATTTCCCTAGATTCATTGAATTGAATGGATAACGCATCACAACCAAATTATTCTTTCTCAAACTCCCTAACTATGGAATACGCATGATAGAGACATTCAACAAAGATCATTAAGTTCAATGGAAATCATGAACATTGACAAGGCATTCATAACTATGGAAGACGCATGTTAATCCAACCTAGGGTTTACTTAACATGATTGTGACTAGCAACCTTTACTACTTGTGAATATAAGTTCATAACGATTAGGTGAAATTCCCTTATATCCTAGCATCAAATTCATGCATGTAAACTAAGTATGCATCCTTAATCAACACACAAGAACAAGTTCTTAATAAAACAGATAAGTAAACCACATTCACAATTCATGAAATCATAACTGGAGTAAATCAAATCATAAGAAACATATATCCATGGCTTCAGATTCCCCCCCTAACTAATAGGGGTTTAGTTCCTCATGATAGCAATTAAACAAAGAAAACTGAATTGAAACATCAAAAACAAAGATAGACAACACCTAAGAACGCTCCAGCAATAGTCACGACTTAGAATGGCACCTTCTCCTTCCTTCCTTGAATAGCTGCGGCACAAGAGGGGTTTTCTGGGTTTTGGGGACGGGTTGGGTAAGGCTGGATGATGATGAATGGTGTAGGGGGTTGTTTTGGAGGAAGAACTGGCAGATGACTGGGTGTGTGAAGGCAGAGAATGAATGGAAGGCTTGATTATTTAAATGGCACGGCAGGAAGGCTATTTATAGGGGTTAAGGTGCGGCATGGCCTTATGAATCAGAGAAGGATTGCACAACCTAAACCCATCAGGAATAGGCCATCTAGAAGGTAGGAAATCCCAAAGGACAAGGATTCCATGCGGCAGATATGTGTAATTTCCTAACAGGATATTTGGTCTTCTAGAAGAACTAAAACCATCTAGGAAAAGGGATAAGGGTGCGGCAAGGCTTAGGGTTTCTAGAAGCTTAATTTAAATGTCCCCCAATCAGAAAATAAACCCTCAATGCATCAGGAATTGAATTAGAAAAGGATTAGGATAGGATAAGGTTTGTTAAGATAAGATAAGGATTGGATAAGATAAGATAAGATAAGGTTGTTTGGATAATGTTTTGGATAATTCTCCTTCTTTTGAGCTGATTCCTTATCTTCAATGATTTGAATTTATTTCTCCAACCTTGAAACATATTCCTAGCTCCATTTGGGCTCCAAATTCGTCCATCTTCATGCCCACTGCATGTGCTATCCACTCCAAGCCCAGATTTGCTCTAAAATGCTCCAAAATGCATCTTTTTGCCAACTTTGCTTCTTGGACCTAAAAATACACGAAAATGACTTTAAACACTATACTAAGCAACAAATAGCTAAGCAAATGCAAGAAAACACACTAACTAAGTAGCATAAATATGCTCCTATCAGACAATTTGATTATAACCAGATTAACCATCAAGAAAACAATAGAAAGCATAACCTGCTAACCTCTCAATCATTTGGTCAATAAATGGCAATGGGAAGTGATCCTTCCTTGTGGTGGCGTTTAGCTTCCTATAGTCGATGCACACCCTCGAACCGGTTTGAATGCGTGTAGGAACAAGTTCATTCTCGGCATTGGCTACCACTGTCACGCCAGATTTCTTTGGCACACATTGAACGGGTGAAACCCACCTACTATCCAAGATTGGATAGATTACTCCACAATCCAAAAGCTTGATTATCTCCTTCTTCACAACTTCCATCATCGGAGGGTTGAGACGGCGTTGAGCCTCTCGAGATGTTTTGGACCCCTCCTCTAGAAGTATGCGATGCATGCACGTGGTAGGGCTAATTCCCTTTATGTCGGCCAAAGTCCATCCAATTGCCGTTTTGTACTCTTTTAGCACCCTCACCAATTTGGTTTCCTTTTGTGCCGTGAGTGAGGATGAGATGATGACGGGCAACGTCTCATCCTCTCCCAAGAAAACGTACTTCAAGTGACTCGGCAAAGGCTTAAGTTCAAGTGTAGGTGGCTGCACAACTGAGGGAAGCATCTTATTAGCCGAAACTGAACTTAGAATTGGGTCCAAAAACTTACCAGATTGTGATGGCAGTGACTCGAGGGCCATCTCAATGACATCCTCACTAGGGGGCACGGCAAAGGATGCTTCATGCATGCCGTGGGTTGCTTTTGTGGCTGTTTCATTGTTGTGCATGTCCCTTCTTTGTGCAATGGCCAATTCAAGTGCATCGTCCTTCAAATTGTCCAAATGGTCCTGCGCCAAAGAGTCAATTATATCAATAGCAAAACATGACTGATTCTGACTAGGGTACTTCATAGAATCAGATAGATTGAAATTAATCACTTCCCCATCAAATTCCTTCGTCAAAGTGCCATTAAACACATCAATCTTCGTACCAGCAGTTTTCACGAATGGCCTTCCAAGGAGGATGGGCAATGACAGGGAATGGTCTGATTCATCCATTTCAAGCACGTAGAAATCCGCCGGGAATATCAAGTGATTAACCTGCACCAAAACATCCTCCAAAACTCCCTTTGGATAGGCATTAGATCTATCGGCCAATTGTATGATAACACCATCATTTTTCAACGCTCCTAGGTTCATAGATGCATAAATTGAATATGGCATGACATTTATAGATGCACCTAAGTCTAACATGGCAGATTCAAATCTAGAATTACCAATAACACACGGAATTGTAAAACTACCCGGATCTTTGCATTTAGGGGGCAGCTTGTGTTGCAAGATGGCTGAGACGTTTTCACCCACTTTTACAACCTCCTTGGTCGAAATCCTCCTCCTATTACTGCAAAGTTCCTTCAAGAACTTGGCGTACCTGGGGACTTGCTTAATTGGATCCAAAAGGGGAATATTGACTTAAACTTTCCTAAACGTCTCAAGAATGTCCTTTTCAGCTTCTTCTTTCTTTGTTTGCTTGAACCTATTTGGAAAAGGAACATTCGAAGGAAAAACATTAGTAGGAACTGAATTTGACACGTTCTTACCTCTATTGGACAAATTGGATGGTTTAGGATCACTTAGGGCTTGCGGCAAAGGTGTTTCCACCTTTCCCGTGAGTGGGCTTTGTTCCTCCTCTTCAATTCTCAACTCTTCCTCCTCGTTGGAACATGATTTGGATGGTTTAGGGTCAGATCCTACTTGCTTCCCACTTCGCAAACTCATGGCTTTTGCAGATTCGAATCCACCTTTTGGATTGACAACGGTTGAACTTGCCAACTTGCCTTGCTCCCGAAATTGCCCCATGAACTCGGCAATCTGTCCTACTTGCTTCTCCAACGCGTCCACCTTCTTGTCCCTAGTTTGCATACCCTGCGCCATAGAAGTTAGTAATTGAACAATCTGATCATTATCAATTGAAGAACCTGATTTGTTTTGGGCAGGTTGTGCTTGGGCTTGTGTTGGTGCCAACGGCTTTTGATAGAAACCCGGGGGTTGTTGCCTAAATCTGCTTTGTTGTTGGCCTTGTTAGGGTTCTCGCCATTTGAAATTTGGATGATCACGCCACCCGGGATTGTAAGTATTGGAAAAATGATCACCACATGGTTGGTATTGATTGCCAAAACCCACGGCATTGAGGGTTTCCCACCCTCCATTTTCTATCAATTGTGGGCACTTATCTGTGGGATGTCCTTGCATGGAGCACACGCCACAAGAAGCTACGTTTTGTACTTTTGGACCTTCCACCACCTGAGAAAGCAAAGTAGTAAGGTTAGCCATTTGATTTTGAAGTTCGGTTATGGCACTTACCTCATTGACTTGGTGTTGCCGTGGGGTGCTCCTTTGCCCAACACCTTCGTATTGTTGAGCGTTCAACGCTCGATTGGCGATCAATGTCTTGGCTGCCGTGGGGGTCTTGTCCACCAAGGCTCCTCCCGCCGAGGCATCTAGCATTTGACGTTCGATTGGTAGAAGTCCCTCGTAGAAATATTGTAGGAGAAGTTCCTCCTTCATCTGATGTTGTGGACATGAAGCAACAAGAGATTTAAAACGTTCATAATAAGTAGGAAAAGATTCACCTGCGTCTTGTTGAATTCCACTTATCCTTTTTCGTAGGAGGATGACTCGAGAAGTTGGGAAAAACTTCTCCAAGAAAGCCCGTTTCATGCTCTCCCATGATGTGACAGTTCCGGTGGCCAATTCATACAACCAATCCTTTGCCTTTTCCAAGAGAGAAAAGGGAAAGGCCTTCATCATCAGAATATTCCCATCTACGTTGATTGGTGTCATGCTTGAGCACACCACCTCGAATTCCTTCAAATGCTTGTTTGGATCTTCCATGGACAGCCCATGGTACTTAGGAATGTGATGCAGCAAGCTTGACTTCAATTCAAACTCATCAGTCTTGCCTTGAGCTGCCCTAGGATATTGAATGCATAAGGGCACGGCATTATCAAGTCCTGAGGCTGAAAGCTCTTTGATTGTACGATTGTCCACAGCCATGTCGTCCACTTCGTCTTCAAATTCAGATTCGGCTTCTGAACTTGCACTTTATTCACTTGGTTCTGGATTCTTCGTCTTTCATCTTAACTCTCGCTCGAAATCGGCGTCAAAGTCCAGAATATGTTCACGAACTGGATGAGAACTCCGAGTCATAAACTAGTACCTAAAATAAGAAACAAAAACAAGGTCAGAATCTGATCTAATTAAACCAAACGAAAATAACAATCCAAGGGATTAGCACAGTTGCTAATCTCCGGCAACGGCGCCAAAAATTTGATGCAAAATATATAAGCACACAAATTAAACCCTCTTTTTATCAATTGTAGCAAAGTATGTAAGTAGGGATCGTTCTAGGCCGGGGATTAGGAGGGATTGCTAAATCGCTGGAAAACTGACTCAAAAACTTAAAACAAAGTTAAAACACTAAATTAGACTCAAAGAATGCAAAACTAAACTCTAAAACACTAAAACAAACCAAAAGACTCAAAACAGTCAAAACTGCCTTAAAACCACTTTCTGGGCAGTTTTGAGCACTAAGGAAGAATTTGGACGAAAATATGTTATAACCGGACTCAAGACACTTAAAAACACAAACTAAATTGATTTCTAACTAATTTGACACTTCAAAATAAAGGGGGGAATTGGTTTTGACGAAACAAAACATAAACTTTGTAAAACAAAACAGATTGTAAAACGAAATTGGTTTAAATTAATGGATGGAAGGCTAGCTAAGGGGTTCCTCTCCACACATGTCACACTTGCATACAAAACGATTTCTAA
The DNA here is from genome assembly GCA_024362995.1 of Heteromeles arbutifolia. Taxonomy (NCBI): domain Eukaryota; kingdom Viridiplantae; phylum Streptophyta; class Magnoliopsida; order Rosales; family Rosaceae; genus Heteromeles; species Heteromeles arbutifolia. The sequence continues at coordinate 22,321,691 of JANCRC010000012.1, forward strand.
TTGCTTTTCAATAAATCATGGATTCTCAACGCCCCAGATTAACGGTGAATTGCACTAATTAACCCTCAGATTTTCCTAACGTTATTGAATTGGATGATTGCATACGACAACCCAAAGCATTCCCCACAAGTTCCCTACATGAATTGCATAATACAGATACAAGCAAGAATCATTAAGTTCTATGAAAACCATAAGCATTGACGAGGCATTCGTTACTATGAATTGCATGAAACTTATGCCAAGAATTTACTTAACACTATTGAGATCATCAACCTTTACTACTTGTGAATATAATTCTGTAACGATTAGGTGAAACTTCCTTATATCCTAGCATTAGATTTATGCATGACAATTAAGCGTGCACTCTCAACCAACACACACAAATCAGTTTAATTCAAATAGATAAGTAAATTGAAATCACAATTTATGAATCACAACTAGAGGTAATAAAGTCATATAGCAAGCATAAACATGGTTTCGAATCCCCCCCTAGCCAGAGGAGGTTTAGTTCCTCATACTCACAGAACAAAGAGTATTGTATTTAAACATTGAAATCAAAGGAAAGGAAACAGCTAAAACTTCCAGCAATTCAAACTTGAATGGCATGCACGTCCAAGGCTCCTTCTCCTCCTCTTTGCTGCGGCACAAGGTCTAGGGACAGATTTTGGGGGTTATGAATGGTGTAGAAGGCTGGGTTATTGGCTAGGATGGATGTATGGTGCGGCAGGTAGTGAATTAGGTCAGAAACTATGGAGAATGGTGAAGGAAGGGTGCGGCAGAGAGTGGTGGATGATTTCTGGCGTGAATGATGTATATGGAGGGTGGTGTTTACGGCAAAGGGTGGAGAAATATATATATAGGCACCAAAAACCCTAGGTCAATCAGATTAGGACTTCTAGAAAGCCAAATCCATCCAGAAATAGGTTCAAAACAATCAGATTTCTCATGGGAAAGGGCCTAAGGTACGGCAAATTTGGATAAAGAGGGATAAGGCTTCTAGAAGCCTTGCAAGGCAAGGAAATCAGGTTTTCTAGAAGGCTAGGTGCGGCAAGGACTTAGGGTTCTAGAATCCTAAATTAAATGTCCCCCAATCAGAAAAATGATGCAAAATATATAAGCACACAAATTAAACCCTCTTTTTATCAATTGTAGCAAAGTATGTAAGTAGGGATCGTTCTAGGCCGGGGATTAGGAGGGATTGCTAAATCACTTGAAAACTGACTCAAAAACTTAAAACAAAGTTAAAACACAAAATTAGACTCAAAGAATGCAAAACTATACTCTAAACCACTAAAACAAACCAAAAGACTCAAAACAGCAAACAAACACTCAAAACTGCCTTAAAAACACAAACTGGCTGTTTTGGACTCTAAACACAATTTTGGACGAAAATAAGTTTTAACTTGACTCAAAACACTCAAAAACACAAACTAAAACAGTTTCTAACTAATATGACTCAACAAAGTAAAGGGGGATTGGGTTTTGACGAATTTGAAAACAAAACATAAACTTTAAAGTACAAATGAAATCTGCACGAAATTGGGTGAAAACTCTGGATGATGGGATAACTAGGAGGTTCTTCTCCACACATGACATACTTGCATACAAGACGATTTCCAGTTGCTTTTCAATAAACTATGAATTCTCAACGCCCCAGATTAACTGTGAATTGCACTAATTAACCCTCAGATTTTCCTAACGTTATTGAATTGGATGATTGCATACGACAACCCAAAACATTCCCCACAAGTTCCCTACATGAATTGCATAATAGAGATACAAGCAAGAATCATTAAGTTCTATGAAAACCATAAGCATTGACGAGGCATTCGTTACTATGAATTGCATGAAACTTATGCCAAGAATTTACTTAACGCAATTGAGATCATCAACCTTTACTACTTGTGAATATAATTCTGTAACGATTAGGTGAAACTTCCTTATATCCTAGCATTAGATTTATGCATGACAATTAAGCGTGCACTCTCAACCAACACACACAAATCAGTTTAATTCAAATAGATAAGTAAATTGAAATCACAATTTATGAATCACAACTAGAGGTAATCAAGTCATATAGCAAGCATAAACATGGTTTCGAATCCCCCCCTAGCCAGAGGGGGTTTAGTTCCTCATACGTACAAAACAAAGAGTATTGAATTTAAACATTGAAATCAAAGGAAAGGAAACACCTAAAACTTCCAGCAATTCAAACTTGAATGGCATGCACGTCCCAGGGCTCCTTCTCCTCCTCTTTGCTGCAGCACAAGGTCTTGGGACAGGTTTAGGGGTTATGAATGGTGTAGAAGGCTGGGTTAATGGCTAGGATGGATGTATGGTGCGGCAGGGAGTAGTGAAGAGTTTCTGGCGAGAATGGTGTGTATGGAGGGTGTGTAACCTGCGGCAAAGGGTGGAGAAATATATATATAGGCACCAAAAACCCTAGGTAAATCAGATTAGGACTTCTAGAAAGCCAAATCCATCCAGAAATAGGTTCAACACAATCAGATTTCTAATGGGAAAGGGCCTAAGGTGCGGCAGGTTTGGATAAGGAGGGATAAGGCTTCTAGAAAGCCTTGCAAGGCAAGGAAAAAGGATTCTAGAAGGGAAGGAGACGCCAGATTTATAGGGTTCTAGAAAGAATGTGTTTTGTGGCAGATTTTGAGGTTTCTAGAAGGATTTGGGGCGCCACTTTTGTAGGGGAATGGATAGGACTTCTAGAAATCAGGTTTTAAGTCCCCTAAACTGAAGAAAACAGGTTAGGATAAGATTAGGATAAGATTAGATAAGATAAGGTAAGGATTGGATAAGATAAGATAAGATAAGGTTGTTTTAGATAATGTTTTGGATAATTCTCCTTCTTTTGAGCTGATTCCTTATCTTCTTTATCTTTGACTTCTTTCTTCCATCTTCTTAGCTGATTTCAAGCCTTTATATCTTCAATTTCGTCCATCAACTTGCCTCCATGCTTGGACTACCCAATCTTGGCCCAAAAATGCTCTAGAATGCTCCAAATTGCTTCTTTTTGCCCTCTTTGTCAATTGGACCTTGAAACATATTCCTAACTCCATTTGGACTCCAAATTCGTCCATCTTCTTGGCTCTAAGCATATGATATCCATTCCAAGCTCAAATGTGCTCCAAAAAGCTCCAAAATGCATCCTTTTGCATACGTGCCCTTAGAACCTGAAAATACATCAAACTAGCTTAAAAGACTACTTTAACTAAGGAAAAACAACATAAATGCACAAGAACAAGCTAACTAAGGTGCATAAATATGCTCCTATCAAAAAAAAGCCCTCATTGTACCAGGAATTGAATTAGAAAAGGATTAGGATAGGATAAGGTTAGTTAAGATAGGATAAGGATTGGATAAGATAAGATAAGATAAGGTTGTTTTGGATAATGTTTTGGATAATTCTCCTTCTTTTGAGCTGATTCCTTATCTTCAATGATTTGAATTTATCTCTCCAACCTTGAAACATATTCCTAACTCCATTTGGACTCTAAATTCGTCCATCCTCTTGGCTCCAAGCATATGATATCCATTCCAATTTCAAATGTGCTCCAAAAGGCTCCAAAATGCATCATTTTGCATACTTGCCCTTAGAACCTGAAAATACATCAAACTAGCTTAAAAGACTACTTTAACTAAGGAAAAACAACATAAATGCACAAGAACAAGCTAACTAAGGTGCATAAATATGCCCCTATCAGTAACTGTCTTTAACATTCATGCAATTAAAAACCAAATCCTCATCATTGTGTTGGAAGGTACCCTAAGACACAAACACACAAAAACGACTCAAAAATGACTCTTTTTGGTATGTTTCAAAACTTTTTCGAATTTTTTTTTCAAGACACATAAAAACACTTCAAAACACACTAAAAACACTCAAAAACAGTGAAAAACAACCTTAGAAGTGATAGGTGATAAAAACCCACGAATTTTTCAACGAAAACACCTGTTTACCCCCCCCCCCCCCCCAACACTTAAACCAAACATTGTCCTCAATGTTTCAAACATAGACACACACAAAAGCAAGCAAACAACACAACAAACAAGCATGACAAATATGCAAAGTAAAAGCAATAAAGAGGAGGGTTTAGAAACGCAAATCTGGTTATGGAGCCGGAGAGTTCCTAGGTCTTCTTTATTTGCATGGGTTGCCTCCCAAGAAGCGTCTTCCAGCCGGACGAACCTTCCTTCTATTATGCTTCATTGGAGGCCACAGCATGGAATTGATCTTTGAATGGAAGGTGATACTTGAAATGATCCGGCAATAGTTTAAATTCTAGTGTGGGTACCTGAATCATTAACAACATATTAGTATAAAACAGAATTGAAATTCGGGGAGGTGGCTTACCTGTGTGCTCCGACAAGAACTCAAGGACAAACACCACATCTTTGAAAGTTTCAGGAACTTTGCACTTGGCCAGATTGAATGTGATGGTTGTGACTTGTCCCATGTCATAAAATTCAACTTCTTTGGGCTTTGTTGTCTCACGAACATCCTCTTTGATGCATTCTACATATTCTCCAGCCACTTCTTTCTCTTGAATCATTCTTCTTGATGTACCAGGTTCTTTAAGAAATTCAACACATTTTGGAATTTGATTTGGTGTATCAAGAATTGGGATATCACTTTGCACCTTGGGAAGGGCTTCCGCGATGTCCTTTTCACTTTCTTGATTGGATGGCCTAGAAACACTAGGGGCCTGCGGCAAGGGTATTTCTTCTTCCTCCTTCTCAATTAGCAGCATCTGTTCATCCATGTTAGGGTTGTGTTTGGACAGTTCTGGGTCAACTTCAACCTCCATAGCGCTTTCTAAAGTGATAGCTTCAGTGATTTCAAAATCTCCCATTGGATTTACAATGTTTGAGTTGAAGAGTTTGCTTTGTTCTTGCATTTGTGCCATGCACTCTACCATCTCTCCAAGTTGATTGTTCAATTCACCTATTGTCTTGGTTTGGTCCTGCATATCCTGCGCCATAGTAGTTAATAATTGAACAATTTGGTCATTATCCATGGACGAACCTGAACTTGGTTGGGCCGAATATGGTTGAGGCTGTGGTGGTTCATATGGCTTTTGATAGATCTCCTCAGATGGCTGCCAATACCCTTCTTGTTGTGAGCCCTGCTTCAAAGAGGTTAGTACGTCACGAATTTCATCATAACTCATAGGCATACTTGAATTCGATTGGAATTGTTATGGTGGCTGCATAGGCGTTGTATAGAACTCCTCATATGGCTGCCAATATTCTCCTTGTTGAACCTCCTTAACTTGATTTTGTGAACCCTGCGCCAAAGAATTTAATTCATCAAGAATTTGATCATAATCTATTGACGAACCTGTGTTGGGTTGGGCATATTTTATATGAGATTGTGGTGGCTGCGCAGATCTTGAATAGAACTCCTCATCTTGCAGCCAATATCCACCTTGTTGACTTTGTTGAGGTTCCTCCCACATATAATCTGAATAATCTCTCCAATCGGAATTGTAAGCGTTGGAAAACAGGTTGTCCCTTGATTGGTTATGGCCTTGATAACCCCTAGCACCTCCATTCGCAGTGAATTGATGAGTTTGATGTCCTTGCCCATAGGGTACATTAAATGTAGGGGCAGTGTGCATTGTGGTTCTTTCGGCAATCTGGGACAATTGAGAAGTAAGATTCGCCAATTGAGCTTGAATGTTTGCAATTGCCATGTTTAGTACCTGAAACAAAGAAAACAGAACAAAACAAAATCAAAAACTAAAACGTAAAAACAAAAACACAAACAGAAACACGGGGGATTAGCAAATTTGCTAATCCCCGACAACGACGCCAAAAATTTGATGTGAAAATTAACTTGACACAAAAATTGATGTGAAATTAAATCGCACACAAACTTAAACCCTTATCAATGTAGTATGTGAAAGTAGGGATCGTTCTAAGCCGGGATTAAAGGGATTGCTAATCTACACAAATTAGACCCTAAAACAATAAACTGGACTTTAAACAATGAAAACAAGTACTAGGGATCAATTTGGACGAATTTTAACTCTAGACACCTTAAACAACCTAACTTGACTCAAATAACTCAAAACAGCAAATAGAATTCAATTAAACACTTTCAGGACTCTAAAGACTCAAAACAAGCTAAATAGACCTAAAACACACAAAGCAAGTTATCTAGACTCTAAACTAACACCTAAGATTGATTTGAATGAAATTAAGACTCTAATTGACTCAAAAGACTAAAAGACTCAAGATTTGACGAATTTAAACTATCTTAACACAAATTAAGAGCAAGGGATTGTTTGAAAACGGATTTAAACTTAAGCAAAACAGAATTGTAAACTAGACTTAGTTTTGTACGAAATTGGTGATTTAAATGGGTGAATGGCTAGCTAGAGGGTCCTTCTCCACACATGACACATATGCAACACAAATCAATTTCCAGTTGTTCTTTCTATAAACCATGAACGACAATGCCCCAAATTAATCGTGACTGCACACATTAACCTTCAGATTTTCCTGAGTTCATTGAATTTGGACGTAGCGCCGCAAACCAAATTATTCTTATCAAGTTCCCTATATGAATGCATACTAGAGATACATATCAAAGATCATTAAGCTTTGTGAAAATCATAAGCATTGACATGACATTCGTGACTATGACTGCATGACACTCCTGCCAGGAATTTACTTAACGCGATCGTGACTAGCAACCTCCACTACTTGTAAATATAAGTTTGTAACGATTAGATGAAACTCCCTTATATTTTAGCATCAAATTCTAGCATGCAAACTAAGTATGCATCCTTAATCAACATACAAGAATAAGTTTTAAATCATACAGTTAAGCAAATTGCATTCACGATTTATGAAATCGCAACTGGATGAAATCAATTCATATCACATATATGCTCATAGTTTCGAATTCCCCCCTAGCTAAGTAGGGGTTTAGTTCCTCATGATTGCAAATAAACAAAGACAATTAAATTTAAACATCAAGAGTAAAGATAGAGTACACCTAGAAACGCTCCAGATTTCTTCCTTCTTTCCTTTGCAAAGCTGCGGCACAATGAGGTTGAATGGTAGATGGTGGTGTATGAGTTATGGTAGAGGGTGGTGTGTTGAATGGTGCAGAAAATTGATAGGAGCATATTTATGCACCTTAAATAGCTTGTTCTTGTGCATTTATGTTGTTTTTCCTTAGTTAAAGTAGTCTTTTAAGCTAGTTTGATGTATTTTCATGTTCTAAGGGCAAGTATGCAAAAAGAAGCAATTTGGAGCATTCTAGAGCATTTTTGGGCCAAGATGGGGTAGTGCAAGCATGGAGGCAAGTTGATGGACGAAATTGAAGATATAAAGGCTTGAAATCAGCTAGGAAGATGGAAGAAAGAAGTCAAAGATAGAGAAGATAAGGAATCAGCTCAAAAGAAGGAGAATTATCCAAAACATTATCTAAAACAACCTTATCTTATCTTATCTTATCCAATCCTTACCTTATCTTACCTTATCTTATCCTAATCTTATCCTAACCTGTTTTCTTCAGTTTAGGGGACTTAAAACCTGATTTCTAGAAGTCTTATCCCTTGTCCTATAAAAGTGGCGCCCCAAATCCCTCTAGAAGCCCCAAAATCTGCCACAAAACACATTCTTTTTGGAAGCCTAAAAATCTGGCGCCTCCCTCCTTTCTAGAAGGTCTTTTCCTTGCCTTGCAAGGCTCCCTGCCTTATCCCTTTGTGCCGTGCCTTCTCACTTCCATTCCCTCTTGGATTCTGACTTATTAAGCGTTTTCCTTGTGGATTTGGGTTCTACAAATCCTTTTCAGAAATCAATTGGGCCAAAATCCTTTTTCCTAATGGATTCACAATTTCTGCCGCACCTAGGGCCCTAATTCCTTGTGCAATGCTGAGTCCAAGCCCTAATCTGATTACCCTAGGGTTTGTGGTGCCTATATGTATAAGTTTAAAGGGTTGCCGCGGGTTACACACCTTCCATACACACCATTCTCGCCAGAAACTCTTCACCACTATCTGCCGCACCATACATCCATCCTAGCCAATAACCCAGCCTTCTACACCATTCATAACCCCCTAAACCTGTCCCAAGACCTTGTGCCGCAGCAAAGAAGAGGAGGAGGAGAAGCCTGGGACGTGCATGCCATTCAAGTTTGAATTGCTGGAAGTTTTAGGTGTTTCCTTTCCTTTGATTTCAATGTTTAAATTCAATACTCTTTGTTTTGTACGTATGAGGAACTAAACCCCCTTTGGCTAGGGGGGGGATTCGAAACCATGTTTATGCTTGCTATATGATTTGATTACCTCTAATTGCGTTTCATAAGTTGTGAATTCAATTTACTTATCTGTTCATATTAAACTGATTTGTGTGTGTTGATTGAGGTGGCCAACTTAGTTTGCATGCATAAATCTAATGCTAGGATATAAGGAAGTTTCACCTAATCGTTACAGAATTATATTCACAAGTAGTAAAGGTTGATGATCTCAATTGTGTTAAGTAAATTCTTGGCATAAGTTTCATGCAATTCATAGTAACGAATGCCTCGTCAATGCTTATGGTTTTCATAGAACTTAATGATTATTGCTTGTATCTCTATTATGCAATTCATGTAGGGAACTTGTGGGGAATGTTTTGGGTTGTCGTATGCAATCATCCAATTCAATAACGTTAGGAAAATCTGAGGGTTAATTAGTGCAATTCACAGTTAATTTGGGGCGTTGAGAATCCATGGTTTATTGAAAAGCAATTAGAAATCTTTTTGTATGCAAGTATGACATGTGTGGAGAAGAACCCCTTAGCCAGCCTTTCATCCATTCACTTTAACCAATTTCGTTTTACAATCTGTTTTGTTTGACAAAGTTTATGTTTTGTTTTCAATTTCGTCAAAACCAATTCCCCCTTTATTTTGAAGTGTCAAGTTAGTTAGAAATCAATTTAGTTTGTGTTTCTGAGTGTTTTGAGTCAAGTTATAAACTGTTTTCGTCCAAATTCTTCCTTAGTGCTCAAAACTGCCCAGAAAGTGGTTTTAAGGCAGTTTTGAGTGTTTGTTTGCTGTTTTGAGTCTTTTGGTTTGTTTTAGTGTTTTAGAGTATAGTTTTGCATTCTTTGAGTCTAATTTAGTGTTTTAACTTTGTTTTAAGTTTTTGAGGCAGTTTTCAAGTGGTTTAGCAATCCCTCCTAATCCCCGGCCTAGAACGATCCCTACTTACATACTTTGCTACAATCGATAAAAAGAGGGTTTAATTTGTGTGCTTATATATTTCGCATCACACAACAAAACAAACACCAAACAAACTAGACCTTCCAACGTTCACCTCAGGGATTTCCAACACACATGACATATTCAAGATCATCATAACCATAGATTTTAGTCATCCCCACCCTGTAGTACATACTTAATCATAGTCACCATTCATTAGCTCACATTCAACCAATTAAAACAATGTTTTGAATGTAGTAACATGCCTTAGAGAATTCACTCAATTCCTCACTAGGTACACTCTTATTTTCACTCAGATTTTCTAACTACACTCCCTACACTAGGTATATGTGAGAAGATTGATGTAAACATGAAAACGAACACTCCCATATGTTTATGACAAAGAAAGCAAGTTCTGGAGTTATTAATGCATGTTTAGATATGATCTCATGAATGGAATGCTACTACTTAGATGCGAGAACCAGGGATACCATATGCTCATACCAATCCCAAACTCCACATATTGAAACACACAACACTCAAGACAGAAGTATAGGGTTGTAACGGGGCTAGGGGTATTGGCTAACAAAGAAAGGTAAGGAAAACAAACGTTCTTAAAGCAATAGCGAGCAAAGTAATGAATATGACACTTAGAACTCCCTTTTGAAACGCAGCCACAAACTTTGATACATAAAAGGGAAGATCACACATACTTAGGGCTGAATTCAACTTTTTGGACCCTTTCTTCAACAACCAACACTTGTGAGCTTATTCTCACTTATTTTGAACACTTTTTCACACACTTTGCTTTTTCTTTTCTTTTTCTCACGAATTTTCTTTTTTTTTCTTTCTTTTTTTTTTTCCTTCTACCCGTGCCCTCTTTTGTTTACTTTGGCACACATAAACGTACAACTTCCCTTCCCCCACACTTGTTTGCTGCCTAATAATGAACAAAGGGGATTCACTCTAGGTCATGCTTCACTATGCCCTAAGAACAAGGGTAAGGATGGTCCTAATCTAGGCTAGGTAAGGATAATGCGGGTTAACAAAGAACATAGGCTAAACAAGGCTCAAAAGAGTTAAACCTACAAAACAAATGAGAAAGGGGTGCGGCTGTTTGGCTCTTGGTTCACTACACAACTTCATCTTGGTATGTGTTATGCACTTCAATATCATGCTTTGAATGAAACGAGTATGAGTTCTAGTATTTGGAACTAAATGATGAAACACCTTCCAAGTAGCAACCAAGCAAAGAATGATGAGATCATGCAACGAATTTAGAAAACAATAAATGCACAGATGTTTAACTCTCCAAAGAACGTTTTAAGCTCAAGTCTCTCAGGGTTGCAGCGTTAGTTTGAGTTCCTTCCTTCAAGCATGTTACAAAAACTGTTTTTCTCCTTTTTGATTAAACATGAATTCATGAATTATAACCATAATCAAGCATAAACCAGAGAGCAATTCAAACTTCCATCCATGTTTATAACTGTCCTTAATAGTCATGCAATTAAAAACCGAATCCTCATCATTGTGTTGGAAGGTACCCTAAGACACAAACAAACACACAAAAACAACTCTTTTTGGGTTTTTCAAAACACTTTTTCAAATTTTTATGAAATTTTCGGATTAACTTTTCCAAACACACTAAAATGCTTCAAAACACACTAAAAACACTTAAAAACAGTGAAAAACAACATTCGAAGTGATAGGTGATAAAATCCCACGAAAATCATGCAAAAACAACTTGTTTACCCCCCCACACTTAAACCAAACATTGTCCTCAATGTTTCAAGCATAAACTAATAGAAAGCAAACAGCAAACAACCCAACTAACTAACATGTGATGCGATGTAAAACAAGCACACAAATTAAACCCTCTTTTGACAATTGTAGTATATGAATAAGTAGGGATCGTTCTAAACCGGGGATTAGGAGGGCTTGCTAAAACCTCTAAACTGACTCAAAAACGTAAAAACAAAGTTGAAAACACTAGACTAGACTTAAAAGACTCAAAGCAGGTTCACAAGACTCAAAATAGGCTAAAAACACTCAAAACTGCCTAAAAACACAAACTGGGCAGTTTTGGACTCTAAACACAAATTTGGACGAATTTGGGTTTTAACTTGACACAAGACACTTAAATACACAAACAAAACAGATTTTAAACACTTTGAAACAAGAAAGTGAAAGGGGGGTTTTGTTTTGGACGAATTTAAATTTAAGAAAACAGATTATAAACTAAAGCAGATTTTGGACGATTTTGGTAAAATATGGATGACGGGCTAGCTAGAGGCTCTTTCTCCACACGTGACATGTATGCAAACGACTCGATTTCCAGTTACTCCTTCATTGAATTATGAATGACAATGCCCCAAATTAACCGTGACAACACTAGTTAACCCTCAGATTTTCCTTGTGTTATTGGATTGGATGACATCATTCGACAACCCAAAGCATTCTTCAAAAGTCCCCTACATGACATCATAATAGAGATACAATCAAAGATCATTACGTTCAATGAAAATCATAAGCATTGACAAAGCACTTGTAACTATGACATCATGATACTCGTGCTAGGAATTGAATGATAGGAGCATATTTACATCACTTAGTTAGCTTGTTTCCTTGCATTTAGGTTGTTAGTTCTTAGTTATTTTAGTCTTTTAAGCCATTTTCGTGTGTTTTCAGGTTCTAAGGGCTAAAGGAGCAAGAAAGTGCATTTTGGTGCCTTTTGGAGCAGTTTTAGGCTTGGGATGGATTGCACATGCTTGGAGCTAAGTGGATGGACGAAATTGAAGATCAAATGAGCTTAGGATTGAATGAAGAATGAAGAGTTCAAAATTGGAAGCCAAAGTTTCTAAAGTTGGAAGTTTCTATTCTTGGAGGTTTCCATTCTTGAAAGTTTCTATTCTTGGCTTAGAGTTTCCTAATCCTTCCTCACCTATGTTCCAGCCATAAAAGGGTTTCAAAACATGTTAGGTTGCCTCATTACATGTTTCTAGAAGTGCTAGAACTTTTCCCTAACCTTGCCGCATATCTCCTTTCCTTTTCTTCCAAAATCTGCCACATAATTGCCTTTCCCTTTCTTTCCACAACCTTGCCGCACAAGGGATCCTCTTCTTACCTATTTTCTGACCCAAAATCACATTCCCTTTGTGTTCTATGCCTTGCCGCACAAGGAGGAGCCTTTCTTACTTATTTTGTGCCTCAAAACACATTCCTAAATCTGTCTTACAATTCTGCCGAATTTCCTTTCCTATTCTCTTTAATTCCTGCACCTTACTTGCCTATTTTCTGCCCAAAAATACTTCCCCTTTCTCTTACAAATCAATGCACACCTTCTTTCCCTTTCTCTCTTAATTTCTGACCTTTAAAACACATTCCTTTTCTCTCCTACATATTCTGCCGAATTTCACATTCCTATTTCTCTTTGATTTTCTGATTCTTTCTTACCTATTAAATTGTGAGACAAATTAGCTAAGTTATGAACCTTTCCTATTATTTTCTGATTGCCTTTCAACCCTAGCCCTATAAATAAAGCCATCCCCACCATTTAGGCTCTCTCTCTCTCTGAACAGATTCTCTACACACTTTCTGACGAAAATCCACCTTCCATCCACCTATCTACCTATCCATCCTCTACCACCCAACACCATTCATAACCCCCAAAACTCACCACCAACCCTTGTGCCGCAGCAAAGAGGAAGGAGGAGAGCCCTTGGACGTGCTTGCCATTCAAGTTAGGATTGCTGGAACGTTTAGGTGTAATCTTTCTTTTGTTTTCAATGTTTCAATTCAATAATCTTTGTTCTGTGAGTATGAGGAACTAAACCCCTTTTGGCTAGGGGAAGATTCAAAGCCATGAACATACTTGCAATATGAATTGATTACCTTCAGTTGTGATTTCATAAGTTGTGAATTCAATTTGTTTAACTGCTTGATTGATAACTTATTTGTGTATGTTTATTAAGAGTGCACACTTAATTTGCATGCATGAATATGATGCTAGAATATAAGGGAGTTTCACCTAATAGTTACAAACTTATATTCACAAGTAGTGGAGGTCGCTTATAAACGATCGCGTTAAATGAATTCTTGGCAGGAGTTTCATGCTCATCATAGTAACGAATGCCTCGTCAATACTTATAGTTTTCATGATGCTTAATGATCTTTGATTGTATCGTTATTGTGCTGTTCACGTAAAGGACTTTTGAAGAATGCTTTGAATTGTTGTATGCGCTTTCCCATCCAATTCAATAACTTAAGGAGAACTTGAAGGTTAATTTAAGCGGACCTAATTAACCTGGGGTGTTGAGGTTCATGATTTATCGAAAGAACAACTGAAAATTGGTTTATGTGCAAGTGTGTCATGTGTGGAGAAGAACCCTCTAGCTAGCCCATCATCCATAAGTTTTACCAAATTTGTCAAAAATCTGTTTTACTTTACAATCTGTTCGTTTTGTTTTTAATTTCGTCAAAATCCAAACCCCCCTTTTACTTTCTTGTTTCAAAGTGTTCACAATCTGTTTTGTTTCTGTTTTTAAGTGTTTTGAGTCAAGCCAATACCCTATTTCCGTCCAAAGTAGTCTTTAGAGTCTAAAACTGCCCAGTTTGTGTTTTTAGGCAGTTTTGAGTGTTTTTGTGCTGTTTTGAGTCTTTTGAGTTGTTTTAGTGTTTTAGAGTCTAGTTTTGCATTCTTTGAGTCTAGTTTAGTGTTTTAAACTTTGTTTTAATGATTTTGAGTCAGTTTTGAGGTTTTAGCAAGCCCTCCTAATCCCCGGTCCAGAACGATCCCTACTTGCATCTATACTACAATTGTCAACAAGAGGGTTAAATTTGTGTGCTTATATATTTCGCATCATTGAACTTAACGCGATCGTGACCAGCGACCTTCACTACACATGAATATAAGTTTGTAACGATTATGTGAAACTCCCTTATACTCTAGCATCAGATTTATGCATGCCAACTAAGTATCGATCCTTAATCAACAAACACAAATAAGTTATCAATTCCACAGTTAAGCCAATTACATTCACAACTCACGAATTCATAACTGGAATTTATCAACTCAATTTGCATACATAATCATGGCTTTGAAATCACCCCTAGCCAAGAGGGGTTTAGCCACTCATGTTCACAGCAAAACAAAAGGAAAAGAAATTAAACATTGTAAACATAGAACGAATTACACCTAGAACGCTCCAACAATCAAGCTTGAACGTCCAAGAGTCCTTCCTTCTTCCTCCTTGCTGCGGCACAAAGGTGGGTGAAGTGTATGGGATGTGTTTTGGGGTCAGGAATGTGTTTTGGGTGAAAGGAAGTTGCGGCAAGGGAGTTGGGATGGTTTCTGGCGTGAATGAATGATTGGGTGAGTGAATGGATCTCTTTTGTGCGGCACAAGGAAGGTTTATTTAAGGAATTAGGGTAATAAAGCTAGGGAACAATTTAGGAAACAGAAATTAAATCAAAACCTGAAGGGAAAAAGGAATTAAAGTCAGAATCCCAAGGGAATTGGGCAAGTAGGTGCGGCAAAGGTGGAAAGGGTAAGGCAAGGCCTTGCAAGGCAAGGCAAAAGGGTTTCCTTTCTGTTTTAGGTCCAGATTTTGGGTAATAAAGGGATGCCTTGCACGGCAAGGATGGGGAAAGCAAGGGAAGGTGCGGCAAGAGTTCTTTAGGTACAAGGGAAGTTCACTTTGTGTCCTAAAATGTATAGGAAGCCTTCAATGTTGCTGGAACTTAGGAATATTTAGGATTAGGAAAGGTCAACCCAAAATAGGAAATATTGGCTTAACTTTCCTACTTCAAGTAGGAATCCTTCTTTGATTAAGAATCCTTCTTTGATTAGGAATCCTTCTTTGATTAGGAATCCTTCGTTGATTAGGAATCCTAGCTTCTTCAAGTCTTCAATTTCGTCCATTCCTTTTGCTCCAAACATGTGATGTCCATCCCAAGCCCAATTTTGCTCCAAAAAGCTCCAAAATGCACTTTCTTGCATACTTTGCCCTTAGAACCTGAAAACACACGAAAATGGCTTAAAAGACTAAAATAACTAAGAAAACACAACATAAATGCACAAGAACAAGCCAACCAAGTCGCCTAAATATGCTCCTATCAAATACCCCCACACTTAGCTTTTGCTAGTCCTCGAGCAAAACAAAACAAACAAAGAAAACAAAACGAAACAAAACAAACAAAACACAACCTACACCTTCCAACAATCACCTCAGGGATTTCCAATGCACATGACATGTCAAAAATCATCATTCCCACAGATTTTAGTCAACTTAACACTTCAGCACATACTTAATCATGGTCACCATTCACTAGCTCGCATTTAAGCAATTAAAACAACATTTTGAATGTAGTAACACGCCTTAGAGAATTCCCTCAATTCCTTACAAGATATGCACTCAATTTTCACTCAAAATTTCTAACTACACACCCTACACTAGGTATATGTGAGAAGATTGATGTAAACATGAAAACGAACACTCACATATGTTATAGCAAAGAAAGCAATTTCTGGAGTTAATAAGCTTGTTTAGATATGATCTCATGAATGGAATGCTACTACTTAGATGCGAGAACCAGTGACACCATATGCTCATACCAATTCCAAACTCCACATATTGAAACACATAACACCCAAGATCGAAGTTAAAGGGTTGTAACGGGGCTAAAGGTGTTGGGTAAGAAAGAAAGGATATGGAAAACAAGGGTTCTTAAAGAATAGCAAGCAAAGCAATGAAATCAACACTTAGAATTCACTTTTGAATGTAGAAATCACTTTAAACACAAAAAGGGAAGATTTACACACTCTTAGGGCCGAATTCAATGTTTTGGACCCTTTCTTCAACAAACAACACTTTAGAACTCTTTTTCATATAATTTTCAACTCTTTTTCATTCTTTTCACAACTTTTTCTTTTTCTTTTTCTTTTTCCACGAATTTTCTTTTTATCTCAAACCCATGCCTTATTTCTTTTTCTTGGCACACAAACACACACAAATCCCTTCCCCCACACTTGTTTTCTGCAAGAAGTCAATCAAAAGGAATTCTTTTTAAGTCATGCTTCACTATGCTTCAAGAACAAGGGTATGGATGGTCCTAATCTAGGCTAGGTGAGGATAGTGTGGGTTAACAAAGAACATAGGCTAAACAAGGCTCAAAGGGGTTAAACCTACAAAACATATGAAAAGGGGGTACGGCTGTTTGGCTATGGTGGTCACTACACAACTTCATCTTGATATGTGGTATGCAAATCAATGTCATGCTTTGAATGGAACGGGCATGAGTTCTAGTATTTGGAACTAAATGATGAAACGCCTTCTAAGTAGCAACCAAGCAAAGAATAATGAGATCATGCAACGACTTTAGAAAGCAAGAATGCACAGATTATAACTCTCCAAAAGAATGTTTTAGGCTCAAGTCTCACAAGGTTGTAGCGTTAATTCGAGTTCCTTCCTTCAAGCATGTTACAAAAACTGATTCTATCCTTTAAGATTGCATGTGAATTCATAAATTATAACCACAACCAAGCATAAACCAAAGAGTAAATCAAACTTTCATCCATGTTATAACTTTCTTTAACAGCCATGCAATTAAAAACCAAATCCTCATCATTGTGTTGGAAGGTTCCCTAAGACACAAACATACACACAAACGACTCTTTTTGGGTTTTTCAAAACAATTTTTTTCAAATTTTTATGAGATTTTCGGATTTTTATGCCAAAACACACTAAAACACACCAAAACAGCTTAAAAACACTTAAAAATAGCTTGAAACAACTCTTGAAGTAATAAAATCCCACGAATTTGCATCAAAAACACTTTGTTACCCCCCCTCACTTAAATCAAACATTGCCCTCAATGTTTCAAGCATAAACTCACACAAATCACAAGTAAACAAACAAACTAAACTTGGCAGAAACGAAACAACAACAAAGAGAAGAGTTTAGGAACGCAAATCTGGAATTGGAGTGATTCCTAGGTCCTCCTTTGTTGAATGCATGGGTTGCCTCCCAAGAAGCGCTTGCTTTAACGTCTTGCAGCCGGACGAAGAACTCATTCACTCCCCATTGGAGCCCACGGCCTGGAGAGGGACTTCCTCCACAACCTGCCCCACGGCACTTTCATAGTATTGCTTCAATCGATGTCCGTTTACCTTGAATTCTTGCCCATTCCGTAAGCTTTGGACTTGAACTGCACCATATGGAAAAACATTAGTAACAACAAAAGGTCCAATCCACTTGGAACGTAACTTACCAGGAAATAAACGTAAACGGGAATTGAAAAGCAACACTTTCTGCCCAATAGAGAATGTTTTGCCCCGAATCATCTGGTCATGAAACGCCTTTGTTTTCTCCTTGTAAATCCGGTCATTCTCATATGCTTCATTCCTTAGCTCCTCAAGTTCATTCAATTGGAGCTTTCTATGCATTCCAGCAGCATCTAAGTCCAAATTGAATGTTTTCACAGCCCAATGCGCCTTGTGCTCTAGTTCTACAGGTAGGTGGCACGGCTTGCCATAGATCAGCCGAAATGGAGACATCCCTAGGGGTGTTTTGTAGGCTGTTCGATACGCCCACAGTGCATCGTCTAAACGCAAGCTCCAATCCTTCTGGGTTGCCCCAACGGTTTTCTCCAAGATTTACTTGATTTCTCTATTTGAAACTTCGGCTTGGCCACTTGTTTGAGGATGATAAGGTGTTGAAACCTTATGCTTGACATCATATTTCTTAAACAGCGCCTCAATGGTTCGATTGCAAAAATGTGACCCTCCATCACTGATGAAGACCCGAGGCATCCCAAATCTAGAGAAAATGTTAGTTTTAATGAAATCTGCAACCACTCTAGAATTGTTAGTCCGGGTAGCCTTTGCTTCTACCCATTTGGAAACATAATCGACTGCAAGCAAGATATAAGTAAAACCATAAGAAGAAGGGAAGGGCCCCATGAAATCAATACCCCAAACATCAAAAATTTCAACATTGAAGATAGGGGCTTGCGGCATCTGATCCTTGGCACCTATGCTACCTGTTCTTTGACATCTATCACATGTTAAGCAAAACATTCGAGCATCTTTGAACAATGTAGGCCAATAAAAACCACTTTCTAACACCTTAAGGGCCGTTCTTTGGGTACCAAAATGTCCCCCACATGCATAAGAATGGCAAAAGCTTAGAATTGGATTAAACTCAGATTCATGAACACATCTACACACAATTTGATCAGGGCAAAAATTCCACAAATATGGGTCGTCCCAAACATAAAAACGTGCATCCTCTTCACGCACCATCCGACTTAGGTGGTCAGCCACCACGTTTTCACACCCCTTTTTGTCCCTAATTTCAATGTCGAACTCTTGAAGTAAAAGCATCCAGCGAATGAGTCGTGGTTTAGCTTCCTTTTTGGTGAGCAAGTACTTCAGAGCTGCATGATCAGTGAAAACAATGACTTTAGTGCCAATTAAATAAGATCGAAACTTATCTAATGCAAATACAACAGCCAAGAGTTCTTTTTCAGTTGTGGAATAATTCAACTGGGCATCATTTAAGGTGCGTGAAGCATAATAAATGACATGTGGCTGCTTGTTTTTCCTTTGGCCCAAAACAGCTCCAATTGCATAATCCGATGCATCACACATGAGCTCGAAGGGAATGCTCCAATCTGGTGGAGTGATGATTGGTGCCGTGGTGAGCAAGGTCTTGAGATGGTTGAATGCTTTCTCACATGCCTCATTGAATTCAAAAGACACTTCCTTTTGTAGGAGACGGCATAGGGGCTGTGCAATCTTTGAAAAATCCTTGATAAATCGTCTATAGAATCCTGCATGACCAAGGAAAGAACGAACCTCTCTAACCGAAGTAGGAGAGGGTAAGTAACGTACAAGATCTATTTTAGACTTATCAACCTCAATACCTTTTTCAGAGATTATGTGACCCAAAACAATACCTTGTTTAACCATGAAATGACACTTCTCCCAATTTAACACAAGGTTTGTTTCCACACAACGTTTCAAGATTAAAGTGAGATTATCCAAGCAATTATCGAATGAATCACCAAACACACTAAAATCATCCATGAATATCTCAATAATCCTTTCAACATAATCAGAAAATATACTAACCATACACCTTTGAAACGTGGCAGGGGCATTGCACAATCCGAATGGCATGCGTCGATATGAAAATGTTCCAAAGGGACAAGTGAAAGTGGTCTTTTCTTGATCATCCGGGGCTATGACAATTTGATTATAACCAGAGTATCCATCAAGAAAACAATAAAATGAATGACCCGCTAACCTCTCAAGCATTTGATCAAGGAATGGCAATGGAAAGTGATCCTTTCTTGTTGTGGTGTTGATCTTCCTATAGTCAATGCACACTCGCCAACCGGTTTGGATTCGGGTGGGCACAAGCTCATTCTCAGCGTTCTCTACAACCGTCACTCCAGATTTCTTGGGAACAACTTGGATAGGTGAGACCCAACGGCTATCGGAGATAGGATAGATCACTCCACAATCAAGTAGCTTGATTATCTCCTTTTTCACAACTTCCATCATCGGAGGGTTGAGACGGCGTTGAGCCTCTCTAGTTGGTTTGGCCCCCTCCTCAAGAAATATGTGATGCATACAAGTTGTAGGGCTTATCCCCTTGATGTCGGCTAAAGTCCAACCTAGGGCAGATTTGAACTCCTTTAAAACACGCACTAGCTTCTCTTCTTCTTGTGCCGTGAGGGATTGATAGGAGCATATTTATGCTACTTAGTTAGTGTGTTTCCTTGCATTTGCTTAGCTATTTGTTGCTTAGTATAGTGTTTAAACTCATTTTCGTGTGTTTTTAGGTCCAAGAAGCAAAGTTGGCAAAAAGATGCATTTTGGAGCATTTTAGAGCAAATCTGGGCTTGGAATGGATAGCACAAGCAATGGGCATGAAGATGGACGAATTTGGAGTTTAAATGGAGTTGGGAATATGTTTCAAGGTTGGAGAAATAAATTCAAGTCATTGAAGATAAGGAATCAGCTCAAAAGAAGGAGGATTATCCAAAACATTATCCAAACAACCTTATCTTATCTTATCTTATCCAATCCTTATCTTATCTTAACAAACCTTATCCTATCCTAATCCTTTTCTAATTCAATTCCTGGTACAATGAGGGTTTATTTTCTGATTGGGGGACATTTAAATTAAGTTTCTAGAAATCCTAAGCCTTGCCGCACCTAGCTTTCCAGAAAACCTGATTTCCTTGCCTTGCAAGGCTTTCTAGAAGCCTTATCCCTCCTTATCCAAATCTGCCGCACCTAAGGCCCTTTCCCATTGGAAATCTGATTGTTTTGAGCCTATTTCTGGATGGATTTGGTTTTCTAGAAGTCCCAATCTGATTCACCTAGGGTTTTGGTGCCTATATATATACTAATCAATCCTTTGCCGTGCACACCACCCTCCATACACAACCATTCACGCCAGAAATCATCCCCTATTCCCTGCCGTGCCATATCATCCACACAAACCCAGAAAACCCCTCTTGTGCCGCAGCTATTCAAGGAAGGAAGGAGAAGGTGCCACTCTAAGTCGTGACTATTGCTGGAGCGTTCTTAGGTGTTGTCTATCTTTGTTTTTAATGTTTCAATTCAGTTTTCTTTGTTTTATTGCTGTCATGAGGAACTAAACCCCTATTAGTTAGAGGGGGAATTTGAAGCCATGAATATATGTTTCTTATGATTTGATTCACTCCAGTTACGATTTCATAAAGTATGAATGTGGTTTACTTTTCTGTGCTTATTAAGAACTTGTTTATGTATGTGGGTTGGGGGTCGACACTTGATTTGCATGCATAAATTTGATGCTAGGATATAAGGGAATTTCACCTAATCGTTATGAACTTATATTCACAAGTAGTAAAGGTTGCTAGTCACAATTGTGTTAAGTAAACCCTAGGCAGGAGTAACATGCGTATTCCATAGTTATGAATGCCTTGTCAATGTTTATGATTTCCATGGAACTTAATGATCTTTGATATGTATCTCTATCATGCGTATTCCATAGTTAGGGAACTTGATAAGAATAATTTGGTTGTGATGCGTTATCCATTCAATTCAATGAACTTAGGGAAATCTGGGAATTAATTAGTTCAATACAATTAATTCGGAACATTGTCATTCATAGTTTATCGAAAGAGTAACTGGGAATCAAGTTGTATGCATATGTTTATGTGTGGATAAGGATCCCTCTAACTAGCCATTCACCCATTCAAATCGCCAATTTCGTGCCTTTTTAAGTTGTCTTTACAATTTTGTTTGTTTTAGTTTTAAATTCGTCAAAAACAATCCCCCTTTCATTTAAACTTGTTTTTAGAGTCAAAACCTGTTTTCTCTTAGTTGTTTGAGTCTTTTAAGTTCTATTTTCGTCAAAATCACTTGTTAGGTCTAGATTTGAGTCTTTGTTATTGTTTCTTGCTGTTTTTAGTGTTTTAAATTAGTTTTGAGTCATTAGAGTCTAGTTTAGTGTTTTTGAGTCTTATTTGTGTTGATTAGCATCCCTAGTTAATCCCCGGTTTAGAACGATCCCTACTTGCATCTTTACTACAATTGTCATCAATAGGGTTTAATTTGTGTGTCAAGTAATTCTCACATCAGGGATGAGGAAATAATGGCAGGTAAGGTCTCTTTTTCCCCCAAGAAAACATACTTCAAATGGTTTGGTAATGGTTTATGTTCAAGGGTAGGTGCCAGAATCACTGAAGGAAGCAACTTATTAGTCGAAACGGGAATTGAATCAAAGTTAGGAGACTTACCATCATGCGTGGGTAATGACTCAAGGGCAGCAACCATCTCAATGAATTCCTCACAAGAGGGCACGGCATGGATTGGTTCATGTGTGCCGTGGGTTAGCACGGGTTCTGCCCACTTGTTGTTGAGCTTCATTCCTCTTGTAATGACCATTTCAAGTGCATCGTCATTCAAATCTTCAAAATACCCCTACGCCAAAGAATCAATAATATCAATAGAAAAACAAGAGTGATCATCATTAGGATATCTCATGGATTCAGAAATATTGAAATCAATCACTTCCCCATCAAATTCCATTGACAACGTTCCTTTGAACACATCAATCTTGGTGCGGGCTGTCTTCATGAATGGCCTACCAAGGAGAATCGGCAAAGAGGTGGAATGGGTAAAATCTTCCATGTCCAAAACATAAAAATCAGCCGGGAAGACTAAGTGATTCACCTGCACTAGAACATCCTCCAATACTCCTTTTGGATAAGCGTTAGAACTATCAGCCAATTGTATGATCACACCATCCTTTTTCAATTCACCCAAATTCATAGATGCATAAATTGAATATGGCATGACATTTATGGATGCACCTAAGTCAAGCATGGCAGATTCAAAACGAGTATTGCCAATTACACAAGGAATCGTAAAACTACCGGGATCTTTGCATTTAGGGGGCAGTTTACGTTGCAATACGGCTGAGACATTTTCACTTACCTTCACAACTTCCTTGTTCGAAACTCTCTTCCTAGTTGTGCACAGCTCCTTCAGAAACTTGGCATACCTCGGAACTTGCTTAATTGCATCCAAAAGTGGTATATTGACTTGAACTTTCCTAAATGTCTCTAGAATGTCCTTTTCAGCTTCCTCTTTCTTTGTTTGCATGAATCTGCTAGGAAAAGGAACATTCGAAGGAAAAACATTAGTAGGAATTGAATTTGACACATTCTTACCCTTGTTGGACAGATTTGATGGTTTAGGAGCACTTAGGGCCTGCGGCAAAGGTGTAGCATTCCTTGCCGTGGGTTGGCTTTGTTCCTCCTCTTCAAATTGAAGTTTTTCATCATCTTTGTGACCTGATGGTTGTGTACCTGCCCCAACTTCTTTTCCACTTCTCAACAATATGGCTTTTGCAGTTTCGAAACCTCCCTTCGGATTTGGAATGGTGGAACTAGGGAGTTGGCCTTGGTCTCGAAATTTCCCCATGAACTCGGCCATTTGGCCCATTTGTTTCTTCAACTCATCCACCTCTTTGTCCCTAGTTTGCATATTCTGTGCCATAGAAGTTTGATAGGAGCATATTTATGCACCTTAGTTAGCTTGTTCTTGTGCATTTATGTTGTTTTTCCTTAGTTAAAGTAGTCTTTTAAGCTAGTTTGATGTATTTTCAGGTTCTAAGGGCACGTATGCAAAAGGATGCATTTTGGAGCTTTTTGGAGCACATTTGAGCTTGGAATGGATATCATATGCTTAGAGCCAAGAAGATGGACGAATTTGGAGTCCAAATGGAGTTAGGAATATGTTTCAAGGTCCAATTGACAAAGAGGGCAAAAAGAAGCAATTTGGAGCATTCTAGAGCATTTTTGGGCCAAGATTGGGTAGTGCAAGCATGGAGGCAAGTTGATGGACGAAATTGAAGATATAAAGGCTTGAAATCAGCTAAGAAGATGGAAGAAAGAAGTCAAAGATAAAGAAGATAAGGAATCAGCTCAAAAGAAGGAGAATTATCCAAAACATTATCCAAAACAACCTTATCTTATCCAATCTTATCCTACTCTTATCCTAACCTGTTTTCTTCAGTTTAGGGGACTTAAAACCTGATTTCTAGAAGTCCTATCCATTCCCCTACAAAAGTGGCGCCCCAAATCCCTCTAGAAGCCCCAAAATCTGCCACAAAACACATTCTTTCTAGAACCCTATAAATCTGGCGTCTCCTTCCCTTCTAGAATCCTTTTTCCTTGCCTTGCAAGGCATTCCCTGCCCTTATCCTATTGTGCCGCACCTTAGGCCCTTTCCCATGAGAAATCTGATTGTTTTAAACCTATTTCTGGATGGATTTGGCTTTCTAGAAGTCCTAATCTGATTCACCTAGGGTTTTTGGTGCCTATATATATATTTCTCCACCCTTTGCCATGTACACACCCTCCATACACACCATTCTCGCCAGAAACTCTTCACCACTCTCTGCCGCACCCATCCTTCACCATTCTCCATAATTTCTGACCTAATTCACTACCTGCCGCACCATACATCCATCCTAGCCATTAACCCAGCCTTCTACACCCTTCATAACCCCCTAAACCTGTCCCAAGACCTTGTGCCGCAGCAAAGAGGAGGAGAAGGAGCCTGGGACGTGCATGCCATTCAAGTTTGAATTGCTGGAAGTTTTAGGTGTTTCCTTTCCTTTGATTTCAATGTTTAAATTCAATATTCTTTGTTCTGTGAGTATGAGGAACTAAACCCCCTCTGGCTAGGGGGGGATTCGAAACCATGTTTATGCTTGCTATATGACTTGATTACCTCTAGTTGTGATTCATAAATTGTGATTTCAATTTACTTATCTATTTGAATTAAACTGATTTGTGTGTTGGTTGAGAGTGCACGCTTAATTGTCATGCATAAATCTAATGCTAAGATATAAGGAAGTTTCACCTAATCGTTACAGAATTATATTCACAAGTAGTAAAGGTTGATGATCTCAATTGTGTTAAGTAAATTCTTGGCATAAGTATCATGCGCTTTCATAGTTACAAGTGCCTCGTCAATACTTATGATTTCCATTGAACGTAATGATCTTTGATTGTATCTCTAGTATGCGCTTTCATATAGAGAACTCTTGAAGAATAATTTGATTGTGATGCGCAATTTCAGTCCAATTCATTGACATAAGGGAAATCTGAAAGTTAATTTAAGCGGACCTAATTAACTTGGAGTGTTGAGAATTCGTGGTTTATTGAATTGCAATTAGAAATCGTTTTGTATGCAAGTATGTCATGTGTGGAGAAGAACCTCCTAGTTATCCCATCATCCAGAGTTTTCACCCAATTTCGTGCAGATTTCATTTGTACTTCAAAGTTTATGTTTTGTTTTCAATTTCGTCAAAACCAATTCCCCCTTTATTTTGAAGTGTCAAATTAGTTAGAAATCAATTTAGTTTGTGTTTTTAAGTGTCTGGAGTCAAGTTATAAACTGTTTTCGTCCAAATTCTTCCTTAGTGCTCAAAACTGCCCAGAAAGTGGTTTTAAGGCAGTTTTGAGTGTTTGTTTGCTGTTTTGAGTCTTTTGGTTTGTTTTAGTGGTTTAGAGTATAGTTTTGCATTCTTTGAGTCTAATTTTGTGTTTTAACTTTGTTTTAAGTTTTTGAGTCAGTTTTCAAGTGATTTAGCAATCCCTCCTAATCCCCGGCCTAGAACGATCCCTACTTACATACTTTGCTACAATTGATAAAAAGAGGGTTTAATTTGTGTGCTTATATATTTTGCATCAAAGTTAGTAATTGAAAAATCTGATCATTGTCAACGGACGAACCTGATTTGGTTTGGGCAGGTTGTGCTTGGGGCTGTGTGGGTGTGTATGGTTTTGAATAGAAACCCGGGGGTTGCTGTCTAAATCCTCCTTGTTGTTGGGGTTGTTGCGGCTCTCTCCATTTGAAATTCGGATGATCTCTCCAGCTGGAATTGTATGTGTTAGAGAAAGGATCACTTCTTGGTTGTTGATTCCCAAATCCCACGGCATTCGCTGATTCCCATCCTCCATTCTCAATCAACTGAGGGCACTTATCCGTGAGATGTCCTTGCATAGAGCACACGCCACAAACAGCCATGCTTTGTGCTTTTGGTCCTTCCACAACCTGAGAAAGAAGAGTAGTAAGATTAGCCATTTGATTTTGAAGTTCAGAAATAGCACTTACCTCATTCACATGTTGCTGCCGTGGGGGGTTTCTTTGCCCAACAGCTTCATATTGTTGAGCGTTCAATGCCCGGTTAGCAATCAAGGTCTTGGCATCCATGGGTGTCTTGTCCACCAAAGCTCCTCCCGCTGAGGCATCTAGCATTTGGCGTTCAATTGGTAGAAGCCCCTCGTAGAAATATTGAAGAAGAAGCTCCTCCTTCATTTGGTGCTGTGGACATGAAGCAACAAGAGATTTAAAACGTTCATAATAAGTGGGAAATGATTCACCTTCGTTTTGCTGAATTCCACTTATCCTTTTGCGAAGAAGAATGACTCGAGAAGTTGGGAAGAACTTTTCCAGAAACGCCCGTTTCATGCTCTCCCAAGAGGTGACAGTTCCCGGAGCTAATTCATACAACCAATCTTTGGCCTTGTCCATTAGAGAGAATGGAAAAGCCTTCATCTTCAATATGCTTTCATCGACGTTGACAGGGGTCATGCTTGAACACACTACTTCGAACTCTTTCAAGTGCTTGTTCGGATCCTCCATAGACAGCCCATGATACTTTGGAATGTGGTGCAACAAACTGGACTTCAATTCAAACTCATCGGTCTTGTCTTGGGCAGCCCTAGGGTATTGAATACATAGGGGTGCGGCATTGGCCAATCCCGAAGCAGAGAGCTCCTTGATTGTTCGATTGTCCGCTGCCATAGCTTGTACTTCTTCCACAACCTGTGCCGTGGGGTTTTCTTCCTCTTCTAGCACTGGTTCTTCAAGCTCAGGTTCAGGGCTAGATGGATTAGATGCTTGTTGAGTTCTTTGCCTTCTCAAAGTTCTCTCAAAATCGTCGTCAAATTCCAAGATATTCTTACGAACAGGTTGAGAACTCCGAGTCATAAACTAGTACCTAAAACAAAGGAAACAAATGAAATCAGAAACTAAACAAAATAAACGAAAAAGAAACAAGGGATTAGCAAAGTTGCTAATCCCCGGCAACGGCGCCAAAAATTTGAAGCGATGTAAAACAAGCACACAAATTAAACCCTCTTTTGACAATTGTAGTATATGAATAAGTAGGGATCGTTCTAAACCGGGGATTAGGAGGGCTTGCTAAAACCTCTAAACTGACTCAAAAACGTAAAAACAAAGTTAAAAACACTAGACTAGACTTAAAAGACTCAAAGCAGGTTCACAAGACTCAAAATAGGCTAAAAACACTCAAAACTGCCTAAAAACACAAACTGGGCAGTTTTGGACTCTAAACACAAATTTGGACGAATTTGGGTTTTAACTTGACACAAGACACTTAAATACACAAACAAAACAGATTTTAAACACTTTGAAACAAGAAAGTGAAAGGGGGGTTTTGTTTTGGACGATTTTGGTAAAATATGGATGACGGGCTAGCTAGAGGCTCTTTCTCCACACGTGACATGTATGCAAACGACTCGATTTCCAGTTACTCCTTCATTGAATTATGAATGACAATGCCCCAAATTAACCGTGACATCACTAGTTAACCCTCAGATTTTCCTTGTGTTATTGGATTGGATGACATCATTCGACAACCCAAAGCATTCTTCAAAAGTCCCCTACATGACATCATAATAGAGATACAATCAAAGATCATTACGTTCAATGAAAATCATAAGCATTGACAAAGCACTTGTAACTATGACATCATGATACTCGTGCTAGGAATTGAACTTAACGCTATCGTGACCAGCGACCTTCACTACACATGAATATAAGTTTGTAACGATTATGTGAAACTCCCTTATACTCTAGCATCAGATTTATGCATGCCAACTAAGTATCGATCCTTAATCAACAAACACAAATAAGTTATCAATTCCACAGTTAAGCCAATTACATTCACAACTCACGAATTCATAACTGGAATTTATCAACTCAATTTGCATACATAATCATGGCTTTGAAATCACCCCTAGCCAAGAGGGGTTTAGCCACTCATGTTCACAGCAAAACAAAAGGAAAAGAAATTAAACATTGTAAACATAGAACGAATTACACCTAGAACGCTCCAACAATCAAGCTTGAACGTCCAAGAGTCCTTCCTTCTTCCTCCTTGCTGCGGCACAAAGGTGGGTGAAGTGTATGGGATGTGTTTTGGGGTCAGGAATGTGTTTTGGGTGAAAGGAAGTTGCGGCAAGGGAGTTGGGATGGTTTCTGGCGTGAATGAATGATTGGGTGAGTGAATGGATCTCTTTTGTGCGGCACAAGGAAGGTTTATTTAAGGAATTAGGGTAATAAAGCTAGGGAACAATTTAGGAAACAGAAATTAAATCAAAACCTGAAGGGAAAAAGGAATTAAAGTCAGAATCCCAAGGGAATTGGGCAAGTAGGTGCGGCAAAGGTGGAAAGGGTAAGGCAAGGCCTTGCAAGGCAAGGCAAAAGGGTTTCCTTTCTGTTTTAGGTCCAGATTTTGGGTAATAAAGGGATGCCTTGCACGGCAAGGATGGGGAAAGCAAGGGAAGGTGCGGCAAAAGTTCTTTAAGTACAAGGGAAGTTCACTTTGTGTCCTAAAATGTATAGGAAGCCTTCAATGTTGCTGGAACTTAGGAATATTTAGGATTAGGAAAGGTCAACCCAAAATAGGAAATATTGGCTTAACTTTCCTACTTCAAGTAGGAATCCTTCTTTGATTAGGAATCCTTCTTTGATTAGGATCCTTCTTTGATTAGGAATCCTTCTTTGATTAGGAATCCTTCGTTGATTAGGAATCCTTCGTTGATTAGGAATCCTAACTTCTTCAAGTTTTCAATTTCGTCCATTCCTTTTGCTCCAAACATGTGATGTCCATCCCAAGCCCAATTTTGCTCCAAAAAGCTCCAAAATGCACTTTCTTGCATACTTTGCCCTTAGAACCTGAAAACACACGAAAATGGCTTAAAAGACTAAAATAACTAAGAAAACACAACATAAATGCACAAGAACAAGCCAACTAAGTCGCCTAAATATGCTCCTATCAACATGACACACATGGCAAAGTAAAAGCAATAAAGAGTAGAGTTAGGAACGCAAATCTGGGTTTGAGCCAGTTGTTCCTAGGTCTTCTTTATTCGAATGCATGGGTTGCCTCCCAAGAAGCGCTTGCTTTAACGTCTTGCAGCCGGACGATTCCTCGGTTTAAGCATCATTGGAGCCCACGGCATGGAAGGGAACTTCTTCCACAACCTGCCCCACAATGTTCTCGTAGTATGGCTTTAAATGGTGCCCGTTCGCCTTGAATTCTTGTCTGTTCCTTAAGCTTTGGACTTGGACTGCACCATGTGGAAAAACATTAGTAACAACAAAAGGTCCAATCCACTTAGAACGTAACTTACCAGGGAATAAACGTAAACGGGAGTTGAAAATCAACACTTTCTGCCCAATTGAAAATGTTTTGCCCCGAATCATCTTGTCATGAAACGCCTTTGTTTTCTCCTTGTAAATTCAGGCATTCTCATATGCTTCATTCCTTATCTCCTCAAGTTCATTCAATTGGAGCTTTCTATGCACTCCAGCCGCATCTATGTCCAAATTGAATGTTTTCACAGCCCAATGCGCCTTGTGCTCTAGTTCCACAGGTAGGTGACACGGCTTGCCATAGATGAGCCGAAATGGAGACATCCCTAGGGGTGTTTTGTAGGCCGTACGATATGCCCACAGTGCATCGTCTAAACGTAAACTCCAATCCTTCCGGGTTGGCCCAACAGTCTTCTCCAAAATCTGCTTGATTTCCCTATTCGAAACCTCGGCTTGGCCACTTGTTTGAGGGTGATAAGGCGTTGCAACCTTATGCTTGACGTTATACTTCTTAAACAGCGCCTCAATGGTCTGGTTGCAAAAATGGGAGCCTCCATCACTTATAAACACTCTAGGCATCCCGAATCTGGAGAATATGTTAGATTTGATGAAATCTGCAACTACTCGAGAATCATTAGTACGGGTGGCTTTTGCTTCCACCCATTTCGATACATAATCAACCGCAAGCAAGATATAAATGAAACCATATGAAGAAGGAAAAGGACCCATGAAATCAATACCCCAAACATCAAAAATTTCGACATTGAAGATAGGGGTCTGCGGCATTTGATCCCTTGCACCTATGTTACCTGTTCTTTGACATTTATCACATGTTATGCAGAAAGTTCGAGCATCTTTAAACAATGTAGGCCAATAAAAACCACATTCTAACACCTTGGGTGCTGTTCTTTGGGTGCCAAAATGACCCCCACATGCATAAGTATGACAGAAAGCAAGAATGGAATTAAACTCAGAGTTATGCACACATCTTCGAATAATCTGATCCGGGCAATATTTCCACAAGTATGGATCGTCCCAAACATAAAATCTAGCATCCTTTTGGAGTTTATCACGTTTATATTTGTCTAGGGTGCTAGGGACACGTTTTGTGACCAAATAATTGACCAAATCAGCATACCAAGGCTCACTTACCTCTATGGACAGCAATTGCTTGATATGAGCATATTTATGCGACTTAGTTAGCTTGTTTTCATGCATTTACGTTGTTAGTTCTTAGTTAATTTTGTATTTTAAGCTATTTTCGTGTGTTTGTAGGTTCTAAGTGTCAAAATGGCAAAAAGAAGCAATTTGGAGCATTCTAGAGCATTTTTGGGCCAAGATTGGGTAGTGCAAGCGTGGAGGCAAGTTGATGGACGAAATTGAAGATATAAAGGCTTGAAATCAGCTAAGAAGATGGAAGAAAGAAGTCAAAGATAAAGAAGATAAGGAATCAGCTCAAAAGAAGGAGAATTATCCAAAACATTATCCAAAACAACCTTATCTTATCTTGTCTTATCCAATCCTTACCTTATCTTATCCTAATCTTATCCTAACCTGTTTTCTTCAGATTAGGGGACTTAAAACCTGATTTCAAGAAGTCTTATCCATTCCCCTACAAAAGTGGCGCCCCAAACTCTTCTAGAAACCCCAAAATCTGCCCAGAAACACATTCTTTCTAGAAGCCTAAAAATCTGGCGCCTCCCTCCTTTCTAGAAGGTCTTTTCCTTGCCTTGCAAGACTCCCTGCCTTATCCCTTTGTGCCGTGCCTTCTCACTCCCATTCCCTCTTGGATTCTGACTTATTAAGCCTTTTCCTTGTGGATTTGGGTTCTACAAATCCTTTTCAGAAATCAATTGGGCCATAATCCTTTTTCCTACATATTCTGCCGCACCTAGGGCCCTAATTCCTTGTTTATGCTGAGTCCTAGCCCTAATCTGATTACCCTAGGGTTTGTGGTGCCTATATATACAAGTTTAGAGGGTTGCCGCAGGTTTCACCACCCTCCATATACATCATTCACGCCAGAAATCACCCACCACTCTCTGCTGCACCCTTCCCTCACCATTCTCCATAGTTTCTGACCTAATTCACCCTCTGCCGCACCATACCATCCAACCACCCCCATATACATTCAGAAAACCATACTTTGCCGCAAAGAAGAGAAGAGAAGGCTTGCCGTGCAACCATTGGAGTTTCTTGGAGTTCTTTCTTCTCTTGTTTGATCTTCATGTTTAATTTAACTTGCCTTTCAATTATGTTGAACATGTGGAACTAATTCCGTTGTAGTTAGAGGTGGAATCAAAGCCATGGACATATGTTTGATATGAATTGATTACCTTCAGTTATTGTTTCATAAATTGTGAATGTGATTTACTTAACTGTTTTATTAAGAACTTGTTCTTGTGTGTTGATTAAGGATGCATACTTAGTTTGCATGCATGAATTTGATGCTGGGATATAAGGGAATTTCAACTAATCGTTAGGAACTTATATTCACAAGTAGTAAAGATTGCTAGTCACAATTGTGTTAAGTAAATCCTAGGCAAGAGTAACATGCGTATTCCATAGTTATGAATGCCTTGTCAATGTTTATGATTTCCATGGAACTTAATGATCTTTGATATGTATCTCTATCATGCGTATTCCATAGTTAGGGAACTTGATAAGAATAATTTGGTTGTGATGCGTTATCCATTCAATTCAATGAACTTAGGGAAATCTGGGAATTAATTAGTGCAATACAATTAATTCGAAGCATTGTCATTCATGGTTTATCGAAAGAATAACTGGAAATCAATTCGTATGCATATGTTTATGTGTGGAGAAGAACCCTCTAACTAGTTTTCACCCCTGAATTCACCTTTATCTCTTTCAATTTACTTTGTTTGCCTAACTCTGCTTAGTTTTGCTTAAATCGTCCAAAAACCCCCTTAGTTCTTAATTGAGTCTTAGTTTGTTTAAATTCGTCCAAATCTGTCCCCTTTTAGTGTTTTGAGTCTAACTAGTCCAAAAGTCATCCAATTCACCCTATAGAACTGTTTTGAGTCTACTTAAGTTAGTTTTGCTGTTTTGAGTCTATTTAGCCTGTTTTGAGTCTCTAGTGTCTAGAATCTGCCTAGTTGAGTTTTATTTGTTGTTTTAAGTTTGTTTTGTGTTATTTGAGTCAAGTCAGGTTGTCTAGAGTTAAAATTCGTTCAGATTGATCACTAGTACTTGTTTTCATTGTCTAGAGTCCAGTTTAGTGTTTTAGAGTGTAATTTGTGTAGATTAGCATCCCTTCTAATCCCCGGCCTTAAACGATCCCTACTTTCATATACTACGTCGATAGGGTTTTAATTTGAGTGTCAAGTAATTCTCACATCAAATTTTGGCGCCGTTGCCGGGGATTAGCAAACTTGCTAATCTCCCTAGTTTCTGCCGTGTATTTTAACTTGTTTTTGTTTCTGTTTTGCTTTAGTTTTCTGATTTGTTTTGTTTTCTTTGTTTTAGGTACTAGTGTATGACTCGAAGTTCTCAACCCGTTGACGCACATATCTTGGAGTTTAACGACGATTTTGAGAGAGATTTGAGAAGGAAGAGGAAGCACCCAGAACCTGGTCTACTTAGTTCAAGTTCTAATTCCGAATCTGAAGTTGAAATTGAAGAGGATTTGGAAGAGGAGCACGACATGGCTGCAGATAACCGAACAATCAAAGAACTTTCAGCCTCGGGATTGGACAATGCAACCCCTTTATGCATTCAGTATCCTAGGGCAGCCGAGGGCAAGACTGACGAATTCGAATTGAAGTCTAGCTTGTTGCACCACATCCCCAAATTCCACGGGTTGTCTATGGAAGATCCGAACAAGCACTTGAAGGAATTTGAAGTGGTTTGTTCAAGCATGACCCCTGTCAATGTTGATGGGAGTATATTGAAGATGAAAGCCTTTCCATTCTCTCTTTTGGAAAAGGCTAAGGATTGGCTCTACGAACTAGCACCTGGAACCGTTACTTCGTGGGAAAGCATGAAGCGCGCATTCTTGGAGAAATTTTTCCCAACTTCAAGAGTCATTCTTTTGAGGAAAAGGATAAGTGGCATTCAACAAAAGCAAGGGGAATCGTTTCCAGCCTATTATGAGCGTTTGAAGGCGCTTGTTGCTTCTTGTCCACAACACCAAATGAAAGAAGAGCTTCTCCTCCAATATTTCTATGAAGGACTTCTCACCATTGAGAGACAAATGCTTGATGCTTCAGCGGGAGGAGCTTTGGTTGACAAAACACCCGTGGCTGCCAAGACTCTAATTGCAAATCGAGCCTTGAATGCGCAACAATACGAAGGAGTTGGACAGAGAGAAGGGCCACGGCAACAACAAGTGAATGAGGTAAATGCAATTTCAGAATTACAATCTCAAATGGCTAATCTCACTCTTCTTTTGTCACAGGTTGTGGATGGAACCAAAGCACAAGGGCCGGCCATATGTGGAGTGTGTTCTATGCAGGGACATCTCAACGATCAATGCCCTCAATTGATTGAGAATGGGGGGTGGGAAACTGCCCAAGCCGTGGGTTTTCAAGGCCAAAATCAACAAAGACACGACCCATACTCAAACACATACAATCCGGGATGGAGAGATCATCCAAACTTCAAGTGGAGGAACTCTCAACAAGCACAGCAACAAGGCGAATTTAGACAGCCCCCTGGGATGTTTCCAAGGCCGTATGCAGCCACACAACCTCAACCAATTTCGGCCCAAACCAATTCAGGTTCGTTGTTAGATAATGATAAAATTCTTCAAGTACTAACCTCTTTGACGCAGGACATACAGAGCATAAAGAATCAAGCTAAAGAGGTGGACGAATTGAAGAAACAAATGGGGCAAATGGCTGAATTCATGGGCCAATTCCGAGAACAAGGCAGATTGCCTAGTTCAACCGTTGTTAATCCCAAAAGAGGATTTGAAACCGCCCAAGCAATCACGTTGAGAAGAGATAAGCAGGTTGGAACTGATTCACAACCATCTAGATCAAGTCAAGAAGAGGACACGAAGCTGCAATTGGAGGAGGATGAATCACCCAAACCCACGGCAAGGAATGCACAATCCTTGCCGCAGCCAATTCCCACTTCTAAACCGTCCCCAACCATCAAGGTAAGTTCCAATATGAATTCTTCTAGCTTTACTCCACTAATTGTGCCCTTTCCTGGCAGGTTGCGGCAATCAAAGAAAGAGGATGCTGAAAAGGACATTCTAGAGACATTCCGGAAAGTTCAAGTCAATATCCCACTCCTTGATGCAATAAAGCAGGTCCCAAGGTATGCTAAGTTTTTGAAAGAGCTTTGTACAACAAGGAGAAGGATTTCTAACAAAGAGGTGGTAAGAGTAAGTGAGAATGTCTCTGCTGTTTTACAAAGGAAATTACCCCCTAAATGTAAAGATCCGGGTAGTTTTACAATTCCTTGTGTTATTGGAAATACTCGTTTTGAATCTGCCATGTTAGACTTAGGTGCATCTATAAATGTCATGCCATATTCTGTTTATGCATCTATGAATTTAGGAGAGCTTAAAAATGATGGTGTTATTATCCAATTAGCCGATCGATCTAATGCATACCCAAAAGGAGTTTTGGAAGATGTTTTGGTGCAGGTAGACCACTTGATTTTTCCTGCAGATTTCTATGTGCTTGACATGGAGGATTCAGACCATTCCCATCCATTACCACTCTTACTTGGCCAACCATTCATGAAAACAGCCCAAACCAAGATTGATGTGGCCAAGCGAACGTTAACTATGAAGTTTGGTAGTGATAAGATTAAATTTAATGTTTCTAAGTCTGTTGAGAATCCTAACGTTGTTCGTTCTTGTTTTGCCATGGATAAAATAAAAAAGACAGGGCCGGACCGTTCAAGCACAAAGGATACATCAAGAACCATACAAAACGAGGGAATTGGAGTGGAGCACAAGGACCATACAGCCACTGCCCTCAAAATGCCCCAATTGGTCGAAAATATCATGGGGAAGAATGTTCATAGTGCTGCCACTTCATTGCAGTACATTGGTAAGCCATCTATTCCAGATTCGATTCCCATTTCAACTAATAGGTTGTTACCTTGTATGGTGCAGATTCCCAATCGAATCCAAGCTGGTGGGCATGATTACAATGATTTTAGGATGTTCAATGCCACAATCCGGAAGGATCACTATCCCTTACCATTCAAAGATCCAATGCACGAGCTGTTTGAGGAGCATGTGGTGGAAGAACTACCTCTGCATGCCGTGGGTACCATGGGAACTTAAATGGAAGTATCGTCCGGCTGGAAGACGTTAAAGCAAGCGCTTCTTGGGAGGCAACCCATGTGTTCAAACGAGAGAACGATGGAATTCTAGCTCCAAAACCAAATTTGCGTTCTTAAACTCTCTCTCTTTATTGCTTTTGTTTTGCCATATCTGTTACATGTGTTAGTTGTGTTATTTGCTTGCTTTTGTGTGAGTTTATGTTTGAAACATTGAGGACAATGTTTGATTTAAGTGTGGGGGGGTAACAAAGTGTTTTTGCATGAAATTCGTGGGTTTTTATCACCTATCACTTTGAATGTTGTTTTCAGTGTTTTTAAGTGTTTATAAGCTGTTTTGGAGTCTTTTAGTGTGTTTTGAAAAGAAAATCCGAAAATACCATAAAAATTTGAAAAATTGTTTTGAAAAACCCAAAAAGAGTTGTTTTTGTGTGTTTGTTTGTGTCTTAGG
The DNA here is from genome assembly GCA_024362995.1 of Heteromeles arbutifolia. Classification (NCBI taxonomy): domain Eukaryota; kingdom Viridiplantae; phylum Streptophyta; class Magnoliopsida; order Rosales; family Rosaceae; genus Heteromeles; species Heteromeles arbutifolia. Next base: position 22,357,601 of record JANCRC010000012.1, read on the forward strand.
GTGCCTTCCAACACAATGATGAGGATTCGGTTTTTAATTGCATGACTATTGAGGAAAGTTATAAACATGGACGGAGGTTTGAATTGCTCTCTGGTTTATGCTTGATTATGGTTATAGTTCATGAATTCATGTTTAATCCAAAAGAGAAAAAATCAGTTTTTGTAACATACTTGAAGGAAGGAACTCATACTAACGCTACAACCCTGAGAGACTTGAGCTTAAAACGTTCTTTGGAGAGTTAAAAATCTGTGCATTTGTTGTTTTCTAAAGTCGTTGCATGATCTCATTATTCTTTGCTTGGTTGCTACTTAAAAGGCGTTTCATTATTTAGTTCCAAATACTAGAACTCATACCCGTTTCATTCAAAGCATGAAATTGATTAGCATAACACATAAACAAGATGAAGTTGTGTAGTGAACCAGTGCCAAATAGCCCAACCTCCCTATGTTATTTGTTTTGTAGGTTTAACCCTTTGAGCCTTGTTTAGCCTATGTTCTTTGTTTACCCACATTATCCCTACCTAGCCTAGATTAGGACCATCCTTACCCTTGTTCTTAAGGCGTAGCTAAGCATGACTTAGAGTGAATTCCCTTTGTTCGTTGTTGGGCAGCAAACAAGTGTGGGGGAAAGAAAGTTGTGCGTTTATATGTGCCAAAGTCACAAAAGAGGCACGGGTGAAAAAGAAAAAGAAAAAGAGAAAGAAGAAAAGTTTGTGAAAAAAAGTATGAAAAGTGTTGAAAATAAGTGAGAATAAGCTCACAAATGTTGGATGTTGAAGAAAGGGTCCAAAAAGTTGAAGTTGGCCCTAAATATGTGTGATCTTCCCCTTATGTATCAAAGTGTGCGGTTGCATTCAAGAAAGGGAGTTCTAAGCCCCAGTTTGGGGTTGAGGTGATTTTAAAAAAAGCTGCTGTGAAAAAAAGCTGGGACAGTTTTTGGTGTTTGGTAAACGTTCAGCTTCAGCTTTTTTTCACAGTTTTGGGTGAAAAAAAGCCAAAAACAAGAAGCTGCAAAACCCAGCTTTGAAAAACCGGCTTTTTTTCACATCTGTTTTACATAAAAGTTTACCAAACACTATAATACTGCTTTTTTTTTTTCAAAAGCACTTTTACAAAAAAGTTTACCAAACACTCTACTGCTTTATTTCACAGCTGCTTATTCTCACAGCACAGCAGAAGCAGCTTTTTTTCAAAGCACAGCAATACCAAACCAGCCCTAAGTGTCATATTCATTACTTTGCTTGCTTTTGCTTTAAGAACGTTTGTTTTCCTTACGTTTCTTTGTTAGCCAATACCCTTAGCCCCGTTACAACCCTATACTTCAATCTTGAGTGTTGTGTGTTTCAATATGTGGAGTTTGGGATTGGTACGAGCGTATGGTATCCCTGGTTCTCGCATCTAAGTAGTAGCATTCCATTCATGAGATCATATATATACATGCTTAATAGCTCCAGAAATGGCTTTCTTTGTTATAAACATATGTGAGTGTTCGTTTTCATGTTTACATCAATCTTCTCACATATACCTAGTATAGGGAGTGTAGTTAGAAAATATGAGTAAAAATAAGAGTGTACCTAGTGAGGAATTGAGTGGATTCTCTAAGGTGTGTTACTACATTCAAAACATTGTTTTAATTGGTTAAATGAGAGCTAATGAATGGTGACTGTGGTTAAGTATGTACTAAAGGGTGGGGAAGACTAAAAGCTATGGTTATGATGATCTTAAATATGTCATGTATGTTGGAAATCCCTGAGGTGAAAGTTGGAAGGTCTAGTTTGTTTGGTGTTTGTTTCGTTTTGCTTGAGGACTAGCAAAAGCTAAGTGTGGGGGAATTTGATAGGAGCATATTTATGCGACTTAGTTAGATTGTTTTCATGCATTTACGTTGTTAGTTCTTAGTTAATTTTGTATTTTAAGCTATTTTCGTGTGTTTGTAGGTTCTAAGTGTCAAAATGGCAAAAAGAAGCAATTTGGAGCATTCTAGAGCATTTTTGAACCAAGATTGGGTAGTGCAAGCGTGGAGGCAAGTTGATGGACGAAATTGAAGATATAAAGGCTTGAAATCAGCTAAGAAGATGGAAGAAAGAAGTCAAAGATAAAGAAGATAAGGAATCAGCTCAAAAGAAGGAGAATTATCCAAAACATTATCCAAAACAACCTTATCTTATCTTATCTTATCCAATCCTTACCTTATCTTATCCTAATCTTATCCTAACCTGTTTTCTTCAGTTTAGGGGACTTAAAACCTGATTTCAAGAAGTCTTATCCATTCCCCTACAAAAGTGGCGCCCCAAACTCTTCTAGAAACCCCAAAATCTGCCCAGAAACACATTCTTTCTAGAAGCCTACCATTGGAGTTTCTTGGAGTTCTTTCTTCTCTTGTTTGATATTCATGTTTAATTTAACTTGCTTTTCAATTATGTTGAACATGTGGAACTAATTCCGTTGTAGTTAGAGGTGGAATCAAAGCCATGGACATATGTTTGATATGAATTGATTACCTTCAGTTATTGTTTCATAAATTGTGAATGTGATTTACTTAACTGTTTTATTAAGAACTTGTTCTTGTGTGTTGATTAAGGATGCATACTTAGTTTGCATGCATGAATTTGATGCTGGGATATAAGGGAATTTCAACTAATCGTTAGGAACTTATATTCACAAGTAGTAAAGATTGCTAGTCACAATTGTGTTAAGTAAATCCTAGGCAAGAGTAACATGCGTATTCCATAGTTATGAATGCCTTGTCAATGTTTATGATTTCCATGGAACTTAATGATCTTTGATATGTATCTCTATCATGCGTATTCCATAGTTAGGGAACTTGATAAGAATAATTTGGTTGTGATGCGTTATCCATTCAATTCAATGAACTTAGGGAAATCTGGGAATTAATTAGTGCAATACAATTAATTCGAAGCATTGTCATTCATGGTTTATCGAAAGAATAACTGGAAATCAATTCGTATGCATATGTTTATGTGTGGAGAAGAACCCTCTAACTAGTTTTCACCCCTGAATTCACCTTTATCTATTTCAATTTACTTTGTTTGCCTAAATCTGCTTAGTTTTGCTTAAATCGTCCAAAAACCCCCTTAGTTCTGAATTGAGTCTTAGTTTGTTTAAATTCGTCCAAATCTGTCCCCTTTTAGTGTTTTGAGTCTAACTAGTCCAAAAGTCATCCAATTCACCCTATAGAACGTGTTTTGAGTCTACTTAAGTTAGTTTTGCTGTTTTGAGTCTATTTAGCCTGTTTTGAGTCTCTAGTGTCTAGAATCTGCCTAGTTGAGTTTTATTTGTTGTTTTAAGTTTGTTTTGTGTTATTTGAGTCAAGTCAGGTTGTCTAGAGTTAAAATTCGTTCAGATTGATCACTAGTACTTGTTTTCATTGTCTAGAGTCCAGTTTAGTGTTTTAGAGTGTAATTTGTGTAGATTAGCATCCCTTCTAATCCCTGGCCTTAAACGATCCCTACTTTCATATACTACGTCGATAGGGTTTTAATTTGAGTGTCAAGTAATTCTCACATCATTGCTCATCTGGGAACGTTTCTGGAATGGGGAGGGGCTCTTCATTGTGCACCAGTCGGCTTAGGTGGTCAGCCACCACGTTTTCACTCCCTTTCTTGTCCCTAATCTCAATGTCGAACTCTTGGAGTAAGAGCATCCACCGAATCAGCCTTGGTTTGGCCTCCTTCTTGGTGAGAAGGTACTTCAAAGCTGCATGGTCAGAATATACAATTACTTTAGTGCCAAGTAAAGATGAACGAAATTTATCTAAAGCAAAGACAACGGCAAGAAGTTCTTTTTCCGTGGTAGAATAGTTCAATTGAGCATCGTTTAAGGTCCGAGAGGCGTAATAGATGACATGGGGCTGTTTGTTCTTCGTCTGGCCTAAAACAGCTCCAATTGCATAATCGGATGCATCACACATTTGCTCAAAAGGGAGGCTCCAATCTGGTGGAGTGATGATGGTGGCCGAAGTGAGCACTTCCTTAAGATGTGTAAAGGCCGTCTCACACTCCGCATTAAACTCAAAAGACACTTCTTTTTTAAGGAGACGGCATAGGGGCTGTGCAATTTTGGAGAAGTCCATGATAAATCGCCTATAGAATCTTGCGTGGCCAAGAAAAGAACGAACCTCTCTCACCGAAGTGGGAGAGGGTAAGTAGCGTACAAGATCTATTTTAGACTTATCAACCTCAATTCCTTTTTCAGATATGATATGCCTGATGTGAGAATTACTTGACACTCAAATTAAAACCCTATCGACGTAGTATATGAAAGTAGGGATCGTTTAAGGCCGGGGATTAGAAGGGATGCTAATCTATACAAATTACACTCTAAAACACTAAACTGGACTCTAGACAATGAAAACAAGTACTAGTGATCAATCTGAACGAATTTTAACTCTAGACAACCTAACTTGACTCAAATAACACAAAACAAATTTAAGACAACAAATAAAACTCAACTAGGCAGATTCTAGACACTAGAGACTCAAAACAGCCAAACTAACTTAAACAGACTCAAAACAGCAAAACTAACTTAAGTAGACTCAAAACAGGTTCTAAGAAGTGAATTGGATGACTTTTGGACTAGTTAGACTCAAAACACAAAAAGGGGACAGATTTGGACGAATTTAAACAAACTAAGACTCAATTAAGAACTAGGGGGTTTTTGGACGATTTAAGCAAAACTAAGCAGATTTAGGCAAACAAAGTAAATTAAAAGAGATAAAGGTGAATTCAGGGGTGAAAACTAGTTAGAGGGTTCTTCTCCACACATGAACATATGCATACGAATTGATTTCCAGTTATTCTTCCGATAAACCATGAATGACAATGCTTTGAATTAATTGTATTGAACTAATTAATTCCCAGATTTCCCTAAGTTCATTGAATTGAATGGATAACGCATCACAACCAAATTATTCTTATCAAGTTCCCTAACTATGGAAGACGCATGACAGAGATACATATCAAAGATCATTAAGCTCCATGGAAATCATAAACATTGACAAGGCATTCATAACTATGGAACACGCATGTTACTCTTGCCTAGGATTTACTTAACACAATTGTGACTAGCAATCTTTACTACTTGTGAATATAAGTTCCTAACGATTAGGTGAAATTCCCTTATATCCTAGCATCAAATTCATGCATGTAAACTAAGTAGGCCTCCTTAATCAACACACAAGAACAAGTTCTTCATAAAACAGATAAGTAAATCACATTCACAATTTATGAAACAATAACTGAAGGTAATCAATTCATATCAAACATATTTTCATGGCTTTGAATCCACCTCTAACTAAAACGAAATTAGTTCCACATGTTCAACATAATTGAAAAACAAATTAAATTAAACATAGAAACGAAACAAGAGAAGAAAGAACTCCTCCTTCTCCAATGGAAGCCACGGCAAGGCCTTGTCTTCCCTTCTCTGCAGCAAAATATGGATTTCTGAATGTATATGGGGGTGGGTGGTCTGCGGCAACAACCAAGCTTTGTATATAAATGCATCACAAACCCTAGAGTAATCAGATTAGGGCTTGGACTTAGCATAAAACAAGGAATTAGGACTCGAGGTGCGGCAGAAAATATAGATTAGGCCTTAGGGTTCGGCAATCACTTTAGAAAAGGAATTGTGGTCCACTTAATGTCTGAAAAGGATTATAGAACCTAAATCCACAAGGAAAAGGCTTAATAAATCAGAATCCAAGAAGGAATGGGAGTGAAAACCCACGGCACAAAGGGATAAGGCAAGGAACCTTGCAAGGCAAGGAAAAGACCTTCTAGAAAGGAGGGAGGCGCCAGATTTTTAGGCTTCTAGAAAGAATGTGTTTCTGGCCAGATTTTGGGGTTTCTAGAAGAGTTTGGGGTGCCACTTTTATAGGACAAGGGATAGGACTTCTAGAAATCAGGTTTTAAGTCCCCTAAACTGAAGAAAACAGGTTAGGATAAGATTAGGATAAGATTGGATTAGGATTGGATAAGATAAGATAAGATAAGGTTGTTTTGGATAATGTTTTGGATAATTCTCCTTCTTTTGAGCTGATTCCTTATCTTCTTTATCTTTGACTTCTTTCTTCCATCTTCTTAGCTGATTTCAAGCCTTTATATCTTCAATTTCGTCCATGAACTTGCCTCCATGCTTGCACTACCCAATCTTGGCCCAAAAATGCTCTAGAATGCTCTAAATTGCTCCTTTTTGCCATCATGACACTTTGAACCTACAAACACACGAAAATAGCTTAAAATACAAAATTAACTAAGAACTAACAACGTAAATGCATGAAAACAAGCTAACTAAGTCGCATAAATATGCTCCTATCAACTTGATCATTCTCAAGAGACGAACCTGAGTTATTTTGGGCAGATTGTGTTTGGGATTGAATGGTTGCATATGACTTTGGAAACATCCCAGGGGTTGGTGGCCGAAATCCACCTTGCTGTTGAGGATGTTGGGGTTCCCTCCAATGCAGATTTGGATGATCTTTCCAACCCGAATTGTAGGTATTTGCAAATGGATCATATCGGGGCTGATTTTGGCCTTGGAACCCAACAGCGTTGGCACTCTCCCATCCTCCATTCTCAATCAATTGAGGGCAACTTTCAGATTGGTGCCCTTGCATGGTCCACACGCCACAGATTGGTGGTGGTTGTGATTTTGGTCCTTCAACAACTTGAGACACAAGGAGAGTAAGATTAGCCAATTGTGATTGAATTTCAGAAATTGCACTTACCTCATTGACATGTTGATGCCGTGGGCTCTCTCTTTGTCCAACACCTTCATATTGTTGTGCATTGAGGGCTCGGCTCGCAATTAAGGTTTTGGCAGCCACAGGCGTCTTGTCAACCAATGCACCACCCGCTGATGCATCTAGCATTTGGCGTTCAATGGGGAGGAGTCCTTCGTAAAAGTATTGAATGAGCAGCTTCTCCTTCATTTGGTGTTGAGGGCAAGATGCAACTAGGCCCTTAAAACACTTATAATATGCAGGGAAAGACTCTCCTTGATTTTGTTGAATACCACTAATCCGTTTCCTCAAGAGAATGACTCTTGAAGTTGGGAAAAACTTCTCCAAGAATGCTCGTTTCATACTTTCCCAAGATGTGACAGTTCCGGGCGCCAATTCGTACAACCAATCTTTAGCCTTTTTTAACAATGAGAATGGAAAGGCTTTCATCTTCAAAATATTCCCATCAACATTAATGGGTGTCATACTTGAGCAAACCACTTCAAATTCCTTCAAATGCTTGTTTGGATCCTCCATGGACAGCCCATGGTATTTGGGAATGTGATGCAACAAGCTAGACTTCAATTCGAACTCGTCGGTCTTATCTGGAGCTGCCCTAGGATATTGGATACATAGGGGTACTGCATTATCCAATCCCGAGGCCGAAAGCTCCTTAATGGTTCGATTATCTGCAGCCATAACTTCTTCAACCTCGGCCTCCTTTATCTCCTCAGATTCGGCCTCTTCTTGTTCCTCAACCTCGGTTTCAGAACTTGAACTGGGTGGGTGAGGTTCTGGGTTCTTTCTTTTCCTTCTCAAGGTTCGTTCAAAATCGCCGTCAAAATCCAAGATATGCTCACGAACCACTTGAGAACTACGAGTCATAAACTAGTACCTGAAAACAAAGAAAACAAACTAGAATCAGAATCTAGACTACCACACACATGAAGATAGACAAAAAAAAAATAAAAAAATAAAAAATAAAAAATAAAAAATAAATAACGGGGGATTAGCACAGTTGCTAATCCCCGGCAACGGCGCCAAAAATTTGATGTGATTAAAGTTAAGCACACAAATTAAACCCTCTTGTTATCAATTGTAGTATAAACATAAGTAGGGATCGTTCTGGACCGGGGATTAGGAGGGCTTGCTATTCTAACACAAACTGACTCAAAAACATAAAAACAAAGTTTAAAACGTTTGAAAAGACTGAAAGGACTCTAAATGGACTAGTAAGACTCAAAACAGGTTCAAAACACTCAAAACTGCTTAAAAACACTAATTGGACAGATTCTAGACACTAGGCACAACTTTGGACGAAAATTGAGTTAAACTTGACTCAAAACACACAAAGACACAAACTGAGACAGATTCTAACTAATTTGACTCAAACAAGTGAAGGGGGATTGGTTTTAGAGTGAAACTAAGTTAAAACTAACACAGACTTTAAACTAGGCAGATTTAGACGAAATTGGGTTTTTAGGATGGATGGTGAACTAGCTAGAGGTTTCCTTATCCACACATGATTTATATACATATAACTTGACTTCCAGTTACGTTTTCCTTGAATTACGAATGACAATGCCCCAGATTAACCGTGTCAATCATTAATTAACCCTCAGATTCTCCTAATTTCATTGAATTGGACAGACAACTCATCTACAACCAAATTATTCTCATCAATTTCCCTACATGACATCATAATAGAGACACAATCAGAGATCATTACGCTCAATGAGAATCATAAGCATTGACGAGGTATTCATAACTATGACATCATGTTACTCACACCAAGAATTGAACTTAACACGATTGTTCCAGCAACCTTTACTACTTGTGAACATAAGTTTGTAACAATTATGTGAAACTTACTTATATCCTAGCATCAAATTTATGCATGCCAATTAAGTGTCGACCCTCAATCAACAAACATAAATAAGTTCTAATTCAAACAGTTAAGCCAATTGCATTCATACTTCAAGAATCTGTAACTGAAATTTATCAAGTCATATCACACACAAAATCATGGTTTCAAAGTAGCCTCTAGCTACAAACGAATTTAGCCTCTCATGATTACAGCAAAACAAAGGAAAACTAATTTAATCAACGAAAACATAAGGTAGAAGACACCTAAGAACGCCCAACACTCCAGATTGGGTGCAAAACGCTCCAAAGCTGCTCCTCATCTCCTTGCAGGGCTGCGGCACAAGTGGTTTAGGGTTTATGAATGGTGTTTGGAATGGCTGAGACGTGTAGAATTCGTATGGATGGATGGTGGTGTGTGGCAGGGCTTGAAAATATGTATATATAGCATGGCAAACCCTAGGGAAATCAGTTTAGGACTTGGACTTAGCAGAAAAATAGGATTAGGGTGCGGCAATTAATTTGGAAAAGGAATTGTGGTCCAGTTAATTTCTGAAAAGGATTTGTAGAACCCAAATCCACAAGGAAAAGGCCCTAACAATCAGAATCCAAGAGGGAAAGGGCCTGAGAGGTGCGGCACAATAGGATAAGGGCAGGGAATGCCTTGCAAGGCAAGGAAAAAGGATTCTAGAAGGGAAGGAGACGCCAGATTTTCAGGGTTCTAGAAAGAATGTGTTTTGTGGCAGATTTTGAGGTTTCTAGAAGTATTTGGGGCGCCACTTTTATAGGACAAGGGATAGGACTTCTAGAAATCAGGTTTTAAGTCCCCTAAACTGAAGAAAACAGGTTAGGATAAGATTAGGATAAGATAAGATAAGGTAGTTTGGATAATGTTTTGGATAATTCCCCTTCTTTATAGCTGATTCCTTATCTTCTTTATCTTTGACTTCTTCCTTCCATCTTCTTAGCTGATTTCAAGCCATTATATCTTCAATTTCGTCCATCAACTTGCCTCCATGCTTGCACTACCCAATCTTGGCCCAAAAATGCTCTAGAATGCTCCAAATTGCTTCTTTTTGCCATCTTGACACTTAAAACCTACAAACACACGAAAATAGCTTAAAACACTATAATAAGTAGAAACTAACTAAGAAAATGCAAGAAAACATGCTAACTAAGTCGCATAAATATGCTTCTCTTAAATCCTGCGCCAATTCATCGAATATATCAATAGAAAAACAAGAATGATCTTCATTAGGAAATTTGATAGTTTCAGAAAGATTGAAATCAATAACTTCCCCATCAAATTCCATTGTTAGAGTCCCTTTGAACACATCTATCCTGGTGCGGGCTGTTTTCATGAAAGGTCTCCCAAGGAGGATCGGCAATGGGGTAGAATGGGGTGAATCCTCCATGTCAAGCACATAAAAGTCCGCTGGGAAAATCAAATTACCAACCTGCACCAAAACATCTTCCAAAACACCTTTTGGATATGCATTAGAACGATCGGCTAATTGAATAATCACACCATCGTTTTTAAGCTCTCCTAAGTTCATAGATGCATAAACAGAATATGGCATGACATTAATTGATGCACCTAAGTCTAACATGGCATGTTCAAACCGAGTATTGCCAATAACACAAGGAATTGTAAAACTACCCGGATCTTTGCATTTAGGGGGTAATTTCCTTTGTAAAACAGCAGAAACGTTCTCACTTACTTGAACCACCTCTTTGTTCGAAATCCTTCTCCTTGTTGTACAAAGCTCTTTAAAAAATTTAGCATACCTTGGAACTTGCTTTATGGCATCAAGGAGTGGGATATTGACTTGAACTTTCCGGAATGTCTCTAGAATGTCCTTCTCGGCTTCTTCTTTCTTTGATTGCCTAAACCTGCCAGGAAAAGGTACATTTAGTGGAATGGAACTAGAAAAATTCGAATTTGGACTTACCTTGGTGGGTTGGGATGGCTTAGAGGCATTAGGTGGGTGCGGCATTGACTGGTCGTCTTTGGCCGTGGGTTTTGCTCCATGATCCTCTTCTTGCAGCAGCTTTTCATCCTCTTCTTGACTTGATTTGGATGGGTTGGGGTCACTTCCGACTTGTTTACCACTCCTCAACATGATTGCCTTGGCGGTTTCAAAGCCTCCTTTAGGATTAACAACGGTTGAACTAGGCAATCTTCCTTGTTCTCTAATCTGCCCCATGAATTCCGCAATTTGCCCCATTTTCTTTTCCAAATTGTCCACCCTTTTGTCTTGCATTTGCCTTTCTTTGTTTTGAGTTTGTACTTCCTGCGTCAAAGTAGTAAGTAACTTAACAACTTGATCATTATCCAAAGACATACCTAAGTTTGTTGGGGCAGATTGCATTTGGGTTTGATTTGGTACGAATGGCTTTGTATAAAAGCCCGGTGGTTGCTGCCTAAATCCTCCTTGTTGTTGGGGTTGTTGAGGCTCCCTCCACTTGAAATTTGGGTGATCCCTCCAACCCGGATTGTATGTGTTTGAATATGGATCATTGCGTGGTTGATTTTGACTCCCAAAACCCATGGCATTGGCAGATTCCCAGCCTCCATTCTTAATCAATTGAGGGCATTGGTCAGTGAGATGTCCTTGCATAGAGCACACGCCACAAACACTTTGTCCATGTATCTTCATTCCCTCGGCCATCTGAGAAACAATAGAAGTAAGGTTAGCTAATTGGGATTGAATGTCGGCCATAGAACTTACCTCATTCACTCCTTGCCGTGGGGTGTCTCTTTGCCCAAGTCCTTCGTATTGTTGTGCATTCAATGCTCGGTTGGCAATTAGGGTCTTTGCAGCCATGGGTGTTTTGTCAACCAATGCACCTCCCACTGAGGCATCTAGCATTTGTCGCTCAATTGGAAGAAGTCCTTCATAGAAGTATTGCAGTAGAAGCTCTTCTTTCATTTGATGTTGAGGGCAGGAAGCGACAAGAGCTTTGAAACGCTCATAGTATGTTGGAAAGGACTCCCCTTGTTGTTGAATGCCACTAATTTTCTTCCTTAAGAGAATGACCCTTGAGGTGGGGAAGAACTTCTCTAAAAACGCCATCTTCATGCTTTCCCAAGAAGTGACCGTTCCGGGTGCTAGTTCGTAAAGCCAATCTTTAGCCTTTTCCAAAAGAGAGAATGGAAAGGCTTTCATCATTAGAATGTTTCCATCGACATTGATGGGTGTCATGCTTGAACAAACCACTTCGAACTCCTTAAGATGCTTGTTTGGGTCTTCCATGGACATCCCATGGTATTTAGGAATGTGGTGCAACAAGCATGACTTTAACTCGAACTCATCGGTCTTGCCTTGCGCAGCCGCGGGGTATTGAATGCAAAGCGGTGCGGCATTGGCCAACCCCGAGGTTGAAAGTTCCTTGATTGTACGATTATCCGCTGCCATGACTTCTTCTTCCTCTTCAAATTCAGATTCGGCCTCTGAACTTGAACTAGGTTCACTAGGTTCTGGATGCCTCCTCTTCCTTCTCAATGTTCGTTCAAAATCGTCGTCAAACTCCAAGATATGCTCACGAACTGGTTGAGATCTTCGAGTCATAAACTAGTACCTGCAACAAGAAAACAAAAACAGAAATTAGAAATCAAAGTAAAAGAAATAAAACACACGGCAACAAGGGATTAGCAAAAATTTGCTAATCCCCGGTAACGGCGCCAAAATTTGATGTGAAAATTAACTTGACACACAAATTAAACCCTCTTTTCGACAGTTGTAGTATATGTATAAGTAGGGATCGTTCTGGACCGGGGATTAGGAGGGATTGCTAAACACTTGAAACTGACTCAAAAACGTAAAAACAAAGTTTAAGACACTAAACTAGACTCAAAGAATGCAAAACTAACTTCTAAAACACTAAAACAACTCAAAAGACTCAAAACAGCACAAAAACACTCAAAACTGCCTAAAAACACAAACTGGGCAGTTTTGGACTCTAAACACAATTTTGGACGAAAATAAGTTTTAACTTAACTCAAGACACTTAAAAACACAAACAAAACAGATTTTAAACACTTTGGAACAAGAAAGTAAAAGGGGGGTTTGGGTTTTGACGAAATTAAAAACAAAACGAACAAATTGTAAACTAAAACAGATTTTGGACGAATTTGGTAAAACTTATGGATGATGGACTAGCTAGAGGGTTCTTCTTCACACATGACACACTTGCACATAAACCAATTTTCAGTTGTTCTTTCAATAAATCATGAAACTCAACACCCCAGGTTAATTAGGTCCGCTTAAATTAACCTTCAAGTTCTCCTTAAGTTATTGAATTGGACGGGAAAGCGCATACAACAACTCAAAACATTCTCTAAAAGTCCCCTACGTGAACAGCACAATAAAGATACAATCAGAGATCATTAAGCTTTGTGAGAACTATAAGCATTGACGAGGCATTCGTTACTATGATGAGCATGAAACTCCTGCCAAGAATTCATTTAACGCGATCGTTTATAAGCGACCTCCACTACTTGTGAATATAAGTTTGTAACTATTAGGTGAAACTCCCTTATATTCTAGCATCAAACTCATGCATGCAAACTAAGTGTCGACCCTCAATCAACATACAAGAATAAGTTATCCATCAAGCAGTTAAACAAATTGAATTCACAACTTATGAAATCACAATTGAAGGTAATCAATTCACATTGCAAGTATAATCATGGTTTCGAATCCCCCCCCTAGCTAAGAGGGGTTTAGTTCCTCATAATCGCAGAACAAAGAATAACAAGTTTATACATTGAAAAGAAAAGAAAGAAAACACCTAACCGCTCCAGCAATCCTAACTTGAATGGCAGGCACATCCAAAGGCTTTCCTCCTTCCTCTTTGCTGCGGCACAAGGGTTGTTGGTGAGTTTTTGGGATTATGAATGGTGTAGAAGGCTGGTTTTATGGCTAGGATGGATTTATGGTGCGGCAGGGAGTGTTTTTGGTCAGAAACTATGGAGAATGGTGAAGGATAGGTGCGGCTAGGATTGGGGAAGGAATTCTGGCGAGACAGGTTGTGTGGATGGATACTAAAACCCTTTTGTGGCTGCAACAAGGAAGTTTATTTAAAGGTTTTTGGGAAATTAAAACCCTAACTTATTTAGGTAATCAGAAATTAAGTCAAAAGCATCTAGAAAGAGGAAACAAAATCAGAAAACTAAGGGAAAGTGCCAGGGATGTGCGGCCAGGACTTTAAATGAAAAAGGAATGTGTTTTAATGCAAGGAAACAGGAAATAACCCTCTCCCTTGCACGGCAAGGAAGAGGAAAGGGTAAGGAGGTGCGGGAAGGGTCCTTAGGTGGTCTAAGTCCTTCAATTTATGTCCTAGAATGCATAGGAAGCCTTCAAAGTTGCTGGAATTTGGAAACATTTAGGATTAGGAAAGGCAAACCAAAATAGGAAACCTTGGCTTAACTTTCCTACTTCAAGTAGGAATCCTTGTTTGAGTAGGAATCCATCTTCAATTAGGAATCCTTCTTTGATTAGGAATCCTTCTTTGATTAGGAATCCTTCTTTGATCAGGAATCCTTACATCTTCAAGTCTTCAATTTCGTCCATTCCTTTTGCTCCAAACAAGTGATATCCATTCCAAGAGCAATTTTGCTCCAAAATGCATCTTCTTGCATATTTTGTCTTTAGGACCTAGAAACACACGAAAATGGCTTTAAACACTAAAATAACTAAGAAAACACAACATAAATGCACAAGAACAAGCCAACTAAGTCACATAAATATGCTCCTATCAAATTCCCCCACACTTAGCTTTTGCTAGTGATAGGAGCATATTTATGCACCTTAGTTAGCTTGTTCTTGTGCATTTATGTTGTTTTTCCTTAGTTAAAGTAGTCTTTTAAGCTAGTTTGATGTATTTTCAGGTTCTAAGGGCAAGTATGCAAAAAGAAGCAATTTGGAGCATTCTAGAGCATTTTTGGGCCAAGATTGGGTAGTGCAAGCATGGAGGCAAGTTGATGGACGAAATTGAAGATATAAAGGCTTGAAATCAGCTAAGAAGATGGAAGAAAGAAGTCAAAGATAAAGAAGATAAGGAATCAGCTCAAAAGAAGGAGAATTATCCAAAACATTATCCAAAACAACCTCATCTTATCTTATCTTATCTTATCCAATCCTTATATTATCTTATCCAATCTTATCCTAACCTGTTTTCTTCAGTTTAGGGGACTTAAAACCTGATTTCTAGAAGTCTTATCCCTTGTCCTATAAAAGTGGCGCCCCAAATCCCTCTAGAAGCCCCAAAATCTGCCACAAAACACATTCCTTCTAGAACCCTGAAAATCTGGCGCCTCCTTCCCTTCTAGAACCTGATTTCCTTGCCTTGCAAGGCTTTCTAGAAGCCTTATCCCTCCTTATCCAAGCCTGCCGCACCTTAGGCCCTTTCCCATTAGAAATCTGATTGTTTTGTTTTCAATTTCGTCAAAACCAATTCCCCCTTTATTTTGAAGTGTCAAGTTAGTTAGAAATCAATTTAGTTTGTGTTTTTAAGTGTCTGGAGTCAAGTTATAAACTGTTTTCGTCCAAATTCTTCCTTAGTGCTCAAAACTGCCCAGAAAGTGGTTTTAAGGCAGTTTTGAGTGTTTGTTTGCTGTTTTGAGTCTTTTGGGTTGTTTTAGTGTTTTAGAGTATAGTTTTGCATTCTTTGAGTCTAATTTAGTGTTTTAACTTTGTTTTAAGTTTTTGAGTCAGTTTTCAAGTGGTTTAGCAATCCCTCCTAATCCCCGGCCTAGAACGATCCCTACTTACATACTTTGCTACAATTGATAAAAAGAGGGTTTAATTTGTGTGCTTATATATTCTGCATCAAATTTTTGGCGCCGTTGCCGGGGATTAGCAACTGTGCTAATCCCTTGGATTGTTATTTTCGTTTGGTTTAATTAGATCAGATTCTGACCTTGTTTTTGTTTCTTGTTTTAGGTACTAGTTTATGACTCGGAGTTCTCATCCAGTTCGTGAACATATTCTGGACTTTGACGCCGATTTCGAGCGAGAGTTAAGACGAAAGAGGAAGAATCCAGAACCAAGTGAATCAAGTGCAAGTTCAGAAGCCGAATCTGAATTTGAAGAGGAAGTGGACGACATGGCTGTGGATAATCGTACAATCAAAGAGCTTTCAGCCTCAGGACTTGACAATGCCGTGCCCTTATGCATTCAATACCCTAGGGCGGCTCAAGGCAAAACTGATGAGTTTGAATTGAAGTCAAGCTTGTTGCATCACATTCCTAAGTACCATGGACTGTCCATGGAAGATCCAAACAAGCATTTGAAGGAATTCGAGGTGGTGTGCTCAAGCATGACACCAATCAACGTAGATGGAAGTATTCTGATGATGAAGGCCTTTCCCTTTTCTCTCTTGGAAAAGGCAAAGGATTGGTTGTATGAATTGGCCCCCGGAACTGTCACATCATGGGAGAGCATGAAACGGGCTTTCTTGGAGAAGTTTTTCCCAACTTCTCGAGTCATCCTCCTACGAAAAAGGATAAGTGGAATTCAACAAGAAGCAGGTGAATCTTTTCCTACTTATTATGAACGTTTTAAATCTCTTGTTGCTTCATGTCCACAGCATCAGATGAAGGAGGAACTTCTCCTACAATATTTCTACGAGGGACTTCTACCAATCGAACGTCAAATGCTAGATGCCTCAGCGGGAGGAGCCTTGGTGGATAAGACCCCCACGGCAGCCAAGACATTGATAGCCAATCGAGCGTTGAACGCTCAACAATACGAAGGTGTTGGGCAAAGGAGCATCCCACGGCAACACCAAGCCAATGAGGTAAGTGCCATAACCGAACTTCAAAATCAAATGGCTAACCTTACTACTTTGCTTTCTCAGGTGGTGGAAGGTCCAAAAGTACAAAATGTAGCTTCTTGTGGCGTGTGCTCCATGCAAGGACATCCCACAGATAAGTGCCCACAATTGATAGAGAATGGAGGGTGGGAGACACTCAATGCCGTGGGTTTTGGCAATCAATACCAACCACGTGGTGATCCTTTTTCCAATACCTACAACCCTGGGTGGCGTGATCATCCAAATTTCAAATGGCGAGAACACCAACAAGGCCAACAACAAAGTGGATTTAGGCAACAACCCCCGGGTTTCTATCAGAAGCCGTTGGCACCAACTCAAGCCCAAGCACAACCTGCCCAAAACAAATCAGGTTCTTCAATTGATAATGATCAGATTTTTCAATTACTAACTTCTATGGCGCAGGGTATGCAAACTAGGGACAAGAAGGTGGACGAGTTGGAGAAGCAAGTAGGACAGATTGCCGAGTTCATGGGCCAATTCAGAGAACAAGGCAGATTGCCTAGTTCAACCGTTGTTAATCCTAAAGGAGGATTTGAAACCGCCAATGCAATCACGTTGAGAAGTGGCAAACAGGTTGGAGCCGACCCACAACCATCCAAATCAAGTCAAAAGGAGGATGAAAAGTTGCTAATTGAGGAGGAAGAGCAAGTGAAACCCACGGCAAGAAAAGAGAGACCATTGCCGCAGCCTCCTAAGCACCCTATGCCATCCGCTTTAACTAAGGTAGGTCGAAATTGGATTCCTTCTAATGTTATTCCATCAACTGTGCCTTTTCCTAGCAGATTCATGCAATCAAAGAAGGAAGAGGATGAAAAAGACGTTCTGGAGACGTTTAGGAAGGTGCATGTCAATATCCCGCTCCTTGATGCAATAAAGCAAATTCCGAAGTATGCTAAGTTGTTGAAGAAGCTTTGCACAACCAAGAAACGACTTCAAGAGAAAGAAGTGGTGCATGTGAGTGAAAATGTCTCAGCCATCTTGCAACGTAAACTGCCCCCTAAGTGCAAAGATCCAGGTAGTTTTACAATTCCTTGTGTTATTGGCAATACTCGATTTGAACATGCCATGTTAGACTTAGGTGCATCAATTAATGTCATGCCATATTCTGTTTATGCATCTATGAATCTAGGAGAGCTTAAAAAGGATGGTGTTATTATCCAATTAGCCGATCGATCTAATGCATACCCAAAAGGAGTTTTGGAAGATGTTTTGGTGCAGGTAGACCACTTGATTTTTCCTGCAGATTTCTACGTGCTTGACATGGAGGATTCAGCCCACTCTTCAACATTGCCAATCTTACTTGGACGACCTTTCATGAAAACAGCTCAAACCAAGATTGACGTGGCCAAAGGAGCAGTAACTATGGAGTTTGGTGGTGATATGATTAATTTTAATATTTCTGAATCTGTTGAGAATACTAATCGTGTTCGCTCTTGTTTTGTCATTGATAAAATAAAAAATAAAGGGCAGGAACGTTCAGTATCATCCAAGAAAGATGCATTTCGAACCACCAACGAAGAGGGAATTGGATTGAAGCACAAGGATTACACGGCCACAACCCTCAAACCCCCAAATCTGGGCGAGAGCATCCCACATGCATTTGTTGATAGTGCTGCCACTTCATTGCAGTACATTGGTAAGCCACCTATTCCAATTTCAATTCCCATTTCAACTAATAGGTTGTTACCTTGTATGGTGCAGAATCCCAATCGAATCCAAGCTGGTGGGCATAATTACATGGACTCTAGAATGCTCAACTCCCCAATCAGGAAGGATCACTATCCGTTACCATTCATAGATCCAATGCACGAGCTGTTTGAGGAGCATGTGGTGGAAGAACTACCTCTGCATGCCGTGGGTACCAATCTGGAGTGATTGGGTTCTTTGTCCGACTGTACGACGTTAAAGCAAGCGCTACTTGGGAGGCAAACCATGCATTCAACAAAGGAAGATCTAGGGAGCATTCCAATTCCAGATTTGCGTTCCTAAACCCTTCTCTTTGTTGTTGTTTTCGTTTCTGCCTTGTTTATTGTTTAGTTGCTGTTTTGTTTGTTTGTTGCTTATTTGTGTGAGTTTATGCTTGAAACATTGAGGACAATGTTTGATTTAAGTGTGGGCGGGTAACCAAAGTGTTTTTGATGCAAATTCGTAGGGTTTTATCACTCATAACTTCTAATGTTGTTCCTTGCTGTTTTTAAGTGTTTTTAAGCTGTTTTGGTGTGTTTTAGTGTGTTTTGACTCAAAAATCCGAAAATCCCATAAAAATTGAAAAAATTGTTTTAAAAAACCCAAAAAAGAGTGTTTTTGTGTGTTTGTTTGTGTCTTAGGGTACCTTCCAACACTATGATGAGGATTCGGTTTGTAATTGCATGACTGTTAAAGAGAGTTGTAAACATGGATGAAAGTTTGATTTACTCTTTGGTTTATGCTTGGTTGTGGTTATAACTTATGAATTCACATGCAATCATAAAAGAAAAATCAGTTTTTGTAACATGCTTGAAGGAAGGAACTCAAACTAACGCTACAACCTTGTGAGACTTGAGCCTAAACGTTTATTTGGAGAGTTAATAATCTGTGCATTGTTGTTTTCTAAAGTCGTTGCATGATCTCATTATTCTTTGCTTGGTTGCTACTTAGAAGGCGTTTCAGCATTTAGTTCCAAACACTAGAACTCATGCCCAATTCATTCTAAGCATGTTATTGATTTGCATAACACATATTCAAGATGAAGTTGTGTAGTGACCACCATAGCCAAATTGCCGTATCTCCCTGTTCCATTGTGTTTTGTAGGTTATTACCCCGTTGAGCCTTGTTTAGCCTATGTTCTTTGTTAACCCACATTATCCTCACCTAGCCTAGATTAGGACCATCCATACCTTTGTTCTTGAAGCATAGTAATGCATGACTCAATATGAATTCCTTTTGATCATTGTTTGGCAGAAAACAAGTGTGGGGGAAGTGAGTTTTGTTGTGGGTGTGCCAAAGTCTTGAATGAGGCACGGGTAGAAAGGAAAAAAAAAGAGAAAAAAAAAAAAACAAAGAAAAGAAAAATTCGTGGAAAATAGAAAGAAAAAAAGAAAAGTTGTGAAAAAAATGAAAAAGGAGTTGAAAAGATATGGAAAAGAGTTCTCAAGTGTTGTTTGTTGAAGGAAGGGTCCAAAACATTGAATCCGGCCCTAATTGTTGCTTGAAACTTCCCTTTGTGTTTAAAGGTTGATTTCTGCATGCTAAAGGGAATTCTAAGTGTCATATTCATTATTTTACTTGCTATTGCTTTAAGAACGTTTGTTTTTCCTGTCCTTTCATTGTTAGCCAACTCCCCAAGCCCCGTTACAACCCTTGACTTTAATCTTGAGTGTTGTGTGTTTCAATTTGTCGAGTTTGAATTTGGTAAGAGCATATGGTGTCACTGGTTCTCGCATCTAAGTAGTAGCGTTCCATTCATGAGATCATATCTAAACATGCTTATTAACTCCAGAAATTGCTTTCTTTGTTATAAACATATGTGAGTGTTCGTTTTCATATTTACATCAATCTTCTCACATATACCTAGTGTAGGGTGTGTAGTCAGAAAATGTGTGTGAAAATAGAGTGTATATCTAGTAAGGAATTGAGGGAATTCTCTAAGGCATGTTACTACATTCAAAACATCGTTTTAATTGGTTATTTGTGAACTAGTAAGTAGTGACTATGATTAAGTATGTTCTTAAGCGTAAAGATGGCTAAAATCTGTGGGAATGATGATTTTTAACGTGTCATGTGCATTGGAAATCCCTGAGACAATTGTTGGAAGGTTTAGGTGGTGTCATACTTGTTTTGTTTCGTTTTGTTTACTTTGTTTCGTTTCGTTTTGCTCGAGGACTAGCAAAAGCTAAGTGTGGGGGAATTTGATAGGAGCATATTTATGCACCTTAGTTAGCTTGTTCTTGTGCATTTATGTTGTTTTTCCTTAGTTAAAGTAGTCTTTTAAGCTAGTTTGATGTATTTTCAGGTTCTAAGGGCAAGTATGCAAAAAGAAGCAATTTGGAGCATTCTAGAGCATTTTTGGGCCAAGATTGGGTAGTGCAAGCATGGAGGCAAGTTGATGGACGAAATTGAAGATATAAAGGCTTGAAATCAGCTAAGAAGATGGAAGAAAGAAGTCAAAGATAAAGAAGATAAGGAATCAGCTCAAAAGAAGGAGAATTATCCAAAACATTATCCAAAACAACCTCATCTTATCTTATCTTATCTTATCCAATCCTTATCTTATCTTATCCAATCTTATCCTAACCTGTTTTCTTCAGTTTAGGGGACTTAAAACCTGATTTCTAGAAGTCTTATCCCTTGTCCTATAAAAGTGGCGCCCCAAATCCCTCTAGAAGCCCCAAAATCTGCCACAAAACACATTCCTTCTAGAACCCTGAAAATCTGGCGCCTCCTTCCCTTCTAGAACCTGATTTCCTTGCCTTGCAAGGCTTTCTAGAAGCCTTATCCCTCCTTATCCAAGCCTGCCGCACCTTAGGCCCTTTCCCATTAGAAATCTGATTGTTTTGAACCTATTTCTGGATGGATTTGGCTATCTAGAAGTCCTAATCTGATTCATCTAGGGTTTTTGGTGCCTATATATATATATTTCTCCACCCTTTGCCGCAGGTTACACCACCTCCATATATATCATTCACGCCAGAAATCATCCACCACTCTCTGCCGCACCATACATCCATCCTAGCCATTAACCCAGCCTTCTACACCATTCATAACCCCCTAAACCTGTCCCAAGACCTTGTGCCACAGCAAAGAGGAGGAGAAGGAGCCTTGGGACGTGCATGCCATTCAAGTTTGAATTGCTGGAAGTTTTAGGTGTTGTCTTTCCTTTGATTTCAATGTTTAAATTCAATACTCTTTGTTCTGTACGTATGAGGAACTAAACTCCCCTCTGGCTAGGGGGGGATTCGAAACCATGTTTATGCTTGCTATATGATTTGATTACCTCTACTTGTGATTCATAAATTGTGATTTCAATTTACTTATCTGTTCATATTAAAACTGATTTGTGTGTGTTGATTGAGGTGGCCAACTTAGTTTGCATGCATAAATCTAATGCTAGGATATAAGGAAGTTTCACCTAATCGTTACAACTTTATATTCACAAGTAGTAAAGGTTGATGATCTCAATTGTGTTAGGTAAATTCTTGGCATAAGTATCATGCGCTTTCATAGTTACAAGTGCCTCGTCAATACTTATGATTTCCATTGAACGTAATGATCTTTGATTGTATCTCTAGTATGCGCTTTCATATAGAGAACTCTTGAAGAATAATTTGATTGTGATGCTCATTTCCATCCAATTCATTGACATAAGGGAAATCTGAGAGTTAATTTAAGCGGACCTAATTAACTTGGAGTGTTGAGAATTCATGGTTTATTGAATTGCAATTAGAAATCGTTTTGTATGCAAGTATGACATGTGTGGAGAAGAACCCCTTAGCTAGCCTTCCATCCATTAATTTTAACCAATTTCGTTTTACAATCTGTTTTGTTTTACAAAGTTTATGTTTTGTTTTCAATTTCGTCAAAACCAATTCCCCCTTTATTTTGAAGTGTCAAGTTAGTTAGAAATCAATTTAGTTTGTGTTTTTAAGTGTCTGGAGTCAAGTTATAAACTGTTTTCGTCCAAATTCTTCCTTAGTGCTCAAAACTACCCAGAAAGTGGTTTTAAGGCAGTTTTGAGTGTTTGTTTGCTGTTTTGAGTCTTTTGGGTTGTTTTAGTGTTTTAGAGTATAGTTTTGCATTCTTTGAGTCTAATTTAGTGTTTTAACTTTGTTTTAAGTTTTTGAGTCAGTTTTCAAGTGGTTTAGCAATCCCTCCTAATCCCCAGCCTAGAACGATCCCTACTTACATACTTTGCTACAATTGATAAAAAGAGGGTTTAATTTGTGTGCTTATATATTCTGCATCAGCTAGTCCTCGAGCAAAACAAACAAACAAAAGAAAACAAACGAAACAAACTAAACAAAACACAACCTACACCTTCCAACATTTGCCTCAGGGATTTCTAATACACATGACATGTTAGAAATCATCATTCCCACAAATTTTAGTCAACTTAACACTTGAGCATATACTTAATCACAGTGATAGGAGCATATTTATGCGACTTAGTTAGTGTGTTTTCTTGCATTTGCTTAGCTATTTGTTGCTTAGTATAGTGTTTAAAGTCATTTTCGTGTGTTTTTAGGTCCAAGAAGCAAAGTTGGCAAAAAGATGCATTTTGGAGCATTTTAGAGCAAATCTGGGCTTGGAATGGATAGCACAAGCAATGGGCATGAAGATGGACGAATTTGGAGTCTAAATGGAGTTAGGAATATGTTTCAAGGTTGGAGAAATAAATTCAAAACATTGAAGATAAGGAATCAGCTCAAAAGAAGGAGAATTATCCAAAACATTATCCAAACAACCTTATCTTATCTTATCTTATCCAACCCTTATCTTATCTTAACAAACCTTATCCTATCCTAATCCTTTTCTAATTCAATTCCTGGTACAATGAGGGTTTATTTTCTGATTGGGGGACATTTAAATTAAGTTTCTAGAAACCCTAAGCCTTGCCGCACCTAGCCTTCTAGAAAACCTGATTTCCTTGCCTTGCAAGGCTTTCTAGAAGCCTTATCCTTCTTTATCCAAATCTGCCGCACCTTAGGCCCTTTCCCATGAGAAATCTGATTGTTTTGAACCTATTTCTGGATGGATTTGGCTTTCTAGAAGTCCTAATCTGATTCACCTAGGGTTTTTGGTGCCTATATATACATTAATCAACCCTTTGCCGTACATACCACCCTCCATATACATCATTCACGCCAGAAATCATCCACCACTCTCTGCCGCCCCTTTCCTTCACCATTCTCCATAGTTTCTGACCTAATTCACCCTCTGCCGTGCCATATCATCCACACAAACCCAGAAAACCCCTCTTGTGCCGCAGCTATTCAAGGAAGGAAGGAGAAGGTGCCACTCTAAGTCGTGACTACTGCTGGAGCGTTCTTAGGTGTTGTCTATCTTTGTTTTCAATGTTTCAATTCAGTTTTCTTTGTTTAATTGCTATCATGAGGAACTAAACCCCTATTAGTTAGAGGGGGAATTTGAAGCCATGAATATATGTTTCTTATGATTTGATTTACTCCAGTTATGATTTCATAAATTGTGAATGTGGTTATATCTGTTTTATTAAGAACTTGTTCTTGTGTGTTGATTAAGGATGCATACTTAGTTTACATGCATGAATTTGATGCTAGAATATAAGGGAATTTCACCTAATCGTTATGAACTTATATTCACAAGTAGTAAAGGTTGCTACTCACAATCATGTTAAGTAAACCCTAGGCTGGATTAACATGCGTCTTCCATAGTTATGAATGTCTTGTCAATGTTCATGATTTCCATTGAACTTAATGATCTTTGTTGAATGTCTCTATCATGCGTATTCCATAGTTAGGGAGTTTGAGAAAGAATAATTTGGTTGTGATGCGTTATCCATTCAATTCAATGAATCTAGGGAAATCTGGGAATTGATTAGTTCAATACAATTAATTCGGAACATTGTCATTCATGGTTTATTGAAAGAGTAACTGGGAATCAAGTTGTATGCATATGTTTATGTGTGGATAAGGATCCCTCTAACTAGCCATTCACCCATTTAAATCACCAATTTCGTACAAAACAAAGTCTAGTTTACAATTCTGTTTTGCTTAAGTTTAAATCCGTTTTCAAACAATCCCTCGCTCTTAATTTGTGTTAAGATAGTCTAAATTCGTCAAATCTTGAGTCTTTTAGTCTTTTGAGTCAATTTGAGTCTTAATTTCGTTCAAATCAATCTTAGGTGTTAGTTTAGAGTCTAGATAACTTGTTTTGTGTGTTTTAGGTCTATTTAGCTTGTTTTGAGTCTTTAGAGTCCAGAAACTGTTTAATTGAATTCTATTTGTTGTTTTGAGTTTGTTTTGAGTTATTTGAGTCAAGTTAGGTTGTTTAAAGGTGTCTAGAGTTAAAATTCGTCCAAATTGATCCCTAGTACTTGTTTTCATTGTTTAAAGTCCAGTTTATTGTTTTAGAGTCTAATTTGTGTAGATTAGCATCCCTTCTAATCCCCGGCCTAAAACGATCCCTACTTTCATATACTACGTCGATAGGGTTTTAATTTGAGTGTCAAGTAATTCTCACACCACACAGTCACCACTTACTAGTTCACATTTAACCAATTAAAACGATGTTTTGAATGTAGTAACATGCCTTAGATTATTCACTCAATTCCTTACAAGATATGCACTCCATTCTCACACACATTTTCTGACTACACACCCTACACTAGGTATATATGAGAAGATTGATGTAAACATTAAAGCGAACACTCACATATTTATAGCAAAGAAAGCAATTTTTGGAGTTAATAAGCATGTTTAGATATAATCTCATGAATGGAATGCTACTACTTAGATGCGAGAACCAGTGACACCATATGCTCATACCAATTCCAAACTCCACATATTGAAACACACAACACCCAAGATTGAAGTTAAAGGGTTGTAACGGGGCTTGGGGTGTTGGGTAAGGAAGAAAGGATATGGAAACAAGGATTCTTAAAGAATAGCAAGCAAAGCAATGAAATCAACACTTAGAATTCACTTTGAATGCAGAAATCAACTTAAAACACAAAAGGGAAGATTTACACACTCTAGGGCCGAATTCAATGTTTTGGACCCTTTCTTCAACAAACAACACTTTAGAACTTCTTTTTCACATAATTTTCAACTCTTTTTCATTCTTTTCACAACTTTTTCTTCTTCTTTTTCTTTTCCCACGAATTTTTCTTTTTATTTTATTCAAACTCGTGCCTTATTAAGTACTTTGGCACACACACACACAAAATCCCTTCCCCCACACTTGTTTTCTGCAAAAGGACAATCAAAAGGAATTCATTCTAATTCATGCTTCACTATCCTTTAAGAACAAGGGTATGGATGGTCCTAAACTAGCTTGGTAAGGAGAATGTGGTTAACAAAGAACATAGGCTAAACAAGGCTCAACGGGGTTTAAACCTACAACACAAATGACAAAGGGGGTTCGGCTGTTTGGCTGTGGTGGTTCACTAATTAACTTCATCTTGATCGTGTGTTATGCAAATCAATGTCATGCTTTGAATGGAACGGGTATGAGTTCTAGTATTTGGAACTAAATGGTGAAATGCTTTCTAAGTAGCAACCAAGCAAAGAACATTGAGATCATGCAACGACTTTAGAAAACAACAAATGCACAGATTATAACTCTCCAAAAGAACGTTTAAGGCTCAAGTCTCACAAGGTTGTAGCGTTAATTTGAGTTCCTTCCTTCAAGCATGTTACAAAAACTGATTTTATCCTTTATGATTGCATGTGAATTCATAAATTATAACCACAACCAAGCATAAACCAAAGAGTAAATCAAACTTTCATCCATGTTTATAACTCTCTTTAACAGTCATGCAATTAAAAACCAAATCCTCATCATTGTGTTGGAAGGTACCTAAGACACAAACACACAAAAACAACTCTTTTTGTGTTTTTCAAAACAATTTTTCAAATTTTTATGAGATTTTCGGATTTTTAAGCCAAAACAAACTAAAACACTCCAAAACAGCTTAAAAACACTTAAAAACAGCAAGGAACAACTTTTGAAGTAATGGGTGGTAAAATGCCACGAATTTGCATCAAAAACACTTTGTTACCCCCCCCCACACTTAAATCAAACATTGTCCTCAATGTTTCAAGCATAAACTCACACAAAAACAAGCAAGCTAACAAATAATGAATCAACAACTAAACATGGCAGAATAGAAACAACAACAAAGAGAAGGGTTTAGGAACGCAAATCTGGAATTAGAGTGAGTCCTAGGTCCTCCTTTGTTGAGTGCATGGGTTGCCTCCCAAGAAGCGCTTGCTTTTACGTCGTGCAGCCGGACAAAGAACTCATTTATTCCCCATTGGAGCCCACGGCTTGGAGTGGGATCTCCTTCACAACCTGCTCCTCCAAGTCCTCATACAGTGGATCGATGAATGGAAGCGGATAATAATGTTTGCTGGTTGGTGCATTGTGTTCCCTAAGGTTCATGTAGAGTCGCCCAACATTGGGAAATTGCTTGGGTACCTGCACCAAAGAAGGGAACCACCTATCAATTTTAATGGGAATTGGATTTGGATTAGGTGACTTACCTACATGCTGTGACGAAATGGCAGCACTATGAACATTCTTCCCCATGATACTTTCGGCCAATTGGGGCATTTTGAGGGTAGTGGCTGTATGGTCCTTGTGCTCCCCTCCAATTCCCTAGTTTTGTATGGCTGTTGATGCATCCTTCTTGAATGAAACTGAATGTTCCTGCCCTTCTTTTTTTATTTTATTAATGACAAAACACGAGCGAACATCATTAGTATTCTCAACAGATTCAGAAATATTAAAGTTGATCATATCACCACCAAACGCCATAGTTACTGCTCCCTTGGCCACGTCAATCTTAGTTTGAGCTGTTTTCATAAAAGGTCGTCCAAGTAAGAGTGGCGATGGTGGAGAGTGGGCTGAGTCCTTGATAGGAGCATATTTATGCACCTTAGTTAGCTTGTTCTTGTGCATTTATGTTGTTTTTCCTTAGTTAAAGTAGTCTTTTAAGCTAGTTTGATGTATTTTCAGGTTTTAAGGGCAAAGTATGCAAAAGGATGCATTTTGGAGCCTTTTGGAGCACATTTGAGCTTGGAATGGATATCATATGCTTGGAGCCAAGAGGATGGACGAATTTGGGGTCCAAATGGAGTTAGGAATATGTTTCAAGGTTGGAGAAATAAATTCAAATCATTGAAGATAAGGAATCAGCTCAAAAGAAGGAGAATTATCCAAAACATTATCCAAAATAACCTTATCTTATCTTATCTTATCCAATCCTTATCCTATCTTAACTAACCTTATCCTATCCTAATCCTTTTCTAATTCAATTCCTGGTACAATGAGGGCGTATTTTCTGATTGGGGGACATTTAATTTAGGATTCTAGAACCCTAAGTCCTTGCCGCACCTAGCCTTCTAGAAAACCTGATTTCCTTGCCTTCCAAGGCTTTCTAGAAGCCTTATCCTTCTTTATCCAAATCTGCCGCACCTTAGGCCCTTTCCCATGAGAAATCTGATTGTTTTGAACCTATTTCTGGATGGATTTGGCTTTCTAGAAGTCCTAATCTGATTCACCTAGGGTTTTTGGTGCTTATATGTATATTTCTCCACCCTTTGCCGTACACACCACCCTCCATATACACCACCCTCTGCCGCACCCATCCTTCACCATTCTCCATAGTTTCTGACCTAATTCACTCTCTGCCGCACCCATCCTTCACCATTCTCCATAGTTTCTGACCTAATTCACTCCCTGCCGCACCATACATCCATCCTAGCCATTAACCCAGCCTTCAAAATCTGTCCCTAGACCTTGTGCCGCAGCAAAGAGGAGGAGAAGGAGCCTTGGACGTGCATGCCATTCAAGTTTGAATTGCTGGAAGTTTTAGGTGTTTCCTTTCCTTTGATTTCAATGTTTAAATTCAATACTCTTTGTTCTGTGAGTATGAGGAACTAAACCCCCTCTGGCTAGGGGGGATTCGAAACCATGTTTATGCTTGCTATATGACTTGATTACCTCTAATTGCGTTTCATAAATTGTGAATTCAATTTACTTATCTGTTCATATTAAAACTGATTTGTGTGTGTTGATTGAGGTGGCAAACTTAGTTGCATGCATAAATCTAATGCTAGGATATAAGGAAGTTTCACCTAATCGTTACAGAATTATATTCACAAGTAGTAAAGGTTGATGATCTCAATTGTGTTAAGTAAATTCTTGGCATAAGTTTCATGCAATTCATAGTAACGAATGCCTCGTCAATGCTTATGGTTTTCATAGAACTTAATGATTCTTGCTTGTATCTGTATTATGCAATTCATGTAGGGAACTTGTGGGGAATGCTTTGGGTTGTCGTATGCAATCATCCAATTCAATAACGTTAGGAAAATCTGAGGGTTAATTAGTGCAATTCACGGTTAATCTGGGGCGTTGAGAATCCATGGTTTATTGAAAAGCAATTAGAAATCGTTTTGTATGCAAGTATGACATGTGTGGAGAAGAACCCCTTAGCTAGCCTTCCATCCATTCACTTTAACCAATTTCGTTTTACAATCTGTTTTGTTTTACAAAGTTTTTGTTTGTTTTCAATTTCGTCAAAACCAATTCCCCCTTTATTTTGAAGTGTCAATTTAGTTAGAAATCAATTTAGTTTGTGTTTTTAAGTGTCTTGAGTCAAGTTATAAACTGTTTTCGTCCAAATTCTTCCTTAGTGCTCAAAACTGCCCACAAAGTGGTTTTAAGGCAGTTTTGAGTGTTTGTTTGCTGTTTTGAGTCTTTTGGTTTGTCTTAGTGTTTTAAAGTATAGTTTTGCATTCTTTGAGTCTAATTTAGTGTTTTAACTTTGTTTTAAGTTTTTGAGTCAGTTTTCAAGTGATTTAGCAATCCCTCCTAATCCCCGGCCTAGAACGATCCCTACTTACATACTTTGCTACAATTGATAAAAAGAGGGTTTAATTTGGGTGCTTATATATTTCGCATCAAATTTTTGGCGCCGTTGCCGGGGATTAGCAACTGTGCTAATACCTTGGATTGTTATTTTTGTTTGGTTTAATTAGATCAGATTCTGACCTTGTTTTTGTTTCTTGTTTTAGGTACTAGTTTATGACTCGGAGTTCTCATCCGGTTCGTGAACATATTCTGGACTTTGACGCCGATTTCGAGCGAGAGTTAAGACGAAAGAGGAAGAATCTAGAACCAAGTGAATCAAGTGCAAGTTCAGAAGCCGAATCTGAATTTGAAGAGGAAGTGGACGACATGGTTGTGGACAATCATACAATCAAAGAGCTTTCAGCCTCAGGACTTGACAATGCCGTGCCCATATGCATTCAATACCCTAGGGCGGCTCAAGGCAAAACTGATGAGTTTGAATTGAAGTCAAGCTTGTTGCATCACATTCCTAAGTACCATGGGCTGTCCATGGAAGATCCAAACAAGCATTTGAAGGAATTCGAGGTGGTGTGCTCAAGCATGACACCAATCAACGTAGATGGGAATATTCTGATGATGAAGGCTTTTCCCTTTTCTCTCTTGGAAAAGGCAAAGGATTGGTTGTATGAATTGGCCCCCGGAACTGTCACATCATGGGAGAGCATGAAACGGGCTTTCTTGGAGAAGTTTTTCCCAACTTCTCGAGTCATCCTCCTACGAAAAAGGATAAGTGGAATTCAACAAGAAGCAGGTGAATCTTTTCCTACTTATTATGAACGTTTTAAATCTCTTGTTGCTTCATGTCCACAGCATCAGATGAAGGAGGAACTTCTCCTACAATATTTCTACGAGGGACTTCTACCAATCGAACGTCAAATGCTAGATGCCTCAGCGGGAGGAGCCTTGGTGGACAAGACCCCCACGGTGATGTGATATAAGTTAAGCACTCAAATTAAACCCTTTTTTTGACAGTTGTAGTATATGTATAAGTAGGGATCGTTCTAAACCGGGGATTAGGAGGGATTGCTTGTAACAGCCCGTCCCAGAATTATTTTATCGATGATGTGAAATGACGGGATTGCCCTTAAATTGCTATGGTATGTGACATTATCTTTGGTTTTATTGTCCTATCCTAAGTTTTGGAAAAATTTATTTGGAAAATAATTGTTATGGTTTTGTGTGGCTAGGATTGCTGACCACATACCTAACTACCCCTCTCCCTCTCTCTCTCCCCCGTAAGCTCTCTCTCTCTCTCTCTCTCGGAACACTCTCCCCGTGCACTGTGCACGTACGGACGGAGTTGGAACTCGTCCATTTCTTCACAGATCGAAGCCCAAAAGGTAAGATTCTTGATCCTTGTTAACCCCTGAGTAGTTTGGTACCAAATTTGGAGCTTGTAACCCTCGGATTAGGCGTGAAATCCTAACCCCGAAAATGTGCACTGTTCATGCACACGTAAAATCTTGCATGTCAGGGAATTTCAAGCTCACAGTGAGCTTAAGGAGGTCCTCACGAGTCTCGGGGTACTTCGTTGGTAGAGTTTGGACGTCGGAGGACCGAGATCGAAGGTTTTTAAAGTGTGCCGAGCTATCGAGCTTTCTCAGGTAAAATCCTGTGATTTTCAAGCCTTGAAACTTGTTTAGATGTGTTCTACATGCTTAGAGCTTCATTTTGGTACCAATTGCATGAAAAATGGATGAAAAATGAGTGAGAAACCATAGTTGGAAAAATACCCAGAATCCGGCGAACCCACCGGCGGCCGGCGAGTCGCCGGAGAAGACGACGGAATATTCCGTCAGTTGGACGGAATATTCCTGACGCCGTCAGTCAAAATTAACGGAAACCGTTAGGAGTTAACGGAATATTCCTGGAATATTCCTGACGGCGTTAACTGACGCCGTCAGTGTGCCTGGCACGTGCCCGCGCGTGGCCGGCGCGTCTGACCGTGCCTTCGCCGGAGCGTGGCGGCGCGTGGGTGGTCGGAAAATTTTTCTAAAAATATGGGGATGTTCCTGAGATTGTGTAGGTCACGGTGGTATATTCATATACCCAATTTGAGCAATATATGAGAAGTTATTAGCGAAAGTTGGTTATGTGCTTAATTAACGTTATTTCGGTCACTTCTCATATAGGCGAGGCTTATGCGGAAGACGAGCACAGTCGAGAAAGGCTAAGGGGTTATGACCCTTCGATATAACTGTGAGTGGGCAGTTTATTTCAGTATATATATATACTTAACGTTTTCCTAGAAATCGATTTTTGAATGAAAGTATATTTTGAAATGCCATGCATAGATTTATATGAATATGTGATTTGAAATGCCATGCATAGAAATTATATGAGATATGTGAATTGATATTTATATGGTGCATATATGTGAATTGGTGCTGCGGACGCACAGGTGAGTATCAGGTGAGTTACATTTGGTGCATTGAATTGTTTGATGAGATTTATGTTGATAGCTCATAACCTGCACCCCTGGTGTTAGTGCTTATGTTATTCACCGCATCACACGCTCACCTTGGATCCAAGTAGATGCTAGTCGTACAGACCACTGGAGGTGGTTCCGACATGCTAGTCGTACAGACCATTAGAGACGGTTCTGACTAGTAGGTGACCTTAGATTATGTGCACAGATGATTGATGAGAGAAGCACTAGAGCGTATTATTACACCATCCGAGTCGTACAGACTACTACAGGTAGTTCCGACTCATGTGCAGCGTAGTGCCGTACAGGTCGCAGTTGGCGACTCCGGCAGTGCCGTACAGGTCACAGTTGGTGACTCCGGCTGGATTGGATATTGAGCTTTAGAATCAGCCGTACAGGACCACTGCAGGGTCTCCGGTTGATTTATTATTTCACCTGATTTATGTTGATGCATCCATATTATGTTTTTGGCACATGGCATGGCATATTTCTCTGATAAATGATGAAGAATGGTGTTTTGAGATTCCTGAAGCTATATATATTTATATATGCTATTTTCTGAGAAAGTATACAGATTTTACAGTGAGGGGATATATATATGTTGATAAAGGAAAGATTTTGAAAGACTTATTTTACTGACCCACTCACCTTGTTTTGCGCCCCTCCAGGTTCGAGTTAGAGCAGAGCTTTGGTGGCCACGAGGAATCCAACGGTATTCTGACAGAATTCACAATGGTATTTTAAAGCTTCCGAACTGTGCAAATGGTTACGTCACTCTCACGTGACGGCCAGCACGCCCTCCTTCGGGACGGGGTGTGTCAGTTGGTATCAGAGCTTAGTTATAGTCCTGTACATCTTGAGAATTCTCTAGTGTTTTCTGTCAGAACTATACCGCCTCGTAGTGAGCCACGTCGTTTAGTTGAGTCTAGTTTTCCATATTTAGCTCGGTTATGGGAAACTAGTACTAATGTGACTCAGTCTATTATCCAAAGGATTTTTCTCTTAGGACTGGATATAAGTTGATGCTGAATCACTTTAGGGAAAATGATGACCTGAGGGAGCAGGTCGATGGCTTAATCAGTTGGAAAAGGTGTTTTAGATTATGCAAAGTCAAGGGAATCTTTCTTTTGACGGTAGGTCAAAACGACTACCTGATTTCTGAGCATTGAATTTGCATCCTGATGGAGACAGGAGTCTTATATGATGTCACCAGAGGAAATAGCTATTTGAGAGTTGTTTAAAGAATTGTTTAAGGAAAGGTTTAGTCCTCCGATATAAATGGATGGTAAGAAGTGAGAGTTTGCAATTTGAGACAAGGAAAGATGACGACAAATGAGTACTATGGAAAGTAGCGAAGCTTTCTCGTTATCATACGGATGTTGTTAATCCGGTCGAGGTGTTATGTTGTTTTAAGCTGGATAATAAGAGGAATTGGCGTTCTTTGACGACCACTATTTATTGTGCTTCTTACCAGGAGTTTTACGAGATGTTGTTGAGAATTGAGGACTCTGAGGTTATGCTCAGCGAGAGTAAAAAGGAAGAAGAAAAGAATGGGAATTCGTGAAAATCATGATAGAGACACAAAACAAAGATCATTAAGCTTTGTGAAAATCATAAGCATTGACAAGGCATTCGTGACTATGAAAAGCATGACACTCCTGCCAGGAATTTACTTAACGCGATCGTGACTAGCAACCTCCACTACTTGTAAATATAAGTTCATAACGATTAGGTGAAATTCCCTTATATTTTAGCATCAAATTCATGCATGCAAACTAAGTATGCATCCTTAATCAACACACAAGAACAAGTTCTTAATAAAACAGTTAAGCAAACCACATTCACAATTCATGAAATCATAACTGGAGGAAATCAATTCATATAAAACATATGTCCATGGCTTTGAATTCGCCTCTAACTATAAAGAAATTAGTTCCTCATGTTCGCAATCAAACAAATATAAATAAAATTAAACATTGAACAGAGATAGAAAACACCTAGAAAACGCTCCAGATTCCTTCCTTCCTTGCTTGCAGGTTGCGGCACAATGAGGGTATGGCTGAATGGTAGTGCAGAGATGTGTGAATGAGAGATGGTGCTGTGAATGGTGCAGCAAATATGTGAATATATAGAGGGAGGGTGCGGCACAATTAGATGGTGTAGGAAAACGATTACAAAATGTAGTTTGTGTAGGAAAATAAAACACAATCCTAAGGGGAAAGGGTTTATGTAATCCTAGCAGGAAATAGGACATCTAGAAGGCCAAAAACCAAAGGGAATTAGGATAAAGGTGCGGCTGGATCATGCATCTAGAAGGCTTGGGGCGCCACATTTTTAGGGACTTCTAGAAACGGTGTTATTTGGCTGATTTTGGGGTTTCTAGAAGGGGATAGGTGCGGCACCTTTGTAGGAGGGGATAAGGTTCCTAGAAATCAGGTTTTAAGGTCTCCTAAACTGAAATTGAATCCCTTTTGCAGCAGGAATTAAGTTAGGAAAGGATTAGGATAGGATAGGATAAGGCATGGTAAGATAAGATAAGATAAGGTAAGGTTTGGATAAGATAAGGTAGTTTGGATAATGTTTTGGATAATTCTTCTTCTTTGTAGCTGATTCCTTATCTTCTTTGACTTGGATTTATTTCTTCAACTCTTTTGCACATTCCTAGCCTCTCTTGAACTTCAAATTCGTCCATCCATCTTGCTCCATACTTGTGCTATCCATTCCAAGCCCAAAACTGCTCTAAAATGCTCCAAATTGCATCCTTTTGCCTACTTTGCTTCTTGAACCTATAAACACACGAAAATGACTTAAGACACTATAATAAGCAACAAATAACTAAGTAAATGCAAGAAAACACACTAACTAAATCGCATAAATATGCTCCTATCACACGGCAGCCAAGACATTGATAGCCAATCGAGCGTTGAACGCTCAACAATACGAAGGTGTTGGGCAAAGGAGCATCCCACGGCAACACCAAGTCAATGAGGTAAGTGCCATAACCGAACTTCAAAATCAAATGGCTAACCTTACTACTTTGCTTTCTCAGGTGGTGGAAGGTCCAAAAGTACAAAATATTGCTTCTTGTGGCGTGTGCTCCATGCAAGGACATCCCACATATAAGTGCCCACAATTGATAGAGAATGGAGGGTGGGAAACCCTCAATGCCGTGGGTTTTGGCAGTCAATACCAACCACGTGGTGATCCTTTTTCCAATACCTACAATCCTGGGTGGCGTGATCATCCAAATTTCAAATGGCGAGAACCCCAACAAGGCCAACAGCAAAGCAGATTTAGGCAACAACCCCCGGGTTTCTATCAAAAGCCGTTGGCACCAACACAAGCCCAAGCACAACCTGCCCAAAACAAATCAGGTTCTTCAATTGATAATGATCAGATTTTTCAATTACTAACTTCTATGGCGCAGGGTATGCAAACTAGGGACAAGAAGGTGGACGAGTTGGAGAAGCAAGTAGGACAGATTGCCGAGTTCATTGGGCAATTTCGAGAGCAAGGTAAGTTGCCAAGTTCAACCGTTGTCAACCCAAAAGGTGGATTCGAATCTACAAAAGCCATGAGTCTGCGAAGTGGGAAGCAAGTAGGATCTGACCCTAAACCATCCAAATCATGTTCCAATGAGGAGGAAGAGTTGAGAATTGAAGAGGAGGAACAAAGCCCACTCACGGGAAAGGTGGAAACACCTTTGCCGCAAGCCCTAAGTGATCCTAAACCATCCAATTTGTCCAATAGAGGTAAGGACGTGTCAAATTCAGTTCCTACTAATGTTTTTCCTTCGAATGTTCCTTTTCCAAATAGGTTCAAGCAAACAAAGAAAGAAGAAGCAGAAAAGGACATTCTTGAGACGTTTAGGAAAGTTCAAGTCAATATTCCCCTTTTGGATGCAATTAAGCAAGTCCCCAGGTACGCCAAGTTCTTGAAGGAACTTTGCACTAATAGGAGGAGGATTTCGACCAAGGAGGTTGTAAAAGTGGGTGAAAACGTCTCAGCCATCTTGCAACGCAAACTGCCCCCTAAAGGCAAAGATCCGGGTAGTTTTACAATTCCGTGTGTTATTGGTAATTCTAGGTTTGAATCTGCCATGTTAGACTTAGGTGCATCTATAAATGTCATGCCATATTCAATTTATGCATCTATGAACCTAGGAGCGTTGAAAAACGATGGTGTTATCATACAATTGGCCGATAGATCTAATGCCTATCCAAAGGGAGTTTTGGTGCAGGTTAATCACTTGATATTCCCGGCGGATTTCTACGTGCTTGAAATGGATGAATCGGACCATTCCCCGTCATTGCACATCCTCCTTGGAAGGCCATTCATGAAAACTGCTTGTACGAAGATTGATGTGTTTAATGGCACTTTAATGATGGAATTTGATGGGGAAGTTATTAATTTCAATCTTTCTGATTCTATGAAGTACC
Source organism: Heteromeles arbutifolia (assembly GCA_024362995.1). Taxonomy (NCBI): domain Eukaryota; kingdom Viridiplantae; phylum Streptophyta; class Magnoliopsida; order Rosales; family Rosaceae; genus Heteromeles; species Heteromeles arbutifolia. The sequence continues at coordinate 22,393,505 of JANCRC010000012.1, forward strand.
CTAGTGAGAATCATTCATGTTTTGATATTGATATAATTGACTCTTTGGCACAGGACCATTTGGACAATTTGAAGGACGATGCACTTGAATTGGCCATTGCACAAGGAAGGGACATGCAAAACATTGAAACAGCCACCAAGGAAACCCACGGCATGCATGAAGGATCCTTTGCCGTGCCCCCTAGTGAGGATGTCATTGAGATGGTGGCTGCCCTTGAGTCATTGCCATCACAATCTGGTAAGTTTTTGGACCTAATTTTAAGTTCAGTTTCGGCTAATAAGATGCTTCCCTCAGTTGTGCAGCCACCTACACTTGAACTTAAGCCTTTGCCGAGTCACTTGAAGTACGTTTTCTTGGGAGAGGATGAGACGTTGCCCGTCATCATCTCATCCTCACTCACGGCACAAGAGGAAAACAAATTGGTGAGGGTGCTAAAAGAGTACAAAACGGCAATTGGATGGACTTTGGCCGACATAAAGGGAATTAGCCCTACTACGTGCATGCATCGCATACTTCTAGAGGAGGGGTCCAAAACATCTCGAGAGGCTCAACGCCTGATAGGAGCATATTTATGCGACTTAGTTAGCTTGTTTTCATGCATTTACGTTGTTAGTTCTTAGTTAATTTAGTATTTTAAGCTATTTTCGTGTATTTGTAGGTTCAAAGTGTCAAGATGGCAAAAAGAAGCAATTTGGAGCACTCTAGAGCATTTTAGGGCCAAGATTGGGTAGTGCAAGCATGGAGGCAAGTTGATGGACGAAATTGAAGATATAAAGGCTTGAAATCAGCTAAGAAGATGGAAGAAAGAAATTGAAGATAAAGAAGATAAGGAATCAGTTCAAAAGAAGGAGAATTATCCAAAACATTATCCAAACAACCTTATCTTATCTTATCTTATCCAATCCTTACCTTATCTTATCCTAATCTTATCCTAACCTGTTTTCTTCAGTTTAGGGGACTTAAAACCTGATTTCTAGAAGTCTTATCCATTCTCCTACAAAAGTGGCGCCCCAAACTCTTCTAGAAACCCCAAAATCTGCCCAGAAACACATTCTCTCTAGAAGCCTAAAAATCTGGCGTCTCCCTCCTTTCTAGAAGGTCTTTTCCTTGCCTTGCAAGGCATTCCCTGCCCTTATCCCTTTGTGCCGTGGGTTTTAAGGCCCTTTCCCTCTTGGATTCTGATTGTTAGGACTTTTCCTTGTGGATTTGGGTTCTACAAATCCTTTTCAGAAATTAATTGGACCACAAATCCTTTTTCCTACATATTCTGCCGCACCTAGGGTCCTAATCCCTTGCTTATGCTGAGTCCAAGTCCTAAACTGATTCCCCTAGGGTTTGCCATGCTATATATACATATTTCCAAGCCTTGCCGCAGACCACCACCCATCCATACGAATTCTACACCCCCATATACATTCAGAAATCCATATTTTGCTGCAGAGAAGGGAAGACAGGGCCTTGCCGTGGCTTCCATTAGAGAGGGAGGAGTTCTTTCTTCTCTTGTTTCGTTTCATGTTTAATTTAACTTGCTTTTCAATTATGTTGAACATGTGGAACTAATTTCGTTTTAGTTAGAGGTGGATTCAAAGCCATGGACATATGTTTGATATGAATTGATTACCTTCAGTTATTGTTTCATAAATTGTGAATGTGATTTACTTATCTGTTTTATGAAGAACTTGTTCTTGTGTGTTGATTAAGGAGGCCTACTTAGTTTACATGCATGAATTTGATGCTAGGATATAAGGGAATTTCACCTAATCGTTAGGAACTTATATTCACAAGTAGTAAAGATTGCTAGTCACAATTGTGTTAAGTAAATCCTAGGCAAGAGTAACATGCGTATTCCATAGTTATGAATGCCTTGTCAATGTTTATGATTTCCATGGAACTTAATGATCTTTGATATGTAACTCTATCATGCGTATTCCATAGTTAGGGAACTTGATAAGAATAATTTGGTTGTGATGCGTTATCCATTCAATTCAATGAACTTAGGGAAATCTGAGAATTAATTAGTTCTATACAATTAATTTGGAGCATTGTCATTCATGGTTTATCGAAAGAATAACTGGAAATCAATTCGTATGCATATGTTCATGTGTGGAGAAGAACCCTCTAACTAGTTTTCACCCCTGAATTCACCTTTATCTCTTTCAATTTACTTTGTTTGCTTAAATCTGCTTAGTTTTGCTTAAATCGTCCAAAAACCCCCTTAGTTCTTAATTGAGTCTTAGTTTGTTTAAATTCGTCCAAATCTGTCTCCTTTTAGTGTTTTGAGTCTAACTAGTCCAAAAGTCATCCAATTCATCCCTTAGAATCTGTTTTGAGTCTGTTTAAGTTAGTTTGGTTGTTTGAGTCTATTTAGCCTGTTTTGAGTCTCTAGTGTCTAGAATCTGCCTAGTTGAGTTTTATTTGTTGTTTTAAGTTTGTTTTGTGTTATTTGAGTCAAGTTAGGTTGTTTTAAGTTGTTTGAAGTTAAAATTCGTTCAGATTGACCCATAGTACCTGTTTTCATTGTCTAGAGTCCAGTTTTAGTGTTTTAGAGTTTAATTTGTGTAGATTAGCATCCCTTCTAATCCCCGGCCTTAAACGATCCCTACTTTCATATACTACGTCGATAGGGTTTTAATTTGAGTGTCAAGTAATTCTCACATCAAATTTTGGCGCCGTTGCCGGGGATTAGCAAATTTGCTAATCCCCCGTGTTTCTGTTTGTGTTTTTATTTTTACGTTTGAGTTTTTTATTTTGTTTTGTTTTGTTTTCTTTGTTTCAGGTACTAGACATGGCAATTGCCAACATTCAAGCTCAATTGGCCAATCTTACTTCTCAATTGTCCCAGATTGCCAAAAGAACCACATTGCACACTGCCCCTACATTTAATGTACCCTATGGGCAAGGACATCAAACTCGTCAATTCACTGCAAACGGAGGTGCTTGGGGTTATCAAAGCCATAACCAATCAAGGGACAACATGTTTTCCAACGCTTACAATTCGGATTGGAGAGATTATTCAGATTATATGTGGGAGGAACCTCAACAAATTCAACAAGGTGGATATTGGCAGCAAGAGGAGGAGTTCTATTCAAGATCTGTGCAGCCACCACAACCTCCCCCACAACAATTCCAATCGAATTCAAGTATGCCTATGAGTTATGATGAAATTCGTAACGTACTAACCTCTTTGAAGCAGGGCTCACAACAAGAAGGGTATTGGCAGCCATCTGAGGAGATCTATCAAAAGCCATATGAACCACCACATCCTCAACCTGCCCAAACCAAATCAGGTTCGTCCGTTGATAATGATAGAATTCTTCAAGTACTAACCTCTTTGACGCAGGACATACAGAGCATAAAGAATCAAGCTAAAGAGGTGGACGATTTAAAGAAACAAATGGGGCAGATGGCGGAGTTCATAGGACAAATGCAAGAACAAAGCAAACTCTTCAACTCAACTATTGTCAATTCGATGGGAGATGTTGCAATTGCTGAAGTTATCACTTTAGAAAGTGGTATGGAGGTTGATGCTGAACCAAAAACGTCCAAACATACCCTAGAAGTGAACAAAGAGCTGCTGTTCAAAGAGAAGGAGGAAGATTCAGCCAAGACAAGCTTAGAAGAAGCCTTGTTGCAACACCCAATCATCTCTCATCCTTTGCCGCAGACCCCTAGTGCTTCTAAGCCATCCAGTCAAGGTAAGTTGGGTTCAAATTCAGTTCAATCTAATGTTATTCCTCCAAATGCACCTTTTCCTCGCAGATTTTTAATTCCCAAGAAAGATGAAAGTGAAACAGACATCGTGGAAGCCCTTCCCAAGGTGCAAAATGATATCCCGATTCTTGATACACCAAATCCAATTCCAAAATGTGTTGAATTTCTGAAAGAACCTGGTACATCAAGAAGAATGATTCAAGAGAAAGAAGTGGCTGGAGAATATCAAGAATGGATCAAAGAGGATGTTCATAAGACAATAAAACCAAAAGAAGTTGAATTTTATGACACGGGACAAGTTACAACCATCACATTCAATCTGGCCAAGTGCAAAATTCCTGAAACTTTCAACGATGTGGTGTTTGTCCTTGAGTTCTCGTCGGAGCAAACAAGTAAGCCACCTCCCCGAATTTCAATTCTGTTTTATACTAATATGTTGTTAATGATTCAGGCACCCACACTAGAATTTAAACCATTGCCGGATCATTTCAAGTATCACCTTCCATTCAAAGATCATGTCCATGCCGTGGCCTCCAATGAAGCATAATAGAAGGAAGAATCGTCCGGCTGGAAGACGTTAAAGCAAGCGCTTCTTGGGAGGCAACCCATGTGTTCAAACGAGAGAACGATGGAATTCTAGCTCCAAAACCAGATTTGCGTTCTTAAACTCTCTCTCTTTATTGCTTTTCCTTTGCCATTTTGTTATGTTAGTTAGTTGTGTTGATTGCTGTTTGCTTTCTGTGAGTATATGTTTGAAACATTGAGGACAATGTTTGGTTTAAGTGTGGGGGGGTAACAAAGTGTTTTTTTCATGAAATTCGTGGGTTTTTATCACCTATCACTTTGAATGTTGTTTTCAGTGTTTTTAAGTGTTTTTAAGCTGTTTTGGAGTCTTTTAGTGTGTTTTGACAAGAAAATCCGAAAATACCATAAAAATTTGAAAAATTGTTTTGAAAAACCCAAAAAGAGTTGTTTTTGTGTGTTTGTTTGTGTCTTAGGGTACCTTCCAACACAATGATGAGGATTTGGTTTTTAATTGCATAACTGTTAAAGAAAGTTACAAACTTGGATTGACGTTTGATATACTCTTTGGTTTATGCTTGGTTGTAGCTGACATTCATGAATTCACATGTAATCACAAAAAGGATAAAATCAGTTTTTGTAACATGCTTGAAGGAAGTAACTCAAACTAACGCTACAACCCTGAGAGACTTGAGCCTTTAACGTTCTTTGGAGAGTTAAAAATCTGTGCATTCTTTGTTTTCTAAAGTCGTTGCATGATCTCATTATTCTTTGCTTGGTTGATACTTGGAATGCGTTTCATCATTTAGTTCCAAATACTAGAACTCATACCCGTTTCATTCAAAGCATGAAATTGATTAGCATAACACATAATCAAGATGAAGTTGTTTAGTTTAAAACCAGAGCTAAAAAGCCTAACCCTTTGCATATGTATTGTAGGTTTAACCCTTTTTGAGCCTTGTTTAGCCTATGTTCTTTGTTTACCCACATTATCCTTACCTAGCCTAGATTAGGACCATCCATACCTTTGTTCTTGAAGCACAGTAATGCATGACTATGAATTCCCTTTGTTCGTTATTTGGGCGGCAAAACAAGTGTGGGGGAAGGGATTTATGTGTCTGATTGTGTGCCAACAAGACAAACGAGGGCACGGGTGAAGAAGCAGAAAGAAAAGGAAAAAAAAAAAAAAAGAAAAAGAAAAAAAAAAAAGAAAAATTCGTGTGAAAAAGAAAAGGAAAAGAAAAGTTGTGAAAAAGTATGAAAAGTGTTCAAAATAAGTGAGATTCAAGCTCACAAGTGTTGATTGTTGAAGAAGGGGTCCAAAAAGTTGAAATTGGCCCTAAGTATGTGTTTTCTTCCCCTTTGTGTTCAAAGTGTACGGCTGCATTCAAGAAAGGGAGTTCTAAGTGTCATATTCATTGCTTTGCTTGCTATTGCTTTAAGAACGTTCGTTTTCCTTACCTTTCTTTGTTAGCCAATACCCCCTAGCCCCGTTATAACCCTATACTTCAATCTTGAGTGTTGTGTGTTTCAATATGTGGAGTTTGGGATTGGTATGAGCATATGGTGTCCCTGGTTCTCGCGTCTAAGTAGTAGCATTCCGTTCATGAGATCATATCTATACATGCATTCCAGAAATTGCTTTCTTTGTCATAAACATATATGTGAGTATTAGTTTCATGTTTACATCAATCTTCTCACATATAACTAGTGTAGGGAGTGTAGTCAGAAAATCTGTGTGATTGAGTGCATATCTAGTAAGGAATTGAGGGATTCTCTAAGGCATGTTACTACATTCAAAATGTTGTTTTAATTGATTAAATGCGAGCTAATGTGTGGTAACTTTGATTAAGTATGTGCTCAAGGGTAGGGATAACTAAAATCTGTGGGAGTAATGATCTTTGGCATGTTATGTATCATTGAAGATCCCTGAGGTGAACGTTGGAAGGTTTAGGTTACGTTTTGTTTGTTTTGTTTTGCTTGAGGACTAGCAAAAGCTAAGTGTGGGGGAATTTGATAGGAGCATATTTATGCGACTTAGTTAGCTTGTTTTCATGCATTTACGTTGTTAGTTCTTAGTTAATTTAGTATTTTAAGCTATTTTCGTGTATTTGTAGGTTCAAAGTGTCAAGATGGCAAAAAGAAGCAATTTGGAGCACTCTAGAGCATTTTAGGGCCAAGATTGGGTAGTGCAAGCATGGAGGCAAGTTGATGGACGAAATTGAAGATATAAAGGCTTGAAATCAGCTAAGAAGATGGAAGAAAGAAATTGAAGATAAAGAAGATAAGGAATCAGTTCAAAAGAAGGAGAATTATCCAAAACATTATCCAAACAACCTTATCTTATCTTATCTTATCCAATCCTTACCTTATCTTATCCTAATCTTATCCTAACCTGTTTTCTTCAGTTTAGGGGACTTAAAACCTGATTTCTAGAAGTCTTATCCATTCTCCTACAAAAGTGGCGCCCCAAACTCTTCTAGAAACCCCAAAATCTGCCCAGAAACACATTCTCTCTAGAAGCCTAAAAATCTGGCGTCTCCCTCCTTTCTAGAAGGTCTTTTCCTTGCCTTGCAAGGCATTCCCTGCCCTTATCCCTTTGTGCCGTGGGTTTTAAGGCCCTTTCCCTCTTGGATTCTGATTGTTAGGACTTTTCCTTGTGGATTTGGGTTCTACAAATCCTTTTCAGAAATTAATTGGACCACAAATCCTTTTTCCTACATATTCTGCCGCACCTAGGGTCCTAATCCCTTGCTTATGCTGAGTCCAAGTCCTAAACTGATTCCCCTAGGGTTTGCCATGCTATATATACATATTTCCAAGCCTTGCCGCAGACCACCACCCATCCATACGAATTCTACACCCCCATATACATTCAGAAATCCATATTTTGCTGCAGAGAAGGGAAGACAGGGCCTTGCCGTGGCTTCCATTAGAGAGGGAGGAGTTCTTTCTTCTCTTGTTTCGTTTCATGTTTAATTTAACTTGCTTTTCAATTATGTTGAACATGTGGAACTAATTTCGTTTTAGTTAGAGGTGGATTCAAAGCCATGGACATATGTTTGATATGAATTGATTACCTTCAGTTATTGTTTCATAAATTGTGAATGTGATTTACTTATCTGTTTTATGAAGAACTTGTTCTTGTGTGTTGATTAAGGAGGCCTACTTAGTTTACATGCATGAATTTGATGCTAGGATATAAGGGAATTTCACCTAATCGTTAGGAACTTATATTCACAAGTAGTAAAGATTGCTAGTCACAATTGTGTTAAGTAAATCCTAGGCAAGAGTAACATGCGTATTCCATAGTTATGAATGCCTTGTCAATGTTTATGATTTCCATGGAACTTAATGATCTTTGATATGTAACTCTATCATGCGTATTCCATAGTTAGGGAACTTGATAAGAATAATTTGGTTGTGATGCGTTATCCATTCAATTCAATGAACTTAGGGAAATCTGAGAATTAATTAGTTCTATACAATTAATTTGGAGCATTGTCATTCATGGTTTATCGAAAGAATAACTGGAAATCAATTCGTATGCATATGTTCATGTGTGGAGAAGAACCCTCTAACTAGTTTTCACCCCTGAATTCACCTTTATCTCTTTCAATTTACTTTGTTTGCTTAAATCTGCTTAGTTTTGCTTAAATCGTCCAAAAACCCCCTTAGTTCTTAATTGAGTCTTAGTTTGTTTAAATTCGTCCAAATCTGTCTCCTTTTAGTGTTTTGAGTCTAACTAGTCCAAAAGTCATCCAATTCATCCCTTAGAATCTGTTTTGAGTCTGTTTAAGTTAGTTTGGTTGTTTGAGTCTATTTAGCCTGTTTTGAGTCTCTAGTGTCTAGAATCTGCCTAGTTGAGTTTTATTTGTTGTTTTAAGTTTGTTTTGTGTTATTTGAGTCAAGTTAGGTTGTTTTAAGTTGTTTGAAGTTAAAATTCGTTCAGATTGACCCATAGTACCTGTTTTCATTGTCTAGAGTCCAGTTTTAGTGTTTTAGAGTTTAATTTGTGTAGATTAGCATCCCTTCTAATCCCCGGCCTTAAACGATCCCTACTTTCATATACTACGTCGATAGGGTTTTAATTTGAGTGTCAAGTAATTCTCACATCAACGCCGTCTCAACCCTCCGATGATGGAAGTTGTGAAGAAGGAGATAATCAAGCTTTTGGATTGTGGAGTGATCTATCCAATTTCGAATAGTAGGTGGGTTTCACCCGTGCAATGTGTGCCAAAGAAATCTGGCGTGACAGTGGTAGCCAATGCCGACAATGAACTTGTTCCAACACGCATTCAAACCGGTTGGAGGATGTGTATCGACTATAAGAAGCTAAATGCCACCACGAGGAAAGATCACTTCCCATTGCCATTTATTGACCAAATGCTTGAGAGGTTAGCGGGTTATGCTTTCTATTGTTTTCTTGATGGTTATTCTGGTTATAATCAAATTGTCATAGCACTCGAGGATCAAGAAAAAACTACTTTCACATGCCCCTTTGGTACTTTTGCATATCGTCGCATGCCTTTTGGTTTATGTAATGCACCTGCCACATTTCAAAGATGCATGATGAGCATATTTTCTGATTATGTTGAGAAAATAATTGAAGTTTTCATGGACGATTTTAGCGTTTTTGGTGACTCCTTTGATAGTTGCTTTCATAATCTTAGTTTGATTCTAAAACGTTGCGTTGAAACTAACCTTGTTCTTAATTGGGAAAAATGTCATTTCATGGTTAAACAAGGCATAGTTCTAGGTCATATCATCTCTGAAAACGGCATTGAGGTTGATAAGTCAAAAATAGATCTTGTACGTCACTTACCCTCTCCGACTTCGGTTAGAGAGGTTCGTTCTTTTCTTGGCTATGCAGGTTTCTATCGCAGGTTTATCAAAGATTTCTCAAAGGTTGCACAACCTCTTTGCCGTCTCCTACAAAAAGAAGTGGCGTTTGAATTCACCAAGGAGTGCACGGCATCATTCAACCAACTCAAGGAGTTGTTGACCACGGCACCCATTATTGTTCCACCAGATTGGAGCCTACCTTTCGAGCTTATGTGTGATGCGTCCGATTATGCTTTAGGGGCTGTTTTGGGACAAAGAAAGGACAAGAGGCCGCATGTCATCTACTATGCCTCACGGACATTGAATGATGCCCAGTTGAACTATTCCACTACGGAAAAAGAACTTATTGCCGTTGTTTTTGCTTTAGATAAGTTTAGATCATATCTAATTGGTACTAAAGTAATTGTGTTCACTGACCATGCAGCATTGAAGTACTTGCTCACCAAAAAGGAGGCCAAGCCACGGCTAATTCGTTGGATATTGCTACTTCAAGAGTTCGACATTGAGATTCGTGACAGGAAGGGAAGTGAAAATGTGGTGGCTGACCATCTCAGCCGAATGGCGCATAACGAGGAGTCTCTACCTATTTTGGAGACATTCCCCGATGAACAATTGTTGTCCATAAAGGTTAGTGAGCCTTGGTATGCTGATTTGATGAACTTTTTGGTGTCAAAACGAATTCCAAGCAATTTCACTAGGCACCAACGTGATAAACTTAGACATGATGCACGGTTTTATGTGTGGGATGATCCATATTTATGGAAATTTTGCCCCGATCAAATTGTACGTCGATGTGTGCACGATTCTGAATTTCATTCAATTCTGAGTTTTTGTCATACGCATGTGGAGGGCACTTTGGCACACAAAGAACAGCCCTCAAAGTGTTACAATGTGGATTCTATTGGCCTAGTATTTTTAAAGATGCTAGAACTTTTTGTTTAACATGTGATAAATGCCAAAGAATGGGTAATATCAGTGCAAAGGACCAAATGCCGCAGGTTTCTATCCTAAATGTTGAAATTTTTGATGTTTGGGGTATTGATTTTATGGGTCCCTTTCCGTCATCGCATGGTTTTATGTATATTTTGCTTGCGGTTGATTATGTGTCAAAGTGGGTGGAAGCAAAAGCCACCCGGACTAATGATTCTAAAGTGGTTGCAGATTTTATTAGAACTAACATATTTGCAAGGTTTGGCATGCCACGAGTGATCATTAGTGATGGAGGGTCACACTTCTGCAACCGGACCATTGAGGCGTTATTGAGGACATACAACGTCAACCATAAGGTTTCTACACCTTACCATCCTCAAACAAATGGCCAAGCCGAGGTTTCTAACCGAGAGATCAAGCAAATACTAGAGAAGACCGTTGGGCCAACAAGGAAGGATTGGAGTTTACGGCTAGATGATGCACTTTGGGCGTATCGTACGGCATACAAAACCCCCATTGGGATGTCCCCCTTTCGGCTTGTCTATGGCAAGCCGTGCCATCTCCCCGTTGAGTTGGAACACAAAGCTCATTGGGCCGTCAAGAAGTTTAACATGAACCTAGATGAAGTGGGCAGTCATAGGAAATTCCAATTAAATGAGCTTGATGAGATACGGCATGAGGCATACGAGAATGCGAGCATTTACAAGCAAAAGACCAAAGCTTTCCATGACAACATGATCCGTGGGAAATCATTCTCAATTGGGCAGAAAGTGCTATTGTTCAATTCCTATTTACGATTGTTTCCCGGTAAGTTGCGTTCTAAGTGGATTGGACCGTTTGTTATTACTAATGTTTTTGTTCATGGTGCAGTCCAAATCCGAAGCTTGAAAACGGGGCATGAATTCAAGGTGAACGGGCATCATTTGGAGCCCTATTATGGGAACTTTGTGGAGCAAACCGTGGATGACATATCCTTGGATGCCGTGGGTACCAATCTGGAGTGACTGGGCGTTTCGTCCGGCTGTACGACGTTAAAGCAAGCGCTACTTGGGAGGCAACCCATGCATTCAACAAAGGAAGACCTAGGGAGCACTCCAATTCCAGATTTGCGTTCCTAAACCCTTCTCTTTGTTGTTGTTTTCGTTTCTGCCTTGTTTATTGTTGAGTTGCTGTTTTGTTTGTTTGTTGTTTATTTGTGTGAGTTTATGCTTGAAACATTGAGGACAATGTTTGATTTAAGTGTGGGGGGGTAACCAAAGTGTTTTTGATGCAAATTCGTAGGGTTTTATCACTCATAACTTCTAATGTTGTTCCTTGCTGTTTTTAAGTGTTTTTAAGCTGTTTTGGTGTGTTTTAGTGTGTTTTGACTTAAAAATCCGAAAATCCCATAAAAATTTGAAAAATTGTTTTAAAAAACCCAAAAAAAACGAGTTGTTTTTGTGTGTTTGTTTGTGTCTTAGGGTACCTTCCAACACAATGATGAGGATTTGGTTTGTAATTGCATGACTGTTAAAGAGAGTTGTAAACATGGATGAGAGTTTGATTTACTCTTTGGTTTATGCTTGGTTGTGGTTATAACTTATGAATTCACATGCAATCATAAAAGAAAAATCAGTTTTTGTAACATGCTTGAAGGAAGGAACTCAAACTAACGCTACAACCTTGTGAGACTTGAGCCTAAACGTTTATTTGGAGAGTTAATAATCTGTGCATTGTTGTTTTCTAAAGTCGTTGCATGATCTCATTATTCTTTGCTTGGTTGCAACTTAGAAGGCGTTTCATCATTTAGTTCCAAACACTAGAACTCATGCCCAATTCATTCTAAGCATGTTATTGATTTGCATAACATATTCAAGATGAAGTTGTGTAGTGACCACCATAGCCAAATTGCCGTATCTCCCTGTGCCATTGTGTTTTGTAGGTTTTAACCCCTTTGAGCCATGTTTAGCCTATGTTCTTTGTTAACCCACATTATCCTCACCTAGCCGAGATTAGGACCATCCATACCTCTGTTCTTGAAGCATAGTAATGCATGACTCAATATGAATTCCTTTTGATTATTGTTTGGCAGAAAACAAGTGTGGGGGAAGTGAGTTTTGTTGTGGGTGTGCCAAAGTCTTGCATGAGGCACGGGTAGAAAGAAAAGAAAAAAAAAAAAACGAGAAGAAGAAAAATTCGTGGAAAATAGAAAGAAAAAAAGAAAAAGTTGTGAAAAGAATGAAAAAGGAGTTGAAAAGATGTGAAAAAGAGTTCTCAAGTGTTGTTTGTTGAAGGAAGGGTCCAAAACATTGAATCCGGCCCTAATTGTTGCTTGAATCTTCCCTTTGTGTTTAAAAGTTGATTTCTGCATGCTAAAGGGAGTTCTAAGTGTTATATTCATTATTTTGCTTGCTATTGCTTTAAGAACGTTTGTTTTTCCTATCCTTTCGTTGTTAGCCAATACCCCAAGCCCCGTTACAACCCTTGACTTTAATCTTGAGTGTTGTGTGTTTCAATTTGTGGAGTTTGAATTTGGTAAGAGCATATGGTGTCACTGGTTCTCGCATCTAAGTAGTAGCGTTCCATTCATGAGATCATATCTAAACATGTTATTAACTCCGGAAATTGCTTTTCTTTGTTATATACATATGTGAGTATTAGTTTTCATATTTACATCAATCTTCTCACATATAACTAGTGTAGGGTGTGTAGTTAGAAAATTTGAGTGAAGATTGAGTGCATATCTTGTAAGGAATTGAAGGAATTCTCTAAGGCATGTTACTATATTCAAAATATCGTTTTAATTGATTATTTGTGAACTAGTAAGTAGTGACTATGATTAAGTATGTGCGTAAGCATAAAGATGGCTAAAATCTGTGGGAATGATGATTTTTAACATGTCATGTGCATTGGAAATCCCTGAGACAATTGTTGGAAGGTTTAGGTTGTTTTATACTTGTTTTGTTTCGTTTTGTTTTGCTCGAGGACTAGCAAAAGCTAAGTGTGGGGGAATTTGATAGGAGCATATTTATGCACCTTAGTTAGCTTGTTCTTGTGCATTTATGTTGTTTTTCCTTAGTTAAAGTAGTCTTTTAAGCTAGTTTGATGTATTTTCAGGTTTTAAGGGCAAAGTATGCAAAAGGATGCATTTTGGAGCCTTTTGGAGCACATTTGAGCTTGGAATGGATATCATATGCTTGGAGCCAAGAGGATGGACGAATTTGGAGTCCAAATGGAGTTAGGAATATGTTTCAAGGTTGGAGAAATAAATTCAAATCATTGAAGACAAGGAATCAGCTCAAAAGAAGGAGAATTATCCAAAACATTATCCAAAACAACCTTATCTTATCTTATCTTATCCAATCCTTATCCTATCTTAACTAACCTTATCCTATCCTAATCCTTTTCTAATTCAATTCCTGGTACAATGAGGGCTTATTTTCTGATTGGGGGACATTTAATTTAGGATTCTAGAACCCTAAGTCCTTGCCGCACCTAGCCTTCTAGAAAACCTGATTTCCTTGCCTTGCAAGGCTTTCTAGAAGCCCTATCCTTCTTTATCCAAATCTGCCGCACCTTAGGCCCTTTCCCATGAGAAATCTGATTGTTTTGAACCTATTTCTGGATGGATTTGGCTTTCTAGAAGTCCTAATCTGATTCACCTAGGGTTTTTGGTGCTTATATATATATATATATATTTCTCCACCCTTTGCCGTACACACCACCCTCCATATACATCATTCACGGTAGAAATCATCCACCACTCTCTGCCGCACCCATCCTTCACCATTCTCCATAGTTTCTGACCTAATTCACTCCCTGCCGCACCATACATCCATCCTAGCCATTAACCCAGCCTTCTACACCATTCATAACCCCCAAAATCTGTCCCTAGACCTTGTGCCGCAGCAAAGAGGAGGAGAAGGAGCCTTGGACGTGCATGCCATTCAAGTTTGAATTGCTAGAAGTTTTAGGTGTTTCCTTTCCTTTGATTTCAATGTTTAAATTCAATACTCTTTGTTCTGTGAGTATGAGGAATAAACCCCCTCTGGCTAGAGGGGGATTCGAAACCATGTTTATGCTTGCTATATGACTTGATTACCTCTAATTGCGTTTCATAAATTGTGAATTCAATTTACTTATCTGTTCATATTAAAACTGATTTGTGTGTGTTGATTGAGGTGGCAAACTTAGTTGCATGCATAAATCTAATGCTAGGATATAAGGAAGTTTCACCTAATCGTTACAGAATTATATTCACAAGTAGTAAAGGTTGATGATCTCAATTGTGTTAAGTAAATTCTTGGCATAAGTTTCATGCAATTCATAGTAACGAATGCCTCGTCAATGCTTATGGTTTTCATAGAACTTAATGATTCTTGCTTGTATCTGTATTATGCAATTCATGTAGGGAACTTGTGGGGAATGCTTTGGGTTGTCGTATGCAATCATCCAATTCAATAACGTTAGGAAAATCTGAGGGTTAATTAGTGCAATTCACGGTTAATCTGGGGCGTTGAGAATCCATGGTTTATTGAAAAGCAATTAGAAATCGTTTTGTATGCAAGTATGACATGTGTGGAGAAGAACCCCTTAGCTAGCCTTCCATCCATTCACTTTAACCAATTTCGTTTTACAATCTGTTTTGTTTTACAAAGTTTTTGTTTGTTTTCAATTTCGTCAAAACCAATTCCCCCTTTATTTTGAAGTGTCAATTTAGTTAGAAATCAATTTAGTTTGTGTTTTTAAGTGTCTTGAGTCAAGTTATAAACTGTTTTCGTCCAAATTCTTCCTTAGTGCTCAAAACTGCCCAGAAAGTGGTTTTAAGGCAGTTTTGAGTGTTTGTTTGCTGTTTTGAGTCTTTTGGTTTGTCTTAGTGTTTTAAAGTATAGTTTTGCATTCTTTGAGTCTAATTTAGTGTTTTAACTTTGTTTTAAGTTTTTGAGTCAGTTTTCAAGTGATTTAGCAATCCCTCATAATCCTTGGCCTAGAACGATCCCTACTTACATACTTTGCTACAATTGATAAAAAGAGGGTTTAATTTGTGTGCTTATATATTTCGCATCAGTCCTCCATGTCAAGTACGTAGAAATCCGCTGGAAAAATCAGATGATCAACCTGCACCAAAACATCTTCCAAAACCCCTTTTGGATATGCGTTAGAATGATCGGCCAATTGAATAATCACACCATCATTTTTCAACTTGCCTAAGTTCATAGATGCATAAATAGAATAAGGCATGACATTAATTGATGCACCTAAGTCTAACATGGCAGATTCAAAACGAGTATTGCCAATAACACAAGGAATTGTAAAACTACCCGGATCTTTGCATTTAGGGGGCAGTTTACGTTGCAAGATGGCTGAGACATTTTCACTCATATGCACCACTTCTTTCTCGTGAATTCGTTTCTTGGTTGTGCAAAGCTTCTTTAAAAACTTAGCATACTTCGGAATTTGCTTTATTGCATCAAGAAGCGGAATATTGACTTGCACTTTCCTAAAGGTCTCTAGAACATCCTTTTCATTCTCTTCACCCTTAGCTTGTAAGAACCTACGAGGGAAAGGCACATTTGATGGAATAACGTTAGAAGGAACCCAATTTCGACCTACCTTAGTTAAAGAGGACGGCAGAGGGTGCTTAGGAGGCTGCGGCAAGGGTGGTTCTACCCTTGCCGCAGGTTCTGCTTGCTCCTCCTCTTCAATCAGCAACTTCTCAACCTCATTGGAATGTGATTTGGAAGGTTGGGGATCAGATCCAACTTGTTTTCCATTTCGCAAGCTCATGGCTTTGGCAGATTCGAATCCTCCCTTTGGGTTGACAACGGTTGAACTAGGCAACTTGCCTGGTTCTCGAAATTGTCCCACAAACTCTGCAATCTGCCCAATTTGCTTCTCCAATTGATCCACCCTTTTTTCTTGGCTTTGCTTTGCTTTGGTTTGATTTTCCTGCCCTTGAGACAAATTGGTGAGTAATTTAAGAAGTGTGTCATTATCCAAAGAAATACCTGAAGTGTTTTGGGCAACTTGTTGTGGGGCTTGTGTGGGTGCATATTGATTTGAATAGAAGCCCGGGAGTTGCTGCCTAAAGCCTCCTTGTTGTTGGGATTGTTGGGGCTCCCTCCATTTGAAATTTGGGTGGTCTCTCCAACCTGGATTGTAGGTATTAGAGTATGGATCATTGCTTGGCTGGTTTTGGCCTCCAAAACTCACAGCATTGGCAGATTCCCATCCACCATTCTCAATTAATTGAGGACATTTCTCAGATTGGTGGCCTTGAATGGAGCACACTCCACATACATTGGAGGACATTCCTTGTGTTTTACATCCTTCCATAAACTGCGAAAACATAGAAGTAAGGTTAGTGATTTGAGATTGTAAATCAGAAACGGCACTTACCTCATTTACTTGCTGCCGTGAGTTGCTTCTTTGTCCAACACCCTCATATTGTTGTGCATTATGTGCTCGGTTTGCAATTAGAGTCTTGGCAGCCACCGGAGTCATGTCAACCAATGCACCACCCGCTGAGGCATCTAACATTTGGCGTTCAATGGGGAGGAGTCCTTCGTAGAAGTATTGGATGATCAGCTCCTCCTTCATTTGGTGCTGTGGACATGAAGCAACAAGAGTTTTAAAACGTTCATAATAAGTGGGAAACGATTCACCTTCATTTTGCTGAATGCCACTAATCCTTTTGCGTAGAAGAATGACTCGAGAAGTTGGGAAAAACTTCTCCAAGAATGCCCGTTTCATGCTCTCCCAAGATGTGACAGTTCCCGGGGCTAGTTCATACAACCAATCTTTAGCTTTGTCCATTAGGGAGAATGGAAAAGCCTTCATCTTCAAGATGCTGCCATCAATATTGATAGGGGTCATGCTTGAACACACCATTTCGAACTCCTTCAAGTGCTTGTTTGGATCCTCCATGGATAGCCCATGGAACTTCGGGATGTGGTGCAACAAACTGGACTTCAATTCAAACTCATCAGTCTTGTCTTGAGTAGCCGTGGGGTATTGGATGCATAGGGGTGTGGCATTGTCCAATCCCGAAGCAGAGAGCTCCTTGATTGTTCGATTGTCCGCTGCCATGACTTGTACCTCTTCCACAACCTGTGCCGTGGGGTCTTCTTCCTCTTCTAGCACTGGTTCTTCAAACTCAGGTTCAGGGCTAGATGGATTAGATGCTTGTTGATTCCTCTGCCTTCTCAAATTCCTCTCAAAATTGTCGTCAAAGTCCAAAATATTCTTATGAACAGGTTGAGAGCTTCGAGTCATAAACTAGTACCTAAAAATAGGAAACAGAACAAATTTAGAATCTTAAACAAATTAAAAGTAAACAGAAAGAAAAGATCCAAGGGATTAGCAACTTTGCTAATCCCCGGCAACGGCGCCAAAAATTTGATGCGATGTAAAACAGCATGATGTGATATAAGTTAAGCACTCAAATTAAACCCTCTTTTTGACAGTTGTAGTATATGTATAAGTAGGGATCGTTCTAAACCGGGGATTAGGAGGGATTGCTAAAACCTCTAAACTGACTCTAAAACACAAAAACAAAGTTAAAAACGTATGGAAAGACTCAAGGGACTCAAAACAAGCTAAAAACACTCAAAACTGCCTAAAAACACAATCTGGGCAGTTTTGGACTCTAAACACTTCTTTGGACGAATTTAAGGTTTTGACTTGACTCAAAAGACTCTAAAACACAAACAAAACAGATTTTAGACACTTTGAAACAAGAAAGTAAAAGGGGGTTTTGGTTTTTGACGAATTTAAAACTAAAAACAGAAACTTTGCATAAAAACTTTAGAAAAAACGATTTTTGATGAATTAAGAAGGGTGAAAGGCTAGTTAGAGGGTCCTTCTCCACACATGATATATGCATTTGAACCAATTTCCAGTTATTATTCCTTTAGACTTGAATGACAACACCCCAAGTTAACCGTGACAGCACAAATTAACCCTCAGATTTTCCTTAGTTCATTGAATTGAATGGAAGATGCATTACAACCAAATTATCCTTTTCAAGTCTCCTAACTATGACAGCATGATAGAATACATATCAAAGGTCATTACGTTCTTTGAAAATCATAAGTGTTGACGAGGCATTCATAACTATGACAGCATGATACTCTTGCCTAGGACTTACTTAACATGATTGTGACTAGCAACCTTTACTACTTGCGAATATAAGTTCATAACGATTAGGTGAAACTCCCTTATACTCTAGCATCAAATTCATGCATGCAAATTAAGTGTCGACCCCCAATTAACACACACAAACAAGTCTTTAATAACTCAGTTAAGCAAATCACATTCTCGTCTTAAGAAACAATAACTAGATGTAATCAATTCATATAAAACATATAATCATGACTTCAAATTCACCTCTAACTATAAAGAAATTAGTTCCTCATGTCCACAAACAAACAAACATAAATAAACTTAAACATTGAACAAAGATAGAAAACACCTAGAAAATGCTCCAGAGTCCTTTCTTCCTTGCAAGCTGCGGCACAAGAGGGTATGGCTGATTTGTGGTGTAGAGATATGTGAATGAGAGATGGTGTGTTGAATGGTGCAGCAAATATGTGAATATATAGAGGGAGGGTGCGGCACAATTAGATGGTGTAGGAAAAGGATTACAAAATGTAGTTTGTGTAGGAAAATAAAACACAATCCTAAGGGGAAAGGGTTTATGTAATCCTAGCAGGAAATAGGACATCTAGAAGACCAAAAACCAAAGGGAATTAGGCTAAAGGTGCGGCTGGATCATGCATCTAGAAGGCTTGGGGCGCCACCTTTTTAGGGACTTCTAGAAAGAGTGTTATTTGGCTGATTTTGGGGTTTCTAGAAGGGGATAGGTGCGGCACCTTTATAGGAAGGGATAAGGTTCCTAGAAATCAGGTTTTAAGGTCTCCTAAACTGAAATTGAATCCCTTTTTGCAGCAGGAATTAAGTTAAGAAAGGATTAGGATAGGATAAGATAAGGATAAGATAAGGTAGTTTTGGATAATGTTTTGGATAATTCTCCTTCTTTGTAGCTGATTCCTTATCTTCTTTGACTTGGATTTATTTCTTCAACTCTTTTGCACATTCCTAGCCTCTCTTGAACTTCAAATTCGTCCATCCATCTTGCTCCAATCTTGTGCTATCCATTCCAAGCCCAAAACTGCTCTAAAATTCTCCAAATTGCATCCTTTTGCATACTTTGCTTCTAGGACCTATAAACACACGAAAATGACTTAAGACACTATAATAAACAACAAATAACTAAGTAAATGTAAGAAAACACACTAACTAAGTCGCACAAATATGCTCCTATCAAATTCCCCCACACTTAGCTTTTGCTAGTCCTCGAGCAAAACAAAACAAACAAAACAAAACCTAAACCTTCCAACATTCGCCTCAGGGATTTCCAATGGTACATAACATGTTAAAAATCATTACTTACATAGATTTTAGTTATCCTCTGATAGGAGCATATTTATGCTACTTAGTTAGTGTGTTTCCTTGCATTTGCTTAGCTATTTGTTGCTTAGTATAGTGTTTAAAGTCATTTTCGTGTGTTTTTAGGTCCAAGAAGCAAAGTTGGCAAAAAGATGCATTTTGGAGCATTTTAGAGCAAATCTGGGCTTGGAATGGATAGCACAAGCAATGGGCATGAAGATGGACGAATTTGGAGTTTAAATGGAGTTGGGAATATGTTTCAAGGTTGGAGAAATAAATTCAAATCATTGAAGATAAGGAATCAGCTCAAAAGAAGGAGGATTATCCAAAACATTATCCAAACAACCTTATCTTATCTTATCTTATCCAATCCTTATCTTAACAAACCTTATCCTATCCTAATCCTTTTCTAATTTAATTCCTGGTACAATGAGGGTTTATTTTCTGATTGGGGGACATTTAAATTAAGTTTCTAGAAACCCTAAGCCTTGCCACACCTAGCTTTCCAGAAAACCTGATTTCCTTGCCTTGCAAGGCTTTCTAGAAGCCTTATCCCTCCTTATCCAAGTCTGCCGCACCTTAGGCCCTTTCCCATTGGAAATCTGATTGTTTTGAGCCTATTTCTGGATGGATTTGGCTTTCTAGAAGTCCTAATCTGATTCACCTAGGGTTTTGGTGCCTATATATATACTAATCAATCCTTTGCCGTGTACACCACCCTCCACACACAACCATTCACGCCAGAAATCATCCACCACTCCCTGCCGTGCCATATCATCCACACAAACCCAGAAAACCCCTCTTGTGCTGCAGCTATTCAAGGAAGGAAGGAGAAGGTGCCACTCTAAGTCGTGACTACTGCTAGAGCGTTCTTAGGTGTTGTCTATCCTTGTTTTCAATGTTTCAATTCAGTTTTCTTTGTTTAATTGCTATCATGAGGAACTAAACCCCTATTAGTTAGAGGGGGAATTTGAAGCCATGAATATATGTTTCTTATGATTTGATTTACTCCAGTTATGATTTCATAAATTGTGAATGAGGTTTGCTTAACTGTTTTATTAAGAACTTGTTCTTGTGTGTTGATTAAGGATGCATACTTAGTTGACATGCATGAATTTGATGCTAGAATATAAGGGAATTTCACCTAATCGTTATGAACTTATATTCACAAGTAGTAAAGGTTGCTAGTCACAATCATGTTAAGTAAACCCTAGGCTGGATTAACATGCGTCTTCCATAGTTATGAATGCCTTGTCAATGTTCATGATTTCCATTGAACTTAATGATCTTTGTTGAATGTCCCTATCATGCGTATTCCATAGTTAGGGAGTTTGAGAAAGAATAATTTGGTTGTGATGCGTTATCCATTCAATTCAATGAATCTAGGGAAATCTGGGAATTGATTAGTTCAATACAATTAATTCGGAACATTGTCATTCATGGTTTATCGAAAGAGTAACTGGGAATCAAGTTGTATGCATATGTTTATGTGTGGATAAGGATCCCTCTAACTAGCCATTCACCCATTTAAATCACCAATTTCGTGCCTTTTTAAGTTGTCTTTACAATTCTGTTTTGCTTAAGTTTAAATCCGTTTTCAAACAATCCCTTGCTTTTAATTTGTGTTAAGATAGTCTAAATTCGTCAAATCTTGAGTCTTTTAGTCTTTTGAGTCAATTTGAGTCTTAATTTCGTTCAAATCAATCTTAGGTGTTAGTTTAGAGTCTAGATAACTTGTTTTGTGTGTTTTAGGTCTATTTAGCTTGTTTTGAGTCTTTAGAGTCCAGAAACTGTTTAATTGAATTCTATTTGCTGTTTTGAGTTTGTTTTGAGTTATTTGAGTCAAGTTAGGTTGTTTAAAGGTGTCTAGAGTTAAAATTCGTCCAAATTGATCATAGTACCTGTTTTCATTGTCTAGAGTCCAGTTTTAGTGTTTTAGAGTTTAATTTGTATAGATTAGCATCCCTTCTAATCCCCGGCCTTAAACGATCCCTACTTTCATATACTACGTCGATAGGGTTTTAATTTGAGTGTCAAGTTAATTTTCACATCATCCTCACTCTCGAGCACATACTTAATCAAAGTTACCACACACTAGCTCGCATCCAATCAATTAAAACAACTTTTTGAATGTAATAACATGCCTTAGAGAATCCTTCAATTCCTTACTAGATATGCACTCTTATTTTCACACAGATTTTCTGACTACACTCCCTACACTAGGTATATGTGAGAAGATTGATGTAAATATGAAAACTAAACACTCACATAAGTATATAACAAAGAAAGCATTTTCTGGAATTATTAATGCATGTATATATATGTTTTCATGAATGGAGTGCCACTACTTAGACGCGAGAACCAGGGATTCCATATGCTCATACCAATCCCAAACTCCACATATTGAAACACATAACAATCAAGATTGAAGTCAAAAGGGTTGTAACGAGGCTAAGGGTATTGGCTAACAAAGAAAGGTAAGGAAAACAAACGTTCTTAAAGCAATAGCAAGCAAAGCAATGAAATCAACACTTAGAACTCCCTTAACAATGCAGCCACAAACTTTGAAAACAAAGGGGAAGATCACACATACTTAGGGCCAAATTCAACTTTTTGGACCCTTTCTTCAACAACCAACACTTGTGAGCTTTAATCTCACTTATTTTGAACACTTTTCACATACTTTTCTTTTTCTTTTCTTTTTCTCACGAATTTTCTTCTTTTTTTTCTTTTTTTTCTTCTACCCGTGCCCTTTTGTTTTTCTTGGCACACAAAATCACCAAAAACCTTCCCCCACACTTGTTTGCTGCCCAATAACGAACAAAGGGAATTCACTCTAGGTCATGCTACACTACGCCTTAACAACAAGGGTAAGAATGGTCCTAATCTAGGCTAGGTAAGGATAATGTGGTTAACAAAGAAAATAGGCTAAATATGGCTCAAAGGGGCTAAACCTACAATACATATGCAAAGGGTTGGGCTTTTTGGCTCTGGTTTTAACTAAACAACTTCTTCTTGTTATATATTATGCTAATCAATTTTAGTTTTGAATGAGATGGGCATGAGTTCTAGTATTTGGAACTATATGATGAAATGCATTCTAAGTAGCAACCAAGCAAAGAATGATGAGATCATGCAACGACTTTAGAAAACAACAAATGCACAGATTTTTAACTCTCCAAAGAACGTATAGGCTCAAGTCTCTCAAGGTTGTAGCGTTAGTTTGAGTTACTTCCTTCAAGCATGTTACAAAAACTGATTTTATCCTTTTTGTGATTACATGTGAATTCATGAATGACAACTATAACCAAGCATAAACCAAAGAGCATATCAAACTTCAATCCATGTTTGTAACTTTCTTTATCAGTCATGCAATTAAAAACCAAATCCTCATCATTGTGTTGGAAGGTACCTAAGACACAAACACACAAAAACGACTCTTTTTGTGATTTTTCAAAACGTTGTCGATTTTTTTTTTTTTTTTTCGTATTTTTCTTTCAAGACACATAAAAACACTTCAAAACACACTAAAAACACTCAAAAACAGTGAAAACAACCTTAGAAGTGATAGGTGATAAAAACCTACGAATTTTTCAATGAAAACACTTGTTTACCCCCCCACACTTAAACTAAACATTGTCCTCAATGTTTCAAGCATAGACTCACACACAAGCAAGCAAACAACACAACAAACAAATAGGAAAAATATGCAAAGTAAAAGCAATAAAGAGTAGGGTTTAGAAACGCAAATCTGGTTATGGAGCCGGAGATTCCTAGGTCTTCTTTATTTGCATGGGTTGCCTCCCAAGAAGCGCTTGCTTTAACGTCTTCTAGCCAGACGAATCCTTCAATTATGCTTCATTGGAGGCCACGACATTAAGGGTTATGTCCTCCGTGATGTGCTCTTCAAAGTGCTCATAGTAAGGCTTCAAACGTTGTCCATTCACTTTGAACTCTTGTCCCGTCTTTAAACTTTGAATTTGGACTGCACCATGAGGAAATACATTAGTAACAATAAACGGACCAATCCACTTAGAACGTAACTTACCTGGAAATAATCGAAGACGGGAATTGAAAAGTAGAACTTTCTGCCCATTTGAGAACGTTTTGGTTCGAATCATCTTGTCATGAAAAGCCTTCGTCTTCTCTTTGTAAATTCGCGCATTCTCGTAAGCTTCATTCCTAATCTCCTCAAGCTCGTTCAATTGAAGCTTCCTATGGATTCCTGCTGCATCTATGTCCATATTGCAGGTCTTGACTGCCCAATACGCCTTGTGCTCCAATTCAACGGGAAGATGGCATGGTTTCCCAAAGATGAGCCGAAATGGGGACATGCCAAGGGGTGTTTTGTAGGCTGTACGATACGCCCACAATGCATCATTTAAACGCAAACTCCAATCTTTGCGGTTTGGCCCTACAGTTTTCTCCAAAATCTGCTTAATTTCTCTATTTGAGACCTCGGCTTGCCCACTTGTTTGAGGGTGATAAGGTGTTGCCACCTTATGCGTGACGTTATATTTCTTGAGTAGCGCCTCAATGGTTCGATTGCAAAAGTGTGAACCCCCATCACTGATAAGAACTCTTGGCATTCCAAATCTGGCAAATATGTTAGTTCTAACAAAATCTGCAACCGCTTTAGAATCATTAGTACGGGTGGCTTTTGCTTCCACCCATTTTGAAACATAATCAACCGCAAGTAGAATGTAAACAAAACCATGAGATGAAGGAAAAGGACCCTTGAAATCAATGCCCCAAACATCAAAAATTTCGACACCAAAGATAGAGACCTGCGGCATTTGGTCTTTTGGTCCTATGTTTCCGGTTCTTTGACAACGATCACATGTTATGCAAAAAGTTCTAGCATCCTTAAAGATAGTAGGCCAATAAAAACCACATTCAAGTACTTTACGTGCAGTCCTTTGAGTGCCAAAGTGACCTCCACATGCATAAGTGTGACAAAAATTTAGAATTGAATGAATTTCAGAATCATGCACAAGTAAAGGGGGGATTGGGTTTTGACGAATTTGAAAACAAAACAAGAAACTTAAAGTACTAATGAAATCTGCACGAAATTGGGTGAAAACTATGGATGATGGGATAGCTAGGAGGTTCTTCTCCACACATGACACACTTGCATACAAAACGATTTCCAGTTGCTTTCCATAAACCACGAATCCTCAACGCCCCAGATTAACCGTGAATTGCACTAATTAACCCTCAGATTTTCCTAATTTTATTGAATTGGATGATTGCATACGACAACCCAAAGCATTCCCCACAAGTTCCCTACATGAATTGCAT
Source organism: Heteromeles arbutifolia (assembly GCA_024362995.1). Classification (NCBI taxonomy): domain Eukaryota; kingdom Viridiplantae; phylum Streptophyta; class Magnoliopsida; order Rosales; family Rosaceae; genus Heteromeles; species Heteromeles arbutifolia. The sequence goes on from JANCRC010000012.1 coordinate 22,418,243, forward strand.
AATAGAGATACAAGCAAGGATCATTAAGTTCTATGAAAATCATAAGCATTGACGAGGCACTTGTAACTATGAATTGCATAATACTTATGCCAAGAATTTACTTAACGCGATCGTGACTAGCAACCTTCACTACTTGTGAATATAAGTTCATAACGATTAGGTGAAACTCCCTTATATTCTAGCATCAAATTCATGCATGCAAATTAAGTTGGCCACCTCAATCAACACACACAAATCAGTTATAATATGAACAGATAAGTAAATTGAATTCACAACTTATGAATCACAACTAGATGTAATCAAATCATATTGCAAGTATAATCATGGTTTCGAATCCGCCCCCTAGCTAAGAGGGGTTTAGTTCCTCATACTCACAGAACAAAGATTATTGAATTGAAACATTGAAAACAAAAGAAAGATTACACCTAAAACGTTCCAGCAATCCTAACTCGAATGGCAAGCACGTCCAAGGGCTCTCCTCCTTCCTCTTTGCTGCGGCACAAGGGTTGGTGGTGAGTTTTAGGGGTTATGAATGGTGTTGGGTGGTAGAGGATGGATAGGTAGATAGGTGGATGGAAGGTGGATTTTCGTCAAAAAGTGTGTAGAGAATCTGTTCAGAGAGTGAGAGAGCCTAAATGGTGGGGATGGCTTTATTTATAGGGCTAGGGTTGAAAGGCAATCAGAAAATAATAGGAAAGGTTCATAACTTAGCTAATTTGTCTCACAATTTAATAGGTAAGAAAGAATCAGAAAATCAAAGAGAAATAGGAATGTGAAATTCGGCAGAATTGTATAGGAGAAAAAAAGAATGTGTTTAAAGGTCAGAAAATAGGAAAGAGAGGCCTCCCCTTGTGCAGCAAGGCTAGGTACTAAAGGGGAAGGTGTTTTATGACAGAAAATAGGCAAGTAAGGTGCAGGAATTAAAGAGAATAGGAAAGGAAATTCGGCAGAATTGTGTAGGACAGATTCAGGAATGTGTTTTGAGGCACAAAATAGGTAAGAATCCTCTCCCCTTGTGTGGCAAGAATTGAAACAAAAGGGAATGTAATTTTGGGTCAGAAAATAGGTAAGAAGAGGATCCCTTGTGCGGCAAGATTGTGAAGAGAAAGGGAAAGGCACTTATGTGGCAGATTTTGGAAGAAAAGGGAAAGGAGATATGCGGCAAGGTTAGGGAAAGGTTCTAGGACTTCTAGAAATATGTAATGAGGCAACCTAACATGTTTTGAAACCCTTTTATGGCTGGAACATAGGTGAGGAAGGATTAGGAAACTCTAAGCCAAGAATAGAAACTTTCAAGAATGGAAACCTCCAAGAATAGAAACTTCCAACTTTAGAAACTTTGGCTTCCAATTTTGAACTCTTCATTCTTCATTCAATCCTAAGCTCATTTGATCTTCAATTTCGTCCATTCACTTAGTTCCAAGCATGTGCAATCCATTCCAAGCCCAAAACTGCTCCAAAAGGCACCAAAATGCACTTTCTTGCTCCTTTAGCCCTTAGAACCTGAAAACACACGAAAATGGCTTAAAAGACTAAAATAACTAAGAACTACCAACCTAAATGCAAGGAAACAAGCTAACTAAGTGATGTAAATATGCTCCTATCAAATACCCCCACACTTAGCTTTTGCTAGTCCTCGAGCAAAACAAAAGAAACAAAACTCAATCTAAACCTTCCAACATTTGCCTTAGGGATTTCCAATGCACATGACATATTAAAAATCATCACTTACACAGATTTTAGTCATCCTTACCCTTGAGCACATACTTAATCACAGTCACCACTTACTAGTTCACATTTAACCAATTAAAACGATGTTTTGAATGTAGTAACATGCCTTAGAGAATTCACTCAATTCCTTACAAGTTATGCACTCAATTTTCACACACATTTTCTGACTACACACCCTACACTAGGTATATGTGAGAAGATTGATGTAAACATGAAAACGAACACTCACATATGTTATAGCAAAGAAAGCAATTTCTGGAGTTAATAATGCATATATGAATATGATCTCATGAATGGAATGCTACTACTTAGATGCGAGAACCAGTGACACCATATGCTCATACCAATTCCAAACTCCACATATTGAAACACACAACACCCAAGATCGAAGTTAAAGGGTTGTAACGGGGCTTGGGGGTATTGGGTAAGAAAGAAAGGATATGGAAAACAAGGGTTCTTAAAGAATAGCAAGCAAAGCAATGAAATCAACACTTATAATTCACTTTGGAATACAGAAATTTAACTTTGAACAAAAAGGGGAGATATACACATTTTAGGGCCAAATTTGATGTTTTGGACCCTTTCTTCAACAATCAATACTCTTAAACTCATTCTTTCTTCTTTTCAAACTCTTTTTCATTCTTTTCACAACTTTTTCTTTTTCTTTTCTTTTTTCCACGAATTTTCTTTTCATTTTCTCAAACCCGTGCCTTATTACTTTTTTTTGGCAGACACACACACACATCCCTTCCCCCACACTTGATTTACTGCATAATGTAGATCAAAAGGAATTCATTCTATGTCATGCTTCACTATCCTTTAAGAACAAGGGTATGGATAATCCTAAACTAGGCTAGGTAAGGATAATGGGGTTAACATAGAACATAGGCTAAACAAGGCTCAAACGGGTTTAAACCTACAAAACATATAACACAGGGGGTTCGGCTATTTGGCTGTGGTGGTTCACTAATTAACTTCATCTTGATCGTGTGTTATGCAAATCAATGTCATGCTTTGAATGGAATGGGCATGAGTTCTAGTGTTTGGAACTAAATGATGAAACGCCTTCTAAGTAGCAACCAAGCAATGAATAATGAGATCATGCAACGATTTTAGAAAACAAGAATGCACAGAATATTAACTCTCCAAAAGAACGTTTTAGGCTCAAGTCTCACAAGGTTGTAGCATTAATTTGAGTTCTTTCCTTCAAGCATGTTACAAAAACTGATTTTTCCTTTATGATTGCATGTGAATTCATAAATTATAACCATAACCAAGCATAAACCAAAGACATATCAAACTTTCATCCATGTTTATAACTCTCTTTAGCAGTCATGTAAAACCAAATCCTCATCATTGTGTTGGAAGGTACCTAAGACACAAACACACCAAAACAACACAAAAACAACTCTTTTTGGGTTTTTCAAAACAATTTTTCAAATTTTTATGAGATTTTCGGATTTTTATGTCAAGACACACTAAAACACTCCAAAACAGCTTAAAAACACTGAAAAACAGCAAGGAACAACTTTTGAAGTAATGGGTGATAAAATCCCACGAATTTGCATAAAAAACACTTTGTTACCCCCCCACACTTAAATCAAACATTGTCCTCAATGTTTCAAGCATAAACTCACAGAAAGCAAACAAATAACACAACTAACAAACATGACAAGATAGAGGCAGTAAAAAGAAGGGCGAACGCAAATCTGGTTGTTGGGTGATTCCTAGAACTTCCTTCGTTAAATGCATGGGTTGCCTGCCAAGAAGCGCTTGCTTTAATGTCGTGCAGCTGGACGATACCTCCAATTAAGCTTCATTGGAGGCCATGACATGGAATTTATCTTTGAAGGGAAGGTGATACTTGAAATGATCCGGCAATGGTTTAAATTCTAGTGTGGGTGCCTGAATCATTAAAATGAGCCAGTTAGTAGAAAACAGAATTGAAATTGGAGAAAATGGCTTACTTGCTTGCTCCGACACAAACTCAATTACAAACACCACATTTTTGAATGTTTCAGGAATGTTGGACTTGGCCAGATTGACTAGGATGGTTGTGACTTGTCCCGTGTCCTCAAACTCAACTTCTTTGGGCTTTGTTGTCTCATATATGTCCTCTTTGATGAATTCTTCATACGCTCCAGCCACTTCCTTCTCTTGAATCCTTCTTCTTGATGTACAAAGTTCTTTGAACACTTCAAGACAATCTGGAACTTGATTTGGTGTGCCAAGAATTGGGATATCACTTTGCACCTTTGGAATGGCTTCCACAATGTCTTTTTCACTCTCATCTTTCTTGGGAATTAAAAACCTGCGAGGAAAAGGTGCATTCGGAGGAATAACATTAGAATGAATTGAGTTTGGAACAATATTACCAGAGTTGGACGGCCTAGGGACTCTAGGAGGCTGCGGCAAGGGTTGTTCTTCCCTTGCCGTGGGTGTGGCCTCCTCCCCCTCTTCTAGCAACAGCAATTCATCCACGTTCAGGCTGTGTTTGGACAGTTCTGGGTCAGCTAAGATTATTGAATTGAAACATTGAAAACAAAAGAAAGATTACACCTAAAACGTTCCAGCAATCCTAACTCGAATGGCAAGCACGTCCAAGGGCTCTCCTCCTTCCTCTTTGCTGCGGCACAAGGGTTGGTGGTAAGTTTTGGGGGTTATGAATGGTGTTGGGTGGTAGAGGATGGATAGGTAGATAGGTGGATGGAAGGTGGATTTTCGTCAGAAAGTGTGTAGAGAATCTGTTCAGAGAGGGAGAGAAACTAAATGGTGCGGATGGCTTTATTTATAGGGCTAGGGTTGAAAGGCAATCAGAAAATAATAGGAAAGGTTCAATACTTAGCTATTTTGGTTCCACAATTGAATAGGTAAGAAAGAATCAGAATTTCAAAGAGAATAAGAAAGTGAAATTCGGCAGAATATGTAGGAGAGAAAAGGAATGTGTTTTAAAGGTCAGAAATTAAGAGAGAAAGGGAAAGAAGGTGTGGCATTGACTTGCAAGAGAAAGGGGAAGTATTTTTGGGCAGAAAATAGGCAAGAAAACCTCTCCCTTGTGCAGCAAGGATTGCAACAAAAGAGGAATGTGTTTTATGACAGAAAATAGGCAAGTAAGGTGCAGGAATTAAAGAGAATAGGAAAGGAAATTCGGCAGAATTGTGTAGGACAGATTCAGGAATGTGTTTTGAGGCACAAAATAGGTAAGAATCCTCTCCCCTTGTGTGGCAAGAATTGAAACAAAAGGGAATGTAATTTTGGGTCAGAAAATAGGTAAGAAGAGGATCCCTTGTGCGGCAAGGTTGTGGAGAGAAAGGGAAAGGCACTTATGTGGCAGATTTTGGAAGAAAAGGGAAAGGAGATATGCGGCAAGGTTAGGGAAAGGTTCTAGGACTTCTAGAAACATGTAATGAGGCAACCTAACATGTTTTGAAACCCTTTTATGGCTGGAACATAGGTGAGGAAGGATTAGGAAACTCTAAGCCAAGAATAGAAACTTTCAAGAATGGAAACCTCCAAGAATAGAAACTTCCAACTTTAGAAACTTTGGCTTCCAATTTTGAACTTTTCATTCTTCATTCAATCCTAAGCTCATTTGATCTTCAATTTCGTCCATCCACTTAGCTCCAAGCATGTGCAATCCATTCCAAGCCCAAAACTGCTCCAAAAGGCACCAAAATGCACTTTCTTGCTCCTATAGCCCTTAGAACCTGAAAACACACGAAAATGGCTTAAAAGACTAAAATAACTAAGAACTAACAACCTAAATGCAAGGAAACAAGCCAACTAAGTGATGTAAATATGCTCCTATCAAATACCCCCACACTTAGCTTTTGCTAGTCCTCGAGCAAAACAAAAGAAACAAAACTCAATCTAAACCTTCCAACATTTGCCTTAGGGATTTCCAATGCACATGACATATTAAAAATCATCACTTACACAGATTTTAGTCAACTTAACACTTGAGCACATACTTAATCACAGTCACCACTTACTAGTTCACATTTAACCAATTAAAATGATGTTTTGAATGTAGTAACATGCCTTAGAGAATTCACTCAATTCTTTACAAGTTATGCACTCAATTTTCACACACATTTTCTGACTACACACCCTACACTAGGTATATGTGAGAAGATTGATGTAAACATGAAAACGAACACTCACATATGTTGTAGCAAAGAAAGCAATTTCTGGAGTTAATAATGCATATATGAATATGATCTCATGAACAGAATGCTACTACTTAGATGCGAGAACCAGTGACACCATATGCTCATACCAATTCCAAACTCCACATATTGAAACACACAAGACCCAAGATCGAAGTTAAAGGGTTATAACGGGGCTTGGGGGTATTGGCTAACAAAGAAAGGTAAGGAAAAACAAAGGTTCTTAAAGAAATAGTAAGCAAAGTAATGAAATTGACACTTGGAATTCACTTTTGAATGCAGAAATCAACTTTAAACACCAAAAGGGAAGAAATACACATTCTAGGGCCGAATTTTGATGTTTTGGACCCTTCCTTCAACAATCAACACTTGTGAGCTCATTCTCACTTATTTTTCAACTCTTTTTCATTCTTTTCACAACTTTTTCTTTTTCTTTTTCTTTTTCTTTTTCCACGAATTTTTCTTTTTATTTTGTCAAACCTGTGCCTTATTACTTTTTCTTGGCGCACACACACACACATCCCTTCCCCCACATTTGTTTTTCTGCAAGAAGACAATCAAAAGGAATTCTTTTTAAGTCATGCTTCACTATGCTTTATGAACAAGGGTATGGATGGTCCTAATCTAGGCTAGGTGAGGATAATGTGGTTCACAAAGAAAATAGGCTAAACAAGGCTCAAAGGGGTTTAAACCTACAAAACAAATGATATAGGGGGTTCGGCTGTTTGGCTGTGGTGGTTCACTAAATAACTTCATCTTGATCGTGTGTTATGCAAATCAATGTCATGCTTTGAATGGAATGGGCATGAGTTGTAGTATTTGGAACTAAACAATGAAACGCCTTCTAAGTAGCAACCAAGCAAAGAATAATGAGATCATGCAACGACTTTAGAAAACAACAAATCCACAGATTATAAATCTCCAAAAGAACGTTTAAGGCTCAAGTCTCACAAGGTTGTAGCGTTAATTTGAGTTCCTTCCTTCAAGCATGTTACAAAAACTGATTTTTTCCTTTTTGTTTGCATGTGAATTCATAAATTATAACCACAACCAAGCATAGACCAAAGAGTAAATCAAACTTTCATCCATGTTTATAACTCTCTTTAACAGTCATGTAATTAAAAACCAAATCCTCATCATTGTGTTGGAAGGTACCTAAGACACAAACACACAAAAACGACACAAAAACAACTCTTTTTGAGTTTTTCAAAACAATTTTTCAAATTTTTATGAGATTTTCGGATTTTTATGTCAAGACATACTAAAACACTCCAAAACAGCTTAAAAACACTTAAAAACATCAAGGAACAACTTTTGAAGTAATGGGTGATAAAATCCCACGAATTTGCATCAAAAACACTTTGTTACCCCCCCCCCCCCCCAACACTTAAATCAAACATTGTCCTCAATGTTTCAAGCATAAACTCACACAAAAACAGGCAAACTAACAAACAATGAATCAACAAACTAAACATGGCAGAATAGAAACAATAACAAAGAGAAGGGTTTAGGAACGCAAATCTGGAATTGGAGTGAGTCCTAGGTCTTTTTTTGTTGAATGCATGGGTTGCCTCCCAAGAAGCGCTTGCTTTTACGTCATGCAGCTGGACGATACCTCCAATTAAGCTTCATTGGAGGCCACGGCATGGAATTGATCTTTGAATGGAAGGTGATACTTGAAATGATCCGGCAATGGTTGAAATTCTAGTGTGGGTGCCTGAATCATCAAAATCAGCCAGTTAGTAGAAAACAAAATTGAAATTGGAGAAGATAGCTTACTTGCTTTGTCCGATAAGAACTTAATTACAAACACCACATCGTTGAATGTTTCAAGAACTTTGCACTTGGCCAGATTGCATGTGATGGTTGTGACTTGTCCCGTGTCATAAAATTCAACTTCATTGGGCTTTGTTGTCTCATGAACATCCTCTTTGATGAATTCTTCATATGCTCCAGCCACTTCTTGCTCTTGAATTATTCTTCTTGATGTACAAGGTTCTTTGAACACTTCAACACAATCCGGAACTTGATTTGGTGTGCCAAGAATTGGGATATCACTTTTGACCTTTGGAATGGCTTCCACAATGTCGTTTTCACTCTCATCTGTCTTGGGAATTAAAAACCTGCGAGGAAAAGGTGCATTCGGAGGAATAACATTAGAATGAATTGAGTTTGGAACAATATTACCAGAGTTGGACGGCCTAGGGACTCTAGGAGTCTGCGGCAAGGGTTGTTCTTCCCTTGCCGTGGGTGTGGCCTCCTCCTCCTCTTCTAGCAACAGCAATTCATCCACGTTCTGGCTGTGTTTGGACAGTTCTGGGTCAGCTTCAACCGCTACGGCACTTCCCAAAGTGATAGCTTTGGCGATTTCAAAATCTTCATTTGAATTTACAATAGTTGAGTTGGAGAGTGCACTTTGTTCTTGAATTTGTCCCATGAATTCTACAATCTCTCCCATTTGATTCTTCAATTCACCCTACTTCTTGTCCTGATCGCTCATCACTTGGGCTTGATTTTGCTGCCCCTGTTCCAAAGTGGTTAGTAATTGAATAATTTGATCATTATCCATGGAAAAACCTGAATGTAGTTGGGACGATTGTGGTGGAGGCTGTGATGGTGCATATGGCCATTGGTAGAACTCCTCAGATGGCTGCGAATATTCTTCTTGTTGTGAGCCCTGCGTCAAAGAAATTAATTCATCAAGAATTTCATTATAATTCATGGACATACTTGAATTCGATTGGAATTGTGGTGGGGAAGGTTGTGGTGGCTGCATAGGTCTTGAATAAAACTCCTCATATGGCTGCCAATAGCCTTCGGGTTGAACTTGTTGAGATTCCCACCACATAGAGTTTGAATGATCACTCAAATCTGAATTGTAAGTGTTGGAAAACATGTTGTCCCTTGATTGATCATAGCCTTGATAACCCCAAGCATCTTCATTCACAGCGAATTGAGCACGTTGATGAGTTTGAGCAGTGTGCATTGTGGTTGTTTCGGCAATCTGGGACAATTGGGAAGTAAGATTTGCCAATTGAGCTTGAATGTTTGCAAAATCCATGTCTTACTCCTCTAGTACCTAAAATCAAAGAAATAAAACTAAATCAAATATCAAAAGTAAAAGACACAAACAGAAACAAAGAAAAAAAAATACACGAAAAGGAAACAAGGGATTAGCAAAGTTGCTAATCCCCGGCAACGGCGCCAAAAATTTGATGCGATGTAAAACAGCACACAAATTAAACCCTCTTGTTGACAATTGTAGTATAGATGCAAGTAGGGATCGTTCTGGACCGAGGATTAGGAGGGCTTGCTAAAACCTCTAAACTGACTCAAAAACATAAAAACAAAGTTAAAAACACTTAACACGACTCAAAGAATGCAAAACTAAACTCTAGGACACTGAAACAACTTTAAAACACTCAAAACTGCCTAAAAACACAAACTGGGCAGTTTTGGACTCTAAACACAATTTTGGACGAAAATAAGTTTTAACTTGACTCAAAACACTCAAAAACACAAACTAAAACAGTTTCTAACTAATATGACTCAACAAGTAAAGGGGGGATTGGGTTTTGACGAATTTGGAAACAAAACAAGAAACTTAAAGTACTAATGAAATCTGCACGAAATTGGGTGAAAACTATGGATGATGGGATAGCTAGGAGGTTCTTCTCCACACATGACACACTTGCATACAAAACGATTTCCAGTTGCTTTCCATAAACCACGAATCCTCAACGCCCCAGATTAACCGTGAATTGCACTAATTAACCCTCAGATTTTCCTAATTTTATTGAATTGGATGATTGCATACGACAACCCAAAGCATTCCCCACAAGTTCCCTACATGAATTGCATAATAGAGATACAAGCAAGGATCATTAAGTTCTATGAAAATCATAAGCATTGACGAGGCACTTGTAACTATGAATTGCATAATACTTATGCCAAGAATTTACTTAACGCGATCGTGACTAGCAACCTTCACTACTTGTGAATATAAGTTCATAACGATTAGGTGAAACTCCCTTATATTCTAGCATCAAATTCATGCATGCAAATTAAGTTGGCCACCTCAATCAACACACACAAATCAGTTATAATATGAACAGATAAGTAAATTGAATTCACAACTTATGAATCACAACTAGATGTAATCAAATCATATTGCAAGTATAATCATGGTTTCGAATCCGCCCCCTAGCTAAGAGGGGTTTAGTTCCTCATACTCACAGAACAAAGATTATTGAATTGAAACATTGAAAACAAAAGAAAGATTACACCTAAAACGTTCCAGCAATCCTAACTCGAATGGCAAGCACGTCCAAGGGCTCTCCTCCTTCCTCTTTGCTGCGGCACAAGGGTTGGTGGTGAGTTTTGGGGGTTATGAATGGTGTTGGGTGGTAGAGGATGGATAGGTAGATAGGTGGATGGAAGGTGGATTTTCGTCAGAAAGTGTGTAGAGAATCTGTTCAGAGAGGGAGAGAGCCTAAATGGTGGGGATGGCTTTATTTATAGGGCTAGGGTTGAAAGGCAATCAGAAAATAATAGGAAAGGTTCATAACTTAGCTAATTTGTCTCACAATTTAATAGGTAAGAAAGAATCAGAAAATCAAAGAGAAATAGGAATGTGAAATTCGGCAGAATTGTATAGGAGAAAAAAGGAATGTGTTTAAAGGTCAGAAAATAGGAAAGAGAGGCCTCCCCTTGTGCAGCAAGGCTAGGTACTAAAGGGGAAGGTGTTTTATGACAGAAAATAGGCAAGTAAGGTGAAGGAATTAAAGAGAATAGGAAAGGAAATTCGGCAGAATTGTGTAGGACAGATTCAGGAATGTGTTTTGAGGTTCAAAATAGGTAAGAATCCTCTCCCCTTGTGTGGCAAGAATTGAAACAAAAGGGAATGTAATTTTGGGTCAGAAAATAGGTAAGAAGAGGATCCCTTGTGCGGCAAGATTGTGAAGAGAAAGGGAAAGGCACTTATGTGGCAGATTTTGGAAGAAAAGGGAAAGGAGATATGCGGCAAGGTTAGGGAAAGGTTCTAGGACTTCTAGAAATATGTAATGAGGCAACCTCACATGTTTTGAAACCCTTTTATGGCTGGAACATAGGTGAGGAAGGATTAGGAAACTCTAAGCCAAGAATAGAAACTTTCAAGAATGGAAACCTCCAAGAATAGAAACTTCCAACTTTAGAAACTTTGGCTTCCAATTTTGAACTCTTCATTCTTCATTCAATCCTAAGCTCATTTGATCTTCAATTTCGTCCATTCACTTAGCTCCAAGCATGTGCAATCCATTCCAAGCCCAAAACTGCTCCAAAAGGCACCAAAATGCACTTTCTTGCTCCTTTAGCCCTTAGAACCTGAAAACACACGAAAATGGCTTAAAAGACTAAAATAACTAAGAACTAACAACCTAAATGCAAGGAAACAAGCTAACTAAGTGATGTAAATATGCTCCTATCAATCATGCTTGAGTTTATCACGTTGGTTCTGAAGGAAAAATTTTGTCCTAGCTAAGAACATGTGAGAATATTTGAACACATATGCAAACTAATAACACTTTAAAGTAGGCATGCATTCAAAAACAATTCTAAAACCCATGACTTTCAAAGCCTAGTGAATGGTGAATCATAAGACTCTTTAACAACATTAAAGAGAAGAAAGGATTTTGAGATTCATTACCCTTGAAGCTCATCCTTGTTTACACAAGGGATTCACCCAAGTGGAGGGCCTTCTAGTCATCTCCTAGCTCCTTGGATCTTCCTTGTGATTTACTTCCTTTTGTTACTCCTTTGCTCCTTGAGGATGTGAGGAAAGGATCTCCAAAAACACCAAAGGTTTGGTTTCTCTAAGTCTCCACACCAAGGATGAGGTGTGAAGATGAAATGGATGACTTAGAGGAAGAAAGATTGCTAGCTATCCCTCCCCTAAGTGGCCGGCCTCTATGGAGAAAAAGAGAGAAAATATTTCTCTTCTTTGTCTCAAGAAAAAACCCTAATGAGGTAAAAGCTATAAAGATGCTTTTATACCACCTCACATGTGAGTGGCAAACTTGCAATTAACCCAAGTTTGATAACCCTCACCCTAGGCCGGTTTTGACTTTGTTTTTGGGTTAATTTCCATTTAGTTTTAGTTGTCACACAACCTAAACTCAATGGGCCTTGTGGACCAAAAAACCCTTTTGGGCCCCGAAACCCAAAACCAACTTAAAAGCCCAATACGAACCTTTCGTAAGATTAATTAACTAATTAATTAATCTTGACCATTCTCAATTAAACTATTTAATTGCTTATCCATCTCATTTATATTTCTTCACTTTCACCCTTACTCGGTGTACGATCCATTAGGTTCCAATTAGCGAGGCAGTGGGCGATTGTTACTCTTAACGATCGATTGTGAATTGAAACTACATTTCAATTCTCCCTTTGATGAAGATTAGTGTTTGCTAATCCTCAGGGCTTCCACAAACCATAAGTGACACCTAGCAGTATGTCATGGCTACCCAAGCTAAGTAGAAGTGGTTGGAGAACCTATCCAGTTACAATTACAATGCAATACGGTGCTTCTCTAATACAATACTCTTGATCACATTGTTTGAGTGATAGTTTGTATCATGTCTACTATCCAATGTGATACTTCTCTATATGAATCAATTGAATATGATTTGGAACATGCTTCCTAAATCATATTCGTATGCTTTGGCCAAAGACTCTCGAATCATATCTCAGAGTATTCACCTTCCACCATGGAAGGTTAGAGATCCCTTGTTGTGCATTCACATGCCTACATGACTAGATAGCTTGACCCCAACAATGTCGTTGACACTCTCAATGGAATGCCTTTGACATAGTCAAAGATCAAGGACCTAACCATTAGACATCAATGATGCCTCAGGTCAAAGGACTACTTTGCATATTGCAACTTACGAGTTCTTACATGACATGTATGTTCGAACTCTCTTTTGATCATTGTTCAGTGTACTCGATTACCTTTTGAGCACCTATGTGTTTGTCTTAGTGTCCAACACTAAATGACTTGAGACTAGTCATACTCACGCTTGAGTTAACATAACACATACTAACCTTAGTGGATTGTCAATGCCCAATTGGCAATCCTATGGCTAGGAACGTTTTAGGAATGTTCATAAGAGAAAGGTCTCGTTAATCTAACTTACTTAGATCACTTCTCTCTTAGATTAAATATATTCCTTGGATTCCCTTATTGCTTAAACACATGATACAATAAATAGTGATTAACAATAAGCTTTGCCCTTCATTAAACATATAATAGTCTAATACAATAAGTATTCCAAAAGCTATTACATCAAATGAGTGGCTTTGTGGGCATACTTCCAACAATCTCCCACTTGCACTCAAAGCCACATTCCCATGTATCTAATACCCATCTTTTCCATATAACGGTCAAGTTGGATTTAAGACATTGGGTTCGTCAGTGGATCTGCTACGTTATCGGCTGAGGCAACCTTGAGGATGTTGACTTTCCCCTCCGCAGCATATCTTCTAATGATATTAAAGCGTCTGTCAAAATGCTTGTTCTTTTGATGAGCCCTGGGTTCCTTGGCTTGAGCTATCGCCCCATTATTATCACAATACAAAGTTACTGGTGATGTAATGGTTGGAACCACTCCAAGTTCAGTAATGAACTTCTTCATCCAGAACGCTTCTTTGCCGGCTTCAGCTGCAGCGACATATTCAGCCTCTGTCGTGGAATCAGCAATTACAGATTGTTTCTTGCTTTTCAAGCTGACAGCCCCACCATTCAGAGTGAACACATATCCGGAGTTGGAACTTCTATCATCGACGTCAGATTGGAAATCTGCGTCTGTATAGGCTTCTACTCGCAACTCTGTCGCTCATCCGTAAACGAGGAACATGTCCTTAGTTCTTCTTAAGTACTTAAGGACCGTCTTGACAGCTGCCCAGTGTTCTGATCCTGGGTTAGATTGATATCGACTAGTAATGCTCACAGCATATGCGATATCAGGCCTTGTGCATATCATGGCATACATGAGACTTCCTATGGCGGAAGCATAAGGAATAGCACTCATCTGCCGTATTTCTTCAGGAGTTTTAGGTTCCATGGACTTAGAAAGGTGAATTCCATGTCTGACAGGAAGAAAACCTTTCTTAGATTGTTCCATCTGGAACCTACTTAGCACCTTATCTATGTACATAGATTGGGATAATCCAATTAATTTTCTAGATCTATCACGATAGAGCTTTATCCTAAGCACATAAGATGCATCTCCCAAATCTTTCATGTGGAAGGTTTTGGACAACCACACTTTTACAGAAGAAAGTACTGTAGTGTCATTCCCGAATAGTAATATGTCATCTACATATAACACTAGGAATACAACTGCATCCCCAACGACCTTTTGATAAACACAATTGTCGTCTTCGTTTTGAGTAAAACCAAACGATTTGATTTCTGTGTCAAAACGAATATTCCAGCTCCTGGAGGCTTGTTTAAGTCCATAAATGGACCTTTGAAGCTTGCATACCTTAGTCTTTTCAGACTTGGACACGAAACCTTCGGGTTGAGTCATATAGAGCTCTTCCTCTAGGTAGCCGTTCAGAAAGGCCGTCTTCACGTCCATTTGCCATATCTCATAATCATGGTACGCAGCTATAGCAAGCAAAATCCAAATGGACTTAATCATGGCTACAGGAGAGAAAGTTTCTTCGTAGTCAATCCCTTCTCTTTGCCTGTAACCTTTGGCTACTAGTCTAGCCTTATAAGTCTCCACGTTTCCATCAACACCTATCTTCCTCTTGAATACCCCTTTGTTTCCAACAGGTACTATACCTTCTGGAGGGTCTACAAGAGTCCAGACCTGATTTTGATACATGGAATCCATCTCGAATTTCATGGCCTCTTGCCATCTCTTTGAATCAATGTCGGACATTGCTTCAGTGTAGTCTCTAGGGTCCTCCTTTGTGTCATTGTCACCTAGAAGGTGCAATTGCCCAAAGTCATTATCTAAGCCATACCTCTTAGGTGGCTTACTGACCCGTTCAGATCTACGTGGAGCTAGGGGTTCAGGAACATGGTTGTCTATCTGTTGATTGCTTGTTTGTGGCTCATCAGGAATTTCCTTTAATTCTATTGTTTTCTCGCTACTTCCATTGAGAACGAGTTCGTCCTCAAGGAACATAGCAGTTCTGGCGACAAAGACTTTCTGGTCGTCAGGGTGATAGAATTCGTATCCCAAAGTCTATTTGGAATACCCCACAAAATAGCACTTAACAGACCTTGCTTCAAGCTTGTCTGCTTCAAGCCTTTTTACGTAAGCTGGACAACCCCAAATCTTAATATGGTTAAGATTTGTTCTTTTGCCATGCCATATCTCATATGGCGTTTGTGGAACTGACTTGGAAGGCACTCTATTTAGTAAATAAGCTCTTGTTTGCAGTGCATATCCCCAGAACGAAACTGGTAGGTCAGCGGAACTCATCATAGAACGAACCATATTCATCAAGGTTCGATTTCTCCGTTCAGAAACTCCGTTATGTTGAGGAGTTCCTGGTGGAGTCCACTGTGATACTATTCCACACTCCTTGAGGTAGTCTACGAATTCATTACTTAGATATTCACCCCCTCGATCCGATCTTAGGGTCTTTATCTGTTTCCCAGTTTGGTTCTCCACTTCATTCTTGAACTCTTTGAACTTTTCAAAGGATTCTGACTTGTACTTCATAAGATACACATAGCCAAACCGAGAGTGATCATCGGTGAATGTGATATAGTAGGAGAACCCTCCTCGTGCTACAGTGGACATAGGTCCACATACATCTGTGTGGATTAACCCTAGTAGTTCTTTGGCTCGCTCTCATTTCCCAGTGAATGGAGATTTAGACATCTTTCCCAGTAAACAAGATTCACAAGCGCCCATTTGGTCATTACCTACTGAGCTGAAATATCCGTCTTTCGACATCTTGCGAATCTTATCTTGGTTTACATGTCCAAGTTTAAGATGCCAAAGCTTAGCTCGGTTAACTTCTTCTCTAGCCCTTTTGGGTTTTGAGGTATTCCCGCTTTCAATACAATGCATCCCACTACTTGTCTCTAGGTGAAAAAGTCCCTCTATCATATTACCATGTGAGATAATACGACCGTTCAAGTATAAAGTGCAACTCATTTTGTCAAACAATACTGAGTGCCCATCTCGTAAAAGCATAGAGATAGAAATCAAATTCTTTATACATGAAGGAAAATATAAACAATTTTTAAGTTCCAAGACTTCCCCAGAGGGTAGTTTAAGCATGTAGGTGCCTATTGCTTTTGCAGATATCTTAGTGCCGTTCCCAACTCGCACAATCATCTCCCCATTGCGCAGTGTCCTGCTCCCTGTTAGTCCCTGCAACGAATTGCAGATATGTTGACTAGCGCCTGAATCAAATATCCAGGAATTGGAGCCTACTGTAAAAGCACTCTCTATGACAGAAATAGTCCCTTCAAAAGTTCTTGTCATAAGGCTCGCAATGCGCACCCTGTATTTCTTCTTCCAACGTTCATCCTTTCCACAATGAAAGCATGTTCCCTTGGATTTTCTTGCCCTCTTCTTATGCAACCTTTTCTTTATGATTGCATTCTCACTCCCACTGTCCTTTTTGAAACTTTGTTCAAACTTACAGCACATGTCAATCATCTCGGTAAAAGTATGATTGAATCTATTCACTTTATAGTTTACTATAAACTTAGTGAAATCATCCGAGAGAGATGCAAGGAAAAAGTCTTGGGCCATTTTCCCATCGATAGAAGTTCCTAAACTTTCAAGATCTTGAAAGATCCTTTCCATCTTTTGTCCATGTTTTTGGACCGATGTCCCCTTTGCCATTTTGGCATTTAATAGACTACAAACATTTGAGAATCGTACGTTACTTGTCTCAATGTCATGCATCTTATGCAAACTTTCAACCATGGCACATGAAGTGTCCATGTGCTTATGTAGCTTCATAAGCTCCTCACTAAGTGAAGTGAGGATTAAGCATTTGGCTTGTAAGTCATCCTCATAGTGTCTAGCATAATTTTGACACTCCTCCCTTGAAGCTAGTTTCGTAGGAGGTACATGAGGAGGGGATTGCTTGAGCACATACACTATGTCTTTCACCTTTGAGACATTCTCAATATGGCGATACCAAGCCAGGAAACGTTGGCCCCTAAGGCCCTTTTTGTCAAGTATAATGGTAGGTGTAATTTTAGGCATGTCGTTAACTACATAACATAACAGAAATCGTATTAGATTGTTGATTTTCAAACTACTTGATTGGGTCTTAAATCAAATAGTACCACCCACTATTTTTGGCAAATTCCACACCCCTCAATGGAATCCGAGAGCTATGTTGAACTCTTAGTAGGGTATGGGAGACTCACCATTACCAAGCCCACCTCAGAAGAATATCATATTGGCTAGCAACAATAATGATGAGAGGATAACGCTTTAGCCATTTACAACTTTTGTAATTACCCATCTCGTTTGGCCTCTAGAGAATGATGCCTCAGAAGAATATCATATTGGCACCATTGCACTTAGTTAAGTCATTCCCACCATGCTAGTTAAAGTAGGGGTTCAAGAATGGCCTCAGAAGAATATCATATTGACCATACTCGTTGCCTACCTTGACTTCATCATATGTTTATAGGCTTCTCCTGAATGTAAGCACATACTTTGTATACCCCAGAACTGGACGAATACGGTGCATGAGTCACAAACGATTGGAGCCCACCATGGTGGAAGGCCTACGAAGAGATGTTCAAAGCATCTCTCGCTTATCAACTTAATATTCGTTTTGTCGAGGGAGTAGTGTTGGGCTACATCAATTTCATTTTAATCTTATTAAAAGGACTTAGGATGATTATGAACCGTTTGATTTCATCCAACACGAGCCTTGTGTTGGACCTTGGGTCTAAGGTAGGTAGTTGTTGATTTTAGTTACGCGTTTAATCTAATTAAACCTTTATTTCCTATTGGGCGTTGGACCCAACTATTCCAATTTGCATACAAATAAACAAAAAGGAATGCTTGAAATAAAGAGAAGGGCTTATGCCCTTTTACAACAAATTGGAAGGACTTATGCCCTTTTACAACACATTTGAACTAATCAAATTACATTCAAATCTAAACTACTTAACCCAAACATTCATAATGCAAAGCGGCCAATCACATAGCTCAATTATCGAGGCCTTTGGTTCATAATCATCCTTTTCTTAATCAATCACATTAACTAAGAAAGCAACTTAAACAATTGGTTTTCGGATTCATAGAATTGATTTAAATGGAACTAAATGAAATGAAAATCCAATTCTCATTTAAAGAGACAAAACCATTTTGTTCTCATCATCATTTGGGCCGAAAAAAAAACAATGACCAGAACTATTGGGCCACAATGTAAAAACATAAACTTTTGGGGTCACTTTGTAAAAACACAAGAGTCCACAACTTCATGTAATTACAACTAGAACCCAAAAATTTCTACAATCACAAAAACTTCATTAAAGGAGCAAAACAATTTGTCCTTTAGTGATTTTGGACCTTTACGTAAAAACGTAAACTTTTGGGCGAAAGTTCAAATACACAAAAGTATCAAAACTTTATGTAATTGCATAAAAGGCCCAAAAATACCCTACATAATAGGGTGGCCGGTTTTGGTAGTGAAAAAGAGGGGGAAAAGGTTTTGGTGAAAAATTCAAAATTTGAAAGTGTTTTGAAAAAGTTGATAGGTAGGTGTGGAAAAGTTGATTGGTATGGGTTGTAAGAAAATGTTTTGTCAAACAATAAAGACATAAATCATCCATCACCAATCAAAATTAAACCAAAACTTTATGAAAACCACCAAACACTTTGAATCAAAACTCCAAACCTTTTTGTTCTTGATAAGAACAACAAGAACATTGAAGAACACACATGAAAACTCATAAGAGCTCCATGAATGTTTTCACTCAATAAAACTCAAATTTTCACTACATAAAAGAGGGTTAACATCCTAGGGTACTTAGGGGTTCCAAAAGTCACTTTAAAACAATTTTAACAAGACAAACATGAACCCAAAAATCCACCCTTGGATTTGGCCGAATTTCCACACATACATGGCACCAAATTTTTGTTCCAATATTCATGCTTAAATGAACTACATCTACAACATTTGAGATGCTAAACTTTCAAGCAAAATTTATATTCAAAAGCAAGAACAAGGCTTGTAACATTTACAACATTTAAATCACAAACCATGAAAAACACAAAACCCAAAAGGATTCACCATAAACTAGACCTAGGCTCTTGATACCACTTGAAGGAAAAATTTTGTCCTAGCTAAGAACATGTGAGAATATTTGAACACATACGCAAACTAATAACACTTTAAAGTAGGCATGCATTCAAAAACAATTCTAAAACCCATGACTTTCAAAGCCTAGTGAATGGTGAATCATAAGACTCTTTAACAACATTAAAGAGAAGAAAGGATTTTGAGATTCATTACCCTTGAAGCTCATCCTTGTTTACACAAGGGATTCACCCAAGTGGAGGGCCTTCAAGTCACCTCCTAGCTCCTTGGATCTTCCTTGTGATTTACTTCCTTTTGTTACTCCTTTGCTCCTTGAGGATGTGAGGAAAGGATCTCCAAAAACACCAAAGGTTTGGTGTCTCTAAGTCTCCACACCAAGGATGAGGTGTGAAGATGAAATGGATGACTTAGAGGAAGAAAGATTGCTAGCTATCCCTCCCCTAAGTGGCCGGCCTCTATGGAGAAAAAGAGAGAAAATATTTCTCTTCTTTGTCTCAAGAAAAAACCCTAATGAGGTAAAAGCTATAAAGATGCTTTTATACCACCTCACATGTGAGTGGCAAACTTGCAATTAACCCAAGTTTGATAACCCTCACCCTAGGCCGGTTTTGACTTTGTTTTTGGGTTAATTTCCATTTAGTTTTAGTTGTCACACAACCTAAACTCAATGGGCCTTGTGGACCAAAAAACCCTTTTGGGCCCCGAAACCCAAAACCAACTTAAAAGCCCAATACGAACCTTTCGTAAGATTAATTAACTAATTAATTAATCTTGACCATTCTCAATTAAACTATTTAATTGCTTATCCATCTCATTTATATTTCTTCACTTTCACCCTTACTCGGTGTACGATCCATTAGGTTCCAATTAGCGAGGCAGTGGGCGATTGTTACTCTTAACGATCGATTGTGAATTGAAACTACATTTCAATTCTCCCTTTGATGAAGATTAGTGTTTGCTAATCCTCAGGGCTTCCACAAACCATGAGTGACACCTAGCAGTATGTCATGGCTACCCAAGCTAAGTAGAAGTGGTTGGAGAACCTATCCAGTTACAATTACAATGCAATATGGTCCTTCTCTAATACAATACTCTTGATCACATTGTTTGAGTGATAGTTTGTATCATGTCTACTATCCAATGTGATACTTCTCTATATGAATCAATTGAATATGATTTGGAACATGCTTCCTAAATCATATTCGTATGCTTTGGCCAAAGACTCTCGAATCATATCTCAGAGTATTCACCTTCCACCAAGGAAGGTTAGAGATCCCTTGTTGTGCATTCACATGCCTACATGACTAGATAGCTTGACCCCAACAATGTCGTTGACACTCTCAATGGAATGCCTTTGACATAATCAAAGATCAAGGACCTAACCATTAGATATCAATGATGCCTCAGGTCAAATGACTACTTTGCATATTGCAACTTACGAGTTCTTACATGACATGTATGTTCGAACTCTCTTTTGATCGTTGTTCAGTGTACTCGATTACCTTTTGAGCACCTATGTGTTTGTCTTAGTGTCCAACACTAAATGACTTGAGACTAGTCATGCATGTAAACTAAGTAGGCCTCCTTAATCAACACACAAGAACAAGTTCTTCATAAAACAGATAAGTAAATCACATTCACAATGTATGAAACAATAACTGAAGGTAATCAATTCATATCAAACATATGTCCATGGCTTTGAATCCACCTCTAACTAAAACGAAATTAGTTCCACATGTTCAACATAACTGAAAAACAAATTGAATTAAACATAGAAACGAAACAAGAGAAGAAAGAACTCCTCATTCTCCAATGGAAGCCACGGCAAGGCCTTGTCTTCCCTTCTGTGCAGCAAAATATGGATTTCTGAATGTATATGGGGGTGGGTGGATGAGTTATGAGATGTGTATGGAGGTGGATGGATGGTGCGGCAATCACTTTAACTTGTTTATAAATATATCACAAACCCTAGAGTAATCAGATTAGGGCTTGGACTTAGCAGAAAACATGGATTTAGGACTCTAGGTGCGGCAGAAAATATAGATTAGGCCTTAGGGTTCGGCAATCACTTTAGAAAAGGAATTGTGGTCCAATTAATGTCTGAAAAGGATTATAGAACCCAAATCCACAAGGAAAAGGCTTAATAAATCAGAATCCAAGAAGGAATGGGAGTGAGAAGGCACGGCACAAAGGGATAAGGCAGGGAACCTTGCAAGGCAAGGAAAAGACCTTTTAGAAATGAGGGAGGCGCCAGATTTTTAGGCTTCTAGAAAGAATGTGTTTCTGGGCAGATTTTGGGGTTTCTGGGCAGATTTTGGGGCGCCACTTTTATAGGACAAGGGATAGGACTTCTAGAAATCAGGTTTTAAGTCCCCTAAACTGAAGAAAACAGGTTAGGATAAGATTAAGATAAGATTGGATAAGGATTGGATAAGATAAAGTTGTTTTGGATAATGTTTTGGATAATTCTCCTTCTTTTGAGCTGATTCCTTATCTTCTTTATCTTTGACTTCTTTCTTCCATCTTCTTAGCTGATTTCAAGCCTTTATATCTTCAATTTCGTCCATCAACTTGCCTCCATGCTTGCACTACCCAATCTTGGCCCAAAAATGCTCTAGAATGCTCCAAATTGCTTCTTTTTGCCATCTTGACACTTTGAACCTACAAACACACGAAAATAGCTTAAAATACAAAATTAACTAAGAACTAACAACGTAAATGCATGAAAACAAGCTAACTAAGTCGCATAAATATGCTCCTATCAAATTCCCCCACACTTAGCTTTTGCTAGTCCTCAAGCAAAACGAAACCAAACAAACGAAACAAACACCAAACAAACTAGACCTTCCAACTTTCACCTCAGCGATTTCTAACATACATGACATATTTAAGATCATCATAACCATAGCTTTTAGTCTTCCCCACCCTTTAGTATATACTTAACCACAGTCACCATTCATTAGCTCTCATTTAACCAATTAAAACAATGTTTTGAACGTAGTAACATGCCTTAGAGAATTCACTCAATTCCTCACTAGGTACACTCTTATTTTCACTCAGATTTTCTAACTACACTCCCTATACTAAGTATGTGTGAGAAGATTGATGTAAACATGAAAACGAACACTCACATATGTTTATGACAAAGAAAGCAATTTCTGGAGTTAATAAACATGTTTATATATGATCTCATGAATGGAATGCTACTACTTAGATGCGAGAACCAGGGATACCATATGCTCGTACCAATCCCAAACTCCACATATTGAAACACACAACACTCAAGATTGAAGTATAGGGTTGTAACGCGGCTAAGGGTATTGGCTAACAAAGAAAGGTAAGGAAAACAAACGTTCTTAAAGCAAAAGCAAGCAAAGTAATGAATATGACACTTAGAACTCCCTTTCTTGAATGCAGCCGCACACTTTGATACATAAGGGGAAGATCACACATATTTAGGGCCAACTTCAACTTTTTGGACCCTTTCTTCAACATCCAACATTTGTGAGCTTATTCTCACTTATTTTGAACACTTCTCATACTTTTTTTTTCACAAACTTTTCTTCTTTTTCTTTTGCACGAATTTGTCTTCTCTTTTTTTGCTTTTTTTTCTTTCTCACCCGTGCCTCTTTTGTGACTTTGGCACACATAAATGCACAACTTTCTTTCCCCCACACTTATTTGCTGCCCAATAACGAACAAAGGGAATTCACTCTAAGTCATGCTTAGCTATGCCTGAAGAACAAGGGTAAGGATGGTCCTAATCTAGGCTAGGTAGGGATAATGTGGGTAAACAAAGAACATAGGCTAAACAAGGCTCAAAAGGGTTAAACCTACAAAACAAATAACATAGGGAGGTTCGGCTATTTGGCACTGGTTCACTACACAACTTCATCTTGTTTATGTGTTATGCTAATCAATTTCATGCTTTGAATGAAACGGGTACGAGTTCTAGTATTTGGAACTAAATGATGAAACGCCTTCTACGTAGCAACCAAGCAAAGAATAATGAGATCATGCAACGACTTTAGAAAACAACAAATGCACAGATTTTTAACTCTCCAAAGAACGTTTTAAGCTCAAGTCTCTCAGGGTTGTAGCGTTAGTTTGAGATTCTTCCTTCAAACATGTTACAAAAACTGATTTTTGATGCGATGTAAAACAGCACACAAAATTAAACCCTCTTTTTATCAATTGTAGCAAAGTATGTAAGTAGGGATCGTTCTGGACCGGGGATTAGGAGGGATTGCTAAACACTTGAAACTGACTCAAAAATGTAAAAACAAAGTTTAAAACACTAATCTAGACTCAAAGAATGCAAAACTAGACTCTAAAACACTAAAACAACTCAAAAGACTCAAAACAGCACAAAAACACTCAAAACTGCCTAAAAACACAAACTGGGCAGTTTTGGACTCTAAACACAATTTTGGACGAAAATAAGTTTTAACTTAACTCAAGACACTTAAAAACACAAACAAAACAGATTTTAAACACTTTGGAACAAGAAAGTAAAAGGGGGGTTTGGGTTTTGACAAAATTAAAAACAAAACGAACAAATTGTAAACTAAAACAGATTTTGGACGAATTTGGTAAAACTTATGGATGATGGACTAGCTAGAGGGTTCTTCTTCACACATGACACACTTGCACATAAACCAATTTTCAGTTGTTCTTTCAATAAATCATGAAACTCAACACCCCAGGTTAATTAGGTCCGCTTAAATTAACCTTCAAGTTCTCCTTAAGTTATTGAATTGGACGGGAAAGCGCATACAACAATCAAAACATTCTCTAAAAGTCCCCTACGTGAACAGCACAATAAAGATACAATCAGAGATCATTAAGCTTTGTGAGAACTATAAGCATTGACGAGGCATTCGTTACTATGATGAGCATGAAACTCCTGCCAAGAATTCATTTAACGCGATCGTTTATAAGCGACCTCCACTACTTGATTTACTGCATAATGTAGATCAAAAGGAATTCATTCTATGTCATGCTTCACTATCCTTTAAGAACAAGGGTATGGATAATCCTAAACTAGGCTAGGTAAGGATAATGGGGTTAACATAGAACATAGGCTAAACAAGGCTCAAACGGGTTTAAACCTACAAAACATATAACACAGGGGGTTCGGCTATTTGGCTGTGGTGGTTCACTAATTAACTTCATCTTGATCGTGTGTTATGCAAATCAATGTCATGCTTTGAATGGAATGGGCATGAGTTCTAGTGTTTGGAACTAAATGATGAAACGCCTTCTAAGTAGCAACCAAGCAATGAATAATGAGATCATGCAACGATTTTAGAAAACAAGAATGCACAGAATATTAACTCTCCAAAAGAACGTTTTAGGCTCAAGTCTCACAAGGTTGTAGCGTTAATTTGAGTTCTTTCCTTCAAGCATGTTACAAAAACTGATTTTTCCTTTATGATTGCATGTGAATTCATAAATTATAACCATAACCAAGCATAAACCAAAGACATATCAAACTTTCATCCATGTTTATAACTCTCTTTAGCAGTCATGTAAAACCAAATCCTCATCATTGTGTTGGAAGGTACCTAAGACACAAACACACCAAAACAACACAAAAACAACTCTTTTTGGGTTTTTCAAAACAATTTTTCAAATTTTTATGAGATTTTCGGATTTTTATGTCAAGACACACTAAAACACTCCAAAACAGCTTAAAAACACTGAAAAACAGCAAGGAACAACTTTTGAAGTAATGGGTGATAAAATCCCACGAATTTGCATCAAAAACACTTTGTTACCCCCCCACACTTAAATCAAACATTGTCCTCAATGTTTCAAGCATAAACTCACAGAAAGCAAACAAATAACACAACTAACAAACATGACAAGATAGAGGCAGTAAAAAGAAGGGCGAACGCAAATCTGGTTGTTGGGTGATTCCTAGAACTTCCTTCGTTAAATGCATGGGTTGCCTGCCAAGAAGCGCTTGCTTTAATGTCGTGCAGCTGGACGATACCTCCAATTAAGCTTCATTGGAGGCCATGACATGGAATTTATCTTTGAAGGGAAGGTGATACTTGAAATGATCCGGCAATGGTTTAAATTCTAGTGTGGGTGCCTGAATCATTAAAATGAGCCAGTTAGTAGAAAACAGAATTGAAATTGGAGAAAATGGCTTACTTGCTTGCTCCGACACAAACTCAATTACAAACACCACATTTTTGAATGTTTCAGGAATGTTGGACTTGGCCAGATTGACTAGGATGGTTGTGACTTGTCCCGTGTCCTCAAACTCAACTTCTTTGGGCTTTGTTGTCTCATATATGTCCTCTTTGATGAATTCTTCATACGCTCCAGCCACTTCCTTCTCTTGAATCCTTCTTCTTGATGTACAAAGTTCTTTTAACACTTCAAGACAATCTGGAACTTGATTTGGTGTGCCAAGAATTGGGATATCACTTTGCACCTTTGGAATGGCTTCCACAATGTCTTTTTCACTCTCATCTTTCTTGGGAATTAAAAACCTGCGAGGAAAAGGTGCATTCGGAGGAATAACATTAGAATGAATTGAGTTTGGAACAATATTACCAGAGTTGGACGGCCTAGGGACTCTAGGAGGCTGCGGCAAGGGTTGTTCTTCCCTTGCCGTGGGTGTGGCCTCCTCCCCCTCTTCTAGCAACAGCAATTCATCCACGTTCAGGCTGTGTTTGGACAGTTCTGGGTCAGCTAAGATTATTGAATTGAAACATTGAAAACAAAAGAAAGATTACACCTAAAACGTTCCAGCAATCCTAACTCGAATGGCAAGCACGTCCAAGGGCTCTCCTCCTTCCTCTTTGCTGCGGCACAAGGGTTGGTGGTAAGTTTTGGGGGTTATGAATGGTGTTGGGTGGTAGAGGATGGATAGGTAGATAGGTGGATGGAAGGTGGATTTTCGTCAGAAAGTGTGTAGAGAATCTGTTCAGAGAGGGAGAGAAACTAAATGGTGCGGATGGCTTTATTTATAGGGCTAGGGTTGAAAGGCAATCAGAAAATAATAGGAAAGGTTCAATACTTAGCTATTTTGGTTCCACAATTGAATAGGTAAGAAAGAATCAGAATTTCAAAGAGAATAAGAAAGTGAAATTCGGCAGAATATGTAGGAGAGAAAAGGAATGTGTTTTAAAGGTCAGAAATTAAGAGAGAAAGGGAAAGAAGGTGTGGCATTGACTTGCAAGAGAAAGGGGAAGTATTTTTGGGCAGAAAATAGGCAAGAAAACCTCTCCCTTGTGCAGCAAGGATTGCAACAAAAGAGGAATGTGTTTTATGACAGAAAATAGGCAAGTAAGGTGCAGGAATTAAAGAGAATAGGAAAGGAAATTCGGCAGAATTGTGTAGGACAGATTCAGGAATGTGTTTTGAGGCACAAAATAGGTAAGAATCCTCTCCCCTTGTGTGGCAAGAATTGAAACAAAAGGGAATGTAATTTTGGGTCAGAAAATAGGTAAGAAGAGGATCCCTTGTGCGGCAAGGTTGTGGAGAGAAAGGGAAAGGCACTTATGTGGCAGATTTTGGAAGAAAAGGGAAAGGAGATATGCGGCAAGGTTAGGGAAAGGTTCTAGGACTTCTAGAAACATGTAATGAGGCAACCTAACATGTTTTGAAACCCTTTTATGGCTGGAACATAGGTGAGGAAGGATTAGGAAACTCTAAGCCAAGAATAGAAACTTTCAAGAATGGAAACCTCCAAGAATAGAAACTTCCAACTTTAGAAACTTTGGCTTCCAATTTTGAACTTTTCATTCTTCATTCAATCCTAAGCTCATTTGATCTTCAATTTCGTCCATCCACTTAGCTCCAAGCATGTGCAATCCATTCCAAGCCCAAAACTGCTCCAAAAGGCACCAAAATGCACTTTCTTGCTCCTATAGCCCTTAGAACCTGAAAACACACGAAAATGGCTTAAAAGACTAAAATAACTAAGAACTAACAACCTAAATGCAAGGAAACAAGCCAACTAAGTGATGTAAATATGCTCCTATCAAATACCCCCACACTTAGCTTTTGCTAGTCCTCGAGCAAAACAAAAGAAACAAAACTCAATCTAAACCTTCCAACATTTGCCTTAGGGATTTCCAATGCACATGACATATTAAAAATCATCACTTACACAGATTTTAGTCAACTTAACACTTGAGCACATACTTAATCACAGTCACCACTTACTAGTTCACATTTAACCAATTAAAATGATGTTTTGAATGTAGTAACATGCCTTAGAGAATTCACTCAATTCTTTACAAGTTATGCACTCAATTTTCACACACATTTTCTGACTACACACCCTACACTAGGTATATGTGAGAAGATTGATGTAAACATGAAAACGAACACTCACATATGTTGTAGCAAAGAAAGCAATTTCTGGAGTTAATAATGCATATATGAATATGATCTCATGAACAGAATGCTACTACTTAGATGCGAGAACCAGTGACACCATATGCTCATACCAATTCCAAACTCCACATATTGAAACACACAAGACCCAAGATCGAAGTTAAAGGGTTATAACGGGGCTTGGGGGTATTGGCTAACAAAGAAAGGTAAGGAAAAACAAAGGTTCTTAAAGAAATAGTAAGCAAAGTAATGAAATTGACACTTGGAATTCACTTTTGAATGCAGAAATCAACTTTAAACACCAAAAGGGAAGAAATACACATTCTAGGGCCGAATTTTGATGTTTTGGACCCTTCCTTCAACAATCAACACTTGTGAGCTCATTCTCACTTATTTTTCAACTCTTTTTCATTCTTTTCACAACTTTTTCTTTTCTTTTTCTTTTTCCACGAATTTTTCTTTTTATTTTGTCAAACCTGTGCCTTATTACTTTTTCTTGGCGCACACACACACACATCCCTTCCCCCACATTTGTTTTTCTGCAAGAAGACAATCAAAAGCAATTCTTTTTAAGTCATGCTTCACTATGCTTTATGAACAAGGGTATGGATGGTCCTAATCTAGGCTAGGTGAGGATAATGTGGTTCACAAAGAAAATAGGCTAAACAAGGCTCAAAGGGGTTTAAACCTACAAAACAAATGATATAGGGGGTTCGGCTGTTTGGCTGTGGTGGTTCACTAAATAACTTCATCTTGATCGTGTGTTATGCAAATCAATGTCATGCTTTGAATGGAATGGGCATGAGTTGTAGTATTTGGAACTAAACAATGAAACGCCTTCTAAGTAGCAACCAAGCAAAGAATAATGAGATCATGCAACGACTTTAGAAAACAACAAATCCACAGATTATAAATCTCCAAAAGAACGTTTAAGGCTCAAGTCTCACAAGGTTGTAGCGTTAATTTGAGTTCCTTCCTTCAAGCATGTTACAAAAACTGATTTTTTCCTTTTTGTTTGCATGTGAATTCATAAATTATAACCACAACCAAGCATAGACCAAAGAGTAAATCAAACTTTCATCCATGTTTATAACTCTCTTTAACAGTCATGTAATTAAAAACCAAATCCTCATCATTGTGTTGGAAGGTACCTAAGACACAAACACACAAAAACGACACAAAAACAACTCTTTTTGAGTTTTTCAAAACAATTTTTCAAATTTTTATGAGATTTTCGGATTTTTATGTCAAGACATACTAAAACACTCCAAAACAGCTTAAAAACACTTAAAAACATCAAGGAACAACTTTTGAAGTAATGGGTGATAAAATCCCACGAATTTGCATCAAAAACACTTTGTTACCCCCCCCCCCCCCCACACTTAAATCAAACATTGTCCTCAATGTTTCAAGCATAAACTCACACAAAAACAGGCAAACTAACAAACAATGAATCAACAAACTAAACATGGCAGAATAGAAACAATAACAAAGAGAAGGGTTTAGGAACGCAAATCTGGAATTGGAGTGAGTCCTAGGTCTTTTTTTGTTGAATGCATGGGTTGCCTCCCAAGAAGCGCTTGCTTTTACGTCATGCAGCTGGACGATACCTCCAATTAAGCTTCATTGGAGGCCACGGCATGGAATTGATCTTTGAATGGAAGGTGATACTTGAAATGATCCGGCAATGGTTGAAATTCTAGTGTGGGTGCCTGAATCATCAAAATCAGCCAGTTAGTAGAAAACAAAATTGAAATTGGAGAAGATAGCTTACTTGCTTTGTCCGATAAGAACTTAATTACAAACACCACATCGTTGAATGTTTCAAGAACTTTGCACTTGGCCAGATTGCATGTGATGGTTGTGACTTGTCCCGTGTCATAAAATTCAACTTCATTGGGCTTTGTTGTCTCATGAACATCCTCTTTGATGAATTCTTCATATGCTCCAGCCACTTCTTGCTCTTGAATTATTCTTCTTGATGTACAAGGTTCTTTGAACACTTCAACACAATCCGGAACTTGATTTGGTGTGCCAAGAATTGGGATATCACTTTTGACCTTTGGAATGGCTTCCACAATGTCGTTTTCACTCTCATCTGTCTTGGGAATTAAAAACCTGCGAGGAAAAGGTGCATTCGGAGGAATAACATTAGAATGAATTGAGTTTGGAACAATATTACCAGAGTTGGACGGCCTAGGGACTCTAGGAGTCTGCGGCAAGGGTTGTTCTTCCCTTGCCGTGGGTGTGGCCTCCTCCTCCTCTTCTAGCAACAGCAATTCATCCACGTTCTGGCTGTGTTTGGACAGTTCTGGGTCAGCTTCAACCGCTACGGCACTTCCCAAAGTGATAGCTTTGGCGATTTCAAAATCTTCATTTGAATTTACAATAGTTGAGTTGGAGAGTGCACTTTGTTCTTGAATTTGTCCCATGAATTCTACAATCTCTCCCATTTGATTCTTCAATTCACCCTACTTCTTGTCCTGATCGCTCATCACTTGGGCTTGATTTTGCTGCCCCTGTTCCAAAGTGGTTAGTAATTGAATAATTTGATCATTATCCATGGAAAAACCTGAATGTAGTTGGGACGATTGTGGTGGAGGCTGTGATGGTGCATATGGCCATTGGTAGAACTCCTCAGATGGCTGCGAATATTCTTCTTGTTGTGAGCCCTGCGTCAAAGAAATTAATTCATCAAGAATTTCATTATAATTCATGGACATACTTGAATTCGATTGGAATTGTGGTGGGGAAGGTTGTGGTGGCTGCATAGGTCTTGAATAAAACTCCTCATATGGCTGCCAATAGCCTTCGGGTTGAACTTGTTGAGATTCCCACCACATAGAGTTTGAATGATCACTCAAATCTGAATTGTAAGTGTTGGAAAACATGTTGTCCCTTGATTGATCATAGCCTTGATAACCCCAAGCATCTTCATTCACAGCGAATTGAGCACGTTGATGAGTTTGAGCAGTGTGCATTGTGGTTGTTTCGGCAATCTGGGACAATTGGGAAGTAAGATTTGCCAATTGAGCTTGAATGTTTGCAAAATCCATGTCTTACTCCTCTAGTACCTAAAATCAAAGAAATAAAACTAAATCAAATATCAAAAGTAAAAGACACAAACAGAAACAAAGAAAAAAAAATACACGAAAAGGAAACAAGGGATTAGCAAAGTTGCTAATCCCCGGCAACGGCGCCAAAAATTTGATGCGATGTAAAACAGCACACAAATTAAACCCTCTTGTTGACAATTGTAGTATAGATGCAAGTAGGGATCGTTCTGGACCGAGGATTAGGAGGGCTTGCTAAAACCTCTAAACTGACTCAAAAACATAAAAACAAAGTTAAAAACACTTAACACGACTCAAAGAATGCAAAACTAAACTCTAGGACACTGAAACAACTTTAAAACACTCAAAACTGCCTAAAAACACAAACTGGGCAGTTTTGGACTCTAAACACAATTTTGGACGAAAATAAGTTTTAACTTGACTCAAAACACTCAAAAACACAAACTAAAACAGTTTCTAACTAATATGACTCAACAAGTAAAGGGGGGATTGGGTTTTGACGAATTTGGAAACAAAACAAGAAACTTAAAGTACTAATGAAATCTGCACGAAATTGGGTGAAAACTATGGATGATGGGATAGCTAGGAGGTTCTTCTCCACACATGACACACTTGCATACAAAACGATTTCCAGTTGCTTTCCATAAACCACGAATCCTCAACGCCCCAGATTAACCGTGAATTGCACTAATTAACCCTCAGATTTTCCTAATTTTATTGAATTGGATGATTGCATACGACAACCCAAAGCATTCCCCACAAGTTCCCTACATGAATTGCATAATAGAGATACAAGCAAGGATCATTAAGTTCTATGAAAATCATAAGCATTGACGAGGCACTTGTAACTATGAATTGCATAATACTTATGCCAAGAATTTACTTAACGCGATCGTGACTAGCAACCTTCACTACTTGTGAATATAAGTTCATAACGATTAGGTGAAACTCCCTTATATTCTAGCATCAAATTCATGCATGCAAATTAAGTTGGCCACCTCAATCAACACACACAAATCAGTTATAATATGAACAGATAAGTAAATTGAATTCACAACTTATGAATCACAACTAGATGTAATCAAATCATATTGCAAGTATAATCATGGTTTCGAATCCGCCCCCTAGCTAAGAGGGGTTTAGTTCCTCATACTCACAGAACAAAGATTATTGAATTGAAACATTGAAAACAAAAGAAAGATTACACCTAAAACGTTCCAGCAATCCTAACTCGAATGGCAAGCACGTCCAAGGGCTCTCCTCCTTCCTCTTTGCTGGGGCACAAGGGTTGGTGGTGAGTTTTAGGGGTTATGAATGGTGTTGGGTGGTAGAGGATGGATAGGTAGATAGGTGGATGGAAGGTGGATTTTCGTCAAAAAGTGTGTAGAGAATCTGTTCAGAGAGTGAGAGAGCCTAAATGGTGGGGATGGCTTTATTTATAGGGCTAGGGTTGAAAGGCAATCAGAAAATAATAGGAAAGGTTCATAACTTAGCTAATTTGTCTCACAATTTAATAGGTAAGAAAGAATCAGAAAATCAAAGAGAAATAGGAATGTGAAATTCGGCAGAATTGTATAGGAGAAAAAAAGAATGTGTTTAAAGGTCAGAAAATAGGAAAGAGAGGCCTCCCCTTGTGCAGCAAGGCTAGGTACTAAAGGGGAAGGTGTTTTATGACAGAAAATAGGCAAGTAAGGTGCAGGAATTAAAGAGAATAGGAAAGGAAATTCGGCAGAATTGTGTAGGACAGATTCAGGAATGTGTTTTGAGGCACAAAATAGGTAAGAATCCTCTCCCCTTGTGTGGCAAGAATTGAAACAAAAGGGAATGTAATTTTGGGTCAGAAAATAGGTAAGAAGAGGATCCCTTGTGCGGCAAGATTGTGAAGAGAAAGGGAAAGGCACTTATGTGGCAGATTTTGGAAGAAAAGGGAAAGGAGATATGCGGCAAGGTTAGGGAAAGGTTCTAGGACTTCTAGAAATATGTAATGAGGCAACCTAACATGTTTTGAAACCCTTTTATGGCTGGAACATAGGTGAGGAAGGATTAGGAAACTCTAAGCCAAGAATAGAAACTTTCAAGAATGGAAACCTCCAAGAATAGAAACTTCCAACTTTAGAAACTTTGGCTTCCAATTTTGAACTCTTCATTCTTCATTCAATCCTAAGCTCATTTGATCTTCAATTTCGTCCATTCACTTAGTTCCAAGCATGTGCAATCCATTCCAAGCCCAAAACTGCTCCAAAAGGCACCAAAATGCACTTTCTTGCTCCTTTAGCCCTTAGAACCTGAAAACACACGAAAATGGCTTAAAAGACTAAAATAACTAAGAACTACCAACCTAAATGCAAGGAAACAAGCTAACTAAGTGATGTAAATATGCTCCTATCAAATACCCCCACACTTAGCTTTTGCTAGTCCTCGAGCAAAACAAAAGAAACAAAACTCAATCTAAACCTTCCAACATTTGCCTTAGGGATTTCCAATGCACATGACATATTAAAAATCATCACTTACACAGATTTTAGTCATCCTTACCCTTGAGCACATACTTAATCACAGTCACCACTTACTAGTTCACATTTAACCAATTAAAACGATGTTTTGAATGTAGTAACATGCCTTAGAGAATTCACTCAATTCCTTACAAGTTATGCACTCAATTTTCACACACATTTTCTGACTACACACCCTACACTAGGTATATGTGAGAAGATTGATGTAAACATGAAAACGAACACTCACATATGTTATAGCAAAGAAAGCAATTTCTGGAGTTAATAATGCATATATGAATATGATCTCATGAATGGAATGCTACTACTTAGATGCGAGAACCAGTGACACCATATGCTCATACCAATTCCAAACTCCACATATTGAAACACACAACACCCAAGATCGAAGTTAAAGGGTTGTAACGGGGCTTGGGGGTATTGGGTAAGAAAGAAAGGATATGGAAAACAAGGGTTCTTAAAGAATAGCAAGCAAAGCAATGAAATCAACACTTATAATTCACTTTGGAATACAAAAATTTAACTTTGAACAAAAAGGGGAGATATACACATTTTAGGGCCAAATTTGATGTTTTGGACCCTTTCTTCAACAATCAATACTCTTAAACTCATTCTTTCTTCTTTTCAAACTCTATTTCATTCTTTTCACAACTTTTTCTTTTTCTTTTCTTTTTTCCACGAATTTTCTTTTCATTTTCTCAAACCCGTGCCTTATTACTTTTTTTTGGCAGACACACACACACATCCCTTCCCCCACACTTGATTTACTGCATAATGTAGATCAAAAGGAATTCATTCTATGTCATGCTTCACTATCCTTTAAGAACAAGGGTATGGATAATCCTAAACTAGGCTAGGTAAGGATAATGGGGTTAACATAGAACATAGGCTAAACAAGGCTCAAACGGGTTTAAACCTACAAAACATATAACACAGGGGGTTCGGCTATTTGGCTGTGGTGGTTCACTAATTAACTTCATCTTGATCGTGTGTTATGCAAATCAATGTCATGCTTTGAATGGAATGGGCATGAGTTCTAGTGTTTGGAACTAAATGATGAAACGCCTTCTAAGTAGCAACCAAGCAATGAATAATGAGATCATGCAACGATTTTAGAAAACAAGAATGCACAGAATATTAACTCTCCAAAAGAACGTTTTAGGCTCAAGTCTCACAAGGTTGTAGCGTTAATTTGAGTTCTTTCCTTCAAGCATGTTACAAAAACTGATTTTTCCTTTATGATTGCATGTGAATTCATAAATTATAACCATAACCAAGCATAAACCAAAGACATATCAAACTTTCATCCATGTTTATAACTCTCTTTAGCAGTCATGTAAAACCAAATCCTCATCATTGTGTTGGAAGGTACCTAAGACACAAACACACCAAAACAACACAAAAACAACTCTTTTTGGGTTTTTCAAAACAATTTTTCAAATTTTTATGAGATTTTCGGATTTTTATGTCAAGACACACTAAAACACTCCAAAACAGCTTAAAAACACTGAAAAACAGCAAGGAACAACTTTTGAAGTAATGGGTGATAAAATCCCACGAATTTGCATCAAAAACACTTTGTTACCCCCCCACACTTAAATCAAACATTGTCCTCAATGTTTCAAGCATAAACTCACAGAAAGCAAACAAATAACACAACTAACAAACATGACAAGATAGAGGCAGTAAAAAGAAGGGCGAACGCAAATCTGGTTGTTGGGTGATTCCTAGAACTTCCTTCGTTAAATGCATGGGTTGCCTGCCAAGAAGCGCTTGCTTTAATGTCGTGCAGCTGGACGATACCTCCAATTAAGCTTCATTGGAGGCCATGACATGGAATTTATCTTTGAAGGGAAGGTGATACTTGAAATGATCCGGCAATGGTTTAAATTCTAGTGTGGGTGCCTGAATCATTAAAATGAGCCAGTTAGTAGAAAACAGAATTGAAATTGGAGAAAATGGCTTACTTGCTTGCTCCGACACAAACTCAATTACAAACACCACATTTTTGAATGTTTCAGGAATGTTGGACTTGGCCAGATTGACTAGGATGGTTGTGACTTGTCCCGTGTCCTCAAACTCAACTTCTTTGGGCTTTGTTGTCTCATATATGTCCTCTTTGATGAATTCTTCATACGCTCCAGCCACTTCCTTCTCTTGAATCCTTCTTCTTGATGTACAAAGTTCTTTTAACACTTCAAGACAATCTGGAACTTGATTTGGTGTGCCAAGAATTGGGATATCACTTTGCACCTTTGGAATGGCTTCCACAATGTCTTTTTCACTCTCATCTTTCTTGGGAATTAAAAACCTGCGAGGAAAAGGTGCATTCGGAGGAATAACATTAGAATGAATTGAGTTTGGAACAATATTACCAGAGTTGGACGGCCTAGGGACTCTAGGAGGCTGCGGCAAGGGTTGTTCTTCCCTTGCCGTGGGTGTGGCCTCCTCCCCCTCTTCTAGCAACAGCAATTCATCCACGTTCAGGCTGTGTTTGGACAGTTCTGGGTCAGCTAAGATTATTGAATTGAAACATTGAAAACAAAAGAAAGATTACACCTAAAACGTTCCAGCAATCCTAACTCGAATGGCAAGCACGTCCAAGGGCTCTCCTCCTTCCTCTTTGCTGCGGCACAAGGGTTGGTGGTAAGTTTTGGGGGTTATGAATGGTGTTGGGTGGTAGAGGATGGATAGGTAGATAGGTGGATGGAAGGTGGATTTTCGTCAGAAAGTGTGTAGAGAATCTGTTCAGAGAGGGAGAGAAACTAAATGGTGCGGATGGCTTTATTTATAGGGCTAGGGTTGAAAGGCAATCAGAAAATAATAGGAAAGGTTCAATACTTAGCTATTTTGGTTCCACAATTGAATAGGTAAGAAAGAATCAGAATTTCAAAGAGAATAAGAAAGTGAAATTCGGCAGAATATGTAGGAGAGAAAAGGAATGTGTTTTAAAGGTCAGAAATTAAGAGAGAAAGGGAAAGAAGGTGTGGCATTGACTTGCAAGAGAAAGGGGAAGTATTTTTGGGCAGAAAATAGGCAAGAAAACCTCTCCCTTGTGCAGCAAGGATTGCAACAAAAGAGGAATGTGTTTTATGACAGAAAATAGGCAAGTAAGGTGCAGGAATTAAAGAGAATAGGAAAGGAAATTCGGCAGAATTGTGTAGGACAGATTCAGGAATGTGTTTTGAGGCACAAAATAGGTAAGAATCCTCTCCCCTTGTGTGGCAAGAATTGAAACAAAAGGGAATGTAATTTTGGGTCAGAAAATAGGTAAGAAGAGGATCCCTTGTGCGGCAAGGTTGTGGAGAGAAAGGGAAAGGCACTTATGTGGCAGATTTTGGAAGAAAAGGGAAAGGAGATATGCGGCAAGGTTAGGGAAAGGTTCTAGGACTTCTAGAAACATGTAATGAGGCAACCTAACATGTTTTGAAACCCTTTTATGGCTGGAACATAGGTGAGGAAGGATTAGGAAACTCTAAGCCAAGAATAGAAACTTTCAAGAATGGAAACCTCCAAGAATAGAAACTTCCAACTTTAGAAACTTTGGCTTCCAATTTTGAACTTTTCATTCTTCATTCAATCCTAAGCTCATTTGATCTTCAATTTCGTCCATCCACTTAGCTCCAAGCATGTGCAATCCATTCCAAGCCCAAAACTGCTCCAAAAGGCACCAAAATGCACTTTCTTGCTCCTATAGCCCTTAGAACCTGAAAACACACGAAAATGGCTTAAAAGACTAAAATAACTAAGAACTAACAACCTAAATGCAAGGAAACAAGCCAACTAAGTGATGTAAATATGCTCCTATCAAATACCCCCACACTTAGCTTTTGCTAGTCCTCGAGCAAAACAAAAGAAACAAAACTCAATCTAAACCTTCCAACATTTGCCTTAGGGATTTCCAATGCACATGACATATTAAAAATCATCACTTACACAGATTTTAGTCAACTTAACACTTGAGCACATACTTAATCACAGTCACCACTTACTAGTTCACATTTAACCAATTAAAATGATGTTTTGAATGTAGTAACATGCCTTAGAGAATTCACTCAATTCTTTACAAGTTATGCACTCAATTTTCACACACATTTTCTGACTACACACCCTACACTAGGTATATGTGAGAAGATTGATGTAAACATGAAAACGAACACTCACATATGTTGTAGCAAAGAAAGCAATTTCTGGAGTTAATAATGCATATATGAATATGATCTCATGAACAGAATGCTACTACTTAGATGCGAGAACCAGTGACACCATATGCTCATACCAATTCCAAACTCCACATATTGAAACACACAAGACCCAAGATCGAAGTTAAAGGGTTATAACGGGGCTTGGGGGTATTGGCTAACAAAGAAAGGTAAGGAAAAACAAAGGTTCTTAAAGAAATAGTAAGCAAAGTAATGAAATTGACACTTGGAATTCACTTTTGAATGCAGAAATCAACTTTAAACACCAAAAGGGAAGAAATACACATTCTAGGGCCGAATTTTGATGTTTTGGACCCTTCCTTCAACAATCAACACTTGTGAGCTCATTCTCACTTATTTTTCAACTCTTTTTCATTCTTTTCACAACTTTTTCTTTTCTTTTTCTTTTTCCACGAATTTTTCTTTTTATTTTGTCAAACCTGTGCCTTATTACTTTTTCTTGGCGCACACACACACACATCCCTTCCCCCACATTTGTTTTTCTGCAAGAAGACAATCAAAAGCAATTCTTTTTAAGTCATGCTTCACTATGCTTTATGAACAAGGGTATGGATGGTCCTAATCTAGGCTAGGTGAGGATAATGTGGTTCACAAAGAAAATAGGCTAAACAAGGCTCAAAGGGGTTTAAACCTACAAAACAAATGATATAGGGGGTTCGGCTGTTTGGCTGTGGTGGTTCACTAAATAACTTCATCTTGATCGTGTGTTATGCAAATCAATGTCATGCTTTGAATGGAATGGGCATGAGTTGTAGTATTTGGAACTAAACAATGAAACGCCTTCTAAGTAGCAACCAAGCAAAGAATAATGAGATCATGCAACGACTTTAGAAAACAACAAATCCACAGATTATAAATCTCCAAAAGAACGTTTAAGGCTCAAGTCTCACAAGGTTGTAGCGTTAATTTGAGTTCCTTCCTTCAAGCATGTTACAAAAACTGATTTTTTCCTTTTTGTTTGCATGTGAATTCATAAATTATAACCACAACCAAGCATAGACCAAAGAGTAAATCAAACTTTCATCCATGTTTATAACTCTCTTTAACAGTCATGTAATTAAAAACCAAATCCTCATCATTGTGTTGGAAGGTACCTAAGACACAAACACACAAAAACGACACAAAAACAACTCTTTTTGAGTTTTTCAAAACAATTTTTCAAATTTTTATGAGATTTTCGGATTTTTATGTCAAGACATACTAAAACACTCCAAAACAGCTTAAAAACACTTAAAAACATCAAGGAACAACTTTTGAAGTAATGGGTGATAAAATCCCACGAATTTGCATCAAAAACACTTTGTTACCCCCCCCCCCCCCCCCACACTTAAATCAAACATTGTCCTCAATGTTTCAAGCATAAACTCACACAAAAACAGGCAAACTAACAAACAATGAATCAACAAACTAAACATGGCAGAATAGAAACAATAACA
Organism: Heteromeles arbutifolia; assembly: GCA_024362995.1. Taxonomy (NCBI): domain Eukaryota; kingdom Viridiplantae; phylum Streptophyta; class Magnoliopsida; order Rosales; family Rosaceae; genus Heteromeles; species Heteromeles arbutifolia. Next base: position 22,457,061 of record JANCRC010000012.1, read on the forward strand.
AAGAGAAGGGTTTAGGAACGCAAATCTGGAATTGGAGTGAGTCCTAGGTCTTTTTTTGTTGAATGCATGGGTTGCCTCCCAAGAAGCGCTTGCTTTTACGTCATGCAGCTGGACGATACCTCCAATTAAGCTTCATTGGAGGCCACGGCATGGAATTGATCTTTGAATGGAAGGTGATACTTGAAATGATCCGGCAATGGTTGAAATTCTAGTGTGGGTGCCTGAATCATCAAAATCAGCCAGTTAGTAGAAAACAAAATTGAAATTGGAGAAGATAGCTTACTTGCTTTGTCCGATAAGAACTTAATTACAAACACCACATCGTTGAATGTTTCAAGAACTTTGCACTTGGCCAGATTGCATGTGATGGTTGTGACTTGTCCCGTGTCATAAAATTCAACTTCATTGGGCTTTGTTGTCTCATGAACATCCTCTTTGATGAATTCTTCATATGCTCCAGCCACTTCTTGCTCTTGAATTATTCTTCTTGATGTACAAGGTTCTTTGAACACTTCAACACAATCCGGAACTTGATTTGGTGTGCCAAGAATTGGGATATCACTTTTGACCTTTGGAATGGCTTCCACAATGTCGTTTTCACTCTCATCTGTCTTGGGAATTAAAAACCTGCGAGGAAAAGGTGCATTCGGAGGAATAACATTAGAATGAATTGAGTTTGGAACAATATTACCAGAGTTGGACGGCCTAGGGACTCTAGGAGTCTGCGGCAAGGGTTGTTCTTCCCTTGCCGTGGGTGTGGCCTCCTCCTCCTCTTCTAGCAACAGCAATTCATCCACGTTCTGGCTGTGTTGGACAGTTCTGGGTCAGCTTCAACCGCTACGGCACTTCCCAAAGTGATAGCTTTGGCGATTTCAAAATCTTCATTTGAATTTACAATAGTTGAGTTGGAGAGTGCACTTTGTTCTTGAATTTGTCCCATGAATTCTACAATCTCTCCCATTTGATTCTTCAATTCACCCTACTTCTTGTCCTGATCGCTCATCACTTGGGCTTGATTTTGCTGCCCCTGTTCCAAAGTGGTTAGTAATTGAATAATTTGATCATTATCCATGGAAAAACCTGAATGTAGTTGGGACGATTGTGGTGGAGGCTGTGATGGTGCATATGGCCATTGGTAGAACTCCTCAGATGGCTGCGAATATTCTTCTTGTTGTGAGCCCTGCGTCAAAGAAATTAATTCATCAAGAATTTCATTATAATTCATGGACATACTTGAATTCGATTGGAATTGTGGTGGGGAAGGTTGTGGTGGCTGCATAGGTCTTGAATAAAACTCCTCATATGGCTGCCAATAGCCTTCGGGTTGAACTTGTTGAGATTCCCACCACATAGAGTTTGAATGATCACTCAAATCTGAATTGTAAGTGTTGGAAAACATGTTGTCCCTTGATTGATCATAGCCTTGATAACCCCAAGCATCTTCATTCACAGCGAATTGAGCACGTTGATGAGTTTGAGCAGTGTGCATTGTGGTTGTTTCGGCAATCTGGGACAATTGGGAAGTAAGATTTGCCAATTGAGCTTGAATGTTTGCAAAATCCATGTCTTACTCCTCTAGTACCTAAAATCAAAGAAATAAAACTAAATCAAATATCAAAAGTAAAAGACACAAACAGAAACAAAGAAAAAAAAATACACGAAAAGGAAACAAGGGATTAGCAAAGTTGCTAATCCCCGGCAACGGCGCCAAAAATTTGATGCGATGTAAAACAGCACACAAATTAAACCCTGTTGTTGACAATTGTAGTATAGATGCAAGTAGGGATCGTTCTGGACCGAGGATTAGGAGGGCTTGCTAAAACCTCTAAACTGACTCAAAAACATAAAAACAAAGTTAAAAACACTTAACACGACTCAAAGAATGCAAAACTAAACTCTAGGACACTGAAACAACTTTAAAACACTCAAAACTGCCTAAAAACACAAACTGGGCAGTTTTGGACTCTAAACACAATTTTGGACGAAAATAAGTTTTAACTTGACTCAAAACACTCAAAAACACAAACTAAAACAGTTTCTAACTAATATGACTCAACAAGTAAAGGGGGGATTGGGTTTTGACGAATTTGGAAACAAAACAAGAAACTTAAAGTACTAATGAAATCTGCACGAAATTGGGTGAAAACTATGGATGATGGGATAGCTAGGAGGTTCTTCTCCACACATGACACACTTGCATACAAAACGATTTCCAGTTGCTTTCCATAAACCACGAATCCTCAACGCCCCAGATTAACCGTGAATTGCACTAATTAACCCTCAGATTTTCCTAATTTTATTGAATTGGATGATTGCATACGACAACCCAAAGCATTCCCCACAAGTTCCCTACATGAATTGCATAATAGAGATACAAGCAAGGATCATTAAGTTCTATGAAAATCATAAGCATTGACGAGGCACTTGTAACTATGAATTGCATAATACTTATGCCAAGAATTTACTTAACGCGATCGTGACTAGCAACCTTCACTACTTGTGAATATAAGTTCATAACGATTAGGTGAAACTCCCTTATATTCTAGCATCAAATTCATGCATGCAAATTAAGTTGGCCACCTCAATCAACACACACAAATCAGTTATAATATGAACAGATAAGTAAATTGAATTCACAACTTATGAATCACAACTAGATGTAATCAAATCATATTGCAAGTATAATCATGGTTTCGAATCCGCCCCCTAGCTAAGAGGGGTTTAGTTCCTCATACTCACAGAACAAAGATTATTGAATTGAAACATTGAAAACAAAAGAAAGATTACACCTAAAACGTTCCAGCAATCCTAACTCGAATGGCAAGCACGTCCAAGGGCTCTCCTCCTTCCTCTTTGCTGCGGCACAAGGGTTGGTGGTGAGTTTTAGGGGTTATGAATGGTGTTGGGTGGTAGAGGATGGATAGGTAGATAGGTGGATGGAAGGTGGATTTTCGTCAAAAAGTGTGTAGAGAATCTGTTCAGAGAGTGAGAGAGCCTAAATGGTGGGGATGGCTTTATTTATAGGGCTAGGGTTGAAAGGCAATCAGAAAATAATAGGAAAGGTTCATAACTTAGCTAATTTGTCTCACAATTTAATAGGTAAGAAAGAATCAGAAAATCAAAGAGAAATAGGAATGTGAAATTCGGCAGAATTGTATAGGAGAAAAAAAGAATGTGTTTAAAGGTCAGAAAATAGGAAAGAGAGGCCTCCCCTTGTGCAGCAAGGCTAGGTACTAAAGGGGAAGGTGTTTTATGACAGAAAATAGGCAAGTAAGGTGCAGGAATTAAAGAGAATAGGAAAGGAAATTCGGCAGAATTGTGTAGGACAGATTCAGGAATGTGTTTTGAGGCACAAAATAGGTAAGAATCCTCTCCCCTTGTGTGGCAAGAATTGAAACAAAAGGGAATGTAATTTTGGGTCAGAAAATAGGTAAGAAGAGGATCCCTTGTGCGGCAAGATTGTGAAGAGAAAGGGAAAGGCACTTATGTGGCAGATTTTGGAAGAAAAGGGAAAGGAGATATGCGGCAAGGTTAGGGAAAGGTTCTAGGACTTCTAGAAATATGTAATGAGGCAACCTAACATGTTTTGAAACCCTTTTATGGCTGGAACATAGGTGAGGAAGGATTAGGAAACTCTAAGCCAAGAATAGAAACTTTCAAGAATGGAAACCTCCAAGAATAGAAACTTCCAACTTTAGAAACTTTGGCTTCCAATTTTGAACTCTTCATTCTTCATTCAATCCTAAGCTCATTTGATCTTCAATTTCGTCCATTCACTTAGTTCCAAGCATGTGCAATCCATTCCAAGCCCAAAACTGCTCCAAAAGGCACCAAAATGCACTTTCTTGCTCCTTTAGCCCTTAGAACCTGAAAACACACGAAAATGGCTTAAAAGACTAAAATAACTAAGAACTACCAACCTAAATGCAAGGAAACAAGCTAACTAAGTGATGTAAATATGCTCCTATCAAATACCCCCACACTTAGCTTTTGCTAGTCCTCGAGCAAAACAAAAGAAACAAAACTCAATCTAAACCTTCCAACATTTGCCTTAGGGATTTCCAATGCACATGACATATTAAAAATCATCACTTACACAGATTTTAGTCATCCTTACCCTTGAGCACATACTTAATCACAGTCACCACTTACTAGTTCACATTTAACCAATTAAAACGATGTTTTGAATGTAGTAACATGCCTTAGAGAATTCACTCAATTCCTTACAAGTTATGCACTCAATTTTCACACACATTTTCTGACTACACACCCTACACTAGGTATATGTGAGAAGATTGATGTAAACATGAAAACGAACACTCACATATGTTATAGCAAAGAAAGCAATTTCTGGAGTTAATAATGCATATATGAATATGATCTCATGAATGGAATGCTACTACTTAGATGCGAGAACCAGTGACACCATATGCTCATACCAATTCCAAACTCCACATATTGAAACACACAACACCCAAGATCGAAGTTAAAGGGTTGTAACGGGGCTTGGGGGTATTGGGTAAGAAAGAAAGGATATGGAAAACAAGGGTTCTTAAAGAATAGCAAGCAAAGCAATGAAATCAACACTTATAATTCACTTTGGAATACAAAAATTTAACTTTGAACAAAAAGGGGAGATATACACATTTTAGGGCCAAATTTGATGTTTTGGACCCTTTCTTCAACAATCAATACTCTTAAACTCATTCTTTCTTCTTTTCAAACTCTATTTCATTCTTTTCACAACTTTTTCTTTTTCTTTTCTTTTTTCCACGAATTTTCTTTTCATTTTCTCAAACCCGTGCCTTATTACTTTTTTTTGGCAGACACACACACACATCCCTTCCCCCACACTTGATTTACTGCATAATGTAGATCAAAAGGAATTCATTCTATGTCATGCTTCACTATCCTTTAAGAACAAGGGTATGGATAATCCTAAACTAGGCTAGGTAAGGATAATGGGGTTAACATAGAACATAGGCTAAACAAGGCTCAAACGGGTTTAAACCTACAAAACATATAACACAGGGGGTTCGGCTATTTGGCTGTGGTGGTTCACTAATTAACTTCATCTTGATCGTGTGTTATGCAAATCAATGTCATGCTTTGAATGGAATGGGCATGAGTTCTAGTGTTTGGAACTAAATGATGAAACGCCTTCTAAGTAGCAACCAAGCAATGAATAATGAGATCATGCAACGATTTTAGAAAACAAGAATGCACAGAATATTAACTCTCCAAAAGAACGTTTTAGGCTCAAGTCTCACAAGGTTGTAGCGTTAATTTGAGTTCTTTCCTTCAAGCATGTTACAAAAACTGATTTTTCCTTTATGATTGCATGTGAATTCATAAATTATAACCATAACCAAGCATAAACCAAAGACATATCAAACTTTCATCCATGTTTATAACTCTCTTTAGCAGTCATGTAAAACCAAATCCTCATCATTGTGTTGGAAGGTACCTAAGACACAAACACACCAAAACAACACAAAAACAACTCTTTTTGGGTTTTTCAAAACAATTTTTCAAATTTTTATGAGATTTTCGGATTTTTATGTCAAGACACACTAAAACACTCCAAAACAGCTTAAAAACACTGAAAAACAGCAAGGAACAACTTTTGAAGTAATGGGTGATAAAATCCCACGAATTTGCATCAAAAACACTTTGTTACCCCCCCACACTTAAATCAAACATTGTCCTCAATGTTTCAAGCATAAACTCACAGAAAGCAAACAAATAACACAACTAACAAACATGACAAGATAGAGGCAGTAAAAAGAAGGGCGAACGCAAATCTGGTTGTTGGGTGATTCCTAGAACTTCCTTCGTTAAATGCATGGGTTGCCTGCCAAGAAGCGCTTGCTTTAATGTCGTGCAGCTGGACGATACCTCCAATTAAGCTTCATTGGAGGCCATGACATGGAATTTATCTTTGAAGGGAAGGTGATACTTGAAATGATCCGGCAATGGTTTAAATTCTAGTGTGGGTGCCTGAATCATTAAAATGAGCCAGTTAGTAGAAAACAGAATTGAAATTGGAGAAAATGGCTTACTTGCTTGCTCCGACACAAACTCAATTACAAACACCACATTTTTGAATGTTTCAGGAATGTTGGACTTGGCCAGATTGACTAGGATGGTTGTGACTTGTCCCGTGTCCTCAAACTCAACTTCTTTGGGCTTTGTTGTCTCATATATGTCCTCTTTGATGAATTCTTCATACGCTCCAGCCACTTCCTTCTCTTGAATCCTTCTTCTTGATGTACAAAGTTCTTTTAACACTTCAAGACAATCTGGAACTTGATTTGGTGTGCCAAGAATTGGGATATCACTTTGCACCTTTGGAATGGCTTCCACAATGTCTTTTTCACTCTCATCTTTCTTGGGAATTAAAAACCTGCGAGGAAAAGGTGCATTCGGAGGAATAACATTAGAATGAATTGAGTTTGGAACAATATTACCAGAGTTGGACGGCCTAGGGACTCTAGGAGGCTGCGGCAAGGGTTGTTCTTCCCTTGCCGTGGGTGTGGCCTCCTCCCCCTCTTCTAGCAACAGCAATTCATCCACGTTCAGGCTGTGTTTGGACAGTTCTGGGTCAGCTAAGATTATTGAATTGAAACATTGAAAACAAAAGAAAGATTACACCTAAAACGTTCCAGCAATCCTAACTCGAATGGCAAGCACGTCCAAGGGCTCTCCTCCTTCCTCTTTGCTGCGGCACAAGGGTTGGTGGTAAGTTTTGGGGGTTATGAATGGTGTTGGGTGGTAGAGGATGGATAGGTAGATAGGTGGATGGAAGGTGGATTTTCGTCAGAAAGTGTGTAGAGAATCTGTTCAGAGAGGGAGAGAAACTAAATGGTGCGGATGGCTTTATTTATAGGGCTAGGGTTGAAAGGCAATCAGAAAATAATAGGAAAGGTTCAATACTTAGCTATTTTGGTTCCACAATTGAATAGGTAAGAAAGAATCAGAATTTCAAAGAGAATAAGAAAGTGAAATTCGGCAGAATATGTAGGAGAGAAAAGGAATGTGTTTTAAAGGTCAGAAATTAAGAGAGAAAGGGAAAGAAGGTGTGGCATTGACTTGCAAGAGAAAGGGGAAGTATTTTTGGGCAGAAAATAGGCAAGAAAACCTCTCCCTTGTGCAGCAAGGATTGCAACAAAAGAGGAATGTGTTTTATGACAGAAAATAGGCAAGTAAGGTGCAGGAATTAAAGAGAATAGGAAAGGAAATTCGGCAGAATTGTGTAGGACAGATTCAGGAATGTGTTTTGAGGCACAAAATAGGTAAGAATCCTCTCCCCTTGTGTGGCAAGAATTGAAACAAAAGGGAATGTAATTTTGGGTCAGAAAATAGGTAAGAAGAGGATCCCTTGTGCGGCAAGGTTGTGGAGAGAAAGGGAAAGGCACTTATGTGGCAGATTTTGGAAGAAAAGGGAAAGGAGATATGCGGCAAGGTTAGGGAAAGGTTCTAGGACTTCTAGAAACATGTAATGAGGCAACCTAACATGTTTTGAAACCCTTTTATGGCTGGAACATAGGTGAGGAAGGATTAGGAAACTCTAAGCCAAGAATAGAAACTTTCAAGAATGGAAACCTCCAAGAATAGAAACTTCCAACTTTAGAAACTTTGGCTTCCAATTTTGAACTTTTCATTCTTCATTCAATCCTAAGCTCATTTGATCTTCAATTTCGTCCATCCACTTAGCTCCAAGCATGTGCAATCCATTCCAAGCCCAAAACTGCTCCAAAAGGCACCAAAATGCACTTTCTTGCTCCTATAGCCCTTAGAACCTGAAAACACACGAAAATGGCTTAAAAGACTAAAATAACTAAGAACTAACAACCTAAATGCAAGGAAACAAGCCAACTAAGTGATGTAAATATGCTCCTATCAAATACCCCCACACTTAGCTTTTGCTAGTCCTCGAGCAAAACAAAAGAAACAAAACTCAATCTAAACCTTCCAACATTTGCCTTAGGGATTTCCAATGCACATGACATATTAAAAATCATCACTTACACAGATTTTAGTCAACTTAACACTTGAGCACATACTTAATCACAGTCACCACTTACTAGTTCACATTTAACCAATTAAAATGATGTTTTGAATGTAGTAACATGCCTTAGAGAATTCACTCAATTCTTTACAAGTTATGCACTCAATTTTCACACACATTTTCTGACTACACACCCTACACTAGGTATATGTGAGAAGATTGATGTAAACATGAAAACGAACACTCACATATGTTGTAGCAAAGAAAGCAATTTCTGGAGTTAATAATGCATATATGAATATGATCTCATGAACAGAATGCTACTACTTAGATGCGAGAACCAGTGACACCATATGCTCATACCAATTCCAAACTCCACATATTGAAACACACAAGACCCAAGATCGAAGTTAAAGGGTTATAACGGGGCTTGGGGGTATTGGCTAACAAAGAAAGGTAAGGAAAAACAAAGGTTCTTAAAGAAATAGTAAGCAAAGTAATGAAATTGACACTTGGAATTCACTTTTGAATGCAGAAATCAACTTTAAACACCAAAAGGGAAGAAATACACATTCTAGGGCCGAATTTTGATGTTTTGGACCCTTCCTTCAACAATCAACACTTGTGAGCTCATTCTCACTTATTTTTCAACTCTTTTTCATTCTTTTCACAACTTTTTCTTTTCTTTTTCTTTTTCCACGAATTTTTCTTTTTATTTTGTCAAACCTGTGCCTTATTACTTTTTCTTGGCGCACACACACACACATCCCTTCCCCCACATTTGTTTTTCTGCAAGAAGACAATCAAAAGCAATTCTTTTTAAGTCATGCTTCACTATGCTTTATGAACAAGGGTATGGATGGTCCTAATCTAGGCTAGGTGAGGATAATGTGGTTCACAAAGAAAATAGGCTAAACAAGGCTCAAAGGGGTTTAAACCTACAAAACAAATGATATAGGGGGTTCGGCTGTTTGGCTGTGGTGGTTCACTAAATAACTTCATCTTGATCGTGTGTTATGCAAATCAATGTCATGCTTTGAATGGAATGGGCATGAGTTGTAGTATTTGGAACTAAACAATGAAACGCCTTCTAAGTAGCAACCAAGCAAAGAATAATGAGATCATGCAACGACTTTAGAAAACAACAAATCCACAGATTATAAATCTCCAAAAGAACGTTTAAGGCTCAAGTCTCACAAGGTTGTAGCGTTAATTTGAGTTCCTTCCTTCAAGCATGTTACAAAAACTGATTTTTTCCTTTTTGTTTGCATGTGAATTCATAAATTATAACCACAACCAAGCATAGACCAAAGAGTAAATCAAACTTTCATCCATGTTTATAACTCTCTTTAACAGTCATGTAATTAAAAACCAAATCCTCATCATTGTGTTGGAAGGTACCTAAGACACAAACACACAAAAACGACACAAAAACAACTCTTTTTGAGTTTTTCAAAACAATTTTTCAAATTTTTATGAGATTTTCGGATTTTTATGTCAAGACATACTAAAACACTCCAAAACAGCTTAAAAACACTTAAAAACATCAAGGAACAACTTTTGAAGTAATGGGTGATAAAATCCCACGAATTTGCATCAAAAACACTTTGTTACCCCCCCCCCCCCCCCCACACTTAAATCAAACATTGTCCTCAATGTTTCAAGCATAAACTCACACAAAAACAGGCAAACTAACAAACAATGAATCAACAAACTAAACATGGCAGAATAGAAACAATAACAAAGAGAAGGGTTTAGGAACGCAAATCTGGAATTGGAGTGAGTCCTAGGTCTTTTTTTGTTGAATGCATGGGTTGCCTCCCAAGAAGCGCTTGCTTTTACGTCATGCAGCTGGACGATACCTCCAATTAAGCTTCATTGGAGGCCACGGCATGGAATTGATCTTTGAATGGAAGGTGATACTTGAAATGATCCGGCAATGGTTGAAATTCTAGTGTGGGTGCCTGAATCATCAAAATCAGCCAGTTAGTAGAAAACAAAATTGAAATTGGAGAAGATAGCTTACTTGCTTTGTCCGATAAGAACTTAATTACAAACACCACATCGTTGAATGTTTCAAGAACTTTGCACTTGGCCAGATTGCATGTGATGGTTGTGACTTGTCCCGTGTCATAAAATTCAACTTCATTGGGCTTTGTTGTCTCATGAACATCCTCTTTGATGAATTCTTCATATGCTCCAGCCACTTCTTGCTCTTGAATTATTCTTCTTGATGTACAAGGTTCTTTGAACACTTCAACACAATCCGGAACTTGATTTGGTGTGCCAAGAATTGGGATATCACTTTTGACCTTTGGAATGGCTTCCACAATGTCGTTTTCACTCTCATCTGTCTTGGGAATTAAAAACCTGCGAGGAAAAGGTGCATTCGGAGGAATAACATTAGAATGAATTGAGTTTGGAACAATATTACCAGAGTTGGACGGCCTAGGGACTCTAGGAGTCTGCGGCAAGGGTTGTTCTTCCCTTGCCGTGGGTGTGGCCTCCTCCTCCTCTTCTAGCAACAGCAATTCATCCACGTTCTGGCTGTGTTTGGACAGTTCTGGGTCAGCTTCAACCGCTACGGCACTTCCCAAAGTGATAGCTTTGGCGATTTCAAAATCTTCATTTGAATTTACAATAGTTGAGTTGGAGAGTGCACTTTGTTCTTGAATTTGTCCCATGAATTCTACAATCTCTCCCATTTGATTCTTCAATTCACCCTACTTCTTGTCCTGATCGCTCATCACTTGGGCTTGATTTTGCTGCCCCTGTTCCAAAGTGGTTAGTAATTGAATAATTTGATCATTATCCATGGAAAAACCTGAATGTAGTTGGGACGATTGTGGTGGAGGCTGTGATGGTGCATATGGCCATTGGTAGAACTCCTCAGATGGCTGCGAATATTCTTCTTGTTGTGAGCCCTGCGTCAAAGAAATTAATTCATCAAGAATTTCATTATAATTCATGGACATACTTGAATTCGATTGGAATTGTGGTGGGGAAGGTTGTGGTGGCTGCATAGGTCTTGAATAAAACTCCTCATATGGCTGCCAATAGCCTTCGGGTTGAACTTGTTGAGATTCCCACCACATAGAGTTTGAATGATCACTCAAATCTGAATTGTAAGTGTTGGAAAACATGTTGTCCCTTGATTGATCATAGCCTTGATAACCCCAAGCATCTTCATTCACAGCGAATTGAGCACGTTGATGAGTTTGAGCAGTGTGCATTGTGGTTGTTTCGGCAATCTGGGACAATTGGGAAGTAAGATTTGCCAATTGAGCTTGAATGTTTGCAAAATCCATGTCTTACTCCTCTAGTACCTAAAATCAAAGAAATAAAACTAAATCAAATATCAAAAGTAAAAGACACAAACAGAAACAAAGAAAAAAAAATACACGAAAAGGAAACAAGGGATTAGCAAAGTTGCTAATCCCCGGCAACGGCGCCAAAAATTTGATGCGATGTAAAACAGCACACAAATTAAACCCTCTTGTTGACAATTGTAGTATAGATGCAAGTAGGGATCGTTCTGGACCGAGGATTAGGAGGGCTTGCTAAAACCTCTAAACTGACTCAAAAACATAAAAACAAAGTTAAAAACACTTAACACGACTCAAAGAATGCAAAACTAAACTCTAGGACACTGAAACAACTTTAAAACACTCAAAACTGCCTAAAAACACAAACTGGGCAGTTTTGGACTCTAAACACAATTTTGGACGAAAATAAGTTTTAACTTGACTCAAAACACTCAAAAACACAAACTAAAACAGTTTCTAACTAATATGACTCAACAAGTAAAGGGGGGATTGGGTTTTGACGAATTTGGAAACAAAACAAGAAACTTAAAGTACTAATGAAATCTGCACGAAATTGGGTGAAAACTATGGATGATGGGATAGCTAGGAGGTTCTTCTCCACACATGACACACTTGCATACAAAACGATTTCCAGTTGCTTTCCATAAACCACGAATCCTCAACGCCCCAGATTAACCGTGAATTGCACTAATTAACCCTCAGATTTTCCTAATTTTATTGAATTGGATGATTGCATACGACAACCCAAAGCATTCCCCACAAGTTCCCTACATGAATTGCATAATAGAGATACAAGCAAGGATCATTAAGTTCTATGAAAATCATAAGCATTGACGAGGCACTTGTAACTATGAATTGCATAATACTTATGCCAAGAATTTACTTAACGCGATCGTGACTAGCAACCTTCACTACTTGTGAATATAAGTTCATAACGATTAGGTGAAACTCCCTTATATTCTAGCATCAAATTCATGCATGCAAATTAAGTTGGCCACCTCAATCAACACACACAAATCAGTTATAATATGAACAGATAAGTAAATTGAATTCACAACTTATGAATCACAACTAGATGTAATCAAATCATATTGCAAGTATAATCATGGTTTCGAATCCGCCCCCTAGCTAAGAGGGGTTTAGTTCCTCATACTCACAGAACAAAGATTATTGAATTGAAACATTGAAAACAAAAGAAAGATTACACCTAAAACGTTCCAGCAATCCTAACTCGAATGGCAAGCACGTCCAAGGGCTCTCCTCCTTCCTCTTTGCTGCGGCACAAGGGTTGGTGGTGAGTTTTGGGGGTTATGAATGGTGTTGGGTGGTAGAGGATGGATAGGTAGATAGGTGGATGGAAGGTGGATTTTCGTCAGAAAGTGTGTAGAGAATCTGTTCAGAGAGGGAGAGAGCCTAAATGGTGGGGATGGCTTTATTTATAGGGCTAGGGTTGAAAGGCAATCAGAAAATAATAGGAAAGGTTCATAACTTAGCTAATTTGTCTCACAATTTAATAGGTAAGAAAGAATCAGAAAATCAAAGAGAAATAGGAATGTGAAATTCGGCAGAATTGTATAGGAGAAAAAAGGAATGTGTTTAAAGGTCAGAAAATAGGAAAGAGAGGCCTCCCCTTGTGCAGCAAGGCTAGGTACTAAAGGGGAAGGTGTTTTATGACAGAAAATAGGCAAGTAAGGTGAAGGAATTAAAGAGAATAGGAAAGGAAATTCGGCAGAATTGTGTAGGACAGATTCAGGAATGTGTTTTGAGGTTCAAAATAGGTAAGAATCCTCTCCCCTTGTGTGGCAAGAATTGAAACAAAAGGGAATGTAATTTTGGGTCAGAAAATAGGTAAGAAGAGGATCCCTTGTGCGGCAAGATTGTGAAGAGAAAGGGAAAGGCACTTATGTGGCAGATTTTGGAAGAAAAGGGAAAGGAGATATGCGGCAAGGTTAGGGAAAGGTTCTAGGACTTCTAGAAATATGTAATGAGGCAACCTCACATGTTTTGAAACCCTTTTATGGCTGGAACATAGGTGAGGAAGGATTAGGAAACTCTAAGCCAAGAATAGAAACTTTCAAGAATGGAAACCTCCAAGAATAGAAACTTCCAACTTTAGAAACTTTGGCTTCCAATTTTGAACTCTTCATTCTTCATTCAATCCTAAGCTCATTTGATCTTCAATTTCGTCCATTCACTTAGCTCCAAGCATGTGCAATCCATTCCAAGCCCAAAACTGCTCCAAAAGGCACCAAAATGCACTTTCTTGCTCCTTTAGCCCTTAGAACCTGAAAACACACGAAAATGGCTTAAAAGACTAAAATAACTAAGAACTAACAACCTAAATGCAAGGAAACAAGCTAACTAAGTGATGTAAATATGCTCCTATCAATCATGCTTGAGTTTATCACGTTGGTTCTGAAGGAAAAATTTTGTCCTAGCTAAGAACATGTGAGAATATTTGAACACATATGCAAACTAATAACACTTTAAAGTAGGCATGCATTCAAAAACAATTCTAAAACCCATGACTTTCAAAGCCTAGTGAATGGTGAATCATAAGACTCTTTAACAACATTAAAGAGAAGAAAGGATTTTGAGATTCATTACCCTTGAAGCTCATCCTTGTTTACACAAGGGATTCACCCAAGTGGAGGGCCTTCAAGTCATCTCCTAGCTCCTTGGATCTTCCTTGTGATTTACTTCCTTTTGTTACTCCTTTGCTCCTTGAGGATGTGAGGAAAGGATCTCCAAAAACACCAAAGGTTTGGTTTCTCTAAGTCTCCACACCAAGGATGAGGTGTGAAGATGAAATGGATGACTTAGAGGAAGAAAGATTGCTAGCTATCCCTCCCCTAAGTGGCCGGCCTCTATGGAGAAAAAGAGAGAAAATATTTCTCTTCTTTGTCTCAAGAAAAAACCCTAATGAGGTAAAAGCTATAAAGATGCTTTTATACCACCTCACATGTGAGTGGCAAACTTGCAATTAACCCAAGTTTGATAACCCTCACCCTAGGCCGGTTTTGACTTTGTTTTTGGGTTAATTTCCATTTAGTTTTAGTTGTCACACAACCTAAACTCAATGGGCCTTGTGGACCAAAAAACCCTTTTGGGCCCCGAAACCCAAAACCAACTTAAAAGCCCAATACGAACCTTTCGTAAGATTAATTAACTAATTAATTAATCTTGACCATTCTCAATTAAACTATTTAATTGCTTATCCATCTCATTTATATTTCTTCACTTTCACCCTTACTCGGTGTACGATCCATTAGGTTCCAATTAGCGAGGCAGTGGGCGATTGTTACTCTTAACGATCGATTGTGAATTGAAACTACATTTCAATTCTCCCTTTGATGAAGATTAGTGTTTGCTAATCCTCAGGGCTTCCACAAACCATAAGTGACACCTAGCAGTATGTCATGGCTACCCAAGCTAAGTAGAAGTGGTTGGAGAACCTATCCAGTTACAATTACAATGCAATACGGTCCTTCTCTAATACAATACTCTTGATCACATTGTTTGAGTGATAGTTTGTATCATGTCTACTATCCAATGTGATACTTCTCTATATGAATCAATTGAATATGATTTGGAACATGCTTCCTAAATCATATTCGTATGCTTTGGCCAAAGACTCTCGAATCATATCTCAGAGTATTCACCTTCCACCATGGAAGGTTAGAGATCCCTTGTTGTGCATTCACATGCCTACATGACTAGATAGCTTGACCCCAACAATGTCGTTGACACTCTCAATGGAATGCCTTTGACATAGTCAAAGATCAAGGACCTAACCATTAGACATCAATGATGCCTCAGGTCAAAGGACTACTTTGCATATTGCAACTTACGAGTTCTTACATGACATGTATGTTCGAACTCTCTTTTGATCATTGTTCAGTGTACTCGATTACCTTTTGAGCACCTATGTGTTTGTCTTAGTGTCCAACACTAAATGACTTGAGACTAGTCATACTCACGCTTGAGTTAACATAACACATACTAACCTTAGTGGATTGTCAATGCCCAATTGGCAATCCTATGGCTAGGAACGTTTTAGGAATGTTCATAAGAGAAAGGTCTCGTTAATCTAACTTACTTAGATCACTTCTCTCTTAGATTAAATATATTCCTTGGATTCCCTTATTGCTTAAACACATGATACAATAAATAGTGATTAACAATAAGCTTTGCCCTTCATTAAACATATAATAGTCTAATACAATAAGTATTCCAAAAGCTATTACATCAAATGAGTGGCTTTGTGGGCATACTTCCAACAATCTCCCACTTGCACTCAAAGCCACATTCCCATGTATCTAATACCCATCTTTTCCATATAACGGTCAAGTTGGATTTAAGACATTGGGTTCGTCAGTGGATCTGCACGTTATCGGCTGAGGCAACCTTGAGGATGTTGACTTTCCCCTCCGCAGCATATCTTCTAATGATATTAAAGCGTCTGTCAAAATGCTTGTTCTTTTGATGAGCCCTGGGTTCCTTGGCTTGAGCTATCGCCCCATTATTATCACAATACAAAGTTACTGGTGATGTAATGGTTGGAACCACTCCAAGTTCAGTAATGAACTTCTTCATCCAGAACGCTTCTTTGCCGGCTTCAGCTGCAGCGACATATTCAGCCTCTGTTGTGGAATCAGCAATTACAGATTCTTTTTTGCTTTTCAAGCTGACAGCCCCACCATTCAGAGTGAACACATATCCGGAGTTGGAACTTCTATCATCGACGTCAGATTGGAAATCTGCGTCTGTATAGGCTTCTACTCGCAACTCTGTCGCTCCTCCGTAAACGAGGAACATGTCCTTAGTTCTTCTTAAGTACTTAAGGACCGTCTTGACAGCTGCCCAGTGTTCTGATCCTGGGTTAGATTGATATCGACTAGTAATGCTCACAGCATATGCGATATCAGGCCTTGTGCATATCATGGCATACATGAGACTTCCTATGGTGGAAGCATAAGGAATAGCACTCATCTGCCGTATTTCTTCAGGAGTTTTAGGTTCCATGGACTTAGAAAGGTGAATTCCATGTCTGACAGGAAGAAAACCTTTCTTAGATTGTTCCATCTGGAACCTACTTAGCACCTTATCTATGTACATAGATTGGGATAATCCAATTAATTTTCTAGATCTATCACGATAGAGCTTTATCCTAAGCACATAAGATGCATCTCCCAAATCTTTCATGTGGAAGGTTTTGGACAACCACACTTTTACAGAAGAAAGTACTGTAGTGTCATTCCCGAATAGTAATATGTCATCTACATATAACACTAGGAATACAACTGCATCCCCAACGACCTTTTGATAAACACAATTGTCGTCTTCGTTTTGAGTAAAACCAAACGATTTGATTTCTGTGTCAAAACGAATATTCCAGCTCCTGGAGGCTTGTTTAAGTCCATAAATGGACCTTTGAAGCTTGCATACCTTAGTCTTTTCAGACTTGGACACGAAACCTTCGGGTTGAGTCATATAGAGCTCTTCCTCTAGGTAGCCGTTCAGAAAGGCCGTCTTCACGTCCATTTGCCATATCTCATAATCATGGTACGCAGCTATAGCAAGCAAAATCCAAATGGACTTAATCATGGCTACAGGAGAGAAAGTTTCTTCGTAGTCAATCCCTTCTCTTTGCCTGTAACCTTTGGCTACTAGTCTAGCCTTATAAGTCTCCACGTTTCCATCAACACCTATCTTCCTCTTGAATACCCCTTTGTTTCCAACAGGTACTATACCTTCTGGAGGGTCTACAAGAGTCCAGACCTGATTTTGATACATAGAATCCATCTCGAATTTCATGGCCTCTTGCAATCTCTTTGAATCAATGTCGGACATTGCTTCAGTGTAGTCTCTAGGGTCCTCCTTTGTGTCATTGTCACCTAGAAGGTGCAATTGCCCAAAGTCATTATCTAAGCCATACCTCTTAGGTGGCTTACTGACCCGTTCAGATCTACGTGGAGCTAGGGGTTCAGGAACATGGTTGTCTATCTGTTGATTGCTTGTTTGTGGCTCATCAGGAATTTCCTTTAATTCTATTGTTTTCTCGCTACTTCCATTGAGAACGAGTTCGTCCTCAAGGAACATAGCAGTTCTGGCGACAAAGACTTTCTGGTCGTCAGGGTGATAGAATTCGTATCCCAAAGTCTATTTGGAATACCCCACAAAATAGCACTTAACAGACCTTGCTTCAAGCTTGTCTGCTTCAAGCCTTTTTACGTAAGCTGGACAACCCCAAATCTTAATATGGTTAAGATTTGTTCTTTTGCCATGCCATATCTCATATGGCGTTTGTGGAACTGACTTGGAAGGCACTCTATTTAGTAAATAAGCTCCTGTTTGCAGTGCATATCCCCAGAACGAAACTGGTAGGTCAGCGGAACTCATCATAGAACGAACCATATTCATCAAGGTTCGATTTCTCCGTTCAGAAACTCCGTTATGTTGAGGAGTTCCTGGTGGAGTCCACTGTGATACTATTCCACACTCCTTGAGGTAGTCTAGGAATTCATTACTTAGATATTCACCCCCTCGATCCGATCTTAGGGTCTTTATCTGTTTCCCAGTTTGGTTCTCCACTTCATTCTTGAACTCTTTGAACTTTTCAAAGGATTCTGACTTGTACTTCATAAGATACACATAGCCAAACCGAGAGTGATCATCGGTGAATGTGATATAGTAGGAGAACCCTCCTCGTGCTACAGTGGACATAGGTCCACATACATCTGTGTGGATTAACCCTAGTAGTTCTTTGGCTCGCTCTCATTTCCCAGTGAATGGAGATTTAGACATCTTTCCCAGTAAACAAGATTCACAAGCGCCCATTTGGTCATTACCTACTGAGCTGAAATATCCGTCTTTCGACATCTTGTGAATCTTATCTTGGTTTACATGTCCAAGTTTAAGATGCCAAAGCTTAGCTCGGTTAACTTCTTCTCTAGCCCTTTTGGGTTTTGAGGTATTCCCGCTTTCAATACAATGCATCCCACTACTTGTCTCTAGGTGAAAAAGTCCCTCTATCATATTACCATGTGAGATAATACGACCGTTCAAGTATAAAGTGCAACTCATTTTGTCAAACAATACTGAGTGCCCATCTCGTAAAAGCATAGAGATAGAAATCAAATTCTTTATACATGAAGGAAAATATAAACAATTTTTAAGTTCCAAGACTTCCCCAGAGGGTAGTTTAAGCATGTAGGTGCCTATTGCTTTTGCAGATATCTTAGTGCCGTTCCCAACTCGCACAATCATCTCCCCATTGCGCAGTGTCCTGCTCCCTGTTAGTCCCTGCAACGAATTGCAGATATGTTGACTAGCGCCTGAATCAAATATCCAGGAATTGGAGCCTACTGTAAAAGCACTCTCTATGACAGAAATAGTCCCTTCAAAAGTTCTTGTCATAAGGCTCGCAATGCGCACCCTGTATTTCTTCTTCCAACGTTCATCCTTTCCACAATGAAAGCATGTTCCCTTGGATTTTCTTGCCCTCTTCTTATGCAACCTTTTCTTTATGATTGCATTCTCACTCCCACTGTCCTTTTTGAAACTTTGTTCAAACTTACAGCACATGTCAATCATCTCGGTAAAAGTATGATTGAATCTATTCACTTTATAGTTTACTATAAACTTAGTGAAATCATCCGAGAGAGATGCAAGGAAAAAGTCTTGGGCCATTTTCCCATCGATAGAAGTTCCTAAACTTTCAAGATCTTGAAAGATCCTTTCCATCTTTTGTCCATGTTTTTGGACCGATGTCCCCTTTGCCATTTTGGCATTTAATAGACTACAAACATTTGAGAATCGTACGTTACTTGTCTCAATGTCATGCATCTTATGCAAACTTTCAACCATGGCACATGAAGTGTCCATGTGCTTATGTAGCTTCATAAGCTCCTCACTAAGTGAAGTGAGGATTAAGCATTTGGCTTGTAAGTCATCCTCATAGTGTCTAGCATAATTTTGACACTCCTCCCTTGAAGCTAGTTTCGTAGGAGGTACATGAGGAGGGGATTGCTTGAGCACATACACTATGTCTTTCACCTTTGAGACATTCTCAATATGGCGATACCAAGCAAGGAAACGTTGGCCCCTAAGGCCCTTTTTGTCAAGTATAATGGTAGGTGTAATTTTAGGCATGTCGTTAACTACATAACATAACAGAAATCGTATTAGATTGTTGATTTTCAAACTACTTGATTGGGTCTTAAATCAAATAGTACCACCCACTATTTTTGGCAAATTCCACACCCCTCAATGGAATCCGAGAGCTATGTTGAACTCTTAGTAGGGTATGAGAGACTCACCATTACCAAGCCCACCTCAGAAGAATATCATATTGGCTAGCAACAATAATGATGAGAGGATAACGCTTTAGCCATTTACAACTTTTGTAATTACCCATCTCGTTTGGCCTCTAGAGAATGATGCCTCAGAAGAATATCATATTGGCACCATTGCACTTAGTTAAGTCATTCCCACCATGCTAGTTAAAGTAGGGGTTCAAGAATGGCCTCAGAAGAATATCATATTGACCATACTCGTTGCCTACCTTGACTTCATCATATGTTTATAGGCTTCTCCTGAATGTAAGCACATACTTTGTATACCCCAGAACTGGACGAATACGGTGCATGAGTCACAAACGATTGGAGCCCACCATGGTGGAAGGCCTACGAAGAGATGTTCAAAGCATCTCTCGCTTATCAACTTAATATTCGTTTTGTCGAGGGAGTAGTGTTGGGCTACATCAATTTCATTTTAATCTTATTAAAAGGACTTAGGATGATTATGAACCGTTTGATTTCATCCAACACGAGCCTTGTGTTGGACCTTGGGTCTAAGGTAGGTAGTTGTTGATTTTAGTTACGCGTTTAATCTAATTAAACCTTTATTTCCTATTGGGCGTTGGACCCAACTATTCCAATTTGCATACAAATAAACAAAAAGGAATGCTTGAAATAAAGAGAAGGGCTTATGCCCTTTTACAACAAATTGGAAGGACTTATGCCCTTTTACAACACATTTGAACTAATCAAATTACATTCAAATCTAAACTACTTAACCCAAACATTCATAATGCAAAGCGGCCAATCACATAGCTCAATTATCGAGGCCTTTGGTTCATAATCATCCTTTTCTTAATCAATCACATTAACTAAGAAAGCAACTTAAACAATTGGTTTTCGGATTCATAGAATTGATTTAAATGGAACTAAATGAAATGAAAATCCAATTCTCATTTAAAGAGACAAAACCATTTTGTTCTCATCATCATTTGGGCCGAAAAAAAAACAATGACCAGAACTATTGGGCCACAATGTAAAAACATAAACTTTTGGGGTCACTTTGTAAAAACACAAGAGTCCACAACTTCATGTAATTACAACTAGAACCCAAAAATTTCTACAATCACAAAAACTTCATTAAAGGAGCAAAACAATTTGTCCTTTAGTGATTTTGGACCTTTACGTAAAAACGTAAACTTTTGGGCGAAAGTTCAAATACACAAAAGTATCAAAACTTTATGTAATTGCATAAAAGGCCCAAAAATACCCTACATAATAGGGTGGCCGGTTTTGGTAGTGAAAAAGAGGGGGAAAAGGTTTTGGTGAAAAATTCAAAATTTGAAAGTGTTTTGAAAAAGTTGATAGGTAGGTGTGGAAAAGTTGATTGGTATGGGTTGTAAGAAAATGTTTTGTCAAACAATAAAGACATAAATCATCCATCACCAATCAAAATTAAACCAAAACTTTATGAAAACCACCAAACACTTTGAATCAAAACTCCAAACCTTTTTGTTCTTGATAAGAACAACAAGAACATTGAAGAACACACATGAAAACTCATAAGAGCTCCATGAATGTTTTCACTCAATAAAACTCAAATTTTCACTACATAAAAGAGGGTTAACATCCTAGGGTACTTAGGGGTTCCAAAAGTCACTTTAAAACAATTTTAACAAGACAAACATGAACCCAAAAATCCACCCTTGGATTTGGCCGAATTTCCACACATACATGGCACCAAATTTTTGTTCCAATATTCATGCTTAAATGAACTACATCTACAAGATTTGAGATGCTAAACTTTCAAGCAAAATTTATATTCAAAAGCAAGAACAAGGCTTGTAACATTTACAACATTTAAATCACAAACCATGAAAAACACAAAACCCAAAAGGATTCACCATAAACTAGACCTAGGCTCTTGATACCACTTGAAGGAAAAATTTTGTCCTAGCTAAGAACATGTGAGAATATTTGAACACATACGCAAACTAATAACACTTTAAAGTAGGCATGCATTAAAAAACAATTCTAAAACCCATGACTTTCAAAGCCTAGTGAATGGTGAATCATAAGACTCTTTAACAACATTAAAGAGAAGAAAGGATTTTGAGATTCATTACCCTTGAAGCTCATCCTTGTTTACACAAGGGATTCACCCAAGTGGAGGGCCTTCAAGTCACCTCCTAGCTCCTTGGATCTTCCTTGTGATTTACTTCCTTTTGTTACTCCTTTGCTCCTTGAGGATGTGAGGAAAGGATCTCCAAAAACACCAAAGGTTTGGTGTCTCTAAGTCTCCACACCAAGGATGAGGTGTGAAGATGAAATGGATGACTTAGAGGAAGAAAGATTGCTAGCTATCCCTCCCCTAAGTGGCCGGCCTCTATGGAGAAAAAGAGAGAAAATATTTCTCTTCTTTGTCTCAAGAAAAAACCCTAATGAGGTAAAAGCTATAAAGATGCTTTTATACCACCTCACATGTGAGTGGCAAACTTGCAATTAACCCAAGTTTGATAACCCTCACCCTAGGCCGGTTTTGACTTTGTTTTTGGGTTAATTTCCATTTAGTTTTAGTTGTCACACAACCTAAACTCAATGGGCCTTGTGGACCAAAAAACCCTTTTGGGCCCCGAAACCCAAAACCAACTTAAAAGCCCAATACGAACCTTTCGTAAGATTAATTAACTAATTAATTAATCTTGACCATTCTCAATTAAACTATTTAATTGCTTATCCATCTCATTTATATTTCTTCACTTTCACCCTTACTCGGTGTACGATCCATTAGGTTCCAATTAGCGAGGCAGTGGGCGATTGTTACTCTTAACGATCGATTGTGAATTGAAACTACATTTCAATTCTCCCGTTGATGAAGATTAGTGTTTGCTAATCCTCAGGGCTTCCACAAACCATGAGTGACACCTAGCAGTATGTCATGGCTACCCAAGCTAAGTAGAAGTGGTTGGAGAACCTATCCAGTTACAATTACAATGCAATATGGTCCTTCTCTAATACAATACTCTTGATCACATTGTTTGAGTGATAGTTTGTATCATGTCTACTATCCAATGTGATACTTCTCTATATGAATCAATTGAATATGATTTGGAACATGCTTCCTAAATCATATTCGTATGCTTTGGCCAAAGACTCTCGAATCATATCTCAGAGTATTCACCTTCCACCAAGGAAGGTTAGAGATCCCTTGTTGTGCATTCACATGCCTACATGACTAGATAGCTTGACCCCAACAATGTCGTTGACACTCTCAATGGAATGCCTTTGACATAATCAAAGATCAAGGACCTAACCATTAGACATCAATGATGCCTCAGGTCAAATGACTACTTTGCATATTGCAACTTACGAGTTCTTACATGACATGTATGTTCGAACTCTCTTTTGATCGTTGTTCAGTGTACTCGATTACCTTTTGAGCACCTATGTGTTTGTCTTAGTGTCCAACACTAAATGACTTGAGACTAGTCATGCATGTAAACTAAGTAGGCCTCCTTAATCAACACACAAGAACAAGTTCTTCATAAAACAGATAAGTAAATCACATTCACAATGTATGAAACAATAACTGAAGGTAATCAATTCATATCAAACATATGTCCATGGCTTTGAATCCACCTCTAACTAAAACGAAATTAGTTCCACATGTTCAACATAACTGAAAAACAAATTGAATTAAACATAGAAACGAAACAAGAGAAGAAAGAACTCCTCATTCTCCAATGGAAGCCACGGCAAGGCCTTGTCTTCCCTTCTGTGCAGCAAAATATGGATTTCTGAATGTATATGGGGGTGGGTGGATGAGTTATGAGATGTGTATGGAGGTGGATGGATGGTGCGGCAATCACTTTAACTTGTTTATAAATATATCACAAACCCTAGAGTAATCAGATTAGGGCTTGGACTTAGCAGAAAACATGGATTTAGGACTCTAGGTGCGGCAGAAAATATAGATTAGGCCTTAGGGTTCGGCAATCACTTTAGAAAAGGAATTGTGGTCCAATTAATGTCTGAAAAGGATTATAGAACCCAAATCCACAAGGAAAAGGCTTAATAAATCAGAATCCAAGAAGGAATGGGAGTGAGAAGGCACGGCACAAAGGGATAAGGCAGGGAACCTTGCAAGGCAAGGAAAAGACCTTTTAGAAATGAGGGAGGCGCCAGATTTTTAGGCTTCTAGAAAGAATGTGTTTCTGGGCAGATTTTGGGGTTTCTAGAAGAGTTTGGGGCGCCACTTTTATAGGACAAGGGATAGGACTTCTAGAAATCAGGTTTTAAGTCCCCTAAACTGAAGAAAACAGGTTAGGATAAGATTAAGATAAGATTGGATAAGGATTGGATAAGATAAAGTTGTTTTGGATAATGTTTTGGATAATTCTCCTTCTTTTGAGCTGATTCCTTATCTTCTTTATCTTTGACTTCTTTCTTCCATCTTCTTAGCTGATTTCAAGCCTTTATATCTTCAATTTCGTCCATCAACTTGCCTCCATGCTTGCACTACCCAATCTTGGCCCAAAAATGCTCTAGAATGCTCCAAATTGCTTCTTTTTGCCATCTTGACACTTTGAACCTACAAACACACGAAAATAGCTTAAAATACAAAATTAACTAAGAACTAACAACGTAAATGCATGAAAACAAGCTAACTAAGTCGCATAAATATGCTCCTATCAAATTCCCCCACACTTAGCTTTTGCTAGTCCTCAAGCAAAACGAAACCAAACAAACGAAACAAACACCAAACAAACTAGACCTTCCAACTTTCACCTCAGCGATTTCTAACATACATGACATATTTAAGATCATCATAACCATAGCTTTTAGTCTTCCCCACCCTTTAGTATATACTTAACCACAGTCACCATTCATTAGCTCTCATTTAACCAATTAAAACAATGTTTTGAACGTAGTAACATGCCTTAGAGAATTCACTCAATTCCTCACTAGGTACACTCTTATTTTCACTCAGATTTTCTAACTACACTCCCTATACTAAGTATGTGTGAGAAGATTGATGTAAACATGAAAACGAACACTCACATATGTTTATGACAAAGAAAGCAATTTCTGGAGTTAATAAACATGTTTATATATGATCTCATGAATGGAATGCTACTACTTAGATGCGAGAACCAGGGATACCATATGCTCGTACCAATCCCAAACTCCACATATTGAAACACACAACACTCAAGATTGAAGTATAGGGTTGTAACGCGGCTAAGGGTATTGGCTAACAAAGAAAGGTAAGGAAAACAAACGTTCTTAAAGCAAAAGCAAGCAAAGTAATGAATATGACACTTAGAACTCCCTTTCTTGAATGCAGCCGCACACTTTGATACATAAGGGGAAGATCACACATATTTAGGGCCAACTTCAACTTTTTGGACCCTTTCTTCAACATCCAACATTTGTGAGCTTATTCTCACTTATTTTGAACACTTCTCATACTTTTTTTTTCACAAACTTTTCTTCTTTTTCTTTTGCACGAATTTGTCTTCTCTTTTTTTGCTTTTTTTTCTTTCTCACCCGTGCCTCTTTTGTGACTTTGGCACACATAAATGCACAACTTTCTTTCCCCCACACTTATTTGCTGCCCAATAACGAACAAAGGGAATTCACTCTAAGTCATGCTTAGCTATGCCTGAAGAACAAGGGTAAGGATGGTCCTAATCTAGGCTAGGTAGGGATAATGTGGGTAAACAAAGAACATAGGCTAAACAAGGCTCAAAAGGGTTAAACCTACAAAACAAATAACATAGGGAGGTTCGGCTATTTGGCACTGGTTCACTACACAACTTCATCTTGTTTATGTGTTATGCTAATCAATTTCATGCTTTGAATGAAACGGGTACGAGTTCTAGTATTTGGAACTAAATGATGAAACGCCTTCTACGTAGCAACCAAGCAAAGAATAATGAGATCATGCAACGACTTTAGAAAACAACAAATGCACAGATTTTTAACTCTCCAAAGAACGTTTTAAGCTCAAGTCTCTCAGGGTTGTAGCGTTAGTTTGAGATTCTTCCTTCAAACATGTTACAAAAACTGATTTTTGATGCGATGTAAAACAGCACACAAAATTAAACCCTCTTTTTATCAATTGTAGCAAAGTATGTAAGTAGGGATCGTTCTGGACCGGGGATTAGGAGGGATTGCTAAACACTTGAAACTGACTCAAAAATGTAAAAACAAAGTTTAAAACACTAATCTAGACTCAAAGAATGCAAAACTAGACTCTAAAACACTAAAACAACTCAAAAGACTCAAAACAGCACAAAAACACTCAAAACTGCCTAAAAACACAAACTGGGCAGTTTTGGACTCTAAACACAATTTTGGACGAAAATAAGTTTTAACTTAACTCAAGACACTTAAAAACACAAACAAAACAGATTTTAAACACTTTGGAACAAGAAAGTAAAAGGGGGGTTTGGGTTTTGACAAAATTAAAAACAAAACGAACAAATTGTAAACTAAAACAGATTTTGGACGAATTTGGTAAAACTTATGGATGATGGACTAGCTAGAGGGTTCTTCTTCACACATGACACACTTGCACATAAACCAATTTTCAGTTGTTCTTTCAATAAATCATGAAACTCAACACCCCAGGTTAATTAGGTCCGCTTAAATTAACCTTCAAGTTCTCCTTAAGTTATTGAATTGGACGGGAAAGCGCATACAACAACTCAAAACATTCTCTAAAAGTCCCCTACGTGAACAGCACAATAAAGATACAATCAGAGATCATTAAGCTTTGTGAGAACTATAAGCATTGACGAGGCATTCGTTACTATGATGAGCATGAAACTCCTGCCAAGAATTCATTTAACGCGATCGTTTGTGTCCTAGAATGCATAGGAAGCCTTCAAAGTTGCTGGAATTTGGAAACATTTAGGATTAGGAAAGGCAAACCAAAATAGGAAACCTTGGCTTAACTTTCCTACTTCAAGTAGGAATCCTTGTTTGAGTAGGAATCCATCTTCAATTAGGAATCCTTCTTTGATTAGGAATCCTTCTTTGATCAGGAATCCTTACATCTTCAAGTCTTCAATTTCGTCCATTCCTTTTGCTCCAAACATGTGATATCCATTCCAAGCCCAATTTTGCTCCAAAATGCTCCAAAATGCATCTTCTTGCATATTTTGTCTTTAGGACCTAGAAACACACGAAAATGGCTTTCAACACTAAAATAACTAAGAAAACACAACATAAATGCACAAGAACAAGCTAACTAAGTCACATAAATATGCTCTTATCAATTTTGTCCTTTGTGATTAAACATGAATTCATGAATTATAACCATAATCAAGCATAAACCAGAGAGCAATTCAAACCTCCATCCATGTTTATAACTTTCCTCAATAGTCATGCAATTAAAAACCGAATCCTCATCATTGTGTTGGAAGGTACCCTAAGACACAAACAAACACACAAAAACAACTCTTTTTGGGTTTTTCAAAACAATGTTTCAAAATTTTATGGTATTTTCGGATTTTCTTTTCAAAACACACTAAAAGACTCCAAAACAGCTTAAAAACACTTAAAAACACGGAAAACAACATTCAAAGTGATAGGTGATAAAAACCCACGAATTTCATGCAAAAACACTTTGTTACCCCCCCACACTTAAATCAAACATTGTCCTTAATGTTTCAAACATAAACTCACACAAAAACAAGCAAATAACACAACTAACACACATAACAGATATGGCAAAACAGAAGCAATAAAGAGAGAGAGTTTAAGAACGCAAATCTGGTTTTGGAGCTAGAATTCCATCTTTCTCTCGTTTGAACACATGGGTTGCCTCCCAAGAAGCGCTTGCTTTAACGTCTTCCAGCCGGACGATACTTCCATTTAAGTTCCCATGGTACCCATGGCATGCAGAGGTAGTTCTTCCACCACATGCTCCTCAAACGGCTCGTGCATTGGATCTTTGAATGGTAAGGGATAGTGATCCTTCCGGATTGTGGCATTGAACATCCTAAAATCGATGTAATCATGCCCACCAGCTTGGATTTGATTGGGAATCTGCACCATACAAGGTAACAACCTATTAGTTGAAATGGGAATCGAATCTGGAATAGATGGCTTACCAATGTACTGCAATGAAGTGGCAGCACTATGAACATTCTTCCCCATGATATTTTCGACCAATTGGGGCATTTTGAGGGCAGTGGCTGTATGGTCCTTGTGCTCCACTCCAATTCCCTCATTTGTATGGTTCTTGATGTATCCTTTGTGCTTGAACGGTCCGGCCCTATCTTTTTTATTTTATCCATGGCAAAACAAGAACGAACAACGTTAGGATTCTCAACAGACTTAGAAACATTAAATTTAATCTTATCACTACCAAACTTCATAGTTAACGTTCCCTTGGCCACATCAATCTTGGTTTGGGCTGTTTTCATGAATGGTCGGCCAAGTAAGAGTGGTAATGGATGGGAATGGTCTGAATCCTCCATGTCAAGCACATAGAAATCTGCAGGAAAAATCAAGTGGTCTACCTGCACCAAAACATCTTCCAAAACTCCTTTTGGGTATGCATTAGATCGATCGGCTAATTGGATAATAACACCATCATTTTTAAGCTCTCCTAGATTCATAGATGCATAAACAGAATATGGCATGACATTTATAGATGCACCTAAGTCTAACATGGCAGATTCAAAACGAGTATTTCCAATAACACAAGGAATTGTAAAACTACCCGGATCTTTGCATTTAGGGGGTAATTTCCTTTGTAAAACGGCTAAGACATTCTCACTTACTCTTACCACCTCTTTGTTAGAAATCCTTCTCCTTGTTGTACAAAGCTCTTTCAAAAACTTAGCATACCTTGGGACCTGCTTTAGTGCATCAAGGAGTGGGATATTAACTTGAACTTTCCGGAATGTCTCTAGAATGTCCTTTTCAGCATCCTCTTTCATTGATTGCCGCAACCTGCCAGGAAAGGGCACAATTAGTGGAATAGAGCTAGAAGAATTCATATTGGAACTTACCTTGATGGTTGGGGACGGTTTAGAAGTGGGAATTGGCTGCGGCAAGGATTGTGCATTCCTTGCCGTGGGTTTGGGTGATTCATCCTCCTCCAATTGCAGCTTCGTGTCCTCTTCTTGACTTGATCTAGATGGTTGTGAATCAGTTTCAACCTGCTTACCACTTCTCAACGTGATTGCTTGGGCGGTTTCAAATCCTCCTTTGGGATTAACAACGGTTGAACTAGGCAATCTGCCTTGTTCTCTGAATTGGCCCATGAATTCAGCCATTTGCCCCATTTGTTTCTTCAATTCATCCACCTCTTTAGCTTGATTCTTTATGCTCTGTATGTCCTGCGTCAAAGAGGTTAGTACTTGAAGAATTTTATCATTATCTAACAATGAACCTGAATTGGTTTGGGCCGAAATTGGTTGAGGTGGTGTGGCTGCATATGGCCTTGGAAACATCCCAGGGGGCTGTCTAAATTCGCCTTGTTGCTGTGCTTGTTGAGAGTCCATCCACTTGAAGTTTGGATGATCTCTCCATCCCGGATTGTATGTATTGGAAAAGGGGTCACCACGGTTTTGGTATTGATTCCCAAAACCCACGGCATTGAGTGTCTCCCACCCTCCATTCTCTATCAATTGTGGGCACTTATCCGTGGGATGTCCTTGCATGGAGCACACGCCACAAGAAGCCACGGTTTGCACTTTTGGTCCTTCAACAACCTGAGAAAGAAGAGTGGTAAGGTTAGCCATTTGATTTTGAAGTTCGGTTATAGCACTTACCTCATTCACTTGGTGTTGCCGTGGAATGCTCCTTTGTCCAACACCTTCGTATTGTTGAGCGTTCAACGCTCGATTAGCAATCAAGGTCTTTGCAGCCGTGGGGGTCTTGTCCACCAAGGCTCCTCCTGCTGAGGCATCTAACATTTGACGTTCGATTGGTAGAAGTCCCTCGTAGAAGTATTGTAGGAGAAGTTCCTCCTTCATCTGATGCTGTGGACATGAAGCAACAAGAGATTTAAAACGTTCATAATACGTAGGAAAAGACTCACCTTCTTCTTGTTGAATTCCACTTATCCTTTTTCGTATGGTGATGACTCGAGAAGTTGGGAAAAACTTCTCCAAGAAAGCCCGTTTCATGCTCTCCCACGATGTGACAGTTCCGGGAGCCAATTCATACAACCAATCCTTCACCTTTTCCAAGAGAGAAAAGGGAAAGGCCTTCATCTTCAAAATACTCCCATCGACATTGACGGGGGTCATGCTTGAACACACCACTTCGAATTCTTTCAAGTGTTTGTTCGGATCTTCCATGGACAACCCGTGGAATTTGGGGATGTGGTGCAACAAGCTAGACTTCAATTCGAATTCGTCAGTCTTGCCCTCGGCTGCCCTAGGATATTGAATGCATAAAGGGGTTGCATTGTCCAATCCCGAGGCTGAAAGTTCCTTGATCGTTCGGTTATCTGCAGCCATGTCGTGCTCCTCTTCCAAATCCTCTTCAATTTCAACTTCAGATTCGGAATTAGAACTTGAACTAAGTAGACCAGGTTCTGGGTGCTTCCTCTTCCTTCTCAAATCTCGCTCAAAATCGTCGTTAAACTCCAAGATATGTGCGTGAACGGGTTGAGAACTTCGAGTCATACACTAGTACCTAAAACAAAGAAAACAAATCAGAAAACTAAGCAAAACGAAAACAAAAACAAGTTAAAATACACGGTAGAAACTAGGGAGATTAGCAAGTTTGCTAATCCCCGGCAACGGCGCCAAAATTTGATGTGAGAATTACTTGACACTCAAACAAAAATTTATCGACGTAACATATGAAAGTAGGGATCGTTTAAGGCCGGGGATTAGAAGGGATGCTAATCTACACAAATTACACTCTAAAACACTAAACTGGACTCTAGACAATGAAAACAAGTACTAGTGATCAATCTGAACGAATTTTAACTCTAAACAACCTAACTTGACTCAAATAAACCAAAACAAACTTAAAACAACAAATAAAACTCAACTAGGCAGATTCTAGACACTAGAGACTCAAAACAGCAAAACTAACTTAAACAGACTCAAAACAGGTTTTAAGGGGTGAATTGGATGACTTTTGGACTAGTTAAACTCAAAACACTAAAAGGGGACAGATTTGGACGAATTTAAACAAACTAAGACTCAATTAAGAACTAGGGGGGTTTTTGGACGAATTAAGCAAAACTAAGCAGATTTAAGCAAACAAAGTAAATTAAAAGAGATAAAGGTGAATTCAGGGGTGAAAACTAGTTAGAGGGTTCTTCTCCACACATGAACATATGCATACGAATTGATTTCTAGTTATTCTTTCGATAAACCATGAATGACAATGCTTCGAATTAATTGTATTGCACTAATTAATTCCCAGATTTCCCTAAGTTCATTGAATTGAATGGATAACGCATCACAACCAAATTATTCTTATCAAGTTCCCTAACTATGGAAGACGCATGATAGAGATACATATTAAAGATCATTAAGCTCCATGGAAATCATAAACATTGACAAGGCATTCATAACTATGGAATACGCATGTTACTCTTGCCTAGGATTTACTTAACACAATTGTGACTAGCAATCTTTACTACTTGTGAATATAAGTTCCTAACGATTAGGTGAAATTCCCTTATATCCTAGCATCAAATTCATGCATGTAAACTAAGTAGGCCTCCTTAATCAACACACAAGAACAAGTTCTTCATAAAACAGATAAGTAAATCACATTCACAATTTATGAAACAATAACTGAAGGTAATCAATTCATATCAAACATATGTCCATGGCTTTGAATCCACCTCTAACTAAAACAAAATTAGTTCCACATGTTCAACATAATTGAAAAACAAATTAAATTAAACATAGAAACGAAACAAGAGAAGAAAGAACTCCTCCTTCTCCAATGGAAGCCACGGCAAGGCCTTGTCTTCCCTTCTGTGCAGCAAAATATGGATTTCTGAATGTATATGGGGGTGGGTGGATGAGTTATGAGATGTGTATGGAGGTGGGTGGATGAGTTATGAGATGTGTATGGAGGTGGATGGATGGTGCGGCAATCACTTTAACTTGTTTATAAATATATCACAAACCCTAGAGTAATCAGATTAGGGCTTGGACTTAGCAGAAAACATGGATTTAGGACTCTAGGTGCGGCAGAAAATATAGATTAGGCCTTAGGGTTCGGCAATCACTTTAGAAAAGGAATTGTGGTCCAATTAATGTCTGAAAAGGATTATAGAACCCAAATCCACAAGGAAAAGGCTTAATAAATCAGAATCCAAGAAGGAATGGGAGTGAGAAGGCACGGCACAAAGGGATAAGGCAGGGAACCTTGCAAGGCAAGGAAAAGACCTTTTAGAAAGGAGGGAGGCGCCAGATTTTTAGGCTTCTAGAAAGAATGTGTTTCTGGGCAGATTTTGGGGTTTCTAGAAGAGTTTGGGGCGCCACTTTTATAGGACAAAGGATAGGACTTCTAGAAATCAGGTTTTAAGTCCCCTAAACTGAAGAAAACAGGTTAGGATAAGATTAGGATAAGATTGGATAAGGATTGGATAAGATAAGGTTGTTTTGGATAATGTTTTGGATAATTCTCCTTCTTTTGAGCTGATTCCTTATCTTCTTTATCTTTGACTTCTTTCTTCCATCTTCTTAGCTGATTTCAAGCCTTTATATCTACAATTTCGTCCATCAACTTGCCTCCATGCTTGCACTACCCAATCTTGGCCCAAAAATGCTCAAGAATGCTCCAAATTGCTTCTTTTTGCCATCTTGACACTTTGAACCTACAAACACACGAAAACAGCTTAAAATACAAAATTAACTAAGAACTAACAACGTAAATGCATGAAAACAAGCTAACTAAGTCGCATAAATATGCTCCTATCAACATCATGTTACTCACACCAAGAATTGAACTTAACACGATTGTTCCAGCAACCTTTACTACTTGTGAACATAAGTTTGTAACAATTATGTGAAACTTACTTATATCCTAGCATCAAATTTATGCATGCCAATTAAGTGTCGACCCTCAATCAACAAACAGAAATAAGTTCTAATTCAAACAGTTAAGCCAATTGCATTCATACTTCAAGAATCTGTAACTTAAATTTATCAAGTCATATCACACACAAAATCATGGTTTCAAAGTAGCCTCTAGCTAAAAACGAGTTTAGCCTCTCATGATTACAGCCAAACAAAGGAAAACTAAATTAATCAACAAAAACATAAGGTAGAAAACACCTAAGAACGCCCAGCACTCCAGATTAGGTGCAACACGCTCCAAAGCTGCTCCTCCTCTCCTTCCAGGGCTGCGGCACAAGCGGTTTAGGGTTTGTGAATGGTGTTTGGAATGGCTGAGATGTGTAGAGGTGTGTAGAATTCGTATGGATGGGTGGTGATGTGCGGCAAGGCTTGAAAATATGTATATATAGCATAGCAAACCTTAGGGAAATCAGTTTAGGACTTGGACTTAGCAGAAAAATAGGATTAGGGCCCTAGGGTGCGGCAATTACTTTGGAAAAGGAATTGTGGTCCAATTAATCTCTGAAAAGGATTTGTAGAACCCAAATCCACAAGGAAAAGGGCCTAACAATCGGAATCCAAGATGCAAAGGATAGGGATGCACGGCTGAGAGGATAAGGGGAGGGAATGCCTTGCAAGGCAAGGAAAAAGGATTCTAGAACGGTTTAGGTGCGGCACTTTTTTAGGGTTCTAGAAAGAATGTGTTTTATGACAGATTTTGGGGTTTCTAGAAGGATTTGGGCCGCCACTTTTGTAGGACAAGGGATAGGACTTCTAGAAATCAGGTTTTAAGTCCCCTAAACTGAAGAAAACAGATTAGGATAAGATTAGGATAAGATAAGATAAGGTTTGGATATATTAAGGTAGTTTGGATAATGTTTTGGATAATTTCCCTTCTTTATAGCTGATTCCTTATCTTCTTTATCTTTGACTTCTTCCTTCCATCTTCTTAGCTGATTTCAAGCCTTTATATCTTCAATTTCGTCCATCAACTTGCCTCCATGCTTGCACTACCCAATCTTGGCCCAAAAATGCTCTAGAATGCTCCAAATTGCTTCTTTTTGCCATCTTGACACTTAAAACCTACAAACACATGAAAATAGCTTAAAACACTATAATAAGTATAAACTAACTAAGAAAATGCAAGAAAACATGCTAACTAAGTCGCATAAATATGCTTCTATCAAATTCCCCCACACTTAGCTTTTGCTAGTCCTCAAGCAAAACGAAACAAAACACCAAACAAACTAGACCTTCCAACGTTCACCTTAGGGATTTCCAACACACATGACATATTCAAGATCATCATAACCATAGATTTTAGTCATCCCCACCCTTTAGTACATACTTAATCATAGTCACCATTCATTAGCTCGCATTTAACCAATTAAAACAATGTTTTGAATGTAGTAACATGCCTTAGAGAATTCACTCAATTCCTCACTAGGTACACTCTATTTTCACTCAGATTTTCTAACTACACTCCCTACACTAGGTATATGTGAGAAGATTGATGCAAACATGAAAACGAACACTCAGAAATGTTGATGACAAAGAAAGCAATTTCTGGAGCTATCAATGCATGTTTAGATATGATCTCATGAATGGAATGCTACTACTTAGACGCGAGAACCAGGGATGCCATATGCTCATACCAATCCCAAACTCCACATATTGAAACACACAACACTCAAGATAGAAGTATAGGGTTGTAACAGGGCTAGGGGTATTGGCTAACAAAGAAAGGTAAGGAAAACAAACGTTCTTAAAGCAATAGCGAGCAAAGTAATGAATATGACACTTAGAACTCCCTTTTGAAACGCAGCCACAAACTTTGATACATAAAAGGGAAGATCACACATACTTAGGGCCGAATTCAACTTTCTGGACCCTTTCTTCAACAACCGACACTTGTGAGCTTATTCTCACTTATTTTGAACACTTTTCGTACTTTTTCACATACTTTTCTTTTTCTTTTCTTTTTCTCACGAATTTTCTTTGTTTTCTTTTTTTCACCCGTGCCTCTTTTGTGACTTTGGCACATATAAACGCACAACTTTCTTTCCCCCACACTTGTTTGCTGCCCAATAACGAACAAAGGGAATTCACTCTAAGTCATGCTTAGCTACGCCCTAAGAACAAGGGTAAGGATGGTCCTAATCTAGGCTAGGTAGGGATAATGTGGGTAAACAAAGAACATAGGCTAAACAAGGCTCAAAAGGGTTAAACCTACAAAACAAATGAGAAAGGGAGAAGGTTTTTTGGCACTGGTTCACTACACAACTTCATCTTGTTTATGTGTTATGCACTTCAATATCATGCTTTGAATGAAACGGGTATGAGTTCTAGTATTTGGAACTAAATGATGAAACGCCCTCTAAGTAGCAACCAAGCAAAGAATGATGAGATCATGCAACGACTTTAGAAAACAATAAATGCACATATTTTTAACTCTCCAAAGAACGTTTTGAGCTCAAGTCTCTCAGGGTTGTAGCGTTAGTTTGAGTTCCTTCCTTCAAGCATGTTACAAAAACTGATTTTTTCTCTTTTTGATTAAACATGAATTCATGAATTATAACCATAATCAAGCATAAACCAGAGAGTAAATCAAACATTCATCCATGTTTATAACTCTCTTTAACAGCCATGTAATTAAAAACCAAATCCTCATCATTGTGTTGGAAGGTACCCTAAGACACAAACAAACACACAAAAACAACTCTTTTTGGGTTTTTCAAAACATGTTTTCAATTTTTTATGAAATTTTCGGATTAACTTTTCCAAACACACTAAAATTCTTCAAAACACACTAAAAACACTTAAAAACAGTGAAAAACCACATTCGAAGTGATAGGTGATAAAATCCCACGAAAATCATGCAAAAACAACTTGTTTACCCCCCCCACACTTAAACCAAACATTGTCCTCAATGTTTCAAGCATAAACTAACAGAAAGCAAACAGCAAACAACCCAACTAACTAACATGACACACATGGCAAAGTAAAAGCAATAAAGAGTAGAGTTAGGAACGCAAATCTGGGTTTGAGCCGGTTGTTCCTAGGTCTTCTTTATTCGAATGCATGGGTTGCCTCCCAAGAAGCGCTTGCTTTAACGTCTTGCAACCGGACGATTCCTCAGTTTAAGCATCATTGGAGCCCACGGCATGGAAGGGAACTTCTTCCACAACCTGCCCCACAATGTTCTCGTAGTATGGCTTCAAACGGTGCCCGTTCACCTTGAATTCTTGTCTGTTCCTTAAGCTTTGGACTTGGACTGCACCATGTGGAAAAACATTAGTAACAACAAAAGGTCCAATACACCTAGAACATAACTTACCAGGGAATAAACGTAAACGGGAGTTGAAAAGCAACACTTTCTGCCCAATTGAAAATTTTTTGCCCCGAATCATCTTGTCATGAAACGCCTTTGTTTTCTCCTTGTAAATTCGGGCATTCTCATATACTTCATTCCTTATCTCCTCAAGTTCATTCAATTGGATCTTTCTATGCACTCCAACCGCATTTATGTACAAATTGAATGTTTTCACAGCCCAATGCGCCTTGTGCTCTAGTTCCACAGGTAGGTGACACGGCTTGCCATAGATGAGCCGAAATGGAGACATCCCTAGGGGTGTTTTGTAGGCCGTACGATATGCCCACAGTGCATCGTCTAAACGCAAACTCCAATCCTTCCGGGTTGACCCAACAGTCTTCTCCAAAATCTGCTTGATTTCCCTATTCGAAACCTCGGCTTGGCCACTTGTTTGAGGGTGATAAGGCGTTGCAACCTTATGCTTGACGTTATACTTCTTAAACAGGGCCTCAATGGTCCGGTTGCAAAAATGGGAGCCTCCATCACTTATAAACACTCTAGGCATCCCGTATCTGGAGAATATGTTAGATTTGATGAAATCTGCAACTACTCGAGAATCATTAGTACGGGTGGCTTTTGCTTCCACCCATTTCGATACATAATCAACCGCAAGCAAGATATAAATGAAACCATATGAAGAAGGAAAAGGACCCATGAAATCAATACCCCAAACATCAAAAATTTCGACATTGAAGATAGGGGTCTGCGGCATTTGAACCCTTGCACCTATGTTACCTGTTCTTTGACATCTATCACATGTTATGCAGAAAGTTCGAGCATCTTTAAACAATGTAGGCCAATAAAAACCACATTCTAACACCTTGAGTGCTGTTCTTTGGGTGCCAAAATGACCCCCACATGCATAAGTATGACAGAAAGCAAGAATGGAATTAAACTCAGAGTTATGCACACATCTTCGAATAATCTGATCCGGGCAATATTTCCACAAGTATGGATCGTCCCAAACATAAAATCTAGCATCATTTTGGAGTTTATTACGTTTATATTTGTCTAGGGTGCTAGGGACACGTTTTGTGACCAAATAATTGACCAAATCAGCATACCAAGGCTCACTTACCTCTATGGACAGCAATTGCTCATCTGGGAACGTTTCTGGAGTGGGGAGGGGCTCTTCATTGTGCACCAATCGGCTTAGGTGGTCAGCCACCATGTTTTCACTCCCTTTCTTGTCCCTAATCTCAATGTCGAACTCTTGGAGTAAGAGCATCCAACGAATCAGCCTTGGTTTGGCCTCCTTCTTGGTGAGAAGGTACTTCAAAGCTGCATGGTCAGAATATACAATTACCTTAGTGCCAAGTAAATATGAACGAAATTTATCTAAAGCAAAGACAACGGCAAGAAGTTCTTTTTCCGTGGTAGAATAGTTCAATTGAGCATCGTTTAAGGTCCGAGAGGCGTAATAGATGACATGGAGCTGTT
This sequence comes from Heteromeles arbutifolia, assembly GCA_024362995.1. NCBI lineage: Eukaryota > Viridiplantae > Streptophyta > Magnoliopsida > Rosales > Rosaceae > Heteromeles > Heteromeles arbutifolia. The sequence goes on from JANCRC010000012.1 coordinate 22,494,572, forward strand.
TGTTCTTCCTCTGGCCTAAAACAGCTCCAATTGCATAATCGGATGCATCACACATTAGCTCAAAAGGGAGGCTCCAATCTGGCGGAGTGATGATGGGGGCCGAAGTGAGCACTTCCTTGAGATGTGTAAAGGCCGTCTCACACTCCGCATTAAACTCAAAAGACACTTCTTTTTGAAGGAGACGGCATAGGGGCTGTGCGATTTTGGAGAAGTCCTTGATAAATCACCTATAGAATCCTGCGTGGCCAAGAAAAGAACGAACCTCTCTCACCAAAGTGGGAGAGGGTAAGTAGCGTACAAGATCTATTTTAGACTTATCAACCTCAATTCCTTTTTCAGATATAATATGCCCCAAAACTATACCTTGTTTGACCATAAAATGACACTTTTCCCAATTCAACACAAGGTTAGTTTCGATGCATCGTTTTAAAATCAAAGTAAGATTATCCAAACATCCATCAAATGAATCTCCAAAGACACTAAAATCATCCATAAATACCTCAATGATCTTTTCCACAAAATCAGAGAAAATACTTACCACACACATTTGGAACGTGGCTGGTGCATTGCACAAACCAAATGGCATTCGTCTATAAGCAAAGGTACCAAAGGGGCACGTGAAGGTGGTCTTCTCTTGGTCATCCGGGGCTATAACAATCTGATTGTAACCTGAGTAGCCTTCAAGAAAACAATAAAAAGCATGACCAGCTAACCTTTCAAGCATTTGATCAATAAAGGGCAACGAAAAGTGATCCCTTCTAGTTGTGGGGTTGAGCTTCCTATAGTCAATGCAAACTCTCCATCCGGTTTGGATTCGGGTAGGCACAAGCTCATTCTCTTCATTTTTGACCACAGTGACTCCGGACTTCTTAGGAACAACTTGGATCGGAGAGACCCATCGGCTATCAGAAATGGGGTAGATCACTCCGCAATCTAGTAGCTTGATTATTTCCTTCTTCACAACTTCCATCATGGGTGGATTGAGTCGGCGTTGTGCTTCTCGAGATGGTTTGGCTCCTTCTTCCAAAAGAATACGATGCATGCAAGTGGTGGGGCTAATTCCCTTGATATCGGCCAAGGTCCATCCAATGGCTGTTTTATACTCTCTCAAAACACGCACCAATCTGTCCACTTCTTGTGCCGTGAGTGAGGATGAGATGATGACCGGCAATGTCTCATGATCTCCCAAGAAAACAAACTTCAAGTGACTTGGTAACGGTTTAAGTTCAAGGGAGGGAAATTGGGATTGGGGGCTTACCATATTGTTTTGGCAATGATTCTAGGGCAGCCACCATCTCAGCTACATCATCACTAGGGGGCACGGCATGGTGTTCTTCAATGGTGCCATGGGTTGTGCTTGGTTCTGCCCCATGGTTCTTGCATCCAATTCCATTTGTAAGAACCATTTCAAGCGCATCGTCATGCAATTGTTCCAAGTGCTCCTGCGCCATTGAATCAATTATATCAATTGCAAAGCAAGAATGATCATCATTAGGATATTTCATAGCTTCAGAAATTTTAAAATCAATAACATCCCCATCAAACTCCATTGTCAGGATCCCTGTGAACACATCAATCTTTGTGCGAGCTGTTTTCATGAACGGTCTTCCAAGTAGAATCGGCAATGGGGTGGAATGGGCCGAATCTTCCATCTCTAGCACGTAGAAATCAGCGGGGAAGATGAGATGATTAACCTGCACTAAGACATCCTCCAAAACTCCCTTTGGATAAGCGTTAGATCTATCGGCTAATTGAATAATCACTCCATCATTTTTCAATTCGCCCAAGTTCATAGATGCATAAATAGAATAAGGCATGACATTTATTGATGCACCTAGATCTAACATGGCATGTTCGAACCTAGTATTACCAATAACACATGGAATTGTAAAGCTACCTGGGTCCTTGCATTTGGGAGGCAATTTGTGTTGCAACACCGTTGAAACATTTTCACTTACCCGAACCACCTCCTTGGTCGAAAATCTCCTCTTTGTTGTGCACAGCTCCTTCAAGAATTTGGCATATTTAGGAACTTGCTTGATTGCATCAAGGAGTGGAATGTTGACTTGCACCTTTCGAAATGTTTCTAGAATGTCCTTTTCGGTTTCCTCCTTCCTTGATTGCATAAATTTGCGAGGAAATGGTGCATTGGGTGGAACAAGGTTAGAATCAATCGAATTTGAACCCAACTTACCATTGTTGGACGATTTGGGAAGTTTAGGTGCATTGGAAGGCTGCGGCAAGGTTGGAACAACCCTTGCCGTGGGTGTCTCTTGTTCTGCCTTCTCTTGTAACAACGTCTCGTCCTCCTTTTGGGCAGATTCAGATGTCTTTGGATCGGTCCCAACCTCTTTGCCACTTCTTAGGGTCATGGCCTTGACAGATTTGAATCCTCCCTTCGGATTCACAGTGGTAGAACTAGGAAGTTTGCCATGCTCTCGAAACTGCCCCATATACTCAGCCATTTGTCCCATCTGTTTCTTCAATTCAGTCACCTCCCTGGCTTGATTTTGCACCTCCTTGGCATAGTTTTGCATCTCCTTGGTTTGATTTTGCTGCCCTTGTGCCAAAGTGGTTAGTAATTGAATAACTTGATCATTCTCAAGAGACGAACCTGAGTTATTTTGGGCAGATTGTGTTTGGGATTGCATGGTTGCATATGGCTTTGGAAACATCCCAGGGGTTGGTGGCCGAAATCCACCTTGCTGTTGAGGTTGTTGGGGTTCCCTCCAACGCAGATTTGGATGATCTTTCCAACCCAAATTGTAGGTATTTGCATGGGGATCATATCGGGGCTGATTTTGGCCTTGGAACCCAACAGCATTGGCACTCTCCCATCCTCCATTCTCAATCAATTGAGGGCAACTTTCAGATTGGTGCCCTTGCATGGTGCACACGCCACAGATTGGTGGTGGTTGTGATTTTGGTCGTTCGACAACCTGAGACACAAGGAGAGTAAGATTAGCCAATTGTGATTGAATTTCAGAAATAGCACTTACCTCATTGACATGTTGCTGCCGTGGGCTCTCTCTTTGTCCAACACCTTCATATTGTTGTGCATTGAGGGCTCGGTTCGCAATTAAGGTTTTAGCAGCCACAGGCGTCTTGTCAACCAATGCACCACCCGCTGATGCATCTAGCATTTGGCGTTCAATGGGGAGGAGTCCTTCGTAGAAGTATTGAATGAGCAGCTCCTCCTTCATTTGGTGTTGAGGGCATGATGCAACTAGGCCCTTAAAACGCTCATAATATGCAGGGAAAGACTCTCCTTGATTTTGCTGAATACCACTAATCCGTTTCCTCAAGAGAATGACTCTTGAAGTTGGGAAAAACTTCTCCAAGAATGCTCGTTTCATACTTTCCCAAGATGTGACAGTTCCGGGCGCCAATTCGTACAACCAATCTTTAGCCTTTTCCAACAATGAGAATGGAAAGGCTTTCATCTTCAAAATATTCCCATCAACATTAATGGGTGTCATACTTGAGCAAACCACTTCAAATTCCTTCAAATGCTTGTTTGGATCCTCCATGGACAGCCCATGGTATTTGGGAATGTGGTGCAACAAGCTACACTTCAATTCGAATTCGTCGGTCTTATCTGGAGCTGCCCTAGGATATTGGATACATAGGGGTACTGCATTATCCAATCCCGAGGCCGAAAGCTCCTTAATGGTTCGATTATCTGCAGCCATAACTTCTTCAACCTCGGCCTCCTCTATCTCCTCAGATTCGGCCTCTTCTTGCTTCTCAACATCGGCTTCAGAACTTGAACTAGGTGGGTGAGGTTCTGGGTTCTTTCTTTTCCTTCTCAAGGTTCGTTCAAAATCGCCGTCAAAATCGAAGATATGCTCACGAACCACTTGAGAACTACAAGTCATAAACTAGTACCTGAAAACAAAAAAAAAAAAAATAACGGGGGATTAGCACAGTTGCTAATCCCCGGCAACGGTGCCAAAAATTTGATGTGATTAAAGTTAAGCACACAAATTAAAGCCTCTTGTTATCAGTTGTAGTATAAACGCAAGTAGGGATCGTTCTGGACCGGGGATTAGGAGGGCTTGCTAATCTAACACAAACTGACTCAAATAAGCAAAACAAGACTCAAAAGACTCTAAATAAACTAGTATGACTCAAAACAGGTTCAAAACACTCAAAACTGCTTAAAAACACTAATTGGACAGATTCTAGACACTAGACACAACTTTGGACGAAAATTAAATTAAACTTGACTCAAAACACACAAAGACACAAACTAAGACTGATTCTAACTAATTTGACTCAAACAAGTGAAGGGGGATTGGTTTTAGAGTGAAACTAAACTAAAACAAACAAAGACTTTAAACTAGGCAGATTTAGACGAAATTGGGTTTTTAGGATCGATGGTGAACTAGCTAGAGGTTTCCTTATCCACACATGACTTATATGCATATAACTTGACTTCCAGTTACGTTTTCATTGAATTATGAATGAAAATGCCCCAGATTAACCGTGTCAATCACTAATTAACCCTCAGATTCTCCTAATTTCATTGAATTGGACGGACAACTCATCTACAACCAAATTATTCTCATCAATTTCCCTACATGACATCATAATAGAGACACAATCAGAGATCATTACGCTCAATGAGAATCATAAGCATTGACGAGGCATTCATAACTATGACATCATGTTACTCACACCAAGAATTGAACTTAACACGATTGTTCCAGCAACCTTTACTACTTGTGAACATAAGTTTGTAACAATTATGTGAAACTTACTTATATCCTAGCATCAAATTTATGCATGCCAATTAAGTGTCGACCCTCAATCAACAAACAGAAATAAGTTCTAATTCAAACAGTTAAGCCAATTGCATTCATACTTCAAGAATCTGTAACTGAAATTTATCAAGTCATATCACACACAAAATCATGGTTTCAAAGTAGCCTCTAGCTAAAAACGAGTTTAGCCTCTCATGATTACAGCCAAACAAAGGAAAACTAAATTAATCAACGAAAACATAAGGTAGAAAACACCTAAGAACGCCCAGCACTCCAGATTGGGTGCAACACGCTGAGATGTGTAGAGGTGTGTAGAATTCGTATGGATGGGTGGTGATGTGCGGCAAGGCTTGAAAATATGTATTTATAGCATAGCAAACCCTAGGGAAATCAGTTTAGGACTTGGACTTAGCAGAAAAATAGGATTAGGGCCCTAGGGTGCGGCAATTACTTTGGAAAAGGAATTGTGGTCCAATTAATCTCTGAAAAGGATTTGTAGAACCCAAATCCACAAGGAAAAGGGCCTAACAATCAGAATCCAAGAGGGAAAGGATAGGGATGCACGGCTGAGAGGATAAGGGCAGGGAATGCCTTGCAAGGCAAGGAAAAAGGATTCTAGAAGGGTTTAGGTGCGGCACTTTTTTAGGGTTCTAGAAAGAATGTGTTTTATGACAGATTTTGGGGTTTCTAGAAGGATTTGGTGCGCCACTTTTGTAGGACAAGAGATAGGACTTCTAGAAATCAGGTTTTAAGTCCCCTAAACTGAAGAAAACAGGTTAGGATAAGATTAGGATAAGATAAGATAAGGTTTGGATAAGATAAGGTAGTTTGGATAATGTTTTGGATAATTCCCCTTCTTTATAGCTAATTCCTTATCTTCTTTATCTTTGACATCTTCCTTCCATCTTCTTAGCTGATTTCAAGCCTTTATATCTTCAATTTCGTCCATCAACTTGCCTCCATGCTTGCACTACCCAATCTTGGCCCAAAAATGCTCTAGAATGCTCCAAATTGCTTCTTTTTGCCATCTTGACACTTAAAACCTACAAACACACGAAAATAGCTTAAAACATTATAATAAGTAGAAACTAACTAAGAAAATGCAAGAAAACATGCTAACTAAGTGCATAAATATGCTTCTATCAAGAGACATTCAACAAAGATCATTAAGTTCAATGGAAATCATAAACATTGACAAGGCATTCATAACTATGGAAAACGCATGTTAATCCAGCCTAGGGTTTACTTAACATGATTGTGACTAGCAACCTTTACTACTTGTGAATATAAGTTCATAACGATTAGGTGAAATTCCCTTATATCCTAGTATCAAATTCATGCATGTAAACTAAGTATGCATCCTTAATCAACACACAAGAACAAGTTCTTAATAAAACAGATAAGTAAACCACATTCACAATTTATGAAATCATAACTGGAGTAAATCAAATCATAAGAAACATATATCCATGGCTTCAGATTCCCCCCCCTAACTAATAGGGGTTTAGTTCCTCATGATAGCAATTAAACAAAGAAAACTGAATTGAAACATTAAAAACAAAGATAGACAACACCTAAGAACACTCCAGCAATTCAATGCTTTGAATGACAGTCACGACTTAGAATGGCACCTTCTCCTTCCTTCGTTGAATAGTTGCGGCACAAGAGGGGTTTTCTGGGTTTGGGGATGGGTTTGGTGAAGGATGGATGATGATGAATGGCGTGGGGGTATTTATAGAGAGGGTTGCGGATGAATGGGTGTGTGTAGGCAGAGAATGAATGGAAGGCTTCCTCTTAAATGGCACGGCAAAGATGGCTATTTATAGGGGTTAAGGTGCGGCATAAAGGGTTTAGGAATCAGAGAAGAATTACACAACCTAAACCCATCAGGAATAGGCCATCTAGAAGGTAGGAAACTCCAAAGGACAAGGAGTTCTTGCGGCAGATATTGGTGGTGACTCAGCAGGAAATTTGATCTTCTGGAAGGAACTAAAACCACCTAGGAAAAGGGATAAGGGTGCGGCAAGCCTAAATTAAATGTCCCCCAATCAGAAAATAAACCCTCATTGTACCAGGAATTGAATTAGAAAAGGATTAGGATAGGATAAGGTTAGTTAAGATAGGATAAGGATTGGATAAGATAAGATAAGATAAGGTTGTTTGGATAGTGTTTTGGATAATTCTCCTTCTTTTGAGCTGATTCCTTATCTTCAATGATTTGAATTTATTTCTCCAACCTTGAAACATATTCCTAGCTCCATTTGAACTCCAAATTCGTCCATCTTCTTGCCCAATGCTTGTGCTATCCATTCCAAGCCCAGATTTGCTCTAAAATGCTCTAAAATGCATCTTTTTACCAACTTTGCTTCTTGGACCTAAAAACACACGAAAATGACTTTAAACACTATACTAAGCAACAAATAGCTAAGTAAATGCAAGAAAACACACTAACTAAGTAGCATAAATATGCTAAAATGAGCTAAAATGAAGATACAAAGGCTTGAAATCAGCTAAAATGAGGGAAGAAAGAAGTTAAAGATAAAACAAGATAAGGAATTAGCTAGAAAGAAGGGGAATTATCCAAAACATTATCCAAACAACCTTATATTACCTTATCTTATCCAAACCTTATCTTATCTTATCCTAATCTTATCCTACCTTGTTTTCAGCTACAAAAGAGATTTAATTTCAGGACTAGAACTCATACCCGTTTCATTCAAAGCATGAAGTTAATTAGCATAACACATAACAAGATGAAGTTGTGTAGTGACCACCATAGCCAAATTGCCGTATCTCCATATTTCATTGTGTTTTGTAGGTTTCAGCCCTTTGAGCCATATTTAGCCTATTTTCTTTGTTAGCCACATTATCCTCACCTAGCCTAGATTAGGACCATCCATACCTTTGTTCTTAAGGCATAGTGAGCATGACCTAAGAATGAATTCCCTTCGTTCATTATTGTGCAGAAAAACAAGTGTGGGGGAAGGGATTTATGTGTGTGATTGTGTGCCAAGAAAAACAAGAGGCACGGGTAGAAAAAGAGAAAAGAAAAAAAAAGAAAGAAAAGAAGAAAATTCGTGAGAAAAAGAAGAGAAAAAGAAAAGTATGTGAAAAAGTGTGAAAAGTGTTCAAAATAAGTGAGATTAAGCTCACAAGTGTTGGTTGTTGAAGAAAGGGTCCAAAAAGTTGAATTTGGCCCTAAGTATGTGTGATCTTCCCTTTATGTATCAAAGTTCGTGGCTGCGTTTCAAAAGGGAGTTCTAAGTGTCATATTCATTACTTTGCTTGCTATTGCTTTAAGAACTTTTGTTTATCCTTAACCTTTCTTTGTTAGCCAATACCCCTAGCCCCGTTACAACCCTTGACTTCAATCTTGAGTGTTGTGTGTTTCAATATGTGGAGTTTGGGATTGGTATGAGCATATGGTGTCACTGGTTCTCGCATCTAAGTAGTAGCATTCCGTTCATGAGATCATTGATAGGGGCATATTTATGCACCTTAGTTAGCTTGTTCTTGTGCATTTATGTTGTTTTTCTTTAGTTAAAGTAGTCTTTTAAGCTAGTTTGATGTATTTTCAGGTTCTAAGGGCAAGTATGCAAAAAGAAGCAATTTGGAGCATTCTAGAGCATTTTTGGGCCAAGAGTGGGTAGTGCAAGCATGGAGGCAAGTTGATGGACGAAATTGAAGATATAAAGGCTTGAAATCAGCTAAGAAGATGGAAGAAAGAAGTCAAAGATAAAGAAGATAAGGAATCAGCTCAAAAGAAGGAGAATTGTCCAAAACATTATCCAAAACAACCTTATCTTATCTTATCTTATCCAATCCTTATCTTATCTTACCTTATCTTATCCTAATCTTATCCTAACCTGTTTTCTTCAGTTTAGGGGACTTAAAACCTGATTTCTAGAAGTCTTATCCCTTGTCCTATAAAAGTGGCGCCCCAAATCCCTCTAGAAGCCCCAAAATCTGCCACAAAACACATTCCTTCTAGAACCCTGAAAATCTGGCGCCTCTTTCCCTTCTAGAATCTGATTTCCTTGCCTTGCAAGGCTTTCTAGAAGCCTTATCCCTCCTTATCCAAACCTGCCGCACCTTAGGCCTTTTCCCATTAGAAATCTGATTGTTTTAAACCTATTTCTGGATGGATTTGGCTTTCTAGAAGTCCTAATCTGATTTACCTAGGGTTTGTGGTGCCTATATATATAAGTTTAAAGGGTTGCCGCAGGTTACACCACCCTCCATACACATCATTCACGCCAGAAATCATCCACCACTCTCTGCCGCACCCATCCTTCACCATTCTCCATAGTTTCTGACCTAATTCACTCCCTGCCGCACCATACATCCATCCTAGCCATTAACCCAGCCTTCTACACCATTCATAACCCCCAAAATCTGTCCCCTAGACCTTGTGCCACAGCAAAGAGGAGGAGAAGAAGCCCTGGGACGTGCATGCCATTCAAGTTTAAATTGCTGGAAGTTTTAGGTGTTTCCTTTCCTTTGATTTCAATGTTTAAATTCAATACTCTTTGTTCTGTGAGTATGAGGAACTAAACCCCCTCTGGCTAGGGGGGGATTCGAAACCATGTTTATGCTTGCTATATGACTTGATTACCTCTAGTTGTGATTCATAAATTGTGATTTCAATTTACTTATCTGTTCATATTAAAACTGATTTGTGTGTGTTGATTGAGGTGGCCAACTTAGTTGCATGCATAAATCTAATGCTAGGATATAAGGAAGTTTCACCTAATCGTTACAGAATTATATTCACAAATAGTAAAGGTTGATGATCTCAATTGTGTTAAGTAAATTCTTGGCATAAGTTTCATGCAATTCATAGTAACGAATGCCTCGTCAATGCTTATGGTTTTCATAGAACTTAATGATTCTTGCTTGTATCTCTATTATGCAATTCATGTAGGGAACTTGTGGGGAATGCTTTGGGTTGTCGTATGCAATCATCCAATTCAATAACATTAGGAAAATCTGAGGGTTAATTAGTGCAATTCACGGTTAATCTGGGGCGTTGAGAATCCGTGGTTTATTGAATTGCAATTAGGAATCGTTTTGTATGCAAGTATGACATGTGTGGAGAAGAACCCCTTAGCTAGCCTTCCATCCATTAATTTAAACCAATTTCGTTTTACAATCTGTTTTGTTTTACAAAGTTTTTGTTTTGTTTTCAATTTCGTCAAAACCAATTCCCCCTTTATTTTGAAGTGTCAAATTAGTTAGAAATCAATTTAGTTTGTGTTTTTAAGTGTCTTGAGTCTAGTTATAACATATTTTCGTCCAAATTCTTCCTTAGTGCTCAAAACTGCCCAGAAAGTGGTTTTAAGGCAGTTTTGAGTGTTTGTTTGCTCTTTTGAGTCTTTTGGTTTGTTTCAGTGTTTTAGAGTTTAGTTTTGCATTCTTTGAGTCTAATTTAGTGTTTTAACTTTGTTTTAAGTTTTTGAGTCAGTTTTCAAGTGATTTAGCAATCCCTCCTAATCCCCGGCCTAGAACGATCCCTACTTACATACTTTGCTACAATTGATAAAAAGAGGGTTTAATTTGTGTGCTTATATATTTCGCATCAATCATATATAAACATGCATTCCAGAAATTGCTTTCTTTGTTATATACATATGTGAGTGTTTGTTTTCATGATTACATCAATCTTCTCACATATAACTAGTGTAGGGAGTGTAGTCAGAAAATGTGTGTGAAAATTGAGTGCATATCTAGTAAGGAATTGAGGGATTCTCTAAGGCATGTTACTACATTCAAAATATCGTTTTAATTGGTTATTTGTGAACTAGTAAGTAGTGACTATGATTAAGTATGTGCTTAAGCGTAAAGATGGCCAAAATCTGTGGGAATGATGATTTTTAATATGTCATGTGCATTGCAAATCCCTCAGACAATTGTTGGAAGGTTTAGGTTGTGTTATACTTGTTTTGTTTCATTTTGTTTTGCTCGAGGACTAGCAAAGGCTAAGTGTGGGGGAATTTGATAGGGGCATATTTATGCACCTTAGTTAGCTTGTTCTTGTGCATTTATGTTGCTTTTCCTTAGTTAAAGTAGTCTTTTAAGCTAGTTTGATGTATTTTCAGGTTCTAAGGGCAAGTATGCAAAAGGATGCATTTTGGAGCCTTTTGGAGCACATTTGAGCTTGGAATGGATATCATATGCTTGGAGCCAAGAGGATGGACGAATTTGGAGTCCAAATGGAGTTAGGAATATGTTTCAAGGTTGGAGAAATAAATTCAAATCATTGAAGATAAGGAATCAGCTCAAAAGAAGGTGAATTATCCAAAACATTATCCAAAACAACCTTATCTTATCTTATCTTATCCAATCCTTATCCTATCTTAACTAACCTTATCCTATCCTAATCCTTTTTTAATTCAATTCCTGGTACAATGAGGGCTTATTTTCTGATTGGGGGACATTTAATTTAGGATTCTAGAACCCTAAGTCCTTGCCGCACCTAGCCTTCTAGAAAACCTGATTTCCTTGCCTTGCAAGGCTTTCTAGAAGCCTTATCCCTCTTTATCCAAATCTGCCGCACCTTAGGCCCTTTCCCATGAGAAATCTGATTGTTTTGAACCTATTTCTGGATGGATTTGGCTTTCTAGATGTCCTAATCTGATTCACCTGGGGTTTTTGGTGCCTATATATATATTTCTCCACCCTTTGCCGTAAACACCACCCTCCATATACATCATTCACGCCAGAAATCATCCACCACTCTCTGCCGCACCCTTCCTTCACCATTCTCCATAGTTTCTGACCTAATTCACTACCTGCCGCACCATACATCCATCCTAGCCAATAACCCAGCCTTCTGCACCATTCATAACCCCCAAAATCTGTCCCTAGACCTTGTGCCGCAGCAAAGAGGAGGAGAAGGAGCCTTGGACGTGCATGCCATTCAAGTTTGAATTGCTGGAAGTTTTAGGTGTTTCCTTTCCTTTGATTTCAATGTTTAAATTCAATACTCTTTGTTCTGTGAGTATGAGGAACTAAACCCCCTCTGGCTAGGGGGGGATTCGAAACCATGTTTATGCTTGCTATATGACTTGATTACCTCTAGTGGTGATTCATAAATTGTGATTTCAATTTACTTATCTATTTGAATTAAACTGATTTGTGTGTGTTGGTTGAGAGTGCACGCTTAATTGTCATGCATAAATCTAATGCTAGGATATAAGGAAGTTTCACCTAATCGTTACAGAATTATATTCACAAGTAGTAAAGGTTGATGATCTCAATTGTGTTAAGTAAATTCTTGGCATAAGTTTCATGCAATTCATAGTAACGAATGCCTCGTCAATGCTTATGGTTTTCATAGAACTTAATGATTCTTGCTTGTATCTCTATTATGCAATTCATGTAGGGAACTTGTGGGGAATGCTTTGGGTTGTCGTATGCAATCATCCAATTCAATAACGTTAGGAAAATCTGAGGGTTATTTAGTGCAATTCACGGTTAATCTGGGGCGTTGAGAATCCATGGTTTATTGAAAAGCAATTAGAAATCATTTTGTATGCAAGTGTGACATGTGTGGAGAGGAACCCCTTAGCTAGCCTTCCATCCACTAATTTAAACCAATTTCGTTTTACAATCTGTTTTGTTTTACAAAGTTTATGTTTTGTTTCGTCAAAACCAATTCCCCCTTTATTTTGAAGTGTCAAATTAGTTAGAAATCAATTTAGTTTGTGTTTTTAAGTGTCTTGAGTCTAGTTATAACATATTTTCGTCCAAATTCTTCCTTAGTGCTCAAAACTGCCCAGAAAGTGGTTTTAAGGCAGTTTTGAGTGTTTGTTTGCTCTTTTGAGTCTTTTGGTTTGTTTTAGTGTTTTAGAGTTTAGTTTTGCATTCTTTGAGTCTAATTTAGTGTTTTAACTTTGTTTTAAGTTTTTGAGTCAGTTTTCCAGTGATTTAGCAATCCCTCCTAATCCCCGGCCTAGAACGATCCCTACTTACATACTTTGCTACAATTGATAAAAAGAGGGTTTAATTTGTGTGCTTATATATTTTGCATCAGTTACAAACATGGATTGAAGTTTGATATGCTCTTTGGTTTATGCTTGGTTATAGTTGACATTGATGAATTCACATGTAATCACAAAACGGATAAAATCAGTTTTTGTAACATGCTTGAAGGAAGTAACTCAAACTAATGCTACAACCCTGAGCGACTTGAGCCTATACGTTCTTTGGAGAGTTATTAATCTTGACATTCTTTGTTTTCTAAAGTTGTTGCATGATTTCATCATTCTTTGCTTGGTTGCTACTTAGAATGCGTTTCATCATATAGTTCCAAATACTAGAACTTATACCCATTTCATTCAAAACTAAAATTGATTAGCATAACATAAAGCAAGATGAAGTTGTTTAGTTTAAAACCAGTGCCAAAAAGCTTAACCCTTTGCATATGTATTGTAGGTTTAGCCCCTTTGAGCCATATTTAGCCTATTTTCTTTGTTAACCACATTATCCTTACCTAGCCCAGATTAGGACCATCTTTACCCTTGTTCTTAAGGCGTAGTGAAGTATGACCTAGAGTGAATTCCCTTTGTTCATTATTAGGCAGCAAACAAGTGTGGGGGAAGGGATTCTTATGTATGTGCCAAGAAAAGAAAAAAAGGGCATGGGTAGAAGAAAAGAAAAAAAAAAGAAGAAAATTCGTGAGAAAAAGAAAAGAAAAAGAAAAGTATGTGAAGAAAAGTGTTCAAAATAAGTGAGATTAAGCTCACAAGTGTTGGTTGTTGAAGAAAGGGTCCAAAAAGTTGAATTCGGCCCTAAGTATGTGTGATCTTCCCCTTTGTGTTCAAAGTTTGTTTTTGCGTTTAAAAAGGAAGTTCTATCATATTTCTTACTTTGCTTGCTATTGCTTTAAGAACGTTTGTTTGCCTTACCTTTCTTTGTTAGCCAATACCCTTAGCCCCATTACAACCCTTAGACTTCTATCTTGATTGTTATGTGTTCCAATATGTGGTTTGGGATTGGTATGAGCATATGGTATCCCTGGTTCTCTCGTCTAAGTAGTAGCATTCCATTCATGAGAACATATATATACATGCATTAATAATTCCAGAAAGTGCCTTCTTTGTTAATACATATATGAGTATTAGTTTTCATGTTTACATCAATCTTCTCACATATACCTAGTGTAGGGAGTGTAGTCAGAAAATCTGAGTGAAAATTGAGTGCATATCTAGTAAGGAATTGAGGGATTCTCTAAGGCATGTTACTACATTCAAAATGTTGTTTTAATTGATTAGATGCGAACTAGTGAGTGGTAACTGTGCTTAAGTATGTGCTCAAGGGTAGGGATAACTAAAATCTATGTAAGTAATGATTTTTAACATGTTATTTCCATTGGAAATCCCTGAGGTGAACGTTGGAAGGTTTAGGTTATGTTTTGTTTGTTTTGCTCGAGGACTAGCAAAAGCTAAGTGTGGGGGAATTTGATAGGAGCATATTTATGCGATTTAGTTAGTATGTTTTCTTGCATTTACTTAGTTATTTGTTGCTTATTATAGTGTCTTAAGTCATTTTCGTGTGTTTGTAGGTCCAAGAAGCAAAGTAGGCAAAAAGATGCAATTTGGAGCATTTTAGAGCAGTTTTGGGCTTGGAATGGATATCACAAGATTGGAGCAAGATGGATGGACGAATTTGAAGTTCAAGAGAGGCTAGGAATGTGCAAAAGAGTTGAAGAAATAAATCCAAGTCAAACAAGATAAGGAATCAGCTACAAAGAAGGAGAATTATCCAAAACATTATCCAAACTACCTTATCTTATCCTTATCTTATCCAAACTTTATCTTATCTTATCCTAATCCTTTCCTAACTCAATTCCTGCTGCAAAAGGGATTCAATTTCAGTTTAGGAGACTTAAAAACCTGATTTCTAGGAACCTTATCCTCTCCTACAAAGGTGCTGCACCTATTCCCTTCTAGAAGTGCCAAAATCAGCCAAATAACACCCTTTCTAGAAGTCCCTAAAAAAGTGGCGCCCCAAGCCTTCTAGATGCATGATCCAGCCGCACCTTTCTCCTAAATCCCTTTGGTTTTTGGCCTTCTAGATGTCCTATTTCCTGCTAGGATTACATAAACCTTTTCCCCTTAGGATTGTGATTTTATTTTCCTACAAAACTACATTTTGTAATCCTTTTCCTACACTATATGTTGGTGCCGCACCTCCCCCTATAAATTGACCCTTTTGCTGCACCATTCAAACACCACCATCTATCATTCACACATCTCTACACCACAATCAGCCATTCAACCTCATTGTGCCGCAACTTTGCAAAGGAAGGAAGGAATTGATGCGAAATATATAAGTGATAGGAGCATATTTATGCTACTTAGTTAGTGTGTTTCCTTGCATTTGCTTAGCTATTTGTTGCTTAGTATAGTGTTTAAAGTCATTTTCGTGTGTTTTTAGGTCCAAGAAGCAAAGTTGGCAAAAAGATGCATTTTGGAGCATTTTAGAGCAAATCTGGGCTTGGAATGGATAGCACAAGCAATGGGCATGAAGATGGACGAATTTGGAGTTTAAATGGAGTTGGGATTATGTTTCAAGGTTGGAGAAATAAATTCAAATCATTGAAGATAAGGAATCAGCTCAAAAGAAGGAGGATTATCCAAAACATTATCCAAACAACCTTATCTTATCTTATCTTATCCAATCCTTATCTTATCTTAACAAACCTTATCCTATCCTAATCCTTTTCTAATTCAATTCCTGGTACAATGAGGGTTTATTTTCTGATTGGGGGACATTTAAATTAAGTTTCTAGAAACCCTAAGCCTTGCCGCACCTAGCTTTCCAGAAAACCTGATTTCCTTGCCTTGCAAGGCTTTCTAGAAGCCTTATCCCTCCTTATCCAAATCTGCCGCACCTAAGGCCCTTTCCTATTGGAAATCTGATTGTTTTGAGCCTATTTCTGGATGGATTTGGTTTTCTAGAAGTCCCAATCTGATTCACCTAGGGTTTTGGTGCCTATATATATACAAATCAATCCTTTGCCGTGCACACCACCCTCCATACACAACCAATCACGCCAGAAATCATCCCCTACCCCCTGCCGTGCCATATCATCCACACAAACCCAGAAAACCCCTCTTGTGCCGTAGCTATTCAAGGAAGGAAGGAGAAGGTGCCACTCTAAGTCGTGACTATTGCTGGAGCGTTCTTAGGTGTTGTCTATCTTTGTTTTTAATGTTTCAATTCAGTTTTCTTTGTTTAATTGCTGTCATGAGGAACTAAACCCCTATTAGTTAGAGGGGGAATTTGAAGCCATGAATATATGTTTCTTATGATTTGATTCACTCCAGTTACGATTTCATAAAGTATGAATGTGGTTTACTTTTCTGTGCTTATTAAGAACTTGTTTATGTATGTGGGTTGGGGGTCGACACTTGATTTACATGCATGAATTTGATGCTAGAATATAAGGGAATTTCACCTAATCGTTATGAACTTATATTCACAAGTAGTAAAGGTTGCTAGTCACAATTGTGTTAAGTAAACCCTAGGCAGGAGTAACATGCGTATTCCATAGTTATGAATGCCTTGTCAATGTTTATGATTTCCATGGAACTTAATGATCTTTGATATGTATCTCTATCATGCGTATTCCATAGTTAGGGAACTTGATAAGAATAATTTGGTTGTGATGCGTTATCCATTCAATTCAATGAACTTAGGGAAATCTGGGAATTAATTAGTTCAATACAATTAATTCGGAACATTGTCATTCATGGTTTATCGAAAGAGTAACTGGGAATCAAGTTGTATGCATATGTTTATGTGTGGATAAGGATCCCTCTAACTAGCCATTCACCCTTTTCAATTCACAAAATTCGTTTTTTATAAAGTGTTTTATGCAAAGTTTCTGTTTTAGTTCTCAATTCGTCAAAAACAATCTCCCTTTCATTTAAACTTGTTTTTAGAGTCAAAACCTGTTTTCTCTTAGTTGTTTGAGTCTTTTAAGTTCTATTTTCGTCAAAATCACTTGTTAGGTCTAGATTTGAGTCTTTGTTATTGTTTCTTGCTGTTTTGAGTGTTTTAAGTTAGTTTTGAGTCAATAGAGTCTAGTTTAGTGTTTTTGAGTCTAATTTGTGTTGATTAGCATCCCTAGTTAATCCCCGGTTTAGAACGATCCCTACTTGCATCTTTACTACAATTGTCATCAATAGGGTTTAATTTGTGTGTCAAGTAATTTTCACATCAAATTTTGGCGCCGTTGCCGGGGATTAGCAAACTTGCTAATCTCCCTAGTTTCTGCCGTGTATTTTAAATTTTTTTTGTTTCTGTTTTGCTTAGTTTTCTGATTTGTTTTGTTTTCTTTGTTTTAGGTACTAGTGTATGACTCGAAGCTCTCAACCCGTTCACGCACATATCTTGGAGTTTAACGACGATTTTGAACGAGATTTGAGAAGGAAGAGGAAGCACCCAGAACCTGATCTACTTAGTTCAAGTTCTAATTCCGAATCTGAAGTTGAAATTGAAGAGGATTTGGAAGAGGAGCACGACATGGCTGCAGATAACCGAACAATCAAAGAACTTTCAGCCTCGGGATTGGACAATGCGACCCCTTTATGCATTCAATATCCTAGGGCGGCTCAAGGCAAGACTGATGAGTTTGAATTGAAGTCTAGCTTGTTGCACCACATCCCCAAATTCCACGGGCTGTCCATGGAAGATCCGAACAAGCACTTGAAGGAATTTGAAGTGGTTTGTTCAAGCATGACCCCTGTCAATGTTGATGGAAGTATATTGAAGATGAAAGCCTTTCCATTCTCTCTTTTGGAAAAGGCTAAGGATTGGCTCTACGAACTAGCACCTGGAACCGTTACTTCGTGGGAAAGCATGAAGCGCGCATTCTTAGAGAAATTTTTCCCAACTTCAAGAGTCATTCTCTTGAGGAAAAAGATAAGTGGCATTCAACAAAACCAAGGGGAATCGTTTCCAGCCTATTATGAGCGTTTCAAGGCGCTTGTTGCTTCTTGTCCACAACATCAAATGAAGGAAGAGCTTCTCCTCCAATATTTCTATGAAGGACTTCTCCCCATTGAGAGACAAATGCTTGATGCTTCAGCGGGAGGAGCTTTGGTTGACAAAACACCCGTGGCTGCCAAGACTCTAATTGCAAATCGAGCTTTGAATGCGCAACAATACGAAGGAGTTGGACAGAGAGAAGGGCCACGGCAACAACAAGTGAATGAGGTAAATGCAATTTCAGAATTACAATCTCAAATGGCTAATCTCACTCTTCTTTTGTCGCAGGTTGTGGATGGAAACAAAGCACAAGGGCCGGCCATATGTGGAGTGTGTTCTATGCAGGGACATCTCAACGATCAATGCCCTCAATTGATTGAGAATGGGGGTTGGGAAACTGCCCAAGCCGTGGGTTTCCAAGGCCAAACCCAACAAAGACACGACCCATACTCAAACACATACAATCCGGGATGGAGAGATCATCCAAACTTCAAGTGGAGGGATTCTCAGCAAGCACAGCCACAAAGCGGATTTAGACAGCCCCCTGGGATGTTTCCAAAGCCGTATGCAGCCCCACAACCTCACCCAACTTCGGCCCAAACCAATTCAGGTTCGTCGTTAAATAATGATAAAATTCTTCAAGCACTAACCTCTTTGACGCAGGACATGCAGAGCATAAAACATCAAGTTAAAGAGGTGGATGAATTGAAGAAACAAATGGGTCAAATGGCTGAATTCATGGGCCAATTCCGAGAACAAGGCAGGTTGCCTAGTTCAACCGTTGTTAATCCTAAGGGAGGATTTGAAACTGCCCAAGCAATCACGTTGAGAAGTGGTAAGCAGGTTGGAACTGATTCACAACCATCTAGATCAAGTCAAGAAGAGGACAAGAAGCTGCAATTGGAGGAGGATGAAGCACCCAAACCCACGGCAAGGAATGCACAATCCTTGCCGCAGCCAATCCCCACTCCTAAACCGTCCTCAACCATCAAGGTAAGTTCCAATATGAATTCTTCAAGCTCTACTCCACTAAGTGTGCCCTTTCCTGGCAGGTTGCGGCAATCAAAGAAAGAGGATGCTGAAAAAGACATTCTAGAGACATTCCGGAAAGTTCAAGTCAATATCCCACTCCTTGATGCAATAAAGCAAGTCCCAAGGTATGCTAAGTTTTTGAAAGAGCTTTGTACAACAAGGAGAAGGATTTCTAACAAAGAAGTGGTTCAAGTAAGTGAGAATGTCTCTGCTGTTTTACAAAGGAAATTACCCCCTAAATGCAAAGATTCGGGTAGTTTTACAATTCCTTGTGTTATTGGAAGTACTCGTTTTAAATCTGCCATGTTAGACTTAGGTGCATCTATAAATGTCATGCCATACTCTATTTATGCATCTATGAACTTAGGTGAGCTTAAAAACGATGGTGTTATTATCCAATTAGCCGATCGTTCTAATGCATATCCAAAAGGAGTTTTGGAAGATGTTTTGGTGCAGGTTGGAAATCTGATTTTTCCAGCGGATTTTTATGTGCTTGACATGGAGGATACACCCCATTCTACCCCATTGCCGATCCTCCTTGGGAGACCTTTCATGAAAACAGCCCACACCAAGATCGATGTGTTCAAAGGGACGTTGACAATGGAATTTGATGGGGAAGTTATTGATTTCAATCTTGCTGAAACTATTAAATTTCCTAAAGAAAATCATTCTTGTTTTGCTATTGATATATTTGATGAATTGGCGCAGGATTACCTTGATTCCTTGGATAGGGATCCCCTTGAATCAACAATTGCACAAGGAATTGGGCAAAAACCCAATATTGCCGTGCCTATAAGTGAAGAAGAGGCCGAGATGGTGGCTGCCCTAGAGTCACTACCTCAGTACCATGGTAAGCCTTCAAAACCAATTTCAATTCCAATTTCTACTAACAAGTTGTTACCCTCAGTGATTCAGGCACCCGTACTTGAGCTTAAACCATTGCCGGATCATTTGAAGTACGTCTTTTTGGGAGATAACGAGACATTGCCCGTCATTGTATCCTCCACACTCACGGCAACAGAGGAAGGAAAGTTAATTCAGGTGTTGAAAGAGCACAAAACAGCCATTGGATGGACATTGGCCGATATTAGGGGGATTAGCCCTACAACATGCATGCATCGCATACTTCTAGAGGAGGGGGCTAAACCAACTCGAGAGGCTCAACGCCGACTCAACCCTCCAATGATGGAAGTTGTGAAGAAGGAAATTATAAAGCTTCTTGATTGTGGAGTAATTTATCCAATCTCGGATAGCCGTTGGGTTTCACCGGTGCAATGTGTTCCAAAAAAATCCGGAGTCACTGTGGTGAAGAATGCCGAGAATGAACTTGTGCCCACACGTATCCAAACAGGTTGGAGAGTGTGCATTGACTATAGGAAGCTAAACGCCACCACGAGGAAGGACCACTTCCCTTTGCCGTTCATTGATCAAATGCTTGAAAGGTTAGCCGGTCATTCTTTTTATTGTTTTCTTGATGGGTACTCTGGATATAATCAGATTGTTATAGCTCCGGATGACCAAGAAAAGACCACTTTCATGTGCCCCTTTGGTACCTTTGCCTATCGTCGCATGCCATTCGGTTTATGCAATGCACCTGCCACCTTTCAAAGATGCATGGTAAGTATCTTTTCAGATTTTGTGGAGAAAATTATTGAGGTATTCATGGATGATTTTAGTGTTTTTGGGGATTCGTTTGATGGGTGCTTAGATAATCTCACTTTGATTCTAAAACGTTGCATTGAAACTAACCTTGTTTTGAATTGGGAAAAATGTCACTTTATGGTAAAACAAGGAATAGTTTTAGGTCATATCATTTCAGAAAGGGGAATTGAGGTTGATAAATCAAAAATAGATCTTGTACGCTACTTACCCTCTCCTACTTCGGTTAGAGAGGTTCGTTCTTTTCTTGGACATGCAGGATTCTATAGGCGATTCATCAAGGACTTTTCAAAGATTTCAAACCCTATTTGCCGTCTCCTCCAGAAAGATGTGGCTTTTGACTTCAACGAGGAATGTGAGAAGGCATTCAAACACCTCAAAGAGATGCTAACTTCGGCCCCCATCATAGTCCCACCAGATTGGAGCCTTCCTTTTGAGCTTATGTGTGATGCTTCGGATTATGCATTAGGAGCTGTTTTGGGACAAAGGAAGGACAAGAAGCCCCATGTCATCTATTATGCATCTCGGACCTTGAATGATGCACAATTGAATTACTCTACCACTGAAAAAGAACTTCTTGCTGTTGTGTTTGCTTTAGATAAGTTTCGTTCTTATTTACTTGGTACTAAAGTTATTATTTACACTGACCATGCAGCTTTGAAGTATTTGTTTACCAAGAAAGAGGCCAAACCAAGACTCATTCGCTGGATGCTTCTTCTCCAAGAGTTCGATATTGAAATCCGGGACAAGAAGGGGAGTGAAAACGTGGTGGCTGATCACTTGAGCCGTATGGTGCATGAGGAGGATGCCGTGCCTATCCAAGAGACATTCCCAGATGAGCAGCTGCTGTCCATCAAGGTAAGTGAGCCATGGTATGCTGATGTAGTAAATTATTTGGTGTCTAAACACATTCCAAGAGAACTAAACAAGCACCAAAGTGATAAACTTAAAAAGGATGCACGTTCTTATGTTTGGGATGACCCATACTTGTGGAAATATTGCCCTGATCAAGTTCTACGTAGGTGTGTGCATGATTCTGAGTTTAATTCAATTTTAACTTTTTGTCACACCTATGCATGTGGAGGTCACTTTGGTACGCAAAGAACAGCACATAAAGTTTTAGAATGTGGATTTTATTGGCCTACTATCTTTAGAGATGCTAGAACTTTTTGTATGACTTGTGATAGATGTCAAAGAACGGGCAATATAGGTCCTAAACAACAAATGCCGCAACACCCCATATTTAGTGTTGAAATCTTTGATGTTTGGGGTATTGATTTCATGGGTCCTTTCCCTTCCTCACATGGTTTCCTTTATATTTTGCTTGCTGTGGATTATGTGTCGAAATGGGTGGAAGCAAAAGCCACCCGAACTAATGATTCTAAAGTGGTTGCAGATTTTGTTAGAACTAACATATTTGCTAGATTTGGAATGCCAAGAGTCCTAATCAGTGATGGGGGTTCCCATTTTTGCAATCGAACCATTGAGGCGCTACTCAAGAAGTATAATGTCACGCATAAGGTTTCAACACCTTATCACCCTCAAACCAGTGGGCAAGCCGAGGTTTCAAATAGAGAAATCAAGCAGATTTTGGAGAAAACTGTAGGGCCAACTCGGAAGGATTGGAGCTTGCGTTTGAATGATGCACTGTGGGCATATCGCACTGCCTATAAAACCCCAATTGGAATGTCCCCATTTCGGCTAGTCTATGGGAAACCATGTCATCTTCCCGTCGAGTTAGAACATCGTGCACATTGGGCTGTCAAAACATTCAACATGGACATTGATGCCGCAGGTCTTCATAGAAAGCTTCAATTGAATGAGCTAGACGAAATTAGGAATGAAGCTTATGAGAATGCACGGATCTACAAGGAGAAAACAAAGGCATTCCATGACAAGATGATTCGTAGCAAGCTGTTCTCTATAGGGCAGAAAGTGTTACTTTTCAATTCTCGCCTTCGTCTATTTCCAGGTAAGTTGCGTTCTAAGTGGATTGGTCCTTTTGTGGTTACTGATGTTTTTCCTCATGGTGCAGTCCAAATTCAAAGTTTAAAAACGCAACAAGAATTCAAAGTGAATGGACATCGATTGAAGCCATACTATGAGCACTTTGAAGAGCACATTACGGAGGATATATCCCTTAATGCCGTGCGCCCCATTGAAGAATAGAGGGAAGGTTCGTCCGGCTGGAAGACGTTAAAGCAAGCGCTTCTTGGGAGGCAACCCATGCAAATAAAGACGACCTAGGAACTCTCCGGCTCCAAAACCAGATTTGCGTTTCTAAACCCTACTCTTTATTGTTTTTCCTTTGCCATCTTGTTATGTTAGTTAGTTGTGTTGATTGCTGTTTGTTTTCTGTGAGTTTATGTTTGAAACATTGAGGACAATGTTTGGTTTAAGTGTGGGGGGGTAACAAAGTGTTTTTTTTGCATGAAATTCGTGGGTTTTTATCACCTATCACTTTGAATGTTGTTTTCAGTGTTTTTAAGTGTTTTTAAGCTGTTTTGGTGTGTTTTGAAAAGAAACTCCGAAAATACCATAAAAATTTGAAAAATTATTTTGAAAAATTTGAAAAGAGTTGTTTTTGTGTGTTTGTTTGTGTCTTAGGGTACCTTCCAACACAATGATGAGGATTTGGTTTTTAATTGCATAACTGTTAAAGAAAGTTACAAACATGGATGAAAGTTTGAATTGCTCTTTGGTTTATGCTTGGTTGTAGTTGACATTCATGAATTCACATGTAATCACAAAAAGAGAAAAAATCAGTTTTTGTAACATGCTTGAAGGAAGTAACTCAAACTAACGCTACAACCCTGAGAGACTTGAGCCTTAAACGTTCTTTGGAGAGTTAAAAATCTGTGCATTCTTTGTTTTCTAAAGTCGTTGTATGATCTCATTATTCTTTGCTTGGTTGCTACTTAGAAGGCGTTTCATCATTTAGTTCCAAATACTAGAACTCATACCCGTTTCATTCAAAGCATGAAATTGATTAGCATAACACATAATCAAGATGAAGTTGTTTAGTTTAAAACCAGAGCCAAAAAGCCTAACCCTTTGCATATGTATTGTAGGTTTAACCCATTTGAGCCTTGTTTAGCCTATGTTCTTTGTTTACCCACATTATCCTTACCTAGCCTAGATTAGGACCATCCTTACCCTTGTTCTTAAGGCGTAGCTAAGCATGACCTAAGAATGAATTCCCTTTGTTCGTTATTTGGGCGGCAAAACAAGTGTGGGGGAAGGGATTTATGTGTCTGATTGTGTGCCAACAAAGTATCAAGAGGGCACGGGTAGAAGAAAGAAAAAAGAAAGAAAAAGAAAAAAAAAAAAAAAAGAGAAAAATTCGTGTGAAAAAGAAAAGAAAAAGAAAAGTTGTGAAAAAGTATGAAAAGTGTTCAAAATAAGTGAGATTGAAGCTCACAAGTGTTGATTGTTGAAGAAGGGGTCCAAAACGTTGAAATTGGCCCTAAAATATGTGTTTTTTGTCCCTTTGTGTTCAAAGTGTACGGCTGCATTCAAGAAAGGGAGTTCTAAGTGTCATATTCATTGCTTTGCTTGCTATTGCTTTAAGAACGTTTGTTTTCCTTACCTTTCTTTGTTAGCCAATACCCCCTAGCCCCGTTATAACCCTATACTTCAATCTTGAGTGTTGTGTGTTTCAATATGTGGAGTTTGGGATTGGTATGAGCATATGGTGTCCCTGGTTCTCGCATCTAAGTAGTAGCATTCCATTCATGAGATCATATCTATACATGCATTCCAGAAATTGCTTTCTTTGTCATAAACACATATGTGAGTATTAGTTTTCATGTTTACATCAATCTTCTCACATATAACTAGTGTAGGGAGTGTAGTCAGAAAATCTGTGTGATTGAGTGCATATCTAGTAAGGAATTGAGGGATTCTCTAAGGCATGTTACTACATTTAAAATGTTGTTTTAATTGATTAAATGCGAGCTAATGTGTGGTAACTTTGATTAAGTATGTGCTCAAGGGTAGGGATAACTAAAATCTGTGGGAGTAATGATCTTTGGCATGTTATGTATCATTGAAGATCCCTGAGGTGAACGTTGGAAGGTTTAGGTTACGTTTTGTTTGTTTTGTTTTGCTTGAGGACTAGCAAAAGCTAAGTGTGGGGGAATTTGATAGGAGCATATTTATGCTACTTAGTTAGTGTGTTTCCTTGCATTTGCTTAGCTATTTGTTGCTTAGTATAGTGTTTAAAGTCATTTTCGTGTGTTTTTAGGTCCAAGAAGCAAAGTTGGCAAAAAGATGCATTTTGGAGCATTTTAGAGCAAATCTGGGCTTGGAATGGATAGCACAAGCAATGGGCATGAAGATGGACGAATTTGGAGTTTAAATGGAGTTGGGATTATGTTTCAAGGTTGGAGAAATAAATTCAAATCATTGAAGATAAGGAATCAGCTCAAAAGAAGGAGGATTATCCAAAACATTATCCAAACAACCTTATCTTATCTTATCTTATCCAATCCTTATCTTATCTTAACAAACCTTATCCTATCCTAATCCTTTTCTAATTCAATTCCTGGTACAATGAGGGTTTATTTTCTGATTGGGGGACATTTAAATTAAGTTTCTAGAAACCCTAAGCCTTGCCGCACCTAGCTTTCCAGAAAACCTGATTTCCTTGCCTTGCAAGGCTTTCTAGAAGCCTTATCCCTCCTTATCCAAATCTGCCGCACCTAAGGCCCTTTCCTATTGGAAATCTGATTGTTTTGAGCCTATTTCTGGATGGATTTGGTTTTCTAGAAGTCCCAATCTGATTCACCTAGGGTTTTGGTGCCTATATATATACAAATCAATCCTTTGCCGTGCACACCACCCTCCATACACAACCAATCACGCCAGAAATCATCCCCTACCCCCTGCCGTGCCATATCATCCACACAAACCCAGAAAACCCCTCTTGTGCCGCAGCTATTCAAGGAAGGAAGGAGAAGGTGCCACTCTAAGTCGTGACTATTGCTGGAGCGTTCTTAGGTGTTGTCTATCTTTGTTTTTAATGTTTCAATTCAGTTTTCTTTGTTTAATTGCTGTCATGAGGAACTAAACCCCTATTAGTTAGAGGGGGAATTTGAAGCCATGAATATATGTTTCTTATGATTTGATTCACTCCAGTTACGATTTCATAAAGTATGAATGTGGTTTCCTTTTCTGTGCTTATTAAGAACTTGTTTATGTATGTGGGTTGGGGGTCGACACTTGATTTACATGCATGAATTTGATGCTAGAATATAAGGGAATTTCACCTAATCGTTATGAACTTATATTCACAAGTAGTAAAGGTTGCTAGTCACAATTGTGTTAAGTAAACCCTAGGCAGGAGTAACATGCGTATTCCATAGTTATGAATGCCTTGTCAATGTTTATGATTTCCATGGAACTTAATGATCTTTGATATGTATCTCTATCATGCGTATTCCATAGTTAGGGAACTTGATAAGAATAATTTGGTTGTGATGCGTTATCCATTCAATTCAATGAACTTAGGGAAATCTGGGAATTAATTAGTTCAATACAATTAATTCGGAACATTGTCATTCATGGTTTATCGAAAGAGTAACTGGGAATCAAGTTGTATGCATATGTTTATGTGTGGATAAGGATCCCTCTAACTAGCCATTCACCCTTTTCAATTCACAAAATTCGTTTTTTATAAAGTGTTTTATGCAAAGTTTCTGTTTTAGTTCTCAATTCGTCAAAAACAATCTCCCTTTCATTTAAACTTGTTTTTAGAGTCAAAACCTGTTTTCTCTTAGTTGTTTGAGTCTTTTAAGTTCTATTTTCGTCAAAATCACTTGTTAGGTCTAGATTTGAGTCTTTGTTATTGTTTCTTGCTGTTTTGAGTGTTTTAAGTTAGTTTTGAGTCAATAGAGTCTAGTTTAGTGTTTTTGAGTCTAATTTGTGTTGATTAGCATCCCTAGTTAATCCCCGGTTTAGAACGATCCCTACTTGCATCTTTACTACAATTGTCATCAATAGGGTTTAATTTGTGTGTCAAGTAATTTTCACATCAATAAGCACACAAATTAAACCCTCTTTTTGACAATTGTAGTATATGTATAAATAGGGATCGTTCTAGACCGGGGATTAGGAGGGATTGCTAAACACTTGAAACTGACTCAAAAACGTAAAAACAATTAAAACACTAAACTAGACTCAAAGAATGCAAAACTAAACTCTAAAACACTAAAACAACTCAAAAGACTCAAAACAGCACAAAAACACTCAAAACCGCCTAAAAACACAAACTGGGCAGTTTTGGCCTCTAAACACTACTTTGGACGAAAATAGACTTGAATTTGACTCAAGACACTTAAAAACACAAATCAAAACAGATTTTAACTAATCTAACACTTCCAAATAAAGGGGGATTTGATTCTGACGAATTTGAAAACAAAACAAACCGATTGTAAACTAAAACAGATTTTGGACGAATTTGGATAAAATATGGATGATGGGCTAGCTAGAGGATTCTTCTCCACACATGGACACACTTGCAAATAAACCAATTTTCAGTTGTTCTTTCGATAAATCATGAAACTCAACACCCCAGGTTAATTAGGTCCGCTTAAATTAACCTTCAAGTTCTCCTTAAGTTATTGAATTGGATGGGAAAGCGCATACAACAATTCAAAGCATTCTTCAAAAGTCCTTTACGTGAACAGCACAATAAAGATACAATCACAGATCATTAAGCATCATGAGAACTATAAGTATTGACGAGGCATTCGTTACTATGATGAGCATGAAACTCCTGCCAAGAATTCATTTAACACGATCGTTTATAAGCGACCTCCACTACTTGTGAATATATGTTTGTAACTATTAGGTGAAACTCCCTTATACTCTAGCATCATATTCATGCATGCAAATTAAGTGTGCACTCTTAATAAACATACAAAAATAAGTTATCAATCAAGCAGTTAAACAAATTGAATTCACAACTTATGAAATCACAACTGAAGGTAATCAATTCATATTGCAAGTATGTTCATGGCTTTGAATCTTCCCCTAGCCAAAAGGGATTTAGTTCCTCATAATCGCAGAACAAAGAATAACAAGTTTATACATTGAAAACAAAAGAAAGAAAACACCTAAACGCTCCAGCGATCCAAACTGAACAGCAAGCACGTTCAAGAACTTCCCTTCCCTTCCTTGATTGCGGCACAAGGTTTAGTGGTAGGTTTTGGGGATTATGGATGGTGGAGAAGGATGGGATTATGGTTAGGATGGATGTATGGTGCGGCAAGGGTTGTTTTTGGTCAGAAACTATGGAGAATGGTGAAAGAAGGGTGCGGCAGAGAGTAGGGATGATTTCTGGCGAGAATGGGTGAATGAATGATGATTTTTGGCTGCAACAAGGAAGTTTATTTTAAAGGTTTCAGGAATTAAAACCCTAGGTTATTTAGGTAAACAAAAATTAAGTCAAAAGCTGTAAAAAGAGGAAACAAAATCAGAAAACTAAGGGAAAGTGCCAGGGATTTGCGGCAAGGATCTAAATTAAAAAGGAATGTGTTTTAATGCAAGGAAACAGGAAAGAAAGAACTCCCCCTTGCACAGCAAGGAAGAGGGAAGGCCCAAAGGGTGCGGCAAGGGTCCTAAGGTAGTCTAGGTCCTTCAATTTGTGTCCTAGAATGCATAGGAAGCCTTCAAAGTTGCTGACATTTAGGAACATTTAGGATTAGGAAAGGTCAAACCAAAATAGGAAACCTTGGCTTAACTTTCCTACTTCAAGTAGGAATCCTCTTTTGATTAGGAATCCTTGTTTGAGTCGGAATCCTCATTCTTCTAAGAATCCTTCTTCAATTAGGAATCCTTACATCTTCAAGTCTTCAATTTCGTCCATTCCTTTTGCTCCAAACATGTGATATTGATTCCAAGCCCAATTTTGCTCCAAAAGGCTCCAAAATGCATCTTCCTGCAAACTTTGTCCTTAGAATCTGAAAACACACGAAAATGACTTTAAACACTAAAATAACTAAGGAAACACGACATAAATGCACAAGAACAAGCCAATTAAGTCGCATAAATATGCTCCTATCAAATTCCCCCACACTTAGCTTTTGCTAGTCCTCGAGCAAAACAAAACAAACAAAGAAAACAAAACGAAACGAAACAAAACACAACCTAAACCTTCCAACGTTTGCCTCAGGGATTTCCAATGCACATGACATATCAAAAATCATCATTCCCACAGATTTTAGTCAACTTAACACTTGAGCACATACTTAATCACAGTCACTGATTGGAGCATATTTATGCGACTTAGTTAGCTTGTTTTCATGCATTTACGTTGTTAGTTCTTAGTTAATTTTGTATTTTAAGCTATTTTCGTGTATTTGTAGGTTCAAAGTGTCAAGATGGCAAAAAGGAGCAATTTGGAGCATTCTAGAGCATTTTTGGGCCAAGATTGGGTAGTGCAAGCATGGAGGCAAGTTGATGGACGAAATTGAAGATACAAAGGCTTGAAATCAGCTAAAAAGAGGGAAGAAAGAAGTCAAAGATAAAGAAGATAAGGAATCAGCTCAAAAGAAGGAGAATTATCCAAAACATTATCCAAACAACCTTATCTTATCTTATCTTACCCAATCCTTACCTTATCTTATCCTAATCTTATCCTAACCTATTTTCTTCAGTTTAGGGGACTTAAAACCTGATTTCTAGAAGTCCTATCCATTCCCCTACAAAAGTGGCGCCCCAAACTCTTCTAGAAACCCCAACATCTGCCACAAAACACATTCTTTCTAGAACCCTATAAATTTGGCGTCTCCCTCCTTTCTAGAAGGCCTTTGCCTTGCCTTGCACTCAATTCCCTGCCTTATCCAAGCCATGCCGTGCATCCCTATCCCTTTCCCTCTCAGATTCTGATTTGTTAGCCTATTTTCTTGTGGATTTGGGTTCTACAAATCCTTCTCAGAAATCAATTGGGCCATAATCCTTTTTCCTACACATTCTGCCGCACCTAGGGTCCTAATCCCTTGCTTATGTGGTGTGAGAATTACTTGACACTCAAATTAAAACCCTATCGACGTAGTATATGAAAGTAGGGATCGTTTTAGGCCGGGGATTAGAAGGGATGCTAATCTACACAAATTAGACTCTTAAAACAATAACTGGACTTAAAACAATGAAAACAAGTACTAGGGATCAATTTGGACGAATTTTAACTCTAGACACCTTTAAACAACCTAACTTGACTCAAATAACTCAAAACAAACTCAAAACAGCAAATAGAATTCAATTAAACAGTTTCTGGACTCTAAAGACTCAAAACAAGCTAAATAGACCTAAAACACACAAAACAAGTTATCTAGACTCTAAACTAACACCTAAGATTGATTTGAACGAAATTAAGACTCAAATTGACTCAAAAGACTAAGAGACTCAAGATTTAACGAATTTAGACTCTACTAACACAAACTAAAAGCAGGGGATTGTTTTTGAACGAATTTAAACTTAAACAAACAAAATTGTAAAGACAACTTAAAAAGGCACGAAATTGGTGATTTAAATGGGTGAATGGCTAGTTAGAGAGATCCTTATCCACACATAAACATATGCATACAACTTGATTCCCAGTTACTCTTTCGATAAACCATGAATGACAATGTTCCGAATTAATTGTATTGAACTAATCAATTCCCAGATTTCCCTAGATTCATTGAATTGAATGGATAACGCATCACAACCAAATTATTCTTTCTCAAACTCCCTAACTATGGAATACGCATGATAGAGACATTCAACAAAGATCATTAAGTTCAATGGAAATCATGAACATTGACAAGGCATTCATAACTATGGAAGACGCATGTTAATCCAGCCTAGGGTTTACTTAACATGATTGTGACTAGCAACCTTTACTACTTGTGAATATAAGTTCATAACGATTAGGTGAAATTCCCTTATATCCTAGCATCAAATTCATGCATGCAAACTAAGTATGCATCCTTAATCAACACACAAGAACAAGTTCTTAATAAAACAGTTAAGCAAACCACATTCACAATTTATGAAATCATAACTGGAGTAAATCAAATCATAAGAAACATATATTCATGGCTTCAAATTCCCCCTCTAACTAATAGGGGTTTAGTTCCTCATGATAGCAATTAAACAAAGAAAACTGAATTGAAACATTGAAAACAAGGATAGACAACACCTAAGAACGCTCCAGCAGTAGTCACGACTTAGAGTGGCACCTTCTCCTTCCTTCCTTGAATAGCTGCGGCACAAGAGGGGTTTTCTGGGTTTGTGTGGATGATATGGCACGGCAGGGGGGGAATTAGGTCAGAAACTATGGAGAATGGTGAAGGAAAGGGGCGGCAGAGAGTGGTGGATGATTTCTGGCGTGAATGATGTATATGGAGGGTGGTGTGCACGGCAAAGGGTTGATTAGTATATATATAGGCACCAAAAACCCTAGGTGAATCAGATTAGGACTTCTAGAAAGCCAAATCCATCCAGAAATAGGCTCAAAACAATCAGATTTCCAATGGGAAAGGGCCTAAGGTGCGGCAAGGCTTAGGGTTTCTAGAAACTTAATTTAAATGTCCCCCAATCAGAAAATAAACCCTCATTGTACCAGGAATTGAATTAGAAAAGGATTAGGATAGGATAAGGTTTGTTAAGATAAAATAAGGATTGGATAAGATAAGATAAGATAAGGTTGTTTGGATAATGTTTTGGATAATCCTCCTTCTTTTGAGCTGATTCCTTATCTTCAATGATTTGAATTTATTTCTCCAACCTTGAAACATATTCCCAACTCCATTTAAACTCCAAATTCGTCCATCTTCATGCCCATTGCTTGTGCTATCCATTCCAAGCCCAGATTTGCTCTAAAATGCTCCAAAATGCATCTTTTTGCCAACTTTGCTTCTTGGACCTAAAAACACACGAAAATGACTTTAAACACTATACTAAGCAACAAATAGCTAAGCAAATGCAAGGAAACACACTAACTAAGTAGCATAAATATGCTCCTATCAAATTCCCCCACACTTAGCTTTTGCTAGTCCTCAAGCAAAACAAAACAAACAAAACGTAACCTAAACCTTCCAACGTTCACCTCAGGGATCTTCAATGATACATAACATGCCAAAGATCATTACTCCCACAGATTTTAGTTATCCCTACCCTTGAGCACATACTTAATCAAAGTTACCACACATTAGCTCGCATTTAATCAATTAAAACAACATTTTGAATGTAGTAACATGCCTTAGAGAATCCCTCAATTCCTTACTAGATATGCACTCAATCTTCACTCAGATTTTCTGACTACACTCCCTACACTAGTTATATGTGAGAAGATTGATGTAAATATGAAAACTAATACTCACATATGTATCAACAAAGAAAAGTAATTTATGGAATGCATGTTTAGATATGATCTCATGAATGGAATGCTACTACTTAGACGCGAGAACCAGGGACACCATATGCTCATACCAATCCCAAACTCCACATATTGAAACACACAACACTCAAGATTGAAGTATAGGGTTATAACGGGGCTAGGGGGTATTGGCTAACAAAGAAAGGTAAGAAAAACAAACGTTCTTAAAGCAATAGCGAGCAAAGTAATGAATATGACACTTAGAACTCCCTTTCTTGAATGCAGCCGCACACTTTGAACACAAAGGGGAAGAAAACACATACTTAGGGCCAAATTCAACGTTTTGGACCCCTTCTTCAACAATCAACACTTGTGAGCTTATTCTCACTTATTTTGAACACTTTTCATACTTTTTTCACAACTTTTCTTTTTTCTTTTCTTTTTCACACGAATTTTTCTTTTTTTTTTTTTTTCTTTCTGCTTCTTCACCCGTGCCCTCTTTGATACTTTGTTGGCACACAATCAGACACATAAATCCCTTCCCCCGCACTTGTTTGCTGCCCAAATAACGAACAAAGGGAATTCATTATTAGGTCATGCTCACTATGCCTTAAGAACAAGGGTAAGGATGGTCCTAATCTAGGCTAGGTAAGGATAATGTGGTTAAACAAAGAACATAGGCTAAACAAGGCTCAAAAGGGTGAAACCTACAATACATATGCAAAGGGTTAGGCTTTTTGGCTCTGGTTTTAAACTAAACAACTTCATCTTGATTATGTGTTATGCTAATCAATTTCATGCTTTGAATGAAACGGGTATGAGTTCTAGTATTTGGAACTAAATGATGAAACACCTTCTAAGTAGCAACCAAGCAAAGAATAATGAGATCATGCAACGACTTTAGAAAACAAAGAATGCACAGATTTTTAACTCTCCAAAGAACGTTTTAAGCTCAAGTCTCTCAGGGTTGTAGCGTTAGTTTGAGTTACTTCCTTCAAGCATGTTACAAAAACTGATTTTATCCTTTTTTGTGATTACATGTGAATTCATGAATGTCAACTACAACCAAGCATAAACCAAAGAGCATATCAAACGTCAATCCAAGTTTGTAACTTTCTTTAACAGTTATGCAATTAAAAACCAAATCCTCATCATTGTGTTGGAAGGTACCCTAAGACACAAACAAACACACAAAAACAACTCTTTTTGGGTTTTTCAAAACAATTTTTCAAATTTTTATGGTATTTTCGGATTTTCTTGTCAAAACACACTAAAAGACTCAAAAACAGCTTAAAAACACTGAAAACAACATTCAAAGTGATAGGTGATAAAAACCCACGAATTTCATGCAGAAAACACTTTGTTAACCCCCCACACTTAAACCAAACATTGTCCTCAATGTTTCAAACATATACTCACAGAAAGCAAACAGCAATCAACACAACTAACTAACATAACAAGATGGCAAAGGAAAAGCAATAAAGAGTAGGGTTTAGAAACGCAAATCTGGTTTTGGAGCCGGAGAGTTCCTAGGTCGTCTTTATTTGCATGGGTTGCCTCCCAAGAAGCGCTTGCTTTAACGTCTTCTAGCCGGACGATACTTCCATTTAAGTTCCCATGGTACCCACGGCATGCAGAGGTAGTTCTTTCACCACATGCTCCTCAAACAGCTCGTGCATTGGATCTTTGAATGGTAAGGGATAGTGATCCTTCCGGATTGTGGCATTGAACATCCTAAAATCAATGTAATCATGCCCACCACCTTGGATTTGATTGGGAATCTGCACCATACAAGGTAACAACCTATTAGTTGAAATGGGAATCGAATCTGGAATAGATGGCTTACCAATGTACTGCAATGAAGTGGCAGCACTATGAACATTCTTCCCCATGATATTTTCGACCAATTGGGGCATTTTGAGGGCAGTGGCTCTATGGTCCTTGTGCTCCACTCCAATTCCCTCGTTTTGTATGGTTCTTGATGTATCCTTTGTGCTTGAACAGTCCGGCCCTATCTTTTTTATTTTATCCATGGCAAAACAAGAACGAACAATGTTAGGATTCTCAACAGACTTAGAAACATTAAATTTAATCTTATCACCACCAAACTTCATAGTTAACGTTCCCTTGGCCACATCAATCTTGGTTTGGGCTGTTTTCATGAATGGTCGGCCAAGTAAGAGTGGTAATGGATGGGAATGGTCTGAATCCTCCATGTCAAGCACATAGAAATCTGCAGGAAAAATCAAGTGGTCTACCTGCACCAAAACATCTTCCAAAACTCCTTTTGGGTATGCATTAGATCGATCGGCTAATTGGATAATAACACCATCATTTTTAAGCTCTCCTAAATTCATAGATGCATAAACAGAATATGGCATGACATTTATAGATGCACCTAAGTCTAACATAGCATGTTCAAACTTAGTACTACCAATAACGCAAGGAATTGTAAAACTACCCGGATCTTTGCATTTAGGGGGTAATTTCCTTTGTAAAACAGCAGAGACATTCTCACTTACTTGAACCACTTCTTTGTTAGAAATCCTTCTCCTTGCTGTACAAAGCTCTTTCAAAAACTTAGCATACCTTGGGACCTGCTTTATTGCATCAAGGAGTGGGATATTGACTTGAACTTTCCGGAATGTCTCTAGAATGTCCTTTTCAGCATCCTCTTTCTTTGATTGCCGCAACCTTGCCGTGGGTTTGGGTGATTCATCCTCCTCCAATTGCAGCTTTGTGTCCTCTTCTTGACTTGATCTAGATGGTTGTGAATCAGTTCCAACCTGCTTACCACTTCTCAACGTGATTGCATTGGCGGTTTCAAATCCTCCTTTAGGATTAACAACTGTTGAACTAGGCAATCTGCCTTGTTCTCTGAATTGGCCCATGAATTCAGCCATTTGCCCCATTTGTTTCTTCAATTCGGCCACCTCTTTAGCTTGATTCTTTATGCTCTGTATGTCCTGCGTCAAAGAGGTTAGTACTTGAAGAATTTTATCATTATCTAACAACGAACCTGATTTGGTTTGGGCAGGTTGAGGCTGTGGTGGTTCATATGGCTTTTGATAGATCTCCTCAGATGGCTGCCAATACCCTTCTTGTCGTGAGCCCTGCTTCAAAGAGGTTAGTACGTCACGAATTTCATCATAACTCATAGGCATACTTGAATTCGATTGGAATTGTTGTGGGGGAGGTTGTGGTGGCTGCACAGATCTTGAATAGAACTCCTCCTCTTGCTGCCAATATCCACCTTGTTGAATTTGTTGAGGTTCCTCCCACATATAATCTGAATAATCTCTCCAATCCGAATTGTAAGCGTTGGAAAACATGTTCTCCCTTGATTGGTTATGGCTTTGATAACCCCAAGCACCTCCGTTTGCAGTGAATTGACGAGTTTGATGTCCTTGCCCATAGGGTACATTAAATGTAGGGGCAGTGTGCAATGTGGTTCTTTTGGCAATCTGGGACAATTGAGAAGTAAGATTGGCCAATTGAGCTTGAATGTTGGCAATTGCCATGTCTAGTACCTGAAACAAAGAAAACAAAACGAAACAAAATCAAAAACTCAAACGTAAAAATAAAAACACAAACAGAAACACGGGGGATTAGCAAATTTGCTAATCCCCGGCAACGGCGCCAAAATTTGGTGTGAGAATTACTTGACACTCAAATTAAAACCCTATCGACGTAGTATATGAAAGTAGGGATCGTTTTAGGCCGGGGATTAGAAGGGATGCTAATCTACACAAATTAGACTCTTAAAACAATAACTGGACTTAAAACAATGAAAACAAGTACTAGGGATCAATTTGGACGAATTTTAACTCTAGACACCTTTAAACAACCTAACTTGACTCAAATAACTCAAAACAAACTCAAAACAGCAAATAGAATTCAATTAAACAGTTTCTGGACTCTAAAGACTCAAAACAAGCTAAATAGACCTAAAACACACAAAACAAGTTATCTAGACTCTAAACTAACACCTAAGATTGATTTGAACGAAATTAAGACTCAAATTGACTCAAAAGACTAAGAGACTCAAGATTTAACGAATTTAGACTCTACTAACACAAACTAAAAGCAGGGGATTGTTTTTGAACGAATTTAAACTTA
Source organism: Heteromeles arbutifolia (assembly GCA_024362995.1). NCBI lineage: Eukaryota > Viridiplantae > Streptophyta > Magnoliopsida > Rosales > Rosaceae > Heteromeles > Heteromeles arbutifolia. The sequence goes on from JANCRC010000012.1 coordinate 22,530,512, forward strand.
AACAAACAAAATTGTAAAGACAACTTAAAAAGGCACGAAATTGGTGATTTAAATGGGTGAATGGCTAGTTAGAGAGATCCTTATCCACACATAAACATATGCATACAACTTGATTCCCAGTTACTCTTTCGATAAACCATGAATGACAATGTTCCGAATTAATTGTATTGAACTAATCAATTCCCAGATTTCCCTAGATTCATTGAATTGAATGGATAACGCATCACAACCAAATTATTCTTTCTCAAACTCCATAACTATGGAATACGCATGATAGAGACATTCAACAAAGATCATTAAGTTCAATGGAAATCATGAACATTGACAAGGCATTCATAACTATGGAAGACGCATGTTAATCCAGCCTAGGGTTTACTTAACATGATTGTGACTAGCAACCTTTACTACTTGTGAATATAAGTTCATAACGATTAGGTGAAATTCCCTTATATCCTAGCATCAAATTCATGCATGCAAACTAAGTATGCATCCTTAATCAACACACAAGAACAAGTTCTTAATAAAACAGTTAAGCAAACCACATTCACAATTTATGAAATCATAACTGGAGTAAATCAAATCATAAGAAACATATATTCATGGCTTCAAATTCCCCCTCTAACTAATAGGGGTTTAGTTCCTCATGATAGCAATTAAACAAAGAAAACTGAATTGAAACATTGAAAACAAGGATAGACAACACCTAAGAACGCTCCAGCAGTAGTCACGACTTAGAGTGGCACCTTCTCCTTCCTTCCTTGAATAGCTGAGGCACAAGAGGGGTTTTCTGGGTTTGTGTGGATGATATGGCACGGCAGGGGGGGAATTAGGTCAGAAACTATGGAGAATGGTGAAGGAAAGGGGCGGCAGAGAGTGGTGGATGATTTCTGGCGTGAATGATGTATATGGAGGGTGGTGTGCACGGCAAAGGGTTGATTAGTATATATATAGGCACCAAAAACCCTAGGTGAATCAGATTAGGACTTCTAGAAAGCCAAATCCATCCAGAAATAGGCTCAAAACAATCAGATTTCCAATGGGAAAGGGCCTAAGGTGCGGCAAGGCTCAGGGTTTCTAGAAACTTAATTTAAATGTCCCCCAATCAGAAAATAAACCCTCATTGTACCAGGAATTGAATTAGAAAAGGATTAGGATAGGATAAGGTTTGTTAAGATAAAATAAGGATTGGATAAGATAAGATAAGATAAGGTTGTTTGGATAATGTTTTGGATAATCCTCCTTCTTTTGAGCTGATTCCTTATCTTCAATGATTTGAATTTATTTCTCCAACCTTGAAACATATTCCCAACTCCATTTAAACTCCAAATTCGTCCATCTTCATGCCCATTGCTTGTGCTATCCATTCCAAGCCCAGATTTGCTCTAAAATGCTCCAAAATGCATCTTTTTGCCAACTTTGCTTCTTGGACCTAAAAACACACGAAAATGACTTTAAACACTATACTAAGCAACAAATAGCTAAGCAAATGCAAGGAAACACACTAACTAAGTAGCATAAATATGCTCCTATCATTATGCTGAGTCCAAGTCCTAAACTGATTCCCCTAGGGTTTGCCATGCTATATATACATATTTCCAAGCCTTGCCGCAGACCACCACCCATCCATACGAATTCTACACCCCCATATACATTCAGAAATCCATATTTTGCTGCAGAGAAGGGAATACAAGGCCTTGCCGTGGCTTCCATTGGAGAAGGAGGAGTTCTTTCTTCTCTTGTTTCGTTTCTATGTTTAATTTAATTTGTTTTTCAATTATGTTGAACATGTGGAACTAATTTCGTTTTAGTTAGAGGTGGATTCAAAGCCATGGACATATGTTTGATATGAATTGATTACCTTCAGTTATTGTTTCATAAATTATGAATGTGATTTACTTATCTGTTTTATGAAGAACTTGTTCTTGTGTGTTGATTAAGGAGGCCTACTTAGTTTACATGCATGAATTTGATGCTAGGATATAAGGGAATTTCACCTAATCGTTAGGAACTTATATTCACAAGTAGTAAAGATTGCTAGTCACAATTGTGTTAAGTAAATCCTAGGCAAGAGTAACATGCGTATTCCATAGTTATGAATGCCTTGTCAATGTTTATGATTTCCATGGAACTTAATGATCTTTGATATGTATCTCTATCATGCGTCTTCCATAGTTAGGGAACTTGATAAGAATAATTTGGTTGTGATGCGTTATCCATTCAATTCAATGAACTTAGGGAAATCTAGGAATTAATTAGTGCAATACAATTAATTCGAAGCATTGTCATTCATGGTTTATCGAAAGAATAACTGGAAATCAATTCGTATGCATATGTTCATGTGTGGAGAGGAACCCTCTAACTAGTTTTCACCCCTGAATTCACCTTTATCTCTTTCAATTTACTTTGTTTGCTTAAATCTGCTTAGTTTTGCTTAATTCGTCCAAAAAAAACCCCCTAGTTCTTAATTGAGTCTTAGTTTGTTTAAATTCGTCCAAATCTGTCCCCTTTTAGTGTTTTGAGTCTAACTAGTCCAAAAGTCATCCAATTCACCCCTTAGAACCTGTTTTGAGTCTGTTTAAGTTAGTTTTGTTGTTTTGAGTCTATTTAACCTGTTTTGAGTCTCTAGTGTCTAGAATCTGCCTAGTTGAGTTTTATTTGTTTTGTGTTATTTGAGTCAAGTTAGGTTGTCTAGAGTTAAAATTCGTTCAGATTGATCCATAGTACCTGTTTTCATTGTCTAGAGTCCAGTTTTAGTGTTTAATTTGTATAGATTAGCATCCCTTCTAATCCCCGGCCTTAAACGATCCCTACTTTCATATACTACGTCGATAGGGTTTTAATTTGAGTGTCAAGTAATTCTCACATCAGTCACCACTTACTAGTTCACATTTAACCAATTAAAACGATGTTTTGAATGTAGTAACATGCCTTAGAGAATTCACTCAATTCCTTACAAGATATGCACTCAATTTTCACACACATTTTCTGACTACACACCCTACACTAGGTATACGTGAGAAGATTGATGTAAACATGAAAACGAACACTCACATATGTTTATAACAAAGAAAGCAATTTCTGGAGTTAATAAGCATGTTTAGATATGATCTCATGAATGGAATGCTACTACTTAGATGCGAGAACCAGTGACACCATATGCTCATACCAATTCCAAACTCCACATATTGAATCACATAACACTCAAGATTGAAGTTAAGGGTTGAAACGGGGCTAAGGGAAATGGTTAAGAAAGAAAGGATATGGAAAACAATCGTTCTTAAAGCAATAGTAAGCAAAGTAATGAAATTGACACTTAGAATTCATTTTTGAATGCAGAAATCAACTTTTAGACAAAAAGGGAAGATTCATGCAACACTTAGGGCCGAATTCAATGTTTTTGACCCTTTCTACAACAAACAACACTTTAGAACTCTTTTTCTCATATTTTTCAACTCTTTTCACAACTTTTCACAACTTTTCTTTTCTACCCGTGCCTTATTTCTTTTTCTTGGCACAAACACACACAAATCCCTTCCCCCACACTTGTTTTTCTGCAAGAAGACAATCAAAAGGAATTCTTTTTAAGTCATGCTTCACTATGCTTTATGAACAAGGGTATGGATGGTCCTAATCTAGGCTAGGTGAGGATAGTGTGGGTTAACAAAGAACGTAGGCTAACAAGGGTCAACGGGGCTAAACTTAAACACATAATGAAATAAGGGTCACGGCAATTTGGCTGTGGTGGTGGTCACTACACAACTTCATCTTGAATATGTGTTATGCAAATCAATAGCATGCTTTGAATGAAATAGGCATGAGTTCTAGCATTTAGAACTAAATGATGAAACGCCTTCTAAGTAGCAACCAAGCAAAGAATAATGAGATCATGCAACAACTTTAGAAAACAAGAATGCACAGATTATCAACTCTCCAAAGAATGTTTTAAGCTCAAGTCTCACAAGGTTGTAGCGTTGATTTGAGTTCCTTCCTTCAAGCATGTTACAAAAACTGATTTTATCCTTTATGATTGCATGTGAATTCATAAATTATAACCACAACCAAGCATAAACCAAAGAGTAAATCAAACTTTCATCCATGTTTATAACTCTCTTTAACAGCCATGCAATTAAAAACCAAATCCTCATCATTGTGTTGGAAGGTACCTAAGACACAAACAAACACACAAAAACAACTCTTTTTGGGTTTTTCAAAACAATTTTTTTTCAAATTTTTATGAGATTTTCGGATTTTTAAGGCAAAACACACTAAAAGACTCCAAAACAACTTAAAAACACTTAAAACAGCAAGGACAATGACAGGAGCATATTTATGCGACTTAATTGGCTTGTTCTTGTGCATTTTTGTTGTGTTTACTTAGTTATTTTAGTGTTTAAAGTCATTTTCGTATGTTTTCAGATTCTAAGGACAAAGTATGCAAGAAGATGCATTTTGGAGACTTTTGGAGCAAAATTGGGCTTGGAATGAATATCACATGTTTGGAGCAAAAGGAATGGACGAAATTGAAGACTTGAAGATGTTAGGATTCCTAATTGAAGAAGGATTCCTAATTGAAGATGGATTCCTAGAAGAATGAGGTTTCCTACTCAAACAAGGATTCCTAATCAAAAGAGGATTCCTACTTGAAGTAGGAAAGTTAAGCCAAGGTTCCTTATTTTGGTTTGACCTTTCCTAATCCTAAATGTTCCTAAATGTCAGCAACTTTTAAGGCTTCCTATGCATTCTAGGACACAAATTGAAGGACCTAGACTACCTTAGGACCCTTGCCGCACCCTTTGGGCCTTCCCTCTTCCTTGCCGTGCAAGGGGGAGTTCTTTCTTTCCTGTTTCCTTGCATTAAAACACATTCCTTTTTAATTTAGATCCTTGCCGCAAATCCCTGGCACTTTCGCTTAGTTTTCTGATTTTGTTTCCTCTTTTTAGAGCTTTTGACTTAATTTCTGTTTACCTAAATAACCTAGGGTTTTAATTCCTGAAACCTTTAAAATAAACTTCCTTGTTGCAGCCACAAATCATCATTCATTCACCCATTCTCGCCAGAAATCATCCCCACTCTCTGCCGCACCCTTCTTTCACCAATCTCCATAGTTTCTGACCAAAAACAACCCTTGCTGCACCATACATCCATCCTAACCATAATCCCACCCTTCTCTACCATCCATAATCCCCAAAACCTACCACAAAACCTTGTGCCGCAATCAAGGAAGGGAAGGGAAGTTCTTGAACGTGCTTGCTGTTCAGTTTGGATCGCTGGAGCGTTTAGGTGTTTTCTTTCTTTTGTTTTCAATGTATAAACTTGTTATTCTTTGTTCTGCAATTATGAGGAACTAAATCCCTTTTGGCTAGGGGAAGATTCAAAGCCATGAACATACTTGCAATATGAATTGATTACCTTCAGTTGTGATTTCATAAGTTGTGAATTCAATTTGTTTAACTGCTTGATTGATAACTTATTTGTGTATGTTTATTAAGAGTGCACACTTAATTTGCATGCATGAATATGTTGCTAGAGTATAAAGGAGTTTCATGCTCATCATAGTAACGAATGCGTTAAATGAATTCTTGGCAGGAGTTTCATGCTCATCATAGTAACGAATGCCTCGTCAATACTTATAGTTCTCATGATGCTTAATGATCTGTGATTGTATCTTTATTGTGTTGTTCACGTAAAGGACTTTTGAAGAATGCTTTGAATTGTTGTAAGCGCTTTCCCATCCAATTCAATAACTTAAGGAGAACTTGAAGGTTAATTTAAGCGGACCTAATTAACCTGGGATGTTGAGTTTCATGATTTATCGAAAGAACAACTGAAAATTGGTTTATTTGCAAGTGTGTCCATGTGTGGAGAAGAATCCTCTAGCTAGCCCATCATCCATATTTTATCCAAATTCGTCCAAAAATCTGTTTTAGTTTACAATCTGTTTGTTTTGTTTTCAAATTCGTCAGAATCAAATCCCCCTTTATTTGGAAGTGTTAGATTAGTTAAAATCTGTTTTCATTTGTGTTTTTAAGTGTCTTGAGTCAAATTCAAGTCTATATTCGTCCAAAGTAGTGTTTAGAGTCCAAAACTGCCCAGTTTGTGTTTTTAGGCAGTTTTGAGTGTTTTTGTGCTGTTTTGAGTCTTTTGAGTTGTTTTAGTGTTTTAGAGTTTAGTTTTGCATTCTTTGAGTCTAGTTTAGTGTTTTAAACTTTGTTTTTATGTTTTTGAGTCAGTTTCAAGTGTTTAGCAATCCCTCCTAATCCCCGGTCTAGAACGATCCCTACTTATACATATACTACAATTGTCAAAAAGAGGGTTTAATTTGTGTGCTTATATATTTCGCATCAGACAACTCTAGAAGTAATGGGTGATAAAATCCCACGAATTTCATGCAAAACAACTTGTTTACCCCCCCCCCCCCACACTTAAATCAAACATTGTCCTCAATGTTTCAAGCATAAATGCACACAAATCATAAGTAAACAAACAAACAGCAACTAAACAACTCAACAAACAGCAACTAAACAACTCAACATGGCAGAAATGAAACAACAACAAAGAGAAGGGTTGTAGGAACGCAAATCTGGAAGTGGAGTGATTCCTAGATCTTCCTTTGTTGAATGCATGGGTTGCCTCCCAAGTAGCGCTTGCTTTAACGTCTTGCAGCCGGACGAAGATCGCATTCACTCCCCATTGGAGCCCACGGCATGCAGGGGAATCTCCTCCACTACAATGTCAACAAAGTTCTCATAGTAGGGCTTCAATCGATGCTCATTCACCTTGAATTCTTGTCCAGTTTTCAAACTTTGTATTTGGACTGCACCATGCACAAAAACATTAGTAATAACAAATGGACCAACCCACTTAGAACGTAGCTTACTAGGGAATAAACGAAGATGGGAGTTAAATAGCAACACTTTCTGCCCAATTGAGAATGTTTTGCCTCGAATCATCTTGTCATGGAATGTCTGGGTCTTCTCTTTGTAAATGCGAGCATTCTCATAAGCGTCATGCCTAATCTCGTCAAGTTCATTCAATTGAAGCTTTCTGTGATTTCCAGCCGTGTCCACATCCATATTGAAGGTTTTGACAGCCCAATGTGCCTTGTGCTCAAGCTCCACGGGTAAATGGCATGGCTTGCCATAGATGAGCCGAAATGGGGACATGCCAATGGGCGTTTTGTAAGCCGTTCGATATGCCCACAGTGCATCCTCCAAATGCAAGTTGATGGACGAATTTGAAGATACAAAGCCTTGAAATCAGCTAAGAAGATGGAAGAAAGAAGTCAAAGATAAAGAAGATAAGGAATTAGCTATAAAGAAGGGGAATTATCCAAAACATTATCCAAACTACCTTATCTTATCCAAACCTTATCTTATCTTATCCTAATCTTATCCTACCTTGTTTTCAGCTACAAAAGAGATTTAATTTCAGTTTAGGAGACTTAAAACCTGATTTCTAGAAGTTCTATCCCTTGTCCTAAAAATCTGGCGCCTCCTTCCCTTCTAGAATCCTTTTTCCTTGCCTTGCAAGGCATTCCCTGCCCTTATCCTCTCAGCCGTGCATCCCTATCCTGTTCTCACTTGGATTCTGATTTAATTAGCCTATTTCCTTGTGGATTTGGGTTCTACAAATTCTTTTCAGAAATTAATTGGGCTAAAATCCTTTTTCCTATTGGATTTGAGCCTTGTGCCGCACCTTAGGGCCCTAATCCTATTTTTCTGCTAAGTCCAAGTCCTAAACTGATTTCCCTAGGGTTTGCCATGCTATATATACATATTTCCAAGCCTTGCCGCACACCACCACCCATCCATACGAATTCTACACACCTCTACACATCTTAGCCATTCCAAACACCATTCACAAACCCTAAAACCACTTGTGCCGCAGCCTTGCAAGGAGGAAGGAGAGGAGGAGCAGCTTTGGAGTGTGTTGCACCTAATCTGGAGTGCTGGGCGTTCTTAGGTGTTTTCTACCTTATGTTTTCGTTGATTAATTTAGTTTTCCTTTGTTTTGCTGTAATCATGAGAGGCTAAACTCGTTTTTAGCTAGAGGCTACTTTGAAACCATGATTTTGTGTGTGATACGACTTGATAAACTTCAGTTACAGATTCTTTAAGTATGAATGCAATTGGCTTAACTGTTTGAATTAGAACTTATTTCTGTTTGTTGATTGAGGGTCGACACTTAATTGGCATGCATAAATTTGATGCTAGGATATAAGTGAGTTTCACATAATCGTTACAAACTTATGTTCACAAGTAGTAAAGGTTGCTGGAACAATCGTGTTAAGTTCAATTCTTGGTGTGAGTAACATGATGTCATAGTTATGAATGCCTCGTCAATGCTTATGATTCTCATGGAGCGTAATGATCTCTGATTGTGTCTCTATTATGATGTCATGTAGAAATTGATGAGAATAATTTGGTTGTAGATGAGTTGTCCGTCCAATTCAATGAAATTAGGAGAATCTGAGGGTTAATTACTGATTGACACGGTTAATCTGGGGCATTGTCATTCGTAATTCAATGAAAATGATGCAATGTAAAACAGCACACAAATTAAACCCTCTTGTTGACAATTGTAGTATAGATGCAAGTAGGGATCATTCTGGACCGGGGATTAAGAGGGCTTGCTAAAACCTCTAAACTGACTCAAAAACATAAAAACAAAGTTGAAACACTAAACTAGACTCAAAGAATGCAAAACTAAACTCTAGGACACTAAAACAACTTTAAAACACTCAAAACTGCCTAAAAACACAAACTGGGAAGTTTTGGACTCTAAACACAATTTTGGACGAAAATAAGTTTTAACTTGACTCAAAACACTCAAAAACACAAACTAAAACAGTTTCTAACTAATATGACTCAACAAGTAAAGGGGGGATTGGGTTTTGACGAATTTGAAAACAAAACAAGAAACATAAAGTACTAATGAAATCTGCACGAAATTGGGTGAAAACTATGGATGATGGGATAGCTAGGAGGTTCTTCTCCACACATGACACACTTGCATACAAAACGATTTCCAGTTGCTTTCCATAAACCACGAATCCTCAACGCCCTAGATTAACCGTGAATTGCACTAATTAACCCTCAGATTTTCCTAATTTTATTGAATTGGATGATTGCATACGACAACCCAAAGTATTCCCCACAAGTTCCCTACATGAATTGCATAATAGAGATACAAGCAAGGATCATTAATTTCTATGAAAATCATAAGCATTGACGAGGCACTCGTAACTATGAATTGCATGATACTTATGCCAAGAATTTACTTAACACGATCGTGACTAGCAACCTTCACTACTTGTGAATATAAGTTCATAACGATTAGGTGAAACTTCCTTATATTCTAGCATCAAATTCATGCATGCAAATTAAGTTGGCCACCTCAATCAACACACACAAATCAGTTATAATATGAACATATAAGTAAATTGAATTCACAATTTATGAATCACAACTGGATGTAATCAAATCATATTGCAAGCGTATTCATGGCTTTGAATAGTCCCCTAGCCAAAAGGGCTTAATTCCTCATGTTCACAGCAAAACAAAGAGAAATTAAATTAAACATTGAAAACAAAGATAGATTACACCTAGAAACGTTCCAGCAATCCAACGTCTTGAATGGCTAGGCACGGCTTCAAGTTAATCCTCTCCTTCTTCCTTTGTAGTGCTGCGGCACAAGGGGTTAAGGTGTGTAGAATGGGTGGCGATGGGTGGATAGGTAGATAGGTGGATGGAATGGACGCAGAGAATCTGTTCAGAGAGAGAGACGTCCCCCAAAAGCTGCAGCAAGGATGTTTATTTATAGAACAAGGGAGGGCCACCACTTTGATGAATTGGGAATGCATTTAGGACTCCAAATCCTCAAGAAAAAGGGTAACAAATCAGAATCCCAAGAGGAAAAGGGTAAGTAGGGTGCAGCAGAAAATAAAGAGAAAGGGAAAGAAAGAAAGGTGAATAAAACTTAGCTATTTTGTTCCAAATTGAAAAGGTAAGTAAGGATCAGAATTTAAAGAGAAATAGGAATGTGAAATTCGGCAGAATTGTGTAGGAGAGAAAAGGAATGTGTTTAAAGGTCAGAAATTAAGAGAGAAAGGGAAAGAAGGTGGGCATTGATTTGTAAGAGAAAGGGGAAGTATTTTTGGGTAGAAAATAGGCAAGAAAGCCTCTCCCTTGTGCAGCAAGGATTGAAACAAAAGGGGAATGTGATTTTGGGTCAGAAAATAGGAAAGAAAGGTGGTGTTTTATGCGGCAAGGAAGAGGAATGTGCAAGGGTGGTGCGGCATGGACTTTAGGGCAAGTTTAGGACTTCTAGGACAAGTAATTAAGTGTCTTAACATATTTTGGAATCCTTTTGTGGCTGGAACATAGGTGAAGAAGGATTAGGAAACTTCTAAGCCAAAAATAGAAACTTTCAAAAATGGAAACCTCCAAGAATAGAAACTTCCAACTTTATAAACTTTGGCTTCCAATTTTGAACTCTTCATTCTTCAATCAATCCTAAGCTCATTTGATCTTCAATTTCGTCCATCCACTTAACTCCAAGCATGTGCAATCCATTTAGTGCCCAAAACTGCTCCAAAAGGCTCCAAAATGCACCTTCTTGCATACTTTCTCCTTAGAACCTGAAAACACACGAAAATGGCTTAAAAGACTAAAATAACTAAGAACTAACAACCTAAATGCAAGGAAACAAGCTAACTAAGTGATGTGATATAAGTTAAGCACTCAAATTAAACCCTCTTTTTTACAGTTGTAGTATATGTATATGTAGGGATCGTTCTAAACCGGGGATTAGGATGGATTGCTAAAACCTCTAAACTGACTCTAAAACACAAAAACAAAGTTAAAAACGTATGGAAAGACTCAAGGGACTCAAAACAAGCTAAAAACACTCAAAACTGCCTAAAAACACAATCTGGGCAGTTTTGGACTCTAAACACTTCTTTGGAGAATTTAAGGTTTTGACTTGACTCAAAAGACACTAAAACACAAACAAAACAGGTTTTAGACACTTTGAAACAAGAAAGTAAAAGGGAGTTTTGGTTTTTGACGAATTTAAAACTAAAAACAGAAACTTTGCATAAAAACTTTAGAAAAAAACGATTTTTGATGAATTAAGAAGGTGAAAGGCTAGTTAGAGGGTCCTTCTCCACACATGATATATGCATTTGAACCAATTTCCAGTTATTATTCCTTTAGACTTGAATGACAACACCCCAAGTTAACCGTGACAGCACAAATTAACCCTCAGATTTTCCTTAGTTCATTGAATTGAATGGAAGACGCATTACAACCAAATTATCCTTTTCAAGTCTCCTAACTATGACAGCATGATAGAAAACATATCAAAGGTCATTACGTTCTTTGAAAATCATAAGTGTTGACGAGGCATTCGTAACTATGACAGCATGATACTCTTGCCTAGGACTTACTTAACATGATTATGACTAGCAACCTTTACTACTTGTGAATATAAGTTCATAATGATTAGGTGAAACTCCCTTATACTCTAGCATCAAATTCATGCATGCAAATTAAGTGTCGACCCCCAATTAACACACACAAACAAGTCTTTAATAACTCAGTTAAGCAAATCACATTCTCGTCTTAAGAAACAATAACTAGATGTAATCAATTCATATAAAACATATAATCATGGCTTCAAATTCACCTCTAACTATAAAGAAATTAGTTCCTCATCTCCACAACCAAACAAACATAAATAAACTTAAACATTGAACAAAGATAGAAAACACCTAGAAAATGCTCCAGAGTCCTTTCTTCCTTGTAAGCTGCGGCACAAGAGGGTATGGCTGATTTGTGGTGTAGAGATATGTGAATGAGAGATGGTGTGTTGAATGGTGCAGCAAATATGTGAATATATAGAGGGAGGGTGCGGCACAATTAGATGGTGTAGGAAAAGGATTACAAAATGTAGTTTGTGTACGAAAATAAAACACAATCCTAAGGGGAAAGGGTTTATGTAATCCTAGCAGGAAATAGGACATCTAGAAGACCAAAAACCAAAGGGAATTAGGCTAAAGGTGCGGCTGGATCATGCATCTAGAAGGCTTGGGGCGCCACCTTTATAGGAAGGGATAAGGTTCCTAGAAATCAGGTTTTAAGGTCTCCTAAACTGAAATTGAATCCCTTTTTGCAGCAGGAATTAAGTTAAGAAAGGATTAGGATAGGATAAGATAAGGATAAGATAAGGTAAGGATAAGATAAGGTAGTTTTGGATAATGTTTTGGATAATTCTCCTTCTTTCTAGCTGATTCCTTATCTTCTTTGACTTGGATTTATTTCTTCAACTCTTTTGCACATTCCTAGCCTCTCTTGAACTTCAAATTCGTCCATCCATCTTGCTCCAATCTTGTGCTATCCATTCCAAGCCCAAAACTGCTCTAAAATGCTCCAAATTGCATCCTTTTGCATACTTTGCTTCTAGGACCTATAAACACACGAAAATGACTTAAGACACTATAATAAACAACAAATAACTAAGTAAATGCAAGAAAACACACTAACTAAGTCGCACAAATGTGCTCCTATCACTAAGTGATGTAAATATGCTCCTATCAGAAAACGTAACTGGAAGTCAAGTTATATGCATATAAATCATGTGTGGATAAGGAAACCTCTAGCTAGTTCACCATCCATCCTAAAAACCCAATTTCGTCTAAATCTGCCTAGTTTAAAGTCTTTGTTTGTTTTAGCTTAATTTCACTCTAAAACCAATCCCCCTTCACTTGTTTGAGTCTAATTAGTTAGAATCTGTCTTAGTTTGTGTTTTTGTGTGTTTTGAGTCAAGTTTAATTCAATTTCCGTCCAAAGTTGTGTCTAGTGTCTAGAATCTGTCCAATTAGTGTTTTTAAGCAGTTTTGAGTGTTTTGAACCTGTTTTGAGTCTTACTAGGTTATTTAGAGTCTTTTGAGTCTTGTTTTGCTTATTTGAGTCAGTTTGTGTTAGATTAGCAAGCCCTCCTAATCCTCGGTCCAGAACGATCCCTACTTGCATTTATACTACAATTGATAACAAGAGGGTTTAATTTGTGTGCTTAACTTTAATCACATCAAATTTTTGGCGCCGTTGCCGAGGATTAGCAACTTTGCTAATCCCCCGTTGTTTTTTTTTTGTTTATCTTCGTGTGTGTGTTAGTCTAGATTCTGATTCTAGTTTGTTTTCTTTGTTTTCAGGTACTAGTTTATGACTCGTAGTTCTCAAGTAGTTCGTGAGCATATCTTGGATTTTGACGACGATTTTGAACGAACCTTGAGAAGGAAAAGAAAGAACCCAGAACCTCACCCACCTAGTTCAAGTTCTGAAACCGAGGTTGAGGAACAAGAAGAGGCCGAATCTGAGGAGATAGAGGAGGCCGAGGTTGAAGAAGTTATGGCTGCAGATAATTGAACCATTAAGGAGCTTTCGGCCTCGGGATTGGATAATGCAGTACCCCTATGTATCCAATATCCTAGGGCAGCTCCAGATAAGACCGACGAGTTCAAATTAAAGTCTAGCTTGTTGCATCACATTCCCAAATACCATGGGCGGTCCATGGAGGATCCAAACAAGCATTTGAAGGAATTTGAAGTGGTTTGCTCAAGTATGACACCCATTAATGTTGATGGGAATATTTTGAAGATGAAAGCCTTTCCATTCTCATTGTTGGAAAAGGCTAAAGATTGGTTGTACGAATTGGCGCCCGGAACTGTCACATCTTGGGAAAGTATGAAACGAGTATTCTTGGAGAAGTTTTTCCCAACTTCAAGAGTCATTCTCTTGAGGAAACGGATTAGTGGTATTTAGCAAAATCAAGGAGAGTCTTTCCCTGCATATTATGAGCGTTTTAAGGGCCTAGTTGCGTCATGCCCTCAACACCAAATGAAGGAGGAGCTGCTCATTCAATACTTCTACGAAGGACTCCTCCCCATTGAACGCCAAATGCTAGATGCATCAGCGGGTGGTGCGTTAGTTGACAAGACGCCGGTGGCTGCCAAGACCTTAATTGCGAACCGAGCCCTCAATGCACAACAATATGAAGGTGTTGGACAAAGAGAGAGCCCACAGCAGCAACATGTCAATGAGGTAAGTGCAATTTCTGAAATTCAATCACAATTGGCTAATCTTACTCTCCTTGTGCCTCAGGTTGTTGAAGGACCAAAATCACAACCACCACCAATCTGTGGCGTGTGCACCATGCAAGGGCACCAATCTGAAAGTTGCCCTCAATTGATTGAGAATGGAGGATGGTAGAGTGCCAACGCTGTTGGGTTCCAAGGCCAAAATCAGCCCCGATATGATCCATATGCAAATACCTACAATTCGGGTTGGAAAGATCATCCAAATCTGCGTTGGAGGGAACCCCCAACAACCTCAACAGCAAGGTGGATTTCGGCCACCAACCCCTGGGATGTTTCCAAAGCCATATGCAACCATGCAATCCCAAACACAATCTGCCCAAAATAACTCAGGTTCGTCTCTTGATAATGATCAAGTTATTCAATTACTAACTACTTTGGCACAGGGGCAGCAAAATCAAACCAAAGAGATGCAAAACTATGCCAAGGAGGTGCAAAATCAAGCCAGGGAGGTGACTGAATTGAAGAAACAGATGGGACAAATGGCTGAGTTTATGGGGCAGTTTCGAGAGCATGGCAAACTTCCTAGTTCTACCACTGTGAATCCGAATGGAGGATTCGAATCTGTCAAGGCCATGACATTAAGAAGTGGCAAAGAGGTTGGGACCGATCCACCAACATCCAAGTCTGCCCAAAAGGAGGACGAAATGTTGCTGCAAGAGGAGGTAGAACAAGAGGAAGCCACGGCAAAGAGTGCTCCAACCTTGCCGCAGTCTTCCAATGCACTCAAACCCTCCAAAACGTCCAACACAGGTAAGTTGGGTTCAAATTCGATTAATTCTAACCTTGTTCCACCCAATGCACCATTTCCTTGCAGATTTATGCAATCAAAGAAGGAGGAAACCGAAAAGGACATTCTAGAAATGTTTCGAAAGGTGCAAGTCAATATTCCACTCCTTGATGCAATCAAGCAGGTTCCCAAATATGCCAAATTCTTGAAGGAGCTGTGCACAACAAAGAGGAGATTTTCGACCAAGGAAGTGGTACGGGTAAGTGAAAATGTTTTAGCGGTGTTGCAACGCAAATTGCCTCCCAAATGCAAGGACCCAGGTAGCTTGATAGGAGCATATTTATGCGACTTAGTTGGCTTGTTCTTGTGCATTTATGTTGTGTTTTCTTAGTTATTTTAGTGTTTAAAGCCATTTTTGTGTGTTTCTAGGTCCTAAAGACAAAGTATGCAAGAAGATGTATTTTGGAGCATTTTGGAGCAAAATTGGGCTTGGAATGGATATCACATGTTTGGAGCAAAAGGAATGGACGAAATTGAAGACTTGAAGATGTTAGGATTCCTAATCAACGAAGGATTCCTAATTGAAGATGGATTCCTAGAAGAATGAGGATTCCTACTCACATAAGGATTCCTACTCAAACAAGGATTCCTACTTGAAGTAGGAAAGTTAAGCCAAGGTTTCCTATTTTGGTTTGCCTTTCCTAATCCTAAATGTTTCCAAATTCCAGCAACTTTGAAGGCTTCCTATGCATTCTAGGACACAAATTGAAGGACTTAGACCACCTAAGGACCCTTGCCGCACCTCCTTACCCCTTTCCTCTTCCTTGCCGTGCAAGGGAGAGGGTTATTTCCTGTTTCCTTGCATTAAAACACATTCCTTTTTAATTTAAAGTCTTTGCCGCACACCCCTGGCACTTTCCCTTAGTTTTCTGATTTTGTTTCCTCTTTCTAGATGCTTTTGACTTAATTTCTGATTACCTAAATAAGTTAGGGTTTTAATTTCCCTGAAACCTTTAAATAAACTTCCTTGTTGCAGCCACAGAGGATCCTTTCATCCATCCACACAACCTATCTCGCCAGAATTTCTTCCCCAACCCTAGCCGCACCTATCCTTCACCATTCTCCATAGTTTCTGACCAAAAACACTCCCTGTCGCACCATACATCCATCCTAGCCAATAACCCAGCCATCTACACCACTCATAACTCCCAAAACTCACCAACAACCCTTGTGCCGCAGCAAAGAGGAAGGAAGAAAGCCCTTGGACGTGCCTACCATTCAAGTTAGGATTGCTGGAACGTTTAGGTGTAATCTTTCTTTTGTTTTCAATGTTTCAATTCAATAATCTTTGTTCTGTGAGTATGAGGAACTAAACCCCTCTTAGCTAGGGGGGGATTCGAAACCATGATTATACTTGCAATATGATTTGATTACATCCAGTTGTGATTCATAAGTTGTGAATTCAATTTACTTATCTGTTCATATTATAACTGATTTGTGTGTGTTAATTGAGGTGGCCAACTTAATTTGCATGCATGAATTTGATGCTAGAATATAAGGGAGTTTCACCTAATCGTTATGAACTTATATTCACAAGTAGTGAAGGTTGCTAGTCACGATCGCGTTAAGTAAATTCTTGGCATAAGTATCATGCAATTCATAGTTACAAGTGCCTCGTCAATGCTTATGATTTTCATAGAACTTAATGATCCTTGCTTGTATCTCTATTATGCAATTCATGTAGGGAACTTGTGGGGAATGCTTTGGGTTGTCGTATGCAATCATCCAATTCAATAAAATTAGGAAAATCTGAGGGTTAATTAGTGCAATTCACGGTTAATCTGGGGCGTTGAGGATTCGTGGTTTATGAAAAGCAACTGGAGATCGTTTTGTATGCAAGTGTGTCATGTGTGGAGAAGAACCCCCTAGTTATTCCATCATCCATAGTTTTCACCCAATTTCGTGCAGATTTCATTAAGTACTTTAAGTTTCTTGTTTTGTTTTCAAATTCGTCAAAACCCAATCCCCCCTTTACTTGTTGAGTCATATTAGTTAGAAACTGTTTTAGTTTGTGTTTTTGAGTGTTTTGAGTCAAGTTAAAATCTATTTTCGTCCAAAGTAGTGTTTAGAGTGCAAAACTGCCCAGTTTGTGTTTTTAGGCAGTTTTGAGTGTTTTTGTGCTGTTTTGAGTCTTTTGAGTTGTTTTAGTGTTTTAGAGTCTAGTTTTGCATTCTTTGAGTCTAGTTTAGTGTTTAAACTTTGTTTTTACGTTTTTGAGTCAGTTTCCAGTGTTTTAGCAATCCCTCCTAATCCCCGGTCTAGAACGATCCCTACTTATACATAGACTATAATTGTCAAAAAGAGGGTTTAATTTTGTGTGCTATTTTACATCACATCAGATTTTTGGCGCCGTTGCCGGGGATTAGGTTGCTAATCCCTTGGATCTTTTGTTTCTGATTACTTTTAAATTGTTTCAGTTTCTGACTTTGTTTTGTTTCTTGTTTTTAGGTACTAGTTTATGACTCGGAGTTCTCAAACTATTCGTAAGAATATTTTGGACTTTGACGACGATTTTGAAAGGACTTTGAGAAGGAAAAAAACTCAACAAGCATCTAATCCATGTAGCCCTGAACCTGAGCTTGAAGAACCAGTGCTAGAAGAGGAAGAAGACCCCACGGCACAGGTTGTGGAAGAGGTACAAGTCATGGCAGCGGACAATCGAACAATCAAGGAGCTCTCTGCTTCGGGATTGGACAATGCCACATCCCTATGCATCCAATACCCCATGGCTGCTCAAGGCAAAACCGAGGAGTTCGAGTTGAAGTCAAGTTTGTTGCACCACATTCCAAAGTACCATGGGCTGTCCATGGAGGATCCAAACAAGCACTTGAAAGAGTTCGAAGTGGTGTGTTCAAGCATGACCCCTGTCAACGTCGACGAAAGCATACTGAAGATGAAGGCTTTCCCTTTTTCTCTCTTGGAAAAGGCTAAAGATTGGTTGTATGAACTAGGCCCCGGAACTGTCACATCTTGGGGGAGTATGAAACGGGCGTTCTTGGAGAAGTTTTTCCCAACTTCTCGAGTCATTCTCTTACGTAAAAGGATTAGTGGCATTCAGCAAAATGAAGGTGAATCGTTTCCTACTTATTATGAACGTTTTAAAACTCTTGTTCCTTCATGTCCACAACATCAAATGAAGGAGGAGCTTCTTCTTCAGTATTTCTACGAAGGGCTTCTACCCATTGAACGTCAGATGCTAGATGCCTCAGCGGGCGGAGCTTTGGTGGACAAGACACCCATGGCTGCCAAGACCTTGATAGCTAACCGACCGTTGAACGCTCAACAATATGAAGGTGTTGGACAAAGAAGCAACTCACGGCAGCAAGTAAATGAGGTAAGTGCCATTTCTGATTTACAATCTCAAATCACTAACCTTACTTCTATGTTTTCACAGTTTATGGAAGGATGTAAAACGCAAGGAATGTCCTCCAATGTATGTGGTGTGTGCTCCATTCAAGGCCACCAATCTGAGAAGTGCCCTCAATTAATTGAGAATGGTGGATGGGAATCTGCCAATGCCGTAGGTTTTGGAGGCCAAAACCAGCCAAGGAACGATCCATACTCTAATACCTACAATCCAGGTTGGAGAGACCACCCAAATTTCAAGTGGAGGGAGCCTCAACAATCCCAACAACAAGGAGGCTTTAGGCAGCAACCCCCGGGCTTCTACACTAAGCCATTCGCACCCACACAAGCACCACAGCAATCTGCTCAAACTAATTCAGGTACATCCATGGATAATGATCACATTACTCAATTACTAACCTCTTTGGTGCAGGGACAGCAAAATCAAACCAAAACAATGCTCAATCAAGCTAAAGAGGTGGATGAGTTGAAGAAACAAATGGGCCAAATGGCAGAATTCATGGGGCAATTCCGAGAACAAAGCAAACTTCCTAGCTCAACCGTTGTGAATCCAAAAGGAGGTTTCGAATCTGCAAAAGCCATATTGTTGAGAAGTGGAAAAGAGGTTGGGGCAGGTACAAAACCCTCAACATCAGGTCACAAAGAAGATGAAAAACTTCAATTTAAAGAGGAGGAACAAAGCTAACCCACGGCAAGGAAGGATACACCTTTGCCGCAGGCCCTAAATGCTCCTAAACCATCAAATCTGTCCAACAAAGGTAAGAACGTGTCAAATTCAGTTCCTACTAATGTTTTTCCTTCGAATGTTCCTTTTCCTAGCAGGTTCATGCAAACAAAGAAAGAGGAAGCAGAAAAGGACATTCTAGAGACATTTAGGAAGGTTCAAGTCAATATACCACTTTTGGATGCAATTAAGCAAGTTCCGAGGTATGCCAAGTTTCTGAAGGAGTTGTGCACAACTAAGAAGCGAGTTTCAAACAAGGAGGTTGTGAAGGTAAGTGAAAATGTTTCAGCCGTATTGCAACGTAAACTGCCCCCTAAATGCAAAGATCCTGGCAGTTTTACGATTCCTTGTGTAATTGGCCATACTCGTTTTGAATCTGCCATGCTTGACTTAGGTGCATCTATAAATGTCATGCCTTATTCTATTTATGCATCTATGAACTTGGGTGAATTGAAAAAGGATGGTGTGATCATATAATTGGCTGATCGTTCTAATGCTTATCCAAAAGGAGTATTGGAGGATGTTTTAGTGCAGGTGAACCATTTAGTCTTCCCGGCTGATTTTTATGTTTTGGACATGGAAGATTCAGCCCATTCCACCTCTTTGCCGATTCTCCTTGGTAGGCCATTCATGAAGACAGCCCGCACCAAGATTGATGTGTTCAAAGGAACGTTGTCAATGGAATTTGATGGGGAAGTGATTAATTTCAATATTTCTGAAACCATGAGATATCCTAATGATGATCACTCTTGTTTTTCTATTGATATTATTGATTCTTTGGCGCAGGGGTATTTGGAAGATTTGAATGACGATGCACTTGAAAAGGTCATTACAAGAGGGATGGAGCTCAACAACAAGTGGGCAGAACCCATGCTAACCCACGGCACACATGAACCAATCCATGTCGTGCCCTCTTGTGAGGAATCCATTGAGATGGTTGCTACCCTTGAGTCACTACCCATGCATGAGTGTAAGTCTCCTAACTTTGATTCAATTCCCGTTTCGACTAATAAGTTGCTTCCTTCAGTGATTCAGGCACCTACCCTTGAACTTAAACCGTTACCAAATCATTTGAAGTATGTTTTCTTGGGGGAAAAAGAGACCTTACCTGCCATTATTTCCTCATCCCTCACGGCACAAGAAGAAGAGAAGCTAGTGCGTGTTTTAAGGGAGTTCAAATCTGCCCTAGGATGGACCTTAGCTGACATCAAGGGGATAAGCCCTACAACTTGCATGCATCACATATTTCTTGAGTAGGGGGCCAAACCAACTAGAGAGGCTTAACGCCGTCTCAACCCTCCGATGATGGAAGTTGTGAAAAAAGAAATAATCAAGCTACTTGATTGTGGAGTGATCTATCCTATCTTCGATAGCCGTTGGGTCTCACCTATCCAAGTTGTTCCCAAGAAATCTGGAGTGACGGTCGTGGAGAACGCTGAGAATGAGCTTGTGCCCACCCGGATCCAAACCGGTTGGCGAGTATGCATTGACTATAGAAAGATCAACACCACAACAAGAAAAGATCACTTTCCATTGCCATTCCTTGATCAAATGCTTGAGAGGTTAGCGGGTCATTCATTTTATTGTTTTCTTGATGGATACTCTGGTTATAATCAAATTGTCATCGCCCCGGATGATCAAGAAAAGACCACTTTCACTTGTCCCTTTGGAACATTTGCATATCGACGCATGCCATTCGGTTTATGCAATGCCCCTGCCACGTTTCAAAGGTGTATGGTTAGTATATTTTCTGATTATGTTGAAAGGATTATTGAAATATTCATGGATGATTTTAGTGTGTTTGGTGATTCATTCGATAATTGCTTGGATAACCTCACTTTAATCTTGAAACGTTGTGTTGAAACAAACCTTGTGTTAAATTCGGAGAAATGTCATTTCATGGTTAAACAAGGTATTGTTTTGGGTCACATAATCTCTGAAAAAGGTATTGAGGTTGATAAGTCTAAAATAGATCTTGTACGCTACTTACCCTCTCCTACTTCGGTTAGAGAGGTTCGTTCTTTTCTTGGTCATGCAGGATTCTATAGACGATTTATCAAGGATTTTTCCAAGATTGCACAGCCCCTATGCCGTCTCCTACAAAAGGAAGTGTCGTTTGAATTTAACGAGGCGTGTGAGAAAGCATTCAACCATCTCAAGGCCTTACTCACCACGGCACCAATCATCACTCCACCAGACTGGAGCATTCCCTTTGAGCTCATGTGTGATGCATCAGATTATGCAATTGGAGCTGTTTTGGGCCAAAGGAAAAACAAGCAGCCACATGTCATTTATTATGCTTCACGCACCTTAAATGACGCCCAATTGAATTATTCCACAACTGAAAAAGAACTCTTGGCTGTTGTATTTGCATTAGGTAAGTTTCGGTCTTATTTAATTGGCACTAAAGTCATTGTTTTCACTGATCATGCAGCTCTGAAATACTTGCTCACCAAAAAGGAAGCTAAACCAAGACTCATTCGCTGGATGCTTTTACTTCAAGAGTTCGATATTGAAATTAGGGACAAGAAAGGGTGTGAAAACGTGGTGGCTGACCACCTAAGCCGCATGGTGCATCATGAGGAGTCCTTACCCATTGCTGAAACGTTTCCTGATGAACAATTGCTGTCCATAAAGGTAAGTGAACCTTGGTATGCTGATTTGGTTAACTTTTTGGTGTCTAAACAATTTCCAAACACGTTCACTAGACACCAACGTGATAAGCTCAGGAATGATGCACGATTTTATGTGTGGGATGATCCATACTTATGGAAATTTTGCCCTGATCAGATTGTACGTTGATGTGTGCAAGATTCTGAATTTCATTCAATTTTGAGCTTTTGTCATACATATGCATGTGGTGGTCACTTTGGCACACAAAGAACAGCACTTAAGGTGTTACAATGTGGATTCTATTGGCCTAGTATCTTGAAAGATGCTAGAACTTTTTGTTTAACATGTGATAAATGCCAAAGAACAGGAAATATCAGTGCAAGAGATCAAATGCCGCAGGTTTCCATCCTCAATGTTGAAATTTTTGATGTTTGGGGTATTGATTTTATGGGTCCCTTCCCTTCCTCGTTTGGTTTCATGTATATTTTGCTTGCGGTTGATTATGTGTCAAAGTGGGTGGAAGCAAAAGCCACCCGGACTAATGATTCTAAAGTGGTTGCAGATTTCATTAAAACTAACATATTTGCAAGGTTTGGCATGCCACGAGTGATCATAAGTGATGGAGGGTCTCACTTTTGCAACCGGACCATTGAGGCGTTGTTTCGAAAGTAGAATGTCAACCATAAGGTTTCTACACCTTATCACCCTCAAACAAATGGCCAAGCCGAGGTTTCTAACCGAGAAATCAAGCAAATACTTGAAAAGACCGTTGGACCGACAAGGAAGGATTGGAGCTCACGTTTAGATGATGCACTGTGGGCATATCGTACAGCATACAAAACACCCATTGGGATGTCCCCATTTCGGCTCATCTATGGCAAGCCCTGCCATTTACCCGTGGAGCTTGAGCACAAGGCACATTGGGCGGTCAAGACCTTCAATATGGATGTGGACATGGCTGGAAATCAAAGAAAGCTTCAATTGAATGAACTTGAAGAGATTAGGCATGACGCTTATGAGAATGCTTGCATTTACAAGGAGAAGACCAAGGCTTTCCATGACAAACTGATTCGTGGCAAAACATTCTCCTTAGGGCAGAAAGTGCTATTGTTCAATTCCCGTCTCCGTTTGTTTCCCGGTAAGTTACGTTCAAAGTGGATTGGACCGTTTGTTATTACTAACATATCTCGTTATGGTGCAATCCAGATTCAAAGCCTAAAAACAGGTCATGAATTCCAAGTAAACGGACAGCGTTTGAAGCCTTACTATGAGCACTTTGAGGAGCATGCCGTGGAGGAGATTTCTCTTCAGGCCGTGAGCTCCAATGGGGAGTGAATGAGTTCTTCGTCCGGCTGCAAGACGTTAAAGCAAGCGCTTCTTGGGAGGCAACCCATGCATTCAACAAGGGAAAACTTAGGATTCACTCCAATTCCAGATTTGCGTTCCTAAACCCTTCTCTTTGTTGTTGTTTCTTTTCTGCCATGCTTAGTGTGTTTTTTTTTTCCGTTGTTTGTTAGTTTGTTTGTTTTTCTTTTTTTTTTTTTTTTTTTGTGTGAGCTTATGCTTGAAACATTGAGGACAATGTTTGATTTAAGTGTGGGGGGGGGGGTAAATAAGTGTTTTTGCATGAAATTCGTGGGATTTTATCACCCCTAACTTCAAAAGTTGTTCCTTGCTGTTTTTAAGTGTTTTTGAGCTGTTTTGGTATGTTTTAGTTTGTCTCGACATAAAAATCCGAAAATCTCATAAAAATTTGAAAAATTGTTTTGAAAAACTCAAAAAGAGTTGTTTTTGTGTTGTTTTGGTGTGTTTGTGTCTTAGGTACCTTCCAACACAATGATGAGGATTTGGTTTTTAATTACATGACTGTTAAAGAGAGTTATAAACATGGATGAAAGTTTGATTTACTCTTTGGTTTATGCTTGGTTGTGGTTATAATTTATGAATTCACATGCAATCATAAAGGATAAAATCAGTTTTTGTAACATGCTTGAAGGAAAGAACTCAAATTAACGCTACAACCTTGTGAGACTTGAGCCTAAAACGTTCTTTTGGAGAGTTAATATTCTGTGCATTCTTGTTTTCTAAAATCGTTGCATGATCTCATTATTCTTTGCTTGGTTGCTACTTAGAAGGCGTTTCATCATTTAGTTCCAAATACTAGAACTCATGCCCATTCCATTCAAAGCATGACATTGATTTGCATAACACACGATCAAGATGAAGTTATTTAGTGAACCACCACAGCCAAACAGCCGAACCCCCTACATCATTTGTTTTGTAGGTTTAAACCCCTTTGAGCCTTGTTTAGCCTATTTTCTTTGTGAACCACATTATCCTCACCTAGCCTAGATTAGGACCATCCATACCCTTGTTCATAAAGCATAGTGAAGCATGACTTAAAAAGAATTCCTTTTGATTGTCTTCTTGCAGAAAAACAAGTGTGGGGGAAGGGATGTGTGTGTGTGTGTGCCAAGAAAAAGTAATAAGGCACAGGTTTGAGAAAATAAAAAGAAAAATTCGTGGAAAAAGAAAAAGAAAAAGAAAAAGTTGTGAAAAGAATGAAAAAGAGTTGAAAAATAAGTGAGAATGAGCTCACAAGTGTTGATTGTTGAAGGAAGGGTCCAAAACATCAAAATTCGGCCCTAGAATGTGTATTTCTTCCCTTTTGGTGTTTAAAGTTGATTTCTGCATTCAAAAGTGAATTCCAAGTGTCAATTTCATTACTTTGCTTACTATTTCTGTAAGAACCTTTGTTTTTCCTTACCTTTCTTTGTTAGCCAATACCTCCAAGCCCCGTTATAACCCTTTAACTTCAATCTTGGGTGTTGTGTGTTTCAATATGTGGAGTTTGGAATTGGTATGAGCATATGGTGTCACTGGTTCTCGCATCTAAGTAGTAGCATTCCATTCATGAGATCATATCTAAACATGTTTATTAACTCCAGAAATTGCTTTCTTTGTTATAAACATATGTGAGTGTTCGTTTTCATGTTTACATCAATCTTCTCACATATACCTAGTGTAGGGTGTGTAGTCAGAAAATGTGTGTGAAAATTGAGTGCATATCTTGTAAGGAATTGAGTGAATTCTCTAAGGCATGTTACCACATTCAAAACATCGTTTTAATTGGTTAAATGTGAACTAGTAAGTGGTGACTGTGATTAAGTATGTGCTCAAGTGTTAAGTTGACTAAAATCTGTGCAAGTGATTATTTTTAATATGTCATGTGCATTGGAAATCCCTGAGGCAAATGTTGGAAGGTGTAGGTTGTGTTTTGTTTATTTTGTTTCGTTTGTTTTCTTTTGTTTGTTTGTTTTGCTCGAGGACTAGCAAAAGCTAAGTGTGGGGGAATTTGATAGGAGCATATTTATGCGACTTAGTTGGCTTGTTCTTGTGCATTTATGTTGTGTTTTCTTAGTTATTTTAGTGTTTAAAGCCATTTTCGTGTGTTTCTAGGTCCTAAAGACAAAGTATGCAAGAAGATGTATTTTGGAGCATTTTGGAGCAAAATTGGGCTTGGAATGGATATCACATGTTTGGAGCAAAAGGAATGGACGAAATTGAAGACTTGAAGATGTTAGGATTCCTAATCAACGAAGGATTCCTAATCAACGAAGGATTCCTAATTGAAGATGGATTCCTAGAAGAATGAGGATTCCTACTCACATAAGGATTCCTACTCAAACAAGGATTCCTACTTGAAGTAGGAAAGTTAAGCCAAGGTTTCCTATTTTGGTTTGCCTTTCCTAATCCTAAATGTTTCCAAATTCCAGCAACTTTGAAGGCTTCCTATGCATTCTAGGACACAAATTGAAGGACTTAGACCACCTAAGGACCCTTGCCGCACCTCCTTACCCCTTTCCTCTTCCTTGCCGTGCAAGGGAGAGGGTTATTTCCTGTTTCCTTGCATTAAAACACATTCCTTTTTAATTTAAAGTCTTTGCCGCACACCCCTGGCACTTTCCCTTAGTTTTCTGATTTTGTTTCCTCTTTCTAGATGCTTTTGACTTAATTTCTGATTACCTAAATAAGTTAGGGTTTTAATTTCCCTGAAACCTTTAAATAAACTTCCTTGTTGCAGCCACAGAGGATCCTTTCATCCATCCACACAACCTGTCTCGCCAGAATTCCTTCCCCAACCCTAGCCGCACCTATCCTTCACCATTCTCCATAGTTTCTGACCAAAAACACTCCCTGTCGCACCATACATCCATCCTAGCCAATAACCCAGCCATCTACACCACTCATAACTCCCAAAACTCACCAACAACCCTTGTGCCGCAGCAAAGAGGAAGGAAGAAAGCCCTTGGACGTGCCTGCCATTCAAGTTAGGATTGCTGGAACGTTTAGGTGTAATCTTTCTTTTGTTTTTAATGTTTCAATTCAATAATCTTTGTTCTGTGAGTATGAGGAACTAAACCCCTCTTAGCTAGGGGGGGATTCGAAACCATGATTATACTTGCAATATGATTTGATTACATCCAGTTGTGATTCATAAGTTGTGAATTCAATTTACTTATCTGTTCATATTATAACTGATTTGTGTGTGTTAATTGAGGTGGCCAACTTAATTTGCATGCATGAATTTGATGCTAGAATATAAGGGAGTTTCACCTAATCGTTATGAACTTATATTCACAAGTAGTGAAGGTTGCTAGTCACGATCGCGTTAAGTAAATTCTTGGCATAAGTATCATGCAATTCATAGTTACAAGTGCCTCGTCAATGCTTATGATTTTCATAGAACTTAATGATCCTTGCTTGTATCTCTATTATGCAATTCATGTAGGGAACTTGTGGGGAATGCTTTGGGTTGTCGTATGCAATCATCCAATTCAATAAAATTAGGAAAATCTGAGGGTTAATTAGTGCAATTCACGGTTAATCTGGGGCGTTGAGGATTCGTGGTTTATGAAAAGCAACTGGAGATCGTTTTGTATGCAAGTGTGTCATGTGTGGAGAAGAACCTCCTAGTTATTCCATCATCCATAGTTTTCACCCAATTTTGTGCAGATTTCATTAAGTACTTTAAGTTTCTTGTTTTGTTTTCAAATTCGTCAAAACTCAATCCCCCCTTTACTTGTTGAGTCATATTAGTTAGAAACTGTTTTAGTTTGTGTTTTTGAGTGTTTTGAGTCAAGTTAAAATCTATTTTCGTCCAAAGTAGTGTTTAGAGTCCAAAACTGCCCAGTTTGTGTTTTTAGGCAGTTTTGAGTGTTTTTGTGCTGTTTTGAGTCTTTTGAGTTGTTTTAGTGTTTTAGAGTCTAGTTTTGCATTCTTTGAGTCTAGTTTAGTGTTTAAACTTTGTTTTTACGTTTTTGAGTCAGTTTCCAGTGTTTTAGCAATCCCTCCTAATCCCCGGTCTAGAACGATCCCTACTTATACATATACTATAATTGTCAAAAAGAGGGTTTAATTTTGTGTGCTGTTTTACATCACATCATAGCTTTACAATTCCATCTGTTATTGGTAATACTAGGTTCGAACATGCCATGTTAGATCTAGGTGCATCAATAAATGTCATGCCTTATTCTATTTATGCATCTATGAACTTGGGCGAATTGAAAAATGATGGAGTGATTATTCAATTAGCCGATAGATCTAACGCTTATCCAAAGGGAGTTTTGGAGGATGTCTTAGTGCAGGTTAATCATCTCATCTTCCCCGCTGATTTCTACGTGCTAGAGATGGAAGATTCGGCCCATTCCACCCCATTGCCGATTCTACTTGGAAGACCGTTCATGAAAACAGCTCGCACAAAGATTGATGTGTTCACAGGGATCCTGACAATGGAGTTTGATGGGGATGTTATTGATTTTAAAATTTCTGAAGCTATGAAATATCCTAATGATGATCATTCTTGCTTTCCAATTGATATAATTGATTCAATGGCGCATGAGCACTTGGAACAATTGCATGACGATGCACTTGAAATGGTTCTTACAAATGGAATTGGATGCAAGAACCATAAGGCAGAACCAAGCACAACCCTGATAGGAGCATATTTGTGCGACTTAGTTAGTGTGTTTTCTTGCATTTACTTAGTTATTTGTTGCTTATTATAGTGTCTTAAGTCATTTTCGTGTGTTTGTAGGTCCAATTGGCAAAGTTGGCAAAAAGATGCAATTTGGAGCATTTTAGAGCAGTTTTGGGCTTGGAATGGATAGCACAAGATTGGAGCAAGATGGATGGACGAATTTGAAGTTCAAGAGAGGCTAGGAATGTGCAAAAGAGTTGAAGAAATAAATCCAAGTCAAAGAAGATAAGGAATCAGCTACAAAGAAGGAGAATTATCCAAAACATTATCCAAAACTACCTTATCTTATCTTATCTTATCCAAACTTTATCTTATCTTATCCTAATCCTTTCCTAACTCAATTCCTACCGCAAAAGGGATTCAATTTCAGTTTAGGAGACTTAAAAACCTGATTTCTAGGAACCTTATCCTCTCCTATAAAGGTGCCGCACCTATCCCCTTCTAGAAGTGTCAAAATCAGCCAAATAACACCCTTTCTAGAAGTCCCTAAAAAAGTGGCGCCCCAAGCCTTCTAGATGCATGATCTAGCCGCACCTTTCTCCTAAATCCCTTTGGTTTTTGACCTTCTAGATGTCCTATTTCCTGCTAGGATTACATAAACCTTTTCCCCTTAGGGTTGTGATTTTATTTTCCTACACAAACTACATTTTGTAATCCTTTTCCTACACTACATGTTTGTGCCGCACCTCCCCCTATAAATTGACCATTTTGCCGCACCATTCACACAACCATCTCTCATTCACACATCTCTACACTACCATTCAGCCATACCCTCATTGTGCCGCAACTTGCAGGCAAGGAAGGAAGGAATCTGGAGCGTTTTCTAGGTGTTTTCTATCTTTGTTCAATGTTTAATTTTATTTATATTTGTTTGATTGCGAACATGAGGAACTAATTTCTTTATAGTTAGAGGCGAATTCAAAGCCATGGACATTTGTTTTATATGAATTGATTTCCTCCAGTTATGATTTCATGAATCGTGAATGTGGTTTGCTTAACTGTTTTATTAAGAACTTGTTCTTGTGTGTTGATTAAGGATGCATACTTAGTTTGCATGCATGAATTTGATGCTAGAGTATAAGGGAGTTTCACCTAATAGTTACAAACTTATATTTACAAGTAGTGGAGGTTGCTAGTCACGATCGCGTTAAGTAAATTACTGGCAGGAGTCATGCTTTTCATAGTCACGAATGCCTTGTCAATGCTAATGATTTTCACAAAGCTTAATGATCTTTGTTTTGTGTCTCTATCATGCTTTTCATAGTTAGGGAGCTTAATAAAGAATGATTTGGGTTGTCGTATGCTTTTCATCCAATTCAATGAGTCTAGGGAAATCTGAGAATTAATTAGTTCTACACAATTAATATGGGGCATTGTCATTCATGGTTTGTTGAAAGAATAACTGGAAATCAATTTATATGCATATGTTCATGTGTGGAGAAGGGCCCTCTAACTAGCCCTTCACCCTTCTTAATTCATCAAAATCGTTTTTCTAAAGTTTTTTATGCAAAGTTTCTGTTTTTAGTTTTAAATTCGTCAAAAACAAATCCCCCTTTACTTTGAAGTGTTAGAATAGTTAAAATCTGTTTTGATTTGTGTTTCGAAGTGTCTTGAGTCATGTTAAAATCTATTTTCGTCCAAAGTAGTGTTTAGAGTCCAAAACTACCCAGTTTGTGTTTTTAGGCAGTTTTGAGTGTTTTTGTGCTGTTTTGAGTCTTTTGAGTTGTTTTAGTGTTTTACAATTTAGTCTTGCATTCTTTGAGTCTAGTTTAGTGTTTTAAACTTTGTTTTTACGTTTTTGAGTCAGTTTCAAGTGTTTAGCAATCCCTCTTAATCCCCGGTCTAGAACGATCCCTACTTATACATATACTACAACTGTCAAAAAGAGGGTTTAATTTGTGTGTCAAGTTAATTTTCACATCAAATTTTGGCGCCGTTGCCGGGGATTAGCAAATTTGCTAATCCCTTGTTTGCCGTGTGTTTTGTTTCACTTTGTTTTCTGATTTTGTTTTGTTTTCTTGTTTTAGGTACTAGTTTATGACTCGAAGTTCTCAAACAGTTCGTGAGCATATCTTGGAGTTTGACGACGATTTTGAACGAACATTGAGAAGGAAGAGGAGGCATCCAGAACCTAGTGAACCTAGTTCAAGCTCAGAGGCCGAATCTGAATTTGAAGAAGAAGAACAAGCCATGGCTATGGATCATCGTACAATCAAGGAACTTTCAGCCTCGGGGTTGGCCAATGCCGCACCCCTTTGCATTCATTACCCCGCGGCTGCTCAAGGCAAGACCGATGAGTTCAAATTGAAGTCAAGCTTGTTGCATCACATTCCCAAATACCATGGGCTATCCATGGAAGATCCAAACAAGCATCTTAAGGAGTTCGAAGTGGTTTGTTCGAGCATGACACCCATCAATGTCGATGGGAACATTTTGATGATGAAGGCTTTTCCATTCTTTCTTTTGGAAAAGGCTAAAGATTGGCTTTATGAATTAGCACCCGGAACTGTCACTTCTTGGGAAAGCATGAAGAGGGCGTTTTTAGAGAAGTTCTTCCCCACTTCGAGAGTCATTCTCTTAAGGAAGAAGATTAGTGGAATTCAACAAAGCCAAGGAGAGACATTCCCAGCATACTAGGAGCGTTTTAAGGCCCTTATCGCCTCATGTCCTCAACATAAAATGAAAGAAGAACTTTTACTTCAATACTTCTACATAGGACTTCTTCCAATTGAGCGACAAATGCTAGATGCTTAAGCAGGAGGTGCATTGATTTACAAAACACCAATGGCTGCAAAGATCCTAATCGCCAACCGAGCTTTGAATGCACAACAATACGAAGGCCTTGGACAAAGAGACCCCCCCACGGCAACAACAAGTGAATGAGGTAAGTGCAATTTCTGAAGTTCAATCTCAAATGGCTAATCTCACTGTTCTTTTGTCACAGGTTGTCGATGGATCGAAATTGCAAGGGATTACAAAAAGTGTATGCGGCGTGTGTTCTATGCAAGGGCACCTCAACGATCAATGCCCGCAGTTGATTGAGAACGGAGGGTGGGAATCTGCCAATGCCATGGGTTTTGGGAGCCAAAATCAGCCACGCAATGATCCGTACTCCAACACTTACAATCCGGGCTGGAGAGATCATCCAAATTTCAAGTTGAGGGAGCCTCAACAACCACAACAACAAAGTGGATTTAGGCAGCAACCGCCGGGTTTCTATTCAAAACCATACGCACCCACACAACCCCAAGAACAACCTGCCCAAACCAAATCAGGTTCGTCCGTTGATAATGATCAGATTTTTCAATTACTAACTTTTATGTCGCAGAGCATGCAAATTAGAGACAAAGAGGTGAACGATTTAAAGAAACAAATGGGCCAGATGGCGGAGTTCATAGGACAATTCCGAGAACAAGGTAAACTTCCTAGCTCAACCATTGTGAATCCAAAGGGAGGATTTGAATCTGCCAAAGCCATTATATTGAGAAGTGGTAAGGAACTTGGAGACCATTCGAACGTATCTCAACAAGGCCACCAAGAGGATAACAAACTGATGTAAGAAGAAGAAGGGAATGAGGAAGCCACGGCAAGGAAGAAAGAAACAATGTTGCAGCCTTCAAATGCACCTATGCCGTATCCTACACCCAAGGTATGTCCAAAATTGAATTCTTCAAGTTCTATTCCACTAAATGTACCATTTCCTAGCAGGTTTAGGCAATCAAAGAAGGAAGAGAACGAGAAAGACATTCTGGAAATGTTTAGGAAAGTGCAAGTCAATATACCTATCCTTGATGCAATTAAGCAAGTTCCAAGGTACGCTAAGTTTTTGAAAGAACTTTGTACAACAAGGAGGAGAATTTCGAACAAAGAAGTTGTCCAGGTAAGTGAAAATGTCTCTGCTGTTTTACAAAGGAAATTACCCCCTAAATGCAAAGATCCGGGTAGTTTTACGATTCCTTGTGTTATTGGCAATACTAAGTTTGAACATGCTATGTTAGACATAGGAGCTTCAATTAATGTCATGCCTTACCCAATTTTCGCATCTATGAATTTAGGAGAGCTTAAAAACGATGGTGTTATAATTCAATTAGCCGATCGTTCTAACGCATATCCGAAAGGAGTTTTGGAAGATGTTTTGGTGCAGGTGGATAACTTGATATTCCCAGCAGATTTCTATGTTTTAGAGATGGAGGAGTCGCCCAATATCACCCCATTGCCAATCCTACTTGGGAGGCCCTTCATGAAAACAGCACGCACCAAGATTGACGTGTTCAAAGGGACTTTAACAATGGAATTTGATGGGGAGATTATTGATTTTAACATTTCTGAAGCTATTAAATTCCCTAAAGATGATCATTCTTGTTTTTCAAATGATGCATTTGATTTATTGGCGCCGGAATTCCTTGACTCATTGGATGAAGATCCCCTTGAAACAACAATTGCACAAGGAATTGGAATGAAGCCCAATTTGGGCGTACCTAGTGAAGAACAAGCCGAGATTGTGGCTACTTTTCACTCATTGCCACGACAGCATGGTACATCTCCTAACCCAATTCCAATTCCCGTTTCTACTAATACGTTGTTACCTTGTGTGATTCAGGCCCCTATTCTTGAACTTAAGCCACTGCTGGATCATTTAAAATACGTCTTCTTGGGAGATGAAGAGACGTTGCCCGTCATTGTCTCTGCATCACTCACGGCAACAGAGGAGGACAAGTTGATTCGGGTGTTGAAAGAGCACAAAACAACCATTGGATGGACATTGGCCGACATTAAGGGAATTAGCCCTACAACATGCATGCATCACATACTTCTAGAGGAGGGGGCTAAACCAACTAGAGAAGCTCAACGCCAACTCAACCCTCCAATGATGGAAGTTGTGAAAAAGGAGATTATCAAGCTTCTCGATTGTGGAGTGATTTATCCAATTTCAGATAGCCATTGGGTTTCACCGGTGCAAGTTGTTCCAAAGAAATCCGGAGTCACTATGGTGAAGAATGCTGAGAATGAGCTTGTGCCAACCCGTATCCAAACCGGTTGGAGAGTGTGCATCGATTATAGGAAGCTCAATGCCACCACAAGGAAGGACCATTTCCTTTTGCCGTTCATTGATCAAATGCTTGAAAGGTTAGCCGGTCATTCTTTTTATTGTTTTCTTGATGGCTATTCAGGATATAATCAGATTGTTATAGCCCCGGACGACCAAGAAAAGACCACTTTCACGTGCCCCTTTGGTACCTTTGCTTATCGTCGCATGCCATTCGGTTTATGCAATGCACCTGCCACATTTCAACGATGCATGGTAAGTATCTTTTCAGATTTTGTTGAGAAGATTATTGAGGTTTTCATGGATGACTTTAGTGTATTTGGTGATTCGTTTGACGGTTGTTTGGAAAATCTCACATTAATCTTGCAACGATGCGTTGAAACTAACCTTGTGTTAAATTGGGAAAAATGTCATTTTATGCTAAAACAAGGTATAGTTTTAGGTCATATCATTTCAGAAGGGGGAATTGAGGTTGATATCTTGTACGCTACTTACCCTCTCCTACTTCGGTTAGAGAGGTTCGTTCGTTTCTTGGTTATGCAGGATTTTATAGGCGATTCATCAAGGATTTCTCAAAGATTTCTCAACCTTTGTGCCGTCTCCTTCAAAAGGAAGTGGTTTTCAAGTTTGACGAGGAGTGTGAGAAGGCTTTCAACCAACTCAAGAAGATATTAACCACGGCACCAATCATTATGCCACCAGATTGGAGTCTTCTGTTTGAGCTAATGTGCGATGCTTCAGACTATGCATTAGAGGCTGTCTTAGGACAGAGGAAGGACAAAAATCTGTACGTCATCTACTATGCTTCAAGGACCTTGAACGATGCTTAGTTGAACTACTCTACGACGGAAAAAGAACTTCTTGCCGTTGTCTTTGCTTTAGATAAGTTTCGTTCATATTTACTTGGTACTAAAGTCATTATTTACTCTGATCATGCAGCTTTAAGATACTTACTTACGAAGAAGGAGGCTAAACCAAGGCTTATTCGATGGATACTCCTACTTCAAGAGTTCGATATCGAAATCCGGGACAAGAAAGGAGTTGAAAACGTAGTGGCTGACCACCTAAGCAGATTGGTGCGTGAAGAAGACCCAATTCCCATCCCTGAGACGTTTCCAGATGAGCAGCTGCTGTCCATTAAGGTAAGTGTGCCATGGTATGCCGATTTAGTTAATTATTTGGTTACTAAACAAGTTCCAAGCACCCTAAACAAGCAACAAGGTGATAAATTGAAAAAAGAGGCACGGTTTTATGTTTGGGATGATCCATACTTGTGGAAGTATTGCCCCGATCAGATTATACGTAGGTGTGTGCATAATTCGGAGTTTAACTCAATTTTAACTTTCTGTCACACTTATGCATGCGGGGGACACTTTGGCACACAACGCACAGCCCTTAAAGTGTTAGAATGTGGATTTTATTGGCCAACGATCTTTAAGGATGCTAGAACTTTTTGTGTGACGTGTGATCGTTGCCAAAGAATGGGAAATATAGGCCCAAAGGACCAAATGCCGCAAACCCCTATCTTTACTGTCGAAATTTTTGATGTTTGGGGTATTGATTTTATGGGTCCTTTTCCTTCATCGCATGGTTTTACATATATTCTACTTGCGTTTGATTATGTCTCGAAGTGGGTGGAAGCAAAAGCCACCCGAACTAATGATTCTAAAGTGGTTGCAGATTTTGTTAGAACTAACATATTTGCAAGGTTTGGCATGCCATGCGTACTTATCAGCGATGGAGGCTCTCACTTTTGCAATCGGACTATTGAGGCGTTACTTAAAAAGTACAATGTCACGCATAAGGTTTCTACACCTTATCATCCTCAAACAAGTGGGCAAGCTGAGGTTTCAAACCGTGAAATCAAGCAAATTTTAGAGAAAACAGTTGGGCCAATGAGGAAGGATTGGAGTTTGCGCTTGAATGATGCACTATGGGCGTATCGTACGGCCTACAAAACACCCCTTGGGATGTCCCCATTTCGGCTCATCTATGGGAAACCATGCCATCTTCCTGTTGAATTAGAACACAAGGCGCATTGGGCAGTCAAAACCTTCAATATGGATATCGATGCCGCTGGAATTCATCGGAAGCTTCAATTGAACAAGCTTGAGGAGATTAGGAATGAAGCTTACGAGAATGAGCTAATTTACAAAGAGAAGACGAAGGCTTTTCATGACAAGATGATTCGAACCAAAACGTTCTCCAATGGGCAGAAAGTTTTACTTTTCAATTCCCGTCTTCGATTATTTCCAGGTAAGTTACGTTCTAGGTGGATTGGACCGTTTGTTATTACTAATATTTTTCCTCATGGTGCAGTTCAAATCCAAAGTTTGAAGACGGGGCACGAATTCAAGGTGAACGGACATCGTTTGAAGCCCTACTAAGAGCATTTTGAAGAGCACATTTTGGAGGACATAACCCTTAATGCCGTGGGCCCCATTGAAGAATAGAAGGAAGGTTTGTCCAGCTAGAAGATGTTAAAGCAAGCGCTTCTTGGGAGGCAACCCATGCAAATAAAGAGGACCTAGGAACTCTCCGGCTCCACAACCGGATTTGCGTTTCTAAACCCTACTCTTTATTGCTTTTACTTTGCCATATTTGTCATGTTTGTTAGTTGTGTTGTTTGCTTGCTTGTGTGTGAGTCTTTGTTTGAAACATTGAGGACAATGTTTGGTTTAAGTGTTTGGGGGGGGGGGGGGGGTAAACTAGTGTTTTCATTGAAAAATTCGTGGGTTTTTATCAACTATCACTTCTAAGGTTGTTTTTCACTGTTTTTGAGTGTTTTTAATGTGTTTTGAAGTGTTTTTATGTGTCTTGAAAGAAAAATACGAAAATTTAAAAAAAAAAAAAATTGAAAAAGCTTTGAAAAATACCAAAAAGAGTCGTTTTTGAGTCGTTTTTGTGTGTTTGTGTCTTAGGGTACCTTCCAACACAATGATGAGGATTTGGTTTTTAATTGCATGACTGTTAAAGAAAGTTACAAACATGGATTGAAGTTTGATATGCTCTTTGGTTTATGCTTGGTTATAGTTGACATTCATGAATTCACATGTAATCACAAAAAGGATAAAATCAGTTTTTGTAACATACTTGAAGGATAATATGGGCTAACAAAGAAAATAGGCTAAACAATGCTCAAGGGGGTTTAAACCTACAAAACGTATGGAAAGGGCGGTACGGCTATATGGCTTTGTTTCACTAAACAACTTCATCTTGTTATGTGTTATGCAATTCAATGTCATGCTTTGAATGAAACGGGTATGAGTTCTAGCATTTGGATCTATAATGATGAAAATGCATTCCAAGTAGCAACCAAGCAAAAGAATTAATGAGATCATGCAACGACTTTAGAAAACAACAAATGCACAAATTAATAACTCTCCAAGTAAACATTTAGGCTCAAGTCTCTCAGGGTTGTAGTGTTAGTTTGAGTTCCTTCCTTCAAGCATGTTACAAAAACTAATTTATCCTTTTGTGATCAAATTTGAATTCGTAAACAACAACTACAACTATATATAAACCAAGAGCATATCAAACTTCCATCCATGTTCGTAACTTTCTTTAATAGTCATGTAATTAAAAACCAAATCCTCATCATAGTGTTGGAAGGTACCTAAGACACAAACACACCAAAACGACTCTAAAAACACTTCAAAAACTGATTTTTTTTCTTTCAAATTTTCGTATTTTTACTTCAAAACACACAAAAACACCTCAAAACATACTAAAAACACTTAAAAACAGTGAGAAACAACTTTAGAAGTAATGGGTGATAAAATCCCACGAATTTGCATCAAAAACACTTTGTTACCCCCCCCCCCCCCACACTCAAATCAAACATTGTCCTCAATGTTTCAAGCATAAACTCACAAAAAGCAAACAAACAAACAACGAACTAATCATGGTAAGATAAATGCAGTAAAGAGAAGGGTTTAGGAACGCAAATGTGGTTGTGGAGCAATTCCTAGGTCTTCTTTATTTGAATGGATGGGTTGCCTCCCAAGAAGCACTTGTTAGTCTACCAGCCGGACGATACCTCTAATTAAGCTCCAGTGGTGCCCACGACATGGAGGGGTATTTCCTCCACGTCATGCTCCTCAAAATGCTCATAGTATGGCTTCAAAAGTTGTTTCTCAACTTTGGCCGGTCTTGAAACTTTGAAACTTTGGCCGGTCTTGGCCGGTCTTGAAACTTTGGATTTGGACTGCACCACAAGGAAAGACATTAGTAATAACAAACAGGCCAACCCACTTAGAGGGCAACTTATCGGGAAACAATCGAAGGCGAGAATTAAAGAGTAACACTTTCTGCCCAATTGAGAATGATTTTCCACGAATCATCTTGTCATGGAAAGCCTTTGTCTTCTCCTTGTAAATTTGAGCGTTCTCACAAGCCTCGTGCCTAATCTCTTCGAGTTCATTCAATTGAAGCTTCCTATGAATTCCAGCGGCATCAATGTCCATGTTGAATGTTTTGACAGCCCAATGCGCCTTGTGCTCCAATTCTACGGGAAGATGGCATGGTTTGCCATAGATGAGCCAAAATGGGGACATGCCAAGGGGTGTTTTGTAGGCCGTACGATATGCTCACAACGCATCATCCAAACGCAAGCTCCAATCCTTCCTCGTTGGCCCAACGGTCTTTTCTAAAATATACTTGATTTCTCTATTCGAAACCTCGGCTTGGCCATTTGTTTGAGGATGGTAAGGTGTAGAAACCTTATGTGTGACATTGTACTTCTTGAACAGCGCCTCAATGGTTCGATTGCAAAAGTGAGAACCTCCATCACTTATGATTACTCTTGGCATTCCAAACCTTGCAAATATGTTAGTTCTAATGAAATCTGCAACCACTCTAGAATCATTAGTTTGGGTGGCTTTTGCTTCCACCCATTTCGACACATAATCCACAGCAAGTAAAATATAAAGGAAACCATGTGATGAAGCAAAAGGACCCATAAAATCAATGCCCCATACATCAAAAATTTCGACAGGAAGTATGTCATGTTGCGGCATTTGATCCCTTGCACTTATATTACCCGTTCTTTGACAACGATCACAAGACATACAAAAGGTTCTAGCATCCTTAAATATAGTTGGCCAATAAAATCCACATTCTAAAACCTTAAGGGCTATGCGTTTGTCCAAAAGTGTCCCCCACATGCATAAGTGTGACAGAAAGTTAAAATTGAATGAAACTCCGAATCATGCACACACCTACGTATAATCTGATTAGTGCAATACTTCCACAAATACGGGTCATTCCACACATAGAAACGTGCATCCTTTTTTGAGCTGATCACGTTGGAACTTATTTAGGGTGTTTGGAATTTGTTTAGACACCTAATAATTAACCAAATCTGCATACCAAGGCTCACTTACCTTAATGGACAGCAATTGCTCATCAGGAAACGTTTCTGGAATGGGTATGGACTCCTCATCATGCACTATACGGCTTAGGTGGTCAACCACCACGTTTTCACTCCCTTTCTTGTCCCTAATTTCAATATCGAACTCTTGGAGAAGAAGCATCCAGCGAATAAGCCTTGCTTTGGCTTTTTTCTTTGTGAGCAAATACTTCAAAGGTGCATGATCAGTGTAAACAATGACTTTAGTGCCAATTAAATAAGAACGAAATTTATCTAAAGCAAACACAACAGCAAGAAGTTCTTTTTCAGTGGTGGAGTAGTTCAATTGAGCATCATTCAAGGTCCGGGAAGCATAATAGATGACATGTGGCTGCTTGTTTGATGCGATGTAAAACAGCACACAAATTAAACCCTCTTGTTGACAATTGTAGTAAAGATGTAAGTAGGGATCGTTCTAGGCCGGGGATTAGGAGGGATTGCTAATCTACTCTAAATTGACTTAAAAACACAAAAACAAACTTAAAAAACACTTAACAAGACTCACAAGACTCAAAACAAACTTAAAAGACTCAAAGTAGCTTAAAACAACCAAAAAGACTCAAAACTGACACTGGGGAATTATTTGGACGAATTCTAGACTAGTGATAGGAGCATATTTATGCGACTTAGTTAGCTTGTTTCTTGGCATTTATGTTGTTAGTTCTTAGTTATTTATGTATTTTAAGCTATTTTCGTGTGTTTGTAGGTTTAAAGGACTAAAGTGGCAAGAAAGTGCATTTTGGTCCCTTTTGGAGCAGTTTTGGGCATGGAATGGATAGCATATGCTTGGAGCAAAGTGGATGGACGAAATTGAAGACCTAAAGAGGCTAGGAATGTGTTTAAAAGAAGGAAGAATTAATTCAAGGAAGAAAAGGAATTCAGCGAGAAGAAGGATTGATGATAGGGGCATATTTATGCACCTTAGTTAGCTTGTTCTTGTGCATTTATGTTGTTTTTCCTTGGTTAAAGTAGTCTTTTAAGCTAGTTTGATGTATTTTCAGGTTTTAAGGGCAAGTATGCAAAAGGATGCATTTTGGAGCTTTTTGGAGCACATTTGAGCTTGGAATGGATATCATATGCTTGGAGCCAAGAAGATGGACGAATTTGGAGTCCAAATGGAGTTAGGAATATGTTTCAAGGTCCAATTGACAAAGAGGGCAAAAAGAAGCCATTTGGAGCATTCTAGAGCATTTTTGGGCCAAGATTGGGCAGTGCAAGCATGGAGGCAAGTTGATGGACGAAATTGAAGATATAAAGGCTTGAAATCAGCTAAGAAGATGGAAGAAAGAAGTCAAAGATAAAGAAGATAAGGAATCAGCTCAAAAGAAGGAGAATTATCCAAAACATTATCCAAAACAACCTTATCTTATCTTATCTTATCCAATCCTTATCCTATCTTAACTAATCTTATCCAATCTTATCCTACTCTTATCCTAACCTGTTTTCTTCAGTTTAGGGGACTTAAAACCTGATTTCTAGAAGTCCTATCCCTTGTCCTATAAAAGTGGCGCCCCGAATCCTTCTAGAAACCCCAAAATCTGCCACAAAACACATTCCTTCTAAAACCCTGAAAATCTGGCGCCTCCTTCCCTTCTAGAATCCTTTTTCCTTGCCTTGCAAGGCATTCCCTGCCCTTATCCAAATCTGCCGCACCTTAGGCCCTTTCCCATTAGAAATCTGGTTGTTTTGAACCTATTTCTGGATGGATTTGGCTTTCTAGAAGTCCTAATCTGATTCACCTAGGGTTTTTGGTGCCTATATATATTTCTCCACCCTTTGCCGTACACACCACCTCCATACACAACCATTCTCGCCAGAAATCATCCACTCTCTGCCGCACCTATCCTTCACCATTCTCCATAGTTTCTGACCTAATTCACTACCTGTCGCACCATACATCCATCCTAGCCAATAACCTAGCCTTCTACATCATTCATAACCCCCAAAATCTGTTCCTAGACCTTGTGCCGCAGCAAAGAAGAGGAGGAGAAGCCTGGGACGTGCATGCCATTCAAGTTTGAATTGCTGGAAGTTTTAGGTGTTTTCTTTCCTTTGATTTCAATGTTTAAATTCAATACTCTTTGTTCTGTACGTATGAGGAACTAAACCCCCTTGGCTAGGGGGTGATTCGAAACCATGTTTATGCTTGCTATATGATGTGATTGCTCTAGTTGTGATTCATAAATTGTGATTTCAATTTACTTATCTGTTTGAACTAAAACTGATTTGTGTATGTTGGTTAAGAGGGCCCGCTTAGTTTGCATGCATAAATTGAATGCTAGGATATAAGGAAGTTTCACCTAATCGTTACAGACTTATATTCATAAGTAGTAAAGGTTGATGATCTCAATCGCGTTAAGTAAATTCTTGGCATAAGTTTCATGCAATTCATAGTAACGAATGCCTCGTCAATGCTTATGGTTTTCATAGAACTTAATGATTCTTGCTTGTATCTCTATTATGCAATTCATGTAGGGAACTTGTGGGGAATGCTTTGGGTTGTCGTATGCAATCATCCAATTCAGTAACGTTAGGAAAATCTGAGGGTTAATTAGTGCAATTCACAGTTAATCTGGGGCGTTGAGAATCCATGGTTTATTGAAAAGCAATTAGAAATCGTTTTGTATGCAAGTATGACATGTGTGGAGAAGAACCCCTTAGCTAGCCTTCCATCCATTCATTTAAACCAATTTTGTTTTACAATCTGTTTTGTGTTACAAAGTTTATGTTTTGTTTTCAATCTCGTCAGAACCCTTTTTCTTGGAGGATTTGGAGTCCTAAATACATTCTTAATTCACCTCAGCCATGCTTCTTCCTTCCCCTATATATTTGAGCCTTTGCCGCAGCCTTTACACATTCCATTCTCCATTCTACACATCCACCCTTCACCATAACCCACCTACATCCATCCACCACCACAATTCACCACTCAAACCTTCACCCAACCCTTGTGCCGCAGCAAAGAGAGGAAGGAGGACCCTTGGAGTGCTTGCTATTCAAGTTTGGATTGCTGGATCATTCTTAGGTGTAATCTATCTTTTGTTTTCAATGTTTAAGTTTATTTATCTTTGTTTTGTGAGTATAAGGAACTAAACCCCTCTTAGCTAGGGGGAATTTTAAAGCCATGAACATATTTGCAATATGAATTGATTAATTCCAGTTGTGATCTCATAAAGTGTGAATGCAATTTACTTAACTGTTTGATTGATAACTTATTCTTGTATGTTGATTGAGGGTCGACACTTAGTTTGCATGCATGAATTTGATGCTAGAATATAAAGGAGTTTCACCTAATAGTTACAAACTTATATTTACAAGTAGTGGAGGTCGTTTATAAACGATTACGTTAAGTGAATTCCTGGCAGGAGTATCATGCGTTCATAGTTACGAATGCCTTGTCAATGCTTATGATTATCATATAACTTAATGATCTTTGATATGTATCTCTTTTATGCATTCATGTAGGGGACTATTGAAGAATAATTTGGTTGCAGATGCGATCATCCAATTCAATGACTTTAGGAAAATCTGATGGTTAATTTGTGCGTTCACGATTAACTTGGGGCGTTGAGGTTCATGGTTTATTGAAAGAGTAACTGGAAATTGATTTGTATGCATATGTGTCATGTGTGGAGAAGAACCCTCTAGCTAGCCATTCACCCATTCATTCACCCAAATTCGTACTAACCTTTGTTTAGTGTCTTAATTTGTTTGTTTCACTTTAAATTCGTCAAAAACCCAATCCCCTTTAATGAAGTGTGTTAGATTAGTTAGAAACGTGTTTGAATCTGTCCAACTTGTGTTTTTAGTGTTTTGAGTCTTACTAGTCTTAAATTCGTCCAAATAACTCTTTAGAGTCTGTTTTGAGTCTTTTTGGTTGTTTTAAGCTATTTTGAGTCTTTTAAGTTTGTTTTGAGTCCTTAGAGTTTAGTTAAGTGTTTTTAAGTTTGTTTTTGTGTTTTTAAGTCAGTTTAGAGTTGATTAGCAATCCCTCCTAATCCCCGGCCTAGAACGATCCCTACTTGCATCTTTACTACAACTGTCAACAAGAGGGTTTAATTTGTGTGCTGTTTTACATCGCATCAACTAGTAAGACTCAAAACACTAAATTTGACAGATTTAAACACACTTCTAACTAATCTAACACACTTAATTAAAGGGGGATTGGGTTTGAACGAAATTAATTAAACTAAACAGATTGCATAAACTAAACAAAGTTTGGACGAAATTGGGTGAATTGATGGATGATGGGCTAGCTAGAAGGTTTTTCTCCACACATGACACACTTGCATACAAACCAATTTTCAGTTGTTCTTTCGATAAACCATGAAACTCAACACCCCAGGTTAACCGTGACATCACTTTTTAACCTTCAAGTTCTCCTAAAGTTATTGAATTGGATGGGAAAGCGCATACAACAATTCAAAACATTCTCTAAAGGTCCCCTACGTGAACAGCACAATAGAGATACAATCAAAGATCATTAAGCTTCATGAAAACTATAAGCATTGACGAGGCATTCGTAACTATGATGAGCATGATACTCCTGCCAAGAATTCACTTAACGCGATCGTTTATAAGCAACCTCCACTACTTGTAAATATAAGTTCATAACGATTAGGTGAAACTCCCTTATATTCTAACATCAAATTCACGCATGCAAACTAAGCGGGCCTTCTTAATCAACATACAAGAATAAGTTATCAATCAAGCAGTTAAGCAAATTGCATTCACAATTTATGAAATCACAACTGAAGGTAATCAATTTATATTGCAAGTATGTTCATGGCTTTGAAATTCCCCCTAGCCAAAAGGGCTTAGTTCCTCATAATTGCAAAACAAAGGTAAACAGATTTATACATTGAAAACAAAAGAAAGAAAAGACCTAAACGCTCCAGCGATCCAAATTGAATGCCAAAACGTCCAAAAGCTCTCCTTCTTCTCCTTTGCTGCGGCACAAGGGATTGGTGGTGAGTTTTAGTGGTGATTTGTGGTAGTGGATTGATGTAGGTGAGTTATGGTGAAGGATGGAGGGTGGGTGGTTGCGGCAGAAAGTGTAGAGTGGTCAGGGATTCCCTTATGTGGTGCGGCAAGGGCTTAAATATATATCAAGATATGTAAAAACCCTAAGGAATTAAAGCTAAGGTGCAACAGAAAATAAAGCGAAAGGAATTAAAGTTTTTATTATTGTTTTAGGATTTTAACTCTAAATCTACTAGGAAAAGGCTAAGTGATAGGAGCATATTTATGCGACTTAGTTAGCATGTTTTCTTGCATTTATTTAGTTAGTTATTGCTTATAAGAGTGTTTTAAGTTATTTTCGTGTGTTTGTAGGTCCAAATGACAAAGTTGGCAAGAAGATGCAATTTGGAGCATTTTAGAGTAGTTTTGGGCTTGGAATGGACTGATGTGATAAAAGTTAAGCACTCAATTTAAACCCTCTTGTTGTCAAATCGTAGTATAAATGCAAGTAGGGATCGTTCTAAATCGGGGATTAGGAGGGCTTGCTAAAACCTCTAAACTGACTCAAAACACAAAAACAAAGTTAAAAACGTTTGGAAATACTCAAGGGGCTCAAAACAGGTTCAAAAGACTTAAAACAACTCAAAAACACTCAAAACTGCCTAAAAACACAAACCGGGCAGTTTTGGACTCTAAACACAACTTTGGACGAATTTAGGGTTTTGACTTGACTCAAAACACTCTAAAACACAAACAAAACAGATTTAAAACACTTTGAAACAAAAAAGTAAAAGGGGGTTTTGGTTTTGACGAAATTGAAACAAACAAACAAATTGTAAAACTAAACAGATTGTAAAACGAATTCAGGAAATAAGATGATGGATGGATTAGTTAGAGGTCCGTTTTCCACACATGACACACTTGTACATGAATCAATTTCCAATTGCTTTTCAATAAACTATGATGCTCAACACCCCAGATTAACCGTGATGCACAAATTAACCCTCTGATTTTCCTTTACTCATTGAATTGGATGAATGCATGCAACAACCCAAATCATTCTCCAAAAGTCCCCTACATGAATGCATAATAGAGATACAACCAGAGATCATTACGTTCCATGAAAATCATAAGTGTTGATGAGGCAATTGTAACTATGAATGCATGATACGTTTGCCAAGAATTCAATTAACGCGATTGTGACAATCAACCTTCACTACTCAGGAATGTAAATTTGTAACGATTAGGTGAAACTCATTTATATTCTAGCATCTGATTCATGCATGAAAACTAAGTATGCATCCTTAATAAACATACACAGATC
Source organism: Heteromeles arbutifolia (assembly GCA_024362995.1). Lineage (NCBI taxonomy): Eukaryota > Viridiplantae > Streptophyta > Magnoliopsida > Rosales > Rosaceae > Heteromeles > Heteromeles arbutifolia. The sequence continues at coordinate 22,574,943 of JANCRC010000012.1, forward strand.
AGTTATGAATAAAACAGATAATTGAATTGCAATCACAACTTAATAAATCACAATTGGCAGAAATCAATTCATATCTCAAACATGTTCATGGCTTCAAACTTCCCCTTAACTAAATAGGGATTTAGCCACTCATGATTACAGCAAAATCAGAGAGTAATAACAAAATAAACGTTGAAAACAAGAACGAAGTACACCTAAAACGCTACAATCTGCAAGCATGAAACGCACAGGTTCTTCTTCTTCCCCACCTTGCTACGGCACCACAAACTATGGATGTGTATGGATGTGTGAAAGGGTCAGAGATGGATTAGGTTGGATGTGAGTTGCGGCAGGAGGATAGCTGGAATTGTGTTTGGATGTGTAGAATGGTGGATGAAGTGCGGCTAAGGAATTTCTATGATGAATGGTTGGTCTCTGCGGCAAAACCCTAAAACATGTATATATAGGCACCTCAAAACCCTAGAGAAATCAGATTTGTACTTGGGCTTAACAGAAATTAAGCAATAAAGGCCTAGGGTGCGGCATTTAATTTAGAAAAGGAAATGTGGTCCAATTAATCTCTGAAAAGGATTTGTAGAACCCAAATCCACAAGGAAAAGGGCCTAACAAATCAGAATCCAAGAGGGAAAGGGCTTGAGAGGTGCAGCACAATAGGATAAGGGCAAGGGAATGCCTTGGAAGGCAAGGAAAAAGGATTCTACAAGGGAAGGAGGCGCCAGATTTTTAGGGTTCTAGAAAGAATGTGTTTTATGACAGATTTTGGGACTTCTAGAAGGGTTTGGGGCGCCCCTTTTGTAGGACAAGGGATAGAACTTCTAGAAAGAGTGTTTTGTGGCTGATTTCAAGCCTTTTTGTCTTCAAATTCGTCCATCAACTTGCCTCCATGCTTGCACTATCCAATCTTGGCCCAAAAATGCTCCAAAATGCTCCAAATCGCTTCTTCTTGCCATTTTGACACTTAAAACCTACAAACACACGAGAATAGCTTAAAATACAAAATTAACTAAGAACTAAGGATGTTAATGCATGAAAACAAGCTAACTAAGTCGCATAAATATGCTCCTATCATGGACATCACATGCATGGATCAAGGTGGATGGACGAAATTGAAGTTCAAGAGAGGCTAGGAATGTGTAAAAGAGATGGAGAAATTAATTCAAGTCATTGAAGATAAGGAATCAGCTAAAAAGAAGGAACATTATCTAAAACCTTATCCAACCTTATCTTATCCAAACTGACCTTATCTTACCTTATCTTATCTTATCCTATCCTAATCTTATCCTACCTTAATTCTAGCTGCATGAGGGAATTATTTTCAGATTAAGACACCTAAAACCTGTTTTTGAGAAGGCCTTTTCCTTCTAGAAACATGCCACAACACTCCTTTCTATAAGCCCTAAAAATCTTGCGCCTGGTCCCTTTCCTTGTTCTCTTTGGTTTTTGGCTTCTAGATGTCCTTTTCCTTGTTGGTTTGGAGTCCCAAATCCTTCTCCTTGACAGCCTTTGCCGTGCCCCTTTGCCTTATAAATACCATTCAACACCATTCACCATCCTTCACCACCCTCTACCATCAGACCACAATTCACACCATTCACCAAACAGCCTTCATTGTGCCGCAGCTTAGGAAGGAGAAAGGAGAGGAATCCCTTAGTGCCATGCTTGCCATTCAAAGCCTTGGATTGTTGAAGCGTTTCTAGGTGTATTCTATCTTTTGCTTTCAATGTTTAAATTAATTTATCTTTGTTTTATGGCGAACATGAGGAACTAATTTCTTTTTAGCTAGGGGAGAATTCAAAGCCATGAACATATATGTGATATGAGTTGATTACATCCAGTTATTATTTCGTAAATCATGAATGCAATTTGCTTAACTGTTTGATTTAAAACTTATTCTTGCACGTTGATTAAGGGTGCACACTTAGTGTGCATGCATGAATTTGATGCTAAAATATAAGGGAGTTTCACCTAATAGTTACAAACTTATATTTACAAGTAGTGGAGGTTGCTAGTCACGATCGCGTTAAGTAAATTCCTAGCAGGAGTGTCATGCTTTTCATAGTCACGAATGCCTTGTCAATGCTTATGATTTTCACAGAGCTTAATGATCTTTGATTGTATTTCTATTATGCTTTTCATGTAGAGAACTATTGGAGATTTGATGCGATGTAAAATAGCACACAAATTAAACCCTCTTGTTGACAGTTGTACTAAAGATGCAAGTAGGGATCATTCTAGGCCGGGGATTAGGAGGGATTGCTAATCTGCTTAAAACTGACTCAAAAACACAAAACAAAACTTAAAAACACTTAACAAGACTCACAAGAGTCAAAACAAACTTAAAAGACTCAAAATAGCTTAAAACAACCAAAAAGACTCAAAACAGACACTAGGGACTGATTTGGACGAATTCTAGACTAGTAAGACTCAAAACACTAAATTGGACAGATTTAAACACACTTCTAACTAATCTAACACACTTAATTAAAGAGGAAATGGGTTTGAACGAAATTAAAGTAAAAACAAGTAGAAAGTAGAACTAGACAGATTTGCACGAAATTGGGTGAATTGATGGATGATGGGCTAGCTAGAGGGTTCTTCTCCACACATGAAACACTTGCATACAAATCGATTTCCAGTTGCTTTTTCAATAAAACATGAACCTCAACGCCCCAAGTTAATCGTGAACGCACAAATTAACCATCAGATTTTCCTAAAGTCATTGAATTGGATGAACGCATCTGCAACCAAATTTTTCTTCAATAGTCCCCTACATGAATGCATAATAGAGATACAATCGAAGATCATTAAGTTCTATGAAAATCATAAGCATTGACAAGGCATTCGTAACTATGAACGCATGATACTCCTGCCAGGAATTAGCTTAACGTGATCGTTTATAAACGACCTCCACTACACATGTGATAGGAGCATATTTATGTGACTTAGTTAGCTTGTTTCTTGGCATTTATGTTGTTAGTTCTTAGTTATTTATGTATTTTAAGCTATTTTCGTGTGTTTGTAGGTTTAAAGGACTAAAGTGGCAAGAAAGTGCATTTTGGTGCATTTTGGAGCAGTTTTAGGCACTAAATGGATTGCATATGCTTGGAGCTAAGTGGATGGACGAAATTGAAGATCAAATGAGCTTAGGATGGAATGAAGACGTGAAGAATTGGATTCAAGACAAATGAAGAATGAAGAGTTCAGAATTGGACGCCAAAGTTTCTAAAGTTGGAAGTTTCTATTCTTGGAGTTTTCCATTCTTGAAAGTTTGTATTTTTGGCTTGGAAGTTTCCTAATCCTTCCTCACCTATGTTCCAGCCACAAAGGGCTTCCTAAATAATTTAGGACACTTAAATATAGGGTTCTAGAAGACCTAGTCCTATCCCTATTCCTTGCCGCATAAGGGATTACCTTTCCTTTTATTTCCCTTGCTGAAATCACCTTTCCCTTTCTCCAAAACCCTGCCGTACCTTCCTTTTCCCTTTCTTTTGTGCATTCTGACATTCAATTACCCTTTTTCCCTTAGGATTTGGTTTACAAATCTGTCTCCAAAATTAATTAGGGCTTTGACTTCCTTTCCCTTTCTCTTTATTTTCTGCCACACCTTAGCTTTAATTCCCTAGTGTTTTCACATACTTTGATATATATATTTAAGTGTGTGTCGTACCAATTGGGAGATACCCACCTTCCATCCACCTATCTACCTATCCATCCTCTATCACCCATCACCACAGATTCTCTACACACTTTCTGCTGAAAAACCACCCTCCATCCTTCACCATAATTCACCTACATCCATCCACCACCATAATTCACCACTAAAACCATCACTCCACCATTGTGCCGCAGCAAAGAGAAGAAGGAGGAAAGCCTGGGACGTGCTTGCCATTCAAGTTTGGATTGCTGGAACATTCTAGGTGTTTTCTTTATTTTGTTTTCAATGTATAAGTTTTATTATGTTTGTTTTGCGAACATGAGGAGCGAAATTCCTTTTGGCTAGGGGGAATTTCAAAGCCATGAATATATATGTGATATGAGTTGATTACGTTCAGTTATTGTTTCATAAATTGTGAATGCAATTTGCTTAATTGTTTGATTCAAAACTTATTCTTGTATGTTGATTAAGGAGGCCTACTTAGTTTGCATGCATGAATTTGATGCTAGAATGTAAGGGAGTTTCACCTAATCGTTATGAACTTATATTCACTAGTAGTAAAGGTTGCTAGTCACAATCATGTTAAGTAGATTCCTGGCAGGAGTATCATGCGCTTTCATAGTTACGAATGCCTTGTCAATGCCTATGATTTTCATAGAGCTTAATGATCTTTGATTGTATCTCTATTATGCGCTTTCATGTAGGGAACTTTTGAAGAATAATTTGATTGCGATGCGCTATTTCCGTCCAATTCAACGACATAAGGAAAATCTGTGGGTTAATTTAAGCGTACTAATTAACCTGGGGTGTTGAGGTTCATGGTTTATCGAAATCGTAACTGGAAATCAATTTTGTGTTGCATGTGTGTCATGTGTGGAGAAGAACCCTCTAGCTAGCCCATCATCCATTGAATCACCTTAGTTTTATGTCTTTGTTTAGAATCTGCAAGTTACTTAGTTTTAGATTCAATTTTCGTAGAAACCAAACCCCCCATCTTTAAGTTGTTTTAGTTTAGTTAGAATCTGTTTAGATTTGTGTATAGTTAGTCCTTTGAGTTTATTTTTGTCCAAGTCAGTCCCTTGTGTCTAGTCTGAATCAATTTGGCTGTTTTAAACTGTTTTGAGTCTTTTATGACACACCCCATCCCGAAGGAGGGCATGCTGGCCTTCATGTCACTCTCACGTGACGGCCAGCATGCCCTCCTTCAGGATGGGGTGTGTCATTTAAGTTTGTTTTGAGTCTTGTGAGTCTTGTTAAGTGTTTTTAAGTTTTTTTGTGTGTTTTTAAGTCAGTTTAGAGTAGATTAGCAATCCCTCCTAATCCCCGGCCTAGAACGATCCCTACTTGCATCTTTACTACAACTGTCAACAAGAGGGTTTAATTTGTGTGCTGTTTTACATCGCATCAACATGAATATTACATAACTATTAGGTGAAACTCCCTTATATTCTAGCATAAAATTCATGCATGCAAACTAAGCGGGCCCTCTTAATCAACGTACAAGAATAAGTTATCAATCAAGCAGTTAAGCAAATTGCATTCACAATTTATGAAATCACAACTGAAGGTAATCAATTTATATTGCAAGTATAATCATGGTTGAATAGCCCCCTAGCCAAAAGGGCTTACTTCCTCATAATCGCAAAACAAAGGTAAACAGATTTATACATTGAAAACAAAAGAAAGAAAACACCTAGAATGCTCCAGCAATCCAAACTTGAATGGCAGGCACGTCCAAGGCCTTCCTCCTTTCTTCAAAATCTTTGACTTAAGTCTTCAAGCACATTCCTAATCCTTCTTGAACATCAATTTCGTCCATCCACCTTACTCCAAGCATGTGATATCCATTCCAAGCCCAAAACTGCTCCAAAATGCACCAAAATGCACTTTCTTGCCTCTTTAACCCTTTGGACCTACAAACACACGAAAATAGCTTAAAATAGTAAAATAACTAAGAACTAACAACCAAAATGCAAGGAAATAAATTAACCAAGTCGCATAAATAACTTAGCTTTTGCTAGTCCTCGAGCAAAACAAAACAAACAAAACACAATCTAAACTTTCCAACATTTGCCTTAGGGATTTCCAATGCACATGACATATTAAAAATCATCACTTACATAGATTTTGGTCATCCTTACACTTGAACTTACACTTCATCACAGTCACCATTCACTAGTTGACATTTAATCAATTAAGACAACATTTTGAATGTGGTAACATGCCTTAGAGAATTCCCTCAATTCCTTACTAGATATGCACTCAATTTTCACTCAAATTTTCTGACTACACTCCCTACACTAGGTATATGTGAGAAGATTGATGTAAACATGAAAACGAACACTCACATATGTTATAACAAAGAAGGCACTTTTATGGAGTTATGAATGAATATGATCTCATGAACGGAATGCTACTACTTAGATGCAAGAACGAGGGATTCCATATGCTCATACCTATTTCAAACTCCACATACTGAAATACACAACACTCAAGATTGAAGTCTAAGGGTTGTAACGGGGCTAAGGGTATTGGCTAACAAAGAAAGGTAAGGAAAAACAAAGGTTCTTAAAGAAATAGTAAGCAAAGCAATGAAATCAAAACTTAGAATTCACTTTTAAATGTAGAAATCAACTTTTGACCAAAAAGGGCAATAATCACACAAAATTTAGGACCGAATTCAACTTTTTGGACCCTTTGTTCAACAACCAACACTTATAAGCTTATTCTCACTTATTTTCAACTTTTTTTTTTTCTTCTTTTCACAACTTTTTCACATTTTTTTTCTTTTTCTTTTTCTTTTGCACGAAAATCCTTTCCCCCACACTTTCTTTTCTGCATAATGTAGATCAAAAGGAATTCATTCTAAGTTATGCTTCACTATCCTTCAAGAACAAGGGTATGGATAGTCCTAATCTTGGCTAGGTAAGGTTAATGTGGTTAACAAAGAAAACAGGCTAAATAAGGCTCAAAGGGGTTAAACCTACAAAACATATGAGAAAGGGGGGGTACGGCTATTTGGCGATGGTGGTAACTAAACAACTTCATCTTGATATGTGTTATGCAATTCAATGCCATGCTTTGAATGAAACAGGTATGAGTTCTAGCATTTAGTTCTATAATGATGAAAATGCATTCCAAGTAGCAACCAAGCAAAGAAATAATGAGATCACGTAACGACTTTAGAAAACAAGAAATCTTATATTAATAACTCTCCAAAAGAAGTATAGGCTCAAGTTTCTCAGGGTTGTAGTGTTAGTTTGAGTTCCTTCCTTCAAGCTTGTTACAAAAACTGATTTTATCCTTTTGTGATCAAATGTGAATTCGTAAACAACAACTACAACTAAGCATAAACCAAGAGCATATCAAACTTCTATCCATGTTCGTAACTTTCTTTAACAGTCATGTAATTAAAAATGAAATCCTCATCATTGTGTTGGAAGGTACCTAAGACAAAAACGCACAAAAACGACTCTTTTTGGTATTTTTCAAACTGTTTTTCGAATTTTTTTTCAAAATTTCGTATTTTTTTTCAAAATTTCGTATTTTTACTTCAAAACACAAAAAAACACCTCAAAACACACTAAAAGCACTTAAAAACAGTGAGAAACAACTTTAGAAGTAATGGGTTATAACATCCCATGAATTTGCAAAAAAAAAACACTTTGTTAACCCCCCACATTTAAATCAAACATTGTCCTCAATGTTTCAAGCATAAACTCACACAAAGCAAACAAACAAACAACTAACTAATCAAAGCAAAATAAATGCAGTAAAGAGAAGGGTTTAGGAATGCAAATCTGATTGTGGGGCGATTCCTAGGTCTCCCTTCTTCGAATGCATGGATTGATCTTTGAATGGACGGTGATACTTGAAATGATCTGGCAAAGGTTTAAATTCTAGTGTGGGTGCCTGAATCATTAAAATCAGCAAGTTGGTAGAAAACAAAATTGAAATTGGAGAAGATGGCTTACTTGCTTGCTCCAACACAAACTCAATGACAAACACCACATCTTTGAAAGTTTCAGGAACTTGCACTTGGCCAGATTGAATGTGATGGTTGTGACTTGTCCCGTGTCATAAAATTCAACTTCTTTGGGTTTTGTTGTCTCATGAACATCCTCTTTGATGCATTCTACATATTCTCCAGCCACTTCTTTCTCTTGAATCATTCTTCTTGATGTACAATTCTCTTCGAACAGTTCAACACAATCTGGAACTTGATTTGTTGCACCAAGAATTGGAATATCACTTTGCACATTTGGGAAGGCTGCCACGATGTCTTTTGCACTCACTTCATTCTTTGGAATCAAAAACCTGTGAGGGAAGGGTACATTTGGAGGAATAACATTAGATTGAACTGAATTTGAACCCAACTTACCTTGATTGGATGGCTCAGAAGCACTAGGGGCCTGCAGCAAGGGTTGTTCTTCCCTTGCCGTCGGTGTGTCTTCCTCCTCCTCAATCAGCAGCTCTTTGTCCTCTTCTAGGCTATGTTTGGATGTTTTTAGGTCATCTCCAACCTCCATAGCACTTCCTAAGGTGATAGCATCAGCGATTTCAAATTCTCCCATTGAATTTACAATGTTTGAGTTGGAGAGTTCACTTTGTTCTTGAATTTGTGCCATGAACTCCGCTAACTGCCCAATTTTCTTTTCCAAATAGTCCACCCTTTTGTTTTGATTTTCCTGTCCCTAAGACAAAGAAGTGAGTAACTTAATGACCGTATCATTATCCAAAGACATACCTGAATTTGTTTGGGGAGATTGTGGTGGAGGCTGTGGTGGTGCATATGGCCATTGATAGAACTTTTCAGATGGTTGCGAATATCCTTCGTGGTTTGAGCCCTGCGTTAAAGAGGTTAGGACGTCAAGAATTTCATCATAACTTATAGGCATACTTGAATTTGATTGGAATTGTTGTGGGGGAGGTTGTGGTGGCTGCATAGGTCTTGAATAGAATTCCTCATCTTGCTGCCAATACCCATCTTGTTGAACTTGTTGAGGTTCCTCCCACATATAATCTGAATAATTTCTCCAATCCGATTTGTAAGCGTTGGAAAACATGTTGTCCCTTGATTGGGTATGGCTTTGATAACCCCAAGCACCTCCGTTTGCAGTGAATTGAGGATGTTGATGAGTTTGAGCGATGTCCATTGTGGTTGTTTCGGCAATTTGGGATAATTGAGAAGTAAGATTTGCCAATTGAGCTTGAATGTTTGCAATTGCCATGTCTTGTTTCTCCAGTACCTAAAATCAAAGAAAGAAAACTATATCAAATATCAAAAGTAAAGATGTAAGTAGAGATCGTTCTAGGCCGGGGATTAGGAGGGATTGCTAATCTACTCTAAACTGACTTAAAAACAAAAAAACAAACTTAAAAACACTTAACAAGACTCACAAGACTCAAAACAAACTTAAAAGACTCAAAATAGCTTAAAACAACCAAAAAGACTCAAAACAGACACTCGGGAATTATTTGGACGAATTCTAGACTAGTAAGACTCAAAACACTAAATTGGACAGATTTAAACACACTTCTAACTAATCTAACACACTTAATTAAATGGGGATTGGGTTTGAACGAAATTAATTAAACTAAACAGATTGCATAAACTAAACAAAGTTTGGACGAAATTGGGTGAATTGATGGATAATGGGCTCGCTAGAAGGTTTTTCTCCACACATGACACACAAACCAATTTTCAGTTGTTCTTTCGATAAACCATCAAACTCAACACCCCAGGTTAACCATGAGTGACAGCAGTTTTTTAACCTTCAAGTTCTCTTTAAGTTATTGAATTGGATGGGAAAGTGCATACAACAATTCAAAACATTCTCTAAAAGTCCCCTACGTGAATAGCACAATAGAGATACAATCAAAGATCATTAAGCTTTATGAAAACTATAAGCATTGACGAGGCAGTTGTAACTATGACGAGCATGATACTCCTGCCAAGAATTCACTTAACGCGATCGTTTATAAGCGGCCTCCACTACTTGTAAATATAAGTTCATAACGATTAGGTGAAATTGCAGTTATCAATCAAGCAATTAAGCAAATTGCTTTCACAATTTATGAAATCACAACTGAAGGTAATCAATTTATATTGCAAGTATGTTCATGGCTTTGAAATTCCCCCTAGCCAAAAGGGCTTAGTTCCTCATAATCGCAAAACAAAGGTAAACAGATTTATACATTGAAAACAAAAGAAAGAAAACACCTAAACGCTCCAGCGATCCAAATTGAATGCCAAAACGTCCAAAAGCTCTCCTTCTTCTCCTTTGCTGCAGTACAAGGGATTGGTGATGAGTTTTAGTGGTGATTTGTGGTGGTGGATGGATGTAGGTGAGTTATGGTGAAGGATGGAGGGTGGGTGGTTGCGGCAGAAAGTGTGGAATGGTCAGGGATTCCCTTATTTGGTGCAGCAAGGGCTTAAATATATATATATATATATATATATCAAGATATGTAAAAACCCTAAGTAATTAAAGCTAAGGTGCAACAGAAAATAAAGGGAAAAGAATTAAAGTTTTTATTATTGTTTTAGGATTTTAACTCTAAATCTACTAGGAAAAGTGACACACCCCGTCCCCCGAAGGAGGGCATGGTTACGTCACGTGCATGCCCTCCTTCGGGACGGGGTGTGTCAAAAAGGCTAAGTAAAGTTGGAAATAAAAAGGGAAAGGCTAAGGGATATGCGGCAGGTCCTAGAGAGAAAGGGAATGTGATTTACAACACAAAATAGGAAAGGAAAGGATTCCCCTTGTGCAGTAAGGAAGGGAAAGTGTGCTAGGAGGTGCGGCATCCCTCTAGGGAAAGGTTTAGGACATCTAGTACATTTATTTAAGTGTCCTAAATTAATTTGAGATCCTCCTTGCAGCTGGAAATTAGGTAAATTCGGATTAGGACCAAATCAGGAAACTTGGCTAACATTCCTTCTTCTAAATTGATTCCTTTCTTCAAAATCTTTGACTTAAGTCTTCAAGCGCATTCCTAATCCTTCTTGAACATCAATTTCGTCCATCCACCTTGCTCCAAGCATGTGATATCCATTCCAAGCCCAAAACTGCTCCAAAATGCACTTTCTTGCCTCTTTAACCCTTTGGACCTACAAACACACGAAAATAGCTTAAAATACTAAAATAACTAAGAACTAAAACCCTAAATGCAAGGAAATAAGTTAACCAAGTCGCATAAATATGCTCCTATCATTGTTCTTCCTTTGGCCTAAAACAGCTCCAATTGCGTAATCTGAGGCGTCACACATGAGCTCAAAAGGAAGGTTCCAATCTGGTGGAGTTATGATAAGGGCCGAAGTGAGCAATTCCTTGAGATGTTTGAAGGCTTTCTCACACGCCTCGTTGAAGTCAAAAGGCACATCCTTTTGGAGGAGACGGCAAAGAGGCTATGAGATCTTTAAGAAGTCCTTGATGAATCGTCTATAAAATCCTACATGTCCAAGAAAAGAACGAACCTCTCTCACCGAAGTAAGAGAGGGTAAGTAACGTACAAGATCTATTTTCGATTTATCAACCTCAATTCCTTTTTCAGAGATTATGTGACCCAAAACTATGCCTTGTTTAACCATGAAATGACATTTTTCCCAATTCAAAACAAGGTTAGTTTCAGTGCATCTTTTCAATATTAATGTGAGATTAGCCAAGCAATCATCAAACGAATCACCAAAAACGCTAAAATCATCCATGAAGATTTCAATGATCTTTTCAACATAATCTGAGAAAATACTTACCATGCATCTTTGAAATGTGGCTGGTGCGTTGCATAAACCGAATGGCATGCGACGATATGCAAACGTACCAAATGGGCAAGTGAAAGTGGTCTTTTCTTGATCTTCCAGTGCTATGAAAATTTGATTATAACCTGAATAACCATCAAGAAAACAATAAAATGCATGACCAGCTAACCTTTTTGATAGGAGCATATTTAGGCAACTTAGTTGGCTTGTTCTTGTGCATTTACGTTGTTATTTCTTAATTATTTTAGTCTTTTAAGCCATTTTCATGTGTTTTCAGGTTCTAAGGACAAAGTATGCAAGAAGGTGTATTTTGGAGCCTTTTGGAGCAAAATTGGGCTTGGAATGGATATCACATGCTTGGAGCAAAAGGAATGGACGAAATTGAAGAATTGAAGATGTTAGGATTCCTAATCAACGAAGGATTCCTAATCAAAGGAGGATTCCTAGTCGAACAAGGATTCCTACTCAAACAAGGATTCCTACTTGAAGTAGGAAAGTTAAGCCAAGGTTTCCTATTTGGTTTGACCTTTCCCAATCCTAAATGTCCCTAAGTTCCAGCAACATTGAAGGCTTCCTATGCATTTTAGGACACAAATTGAACCTTCCTTGCACTTAAATCATCCAGCCGCACCTTGTCCTTGATTTCCTCTTCCTTGCCATGCAAGGGAGAGTGCCCTTTCCTATTTTCTGACCCAAAATCACATTCCCTTTGTGTTCTATGCCTTGCCGCACAAGGAGGAGCCTTTCTTACTTATTTTGTGCCTCAAAACACATTCCTAAATCTGTCCTACATATTCTGCCAAATTTCACTTTCTTATTCTCTTTGATTTTCTGATTCTTTCTTACCTATTAAATTGTGGAACCAAAATAGCTAAGTATTGAACCTTTCCTATTATTTTCTGAGTACCCTAGCCCTTTAAATAAAGCTTGTTGCACCATTTAAATCTCTCTACACAATTTCTACCGAAAATCCACCATCCACCCTTCACCATAACTCACTTATATCCATTCACCACCATAAACAACCTTTCAAACCATCTCCAACACCTTGTGCTACAGCAAAGAGAAGAAGGAAGACCCTTGGAGTGCTTGCCATTCAAGATTGGATTGCTGGAACATTCTTAGGTATTTTCATTCTTTTGTTTTCAATGTCTAAGTTTATGTATCTTTGTTTTGCGATTATGAGGAACTAAAGTTCGTTTGGCTAGAGGAGAATTTCGAAACCATGATCATATTTGCATTATGAATTGATTACTTTTAGTTGTGATTTCATAAATTGTGAATGCAATTTACGTAACTGTTTTATTCAAAACTTATTCTTGTATGTTGATTAAGGTGGCCAACTTAGTTTGCATGCATGAATTTGATGCTAGAATATAAGGGAGTTTCACCTAATCGTTATGAACTTATATTCATAAGTAGTGGAGGTTGCTAGTCACAATCGTGTTAAGTAAATTCCTGGCATAAGTATCATGCAATTCATAGTTACGAGTGCCTTGTCAATGCTTATGATTTTCATAGAACTGAATGATCTTTGCTCGTATCTCTATTATGCAATTCATGTAGGGAACTTGTCGAGAATGCTTTGGGTTGTTGTATGCAATCATCCAATTCAATGAAATTAGGAAAATCTGAGGGTTAATTAGTGCAATTCACAGTTAATCTGGGGCGTTGAGAATTCATGGTTTAGTGAAAAGCAATTGGAAATCGATTTGTATGCAAGTGTGTCAAGTATGGAGAAAGACCCTCTAGCTAGTCCATCATCCATCCAAAACACCTAATTTCATGCAAATCTGTCTAGTTCTAGTTTCTGTTTTGTTTTACTTTATTTTCGTCCAAATTCCAATCCCCCTTTACTTTGTTGTGTTAATTAGGTTAAAATAATCTGTCCAATTTGTGTTTTTAAGTGTTTTGAGTCAAGTTCAAATTAATTTTCGTCCACATAACTACTTGGAGTCAGTTTTGAGTCTAATTCATTGTTTTGTGTTGTTTTGAGTCTTTCTAGTTAGTTTTGAGTCTTTTCAGTTTGTATTGAGTCTATAGAGTCTAGTTAAGTGTTTTTAAGTTTCTTTTTGTGTTTTTGTGTTTTAAAGTCAGTTTAGTTTAGATTACCAATCCCTCTTAATCCCCGGTCCAGAACTATCCATACTTACACATATACTACAATTGTCAAAAGAGGGTTTAATTTGAGTGCTGTTTTACATCGCATCACTTTCCAGCATTTGATCAATGAACGACAGTGGGAAGTGATCCTTCCTTGTGGTGGCGTTGATCTTCCTATAATCGATGCAAACTCTCCAACCAATTTGGATACGAGTGGGCACAAGTTCGTTCTCTTCATTCTTCACCACCGTGAGTCCAAATTTCTTTGGAACAACTTGAATTGGTGAAACCCAACGGCTATCAGAGATGGGATAGATCACTCCCCAATCAAGTAGCTTGATAATCTCTTTCTTCACTACTTCCATCATTGGAGGGTGAGTTGGTTTAGACCCCTCCTCCAAAAGTATACGATGCATGCAAGTGGTAGGGCTTACTCCCTTGATGTCGACCAAGGTCCAACCAATTGCTGTTTTGTACTCCTTCAACACCCTCACCAACTTCTCTTCTTGTTGTGTCGTGAGTGAGGAAGACACAATGACAGGCAAAGTCTCTTGTTCTCCCAAGAAAACATACTTCAAATGGCTTGGTAACGGTTTAAGTTCAAGAGAAGGTGCCTGCACAAATGAAGGCAGCAACTTATTAGCCGAAACTGAACTTGAAGTTGGGGGCAAAAGCTTACCAGATTGTGGTGGCAATGATTTGAGGGCAGCCACCATCTCAATCACTTCTTGACTAGGGGGCACGGTAAGGATGTGTTCCTGCATGCCATGGGTGAGCATGGGTGCTGTCCCTTTGTTTTGAAGGCCCATTCCCTTCGTAATGGATTTTTCAAGCGCTTCCTCATTCAAATCTTCAAGGTATTGTTGCGCCAATGAATCAACTACATTAATAGAAAAACAAGAATGATCGTCACAAGGGTATTTCATAGCTTCAGAAATATTGAAATCAATAACATTGCCATCCAATTCCATTGTTAATGTCCCTTTGAACACATCGATTTTGGTGCGGGCAGTTTTCATGAATGGCCTTCCAAGAAAGATTGGCAATGAAGGAGAACGGTCCGACTCTTCCATTTCAAGCATGTAGAAATCCGCCGGAAAGTTTAAGTGATTGACCTGCACTAAAATATCTTCCAAAACTCTTTTTGGATAGGCGTTAGATCGATCGGCCAACTGAATAATCACACCATCTTTTTTCAGCTCTCCTAAGTTCATAGATGCATAAATTGAATAAGGCATGCCATTAATAGATGCACCTAAGTCTAACATGGCATGTTCAAACCGAGTATTGCCAATAACACAAGGAATTGTAAAACTACCGGGATCTTTGCATTTAGGGGGCAGTTTACGTTGCAAGACGGCTGAGACATTTCACTTACCTTTACAACCTCCTTGTTCGAAATTCTCTTCCTAGTTGTGCAAAGTTCTTTTAAAAACTTGGCATACCTTGGAACTTGTTTAATTGTATCCAAGAGCGGTATATTGACTTGTACTTTTCTAAACGTTTCCAGAATGTCCTTTTCAGCCTCCTCCTTCTTTGATTGCATGAATATGTGAGGAAAAGGCACATTCGAAGGAATAACGTTAGAAGGAATTGAATTTGGAACAACCTTACCTTTATTGGACGAGTTAGAGTGCTTAGGAGGTTGTGGCAAGGGTGGAGCAACCCTTGCCGTGGGTTTGTCATGCTCCTCCTCTTCGATCAGCAGCTTTTCATCTTCGTTTGGACTTGATTTGGATGGTTATGGGTATGTTCCAACCTCCTTGCCACTTCTCAACATGATTGCCTTGGTGGTTTCAAATCCTCATTTCAGATTGATAACGGTTAAGCTTGGTAGTTTGCCTTCTTCTCTGATTTGTCCCAAGAATTCTGTCATTTCCCCATTTGTGTCTTCAATTCGTTCACCTCTTTGGCTTGATTTTGCACCTCTTTGGCGTAATTGTGCATTTCTTTGGTTTGATTTTGCTGCCCCTGTGCCAAAGTGGTTAGTAATTGAATAACTTGATCATTATTGATGCGATGTAAAACAGCACACAAATTAAACCCTCTTGTTGACAATTGTAGTAAAGATGCAAGTAGGGATCATTCTAGACAAGGGATTAGGATGGATTGCTAATCTATGTAAAACTGACTTAAAAACACAAAATAAGACTTAAACACATCTAACAAGACTCACAAGACTCAAAACAAACTTAACAGACTCAAAACAGACACTAGGGACTTTGGACGAATTCCTAACTTTACTTAACTCAAAACACTAAAAGACACAAGTTTAGACAGATTCTAACTAAGTTGACACAAGAAAGATGGGGGGTTTGGGTTTTGGACGAATTTAAAGTGAAATCAAAACAGAAACTAGAACTAGACAGATTTGCATGAAATTGGTGAATTGGCTGGATGATGGGCTAGCTAGAGGGTTCTTCTCCACACATGACACACTTGCATACAAATTGATCTCTAGTTGCTTTTTCAATAAACCATGAACCTCAATGCCCTAGATTAACCGTGATGCACTAATTAAACCTCAGATTTTCCTTAAGTTATTGAATTGGACGGATAACGCATACAACAACCCAAAACATTCTTCACAAGTCCCCTACATGAACTGCAGAATAGAGATGCAAGCAAAGATCATTAAGCTTCGTGGAAATCATAAGCATTGACAAAGCACTCGTAACTATTAAATGCATGATACTTATGCTAGGAATTTACTTAACGCGATCGTTTATATGTCACATCCCGGCCCGGGCTCGACCACTTCCCGGGCTCGCTCCACCACCGTAGCACGATATTGTCCACTTTGGGCCCCGACCACGCCCTCACGGTTTTGTTTTTGGGAACTCACGAGCAACTTCCCAGTGGGTCACTCATCATGGGAGTGCTCTGGCCCCCTTCCCGCTTAACTTCGGAGTTCCTACGGAACCCGAAGCCAATGAGTTCCCAAAAGGCCTCGTA
This sequence comes from Heteromeles arbutifolia, assembly GCA_024362995.1. Classification (NCBI taxonomy): domain Eukaryota; kingdom Viridiplantae; phylum Streptophyta; class Magnoliopsida; order Rosales; family Rosaceae; genus Heteromeles; species Heteromeles arbutifolia. The sequence goes on from JANCRC010000012.1 coordinate 22,591,415, forward strand.
CTAGGTAGGGATGGGAATATACATTTAAGGATCACTCCCATAGGCAATGTGGGATGTTACAATTCACCCCCCTTAGGGGCCCGACGTTCTCGTCGGCACACACGCGGCCAGGGTTAGGCTCTGATACCATTTGTCACATCCCGGCCCGAGCTCGACCACTTCCCGGGCCCGCTCCACCACCGTAGCACGATATTGTCCGTTTTGGGCCCCGGCCACGCCCTCACGGTTTTGTTTCTGGGAACTCACGAGCAACTTCCCCAGTGGGTCACCCATCATGGGAGTGCTCTGGCCCCCTTCTCGCTTTAACTTTGGAGTTCCTACGGAACCCGAAGCTAGTGAGTTCCCAAAAGGCCTCGTGCTAGGTAGGGATGGGAATATACATTTAAGGATCACTCCCCTGGGCGATGTGGGATGTTACATTATAAGCGACCTCCACTACTTGTGAATATAAGTTTGTAACGATTAGGTGAAACTCCCTTATATTCTAGCATCAAATTCATGCATGCAAACTAAGTATGCATCCTCAATCAACATACAAGAATAAGTTATCAATCAAGCAATTAAGTAAATTGCATTCACGATTTATGAAATCACAACTGGAAGTAATCAATTCATATTGCAAATATATTCATGGTTTCGAAATTCCCCCTAGCTAAGAGGGGTTTAGTTCCTCATGTTCGTAAAACAAAGATAATTGAATTTAAACATTGAAAACAAAAGATAGATTACACCTAAGAATGATCTAGCAATCCAAACTTGAATGGCAAGCACTCCAAGGGTCCTCCTTCTTCTCTTTCCTGTGGCACAAGGATTGGGTGAAGGTTTGAGTGGTGAATTGTGGTGGTGGATGGATGTAGGTGAGTTATGGTGAAGGATGGAGGGTGTAGATGGTCCAAGGAAAGCTTTGATGTGCGGCAAGGCTCGTTATTTATAAAGGAAAGAAATGGCACGACTTAGAATTAAATTGGAAAGGTTTAGGACTCCAAATCCTCCAGAAAAAGGGTAACAAATCAGAATCCCAATAGGAAAAAGGGTAAGTAGGGTGCAGTAGGTCTAGAAAGAAAAGGAAAATGTTTGCCTTGCCTGGCAAAGGAAAGGGAAAGGGGAATGTAGTGCGGCAAGTAATAGAGATAGGACTAGGTATTCTAGAACCCTATATTTAAGTGTCCTAAATTATTTAGGAAGCCCCCTGTGGCTGGAACCTTAGTAGATTAGGATTAAGATTTGACTAAGTCAAAATAGGGTAAGTTTGACTAGTCAATCCTTCTTTTTGCTGGATTCCTTTCTTCAAAATCTTTGACTTAAGTCATCAAGCACATTCCTAATGCTTCTTGAACATCAATTTCGTCCATCCACCTTGGTCCAAGCATGTGCGATCCATTCCAAGCCCAAAACTGCTCCAAAAGGCACCAAAATGCACTTTCTTGCCACTTTAGCCCTTTGGACCTACAAACACACGAAAATAGCTTAAAATACTAAAATAACTAAGAAATAACAACGTAAATGCAAGGAAACAAGTTAACCAAGTCGCATAAATATGCTCCTATCAAATAGCCCCACACTTAGCTTTTGCTAGTCCTCGAGCAAAACAAAACGAACAAAAGAAATAAAACACAATCTAAACCTTCCAACATTTGCCTTAGGGATTTCCAATGCACATGACATATTAAAAATCATCACTTACACAGATTTTGGTCATCCTTACCCTTAAGCACATACTTAATCACAGTCACCATTCACTAACTCACATTTAATCAATTAAAACAACATTTTGAATGTAGTAACATGCCTTAGAGAATTCCCTCAATTTCGTGCTAGATATGCACTCAATTTTCACTCAGATTTTCTAACTACACTCCCTACACTAAGTATATGTGAGAAGATTGATGTAAACATGAAAACGAACACTCACATATGTTGTAACAAGGAAAGCACTTTTCTGGAGTTATGAATGAATATGATCTCATGAACGGAATGCTACTACTTAGATGCAAGAACAAGGGATTCCATATGCTTATACCAATTTCAAACTCCACATATTGCACACATAACACTCAAGATAGAAGCGTAAGGGTTGTAACGGGGCTAAAGGTATTAGCTAACAAAGAAAGGTAAGGAAAAACAAAGGTTCTTAAAGAAATAGTAAGTAAAGCAATGAAATCACTCTTAGAATTCACTTTTGAATGTATCACTCAACTTTGAACAAAAGGGAAGTTTTACACATTTTAGGGCCAGATTCAATGTTTTGGACCCTTTCTTCAACAATCAACACTTGTGAACTTATTCTCACTTATTTTCCAACTCTTTTTTATTCTTTTCACAACTTTTCTTTTCCTTTTTCTTTTTCCAAGAATTTTCTTTTTATTTTCACCCGTGTCTTATTTATTTCTTTTCTTGGCACACTAACACACAAAAATCCCTTCCCCCACACTTGTTTTTCTGCATAATGTTTATCAAAAGGAATTCTCTCTAAGTCATGCTTCACTATTTTTTAAGAACAAGGGTATCGATAGTCCTATACTAGGCTAGGTAAGGATAATGTGGCTAACAAGGAAAATAGGCTAAATAAGGCCCAAAAAGGGTTAAACCTACAAAACATATGAAATAGGGGTATGGCTATTTGGCTCTGGTTCACTAAACAACTTCATCTTGTTTATGTGTTATGCAATTCAATGTTATCCTTTGAATGAGACAGATATGAGTTCTAGCATTTGGATCTATAATGATGACAACACATTCTAAGTACCAACCAAGCAAAGAATAATGAGATCATGCAACGACTTTAGAAAACAAAGAATCACATATTAATAACTCTCCAAAGAAGGTAAAGGTGATGTGAAAATTAACTTGACACACAAATTAAACCCTCTTTTCGACAGTTGTAGTATATGTATAAGTAGGGATCGTTTTGGACCGGGGATTAGGAGGAAGTGCTAAACACTTGAAACTGACTCAAAAATGTAAAAACAAAGTTTAAGACACTAAACTAGACTCAAACAATGCAAAACTAACTTCTAAAACACTAAAACAACTCAAAAGACTCAAAACAGCACAAAAACACTCAAACCTGCCTAAAAACACAAATTGGGCAGTTTTGAGCTCTGAACACTACTTTAGACGAAAATAAGGTTTTAACTTGACTCAAAAGACTAAAAGAAAAAAGATTTAGACTCTAAAAACAAGACTTAAAAGCAAGGGGGATTGTTTTGACGAAATTGAAATTAAAACCGAAACTTGTAACCAAACTTTAAAGAAAGACGATTTTTTGATGAAATTGAGAAAGGTGAAAGGCTAGTTAGAGGGATCCTCATCCACACATGAACATATGTATACAACTTGATTCCTAGTTACTCTTTCGATAAACCATGAATGACAATGTTTCGAATTAATTGTATTGAAGTAATCAATTCCCAAATTTCCCTAGATTCATTGAATTGAATGGATAACGCATCACAACCAAATTATTCTTTCTCAAACTCCCTAACTATGGAATACGCATGATAGAGACATTCAACAAAGATCATTAAGTTCAATGGAAATCATAAACATTGACAAGGCATTCATAACTATGGAAAACGAATGTTAATCCAGCCTAGGGTTTACTTAACATGATTGTGACTAGCAACCTTTACTACTTGTGAATATAAGTTCATAACGATTAGGTGAAATTCCCTTATATCCTAGCATCAAATTCATGCATGTAAACTAAGTATGCATCCTTAATCAACACACAAGAACAAGTTCTTAATAAAACAGATAAGTAAACCACATTCACAATTTATGAAATCGTAACTGGAGTAAATCAAATCATAAGAAACATATATCCATGGCTTCAGATTCCCCCCCTAACTAATAGGGGTTTAGTTCCTCATGATAGCAATTAAACAAAGAAAACTGAATTGAAACATTAAAAACAAAGATAGACAACACCTAAGAACGCTCCAGCAATTCAATGCTTTGAATGACAGTCACGACTTAGAATGGCACCTTCTCCTTCCTTCCTTGAATAGTTGCAGCACAAGAGGGGTTTTCTGGGTTTGGGGATGGGTTTGGTGAAGGATGGATGATGATGAATGGTGTGGGGGTATTTATAGAGAGGGCTGCGGATGAATGGGTGTGTGTAGGCAGAGAATGAATGGAAGGCTTCCTCTTAAATGGCACGGCAAAGATGGCTATTTATAGGGGTTAAGGTGCGGCATAAAGGGTTTAGGAATCAGGGAAGAATTACACAACCTAAACCCATCAGGAATAGGCCATCTAGAAGGTAGGAAACTCCAAAGGACAAGGAGTTCTTGCGGTAGATATTGGTGGTGACTCAGCAGGAAATTTGATCTTCTGGAAGGAACTAAAACCACCTAGGAAAAGGGATAAGGGTGCGGCAAGCCTAAATTAAGTGTCCCCCAATCAGAAAATAAACCCTCATTGTACCAGGAATTGAATTAGAAAAGGATTAGGATAGGATAAGGTTAGTTAAGATAGGATAAGGATTGGATAAGATAAGATAAGATAAGGTTGTTTGGATAATGTTTTGGATAATTCTCCTTCTTTTGAGCTGATTCCTTATCTTCAATGATTTGAATTTATTTCTCCAACCTTGAAACATATTCCTAGCTCCATTTGAACTCCAAATTCGTCCATCTTCTTGCCCATTGCTTGTGCTATCCATTCCAAGCCCAGATTTGCTCTAAAATGCTCCAAAATGCATCTTTTTACCAACTTTGCTTCTTGGACCTAAAACCACACGAAAATGACTTTAAACACTATACTAAGCAACAAATAGCTAAGTAAATGCAAGAAAACACACTAACTAAGTAGCATAAATATGCTCCTATCAAATTCCCCCACACTTAGCTTTTGCTAGTCCTCGAGCAAAACAAAACAAACAAAACATAACCTAAACCTTCCAACGTTCACCTCAGGGATTTCCAATGAAACATAACATGTTAAAAATCATTACTTACATAGATTTTAGTTATCCCTACCCTCGAGCACATACTTAATCACAGTTACCATTCACTAGCTCGCATCTAATCAATTAAAACAACTTTTTGAATGTAGTAACATGCCTTAGAGAATCCCTCAATTCCTCACAAGATATACACTCTATTTTCACACAGATTTTCTAACTACACTCCCTACACTAGTTATATGTGAGAAGATTGATGTAATAAGAAAACTAATACTCACATATGTATTATAGCAAAGAAAGCAATTTCTGGAATGCATGTTTATATACGATCTCATGAATGGAATGCCACTACTTAGACGCGAGAACCAGTGACACCATATGCTCAAACCAAATTCAAACTCCACAAATTGAAACACACAATACTCAAGATTAAAGTCAAGGGTTGTAACGGAGCTTGGGGAGTTGGCTAACAACGAAAGGATAGGAAAAACAAACGTTCTTAAAGCAATAGTAAGCAAAGTAATGAATATGACACTTAGAACTCCCTTTAGCATGCAGAAATCAACTTTTAAACACAAAGGGAAGATTCAAGCAACAATTAGGGCCGGATTCAATGTTTTGGACCCTTCCTTCAACAAACAACACTCGAGAACTCTTCTTCACATCTTTTCAACTCCTCTTTCATTCTTTTCACAACTTTTTCTTTTTTTCTTTCTTTTTTCTACGAATTTTTCTTCTTTTTTTTTTTTTTCTTTTTTCTTTTCTTTGCCGTGCCTCATTCAAGACTTTGGCACACCCACAACAAAACTCACTTCCCCCACACTTGTTTTCTGCCAAACAATGATCAAAAGGAATTCATATTGAGTCATGCGTTACTATGCTTCAAGAACAAAGGTATGGATGGTCCTAATCTAGGCTAGGTGAGGATAATGTGGGTTAACAAAGAACATAGGCTAAACAAGGCTCAACGGGGTTAAAACCTACAAAACACAATGAAATAGGGAGATACGGCAATTTCCCTATGGTGGTCACTACACAACTTCATCTTGAATATGTGTTATGCAAATCAATAACATGCTTAGAATGAATTGGGCATGAGTTCTAGTGTTTGGAACTAAATGATGAAACGCCTTCTAAGTAGCAACCAAGCAAAGAATGATGAGATCATGCAACGACTTTAGAAAACAATAAATGCACAGATTCTTAACTCTCCAAAGAACGTTAAAGGCTCAAGTCTCTCAGGGTTGTAGCGTTAATTTGAGTTTCTTCCTTCAAGCATGTTACAAAAACTGATTTTATCCTTTTTGTGATTACATGTGAATTCATGAATGTCAACTATAACCAAGCATAAACCAAAGAGCATATCAAACTTCCATCCATGTTTGTAACTTTTTGTTAACAGTTATGCAATTAAAAACCAAATCCTCATCATTGTGTTGGAAGGTACCCTAAGACACAAAAACACAAAAACGACTCAAAAACGACTCTTTTTTTGGTACTTTGCTAAATTTTCGTATTTTTCTTTCAAGACACATAAAAATACTTCAAAACACACTAAAAACACTCAAAAACAGTGAAAAACAACCTTAGAAGTGATAGGTGATAAAAACCCACGAATTTTTTTCAATGAAAACACTTGTTTACCCCCCCCCCACTTAAACCAAACATTGTCCTCAATGTTCCAAGCATAGACTCACAGAAAGCAAACAGCAAACAACACAACTAACTAACATAACAAATATGGCAAAGGAAAAGCAATAAAGAGTAGGGTTTAGAAACGCAAATCTGGTTGTGGAGCTGGAGAGGTCCTAGGTCTTCTTTATTTGCATGGGTTGCCTCCCAAGAAGCGCTTGCTTTAACGTCTTCCAGCCGGACAAACCTTCCTTCTACTCTTCAATGGGGCCCACGGCATTGAAGGATGTGTCCTCAGCAATGTGCTCTTCAAAGTGCTCATAATATGGCTTCAATCGATGTCCATTCACTTTGAACTCTTGTCCGGTCTTTAAACTTTGAATTTGGACTGCACCATGAGGAAAAACATTAATAACCACAAAAGGACCAATCCACTTAGAACGCAACTTACCCGTAAACAATCGAAGGCGAGAATTGAAAAGTAACACTTTCTGCCCTATAGAGAACGTCTTGCTACGAATCATCTTGTCATGGAATGCCTTCGTTTTCTCCTTGTAGATCCGTGCATTCTCATAAGCTTCATTCCTAATTTCTTCTAGCTCATTCAATTGAAGCTTCCTATGAAGACCTGCGGCATCAATGTCCATGTTGAATGTTTTGACGGCCCAATGTGCACGATGTTCTAACTCGACGGGAAGATGACATGGTTTCCCATAGACTAGTCAAAATTGGGACATTCCAATTGGGGTTTTATAGGCAGTGCGATATGCCCACAATGCATCATTCAAACGCAAGCTCCAATCCTTCCGAGTTGGTCCAACCGTCTTCTCCAAAATCTGCTTGATTTCCCGATTCGAAACCTCGGCTTGCCCACTTGTTTGAGGATGATAAGGTGTGGCAACCTTGTGCGTGACATTATACTTCTTGAGCAGCGCCTCAATGGTTCGATTGCAAAAATGGGAACCCCCATCACTGATTAGGACTCTTGGCATTCCAAACCTTGCAAATATGTTAGTCTTAACAAAATCTGCAACTACTTTAGAATCATTAGTTCGGGTGGTTTTTGCTTCCACCCATTTCAACACATAATCCACAGCAAGCAAAATGTAAAGGAAACCATGTGAGGAAGGAAAAGGACCCATGAAATCAATACCCCATACATCAAAGATTTCAACACTAAATATGGGGTTTTGCGGCATTTGTTGTTTAGGACCTATATTGCCAGTTCTTTGACATCTATCACAAGTCATACAAAAAGTTCTAGCATCTCTAAAGATAGTAGGCCAATAAAATCCACATTCTAAAACTTTATGTGCTGTTCTTTGAGTACCAAAGTGACCTCCACATTCATAAGTGTGACAGAAAGTTAAAATTGAATTAAACTCAGAATCATGTACACACCTACGTCGAACCTGATCAGGGCAATATTTCCACAAGTATGGGTCATCCCAAACATAAAAACGTGCATCCTTTTGAAGTTTATCACTTTGGTGCTTGTTTAGCTCTCTTGGAATGTGTTTAGACACCAAATAATTCACTATATCAGCATATTATGGCTCACTTACCTTGATGGACAGCAGCTGCTCATCTGGGAATGTCTCTTGGATAGGCACGGCATCCTCCTCATGCACCATATGGCTCAAGTGATCAGCCACCACGTTTTCACTCCCTTTCTTATCCCGGATTTCAATGTCGAACTCTTGGAGAAGGAGCATCCAGCGAATGAGTCTTGGTTTGGCCTCTTTCTTGGTGAACAAATACTTTAAAGCTGCATGGTCAGTGTAAATAATGACTTTAGTACCAAGTAAATATGAACGAAACTTATCTAAAGCAAACACAACAGCAAGAAGTTCTTTTTCAGTGGTGGAGTAATTCAATTGAGCATCATTCAAGGTCCGGGATGCATAATAGATGACGTGTGGCTTCTTGTCCTTTCTTTGTCCCAAGACAGCTCCTAATGCATAATCTGAAGTGTCACACATAAGCTCATACGGAAGGCTCCAATCTGGTGGAACTATGATAGGGGCCGAAGTTAGCATCTCCTTGAGGTGTTTGAACGCCTTCTCACACTCCTCGTTGAAGTCAAAAGCCATATCTTTCTGGAGGACACGACAAAGAGGGTTTGAAATCTTTGAAAAATCCTTGATGAATCGCCTATAGAATCCTGCATGTCCAAGAAAAGAACGAACCTCTCTAACCGAAGTAGGAGAGGGTAAGTAGCGTACAAGATTTATTTTTGATTTATCAACTTCAATTCCCCTTTCTGAAACGATATGCCCTAAAACTAAGCCTTGCTTAACCATGAAGTGACATTTTTCCCAATTTAACACAAGGTTAGTTTCAACGCATCGTTTCAAGATTAATGTGAGATTTTCCAAACAACCATCAAACGAATCACCAAAGACACTAAAGTCATCCATAAATACCTCAATAATCTTCTCCACAAAATTTGAAAATATACTTACCATACATCTTTGGAAGGTGGCAGGTGCATTGCATAAACCGAATGGCATGCGACGATAGGCAAAGGTACCAAAAGGGCACGTGAAAGTGGTCTTTTCTTGGTCATTCGGAGCTATGACAATCTGATTATATCTAGAATAACCATCAAGAAAACAATAAAAAGAATGACCGGCTAACATTTCAAGCATTTGATCAATGAACGGCAAAGGGAAGTGGTCCTTCCTTGTGGTGGCATTGAGCTTCCTATAATCGATGCACACTCTCCAACCTGTTTGGATACGTGTGGGCACAAGTTCATTCTCAGCATTCTTCACCACAGTGACTCCGGATTTCTTTGGAACACATTGCACCGGTGAAACCCAACGACTATCCGAGATTGGATAAATCACTCCACAATCAAGAAGCTTGATAATCTCCTTCTTCACAACTTCCATCATTGGAGGGTTGAGTCGGCGTTGAGCCTCTCGAGTTGGTTTAGCCCCCTCCTCTAGAAGTATGCGATGCATGCATGTAGTAAGGCTAATTCCCTTAATATCGGCCAAAGTCCACCCAATGGCTGTTTTGTGTTCTTGCAACACCCGAACCAACTTTTCCTCCTCTATTGCCGTGAGTGATGAGGAGACAATGACGGGCAACGTCTCGTTATCTCCCAAAAAGACGTACTTTAAATGGTCCGGCAATGGTTTAAGCTCAAGTACGGGTGCCTGAATCACTGAGGGTAACAACTTATTAGTAGAAATGGGAATTGAAATTGGTTTTGAAGGCTTACCATGGTGTTGAGGCAATGACTCAAGTGCAGCAACCATCTCGGCCTCTTCTTCACTTCTAGGCACGGCAATATTGGGTTTTTGCCCAATTCCTTGTGCAATTGTTGTTTCAAGGGGATCCCTCTCCAAGGAATCAAGATAATCCTGGGCCAATTCATCGAATATATCAATAGAAAAACAAGAATGATCTTCATTAGGAAATTTGATAGTTTCAGAAAGATTGAAATCAATAACTTCCCCATCAAATTCCATTGTTAGAGTCCCTTTGAACACATCTATTTTGGTGCGGGCTGTTTTCATGAAATGTCTCCCAAGGAGGATCGGCAATGGGGTAGAATGGGGTGAATCCTCCATGTCAAGCACATAAAAGTCCGCTGGGAAAATCAAATTACCAACCTACACCAAAACATCTTCCAAAACACCTTTTGGATATGCATTAGAACGATCGGCTAATTGAATAATCACACCATCGTTTTTAAGCTCTCCTAAGTTCATAGATGCATATACAGAATATGGCATGACATTAATTGATGCACCTAAGTCTAACATGGCATGTTCAAACCGAGTATTGCCAATAACACAAGGAATTGTAAAACTACCCGGATCTTTGCATTTAGGGGGTAATTTCCTTTGTAACACAGCAGAAACGTTCTCACTTACTTGAACCACCTCTTTGTTCGAAATCCTTCTCCTTGTTGTACAAAGCTCTTTCAAAAATTTAGCATACCTTGGAACTTGCATTATGACATCAAGGAGTGGGATATTGACTTGAACTTTCAGGAATGTCTCTAGAATGTCTTTCTCGGCTTCTTCTTTCTTTGATTGCCTAAACCTGCCAGGAAAAGGTACATTTAGTGGAATGGAACTAGAAAAATTCGAATTTGGACTTACCTTGGTGGGTTGGGATGGCTTAGAGGCATTAGGTGGGTGCGGCATTGACTGGTCGTCTTTGGCCGTGGGTTTTGCTCCATGATCCTCTTCTTGTAGCAGCTTTTCATCCTCTTCTTGACTTGATTTGGATGGGTTGGGGTCACTTCCGACCTGTTTACCACTCCTCAACATGATTGCCTTGGCGGTTTCAAAGCCTCCTTTAGGATTAACAACGGTTCAACTAGGCAATCTTCCTTGTTCTCTAATCTGCCCCATGAATTCCGCAATTTGCCCCATTTGCTTTTCCAAATTGTCCACCCTTTTGTCTTGCATTTGCCTTTCTTTGTTTTGAGTTTGTACTTCCTGCGTCAAAGTAGTAAGTAACTTAACAACTTGATCATTATCCAAAGACATACCTGAGTTTGTTGGGGCAGATTGCATTTGGGTTTGATTTGGTACGAATGGGTTTGTATAAAAGCCCGGTGGTTGCTGCCTAAATCCTCCTTGTTGTTGGGGTTGTTGAGGCTCCCTCCACTTGAAATTTGGGTGATCCCTCCAACCCGGATTGTATGTGTTTGAATATGGATCATTGCGTGGCTGATTTTGACTCCCAAAACCCATGGCATTGGCAGATTCCCAGCCTCTATTCTCAATCAATTAAGGGCATTGGTCAGTGAGATGTCCTTGCATAGAGCACACGCCACAAACACTTTGTCCATGTATCTTCATTCCCTCGTCCATCTGAGAAACAATAGAAGTAAGGTTAGCTAATTGGGATTGAATGTCGGCCATAGAACTTACCTCATTCACTCCTTGCCGTGGGGTGTCTCTTTGCCCAAGTCCTTCGTATTGTTGTGCATTCAACGCTCGATTGGCAATTAGGGTCTTTGCAGCCATGGGTGTTTTGTCAACCAATGCACCTCCCGCTAAGGCATCTAGCATTTGTCGCTCAATTGGAAGAAGTCCTTCATAGAAGTATTGCAGTAGAAGCTCTTCTTTCATTTGATGTTGAGGGCAGGAAGCGACAAGAGCTTTGAAACGCTCATAGTATGTTGGAAAGGACTCCCCTTGTTGTTGTTGAATGCCACTAATTTTCTTCTTTAAGAGAATGACCCTTGCGGTGGGGAAGATCTTCTCTAAAAACGCCATCTTCATGCTTTCCCAAGAAGTGACTGTTCCGGGTGCTAGTTCGTAAAGCCAATCTTTAGCCTTTTCCAAAAGAGAGAATGGAAAGGCTTTCATCATTAGAATGTTTCCATCGACATTGATGGGTGTCATGCTCGAACAAACCACTTCGAACTCCTTAAGATGCTTGTTTGGGTCTTCCATGGACATCCCATGGTATTTAGGGATGTGGTGCAACAAGCTTGACTTTAACTCAAACTTATCGGTCTTGCCTTGCGCAGCCGCGGGGTATTGAATGCAAAGGGGTGCGGCATTGGCCAACCCCGAGGCTGAAAGTTCCTTGATTGTACGATTATCCGCTGCCATGACTTCTTCTTCCTCTTCAAATTCAGATTCGGCCTCTGAACTTGAACTAGGTTCACTAGGTTCTGGATGCCTCCTCTTCCTTCTCAATGTTTGTTCAAAATCGTCGTCAAACTCCAAGATATGCTCACAAACTGGTTGAGAACTTCGAGTCATAAACTAGTACCTGCAACAAGAAAACAAAAACAGAAATTAGAAATCAAAGTAAAAGAAATAAAACACACGGCAACAAGGGATTAGCAAAAATTTGCTAATCCCCGGCAACAGCGCCAAAATTTGATGTGAAAATTAACTTGACACACAAATTAAACCCTATTTTCGACAGTTGTAGTATATGTATAAGTAGGGATCGTTCTGGACCGGGGATTAGGAGGGATTGCTAAACACTTGAAACTGACTCAAAAACGTAAAAACAAAGTTTAAGACACTAAACTAGACTCAAACAATGCAAAACTAACTTCTAAAACACTAAAACAACTCAAAAGACTCAAAACAGCACAAAAACACTCAAAACTGCCTAAAAACACAAACTGGGCAGTTTTGAGCTCTGAACACTACTTTGGACGAAAATAAGGTTTTAACTTGACTCAAAAGACTAAAAGAAAACAGATTTAGACTCTAAAAACAAGACTTAAAAGCAAGGGGGATTGTTTTGACGAAATTGAAATTAAAACCAAAACTTGTAACCAAACTTTAAAGAAAGACGATTTTTTGATGAAATTGAGAAAGGTGAAAGGCTAGTTAGAGGGATCCTCATCCACACATGAACATATGTATACAACTTGATTCCCAGTTACTCTTTCGATAAACCATGAATGACAATGTTTCGAATTAATTGTATTGAACTAATCAATTCCCAGATTTCCCTAGATTCGTTGAATTGAATGGATAACGCATCACAACCAAATTATTCTTTCTCAAACTCCCTAACTATGGAATACGCATGATAGAGACATTCAACAAAGATCATTAAGTTCAATGGAAATCATAAACATTGACAAGGCATTCATAACTATGGAAAACGCATGTTAATCCAGCCTAGGGTTTACTTAACATGATTGTGACTAGCAACCTTTACTACTTGTGAATATAAGTTCATAACGATTAGGTGAAATTCCCTTATATCCTAGCATCAAATGCATGCATGTAAACTAAGTATGCATCCTTAATCAACACACAAGAACAAGTTCTTAATAAAACAGATAAGTAAACCACATTCAGAATTTATGAAATCGTAACTGGAGTAAATCAAATCATAAGAAACATATATCCATGGCTTCAGATTCCCCCCCCTAACTAGTAGGGGTTTAGTTCCTCATGATAGCTGATAGGAGCATATTTATGCGACTTAGTTAGCTTGTTTTCATGCATTTACGTTGTTAGTTCTTAGTTAATTTTGTATTTTAAGCTATTTTCGTGTATTTGTAGGTTCAAAGTGTCAAGATGGCAAAAAGAGGCAATTTGGAGCATTCTAGAGCATTTTTGGGCCAAGATTGGGTAGTGCAAGCATGGAGGCAAGTTGATGGACGAAATTGAAGATATAAAGGCTTGAAATCATCTAAGAAGATGGAAGAAAGAAATTGAAGATAAAGAAGATAAGGAATCAGCTCAAAAGAAGGAGAATTATCCAAAACATTATCTAAAACAACCTTATCTTATCTTATCTTACCCAATCCTTATCTTATCTCACCTTATCTTATCCTAATCTTATCCTAACCTGTTTTCTTCAGTTTAGGGGACTTAAAACCTGATTTCTAGAAGTCCTATCCATTCCCCTACAAAAGTGGCGCCCCAAACTCTTCTAGAAACCCCAAAATCTGCCCAGAAAACCCCTCTTGTGCCGCAGCTATTCAAGGAAGGAGAAGGTGCCACTCTAAGTCGTGACAATTGCTGGAGCGTTCTTAGGTGTTGTCTATCTTTGTTTTTAATGTTTCAATTCAGTTTTCTTTGTTTAATTGCTATCATGAGGAACTAAACCCCTATTAGTTAGAGGGGGAATTTGAAGCCATGAATATATGTTTCTTATGATTTGATTTACTCCCGTTATGATTTCATAAATTGTGAATGTGGTTTGCTTAACTGTTTTATTAAGAACTTGTTCTTGTGTGTTGATTAAGGATGCATACTTAGTTTACATGCATGAATTTGATGCTAGAATATAAGGGAATTTCACCTAATCGTTATGAACGTATATTCACAAGTAGTAAAGGTTGCTAGTCACAATCATGTTAAGTAAACCCTAGGCTGGATTAACATGCGTATTCCATAGTTATGAATGCCTTGTCAATGTTTATGATTTCCATGGAACTTAATGATCTTTGATATGTATCTCTATCATGCGTATTCCATAGTTAGGGAACTTGATAAGAATAATTTGGTTGTGATGCGTTATCCATTCAATTCAATGAACTTAGGGAAATCTGGGAATTAATTAGTTCAATACAATTAATTCGGAACATTGTCATTCATGGTTTATCGAAAGAATAACTGGGAATCAAGTTGTATGCATATGTTTATGTGTGGATAAGGATCCCTCTAACTAGCCATTCACCCATTCAAATCACCAATTTCGTGCCTTTTTAAGTTGTCTTTACAATTTTGTTTGTTTAAGTTTAAATTCGTTCAAAAACAAATCCCCCTTTATTTTGAAGTGTTAGAATAGTTAAAATCTGTTTTGATTTGTGTTTTTAAGTGTCTTGAGTCAAGTTAAAATCTATTTTCGTCCAAAGTAGTGTTTAGAGTTCAAAACTGCCCAGTTTGTGTTTTTAGGCAGTTTTGAGTGTTTTTGTGCTGTTTTGAGTCTTTTGAGTTGTTTTAGTGTTTTAGAATTTAGTCTTGCATTCTTTGAGTCTAGTTTAGTGTTTTAAACTTTGTTTTTACGTTTTTGAGTCAGATTCAAGTGTTTAGCAATCCCTCCTAATCCCCGGTCCAGAACGATCCTACTTATACATATACTACAACTGTCAAGAAGAGGGTTTAATTTGTGTGTCAAGTAATTCTCACATCAAATTTTGGCGCCGTTGCCGGGGATTAGCAAATTTGCTAATCCCCCGTGTTTCTGTTTGTGTTTTTATTTTTACGTTTGAGTTTTTGATTTTGTGTCGTTTTGTTTTCTTTGTTTCAGGTACTAGACATGGCAATTGCCAACATTCAAGCTCAATTGGCCAATCTTACTTCTCAATTGTCCCAGATTGCCAAAAGAACCACATTGCACACTGCCCCTACATTTAATGTACCCTATGGGCAAGGACATCAAACTCGTCAATTCACTGCAAACGGAGGTGCTTGGGGTTATCAAAGCCATAACCAATCAAGGGACAACATGTTTTCCAACGCTTACAATTCGGATTGGAGAGATTATTCAGATTATATGTGGGAGGAACCTCAACAAATTCAACAAGGTGGATATTGGCAGCAAGATGAGGAGTTCTATTCAAGATCTGTGCAGCCACCACAACCTCCCCCACAACAATTCCAATCGAATTCAAGTATGCCTATGAGTTATGATGAAATTCGTGACGTACTAACCTCTTTGAAGCAGGGCTCACAACAAGAAGGGTATTGGCAGCCATCTGAGGAGATCTATCAAAAGCCATATGAACCACCACAGCCTCAACCTGCCCAAACCAAATCAGGTTCGTCCGTTGATAATGATAGAATTCTTCAAGTACTAACCTCTTTGACGCAGGACATACAGAGCATAAAGAATCAAGCTAAAGAGGTGGCCGAATTGAAGAAACAAATGGGGCAAATGGCTGAATTCATGGGCCAATTCAGAGAACAAGGCAGATTGCCTAGTTCAACCGTTGTTAATCCTAAAGGAGGATTTGAAACCGCCAATGCAATCACGTTGAGAAGTGGTAAGCAGGTTGGAACTGATTCACAGCCATCTAGATCAAGTCAAGAAGAGGACACAAAGCTGCAATTGGAGGAGGATGAATCACCCAAACCCACGGCAAGGAAAGAGACATCTTTGCCGCAGCCATCCCCAACCATCAAGGTAAGTTCCAATATGAATTCTTCTAGCTCTACTCCACTAATTGTGCCCTTTCCTGGCAGGTTGCGGCAATCAAAGAAAGAGGATGCTGAAAAAGACATTCTAGAGACATTCCGGAAAGTTCAAGTCAATATCCCACTCCTTGATGCAATAAAGCAAGTCCCAAGGTACGCTAAGTTTCTGAAAGAGCTTTGTACAACAAGGAGAATGATTTCTAACAAAGAAGTGGTTCAAGTAAGTGAGAATGTCTCTGCTGTTTTACAAAGGAAATTACCCCCTAAATGCAAAGATCCGGGTAGTTTTACAATTCCTTGTGTTATTGGAAATACTCGTTTTGAATCTGCCATGTTAGACTTAGGTGCATCTATAAATGTCATGCCATATTCTGTTTATGCATCTATGAATTTAGGAGAGCTTAAAAATGATGGTGTTATTATCCAATTAGCCGATCGATCTAATGTATACCCAAAAGGCGTTTTGGAAGATGTTTTGGTGCAGGTAGACCACTTGATTTTTCCTGCAGATTTCTATGTGCTTGACATGGAGGATTCAGACCATTCCCATCCATTACCACTCTTACTTGGCCGACCATTCATGAAAACAGCCCAAACCAAGATTGATGTGGCCAAGGGAACGTTAACTATGAAGTTTGGTGGTGATAAGATTAAATTTAATGTTTCTAAGTCTGTTGAGAATCCTAACATTGTTCGTTCTTGTTTTGCCATGGATCAAATAAAAAAGATAGGGCCGGACCGTTCAAGCACAAATGATACATCAAGAACCATACAAAACGAGGGAATTGGAGTGGAGCACAAGGACCATACAGCCACTGCCCTCAAAATGCCCCAATTGGTTGAAAATATCATGGGCAAGAATGTTCATAGTGCTGCCACTTCATTGCAGTACATTGGTAAGCCATCTATTCCAGATTCAATTCCCATTTCAACTAATAGGTTGTTACCTTGTATGGTGCAGATTCCCAATCAAATCCAAGTTGGTGGGCATGATTACATTGATTTTAGGATGTTCAATGCCACAATCCGGAAGGATCACTATCCCTTACCATTCAAAGATCCAATGCACGAGCTGTTTGAGGAGCATGTGGTGGAAGAACTACCTCTGCATGCCCTGGGTACCATGGGAACTTAAATGAAAGGTTCGTCCGGCTGGAAGACGTTAAAGCAAGCGCTTCTTGGGAGGCAACCCATGCAAATAAAGACGACCGAGGAACTCTCCGGCTCCACAACCAGATTTGCGTTTCTAAACTCTCTCTCTTTATTGCTTTTCCTTTGCCATTTTGTTATGTTAGTTAGTTGTGTTGATTGCTGTTTGCTTTCTGTGAGTATATGTTTGAAACATTGAGGACAATGTTTGGTTTAAGTGTGGGGGGGTAACAAAGTGTTTTTTGCATGAAATTCGTGGGTTTTTATCACCTATCACTTTGAATGTTGTTTTCAGTGTTTTTAAGTGTTTTTAAGCTGTTCTGGAGTCTTTTAGTGTGTTTTGACAAGAAAATCCGAAAATACCATAAAAATTTGAAAAATTGTTTTGAAAAACCCAAAAAGAGTTGTTTTTGTGTGTTTGTTTGTGTCTTAGGGTACCTTCCAACACAATGATGAGGATTTGGTTTTTAATTGCATAACTGTTAAAGAAAGTTATAAACATGGATGAAAGTTTGATATGCTCTTTGGTTTATGCTTGGTTGTAGTTAACATTCATGAATTCACATGTAATCACAAAAAAAAAAAAAAGGATAAAATCAGTTTTTGTAACATGCTTGAAGGAAGTAACTCAAACTAACGCTACAACCCTGAGAGACTTGAGCTTAAAACGTTCTTTGGAGAGTTAAAAATCTGTGCATTCTTTGTTTTCTAAAGTCGTTGCATGATCTCATTATTCTTTGCTTGGTTGCTACTTAGAAGGCGTTTCATCATTTAGTTCCAAATACTAGAACTCATACCCGTTTCATTCAAAGCATGAAATTGATTAGCATAACACATAATCAAGATGAAGTTGTTTAGTTTAAAACCAGAGCTAAAAAGCCTAACCCTTTGCATATGTATTGTAGGTTTAACCCTTTTTGAGCCTTGTTTAGCCTATGTTCTTTGTTTACCCACATTATCCTTACCTAGCCTAGATTAGGACCATCCTTACCCTTGTTCTTAAGGCGTAGCTAAGCATGACCTAAGAATGAATTCCCTTTGTTCGTTATTTGGGCGGCAAAACAAGTGTGGGGGAAGGGATTTATGTGTCTGATTGTGTGCCAACAAAGTATCAAACGAGGGCACGGGTGAAGAAGCAGAAAGAAAAGGAAAAAAAAAAAAAAAAAAAAAAAAAAAAGAAAAAGAAAAAAAAAAAAAGAAAAATTCGTGTGAAAAAGAAAAGGAAAAGAAAAGTTGTGAAAAAGTATGAAAAGTGTTCAAAATAAGTGAGATTCAAGCTCACAAGTGTTGATTGTTGAAGAAGGGGTCCAAAAAGTTGAAATTGGCCCTAAGTATGTGTTTTCTTCCCCTTTGTGTTCAAAGTGTACGGCTGCATTCAAGAAAGGGAGTTCTAAGTGTCATATTCATTGCTTTGCTTGCTATTGCTTTAAGAACGTTCGTTTTCCTTACCTTTCTTTGTTAGCCAATACCCCCTAGCCCCGTTATAACCCTATACTTCAATCTTGAGTGTTGTGTGTTTCAATATGTGGAGTTTGGGATTGGTATGAGCATATGGTGTCCCTGGTTCTCGCATCTAAGTAGTAGCATTCCGTTCATGAGATCATATCTATACATGCATTCCAGAAATTGCTTTCTTTGTCATAAACATATATGTGAGTATTAGTTTCATGTTTACATCAATCTTCTCACATATAACTAGTGTAGGGAGTGTAGTCAGAAAATCTGTGTGATTGAGTGCATATCTAGTAAGGAATTGAGGGATTCTCTAAGGCATGTTACTACATTCAAAATGTTGTTTTAATTGATTAAATGCGGGCTAATGTGTGGTAACTTTGATTAAGTATGTGCTCAAGGGTAGGGATAACTAAAATCTGTGGGAGTAATGATCTTTGGCATGTTATGTATCATTGAAGATCCCTGAGGTGAACGTTGGAAGGTTTAGGTTACGTTTTGTTTGTTTTGTTTTGCTTGAGGACTAGCAAAAGCTAAGTGTGGGGGAATTTGATAGGAGCATATTTATGCGACTTAGTTAGCTTGTTTTCATGCATTTACGTTGTTAGTTCTTAGTTAATTTTGTATTTTAAGCTATTTTCGTGTATTTGTAGGTTCAAAGTGTCAAGATGGCAAAAAGAGGCAATTTGGAGCATTCTAGAGCATTTTTGGGCCAAGATTGGGTAGTGCAAGCATGGAGGCAAGTTGATGGACGAAATTGAAGATATAAAGGCTTGAAATCATCTAAGAAGATGGAAGAAAGAAATTGAAGATAAAGAAGATAAGGAATCAGCTCAAAAGAAGGAGAATTATCCAAAACATTATCTAAAACAACCTTATCTTATCTTATCTTACCCAATCCTTATCTTATCTCACCTTATCTTATCCTAATCTTATCCTAACCTGTTTTCTTCAGTTTAGGGGACTTAAAACCTGATTTCTAGAAGTCCTATCCATTCCCCTACAAAAGTGGCGCCCCAAACTCTTCTAGAAACCCCAAAATCTGCCCAGAAAACCCCTCTTGTGCCGCAGCTATTCAAGGAAGGAGAAGGTGCCACTCTAAGTCGTGACTATTGCTGGAGCGTTCTTAGGTGTTGTCTATCTTTGTTTTTAATGTTTCAATTCAGTTTTCTTTGTTTAATTGCTATCATGAGGAACTAAACCCCTATTAGTTAGAGGGGGAATTTGAAGCCATGAATATATGTTTCTTATGATTTGATTTACTCCAGTTATGATTTCATAAATTGTGAATGTGGTTTGCTTAACTGTTTTATTAAGAACTTGTTCTTGTGTGTTGATTAAGGATGCATACTTAGTTTACATGCATGAATTTGATGCTAGAATATAAGGGAATTTCACCTAATCGTTATGAACTTATATTCACAAGTAGTAAAGGTTGCTAGTCACAATCATGTTAAGTAAACCCTAGGCTGGATTAACATGCGTATTCCATAGTTATGAATGCCTTGTCAATGTTTATGATTTCCATGGAACTTAATGATCTTTGATATGTATCTCTATCATGCGTATTCCATAGTTAGGGAACTTGATAAGAATAATTTGGTTGTGATGCGTTATCCATTCAATTCAATGAACTTAGGGAAATCTGGGAATTAATTAGTTCAATACAATTAATTCGGAACATTGTCATTCATGGTTTATCGAAAGAATAACTGGGAATCAAGTTGTATGCATATGTTTATGTGTGGATAAGGATCCCTCTAACTAGCCATTCACCCATTCAAATCACCAATTTCGTGCCTTTTTAAGTTGTCTTTACAATTTTGTTTGTTTAAGTTTAAATTCGTTCAAAAACAAATCCCCCTTTATTTTGAAGTGTTAGAATAGTTAAAATCTGTTTTGATTTGTGTTTTTAAGTGTCTTGAGTCAAGTTAAAATCTATTTTCGTCCAAAGTAGTGTTTAGAGTTCAAAACTGCCCAGTTTGTGTTTTTAGGCAGTTTTGAGTGTTTTTGTGCTGTTTTGAGTCTTTTGAGTTGTTTTAGTGTTTTAGAATTTAGTCTTGCATTCTTTGAGTCTAGTTTAGTGTTTTAAACTTTGTTTTTACGTTTTTGAGTCAGATTCAAGTGTTTAGCAATCCCTCCTAATCCCCGGTCCAGAACGATCCCTACTTATACATATACTACAACTGTCAAGAAGAGGGTTTAATTTGTGTGTCAAGTAATTCTCACATCAATAGCAATGAAACAAAGAAAAATGAATTGAAACATTAAAAACAAAGATAGACAACACCTAAGAACGCTCCAGCAATTCAATGCTTTGAATGACAGTCACGACTTAGAATGGCACATTCTCCTTCCTTCCTTGAATAGTTGCAGCACAAGAGGGGGTTTTTGGGTTTGGGGATGGGTTTGGTGAAGGATGGATGATGATGAATGGCGTGGGGGTATTTATAGAGAGGGCTGCGGATGAATGGGTGTGTGTAGGCAGAGAATGAATGGAAGGCTTTCTCTTATAGGGGTTAAGGTGCGGCATAAAGGGTTTAGGAATCAGAGAAGAATTACACAACCTAAACCCATCAAGAATAGGCCATCTAGAAGGAAGGAAACTCCAAAGGACAAGGAGTTCTTGCGGCAGATATTGGTGGTGACTCAGCAGAAAATTTGATCTTCTGGAAGGAACTAAAACCACCTAGGAAAAGGGATAAGGGTGCGGCAAGCCTAAATTAAGTGTCCCCCAATCAGAAAATAAACCCTCATTGTACCAGGAATTGAATTAGAAAAGGATTAGGATAGGATAAGGTTAGTTAAGATAGGATAAGGATTGGATAAGATAAGATAAGATAAGGTTGTTTGGATAATGTTTTGGATAATTCTCCTTCTTTTGAGCTAATTCCTTATCTTCAATGATTTGAATTTATTTCTCCAACCTTGAAACATATTCCTAGCTCCATTTGAACTCCAAATTCGTCCATCTTCTTGCCCATTGCTTTTGCTATCCATTCCAAGCCCAGATTTGCTCTAAAATGCTCCAAAATGCATCTTTTTACCAACTTTGCTTCTTGGACCTAAAAACACACGAAAATGACTTTAAACACTATACTAAGCAACACATAGCTAAGTAAATGCAAGAAAACACACTAACTAAGTAGCATAAATATGCTAAAATGAGCTAAAATGAAGATACAAAGGCTTGAAATCAGCTAAAATGAGGGAAGAAAGAAGTTAAAGATAAAAGAAGATAAGGAATCAGCTAGAAAGAAGGGGAATTATCCAAAACATTATCCAAACAACCTTATCTTACCTTATCTTATCCAAACCTTATCTTATCTTATCCTAATCTTATCCTACCTTGTTTTCAGCTACAAAAGAGATTTAATTTGAGGACTAGAACTCATACCCGTTTCATTCAAAGCATGAAATTGATTAGCATAACACATAACAAGATGAAGTTGTGTAGTGACCACCATAGCCAAATTGCCGTATCTCCCTATTTCATTGTGTTTTGTAGGTTTCAGCCCTTTGAGCCATATTTAGCCTATTTTCTTTGTTAGCCACATTATCCTCACCTAGCCTAGATTAGGACCATCCATACCTTTGTTCTTAAGGCATAGTGAGCATGACCTAAGAATGAATTCCCTTCGTTCGTTATTGTGCAGAAAAACAAGTGTGGGGGAAGGGATTTATGTGTGTGATTGTGTGCCAAGAAAAACAAGAGGCACGGGTAGAAAAAGAGAAAAGAAAAAAAAAAGAAAGAAAAGAAGAAAATTCGTGAGAAAAAGAAGAGAAAAAGAAAAGTATGTGAAAAAGTGTGAAAAGTGTTCAAAATAAGTGAGATTAAGCTCACAAGTGTTGGTTGTTGAAGAAAGGGTCCAAAAAGTTGAATTTGGCCCTAAGTATGTGTGATCTTCCCTTTATGTATCAAAGTTCGTGGCTGCGTTTCAAAAGGGAGTTCTAAGTGTCATATTCATTACTTTGCTTGCTATTGCTTTAAGAACTTTTGTTTATCCTTAACCTTTCTTTGTTAGCCAATACCCCTAGCCCCGTTACAACCCTTGACTTCAATCTTGAGTGTTGTGTGTTTCAATATGTGGAGTTTGGGATTGGTATGAGCATATGGTGTCACTGGTTCTCGCATCTAAGTAGTAGCATTCCGTTCATGAGATCATATATAAACATGCATTCCAGAAATTGCTTTCTTTGTTATATACATATGTGAGTGTTTGTTTTCATGATTACATCAATCTTCTCACATATAACTAGTGTAGGGAGTGTAGTCAGAAAATGTGTGTGAAAATTGAGTGCATATCTAGTAAGGAATTGAGGGATTCTCTAAGGCATGTTACTACATTCAAAATATCGTTTTAATTGGTTATTTGTGAACTAGTAAGTAGTGACTATGATTAAGTATGTGCTTAAGCGTAAAGATGGCCAAAATCTGTGGGGATGATGATTTTTAATATGTCATGTGTATTGGAAATCCCTCAGACAATTGTTGGAAGGTTTAGGTTGTGTTATACTTGTTTTGTTTCATTTTGTTTTGCTCGAGGACTAGCAAAAGCTAAGTGTGGGGGAATTTGATAGGGGCATATTTATGTACCTTAGTTAGCTTGTTCTTGTGCATTTATGTTGCTTTTCCTTAGTTAAAGTAGTCTTTTAAGCTAGTTTGATGTATTTTCAGGTTCTAAGGGCAAGTATGGAAAAGGATGCATTTTGGAGCCTTTTGGAGCACATTTGAGCTTGGAATGGATATCATATGCTTGGAGCCAAGAGGATGGACGAATTTGGAGTCCAAATGGAGTTAGGAATATGTTTCAAGGTTGGAGAAATAAATTCAAATCATTGAAGATAAGGAATCAGCTCAAAAGAAGGAGAATTATCCAAAACATTATCCAAAACAACCTTATCTTATCTTATCTTATCCAATCCGTATCCTATCTTAACTAACCTTATCCTATCCTAATCCTTTTCTAATTCAATTCCTGGTACAATGAGGGCTTATTTTCTGATTGGGGGACATTTAATTTAGGATTCTAGAACCCTAAGTCCTTGCCGCACCTAGCCTTCTAGAAAACCTGATTTCCTTGCCTTGCAAGGCTTTCTAGAAGCCTTATCCCACTTTATCCAAATCTGCCGCACCTTAGGCTCTTTTCCCATGAGAAATCTGATTCTTTTGAACCTATTTCTGGATGGATTTGGCTTTCTAGAAGTCCTAATCTGATTCACCAAGGGTTTTTGGTGCCTATATATATATTTCTCCACCCTTTGCCGTAAACACCACCCTCCATATACATCATTCACGCCAGAAATCATCCACCACTCTCTGCCGCACCCTTCCTTCACCATTCTCCATAGTTTCT
This sequence comes from Heteromeles arbutifolia, assembly GCA_024362995.1. Classification (NCBI taxonomy): domain Eukaryota; kingdom Viridiplantae; phylum Streptophyta; class Magnoliopsida; order Rosales; family Rosaceae; genus Heteromeles; species Heteromeles arbutifolia. Next base: position 22,615,513 of record JANCRC010000012.1, read on the forward strand.
GACCTAATTCACTACCTGACGCACCATACATCCATCCTAGCCAATAACCCAGCCTTCTACACCATTCATAACCCCCAAAATCTGTCCCTAGACCTTGTGCCGTAGCAAAGAGGAGGAGAAGGAGCCTTGGACGTGCATGTCATTTGATGTGAAAATTAACTTGACACATAAATTAAACCCTATTGATGACAATTGTAGTAAAGATGCAAGTAGGGATCGTTCTAGCCGGGGATTAGAAGGGATGCTAATCTACGCAAATCTGACTCAAAAACACAAAACTAAACTTAAAAACACTTAACTAGACTCTAACAGCACAAAACTAACAACTAGACTCAAAACAGACTCTAGGGAGTTATTTGGACGAATTCTAGACTAATAAGACTCAAAACACTAAAGAAAACCTAATTTAGACAGATTCTAACTAATTTGACACAACAAAGTAAAGGGGATTGGGTTTTTGACGAAATTAACTAAAACTAAGCAAATTGAAGAAACAAAGTAACAAAGATACGAAATTGGGTGCTTTGGATGGGTGAAAGGCTAGTTAGAGGGTCCTTCTCCACACATGACATATGCATATGAACCAATTTCCAGTTATTATTCCTTTAGACATGAAAAACAACACCTCAAGTTAACCGTGACAGCACCAATTAACCCTCAGATTTTCCTTAGTTCATTGAATTGAATGGAAGACGCATTACAACCAAATTATCCTTTTCAAGTCACCTAACTATGACAGCATGATAGAAAACATATCAAAGGTCCTTACGTTCTTTGAAAATCATAAGTGTTGACGAGGCATTCGTAACTATGACATCATGATACTCTTGCCTAGGACTTACTTAACATGATTGTGACTAGCAACCTTTACTACTTGTGAATATAAGTTCATAACAATTAGGTGAAACTCCCTTATACTCTAGCATCAAATTCATGCATGCAAATTAAGTGTAGACCCCCAATTAACACACACAAACAAGTTTTAATAACTCAGTTAAGCAAATCACATTCTAGTCTTAAGAAACAATAACTGGACGTAATCAATTCATATATAACATATAATCATGGCTTCAAATTCACCTCTAACTATAAAGAAATTAGTTCCTCATGTTCACAAGCAAACAAAGAAAACTTAAATTAAACATTAAAAACAAAGGATAGAATACACCTAGAAACGCTCCAGATTTCTTCCTTCCTTCCTTTGCAAAGCTGCGGCACAAGAGTGTGTGGTGGATGGATGTAGGTGAGTTATGGTAGAGGGTGGTGGTCTGAATGGTGTAGCATAAACTTGTATTTATAGGCCTAGGAATTACTTGGCCTAGGTTGTAAAGGAAAAGGATTTAGGACTCCAAACCAACAAGGAAAAGGCCATCTAGAAAGGTTGGGGCGTCAGATTTTTAGGGCTTCTAGAAAGGAGTGTTGCGGCATGTTTCTAGAACAAAAAGGCCTCCTAAAAACAGGTTTTAGGCATCCTAATATGAAAAGGAGTCCCCCTTGTAGCTGGAATTAAGGTAGGATAAGATTAGGATAGGATAAGATAAGATAAGGTTAGTTTGGATAAGATAAGGTTGGATAAGATAAGGTTTTGGATAATTCTCCTTCTTTGTAGCTGATTCCTTATCTTCTTTGACTTGAATTTATTTCTCCACTCTTTTGCACATTCCTAGCCTCTCTTGAACTTCAAATTCGTCCATCCATCTTGCTCCATACTTGTGCTATCCATTCCAAGCCCAAAACTGCTCTAAAATGCTCCAAATTGCATCTTTTTGCCAACTTTGCCAATTGGACCTGAAAACACACGAAAATAGCTTAAATCACTATAATAAGCAACAAATAACTAAGTAAATGCAAGAAAACACACTAACTAAGTCGCATAAATATGCTCCTATCAAATTCCCCCACACTTAGCTTTTGCTAGTCCTCGAGCAAAACAAACAAAACATAACCTAAACCCTCCAACGTTCGCCTCAGGGATTTCCAATGGTACATAACATGTTAAAAATCATTACGTACATTGATTTTAGTTATCCTTACTCTCGAGCACATACTTAATCACAGTTACTACTCACTAGCTCGCATTTAATCAATTAAAACAACATTTTGAATGTAGTAACATGCCTTAGAGAATCCCTCAATTCCTTTCTAGATATGCACTCTATTTTCACTCAGATTTTCTGACTACACTCCCTACACTAGGTATATGTGAGAAGATTGATGTAAACATGAAAAACTAAACACTCACATATGTATTAACAAAGAAGGCATTTTCTGGAATTAGTAATGCATGTATATATATGATCTCATGAATGGAATGCCACTACTTAGACGCGAGAATCAGGGATTCCATATGCTCATACCAATCCCAAACTCCACATATTGAAACACATAACAATCAAGATAGAAGTCAAAAGGTTGTAACGGGGCTAAGGGTATTGGCTAACAAAGAAAGGTAAAGAAAACAAACGTTCTTAAAGCAATAGCAAGCAAAGTAATGAATATGACACTTAGAACTCCCTTTTTAAATGCATAAAGGGAAGATCACACATACCTAGGGCCGAATTCAACTTTTTGGACCCTTTCTTCAACAACCAACACTTGTGAGCCTAATCTCACTTATTTTGAACACTTTTCACACTTTTTCACATACTTTTCTTTTTCTTTTCTTTTTCTCACGAATTTTCTTTATTCTCTCTTTTTTTTTTTTTTTTCCTACCCGTGCCCTTTTCTACTTCTTTTCTAGCACATACACAAGAATCCCTTCCCCCACACTTGGTTGCTGCCTAATAACGAACGAAGGGAATTCACTCTAGGTCATGCTTCACTACGCCTTAAGAACAAGGGTAAGGATGGTCCTAATCTAGGCTAGGTAAGGATAATGTGGGCTAACAAAGAAAATAGGCTAAATATGGCTCCAAGGGGCTAAACGTACAATACATATGCAAAGGGTTAGGCTTTTTGGCTCTGGTTTTAACTAAACAACTTCATCTTGTTATTTGTTATGCTAATCAATTTTATGCCTCGAATGAAATGGGTATGAGTTCTAGTATTTGGAACTAAATGATGAAAACGCATTCTAAGTAGTAACCAAGCAAAGAATGATGAGATCATGCAACAACTTTAGAAAACAAGAAATCACAGGTTAATAACTCTCCAAAAAACGTATAGGCTCAAGTCTCTCAGGGTTGTAGCGTTATTTTGAGTTTCTTCCTTCAAGCATGTTACAAAAACTGATTTTATCCTTTTTGTGATTACATGTGAATTCATGAATGTCAACTATAACCAAGCATAAACAAAAGAGCATATCAAACTTCAATCCATGTTTGTAACTTTCATTAACAGTCATGCAATTAAAAACCAAATCCTCATCATTGTGTTGGAAGGTACCCTAAGACACAAACACACAAAAACGACTCTAAAAACGACTCTTTTTGGTATTTTTCAAAACTTTTTCAAATTTTTTTGTAAATTTTCGTATTTTTCTTTCAAGACACATAAAAACACTTCAAAACACACTAAAAACAGTGAAAAACAACCTTAGAAGTGATAGGTGATAAAAACCCACGAATTTTTCAATGAAAACACTTGTTTACCCCCCCCCCCCCCCCCCCCCACACTTAAACCAAACATTGTCCTCAATGTTTCAAACATAGACTCACACAAAAGCAAGCAAACAACACAACAAACAAACATGACAAATATGCAAAGTAAAAGCAATAAAGAAAAGGGTTTAGAAATGCAAATCTGGTTGTGGAGCCGAAGAGTTCCTAGGTCTTCTTTATTTGCATGGGTTGCCTCCCAAGAAGTGCTTGCTTTAACGTCTTCCAGCCAGACGAATCCTTCAATTATGCTTCATTGGAGGCCACGACATGGAATTGATCATTGAATGGGAGGTGATACTTGAAATGATCCGGCAATGGTTTAAATTCTAGAGTGGGTGCCTGAATCATTAACATTATGTTAGTATAAAACAGAATTGAAATTAGGGGAGGTGGCTTACCTGTGTGCTCCGACAATAACTCAATGACAAACACCACATCTTTGAAAGTTTCAGGAATTTTGCACTTGTCCAGATTGAATGTGATGGTTGTGACTTGTCCCGTGTCATAAAATTCAACTTCCTTGGGCTTTATTGTCTCATGAACATCCTCTTTGATCCATTCTTGATATTCTCCAGCCACTTCGTTCTCTTGAATCATTCTTCTTGAGGTGCAATTCTCTTCAAAAATTTCAACACATTCTGGAACTGGATGTGTTGTAACAAGAATCAGGATAGTACTTGGCACCTTTGGGAAGGCTTCCATGATGTCTTTTTCACTTTCTTCGTTCTTGGAAATCATGAACCTGCGAGGAAAAGGTGCATTCGGAGGAATAACATTAGAATGAATTGAACTTGGGACGTCCTTACTTGTGGTGGGTGGTTGAGAAGGCTTAGGGGGCTGCGGCAAGGGTTGTTCTACCATTGTTGTGCGCATGTCTTCTTCCTCCTCCTCAATCAGCAGCTCCTCATCCACTTCTAGGCTATGTTTGGACGTTTTTAGGTCAGCTCCAACCTCCATAGCACTTCCCAAAGTGATAGCATCATGGATTCCAAAATCTTCCTTTGAATTTGCAATAGTTGAGTTGGAGAGTTCACTTTGCTCTAGAATCTGTGCCATGAATTCCACTATCTGTCCAATTTGCTTTTCCAAATGGTCCACCCTTTTGTCTTGATTTTCTTGTCCCTGAGATAAAGAAGTGAGTAACTCAAGAATTTTATCATTATCCATTGACGAACCTGAACTTGGTTGGGCCGAATATGGTTGAGGCTGTGGTGGTTCATATGGCTTTTGATAGATCTCCTCAGATGGCTGCCAATACCCTTCTTGTTGTGAGCCCTGCGTGAAAGAAGTTAGTATATCATAAGTCGTGGACATACTTGAATTCGATTGGAATTGTTGTGGGGGAGGCTATGGTGGCTGCATAGGTCTTGAATGAAACTCCTCATATGGCTGCTAACATCCTTCTTGTTGAACCTCCTTAGCTTGATTTTGTGAACCCTGCGCCAAAGAATTTAATTCATCAAGAATTTGATCAAAATCTATTGACGAACTTGAGTTGGGTTGGGCATATTGTATATGAGGTTGTGGTGGCTGCACCGATCTTGAATAGAACTCCTCATCTTGCTGCCAATATCCACCTTGTTGAATTTGTTGGGGTTCCCCCCACATATAATCTGAATAATCTCTCCAATCCAAATTGTAAGCGTTGGAAAACATGTTGTCTCTTGATTGGTTATGGCTTTGATAACCCCAAGCACCTCCATTCGTAGTGAATTGAGGACGTTGATGAGTTTGATATCCTTGCCCATAGGGCACCCCAAATGTAGGGGCAGTATGCATTGAAGTTCTTTCAGCAATCTGTGACAATTGAGATGTAAGATTCGCCAATTGAGCTTGAATGTTTGCAATTGCCATGTCTAGTACCTGAAACAACGAAAACAGAACAAAACAAAATCAAAAACTAAAACGTAAAAACAAAAACGCAAACAGAAACACGGGGGATTAGCAAATTTGCTAATCCCCGGCAACGGCGCCAAAAATTTGATGTGAAAATTAACTTGACACACAAATTAAACCCTATTGATGACAATTGTAGTAAAGATGCAAGTAGGGATCGTTCTAGCCGGGGATTAGAAGGGATGCTAATCTACGCAAATCTGACTCAAAAACACAAAACTAAACTTAAAAACACTTAACTAGACTCTAACAGCACAAAACTAACAACTAGACTCAAAACAGACTCTAGGGAGTTATTTGGACGAATTCTAGACTAATAAGACTCAAAACACTAAAGAAAACCTAATTTAGACAGATTCTAACTAATTTGACACAACAAAGTAAAGGGGATTGGGTTTTTGACGAAATTAACTAAAACTAAGCAAATTAAAGAAACAAAGTAACAAAGATACGGAATTGGGTGCTTTGGATGGTTGAAAGGCTAGTTAGAGGGTCCTTCTCCACATATGACATATGCATATGAACCAATTTCCAGTTATTATTCCTTTAGACATGAATGACAACACCCTAAGTTAACCGTGACAGCACAAATTAACCATCAGATTTTCCTTAGTTCATTGAATTGAATGGAAGATGCATTACAACCAAATTATCCTTTTCAAGTCTCCTGATGTGATTAAAGTTAAGCACACAAATTAAACCCTCTTGTTATCAATTGTAGTATAAACGCAAGTAGGGATCGTTTTGGACCGGGGATTAGGAGGGCTTGCTAATCTAACACAAACTGACTCAAATAAGCAAAACAAGACTCAAAAGACTCTAAATAAACTAGTAAGACTCAAAACAGGTTCAAAACACTCAAAACTGCTTAAAAACACTAATTGGACAGATTCTAGACACTAGACACAACTTTGGACGAAAATTGAATTAAACTTGACTCAAAACACACAAAGACACAAACTGAGACAGATTCTAACTAATTAGACTCAAACAAGTGAAGGGGGATTGGTTTTAGAGTGAAACTAAGTTAAAACTAACACAGACTTTAAACTAGGCAGATTTAGACGAAATTGGGTTTTTAGGATGGATGGTGAACTAGCTAGAGGTTTCCTTATCCACACATGACTTATATGCATATAACTTGACTTCCAGTTACGTTTTCATTGAATTACGAATGACAATGCCCCAGATTAACCGTGTCAATCACTAATTAACCCTCAGATTCTCCTAATTTCATTGAATTGGACGGACAACTCATCTACAACCAAATTATTCTCGTCAATTTCCCTACATGACATCATAATAGAGACACAATCAGAGATCATTATGCTCAATGAGAATCATAAGCATTGACGAGGTATTCATAACTATGACATCTTGTTACTCACACCAAGAATTGAACTTAACACGATTGTTCCAGCAACCTTTACTACTTGTGAACATAAGTTTGTAACGATTATGTGAAACTCACTTATATCCTAGCATCAAATTTATGCATGACAATTAAGTGTCGACCCTTAATCAACAAACAGAAATAAGTTCTAATTCAAACAGTTAAGCCAATTGCATTCATACTTCAAGAATCTGTAACTGAAATTTATCAAGTCATATCACACACAAAATCATGGTTTCAAAGTAGCCTCTAGCTAAAAACGAGTTTAGCCTCTCATGATTACAGCCAAACAAAGGAAAACTAAATTAATCAACGAAAACATAAGGTAGAAAACACCTAAGAACGCCCAGCACTCCAGATTGGGTGCAACACGCTCCAAAGCTGCTCCTCCTCTCCTTGCAGGGCTGCGGCACAAGTGGTTTAGGGTTTGTGAATGGTGTTTGGAATGGCTGAGATGTGTAGAGGTGTGTAGAATTCGTATGGATGGGTGGTGGTGTGCGGCAAGGCTTGAAAATATGTATATATAGCATAGCAAACCCTAGGGAAATCAGTTTAGGACTTGGACTTAGCAGAAAAATAGGATTAGGGCCCTAGGGTGCGGCAATTAATTTGGAAAAGGAATTGTGGTCCAATTAATCTCTGAAAATGATTTGTAGAACCCAAATCCACAAGGAAAATGGCCTAACAATCAGAATCCAAGAGGGAAAGGGCCTGAGAGGTGCGGCACAATAGGATAAGGGCAGGGAATGCCTTGCAAGGCAAGGAAAAAAGATTCTAGAAGGGAAGGAGACGCCAGATTTTCAGGGTTCTAGAAAGAATCTGTTTTGTGGCAGATTTTGAGGTTTCTAGAAGTATTTGGGGCGCCACTTTTGTAGGAGAATGGATAGGACTTCTAGAAATCAGGTTTTAAGTCCCCTAAACTGAAGAAAACAGGTTAGGATAAGATTAGGATAAGATAAAATAAGGATTGGATAAGATAAGATAAGATAAGGTTGTTTTGGATAATTCTCCTTCTTTTGAGCTGATTCCTTATCTTCTTTTTCTTTGACTTCTTTCTTCCATCTTCTTAGCTGATTTCAAGCCTTTATATCTTCAATTTCGTCCATCAACTTGCCTCCATGCTTGCACTACCCAATCTTGGCCCAAAAATGCTCTAAAATGCTCCAAATTGCTTCTTTTTGCCATCTTGACACTTTGAACCTACAAACACACGAAAATAGCTTAAAATACAAAATTAACTAAGAACTAAGGACATTAATGCATGAAAACAAGCTAACTAAGTCGCATAAATATGCTCCTATCATCTCCTAACTATAACAGCATGATAGAAAACATATCAAAGGTCATTACGTTCTTTGAAAATCATAAGTGTTGACGAGGCATTCGTAACTATGACATCATGATACTCTTGCCTAGGACTTACTTAACATGATTGTGACTAGCAACCTTTACTACTTGTGAATATAAGTTCATAACAATTAGGTGAAACTCCCATATACTCTAGCATCAAATTCATGCATGCAAATTAAGTGTCGACCCCCAATTAACACACACAAACAAGTTTTAATAACTCAGTTAAGCAAATCACATTCTAGTCTTAAGAAACAATAACTGGACGTAATCAATTCATATATAACATATAATCATGGCTTCAAATTCACCTCTAACTATAAAGAAATTAGTTCCTCATGTTCACAAGCAAACAAAGAAAACTTAAATTAAACATTAAAAACAAAGGATAGAATACACCTAGAAATGCTCCAGATTTCTTCCTTCCTTCCTTTGCAAAGCTGCGGCACAAGAGTGTGTGGTGGATGGATGTAGGTGAGTTATGGTAGAGGGTGGTGGTCTGAATGGTGCAGCATAAACTTGTATTTATAGGCCTAGGAATTACTTGGCCTAGGTTGTAAAGGAAAAGGATTTAGGACTCCAAACCAACAAGGAAAAGGCCATCTAGAAAGGTTGGGGCGTCAGATTTTTAGGGCTTCTAGAAAGGAGTGTTGTGGCATGTTTCTAGAACAAAAAGGCCTCCTAAAAATAGGTTTTAGGCATCCTAATATGAAAAGGAGTCCCCCTTGTAGCTGGAATTAAGGTAGGATAAGATTAGGATAGGATAAGATAAGATAAGGTTTTGGATAATTCTCCTTCTTTGTAGCTGATTCCTTATCTTCTTTGACTTGAATTTATTTCTCCACTCTTTTGCACATTCCTAGCCTCTCTTGAACTTCAAATTCGTCCATCCATCTTGCTCCATACTTGTGCTATCCATTCCAAGCCCAAAACTGCTCTAAAATGCTCCAAATTGCATCTTTTTGCCAACTTTGCCAATTGGACCTGAAAACACACAAAAATAGCTTAAATCACTATAATAAGCAACAAATAACTAAGTAAATGCAAGAAAACACACTAACTAAGTCGCATAAATATGCTCCTATCACCATTCAAGTTTGAATTGCTGGAAGTTTTAGGTGTTTCCTTTCCTTTGATTTCAATGTTTAAATTCAATACTCTTTGTTCTGTGAGTATGAGGAACTAAACCCCCTCTGGCTAGGGGGGATTCGAAACCATGTTTATGCTTGCTATATGACTTGATTACCTCTAGTTGTGATTCATAAATTGTGATTTCAATTTACTTATCTATTTGAATTAAACTGATTTGTGTGTGTTGGTTGAGAGTGCACACTTAATTGTCATGCATAAATCTAATGCTAGGATATAAGGAAGTTTCACCTAATCGTTACAGAATTATATTCACAAGTAATAAAGGTTGATGATCTCAATTGTGTTAAGTAAATTCTTAGCATAAGTTTCATGCAATTCATAGTAACGAATGCCTCGTCAATGCTTATGGTTTTCATAGAACTTAATGATTCTTGCTTGTATCTCTATTATGCAATTCATGTAGGGAACTTGTGGGGAATGCTTTGGGTTGTCGTATGCAATCATCCAATTCAATAACGTTAGGAAAATCTGAGGGTTAATTAGTGCAATTCACGGTTAATCTGGGGCGTTGAGAATCCATGGTTTATTGAAAAGCAATTAGAAATCGTTTTGTATGCAAGTGTGACATGTGTGGAGAGGAACCCCTTAGCTAGCCTTCCATCCATTAATTTAAACCAATTTTGTTTTACAATCTGTTTTGTTTTACAAAGTTTATGTTTTGTTTCGTCAAAACCAATTCCCCCTTTATTTTGAAGTGTCAAATTAGTTAGAAATCAATTTAGTTTGTGTTTTTAAGTGTCTTGTGTCTAGTTATAACATATTTTCGTCCAAATTCTTCCTTAGTGCTCAAAACTGCCCAGAAAGTGGTTTTAAGGCAGTTTTGAGTGTTTGTTTGCTGTTTTGAGTCTTTTGGTTTGTTTTAGTGTTTTAGAGTTTAGTTTTGCATTCTTTGAGTCTAATTTAGTGTTTTAACTTTGTTTTAAGTTTTTGAGTCAGTTTTTCAGTGATTTAGCAATCCCTCCTAATCCCCGGCCTAGAACGATCCCTACTTACATACTTTGCTACAATTGATAAAAAGAGGGTTTAATTTGTGTGCTTATATATTTTGCATCAGTTACAAACATGGATTGAAGTTTGATATGCTCTTTGGTTTATGCTTGGTTATAGTTGACATTCATGAATTCACATGTAATCACAAAAAGGATAAAATCAGTTTTTGTAACATGCTTGAAGGAAGTAACTCAAACTAATGCTACAACCCTGAGAGACTTGAGCCTATACGTTCTTTGGAGAGTTATTAATCTTGACATTCTTTGTTTTCTAAAGTTGTTGCATGATTTCATCATTCTTTGCTTGGTTGCTACTTAGAATGTGTTTCATCATATAGTTCCAAATACTAGAACTTAAACCCATTTCATTCAAAACTAAAATTGATTAGCATAACATAAAGCAAGATGAAGTTGTTTAGTTTAAAACCAGTGCCAAAAAGCTTAACCCTTTGCATATGTATTGTAGGTTTAGCCCCTTTGAGCCATATTTAGCCTATTTTCTTTGTTAACCACATTATCCTTACCTAGCCTACATTAGGACCATCCTTACCCTTGTTCTTAAGGCGTAGTGAAGTATGACCTAGAGTGAATTCCCTTTGTTCATTATTAGGCAGCAAACAAGTGTGGGGGAAGGGATTCTTATGTATGTGCCAAGAAAAGAAAAAAAGGGCACGGGTAGAAGAAAAGAAAAAAAAAAAAAAATTCGTGAGAAAAAGAAAAGAAAAAGAAAAGTATGTGAAAAAGTGTGAAAAGTGTTCAAAATAAGTGAGATTCAGCTCACAAGTGTTGGTTGTTGAAGAAAGGGTCCAAAAAGTTGAATTCGGCCCTAAGTATGTGTGATCTTCCCCTTTGTGTTCAAAGTTTGTTTTTGCGTTTAAAAAGGAAGTTCTAAGTGTCATATTTCTTACTTTGCTTGCTATTGCTTTAAGAACGTTTGTTTTCCTTACCTTTCTTTGTTAGCCAATACCCTTAGCCCCATTACAACCCTTAGACTTCTAACTTGATTGTTATGTGTTTCAATATGTGGTTTGGGATTGGTATGAGCATATGGTATCCCTGGTTCTCGCGTCTAAGTAGTAGCATTCCATTCATGAGAACATATATATACATGCATTAATAATTCCAGAAAGTGCCTTCTTTGTTAATACATATATGAGTATTAGTTTTCATTTTTACATCAATCTTCTCACATATACCTAGTGTAGGGAGTGTAGTCAGAAAATCTGAGTGAAAATTGAGTGCATATCTAGTAAGGAATTGAGGGATTCTCTAAGGCATGTTACTACATTCAAAATGTTGTTTTAATTGATTAGATGCGAACTAGTGAGTGGTAACTGTGCTTAAGTATGTGCTCAAGGGTAGGGATAACTAAAATCTATGTAAGTAATGATTTTTAACATGTTATTTCCATTGGAAATCCCTGAGGTGAACGTTGGAAGGTTTAGGTTATGTTTTGTTTGTTTTGCTCGAGGACTAGCAAAAGCTAAGTGTGGGGGAATTTGATAGGAGCATATTTATACGACTTAGTTAGTATGTTTTCTTGCATTTACTTAGTTATTTGTTGCTTATTATAGTGTCTTAAGTCATTTTCGTGTGTTTGTAGGTCCAAGAAGCAAAGTAGCCAAAAAGATGCAATTTGGAGCATTTTAGAGCAGTTTTGGGCTTGGAATGGATATCACATGATTAGAGCAAGATGGATGGACGAATTTGAAGTTCAAGAGAGGCTAGGAATGTGTAAAAGAGTTGAAGAAATAAATCCAAGTCAAACAAGATAAGGAATCAGCTACAAAGAAGGAGAATTATCCAAAACATTATCCAAACTACCTTATCTTATCCTTATCTTATCCAAACTTTATCTTATCTTATCCTAATCCTTTCCTAACTCAATTCCTGCTGCAAAAGGGATTCAATTTCAATTTAGGAGACTTAAAAACCTGATTTCTAGGAACCTTATCCTCTCCTACAAAGGTGCTGCACCTATTCCCTTCTAGAAGTGCCAAAATCAGCCAAATAACACCCTTTCTAGAAGTCCCTAAAAAAGTGGCGCCCCAAGCCTTCTAGATGCATGATCCAGCCGCACCTTTCTCCTAAATCCCTTTGGTTTTTGGCCTTCTAGATGTCCTATTTCCTGCTAGGATTACATAAACCTTTTCCCCTTAGGATTGTGATTTTATTTTCGTACAAAACTACATTTTGTAATCCTTTTCCTACACTATATGTTGGTGCCGCACCTCCCCCTATAAATTGACCCTTTTGCTGCACCATTCAAACACCACCATCTATCATTCACACATCTCTACACCACAATCAGCCATTCAACCTCATTGTGCCGCAACTTTGCAAAGGAAGGAAGGAATTGATGCGAAATATATAAGCACACAAATTAAACTCTCTTTTTGACAATTGTAGTATATGTATAAGTAGGGATCGTTCTAGACCGGGGATTAGGAGGGATTGCTAAACACTTGAAACTGACTCAAAAACGTAAAAACAAAGTTTAAAACACTAAACTAGACTCAAAGAATGCAAAACTAAACTCTAAAACACTAAAACAACTCAAAAGACTCAAAACTGCACAAAAACACTCAAAACTGCCTAAAAACACAAACTGGGCAGTTTTGGCCTCTAAACACTACTTTGGACGAAAATAGACTTGAATTTGACTCAAGACACTTAAAAACACAAATCAAAACAGATTTTAACTAATCTAACACTTCCAAATAAAGGGGGATTTGATTCTGACGAATTTGAAAACAAAACAAACCGATTGTAAACTAAAACAGATTTTGGACGAATTTGGATAAAATATGGATGATGGGCTAGCTAGAGGATTCTTCTCCACACATGGACACACTTGCAAATAAACCAATTTTCAGTTGTTCTTTCGATAAATCATGAAACTCAACACCCCAGGTTAATTAGGTCCGCTTAAATTAACCTTCAAGTTCTCCTTAAGTTATTGAATTGGATGGGAAAGCGCATACAACAATTGAAAGCATTCTTCAAAAGTCCTTTACGTGAACAGCACAATAAAGATACAATCACAGATCATTAAGCATCATGAGAACTATAAGTATTGACGAGGCATTCGTTACTATGATGAGCATGAAACTCCTGCCAAGAATTCATTTAACACGATCGTTTATAAGCGACCTCCACTACTTGTGAATATAAGTTTGTAACTATTAGGTGAAACTCCCTTATACTCTAGCATCATATTCATGCATGCAAATTAAGTGTGCACTCTTAATAAACATACAAAAATAAGTTATCAATCAAGCAGTTAAACAAATTGAATTCACAACTTATGAAATCACAACTGAAGGTAATCAATTCATATTGCAAGTATGTTCATGGCTTTGAATCTTCCCCTACCCAAAAGGGATTTAGTTCCTCATAATCGCAGAACAAAGAATAACAAGTTTATACATTGAAAACAAAAGAAAGAAAACACCTAAACGCTCCAGCGATCCAAACTGAACAGCAAGCACGTTCAAGAACTTCCCTTCCCTTCCTTGATTGCAGCACAAGGTTTAGTGGTAGGTTTTGGGGATTATGGATGGTGGAGAAGGATGGGATTATGGTTAGGATGGATGTATGGTGCGGAAGGGTTGTTTTTGGTCAGAAACTATGGAGAATGGTGAAAGAAGGGTGCGGCAGAGAGTGGGGATGATTTCTGGCGAGAATGGGTGAATGAATGATGATTTTTGGCTGCAACAAGGAAGTTTATTTTAAAGGTTTCAGGAATTAAAACCCTAGGTTATTTAGGTAAATAGAAATTAAGTCAAAAGCTCTAAAAAGAGGAAACAAAATCAGAAAACTAAGGGAAAGTGCCAGGGATTTGCGGCAAGGATCTAAATTAAAAAGGAATGTGTTATAATGCAAGGAAACAAGAAAGAAAGAACTCCCCCTTGCACGGCAAGGAAGAGGGAAGGCCTAAAGGGTGCGGCAAGGGTCCTAAGGTAGTCTAGGTCCTTCAATTTGTGTCCTAGAATGTATAGGAAGCCTTCAAGGTTGCTGACATTTAGGAACATTTAGGATTAGGAAAGGTCAAACCAAAATAGGAAACCTTGGCTTAACTTTCCTACTTCAAGTAGGAATCCTCTTTTGATTAGGAATCCTTGTTTGTGTAGGAATCCTCATTCTTCTAGGAATCCTTCTTCAATTTGGAATCCTTACATCTTCAAGTCTTCAATTTCGTCCATTCCTTTTGCTCCAAACATGTGATATTCATTTCAAGCCCAATTTTGCTCCAAAAGGCTCCAAAATGCATCTTCTTGCAAACTTTGCCCTTAGAATATGAAAACACACGAAAATGACTTTAAACACTAAAATAACTAAGGAAACACGACATAAATGCACAAGAACAAGCCAATTAAGTCGCATAAATATGCTCCTATCAAATTCCCCCACACTTAGCTTTTGCTAGTCCTCGAGCAAAACAAAACAAACAAAGAAAACAAAACGAAACAAAACAAAACACAACCTAAACCTTCCAACGTTTGCCTCAGGGATATCCAATGCACATGACATATCAAAAATCATCATTCCCACAGATTTTAGTCAACTTAACACTTAAGCACATACTTAATCACAGTCACCACTTACTAGTTCACATTTAACCAATTAAAACGATGTTTTGAATGTAGTAACATGCCTTAGAGAATTCACTCAATTCCTTACAAGATATGCACTCAATTTTCACACACATTTTTTGACTACACACCTTACACTAGGTATACGTGAGAAGATTGATGTAAACATGAAAACGAACACTCACATATGTTTATAACAAAGAAAGCAATTTCTGGAGTTAATAAGCATGTTTAGATATGATCTCATGAATGGAATGCTACTACTTAGATGCGAGAACCAGTGACACCATATGCTCATACCAATTCCAAACTCCACATATTGAATCACATAACACTCAAGATTGAAGTTAAGGGTTGAAACGGGGCTAAGGGAAATGGTTAAGAAAGAAAGGATATGGAAAACAATCGTTCTTAAAGCAATAGTAAGCAAAGTAATGAAATTGACACTTAGAATTCATTTTTGAATGCAGAAATCAACTTTTAGACAAAAAGGGAAGATTCATGCAACACTTAGGGCCGAATTCAATGTTTTGGACCCTTTCTACAACAAACAACACTTTAGAACTCTTTTTCTCATATTTTTCAACTCTTTTCACAACTTTTCACAACTTTTCTTATCTACCCGTGCCTTATTTCTTTTTCTTGGCACAAACACACACAAATCCCTTCCCCCACACTTGTTTTTCTGCAAGAAGACAATCAAAAGGAATTCTTTTTAAGTCATGCTTCACTATGCTTTATGAACAAGGGTATGGATGGTCCTAATCTAGGCTAGGTGAGGATAGTGTGGGTTAACAAAGAACGTAGGCTAACAAGGCTCAACGGGGCTAAACTTAAACACATAATGAAATAAGGGTCACGGCAATTTGGCTGTGGTGGTGGTCACTACACAACTTTATCTTGAATATGTGTTATGCAAATCAATAGCATGCTTTGAATGAAATAGGCATGAGTTCTAGCATTTGGAACTAAATGATGAAACGCCTTCTAAGTAGCAACCAAGCAAAGAATAATGAGATCATGCAACAACTTTAGAAAACAAGAATGCACAGATTATCAACTCTCCAAAGAATGTTTTAAGCTCAAGTCTCACAGGGTTGTAGCGTTGATTTGAGTTCCTTCCTTCAAGCATGTTACAAAAACTGATTTTATCCTTTATGATTGCATGTGAATTCATAAATTATAACCACAACCAAGCATAAACCAAAGAGTAAATCAAACTTTCATCCATGTTTATAACTCTCTTTAACAGCCATGCAATTAAAAACCAAATCCTCATCATTGTGTTGGAAGGTACCTAAGACACAAACAAACACACAAAAACAACTCTTTTTGGGTTTTTCAAAACAATTTTTTTCAAATTTTTATGAGATTTTCGGATTTTTAAGGCAAAACACACTAAAAGACTCCAAAACAGCTTAAAAACACTTAAAACAGCAAGGACAATGATAGGAGCATATTTATGCGACTTAATTGGCTTGTTCTTGTGCATTTTTGTTGTGTTTACTTAGTTATTTTAGTGTTTAAAGTCATTTTCGTGTGTTTTCAGATTCTAAGGACAAAGTATGCAAGAAGATGCATTTTGGAGCCTTTTGGAGCAAAATTGGGCTTGGAATGAATATCACATGTTTGGAGCAAAAGGAATTGACGAAATTGAAGACTTGAAGATGTTAGGATTCCTAATTGAAAAAGGATTCCTAATTGAAGATGGATTCCTAGAAGAATGAGGATTCCTACTTGAAGTAGGAAAGTTAAGCCAAGGTTCCCTATTTTGGTTTGACCTTTCCTAATCCTAAATGTTCCTAAATGTCAGCAACTTTGAAGGCTTCCTATGCATTCTAGGACACAAATTAAAGGACCTAGACTACCTTAGGACCCTTGCCGCACCCTTTGGGCCTTCCCTCTTCCTTGCCGTGCAAGGGGGAGTTCTTTCTTTCCTGTTTCCTTGCATTAAAACACATTCCTTTTTAATTTAGATCCTTGCCGCAAATCCCTGGCACTTTCCCTTAGTTTTCTGATTTTGTTTCCTCTTTTTAGAGCTTTTGACTTAATTTATGTTTACCTAAATAACCTAGGGTTTTAATTCCTGAAACCTTTAAAATAAACTTCCTTGTTGCAGCCAAAAATCATCATTCATTCACCCATTCTCGCTAGAAATCATCCCCACTCTCTACCACACCCTTCTTTCACCAATCTCCATAGTTTCTGACAAAAAACAACCCTTGCCGCACCATACATCCATCCTAACCATAATCCCCAAAACCTACCCCAAAACAACCCTTCTCTACCATCCATAATCCCCAAAACCTACCCCAAAACCTTGTGCCGCAATCAAGGAAGGGAAGGGAAGTTCTTGAACGTGCTTGCTGTTCAGTTTGGATCGCTGGAGCGTTTAGGTGTTTTCTTTCTTTCGTTTTCAATGTATAAACTTGTTATTCTTTGTTCTGCAATTATGAGGAACTAAATCCCTTTTGGGTAGGGGAAGATTCAAAGCCATGAACATACTTGCAATATGAATTGATTACCTTCAGTTGTGATTTCATAAGTTGTGAATTCAATTTGTTTAACTGCTTGATTGATAACTTATTTTTGTATGTTTATTAAAAGTGCACACTTAATTTGCATGCATGAATATGATGCTAGAGTATAAGGGAGTTTCACCTAATAGTTACAAACTTATATTCACAAGTAGTGGAGGTCGCTTATAAACGATCGCGTTAAATGAATTCTTGGCAGGAGTTTCATGCTCATCATAGTAACGAATGCCTCGTCAATACTTATAGTTCTCATGATGCTTAATGATCTGTGATTGTATCTTTATTGTGCTGTTCACGTAAAGGACTTTTGAAGAATGCTTTGAATTGTTGTATGCGCTTTCCCATCCAATTCAATAACTTAAGGAGAACTTGAAGGTTAATTTAAGCGGACCTAATTAACCTGGGATGTTGAGTTTCATGATTTATCGAAAGAACAACTAAAAATTGGTTTATTTGCAAGTGTGTCCATGTGTGGAGAAGAATCCTCTAGCTAGCCCATCATCCATATTTTATCCAAATTCGTCCAAAAATCTGTTTTAGTTTACAATCTGTTTGTTTTGTTTTCAAATTCGTCAGAATCAAATCCCCCTTTATTTGGAAGTGTTAGATTAGTTAAAATCTGTTTTGATTTGTGTTTTTAAGTGTCTTGAGTCAAATTCAAGTCTATTTTCGTCCAAAGTAGTGTTTAGAGTCCAAAACTGCCCAGTTTGTGTTTTTAGGCAGTTTTGAGTGTTTTTGTGCTGTTTTGAGTCTTTTGAGTTGTTTTAGTGTTTTAGAGTTTAGTTTTGCATTCTTTGAGTCTAGTTTAGTGTTTTAAACTTTGTTTTTACGTTTTTGAGTCAGTTTCAAGTGTTTAGCAATCCCTCCTAATCCCCGGTCTAGAACGATCCCTACTTATACATATACTACAATTGTCAAAAAGAGGGTTTAATTTGTGTGCTTATATATTTCGCATCAGACAACTCTAGAAGTAATGGGTGATAAAATCCCACGAATTTCATGCAAAACAACTTGTTTACCCGCCCCCCCCCCCCCCCCCCCCCCCCCACACTTAAATCAAACATTGTCCTCAATGTTTCAAGCATAAATGCACACAAATCATAAGTAAACAAACAAACAGCAACTAAACAACTCAACATGGCAGAAATGAAACAACAACAAAGAGAAGGGTTGTAGGAACGCAAATCTGGAAGTGGAGTGATTCCTAGATCTTCTTTTGTTGAATGCATGGGTTGCCTCCCAAGTAGCCCTTGCTTTAACGTCTTGCAGCCGAACGAAGATCACATTCACTCCCCATTGGAGCCCACAGCATGCAGGGGAATCTCCTCCACTACATGCTCAACAAAGTTCTCATAGTAGGGCTTCAATCGATGCCCATTCACCTTGAATTCTTGTCCAGTTTTCAAACTTTGTATTTGGACTGCACCATGCACAAAAACATTAGTAATAACAAATGGACCAACCCACTTAGAACGTAGCTTACCAGGGAATAAGCGAAGATGGGAGTTAAATAGCAACACTTTCTGCCCAATTGAGAATGTTTTGCCTCGAATCATCTTGTCATGGAATGCCTGGGTCTTCTCTTTGTAAATGCGAGCATTCTCATAAGCGTCATGCCTAATCTCGTCAAGTTCATTTAATTGAAGCTTTCTGTGATTTCCAGCCGTGTCCACATCCATATTGAAGGTTTTGACCGCCCAATGTGCCTTGTGCTCAAGCTCCCCGGGTAAATGGCATGGCTTGCCATAGATGAGCCGAAATAGGGACATGCCAATGGGCGTTTTGTAAGCCGTTCGATATGCCCACAGTGCATCCTCCAGACGCAAGTTGATGGACGAATTTGAAGATACAAAGCCTTGAAATCAGCTAAGAAGATGGAAGAAAGAAGTCAAAGATAAAGAAGATAAGAAATTAGCTATAAAGAAGGGGAATTATCCAAAACATTATCCAAACTACCTTATCTTATCCAAACCTTATCTTATCTTATCCTAATCTTATCCTACCTTGTTTTCAGCTACAAAAGAGATTTAATTTCAGTTTAGGAGACTTAAAACCTGATTTCTAGAAGTTCTATCCCTTGTCCTAAAAATCTGGCGCCTCCTTCCCTTCTAGAATCCTTTTTCCTTGCCTTGCAAGGCATTCCCTGCCCTTATCCTCTCAGCCATGCATCCCTATCCTGTTCTCACTTGGATTCTGATTTAATTAGCCTATTTCCTTGTGGATTTGGGTTCTACAAATTCTTTTTAGAAATTAATTGGGCTAAAATCCTTTTTCCTATTGGATTTGAGCCTTGTGCCGCACCTTAGGGCCCTAATCCTATTTTTCTGCTAAGTCCAAGTCCTAAACTGATTTCCCTAGGGTTTGCCATGCTATATATACATATTTCCAAGCCTTGCCGCACACCACCACCCATCCATACGAATTCTACACACCTCTACACATCTCAGCCATTCCAAACACCATTCACAAACCCTAAAACCACTTGTGCCGCAGCCTTGCAAGGAGGAAGGAGAGGAGGAGCAGCATTGGAGCGTGTTGCACCCAATCTGGAGTGCTGGGCGTTCTTAGGTGTTTTCTACCTTATGTTTTCGTTGATTAATTTAGTTTTCCTTTGTTTTGCGGTAATCATGAGAGGCTAAACTCGTTTTTAGCTAGAGGCTACTTTGAAACCATGATTTTGTGTGTGATATGACTTGATAAACTTCAGTTACAGATTCTTTAAGTATGAATGCAATTGGCTTAACTGTTTGAATTAGAACTTATTTCTGTTTGTTGATTGAGGGTCGACACTTAATTGGCATGCATAAATTTGATGCTAGGATATAAGTGAGTTTCACATAATCGTTACAAACTTATGTTCACAAGTAGTAAAGGTTGCTGGAACAATCGTGTTAAGTTCAATTCTTGGTGTGAGTAACATGATGTCATAGTTATGAATGCCTCGTCAATGCTTATGATTCTCATGGAGCGTAATGATCTCTGATTGTATCTCTATTATGATGTCATGTAGGGAAATTGACGAGAATAATTTGGTTGTAGATGAGTTGTCCGTCCAATTCAATGAAATTAGGAGAATCTGAGGGTTAATTAGTGATTGACACGGTTAATCTGGGGCATTGTCATTCGTAATTCAATGAAAATGATGCAATGTAAAACAGCACACAAATTAAACCCTCTTGTTGACAATTGTAGTATAGATGCAAGTAGGGATCGTTCTGGACCGGGGATTAGGAGGGCTTGCTAAAACCTCTAAACTGACTCAAAAACATAAAAACAAAGTTGAAACACTAAACTAGACTATAAGAATGCAAAACTAAACTCTAGGACACTAAAACAACTTTAAAACACTCAAAACTGCCTAAAAACACAAACTGGGAAGTTTTGGACTCTAAACACAATTTTGGACGGAAATAAGTTTTAACTTGACTCAAAACACTCAAAAACACAAACTAAAACAGTTTCTAACTAATATGACTCAACAAGTAAAGGGGGGATTGGGTTTTGACGAATTTGAAAACAAAAGAAGAAACATAAAGTACTAATGAAATCTGCAGGAAATTGGGTGAAAACTATGGATGATGGGATAGCTAGGAGGTTCTTCTCCACACATGACACACTTGCATACAAAACGATTTCCAGTTGCTTTCCATAAACCACGAATCCTCAACGCCCTAGATTAACCGTGAATTGCACTAATTAACCCTCAGATTTTCCTAATTTTATTGAATTGGATGATTGCATACGACAACCCAAAGTATTCCCCACAAGTTCCCTACATGAATTGCATAATAGAGATACAAGCAAGGATCATTAAGTTCTATGAAAATCATAAGCATTGACGAGGCACTCGTAACTATGAATTGCATGATACTTATGCCAAGAATTTACTTAACACGACCGTGACTAGCAACCTTCACTACTTGTGAATATAAGTTCATAACGATTAGGTGAAACTCCCTTATATTCTAGCATCAAATTCATGCATGCAAATTAAGTTGGCCACCTCAATCAACACACACAAATCAGTTATAATATGAACAGATAAGTAAATTGAATTCACAATTTATGAATCACAACTGGATGTAATCAAATCATATTGCAAGCGTATTCATGGCTTTGAATAGCCCCCTAGCCAAAAGGGCTTAATTCCTCATGTTCACAGCAAAACAAAGAGAAATTAAATTAAACATTGAAAACAAAGATAGATTACACCTAGAAACGTTCCAGCAATCCAACGTCTTGAATGGCTAGGCACAGCTTCAAGTTAATCCTCTCCTTCTTCCTTTGTAGTGCTGCGGCACAAGGGGTTAAGGTGTGTAGAATGGGTGGTGATGGGTGGATAGGTAGATAGGTGGATGGAATGGACGCAGAGAATCTGTTCAGAGAGAGAGACGTCCCCCAAAAGCTGCGGCAAGGATGTTTATTTATAGAACAAGGGAGGGCCACGACTTTGATGAATTGGAAATGCATTTAGGACTCCAAATCCTCAAGAAAAAGGGTAACAAATCAGAATCCCAAGAGGAAAAGGGTAAGTAGGGTGCAGCAGAAAATAAAGAGAAAGGGAAAGAAAGAAAGGTGAATAAAACTTAGCTATTTTGTTCCAAATTGAAAAGGTAAGTAAGGATCAGAATTTAAAGAGAAATAGGAATGTGAAATTCGGCAGAATTGTGTAGGAGAGAAAAAAAATGTGTTTAAAGGTCAGAAATTAAGAGAGAAAGGGAAAGAAGGTGGGCATTGATTTGTAAGAGAAAGGGGAAGTATTTTTGGGCAGAAAATAGGCAAGAAAACCTCTCCCTTGTGCAGCAAGGATTGAAACAAAAGGGGAATGTGATTTTGGGTCAGAAAATAGGAAAGAAAGGTGGTGTTTTATGCGGCAAGGAAGAGGAATGTGCAAGGGTGGTGCGGCATGGACTTTAGGGCAAGTTTAGGACTTCTAGAACAAGTAATTAAGTGTCCTAACATATTTTGGAATCCTTTTGTGGCTGGAACATAGGTGAAGAAGGATTAGGAAACTTCTAAGCCAAAAATAGAAACTTTCAAAAATAGAAACCTTCAAGAATAAAAACTTCCAACTTTAGAAACTTTGGCTTCCAATTTTGAACTCTTCATTCTTCAATCAATCCTAAGTTCATTTGATCTTCAATTTCGTCCATCCACTTAACTCCAAGCATGTGCAATCCATTTAGTGCCCAAAACTGCTCCAAAAGGCTCCAAAATACACCTTCTTGCATACTTTCTCCTTAGAACCTGAAAACACACGAAAATGGCTTAAAAGACTAAAATAACTAAGAACTAACAACCTAAATGCAAGGAAACAAGCTAACTAAGTGATGTAAATATGCTCCTATTAGAAAACGTAACTGGAAGTCAAGTTATATGCATATAAATCATGTGTGGATAAGGAAACCTCTAGCTAGTTCACCATCCATCCTAAAAACCCAATTTCGTCTAAATCTGCCTAGTTTAAAGTCTTTGTTTGTTTTAGCTTAATTTCACTCTAAAACCAATCCCCCTTCACTTGTTTGAGTCTAATTAGTTAGAATCTGTCTTAGTTTGTGTTTTTGTGTGTTTTGAGTCAAGTTTAATTCAATTTTCGTCCAAAGTTGTGTCTAGTGTCTAGAATATGTCCAATTAGTGTTTTTAAGCAGTTTTGAGTGTTTTGAACCTGTTTTGAGTCTTACTAGGTTATTTAGAGTATTTTGAGTCTTGTTTTGCTTATTTGAGTCAGTTTGTGTTAGATTAGCAAGCCCTCCTAATCCCCGGTCCAGAACGATCCCTACTTGCGTTTATACTACAATTGATAACAAGAGGGTTTAATTTGTGTGCTTAACTTTAATCACACCAAATTTTTGGCGCCGTTGCCGGGGATTAGCAACCCGTTGTTTTTTTTTGTTTATCTTCATGTGTGTGTTAGTCTAGATTCTGATTCTAGTTTGTTTTCTTTGTTTTCAAGTACTAGTTTATGACTCGTAGTTCTCAAGTAGTTCGTGAGCTTATCTTGGATTTTGACGACGATTTTGAACAAACCTTGAG
Source organism: Heteromeles arbutifolia (assembly GCA_024362995.1). Classification (NCBI taxonomy): domain Eukaryota; kingdom Viridiplantae; phylum Streptophyta; class Magnoliopsida; order Rosales; family Rosaceae; genus Heteromeles; species Heteromeles arbutifolia. The sequence goes on from JANCRC010000012.1 coordinate 22,639,057, forward strand.
AAGGAAAAGAAAGAACCCAGAACCTCACCCACCTAGTTCAAGTTTTGAAACCAAGGTTGAGGAACAAGAAGAGGCCGAATCTGAGGAGATAGAGGAGGCCGAGGTTGAAGAAGTTATGGCTACATATAATTGAACCATTAAGGAGCTTTCGGCCTCGGGATTGGATAATGCAGTACCCCTATGTATCCAATATCCTAGGGCAGCTCCAGATAAGACCAACGAGTTCGAATTAAAGTCTAGCTTGTTGCATCACATTCCCAAATACCATGGGCTATCCATGGAGGATCCAAACAAGCATTTGAAGGAATTTGAAGTGGTTTGCTCAAGTATGACACCCATTAATGTTGATGGGAATATTTTGAAGATGAAAGCCTTTCCATTCTCATTGTTGGAAAAGGCTAAAGATTGGTTGTACGAATTGGCGCCCGGAACTGTCACATCTTGGGAAAGTATGAAACGAGCATTCTTGGAGAAGTTTTTCCCAACTTCAAGAGTCATTCTCTTGAGGAAACGGATTAGTGGTATTCAGCAAAATCAAGGAGAGTATTTCCCTGCATATTATGAGCGTTTTAAGGGCCTAGTTGCGTCATGCCCTCAACACCAAATGAAGGAGGAGCTGCTCATTCAATACTTTTACGAAGGACTCCTCCCCATTGAACGCCAAATGCTAGATGCATCAGCGGGTGGTGCGTTAGTTGACAAGACGCCGGTGGCTGCCAAGACCTTAATTGCGAACCGAGCCCTCAATGCACAACAATATGAAGGTGTTGGACAAATAGAGAGCCCACAGCAGCAACATGTCAATGAGGTAAGTGCAATTTCTGAAATTCAATCACAATTGGCTAATCTTACTCTCCTTGTGTCTCAGGTTGTCGAAGGACCAAAATCACAACCACCACTAATCTGTGGCGTGTGCACCATGCAAGGGCACCAATATGAAAGTTGCCCTCAATTGATTGAGAATGGAGGATGGGAGAGTGCCAACGCTGTTGGGTTCCAAGGCCAAAATCAACCCCGATATGATCCATATGCAAATACCTACAATTCGGGTTGGAAAGATCATCCAAATAAAGGTGCCGCACCTATCCCCTTCTAGAAGTGTCAAAATCAGCCAAATAACACCCTTTCTAGAAGTCCCTAAAAAAGTGGCGCCCCAAGCCTTCTAGATGCATGATCCAGCCGCACCTTTCTCCTAAATCCCTTTGGATTTTGACCTTCTAGATGTCCTATTTCCTGCGAGGATTACATAAACCTTTTCCCCTTAGGATTGTGATTTTATTTTCCTACACAAACTACATTTTGTAATCCTTTTCCTACACTACATGTTTGTGCCGCACCTCCCCCTATAAATTGACCATTTTGCTGCACCATTCACACCACCATCTCTCATTCACACATCTCTACACTACCATTCAGCCATACCCTCATTGTGCCGCAACTTGCAAGCAAGGAAGGAAGGAAGGAATCTGGAGCGTTTTCTAGGTGTTTTCTATCTTTGTTCAATGTTTAATTTTATTTATATTTGTTTGATTGCGAACATGAGGAACTAATTTCTTTATAGTTATGGCGAATTCAAAGCCATGGACATATGTTTTATATGAATTGATTTCCTCCAGTTATGATTTCATGAATCATGAATGTGGTTTGCTTAACTGTTTTATTAAGAACTTGTTCTTGTGTGTTGATTAAGGATGCATACTTAGTTTGCATGCATGAATTTGATGCTAGAGTATAAGGGAGTTTCACCTAATAGTTACAAACTTATATTTACAAGTAGTGGAGGTTGCTAGTCACGATCGCGTTAAGTAAATTCCTGGCAGAAGTGTCATGCTTTTCATAGTCACGAATGCCTTGTCAATGTTTATGATTTTCACAAAGCTTAATGATCTTTGTTTTGTGTCTCTATCATGCTTTTCATAGTTAGGGAGCTTAATAAAGAATGATTTGGGTTGTCTTATGCTTTTCATCCAATTCAATGAGTCTAGGGAAATCTGAGAATTAATTAGTTCTACACAATTAATTTGGGGCATTGTCATTCATGGTTTGTTGAAAGAATAACTGGAAATCAATTTATATGCATATGTTCATGTGTGGAGAAGGGCCCTCTAACTAGCACTTCACCCTTCTTAATTCATCAAAATCCTTTTTCTAAAGTTTTTTATGCAAAGTTTCTGTTTTTAGTTTTAAATTCGTCAAAAACAAATCCCCCTTTACTTGTAAGTGTTAGAATAGTTAAAATCTGTTTTGATTTGTGTTTCTAAGTGTCTTGAGTCATGTTAAAATCTATTTTCGTCCAAAGTAGTGTTTAGAGTCCAAAACTACCCAGTTTGTCTTTTTAGGCAGTTTTGAGTGTTTTTGTGCTGTTTTGAGTCTTTTGAGTTGTTTTAGTGTTTTAGAATTTAGTCTTGCATTCTTTGAGTCTAGTTTAGTGTTTTAAACTTTGTTTTTACGTTTTTGAGTCAGTTTCAAGTGTTTAGCAATCCCTTCTAATCCCCGGTCTAGAACGATCCCTACTTATACATATACTACAACTGTCAAAAAGAGGGTTTAATTTGTGTGTCAAGTTAATTTTCACATCAAATTTTGGCGCCGTTGCCGGGGATTAGCAAATTTGCTAATCCCTTGTTTGCCGTGTGTTTTGTTTTACTTTGTTTTCTGATTTTGTTTTAGGTAATAGTTTATGACTCGAAGTTCTCAAACAGTTCGTGAGCATATCTTGGAGTTTGACGACGATTTTGAATGAACATTGAGAAGGAAGAGAAGGCATCCAGAACCTAGTGAACCTAGTTCAAGCTCAGAGGCCGAATCTGAATTTGAAGAAGAAGAACAAGCCATGGCTATGGATCATCGTACAATTAAGGAACTTTCAGCCTCGGGGTTGGCCAATGCCGCACCCCTTTGCATTCAATACCCCGCGGCTGCTCAAGGCAAGACCGATGAGTTCGAATTGAAGTCAAGCTTGTTGCATCACATTCCCAAATACCATGGGCTATCCATGGAAGATCCAAACAAGCATCTTAAGGAGTTCGAAGTGGTTTGTTCGAGCATGACACCCATCAATGTCGATGGGAACATTTTGATGATGAAGGCTTTTCCATTCTCTCTTTTGGAAAAGGCTAAAGATTGGCTTTATGAATTAGCACCCGGAACGGTCACTTCTTGGGAAGGCATGAAGAGAGCGTTTTTAGAGAAGTTCTTCCCCACTTCGAGAGTCATTCTCTTAAGGAAGAAGATTAGTGGAATTCAACAAAGCCAAGGAGAGACATTCCCAGCATACTAGGAGCGTTTTAAGGCCCTTGTCTCCTCATGTCCTCAACATCAAATGAAAGAAGAACTTTTACTTCAATACTTCTACGTAGGACTTCTTCCAATTGAGCGACAAATGCTAGATGCTTCAGCAGGAGATGCATTGGTTGACAAAACACCAATGGCTGCAAAGATCCTAATCGCCAACCGAGCTTTGAATGCACAACAATACGAAGGCCTTGGACAAAGAGACCCCCCACGGCAACAACAAGTGAATGAGGTAAGTGCAATTTCTGAACTTCAATCTCAAATGGCTAATCTCACTATTCTTTTGTCACAGGTTGTTGATGGATCGAAATTGCAAGGGATTACACAAAGTGTATGTGGCGTGTGTTCTATGCAAGGGCACCTCAACGATCAATGCCCGCAGTTGATTGAGAACGGAGGGTGGGAATCTACCAATGCCATGGGTTTTGGGAGCCAAAATCAGCCACGCAATGATCCGTACTCCAACACTTACAATCCGGGCTGGAGAGATCATCCAAATTTCAAGTTGAGGAAGCCTCAACAACCACAACAACAAAGTGGATTTAGGCAGCAACCGCCGGGTTTCTATTCAAAACCATACGCACCCACACAACCCCAAGAACAACCTGCCCAAACCAAATCAGGTTCGTCCGTTGATAGTGATCAGATTTTTCAATTACTAACTTCTATGTCGCAGAGCATGCAAATTAGAGACAAAGAGGTGAACGATTTAAAGAAACAAATGAGGCAGATGGCGGAGTTCATAGGACAATTCCGAGAACAAGGTAAACTTCCTAGCTCAACCATTGTGAATGCAAAGGGAGGATTTGAATTTGCCAAAGCCATTATATTGAGAAGTGGTAAGGAACTTGGAGACCATTCGAAAGTATCTCAACAAGGCCACCAAGAGGATAACAAACTGATGTAAGAAGAAGAAGGGAATGAGGAAGCCACGACAAGGAAGAAAGAAACAATGCTGCAGCCTTCAAATGCACCTATGCCGTATCCTACACCCAAGGTAAGTCCAAAATTGAATTCTTCAAGTTCTATTCCACTAAATGCACCCTTTCCTAGCAGGTTTAGGCAATCAAAGAAGGAAGAGAACGAGAAAGACATTCTGGAAACGTTTAGGAAAGTGCAAGTCAATATACCTCTCCTTGATGCAATTAAGCAAGTTCCAAGGTACGCTAAGTTTTTGAAAGAACTTTGTACAACAAGGAGGAGAATTTCGAACAAAGAAGTTGTCCAGGTAAGTGAAAATGTCTCTGCTGTTTTACAAAGGAAATTACCCCCTAAATGCAAAGATCCGGGTAGTTTTACGATTCCTTGTGTTATTGGCAATACTAAGTTTGAACATGCTATGTTAGACATAGGAGCTTCAATTAATGTCATGCCTTACTCAATTTTCGCATCTATGAATTTAGGAGAGCTTAAAAATGATGGTGTTATAATTCAATTAGCCGATCGTTCTAACGCATATCCGAAAGGAGTTTTGGAAGATGTTTTGGTGCAGGTGGATAACTTGATATTCCCAGCAGATTTCTATGTTTTAGAGATGGAGGAGTCGCCCAATATCACCCCATTGCCGATCCTACTTGGGAGGCCCTTCATGAAAACAGCACGCACCAAGATCGACGTGTTCAAAAGGACTTTAACAATGGAATTTGATGGGGAGATTATTGATTTTAACATTTCTGAAGCTATTAAATTCCCTAAAGATGATCATTCTTGCTTTTCTTTTGATGCATTTGATTTATTGGCGCAGAAATTCCTTGACTCATTGGATGAAGATCCCCTTGAAACAACAATTGCACAAGGAATTGGAATGAAGCCCAATTTGGCCGTACCTAGTGAAGAACAAGCCGAGATTGTGGCTGTTTTTGACTCATTGCCACGACAGCATGGTACGTCTCCTAACCCAATTCCAATTCCCGTTTCTACTAATACGTTGTTACCTTCTGTGATTCAGGCCCTTATTCTTGAACTTAAGCCACTGCCGGATCATTTAAAATACGTCTTCTTGGGAGATGAAGAGACGTTGCCCGTCATTGTCTCTGCATCACTCACGGCAACAGAGGAGGAGAAGTTGATTCGGGTGTTGAAAGAGCACAAAACAGCCATTAGATGGACATTGGCCGACATTAAGGGAATTAGCCCTACAACATGCATGCATCGCATACTTCTAGAGAAGGGGGCTAAACCAACTAGACAAGCTCAACGCCAACTCAACCCTCCAATGATGGAAGTTGTGAAAAATGAGATTATCAAGCTTCTCGATTGTGGAGTGATTTATCCACTTTCGGATAGCCATTGGGTTTCACCGGTGCAATTTGTTCCAAAGAAATCCGGAGTCACTGTGGTGAAGAATGCTGAGAATGACCTTGTGCCAACCCGTATCCAAACCGGTTGGAGAGTGTGCATCGATTATAGGAAGCTCAATGCCACCACAAGGGATGACCACTTCCTTTTGCCGTTCATTGATCAAATGCTTGAAAGGTTAGCCGGTCATTCTTTTTATTGTTTTCTTGATGGCTATTCAGGATATAATCAGATTGTCATAGCCCCGGACGACCAAGAAAAGACCACTTTCACATGCCCTTTTGGTACCTTTGCTTATCGTCGCATGCAATTCGGTTTATGCAATGCACCTGCCACAATTCAACGATGCATGGTAAGTATCTTTTCAGATTTTGTTGAGAAGATTATTGAGGTTTTCATGGATGACTTTAGTGTATTTGGTGATTCGTTTGACGGTTGTTTGGAAAATCTCACATTAATCTTGCAACAATGCGTTGAAACTAACCTTGTGTTAAATTGGGAAAAATGTCATTTTATGGTAAAACAAGGTATAGTTTTAGGTCATATCATTTCAAAAAGGGGAATTGAGGTTGATATCTTGTACGCTACTTACCCTCTCCTACTTCGGTTAGAGAGGTTCGTTCGTTTCTTGGTCATGCAGGACTTTATAGGCGATTCATCAAGGATTTTTCAAAGATTTCTCAACCTTTGTGCCGTCTCCTTCAAAAGGAAGTGGTTTTCAAGTTTGACGAGGAGTGTGAGAAGGCTTTCAACCAACTCAAGAAGATGCTAACCACGGCACCAATCATTATGCCACCAGATTGGAGTCTTCCGTTTGAGCTAATGTGCGATGCTTCCGACTATGCATTAGGGGCTGTCTTAGGACAGAGGAAGGACAAAAATCTGCACGTCATCTATTATGCCTCAAGGACCTTGAACGATGCTCAGTTGAACTACTCTATGACGGAAAAAGAACTTCTTGCTGTTGTCTTTGCTTTAGATAAGTTTCGTTCATATTTACTTGGTACTAAAGTCATTATTTACTCTGATCATGTAGCTTTAAGATACTTACTTACGAAGAAGGAGGCTAAACCAAGCCCTATTCGATGGATGCTCCTACTTCAAGAGTTCGATATCGAAATCCGGGACAAGAAATGAGTTGAAAACGTAGTGGCTGACCACCTAAGCAGATTGGTGCGTGAAGAAGACCCAATTCCCATCCCTGAGACGTTTCCAGATGAGCAGCTGCTGTCCATTAAGGTAAGTGTGCCATGGTATGCCGATTTAGTTAATTATTTGGTTACTAAACAAGTTCCAAGCACCCTAAACAAGCAACAAGGTGATAAATTGAAAAAAGAGGCACGGTTTTATGTTTGGGATGATCCATACTTGTGGAAGTATTGCCCCGATCAGATTATACGTAGGTGTGTGCTTAATTCGGAGTTTAACTCAATTTTAACTTTCTGTCACACTTATGCATGCGGGGGACACTTTGGCACACAACGCACAGCCCTTAAAGTGTTAGAATGTGGATTTTATTGGCCAACGATCTTTAAGGATGCTAGAACTTTTTGTGTGACGTGTAATCGTTGCCAAAGAATGGGAAATATAGGCCCAAAGGACCAAATGCCGCAAACCCCTATCTTTACTGTCGAAATTTTTGATGTTTGGGGTATTGATTTTATGGGTCCTTTTCCTTCATCGCATGGTTTTACATATATTCTACTTGCGGTTGATTATGTCTCGAAGTGGGTGGAAGCAAAAGCCATCCGAACTAATGATTCTAAAGTGGTTGCAGATTTTGTTAGAACTAACATATTTGCAAGGTTTGGCATGCCACGCGTACTTATCAGCGATGGAGGCTCTCACTTTTGCAATCGGACCATTGAGGCGTTACTTAAAAAGTACAATGTCACTCATAAGGTTTCTACACCTTATCATCCTCAAACAAGTGGGCAAGCTGAGGTTTCAAACCGTGAAATCAAGCAAATTTTAGAGAAAACAGTTGGGCCAACGAGGAAGGATTGGAGTTTGCGCTTGAATGATGCACTATGGGTGTATCGTACGGCCTACAAAACACCCCTTGGGATGTCCCCATTTCGGCTCATCTATGGGAAACCATGCCATCTTCCCGTTGAATTAGAACACAAGGCGCATTGGGCAGTCAAAACCTTCAATATTGATATAGGTGCCGCTGGAATTCATCGGAAGCTTCAATTGAACAAGCTTGAGGAGATTAGGAATGAAGCTTACGAGAATGCGCGAATTTACAAAGAGAAGACGAAGGCTTTTCATGACAAGATGATTCGAACCAAAACGTTCTCCAATGGGCAGAAAGTTCTACTTTTCAATTCCCGTCTTCAATTATTTCCAGGTAAGTTACGTTCTAGGTGGATTGGACCGTTTGTTATTACTAGTATTTTTCCTCATGGTGCAGTTCAAATCCAAAGTTTGAAGACGGGGCACGAATTCAAGGTGAACAGACATCGTTTGAAGCCCTACTATGAGCACTTTGAAGAGCACATTGTGGAGGACATAACCCTTAATGCCGTGAGCCCCATTGAAGAATAGAAGGAAGGTTCGTCCGGCTAGAAGATGTTAAAGCAAGCGCTTCTTGGGAGGCAACCCATGCAAATAAAGAGGACCTAGGAACTCTTCGGCTCCACAACCAGATTTGCATTTCTAAACCCTACTCTTTATTGCTTTTACTTTGCCATATTTGTCATGTTTGTTAGTTGTGTTGTTTGCTTGCTTGTGTGTGAGTCTTTGTTTGAAACATTGAGGACAATGTTTGGTTTAAGTGTGGGGGGGTAAACAAGTGTTTTCATTGAAAAATTCGTGGGTTTTTATCAACTATCACTTCTAAGGTTGTTTTTCACTGTTTTTGAGTGTTTTTAATGTGTTTTGAAGTGTTTTTATGTGTCTTGAAAGAAAAATACGAAAATTTACAAAAAAAAAAAATTTGAAAAAGCTTTGAAAAATACCAAAAAGAGTCGTTTTTGAGTCGTTTTTGTGTGTTTGTGTCTTAGGGTACCTTCCAACACAATGATGAGGATTTGGTTTTTAATTGCATGACTGTTAAAGAAAGTTACAAACATGGATTGAAGTTTGATATGCTCTTTGGTTTATGCTTGGTTATAGTTGACATTCATGAATTCACATGTAATCACAAAAAGGATAAAATCAGTTTTTGTAACATGCTTGAAGGAAGTAACTCAAAATAATGCTACAACCCTGAGAGACTTGAGCCTATACGTTCTTTGGAGAGTTATTAATCTGCGATTCTTTGTTTTCTAAAGTCGTTGCATGATCTCATCATTCTTTGCTTGGTTGCTACTTAGAATGCATTTCATCATTTAGTTCCAAATACTAGAACTCATGCCCGTTTCATTCAAAGCATAAAATTGATTAGCATAACAAATAACAAGATGAAGTTGTTTAGTTCAAAACCAGTGCCAAAAAGCCTAACCCTTTGCATATGTATTGTAGGTTTAACCCTTTTGAGCCATAATTAGCCTATTTTCTTTGTTAGCCTACATTATCCTTACCTAGCCTAGATTAGGACCATCCTTACCCTTGTTCTTAAGGCGTAGTGAAGCATGACGTTCGTTATTAGGCAGCAAACAAGTGTGGGGGAAGGATTTTAGTGGTTTTGTGTGCCAAAATATCAAAAAGGGCACGGGTGAGAAGAAGAAAAAAGAAAAAAGAAAAAAAAAGGAACAAAATTCGTGAGAAAAAGAGAAGAAAAAGGAAAGTATGTGAAAAAGTGTGAAAAGTGTTCAAAATAAGTGAGAATAAGCTCACAAGTGTTGGTTGTTGAAGAAAGGGTCCAAAAAGTTGGATTCAGCCCTAAGTATGTGTGATCTTCCCTTTATGTATCAAAGTTGTGGCTGAAAGGGAGTTCTAAGTGTCATATTCATTACTTTGCTTGCTATTGCTTTAAGAACGTTTGTTTTCTTTATCTTTCTTTGTTAGCCAATACCCTTAGCCTCGTTACAACCCTTAAACTTCTATCTTGATTGTTATGTGTTTCAATATGTGGAGTTTGGGATTGGTTTGAGCATATGGTGTACCTGGTTCTCGCGTCTAAGTAGTGGCATTCCATTCATGAGATCATATATATACATGCATTAATAATTCCGGAAATTGCTTTCTTTGTTATATACATATGTGAGTATTAGTTTTCTTGTTACATCAATCTTCTCACATATAACTAGTGTAGGGTGTGTAGTCAGAAAATCTGAGTGAAAATTGAGTGCATATCTAGTAAGGAATTGAGGGATTCTCTAAAGCATGTTACTACATTCAAAAAGTTGTTTTAATTGATTAAATGCGAACTAGTGAGTGATAATTGGGATTAAGTATGTGCTCGAGGGTAGGGATAACTAAAATCTATGTAAGTAATAATTTTTAACATGTTACGTACCATTAAAAATCCCTGAGGCAAACATTGGAAGGTTTAGGTTATGTTTTGTTTGTTTTGCTCGAGGACTAGCAAAAGCTAAGTGTGGGGGAATTTGATAGGAGCATATTTGTGCGACTTAGTTAGTGTGTTTTCTTGCATTTACTTAGTTATTTGTTGCTTATTATAGTGTCTTAAGTCATTTTCGTGTGTTTGTAGGTCCAATTGGCAAAGTTGGCAAAAAGATGCAATTTGGAGCATTTTAGAGCAGTTTTGGGCTTGGAATGGATAGCACAAGTATGGAGCAAGATGGATGGACGAATTTGAAGTTCAAGAGAGGCTAGGAATGTGCAAAAGAGTTGAAGAAATAAATCCAAGTCAAAGAAGATAAGGAATCAGCTACAAAGAAGGAGAATTATCCAAAACATTATCCAAAACTACCTTATCTTATCCTTATCTTATCCAAACTGTATCTTATCTTATCTTACCATGCCTTATCTTATCCTATCCTAATCCTTTCCTAACTTAATTCCTGCTGTAAAAGGGTTTTAATTTCAGTTTAGGAGACATAAAAACCTGATTTCTAGGAACCTTATCCTTTCCTACAAAGGTGCCACACCCTTGTCCTTGATCCCTTGGGTTTTTGACCTTCTAGATGTCCTATTTCCTGCTGGGATTACATAACCTTTTCCCCTTCGGATTTTGTTTTATTTTCCTACACAAACTACATTTTGTAATCCTTTTCCGACATTATATCTATGTGCCGCACCTCCCTCTATAAATAGACCCTTTTGCTGCACCATTCACCACCACCATCTCTCATTCACACATCTCTACACTACCATTCAGCCATACCCTCAGTGTGCCGCAACTTGCAAGCAAGGAAGGAAGGAATCTGGAGCGGTTTCTAGGTGTTTTCTATCTCTGTTCAAAGTTTAATTTTATTTATATTTGTTTGATTGCGAACATGAGGAACTAATTTCTTTATAGTTAGAGGCGAATTCAAAGCCATGAACATATGTTTTATATGAATTGATTTCCTCCGGTTATGATTTCATGAATCGTGAATGTGGTTTGCTTAACTGTTTTATTAAGAACTTGTTCTTGTGTGTTGATTAAGGATGCATACTTAGTTTGCATGCATGAATTTGATGCTAAAATATAAGGGAGTTTCACCTAATCGTTATGAACTTATATTTACAAGTAGTGGAGGTTGCTAGTCACGATCGCGTTAAGTAAATTCCTGGCAGGAGTGTCATGCTTTTCATAGTCACGAATGCCTTGTCAATGCTTATGATTTTCACAAAGCTTAATGATCTTTGTTTTGTGTCTCTATCATGCTTTTCATAGTTAGGAAGCTTAATAAAGAATGATTTGGGTTGTCCTATGCTTTTCATCCAATTCAATGAGTCTAGGGAAATCTGAGAATTAATTAGTTCTATACAATTAATTTGGGGCATTGTCATTCATGGTTTGTTGAAAGAATAACTGGAAATCAATTTATATGCATATGTTCATGTGTGGAGAAGGGCCCTCTAACTAGCCTTTCACTCGTTTTAAATCACCAAACTCGTTTTTCTAAAGTTTTTAAGCAAAATTTCTGTTTTAAGTCTTAATTTCGTCAAAAACAATCCCCCTTTCGTTTAAACTTGTTTTTAGAGTCAAAACCTGTTCTGTTTGTCTTTTGAGTCTTTTAAGTTTTATTTTTTTCAAAACCACTTGTTAGGTTTAGAATTGAGTCTTTCTGATTGTTTCTTGCTGTTTTGAGTGTTTTAAGTTAGTTTAGAGTCTATAGAGTCTAGTTTAGTGTTTTTGAGTCGTATTTGTGTTGATTAGCATCCCTAGTTAATCCCCGGTCTAGAACGATCCCTACTTACATTATTGCTACAATTGTCATCAATAGGGTTTAATTTGTGTGTCAAGTTAATTTTCACATCATTTCTGACTTGTTTTGCTTTCTTGTTTTTAGGTACTAGTCTATGACTCGAAGTTCCCAACCTGTTCGTGAGCACATCTTGGACGTTGACGACAATTTTGAGGGAACTTTGAGAAGGAAAGAAAGAATCCAGAACCTGATCTACTTAGTTCTAGTTCTAATTCCGAAACTGAAGTTGAATTTGAAGAGGATTCGGAAGAGGAGCAAGACATGGCTACAGATAATCGAACGATCAAAGAACTTTTAGCCTCGGGATTGGACAATTGATAGGAGCATATTTATGCGACTTAGTTAGCTTGTTTCCTTGCATTTAGGTTGTTAGTTCTTAGTTATTTTAGTATTTTAAGCCATTTTCGTGTGTTTTCAGGTTCTAAGGGCTAAAGGAGCAAGAAGGTGCATTTTGGAGCTTTTTGGAGCAAATTTGGGCTTGGAATGGTTAGCACATGCTTGGAGCTAAAGGAATGGACGAAATTGAAGAATTGAAAATGTTAGGATTCCTAATTGAAGAAGGATTCCTAATTGACGAAGGATTTCTAATTGAAGAAGGATTCCTAATTGAAAAAGGATTCCTAATTGGAGATGGATTCCTACTCAAACAAGGATTCCTACTTGAAGTAGGAAAGTTAAGCCAAGGTTTCCTATTTTGGTTTGACCTTTCCTAATCCTAAATGTCCTTAAGTTCCAGCAACAATGAAGACCTCCTATGCATTTTAGGACACATATTGAACCTTCCTTGCACCTTCCTACCCTTTGCCGCACCTCCCTTGACTTTTCCTCTTCCTTGCCATGCAAGAGAGTGCCTTTCCTATTTTCTGTCATGAAAACACCTTCCCCTTTAATACCTAGCCTTGCTGCACAAGGGGAGGCCTCTCTTTCCTATTTTCTGACCTTTAAACACATTCCTTTTTTCTCCTATACAATTTTGCCGAATTTCACATTCCTATTTCTCTTTGATTTTCTGATTCTTTCTTACCTATTAAATTGTGGAACCAAAATAGCTAAGTATTGAACCTTTCCTATTATTTTCTGAGTACCCTAGCCCTTTAAATAAAGCTTGTTGCACCATTTAAATCTCTCTACACACTTTCTGACAAAAATCCACCTATCTACCTATCCATCCTCTACCACCCATCACCACCCATTCTACACACTTCAACCACCTTTGTGCCGCAGCAAAGAGGAAGGAGGAGAGCCCTTGGATGTGCCTGCCATTCGAGTTAGGATTGCTGGAACGTTTTAGGTCAGATTCAATGTTTTGGACCCTTTCTTCAACAATCAACACTCTTAAACTCATTTTCACTTCTTTTCAACTCGTTTTCTTTCTTTTTCTCTTCCTTTTACACACTTTTTTTTTTCTTTTTCTTTTTCTTTTTGCACGAGAATCCCTTCCCCCACACTTGTTTTTCTGCATATTGTAGAACAAAAAGAATTCCTTTTAAGTCATGCTTCACTATCCTTTAAGAACAAGGGTATGGATAGTCCTACACTAGGCTAGGTAAGGATAATATGGGCTAACAAAGAAAATAGGCTAAACAATGCTCAAGGGGGTTTAAACCTACAAAACGTATGGAAAGGGCGGTACGGCTATATGGCTTTGTTTCACTAAACAACTTCATCTTGTTATGTGTTATGCAATTCAATGTCATGCTTTGAATGAAACGGGTATGAGTTCTAGCATTTGGATCTATAATGATGAAAATGCATTCCAAGTAGCAACCAAGCAAAAGAATTAATGAGATCATGCAACTTCTTTAGAAAACAACAAATGCACAAATTAATAACTCTCCAAATAAACTTTATTTAGGCTCAAGTCTCTCAGGGTTGTAGTGTTAGTTTGAGTTCCTTCCTTCAAGCATGTTACAAAAACTAATTTATCCTTTTGTGATCAAATTTGAATTCGTAAACAACAACTACAACTAAGTATAAACCAAGAGCATATCAAACTTCCATCCATGTTCGTAACTTTCTTTAATAGTCATGTAATTAAAAACTAAATCCTCATCATTGTGTTGGAAGGTACCTAAGACACAAACACACCAAAACGACTCTAAAAACACTTCAAAAACTGATTTTTTTCTTTCAAATTTTCGTATTTTTACTTCAAAACACACAAAAACACCTCAAAACATGTTAAAAACACTTAAAAACAGTGAGAAACAACTTTAGAAGTAATGGGTGATAAAATCCCATGAATTTGCATAAAAAACACTTTGTTACCCCCCCCCCCCCCCCCCCCACACTCAAATCAAACATTGTCCTCAATGTTTCAAGCATAAACTCACAGAAAGCAAACAAACAAACAACGAACTAATGATGGTAAGATAAATGCAGTAAAGAGAAGGGTTTAGGAACGCAAATGTGGTTGTGGAGCAATTCCTAGGTCTTCTTTATTTGAATGCATGGGTTGCCTCCCAAGAAGCACTTGTTAGTCTTCCAGCCGGACGATACCTCCAATTAAGCTCCAGTGGTGCCCACGATATGGAGGGGTATTTCCTCCACGTCATGCTCCTCAAAATGCTTATAGTATGGCTTCAAACGGTGCCCATTCACTTTGAATTCTTGGCCGGTCTTGAAACTTTGGATTTGGACTGCACCACAAGGAAAGACATTAGTAATAACAAACAGGCCAACCCACTTAGAGGGCAACTTACCGGGAAACAATCGAAGGCGAGAATTAAAGAGTAACACTTTCTGCCCAATTGAGAATGATTTTCCACGAATCATCTTGTCATGGAAAGCCTTTGTCTTCTCCTTGTAAATTTGAGCGTTCTCACAAGCCTCGTGCCTAATCTCTTCGAGTTCATTCAATTGAAGCTTCCTATGAATTCCAGCGGCATCAATGTCCATGTCGAATGTTTTGACAGCCCAATGCGCCTTGTGCTCCAATTCTACGAGAAGATGGCATGGTTTGCCATAGATTAGCCAAAATGGGGACATGCCAAGGGGTGTTTTGTAGGCCGTGCGATATGCCCACAATGCATCATCCAAACGCAAGCTCCAATCCTTCCTCGTTGGCCCAACGGTCTTTTCTAAAATCTACTTGATTTCTCTATTCGAAACCTCGGCTTGGTCATTTGTTTGAGGATGGTAAGGTGTAGAAACCTTATGTGTGACATTGTACTTCTTGAACAGCGCCTCAATGGTTCGATTGCAAAAGTGAGAACCTCCATCACTTATGATTACTCTTGGCATTCCAAACCTTGCAAATATGTTAGTTCTAATGAAATCTGCAACCACTCTAGAATCATTAGTTCGGGTGGCTTTTGCTTCCACCCATTTCGACACATAATCCACAGCAAGTAAAATATAAAGGAAACCATGTGATGAAGCAAAAGGACCTATAAAATCAATGCCCCATACATCAAAAATTTCGACAAGAAGTATGTCATGTTGCGGCATTTGATCCCTTGCACTTATGTTACCCGTTCTTTGACAACGATCACAAGACATACAAAAGGTTCTAGCATCCCTAAATATAGTTGGCCAATAAAATCCACATTCTAAAACCTTAAGGGCTATGTGTTGTGTCCTAAAGTGTCCCCCACATGCATAAGTGTGACAGAAAGTTAAAATTGAATGAAACTCCGAATCATGCACACACCTACGTATAATCTGATTAGTGCAATACTTCCACAAATACGGGTCATTCCACACATAGAAACGTGCATCCTTTTTTGAGCTGATCACGTTGGAACTTATTTAGGGTGTTTGGAATTTGTTTAGACACCTAATAATTAACCAAATTTGCATACCAAGGCTCACTTACCTTAATGGACAGCAATTGCTCATCAGGAAACGTTTCTGGAATGGGTATGGACTCCTCATCATGCACTATACGGCTTAGGTGGTCAACCACCACGTTTTCACTCCCTTTCTTGTCCCTAATTTCAATATCGAACTCTTGGAGAAGAAGCATCCAGCGAATAAGCCTTGCTTTGGCTTCTTTCTTTGTGAGCAAATACTTCAAAGGTGCATGATCAGTGTAAACAATGACTTTAGTGCCAATTAAATAAGAACGAAATTTATCTAAAGCAAACACAACAGCAAGAAGTTCTTTTTCAGTGGTGGAGTAGTTCAATTGAGCATCATTCAAGGTCCGGGAAGCATAATAGATGACATGTGGCTGCTTGTTTGATGCGATGTAAAACAACACACAAATTAAACCCTCTTGTTGACAATTGTAGTAAAGATGTAAGTAGGGATCGTTCTAGGCCGGGGATAAGGAGGGATTGCTAATCTACTCTAAATTGACTTAAAAACACAAAAACAAACTTAAAAACACTTAACAAGACTCACAAGACTCAAAACAAACTTAAAAGACTCAAAATAGCTTAAAACAACCAAAAAGACTCAAAACAGACACTGGGGAATTATTTGGACGAATTCTAGACTAGTGATAGGAGCATATTTATGCGACTTAGTTAGCTTGTTTCTTGGCGTTTATGTTGTTAGTTCTTAGTTATTTATGTATTTTAAGCTATTTTCGTGTGTTTGTAGGTTTAAAGGACTAAAGTGGCAAGAAAGTGCATTTTGGTCCCTTTTGGAGCAGTTTTGGGCATGAAATGGATAGCATATGCTTGGAGCAAAGTGGATGGACGAAATTGAAGACGTAAAAAGGCTAGGAATGTGTTTAAAAGAAGGAAGAATTAATTCAAGGAAGAAAAGGAATTCAGCAAGAAGAAGGATTGACTAGTCAAACTTACCTTATTTTGACTTAGTCAACTCTTAATCCTAATCTATCAAGGTTCCAGCTGCAAAGGAGTGTCCTAAATACTTTAGGACACTTAATTATATGTTTCCCCTTTCCTAAACCCCTTGCCACATATCTCCTTACCCTTTCTTCCAAAATCTGCCACATAATTGCCTTTCCCTTTTTCTCTAGGACCCACCGCACCTTACTTACCCTTTTCCCCTTAGGATTCTGATTTGTTACCCTTTTTCTTGGAGGATTTGGAGTCCTAAATACATTCTTAATTCACCTCAGCCATGCTTCTTCCTTCCTTTATATATTTGAGCCTTTGCCGCAGCCTTTACACATTCCATTCTCCATTCTACACATCCACCCTTCACCATAACCCACCTACATCCATCCACCACCACAATTCACCACTCAAACCTTCACCCAACCCTTGTGCCGCAGCAAAGAGAGGAAGGAGGACCCTTGGAGTGCTTGCTATTCAAGTTTGGATTGCTGGATCATTCTTAGGTGTAATCTATCTTTTGTTTTCAATGTTTAAGTTTATTTATCTTTGTTTTGCGAGTATAAGGAACTAAACCCCTCTTAGCTAGGGGGAATTTTAAAGCCATGAACATATTTGCAATATGAATTGATTAATTCCAGTTGTGATCTCATAAAGTGTGAATGCAATTTACTTAACTGTTTGATTGATAACTTATTCTTGTATGTCGATTGAGGGTCCACTCTTAGTTTGCATGCATGAATTTGATGCTAGAATATAAAGGAGTTTCACCTAATAGTTACAAACTTATATTTACAAGTAGTGGAGGTCGTTTATAAACGATTACGTTAAGTGAATTCCTGGCAGGAGTATCATGCGTTCATAGTTACGAATGCCTTGTCAATGCTTATGATTTTCATAGAACTTAATGATCTTTGATATGTATCTCTTTTATGCATTCATGTAGGGGACTATTGAAGAATAATTTGGTTGCAGATGCGTTCATCCAATACAATGACTTTAGGAAAATCTGATGGTTAATTTGTGCGTTCACGATTAACTTGGGGCGTTGAGGTTCATGGTTTATTGAAAGAGTAACTGGAAATTGATTTGTATGCATATGTGTCATGTGTGGAGAAGAACCCTCTAGCTAGCCATTCACCCATTCATTCACCCAAATTCGTACTAACCTTTGTTTAGTGTCTTAATTTGTTTGTTTCACTTTAAATTCGTCAAAAACCCAATCCCCTTTAATGAAGTGTGTTAGATTAGTTAGAAACGTGTTTGAATCTATCCAAACTTGTGTTTTTAGTGTTTTGAGTCTTATTAGTCTTAAATTCGTCCAAATAACTCTTTAGAGTCTGTTTTGAGTCTTTTTGGTTGTTTTAAGCTATTTTGAGTCTTTTAAGTTTGTTTTGAGTCCTTAGAGTTTAGTTAAGTGTTTTTAAGTTTGTTTTTGTGTTTTTAAGTCAGTTTAGAGTTGATTAGCAATCCCTCCTAATCCTCGGCCTAGAACGATCCCTACTTGCATCTTTACTACAACTGTCAACAAGAGGGTTTAATTTGTGTGCTGTTTTACATCGCATCAACTAGTAAGACTCAAAACACTAAATTGGACAGATTTAAACACACTTCTAACTAATCTAACACACTTAATTAAAGGGGGATTGGGTTTGAACGAAATTAATTAAACTAAACAGATTGCATAAACTAAACAAAGTTTGGACGAAATTGGGTGAATTGATGGATGATGGGCTAGCTAGAAGGTTTTTCTCCACACATGACACACTTGCATACAAACCAATTTTCAGTTGTTCTTTCGATAAACCATGAAACTCAACACCCCAGGTTAACCGTGACATCACTTTTTAACCTTCAAGTTCTCCTTAAGTTATTGAATTGGATGGGAAAGCGCATACAACAATTCAAAACATTCTCTAAAAGTCCCCTACGTGAACAGCACAATAGAGATACAATCAAAGACCATTAAGCTTCATGAAAACTATAAGCATTGACGAGGCATTCGTAACTATGATGAGCATGATACTCCTGCCAAGAATTCACTTAACGCGATCGTTTATAAGCAACCTCCACTACTTGTAAATATAAGTTCATAACGATTAGGTGAAACTCCCTTATATTCTAACATCAAATTCATGCATGCAAACTAAGCGGGCCCTCTTAATCAACATACAAGAATAAGTTATCAATCAAGCAGTTAAGCAAATTGCATTCACAATTTATGAAATCACAACTGAAGGTAATCAATTTATATTGCAAGTATGTTCATGGCTTTGAAATTCCCCCTAGCCAAAAGGGCTTAGTTCCTCATAATTACAAAACAAAGGTAAACAGATTTATACATTGAATACAAAAGAAAGAAAAGACCTAAACGCTCCAGCAATCCAAATTGAATGCCAAAACGTCCAAAAGCTCTCCTTCTTCTCCTTTGCTGCGGCACAAGGGATTGGTGGTGAGTTTTAGTGGTGATTTGTGGTGGTGGATTGATGTAGGTGAGTTATGGTGAAGGATGGAGGGTGGGTGGTTGCGGCAGAAAATGTAGAATGGTCAGGGATTCCCTTATGTGGTGCGGCAAGGGCTTAAATATATATCAAGATATGTAAAAACCCTAAGGAATTAAAGCTAAGGTGCAACAGAAAATAAAGGGAAAGGAATTAAAGTTTTTATTATTGTTTTAGGATTTTAACTCTAAATCTACTAGGAAAAGGCTAAGTGATAGGAGCATATTTATGCGACTTAGTTAGCATGTTTTCTTGCATTTTTTTAGTTAGTTATTGCTTATAAGAGTGTTTTAAGCTATTTTCGTGTGTTTGTAGGTCCAAATGACAAAGTTGGCAAGAAGATGCAATTTGGAGCATTTTAGAGTAGTTTTGGGCTTGGAATGGACTGATGTGATAAAAGTTAAGCACTCAAATTAAACCCTCTTGTTGTCAAATCGTAGTATAAATGCAAGTAGGGATCGTTCTAAATCGGGGATTAGGAGGGCTTGCTAAAACCTCTAAACTGACTCAAAACACAAAAACAAAGTTAAAAGCGTTTGGAAAGACTCAAGGTGCTCAAAACAGGTTCAAAAGACTTAAAACAACTCAAAAACACTCAAAACTGCCTAAAAACACAAACTGGGCAGTTTTGGACTCTAAACACAACTTTGGACGAATTTAGGGTTTTGACTTGACTCAAAACACTCTAAAACACAAACAAAACAGATTTAAAACACTTTGAAACAAGAAAGTAAAAGGGGGTTTTGGTTTTGATGAAATTGAAACAAACAAACAAATTGTAAAACTAAACAGATTGTAAAACGAATTCAGGAAATAAGATGATGGATGGATTAGTTAGAGGTCTATTTTCCACACATGACACACTTGTACATGAATCAATTTCCAATTGCTTTTCAATAAACTATGATGCTCAACACCCCAGATTAACCGTGATGCACAAATTAACCCTCAGGTTTTCCTTTACTCATTGAATTGGATGAATGCATGCAACAACCCAAATCATTCTCCAAAAGTCCCCTACATGAATGCATAATAGAGATACAACCAGAGATCATTACGTTCCATGAAAATCTTAAGTGTTGACGAGGCAATTGTAACTATGAATACATGATACGTTTGCCAAGAATTCAATTAACGCGATTGTGACAATCAACCTTCACTACTCAGGAATGTAAATTTGTAACGATTAGGTGAAACTCTTTTATATTCTAGCATCTGATTCATGCATGAAAACTAAGTATGCATCCTTAATAAACATACACAGATTAGTTATGAATAAAACAGATAATTGAATTGCAATCACAACTTAATAAATCACAATTGGCAGAAATCAATTCATATCTCAAACATGTTCATGGCTTCAAACTTCCCCTTAACTAAATAGGGATTTAGCCACTCATGATTACAGCAAAATCAGAGAGTAATAACAAAATAAACGTTGAAAACAAGAACGAAGTACACCTAAAATGCTACAATCTGCAAGCATGAAACACACAGGTTCTTCTTCTTCCCCACCTTGCTGCGGCACCAGAGACTATGGATGTGTATGGATGTGTGAAAGGGTTAGAGATGGATTAGGTTGGATGTGAGTTGCGGCATGAGGATAGCTGGAATTGTGTTTGGATGTGTAGAATGGTGGATGGAGTGCGGCTAAGGAATTTCTATGATGAATGGTTGGTCTCTGCGGCAAAACCCTAAAACATGTATATATAGGCACCTCAAAACCCTAGAGAAATCATATTTGTACTTGGGCTTAACAGAAATTAGGCAATAAAGGCCTAGGGTGCTGCATTTAATTTAGAAAAGGAAATGTGGTCCAATTAATCTCTAAAAAGGATTTGTAGAACCCAAATCCCCAAGGAAAAGGGCCTAACAAATCAGAATCCAAGAGGGAAAGGGCTTGAGAGGTGCGGCACAATAGGATAAGGGCAAGGGAATGCCTTGCAAGGCAAGGAAAAAGGATTCTAGAAGGGAAGGAGGCGCCAGATTTTTAGGGTTCTAGAAAGAATGTGTTTTATGACAGATTTTGGGACTTCTAGAAGGGTTTGGGGCGCCACTTTTGTAGGACAAGGGATAGAACTTCTAGAAAGAGTGTTTTGTGACTGATTTCAAGCCTTTTTGTCTTCAAATTCGTCCATCAACTTGCCTCCATGCTTGCACTATCCAATCTTGGCCCAAAAATGCTCCAGAATGCTCCAAATCGCTTCTTCTTGCCATTTTGACACTTAAAACCTACAAACACACGAGAATAGCTTAAAATACAAAATTAACTAAGAACTAAGGACGTTAATGCATGAAAACAAGCTAACTAAGTCGCATAAATATGCTCCTATCATGGACATCACATGCATGGATCAAGGTGGATGGACGAAATTGAAGTTCAAGAGAGGCTAGGAATGTGTAAAAGAGATGGAGAAATTAATTCAAGTCATTGAAGATAAGGAATCAGCTAAAAAGAAGGAACATTATCTAAAACCTTATCCAACCTTATCTTATCCAAAATAACCTTATCTTACCTTATCGTATCTTATCCTATCCTAATCTTATCCTACCTTAATTCTAGCTGCATGAGGGAATTATTTTCAGATTAAGACACCTAAAACCTGTTTTTGAGAAGGCCTTTTCCTTCTAGAAACATGCCACAACACTCCTTTCTATAAGCCCTAAAAATCTTGCGCCTGGTCCCTATCCTTGTTCTCTTTGGTTTTTGGCTTCTAGATGTCCTTTTCCTTGTTGGTTTGGAGTCCCAAATCCTTCTCCTTGACAGCCTTTGCCGTGCCCCTTTGCCTTATGAATACCATTCAATACCATTCACCATCCTTCACCACCCTCTACCATCAGACCACAATTCACACCATTCACCAAACAACCTTCATTGTGCCGCAGCTTAGGAAGGAGAAATGAGAGGAATCCCTTAGTGCCATGCTTGCCATTCAAAGCCTTGGATTGTTGAAGCGTTTCTAGGTGTATTCTATCTTTTGCTTTCAATGTTTATCTTTGTTTTATGGCGAACATGAGGAACTAATTTCTTTTTAGCTAGGGGAGAATTCAAAGCCATGAACATATATGTGATATGAGTTGATTACATCCAGTTATTATTTCGTAAATCATGAATGCAATTTGCTTAACTGTTTGATTTAAAACTTATTCTTGCACGTTGATTAAGGGTGCACACTTAGTGTGCATGCATGAATTTGATGCTAAAATATAAGGGAGTTTCACCTAATAGTTACAAACTTATATTTACAAGTAGTGGAGGTTGCTAGTCACGATCGCGTTAAGTAAATTCCTAGCAGGAGTGTCATGCTTTTCATAGTCACAAATGCCTTGTCAATGCTTATGATTTTCACAGAGCTTAATGATCTTTGATTGTATTTCTATTATGCTTTTCATGTAGAGAACTATTGGAGATTTGATGCGATGTAAAATAGCACACAAATTAAACCCTCTTGTTGACAGTTGTACTAAAGATGCAAGTAGGGATCATTCTAGGCCGGGGATTAGGAGGGATTGCTAATCTGCTTAAAACTGACTCAAAAACACAAAACAAAACTTAAAAACACTTAACAAGACTCACAAGAGTCAAAACAAACTTAAAAGACTCAAAATAGCTTAAAATAACCAAAAAGACTCAAAACAGACACTAGGGACTGATTTGGACGAATTCTAGACTAGTAAGACTCAAAACACTAAATTGGACAGATTTAAACACACTTCTAGCTAATCTAACACACTTAATTAAAGAGGAATTGGGTTTGAACGAAATTAAAGTAAAAACAAGCAGAAAGTAGAACTAGACAGATTTGCACGAAATTGGGTGAATTGATGGATGATGGGCTAGCTAGAGGGTTCTTCTCCACACATGAAACACTTGCATACAAATCGATTTCCAGTTGCTTTTTCAATAAAACATGAACCACAACGCCCCAAGTTAATCGTGAACGCACAAATTAACCATCAGATTTTCCTAAAGTCATTGAATTGGATGAACGCATCTGCAACCAAATTATTCTTCAATAGGCCCCTACATGAACGCATAATAGAGATACAATCGAAGATCATTAAGTTCTATGAAAATCATAAGCATTGACAAGGCATTCGTAACTATGAACGCATGATACTCCTACCAGGAATTAACTTAACGCGATCGTTTATAAACGACCTCCACTACACATGTGATAAGAGCATATTTATGTGACTTAGTTAGCTTGTTTCTTGGCATTTATGTTGTTAGTTCTTAGTTATTTATGTATTTTAAGCTATTTTCGTGTGTTTGTAGGTTTAAAGGACTAAAGTGGCAAGAAAGTGCATTTTGGTGCATTTTGGAGCAGTTTTAGGCACTAAATGGATTGCACATGCTTGGAGCTAAGTGGATGGACGAAATTGAAGATCAAATGAGCTTAGGATGGAATGAAGATGTGAAGAATTGGATTCAAGACAAATGAAGAATGAAGAGTTCAGAATTGGACGCCAAAGTTTCTAAAGTTGGAAGTTTCTATTCTTGGAGTTTTCCATTCTTGAAAGTTTCTATTT
Source organism: Heteromeles arbutifolia (assembly GCA_024362995.1). Lineage (NCBI taxonomy): Eukaryota > Viridiplantae > Streptophyta > Magnoliopsida > Rosales > Rosaceae > Heteromeles > Heteromeles arbutifolia. The sequence goes on from JANCRC010000012.1 coordinate 22,662,700, forward strand.
TTGGCTTGGAAGTTTCCTAATCCTTCCTCACCTATGTTCCAGCCACAAAGGGCTACCTAAATAATTTAGAACACTTAAATATAGGGTTTTAGAAGACCTAGTCCTATCCCTATTCCTTGCCGCATAAGGAATTACCTTTCCTTTTATTTCCCTTGCTGAAATCACCTTTCCCTTTCTCCAAATCCCTGCCGTACCTTCCCTTTCCCTTTCTTTTGTGGATTCTGACATTCAATTACCCTTTTTCCCTTAGGATTTGGTTTACAAATCTGTCTCCAAAATTAATTTGGGCTTTGACTTCCTTTCCCTTTCTCTTTATTTTCTGCCACACCTTAGCTTTAATTCCCTAGTGTTTTGACATACTTTGATATATATATATATATATATATATATATATATATATATATTTAAGTGTGTGTCGTACCAATTGAGAGATACCCACCTTCCATCCACCTATCTACCTATCCATCCTCTATTACCCATCACCACAGATTCTCTACACACTTTCTGCTGAAAAACCACCCTTCATCCTTCACCATAATTCACCTACATCCATCCACCACCATAATTCACCACTAAAACCATCACTCCACCATTGTGCCGCAACAAAGAGAAGAAGGAGGAAAGCTTGGGACGTGCTTGCCATTCAAGTTTGGATTGCTGGAACATTCTAGGTGTTTTCTTTATTTTGTTTTCAATGTATAAGTTTTATTATGTTTGTTTTGCGAACATGAGGAGCGAAATTCCTTTTGGCTAGGGGGAATTTCAAAGCCATGAATATATATGTGATATGAGTTGATTACGTTCAGTTATTGTTTCATAAATTATGAATGAAATTTGCTTAATTGTTTAATTCAAAACTTATTCTTGTATGTTGATTAAGGAGGCCTACTTAGTTTGCATGCATGAATTTGATGCTAGAATGTAAGGGAGTTTCACCTAATCGTTATGAACTTATATTCACTAGTAGTAAAGGTTGCTAGTCACAATCATGTTAAGTAGATTCCTGGCAGGAGTATCATGCGCTTTCATAGTTACGAATGCCTTGTCAATGCTTATGATTCTCATAGAGCTTAATGATCTTTGATTGTATCTCTATTATGCGCTTTCATGTAGGGAACTTTTGAAGAATAATTTGATTGCGATGCGCTATTTCCGTCCAATTCAACGACATAAGGAAAATCTGAGGGTTAATTTAAGCGTACTAATTAACCTGGGGTGTTGAGGTTCATGGTTTATCGAAATCGTAACTGGAAATCAATTTTGTGTTGCATGTGTGTCATGTGTGGAGAAGAACCCTCTAGCTAGCCCATCATCCATTGAATCACCTTGGTTTTATGTCTTTGTTTAGAATCTGCAAGTTACTTAGTTTTAGATTCAATTTTCGTAGAAACCAAACCCCCCATCTTTAAGTTGTTTTAGTTTAGTTGGAATCTGTTTAGATTTGTGTATAGTTAGTCCTTTGAGTTTATTTTTGTCCAAGTCAGTCCCTTGTGTCTAGTCTGAGTCAATTTGGTTGTTTTAAACTGTTTTGAGTCTTTTATGACACACCCCATCCCGAAGGAGGGCATGCTGGCCGTCACGTCACTCTCACGTGACGGCCAGCATGCCCTCCTTCGGGATGGGGTGTGTCATTTCAGTTTGTTTTGAGTCTTGTGAGTCTTGTTAAGTGTTTTTAAGTTTTTTTGTGTGTTTTTAAGTCAGTTTAGAGTAGATTAGCAATCCCTCCTAATCCCCGGCCTAGAACGATCCCTGCTTGCATCTTTACTACAACTGTCAACAAGAGGGTTTAATTTGTGTGCTGTTTTACATCGCATCAACATGAATATAAGTTCATAACTATTAGGTGAAACTCCCTTATATTCGAGCATCAAATTCATGCATGCAAACTAAGCGGGCCCTCTTAATCAACATACAAGAATAAGTTATCAATCAAGCAGTTAAGCAAATTGAATTCACAATTTATGAAATCACAACTGAAGGTAATCAATTTATATTGCAAGTATAATCATGGTATTGAATAGCCCCCTAGCCAAAAGGGCTTACTTCCTCGTAATCGCAAAACAAAGGTAAACACATTTATACATTGAAAACAAAAGAAAGAAAACACCTAGAATGCTCAAACAATCCAAACTTGAATGGCAGGCACGTCCAAGGCCTTCCTCCATCTTCTTTGCTGTGGCACAAGGGTATGGTGGTGAGCTTTAGTGGTGATTTGTGGTGGTGGATGGATGTAGGTGAGTTATGGTGAAGGATGAAGGGTGGTTGGTGTCTTTTTGGTGCGGCAGAATGCAATATTATATAGGGCAAGGAAAGAGCATGACTTATTTCAATTGGGAAGTGTTTAAGACTCCAAATCCTCCAAGAAAAGGGTAACAAAATCAGAATCCCAAGATGAAAAAGGTAAGAAAGGTGCGGCAGGTCCTAGAGAGAAAGGGAAAGGCAATTATGTTGCAGATTTTAGAAGAAAGGGTAAGGAGATATGCAGCAAGGGGTTTAGGAAAATGGAAACATATAATTAAGTGTCCTAAAGTATTTAGGACACTCTTTTGCAGCTGGAACCTTGATAGATTAGGATTAAGAGTTGACTAAGTCAAAATAAGGTAAGTTTGACTAGTCAATCCTTCTTCTTGCTGGCTTCCTTTTCTTCCTTGCATTAATTATTCCTTCTTTTAAACACATTCCTAGCCTCTTTAGGTCTTCAATTTCGTCCATCCACTTTGCTCCAAGCATATGCTATCCATTCCATGCCCAACACTGCTCCAAAAGGCACCAAAATGCACTTTCTTGCCACTTTAGTCCTTTAAACCTATAAACACATGAAAATAGCTTAAAATACATAAATAACTAAGAACTAACAACATAAATGCCAAGAAACAAGCTAACTAAGTCGCATAAATAAGCTCCTATCAAATACCCCCACACTTAGCTTTTGCTAGTCCTTAAGCAAAATGATAGGAGCATATTTATGCGACTTATTAGTGTGTTTTCTTGCATTTACTTAGTTATTTGTTGCTTATTATAGTGTCTTAAGTCATTTTCGTGTGTTTATAGGTCCAAGAAGCAAAGTAGGCAAAAAGATGCAATTTGGAGCATTTTAGAGCAGTTTTGGGCTTGGAATGGATATCACAAGATTGGAGCAAGATGGATGGAGGAATTTGAAGTTCAAGAGAGGCTAGGAATGTGCAAAAGAGTTGAAGAAATAAATCCAAGTCAAAGAAGATAAGGAATCAGCTCCAAAGAAGGAGAATTATCCAAAACATTATCCAAACTACCTTATCTTATCCTTATCTTATCCAAACCTTATCTTATCTTAACCTAATCCTTTCCTAACCTAATTCCTATTGCAAAAGGGATTCAATTTCAGTTTAGGAGACCTAAGTGTTGGAAATGTGCCCTAAAACCAATCATATGATGATACTTTACGGACATTTCACATGTTAAACTAATCTAGTTTAATATAAAGGGCAAAGATTATTGTTTTAAGCCGTCTCATATAAATATTATATGCTTAAACGATAAGTCCAAGGAATATGTAATAGGGAGAATGTGATCTAAAGAAGTTAGATTCATGAGACCATTCTCTTTCGAATACATATCCTAAAAGTTCCTGATCATAGGATTGCCAATTGGGCATTGACAGTCCGTTAAGATCAGTACGTCCTATGTCTTCTCTTAGGAAGAGTGACTGGTCTCGAGTCAATGGTGTGACTGACACCAAGACAAGTACGTAGGTGCTCAATAGAGAATGAGTCCACTGAACGCGATCAATGAGGAGTTCTCATACTCATGTCACATGAGAACTCCTGGTTGGGATAATGCAAAGTAGTCCTTTGACCTGAGGCATCATAGTTGTCTTGTGGTTAGGTCCTTGATCTTTGGCTATGTCAAAGTCACTCCATCAGAGGGTGTCCACGGCATAGTTGGGGTTAAGCCACTTAGCCATGGAGGCAAGTGAATGCGCAACAAGGGATCTCTAACCTTCAAACGTTGAGGGAGAATACTCTATGATATGATTTAGAATCTCTGGCCAGAGTATGAATGAGATTTAGGAAGTTGTTCCAAATCACATTCAAGGTAATCATATAAGTAAGAGAATCACATTGGATAGTAGACATGAATAAACTATTAAACCAAACAATGTGGTCAAGAGTATTGTATTAGAGAAAGACCGTATTGCATTGTAATCCCAAACTGAATAGGTTCTCCAACCTCTTTTGATTAGCTTGGGTAGCCATGACATACTGCTAGGTGTCACTCATGGCTTGTGGAAGCCCTGAAGATGTAGAATCACTAAAGGGAGAATTGAAAGTAAGTTTCAATTCACAATCGATTAGTAAGAGTTCTAATTGCCCACTGCCTCGCTAAAAGGAACCTAATGGATCGCACACCGTGTAAGGTAATGATTGAAGGATATAACGAAGATGAGTAAGGATAATTAAATGGTTTAATTATTTATGGCTAGGATTAATTAATAAGTTAATTAATCAAACGAATAAGTTCGTTATAGACCTCGGGTTAGTTTTGGGCTTCAAGGCCCAATGGGATTTGAATGTCAAGCCCATTAGCTCAAGATGTATGACAACTTGAAAACACAAAGGGCCTGAAAGCCCAATAAACCCTTAAGTGGCCGGCCATATAGAGAGGGGTAGTGAACTTGGCTTAATTGCAAGTTTGCCACTCCATTGTGATGAGGTATAAAGGCAACTTTATAGCCATTTCATCATTAGGGTTTCTTTTGGAGAAAATTGGAGAGAACATCTCTCTCCCTTTCTCTCTAGGAGGCCGGCCCCCTTGGAGGGGATTAGCTAGCAATCCTTCCTCCTCCAAGGTCACTCATCTTCTTCCTTCACCATCCTTGGTGTCGAAAATTAGAGGTCTCCTACCTTGGGGACTTTTGGAGAATCAATTCTTCCATCCATATCCATGGAGCCAAGGAGCAAGGAGACAAAGGAAAGAAGGCCCTCACATGGGTGATTAACCTTTGCTAAGCAAAGAGGTGCTTCAAAGGTATAAAAGTTTCTCAACTCCTTTCTTTAAGATTTGAGTTGAGTCTTGGTTCACCATAACTACTAGGCTTTGAATTTCATGGGTAATGTTTTGTTTTCCGCCTTTAAATGTTAATTGCATGCCATAGATGTTGCTCAAATGAACATGTTTTTCACAAATTTTCCTTCACTAAGAACCTGATTTCTAGGAACCTCATCCTCTCCTATAAAGGTGCCGCACCTATCCCCTTCTAGAAGTGTCAAAATCAGCCAAATAACACCATTTCTAGAAGTCCCTAAAAAAGTGGCGCCCCAAGCCTTCTAGATGCATGATCCAGCCGCAACTTTCACCTAAATCCCTTTGGTTTTTTACCTTTTAGATGTCCTATTTCCTGCTAGGATTACATAACCTTTTCCCCTTAGGATTGTGTTTTTATTTTCCTACACAAACTACATTTTGTAATCCTTTTCCTACACTACATGTTTGTGCCGCACCTCCCCCTATAAATTGAGCCTTTTGCTGCACCATTCAACACACCACCATCTATCATTCACACATCTCTACACCACAATCAGCCATTCAACCTCATTGTGCCGCAACTTTGCAATGAAAGGAAGGAGTCTGGAGCGTTTTCTAGGTGTTTTCTATCTTTGTTTCAATGTTTAAATTTATTTATGTTTGTTTGCTTGTGGACATGAGGAACTAATTTCTTTATAGTTAGAGGTGAATTTGAAGCCATGATTATATGTTATATATGAATTGATTACGTCCAGTTATTGTTTCTTAAGACTAGAATGTGACTTGCTTAACTGAGTTATTAAAACTTGTTTGTGTGTGTTAATTGGGGGTCGACACTTAATTTGCATGCATGAATTTGATGCTAGAGTATAAGGGAGTTTCACCTAATCGTTATGAACTTATATTCACAAGTAGTAAAGGTTGCTAGTCACAATCATGTTAAGTAAGTCCTAGGCAAGAGTATCATGCTGTCATAGTTACGAATGCCTTGTCAACACTTATGATTTTCAAAGAACTTAATGACCTTTGATATGTTTTGTATCATGCTGGCATAGTTAGGAGACTTGATAAGGATAATTTGGTTGTAATGCGTCTTTCATTCAATTCAATGAACTAAGGAAAATCTGACGGTTAACTTGTGCAGTCACGGTTAACTTGGGGTGTTGTCATTCATGTCTAAAGGAATAATAACTGGAAATTGGTTCATATGCATATGTCATGTGTGGAGAAGGACCCTCTAACTAGCCTTTCACCCTTCTTAATTCATCAAAATCGTTTTTTCTAAAGTTTTTATGCAAAGTTTCTGTTTTAGTTTTAAATTCGTCAAAAACAATCCCCCTTTCATTTCAACTTGTTTTCAGAGTCAAAATCTATTTTGTTTTAGTCTTTTGAGTCTTTTAAAGTTCTATTTTCGTCAAAATTACTTGTTAGGTCTAGAATTGAGTCTTGTTGATTGTTTCTTGTTGTTTTTAGTGTTTTAAGTTAGTTTTGAGTCAATAGAGTCTAGTTTAGTGTTTTTGAGTCTAATTTGTGTTGATTAGCATCCCTAGTTAATCCCCGGTCTAGAACGATCCCTACTTACATCATTGCTACAATTGTCATCAATAGGGTTTAATTTGTGTGTCAAGTTAATTTTCACATCACAAAACAAACAAAAGAAACAAACAAAACACAATCTAAACCTTCCAACATTTGCCTTAGGGATTTCCAATGAACATGACATATTAAAAATCATCACTTGCACAGATTTTGGTCATCCTTATACTTGAACTCATACTTAATCATAGTCACCATTCACTAGTTCGCATTTAATCAATTAAAACAACATTTTGAATGTAGTAACATGCCTTAGAGAATTCCCTCAATTCCTTACTAGATATCTCTCTATTTTCACTCAGATTTTCTGACTACACTCCCTACACTAGGTATATGTGAGAAGATTAATGTAACATGTAGACTAAAACTCACATATGTTTATAACAAAGAAAGGATTTTTCTGGAGTTATTAATGTTCATATGAATATGATCTCATGAACGGAATGCTACTACTTAGATACGAGAACCAGGGACACCATATGCTCATACCAATCCCAAACTCCACATATTGAACGCATAACACTCAAGATTGAAGTCTAAGGGTTGTAATGGGGTTAAGGATATTTGGCTAACAAAGAAAGGTTAGGGATAAACAAAAGTTCTTAAAGAAATAGTAAAGCCAAGCAATGAAATCACTTAGAATTCATTTTTGAATGCAGAAATCAACTTAAACACAAAGGGAAGATTCATGCAACACTTAGGGTCAAATTCAAACTTTTGGACCCGTTCTTCAACAACCAACACTTGTGAACTCTTTTTCACTTATTTTTCAACTCTTTTTCTTTCTTTTTCTTTTCTTTTTACACACTTCTTTTTCTTTTTCTTTTGCACGAAAATCCCTTCCCCCACACTTGTTTTTCTGCATATAGTAGATCAAAAGGAATTCCCTCTAAGTCATGCTTTACTATCCTTTAAGAACAAGGGTATGAAAAGTCCTATTCTAGGCTAGGTAAGGATAATGGGGCTAACAACGAAAATAGGTTAAATAAGGCTCAAAAGGGTTAAACCTACAAAACATATGGAAAAGGGGTACGGCTGTTTGGCTTTGGTGGCAACTAAACAACTTCATCTTGATATGTGTTATGCAATTCAAAGTCATGCTTTGAATTAAACAGGTATAAGTTCTAGTATTTGGTTCTATAATGATGAAAACGCATTCTAAGTAGCAACCAGGCAAAAAATAATGAGATCATTCAACGACTTTAGAAAACAATGAATTACAGATTAATAACTATCCAAAGAAGTATAGGTTCAAGTCTCTCAGGGTTGTAGCATTAGTTTGAGTTACTTCCTTCAAGCATGTTACAAAAACTGATTTTTTCCTTTGTGATTACATGTGAATTCATAAACGACAACTACAACTAAGCATAAACTAAAGAGCATATCAAACTTCAATCCATGTTTGTAACTGTCTTTAATAGTCATGCAATTAAAAACCAAATCCTCATCATTGTGTTGGAAGGTACCTAAACACACCAAAATGACTCTAAAAACACTTCAAAAACTGATTTTTTTCAAATTTTCGTATTTTTACTTCAAAGCACACTAAAACACCTCAAAACATACTAAAAGCACTTAAAAACAGTGAGTAACAACATTAGAAGTGATGGGTGATCAAATCTCACGAATTTGCATTAAAAACACTTTGTTACCCCCCCTAGCCCACACTTAAATCAAACATTGTCCTCAATGTTTCAAGCATAAACTCACAGAAAACAAGCAAACAACAATGAACTAAACATGGCAAGATAAATGCAGTAGAGAGAAGGGTTTAGGGACGCAAATCTGCTTGTGGAGCGATTCCAAGTTCTTCTTTATTCGAATGCATGGGTTGCCTCCTAAGAAGCGCTTGCTTTAACGTCGTGCAGCTGGACGATACCTCCAATTAAGCTTCATTAGAGGCCACGGCATGGAATTTATCTTTGAAGGGGAGGTGATATTTGAAATGATCTGGCAATGGTTTAAATTCTAGTATGGGTGCTTGAAGCAAGTTAGTAGAAAACAAAATTGAAATTGGAGAAGATGGCTTACTTGCTTGCTCTGACACAAACTCAATGACAAACACCACATCTTTGAAAGTTTCAGGAACTTTGCACTTGGCTAGATTGAATGTGATGGTTGTGACTTGTCCCGCGTCATAAAATTCAACTTCTTTGGGCTTTGATGTCTCATGAACATCCTCTTTGATGCATTCTACATATTCTCCAGCCACTTCTTTCTCTTGAATCATTCTTCTTGATGTACCAGGTTCTTTAAGAAATTCAACACATTCTGGAATTTGATTTGGTGTATCAAGAATTGGGATATCACTTTGCACCTTTGGGAAGGCTTCCACGATGTCTTTTTCACTCTCTTCATCCTTGGAAACCATGAACCTGCGAGGAAAGGGTACATTTGGAGGAATAACATTAGATTGAACCGAATTTGAACCCAACTTACCTTCAATGGATGGCTTAGAAGCACTAGGGGCCTGCGGCAAGGGTGGTAGAGCTAGGGTGTTTCTTCTTCCTCCTCCTTAATTAGCAGCTGTTCATCCATGTTTTGGCTTGGTTCGGACGTCTTGGGTTGATCTTCAACCTCCATGCCACTTGCCAAGGTGAGAGCTTCAACAATTTCAAATTCTCCCATTGGATTTACAATGGTTGAATTGGAAAGTTCACTTTGTTCTTGAATTTGTACCACGAATTCCGCTATCTGTCCAATTCGCTTTTCCAAATGGTCCACCCTTTTGTCTTGAATTTGCATCGCTTTGTTTTGATTTTCTTGTCCTTGAAACAAAGAAGTGAGTAATTGAATAATTTGATCATTATCCAAAGACATACCTGAATTTGTTTGGGCAAATTGTGGTGGAGGCTGTGGTGGTGCATATGGCCATTGATAGAACTCCTTAGATGGCTGTGAATATTCTTCTTGTTGTGAGCCCTGCGTCAAAGAAATTAATTCATCAAGAATTTGATTATAATTCATGGACATACTTGAATTCGATTAGAATTGTTGTGGGGGAGGCTGTGGTGGCTGCATAGGTCTTGAATAGAACTCCTCATCTTGCTGCCAATACCCTTCAGGTTGAACTTCTTAAGATTCCCACCATATAGAGTTTGAATGATCACTCAAATCCGAATTGTAAGTGTTGGAAAACATGTTGTCCCTTGATTGGTTATGGCCTTGATAACCCCAAGCACCTCCATTCGCAGTGCATTGATGAGTTTAATGTCTTTGCCCATAGGGTACATCAAATGTAGGGGCAGTGTGCATTGAAGTTCTTTCGGCAATTTGTGACAATTCAGAAGTAAGATTCGCCAATTGAGCTTCAATGTTAGCAAAATCCATGTCTTACTACTCTAGTACCTGAAATCAAAGAATTAAAACTAAATCAAATATCAAAAGTAAAAGACACAAACAGAAACAAAGACAACAACTAAAACAAAAGACACGAAAAATGAACAAAGGGGGATTGGCAAAGTTGCAAATCCCCAGCAACGGCGCCAAAAATTTGATGCAATTTAAAACAGCACACAAATTAAACCCTCTTGTTGACAGTTGTAGTAAAGATGCAAGTAGGGATCGTTCTAGGACGGGGATTAGGAGGGATTGCTAATCTACTTAAAACTGACTAAAAAACACAAAACTAGACTTAAAAACACTTAACAAGACTCACAAGACTCAAACCAAACTTAAAAGACTCAAAATAGTTTAAAACAACCAAAAAGACTCAAAACAGACACTAGGGACTGATTTGGACGAATTCTAGACTAGTAAGACTCCAACCACTAAATTGGACAGATTTAAACACACTTCTAACTAATCTAACACACTTAATTAAAAGGGAATTGGGTTTGAACGAAATTAAAGTAAAAACAAGCAGAAAGTAGAACTGGACAGATTTGCTGATAAGGGCATATTTATGCGACTTAGTTAGCTTGTTTCCTTGCATTTATTTAGTTAGTTTCAACTTATTAGAGTGCTTTAAGCTATTTTCGTGTGTTTTCAGGTTCAAATGACAAAGTTGGCAAGAAAGTGCAATTTGAAGCATTTCAGAGCAGTTTTGGGTTTGGAATGGATAACACATGCATGGATCAAGGTGGATGGACGAAATGGAAGTTCAAGAGAGGCTAGGAATGTGCAAAAGAGATGGAGAAATTAATTCAAGTCATTGAAGATAAGGAATCAGCTAAAAGGAAGGAACATTATCTGAAACATTATCCAAACAACCTTATCTTATCCAAACCTTATCTTACCTTATCCTATCCCAATCTTATCCTACCTTAATTCCAGCTGCAAGGGGGACTCCTTTTTGTATTAGGACACCTAAAACTTGTTTTTAGAAGGCATTTTCCTTCTAGAAACATGCCACAACACTCCTTTCTAGAAGCCCTAAAAATCTGGCGCCTGTACCCTTTCTAGAAGCTCTAGAACCTGCAATTCCTTTCCCCCTTGGAATCTGATGCACCTAATCCCTTTTCTCCTAGGATTGTGTAATCCTTTTCCTTCTTTGATTTGTGAAACTTAGCCTAATCCTTAGGGATTGTGCCGCACCCTCTCCCTATAAATATACACATATGTCGCACCATTCAGATCACCACCCTCTACCATCAGATCACCACACCATCCACCACACAACCTTTTGTGCCGCAGCTTTGCAAGGAAGGAGAAGGAAGAAGCCATCTGGAGCCGTGCTTGCCATTTAAGACGTTCGATCGTTGGAGCGTTTCTAGGTGTATTCTATCCTATGTTTTCAATGTTTAAATTAATTTATGTTTGTTTTATTGCGAACATGAGGAACTAAACTCGTTTTAGCTAGGGGAGAATTCAAAGCCATGAACATATATGTGATATGAATTGATTACATCCAGTTATTGTTTCATAAATCGTGAATGGAATTTGCTTAGCTGTTTGATTGAAAACTTATTCTTGTATGTTGATTAAGGATGCATACTTAGTTTGCATGCATGAATTTGATGCTAAAATATAAGGGAGTTTCACCTAATAGTTACAAACTTATATTTACAAGTAGTGGAGGTTGCTAGTCACAATCACGTTAAGTAAATTCCTGGCAGGAGTGTTATGCTTTTCATAGTCACGAATGCCTTGTCAATGCTTATGATTTTCACAGAGCTTAATGATCTTTGATTGTATTTCTATTATGCTTTTCATGTAGAGAACTATTGGAGAATAATTTGGGTTGACGATGCGTATCCCATCTAATTCAATGAGTTTAGGAAAATCTAAGAGTTAAAGTAGTGCTGTCACAGTTAACTTGGGGCGTTGAGGTTCATGGTTTATAGAAAGAATAACTGGAAATTGATTTGTGTTGCATATGTGTCATGTGTGGAGAAGGACCCTCTAGCTAGACATTCACCCATTTGAATCAACAATTTCGTGCATACTTAAGTCTACTTTACAATTCTGTTTGTTTAAGTTTAAATTCGTTCAAAACCAATCCCTTGCTCTTAGTTTGTGTTAGTAGAGTTTAAATTTGTCAAATCTTGAGTCCTTTAGTCTTTTGAGTCAAGTTAAGTCTTAATTTCGTCCAATTCACTCTTAGGTGTTAGTTTTGAGTCTAAAGAACCTGTTTTGTGTGTTTTGAGTGTAATTAGCTTATTTTGAGTATCTAGAGTCCAGAAACTGTCTAATTTGAGTTCTATTTGCTGTTTTGAGTTAATTGAGTCTAGTTTAGTGTTTTAAAATCTAGTTTGTGTAGATTAGCATCCTTTTTAATCCCCGGCCTAGAATGATCCCTACTTTCATATACTACGTCGATAGGGTTTAAGTTTGAGTGCGATTTAATTTCACATCATTTGCACGAAATTGGGTGAATTGATGGATGATGGGCTAGCTAGAGGGTTCTTCTCCACAGATGACACACTTGCACACAAATCGATTTCCAGTTGCTTTTTCAATAAACCATGAACCTCAACAGTCCAAGTTAATCGTGAATGCACAAATTAACCATCAGATTTTCCTAAAGTCATTGAATTGGATGAACGCATCTGCAACCAAATTATTCTTCAATAGTCCCCTACATGAATGCATAATAGAGATACAATCGAAGATCATTAAGTTCTATGAAAATCATAAGCATTGACAAGGCACTCATAACTATGAACGCATGATACTCCTGCCAGGAATTCACTTAACGCGATCATTTATAAGCGACCTCCACTACACATGAATATAAGTACATAACTATTAGGTGAAACTCCCTTATATTCTAGCATAAAATTCATGCATGCAAACTAAGCGGGCCCTCTTAATCAACGTACAAGAATAAGTTGTCAATAAAGCAGTTAAGCAAATTGCATTCACAATTTATGAAATCACAACTGAAGGTAATCAATTTATATTGCAAGTATAATCATGGTTGAATAGCCCCCTAGCCAAAAAGGCTTAGTTCCTCATAATCCAAACTTGAATGGCAGGCACGTCCAAGGCCTTCCTCCTTCTTCTTTGTTGCGGCACAAGGGTATGGTGGTGAGCTTTAGTGGTGATTTGTGGTAATGGATAGATGTAGGTGAGTTATGGTGAAGGATGAAGGGTGGTTGGTGTCTTTTTGGTGCGGCAGAATGCAATATTTTGTAGGGCAAGGATAGAGCACGACTTATTTAAGTTGGGAAGTGTTTAAGACTCCAAATGCTCCAAGAAAAGGGTAACAAATCAGGATCCCAAGATGAAAAGGGTAAGAAAGGTGCGGCAGGTCCTAGAGAGAAAGGGAAAGGCAATTATGTGGCAGATTTTGGAAGAAAGGGTAAGGAGATATGCGGCAAGGGGTTTAGGAAAGGGGAAACATATAATTAAGTGTCCTAAAGTATTTAGGACACTCCTTTGCAACTGGAACCTTGATAGATTAGGATTAAGAGTTGACTAAGTCAAAATAAGGTAAGTTTGACTAGTCAATCCTTCTTCTTGTTTGATTCCTTTTCTTCCTTGAATTAATTCTTCCTTCTTTTAAACACATTCCTAGCTTCTTTAGGTCTTCAATTTCATCCATCCACTTTGCTCCAAGCATATGCTATCCATTCCATGCCCAAAACTGCTCCAAAAGGCACCAAAATGCACTTTCTTGCCACTTTAGTCCTTTAAACATACAAACACACGAAAATAGCTTAAAATACATAAATAACTAAGAACTAACAACATAAATGCCAAGAAACAAACAAACTAAGTCGCAGATATATGCTCATATCAAGAATAATTTGGGTTGACGATGCGTATCCCATCCAATTAGATGAATTTAAGAAAATCTGAGAGTTCAAGCAGTGCTGTCACAGTTAACTTGGGGCGTTGAGGTTCATGGTTTATAGAAAGAATAATTGGAAATCGATTTGTGTTGCATATGTGTCATGTGTGGAGAAGGACCCTCTAGCTAGCCTTTCACCCATCCAAAACTCCCAATTTCATATCGCTTTAGTTTAGAGTCTTTAAGATTGTTTGTTTTACTTTAAATTCGTAAAAAACAATCCCCCTTGTTTTACTTTAAATTCGTCAAAAACAATCCCCCTTTCATTGAGTCTTGTTATTTGGGTCAAAATCTGTTTCTTGTAGTTTTTGAGTCAAATTAAGTTCGATTTTCATTGGAATCACTTGTTAGGTCTAGAATTGAGTCTTTTTTATTGCTTGGTGCTGTTTTGAGTGTTTTGAGTCAGTTTTGAGTCTATAGAGTCTAATTTAGTGTTTTTAAGTCTTATATTTGTTGATTAGCATCCTTTTTAATCCCCAGCCTAGAACGATCCCTACTTGCACATACTACATCAATAGGGTTTAAGTTTGAGTGCAATTTAATTTCGTATCACTAAGTAAAGTCAGAAATAAAAAAGGAAAGGCTAAGGGATATGCAGCAGGTCCTAGAGAGAAAGGGAATGTGATTTACAACACAAAATAGGAAAGGAAAGGATTCCCCTTGTGCTGCAAGGAAGGGAAAGTGTGCTAGGAGGTGCGGCATCCCTCTAGGGAAAGGTTTAGGACATCTAGAACATTTATTTAAGTGTCCTAAATTAATTTGAGATCCTCCTTGTAGCTGGAAATTAGGTAAATTCGGATTAGGACCAAATCAGGAAACTTGGCTAACATTCCTTATTCTAAACTGATTCCTTTCTTCAAAATCTTTGACTTAAGTCTTCAAGCACATTCCTAATCCTTCTTGAACATCAATTTCGTCCATCCACCTTACTCCAAGCATGTGATATCCATTCCAAGCCCAAAACTGCTCCAAAATGCACCAAAATGCATTTTCTTGCCTCTTTAACCCTTTGGACCTACAAACACACGAAAATAGCTTAAAATAGTAAAATAACTAAGAACTAACAACCAAAATGCAAGGAAATAAGTTAACCAAGTCGCATAAATAACTTAGCTTTTGCTAGTCCTCGAGCAAAACAAAACAAACAAAACACAATCTAAACCTTCCAACATTTGCCTTAGGGATTTCCAATGCACATGACATATTAAAAATCATCACTTACATAGATTTTGGTCATCCTTACACTTGAACTCATACTTCATCATAGTCACCATTCACTAGTTCACATTTAATCATTTAAGACAACATTTTGAATGTGGTAACATGCCTTAGAGAATTCCCTCAATTCCTTACTAGATATGCACTCAATTTTCACTCAAATTTTCTGACTACACTCCCTACACTAGGTATATGTGAGAAGATTGATGTAAACATGAAAACGAACACTCACATATGTTATAACAAAGAAGGCACTTTTCTGGAGTTATGAATGAATATGATCTCATGAACGGAATGCTACTACTTAGATGCAAGAACCAGGGATTCCATATGCTCATACCTATTTCAAACTCCACATACTGAAATACACAACACTCAAGATTGAAGTCTAAGGGTTGTAACGGGGCTAAAGGTATTGGCTAACAAAGAAAGGCAAGGAAAAACAAAGGTTCTTAAAGAAATAGTAAGCAAAGCAATGAAATCAAGACTTAGAATTCACTTTTAAATGCAGAAATCAACTTTTGACCAAAAAGGGCAATAATCACACAAAATTTAGGACCGAATTCAACTTTTTCGACCCTTTGTTCAACAACCAACACTTATAAGCTTATTCTCACTTTTTTTCAACTTTTTTTTTCTTCTTCTTTTCACAACTTTTTCACATTTTTTTTCTTTTTCTTTTTCTTTGCACGAAAATCCTTTCCCCCACACTTGTTTTTCTGCATAATGTAGATCAAAAGGAATTCATTCTAAGTCATGCTTCACTATCCTTCAAGAACAAGGGTATGGATAGTCCTAATCTTGGCTAGGTAAGGTTAATGTGGTTAACAAAGAAAACAGGCTAAATAAGGCTCAAAGGGGTAAAACCTACAAAACATATGAGAAAGGGGGGGGTACGGCTATTTGGCGATGGTGGTAACTAAACAACTTCATCTTGATATGTGTTATGCAATTCAGTGCCATGCTTTGAATGAAACAGGTATGAGTTCTAGCATTTAGTTCTATAATGATGAAAATGCATTCCAAGTAGCAACCAAGCAAAGAAATAATGAGATCACGTAACGACTTTAGAAAACAAGAAATCTTATATTAATAACTCTCCAAAAGAAGCATAGGCTCAAGTTTCTCAGGGTTGTAGTGTTAGTTTGAGTTCCTTCCTTCAAGCTTGTTACAAAAACTGATTTTATCCTTCTGTGATCAAATGTGAATTCGTAAACAACAACTACAACTAAGCATAAACCAAGAGCATATCAAACTTCTATCCATGTTCGTAACTTTCTTTAACAGTCATGTAATTAAAAATGAAATCCTCGTCATTGTGTTGGAAGGTACCTAAGACATAAACACACAAAAACGACTCTTTTTGGTATTTTTCAAACTGTTTTTCGAATTTTTTTTCAAAATTTCGTATTTTTACTTCAAAACACAAAACAACACCTCAAAACACACTAAAAACACTTAGAAACAGTGAGAAACAACTTTAGAAGTAATGGGTTATAACATCCCACGAATTTGCAAAAAAAAAACACTTTGTTACCCCCCCACACTTAAATCAAACATTGTCCTCAATGTTTCAAGCATAAACTTGAAGGAAAATTTGTGAAAAACATGTTCATTTGAGCAACATCTATGGCATGCAATTAACATTTAAAGGAGGAATCATGCTTGTATGTACTCAAAACAAAACATTACCCATGCAATTCAAAGCCTAGTAGTTATGGTGAACCAAGACTCAACTCAAATCTTAAAGAAAGGAGTTGAGAAACTTTTATACCTTTGAAACACCTCTTTGCTTAGCAAAGGTTAATCACCCATGTGAGGGCCTTCTTTCCTTTGTCTCCTTGCTTCTTGGCTCCATGGATATGGATGGAAGAATTGATTCTCCAAAAAGTCCCCAAGGTAGGAGACCTCTAATTTTCGACACCAAGGATGGTGAAGGAAGAAGAAGAGTGACCTTGGAGGAGGAAGGATTGCTAGCTAATCCCCTCCAAGGGGGCCAGCCTCCTAGAGAGAAAGGGAGAGACATGTTCTCTCCAATTTTCTCCAAAAGAAACCCTAAATGAATTTTGGCTATAAAGTTCTTTATATAGTCCCTTCAATTAAGTGACTAAAAGAACCACAAACCCTTTTCTTCTCTATATGGCCGGCCTCCTTAAGGCTATGGGCTGTTTGGGCCCTTTTGGGTATTTAGTCAATAAGTTGTCATACAACTTATGTTAATGGGCTTGACATTCAAAGCCTATTGGGCCTTGAGGCCCAAAACTAACCCGAGGTCTAAAACGAACTTATTCGTTTGATTAATTAACAAATTAATTAATCCTAGCCATAAATAATTAAATCATTTAATTATCCTTACTCATCTCCATTGTATCCTTCAATCATTACCTTACACGGTGTGCGATCCATTAGGTTCCTTTTAGCGAGGCAATGGGCGATTAGAACTCTTACTAATCGATTGTGAATTGAAACTTACTTTCAATTCTCCCTTTAGTGATTATACATCTTCAGGGCTTCCACAAGCCATGAGTGACACCTAGCAGTATGTCATGGCTACCCAAGCTAATCATAAGAGGTTGGAGAACCTATTCAGTTTGGGATTACAATGCAATACGGTCTTTCTCTAATACGATACTCTTGACCTCTACTATCCAATGTGATTCTCTTACTTATATGATTACCTTGAATGTGATTTGGAACAACTTCCTAAATCTCATTCATACTCTGGCCAGAGATTCTAAATCATATCATATAGTATTCTCCCTCAACGTTTGAAGGTTAGAGATCCCTTGTTGCGCATTCACTTGCCTCCATGGCTAAGTGGCTTAACCCCAACTATGCCGTGGACACCCTCTGATGGAGTAACTTTGACATAGCCAAAGATCAAGGACCTAACCACAAGACAACTATGATGCCTCAGGTCAAATGACTACTTTGCATTATCCCAACCAAGAGTTCTCATGTGACATGAGTATGAGAACTCCTCGTTGATCGCGTTCAGTGGACTCATTCTCTATTGAGCACCTACGTACTTGTCTTGGTGTCAGTCACACCATTGACTCGAGACCAGTCACTCTCCCTTAGAGAAGACATAGGACGTACTGATCTTAACGGACTGTCAATGCCCAATTGGCAATCCTATGATCAGGAACTTTTAGGATATGTACTCGAAAGAGAATGGTCTCATGAATCTAACTTCTTTAGATCACATTCTCCCTATTACATATTCCTTGGACTTATCGTTTAAGCATATAACATTTATATGAGACGGCTTAAAACAATAATCTTTGCCCTTTATATTAAACTAGATTAGTTTAACATGTGAAATGTCCGTAAAGTATCATCATATGATTGGTTTTAGGGCACATTTCCACCAATCTCCTACTTGCACTAGAGCCAATCAGCTTGGTCATCAGTGATGATACCTCTTCTATAGTCATTTCAAAAATGGCTGAGTAGTAGGGACAATGGATATCTATATGTTATCCATAGAAGCAACCTTGAGAATAACGATGTCACCATTATACATGATTCTCAATCATGTGGTTCAGTCTCTCATTTGAGTTCGGATCTTGATGAGACCTTGATTCCCTGGCTTGAGCTATTGCCCCATTAGTGTCGTAGTGTCGTAACACTAGAGACACTTTCTGGTTGGAACCGAATGGAGAGTTCATAAATGAACTTTCCCATCCAAACAACATTGTTGTAAACTTCTATATGGCGATATATATTTTGCATTCATGATGGAAGACAATAAAGTCATTACCTTTAATGTTTCCACCCAAATATCTCTTCAGTCATAATAAAGAGATATCCAATTATCTCTTCGTTCAAAATGAAGAGATATCCAATGATGGATACGATATTAGATTCATAATCTAATACTTTTACACTTCCATTGCGTTACTCTAATTCTTCCTCATTCTTGAGGAATCTATCCTTTAGTATTTCTTAAATACTTAAGGACTCACTTGACAGTTGCCATGGTTCTGATCCTGGGCTTGCATTGATATCGTCTTATACCGATCTTGGTACAACTCATATCAATGTTTTTCATATAATATGAAATACATAAATCACCTTTCTGCTTGTACAGAAAGGATTCTATTTACGCATTATTTCTTTGGGAGTCAAAGGGTACGTTCCCTTTGAGAATAGCAACTTCCTAGTCTCACTAGAATTGTCATTCTGATTGGAGTTTATCATCACATGAGAAACTTCCTAGCATCTTTTATCTATCATTAGGGATTGATATAATCAAATTATATCCTGAAATCTATCTTATAGATTTCCATCCCATGTTTATAGACTATGTCTCCCATATACATTCTATCATTATAGAATGTTTAAAGTCATTACTTTAACGAAGAAGAATTCCTAAACTTAATATATCATATATATGTTTTAATTTAAGAATACGATTAACTCCCACTAATCTTTTGTAAACCTAGTAAACAAAAGATTCATTTACATCTTTATGAGAAATCAAACGATTTGATCTTTCTCTCATAAGACGCTTGTAGCTCCCACTAGCTTGCTAAGATTCATGATGGATGGATCTCTACAACTTACATGTCTTGTGATTCATAGTTTTAGACATATCTTATCAAGACTATCTTAATAATGGTTTCGGAAACCCATATTATGTTCAAACATTGAATCACTGTTTAGTTGTAGTTAGCAATCATCGAATTAATAGAAACCAAGACTACGTCAAAGATGGTTTCTTCCAAGTCAACCAATCTCTTTGATTGTAGTCACCTTAAGCTACCAATTAGCTTTAAAGGTTTCATTATTTTGGGTCAAATGGTACTATACCATTTCCTTGAGTATATGTCGTATATACACTCAATGTAGTCATAAGGATTTTCATTCTTATTTCTTTCGAATTAAGAGGTGTAACTCTATGACATAGTCATAAAGTTCAAACCATTCAACCGAGATGGTTTATTGATCCTTCTTGACTACCTTGGAGCTAGTGGTGTTGGAACTAGGTTGTTATATTTGTTGATTATCATCTTGTCTCTCAAAGAACCCGTTCTTTGAGTTCTATCTCTCGTTCATTTGCCCTATCTTAGGCAAATCCTAGTGTAGGATTACAATGAACTACCCAACAAACAACATTTGTTAGTTGGTTTATAGAAGTGATATCCAAAGGTTAATTTAAGGATATCCCACAAGATTGTTCTCAAACAAATATTGCTTATTAGCACACAACCCCAAATCTTAACATGATTAAGACTTGTCTTTCTTTCCAACTACATCCTATGGAGTCATGAAAATTTTGGAAGATCTTCTAATTGACAATCATATTGTCTTAGAAGTATATATATCCTATATATGTGGGTAATTGATAACATCCAACGAACTAAGTCTTATTCGAGTTCATTATTCTCCTAATGGAGAAATCCGTTATCTTATGATGCTACTTTCCTTGATTTCTATCAAGGAAACTCTTCTAAAGTGTTCATTTTCCTTGGATCAAATCTAAGGAGGTAAATACTTTAGACGTCTTACTCATCAACTTACATTCTTGAATTCTTTGAAACCTTTTGCAAAGTATTCGGACTTGTGTTTATTCAAACTAAACGATAGTCCAACCGAGAGCGATCTTCGGTGAATGTAGACAACATGAGTAGTATTATGTTGTGGACAAGTGCCACTAACATCTAAGTGAATTAACCTCAACAACTTTGTGATTCTTTCTTCTTTCCTAAAGAATAAAGATTTGAACATTTCGCCTCTATACAATTTTAACAAGAAGGTATTGGATCCGGATCTAACGATCCCAAGCATCCATCTATGACCAACTCGTAATTTATGTTTTAGAGGTATCACAACTCAATTTGGGATTAGTCACTACCTTGCAACCTTTTGGGTTTTAAGCATCGTCATATTCTAAACAGTTAACACTACCACATTATCTCTACTATAGAGACAATCAATTAGATTACAATAATCCAATCATTGATTAATAAAGAACAATGTTTTGTCAAACAAAACATTCATCCATCTCTTATAGTGACGGAATTAAGTTCCTTTATTCAAACTGGAATGTAAAGACAATCTTTGTTTTTCCAATTCCTTTGGTAGTTCATATGAGGAAGTAAGTACTATCTGCTTTCGCAGAGATCTATATTTGATTCACGTTCCGAATGTGAAGTACTTTCTCTTCTCTCATTAATCTTCTACTTCTTATTAGCCATACTTTTACAACAATTGTAAAACATAGTTACTAATACGGAATCAAGCATTCAAGTAGAAGAACCAACTGTTTTGAACCTTTCAAGAGCTTTTTACAACACCTTCAAAAGGTGTGTTCTTGACACTTGCAAGACATTTCTTGTATATACCCTTTCCAATGTCCATCATTTCATAAAGAAAGTTTGTTCCCTTGGAGTTATTTTGCCTTCTTCATTTGACTTCTCCCTTGACTACAATAGTCATGGTCCCTAAACTCCCACTGTCTCTCTTGAAACTTATTTCAATTGTGTTAAACACATCAAACGATTTGGAGAGCGTACGGCTATTGTTCACTATATAGTTTACTATAAACTTAGTGAACCATATGGATAGGGACACAAAGGTGAAGTCCTAGCCTAGTTTCCCTCTCGTGAAGTGGTTTAACACTTCAACACTCAATGATTCAAAATCATCATAAGTCCATATTGATGGACTATTTTTGTCAACCAACCATCTTGTTCTAAACAAGATTACAAACTTTCAAGAGTTGTTCAAGGCAACTCTCATTTCTTCATACAACAATTTGTAAGTGAAGAATCATGGCACATTAAGTGTCCATGCCCTTGTGCTTACTTCTCAAGTTCCTTGTTCATTTAACAAAGAAACAAGCACTAGTGTTTGCATAAACTAAGGGTTGTTCTAAGCAACTCTTATTTCTTCATACAACGATTTGAAAGTGAAGAACTATGACACAAAAAGTGTTCATGTCTTTGTGCTAATCTTCATAAGTTCCTTTGTTCATACAACAAAGGAATAAGCATTGGTTGTTTGTGTTGTCCTCTTTATGATAGACTTATCTAACATGTTCTTCCAATGATACATTATCAATAGGAAAATTGTGAGGATGAGACTACTTAGGCACATATACAATCCATTTAAGACAATCTATGGGATTGTGGTACCAAGTCCGGAAACTAAAGCCTTTGGCTTTTCTTTGTCAAGTTTTGGATAGCGTTTGCAAATATATCGGTAAATAAATACATAACGAATATAAATTGATTGATTTTAAGCCATTTGATCCGGGTCTTTAAATCAAATAGCACCACCCACTATTTTCGGCAAATTCCATATCCCTCATCGGAATTCGAGAGTTTTGGAGAAAACTCTTAGTAGGGTATGGGAGGCTCACTACTACCAAGCCCACCTCAGAAGAATATCATATTGGCTAGCTTTAATAATAATGAGAGAGTACACTTACTCATTTACATCTCATGTAAGTGCCCATCTTGTTTGGCCTCTAGAGAATGATGCCTCCGAAGAATATCATATTGGCACCATTGCGCTTAGTTAAGTTATTCCCACCATGCCAGTTCGTATAGGGGTTCAAGAATAGCCTCAGAAGAATATCATATTGGCCATACTCGTTGCCTACCGTCACAACATCATGTATGTATATAGAACCCCTCCTGAGTGTAAGCACATACTTTGTATTCCCCAGAACTGGGCGAAGACGGTGTACGAGTCACAAACGATCGGAGCCCACCACGGTGGAAGGCCACGAAAGAGTGTTCAAAGCACTCTCACGCTTGTCAACTTAATAATGGTTTGGTTGAGGGTTTTAGGTCTCATCACATTTAAGCATACATTTTAATCTTATTAAAACAATTCGGTCATATTACAACTATTAGTCCATTTGATTGATTTAGTAGTATATGATACTCCCACTAAGCTTGTAAAACGGTTTTTAAAGCAAGAGTATATGGTACTACTAACATAAGCTTTGCATTCATTGATGGACTATATAGTTACCTTAGGGCCTTAGGATGACTATGAACCTTTGATTCGATCCAACACGAGCCTAGTGTTGGATCTCGGTCTAGGGATGGTGATTGATTTTAGTTATGCATTTAATAATATTAAGGCGTGTTTCTCCTATTGGGCGTTGGACCCAACTACTCCAATTTCATGCATATCAAATAAACAAGAAAGGAGTACTTCAAAGTAAAGAAGAGCTTATGCTCTTTTACAACATTTGATAAAAACAAATTACTTTAAAGTAAAGAAGAGCTTATGCTCTTTTACAACATTTGATCATATCAAATTACAACCAAAATTAATCTACACATTCCCATGGTTCATCTACACATTCCCATGGTTCAAACAAATTTGAGACGGCCTTTCACATAGCTCAATTATCGTAGGCTTAGGTTCATAATCACCCTTTCTTTAAT
This sequence comes from Heteromeles arbutifolia, assembly GCA_024362995.1. NCBI lineage: Eukaryota > Viridiplantae > Streptophyta > Magnoliopsida > Rosales > Rosaceae > Heteromeles > Heteromeles arbutifolia. The sequence goes on from JANCRC010000012.1 coordinate 22,686,166, forward strand.
TAATTAACACTTTAACTAATTAAACTTGAATGCAACATTTTCATTTGGTTTTTGTATCCATAGAATTGATTTAAATAGAGCTAAAAGAAATGAAAATCCAATTCTCATTTAAAGATACAAAACTATTTTGTTCTCTACTAATTTGGGCCAAAAAGCAATAACCTCAACCATTGGGCTATATTGCAAAACACAAACTTTTGGGGTCATTTTGTAAAAACACAAAAGTCCACTACTTCATGTAATTACAACTAGAACCCAAAAATTTCACCAAATGCAAAAACTTCATTAAAGGAGCAAAACAATTTGTCCTTTAGTGATTTTGGGCCTTTCCGTAAAAACGTAAACTTTCGGGTCAAAGTGCAAATACACAAAAGTATCAAAACTTTATGTAATTGCATAAAAGCCCCAAAAGTACTCCCATTGAGGGAGTGGCCGGTCATGGTATAGAGGAGTGGGGTTGAGACACTTTTGAAATAATTTTCAACAAAGTGAAAGGTGATGGGTTGGTTTGAAAAGGTGATTTCCATGAAACATGGGAAAGGGTTTTTGACAAGAATAGTGATGTGAATAGTTGAAAAGGTATGGGTTTTGATTGAAAAACTTACCATCCATCACTTAACAAAAACTTTATGTAAACAAACACCCTTTTTGAATCAAAACAACAAACCTTTTTGTTCTTGCCAAGAACATATCAAGAACAATGAAGAACATCTATGAAAACCCATAAGAGCTCCATGAACATTTTTCACCCAAAAACACCCCAAAAACTCTCAAACTTAAGGGAATAACATATTACCATACTAGGGTACTTAGGGGTTCCTAATGTCACTTTAAAACACTTTTAACAAGACAAACATGAACCCAAAAAACCACCCTTTGGATTTGGCCGAATTTCCCCAAAAACATGGCACCAAATTTTAGCTCAAAAATTCATGCTCATATGAACTACATCTACAACATTTGAGATGGCAAATTTTCTAACAAAATTTACATTCAAAGAAGCAAGAATAAAGCTTGTAACAATTACAACATTCAAATCACAAACTATGAACTACAAAACCCAAAAGGATTCACCAACTACTAGACCTAGGCTCTTGATACCACTTGAAGGAAAATTTGTGAAAAACATGTTCATTTGAGCAACATCTATGGCATGCAATTAACATTTAAAGGCGGAATCATGCTTGTATGCACTCAAAACAAAACATTACCCATGAAATTCAAAGCCTAGTAGTTATGGTGAACCAAGACTCAACTCAAATCTTAAAGAAAGGAGTTGAGAAACTTTTATACCTTTGAAGCACCTCTTTGCTTAGCAAAGGTTAATCACCCATGTGAGGGCCTTCTTTCCTTTGTCTCTTTGCTTCTTGGCTCCATGGATATGGATGGAAGAATTGATTCTCCAAAAAGTCCCCAAGGTAGGAGACCTCTAATTTTCGACACCAAGGATGGTGAAGGAAGAAGATGAGTGACCTTGGAGGAGGAAGGATTGCTAGCTAATCCCCTCCAAGGGGGCCGGCCTCCTAAAGAGAAAGGGAGAGACATGTTCTCTCCAATTTTCTCCAAAAGAAACCCTAAATGAATTTTGGCTATAAAGTTCTTTATATAGTCCCTTCAATTAAGTGACTAAAAGAACCACAAACCCTTTTCTTCTCTATATGGCCGGCGTCCTTAAGGCTATGGGCTGTTTGGGCCCTTTTGGGTATTTAGTCAATAAGTTGTCATACAACTTATGTTAATGGGCTTGACATTCAAAGCCCATTGGGCCTTGAGGCCCAAAACTAGCTCGAGGTCTAAAACGAACTTATTCGTTTGATTAATTAACATATTAATTAATTCTAGCCATAAATAATTAAACCATTTAATTATCCTTACTCATCTCCATTGTATACTTCAATCATTACCTTACACGGTGTGCGATCCATTAGGTTCCTTTTAGCGAGGCAGTGGGCGATTAGAACTCTTACTAATCGATTGTGAATTGAAACTTACTTTCAATTCTCCCTTTAGTGATTATACATCTTCAGGGCTTCCACAAGCCATGAGTGACACCTAGCAGTATGTCATGGCTACCCAAGCTAATCAGAAGAGGTTGGAGAACCTATTCAGTTTGGGATTACAATACAATACGGTCTTTCTCTAATACAATACTCTTGACCACATTGTTTGGTTTAATAGTTTATTCATGTCTACTATCCAATGTGATTCTCTTACTTATATGATTACCTTGAATGTGATTTGGAACAACTTCCTAAATCTCATTCATACTCTGGCCAGAGATTCTAAATCATATCATAGAGTATTCTCCCTTAACGTTTGAAGGTTAGAGATCCCTTGTTGCGCATTCACTTGCCTCCATGGCTAAGTGGCTTAACCCCAACTATGCCGTGGACACCCTCTGATGGAGTGACTTTGACATAGCCAAAGATCAAGGACCTAACCACAAGACAACTATGATGCCTCAGGTCAAATGACTACTTTGCATTATCCCAACCAGGAGTTCTCATGTGACATGAGTATGAGAACTCCTCGTTGATCGCGTTCAGTGGACTCATTCTCTATTGAGCACCTACGTACTTGTCTTGGTGTCAGTCACACCATTGACTCGAGACCAGTCACACCATTGACTCGAGACCAGTCACTCTCCCTTAGAGAAGACATAGGACGTACTGATCTTAACGGACTGTCAATTCCCAATTGGCAATCCTATGATCATGAACTTTTAGGATATGTATTCGAAAGAAAATGGTCTCATGAATCTAACTTCTTTAGATCACATTCTCCCTATTACATATTCCTTGGACTTATCGTTTAAGCATATAACATTTATATGAGACGGCTTAAAACAATAATCTTTGCCCTTTATATTAAACTAGATTAGTTTAACATGTGAAATGTCCGTAAAGTATCATCATATGATTGGTTTTAGGGCACATTTCCAACAAAACTCACTTAAAGCAAACAAGCAAACAACTAACTAATCAAAGCAAAATAAATGCAGTAAAGAGAAGGGTTTAGGAATGCAAATATGATTGTGGGGCGATTCCTAGGTCTCCCTTCTTCGAATGCATGGATTGATCTTTGAATGGACGGTGATACTTGAAATGATCTGGCAAAGGTTTAAATTCTAGTGTGGGTGCCTGAATCATTAAAATCAGCAAGTTGGTAGAAAACAAAATTGAAATTGGAGAAGATGGCTTACTTGCTTGCTCCAACACAAACTCAATGACAAACACCACATCTTTGAAAGTTTCAGGAACTTTGCACTTGGCCAGATTGAATGTGATGGTTGTGACTTGTCCCGTGTCATAAAATTCAACTTCTTTGGGTTTTGTTGTCTCATGAACATCCTCTTTGATGCATTCTACATATTCTCCAGCCACTTCTTTCTCTTGAATCATTCTTCTTGATGTACAATTCTCTTCGAACAGTTCAACACAATTTGGAACTTGATTTGTTGCACCAAGAATTGGAATATCACTTTGGACATTTGGGAAGGCTGCCACGATGTCTTTTGCACTCACTTCTTTCTTTGGAATCAAAAACCTGTGAGGGAAGGGTACATTTGGAGGAATAACATTAGATTGAACCGAATTTGAACCCAACTTACCTTGATTGGATGGCTCAGAAGCACTAGGGGCCTGCAGCAAGGGTTGTTCTTCCCTTGCCGTCGGTGTGTCTTCCTCCTCCTCAATCAGCAGCTCTTTGTCCTCTTCTAGGCTATGTTTGGATGTTTTTAGGTCATCTCAAACCTCCATAGCACTTCCTAAGGTGATAGCATCAGCGATTTCAAATTCTCCCATTGAATTTACAATGTTTGAGTTGGAGAGTTCACTTTGTTCTTGAATTTGTGCCATGAACGCCGCTATCTGCCCAATTTTCTTTTCCAAATAGTCCACCCTTTTGTTTTGATTTTCCTGTCCCTAAGACAAAGAAGTGAGTAACTTAATGACCGTATCATTATCCAAAGACATACCTGAATTTGTTTGGGGAGATTGTGGTGGAGGCTGTGGTGGTGCATATGGCCATTGATAGAACTCCTCAGATAGTTGCGAATATCCTTTGTGGTTTGAGCCCTGCGTTAAAGAGGTTAGGACGTCAAGAATTTCATCATAACTCATAGGCATACTTGAATTTGATTGGAATTGTTATGGGGGAGGTTGTGGTGGCTGCATAGGTCTTGAATAGAATTCCTCATCTTGCTGCCAATACCCATCTTGTTGAACTTGTTGAGGTTCCTCCCACATATAATCTGAATAATCTCTCCAATCCGATTTGTAAGCATTGGAAAACATGTTGTCCCTTGATTGGGTATGGCTTTGATAACCCCAAGCACCTCCGTTTGCAGCGAATTGAGGACGTTGATGAGTTTGAGCGGTGTGCATTGTGGTTGTTTCGGCAATTTGGGATAATTGAGAAGTAAGATTTGCCAATTGAGCTTGAATGTTTGCAATTGCCATGTCTTGTTTCTCCAGTACCTAAAATCAAAGAAAGAAAACTATATCAAATATCAAAAGTAAATATAAGATTAGCAAAGTTGCTAATCCCCGACAACGGCGCCAAAAATTTGATGCGATGTGAAACAGCACACAAATTAAACCCTCTTGTTGACAATTGTAGTAAAGATGTAAGTAGAGATCGTTCTAGGCCGGGGATTAGGAGGGATTGCTAATCTACTCTAAACTGACTTAAAAACAAAAAAACAAACTTAAAAACACTTAACAAGACTCACAAGACTTAAAACAAAACTTAAAAGACTCAAAATAGCTTAAAACAACCAAAAAGACTCAAAACAGACACTCGGGAATTATTTGGACGAATTCTAGACTAGTAAAACTCAAAACACTAAATTGGACAGATTTAAACACACTTCTAACTAATCTAACACACTTAATTAAATGGGGATTGGGTTTGAACGAAATTAATTAAACTAAACAAATTGCATAAACTAAACAAAGTTTGGACGAAATTGGGTGAATTGATGGATGATGGGCTCGCTAGAAGGTTTTTCTCCACACATGACACACTTGCATACAAACCAATTTTCAGTTGTTCTTTCGATAAACCATGAAACTCAACACCCCAGGTTAACTGTGAGTGACAGCAGTTTTTTAACCTTCAAGTTCTCTTTAAGTTATTGAATTGGATGGGAAAGCGCATACAACAATTCAAAACATTCTCTAAAAGTCCCCTACGTGAATAACACAATAGAGATACAATCAAAGATCATTAAGCTTTATGAAAACTATAAGCATTGACGAGGCAGTTGTAACTATGACGAGCATGATACTCCTGCCAAGAATTCACATAACGCGATCGTTTATAAGCGGCCTCCACTACTTGTAAATATAAATTCATAACGATTAGGTGAAATTGCAGTTATCAATCAAGCAGTTAAGCAAATTGCTTTCACAATTTATGAAATCACAACTGAAGGTAATCAATTTATATTGCAAGTATGTTCATGGCTTTGAAATTCCCCCTAGCCAAAAGGGCTTAGTTCCTCATAATCGCAAAACAAAGGTAAACAGATTTATACATTGAAAACAAAAGAAAGAAAACACCTAAACCCTCCAGCGATCCAAATTGAATGCCAAAACGTCCAAAAGCTCTCCTTCTTCTCCTTTGTTGCGGCACAAGGGATTGGTGATGAGTTTTAGTGGTGATTTGTGGTGGTGGATGGATGTAGGTGAGTTATGGTGAAGGATGGAGGGTGGGTGGTTGTGGCAGAAAGTGTAGAATGGTCAGGGATTCCCTTATGTGGTGCAGCAAGGGCTTAAATATATATATATATATCAAGATATGTAAAAACCCTAAGTAATTAAAGCTAAGGTGCAACAGAAAATAAAGGGAAAGGAATTAAAGTTTTTATTATTGTTTTAGGATTTTAACTCTAAATCTACTAGGAAAAGGCTACGTAAAGTTGGAAATGAAAAGGGAAGGCTAAGGGATATGCGGCAGGTCCTAGAGAGAAAGGGAATGTGATTTACAACACAAAATAGGAAAGGAAAGGATTCCCCTTGTGCGGCAAGGAAGGGAAAGTGTGCTAGGAGGTGCGGCAACCCTCTAGGGAAAGGTTTAGGACATCTAGAACATTTATTTAAGTGTCCTAAATTAATTTGAGATCCTCCTTGCAGCTGGAAATTAGGTAAATTCGGATTAGGACCAAATCAGGAAACTTGGCTAACATTCCTTCTTCTAAACTGATTCCTTTCTTCAAAATCTTTGACTTAAGTCTTCAAGCGCATTCCTAATCCTTCTTGAACATCAATTTCGTCCATCCACCTTGCTCCAAGCATGTGATATCCATTCCAAGCCCAAAACTGCTCCAAAATGCACTTTCTTGCCTCTTTAACCCTTTGGACCTACAAACACACGAAAATAGCTTAAAATACTAAAATAACTAAGAACTAAAACCCTAAATGCAAGGAAATAAGTTAACCAAGTCGCATAAATATGCTCCTATCATTGTTCTTCCTTTGGCCTAAAACAGCTCCAATTGCGTAATCTGAGGCGTCACACATGAGCTTAAAAGGAAGGTTCCAATCTAGTGGAGTTATGATAAGGGCCGAAGTGAGCAATTCCTTGAGATGTTTGAAGGCTTTCTCACACGCCTCGTTGAAGTCAAAAGGCACATCCTTTTGGAGGAAACGGCAAAGAGGCTGTGAGATCTTTGAGAAGTCCTTGATGAATCGTCTATAAAATCCTACATGTCCAAGAAAAGAACGAACCTCTCTCACCGAAGTAAGAGAGGGTAAGTAACGTACAAGATCTATTTTCGATTTATCAACCTCAATTCCTTTTTCAGAGATTATGTGACCCAAAACTATGCCTTGTTTAACCATGAAATGACATTTTTCCCAATTCAAAACAAGGTTAGTTTCAGTGCATCTTTTCAATATTAATGTGAGATTAGCCAAGCAATCTTCAAACGAATCACCAAAAATGCTAAAATCATCCATGAAGATTTCAATGATCTTTTCAACATAATCTGAGAAAATACTTACCATGCATCTTTGAAATGTGGCTGGTGCGTTGCATAAACCGAATGGCATGTGACGATATGCAAACGTACCAAATGGGCAAGTGAAAGTGGTCTTTTCTTGATCTTCCAGTGCTATGAAAATTTGATTATAACCTGAATAACCATCAAGAAAACAATAAAATGCATGACCAGCTAACCTTTCTGATAGGAGCATATTTAGGCAACTCATTTACGTTGTTATTTCTTAATTATTTTAGTCTTTTAAGCCATTTTCATGTGTTTTCAGGTTCTAAGGACAAAGTATGCAAGAAGGTGTATTTTGGAGCCTTTTGGAGCAAAATTGGGCTTGGAATGGATATCACATGCTTGGAGCAAAAGGAATGGACGAAATTGAAGAATTGAAGATGCTAGGATTCCTAATCAACGAAGGATTCCTAATCAAAGGAGGATTCCTAGTCGAACAAGGATTCCTACTTGAAGTAGGAAAGTTAAGCCAAGGTTTCCTATTTTGGTTTGACCTTTCGTAATCCTAAATGTCCCTAAGTTCCAGCAACATTGAAGGCTTCCTATGTATTTTAGGACACAAATTGAACCTTCCTTGCACTTAAATCATCCAACCCCACCTTGTCCTTGTTTTCCTCTTCCTTGCCGTGCAAGGGAGAGTGCCCTTTCCTATTTTCTGACCCAAAATCACATTCCCTTTGTGTTCTATGCCTTGCCGCACAAGGAGGAGCCTTTCTTACTTATTTTGTGCCTCAAAACACATTCCTAAATCTGTCCTACATATTCTGCCGAATTTCACTTTCTTGTTGCACCATTTAAATCTCTCTACACAATTTCTACCGAAAATCCACCATCCACCCTTCACCATAACTCACTTATATCCATTCACCACCATAAACAACCTTTCAAACCATCTCCAACACCTTGTGCCGCAGCAAAGAGAAGAAGGAAGACCCTTGGAGTGCTTGCCATTCAAGAATGGATTGCTGGAACATTCTTAGGTATTTTCATTCTTTTGTTTTCAATGTCTAAGTTTATGTATCTTTGTTTTGCGATTATGAGGAACTAAAGTTCTTTTGGCTAGAGGAGAATTTCGAAACCATGATCATATTTGCATTATGAATTGATTACTTTCAGTTGTGATTTCATAAATTGTGAATGCAATTTACGTAACTGTTTTATTCAAAACTTATTCTTGTATGTTGATTGAGGTGGCCAACTTAGTTTGCATGCATGAATTTGATGCTAGAATATAAGGGAGTTTCACCTAATCGTTATGAACTTATATTCATAAGTAGTGGAGGTTGCTAGTCACAATCGTGTTAAGTAAATTCCTGGCATAAGTATCATGCAATTCATAGTTACGAGTGCCTTGTCAATGCTTATGATTTTCATAGAACCGAATGATCTTTGCTCGTATCTCTATTATGCAATTCATGTAGGGAACTTGTCGAGAATGCTTTGGGTTGTTGTACGCAATCATCCAATTCAATGAAATTAGGAAAATCTGAGGGTTAATTAGTGCAATTCACAGTTAATCTGGGGCGTTGAGAATTCATGGTTTAGTGAAAAGCAATTGGAAATCGATTTGTATGCAAGTGTGTCATGTGTGGAGAAAGACCCTCTAGCTAGTCCATCATCCATCCAAAACACCTAATTTCGTGCAAATCTGTCTAGTTCTAGTTTCTGTTTTGTTTTACTTTATTTTTGTCCAAATTCCAATCCCCCTTTACTTTGTTGTGTTAATTAGGTTAAAATAATCTGTCCAATTTGTGTTTTTAAGTGTTTTGAGTCAAGTTCAAGTTAATTTTCGTCCAAATAACTACCTGGAGTCAGTTTTGAGTCTAATTCATTGTTTTGTGTTGTTTTGAGTCTTTCTAGTTAGTTTTGAGTCTTTTCAGCTTGTATTGAGTCTATAGAGTCTAGTTAAGTGTTTTTAAGTTTCTTTTTGTGTTTTTGTGTTTTAAAGTCAGTTTAGTTTAGATTAGCAATCCCTCCTAATCCCCGGTCCAGAACGATCCATACTTATACATATACTACAATTGTCAAAAGAGGGTTTAATTTGAGTGCTGTTTTACATCGCATCACTTTCCAACATTTGATCAATGAACGGCAGTGGGAAGTGATCCTTCCTTGTGGTGGCGTTGATCTTCCTATAATCGATGCAAACTCTCTAACCAATTTGGATACGAGTGGGCACAAGTGGAAGCCATGATTATATGTTTTATATGAATTGATTACATCTAGTTATTGTTTCTTAAGACGAGAATGTGATTTGCTTAACTGAGTTATTAAGACTTGTTTGTGTGTGTTAATTGGGGGTCGACACTTAATTTGCATGCATGAATTTGATGCTAGAGTATAAGGGAGTTTCACCTAATCGTTATGAACTTATATTCACAAGTAGTAAAGGTTGCTAGTCACAATCATGTTAAGTAAGTCCTAGGCAAGAGTATCATGCTATCATAGTTACGAATGCCTCGTCAACACTTATGATTTTCAAAGAACGTAATGACCTTTGATATGTTTTCTATCATGTTGTCATAGGTAGGAGACTTGATAAGGATAATTTGGTTGTAATGCGTCTTCCATTCAATTCAATGAACTAAGGAAAATCTGAGGGTTAATTTGTGCTGTCACGGTTAACTTGGGGTGTTGTCATTCAAGTCTAAAGGAATAATAACTGGAAATTGGTTAATATGCATATATCATGTGTGGAGAAGGACCCTCTAACTAGCCTTTCACCTTTCTTAATTCATCAAAATCGTTTTTTCTAAAGTTTTTATGCAAAGTTTCTGTCTTTAGTTTTAAATTCGTCAAAAACCAAAACCCCCTTTTACTTTCTTGTTTCAAAGTGTCTAAAATCTGTTTTGTTTGTGTTTTAGAGTCTTTTGATCAAGTCAAAACCTTAGATTCGTCCAAAGAAGTGTTTAGAGTCCAAAACTGCCCAGATTGTGTTTTTAAGCAGTTTTGAGTGTTTTTAGCTTGTTTTGAGTCCCTTGAGTCTTTCCATACGTTTTTAACTTTGTTTTTGTGTTTTAGAGTCAGTTTAGAGGTTTTAGCAAGCCCTCCTAATCCCCGGTTTAGAACGATCCCTACTTGCATTTATACTACGATTTGACAACAAGAGGGTTTAATTTGAGTGCTTAACTTTTATCACATCAAATTTTGGCGCCGTTGCCGGGGATTAGCAAAACTTTGCTAATCCCTTGTGTTTGCCGTGTGTTTTTTTCTTTTACTTTGATTTCTGATTGTTGTTTCATTTCTTGTTTTAGGTACTAGTTTATGACTCAAAGTTCTCAAACAGTTCGTGAGCATATCTTGGAGTTTGACGACGATTTTGAACGGACATTGAGAAGAAAGAGGAGGCATCCAGAACCTAGTGAACCTAGTTCAAGCTCAGAGGCTGAATCTGAATTTGAAGAAGAAGAACAAGCCATGGCTATGGATAATCGTACAATTAAGGAACTTTTAGCCTCAGGATTGGCCAATGCCGCACCCCTTTGCATTCAATACCCCGTGGCTGCTCAAGGCAAGACCGATGAGTTCGAATTGAAGTCAAGCTTGTTGCATCATGTTCCCAAATACCATGGGCTGTCCATGGAAGATCCAAACAAGCATCTTAAGGAGTTCGAAGTGGTTTGTTCTAGCATGACACCCATCAATGTCGATGGGAACATTTTGATGATGAAAGCTTTTCCATTCTCTCTTTTGGAAAAGGCTAAAGATTGGCTTTATGAATTAGCACCCGGAACGGTCACTTCTTAGGAAAGCATGAAGAGGGCGTTTTTAGAGAAGTTCTTCCCCACTTCGAGAGTCATTCTCTTAAGGAAGAAGATTAGTGGAATTCAACAAAGCCAAGGAGAGACATTCCCAGCATACTATGAGCGTTTTAAGGCCCTTGTCGCCTCATGTCCTCAACATCAAATGAAAGAAGAGCTTCTACTTCAATACTTCTATGAAGGACTTCTTCCCATTGAGCGACAAATGCTAGATGCTTCAGCGGGAGGTGCATTGGTTGACAAAACACCAATGGCTGCGAAGCCCCTAATTGCCAACCGAGCATTGAATGCACAATAATCCGAGGGACTTGGACAAAGAGAGTCCCCACGGCAGCAAGTCCATGTGGTAAGTTCCAATTCCAACATTCAAACTCAATTAGCTAACCTTACTTCCATTGTGACTCAGATGGCCGAAGGAATGAAGATACAAGGACCAAGTGTTTGTGGCGTGTGTTCTATGCAAGGACATCTCACTGACCAATGCCCTCAATTGATTGAGAATGGAGGATGGGAATCTGCCAATGCCATGGGTTTTGGGAGTCAAAATCAACCACGCAATGATCCATACTCCAACACTTACAATCCGGGTTGGAGAGATCATCCAAATTTCAAGTGGAGGGAACCTCAACAACCTCAACAACAAAGTGGATTTAGGCATCAACCTCCAGGTTTCTATTCAAAACCATACGCGCATACACAACCCCAAGCACAACCTGCCCAAACCAAATCAGGTTCGTCCGTTGATAATGATCAGATTTTTCAATTACTAACTTCTATGTCGCAGAGCATGCAAATTAGAGACAAAGAGGTGAACGATTTAAAGAAACAAATGGGGCAGATGGCGGAGTTCATAGGGCAATTCCAAGAACAAGGCAAACTTCCTAGCTCAACCATTGTGAATCCAAATGGAGGATTTGAATCCGCCAAAGCCATTATGTTGAGAAGTGGAAAAGAAGTTGGAACCAGCCCACAACCATCCAAATCAAGCAAAAAAGAGGATGAAAAGTTGCTGATTGAGGAGGAGGAACAAGCCAAACCCACGGCAAAGGGGGAGCTACCCTTGCCGCAGCCATCTTTCACTCCCAAACCATCCAATTCGGCCAAGGTAAGTCCTAACTCGAATTTTTCAAGTTCTATTCCACTAAATGTGCCCTTTCCTAGCAGGTTTAAGTAATCAAGGAAAGAAGAGAACGAGAAGGACATTATGGAAACCTTTCGGAAAGTACAAGTCAATATTCCGCTCCTTGATGCAATCAAGCAAGTTCCAAAGTATGCCAAATTTTTGAAAGAGCTTTGCACAACAAGGAAAAGAATTTTGAACAAAGAGGTGGTCCAGGTAAGTGAGAATGTTTCTGCGGTGTTACAAAGGAAATTACCCCCTAAATGCAAAGATCCGGGTAGTTTTACGATTCCTTGTGTTATTGGCAATACTAAATTTGAACATGCTATGTTAGACTTAGGAGCTTCGATTAATGTCATGCCTTACCCAATTTACGCATCTATGAATTTAGGATAGCTAAAACATGATGGTGTTATAATTCAATTAGCCGATCGTTCTAATGCATATCCGAAAGGAGTTTTGGAAGATGCCTTGGTGCAGGTGGATAACTTGATATTCCCAGCAGATTTCTATGTTTTAGAGATGGAGGAGTCACCCAATGTTACCCCATTGCAGATCCTACTTGGGAGGCCCTTCATGAAAACAGCACGTACCAAGATCAATGTGTTCAATGAAACTTTAACAATGGAATTTGATGGGGAAGTGATTGATTTCAATCTTTCTGAAACTATTAAATATCCTAAAGATGATCATTCTTGTTTTTCTATTGATGCATTTGATTCATTGGCACAGGAATTCCTTGACTCATTGGATGAAGATCCCCTTGAAATAACAATTGCACAAGGAATTGGGATGAAGCCCAATCTGGCCGTACCTAGTGAAGAACAAGCCGAGATTGTGGCTGCCTTTGACTCATTGCCATGACATCATGGTACGTCTCCTAACCCAATTCCGATTCCCGATTCTACTAATACGTTGTTACCTTCTGTGATTCAGGCCCCTATTCTTGAACTTAAGCCACTACCGGATCATTTAAAGTACGTCTTCTTGGGAGATGAAGAGACATTGCCCTTCATTGTCTCTGCATCACTCACGGCAACAGAAGAGGAGAAGTTGATTCGGATGTTGAAGGAGCACAAAACAGCCATTGGTTGGACATTGGCCGATATTAGGGGGATTAGCCCTACTACATGCATGCATCGCATACTTCTAGAGGAGGGGGCTAAACCAACTCGAGAGGCTCAATGCCGACTCAACCCTCCAATGATGAAAGTTGTGAAGAAGGAGATTATCAAGCTTCTCGATTGTGGAGTAATCTATCCAATTTCGGATAGCCGATGGGTTTCACCGGTTCAAGTTGTTCCAAAGAAATCCGGAGTTACTGTGGTGGAGAATGCTGAGAATGAGCTTGTACCCACCCGTATCCAAATAGGTTGGAGAGTGTGTATCGATTATAGGAAGCTCAACGCCACCACAAGGAAGGACCACTTCCCTTTGCCGTTCATTGATCAAATGCTTGAAAGGTTAGCCGGTCATTCTTTTTATTGTTTTCTTGATGGGTATTCGGGATATAATCAAATTGTCATAGCTCCGGATGACCAAGAAAAGACCACTTTCACGTGCCCTTTTGGTACCTTTGCTTATCGTCGCAAGCCATTTGGTTTATGCAATGCACCTGCCACGTTCCAAAGATGCATGGTAAGTATCTTTTCAGATTTCGTAGAGAAGATTATTGAGGTATTCATGGATGATTTTAGCATCTTTGGTTATTCGTTTGATGGTTGTTTGGAAAATCTCACATTAATCTTAAAACGATGCGTTGAAACCAACCTTGTTTTAAATTGGGAAAAGTGTCACTTTATGGTTGGCATAGTTTTAGGGCATATCATTTCAGAAAGGGGAATTGAGGTTGATAAATCAAAAATAGATCTTGTACGCTACTTACCCTCTCCTACTTCGGTTAAAGAGGTTCGTTCTTTTCTTGGACATGCAGGATTTTATAGGCGATTCATCAAAGATTTTTCGAAGATTTCTCAACCTTTGTGCCGTTTCCTTCAAAAGGAAGTAGCATTCAAATTTGACGAGGAATGTGGAAAGGCTTTCAACCAACTCAAAGAGAAGCTCACCACGGCACCAATCATTATGCCACCAGATTGGACTCTTCCGTTTGAGCTAATGTGCGATGCTTCCGACTATGCATTAGGAGCCGTGTTAGGGCAAACGAAGGACAAAAAACTGCATGTCATCTACTATGCCTCGAGGACCTTGAACGACGCTCAATTGAACTACTCTAGGACGGAAAAAGAACTTTTTGCCGTTGTCTTTGCTTTAGATAAGTTTCGTTCATATTTACTTGGTACTAAAGTCATTATTTACTCTGATCATGCAGCTTTAAGATACTTAATTACGAAGAAGGAGGCCAAACCCAGGCTTATTCGATGGATGCTCGTACTTCAAGAGTTCGATCTCGAAATCCGGGACAAGAAAGGAGTTGAAAACGTAGTGGCTGACCACCTAAGCAGATTAGTGCGTGACGAGGACCAAATTCCCATCCTAGAGACGTTCCCAGATGAGCAGCTGCTGTCCATTCAGGTAAGTACACCTTGGTTTGCTGATTTAGTCAATTATTTAGTGTCTAAAGTGATTCCAAATTAGCTAAACAAGAACCAACGTGATAAACTCAAGCATGATGCACGAAATTATGTGTGGGATGATCCTTATTTGTGGAAATATTGCTATGATCAAATCTTTCGTAGATGTGTGCATGATTCTGAAATTCATTCAATTCTAAATTTTTGTCACACTTATGCATGTAGAGGTCACTTTGGCACTCAAAGGACTGCACGTAAAGTACTTGAATGTGGTTTTTATTGGCCTACTATCTTTAAGGATGCTAGAACTTTTTGCATAACATGTGATCGTTGTCAAAGAACCGGAAACATAGGACCAAAAGACCAAATGCCGCAGGTCTCTATCTTTGGTGTCGAAATTTTTGATGTTTGGGGCATTGATTTCATGGTTCCTTTTCCTTCATCTCATGGTTTTGTTTACATTCTACTTGCGGTTGATTATGTTTCGAAATGGGTGGAAGCAAAAGCCACCCGTACTAATGATTCTAAAGTGGTTGCAGATTTTGTTAGAACTAACATATTTGCTAGATTTGGAATGCCAAGAGTTCTTATCAGTGATGGGGGTTCACACTTTTGCAATCGAACCATTGAGGCGCTACTCAAGAAATATAACATCACGCATAAGGTGGCAACACCTTATCACCCTCAAACAAGTGGGCAAGCCGAGGTCTCAAATAGAGAAATTAAGCAGATTTTGGAGAAAACTGTAGAGCCAAACCGCAAAGATTGGAGTTTGCGTTTAAATGATGCATTGTGGGCGTATCGTACGGCCTACAAAACACCCCTTGGCATGTCCCCATTTCGGCTCATCTTTGGGAAACCATGCCATCTTCCCGTTGAATTGGAGCACAAGGCGTATTGGGCAGTCAAGACCTGCAATATGGACATAGATGCCGCAGGAATCCATAGGAAGCTTCAATTGAACGAGCTTGAGGAGATTAGGAATGAAGCTTATGAGAATGCACGCATTTACAAAGAGAAGACGAAGGCTTTTCATGACAAGATGATTCGAACCAAAACGTTCTCAAATGGGCAGAAAGTTCTACTTTTCAATTCCCGTCTTCGATTATTTCCAGGTAAGTTACGTTCTAAGTGGATTGGTCCGTTTATTGTTACTAATGTATTTCCTCATGGTGCAGTCCAAATTCAAAGTTTAAAGACGGGACAAGAGTTCAAAGTGAATGGACAACGTTTGAAGCCTTACTATGAGCACTTTGAAGAGCACATCACGGAGGACATAACCCTTAATGCCGTGGGCCCCATTGAAGAATAGAAGGAAGGTTCGTCCAGCTGGAAGACGTTAAAGCAAGCGCTTCTTGGGAGGCAACCCATGCAAATAAAGAAGACCTAGGAATCTCCGGCTCCATAACCAGATTTGCGTTTCTAAACCCTACTCTTTATTGCTTTTACTTTGCATATTTTTCATATTTGTTTGTTGTGTTGTTTGCTTGCTTGCTTGTGTGTGAGTCTATGCTTGAAACATTGAGGACAATGTTTGGTTTAAGTGTAGGGGGGTAAACAAGTGTTTTCATTGAAAAATTCGTAGGTTTTTATCACCTATCACTTCTAAGGTTGTTTTTCACTGTTTTTGAGTGTTTTTAGTGTGTTTTGAAGTGTTTTTATGTGTCTTGAAAGAAAAATACGAAAATTTTGAAAAAAAAATTTGAAAAAGTTTTGAAAAATACCAAAAAGAATCGTTTTTAGAGTCGTTTTTGTGTGTTTGTGTCTTAGGTACCTTCCAACACAATGATGAGGATTTGGTTTTTAATTGCATGACTGATAAAGAAAGTTACAAACATGGATTGAAGTTTGATATGCTCTTTGGTTTATGCTTGGTTATAGTTGACATTCATGAATTCACATGTATTCACAAAAAGTATAAAATCAGTTTTTGTAACATGCTTGAAGGAAGTAACTCAAACTAACGCTACACCCCTGAGAGACTTGAGCCTATACGTTCTTTGGAGAGTTAAAAATCTGTGCATTTGTTGTTTTCTAAAGTCGTTGCATGATCTCATCATTCTTTGCTTGGTTGCTACTTAGAATGCATTTCATCATATAGTTCCAAATACTAGAACTCATGCCCATCTCTCATTCAAAACTAAAATTGATTAGCATAACATAAAACAAGATGAAGTTGTTTAGTTAAAACCAGAGCCAAAAAGCCTAACCCTTTGCATATGTATTGTAGGTTTAGCCCCTTTGAGCCATATTTAGCCTATTTTCTTTGTTAACCACATTATCCTTACCTAGCCTAGATTAGGACCATTCTTACCCTTGTTCTTAAGGCGTAGTGTAGCATGACCTAGAGTGAATTCCCTTTGTTCGTTATTGGGCAGCAAACAAGTGTGGGGGAAGGTTTTTGGTGATTTTGTGTGCCAAAATATCAAAAAGGGCACGGGTAGAAGAAGAAGAAAAAAAAAAAAAAAGAAGAAAATTCGTGAGAAAAAGAAAAGTATGTGAAAAAGTGTGAAAAGTGTTCAAAACAAGTGAGATTAAAGCTCACAAGTGTTGGTTGTTGAAGAAAGGGTCCAAAACGTTGAATTTGGCCCTAAGTATGTGTGATCTTCCCGTTTGTGTTCAAAGTCTGTTTTTGTGTTTAAAAAGGGAGTTCTAAGTGTCATATTTCTTACTTTGCTTGCTATTGCTTTAAGAACGTTTGTTTTCCTTACCTTTCTTTGTTAGCCAATACCCTTAGCCCCATTACAACCCTTTTGACTTCAATCTTGATTGTTATGTGTTTCAATATGTGGAGTTTGGGATTGGTATGAGCATATGGTGTCCCTGGTTCTCACGTCTAAGTAGTGGCACTCCATTCATGAGATCATATATATACATGCATTAATAATTCCAGAAAATGCTTTCTTTGTTATATACATATGTGAGTGTTTAGTTTTCATATTTACATCAATCTTCTCACATATAACTAGTGTAGGGAGTGTAGTCAGAAAATCTGTGTGAAAATAAGAGTGCATATCTAGTAAGGAATTGAGGGATTCTCTAAGGCATGTTACTACATTCAAAATATTGTTTTAATTGATTAAATGCGAGCTAGTGAGTAGTAACTATGATTACGTATGTGCTCGAGAGTAAGGATAACTAAAATCTATGTAAGTACTGATTTTTTTTAACATGTTATGTATCCCTGAGGTGAACGTTGGAAGGTTTAGGTTATGTTTTGTTTGTTTTGTTTTGCTCGAGGACTAGCAAAAGCTAAGTGTGGGGGAATTTGATAGGAGCATATTTATGCGACTTAGTGTGTTTTCTTGCATTTACTTAGTTATTTGTTGCTTAGTATAGTGTTTAAAGTCATTTTTGTGTGTTTTTAGGTCCAAGAAGCAAAGTTGGTAAAACGATGCATTTTGGAGCATTTTAGAGCAAATCTGGGCTTGGAATGGATAATACAAGCAATGGGTAAGCAGATGGACGAATTTGGAGCTCAAATGGAGCTAGGAATATGTTTCAAGGTTGGAGAAATAAATTCAAATCAAAGAAGATAAGGAATCAGCTCAAAAGAAGGAGAATTATCCAAAACATTATCCAAACAACCTTATCTTATCTTATCTTATCCAATCCTTATCCTATCTTAACTAACCTTATCCTATCCTAATCTTTTGCTAATTCAATTCCTGGTACAATGAGGGTTTATTTTCTGATTAGGGGACATTTAAATTAAGTTTCTAGAAACCCTTAGCCTTGCCGCACCCTTATCCCTTCTCCTAGGTGGTTTTATTTCCTTCTAGAAGACCAGATGTCCTGTTAGGAAACCACACATATCTGCCGCATGGAATCCTTGTCCTTCGGGATTTCCTACCTTCAAGATGGCCTATTCCTGATGGGTTTAGGTTGTGTAATCCTTCTCTGAATCCTAAAGCCTTTGTGCCGTACCTTAACCCCTATAAATACCCATCTTTGCCGTGCCATTTAATCATCAAGCCTTCCATTCATTCTCTGCCTTTACACACCCATTCATCCGTAGCCCTCTCTACAAAACCCCCCACGCCATTCAACACCATCTCTCATTCACATATCTCTACACCACAAATTAGCCATACCCTCTTGTGCCGCAGCTTGCAAGGAAGAAAGGACTCTGGAGCATTTTCTAGGTGTTTTCTATCTTTGTTCAATGTTTAAGTTTATTTATGTTTGTTTGTTTGTGGACATGAGGAACTAATTTCTTTATAGTTAGAGGTGAATTTGAAGCCATGATTATATGTTTTATATGAATTGATTACATCTAGTTATTGTTTCTTGAGACGAGAATGTGATTTGCTTAACTGAGTTATTAAGACTTGTTTGTGTGTGTTAATTGGGGGTCGACACTTAATTTGCATGCATGAATTTGATGCTAGAGTATAAGGGAGTTTCACCTAATCGTTATGAACTTATATTCACAAGTAGTAAAGGTTGCTAGTCACAATCATGTTAAGTAAGTCCTAGGCAAGAGTATCATGCTGTCATAGTTACGAATGCCTCGTCAACACTTATGATTTTCAAAGAACGTAATGACCTTTGATATGTTTTCTATCATGTTGTCATAGTTAGGAGACTTGATAAGGATAATTTGGTTGTAATGCGTCTTCCATTCAATTCAATGAACTAAAGAAAATCTGAGGGTTAATTTGTGCTGTCACGGTTAACTTGGGGTGTTGTCATTCAAGTCTAAAGGAATAATAACTGGAAATTGGTTCATATGCATATATCATGTGTGGAGAAGGACCCTCTAACTAGCCTTTCACCTTTCTTAATTCATCAAAATCGTTTTTTCTAAAGTTTTTATGCAAAGTTTCTGTTTTTAGTTTTAAATTCGTCAAAAACCAAAACCCCCTTTTACTTTCTTGTTTCAAAGTGTCTAAAATCTGTTTTGTTTGTGTTTTAGAGTCTTTTGAGTCAAGTCAAAACCTTAGATTCGTCCAAAGAAGTGTTTAGAGTCCAAAACTGCCCAGATTGTGTTTTTAGGTAGTTTTGAGTGTTTTTAGCTTGTTTTGAGTCCCTTGAGTCTTTCCATACGTTTTTAACTTTGTTTTTGTGTTTTAGAGTCAGTTTAGAGGTTTTAGCAAGCTCTCATAATCCCCGGTTTAGAACGATCCCTACTTGCATTTATACTACGATTTGACAACAAGAGGGTTTAATTTGAGTGCTTAACTTTTATCACATCACACAAGTTCGTTCTCTTCATTCTTCACCACCGTGAGTCCAAATTTCTTTGGAACGACTTGAATTGGTGAAACCTAACGGCTATCAGAGATGGGATAGATCACTCCACAATCAAGTAGCTTGATAATCTCTTTCTTCACTACTTCCATCATTGGAGGGTTGAGTCGGCGTTGAGCCTCTCGAGTTGGTTTAAACCCCTCCTCCAAAAGTATACGATGCATGCAAGTGGTAGGGCTTACTCCCTTGATGTCGACCAAGGTCCAACCAATTGCTGTTTTGTACTCCTTCAACACCCTCACCAACTTCTCTTCTTGTTGTGTCGTGAGTGAGGAAGAGACAATGACGGGCAAAGTCTCTTGTTCTCCCAAGAAAACATACTTCAAATGGCTTGGTAACGGTTTAAGTTCAAGAGAAGGTGCCTGCACAACTGAAGGCAGCAACTTATTAGTCGAAACTGAACTTGAAATTGGGAGCAAAAGCTTACCAGATTGTGGTGGCAATGATTTGAGGGTAGCCACCATCTCAATCACTTCTTGACTAGGGGGCACGGTAAGGATGTGTTCATGCATGCCATGGGTGAGCATGGGTGCTGTCCCTTTGTTTTGAAGGCCCATTCCCTTCGTAATGGATTTTTCAAGCGCTTCCTCATTCAAATCTTCAAGGTATTGTTGCGCCAATGAATCAACTACATTAATAGAAAAACAAGAATGATCATCACAAGGATATTTCATAGCTTCAGAAATATTGAAATCAATAACATTGCCATCCAATTCCATTGTTAATGTCCCTTTGAACACATCGATTTTGGTGCGGGCAGTTTTCATGAATGGCCTTCCAAGAAAGATTGGCAATAAAGGAGAACGGTCCGACTTTTCCATTTCAAGCATGTAGAAATTCGCCGGAAAGTTTAAGTGATTGACCTGCACTAAAATATCTTCCAAAACTCTTTTTGGATAGGCGTTAGATCGATCGGCCAATTGAATAGTCACACCATCTTTTTTCAGCTCTCCTAAGTTCATAGATGCATAAATTGAATAAGGCATGCCATTAATAGATGCACCTAAGTCTAACATGGCATGTTCAAACCGAGTATTGCCAATAACACAAGGAATTGTAAAACTACCGGGATCTTTGCATTTAGGGGGCCGTTTACGTTGCAAGACGGCTGAGACATTTCACTTGCATTTACAACCTCCTTGTTCGAAATTCTCTTCCTAGTTGTGCAAAGTTCTTTTAAAACTTGGCATACCTTGGAACTTGTTTAATTGTATCCAAGAGCGGTATATTGACTTGTACTTTTCTAAACGTTTCCAGAATGTCCTTTTCAGCCTCCTCCTTCTTTGATTGCATGAATATGTGAGGAAAAGGCACATTCGAAGGAATAACGTTAGAAGGAATTGAATTTGGAACAACCTTACCTTTATTGGACGAGTTAGAGTGCTTAGGAGGCTGTGGCAAGGGTGGAGCAACCCTTGCCATGGGTTTGTCATGCTCCTCCTCTTCGATCAGCAGCTTTTCATCTTCGTTTGGACTTGATTTGGATGGTTATGGGTATGTTCCAACCTCCTTGCCACTTCTCAACATGATTGCCTTGGCGGTTTCAAATCCTCATTTCGGATTGATAACGGTTAAGCTTGGTACTTTGCCTTCTTCTCTGATTTGTCCCAAGAATTCTGTCATTTCCCCATTTGTGTCTTCAATTCGTTCACCTATTTGGCTTGATTTTGCACCTCTTTGGCGTAATTGTGCATTTCTTTGGTTTGATTTTGCTGCCCCTGTGCCAAAGTGGTTAGTAATTGAATAACTTGATCATTATTGATGCGATGTAAAACAGCACACAAATTAAACCCTCTTGTTGACAATTGTAGTAAAGATGCAAGTAGGGATCATTCTAGACAAGGGATTAGGATGGATTGCTAATCTATGTAAAACTGACTTAAAAACACAAAATAAGACTTAAACACATCTAACAAGACTCACAAGACTCAAAACAAACTTAAAAGACTCAAAACAGCTTAAAACAGCCAAATAGACTCAAAACAGACACTAGGGACTTTGGACGAATTCCTAACTTTACTTGACTCAAAACACTAAAAGACACAAGTTTAGACAGATTCTAACTAAGTTGACACAAGAAAGATGGGGGGTTTGGGTTTTGGACGAATTTAAAGTGAAATCAAAACAGAAACTAGAACTAGACAGATTTGCATGAAATTGGTGAATTGGCTGGATGATGGGCTAGCTAGAGGGTTCTTCTCCACACATGACACACTTGCATACAAATTGATCTTTAGTTGCTTTTTCAATAAACCATGAACCTCAATGCCCCAGATTAACCGTGATGCACTAATTAAACCTCAGATTTTCCTTAAGTTATTGAATTGGACGGACAACGCATACAACAACCCAAAACATTCTTCACAAGTCCCCTACATGAACTGCAGAATAGAGATGCAAGCAAAGATCATTAAGCTTCGTGGAAATCATAAGCATTGACAAAGCACTCGTAACTATTAAATGCATGATACTTATGCTAGGAATTTACTTAACGCGATCGTTTATATGTCACATCCCGGCCCGGGCTCGACCACTTCCCGGGCTCGCTCCACCACCGTAGCACAATATTGCCCGCTTTGGGCCCCGACCACGCCCTCACAGTTTTGTTTTTGGGAACTCACGAGCAACTTCCCAGTGGGTCACTCATCATGGGAGTGCTCTGGCCCCCTTCCCGCTTAACTTCAGAGTTCCTACGGAACCCGAAGCCAATGAGTTCCCAAAAGGCCTCGTGCTAGGTAGGGATGGGAATATACATTTAAGGATCACTCCCATGGGCGATGTAGGATGTTACAATTCACCCCCCTTAGGGGCCCGACGTTCTCGTCGGCACACACGCGGCCAGGGTTAGGCTTTGATACCATTTGTCACATCCCGGCCCGAGCTCGACCACTTCCCGGGCCCGCTCCACCACCGTAGCACGATATTGTCCGTTTTGGGCCCCGACCACGCCCTCACGGTTTTGTTTCTGGGAACTCACGAGCAACTTCCCAGTGGGTCACCCATCATAGGAGTGCTCTAGCCCCCTTCTCGCTTAACTTCAGAGTTCCTACGGAACCCGAAGCTAGTGAGTTCCCAAAAGGCCTCGTGCTAGGTAGGGATGGGAATATACATTTAAGGATCACTCCCCTGGGCGATGTGGGATGTTACATTATAAGCGACCTCCACTACTTGTGAATATAAGTTTGTAACGATTAGGTGAAACTCCCTTATATTCTAGCATCAAATTCATGCATGCAAACTAAGTATGCATCCTCAATCAACATACAAGAATAAGTTATCAATCAAGCAATTAAGTAAATTGCATTCACGATTTATGAAATCACAACTGGAAGTAATCAATTCATATTGCAAATATATTCATGGTTTCGAAATTCCCCTAGCTAAGAGGGGTTTAGTTCCTCATGTTCGCAAAACAAAGATAATTGAATTTAAACATTGAAAACAAAAGATAGATTACACCTAAGAATGATCTAGCAATCCAAACTTGAATGGCAAGCACTCCAAGGGTCCTCCTTCTTCTCTTTCCTGCGGCACAAGGATTGGGTGAAGGTTTGAGTGGTGAATTGTGGTGGTGGATGGATGTAGGTGAGTTATGGTGAAGGATGGAGGGTGTAGATGGTCCAAGGAAAGCTTTGATGTGCGGCAAGGCTCTTTATTTATAAAGGAAAGAAAGGGCACGACTTAGAATTAAATTGGAAAGGTTTAGGACTCCAAATCCTCCAGAAAAAGGGTAACAAATCAGAATCCCAATAGGAAAAAGGGTATGTAGGGTGCAGCAGGTCTAGAAAGAAAAGGAAAATGTTTGCCTTGCCTGGCAAAGGAAAGGGAAAGGGGAATGTAGTGCGGCAAGTAATAGGGATAGGACTAGGTCTTCTAGAACCCTATATTTAAGTGTCCTAAATTATTTAGGAAGCCCCTTGTGGCTGGAACCTTAGTAGATTAGGATTCAGATTTGACTAAGTCAAAATAGGGTAAGTTTGACTAGTCAATCCTTCTTCTTGCTGGATTCCTTTCTTCAAAATCTTTGACTTAAGTCATCAAGCACATTCCTAATCCTTCTTGAACATCAATTTCGTCCATCCACCTTGCTCCAAGCATGTGCGATCCATTCCAAGCCCAAAACTGCTCCAAAAGGCAGCAAAATGCACTTTCTTGCCACTTTAGCCCTTTGGACCTACAAACACACGAAAATAGCTTAAAATACTAAAATAACTAAGAAATAACAACGTAAATGCAAGGAAACAAGTTAACCAAGTCGCATAAATATGCTCCTATCAAATAGCCCCACACTTAGCTTTTGCTAGTCCTCGAGCAAAACAAAACAAACAAAAGAAATAAAACACAATCTAAACCTTCCAACATTTGCCTTAGGGATTTCCAATGCACATGACATATTAAAAATCATGACTTACACAGATTTTGGTCATCCTTACCCTTAAGCACATACTTAATCACAGTCACCATTCACTAGCTCACATTTAATCAATTAAAACAACATTGTGAATGTAGTAACATGCCTTAGAGAATTCCCTCAATTCCTTGCTAGATATGCACTCAATTTTCACTCAGATTTTCTAACTACACTCCCTACACTAAGTATATGTGAGAAGATTGATGTAAACATGAAAACGAACACTCACATATGTTGTAACAAGGAAAGCACTTTTCTGGAGTTATGAATGAATATGATCTCATGAACGGAATGCTACTACTTAGATGCAAGAACCAGGGATTCCATATGCTTATACCAATTTCAAACTCCACATATTGCACACATAACACTCAAGATAGAAGCGTAAGGGTTGTAACGGGGCTAAAGGTATTAGCTAACAAAGAAAGGTAAGGAAAAACAAAGGTTCTTAAAGAAATAGTAAGTAAAGCAATGAAATCACTCTTAGAATTCACTTTTGAATGTATCACTCAACTTTGAACAAAAGGGAAGTTTTACACATTTTAGGGCCAGATTCAATGTTTTGGACCCTTTCTTCAACAATCAACACTTGTGAGCTTATTCTCACTTATTTTCCAACTCTTTTTTATTCTTTTCACAACTTTTCTTTTTCCTTTTTCTTTTTCCAAGAATTTTCTTTTTATTTTCACCCGTGTCTTATTTATTTCTTTTCTTGGCACACTAACACACAAAAATCCCTTCCCCCACACTTGTTTTTCTGCATAATGTTTATCAAAAGGAATTCTCTCTAAGTCATTCTTCACTATTTTTTAAGAACAAGGGTATCGATAGTCCTATACTAGGCTAGGTAAGGATAATGTGGCTAACAAGGAAAATAGGCTAAATAAGGCTCAAAAGGGGTTAAACCTACAAAACATATGAAATAGGGGTATGGCTGTTTGGCTCTGGTTCACTAAACAACTTCATCTTGTTTATGTGTTATGCAATTCAATGTCATGCTTTGAATGAGACAGATATGAGTTCTAGCATTTGGATCTATAATGATGAAAACACATTCTAAGTACCAACCAAGCAAAGTATAATGAGATCATGCAACGACTTTAGAAAACAAAGAATCACATATTAATAACTCTCCAAAGAAGGTAAAGGTGATGTGAAAATTAACTTGACACACAAATTAAACCCTCTTTTCGACAGTTGTAGTATATGTATAAGTAGGGATCGTTCTGGACCGGGGATTAGAAGGAATTGCTAAACACTTGAAACTGACTCAAAAACGTAAAAACAAAGTTTAAGACACTAAACTAGACTCAAAGAATGCAAAACTAACTTCTAAAACACTAAAACAACTCAAAAGACTCAAAACAGCACAAAAACACTCAAAACTGCCTAAAAACACAAACTGGGCAATTTTGAGCTCTGAACACTACTTTGGACGAAAATAAGGTTTTAACTTGACTCAAAAGACTAAAAGAAAACAGATTTAGACTCTAAAAACAAGACTTAAAAGCAAGGGGGATTGTTTTGACGAAATTGAAATTAAAACCGAAACTTGTAACCAAACTTTAAAGAAAGATGATTTTTTGATGAAATTGAGAAAGGTGAAAGGCTAGTTAGAGGGATCCTCATCCACACATGAACATATGTATACAACTTGATTCCTAGTTACTCTTTCGATAAACCATGAATGACAATGTTTCGAATTAATTGTATTGAACTAATCAATTCCCAGATTTCCCTAGATTCATTGAATTGAATGGATAACGCATCACAACCAAATTATTCTTTCTCAAACTCCCTAACTATGGAATACGCATGATAGAGACATTCAATAAAGATCATTAAGTTCAATGGAAATCATAAACATTGACAAGGCATTCATAACTATGGAAAACGCATGTTAATCCTGCCTAGGGTTTACTTAACATGATTGTGACTAGCAACCTTTACTACTTGTGAATATAAGTTCATAACGATTAGGTGAAATTCCCTTATATCCTAGCATCAAATTCATGCATGTAAACTAAGTATGCATCCTTAATCAACACACAAGAACAAGTTCTTAATAAAACAGATAAGTAAACCACATTCACATTTTATGAAATCGTAACTGGAGTAAATCAAATCATAAGAAACATATATCCATGGCTTCAGATTCCCCCCCCCTAACTAATAGGGGTTTAGTTCCTCAGGATAGCAATTAAACAAAGAAAACTGAATTGAAACATAAAAAACAAAGATAGACAACACCTAAGAACGCTCCAGCAATTCAATGCTTTGAATGACAGTCACGACTTAGAATGGCACCTTCTCCTTCCTTCCTTGAATAGTTGCAGCACAAGAGGGGTATTCTGGGTTGGGGGATGGGTTTGGTGAAGGATGGATGATGATGAATGGTGTGGGGGTATTTATAGAGAGGGCTGCGGATGAATGGGTGTGTGTAGGCAGAGAATGAATGGAAGGCTTCCTCTTAAATGACATGGCAAAGATGGCTATTTATAGGGGTTAAGGTGCGGCATAAAGGGTTTAGGAATCAGGGAAGAATTACAGAACCTAAACCCATCAGGAATAGGCCATCTAGAAGGTAGGAAACTCCAAAGGACAAGGAGTTCTTGCGGCAGATATTGGTGGTGACTCAGCAGGAAATTTGATCTTCTGGAAGGAACTAAAACCACCTAGGAAAAGGGATAAGGGTGCGGCAAGCCTAAATTAAGTGTCCCCCAATCAGAAAATAAACCCTCATTATACCAGGAATTGAATTAGAAAAGGATTAGGATAGGATAAGGTTAGTTAAGATAGGATAAGGATTGGATAAGATTAGATAAGATAAGATAAGGTTGTTTGGATAATGTTTTGGATAATTCTCCTTCTTTTGAGCTGATTCCTTATCTTCAATGATTTGAATATATTTCTCTAACCTTGAAACATAATCCTAGCTCCATTTGAACTCCAAATTCGTCCATCTTCTTGCCCATTGCTTGTGCTACCCATTCCAAGCCCAGATTTGCTCTAAAATGCTCCAAAATGCATCTTTTTACCAACTTTGCTTCTTGGACCTAAAAACACACGAAAATGACTTTAAACACTATACTAAGCAACAAATAGCTAAGTAAATGCATGAAAACACACTAACTAAGTGGCATAAATATGCTCCTATCAAATTCCCCCACACTTAGCTTTTGCTAGTCCTCGAGCAAAACAAAACAAACAAAACATACCCTAAACCTTCCAACGTTCACCTCAGGGATTTCCAATGGAACATAACATGTTAAAAATCATTACTTACATAGATTTTAGTTATCCCTACCCTCGAGCACATACTTAATCACAGTTACCATTCACTAGCTCGCATCTAATCAATTAAAACAACTTTTTGAATGTAGTAACATGCGTTAGAGAATCGCTCAATTCCTCACAAGATATACACTCTATTTTCACATAGATTTTCTGACTACACTCCCTACACTAGTTATATGTGAGAAGATTGATGTAATAAGAAAACTAATACTCACATATGTATTATAGCAAAGAAAGCAATTTCTGGAATGCATGTTTATATACGATCTCATGAATGGAATGCCACTACTTAGACGCGAGAACCAGTGACACCATATGCTCAAACCAAATTCAAACTCCACAAATTGAAACACACAACACTCAAGATTAAAGTCAAGGGTTGTAACGGAGCTTGGGGAGTTGGCTAACAACGAAAGGATAGGAAAAACAAACGTTCTTAAAGCAATAGTAAGCAAAGTAATGAATATGACACTTAGAACTCCCTTTAGCATGCAGAAATCAACTTTTAAACACAAAGGGAAGATTCAAGCAACAATTAGGGCCGGATTCAATGTTTTGGACCCTTCCTTCAACAAACAACACTCGAGAACTCTTCTTCACATCTTTTCAACTCCTTTTTCATTCTTTTCACAACTTTTTCTTTTTTTCTTTCTTTTTTCTACGAATTTTTCTTCTTTTTTTTTTTTCTTTTTTCTTTTCTTTGCCGTGCCTCATTCAAGACTTTGGCACACCCACAACAAAACTCACTTCCCCCACACTTGTTTTCTGCCAAACAATGATCAAAAGGAATTCATATTGAGTCATGCGTTACTATGCTTCAAGAACAAAGGTATGGATGGTCCTAATCTAGGCTAGGTGAGGATAATGTGGGTTAACAAAGAACATAGGCTAAACAAGGCTCAACGGGGTTAAAACCTACAAAACACAATGAAATAGGGAGATACGGCAATTTCCCTATGGTGGTCACTACACAACTTCATCTTGAATATGTGTTATGCAAATCAATAACATGCTTAGAATGAATTGGGCATGAGTTCTAGTGTTTGGAACTAAATGATGAAATGCCTTCTAAGTAGCAACCAAGCAAAGAATGATGAGATCATGCAACGACTTTAGAAAACAATAAATGCACAGATTCTTAACTCTCCAAAGAACGTTAAAGGCTCAAGTCTCTCAGGGTTGTAGCGTTAATTTGAGTTTCTTCCTTCAAGCATGTTACAAAAACTGATTTTATCTTTTTTGTGATTACATGTGAATTCATGAATGTCAACTATAACCAAGCATAAACCAAAGAGAATATCAAACTTCCATCCATGTTTGTAACTTTTTATTAACAATTATGCAATTAAAAACCAAATCCTCATCATTGTGTTGGAAGGTACCCTAAGACACAAAAACACAAAAACGACTCAAAAACGACTCTTTTTTGGGTACTTTGCTAAATTTTCGTATTTTTCTTTCAAGACACATAAAAATACTTCAAAACACACTAAAAACACTCAAAAACAGTGAAAAACAACCTTAGAAGTGATAGGTGATAAAAACCCACGAATTTTTTTCAATGAAAACACTTGTTTACCCCCCCCCAACACTTAAACCAAACATTGTCGTCAATGTTCCAAGCATAGACTCACAGAAAGCAAACAGCAAACAACACAACTAACTAACATAACAAATATGGCAAAGGAAAAGCAATAAAGAGTAAGGTTTAGAAACGCAAATCTGATTGTGGAGCCGGAGAGGTCCTAGGTCTCCTTTATTTGCATGGGTTGCCTCCCAAGAAGCGCTTGCTTTAACGTCTTCCAGCCGGACGAACCTTCCTTCTACTCTTCAATGGGGCCCACGGCATTGAAGGATGTGTCCTCCGCAATGTGCTCTTCAAAGAGCTCATAATATGGCTTCAATCAATGTCCATTCACTTTGAACTCTTGTCTGGTCTTTAAACTTTGAATTTGGATTGCACCATGAGGAAAAACATTAATAACCACAAAAGGACCAATCCACTTAGAACGCAACTTACCCGGAAACAATCAAAGGCGAGAATTGAAAAGTAACACTTTCTGCCCTATAGAGAACATCTTGCTACGAATCATCTTGTCATGGAATGCCTTCGTTTTCTCCTTGTAGATCCGTGCATTCTCATAAGCTTCATTCCTAATTTCTTCTAGCTCATTCAATTGAAACTTCCTATGAAGACCTGCGGCATCAATGTCCATGTTGAATGTTTTGACGGCCCAATGTGCATGATGTTCTAACTCGACGGGAAGATGACATGGTTTCCCATAGACTAGCCGAAATGGGGACATTCCAATTGGGGTTTTATAGGCAGTGCGATATGCCCACAACGCATCATTCAAACGCAAGCTCCAATCCTTCCGAGTTGGTCCAACCGTCTTCTCCAAAATCTGCTTGATTTCCCGATTCGAAACCTCGGCTTGCCCACTTGTTTGAGGATGATATGGTGTGGCAACCTTGTGCGTGACATTATACTTCTTGAGCAGCGTCTCAATGGTTCGATTGCAAAAATGGGAACCCCCATCACTGATTAGGACTCTTGGCATTCCAAACCTTGCAAATATGTTAGTCTTAACAAAATCTGCAACTACTTTAGAATCATTAGTTCGGGTGGCTTTTGCTTCCACCCATTTCGACACATAATCCACAGCAAGCAAAATGTAAAGGAAACCATGTGAGGAAGGAAAAGGACCCATGAAATCAATACCCTATACATCAAAGATTTCAACACTAAATATGGGGTTTTGCGGCATTTGTTGTTTAGGACCTATATTGCCTGTTCTTTGACATCTATCACAAGTCATACAAAAAGTTCTAGCATCTATAAAGATAGTAGGCCAATAAAATCCACATTCTAAAACTTTATGTGCTGTTCTTTGAGTACCAAAGTGACCTCCACATGCATAAGTGTGACAGAAAGTTAAAATTGAATTAAACTCAGAATCATGTACACACCTACGTCGAACCTGATCAGGGCAATATTTCCACAAGTATGGGTCATCCCAAACATAAAAACGTGCATCCTTTTGAAGTTTATCACTTTGGTGCTTGTTTAGCTCTCTTGGAATGTGTTTAGACACCAAATAATTCACTATATCAGCATACCATGGCTCACTTACCTTGATGGACAGCAGCTGCGCATCTGGGAATGTCTCTTGGATAGGCACGGCATCTTCCTCATGCACCATACGGCTCAAGTGATCAGCCACCACGTTTTCACTCCCTTTCTTATCCCGGATTTCAATATCGAACTCTTGGAGAAGGAGCATCCAGCGAATGAGTCTTGGTTTGGCCTCTTTCTTGGTGAACAAATACTTCAAAGCTGCATGGTTAGTGTAAATAATGACTTTAGTACCAAGTAAATATGAACGAAACTTATCTAAAGCAAACACAACAGCAAGAAGTTCTTTCTCAGTGGTGGAGTAATTCAATTGAGCATCATTCAAGGTCCGGAATGCATAATAGATGACGTGTGGCTTCTTGTCCTTTCTTTGTCCCAAGACAGCTCCTAATGCATAATCTGAAATGTCACACATAAGCTCAAACGGAAGGCTCCAATCTGGTGGAACTATGATAGGGGCCGAAGTTAGCATCTCCTTGAGGTGTTTGAACGCCTTCTCACACTCCTCGTTGAAGTCAAAAGCCACATCTTTCTGGAGGAGACGGCAAAGAGGGTTTGAAATCTTTGAAAAATCCTTGATGAATCGCCTATAGAATCCTGCATGTCCAAGAAAAGAACGAACCTCTCTAACCGAAGTAGGAGAGGGTAAGTGGCGTACAAGATCTATTTTTGATTTATCAACTTCAATTCCCCTTTCTGAAACGATATGCCCTAAAACTATGCCTTGCTTAACCATGAAGTGACATTTTTCCCAATTTAACACAAGGTTAGTTTCAACGCATCGTTTCAAGATTAATGTGAGATTTTCCCAACAACCATCGAACGAATCACCAAAGACACTAAAGTCATCCATAAATACCTCAATAATCTTCTCCACAAAATCTGAAAATATACTTACCATACATCTTTGGAAGGTGGCTGGTGCATTGCATAAACCGAATGGCATTCGACGATAGGCAAAGGTACCAAAAGGGCACGTGAAACTGGTCTTTTCTTGGTCATCCGGAGCTATGACAATCTGATTATATCCAGAATAACCATCAAGAAAACAATAAAAAGAATGACCGGCTAACCTTTCAAGCATTTGATCAATGAACGCAAAGGGAAGTGGTCCTTCCTTGTGGTGGCATTGAGCTTCCAATAATCGATGTACACTCTCCAACCTGTTTGGATACGTGTGGGCACAAGTTCATTCTCGACATTCTTCACCATAGTGACTCCGGATTTCTTTGGAACACATTGCACCGGTGAAACCCAACGACTACCCGAGATTGGATAAATCACTCCACAATCAAGAAGCTTGATAATCTCCTTCTTCACAACTTCCATCATTGGAAGGTTGAGTCGGCGTTGAGCCTCTCGAGTTAGTTTAGCCCCCTCCTCTAGAAGTATGTGATGCATGCATGTAGTAGGGCTAATTCCCTTAATATCGGCCAAAGTCCACCCAATGGCTGTTTTGTGTTCTTGCAACACCCGAACCAACTTTTCCTCCTCTATTGCCGTGAGTGATGAGGAGACAATGACGGGCAACGTCTCGTTATCTCCCAAAAAGACGTACTTTAAATGGTCCGGCAATGGTTTAAGCTCAAGTACGGGTGCCTGAATCACTGAGGGTAACAGCTTATTAGTAGAAATGGGAATTGAAATTGGACTTTCTGAAATGTCTCTAGAATGTCCTTCTCGGCTTCTTCTTTCTTTGATTGCCTAAACCTGCCAGGAAAAGGTACATTTAGTGGAATGGAACTAGAAAAATTCAAATTTGGACTTACCTTGGTGGGTTGGGATGGCTTAGAGGCATTAGGTGGATGCGGCATTGACTGGTCGTCTTTGGCCGTGGGTTTTGCTCCATGATCCTCTTCTTGCAGTAGCTTTTCATCCTCTTCTTGACTTGATTTGGATGGGTTGGGGTCACTTCCGACCTGTTTACCACTCCTCAACATGATTGCCTTGGCGGTTTCAAAGCCTCATTTAGGATTACTAGGCAATCTTCCTTGTTCTCTAATCTGCCCCATGAATTCCGCAATTTGCCCCATTTGCTTTTCCAAATTGTCCACCCTTTTTGTCTTGCATTTGCCTTTCTTTGTTTTGAGTTTGTACTTCCTGCGTCAAAGTAGTAAGTAACTTAACAACTTGATCATTATCCAAAGGCATACCTGAGTTTGTTGGGGCAGATTGCATTTGGGTTTGATTTGGTACGAATGGCTTTGTATAAAAGCCCGGTGGTTGCTGCCTAAATCCTCCTTGTTGTTGGGGTTGTTGAGGCTCCCTCCACTTGAAATTTAGGTGATCCCTCCAACCCGGATTATATGTGTTTGAATATGGATCATTGCGTGGCTGATTTTGACTCCCAAAACCCATAGCATTGGCAGATTCCCAGCCTCCATTCTCAATCAATTGAGGGCATTGGTCAGTGAGATGTCCTTGCATAGAGCACACGCCACAAACACTAGAACTTACCTCATTCACTCCTTGCCGTGGGGTGTCTCTTTGCCCAAGTCCTTCGTATTGTTGTGCATTCGACGCTCGGTTGGCAATTAGGGTCTTTGCAGCCATGGGTGTTTTGTCAACCAATGCACCTCCCGCTGAGGCATCTAGCATTTGTCGCTCAATTGGAAGAAGTCCTTCATAGAAGTATTGCAGTAAAAGCTCTTCTTTCATTTGATGTTGAGGGCAGGAAGCGACAAGAGCTTTGAAACGCTCATAGTATGTTGGAAAGGACTCCCCTTGTTGTTGTTGAATGCCACTAATTTTCTTCCTTACGAGAATGACCCTTGAGGTGGAGAAGAACTTCTTTAAAAATGCCATCTTCATGCTTTCCCAAGAAGTGACCGTTCAGGGTGCTAGTTCGTAA
This sequence comes from Heteromeles arbutifolia, assembly GCA_024362995.1. Lineage (NCBI taxonomy): Eukaryota > Viridiplantae > Streptophyta > Magnoliopsida > Rosales > Rosaceae > Heteromeles > Heteromeles arbutifolia. The sequence goes on from JANCRC010000012.1 coordinate 22,719,535, forward strand.
AGCCAATCTTTAGCTTTTTCCAAAAGAGAGAATGGAAAGGCTTTCATCATTAGAATGTTTCCATCGACATTGATGGGTGTCATGCTCGAACAAACCACTTCGAACTCCTTAAGATGCTTGTTTGGGTCTTCCATGGACATCCCATGGTATTTAGGAATGTGGTGCAACAAGCTTGACATTAACTCGAACTCATCGGTCTTGCCTTGCTCAGCCGCGAGGTATTGAATGCAAAGGGGTGCGGCATTGGCCAACCCTGAGGCTGAAAGTTCCTTGATTGTACGATTATCCGCTGCCATGACTTCTTCTTCCTCTTCAAATTCAGATTCGGCCTCTGAACTTGAACTAGGTTCACTAGGTTCTGGATGCCTCCTCTTCCTTCTCAATGTTCGTTCAAAATCGTCATCAAACTCCAAGATATGCTCACGAACTGGTTGAGAACTTCGAGTCATAAACTAGTACCTGCAACAAGAAAACAAAAACAGAAATTAGAAATCAAAGTAAAAGAAATAAAACACACGGCAACAAGGGATTAGCAAAAATTTGCTAATCCCCGGCAACGGCGCCAAAATTTGATGTGAAAATTAACTTGACACACAAATTAAACCCTCTTTTTGACAGTTGTAGTATATGTATAAGTAGGGATCATTCTGGACCGGGGATTAGGAGGAATTGCTAAACACTTGAAACTGACTCAAAAACGTAAAAACAAAGTTTAAGACACTAAACTAGACTCAAAGAATGCAAAACTAACTTCTAAAACACTAAAACAACTCAAAAGACTCAAAACAGCACAAAAACACTCAAAACTGCCTAAAAACACAAACTGGGCAGTTTACAGCTCTGAACACTACTTTGGACGAAAATAAGGCTTTAACCTGACTCAAAAGACTAAAAGAAAATAGATTTAGACTCTAAAAACAAGACTTAAAAGCAAAGGGGATTGTTTTGACGAAATTGAAATTAAAACCGAAACTTGTAACCAAACTTTAAAGAAAGACGACTTTTTTATGAAATTGAGAAAGGTGAAAGGCTAGTTAGAGGGATCCTCATCCACACATGAACATATGTATACAAGTTGATTCCCAGTTACTCTTTCGATAAACCATGAATGACAATGTTTCGAATTAATTGTATTGAACTAATCAATTCCCAGATTTCCCTAGATTCATTGAATTGAATGGATAACGCATCACAACCAAATTATTCTTTCTCAAACTCCCTAACTATGGAATATGCATGATAGAGACATTCAACAAAGATCATTAAGTTCAATGGAAATCATAAACATTGACAAGGCATTCATAACTATGGAAAACGCATGTTAATCCAGCCTAGGGTTTACTTAACATAATTGTGACTAGCAACCTTTACTACTTGTGAATATAAGTTCATAATGATTAGATGAAATTCCCTTATATCCTAGCATCAAATTCATGCATGTAAACTAAGTATGCATCCTTAATCAACACACAAGAACAAGTTCTTAATAAAACAGATAAGTAAACCACATTCACAATTTATGAAATCGTAACTTGAGTAAATCAAATCATAAGAAACATATATCCATGGCTTCAGATTCCCCCCCTAACTAATAGGGGTTTAGTTCCTCATGATAGCAATTAAACAAAGAAAACTGAATTGAAACATTAAAAACAAAGATAGACAACACCTAAGAACGCTCCAGCAATTCAATGCTTTGAATGACAGTCACGACTTAGAATGGCACCTTCTCCTTCCTTCCTTGAATAGTTGCGGCACAATAGGGGTTTTCTGGGTTTGGGGATGGGTTTGGTGAAGGATGGATGATGATGAATGGCGTGGGGGTATTTATAGAGAGGGCTGTGGATGAATGGGTGTGTGTAGGCACAGAATGAATGGAAGGCTTCCTCTTAAATGGCACGGCAAAGATGCGGCATAAAGATAGGCCATCTAGAAGGTGTGGCATAAAGGGTTTAGGAATCAGAGAAGAATTACACAACCTAAACCCATCAGGAATAGGCCATCTAGAAGGTAGGAAACTCCAAAGGACAAGGAGTTCTTGCGGCAGATATTGGTGGTGACTCAGCAGGAAATTTGATCTTCTGGAAGGAACTAAAACCACCTAGGAAAAAGGATAAGGGTGCGGCAAGCCTAAATTAAGTGTCCCCCAATCAGAAAATAAACCCTCATTGTACCAGGAATTGATTTAGAAAAGGATTAGGATAGGATAAGGTTAGTTAAGATAGGATAAGGATTGGATAAGATAAGATAAGATAAGGTTGTTTGGATAATGTTTTGGATAATTCTCCTTCTTTTGAGCTGATTCCTTATCTTCAATGATTTGAATTTATTTCTCCAACCTTGAAACATATTCCTAGCTCCATTTGAACTCCAAATTCGTCCATCTTCTTGCCCATTGCTTGCGCTATCCATTCCAAGCCCAGATTTGCTCTAAAATGCACCAAAATGCATCTTTTTACCAACTTTGCTTCTTGGACCTAAAAACACACGAAAATGACTTTAAACACTATACTAGGCAACAAATAGCTAAGTAAATGCAAGAAAACACACTAACTAAGTAGCATAAATATGCTCCTATCAAAAGGCTCAAGTCTCACAGGGATGTAGGGTTAGTTTGAGTTCCTTCCTTCAAGCATGTTACAAAAACTGATTTTATCCTTTTGTGATCAAATGTGAATTCGTAAACAACAACTACAACTAAGCATAAACCAAGAGCATATCAAACTTCCATCCATGTTTGTAACTTTCTTTAACAGTCATGTAATTAAAAACCAAATCCTCATCATTGTGTTGGAAGGTACCTAAGACACAAACACACAAAAACGACTCTAAAAACACTTCAAAAACTGATTTTTTTTCTTTCAAATTTTCGTTTTTTTACTTCAAAACACACAAAAACACCTCAAAACACTCTAAAACCACTTAAAAACAATGAGAAACAACTCTAGAAGTAGTGGGTGATAAAATCTCACGAATTTGCATCAAAAACACTTTGTTAAACCCCCACACTTAAATCAAACATTGTCCTCAATGTTTCAAACATAAAGTCACAGAAAGCAAACAAACAAACAACTAACTAATCAAAGCAAAATAAATGCAATAAAGAGAAGGGTTTAGGAACGCAAATCTGATTGTGGGGCGATTCCTAGGTCTCCCTTCTTCGAATGCATGGATTGATCTTTGAATGGACGGTGATACTTGAAATGATCTGGCAATGGTTTAAATTCTAGTGTGGGTGCCTGAATCATTAAAATCAGCAATTTAGTAGAAAACAAATTGAAATTGGAGAAGATGGCTTACTTGCTTGCTCCGACACAAACTCAACAACAAACACCACTTATTTGAGAGTTTCAGGAACTTTGCACTTGGCCAGATTGAATGTGATGGCTGTGACTTGTCCTGTGTCATAAAATTCAACTTCTTTGGGCTTTGTTGTCTCATGAACATCCTCTTTGATGCATTCTACATATTCTCCGGCCACTTCTTTCTCTTGAATCATTCTTCTTGATGTAAAATTCTCTTCGAACAGGTCAACACAATCTGGGATTTGTTGTGGTGTATCAAGATTTTGGGTACCACTTTGCACCTTTGGGAAGGCTTCCACGATATCTTTTTCACTCTCTTCATTCTTGGAAATCATGAACCTGCGAGGAAAGGGTACATTTGGAGGAATAACATTAGATTGAATCGAATTTGAACCCAACTTACCTTGAATGGAAGGCTTAGAAACACTAGGGGCCTGCGACAAGGGTGGTGGAGCTAAGATAGGCTGCGACAAGGGTGTTTCTTCTTCTTCCTCCTCAATTAGCAGTTGTTCATCAATGTTTTGGCTTGGTTCGGACGTCTTGGGTCCATTTTCAACCTCCATGCCACTTGCCTGATAACTCATATATTTCATACTTTTATACCATCCATTTTTAGTCTCTTTGTGATATTTTTGAGTTAAACTGGTTGTGTTTTACTCTCTTTTGTGTTAATGTGCAATTAATTGGATTTTAGAGCCATTTGAGGGTAAATAAGGTAAAATGGAGCTGAAAGTGGAGAATTGAATAAGGATTCTGATGTAGAGAGAGATTCAAAGTGTACAATTGAATATGGTGATGAATATGGCCTTTTAAGAGACCAATAATAGCAAAAAAATGTGGGAATTAAATGCCCAATTACTGGGATGTATTGGCAAGCTGTAACAGCCTCTTTTAGACAAGCTTCCCCTTGGGGTCGCGCAGAGCTCTCTCTCTTCTCTTTCTTTAGCCATTTTTCCAGAAACCAAACCCTATTTTCCTTCACCATCTGCTGCCACCAAAGAAACCACGCAGCCGCGCTGTTCTTGGAGAAGTTCAACATCAGAATTACTTCATAGGGGTTTCTTCTATGAACTATGATTTCACCCATGTTGTTCTTGATATTTATATATTCTGTAATCATGTTGTGTAATTAAGTTCATTGCTGGGGATTTCGATGTAGCCTTGCAAACCTATTCTATGTTATTAAGTTGAAGTATTCAAATTACCAATCTGTGTTCTTGTTTCATTCATTGATTTTATAGTATAATTCGTTTGTTAATCTTAATGTTTGATCACCATTAAGGCTGCCTATGAATTATTTGATCAAGGTTACAGTACACATCATGCTTAATCTTGGTGGACATGTGAATGAATGAAGAAACTGCTATGCATACATCCTGCCATGTGATTTCTTTGGTTCTTGGAAGTTTTCTTGTTCTTAATGGATTCTTATTTGGTAATCTAAGTTGAACATCACAACTAGGCTGTAGATTAGGAATACTTAATCACAACTACACATCAAATGGATGATCATAAATAAGTAAAATGAACCCTAGTTACAGATTGGAAAGTTGAATACGTTTTGACTTAATTTTCATTAAATTGGTTTGTAATGGTGAAATCAATATTCCTAGTTCCATTCCCATCATTTCTGAACCAATCTAGCATTCATCTTTATCTTGTCTTGCATTTTAAGTTACTTTAGCTTTCAAAACAAAAACCTAAATTCAGTTTTCATTTGCATTTTCTTTAGGGTTCACATAAAGCTAGTAATTGTAGAGGTCTAATTAGTCCCTATTGTTCGACACCCTTACTTGTGCCATTATACTATCCTTATATTTGCACTTGAAAAGAACACAACATTGCCAAGGTGAGAGCTTCAGGAATTTCAAATTCTCCCATTGGATTTACAACGGTTGAATTGGAAAGTTCACTTTGTTCTTGAATTTGTACCACAAATTCCGCTATCTATCCAATTTGCTTTTCCAAATGGTCCACCTTTTTGTCTTGAATTTGCATCGCTTTGTTTTGATTTTCTTGTCCTTGAGACAAAGAAGTGAGTAATTGAATAATTTGATCATTATCCAAAGGCATACCTGAATTTGTTTGGGCAGATTGTGGTGGAGGCTGTGGTGGTGCATATGGCCATTGATAGAACTCCTCAGATGGCTGCAAATATTCTTCTTGTTGTGAGCCCTGCGTCAAAGAAATTAATTCATCAAGAATTTGATTATAATTCATGGACATACTTGAATTTGATTGGAATTGTTGTGGGGAAGGCTGTGGTGGCTGCATAGGTCTTGAATAAAACTCCTCATATGGCTGCCAATATCCTTCAGGTTGAACTTGTTGAGATTCCCTCCACATAGAGTTTGAATGATCACTCAAATCTGAATTACCTCCACATAGAGTTTGAATGATCACTCAAATCTGAATTATAAGTGTTGGAAAACACGTTGTCCCTTGATTGGTCATGGCCTTGATAACCCTAAACACCTCCATTCCCAGTGAATTGATGAGTTTGATATCCTTGCCCATAGGGTACATCAAATGTAGGGGCAGTGTGTATTGAAGTTCTTTCGGCAATCTGTGACAATTGAGAAGTAAGATTCGCCAATTGAGCTTGAATGTTAGCAAAATCCATGTCTTACTACTCTAGTACCTGAAATCAAAGAATGAAAACTATATCAAATATCAAAAGTAAAAGACACAAACAGAAACAAAGTCAGCAACTAAAACAAAAGACATGAAAAAGAAACAAAGGAAACAACGGGGGGATTAGCAAAGTTGCTAATCCTCGGCAACGGTGCCAAAAATTTGATGCGATGTAAAACAGCACACAAATTAAACCCTCTTGTTGACAATTGTAGTAAAGATGCAAGTAGGGATCGTTCTAGACCGGGGATTAGGAGGGATTGCTAATCTATGTAAAATTGACTTAAAAACACAAAATAAGACTTAAAAACACTTAACAAGACTCACAAGATGATAGGAGCATATTTATGCGACTTAGTAAGCTTGTTTTCTTGCATATATGTTGTTAGTTCTTAGTTATTTTAGTGTTTTAAGCTATTTTCCTGTGTTTGTAGGTCCAAAGGGCTAAAGGAGCAAGAAAGTGCATTTTGGTGCATTTTGAAGCAGTTTTGGGCACTAAATGGATTGCACATGCTTGGAGCTAGGTGGATTAATGAAATTGAAGATCAAATGAGCTTAGGATCAAATGAAGAATGAAGAGTTCAAAATTGAAAACCAAAGTTTCTAAAGTTGGAAGTTTCTATTCTTGGAGGTTTCCATTCTTGAAAGTTTCTATTCTTGGCTTGGAAGTTTCCTAATCCTTCCTCACCCATGTTCCAGCCACAAAAGGGTTCCAAAACATGTTAGGTTGCTAAATAAGATGTTTCTAGAAGTCCTAGAACTTGCCATAGAGGTTGCCGCACCTACCTAAGGATCCCTCGTTCTTTGTTGCACAAGGTAGCCTAAATCCTTGCCTAATTTTAGCTTTAAAGCACATTCCTTTTCTATTCCCCTTCCTTGCCGTGCAGGGGAGCCCTTTCTTTCCTGTTTTCTAAACCAAATCACATTCCCTTTTCTTTCTAATCCTTGCCGCACCACCCTTACCTTTTTTCCCTAGGATTCTGATTTTATTTCCCTTCTTCTAAGGGATTGGAATTAATTTCAGTTAACCAAATTAAGTTAGGGTTTTGATTTCCTTTTAGCTTTAAAATAAAAACACCCTTGCCGCAACATATACCATTCATTCACTCCCATACACATTCTCTAAACCCTTTGCCGCACCATACACCTATCTTAACCATAACCATACCTTCTCCTATCCATTCTTCCATACAAACAACCATCCAAATCACCACCAATCCCTTGTGCCGCAGCAAACGAAGGGAAGGAAAGTTCTTGGACGTGCTTGCTGTTCAATTTGGATCGCTAGAGCGTTTAGGTGTTTTCTTTCTTTTGTTTTCAATGTATAAATCTGTTTACCTTTGTTTTGCGATTATGAGGAACTAAGCCCTTTTGGCTAGGGGGCCATTCAATACCATGATTATACTTGCGTTATGAATTGATTACCTTCAGTTGTGATTTCATAAATTGTGAATTCAATTTGCTTAACTGTTTGATTGATAACTTATTCTTGTATGTTGATTAAGAGTGCACGCTTAGTTTTCATGCATGAATTTGATGCTAGAATATAAGGGAATTTCACCTAATCATTATGAACTTGAATTCATGTGTAGTGGAGGTTGCTAGTCACAATCGTGTTAAGTGAAATCTTGGCAGGAGTATCATGCTCATCATAGTTACGAATGCCTCGTCAATGCTTATAGTTTTCATGAAGCTTAATGATCTTTGATTGTATCTCTATTGTGTTGTTCATGTAGAGGACTTTTAGGGAATGTTTTGAATTGTTGTATGCACTTTCCCATCCAATTCAATAACTTAAAGAGAACTTGAAGGTTAAAAAAATGTTGTCACGGTTAAACTGGGGTGTTGAGTTTCATGGTTTATCGAAAGAACAACTGAAAATTGGTTTGTATGCAAGTGTGTCATGTGTGGAGAAGAACCCTCTAGCTAGCCCATCATCCATCCAATTCACCAATTTCGTGCCTAAATCTGTCTTAGTCTTTAGTTTACTTGTTTTACTTAAATTCGTCCAAAAACCCAATCCCCTTCACTTGCTTGTGTTAACTTAGTTAGAATTTGTTTAAATTTGTGTTTTTTAAGGGTTTTGAGTCTTTATAGTCCCAAATTCGTCCAAATTCGTCCAAATTCATCATTAGAATCTGTTTTGAGTCTATTTGGCTGTTTTAAGCTGTTTTGAGTCATTTTAGGTGTTTTGAGTCATTAGAGTCTGGTTTTGCCTTCTTTGAGTCTAGTTTAGTGTTTTAAACTTAGTTTTATGTTTTTAAGTCAGTTTTAAGTGTTTTAGTAATCCCTCCTAATCCCCGGCCTAGAACGATCCCTACTTACATTCTTTACTACAATTGACAACAAGAGGGTTTAATTTGTGTGTTGTTTTACATTGCATCAAATTTTTGGCGCCGTTGCCGGGGATTAGCAACTTTGCTAATCCCTTGTTTCTTTTTTGTGTGTTTTTGTTTCAGTTTCTGACTTTGTTTTGTTTCTTGTTTTTAGGTACTAGTTTATGACTCGGAGTTCTCAAACTGTTGATAGGAGCATATTTATGCGACTTAGTTAGCTTGTTTCTTGGAGTTTATGTTGTTAGCTCTTAGTTATTTATGTATTTTAAGCTATTTTCGTGTGTTTGTAGGTTTAAAGGACTAAAGTGGCAAGAAAGTGCATTTTGGTGCCTTTTGGAGCAGTTTTGGGCATGGAATGGATAGCATATGCTTGGAGCAAAGTGGATGGACGAAATTGACGATCTAAAGTGGCTAGGAATGTGTTTAAAAGAAGGAAGAATTAATTCAAGGAAGAAAAGGAATCCAGCAAGAAGAAGGATTGACCACCAAAACCATCACTTCAACCTTGTGCCGCAGCAAAGAGAAGAAGGAGGACCCTTGGAGTGCTTGCTATTCAAGTTTGGATTGCTGGATCATTCTTAGGTAATCTATCTTTTGTTTTCAATGTTTAAGTTTATTTATCTTTGTTTTGCGAACGTGAGGAGCTAAACTCCTTTTGGCTAGGGGGAATTTCAAAGCCATGAACATGCAATATAAATTGATTACCTTCAGTTGTGATTTCATGAATTGTGAATGCAATTTGCTTAACTGCTTGATTGATAACTTATTCTTGTATGTTGATTAAGAGGGCCCGCTTAGTTTGCATGCATGAATTTGATGCTAGAATATAAGGGAGTTTCACCTAATCGTTACAAACTTATATTTACAAGTAGTGGAGGTCGCTTATAAACGATCGCGTTAAGTGAATTCTTGGCAGGAGTATCATGCTCATCGTAGTTACGAATGCCTCGTCAATGCTTATAGTTTTCATGAAGCTTAATGATCTTTGATTGTATCTCTATTGTGTTGTTCACGTAGGGGACTTTTAGAGAATGTTTTGAATTGTTGTATGTTGCATGCGCTTTCCCATCCAATTCAATAACTTAAGGAGAACTTGAACATTAAAAAAGTGTTGTGACGGTTAACCTGGGGTGTTGAGTTTCATGGTTTATCGAAAAAGCAACTGGAAATCGATTTGTATGCAAGTGTGTCATGTGTGGAGAAGAACCCTCTAGTTAGCCCATCATCCATCAATTCACCCAATTTCGTCCACACTTTGTTTAGTTTATGCAATCTGTTTGTTTTTACTTAAATTCGTCCAAAACCAATCCCCCTTTAATTAAGTGTGTTAGATTAGTTAGAAGTGTGTTTAAATCTGTCCAATTTAGTGTTTTGAGTCTTACTAGTCTTAAATTAGTCCAAATAACTCTTTAGAGTCTGTTTTGAGTCTTTTAAGTGTGTTTTGAGTATTGTGAGTCTTGTTAAGTGTTTTTAAGTTTGTTTTTGTGTTTTTAAGTCAGTTTAGAGTAGATTAGCAATCCCTCCTAATCCCCGGCCTAGAACGATCTCTACTTGCATCTTTACTACAACTGTCAACAAGAAGGTTTAATTTGTGTGCTGTTTTACATCGCATCTACTATTCGTAAGAATATCTTGGACTTTGACGACGATTTTGAGAGGACTTTGAGAAGGCAGAGAAACCAGCAAGAATCTAATCCATCTAGCCGTGAACCTGAGCTTGAAGAACAAGTGATAGAAGAGGAAGAAGACCCCATGGCAAGGAATTTAGAAGAACCACAAGCCATGGCAGCGGACAATCGAACAATCAATGAGCTTTCTGTCTTGGGATTAGACAATGCCGTTCCTTTGTGCATTCAATATCCTAGGGCTGCCCAAGACAGGACCGATGAGTTCGAATTGAAGTCTAGCTTCCTGCACCATATTACCAAATTTCATGGGCTGTCCATGGAAGATCCAAACAAGCACTTGAAAGAGTTCGAAGCGGTGTGCTCAAGCATGACTCTAATCAATGTCGATGGCAACATTTTGAAGATGAAGGTCTTTCCCTTCTCTCTTCTAGAGAAGGCTAAAGATTGGTTATATGAATTGGCCCCTAGAACCGTCACTTCTTGGGAGAGCATGAAGAGGGCGTTCTTAGAGAAGTTCTTCCATACTTCCAGTGTCATTCTTTTGAAGAAGAAGATTAGTGGAATCCAACAAAGCCTAGGCGAGTCCTCCCAGCGTATTATGAGCGTTTCAAAAGCCTTGTTGCATCATGTCCTCAACATCAAATGAAAGAAGAGCTTCTACTTCAATACTTCTATGAAGGCCTTCTTCCAATTGAAAGGCAAATGCTAGATGCTTCAGCAGGAGGTGCATTGGTCGACAAGACATCTATGGCAGCAAAGACACTAATTGCAAATCGTGCATTGAATGCACAACAATATGAAGGCATTGGACAAAGGGACACCCCACGGCAGCAACTGAATTAGGTAAGTTCCACATTCGACATTCAATCTCAATTAGATAATCTTACTTCCATTATGTCTCAGATGGCAGAAGGGATGAGGATGCAAGGACCAAGTGTATGTGGCATGTGTTCTATCCAAGGACACTCCTTTGAGAAGTGCCCTCAATTGATTGAGAATGGTGGATGGAAATCTGCCAATGCCGTGGATTTTGGAAGCCAAAATCAGCCACAGAATGATCCATACTCTAATACTTACAATCCGGGCTGGAGAGATCATCTGAATTTCAAGTGGAGGGAACCTCAACAACCTCAACAACAAGGAGGATTTAGGCAGCAACCCCCGGGCTTCTATACAAATCAATATGTACCAACACAATCCCAACAACAACCTGCCCAAAACAATTCAGGTATGTCTTTGGATAATGATACGCTTATTAAGTTACTTACCAATTTGTCCCAGGGACAAGAAAACCAAAACAATCGAATAGCGTATCAAGACAAGGAGATGAGTGACATGAAGAAGCAAATAGGGCAGATTTCAGAGTTCCTTGGGTAGTTTAGAGAGCAAGGCAAACTTCCTAGTTCAACCATTGTCAATCCGAATGGAGGATTCGAATCTGCAAAGGCCATCAGTTTGTGAAGTGGAAAACAAGTTGGAACAGACCCACAACCCTCCAAATCACATCCAAAAGAGGACTAAAAGTTACTGATTGAAGAGGAGGAACAAGCAAAGCCCACGGCAAAGGTAGAACACGCTTGCCGCAGCCTTCTAAGCACCCTATGTTGTCTGCTTTAACTAAGGTAGGTCAAAATTGGATTCCTTCTAACGTTATTCCATCAAATGTTCCTTTCCCTCGTAGGTTCTTACAAGCTTGGAGTGAAGAGAATGAAAAGGATGTCCTAGAGACCTTTAGGAAAGTGCAAGTCAATATTCCGCTCCTAGATGCAATAAAGCAAATTCCGAAGTATGCTAAGTTTTTGAAGAAGCTTTGCACAACCAAGAAACGAATTCAAGAGAAAGAGGTGGTGCATGTGAGTGAAAATGTCTCAGCCATCTTGCAACGTAAACTGCCCTTTAAATGCAAAGATCCGGGTAGTTTTACAATTCCTTGTGTTATTGGCAATACTCGATTTGAACATGCCATGTTAGACTTAGGTGCATCAATTAATGTCATGCCTTATTCTATTTATGCATCTATGAACTTATGAGAGCTGAAAAAGGATGGTGTGATTATTTAATTGGCCGATCATTCTAACGCGTATCCAAAAAGGGTTTTGGAAGATGTTTTGGTGCAGGTTGATCATTTGATTTTTCCAGCGGATTTCTATGTACGCAACATGGAGGACTCAGCCCACTCTCCAACATCGCCACCCTTACTTGGACGACCTTTCATGAAAATAGCTCAAACCAAGATTGACGTGGCCAAGGGAGCAGTAATTATGGCGTTTGGTGGTGATATGATTAACTTTAATGTTTCTAAATCTGTTGAGAATACTAATGGTGTTCGTTCTTGTTTTGTCATTGATGTAATAAAATGTTGGAAATGTGCCCTAAAACCAATCATATGATGATACTTTACGGACATTTCACATGTTAAACTAATCTAGTTTAATATAAAGGGCAAAGATTATTGTTTTAAGCCGTCTCATATAAATGTTATATGCTTAAACGATAAGTCCAAGGAATATGTAATAGGGAGAATGTGATCTAAAGAAGTTAGATTCATGAGACCATTCTCTTTCGAATACATATCCTAAAAGTTCCTGATCATAGGATTGCCAATTGGGCATTGACAGTTCGTTAAGATCAGTACGTCCTATGTCTTCTCTTAGGGAGAGTGACTGGTCTCGAGTCAATGGTGTGACTGACACCAAGACAAGTACGTAGGTGCTCAATAGAGAATAAGTCCACTGAACGCGATCAATGAGAAGTTCTCATACACATGTCACATGAGAACTCCTGGTTGGGATAATGCAAAGTAGTCCTTTGACTTGAGGCATCATAGTTGTCTTGTGGTTAGGTCCTTGATCTTTGGCTATGTCAAAGTCACTTCATCAGAGGGTGTCCACGGCATAGTTGGGGTTAAGCCACTTAGCCATGGAGGCAAGTGAATGCGCAACAAGGGATCTCTAACCTTCAAACGTTGAGGGAGAATACTCTATGATATGATTTAGAATCTCTGGCCAGAGTATGAATGAGATTTAGGAAGTTGTTCCAAATCACATTTAAGGTAATCATATAATTAAGAGAATCACATTGGATAGTAGACATGAATAAACTATTAAACCAAACAATGTGGTCAAGAGTATTGTATTAGAGAAAGACCGTATTGCATTGTAATCCCAGACTGAATAGGTTCTCCAACCTCTTCTGATTAGCTTGGGTAGCCATGACATACTGCTAGGTGTCACTCATGGCTTGTGGAAGCCCTAAAGATGTATAATCACTAAAGGGAGAATTGAAAGTAAGTTTCAATTCACAATCGATTAGTAAGAGTTCTAATTGCCCACTACCTCGCTAAAAGGAACCTAATGGATCGCACACCGTGTAAGGTAATGATTGAAGGATATAACGAAGATGAGTAAGAATAATTAAATGGTTTAATTATTTATGGCTAGGATTAATTAATATGTTAATTAATCAAACGAATGAGTTCGTTTTAGACCTCGGGTTAGTTTTGGGCCTCAAGGCCCAATGGGCTTCGAATGTCAAGCCCATTAACATAAGTTGTATGACAACTTATTGACTAAATACCCAAAAGGGCCCAAACAGCCCATAGCCTTAAGGAGGCCGGCCATATAGAGAAGAAAAGGGTTTGTGGTTCTTTTAGTCACTTAATTGAAGGGACTATATAAAGAACTTTATAGCCAAAATTCTTTTAGGGTTTCTTTTGGAGAAAATTGGAGAGAACATCTCTCTCCCTTTCTCTCTAGGAGGCCGGCCCCCTTGGAGGGGATTAGCTAGCAATCCTTCCTCCTCCAAGGTCACTCATCTTCTTCCTTCACCATCCTTGGTGTCGAAAATTAGAGGTCTCCTACCTTGGGGACTTTTGGAGAATCAATTCTTCCATCCATATCCATGGAGCCAAGGAGCAAGGAGACAAAGGAAAGAAGGCCCTCACATGGGTGATTAACCTTTGCTAAGCAAAGAGGTGCTTCAAAGGTATAAAAGTTTCTCAACTCCTTTCTTTAAGATTTGAGTTGAGTCTTGGTTCACCATAACTACTAGGCTTTGAATTTCATGGGTAATGTTTTGTTTTGAGTGCATACAAGCATGATTCTACCTTTAAATGTTAATTGCATGCCATAGATGTTGCTCAAATGAACATGTTTTTCACAAATTTTCCTTCAAGTGGTATCAAGAGCCTAGGTCTAGTAGTTGGTGAATCCTTTTGGGTTTTGTAGTTCATAGTTTGTGATTTGAATGTTGTAATTGTTACAAGCTTTATTCTTGCTTCTTTGAATGTAAATTTTGTTAGAAAATTTGCCATCTCAAATGTTGTAGATGTAGTTCATATGAGCATGAATTTTGGAGCTAAAATTTGGTGCCATGTTTTTAGGGAAATTCGGCCAAATCCAAAGGGTGGATTTTTGGGTTCATGTTTGTCTTGTTAAAAGTGTTTTAAAGTGACATTAGGAACCCCTAAGTACCCTAGGATGTTAACCCTCTTTTATGTAGTGAAAATTTGAGTTTTATTGAGTGAAAACATTCATGGAGCTCTTATGAGTTTTCATGTGTGTTCTTCAATGTTCTTGTTGTTCTTATCAAGAACAAAAAGGTTTGGAGTTTTGATTCAAAGTGTTTGGTGTTTTTCATAAAGTTTTGGTTTATTTTTTATTGGTGATGGATGATTGGTGATGGATGTTTTATGTCTTTATTGTTTGACAAAACATTTTCTTACAACCCATACCAATCAACTTTTCCACACCTACCTATCAACTTTTTCAAAACACTTTCAAATTTTGAATTTTTCACCAAAACCTTTCCCCCCCCCCCCCTCCTTTTTCACTACCAAAACCGGCCACCCTATTAAGTAGGGTACTTTTGGGGCTTTTATGCAATTACATAAAGTTTTGATACTTTTGTGTATTTGTGCTTTGACCCGAAAGTTTACGTTTTTACGTAAAGGCCCAAAATCACTAAAGGACAAATTGTTTTGCTCCTTTAATGAAGTTTTTGCATTTGTTGAAATTTTTGGATTCTAGTTGTAATTACATGAAGTAGTGGACTTTTGTGTTTTTACAAAGTGACTCCAAAAGTTTGTGTTTTGCAAAATAGCCCAATGGTTGAGGTTATTGTTTTTGGCCTAAATTAGGTTGAGAACAAAATAGTTTTGTCTCTTTAAATGAGAATTGGAATTTCATTTCATTTAGCTCTATTTAAATCAATTCTATGGATACAAAAACCAAATGAAAATGTTGCATTCAAGTTTAATTAGTTAAAGCGTTAATTAATTAAAGAAAGGGTGATTATGAACCTAAGCCTACGATAATTGAGCTATGTGAAAGGACGTCTCAAATTTGTTTGAACCATGGGAATGTGTAGATTAATTTGGTTGTAATTTGATATGATCAAATGTTGTAAAAGAGCATAAGCTCTTCTTTACTTTAAAGTAATTTGTTTTGATCAAATGTTGTAAAAGAGCATAAGCTCTTCTTTACTTTGAAGTACTCCTTTCTTGTTTATTTGATATGCATGAAATTGGAGTAGTTGGGTCCAACGCCCAATAGGAGAAACACGCCTTAATATGATTAAATGCGTAACTAAAATCAATCACCATCCCTAGACCGAGATCCAACACTAGGCTCGTGTTGGATCGAATCAAAGGTTCATAGTCATCCTAAGGCCCTAAGGTAACTATATAGTCCATCAATGAATGCAAAGTTTATGTTAGTAGTACCATATACTCTTGCTTTAAAAACCGTTTTACAACCTTAGTGGGAGTATCATATACTACTAAATCAATCAAATGGACCAATAGTTGTAATAGGACCGAATTGTTTTAATAAGATTAAAATGTATGCTTAAATGTGATGAGACCTAAAACCCTCAACCAAACCAGTATTAAGTTGACAAGCGTGAGAGTGCTTTGAACACTCTTTCGTGGCCTTCCACCGTGGTAGGCTCCGATCGTTTGTGACTCGTACACCGTCTTCGCCCAGTTCTGGGGAATACAAAGTATGTGCTTACACTCAGGAGGGGTTCTATATACATACATGACGTTGTGACGGTAGGCAACGAGTATGGCCAATATGATATTCTTCTGAGGCTATTCTTGAACCCCTATACGAACTGGCATGGTGGGAATAACTTAACTAAGTGCAATGGTGCCAATATGATATTCTTCGGAGGCATCATTCTCTAGAGGCCAAACAAGATGGGCACTTACATGAGATGTAAATGAGTAAGTGTACTCTCTCATTACTATTAAAGCTAGCCAATATGATATTCTTCTGAGGTGGGCTTGGTAGTAGTGAGCCTCCCATACCCTACTAAGAGTTTTCTCCAAAACTCTCGAATTCCGATGAGGGATATGGAATTTGCCGAAAATAGTGGGTGGTGCTATTTGATTTAAAGACTCGGATCAAATGGCTTAAAATCAATCAATTTATATTTGTTATGTATTTATTTACCGATATATTTGCAAACGCTATCCAAAACTTGACAAAGAAAAGCCAAAGGCTTTAGTTTCCGGACTTGGTACCACAATCCCATAGATTGTCTTGAATGGATTGCATATGTGCCTAAGTAGTCTCATCCTCACAATTTTCCTATTGATAATGTATCATTGGAAGAACATGTTAGATAAGTCTATCATAAAGAGGACAACACAAACAACCAATGCTTATTCCTTTGTTGTATGAACAAAGGAACTTATGAAGATTAGCACAAAGACATGAACACTTTTTGTGTCATAGTTCTTCACTTACAAATCGTTGTATGAAGAAATAAGAGTTGCTTAGAACAACCCTTAGTTTATGCAAACACTAGTGCTTGTTTCTTTGTTAAATGAACAAGGAACTTGAGAAGTAAGCACAAGGGCATGGACACTTCATGTGCCATGATTCTTCACTTACAAATTGTTGTATGAAGAAATGAGAGTTGCCTTGAACAACTCTTGAAAGTTTGTAATCTTGTTTAGAACAAGATGGTTGGTTGACAAAAATAGTCCATCAATATGGACTTATGATGATTTTGAATCATTGAGTGTTGAAGTGTTAAACCACTTCACGAGAGGGAAACTAGGCTAGGACTTCACCTTTGTGTCCCTATCCATATGGTTCACTAAGTTTATAGTAAACTATATAGTGAACAATAGTCGTACGCTCTCCAAATCGTTTGATGTGTTTAACACAATTGAAATAAGTTTCAAGAGAGACAGTGGGAGTTTAGGGACCATGACTATTGTAGTCAAGGGAGAAGTCAAATGAAGAAGGCAAAATAACTCCAAGGGAACAAACTTTCTTTATGAAAGGATGGACATTGGAAGGGGTATATGCAAGAAATGTCTTGCAAGTGTCAAGAACACACCTTTCGAAGGTGTTGTAAATTGTTCTTGAATAGTTCAAAACAGTTAGTTCTTCTACTTGAATGCTTGATTCCGTATTAGTAACTATGTTTTTACAATCGTTGTAAAAGTGTGGCTAATAAGAAGTAGAAGATTAATGAGAGAAGAGAAAGTACTTCACATTCAGAACGTGAATCAAATATAGATCTCTGTGAAAGCAGATAGTACTTACTTTCTCATATGAACTACCAAAGAAATTGGAAAAACAAAGATTGTCTTTACATCCCAATTTGATTAAGGAACTTAATTCCGTCACTATAAGATATGGATGAATGTTTTGTTTGACAAAACATTGTTCTTTATTAATCAATGATTGGATTATTATAATCTAATTGATTGTCTCTATAGTAAAGATAATGTGGTAGTGTTAACTGTTTAGAATATGACGATGCTTAAAACCCAAAAGGTTGCAAGGTAGTGACTAATCCCAACTTAGTTGTGACACCTCTAAAAACATAAATTATGAGTTGGTCATAGATGGATACTTTGGATCGTTAGGTCCGGATCCAATGCCTTCTTGTTAAAATTGTATAGAGGCGAAATGTTTGAATCTTTATTCTTTTGGAAAGAAGAAAGAATCACAAAGTTGTTGAGGTTAATTCACTTAGATGTTAGTGGCACTTGTCCACAACATAATACTACTCATGTTGTATGACATTCACCGAAGATCGTTCTCGGTTGGACTATCGTTTATTTTGAATAAACAAAAGTCCGAATACTTTGCAAAAGGTTTCAAAGAATTCAAGAATGAAAGTTGATGAGTAAGACGTCTAAAGTATTTACCTCCTTAGATTTGATCCAAGGAAATATAACACTTTAGAAGAGTTTCCTTGATAGAAATCAAGGAAAGTAGCATCATAAGATAACGGATTTCTCCATTAGGAGAATAGCGAACTTGAATAAGACTTAGTTCGTTGGATGTTATCAATTACCCACATATATAGGATATATATACTTCTAAGACAATATGATTGTCAATTAGAAGATCTTCCAAAATTTTCATAACTCTATAGGATGTAGTTGGAAAGAAAGACAAGTCTTAATCGTGTTAAGATTTGGGGTTGTGTGCTAATAAGCAATATTTGTTTGAGAACAATCTTGTGGGATATCCTTAAATTAACTTTTGGATATCACTTATATAAACCAACTAATAAATGTTATTTGTTGGGTAGTTCATTGTAATCCTACAGTAGGATTTGCCTAAGATAGAGCAAATGAACGAGAGATAGAACTCAAAGAATGGGTTCTTTGAGTGACAAGATGATGATCAACAAATATAACAACCTAGTTCCTACACCACAAGCTCCAAATGTAGTTGAGAAGGATTTATAAACCGTCTCAGTTGAATGGTTTGAACTTTATGACCATGTCATAGAGTTACACCTCTTAATTCGAAAGAAATAAGAATGAAAATCCTTATGACTACATTGAGTGTATATACAACATTTACTCAAGGAAATGGTATAGTACCATTTGACCCGAAATAATGAAACCTTTGTAGCTAATTGGTAGCTTAAGGTGACTACAATCAAAGAGACTGGTTGACTTGGAAGAAACCATCTTTGACGTAGTCTTGGTTTCCATTAATTCGAGGATTGCTAACTACAACTAAACGGTGATTGAATGTTTGGACATAATATGGGTTTCCGAAACCATTACCAAGATAGTCTTGATAATATATGTCTAAAACTAAGAATCACAAGACGTGTAAGTTGTAAAGATCCATCCATCATGAATCTTAGCAAGCTAGTGGGAGCTGTAAGCATCTTATGAGAGAAAGATCAAATCGTTTGATTTCTCATAAAGATGTAAATGAATCTTTTGTTTACTAGGTTTACAAAAGATTAGTGGGAGTTAATCGTATTCCTAAATTTGAACATATATATGATATATTAATTTTAGAAATGAATGGAATTCTTCTTCGTTAAAAGTTATGACTTTAAACGTTCTATAATGATATAATGTATATGGGAGACATAGTCTATATACATGGGATGGAAATCTATAATGATAGATTTCAGTATATATAATTTGATTATATCAATCCCTAATGATAGACAAAAGATGCTAGGAAGTTTCCCATATGATGATAAACTTTAGTCAGAAGGACAATTCTAGTAAGACTAGGAAGTTGCTCTTCACAAAGGGATCGTACCCCTTTGACTCCCAAAGAACTAATGCGTAAATAGAATCCTTTATGCATACGCAGAAAGGTGATTTATGTATTTCATATTGTATGAAAAGCGTTGATATGAGTTGTACCAAGATTGGTACAAGACGATATCAATGCAAGCCCAGGATCAGAACCAAGGCAACTGTCAAGTGAGTCCTTATGTATTTAAGAAATACTAAAGGATAGATTCCTCAAGAATGAGGAAGAATTAGAGTAACGCAATGGAAGCGTAAAAGTATTAGATTATGAATCTAATATCGTATCCATCATTGGATGTCTCTTCATTTTGAATGAAGAGATAATTGGATATCTCTTTATTATGACTGAAGAGATATTTGGGTGGAAACATTAAAGGTAATGACTTTAGTGTCTTCCATCATGAATGCAAAATATATATCGCCATATAGAAGTTTACAACAATGTTGTTTGGATGGGAAAGTTCATTTATGAACTCTCCATTCGGTTCCAACCAGAAAGTGTCTGTAGTGTGCCGACACTACGACACTAATGGGGCGATAGCTCAAGCCAGGGAATCAAGGTCTCATCAAGATCCGAACTCAAATGAGAGACTAAACCACATGATTAAGAATCATGTATAAGGGTGATGTCGTTATTCTCAAGGTTGCTTCTATGGATAACATATAGATATCCATTGTCTAGGCCTACTACTCAGCCATTTTTGAAATGACTACAGAAGAGGTATCATCACTGATGACCAAGCTGATTGGCTCTAGTGTAAGTGGGAGATTGTTGGAAATGTGCCCTAAAACCAATCATATGATGATACTTTACGGACATTTCACATGTTAAACTAATCTAGTTTAATATAAAGGGCAAAGATTATTGTTTTAAGCCGTCTCATATAAATGTTATATGCTTAAACGATAAGTCCAAGGACTATGTAATAAGGAGAATGTGATCTAAAGAAGTTAAATTCATGAGACCATTCTCTTTCGAATACATATCCTAAAAGTTCCTGATCATAGGATTGCCAATTGGGCATTGACAGTTCGTTAAGATCAGTACGTCCTATGTCTTCTCTTAGGGAGAGTGACTGGTCTCGAGTCAATGGTGTGACTGACACCAAGACAAGTACGTAGGTGCTCAATAGAGAATGAGTCCACTGAACGCGATCAATGAGGAGTTCTCATACACATGTCACATGAGAACTCCTGGTTGGGATAATACAAAGTAGTCCTTTGACCTGAGGCATCATAGTTGTCTTGTGGTTAGGTCCTTGATCTTTGGCTATGTCAAAGTCACTTCATCAGAGGGTGTCCACGGCATAGTTGAGGTTAAGCCACTTAGCCATGGAGGCAAGTGAATGCGCAACAAGGGATCTCTAACCTTCAAACGTTGAGGGAGAATACTCTATGATATGATTTAGAATCTCTGGCCAGAGTATGAATGAGATTTAGGAAGTTGTTCCAAATCACATTCAAGGTAATCATATAATTAAGAGAATCACATTGGATAGTAGACATGAATAAACTATTAAACCAAACAATGTGGTCAAGAGTATTGTATTAGAGAAAGATCGTATTGCATTGTAATCCCAAACTGAATAGGTTCTCCAACCTCTTCTGATTAGCTTGGGTAGCCATGACATACTGCTAGGTGTCACTCATGGCTTGTGGAAGCCCTAAAGATGTATAATCACTAAAGGGAGAATTGAAAGTAAGTTTCAATTCACAATCGATTAGTAAGAGTTCTAATTGCCCACTGCCTCGCTAAAAGGAACCTAATGGATCGCACACCGTGTAAGGTAATGATTGAAGGATATAACGAAGATGAGTAAGGATTATTAAATGGTTTAATTATTTATGGCTAGGATTAATTAATATGTTAATTAATCAAACGAATGAGTTCGTTTTAGACCTCGGGTTAGTTTTGGGCCTCAATGCCCAATGGGCTTCGAATGTCAAGCCCATTAACATAAGTTGTATGACAACTTATTGACTAAATACCCAAAAGGGCCCAAACAGCCCATAGCCTTAAGGAGGCCGGCCATATAGAGAAGAAAAGGGTTTGTGGTTCTTTTAGTCACTTAATTGAAGGGACTATATAAAGAACTTTATAGCCAAAATTCTTTTAGGGTTTCTTTTGGAGAAAATTGGAGAGAACATCTCTCTCCCTTTCTCTCTAGGAGGCCGGCCCCCTTGGAGGGGATTAGCTAGCAATCATTCGTCCTCCAAGGTCACTCATCTTCTTCCTTCACCATCCTTGGTGTCGAAAATTAGAGGTCTCCTACCTTGGGGACTTTTGGAGAATCAATTCTTCCATCCATATCCATGGAGCCAAGGAGCAAGGAGACAAAGGAAAGAAGGCCCTCACATGGGTGATTAACCTTTGCTAAGCAAAGAGGTGCTTCAAAGGTATAAAAGTTTCTCAACTCCTTTCTTTAAGATTTGAGTTGAGTCTTGGTTCACCATAACTACTAGGCTTTGAATTTCATGGGTAATGTTTTGTTTTGAGTGCATACAAGCATGATTCCGCCTTTAAATGTTAATTGCATGCCATAGATGTTGCTCAAATGAACATGTTTTTCACAAATTTTCCTTCATAAAAAATAAAGGGCAGGAACATTCAGCACCAATCAAGAAGGATGCATTTTGAACCAACAACGAAGAGGGAATTGGAGTGAAGCATAAGGATTGCACAGCCACAACCATCAAACCTCCAAATCTAGCCGAGAGCACCCCATATGCATTTGTTGGTAGTGCTGCCACTTCATTGCAGTACATTGGTAAGCCATCTATTCCTATTTTGATTCCCATTTCAACTAATAAGTTGTTACCTTGTATGGTGCAGGTCCCCAATTGAATCCAAGGTGGTGGGAAAGTTTACATTGACTTTAGGAAGTTCAACGCCACAATCAGGAAGGATCACTATCCCTTACCATTCATAGACCCAATGTACGAGAATTTTGAGGAGCATGTCATGGATGACATAACCCTCCAGGCCGTGGGCTCCATGAAAGCTTAAACGGAGGTATCGTCCGGCTGGAAGACGTTAAAGCAAGCGCTTCTTGGGAGGCAACCCATGCATTCAACGAAGGAAGTTCTAGGAATCACCCAATAACCAGATTTGCGTTCCTAAACCCTTCTCTTTACTGCATTTCTTTTTCTTTGATTAGTTAGTTGTTTGTTTGTTTGTTTCTGTGAGTTTATGCTTGAAACATTGAGGACAATATTTCATTTAAGTGTTGGGGGGGGGTAACAAAGTGTTTTTGATGCAAATTCATGGGATTTTATCACCTATCACTTCTAAAGTTGTTTCTCATTGTTTTTAAGTGTTTTTAGTATGTTTTGAGGTGTTTTTGTGTGTTTTGAAGTAAAAATATGAAAATTTGAAAAGAAAAAAAATCAGTTTTTGAAGTGTTTTTAGAGTTGTTTTTGTGTTTTTGTTTGTGTCTTAGGGTACCTTCCAACACAATGATGAGGTTTTGGTTTTTAATTACATGGCTGTTAAAGAAAGTTACAAACATGGATTGAAGTTTGTTATGCTCTTTGGTTTATGCTTAGTTGTAGTTGTTGTTTACGAATTCACATTTGATCACGAATGGATAAAATCAGTTTTTGTAACATGCTTGAAGGAAGGAATTCAAACTAATGCTACATCCTTGTGAGACTTGAGCCTAAACTTCTTTTGGAGAGTTATTAATCTATGATTTCTTGTTTTCTAAAGTCGTTGCATGATCTCATTAATTCTTTGCTTGGTTGCTACTTGGAATGCATTTTTATCATTATAGAACCAAATGCTAGAACTTATACCCGTTTCATTCAAAGCATGACATTGAATTGCATAACACAAACAAGAAGAAGTTGTTTAGTGAGCCAAAGCCAAACAGCCGTAACCCCCTTTTCATATGTTTTGTAGGTTTAACCCCTTTGAGCCTTGTTTAGCCTGTTTTCTTTGTTAACCACGTTAACCTCACCTAGCCTAGTGTAGGAATGTCTATACCCTTGTTCTTAAAGGATAGTTAAGCATGACTTAAAATGAATTCCTTTTGATCTACATTATGCAGTAAATCAAGTGTGGGGGAGGGAATGGTTCTTTTAAGCTCAATTGTACGTTTTATGTTTCATAAGAAAAGAAAAAGATGAGAAAAACGTGTGAAATGAAACATGTGAAAAGAAAAGAAAGAAAAAGAGTTTGAAAAGAAGAAAGAATGAGTTTAAGAGCGTTGATTGTTGAAGAAAGGGTCCAAAACATCAAATCTGGCCCTAGAATGTGTAAATCTCCCATTTTTGGTCAAAAGTTAATTTCTGCATGCAAAAGTGAATTCTAAGTGTTGATTTCATTGCTTTGCTTCCTATTTCTTTAAGAACCTTTGTTTTTCCATATCCTTTCTTTCTTAGCCAACACCCTTAGCCCCGTTACAACCCATTGACTTCTATCTTGAGTGTTATGTGTTTCAATATGTGGAGTTTGGAATTGGTATGAGCATATGGAATCCCTGGTTCTTGCATCTAAGTAGTAGCATTCCATTCATGAGATCATATTCATTCATAACTCCAGAAAAGTGCTTTCTTTGTTATAACATATGTGAGTGTTCGTTTTCATGTTTACATCAATCTTCTCACATATACCTAGTGTACGGTGTGTGGTCAGAAAATCTAAGTGAAAATTGAGTGTTTATCTAGCAAGGAATTGAGGGAATTCTCTAAGGCATGTTACTACATTCAAAATGTTGTTTTAATTGATTACATGCGAACTAGTGAATGGTGACTGTGATTAAGTATGAATTCAAGTGTAAGGATGATCCAAATCTGTGCAAGTGATGATTTTTAATATGTCATGTTCATTGGAAATCCCTGAGGTAAATGATGGAAGGTTTAGATTGTGTTTTGTTTTGTTTACTTTGTTTTGCTCGAGGACTAGCAAAAGCTAAGTGTGGGGGAATTTGATAGGAGCATATTTATGCGACTTAGTTAGCTTGTTTTCTTGCATATTTGTTGTTAGTTCTTAGTTACTTTAGTGTTTTAAGCTATTTTCGTGTGTTTGTAGGTCCAAAGGGCTAAAGGAGCAAGAAAGTGCATTTTGGTGCATTTTGAAGCAGTTTTGGGCACTGAATGGATTGCACATGCTTGGAGCTAAGCGGATAAACGAAATTGAAGATCAAATGAGCTTAGGATCAAATGAAGAATTAAGTGTTCAAAATTGGAAGCCAAAGTTTCTAAAGTAGGAAGTTTCTATTCTTGGAGGTTTCCATTCTTGAAAGTTTCTATTCTGGGCTTGGAAGTTTCCTAATCCTTCCTCACCTATGTTCCAGCCACAAAAGGGTTCCAAAACATGTTAGGTTGCTAAATAACATGTTTCTAGAAGTCCTAGAACCTGCCATAGAGGTTGCCGCACCTACCTAAGGATCTCTTGTTCTTTGCTGCACAAGGTAGCCTAAATCCTTGCCTAATTTTAGCTTTAAAACACATTCCATTTCTATTCCCCTTCCTTGTCGTGCAGGGGAGCCCTTTCTTTCCTGTTTTTTGAACCAAATCACATTCCATTTTCTTTCTAATCCTTGCCGCACCACCCTTACCCTTTTTCCCTAGGATTCTGATTTTATTTCCCTTCTTCTAAGGGATTTGAATTAATTTCTGTTAACCAAATTAAGTTACGGTTTTGATTTCCTTTTACCTTTAAAATAAAAACCCCCTTGCTACAGCATATAACATTCATTCACTCCCATACACATTCTCTAAACCCTTTACCGCACCATACACCTATCCTAACCATAACCATACCTTCTCCTATCCATTCTTCCATACAAACAACCATCCAAATCACCACCAATCCCTTGTGCCACAGCAAAGGAAGGGAAGGAAAGTTGTTGGACGTGCTTGCTGTTCAATTTGGATCGCTTGAGCGTTTAGGTGTTTTCTTTCTTTTGTTTTCAATGTATAAATCTGTTTACCGTTGTTTTGCAATTATTAGGAACTAAGCCCTTTTGGCTAGGGGGCTATTCAAAACCATGATTATACTTGCGTTATGAATTGATTACCTTCAGTTGTGATTTCATAAATTGTGAATTCAATTTGCTTAATTGTTTGATTGATAACTTATTCTTGTATGTTGATTAAGAGTGCACGCTTAGTTTTCATGCATGAATTTGATGCTAGAATATAAGGGAATTTCACCTAATCGTTACGAACTTGTATTCATGTGTAGTGGAGGTTGCTAGTCACAATCGTGTTAAGTGAATTCTTGGCAGGAGTATCATGCTCATGATAATTGCGAATGCCTCGTCAATGCTGATAGTTTTCATGAAGCTTAATGATCTTTGATTGTATCTCTCTTGTGTTGTTCACGTAAGGGACTTTTAGGGAATGTTTTGAATTGTTGTATGCGATTTCCCATCCAATTCAATAACTTAAGGAGAACTTGAAGGTTAAAAAAATGTTGTCACGGTTAACCTGGGGTGTTAAGTTTCATGGTTTATCGAAAGAACAACTGAAAATTGGTTTGTATGCAAGTGTGTCATGTGTGGAGAAGAACCCTCTAGCTAGCCCATCATCCATCCAATTCACCAATTTTGTGCCTAAATCTGTGTTAGTCTTTAGTTTACTTGTTTTACTTAAATTCGTCCAAAAACCCAATCCCCTTTACTTTCTTGTGTCAACTTAGTTAGAATTTGTTTAAACTTGTGTTTTTTAAGTGTTTTGAGTCTTTATAGTCCCAAATTCTTCCAAATTCATCCTTAGAATCTGTTTTGAGTCTATTTGGCTGTTTTAAGCTGTTTTGAGTCATTTTAGTTGTTTTGAGTCATTAGAGTCTAGTTTTGCATTCTTTGAGTCTAGTTTACTGTTTTAAACTTAGTTTTATGTTTTTAAGTCTGTTTTAAGTGTTTTACCAATCCCTCCTAATCCCCAGCCTAGAACGATCCCTACTTACATTCTTTACTACAATTGACAACAAGAGGGTTTAATTTGTGTGCTGTTTTACAATGCATCACAAGACTCAAAACAAACTTAAAAGACGCAAAACAGCTTAAAACAACCAAATAGACTCAAAACAGACACTAGGGAGTACTTTGGACGAATTCCTAACTTTACTTGACTCAAAACACTAAAAGACACAAGTTTAGACAGATTCTAACTAAGTTGACACAAGAAAGATGAGGGGGTTTGGGTTTTGGACGAATTTAAAGTGAAAACAAAACAGAAACTAGAATTAGACAGATTTGCACGAAATTGGTGAATTAGATGGATGATGGGCTAGCTAGTGGGTCATTCTCCACACATGAAACACTTGCATACAAATTGATCTCCAGTTGCTTTTTCAATAAACCATGAACCTCAATGCCCCAGATTAACCGTGATGCACTAATTAACCCACAGATTTTCCTTAAGTTATTGAATTGGACGGACAACGCATACAACAACCCAAAACATTCTTCACAAGTCCCCTACATGAACTGCATAATAGAGATACAAGCAAAGATCATTAAGCTTCGTGAAAATCATAAGCATTGACAAAGTACTCGTAACTATGAACTGCATGATACTTATGCTAGGAATTTACTTAACGCGATCGTTTATAAGTGACCTCCACTACTTGTGAACATAAGTTTGTAACGATTAGGTGAAACTCCCTTATATTCTAGCATCAAATTCATGCATGCAAACTAAGTATGCATCCTCAATCAACATACAAGATTAAGTTATCAATCAAGCAGTTACGTAAATTGCATTCACGATTTATGAAATCACAACTGGAAGTAATCAGTTCATATTGCAAATATATTCATGGTTTCGAAATTCCCCCTAGCTAAGAGGGGTTTAGTTCCTCATGTTCGCAAAACAATGATAATTGAATTTAAACATTGAAAACAAAAGATAGATTACACCTAGGAATGATCTAGCAATCCAAACTTGAATGGCAAACACTCCAAGGGTCCTTCTTCTTCTCTTTCCTGCGGCACAAGGATTGGGTGAAGGTTTGAGTGGTGAATTGTGGTGGTGGATGGATGTAGGTGAGTTATGGTGAAGGATGGAGGGTGTAAAATGGTCCAGGGAGAGCTTTGATGTGCGGCAAGGCTCTTTATTTATAAGGGAAAGAAAGGGCACGACTTAGAATTAAATTGGAAAGGTTTAGGACTCCAAATCCTCCAGAAAAAGGGTAACAAATCAGAATCCCAATAGGAAAAAGGGTAAGTAGGGTGCAGCAGGCCTAGAAAGAAAGGGAAAGTGTTTGCCTTGCACGGCAAAGGAAAGGGAAAGGGGAATGTAGTGCGGGCAAGTAATAGGGATAGGACAAGGTGATGTGAAATTAAATTGCACTCAAACTTAAACCCTATCAATGTAGTATATGTAAGTAGGGATCGTTCTAGCCGGGGATTAGAAGGGATGCTAATCTACGTAAATTTGACTCAAAAACACAAAACTGAACTTAAAAACACATAACTAGACTCTAAAGACTGAAAACAACTTAAAACAGCACAAAACTAACAACTAGACTCAAAACAGACTCTGGGGAGTTATTTGGACGAATTCTAGACTAATAAGACTCAAAACACTAAAGAAAACCTAATTTAGATAGATTCTAACTAATTTGACACAACAAAGTAAAGGGAACTGGGTTTTTGACGAAATTAACTAAAATTAAGCAAATTAAAGAAACAAAGTAACGAAGGTACGAAATTGGGTGTTTTGGATCGGTGAAAGGCTAGTTAGAGGGTCCTTCTCCACACATGAAATATGCATATGAACAAATTTTCAGTTATTATTCCTTTAGACTATGAATGACAACACCCCAAGTTAACCGTGATAGCACAAATTAACCATCAGATTTTCCTTAACTCATTGAATTGGATGGAATACGCATCACAACCAAATTATCCTTATCAAGTTCCCTAACTATGAAAGGCATGATAGAAAAACATATCAAAGGTCATTAAGTTCTTCGAAAATCATAAGTGTTGACGAGGCATTCGTAACTATGATAGCATGATACTCTTGCCTAGGACTTATTTAACATGATTGTGACTAGCAACCTTTACTACTTGTGAATATAAGTTCATAACGATTAGGTGAAACTCCCTTATACTCTAGCATCAAATTCATGCGTGCAAATTAAGTGTCGACCCCTAATTAACACACATAAACAAGTTTTAATAACTCAGATAAGCCAATCACATTCTAGTCTTAAGAAACAATAACTGGACGTAATCAATTCATATATAACATATAATCATGGCTTCAAATTCACCTCTAACTATAAAGAAATTAGTTCCTCATGTCCACAATTAAACAAAGAAAACTTAAATTAAACATTGAGACAAAGATAGAAAACACCTAGAAACGCTCCAGATTTCTTCATTCCTTCCTTTGCAAAGCTACGGCATAAGAGGTTGTGTGGTGGATGGATGTGGGTGAGTTATGGTAGAGGGTGGTGGTCTGAATGGTGCAGCAAAAGAGTGTATTTATAGGCCTAGGGATTACTTGGCCTAGGTTATCAAGGAAAAGGATTTAGGACTCCAATCCAACAAGGAAAAGGTCTTCTACAAAGGTTGGGGCGCCAGATTTTTGGGGCTTCTAGAAAGGAGTGTTGTGGCATGTTTCTAGAAGGAAAAGGCCTTCTAAAAACAGGTTTTAGGTGTCCTAATATGAAAAGGAGTCCCCCTTGCAGCTAGAATTAAGGTAGGATAAGATTAGGATAGGATAAGATAAGATAAGGTAAGATAAGGTTAGTTTGGATAAGATAAGGTTGGATAAGGTTTTGGATAATATTCCTTCTTTTTAGCTGATTCCTTATCTTCAATGACTTGAATTAATTTCTTCAACTCTTTTGCACATTCCTAGCCTCCCTTGAACTTCAAATTCGTCCATCCATCTTGCTCCATACTTGTGCTATCCATTCCAAGCCCAAAACTGGTCTAAAATGCTCCAAATTGCACTTTCTTGCCACTTTTGCCATTTGAACCTGAAAACACATGAAAATCGCTTAAAACACCCTAATAAACATAAACTAAATATGTAAATGCAAGAAAACAAGCGAACTAAGTCGCATAAATATGCTCTTATCACAAGGTCTTCTATAACCCTATATTTAAGTGTCCTAAATTATTTAGGAAGCCCCTCGTGGCTGGAACCTTAATAGATTAGGATTAAGATTTGACTAAGTCAAAATAAGGTAAGTTTGACTAGTCAATCCTTCTTCTTGCTGGATTCGTTTCTTCAAAATCTTTGACTTAAGTTTTCAAGCACATTCCTAATCCTTCTTGACATCAATTTCGTCCATCCACCTTGCTTCAAGCATGTGCTATCCATTCCAAGCCAAAAACTGCTCCAAAAGGCACCAAAATGCACTTTCTTGCAATTTTAGCCCTTTGGACCTACAAACACATGAAAATAGCTTAAAATACTAAAATAACTAAGAACTAACAACGTAAATGCAAGGAAACAAGTTAACCAAGTCGCATAAATATGCTCTTATCAATTATGCATGGACGAACCTGAATTGGTTTGGGCCGAAGGTGGTTGAGGTTGTGTGGGTGCGTATGGCCTTGGATAAAAACTCGGAGGTTGCTGTCTAAATCCACTTTGTTGTTGAGGTTGTTGAGGCCTCCACTTGAAGTTTGGATGATCTCTCCAACCCAGATTGTAGGTGTTAGAGAAGGGATCATTCCTTGGTTGGTTTTGGCTCCCAAAGCCCACGGCATTGGCACTTTCCCATCCTCCATTCTCGATCAATTGAGGGCATTTTTTAGATGGATGTCCTTGTACAGAGCACACGCCATAGATTGTATGTTCTTGCACTTTTGGTCTTTCAACGGCCTGTGACACAAGGAGAGTGAGATTAGCCAATTGAGATTGAATTTCAGAAATTGCACTTACCTCATTCACATGTTGCTGTCGTGGGGTATCTCTCTGCCCAATGCCTTCGTATTGTTGTGCATTTAAGTCTCGGTTGGCGATTAGGGTTTTGGCGATTACGGTTTTGGCATCCATAGGTGCATTTAAGCTCCTCCCGCTGAGGCATCTAGCATTTGTCTTTCAATGGGAAGAAGTCCTTCGTAGAAATATTGAAGGAGAAGCTCTTCCTTCATTTGGTGTTGAGGACATGATGCAACCATAGTCTTGAAAAGTTTATAGTATGTTGGAAATGATTCACCTTGATTTTATTGAATGCCACTAATCCGCTTCCTCAAAAGAATGACTCTTGACGTTGGAAAGAACTTCTCTAAGAATGCTCTCTTCATGGTCTCCCACAAGGTGACGGTTCCAAGTGCCAATTCGTACAACCAATCTTTAGCTTTTTCCAAAAGAGAGAATGGAAAAGCTTTCATCTTCAATATGCTTCCATTGACGTTGACTGGGGTCATGCTTGAACAAACCACTTCGAACTCTTTTAAGTGCTTGTTTGGATCCTCCATGGACAGCCCATGGAACTTTGGAATATGATGCAACAAACTAGACCTCAATTTGAACTCTTCAGTTTTGCCTTCAGCTGCCGTGGGGTATTGAATGCATAGAGGTGCGGGATTGTCCAATCCCGAAGCTGAGAACTCCTTGATTGTTCGGTTGTCCGCTGCCATGACCTGTGCTTCCTTTACTTCTTTAGTTGTGGGCTCCTCTTCCGTGGGGTATTGAATGCATAGGGGTGCGGCATTGTCCAATCCCGAAGTTGAGAGCTCCTTGATTGTTCGGTTGTCCACTGCCATGACCTGTGCTTCCTCTACTTCTTTAGCCGTGGGCTCCTCTTCCTCTTCTACTTTGGATTCAGAGCTAGAACTAGAAGGATTAGATTATGGCTGCCTCTTATTCCTTCTTAATGTTCGTTCAAAATTGTCGTCAAACTCCAAGATGTGTGCACAAACAGGTTGAGAACTTCGAGTCATACATTAGCACCTAAAATAAGAAAATAAAACAAAGTCAGAAACTAAAACAAAATTCACAGAAAAGAAACAAGGGATTAGCAAAGTTGCTAATCCCCGGCAACGGCGCCAAAAATTTGATGCCAATTTAAATCAACACACAAATTAAACCCTCTTGTTGTCAATTGTAGTAAAGAATGTAAGTAGGGATTGTTCTAGACCGGGGATTAGGAGGGATTGCTAATCTATGCAAAACTAACTTTAAAACACTAAACAAGACTTAAAAACACAAAACTAGGCTAAAGATACTTAACTAGAATTAAATAACTCAAAATTGACCAGAATGACTCAAAACAGCACAAAACAAGCAAATAGACTCAAACTAGACACTAAGAACAACTTTGGACGAAAATTGATTTTAACTTGACCCAAAACACTTAAAAACACAAGTTTGGACAGATTCTAACCTAATCAACAAAATAAAGTAAAGGGGATCGCGTTTTGGACGAATTTGAAGTAAAAACAAACAAAAACTAGAACTAGACAGATTTGCACGAAATTGGGTGTTTTTGGATGGTTGATGGGCTAGCTAGAGGGTTCTTCTCCACATATCACACACTTGCATACAAATCGATTTCCAGTTGTTTCTTTCAATAAACCATGAATCTCAACGCCCTAAGTTAACCGTGAAAGTGCACGCATTAACCCTCAGATTTTCCTTATATCATTGTATTGGACGGAAATAGCGCATCGTAATCAAATTATTCTTCAAAAGTTCCCTACATGAAAGCGCATAATAGAGATGCAATCAAAGATCATTAAGCTCTATGAAAATCATAAGCATTGACAAGGCATTTGTAACTATGAAAGCGCATGATACTCCTGCCAGGAATCTACTTAACACGATTGTGACTAGCAACCTTTACTACTTGTGAATATAAGTTCATAACGATTAGGTGAAACTCCCTTATATTCTAGCATCAGATTTATGCATGCAAATTAAGTGTGCACCCTCAACCCACATACACAAACAAGTTTTAATTCAAACAGTTAAGTAAATTGAATTCACAACTGGATGTAATCAATTCATATCGCAAGTATAATCATGGTTTCGAATTTCCCCCTAGCTAAGAGGGGTTTAGTTCCTCATGTTCGCAAAGCAAAGATAAACAAACTTAAACATTGAAAAACAAAAGATTGAAAACACCTAGAAGCGTTCCAGCAATCTAACTTGAATGGCAAGCATGTCTAAAGGCCTTCCTTCTTCTTCTTTGCTGCGGTACAAGGGTTGGTGATGAGTTTTGGATGTGAATTGTATGGAGGAATGGCTGAAAACATGAATGGTAGGAATGGCTAAAATTATGAAATCACAACTGGATGTAATCAATTCATATCGCAAGTATAATCATGGTTTCGAATTCCCCCCTAGCTAAGAGGGGTTTAGTTCCTTATGTTCGCAAAACAAAGATAAACAAACTTAAACATTGAAAAACAAAAGATTGAAAACACCTAGAAACGTTCCAGCAATCCAACTTGAATGGCAAACACGTATAAGGGCCTTCCTTCTTCTTCTTTGCTGCGGCACAAGGGTTGGTGATGAGTTTTGGATGTGAATTGTATGGAGGAATGGCTGAAAATATGAATGGTAGTGAATGGATTGATATGTTGTGCGGCAAGGCTTTTAAATTTAATAATGAAAGGTAATCAAAGCCCTAATTAATTTTGGAGAGAAATTCCTTAAAGAAAAAGGGTAATTAAAATTAGAATCCAAAAGGAAAAGGGGTAAGGAAGGTGTGGCAGAGGGTTTTAAGGAAAAGGAATGTGACTTGCAACAAAAATAGGAAAGGAAATTATTCCCCTTGTGCGGCAAGGAAGGGAAAGGACTTAGGGTGGTTCGGCATCCCTTTGTGGCTGGGATTAGGACTTCTAGAACCTTTCATTAAGTGTCCTAAATTAATTTGAGATCCTCCTTGCAGCTGGAAATTAGGTAAATTCGTATTAGGACCAAATCAGGAAACTTGGCTAACATTCCTTCTTCTAAACTGATTCCTTTCTTCAAAATCTTTAACTTAAGTCTTCAAGCACATTCCTAATCCTTCTTGAACATCAATTTCGTCCATCCACTTTGCTCCAAGCATGTGTTGTCCATTCCAAGCCCAAAACTGCTCCAAAAGGCACCAAAATGCACTTTCTTGCCACTTTAGCCATTTGGACCTACAAACACACGAAAATAGCTTAAAATACTAAAATAACTAAGAACTAACAACAAAAATACAAGAAAACAAGCTAATTAAGTCGCATAAATATGCTCTTATCAGTATGGATCATCCCAAACATAAAATTTGGCATCCTTTTTCAATTTATCACGTTGGTTTCTGTTAAGAGTGTTTGGAAGTTGTTTAGACACCAAATAATTCACCAAATCAGCATACCAGGGTTCACTTACCTCAATGGACAACAATTACTCATCAAGAAATGTATCTTGGATAGGTATGGACTCTTCATCATGCACCAGACGGCTTAGGTGGTCAGCCACCACGTTTTCACTCCCTTTCTTGTCCCTAATTTCAATATCGAACTCTTGGAGAAGAAGCATCCAGCGAATAAGCCTTGGTTTGGCTTCTTTCTTTGTGAGCAAATACTTCAAAGCTACATGATCATTGTAAACAATGACTTTAGTGCCAATTAAATACGAATGAAATTTATCTAAAGCAAACACAACAGCAAGAAGTTCTTTTTCAGTGGTGGAGTAGTTCAATTGCGCATCATTCAAGGTCCGAGAAGCATAATAGATGACATGTGGCTGCTTGTTCTTCCTTTGGCCTAAAATAGCTCCAATTGCGTAATCTGATGCATCGCACATTAGCTCAAAAGGAAGGCTCCAATCTGGTGGAATGATGATAGGGGCCAAAGTAAGTAGTTCTTTGAGGTGTTTGAAAGCCTTCTCACATGCCTCGTTGAAGTCAAAGGTCACCTCTTTTTGAAGGAGACGGCAAAGAGGTTGTGTAATCTTTGAAAAATCCTTGATAAATCACCTATAGAATCCTGCATGTCCAAGAAAAGAACGAACCTCTCTCACCGAAATAGGAGAAGGTAACTAGCGTACAAGATCTATTTTTGACTTATCAACCTCAATTCCTTTTTCAGAGATTATGTGACCCAAAACTATGCCTTGTTTTACCATGAAATGACATTCTTCCCAATTTAAAACAAGGTTAGTTTCAATGCATCTTTTCAATATTAAGGTCAGATTATCCAAGCAATCATCAAAGGATTTACCAAACACACTAAGATCATCCATAAAGACCTCAATGATCTTTTCAACATAATCTGAAAATATACTTACCATGCATCTTTGGAATGTGGCTGGTGCATTGCATAAACCAAATGGCATGCAACGATAAGCAAAGGTACCAAAGGGGCACGTGAAAGTGGTCTTTTCTTGATCCTCCGGGGCTATTACAATCTGATTATACCCTGAATATCCATCAAGAAAACAATAAATGCATAACCAGCTAATCTTTCAAGAATTTGATCAATGAATGGCAAAGGGAAATGATCCTTCCTTGTGGTGGCGTTGAGCTTCCTATAATCAAGGAAAACTCTCCAACCGGTTTGGATACGGGTAGCCACAAGCTCATTCTCTTTGTTATTCACCACAGTGATGTGAAAATTAACTTGACACACAAATTAAACCCTATTGTTGACAATTGTAGTAAAGATGTAAGTAGGGATCGTTCTAGACCGGGGATTAACTAGGGATGTAATCAACAAATATGAGACTTAAAAACACTAAATTAGACTCTATAGACTCAAAACTGACTCAAAACACTCAAAACAACAACAAGCAATCAAAAAGACTCAATTCTAGACCTAACAAGTGATTCCAACGAAAATCAAACTTAATTTGACTCAAAAACTAAAAGAAAACATATTTTGACCCAAATAACAAGACTCAATGAAAGGGTTTTGTTTTGACGAATTTAAGAACTCAAAAGAGAAACTTTGCATAAAACACTTTATAAAACGAATTTGGTGAATTGATAAGGGTGAAAGGCTAGTTAGAGGGTCCTTCTCCACACATGACATATGCATACAAACCAATTTCTAGTTATTATTCCTTTAGACTATGATTAAGAACACCCCAAGTTAACCGTGATAGCATAAATTAACCATCAGATTTTCCTTAATTCGTTGAATTGGATGGAATACGCATCGCAACCAAATTATCCTTATCAAGTTCCCTAACTATGAAAAGCATGATAGAAAAACATATCAAAGGTCATTAAGTTCTTTGAAAACCATAAGCATTGACGAGGCATTCGTAACTATGAAAAGCATGATACTCCTGCCTAGGATTTACTTAACACAATCATGACTAGTGACTTCCACTACTTGTGAATATAAGTTCATAACGATTAGGTGAAACTCCCTTATACTCTAGCATCAAGTTCATGCATACAAATTAAGTGTCGACCCTCAACCCACATACATAAACAAGTTTTGATAACTCAGATAAGCAAATCACATTCAAGACTCAAGAAACAATAACTGGACGTAATCAGTTCATATAAAACATATAATCATGGCTTCGAATTCACCTCTAACTAAAAAGAAATTAGTTCCACATGTCTAACATAGTTGAAAAGCAATC
The DNA here is from genome assembly GCA_024362995.1 of Heteromeles arbutifolia. Taxonomy (NCBI): domain Eukaryota; kingdom Viridiplantae; phylum Streptophyta; class Magnoliopsida; order Rosales; family Rosaceae; genus Heteromeles; species Heteromeles arbutifolia. The sequence continues at coordinate 22,755,470 of JANCRC010000012.1, forward strand.
TAAAATAAACATTGAACTAAAACTAAGGATAGAAAAAACCCAGAAACGCTCCAACACTCCAAAGTAGGATGTGGCACTCCCTTGGATGGTGGCACGGCACAAAGCTCATCTTCTCCTTCCTTTCTTGCTGCGGCACTTGATGAATTTCTGTGTATATGGTGTGAATTGTGGTGGTGGATGGATGTAGGTGAGTTGTGGTGAAGGATGGGTAGTTATTTATGTAGCACAAAGGGTTGTATTTATAGGGAGAAGGGAAGGCACGAAATTGGGTGAGAAAATGACTAGGGTGCACCAAAATCTGATGGGAAAAGGGTTGCACAATCCTCGGAGGAAAGGGATTGCAGGTTGTAGAGCTTTTAGAAGAGGGAGAGGCGCCAGATTTATAGGACAAGGGATAAGTCTTCTAGAAAGCATGTTTTGTGGCTGATTTCTAGGAGAACAATGGATAAGGTGCGGCACCTTTTTAGGAACAGGTAAACCTTCTAGAAATCAGGTTTTTAGGTCCCCTTGCAGCTGGAATTAAGGTGAAAAAGATTAGGACAGGATAAGATAAGATAAGGCTAAGATAAGGTTTGGATAAGATAAGGCTATTTGGATAATGTTTTGGATAATGTCTCATTCTTTTGAGCTGATTCCTTATCTTCTTTGTCTTGGATTAATTTCTTCAACTCTTTTGCACATTCCTAGCCTGTCTTGAACTTCAAATTCGTCCATCCACCTTGCTCCATGCATGTGATATCCATTCTTGGCCCAAAACTGCTCTAAAATGCTCTAAAATGCACTTTCTTGCCAACTTTGCCAATTGGACCCAAATACACGAAAATAGCTTAAATCACTATAATAAATGGAAACTAACTAAGTAAATGCAAGGAAACAAGCTAACTAAGTCGCATAAATATGCTCCTATCAAATTCCCCCACACTTAGCTTTTGCTAGTCCTTGAGCAAAACAAACAAAACAAAAAAAACATAACCTAAACCTTCCAACGATCGCCTCAAGGATTTCCAATGAAACATAACATGTTAAAAATCACTACTCACATAGATTTTAGTTATCCCTACCCTCGAACTCGTACTTAATCGTAGTAGCCACCTACTAGCTCGCATTTAATCAATTAAAACAACATTTTGAAAGTAGTAACATGCCTTAGAGAATCCCTCAATTCCTTACAAGATTTACACTCTATTTTCACACAGATTTTCTAACTACACTCCCTACACTAGGTATATGTGAGAAGATTGATGTAAACATGTAGACTAACACTTACATATGTTATAACAAAGAAGGCACTTTCTGGAATTATTAATGCACATATGTATATGATCTCATGAACGGAATGCTACTACTTAGATGCAAGAACCAGAGACACCATATGCTCAAACCAATCTCAAACTCCACATATTGAAACACATAACAATTAAGATAGAAGTCTAAGGGTTGTAACGGGGCTAACGTATTGGCTAACAAAGAAAGGTAAAAGATAAACAAAGGTTCTTAAAGAAATAGTAAGCAAAGCAATGAAATCAACACTTAGACTTCACTCTTGAATGCAGCAAATAACTTGAAACACTAAGGGGATTTCGTACAACTTAGGGTCATATTCAAACTTTTTGGACCCTTTCTTCAACAACCAACACTTGTGAGCTCATTCTCACTTATTTCACAACTCTTTTTTTTTTCTTTTTCATGTGACGCGTGCCCTTTTCATTGTTTGGCACACTCAATGTACTACTTTACAGCTTCCCAACAAAAGACTTTCTCCCACACTTGATTTTTGCATAATGTGGATCAAAAGGAATTCCCTCTAAGTCATGCTCCACTATACTTTAAGAACAAGGGTATGGATGGTCCTAAACTAGGCTAGGTAAGGATAATGTGGGCTAACAAAGAAAATAGGCTAAATAAGTCTCAAAAGGGGTTAAACCTGCAAAACATATGAAAAGGGTTAAGGCTTTTTGGCTCTGGTTTTAACTAAACAACTTCATCTTGTTATTTGTTATGCTAATTGATTTTATGCTTTGAATGAAACGGACATGAGTTCTAGTATTTGGAACTATAGTGATGAAAACTCATTCTAAGTAGCAACCAAGCAAAGAAATAATGAGATCATGCAATGACTTTAGAAAACAAGAATATCAAGATTAATAACTCTCCAAATAACGTATAGGCTCAAGTCTCTCAAGGTTGTAGCGTTAGTTTGAGTTTCTTCCTTCAAGCATGTTACAAAAACTAATTTTTTTCCTTTTGTGATTACATGTGTATTCGTAAACAACAACTAAAACTAAGCATAAACCAAAGAGCATATCAAACTTCCATCCATGTTTGTAACTTTCTTCAACAGTCATGCAATTAAAAACCAAATCCTCATCATTGTGTTGGAAGGTATCCTAAGACACAACACACAAAAACGACTCTTTTTGGTATTTTTCAAAACTTTTTTCTATTTTTTATTCAAATGTTCGTATTTTTCTTTCAAGACACATAAAAACACTTCAAAACACACTAAAAATACTCAAAAACAGTGAAAACAACTTTAGAAGTGATAGGTGATAAAATCCCACGAAAATCAATAAAAAACATCTTCCAAAACTCCTTTCGGGTATGCATTAGATCGATCAGCTAATTGAATAATAACACCATCATTTTTAAGCTCTCCTAGATTCATAGATGCATAAACAGAATATGGCATGACATTAATTGATGCACCTAAATCTAGCATAGCATGTTCAAACCTTGTATTACCAATTACACAAGGGATAGTGAAACTACCTGGATCTTTGCATTTAGGTGGCAGCTTTCTTTGCAACATTGCAGAGACATTTTCACTTACATGTGCCACCTCTTTCTCCCGAATCCGTTTCCTTGTTGTACAAAGCTTCTTCAAAAACTTAGCGCACTTCGGGACTTGCTTTATAGCATCAAGGAGCAGGATACTGACTTGCATTTTCCTAAAGGTCTCTAGAATGTCTTGTTCATTCTCTTCGTTCCTCACTTGCATAAACCTGCTAGGGAAAGGCAAATTTGGTGGAATTTGATAGGAGCATATTTGAAGGAAAATTTGTGAAAAACATGTTCATTTGAGCAACATCTATGGCATGCAATTAACAATTAAAGGCGGAATCATGCTTGTATGCACTCAAAACAAAACATTACCCATGAAATTCAAAGCCTAGTAGTTATGGTGAACCATGACTCAACTCAAATCTTAAAGAAAGGAGTTGAGAAACTTTTATACCTTCGAAGCACCTCTTTGCTTAGCAAAGGTTAATCACCCATGTGAGGGCCTTCTTTCCTTTGTCTCCTTGCTCCTTGGCTCCATGGATATGGATGGAAGAATTGATTCTCCAAAAGTCCCCAAGGTAGGAGACCTCTAATTTTCGACACCAAGGATGGTGAAGGAAGAAGATGAGTGACCTTGGAGGAGGAATGATTGCTAGCTAATCCCCTCCAAGGGGGCCGGCCTCCTAGAGAGAAAGGGAGAGAGATGTTCTCTCCAATTTTCCCCAAAAGAAACCCTAAATGAATTTTGGCTATAAAGTTCTTTATATAGTCCCTTCAATTAAGTGACTAAAAGAACCACAAACCCTTTTCTTCTCTATATGGCCAGCCTCCTTAAGGCTATGGGCTGTTTGGGCCCTTTTGGGTATTTAGTCAATAAGTTGTCATACAACTTATGTTAATGGTCTTGACATTCCAAGCCCATTGGGCCTTGAGGCCCAAAACTAACCCGAGGTCTAAAACGAACTCATTCGTTTGATTAATTAACATATTAATTAATCCTAGCCATAAATAATTAAACCATTTAATTATCCTTACTCATCTTCGTTATATCCTTCAATCATTACCTTACACGGTGTGCGATCCATTAGGTTCCTTTTAGCGAGGCAGTGGGCGATTAGAACTCTTACTAATCGATTGTGAATTGAAACTTACTTTCAATTCTCCCTTTAGTGATTATACATCTTTAGGGCTTCCACAAGCCATGAGTGACACCTAGCAGTATGTCATGGCTACCCAAGCTAATCAGAAGAGGTTGGAGAACCTATTCAGTTTGGGATTACAATGCAATACGGTCTTTCTCTAATACAATACTCTTGACCACATTGTTTGGATTAATAGTTTATTCATGTCTACTATCCAATGTGATTCTCTTGCTTATATGATTACCTTGAATGTGATTTGGAACAAATTCCTAAATCTCATTCATACTCTGGCCAGAGATTCTAAATCATATCATAGAGTATTCTCCCTCAACGTTTGAAGGTTAGAGATCCCTTGTTGCGCATTCACTTGCCTCCATGGCTAAGTGGCTTAACCCCAACTATGCCGTGGACACCCTCTGATGGAGTGACTTTGACATAGTCAAAGATCAAGGACCTAACCACAAGACAACAATGATGCCTCAGGTCAAATGACTACTTTGCATTATCCCAACCAGGAGTTCTCATGTGACATGAGTATGAGAACTCCTCGTTGATCGCGTTCAGTGGACTCATTTACTATTGAGCACCTACGTACTTATCTTGGTGTCAATCACACCAATGAGTTGAGACGAATCACTCTCCCTAAGAGAAGACATAGCACGTACTGATCTTGACGGACTGTCAATGCCCAATTGGCAATCCTATGATCAGGAACATTTAGGATATGTATACGAAAGAGAATAGTCTCATGAATCTAACTTCTTTAGATCACATTCCCCTTATTACATATTCCTTGGACTTATCGTTTAAGCATATAACATTTATATGAGACGGCTTAAAACAATAATCTTTGCCCTTTATATTAAACTAGATTAGTTTAACATGTGAAATGTCCGTAAAGTATCATCATATGATTGGTTTTAGGGCACATTTCCAACAATCTCCCACTTATACTAGAGCCAATCAGCTTGGTCATCAGTGATGATACCTCTTCTGTAGTCATTTCAAAAATGGCTGAGTAGTAGGCCTAGACAATGGATATCTATATGTTATCCATAGAAGCAACCTTGAGAATAACGACATCACCATTATACATGATTCTTAATCATGTGGTTTAGTCTCTCATTTGAGTTCGGATCTTGATGAGACCTTGATTCCATGGCTTGAGCTATCACCCCATTAGTGTCGTAGTGTCGGCACACTACAGACACTTTCTGGTTGGAACCGAATGGAGAGTTCATAAATGAACTTTCCCATCCAAACAACATTGTTGTAAACTTCTATATGGCGATATATATTTTGCATTCATGATGGAAGACACTAAAGTCATTACCATTAATGTTTCCACCCAAATATCTCTTCAGTCATAATAAAGAGATATCCAATTATCTCTTCATTCAAAATGAAGAGACATCCAATGATGGATACGATATTAGATTCATAATCTAATACTTTTACGCTTCCATTGCGTTACTCTAATTCTTCCTCATTCTTGAGGAATCTATCCTTTAGTATTTCTTAAATACATAAGGACTCACTTGACAGTTGCCTTGGTTCTGATCCTGGGCTTGCATTGATATCGTCTTGTACCAATCTTGGTACAACTCATATCAACGCTTTTCATACAATATGAAATACATAAATCACCTTTCTGCGTACGCATAAAGGATTCTATTTACGCATTAATTCTTTGGGAGTCAAAGTGGTACGATCCCTTTGTGAAGAGCAACTTCCTAGTCTTACTAGAATTGTCCTTCTGACTAAAGTTTATCATCATATGGGAAACTTCCTAGCATCTTTTGTCTATCATTAGGGATTGATATAATCAAATTATATATACTGAAATCTATCATTATGGATTTCCATCCCATGTATATTGACTATGTCTCCCATATACATTATATCATTATAGAACGTTTAAAGTCATAACTTTTAAGGAAGAAGAATTCCATTCATTTCTAAAATTAATATATCATATATATGTTCAAATTTAGGAATACGATTAACTCCCACTAATCTTTTGTAAACCTAGTAAACAAAAGATTCATTTACATCTTTATGAGAAATCAAACGATTTGATCTTTCTCTCATAAGACGCTTACAGCTCCCACTAGCTTGCTAAGATTAATGATGGATGGATCTTTACAACTTACACGTCTTGTGATTCTTAGTTTTAGACATATATTATCAAGACTATCTTGGTAATGGTTTCGGAAACCCATATTATGTCCAAACATTCAATCACCGTTTAGTTGTAGTTAGCAATCCTCGAATTAATGGAAACCAAGACTACGTCAAAGATGGTTTCTTCCAAGTCAACCAATCTCTTTGATTGTAGTCACCTTAAGCTACCAATTAGCTACGAAGGTTTCATTATTTCGGGTCAAATGGTACTATACCATTTCCTTGAGTAAATGTTGTATATACACTCAATGTAGTCATAAGGATTTTCATTCTTATTTCTTTCGAATTAAGAGGTGTAACTCTATGACATGGTCATAAAGTTCAAACCATTCAACTGAGACGGTTTATAAATCCTTCTCAACTACATTTGGAGCTTGTGGTGTAGGAACTAGGTTGTTATATTTGTTGATCATCATCTTGTCACTCAAAGAACCCATTCTTTGAGTTCTATCTCTCGTTCATTTGCTCTATCTTAGGCAAATCCTACTGTAGGATTACAATGAACTACCCAACAAATAACATTTATTAGTTGGTTTATATAAGTGATATCCAAAAGTTAATTTAAGGATATCCCACAAGATTGTTCTCAAACAAATATTGCTTATTAGCACACAACCCCAAATCTTAACACGATTAAGACTTGTCTTTCTTTCCAACTACATCCTATGGAGTTATGAAAATTTTGGAAGATCTTCTAATTGACAATCATATTGTCTTAGAAGTATATATATCCTATATATGTGGGTAATTGATAACATCCAACGAACTAAGTCTTATTCAAGTTCGTTATTCTCCTAATGGAGAAATCCGTTATCTTATGATGCTACTTTCCTTGATTTCTATCAAGGAAACTCTTCTAAAGTGTTATATTTCCTTGGATCAAATCTAAGGAGGTAAATACTTTAGACGTCTTACTCATCAACTTTCATTCTTGAATTCTTTGAAACCTTTTGCAAAGTATTCGGACTTTTGTTTATTCAAAATAAACGATAGTCCAACCGAGAACGATCTTCGGTGAATGTCATACAACATGAGTAGTATTATGTTGTGGACAAGTGCCACTAACATCTAAGTGAATTAACCTCAACTACTTTGTGATTCTTTCTTCTTTCCTAAAGAATAAAGATTTGAACATTTCGCCTCTATACAATTTCAACAAGAAGGCATTGGATCCGGACCTAACGATCCAAAGTATCCATCTATGACCAACTCATAATTTATATTTTTAGAGGTGTCACAACTAAGTTGGGATTAGTCACTACCTTGCAAGCTTTTGGGTTTTAAGCATCGTTATATTCTAAACAGTTAGCACTACCACATTATCTCTACTATAGAGACAATCAATTAAATTATAATAATCCAATCATTGATTAATAAAGAACAATGCTTTGTCAAACAAAACATTCATCCATATCTTATAGTGACGGAATTAAGTTCCTTATTCAAATTGGGATGTAAAGACAATCTTTGTTTTTCCAATTTCTTTGGTAGTTCATATGAGGAAGTAAGTACTATCTGCTTTCGCAGAGATCTATATTTGATTCACGTTCTGAATGTGAAGTACTTTCTCTTCTCTCATTAATCTTCTACTTCTTATTAGCCACACTTTTACAACGATTGTAAAAACATTAGTTACTAATACGGAATCAAGCATTCAAGTAGAAGAACTAACTGTTTTGAACTATTCAAGAACAAATTACAACACCTTCGAAAGGTGTGTTCTTGACACTTGCAAGACATTTCTTGCATATACCCCTTCCAATGTCCATCCTTTCATAAAGAAAGTTTGTTCCCTTGGAGTTATTTTGCCTTCTTCATTTGACTTCTCCCTTGACTACAATAGTTATGGTCCCTAAACTCCCACTGTTTCTCTTGAAACTTATTTCAATTGTGTTAAACACATCAAACGATTTGGAGAGCGTACGGCTATTGTTCACTATAAAGTTTACTACAAACTTAGTGAACAATATGGATAGGGACACAAAGGTGAAGTCCTAGCCTAGTTTCCCTCTCGTGAAGTGGTTTAACACTTCAACACTCAATGATTCAAAATCATCATAAGTCCATATTGATGGACTATTTTTGTCAACCAACCATCTTGTTCTAAAGAAGATTACAAACTTTCAAGAGTTGTTCAAGGCAACTCTCATTTCTTCATACAACAATTTGTAAGTGAAGAATCATGGAACGTTAAGTGTCCATGCCCTCGTGCTTACTTCTCAAGTTCCTTGTTCATTTAACAAAGAAACATGCACTAGTGTTTGCATAAACTAAGGGTTGTTCTAAGCAACTCTTATTTCTTCATACAACGATTTGTAAGTGAAGAACTATGACACAAAAAGTGTTCATGTCTTTGTGCTAATCTTTATAAGTTCCTTTGTTCATACAACAAAGGAATAAGCATTGGTTGTTTGTGTTGTCCCCTTTATGATAGACTTATCTAACATGTTCTTCCAATGATACATTATCAATAGGAAAATTGTGAGGATGAGACTACTTAGGCACATATGCAATCCATTCAAGACAATCTATGGGATTGTGGTACCAAGTCCGGAAACTAAAGCCTTTGGCTTTTCATTGTCAAGTTTTGGATAGCGTTTGCAAATATATTGGTAAATAAATACATAACAAATATAAATTGATTGATTTTAAGCCATTTGATCCGGGTCTTTAAATCAAATAGCACCACCCACTATTTTCGGCAAATTCCATATCCCTCATCGGAATTCGAGAGTTTTGGAGAAAACTCTTAGTAGGGTATGGGAGGCTCACTATTACCAAGCCCACCTCACAATGATATGATGTTGGCTAGCAACAATAATAATGAGAGAGTATGCTTACTCATTTACATCTAATGTAAGTACCCATCTTATTTGGCCTCTAGAGAATGAAACGTCACAATGATATGATGTTGGCTCCATTGCACTTAGTTAAGTCATTCCCACCATGCAAGTTCGAGTAGGGGTTCAAGAACAACCTCACAATGATATGATGTTGATCATTCTCGTTGCCTACCTTCACAACATCATGTATGCATATAGGACTCTTCCTGAGTGTAAGCACGCACTTTGTACTCCCCCATGATAGGGTGAAGTCGGTGTACGAGTCACAAACGATCGGAGCCTACCACGGTGGAAGGCCACGAAAGAGTGTTCAAAGCACTCTCACGCCTATCAACTTAATAATGGTTTAGTTGAGGGCTTTAGGTCTCATCACATATAAGCATTTATTTTAATCTTATTAAAATAATTTGGTCCTATTACAACTATTGGTCCATTTGATTGATTTAGTAGTATATGATACTCCCACTAAGCTTGTAAAACGGTTTTTAAAGCAAGAGTATATGGTACTACTAACATAAGCTTTGCATTCATTGATGGCCTATATAGTTACCTTAGGGCCTTAGGATGACTATGAACCTTTGATTCGATCCAACACGAGCCTAGTGTTGGATCTCGGTCTAGGGATGGTGATTGATTTTAGTTACGCATTTAATCATATTAAGGCGTGTTTCTCCTATTGGGCGTTGGACCCAACTACTCCAATTTCATGCATATCAAATAAACAAGAAATGAGTACTTCAAAGTAAAGAAGAGCTTATGCTCTTTTACAACATTTGATCAAAACAAATTACTTTAAAGTAAAGAAGAGCTTCTGCTCTTTTACAACATTTGATCATATCAAATTACAACCAAAATTAATCTACACATTCCCATGGTTCAAACAAATTTGAGACGGCCTTTCACATAGCTCAATTATCGTAGGCTTAGGTTCATAATCACCATTTCTTTAATTAATTAACGCTTTAACTAATTAAACTTGAATGCAACATTTTCATTTGGTTTTTGTATCCATAGAATTGATTTAAATAGAGCTAAAAGAAATGAAAATCCAATTCTCATTTAAAGATACAAAACTATTTTGTTCTGTACTAATTTGGGCCAAAAAACAATAACCTCAACCATTGGGCTATGTTGCAAAACACAAACTTTTGGGGTCACTTTGTAAAAACACAAAAGTCCACTATTTCATGTAATTACAACTAGAACCCAAAAATTTCAACAAATGCAAAAACTTCATTAAAGGAGCAAAACAATTTGTCCTTTAGTGATTTTGGGCCTTTACGTAAAAACGTAAACTTTTGGGTCAAAGTACAAATACACAAAAGTAACAAAACTTTATGTAATTGCATAAAAGCCCCAAAATTACTCCCTTTGAAGGAGTGGCCGGCCAAGGAGTAGTGTGAGTGATGTGTGTGAGTTGATTTTTAGGTTTGAAAGGTGATGGAAATGTGTAAGTGATTGGTATGGTGTGAATAGTAAAAGAAGTATGAGTGTGTAAGAGAAGTACCAATCATGTACAAAAAATTCAAACACACTTTCAAATTTCAAACACATTTTCATGATAAAAATCACACCAACCAACACAAAACAAAGACTTTATGTAAACAACCAAAACTTTGAATCAAACCACCAAACTTTTTGTTCTTGGTAAGAACATCAAGAACATTGAAGAACACACATGAAAACTCATAAGAGCTCCATGAATGTCTTCACTCAATAAAATTCAAAATTTCACTACTCAAAAAAAGGGGTTAACATCCTAGGGTACTTAGGGGTTCCAAAAGTCACTTTAAAACACTTTTAACAAGACAAACATGAACCCAAAAATCCACCCTTTGGATTTGGCCGAATTTCCCCATAAACATGGCACCAAATTTTAGCTCCAAAATTCACGCTCATATGAACTACATCTACAACATTTGAGATGGCAATTACAACATTCAAATCACAAACTATGAACTACAAAACCCAAAAGGATTCACCAACTACTAGACCTAGGCTCTGATACCACTTGAAGGAAAATTTGGGAAAAACATGTTCATTTGAGCAACATCTATGGCATGCAATTAACAATTAAAGGCGGAATCATGCTTGTATGCACTCAAAACAAAACATTACCCATGAAATTCAAAGCCTAGTAGTTATGGTGAACCATGACTCAACTCAAATCTTAAAGAAAGGAGTTGAGAAACTTTTATACCTTTGAAGCACCTCTTTGCTTAGCAAAGGTTAATCACCCATGTGAGGGCCTTCTTTCCTTTGTCTCCTTGCTCCTTGGCTCCATGGATATGGATGGAAGAATTGATTCTCCAAAAGTCCCCAAGGTAGGAGACCTCTAATTTTCGACACCAAGGATGGTGAAGGAAGAAGATGAGTGACCTTGGAGGAGGAAGGATTGCTAGCTAATCCCCTCCAAGGGGGCCGGCCTCCTAGAGAGAAAGGGAGAGAGATGTTCTCTCCAATTTTCTCCAAAAGAAACCCTAAATGAATTTTGGCTATAAAGTTCTTTATATAGTCCCTTCAATTAAGTGACTAAAAGAACCACAAACCCTTTTCTTCTCTATATGGCCGGCCTCCTTAAGGCTATGGGCTGTTTGGGCCCTTTTGGGTATTTAGTCAATAAGTTGTCATACAACTTATGTTAATGGTCTTGACATTCGAAGCCCATTGGGCCTTGAGGCCCAAAACTAACCCGAGGTCTAAAACGAACTCATTCGTTTGATTAATTAACATATTAATTAATCCTAGCCATAAATAATTAAACCATTTAATTATCCTTACTCATCTTCGTTATATCCTTCAATCATTACCTTACACGGTGTGCGATCCATTAGGTTCCTTTTAGCGAGGCAGTGAGCGATTAGAACTCTTACTAATCGATTGTGAATTGAAACTTACTTTCAATTCTCCATTTAGTGATTATACATCTTTAGGGCTTCCACAAGCCATGAGTGACACCTAGCAGTATGTCATGGCTACCCAAGCTAATCAGAAGAGGTTGGAGAACCTATTCAGTTTGGGATTACAATGCAATACGGTCTTTCTCTAATACAATACTCTTGACCACATTGTTTGGATTAATAGTTTATTCATGTCTACTATCCAATGTGATTCTCTTGCTTATATGATTACCTTGAATGTGATTTGGAACAAATTCCTAAATCTCATTCATACTCTGGCCAGAGATTCTAAATCATATCATAGAGTATTCTCCCTCAACGTTTGAAGGTTAGAGATCCCTTGTTGCGCATTCACTTGCCTCCATGGCTAAGTGGCTTAACCCCAACTATGCCGTGGACACCCTCTGATGGAGTGACTTTGACATAGTCAAAGATCAAGGACCTAACCACAAGACAACTATGATGCCTCAGGTCAAATGACTACTTTGCATTATCCCAACCAGGAGTTCTCATGTGACATGAGTATGAGAACTCCTCGTTGATCGCGTTCAGTGGACTCATTTACTATTGAGCACCTACGTACTTATCTTGGTGTCAATCACACCAATGAGTTGAGACGAATCACTCTCCCTAAGAGAAGACATAGCACGTACTGATCTTGACGGACTGTCAATGCCCAATTGGCAATCCTATGATCAGGAACATTTAGGATATGTATACGAAAGAGAATAGTCTCATGAATCTAACATCTTTAGATCACATTCCCTTTATTACATATTCCTTGGACTTATCGTTTAAGCATATAACATTTATATGAGACGGCTTAAAACAATAATCTTTGCCCTTTATATTAAACTAGATTAGTTTAACATGTGAAATGTCCGTAAAGTATCATCATATGATTGGTTTTAGGGCACATTTCCAACAATATTTATGCAACTTAGTTGGCTTGTTTCTTGGCATTTGTGTTGTTAGTTCTTAGTAATTTTTGTATTTTAAGCTATTTTCGTGTGTTTGTAGGTCTAAAGTGTAAAGTAAGCAAGGAAGTGCATTTTGGTGCATTTTGAACCAGTTTTGGGCATTGGATGGTTAGCTTATGCTTGGAGCTAAGTGGATGGACGAAATTGAAGATCAAATGAGCTTAGGATCAAATGAAGAATGAAGAGTTCAAAATTGGAAGCCAAGGTTTCTAAAGTTGGAAGTTTCTATTTGTGAAGGTTTCCATTTGTGGAGGTTTCCATTTTGGGGTTTCCAAAACATGGAGGTTGCCTAATTACTCATTCTAGAAGCCCAAAATTGTACCTAACATATTCCCTTTTTGTTTCAATCCTTGCTGCACAAGGGAGAGGTTTTCTTGCCTATTTTCTGTCATAAAACACATTTCTCTTTTATTCTAATCCTTGCTTCACAAGGGAGAGGTTTTCTTGCCTATTTTTTGCCCAAAAATACTTCCCTTTTCTCTTACAAATCAATGCTACACCTTCTTTCCCTTTTTCTCTTAATTTCTAACATTTAAAACACATTCCTTTTCTTTCCTACATATTCTTCCGAATTTCACATTCTTATTCTCTTTGATTTTCTAATTCTTTCTTACCTATTAAATTGTGGAACCAAAATAGCTAAGTATTGAACCTTTCCTATTATTTTCTGAGTACCCTAGCCCTTTAAATAAAGCTTGTTGCATGATAGGAGCATATTTATGCGACTTAGCTAGATTATTTTCATGCATTTACGTTGTTATTTCTTAGTTATTTTAGTCTTTTAAGCCATTTTCGTGTGTTTTCAGGTTCTAAGGACAAAGTATGCAAAAAGGTGCATTTTGGAGCCTTTTGGAGCAAAATTGGGCTTAGAGTGGTTATTACATGCTTGCAGCAAGGTGGATGGACGAAATTGAAGACCAAAAGAGGCTAGAAAGGTGCTAGAAGTCAAGAGAAATCAGTTTGGAAGCTTGGAAGACAAAGAAAAACACAAATTGACCCACTCCTACAAAGGTGGCACCTTGTCCCCTTTGTGTTCCCTCCTTGTCTCCTCTTGTACAACATTTTCCCTTGCCATGTCTCCTTATCCCTAAACCATGTAAAAACCTTTCCTTTTCCCTTTAGGACATTGCAAAACATGTTCCCTTATCCCTTAGGATCCAGCCACACCTTTCCCTTCACATTCTTTACCTTGCCGCACAAGATAACCCATTCCCTTTAGAATTAGGACCTTTGCTGCACCTAAATCAGGAAGGAAATCCTTTTTCCTTGCCTTGCAAGGCATTCCCTTGCCCTTTCCCTCTCAGCCGCACCTTGTTACCTATTTCCTTTGGGATTTTGGTTCTAACTTCCTATTTCCTTTAAGTTTTAGAATAATTCCTGATTACCTAATTTAATTTGGAGCCTTGTTCTTTAACTACCAAGTCTTGCCGCACCTAGGAGGATCTATTCATTCACCCATTCATCCATTCACGCCAGAAATCAATCTACAACTCTGCCGCAACTCCCATTCAACCTGAAACACATTCCTGACCCCAAAACACATCCTATACACTTCACCCACCTTTGTGCCCCAGCAAGGAGAAAGAAGGAAGGACTCTTGGATGTTCAAGCTTGATTGTTGGAGCATTCTAGGTGTAATTCGTTCTATGTTTATAATGTTTAATTTCTTTTCCTTTCGTTTTCCTGTGAACATAAGTGGCTAAACCCCTTTTGGCTAGGGGTGATTTCAAAGCCATGATTATGTGTGCAATTTGAGTTGATAAATTCCAGTTATGAATTCTTGAATCGTGAATGCAATTGGTTTAACTGTTTGATTGATAACTTATTTGTGTTTGTTGATTGAGGGTCGACACTTAATTGGCATGCATAAATCTTATGCTAGAGTATAAGGGAGTTTCACATAATCGTTACAAACTTATATGCATATGTAGTGAAGGTTGCTAGTCACGATCGCGTTAAGTTCAATTCCTAGCATGAGTGACATGATGTCATAGTTGCAAGTGCTTTGTCAATGCTTATGATTTTCATTGAACGTAATGATCTTTGATTGTATCTCTATTATGATGTCATGTAGGGGACTTTTGAAGAATGCTTTGGGTTGTCGAATGATGTCATCCAATCCAATAATACAAGGAAAATCTGAGGGTTAACTAGTGATGTCATGGTTAATTTGGGGCATTGTCATTCATAATTCAATGAAGGAGTAACTGGAAATTGATTCGTTTGCATACATGTCATGTGTGGAGAAAGAGCCTCTAGCTAGCCCATCATCCATCTAATTTCCCAAATTTGTTTTAAAAGCTGTTTAGTTTTACAATCTGTTTGTTTTACTTAAAATCGTCCAAAGCAAAACCCCCATTTACTTTCTTGTTTCAAATAGCTTTAAACTTGTTTTGTTTGTGTTTTTAAGTGTTTTAAGTCAAACCCAACCCTTATTTTCGTCCAAAATTGTGTTTGGTGTCAGAAACTGCCTAGTTAGTGTTTTTAGGCAGTTTTGAGTGTTTTTAGCTTATTTTGAGTCTTGTGAACTTGTCTTGAGTCTTTTGAGTCTTTTCAAACGTTTTTAACTTTGTTTTAATGTTTTTGAGTCAGTTTTGAGGTTTTAGCAAGCCCTCCTAATCCTCGGTCTAGAATGATCCCTACTTGCATCTTTACTACAATTTGACAACAAGAGGGTTTAATTTGTGTGCTTAACTTATTTCGCATCAAATTTTTGGCGCCATTGCCGGTGCTAATCCCCTGTTGTTTTATTTTTTATTTTTTATTTTCGTGTGTGTCAAGTTTAGGTTCTGATTCTAGTTTGTTTTCTTTGATTTCAGGTACTAGTTTATGACTCGTAGTTCTCAAGCAGTTCATGAGCATATCCTGGATTTTGACCACGATTTTGAACGAACCTTGAGGAAAAGAAAGAATCCAGAACCTCACCCACCTAGTTCAAGTTCTGAAATTGAGGTTGAAGAGTAAGAAAAGGCCGAATCTGAGGAGATAGAGGAGGCCGAGGAAATACGAGTCATGGCAGCGGACAATCGAACAATCAAGGAGCTTTCTGTTTCGGGATTGGACAATGCCGCACCTCTATGCATCCAATACACCACGGCTGCTCAAGGCAAGACTGAGGAGTTCGAGTTGAAGTCAAGCTTGCTGCACCACATTCCAAAGTTCCATGGGCTATCCATGGAGGATCCAAACAAGCACGTGAACGAATTTGAAGTGGTTTGTTCAAGCATGACCCCAGTTAATGTTGATGGCAGCATATTAATGATGAAAGCCTTTCCATTCTCACTTATGGACAAGGCTAAGGATTGGTTGTATGAATTGGCGCCCGGAACGGTTACTTCGTGGGAGAGCATGAAACGAGCATTCTTGGAGAAATTTTTCCCAACTTCAAGAGTCATTCTCTTGAGGAAACGGAACAGTGGCATCCAACAAAATCAAGATGAATCGTTTCCAGCTTATTATGAGCGTTTTAAAACTCTTGTTGCTTCATGTCCACAACATCAAATGAATGAGGAGCTGCTCATTCCATATTTCTACGAAGGACTCCTCCCCATTGAACGCCAAATGCTAGATGCCTCGGCGGGTGGTGCGTTGGTTGACAAAACCCCGGTGGCTGCAAAAAAGCTAATTGCAAACCGAGCCCATAATGCACAACAATATGAAGGTGTTGGGCAAAGAGACCTCCCACGACAACAAGTAAATGAGGTAAGTGCCATTTCTAATTTGCAATCTCAAATAACTAACCTTACTTCTATGTTTTCACAGTTTATGGAAAGATGCAAAACGCAAGGAATGTGCTCCAGTGTGTGTGGCGTATGCTCCATTCAAGGCCACCAATCTGAGAAGTGTCCTCAATTGATTGAGAATGGTGGATGGGAAAGTGCAAACGCCATTGGCTATCAAGGCCCAAATCAGCCCCGATATGATCCATATGCCAACACTTACAATCCGGGATGGCGTGACCACCCAAATTTCAAATGGAAGGAGTCTCAACAACCTCAAGAAATTTGGCCAACACCCCCTGGGATATACCCAAGGCCCTATGGGCCAACGCAACCTCAACCACAACCTACTTAAACTAATTCAAGTACATCCATGGATAATGATCAAGTTGTTCAATTACTAACCTCTTTGGTGCAGGGGCAGCAAAATCAAACCAAAACAATGCTCAATCAAGCTAAGGAGGTGGATAAGTTGAAGAAACAAATAGGCCAAATGGTGGAGTTCATGGGGCAATTCCGAGAAGAAGGCAAACTTCCTAGCTCAACCATTGTGAATCCAAAGGGAGGATTTGAATCCACCAAGGCCATTATGTTGAGAAGTGGAAAAGAAGTTGGAACAGACCCCCAAGCATCAAAATCTGCCCAAACGGAAGACTAGAAGCTGCAATAAGAAGAGGATATCCAACACACACCCACGGCAAGGAAGGAAACAACCTTGCCGTGCACTCCTAGCTTCCCTAAATCGTCCACCACAGGTAAGTTGGGTTCAAATTGTGTTAATTCTAACCTTATTCCATTCGATGTATCCTTTCCTCGCAGATTCATGCAAACAAAGAAGGAGGAAAGCGAAAAGGACATTTTGGACACATTTAGGAAGGTGCAAGTCAACATTCCACTTCTAGATGCAATTAAACAAGTCCCCAAGTATGCTAAGTTCCTGAAAGAGTTGTGCACTACAAGAAAGAGGGCTTCGAACAAAGAAGTGGTAAGAGTAAGTGAGAATGTCTCAGCCGTTTTGCAATGAAAATTACCTCCTAAGTGCAAAGATCCTGGCAGTTTTACAATTCCTTGTGTTATTGGCAATACTCGTTTTGAATCTGCCATGTTAGACTTAGGTGCATCCATAAATGTCATGCCATATTCAATTTATGCATCTATGAACTTGGGTGAATTGAAAAATGATGGAGTAATTATTCAATTGGCTGATAGATCTAACGCGTATCCGAAAGGTGTTTTGGAGGATGTTTTAGTGCAGGTGAATCACCTAGTCTTTCCGGCGGACTTCTACGTGCTTGAAATGGAAGACTCAGACCGTTCCCCTCCATTACCACTCTTACTTGGCCGACCATTCATGAAGACTGCCCGTACAAAGATAGACGTATTCAAAGGAACATTGACCATGGAATTTGATGGGGAAGTGATTGATTTCAATATTTATGATGCTATGCGATATCCTCATGATAATCACTCTTGTTTCTCTATTGATATAATTGACTCTTTTGCGCAGGAATTCCTTGATAATTTGAGTGAGGATGCACTTGAAAAACCCTCACATAAGGCATTGGACTAAAAAACGAAGGGTTAGCACTTAGGCATACCCACGGCAACAACAAGGAAAACCTTGCCGTGCCTATTCAAGAAGAATTGGTGGAAATGGTTGCTGCCCTCGAGTCAAATCCAGAACATATTGGTAAGTCTCCTAACCAAATTTCATTTCCTGTTCCGACTAACAAGTTGCTTCCTTCCATAATCCAGCCACCTTCCCTAGAGCTTAAACCATTGCCTAGCCATTTGAAGTATGTGTTTTTGGGAGAACAAGAGACGCTGCCCATCATTATCTCTTCTTCACTCATGGCACAAGAGGAGGACAAGTTGGTGAGAGTGCTTCGGGAATACAAAACTGCCATTGGGTGGACATTGGCCGATATAAAGGGAATTAGCCCAACCACTTGCATGCATCAAATACTCTTGGAAGAAGGCGCCAAACCATCTAGAGAAGCACAACGCTGACTCAATCCACCCATGATGGATGTTGTGAAGAAGGAAATCATCAAGCTCCTAGATTGTGGGGTGATTTACCCAATTTATGATAGCCGTTGGGTCTCTCCGATCCAAGTTGTTCCTAAGAAGTCCGGAGTGACGGTTGTGAACAATGAAGAGAACGAGCTTGTGCCCACCCAAATCTAAACAGGTTGGCGGGTGTGCATCGACTATAGGAAGATCAACGCCACAACAAGGAAGGATCACTTCCCTTTGCTGTTTCTGGACCAAATGTTAGAAAGGTTAGCCGGTCATGTGTTTTATTGTTTTCTTGATGGATATTCTAGGTAGAATCAAATTGTTATAGCGCCGGATGACCAAGAAAAGACCACATTCACGTGCCCCTTTGGTACATTTGCCTATCAACGCATGCCCTTCGGTCTATGCAATGCTCCTGCCACGTTTCAAAGGTGTATGGTTAGTATATTTTCTGATTATGTTGAAAAAATCGTTGAGATATGGATGATTTTAGTGTGTTTGGTGATTCATTTGATGGTTGCTTGAATAATCTCACTTTAATCTTGAAACATTGCATTGAAACAAACCTTGTGTTAAATTGGGAGAAATGTCATTTTATGGTTAAATAAGGTATTGTTTTGGGTCACATAATCTCTGAAAAAGGCATTGCGGTTGATAAGTCTAAAGTAGATCTTGTGCGTTACTTACCCTCTCCTACTTCAGTTAGAGAGGTACGTTCTTTTCTTGGCCATGCAGGATTTTATAGGCGATTCATCAAGGACTTTTCAAAGATTGCACAACCCCTATGCCGATTGCTTCAAAAGGAAGTGGCCTTTGAGTTCAACAAAGAGTGTGAAACGGCATTCAAAAGTCTCAAAGAATCACTCACCTCGGCTCCCATCATCACTCCACCAGATTTGAACCTTCCTTTTGAGCTCATGTGCGATGCTTCGGATTATGCAATTGGAGTTGTTTTGGGGCAAAGAAAAGACAAGCAGCCGCATGTCATATAGTACGCCTCTCAGACTCTCAATGATGCCCAATTGAACTACTCCACAATAGAAAAAGAACTTCTAGCTGTTGTTTTTATTTTAGATAAATTTCGTTCATACTTAATAGGCACTAAAGTGATTGTATATTCTGACCATGCAGCTTTGAAGTATCTTCTCACAAGAATGAGGCCAAACCAAGACTGATTCGTTGGATGCTCTTACTACAAGAATTCGACATTGAAATTCGGGACAAGAAAGGGAGTGAAAACGTGGTGGTTGACCACCTAAGCCGTATGGTGCATGAAGAGGACTCTCTCCCTATTTCAGAGACATTCCCGGATGAGCAATTGTTGTCCATCGAGGTAAGTGAACCGTGGTACGCAGATTTGGTGAACTACTTGGTAACTAAACGTTTTCCAACCACTTTCACTAAACCCCAACATGACAAACTTAAGAATGATGCACGATTTTATGTGTGGGATGATCCATATTTGTGGAAGTATTGCTCGGATCAGATTGTTCGACGATGTGTGCACAATTCTGAGTTTAATTCCATTCTAACCTTTTGCAACTCTTTTGCATGTAGGGGTCATTTTGGCACCCAAAGAACAGCCCTCAAGGTGTTAGAATGTGGTTTTTATTGGCCTACATTGTTTAAAGACGCTCGAATGTTTTGCTTAACATGTGATAGATGTCAAAGAACAGGTTCCACAGGTGCCAAGGACCAAATGCCGTAAAACCCTATCTTCAATGCCAAAATTTTTTATGTTTGGGGTATTGATTTCATGGGTCCCTTTCCTTCTTCATATGGTTTAACTTATATCTTGCTTGCAGTTGATTATGTTTCCAAATGGGTAGAAGCAAAGGCTACCCGTACTAACGATTCTAGAGTGGTTGCAGATTTCATCAAAACTAACATTTTTTCTAGATTTGGGATGCCACGGGTATTCATCAGTGATGGAGGCTCACATTTTTGCAATCGGACCATTGAGGCGCTGTTTAAGAAATACAATGTCAAGCATAAGGTTTCGACACCTTACCATCCTCAAACAAGTAGCCAAGCCAAAGTTTCGAATAGAGAAATCAAGCAAATCTTGGAGAAGACCGTTGGGCCAACCCGGAAGGACTGAAGCTTGCGTTTAGACGATGCACTGTGGGCGTATCAAACTGCCTACAAAACACCCCTAGGGATGTCTCCATTTCGGCTCATCTATGGCAAGCCGTGTCACCTACCTGTGGAACTAGAGCATAAGACACATTGGGCTGTGAAAACATTCAATTTGGACTTAGATGCTGCTGGAATGCATAGAAAGCTCCAATTGAATGAACTTGAGGAGCTAAGGAACAAAGCATATGAGAATGCCTGAATTTACAAGGAGAAAACAAAGGCGTTTCATGACAAGACGATTCGGGGCAAAACATTCTCCGTTGGGCAGAAAGTGTTGCTTTTCAACTCCGGTTTACGTTTATTCCCTGGTAAGTTACGTTCTAAGTGGATTGGACATTTTTTTGTTACTAATGTTTTTCCATATGGTGCAGTTCAAGTCCAAAGCTTAAGGAATAGACAAGAATTCACGGTAAACGGGCATCGATTGAAGCCATACTATGAGAGTGCCGTGGGGTAGGTTATGGAGGAGATCTCTATCCAAGCCATGGGCTCCAATGGGGAATGACTGAGTTCTTCGTCCGGCTGCAAGACGTTAAAGCAAGCGCTTCTTGGGAGGCAACCCATGCATTCAACAAATGACGACCTAGGAATCACTCCAATTCCAGATTTGCATTCCTAAACCATTCTCTTTGTTGTTGTTTCTATTCTGCCATGTTGAGTGTGTTTATTTGTTGTTTGTTTGTTTTCTGAGTTTATGCTTGAAACATTAAGGACAATGTTTGATTTAAGTGTGGGGGGGGTAAACAAGTGTTTTTGCATGAAATTCGCGGGATTTTATCACCCATTACTTCAAAAGTTGTTCCTTGCTGTTTTTAAGCTATTTTGGTGTGTTTTAGTGTGTTTTGACATAAAATTCCGAAAATCTCATAAAAATTTGAAAAATTGTTTTGAAAAACCCAAAAAGAGTTGTTTTTGAGTTGTTTTGGTCTGTTTGTGTCTAGGGTACCTTCCAACACAATGATGAGATTTGGTTTTTAATTACATGACTGTTAAAGAGAGTTATAAACATGGATGAATGTTTGATTTACTCTTTGGTTTATGCTTGGTTGTGGTTATAATTTATGAATTCACATGCAATCATAAAAGAAAAATCAGTTTTTGTAACATGCTTGAAGGAAGGAACTCAAATTAACGCTACAACCCTGTAAGACTTGAGCCTAAAATGTTTATTTGGAGAGTTGATAATCTGTGCATTCTTGTTTTCTAAAGTCGTTGCATGATCTCATTATTCTTTGCTTGGTTGCTACTTAGAAGGCGTTTCATCATTTAGTTCCAAATACTAGAACTCATGCACGTTCCATTCAAAGCATGACATTGATTTGCATAACACACGATCAAGATGAAGTTATTTAGTGAACCACCAGAGCCAAATAGCCGAACCCCCTTCTTCATATGTTTTGTAGGTTTAAGCCCCGTTTGAGCCTTGTTTAGACTATGTTCTTTGTTAACCACATTATCCTCACCTAGCCTAGTTTAGGATCATCCATACCCTTGTTCTTAAAGGATAGTGAAGCATGAATTAAAATGAATTCCTTGTTCTTAAAGGATAGTGAAGCATGAATTAAAATAATTCCAGAAAAGTGCTTTCTTTGCTATAACATATGTGAGTGTTCGTTTTCATGTTTACATCAATCTTCTCACATATACGTAGTGTAGGGTGTGCAGTCAGAAAATCTGAGTGAAAATTGAGAGTATCTAGTAAGGAATTGAGCAATTTCTCTAAGGCATGTTACTACATTCAAAATGTTGTTTTAATTGATTAAATGCGAGCTAGTGAATGGTGACCATAATTAAGTATGTGCTTAAGGGTAAGGATGACCAAAATCTGTGTAAGTGATGATTTTTAATATGTCATGTGCATTGGAAATCCCTAAGATAAATGTTGGAAGGTCTAGGTTTTGTTTTGTTTGTTTCATTTTGCTTGAGGACTAGCAAAAGCTAAGTGTGGGGGAATTTGATAGGAGCATATTTATGCAACTTAGTTAGCTTGTTTCTTGGCATTTGTGTTGTTAGTTCTTATTAATTTTAGTATTTTAAGCTATTTTCGTGTGTTTGTAGGTCTAAAGTGCAAAGTAAGCAAGGAAGTGCATTTTGGTGCATTTTGGAGCAGTTTTGGGCATTGGATGGTTAGCTTATGCTTGGAGCTAAGTGGATGGACGGAATTGAAGATCAAATGGGCTTAAGATCAAATGAAGAATGAAGAAGGTTTCTAAAGTTGGAAGTTTCTATTTGTGAAGGTTTCCATTGGTGCAAGTTTCCATTTGTGGAGGTTTCCATTTTTGGGGTTTCCAAAACATGTAGGTTGCCTAATTACTCATTCTAGAAGCCCAAAACTGTGCCTAACACATTCCCCTTTTGTTTCAATCCTTGCTGCACAAGGGAGAGGTTTTCTTGCCTATTTTCTGTCATAAAACACATTCCTTTTTTATTCTAATCCTTGCTTCACAAGGGAGAGGTTTTCTTGCCTATTTTCTGCCCAAAAATACTTCCCCTTTCTCTTACAGATCAATGCTACACCTTCTTTCCCTTTTTCTCTTAATTTCTGACCTTTAAAACACATTCCTTTTCTCTCATACATATTCTGCCGAATTTCACATTCTTATTCTCTTTGATTTTCTGATTCTTTCTTACCTATTAAATTGTGGAACCAAAATAGCTAAGTATTGAACCTTTCCTATTATTTTCTGAGTACCCTAGCCCTTTAAATGAAGCTTGTTGCACCATTTAAATCTCTCTACACATTCTATGCATCCATTCCATCCACCTATCTACCTATCCATCCTCTACCACCCATCACCACCCATTCTACACACCTTAACCCCTTGTGCCGCAGCTCTACAAAGGAAGAAGGAGAGGATTAACTTGAAGCCGTGCCTAGCCATTCAAGACGTTGGATTGCTGGAACGTTTCTAGGTGTAATCTATCTTTGTTTTCAATGTTTAATTTAATTTCTCTTTGTTTTGCTGTGAACATGAGGAGCTAAACCCTTTTTAGCTAGGGGGAATTTCAAAGCCATGAACATATTTGCAATATGAATTGATTAATTCCAGTTGTGATTTCATAAAGTGTGAATGCAATTTGCTTAACTGTTTTATTCAAAACTTATTCTTGTATGTTGATTAAGGAGGCCTACTTAGTTTGGATGCTTGAATCTGATGCTAGAATATAAGGGAGTTTCACATAATCGTTACAAACTTATATTCACAAGTAGTGAAGGTTGCTGGTCACGATTGCGTTAAGTTAAATTCCTAGCATGAGTATCATGATGTCATAGTTACGAATGCTTTGTCAATGCTTATGATTTTCATAGAACGTAATGATCTTTGATTGTATCTCTATTATGATGTCATGTAGGGAACTTTTGAAGAATGCTTTGGGTTGTCGAATGATGTCATCCAATCCAATAATACAAGGAAAATCTGAGGGTTAACTAGTGGTGGCACGGTTAATCTGGGGCATTGTCATTCATGGTTTATTGAAAAAGCAACTGGAGATCGATTTATATGCAAGTGTGTCATGTGTGGAGAAGAACCCTCTAGCTAGCCCATCATCCATCCAATTCACCAATTTCGTGCAAATCTGTTTAGTTTTAGTTTCTGTTTTGTTTTTAGCTTAATTTCGTCCAAAACCCAATCCCCTTTTACTTTCTTGTGTTAGATTAGTTAGAAGTGTGTTGAAATCTGTCCAATTTAGTGTTTTGAGTCTTACTAGTCTAGAATTCGTCCAAATCAGTCCCTAGTGTCTGTTTTGAGTCTATTTGGCTGCTTTAAGTTGTTTTGAGTCTTTTAAGTTTGTTTTGAGTCTTGTGAGTCTTGTTAAGTGCTTTTAAGTTTGTTTTTGTGTTTTTAAGTCAGTTTAGCGTAGATTAGCAATCCCTCCTAATCCCTGGTCTAGAACGATCCCTACTTGCATCTATACTACAATTGTCAACAAGAGGGTTTAATTTGTGTGCTGCTTTACATCGCATCAGAATTAGGTTAGAATGAGTCAAATTTGAACCACCCTTACCAGAATTAGACGATGTGGAAAGCTTAGGGGGTTGCGGCAAGGTTGGTTCCACTCTTGTCGTGGCTTTGTGCATTTCTTCCTCTTCAATCAGCAACTTTTCATCTTCCTTTTGGCTTGAGTCGGATGGTTTTGGGTCAGTCCCAACTTCTTTTCCACTTCTCAACATGATGGCTTTAGCGGTTTCAAAACCTCTTTTTGGATTGACAATGGTGGAGCTAGGTAGTTTACCTTCTTCTCAAAACTGCCCCAGGAACTCCGAAATCTACCCTATTTGCTTCTTCATGTCGCTCATCTCCTTATTTTGATTCACTATTCGATTATTTTGATTTTGTAATCGCTGCGCTACATAAGTTAGTAGTTGAATAGCTTGATCATTATCAAATAGCGAACCTGAGTTTGGTTGAGCAGATTATGGTTGAGGTTGCATTGGTTCGAATGGCCTTTGATAGAACCTGGGAGTTTGCTATCTAAATCCACCTTGTTGTTGAGGTTGTTGAGGCTCCCTCCACTTGAAATTTGGGTGATCTCTCCAGCCCGGATTGTATGTATTGGAGTATGGATCATTCCTTGTCTAATTTTGGGCTTGAAAGCCAATGACGTTGGCACTTTCCCATCCCCCATTCTCTATTAATTGAGGGCATTGCTCAGAAAGGTGTCCTTGCATAGAGCACACGCCACACACATTTGGTGTAATTCCTTGCACTTTCATTCCTTCGGTCATCTGTGACACAATAATAGTGAGGTTAGCTAATTGGGATTGAATTTTGGACATGGAACTTACCTCATTAACTTGCTGCCGTGGGGGGTCTCTTTGTCCAACACCTTCATATTGTTGTACATTCAAGGCTCGATTTGCAATTAAGATCTTGGCAGCGGCTGGGGTCTTGTCAACTAAAGCACCTCCCGCTGAAGCATCAAGCATTTGTCTCTCAATTGGAAGAAGTCCTTCGTAGAAATATTGAATCAAAAGCTTTTCCTTCATTTGGTGTTGTGGGCAGGATGCAACTAACACCTTAAAATGCTCATAATATGCTGGAAACGATTCTCCTTGGTTTTGTTGAAAGCCATTAATTCTCTTCCTCAAGAGAATGACTCTCGAAGTTGGGAAAAACTTCTCTAAGAATGCCCGCTTCATGCTGTCCCAAGAGGTGACAGTTCTGGGTGCCAATTCGTATAACCAATCTTTAGCCTTTTCCAAAAGAGAAAATGGAAAGGCCTTCATCTTCAAAATGTTCCCATCAACATTGATTGGTGTCATGCTTGAACACACCACTTCAAACTCCTTCAAGTGCTTGTTTGGATCTTCCATGGACAGCCCATGGTATTTGGGAATATGATGCAGCAAGCTTAACTTCAATTCGAACTCATTGGTCTTGCCTTGAGCTGCCCTAGGATATTGAATGCATAAGGGCACGCCATTGTCCAATCCCGAGGCTGAAAGTTCTTTGCTTGTTCGATTATCTGCAGCCATGGCTTGTTCTTCCTCTTCCTCTTCTTCAAATTCAGATTCGGAATTTGAGCTAGAACTAGGTGGACTTGGTTCTTGATTCTTCCTCTTCCTTCTCAATGTTCATTCAAAATTGTCGTCAAACTCCAAATTATGCTCGCGAACAGGTTGAGAACTACGAGTCATAAACTAGTACCTAAGACAAAGAGAACAAAACAAAACAAAATCAGAAAACAAAAGAAAAGACACGGCATAAACAAGGGAGATTAGCAAATTTGCTAATCCCGGGCAACGGCGCCAAAAGTTGTAGTATGAATAAGTAGGGATCGTTCTAGGCCGGGGACTAACTAGGGATGCTAATCTACGCAATTATGACTCAAAAACACAAAACTAAACTTAAAAACACTTAACTAGACTCTAAAGACTCAAAACAACTTAAAACAGCATAAAACTAACAACTAGACTCAAAACAGACTCTAGGGAGTTATTTGGACGAATTCTAGACTAATAAGACTCAAAACACTAACCTGGACAGATTTGAACCAGTTTCTAGCTAATCTAACACACTTAACTAAATGGGGATTGGTTTCTAACAAATTTACTAAATTAGACAGATTGCAAAACTAAACAAATTAAACACGAAATTGGTTGTTTTAAAGGGTGAATGGCCAGTTAGAGGGTCCTTCTCCACACATGAACATATGCACATAAATTGATTTCCAGTATTGTTTCTATAAACCAGGAATGACAATGCCTCGAATTAATTGTATTGCACTAATTAATTCTCAGATTTTCCTAAGTTCATTGAATTGAATGGATAACGCATCACAACCAAATTATTCTTATCAAGTTCCCTAACTATGAAAAGCATGATAGAGATACATGTCAAAGATCATTAAGTTCCATGAAAATCATAAACATTGACTAGGCATTCGTAACTATGAAAAGCATGATACTCCTGCCTAGAATTTACTTAACACGATTGTGACTAGCAACCTCCACTACTTGTAAATATAAGTTCATAACGATTAGGTGAAACTCCCTTATATTTTAGCATCAAATTCATGCATGCAAACTAAGCGGGCCCTCTTAATCAACATACAAGAATAAGTTCTCAATCAATCAGATAAGTAAATCACATTCATGTTTTACGAAACAATAACTGGATGTAATCAATTCATATAAAACATATGTCCATGGCTTCGAATTCACCTCTAACTAAGAAAAACTTAGTTACACATGTTCATAGAAATTGAAAAGCAAATTAAAATAAACATGGAAACAAAACTAAGGATAGAATAAACCCAGAAACGCTCCAGCCCTCCATTGGCATTGGATGGCATGTCACGGCTCCAATTCCTCATCTCCTTCCTTGCAAGCACGGCACAAATTCTGAATTTCTTCAAAACCTGCGGCACACTTGTGTTTCTGAATGATTTCTCTCTAAACTCTCTCCTCTTTGGTGCGGCACAATTATAAAATATATATAGGCTAGGGCACACCCCAAATCCAGGAGGAAAAGAACTTGGCAGATTCCTAGGAAGAAAGGGATAATATGGTGCGGCTAGGAATCAAGGTTTTGGCCTTCTATAAGGGTAAACATGCGGCGTAAATGTAGGGTTCTAGATGGAAGGGTGCTGCAGATTTGTAGGAGATGAATTAGGCTAGGATAGGATAGGATAGGATAAGATAAGGTTAGTTTGGAATTAAGGTAGGATAAAATTAGGATAGGATAGGATAGGATAAGATAAGGTTAGTTTGGCTAATGTTTGGATAAGATAAGATTGGATAAGGTTTTGGATAATGTTCCTTCTTTCTTGCTCCTTCCTTATCTTCTTTGTCTTGAATTTGGTTCTCCAAATTTGTAGCATGTTCCTAGCCTCTTTTGACTTCAAATTCGTCCATTCCTTGTGCTTCACATGCATGCTATCCATTTCAGCCCAAAACTGCTCCAAAATGCTCTAAAATGCACTTTCTTGCCACTTTTGCCATTTAAACCTACAAACACACGAAAATAGCTTAAAACACCCTTATAACTAGAAACTAACTAAGTAAATGCAAGAAAACATGCTAACTAAGTCGCATAAATATGCTCTTATCAATGTCGGCCAATGTCCATCCAATGGCTGCTTTGTGTTCCTTCAACACCTTCGCTAACTTCTCTTCTTCTTGTGCTGTGAGTGAGGAAGAAACTATGACGGGCAAAGTCTCTTGTTCTCCCAAGAAAACATACTTCAAATGGCTTGGTAATGGTTTAAGTTCGAGGGATGGTGCTTGAACTACTGAGGGCAGCAACTTATTAGCCGAAACTGAACTTGAAATTGGGAGCAAAAGCTTACCAGATTATGGTGGCAATGATTCAAGGGCAGCCACCATCTCAATCACTTCTTGACTAGGGGGCACGGCAAAGATGTGTTCATGATGCCGTTGGTGAGCATGGGTGTTGTCCCTTCGTTTTTTATGCCCATTCCCTTCGTAATGGTTGTTTCAAGCGCATCCTCATTCAAGTCTTCAAAGTATTGCTGCGCTAATGAATCAACTACATCAATTGAAAAACAAGAATGATCATCACAAGGATATTTCATAGCTTCAGAAATATTGAAATCAATAACATT
Source organism: Heteromeles arbutifolia (assembly GCA_024362995.1). Classification (NCBI taxonomy): domain Eukaryota; kingdom Viridiplantae; phylum Streptophyta; class Magnoliopsida; order Rosales; family Rosaceae; genus Heteromeles; species Heteromeles arbutifolia. Next base: position 22,784,247 of record JANCRC010000012.1, read on the forward strand.
GCCATCAAATTCCATTGTTAATGTCCTTTTAAACACGTCAATCTTGGTGCGGGCAGTTGTCATGAATGGCCTTCCAAGGAGGATTGGCAATGAAGGAGAATGGTCCGAGTCTTCCATTTCAAGCACGTAGAAATCCGCTGGAAAGATTAAGTGATTGACCTGCACTAAAACATCTTGATAGGAGCATGTTTATGCGACTTAGTTAACTTGTTTCCTTGCATTTAGGTTGTTAGTTCTTAGTTATTTTAGTATTTTAAGCTATTTTCGTGTGTTTGTAGGTCCAAAGGGTTAAAGAGGCAAGAAAGTGCATTTTGGAGCAGTTTTGGGCTTATAATGGATAGCTTATGCAATGAGCAAGGTGGATGGACGAAATTGAAGTTCAAGAAGGATTAGGAATGTGCTTGAAGACTTAAGTCAAAGATTTTGAAGAAAGGAATCCAGCAAGAAGAAGGATTGACTAGTCAAACTTACCTTATTTTGACTTAGTCAAATCTTAATCCTAATCTACTAAGGTTCCGACCACAAGGAGGATCCCTAAATATATTAGGACACTAAATAAAAGATTCTAGAAGACCTAATCCTATTCCTAATCTGTGCCGCACCCTTTCCCTTCTAGATTTCCTCTTTTCCTTGCCTTGCAAGACTTTCCCTTTCCTTTCTCCCTTGCCGCAACTTTCCTTTCCTTTTCCTCTTGGATTCTGATTTTACTTAGCCTTTTTCCTTGTGAACTTGGATTTCTATCAATGGCCATATGCATCATCTAAGGAGTTCTAGCAATGGCCATATGCACCACCACAACCTCCACCACAATCTGCCCAAACAAATTCAGGTATGTCTTTGGATAATGATACGGTCATTAAGTTACTCACTTCTTTGTCTCAAGGACAAGAAAATCAAAACAAAAGGGTGGACCATTTGGAAAAGCAAATTGGGTAGATAGCGGAGTTCATGGCACAAATTCAAGAACAAAGTGAACTCTCCAACTCAAACATTGTAAATTCAATGGGAGAATTTGAAATCGCTGAAGCTATCACCTTGGGAAGTGTTATGGAGGTAGGAGATGACCTAAAAACGTCCAAACATAGCCTAAAAGCAGACAAGAAGCTGCTGATTGAGGAGGAGGAAGACACACCCACGGCAAGGGAAGAACAACCCTTGCCACATGCCCCTAGTGCTTATAAGCCATCCAATCTAGGTAAGTTGGGTTGATGCGATGTAAAACAGCACACAAATTAAACCCTCTTGTTGACAGTTGTAGTAAAGATGCAAGTAGGGATCGTTCTAGGCCGGGGATTAGGAGGGATTGCTAATTACTCTAAACTGACTTGAAAACACAAAAACAAACTTAAAAACACTTAACAAGACTCACAAGACTCAAAACAAACTTAAAAGACTCAAAACAGCTTCAAACAACCAAAGAGACTCAAAACAGACTATAGGGATGAATTTGGACGAATTTGGTACTACAAAGACTTAAAACACTAAAAGACACAAGTTTAGACAGATTCTAACTAAGTTGACACAAGAAAGTAAAGGGGATTGGGTTTTAGACGAATTTAAAGTAAAAACAAACAGATTGTAAACTTAGACAAAGCATGGACGAAATTGGGTGAATTGATGGGTGACAGGCTAGCTAGAGGGTTCTTCTCCACACATGACACACTTGCATACAAATCAATTTTCAGTTGTTCTTTCGATAAACCATGAAACTCAACACCCCAGGTTAATTAGGTACGCTTAAATTAACCCTCAAGTTCTCCTCAAGTTATTAAATTGGATGGGAAAACGCATACAACAATTCAAAACATTCTTTAAAAGTCCCCTACGTGAACATCGCAATAGAGATACAATCAAAGATCATTAAGCTTCATCAAAACTATAAGCATTGAGGAGGCATTCGTAACTATGATGAGCATGACACTCCTGCCAAGAATTCACTCAACGCAATCCTTTATAAGTGACCTCCAATTTTGAACTCTTCATTCTTCATTTGTCTTGAATCCAATTCTTCACATCTTCATTCAATCCTAAGATCATTTGATCTTCAATTTCGTCCATCCACTTAGCTCCAAGCATGTGCAATCCATTTAGTGCCCAAAACTGCTCCAAAATGCACCAAAATGCACTTCCTTGCTTACTTTGGACTTTAGACCTACAAACACACGAAAATAGCTTAAAATACTAAAATAACTAAGAACTAACAACGTAAATGCAAGGAAACAGGCTAATTAAGTCGCATAAATATGCTTCTATCAAATACCCCCACACTTAGCTTTTGCTAGTCCTCGAGCAAAACAAAGTACACAAAACAAAACACAATCTAAACCTTCCAACATTTACCTTAGGGATTTTCAATGCACATGACATATTAAAAATCATCACTTGCACAGATTTTGGTCATCCTTACACTTGAATTCATACTTAATCATAGTCACCATTCACTAGTTCGCATTTAATCAGTTAAAACAACATTTTGAATGTAGTAACATGCCTTAGAGAATTCACTCAATTCCTTACTAGATATGCACTCAATTTTCACTCAGATTTTCTGACTACACACCTTACACTAGGTATATGTGAGAAGATTGATGTAAACATGAAAACGAACACTCACATATGGTATAGCAAAGAAAGCATTTTTCTGGAGTTATAAGTGAGTATATAAATATGATCTAATGAAAGGAATGCTACTACTTAGATGCAAGAACCAGGGATTCCATATGCTCATACCAATCCCAAACTCCACATATTGAAACACACAACACTCTAGATAGAAGTCAATAGGTTGTAACGGGGCTAAGGGTATTGGCTAACAAAGAAAGGTAAGGAAAAACAAAGGTTCTTAAAGAAATAGTAAGCAAAGCAATGAAATCAACACTTAGAATTCACTTTTGAATGCAGAAACTAACTTTTGACCAAAAAGGGAAGATTTTACACATTTTAGGGCCAGATTTGATGTTGTGGACCCTTTATTCAACAATCAACACTTAAAAACTCATTCTTTCTTCTTTTCAAACTCTTTTTCTTTCTTTTTCTTTTCTTTCCTTTTTTTTTTCTTTTCTCACGTTTTCTCTTCTTTTTCTTTTCTTTTGAAACCCAAAACGTACAATTGAGCTTAAAACAATCATTCCTTCCCCCACACTTGATTTACTGCATAATGTAGATCAAAAGGAATTCATTTTAAGTCATACTTACTATCCTTTGAGAACAAGGGTATGGGCATTCCTACACTAGGCTAAGTGAGGTTAATGTGGTTAACAAAGAAAATAAGCTAACAAGGTTCAAACGGGGTTAAACCTACAAAACATATGAAGTAGAAGGGTACGGCTATTTGGCTATGGTGGTTCTAAACAACTTTATCTTGATATGTGTTATGCAATTCAATGTCATGCTTTGAATGAAACAGGTATGAGTTCTAGTATTTGGATCTATAATGATGAAAATGCATTCCAAGTAGCAACCAAGTAATGAATTAATGAGATCATGCAACGACTTTAGAAAACAAAGAATCACAGATTAATAACTCTCCGAAGAAGGTATACGCTCAAGTCTCACAGGGATGTAGCGTTAGTTTGAGTTCCTTCCTTCAAGCATGTTACAAAAACTGATTTTATCCTTTTGTGATCAAATTTGAATTCGTAAACAACAACTATGAAAAGCATGATAGAAAAACATATCAAAGGTCATTAAGTTCTTTGAAAAGCATAAGCATCGACGAGGCATTCGTAACTATGAAAAAATGATACTCCTGCCTAGGATTTACTTAACACAATCATGACTAGTGACTTCCACTATTTGTGAATATCAGTTCATAACGATTAGGTGAAACTCCCTTATACTCTAGCATCAAGTTCATGCACACAAATTAAGTGTCAACTCTCAATCCACATACATAAAAAAGTTTTGATAACTCAGATAAGCAAATCACATTCAAGACTCAAGAAACAATAACTGGATGTAATCAGTTCATATAAAACATATAATCATGGCTTCGAATTCACCTCTAGCTAAAACGAGTTTAGTTCCTCATGTTCGCAATTAAACAAAGATAAATAAATTTAAACATCGAAAACAAAGGATAGAATACACCTAGAAACGCTCTAACGATCCAACGTCTTGAATGGCAAGCACGGCTCCAGATGGCTCATTCCTTCTCCTTCCTTGCAAAGCTGCGGCACAAGAGGTTGTGTGGTGGATGGTGTGATGGATGGATGTAGGTGAGTTATGGTGGAGGGTGATTATTTATGCGGCACAAAGGGTTGTATTTATAGGGATAAGGGAAGGCACGAAATTGGGTGAGAAAATGACTAGGGTGCACCAAAATCTGAAGGGAAAAGGATTACACAATCCTAGGAGGAAAGGGATTCGGTGCATCAGATTCCAAAGGGGAAAGGGATTGCAGGTTCTAGAACTTCTAGAAAAGGTCCAGGCGCCAGATTTTTAGGACTTCTAGAAAGGAGTATTGTGGCATGTTTCTAGAAGGAAAAGACCTTCTAAAAACAGGTTTTAGGTGTCCTAATATAAAAAGGAGTCCCCCTTGCTGCTGGAATTAAGTTAGGATAAGATTAGGATAGGATAAGATAAGATAAGGTAAGATAAGGTAAGATAAGGTTAGTTTGGATAAGATAAGGTTGGATAAGGTTTTGGATAATGTTCATTCTTTTTAGATGATTCCTTACCTTCAATGACTTGAATTAATTTCTTCAACTCTTTTGCACATTCCTAGCCTCTCTTGAACTTCAAATTCGTTCATCCACCTTGCTCCATGCATGTGTTATCCATTCCAAGCCCAAAACTGCTCCAAAATGCTCCAAATTGCACTTTCTTGCCACTTTTGCCATTTCGACCGACAAACACACGAAAATAGCTTAAAACACTATAATAAACAATAACTAACTAAATAAATGCAAGAAAACATGCTAACTAAGTCACATAAATATGCTCCTATCAGTCTTCTCCAAAATCTGCTTGATTTCTCTATTCGAAACCTCGGCTTGGCCACTTGTTTAGGGGTGATAAGGCGTTGAAACCTTATCCGTCACATTGTACTTCTTAAGCAGGACCTCAATGATTCAATTGCAAAAATGAGACCCCCCATCACTTATGAGCACTCTAGGCATCCCAAATCTGGAAAAGATGTTAGATTTCACAAAATCTGCAACAACTTTAGAATCGTTAGTTCGGGTGGCTTTGGCTTCCACCCACTTCGAAACATAATCAACCGCAAATAAAATCAATACCCCAAACATCAAAAATTTCAACAACAAGGATTGGGGCTTGGGCATTTGGTCTCTTTGGCCTATATTTCCTGTCCTTTGGCAACGATCACATGTTATGCAAAAAGTTCTAGCATCTTTAAACAAAGTAGGCCAATAAAATCTACATTCAAGAACCTTAAAAGTTGTCATTTGGGTGCCAAAATGACCCCCACATGCATAGGTGTGACAGAAACTTAAAATTGAATGAAATGCGGACTCATCCACACACCTACGTAGAATCTGATCTGGGCAATATTTTAACAAGTATGGGTTATCCCAAACATAAAATCTAGCATCCTTTTTAAGTTTATCATGCCGGAACTTATTGAAGGTGTGGGGAATTTGTTTAAACACCAAATAATTAACCAAATCGGCATACCAAGGCTCACTTACCTCAATGGACAGTAGCTGCTTATCTGGAAACATTTCTGGAATGGGAATGGATTCTTCTTCATGCACCAATCAGCTGAGGTGGTCAGCCACCACGTTTTCACTCTCTTTCTTGTCCCTAATTTCAATATTGAACTCTTGAAGTAAAAGCATCCAGCGAATAAGTCTTGGCTTGGCTTCCTTCTTTGTTAGCAAATACTTCAAGGCTGCATGGTTAGAATAAACAATAACTTTGGTGCCAATTAAATAAGATCAAAACTTATCTAATGCAAATACAACAGCCAAGAGTTCTTTTTCAGTTGTGGAATAGTTCAATTGAGCATCATTTAAGGTGCGGGAAGCATAATAGATGACATGTGGCTGCTTGTTCTTCCTTTGACCTAAAACAGCTCCAATTGCATAATCTGATGCATCACACATGAGCTCAAAGGGAATGCTCCAATCTGGTGGAGTGATGATGGGTGCCAAAGTGAGCAATGTCTTAAGATGTTTGAATGCTTTCTCACACACCTTGTTGAAGTCGAAGGGTACATCCTTTTGGAGGAGACGGCAAAGGGGCTGTGCAATCTTTGAAAAATCCTTGATAAATCGTCTATAGAAACCTGTATGCCCAAGAAAAGAACGAACCTCTTTAATCGAAGTTGGAGAGGGTAAGTGACATACAAGATCTACTTTCGATTTATCCACCTCAATTCCACTTTCAGAGATTATATGACCCAAAACTATACCTTGTTTAACCATGAAATGACATTTCTCCCAATTTAACACAAGGTTAGTTTCAATAAATCTTTTCAAGATTAAAGTCAGATTAGCCAAGCAATCATCAAACGAATCACCAAACATGCTAAAATCATCCATAAAGACTTCAATGATCTTTTCAACATAATCGGAGAAAATACTTACCATGCATCTTTGGAATGTGGCAGGTGCATTGCATAAACCGAATGGCATACGACGATAAACAAATGTTCCAAAGGGACAAGTGAAAGTGGTCTTTTCTTGATTGTCCAAGGCTATGACAATTTGATTATAACCAAAATATCCATCAAGAAAACAATAAAATGAATTACCCGCTAACCTCTCAAGCATTTGATCAATGAATGGCAGTGGGAAATGATCCTTCCTTGTTGTGGCGTTGAGTTTCCTATAGTCGATGCAAACTCTCAAACCAGTTAGGATACGGGTGGGCACAAGTTCATCCTCTTCATTCTTCACAACCGTGATTCCAGATTTCTTGGGAACGACTTGGATAGGTGAAACTCAACGGCTGTCGGAGATGGGGTAGATCACTCCACAATCAAGTAGCTTGATTATCTCATTTTTCACAACTTCCATCATCGGAGGGTTGAGACGGCATTGAGCCTCTCTAGTTGGTTTGGCCCCCTTCTCAAGAAATATGCGATGCATGCAAGTGATATGGCTTATCCCCTTGATGTCAGCCAAGGTCCAACCTATGGCAGATTTGAACTCCTTCAAGACACGCACTAACTTCTCTTCTTCTTGTGCCTTGAGGGAGGAAGAGACAATGACGGGCAAGGTCTCTTGTTTTCCCAAGAAAAAGAACTTCAAATGGCTTGGTAATGGTTTAAGTTCAAGTGTAGGTGCCTGAATTACTGAAGGAAGCAACTTATTAGTCGAAACGGGAATTGAATCAAAGTTAGAAGGTTTACCATCATGCTTTGGCAATGATTCAAGGGCAGCAACCATCTCTACCTCTTCTTCACATGTGGGCACGGCAAGGAATGCATCATGCTTGCCGTGGGTTGATGTCTCTCCAATTTCTTCGATTTTGACTCCTATGCCTTTTGAAATGGTTTTTCCAAGCACATCATCTTGTAAATCCTCAAAGTATTCATGCCCCAAAGAATCAATTATATCAATAGAAAAACATGAATGATCATCATTCGGGTACCTCATAGCTTCAGAAATTTTGAAATCAATGACATCCCCATCGAATTCCATTGTTAAAGTCCCTATGAGCACATCAATCTTTGTACGAGCTATTTTCATGAATGACCTTCCTAGAAAGATCGGCAATGGAGGAGAATTGCTTGAATCGTCCATGTCAAGCACATAAAAGTCCGCTAGAAATATTAGGTGATTGACCTACACCAAAACATCCTCCAAAACACCCTTTGGATAGGCATTAGAACGATCAGCCAATTGGATAATCACACCACCATTTTTTAACTCTCCTAAGTTCATAGATGCATAAATAGAATAGGGCATAACATTAATGGATGCACCTAAGTCTAACATAGCATGTTTAAACCTAGTATTGCCAATTACACAAGGAATTGAAAAACTGTCAGGATTTTTGCATTTAGTGGGCAGTTTTCGTTGCAAGACGGCTGAAACATTCTCACTTACCTTGACCACTTCTTTGATCGAAATTCTTCTTTTTGTGGTGCAAAGTTCTTTCAAAAACTTAGCATACCTTGGCACTTGCTTGATTGCATCAAGGAGTGGAATGTTGACTTAAACTTTCCTAAACTTCTCTAGAATGTCCTTTTCAGCTTCCTCTTTCTTTGTTTGCATGAACCTGAGAGGAAAAGGTACATTCGAAGGAATAACGTTAGTAGGAATTCAATTTGACACGTTCTTACCTTTATTGGACATAGTGGATGGTTTAAGAGCACTTGGGGCCTACGGCAAAGGTGTTTCCACCCTTGCCGTGGGTTGAGTGTATTCCTCATCTTCAAATTGCAACCTTTCATCTTCCTTGTGACCTGATTTTGATGGTTGTAAACCTGCCCCGACTTCCTTGCCACTTCTTAAGATGATTGCCTTGGCAATTTCAAAACCTCCCTTTGGATTTGCAATGGTTGAACTAGGGAGTTTTCCTTGGTCTCGAAACTGTCCTACAAACTCCCCAATCTGCCCAATTTTCTTTTCCAATTGATCCACCCTTTTGTCTTGGTTTTGCATTGCTTTGGTTTGATTTCTTGCCCCTGAGACAAATTGGTGAGTAACTTAGTAAGTGGTATCATTATCCAAAGAAGTACTTGAAGTGTTTTGGGCAGATTGTTGTGGGGCTTATGCTGGTGCGTATGGCTTTGTGTAGAAGCTCGGGGGTTCCTGCCTAAAGCCTCCTTGTTGTTGGGGTTGTTGGGGCTCCCTCCACTTGAAATTTGGGTGGTGTCTCCAACCTGGATTGTAGGTATTAGAGTATAGATCGTTCCTTGGCTAGTTTTGGCCTTGAAATCCAATTGCATTGGTACTTTCCCATCCACCATTCTCAATCAATTGAGGGCACTTCTAAAATGAGTGTTCTTGGATAGAACACACGCCACACACACTTGGTCCTTGCATCGTCATCCCTTCGGCCATCTGAGACACAATAGAAGTAAGATTAGCTAATTGAGATTGAATGTCGGATGTGGAACTTACCTCATTTAGTTGCTGCCATGGGGTGCTTCTTTGCTTGATGCCTTCATATTGTTGTGTATTCAATGCACGGTTCGCAATTAGTGTCTTTGCTGCCGTTGAGGTTTTGTCAACCAATGCACCTTCTGCTGAAGCATCTAGCATTTGCCTTTCAATTGGAAGAAGGCCTTCATAGAAGTATTGAAGTAGAAGCTCTTCTTTTATTTGGTGTTGAGGACATGATGCAACAAGGCCTTTGAAATGCTCATAATACGCTGGAAAAGACTCTCCTTGGCTTTGTTGGATTCCACTAATCTTCTTCCTCAAAAGAATGACTCTTAAAGTAGGGAAGAACTTCTCTAAGAACGCCCTCTTCATGCTCTCCCAAGAAGTGATGGTTCCAGGGGCCAATTCATATAACCAATCCTTAGCCTTCTCTAGAAGAGAGAAGGGAAATGCCTTCGTCTTCAAAATGTTGCCATCGACATTGATTGGAGTCATGCTTGAACATACCACTTCGAACTCTTTTAAGTGCTTGTTTGGATCTTCCATGGACAGCCCATGGAATTTGGGAATGTGGTGCAGCAAGCTAGACTTCAATTCAAATTCATCGGTCTTGTCTAGGGCAGCCCCAGGATATTGAATGCACAAAGGAACGACATTGTCTAATCCCAAGGCAGAAAGCTCCTTGATTGTTTGATTGTCAGCTGCCATGGCTTGTGGTTCTTCTAAATTCCTTGCCGTGGGGTTTTCTTCTTCTTCTATCACTTGTTCTCCAAGCTCAGGTTCAGGGCTAGGTGGATTAGATTCTTGCTGCTTTCTCTGCCTTCTCAAAGTCCTCTCGAAATCGTCGTCAAAGTCCAAGATGTGCTTACCAATTGGTTGAGAACTTCGAGTCATAAACTAGTACCTAAAAACAGAAACAAAACAAAGTTAGAAACAAACACACGAAAAATAAACAAAATTAAACAAAGGGGGATTAGCAACAACGGCGCCAAAAATTTGATGCGATGTAAAACAGCACACAAATTAAACCCTCTTGTTGACAGTTGTAGTAATGATGCAAGTAGGGATCATTCTAGGTCGGGGATTAGGAGGGATTGCTAATCTACTCTAAACTGACTTAAAAACACAAAAACAAACTTAAAAACACTTAACAAGACTCACAAGACTCAAAACAATCTTAAAAGACTCAAAACAGCTTAAAACAACCAAATAGACTCAAATCAGACTCTAAGGATGAATTTGGACGAATTTGGTACTACGAAGACTTAAAACACTAAAAGACACAAGTTTAGACAGATTCTAACTAAGTTGACCAAAGAAAGTAAAGGGGATTGGGTTTTAGACGAATTTAAAGTAAAAACAAACAGATTGTAAACTTAGACAAAGCTTGGACGAAATTGGGTGAATTGATGGATGATGGGCTAGCTAGAGGGTTCTTCTCCACACATGACACACTTGCATAGAAATCAAATCAATTTTCTGTTGTTCTTTGGATAAACCATGAAACTCAACACCCCAGGTTAATTAGGTACGCTTAAATTAACCCTGAAGTTCTCCTTAAGTTATTAAATTGGATGGGAAACCGCATACAACAATTCAAAACATTCTCTGAAAAGTCCCCTACGTGAACAACACAATGGAGATACAATCAAAGATCATTAAGCTTCATGAAAACTATAAACATTGACGAGGCATTCGTAACTATGATGAGCATAATACTCCTGCCAAGAATTCACGTAACGCGATCGTTTATAAGTGACCTCCATTACTTGTAAATATAAGTTCATAACGATTAGGTGAAACTCCCTTATATTCTAGCATCAAATTTATGCATGAAAACTAAGCGTGCACTCTTAATCAACATACAAGAATAAGTTATCAATCAAACAAGTAAGCAAATTGAATTCACAATTTATGAAATCACAACTGAAGGTAATCAATTCATAACGCAAGTATAATCATGTTATTGAATAGCACCCTAGCCAAAAGGGCTTAGTTCCTCATAATTGCAAAACAAAGGTGAACAGATTTATACATTGAAAACAAAAGAAAGAAAACACCTAAACGCTCCAGCGATCCAAATTGAACAGCAAGCACGTCCAAAAACTCTCATTCCCTTCCTTTGCTGCGGTACAAGGTATGGTTGATGATTTAAGGGGTTGTTTGTATGGAGGAATGGATAGGAGAAGGTATGGTTATGGTTAGAATGGGTGGGTGGTGCGGCAAAAGGTTTTAGAGAATGTGTATGGGAGTGAATGATGATCCAAGGCTGCGGCAAAGAAGGTTTATTTAGGGCTAAAAGGAAATCAAAACCCTAACTTAATTTGGTTAACAAAAATTAATTCAAATCCCCTAGAAAAAGGGAAATAAAATCAGAATCCTAGAGAAAAAGGGTAAGGATATGCGGCAAAGGGTTTAAAGGAAAGGGAATGTGCTTTTAAGGTAGAAAATAGGAAAGAAAGGGCTTCCCTTGCACGGCAAGAAAGGGAAAGTGATCTAGAGAGGTGCGGCAGATCCTAGAGGAAAGGGGAAGTAATTTAAGTCACAAAATAGGCAAGGAAAGGTTATATTTGTACGGCAAGGCAGAAGGGAATGCAGGGAAGGTGCGGCTTGGACTTTTAAGGTAGGTTTAAGCTTATAGAACAACCAATTAAGTGCCCTAACATATTTTGGAATCCTTTTGTGGCTGGAGCATAGGTGAGGAAGGATTAGGAAACTTCCAAGCCAAGAATGGAAACCTCCAAGAATAGAAACTTCCAACTTTAGAAACTTTGGCTTCCAATTTTGAACTCTTCATTCTTCATTTGTCTTGAATCCAATTCTTCACAGCTTCATTCAATCCTAAGCTCATTTGATCTTCAATTTCGTCCATCCACTTAGCTCTAAGCATGTGCAATCCATTTAGTGCCCAAAACTGCTCCAAAATGCACTTCCTTGCTTACTTTGCACTTTAGACCTACAAACACATGAAAATAGCTTAAAATACTCAAATAACTAAGAACTAACAACGTAAATGCAAGTAAACAAGCTAATTAATTCCCATAAATATGCTCCTATCATGGGTTCAAATTCGGTTCAATATAACATTATTCCACCAAATGTCCATTTTCCTCGCAGGTTTTTGATTCCCAAGAAAGAAAAGAGTGAAAAAGACATCGTGGAAGCCTTCCCAAAGATGCAAAGTGATATTCCAATTCTTGGTGCAACAAATCAAGTTCCAGATTGTGTTGAATTGTTCAAAGAACTTTGTACATCAAGAAGAATGATTCAAGACAAAGAAGTGGCTAAAGAATACGTAGAATGCATCAAAGAGGATGTTCATGAGACAACAAAGCCCAAAGAAGTTGAATTTTATGACACGGGACAAGTCACAACCATCACATTCAATCTGGCCAAGTGCAAAGTTCCTAAAACTTTCAAAGATGTGGTGTTTGTTATTGAGTTTATGTCGGAGCAGCAAGTAAGCCATCTTCTCAAATTTCAATTTTGTTTTCTACTAACTTGCTAATTTTAATGATTTAGGCACCCACACTAGAATTTAAACCATTGCCGGATCATTTCAAGTATCACCGTCCATTCAAAGATCAATCCATGCATTCGAAGAGGGGAGACCTAGGAATCGCCCCACATTCAGATTCGCGTTCCTAAACCCTTCTCTTTACTGCATTTATTTTGCTTTAATTAGTTAGTTGTTTGTTCGTTTGCTTGTGTGTGAGTCTATGTTTGAAACATTGAGGACAATGTTTGATTTAAGTGTGGGGGGGGGGGGGTAAATAAGTGTTTTTAATGCAAATTCGTGGGATTTTATCACCTATCACTCCAGAGTTGTTTCTCACTGTTTTTAAGTGTTTTTAGTATGTTTTGAGGTGTTTTTGAAGTAAAAATACGAAAATTTGAAAAAAAATCAGTTTTTGAAGTGTTTTTAGAGTCATTTTGGTGTGTTTGTGTCTTAGGTACCTTCCAACACAATGATGAGGATTTGGTTTTTAATTACATGACTGTTAAAGAAAGTTACGAACATGGATGGAAGTTTGATATGCTCTTGGTTTATGCTTAGTTGTAGTTGTTGTTTACGAATTCACATGTAATTACAAAAGGATAAAATCAGTTTTTGTAACATGCTTGAAGGAAGGAACTCAAACTAACGCTACAACCTTGAGAGACTTGAGCCTATTCTTTGTTTGGAGTGTTATTAATCTGTGATGTTTTTGTTTTCTAAATTCGTTGCATGATCTCATTAATTTGTTGCTTGGTTGCTACTTAGAATGCGTTTTCATCATTATAAGACTAAATGCTAGAACTCATATCCGTTTCATTCAAAGCATGACATTGAATTGCATAACACATATCAAGATGAAGTTGTTTAGTTACCACCAAAGCCAAACAGCCATACCCCTATTTCATATGTTTTGTAGGTTTAACCCCTTTCAGCCTTGTTTAGCCTGTTTTCTTTGTTAACCACATTAACCCTACCTAGCCTAGTTTAGGATTGTCCATACCCTTGTTTTTAAAGCATAGTTAAGCATGACTTAGAATGAATTCCTTTTGATCTTCATTATGCAGAAAATTAAGTATGGGGGAAGGGATTTTCGTGCAAAAGAAAAAGAAAAAAAAGTGTGTAAAAAGAAAAAAAGAAAGAAAGAAAAAAGAGTTTGAAAAGAAGAAAGAATGAGTTTTTAAGTGTTGATTGTTGAAGGAAGGGTCCAGAACATCAAATCTGGCCCTAGAATGTGTTAATCTCCCTTTTTTGTTCAAAGTTAGTGGCTGCATTCAAAAGTGAATTCTAAGTGCTATTTCATTACTTTGCTTCCTATTTCTTTAAGAACCTTTGTTTTTCCATATCATTTCTTTCTTAGCCAGCACCCTTAGCCCCGTTACAACCCTTATACTTCTTTCTTGATTGTTATGTGTTCAATATATGGAGTTTGGGATTGGTATGAGTATATGGAATCCCTGGTTCTTGCATCTAAGTAGTAGCATTCCTTTCATGAGATCATATTTATATATATTCATTCATAACTCCAGAAAAGTGTTTTCTTTGCTATAACATATGTGAGTGTTCGTTTTCATGTTTACATCAATCTTCTCACATATACCTAGTGCAGGGAGTGTAGTTAGAAAATCTGAGTGAAAATTGAGTGCATATCTAGTAAGGAATTGAGGGAATTCTCTAAGGCATGTTATTACATTCAAAATGTTGTTTTAATTGATTAAATGCGAACTAGTGAATGGTGACTGTGATTAAGTATGAGCTCAAGTGTAAGGATGACCAAAATCTGTGTAAGTGATGATTTTAATATGTCGTGTGCATTGGAAATCCCTAAGGCAAATGTTGGAAGGTTTAGATTGTGTTTTATTTCTTTTGTTTGTTTTGTTTTGTTTCCTTGCATTTAGGTTGTTAGTTCTTAATTATTTTAGTATTTTAAGCTATTTTCGTGTGTTTGTAGGTCCAAAGGGTTAAAGAGGCAAGAAAGTGCATTTTGGAGCAGTTTTGGGCTTAGAATGGATAGCTTATGCAATGAGCAAGATGGATGGACGAAATTGAAGTTCATGAAGGATTAGGAATGTGCTTGAAGACTTAAGTCAAAGATATTGAAGAAAGGAATCCAGCAAGAAGAAGGATTGACTAGTCAAACTTACCTTATTTTGACTTAGTCAAATCTTAATCCTAATCAAGTCAAATCTTAATCCTAATCTACTAAGGTTCGAGCCACAAGGAGGATCCCTAAATATATTAGGACACTAAATAAATGATTCTAGAAGACCTAATCCTATTCCTAATCTGTGCCGCGCCATTTCCCTTCTAGATTTCCTGTTTTCCTTGCCTTGCAAGACTTTCCCTTTCCTTTCTCCCTTGCCGCAGCTTTCCTGTCCTTTTCCTCTTGGATTCTGATTTTACTTAGCCTTTTTGCTTGTGAATTTGGAGTGCAAATCCTTCTAAAATAATTAAACTTTATTTCCCTTTCCTCCTTTATTTCTGCCGCACCTTAACCTTAATTCCTTAGGATTTTGACATACCTTGCTATATATTTAAGGTGTGTGCCGCACCAATAATACCCACCCTCCATCCTTCACCATAACTCACCTACATCCATTCACCACCCATACAACTCAACCCTAAACTCACCACCATACCCTTGTGCCGCAGCAAAGAAGAAGAAGGAGATCCCTTGGACGTGCTTGCCATTCAAGTTAGATTGCTGGAACGTTTTTAGGTGTAATCCATCTTTTGTTTTCAATGTTTAATTTAATTTCTCTTTGTTTTGCTGTGAACATGAGAGGCTAAACTCGTTTTAGCTAGAGGAGAATTCAAAACCATGATTATATTTGCAATATGAATTGATTACTTCCAGTTGTGATTTCATAATTCGTGAATGCAATTTACTTAACTGTTTGATTGATAACTTATTCTTGTATGTTGATTCTGGGTCGACACTTAGTTTGCATGCATGAATTTGATGCTAGAATATAAAGGAGTTTCACCTAATCGTTATGAACTTATATTCACAAGTAGTGGAGGTCGCTTACAAACGATCGCGTTAAGTAAATTCATGGTAGGAGTATCATGCAGTTCATAGTACGAATGTCATGTCAATGTTTATGATTTCTATAGAACTTAATGATTCTTGGTATGTATCTCTATTATGCAGTTCATGTAGGGAACTATTGAGGAATACTTTGGGTTGTTGTATGCATTCATCCAATTCAATAAACTTAGGGAATTCTGATGGTTAATTTGTGCATCACGGTTAACTTGGGGCGTTGAGGTTCATGGTTCATTGACAGAGCAACTGGAAATCGATTTGTATGCAAGTATGACATGTGTGGAGAATAACCCTCTAGCTAGCCCATCATCCATCCAACTTAACCCAATTTCGTGCAAATCTGTCTAGTTCTAGTTTCTGTTTTGTTTTTACTTCAATTCGTCCAAAAACCCAATCCCCTTTACTTTCTTGTGTCAACTTAGTTAGAATCTGTCTAAACTTGTGTCTTTTAGTGTTTTGAGTCAAATAAAGTTAGGACTTCGTCCAAAATAACTCCCTAGTGTCTGTGTTGAGTCTTTTTGGTTGTTTTAAGCTATTTTGAGTCTTTTAAGTTTGTTTTGAGTCTTGTGAGTCTTGTTAAGTGTTTTTAAGTTTGTTTTTGTGTTTTTAAGTCAGTTTAGAGTAGATTAGCAATCCCTCCTAATCCCCGGCCTAGAACGATCCATACTTGCATCTTACTACAATTGTCAACAAGAGGGTTTAATTTGTGTGCTGTTTTACATCGCATCACATCTTCCAAAACCGCTTTTGGATAGGTGGTAGATCGATTGGCCAATTGAATAATCACACCATCTTTTTTTAGCTCTCCTAAGTTCATAGATGCATAAATAGAATAAGGTTTGACATTAATTGATGCACCTAAGTCTAACGTGGCATGTTCAAAACGATTATTGCGAATAACACAAGGAATTGTAAAACTACTGGGATCCTTGCATTTAGGGGGCAGTTTACGTTGCAAGACGGCTGAGACATTTTCACTTACCTTTACAACCTCCTTGTTCAAAATTCTCTTCCTGGTTGTGCAAAGTTCTTTTAAAAACTTGGCATACCTTGGAACTTGCTTAATTGCATCCAAGAGCGGTATATTGACTTGTACTTTTCTAAATGTTTCCAGAATGTCCTTTTCAGCCTCCTCCTTCTTTGATTGCATAAATCTGTGAGGAAAGGGTACATTTGGAGGAATAATGTTAGAAATAATCGAATTTGGAACCTTCTTACCTTTGATGGACTGATTGGGGTGTTTAGGTGACTGCGGCAAGGGTGGTTCTTGATAGGAGCATATTTATGTGATTTAATTAGCTTGTTTCCTCTCATTTACATTATTAGTACTTAGTTATTTTAGTACTTTAAGCTATTTTCGTGTGTTTGTAGGTCCAAAGGGCTAAAGAAGCAAGCAAGTGCATTTCGGTGCATTTTGGAGCAGTTTTGGGATTCTAAAGGATGGCACATGCTTGGAACTATATGGATGGACGAAATTAAAGACCAAAGGAAGCTAGGATTGAGTGAAGATGTGAAGAAATGAATTCAAGACAAATGAAGAATGAAGAGTTCAAAATTGGAAACCAAAGTTTCTAATTTTGTAGGTTTCTAATTTTGATCCTAAACTTTCCTAATCCTAAGTTCTAGTTACAAGGGGTCTCCAAAACATGTTTAACCATCTCAATGCAAATTTCTAGAAGTCCTAGGACATGCTTTAGAGAGTGTCGCACCTTCCTTGCATTCCCTTCTGCCTTGCCGCACAAGCATAACCTTTCCTTGCTTATTTTGTGACTTAAATTACTTTCCTTTTCTCTAAAGAACCCAGCCACACCACTTTACCCCTTTTCCCCTTCCTTGCCGTGCAAGGGAGGCCTCTCTTTCCTAATTTCTGAAGCAAATTACCTTCCCTTTACATCCTACACATCCTGCCGCATATCTCTTGCCGGTTTTAATTTAATTTCTGATTCTACTTTCCTATTCTCTATTAATTTCTGACCTTTAATTCTTTTGGGGACAAAATAGCTAAGTTTGATTCTTTCTCTAAGCTTTTGCCGTGGGTGTGTCTATAAATACATAACTTATTAAGCATAAATGATTGTGGACACAACCCTAAGCCTTCTCCATTCTTTGCCGTACCATCCATCCATCCTAAACACAACCATTCATTCCTTTAACCTTTCTTCCATACACATAACCTTCCAAACCTTTACCCAATCCTTGTGCCGCAGTAAAGAATGAGGAGGAAAGCCCTTGGACGTGCTTGCTGTTCAAATTGGATCGCTGGAGCGTTGAAGTGTTTTCTTTCTTTTGTTTTCAATGTATAAATCTGTTTATCTTTGTTTTACGAACGTGAGGAATTAATGCCCTTTTGGCTAAGGGGAGATTCAATACCATGCTCATACTTGCAATATGAATTGATTACCTTCAGATGTGATTTCATAAATTGTGAATTCAATTTGCTTAACTGCTTGATTGATAATTTATTCTTGTATGTTGATTAAGGGTGCACACTTGGTTTGCATGCATGAATTTGATGCTAGAATATAAGGGATTTTCAACTAATTGTTATGAACTTATATTCATGTGTAGTGGAGGTTGCTAGTCGCAATCGTGTTAAGTGAATTCCTGGCATGAGTATCATGCAGTTCATAGTTACAAATGCCTTGTCAATGCTTATAGTTTTCACAAAGCTTAATGATCTTTGATTGTATTTCTATTGTGCTGTTCACGTAGGGGACTTTTGAAGAATGTTTTGAATTGTTGTATGCGTTTTCCGTCCAATTCAATAACTTAAGGAAAACTTGAAGGTTAAAAAAGTGCTGTCACGGTTAACCTGGGTTGTTGAGTTTCATGGTGTATCGAAAAAGCAACTGGAAATTGATTTGTATGCAAGTGTGTCATGTGTGGAGAAGAACCCTCTAGCTAGCCCATCATCCATCCAAAAACACCCAATTTCGTGCAAATCTGTCTAGTTCTAGTTCTTGCTTTGTTTTTACTTAAATTCGTCTAAAAACCCAATCCCCTTTACTTTATTTTGTCAATTAGGTTAGAATCTGTCCAAACTTGTGTTTTTAAGTGTTTTGAGTCAAGTTAAAATCAATTTTCGTCCAAAGTTGTTCTTAGTGTCTAGTTTCAGTTTATTTGGTCGTTTTAAACTGTTTTGAGTCTTTTAAGTTTGTTTTGAGTCTTGTGAGTCTTTTTAAGTGTTTTTAAGTCAGTTTAGAGTAGATTAGCAATCCCTCCTAATCCCTGGTCTAGAACAATCCCTACTTGCATCTTTACTACAATTGTTAACAAGATGGTTTAATTTTTGTGTTGATTTAAGTCGCATCAGTTCTACCCTTGTCGTGGGCTGCTCTTGCTCCTCCTCTTCAATTATCAACTTTCCATCCTCGTTGGAACGTGATTTGGAGGGTTGGTGGTCAGTTCCAACTTGCTTTCCACTTCGCAAAATGAAGGCCTTGGCATATTTGAATCCTCCCTTCGGGTTGACAACGGTTGAACTAGGCAACTTACCTTGCTCTCTGAATTGGCCCATGAACTCCGCAATCTGCCCTACTTGCTTCTCCAATTCATCCACCTTTTTGTCTCGATTTTGCATTCCCTACGCCGTAGAGGTTAACAATTGAATAATTTGATCATTATCCATGGCCGAACCTGATTTGGTTTGGGTAGGTTGTGCTTGGGGTTGTGTGGGTGCGTATAGTCATTGGTAAAATCCCGAAGGTTGCTGCCTAAATGCACTTTGTTGTTAGGTTTGTTGGGGCTCCCTCCACTTGACGTTCGGATGATCTCTCCAACCTGGATTGTATGTGTTAGAGAAAGGATCACTCCTTGGTTGGTTTTGGCTCCCAAAACCGACGGCATTGGCAGATTCCCACCCTCCATTCTCGATCTATTGAGGGCATTGGTCATTGAGATGTCCTTGCATA
This sequence comes from Heteromeles arbutifolia, assembly GCA_024362995.1. Classification (NCBI taxonomy): domain Eukaryota; kingdom Viridiplantae; phylum Streptophyta; class Magnoliopsida; order Rosales; family Rosaceae; genus Heteromeles; species Heteromeles arbutifolia. Next base: position 22,803,723 of record JANCRC010000012.1, read on the forward strand.
GAACACACTCCACAAATGGCTGGACTTTGCATTTTGGATCCATCCACAACCTATGACACAAGAGTAGTGAGGTTAGCTAATTGAGATTGAATTTCAGAAATTGCACTTATCTCACATTCACTTGGGGTTATGGCCGTGGGGTGTCTCTTCCTCCAACACCTTCATATTGTTGTGCATTCAACGCTCTATTTCCAATTAAGATCTTTGCAGCCGTGGGGGTTTTGTCCACCAAAGCTCCTCCCGCTAAAGCGTCAAGTGATGCGAAGTATATAAGCACACAAATTAAACCCTCTTGTTGACAATTGTAGTATATATACAAGTAGGGATCGTTCTAGACCAGGGACTAGGAGGGATTGCTAAAACACTTGAAACTGACTTAAAAACGTAAAACTAAGTTTAAAACACTAAACTAGACTCAAAGAATGCAAAACTAAACTCTAATGACTCAAAACAACTGAATTGACTCAAAACAGCACAAAACAAGCTAATTGACTCAAAACAGACACTAAGAGTAATTTTGGACGAAAATTGGTTTTATCTTGACTCAAAACACTTAAAAACACAAAGTTGGACAAATTCTAACTAATTTGGAACACAAAAGTAAAGGGGATTGGGTTTTGGACGAATTTTAAAGTAAAACAAGTAAACTAAAGACTTAGACAGATTTAGGCACGAAATTGGGTGTTTTGGAAGGATGATGGGCTAGCTAGAGGGTTCTTCTCCACACATGACACACTTGCATACAAATCGATCTCCAGTTGCTTTTTGAATAAACCATGAATGACAATGCCCCAGATTAACCGTGCCATCACTAATTAACCCTAAGATTTTCCTTATGTCATTGAATTGCATCGAATACGCATCCTCAACCCAAATTATTCTTCAATAGTCCCCTACATGCACATCATAATAGAGATACAATCAAAGATCATTAAGCTTTATGAAAATCATAAGCATTGACAAAGCATTCGTAACTATGACATCATGATACTCATGCCAGGAATTTAACTTAACGCGATCGTGACCAGCGACCTTCACTACTTGTGAATATAAGTTTGTAACGATTATATGAAACTCCCTTATATTCTGGCACCAGATTCATGCATGGAAACTAAGTATGCATCCTTAATCAACATTCAAGAATAAGTTTTGAATAAAACAGTTAAGCAAATTGCATTCACACTTTATGAAATCACAACTGGAATTAATCAAATCGTATTGCAAGTATAATCATGGTTTCGAATTCCCCCCTAGCTAATTTGGGTTTAGTTCCTCATGTTCGCAAAACAAAGATTATTAAACTTAAACATTAAAAACAAAAGAAAGATTACACCTAAAAATGTTCCAGCAATCCTAACTCGAATGGCAAGCACGTCCAAGGTCTCTTCTCCTTCCTCTTTGCTGCGGCACAAGGTATGGTTGATGGTTTGAGTGGTGAATTGTATGAGAGAGTGGATAGAAGGCTGAATGGTTGAAGGAATGGGATGATGGCTGCGGCAGAGAGTGTTCTTGGATGTGTATGTGAGTGAATGAATCCCCAAGGCTGTAGCAAAGAGGTGCATTTAAAGGTTTTAGGAAATCAAAAACCTAACTTATTTTGGTTAACAGAAATTAATTCAAATCAACTAGAAAAAGGGAAATAAAATCAGAATCCTAAGGGAAAAGGGATAGGATATGCGGTATAACCAAAAAGGGGAAGGAAATAACCCTTCCTTGCACGGCAAGGAAGAGGAATGGCTTAGGGTGGTGCGACTCCATCCTAGAAGGAAAGGGAAAGGCCTTGCTGTGTCCTAGGGAAGAAGGGAAAGGTTTTACATGGTTTAGGAATAAGGAAACATGGCAAGGGGAATTGTTGCACAAGGAGGAGACAATGAGGGAACACAAAGGGGACAAGGCGCCACCTTTGTAGGGGATGGTTGAATTGTGTTTTTCCTTGTCTTCCAAGCTTCCATTCTAACTGCTCTTAACTTCTAGCCTCTTTTGGTCTTCAATTTCGTCCATCCACCTTGCTTCAAACATGTAATATCCATTCTTGGCCCAAAACTGCTCCAAAATGCACAAAAATCCACATTCTTGTCACTTTAGCCCTTTGGACCTACAAACACACGAAAATAGCTTAAAATACATAAATAACTAAGAACTAACAACATAAATGCAAGAAAACAATCTAACTAAGTTGCATAAATATGCTCCTACCATCAAGCATTTGTCTTTCAATGGGAAGAAGACCTTCATCGAAATATTGAGGCAAAAGCTCTTCCTTCGTTTGGTGTTGTGGACAAGAAGCAACTAACACCTTGAAACGCTCATAATAGGCTGGAAACGACTGGTGCGATGTAAAACAACACACAAATTAAACCCTCTTGTTGTCAATTGTAGTAAAGAATGTAAATAGGGATCGTTCTAGGCTGGGGGTTAGGAGGGATTGCTATTCTACTCTAAAATGACTCAAAAACACAAAACTAGGCTAAAAACACTTAAATAGACACAAAGAACTCAAAACAAACTGAAAAGACTCAAAACTAACTAGAATGACTCAAAACAGCTTAAAACAACTAATTAGAATCAAAACAGACACTAAGGGTGATTTTCGACCAAAATTGGTTTTACTTTGACTCAAAACACTTAAAAACACAAAGTTGGACAAATTCTAACTAATTTGACACTTTAAAGTAAATGGGGGTTTGGTTTTGACGAATTTGAAAACTAACAAAGTAAAGTGCAAAAACTTCAGAACTAGACAGATTTAGGCACAAAATTGTTGTTTTGAATGGATGATGGGCTAGCTAGAGGGTTCTTCTCCACACATGACACACTTGCATACAAATCAATCTCTAGTTGTTTCTTTCAATAAGCAATGAATCTCAACGCCCCAAGTTAATTAGGTACGCTTAATAGAGAAACAATCAAAGATCATTACGTTCTATGAAAATCATAAGCGTTGACAAGACATTCGTAACTATGAAAGCGCATGATACTTTTGCCAGGAATCTACTTAACACGATCGTGACCAGTGACCTTTACTACTTGTGAATATACGTTCATAATGATTAGGTGAAACTCCCTTATACTCTAGCATCAGATTTATGCATGCAAATTAAGTGTGCACTCTCAACCCACATACACAAATAGTTTTAATGCAAACAGTTAAGTAAATTGAATTCACAACTTATGAATTCACAACTGGATGTAATCAATTCATATTGCAAGTATAATCATGGTTTCGAATTCCCCTCTAACTAAGAGGGGTTTAGTTCCTTATGTTCACAGCAAAACAAAGATAAATAAACTTAAACATTGAAAACAAAGAATGAATTACACCTAAAGCGTTCCAGCAATCCAACTTGAACGGCAAGCACGTCCAAGGGCTCTTCTTCTTCCTCTTTGCTGCGGCACAAGTGATAGGAGCATATTTATGCAACTTCGTTAGCATGTTTTCTTGCATTTACTTAGTTAGTTATTGCTTATTAAAGTGTTTTAAGCTATTTTCGTGTGTTTTTAGGTTCAAATGACAAAGTTGGCAAGAAAGTGCAATTTGGAGCATTTTAAAGTAGTTTTGGGATTGGAATGGATATCACATGCATGGAGTAAGATGGATGGACAAATTCGAAGTTCAAAAGAGGCTAGGAACATGCTACAAATATGGAGAAATTAATTCAAGTCAAAGAAGATAAGGACTCAGCTCAAAAGAATGAGACATTATCCAAAACCTTATCCAACCTTACCTTATCCAAACTAACCTTATCTTATCTTACCTTATCTTATCCTATCCTAATCTTATCCTACCTTAATTCCAGCTGCAAGGGGGAGTTATTTTCAGATTAGGATACATTAAAATAGGTTTCTAGAAGGCCTAATCGTTCTCCTACAAATCTGGTGCCTATCTATCCTTCTCGAACCCCTAAATCTGTGCCACACCCTTATTCCCTATTCCCCTTGGTTTTCTGATTTATAGAAGCCCTTTTTCCTTGTTGGATTGGAGTGTAAAGTCCTTTTCCTTGTCAGATTGGAGTCCAAATCCCTTTTTACAAAGCCTTGCTGTGCCCTAGCCCTATATATACTTAAGTCATATTTTTCTGAAGGGTTGGACAGTTTGAGATAGAGTTTTCAGAGTTTGTGCCGTGCTTGCGAGGAATGAGAGGAGGAATTGGAGCCGTGACATGCCATCCAAGGCCATTGGAGGGCTGGAGCGTTTCTAGGTTTATTCTATCCTTAGTTTTGTTTCCATGTTTATTTTAATTTGCTGTTCAATTTCTATGAACATGTGTAACTAAGTTTTTCTTAGTTAGAGGTGAATTCGAAGCCATGGACATATGTTTTATATGAATTGATTACATCCAGTTATTGTTTCATAAAGCATGAATGTGATTTACTTATCTGATTGATTGAGAACTTATTCTTGTATGTTGATTAAGAGGGCCTGCTTAGTTTGCATGCATGAATCTAATGCTAACATATAAGGGAGTTTCACCTAATCGTTATGAACTTATATTTACAAGTAGTGGAGGTTGCTAGTCACAATCGTGTTAAGTAAATTCTAGGCAGGAGTATCATGCTTTTCATAGTTACGAATGCCTCGTCAATGTTTATGATTTTCATGGAACTTAATGATCTTTGACATGTATCTCTATCACGCTTTTCGTAGTTAGGGAACTTGATAAGAATAATTTGGTTGTGATGCGTTATCCATTCAATTCAATGAACTTAGGAAAATCTGAGAATTAATTAGTGCACTACAATTAATTCGGGGCATTGTCATTCATGGTTTAAAGAAACAATACTGGAAATCAATTTATGTGCATATGTTTCATGTGTGGAGAAGGACCCTCTAACTAGCTTTTCACCCATGAATTCACCTTAATTTCGTTTTAACTTACTTTGTTTACTGCAATTTACTTAGTTTTGCTAAATTCGTTCAAAAACCCCCTCAGTTCTTATTTGGTGTCTTAGTTTAGTTAAATTCCTTCAAATCTGTCCTTAGTTAGTATTTTGAGTCAAGTTAAGTTCAATTTTCGTCCAAAGTCATCTTTAGAGTCTGTTTTGAGTCAGTTTCATTGTTTTGTGCTGTTTTGAGTCATTTTAGTTTGTTTTGAGTTATTAAAGTCTAGTTTAGTGTTTTTCAGTCGTACTTGTGTAGATTAGCAGCCCTAGTTAGTGCCTGGCCTAGAACGATCCCTACTTATTCATACTACAACTATCTTAATAGGGTTTAATTTGTGTGTCCAGTTAATTTTCACACCAAATTTTGGCACCGTTGCCGGGGATTAACAAATTGCTAATCCCCCGTTGTTTCTGTTCGTATTTTATTTAGTTTCTGATTTTGTATTGTTTTCTTTGTTTTGGGTACTAGTTTATGACTTGTAGTTCTCAAACGGTTCGTGAGCATATCGTGGAGTTTGACGACGAGTTTGAACGAAGTTTGAGAAGAAAGAGGATGCAGCAATAACCCAATCCTCCTAGTTCTAGTTCTGAATCCGAATTTGAAGAAGAGGAAGAGGAAAAGCAAGCTATGGCTGTGGATAATCGTACAATCAAAGAACTTTCAGCCTCGGGATTGGACAATGCCGTGCCCTTATGCATTCAATATCCTAGGACGGCTCATGGTAAGACCGATGAGTTCGAATTAAAGTCTAGTTTGCTGCACCACATTTCCAAATACCATAGGCTGTCCATGGTAGATCCAAACAAGCATTTGAAGGAATTTAAAGTGGTGTGCTTGAGCATGACACCAATCAACGTAGATGGAAATATTCGGAAGATGAAAGCCTTTCCATTCTCTCTATTTGAAAAGGCTAAGGATTGGTTATTTGAATTGGCACCTGGAACGGTCACTTCTTGGGAAAGGTTAATCATCCATGTGAGGGCCTTCTTTCCTTTGTCTCCTTGCTCCTTGGCTCCATGGATATAGAGGGAAGAATTGATTCTCCAAAAGTCCCCAAAGTAGGAGACCTCTAATTTTCGACACCAAGGATGGTGAAGGAAGAAGATGAGTGACCTTGGAGGAGGAAGGATTGCTAGCTAATCCCCTCCAAGGGGGCCGGCCTCCTAGAGAGAAAAGGAGAGAGTTATTCTCACTTTTCATCCTTAGAAAACCCTAATGATGAAATGGCTATAAAGTTGCCTTTATAGCACCTCACAATGAAGTGGCAAACTTGCAATTAAGCCAAGTTCACTACCCTTCTCTATATAGCCGGCCATTAAAGGTTCATTGGGCTTTCAAGCCCTTTGTGTTTTCAAGTTGTCATATAACTTGAGTTAATGGGCTTGACATTCAAATCCCATTGGGCCTTGCAGCCCAAAACTAACCCAAGGTCTATAACGAACTTATTCGTTTGATTAATTAACATATTAATTAATCTTAGCCATAAATAATTAAACCATTTAATTATCCTTACTCATCTCTGTTGTATCCTTCAATTATTACCTTACACGGTGTGCGATCCATTAGGTTCCTTTTAGCGAGGCAGTGGGCGATTAGAACTCTTACTAATCAATTGTGAATTGAAACTTACTTTCAATTATCTCTTTAGTGATTATACATCTTCAGGACTTCCACATGCCATGAGTGACACCTAACAGTATGTCATGGCTACCCAAGCTAATCAGAAGAGGTCGGAGGTCTTTCTCTAATACAATACTCTTGACCACATTGTTTGGTTTGATAGTTTATTCATGTCTACTATCCAATGTGATTCTCTTACTTATATGATTACCTTGAATGTGATTTGGAATGACTTCCTAAATCTCATTCATACTCTGGCCAGAGATTCTTAATCATATCATAGAGTATTCTCCCTCAACGTTTGAAGGTTAGAGATCCCTTGTTGCACATTCATTTGCCTCCATGGCTAAGTGGCTTAACCTCAACTATGTCGTGGACACTCTTTCATGGAGTGACTTTGACATAGTCAAAGATCAAAGACCTTACCACAAGACAACTATGATGCCTAAGGTCAAAGGACTACTTTGCATTATCCCAACCATGAGTTCTTATGTGACATGAGTATAAGAACTCCTCGTTGATCACGTTCAGTGGACTCATTCTCTATTGAGCACCTACGTACTGGTCTTGGTGTCAGTCACACCAATGACTCAAGACCAGTCACTCTCCCTAAGAGAAGACATAGCACGTACTGATCTTGACGGACTGTCAATGCCCAATTGGCAATCCTACGATCAGGAACATTTACGATATGTATACAAAAGAGAATGGTCTCATGAATCTAACTTCTTTAGATCACATTCTCCCTATTACATATTCCTTGGACTTATCGTTTAAGCATGTAACATTTATATGAGACGGCTTAAAACAAGAATCTTTGCCTGTTATATTAAACTATATTAGTTTAACATGTAAAATGCCTGTAAAGTATCATCATATGATTGGTTTTAGGGCACATTTCCAACAATCTCCCACTTGCACTAGAGCCAATCAGCTTGGTCATCAGTGATGATACCTCTTCTGTAGTCATTTCAAAAATGGCTGAGTAGTAGGCCTAGACAATGGATATCTATATGTTATCCATAGAAGCAACCCTGAGAATAATGACGTCACCATTATACATGATTCTTAATCATGTGGTTCAGTCTCTCATTTGAGTTCGGATCTTGATGAGACCTTGATTCCTTGGCTTGAGCTATTACCCCATTAGTGTCGTAGTGTCGTTACACTAGAGACACTTTCTGGTTGGAACCAAATGGAGAGTTCATAAATGAACTTTCCCATCCAAACAACATTGTTGTAAACTTCTATATGGCGATATATTTTGCATGCACGATGGAACATACCAAAGTCATTACTTTTAATGTTTCCACCCAAATATCTCTTTAGTCATAATAAAGAGATATCCAATTATCTCTTCATTCAAAATGAAGAGACATCCAGTGACGGATACGATATTAGATTCATAATCTAATACTTTTACGCTTCCATTGCATTACTCTAATTCTTCCTCATTCTTGAGGAATCTATCCTTTAGTATTTCTTAAATACATAAGGACTCACTTGAGAGTTGCCATGGTTCTGATCCTGGGCGTGCATTGATATCGTCTTGTACCGATCTTGGTACAACTCATATCAATTGTTTTCATACAATATGAAATACATAAATCACCTTTCTGCTTGTACATAAAGGATTCTATTTACGCATTATTTCTTTGGGAGTCAAAGGGTACGTTCCCTTTGAGAAGAGCAACTTCCTAGTCTTACTAGAATTGTCATTCTGATTGGAGTTTGTCATCACATGAGAAACTTCCTAGCATCTTTTGTCTATCATTAGGGATTGATATAATCAAATTATATCCTGAAATCTATCTTATAGATTTCCATCCCATATATATAGACTATCTCCCATATCCATTCTATCATTATAGAACGTTTAAAGTCATAACTTTTAACTAAGAAGAATTCCTTACATTTCTAAAATTAATATATCATATATATGTTCAAATTTAGGAATACGATTAACTCCCACTAATCTTTTGTAAACCTAGTAAACAAAAGATTCATTTACATCTTTATGAGAAATCAAACGATTTGATCTTGCTCTCATAAGACGCTTACAGCTCCCACTAGCTTGCTAAGATTCATGATGGATGGATCTTTACAACTTACACGTCTTGTGATTCTTAGTTTTAGACATATCTTATCAAGACTATCTTGGTAATGGTTTCGGAAACCCATATTATGTCCAAACATTGAATCACCGTTTAGTTGTAGCTAGCTAACTTCGAATTAATAGAAACCAAGACTACGTCAAAGATGGTTTCTTCCAAGTTAACCAATCTCTTTGATTGTAGTCACCTTAAGCTACCAATTAGCTTTAATGGTTTCATTATTTTGGGTCAAATGGTACTATACCATTTCCTTGAGTATATGTCGTATATACACTCAATGTAGTCATAAGGATTTTCATTGTTATTTCTTTCGAATTAAGAGGTGTAACTCTATGACATAGTCATAAAGTTCAAACCATTCAACTGAGATGGTTTATAGATCCTTCTTGACTACCTTGGAGCTAGTGGTGTAGGAACTAGGTTGTTATATTTGTTGATTATCATCTTGTCTCTCAAAGAACCCATTCTTTGAGTTCTATCTATCGTTCATTTGCACTTAGGCAAATCCTAGTGTAGGATTACAATGAACTACCCAACAAACAACATTTGTTAGTTGGTTTATAGAAGTGTTATCCAAAGGTTAATTTAAGGATATCCCACAAGATTGTTCTCAAATAAATATTGCTTATTAGCACACAACCCCAAATCTTAACACGATTAAGACTTGTCTTTCTTTCCAACTACATCCTATGGAGTCATGAAAATTTTGGAAGATCTTCTAATTGACAATCATATTGTCTTAGAAGTATATATCCTATATATGGGTAATTGATAACATCCAACGAACTAAATCTTATTCGAGTTCTCTCTTTGATGCGATGTAAAACAGCACACAAATTAAACCCTCTTTTTGACAATTGTAGTATATGTATAAGTAGGGATCGTTCTAGACCGGGGATTAGGAGGGATTGCTAAAACACTTGAAACTGACTCAAAAACGTAAAAACAAAGTTTAAAACACTAAAACAACTCAAAAGACTCAAAACAAATTCACAAGACTCAAAACAACTTAAAAACACTCAAAATTGCCTAAAAACACTAATTGGGCAGTTTCTGACTCAAAACACAACTTTGGACGAAAATAGGTTTTGACTAGACTCAAAATACTCAAAAACACAAACTAAATCAGTTTCTAACTAATATGACTCAACAAAGTAAAGGGGGATTGGGTTTTGACGAATTTGAAAACAAAACAAGTAAGGTAAAGTACTAATGAAATCTGCACGAATTTGGGTGAAACTATGGATGATGGGCTAGCTAGGAGGTTCTTCTCCACACATGACACACTTGCATACAAAACGATTTCTAGTTGCTTTCCATAAACCACGAATCCTCAACGCCCCAAATTAACCGTGAATTGCACTAATTAATCCTCAGATTTTCCTAATTTTATTGAATTGGATGATTGCATACGACAACCCAAAGCATTCCCCACAAGTTCCCTACATGAATTGCATAATAGAGATACAAGCAAGGATCATTAAGTTCTATGAAAATCATAAGCATTGACGAGGCACTCGTAACTATGAATTGCATGATACTTATGCCAAGAATTTACTTAACGCGATCGTGACTAGCAACCTTCACTACTTGTGAATATAAGTTCATAACGATTAGGTGAAACTCCCTTATATTCTAGCATCAAATTCATGCATGCAAATTAAGTTGGCCACCTCAATCAACACACAAAAATCAATTATAATATGAACAGATAAGTAAATTGAATTCACAACTCATGAATCACAACTGGATGTAATCAAATCATGTAGCAAGTATAATCATGGTTTCGAATTCCCCCCTAGCTAAGAGGGGTTTAGTTCCTCATACTCACAGAACAAAGATTATTGAATTGAAACATTGAAAACAAAAGAAAGATTACACCTAAACGTTCCAGCAATCCTAACTTGAATGGCAGGCACGTCCAAGAGCTCTCCTCCTTCCTCTTTGCTGCGGCACAAGGGTTGGTGGTGAGTTTTGGGGGTTATGAATGGTGTTGGGTGGCAGAGGATGGATAGGTAGATAGGTGGATGGAAGGTGGATTTTCGTCAGAAAGTGTGTAGAGAATCTGTTCAGAGAGGGAGAGAGCCTAAATGGTGGGGATGGCTTTATTTATAGGGCTAGGGTGGAAAGGCAATCAGAAAATAATTGGAAAGGTTCATAACTTAGCTAATTTGTCTCACAATATAATAGGTAAGAAAGAATCAGAAAATCAAAGAGAAATAGGAATGTGAAATTCGGCAGAATTGTATAGAAGAAAAAAGGAATGTGTTTAAAGGTCAGAAAATAGGAAAGAGAGGCCTCCTCCTTGTGCGGCAAGGGATAGAACACAAAGGGAATGTGATTTTGGGTCAGAAAATAGGAAAGAAAAGGATCCTTTGTGCGGCAAGGTTGGGAAGAGAAAGGGAAAGGCAATTATGTGGCAGATTGTGGAAGAAAAGGGAAAGGAGATATGCGGCAAGGTTAGGGAAAGGTTCTAGGACTTCTAGAAACATGTAATAAGGCAACCTAACATGTTTTGGAACCTTTTTATGGCTGGAACATAGGTGAGGAAGGATTAGGAAACGTCTAAGCCAAGAATAGAAACTTTGGCTTCCAATTTTGAACTCTTCATTCTTCATTCAATCCTAAGCTCATTTGATCTTCAATTTCGTCCATCCACTTAGCTCCAAGCATGTGCAATCCATTTAGTGCCCAAAACTGCTCCAAAAAGCACCAAAATGCACTTTCTTGCATACTTTGCAGATTAGACCTACAAACACACGAAAATAGCTTAAAATACTAAAATAATTAAGAACTAACAACGTAAATGCAAGGAAACAACCTAACTAAGTGATGTAAATATGCTCTTATCATTCTTCTCCTAATGGAGAAATTCATTATTTTATGACGCCACTTTCCTTGATTTCTTTCAAGGAAACTCTTCTAAAGTGTTATATTTCCTTGGATCAAATCTAAGGAGGTAAATACTTTAGACGTCTTACTCATCAACTTACATTCTTGAATTCTTTGAAACCTTTTGCAAAGTATTCAGACTTTTGTTTATTCAAAATAAACGATAGTCCAACCGAGAGCGATCTTCGGTGAATGTCATACAACATGAGTAGTATTATGTTGTGGACAAGTGCCACTAACATCTAAGGAATTAACCTCAACAACTTTGTGATTCTTTCTTCTTTCCTAAAGAATAAAGATTCGAACATTTCGCCTCTATACAATTTTAACAAGAAGGTATTGGATCCGGATCTAACGATCCTAAGCATCCATCTATGACCAATTCGTAATTTATGTTTTAGAGGTATCACAACTCAATTTGGGATTAGTCACTACCTTGCAACCTTTTGGTTTTTAAGCATCGTCATATTCTAAACAGTTAACACTGCCACATTATCTCTACTATAGAGACAATCAATTAGATTACAATAATCCAATCATTGATTAATAAAGAACAATGTTTTGTCAAACAAAACATTCATCCATCTCTTATAGTGACGGAATTAAGTTCCTTATTCAAATTGGGATGTAAAGACAATCTTTGTTTTTTCCAATTATCTTTGGTAGTTCATATGAGGAAGCAACTACAATTTGCTTTCGCAGAGATCTATATCTTATTCATGTTCCGAATGTGAAGTATTTTCTCTTCTCTCATTAATCTTCTACTTCTTATTAGCCACACTTTTACAACGATTGTAAAAAACATAGTTACTAATACAGAATCAAGTATTCAAGTAGAAGAACCAACTATTTTGAACTATTCAAGAACACTTTACAACACCTTCGAAAGGTGTGTTCTTGACACTTGCAAGACATTTCTTGCATATACCCTTTCCAATTTCCATCCTTTCATAAAGAAAGTTTGTTCCCTTGGAGTTATTTTGCCTTCTTCATTTGACTTCTCCCTTGACTACAATAGTCATGGTCCCTAAACTCGCACTATCTCTCTTGAAACTTATTTCAATTGTGTTAAACACATCAAACGATTTGGAGAGCATACGGTTATTGTTCACTATATAGTTTACTATAAACTTAGTGAACCATTTGGTTAGGGACTCATAGGTGAAGTCCTTGTCTAGTTTCCGTCTCGTGAAGTGGTTTAACACTTCAACACTCAATGATTCAAAATCATCATAAGTCCATATTGATGGACTATTTTTTTCAACCAACCATCATGTTCTAAACAAGATTACAAACATTCAAGAGTTGTTCAAGGCAACTCTCATTTCTTCATACAACAATTTGTAAGTGAAGAATCATGGCACATAAGGTGTCCATGTCCTTGTGCTTGCTTCTCAAGTTCCTTGTTCATGTAACAAAGAAACAAGCACTAGTGTTTGCATTTAACTAAGAGTTGTTCAAAGCAACTCTTATTTCTTTATAATACAATTTGTAATTGAAGAATTATGATGCTAAAAGTGTTGTCCTCTTTATGATAGACTTATCTAACATATTCTTCCAATGACACATTATCAATAGGAAGATTGTGAGGATGAGACTACTTAGGTACATATACAATCCATTCAAGACAATCTATGGGATTGTGGTACTAAGTCTAGAAACTAAAGTTTTTCTTTGTCAAGTTTTGGATAGCGTTTGCAAATATATCGATAAACAAATACATAACGAATATAAATTGATTCATTTTAAGCCATTTGATCCGGATCTTTAAATCAAATAGCACCACCCACTATTTTTGACAAATTCCATATCCCTCATCGGAATTCAAGAGTTTTGGAGGAAACTCTTAGTAGGGTATGGGAGGCTCACTACTACCAAGCCCACCTCAGAAGAATATCATATTGGCTAGCTTTAATAATAATGAGAGAGTACACTTACTCATTTACATCTCATGTAAGTGCCCATCTTGTTTGGCCTCTAGAGAATGATGCCTCCGAAGAATATCATATTGGCACCATTGCACTTAGTTAAGTTATTCCCACCATGCCATTTCGTATAGGGGTTCAAGAATAGCCTCAGAAGAATATCATATTGGCCATACTCGTTGCCTGGCGTCACAACATCATGTATGTATGTAGAACCCCTCCTAAGTGTAAGCACACACTTTGTATTCCCCAGAATTGGGCGAAGATGGTGTATGAGTCACAAACGATTGAAGTCTACCATAGTGGAAGGCCACGAAAGAATGTTCAAAGCACTCTCACACTTTTCAACTTAATAACAGTTTGTTTGAGGGTTTTAGGTATCATCATCACATATAAGCATTCATTTTAATTTTATTAAAACAATTTGGTCCTATTACAACTATTGGTCCATGTGATTGATTTAGTCGTATATAATACTCCCACCAAGCTTGTTAAATGATTTTTAAAGCAAAAGTATATGGTACTACTAACATAAGCTTTGCATTCATTGATGGACTATATAGTTGCCTTAGGTGTCATATCCCGGCCCAGGGTTTACCAGTTCCCGGGCCCGCTCCACCACCGTAGCACGATATTGTTCGCTTTGGGCTTACCATTCCCTCACGATTTTGTTTTTGGGAACTCACGAGCAACTTTCCAGTGGGTCACCCATCCTGGGAGTGCTCTGGCCCCCTTCCCGCTTAACTTCGAAGTTCCGATGGAACCCGAAGCCAGTGAGCTCCCAAAAGGCCTCGTGCTAGGTAGGGATGCGAATATACATGTAAGGATCACTCCCCTGGGCGATGTGGGATGTTACAATCCACCCCCCTTAGGGGCCCAACATCCTCGTCGACACACTTCCGGCCATGGATTGGCTCTAATACCAATTTGTCACACCCCAGCCTGGGGCGGACCACTTCCCGGGCCCGCTCCACCACCGTAGCACGATATTGTCCGCTTTGGGCTTACCATTCCCTCACGGTTTTGTTTCTGGGAACTCACGAGCAACTTTCCAGTGGGTCACCCATCATGGGAGTGCTCTGGCCCCTTTCTCGCTTAACTTCGAAGTTCCGATGGAACTCGAAGCCAGTGAGCTCCTAAAAGGCCTTGTGCTAGGTAGGGATAAGAATATACATTTAAGGATCACTCCCCTGGGCGATGTGGGATGTTACATTAGGGCCTTAGGATGACTATGAACCTTTGATTTGATCCAACACAAGCCTAGTGTTGGATCTCGGTCTAGGGATGGTGATTGATTTTAGTTACGCGTTTAATCATATTAATGCGTGTTTTTCCTATTGGGCATTGGACCCAACTACTCCAATTTCATGCATATCAAATAAACAAGAAATGAGTACTTCAAAGTAAAGAAGAGCTTATGCTCTTTTACAACATTTGATCAAAACAAATTACTTTAAAGTAAAGAAGAGCTTATGCTCTTTTACAACATTTGATCATATCAAATTACAACCAAAATTAATCTACACATTCCCATGGTTCAAACAAATTTGAGACGGCCTTTCATATAGCTCAATTATCATAGGCTTAGGTTCATAATCATCCTTTCTTTAATTAATTAACGCTTTAACTAATTAAACTAGAATGCAACATTGTCATTTGGTTTTTGTATCCATAGAATTGATTTAAATAGAGCTAAATAAAATGAAAATCCAATTCTCATTTAAAGATACAAAACTATTTTGTTCTCTACTAATTTGGGCCAAAAAGCAATAACCTCAACCATTGGGCTATATTGCAAAACACAAACTTTTGAGGTCACTTTGTAAAAACACAAAAGTCCACTACTTTATGTAATTACAACTAGAACCCAAAAATTTCAACAAATACAAAAACTTCAATAAAGGAGCAAAACAATTTGTCCTTTAGTGTTTTGGGCCTTTACGTAAAACCGTAAACTTTCGGGTCAAAGTACAAATACACAAAAGTATCAAAACTTTATGTAATTGCATAAAAGCCCCAAAAGTACCCTACTTGTAGGGTTGGCCGGTTTTGGAGAGAGTGTGAGTGATGTGTGTGAGTTGATTCTTAGGTTTGAAAGGTGGTGGAAAGATGTAAGTAATTGGTATGGTGTGAATAGTAAAAGAAGTATGGGTGTGTAAGAGAAGTACCAATCATGTACAAAAAATTCAAACATACTTTCAACTTTCAAACACATTTTCATAATGACTTGTTTATAGAAAAGTCACACCAACCAACACAAAACAAAGACTTTATATAAACAACCAAAACTTTGAATCAAAACACCCGACTTTTTGTTCTTGGTAAGAACATCAAGAACATTAAAGAACACACATGAAAACTCATAAGAGCTCCATGAATGTTTTCACTCAATAAAATTCAAAATTTCACTACTCCAAAGGGGTTTAACATCCTAGGGTACTTAGGAGTTCCAAAAGTCACTTTAAAACACTTTTAACAAGACAAACATGAACCCAAAAATCCACCCTTTGGATTTGGCCGAATTTCCCCAAAAACATGGCACCAAATTTTAGCTCCAAAATTCATGCTCATATGAACTACATCTGCAACATTTGAGATGGCAACTTTTCTAACAAAATTTACATTCAAAGAAGCAAGAATAAAGCTTGTAACCATTACAACATTCAAATCACTAACTATGAACTACAAAACCCAAAAGGATTCACCAACTACTAGACCAAGGCTCTTGATACCAATTGAAGGAAAATTTGTGAAAAACATGCTCATTTGAGCAACATCTATGGCATGCAATTAACAATTAAAGGCGGAATCATGCTTGTATGCACTTAAAACAAAACATTACCCATGAAATTCAAAGCCTAGTAGTTATGGTGAACCATGACTCAACTCAAATCTTAAAGAAAGGAGTTGAGAAACTTTTATACCTTTGAAGCACCTCCTCCAAGGGGGGCGGCCTTCTAGAGAGAAAAAGAGAGAGTTATTCTCACTTTTCATCGTTAGAAAACCCTAATGATGAAATGGCTATAAAGTTGCCTTTATACCACCTCACAATGGAGTGGCAAACTTGCAATTAAGCCAAGTTTAGTACCCCTCTCTATATGGCCGGCCATTAAGGGTTCATTGGGCTTTCAAACCCTTTGTGTTTTCAAGTTGTCATACAACTTGAGCTAATGGGCTTGACATTCAAATCCCATTGGGCCTTGCGGCCCAAAACTAACCCGAGGTCTATAATGAACTTATTTGTTTGATTAATTAACATGTTAATTAATCCTAGCCATAAATAATTAAACCATTTAATTATCCTTACTCATCTTTGTTGTATCTTCAATCATTACTTTACACGGTGTGCGATCCATTAGGTTCCTTTTAGCGAGGCAGTGGGCGATTAGAACTCTTACTAATCGATTGTGAATTGAAACTTACTTTCAATTCTCCCTTTAGTGATTATACATCTTCAGGGCTTCCACAAGCCATGAGTGACACCTATCAGTATGTCATGGCTACCCAAACTAATCAGAAGAGGTTGGAGAACCTATTCAGTTTGGGATTACAATGCAATACGGTCTTTCTCTAATACAATACTCTTGGCCACATTGTTTGGTTTGATAGTTTATTCATGTCTACTATCCAATGTGATTGTCTTACTTATATGATTACCTTGAATGTGATTTGGAACGACTTCCTAAATCTCATTCATACTCTGGCCGGAGATTCTTAATCGTATCATAGAGTATTCTCCCTCAACTTTTGAAGGTTAGAGATCCCTTATTGCACATTCATTTGCCTCCATGGCTAAGTGGCTTAACCCCAACTATGCCGTGGACATTCTTTGATCGAGTGACTTTGACATAGTCAAAGATCAAGGACCTAACCACAAGACAACTATGATGCCTCAGGTCAAAGGACTACTTTGCATTATCCCAACCATGAGTTCTCATGTGACATTGATAGGAGCATATTTATGCAACTTAGTTAGCTTGTTTCTTGGCATTTGTGTTGTTAGTTCTTAGTAATTTTAGTATTTTAAGCTATTTTCGTGTGTTTGTAGGTCTAAAGTGCAAAGTAAGCAAGGAAGTGCATTTTGGTGCATTTTGGAGCAGTTTTGGGCATTGGATGGTTAGCTTATGCTTGGAGCTAAGTGAATGGACGAAATTGAAGATCAAATGAGCTTAGGATCAAATGAAGAATGATGAGTTCAAAATTGGAAGCCAAGGTTTCTAAAGTTGGAAGTTTCTATTTGTGAAGGTTTCCATTTGTGCAAGTTTCCATTTGTAGAAGTTTCCATTTTTGGGGTTTCCAAAACATGTAGGTTGCCTAATTACTCATTCTTGAAGCCCGAAACCTTGCCTAACACATTCCCCTTTTGTTTCAATCCTTGCTGCACAAGGGAGAGGTTTTCTTGCCTATTTTCTGTCATAAAACACATTCCCCTTTTGTTTCAATCCTTGCTTCACAAGGGAGAGGTTTTCTTGCCTATTTGCTGCCCAAAAATACTTCCCCTTTCTCTTACAAATCAATGCCACACCTTCTTTCCCTTTCTCCCTTAATTTCTGACCTTTAAAACACATTCCTTTTCTCTCCTACATATTCTGCCGAATTTCACATTCTTATTCTCTTTGATTTTCTGATTCTTTCTTACCTATTAAATTGTGGAACCAAAATAGCTAAGTATTGAACCTTTCCTATTATTTTTTGAGTACCCTAGCGCTTTAAATAAAGCTTGTTGCACCATTTAAATCTCTCTACCCAATTTCTGCCGAAAATCCACCTTCCACCCTTCACCATAACTCATCTATATCCATTCACCACCATAAACAACCCTTCAAACCACCTCCAACACCTTCTGCCGCAGTAAAGAGAAGAAGGAAGACCCTTGGAGTGCTTGCCATTCAAGATTGGATTGCTGGAACATTCTTAGGTGTTTTCATTCTTTTGTTTTCAATGTCTAAGTTTATGTATCTTTGTTTTGCGATTATGAGGAACTAAGCCCTTTTGGCTAGGGGGAAATTCAAAGCCATGAACATACTTGCAATATGAATTGATTACCTTCAGTTGTGATTTCATAAATTGTGAATTCAATTTACTTAACTGTTTTATTCAAAACTTATTCTTGTATGTTGATTGAGGTGGCCAACTTAGTTTGCATGCATGAATTTGATGCTAGAATATAAGGGAGTTTCACCTAATCGTTATGAACTTATATTCATAAGTAGTGGAGGTTGCTAGTCACAATCGTGTTAAGTAAATTCCTGGCATAAGTATCATGCAATTCATAGTTACGAGTGCCTTGTCAATGCTTATGATTTTCATAGAACTTAATGATCTTTGCTTGTATCTCTATTATGCAATTCATGTAGGGAACTTGTGGAGAATGCTTTGGGTTGTTGTATGCAATCATCCAATTCAATGAAATTAGGAAAATCTGAGGGTTAATTAGTACAATTCACGGTTAATCTGGGGCGTTGAGAATTCATGGTTTATTGAAAAGCAATTGGAAATCGATTTGTATGCAAGTGTGTCATGTGTGGAGAAAGACCCTCTAGCTAGTCCATTATCCATCCAAAACACCTAATTTTGTGCAAATCTGTCTAGTTCTAGTTTCTGTTTTGTTTTACTTTATTTTCGTCCAAAATCCAATCCCCCTTTACTTTGTTGTGTTAATTAGGTTAGAATCTGTCCAATTTGTGTTTTTAAGTGTTTTGAGTCAAGTTCAAGTTAATTTTCGTCCAAATAACTCCATAGAGTCAGTTTTGAGTCTAATTCATTGTTTTGTGCTGTTTTGAGTCTTTCTGGTTAGTTTTGAGTCTTTTCAGTTTGTATTGAGTCTATAGAGTCTAGTTAAGTGTTTTTAAGTTTCTTTTTGTGTTTTTGTGTTTTAAAGTCAGTTTAGTTTAGATTAGCAATCCCTCCTAATCCCCGGACCAGAACGATCCCTACTTATACATATACTACAATTGTCAAAAGAGGGTTTAATTTGTGTGATGTTTTACATCGCATCAGACATGAGTTTGAGAACTCCTCGTTGATCGCGTTCAGTGGACTCATTCTCTATTGAGCACCTACGTACTTGTCTTGGTGTCAGTCACACCAATGACTCGAGACCAGTCACTCTCCCTAAGAGAAGACATAGCACGTACTGATCTTGACGGACTGTCAATGCCCAATTGGCAATCCTATGATCAGGAACATTTAGGATACGTATACAAAAGAGAATGGTCTCATAAATCTAACTTCTTTAGATCACATTCTCCCTATTACATATTCCTTGGACTTATTGTTTAAGCATATAACATTTATATGAGACGACTTAAAACAATAATCTTTGCCCGTTATATTAAACTAGATTAGTTTAACATGTGAAATGTCCATAAAGTATCATCATATGATTGGTTTTAGGGAACATTTCCAACAGAATCTCAACGCCCCAAGTTAACTGTGAAAGCGCACGCATTAAGCCTCAGATTTTCCTTATATCATTGTATTGGACGGAAATAGCACATCGCAATCAAATTATTCTTCAAAAGTTCCCTACATGAAAGCACATAATAGAGATACAATCAAAGATCATTAAGCTCTATGAAAATCATAAAGATTGACAAGGCATTCGTAACTATGAAAGCGCATGATACTCCTGCCAGGAATCTACTTAACACAATTGTGACTAGCAACCTTTACTACTTGTGAATATAAGTTCATAATGATTAGGTGAAACTCCCTTATATTCTAGCATCAGATTTATGCATGCAAATTAAGTGTGCACCCTTAACCCACATACACAAACAAGTTTTAATTCGAACAGTGAAGTAAATTGAATTCACAACGTATGAAATCACAACTGGATGTAATCAATTCATATCGTAAGTATAATCATGGTTTCGAATCCCCCCTAGCTAAGAGGGGTTTAATTCCTCATGTTCACAAAACAAAGATAAACAAACTTAAACATTGAAAAACAAAAGATTGAAAACATGTAGAAACGTTCCAACAATGCAACTTGAATGGCAAGCACGTCTAAGGGCCTTCCTTCTTCTTCTTTGCTACGACACAAGGGTTGGTGATGAGTTTTGGATGTGAATTGTATGGAGGAATGGCTAGAAGTGTATATGGTAGTGAATGGAAGCAGCTGGATATGTGTGTGTGAATGGCCTCGTAAATGCTGCGGCAAAGACCTTTATTTAAAGGATTTAGGAAATCAAAACCCTAACTTAAATTGGCTTACTGAAATTAATTCAATTCCACTAGAAAAAGGGAAATAAAATATGTTGCAGAGAGGAAAAGGAAAGGGAAAGGCCCTTCCTTGCGCGGCAAGGAAGGAAAAGGGGTAAAGGGACACGACACATGCCAAAAAGGAGAGGGAAATGGTCCAACCTTGTCCTAGAGAAAAAGGGAAAGGTTTAACACGATTTGGGAATAAGGAAACATGGCAAGGGGAAGTGCTACACAAGGAAGAGACAAGGAGGGGACAAAGGGGGGACAAGGCGCCACCTTTGTAGGGAATGCTTAAATTGTGTCTTTCCTTGTCTTCCAAGCTTCCAAACTGACTTCTCTTGACTTCTAACACTCTTCTAGCCTCTTTTGGTCTTTAATTTCGTCCATCCACCTTGCTCTAAGCATGTGATAACCATTCCAAGCCCAAAATTGCTCCAAAATGCACCAAAATGCACTTTCTTGCACTTTAGCCATTTAAACCTACAAACACATGAAAATAGCTTAAAATACTAAAATAACTAAGAACTAACAACATAAATGCAAGGAATCAAGCTAACTAAGTCTCATAAATATGCTCCTATCACAAATACACACATAAAATACACTACTAAGATTTTAAGAATGAGTTCTCAAAAGATCAAATGCTTATTTGGTGTCAAAAGTACAAATTTTTTCGATATGGTGTGTATTTGCACTGTTTTAAGCATTCTTAGGCTAAAACGAGCGTGCGATTGACAAGCTTTGGAACTTAAGCAAATAAACACATATAATACGCTACTAAGACGTTAAGAATGTGTTCTCAAAAGATGAAATGCTTATTTAATGTCAAAAGTACACTATTTTTCGATTTGGGGTGTATTTGCCTGTTTTACGCATTCTTGGGTTAAAACGAGCGTGCGTTTCACTCGCTTTGGAACTTAAGCACATAAACACATATAATACGCTACTAAGATGGTAAGAATTAGTTCTCAAAAGTTGAAATGCTTATTTGATGTCCAAAGTAGTGTTCTAAAAAACGCTCTAGGCGGCGCCAAGCAACCAAGGCGTTTTAGTGCAAATCGGGCCGGGCCTAGGAGGCCACCTAGGTGGGCTAGGCGGTCCTAGGCGATCCTAGGCAGCCTTAGGCGGTCCTAGGAGTTTCTTTTTTATATATTTTTTTATTAATTGTGTGTTATTTCTTTTTTGGTTTCATGGTGGTATACTTATGGAAATGGTGTATCTAATTTGCAAATGATGGATTTACAAGTTCATCCAATACTTATGGAAATAGTGTACCTAATTTGCATTTTATCATTATTTTATTATCCATACAAGTATAGGTTTTTTTTTAGGTGTCAGTATGCACTTAATTACAATATATACAAGAAATTTACCTAAATCTGTCTAGGCTACCTAGGCTGCCTAGGCGCTAGGCACTAGTCCTAGGCTGCCTAGGCGGTAGGCGCTAGCCCGCTGCCCGACTAGCGCCTAGCGTTTTTTAGAACCTTGGTCAAAAGTGCCCCATTTTTTGATTTGGTGTGTATTTGCACTGTTTTGAGCATTGTTGGGTTAAAACGAGCGTGTGTTTGACACGCTTTGGAACTGATAGGACCATATTTATGTGACTTAGTAAGCTTGTTTTCATGCATTTAGGTTGTTAGTTCTTAGTTATTTCAGTAATTTAAGCTATTTTTGTGTGTTTATAGGTCCAAAGGGTTAAAGAGGCAAGAAAGTGCATTTTGGTGCCTTTTTGGAGCAGTTTTGGGCACTAAATGGATAACACATGCTTGGAGCAAAGGGGATGGACAAAATTGAAGACCTAAAGATGCAAGGATCCTTAGTTGAAGAAGGATTCCTAGTTGAAGACGGATTCCTAGTTGAAGAAGGATTCCTACAAGAGTGAGGATTCCTACTCAAAGAAGGAATGTTACCCAAGGTTTCCTACTTTGGTTTTGACCTTTCCTAACCCTAAAAATTCCCTAAGTTCCAGCAACAAAGAAGGCTCCAAGTTACATTAGGACATTCAACAAAGACTCCTAGAAAACCTTGAGTCCTTACCGCATTTCCTTGAACCTTCCCTTGTAATTTCCCTTCCTTGCCATGCAAGGGGAGCTTGTTCTTTCCTATTTTCTGTCTTAAACCACATTCTCTTTTCTCCTACATCCTTGCCGCACCCTCTTACCCTTTTTCCCTTTGGATTTCTGACTTTGACTTAGCCTTTTCCTAGTAGAGTTAGAATTACAAATCCTAAAACATTAATAAAACTTTCTTTCCCTTTCTCTTTGCTTTCTGCCTCACCTTAGTTTTTTTTTTCCCTAGGGTTTTTACTTACTCTACTATTATTTTCGTGTGTTTGTAGGTCCAAAGGGTTAAAGTGGCAAGAAAGTGCATTTTGGTGCCTTTTGGAGCGGTTTTGGGCTTGGAATGGATATCACATGCTTGGAACAAGGTGGATGGACGAAATTGATGTTCAAGAAGGATTAGGAATGTGCTTGAAGACTTAAGTCAAAGATTCTAAAAGAAGAAGGATTCCTAAAAGAAGAAGGATTCCTACAAGATTAAGGATGCCTACAAGATTAAGGATTCCTACTAGATTAAGGATTCCTACAAGAAGAAGGAATGTTAGCCAAGTTTCCTGATTTGGTCCTAATCTGAATTTACCTAATTTCCAGCCACAAGGGGGCTTCCTAAATATTCTAGGACACTTAATTACATGTTTCTAGAAGATTAATCCCAGTCAAAGATCCTTGCCGCACCACCCTTGCACATTCCCCTTCCTTGCCGCACAAGGGGTCCCTTTCTTTCCTATTTTCTGTACCAAATCACTTTCCCCTTCTCTTCTAAATCCCTGCCGCACCTATCCTTTCATTTTCTCTATAATTTCTGACTTTTACTCCTTGTAGGACAATTTAGCTAAGTTATAAACCTTTCCTATTATTTTCTAAATACCCTAGCCCTATAAATAAATCCCTGCCGCAACATTCAATGACTTTACACTTTTCTGCCACAGCCTATCACCAACCACCCTCCATCCATCACCATAATTCACCTACATCCGTCCACCACCATAATTCACCACTAAAACCATCACTCCACCCTTGTGCCGCAGCAAAAAGAAGAAGGAGGACCCTTGGAGTGCTTGCCATTCAAGATTGGATTGCTGGAACACTCTTAGGTGTTTTCATTCTTTTGTTTTCAATGTCTAAGTTTATGTATCTTTGTTTTGTGAACATGAGGAGGTAAGCCCTTTTAGCTAGAGGAGAATTTCAAAGCCATGAATATATATGTGATATGAGTTGATTATCTTCAGTTATTGTTTCATAAATTGTGGATGCAATTTGCTTAACTGCTTGATTGATAACTTATTCTTGTATGTTGATTAAGAAGACCCGCTTAGTTAGCATGCATGAATTTGATGCTAGAATATAAGGGAGTTTCACCTAATAGTTACAAACTTATATTTACAAGTAGTGGAGGTCGCTTATAAACGATCGCGTTACGGGAATTCCTGGCAGGAGTATCATGAGTTCATAGTTGCCTTGTCAATGCTTATGATTTTCATAGAACTTAATGATCTTTGATATGTATCTCTATTATGCATTCATGTAGGGGACTATTGAAGAATAATTTGGTTGCAGATGCGTTCATCCAATTCAATGACTTTAGGAAAATCTGATGGTTAATTTGTGCGTTCACGAATAACTTGGGGCGTTGAGGTTCATGGTTTATTGAAAGAGTAACTGTCAATCGATTTGTATGCATATGCGTCATGTGTGGATAAGAACGCTCTAGCTAGTCCATCATCCATTCATTCACCCAAATTCGTACTAACCTTTGTTTAGTGTCTTAATTTGTTTGTTTTACTTTAAATTCGTCAAAAACCCAATCCCCTGTAATTAAGTGTGTTAGATTAGTTAGAAATGTGTTTGAATCTATCCAAACTTGTGTTTTTAGTATTTTGAGTCTTACTAGTCTTAAATTCGTCCAAATAACTCTTTAGAGTTTGTTTTGAGTCTTTTTGGTTGTTTTAAGCTATTTTGAGTCTTTTAAGTTTGTTTTGAGTCTTTAGAGTCTAGTTAAGTGTTTTTAAGTTTGTTTTTGTGTTTTTAAGTCAGTTTAGAGTTGATTAGCAATCCCTCATAATCCTCGGCTTAGAACAATCCCTACTTGCATCTTTACTACAACTGACAACAAGGGGGTTTAATTTGTGTGCTGTTTTACATCGCATCATTGCCGGGGATTAGCAACTTTGCTAATCCCTTGGTTCTTTTCTGTTTGTTTATTTCGCTTTGTTTTAGTTCCTGACTTTGTTTTGTTTTTGTTGTGTTTATGTACTAGTTTATGACTCAAAGTTCTCAACCTGTTCGTGAGCACATCTTGAACTTTGACGACGATTTTGAGAAGACTTTGAGAAGGCAGAGAAACCAGTAAGAATCTAATCCATCTGGCCCTGAACCTGAGCTTAAAGAACAATTGATAGAAGAGGAAGAAGAGCCCACGGCTCAAGTGTTAGAGGAAGAACAAGTTATGGCAGCAGACAATCGAACAATTAAGGAGCTTTCTGCCTCGGGATTAGACAATGTCGTTCCTTTGTGCATTCAATATCCTAGGGCTGCCCAAGACAAGACCGATGAATTTGAATTGAAGTCTAGCTTGCTACACCACATTCCCAAATTCAATGGGATGTCCATGGAAGATCCAAACAAGCACTTGAAAGAGTTCGAGGTGGTGTGTTCAAGCATGACTCCAATCAATGTCGATGGCAACATTTTGAAGATGAATGTCTTTCCCTTCTCTCTTCTAGAGAAGGCTAAGGATTGGTTATATGAATTGGCTCCTGGAACCGTCACTTCTTGGGAGAGTATGAAGAGGGCGTTCTTAGAAAAGTTCTTCCCCACTTCAAGAGTCATTCTTTTGAGGAAGAAGATTAGTGGAATCCAACAAAGCCAAGGAGAGTCATTTCCAGCGTATTATGAGCGTTTCAAAAGCCTTGTTGCATCATGTCCTCAACACCAAATGAAAGAAGAGCTTCTGCTTCAATACTTCTATGAAGGCCTTCTTCCAATTGAAAGGCAAATGCTAGATGCTTCAGCGGGAGGTGCGTTGGTTGACAAAACACCTACGGCAGCAAAGACACTAATTGCAAACCATGCATTGAATGCACAACAATATGAAGGCATTGGGCAAAGGGACACCCCACGGCATCAACTAAATGAGGTAAGTTCCACATTCGACATTCAATCTCAATTAGCTAATCTTACTTCTATTGTGTTTCAGATGGCCAAAGGGATGAGGATGCAAGGACCAAGTGTGTGTGGCGTGTGTTCTATCCAATGACAGTCCTCTGAGAAGTGCCCTCAATTGATTGAGAATGGTGGATGGGAAAGCGCCAATGCAATTGGATTTTAAGGCCAAAACCAGCCAAGGAATGATCCATACTCTAATACCTAGAATCCAGGTTGGAGAGACCACCCAAATTTCAAGTGGAGGGAGCCCCAACAACCCCAACAAAGCCATACGTACCAACACAAGCCCCAGAACAATCTGCCCAAAACAATTCAGGTACTTCTTTGGATAATGACACACTTTTTAAGTTACTCACCAATTTGTCTCAGGGGCAAGAAAATCAAACCAAAGCAATGCAAAACCAAGACAAAAGGGTGGATCACTTGGAAAAGCAAATTGGGAAAATTGTGGAGTTTGTAGGCCAATTCAGAGAGCAAGGCAAGTTGCCTAGTTCAACCATTGTCAACCCGAATGGAGGATTCGAATCTACCAAGGCCCTCATTTTGCGTAGTGGAAAACATGTCGGAACAGACCCACAACCCTCCAAATCACATCCAAAAGAGGACGAGAAGTTGCTGATTGAGGAGGAGGAGCAGGACAAGGCCACGGCAAGGAAGGAAACAACCTTGCCGCAGCCTATTACACTCAATAATCCATCCAATCCGTCCACCACAGGTAAGAAAGGTTCAAATTCGATTATTTCTAACGTCATTCCTTCAAATGTACCCTTTCCTCGTAGATATATGCAATCAAAGAAGGAGGAGGCTGAAAAGGACATTCTAGAGACCTTTAGGAAAGTGCAAGTCAATATCCTGCTCCTTGATGCAATAAAGCAAATTCCGGAGTATGCTCAGTTTTTGAAAAAGCTTTGCAGAACCAAGAAACGAATTTAAGAGAAAGAGGTGGTGCATGTGAGTGAAAATGTCTCAGCCATCTTACAACGTAAACTGCCCTCTAAATGCAAAGATTCGGGTAGTTTTACAATTCCTTGTGTTATTGGCAATACTCGGTTTGAACATGCCATGTTAGACTTAGGTGCATCAATTAATGTCATGCCTTATTCTAGTTATGCATCTATGAACTTAGGAGAGCTGAAAAATGATGATGTGATTATTCAATTGGCCGATCGTTCTAACGCATATCCAAAATAGGTTTTGGAAGATGTTTTGGTGCAGGTTGATCATTTGATTTTTCCAGCGGATTTCTATGTACTTGACATGGAGGACTCAGCCCACTCTCCACCATCGCCACTCTTACTTGGACGACCTTTCATGAAAACAGCTCAAACCAAGATTGACGTGGCCAAGGGAGTAGTAACTACGGCGTTTGGTGGTGATACGATTAACTTTGATGTTTCTGAATCTGTTGAGAATACTAATGGCGTTTGTTCTTGTTTTGTCATTGATGTAATAAAAAATAAAGGATAGGAACATTCAGCACCAATCAAGAATGATGCATTGTGAACCACCAACGAAGAGGGAATTGTAGTGAAGCACAAGGATTGCATGGCCACAACCCTCAAACCTCCAAATCTGGCCGAGAGCACCCCACATGCATTTGTTGATAGTGCTGCCACTTCATTGCAGTACATTGGAAAGCCACCTATTCCAATTTCGATTCCCATTTCAACTAATAGGTTGTTACCTTGTATGGTGCAGGTCCCCAATTGAATCCAAGGTGGTGGGAAAGTTTACATTGACTTTAGGAAGCTCAACAAAGTTTACATTGACTTTAGGAAGTTCAACGCCACAATCAGGAATGATTACTATCCCCTTCCATTCATAGACCCAATGTACGAGAATTTTGAAGAGCATGTCGTGGAGGAAATACCCCTCCATGCCGTGGGCTCCACTGAAGCTTAAATGGAGGTATCGTCCGGCTGCACGACGTTAAAGTAAGCACTTCTTGGGAGGCAACCCATGCATTCAACGAAGGAAGTTCTAGGAATCACCCAATAACCAGATTTACGTTCCTAAACCTTTCTCTTTACTGCTTTCATTTTGCTTTGATTAGTTAGTTGTTTGTTTGTTTGCTTTCTGTGAGTTTATGCTTGAAACATTGAGGACAATGTTTGGTTTAAGTGTGGGGGGGTAAACAAGCTGTTTTTGCATGATTTTCGTGGGATTTTATCACCTATCACTTCTAAGGTTGTTTCTCACTGTTTTCAAGTGTTTTTAGAGTGTTTTGGAGTGTTTTAGTGTGCTCTGAAGTAATCATACGAAAATTTTGAAAAAAAATCGAAAAAGTTTTGAAAAATACCAAAAAGAGTTGTTTTAGAGTCGTTTTTGTGTGTTTGTGTCTTAGTTACCTTCCAACACAATGATGAGGATTTGGTTTTTAATTACATAACTGTTAAAGAAAGTTACAAACATGGATTGAAGTTTGATATGCTCTTGGTTTATGCTTAGTTGTAGTTGTTGTTTACGAATTCAAATTTGATCACAAAGAATAAAATCAGTTTTTGTAACATGCTTGAAGGAGGGAACTCAAACTAACGCTACAACCTTGAGAGATTTGAGCCTAAACGTTTATTTGGAGAGTTATTAATCTGTGATTTTTGTTTTCTAAAGTCGTTGCATGATCTCATTAATTCTTTGCTTGGTTGCTACTTGGAATGCATTTTCATCATTATAGAACCAAATACTAGAACTTATACCCGTTTCATTCAAAGCATGACATTGAATTGCATAACACATAACAAGATGAAGTTGTTTAGTGAACCACCATAACCAAACAGCCGGTACCCCTTGTGCATTTGTGTTGTAGGTTTAACCCCGTTGAGCCTTGTTTAGCCTGTGTTCTTTGTTAACCACATTCTCTCTACCTAGCCTAGTATAGGACTATCCATACCCTTGTTCTTAAAGGATAGTGAGCATGACTTAAAATGAATTCATGTTGATCTACATTATGCAATAAATCAAGTGTGGGGGAGGGAATGGTTGTTTTAAGCTCAATTGTACGTTTTGGGTTTCAAAAGAAAAGAAAAAGAAGAGAAAAAAGTGTGAAAAGAAGAAAAGAAAAAAAAGAAGGAAAAAGAGTTTGAAAATTGTACGTTTTGGGTTTCAAAAGAAAAGAAAAAGAAGAGAAAAAAGTGTGAAAAAAGAAGAGAAAAAAGTGTGAAAGAAAGAAAAGAAAAGAAAGAAGGAAAAAGAGTTTGAAAAGAAGAAAGAATGAGTTTTTAAGTGCTGATTGTTGAAGAAAGGTTCCAAAACATCAAATCTGGCCCTAAAATGTGTAAATCTCCCTTCTTTTTGTTAAAAGTTAATTTCTGCATTCAAAAGTGAATTCTAAGTGTCAATTTCATTACTTTGCTTACTATTTCTTTAAGAACCTTCATTTATCCTTACCTTTCTTTGTTAGCCAACACCCTTAGCCCCGTTACAACCATTGGCTTCAATCTTGAGTGTTGTGTGTTTCAATATGTGGAGTTTAGGATTGGTATGAGCATATGGTGTCACTGGTTCTTGCATCTAAGTAGTAGCATTCCTTTCATGAGATCATATTTATATATTCACTTATAACTCCAGAAAAGTGCTTTCTTTGTTATAACATATGTGAGTGTTCGTTTTCATGTTTACATCAATCTTCTCACATATAACTAGTGCAGGGTGTGTAGTCAGAAAATCTGAGTGAAAATTAAGTGCATATCTAGTAAGGAATTGAGGGAATTCTCTAAGACATGTTACTACATTCAAAATGTTGTTTTAATTGATTAAATGCTAGTGAATGGTGACTGTGATTAAGTATGAGTTCAAGTGTAAGGATGACAAAAATATGTGCAAGTGATGATTTTTAATATGTCATGTTCATTGGAAATCCCTGAGGTAAATGTTGGAAGGATTAGATTGTGTTTTGTTTCTTTTGTTTCTTTTGTTTTGCTCGAGGACTAGCAAAAGCTAAGTGTGGGGGTATTTGATAGGAGCATATTTATGCGACTTAGTAAGCTTGTTTTCATGCATTTAGGTTGTTAGTTCTTAGTTATTTTAGTATTTTAAGCTATTTTCGTGTGTTTATAGGTCCAAAGGGTTAAAGAGGCAAGAAAGTGCATTTTGGTGCCTTTTTGGAGCAGTTTTGGGCACTAAATGGATAACACATGCTTGGAGCAAAGGGGATGGATGAAATTGAAGACCTAAAGATGCAAGGATTCCTAGTTGAAGAAGGATTCCTAGAAGAATGAGGATTCCTACTCAAAGAAGGAATGTTACCCAAGGTTTCCTACTTTGGTTTTGACCTTTCCTAATCCTAAAAATTCCCTAAGTTCCAGCAACAAAGAAGGCTCCAAGTTACATTAGGACACTCAACAAAGACTCCTAGAAAACCTTGAGTCCTTGCCACATTTCCTTGAACCTTCCCATGTAATTTCCCTTCCTTGCCGTGCAAGGGGACCTTGTTCTTTCCTATTTTCTGTCTTAAACCACATTCCCTTTTCTCCTACATCCTTGCCGCACCCTCTTACCTTTTTTCCCTGTGGAATTCTGACTTTGACTTAGCCTTTTCCTAGTAGAGTTAGAGTTACAAATCCTAAAACATTAATAAAACTTTCTTTTCCTTTCCCTTTGCTTTCTGCCGCACCTTAGTTTTTTTTTTCCCTAGGGTTTTTACTTACTCTACTATTTACATTTCCCATTATTGCACCTCTAAGGGAGATCTGGACCATTCTACACATCTCACATCATTCACTCCCATACACATCCCAATTCACTCTCTGCCGCAGCCATCATCCCATTCTTTCATACAAACCACCACTCAAACCATCAACCATACCTTGTGCCGTAGCAAAGAGGAAGGAGGGGAGCCTTTGGACGTGCTTGCCATTCGAGTTAGGATTGCTGGACAGTTTTTAGGTGTAATCTTTCTTTTGTTTTCAATGTTTAAGTTCAATAATCTTTGTTCTGCAAACATGAGGAACTAAACCCCTATTAGCTGGGGGGGATTTCGAAACTATGATCGTACTTGCAATATGAATTGATTACCTTCAGTTATGATTTCATAAATTGTGAATTCAATTTGCTTAACTGTTTGATTGATAACTTATTCTTGTATGTTGATTAAGAGTGCACACTTAGTTTTCGTGCATGAATTTGATGCCAGAATATAAGGGAATTTCACCTAATCGTTATGAACTTATATTCATGTGTTGTGGAGGTCGCTTATAAATGATCGCGTTAAGTGAATTCTTGGCAGGAGTATCATGCGTTCATAGTTACGAATGCCTTGTCAATGCTTATGATTTTCATAGAACTTAATGATCTTTGATATGTATCTCTATTATGCGTTCATGTTGGGGACTATTGAAGAATAATTTGATTG
Source organism: Heteromeles arbutifolia (assembly GCA_024362995.1). Lineage (NCBI taxonomy): Eukaryota > Viridiplantae > Streptophyta > Magnoliopsida > Rosales > Rosaceae > Heteromeles > Heteromeles arbutifolia. The sequence goes on from JANCRC010000012.1 coordinate 22,834,940, forward strand.
CAGATGCGTTCATCCAAATCAATGACTTTAGGAAAATCTGATGGTTAATTTGTGTGTTCACGATTAACTTGGGGCGTTGAGGTTCATGGTTTATTGAAAAAGCAACTGGAAATCGATTTTTATGCAAGTGTGTCCTGTGTGGAGAAGAACCCTCCAGCTAGTCCATTATCCATCCAAAAACACCCAATTTCGTGCAAATCTGTGTAGTTCTAGTTTCTGTTTTTGTTTTTACTTAAATTCGTCCAAAACCAGTTCCCCATTTACTTTTGTGTGCCAACTTAGTTAGAATCTGTCCAACTTTGTGTTTTTAAATGTTTTGAGTCAAGATAAAACCAATTTTCGTCCAAAATCATTCTTAGTGTCTGTTTTGAGTCAATTAGTCTGTTTTGTGCTGTTTTGAGTCATTTCAGTTGTTTTGGGTCATTAGAGTCTAGTTTTGCATTCTTTGAGTCTAGTTTAGCATTTTAAACTTAGTTTTACATTTTTAAGTCAGTTTCAAGTGTTTTAGCAATCCCTCCTAATCCCCGGTCTAGAACGATCCCTACTTGCATCTTTACTACAATTGTCAACAAGAGGGTTTAATTTTTGTGCTTATATATTTCACATCAGGAACTTAAGCAAATAAACCCATATTATACGCTACTAAGATGGTAAGAATGAGTTCTCAAAAAATCAAATGCTTATTTGGTGTCAAAAGTACACTATTTTTCGATTTGGTGTGTATATGCACTGTTTTAAGCATACGTGGGATAAAACGAGCATGCGTTTGACACGCTTTGGAACTTAAACAAGTAAACACATGTAATACGCTACTAAGATGTTAAGAATGAATTCTCAACAGATCAAATGCTTATTTTGTGTCAAAAGTACATTATTTTTAGATATGGTGTGTATTTGCACTGTTTTAAGCATTCTTGGGTTAAAATGAGCGTGCGTTTCACTAGCTTTGGAACTTAAGTGATGCGATGTAAAACAGCACACAAATTAAACCCCCTTGTTGATAGTTGTAGTAAAGATGCAAGCAGGGATCATTCTAGGCCGGGGATTATGAGGGATCGCAAATCTACCCTAAACTGACTTAAAAACACAAAATAAGACTTAAAAACACTTAACAAAACTCACAACACTCAAAACAAACTTAAAAGACTCAAAACAGCTTAAAACAACCAAATAGACTCAAAACAGACACTAGGGAGAAATTGGACGAATTCCAAGCTTTACTAGGGAGAAATTGGACGAATTCCAAGCTTTACTTGACTCAAAACACTAATAGACACAAATTTAGACAGATTCTAACTAAGTTGACACAAGAAAGTAAAGGGGATTGGGTTTTAGACAAATTTAAAGTAAAACAATTAAACTAAAGACTTAGACAGATTTGGACGAATTTGGTGAATTGGATGGATGATGGGCTAGCTAGAGGGTTCTTCTCCACACAAGACACACATGCAACACAAAATTGATTTCCAGTTACGATTTCGATAAACCATGAACCTCAACACCCCAGGTTAATTAGGTACGCTTAAATTAACCCTCAGATTTTCCTTACGTCATTGAATTGGAGGGAAATAGCGCATCGCAATCAAATTATTCTTCAAAATTTCCCTACATGAAAGCGCATAATAGAGATACAATCAAAGATCATTAAGCTCTATGAAAATCGTAAGCATTGACAAGGCATTCGTAACTATGAAAGCGCATGATACTCCTGCCAGGAATCTACTTAACATGATTGTGACTAACAACCTTTACTACTAGTGAATATAAGTTCATAACGATTAGGTGAAACTCCCTTACATTCTAGCATCAAATTTATGCATGCAAACTAAGTAGGCCTCCTTAATCAACATACAAGAATAAGTTTTGAATCAAACAGTTAAGCAAATTGCATTCACAATTTATGAAATCACAACTGAAGGTAATCAATTTATATTGCAAATATGTTCATGGCTTTGAAATTCTCCTCTAGCTAAAACGAGTTTAGCTCCTCAAGTTCACAAAACAAAGATACATAAACTTAGACATTGAAAACAAAAGAATGAAAACACCTAAGAATGTTCCAGCAATCCAAACTTGAATGGCAAGCACTTCAAGGGTCCTCATTCTTCTCTTTGCTACGGCACAAGGGTGGAGTGATGGTTTTAGTGGTGCATTATGGTGGTGGATGGATGTAGGTGAATTATGGTGAAGGGTGGATGGTGGATTTTCCTCAGAAAGTGTGTGGAGAATCTGTGGTGATGGGTGATAGAGGATGGATAGGTAGATAGGTGGATGGAAGGTGGGTGGGTACTGCGGCAAGAAGGGATTGTGTGTTTTATATGGCTAAAAGGCACGGCATTGATGTAGTTTTAGGGCAGGAATTAGCTTTCCCATTCCACAAGAAAAAGGTAACAAAATTCAAAGAAATCAGGAAAGGGAATTCTTGGCAGATTTTAAGAAAAAAGGTAAGTAGGATGCGACAAGGAAAAGGGAAAGGGGAATTAGGCAAGGACAATGCGGCAAGGGATTTTAAGGAAGTCCTAAGACTTCTAGAACAATTAATTAAGTGTCCTGAAATATTTAGGAACCCTCCTTGTAGCTGGAACTTAGGTAAATTAGGATTAGGACCAAATAAAGAAACTTGGCTAACATTCCTTCTTCTAAACTGATTCATTTCTTCAAAATCTTTGAGTTAAGTCTTCAAGAACATTCCTAATCCTTCTTGAACATCAATTTCGTCCATCCACTTTGCTCCAAGCATGTGCTATCCATTCCAAGCCCAAAACTGCTCCAGAAGGTGCCAAAATGCCCTTTCTTGCCACTTTAGCCCTTTGGAAAATAGCTTAAAATACTAAAATAACTAAGAACTAACAACCTAAATACAAGGAAATAAGTTGACCAAGTCGCATAAATATGCTCCTATCATTAAGCACATAAACATATATAATACGCTACTAAGACGGTTAGAATGAGTTCTCAAAAGTTGAAATGCTTATTTGCTGTCAAAAGTGCACCATTTTTCGATTTGGTGTGTATTTGCACTTTTGTAAGCATCTTGGGTTAAAACGAGCGTGTGTTTGACTCACTTTGGAACTTAAGCAAATAAACATATATAATATGCTACTAAGATAGTAAGAATGAGTTCTCAAAAGTTGAAATGCTTATTTGGTGTCAAAAGTACACTATTTTTTCGATTTGGTGTGTATTTGCACTGTTTTAAGCATTCTTGGGTCAAAACGAGCGTGCGTGTCACACGCTTTGGAAATTAAGTGAATAAACACATATAATACGCTACAAGATGTTAAGAATTAGTTCTCAAAGGATCAAATGCTTATTTGGTGTCAAAAGTACACTATTTTTCGATTTGGAGTGTATTTGCACTGTTTTAAGTATTCGTGGGCTGAAACGAGTGTGCGTTTGACACACTTTTTAACTTGTGCAAATAAACACATATAATACACTACTAAGACGTTAAGAATGAGTTCAGAAAAGATCAAATGCTTATTTGGTGTCAAAACTACACTATTTTTTGATTTGGTGTGTATTTGCACTGTTTTAAGCATTCTTGGGTTTAAAACCAGCGTGCGTTTCACTCGCTTTGGAACTTAAGCACATAAACACATATCATACGCTACTAAGACGTTAAGAATGAGTTCTCAAAAGTTGAAATGCTTATTTGGTGTTGAAAGTACACTATTTTTCAATTTTGTGTGTATTTGCACTGTTTTAAGTATTTCTAGGTCAAAACGAGCGTGCGTTTGACACGCTTTGGAACTTAAGCAAATAAACACATATAATACGCTACCAAGATGTTAAGAATGAATTCTCAAAAGATTAAATGCATATTTGGTGTCAAAAGTACACTATTTTTCTATTTGGTGTGTATTTGCACTGTTTTAAGCATTCTTGGGTTAAAACTGTTGGAAATGTGCCCTAAAACCAATCATATGATGATACTTTATGGACATTTCACATGTTAAACTAATCTAGTTTAATATAAAGGGCAAAGATTATTGTTTTAAGCCGTCTCATATAAATGTTATATGCTTAAACGATAAGTCCAAGGAATATGTAATAGGGAGAATGTGATCTAAAGAAGTTAGATTCATGAGACCATTCTCTTTCGAATACATATCCTAAAAGTTCCTGATCATAGGATTGCCAATTGGGCATTGACAGTCCGTTAAGATCAGTACGTCCTATGTCTTCTCTTAGGGAGAGTGATTGGTCTCGAGTCAATGGTGTGACTGACACCAAGACAAGTACGTAGGTGCTCAATAGAGAATGAGTCCACTGAACGCGATCAATGAGGAGTTCTCATACTCATGTCACATGAGAACTCCTGGTTGGGATAATGCAAAGTAGTCATTTGACCTGAGGCATCATAGTTGTCTTGTGGTTAGGTCCTTGATCTTTGGCTATGTCAAAGTCACTCCATCAGAGGGTGTCCACGGCATAGTTGGGGTTAAGCCACTTAGCCATGGAGGCAAGTGAATGTGCAACAAGGGATCTCTAACCTTCAAACGTTGAAGGGGAATACTCTATGATATGATTTAGAATCTCTGGCCAGAGTAAGAATGAGATTTAGGAAGTTGTTCCAAATCACATTCAAGGTAATCATATAAGTAAGAGAATCACATTAGATAGTAGACATGAATAAACTATTAAACCAAACAATGTGGTCAAGAGTATTGTATTAGAGAAAGATCGTATTGCATTGTAATCCCAAACTGAATAGGTTCTCCAACCTCTTCTGATTAGCTTGGGTAGCCATGACATACTGCTAGGTGTCACTCATGGCTTGTGGAAGCCCTAAAGATGTATAATCACTAAAGGGAGAATTGAAAGTAAGTTTCAATTCATAATCGATTAGTAAGAGTTCTAATCGCCCACTGCCTCGCTAAAAGGAACCTAATGGATCGCACACCGTGTAAGGTAATGATTGAAGGATATAACGAAGATGAGTAAGGATAATTAAATGGTTTAATTATTTATGGCTAGGATTAATTAATATGTTAATTAATCAAATGAATAAAATCGTTTTAGACCTCGAGTTAGTTTTGGGCCTCATGGCCCAATGGTCTTCGAATGTCAAGCCCATTAACTTAAGTTGTATGACAACTTTTATGACTTGAGATTTAAAAGGGCCCAAACAGCCCAATGCCTATGGTAGGCCGGCCATGTGATGAAAAATAGGGTTTTGTTCTTTTAGTCACTTAAGTGAAATGACTATATAAAGAACTTTATAGCCAAAATTCATTTAGGGTTTCTTTTGGAGAAAATTGGAGAGAACATGTCTCTCCCTTTCTCTCTAGGAGGCCAACCCCCTTGGAGGGGATTAGCTAGCAATCCTTCCTCCTCCAAGGTCACTCATCTTCTTCCTTCACCATCCTTGGTGTCGAAAATTAGAGGTCTCCTACCTTGGGGACTTTTGGAGAATCAATTCTTCCATCCATATCCATGGAGCCAAGGAGCAAGGAGACAAAGGAAAGAAGGCCCTCACATGGGTGATTAACCTTCGCTAAGCAAAGAGGTGCTTCAAAGGTATAAAAGTTTCTCAACTCCTTTCTTTAAGATTTGAGTTGAGTCATGGTTCACCATAACTACTAGGCTTTGAATTTCATGGGTAATGTTTTCTTTTGAGTGCATACAAGCATGATTCCGCCTTTAAATGTTAATTGCATGCCATAGATGTTGCTCAAATGAACATGTTTTTCACAAATTTTCCTTCAAGTGGTATCAAGAGCCTAGGTCTAGTAGTTGGTGAATCCTTTTGGGTTTTGTAGTTCATAGTTTGTGATTTGAATGTTGTAATTGTTACAAGCTTTATTCTTGCTTCTTTGAATGTAAATTTTGTTAGAAAATTTGCCATCTCAAATGTTGTAGATGTTGTTCATATGAGCATGAATTTTTGAGCTAAAATTTGGTGCCATGTTTTTTGGGAAATTCGGCCAAATCCAAAGGGTGGATTTTTGGGTTCATGTTTGTCTTGTTAAAAGTGTTTTAAAGTGACATTCGGAACCCCTAAGTACCCTAGTATGGTAATATGTTATTTCCCTTAAGTTTGAGAGTTTCTCAACTCCTTTCTTTAAGATTTGAGTTGAGTCATGGTTCACCATAACTACTAGGCTTTGAATTTCATGAGTAATGTTTTGTTTTGAGTGCATACAAGCATGATTCCGCCTTTAAATGTTAATTGCATGCCATAAATGTTGCTCAAATGAACATGTTTTTCACAAATTTTCCTTCAAAAACGAGCATGCGCATCACTCACTTTGGAACTTAAGCATATAAACACATATAAAACGCTACTTAGATGTTTAGAATGAGTTCCCAAAAGTTCAAATGCTTATTTGGTGTGAAAAGTACACTATTTTTCGATTTGGGTTAAAACGAGCGTCCGTTTCACTGACTTTGGAACTTAAGGAAATAAACATATATAATATGCTACTAAGATGTTAAAAATGTGTTCTCAAAAGTGGAACTGCTTATTTGTTGTCAAAAGTACACTATTTTTCGATTTGGAGTGTATTTGCACTGTTTTAAGCGTACGTGGGATAAAACGATCGTGCATTTGACACGCTTTGGAACTTAAGCAAATAAAGACATATAATACACTACTAAGACATTAAGAATGAATTCACCAAAGATTAAATGCTTATTTTCTGTCAAAAGTACACTATTTTTCGATTTGGTGTGTATTTGCACTGTTTTAAGCATTTGTCAGATAAAATGAGTGTGCGTTTGACACGCTTTGGAACTTAAGCATATAAACACATATAATATGCCACTAAGACGTTGAGAATGAATTTTCAAAAGATCAAATGCTTATTTGGTGTCAAAAGTACACTATTTTTCGATTTGGTGTGTATTTGCACTGTTTTAAGCATTCGTCGGATAAAACGAGCGTGTGTTTGACATGCTTTGGAACTTAAGCAAATAAAATCTTCTAATACACTACTAAGACATGAAGAATGAATTCTCAAAAGATCAAATGCTTATTTGGTATCAAAGGTACACTATTTTTCGATTTGCTGTGTATTTGCCCTGTTTTAAACATCCTTGGATTAAAACGAGCGTGCGTTTCACTCCCTTTGGAACTTAAGGAAATAAACGAATATAATAGCCTACTAAGACATTAAGAATGTGTTTTCAAATGATCAAATGTTAATTTGGTGTCAAAAGTACACTATTTTTGGATTTGGAGTGTTTTCGTACTATTTTACGCATTCGTGGGATGAAACGAGCATGCATTTCACAAGCTTTTTAACTTCAAGAAATAAACACATATAATACACTACTAAGACGTTATGAATGACTTCTCAAAAGATCAAATGCTTATTCGGTGCCAAAAGTACACTTTTTTTCGATTTAGAGTGTCTTTGCACTGTTTTAAGCATTCATGGGATAAAACGAGCGTGCGTTTGATACACTTTGGAACTGAAGAAAATAAACACATATAATACGCTGCGAAGATGTTAAAATGAATTCTCAAAAGATCAAATGCTTATTTGTTGTCAAAAGTATACTATTTTTCGATTTGGAGTGCATTTGCACTATTTTAAGCATACGTGGGATAAAACGACAATGCGTTGGACATGCTTTGGAACTTAAGAAAATAAACACATATAATAAGCTACTTGATGTTAAGAATGAATTCGCAAAAGGTCAAATGTGATAGGAGCATATTTATGCGGCGTAGTTAGCTTGTTTCTTGGCATTTATGTTGTTAGTTCTTAGTTATTTTAGTGTTTTAAGCTATTTTCGTGTGTTTGTAAGTTTAAATGGCTAAAGTGGCAAGAAAGTGCAATTTGGAGCATTTTGGAGCAGTTTTAGGGTTGGAATGGATAGCACATGCTTGGAGCAAGGTGGATGAACGAAATTGAAGTTCAAGAAGGATTAGGAATGTGATTGAAGACTTAAGTCAAAGATTTTGAAGAAAGGAATCAGTTTAGAAGAAGGAAACATTAAATTCAAACTTTTCTTATTTTCAGAGGATATTCAAAACACCTTTCCTTTCCCTAAAACATTTAGCCTTCTAAAAGTCAAAGAGTCAACCCCCCAAACCATGTAAACCCTTTCCCTTTCATCCTAGGAGGTTGCTGCACCACCTTTTCCACTCTCCCTTCCTTGCCGCACAAGGGAGATCATTCCCTTTCCTATTTTGTGCCACAAATCACATTCCCATTCCTTCTAGATCCTGGCGCACCTTACATTCCCTTTTCCTCTTGGATTCTGACATTTACTTACCCTTTTTCCTTAAGGAATCTGTCTCCAAAATTTATTAGGGCTTTGATTACCTTTCCCTATTAATTTTAAACTCTTGCTGCACCAAAGGGGGAGCCATTCACTTTCATTCATACTCTCAGTCATCCACCACCACAAATCAACACTCAAACCTTCACCCACACCTTGTGCCGCAACTTTGCAAAGTAGGAGAGGATAGCTTGGAGTCGAGCTAGTTAATCAAGACCTTTGGATTGCTGGAGCGTTCCAGGTGTCTTCTACTTTTGTTTTCAATGTTTAAATTCAATTGTCTTTGTTTAATTGGAAGTATGAGGAACTAATTTCGTTTTAGCTAGAGGTGGATTCAAAACCATGAACATATATGTAATATGAATTGATTTCCTCCAGTTATAATTTCGTAAATCGTGAATGCAATTTGCTTAACTGATTGATTGATAACTTGGGGTGATATGAGCATATTTATGCAACTAAGTTAGCTTGTTTTCTTGCATTTATGTTGTTAGTACTTAGTTATTTTAGTATTTTAAGCTATTTTCGTGTGTTTGTAGGTTCAAAGGGCTAAGATATCAAGAAAGTGCATTTTGGTGCATTTTGGAGCAGTTTTGGGCATTGGATGGTTAGCTTATGCTTGGAGCCAAGTGGATGGACGAAATTGAAGACCAAAAGAGGCTAGAAGGGTATTAGTGATAGGAGCATATTTATGCGACTTAGTTAGCATGTTTTCTTGCATTTATTTAGTTAGTTATTGCTTTTAAAAGTGTTTTAAGCTATTTTCGTGTGTTTTCAGGTCCAAATGACAAAGTTGGCAAGAAACTGCATTTTAGAGCATTTTGGAGCAGTTTTGGGCTTGGAATGGATAGCACATGTATGGAGCAAGATGGATGGGTGATAGGAGCATATTTATGCTACTTAGTTAGTGTGTTTCCTTGCATTTGCTTAGCTATTTGTTGCTTAGTATGGTGTTTAAAGTCATTTTCGTGTGTTTTTAGGTCCTAGAAGCAAAGTTGGCAAAAAGATGCATTTTGGAGCATTTTAGAGCAAATCTGGGCTTGGAATGGATAGCACAAGCAATGGGCATGAAGATGGACGAATTTGGAGTTTAAATGGAGTTGGGAATATGTTTCAAGGTTGGAGAAATAAATTCAAATCATTGAAGATAAGGAATCAGCTCAAAAGAAGGAGAATTATCCAAAACATTATCCAAAACAACCTTATCTTATCTTATCTTACCCAATCCTTATCTTATCTCACCTTATCTTATCCTAATCTTATCCTAACCTGTTTTCTTCAGTTTAGGGGACTTAAAACCTGATTTCTAGAAGTCCTATCCATTCCCCTACAAAAGTGGCGCCCCAAACTCTTCTAGAAACCCCAAAATCTGCCCAGAAACACATTCTCTCTAGAAGCCTAAAAATCTGGCGTCTCCCTCCTTTCTAGAAGGTCTTTTCCTTGCCTTGCAAGGCATTCCCTGCCTTATCCCTTTGTGCCGCACCTTTCAGGCCCTTTCCCTCTTGGATTCTGATTGTTAGGACTTTTCCTTGTGGATTTGGGTTCTACAAATCCTTTTCAGAAATTAATTGGACCACAATTCCTTTTCCAAATTAATTGCCGCACCCTAATCCTATTTTTCTGCTAAGTCCAAGTCCTAAACTGATTTCCCTAGGGTTTGCCATGCTATATATACATATTTCCAAGCCTTGCCGCAGACCACCACCTATCCATACGAATTCTACACCCCCATATACATTCAGAAATCCATATTTTGCTGCAGAGAAGGGAAGACAAGGCTGTGCCGTGGCTTCCAGTAGAGAGGGAGGAGTTCTTTCTTCTCTTGTTTCGTTTCTATGTTTAATTTAACTTGCTTTTCAATTATGTTGAACATGTGGAACTAATTTCGTTTTAGTTAGAGGTGGATTCAAAGCCATGGACATATGTTTGATATGAATTGATTACCTTCAGTTATGATTTCATAAATTGTGAATGTGGTTTGCTTAACTGTTTTATTAAGAACTTGTTCTTGTGTGTTGATTAAGGATGCATACTTAGTTTACATGCATGAATTTGATGCTAGAATATAAGGGAATTTCACCTAATCGTTATGAACTTATATTCACAAGTAGTAAAGGTTGCTAGTCACAATCATGTTAAGTAAACCCTAGGCTGGATTAACATGCGTCTTCCATAGTTATGAATGCCTTGTCAATGTTCATGATTTCCATTGAACTTAATGATCTTTGTTGAATGTCTCTATCATGCGTATTCCATAGTTAGGGAGTTTGAGAAAGAATAATTTGGTTGTGATGCGTTATCCATTCAATTCAATGAATCTAGGGAAATCTGGGAATTGATTAGTTCAATACAATTAATTCGGAACATTGTCATTCATGGTTTATCGAAAGAGTAACTGGGAATCAAGTTGTATGCATATGTTTATGTGTGGATAAGGATCCTTCTAACTAGCCATTCACCCATTTAAATCACCAATTTCGTACAAAACTAAGTCTAGTTTACAATTCTGTTTTGCTTAAGTTTAAATCCGTTTTCAAACAATCCCTTGCTTTTAATTTGTGTTAAGATAGTCTAAATTCGTCAAATCTTGAGTCTCTTAGTCTTTTGAGTCAATTTGAGTCTTAATTTCGTTCAAATCAATCTTAGGTGTTAGTTTAGAGTCTAGATAACTTGTTTTGTGTGTTTTAGGTCTATTTAGCTTGTTTTGAGTCTTTAGAGTCCAGAAACTGTTTAATTGAATTCTATTTGCTGTTTTGAGTTTGTTTTGAGTTATTTGAGTCAAGTTAGGTTGTTTAAAGGTGTCTAGAGTTAAAATTCGTCCAAATTGATCATAGTACCTGTTTTCATTGTCTAGAGTCCAGTTTTAGTGTTTTAGAGTTTAATTTGTATAGATTAGCATCCCTTCTAATCCCCGGCCTTAAACGATCCCTACTTTCATATACTACGTCGATAGGGTTTTAATTTGAGTGTCAAGTAATTCTCACATCAAATTTTGGCGCCGTTGCCGGGGATTAGCAAATTTGCTAATCCCCCGTGTTTCTGTTTGTGTTTTTATTTTTACGTTTGAGTTTTTGATTTTGTTTCGTTTTGTTTTCTTTGTTTCAGGTACTAGACATGGCAATTGCCAACATTCAAGCTCAATTGGCCAATCTTACTTCTCAATTGTCCCAGATTGCCAAAAGAACCACATTGCACACTGCCCCTACATTTAATGTACCCTATGGGCAAGGACATCAAACTCGTCAATTCACTGCAAACGGAGGTGGTTGGGGTTATCAAAGCCATAACCAATCAAGGGACAACATGTTTTCCAACGCTTATGTGGGAGGAACCTCAACAAATTCAACAAGGTGGATATTGGCAGCAAGAGGAGGAGTTCTATTCAAGATCTGTGCAGCCACCACAACCTCCCCCACAACAATTCCAATCGAATTCAAGTATGCCTATGAGTTATGATGAAATTCGTGACGTACTAACCTCTTTGAAGCAGGGCTCACAACAAGAAGGGTATTGGCAGCCATCTGAGGAGATCTATCGAAAGCCATATGAACCACCACAGCCTCAACCTGCCCAAACCAAATCAGGTTCGTCCGTTGATAATGATAGAATTCTTCAAGTACTAACCTCTTTGACGCAGGACATACAGAGCATAAAGAATCAAGCTAAAGAGGTGGCCGAATTGAAGAAACAAATGGGGCAAATGGCTGAATTCATGGGCCAATTCAGAGAACAAGGCAGATTGCCTAGTTCAACCGTTGTTAATCCTAAAGGAGGATTTGAAACCGCCAATGCAATCACGTTGAGAAGTGGTAAGCAGGTTGGAACTGATTCACAACCATCTAGATCAAGTCAAGAAGAGGACACAAAGCTGCAATTGGAGGAGGATGAATCACCCAAACCCACGGCAAGGAAAGAGACATCTTTGCCGCAGCCAATTCCCACTTCTAAACCGTCCCCAACCATCAAGGTAAGTTCCAATATGAATTCTTCTAGCTCTACTCCACTAATTGTGCCCTTTCCTGGCAGGTTGCGGCAATCAAAGAAAGAGGATGCTGAAAAAGACATTCTAGAGACATTCCGGAAAGTTCAAGTCAATATCCCACTCCTTGATGCAATAAAGCAAGTCCCAAGGTACGCTAAGTTTCTGAAAGAGCTTTGTACAACAAGGAGAAGGATTTCTAACAAAGAAGTGGTTCAAGTAAGTGAGAATGTCTCTGCTGTTCTACAAAGGAAATTACCCCCTAAATGCAAAGATCCGGGTAGTTTTACAATTCCTTGCGTTATTGGTAGTACTAAGTTTGAACATGCCATGTTAGACTTAGGTGCATCTATAAATGTCATGCCATATTCTGTTTATGCATCTATGAATTTAGGAGAGCTTAAAAATGATGGTGTTATTATCCAATTAGCCGATCGATCTAATGCATACCCAAAAGGAGTTTTGGAAGATGTTTTGGTGCAGGTAGACCACTTGATTTTTCCTGCAGATTTCTATGTGCTTGACATGGAGGATTCCGACCATTCCCATCCATTACCACTCTTACTTGGCCGACCATTCATGAAAACAGCCCAAACCAAGATTGATGTGGCCAAGGGAACGTTAACTATGAAGTTTGGTGGTGATAAGATTAAATTTAATGTTTCTAAGTCTGTTGAGAATCCTAACATTGTTCGTTCTTGTTTTGCCATGGATAAAATAAAAAAGATAGGGCCGGACCGTTCAAGCACAAAGGATACATCAAGAACCATACAAAACGAGGGAATTGGAGTGGAGCACAAGGACCATACAGCCACTGCCCTCAAGATGCCCCAATTGGTCGACAATATCATGGGGAAGAATGTTCATAGTGCTGCCACTTCATTGCAGTACATTGGTAAGCCATCTATTCCAGATTCGATTCCCATTTCAACTAATAGGTTGTTACCTTGTATGGTGCAGATTCCCAATCAAATCCAAGTTGGTGGGCACGATTACATTGATTTTAGGATGTTCAATGCCACAATCCGGAAGGATCACTATCCCTTACCATTCAAAGATCCAATGCACGAGCTGTTTGAGGAGCATGTGGTGGAAGAACTACCTCTGCATGCCGTGGGTACCATGGGAACTTAAACGGAAGAATCGTCCGGCTGGAAGCATAAAGCAAGCGCTTCTTGGGAGGCAACCCATGCAAATAAAGACGACCTAGGAACTCTCCGGCTCCAAAACCAGATTTGCGTTTCTAAACCCTACTCTTTATTGCTTTTCCTTTGCCATCTTGTTATGTTAGTTAGTTGTGTTGATTGCTGTTTGCTTTCTGTGAGTATATGTTTGAAACATTGAGGACAATGTTTGGTTTAAGTGTGGGGGGGTAACAAAGTGTTTTTTGCATGAAATTCGTGGGTTTTTATCACCTATCACTTTGAATGTTGTTTTCAGTGTTTTTAAGTGTTTTTAAGCTGTTTTTGAGTCTTTTAGTGTGTTTTGAAAAGAAAATCCGAAAATACCATAAAAATTTGAAAAATTGTTTTGAAAAACCCAAAAAGAGTTGTTTTTGTGTGTTTGTTTGTGTCTTAGGGTACCTTCCAACACAATGATGAGGATTTGGTTTTTAATTGCATAACTGTTAAAGAAAGTTACAAACATGGATGAAAGTTTGAATTGCTCTTTGGTTTATGCTTGGTTGTAGTTGACATTCATGAATTCACATGTAATCACAAAAAGGATAAAATCAGTTTTTGTAACATGCTTGAAGGAAGTAACTCAAACTAACGCTACAACCCTGAGAGACTTGAGCCGTTAACGTTCTTTGGAGAGTTAAAAATCTGTGCATTCTTTGTTTTCTAAAGTCGTTGCATGATCTCATTATTCTTTGCTTGGTTGTTACTTAGAAGGCGTTTCATCATTTAGTTCCAAATACTAGAACTCATACCCGTTTCATTCAAAGCATGAAATTGATTAGCATAACACATAATCAAGATGAAGTTGTTTAGTTTAAAACCAGAGCCAAAAAGCCTAACCCTTTGCATATGTATTGTAGGTTTAACCCTTTTGAGCCTTGATTAGCCTATGTTCTTTGTTTACCCACATTATCCTTACCTAGCCTAGATTAGGACCATCCTTACCCTTGTTCTTAAGGCATAGTGAGCATGACCTAAGAATGAATTCCCTTTGTTCGTTATTTGGGCAGCAAACAAGTGCGGGGGAAGGGATTTATGTGTCTAATTGTGTGCCAACAAGACAAACGAGGGCACGGGTGAAGAAGCAAAAAGAAAAAAAAAAAAAAAAAAAAAAGAAAAATTCGTGTGAAAAAGAAAAGGAAAAGAAAAGTTGTGAAAAAGTATGAAAAGTGTTCAAAATAAGTGAGATTCAAGCTCACAAGTGTTGATTGTTGAAGAAGGGGTCCAAAAAGTTGAAATTGGCCCTAAGTATGTGTTTTCTTCCCCTTTGTGTTCAAAGTGTACGGCTGCATTCAAGAAAGGGAGTTCTAAGTGTCATATTCATTGCTTTGCTTGCTATTGCTTTAAGAACGTTTGTTTTCCTTACCTTTCTTTGTTAGCCAATACCCCTAGCCCCGTTACAACCCTTGACTTCAATCTTGAGTGTTGTGTGTTTCAATATGTGGAGTTTGGGATTGGTATGATCATATGGTGTCCCTGGTTCTCGCATCTAAGTAGTAGCATTCTATTCATGAGATCATATCTATACATGCATTCCAGAAATTGCTTTCTTTGTCATAAACATATATGTGAGTATTAGTTTCATATTTACATTAATCTTCTCACATATAACTAGTATAGGGAGTGTAGTCAGAAAATCTGTGTGATTGAGTGCATATCTAGTAAGGAATTGAGGGATTCTCTAAGGCATGTTACTACATTCAAAATGTTGTTTTAATTGATTAAATGCGAGCTAATGTGTGGTAACTTTGATTAAGTATGTGCTCAAGGGTAGGGATAACTAAAATCTGTGGGAGTAATGATCTTTGGCATGTTATGTATCATTGAAGATCCCTGAGGTGAACGTTGGAAGGTTTAGGTTACGTTTTGTTTGTTTTGTTTTGCTTGAGGACTAGCAAAAGCTAAGTGTGGGGGAATTTGATAGGAGCATATTTATGCTACTTAGTTAGTGTGTTTCCTTGCATTTGCTTAGCTATTTGTTGCTTAGTATGGTGTTTAAAGTCATTTTCGTGTGTTTTTAGGTCCTAGAAGCAAAGTTGGCAAAAAGATGCATTTTGGAGCATTTTAGAGCAAATCTGGGCTTGGAATGGATAGCACAAGCAATGGGCATGAAGATGGACGAATTTGGAGTTTAAATGGAGTTGGGAATATGTTTCAAGGTTGGAGAAATAAATTCAAATCATTGAAGATAAGGAATCAGCTCAAAAGAAGGAGAATTATCCAAAACATTATCCAAAACAACCTTATCTTATCTTATCTTACCCAATCCTTATCTTATCTCACCTTATCTTATCCTAATCTTATCCTAACCTGTTTTCTTCAGTTTAGGGGACTTAAAACCTGATTTCTAGAAGTCCTATCCATTCCCCTACAAAAGTGGCGCCCCAAACTCTTCTAGAAACCCCAAAATCTGCCCAGAAACACATTCTCTCTAGAAGCCTAAAAATCTGGCGTCTCCCTCCTTTCTAGAAGGTCTTTTCCTTGCCTTGCAAGGCATTCCCTGCCTTATCCCTTTGTGCCGCACCTTTCAGGCCCTTTCCCTCTTGGATTCTGATTGTTAGGACTTTTCCTTGTGGATTTGGGTTCTACAAATCCTTTTCAGAAATTAATTGGACCACAATTCCTTTTCCAAATTAATTGCCGCACCCTAATCCTATTTTTCTGCTAAGTCCAAGTCCTAAACTGATTTCCCTAGGGTTTGCCATGCTATATATACATATTTCCAAGCCTTGCCGCAGACCACCACCTATCCATACGAATTCTACACCCCCATATACATTCAGAAATCCATATTTTGCTGCAGAGAAGGGAAGACAAGGCTGTGCCGTGGCTTCCAGTAGAGAGGGAGGAGTTCTTTCTTCTCTTGTTTCGTTTCTATGTTTAATTTAACTTGCTTTTCAATTATGTTGAACATGTGGAACTAATTTCGTTTTAGTTAGAGGTGGATTCAAAGCCATGGACATATGTTTGATATGAATTGATTACCTTCAGTTATGATTTCATAAATTGTGAATGTGGTTTGCTTAACTGTTTTATTAAGAACTTGTTCTTGTGTGTTGATTAAGGATGCATACTTAGTTTACATGCATGAATTTGATGCTAGAATATAAGGGAATTTCACCTAATCGTTATGAACTTATATTCACAAGTAGTAAAGGTTGCTAGTCACAATCATGTTAAGTAAACCCTAGGCTGGATTAACATGCGTCTTCCATAGTTATGAA
The DNA here is from genome assembly GCA_024362995.1 of Heteromeles arbutifolia. Classification (NCBI taxonomy): domain Eukaryota; kingdom Viridiplantae; phylum Streptophyta; class Magnoliopsida; order Rosales; family Rosaceae; genus Heteromeles; species Heteromeles arbutifolia. Next base: position 22,851,559 of record JANCRC010000012.1, read on the forward strand.
TGCCTTGTCAATGTTCATGATTTCCATTGAACTTAATGATCTTTGTTGAATGTCTCTATCATGCGTATTCCATAGTTAGGGAGTTTGAGAAAGAATAATTTGGTTGTGATGCGTTATCCATTCAATTCAATGAATCTAGGGAAATCTGGGAATTGATTAGTTCAATACAATTAATTCGGAACATTGTCATTCATGGTTTATCGAAAGAGTAACTGGGAATCAAGTTGTATGCATATGTTTATGTGTGGATAAGGATCCTTCTAACTAGCCATTCACCCATTTAAATCACCAATTTCGTACAAAACTAAGTCTAGTTTACAATTCTGTTTTGCTTAAGTTTAAATCCGTTTTCAAACAATCCCTTGCTTTTAATTTGTGTTAAGATAGTCTAAATTCGTCAAATCTTGAGTCTCTTAGTCTTTTGAGTCAATTTGAGTCTTAATTTCGTTCAAATCAATCTTAGGTGTTAGTTTAGAGTCTAGATAACTTGTTTTGTGTGTTTTAGGTCTATTTAGCTTGTTTTGAGTCTTTAGAGTCCAGAAACTGTTTAATTGAATTCTATTTGCTGTTTTGAGTTTGTTTTGAGTTATTTGAGTCAAGTTAGGTTGTTTAAAGGTGTCTAGAGTTAAAATTCGTCCAAATTGATCATAGTACCTGTTTTCATTGTCTAGAGTCCAGTTTTAGTGTTTTAGAGTTTAATTTGTATAGATTAGCATCCCTTCTAATCCCCGGCCTTAAACGATCCCTACTTTCATATACTACGTCGATAGGGTTTTAATTTGAGTGTCAAGTAATTCTCACATCAATGGGCGAATTTGAAGTTCAAGAAAGTTTAGGAATATGCAGAACATATGGAGAAATAAATCCAAGACAAAGAAGATAAGGAATTAGCTAAAAAGAAGGAACATTATCCAAACTACCTTATCTTATCTTATCCTATCCTAATCTTTTTCACCTTAATTCCAGCTGCAAGGGGACCTAAAAACCTGATTTCTAGAAGGTTTACCTATTCCTAAAAAGGTGCTGCACCTTATCGCTTGTTCTTCTAGAAATCAGCCACAAAACATGCTGTCTAGAAGACTTATTCCTTGTCCTATAAATCTGGCGCCTCTCCCTCTTCTAGAAGCTCTAGAAACTGCAATCCATTTCCTCCTAGGATTGTGCAATCCTTTTCCCTTCAGATTTTGGTGCACCCTAGTCCTTTTCTCACTATAAATACAACCCTTTATGCCGCATAAATAACCACCCATCCTTCACCATAACTCACCCACATCCATCCACCACCACAATTCACACCATATACACAGAAATTCATCAAGTGCCGCAGCAAGGAAGGAATGAGAAGAGGAGCTTTGTGTCGTGCCACCATCCAAGGGAGTGCCGCAGCCTACTTTGGAGTGTTGGAGCGTTTCTGGGGTTTTTCTATCCTTAGTTTTAGTTCAATGTTTATTTTAGATTGCTTTTCAACTATTTTAGACATGTGGAACTAATTTCTTTTTAGTTAGAGGTGAATTCAAAGCCATGATTATATGTTTTATATGAACTGATTACGTCCAGTTACTGTTTCTTGAGTCTTGAATGTGATTTGCTTATCTGAGTTATCAAAACTTGTTTATGTTTGTGGATTGAGGGTCGACACTTAATTTGTATGCATGAACTTGATGCTAGGAGGCCTTCCCCCTTGGAGGGGATTAGCTAGCAATCCTTCCTCCTCCAAGGTCACTCATCTTCTTCGTTCACCATCCTTGGTGTCGAAAATTAGAGGTCTCCTACCTTGGGGACTTTTGGAGAATCAATTATTCCATCCATATCTATAGAGCCAAGGAGCAAGGAGACAAAGGAAAGAAGGCCCTCACATGGGTGATTAACCTTTGCTAAGCAAAGAGGTGCTTCAAAGGTATAAAAGTTTCTCAACTCCTTTCTTTAAGATTTGAGTTGAGTCATGGTTCAACATAGCTACTAGGCTTTGAATTTCATGGATAATGTTTTGTTTTGAGTGCATACAAGCATGTTTCCGCCTTTAACTGTTAATTGCATGTCATAGATGTTGCTCAAATGAACATGTTTTTTCACAAATTTTCCTTCAGGTGGTATCAAGAGCCTAGGTCTAGTAGTTGGTGAATCCTTTTGGGTTTTGTAGTTCATAGTCTTTGATTTGAATGTTGTAATTGTTACAAGCTTTATTCTTGCTTCTTTGAATGTAAATTTTGTTAGAAAATTTGCCATCTCAAATGTTGTAGATGTAGTTCATATGAGCATGAATTTTGGAGCTAAAATTTGGTGCCATGTTTTTTGGGAAATTCGGCCAAATCCGAAGGGTGGATTTTTGGGTTCTTGTTTGTCTTGTTAAAAGTGTTTTAAAGTGACTTTTGGAACCCCTAAGTACCCTAGTATGGTAATATGTTATTTCCCTTAAGTTTGAGAGTTTTTGGGTGAAAAATGTTCATGGAGCTCTTATGGGTTTTCATGGATGTTCTTCATTGTTCTTGATATGTTCTTGGCAAGAATTCGGGAATTTTGATTCAAAAAGGTGTTTGGTTGTTTACTTGTTTTTGTTAGTGATGGATGGTTTGAATTTTCAAACTTCACCCATGCGTTTTCAACTATTCACACCATACCAATCACTTACAACTTTCAATCACCTTTCAAACCTTAAAATCAACTCACACTCACTCACACTCCACACCATGACCGGCCACCCCTATTAGTAGGGTACTTTTGGGGCTTTTATGCAATTAGTTAAAGTTTTGGTACTTTTGTGTATTTGCACTTTGACCCGAAAGTTTACGTTTTTACGTAAAGGCCCAAAATCACTAAAGGACAAATTGTTTTGCACCTTTAATGAAGTTTTTGTATTTGTTGAAATTTTTGGGTTCTAGTTGTAATTACATGAAGTAGTGGACTTTTGTGTTTTTACAAAATGACCTCAAAAGTTTGTGTTTTGCAATATAGCCCAATGGTTGAGGTTATTGCTTTTTGGCCCAAATTAGTAGAGAACAAAATAGTTTTGTATCTTTAAATGGGAATTGGATTTTCATTTGTTTTAGCTCTATTTAAATCAATTCTATGGATACAAAAACCAAATGAAAATGTTGCATTCAAATTTAATTAGTTAAAGCGTTAATTAATTAAAGAAATGGTGATTATGAACCTAAGCCTATGATAATTGAGCTATGTGAAAGGCCGTCTCAAATTTGTTTGAACCATGGGAATGTGTAGATTAATTTTGGTTGTAATTTGATATGATCAAATGTTGTAAAATAGCATAAGCTCTTCCTTACTTTAAAGTAATTTGTTTTGATCAAATGTTGTAAAAGAGCATAAGCTCTTCTTTACTTTGAAGTACTCATTTTCTTGTTTTATTTGATATACATGAAATTGGAGTAGTTAGGTCCAACGCCCAATAGGAAAAACACGCCTTAATATGGTTAAACGCGTAACTAAAATCAATCCCCATCCCTACACCGAGATCCAACACTAGGCTCGTGTTGGATCGAATCAAAGGTTCATAGTCATCCTAAGGCCCTAAGGTAACTATATAGTCCATCCATGAATGCAAAGCTTATGTTAGTAGTACCATATACTCCTGCTTTAAAAACCGTTTTACAAGCTTAGTGGGAGTATCATATACTACTAAATCAATCACATAGACCAATAGTTGTAATAGGACCAAATTGTTTTAATAAGATTAAAATGTATGCTTAAATGTGATGAGACCTAAAACCCTCAACCAAACCATTATTAAGTTGACAAGTGTGAGAGTGCTTTGAACACTCTTTCGTGGCCTTCCACCGTGGTAGGCTCCGATCGTTTGTGATTCATACACCGTCTTCGCCCAGTTCTGGGGAATACAAAGTATGTGCTTACACTCAGGAGGGGTTCTATATACATACATGATGTTGTGACCCTAGGCAACGAGTATGGCCAATATGATATTCTTCTGAGGCTATTCTTGAACCCCTATACGAACTTGCATGGTGGGAATAACTTAACTAAGTGCAATGGTGCCAATATGATATTCTTCGGAGGCATCATTCTCTAGAGGCCAAACTAGATGGGTACTTAATGAGATGTAAATGAGTAAGTGTACTCTCTCATTATTATTAAAGCGAGCCAATATGATATTCTTCTGAGGTGGGCTTGGTAGTAGTGAGCCTCCCATACCTTACTAAGAGTTTCCTCCAAAACTCTCGAATTCCGATGAGGGATATGGAATTTGTCGAAAATAGTGGGTGGTGCTATTTGATTTAAAGACCCGGATCAAATGGCTTAAAATTAATCAATTTATATTCGTTATGTATTTATTTACCGATATATTTGCAAACGCTATCCAAAACTTGACAAAGAAAAGCCAAATGCTTTAGTTTCTGGACTTGGTACCACAATCCCATAGATTGTCTTGAATAGATTGTATATGTACCCAAGTAGTCTCATCCTTACAATTTTCCTCTTGATAATGTATCATTGGAAGAGCATGTTAGATAAGTCTGTCATAAAGAGGACAACACAAACAACCAATGCTTATTCCTTTGTTGTATGAACAAAGGAACTTATGAAGAATAGCACAAAGACATGAACACTTTTAGTGTCATAGTTCTTCACTTACAAATCGTTGTATGATGAAATAAGAGTTGCCATGAACAACTCTTGAAAGTTTGTAATTATGTTTAGAACATAATGGTTGGTTGACAAAAATAATCCATCAACATGGACTTATGATGATTTTGAATCATTGAGTGTTGAAGTGTTAAACCACTTCACGAGACGGAAACTAGGCTATGACTTCACCTTTGTGTCCCTATCCAAATGGTTCACTAAGTTTATTGTAAACTATATAGTGAACAAAAACCGCACGCTCTCCAAATTGTTTGATGTGTATAACACAATTGAAATAAGTTTCAAGAGAGATAGTGGGAGTTTAGGGACCATGACTATTGTAGTCAAGGGAGAAGTCAAATGAAGAAGGCAAAATAACTCCAAGGGAATAAACTTTCTTTATGAAAGGATGGACATTGGAAGGGGTATATGCAAGAAATGTCTTGCAAGTGTCAAGAACACACCTTTCGAAGGTGTTGTAAATTGTTCTTGAATAGTTCAAAACAGTTAATTCTCCTACTTGAATGCTTGATTCCGTATTAGTAACTATGTTTTTACAATCGTTGTAAAAGTGTGGCTAATAAGAAGTAGAAGATAGATGAGAGAAGAGAAAGTACTTCACATTCAGAACGTGAATCAAATATAGATCTCTACGAAAGCAGATAGTAGTTACTTCCTCATATGAACTACCAAAGGAATTGGAAAAACAAAGATTGTCTTTACATCCCAATTAGAATAAGGAACTTAATTCCGTCACTATAAGAGATGGATGAATGTTTTGTTTGACAAAACACTATTCTTTATTAATGAATGATTAGATTATTTGAATCTAATTGATGGTCTCTATAGTAGAGATAATGTGGTAGTGTTAACTGTTTAGAATACGATGATGCTTAAAACCCAAAAGGTTGCAAGGTAGTGACTAATCCCAAACTGAGTTGTGATACCTCTAAAACATAAATTACGAGTTGGTCATAGATGGATGTTTTGGATCGTTAGATCCGGATCCAATACCTTCTTGTTAAAATTGTATAGAGGCAAAATGTTTGAATCATTATTCTTTTGGAAAGGAAGAAAGAATCACAAAGTTGTTGAGGTTAATTCACTTAGATGTTAGTGGCACTTGTCCACAACATAATACTACTCATGTTGTATGACATTCACCGAAGATTGCTCTCGGTTGGACTATCGTTTATTTTGAATAAACAAAAGTCCGAATACTTTACAAAAGGTTTCAAAGAATTCAAGAATGTAATTTGATGAGTAAGACGTCTAAAGTATTTACCTCCTTAGATTTGATCCAAGGAAATGTAACACTTTAGAAGAGTTTCCTTGATAGAAATAAAGGAAAGTAGCATCATAATATAATGGATTTCTCCGTTAGGAGAAGAACGAACTCGAATAAGATTTAGTTCGTTCGATGTTATCCATTACCTATATATAGGATATATACTTCTAAGACAATATGATTGTCAAATTAGAAGATCTTCCAAAATTTTCAAGACTCCATAGGATGTAGTTTGAAAGAAAGACAAGTCTTAATCGTTAATCGTGTTAAGATTTGGGGTTATGTGCTAATAAGCAATATTTGTTTGAGAAAAATCTTGTGGGATATCCTTAGATTAACCTTTGGATATCACTTCTATAAACCAACTAACAAATGTTGTTTGTTTGGTAGTTCATTGTAATCCTACACTAGGATTTGCCTAAGATAGGGCAAATGAATGAGAGATAGAACTCAAAGAATGGGTTCTTTGAGAGACAAGATGATAATCAACAAATATAACAACCTAGTTCCTACACCACTAGCTCCAAGGTAGTCAAGAAGGATCTATAAACCATCTCAGTTGAATGGTTTGAACTTTATGACTATGTCATAGAGTTACACCTCTTAATTCAAAAGAAATAAGAATGAAAATCCTTATGACTACATTGAGTGTATATACAACATATACTCAAGGAAATGGTATAGCACCATTTGACCCGAAATAATGAAACCAATAAAGCTAATTGGTAGCTTAAGGTGACTATAATCAAAGAGATTGGTTGACTTGGAAGAAACCATCTTTGATGTAGTCTTGGTTTCTATTAATTCGGTGATTGCTAACTACAACTAAACAGTGATTCAATGTTTGGACATAATATGGGTTTCCGAAACCATTACCAAAATAGTCTTGATAATATATGTCTAAAACTAAGAATCACAAGACGTGTAAGTTGTAAAGATCCACCCATCATGAATCTTAGCAAGCTAGTCGGAGCTGTAAGCGTCCTATGAGAGAAAGATCAAATCGTATGATTTATCATAAAGATGTAAATGAATCTTTTGTTTACTAGGTTTACGAAAGATTAGTGGGAGTTAATAATATTCCTAAATTTGAACATATATATATGATATATTAAGTTTAGGAATTCTTCTTCGTTAAAGTAATGACTTTAAACATTCTATAATGATAGAATGTATATGGGAGACATAGTCTATATACATGGGATGGAAATCTATAATGATAGATTTTAGTATATAATTTGATTATATCAATCCCTAATGACAGACAAAAGATGCTAGGAAATTTCTCATGTGATGATAAACTTCAATCAGAATGACAATTCTAGTGAGACTAGGAAGTTGCTCTTCTCAAAGGGAACGTACCCTTTGACTCCCAAAGAAATAATGCGTAAATAGAATCCTTTATGTACAAGCAGAAAGGTGATTTATGTATTTCATATTGTATGAAAAACATTGATATGAATTGTACCAAGATCGGTACAAGACGATATCAATGCAAGCCCAGGATTAGAACCATGGCAACTGTCAAGTGAGTCCTTATGTATTTAAGAAATACTAAAGGATAGATTCCTCAAGAATGAGGAAGAATTAGAGTAACGCAATGAAAGCGTAAAAGTATTAGATTATGAATCTAATATCGTATCCATCATTGGATGTCTCTTCATTTTGAATGAAGAGATAATTGGATATCTCTTTATTATGACTAAAGAGATATTTGGGTGGAAACATTAAAAGTAATGACTTTAGTGTCTTCCATCGTGAATGAAAAATATATCACCATATAGAAGTTTACAACAATGTTGTTTGGATGGGAAAGTTCATTTATGAACTCTCCATTCGGTTCCAACCAGAAAGTGTCTCTAGTGTGCCGACACTACGACACTAATGGGGCAATAGCTCAAGCCAGGGAATCAAGGTCTCATCAAGATCCGAACTCAAATGAGAGACTGAACCACATAATTGAGAATCACTTATAATGGTGACGTCGTTATTCTCAAGGTTGCTTCTATGGATAACATATAGACATCCATTGTCTAGGCCTACTACTCAGCCATTTTTGAAATGACTACAGAAGAGGTATCATCACTGATGACCAAGCTGATTGGCTCCAGTGCAAGTGGGAGATTGTTGGAAATATGCCCTAAAACCAATCATATGATGATACTTTATGGACATTTCACATGTTAAACTAATCTAGTTTAATATAAAAGGCAAAGCTTATTATTTTAAGCCGTCTCATATAAATGTTATATGCTTAAACGATAAGTCCAAGGAATATGTAATAGGGAGAATGTGATCTAAAGAAGTTAGATTCATGAGACCATTCTCTTTCGTATACATATCCTAAATGTTCCTGATCATAGGATTGCCAATTCGGCATTGACAGTCCGTTAAGATCAGTACCTGCTATGTCTTCTCTTAGGGAGAGTGACTAGTCTCGAGGCAATGGTGTGACTGACACCAAGACAAGTACGTAAGTGCTCAATAGAGAATGAGTCCACTGAACGCGATCAACGAGGAGTTCTCATACTCATGTCACATGAGAACTCATGGTTGGGATAATGCAACATAGTCCTTTGACCTGAGGCATCATAGTTGTCTTGTGGTTAGGTCCTTAATCTTTGACTATGTCAAAGTCACTATGTCAGAGAGTGTCCACGGCATACTTGGGTTTAAGCCACTTAGCCATAAAGGCAAGTGAATATGCAACAAAGGATCTCTACCCTTCAAACCGTTCGAGCGAGAATACTCTATGATATGATTAAGAATGTCTGGCCAGAGTATGAATGAGATTCAGGAAGTCATTCCAAATCACATTCAAGGTAATCATATAAGTAAATGAATCACATTGGATAGTAGGCATGAATAAACTATCAAACCAAACAATGTGATCAAGAGTATTGTATTAGAGAAATACCGTATTGCATTGTAATCTCAAACTAAATAGGTTCTGCAACCTCTTCTGATTAGCTTGGGCAGCCATGACATACTGCTAGGTGTTACTCATGGCTTGTGGAAGCCCTGAAGATGTATAATCACTAAAGGGAGAATTAAAAGTAAGTTTCAATTCACAATCGATTAGTAAGAGTTCTAATTGCCCACTGCCTCGCTAAAAGGAACCTAATGGATCGCACACCGTGTAAGGTAATGATTGAAAGATATAACGAAGATGAGTAAGGATAATTAAATGGTTTAATTATTTATGGCTAGGATTAATTAATATGTTAATTAATCAAACGAATATGTTCGTTTTAGACCTAGGGTTAGTTTTGGGCCTCAAGGCCCAATGGGCTTCGAATGTCAAGCCCATTAACTTAAGTTGTATGCCAACTTAATGAATAAAGATTCAAGAAGGCCCAAACAGCCCAAAGCCCTAAGATGGCCGACCGTGTTGATAATGGAGTGGGTTTTGGACTTATTACAAGTTTGCCACTCCAATGAAGGTAGGTATAAATTTGACTTTATAGCCTTTTCTTCATTAGGGTTTTCTAAGGATGAAAAGTGAGAATAACTTTCTCCTTTTCTCCCTAGGAGGTCGGCCCCCTTGGAGGGGATTAGCTAGCAATCCTTCCTCCTCCAAGGTCACTCATCTTCTTCGTTCACCATCCTTGGTGTCGAAAATTAGACTCCTACCTTGGGGACTTTTGGAGAATCAATTCTTCCATCCATATCTATGGAGCCAAGGAGCAAGGAGACAAAGGAAAAATGGCCCTTACATGGGTGATTAACCTTTGCTAAGCAAAGAGGTGCTTCAAAGGTATAAAAGTTTCTCAACTCCTTTCTTTAAGATTTGGGTTGAGTCATGGTTCACCATAGCTACTAGGCTTTGAATTTCATGGGTAATGTTTTGTTTTGAGTGCATACAAGCATGTTTCCGCCTTTAATTGTTAATTGCATGCCACAGATGTTGCTCAAATGAACATGTTTTTCACAAATTTTCCTTCAATAGGTAGATAGGTGGATGGAATGGATGGGGATAGGCTGCAGGAGAAAGTGTAGGGAGATTAAATGGTGCGGAAGCTTTATTTATAGGGCTAGGGTACTCAAAAAATAATAGGAAAGGTTTATAACTTAGCTAATTTGTCCCACAATTAAAAAGGATAAGTAACAATCAGAAAATAAAGAGAGTATAGGAAAGGGATATGTGGCAGGATCTTTAGAGAAAGGGAAAGTGGTTTATGGCAGAAAATAGGAAAGGGAATGGTCTCCCTTATGCGACAAGGAAGAGGGAAACACTAAGGAGGTGCGGCAAAGGGTTTGGGGAAGTCCTAAGACTTCTAGAACAATTAATTAAGTGTCCTAAAATATTTAGGAACCCTCCTTGCAGCTGGAAATTAGATAAATTCAGATTAGGACCAAATCAGGAAACTTGGCTAACATTCCTTCTTCTAAACTGATTCCTTTCTTCAAAATCTTTGACTTAAGTCTTCAAGCACATTCATAATCCTTGTTGAACATCAATTTCATCCATCCACCTTGCTCCAAGCATGTGCTATCCATTCCAAGCCCAAAACTGCTCCAAAAGGCACCAAAATGCACTTTCTTGCCACTTTAGCCCTTTGAACCTACAAACACACGAAAATAGCTTAAAAGACTAATATAACTAAGAACTAACAATATAAATGCAAGAAAACAAGTTAACCAAGTCGCATAAATATGCTCCTATCAAATACCCCCACACTTAGCTTTTGCCAGTCCTCGAGCAAAACAAAACAAACAAAACAAACTCTAAACCTTCCAACATTTGCCTTAGGGATTTCCAATGCACATGACATATTAAAAATCACAACTTACATAGATTTTGGTCATCCTTACACTTGAACTCATACTTAATCACAGTCACCATTCACTAGTTCGCATTTAATCAATTAAAACAATGTTTTGAATGTAGTAACATGCCTTAGAGAATTCCCTCATTTCCTTACTAGATATGCACTCAATTTTCACAAAATTTTCTGACTACACTCCCTATACTAAATATATGTGAGAAGATTGATGTAAACATGTAGACTAGCACTCACATAAGTTTATAACAAAGACGGCATTTTCTGGAATTATTAATGCAACATGTATATGATCTCATGAACGGAATGCTACTACTTAGACGCAAGAACCAGGGATTCCATATGCTCATTCCAATCTCAAACTCCACATATTGAAACACACAACACTCAAGATTGAAGTCTAAGGGTTGTAACGGGGCTAAGGTATTGGCTAACAAAGAAAGGTAAAAGATAAACAAAGGTTTTTAAAGAAATAGTAAGCAAAGCCATGAAATCAACACTTAGAATTCACTTTTGAATGCAATAATCAACTTTGAACACAAAGGGGATGATTCATACAACTTTTAGGGTCAGATTCAAACTTTTGGACCCTTTCTTCAACAACCAATACATGTGAGCTCATTCTCACTTATTTTTCAACTCTTTTTCTTTCGTTTTCTTTTATTTTCACATTTTTTTTTCTCTTTTTGCACGAAAATCCCTTCCCCCACACTTGTTTTTCTGCATATTGTAGATAAAAAAGAATTCCCTTTAAGTCATGCTTCACTATCCTTTAAGAACAAAGGTATGGATGGTCCTCTTCTAGGCTAGGTAAGGTTCATGTGGTTAACAAAGGACATAGGCTAACCAAGGCTCAAAAGGGGTTAAACCTACAAAACATATGAAATAGGGGGTACTGCTGTTTAGCTTTGGTTCACTAAACAACTTCATCTTGATATGTGTTAGGCAATTCAATGTCATGCTTTGAATGAAACGGGTATGAGTTCTAGCATTTAGTTCTATAATGATGAAAATGCATTCTAAGTAGCAACCAATCAAAGAAATAATGAGATCATGCAACGACTTTAGAAAACAAAGAATCACAGATTAATAACTCTCTAAAAGAAGTATAGGCTCAAGTCTCACAGGGATGTAGCATAGTTTGAGTTTCATTCCCTCAAGCATGTTACCAAAACTGATTTTTTTCCTTTTGTGATCAAATTTGAATTCGTAAACAACAACTATAACTAAGCATAAACCAAGAGCATATCAAAAATGACTTAAAAACCAAATCCTCATCATTGTGTTGGAAGGTACCCTAAGACACAAACACACAAAAATGACTTAAAAAAAAAATCTTTTTGGTATTTTTCAAAAAAAAATTTCAAAATTTTCGGATTTTCAAAACAAAACACAATAAAACACTTCAAAACACACTAAAAACACTTAAAAACAGTGAGAAACAACGTTAGAAGTGATAGGTGATAAAAACCCACGAATTTTCATTAAGAACACTTTCTTTACCCCCCCACACTTAAACCAAACATTGTCCTCAATCTTTCAACCATAAACTCACACAAAGCAAACAAACAAACAACTAACTAATCAAAACAAAATAAATGCAGCAAAGAGAAGGGTTTAGCAACGTAAATCTGATTGTGGCGCGATTCCTAGGTCTGCCTTCTTCGAATGCATGGATTGATCTTTGAATGGACGGTGATACTTGAAATGATCCGGCAATGGTTTAAATTCTAGTGTAGGTGCCTAAATCATTAAAATCAGCAAATTAGTAGAAAACAAAATTCAAAATTGGAGAAGATGGCTTACTTGCTTGCTCTGACACAAACTCAATGACAAACACCACATCTTTGAGAGTTTTAGGAACTTTGCACTTGGCCAGATTGAATGTGATGGTTGTGACTTGTCCCGTGTTATAAAATTCAACTTCTTTGGGCTTTGTTGTCTCATGAACATCCTCTTTGATGCATTCTACATATTCTCCAGCCACTTCTTTCTCTTGAATCATTCTTCTTGATGTACAATTCTCTTCGAACAGTTCAACACAATCTGGTACTTGTTGTGGTTTATAAAGAATTTGGCTACTACTTTGTACCTTTGGGAAGGCTTCCACGATGTCTTTTTCACTTTCTTCGTTCTTGGAAATCATGAACCTGGGAGGAAAATGGACATTTGGTGGAATGGGGTTAGAATGAATTGAGTTTGGAACAATATAACTAGAGTTGGACGGCCTAGGGACTCTAGGGGGCTGTGGCAAGGGTTGTTCTACCCTTGCCGTAGGTGTGGCCTCCTCCTCTTCTTCTAGCAGCAGCAATTCATCCACATTCAGGCTGTGTTTGGACGGTTCTGGGTCAACTTCAACCTCCATATTACTTCCCAAGGTGATGGCTTCAGCGATTTCAAAATCTCCCATTGAATTTACAATGTTTGAGTTGGAAAGTTCACTTTGTTCTTGAATTTGTGCCATGAACTCTACCATCTCTCCAAGTTGATTATTCAATTCACCCATTCTCTTGGTTTGGTCTTGCATCTCTTTGGTTTGATTTTGTACTTCCTGTGTCAAAGAGGTGAGTAATTGAATAACTTTATCATTATTCATGGACGAACCTGAATTGGTTTGGGTTGAGGGTGATTGAGGTTGTGTGGGTGCGTATGGCTTTGGATAGAACTCCTCATATGGCTACCAATATCCTTTGTGGTGTGGCCTGTGTCAAAAAGGTTAGTACGTCAAGAATTTCACCATAACTCATAGGTATACTTGAATTCGATTGGAATTGTTATGGGGGAGGTTGTGGTGGCTGCATAGGTTTTGAATAGAACTCATCATCTTGCTGCCAATATCCACCTTATTGAACTTGTTGAGGTTCCTCCCACATATAATCTGAATAATCTCTCCAATCCGAATTGTAAGCGTTGGAAAACATGTTGTCGCTTGATTGGTTATGGCTTTGATAACCCCAAGCATCTCTGTTTGCAGTGAATTGAGGACGTTGATGAGTTTGATATCCTTGCCTATAGGGTACACCAAATGTAGGGGCAGTGTGCATTGTGGTTCTTTCGGCAATCTGGGACAATTGAGAGGTCAGATTCGCCAATTGAGCTTGAATGTTTGCAATTGCCATGTTTTGCTTCTCTAGTACCTAAAATCAAAGAAAGAAAACTATAACAAATATCAAAAGTAAAAATAAAAGGCACAAACAGAAATGAAGTTAGCAACAAAACAAAAGACACGAAAACGAAACAAAGGGGGATTAGCAAAGTTGCTAATCCCCGGCAACAGCGCCAAAAATTTGATGCGATGTAAAATAGCACACAAATTAGACCCTCTTGTTGACAGTTGTAGTAAAGATGCAAGTAGGGATCGTTCTAGGCCAGGGATTAGGAGGGATTGCTAATCTACTCTAAACTGACTTAAAAACACAAAAACAAACTTAAAAACACTTAACAAGACTCAAAACAAACTTAAAAGACTCAAAATAGCTTAAAACAACCAAAAAGACTCAAAACAGACACTAGGGAGTTATTTGGACGAATTCTAGACTAGTAAGATTCAAAACACTAAATTGGACAAAAATTTGATCACACTTCTAACTAATCTAACACATTTAATTAAAGGGGATTGGGTTTTAGACGAAATTAAAGTAAAACAAGTACACTAAAGACTTAAACAGATTTGGGCACGAAATTGGTGAGTTCGATGGATGATGGGCCAGCTAGAGGGTCTTTCTCCACACATGACACACTTGCTTACAAAACGATTTCTAGTTGCTTTTCCGATAAACCATGAACCTCAACGCCCCAAGTTAACCGTAATGCATAAATTAACCATCAGATTTCCCTAAGTTTATTGAATTGGATGAATGCATACAACAACCCAAAGTATTCCTCAATAGTTTCCTACATCAACTGCATAATAGAGATACATATTAAGAATCATTAAGTTCTATAGAAATCATGAACATTGACATGACATTCGTAACTATGAACTGCATGATACTCCTACCATGAATTTACTTAACGCGAACGTTTATAAGCGACCTCCACTACTTGTGAATATAAGTTCATAACGATTAGGTGAGACTCCTTTATATTCTAGCATCAGATTCATGCATGCAAACTAAGTGTCGACCCTCAATCAACATACAAGAATAAGTCATCAATCAAACAGTTAAGTAAATTGCATCCACGATTTATGAAATCACAACTGGAAATAATCAATTCATATTGCAAATATATTCATGGTTTTGAAGTCTCCCCTAGCTAAAACAAAACTAGTTCCTCATACTTGCAACTAAACAAAGATAATCAAATTGAAATATTGAAAACAAAGATAAATTACACCTAGAAACGCTCCAACAATCCAACATCTTGAATGGCTAGGCACGGCTCCAAGGTAATCCTCTCCTTCTTCCTTTGTAAAGCTTATGCACAAGGGGTTAGGTGTGTAGAATGGGTGGTGATGGGTGGTAGAGGATGGACAGGTAGATAGGTGGATGGAATGGATGGGGATAGGCTGCAGTAGAAAGTCTAGAGAGATTAAATGGTGCGGCAAGCTTTATTTATAGGGCTAGGGTACTCAGAAAATAATAGGAAAGGTTTATAACTTAGCTAATTTGTCCCACAATTAAAAAGGATAAGTAACAATCAGAAAATAAAGTGAGAATAGGAAAGGGATATGCGGCAGGATCTTTAGAGAAAGGGAAAGTGGTTTATGGCAGAAAATAGGAAAATGAATGGTCTCCCTTATGCGGCAAGGAAGAGGGAAACACTAAGGAGGTGCGGTAAAGGGTTTAGGGAAGTCCGAAGACTTCTAGAACAATTAATCAAGTGTCCTAAAATATTTAGGATCCCTCCTTGCAGCTGGAAATTAGGTAAATTTGGATTAGGACCAAATCAGGAAACTTGGCTAACATTCCTTCTTCTAAACTGATTCCTTTCTTCAAAATCTTTGACTTAAGTCTTCAAGCACATTCCTAATCCTTCTTGAACATCAATTTCGTCCATCCACCATGCTCCAAGCATGTGCTATCCATTACAAGCCCAAAACTGCTCCAAAAGGCACCAAAATGCACTTTCTTGCCACTTTAGCCTTTTGAACCTGCAAACACACGAAAATAGCTTAAAACACTAAAAATAACTAAGAACTAACAACATAAATGCAAGGAAACAAGTTAACCAAGTCGCATAAATATGCTCCTATCACGACCTCCACTACTTGTGAATATAAGTTCATAACGATTAGGTGAAACTCCTTTATATTCTATCATAAAATTCATGCATGCAAACTAAGTGTCGACCCTCAATCAACATACAAGAATAAGTTATCAATCAAACAGTTAAGTAAATTGCATTCACGATTTATGAAATCACAACTGGAAGTAAACAATTCATATTCCAAATATAATCATGGTTTTGAAGTCTCCCTTAGCTAAAACAGAACTAGTTCCTCATACTTGCAACTAAACAAAGATAATCAGATTTAAACATTGAAAACAAAGATAGATTACACCTAGAAACGCTCCAACAATCCAACGGCTTGAATGGCTAGGCACGACCCCAAGGTAATCATCTCCTTCTTCCTTTGTAAAGCTGCGGCACAAGGGGTTAAGGTGTGTAGAATGGATGGTGATGGGTGGTAGAGGATGGATAGGTAGATAGGTGGATGGAATGGGTGCAGGAATTGTAGAGAAAATTGTGTAGAGAATGATGAAAGGCGGCAAAGCGTATTTATAAGCTAAAACTCGGCCAGGGTTCTGAAAAAGGGATTTAAATACTTAACTAATTTGTCCCACAATTGAATAGGTAAGAAAGAATCAGAAATTAAAGAGAAATAGGTAACAAAGGTGTGGCACAATATAGGAAAGGTATTTAAGGTCAGAAATTAAGAGAGAAAAGGGAAGGAAGGTGCAGCTGGCTTTTAATTGAAAAGGAAATGTGATTTTGGTTCAGAAATTAGGCAATGAGAGGTTCCCTTGTGCGGCAAGCTTGTGGAGAAAAGGGAATGTAGGTTTATGACGCAAAATAGGGAAGAAACTATCCACCTTGTGTGGCAAGAAAAGGAAAAGGCCTAGGGTGGTGCGGCTTGGACTTTAGGGCAGGTTTAGGACTTCTAGAACAAGTTATTAGGTAACCTAACATGTTTTGAAAACTCCTTTGTAACTGGAACTTTAGGTGAATTAGGATTAGGAAAGTTTAGGACCAAATTAGAAACTTTCACAAATGGAAACCTCCACAAATAGAAACTTGGTTTCCAATTCTGAACTCTTTGTTCTTCATTTTCTTCAATTCATTTCTTCCATCTCTTTGCTCATTCTTAACCTTCTTTGGTCTTCAATGTCGTCCATCCATTTAGCTCCAAGCATGTGCAATCCATTTAGTGCCCAAACTGCTCCAAAATGCACCAAAATGCACTTCCTTGCTTACTTTGCACTTTAGACCTACAAACACACAAAAATAGCTTAAAACACTAAAATAACTAAGAACTAACAACATAAATGCAAGAAAACAAGCTAACTAAGTTGCATAAATATGCTCCTATCAAAACGCCCATTGGTATGTCGCCATTTTGGCTCATCTAAGGCAAACCATGCCATCTTCTCATGGAATTAGAACACAAGGCACATTCGGTTGTCGAGACCTTCAATCTGGACGTGGACAAGGCTGGAATTCATAGAAAGCTTCAATTGAATGAACTGGAAGAGATTAGGCATGACGCTTATGAGAATGCTTGAATTTACAAAGAGAAGACCAAGGCATTCCATGACAAGATAATTCGCGGCAAAACATTCTCAACAGGGCAGAATGTGTTGCTATTCAATTCCCATCTTCGTTTATTCCCTGGTAAGTTACGTTCTAAGTGGGTTGGTCCGTTTGTTATTACTAATGTTTTTGTTCATGGTGCAGTCCAAATCCAAAGCTTGAAAACTGGGCAAGAATTCAAGGTGAATAGGCACCGTTTGGAGCCATACTATGAGAACTTTGTTGAGCATGTCGTGGAGGAAATACCCCTCCAAGCCGTGGGTTCCATGGAAACTTAAATGGAGGTATCGTCCGGCTGCACGACGTTAAAGCAAGGGCTTCTTGGGTGGCAACCCATGCATTCAACGAAGGAAGTTCTAGGAATCACCTAATAACCAGATTTGCTTTCCTAAACCCTTCTCTTTACTGCTTTCATTTTTCTTTGATTAGTTAGTTGTGTTATTTGTTTGGTTTCTGTGAGTCTCACTGTTTTTAAGTGTTTTGGAGTGCTTTTGTAATACAAAAATTTGAAAAAAAAATCAGTTTTTGAAGTGTTTTTTAGAGTCGTTTTGGTGTGTTTGTCTCTTAGGTACCTTCCAACACAATGATGAGGATTCGATTTTTAATTGCATGACTGTTAAAGAAAGTTATGAACATGGATGGAAGTTTGATATGCTCTTGGTTTATGCTTAGTTGTAGTTGTTGTTTACGAATTCACATGTAATCAGAAAAAGATAAAATCAATTTTTGTAACATGCTTGAAGGAACTCAAACTAACGCGACAACCCTGAGAGACTTGAGCCTATGCTTCTTTTGGAGAGTTATTAATCTGTGATTTCTTGTTTTCTAAAGTCGTTACATGATCTCATTATTTCTTTGCTTGGTTGCTACTTAGAATGCATTTTCATCATTACATGATCTCATTATTTCTTTGCTTGGTTGCTACTTAGAAGCATGACTTATAGGGAATTCCTTTTGATCTACAATATGCAAAAAAACAAGTGTGGGGGAAGGGATTTTTGTGTGTTAGTATGCCAAGAAAAGAAATAAGGCACGGGTGAAAAATAAAAAGAAAATTCATGGAAAAAGTAAAAGAAAAAGAAAAGACGTGAAAAGAAAGAAAAAGAGTTAAAAAATAAGTGAGAATGAGCTCACTAGTGTTGGCTGTTGAGGAAAGGATCCAAAAAGGTTGAATTCAGCCCTAAATGTTGTGGAATTCTTTCCTTGTGTTTAAAGTTAGTTTCTGCATTCAAAAGTGAATTCTAAGTGTCAATTTCATTACTTTGCTTACTATTTCTTTAAGAACCTTTGTTTTTCCTTACCTTTCTATGTTAGACAATACACTTAGCCCCGTTACAACCCTTAGACTTCAATCTTGAGTGTTGTATGTTTCAATATGTGGAGTTTGGGATTAGTATGAGCATACGGTGTCACTGGTTCTTGCATCTAAGTAGTAGCATTCCTTTCATGAGATCATATTTATATACTCACTTATAACTCCAGAAAAGTGCTTTCTTTGTTATAACATATGTGAGTGTTTGTTTTCATGTTTGCATCAATCTTCTCACATATACCTAGTGTAGGGTGTTTTGTAGGAAGTACGATATGCCCACAGTGCATCATCCAAACGCAAGCTCCAATCTTTCCTAGTTGTTACAGCAGTCTTCTCCAAAATCTGCTTGATTTCTCTATTGGAAACCTTGGCTTGGCCATTTGTTTGAGGATGATAAGGTGTTGAAACCTTATGCTTGACATTGTACTTCTTGAGTAGCCTCAATGGTGCAATTGCAAAAATGAGACCCTCCATCACTTATGAGCACTCTAGGTATCCCAAATCTGGAAAAGATGTTAGTTTTCACAAAATCTGCAACTACTTTCGAATCGTTAGTACCGGTGGCTTTTGCTTTGATGCGATGTAAAACAACACACAAATTAAACCCTCTTGTTGACAATTGTAGTATAGAATGTAAGTAAGGATCGTTCTACGCCGGGGATTAGGAGGGATTGCTAATCTACTCTAAACTGACTCAAAAACACAAAACTAGGCTAAAAACACTTAGATAGACACAAAGAACTCAAAACAAACTGAAAAGACTCAAAACTAGCTAGAATGACTCAAAACAGCTTAAAACAACTAATTAGAATCAAAACAGACACTAAGGGTGATTTTGGATGAAATTTGGTTTTACTTTCACTCAAAACACTTAAAAATACAAAATTGGACAGATTGTAACTAATTTGACACTTTAAAGTAAATGGGGCGTTTGGTTTTGACAAATTTGAAAACTAACAAAGTAAAGTGCAAAAACTTAAGAACTAGACAGATTTAGGCACGAAATTGGTGTTTTGAATGGATGATGGGCTAGCTAGAGGGTTCTTCTCCACACATGACACACTTGCATACAAATCGATTTCCAGTTGCTTTTTCAATAAACCATGAACCTCAATGGCCCAAGTTAACCGTGATGCACTAATTAACCCTCATATTTCCCTAAGTTTATTGAATTGGATGAATGCATACAACAACCCAAAGTATTCCTCAATAGTTCCCTACATGAACTGCATAATACAGATACATATCAAGAATCATTAAGTTCTATGAAAATCAGAAGCATTGACAAGGCATTCATAACTATGAACTGCATGATACTCTTGCCAGGAATTTACTTAACGCGATCGTGACCAGCAACCTTCACTACTTGTGAATATAAGTTCATAACGATTAGGTGAAACTCCCTTATATTCTAGCATCGAGTTCATGCATGCAAGTTAAGTGTGCACCCTCAACCCACATACACAAACAAGTTTTAATTCAAACAGTTAAGTAAATTGAATTCACAACTTATGAAATCACAACTGGATGTAAACAATTCATAACGCAAGTATAATCATGGTATTGAATAGCCCCCTAGCCAAAAGGGCTTAGTTCCTCATAATCGCAAAACAAAGGTAAACAGATTTATACATTGAAAACAAAAGAAAGAAAACACCTAAACGCTCCAACGATCCAAATTGAATGCCAAAACATCCAAAAGCTCTCCTTCTTCTCCTTTGCTGCGGCACAAGGGATTGGTGGTGATTTGGATGGTTGTTTGTATGGAAGAATGGATAGGAGAAGGTATGGTTGTGGTTAGGATAGGTGTATAGTGCGGCAAAGGGTTCTCAGAATGTGTATGGGAGTGAATGATTCTCGTAGTCTCCGGCAAAGGCTTTATTTATCTCCCTAAATATGTAAAAACCCTAGGGAATAAATGCTAAGGTGCGGCAGAGGAGAAAGAATGAAAGGGAAAATAAAATACTTAGCTATCTTGTCCCACAATTAAAAATGATAAGTAAAGAATCAGAGATTGATGATGTGATTAAAGTTAAGCACACAAATTAAACCCTCTTGTTATCAATTGTAGTATAAACGCAAGTAGGGATCGTTCTGGACCGGGGATTAGGAGGGCTTGCTAATCTAACACAAACTGACTCAAATAAGCAAAACAAGACTCAAAAGACTCTAAATAAACTAGTAAGACTCAAAACAGGTTCAAAACACTCAAAACTGCTTAAAAACACTAATTGGACAGATTCTAGACACTAGACACAACTTTGGACGAAAATTGAATTAAACTTGACTCAAAACACACAAAGACACAAACTGAGACAGATTCTAACTAATTAGACTCAAACAAGTGAAGGGGGAGTGGTTTTAGATTGAAACTAAGTTAAAACTAACACAGACTTTAAACTAAGCAGATTTAGACGAAATTGGGTTTTTAGGATGGATGGTGAACTAGCTAGAGGTTTCCTTATCCACACATGACTTATATGCATATAACTTGATTTCCAGTTACGTTTTCATTGAATTACGAATGACAATGCCCAGATTAACCGTGTCAATCACTAATTAACCCTCAGATTCTCCTAATTTCATTGAATTGGACGGACAACTCATCTACAACCAAATTATTCTCATCAATTTCCCTACATGACATCATAATAGAGACACAATCAGAGATCATTATGCTCAATGAGAATCATAAGCATTGACGAGGTATTCATAACTATGACAACATGTTACTCACACCAAGAATTGAACTTAACACGATTGTTCCAGCAACCTTTACTACTTGTGAACATAAGTTTGTAACAATTATGTGAAACTTACTTATATCCTAGCATCAAATTTATGCATGCCAATTAAGTGTCGACCCTCAATCAACAAACAGAAATAAGTTCTAATTCAAACAGTTAAGCCAATTGCATTCATACTTCAAGAATCTGTAACTGAAATTTATCAAGTCATATCACACACAAATTCATGGTTTCAAAGTAGCCTCTAGCTAAAAACAAGTTTAGCCTCTCATGATCACAGCAAAACAAAGGAAAACTAATTTAAACATCGAAAACATAAGGTAGAAGACACCTAAGAACGCCCAGCACTCCAGATTGGGTGCAACAGGCTCCAAAGCTGCTCCTCCTCTCCTTGCAGGGCTGCGGCACAAGTGGTTTAGGGTTTGTGAATGGTGTAGAAGGCTGAGATGTGTAGAGGTGTGTAGAATTCGTATAGATGGGTGGTGGTGTGCGGCAAGGCTTGAAAATATGTATATATAGCATAGCAAACCCTAGGGAAATCAGTTTAGGACTTGGACTTAGCAGAAAACTAGGATTAGGGCCCTAGGGTGCGGCAATTAATTTGGAAAAGGAATTGTGGTCCAGTTAATTTCTGAAAAGGATTTGTAGAACCTAAATCCACAAGGAAAAGGGCCTAACAATCAGAATCCAAGAGGGAAAGGGCCTGAGAGGTGCGGCACAATAGGATAAGGGCAGGGAATGCCTTGCAAGGCAAGGAAAAAGGATTCTAGAAGGGAAGGAGACGCCAGATTTTCAGGGTTCTAGAAAGAATGTGTTTCTGGGCAGATTTTGGGGTTTCTAGAAGTATTTGGGGCGCCACTTTTGTAGGAGAATGGATAGGACTTCTAGAAATCAGGTTTTAAGTCCCCTAAACTGAAGAAAACAGGTTAGGATAAGATTAGGATAAGATAAGATAAGGATTGGATAAGATAAGATAAGATAAGATAATATAAGGTTGTTTTGGATAATTCTCCTTATTTTGAGCTAATTCCTTATCTTCTTTATCTTTGACTTCTTTCTTCCATCTTTTTAGCTGATTTCAAGCCTTTATATCTTCAATTTCGTCCATCAACTTGCCTCCATGCTTGCACTACCGAATCTTGGCCCAAAAATGCTCTAGAATGCTCCAAATTGCTTCCTTTTGCCATCTTGACACTTTGAACCTACAAACACACGAAAATAGCTTAAAACACAAAATTAACTAAGAACTAACAACGTAAATGCATGAAAACAAGCTAACTAAGTCGCATAAATATGCTCCTATCAATTGATGAGAAATAGGTAAGTGAAGTGAGGCAAATAAGAGGAAAGTGAATAAAGATCAGAATCCAGGAGGAAAAAGGGTAAGGGAGGTATGGCATAGGGTCTTAAGGAAAGGGAATGTGATTTTGTGTAGAAAATAGGAAAGGAAGACCTCCCTTGCATGGCAAGGAAGGCGAAAGGGATAGGGTGGTGCGGCTTGGACTTTTAGGGTAAGTTTAGGCTTCTAGAACAACCAATTATGTGCCCTAACATAATTTGGAATCCTTTTGTGGCTGGAACATAGGTGAGGAAGGATTAGGAAACTTCCAAGCCAAGAATAGAAACTTTCAAGAATGGAAACCTCCAAGAATAGAAACTTCCAACTTTAGAAACTTTGGCTTCCAATTTTGAACTCTTCATTCAATCCTAAGCTCATTTGATCTTCAATTTCGTCCATCCACTTAGCTCCAAGCATGTGTTATCCTTCCAATGCCAAAAACTGCTCCAAAATGCACCAAAATGCACTTTCTTGCTCCTTTAGCCCTTTTGGACCTACATGAAGGAAAATTTGTGAAAAACATGTTCATTTGAGCAACATCTATGGCATGCAATTAACATTTAAAGGCGGAATCATGCTTGTATGCACTCAAAACAAAACATTACCCATGAAATTCAAAGCCTAGTAGTTATGGTGAACCATGACTCAACTCAAATCTTAAAGAAAGGAGTTGAGAAACTTTTATACCTTTGAAGCACCTCTTTGCTTAGCAAAGGTTAATCACCCATGTGAGGGCCTTCTTTCCTTTGTCTCCTTGCTTCTTGGCTCCATGGATATGGATGGAAGAATTGATTCTCCAAAAGTCCCCAAGGTAGGAGACCTGTAATTTTCGACACCAAGGATGGTGAAGGAAGAAGATGAGTGACCTTGGAGGAGGAAGGATTGCTAACTAATCCCCTCCAAGGGGGCCGGCCTCCTAGAGAGAAAGGGAGAGACATGTTCTCTCCAATTTTCTCCAAAAGAAACCCTAAATGAATTTTGGCTATAAAGTTCTTTATATAGTCCCTTCAATTAAGTGACTTAAAGAACCACAAACCCTATTTTCATCATATGGCCGGCCTTCCATAGGCATTGGGCTGTTTGGGCCCTTTTAAATCTCAAGTCATTTAAGTTGTCATCCAACCTAAGTTAATGGGCTTGACATTCGAAGCCCATTGGGCCATGAGGCCCAAAACTAACCCGAGGTCTAAAACGAACTTATTCATTTGATTAATTAACATATTAATTAATCCTAGCCATAAATAATTAAACCATTTAATTATCCTTACTCATCTCCATTGTATCCTTCAATCATTACCTTACACGGTGTGCGATCCATTAGGTTCCTTTTAGCGAGGCAGTGGGCGATTAGAACTCTTAGTAATCGATTGTGAATTGAAACTTACTTTCAATTCTCCCTTTAGTGATTATACATCTTCAGGGCTTCCACAAGCCATGAGTGACACCTAGCAGTATGTCATGGCTACCCAAGCTAATCAAAAGAGGTTGGAGAACCTATTTGGGATTACAATGCAATACGGTCTTTCTCTAATATAATACTCTTGACCACATTGTTTGGTTTAATAGTTTATTCATGTCTACTATCCAATGTGATTCTCTTACTTATATGATTACCTTGAATGTGATTTGGAACAACTTCCTAAATCTCATTCATACTCTGGCCAGAGATTCTAAATCATATCATAGGGTATTCTCCCTCAACGTTTGAAGGTTAGAGATCCCTTGTTGCGCATTCACTTGCCTCCATGGCTAAGTGGCTTAACCCCAACTATGCCGTGGACACCCTCTGATGGAGTGACTTTGACATAGCCAAAGATCAAGAACCTAACCACAAGACAACTATGATGCCTCAGGACAAAGGACTACTTTGCATTATCCCAACCAGGAGTTCTCATGGGACATGAGTATGAGAACTCCTCATTGATCGCGTTCAGTGGACTCATTCTCTATTGAGCACCTACGTACTTGTCTTGGTGTCAGTCACACCATTGACTCGAGACCAGTCACTCTCCCTAAGAGAAAACATAGGACGTACAGATCTTAACGGACTGTCAATGCCCAATTGGCAATCCTATGATCATGAACTTTTAGGATATGTATTCGAAAGAGAATGGTCTCATGAATCTAACTTCTTTAGATCACATTCTCCCTATTACATATTCCTTGGACTTATCGTTTAAGCATACAACATTTATATGAGACGGCTTAAAACAATAATCTTTGCCCTTTATATTAAACTAGATTAGTTTAACATGTGAAATGTCCGTAAAGTGTCATCATATGATTGGTTTTAGGGCACATTTCCAACAATCTCCCACTTGCACTAGAGCCAATCAGCTTGGTCATCAGTGATGATACCTCTCCTTTAGTCATTTCAAAAATGGCTGAGTAGTAGGCCTAGACAATGGATATCTACATGTTATCCATAGAAGCAACCTTGAGAATAACGACGTCACCATTATAAGTGATTCTCAATTATGTGGTTTAGTCTCTTATTTGAGTTCGGATCTTGATGAGACCTTGATTCCCTGGCTTGAGCTATTGCCCCATTAGTGTCGTAGTGTCGGCACACTAGAGACACTTTCTGGTTGGAACCGAATGGAGAGTTCATAAATGAACTTTCCCATCCAAACAACATTGTTGTAAACTTCTATATGGCGATATATTTTGCATTCATGATGAAACACACTAAAGTCATTACTTTTAATGTTTCCACCCAAATATCTCTTTAGTCATAATAAAGAGATATCCAATTATCTCTTTATTCAAAATGAAGAGACATCCAGTGATGGATTCGATATTAGATTCATAATCTAATACTTTTACGCTTCCATTGTGTTACTCTAATTCTTCCTCATTCTTGAGGAATCTATCCTTTAGTATTTCTTAAATACTTAAGGACTCACTTGACAGTTGCCATGGTTCTGATCCTAGACTTGCACTGATATCGTCTTGTACCAATCTTGGTGCAACTGATATCAACGTTTTTCATACAATATGAAATACATAAATCACCTTTCTGCTTGTACATAAAGGATTCTATTTACGCATTATTTCTTTGGGAGTCAAAGGGTACGTTCCTTTGGGAAGAGCAACCTCCTATTCTTACTAGAATTGTCCTTCTGACTAAAGTCTATCATCATATGAGAAACTTCCTAGCATCTTTTGTCTATCATTAGGGATTGATATAATCAAATTATATATACTGAAATCTATCATTATAGATTTCCATCCCATGTATATAGACTATGTCTCCCATATACATTATATCATTATAGAACGTTTAAAGTCATAACTTTTAACGAAGAAGAATTCCATTCATTTCTAAAATTAATATATCATATATATGTTCAAATTTAGGAATACGATTAACTCCCACTAATCTTTTGTAAACCTAGTAAACAAAAGATTCATTTACATCTTTATGAGAAATCAAACGATTTGATCTTTCTCTCATAAGACGCTTACAGCTCCCACTAGCTTGCTAAGATTCATGATGGATGGATCTTTACAACTTACACGTCTTATGATTCTTAGTTTTAGACATATATTATCAAGACTATCTTGGTAATGGTTTCGGAAACCCATATTATGTCCAAACATTCAATCACCGTTTAGTTGTAGTTAGCAATCCTCGAATTAATGAAAACGAAGACTACGTCAAAGATGGTTTCTTCCAAGTCAACCAATCTCTTTGATTGTAGTCACCTTAAGCTACCAATTAGCTAGGAAGGTTTCATTATTTCGGGTCAAATGGTACTATACCATTTCCTTGAGTATATCTTGTATATACACTCAATATAGTCATAAGGATTTTCATTCTTATTTCTTTCGAATTAAGAGGTGTAACTCTATGACATAGTCATAAAGTTCAAACCATTCAACTTAGACGGTTTATAAATCCTTCTCAACTACATTTGGAGCTTGTGGTGTAGGAACTAGGTTGTTATATTTGTTGATCATCATCTTGTCACTAAAAGAACCCATTCTTTGAGTTCTATCTCTCGTTCATTTGCTCTATCTTAGGCAAATCCTACTGTAGGATTACAATGAACTACCCAACAAATAACATTTATTAGTTGGTTTCTATAAGTGATATCCAAAAGTTAATTTAAGGATATCCCACAAGATTGTTCTTAAACAAATATTGCTTATTAGCACACAACCCCAAATCTTAACACGATTAAGACTTGTCCTTCTTTCCAACTACATCCTATGGAGTTATGAAAATTTTGGAAGATCTTCTAATTGACATTCATATTGTCTTAGAAGTATGTATATCCTATATATGTGGGTAATTGATAACATCCAACGAACTAAGTCTTATTCGAGTTCGTTATTCTCCTAATGGAGAAATCTGTTATCTTATGATGCTACTTTCCTTGATTTCTATCAAGGAAACTCTTCTAAAGTGTTATATTTCCTTGGATCAAATCTAAGGAGGTAAATACTTTAGACGTCTTACTCATCAACTTTCATTCTTGAATTCTTTGAAACCTTTTGCAAAGTATTCGGACTTTTGTTTATTCAAAATAAACGATAGTCCAACCGAGAGCGATCTTCGGTGAATGTCATACAACATGAGTAGTATTATGTTGTGGACAAGTGCCACTAACATCTAAGTGAATTAACCTCGACTACTTTGTGATTCTTTCTTCTTTCCTAAAGAATAAAGATTCGAACATTTCGCCTCTATACAATTTCAACAAGAAGGTATTGGATCCGGATCTTACGATCCTAAGCATCCATCTATGACCAACTCGTAATTTATGTTTTAGAGGTATCACAACTCAATTTGGGAATAGTCACTACCTTGCAACCGTTTGGGTTTTAAGCATCGTCATATTCTAAACAGTTAACACTACCACATTTTCTCTACTATAGAGACAATCAATTAGATTACAATAATCCAATCATTGATTAATAAAGAACAATGTTTTGTCAAACAAAACATTCATCCATATCTTATAGTGACGGAATTAAGTTCCTTATTCAAATTGGGATGTAAAGACAATCTTTGTTTTTCCAATTTCTTTGGTAGTTCATATAAGGAAGTAAGTACTACCTGCTTTCGCAGAGATCTATATTTGATTCACGTTCCGAATGTGAAGCACTTTCTCTTCTCTCATTAATCTTCTACTTCTTATTAGTCACACTTTTACAATGATTGTAAAACATAGTTACTAATACGGAATCAAGCATTCAAGTAGAAGAACCAACTATTTTGAACTATTCAAGAACAATTTACAACACCTTCGAAAGGTGTGTTCTTGACACTTGCAAGACATTTCTTGCATTTACCCCTTCCAATGTCCATCCTTTCATAAAGAAAGTTTGTTCCCTTGGAGTTATTTAGCTTTCTTCATTTGACTTCTCCAATGACTACAATAGTCATGGTCCCTAAACTCCCACTGTCTCTCTTGAAACTTATTTCAATTGTGTTAAACACATCAAACAATTTGGAGAGCGTGT
The DNA here is from genome assembly GCA_024362995.1 of Heteromeles arbutifolia. Lineage (NCBI taxonomy): Eukaryota > Viridiplantae > Streptophyta > Magnoliopsida > Rosales > Rosaceae > Heteromeles > Heteromeles arbutifolia. Next base: position 22,879,853 of record JANCRC010000012.1, read on the forward strand.
GGTTATTGTTCACTGTATAGTTCACTATAAACTTAGTGAACCATTTGGTAGGGACTCATTGGTGAAGTCCTTCTCTAGTTTCCGTCTCGTGAAGTGGTTTAACACTTCAACACTCAATGATTCAAAATCATCTTAAGTCCATATTGATGGACTATTTTTGTCAACCAACCATCTTGTTAAAAACAAGATTACAAACATTCAAGAGTTGTTCAAGGCAACTCTCATTTCTTCATACAACAATTTGTAAGTGAAGAATCATGGCACATAAAGTGTCCATGTCCTTGTGCTTACTTCTCAAGTTCCTTGTTCATGTAACAAAGAAACAAGCACTAGTGTTTGCATTTAACTAAGGGTTGTTCTAAGCAACTCTTATTTCTTCATACAACGATTTGTAAATGAAGAACTATGACACTAAAAGTGTTCATGTCTTTGTGCTAATCTTCATAAGTTCCTTTGTTCATACAACAAAGGAATAAGCATTGGTTGTTTGTGTTGTCCTCTTTATGATAGACTTATCTAACATGTTCTTCCAATGATACATTATCAATAGGAAAATTGTGAGGATGAGACTACTTAGGCACATATACAATCCATTCAAGACAATCTATAAGATTGTTGTACCAAGTCCGGAAACTAAAGCCTTTGGCTTTTCTTTGTCAAGTTTTGGATAGCGTTTGCAAATATATCGGTAAATAAATACATAACGAATATAAATTGATTGATTTTAAGCCATTTGATCCGGGTCTTTAAATCAAATAGCACCACCCACTATTTTTGACAAATTCCATATCCCTCATCGGAATTCGAGAGTTTTGGAGAAAACTCTTAGTAGGGTATGGGAGGCTCACTACTACCAAGCCCACCTCAGAAGAATATCATATTGGCTAGCTTTAATAATAATGAGAGAGTACACTTACTCATTTACATCTCATGTAAGTGCCCATCTTCTTTGGCCTTTAGAGAATGATGCCTCCGAAGAATATCATATTGGCACCATTGCACTTAGTTAAGTTATTCCCACCATGCCAGTTCGTATAGGGGTTCAAGAATAGCCTCAGAAGAATATCATATTGGCCATACTCGTTGCCTACCGTCACAACATCATGTATGTATATAGAACCCCTCCTGAGTGTAAGCACATTCTTTGTATTCCCCAGAACTGGGCGAAGACGGTGTACGAGTCACAAACGATCGGAGCCTACCACGGTGGAAGGCCACGAAAGAGTGTTCAAAGTACTCTCACGCTTGTCAACTTAATAATGGTTTGGTTGAGGGTTTTTGGTCTCATCACATTTAAGCATACATTTTAATCTTATTAAAACAATTCGGTCTTATTACAACTATTGGTCCATTTGATTGATTTAGTAGTATATGATACTCCCACTAAGCTTGTAAAACGGTTTTTAAAGCGAGAGTATATGGTGCTACTAACATAAGCTTTGCATTCATTGATGGACTATATAGTTACCTTAGGGCCTTAGGATGACTATGAACCTTTGATTCGATCCAACACGAGCCGAGTGTTGGACCTCAGTCTAGGGATGGAGATTGATTTTAGTTACGCATTTAATCATATTAAGGCGTGTTTCTCCTATTGGGCGTTGGACCCAACTACTCCAATTTCATGCATATCAAATAAACAAGAAAGGAGTAATTCAAAGTAAAGAAGAGCTTATGCTCTTTTACAACATTTGATCAAAACAAATTACTTTAAAGTAAAGAAGAGCTTATGCTCTTTTACAACATTTAATCATATCAAATTACAACCAAAATTAATCTACACATTCCCATGGTTCAAACAAATTTGAGACGGCCTTTCACATAGCTCAATTATTGTAGGCTTAGGTTCATAATCACCCTTTCTTTAATTAATTAACGCTTTAACTAATTAAACTTGAATGCAACATTTTCATTTGGTTTTTGTATCCATAGAATTGATTTAAATAGAGCTAAATAAAATGAAAATCCAATTCTCATTTAAAGATACAAAACTATTTTGTTCTCTTCTAATTTGGGCCAAAAAGCAATAACCTCAACCATTGGGCTATATTGCAAAACACAAACTTTTGGGGTCACTTTGTAAAAACACAAAAGTCCACTACTTCATGTAATTACAACTAGAACCCAAAAATTTCAACAAATACAAAAACTTCATTAAAGGAGCAAAACAATTTGTCCTTTAGTGATTTTGGGCCTTTACGTAAAAACGTAAACTTTCGGGTCAAAGTACAAATACACAAAAGTATCAAAACTTTATGTAATTGAATAAAAGCCCCAAAAGTACCATACTAATAGGGGTGGCCGGTCATGGAGAGAGTGTAAGTGATTTGTGTGAGTTGATTTTTAGGTTTGAAAGGTGATGGAAAGATGTAAGTGATTGGTATGGTGTGAATAGTTGAAAAAGCATGGGTGAAGTTTGAAAATTCAAACCATCCATCACTAACAAAAACAAGTAAACAACCAAACACCTTTTTGAATCAAAATTCCCAAACTTTTTGTTCTTGCCAAGAACATATCAAGAACAATGAAGAACATCCATGAAAACCCATAAGAGCTCCATGAACATTTTTCAACCAAAAAACACCCCAAAAACTCTCAAACTTAAGGGAAATAACATATTACCATACTAGGGTACTTAGGGGTTCCTAATGTCACTTTAAAACACTTTTAACAAGACAAACATGAACCCAAAAATCCACCCTTTGGATTTGGCCGAATTTCCCAAAAAACATGGCACCAAATTTTAGCTCCAAAATTCATGCTCATATGAACTACATCTACAACATTTGAGATGGCAAATTTTCTAACAAAATTTACATTCGAAGAAGCAAGAATAAAGCTTGTAACAATTACAACATTCAAATCACAAACTATGAACTACAAAACCCAAAAGGATTCACCAACTACTAGACCTAGGCTCTTGATACCACTTGAAGGAAAATTTGTGAAAAACATGTTCATTTGAGCAACATCTATGGCATGCAATTAACATTTAAAGGCGGAATCATGCTTGTATGCACTCAAAACAAAACATTACCCATGAAATTCAAAGCCTAGTAGTTATGGTGAACCATGACTCAACTCAAATCTTAAAGAAAGGAGTTGAGAAACTTTTTTACCTTTGAAGCACATCTTTGCTTAGCAAAGGTTAATCACCCATGTGAGAGCCTTCTTTCCTTTGTCTCCTTGCTTCTTGGCTCCATGGATATGGATGGAAGAATTGATTCTCCAAAAGTCCCCAAGGTAGGAGACCTCTAATTTTCGACACCAAGGATGGTGAAGGAAGAAGATGAGTGACCTTGGAGGAGGAAGGATTGCTAGCTAATCCCCTCCAAGGGGGCCGGCCTCCTAGAGAGAAAGGGAGAGACATGTTCTCTCCAATTTTCTCCAAAAGAAACCCTAAATGAATTTTGGCTATAAAGTTCTTTATATAGTCACTTCACTTACGTGACTAAAAGAACAAAACCTTATTTTTCATCACATGGCCGGCCTACCATAGGCATTGGGCTGTTTGGCCGATTTTAAATCTCAAGTCACTTAAGTTGTCATACAACTTAAATTAATGGGCTTGACATTCGAAGCCCATTAGGCCATGAGCCCCAAAACTAACCCAAGGTCTAAAACGAACTTATTCATTTGATTAATTAACATATTAATTAATCCTAGCCATAAATAATTAAACCATTTAATTATCCTTACTCATCTTCGTAATATCCTTCAATCATTACCTTACACGGTGTGCAATCCATTAGGTTCTTTTTAGCGAGGCAGTGGGCGATTAGAACTCTTACTAATCGATTGTGAATTGAAACTTACTTTCAATTCTCCCTTTAGTGATTATACATCTTCAGGGTTTCCACAAGCCATGAGTGACACCTAGAAGTATGTCATGGCTACCCAAGCTAATCAGAAGAGGTTGGAGAACCTATTTAGTTTGGGATTACAATGCAATACGGTCTTTCTCTAATACAATACTCTTGACCACATTGTTTGGTTTAATAGTTTATTCATGTCTACTATCCAATGTGATTCTCTTACTTATATGATTACCTGAAATGTGATTTGGAACAACTTCCTAAATCTCATTCATACTCTGGCCAGAGATTCTAAATCATATCATAGGGTATTCTCCCTCAACGTTTGAAGGTTAGAGATCCCTTGTTGCGCATTCACTTGCCTCCATGGCTAAGTGGCTTAACCCCAACTATGCCGTGGACACCCTCTGATGGAGTGACTTTGACATAGCCAAAGATCAAGGACCTAACCACAAGACAACTATAATGCCTCAGGACAAAGGACTACTATGCATTATCCCAACCAGGAGTTCTCATGGGACATGAGTATGAGAACTCCTCGTTGATCGCGTTCAGTGGACTCATTCTCTATTGAGCGCCTACGTACTTGTCTTGGTGTCAGTCACACCATTGACTCGAGACCACTCACTTTCCCTAAGAGAAAACATAGGACATACTGATCTTAACGGACTGTCAATGCCCAATTGGCAATCCTGTGATCATGAACTTTTAGGATATGTATTCGAAAGAGAATGGTCTCATGAATCTAACTTCTTTGATTCACATTCTCCCTATTATATATTCCTTGTACTTATCGTTTAAGCATATAACATTTATATGAGACGGCTTAAAACAACAATCTTTGCCCTTTATATTAAACTAGATTAGTTTAACATGTGAAATGTCCGTAAAGTATCATCATATGATTGGTTTTAAGGCACATTTCCAACAATCTCCCACTTGCACTAGAGCCAATCAGCTTGGTCATCAGTGATGATACCTCTTCTGTAATCATTTCAAAAATGGCTGAGTAGTGGGCCTAGACAATGGATATCTATATGTTATCCATAGAAGCAACCTTGAGAATAACGACATCACCATTATACATGATTCTCAATCATGTGGTTCAGTCTCTTATGTGAGTTCGGATATTGACGAGACCTTGATTCCCTGGCTTAAGCTATCGCCCCATTAGTGTCGTAGTGTCGGCACACTAGAGACATTTTCTGGTTGGAACCGAATGGAGAGTTCATAAATGAACTTTCCCATCCAAACAACATTGTTGTAAACTTCTATATGGAGATATATATTTTGCATTCATTATGGAAGACACTAAAGTCATTACCTTTAATGTTTCCACCCAAATATCTCTTCAGTCATAATAATGAGATATCCAATTATCTCTTCATTCAAAATGAAGAGACATCCAATGATGGATACGATATTAGATTCATAATCTAATACTTTTACGCTTCCATTGCGTTACTCTAATTCTTCCTCATTCTTGAGGAATCTATCCTTTAGTATTTCTTAAATACAGAAGGACTCACTTGATAGTTGCCTTGGTTCTGATCCTGGGCTTGCATTGATATCATCTTGTACCAATCTTGGTACAACTCATATCAACGCTTTTCATACAACATGAAATAAATAAATCACCTTTCTGCGTACGTATAAAGGATTCTATTTACGCATTAATTCTTTGGGAGTCAAAGGGGTACGATCCCTTTGAGAAGAGCAACTTCCTAGTCTTACTAGAATTGTCCTTCTGACTAAAGTTTATCATCATATGAGAAACTTCCTAGCATCTTTTGTCTATCATTAGGGATTGATATAATCAAATTATATATACTGAAATCTATCATTATAGATTTCCATCCCATGTATATAGACTATGTCTCCCATATACATTCTATCATTATAGAATGTTTAAAGTCATTACTTTAACGAAGAAGAATTCCTAAACTTAATATATCATATATATGTTTTAATTTAAGAATACGATTAACTCCCACTATTCTTTTGTAAACCTAGTAAACAAAAGATTCATTTACATCTTTATGAGAAATCAAACGATTTGATCTTTCTCTCATAAGACGCTTACAGCTCCCACTAGCTTGCTAAGATTCATGATGGATGGATCTTTACAACTTACACGTCTTGTGATTCTTAGTTTTAGACATACATTATCAAGACTATCTTGGTAATGGTTTTGGAAACCCATATTATGTCCAAACATTCAATCACCGTTTAGTTGTAGTTAGCAATCATCGAATTAATGGAAACCCAGACTACGTCAAAGATGGTTTCTTCCAAGTCAACCAATCTCTTTGATTGTAGTCACCTTAAGCTACCAATTAGCTACGAAGGTTTCATTATTTCGGGTCAAATGGTACTATACCATTTCCTTGAGTATATGTTGTATATACACTCAATGTAGTCATAAGGATTTTCATTCTTATTTCTTTCGAATTAAGAGGTGTAACTCTATGACATAGTCATAAAGTTCAAACCATTCAACTGAGACAGTTTATAAATCCTTCTCAACTACATTTGGATCTTGTGGTGTAGGAACTAGGTTGTTATATTTGTTGATCATCATCTTGTCACTCAAAGAACCCATTCTTTGAGTACTATATCTCGTTCATTTGCTCTATCTTAGGCAAATCCTACTGTAGGATTACAATGAACTACCCAACAAATAACATTTATTAGTTGGTTTATGTAAGTGATATCCAAAAGTTAATTTAAGGATATCCTACAAGATTGTTCTCAAACAAATATTGCTTATTAGCACACAACCCCAAATCGTAACACGATTAAGACTTGTCTTTCTTTCCAACTACATCCTATGGAGTTATGAAAATTTTGGAAGATCTTCTAATTGACAATCATATTGTCTTACAAGTATATATATCCTATATATGTGGGTAATTGATAACATCCAACGAACTAAGTCTTATTCGAGTTCGTTATTCTCCTAATGGAGAAATCCGTTATCTTATGATGCTACTTTCCATGATTTCTATCAAGGAAACTCTTCTAAAGTGTTATATTTCCTTGGATCAAATCTAAGGAGGTAAATACTTTAGACATCTTACTCATCAACTTTCATTCTTTAATTCTTTGAAACCTTTTGCAAAGAATTCGGACTTTTGTTTATTCAAAATAAACGATAGTCCAATCGAGAACGATCTTCGGTGAATGTCATACAACATGAGTAGTATTATGTTGTGGACAAGTGCCACTAACATCTAAGTGAATTAACCTCAACAACTTTGTGATTCTTTCTTCTTTCCTAAAGAATAAAGATTCGAACGTTTCGCCTCTATACAATTTTAACAAGAAGGTATTGGATCCGGATCTAATGATCCAAAGCATCCATCTATGACCAACTCGTAATTTATGTTTTAGTATCACAACTCAATTTGGGATTAGTCACTACCTTGCAACCTTTCGGGTTTTAAGCATCGTCATATTCTAAACAGTTAACACTACCACATTATCTCTACTATAGAGACAATCAATTAGATTATAATAATCTAATCATTGATTAATAAAGAACAATGTTTTGTCAAACAAAACATTCATCCATCTCTTATAGTGACGGAATTAAGTTCCTTTATTCAAACTGGAATGTAAAGACAATCTTTGTTTTTCCAATTCCTTTGGTAGTTCATATGAGGAAGTAAGTACTATCTGCTTTCGCAGAGATCTATATTTGATTCACGTTCTGAATGTGAAGTACTTTCTCTTCTCTCATTAATCTTCTACTTCTTATTAGCCACACTTTTACAATGATTGTAAAAACATAGTTACTAATACGGAATCAAGCATTCAAGTAGAAGAACTAACTGTTTTGAACTATTCAAGAACAATTTACAACACCTTCGAAATGTGTGTTCTTGACACTTGCAAGACATTTCTTGCATATACCCCTTCCAATGTTCATCCTTTCATAAAGAAAGTTTGTTCCCTTGGAGTTATTTTGCCTTCTTCATATGACTTCTCCCTTGACTACAATAGTCATGGTCCCCAAACTCCCACTATCTCTCTTGAAACATATTTCAATTGTGTTATACACATCAAACGATTTGGAGAGCGTGCGGTTATTGTTCATTATATAGTTTACAATAAACTTAGTGAACCATATGGATAGGGACACAAAGGTGAAGTCCTAGCGTGAAGTGGTTTAACACTTCAACACTCAATGATTCAAAAATCATCATAAGTCTATGTTGATGGACTATTTTTGTCAACCAACCATTATGTTCTAAACATAATTATAAACTTTCAAGAGTTGTTCAAGGCAACTCTTATTTCTTCATACAATGATTTGTAAGTGAAGAATCATGGCAAATTAAGTGTCCATGCCCTTGTGCTTACTTCTCAAGTTCCTTGTTCATTTAACAAAGAAACAAGCACTAGTGTTTGCATAAACTAAGGGTTGTTCTAAGCAACTTTTATTTCTTCATACAACGATTTGTAAGTGAAGAACTATGACACAAAAAGTGTTCATGTCTTTGTGCTAATCTTCATAAGTTCCTTTGTTCATACAACAAAGGAATAAGCATTGGTTGTTTGTGTTGTCCTCTTTATGATAGACTTATCTAACATGTTCTTCCAATGATACATTATCAATAGGAAAATTGTGAGGATGAGACTACTTAGGCACATATACAATCCATTCAAGACAATCTATGGGATTGTGGTACCAAGTCCGGAAACTAAAACCTTTGGCTTTTCTTTGTCAAGTTGTGGATAGCGTTTGCAAATATATCGGTAAATAAATACATAACAAATATAAATTGATTGATTTTAAGCCATTTGATCCGGGTCTTTAAATCAAATAGCACCACCCACTATTTTCGACAAATTCCATATCCCTCATCGGAATTTGAGAGTTTTGGAGAAAACTCTTAGTAGGGTATGAGAGGCACACTATTACCAAGCCCACCTCACAATGATATGATGTTGGCTAGCACCAATAATAATGAGAGAGTACGCTTACTCATTTACATCTAATGTAAGTACCCATCTTATTTGGCCTCTAGAGAATGAAGCCCCACAATGATATGATGTTGGCTCCATTGCACTTAGTTAAGTCATTCCCACCATGCAAGTTCGAGTAGGGGTTCAAGAACAACCTCACAATGATATGATGTTGATCATTCTCGTTGCCTACCTTCACAACATCATGTATGCGTATATGACTCTTCTTGAGTGTAAGCACGCACTTTGTACTCCCCCATGATAGGGTGAAGTCGGTGTATGAGTCACAAACGATCAGAGCCTACCACAGTGGAAGGCCACGAAAGAGTGTTCAAAGCACTCTCACGCTTATCAACTTAATAATGGTTTAGTTGAGGGTTTTAGGTCTCATCACATATAAGCATTTATTTTAATCTTATTAAAACAATTCGGTCCTATTACAACTATTGGTCCATTTGATTGATTTAGTAGTATATGATACTCCCACTAAGCTTGTAAAACGGTTTTTAAAGCAAGAGTATATGGTACTACTAACATAAGCTTTGCATTCATTGATGGACTGTATAGTTACCTTAGGGCCTTAGGATGACTATGAACCTTTGATTCGATCCAACACGAGCCTAGTGTTGGATCTTGGTCTAGGGATGGTGATTGATTTTAGTTACGCTTTTAATCATATTAAGGCGTGTTTCTCCTATTGGGCGTTGGACCCAACTACTCCAATTTCATGCATATCAAATAAACAAGAAAGGAGTACTTCAAAGTAAAGAAGAGCTTATGCTCTTTACAACATTTGATCAAAACAAATTACTTTAAAGTAAAGAAGAGCTTATGCTCTTTTACAACATTTGATCATATCAAATTACAACCAAAGTTAATCTACACATTCCCATGGTTCAAACAAATTTGAGACGGCCTTTCACATAGCTCAATTATTGTAGGCTTAGGTTCATAATCACCCTTTCTTTAATTAATTAACGCTTTAACTAATTAAACTTGAATGCAACATTTTCATTTGGTTTTTGTATCCATCGAATTGATTTAAATTGAGCTAAATAAAATGAAAATCCAATTCTCATTTAAAGATACAAAACTATTTTGTTCTCTACTAATTTGGACCAAAAAGCAATAACCTCAACCATTGGGCTATATTGCAAAACACAAACTTTTGGGGTCAATTTGTAAAAACACAAAAGTCTACTACTTCATGTAATTACAACTAGAACCCAAAAATTTCAACAAATACAAAAACTTCAATAAAGGAGCAAAACAATTTGTCCTTTAGTGTTTTTGGGCCTTTACGTAAAACCGTAAACTTTCGGGTCAAAGTACAAATACACAAAAGTATCAAAACTTTATGTAATTGCATAAAAACCCCAAAAGTACCCTACTTGTAGGGTTGGCCGGTTTTGGATGAGAGAGGTGTCATAAACTTTTGAATTTTTCAACAAAAGTGAAAGATGATGGGTTGTAAAGGTGATGGGTTGGTTTGAAAAAGTAGGTGTAGGTGTGTAAGAGAAGTACCTAATCAAGTACAAAAATTCAAACACATTTTCAACCATCCATCATTAAAACAAAGACTTTATGTAATTAACCAAAACTTTGAATCAAAATACCCAACCTTTTTGTTCTTGCCAAGAACATAACAAGAACAATGAAGAACATCCATGAAAAACCCATAAGAGCTCCATGAACATTTTTCACCTAAAGACACCCAAAAAACTCTCAAACTTGAGGGAAAAAACATATTACCATACTAGGGTACTTAGGGGTTCCTAATGTCACTTTAAAACACTTTTAACAAGACAAACATGAACCCAAAAATCCACCCTTTGGATTTGGCCGAATTTCCCCAAAAACATGGCACCAAATTTTAGCTCCAAAATTCATGCTCATATGAACTACATCTACAACATTTGAGATGGCAAATTTTCTAACAAAATTTACATTCGAAGAAGCAAGAATAAAGCTTGTAACAATTACAACATTCAAATCACAAACTATGAACTACAAAACCCAAAAGGATTCACCAACTACTAGACCTAGGCTCTTGATACCACTTGAAGGAAAATTTGTGAAAAACATGTTCATTTGAGCAACATCTATGGCATGCAATTAACATTTAAAGGCGGAATCATGCTTGTATGCACTCAAAACAAAACATTACCCATGAAATTCAAAGCCTAGTAGTTATGGTGAACCAAGACTCAACTCAAATCTTAAAGAAAGGAGTTGAGAAACTTTTATACCTTTGAAGCACCTCTTTGCTTAGCAAAGGTTAATCACCCATGTGAGGGCCTTCTTTCCTTTGTCTCCTTGCTCCTTGGCTCCATGGATATGGATGGAAGAATTGATTCTCCAAAAGTCCCCAAGGTTGGAGACCTCTAATTTTTGACACCAAGGCTGGTGAAGGAAGAAGATGAGTGACCTTGGAGGAGGAAGGATTGCTAGCTAATCCCCTCCAAGGGGGCCGGCCTCCTAGAGAGAAAGGGAGAGACATGTTCTCTCCAATTTTCTCCAAAAGAAACCCTAAATGAATTTTGGCTATAAAGTTCTTTATATAGTCACTTCACTTAAGTGACTAAAAGAACAAAACCCTATTTTTCATCACATGGCCGGCCTACCATAGGCATTGGGCTGTTTGGGCCCTTTTAAATCTCAAGTCATTTAAGTTGTCATACAACTTAAGTTAATGGGCTTGACATTCGAAGCCCATTGGGCCATAAGCCCCAAAACTAACCCGAGGTCTAAAACGAACTTATTCATTTGATTAATTAACATATTAATTAATCCTAGCCATAAATAATTAAACCATTTAATTATCCTTACTCATCTTCGTAATATCCTTCAATCATTACCTTACACGGTGTGCGATCCATTAGGTTCCTTTTAGCGAGGCAGTGGGCGATTAGAACTCTTACTAATCGATTGTGAATTGAAACTTACTTTCAATTCTCCCTTTAGTGATTATACATCTTCAGGGCTTCCACAAGCCGTGAGTGATACCTAGCAGTATGTCATGGCTACCCAAGCTAATCAGAAGAGGTTGGAGAACCTATTCAGTTTAGGATTACAATGCAATACGGTCTTTCTCTAATACAATACTCTTGACCACATTGTTTGGTTTAATAGTTTATTCATGTCTACTATCCAATGTGATTCTCTTACTTATATGATTACCTTGAATGTGATTTGGAACAACTTCCTAAATCTCATTCATACTCTGGCCAGAGATTCTAAATCATATCATAGAGTATTCTCCCTCAACGTTTGAAGGTTAGAGATCCCCTGTTGCGCATTCAATTGCCTCCATGGCTAAGTGGCTTAACCCCAACTATGCCGTGGACACCCTCTGATGGAGTGACTTTGACATAGCCAAAGATCAAGGACCTAACCACAAGACAACTATGATGCCTCAGGTCAAATGACTACTTTGAATTATCCCAACCAGGAGTTCTCATGTGACATGAGTATGAGAACTCCTCGTTGATTGCGTTCAGTGGACTCATTCTCTATTGAGCACCTACGTACTTGTCTTGGTGTCAGTCGCACCATTGACTCGAGACCAGTCACTCTCCCTAAGAGAAGACATAGGACGTACTGATCTTAACGGACTGTCAATGCCCAATTGGCAATCCTATGATCAGGAACTTTTAGGATATGTATTCGAAAGAGAATGGTCTCATGAATCTAACTTCTTTAGATCACATTCTCCCTATTACATATTCCTTGGACTTATCGTTTAAGCATATAATATTTATATGAGACAGCTTAAAACAATAATCTTTGCCCTTTATATTAAACTAGATTAGTTTAACATGTGAAATGTTCGTAAAGTATCATCATATGATTGGTTTTAGGGCACATTTCCAACAGATCATAGGTCCAGTCCCTTTGTTTTTGAGTCCCATTCCATTTGTAATGACCGTTTCAAGTGCATCTTCATTCAATTGTTCAGGATGTTCCTGCGCCAATGAATCAATTATATCAATAGAAAAACAAGAGTGATCATCACTAGGATACTTGATAGATTCAGAAAGATTGAAATCAATAACTTCCCCATCAAATTCCATTGTCAAAGTCCCCTTAAACACATCAATCTTAGTGCGGGCTGTTTTCATGAATGGTCTTCCAAGTAGAATTGGCAATGGTGGAGAATGGACCAAATCTTCCATCTCGAGCACATAGAAATCAACCGAAAAGATTAGGTGATTAACCTGCGCTAAAACATCCTCCAAAACTTCTTTTGGATAGGCATTAGATCTATCGGCTAATTGAATAATCACACCATCATTTTTCAGCTCACCTAAGTTCATAGATGCATAAATGGAATAGGGCATGACATTTATGGATGCACCTAAGTCTCACATGGCATGTGATGCGATGTAAAACAGCACACATATTAAACCCTCTTGTTGACAATTGTAGTAAAGATGCAAGTAGGGATCATTCTAGGCCGGGGATTAGGAGGGATTGCTAATCTACTCTAAACTGACTTAAAAACACAAAAACAAACTTAAAAACACTTAACAAGACTCACAAGACTCAAAACAAACTTAAAAGACTCAAAATAGCTTAAAACAACCAAAAAGGCTCAAAACAGACACTAGGGAGTTATTTGGACAAATTCTAGACTAGTAAGACTCAAAACACTACATTGGATAGATTTAAACACACTTCTAACTAATCTAATACACTTAATTAAAGGGGGATTAGGTTTTGGACGAAATTAAAGTAAAAACAAGCAGAATGTAAACTAAACAAAGTTTGGACGAAATTGGGTGAATTGATGGATGATAGGCTAGCTAGAGGGTTCTTCTCCACACATGACACACTTACATACAAACCAATTTTCAGTTGTTCTTTCGATAAACCATGAAACTCAACACCCCAGGTTAACCGTGATGGCACTTTTTTAAGCTTCAAGTTCTCCTTAAGTTATTGAATTAGATGGGAAAGGGCATACAACAATTCAAAACATTCTCTAAAAGTCCCCTACATGAATAGCACAATAGAGATACAATCAAAGATCATTAAGCGTCATGAAAACTATAAGCATTGACGAGGCATTCGTAACTATGATGAGCATGATACTCCTGCCAAGAATTCACTTAACGTGATCGTTTATAAGCGACCTCCACTACTTGTAAGTATATCATAACGATTAGGTGAAACTCCCTTATATTCTAGCATCAAATTCATGCATGCAAACTAAGCGGGCCCTCTTAATCAACATACACGAATAAGTTATCAATCAAGCAGTTAAGCAAATTGCATTCATAATTTATGAAATCACAACTAAAGGTAATCAATTTATATTGCAAGTATGTTCATGGTATTGAATAGCCCCTAGCCAAAAGGGCTTAGTTCCTCATAATCCCAAAACAAAGGTAAATAGATTTATACATTGAAAACAAAAGAAAGAAAACACCTAAACACTCCAGCGATCCAAATTGACTGCCAAAACGTCCAAAACGTCTCCTTCTTCTCTTGTGCTGTGGCACAATGGACTGGTGGTGAGTTTTAGTGGTGATTTGTGGTGGTGGATGGATGTAGGTGAGTTATGGTTGATGAATGGTGGGTAGATAGGTGGATGGAATGGATGCAGGAATTGTAGAGAATGGTCAGGGATTCCCCCTGTGGTGCGGCAAAAAAGGTTTATTTAAGGCTAAAAGGAAATTAAAACCCTAACTTAATTTGGTTTACAGAAATTAATTCAAATCCCCTAGAAAAAGGAAATAAAATCAGAATCCTAGAGAAAAAGGGTAAGGATATGCGGAAGAGGGTTCAAAGGAAAGGGAATGTGCTTTTAAGGCAGAAAATAGGAAAGAAAGGCTCTCCCTTGTGCGGCAAGGAAGGAAAAGGCCTAGGGTGGTGCGGCTTAGACTTTTAGGGTAGGTTTAGGCTTCTAGAACAACCAATTAAGTGCCCTAACATATTTTGGAATCCTTTTATGGCTAGAATATAGGTGAGGAAGGATTAGGAAACTTCCAAGCCAAGAATAGAAACTTTCAAGAATGGAAACCTCCAAGAATAGAAACTTCGAACTTTAGAAACTTTGGCTTCCAATTTTGAACTATTCATCCTTCATTTGTCTTGAATCCAATTCTTCACATTTTCATTCAATCCTAAGCTTGTTTGATCTTCAATTTTGTCCATCCACTTGGCTCCAAGCATGTGCAATCCATTTAGTGCCCAAAACTGCTCCAAAATGCACCAAAATGCACTTCCTTGCTCACTTTGCACTTTAGACCTTCAAACACACGAAAATAGCTTAAAATACTAAAATAACTAAGAACTAACAACGTAAATGCAAGGAAACAAGCTAACTAAGTCGCAATAATATGCTCCTATCAGCATGTTCAAAACGATTATTGCCAATAACACAATGAATTGTAAAACTACCCAGATCTCTGCATTTAGGGGGTAGTTTACGTTGTAAGACGGCTGAAACATTTTCACTTACCTGTACCACCTCCTTGTTTGAAATTCTCTTCCTAGTTGTGCAAAGTTCTTTCAAGAATTTGGCATACTTAGGGACTTGTTTGATTGCATCCAAGAGTGGGATATTGACTTGAACCTTTCTAAATGTTTCCAGAATGTCCTTCTCAGCCTCCTCTTTCTTTGATTGCATAAATCTGCGAGGGAAAGGTACATTTGGAGAATAACATTATGAATAATTGAATTTGAACCTGTCTTACCTGTGGTGGACAAATTGGATGGATTAGGGAGTGTAGGAGGTTGCGGCAAGGTTGTTTCCTTCCTTACCGTGGCCTTGTCTTGCTCTTCCTTCTCGAATTGCAAATTTTCGTCCTCATGTTGACTTGATTTGGAATGTTGGTGATCAGTTCCTACTTCTTTTCCACTTCTCAACATGATTGCCTTGGCAGATTCAAAGCCTCCCTTTGGATTCACAACGGTTGAACTAGGAAGTTTGCCTTGTTCGCAAAACTGCCCAAGGAATTCTGAAATCTGCCCTATTTGCTTTTTCATGTCACTCATCTCCTTGTCTTGATTCGCTATTCGATTGTTTTGATTTTGTAAACCCTGCGCAACAGTAGTTAGTAATTGAATAGCTTGATCATTATCAAATAACGAACCTGAGTTTGGTTGAGTGGGTGCATATGACCTTTGATATATCCCAGGGGGTGGTGGCCGAAATCCTCCCTGTTGGGCAGGTTGTTGTGATTCTCTCCACTTGAAATTTGGATGATCTCTCCACCCCGAATTGTAAGTGTTGGAGTAGGGATCATTACGTTGCTTATTGTGGCCTTGAAATCCCACGGCATTGAGGGTTTCCCATCCTCCATTTTCAATCAATTGAGGGCATTGGTCATTGAGATGCCCTTGCATAGAACACACTCCACATATGGTTGCCTTTTGCATTTTAGATCCATCCACAACCTGTGACACAAGAGTAGTGAGGTTAGCTAATTGAGATTGAATTTCAAAAATTGCACTTACCTCATTCACTTAGGGTTGTTGCCATGGGGTGTCTCTTCCTCCAACGCCTTCATATTGTTGTGCATTCAACGCTCTATTTGCAATTAAGACCTTTGCAGCCGTCGGGGTTTTGTCCATCGAAGCTTCTCCCGCTGAAGCATCAAGCATTTGTCGTTCAATGGGAAGAAGTCCTTCGTAGAAGTATTGAAGGAGAAGCTCTTCCTTCATTTGGTGTTGTGGACAGGAAGCAGCTAACGTCTTGAAACGCTCATAATAGGCTGGAAACGACTCTCCTTGGTTTTGTTGGTGTTGGAAATGTGCCCTAAAACCAATCATATAATGATACTTTACGGACATTTCACATGTTAAACTAATCTAGTTTAATATAACGGGCAAAGATTATTGTTTTAAACCGTCTCATATAAATGTTATATGCTTAAACAATAAGTCCAAGGAATATGTAATAGGGAGAATGTGATCTAAAGAAGTTAGATTCATGAGACCATTCTCTTTTGTATACGTATCCTAAATGTTCCTGATCATAGGATTGCCAATTAGGCATTAACAGTTCGTCAAGATCAGTACGTGCTATGTCTTCTCTTAGGGAGAGTGACTGTCTCGAGTCATTGGTGTGACTGACACCAAGACAAATACGTAGGTGCTCAATAGAGAATGAGTTCACTGAACGCGATCAACAAGGAGTTCTCATACTCATGTCACATAAGAACTCATGGTTGGGATAATGCAAAGTAGTTATTTGACCTGAGGCATCATAGTTGTCTTGTGGTTAGGTCCTTGATCTTTGACTATGTCAAAGTCACTCCGTCAAAGAGTGTCCATGGCATAGTTGGGGTTAAGCCACTTAGCCATGGAGGCAAGTGAATGCGCAACAAGGGATCTCTAACCTTCAAACGTTGAGGGAGAATACTCTATAATATGATTAAGAATCTCTAGCTAGAGTATGAATGAGATTTAGGAAGTCGTTCCAAATCACATTCAAGGTAATCATATAAGTAAGAGAATCACATTGGATAGTAGACATGAATAAACTATCAAACCAAACAATGTGGTCAAGAGTATTGTATTAGAGAAAGATCGTATTGCATTGTAATCCCAAACTGAATAGGTTTTCCAACCTCTTCTGATTAGCTTGGGTAGCCATGACATATTGCTTGGTGTCACTCATGGCTTGTGGAAGCCCTGAAGATGTATAATCACTAAAGGGAGAATTGAAAGTAAGTTTCAATTCACAATCGATTAGTAAGAGTTCTAATCGCCCACTGCCTCGCTAAAAAGAACCTAATGGATCGCAGACCGTGTAAGGTAATTATTGAAGGATACAACAGAGATGAGTAAGGATAATTAAATGGTTTAATTATTTATGGCTAGGATTTATTATTATGTTAATTAATCAAACGAATAAGTTCGTTATAGACCTCGGGTTAGTTTTGGGCCGCAAGGCCCAATGGGATTTGAATGTCAAACCCATTAGTTCAAGTTGTATGACAACTTGAAAACACAAAGGGCTTGAAAGCCCAATGAACCCTTAATGGCAGGCCATATAGAGAGGGGTAGTGAACTTGGCTTAATTGCAAGTTTGCCACTCCATTGTGAGGTCGTATAAAGGCAACTTTATAGCCATTTCATCATTAGGGTTTTCTAAGGATGAAAAGTGAGAATAACTCTCTCCTTTTCTCTCTAGGAGGCCGGCCCCCTTGGAGGGGATTAGCTAGCAATCCTTCCACCTCCAAGGTCACTCATCTTCTTCCTTCACCATCCTTGGTGTCGAAAATTAGAGGTCTCCTACCTTGGGGACTTTTGGAGAATCAATTCTTCCATCCATATCCATGGAGCCAAGGAGCAAGGAGACAAAGGAAAGAAGGCCCTCACATGGGTGAATAACCTTTGCTAAGCAAAGAGGTGCTTGAAAGGTATAAAAGTTTCTCAACTCCTTTCTTTAAGATTTGAGTTGAGTCTTGGTTCACCATAACTACTAGGCTTTGAATTTCATGGGTAATGTTTTGTTTTTGAGTGCATACAAGCATGATTCCGCCTTTAATTGTTAATTGCATGCCATAGATGTTACTCAAATGAACATGTTTTTCACAAATTTTACTTCAGTTGGATGCCACTAATTCTCTTCCTCAAGAGAATGACTCATGAGGTTGGGAAAAACTTCTCTAAGAACACTCTTTTCATGCTTTCCCAAGAAGTAACCGTTCCAGGTGCCAATTCATACAACCAATCTTTAGCCTTGTCCATTAGTGAGAATGGAAAGGCCTTCATCTTCAAAATACTCTCATCCACGTTGATGGGCGTCATACTGGAACAAACAACTTCAAATTCCTTCAAGTGCTTCTTAGGATCCTCCATGGAAAGCCTATGGTACTTGGGAATATGATGCAACAAACTGGATTTCAACTCGAACTCTTCAGTCTTGCCTTGAGCAGCCGTGGGGTATTGGACGCATAAGGGCACGACATTGTCCAACCCCGAGGCTGAGAGCTCCTTGATTGTTCGATTGTCCGCTGCCATGGCTTGTGCCTCCTCTTCTCCTTGAGCCATGGGCTCTTCTTCCACTTCTAGTACTTGTTCTTCAAGCTCAGGTTCAGGGCTAGGTGGATTTGATTCTTGTTGATTCCTCTGCCTTCTCAAAGTCCTCTCAAAATCGTCGTCAAAGTCCAAAATGTGCTCACGAACAGGTTGAGAACTTCGATTTATAAACTAGTACCTAAAAACAAGAAGCAAAACAAAGTCAGAAACAAAAGCAAAAGTACACAAAAAAGAAACAAAAAGAAATAGCGGGGGATTAGCAAAGTTGCTAATTCCTGGCAACGGCACCAAAAATTTGATGTGAAATATATAAGCACACAAAGTAAACCCTTTTTTTGACAATTGTAGTATATATGCAAGTAGGGATCATTCTAGGCCAGGGATTAGGAGGGATTGCTAATCTACTATAAACTGACTCAAAGATACAAAACTAGGCTAATAACACTTAACTAGACTCAAAGAACTCAAAACAAACTGAAAAGACTCAAAATTAACTAGAATGACTTAAAACAGCTTAAAACAACCAAATAGACTCAAACTAAACACTAAGAACAACTTTGGACAAAAATTGATTTTAACTTGACTGAAAACACTTACAAACACAAGTTTAGACATATTATAACCTAATTGACAAAATAAAGTAAAGGGAATAGGGTTTTGGACGAATTTAAAGTAAAACAAGTCAAAAACTAAAACTAGGCAGATTTGCAGGAAATTGGGTGTTTCGGATGGATGATGGGCTAGCTAGGGGTCATTCTCCACACATGACACACTTGCATACAAATTGATCTCCAAATGCTTTCTCAATAAACGATGAACCTCAATGCCCCAGATTAACCGTGATGCACTAATTAACCCTCAGATTTTCCTTAAGTCATTGAATTGGATGGACAACACATTCGACAACCAAATTGTTCTTCACAAGTCCCCTATACTATGAACTGCATGATACTTATGCTAGGAATTTACTTAACACGATCGTTTATAAGCGACCTCCACTACTTGTAAATATAAGTTTGTAACGATTAGGTGAAACTCCCTTATATTCTAGCATCAAATTCAAGCATGCAAACTAAGTATGCATCCTCAATCAACATAGAAGAATAAGTTATCAATCAAGCAGTTAAGTAAATTGCATTCACGATTTATGAAATCACAACTGGAAGTAATCAATTCATATTGCAAATATATTCATGGTTTCGAAATTCCCCCTAGCCAAGAGGGGTTTAGTTCCTCATGTTCGCAAAACAAAGATAATTGAATTTAAACATTGAAAACAAAGAATGAATTACACCTAAAACGTTCCAGCTATCCAACTTGAATGGCAAGCACGTCTAAGAGTCCTCATTCTGAAAGTTGCTCTTTATATGTTGCAGCAAAGGCCTTTATTTAAAGGTTTTAGGAAATCAAAACCCTAATTTAACTTGGTTTACAGAAATTAATTCAAATCCACTAGGAAAAGGGAAATAAAATCATAATCCTAAGGGAAAAGGGATAGGATATGCGGTAGAACCAAAAAGGGGAAGGAAATAACCCTCTGTTGCACGGCAACGAAGGAAAAGGGGTAAGGAAGGTGCGGCATTGTCCAAAAGGGAGAAGGAATGTGTCCAGCCTTGTCTTAGAGAAGAAGGGAAAGGTTTAACACAGTTTGGGAATAGGGAAACATGGCAAGGGGAAATGCTGCACAAGGAGGGGACAAGGAGGAAACACAAAGGGAACAAGGCGCCACCTTTGTAGGAATGGATCAAATTGTGTCTTTCTTTGTCTTCCAAGCTTCCATTCTGACTTCTCTTAACTTTTAACACCCTTCTACCCTCTTTTGGTCTTCAATTTCGTCCATCCATCTTGCTCCAAGCATGTGATATCCATTCCAAGCCCAAAACTGCTCCAAAATGCACTTTCTTACCACTTTAGCCCTTTAGACCTACAAACACACGAAAATAGCTTAAAATACATAAATAACTAAGAACTAACAACATAAATGCAAGAAAACAAGCTAACTAAGTCGCATAAATATGCTCCTATCAAACACACGAAAATAGCTTAAAACACTAAAATAACTAACAACTAACAACATAAATGCAAGGAAACAAGTTAACCAAGTTGCATAAATATGCTTCTATCAGAGCCGAAGCAAAGAAGAAGAAGGAGGACCTTGGGACGTGTTTGGCATTCAAGTTGGATTGCTGGAGCATTCTTAGGTGTAATCCATCTTTTGTTTTTCAATGTTTAAGTTTGTTTAGGTTTTGTGAACATGAGGAACTAAACCCCTCTTAGCTAGGGGGAAATTCAATACCCTGAACATATTTGCAATATGAATTGATTACTGCCAGTTGTGATTTTATGAATCTTGAATGCAATTTACTTAACTGTTTGATTCAAAACTTATTATTGTATGTTGATTAAGGGTGCACACTTATTTTGCATGCATGAATCTGATGCTAGAGTATAAGAGAGTTTCACCTAATAGTTACAAACTTATATTCACAAGTAGTGGAGGTTGCTAGTCACAATCGCGTTACGTAGATTCCTGGCAGGAGTATCATGCTGTTCATAGTTACGAATGCCTTGTCAATGCTTATAGTTTTCACAAAACTTAATGATCTTTGATTGTATCTCTATTATGCTGTTCATGTACTGAACCTTTGAAGAATAATTTGGTTGACGATGCGTCTCCCATCCAATTCAATGACTGAAGGAAAACTTGAGGGTTAATTAGTGCTGTTCACGGTTAATCTGGGGTGTTGAGATTCATGATTCATTGAAAAAGCAACTGGAGATCGATTTGTATGCAAGTGTGTCATGTGTGGAGAAGAACCCTCTAGTTAATCCATCATCCATCCAATTTAACCCAATTTTGTGCCAAATCTGTTTTAGTCTTCAGTTTACTTATTTTTACTTTAAATTTGCCAAAACAAATTTCCCCTTTTATAACTTGTGTTTTTCAGTTAGAATCTGTCCAATTTGGTTTCTTTTAAGTGTTTTGAGTCTTTGTAGTCCCAAATTCGTCCAAAATCATCCCTATTGTCTAGTTTGAGTCTATTTGCTTGTTTTGTGTTATTTTGAGTCATTCGAGTCAATTTTGAGTTATTTGAGTCTAGTTAAGTGTCTTTAGCCTAGTTTTGTGTTTTGAAGTCTTGTTTAGTGTTTTAAAGTCAGTTTTGCATAGATTAGCAATCCCTCCTAATCCCCGGTCTAGAACAATCCCTACTTGCGTCTTTACTACAATTGTCAACAAGAGGGTTTAATTTGAGTGCTAGTTTATTTCACATCAAATTTTTGGCTCCGTTGCCGGGGATTAGCAACTTTGCTAATCCCCCGTGTTTATTTTTTGTGAATTTTGTTTTGTTTTCTTTGCCTTAGGTACTAGTTTATGACTCGAAGTTCTCAACATGTTCGTGAGAATATCTTAGAGTTTGACGACGATTTTGAATGAACTTTGAGAAGGAAGAGGAAAGATCCAAAACCTAGCCCATCTAGTTCTAGCTCTGAATATGAGTTTGTTGAAGAGGAAGAGGAGGAACAAGCCATGGCTATGGATAATCGAACAATCAAGGAACTTTCAGCCTCGGGATTAGACAATGTCGTGCCCTTATGCATTCAATATCCTAGGGCGGCTCAAGATAAGACCGATGAGTTCAAGTTGAAGTCTAGCTTGCTGCATCACATTCCTAAATACCATGGGCTGTCCATGGAAGATCCAAACAAGCATTTGAAGGAATTTGAAGTAGTATGTTCAAGCATGACTCCAATAAACATAGATGGCAATATTCTGAAGATGAAAGCTTTTCCATTCTCTCGTTTGGAGAAGGCTAAAGATTGGTTGTACGAATTGGCACCTGGGACCGTCACCTCGTGGGAGAGCATGAAAAAGCATTCTTGGAGAAATTCTTCCCCACTTCACGAGTCATTCTTCTGAGGAAGAAGATTAGCGGAATTCAAAAAAACCAAGGAGAATCCTTCCCAGCATATTATGAACGTTTCAAGGGACTTGTTGCATCATGTCCTTAACATCAAATGAAAAAGAAGAACTTCTCCTTCAATATTTCTACGAAGGACTTCTTCCAATTGAACGACAAATGTTTGATGCATTGGCAAGAGGAGCTTTAGTGGACAAAACATCGATGGATGCCAAGACTTTGATTGCAAGTAGAGCCTTGAACGCCCAACAATATGAAGGAGTGGGACAAAGGGATCCTCCACGGCTGCAACATCAAGTGAATGAGGTAAGTGCAATTTCAGAATTACAATCTCAAATGGCAAATCTCACTACTATGTTGTCACAGTTTGTTGAAAGACCAAAAATGCAAGCAAATCCCATTTGTGGTGTGTGCTCTATCCAAGGACACCCCTCTGAGAAGTGCCCTCAATTGATTGAAAATGGTGGATGGGAAAGTGCCAATGCCATTGGATTTCAAGGCCAAAATCAGCCACAGAATGACCCATACTCGAACACTTACAATCAGGGCTGGAAAGATCATCCAAACTTCAAGTGGAGGGAGCCTCAACATCCTCAGCAACAAAGTGGATTTAGGCAGCAACCTCCAGGGTTTTATCCAAGGCCATACGCACCAACACAACCCCAACAACAATCTGCCTAAAGAAATTCAGGTATGTCTTTGGATAATGATACGGTCATTAAGTTACTTACTTCTTTGTCTCAGGGACAAGAAAATCAAAACAAAAGGGTGGACCATTTGGAAAAGCAAATTTGACAGATAGCAGAGTTCGTAGGACAGTTTCGAGAACAAGGCAAACTCTCTAGTTTAACCATTACAAATCCGAATTGAGGATTTGAAACTGCCAAGGCAATCATATTGAGAAGTGGCAAGGAGCTTGGAGCTGATCCATAACCATCCAAATCAAGGCAAAAGGAAGATGAAAAGTTGCTGATCAAGGAGGAAGAACAAGACAAGCCCACGACAAGGACTGAGCAATCCTTGCCGTAGCCTCCTATACTCTCCAATCTATCCAATAAAGGAAAGAATGTTTCAAATTCAATTCCTTCTAAAGTTATTCCTTCGAATGTGCCTTTTCCTCGCAGATTCATGCAATCAAAGAAAGAAGAAGCTGAAAAGGACAAAAAGGACAAAAAGGACATTCTAGAGACATTTAGGAAGGTTCAAGTCAACATTCCACTCCTTGATGCAATCAAGCAAGTGCCAAGGTATGCTAAGTTTTTTAAAGAACTTTGCACCACAAAGAGAAGAATTTCAAACAAAGAAGTGGTCATGGTAAGTGAGAATGTTTCAGCCGTCTTGCAACGAAAACTGCGCACTAAATGCAAAGATCTCGGTAGTTTTACAATTCCTTGTGTCATTGGCAATACTAGGTTTCAACATGCTATGCTAGACTTAGATGCATCCATTAATGTCATGCCCTATTCTATTTATGCATCTATGAACTTAGGAGAGGTGAAAAATGTTGGTGTGATTATTCAATTAGCTGATCATTCTAATGCATATCCAAAAGGAGTTTGGGAGGATGTTTTGGTGCAGGTCAATCACTTAATCTTTTCGGCGGACTTCTATGTGCTTGAAATGGAAGATTCATACCATTCTCCTCCATTGCCAATCTTACTTGGAAGGCCATTCATGAAAACAGGCCGCACCAAGATTGATGTATTCAAAGGGACATTGACAATGGAATTCGATGGCGATGTTATTGATTTCAATATTTCTGAGGCCATGAGGTACCCTAGTGATGATCATTCATGTTTTTCTATTGATATAATTGATTCTTTGGAGCATCAGTACTTTGACGATTTGAATGAGGATGTTCTTGAAACAATCATAAAGAAGGGAATGGGTCTCAAAAATGAAGGGGCAGACCATATAAACCCCCACGGCATGAATGAAACAACCCTTGCCGTGCCCCCTAGTGAGCATGTGATTGAGATGGTGGCTGCACTAGAATCATTGCCATAACAACATAGTAAGCTTCTACTCCCAATTTCAAGTTTAGTTTCGACTAAATCGTTACCTTCCTTCAGGCACCCTCCCTTGAACTTAAACCGTTACCAAGCCATTTGAAGTATGTTTTCTTGGGAGAACAAGAGACTTTGCCCATCATTGTCTCTTCTTCACTCACGACACAAGAAGAAGAGAAGTTGGTGAGGGTGTTGAAGGAGTACAAAATAGCAATTGGTTGGACCTTGGCCGACATTAAGGGAATAAGCCCTACCACTTGCATGCATCCTATACTTTTGGAAGAGGGGGCTAAACCAACTCGAGAGGCTCAACGCTGACTCAACCCTCCAATGATGGAAGTTGTGCAGAAAGAGATTATCAAGCTACTTGATTGTGAAGTGATCTATCCCATCTCTGATAGCCGTTGGGTTTCAATAATTCAAGTCGTTCCAAAGAAATCTGGAGTCACGGTGGTGAAGAATGAAGAGAACGAACTTGTGCCCACCCGTATCCAAACCGGTTGGAGAGTTTGCATCGATTATAGGAAGATCAAGACCACCACAAGGAAGGATCACTGCCCATTGCCGTTCATTGATCAAATGCTTGAAAGGTTAGCTGGTCATGCATTTTATTGTTTTCTTGATGTTTATTCAGGTTATAATCAAATTGTCATAGCACTAGAAGATCAAGAAAATACCACTTTCACTTGCCCATTTGGTACGTTTGCTTATCGTCGCATGCCATTCGGTTTATGCAACGCACCAGCCACATTTCAAAGATGCATGGTAAGTATTTTCTCAGATTATGTTGAAAAGATCATTGAAATCTTTATGGATGATTTTAGCATTTTTGGTGATTCGTTTGATGATTGTTTGGCTAATCTCACATTAATCTTGAAAAGATGCATTGAAACTAACCTTGTTTTGAATTGGGAAAAATGTCATTTCATGGTTAAACAAGGCATAGTTTTGGGTCACACAATCTCTGAAAAAGGAATTAAGGTTGATAAATCGAAAATAGATCTTGTACGTTACTTACCCTCTCCTACTTCGGTGAGAGAGGTTCGTTCTTTTCTTGGACAAGCAGGATTTTATAGACGATTCATCAAGGACTTCTCAAAGATCTCACAGCCTCTTTGCCATCTCCTCCAAAAGGATGTGCCTTTTAACTTCAACGAGGTGTGTGAGAAAGCCTTCAAACATGTCACGGAATTGCTCACTTCGGCCCCTATCATAACTCCACCAGATTGGAGCCTTCCTTTTGAGCTCATATGTGCGCCTCAGATTATGCAATTAAAGCTGTTTTAGGCCAAAGGAAGAACAAGCAGCCACATGTCAACTATTATGCTTCCCGGACCTTGAATGATGCCCAACTGAACTACTCCACAACGGAAAAAGAACCCTTAGCTGTTGTGTTTGCATTAGATAAGTTTCGTTCTTATTTAATTGGCACTAAAGTTATTGTTTATTCTGATCACGTAGCTTTGAAGTATTTGCTTATGAAGAAGGAGGCCAAGCCAAGGCTCATTTGCCGGTTGCTTTTACTTCAAGAGTTCGATATTGAAATTAGGGACAAGTGATAGGAGCATATTTATGGGACTTTATTAGCTTGTTTCCTTGCATTTACATGGTTAGTTATTGTTTATTATAGTGATTTAAGCTATTTTCGTGTGTTTGTAGGTCTAAATGGCAAAGTTGGCAATAAAGTGCATTTTGGTGCATTTTAGTGCAATTTTGGGTTAGAATGGATTGCATGCATGTGGAGAACAAGGAATGGGCGAATTTGAAGATCAGGAAAGGCTAGGAATGTGCAAAAGAGTTGGAGAAATAAATTCAACTCAAAGAAGATAAGGAATCAGCTACAAGCATGGAACATTATCCAAATCAACCTTATATTATCTTATCCTATCCTAATCTTATCCTACCTTAATTCCAACTGAAGGAGGGATTCCTTTTCCTATTTGGAGACTTAAAATTTGATCTCTAGAAGACCTTATCCCTTCCTACACAGGCCCTTGTTCCTTTTGGAAATCTGTCACAATGTTCTTTCTATAAGCCAAAGACATATCCTTAAATGAGTGGCGCCTCTACTCTTCTAGAACCCCTAAATCTGTGCCGCACCCCCTTATCCTATTTCCCCTTGGTCTCTGACATTTAAAAGCCCTTTTCCTTGTTGGATTGGAGTGAAAAACCCTTATCCTTTTCAGTTTGGAGTCCCAATCGTTTTCCTTAATAGCCTAGCCATGCCCTAGCCCTATATATACATAAGTCATATTTTTCTGAAGGGTTGGACAGTTTTTAGAGAGTTTTTAGAGAGTTTTCAGAAAATACAAGAGTGCCGCAGGTTTTTGGGAGATTTTAAGAGACTTGTGCGTGCAAGGAAGGGAGGAGAAGAGGATTCTTAGTGCCGTGACATGCCATCCAAGGCCATTGGAGGGCTGAAGCGTTTCTGGGTTCTTTATATCCTTAGTTTTAATTCAATGTTTAATTTAGATTGTTTTCCAACTTTGTTAGACATGTGGAACTAATTTCTTTTTAGTTAGAGGCGAATTCGAAGCCATGGACATATGTTTTATATGAATTGATTTCCTCCAATTATTGTTTCATGAATCGTGAATGTGGTTTACTTATCTGTTTTATTGAGAACCTATTCTTGTGTGTTGATTAAGGATGCATACTTAGTTTACATGCATGAATTGGATGCTAGATTATAAGGGAATTTCACCTAATCATTATGAACTTATATTCGTGAGTAGTAAAAGTCACTAGTCATGATTGTGTTAAGTAAATCCTAGGCAAGAGTATCATGCTTTTCATAGTTACGAATGCCTTGTCAATGTTTATGATTTTCACAAAGCTTAATGATCTTTGATATGTGTCTCTATCATGCTTTTCATAGTTAGGGAACTCGATAAGAATAATTTGGTTATGATGCGTTATCCATTCAATTCAATGAACTTAGGAAAATATGAGAATTAATTAGTGCAATACAATTAATTCGGGGCATTGTCATTCATGGTTTATCAAAAGAATAACTGGAAATCAATTCATATGCATATGTTTCATGTGTGGAGAGGAACCCTCTAACTAACCTTTCACCATCTTAATTCACCAATTTCGTGCCTTTTGAGTTTGTTTTACAAATTTGTTCAGTTTTAGTTTAAATTCGTAAAAAACAATCCCCTTTTTATTGAGCCTTGTTAGTTGAGTTAAAATCTGTTTTCTTTTAGTCTTTTGAGTAAAGTTAAGTTGAATTTTCGTCAAAATCACTTGTTAGGTCTAGAATTGATTTTTTTTTTTGTTTGTTGTTGTTTTAAGTGTTTTGAGTCAGTTTTGAGTTTATAAAGTCTAGTTTAGTGTTTTTGAGTCTTATTTGTGTTGGTTAGCATCCCTAGTTAATCCCCGGTCCAGAACGATCCATACTTACATCATTGCTACAATTGTCATCAATAGGGTTTAATTTGTGTGTCAAGTTAATTTTCACATCAAATTTTGGTGTCATTGCCGGGGATTAGCAAATTTGCTAATCTCCCTAGTTTCTGCCGTGAGTCTTATTTTGTTTCTGTTTTTCTTTTGTTTCCTGATTGTGTCTTGTGTTGATTTCTTTGTTTTAGGTACTAGTCTATGACTCGTAGTTCTCAACCTATCCGTGAGCATATTTTGGAGTTTGACGATGATTTTGAACGAACATTGAGAAGAAAGAGGAGGCATCCAGAACCTAATGAACCTAGTTCAAGTTCAGAGGCCGAATCTAAATTTGAAGAAGAAGAAGAAGTCATGGCAGCGGACAATCGTACAATCAAAGAACTCTCAGCCTCGGGGTTGGACAATGCCGCACCCTTATGCATTTAATACCCCGTGGCTGTCCAGGCAAGACCGATGAGTTTGAATTGAAGTCTAGCTTGTTGCATCACATTCCCAAATGCCATGGGTTGTCCATGGAAGAT
The DNA here is from genome assembly GCA_024362995.1 of Heteromeles arbutifolia. Classification (NCBI taxonomy): domain Eukaryota; kingdom Viridiplantae; phylum Streptophyta; class Magnoliopsida; order Rosales; family Rosaceae; genus Heteromeles; species Heteromeles arbutifolia. Next base: position 22,908,490 of record JANCRC010000012.1, read on the forward strand.
CCAAACAAGCATCTTAAGGAGTTTAAAGTGGTTTGTTCAAGCATAACACCCAACAATGTCGATGGGAACATTCTGAAGATGCAGGCCTTTCCATTCTCTCTTGTTGAAAAGGCTAAAGATTGGCTTTATGAATTAGCACCTGGAACGATCACATCTTGGGAAAGCATGAAGAGTCTTAGAGAAATTCTTCCCCACTTCAAGAGTCATTCTCTTGAGGAAGAAGATTAGTGGAGTCCAACAAAGCCAAGGAGAGTCATTTCCAGCGTATTATGAGCATTTCAAGGCTCTTGTTGTATCATGTCCTCAACATCAAATGAAAGAAGAGCTTCTACTTCAATACTTCTATGAAGTACTTCTTCCAATTGAAAGACAAACGCTAGATGCTTCAGCGGGATGTGCATTGGTTGACAAAACACCAATAGCTGCAAAGACCTTAATTGCCAACCGAGCATTGAATGCACAACAATACGAAGGACTTGGACAAATAGACCCCCCACGGCAGCAAGTCAATGAGGTAAGTTCCATGTCCGACATTCAATCTCAATTAGCTAACCTCACTTCTATTGTATCTCAGATGGCCGAATGAATGAAGATACAAGGACCAAGTGTTTGTGGCGTGTCTTCTATGCAAGGACATCTCAATGACCAATGCCCTCAATTGATTGAGAATGGAGGATGGGAAACCCTCAATGTCATGGGCTATCAAGGCCAAAATCAGCCACGCAATGATCCATACTCCAACACTTACAATCCGGGGTGGAGAGATCACCCAAATTTCAAGTGGAGGGAGCCTCAACAACCTCAACAACAAGGGGGATTTCGATAGCTACCCCAAGGAATATATCAAAGGCCATTCACACAGTCTCAACCTCAATCACAAACTGCTCAACCAAAATCAGGTTCGTTCTTTGATAATGATCAAGCTATTCAATTACTAACTTCTGTATCGCAGGGATTACAAACTCAAAATAATAGAATAATGAATCAAGACAAGGAGATGAGTGAAATGAATAAGCAAATAGGGAAGATTTCAAAGTTCCTTGGGCAGTTTAGAGAACAAGGCAGACTTCCTAGTTCAACCGTTGTGAATCCAAATGGAAGCTTTGAAACCGCCAAGGCCATGACATTGAGAAGTGGCAGGGAGCTTGGAAGTCACCCAAAGTCATCCAAACAAGGCCTTAACGAGGATGAACAGCTGCTGAGAGAAGAAGAACAGGAAGCAAAGGCCACAGCAAATGAAGATCAACCTTTGCCGCAGCCCCCTAAGGCCTCAAAACCGTCCCAAACTACCAAGGTAAGTCCAAATTCGAATTTTTCTAGTTCTATTCAACTGAATGCACCATTTCCTAGCAGGTTTAGGCAATCAAAGAAGGAAGAGAATGAGAAAGACATTCTGGAGACGTTCAGGAAAGTGCAAGTTAATATACCTCTCCTTGATGCAATTAAGCAAGTTCCAAGGTATGCTAAGTTTTTGAAAGAGCTTCGTACAACAAGGGGGAGGATTTTGAACAAAGAAGTTGTCTAGGTAAGTTAGAATGTCTCTGCTGTTTTGAAAAGGAAATTACCCCCTAAATGCAAAGATCCTGGTAGTTTTACAATTCCTTGTGTTATTGGAAATACTAAGTTTGAACATGCTATGTTAGACTTAGGATCTTCAATTAATGTCATGCCTTATTCAATTTATACATCTATGAACTTAGGAGAGCTTAAAAACGATGGTGTGATTATTCAATTAGCCGATTGTTCTAATGTATATCCAAAAGGAGTTTTGGAACATGTTTTGGTGCAGGTTGATAATTTGATCTTTCCAGTGGACTTTTATGTGCTTGACATGGAAGATTCATCCCATTCTACCCCATTGCCGATTGTAACAGTCCGTTCCTAGTTAATGAATATATTATTTATGAATGACGATTTTACCCTTGCGGGAGTGAGAGGATGTGTGAATAAGGATTAATGTTTATAGGTAGGGGTACCTATATATTTATTTTATTGTATTTTTGGTTGATTTTGTGTGGATGGGGTTGGATGAGGAAATATATACACACACACTTGCACAACACGTGTGCAGCACCTACCATCCCCGTCACTTTCTCCTTCATTTTTCTCGAACTCTCTATACTCTCCCCTGCAACTATACGGATGACCTTGTTCCTTGTGATTTAGTCACGGATCAAAGCCCTAGATAGCATATTTAGAACCCTGGTAACCTGGTGATCCTAACCGTACCATTTGTTGAGGTTTAGACTGTCGAGAACCCTAGAACCCTTGTAGTACCGTGGATGGTACTATTCATGCACTCGAAATCTATGGTGTTTCAGCTTATTTGGAGATCATAGGAAGGTTTACAATAGTCTTGGGATGCTTGGAGGACAAAATTGAAGGAGTTTGGACGTCGTGATCGCCGGTTTGGAAGTTGGCCGGAATTCGTGAAATTTCTCCGAAGAGATTCACGTGGATTTTGGGTTCAAAACAGGTATAAATCTCTTCTCCTTGTCCTAAGGATCATTTTGGTGTAAATTTCGTGAAATTTGGTTGAAAAATGAGTTAGAAATCGAAGGTAGAAAAATTACCCAGTTTCCGGCGATACAGCGGCGCCGGCGACTGAGGATGAAGGTGACGGAATATTCCTAACAGAGGTTAACGGCGTCAGTTAACTTTAACGGAATATTCTAGGGATTTAACGGAATATTCCTTAATGGTGTTAGGGTTTCCGTCAGTGTGCACGGCGCGTGGTTGCGCATGGGCGACGAGTGTTGCCATGCCTTGGCCGACGCGTGAGGGCGCGTGAGGCTTCCAAAAATTATTTTAAAAATATGGGGGTGTTCGTGGGATTGAGTAGAGCATGTTCGTATATTCAAACACCCCAATTGAGCAATGTATGAGGAGTTATTACTTTATTTGGGTTATGTGCGTAATTAACGGTTATATAGTTGTTTCGCATATAGGTGAGACGTATCCTGAGGACGAGCGCAGCCACGCGAGGCTCGGGGGCTACGACCCGTCTACCTATCAGTGAGTGGGCTTTCGGTTTTCAGTATATATATATATATATATATATATATATATATATATATATATATATATTTGATTGATTCCCAGAAATACGTTTTAAAATGCTTTTATGAAATTGAATGCCATGTCGAATGCCATATATATTTTTATGTTTATATGATTATATATTGATGCACCGCGGGCGCCAGGTAAATCAGGTAAGTGTATGCTTGTGATATGATGTTTATGGTGATATTAATGAGATTAGTATATAGCTCATTTACCTGGACATCGGGGTTTGTGCCGCCAGAGTAGGGCTTAGCTTTCATGTGATCGTTCACCTGTTGCACCGTACGCTCACCTTGGATCTAAGGCACCTGTCGTACAGACCACACTAGGTGGTTCTGACTCGTAGGTGACTTGCGATTCGTCGCCAGCCTTCACGTGATCGTAGCACAGAGCGTTATATATACCTAGCTTGACGTACAGACCACATTAGGTGGTTCCGTCATGGGTGCAGGTTATTGATTGAGAGATGGATTGAGGAAGTGGTTGAGGAGCCATAGATTCAGCCGTACAGGTCATTAGAGGTGACTCCGGCTGATTGACATATATATTGCCGGCATGATTTGAGTTAGGATATCACCTGATTGATTGATGATATTTGATACATGCTTATTACTGATTATGGTTCATTCGATCATGGCATTAATTGATTGATTGATTGGTTGATCGATGGTTTTCAGTACTAGTACGTATATACATATTTTCTGGGAAGTATACATGTTTTACAGAGAGGGGTTACAACTTTTCTATCGAAGTGATTTTGGTAAAGCTTTGTTTTTGCCCACTCAAACTTTTGTTTTGCGCCCCTCCAGGTACTAGGTAGTGTTGGTGGCAAACGAGGCTTCAAGGCATATCTGACGGCACACTATCCATGTAAATATTTTACTTTCTTGCTTATGTCTTTTTGGACTGCACCTAGGATGCTCGAACTCTGTAAGTTATGCTGTTAACTTCCACTCTTTTATGTGCCTGTAGCACTAGTAATGATACTCTAGTACTTATTATCTACATTTATTCTTCCGCATTGTGCACATGGCCTCGTCATGCCCACGTGACGACCACCACATCCCGATGTTCGAGTCGGGGTGTGTCAGTTTGGTATCAGAGCCTAGTTTGGCAGTCTTGTGTACTTATTGAATATTCTAACTATTTTGGTGTCTTCTGTCAGAATTATGCCACCTCGACGTGCGCCACGTTCGATTTCTAAGCCTAGTTTTCCTGATATAGCTCAACTAGGGGAAGCTATCGCTAACGTTATTCAGTCGATGTTTTGACCACCCCAGAGGACTCATCTGGAAACTGTTTACAATATGAAGTTGAATACTTTTGTGGGTAATGAAGGGCACGAGGGTGGTGAGAAGTGGTTGAATCATGTGGATAAGACCTTTAGATTGATGCAGAGTCAGGGGAGTTTGCCTGCAGACAGATGGGTTGAGACGGCCTCGTGGTTTTTGGGCAATGAACCAGTTTCTTGGTGGGAGCAAGCGGCCGAGGAGCTGTCTCGAGAGAAAGCCGCAGACTGGGAGATATTTAAGCAGCTGTTTCATAAGAGATTCATTACTCCTGCGTACATCAACAGCAAGAAACAGAAGTTTACAAACCTGAAGTAGAAGAAGATGTCCGCTAACGAGTATTACAGGAAGTTTACAGACTTGTCCAGATATCACCTTGAGGTGGCGATGAATCCAGCGGAGATGCTTCGTCGATTCAAGTTGGGTACTCGTAAGAAGTGGCGTACTTTGGCTACCGGGATTCCCTATTCGACTTATCATGGGTTTTATGAGATTCTGTTGCAAATTGAGGATTCTAAGAACTTGCCTAACGACAGTGATGAGGAAGAGAAAGATGATTCTAAGAAGAATGATAAAGGCAAGGGTATTGTATATCAGGGGCCCAGAAAGACTCAAAGTTTGAAGAAGAGTGGGACTAGTTCGAGTTCATCCAGTGGAGGATTTAGTTCCACAGGTCAGCATAGAGGTGGTAGATTTGCTGGTGGGCCGCGTTTTCAGAGGCAGCGAGATGTTGGTGATTCTGGTGGTTCAGGAGTTCCTTTTTGCCGGAGGTGTAATAGCCGACATGCAGGTAAGTGTAGGCAGGGTATTCGAGGATGTTTTACTTGTCGAGAGTTTGGTCATCGTGCAGCTAATTGTCCACAGACTCAGCAGAGACCACAGATGCCTTCTTTTCCAGCATCAGTGCCGAGGCAACAGGCTCCAACATCAAGTGGTTATGGTCAGCCGAGTCGGGGGAGCACTTATCATTATCAGGGTGATGTGGTGCCTTATCCAGCAGCGCCGTATCCCTATTATTCTAGTGGCTATCAGAGTGGGTATCCTCAGTATTCGAAAAAATATGCTCCGTATCTATCTTATTCAGCAGGGGGATCACAGTGGTATCCTGGTGTGCAGCCGCAGCAAGGTGAGGTTACCTCGAGCAGCATGGGAACCTCAAGGCAGCCTAGTCAGTTGGGGCAGAGTCGTGGTACATTTGGGCGTAGTGGCCAGTCTAGTAAAGGACGAGAGGGACATCAGTAGACCTAGGGACGTATTCATAATGTTTCAGTGCAGGACGCTCAGAACAACCCCGATTTGATAATGGGTACGTTAAATGTTCTTGGACATTTTGCTAAAGTATTGATTGACTGTGGTGCTACCCATTCGATTATTTATCATGCATTTGCTCAATTTACGCAATCTAATCCCACACCTTTTGGTTATGAGATAGAGTTTTCTATGCCTAGAGGTGAGACGTGCCAGGTAGGGTGGATGTATCCAGGGTGCCCTGTGTTAGTGGAGGATGTAGTTATGCCTGCTAACCTTATTCCGTTAGACCTTGTTGAATTTGATGTTATTTTGGGCACTGATTGGTTACATTATAATCGAGCTAACATCGATTGTTATGAGAAGAAGGTTAGATTTTTACGACCGGGCTTACTGGTGGTTACATTTGTTGGTGAGCCTAGTGGCGTCAGGCATGGTATTATCTCAGCTGTGAGAGCCAAGAAGTTGTTATAGAAGGGTTGTCAGGGGTATCTGGCACATGTGGTGCTGAATGATGAGGTGGCCAGCAGAGTGGAGGATGTTAGAGTGGTTAGACATTTCCCAGATGTTTTTCCTGATGATTTTGCCAGGGTTGCCGCCGGATCGAGATGTTGAGTTCACCATTGATTTATTACCAGGTACTGACCCTATATCTTTGACTCCCTATCGAATGGCTCCTACAGAATTAAAGGAATTGAAAATTCAGCTGCAAGAATTATTAGATAAAGGTTTTATTCAGCCTAGTACTTCACCCTGGGGAGCTCCAGTTTTATTTGTAAGGAAGAAGGATGGTACTTTGAGGCTGTGTATAGACTATCGGCAGCTGAATCGGGTGACGATTAAAAATCGTTATCCATTACCGCGTATTGATGATTTGTTTGATCAACTCCGGGGAGCTTGTGTATTCTCGAAGATTGACTTGAGGTCTGGATATTACCAGCTGAAGATTAGGAAGGATGATGTTCCTAAGACGGCGTTTCGAACCCGTTATGGCCATTATGAGTTTTTGGTAATGCCATTTGGGTTGACTAACGTACCTGCTGCTTTTATGGATATGATGAACAGGGTGTTTAAGCAGTATTTAGACCAATTTGTCATTGTTTTTATCGATGACATTTTGGTTTATTCTAAATCTAAAGCGGAGCATGTGCGACATCTCAGTTTGGTGCTGAAAAGGTTGAGGGAGTGTAGGCTTTATGCCAAGTTCAGTAAATGCCAATTCTGGTTGAATCAGGTTGCATTTTTGGGACATATCATTTCAGCTCTGGGTATTCAGGTGGATCCCCAGAAAGTGGCAGCAATAGAGAATTGGGAGCAGCCGCGAACCGTCTCGGAGGTACGTAGTTTCTTGGGTTTAGCAGGGTATTACAGACGATTTGTTCGGGATTTTTCCGAGATTGCTTTGCCACTTACTAAGTTAACAAGGAAGAATGTTAAATTTGAATGGGATGATAGTTGTGAGCGGAGTTTCCAGCAGCTGAAATATTGTCTTACTCAAGCACCAGTGTTGGCACTTCCTGACGACAGTGGTAATTTCGAGATTTATAGCGATGCTTTATTAAATGGTTTGGGCTGTGTGTTGATGCAACATGGCAGGGTGATTGGATATGCCTCTAGACAATTAAAACAACATGAAAGGAATTATCCTACTCATGATTTGGAATTAGCGGCGATTGTTTTTGCATTGAAAATTTGGAGGCATTATCTTTATGGTGAGAAGTGTTCACAGACCATAAAAGTCTTCAGTAATTGTTTACTTAGAGGGATTTCGTCAGCGGAGATGGATTGAGTTGCTAAGCGACTATGATTGCACGATTGAATACCATCCTGGTCGCGCAAATGTGGTAGCTAATGCACTTAGCAAGAAATCTCAGGGCAGGATTAATGCTATTCACGCAAGCCGTGTTCCTCTTCTGGCAGAGTTAAGATCGGCTGGAGTGAAGCCAGTTATGGAAGAATCAGAGGATAATGACCAGGAAACCGCTTTACTTGCTCATTTTCAGGTTAGGCCAATCTTGATTGATCAGATACTTGAGGCACAGATGGAGGATGACGAGGTTCAAGAATTAATTCGATTGAGGAATGAAGGGAAAAAGAAATATCTTCGGATTCGGGAGACTGATGGCATGCTTATGCAAGAAGGTAGGATGTACGTGCCGAATAATGCGGAGTTAAAGAAAGCTATTCTTGATGAGGCGCACATCTCAGCTTATGCTATGCATCCTGGAAGCACGAAGATGTATTATACCATTCGACCATTTTATTATTGGCCAGGTATCAAAAGAGAAATTGCTGAATACGTGAGTCGATGTATTGTTTGTCAGCAGGTTAAAGCCGAGAGGAAGAAGCAATTTGGACGGATGCAGCCTCTTCCTATTCCACAGTGGAAGTGGGAAGACATTACCATGGATTTTGTGCATAAGCTTCCTCGTACAAGGAATGGTTATGATGGAGTTTGGGTGATTGTGGATCGACTTACTAAATCAGCACATTTCATCCCAGTTTGAGAGAAGTTTTCTTTAAATCGGTTAGCTAAACTTTTTATCACGAAGATTGTTTAAGTATCATGGCGTGCCAGTTAGCATCGTATCGGATTGAGACCCGAGGTTTACTTCTAAATTCTGGACGGCATTTTAAGAAGCTTTGGGTTCGAGGTTATTGTATAGTACCGCATATCATCCTCAAACTGACGGACAGTTTGAGAGGACGATTTAGACGTTAGAGGATATGTTGAGGTCTTCTGTATTGCAGTTCGGTGATTCATGGCATACGCGTTTGGATCTGATGGAATTTGCCTATAATAACAGTTATCACTCGAGCATTGGTATGTCACCATTTGAGGCTTTGTATGGTAAAGCTTGCCGGACACCTTTATGTTGGTCAGAGGTTGGAGAAAGAGTTTTAGAGGGCCCAGAGATAGTGGATGAGACTACAGGGAATATTTAGGTAATTAAATCTAACCTGAAAGCGGCTCAAGATCGTCATAAGAGTTTAGCTGATCGACACGCTACTGATCGGACTTATAATGTGGGTGATTGGGTTTTCTTGAAGTTATAACCTTGGAAAGATGTTGTGAGGTTCGGTAAGAAGGGGAAATTGAGTCCCAGGTATATCGGGCCATATCAAATTTCTGAGCGGATTGGTGAAGTGGCTTATAGACTCGAGTTACCTCAGGAGCTGTCTAGAGTGCATAATGTATTTCATGTGTCGATGCTTCGCCATTATATTTCCGATCCATCACATGTTTTGCCTCCACAGCAATTAGAGATTAATCCTGATTTGTCTTACGAGGAGGAGCTGGTCACTATACTGGATTGGAAGGATAAGGTGTTGAGGAACAAGACAGTGCGACTAGTCAAGGTTTTATGGAAGAATCACTCGGTGGAGGAGGCAACCTGGGAGACGGAAGAAAGGATGAAAGAATTGTACCCACGGTTGTTTTATGAGTTTTAATGGGTAGTATGTGTTAAGTAAATTTTGAGGATGAAATTTTATTAAGGTGGGTAGATTGTAACAGTCCGTTCCGAGTTAATGAATATATTATTTATGAATGACGATTTTACCCTTGCGGGAGTGAGAGGATGTGTGAATAAGGATTAATGTTTACAGGTAGGGGTACCTATATATTTATTTTATTGTATTTTTGGTTGATTTTGTGTGGATGGGGTTGGATGAGGAAATATATACACACACACTTGCACAACACGTGTGCAGCACCTACCCTACCCGTCACTTTCTCCTTCCTTTTTCTCAAACTCTCTATCCTCTCCCCTGTAACTGTACGGATGACCTTGTTCCTTGTGATTTAGTCACGGATCAAAGCCCTAGATAGCATATTTAGAACCCTGGTAACCTGGTGATCCTAACCGTACCATTTGTTGAGGTTTAGACTGTCGAGAACCCTAGAACCCGTGTAGTACCATGGATGTACTGTTCATGCACTCGAAATCTATGGTGTTTCAGCTTATTCGGAGATCATAGGAAGGTTTACAATAGTCTTGGGATGCTCGGAGGACAAAATTGAAGGAGTTTGGACGTCGGGATTGCGGGTTTGGAAGTTGGCCGGAATTCGTGAAATTTCTCCAGCGAGATTCACGTGGATTTTGGGTTCAAAACAGTATAAATCTCTTCTCCTTGTCCTCAGGATCATTTTGGTGTAAATTTCGTGAAATTTGATTGAAAAATGAGTTAGAAATCGAAGGTAGAAAAATTACCCAGTTTCCGGCGATACAGCGGCGCAGCGCCAGTCGTCGGCGACTGAGGTTGAAGGTGACGGAATATTCCTAATGGAGGTTAACGGCGTCTGTTAACTTTAACAGAATATTCTAGGGATTTAACGAAATATTCCTTAACGGTGTTAGGGTTTCCGTTAGTGTGCAAGGCGCGTAGCCGCGCGTGGGCGGTGCGTGTTGCCGTGCCTTGGCCGGCGCATGAGGCTTCCAAAAATTATTTTAAAAATATGGGGGTGTTCATGGGATTGAGTAGAGCATGTTGGTATATTCAAACACCCCAATTGAGCAATGTATGAGGAGTTATTACTTGATTTGGGTTATGTGCGTAATTAACGGTTATATAGTTGTTTCACATATAGGTGAGACTTATCCTGAGGACGAGCGCAGCCACGCGAGGCTCGGGGGCTACGACCCGTCTACCTATCAGTGAGTGGGCTTTTGGTTTTCAGTATATATATATATACATATATATATATATATATATTTGATTGATTCCCAGAAATACGTTTTAAAATGCTTTTATGAAATTGAATGCCATGTCAAATGCCATATATATTTTTATGTTTATATGATTATATATTGATGCACCGCGGGCGCCAGGTAAGTCAGGTAAGTGTATGCTTGTGATATGATGGTTATGGTGATATCAATGAGATTAGTATATGGCTCATTTACCTGCACATCGGGGTTTGTGCCGCCAGAGTAGGGCTTAGCTTTCACGTGATCGTTCACCTCCCGCACCGTACTCTCACCTTGGATCCAAGGTAGGTGCCAGCCTGTCGTACATACCACACTAGGTGGTTCCGACTCGTAGGTGACTTGCGATTCGTCGCCAGCCTTCACGTGATCGTAGCATAGAGCGTTATATATACCCAGCTTGACGTACAGACCACATTAGGTGGTTCCATCATGGGAATAGGTTATTGATTGATAGATGGATTGAGGAGCCATAGATTCAGCCGTACAGGTCATTAGAGGTGACTTCGGCTGATTGACATATATATTGCCGACATGATTTGAGTTGGGATATCACTTGATTGATTGATGATATTTGATACATGCTTATTACTGATTATGGTTCATTCGATCATGGCATTGATTGATTGATTGATTGGTTGATCGATGGTTTTCAGTACTAGTACGTATATACATATTTTATGAGAAGTATACATGTTTTACAGAGAGGGGTTACAACTTTTCTATCGAAGTGATTTTGGTAAAGCTTTGTTTTTGCCCACTCACACGTTGGTTTGCCCCCCTCCAGGTACTAGGTAGTGTTGGTGGCAAACGAGGCTTCAAGGCATATCTGACGGCACATTATCCATGTAAATATTTTGCTTTCTTGCTTATGTCTTTTTGGACTGCACCTAGGATGCTCGAACTCTGTAAATTATGTTGTTAACTTCCACACTCTTTTATGTGCCTATAGCACTAGTAATGATACTCTAGTACTTATTATCTACATTTATTCTTCCGCACTGCGCACATGGCCTCGTCACGCCCATGTGACGGCCAGCACGTCTCGATGTTCGAGTCGGGGTGTGTCACTGATCCTCATTGGGAGACCTTTCATGAAAACAGCACGCACCAAGATAGATGTGTCCAAAGGGACATTAACAATGGAGTTTGATGGGGAAGTTATTGATTTCAATCTTTCTGAAACTATCAAGTATCCTATTGATGATCATTCATGTTTTTCTATTGATGTATTTGATGAATTGGCGTAGGACTATCTTGATTCCTTGGATAGAGATCCCTTTGAAACAACAATTGCACAAGGAATTGGGCAAAAACCTAATATGGCCGTGCCTAGAGGTGAAGAAGAGGCTGAGATGTTGCTGCCTTTGAGTCACTGCCTCAACACCGTGGTAAGCCTTCAATCCCAATTCCAATTCCCGTTTCTACTAATAAGTTGTTACCTTTAGTGATTCAGGCACCCGTTCTTGAGCTTAAAGCATTGTCGGATCATTTAAAGTACGTATTTTTGGGAGATAACTAGACATTGCCCGTCATTGTCTCCTCATCATTCACGGCAACAGAGGAGGAAAAATTGATTCGAGTGTTGAAGGAGCACAAAACAGCCATTGGGTGGACTTTGGCCGACATTAAGGGAATTAGCCAACATGCATGCATCGCATACTTCTAAATGAGGGGGCTAAACTAACTAGAGAGGCAAACGCCGACTCAACCTCCCAATGATGGAAGTTGTGAAAAAGGAGATTATCAAGCTCCTTGATTGTGGAGTGATTTATCCAATTTTGGATAGTCGTTGTGTTTCATCGGTTCAATGTGTGCCAAAGAAATCTGGAGTCACCATGGTGAATAATGCAAAGAATGAACTTGTGCCCACTCGTATCCAAACAAGTTGGACGGTTTGCATCGATTATAGGAAGCTCAACGCCACCATAAGGAAAGACCACTTCCCTTTGCCGTTCATTGATCAAATGCTTGAAAGGTTAGCCGGTCATTCTTTTTATTGCTTTCTTGATGGTTATTCGGGATATAATCAGATTGTTATAGCTCCGGATGACCAAGAAAAGACCACATTCACGTGCCTCTTTGGTACCTTTGCCTATTGTTGAATGTCATTTGGTTTGTGCAATGCACCAGCCACGTTTCAAAGATGCATGGTAAGTATCTTTTTAGATTTTGTTGAGAAGATTATTGAGGTATTCATGGATGATTTTAGTGTTTTTGGTGATTCGTTTGATGGATGCTTAGATAATCTCACTTTGATCCTAGAACGTTGCATTGAAACTAACCTTGTTTTAAATTGGGAAAAATGTCATTTTATGGTAAAACAAGGCATAGTTTTAGGTCACATAGTTTCTGCAAAGGGAATTGAGGTTGATAAATCGAAAATAGATCTTGTACGCTACTTATCCTCTCCTACTTCGGTTAGAGAGGTTCGTTCTTTTCTTGGACATGCAGGATTTTATAGGTGATTCATCAAGGATTTTTCAAAGATTTCCAATCCCATTTGCCGTCTCCTTCAAAAGGATGTGCCTTTCAAGTTTGATGAGGAATGTGAGAAGGCCTTCAATCACCTAAAAAACATGCTCACTTCGGCCCCCATCATAGTTCCACCAGATTGGAGCCTTCCTTTTGAGCTTATGTGTGATGCTTCAGATTATGCATTAGGAGCTGTTTTGGGACAAAGGAAGGACAAGCAGCCACATGTCATCTATTATGCATCTCGGACCTGGAATGACACTCAATTGAACTACTCCACAACTGAAAAAGAACTTCTTGCTGTTGTGTTTGCTTTAGATAAGTTTCGTTCTTATTTAGTTGGTACTAAAGTTATAATTTATTCTGACCATGCAGCGTTGAAGTACTTACTTACTAAGAAGGAGGCCAAACCAAGGCTTATTCGCTGGATGCTTCTTCTCCAAGAGTTCGATATTGAAATCCGAGACAAGAAAGGAAGTGAAAACGTGGTGGCTGACCACTTGAGTCATTTGGTGCATGATGAAGATGCCGTGCCTATCCTAGAGACATTCCCAGATGAGTAGCTGCTGTCCATTGAGGTAAATGTGCCGTGGTATGCTGATTTGGTGAATTATTTAGTGACTAAACAAGTTCCAAGCAACCTAAACAAGCACCAAGGTGATAAACTGAAGAAATATGCATGTTTTTATGTTTGGGATGACCCTTACTTGTGGAAATATTGCCCTGATCAGATTCTACGAAGGTGTGTGCATCATTCTGAGTTTAATTCAATTTTAACTTTCTGTCACACTTATGCATGTGGGGGACACTTTGGCACTCAAAGAACAGCACTTAAAGTGTTAGAATGTGGTTTTTATTGGCCTACGATCTTTAAGGATGCTAGAACTTTTTGTATGACTTGTGATCGTTGTCAAAGAATGGGCAATATAGGTCCAAAAGATCAAATGCCGCAGACCCCCATCATTTGTGTCGAAATTTTTGCTGTTTGGGGCATTCATTTTATGGGTCCTTTTCCTTCATCTCATGGTTTCACTTATATTTTACTTGCGGTTGATTATGTTTCGAAATGGGTGGAAGCAAAAGCCACCCGTACTAATGATTCTAAAGTGGTTGCAGATTTTGTTAAAACTAACATATTTGCAAGATTTGGAATGCCGCGGGTACTTATAAGTGATGGGGGTTCCCATTTTTGCAATCGAACCATCGAGGCGCTGCTCAAGAAGTATAATTTCACGCATAAGGTTTCGACACCTTATTGAAGGAAAAATTTTGTCCTAGCTAAGAACATGTGAGAACATTTGAACACATATGCAAACTAATAACACTTTAAAGTAGGCATGCATTAAAAAACAATTCTAAAACCCATGACTTTCAAAGCCTAGTGAATGGTGAACCACAAGACTCTTTAACAACATTAAAGAGAAGAAATGATTTTGAGATTCATTACCCTTGAAGCTCATCCTTGTTTACACAAGGGATTCACCCAAGTGGTGGGCCTTCAAGTCACCTCCTAGCTCCTTGGATATTCCTTGTGATTTTCTTCCTTTTTGATACTCCTTTGCTCCTTGAGGATGTGAGGAAAGGATCTCCAAAAACACCAAAGGTTTGGTGTCTTTAAGTCTCCACACCAAGGATGAGGTGTGAAGATGAAATGGATGACTTAGAGAAGAAAAGATTGCTAGCTATCTCTTCCCTAAGTGGCCGGCCTCTTTTAGAGAAAAAGAGAGAAAATGTTTCTCTTCTGTGCCTCAAGAAAACCCTAATGAGGTAAAAGCTATAAAGATGCTTTTATATCTCTTTCTTTGGTGAGTGGCAAACTTGCAATTAAGCAAAACTCACCACTTCCCTCACTATGGCCGGCCATCTTAAGTGATTGGGCTATTTGCCCAATTTTGTTTTAGTTGTCATATAACTTAAACATAATGGGCCCAGTGGACCAAACCCTTTTGGGCCCCGAAGCCCAAAACTAACTTAAATGCCTAATACGAACCTTTCGTATAATTAATTAACTAATTAATTAATCTTGACCAATTTTCAATTAAACTATTTAATTGCTTATCCATCTCATATATATTTCTTCACTTTCATCCTTACTCGGTGTACGATCCATTAGTTCCAATTAGCGAGGCAGTGGGCGATTGTTACTTTTAACGATCGATTGTGAATTGAAACTACATTTCAATTCTCCCTTTGATGAAGATTAGTGTTTGCTAATCCTCAGGGCTTCCACAAACCATGGGTGACACCTAGCAATATGTCATGGCTACCCAAGCTAAGTAGAAGTGGTTGGAGAACCTATCCAGTTACAATTACAATGCAATATGATCCTTCTTTAATACAATACTCTTAATCACATTGTTTGAGTGATAGTTTGTTTCATGTCTATCCAATGTGATACTTCTCTATATGATTCAATTGAATAATGATTTGGAACATTCTTCCTAAGTCATATGCTCATGCTTTGGCCAAAGACTCTCGAATGATATCTCAGAGTATTTTCCTTCCACCATGGAAGGTTAGAGATCCCTTGTTGTGCATTTACATGCCTACATGACTAGATAGCTTGACCCCAACAATGCCGTGGACACTCTTAATGGAATGCCTTTGACATAATCAAAGATCAAGAACCTAACCATTAGACATCAATGATGCCTTAGGTCAAAGGACTACTTTGCATATTACAACTTAAGAGTTCTTACATGACATGTATGTTCGAACTCTATTTTGATCGTTGTTCAGTGTACTCGATTACCTTTTGAGTACCGATGTGTTTGTCTCAGTGTCCAACACTAAATGACTTGAGACTAGTCATACTCACGCTTGAGTTAACATAACACATACTAACCTTAGCGGATTGTCAATGCCCAATTAGCAATCCTATGGCTAGGAACGTTTTAGGAATGCTTATAAGAGAAAGGTCTCGTTAATCTAACTTACTTAGATCACTTCTCTCTTAGATTAATTACATTCCTTGGATTCCCTTATTGCTTAAACACATGATACAGTAAATAGTGATTAACAATAAGCTTTGCCCTTATTAAACATATAATAGTTTAACACATCAAGTATTCCAAAAGCTATTACATCAAATGAGTGGCTTTATGGGCATGTTTCCAATACTTATCACCCTCAAACAAGCGGGTAAGTCGAGGTCTCTAATAGGGAAATCAAGCAGATTTTGGAGAAGACAGTTGGGCCAACTCGTAAAGATTGGAGCTTGCATTTGAATGATGCATTGTGGGCGTATCGTATTGCCTCCAAAACACCAATTGGGATGTCCCCATTTCGGCTCATCTATGGCAAACTATGTCATCTTCCCATTGAGTTAGAGCATCGTGCACATTGGGCCATCAAGATGTTCAACATGGACATTGATGCCGCAAGTCTTCATAGAAAGCTTCAATTGAATGAGCTTGAGGAAATTAGGAATGAAGCTTATGAGAACGCTCGTATTTACAAGGAGAAAACGAAGGCATTCCATGATAAGATGATTCGTAGCAAGACGTTCTCTATAGGGCAAAAAGTGTTACTCTTCAATTCTTGCCTTCGTTTGTTTCTGGGTAAGTTGCGATCTCCATGCCGTTGGCCCTAGTACAGCTTAAAATGAGGTATCGTCCGGCTGGAAGACGTTAAATCAAGCGTTTCTTGGGAGGCAAACCATGACAATAAAGAGGACCTAGGAAGCTCCGGCTCCATAACTAGATTTGTGTTTCTAAACCCTACTCTTTATTGCTTTTACTTTGCCATATTTGTCATGTTTGTTAGTTATGTTATTTGCTTGTTTGTGTGTGAGTCTATGTTTGAAACATTGAGGACAATGTTTGGTTTAAGTATGGGGGGGTAAACAAAGTGTTTTTAATGAAAATTCATGGGATTTTACTTCTAAGGTTGTTTCTCACTGTTTTGGGTGTTTTTAGTGTGTTTTGAAGTGTTTTAATGTGTCCTGTTGGAAATGTGCCCTAAAACCAATCATATGATGATACTTTACGGACATTTCACATGTTAAACTAATCTAGTTTAATATAAAAGGCAAAGATTATTGTTTTAAGCCGTCTCATATAAATGTTATATGCTTAAACAATAAGTCCAAGGAATATGTAATAGGGAGAATGTGATCTAAAGAATTTAGATCCATGAGACCATTCTCTTTCGTATACATATCCTAAATGTTCCTGATCATAGGATTGCCAATTGGGCATTGACAGTCCGTTAAAATCAGTACGTGCTATGTCTTCTCTTAGAGAGAGTGACTAGTCTCGAGTCAATGGTGTGACTGACACCAAGACAAGTACGTAGGTGCTCAATAGAGAATGAGTCCACTGAACGTGATCAACGAGGAGTTCTCATATTCATGTCACATGAGAACTCATGGTTGGGATAATGCAAAGTAGTCATTTGACCCGAGGCATCATAGTTGTCTTGTGGTTAGGTCCTTGATCTTTGACTATGTCAAAGTCACTCCGCCAGAGAGTGTCCATGGCATAGTTGGGGTTAAGCCACTTAGCCATGGAGGCAAGTGAATGCGCAACAAGGGATATCTAACCTTCAAACCGTTTGAGGGAGAATACTCTATGATATGATTAAGACTCTCTGGCCAGAGTATGAATGAGATTTAGGAAGTTGTTCCAAATCACATTCAAGGTAATCATATAAGTAAATGAATCACATTGGATAGTAGGCATGAATAAACTATCAAACCAAACAATGTGGTCAAGAGTATTGTATTAGAGAAAGACCGTATTGCATTGTAATCCCAAACTGAATAGGTTCTCCAACCTCTTCTGATTAGCTTGTGTAGCCATGACATACTGCTAGGTGTCACTCATGGCTTGTGGAAGCCCTGAAGATGTATAATCACTAAAGGGAGAATTGAAAGTAAGTTTCAATTCACAATCGATTAGTAAGAGTTCTAATCGCCCACTGCCTCGCTAAAAGGAACCTAATGGATCGCACACCGTGTAAGGTAATGATTGTAGGATACAATGGAGATGAGTAAGGATAATTAAATGGTTTAATTATTTGTGGCTAGGATTAATTAATATGTTAATTAATCAAACGAATAAGTTCGTTTTTGACCTCGGGTTAGTTTTGGGTCTCAAGGCCCAATGGGCTTCGAATGTCAAGCCTATTAACATAAGTTGTATGACAACTTATTGACTAAATACCCAAAAGGGCCCAAACAGCCCATAGCCTTAAGGAGGCTGGCCATATAGAGAAGGAAAGGGTTTGTGGTTCTTCTAGTCACTTAATTGAAGGGACTATATAAAGGACTTTATAACATTTCATCCTTAGGGTTTTCTTTTGGAGAAACTTGGAGAGAACATGTCTCTCCCTTTCTCTCTAGAATAGCCAGCCACCATGGGAGAGTTTACTAGCATCTAACTCTTCCATGGCCACTCATATTCTTCCTCAACCATCCTTGGTGTCGGAACTTAGAGATCTCCAACTTTGGGGATTTTCGGAGAACCCAATTCTTCCATCCATATCCAAGAAGACATGGAGCCAAGAAGCAAAGTTCCTCCATCCAAATCCATGGAGCCAAGGAGCAAGGAGACAAAGGAAAGAAGGCCCTCACATGGGTGATTAACCTTTGCTAAGCAAAGAGGTGCTTCAAAGGTATAAAAGTTTCTCAACTCCTTTCTTTAAGATTTGAGTTGAGTCATGGTTCACCATAACTACTAGGCTTTGAATTTCATGGGTAATGTTTTGTTTTGAGTGCATACAAGCATGATTCCGCCTTTAATTGTTAATTGCATGCCATAGATGTTGCTCAAATGAACATGTTTTTCACAAATTTTCCTTCATGTCCTAGGGCAGAAAATCCGAAAATTTAATAAAAATCGAAAAAAGTTTTGAAAAATACCAAAAAGAGTCGTTTTTAGAGTTGTTTTTGTGATTTTGTGTCTTAGGGTACCTTCCAACACAATGATGAGGATTTGATTTTTAATTGCATGACTATTAAAGAAAGTTACAAACATGGATGGAAGTTTGATATGCTCTTTGGTTTATGCTTAGTTGTAGTTGTTGTTTACGGATTCACATGTAATCATAAAAGGAAAAAAAAAATTAGTTTTTGTAACATGCTTGAAGGAAGGAACTCAAACTAACGTTACAACCCTGAGAGACTTGAGCCTTAAATGTTCTTTGGAGAGTTATTAATCTGAGAATTCTTGTTTCTAAAGTCGTTGCATGATCTCATCATTCTTTGCTTGGTTGCTACTTAGAATGCGTTTCATCACTATAGTTCCAAATACTAGAACTCATGTCCGTTTCATTCAAAGCATGAAATTGATTAGCATAACAAATAACAATATGGAGTTGTTTAGTGATGCGATGTAAAACAGCACACAAATTAAACCCTCTTGTTGACAGTTGTAGTAAAGATGCAAGTAGGGATCGGTCTAGGCTGGGGATTAAAAGGGATTGCTAATCTACTCTAAACTGACTTAACAACACAAAAACGAACTTAAAAACACTTAACAAGACTCACAAGACTCAAAACAAACTTAAAAGACTCAAAATAGCTTAAAACAACCAAAAAGACTCAAAACAGACACTAGGGAGTTATTTGGACGAATTTAAGACTAGTAAGACTCAAAACACTAAATTGGACAGATTTAAACACACTTCTAACTAATCTAACACACTTAATTAAAGGGGGATTGGGTTTTGGACGAAATTAAGCTAAAAACAAAACAGATACTAAAACTAAATAGATTTGCACGAAATTGGATGAATTGTTGGATGATGGGCTAGCTAGAGAGTCCTTCTCCACACATGACACACTTGCATACAAATTGGATGAATTGATGGATGACGGTTAAGCAAATTGCATTCACAATTTATGAAACAATAACTGAAGGTAATCAACTCATATCACATATATATTCATGGCTTTGAAATTCTCCTCTAGCTAAAACGAGTTTAGCTCCTCATGTTCATAGCCAAACAAAGATACATAGACTTAGACATTGAAAGCAAAAGAATGAAAACACCTAAGAATGTTCCAGCAATCCAATCTTGAATGGCAAGCACTCCAAGGGTCCTCATTCTTCGCTTTGCTATGGCACAAGGGTGGAGTGATGGTTTTAGTGGTGAATTATGGTGGTGGATGGATGTAGGTGAATTATGGTGAAGGATGGAGGGTGGTTGGTCTCCCGAAGGTTGCGGCAGATTGAGTTATTTATAGAGCAAGGGAGGGCCACGACTTTATTAAATTTGGAATCAGATTTGCATACCAAATCCACAAGGAAAAGGGTAATTAATCAGAATCCCAAAGGGAAAAGGGAAACAAGGGTATGCGGCAGGAATTTAAAAGGGAATGAGGTTACCTTGCAAGGCAAGGAAAGGGATTTCTGGAAGGATTTGTGCGGCACCCTTTAGGGAAAGGTTTAGGACTTCTAGAACATTTATTTAAGTGTCCTAAATTAATTTGAGATCCTCCTTGCAGCTGGAAATTAGGTAAATTCGGATTAGGACCAAATCAGGAAACTTGGCTAACATTCCTTTTTCTAAACTGATTCATTTCTTCAAAATCTTTGACTTAAGTCTTCAAGCACATTCCCAATCCTTCTTGAACATCAATTTCGTCCATCCACGTTGCTCCAAGCATATGCTATCCATTCCAAGCCCAAAACTGCTCCAAAAGGCACCAAAATGCACTTTATTGCCACTTTAGCCCTTTGGACCTACAAAGACACGAAAATAGCTTAAAATACTAAAATAACTAACAACTAACAACTTAAATGCAAGAAAACAAGCTAAATAAGTTGCATAAATATGCTCCTATCATTTGGTTTAAGCTAGAGCCAAAAAGCCTTAACCCTTTGCATATGTATTGTAGGTTTAACCCCTTTGAGCCTTAGTTAGCCTATTTTCTTTGTTAGCCACATTATCCTTACCTAACCTAGTATAGGACTATCCATACCCTTGTTCTTAAAGGATAGTGAAGCATGACTTAGAGGGAATTCCTTTTGATCAACATTATGCAGAAAAACAAGTGTGGGGGAATGGTTTTTTGTGTGAAGTTCTATGAAGTTGCGTTTGAATGCCAAAAGAAAGAAAAGGGAACGGGACAAAAGAAAAAAAAAAGAAAAAAAAAAGAGAAAAAAGTTTGAATATGACCCTAAGTTGTACGAAATCCCTTTAGTGTTTCAAGTTATTTGCTGCATTTAAGAGTGAATTCTAAGTTGATTTCATTGTTTTGCTTACTATTTCTTTAAGAACCTTTATTTATCTTTAACCTTTCTTTGTTAGCCAATATCTTAGCCCCGTTACAACCCTTGACTTTAATCTTGATTGTTATGTCTTTCAATAATGTGGAGTTTGGGATTGGCAACCCTTTGCCATTCATACCAATCCCAAACTCCACATTATTGAAACACATAACAATCAAGATTAAAGTCAAGGGTTGTAACGGGGCTAAGGTATTGGCTAACAAAGAAAGGTTAAAGATAAATAAAGGTTCTTAAAGAAATAGTAAGCAAAGCAATGAAATCAACTTAGAATTCACTCTTAAATGCAGCAAATAACTTGAAACACTAAAGGGATTTCGTACAACTTAGGGTCATATTCAAACTTTTTTCTCTTTTTTTTTTCTTTTTTTTTTCTTTTGTCCCGTGCCTTTTTCTTTCTTTTGGCATTCAAATGCAACTTCAATACCCTTAGCCTCGTTACAACCCTTGATTGTTACAACCCTTTGCCATTTAGACCTAGAAACACACGAAAATAGCTTAAATCACTATAATAAAGATTAAAGTCAATATGTGTTTCAATAATGTGGAGTTTGGGACTGTCAATGCCTAATTGGCAATCCTATGATCAGGAACATTTAGGATATGTATATGAAAAAGAATAGTCTCATGAATCTAACTTCTTTAGATCACATTCTCCCTATTGCATATTCCTTGGACTTATCGTTTAAGCATATAACATTTATATGAGACGGCTTAAAACAATAATCTTTGCCCCTTATATTAAACTAGATTAGTTTAACATGTGAAATGTCCGTAAAGTATCATCATAGGATTGGTTTTAGGGCACATTTCCAACAATCTCCCACTTGCACTAGAGCTGTAGGCCTAGACAATGGATATCTATATGTTATCCATAGAAGCAACCTTGAGAATAACGACGTCACCATTATACATGATTCTCAATCATGTGGTTTAGTCTCTCATTTGAGCTCGGATCTTGATGAGACCTTGATTCCCTGGCTTGAGCTATCGCCCCATTAGTGTCGTAGTGTCGGCACACTAGAGACACTTTCTGGTTGGAACCGAATGGAGAGTTCATAACTGAACTTTCCCATCCAAACAACATTGTTGTAAGCTTCTATATGGCGATATATTTTGCATTCATGATGGAAGACACTAAAGTCATTACTTTTAATGTTTCCACCCAAATATCTCTTTAGTCATAATAAAGAGATATCCAATTATCTCTTTATTCAAAATGAAGAGACATCCAATGATGGATATGATATTAGATTCATAATCTAATACTTTTATGCTTCCATTGCGTCACTTTGATTCTTCCTCATTCTTGAGGAATCTATCCTTTAGTATTTCTTAAATACTTAAAGGCTCACTTGACAGTTGCCATGGTTCTGATCTTGGGCTTGCACTGATATAGTCTTGTACCGATCTTGGTACAACTCATATCAACGTTTTTCATACAATATGAAATACATAAATCACCTTTCTGCTTCTACATAAAGGATTCTATTTACGCTTTATTTCTTTGGGAGTCAAGGGGTACGTTCCCTTTGAGAAGAGCAACTTCCTAGTCTTACTAGAATTGTCATTCTGATTGGAGTTTATCATCACATGAGAAACTTCCTAGCATCTTTTGTCTATCATTAGGGATTGATATAATCAAATTATATCCTGAAATCTATCTTATAGATTTCCATCCCATGTATATAGACTATCTCCCATATACATTCTATCATTATAGAATGTTTAAAGTCATAACTTTTAAAGAAGAAGAATTCCTTTCATTTCTAAAATTAATATATCATATATATGTTCTAATTTAGGAATACGATTAACTCCCACTAATCTTTTGTAAACCTAGTAAACAAATGATTCATTTACATCTTTATGAGAAATCAAACGATTTGATCTTTCTCTCATAAGACGCTTACAGCTCCCACTAGCTTGCTAAGATTCATGATGGATGGATCTTTACAACTTACACGTCTTGTGATTACAAGTCTTAGACATATGTTATCAAGACTATCTTGATAATGGCTTCGGAAACCCATATTATGTCCAAACATTGAATCACTGTTTAGTTGTAGTTAGCAATCATTGAATTAATAGAAACCAAGATTACGTCAAAGATGGTGTCTTCCAAGTCAACCAATCTCTTTGATTCTAGTCACCTTAAGCTACCAATTAGCATTAAAGGTTTCATTATTTCGGGTCAAATGGTACTGTACCATTTCCTCGAGTATATGTCGTATATACACTTAATGTAGTCATAAGGATTTTTCATTCTTATTTCTTTCAAATTAATAGGTGTAACTTTATGACATAATCATAAAGTTCAAACCATTCAACTGAGACGGTTTATAGATCCTTCTTGACTACCTTGGAGCTAGTGGTGTAGGAACTAAGTTGTTATATTTGTTGATTATCATCTTGTCTATCAAAGAACCCATTCTTTGAGTTCTATCTCTCGTTCATTTGCCCTATCTTAGGTAAATCCTAGTGTAGGATTATAATGAACGACCCAACAAACAACATTTGTCAGTTGGTTTATAGAAGTGATATCCAAAGGTTAATTTAAGGATATCCCACAAGATTGTTCTTAAACAAATATTGCGTATTAGCACACAACCCCAAATCTTAACACGATTAAGACTTGTCTTTCTTTCCAACTACATCCTATGGAGTCATGAAAATTTTGGAAGATCTTCTAATTGACAATCATATTGTCTTAGAAGTAATTGATAACATCCAACGAACTAAATCTTATTCGAGTTCGTTCTTCTCCTAATGGAGAAATCCATTATGTTATGATGCTACTTTCCTTGATTTCTATCAAGGAAACTCTTCTAAAGTGTTATGTTTCCTTGGATCAAATCTAAGGAGGTAAATACTTTAGACGTCTTACGCATCAACTTACATTCTTGAATTCTTTGAAACTTTTTGCAAAGTATTCGGACTGTTGTTTATTCAAAATAAACGATAGTCCAACCGAGAGCGATCTTCGGTGAATGTCATACAACATGAGTAGTATTATGTTGTGGACAAGTGCCACTAACATCTAAGTGAATTAACCTCAACAACTTTGTGATTCTTTCTTCTTTCCGAAAGAATAAAGGTTCAAACATTTCGCTTCTATACAATTTTAACAAGAAGGTATTGGATCCGGATCTAACGATCTAAAGCATCCATCTGTGACCAACTCGTAATTTATGTTTTTAGGGGTGTCACAACTAAGTTGGGATTAGTCACTACCTTGCAACCTTTTGGGTTTTGAGCATCGTCATATTCTAAACAGCTAACGCTACCACATTATCTCTACTATAGAGACAATCAATTAGATTACAATAATCCAATCATTCATTAATAAAGAACAATGTTTTGTCAAACAAAACATTCATCTATCTCTTATAGTGACGGAATTAAGTTCCTTTACTCAAATTGAAATGTAAAGACAATCTTTGTTTTTCATATTCTTTGGTAGTTCATATGAGGAAGTAAGTACTATCTGCTTTCACAGAGATCTATATTTGATTCACGTTCCGAACGTGAAGTACTTTCTCTTTTCTCATTAATCTTCTACTTCTTATTAGCCACACTTTTACAACGATTGTAAAACACAGTTACTAATACGGAATCAAGCATTCAAGTAGAAGAACCAACTGTTTTGAATTATTCAAGAACAATTTACAACACCTTCGAAAGGTGTGTTCTTGACACTTGCAAGACATTTCTTGCATATACCCCTTCCAATGTCCATCCTTTCATACAGAAAGTTTGTTCCCTTGGAGTTATTTTGCCTTTTTCATTTGACTTCTCCCTTGACTACAATGGTCATGGTCCCTAAACAGTTATTGTTCACTATACAGTTTACAATAAACTTAGTGAACCATTTGGATAGGGACTCAAAGGTGAAGTCCTAGCCTAGTTTCCGTCTCTTGAAGTGGTTTAACACTTCAACACTCAATGATTCAAAATCATCATAAGTCCATGTTGATGGACTATTTTTGTCAATCAACCATTATGTTCTAAACATAATTACAAACTTTCAAGAGTTGTTCAAGGCAACTCTCATTTCTTCATACAACAATTTGTAAGTGAAGAATCATGGCACATAAAGTGTCCATGCCCTTGTGCTTACTTCTCAAGTTCCTTGTTCATTTAACAAAGAAACAAGCACTAGTGTTTGCATAAACTAAGAGTTGTTCTAAGCAACTCTTATTTCTTCATACAATGATTTGTAAGTGAAGAACTATGACACTGAATTGTTCATTTCTTTGTGCTAATCTTCATAAGTTCCTTTGTTCATACAACAAAGGAATAAGCATTGGTTGTTTGTGTTGTCCTCTTTATGATAGACTTATCTAACATGTTCTTCCAATGATACATTATCAATTGGAAAATTGTGAGGATGAGACTACTTAGGTACATATACAATCCATTCAAGACAATCTGTGGGATTGTGGTACCAAGTCCGGGAACTAAAGCCTTTGGCTTTTCTTTGTCGAGTTTTGGATAGCGTTTGCAAATATATCGGTAAATAAATACATAACGAATATAAATTGATTGATTTAAGCTATTTGATCCGGGTCTTTAAATCAAATAGTACCACCCACTATTTTCGGCAAATTTCATATCCCTCATCGGAATTCGAGAGTTTTGGAGGAAACTCTTAGTAGGGTATGGGAGGCTCACTACTACCAAGCCCACCTCAGAAGAATATCATATTGGCTAGCTTTAATAATAATGAGAGAGTACACTTACTCATTTACATCTCATGTAAGTACCCATCTAGTTTGGCCTCTAGAGAATGATGCCTCCGAAGAATATCATATTGGTACCATTGCACTTAGTTAAGTTATTCCCACCATGCGAGTTCGTATAGGGGTTCAAGAATAGCCTCAGAAGAATATCATATTGGCCATACTCGTTACCTACCGTCACAACATCATGTATGTATATAGAACCCCTCCTGAGTGTAAGCACATACTTTGTATTCCCCAGAACTAGGCGAAGACGGTGTATGAGTCACAAACGACGAAGCCTACCACGGTGGAAGGCCACGAAAGAGTGTTCAAAGCACTCTCATGCTTGTCAACTTAATAATGGTTTGGTTGAGGGTTTTAGGTCTCATCACATTTAAGCATACATTTTAATCTTCTTAAAACAATTTGGTCCTATTACAAGCTTTGCATTCATAGATGGACTATATAGTTACCTTAGGGCCTTAGGATGACTATGAACCTTTGATTCGATCCCACACGAGCCTAGTGTTGGATCTCGGTCTAGGGATGGTGATTGATTTTAGTTACGCGTTTAATCATATTAAGGCGTGTTTTTTCTACGGGGCGTTGGACCCTACTACTCGAATTTCATGCATATCAAATAAACAAGAAAGGAGTACTTCAAAGTAAAGAAGAGCTTATGCTCTTTTACAACATTTGATCAAAACAAATTACTTTAAAGTAAAGAAGAGCTTATGCTCTTTTACAACATTTGATCATATCAAATTACAACCAAAATTAATCTACACATTCCCAAGGTTCAAACAAATTTGAGACGGCCTTTCATATAGCTCAATTATCGTAGGCTTAGGTTCATAATCACCCTTTCTTTAATTAATTAACGCTTTAACTAATTAAACTTGAATGCAACATTTTCATTTGGTTTTTGTATCCATAGAATTGATTTAAATAGAGCTAAATAAAATGAAAATCCAATTCTCATTTAATGATACAAAACTATTTTGTTCTCAACCTAATTTGGGCCAAAAAGCAATAACCTCAACCACTGGGCTATATTGCAAAACACAAACTTTTGGGCTCACTTTGTAAAATCACAAAAGTCCACTACTTCATGTAATTACAACTAGAATCCAAAAATTTCAACAAATACAAAAAACTTCAATAAAGGAGCAAATCAATTTGTCCTTTAGTGTATTTGGGCCTTTACGTAAAACCGTAAACTTTCGGGTCGAAGTACAAATACACAAAAATATCAAAACTTTATGTAATTGAATAAAAGCCCCAAAAGTACTCCCTTTGAAGGAGTGGCCGGCCAAGGAGTAGTGTGAGTGATGTGTGTGAGTTGATTTTTAGGTTTGAAAAGTGATGGAAATGTGTAAGTGATTGGTATGGTGTGAATAGTAAAAGAAGTATGAGTGTGTAAGAGAAGTACCAATCATGTACAAAAAATTCAAACACACTTTCAAATTTCAAACACATTTTCATAATGACTTGTTTATTGAAAAGTCACACCAACCAACACAAAACAAAGACCTTATGTAAACAACCAAAACTTTGAATCAAAACACCAAACTTTTTGTTCTTGGTAAGAACATCAAGAACATTGAAGAACACACATGAAAACTCATACGAGCTCCATGAATGTTTTCACTCAATAAAATTCAAAATTTCACTACTCAAAAGGGGGTTAACATCCTAGGGTACTTAGGGGTTCCAAAAGTCACTTTAAAACACTTTTAACAAGACAAACAAGAACCCAAAAAACCACCCTTTGGATTTGGCCGAATTTCCCCATAAACATGGCACCAAATTTTAGCTCCAAAATTCATGCTCATATGAACTACATCTACAACATTTGAGATGGCAAATTTTCTAACAAAATTTACATTCAAAGAAGCAAGAATAAAGCTTGTAACAATTACAACATTCAAATCACAAACTATGAACTACAAAACCCAAAAGGATTCACCAATTACTAGACCTAGGCTCTTGATACCACTTGAAGGAAAATTTGTGAAAAACATGTTCATTTGAGCAACATCTATGGCATGCAATTAACAATTAAAGGCGGAATCATGCTTGTATACACTCAAAACAAAACATTACCCATGAAATTCAAGGCCTAGTAGTTATGGTGAACCATGACTCAACTCAAATCTTAAAGAAAGGAGTTGAGAAACTTCTATACCTTTGAAGCACCTCTTTGCTTAGCAAAGGTTAATCACCCATGTGAGGGCCTTCTTTCCTTTGTCTCCTTGCTCCTTGGCTCCATGGATATGGATGGAAGAATTGATTCTCCAAAAGTCCCCAAGGTAGAAGATGAGTGACCTTGGTGGAGGAATGATTGCTAGCTAATCCCCTCCAAGGAGGCCGGCCTCCTTGAGAGAAAAGGAGAGAGTTATTCTCACTTTTCATCCTTAGAAAAACCCTAATGATGAAATGGCTATAAAGTTGCCTTTATACCACCTCACAATGGAGTGGCAAACTTGCAATTAAGCCAAGTTCACTACCCTTCTCTATATGGCTGGCCACTTAAGGGTTTATTGGGCCTTCAAGCCCTTTGTGTTTTCAAGTTGTCATACAACTTGAGCTAATGGGCTTGACATTCAAATCCCAAATCCCATTAGGCCTTGCGGCCCAAAACTAACCCGAGGTCTATAACGAACTTATTCGTTTGATTAATTAACATATTAATTAATCCTAGCCATAAATAATTAAACCATTTAATTATCCTTACTCATCTCTATTGTATCCTTCAATCATTACCTTACACGGTGTGCGATCCATTAGGTTCCTTTTTGTGAGGCAATGGGTGATTAGAACTCTTACTAATCGTTTGTGAATTGAAACTTACTTTCAATTCTCCCTTTAGTGATTATACATCTTCAGGGCTTCCACAAGCCATGAGTGACACCTAGCAGTATGTCATGGCTACCCAAGCTGATCAGAAGAGGTTGGAGAACCTATTCAGTTTGGGATTACAATGCAATACGGTCTTTCTCTAATACAATACTCTTGACCACATTGTTTGGTTTGATAGTTTATTCATGTCTACTATCCAATGTGATTCTCTTACTTATATGATTACCTTGAATGTGATTTGGAACGACTTCCTAAATCTTATTCATACTCTGGCCAGAGATTCTAAATCATATCATAAAGTATTCTCCCTCGACGTTTAAAGGTTAGAGATCCCTTGTTGCGCATTCACTTGCCTCCATGACTAAGTGGCTTAACCCCAACTATGTCGTGGACACTCTCTGACGGAGTATCTTTGACATAGTCAAAGATCAAGGACCTAACCACAAGACAACTATGATGCCTCAGGTCAAAGGACTACTTTGCATTATCCCAACCATGAGTTCTCATGTGACATGAGTATGAGAACTCCTTGTTGATCGCGTTCAGTGGACTCATTCTTTATTGAGCACCTACGTACTTGTGTTGGTGTCAGTTACACCATTGACTCGAGACTAGTCACTCTCCCTAAGAGAAGACATAGGACGTACTGATCTTAACGAACTGTTAATGCCCAATTGGCAATCCTATGATCAGGAACATTTAGGATATGTATATGAAAAAGAATGGTCTCATGAATCTAACTTCTTTAGATCACGTTCTCCCTATTACATATTCCTTGGACTTATCGTTTAAGCATATAACATTTATATAAGACGGCTTAAAACAATAATCTTTGCTCGTTATATTAAACTAGATTAGTTTAACATGTGAAATGTCCGTAAAGTATCATCATATGATTGGTTTTAGGGCACATTTCCAACAAAGCTAAAAAAGGATGCACGTTTCTATGTGTGGGATGACCCGTATTTGTGGAAGTATTGCACTGATCAAATTATACGTAGGTGTGTGCATTGATGTGTTATAAACTAGCACTCAAATTAAACCCTCTTGTTGACAATTGTAGTATATATGTAAGTAGGGATCGTTCTAGGCCGGGGATTAGGAGGGATTGCTAATTTACTCTAAACTAACTTAAAAATACTGAACAAGACTCAAAATCACAAAACTAGGCTCTAATAACCCAAAACAAACTAGAATGACTCAAAACAGCACAAAACAACCAAATAGACTCAAAACAGACACTATGGAGTACTTTGGACAAATTCCTAACTTTATTAGATTCAAAACACTAAAAGACACAAGTTTAGACAGATTCTAACTAAGTTGACACAAGAAAGTAAAGGGGATTGGGTTTTGGACGAATTTAAAGTAAAAACAAACATATTGTAAACTTAGACAAAGCTTGGACGAAATTGGGTGAATTTGGATGGATGATGGGCTAGCTAGAGGGTTCTTCTCCACACATAACACACTTGCATACAAATTGATTTCCAGTTGTTTCTTTCAATAAACCATGAATCTCAACGCCCCAAGTTAACCGTGAAAGCGCACGCATTAACCTTCAGATTTTCCTTATATCATTGTATTGGACGGAAATAGCGCATCACAATCAAATTATTCTTCAAAAGTTCCCTACATGAAAGCGCATAATAGAGATACAATCAAAGATCATTAAGCTATATGAAAATCATAAGCATTGACAAGGCATTCGTAACTATCAAAGCGCATGATACTCCTGCCAGGAATCTACTTAACATGATTGTGACTAGCAACCTTTACTACTAGTGAATATAAGTTCATAACGATTATGTGAAACTCCCTTATATTCTAGCATCAGATTCAAGCATGCAAACTAAGTAGGCCTCCTTAATCAATATACAAGAATAAGTTTTGAATAAAACAGTTAAGCAAATTGCATTCACACTTTATGAAATCACAACTGGAATTAATCAATTCATATTGCAAATATGTTCATGGCTTTGAAATTCGCCCTTGCTAAAACGAGTTTAGCTCCTCATGTTAGTAAAACAAAGATAAATAAACTTAAACATTGAAAACAAAAGATAGATTACACCTAAGAATGATCTAGCAATCCAAACTTGAATAGCAAGCACTCCAAGGGTCCTCCTTCTTCTCTTTGCTGCGGCACAAGGGTTGGGTGAAGGTTTGAGTGGTGATTTGTGTGGTGGATGGGATGTATGTGAGTTATGGTGAAGGATGGATGGGATGGAATGGTCCCCGGGCTTTCAAAGGCTGCGGTAGATTGAGTTATTTATAGAGCAAGGGAGGGCCACGACTTTATTAAATTTGAAATCAGATTTGCATACCAAATCCACAAGGAAAAAGGTAATTAATCAGAATCCCAAAGGGGAAAGGGAAACAAGGATATGCGACAAGAATTTAAAATGGAATGTGGATGCCTTGCAAGGCAAAGAAAGGGATTTCTGGAAGGATTTGTGTGGCACCCTAAAGGAATGATGTGAAATTATTTGACACTCAAATTAAAACCTATGATTGTAGTACATGCAAGTAGGGATCGTTTAAGGCCGGGGATTAGAGGGGATGCTAATCTGCTCAATTTAAACTTTAAGGGCCTGTTTGTTTGACAGGATTAAGAATGACTGGACTGGACTAGACTATAGTCCTTTGTTTAGTGTGCACTAGGATTAGCTTTAATGAGCTTAGTAGGGATTCGCTCGAATTAAAGACCTCATTAGCTGTTCTTAACGAAGATCCCCAATTTTGGGCGGACTCGTAAGCCAGAGAAAACACGAGAGATTTTCTGCGTCTTCCCTCATCGTCCTCATCTCTGCGTCTTCCCTCATCGTCGTCCTTGCTGTGCTCCCTCATCGTCTTCCTCCTCACCCTCATCACTGCGTCTTCACTCATCTGCATCTGTTCGGCCTCATCTGCCTCGAGTTGTCTGGTAAGCTTCGAATCTTCGATTTATTTCGTTGATTTGTGCGGATTAGTTTGTGATATTAACTGAGCTTTATTTGATTTTGTTGTTTTGGGTTTGAGAAATTTTTAATCATAGACCTCTGCACTTGAACAAATTAAGGTTTTGATATTTAGGTGAAATTGAGATTAGAATTTGGGGTTTTCATAAGATGAGATGGAACTTGGGAATTTAGGATGTCAAAGTTGTCAAACTTGGAAGTCCTACCCACACGCTGTGTGTGTAATTTTTGTGTGTGTGTGAGTTTGTGTGTGCTTGTGTGTACTCTGTGTGTGTGTGTGTCTGTGCATGTGTGTGTATTTAGTTGGTGTGTCTGTGTCTGTGTGTGTAAATATGTGTGTGTGTGTGTGTATCTTTAGTTGGTGGTACTTCTAAAAATATTTATAATTATGTTGTAAATTTGTAAATTTGGCTAACCCAAAACTGCAATTGTTAGTCGCAACCGGAAAAAACGACAATTGTAAGTCTAGTGCATAATGCAACTTGTCAAGGTGAAGTATTGTGCTAAATGTTGGCGATGAGGGGAAGACTGAGAAATGATATGGTGTTGAGGTGCGTCACACTTAAATGTGTTGCCTATTCTGGAATGAAGGTATTGATTTGGAAGTAGACTTTCAAGTTGTAGTATTTGGCTTCTTTTTAGAATCAATTGTTGCTCATGGGGTGTGTTAGTTTCTTGATCAGATCAATATTATATTAGGGTAATTGGGTATAATGACAACGATAGCGGTTCCATTCTCCACCCTCTATTTCATCTAGATTGATTTCCAGTGTTCATCTCATCGAGATCATAATGTCGCATAGCCACTACACTTTTGCATTTTAACTAGTATGGTCGCTAAGTTGCCTTGTGCCTATTTTTTTAATGAGCATCCTTTGACTTCGCTGGTGTTTTTCAGCAACTTACTCGGAAGGACAACAATGAAGTAGGGTACAGTGATTGGACCAGCAGTCCTGGAAATACTAATGTTATACAGAGTCCCCTTCAGACTCCTGTGTCTGCAAAAGGGGGAAGGGTAAACAACAGGTCAAAGGCTTCCAAGGGTGGTAGATCCGGACCTCAGACGTCTGTGTCAATTGTTGGTGAGTCTTCTTATCTCTTAAGTTTTTTGCTTGACCTCTACAGTTTTGACTAACTTGAACGAATCACCAAGATGAGCTTCAGATGGAGCCGTATGTGTGTGTATTCTACACATTTGAAAGGATAATGTGTGTGTGTAGTCTGCACATTTGTTTGATGTCCGTGTGTGTGTGTATGTGTATTCTGCACATTTGTGTGTGTGTGTGTGTATATTTTGCACATTTGGTTAAACAGAGGTTTACGGTTACGTACTTGGTTTATAACCATGATATTACAATGTGAATGTTTTGTACCGTGTGGGGTTGATGCTGAACTGCAATATTCTGTGGTTGTTGGTTGCAGAGAAGATGAGCATAAATGGAAGGCTAAGGCTAAGGCTAAGGCTTTGCACTATAAAGTATTTTGGCTAATGTTAACTAGGATTTTGTAACTTATGGAGATCTACTTTGGAATGCTATACTATAGTTCACTGGCATTTTGTAAAATATCATGGATGAAAGTTTAGTGAATGATGTTTTAAGAGTCCATCAATGGCAAAGATTGACTTGTCACAAGTATCTTCTTATGTACTTGTATTTGTTGAAGTTGCATGTATTGGGCACTATTCTTTTTCTTCTTTTGGGTGATAGAGTTTAAACCAAGCTATATTTGCAAATTAAACTCAACTATTTATAAATGGTACGTCCCAACTATAGTATGTCCCAATTCTATTAGCAGGTAATAGAAACAAAACAATTGTCCTCTTTTTTTTAAGATTCATAATATACATGGCAAAAATATGCTCCAATTAACCCATATCATGAGATTTGTAGCATTACTCTATTACACAATGGCAAAAATTTGTAATCCTAGTCTAAGCAAACACAAATCTGGTGAACAGTACTGTTTTTATTATCCTGCTTCTTAGTCCGACACTGCACCAAACGCTTCACTAAGTTAGTCCAGCTTAGTCTAGTCTAAGCCAGTCCAGCTTAGTCCCTGCAGCTAGTCTAGTTCGAGACAGTCCGGCGCAACAAACGCACCCTAAAACACTAAACTAGACTCAGAAACAGAAAACTAGACTCTTATGACTCAAAAGTGACCAAATTGACTCAAAACAACAAAACTAAGTTAAATAGACTCAAAACGGATACTAGAGAGTGATTTGGACGAATTCTAAACTAACATGACTCAAAATCCTAAAAGGGGACATATTTGAACAAATTTAACAAAACTAAAACACAAATAAGAACTGAGGGGGTTTTTGGACGAATTTAGCAAAACTAAGTAAATTGCAACAAACAAAGTAAGTTAAAACGAAATTAAGGTGAATTCAAGGGTGAAAAACTAGTTAGAGGATCCTTCTCCACACATGAAACATATGCACACATAAATTGATTTCCAGTATTGTTTCTTTAAACCATGAATGACAATGCCCCAAATTAATCATGAGCACAAATTAACCTTCAGATTTCCTTAATTCATTGAATTGGATAGATAACGCATTGGCAACCAAATTATTCTAATCAAATTCCCTATATGAACTGCATAATAGAGATACATATCAAAGATCATTAAGTTCCATGAAAATCATAAGCATTGACAAGGCATTCATAACTATGAACTGCATGATACTCTTGCCAAGAATTTACTTAACACGATTGTGACTAGCAACCTCCACTACTTGTAAATATAAGTTCATAACGATTAGGTGAAATTCCCTTATATTTTAGCATCAGATTCATGCATGCAAACTAAGTATGCATGGAATCAACACACAAGAATAAGTTCTCAATCAATCAGATAAGTAAATCACATTCATGTTTTACGAAACAATAACTGAAGGTAATCAATTAATATAAAACATATGTCCATGGCTTCGAATTCACCTCTAACTAAGAAAAGACTTAGTTACACATGTTCATAACAATTGAAAAGTAATCTGAAATAAACATTGAAACTAAAACGAGAGAAGAAAGAACTCTTAGAACTCCAATGGTTGCAGGTGGCTTGCGGCACAAGGTCCTCATCCTCCAATGGAAGCCACGCAAAGCTTCTTCTTCTCCCAAGGCTGCACAAAAGGTGTTTCTGTGTATGTGGGGTGATGGTTGTGAATTGTGATGAAAAATATGGATGTGATGTGTGTTCTAGGGGGTGGTAACCTGCAGCACAACTTAATATGTATATATATAAGCACAACAAAACCCTAGGTAAATTAGGTTAAGACTTGGACTTAGCATAAGTAAAGGATTAGGGCCCTAGGCTGCGGCACAAAGGTATAAGTCCACCAGGAAAAAGGTTTGGCCCAATTAATTTCTGAAAAGGATTTGCACAACCCGAATCCACAAGGGAATAGGCTAATTAAATCAGAATCCAAGAGGGAAAAGGATTGGAAAGGTGCGGCAGGAATTCGAGGGAAAGGGGATGGAGTGCAAGGCAAGGCAAAAGCCTTCTAGAAAGGTTTGGGATGCCAAATTTGTAGGGATTCTAGAAACAATCTGTTTTGTGGCTGGTTTCTAGAAGAACAAGGGCTAAAACATGTGGCACCAATGTAGGAAAGGATAAGGCTTTCTAGAAAGGACATAAGATAGGTTTCTAGAAGGAACAAGACATAAAACATGTAGCATGTTTTTAGGAACATGTTTGTGTCTTCTAGAACATGTTTGGATAATGTTTCGGATAATGTTCCTTGTTTCTTGCTGATTCCTTATCTTCTTTGTCTTGAATTTGTTTCCCTAACTTCTAAACACATTCCTAGCCTCATTTGAACTTCAAATTCGTCCATTCCTTGTGCTCCATATGCAAGCTATCCATTGCAAGCCCAAAACTGCTCTAAAATGCTCCAAATTGCACTTTCTTGCCAACTTTGTCATTTGGACCTACAAACACACGAAAATAGCTTAAAACACTCTAATAAGCAATAACTAACTAAGTAAATGCAAGAAAACATACTAACTAAGTCGCATATATATGCTCCTATCAAATTCCCCCACACTTAGCTTTTGCTAGTCCTCGAGCAAAACAAAACAAACAAAACACAACCTAAACCTTCCAACGTTCATCTCAGGGATTTCTAATGAAACATGACATATTAAAAATCATTACCTACACAGATTTTAATCATCCCTACCCTCTAACTCATACTTAATCGTAGTAGCCACTCACTAGCTCGTATTTAATCAATTAAAACAACATTTTGAATGTAGTAACATGCCTTAGAGAATTCCCTCAATTCCTCACTAGATATACACTCTATTTTCACTCAGATTTTTTTACTACACTCCCTACACTAGGTATATGTGAGAGGATTGATGTAAATATGAAAACTAACACTCACATATGTTATAACAAAGAAGGCACTTTTTGGAATTATTAATACAACATGTATATGATCTCATGAACGGAATGCTACTACTTAGATGCGAGAACCAGAGACACCATATGCTCATACCAATCTGAAACTCCAGATTATTGAAACACATAACAATCAAGATAGAAGTCTAAGGGTTGTAATGGGGCTAAGGGTATTGGCTAACAAAGAAAGGTAAAAGATAAACAAAAGTTCTTAAAGAAATAGTAAGCAAAGCAATGAAATCAACACTTAGAATTCACTTTTGATTGCAGAAACCAACTTTGAACACAAAGGGAAGATTCACACAACTTTTAGGGCCAGATTCAATCTTTTGGACCCTTTCTTCAACAACCAATACTTGTGAGGTCATTCTCACTTATTTTGAAACTTCTTTTCTTTCTTTTTCTTTTCTTTTCACGTTTTTCTTTTCTCTTATTTTTTTCTTTTTCGTTTTTCACACAAAACCTTCCCCCTCACTTGTTTTTCTGCATAATGTTGATTAAAAGGAATTCTAAGTTATGCTTCACTATCCTTTAAGAACAAGGGTATGGATAGTCCTATACTAAGCTAGGTAAGGATAATGTGGCTAACAAAGAAAATAGGCTAAATAAGGCTCAACGTGGTTGATCCTACAATACATATGCAAAAGGGTAAGGCTTTTTGGCTCTGGTTTAACTAAACAACTTCATCTTCTTATTTGTTATGCTAATCAATTTCATGCTTTGAATGAAATGGGTATGAGTTCTAGTATTTGGATCTATAGTGATGAAATGCATTCTAAGTAGCAACCAAGCAAATAAATAATGAGATCATGCAACAACTTTAGAAAACAAGAATGCCAAGATTAATAACTCTCCAAATAAATGTTGAGGCTCAAGTTTCTCAGGGTTGTAGAGTTAGTTTGAGTTTCTTCCTTCAAGCATGTTACAAAAACTGATTTCTTTTCCTTTGTGATTACATGCGAATTCGTAAACAACAACTACAATTAAGCATAAACCAAAGAGCATATCAAACTTCAATCCATGTTTGTAACTTTCTTTAACAGTCATGCAATTAAAAACCAAATCCTCATCATTGTGTTCGAAGGTACCCTAAGACCCTAAGACACAAACACACAAAAATGACTCTTTTTGGTATTTTTCAAACTGTTTTTCGATTTTTGTTTCTTTTTCTGTTATATGACACAAAAACACTTCAAAACACAATAAAAACACTTAAAAACAGTGAGTGACAACTTTAGAAGAAGTCCTAGGCGGTAAAGATCCGAAAATATGGCATGAAAAACAATCTGTTTACCCCCCCCCCCACACTTAAACCAAACATTGTCCTCAATATTTTAAACAAAACTGAAACAAGAAAGCAATAAAAGACAACTAGCAAACAAGACAATCATGGCAAAGTAAACGCAAGAAAGAGTAAGGTAAAAGAACGCAAATCTGTGATAGGAGCATATTTATTTCCTTGCATTTAGCTTGTTAGTTCTTAGTTATTTTAGTATTTTAAGCTATTTTCGTGTGTTTGTAGGTCTAGAGGGCTAAAATGGCAAGAAAGTGCATTTTGGTGTGTCACATCCCGGCCCGGGGTGCATCACTTCCCGGGCCCGCTCCACCACCGTAGCACGATATTGTCCGCTTTGGGCCCCGACCACGCCCTCACGGTTTTGTTTCTGGGAACTCACGAGCAACTTCCGAGTGGGTCACCCATCCTGGGAGTGCTCTAGCCCCCTTCTCGCTTAACTTCGGAGTTCCTACGGAACCCGAAGTCAGTGAGCTCCCAAAAGGCCTCGTGCTAGGTAGGGATGGGAATATACATTTAAGGATCACTTCCCTGGCCGGAAGTGTGCCGACGAGGACGTCGGGCCCCTAAGGGGGGTGGATTGTAACATCCCACATCATCCAGGGGAGTGATCCTTAAATGTATGTTCTCATCCCTACCTAGCACGAGGCCTTTTCGGAGCTCACTGGTTTCGGGTTCCGTAGGAACTTCGAAGTTAAGCGAGAAGGGGGCCAGAGCAATCCCAGGATGGGTGACCCACTGGGAAGTTGCTTCTGAGTTCCTAGAAACAAAACCGTGAGGGAATGGTAAGCCCAAAGCGGACAATGTCGTGCTACGGTGGTGGAAGGAGCCCGGGAAGTGGTCCATCCCGGGCCGGGATGTGACATGGTGTCTTTCGGAGCAGTTTTGGGCTTAGAATGGATATCACAAGCTTGGAGCAAAGTGGATGAACGAAATTGATGTTCAAGAAGGATTAGGAATATGTTTGAAGACTTAAGTCAAAGATTTTGAAGAAAGAAATCAGTTTAGAAGAAGGAATGTTAGCCAAGTTTCCTGATTTGGTCATAATCCGAATTTACTTTAATTCCTGCTGCATGGGGGGATTATTTTCAGTTTAGGACACTAAATAAAATATTCTAGAAGACCTAGTCCTATCCCTATTACTTGCCGCACCACATTCCCTTTTCCCTTTCCTTTGCCGCGCAAGGCAAACACTTTCCCTTTCTTTCTAGGCCTGCTGCACCCTACTTACCCTTTTCCTATTGGGATTCTGATTTGTTACCCTTTTTTTGGAGGATTTGGAGTCCTAAACCTTTCCAATTTAATTCTAAGTCATGCCCTTTCTTTCCCTTATAAATAAATAGCCTTGCCGCACATCAAAGGCCTCCCTGGACCACACTACACACTTTCTACCGAAAATCCACCCTCCATCCTTCACCATAACTCACCTACATCCTGTTGGAAATGTGCCCTAAAACCAATCATATGATGATACTTTACGGACATTTCACATGTTAAACTAATCTAGTTTAATATAAAGGGCAAAGATTATTGTTTTAAGCCGTCTCATATAAATGTTATATGCTTAAACGATAAGTCCAAGGAATATGTAATAGGGAGAATGTGATCTAAAGAAGTTAGATTCATGAGACCATTCTCTTTCGAATACATATCCTAAAAGTTCCTGATCATAGGATTGCCAATTGGGCATTGACAGTCCGTTAAGATCAGTACGTCCTATGTCTTCTCTAAGGGAGAGTGACTGGTCTCGAGCCAATGGTGTGACTGACACCAAGACAAGTACGTAGGTGCTCAATAGAGAATGAGTCCACTGAACGCGATCAACGAGGAGTTCTCATACTCATGTCACATGAGAACTCCTGGTTGGGATAATGCAAAGTAGTCCTTTGACCTGAGGCATCATAGTTGTCTTGTGGTTAGGTCCTTGATCTTTGGCTATGTCAAAGTCACTCCATCAGAGGGTGTCCACGGCATAGTTGGGGTTAAGCCACTTAGCCATGGAGGCAAGTGAATGTGCAACAAGGGATCTCTAACCTTCAAACGTTGAGGGAGAATACTCTATGATATGATTTAGAATCTCTTGCCAGAGTATGAATGAGATTTAGGAAGTTGTTCCAAATCACATTCAAGGTAATCATATAAGTAAGAGAATCACATTGGATAGTAGACATGAATAAACTATTAAACCAAACAATGTGGTCAAGAGTATTGTATTAGAGAAAGACCGTATTGCATTGTAATCCCAAACTGAATAG
The DNA here is from genome assembly GCA_024362995.1 of Heteromeles arbutifolia. Classification (NCBI taxonomy): domain Eukaryota; kingdom Viridiplantae; phylum Streptophyta; class Magnoliopsida; order Rosales; family Rosaceae; genus Heteromeles; species Heteromeles arbutifolia. Next base: position 22,948,016 of record JANCRC010000012.1, read on the forward strand.
GTTCTCCAACCTCTTCTGATTAGCTTGGGTAGCCATGACATACTGCTAGGTGTCACTCATGGCTTGTGGAAGCCTTGAAGATGTATAATCACTAAAGGGAGAATTGAAAGTAAGTTTCAATTCACAATCGATTAGTAAGAGTTCTAATCGCCCACTGCCTCGCTAAAAGGAACCTAATGGATCGCACACCATGTAAGGTAATGATTGAAGGATATAACGAAGATGAGTAAGGATAATTAAATGGTTTAATTATTTATGGCTAGGATTAATTAATATGTTAATTAATCAAATGAATAAGTTCGTTTTAGACCTCGGGTTAGTTTTGGGCCTCATGGCCCAATGGGCTTCGAATGTCAAGCCCATTAACTTAAGTTGTATGACAACTTTTATGACTTGAGATTTAAAAGGGCCCAAACAGCCCAATGCCTGTGGTAGGCCGGCCATGTGATGAAAAATAGGGTTTTGTTCTTTTAGTCACTTAAGTGAAGTGACTATATGAAGAACTTTATAGCCAAAATTCATTTAGGGTTTCTTTTGGAGAAAAATTGGAGAGAACATGTCTCTCCCTTTCTCTCTAGGAGACCGGGCCCCTTGGAGGGGATTAGCTAGCAATCCTTCCTCCTCCAAGGTCACTCATCTTCTTCCTTTACCATCCTTGGTGTCGAAAATTAGAGGTCTCCTACCTTGGGTACTTTTGGAGAATCAATTTTTCCATCCATATCCATGGAGCCAAGAAGTAAGGAGACAAAGGAAAGAAGGCCCTCACATGGGTGATTAACCTTTGCTAAGCAAAGAGGTGCTTCAAAGGTATAAAAGTTTCTCAACTCCTTTCTTTAAGATTTAAGTTGAGTTTTGGTTCACCATAACTACTAGGCTTTGAATTTCATGGGTAATGTTTTGTTTTGAGTGCATACAAGCATGATTCCGCCTTTAAATGTTAATTGCATGCCATAGATGTTGCTCAAATGAACATGTTTTTCACAAATTTTCCTTCACATCCATCCACCACCACAAATCACCACTAAAACTCACCACCAAACCCTTGTGCCGCAGCAAAGAAGAAGGAGGAAGGCCTTGAATGTGCCTGCCATTCAAGTTTGGATTGCTGGAGCATTCTAGGTGTTTTCTTTCTTTTGTTTTCAATGTATAAATCTGTTTACCTTTGTTTTGCGATTATGAGGAACTAAGCCCTTTTGCCTAGGGGGCTATTAAATACCATGATTATACTTGCAATATAAATTTATTACCTTCAGTTGTGATTTCATAAATTGTGAATGCAATTTGCTTAACTGCTTGATTGATAACTTATTCTTGTATGTTGATTAAGAGGGCCCGCTTAGTTTGCATGCATGAATTTGATGCTAGAATATAAGGGAGTTTCACCTAATAGTTATGAATTTATATTCATGTGTAGTGGAGGTCGCTTATAAACGATCGCGTTAAGTAATTCCTAGCAGGAGTATCATGCGTTCATAATTACGAATGCCTTGTCAATGCTTATGATTTCCATAGAACTTAATGATCTTTGATTGTATCTCTATTATGCGTTCTAGCCGGGGACTATTGAAGAATAATTTGGTTGCAGATGAGTTCATCCAATTCAATGACGTTAGGAAAATTTGATGGTTAATTTGTGCGTGCACGATTAACTTGAGGCATTGAGGTTCGTGGTTTATTGAAAGAAACAACTGGAAATTGATTTGTATGCAAGTGTGTCATGTGTGGAGAACAACCGTCTAGCTAGCCCATCATCCATCAATTCACCCAATTTCGTCCAAACTTTGTTTAGTTTATGCAATCTGTTTAGTTTAATTAATTTCGTTTAAACCCAATCCCCATTTAATTAAGTGTGTTAGATTAGTTAGAAGTGTGTTTAAATCTGTCCAATTTAGTGTTTTGAGTCTTAGTAGTTTAGAATTCGTCCAAATAACTCTTTAGAGTCTGTTTTGAGTCTTTTTGGTTGTTTTAAGCTATTTTGAGTCTTTTAAGTTTGTTTTGAGTCTTTAGAGTCTAGTTAAGTGTTTTTCAGTTTGTTTTTGTGTTTTAAGTCAGTTTAGAGTTGATTAGTAATCCCTCCTAATCCCTAGCCTAGAACGATCCCTACTTGCATCTTTACTACAACTGTCAACAAGAGGGTTTAATTTGTGTGCTGTTTTAGATCGCATCAAATTTTTGGCGCCGTTGCCCGGGATTAGCAACTTTGCTAATCCCCTTTGTTTCCTTTTTCGTGTCTTTTGTTTTTGTTGCTGACTTTGTTTTTGTTTGTGTTTCTATTTGTGTCTTTTACTTTTGATATTTGATATAGTTTTCATTCTTTGATTTCAGGTACTAGAGTAGTAAGACATGTATTTTGCTAACATTCAAGTTCAATTGGCGAATCTTACTTCTCAATTGTCACAGATTGCCGAAAGAACTTCAATGCACACTGCCCCTACATTTGATGTACCCTATGGGCAAGGATATCAAACTCATCAATTCATTGCGAATGGAGGTGGTTGGGGTTATCAAGGCCATGACCAATCAAGGGACAACATGTTTTCCAACACTTACAATTCAGATTTGAGTGATCATTCAAACTCTATGTGGTGGGAATCTCAACAAGTTCAACCCAAAAGATATTGGCAGCCGTATGAGGAATTTTATTCAAGACCTATGCAGCCACCACAGCCTTCCCCACAACAATTCCAATCGAATTCAAGTATGTCCATGAATTATAATCAAATTCATGATCAATTAATTTCTTTTACGCAGGGCTCACAACAAGAAGAATATTCACAGCCATCTGAGGAGTTCTATTGCACTCAAATTTAAACCCTATCAATGTAGTATGAGTAAGTAGGGATCGTTCTAGCCGGGGATTAGAAGGGATGCTAATCTACACTAATTAAACTTTAAAACACTAAACTAGACTCAATTAACTCAAAACAGCAAATAGAACTGAAACTAGACAGTTTCTGGACTCTAGACACTCAAAACAAGCTAATTAGACTTAAAACACACAAAACAGATTCTTTAGACTCAAAACTAACACCTAAGATTGATTTGAACGAAATTAAGACTCTAATTGACTCAAAAGACTAAGAGACTCAAGATTTGACGACTTTAGACTCTACTAACACAAACTAAAAGCAAGGGATTGGTTTTGAACGAATTTAAACTTAAACAAACAAAATTGTAAAGACAACTTAAAAAGACACGAAATTGGTGATTTAAATGGGTGAATGGCTAGCTAGAGGGTCCTTCTCCACACATGACACATATGCAACACAAATCGATTTCCAGTTATTCTTTCTATAAACCATGAATGACAATGCCCCAAATTAATTGTATTGAACTAATTAATTCTCAGATTTCCCTAGATTCATTGAATTGAATGGATGACGCATTACAACCAAATTATTCTTTATTAAGCTCCCTAACTATGAAAAGCATGATAGAGACACGAAACAAAGATCATTAAGCTTTGTGAAAATCATAAGCATTGACAAGGCATTCGTGACTCTGAAAAGCATGACACTCCTGCCAGGAATTTACTTAACGCGATTGTGACTAGCAACCTCCACTACTTGTAAATATAAGTTTGTAACTATTAGATGAAACTCCCTTATATTTTAGCATCAAATCCTAGCATGCAAACTAAGTGTGCACCCTTAAACAACATACAAGAATAAGTTTTAATCAAACAGTTAAGCAAATTGCATTCACGATTTATGAAACAATAACTGGATGTAATCAATTCATGTCACACATATGTTCATGGCTTTGAATTCTCCCCTAGCTAAAACGAGTTTAGTTCCTCAATGTCGCAATTAAACAAAGATAACTTAAATTAAACATTGAAAACAAAGGATAGAATACACCTAGAAACGCTCTAGCAATCCAACGTCTTGAATGGCAAGCACAGCTCCTGATGGCTCATTCCTTCTCCTTCCTTGCAAAGCTGGGGCACAAGAGGTTGTGTGGTAGATGGTGTGGTGGATGGATGTAGGTGAGTTATGGTAGAGGGTGGTGGTCTGAATGGTGCAACAAAATAGTGTATTTATAGGCCTAGGGATTACTTGGCCTAGGTTGTCAAGGAAAAGGATTTAGGACTCCAAACCAAAAAGGAAAAGGCCATCTAGAAAGGTTGGGGCGCCAGATTTTTAGGGCTTCTAAAAAGGAGTGTTGTGGCATGTTTCTAGAACAAAAAGGCCTCCTAAAAATAGGTTTTAGGCATCCTAATATGAAAAGGAGTCCCTCTTGCAACTGGAATTAAGGTAGGATAAGATTAGGATAGGATAAGATAAGATAAGGTAAGATAAGGTTAGTTTCGATAAGATAAGGTTTTATATAATGTTCCTCCTTTTTAGCTGATTCCTTATCTTCAATGACTTGAATTAATTTCTTCAACACTTTTGCACATTCCTAGCCTCTCTTGAACTTCAATTTCGTCCATCCATCGTGCTCCATACTTGTGCTATCCATTCCAAGCCCAAAAATGCTCCAAAACACTCCAAAATGCATCTTTTTGCCAACTTTGCCAATTTGACCTACAAACATACGAAAATAGCTTAAAACACTATAATAAGTAGAAACTAACTAAGAAAATGCAAGGAAACAAGCTAACAAAGTCGCATAAATATGCTCCTATCAATGTGGTGGGAATCTCAACAAGTTCAACCCGAAGGATAATGGCAGCCATATAAGGAGTTTTATTCAAGACCTATGCAGCCACCACAGCCTTCCCCACAACAATTCCAATCGAATTCAAGTATGTCCATGAATTATAATCAAATTCTTGATGAATTAATTTCTTTTACGCAGGGCTCACAACAAGAAGAATATTCCCAGCCATCTGAGGAGTTCTATCAATAGCCATATGAACCACCACAGCCTCCACCACAATCTGCCCAAACAAATTTAGGTATGTCTTTGGATAATGATCAAATTATTCAATTACTCACTTCTTTGTCTCAAGGACAAGAAAATCAAAACAAAGCGATGCAAATTCAAGACAAAAGGATGGACCATTTGGAAAAGCAAATTGGACAGATAGCGGAATTCGTGGTACAAATTCAAGAACAAAGTGAACTTTCCAATTTAAGCGTTGTAAATCCAAAGGGAGAATTTGAAATTGCTAAAGCTCTCACCTCGGCAAGTGGCATGGAGGCTGAAGATGAACCCAAGACGTCTGAACCAAGCCAAAACATGGATGAACAGCTGCTAATTGAGGAGGAGGAGTAAGAAATACCCTTGTCGAAACATATCTGATAGGAGCATATTTATGCGATTTAGTTAGTGTATTTTCTTGCATTTACTTAGTTATTTGTTGCTTATTATGGTGTCTTAAGTCATTTTCGTGTGTTTGTAGGTCCAAGAAGCAAAGTTGGCAAAAAGATGCAATTTGGAGCATTTTAGAGCAGTTTTAGAATGGATATCACAAGTTTGGAGAAATGTGCAAAAGAGTTGAAGAAATTAATTCATGTCAAAGAAGATAAGGAATCAGCTACAAAGAAGGAGACTTATCCAAAACATTATCCAAACTACCTTATCTTAACCTTATCTTATCCAAACTACCTTATCTTGTCCTATCCTAATCCTTTCTTAACTTAATTCCTGCTGCAAAAGGGTTTTAATTTCAGTTTCGGAGACATAAGAACCTGATTTCTAGGAACCTCATCCTCTCCTACAAAGGTGCCGCACCTTTGTCCTTGATCCCTTGGGTTTTTGACCTTCTAGATGTCCTATTTCCTGCTGGGAATACATAACCTTTTCCCTTTAGGATTGTGTTATTATTTTCCTAAACAAACTACATTTTGCAATCCTTTTCCTACACTAAATGTTTGTGCCGCACCTCCTCCTATAAATATACCCTTTTGCTGCACCATTCAGTCACACCACCATCTATCATTCACACATCTCTACACTACAATCAGCCATACACCCTCTTGTGCCGCAACTTGCAAGGAAGGAAGGAATTTGGAGCGTTTTCTAGGTGTTTTCTATTCTTTGTTTCAATGTTTGATTTTATTTATATTTGTTTGATTGCGAACATGAGGAACTAATTTCTTTATAGTTAGAGGCGAATTCAAAGCCATGGACATATGATTTATATGAATTGATTTCCTCCAGTTATGATTTCATGAATCGTGAATGTGGTTTACTTATCTGTTTTATTGAGAACTTGTTCTTGTGTGTTGATTAAGGAGGCCTACTTAGTTTGCATGCATGAATTCGATGCTAAAATATAAGGGAGTTTCACCTAATAGTTACAAACTTATATTTACAAGTAGTGGAGGTTGCTAGTCATGATCGTGTTAAGTAAATTCCTGGCATGAGTGTCATGCTTTTCATGGTCATGAATGCCTTGTCAATGCTTATGATTTTCACAAAGCTTAATGATCTTTGTTTCGTGTCTCTATCAAGCTTTTCATAGTTAGGCAGCTTAATAAAGAATGATTTGGGTTGTCCTATGCTTTTCATCCAATTCAATGAGTCTAGGGAAATCTGAGAATTAATTAGTTCTACACAATTAATTTGGGGCATTGTCATTCATGGTTCGTTGAAAGAATAACTGGAAGTCGATTTATATACATATGTTCATATGTGGAGAAGGACCCTCTACCTAGCCATTCACCATTTAATTCACCCAAATTCGTACCAACCTTTGTTTAGTGTCTTAATCAGTTTGTTTTTACTTTAAATTCGTCAAAAACCCAATCCCCTTTACTTTCTTGTGTCAACTTAGTTAGAATCTGTTTAATTTTGTGTCTTTTAGCATTTTGAGTCAAGTTAAAGTTAGAATTCGTCCAAATAACTCCCTAGTGTCTGTTTCGAGTCTATTTGGTTGTTTTAAGCTGTTCTGAGTCTTTTCAGTTTGTTTTGAGTCTTGTAAGTCTAATCTAGTGTTTTAGAGTTTAATTAGTTTAGATTAGCATCCCTTCTAATCCCCAGCTAGAACGATCCCTACTTACATATACTACATTGATAGGGTTTAAATTTGAGTGCAATTTAATTTCACATCAAATTTTTGGCGCCGTTGCCGGGGATTAGCAAATTTGCTAATCCCCCGTGGTGCTAATCCCCCGTGTTTCTGTTTGTGTTTTTGTTTTTACGTTTTAGTTTTTGATTTTGTTTTGTTCTGTTTTCTTTGTTTCAGGTACTAGAAATGGTAATTGTAAACATTCAAGCTCAATTGGCGAAACTTACTTCTCAATTGTCACAGATTGCCGAAAGAACTTCAATGCACACTGCCTCTACATTTAATCTACCCTATGGGCAAGGACATCAAACTCATCAATTCACTGCGAATGGAGGTGCTTGGGGTTATCAAGGCCATAACCAATCAAGGGGCAACATGTTTTCCAACACTTACAATTCCGATTGGAGAGATTATTCAAATTATATGTGGGGGGAACCTCAACAATTTCAACAAGCTGGATATTGGCAGCAAGAGGAGGAATTCTATTCAAGATCTGCATAGCCACCACAACCTCATATACAATATGCCCAACCCAACTTAGGTTCATCAATAGATTATGATCAAATTCTTGATGAATTAAATTCTTTGGCGCAGGGTTCACAAAATCAAGCTAAGGAAGTTTAACAAGGAGAATATTGGCAGCCATATGAGGAATCGAATTCAAGTATGCCTATGTGTTATGATGAAATTCGTGACGTACTAACCTCTTTGAAGCAGGGCTCACAACAAGAAGGGTATTGGCAGCCCTTTGAGGAGATCTATCAAAAGCCATATGAACCACCACAGCCTCAACCATATTCGGCCCAACCAAGTTCAAGTTCGTCAATAGATAATGATAAAATTCTTGAGTTACTCACTTCTTTATCTCAGGGACAAGAAAATCAAAACAAAAGGGTGGACCATTTGGAAAAGCAAATTGGGCAGATTGCAGAGCTCATGGTACAAATTCAAGAACAACGTGAACTCTCCAACTCAACTATTGCAAATTCGAAGGAAGATTTTGAAATCCATGATGCTATCACTTTGGGAAGTGCTATGGAGGTTGGAGCTGACCTAAAAACGTCCAAACATAGCCTAGAAGTGGATGAGGAGCTGTTGATTGAGGAAGACATGGCCAGGGTAGAACAACCCTTGCCGCAGCCCCCTAAGCCCTCTCAACCACCCACCACAAGTAAGGACGTCCCAAATTCAATTCATTCTAATGTTATTCCTCCGAATGCACCTTTTGCTCACAGGTTCATGATTTCTAAGAACGAAGAAAGTGAAAAAGACATCGTGGAAGCCTTCCCAAAGGTGCCAAGTACTATCCCGATTCTTGTTACAACAAATCCAGTTCCAAAATGTGTGAAATTTTTGAAGAGAATTGTACCTCAAGAAGAATGATTCAAAAGAAAGAAGTGGCTGGAGAATATGTAGAATGCATCAAAAAGGATGTTCGTGAGACAACAAAGCCCAAAGAAGTTGAATTTTATGACACGGGACAAGCCACAACTCTCAAAACACCAAATCTGGCTGAATTTTCTAGTCCTACAACTTTCGAAGGGGTGTTTATTCTTGAGTTCACGTCGGAGCACACAGGTAAGCCACCTCCCCGAATTTCAATTTTGTTTTATACTAATATGTTGTTAATGATTCAGGCACCCACTCTAGAATTTAAACCATTACCGGATCATTTCAAGTATCACCTCCCATTCAAAGATCAATTCCATGCCGTGGACCCTAATGAAGCTTAAAAGGAGGTATTGTCCGGCTGAAAGACGTTAAAGCAAGCACTTCTTGGGAGGCAACCCATGCAAATAACGAAGACCTAGGAATCTCCGACCCTACAACCAGATTTGCGTTTCTAAACCCTACTCTTTATTGCTTTTACTTTGCCATTATTGTCATGTTTGTTAGTTGTGTTGTTTGCTTGCTTGTGTGTGAGTCTATGTTTGAAACATTGAGGACAATGTTTGGTTTAAGTGTTGGGGGGGGGGGTAAACAAAGTGTTTTTGTTGAAAATTCGTGGGTTTTTATCACCTAGCATTTCTAAAGTTGTTTTCACTGTTTTTAAGTGTTTTATTGTGTTTTGAAGTGTTTTTATGTGTCTTGAAAGAGAAAATATGAAAATTTGAAAAGAAAAAAAAAATTTCGAAAAAGTTTTGAAAAATACCAAAAAGAGTCGTTTGTAAGTCGTTTTTGTGTGTTGTGTCTGAGGGTACCTTCCAACACAATGATGAGGATTTGGTTTTTAATTGCATGACTGTAAAGAAAGTTACAAACATGGATTGAAGTTTAATATGCTCTTTGGTTTATGCTTGGTTATAGTTGACATTCATGAATTCACATGTAATCACAAAAAGGATAAAATTAGTTTTTGTAACGTGCTTGAAGGAAGAAACTCAAACTAACGCTACAACCTTGAGAGACTTGAGCCTATACGTTCTTTGGAGAGTTATTCATCTTGACATTCTTTGTTTTCTAAAGTCGTTGCATGATCTCATCATTCTTTGCTTGGTTGCTACTTAGAATGCGTTTCATCATTTAGTTCCAAATACTAGAACTCATGCCCGTTTCATTCAAAGCATGAAATTGATTAGCATAACAAATAACAAGATGAAGTTGTTTAGTTAAAACCAGAGCCAAAAAGCCTTAACCCTTTGCATATGTATTGTAGGTTTAACCCCTTTCGAGCCATAATTAGCCTATTTTCTTTGTTAGCCCACATTATCCTTACCTAGCCTAGAATAGGACTATCCATACCCTTGTTCTTAAATAATAGTGGAGCATGACTTAGAGGAATTCCTTTTGATGTACAATTTGCAGAAAAATAAGTGTGGGGGAAGGTTGTACAATGTTGTGTGCCAAAATAAACAAGAAGGGCAAGGGTAGAAGAAAAAAACAAAAAGAAAAAAAACAAGAAGAAAATTCGTGAGAGAAAGAAAAGGAAAAGAAAAGTATGTGAAAAAGTGTGAAAAGTGTTCAAAATAAGTGAGGATAAGCTCACAAGTGTTGGTTGTTGAAGAAAGGGTCCAAAAAGTTGAATTTGGCCCTAAGTATGTGTGATCTTCCCTTTATGTATCAAAGTTTGTGGCTGCGTTTCAGAAGGGAGTTCTAAGTGTCATATTCATTACTTTGCTTGCTATTGCTTTAAGAACGTTTGTTTTCCTTACCTTTCTTTGTTAGCCAATACCTTAGCCCCGTTATAATCCCTAGACTTCTATCTTGATTGTTATGTGTTTCAATATGTGGAGTTTGGGATTGGTATGAGCATATGGTATCCCTGGTTCTCGCATCTAAGATGTAGCATTCCATTCATGAGATCATATCTAAACATGCTTAATAACTCCAGAAATTGCTTTCTTTGTTATAAACATATGTGAGTGTTCGTTTTCATGTTTACATCAATCTTCTCACATATACCTAGAATAGGGAGTGTAATCAGAAAGTCTGAGTGAAAATAGAGTGCATATCTAGTAAGGAATTGAGGGATTCTCTAAGGCATGTTACTACATTCAAAAAGTTGTTTTAATTGATTAAATGCGAGCTAGTGAGTAGTAACTATGATTAAGTATGTGCTCGAGAGTAAGGATAACTAAAATCTATGTGAGTAATGATTTTTAATATGTTATGTTCCATTGGAAATCCCTGAGGTGAACGTTGGAAGGTTTTGTTTTGTTGTTTTGTTTTGCTCGAGGACTAGCAAAAGCTAAGTGTGGGGGAATTTGATAGGAGCATATTTATGCAATTTAGTTAGTGTGTTTTCTTGCATTTACTTAGTTATTTGTTGCTTATTATGGTGTCTTAAGTCATTTTCGTGTGTTTGTAGGTCCAAGAAGCAAAGTTGGCAAAAAGATGCAATTTGGAGCATTTTAGAGCAGTTTTGGGCTTAGAATGGATATCACAAGTTTGGAGCATGATGGATGGACGAATTTGAAGTTCAAGAGAGGCTAGGAATGTGCAAAAGAGTTGAAGAAATTAATTCAAGTCAAAGAAGATAAGGAATCAGCTACAAAGAAGGAGAATTATCCAAAACATTATCCAAGCTACCTTATCTTAACCTTATCTTATCCAAACTACCTTATCTTATCCTATCCTAATCCTTTCTTAACTTAATTCCTGCTGCAAAAGGGTTTTAATTTCAGTTTAGGAGACATAAGAACCTGATTTCTAGGAAACTCATCCTCTCCTACAAAGGTGCCGCACCTTTGTCCTTGATCCCTTGGGTTTTTGACCTTCTAGATGTCCTATTTCCTGCTGGGATTACATAACCTTTTCCCTTTAGGATTGTGTTATTATTTTCCTAAACAAACTACATTTTGCAATCCTTTTCCTACACTAAATGTTTGTGCCGCACCTCCCCCTATAAATATACCCTTTTGATGCACCATTTAGTCACACCACCATCTATCATTCACACATCTCTACACTACAATCAGCCATACACCCTCTTGTGCCGCAACTTGCAAGGAAGGAAGGAATTTGGAGCGTTTTCTACGTGTTTTCTATTCTTTGTTTCAATGTTTGATTTTATTTATATTTGTTTGATTGTGAACATGGGGAACTAATTTCTTTATAGTTTAATTTCTTTATAGTTAGAGGCGAATTCAAAGCCATGGACATATGTTTTATATGAATTGATTTCCTCCAGTTATGATTTCATGAGTCGTGAATGTGGTTTACTTATCTGTTTTATTGAGAACTTGTTCTTGTGTGTTGATTAAGGAGGCCTACTTAGTTTGTATGCATGAATTTGATGCTAAAATATAAGGGAGTTTCACCTAATAGTTACAAACTTATATTTACAAGTAGTGGAGGTTGCTAGTCACGATCGCATTAAGTAAATTCCTGGCAGAAGTGTCATGCTTTTCATGGTCACGAATGCCTTGTCAATGCTTATGATTTTCACAAAGCTTAATGATCTTTGTTTCGTGTCTCTATCATGCTTTTCAGAGTTAGGGAGCTTAATAAAGAATGATTTGGGTTGTCGTATGCTTTTCATCCAATTCAATGAGTCTAGGGAATTCTGAGAATTAATTAGTTCTACACAATTAATTTGGGGCATTGTCATTCATGGTTCGTTGAAAGAATAACTGGAAATCGATTTATATACATATGTTCATGTGTGGAGAAGGACCCTCTAACTAGCCATTCACCCTTTAATTCACCCAAATTCGTACCAACCTTTGTTTAGTGTCTTAATCAGTTTGTTTTTACTTTAAATTCGTCAAAAACCCAATCCCCTTTACTTTCTTGTGTCAACTTAGTTAGAATCTGTTTAATTTTGTGTCTTTTAGCATTTTGAGTCAAGTTAAAGTTAGAATTCGTCCAAATAACTCCCTACTGTCTGTTTTGAGTCTATTTGGTTGTTTTAAGCTGTTTTGAGTCTTTTAAGTTTGTTTTGAGTCTTGTAAGTCTAGTCTAGTGTTTTAGAGTTTAATTAGTTTAGATTAGCATCCCTTCTAGTCCCCGGCTAGAACGATCCCAACTTACACATACTACATTGATAGGGTTTAAATTTGAGTGCAATTTAATTTCAGATCACTATCCTAGCTCCACCACCCTTGCCGCAGACCCCTAGTGCTTCTAAGCCATCCATTCAAGGTAAGTTGGGTTCAAATTCAATTCAATCTAATGTTATTCCTCCAAATGTACCCTTTCCTCGCAGGTTCATGACTTCCAAGGATGAAGAGAATGAAAAAGACATCGTGGAAGCCTTCCCAAAGGTGCAAAGTGATATCCCAATTCTTGATGCACCAAATCAAATTCCAGAATGTGTTGAATTTCTTAAAGAACCTGGTACATCAAGAAGAATGATTCAAGAGAAAGAAGTGGTTGGAGAATATGTAGAATGCATCAAAGAGGATGTTCATGAGACAACAAAACCCAAACAAGTCACAACCATCACATTCAATCTGGCCAAGTGCAAAGTTCCTGAAACTTTCAAAGATGTGGTGTTTGTCATTGAGTTTGTGTCGGAGCAAGCAAGTAATCCATCTTCTCCAATTTCAATTTTGTTTTCTACTAACTTGCTGATTTTAATGATTCAGGCACCCACACTAGAATTTAAACCATTGCCGGATCATTGCAAATATCACCTCCCCTTCAAAGATAAATTCCATGCCGTGGCCTCCAATGAAGCTTAATTGGAGGTATCGTCCGGCTGCACGACGTTAAAGCAAGCGCTTCTTGGGAGGCAACCCATGCATTTGAATAAAGAAGAACTTGGAATCGCTCCACAAGCAGATTTGCGTCCCTAAACCCTTCTTTTTACTGCATTTATCTTGCCATGTTTACTTCATTGTTGTTTGCTTGTTTTCTGTGAGTTTGTGCTTGAAACATTGAGGACGATGTTTGATTTAAATGTGTGGGGGAGGGGTAACAAAGTGTTTTTGATGCAAATTCGTGAGATTTGATCACCCATCACTTCTAATGTTGTTACTCACTGTTTTTAAGTGTTTTTAGTATGTTTTGAGGTGTTTTAGTGTGCTTCGAAGTAAAAATACGAAAATTTGAAAAAAAAAATCAGTTTTTGAAGTGTTTTTAGAGTCATTTTGGTGTGTTTAGGTACCTTCCAACACAATGATGAGGATTTGGTTTTTAATTGCATGACTGTTAAAGACAGTTACAAATATAGATTCAAGTTTGATATGCTCTTTAGTTGATGCTTAGTTGTAGTTGTCGTTTATGAATTCACATGTAATCACAAAGGAATAAATCAGTTTTTGTAACATGCTTGAAGGAAGTAACTCACACTAATGCTACAACCCTGAGAGACTTGAACCTATACTTCTTTGGAGAGTTATTAATCTGTAATTCATTGTTTTCTAAAGTCGTTGAATGATCTCATTATTCTTTGCTTGGTTGCTACTTAGAATGCGTTTTCATCATTATGGAACCAAATACTAGAACTTATCCCGTTTCATTCAAAGCATGACTTTGAATTGCATAACACATATCAAGATGAAGTTGTTTAGTTGCCACCAAAGCCAAACAGCCGTACCCCTTTTCCATATGTTTTGTAGGTTTAACCCTTTTGAGCCTTATTTAGCCTATTTTCGTTGTTAGCCCCATTGTCCTTACCTAGCCTAGAATAGGACTTTCCATACCCTTGTTCTTAAAGGATAGTGAAGCATGACTTAGAGGGAATTCCTTTTGATCTACTATATGCAGAAAAACAAGTGTGGGGGAAGAGATTTTCATGCAAAAGAAAAAGAAAAAGAAAAGTGTGTAAAAAGAAAAGAAAAAGAAAGAAAAAGAGTTGAAAAATAAGTGAAAAAGAGTTCACAAGTGTTGGTTGTTGAAGAAAGGGTCCAAAAGTTTGAATTTGACCCTAAGTGTTGCATGAATCTTCCCTTTGTGTTTAAGTTGATTTCTGCATTAAAAAATGAATTCTAAGTGATTTCATTGCTTGGCTTTACTATTTCTTTAAGAACTTTTGTTTATCCCTAACCTTTCTTTGTTAGCCAAATACCCTTAACCCCGTTACAACCCTTAGACTTCAATCTTGAGTGTTATGTGCTCAATATGTGGAGTTTGGGATTGGTATGAGCATATAGTGTCCCTGGTTCTCACATCTAAGTAGTAGCATTCCGTTCATGAGATCATATTCATATGAACATTAATAACTCTAGAAAAATGCTTTCTTTGCTATAAGATATGTGAGTGTTCATTTTCATGTTTACATCAATCTTCTCACATATACCTAGTGTAGGGAGTGTAGTCAGAAAATCTGAGTGAAAATTAAGTGCATATCTAGTAAGGAATTGAGGGAATTCTCTAAGGCATGTTACTACATTCAAAATGTTGTTTTAATTGATTAAATGTGAATGGTGACTGCGATTAAGTATGCTCGAGGGTAAGGATGCCTAAAATCTATGTAAGTAGTGATTTTTAGCATGTCATGTTGCATTGAAAATCCCTAAGGCAAATATTGGAAGGTTTAGATTGTGTTTTGTTTGTTTTGTTTTGCTCGAGGACTAGCAAAAGCTAAGTGTGGGGGTATTTGTTAGGAGCATATTTATGCGACTTGGTTAACTTATTTCCTTGCATTTAGGTTGTTAGTTCTTAGTTATTTTAGTATTTTAAGCTATTTTGGTGTGTTTGTAGGTCCAAAGGGCTAAAGTGGCAAGAAATTGCATTTTGGTGTCTTTTGGAGCAGTTTTGGGCTTGGAATGGATATCACATGCTTGGAGCAAGGTGGATGAATGTAATTGAAGTTCAAGAAGGATTAGGAATGTGTTTGAAGACTTCAGTCAAATATTTTGAAGAAAGGAATCAGTTTAGAAGAAGGAATGTTAGCCAAGTTTCCAGATTTGGTCCTAATCCGAATTTAATTTAATTCCTGCTGCAAGGGGGGATTATTTTCAGTTTAGGACACTAAATAAATGATTCTAGAAGACCTATTCCTATCCCAATTACTTGCCGCACCACATTCCCCTTTCCCTTTCCTTTGCCGTGCAAGGCAAACACTTTCCCTTTCTTTCTAGGCCTACTGCACCCTACTCACCCTTTTTCTAATCGGATTCTGATTTGTTACCCTTTTTCTGGAGGATTTGGAGTCCTAAACCTTTCCAATTTAATTCTAAGTCGTGCCCTTTCTTTCCCTTATAAATAAAGAGCTTTGCCGCACATCAAAGGGCTCCCTGGACCACACTACACACTTTCTGCCAAAAATCCACCGTCCATCCTTCACCATAACTCACCTACATCCATCCACCACCATAAATCACCACTAAAACTCACCACCATACCCTTGTGTCGCAGCAAAGAAGATAGAGGAAGGCCTTGGACGTGCCTGCCATTCAAGTTTGGATTGCTGGAGCATTCTAGGTGTTTTCTTTCTTTTGTTTTCAATGTATAAATATGTTTACCTTTGTTTTGCGATTATGAGGAACTAAGCCCTTTTTGCTAGGGGGTTATTCAATAGCATGATTATACTTGCAATATAAATTGATTACCTTCAGTTATGATTTCATAAATTGTGAATGCAATTTGCTTAACTGCTTGATTGATAACTTATTCTTGTATGTTGATTAAGAGGGCCCGCTTAGTTTGCATGAATGAATTTGATGCTAGAATATAAGGGAGTTTCACCTAATAGTTATGAACTTATATTCATGTGTAGTGGAGGTCGCTTATAAACGATCGCGTTAAGTGAATTCCTGGCAGGAGTATATTGCGTTCATAGTTACGAATGTCTTGTCAATGCTTATGATTCTCATAGAACTTAATGATCTTTGATTGTATCTCTATTATGCGTTCATGTAGGGGACTATTGAAGAATAATTTGGTTGCAGATGCATTCATCCAATTCAATGACTTTAGGAAAATCTGATGGTTAATTTGTGCGTTCACGATTAACTTGGGGCGTTGAGGTTCATGGTTTATTGAAAGAAACAACTGGAAATTGATTTGTATGCAAGTGTGTCAAGTGTGGAGAATAACCCTCTAGCTAGCCCATCATCCATCAATTTACCCAATTTCATCCAAACTTTGTTTAGTTTATGCAATCTGTTTAGTTTAATTATTTTCGTTCAAACCCAATCCCCCTTTAAATAAGTGTGTTAGATTAGTTAGAAGTGTGTTCAAATCTGTCCAATTTAGTGTTTTGAGTCCTACTAGTTTAGAATTCGTCCAAATAACTCTTTACAGTCTGTTTTGAGTCTTTTTGGTTGTTTTAAGCTATTTTGAGTCTTTTAAGTTTGTTTTGAGTCTTTAGAGTCTAGTTAAGTGTTTTTAAGTTTGTTTTTGTGTTTTTAAGTCAGTTTAGAGTTGATTAGCAATCCCTCCTAATCTTCGGCCTAGAACGATCCCTACTTGCATATTTACTACAACTGTAACAAGAGGGTTTAATTTGTGTGTTGTTTTACATCGCATCAATCTGGTTGCTGAAGCTAGAATTCCATCTTCTCCTCGTTTGAACACATGGGTTGCCTTCCAAGAAGCGCTTGCGTTAACGTCTTTCAGCCGGACGATACCTCCTTTTAAGCTCCATCTTAGCCCCCGGCATGAAGGGGTACATCGTCCACGACATGCTCCTCAAAACTTCCATACATTGGATCTATAAACGGCATGGGATAATGATCCTTCCTGATTGTGGCATTGAGCTTCCTAAAGTCAATGTAAAGTGTCCGACCACCTTGAATTCGATTAGGTACCTGCACCAAAGAAGGTAACAACTTATTAGTCGAAATGGGAATTGGAATTGGAGGAGGAAACTCACCAATGTACTGTGATGAAGTGGCAGCACTGTCAACAGATGCACAAGGTGTGCTCTCGGCCAGATTTGGGTGTTTGAGGGTTGTGGCTATGCAATCCTTGTGCTTCACTCCAATTCCTTCTTCGTTGGTGGTTCGAAATGCATCTTTCTTGATTGGTGCTGAATGTTCATGCCCTTTATTTTTTATTACATCAATAACAAAATAGGAACGAACGTCATTAGTATTCTCAATAGATTCAGAAACTTTGAAGTTAATCATATCGCCACCAAATGCCATAGTTACTACTCCTTTGCCGCACCATTCAGAGACTCTACACTTTCTGTCGCAGCCTATCCCCATCCATTCCATCCACCTATCTACCTATCCATCCTCTACCTCCCATCACCACCCATTCTACACACCTTTAACCCCTTGTGTCGCAGCTTTACAATGGAAGAATGAGAGGATTACCTTGGAGCCGTGCCTAGCCATTCAAGACGTTGGATTGTTGGAGCGTTTCTAGGTGTAATCTATCTTTGTTTTCAATGTTTAGATCTGATTATCTTTGTTTAGTTGAAAGTATGAGGAACTAGCTTTGTTTTAGCTAGGGGAAAATTTGAAAACCATGAATATACATGTGATATGAGTTGATTACTTTTAGTTATTATTTCATAAATTGTGAATGCAATTTGCTTAACTGTTTGATTCAAAACTTATTCTTGTATGTTGATTAAGGAGGCCTACTTAGTTTGCATGCATGAATTTGATGCTAGAATGTAAGGGAGTTTCACCTAATCGTTATGAACTTATATTCACTAGTAGTAAAGGTTGCTAGTCACAATCATGTTAAGTAAATTCCTGGCAGGAGTATCATGCGCTTTCATAGTTATGAATGCCTTGTCAATGCTTATGATTTTCATAGAGCTTAATGATCTTTGATTGTATCTCTATTATGCGCTTTCATGTAGGGAACTTTTGAAGAATAATTTGATTACGATGCGCAATTTCCGTCTAATTCAATGACATAAGGAAAATCTGAGGGTTAATTTATGCGTACCTAATTAACCTGGGGTGTTGAGGTTCGTGGTGTATCGAAATCATAACTGGAAATCAATTTTGTGTTGCATGTGTGTCATGTGTAGAGAAGAACCCTCTAGCTAGCCCATCATCCATTGAATCACCTTAGTTTTATGTCTTTGTTTAGAATTTGCAAGTTACTTAGTTTTAGATTCAATTTTCGTAGAAACCAAACCCCCCATCTTTAAGTTGTGTTAGTTTAGTTAGAATCTGTGTAGATTTGTGTCTAGTTAGTCCTTTGAGTTTATTTTCATCCAAATCAGTCCCTAGTGTCTAGTTTGAGTCAATTTGCTTGTTATGTGCTGTTTTGAGTCATTCTAGTTAATTTTGAGTCTTTTTCAGTTCTTTTTTTTAGTCTTGTGAGTCTTGTTAAGTGTTTTTAAGTTTGTTTTTGTGTTTTTAAGTCAGTTTAGAGTAGATTAGCAATCCCTCCTAATCCCCGGCCTAGAGCGATCTCTACTTGCATCTTTGCTACAACTGTCAACAAGAGGGTTTAATTTGTGTGCTGTTTTACATCGCATCAACAATACGCCAACAGTGCATCCTCCAAACGCAAGCTCCAATCTTTCCTATTTGGCCCAATGGTCTTCTCCAAAATCTACTTGATTTCTCTATTCGAAACCTTGGCTTGGCCACTTGTTTGGGGGTGATAAGGCGTTGAAACCTTATGCATCACATTGTACTTCTTAAGCAGCGCCTCAATGGTTCAATTGCAAAAATGAGACCCCTCATCACTTATGAGCACTCTAGGCATCCCAAATCTGGAAAAGATGTTAGATTTCACAAAATCTGCAACAACTTTAGAATCGTTAGTTCAGGTGGCTTTGGCTTCCACCCACATCAAAACATAATCAACCGCAAGTAAAATGTAATTGAAACCAAAAGATGAAGGAAAAGGACCCATAAAATCGATACCCCAAACATCAAAAATTTCAACAACAAGGATTGGGACCTGCGGCATTTGGTCTCTTTGGCCTATATTTCCTGTGCTTTGGCAACAATCACATGTTATGCAAAAAGTTCTAGCATCTTTAAACAAGTAGTAGGCCAGTAAAATCCACATTCAAGAACCTTAAAAGCTGTCCTTTGGGTGCCAAAATGACCCCCACATGCGTAGGTGTGACAGAAACTTAAAATTGAATGAAATTCGGACTCATGCACACACCTACGTAAAATCTGATCTGGGTAATATTTCCACAAGTATGGGTCATCCTAAACATAAAATCTAGCATCCTTTTTAAGTTTATCACGTTGGAACTTATTGAGGGTGTTGGGAATTTGTTTAGACACCAAATAATTAACCAAATCGGCATACCAGGGCTCACTTACCTCAATGGACAGTAACTGCTCATCTGGAAACGTTTCTGGAATGGGAATGGACTATTGTTCATGGACCAATCTGCTTAGGTGGTCAGCCACCACGTTTTCACTCCCTTTCTTATCCCTAATTTCAATATCGAACTCTTGAAGTAAAAGGCATCCAGCAAATGAGTCTTGGCTTGGCTTACTTCTTCGTTAGCAAATACTTCAAGGTTGCATGGTCAGAATAAACAATAATTTTAGTGCCAATTAAATAAGATCAAAACTTATCTAATGCAAATACAACAGCCAAGAGTTCTTTTTCAGTTGTGGAATAGTTCAATTGGGCATCATTTAAGGTGCGGGAAGCATAATAGATGACATGAGGCTGCTTGTTCTTCCTTTGGCCTAAAACAGCTCCAATTGCATAATCTGATGCATCACACATGAGCTCAAAGGGAATGCTCCAATCTGGTGGAGTGATGATGGGTGCCGAAGTGAACAATGCCTTGAGATGTTTGAATGCTTTCTCACACGCCTCGTTGAAGTCGAAGGGTACATCCTTTTGGAGGAGACGGCAAAGGGGCTGTGCAATCTTTGAAAAATCCTTGATAAATCGTCTATAGAAACCTGGATGCCCAAGAAAAGAACGAACCTCTCTAACCGAAGTTGGAGAGGGTAAGTGACGTACAAGATCTACTTTCGATTTATCCACCTCAATTCCACGTTTAGAGATTATATGACCCAAAACTATGCCTTGTTTAACCATGAAATGACATTTCTCCCAAATTAACACAAGGTTAGTTTCAATACTGTTGGAAATGTGCCTTAAAACCAATCATATGATGATACTTTACAGACATTTCACATATTAAACTAATCCAGTTTAATATAATGGGCAAAGATTATTGTTTTAAGCCGTCTCATACAAATGTTATATGCTTAAATGATAAGTCCAAGGAATATGTAATAGGGAGAATGTGATCTAAAGAAGTTAGATTCATGAGACCATGAATTTTGGAGCTAAAATTTGGTGCCATGTTTTTGGGGAAATTTGGCCAAATCCAAAGGGTGGATTTTTGGGTTCATGTTTGTCTTGTTAAAAGTGTTTTAAAGTGACTTTTGGAACCCCTAAGTACCTTAGTATGGTAATATGTTATTTCCCTTAAGTTTGAGAGTTTTTGGGTGAAAAAAATGTTCATGGAGCTCTTATGGGTTTTCATGGATGTTCTTCATTGTTCTTGGCAAGAACAAAAAGTTTGGGAATTTTGATTCAAAAAGGTGTTTGGTTGTTTACTTGTTTTTTGTTAGTGATGGATGGTTTGAATTTTCAAACTTCACCCATGCTTTTTCAACTATTCACACCATACCAATGACTTACAACTTTCCATCACCTTTCAAACCTAAAAAATCAACTCACACACATCACTCTCACCTACCAAAACCGGCCACTCCTTCAAAGGGAGTACTTTTGGGGCTTTTATGCAATTACATAAAGTTTTGATACTTTTGTGTATTTGTACTTCCACCCAAAAGTTTACGGTTTTACGTAAAGGCCCAAAAACACTAAAGGACAAATTGTTTTGCTCCTTTATTGAAGTTTTTGTATTTGTTGAAATTTTTGGGTTCTAGTTGTAATTACATAAAGTAGTGGACTTTTGTGTTTTTACAAAGTGACCCCAAAAGTTTGTGTTTTGCAATATAGCCCAATGGTTGAGGTTATTGCTTTTTGGCCCGAATTAGTAGAGAACAAAATAGTTTTGTATCTTTAAATGAGAATTGGATTTTCATTTTATTTAGCTCTATTTAAATCAATTCTATGGATACAAAAACCAAATGACAATGTTGCATTCTAGTTTAATTAGTTAAAGCGTTAATTAATTAAAGAAAGGGTGATTATGAACCTAAGCCTACAATAATTGAGCTATATGAAAGGCCGTCTCAAATTTGTTTGAACCATGGGAATGTGTTGAAATGTTGGTTGTAATTTGATATGATCAAATGTTGTAAAAGAGCATAAGCTCTTCTTTACTTTAAAGTAATTTGTTTTGAACAAATGTTGTAAAAGAGCATAAGCTCTTCTTTACTTTGAAGTACTCCTTTCTTGTTTATTTGATATGCATGAAATTCGAGTAGTTGGGTCCAACGCCTAATAAGAAAACACGCCTTAATATGATTAAACGTGTAACTAAAATCAATCTCCATCCCTAGACCGAGATCCAACACTAGGCTCATGTTGGATCGAATAAAAGGTTCATAGTCATCCTAAGGCCCTAAGGTAACTATATAGTCCATCTATGAATGCAAAGCTTATGTTAGTAGTACCATATACTCTTGCTTTAAAAACCGTTTTACAAGCTTAGTGGGAGTATCATATACTACTAAATCAATCACATGGACCAATAGTTGTAATAGGACCAAATTGTTTTAATAAGATTAAAATGAATGCTTAAATGTGATGAGACCTAAAAACCCTCAACTAAACCATTATTAAGTTGACAAGCGTGAGAGTGCTTTGAACACTCTTTCGTGGCCTTCCACCGTAGTAGGCTCCGATCGTTTGTGACTCACACACTGACTTCACCCTATAATGGGGGAGTACAAAGTATGTGCTTACACTCAGGAGGAGTTCTATATACATACATGATGAAGTAAGGTAGGCAACGAGTTTAGCCAACATGATATAATTCTGAGGCTATGCTTTAACCCCTACACAAACTGGGAAGGTGGGAATAACTTAACTAAGTGCAATGACGTCAACATGATATAATTTTGAGGCATCATTCTCTAAAGGCCAAACTAGATGGGTACTTACATGAGATGTAAATGAGTAAGTGTACTCTCTCATTATTATTAACGCTAGCCAACATGATATAATTCTGAGGTGGGCTTAGTAGTAGTGAGCCTCCCATACCCTACTAAGAGTTTCCTCCAAAACTCTCGAATTCCGATGAGGGATATGGAATTGCCGAAAATAGTGGGGGGTGCTATTTGATTTAAAGACCCGGATCAAATGGCTTAAAATCAATCAATTTATATTCGTTATGTATTTATTTACCGATATATTTGCAAACGCTGTCCAAAACTTGACAAAGAAAAGCCGAAGGCTTTAGTTTCCGGTCTTAGTGCCACAATCCCATAGATTGTCTTGAATGGATTGTATATGTACCTAAGTAGTCTCATCCTCACAATCTTCCTATTGATAATGTTTCATTGGAAGAATATGTTAGATAAGTCTATCATAAAGAGGACAACACTTTAAGTATCATAATTCTTCAATTACAAATTGTTGTATGAAGAAATAAGAATTGCTTTGAACAACTCTTAGTTAAATGCAAACACTAGTGCTTGTTTCTTTGTTACATGAACAAGGAACTTGAGAAGTAAGCACAAAGACATGGACACTTCATGTGCCATGATTCTTCACTTACAAATTGTTGTATGAAGAAATGAGAGTTGCCTTGAACAACTCTTGAATGTTTTCAATCTTGTTTAGAACAAGATGGTTGGTTGACAAAAATAGCCCATCAATATGGACTTATGATGATTTTGAATCATTGAGTGTTGAAGTGTTAAACCACTTCACGAGACGGAAACTAGACAAGGACTTCACATATGAGTGCCTAACCAAATGGTTCACTAAGTTTATAGTAAACTATATAGTGAACAATAACCATACACTCTCCAAATCGTTTGATGTGTTTAACACAATTGAAATAAGTTTCAAGAGAGATAGTGGGAGTTTGGGGACCATGACTATTGTAGTCAAGGGAGAAGTCAAATGAAGAAGGCAAAATAACTCCAAAGGAACAAACTTTCTTTATGAAAGGATGGACATTAGAAGGGGTATTTGCAAGAAATGTCTTGCAAGTGTCAAGAACACACCTTTCGAAGGTGTTGTAAATTGTTCTTGAATAGTTCAAAACAGTTGGTTCTTCTACTTGAATGCTTGATTCCGTATTAGTGACTATGTTTTACAATCGTTGTAAAAATGTGGCTAATAAGAAGTAGAAGATTGATGAGAGAAGAGAAAGTACTTCACATTCAGAATGTGAATCAAATATAGATCTCTACGAAAGCAGATAGTACTTACTTCCTCATATGAACTACCAAAGGAATTGGAAAAACAAAGATTGTCTTTATATTCCAGTTTGAATAAAGGAACTTAATTCCGTCACTATAAGAGATGGATGAATGTTTTGACAAAACATTGTTCTTTATTAATCAATCATTGGATTATTGTAATCTAATTGATTGTCTCTATAGTAGAGATAATGTGGTAGTGTTAATTGTTTAGAACATGACGATGCTTAAAACCCAAAAGGTTGCAAGGTAGTGACTAATCCCAAACTGAGTTGTGATACCTCTAAATCATAAATTACGAGTTGGTCATAGATGGATGCTTAGGATCGTTAGATCCAGATCCAATACCTTCTTGTTAAAATTGTATAGAGGCAAAATGTTCGAATCTTTATTCTTTTGGAAAGAGGAAAGAATCACAAAGTTGTTGAGGTTAATTCACTTAGATGTTAGTGGCACTTGTCCACAACATAATACTACTCATGTTGTATGACATTCACCGAAGATCCCTCTCGGTTGGACTATCGTTTATTTTGAATAAACAAAAGTCCGAATACTTTGCAAAAAGTTTCAAAGAATTCAAGAATGTAAGTTGATGAGTAAGACGTCTAAAGTATTTACCTCCTTAGATTTGATCCAAGGAAATATAACACTTTAGAAGAATTTCCTTGATAGAAATCAAGGAAAGTAGCATCATAAGATAATGGATTTCTCCATTAGGAGAAGAACGAACTCGAATAAGATTTAGTTCGTTGGATGTTATCAATTACCCATAAATAGGATATATACTTCTAAGACAATATGATTGTCAATTAGAAGATCTTCCAAAATTTTCATGACTCCATAGGATGTAGTTGGAAAGAAAGACAAGTCTTAATCGTGTTAAGATTTGGGATATCCTTAAATTAACCTTTGGATATCACTTATATAAACCAACTAATAAATGTTATTTGTTGGGTAGTTCATTGTAATCCTACAGTAGGATTTGCCTAACATAGAGCAAATGAACTAGAGATAGAACTCAAAGAATGGGTTCTTTGAGTGACAAGATGATGATCAACAAATATAACAACCTAGTTCCTACACCACAAGCTCCAAATGTAGTCGAGAAGGATTTATAAACCGTCTCAGTTGAATGGTTTGAACTTTATGACTATGTCATAGAGTTACACCTCTTAATTCGAAAGAAATAAGAATGAAAATCCTTATGACTACATTGAGTGTATATACAATATATACTCAAGGAAATGGTATAGTACCATTTGACCTGAAATAATGAAACCTTCATAGCTAATTGGTAGCTTAAGGTGACTACAATCAAAGAGATTGGTTGACTTGGAAGAAACCATCTTTGACGTAGTCTTGGTTTCCATTAATTCGATGATTGCTAACTACAACTAAACGCTGATTGAATGTTTGGACATAATATGGGTTTTCGAAACCATTACCAAGATAGTCTTGATAATGTATGTCTAAAACTAAGAATCACAAGACGTGTAAGTTGTAAAGATCCATCCATCATGAATCTAAGCAAGCTAGTGGGAGCTGTAAGCGTCTTATGAGAGAAAGATCAAATCGTTTGATTTCTCATAAAGATGTAAATGAATCTTTTGTTTACTAGGTTTACAAAAGATTAGTGGGAGTTGATCGTGTTCCTAAATTTGAACATATATATGATATATTAATTTTAGAAATGAAAGGAATTCTTCTTCGTTAAAATGTTATGACTTTAAACGCTCCATAATGATAGAATATATATGGGAGATAGTCTATATACATGGGATGGAAATCTATAAAATAGATTTCAGGATATAATTTGATTATATCAATCCCTAATGATAGACAAAAGCTGCTAGGAAGTTTCTCATGTGATGATAAACTCCAATCAGAATGACAATTCTAGTAAGACTAGGAAGTTGCTCTTCTCAAAGGGAACATACCCTTTGACTCCCAAAGAAATAATGCATAAATAGAATCCTTTATGTACAAACAGAAAGGTGTGATGTGAGAATTACTTGACACTCAAATTAAAACCGTATCGACGTAGTATATGAAAGTAGGGATCGTTTAAGGCCGGGGATTAGAATGGATGCTAATCTATACAAATTAAACTCTAAAACACTAAAACTGGACTCTAGACAATGAAATAGGTACTATGGATCAATCTGAACGAATTTTAACTTCAAACAACTTAAAACAACCTAACTTGACTCAACCAAACCAAAACAAACTTAAAACAACAAATAAAACTCAACTAGACAGATTCTAGACACTAGAGACTCAAAACAGGCTAAATAAACTCAAAACAACCAAACTAACTTAAACAGACTCAAAACAGGCTAAATAGACTCAAAACAACCAAACTAACTTAAACAGACTCAAAACAGGTTCTCTGAAGTGAATTGGATGACTTTTGGACTAGTTGAACTCAAAACACTAAAAGGGGACAGATTTGGACGAATTTAAACAAACTAAGACTCAATTAAGAACTAAGGGGGTTTTTGGACGATTTAAGCAAAACTAAGCAGATTTAAGCAAACAAAGTAAATTGAAAGAGATAAAGGTGAATTCAGGGGTGAAAACTAGTTAGAGGGTTCTTCTCCACACATGAACATATGCATACAAATTGATTTCCAGTTATTCTTTCGATAAACCATGAATGACAATGCTTCGAATTAATTGTATTGCACTAATTAATTCCCAGATTTCCCTAAGTTCATTGAATTGAATGGATAACGCATCACAACCAAATTATTCTTATCAAGTTCCCTAACTATGGAAGACGCATGATAGAGATACATATCAAAGATCATTAAGTTCCATGGAAATCATAAACGTTGACAAGGCATTCATAACTATGGAATACGCATGTTACTCTTGCCTAGGATTTACTTAACACAATTGTGACTAGCAATCTTTACTACTTGTGAATATAGGTTCCTAACAATTAGGTGAAATTCCCTTATATCCTAGCATCAAATTCATGCATGTAAACTAAGTAGGCCTCCTTAATCAACACACAAGAACAAGTTTTTCATAAGACAGATAAGTAAATCACATTCATAATTTATGAAACCGTAACTGGAGTGAATCAAATCATAAGAAACATATATTCATGGCTTTGAATCCACCTCTAACTAAAACGAAATTAGTTCCACATGTTCAACATAATTGAAAAACAAATTAAATTAAACATAGAAACGAAACAAGAGAAGAAAGAACTCCTCTTTCTCCAATGGAAGCCACGGCACAGCCTGGTCTTCCCTTCTCTGCGGCAAAATATGGATTTCTGAAGGTGGGTGGTGTAGAATTCGTATGGATGGGTGGTGGTCTGCGGCAGGGCTTGGGAATATGTATATATAGCATGGCAAACCCTAGGGAAATCAGTTTAGGACTTGGACTTAGCAGAAAAATAGGATTAGGGTGCGGCAATTAATTTGGAAAAGGAATTGTGGGGCAATTAATTTCTGAAAAGGATTTGTAGAACCCAAATCCACAAGGAAAAGGCCTAACAATTAGAATCCAAGAGGGAAAGGGCCTGAAAACCCACGGCACAAAGGGATAAGGGCAGGGAATGCCTTGCAAGGCAAGGAAAAGACCTTCTAGAAAGGAGGGAGACGCCAGATTTTTAGGCTTCTAGAGATAATGTGTTTCTGGGCAGATTTTGGGGTTTCTAGAAGAGTTTAAGGCGCCACTTTTGTAGGGGAATGGATAGGACTTCTAGAAATCAGGTTTTAAGTCCCCTAAACTGAAGAAAACAGGTTAGGATAAGATTAGGATAAGATAAGGTAAGGATTGGGTAAGATAAGATAAGGTTGTTTGGATAATGTTTTGGATAATTCTCCTTCTTTTGAGCTGATTCCTTATCTTCTTTATCTTTGACTTCTTTCTTCCATCTTCTTAGCTGATTTCAAGCCTTTGTATCTTCAATTTCGTCCATCAACTTGCCTCCACCCTTTCACTACCCAATCTTGGCCCAAAAATGCTCTAGAATGCTCCAAATTGCTTCTTTTTGCCATCTTGACACTTTGAACCTACAAACACACGAAAATAGCTTAAAATACAAAATTAACTAAGAACTAACAACGTAAATGCATGAAAACAAGCTAACTAAGTCGCATAAATATGCTCCTATCAAATTCCCCCACACTTAACTTTTGCTAGTCCTCAAGCAAAACGAAACAAAACAAACGAAACAAACACCAAACTAACTAGACCTTCCAACTTTCACCTCAGGGATTTCCAACATACATGACATATTTAAGATCATCATAACCATAGCTTTTAGTCTTCCCCACCCTTTAGTACATACTTAACCACAGTCACCATCCATTAGCTCTCATCTAACCAATTAAAACAATGTTTTGAACGTAGTAACATGCCTTAGAGAATTCACTCAATTCCTCACTAGGTACACTCTTATTTTCACTCAGATTGTCTAACTACACTCCCTATACTAAGTATATGTGAGACGATTGATGTAAACATGAAAACGAACACTCACATATGTTTATAACAAAGAAAGCAATTTCTGGAATTATTAATGCATGTATATATATGATCTTATCAATGGAATGCCACTACTTAGACGCGAGAACCAGGGACACCATATGCTCATATCAATCCCAAACTCCACATATTGAAACACATAACAATCAAGATAGAAGTCTAAGGGTTGTAATGGGGCTAAGGGTATTGGCTAACAAAGAAAGGTAAAGAAAACAAACGTTCTTAAAGCAATAGCAAGCAAAGTAATGAATATGACACTTAGAACTCCCTTTTTAAATGCATAAAGGGAAGATCACACATACTTAGGGCCGAATTCAACCTTTTGGACCCTTTCTTCAACAACCAACACTTGTGAGCCTAATCTCACTTATTTTTCACACTTTTCACACTTTTTCACATACTTTTCTTTTTCTTTTCTTTTTCTCACGAATTTTCTTTATTCTCTTTTTTTTTTTTTTTTCTTCTACCCCGTGCCCTTTTTGATGTTTTGGCACACAAAACCACTAAAAACCTTCCCCCACACTTGTTTGCTGCCTAATAACGAACAAAGGGAATTCACTCTAGTTCATGCTTCACTACGCCTTAAGAACAAGGGTAAGGATAGTCCTATACTAGGCTAGGTAAGGATAATGTGGGCTAACAAAGAAAATAGGCTAAATATGGCTCAAAGGGGCTAAACCTACAATACATATGCAAAGGGTTAAGGCTTTTTGGCTCTGGTTTTAACTAAACAACTTCATCTTGTTTTATGTTATGCTAATCAATTTTAGTTTTGAATGAAATGGGTATGAGTTCCAGTATTTGGAACTAAATGATGAAACGCATTCTAAGTAGCAACCAAGCAAAGAATGATAAGATCATGCAACGACTTCAGAAAACAAAGAATGTCAAGATTAATAACTCTCCAAACAAAGTTTAGGCTCAAGTCTCTCAGGGTTGTAGCGTTAGTTTGAGTTACTTCCTTCAAGCATGTTACAAAAACTCATTTTATCCTTTTTGTGATTACATGTGAATTCATGAATGTCAACTATAACCAAGCATAAACCAAAGAGCAATTCAAACTTCAATCCATGTTTGTAACATTCTTTAACAGTCATGTAATTAAAAATCAAATCCTCATCATTGTGTTGGAAGGTACCCTAAGACACAAACACACAAAAACGACTCTAAAAACGACTCTTTTTGGTATTTTGAAAAATGTTTTTGTAAATTTTCGTATTGTTCTTTCAAGACACATAAAAATACTTCAAAACACACTAAAGACACTCAAAAACAGTGAAAAACAACCTTAGAAGTGATAGGTGATAAAAACCTACGAATTTTCATGCAAAAACACTTTGTTACCCCCCCACACTTAAATCAAACATTGTCCTCAATGTTTCAAACATAAACTCACACAAAAGCAAGCAAATAACACAACTAACACACATAACAGATATGGCAAAACAAAAGCAATAAAGAGAGAGAGTTTAAGAACGCAAATCTGGTTTTGGAGCTAGAATTCCATCGTTCTCTTGTTTGAACACATGGGTTGCCTCCCAAGAAGCGCTTGCTTTAACGTCTTCCAGCCGGACGATACTTCCATTTAAGTTCCCATGGTACCCATGGCGAGGTAGTTCTTCCACCACATGCTCCTCAAACAGCTCGTGCATTGGATCTTTGAATGGTAAGGGATAGTGATCATTCCGGATTGTGGCATTGAACATCCTAAAATCATTGTAATCATGCCCACCAGCTTGGATTTGATTGGGAATCTGCACCATACAAGGTAACAACCTATTAGTTGAAATGGGAATCGAATCTGGAATAGATGGCTTACCCATGTACTGCAATGAAGTGGCAGCACTATGAACATTCTTCCCCATGATTTTTTCGACCAATTGGGGCATTTTGAGGGCAGTGGCTGTATGGTCCTTGTGCTCCACTCCAATTCCCTCGTTTTGTATGGTTCTTGATGTATCCTTTGTGCTTGAACGGTCCGGCCCTATCTTTTTTATTTTATCCATGGCAAAACAAGAACGAACAACGTTAGGATTCTCAACAGACTTAGAAACATTAAATTTAATCTTATCACTACCAAACTTCATAGTTAACGTTCCCTTGGCCACATCAATCTTGGTTTGGACTGTTTTCATGAATGCTCGGCCAAGTAAGAGTGGTAATGGACGAGAATGGTCTGAATCCTCCATGTCAAGCACATAGAAATCTGAAGGAAAAATCAAGTGGTCGACCTGCACCAAAACATCTTCCAAAACTCCTTTTGGGTATGCATTAGATCGATCGGCTAATTGGATAATAACACCATCATTTTTAAGCTCTCCTAGATTCATAGATGCATAAACAGAATATGGCATGACATTTATAGATGCACCTAAGTCTAACATGGCAGATTCAAAACGAGTATTTCCAATAACACAAGGAATTGTAAAACTACCCGGATCTTTGCATTTAGGGGGTAATTTCCTTTGTAAAACAGCAGAGACATTCTCACTTACTTGAACCACTTCTTTGTTAGAAATCCTTCTCCTTGTTGTACAAAGCTCTTTCAAAAACTTAGCATACCTTGGGACCTGCTTTATTGCATCAAGGAGTGGGATATTGACTTGAACTTTCCGGAATGTCTCTAGAATGTCTTTTTTAGCATCCTCTTTCTTTGATTGCCGCAACCTGCCAGGAAAGGGCACAATTAGTGGAGTAGAGCTAGAAGAATTCATATTGGAACTTACCTTGATGGTTGGGGATGGTTTAGAAGTGGGAATTGGCTGCGGCAAGGATTGTGCATTCCTTGCCGTATGTTTGGGTGATTCATAATCCTCCAATTGCAGCTTCG
This sequence comes from Heteromeles arbutifolia, assembly GCA_024362995.1. Classification (NCBI taxonomy): domain Eukaryota; kingdom Viridiplantae; phylum Streptophyta; class Magnoliopsida; order Rosales; family Rosaceae; genus Heteromeles; species Heteromeles arbutifolia. Next base: position 22,978,953 of record JANCRC010000012.1, read on the forward strand.
TGTCCTCTTCTTGACTTGATCTAGATGGTTGTGAATCAGTTCCAACCTGCTTACCACTTCTCAACGTGATTGCTTGGGCGGTTTCAAATCCTCTTTTAGGATTAACAACGGTTGAACTAGGCAATCTGCCTTGTTCTCTGAATTGGCCCATGAATTCAGCCATTTGCCCCATTTGTTTCTTCAATTCGTCCACCTCTTTAGCTTGATTCTTTATGCTCTGTATGTCCTGCGTCAAAGAGGTTAGTACTTGAAGAATTTTATCATTATCTAACAACGAACCTGAATTGGTTTGGGCCGAAATTGGTTGAGGTGGTGTGGCTGCATATGGCCTTGGAAACATCCCAGGGGGCTGTCTAAATTCGCCTTGTTGCTGTGCTTGTTGCGAGTCCCTCCACTTGAAGTTTGGATGATCTCTCCATCCCGGATTGTATGTATTGGAAAAGGGGTCACCACGGTTTTGGTATTGATTCCCAAAACCCACGGCATTGAGTGTCTCCCACCCTCCATTCTCTATCAATTGTGGGCACTGATCGTTGAGATGTCCCTGCATAGAACACACTCCACATATGGCCGGCCCTTGTGCTTTGGTTCCATCCACAACCTGTGACAAAAGAAGAGTGAGATTAGCCATTTGAGATTGTAATTCTGAAATTGCATTTACCTCATTCACGTGTTGTTGTCGTGGCCCTTCTCTCTGTCCAACTCCTTCGTATTGTTGCGCATTCAAGGCTCGATTTGCAATTAGAGTCTTGGCAGCCACGGGTGTTTTGTCAACCAAAGCTCCTCCCGCTGAAGCATCAAGCATTTGTCTCTCAATGGGGAGAAGTCCTTCATAGAAATATTGGAGGAGAAGCTCTTCCTTCATTTGGTGTTGTGGACAAGAAGCAACAAGCGCCTTGAAACGCTCATAATAGGCTGGAAACGATTCCCCTTCTTCTTGCTGAATTCCACTTATCCTTTTTCGTATGGTGATGACTCGAGAAGTTGGGAAAAACTTCTCCAAGCAAGCCCGTTTCATGCTCTCCCACGATGTGACAGTCCCGGGAGCCAATTCATACAACCAATCCTTCGCCTTTTCCAAGAGAGAAAAGGGAAAGGCCTTCATCTTCAAAATACTCCCATCGACATTGACGGGGGTCATGCTTGAACACACCACTTCGAATTCTTTCAAGTGTTTGTTCGGATCTTCCATGGACAACCCGTGGAATTTGGGGATGTGGTGCAACAAGCTTGACTTCAATTCAAACTCATCGGTCTTTCCCTGACTTGCCGCAGGGTATTGGATGCATAGAGGCACGGCATTGTCAAGTCCTGAGGCCGAAAGCTCTTTGATTGTATGATTGTCCACAGCCATGGCTTATTCTTTCTCTTCTTGTTCTTCAAATTCAGATTCAGAGCTAGAACTAGTACCTACAACTAAGAAAACAAAATGAACGCAGAAAACAAAGAAAAACAAAAACAACTAAGACACACGGCAGAAAATAGGGAGATTAGCAAGTTTGCTAATCCCCGGCAACGGCGCCAAAATTTGATGTGAGAATTACTTGACACTCAAATTAAAACCCTATCGACGTAGTATATGAAAGTAGGGATCGTTTAAGGCCGGGGATTAGAAGGGATGCTAATCTATACAAATTAAACTCTAAAACACTAAAACTGGACTCTAGACAATGAAAACAGGTACTATGGATCAATCTGAACGAATTTTAACTTCAAACAACTTAAAACAACCTAACTTGACTCAACCAAACCAAAACAAACTTAAAACAACAAATAAAACTCAACTAGACAGATTCTAGACACTAGAGACTCAAAACAGGCTAAATAGACTCAAAACAACCAAACTAACTTAAACAGACTCAAAACAGGCTAAATAGACTCAAAACAACCAAACTAACTTAAACAGACTCAAAACAGGTTCTATGAAGTGAATTGGATGACTTTTGGACTAGTTGAACTCAAAACACTAAAAGGGGACAGATTTGGACGAATTTAAACAAACTAAGACTCAATTAAGAACTAAGGGGGTTTTTGGACGATTTAAGCAAAACTAAGCCGATTTAAGCAAACAAAGTAAATTGAAAGAGATAAAGGTGAATTCAGGGGTGAAAACTAGTTGAAGGGTTCTTCTCCACACATGAACATATGCATACAAATTGATTTCCAGTTATTCTTTCGATAAACCATGAATGACAATGCTTCGAATTAATTGTATTGCACTAATTAATTCCCAGATTTCCCTAAGTTCATTGAATTGAATGGAAAACGCATCACAACCAAATTATTCTTATCAAGTTCCCTAACTATGGAAGACGCATGATAGAGATACATATCAAAGATCATTAAGTTCCACGGAAATCATAAACATTGACAAGGCATTCATAACTATGGAATACGCATGTTACTCTTGCCTACGATTTACTTAACACAATTGTGACTAGCAATATTTACTACTTGTGAATATAAGTTCCTAACGATTAGGTGAAATTCCCTTATATCCTAGCATCAAATTCATGCATGTAAACTAAGTAGGCCTCCTTAATCAACACACAAGAACAAGTTTTTCATAAAACAGATAAGTAAATCACATTCATAATTTATGAAACCGTAACTGGAGTGAATCAAATCATAAGAAACATATATTCATGGCTTTGAATCCACCTCTAACTAAAACGAAATTAGTTCCACATGTTCAACATAATTGAAAAACAAATTAAATTAAACATAGAAACGAAACAAGAGAAGAAAGAACTCCTCCTTCTCCAATGGAAGCCACGGCACAGCCTGGTCTTCCCTTCTCTGCGGCAAAATATGGATTTCTGAAGGTGGGTGGTGTAGAATTCGTATGGATGGGTGGTGGTCTGCGGCAGGGCTTGGGAATATGTATATATAGCATGGCAAACCCTAGGGAAATCAGTTTAGGACTTGGACTTAGCAGAAAAATAGGATTAGGGTGCGGCAATTAATTTGGAAAAGGAATTGTGGTCCAATTAATTTCTGAAAAGGATTTGTAGAACCCAAATCCACAAGGAAAAGGCCTAACAATCAGAATCCAAGAGGGAAAGGGCCTGAAAACCCACGACACAAAGGGATAAGGGCAGGGAATGCCTTGCAAGGCAAGGAAAAGACCTTCTAGAAAGGAGGGAGACGCCAGATTTTTAGGCTTCTAGAGAGAATGTGTTTCTGGGCAGATTTTGGGGTTTCTAGAAGAGTTTAAGGCGCCACTTTTGTAGGGGAATGGATAGGACTTCTAGAAATCAGGTTTTAGGTCCCGTAAACTGAAGAAAACAAGTTAGGATAAGATTAGGATAAGATAAGGTAAGGATTGGGTAAGATAAGATAAGATAAGGTTGTTTGGATAATGTTTTGGATAATTCTCCTTCTTTTGAGCTGATTCCTTATCTTCTTTATCTTTGACTTCTTTCTTCCATCTTCTTAGCTGATTTAAAGCCTTTGTATCTTCAATTTCGTCCATCAACTTGCCTCCATCCTTTCACTACCCAATCTTGGCCCAAAAATGCTCTAGAATGCTCCAAATTGCTTCTTTTTGCCATCTTGACACTTTGAACCTACAAACACACGAAAATAGCTTAAAATACAAAATTAACTAAGAACTAACAACGTAAATGCATGAAAACAAGCTCACTAAGTCGCATAAATATGCTCCTATCAAGGTGATTTATGTATTTCGTATTGTATGAAAAACATTGATATGAGTTGTACCAAGATCGGTACAAGATGATATCAATGCAAGCCCAGGATTAGAACCATGGCAACTGTCAAGTGAGTCCTTATGTATTTAAGAAATACTAAAGGATAGATTCCTCAAGAATGAGGAAGAATTAGAGTAACGCAATGAAAGCGTAAAAGTATTAGATTATGAATCTAATATCGTATTCATCATTAGATGTCTCTTCATTTTGAATGAAGAGATCATTGGATATCTCTTTATTATGATTAAAGAGATATTTGGGTGGAAACATTAAAAGTAATGACTTTAGTGTCTTCCATTATGACTAAAGTAATGACTTTAGTGTCTTCCATCATGGGAAAGTTCATTTATGAACTCTCCATTCGGTTCCAACCAGAAAGTGTCTCTAGTGTGCAGACACTACAACACTAATGGGGCGATAGCTCAAGCCAGGGAATCAAGGTCTCATCAAGATCTGAACTCAAATGAGATACTAAACCACATGATTGAGAATCATGTATAATGGTGACGTTGTTATTCTCAAGGTTGCTTCTATGGATAACATATAGATATCCATTGTCTAGGCCTACTACTCAGCCATTTTTGAAATGACTACAGAAGAGGTATCATCACTGATGACCAAGCTGATTAGCTATAGTGCAAGTGGGAGAATGTTGGAAATGTGCCCTAAAACCAATCATATGATGAGACTTTATAGAGATTTCACATGTTAAACTAATCCAGTTTAATATAATGGGCAAATATTATTGTTTTAAGCCGTCTCATATAAATGTTATATGCTTAAACGATAAGTCCAAGGAATATGTAATAGGGAGAATGTGATCTAAAGAAGTTAGATTCATGACACCATTCTCTTTCGTATACATATCCTAAATGTTCCTGATCATAGGATTGCCAATTGGGCATTGACAGTCCATTAAGATCAGTACGTGCTATGTCTTCTCTTAGGGAGAGTGACTAGTCTTGAGTCAATGGTGTGACTGACACCAAGACAAGTACGTAAGTGCTCAATAAAGAATGAGTCCACTGAACACGATCAACGAGGAGTTCTCATACTTATGTCACATGAGAACTCATGGTTGGGATAATGCAAAGTAGTCCTTTGACCTGAAGCATCATAGTTGTCTTGTAGTTAGGTCCTTGATCTTTGACTATGTCAAAGTCACTCCGTCAGAGAGTGTCCACGACATAGTTGGGGTTAAGCCACTTAGCCATGGAGGCAAGTAAATGCGCAACAAGGGATCTCTAACCTTCAAACGTTAAGGGAGAATACTCTATGATATGATTAATGTTGGAAGTATGCCCACAAAGCCACTTATTTGATGTAATAGCTTTTGGAATACTTATTGTATTAGACTATTATATGTTTAATGAAGGGCAAAGCTTATTGTTAATCACTATTTATTGTATCATGTGTTTAAGCAATAAGGGAATCCAAGGAATATATTTAATCTAAGAGAGAAGTGATCTAAGTAAGTTAGATTAACGAGACCTTTCTCTTATGAACATTCCTAAAACGTTCCTAGCCATAGGATTGCCAATTGGTCATTGACAATCCACTAAGGTTAGTATGTGTTATGTTAACTCAAGCGTGAGTATGACTAGTCTCAAGTCATTTAGTGTTGGACACTGAGACAAGCACATAGGTGCTCAAAAGGTAATCGAGTACACTGAACAACGATCAAAAGAGAGTTCGAACATACATGTCATGTAAGAACTCGTAAGTTGCAATATGCAAAGTAGTCATTTGACCTGAGGCATCATTGATGTCTAATGGTTAGGTCCTTGATCTTTGATTATGTCAAAGGCATTCCATTGAGAGTGTCAACGACATTGTTGGGGTCAAGCTATCTAGTCATGTAGGCATGTGAATGCACAACAAGGGATCTCTAACCTTCCGTAGTGGAAGGTGAATACTCTGAGATATGATTCGAGAGTCTTTGGCCAAAGCATACGAATATGATTTAGGAAGCATGTTCCAAATCATATTCAATTGATTCATATAGAGAAGTATCACATTGGATAGTAGACATGAAACAAACTATCACTCAAACAATGTGATCAAGAGTATTGTATTAGAGAATGACCGTATTGCATTGTAATTGTAACTGGATAGGTTCTCCAACCACTTCTACTTAGCTTGGGTAGCCATGACATACTGCTAGGTGTCACTCATGGTTTGTGGAAGCCCTGAGGATTAGCAAACACTAATCTTCATCAAAGGGAGAATTGAAATGTAGTTTCAATTCACAATCGATCATTAAGAGTAACAATCGCCCACTGCCTCGCTAATTGGAACCTAATGGATCGTACACCGAGTAAGGGTGAAAGTGAAGAAATATAAATGAGATAGAAAAGCAATTAAATAGTTTAATTGAGAATGGTCAAGATTAATTAATTAGTTAATTAATCTTACGAAAGGTTCGTATTGGGCTTTTAAGTTGGTTTTGGGTTTCGGGGCCCAAAAGGGTTTTTTGGTCCACAAGGCCCATTGAGTTTAGGTTGTGTGACAACTAAAACTAAATGGAAATTAATCCAAAAAAAAAGTCAAAACCGGCCTAGGGTGAGGGTTATCAAACTTGGGTTAATTGCAAGTTTGCCACTCACATGTGAGGTGGTATAAAAGCATCTTTATAGCTTTTACCTCATTAGGGTTTTCTTGAGACAAAGAAGAGAAATATTTTCTCTCTTTTTCTCCATAGAGGCCGGCCACTTAGGGGAGGGATAGCTAGCAATCTTTCTTCCTCTAAGTCATCCATTTCATCTTCACACCTCATCCTTGGTGTGGAGACTTAGAGACACCAAACCTTTGGTGTTTTTGGAGATCCTTTCCTCACATCCTCAAGGAGCAAAGGAGTAACAAAAGGAAGTAAATCACAACGAAGATCCAAGGAGCTAGGAGGTGACTTGAAGGCCCTCCACTTGGGTGAATCCCTTGTGTAAACAAGGATGAGCTTCAAGGGTAATGAATCTCAAAATCCTTTCTTCTCTTTAATGTTGTTAAAGAGTCTTGTGGTTCACCATTCACTAGGCTTTGAAAGTCATGGGTTTTAGAATTGTTTTTGAATGCATGCCTACTTTAAAGTGTTATTAGTTTGCATATGTGTTCAAATGTTCTCACATGTTCTTAGTTAGGACAAAATTTTTCCTTCAATTAAGAATCTGGCCAGAGTATGAATGAAATTTAGGAAGTTGTTCCAAATCACATTCAAGGTAATCATATAAGTAAATGAATCACATTGGATAGTAGACATGAATAAACTATCAAACCAAACAATGTGGTCAAGAGTATTGTATTAGAGAAAGACCGTATTGCATTGTAATCCTAAACTGAATAGGTTCTCAACCTCTTCTGATTAGCTTGGGTAACCATGACATACTGCTAGGTGTCGCTCACGGTTTGTGGAAGCCCTAAACATGTTTAATCGCTAAAGGGAGAATTGAAAGTAAGTTTCAATTCACAATCGATCGTTAAGAGTAAAAATCGCTCACTGCCTCGCTAAAAGGAACCTAATGGATCGTACACCATGTAAGGTAGAGATTGAAGAAACAACGGAGTTGAGTAAGGATAATTAAATAGTTTAATTATTATGGTTTGGATTAATTAATATGTTAATTAATGAAACGAATAAGTTCGTTAAAGACCTCGGGTTAGTTTTTTGGGCCGCAAGGCCCAATGGGATTTGAATGTCAAGGACATTAACTCAAGTTGTATGACAACTTGAATCAACAAAGGGCTTGTAAGCCCAATAAACCCTTAAGGCTGGCCATATAGAGAAGGGGTAATGAACTTGGCTTAATTGCAAGTTTGCCACTCCATTGTGAGGTGGTATAAAGACAACTTTATAGCCATTTCATCCTTAGGGTTTCTTTTGGAGAAAAGATGAGAACACAAAGCTCTCTTTGCTCTCTAAGAGGCCGACCGCCGTAGAGGAAATCAGCTAGCAATCTTACTTCCTCTAGGTCACTCATCTCTTCATCAATGCTCACCTTGGTGTGGAAAAATTAGAGGTTCTCTATTTTGGGAACTTGGAGAATCCTTTCAACCATCATCTTCCAAGAAATCCATGGAGCTAAGAAGCAAGGAATGAAGGCCCTCTCCTTGGGTGATATACAAAGAGGAATCAACAAAGGTATAAGATTTCTCAACTCACTTTGTTCTTGAGTTGAGTCTTGGTTCACATAACTACTAGGCTTTGAATTTCATAGGTAATGTTTTGTTTTGAGTGCATACAAGCATGATTCCACCTTTAATTGTTAATTGCATGCCATAGATGTTGCTCAAATGAACATGTTTTTCACAAATTTTCCTTCAAATACATCTTTTCAAGATTAAAGTCAGATTAGCCAAGCAATCATCAAACGAATCACCAAACACGCTAAAATCATCCATAAAGACTTCAATGATCTTTTCAACATAATCGGAGAAAATACTTACCATGCATCTTTGGAATGTGACAGGTGCATTGCATAAACCGACTGGCATGCGACGATAAGCAAACGTTCCAAAGGGACAAGTGAAAGTGGTCTTTTCTTGATCGTCCAGGGCAATGACAATTTGATTATAACCAGAATATCCATCAAGAAAACAATAAAATGAATGCCCGCTAACCTCTCAAGCATTTGATCAATGAATGGCAGTGGGAAATGATCATTCATTGTTGTGGCGTTGAGTTTCCTATAGTCGATGCAAACTCTCCAACCGGTTAGGATACGGGTGGGCACAAGTTCTTCCTCTTCATTCTTCACAACCGTGATTCCAGATTTCTTTTGAACGACTTGGATAGGTGAAACCCAACGGCTATCGGAGATGGGGTAGATCACTCCACAATCAAGTAGCTTGATTATCTTCTTTTTCACAACTTCTATCATCGGAGGGTTAAGACGGCGTTGAGCCTCTCTAGTTGGTTTGGCCCCCTCCTCAAGAAATATACGATGCATGCAAGTGGTAGGGCTTATCCCCTTGATGTCGGCCAAGGTCCAACCTATGATAGATTTGAACTACTTCAAGACACGCACTAACTTCTCTTCTTCTTGTGCCGTGAGGGAGGAAGAGACAACGACGGGCAAGGTCTCTTGTTCCCCCAAGAAAACGTGCTTCAAATGGCTTGGTAATGGTTTAAGTTCAAGGGTAGGTGCCTGAATTACTGAAGGAAGCAACTTATTAGTCGAAATGGGAATTGAATCAAAGTTAGAAGGCTTACCATCATGCTTTGGCAATGATTCAAGGGTAGCAACCATCTCTGCCTCTTCTTCACATGTAGGCATGGCAAGGAATGCATCATGCTTGCCGTGGGTTGATGTCTCTCCAATTTCTTCGATTTTGACTCCTATGCCTCTTGAAATGGTTTCTCCAAGCACATCATTTTGTAAATCCTCAAAGTATTCCTGCACCAAAGAATCAATTATATCAATAGAAAAACATGAATGATCATCATTAGGGTACCTCATAGCTTCATAAATTTTGAAATCAATGACATCCCCATCAAATTCCATTGTCAAAGTCCCTGTGAACACATCAATCTTTGTACGAGCTGTTTTCATGAATGGCCTTCCAAGAAGGATCGGCAATGGAGGAGAATTTCTTGAATCTTCCATGTCAAGCACATAAAAGTCCGTTGGAAATATTAGGTGATTGACCTGCACCAAAACATCCTCCAAAACACCCTTTGGATAGGCATTAGAATGATCAGCCAATTGGATAATCACACCATCATTTTTCAACTCTCCAAAGTTCATAGATGCACAAATAGAATAGGGCATAACATTAATGGATGCACCTAAGTCTAACATAGCATGTTTAAACCTAGTATTGCCAATTACACAAGGAATTGTAAAACTGCCAGGATCTTTGCATTTAGTGGGCAGTTTTCGTTGCAAGATGGCTGAAACATTCTCACTTACCTTGACCACTTCTTTGATCGAAATTCTTCTTTTTGTGGTGCAAAGTTCTTTCAAAAACTTAGCATACCTTGGCACTTGCTTGATTGCATCAAGGAGTGGAATGTTGACTTGAACTTTCCTAAACTTCTCTAGAATGTCCTTTTCAGCTTCCTTTTTCTTTGTTTACATGAACCTGCGAGGAAAAGGTGCATTCTAAGGAATAACATTAGTAGGAATTAAATTTGACACGTTTTTACCTTTATTGGACATAGTGGATGGTTTAAGAGCACTTGGGGCCTACGGCAAAGGTGTTTCCACCCTTGCCGTGGGTTGAGTGTATTCCTCATCTTCAAATTGCAACCTTTCATCTTCCTTGTGACCTGATTTTGATGGTTGTAAACCTGCCCCGACTTCCTTGCCACTTCTTAAGATGATTGCCTTGGCAGTTTCAAAACCTCCATTTGCATTTGCAATGGTTGAACTAGGGAGTTTTCCTTGGTCTCGAAACTGTCCTACAAACTCCGCATTCTGCCCAATTTGCTTTTCCAATTGATCCACCCTTTTGTCTTGGTTCTGCACTGCTTTGGTTTGATTTTTTTGCCCTTGAGACAAATTGGTGAGTAACTTAATAAGTGTGTCATTATCCAAAGAAGTACCTGAAGTGTTTTCGGTAAATTGTTGTGGGGCTTGTGTTGGTGCGTATGGCTTTGTGTAGAAGCCCGGGGTTGCTGCCTAAAGCCTCATTGTTGTTGGGGGCTCCATCCACTTGAAATTTGGGTGGTCTCTTCAACCTGGATTGTAGGTATTAGAGTGTAGATCGTTCCTTGGCTGGTTTTGGCCTTGAAATCCAATTGCATTAGTGCTTTCCCGTCCACCATTCTCAATCAATTGAGGGCACTTCTCATAGGAGTGTCCTTGGATAGAACACACGCCACACACACTTGGTCCTTGCATCCTCATCCCTTCGGCCATCTGAGACACAATAGAAGTAAGATTAGCTAATTGAGATTGAATATTGGATGTGGAACTTACCTTATTTAGTTGCTGCCGTGGGGTGTCCTTTAGCTCAATGCCTTCATATTATTGTGCATTCAATGCACGGTTTGCAATTAGTGTCTTTGCTGCCATAGGTGTCTTGACAACCAACGCACCTTCCGCTAAAGCATCTAGCATTTGCCTTTCAATTGGAAGAAGGCATTCATAGAAGTATTGAAGTAGAAGCTCTTCTTTCATTTGGTATTGAGGACATGATGCAACAAGGCTTTTGAAACGCTCATAATAAGCTGGAAATGACTATCCTCGACTTTGTTGGATTCAACTAATCTTCTTCTTCAAAAGAATGACTCTTGAAGTGGGGAAGAACTTCTCTAAGAACGCCCTATTCATGCTCTCCCAAGAAGTGACGGTTCCAAGGGCCAATTCATATAACCAATCCTTAGCCTTCTCTAGAAGAGAAAAGGGAAAGGCCTTCATCTTCAAAATGTTGCCATCGACATTGATTGGAGTTATGCTTGAACACACCACTTTGAACTCTTTCAAGTGCTTGTTTGGATCTTCCATGGACAGCCCATGGAATTTGGGAATGTGGTGCAGCAAGCTAGACTTCAATTCGAATTCATCGGTCTTGTCTTGGGCAGCCCTAGGATATTGAATGCACAAAGGGACGGCATTGTCTAATCCCGAGGCAGAAAGCTCCTTGATTGTTCGATTATCCGCTACCATGGCTTGTGGAAGCACTACTCTTTCACCCGTGGCTTCTTCTTCAAGTTCTACTTCGACTTCTTCAACCTCAGGTTCAAGTTGGGTGGTTGGGCCTCTTGCTGATTCCTTGACCTTCTAAAAGTTCGTTCGAAATTGTCGTCAAAGTGAAAGATGTGCTCACGAACTGGTTGAGAACTTCGAGTCATAAACTAGTAGCTAAAAACAGGAAACAAAACAAAGTCAGAATCTAAACAAAAACAAACAAAAAAAAGAAACAAGGGATTAGCAAAGTTGCTAATCCCCGGCAACGGCGCCAAAAATTTGATGCGATGTAAAATAGCACACAAATTAAATCCTTTTGTTGACAATTGTAGTATAGATGCAAGTAGGGATCGTTCTGAACCGGGGATTATGAGGGATTGCTAATCTATGTAAAACTGACTTAAACAAACTAAACAAGACTTAAAAACACAAAAGTAGGTTAAAGACACTTAACTAGACTCAAATAACTCAAAATTGACTAGAATGACTCAAAACAACATAAAACAAGCAAATAGAATCAAAACAGAGTCTAAGGATGAATTTGGACGAATTTGGGACTACAAAGACTCAAAACACTTAAAAACACAAGTTTGGACAGATTCTAACCTAATTGACACAAGAAGGTAAATGGGATTGGGTTTTGGACGAATTTAAAGTAAAACAAGTAAACTAAAGACTTAGACAGATTTGGGAATGAAATTGGTGAGTTGGATGGATGATGGGCTAGCTAGAAGGTTCTTCTCCCCACATGACACACTTGCATACAAATCAATTTTCAGTTGTTTCTTTCAATAAACCATGAACCTCAACACCCCAGATTAATTAGGTACGCTTAAATTAACCCTCAAGTTCTCCTTAAGTTATTGAATTGGATGGGAAAGCGCATACAACAATTCAAAACATTCTCTAAAAGTCCCCTACGTGAACAGCACAATAAAGATACAATCAAAGATCATTAAGCTTCATGAAAACTATAAGCATTGACGAGGCATTCGTAACTATGATGAGCATGATACTCCTGCCAAGAATTCACTTAACACGATCGTTTATAAGCGACCTCCACTACTTGTGAATATAAGTTCATAATGATTAGGTGAAATTCCCTTATATTCTAGCATCAAATTCATGCATTAAAACTAAGCATGCACTCTTAATCAACATACAAGAATAAGTTATCAATCAAACAATTAAGCAAATTGAATTCACAATTTATGAAATCACAACTGAAGGTAATCAATTCATAACGCAAGTATAATCATGGTATTGAATAGCCACCTAGCCAAAAGGGCTTAGTTCCTCATATTCACAAAACAAAGGTAAACAGATTTATACATTGAAAACAAAAGAAAGAAAACATCTGAATGCTCTAGCGATCCAAATTGAACAACAAGCACGTCCAAGAACATTCCTTCCCTTCCTTTGCTGCGGCACAAGGTATGGTTGATGGTTTGAGTGGTGGAATGTATGAGAGAATGGATAGAAGGCTGAATGGTTAAAGGAATAGGATGATGGCTGCGGCAGATAATGAATTGGGATGTGTATGGGAATGAATGGTCCTCCAATGCTGCCGCAAAGAAGGTTTATTTAAGGGTTTTAGGAAATCAAAAAGCTAACCTATTTTGGTTAATAGAAATTAATTGAAATTCCCTAGAAAAAGGGAAATAAAATCAGAATCCTAGAGAAAAAGGGTAAGGATATGCAGCAAGGCTTTTACTTTAAAAGGGAATGTGATTTGGTGCAGAAAATAGGAAAGAAAGGCTCTCCCTTGTGCAGCAAGAAAAGGAAAAGGCCTAGGGTGGTGCGGCTTGGACTTTTAGGGTAGGTTTAGGCTTCTAGAACAACCAATTAAGTGCCCTAACATATTTTGGAATCCTTTTGTGGCTGGAACATAGGTGAGGAAGGATTAGGAAACTTCCAAGCCAAGAATAGAAACTTTCAAGAATGGAAACCTCCAAGAATAGAAACTTCCAACTTTCGAAACTTTGGCTTCCAATTTTGAACTCTTCATTCTTCATTTGTCTTGAATCCAATTCTTCACATCTTCATTCAATCCTAAGCTCATTTGATCTTCAATTTCGTCCATCCACTTAGCTCCAAGCATATGCAATCCATTTAGTGCCCAAAACTGCTCCAAAATGCACCAAAATGAACTTCCCTGCGTACTTTGCACTTTAGACCTATAAACACACGAAAATAGCTTAAAATACTAAAATAACTAAGAACTAACAACGTAAATGCAACGAAACAAGCTAATTAAGTCGTATAAATATGCTCCTATCACGCATTAACCCTCAGATTTTCCTTATATCATTGTATTGGACGGAAATAGCGCATCGTAATCAAATTATTCTTCAAAAGTTCCCTACATAAAAGCGCATAATAGAGATACAATCAAAGATCATTAAGCTCTATGAAAATCATAAGCATTGACAAGGCATTCGTAACTATGAAAGCGCATGATACTCTTGCCAGGAATTTACTTAACGCGATCGTGACTAGCAACCTCCACTTCTTGTGAATATAAGTTCATAACTATTAGGTGAAACTCCCTTATATTCTAGCATCAAATTCATGCATGCAAACTAAGTATGCATCCTTAATCAACATACAAGAATAAGTTCTGAATCAAACAGTTAAGCAAATTGCATTCACAATTTATGAAATCACAGCTGAAGGTAATCAATTCATATTGCAAATATATTCATGGCTTTGATATTCCCCCTAGCCAAGAGGAATTTAGCTCCTCATGTTCGCCAAACAAAGATAATAAAACTTATACATTGAAAACAAAAGAAAGAAAACACCTAGAATGCTCCAACAATCCAAACTTGAATGGCAAGCACGTCCAAGGCCTTCCTCATTCTTCTTTGCTGCAGCACAAGGGTTAGGGTTAAGATTGGGTGGTTATTTGTATGGAAGAATGGGTGAGAAAGTGTATGGTAGTGATTAGGATAGAGATATGGTGCGGAAAAGGGTTTAGAGAGGGTTAGGGATGTGTGTAAGGGTGGTAGAGGATGGATAGGTAGATAGGTGGATGGAAGGGATGCAGAGAATGTGTCCAGAAAGTGTGTAGAAAGATTGAATGGTGTGGCAAGCTTTATTTATAGGGCTTAAAGGAAGGCACGGCAGAAAGGTATTTTTAGGGAAGGATTTTGCTTTCCCATTCCACAAGAAAAGGCTAACAAGAATCAGGGAAAACAGGAAAGTGAGATATGCAGCAGATTTGGAGAAAAAGGGGAAAGTATGGTGTGGTAAAGATGTAGGAATGGGTAAGGTAAGGGTGGTGCGGCACTTAATTTTAAGTGTCCTATTATGAGAATAATTCCCCTTTTACAGCTGGAATGTGGGTGAAATAAGTTTAGGAAAGGATTTAGTTTGGATGAGATAAGGAAAGTTTAAGAAAAGTTAAGCTTAAGAAAAGAAAAGTTTGAAATAAGGTAAGTTTGAATTAATGCTTCCTTTTTCTTGGCTGATTCCTATTTCCCCAATCTTGACTTTAATTCCTCCAAATCTTTAGCACATTCCTATCCTCCTTTGGTCTTCAATTTCGTCCATCCACTTTGCTCCAAGCATAAGCTATCCATCCAATTCCCAAAACTGCTCCAAAATGCACTTCCTTGCTACCTTAGCCCTTTGAACCTGCAAACACACGAAAATAGCTTAAAATACTAAAATAACTAAGAACTAACAACCTAAATGCAAGGAAAGAAGTTAACCAAGTTGCATAAATATGCTCTTATCAAATACCCCCACACTTAGCTTTTGCTAGTCCTCGAGCTCAACAAAACAAACAAAAGAAACAAAACACAATCTAAACCTTCCAACATTTGCCTTAGGGATTTCCAATGCAGATGACATATTAAAAATCATCACTTACACATATTTTGGTCATCCTTACCCTTAAGCACATACTTAATCATAGTCACCATTCACTAGCTCACAATTAATCAATTAAAACAACATTTTGAATGTAGTAACATGCCTTAGAGAATTCTCCAAAATCTTGTAATTAAGTATCCCAATAACTTTAGGAAGCCTCCCTATGGCCGCAACCTTGGTAGATTAGGATTAGGATTTGACTAAGTCAAAATAAGGTAAGTTTGACTAGTCTTCCTTCTTCTTGCTGGAGTCCTTGTCTTCCTTGGTCTTGAATTAATTTTCTTTCTTTCTTTAACACATTCTTAGCCTCTTTAGGTCTTCAATTTCGTCCATCCACCTTGCTCCAAGCATGTGCTATCCATTCCAAGTCCAAAACTGCTCCCAAAATGCACCAAAATGCACTTTCATGCCACTTTAGCCCTTTGGACCTACAAACACACGAAAATAGCTTAAAATACTAAAATAACTAAGAATTAACAACATAAATGCAAGAAAACAAGCTAACTAAGTCGCATAATATGCTCCTATCACTAATCTATGCAAAACTGACTTTAAAACACTAAACAAGACTTATGAACACAAAACTAGGCTAAAGACACTTAACTAGACTCAAATAACTCAAAATTGACTAGAATGACTCAAAACAGCACAAAACAAGCAAATAGAGTTAAACTAGACACTAGGGATGATTTTGGACGAAAATTGATTTTAACTTGACTCAAAACACTTAAAAACACAAGTTTGGATAGATTCTAACATAATTGACAAAATAAAGTAAAGGGGATTGGGTTTTTGAACGAATTTAAGTAGAAACAAAATAGGAACTAGAACTAGACAGATTTGCATGAAATTGGTTTAAATTGGATGGATGATAGACCAGCTAGAGGGTTCTTCTCCACACATGACACACTTGCATACAAATCGATCTCCAGTTGCTTTTTCAATGAATCATGAATCTCAACACCCTAGATTAACCGTGAACAGCACTAATTAACCCTCAAGTTTTCCTTAAGTCATTGAATTGGATGGGATACGTATCGTCAACCAAATTATTCTTCAAAGGTTCCCTACATGAACAGCATAATAAAGATACAATCAAAGATCATTAAGTTTTGTGAAAACTATAAGCATTGACAAGGCATTCGTAACTATGAACAGCATGATACTCCTGCCAGGAATCTACTTAACGCGATTGTGATTAGCAACCTCCACTACTTGTGAATATAAGTTCGTAACTATTAGGTGAAACTCCCTTATACTTTAGCATCAGATTCATGCATGCAAACTAAGTATGCACCCTTAATCAACATACAAGAATAAGTTTTGAATTAAACAGTTAAGTAAATTGCATTCACAATTCATAAAATCACAACTGGAAGTAATCAATTCATATTGCAAATATGTTCATGGTATTGAATTTCCCCCTAGCTAAGAGGGCTTTAGTTCCTCATGTTCGCAAAACAAAGATAAACAAACTTAAACATTGAAAAACAAAAGATGGATTACCTAAGAATGTTCCAGCAATCCAACTTGAATGCCAAACACGTCCCAAGGTCGTCCTTCTTCTTCTTTGCTGCAGCACAAGGTGTGGTGATGAGTTTAGTGGTGAATTGTATGGAAGAATGGCTGAGAGTATGAATGAAAGTGAATGGGAGTGTATAGTTAGGGCTGGATGTGTATTAGTCTGAATGGATTCTATATGCTGCAGCAAGGATGCTTATTTTAAAGCTTTTTGGAAATCAAAACCCTAACTTATTTTGGTTTACATAAATTAATTCAAATCCACTAGAAAAAGGGAAATAAAATCATAATCCTAGGGGAAAAAGGGATAAGATATGCGGTAGAGAAGAAAAAGGAAAGGGAAAGGGAATGCGAATGCCTTGTGCGGCAAGGAAGGGAAAGATGATGGGAGACACGGCTAGGGTGTAAGAAAGGGTAAGGTTAATGTTTTCAGGTTTCAAGAAGGAAAGGAGAAGGGTAAATGCTGCACAAGGAAGGGACAAGGAGGGGACAAAGGGGGGGACAAGGCGCCACCTTTGTAGAAGTGGGTCAAATTGTGTCTTTCCTTGTCTTCCAAGCTTCCATTCTGACTTTTCTTGACTTCTAACACCCTTTTAGCCTCTTTTGGTCTTCAATTTCGTCCATCCACGTTGCTCCATGCATGTGCTATCCATTCCAAGCCCAAAACTACTCCAAAATGCACCAAAATGCACTTTCTTGTCACTTTAGCCCTTTGAACCTACAAACACACGAAAATAGTTTTAAAATACTATAATAACTAAGAACTAACAACATAAATGCAAGGAATCAAGCTAACTAAGTCGCATAATTATGCTCCTATCAAATTCCCCCGCACTTAGCTTTTGCTAGTGCTCGAGCAAAACAAAACAAACAAAACATTACCTAAACCTTCCAACGTTTACCTTAGGGATTTCGAATGAACATGACATATTAAAATCATCACTTGCACAGATTTTGGTCATCCTTACACCTGAACTCATACTTAATCACAGTCACCATTCACTAGTTCGCATTTAATCAATTAAAACAACATTTTGAATGTAGTAACATGCCTTAGAGAATTCCCTCAATTCCTTACTAGATGTGCACTCAATTTTCACTCAGATTTTCTAACTACACTCCCTACACTAGGTATATGTGAGAAGATTGATGTAAACATGAAAACGAACACTCACATATGTTATAACAAGGAAAGCACTTTTCTGGAGTTATGAATGAATATAATCTCATGAACGGAATGCTACTACTTAGATGCGAGAACCAGGGATTCCATATGCTCATACCAATCTCAAACTCCACATATTAAAACACATAACACTCAAGATAGAAATGTAAGGGTTGTACCGAGGTTAAGGGTATTGGCTAACAAAGAAAGCTTAAGGATAAACAAAAGTTTTTAAAGCGATAGTAAGCAAAGCAATGAAATCAACACTTAGAATTCACTTTTGAATGCAGAAACCAACTCTAAACAAAAAGGGAAGCTTCATGCAACACTTAGGGTAAAATTCAAACTTTTGGACCCTTTCTTCAACAACCAACATTATGAGTTCAATCTCACTTATTTCAAACTCTTTTTCTTTCTTTTCACAACTTTTTCTTCTTCTTGTTTTTTTTTTTGTCCTTTCCTTTCCGTGCCCTTTCTTTCTTTACTTGGCACCCAAACCATTAAAAACCTTCCCCCACACTTATTTTTCTGCATAATGTCGATCAAAAGGAATTTCCTCTAAGTCATGCTTCACTATCCTTTAAGAATAAGGGTGTGAATAGTCCTAATCTAGGCTAGGTAAGGATAATGGGGCTAACAACGAAAATAGGCTAAATAAGGCTCAAAATGGGTTAACCCTACAAAACAAATGCAACAGAGGGGTACAACTGTTTGGCTATGGTTCACTAAACAACTTCATCTTGTTTATGTGTTATGCAATTCAATGTCATGCTTTGAATGAAACGGGTATGAGTTCTAGTATTTGGTTCAATAATGATGAAAATGCATTCTAAGTAGCAACCAAGCAAAGAAATAATGAGATCATGCAATGACTTTAGAAAACAAGAAATTACATATTAATAACTCTCCAAAAGAAGTATAGGCTCAAGTCTCTCAGGGTTGTAGCGTTAGTTTGAGTTCTTTCCTTCAAGCATGTTACAAAAACTGATTTTTTCCTTTTGGGATTACATGTGAATTCATAAACAACAACTACAACTAAGCATAAACCAAGAACATATCAAACTTCCATCCATGTTCGTAACTTTTTTTAACAGTCATGTTATTAAAAACCAAACACTTCAAAAACTGATTTTTTTTTCAAATTTTCGTATTTTTACTTCAAAACACACAAAAACACCTCAAAACATACTAAAAACACTTAAAAACAGTGAGAAACAACTTTAGAAGTAATGGGTGATAAAATTCCACAAGTTTGCATCAAAAACACTTTGTTAGCCCCCCACACTTGTATCAAACATTGTCCTCAATGTTTCAAGCATAAATTCACACAAGCAAACAAACACACAATGAATTAATCATGGCAAGTATGGCAAAATAAATGCAATAAAGAGAAGGGTTTAGGAACGCAAATCTGGTGGTGGAACGATTCCTAGGTCTTCCTTATTTGAATGCATGGGTTGCCTCCCAAGAAGCGCTTGCTTTAATGTCTTGCAGCCGGACAAATACCTCCAATTAAGCATCATTAGAGCCCACGGCATAGAGGAGTATTTCCTCCACAACATGCTCCTCAAAATTTCCATGCATTTGCTCTATGAATGGAAGGGGATAGTGATCCTTCCTGCTTGTGGTGTTGAGTTTCCTAAAGTCAATGTAAACTCTCCTGATAGGAGCATATTTATGCAGCTTAGTTAGCTTGTTTTCTTGCATTTATGTTGTTAGTACTTAGTTATTTTAGTATTTTAAGCTATTTTCGTGTGTTTGTAGGTTCAAAGGGCTAAGATAGCAAGAAAGTGCATTTTGGTGCATTTTGGAGCAGTTTTGGGCATTGGATGGTTAGCTTATGCTTGGAGCCAAGTGGATGGATGAAATTGAAGACCAAAAGAGGCTAGAAGGGTGTTAGAAGTCAGTTTGGAAGCTTGGAAGACAAGGAAAGACACAATTCAAGCATTCCCTACAAAGGTGGCGCCTTGTCCCCCCTTTATCCCCTCCTTGTGCCTTCCTTGTGCAACATTTTCCCTTCTCATTTCCTTCCAGAAACCTGAAAACCTTCTTCCTAAATAAGTGGTGCCTGGTTCCCTGCTTGTCTCCCCCTTGTTTCTCCCTTTGCCGCACATCCTAACTGCCTTCCCTTTTTGTTTCTTCCTTGCCGCACAAAGGGAATCCCTTTCTTCCCTATTTTGTGTTTTAAATCACTTTCCCTTTCTTTAAAACATCCTTGCCACAAAAACCATCCTTTTTCCTCTAGGATTCTGATTTTATTTCCCTTTTTCTAGGGGATTTGAATTAATTTCTGTAAACCAAAATAAGTTAAAGTTTTGATTTCCTAAAAGCCTTAAATAAACATCATTGCCGCAGCATATAGGGAGCCATTCAGACACACACACATCCAGCCGTATCCATTCATAACCATACACCTTCTAAACCATCTTCCCATACAATTCACATCCAAAAATCATCACCAAACCTTGTGCCACAGCAAAGAAGAAGAAGGAGGACCTTACGTGTTTGGCATTCAAGTTGGATCGCTGGAGCATTCTTAGGTGTAATCCATCTTTTGTTTTGCAATGTTTAAGTTTGTTTATCTTTGTTTTACGAACATAAGGAACTAAACCCCTCTAGCTAGGGGGAAATTCAATACCATGAACATATTTGCAATATGAATTGATTACTTCCAGTTGTGATTTTATGAATCATGAATGCAATTTGCTTAACTGTTTGATTCAAAACTTATTCTTGTATGTTGATTAAGGGTCCACACTTAATTTCCATGCATGAATCTAATGCTAGAGTATAAGGGAGTTTCACCTAATCGTTACAAACTTATATTCACAAGTAGTGGAGGTTGTTAGTCACAATCGCGTTAAGTAGATTCCTGGCAGGAGTGTCATGCTGTTCATAGTTACGAATGCCTTGTCAATGCTTATAGTTTTCACTAAACTTAATGATCTTTGATTGTATCTCTATTATGCTGTTCATGTAGGGAACCTTTGAAGAATAATTTGGTTGACGATGCGTATCCCATCTAATTCAATGACTTAAGGAAAACTTAAGGGTTAATTAGTGCTGTTCACGGTTATTCTGGGGTGTTGAGATTCATGATTCATTGAAAAAGCAACTGGAGATCAATTTGTATCCAAGTGTGTCATGTGTGGAGAAAAACCCTCTAGCTAGCCCATCATCCATCCAAAAACACCCAATTTCGTGCAAATTTGTCTAGTTCTAGTTTCTGTTTTGTTTTTACTTAAATTCGTCCAAAAACCCAATCCCCTTTACTTTATTTTGTTAATTAGGTTAGAATCTGTCCAAAATTGTGTTTTTAAGTGTTTTTGGTCGAGTTAAAATCAATTTTCGTCGAAAGTTGTTCTTAGTGTCTAGTTTAAGTTTAGTTGGCTGTTTTAAGCTGTTTTTGAAGGAAAATTTGTGAAAAACATGTTCATTTGAGCAACATCTATGGCATGCAATTAACAATTAAAGGCAGAATCATGCTTGTATGCACTCAAAAACAAAACATTACCTATGAAATTCAAAGCCTAGTGGTTAGGTGAACCAAGACTTAACTCAAGAACAAAGTGAGTTGAGAAATCTTTTATACCTTTGAAGCACCTCTTTGCTTAGCAAAGGTTAATCACCCATGTGAGGGCCTTCTTTCCTTTGTGTCTATGCTCATTGGCTCCATGGATATGGATGGAAGAATTGATTCTCCAAAAGTCCCCAAGGTAGGAGACCTCTAATTTTCGACACCAAGGATGGTGAAGGAAGAAAATGAGTGACCTTGGAGGAGGAAGGATTGCTAGCTAATCCCTTCCAAGGGGGCCGGCCTCCTAGAGAGAAAAGGAGAGAGTTATTCTCACTTTTCATCTTTAGAAAACCCTAATGATGAAATGGCTATAAAGTTGCCTTTATACCACCTCACAATGGAGTGGCAAACTTGCAATTAAGCCAAGTTCACTACCCCTCTCTATATTGTCACATCCCGGCCTGGGGCGGACCACTTCCCGGGCCCGCTCCACCATCGTAGCACGATATTGTCCACTTTGGGCTTACCATTGCCTCATGGTTTTGTTTCTGGGAACTCACACGAGCAACTTCCTAGTGGGTCACCCATCATGGGAGTGCTCTAGCCCCCTTCTCGCTTAACTTCGGAGTTCCTATGAAACCCGAAGCCAGTGAGCTCCCAAAAGGCCTCGTGCTAGGTAGGGATGGGAATATACATTTAAGGATCACTCCCCTGGGTGATGTGGGATGTCACAATACACCACCCTTAGGGGCCCGACGTCCTCGTCGGCACACACGCGGCCAGGGTTAGGCTCTGATACCGTTGTCCCATCCCAGCCCGGGCCGGACCACTTCCCAGGCCCGCTCCACCACCATAGCACGATATTGATAGGAGCATATTTATGCGACTTAGTTAGCTTGTTTTCATGCATTTACGTTGTTAGTTCTTAGTTAGTTTTGTATTTTAAGCTATTTTCGTGTGTTTGTAGGTTCAAAGTGTCAAGATGGCAAAAAAAAGCAATTTGGGGCATTCTAGAGCATTTTTGGGCCAAGATTGGGTAATGCAAGCATGGAGGCAAGTTGATGGACGAAATTGAAGATATAAAGGCTTGAAATCAGCTAAGAAGATGGAAGAAAGAAGTCAAAGATAAAGAAGATAAGGAATCAGCTCAAAAGAAGGAGAATTATCCAAAACATTATCCAAAACAACCTTATCTTATCTTATCTTATCCAATCCTTATCCAATCTTATCCTAATCTTATCCTAACCTATTTTCTTCAGTTTAGGGGACTTAAAACCTGATTTCTAGAAGTCCTATCCCTTGTCCTATAAAAGTGGCGCCCCAAACTCTTCTAAAAACCCCAAAATCTGGCCAGAAACACATTCTTTCTAGAAGCCTAAAAATCTGGCGCCTCCCTCCTTTCTAGAAGGTCTTTTCCTTGGCTTGCAAGGTTCCCTGCCTTATCCCTTTGTGCCGTGGGTTTTCACTCCCATTCCTTCTTGGATTCTGATTTATTAAGCCTTTTCCTTGTGGATTTGGGTTCTATAATCCTTTTCAGACATTAATTGGACCACAATTCCTTTTCTAAAGTGATTGCCGAACCCTAAGGCCTAATCTATATTTTCTGCCGCACCTAGAGTCCTAATTCCTTGTTTTATGTTAAGTCCAAGCCCTAATCTGATTACTCTAGGGTTTGTGGTGCATTTATATACAAAGCTTGGTTGTTGCCGCAGACCACCCACCCCCATATACATTCAAAAATCCATATTTTGCTGCAGAGAAGGGAAGACAAGGCCTTGCCGTGGCTTCCATTGGAGAATGAGGAGTTCTTTCTTCTCTTGTTTCGTTTCTATGTTTAATTTAATTTGTTTTTCAATTATGTTGAACATGTGGAACTAATTTCGTTTTAGTTAGAGGTGGATTCAAAGCCATGGACATATGTTTGATATGAATTGATTACCTTCAGTTATTGTTTCATAAATTATGAATGTGATTTACTTATCTGTTTTATGAAGAACTTGTTCTTGTGTGTTGATTAAGGAGGCCTACTTAGTTTACATGCATGAATTTGATGCTAGGATATAAGGGAATTTCACCTAATCGTTAGGAACTTATATTCACAAGTAGTAAAGATTGCTAGTCACAATTGTGTTAAGTAAATCCTAGGCAAGAGTAACATGCGTATTCCATAGTTATGAATGCCTTGTCAATGTTTATGATTTCCATAGAGCTTAATGATCTTTAATATGTATCTCTATCTTGCGTCTTCCATAGTTAGGGAACTTGATAAGAATAATTTGGTTGTGATGCGTTATCCATTCAATTCAATGAACTTAGGGAAATCTGGGAATTAATTAGTGCAATACAATTAATTCGAAGCATTGTCATTCATGGTTTATCGAAAGAATAACTGGAAATCAATTCGTATGCATATGTTCATGTGTGGAGAAGAACCTTCTAACTAGTTTTCACCCCTGAATTCACATTTATCTCTTTCAATTTACTTTGTTTGCCTAAATCTGCTTAGTTTTGCTTAAATCGTCAAAAAACCCCCTTAGTTCTTAATTGAGTCTTAGTTTGTTTAAATTCGTCCAAATCTGTCCCCTTTTAGTGTTTTGAGTTTAACTAGTCCAAAAGTCATCCAATTCACCCCTTAGAACCTGTTTTGAGTCTGTTTAAGTTAGTTTGGTTGTTTTGAGTCTATTTAGCCTATCTTGAGTCTCTAGTGTCTAGAATCTGCCTAGTTGAGTTTTATTTGTTGTTTTAAGTTTGTTTTGTGTTATTTGAGTCAAGTTAGGTTGTCTAGAGTTAAAATTCGTTCAGATTGATCACTAGTACTTGTTTTCATTGTCTAGAGTCCAGTTTAGTGTTTTAGAGTGTAATTTGTGTAGATTAGCATCCCTTCTAATCCCCGGCCTTAAACGATCCCTACTTTCATATACTACGTCGATAGGGTTTTAATTTGAGTGTCAAGTAATTCTCACATCAAATTTTGGCGCTGTTGCTGGGGATTAGCAAACTTGCTAATCTCCCTAGTTTCTTGTTGGAAATGTGCCCTAAAACCAATCATATGATGATACTTTACGGACATTTCACATGTTAAACTAATCTAGTTTAATATAAAGGGCAAAGATTATTGTTTTAAGCCGTCTCATAAAAAATAAAAATGTTATATGCTTAAACGATAAGTCCAAGGAATATGTAATAGGGAGAATGTGATCTAAAGAAGTTAGATTCATGAGACCATTCTCTTTCGAATACATATCCTAAAAGTTCTTGATCATATGATTGCCAATTGGGCATTGACAGTCCGTTAAGAACAGTACGTCCTATGTCTTTTCTTAGGGAGAGTGACTGGTCTCGAGTCAATGGTGTGACTAACACCAAGACAAGTACGTAGGTGCTCAACAGAGAATGAGTCCACCGAACGCGATCAAAGAGGAGTTCTCATACTCATGTCACATGAGAACTCCTGATTGGGATAATGCAAAGTAGTTCTTTGACCTGAGGCATCATAGTTGTCTTGTGGTTAGGTCCTTGATCTTTGGCTATGTCAAAGTCACTCCATCAGAGGGTGTCCACGGCATAGTTGGGGTTAAGCCACTTAGCCATGGAGGCAAGTGAATGCGCAACAAGGGATCTCTAACCTTCAAACGTTGAGGGGGAATACTCTATGATATGATTTAGAATCTCTGGCTAGAGTATGAATAAGATTTAGGAAGTTGTTCCAAATCACATTCAAGGTAATCATATAAGTAAGAGAATCACATTGGATAGTAGACATGAATAAACTATTAAACCAAACAATGTGGTCAAGAGTATTGTATTAGAGAAAGACCGTATTGCATTGTAATCCCAAACTGAATAGGTTCTCCAACCTCTTCTGATTAGCTTGGGTAGCCATGACATACTGCTAGGTGTCACTCATGGCTTGTGGAAGCCCTGAAGATGTATAATCACTAAAGGGAGAATTGAAAGTAAGTTTCAATTCACAATCGATTAGTAAGAGTTCTAATCGCCCACTGCCTCGCTAAAAGGAACCTAATGGATCGCACACCGTGTAAGGTAATGATTGAAGGATATAACGAAGATGAGTAAATAATTAAATGGTTTAATTATTTATGGCTAGGATTAATTAATATGTTAATTAATCAAACGAATAAGTTCGTTATAGACCTCGGGTTAGTTTTGGGCTGCAAGCCCCAATGGGATTTGAATGTCAAGCCCATTAGCTCAAGATGTATGACAACTTGAAAACACAAAGGGCTTGAAAGCCCAATAAACCCTTAAGTGGCCGGCCATATAGAGAGGGGTAGTGAACTTGGCTTAATTGCAAGTTTGCCACTCCATTGTGATGAGGTATAAAGGCAACTTTATAGCTATTTCATCATTAGGGTTTCTTTTGGAGAAAATTGGAGAGAACATGTCTCTCCCTTTCTCTCTAGGAGGCCGGCCCCCTTGGAGGGGATTAGCTAGCAATCCTTCCTCCTCCAAGGTCACTCATCTTCTTCCTTCACCATCCTTGGTGTCGAAAATTAGAGGTCTTCTACCTTGGGGACTTTTGGAGAATCAATTCTTCCATCCATATCCATGGAGCCAAGGAGCAAGGAGACAAAGGAAAGAAGGCCCTCACATGGGTGATTAACCTTTGCTAAGCAAAGAGGTGCTTCAAAGGTATAAAAGTTTCTCAACTCCTTTCTTTAAGATTTGAGTTGAGTCATGGTTCACCATAACTACTAGGCTTTGAATTTCATGGGTAATGTTTTGTTTTGAGTGCATACAAGCATGATTCCGCCTTTAAATGTTAATTGCATGCCATAGATGTTGCTCAAATGAACATGTTTTTCACAAATTTTCCTTCAAGTGGTATCAAGAGCCTAGGTCTAGTAGTTGGGGAATCCTTTTGGGTTTTGTAGTTCATAGTTTGTGATTTGAATGTTGTAATTGTTACAAGCTTTATTCTTGCTTCTTTGAATGTAAATTTTGTTAGAAAATTTGCCATCTCAAATGTTGTAGATGTAGTTCATATGAGCATGAATTTTTTAGCTAAAATTTGGTGCCATGTTTTTTGGGAAATTCGGCCAAATCCAAAGGGTGGATTTTTGGGTTCATGTTTGTCTTGTTAAAAGTGTTTTAAAGTGACATTAGGAACCCCTAAGTACCCTAGTATGGTAATATGTTATTTCCCTTAAGTTTTAGAGTTTTTGGGGTGTTTTTGGTTGAAAAATGTTCATGGAGCTCTTATGGGTTTTCATGGATGTTCTTCATTGTTCTTGATATGTTCTTGGCAAGAACAAAAAGTTTGGGAATTTTGATTCAAAAAGGTGTTTGGTTGTTTACTTGTTTTTGTTAGTGATGGATGGTTTGAATTTTCAAAACTTCACCCATGCTTTTTCAACTATTCACACCATACCAATCACTTACATATTTCCATCACCTTTCAAACCTAAAAATCAACTCACACACATCACTCTCACCTACCAAAACCGGCCACTCCCTCAATGGGAGTACTTTTGGGGCTTTTATGTAATTACATAAAGTTTTGATACTTTTGTGTATTTGCAATTTGACCCAAAAGTTAACGTTTTTACGTAAAGGCCCAAAATCACTAAAGGACAAATTGTTTTGCTCCTTTAATGAAGTTTTTGCATTTGTTGAAATTTTTGGGTTCTAGTTGTAATTACATGAAGTAGTGGACTTTTGTGTTTTTACAAAGTGACCCCAAAAGTTTGTGTTTTGCAATATAGCCCATTGGTTGAGGTTATTGTTTTTTGGCCCAAATTAGTAGAGAACAAAATAGTTTTGTATCTTTAAATGAGAATTGGATTTTCATTTCTTTTATCTCTATTTAAATCAATTCTATGGATACAAAAACCAAATGAAAATGTTGCATTCAAGTTTAATTAGTTAAAGCGTTAATTAATTAAAGAAAGGGTGATTATGAACCTAAGCCTACGATAATTGAGCTATGTGAAAGGCCGTCTCAAATTTGTTTGAACCATGGGAATGTGTAGATTAATTTTGGTTGTAATTTGATATGATCAAATGTTGTAAAAGAGCATAAGCTCTTCTTTACTTTAAAGTAATTTGTTTTGATCAAATGTTGTAAAGAGCATAAGCTCTTCTTTACTTTGAAGTACTCCTTTCTTGTTTATTTGATATGCATGAAATTGGAGTAGTTGGGTCCAACGCCCAATAGGAGAAACACGCCTTAATATGATTAAATGCGTAACTAAAATCAATCACCATCCCTAGACCGAGATCCAACACTATGCTCGTGTTAGGTCGAATCAAAGGTTCATAGTCATCCTAAGGCCCTAAGGTAACTATATAGTCCATCAATGAATGCAAAGCTTATGTTAGTAGTACCATATACTCTTGCTTTAAAAACCATTTTACAAGCTTAGTGGGAGTATCATATACTACTAAATCAATCAAATGGACCAATAGTTGTAATAGGACCGAATTGTTTTAATAAGATTAAAATGTATGCTTAAATGTGATGAGACCTAAAACCCTCAACCAAACCATTATTAAGTTGACAAGCGTGAGAGTGCTTTGAACACTCTTTCGTGGCCTTCCACCGTGGTAGGCTCCGATCGTTTGTGACTCGTACACCGTCTTTGCCCAGTTCTGGGGAATACAAAGTATGTGCTTACACTCAGGAGGGGTTCTATATACATACATGATGTTGTCACGGTAGGCAACGAGTATGGCCAATATGATATTCTTCTGAGGCTATTCTTGAACCCCTATACGAACTGGCATGGTGGGAATAACTTAACTAAGTGCAATGGTGCCAATATGATATTCTTCGGAGGCATCATTCTCTAGAGGCCAAACAAGATGGGCACTAACATGAGATGTAAATGAGTAAGTGTACTCTCTCATTATTATTAAAGCTAGCCAATATGATATTCTTCTGAGGTAGGCTTGGTAGTAGTGAGCCTCCCATACCCTACTAAGAGTTTTCTCCAAAACTCTCGAATTCCGATGAGGGATATGGAATTTGCCGAAAATAGTGGGTGGTGCTATTTGATTTAAAGACCCGGATCAAATGGCTTAAAATCAATCAATTTATATTCGTTATGTATTTATTTACCGATATATTTACAAACGCTATCCAAAACTTGACAAAGAAAAGCCAAAGGCTTTAGTTTCCGGACTTGGTACCACAATCCCATAGATTGTCTTAAATGGATTGTATATGTGCCTAAGTAGTCTCATCCTCACAATTTTCCTATTGATAATGTATCATTGGAAGAACATGTTAGATAAGTCTATCATAAAGAGGACAACACAAACAACCAATGCTTATTCCTTTGTTGTATGAACAAAGGAACTTATGAAGATTAGCACAAAGACATGAACACTTTTTGTGTCATAGTTCTTCACTTTCAAATCGTTGTATGAAGAAATAAGAGTTGCTTAGAACAACCCTTAGTTTATGCAAACACTAGTGCTTGTTTCTTTGTTAAATGAACAAGGAACTTGAGAAGTAAGCACAAGGGCATGGACACTTAATGTGCCATGATTCTTCACTTACAAATTGTTGTATGAAGAAATGAGAGTTGCCTTGAACAACTCTTGAAAGTTTGTAATCTTGTTTAGATCAAGATGGTTGGTTGACAAAAATAGTCCATCAATATGGACTTATGATGATTTTGAATCATTGAGTGTTGAAGTGTTAAACCACTTCACGAGAGGGAAACTAGGCTAGGACTTCACCTTTGTGTCCCTATCCATATGGTTCACTAAGTTTATTGTAAACTATATGGTGAACAATAACCGCACGCTCTCCAAATCGTTTGATGTGTATAACACAATTGAAATAAGTTTCAAGAGAGATAGTGGGAGTTTGGGGACCATGACTATTGTAGTCATTGGAGAAGTCAAATGAAGAAAGCTAAATAACTCCAAGGGAACAAACTTTCTTTATGAAAGGATGGACATTGGAAGGGGTAAATGCAAGAAATGTCTTGCAAGTGTCAAGAACACACCTTTCGAAGGTGTTGTAAATTGTTCTTGAATAGTTCAAAATAGTTAGTTCTTCTACTTGAATGCTTGATTCCGTATTAGTAACTATGTTTTTACAATCGTTGTAAAAGTGTGGCTAATAAAAGGTAGAAGATTAATGAGAGAAGAGAAAGTACTTCACATTCAGAACGTGAATCAAATATAGATCTCTGTGAAAGCAGATAGTACTTACTTCCTCATATGAACTACCAAAGAAATTGGAAAAACAAAGATTGTCTTTACATCCCAATTTGAATAAGGAACTTAATTCCGTCACTATAAGATATGGATGAATGTTTTGTTTGACAAAACATTGTTCTTTATTAATCAATGATTGGATTATTATAATCTAATTGATTGTCTCTATAGTAGAGATAATGTGGTAGTGTTAACTGTTTAGAATATGACGATGCTTAAAACCCAAAAGGTTGCAAGGTAGTGACTAATCCCAACTTAGTTGTGACACCTCTAAAAACATAAATTACGAGTTGGTCATAGATGGATACTTTGGATCGTTAGGTCCGGATCCAATGCCTTCTTGTTGAAATTGTATAGAGGCGAAATGTTCGAATCTTTATTCTTTAGGAAAGAAGAAAGAATCCCAAAGTAGTTGAGGTTAATTCACTTAGATGTTAGTGGCACTTGTCCACAACATAATACTACTCATGTTGTATGACATTCACCGAAGATCGCTCTCGGTTGGACTATCGTTTATTTTGAATAAACAAAAGTCCGAATACTTTGCAAAAGGTTTCAAAGAATTCAAGAATGAAAGTTGATGAGTAAGACGTCTAAAGTATTTACCTCCTTAGATTTGATCCAAGGAAATATAACACTTTAGAAGAGTTTCCTTGATAAAAATCAAGGAAAGTAGCATCATAAGATAACGGATTTCTCCATTAGGAGAATAACGAACTTGAATAAGACTTAGTTCGTTGGATGTTATCAATTACCCACATATATAGGATATATATACTTCTAAGACAATATGATTGTCAATTAGAAGATCTTCCAAAATTTTCATAACTCCATAGGATGTAGTTGGAAAGAAAGACAAGTCTTAATCGTGTTAAGATTTGGGGTTGTGTGCTAATAAGCAATATTTGTTTGAGAACAATCTTGTGGGATATCCTTAAATTAACTTTTGGATATCACTTATATAAACCAACTAATAAATGTTATTTGTTGGGTAGTTCATTGTAATCCTACAGTAGGATTTGCCTAAGATAGAGCAAATGAACGAGAGATAGAACTCAAAGAATGGGTTCTTTGAGTGACAAGATGATGATCAACAAATATAACAACCTAGTTCCTACACCACAAGCTCCAAATGTAGTTGAGAAGGATTTATAAACCGTCTCAGTTGAATGGTTTGAACTTTATGACTATGTCATAGAGTTACACCTCTTAATTCGAAAGAAATAAGAATGAAAATCCTTATGACTACATTGAGTGTATATACAAGATATACTCAAGGAAATGGTATAGTACCATTTGACCCGAAATAATGAAACCTTCGTAGCTAATTGGTAGCTTAAGGTGACTACAATCAAAGAGATTGGTTGACTTGGAAGAAACCATCTTTGACGCAGTCTTGGTTTTCATTAATTAGAGGATTGCTAACTACAAAATGTTTGGACATAATATGGGTTTCCGAAACCATTACCAAGATAGTCTTGATAATATATGTCTAAAACTAAGAATCACAAGACGTGTAAGTTGTAAAGATCCATCCATCATGAATCTTAGCAAGCTAGTGGGAGCTGTAAGCGTCTTATGAGTGAAAGATCAAATCGTTTGATTTCTCATAAAGATGTAAATGAATCCTTTGTTTGCTAAGTTTACAAAAGATTAGTGGGAGTTAATCGTATTCTTAAATTAAAACATATATATGATATATTAAGTTTAGGAATTCTTCTTCGTTAAAGTAATGACTTTAAACATTCTATAATGATAGAACGTATATGGGAGACATAGTCTATATACATGGGATGGAAATCTATAATGACAGATTTCAGTATATATAATTTGATTATATCAATCCCTAATGATAGACAAAAGATGCTAGGAAGTTTCTCATATGATGATAAACTTTAGTCAGAAGGACAATTCTAGTAAGACTAGGAAGTTGCTCTTCACAAAGGGATCGTACCCCTTTGACTCCCAAAAAATTAATGCGTAAATAGAATCTTTTATGCGTACGCAGAAAGGTGATTTATGTATTTCATGTTGTATGAAAAGCGTTGATATGAGTTGTATCAAGAATGGTACAAGAAGATATCAATGCAAGCCCAGGATCAAAACCAAGGCAACTGTCAAGTGAGTCCTTATGTATTTAAGAAATACTAAAGGATAGATTCCTCAAGAATGAGGAAGAATTAGAGTAACGCAATGGAAGCGTAAAAGTATTAGATTATGAATCTAATATCGTATCCATCATTGGATGTCTCTTCATTTTGAATGAAGAGATAATTGGATATCTCTTTATTATGATAGAAGAGATATTTGGGTGGAAACATTAAAGGTAATGACTTTAGTGTCTTCCATCATGAATGCAAAATATATATCGCCATATAGAAGTTTACAACAATGTTGTTTGGATGGGAAAGTTCATTTATGAACTCTCCATTCGGTTCCAACCAGAAAGTGTCTCTAGTGTGCCGACACTACGACACTAATGGGGCGATAGCTCAAGCCAGGGAATCAAGGTCTCATCAAGATTCGAACTCAAATGAGAGACTGAACCACATGATTAAGAATCATGTATAATGGTGATGTCGTTATTCTCAAGGTTGCTTCTATGGATAACATATAGATATCCATTGTCTAGGCCTACTACTCAGCCATTTTTGAAATGACTACAGAAGAGGTATCATCACTGATGACCAAGCTGATTGGTTCTATTGCAAGTGGGAGATTGTTGGAAATGTGCCCTAAAACCAATCATATGATGATACTTTCCGGACATTTCACATGTTAAACTAATCTAGTTTAATATAAAGGGCAAAGATTATTGTTTTAAGCCGTCTCATATAAATGTTATATGCTTAAACGATAAGTCCAAGGAATATGTAATAGGGAGAATGTGATCTAAAGAAGTTAGATTCATGAGACCATTCTCTTTCGAATACATATCCTAAAAGTTCCTGATCATAGGATTGCCAATTGGGCATTGACAGTCCGTTAAGATCAGTACGTCCTATGTCTTCTCTTAGGGAGAGTGACTGGTCTCGAGTCAATGGTGTGACTGACACCAAGACAAGTACGTAGGTGCTCAATAGAGAATGAGTCCACTGAACGCGATCAATGAGGAGTTTTCATACTCATGTCAGATGAGAACTCCTGGTTGGGATAATGCAAAGTAGTCATTTGACCTGAGGCATCATAGTTGTCTTGTGGTTAGGTCCTTGATCTTTGGCTATGTCAAAGTCACTCCATCAGAGGGTGTCCACGGCATAGTTGGGGTTAAGCCACTTAGCCATGGAGGCAAGTGAATGCGCAACAAGGGATCTCTAACCTTCAAACGTTGAGGGGGAATACTCTATGATATGATTTAGAATCTCTGGCCAGAGTATGAATGAGATTTAGGAAGTTGTTCCAAATCACATTCAAGGTAATCATATAAGTAAGAGAATCACATTGGATAGTAGACATGAATAAACTATTAAACCAAACAATGTGGTCAAGAGTATTGTATTAGAGAAAGACCGTATTGCATTGTAATCCCAAACTGAATAGGTTCTCCAACCTCTTCTGATTAGCTTGGGTAGCCATGACATACTGCTAGGTGTCACTCATGGCTTGTGGAAGCCCTGAAGATGTATAATCACTAAAGGGAGAATTGAAAGTAAGTTTCAATTCACAATCGATTAGTAAGAGTTCTAATCACCCACTGCCTCGCTAAAAGGAACCTAATGGATCGCACACCGTGTAAGGTAATGATTGAAGGATATAACACAGATGAGTAAAGATAATTAAATGGTTTAATTATTTATGGCTAGGATTAATTAATATGTTAATTAATCAAACAAATAAGTTCATTATAGACCTCGGGTTAGTTTTGGGCCGCAAGGCCCAATGGGATTTGAATGTCAAGCCCATTAGCTCAAGATGTATGACAACTTGAAAACACAAAGGGCTTGAAAGCCCAATAAACCCTTAAGTGGCCGGCCATATACAGAGGGGTAGTGAACTTGGCTTAATTGCATGTTTGCCACTCCATTGTGATGAGGTATAAAGGCAACTTTATAGCCATTTCATCATTAGGGTTTCTTTTGGAGAAAATTGGAGAGAAAATGTCTCTCCCTTTCTCTCTAGGAGGCCGGCCCCCTTGGAGGGGATTAGCTCGCAATCCTTCCTCCTCCATGGTCACTCATCTTCTTCCTTCACCATCCTTGGTGTCAAAAATTAGAGGTCTTCTACCTTGGGGACTTTTGGAGAATCAATTCTTCCATCCATATCCATGGAGCCAAGGAGCAAGGAGACAAAGGAAAGAAGGCCCTCACATGGGTGATTAACCTTTGCTAAGCAAAGAGGTGCTTCAAAGGTATAAAAGTTTCTCAACTCCTTTCTTTAAGATTTGAGTAGAGTCATGGTTCACCATAACTACTAGGCTTTGAATTTCATGGGTAATGTTTTGTTTTGAGTGCATACAAGCATGATTCCGCCTTTAAATGTTAATTGCATGCCATAGATGTTGCTCAAATGAACATGTTTTTCACAAATTTTCCTTCATTTCTGCCGTGTATTTTAACTTGTTTTTGTTTCTGTTTTGCTTAGTTTTCTGATTTGTTTTGTTTTCTTTGTTTTAGGTACTAGTGTATGACTCGAAGTTCTCAACCCGTTCAAGCACATATCTTGGAGTTTAACGATGATTTTGAGCAAGATTTGAGAAGGAAGAGGAAGCACCCAGAACCTAGTCTACTTAGTTCAAGTTCTAATTCCGAATCTGAAGTTGAAATTGAAGAGGATTTGGAAGAGGAGCACGACATGGCTGCAGATAACCGAACAATCAAAGAACTTTCAGCCTCGGGATTGGACAATGCAACCCCTTTATGCATTCAGTATCCTAAGGCAGCCGAGGGCAAGACTGACGAATTCGAATTGAAGTCTAGCTTGTTACACCACATCCCCAAATTCCACGGGTTGTCTATGGAAGATTCGAACAAGCAGTTGAAGGAATTTGAAGTGGTTTGTTCAAGCATGACCCCTGTCAATGTTGATGGGAGTATATTGAAGATGAAAGCCTTTCCATTCTCTCTTTTGGAAAAAGGCTAAGGATTGGCTCTACGAACTAGCACCTGGAACCGTTACTTCGTGGGAAAGCATGAAGCACGCATTCTTAGAGAAATTTTTCCCAACTTCAAGAGTCATTCTCTTGAGGAAAAGGATAAGTGGCATTCAACAAAACCAAGGGGAATCGTTTCCAGCCTATTATGAGCGTTTCAAGGCGCTTGTTGCTTCTTGTCCACAACACCAAATGAAAGAAGAGCTTCTCCTCCAATATTTCTATGAAGGACTTATCCCCATTGAGAGACAAATGCTTAATGCTTCAGCGGGAGGAGGTTTGGTTGACAAAACACCCGTGGCCGCCAAGACTCTAATTGCAAATCGAGCCTTGAATGCGCAACAATACGAAGGAGTTGGACAGAGAGAAGGGCCACGGCAACAACAAGTGAATGAGGTAAATGCAATTGCATAATTACAATCTCAAATGGCTAATCTCACTCTTCTTTTGTCACAGGTTGTGGATGGAACCAAAGCACAAGGGCCGGCCATATGTGGAGTGTGTTCTATGCAGGGACATCCCACAGATAAGTGCCCACAATTGACAGAGAATGGAGGGTGGGAGACACTCAATGCCGTGGGTTTTGGGAATCAATACCAAAACCGTGGTGACCCCTTTTCCAATACATACAATCCGGGATGGAGAGATCATCCAAACTTCAAGTGGATGGACTCTCAACAAGTACAGCAACAAGGCAAATTTAGACAGCCCCCTGTGATGTTTCCAAGGCCATATGCAGCCACACAACCTCAACCAATTCCGGCCCAAACCAATTCAGGTTCGTTGTTAGATAATGATAAAATTCTTCAAGTACTAACCTCTTTGATGCAAGACATACAGAGCATAAAGAATCAAGCTAAAGAGGTGGACGAATTGAAGAAACAAATGGGGCAAATGGCTGAATTCATGGGCCAATTCAGAGAACAAGGCAGATTGCCTAGTTCAACCGTTGTTAATCCCAAAGGAGGATTTGAAACCGCCCAAGCAATCACGTTGAGAAGTGGTAAGCAGGTTGGGACTGATTCACAACCATCTAGATCAAGTCAATAAGAGGACACGAAGCTGCAATTGGAGGATGATGAATCACCCAAACCCACGGCAAGGAATGCACAATCCTTGCCGCAGCCAATTCCCACTTCTAAACCATCCCCAACCATCAAGGTAAGTTCCAATATGAATTCTTCTAGCTCTACTCCACTAATTGTGCCCTTTCCTGGCAGGTTGCGGCAATCAAAGAAAGAGGATGCTGAAAAGGACATTATAGAGACATTCCGGAAAGTTCAAGTCAATATCCCACTCCTTGATGCAATAAAGCAGGTCCCAAGGTATGCTAAGTTTTTGAAAGAGCTTTGTACAACAAGGAGAAGGATTTCTAACAAAGAGGTGGTAAGAGTAAGTGAGAATGTCTCAGCCGTTTTACAAAGGAAATTACCCCCTAAATGCAAAGATCCGGGTAGTTTTACAATTCCTTGTGTTATTGGAAATACTCGTTTTGAATCTGCCATGTTAGACTTAAGTGCATCTATAAATGTCATGCCATATTCTGTTTATGCATCTATGAATCTAGGAGAGCTTAAAAATGATGATGTTATTATCCAATTAGCCGATCGATCTTATGCATACCCAAAAGGAGTTTTGGAAGATGTTTTGGTGCAGGTAGACCACTTGATTTTTCCTGTAGATTTCTATGTGCTTGACATGGAGGATTCAGACCATTCCCACCCATTACCACTCTTACTTGGCCGACCATTCATGAAAACAGTCCAAACCAAGATTGATGTGGCTAAGGGAACGTTAACTATGAAGTTTGGTAGTGATAAGATTAAATTTAATGTTTCTAAGTCTGTTGAGAATCCTAACGTTGTTCGTTCTTGTTTTGCCATGGGTAAAATAAAAAAGATAGGGCCGGACCGTTCAAGCACAAAGGATACATCAAGAACCATACAAAACGAGGGAATTGGAGTGGAGCACAAGGACCATACAGCCACTGCCCTCAAAATGCCCCAATTGGTCGAAAATATCATGGGGAAGAATGTTCATAGTGCTACCACTTCATTGCAGTACATTGGTAAGCCATCTATCCAGATTCGATTCCCATTTCAACTAATAGGTTGTTACCTTGTATGGTGCAGATTCCCAATCAAATCCAAGCTGGTGGGCATGATTACATTGATTTTAGGATGTTCAATGCCACAATCCGGAAGGATCACTGTCCCTTACCATTCAAAGATCCAATGCACGAGCTGTTTGAGGAGCATGTGGTGGAAGAACTACCTCTGCATGCCATGGGTACCATGGGAACTTAAATGGAAGTATCGTCCAGCTGGAAGACGTTAAAGCAAGCGCTTCTTGGGAGGCAACCCATGTGTTCAAACGAGAGAACGATGGAATTCTAGCTCCAAAACCAGATTTGCATTCTTAAACTCTCTCTCTTTATTGCTTTTGTTTTGCCATATCTGTTATGTGTGTTAGTTGTGTTACTTGCTTGCTTTTGTGTGAGTTTATGTTTGAAACATTGAGGACAATGTTTGATTTAAGTGTGGGGGGGTAACAAAGTGTTTTTGCATGAAATTCATGGGTTTTTATCACCTATCACTTTGAATGTTGTTTTCAGTGTTTTTAAGTGTTTTTAAGCTGTTTTGGAGTCTTTTAGTGTGTTTTGAAAAGAAAATCCGAAAATACCATAAAAATTTGAAAAATTGTTTTGAAAAACCCAAAAAGAGTTGTTTTTGTGTGTTTGTTTGTGTCTTAGGGTACCTTCCAACACAATGATGAGGATTCGGTTTTTAATTGCATGACTATTGAGGAAAGTTATAAACATGGACGGAGGTTTGAATTGCTCTCTGGTTATGTTTGATTATGGTTATAGTTCATGAATTCATGTTTAATCAAAAAGAGGAAAAATCAGTTTCTGTAACATGCTTGAAGGAAGGAACTCATACTAACGCTACAACCCTGAGAGACTTGAGCTTAAAACATTCTGTGGAGAGTTAAAAATCTGAGCATTTATTGTTTTCTAAAGTCGTTGCATGATCTCATTATTCTTTGCTTGGTTGCTACTTAGAAGGCGTTTCATTATTTAGTTCCAAATACTAGAACTCATACCCGTTTCATTCAAAGCATGAAATTGATTAGCATAACACATAAAAAAGATGAAGTTATGTAGTGAACCAGTGCCAAATAGCCGAACCTCCCTATGTTATTTGTTTTGTAGGTTTAACCCTTTTGAGCCTTGTTTAGCCTATGTTTTTTGTTTACCCACATTATCCCTACCTAGCCTAGATTAGGACCATCCTTACCCTTGTTCTTAAGGCATAGCTAAGCATGACTAGGAGTGAATTCCCTTTGTTTGTTATTGGGCAGCAAACAAGTGTGAGGGAAAGAAAGTTGTGCGTTTATATGTGCCAAAGTCACAAAAGAGGCACAGGTGAAGAAAAAAAAGAAGAGAAGACAAATTCGTGCAAAAGCAAAAGAAGAAAAGTTTGTGAAAAAAAAAGTATGAAAAGTTCAAAATAAGTGAGAATAAGCTCACAAATGTTGGACGTTGAAGAAAGGGTCCAAAAAGTTGAATTCGGCCCTAAAATATGTGTAATCTTCCCCTTATGTATCAAAGTGTGTGGCTGCATTTAGAAAGGGAGTTCTAAGTGTCATATTCATTACTTTGCTTGCTTTTTCTTTAACAACGTTTGTTTTCCTTACCTTTCTTTGTTAGCCAATACCCTTAGCCCCGTTACAACCCTATACTTCAATCTTGAGTGTTGTGTGTTTCAATATGTGGAGTTTGGGATTGGTACGAGCATATGGTATCCCTGGTTCTCGCATCTAAGTAATGGCATTCCATTCATGAGATCATATATAAACATGTTTATTAACTCCAGAAATTGCTTTCTTTGTTATAAACATATGTGAGTGTTCGTTTTCATGTTTACATCAATCTTCTCACATATACTTAGTATAGGGAGTGTAGTTAGAAAATCTGAGTGAAAATAAGAGTGTACCTGGTGAGGATTTGAGTGAATTCTCTAAGGCATGTTACTACGTTTAAAACATTGTTTTAATTGGTTAGATGAGAGCTAATGGATGGTGACTGTGGTTAAGTATGTACTAAAGGGTGGGGAAGACTAAAAGCTATGGTTATGATGATCTTAAATATGTCATGTATGTTGGAAATCCCTGAGGTGAAAGTTGGAAGGTCTAGTTTGTTTGGTGTTTGTTTCGTTTGTTTTGTTTCGTTTTGCTTGAAGACTAGCAAAAGCTAAGTGTGGGGGAATTTGATAGGAGCATATTTATGCGACTTAGTTAGCTTGTTTTCATGCATTTACGTTGTTAGTTCTTAGTTAATTTTGTATTTTAAGCTATTTTCGCGTGTTTGTAGGTTCAAAGTGTCAAGATGGCAAAAAGAAGCAATTTGGGGCATTCTAGAGCATTTTTGGGCCAAGATTGGGTAGTGCAAGCATGGAGGCAAGTTGATGGACGAAATTGAAGATATAAAGGCTTGAAATCAGCTAAGAAGATGGAAGAAAGAAGTCAAAGATAAAGAAGATAAGGAATCAGCTCAAAAGAAGGAGAATTATCCAAAACATTATCCAAAATAACCTTATCTTATCTTATCTTATCCAATCCTTATCCAATCTTATCCTAATCTTATCCTAACTTGTTTTCTTCAGTTTCGGGGACTTCAAACCTGATTTCTAGAAGTCCTATCCCTTGTCCTATAAAAGCGGAGCCCCAAACTCTTCTAGAAACCCCAAAATCTGGCCAGAAACACATTTTTTCTAGAAGCCTAAAAATCTGGTGCCTCCCTCCTTTCTAGAAGGTCTTTTCCTTGCCTTGCAAGGTTTCCTGCCTTATCCCTTTATGCCGTGGGTTTTCACTCCCATTCCTTCTTGGATTCCGATTTATTAAGCCTTTTCCTTGTGGATTTGGGTTCTATAATCCTTTTCAGACATTAATTGGACCACAATTCCTTTTCTAAAGTGATTGCCGAACCCTAAGGCCTAATCTATATTTTCTGCCGCACCTAGAGTCCTAATTCCTTGTTTTATGTTAAGTCCAAGCCCTAATCTGATTACTCTAGGGTTTGTGATGCATTTATATACAAAGCTTGGTTGTTGCCGTAGACCACCCACCCCCATATACATTCAGAAATCCATATTTTGCTGCAGAGAAGGGAAGACAAGGCCTTGCCGTGGCTTCCATTGGAGAATGAGGAGTTCTTTCTTCTCTTGTTTCGTTTCTATGTTTAATTTAATTTGTTTTTCAATTATGTTGAACATGTGGAACTAATTTCGTTTTAGTTAGAGGTGGATTCAAAGCCATGGACATATGTTTGATATGAATTGATTACCTTCAGTTATTGTTTCATAAATTATGAATGTGATTTACTTATCTGTTTTATGAAGAACTTGTTCTTGTGTGTTGATTAAGGAGGCCTACTTAGTTTACATGCATGAATTTGATGCTAAGATATAAGGGAATTTCACCTAATCGTTAGGAACTTATATTCACAAGTAGTAAAGATTGCTAGTCACAATTGTGTTAAGTAAATCCTAGGCAAGAGTAACATGCGTATTCCATAGTTATGAATGCCTTGTCAATGTTTATGATTTCCATGGAGCTTAATGATCTTTAATATGTATCTCTATCATGCGTCTTCCATAGTTAGGGAACTTGATAAGAATAATTTGGTTGTGATGCGTTATCCATTCAATTCAATGAACTTAGGGAAATCTGGGAATTAATTAGTGCAATACAATTAATTCGAAGCATTGTCATTCATGGTTTATCGAAAGAATAACTGGAAATCAATTTGTATGCATATGTTCATGTGTGGAGAAGAACCCTCTAACTAGTTTTCACCCCTGAATTCACATTTATCTCTTTCAATTTACTTTGTTTGCCTAAATCTGCTTAGTTTTGCTTAAATCGTCAAAAAACCCCCTTAGTTCTTAATTGAGTCTTAGTTTGTTTCAATTCGTCCAAATCTGTCCCCTTTTAGTGTTTTGAGTTTAACTAGTCCAAAAGTCATCCAATTCACCCCTTAGAACCTGTTTTGAGTCTGTTTAAGTTAGTTTGGTTGTTTTGAGTCTATTTAGCCTGTCTTGAGTCTCTAGTGTCTAGAATCTGCCTAGTCGAGTTTTATTTGTTGTTTTAAGTTTGTTTTGTGTTATTTGAGTCAAGTTAGGTTGTCTAGAGTTAAAATTCGTTCAGATTGATCACTAGTACTTGTTTTCATTGTCTAGAGTCCAGTTTAGTGTTTTAGAGTGTAATTTGTGTAGATTAGCATCCCTTCTAATCCCCGGCCTTAAACGATCCCTACTTTCATATACTACGTCGATATGGTTTTCATTTGAGTGTCAAGTAATTCTCACGTCAGATATTGTCCGCTTTGGGCCCCGACTACGCCCTCATGGTTTTGTTTCTGGGAACTCACGAGCAACTTCCCAGTGGGTCACCCATTATGGGAGTGCTCTAGCCCCCTTCTTGCTTAACTTCGGAGTTCCTACGGAACCCGAAGCCGGTAAGCTGCCAAAAGGCCTCGTGCTAGGTAGGGATGGGAATATACATTTAAGGATCACTCCCCTGGGCGATGTGGGATGTCACATATATGGCCGGCCATTAAGGGGTCATTGGGCTACCAAGCTCTTTGTGTTTTCAAGTTGTCATACAACTTGAGATAATGGGCTTGACATTCAAATCCCATTGGGCCTTGCGGCCCAAACTAACCCGAGGTCTATAATGAACTTATTCATTTGATTAATTAACATATTAATTAATCCTAGCCATAAATAATTAAACCATTTAATTATCCTTACTCATCTCTGTTGTATCCTTCAATCATTACCTTACACGTTGTACGATCCATTAGGTTCCTTTTAGCGAGGCAGTGGGCGATTAGAACTCTTATTAATCGATTGTGAATTGAAACTTACTTTCAATTCTCCCTTTGGTGATTATACATCTTCAGGGCTTCCACAAGCCATGAGTGACACCTAGCAGTATGTCATGGCTGCCCAAGCTAATAAGAAGAGGTTGGAGAACCTATTTAGTTTGGGATTACAATGCAATACGGTCTTTCTCTAATACAATACTCTTGACCACATTGTTGGGTTTGATAGTTTGTTCATGTCTACTATCCAATGTGATTCATTTACTTATATGATTACCTTGAATGTGATTTGGAACGACTTCCTAAATTTCATTCATACTCTGGCCAAAGATTCTTAATCATATCATAGAGTATTCTCCCTCAACGTTTGAAGGTTAAAGATCCTTTGTTGCGCATTCACCTGCCTCCATGGCTAAGTGGCTTTACCCCAACTATGCCGTGGACACTCTTTGACGGAGTGACTTTGACATAGTCAAAGATCAAGGACTTAACCACAAGACAACTATGATGCCTCAGGTCAAAGGACTACTTTGCATTATCCCAACCATGAGTTCTCATGTGACATGAGTATGAGAACTCCTCGTTGATCGCGTTCAGTGGACTCATTCTCTATTCAGCACCTACGTACTTGTCTTGGTGTCAGTCACACCAATGACTCGAGACCAGTCACTCTCCCTAAGAGAAGACATAGCACGTACTGATCTTGACAGCTGTCAATGCCCAATTGGCAATCCTATGATCAAGAACATTTAGGACATGTATACAAAAGAGAATGGTCTCATGAATCTAACTTCTTTGGATCACATTCTCCCTATTACATATTCCTTGGGCTTATCGTTTAAGCATATAACATTTATATGAGACGGCTTAAAACAATAATCTTTGCCCTTTATGTTAAACTAGATTAGTTTAACATGTGAAATGTCCGTAAAGTATCATCATATGATTGGTTTTAAGGCACATTTCCAACAATCTCCCACTTGCACTAGAGCTAATCAACTTGGTCATCACTGATGATACCTCTTCTGTAGTCATTTAAAAAAATGGCTGAGTAGTAGGCCTAGACAATGGCTATCTATATGTTATCCATATAAGCAACCTTGAGAATAACGACGTCACCATTATACATGATTCTCAATCATGTGGTTTAGTCTCTCATTTGAGTTCGGATCTTGATGAGACCTTGATTCCCTGGCTTGAGCTATCGCCCCATTAGTGTCGTAGTGTCGGCATATTTGAGTCACTTTCTGGTTGGAACCGAATGGAGAGTTCATAAATGAACTTTCCCATCCAAACAACATTGTTGTAAACTTCTATATGGCGATATATATTTTGCATTTATGAGGGAACACACTAAAGTCATTACTTTTAATGTTTCCACCCAAATATCTCTTTAGTCATAACAAAGAGATATCCAATTATCTCTTCATTCAAAATGAAGAGACATCCAATGATGGATACAATATTAGATTCATAATCTAATACTTTTACGCTTCCATTGTTTTACTCTAATTCTTCCTCATTCTTGAGGAATCTATCCTTTAGTATTTCTTAAATACTTAAAGACTCACTTGACAGTTGCCATGGTTCTGATCCTGGGCTTGCACTGATATCGTCTTGTACCAAACTTGGTACAACTCATATCAACGTTTTTCATACAATATGAAATACGTAAATCACATGTCTACGCATGCATAAAGGATTCTATTTACGCATTATGTTTCTTTGGGAGTCAAAAGGGTACATTCCCTTTTAGAAGTGCAATTTCCCAATCTAATTGGAACTGCCCTTTCATTTGAAGTTTATCTTTCGAGAAACTTCCTACATCTATCCTCTATCAATAGGGATTGAGATAATCCAATTATATCTTGAAATCTATCATTATAGATTCGCATCCTATGTATATAGACTATGTCTCCTGTATACATTCTATCATTATAGAATGTTTAAAGTCATAACTTTAACGAAGAAGAATTCCTAAACTTAATATATCATATATATGTTCAAATTTAGGAATATTATTAACTCCCACTAACCTTTTGTAAAAATAGTAAACAAAAGATTCATATACATCTTTATGAGAAATCAAACGATTTAATCTTTCTCTCATAAGACGCTTATAGCTCCCACTAGCTTGTTAAAATTCATGATGGATGGATCTCTACAACTTACATGTCTTGTGATTCCAAGTCTTAGACATATGTTATCAAGACTATCTTGATAATGGCTTCGGAAACCCATATAATGTTCAAACTGTAACAGTCCGTTCTGAGTTAATGAATATCTTATTTATGAAATGATGATTTTACCCTTGCGGGAGTGAGAGGATGTGTGAATAAGGATTAATGTTTATAGGTAGGGGTACCTATATATTTATTTTACTGTATTTTTGGTTGATTTTGTGTGGATGGGGTTGGATGAGGAAATATACACACACACACTTGCACACCACGTGTGCAGCACCTACCCTCCCCGTCACTTTCTCCTTCATTTTTCTCGAATTCTCTATCACCGTCCCCTGCAACTGTACGGATGACCTTGTTCCTTGTGTTTTGGTCACGGATTAAAGCCCTAGATAGCATATTTAGAACCCTGGTAACCTGGTGATCCTAACCGTACCATTTGTTGAGGTTTAGACTGTCGAGAACCCTAGAACCCGTGTAGTACCGTGGATGGTATTGTTCATGCACTCGAAATCTATGGTGTTTCAGCTTATTTGGAGATCATAGGAAGGTTTAGAATAGTCTTAGGATGCTCGGAGGACAAATTTGAAGGAGTTTAGACGTCGGGATCG
Source organism: Heteromeles arbutifolia (assembly GCA_024362995.1). Lineage (NCBI taxonomy): Eukaryota > Viridiplantae > Streptophyta > Magnoliopsida > Rosales > Rosaceae > Heteromeles > Heteromeles arbutifolia. The sequence goes on from JANCRC010000012.1 coordinate 23,023,338, forward strand.
CCAGTTTGGAAGTTGGCCGGAATTCGTGAAATTTCTCCGGCGAGATTCACGTGGATTTTGGGTTCAAAACAGGTATAAATCTCTTCTCCATGTCCTAAGGATCATTTTGGTGTAAATTTCGTGAAATTTGGTTGAAAAATGAGTTAGAAATCAAAGGTAGAAAAATTACCCAGTTTCCGGCGACACAGCGGCGCCGGCGTCGGTCGCCGGCGATTGAGGTTGAAGGTGACAGAATATTCCGTCAAAGTTGACGGAATATTCCTAACGGAGGTTAACGGTGTCAGTTAACTTTATCGAAATATTCTAGGAATTTAACGGAATATTCCTTAACGGCGTTAGGGTTTCCGTCAGTGTGCACGGCGCGTGGCCGCGCTTGGGCGGCGCGTGTTGCCGTGCCTTGGCCGGCGCGTGAGGGCGCGTGAGGCTTCCAAAAATTATTTTAAAAATATGGGGGTGTTCGTGGGATTGAGCAGTGCATGTTGGTATATTCAAACACCCCAATTTAGCAATGTATGAGGAGTTATTACTTGATTTGGGTTATGTACGTAATTAACGGTTATATAGTTGTTTCGCATATAGGTGAGACGTATCCTGAGGACGAGCGCAGCCACGCAAGGCTCGGGGGCTACGACCCGTCTACCTATTAGTGAGTGGGCTTTTGTTTTCAGTATATATATATATATATACTTGATTGATTCCCAGAAATACGTTTTAAAATGCTTTTATGAAATTGAATGCCATGTCGTATGCCATATATATTTTTATGTTTATATGATTATATATTGATGCACCGCGGGCGCCAGGTAAGTCAGGTAAGTGTATGCTTGTGATATGATGGTTATGGTGATATCGATGAGATTAGTATATGGCTCATTTACCTGCACATCGGGGTTTGTGCCGCCAGAATAGGGCTTAGCTTTCACGTGATCGTTCACCTCCTGCACCGTACGCTCACCTTGGATCCAAGGCAGGTGCCAACCTGTCGTACAGACCACACTAGGTGGTTCCGACTCGTAGGTGACTTGCGATTCGTCGCCAGCCTTCACGTGATCGTACCACAGAGCGTTATATATACCCAGCTTGACGTACAGACCACATTAGGTGGTTTTGTCATGGGTGCAGGTTATTGATTGAGAGATGAATTGAGGATGTGGTTGAGGAGCCATAGATTCAGCCATACAGGTCACTAGAGGTGACTTCGGCTGATTGACATATATATTACCGGCATGATTTGAGTTGGGATATCACCTGATTGATTGATGATATTTGATACATGCTTATTACTGATTATGGTTCATTCGATCATGGCATTTATTGATTGATTGATTGATTGGTTGATTGATGGTTTTCAGTACTATACGTATATATACATATTTTCTGGGAAGTATACATGTTTTACAGAGAGGGGTTACAATCGAAGTGATTTTGGTAAAGCTTTGTTTTTGCCCACTCACACTTTTGTTTTGCGCCCCTCCAGGTACTAGGTAGTGTTGGTGGCAAACGAGGCTTCAAGGCATATCTGACAGCACACTATCCATGTAAATACTTTGCTTTCTTGCTTATGTCTTTTTGGACTGCACCTAGGATGCTCGAACTCTGTAAATTATGCTGTTAACTTCCACACTCTTTTATGTGCCTGTAGCACTAGTAATGATACTCTAGTATTTATTATCTATATTTATTCTTCCGCACTGCGCACATGGCCTCGTCACGCCCACGTGACGGCCAGCACGTCCCGATGTTCAAGTCGTGGTGTATCAGTTTGGTATCAGAGCCTAGGTTTGGCAGTCCTGTGTACTTAGTGAATATTCTAACTATTTTGGTGTCTTATGTCAGAATTATGCTGCCTCGATGTGAGCCACGTCCGATTTCTGAGCCTAGTTTTCCTAATATAGCTCAACTAGGGGAAGCTATCGCTAACGCTATTCAGTAGACGTTTCGACCTCCCCAGATGACTCCTCTGGAAACTGTTTATAATCTGAAGTTGAATACTCTTATGGGTAATGAAGGGCACGAGGGTTCTGAGAAGTGGTTGAATCATGTGGATAAGACCTTTAGATTGATGCAGAGTCAGGGGAGTTTGCCTGCAGACAGATGGGTTGAGACGGCCTCGTGGTTTTTGGGCAAGGAACCAGCTTCTTGGTGGGAACAGGCGGTCGAGGAGCTGTCTCGAGAGGAAGGCGCAGACTGGGAGATATTTAAGCAGCTGTTCCATAAGAGATTCAATACTCTTGCGTACATCGACAGCAAAAAACAGGAGTTTACAAACCTGAAGCAGAAGAAGATGTCCGCTAACGAGTATTACAGGAAGTTTACAGACTTGTCCAGATATCAACCTGAGGTGGCAATGAATCCAGCGGAGATGCTTCGTCGATTCAAGTTGGGTACTCGTAAGAAGTGGCGTACTTTGGCTACCGGGATTCCATGTTCGACTTATCATGGGTTTTATGAGATTCTGCTACAGATTGAGGATTCTGAGAACTTGCCTAGCGACAGTGATGAGGAAGAGAAAGATGATTCTAAGAAGAATGATAAAGGCAAGGGTATTGTATATCAGGGGCCTAGAAAGACTTAAAGTTTTAAGAAGAGTGGGACTAGTTCGAATTCATCCAGTGGATGATTTAGTTCCACAGGCCAGCGTAGAGGTGGTAGATTTACTGGTGGGTCGCGTTTTCAGAGGCAGGGAGATGTTGGTGGTTCTCGTGGTTAAGGAGTTCCTTTTTGTCGGAGGTGTAATAGCCGACATGTAGGGGAGTGTAGGCAGGGTATTCGAGGATGTTTTACTTGTGGACAGTTTGGTCATCGTGCAGCTAATTGTCCACAGACTCAGCAGAGACCACAGATGCCTTCTTTTCCAGCACCAGTGCCGAGCCAGCAGGCTCCAGCGTCGAGTGGTTATGGTCAGCCGAGTCGGGGGAGCACTTATCATTATCAGGGTGATGTGGTGCCTTATCCAGCAGCGCCGTATCCCTATTCTCAGGATCCCTATTATTCTAGTGGCTATCAGAGTGGGTATCCTCAGTATTAGGGAGAATATGCTCCGTATCCATCTTATTCAGCAGGGGGATCACAGTGGTATCCTGGTGTGCAGCCGCAGCATGAGGTTACCTCGAGCAGCACGGGAACCTCAAGGCAGCCTAGTCAGTTGGAGCAGAGTCGTAGTACATTTGGGCGTAGTGGCCAGTCTAGCAGAGGACGAGAGGGACGTCAGCAGACCCAGGGACGTATTCATAATGTTTCAGTGCAGGACGCTCAGAATAACCCCGATTTGATAATGGGTACGTTAAATGTTCTTGGACATTTTGCTAAAGTATTGATTGATTGTGGTGCTACCCATTCGATTATTTCTCATGCATTTGCTCAATTGACGCAACCTAATCCTACACCTCTTAGTTATGAGATAGAGTTTTCTATGCCTAGAGGTGAAACGTGCCAAGTAGGGTGGATGTATCCAGGGTGCCCTGTGTTAATGGAGGATGTAGTTATGCCTACTAACCTTATTCTGTTAGACCTTGTTGAATTTGATGTTATTTTGGGCACTGATTGGTTACATTATAATCGAGCTAACATCGATTGTTATCGGAAGAAGGTTACATTTTTACGACTGGGCTTACCGGTGGTTACATTTGTTGGTGAGCCTTGTGGCGTCAGGCATGGTATTATCTCAGCTGTGAGAGCCAAGAAGTTGTTACAGAAGGGTTGTCAGGGGTATCTAGCACATGTGGTGCTGAATGATGAGGTGGCCAGCAGAGTGGAGGATGTTAGAGTGGTTAGACATTTCCCAGATGTTTTTCCTGATGATTTGCCAGTGTTGCCGCCAGATCGAGACGTTGAGTTCACCATTGATTTATTGCCAGGTGCTGACCCTATATCTTTGACTTCCTATCGAATGGCTTCTGCAGAATTAAAGGAATTGAAAATTCAGCTGCAAGAATTATTAGATAAAGGTTTTATTCAGCCTAGTACTTCACCCTGGGGAGCTCCAGTTTTATTTGTAAGGAAGAAGGATGGTACTTTGATGTTGTGTATAGACTATCGGCAGCTAAATCGGGTGACGATTAAAAATCGTTATCCATTGCCGCGTATTGATGATTTGTTTGATCAGCTGCAGGGAGCTTGTGTATTTTCGAAGATTGACTTGAGGTCTGGATATTACCAGCTGAAGATTAGGAAGGATGATGTTCCTAAGACGATGTTTCGAACCCGTTATGGCCATTATGAGTTTTTGGTAATGCCATTTGGGTAACTAATGCACCTGCTGCTTTTATGGATATGATGAACATGGTGTTTAAGCAGTATTTAGACCGATTTGTCATTGTTTTTATCCATGACATTTTGGTTTATTCTAAATCTAAAGCGGAGCATGTGCGACATCTCAGTTTGGTGCTAAAAAGGTTGAAGGAGTGTAGGCTTTATGCCAAGTTCAGTAAATGCCAATTCTGGTTGAATTAGGTGGCATTTTTGGGACATATCATTTCAACTCTGGGTATTCAGGTGGATCCCCAGAAAGTGGCAGCAATAAAGAATTGGGAGCAGCCGCGAACCGTCTCAGAGGTACGTAGTTTCTTGGGTTTAGCAGGGTATTACAGACGATTTGTTTGGGATTTTTCCGAGATTGCTTTGCCACTTACTAAGTTAACAAGGAAGAATGTTAAATTTGAATGGCATGATAGTTGTGAGCGGAGTTTCCAGCAGCTGAAATATTGTCTTACTCAGGCACCAGTGTTGGCACTTCCTGACGACAGTGGTAATTTCGAGATTTACAGCGATGGTTCATTAAATGGTTTGGGCTGTGTGTTGATGCAACATGGCAGGGTGATTGCATATGCCTCTAGACAATTAAAACAGTATGAAAGGAATTATCCTACTCATGATTTGGAACTAGCGGCGATTGTTTTTGCATTGAAAATTTGGAGGCATTATCTTTATGGTGAGAAGTGTAAGATCTTCACAGACCATAAAAGTCTTCAGTATTTGTTTACTCAGAGGGATTTGAATCTTCGTCATCGGAGATGGATTGAGTTGCTGAGCGACTATGATTGCACGATTGAATACCATCCTGGTCGCGCAAATGTGGTAGCTGATGCACTTAGCAGGAAATCCCAGGGCAGGATTAATGCTATTCACGTAAGCCGTGTTCCTCTTCTGGCAGAGTTAAGATCGACTGGAGTGAAGCTAGTTATGGAAGAATCAGAGGATAATGACCAGGAAACTGCTTTACTTGCTCATTTTCAGGTTAGGCCAATCTTGATTGATCAGATACTTGAGGCACAGATGGAGGATGACGAGGTTCAAGAATTAATTTGATTGAGGAATAAAGGGAAGAAGAAAGATCTTCCGATTCGGGAGACTGATGGCATGCTCATGCAAGAAGGTAGGATGTACGTGCCGAATAATGCGGAGTTAAAGAAAGCTATTCTTGATGAGGCGCACATTTCAGCTTATGCTATGCATCCTGGAAGCACGAAGATGTATCATACCATTCGACCATTTTATTATTGGCCAGGTATGAAAAGAGAAATTGCTGAATACATGAGTAGATGTATTGTTTGTCAGCAGGTTAAAGCCGAGAGGAAGAAGCCATTTGGACGGATGCAGCCTTTTCCTATTCCACAGTGGAAGTGGGAAGACATTACCATGGATTTTGTATATAAGCTTCCTCGTACAAGGAATGGTTATGATGGAGTTTGGGTGATTGTGGATCGACTTACTAAATCAGCACATTTCATCCCAGTTCGAGAGAAGTTTTCTTTAAATAAGCTAGCTGAACTTTTTATCACGAAGATTGTTAAGTATCATGGCGTGCCAGTTAGCATTTTATCAGATCGAGACCCGAGGTTTACTTCTAAATTTTGGACGGCATTTCAAGAAGCTTTGGGCTCGAGGTTATTGTATGGTACCACATATCATCCTCAAATTGACGGACAGTCTGAGAGGACGATTCAGACGTTAGAGGATATGTTGAGGTCTTCTGTATTGCAGTTCGGTGATTCATGGCATACGCGTTTGGATCTGATGGAATTTGCCTATAATAATAGTTATCACTCGAGCATTGGTACGTCACCATTATACATGATTCTCAATCATGTGGTTTAGCCTCTCATTTGAGTTCGGATCTTGATCAGACCTTGATTCCCTGGCTTGAGCTATCACCCCATTAGTGTCGTAGTGTTTGCACACTAGAGACACTTTCTAGTTGGAACCGAATGGAGAGTTCATAAATAAACTTTCACATACAAACAATATTGTTGTAAACTTCTATATGGCGATATATTTTGCATGCATGATGGAGCACACCAAAGTCATTACTTTTAATGTTTCCATCCAAATGTCCTCTTTAGTCATAATAAAGAGATATCCAATTATCTCTTCATTCAAAATGAAGAGACATCCAGTGATGGATACTATATTAGATTCATAATCTAATACTTTTACGCTTCCATTGCATTACTCTAATTCTTCCTCATTCTTGAGGAATCTATCCTTTAGTATTTCTTAAATACATAAGGACTCACTTGACAGTTGCCATGGTTCTGATCCTGGGCTTGCACTGATATAGTCTTGTACCGATCTTGGTACAACTTATATCAACGTTTTTCATACAATATGACATACATAAGTCATCTTTCTGCTTGTACGTAAAGGATTCTATTTACGCATTATTTCTTTGGGAGTCAAAGGGTACGTTCCCTTCGAGAAGAGCAACTTCCTAGTCTCGCTAGAATTGTCATTCTGATCGGAGTTTATCATTACATGAGAAACTTCCTAGCATCTTTTGTCTATCATTAGGGATTGATATAATCAAATTATATCCTGAAATCTAGCATTATAGATTTCCATCCCATGTATATAGACTATGTCTCCCATATACATTCTATCGTTATAGAATGTTTAAAGTCATAACTTTAACGAAGAAGAATTCCTTTCAATTCCAAAATTAATATATCATATATACGTTCAAATTTGGGAATTTGATTAACTCCCACTAATCTTTTGTAAACCTAGTAAACAAAAGATTCATTTTCATCTTTTGAGAAATCAAATGATTTGATCTTTGTCTCATGAGATGCTTATGGCTCCCACTAGCTTGCTAAGATTCGTGATGGATGGATGTTTACAACTTACACGTCTTGTGATTCTTAGTTTTAGACATATATTATCAAGACTATCTTGGTAATGGTTTCGGAAACCCATATTATGTCCAAACATTGAATCACCGTTTAGTTGTAGCTAGCTAACTTCGAATTAATAGAAACCAAGACTACGTCAAAGATGGTTTCTTCCAAGTCAACCAATCTCTTTGATTGTAGTCACCTTAAGCTACCAATTAGCTTTAAAGGTTTCATTATTTCGGGTCAAATGGTACTATACCATTTCCTTGAGTATATGTCGTATATACACTCAATGTAGTCATAAGGATTTTCATTCTTATTTCTTTCGAATTAAGAGGTGTAACTCTATGACATGGTCATAAAGTTCAAACCATTCAACTGAGATCGTTTATAGATCTTTCTTGACTACCTTGGAGCTAGTGGTGTAGGAACTAGGTTGTTATATTTGTTGATTATCATCTTGTCTCTCAAAGAACCCATTCTTTGAGTTCTATCTCTCGTTCATTTGCCCTATCTTAGGCAAATCCTAGTGTAGGATTACAATGAACTACCCAACAAACAACATTTGTCAGTTGGTTTATAGAAGTGATATCCAAAGGTTAATTTAAGGATATCCCACAAGATTGTTCTCAAACAAATATTGCTTATTAGCACACAACCCCAAATCTTAAGACGATTAAGACTTGTCTTTCTTTCCAACTACATCCTATGGAGTCTTGAAAATTTTGGAAGATCTTCTAATTGACAATCATATTGTCTTAGAAATATGTATCCTATATATGGGTAATTGATAACATCCAACGAACTAAATCTTATTCGAGTTCGTTCTTCTCCTAATGGAGAAATCTATTACCTTATGATGCTACTTTCCTTGATTTCTATCAAGGAAACTCTTCAAAAGTGTTACATTTCCTTGGATCAAATCTAAGGAGGTAAATACTTTAGACGTCTTACTCATCAACTTACACTCTTGAATTCTTTGAAACCTTTTGTAAAGTATTCGGACTTTTGTTTATTCAAAATAAACGATAGTCCAACCGAGAGCAATCTTTTGTGAATGTCATACAACATGAGTAGTATTATGTTGTGGACAAGTGCCACTAACATCTAAGTGAATTAACCTCAACAACTTTGTGATTCTTTCTTCTTTCCAAAAGAATAAGGATTCGAACATTTCACCTCTATACAATTTTAACAAGAAGGTATTGGATCCGGATCTAACGATCCTAAGCATCCATCTATGACCAACTCGTAATTTATGTTTTAGAGGTATAACAACTCAGTTTGGGATTTGTCACTACCTTGCAACCTTTTGGGTTTTAAGCATCGTCATATTCTAAACAGTTAACACTACCACATTATCTCTACTATAGAGACAATCAATTAGATTACAATAATCCAATCATTGATTAATAAAGAACAATGTTTTGTCAAACAAAACATTCATCCATCTCTTATAGTGACAGAATTAAGTTCCTTATTCAAACTGGAATGTAAAGACAATCTTTGTTTTTCCAATTCCTTTGGTAGTTCATATGAGGAAGTACTATCTGCTTTCGTAGAGATCTATATTTGATTCACGTTCTGAATGTGAAGTACTTTCTCTTCTCTCATCAATCTTCTACTTCTTATTAGCCACATTTTTACAACGATTGTAAAACATAGTCACTAATATGGAATCAAGCATTCAAGTAAAAGAACCAATTGTTTTGAACTATTCAAGAACAATTTACAACACCTTCGAAAGGTGTGTTGTTGACACTTGCAAGACATTTCTTGCAAATACCCATTCCAATGTCCATCCTTTCATAAAGAAAGTTTCTTCCTTTGGAGTTATTTTGCCTTCTTCATTTGACTTCTCCCTTGACGACAATAGTCATGGTCCCTAAACTCCCACTGTCTATCTTGAAACTTATTTCAATTGTGTTAAACACATCAAACGATTTGGAGAGCGTGCGGTTATTTGTTCACTATATAGTTTACAATAAACTTAGTGAACCATTTGGATAGGGACACAAAGGTGAAGTCATAGTCTAGTTTCTGTCTCGTGAAGTGGTTTAACACTTCAACACTCAATGATTCAAAATCATCATAAGTTCATGTTGATGGACTATTTTTGTCAACCAACCATCTTGTTCTAAACAAGATTACAAACATTCAAAAGTTGTTCAAGGCAACTCTTATTTCTTCATACAACAATTTGTAAGTGAAGAATCATGGCACATTAAGTGTCCATGCCCTTGTGCTTACTTCTCAAGTTCCTTGTTCATTTAACAAAGAAACAAGCACTAGTGTTTGCATAAACTAAGGGTTGTTCTAAGCAACTCTTATTTCTTCATACAATGATTTGTAAGTGAAGAACTATGACACTGAAAGTGTTCATGTCTTTGTGCTAATCTTCATAAGTTCCTTTGTTCATACAACAAAGGAATAAGCATTGGTTGTTTGTGTTGTCCTCTTTATGATAGACTTATCTAACATGTTCTTCCAATGATACATTATCAATTGGAAAATTGTGAGGATGAGACTACTTAGGTACATATACAATCCATTCAAGACAATCTATGGGACTGTGGTACCAAGTCCGGAAACTAAAGCCTTTGGCTTTTCTTTGTCGAGTTTTGGATAGTGTTTGCAAATATATCGGTAAATAAATACGTAACGAATATATCGGTAAATAAATACGTAACGTAATAAATACATATCAAATAGCACCACCCACTATTTTCGGCAAATTCCATATCCCTCATCGGAATTCGAGAGTTTTGGAGGAAACTCTTAGTAGGGTATGAGAGGCTCACTACTACCAAGCCCACCTCAGAAGAATATCATATTGGCTAGCTTTAATAATAATGAGAGAGTACACTTACTCATTTACATCTCATGTAAGTACCCATCTAGTTTGGCCTCTAGAGAATGATGCCTCCGAAGAATATCATATTGGCACCATTGCACTTAGTTAAGTTATTCCCACCATGCGAGTTCGTATAGGGGTTCAAGAATAGCCTCAGAAGAATATCATATTGGGCATACTCGTTGCCTGCCGTCACAAGATCATGTATGTATATAGAACCCCTCCTGAGTGTAAGCACATACTTTGTATTCCCCAGAACTGGGCGAAGATGGTGTATGAGTCACAAACGATCGAAGCTTACCACGGTGGAAGGCCACGAAAGGGTGTTCAAAGCACTCTCATGCTTGTCAACTTAATAATGGTTTGGTTGAGGGTTTTAGGTCTCATCACATTTAAGCATACATTTTAATCTTATTAAAACAATTTGGTCCTATTACAACTATTGGTCCATGTGATTGATTTAGTAGTATATGAAACTCCCACTAAGCTTGCAAAACGGTTTTTAAAGCAAGAGTATATGGTACTACTAACATAAGCTTTGCATTCATAGATGGACTATATAGTTACCTTAGGGCCTTAGGATGACTATGAACCTTTGAGTCGATCCAACACGAGCCTAGTGTTGGATCTCGGTCTAGGGATGGTGATTGATTTTAGTTACGCGTTTAATCATATTAAGGCATTTTTTTTCTATGGGGCATTGGACCCAACTACTCCAATTTCATGCATATCAAATAAACAAGAAAGGAGTACTTCAAAGTAAAGAAGAGCTTATGCTCTTTTACAACATTTGATCAAAACAAATTACTTTAAAGTAAAGAAGAGCTTATGCTCTTTTACAACATTTGATCATATCAAATTACAACCAAAATTAATCTACACATTCCCATGGTTCAAACAAATTTGAGAAGGCCTTTCACATAGCTCAATTATCGTAGGCTTCGGTTCATAATCACCATTTCTTTAATTAATTAACTCTTTAACTAATTAAACTTGAATGCAACATTTTCATTTGGTTTTTGTATCCATATATGTGATTTAAATAGAGCTAAAAGAAATGAAAATCCAATTCTCATTTAAAGATACAAAACTATTTTGTTCTCTACTAATTTGGGCCAAAAAGCAATAACCTCAACCATTGGGCTATATTGCAAAACACAAACTTTTGAGGTCACTTTGTAAAAACACAAAAGTCCACTACTTCATGTAATTACAACTAGAACCCAAAATTTCAACAAATACAAAAGCTTCATTAAAGGAGCAAAACAATTTGTCCTTTAGTGATTTTGGGCCTTTACGTAAAAACGTAAACTTTTGGGTCAAAGTGCAAATACACAAAAGTACCAAAACTTTATGTAATTGCATAAAAGCCCCAAAAGTACCCTACTAATAGGGTTGGCCGGTCATGGTGTGGAGTGTGAGTTGATTTTAAGGTTTGAAAGGTGATTGAAAGTTGTAAGTGATTGGTATGGTGTGAATAGTTGAAAAAGCATCGGTGAAGTTTGAAAATTCAAACCATCCATCACTAACAAAAACAAGTAAACAACCAAACACCTTTTTGAATCAAAATTCCTAAACTTTTTGTTCTTGCCAAGAACATATCAAGAACAATGAAGAATATCCTTGAAAACCCATAAGAGCTCCATGAACATTTTTCACCCAAAAACTCTCAAACTTAAGGGAAATAACATATTACCATACTAGCGTACTTAGGGGTTCCAAAAGTCACTTTTAAACACTTTGAACAAGACAAACAAGAACCCAAAAAACCACCCTTTGGATTTGGCCGAATTTCCCCAAAAACATGGCACCAAATTTTGGATCCAAAATTCATGCTCATATGAACTACATCTACAACATTTGAGGTGGCAAATTTTCTAACAAAATTTACATTCAAAGAAGCAAGAATAAAGCTTGTAACCATTACAACATTCAAATCACAAACTATGAACTACAAAACCTAAAAGGATTCACCAACTACTAGACCTAGGCGCTGATACCACTTGAAGGAAAATTTGCGAAAAACATGTTCATTTGAGCAACATCTATGGCATGCATTTAACAATTAAGGGCGGAATCATGCTTGTATGCACTCAAAACAAAACATTACCCATGAAATTCAAAGCCTAGTAGTTATGGTGGACCATGACTCAACTCTAATCTTAAAGAAATGAGTTGAGAAACTTTTTTACCTTTGAAGCACCTCTTTGATTAGCAAAGGTTAATCACCCATGTGAGGGCCTTCTTTCCTTTGTCTCCTTGCTCCTTGGCTCCATGGATATGGATGGAAGAATTGATTCTCCAAAAGTCCCCAAGGTAGGAGACCTCTAATTTTCGACACCAAGGATGGTGAAGGAAGAAGATGAGTGACCTTGGAGGAGGAAGGATTGCTAGCTAATCCCCTCCAAGGTGGCCGGCCTCCTAGAGAGAAAAGGAGAGAGTTATTCTCACTTTTCATCCTTAGAAAACCCTAATGAAGAAAAGGCTATAAAGTCAAATTTATACCTACCTTCATTGGAGTGGCAAACTTGTAATAAGTCCAAAACCCACTCCATTATCAACATGGCCGGCCATCTTAGGGCTTTGAGCTGTTTGGGCCTTCTTGAATCTTTATTCATTAAGTTGTCATACAACTTAAGTTAATGGGCTTGACATTCGAAGCCCATTGGGCCTTGAGGCCCAAAACTAACCCGAGGTCTAAAATGAACATATTTGTTTGATTAATTAACATATTAATTAATCCTTGCCATAAACAATTAAACTATTTAATTGTCCTTACTCGGTGTGCGATCCATTAGGTTCCTTTTAGCGAGGCAGTGGGCGATTAGAACTCTTACTAATCGATTGTGAATTGAAACTTACTTTCAATTCTCCCTTTAGTGATTATACATCTTTAGGGCTTCCACAAGCCATGAGTGACACCTAGCAGTATATCATGGCTACCCAAGCTAATCAGAAGAGGTTGGAGAACCTAATCAGTTTAGGATTACAATGCAATACGGTCTTTCTATAATACAATACTCTTGACCACATTGTTTGGTTTGATAGTTTATTCATGCCTACTATCCAATGTGATTCATTTACTTATATGATTCCCTTGAATGTAATTTGGAACGACTTCCTAAATCTCATTCATACTCTGGCCAGAGATTCTTAATCATATCATAGAGTATTCTCCCTCAAACGGTTTGAAGGTTAAAGATCCCTTGTTGCGCATTCATTTGCCTTCATGGCTAAGTGGCTTAACCCTAACTATGCCTTGGACACTCTCTGACGGAGTGAGTTTGACATAGTCAAAGATCAAGGACCTAACCACAAGACAACCATGATGCCTCAGGTCAAATGACTACTTTGCATTATCCCAACCATGAGTTCTCATGTGACATGAGTATGAGAACTCCTCGTTGATTGCGTTCAGTGGACTCATTCTCTATTGAGCACCTACGTACTTGTCTTGGTGTCAGTCACACCAATGACTCAAGACCAGTCACTCTCCCTAAGAAAAGACATAGCACGTACTAATCTTGACGGACTGTCAATGCCCAATTGGCAATCTTATGATCAAGAACATTTAGGATATGTATACAAAAGAGAATGGTCTCATGAATCTAACTTCTTTAGATCACATTCTCCCAATCACTTATTCCTCGGACTTATTGTTCAAGCATATAACATTTATATGAGACGGCTTCAAACAATAATCTTTGCCCTTTATATTAAACTAGATTAGTTTAACATGTGAAATGTTCGTAAAGTATAATCATACGATTGGTTTTAGGGCACATTTCCAACAATAATCAGATTGTTATAGCCCCGGAGGATCAAGAAAATACCATTTTCACGTGCCCATTTGGTACGTTTGCATATCGTCGCATTCCATTCGGTTTATGCAACGCACCAGCCACATTTCAAAGATGCATGGTAAGTATTTTCTCAGATTATGTTGAAAAGTTCATTGAAATCTTCATGGATGATTTTAGCGTTTTTGGTGATTCGTTTGATGATTGCTTGGCTAATCTCACATTAATCTTGAAAAGATGCACTGAAACTAACCTTGTTTTGAATTGGGAAAAATGTCATTTCATGGTTAAACAAGGCATAGTTTTGGGTCACATAATCTCTGAAAAAGGAATTGAGGTTGATAAATCGAAAATAGATCTTGTACGTTACTTACCCTTTCCTACTTTGGTGAGAGAGGTTCATTCTTTTCTTGGACATGCAGGATTTTATAGACGATTCATCAAGGACTTCTCAGAGATCTCACAGCCTCTTTATCGTCTCCTCCAAAAGGATGTACCTTTTGACTTCAATGAGGCGTGTGAGAAAGCCTTCAAACATCTTAAGGAATTGCTCACTTCAGTTCCTATCATAACTCCACCAGATTGGAACCTTCCTTTTGAGCTCATGTGTGATGCCTCAGATTATGCAATTGGAGCTGTTTTAGGCCAAAGGAAGAACAAGCAGCCACATGTCATCTATTATGCATCCCGGACCTTGAATGATGCTCAATTGAACTACTCCACCACTGAAAAAGAACTTCTTGTTGTTGTGTTTTCTTTAGATAAATTTTGTTCTTATTTAATTGGCACTAAAGTTATTGTTTATTCTGATCACGTAGCTTTGAAGTATTTGCTTACGTAGAAAGAGTCCAAACCAAGGCTTATTCGTTGGATGCTTCTTCTCCAAGAGTTCGATATTGAAACTAGGGACAAGAAAGGGAGTGAAAATGTGGTGGCTGATCACTTAAGCCGAATGGTGCATGAGGAGGAGTCCATACCCATTCCAGAAACGTTTCCTGATGAGCAATTGCTATCCATTAAGGTAAGTGAGCCTTGGTATGCAGATTTGGTTAATTATTTGGTGTCTAAACAAATTCCAAACACCCTAAATAAGTTCCAATGTGATAAGCTAAAAAAGGATGCACGTTTCTATGTGTGGGATGACCCGTAGTTGTGGAAGTACTGCACTGATCAGATTATACGTAGGTGTGTGCACGAATCCGAATTTCATTTGATTTTAACTTTCTACCATACTTATGCATGTGGGGGTCATTGATAGGAGCGCATTTATGCGACTTATGTTTGCTTGCATTTAGGTTGTTAGTTCTTAGTTATTTTATTATTTTAAGTTATTTTCGTGTGTTTGTAGGTTCAAAGGGTTAAAGAGGCAAGAAAGTGCATTTTGGTGCATTTTGGAGCAGTTTTTGGCTTGGAATGGATATCACATGCTTGGATCTAAGTGGATGGATGAAATTGAAGATCAAATGAGCTTAGGATTGAATGAAGATGTGAAGAATTGGATTCAAGACAAATGAAGAATGAAGAGTTCAAAATTGGAAGCCAAAGTTTCTAAAGCTGGAAGTTTCTATTCTTGGAGGTTTCCATTCTTGAAAGTTTCTATTCTTGGCTTGGAAGTTTCCTAATCCTTCCTTACCTATGTTCCAGCCACAAAAGGATTCCAAAATATGTTAGGGCACTTAATTGGTTGTTCTAGAAGCCTAAACCTACCTTAAAAGTCCAAGCCGCACCACCCTAGGCCTTTTCCTTCCTTGCCGCACAAGGGAGTGCCTTTCTTTCCTATTTTCTGCACCAAATCACATTCCCTTTTAAATTAAAAGCCTTGCCGCATATCCTTACCCTTTTTCTCTGGGATTTTGATTTTATTTCCCTTTTTCTAGGGGATTTGAATTAATTTATATTAACCAAATTAAGTTAGGGTTTTGATTTCCTTTTACCCTTAAATAAACCTTCTTTGCTGCAGCCTTGGATCATCATTCACTCCCATACACATCCTAATTCACTCTCTGCCATAGCCATCATCCCATTCTTTCAACCATTCAGCCTTCTACCCATTCTCTCATACATTCCACCACTCAAACCATCAACCATACCTTGTGCCGCAGCAAAGGAAGGGAAGGAAAGTTCTTGGACGTGGTTGCTATTCAATTTGGATTGCTGAAGCGTTTAGGTGTTTTCTTTCTTTTGTTTTCAATGTATAAATCTGTTTACCTTTGTTTTGCGATTATGAGGAACTAAGCCCTTTTGGCTAGGGGCTATTCAATACCATGATTATACTTGCGTTATGAATTGATTACCTTCACTTGTGATTTCATAAATTGTGAATTCAATTTGCTTAACTGTTTGATTGATAACTTATTCTTCTATGTTGATTAAGAGTGCATGCTTAGTTTTCATGCATGAATTTGATGCTAGAATATAAGGGAATTTCACCTAATCGTTATGAACTTATATTCACAAGTAGTGGATGTTGCTTATAAACGATCGTGTTAGGTGAATTCTTGGCAGGAGTATCATGCTCATCATAGTTACAAATGCCTCGTCAATGCTTATAGTTTTCATGAAGCTTAATGATCTTTGATTGTATCTCTATTATGCTGTTCACGTAGGGGACTTTTAGAGAATGTTTTGAATTGTTGTATGCGTTTTCCCATCCAATTCAATAACTTAAGAAGAACTTGAGGGTTAATTTAAGCGTACCTAATTAACCTGGGGTGTTGAGTTTCATGGTTTATTGAATGAAACAACTGGAAGTCGATTTGTATGCAAGTGTGTCATGTGTGGAGAAGAACCCTCTAGCTAGCCCATCATCTATCCAACTCACCAATTTCGTACCCAAATCTGTCTAAGTCTTTAGTTTACTTGTTTTACTTTAAATTCGTCCAAAACCGAATCCCCTTTACTTTCTTGTGTCAATTAGGTTAGAATCTGTCTAAACATGTGTTTTTAAGTGTTTTGAGTCTTTGTAGTCCCAAATTCGTCCAAATTCATCCTTAGAGTCTGGTTTGAGTCTATTTGCTTGTTTTGTGTTGTTTTGAGTCATTCTAATCAATTTTGAGTTATTTGAGTCTAGTTAAGTGTCTTTAGCCTAGTTTTGTGTTTTTAAGTCTTGTTTAGTGTTTTTAAGTCAGTTTTACATAGATTAGCAATCCCTCCTAATCCCTGGTCCAGAACGATCCCTACTTGCATCTATACTACAATTGTCAGAGGGTTTAATTTGTGCGCTGTTTTACATCGCATCAGTCATTTTGGCACTCAAAGGACGGCACTTAAGGTTCTTGAATGTGGTTTTTATTGGCCTACTTTGTTTAAAGATGCTAGAACTTTTTGCTTAACATGTGATCGTTGTCAATGAACTGGAAACATAGGGCAAAGAGACCAAGTGCCACAAACAGGCATCCCCTCTGTCGAAATTTTTGATGTTTGGGGCATTGATTTTATGGGTCCTTTTCCTTCTTCACATGGTTTTAATTATATTTTGCTTAAGGTTGATTATGTGTCGAAATGGGTGGAAGCAAAAGTCACCCGTACTAACGATTCTAGAGTGGTTGCAGATTTTGTGAAATCTAACATCTTTTCTAGATTTGGGATGCCTAGAGTGCTCATAAGTGATGGAGGGTTTCATTTTTTCAATCGAACCATTGAGGCGCTGCTTAAGAAGTACAATGTCACGCATAAGGTTTCAACACCTTATCACCCCCAAACTAGTGGCCAAGCTGATGTTTCGAATAAAGAAATCAAGCATATTTTGGAGAAGGTCGTTGGACCAACTCCGAAAGATTGGAGCTTGCGTTTGGAGGATGCACTGTGGGCATATCGTACGGCTTACAAAACACCTATTGGAATGTCCCCATTTCGGCTAATCTATGGCAAACCATGCCATCTTCCCGTGGAACTAGAGAACAAGGCACATTCGGCTGTCAAAGCATTGAACATGGATATAGATGCGGCTGGCACGCATAGAAAGCTCCAATTGAATGAACTTGAAGAGATTAGGCACGAGGCGTATGAGAATGCTCGACTTTACAAGGAGAAGACAAAAGCAAGACATTCTCAATAGGGCAGAAAGTGCTACTTTTCAATTCCCGCCTTCGTTTATTTCCCGGTAAGCTACGTTCTAAGTGGATTGGCCCCGTTTGTTATTACTAATGTTTTTCCTCATGGTGCAGTCCAAATCCAAAGATTTAAGACTAGCCAAGAATTCAAGGTGAATGGGCACCGTTTGAAGCCATACTATGACAATTTCGTGAAGCATGTCGTGGAGGAAATACCCCTCCATGCCGAGGACACCACTGGAGCTTAATTGGAGGTATCGTTCGGCTGCAAGAAGTTAAAGCAAGCGCTTCTTGGGAGACAACCCATGCATTCAACTAAAGACGACCTAGGAATTGCTCCACAACCAGATTTGCGTCCCTAAAACCTTCTTTTTACTGCATTTATCTTGCCATGATTAGTTCGTTGTTTGTTTGTTTGCTTTCTATGAGTTTATGCTTGAAACATTGAGGACAATGTTTGATTTAAGTGTGGGGGAGGGGGGGTAACAAAGTGTTTTTGATGCAAATTCGGGCGATTTTATCACCCATTACTTCTAAAGTTGTTTCTCACTTTTTTTAAGTGTTTTTAGTATGTTTTGAGGTGTTTTTGTGTGTTTTGAAGTAAACATACGAAAATTTGAAAAAAATCAGTTTTTGAAGTGTTTTTAGAGTCGTTTTGGTGTGTTTGTGTCTTAGGTACCTTCCAACACAATGATGAGGATTTGGTTTTTAATTAAATGAATGTTAAAGAAAGTTACGAACATGGATGGAAGTTTGATATGCTCTTGGTTTATGCTTAGCTGTAGTTCTTGTTTATGAATTCAAATTTGATCACAAAATGATAAAATCAGTTTTGGTAACATGCTTGAAGGAAGGAACTCAAACTAATGTTACATCCCTGTGAGACTTGAGCCTAAACTTCTTTTGGAGAGTTATTAACCTGATTTCTTGTTTTCTGAAGGAAGGAACTTAAACTAACGCTACAACCCTGAGAGACTTGAGCCTAAACGTTTATTTGGAGAGTTATTAATATGTGCATTTTTTGTTTTCTAAAGTCGTTGCATGATCTCATTAATTCTTTGCTTAATTGCTACTTGGAATGCATTTTCATCATTATAGAACCAAATACACTCATACCCGTTTCATTCAAAGCATGACATTGAATTGCATAACACATATCAAGATGTAGTTGTTTAGTTGCCACCAAAGCCAAATAGCCGTACCCCCTATTTCATATGTTTTGTAGGTTTAACCCCTTTTGAGCCTTATTTAGCCTAGTCTCATTGTTAGGGTTACAAGTGTGTGTTTTGTGTGCCAAAAAGAAATAGGGCACGGGTTGAAAGAATCAGAAAGGAAAAAAAAAAAAAAAAGAAAGAAAGGAAAAAGAGTTTGGAAATAAATGAGAATAAGCTCACAAGTGTTGGTTGTTGAAAAAATGGTCCAAAACATTGAATCTGGCCCTAAAATGTGTAAATCTCCCCTTTTTGGTCAAAAGTTGAGTGATGCATTCAAAAGTAAATTCTAAGTGTGATCTCATTGCTTTGCTTACTATTTCTTTAAGAACCTTTGTTTTTCCTTACGTTTCTTTGTTACCCAATACCTTTAACCCCGTTACAACCCTTACACTTCTATCTTGAGTGTTGTGTTTCAATATGTGCAGTTTGGGATTGGTATGAGCATATGGTATCCCTGGTTCTTGCATCTAAGTAGTAGCATCCGTTCATGAGATCATATTCATTCATACCTCCAGAAAAGTGCTTTCCTTGTTATAACATATGTGAGTGTTCGTTTTCATGTTTACATCAATCTTCTCACATATACCGAGTGTAGGGAGTGTAGTTAGAAAATCTGAGTGAAAATTGAGTGCATATCTAGTAAGGAATTGAGGGAATTCTCTAAGGCATGTTATTACATTCAAAATGTTGTTTTAATTGATTAAATGCGAACTAGTGAATGGTGACTGTGATTAAGTATGAGTTCAAGTGTAAGGATGACCAAAATCTGTGCAAGTGATGATTTCTAATATGTCATGTTCATTGGAAATCCCTGAGGTAAATGTTGGAAGGTTTAGATTGTGTTTTGTTTCTTTTGTTTGCTTTGTTTTGCTCGAGGACTAGCAAAAGCTAAGTGTGGGGGAATTTGATAGGAGCATATTTATGCAACTTAGTTAGCTTGTTTTCTTGCATTTATGTTGTTAGTACTTAGTTATTTTAGTATTTTAAGCTATTTTCGTGTGTTTGTAGGTTCAAAGGGCTAAGATAAGAAAGTGCATGTTGGTGTATTTTGGAGCAGTTTTGGGCATTGGATGGTTAACTAATGCTTGGAGCCAAGTGGATGGACGAAATTGAAGACCAAAAGAGGCTAGAAGGGTGTTAGAAGTCAAGAGAAGTTAGTTTGGGAGCTTGGAAGACAAGGAAAGACACAATTCAAGCATTCCCTACAAAGGTGGCGCCTTGTCCCCCCTTTGTCCCCTCCTTGCCCCTTCCTTGTGCAACATTTTCCCTTCTCTTTTCCTTCTAGAAACCTGAAAACCTTCTTCCTAAATAAGTGGCGCCTGGTTCCCTGCTTGTCTCCCCCTTGTTTCTCCCTTTGCCGCATATCCTAACTGCCTTCCCTTTTATTTTCTTCCTTGCCGCACAAAGGGAATCCCTTTCTTCCCTATTTTGTGTTTTAAATCACTTTCCCCTTCTCTAAAACATCCTTGCCGCAAAAACCATCCTTTTTCCTCTAGGATTCTGATTTTATTTCCCTTTTTTCTAGGGGATTTGAATTAATTTCTGTAAACCAAGATAAGTTAGGGTTTTGATTTCCTAAAAGCCTTAAATAAACATTCTTGGCGCAGCATATAGGGAGCCATTCAGACACACACACATCCAGCCGTATCCATTCATAACCATACACCTTCTAAACCATCTTCCCATACAATTCACATCCAAAACTCATCACCAAACCTTGTGCCGCAGCAAAGAAGAAGAAGAAGGACCTTAGGACGTGTTTGGCATTCAAGTTGGATTGCTGGAGCATTCTTAGGTGTAATCTATCTTTTGTTTTTCAATGTCTAAGTTTGTTTATCTTTGTTTTGCGAACATGAGGAACTAAACCCCTCTTAGCTAGGGGGAAATTCAATACCATGAACATATTTGCAATATGAATTGATTACTTCCAGTTGTGATTTTATGAATCATGAATCCAATTTACTTAACTGTTTGATTCAAAACTTATTCTTGTATGTTGATTAAGGGTGCACACTTAATTTGCATGCATGAATCTAACGCTATAGTATAAGGGAGTTTCACCTAATCGTTACAAACTTATATTCACAAGTAGTGGAGGTTGCTAGTCACAATCGTGTTAAGTAGATTCCTAGCAGGAGTATCATGCTCTTCATAGTTACGAATGCCTTGTCAATGCTTAGAGTTTTCACAAAACTTAATGATCTTTGATTGTATCTCTATTATGTTGTTCATGTAGGGAACCTTTGAAGAATAATTTGGTTGACGATGCATATCCCATCCAATTCAATGACTTAAGGAAAACTTGAGGGTTAATTAGTGCTGTTCACGGTTAATCTGGGGTGTTGAGATTCATGATTCATCGAAAAAGCAACTGGAGATCAATTTGTATGCAAGTGTGTCATGTGTGGAGAAAAACCCTCTAGCTAGCCCATCATCCATCCAAAAACACCCAATTTCGTACAAATCTGTCTAGTTCTAGTTTCTGTTTTGTTTTTACTTAAATTCGTCCAAAAAGCCAATCCCTTTGACTTTATTTTGTTAATTAGGTTAGAATCTGTCCAAAATTGTGTTTTTAAGTGTTTTGGGTCAAGTTAAAATCAATTTTTGTCCAAAGTTGTTCTTAGTGTCTAGTTTAAATTTAGTTGGTTGTTTTAAGCTGTTTTGAGTCTTTTAAGTTTGTTTTGAGTCTTGTGAGTCTTGTTAAGTGTTTCTAAGTTTGTTTTTGTGTTTTTAAGTCAGTTTAGAGTTGATTAGCAATCCCTCCTAATCCCTGGCCTAGAACGATCCCTACTTACATCTTTACTACAATTGTCAATAAGAGGGTTTAATTTGTGTGTTGATTTAATTCGCATCATCTCCCACCACCTTGGATTCGATTAGAAAACAAGCTATCCAAGTCGCATAAATTCGATTAGAAAACAAGATTTTCCCTTTCCTTTCTCCCTTGCCACATCTTTCCTTTCCTTTTCCTCTTGGATTCTGATTTTACTTAGCCTTTTTCCTTGTGAATTTGGAGTGCAAATCATTCTAAAATAATTAAACTTTATTTCCCTTTCCTCCTTTATTTCTGCCGCACCTTAACCTTAATTCCCTAGGGTTTTGACATGCCTTGCTATATCTTTAAGGTGTGTGCCGTGATAGGAGCATATTTATGCGACTTAGTTAGCTTGTTTTCTTGCATTTACATGTTATTTTATGTTTATTAGAGTGTTTAAGCTATTTTCGTGTGTTTTCATGTTCAAATGGCAAAAGTGGCAAGAAAGTGCAATTTGGAGCATTTTAGAGCAATTTTGGGCTTGGAATGGATAGCACAAGTATGAAGCAAGATGGATGGATGAATTTGAAGTTCAATAGTGGCTAGGAACATGCTACAAATCTGGAGAAACAAATTCAAGACAAAGAAGATAAGGAATCAGCTCAAAAGAATGAGACATTATCCAAAACCTTATCCAACCTTATCTTATCCAAACTAACCTTATCTTATCTTATCCTATCCTAATCTTATCCTATATTAATTCCAGCTGCAAGGGGACCTAAAACCCTAATTTCTAGAAGGTTTACCTGTTCCTAGAAAGGTGCCGCACCTTATCCCTTGTTTTTCTAGAAATCAGCCACAAAACATGCTTTCTAGAAGACTTATCCCTTGTCCTATAAATCTGGCGCCTCTCCCTCTTCTAGAAGCTCTAGAACCTGCAATGCCTTTCCTCCTAGGATTGTGCAATCCTTTTCCCTTCAGATTTTAGTTCACCCTAGTCATTTTCTCACCCAATTTCGTGCCTTCCCTTCTCCCTACAAATACAACCCTTTGTGCCGCATAAATAACCACCCATCCTTCACCATAACTCACCTACATCCATCCACCACCACAATTCACACCATATACACAAAAATTCATCAAGTGCCGCAACAAGGAAGGAAGGAGAAGAGGAGCTTTGTGCCGTGCCACCATCCAAGGGAGTGCCGCAGCCTACTTTGGAGTGTTGGAGCGTTTCTGGGTTTTTTCTATCCTTAGTTTTAGTTCAGTGTTTATTTTAGATTGCTTTTCAACTATGTTAGACATGTGGAACTAATTTCTTTTTAGTTAGAGGTGAATTCAAAGCCATGATTATATGTTTTATATGAACTGATTACATCCAGTTATTGTTTCTTGAGTCTTGAATGTGATTTGCTTATCTGAGTTATCAAAACTTGTTTATGTATGTGGATTGAGGGTCGACACTTAATTTGTATGCATGAACTTGATGCTAAAGTATAAGGGAGTTTCACCTAATCGTTATGAACTTATATTTACAAGTAGTGGAAGTCACTAGTCATGATTGGGTTAAGTAAATCCTAGGCAGGAGTATCATGCTTTTCATAGTTACGAAGGCCTCGTCAATGCTTATGGTTTTCAAAGAACTTAATGACCTTTGATATGTTTTTCTATCATGCTTTTCATAGTTAGGGAACTTGATAAGGATAATTTGGTTGCGATGCGTATTCCATCCAATTCAATGAGTTAAGGAAAATCTGATGGTTAATTTGTGCTATCACAGTTAACTTGGGGTGTTGTCATTCATAGTCTAAAGGAATAAAACCTGGAAATTGGTTTGTATGCATATGTCATGTGTGGAGAAGGACCCTCTAACTAGCCTTTCACCCTTTTCAATTAACCAAATTTGTTTTATAAAGTATTTTATGCAAAGTTTCTGTTTTAAGTTTTAAATTCGTCAAAAACAATCCCCCTTTTATTGAGTCTTGTTATGTGGGTCAAAATCTGTTTTCTTTTAGTTTTTGAGTCAAATTAAGTTTGATTTTCGTTGGAATCACTTGTTAGGTCTAGAATTGAGTCTTTTTGATTGCTTGTTGATGTTTTGAGTGTTTTGAATCAGTTTTGAGTCAGTTTTGAGTCTATAAAGTCTAATTTAGTGTTTTTAAGTCTTATATTTGTTGATTAGCATCCCTAGTTAATCCCCGGTCTAGAATGATCCCTACTTACATCTTTACTACAATTGTCAACAATAGGGTTTAATTTGTGTGTCATTTAATTTCACATCAAATTTTTGGCGCCGTTGCCGGGGATTAGCAAAATTGCTAATCTCCCTTTGTTTCTGTTCGTGTCTTTTACTTTTGATGTTTGATTTAGTTTTCTTTCTTTGATTTTAGGTACTAGAGAAGCAAGACATGGATATCGCTAACATTCAAGCTCAATTGGCGAATCTTACTTCTCAGTTGTCGCAGTATGCCGAAAGGACCACAATGCAAAGTGTCCCTACATTTGGTGCGTCTTATAGGAAAGAATATCAAGCAAATCAACGTCCACAAAGAGGTTGGGAGAATGTCAACACCTGGGGGTATCAAGATCATAATCAATCAGGGAACAATTTGTTTTCCAACATGTACAATTCAGATTGGAGTGATCATTCAAACTCTATGTGGTGGGAATCTCAACAATTTCAACAAGGTGGATATTGGCAGCAAGATGAGGAGTTATATTCAAGACCACCACAGCCTCCCCCACAACAATTCCAATCGAATTCAAGTATGTCCATGAATTATGATGAAATTCTTGATGTACTAACTTCTTTGACACAGGGCTCACGACAAGAAGAATATTTGCAACCATCTGAGGAGTTCTATCAATGGCCATATGCACACTCACAGCCTCCACCACAATCTTCCCAACCACATTCAGGTTCGTCCATGGATAATGACTAAATTGTTCAATTATTAACCACTATCGCGCAGGATATACAAAACCAAACCAAGACAATGGGTGAATTGAACAATCAACTTGGAGAGATGGTAGAGTTCATGGCACAAATTCAAGAACAAAGTGAACTCTCCAACTCAAACATTGTAAATTCAATGAGAGATTTTGAAAACACTGAAGCCATCACCTTGGGAAGTAATATGGAGGTTGAAGCTGACCAAAACCATCCAAACACAGCCCGAACGTGGATGAATTGCTGCTACTAGAAGAAGAGGAGGAGGCCACACCTACGGCAAGGGTAGAACAACCCTTGCCGCAGCCCCTAGAGTCCCTAGGCCGTCCAACTCTGGTAATATCATTCCCAACTCATTTCATTCTAACCCCATTCAACCAAATGTCCCTTTTCCTTGTAGGTTCATGATTTCTAAGAACGAAGGCAGTGAAAAAGACATCGTGGAAGCTTTCCCAAAGGTGCAAAGTAGCACCCAAATTCTTGATACACCACAACAAGTCCCAGATTATGTTGAACTGTTCGAAGAGAAATGTACATCAAGAAGAATGATTGAAGTGTTGGAAATGTGCCCTAAAACCAATCATATGATGATACTTTACGGACATTTCACATGTTAAACTAATCTAGTTTAATATAAAGGGCAAAGATATTGTTTTAAGCCGTCTCATATAAATGTTATAAGCTTAAACGATAAGTCCAAGGAATATGTAATAGGGAGAATGTGATCTAAAGATGTTAGATTCACGAGACCATTCTCTTTCGTATCCATATCCTAAATGTTCCTGATCATAGGATTGCCAATTGGGCATTGACATTTCGTTAAGATCAGTACGTGTTATGTCTTTTTTTAGGGAGAGTGACTAGTCTCCAGTCAATGGTGTGACTGACACCAAGACAAGTACGTAGGTGCTCAATAGAGAATAAGTCCACTAAACGCGATCAACGAGGAGTTCTCAAACTCATGTCACATGAGAACTCATGGTTGGGATAATGCAAAGTAGTCTTTTGACCTGAGGCATCATAGTTGTCTTGTGGTTAGGTATTTAATCTTTGACTATGTCAAAGTCACTCCGTCAGAGAGTGTCCACGACATAGTTGGGGTTAAGCCACTTAGCCATGGAGGCAAGTGAATGCGCAACAAGGGATCTCTAACCTTCAAACGTTGAGGGAGAATACTCTATGATATGATTAAGAATCTCTGGCCAGAGTATGAATGAGATTTAGGAAGTCGTTCCAAATCACATTCAAGGTAATCATATAAGTAAGAGAATCACATTGGATAGTAGACATGAATAAACTATCAAGCCAAAGAATGTGCTCAAGAGTATTGTATTAGAGAAAGATTGTATTGCATTGTAATCCTAAACTGAATAGGTTCTCCAACCTCTTCTGATTAGCTTGGGTAGCCATGACATACTGCTAGGTGTCACTCATGGCTTGTGGAAGCCCTGAAGATGTATAATCACTAAAGGGAGAATGGAAAGTAAGTTCCAATTCACAATCGACTAGTAAAAGTTCTAATCGCCCACTGCCTCGCTAAAAGGAACCTAATGGATCGTACACCGTGTAAGGTAATGATTGAAGGATACAACGGAGATGAGTAAAGATAATTAAATGGTTTAATTATTTATGGCTAGGATTAATTAATATGTTGATTAATCAAACGAATATGTTCGTTAAAGACCTCGGGTTAGTTTTTGGGCTGCAAGGCCCAATGGGATTTGAATGTCAAGCCCATTAACTCAAGTTGTATGACAACTTGAATACACAAAGGGCTTGTAAGCCCAATAAACCCTTAAGGCCGGCCATATAGAGAAGGGGTAGTGAACTTGGCTTAATTGCAAGTTTGCCACTCCATTGTGAGGTGGTATAAAGGCAACTTTATAGCCATTTCATCTTTAGGGTATCTTTTGGAGAAAAGATGAGAACAAAAAAAAAAAGCTCTCTTTGCTCTCTAAGAGGCCGGCCACCCTAGAGGAAATTAGCTAGCAATCTTACTTCCTCTAGGTCACTCATCTCTTCATCAATGCTCACCTTGGTGTGGAAAAATTAGAGGTTCTCTATTTTGGGAACTTGGAGAATCCTTTTAACCATCATCTTCCGAGAAATCCATGGATCTAAGAAGCAAGGAATGAAGGACCTCTCCTTGGGTGATTAGCCTTTGCTTATGCAAAGAGGAATCAACAAAGGTATAAGATTTCTCAACTCACTTTGTTCTTGAGTTGAGTCTTGGTTCACATAACTACTAGGCTTTGAATTTCATGGGTAATGTTTTGTTTTGAGTGCATACAAGCATGATTCCGCCTTTAATTGTTAATTGCATGCCATAGATGTTGCTCAAATGAACATGTTTTTCACAAATTTTCCTTCAAGTGGTATCAAGAGCCTAGGTCTAGTAGTTGGTGAATCCTTTTGGGTTTTGTATTTCCTTGTTTGTGATTTGAATGTTGTAATTGTTACAAGCTTTATTCTTGCTTCTTTGAATGAAAATTTTGTTAGAAAATTTGCCATCTGAGATGTTGTAGATGTAGTTCATATGAGCATGAATTTTGGAGCTAAAATTTGGTGCCATGTTTATGGGGAAATTCGGCCAAATCCAAAGGGTGGATTTTTGGGTTCATGTTTGTCTTGTTAAAAGTGTTTTAAAGTGGCTTTTGGAACCCCTAAGTACCCTAGGATGTTAACCCCCTTTTTGAGTAGTGAAATTTTGAATTTTATTGAGTGAAAACATTCATGGAGCTCTTATGAGTTTTCATGTGTGTTCTTCAATGTTCTTGATGTTCTTACCAAGAACAAAAAGTTTGGTGTTTTGATTCAAAGTTTTGGTTGTTTACATAAAGTCTTTGTTTTGTGTTGGTTGGTGTGACTTTTCAATAAACAAGTCATTATGAAAATGTGTTTGAAATTTGAAAGTGTGTTTGAATTTTTTGTACATGATTGGTACTTCTCTTACACACTCATACTTCTTTTACTATTCACACCATATCAATCACTTACATCTTTCCATCACCTTTCAAACTTAAAAATCAACTCACACACATCACTCACACTCTCTCCAAAACCGGCCAACCCTACAAGTAGGGTACTTTTGGGGCTTTTATACAATTACATAAAGTTTTGATACTTTTGTATATTTGTACTTTGACCCGAAAGTTTACGTTTTTACGTAAAGGCCCAAAAACACTAAAGGACAAATTGTTTTGCTCCTTTATTGAAGTTTTTGTATTTGTTGAAATTTTTGGGTTCTAGTTGTAATTACATAAAGTAGTGGACTTTTGTGTTTTTACAAAGTGACCTCAAAAGTTTGTGTTTTGCAATATAGCCCAATGGTTGAGGTTATTGCTTTTTGGCCCAAATTAGTAAAGAACAAAATAGTTTTGTATCTTTAAATGAGAATTGGATTTTCATTTCTTTTAGCTCTATTTAAATCAATTCTATGGATACAAAAACCAAATGACAATGTTGCATTCTAGTTTAATTAGTTAAAGCGTTAATTAATTAAAGAAAGGGTGATTATGAACCTAAGCCTACGATAATTGAGCTATTTGAATGGCCGTCTCAAATTTGTTTGAACCATGGGAATGTGTAGATTAATTTTGGTTGTAATTTGATATGATCAAATATTGTAAAAGAGCATAAGCTCTTCTTTACTTTAAAGTAATTTGTTTTGATCAAATGTTGTAAAATAGCATAAGCTCTTCTTTACTTTGAAGTACTCCTTTCTTGTTTATTTGATATGCATGAAATTGGAGTAGTTGGGTCCAACGCCCAATAGGAAAAACACGCCTTAATATGATTAAACGCGTAACTAAAATCAATCACCATCCCAAGACCGAGATCCAACACTAGGCTCATGTTGGATCGAATCAAAGGTTCATAGTCATCCTAAGGCCCTAAGGTAACTATATAGTCCATCTATGAATGCAAAGCTTATGTTAGTAGTACCATATACTCTTGCTTTAAAAACCGTTTTACAAGCTTAGTGGGAGTATCATATACTACTAAATCAATCACATGGACCAATAGTTGTAATAGGACCAAATTGTTTTAATATGATTAAAATGAATGCTTAAATGTGATGAGACCTAAAAACCCTCAACTAAACCATTATTAAGTTGACAAGCGTGAGAGGGCTTTGAACACTCTTTCGTGGCCTTCCACTGTAGTAGGCTCCGATCGTTTGTGACTCGTACACCGACTTCACCCTATTATGGAGGAGTACAAAGTGCGTGCTTACACTCAGGAGGAGTCCTATACGCATACATGATGTTGTGAAGGTAGGCAACGAGAATGATCAACATCATATCATTGTGAGGTTGTTCTTGAACCCTTACTCAAACTTGCATGGTGGGAATGACTTAACTAAGTGCAATGGAGCCAACATCATATCATTGTGAGGCTTCATTCTCTAGAGACCAAATAAGATGGGTACTTACATTAGATGTAAATGAGTAAGCGTACTCTCTCATTATTATTGTTGCTAGCCAACATCATATCATTGTGAGGGGGCCTTGGTAATAGTGAGCCTCCCATACCCTACTAAAAGTTTTCTCCAAAACTCTCGAATTCCGATGAGGGATATGGAATTTGCCGAAAATAGTGGGTGGTGCTATTTGATTTAAAGGCCCGAATCAAATGGCTTAAAATCAATCAATTTATATTCGTTATGTATTTATTTACTTATATATTTGCAAACGCTATCCAAAACTTGACAAAGAAAAACTTTAGTTTCTGGACTTAGTGCCACAATCTCATAGATTGTCTTGAATGGATTGTATATGTACCTAAGTAGTCTCATCCTCACAATCTTCCTAATGATAATGTATCATTGGAAGAATATGTTAGATAAGTCTGTCATAAAGAGGACAACACTTTTAGTATCATAATTCTTCAATTACAAATTGTTGTATGAAGAAATAAGAATTGCTTTGAACAACTCTTAGTTAAATGCAAACACTAGTGCTTGTTTCTTTGTTACATGAACAAGGAACTTGAGAAGTAAGCACAAGGACATGGACACTTTATGTGCCATGATTCTTCACTTACAAATTGTTGTGTGAAGAAATGAGAATTGCCTTGAACAACTCCTGAATGTTTGTAATCTTGTTTAGAACAAGATGGTTGGTTGACAAAAATAGTCCATCAACATGGACTTATGATGATTTTGAATCATTGAGTGTTGAAGTGTTAAACCATTTCACGAGACGGAAACTAGACAAGGACTTCACCTATGAGTCCCTAGCCAAATGGTTCACTAAGTTTATAGTAAACTATATAGTGAACAATAACCGTACCCTCTCCAAATCGTTTGATGTGTTTTAACACAATTGAAATAAGTTTCAAGAGAGATAGTGGGAGTTTGGGGACCATGACTATTATAGTCAAGGGAGAAGTCAAATGAAGAAGGGGAAATAACTCCAAGGGAACAAACTTTCTTTATGAAATGATGGACATTGGAAGGGGTATATGCAAGAAATGTCTTGCAAGTGTCAAGAACACACCTTTCGAAGGTGTTGTAAATTGTTCTTGAATAGTTCAAAACAGTTGGTTCATCTACTTGAATGCTTGATTCCGTATTAGTGACTATGTTTTACAATCGTTGTAATAAGTGTGGCTAATAAGAAGTAGAAGATTGATGAGAAAAGAGAAAGTACTTCACATTCAGAACGTGAATCAAATATAGATCTCTGCGAAAGCAGATAGTACTTACTTCCTCATATGAACTACCAAAGGAATTGGAAAAACAAAGATTGTCTTTACATTCCAGTTTGAATAAAGGAACTTAATTCTGTCACTATAAGAGATGGATGAATGTTTTGTTTGACAAAACATTGTTCTTTATTAATCAATGATTGGATTATTGTAATCTAATTGATTGTCTCTATAGTAGAGATAATGTGGTAGTGTTAACTGTTTAGAATACGACGATGCTTAAAACCCAAAAGGTTGCAAGTTAGTGACAAATCCTAAACTGAGTTGTGATACCTCTAAAACATAAATTACGAGTTGGTCATAGATGGATGCTTAGGATCGTTAGATCCGGATCCACTACCTTCTTGTTAAAATTGTATAGAGGTGAAATGTTCGAATCTTTATTCTTTTGGAAAGAAGAAAGAATCACAAAGTTGTTGAGGTGAATTCACTTAGATGTTAGTGGCACTTGTCCACAACATAATACTACTCATGTTGGATGACATTCACCGAAGATCGCTCTCAGTTGGACTATCGTTTATTTTGAATAAACAAAAGTCTGAATACTTTGCAAAAGGTTTCAAAGAATTCAAGAATGTAAGTTGATGAGTAAGACGTCTAAAGTATTTACCTCCTTAGATTTGATCCAAGGAAATATAACACTTTAGAAGAGTTTCCTTGATAGAAATCAAGGAAAGTAGCATCTTAAGATAACGGACTTCTCCATTAGGAGAAGAAAGAACTCGAATAAGGTTTAGTTCGTTGGATGTTGTCAATTACCCATATATAGGATATATACTTCTAAGACAATATGACTGTCAATTAGAAGATCTTCCAAAATTTTCAAGACTCTATAGGATGTAGTTGGAAAGAACGACAAGTCTTAATCGTGTTAAGATTTGGGGTTGTGTGCTAATAAGCAATATTTGTTTGAGAACAATCTTGTGGGATATCCTTAAATTAACCTTTGGATATCACTTCTATAAACCAACTGACAAATGATGTTTGTTGACTAGGTCATAGAGTTACACCTCTTCATTCGAAAGAAATAAGAATGAAAATCCTTGTGACTACATTGAGTGTATATACGACATATACTCAAGGAAATGGTATAGTACCATTTGACCCAAAATAATGAAACCTTTTAAGCTAATTGGTAGCTTAAGGTGACTACAATCAAAGAGATTGGTTGACTTGGAAGAAACCATCTTTGACGTAGTCTTGGTTTCTATTAATTCGATGATTGCTAACTACAACTAAATAGTGATTCAATGTTTGGACATAACATGGGTTTCCGAAACCATTACCAAGATAGTCTTGATAATATATGTCTAAAACTAAGAATCACAAGACGTGTAAGTTGTAAAGATCCATCCATCATGAATCTTAGCAAGCTAGTGGGAGTTGTAAGCGTCTTATGAGAGAAAGATCAAATTGTTTGATTTCTCATAAAGATGTAAATGAATCTTTTGTTTACTAGTTTTACAAAAGATTAGTGGGAGTTAATCGTATTCCTAAATTTGAACATATATATGATATATTAATTTTAGAAATGAAAGGAATTTTTCTTCGTTAAAAGTTATGACTTTAAACGTTCTATAATGATAGAATGTATATGGCAGATAGTCTATATACATGGGATGGAAATCTGTAAGACAGATTTCAGGATATAATTTAATTATATCAATCCCTAATGATAGACAAAAGATGCTAGGAAATTTCTCATGTGATGATAAACTCCAATCAGAATGACAATTCTAGTAAGACTAGGAAGTTGCTCTTCTCAAAGGGAACGTACCCTTTGACTCCCAAAGAAATAATGCGTAAATAGAATCCTTTATGTACAAGTAGAAAGGTGATTTATGTATTTCATATCGTATGAAAAACATTGATATGAGTTGTACCAAGAACAGTACAAGACTATATCAATGCAAGCCCAGGATCAGAACCATGGCAATTGTCATGTGAGTCCTTATGTATTTAAGAAATACTAAAGGATAGATTCCTCAAGAATGAGGAAGAATTAGAGTAATGCAATGGAAGTGTAAAAGTATTAGATTATGAATCTAATATTGTATCCATCATTGGATGTCTCTTCATTTTGAATGAAGAGATAATTGGATATCTCTTTATTATGACTAAAGAGATATTTGGGTGGAAACATTAAAAGTAATGACTTTAGTGTGTTGCATCATGAATGCAAAATATATCGCCATGTAGAAGTTTACAACAATGTTGTTTGGATGGGAAAGTTCATTTATGAACTCTCCATTCGGTTCCAACCAGAAAGTGTCTCTAGTGTATCGACACTACGACACTAATGGGGCAATAGCTCAAGCCAGGGAATCGAGGTCTCATCAAGATCCGAACTCAAATGAGGGACTAATAAAGAGATATCCATTGTCTAGGCCAACTACTCAGCCATTTTTGAAATGACTATAGAAGAGGTATCATCACTGATGACCAAGCTGATTGGCTCTAGTGCAAGTGGGAGATTGTTGGAAATGTGCCGTAAAACCAATCATATGATGATACTTTACGGACATTTCACATGTTAAACTAATCTAGTTTAATATAAAGGGCAAAGATTATTGTTTTAAGCTGTCTCATATAAATGTTATATGCTTAAACGATAAGTCCAAGGAATATGTAATGGGGAGAATGTGATCTAAAGAAGTTAGATTCACGAGACCATTCTCTTTCGTATACATATTCTAAATGTTCCTGATCATAGGATTGCCAATTGGGCATTGACAGTCCGTTAAGATCAGTACGTGCTATGTCTTCTCCCAGGGAGAGTGATTAGTCTCAAGTCAATGGTGTGACTGACACCAAGACAAGTACGTAGGTGCTCAATAGAGAATGAGTCCACTAAACGCGATCAACGAGGAGTTCTCATACTCATGTTACATGAGAACTCATGGTTGGGATAATGCAAAGTAGTCCTTTGAGCTAAGGCATCATAGTTATCTTGTGGTTAGGTCCTTGATCTTTGACTATGTCAAAGTCACTCCGTCAGAGAGTGTCCACGACATAGTTGGGGTTAAGCCACTTAGCCATGGAGGCAAGTGAATGCGCAACAAGGGATCTCTAACCTTCAAACGTTGAGGGAGAATACTCTATGATATGATTAAGAATCTCTGGCCAGAGTATGAATGAGATTTAGGAAGTCGTTCCAAATCACATTCAAGGTATTCATATAAGTAAGAGAATCACATTGGATAGTAGACATGAATAAACTATCAAGCCAAACAATGTGGTCAAGAGTATTGTATTTGAGAAAGACCGTATTGCATTGTAATCCCAAACTGAATAGGTTCTCCAACCTCTTCTGATTAGCTTGGGTAGTCATGACATACTGCTAGGTGTCACTCATGGCTTGTGGAAGCCCTGAATATGTATAATCACTAAAGGGAGAATTGAAAGTAAGTTTCAATTCACAATCGATTACTAAAAGTTCTAATCGCCCACTGCCTCGCTAAAAGGAACCTAATGGATCGTACACCGTGTAAGGTAATGATTGAAGGATACAACGGAGATGAGTAAAGATAATTAAATGGTTTAATTATTTATGGCTAGGATTAATTAATATGTTAATTAATCAAATGAATAAGTACGTTAAAGACCTCGGGTTAGTTTTTGGGCCGCAAGGCCCAATGGGATTTGAATGTCAAGCCCATTAACTCAAGTTGTATGACAACTTGAATACACAAAGGGTTTGTAAGCCCAATAAACCCTTAAGGCCGGCCATATAAAAAACGGGTAGTGAACTTGGCTTAATTGCAAGTTTGCCATGAAGGAAAATTTGTGAAAAACATGTTCATTTGAGCAACATCTATGGCATGCAATTAACATTTAAAGGCGGAATCATGCTTGTATGCACTCAAAACAAAACATTACCCATGAAATTCAAAGCCTAGTAGTTATGGTGAACCAAGACTCAACTCAAATCTTAAAGAAAGGAGTTGAGAAACTTTTATACCTTTGAAGCACCTCTTTGCTTAGCAAAGGTTAATCACCCATGTGAGGGCCTTCTTTCCTTTGTCTCCTTGCTCCTTGGCTCCATGGATATGGATGGAAGAATTGATTCTCCAAAAGTCCCCAAGGTAGGAAACCTCTAATTTTCGAAACCAAGGATGGTGAAGGAAGAAAATGAGTGACCTTGGAGGAGGAAGGATTGCTAGCTAATCCCCTCCAAGGGGGCCGGCCTCCTAGAGAGAAAGGGAGAGACATGTTCTCTCCAATTTTCTCCAAAAGAAACCCTAATGATGAAATGGCTATAAAGTTGCCTTTATACCTCATCACAATGGAGTGGCAAACTTGCAATTAAGCCAAGTTCACTACTCCTCTCTATATGGCCGGCCACTTAAGGGTTTATTGGGCTTTCAAGCCCTTTGTGTTTTCAAGTTGTCATACATCTTGAGCTAATGGGCTTGACATTCAAATCCCATTAGGCCTTGTGGCCCAAAACTAACCCGAGGTCTACAACGAACTTATTCGTTTGATTAATTAACATATTAATTAATCCTAGCCATAAATAATTAAACCATTTAATTATCCTTACTCATCTTCGTTATATCCTTCAATCATTACCTTACACGGTGTGCGATCCATTAGGTTCATTTTAGCGAGGCAGTGGGCGATTATAACTCTTACTAATCGATTGTGAATTGAAACTTACTTTCAATTCTCCCTTTAGTGATTATACATCTTCAGGGCTTCCACAAGCCATGAGTGACACCTAGCAGTATGTCATGGCTACCCAAGCTAATCAGAAGAGGTTGGAGAACCTATTCAGTTTGGGATTACAATGCAATACGGTCTTTCTCTAATACAATACTCTTGACCACATTGTTTGGATTAATAGTTTATTCATGTCTACTATCCAATGTGATTCTCTTACTTATATGATTACCTTGAATGTGATTTGAAACAACTTCCTAAATCTCATTCATACTCTGGCCAGAGATTCTAAATCATATCATAGAGTATTCTGCCTCAACGTTTGAAGGTTAGAGATCCCTTATTGCGCATTCACTTGCCTCCATGGCTAAGTGGCTTAACCCCAACTATGCCGTGGACACCCTCTGATGGAGTGACTTTGACATAGCCAAAGATCAAGGACCTAACCACAAGACAACTATGATGCCTCAGGTGAAAGGACTACTTTGCATTATCCCAACCAGGAGTTCTCATGTGACATGAGTATGAGAACTCCTCATTGATCGCGTTCAGTGGACTCATTCTCTATTGAGCACCTACGTACTTGTCTT
The DNA here is from genome assembly GCA_024362995.1 of Heteromeles arbutifolia. NCBI lineage: Eukaryota > Viridiplantae > Streptophyta > Magnoliopsida > Rosales > Rosaceae > Heteromeles > Heteromeles arbutifolia. The sequence goes on from JANCRC010000012.1 coordinate 23,059,039, forward strand.
GGTGTCAGTTACACCATTGACTCCAGACCAGTCACTCTCCCTAAGAGAAGACATAGGACGTACTGATCTTAACAAACTGTCAATGCCCAATTGGCAATCCTATGATCAGGAACTTTTAGGATATGTATTCGAAAGAGAATGGTCTCATGAATCTAACTTCTTTAGATCACATTCTCCCTATTACATATTCCTTGGACTTATCGTTTAAGCATATAACATTTATATGAGACGGCTTAAAACAATAATCTTTGCCCTTTATATTAAACTAGATTAGGTTAACATGTGAAATGTCCGTAAAGTATCATCATATGATTGGTTTTAAGGCACATTTCCAACAATCTCCCACTTGCACTAGAGCCAATCAGCTTGGTCATCAGTGATGATACCTCTTCTGTAGTCATTTCAAAAATGGCTGAGTAGTAGGCCTAGACAATGGATATCTATATGTTATCCATAGAAGCAACCTTGAGAATAACGACATCACCATTATACATGATTCTTAATCATGTGGTTCAGTCTCTCATTTGAGTTCGGATCTTGATGAGACCTTGATTCCCTGGCTTGAGCTATCGCCCCATTAGTGTCGCAGTGTCGGCACACTAGAGACACTTTCTGGTTGAAACCGAATGGAGAGTTCATAAATGAACTTTCCCATCCAAACAACATTGTTGTAAACTTCTATATGGCGATATATATTTTGCATTCATGATGGAAGACACTAAAGTCATTACCTTTAATGTTTCCACCCAAATATCTCTACAGTCATAATAAAGAGATATCCTATTATCTCTTCGTTCAAAATGAAGAGACATCCAATGATGGATACGATATTAGATTCATAATCTAATACTTTTACGCTTCCATTGCGTTACTCTAATTCTTCCTCATTCTTGAGGAATCTATCCTTTAGTATTTCTTAAATACATAAGGATTCACTTGACAGTTGCCTTGGTACTGATCCTGGGATTGCATTGATATCGTCTTGTACCAATCTTGGTACAACTCATATCAACGCTTTTCATACAATATGAAATACATAAATCACCTTTCTGCGTACGCATAAAGGATTCTATTTACGCATTAATTCTTTGGGAGTCAAAGGGGTACGATCCCTTTGTGAAGAGCAACTTCCTAGTCTTACTAGAATTGTCCTTCTGACTAAAGTTTATCATCATATGGGAAACTTCCTAGCATCTTTTGTCTATCATTAGGGATTGATATAATCAAATTATATATACTAAAATCTATCATTATAGATTTCCATCCCATGTATATAGACTATGTCTCCCATATACATTATATCATTATAGAACGTTTAAAGTCATAACTTTTAACGAAGAAGAATTCCATTCATTTCTAAAATTAATATATCATATATATGTTCAAATTTAGGAATACGATTAACTCCCACTAATCTTTTGTAAACCTAGTAAACAAAAGATTCATTTACATCTTTATGAGAAATCAAACGATTTGATCTTTCTCTCATAAGACGCTTACAGCTCCCACTAGCTTGCTAAGATTCATGATGGATGGATCTTTACAACTTACAGGTCTTGTCATTCTTAGTTTTAGACATATATTATCAAGACTATCTTGGTAATGGTTTCGGAAACCCATATTATGTCCAAACATTCAATCACCGTTTAGTTGTAGTTAGCAATCCTCGAATTAATGGAAACCAAGACTACGTCAAAGATGGTTTCTTCCAAGTCAACCAATCTCTTTTATTGTAGTCACCTTAAGCTCCAATTAGCTACGAAGGTTTCATTATTTCGGGTCAAATGGTACTATACCATTTCCTTGAGTAAATGTTGTATATACACTCAATGTAGTCATAAGGATTTTCATTCTTATTTAAGAGGTGTAACTCTATGACATGGTCATAAAGTTCAAACCATTCAACTGAGATGGTTTATAAATCCTTCTCAACTACATTTGGAGCTTGTGGTGTAGGAACTAGGTTGTTATATTTGTTGATCATCATCTTGTCACTCAAAGAACCCATTCTTTGAGTTCTATCTCTCGTTCATTTGCTCTATCTTAGGCAAATCCTACTGTAGGATTACAATGAACTACCCAACAAATAACATTTACTAGTTGGTTTATATAAGTGATATCCAAAAGTTAATTTAAGAATATCCCACAAGATTGTTCTCAAACAAATATTGCTTATTAGCACACAACCCCAAATCTTAACACGATTAAGACTTGTCTTTCTTTCCAACTACATCCTATGGAGTTATGAAATTTTTTGGAAGATCTTCTAATTGACAATCATATTGTCTTAGAAGTATATATATCCTATATATGTGGGTAATTGATAACATCCAACGAACTACGTCTTATTCAAGTTCGTTATTCTCCTAATAGAGAAATCCGTTATCTTATGATGCTACTTTCCTTGATTTCTATCAAGGAAACTCTTCTAAAGTGTTATATTTCCTTGGATCAAATCTAAGGAGGTAAATACTTTAGACGTCTTACTCATCAACTTTCATTCTTGAATTCTTTGAAACCTTTTGCAAAGTATTCGGACTTTTGTTTATTCAAAATAAACGATAGTCCAACCGAGAACGATCTTCGGTGAATGTCATACAACATGAGTAGTATTATGTTGTGGACAAGTGCCACTAACATCTAAGTGAATTAACCTCAACTACTTTGTGATTCTTTCTTCTTTCCTAAAGAATAATGATACGAACATTTCGCCTCTATACAATTTCAACAAGAAGGCATTGGATCCGGACCTAACGATCCAAAGTATCCATCTATGACCAACTCATAATTTATGTTTTTAGAGGTGTCACAACTAAGTTGGGATTAGTCACTACCTTGCAACCTTTTGGGTTTTAAGCATCGTCATATTCTAAACAGTTAACACTACCACATTATCTCTACTATAGAGACAATCAATTAGATTATAATAATCCAATCATTGATTAATAAAGAACAATGTTTTGTCAAACAAAACATTCATCCATATCTTATAGTGACGGAATTAAGTTCCTTATTCAAATTGGGATGTAAAGACAATCTTTGTTTTTCCAATTTCTTTGGTAGTTCATATGAGGAAGTAAGTACTATCTGCTTTCGCAGAGATCTATATTTGATTCACGTTCTGAATGTGAAGTACTTTCTCTTCTCTCATTAATCTTCTACTTCTTATTAGCCACACTTTTACAACGATTGTAAAAACATAGTTACTAATACGGAATCAAGCATTCAAGTAGAAGAACTAACTGTTTTGAACTATTCAAGAACAATTTACAACACCTTCGAAAGGTGTGTTCTTGACACTTGCAAGACATTTCTTGCATATACCCCTTCCAATGTCCATCCTTTCATAAAGAAAGTTTGTTCCCTTGGAGTTATTTTGCCTTCTTCATATGACTTCTCCTTTGACTACAATAGTCATGGTCCCCAAACTCCCACTATGTCTCTTGAAACTTATTTCAATTGTGTTATACACAACAAACGATTTGGAGAGCGTGCGGTTATTGTTCATTATATAGTTTACAATAAACTTAGTGAACCATATGGATATGGACACAAAGGTGAAGTCGTAGCCTAGTTTCCCTCTCGTGAAGTGGTTTAACACTTCAACACTCAATGATTCAAAATCATCATAAGTCCATGTTGATGAACTATATTTGTCAACCAACCATCTTGTTCTAAACAAGATTACAAACATTCAAGAGTTGTTCAAGGCAACTCTCATTTCTTCATACAACAATTTGTAAGTGAAGAATCATGGCACATGAAGTGTCCATGCCCTTGTGCTTACTTCTCAAATTCCTTGTTCATTTAACAAAGAAACAAGCACTAGTGTTTGCATAAACTAAGGGTTGTTCTAAGCAACTCTTATTTCTTCATACAACGATTTGTAAGTGAAGAACTATGACACAAAAAGTGTTCATGTCTTTGTGCTAATCTTCATAAGTTCCTTTGTTCATACAACAAAGGAATAAGCATTGGTTGTTTGTGTTGTCCTCTTTATGATAGACTTATCTAACATGTTCTTCCAATGATACATTATCAATAGGAAAATTGTGAGGATGAGACTACTTAGGCACATATGCAATCCATTCAAGACAATCTATGGGATTGTGGTACCAAGTCCGGAAACTAAAGCCTTTGGCTTTTCTTTGTCAAGTTTTGGATAGCGTTTGCAAATATATCGGTAAATAAATACATAACAAATATAAATTGATTGATTTTAAGCCATTTGATCCGGGTCTTTAAATCAAATAGCACCACCCACTATTTTCGGCAAATTCCATATCCCTCATCGGAATTCGAGAGTTTTGGAGAAAACTCTTAGTAGGGTATGGGAGGCTCACTACTACCAAGCCCACCTCAGAAGAATATCATATTGGCTAGCTTTAATAATAATGAGAGAGTACACTTACTCATTTACATCTCATATAAGTGCCCATCTTGTTTGGCCTCTAGAGAATGATGCCTCCGAAGAATATCATATTGGCACCATTGCACTTAGTTAAGTTATTCCCACCATGCCAGTTCGTATAGGGGTTCAAGAATAGCCTCAGAAGAATATCATATTGGCCATACTCGTTGCCTACCGTCACAACATCATGTATGTATATAGAACCCCTCCTGAGTGTAAGCACATACTTTGTATTCCCCAGAACTGGGCGAAGACGGTGTACGAGTCACAAACGATCGGAGCCTACCACGGTGGAAGGCCACGAAAGAGTGTTCAAAGCACTCTCACGCTTGTCAACTTAATAATGGTTTGGTTGAGGGTTTTAGGTCTCATCACATTTAAGCATACATTTTAATCTTATTAAAACAATTCGGTCCTATTACAACTATTGGTCCATTTGATTGATTTATTAGTATATGATACTCCCACTAAGGTTGTAAAACGGTTTTTAAAGCAAGAGTATGTGGTACTACTAACATAAACTTTGCATTCATTGATGGACTATATAGTTACCTTAGGGCCTTAGGATGACTATGAACCTTTGATTCGATCCAACACGAGCCTAGTGTTGGACCTCGGTCTAGGGATGGAGATTGATTTTAGTTACGCATTTAATCATATTAAGGCGTGTTTCTCCTATTGGGCGTTGGACCCAACTACTCCAATTTCATGCATATCAAATAAACAAGAAAGGAGTACTTCAAAGTAAAGAAGAGCTTATGCTCTTTTACAACATTTGATCAAAACAAATTACTTCAAAGTAAAGAAGAGCTTATGCTCTTTTATAACATTTGATCATATCAAATTACAACCAAAATTAATCTACACATTCCCATGGTTCAAACAAATTTGAGACGGCCTTTCACATAGCTCAATTATCGTAGGCTTAGGTTCATAATCACCCTTTCTTTAATTAATTAACGCTTTAACTAATTAAACTAGAATGTAACATTTTCATTTGGTTTTTTTGTATCCATAGAATTGATTTAAATAGAGCTAAAAGAAATGAAAATCCAATTCTCATTTAAAGATATAAAACTATTTTGTTCTCTACTAATTTGGGCAAAAAAGCAATAACCTCAACCATTGGGCTATTTTGCAAAACACAAACTTTTGGAGTCACTTTGTAAAAACACAAAAGTCCACTACTTCATGTGACACACCCCGTCCGGAAGGAGGGCATGCTGGCCGTCACGTGAGAGTGACGTAACCATTTACACAGTTCGGAAGCTTAAATAATACAATTGTGAATTCTGTCAGAACACCGTTGGATTCCTCGTGGCCACCAAAGCTCTGCTATCTCAAACCTGGAGGGGCGCAACACAAAGTTGAGTGGGTCAGTAAAACAAATCTTTTCAAAACTTTCCTTTATCAAAGTTCTAACCCCTCGCTGTAAAACATGTATACTTTCCCAGAAAAATAGCATATATAAATATATATATATAGCTTCAAAAATCTCAAAACACCATTCTTTATCACTTTTCAGAAAATATGCCATGCCATGCGTCAAAAACATAATATGGATGCATCAATATAAATCAGGTGAAATAATAAATCAACCGGAGACCCTGCAGTGGTCCTGTACGGCTGATTCTAAAGCGCAATATCCAATCCAGCCGGAGTCACCAACTGTGACCTGTACGGCACTGCCGGAGTCGCCAACTGCGACCTGTACGGCACTACGCTGCACATGAGTCGGAACTACCTGTAGTAGTTTGTACGACTCGGATGGTGTAATAATACGCTCTAGTGCTTCTCTCATCAATCATCTGTGCACATAATCTAAGGTCACCTACTAGTCGGAACCGTCTCTAATGGTCTGTACGACTAGCATGTCGGAACCACCTCTAGTGGTCTGTACAACTAGCATCTACTTGGATCCAAGGTGAGCGTGTGATGCGGGTGAATAACATAAGCACTAACACCAGGGGTGCAGGTTATGAGCTATCAACATAAATCTCATCAAACAATTCAATGAACCAAATATAACTCACCTGATACTCACCTGTGCGTCCACAGCACCAATTCACATATATGCATCATATATCAATTCACATAATTCATGTAATTTCTATGCATGGCATTTTTAAATCACATATTCATATAAATCTATGCATGGCATTTCAAAATATACTTTCATTCAAAAATCGATTTCTGGGAAACCCATAAGTATATAGGTGTATACGGAAAACAAAACTGCCCACTCACCTGGAGTTCGCCCTGCAACTCCCTAGCACAACACATCAAGGCGTCATGGCGATCGGCGCCTAAAACAATCATCAAATCATACCTCAGAATCATATCGATAGAATATATCACTTATATAAAACACGTCACTATGAAGTTCGATCCGGAAGATCTGCAACTCAGATTTCCAATCCGTAACTTCCAGAGGTCCACAATAAATCTCTAGAACAACATCCTAAAATTTCATGACCATCCAACGGTCGGATCTCCGCCAATTACCAAACTAAGTGACGGTTAACATTATATTTTATGAACTTACAACTCCAATTCCGGGAGATCCGTAAATCGGATTCTCGATCTGTAAGTTCCTATAATCCTAAAATATTACGTATTACAATGTATCAAAGTTTGGTGACGATCCAACGGTCGGATCGTCAATTCATATTTTGGCCTAACCATGCATCGTATCGAAATTAAGTCCAAATGATCAACCAACGTTAAGCCACTATCAAAACTGAACTCAGGACATCCAATATAGCTTAAAAATAACATTGGCGGCCCACTGGCCACGCGCCGCCGCACGCGCCGCAGTGGGTGGCGATCGGCCGCCCCGGCTCGCCGGAAAATCCAACTTTATCCAAAAATTACCAAAATTTACAGAAATGAAGATCTCAATGAGTAGAACAACTTTCATACCTGTGGACAAGGCCAATTCGGTCGGCAAAGCCTCCAATTCCAACAAAACCCGTCGGAAACCCTAGGTTTGGTGTGCTCCAATTCGACCTCCAAACTTGTTCCAACGCCTCAACCACTGCTTGGGCTTTGTTCTAGGCCTCAAGAGGATGCCATGGGTGGTGGTGATTGGAAGAAATTGCTTCACATCGTGGCGGAAATGAACCCAACCCGTGCGCCCCCTTTTTGCACGGTTTCTTCCAATTTCAAAACCAAATCTCTCCAAATTTGAGGTGGAATGGGTAGAGGAAGGATCCTAGAGTGTTTCCCATGAGGTTCCTTGAAGCAATTCACCGGAAAAACGAGTGGAAATCGTCGAACATGGACACGGGTCGTGACCGGGTCAAAAACGGGCCAAGGGGATCCGGCCGATCCCCCGCGCCACCTTCTCCCTCCTTTCCTCCTTTCCCTGTTCCGATTGGCTGGGCTCCTTCCTCTCTCCTCTCCCCATTCGTCAGTCTCTCTCCCTTTCTCTCCCGGAGCTCCTGCTCTCCTCTGGTTGGGCAGATTGCCCAATCTCTCTTCTTCTTCCTCTTCCCGTCAGCCACAACACACACACACACATAAACTCATATAAATTTATTCCTTTTAATCCCAGCCATCCATTTTTTTCCTCATTAAATCTGGGCCGTCCATTTTCATAAAAGAATTTCCATATTTTATTATTATAATTCCCAAAATGCCCAAACTTCAAACTTTAATATCTTTTTCGTTATAACTCCAAATCACGAACCGCTTGCGCCCACGCGTCCGTAGCGACGAATACTACGAGGATATGTCAAGAAAACAAATCTTAGATGGCACGACACAACGATTAACCTCGAACAATGCGCGTGCCTCAAAGGGCATTTTTGTAAAATCCTTTATTAAAACTTTAAAAAATCTTAAAATCAGGGACGGGCTGTCACATCATGTAATTACAACTAGAATCCAAAAATTTCAACAAATGCAAAAACTTCATTAAAGGAGCAAAACAATTTGTCCTTTAGTGATTTTGGGCCTTTACATAAAAACGTAAACTTTCGGGTCAAAGCACAAATACACAAATGTATCAAAACTTTATGTAATTGCATAAAAGCCCCAAAAGTACCCTACTTAATAGGGTGGCCGGTTTTGGTAGTGAAAAAAGGAGGGGGGGAAAGGTTTTGGTGAAAAATTCAAAATTTGAAAGTGTTTTGAAAAAGTTGATAGGTAGGTGTGGAAAAGTTGATTGGTATGGGTTGTAAGAAAATGTTTTGTCAAACAATAAAGACATAAAACATCCATCACCAATCATCCATCACCAATAAAAAATAAACCAAAACTTTATGAAAAACACCAAAAACTTTGAATCAAAACTCCAAACCTTTTTGTTCTTGATAAGAACAACAAGAACATTGAAGAACACACATGAAAACTCATAAGAGCTCCATGAATGTTTTCACTCAATAAAACTCAAATTTTCACTACATAAAAGAGGGTTAACATCCTAGGGTACTTAGGGGTTCCTAATGTCACTTTAAAACACTTTTAACAAGACAAACATGAACCCAAAAATCCACCCTTTGGATTTGGCCGAATTTCCCTAAAAACATGGCACCAAATTTTAGCTCCAAAATTCATGCTCATATGAACTACATCTACAACATTTGAGATGGCAAATTTTCTAACAAAATTTACATTCAAAGAAGCAAGAATAAAGCTTGTAACAATTACAACATTCAAATCACAAACTATGAACTACAAAACCCAAAAGGATTCACCAACTACTAGACCTAGGCTCTTGATACCACTTGAAGGAAAATTTGTGAAAAACATGTTCATTTGAGCAACATCTATGGCATGCAATTAACATTTAAAGGCGGAATCATGCTTGTATGCACTCAAAACAAAACATTACCCATGAAATTCAAAGCCTAGTAGTTATGGTGAACCAAGACTCAACTCAAATCTTAAAGAAAGGAGTTGAGAAACTTTTAAACCTTTGAAGCACCTCTTTGCTTAGCAAAGGTTAATCACCCATGTGAGGGCCTTCTTTCCTTTGTCTCCTTGCTCCTTGGCTCCATGGATATGGATGGAAGAATTGATTCTCCAAAAGTCCCCAAGGTAGGAGACCTCTAATTTTCGACACCATGGATGGTGAAGGAAGAAGATGAGTGACCTTGGAGGAGGAAGGATTGCTAGCTAATCCCCTCCAAGGGGGCCGGCCTCCTAGAGAGAAAGGGAGAGACATGTTCTCTCCAATTTTCTCCAAAAGAAACCCTAATGATGAAATGGCTATAAAGTTGCCTTCTCATCACAATGGAGTGGCAAACTTGCAATTAAGCCAAGTTCACTACTCCTCTCTATATGGCCGGCCACTTAAGGGTTTGTTGGGCTTTCAAGCCCTTTGTGTTTTCAAGTTGTCATACATCTTGAGCTAATGGGCTTGACATTCAAATCCCATTGGGCCTTGCGGCCAAAAACTAACCCGAGGTCTACAACGAACTTATTCGTTTGATTAATTAACATATTAATTAATCCTAGCCATAAATAATTAAACCATTTAATTATCCTTACTCATCTTCGTTATATCCTTCAATCATTACCTTACACGGTGTGCGATCCATTAGGTTCCTTTTAGCGAGGCAGTGGGCGATTAGAACTCTTACTAATCGATTGTGAATTGAAACTTACTTTCAATTCTCCCTTTAGTGATTATACATCTTCAGGGCTTCCACAAGCCATGAGTGACACCTAGCAGTATGTCATGGCTACCCAAGCTAATCAGAAGAGGTTGGAGAACCTATTCAGTTTAGGATTACAATGCAATGCGGTCTTTCTCTAATACAATACTCTTGACCACATTGTTTGGATTAATAGTTTATTCATGTCTACTATCCAATGTGATTCTCTTACTTATATGATTACCTTGAATGTGATTTGGAACAACTTCCTAAATCTCATGCATACTCTGGCCAGAGATTCTAAATCATATCATAGAGTATTCTGCCTCAACGTTTGAAGGTTAGAGATCCCTTGTTGCTCATTCACTTGCCTCCGTGGCTAAGTGGCTTAACCCCAACTATGCCGTGGACACCCTCTGATGGAGTGACTTTGACATAGCCAAAGATCAAGGACCTAACCACAAGACAACTATGATGCCTCAGGTCAAAGGACTACTTTGCATTATCCCAACCAGAAGTTCTCATGTGACATGAGTATGAGAACTCCTCATTGATCGCGTTCAGTGGACTCATTCTCTATTGAGCACCTACGTACTTGTCTTGGTGTCAGTCACACCATTGACTCGAGACCAGTCACTCTCCCTAAGAGAAGACATAGGACGTACTTATCTTAACGGACTGTCAATGCCCAATTGGCAATCCTATGATCATGAACTTTTAGGATATGTATTCGAAAGAGAATGGTCTCATGAATCTAACTTCTTTAGATCACATTCTCCCTATTACATATTCCTTGGACTTATCGTTTAAGCATACAACATTTATATGAGACGGCTTAAAACAATAGTCTTTGCCCTTTATATTAAACTAGATTAGTTTAACATGTGAAATGTCCGTAAAGTATCATCATATGATTGGTTTTAGGGCACATTTCCAACATGCCACTCCATTATGAGGTGGTATAAAGGCAACTTTATAGCCATTTCATCTTTAGGGTTTCTTTTGGAGAAAAGATGAGAACAAAAAAAAAAAAAGCTCTCTTTGCTCTCTAAGAGGCCGGCCACCCTAGTGAAGGAAAATTTGTGAAAAACATGTTCATTTGAGCAACATCTATGGCATGCAATTAACAATTAAAGGCGGAATCATGCTTGTATGCACTCAAAACAAAACATTACCCATGAAATTCAAAGCCTAGTAGTTATGGTGAACCATGACTCAACTCAAATCTTAAAGAAAGGAGTTGAGAAACTTTTATACCTTTGAAGCACCTCTTTGCCTAGCAAAGGTTAATCACCCATATGAGGGCCTTCTTTCCTTTGTCTCCTTGCTCTTTGGCTCCATGGATATGGATGGAAGAATTGATTCTCCAAAAGTCCCCAAGGTAGGAGACCTCTAATTTTCGACACCATGGATGGTGAAGGAAGAAGATGAGTGACCTTGGAGGAGGAAGGATTGCTAGCTAATCCCCTCCAAGGGGGCTGGCCTCCTAGAGAGAAAGGGAGAGATATGTTCTCTCCAATTTTCTCCAAAAGAAACCCTAAATGAATTTTGGCTATAAAGTTCTTTATATAGTCCCTTCAATTAAGTGACTAAAAGAACCACAAACCCTTTTCTTCTCTATATCGCCGACCTCCTTAAGGCTATGGGCTGTTTGGGCCCTTTTGGGTATTTAGTCAATAAGTTGTCATACAACTTATGTTAATGGGCTTGACATTCGAAGCCCATTGGGCCTTGAGGCCCAAAACTAACCCGAGGTCTAAAACGAACTCATTCGTTTGATTAATTAACATATTAATTAATCCTAGCCAAAAATAATTAAACCATTTAATTATCCTTACTCATTTCCATTGTATCCTTCAATGATTACCTTACACGGTGTGCGATCCATTACGTTCCTTTTAGTGAGGCAGTGGGCGATTAGAACTCTTACTAATCGATTGTGAATTGAAACTTACTTTCAATTCTCCCTTTAGTGATTATACATCTTCAGGGCTTCCACAAGCCATGAGTGACACCTAGCAGTATGTCATGGCTACCCAAGCTAATCAGAAGAGGTTGGAGAACCTATTCAGTTTGGGATTACAATGCAATACGGTCTTTCTCTAATACAATACCCTTGACCACATTGTTTGGTTTAATAGTTTATTCATGTCTACTATCCAATGTGATTCTCTTAATTATATGATTACCTTGAATGTGATTTGGAACAACTTCCTAAATCTCATTCATACTCTGGCCAGAGATTCTAAATCATATAATAGAGTATTCTGCCTCAACGTTTGAAGGTTAGAGATCCCTTGTTGCGCATTCACTTGCCTCCATGGCTAAGTGGCTTAACCCCAACCATGCCGTGGACACCCTCTGATGGAGTGACTTTGACATAGCCAAAGATCAAGGACCTAACCACAAGACAACTATGATGCCTCAGGTCAAAGGACTACTTTGCATTATCCCAACCAGGAGTTCTCATGTGACATGAGTATGAGAACTCCTCATTGATCGCGTTCAGTGGACTCATTCTCTATTGAGCACCTACGTACTTGTCTTGGTGTCAGTCACACGATTGACTCGAGACCAGTCACTCTCCCTAAGAAAAGACATAGGACGTACTGATCTTAACGGACTGTCAATGCCCAATTGGCAATCCTATGATCAGGAACTTTTAAGATATGTATTCGAAAGAGAATGGTCTCATGAATCTAACTTCTTTAGATCACATTCTCCCTATTACATATTCCTTGGACTTATCGTTTAAGCATATAACATTTATATGAGACGGCTTAAAACAATAATCTTTGCCCTTTATATTAAACTGGATTAGTTTAACATGTGAAATGTCCGTAAAGTATCATCATATGATTGGTTTTAGGGCACATTTCCAACACCTAGAGGAAATTAGCTCGCAATCTTACTTCCTCTAGGTCACTCATCTTTTCATCAATGCTCACCTTGGTGTGGAAAAATTAGAGGTTCTCTATTTTGGGAACTTGGAGAATCCTTTCAACCATCATCTTCCAAGAAATCCATGGAGCTAAGAAGCAAGGAATGAAGGCCCTCTCCTTGGGTGATGAGCCTTTGCTTATGCAAAGAGGAATCAACAAAGGTATAAGATTTCTCAACTCACTTTGTTCTTGAGTTGAGTCTTGGTTCACATAACTATTAGGCTTTGAATTTCATGGGTAATGTTTTGTTTTGACTGCATACAAGCATGATTCCGCCTTTAATTGTTAATTGCATGCCATAGATGTTGCTCAAATTAACATGTTTTTCACAAATTTTCCTTCATGAAGAGAAACAAGTGGCTGGAGAATATGTAGAATGCATCAAAGATGATGTTTATGAGACAACAATGCCCAAAGAAGTTGAATTTTATGACACGTGACAAGTCACAACCATCACATTCAATCTGGCGAAGTGCAAAGTTCCTTAAACTTTCAAAGATGTGGTGTTTGTCATTGAGTTTGTGTCGGAGCAAGCAAGTAAGCAATCTTCTCCAATTTCAATTTTGTTTTCTACTAACTTGCTGATTTTAATGATTTAGGCACCCACATTAGAATTTAAACCATTGCCGGATCATTTCAAGTATCACCTTCCATTCAAAGATCAATTCCATGCCGTGGACCTTGTGGGAGCTTAAAATGAGGTATCGTCCGGCTGGAAGACGTTAAAGTAAGGGCTTCTTGGGAGGCAGCCCATGCGTTCGAATAACGAAGACCTAGGACTCTCCGGCTCCACAACCAGATTTGCATTTCTTAACCCTACTCTTTATTGCTTTTACTTTGCCCTGCTTGTCATGTTTGTTAGTTGTGTTGTTTGCTTGCTTATGTGTGAGTCTATGTTTGAAATATTGAGGACAACGTTTGGTTTAAGTGTGGGGGTGGGGGGGGGGGTAAACAAAGTGTTGTCATTGCAAATTCGTGGGATTTTATCACCCATCACTTCTAAAGTTTTTTTTCACTATTTTGGACTGTTTTTAGTGTGTTTTGATGAGTTTTAATGTGTCCTATAGCAGAAAATCCAAAAATTTTGAAAAAAAAATCGAAAAAGTTTTGAAAAATACCAAAAAGAGTTGTTTTAGAGTCATTTTTGTGTGTTTGTGTCTTAGGGTACCTTCCAACACAATGATGAGGATTTGGTTTTTAATTGCATGACTGTTAAAGAAAGTTACAAACATGGATTGAAGTTTGATATGCTCTTTTGTTTATGCTTAGTTGTAGTTGTCATTTACGAATTCACATGCAATCACAAAGGAAAAATCAGTTTTTGTAACATGCTTGAAGGATGAAATTCAAACTAACGCTACAACCCTGAGAGACTTGAGCCTATACTTTATTTGGAGAGTTATTAATTTGTGCATTTGTTGTTTTCTAAAGTCGTTGCATGATCTCATCATTCTTTGCTTGGTTGCTACTTAGAATGCGTTTCATCATTTGGTTCCAAATACTAGAACTCATGCCCGTTTCATTCAAAGCATGAAATTGATTAGCATAACAAATAACAAGATGAAGTTGTTTAGTTTAAACCAGAGCCAAAAAGCCTTACGAGGCCTTTTGGAAGCTCACTGGCTTTGGGTTCTGTAGAAACTCCGAAGTTAAGCGAGAAGGGGGCTAGAGCACTCCCATGATGGGTGACCCACTGGGAAGTTGCTCGTGAGTTCCCAGAAACAAAACCATGAGGGAATGGTAAGCCCAAAGCGGACAATATCGTGCTATGGTGGTGGAGCGAGCCCGGGAAGTGATCCGCCTCGGGGCGAGATGTGACAATTGGTATCAGAGCCAATCCCTGGCCGAAAGTGTGCCGACGAGGACGTCGGGCCCTTAAGGGGGTGGATTGTAACATCCCACATCGCCCAGGGGAGTGATCCTTAAATGTTTATTCTCATCCCTACCTAACACGAGGCCTTTTGGGAGCTCACTGGCTTCAGGTTCCGTAGGAACTTCGAAGTTAAGCGAGAAGGGGGCCAGAGCACTCCCATGATGGGTGACCCACTGGGAAGTTGCTCGTGGGTTCCCAGAAACAAAACCGTGAGGGAATGGTAAGCCCAAAGCGGACAATATCGTGCTATGGTGGTGGAGCGGGCCCGGGAAGTGGTCCGCCTCGGGCTGGGATGTGACACCTTCTCCACACATGACATATGCATACAAACCAATTTCTAGTTATTATTCCTTTAGACTATGAATGACAACACCCCAAGTTAACCGTGACAGCACAAATTAACCATCAGATTTTCCTTAACTCATTGAATTGGATGAAATACGCATTGCAACCAAATTATCCTTATCAAGTTCCCTAACTATGAAAAGCATGATAGAAAGACATATCAAAGGTCATTAAGTTCTTTGAAAACCATAAGCATTGACGAGGCATTCGTAACTATGAAAAACATGATACTTCTGCCTAGGATTTACTTAACCCAATCATGACTAGTGACTTCCAATACTTGTGAATATAAGTTCATAACGATTAAGTGAAACTCCCTTATACTCTAGCATCAAGTTCATGCATACAAACTAAGTGTCGACCCTCAATCCACATACATAAACAAGTTTTGATAACTCAGATAAGCAAATCACATTCAAGACTCAAGAAACAATAACTGGGCGTAATCAGTTCATATAAAACATATAATCATGGCTTTGAATTCACCTCTAACTAAAAAGAAATTAGTTCCACATGTCTAACATAGTTGAAAAGCAATCTAAAATAAACATTGAACTAAAACTACGGATAGAAAAAACCCAGAAACGCTCCAACACTCCAAAGTAGGTTGCGGCACTCCCTTGGATGGTGGCACGACACAAAGCTCCTATTTTCCTTCCTTCCTTGCTGCGGCACTTGTTGAATTTCTGTGTATATAGTGTGAATTGTGGTGGTGGATGGATGTAGGTGAGTTATGGTGAAGGATGGGAGGTTATTTATGCGGCACAAAGGGTTGTATTTATAGGGAGAAGGGAAAGCACGAAATTGGGTGAGAAAAGGACTAGGGTGCACCAAAATCTGAAGGGAAAAGGATTGCACAATCCTAGGAGGAAAGGGATTGCAGGTTCTAGAGCTTCTAGAAGAGGGAGAGGCACCAGATTTATAGGACAAGGGATAAGTCTTCTAGAAAACATGTTTTGTGGCTGATTTCTAGAAAAACAAGGGATAAGGTGCCGTACGTTTTTAGGAATAGGTAAACCTTCTAGAAATCAGGTTTTTAGGTCCCCTTATAGCTAGAAGTAAGATAAGATAATGTTAGTTTGGATAAGATAAGGTTAGATAAGGTTTTGGATAATGTCTCATTCTTTTGAGCTGATTCCTTATCTTCTTTGTCTTGAATTTGTTTCTCCAGATTTGTAGCATGTTCCTAGGACACAAACACAGAAAAACGACTCTTTTTGGTATTTTTCAAACTTTTTCGATTTTTTCTTTCTTTTTCTGTTATATGACACAAAAACACTTCGAAACACAATAAAAACACTTATAAACAGTGAGTAACAACATTAGAAGTGATAGGTGATAAAAACCCACGAAAATTAATGAAAAACACTTTGTTTACCCCCCCCCCCCCCCACACTTAAACCAAACATTGTCCTCAATGTTTCAAACATAGACTCACACACAAACAAGCAAACAACACAACTAACAAACACGACAAATATGGCAAAGTAAAAGCAAGAAAGAGAAGGGTAAAAGAAAGCAAATCTGGTTGTTGGAGCTAGAATTCCATCTTCTCCTTGTTTGAACACATGGGTTACCTCCTAAGAAGCGCTTGCTTTAACGTCTTCCAGCCGGACGATACCTCCATTTAAACTTGAATAGGGTCAACGGCATGGAGGGGTACATCCTCCACGACATGCTCCTCAAAACTTCCATACACGATGCGATGTAAAACAACACACAAATTAAACTCTCTTGTTGACAATTGTAGTAAAGATGCAACTAGGGATCGTTCTAGACCGGGGATTATGAGGGATTGCTAATCTATGCAAAACTAACTTAAAAACACTAAAAAAAACTTAAAAACACAAAACTAGGCTAAAGACACTTAACTAGACTCATATAACTCAAAATTGACTAGAATGACTCAAAACAGCACAAAACAAGCAAATAGACTCAAAACACTGAAAAACACAAAGTTGGATAGATTCTAACTAGTTTGACACTCCAAAGTAAAGGGAATTGGGTTTTTGACGAATTTAAAGTAAAACAAGCAAATTATAAACTTAAACAGATTTTAGCACGAAATTGAGTGAATTGATGGATGATAGGCTAGCTAGAGGGTTCTTCTCCATGCATAACACACTTGCATACAAATCGATTTCCGGTTGCTTTTTCATTAAACCATGAACCTCAACGCCCCAAGTTAACCGTGATGCACTAATTAACCTTCAGATTTCCCTAAGTTTATTGAATTCGATGAATGCATACAACAACCCAAAGTATTCCTCAATAGTTCCCTACATGAACTGCATAATAGAGATACATATCAAGAATCATTAAGTTCTATGAAAATCATAAGCATTGACAAGGCATTCATAACTATAAGCTGCATGATACTCCTGCCAGGAATTTATTTAGCGCGTTCGTGACTAGCAACCTTTACTACTAGTGAATATAAGTTCATAAAGATTAGGTGAAACTCCCTTATATTCTAGCATCGAATTGATGCATGCAAATTAAGTGTGCACCCTCAACCCACATACACAAACAAGTTTTAATTCAAACAGTTAAGTAAATTGAATTCACAACTGGATGTAATCAATTCATAACGCAAGTATAATCATGGTATTGAATAGCCCCCTAGCCAAAAAGGCTTAGTTCCTTATAATCGCAAAACAAAGGTAAACAGATTTATACGTTGAAAACAAAACAAAGAAAACACCTAAACGCTCCAACGATCCAAGTTAAACAGCAAGCATGTCCAAGAACTTTCCTTCCCTTCCTTTGCTGCGGCACAGGGGATTGGTGGTGATTTGGATGGTTGTTTGTATGGAAGAATGGATAGGAGAAGGTATGGTTATGGTTAGGATAGGTGTATGGTGCGGCAAAGGGTTCTCAGAATGTGTATGGGAGCGAATGAATGGTATATGCTGCGGCAAGGGGCTTTATTTTAGACTAAAAGGAAATCAAAACCCTAACTTAATTTGGTTAACAGAAATTAATTCAAATCTACTAGAAGAAGGGAAATAAATTCAGAATCCTAGAGAAAAAGGGTAAGGATATGCGGCATAAGGTTTTAAAGGAAGGGGAATGTGCTTTTAAGGCAGAAAATAGGAAAGAAAAGCTTTCCCTTGTGCGGCAAGGTTAGGAAACAAAAGGGAAATGTGTTTTGGTTCAGAATTTAGGGAATAAAGGCCTCCCTTGCACGGCAAGGAAGGGGAAAGGGATAAAGGGGTGCGGCAACCTCAAGGAAAGTTTCTAGGACTTCTAGAAACATGTAATTAGGCAACCTAACATGTTTTGGAACCCCTTTGTAGCTGGAACATAGGTGAGGAAGGATTAGGAAACTTCCAAGGCAAGAATAGAAACTTTTAAGAATGCAAACCTCCAAGAATAGAAACTTCCAACTTTAGAAACTTTGGCTTCCAATTTTGAACTCTTCATTCTTCATTTGTCTTGAATCCAGTTCTTCACATCTTCATTCAATCCTAAGCTCATTTGATCTTCAATTTCAACCATCCACGTAGCTCTAAGCATGTGCAATCCATGTAGTGCCCAAAACTGCTCCAAGATGCACCAAAATGCACTTTCTTGCAACTTTAGTCCTTTAAACCTACAAACACACGAAAATAGCTTAAAATACATAAATAACTAAGAACTAACAACATAAATGCCAAGAAACAAGCTAACTAAGTCGCATAAATATGCTCCTATCTATACATTGGATCTATAAATGGCATGAGATAGTGATCCTTCCTGATTGTGGCGTTAAGCTTCCTAAAGTCTATGTAAAGTGTCCCACCACCTTGAATTCGATTAGGTACCTGTACCAAAGAAGGTAACAACCTATTAGTCGAAATGGGAATCGAAATTAGAGGAGGAGACTCACCAATGTACTGTGATGAAGTGGCAGCACTGTCAACAGATGCACAAGGGGTGCTCTCAGCCAGATTTGGGGGTTTGAGGTTGTGGCCGTGCAATCCTTATCCTTCACTCCAATTCCCTCTTCGTTGGTGGTTCAAAATGCATCCTTCTTGATTGGTGCTGAATGTTCCTGCCCTTTATTTTTTATTACATCAATGAAAAAACAGGAACGAACGTCATTAGTATTCTCAATAGATTCAGAAACTTTAAAGTTAATCATATCGCCACCAAACGCCATAGTTACTGCTCCCTTGGCCACATCTATCTTGGTTTGAGAAGTTTTCATGAAAGGTTGTCCAAGTCAAAGTGGTGATAGTGGAGAATGGGCCGAGTCCTCCATATCAAGCACATAGAAATCTGCAGGAAAAATCAAGTGGTCTACCTGGACCAAAACATCTTCCAAAACTCATTTCGGATATGCATTAGAACGATCGGCTAATTGGATAATAATACCATCATTTTTAAGCTCTCCTAGATTCATAGATGCATAAACAGAATATGGCATGACATTAATTGATGCACCTAGATCTAGCATAGCATGTTCAAACCTTGTATTACCAATTACACAAGAGATAGTGAAACTACCTGGTTCTTTGCATTTAGGTGGCAACTTTCTTTGTAACATTGCAGAGACATTCTCACTTACATGTACCACCTCTTTCTCCCGAATCCGTTTCCTTGTTGTACATAGCTTCTTTAAAAACTTAGCGTACTTTGGGATTTGCTTTATAGCATCAAGGAGTGGGATATTGACATGGACCTTCCTAAACGTCTCTGGAATGTCTTGTTCATTCTCTTCATTCCTCGCTTGCGTAAACCTGCTAAGGAAAGGCAAATTTGGTGAAATTAGGTTAGAATGAGTCAAATTTGAACCACCCTTACCTGAATTGGACGATGTGGAAGGCTTAGGGGGCCGAGGCAAGGTTGGTTCCACTATTGCCGTGGCTTTGTGCATTTCTTCCTCTTCAATCAGCAACTTTTCATCTTCCTTTTGGCTTGAGTCGGATGGTTTTGGGTCAGTTCCAACTTTTTTTCCACTTCTCAACATGATGGCTTTAGCGATTTCAAAACCTCTTTTTGGACTAACAATGGTGGAGCTAGGTAGTTTACCTTCTTCTCGAAACTGCCCCAGGAACTCTGAAATCTGCCCTATTTGCTTCTTCATGTCGCTCATCTCCTTGTCTTGATTCGCTATTTGATTATTTTGATTTTGTAATCCCTGCGCTACAGAAGTTAGTAGTTGAATAGCTCGATCATTATCAAATAGCGAACCTGAGTTTGGTTGAGCAGATTATGGTTGAGGCTGCATTAGTTCGAATGGCCTTTGATAGAACCCGGGAGTTTGCTGTCTAAATCCACCTTGTTGTTGAGGTTGTTGAGGCTTACTCCACTCGAAGTTTGGGTGATCTCTCCAGCCCGGATTGTAAGTATTGGAGTATGGATCATTCCTTGGCTGATTTTGGGCTTGAAAGCCAATGATGTTGGAACTTTCCCATCCCCCATTCTCTATTAATTGAGGGCATTGCTTAGAAAGGTGTCCTTGCATAGAGCACACGCCACACACATTTGGTGTAATTCCTTGCACTTTCATTCCTTTGGCCATCTGTGACACAATAATAGTGAGGTTAGCTAATTGGGATTGAATTGCGGACATGGAACTTACCTCATTAACTTGCTTTCGTGGGGGGTCTTTTTGTCCAACTCCTTCGTATTGTTGTGCATTCAAGGCTCAATTTGCAATTAAGATCTTGGCAACTACTGGGGTGTTGTCAACCAAAACACCTCCCGCCGAAGCATTAAGCATTTGTCTCTCAATTGGAAGAAGTCCTTCGTAGAAATATTGAACTGATGCGAAATATATAAGCACACAAATTTAACCCTCTTGTTGACAATTGTAGTATAGATGCAAGTAGGGATCGTTCTGGACCGGGGATTAGGAGGGCTTGCTAAAACCTCAAAACTGACTCAAAATCATAAAAACAAAGTTAAAAACACTTAACAAGACTCAAAGAATGCAAAACTAGACTCTAAGACACTAAAACAACTCAAAAGACTCAAAACAGCACAAAAACACTCAAAACTGCCTAAAAACACAAACTGGGCAGTTTTAGACTCTAAACACTACTTTGGACGAAAATAGATTTTAACTTGACTCAAAACACTCAAAAACACAAACTAAATCAATTTCTAACTAATATGCCTCAACAAAGTAAAAGGGGATTGGGTTTTGACGAATTTGAAAACAAAACAAACAGATTGTAAACTAAAACAGATTTTGGACGAATTTGGTAAAACTTATGGATGATGGGCTAGCTAGAGGATTCTTCTCCACACAGGACACACTTGCACATAAACCAATTTTCAGTTGTTCTTTCGATAAATCATGAAACTCAACACCCCAGGTTAATTAGGTCCGCTTAAATTAACCTTCAAGTTCTCCTTAAGTTATTGAATTGGATGGGAAAGCGCATACAACAATTCAAAGCATTCTCTAAAAGTTCTTTACGTGAACAGCACAATAAAGATACAATCACAGATCATTAAGCATCATGAGAACTATAAGTATTGACGAGGCATTCGTTACTATGATGAGCATGAAACTCCTGCCAAGAATTCATTTAACGCGATCGTTTATAAGCGACCTCCACTACTTGTGAATATAAGTTTGTAACTATTAGGTGAAACTCCCTTATATTCTAGCATCATATTCATGCATGCAAATTAAATTTAGTTCCTCATAATCGCAGAACAAAGAATAACAAGTTTATACATTGAAAACAAAAGAAAGAAAACACCTAAACGCTCCAGCAATCCTAACTTGAATGGCAGGCGCATCCAAGGGCTTTCCTCCTTCCTCTTTGCTGTGGCACAAGGGTTGTTGGTGAGTTTTTGGGATTATGAATGGTGTAGAAGGCTGGGTTTATGGCTAGGATGGATGTATGGTGCGGCAGGGAGTGTTTTTGGTCAGAAATTATGGAGAATGGTGAAGGATAGGTGCGGCTAGGGTTGGGGAAGGAATTCTGGCGAGACAGGTTGTGTGGATGGATGATTTGTGGCTGCAACAAGGAAGTTTATTTAAAGGTTTTAGGGAAATTAAAACCCTAACTTATTTTGGTAATCAGAAATTAAGTCAAAAGCATCTAGAAAGAGGAAACAAAATCAGAAAACTAAAGGAAAGTGCCAGGGATGTGCGGCCAGGACTTTAAATTAAAAAGGAATGTGTTTTAGTGCAAGGAAACAGGAAATAACCCTCTCCCTTGCACGGCAAGGAAGAGGAAAGGGGTAAGGAGGTGCGGCAAGGGTTCTTAGGTGGGCTAGGTCCTTCAATTTGTGTCCTAGAATGCAAAGGAAGCCTTCAAAGTTGCTAGAATTTGGAAACATTAAGGATTAGGAAAGGCAAACCAAAATAGGAAACCTTGGCTTAACTTTCCTACTTCAAGTAGGAATCCTTGTTTGAGTAGGAGTCCTTATGTGAGTAGGAATCCTCATTCTTCTAGGAATCCATCTTCAATTAGGAATCCTTCGTTGATTAAGAATCGTTCTTTGATTAGGAATCCTTCTTTGATTAGGAATCCTTACATCTTCAAGTCTTCAATTTCGTCCATTCCTTTTGCTCCAAACATGTGATATCCATTCCAAGCCCAATTTTGCTCCAAAATGCTCCAAAATGCATCTTCTTGCATATTTTGTCTTTAGGACCTAGAAACACACGAAAATGGCTTTGAACAATAAAATAACTAAGAAAACACAACATAAATGCACAAGAACAAGCCAACTAAGTCGCATAAATATGCTCCTATCAAATTCCCCCACACTTAGCTTTTGCTAGTCCTCGAGCAAAACAAACAAACAAAAGAAAACAAACGAAACAAAATAAACAAAACACAACCTACACCTTCCAACATTTGCCTCAGGGATTTCTAATACACATGACATGTTAAAAATCATCATTCCCACAGATTTTAGTCAACTTAACACTTGAGCATATACTTAATCACAGTCACCACTTACTAGTTCACATTTAACCAATTAAAACGATGTTTTGAATGTAGTAACATGCCTTAGAGAATTCACTCAATTCCTTACAAGATATGCACTCAATTCTCACACACATTTTCTGACTACACACCCTACACTAGGTATATGTGAGAAGATTGATGTAAACATGAAAACGAACACTCACATATTTATAGCAAAGAAAGCAATTTCTGGAGTTAATAAACATGTTTAGATATGATCTCATGAATGGAATGCTACCACTTAGATGCGAGAACCAGTGACACCATATGCTCATACCAATTCCAAACTCCACATATTGAAACACACAACACCCAAGATTGAAGTTAAAGGGTTGTAACGGGGCTTGGGGTGTTGGGTGAGAAAGAAAGGATATGGAAAACAAAGGTTCTTAAAGAATAGCAAGCAAAGCAATGAAATCAACACTTAGAATTCACTTTGAATGCAGAAATCAATTTAAACACAAAAAGGGAGATTGACAAACTCTTAGGGCCGAATTCAATGTTTTGGACCCTTTCTTCAACAAACAACACTTTAGAACTCTTTTTCACATACTTTTCAACTCTTTTTCATTCTTTTCACAGCTTTTTCTTCTTCTTTTTCTTTTCCCACGAATTTTTCTTTTTATTTTATTCAAACCCGTGCCTTATTAAGTACTTTGGCACACACACACACAAAATCCTTTCCCCCACACTTGTTTTCTGCAAAAGGACAATCAAAAGGAATTCGTTCTAATTCATGCTTCACTATCCTTTAAGAACAAGGGTATGGATGGTCCTAAACTAGGCTAGGTAAGGAGAATGTGGTTAACAAAGAACATAGGCTAAATATGGCTCAACGGGGTTTAAACCTACAAAACATATAACACAGGGGGTTTGGCTATTTGGCTGTGGTGGTTCACTAATTAACTTCATCTTGATCGTGTGTTATGCAAATCAATGTCATGCTTTGAATGGAATGGGCATGAGTTCTAGTGTTTGGAACTAAATGATGAAACGCCTTCTAAGTAGCAACCAAGCAAAGAATGATGAGATCATGCAACGACTTTAGAAAACAACAAATGCACAAATTATAACTCTCCAAAAGAACGTTTAAGGCTCAAGTCTCACAAGGTTGTAGCGTTAATTTGAGTTCCTTCCTTCAAGCATGTTACAAAAACTGATTTTATCCTTTATGATTGCATGTGAATTCATAAATTATAACCACAACCAAGCATAAACCAAAGAGTAAATCAAACTTTCATCCATGTTTATAACTCTCTTTAACAGTCATGCAATTAAAAACCAAATCCTCATCATTGTTTTGGAAGGTATGTAAGACACAAACAACACACAAAAACAACTCTTTTCGGATTTTTAAGGCAAAACACACTAAAACACTCCAAAACAGCTTAAAAACACTTAAAAACAGCAAGGAACAACTTTTGAAGCAATGGGGGATAAAACCCCACGAATTTCATCAAAAACACTTTGTTACCCCCCCACACTTAAATCAAACATTGTCCTCAATGTTTCAAGCATAAACTCACACAAAAAAACAAACAAACAAACAACAACAAATAAACAATTAAACAAGGCAGAATTGAAACAACAACAAAGAAAAGGGTTTAGGAACGCAAATCTGGAATTGGAGTGATTCCTAGGTCTTCCTTTGTTGAATACATGGGTTGCCTCCCAAGAAGCGCTTGCTTTAACGTCTTGCAGCCGGACGAAGAACTCATTCACTCCCCATTGGAGCCCACGGCCTGCAGGGGAACCTCCTCCACTACATGCTCAACAAAGTTCTCATAGTAGGGCTTCAATCGATGTCCATTCACCTTGAATTCTTGTCCAGTTTTCAAACTTTGTATTTGGACTGCACCATGCACAAAAACATTAGTAATAACAAATGGACCAACCCATTTAGAACGTAGCTTACCAGGGAATAAACGAAGACGGGAGTTAAATAGCAACACTTTCTGCCCAATTGAGAATGTTTTGCCTCGAATCATCTTATCATGGAATGCCTTGGTCTTCTCTTTGTAAATTCGAGCATTCTCATAAGCATCATGCCTAATCTCTTCAAGTTCATTCAATTGCAGCTTTCTGTGATTTCCAGCCATGTCCACATCCATATTGAAGGTCTTGACCGCCCAATGTGCCTTGTGCTCAAGCTCCACGGGTAAATGGCATGGCTTGCCATAGATGAGCCGAAATGGGGACATGCCAATGGGCGTTTTGTAAGCCGTTCGATATGCCCACAGTGCATCCTCCAAACGCAAG
Organism: Heteromeles arbutifolia; assembly: GCA_024362995.1. Taxonomy (NCBI): domain Eukaryota; kingdom Viridiplantae; phylum Streptophyta; class Magnoliopsida; order Rosales; family Rosaceae; genus Heteromeles; species Heteromeles arbutifolia. The sequence goes on from JANCRC010000012.1 coordinate 23,084,397, forward strand.
CTCCAATCCTTTCTAGTTGGCCCAACGGTCTTCTCTAAAATCTGCTTGATCTCGCTATTCGAGACCTCGGCCTGGCCACTTGTTTGGGGGTGATAAGGTGTTGAAACCTTATGTGTCACGTTGTATTTCTTGAGTAGTGCCTCAATGGTGCGATTACAAAAATGAGACCCACCATCACTTATAAGTACTCTCGGCATCCCAAATCTGGAAAAAATGTTAGATTTCACAAAACCTGCCACAACTTTAGAATCATTAGTGCGGGTGGCTTTGGCTTCCACCCACTTCGAAACATAATCAACTGCAAGTAAAATGTAAGTGAAACCGAAAGAAGAAGGAAAAGGACCCATAAAATCAATACCCCAAACGTCAAAAATTTCAACAACAAGAATTGGAGTCTGCGGCATTTGGTCTCTTTGGCCTGAATTTCCTGTCCTTTGGCAGCGATCACATGTTATGCAAAAAGTTCGAGCATCTCTAAACAAAGTAGGCCAATAAAATCCACATTCAAGAACCTTAAGGGCAGTGCGCTGTGTGCCAAAGTGTCCACCACATGCATATGTATGGCAAAAGCTCAGAATTGGGTTAAACTCAGATTCATGAACACATCTACGCACGATTTGATCAGGGCAAAATTTCCATAAATATGGGTCATCCCAAACATAAAAACGTGCATCCTTTTTAAGTTTATCACGTTGGGACTTGCTTAGAGTGTTTGGAATCTGCTTAGACACCAAATAGTTGACCAAATCAGCATACCAAGGTATACTTACCTCAATGGACAGTAGTTGTTCATCCGGAAACGTTTCTGAAATGGGAATGGACTCCTCTTCATGCACCATCCGACTTAGGTGGTCAGCCACCACGTTTTCACATCCTTTCTTGTCCCTTATTTCAATGTCGAACTCTTGAAGTAAAAGCATCCAGCGAATGAGTCTTGGTTTAGCTTCCTTTTTGGTGAACAAGTACTTCAAGGCTGCATGATCAGTGAAAACAATGACTTTAGTGCCAATTAAATAAGATCGAAACTTATCTAATGCAAATACAACAGCCAAGAGTTCTTTTTCAGTTGTGGAATAGTTCAATTGGGCGTCATTTAAGGTGCGTGAAGCATAATAAATGACATGTGGCTGCTTGTTTTTCCTTTGGCCCAAAACAGCTCCAAGTGCATAGTCTGATACATCACACATGAGCTCGAAGGGAATACTCCAATCTGGTGGAGTGATGATTGGTGCCGTGGTCAGTAAGGCCTTGAGATGGTTGAATGCTTTCTCACACGCCTCGTTAAATTCAAACGACACTTCCTTTTGTAGGAGATGGCATAGGGGCTGTGCAATCTTGGAAAAATCCTTGATAAATTGTCTATAGAATCCTGCATGACCAAGAAAAGAACGAACCTCTCTAACCGAAGTAGGAGAGGGTAAGTAGCGTACAAGATCTATTTTAGACTTATCAACCTCAATACCATTTTCAGAGATGATATGACCTAAAACTATGCCTTGTTTAACCATGAAATGACATTTTTCCCAATTAAGAACAAGGTTAGTTTCAACATATCGTTTTAAGATCAAACTGAGATTATGCAAACACCCATCAAATGAATCACCAAAAACGCTGAAATCATCCATGAAAACCTCAATAATTTTCTCAACATAATCAGAAAAAATGCTCATCATACATCTTTGAAATGTGGCAGGTGCATTGCATAAACCAAATGGCATACGATGATAAGCAAATGTACCAAATGGGCATGTGAAAGTGGTTTTTTCTTGGACCTCAGGTGCTATGACAATTTGTTTATAACCAAAATAACCATCAAGAAAACAATAAAATGCATAACCTGCTAACCTTTCAAGCATTTGATCAATGAATGGCAATGGGAAGTGATCCTTTCGTGTGGTGGCGTTGAGCTTCCTATAATCAATACAAACCCTCCAACCTGTTTGGATTCAAGTAGGCACAAGCTCCTCTTCAGCATTCTTGACCACAGTCACTCCAGATTTCTTTGGAACACATTGCACAGGGGAAACCCAGCAACTATCGGAGATTGGATAGATCACTCCACAATCAAGTAGCTTGATTATCTCCTTTTTCACAACTTCCATCACCGGAGGGTTGAGACGGCGTTGAGCCTCTCTAGTTGGTTTGGCCCCCTCCTTAAGAAATATGTGATGCATACAGGTTGTAGGGCTTATCCCCTTGATGTCGGCTAAGGTCCAACCTAGGGCAGATTTGAACTCTCTTAAAACACGCACTAGCTTCTCTTCTTCTTGTGCCGTGAGGGATGAGGAAATAATGGTAGGTAAGGTCTCTTTTTCCCCCAAGAAAACATACTTCAAATGGTTTGGTAACGGTTTAAGTTCAAGGGTAGGTGCCTGAATTACTGAAGGAAGCAACTTATTAGTCGAAATGGGAATTGAATCAAAGTTAGGAGACTTACCATCATGCTTGGGTAACGACTCAAGGGCAGCAACCATCTCAATGAATTCCTCACAAGGGGCACGGCATGGATGGGTTCATGTATGCCGTGGGTTAGCATGGGTTCTGCCCACTTGTTGTTGAGCTCCATCCCTCTTGTAATGACCTTTTCAAGTGCATTGTCATTCAAATCTTCCAAATACCCCTGCGCCAAAGAATCAATAATATCAATAGAAAAACAAGAGTGATCATCATTAGGATATCTCATGGTTTCAGAAATATTGAAATCAATCACTTCCCCATCAAATTCCATTGACAACGTTCCTTTGAACACATCAATCTTGGTGCGGGCTGTCTTCATGAATGGCCTACCAAGGAGAATCGGCAAAGAGGTGGAATGGGCTGAATCTTCCATGTCCAAAACATAAAAATCAGCCGGGAAGACTAAATGATTCACCTGCACTAAAACATCATCCAATACTCCTTTTGGATAAGCGTTAGAACGATCAGCCAATTGTATGATCACACCATCCTTTTTCAATTCACCCAAGTTCATAGATGCATAAATGGAATAAGGCATGACATTTATAGATGCACCTAAGTCAAGCATGGCAAATTCAAAACGAGTATGGCCAATTACACAAGGAATCGTAAAACTGCCGGGATCTTTGCATTTAGGGGGCAGTTTACGTTGCAATACGGCTGAAACATTTTCACTTACCTTCACAACCACCTTGTTTGAAACTCTCTTCCTAGTTGTGCACAACTCCTTCAGAAACTTGGCATACCTCGGAACTTGCTTAATTGCATCCAAAAGTGGTATATTGACTTGAACTTTCCTAAATGTCTCTAGAATGTCCTTTTCAGCTTCCTCTTTCTTTGTTTGCATAAATCTGCTAGGAAAAGGAACATTCGAAGGAAAAACATTAGTAGGAATTGAATTTGACACATTCTTACCCTTGTTGGACAGATTTGATGGTTTCGGAGCACTTAGGGCCTGCGGCAAAGGTGTATCCTTCCTTGCCGTGGGTTGGCTTTGTCCCTCCTCTTCAAATTGAAGTTTTTCATCCTCTTTGTGACCTGATGTTGATGGTTGTGTTCCTGCCCCAACTTCTTTTCCACTTCTCAACAATATGGCTTTTGCAGTTTCGAAACCTCCCTTTGGATTTGGAATGGTGGAACTAGGGAGTTGGCCTTGGTCTCGAAATTTCCCTACAAATTCTGCAATCTGCCCAATTTGTTTCTCCAAATGATCCACCCTTTTGTCTTGGTTTTGCATTGCTTTGGCTTGATTTTCTTGCCCCTGAGACAAATTGGTTAATAGCTTAAGAAGTGTATCATTATCTAGAGATGTACCTGAAGCATTTGGGGCAGATTGTTGCGGAACTTGTGTGGGTGCATATGGCTTGGTGTAGAAGCCTGGGGGTTGCTGTCTAAAACCTCCTTGTTGTTGAGATTGTTGGGGCTCCCTCCACTTGAAATTTGGATGGTCTCTCTAACCTGGATTATACGTATTGGAATATGGATCGTTCCTTGGTTGGTTTTGGCCTCCAAAACCCACTGCATTGGCAGATTCCCATCCACCATTCTCAATTAGTTGTGGGCACTTATCAGAGGGGTGTCCTTGGATAGAACACACGCCACACACACTTGATCCATGCATCTTCATTCCTTCAGCCATCTGAGACACAATGGAAGTAAGATTAGTTAATTGGGATTGAATGTCAGATGTGGAACTTACCTCATTTACTTGCTGCCGTGGGGTTCCTCTTTGTCCAACGCCTTCATATTGTTGAGCGTTCAAAGCTCAATTAGCAATCAAGATCTTGGCAGCCATGGGTGTCTTGTCCACCAACGCTCCTCCCGCTGAGGCATCTAGCATTTGGCGTTCAATTGGTAGAAGCCCTTCGTAGAAATATTGAAGAAGAAGCTCCTCCTTCATTTGGTGCTGTGAACATGAAGCAACAAGAGATTTAAAACGTTCATAATAAGTGGGAAATGATTCACCTTCGTCTTGCTGAATTCCACTTATCCTTTTGCATAGAAGAATGACTCGAGAAGTTAGGAAAAACTTCTCCAGAAACGCCTGTTTCATGCTCTCCCATGATGTGACAGTTCTGGGGGCTAGTTCATACAACCAATCTTTAGCTTTGTCTGTTAGAGAGAATGGAAAAGCTTTCATCTTCAATATGCTTCCATCCACATTGATAGGGGTCATGCTTGAACACACCACTTCAAACTCCTTCAAGTGTTTGTTTGGATCCTCCATGGACAGCCCATAGAACTTTGGGATGTGGTGCAACAAACTGGACTTCAACTCAAACTCATTAGTCTTGTCTTGGGCAGCCCTAGGGTATTGAATACATAGGGGGGCGGCATTGGCAAATCCCGAAGCAGAGAGCTCCTTGATTGTTCGATTGTCCGCTGCCATGGTTTGCACTTCCTCCAACACTTGAGCCGTGGGCTCCTCTTCCTCTTCTAGCACCGGTTCTTCAAGCTCAGGTTCAGGGCTAGGTGGATTAGATTCTGGCTGGTTCCTCTGCCTTCTCAAAGTCCTCTCAAAATCGTCGTCAAATTCCAAAATATTCTTTTGAACAGGTTGAGAGCTTCGAGTCATAAACTAGTACCTAAAAACAAGAAACAAACAAAGTCAGAAACTTAAACAAACTAAAAGTAAACAGAAAGAAAAAAAAAATCCAAGGGATTAGCAAAGTTGCTAATCCCCGGCAACGGCGCCAAAAATTTGATGCGAAATATATAAGCACACAAATTTAACCCTCTTGTTGACAATTGTAGTATAGATGCAAGTAGGGATCGTTCTGGACCGGGGATTAGGAGGGCTTGCTAAAACCTCAAAACTGACTCAAAATCATAAAAACAAAGTTAAAAACACTTAACAAGACTCAAAGATTGCAAAACTAGACTCTAAGACACTAAAACAACTCAAAAGACTCAAAACAGCACAAAAACACTCAAAACTGCCTAAAAACACAAACTGGGCAGTTTTAGACTCTAAACACTACTTTGGACGAAAATAGATTTTAACTTGACTCAAAACACTCAAAAACACAAACTAAATCAATTTCTAACTAATATGCCTCAACAAAGTAAAAGGGGATTGGGTTTTGACGAATTTGAAAACAAAACAAACAGATTGTAAACTAAAACAGATTTTGGACGAATTTGGTAAAACTTATGGATGATGGGCTAGCTAGAGGATTCTTCTCCACACAGGACACACTTGCACATAAACCAATTTTCAGTTGTTCTTTCGATAAATCATGAAACTCAACACCCCAGGTTAATTAGGTCCGCTTAAATTAACCTTCAAGTTCTCCTTAAGTTATTGAATTGGATGGGAAAGCGCATACAACAATTCAAAGCATTCTCTAAAAGTTCTTTACGTGAACAGCACAATAAAGATACAATCACAGATCATTAAGCATCATGAGAACTATAAGTATTGATGAGGCATTCGTTACTATGATGAGCATGAAACTCCTGCCAAGAATTCATTTAACGCGATCGTTTATAAGCGACCTCCACTACTTGTGAATATAAGTTTGTAACTATTAGGTGAAACTCCCTTATATTCTAGCATCATATTCATGCATGCAAATTAAGTGTGCACTCTTAATAAACATACACAAATAAGTTATCAATCAAGCAGTTAAACAAATTGAATTCACAACTTATGAAATCACAACTGAAGGTAATCAATTCATATTGCAAGTATGTTCATGGCTTTGAATCTTCCCCTAGCCAAAAGGGATTTAGTTCCTCATAATCGCAGAACAAAGAATAACAAGTTTATACATTGAAAACAAAAGAAAGAAAACACCTAAACGCTCCAGCAATCCTAACTTGAATGGCAGGCGCATCCAAGGGCTTTCCTCCTTCCTCTTTGCTGCGGCACAAGGGTTGTTGGTGAGTTTTTGGGATTATGAATGGTGTAGAAGGCTGGGTTTATGGCTAGGATGGATGTATGGTGCGGCAGGGAGTGTTTTTGGTCAGAAATTATGGAGAATGGTGAAGGATAGGTGCGGCTAGGGTTGGGGAAGGAATTCTGGCGAGACAGGTTGTGTGGATGGATGATTTGTGGCTGCAACAAGGAAGTTTATTTAAAGGTTTTAGGGAAATTAAAACCCTAACTTATTTTGGTAATCAGAAATTAAGTCAAAAGCATCTAGAAAGAGGAAACAAAATCAGAAAACTAAGGGAAAGTGCCAGGGATGTGCGGCCAGAACTTTAAATTAAAAAGGAATGTGTTTTAGTGCAAGGAAACAGGAAATAACCCTCTCCCTTGCACGGCAAGGAAGAGGAAAGGGGTAAGGAGGTGCGGCAAGGGTTCTTAGGTGGGCTAGGTCCTTCAATTTGTGTCCTAGAATGCAAAGGAAGCCTTCAAAGTTGCTGGAATTTAAAAACATTAAGGATTAGGAAAGGCAAACCAAAATAGGAAACCTTGGCTTAACTTTCCTACTTCAAGTAGGAATCCTTGTTTGAGTAGGAATCCTTATGTGAGTAGGAATCCTCATTCTTCTAGGAATCCATCTTCAATTAGGAATCCTTCGTTGATTAGGAATCCTTCTTTGATTAGGAATCCTTCTTTGATTAGGAATCCTTCTTTGATTAGGAATCCTTACATCTTCAAGTCTTCAATTTCGTCCATTCCTTTTGCTCCAAACATGTGATATCCATTCCAAGCCCAATTTTGCTCCAAAATGCTCCAAAATGCATCTTCTTGCATATTTTGTCTGTAGGACCTAGAAACACACGAAAATGGCTTTAAACACTAAAATAACTAAGAAAACACAACATAAATGCACAAGAACAAGCCAACTAAGTCGCATAAATATGCTCCTATCATGAACCAAAACTCTTCCTTCATTTGGTGTTGTGAGCAAGATGCAACTAACGCCTTAAAACGCTCATAATATGCTGGAAACGATTCTCCTTGGTTTTGTTGGATTCCACTAATTCTCTTCCTCAAAAGAATGACTCTTGAAGTTGGGAAGAATTTCTCTAGGAATGCTCTCTTCATGCTTTCCCAAGAAGTGACGGTTCCAGGTGCTAGTTCATAAAGCCAATCTTTAGCCTTATCCACTAGAGAGAATGAAAAGGCTTTCATCTTCAAAATACTCCCATCTACGTTGATTGGTGTCATGCTTGAACACACCACTTCCAACTCCTTCAAGTACTTGTTTGGATCTTCCATGGACATCCCATGGTATTTGGGAATATGATGCAGCAAGCTTGACTTCAATTCGAACTCATCGGTCTTGCCTTGAGCTGCCCTAGGATATTGAATGCATAAGGGCACGGCATTGTCCAATCCCAAGGCTGAAAGTTCTTTGATTGTTCGATTATCTGCAGCCATGGCTTGTTCTTCCTCTTCCTCTTCTTCAAATTCAGATTCGGAATTAGAGCTAGAACTAGGTGGACTTGGTTCTGGATTCTTCCTCTTCCTTCTCAACGTTCGTTCAAAATCGTCGTCAAACTCCAAAATATGCTCACGAACAGGTTGAGAACTATGAGTCATAAACTAGTACCTAAAACAAAGAAAATAAAACAAAACAAATCAGAAAACAAAACAACATACACGGTAGAAACAAGGGAGATTAGCAATTTTGCTAATCCCTGGCAACGGCGCCAAAATAAAATTGAAATTGGTGTTTAGTGTTACAATCTAGCCCCATTGTTTAACCAAAATTGAATATAGCACATTGTTTAACCAAAATTGAATATAGCACATTGTTTAACCAAAATTAAACACCAAAATCTCATGCCGTGGTGTTTAATACATGAATATACGATTAGTTAGCATGTTTAGCCCCTTTGTTTAATTTGGTGTTTAGTCGCATACAGACACGGCACAAACATACGATTTTGTTTAGTCATCCCTCTTTGTTTTAGATACTACTTAAAAACAGTGAGAAACAACCTTAGAAGTGCTAGGTGATAAAATCCCACGAAAATCAATTAAAAATACATTGTTTACCCCCCCACACTTAAACCAAACATTGTCCTCAATGTTTCAAACATAGACTCACACACAAGCAAACAAACAGACAACGAACTAAGCATGGCAAGTATGGCAAAATAAGAGCAATAAAGAGTAAGGTTAAGAAACGCAAATCTGGTTGTGGAGCCGGAGAGTCCTAGGTCTTCTTTATTTGAATGCATGGGTTGCGTCCCAAGAAGCGCTTGCTTTAACATCTTCCAGTCGGACGAATCCTTCAATTATGCTTCACTAGGTCCCACGGCATGGAGTTGATCTTTGAATGGAAGGTGATACTTGAAATGATCCGGCAATGGTTTAAATTCTAGAGTGGGTGCTTGAATCATTAACATTATGTAAATATAAAAAGAATTTGAAATTCGGGGAGTTGGCTTACCTGTGTGCTCTAACAAGAACTCAATAACAAACACCACTTCTTTGAAAGTTTCAGGAATGTTGGACTTGGCAAGATTTAGTGGGAGGGTTGTGACTTGTCCTATGTCATAAAATCCAACTTCGTTGGGCTTTGTTGTCTCATGAACATCCTCTTTGATGCATTCTACATAATCTCCAGCCACTTCTTTCTCTTGAATCATTCTTCTTGATGTACAATTCTCTTCGAACAGTTCAACACAATCTGGGACTTGTTGTGATGTATCAAGAATTTGGGTACTACTTTGCACCTTTGGGAAGGCTTCCACAATGTCTTTTTCACTTTCTTCGTTCTTGGAAATCATGAACCTGCAAGGAAAAGGGACATTTGGTGGAATGGGGTTAGAATGAATTGAGTTTGGAATGATATTACCCGAGTTGGACGGCCTAGGGACTCTAGGGTGCTGCGGCAAAGGTTGTTTTGCCCTTGCCGTAGGTGTGGCCTCCTCCTCTTCTTCTAGCAGCACAATTCATCCACGTTCGAGCTGTGTTTGGACTGTTCTGGGTCAGCTTCAACCTCCATATTTCTTCCCAAGGTGATGGCTTCAGCGATTTCAAAATCTCCCATTGGATTTACAACGGTTGAACTAGGTAGTTTACCTTCTTCTCGAAACTGCCCAAGGAGCTCTGAAATCTGCCCTATTTGCTTCTTCATGTCGCTCATCTCCTTGTCTTGATTCGCTATTCGATTATTTTGACTTTGTAATCCCTGGGCTACATAAGTTAGTAATTGAATAGCTTGATCATTATCAAATAGCGAACTTAAATGTGGTTGGGAAGATTGTGGTGGAGGCTGTGATGGTGCATATGGTCATTAACAGAACTCCTCAGATGGCTGCATATAATCTTCTTGTTGTGAGCCTTGCGTCAAAGAAGTTAATACATCAAGAATTTCATCATAATTCATGGACATACTTGAATTCGATTGGAATTGTTGTGGGGGAGGCTGTGTGTTGGAAATGTGCCCTAAAACAAATCATATGATGATACTTTACGGACATTTCACATGTTAAACTAATCTAGTTTAATATAAAAGGCAAAGATTATTATTTTAAGTCGTCTCATATAAATGTTATATGCTTAAACGGTAAGTCCAAGGAATATGTAATAGGGAGAATGTGATCTAAAGAAGTTAGATTCATGAGACCATTCTCTTTCGTATACATATCCTAAATGTTCCTGATCATAGGATTGCCAATTGGGCATTGACAGTCCGTTAAGATCAGTACGCGTTATGTCTTCTCTTAGGGAGAGTGACTAGTCTCGAGTCAATGGTATGACTGATACCAAGACAAGTACGTAGGTGCTCAATAGAGAATGAGTCCACTGAACGCGATCAACAAAGAGTTCTCGTGTTCATGTCACATGAGAACTCATGGTTGGGATAATGCAAAAAAGTCATTTGACCTGAGGCATCATAGTTGTCTTGTGGTTAGGTCCTTGATCTTTAACTATGTCAGAGTCACTCCGTTAGAGAGTGTCCACGACATAGTTGGGTTTAAGCCACTTAGCCATGAAGGCAAGTGAATGCGCAACAAGGGATCTCTAACCTTCAAATCGTTTGAGGGAGAATACTCTATGATATGATTAAGATCTCTGGCCAGAGTATGAATGAGATTGAGGAAGTCGTTCCAAATCACATACAAGGTAATCATATAAGTAAATGAATCACATTGGATAGTAGGCATGAATAAACTATCAAACCAAACAATGTGGTCAAGAGTATTGTATTAGAGAAAGACCGTATTGCATTGTAATCTCAAACTGAATAGGTTCTCCAACCTCTTCTGATTAGCTTGGGTAGCCATGACATACTGCTAGGTGTCACTCATGGCTTGTGGAAGCCTTGAAGATGTATAATCACTGAAGGGAGAATTGAAAGTAAGTATCAATTCACAATCAATTAGTAAGAGTTCTAATCGCCCACTGCCTCGCTAAAAGGAACCTAATGGATCGCACACCATGTAAGGTAATGATTGAAGGATATAACGAAGATAAGTAAGGATAATTAAATGGTTTAATTATTTATGGCTATGATTAATTAATATGTTAATTAATCAAACAAATATGTTCATTTTAGACCTAGTGTTAGTTTTGGGCCTCAAGGCCCAATGGGCTTCGAATGTCAAGCCCATTAACTTAAGTTGTATGACAACTTAATGAATAAAGATTCAAGAAGGCCCAAACAGCCCAAAGCCCTAAGATGGCCGGCCATGTTGATAATGGAGTGGGTTTTGGACTTATTACAAGTTTGCCACCCCAATGAAGGTAGGTATAAATTTGACTTTATAGCCTTTTCTTCATCAGGGTTTTCTAAGGATGAAAAGTGAGAATAACTTTCTCCTTTTTTCTCTAGGAGGCCGGCCCTCTTGGAAGGGATTAGCTAGCAATCCTTCCTCCTCCAAGGTCACTCATCTTCTTCGTTCACCATCCTTGGTTTCGAAAATTAGAGGTCTCCTACCTTGGGAACTTTTGGAGAATCAATTCTTCCATCCATATCTATGGAGCCAAGGAGCAAGGAGACAAAGGAAAGAAGGCCCTCACATGGGTGATTAACCTTTGCTAAGCAAAGAGGTGCTTCAAAGGTATAAAAGTTTCTCAACTCCTTTCTTTAAGATTTGAGTTGGGTCATGGTTCACCATAGCTACTAGGCTTTGAATTTCATGGGTAATGTTTTGTTTTGAGTACATACAAGCATGTTTCCGCCTTTAATTGTTAATTTCATGCCATAGATGTTGCTCAAATGAACATGTTTTTCACAAATTTTCCTTCACTGTGGTGGCTGCATAGGTCTTGAATAGAACTCCTCATCTTGCTGCCAATATCCACCTTGTTGAAATTGTTGAGGTTCCCCCCACATATAATCTGAATATTCTCTCCAATCGGAATTATAAGTGTTTGAAAACATGTTGTCCCTTGATTGGTTATGGCCTTGATAACCCCAAGCACCTCTATTTGCAGTGAATTGAGGAGGTTGATGAGTTTGATATCCTTGCCCATAGGGCACCCCAAATATGGGGACACTTTGCATTGTGGTCCTTTCGATATACTGCGACACTTGAGAAGTAAGATTCTCTATTTGAGCTTGAATATTAGCAATTGCCATGTCTTACTTCTCTAGTACCTGAAATCAAAGAAATCAAATCAAATCAAATATCAAAAGTAAAATAAAATAAAATAAAAACAAGGGGATAAGCAAATTTATTAATCCCCGGCAACGGCGCCAAAAAATTGATGTGAAATTAAATCGCACTCAAACTTAAACCCTATCAACGTAGTATGTGAAAGTAGGGATCGTTCTAGGCCGGGGATTAAAGGGGATGCTAATCTACACAAACTAGATTTTAAAAACACTAAACTAGACTTTAATAACTCAAAACAAACTAGAATGACTCAAAACAGCACAAAACAATGAAACTGACTTAAAACAGACTCTAAAGATGACTTTGGACGAAAATTGAACTTAACATGACTCAAAATACTAACTAAGGACAGATTTGATCGAATTTAAACTAATCTAACACACTTAACTAAAGGGGGACTGGTTTCTTAGGAATTTGCTAAATTAGACAGATTGCAAAACTAAACAAATTAAACACGAAACTAGTTGTTTTAAAGGGTGAAAGGCTAGTTAGAGGATCCTTCTCCACACATGAAACATATGCACATAAAAATCATTTCCAGTATTGTTTCTATAAACCATGAATGACACACCCCGACCCGGAATGTCCACTAGGACTCCGAATCGAGCTGTGTTGGCCATCACCTGGAAGGTGGCGAAGCCATAAAGTGATGATATGGAAGAATGTGAATAAATTTAAACCTAAAGGTACCTAAATATCAGAGTGCGCTGTGAGTGGGTATGGACCCATTTCACACGCGTTGTCAGAGCATAAGTAAAGTACAGTAGTGTGGGTAAAGATCATACCCTCAGAAGTAGCCACCTGAACTGAGATATGCCACGAGTCCTTGTCGATAAAGAAACTATGCTACTAGAACCTGGAGGGGCGCAAAACCAAAAAGTGTGAGTGGGCAAAAACAAAGCTTTACAAAATCATTTTGATATAAAAGTTGTAACCCCTCTCTGTAAAACAAGTATACTTCCCAAAAAATATATATATATACGTACTAATACTGAAAACCATTAATCAACCAATCTCATCAACTAAGCAATGCCATGCCCGAATGAACCATAACCATTAATCAACATATACCAAATACCATCAAGTAATCAGGTGATATCTCATCTCAAATCATGCCGGCAATATATATATCAATCAGCCGGAGTCACCTCAAGTGACCTGTACGGCTGAATCTATGGCTCCTCAATCCAATCCTCAATCCATCTCTCAATCAATCATCAATAATCAATAATCAGTAATCAGTAACCTGCACTCATGACGGAACCACCTAATGTGGTCTGTACGTCAAGCTGGGTAAATACGCTCTGTGCTACGATCACGTGAAGGCTGGCGACGAATCGCAAGTCACCTACGAGTCGGAACCACCTAATGTGGTCTGTACGACAGGCTGGCACGTGCCTTAGATCCAAGGTGAGCGTACGGTGCGGGAGGTGAATGATCACGTGAAAGCTAAGCCCTTAGGCATGCACAACCCCGATGTGCAGGTAATGAGCCATATACCAGTCTCATCGATATCACCTCAATCATCACATCACACACACACACTTACTTGACTTACCTGGCGCCCGCGGTGCATCAATGTATATTCACACAAATATATATAAAAATATAACTATGGCATTCGACATGGCATTCATTTCATAAAAACATTTTAAAACGCATTTCTGGGAAATCAATCAATTATATATACATATACTGAAAACAAAAACCCACTCACCTGGAGTTCGCCCTACAACTCCCTAGCACAACCCCTCAAGGCATCATGATGATCGGCGCCTAGAACAATCATCAAATCATGCCTCAGAAATCATATCGATAGAATATATAACTTATATAAAACACGTCACTATGTAGTTCGATCCGAAAGATCTGCAACTCAGATTTCCAATCCGTAACTTCTCATGATTCACATTATGCTTAGAGAACAACATACTAAAGTTTCATTATGATCCAACGGTTGGATCTCCGCCAATTTCCAAAACCATGTGGCGATTAATCTTTTATTTTATAACTTACAAATCCAATTCGGGAAGATCCATACGTCGGATTCCCAATCCGTAAGTTTCCATATTCTTCAAATATTAAGTACTACCATGTATCAAAGTTTGGTGACGATCCAACGGTTGGATCGTCGATTCATATTTTTACCTAACCCCGAATCGTAATGAAACTAGGTTCAATTGATCAGTCTACGTCATTCATTCACCAAAACTGAATTCAGAACATGAATTATGGCCTAAAAATAGCATTGGCGGCTCGCTGGCCACGCGCCGCCGCACGCGCCGCCATTCAAAGATCAACTCCATGCCGTGGGACCTAGTGAAGCATAATTGAAGGATTCGTCCGACTGGAAGATGTTAAAGCAAGCGCTTCTTGGGAGGCAACCCATGCATTCAAATAAAGAAGACCTAGGACTCTCCGGCTCCACAACCAGATTTGCGTTTCTTAACCCTACTCTTTATTGCTCTTATTTTGCCATACTTGCCATGCTTAGTTCGTTGTCTGTTTGTTTGCTTGTGTGTGAGTCTATGTTTGAAACATTGAGGACAATGTTTGGTTTAAGTGTGGGGGGGTAAACAATGTTTGGCCAACTTTCTCCAAAAATTACCAAAATTTGCAGAATTGAAGATCTCAAAGAGTAGAACAACTTTCATACCTGTGACCAAGGCCAATTCGGTCAAGAAAGGCTCCAATTCCATCAAAACCGTACGAAACCCTTGAATTTGGTGTGATTCGATTCGACCTCCAAAATTGTTCCAACGCCTCCAAACTTGTTTGGGCTTTGTTCCAGACCTCAAGAGGATGTCATGGGTGGTATGAATTGGAAGAAATAGCTTCGGGATTGGATGATTCGAAGCCAAAGCCGCCGGATGCCCCCGTGGGTTTGTGGCTTCGAACTGGAAAAATGGGAAAGAAATTGGGAATTCTAACACTACAAAGATGTAGGGCTCGTCAAGGGCTTTTCATGGACACCAAGATCACCCAAAACGGAGTTCGGACGAGGGAGATATGAGCGGGTCAAGTGACCGGGTTCACGGGTCGAAGGGGAACCCGTTTCGCTCCCCTCCTTCTTTCTCTCCTTGCTTCTGTTTCTGATTGGGCAGTGCCCATCCATCACTCTCCTTTTCTCTTCTTATCTTCCTATCACAGCCACCCATTTTATTCCTTTTAATCTGGGCCGCCCACGTGGCATTCCAGATTTCTCCAAAACATTTAAATTAACATTTTAACCCCCAACTTTAAACGTTAATAACTTCTTCGATATAGCTCCAAATCATAAACCGCTTGCTCCCACGCGTCCGTAGCGACGAGTACTATGAGAATGTGCCAAGAAAACAAAACTTAGGTGACACGATACTGTAATTAACCTCAGTCAACTCATGAGCCTCGAAGGGGCAATTTCGTAAAATCACTTATTAAAAATTTATACAATTGTAAAATCAGGGACGGACTGTCACAATCTTCCCCCCTTAAAAAATTTCGTCCCTGAAATTTAAACAATAATTACTATCCATTAATAATCATAAAATAACCTGGGATAGATCTCTCTCATCCGATCTTCTGTCTTCCAAGTAGCTTCTTCCGTTGAATGATTGCTCCGTAAAACTTTTGCCAAGCTCACAGTCCTATTTCTTAGAACTTTGTCTTTCCAATCCAAGATAGTCAATGTTTCCTTATTATCTGATAAATCTTGATTAATTTTCAAAGGCTGAATCGGAATAATATGCGACGCATCCGCTACACAGTGCCGAAGCATCAAAACATGAAACACATCATGAACTTACGACAACTCTGGAGGCAACTCAAGCCTGTAAGAAACTTCATCGACTCGCTCGATGATCACATAAGGTCCGATGTCTCTAGAACTTAACTTACCTTTCTTCTCGAACCGAATCACACTTTTCCAAGGTAAAAATTTCGAACACACTCAATCACCTACATAATACACTCGATTAGTGGCATGTCTGCTAAGCTCTTTTGCCACTCCTGGGCTGCTTTCAGGTTAAACTTAATCACTTAAACATTCTGAGTAGACTCATCCATAATCTCAGGGCCCGCAAAATTCTTTCGACAACTTCTGACCAACATAAAGATGTACGGCAAGCTTTTCCAATATATGCCTCAAATGGCGACATACCAATACCCGAATGAAAACTGTTGTTATAGTTACATTCCATCAAATCCACCCACTTATGCTAAGCGTCACCAACTGCAATATTAAAGATCTTAGCATGTCCTCCAACATCTGAATCGTCCTCTCAGATTGCCTATCTGTTTGAGGATAATAAACCGTACTACAAAGTAACCTTGTATCCAAAACCTCCTGAAATGCTATCCAAAACTTTTAAGTGACCAACATACCCAAAAGTTCAACAGATCCGTAAGCCCGAATCTCTTTTCCATAAAACAAATAAATAACTGTTGCACTTGTTTGGAAAGGTTGTTGCTCTTCACTGAAGTAAAATGCGCTGACTTGGTAAGTCGATCAACTATCACCCAGATGCCATTATAACCGTTTCATGTACAAAAAAACTTGCACACATAATCCATAGTAATATTTTTCCACTTCCACTGTAGAATGGAAAATGATTGCATCAATCCAAAAGGCTTCTTTCTTTTCGCTTCAACCTGCTGACCAATGATACACATACTTACCTACTCAGCAAGTTCTCTTTTCATACCCGGCCAATTGTAAAATGGTTAAATGGTATGATACATCTTAATACTTCCAGGATGCATAGCATAAGCTGAACCGTGCGTTTCGTTCCAAAATTGTTTTCTTTAATTCCATAACATTAGGTACATACATCTTGTTCTCTTGCATAAGCATGCCATCTGATTCTCTAACTCTGAGATCTTTCTTTTTCTCGACATTCTTTGCCTCAATTAATTCCTGGTTTCTTCTTCAATCCTCTCGCCTTGAGTATACGATTAATTAAAATAAGCCTAACTTGGATACTAGCAAGCAATGTTTCTTCTCAATATTCTTCTATTTCCAACCTACTCCAGTAAATCTCAAATCCGCAAGAAGAGGAGCATAACAAGCATACAAAGCATTTATTCTCACGAGAGTCTTCATATTAAGTACATCAGCCCAAACATTTGCACGATCACCCTGGTCGTGCAAGCCTAATCACTAAGCAATTCAATCCACTTTCGTTACCTAAAATCAAAATCCCTCTGAGTAGACAGATATTGAAGACTCTTATGATTCGTAAAAATCTTGCACTTCTCACCAATAATATAATGTCTCCCTAACTTCAAAGCAAGGATGATAATCGCAAATTCCAAATCACAAGTAGGGCAATTCATCTCATGAGGTTCCAATTGCCGTGAAACATAGGCAATCACCTTACCATTTGCATCAATACATATCCCAAACCATCCAAGGAAGCATCTTTATAGACCTCATAATTCCCGTTATCATCTGAGAGTGCTAACACAAGTGCATGAGTGAGGAAATACTTCAACTGTTGAAAACTTTGCTCACCATTTTCATCCCACTCAAACTTAACCTCTTTTCTCGTCTATCTCGTCAATGGCAAGGCAATGACTGAAAAATCTTTCACAAACCGTTCATATAGCCTGCTAAGCTAAGAAAACTCCGAATCTTAGTCACGGTTCGCGATTGTTCCAAATTCTCAACTTCTGCTACCTTTTAAGAATCCACTTGAATACTTTAAGTAGATATAATATGTCCCAGAAATGCCACTTGATTCATCCAAAATTGCCATTCGCTAAACTTAGAATACATCGACAATCCCTCAATCTTTGTAATACCAATTTAAGATGTCTAGCACACTATGCTCTAGTCTTAAGTATACCAGAATATCGTCAATGAAAACGATAACAAACCTGTCGAGATATTCCTGGAATACTTCGTTCGTCAAACTCATAAAATTCGTCAATCCGAATGGCATCACCAAAAACTCATAAAGACCATAACGAGTTCTGAAAACCGTCTTAGGGACATCATCACTCTTAATATTCAATTGGTAATAACCAGACTTTAAATCAATCTTTGAAAATACACAGGCACCCCTAAACTGATCAAACAATCATTAATACGCGGTAATGGATAACGATTCTCAATCGTTACCCAATTCAATTGTCCATAGTCAATGTATAGCCTTAATGTCCACATTCTTCCTCAAAAATAAACTGGGCTCTCTACGACGACATACTAGGTTGAATGGAACCTTTGTCAACCAATTCTTACAACTGACTTTTCAATTCCCTTAACTCATCATGAACCAATCTCTAATATAAGGTCCGTATCTGGAAACAAATCAATAGAGAACTCCACATCTTTGCCTGGCGGCAATCCAGATAAATTCTCACGGAAAACGTCAGGAAAATGTCTAACCACCTTGACCTCTTCCACACTACTCAGAGTAATATCTCTTAGTACCGCATGAACTAAATATCCTTGGCAGCCTTTCGATAACGATCTATTTGCTCTCACAGCAGAAATAACGGCATACCTCACTCCACCTTGTATACCCCCAAAAGTAACCTCTGGTCATCCAGGTACCTAATTACAATGCCCTTCTATAAATCACATACTATCTAGCATTTATAATCTTTTAGAGAGACTTCCCAAAGCTTAGAAATGAAACGTGCAACACGGTGAAATATAATTATATCCAGCTAGCAATCTGTTATGATTTCTGCTTGCTTGAACTAGTATAAGAGTCCAAAAATAACTCTCTCCTAATGCCATCATCCTCTGGAACAACCAATAAGAAACTGTGGTTGCCCAAGGAATTAAATTATATATCCACAAACATTCTTCTGCTCTAACCAAAGACAGGCTCGCCTAAACTAAGAATTTCCTTCAATCATATCAAGTGGAGCCTCGACTTTAATTCCTTTTATATCTCCACCCTTGATTAGATCATGAATACAAACTTTTATATCACAAGGTGAGAGAAATTAATAACAACTCACCTTTCGATCTTAGCTAATCCACCAATGCTTGTCGTCAAAATTTTAGCGCCCACTTAAGGAAAGAAAAACATCGCCAATACTTAAAGCTTTAGGGCTGGAAGAATACAACTTCCCACTTAAGCAAAGTTACCACCAATTGAAACACCACATGAGCATAGCATAGGTTCAGCACCATAATTACTGATTCTCCCATTCTCAACATATACAAAATATTTCGCACTAAAAGTGTACAATATTACTTCCCAAATCCAATCGTACACCGAAAGTGATCTTCCCAAAGTGCTTTTCCGTTACATACTACCACTTTAACACCATCGTCGTACGAGACTATCCTAGAGTCTTAACAAAGTAGACTTCACAAAAATTCCAATAGGTGATATCCTAACTAATACTGACAAGGAATCAAACTACTCTGAGATTCCAATCTCAACATTTAATACTGATGGCTAGAGGATAAGTATCACATCGATTGGTAAAGCATCCGATAACATCCAATAATATGTTAACCCAAATTTATGCCATCCACTTGCCTCTGCATCAATCCTTAAAAAAATTCTTCACTTTAATTCCAAAGACATTCGTCAAATGCTCTTCTAAAACGTCAACAAGTCGACCAAATTACCACAACTTAGAGAAGCTAACATATTTTCTCGAAATCGACAAGGTGGCAAAATCCAAATATTAGACACGAAAACCAAGAATGCTCACATCACGCGTGTGATGAGCGCAATACTGCCCAACTTATGCTCTGATACCAAATTGACACACTCCGACCCGGAATGTCCACTAGGACTCCGAATCGAGCTGTGCTGGCCATCACCTGGAAGGTGACGAAGCCATAAAGTGATGATATGGAAGAATGTGAATAAATTTAAACCTAAAGGTACCTAAATATCAGAGTGCGCTGTGAGTGGGTATGGACCCATTTCACATGCGTTGTCAGAGCATAAGTAAAGTACAGTAGTGTGGGTAAAGATCTTACCCTCAGAAGTAGCCACCTGAACTGAGATATGCCACGAGTCCTTGTCGATAAAGAAACTATGCTACTAGAACATGGAGGGGCGCAAAACCAAAAAGTGTGAGTGGGCAAAAACAAAGCTTTACAAAATCATTTTGATATAAAAGTTGTAACCCCTCTCTGTAAAACAAGTATACTTCCCAGAAAATATATATATATATATATATATATACGTACTAATACTGAAAACCATTAATCAACCAATCTCATCAACTAAGCAATGCCATGCCCGAATGAACCATAACCATTAATCAACATATAGCAAATACCATCAAGTAATCAAGTGATATCTCATCTCAAATCATGCCGGCAATATATATATCAATCAGCCGGAGTCACCTCAAGTGACATGTACGGCTGAATCTATGGCTCCTCAATCCAATCCTCAATCCATCTCTCAATCAATCATCAATAATCAATAATCAGTAATCAGTAACCTGCACTCATGACGGAACCACCTAATGTGGTATGTACGTCAAGCTGGGTAAATACGCTCTGTGCTACGATCACGTGAAGGCTGGCGACGAATCGCAAGTCACCTACGAGTCGGAACCACCTAATGTGGTCTGTACGACAGGCTGGCACTTGCCTTGGATCCAAGGTGAGCGTACGGTGCGGGAGGTGAACGATCACGTGAAAGCTAAGCCCTCAGGCATGCACAACCCCGATGTGCAGGTAATGAGCCATATACCAATCTCATCGATATCACCTCAATCATCACATCACACACACACTTACTTGACTTACCTGGCGCCCGCGGTGCATCAATGTATATTCACACAAATATATATAAAAATATAACTATGGCATTCGACATGGCATTCATTTCATAAAAACATTTTAAAACGCATTTCTGGGAAATCAATCAATTATATATACATATACTGAAAACAAAAGCCCACTCACCTGGAGTTCACCCTACAACTCCCTAGCACAATCCCTCAAGGCGTCATGACGATCAGCGCCTAGAACAATCATCAAATCATGCCTCAGAAATCATATCGATGGAATATATAACTTATACACGTCACTATGTAGTTCGATCCGGAAGATCTGCAACTCAGATTTCCAATCCGTAACTTCTCATGATTCACATTATGCTTATAGAACAACATACTAAAGTTTCGTTATGATCCAACGGTTGGATCTCCGCCAATTTCCAAAACCATGTGGCGATTAATCTTTTATTTTATAACTTACAAATCCAATTCGGGAAGATCCATACGTCGGATTCCCAATCCGTAAGTTTCCATATTCTTCAAATATTAAGTACTACCATGTATCAAAGTTTGGTGACGATCCAACGGTTGGATCGTCGATTCATATTTTTACCTAACCCCGAATCGTAATGAAACTAGGTTCAATTGATCAGTCTACGTCATTCATTCACCAAAACTGAATTCAGAACATGAATTATGGCCTAAAAATAGCATTGGCGGCTCGTTGGCCACGCGCCGCCGCACGCGCCGCCATTCAAAGATCAACTCCATGCCGTGGGACCTAGTGAAACATAATTGAAGGATTCGTCCGACTGGAAGATGTTAAAGCAAGCGCTTCTTGGGAGGCAACCCATGCATTCAAATAAAGAAGACCTAGGACTCTCTGGCTCCACAACCAGATTTGCGTTTCTTAACCCTACTCTTTGTTGCTCTTATTTTGCCATACTTGCCATGCTTAGTTCGTTGTCTGTTTGTTTGCTTGTGTGTGAGTCTATGTTTGAAACATTGAGGACAATGTTTGGTTTAAGTGTGGGGGGGTAAACAATGTTTGGCCAACTTTCTCCAAAAATTACCAAAATTTGCAGAATTGAAGATCTCAAAGAGTAGAACAACTTTCATACCTGTGACCAAGGCCAATTCGGTCAAGAAAGGCTCTAATTCCATCAAAACCGTACGAAACCCTTGAATTTGGTGTGATTCGATTCGACCTCCAAAATTGTTCCAACGCCTCCAAACTTGTTTGGGCTTTGTTCCAGACCTCAAGAGGATGTCATGGGTGGTATTAATTGGAAGAAATAGCTTCGGGATTGGATGATTCGAAGCCAAAGCCGTCGGATGCCCCCGTGGGTTTGTGGCTTCGAACTGGAAAAATGGGAAAGAAATTGGGAATTCTAACACTAAAAAGATGTAGGGCTCGTCAAGGGCTTTTCATGGACACCAAGATCACCCAAAACGGAGTTCGGACGAGGGAGATATGAGTGGGTCAAGTGACCGAGTTCACGGGTCGAAGGGGAACCCGTTTCGCTCCCCTCCTTCTCTCCTCCCTTCTTTCTCTCCTTGCTTCTGTTTCTGATTGGGCAGTGCCCATCCATCACTCTCCTTTTCTCTTCTTATCTTCCTATCACAACCACCCATTTTATTCCTTTTAATCTGGGCCGCCCACGTGGCATTCCAGATTTCTCCAAAACATTTAAATTAACATTTTAACCCCCAACTTTAAACGTTAATAACTTCTTCGATATAGCTCCAAATCATGAACCGCTTGCACCCACGCGTCCGTAGCGACGAGTACTACGAGAATGTGCCAAGAAAACAAAACTTAGGTGACATGATACTGTAATTAACCTCAGTCAACTCATGAGCCTCGAAGGGGCAATTTCGTAAAATCACTTATTAAAAATTTATACAATTGTAAAATCAGGGATGGACTGTCACAATGAATGACAATGCCCCGAATTAATTGTATTGCACTAATTAATTCTCAGATTTTCCTATGTTCATTGAATTGAATGGATAACGCATCACAACCAAATTATTCTTATCAAGTTCCCTAACTATGAAAAGCATGATAGAGATACATGTCAAAGATCATTAAGGTCCATGAAAATCATAAACATTGACAAGACATTCGTAACTATGAAAAACATGATACTCCTACCTAGAATTTATTTAACACGATTGTGACTAGCAATCTCCACTACTTGTAAATATAAGTTCATAACGATTAGGTGAAACTCCCTTATATTTTAGCATCAAATTCATGCATGCAAACTAAGCTGGCCCTCTTAATCAACATACAAGAATAAGTTCTCAATCAATCAGATAAGTAAATCACATTCATGTTTTACGAAACAATAACTGGATGTAATCAATTCATATAAAACATATGTCCATGGCTTCGAATTCACCTCTAACTAAGAAAAACTTAGTTACACATGTTCACAGAAATTGAAAAGCAAATTAAAATAAACATGGAAACAAAAGTAAGGATAGAATAAACCCAGAAACACTCCAGCCTTCCAATGGCCTTGGATGGCATGTCACGGCTCCAACTCCTCTTATCTTTCCTTGCAAGCACGGCACAAATTCTGAATTTCTTCATAACCTGCGGCACATTTGTGTTTCTGAATGATTTCTCTCTCAACTCTCCCCTAAATTGTGTAACCCCCCAGAAAATAATGATTTAGGTATATATAGGGCAAACCCACAGCAAGGCTTTGTAGAAAGGGATTTGGACTCCAATCTGACAAGGAAAAGGACTTTACACTCCAATCCAACAAGGAAAAGGGCTTCTAGAAGTTAGAAAACCAAGGGGAATAGGGAATAAAGGTACGGCACTGATTTAGGGGTTCTAGTAGGATAGATATGTGCCAGATTTGTAGGAGAAGGATTAGGCCTTCTAGAAACCTGTTTTAATGTATCCTAATTTGAAAATAACTCCCCCTTGCAGCTGGAATTAAGGTAGGATAAGATAAGATAAGGTTAGTTTGGATATGATAAGGTTGGATAAGGTTTTGGATAATGTCTCATTCTTTTGAGCTGATTCCTTATCTTCTTTGGCTTGAATTAATTTCTCCATCTCTTTTACACATTCCTAGCTGATAGGAGCGTATTTATGTGGCTTTGTTAGCTTGTTTCCTTGCATATATGTTGTTAGTTCTTAGTTATATTAGTGTTTTAAGCTATTTTCGTGTGTTTGTAGGTCTAATGGGCTTAAGGAGCAAGAAAATGCATTTAGGTGCATTTTGGAGCGGTTTTGGGCACTAAATGGATTGCACATGCTTGGAGCTAAGTGGATGGACGAAATTGAGGACATAATTGAAGAAGGATTCCTAATTGAAGGTGTCCTAGAATAATGAGGATTCCTACTCAAAGAAGGAATGTTAGCCAAGGTTTCCTACTTTGGTTTTGACCTTTCCTAATCCTAAAAATTCCCTAAGTTCCAGCAACAAAGAAGACTCCTAACCATATTAGGACACTAAATAAGAACATCTAGAAGACCCAAAGACCTTACCGCACCTTTTCCTTGTTTCCTCTTCCTTGCCGTGCAAGGGAGAGTCTTTCTTTCCTATTTTCTGCCATAAAACATTTTCCCTTTCTTTTAAGTCACATTCCCCTTTCCTAAAGGCTTAGCCGCACCACCCTTACCCTTTTTCTCTAAGATTATGATATTATTTCCCTTTTTCTAGTAGATTTGAATTAATTTTTGTTAACTAAAATAAGTGGGGTTTTGATTTCCTAAAACCTTTTTATGAAGGTCTTTTGCCACAACTTAGAGAGGGCATACATACACATCCTGCCACAATCATTCATCATCATTCGCTCCCAAATACATTCAAACACTCTTTGCCGCACCATATACCTATCCTAACCATAACCATACCATCTCCTATCCATTCTTCCGTTCATTCCACCACTAAAGCCACCACCAATCCCTTGTGCCGCGGCAAAGGAAGGGATAGAAAGTTCTTGGATGTGCTTGCTGTTCAATTTGGATCGTTGGAGCGTTTAGGTGTTTTCTTTCTTTTGTTTTCAATCTATAAACCTGTTTACCTTTGTTTTGCAATTATGAGGAACTAAACCCCTCTTAGCTAGAGGGGAAATCGAAACCATGATTATACTTGCAATATGATTTGATTAATTCCAGTTGTGATTTCATAAAGTATGAATGCAATTTGCTTAACTGTTTTATTCAAAACTTATTCTTGAATGTTGATTAAGGATGCATACTTAGTTTGCATACATGAATCAGGTGCTAGAATATAAGGGAGTTTCACATAATCGTTACTAACTTATATTCACAAGTAGTGAAGGTCGCTGGTCACGATCGTGTTAAGTTAAATTCTTGGCATGAGTATCATGATGTCATAGTTACGAATGCTTTGTCAATGCTTATGATTTTCATACAGTTTAATGATCTTTGATTGTATCTCTATTATGACGTGCATGTAGGGGACTATTGAAGAATAATTTGGGTTGAGGATGCGTATTCCATCCAATTCAATGACTTAAGGAAAATCTGAGGGTTAATTAGTGATGGCACGATTAATCTGGGGCATTGTCATTCATGGTTTATCGAAAAAGCAACTGGAGATCGATTTGTATGCAAGTGCGTCATGTGTGGAGAAGAACCCTCTAGCTAGCCCATCATCTATCCAATTCACCAATTTCGTGCCTAAATCTGTCCAAGTCTTTAGTTTACTTATTTCACTTTAAATTTGTCCAAAACCCAATCCCCTTTACTTTCTTGTTAATTAGGCTAGAATCTGTCCAACTTTGTGGTTTTAAGTGTTTTGAGTCTTCATAGTTCCAAATTCGTCCAAATTCATCCCTAGAGTCTGTTTTGAGTCTATTAGCGTGTTTTGTGCTGTTTTGAGTCAATTTAGTTGTTTTGAGTCATTAGAGTCTAGTTTTGCATTCTTTGAGTCTAGTGTTTTAAACTTAGTTTTACGTTTTTAAGTCAGTTTCAAGTGTTTTAGCAATCCCTCCTAATCCCCGGTCTAGAACGATCCTTACTTGCATCTTTACTACAATTGTCAACAAGAGGGTTTAATTTGTGTGCTGTTTTACATCACATCAAATTTTTGGCGCCGTTGCCGGGGATTAGCAACTTTGCTAATCCTTTGTTTCGTTTTCGTGTGTTTTTGTTTCAGTTTCTGACTTTGTTTTGTTTCTTGTTTTTAGGTACTAGTTTATCACTCGAAGTTCTCAAATTGTTCGTAAGAATATCTTGGACTTTGACGACGATTTTGAGAGGACTTTGAGAAGGCTAAGAAACCAGCAAGAATCTAATCTACCTAGCCTTTAACCTGAGCTTCAAGAACAAGTGATAGAAGAGGAAGAAGACCCCACGACAAGGAATTTAGAAGAACCACAAGCCATGGTAACAGACAATCAAACAATTAAGGAGCTTTCTACCTCGGGATTGGACAATGCTGCGCCTTTATGCATCCAATACCCTAGGCTGGCTGATAAGAGCATATTTATGCGACTTAGTTAGCATGTTTTCTTGCATTTACATAGTTAGTTATTGTTTATTATAGTGATTTAAGCTATTTTCGTGTGTTTGTAGGTCCAATTGGCAAACTTGGTAAAAAGATGCAATTTGGAGCATTTTAGAGCAGTTTTGGGACAAGAATGGATGTCACATGCATGGATCAAAATGGATGGACGAAATTGAAGTTCAAGAGAGGTTAGGAACGTGCAAAAGAGTTGGTGAAATAAATTCAAGTCAAAGAAGATAAGGAATCAGCTACAAAGAAGGGATTATCCAAAACATTATCCAAACTACCTTATCTTATCCTATCCTAATCTCATCCTACCTTGTTTTCAGCTACAAAAGGGATTTAATTTCAGTTTAGGAGACTTAAAACCTGATTTCTAGAAGTCCCTTATCCTTTCCTACATTGGTGTTACATGTTTTATGCCTTGTTCTTCTAGAAATCAGCCACAAAACACTCTTTCTAGAAGCTCTATCCCTTGTCCTACAAAAGTGGCGCCCCAAACCCTTCTAGAAGTCCCAAATTCTGCCACAAAACACATTCTTTCTAGAACCCTAAAAATCTGGCACTGGACCATTTCTAGAAGCTCTAGAACCTGCAATCATTTTCCTCCAAGGGTTGTGCAATCATTTTCCCTTCAGATTTTGGTGCTAAACCATATTTTTTGCCTTCAGAAATTCGTGCTATGCCCTAGCCCTATAAATACATCCTTTGTGCCGCATATTTTACACATCATTCACCATCCACCCTTCACCATAACTCACCTACATCCATCCACCACCACCATTCAACATAGAAATTCATTCAGCCACACTCCATCCACCATTTCATACATCCATAGTCTCTGGTGCCCCAGCAAGGTGGGGAAGAAGAAGAACCTTGGCGTTTCATGCTTGCAGATTGGAGCGGTTTAGGTGTACTTCGTTCTTGTTTTCAATGTTTATTTTGTTATTACTCTCTAATTTTGCTGTAATCATGAGTGGCTAAATCCCTATTTAGTTAGGGGGAAGTCTGAAGCCATGAACATGTTTGAGATACAAATTGATTTCTGCCAATTGTGATTTTTTAAGTTATGATTGCAATTCAATTATCTGTTTTATTCATAACTGATCTGTGTATGTTTATTAAGGATGCATACTTGGTTTTCATGCATGAATCAGATGCTAGAATATAAATGAGTTTCACCTAATCGTTACAAGTTTATATTCCTGAGTAGTGAAGGTTGATTGTCACAATCCTGTTAATTGAATTCTTAGCAAACGTATCATGCATTCATAGTTACAATTGCCTCGTCAACACTTATGATTTTCATGAAACGTAATGATCTCTGATTGTATCTCTATTATGCATTCATGCAGGGGACTTTTGGAGAATGATTTGGGTTGTCGCATGCATTCATCCAATTCAATGAGTAAAGGAAAATCTGAGGGTTAATTTGTGCGTCACGGTTAATCTGGGGTGTTGAGCATCATAGTTTATTGAAAAGCAATTGGAAATTGATTCATGTACAAGTGTGTCATGTGTGGAGAATGGATCTCTAACTAATCCATCCATCATTCTATTTCCTAAATTCGTTTTACAATCTGTTTAGTTTTACAATTTGTTTGTTTGTTTCAATTTCGTCAGAACCAAAACCCCCTTTTACTTTCTTGTTTCAAAGTGTTTAAAATCTGTTTTGTTTGTGTTTTAGAGTGTTTTGAGTCAAGTCAAAACCCTAAATTCGTCGAAAGTTGTGTTTAGAGTCTAAAACTGCCCAGTTTGTGTTTTTAGGCTGTTTTGAGTGTTTTTGAGTTGTTTTAAGTCTTTTGAACCTGTTTTGAATCCCTTGAGTCTTTCCAAACGTTTTTAACTTTGTTTTTGTATTTTGAGTCAGTTTAGAGGTTTTAGCAAGCCCTCATAATCCTCGGTTTAGAACGATCCCTACTTGCATTTATACTACGATTTGACAACAAGAGGGTTTAATTTGAGTGCTTAACTTTGATCACATTAGTGGCTGAAGACAAGACCGATGAATTCGAATTGAAGTCTAGCTTGCTGCACCACATTCTCAAATTCCATGGGCTGTCCATGGAAGATCCAAACAAGCATTTGAAAGAGTGCAAAGTGGTGTGTTCAAGCATGACTCCATTCAATGTCGATGGCAACATTTTGAAGATGAAGGCCTTTCCCTTCTCTCTTCTAGAGGAGTCTAAGGATTGGTTATATGAATTAGACCCTGGAACCGTCACTTCTTGGGAGAGCATGAAGAGGGCGTTCTTAGAGAAGTTCTTCCCCACTTCAAGAGTCATTCTTTTGAGGAAGAAGATTAGTGGAATCCAGCAAAGCCAAGGAGAGTCATTTCCAGCGTATTATGAGCGTTTCAAAAACCTTGTCACATCCTATCCTCAACATTAAATGAAAGAAGAGCTTCTACTTCAATACTTCTATGAAGGCCTTATTCCCATTGAAAGGCAAATGCTAGATGCTTCAGCGGGAGGTGTGTTGATTGACAAGACACGTATGGCAGCAAAGACACTAATTGCAAACCGTGCATTGAATGCACAACAATATGAAGGCATTAGGCAAAGGGACACCCCACGATAGCAACTGAATGAGGTAAGTTCCATTGTGTCTCAGATGGCCGAAGGGATGAAGTTGCAATGACCAAGTGTGTGTGGTGTGTGTTCTTTCCAAGGACACTCCTCTGAGAAGTGCCCTTAATTGATTAAGAATGGTGGATAGGAAAATGCCAATGCAATTGGATTTCAAGGCCAAAACCAGCCAAGTAACGATCTATACTCTAATACCTACAATCCAGGTTGGAGAAACCACCCAAATTTCAAGTTGAGGGAGCCCCAACAACCCCAACAATAAGGAGGCTTTAGGCAGCAACCCCTGGGCTTCTACACAAAGCCATACGCACCAACACAAGTCCCACAACAATCTGCCCAAAACACTTCATGTACTTCTTTGGATAATGACACACTTATTAAGTTACTCACCAATTTGTCTCAGGGGCAAGAAAATCAAACCAAAGCAATGCAAAACCAAGACAAAAGGGTGGATCACTTGGAAAAGCAAATTGGACAAATAACGGAGTTTGTAGGACAGTTTCGAGAACAAGGCAAACTACCAAGCTCAACCGTTGTCAACCCCAAGGGAGGATTCGAATCTGCAAAAACAATCATGTTGCAAAGTGGAAAACAAGTTGGAACAGACCCACAGCCCTCCAAATCACATTCCCAATAGGACGAAAAGTTGCTGATTGAGGAGGAGAAGCAAGACAAGGCCACTGCAAGGAAGGAAACAACCTTGCCCCAGCCTCCTACACTCCCTAATCCATCCAATTCGTCTACCACAGGTAAGAAGGGTTCAAATTCAATTATTTCTAACATTATTCCTCCAAATGTACCATTTCCTCACAGATTTATGCAATCAATGAAGGAGGAGGCTCAAAAGGACATTCTGGAAAGGTTTAGAAAAGTACAAGTCAATATACCACTCCTTGATGCAATCAAGCAAGTTCTGAGGTATGCCATGTTTTTAAAAGAACTTTACACAACTAGGAAGAGAATTTCAAACAAGGAGGTGGAAAAGGTAAGTGAAAACGTGTCAGCTGTCTTGCAACGTAAACTGCCCCCTAAATGCAAAGATCTGGGTAGTTTTACAATTCCTTATGTTATTGGCAATACTCGGTTTGAACATGCCATGTTAGACTTAGGTGCATCTATTAATGTCATGCCTTATTCAATTTATGCATCTATGAACTTAGGAGAACTCAAACATGATGGTGTGATCATTCAATTGGCCGATCGTTCTAACGCCTATCCAAAAGGAGTTTTGGAAGATGTTTTAGTGCAGGTCAATCACTTAATCTTTCCGGCGGACTTCTATGTGCTTGAAATGGAAGATTCGGACCACTTTCCTTCATTGCCAATCCTCCTTGGAAGGCCATTCATGAAAACAGCCCGCACAAAGATTGATGTGTTCAAAGGAACCTTGACAATGGAATTTGATGGGGAAGTTATTAATTTCCATCTTTCTGAATATATCAAGTATCATAGTGATGATCATTCTTGTTTTTCTATTGATATAATTGATTTATTGGCGCATGAACATCTTGAACAACTGAATGAAGATGCATTTGAAACGGTCATTACACAAGGAATGGGCCTAAAAAACAATGGAGCAGCAACTATGCATACCCACAGCATTCATGAAGCAACCCTTGCCGTGCACCCTAATGAAGAAGTAATTGAGATGGTGGCTGCCCTAGAGTCATTGCCACAACAAAATGGTAAGCTTTTGCTCCCAATTTCAAGTTCAGTTTCGTCTAATAAACTGTTACCTTCAGTTGTGCAGCCACCTTCCCTTGAACTTAAGCCATTACCAAGCCATTTGAAGTATGTTTTCTTCGGAGAGCAAGAGACTTTGCCCATCATAGTGTCTTCCACACTCACGGCACAAGATGAGGACAGATTGGTGAGGGTGTTAAAGGAGCACAAAACAGCAATTGGGTGGACATTGGCCGACATCAAGGGTATAAGTCCTACCACATGCATGCATCGTATACTCTTGGAGGAATGAGCTAAACCATCACTTGAAGCTCAACGCCGACTCAACCCTCCAATGATGGAAGTTGTGAGGAAGAAGATCATCAAGCTAATTAACTGTGGAGTGATCTATCCCATCTCAGATAGCCATTGGGTTTCGCCTACCCAAGTGGTTCCAAAGAAATCTGGAGTCATTGTGATGAAGAATGAAGAGAATGAACTTGTGCCTACACGTATTCAAACCAGTTAGAAAGTTTGCATTGATTATAGGAAGCTCAATGCCACCACAAGGAAGGATCACTTCCCTTTGCCATTCATTGACCAAATGCTGGAAAGGTTAGCTGGTTATGCATTTTATTGTTTTCTTGATGGATATTCAGGTTATAATCAGATTGTAATAGCCCAGGAGGATCAAGAAAAGACTACTTTCACGTGTGCCTTTGGTACATTTGCTTATCGTCGCATGCCATTTGGTTTATGCAATGCACCAGCCACATTCCAAAGATACATGGTAAGTATATTTTCAGATTATGTTGAAAAGATCATTGAGGTCTTTATGGATGATTTTAGTGTGTTTGGTATGTCCTTTGATGATTGCTTGGATAATCTAACCTTAATATTGAAAAGATGCATTGAAACTAACCTTGTTTTAAATTGGGAGAAATGTCATTTTATGGTGAAACAAGGCATAGTTTTAGGTCACATAATCTCTGAAAAAAGAATTGAGGTTGATAAGTCAAAAATTGATCTTGTACGCTACTTACCTTCTCCTACGTTGGTGAGAGAGGTTCGTTCTTTTCTTGGTCATGCAGGATTCTATAGATGATTTATCAAGGATTTTTCGAAGATTTCACAGCCTCTATGTCGTCTCCTCCAAAAAGAAGTGACCTTTGAGTTCAACGAGGAATGTGAGAAGGCTTTCAAACATCTCAAGAACATGCTTACTTCGGCCCCCATCGTCATTCCACCAGATTGGAGCCTTCCTTTTGAGCTAATGTGTGATGCATCAGATTATGCAATTAGAGCTGTTTTAGGCCAAAGGAAGAACAAGCAGCCACATGTCATCTATTATGCTTCCCGGACCTTGAATGATGCTTAATTGAACTACTCCACCACTGAAAAAGAACTTCTTGATGTTGTGTTTGCATTAGATAAGTTTCGTTCTTATTTAATTGGCACTAAAGTCATTGTTTACACTGATCATGCAGCTCTGAAGTATTTGTTTACAAAGAAAAAAGCTAAACCAAGGCTTATTCGCTGGATGCTTCTTCTCCAAGAGTTCGATATTGAAATCAGGGACAAGAAAGGGAGTGAAAATGTGGTGGCTGACCACTTGAGCTGTTTGGTGCATAATGAGGAGTCAATACCTATCCAAGATACATTCCCTGATGAGCAATTGCTGTCCATTGAGGTAAGTGAACCTTGGTATGCTAATTTGGTGAATTATTTGGTGTCTAAACGAGTTCCAAGCAACCTGAACAAGCACCAACATGATAAACTTAAACAGGATGCACGTTTTTATGTTTGGGATGACCTGTATTTGTGGAAATATTGCCCTGATCAGATTGTTGATAAGAGCATATTTATGCGACTTGGTTAACTTGTTTCCTTGCATTTACGTTGTTAGTTCTTAGTTATTTTAGTATTTTAAGCTATTTTCGTGTGTTTGTAGGTCTAAAGTGCAAAGTAGGCAAGAAAGTGCATTTTGGTGCTTTTTGGAGCAGTTTTGGGCACTAAATGGATTGCACATGCTTGGAGCTAATTGGATGCACGAAATTGAAGATCAAATGAGCTTAGGATCAAATGAAGAATGAAGAGTTCAAAATTGGAAGCCAAGGTTTCTAAAGTTGGAAGTTTCTATTTGTGCAAGTTTCCATTTGTGGAGGTTTCCATTTTTGGGGTTTCCAAAACATGTAGGTTGCGTAATTACTCATTCTAGAAGCCCAAAATCGTGCCTAACACATTCCCCTTTTGTTTCAATCCTTGCTGCACAAGGGAGAGGTTTTCTTGCCTATTTTCTGTCATAAAACACATTCCTCTTTTATTCTAATCCTTACTTCACAAGGGAGAGGTTTTCTTGCCTATTTTCTGCCCAAAAATACTTCCCCTTTCTCTTACAAATCAATGCCACACCTTCTTTCCCTTTCTCTCATAATTTCTGACCTTTAAAACACATTCATTTTCTCTCCTACATATTCTGCCGAATTTCACATTCTTATTCTCTTTGATTTTCTGATTCTTTCTTACCTATTAAATTGTGGAACCAAAATAGCTAAGTATTGAACCTTTCCTATTATTTTCTGAGTACCCTAGCCCTTTAAATAAAGCTTGTTGCACCATTTAAATCTCTCTACACAATTTCTGCCTAAAATCCACAATCCACCCTTCACCATAACTCACCTATATCTATCCACCACCACCATTCACCATTTCGACCACCACTGCCACCTTGTGTCGCAGCAAAGGAGAAGGAGGGAGACCCTTGGACGTGCTTGCATTCAAGATGTTGGATTGCTGGAACGTTTCTAGGTGTAATCTATCTTTGTTTTCAATGTTTAATTTAATTTCTCTTTGTTTTGCTGTGAACATGAGGAGCTAAACCCTTTTTGGCTAGGGGGAATTTCAAAGCCGTGAATATATTTGCAATATGAATTGATTACCTTCAGTTGTGATTTCATAAATTTTGAATGCAATTTGCTTAACTGTTTGATTCATAACTTATTCTTGAATGTTGATTAAGGATGCATACTTAGTTTGCATGCATGAATTTGATGCTAGAATATAAGGGAGTTTCACCTAATCGTTATGAACTTATATTCACAAGTAGTGAAGGTCACTGGTCACGATCATGTTAAGTAGATTCCTGGCAGGAGTATCATGCGCTTTCATAGTTACGAATGCCTTGTCAATGCTTACGATTTTCATAGAGCTTAATGATCTTTGATTGTATCTCTATTATGCGCTTTCATGTAGGGAACTTTTGAAGAATAATTTGATTGCGATGCGCTATTTCCGTCCAATTCAATGACATAAGGAAAATCTGTTGGTTAATTTAAGCGTACCTAATTAATCTGGGGTGTTGAGTTTCATGGTTTATCGAATGAACAACTGAAAATTGATTTGTATGCAAGTGTCATGTGTGGAGAAAAACCTTCTAGCTAGCCCATCATCCATCCAATTCACCAAATTCGTCCAACTCTGCCTAGTTCTAGTTTCTGTTTTGTTTTACTTTATTTTCATCCAAAACCCAATCCCCCTTTACTTTGTTGTGTTAATTAGGTTAGAATCCATCCAATTTGTGTCTTTTAGTGTTTTGAGTGAAGTAAAGTTTGGAATTCGTCCAATTTCTCCCTAGTGTCTGTTTTGAGTCTTTTTGGTTGTTTTAAGCTATTTTGAGTCTTTTAAGTTTGTTTTAAGTCTTGTGAGTTTTGTTAAGTGTTTTTAAGTTTGTTTTTGTGTTTTTAAGTCAGTTTAGAGTAGATTAGCAATCCCTCCTAATCCCCAGCCTAGAACGATCCCTACTTGCATCTTTACTACAACTGTCAACAAAAGGGTTTAATTTGTGTGTTGTTTTACAACGCATTAATTGTACGTAGGTGTGTGCATGATTCTAAGTTTAATTCAATTTTAAGCTTCTGCCATACATATGCATGTGGTGGTCATTTTGGCACTCAAAAGACAGCACGTAAGGTTTTAGAATGTGGATTTTATTGGCCTACCATCTTTAAAGATGCTAGAACTTTTTGCATAACATGTGATCATTGCCAAAGAACAGGAAATATAGGTGCAAAAGACCAAATGCCGCAAACTGCCATATTCAATGTCGAAATTTTTTATGTTTGGGGCATTGATTTCATGGGTCATTTTCCTTCTTCTTATGTTTGCACTTATATTTTGCTTGCGGTTGATTATGTATCGAAATGGGTGGAAGCAAAAGCCACCCGTACTAATGATTCTCGAGTGGTTGCAGATTTTATCAAAACTAACATCTTCTCCAGATTTGGAATGCAAAGGGTTTTCATAAGTGATTGAGGCTTTCATTTTTGCAATCGGACCATTGAGGCGTTGTTCAAAAAGTATAATGTCAAGCATAGGGTTTCAACACTTTATCACCCCCAAACAAATGGCGAAGCCGAGGTTTCAAATAGAGAAATCAAGCAGATTTTGGAGAAGACTGTTGGAACAACTAGGAAAGATTGGAGTTTGCGTTTGGATGATGCGCTGTGGGATGTCTTACAGCCAACAAAACACCACTTGGGATGTCTCCATTTTGGCTAATCTATGGCAAACCATGCCATCTCCTTGTGGAATTAGAGCACAAGGCACATTGGGCTATCAAAACATTCAACATGGACACAGATGCGGCTGGAATGCATAGAAAGCTCCAATGGAATGAACTTGAAGAGATTAGGAATGAAGCATATGAGAATGCTCGAATTTGCAAAGAGAAGACTAAGGCATTCCATGATAAGATGATTCGTGGCAAAACATTCTTTATAGGGCAGAAAGTGTTGCTTTTCAACTCTCGCCTACGTTTGTTCCCCGGTAAGTTGCGTTCTAAATGGATTGGCCCGTTTGTTGTTTCTAATGTTTTTCTTTATGGTGCAGTCCACATTCAAAGCTTGAGGAATGGCGTAGAATTCAAAGTGAATAGGCATCGTTTAAAGCCATATTACGAGAATGTTGTGGGGCAGGTTGTGGAAGATATCCCCTTCCATGCCGTGGGCTCCAATGATGCTTAAATAGAGGTATCGTCCGACTGCACGACGTTAAAGCAAGCGCTTTTTGGGAGGCAACCCATGCATTCAATGAAGGAAGTTCTAGGAATCACCCAATCACCAGATTTGCGTTCCTAAACCCTTCTCTTTACTGCATTTATTTTGCTTTGATTAGTTAGTTGTGTTATTTGTTTGCTTTCTGTGAGTTTATGCTTGAAACATTGGGGACAATGTTTGATTTAAGTGTGGAGGGGTAACAAAGTGTTTTTGATGCAAATTCGTGAGATTTTATCACCCATTACTTATAAGGTTGTTTCTCACTGTTTTTAAGTGTTTTAAGCTGTTTTGGAGTGTTTTTGTGTGTTTTGAAGTAAAAATCCAAAATTTTGAAAAACAGTTTTGAAAATACCAAAAAGAGTTGTTTTTGTGTGTTTGTGTCTTAGGTACCTTCCAACACAATGATGAGGATTTTGTTTTTAATTGCATGATTGTTAAAGAAAGTTACGAACATGGATGGATGTTTGATATGCTCTTGGTTTATGCTTCGTTGTAGTTGTTGTTTACGAATTCAAATTTGATCACAAAAGGATAAAATCAGTTTTTGTAACATGCTTGAAGGAAGGAACTCAAACTAACACTACATCCTTATGAGACTTGAGCCTAAACGTTCTTTTGGAGAGTTATTCATCTGTGATTTATTGTTTTCTAAAGTTGTTGCATGATCTCATTATTCTTTGCTTGGTTGCTACTTAGAATGCATTTTCATCATTATAGTTCCAAATACTAGAACTCATGCCTGTTTCATTCAAAGCATGACATTGAATTGCATAACACATAGACAAGATGAAGTTGTTTAGTTTCCACCACAGCCAAACAGCCGTACCCCCTGCTTCATATGTTTTGTAGGTTTAACCCCGTTTGAGCCTTGTTTAGCCTATGTTCTTTGTTAACCACATTCTCCTTACCTAGCCTAGTGTAGGAATGTCCATACCCTTGTTCTTAAAGGATAGTGAAGCATGACTTAGAATGAATTCCTTTTAAGCTTAATTGTACGTTTTGTGTCTCAAAAGAAAAGAAAAAGATGAGAAAAACGTGTGAAATGAAACATGTGAAAAGAAAGGAAAGAAAAAGAGTTTGAAAAGAAGAAAGAATGAGTTTAAGAGTGTTGATTGTTGAAGAAAGGGTCCAAAACATCAAATCTGGCCCTAGAATGTGTAAATCTCCCCTTTTTGTGTTTAAAGTTGATTTCTGCATTAAAAATTGAATTCTAAGTTGATTTCATTGCTTTGCTTACTATTTCTTTAAGAATCTTTGTTTTTCCATATCCTTTTTTTCTTAGCTAACACCCTTAACCCCATTACAACCCATTGACTTCTATCTTGAGTGTTACGTGTTTCAATATGTGGAGTTTGGAATTGGTATGAGCATATGGAATCACTGGTTCTTGCATTTAAGTAGTAGCATTCCTTTCATGAGATAATATTTATATACTCACTTATAACTCCAGAAAAGTGCTTTCTTAGCTATAACATATGTGAGTGTTCATTTTCATGTTTACATCAATCTTCTCACATATACCTAGTGTAGGGTGTGTAGTTAGAAAATCTGAGTGAAAATTGAGTGCATATCTAGTAAGGAATTGAGGGAATTCTCTAAGGCATGTTACTTCATTCAAAATGTTGTTTTAATTGATTAAATACGAACTAGTGAATGGTGACTGTGATTAAGTATAAGTTCAAGTGTAAGTGTTGGAAATGTGCCCTAAAACCAATCATATGATGATACTTTACGGACATTTCACATGTTAAACTAATCTAGTTTAATATAAAGGGCAAAGATTATTGTTTTAAGCCGTCTCATATAAATGTTATATGCTTAAACGATAAGTCCAAGGAATATGTAATAAGGGGAATGTGATCTAAAGAAGTTAGATTCATGAGACTATTCTCTTTCGTATACATATCCTAAATGTTCCTGATCATAGGATTGCCAATTGGGCATTGACAGTCCGTCAAGATCAGTACGTGCTATGTCTTCTCTTAGGGAGAGTGATTGGTCTCAACTCATTGGTGTGATTGACACCAAGATAAGTACGTAGGTGCTCAATAGTAAATGAGTCCACTGAACGCGATCAACGAGGAGTTCTCATACTCATGTCACATGAGAACTCCTGGTTGGGATAATGC
Source organism: Heteromeles arbutifolia (assembly GCA_024362995.1). Classification (NCBI taxonomy): domain Eukaryota; kingdom Viridiplantae; phylum Streptophyta; class Magnoliopsida; order Rosales; family Rosaceae; genus Heteromeles; species Heteromeles arbutifolia. Next base: position 23,122,010 of record JANCRC010000012.1, read on the forward strand.
AAAGTAGTCATTTGACCTGAGGCATCATAGTTGTCTTGTGGTTAGGTCCTTGATCTTTGGCTATGTCAAAGTCACTCCATCAGAGGGTGTCCACGGCATAGTTGGGGTTAAGCCACTTAGCCATAGAGGCAAGTGAATGCGCAACAAGGGATCTCTAACCTTCAAACGTTGAGGGAGAATACTCTATGATATGATTCAGAATCTCTGGCCAGAGTATGAATGAGATTTAGGAATTTGTTCCAAATCACATTCAAGGTAATCATATAAGTAAGAGAATCACATTGGATAGTAGACATGAATAAACTATTAATCCAAACAATGTGGTCAAGAGTATTGTATTAGAGAAAGACCGTATTGCATTGTAATCCCAAACTGAATAGGTTCTCCAACCTCTTCTGATTAGCTTGGGTAGCCATGACATACTGCTAGGTGTCACTCATAGCTTGTGGAAGCCCTAAAGATGTATAATCACTAAGGGAGAATTGAAAGTAAGTTTCAATTGACAATCGATTAGTAAGAGTTCTAATCGCCCACTGCCTCGCTAAAAGGAACCTAATGGATCGCACACCGTGTAAGGTAATGATTGAAGGATATAACGAGGATGAGTAAGGATAATTAAATGGTTTAATTATTTATGGCTAGGATTAATTAATATCTGAATTAATCAAACGAATAAGTTCGTTATAGACCTCGGGTTAGTTTTGGGCCGCAAGGCCCAATGGGATTTGAATGTCAAGCCCATTAGCTCAAGATGTATGACAACTTGAAAACACAAAGGTCTTGAAAGCCCAATAAACCCTTAAGTGGCCGGCCATATAGAGAGGGGTAGTGAACTTGGCTTAATTGCAAGTTTGCCACTCCATTGTGATGAGGTATAAAGGCAACTTTATAGCCATTTCATCATTAGGGTTTCTTTTGGAGAAAATTGGAGAGAACATGTCTCTCCCTTTCTCTCTAGGAGGCTGGCCTCCTTGGAGGGGATTAGCTAGCAATCCTTCCTCCTCCAAGGTCACTCATCTTCTTCCTTCACCATCCTTGGTGTCGAAAATTAGAGGTCTCCTACCTTGGGGACTTTTGGAGAATCAATTCTTCCATCCATATCCATGTAGCCAAGGAGCAAGGAGACAAAGGAAAGAAGGCCCTTACATGGGTGATTAACCTTTGCTAAGGAAAGAGGTGCTTCAAAGGTATAAAAGTTTCTCAACTCCTTTCTTTAAGATTTGAGTTGAGTCATGGTTCACCATAACTACTAGGCTTTGAATTTCATTGGTAATGTTTTGTTTTGAGTGCATACAAGCATGATTCCGCCTTTAATTGTTAATTGCATGCCATAGATGTTGCTCAAATGAACATGTTTTTCACAAATTTTCCTTCAAGTGGTATCAAGAGCCTAGGTCTAGTAGTTGGTGAATCCTTTTGGGTTTTGTAGTTCATAGTTTGTGATTTGAATGTTGTAATTGTTACAAGCTTTATTCTTGCTTCTTTGAATGTAAATTTTGTTAGAAAATTTGCCATCTCAAATGTTGTAGATGTAGTTCATATGAGCATGAATTTTCGAGCTAAAATTTGGTGCCATGTTTATGGGGAAATTCGGCCAAATCCAAAGGGTGGATTTTTGGGTTCATGTTTGTCTTGTTAAAAGTGTTTTAAAGTGACTTTTGTAACCCCTAAGTACCCTAGGATGTTAACCCCTTTTTTGAGTAGTGAAATTTTGAATTTTATTGAGTGAAGACATTCATGGAGCTCTTATGAGTTTTCATGTGTGTTCTTCAATGTTCTTGATGTTCTTACCAAGAACAAAAAGTTTGGTGGTTTGATTCAAAGTTTTGGTTGTTTACATAAAGTCTTTGTTTTGTGTTGGTTGGTGTGATTTTTATCATGAAAATGTGTTTGAAATTTGAAAGTGTGTTTGAATTTTTTGTACATGATTGGTACTTCTCTTACACACTCATACTTCTTTTACTATTCACACCATACCAATCACTTACACATTTCCATCACCTTTCAAACCTAAAAATCAACTCACACACATCACTCACACTACTCCTTGGCCGGCCACTCCTTCGAAGGGAGTACTTTTGGGGCTTTTATGCAATTACATAAAGTTTTGATACTTTTGTGTATTTGTACTTTGACCCAAAAGTTTACGTTTTTACGTAAAGGCCCAAAATCACTAAAGGACAAATTGTTTTGCTCCTTTAATGAAGTTTTTGCATTTGTTGAAATTTTTGGGTTCTAGTTGTAATTACATGAAGTAGTGGACTTTTGTGTTTTTACAAAGTGACCCCAAACGTTTGTGTTTTGCAACATAGCCCAATGGTTGAGGTTATTGTTTTTTGGCCCAAATTAGTAGAGAACAAAATATTTTTGTATCTTTAAATGAGAATTGGATTTTCATTTCTTTTAGCTCTATTTAAATCAATTCTATGGATACAAAAACCAAATGAAAATGTTGCATTCAAGTTTAATTAGTTAAAGTGTTAATTAATTAAAGAAAGGGTGATTATGAACCTAAGCCTACGATAATTGAGCTATGTGAAAGGCCATCTCAAATTTGTTTGAACCATGGGAATGTGTAGATTAATTTTGGTTGTAATTTGATATGATCAAATGTTGTAAAAGAGCGTAAGCTCTTCTTTACTTTAAAGTAATTTGTTTTGATCAAATGTTGTAAAGAGCATAAGCTCTTCTTTACTTTGAAGTACTCCTTTCTTGTTTATTTGATATGCATGAAATTGGAGTAGTTGGGTCCAACGCCCAATAGGAGAAACACGCCTTAATATGATTAAATGCGTAACTAAAATCAATCACCATCCCTAGACCGAGATCCAACACTAGGCTCGTGTTGGATCGAATCAAAGGTTCATAGTCATCCTAAGGCCCTAAGGTAACTATATAGTCCATCAATGAATGCAAAGCTTATGTTAGTAGTACCATATACTCTTGCTTTAAAAACCGTTTTACAAGCTTAGAGGGAATATCATATACTACTAAATCAAATGGACCAATAGTTGTAATTGGACCGAATTGTTTTAATAAGATTAAAATAAATGCTTATATGTGATGAGACCTAAAACCCTCAACTAAACCATTATTAAGTTGATAAGCGTGAGAGTGCTTTGAACACTCTTTCGTGGCCTTCCACCGTGGTAGGCTCCAATCGTTTGTGACTCGTACACCGACTTCACCCTATCATGGGGGAGTACAAAGTGCGTGCTTACACTCAGGAAGAGTCCTATACGCATACATGATGTTGTGAAGGTAGGCAACGAGAATGATCAACATCATATCATTGTGAGGTTGTTCTTGAACCCCTACTCGAACTTGCATGGTGGGAATGACTTAACTAAGTGCAATGGAGCCAACATCATATCATTGTGAGGCTTCATTCTCTAGAGACCAAATAAGATGGGTACTTACATTAGATGTAAATGAGTAAGCGTCTCTCTCATTATTATTGTTGCTAGCCAACATCATATCATTGTGAGGTGGGCTTGGTAATAGTGAGCCTCCCATACCCTACTAAGAGTTTTCTCCAAAACTCTCGAATTCCGATGAGGGATATGGAATTTGCCGAAAATAGTGGGTGGTGCTATTTGATTTAAAGACCCGGATCAAATGGCTTAAAATCAATCAGTTTATATTTGTTATGTATTTATTTACCGATATATTTGCAAACGCTATCCAAAACTTGACAAAGAAAAGCCAAAGGCTTTAGTTTCCGGACTTGGTACCATAATCCCATAGATTGTCTTGAATGGATTGCATATGTTCCTAAGTAGTCTCATCCTCACAATTTTCCTATTGATAATGTATCATTGGAAGAACATGTTAGATAAGTCTATCATAAAAAGGACAACACAAACAACCAATGCTTATTCCTTTGTTGTATGAACAAAGGAACTTATGAAGATTAGCACAAAGACATGAACACTTTTTGTGTCATAGTTCTTCACTTACAAATCGTTGTATGAAGAAATAAGAGTTGCTTAGAACAACCCTTAGTTTATGCAAACACTAGTGCTTGTTTCTTTGTTAAATGAACAAGGAACTTGAGAAGTAAGCACAAGGGCATGGACACTTCATGTGCCATGATTCTTCACTTACAAATTGTTGTATGAAGAAATGAGAGTTGCCTTGAACAACTCTTGAATGTTTGTAATCTTGTTTAGAACAAGATGGTTGGTTGACAAAAATAGTCCATCAATATGGACTTAAGATGATTTTGAATCATTTAGTGTTGAAGTGTTAAACCACTTCACGAGACGGAAACTAGAGAAGGACTTCACCAATGAGTCCCTAACAAATGGTTCACTAAGTTTATAGTAAACTATATAGTGAACAATAACTGCACGCTCTCCAAATTGTTTGATGTGTTTAACACAATTGAAATAAGTTTCAAGAGAAATAGTGGAAGTTTAGGGACGATGACTATTGTAGTCATTGGAGAAGTCAAATGAAGAAAGCTAAATAACTCCAAGGGAACAAACTTTCTTTATGAAATGATGGACATTGGAAGGGGTATATGCAAGAAATGTCTTGCAAGTGTCAAGAACACACCTTTCGAAGGTGTTGTAAATTGTTCTTGAATAGTTCAAAACAGTTTGTTCTTCTACTTGAATGCTTGATTCCGTATTAGTAACTATGTTTTTACAATCGTTGTAAAAGTGTGGCTAATAAGAAGTAGAAGATTAATGAGAGAAGAGAAAGTACTTCACATTCAGAACGTGAATCAAATATAGATCTCTGCGAAAGCAGATAGTACTTACTTCCTCATATGAACTACCAAAGGAATTGGAAAAACAAAGATTGTCTTTACGTTCCAGTTTGAATAAAGGAACTTAATTCCGTCACTATAAGAGATGGATGAATGTTTTGTTTGACAAAACATTGTTCTTTATTAATCAATGATTGGATTATTATAATCTAATTGATTGTCTCTATAGTAGAGATAATGTGGTAGCGTTAACTGTTTAGAATATGACGATGCTTAAAACCCAAAAGGTTGCAAGGTAGTGACTAATCCCAACTTAGTTGTGACACCTCTAAAAACATAAATTACGAGTTGGTCATAGATGGATACTTTGGATCGTTAGGTCCGGATCCAATGCCTTCTTGTTAAAATTGTATAAAGGCGAAATGTTCGAATCTTTATTCTTTTGGAAAGAAGAAAGAATCACAAAGTTGTTGAGGTTAATTCACTTAGATGTTAGTGGTACTTGTCCACAACATAATACTACTCATGTTGTATGACATTCACCGAAGATCGCTCTCGGTTGGACTATCGTTTATTTTGAATAAACAAAAGTCCGAATACTTTGTAAAAGGTTTCAAAGAATTCAAGAATGAAAATTGATGAGTAAGACGTCTAAAGTATTTACCTCCTTAGATTTGATCAAAGGAAATATAACACTTTAGAAGAGTTTCCTTGACAGAAATCAAGGAAAGTAGCATCATAAGATAACGGATTTCTCCATTAGGAAAATAACGAACTCTTGTAACAGCCCGTCCCTGATTTTAAGAATTTTAAAAGTTTTAATAAAAGATTTTACAAAAATGCCCTTTGAGGCACGCGCATTGTTCGAGGTTAACCATTGTGTCGTGCCATCTAAGATTTGTTTTCTTGACATATCCTCGTAGTACTCGTCGCTACGGACGCGTGGGCGCAAGCGGTTCGTGATTTGGAATTATATCGAAAAAGATATTAAAGTTTGAAGTTTGGGCATTTTAGGAATTATAATAATAAAATATGGAATTTCTTTTATGGAAATGGACGGCCCAGATTTAAAGAAAATATGAAATGAATGGCTGGGATTAAAAGGAATAAATTTGTATGAGTTTAAATGTGTGTGTGTGTGGCTGGCGGAAGAGAAAAGAAGAAGAAGATTGGGCAAAAACTGCCCAACCAGAGGAAGAAGAAGAGAGCTTCGGGAGAAAAAGGAGAGAGCTGGTGAATGGGGAGAGGAGAGAGGAAGAAGCCCAGCCAATCGGAATAGGGAAAGAAGGAAAGGAGGGAGAGTGTGGCGCGGGGAATCGGCCGGATCCCCTTGGCCCGTTTTTGACCCGGTCACGACCCGTGTCCATGTTCGACGATTTCCACTCGTTTTTCCGGCGAATTGCTTCAAGGAACCTCATGGGAAACACTCTAGGACCCTTCCTCTATCCATTCCATCTCAAATTTGGAGAGATTTGGCCTTGAAATTGGGTGAAACCGTAAAGACGGGTGTGGCGGTCTTGGCTTCGAATCACCCAATCCCGAAGCAATTTCTTCCAACTACCACAACCCATGGCATCCTCTTGAGGCCTAGAACAAAGCCCAGGCAGTGGTTGAAGCGTTGGAACAAGTTTGGAGGTCGAATTGGAGCACACCAAATTCAAGGGTTTCGTACGGGTTTGCTGAAATTGGAACCTTTCCAGGGCGAATTGGCCTTGGTCGCAGGTATGAAAGTTGTTCTACTCTTTGAGATCTTCAATTCTGCAAATTTTGGTAATTTTTGGATAAAGTTGAATTTTCCGGCGAGCCGGGGCGGCCGACCGCCACCCACGGCGGCACGTGGCCAGTTGGCCGCCAATGTTATTTTTAAGCTATATTGGATGTCCTGAGTTCAGTTTTGATAGTGGCTTAACGTTTGATGATCATTCGAACCTAAATTCGTTACGATGCATGGTTAGGCCAAAAGATGAATCGACGATCCAACCGTCGGATCATCACCAAACTTTGATATGTTGTAATACGTAATATTTGAGGATTATAGGAACTTACAGATCGAGAATCCGATTTACGGATCTCCCGGAATTGTGTTGTAAGTTCATAAAATATAATGTTAACCGTCACTTAGTTTTGGCAATTGACGGAGATCCGACCGTTGGATGGTCATGAAATTTTAGGATGTTGTTCTAGAGATTTATTATGGACCTCCGGAAGTTACGGATTGGAAATCTGAGTTGCAGATCTTCCGGATCGAACTGCATAGTGACGTGTTTTATATAAGTTTATATTCTATCGATATGATTTCTGAGGCATGATTTGATGATTGTTCTAGGCGCCGATCGTCATGACGCCTTGATGTGTTGTGCTAGGGAGTTGTAGGGCGAATTCCAGGTGAGTGGGCAGTTTTGTTTTCCGTATATACCTATATAAATGAATTTTACCCAGAAAATCAGTTTGAATGAAATGTGTTATAAATGCGATATGAAATGCCATGCAAAGTATCTATTTGTTTAATTCTGCATTATTGATTGTTTATATTAATGTCGGTGCTGAGGACGCCCAGGTAAGTGGCAGGTAAGTTTATATGCTAGTTATTGAGAACGAATGATGAAATGTGATGTGATGTGATATGATTAGAGCTCATAGACCTGCACACTGATATTAGTGCTCACGCCCAGAGAGGGGCTCAGTCTTTCACGTGTTGTTCACCTCCCGCACCGCATGCTCGCCTTGGATCCAAGTTAGGTGCTCAGTCCTGTCGAATAGGCCACTATAGGTGGGTTCAACTCGTAGGTGACCCGCGATTTATCGCTCAGTCTTCACATGATTGTAGCACTAGAGCATATTAGTTTATTATCAGTGATATTGTGCAGACCACAAGAGGTGGTATTGATGTGTGTGCAGGATATATATATGATTTGATTATGATGATGATGAGATATATGAATTGATGAGTATGATATGAGCTATATACAGCTGAGGGCTGAGATGATATTTGATGATTCAATCACATTCACAGAGATGCTTTGGCATTCAGTTGATACTTTGGCATGGCATATGCATATGTTTATATATACTTGTTTTACAGCGGTTTTTGAGAAAGATATATATATATATGAGTATATACATTATTCTGGGAAAATTATACAGGTTTTACGGCGAGGGGCTATTACTTTTGAAAGGAAAGGTTTTGAAAAGAATTGTTTTACTGACCCACTCAGTTTTATGTTTTTTCGCCCCTCCAGGTTCGAGATAGAGCAGAGCTTTGGTGGCCACGAGGAATCCAACGGTGTTCTGACAGAATTGAACAAATGTAGGTTTCACCTTCGGGTGTTATATCTTAGTATTTGTATCTTTAAAGCTTCCGAACTATGTAAATGGTTACGTCACTCTCACGTGACGGCCAGCATGCCCTCCTTCGGGACGGGGTGTGTCAACTCTAAAAGGATGTAGTTCGTTGGATGTTATCAAATTACCCATATATATATTATATATATACTTCTAAGACAGTATGATTGTCAATTAGAAGATCTTCCAAAATTTTCATAACTCCATAGGATGTAGTTGGAAAGAAAGACAAGTCTTAATCGTGTTAAGATTTGGAGTTGTGTGCTAATAAGCAATATTTGTTTGAGAACAATCTTGTGGGATATCCTTAAATTAACTTTTATAAACCAACTAATAAATGTTATTTGTTGGGTGGTTCATTGTAATCCTACAGTAGGATTTGCCTAAGATAGAGCAAATGAACGAGAGATAGAACTCGAAGAATGGGTTCTTTGAGTGACAAGATGATGATCAACAAATATAACAACCTAGTTCCTACACCACAAGCTCCAAATGTAGTTGAGAAGGATTTATAAACCGTCTCAGTTGAATGGTTTGAACTTTATGACCATGTCATAGAGTTACACCTCTTAATTCGAAAGAAATAAGAATGAAAATCCTTATGACTACATTGAGTGTATATACAACATTTACTCAAGGAAATGGTATAGTACCATTTGACCCGAAATAATGAAACCTTCGTAGCTAATTGGTAGCTTAAGGTGACTACAATCAAAGAGATTGGTTGACTTGGAAGAAATCATCTTTGACGTAGTCTTGGTTTCCATTAATTCGAGGATTGCTAACTACAACTAAACGGTGATTGAATGTTTGGACATAATATGGGTTTCCGAAACCATTACCAAGATAGTCTTGATAATATATGTCTAAAACTAAGAATCACAAGACGTGTAAGTTGTAAAGATCCATCCATCATGAATCTTAGCAAGCTAGTGGGAGCTGTAAGCGTCTTATGAGAGAAAGATCAAATCGTTTGGTTTCTCATAAAGATGTAAATGAATCTTTTGTTTACTAGGTTTACAAAAGATTAGTGGGAGTTAATCGTATTCCTAAATTTGAACATATATATGATATATTAATTTTAGAAATGAATGGAATTCTTCTTCGTTAAAAGTTATGACTTTAAACGTTCTATAATGATATAATGTATATGGGAGACATAGTCTATATACATGGGATGGAAATCTATAATGATAGATTTCAGTATATATAATTTGATTATATCAATCCCTAATGATAGACAAAAGATGCTAGGAAGTTTCCCATATGATGATAAACTTTAGTCAGAAGGACAATTCTAGTAAGACTAGGAAGTTGCTCTTCACAAAGGGATCGTATCCCTTTGACTCCCAAAGAATTAATGCGTAAATAGAATCCTTTATGCGTACGCAGAAAGGTGATTTATGTATTTCATATTGTAAGAAAAGTGTTGATATGAGTTGTACCAAGATTGGTACAAGACGATATCAATGCAAGCCTAGGATTAGAACCAAGGCAACTGTTAAGTGAGTCCTTATGTATTTAAGAAATACTAAAGGATAGATTCCTCAAGAATGAGGAAGAATTAGAGTAACGCAATGGAAGCGTAAAAGTATTAGATTATGAATCTAATATCGTATCCATCATTGGATGTCTCTTCATTTTGAATGAAGAGATAATTGGATATCTCTTTATTATGACTGAAAAGATATTTAGGTGGAAACATTAAAGGTAATGACTTTAGTGTCTTCCATCATGAATGCAAAATTTATATCGCCATACAGAAGTTTACAACAATGTTGTTTGGATGGGAAAGTTCATTTATGAACTCTCCATTCGGTTCCAACCAGAAAGTGTCTCTAGTGTACCGACACTACGACACTAATGGGGCGATAGCTCAAGCCAGGGAATCAAGGTCTCATCAAGATCCGAACTCAAATGAGAGACTGAACCACATGATTAAGAATCATGTATAATGGTGATGTCGTTATTCTCCAGGTTGCTTCCATGGATAACATATAGATATCCATTGTCTAGCCCTACTACTCAGCCATTTTTGAAATGACTACAGAAGAGGTATCATCACTGATGACCAAGCTGATTGGCTCTAGTGCAAGTGGGAGATTGTTGGAAATGTGCCCTAAAACCAATCATATGATGATACTTTACGGACATTTCACATGTTAAACTAATCTAGTTTAATATAAAGGGCAAAGATTATTGTTTTAAGCCGTCTCATATAAATGTTATATGCTTAAACGATAAGTCCAAGGAATATGTAATAAGGGGAATGTGATCTCAAGAAGTTAGATTCATGAGACTATTCTCTTTCGTATACATATCCTAAATGTTCCTGATCATAGGATTGCCAATTGGGCATTGACAGTCCGTCAAGATCAGTACGTGCTATGTCTTCTCTTAGGGAGAGTGATTGGTCTCAACTCATTGGTGTGATTGACACCAAGATAAGTACGTAGGTGCTCAATAGTAAATGAGTCCACTGAACGCGATCAACGAGGAGTTCTTATACTCATGTCACATGAGAACTCCTGGTTGGGATAATGCAAAGTAGTCATTTAACTTGAGGCATCATAGTTGTCTTGTGGTTAGGTCATTGATCTTCGGCTATGTCAAAGTCACTCCATCAGAGGGTGTCCACGACATAGTTGGGGTTAAGCCACTTAGCCATGGAGGCAAGTGAATGCGCAACAAGGGATCTCTAACCTTCAAACGTTGAGGGAGAATACTCTATGATATGATTTAGAATTTCTGGCCAGAGTATGAATGAGATTTAGGAATTTGTTCCAAATCACATTCAAGGTAATCATATAAGTAAGAGAATCACATTGGATAGTAGACATGAATAAACTATTAATCCAAACAATGTGGTCAAGAGTATTGTATTAGAGAAAGACCGTATTGCATTGTAATCCCAAACTGAATAGGTTCTCCAACCTCTTCTGATTAGCTTGGGTAGCCATGACATACTGCTAGGTGTCACTCATAGCTTGTGGAAGCCCTAAAGATGTATAATCACTAAAGGGAGAATTGAAAGTAAGTTTCAATTGACAATCGATTAGTAAGAGTTCTAATCGCCCACTGCCTCGCTAAAACGAACCTAATGGATCGCACACCGTGTAAGGTAATGATTGAAGGATATAACGAGGATGAGTAAGGATAATTAAATGGTTTAATTATTTATGGCTAGGATTAATTAATATGTTAATTAATCAAACGAATAAGTTCGTTATAGACCTCGGGTTAGTTTTGGGCCGCAAGGCCCAATGGGATTTGAATGTCAAGCCCATTAGCTCAAGATGTATGACAACTTGAAAACACAAAGGGCTTGAAAGCCCAATAAACCCTTAAGTGGCCGGCCATATAGAGAGGGGTAATGAACTTGGCTTAATTGCAAGTTTGCCACTCCATTGTGATGAGGTATAAAGGCAACTTTATAGCCATTTCATCATTAGGGTTTCTTTTGGAGAAAATTGGAGAGAACATGTCTCTCCCTTTCTCTCTAGGAGGCCGGCCCCCTTGGAGGGGATTAGCTAGCAATCCTTCCTCCTCCAAGGTCACTCATCTTCTTCCTTCACCATCCTTGGTGTCGAAAATTAGAGGTCTCCTACCTTGGGGACTTTTGGAGAATCAATTCTTCCATCCATATCCATGGAGCCAAGGAGCAAGGAGACAAAGGAAAGAAGGCCCTCACATGGGTGATTAACCTTTGCTAAGCAAAGAGGTGCTTCAAAGGTATAAAAGTTTCTCAACTCCTTTCTTTAAGATTTGAGTTGAGTCATGGTTCACCATAACTACTAGGCTTTGAATTTCATTGGTAATGTTTTGTTTTGAGTGCATACAAGCATGATTCCGCCTTTAATTGTTAATTGCATGCCATAGATGTTGCTCAAATGAACATGTTTTTCACAAATTTTCCTTCAGTAAGGATGACCAAAATCTGCGTAAGTGATGATTTTTAATATGTCATGTGCATTGGAAATCCCTGAGGTGAATGTTGGAAGGTTTAGATTGAGTTTTGTTTGTTTTGTTTTGCTCGAGGACTAGCAAAAAGCTAAGTGTGGGGGTATTTGATAGGAGCGTATTTATGCTACTTTGTTAGCTTGTTTCATTGCATATATGTTGTTAGTTCTTAGTTATTTTACTGTTTTAAGCTATTTTCGTGTGTTTGTAGGTCTAATGGGCTTAAGGAGCAAGAAAGTGCATTTAGGTGCATTTTGGAGCAATTTTGGGCACTAAATGGATTGTACATGCTTGGAGCTAAGTGGATGGATGAAATTGAAGACCTAATTGAAGAAGGATTCCTAATTGAAGAAGGATTCCTAATTGAAGGAGTCCTAGAATAATGAGGATTCCTACTCAAAGAAGGAATGTTAGCCAAGGTTTCCTACTTTGGTTTTGACCTTTCCTAATCCTAAAAATTCCCTAAGTTCCAGCAACAAAGAAGACTCCTAACCATATTAGGACACTAAATAATAACTTCTAGAAGGCCCAAAGACCTTGCCGCACCTTTTCCTTGTTTCCTCTTCCTTGCCGTGCAAGGGAGAGTCTTTATTTCCTATTTTCTACCATAAAACACTTTCCCTTTCTTTTAAGTCACATTCCCCTTTCCTAAAGGCTTAGCCGCACCACCCTTACCTTTTTTCTCTAAGATTCTGATTTTATTTCCCTTTTCTAGTAGATTTGAATTAATTTCTGTTAACCAAAATAAATAGGGTTTTGATTTCCTAAAACCTTTTTATGAAGGCCTTTTGCCGCAACTTAGAGGGGGCATACATACACATCCAGCCACAATCATTCATCATTCTTCACTCCCAAATACATTCAAACACTCTTTGCCGCACCATATACCTATCCTAACAATAACCATACCATCTCCTATCCATTCTTCCATTCATTCCACCACTAAAACCACCACCAATCCCTTGTGCCGCAACAAAGGAAGGGAAAGAAAGTTCTTGGACATGCTTGCTGTTCAATTTGGATCGCTGGAGCATTTAGGTGTTTTCTTTCTTTTGTTTTCAATGTATAAACTTGTTTACCTTTGTTTTACGAGTATGAGGAACTAAACCCCTCTTGGCTGGGGGGGAATTCGAAACCCTGATTATACTTGCAATATGATTTGATTAATTCCAGTTGTGATTTCATAAAGTGTGAATGCAATTTGCTTAACTGTTTTATTTAAAACTTATTCTTGAATGTTGATTAAGGATGCATACTTAGTTTGCATACATGAATTTGGTGCTAGAATATAAGGGAGTTTCACATAATCGTTACTAACTTATATGCACATGTAGTGAAGGTCGCTAGTCACGATCGCGTTAAGTTAAATTCTTGGCATGAGTATCATGATGTCATAGTTACGAATGCTTTGTCAATGCTTATGATTTTCATAAAGCTTAATGATCTTTGATTGTATCTCTATTATGATGTGCATGTAGAGGACTGTTGAAGAATAATTTGGGTTGAGGATGCGTATTCCATCCAATTCAATGACTTAAGGAAAATTTGAGGGTTAATTAGTGATGGCACGGTTAATCAGGGGCATTGTCATTCATGGTTTATTGAAAAAGCAACTAGAGATCGATTTGTATGCAAGTGCGTCATGTGTGGAGAAGAACCCTCTAGCTAGCCCATCATCTATCCAATTCACCAATTTCGTGCCTAAATCTGTCTAAGTCTTTAGTTTACTTATTTCACTTTAAATTTGTCCAAACCCAATCCCCTTTACTTTCTTGTGTCAATTAGGTTAGAATCTGTCCAACTTGGTGTTTTTAAGTGTTTTAAGTCTTTATTGTTCCAAATTCGTCCAAATTCATCCCTAGAGTCTGTTTTGAGTCTATTAGCTTGTTTTGTGCTGTTTTGAATTAATTTAGTTGTTTTGAGTCATTAGAGTCTAGTTTTGCATTCTTTGAGTCTAGTTTAGAGTTTTAAACTTAGTTTTACGTTTTTAAGTCAGTTTCAATTGTTTTAGCAATCCCTCCTAATCCCCGGCCTAGAACGATCCCTACTTGCATCTTTACTACAATTGTCAACAAGAGGGTTTAATTTGTGTGCTGTTTTACATCGCATCACTAGCTTATCTTGAACTTCAAATTCGTCCATCCATCTTACTCCATGCATGTGCTATCCATTCCAAGCCCAAAATTGCTCTAAAATGCTCCAAATTGCACTTTATTGCCTACTTTGTCATTTGGACCTACAAACACACGAAATTAGCTTAAAACACTCTAACAAGTAGAAACTAAGTAAGTAAATGCAAGAAAACATGCTAACTAAGTCGCATAAATATGCTCCTATCAAATTCCCCCACACTTAGCTTTTGCTAGTCGTCGAGCAAAACAAACAAAACATAACCTAAACCTTCCAACAATTACCTCAGGGATTTCCAATGAAACATGACATATTAAAAATCACTACTTACATAGATTTTAGTCATCCTTACCCTCTAACTCATACTTAATCACAGTAGCCACCCACTAGCTCTCATTTAATCAATTAAAACAACATTTTGAATGTAGTAACATGCCTTAGAGAATTCACTCAATTCCTCACTAGATATACTCTATTTTCACACAGATTTTCTGACTACACTCCCTACACTAGGTATATGTGAGAAGATTGATGTAAACATGAAAACTAATACTCACATATGTTATAACAAAGAAGGCATTTTCTGGAATTATTAACACATCATGTATATATATGATCTCATAAATGGAATGCCACTACTTGGACACAAGAACCAGGGATTCCATATGCTCATACCAATCCCTAACTCCACATTATTGAAACACATAACAATCAAGATAGAAGTCAAGGGTTGTAACGGGGCTAAGGTATTGGCTAACAAAGAAAGGTAAGGATAAACAAAGGTTCTTAAAGAAATAGCAAGCAAACAATGAAATCAACACTTAGAATTCACTTTTGATTGCAGAAACCAACTTTGAACACAAAGGGAATATTCAAACAGCACTTAGGGCCACATTCAATCTTTTGGACCCTTTCTTCAACAACCAACACTTATGAGCTCATTCTCACTTATTTTCAACTCTTTTTTTCTTTCATTTCACAACTTTTCTTCTTCTTCTTTTCTTTTTCACGTTTTTTTTTCTCTTCTTTTTTTTTTTTAAACAAACTCTACCCCAAAAGAACTAATCCTTCCCCCACACTTGTTTTTTTGCAAATTGTGCATCAAAAGGAATTCCTCTAAGTCATGCTCCACTATTCTTTAAGAACAAGGGTATGGATAGTCCTATACTAGGCTAGGTAAGGATAATATGGCTAACAAAGAAAATAGGCTAACTAAGGCTCAAATGGGGTTAAACCTACAAAACATAATGCAAAAGGGTTAAGGCTTTTTGGCTCTTGTTTTAACTAAACAACTTCATCTTGTTATTTGTTATGCTAATCAATTTTATGCTTTGAATGAAACGGGCATGAGTTCTAGTATTTAGATCTATAATGATGAAAACACATTCTAAGTAGCAACCAAGCAATGAAATAATGAGATCATGCAACGACTTTAGAAAACAAGAATTCACAGATTAATAACTCTCCAAATAAAGTATAGGCTCAAGTCTCTCAGGGTTGTAGCTTTAGTTTGAGCTTCTTCCTTCAAGTATGTTACAAAAACTAATTTTTCCTTTTGTGATTACATGTGAATTTGTAAACGACAACTACAACTAAGCATAAACCAAAGAGCATATCAAACTTCCACCCATGTTTGTAACTTTCTTTAACAGTCATGCAATTAAAAACTAAATCCTCATCATTGTGTTGGAAGGTACCCTAAGACACAACACACAACAAAAACGACTTTTTTTGGTATTTTTCAAAACTTTTCCCATTTTTTTTTTTAAATTTTTCGTATTTTTCTTCAAAACATATTAAAACAAACAAAAACACACTAAAAACACTTAAAAACAGTGAGAAACAACCGTAGAAGTGCTAGGTGATAAAATCCCACGAAAATCAATTAAAAACACATTGTTTAATCATTACTCCAATTCATTCTAACACACAAATTAAACCCTATTAAGATAGTTGTAGTATATGAAAGTAGGGATCGTTCTAGGCCGGGGACAAACTAGGGCTGCTAATCTACACAAATATGACTAAAAAACACTAAACTAGACTCTAATAACTCAAAACAAACTAGAATGACTCAAAACACCACAAAACAATGAAACAGACTCAAAACAGACTCTAAAGATGACTTTGGACGAAAATTGAACTTAACTTGACTCAAAATACTAACTAAGGACATATTTGAATGAATTTAAACTAATCTAACACACTTAACTAAAGGGGGATTGGTTTCTTACGAATTTGCTAAATTAGACAGATTGCAAAACTAAACAAATTAAACACGAAACTGGTTGTTTTAAAGGGTGAAAGGCTAGTTAGAGGATCCTTCTCCACACATGAAACATATGCACATAAATTGATTTCCAGTATTGTTTCTATAAACCATGAATGACAATGCCCCGAATTAATTGTATTGCACTAATTAATTCTCAGATTTTCCTAACTTCATTGAATTGAATGGATAACGCATCACAACCAAATTATTCTTATCAAGTTCCCTAACTATGAAAAGCATGATAGAGATACATGTCAAAGATCATTAAGTTCCATGAAAATCATAAACATTGACAAGGCATTCGTAACTATGAAAAGCATAATACTCCAGCCTAGAATTTACTTAACACGATTGTGACTAGCAATCTCCATTACTTGTAAATATAAGTTCATAACGATTAGGTGAAACTCCCTTATATTTTAGCATCAGATTCATGCATGCAAACTAAGTGGGCCCTCTTAATCAACATACAAGAATAAGTTCTCAATCAATCAGATAAGTAAATCACATTCATGTTTTACGAAACAATAACTGCATGTAATCAATTTATATAAAACATATGTCCATGGCTTCGAATTCACCTCTAACTAAGAAAAAATTAGTTACACATGTTCACAGAAATTGAAAAACAAATTAAAATAAACATGGAAACAAAACTAAGGATAGAATAAACCCAGAAACGCTCCAGCCCTCCAATGGCCTTGGATGGCATGTCATGGCTCCAACTCCTCCCCTCCTTCCTTGCAAGCACGGCATAAATTCTGAATTTCTTTAAAACCTGCGGCACACTTATGTTTCTGAATGATTTCTCTCTCAACTCTCCCCTAAATTGTGTAACCCCCCAGAAAATAATGATTTAGGTATATATAGCGCAAACCCATGGCAAAGCTTGTTGAAAGGGATTTGGACTCCAATCTGACAAGGAAAAGGACTTTACACTCCAATCAAACAAGGAAAAGGGCTTCTAGAAGTCAGAAAACCAAGGGGAATGGGGAATAGGGAATAAGGGTGCAACATAGATGTAGGGGTTCTAGAAGGATAGATAGGCGCCAGATTTGTAGGAGAAGGATTAGGCCTTCTAGAAACCTATTTTAATGTATCCTAATATGAAAATAACTCCCCCTTGCAGCTGGAATTAAGGTAGGATAAGATTAGGATAGGATAAGATAAGATAAGGTTAGTTTCGATAAGATAAGGTTGGATAAGGTTTTGGACAATGTCTCCTTCTTTTGAGCTGATTTCTTATCGTCTTTGACTTGAATTAATTTCTCCATCTCTTTTACACATTCCTAGCCTCTCTTGAACTTCAAATTCGTCCATCCATCTTACTCCATACATGTGTTATCATTCCAAGCCCAAAATTGCTCTAAAATGCTCCAAATTGCACTTTCTTGCCTACTTTGTCATTTGGACCTACAAACACACGAAAATAGCTTAAAACACTCTAACAAGTAGAAACTAACTAAGTAAATGCAAGAAAACATGCTAATTAAGTCGCATATAGCACATTGTTTTAGATTAGCACCAATTTCAAAATTATTTTTGTATAGTCTACACCAAATAAGTCTACATGTTATGACATTATTTTTGTATGACATGGATAGCATATAGCACATTATTTTTGTATAGCACCAATTCCAGAAAGTGCGTTCTTTGTTATGACATATGTGAGTGTTTAGTCTACATGTTTACATCAATCTTCTCACATATACCTAGTATAGGGAGTGTAGTCAGAAAATCTGTGTGAAAATAAAGTATATCTAGTGAGGAATTGAGTGAATTCTCTAAGGCATGTTACTGCATTCAAAATGTTGTTTTAATTGATTAAATGCGAGCTAGTGAGTGATTATTGCGATTAAGTGTAAGCTCGAGGGTAGGGATAACCAAAATCTATGTAAGTAAGGATTTTTAACATGTTATATACCCTTGGAAATCCCTGAGGCAATTGTTGGAAGGTTTAGGTTGTGTTTTGTTTGTTTTGTTTTGCTCGAGGACTAGCAAAAGCTAAGTATGGAAAAATTTGATAGGAGCATATTTATGCGACTTTATCAGCTTGTTTCCTGGCATTTACTTAGTTAGTTTCTAGTTATAAGAGTGTTTTAAGCTATTTTCGTGTGTTTGTAGGTGCAATTGGCAAAGTTGGCAAGAAAGTGCATTTTGGTGCATTTTGGAGCAATTTTGGGCTGAAATGGATAGCATGCATGTGAAGCACAAGGAATGGACGTTTTGAAGATCAAAAGGTGCTAGGAATGTGCTACAAATCTGGAGAAACAAATTCAGGGCAAAGAAGATAAGGAAAGGGCAAGAAACATGGAACATTATCCAAAAACATTATCCAAACAACCTTATCTTATCCAAAACCTTATCTGTTTTCTAGAAACATTCTTTCTAGAAGTTCTATCCCTTGTCCTACAAAAGTGGCACCCCAAACCCTTCTAGAAGTCCCTAATTTTGCCACAAAACACAATCCTTCTAGAACCCTACAAATCTGGCGCCTATCTATCCTTCTAGAACCCGTAAATCTGTGCCCCACCCTTATTCTCTATTCCCTTTAGGTTTCTGACTTCTAGAAGCCCTTTTCCTTGTTGGATTGGAGTGTAAAGTCCTTTTCCTTGTCAGATTGAAGTCCAAATCCCTTTCTACAAAGCCTTGCCGTGGGTTTGCCCTATATATACCTAAATCATTATTTTCTGGGGGGTTACACAATTTACGGGAGAGTTTAGAGAGAAATCATTCAGAAACACAAGTGTGCCACAGGTTTAAAAGAAATTCAGAATTTGTGCCGTGCTTGCAAGGAATGAGAGGAGGAATTGGAACCATGACATGCCATCCAAGGCCATTGTAGGGCTGGAGCGTTTCTGGGTTTTTTCTATCCTTAGTTTTAGTTCAATGTTTATTTTAGATTGCTTTTCAACTATGTTAGACATGTGGAACTAATTTCTTTTTAGTTAGAGGTGAATTCAAAGCCATGATTATATGTTTTATATGAACTGATTATGTCCTATTATTGTTTCTTGAGTCTTGAATGTGATTTGCTTATCTGAGTTATCAAAACTTGTTTATGTATGTGGATTGAGGTTCGACACTTAATTTGTATGCATGAATCTGATGCTAAAATATAAGGGAGTTTCACCTAATCGTTATGAACTTATATTTACAAGTAGTGGAGATTGCTAGTCACAATTGTGTTAAGTAAATTCTAGGCAGGAGTATCATGCTTTTCATAGTTACGAATGCCTTGTCAATGTTTATGATTTTCATGGAACTTAATGATCTTCGACATGTATCTCTATCATGCTTTTCATAGTTAGGGAACTTGATAAGAATAATTTGGTTGTGATGCGTTATCCATTCAATTCAATGAACTTAGGAAAATCTGAGAATTAAATAGTGCAATACAATTAATTCGGGGCATTGTCATTCATGGTCTAAAGGAATAATAACTGAAAATTGGTTTGTATGCATATGTCATGTGTGGAGAAGGACCTTCTAACTAGCCTTTCACCCTTTTCAATTCACCCAAATTCGTTTTACATTAGTTTAGTTTATGTAATCTGTTAGTTTAGTTAATTTCGTCCAAATCAATCTCCTCTTTAGTCAAGTGTGTTCGATTAGTTTAAATTCGTTCAAATCTGTCCTTAGTTAGTATTTTGAGTCAAGTTTAGGTTGAAATTCGTCCAAAGTTACCTCTAGTGTCAGTTTTGAGTCAGTTTGCTTGTTTTGTGTTGTTTTAAGTTGTTTTAAGTCTTTAGAGTCTAGTTTTCTATTTTTAAGTCTAGTTTAGTGTTTTTGAGTCATATTTGTGTAGATTAGCAGCCCTAGTTAGTCCTCGGCCTAGAACGATCCCTACTTTCATATACTACAACTATCTTAATAGGTTTTAATTTGTGTGTTAGAATATATCACACCAAATTTTGAATTTGATAGGAGCATATTTATGCGACTTTATTACCTTGTTTCCTTGCATTTACTTACTTAGTTTCTAGTTATAAGAGTGTTTTAAGCTATTTTCGTGTGTTTGTAGGTCTAATTGGCAAAGTTGGCAAGAAAGTGCATTTTGGTGCATTTTGGAGCATTTTTGGGCTGAAATGGATAGCATGCATGTGAAGCACAAGGAATGGATGTTTTGAAGATCAAAAGGTGCTAGGAATGTGCTACAAATCTGGAGAAACAAATTCAAGGCAAATAAGATAAGGAAAGGGCAAGAAACATGGAACATTATCCAAAAACATTATCCAAACAACCTTATCTTATCCAAAACCTTATCTGTTTTCTAGAAACATTCTTTCTAGAAGCTCTATCCCTTGTCCTACAAAAGTGGCGCCCCAAAACCTTCTAGAAGTCCCAAATTCTGCCATAAAACACAATCCTTCTAGAACCCTACAAATCTAGCGCTTATCTATCCTTCTAGAACCCCTAAATCTGTGCCGCACCCTTATTCCCTATTCCCCTTGGGTTTCTGACTTCTAGAAGCCTTTTTCCTTGTTGGATTGGAGTGTAAAGTCCTTTTCCTTGTCCAATTAGGGTCTAAATCCCTTTCTACAAAGCCTTTGCCGTGGGTTTGCCCTATATATACCTAAATCATTATTTTCTGGGCGGTTACACAATTTAGGGGAGAGTTTAGAGAGAAATCATTCAGAAACACAAGTATGCCGCAGGTTTTGAAGAAATTCAGAATTTGTGCTGTGCTTGCAAGGAATGAGAGGAGGAATTGGAACTGTGACATGCCATCCAAGGCCATTGGAGGGCTGAAGCGTTTCTGGGTTTTTTCTATCCTTAGTTTTAGTTCAATGTTTATTTTAGATTCCTTTTCAACTATGTTAGAAATGTGGAACTAATTTCTTTTTAGTTAGAGGTGAATTCAAAGCCATGATTATATGTTTTATATGAACTGATTACGTCCAGTTATTGTTTCTTGAGTCTTGAGTGTGATTTGCTTATCTGAGTTATCAAAACTTGTTTATGTATGTGGATTGAGGTTTGACACTTAATTTGTATGCATGAATTTGATGCTACAATATAAGGGAGTTTCACCTAATCGTTATGAACTTATATTTACAAGTAGTGGAGATTGCTAGTCACAATCGTGTTAAGTAAATTCTAGGCAGGAGTATAATGCTTTTCATAGTTACGAATGCCTTGTCAATGTTTATGATTTTCATGGAACTTAATGATCTTTGACATGTATCTCTATCATGCTTTTCATAGTTAGGGGACTTGATAAGAATAATTTGGTTGTGATGCGTTATCCACTCAATTCAATGAACTTAGGAAAATCTGAGAATTAATTAGTGCAATACAATTAATTCGGGGTATTGTCATTCATGGTCTAAAGGAATAATAACTGGAAATTGGTTTGTATGCATATGTCATGTGTGGAGAAGGACCCTCTAACTAGCTTTTCACCCTTTTCAATTCACCCAAATTCGTTTTACATTAGTTTAGTTTATGCAATCTGTTTAGTTTAGTTGATTTTGCCCAAATCAATCTCCCCTTTAGTTAAGTGTGTTAGACTAGTTTAAATTCCTTCAAATTTGTCCTTAGTTAGTATTTTGAGTCAAGTTTAGGTTGAAATTCGTCCAAAGTTACCTCTAGTGTCAGTTTTGAGTCAATTTGCTTGTTTTGTGCTGTTTTAAGTTGTTTTCAGTCTTTAGAGTCTAGTTTTCTTTTTTTAAGTCTAGTTTAGTGTTTTTGAGTCATATTTATGTAGATTAGCAGCCCTAGTTAGTCCCCGGCCTAGAACGATCCCAACTTTCATATACTACAACTATCTTAAGAGGGTTTAATTTGTGTTTTAGAATATATCACATCACATTTTGGCGCCGTTGCCACGGATTTAAGGGTTGTGGCCATGTAATTCTTGTAATCCACTCCAATTCCCTCTTCGTTGGTGGTTCGAAATGCATCATTCTTGATTGGTTCTGAATGTTCCTGCCCTTTATTTTCAATTACATCAATGGAAAAACAAGAACAAACATTATTCGTATTCTCAACAGATTCAGAAACATTAAAGTTAATCATATTGCCACCAAACGCCATAGTTACTGCTCCCTTGGCCACATCAATCTTGGTTTGAGCTGTTTTCATGAAAGGTCATCCAAGTAAGATTGGCAATGGTGGAGAGTGGGCTGACTCCTCCATCTCAAGCACATAAAAATCAGCCGGAAAAATCAAATGGTCTACCTGCACCAAAACATCTTCCAAAACTCCTTTCGGGTATGCATTAGATCGATTGGCTAATTGAATAATAACACCATTATTTTTAAGCTCTCCTAGATTCATAGATGCATAACCAGAATATGGCATGACATTAATTGATGCACCTAAATCTAGCATAGCATGTTCAAACCTTGTATTACCAATTACACAAGGGATAGTGAAACTACCTGGATCTTTGCATTGAGGTGGCAGCTTTCTTTGAAAACATTGCGAGACATTTTCACTTACATGTACCACCTCTTTCTCCCTAATCTGTTTCCTTGTTGTAAAAAGCTTCTTCAAAAACTTAGCGTACTTCGAGACTTGCTTTATAGCATCAAGGAGCGGGATATTGACTTGCACCTTCCTATAGGTTTCCAGAAAGTCTTGTTCATTCTCTTCATTCCTCACTTGCATAAACCTGCTAGGGAAAGGCAAATTTGGTGGAATTAGGTTAGAATGAGTCAAATTTGAACCACCCTTACATGAATTGGACGATGTGGAAGGCTTAGGGGGCTGCGGCAAGGTTGGTTCCACTCTAGCCGTGGCTTTGTGCATTTCTTCCTCTTCAATCAGCAACTTTTCATCTTCCTTTTGGCTTGAGTCGGATGGTTTTGGGTCAGTTCCAACTTCTTTTCCAGTTCTCAACATGATGGCTTTAGTGGTTTGAAAACCTATTTTTTGGATTGACAATGGTAGAGCTAGGTAGTTTACCTTCTTCTCGAAATTGCCCCAAGAACTCTGAAATCTGCCCTATTTGCTTCTTCATGTCGCTCATCTCCTTGTCTTGATTTGCTATTCAATTATTTTGATTTTGTAATCCCTATATTACAGAAGTTAGTAGTTGAATAGCTTGATCATTATCAAATAGCGAACTGGAGTTTGGTTGAGCAAATTGTGGTTGAGGTTGCATTGGTTCGAATGGCCTTTGATAGAACCCGGGAGTTTGCTGTCTAAATCCACCTTGTTGTTGAGGTTGTTGAGGCTCCCTCCACTTGAAGTTTGGGTGATATCTCCAGCCCGGATTGTAAGTATTGGAGTATGGATCATTCCTTGGCTGATTTTGGGCTTGAAAGCCAATGACATTGGCACTTTCCCATCCGCCATTCTCTATTAATTGAGGGCATTGCTCAGAAAGGTGTTCTTGCATAGAGCACACGCCACACGCATTTGGTGTAATTCCTTGCACTTTCATTCCTTCGGCCATCTGTGACACAATAACAATGAGGTTAGCTAATTGTGATTGAATTTCGAACATGGAACTTACCTCATTAACTTGTTGCCGTGGAGGGTCTCTTTGTCCAACTCATTCGTATTGTTGTGCATTCAAGGCTCGATGTACAATTAAGATCTTGGTAGCCACTAGGGTCTTGTTAACCAAAGCACCTCCCGCCGAAGCATCAAGCATTTGTTTCTCAATTGGAAGAAGTCCTTCGTAGAAATATTGAATCAAAAGCTCTTCCTTTATTTGGTGTTGTGGGCAAGATGCAACTAATGCCTTAAAACACTCATAATATGCTGGAAACGATTCTCCTTCTTTTTGTTGGATTCCACTGATTATTTTCCTCAAAATAATGACTCTTGAAGTTGGGAAGAATTTCTCTAGGAATGCTTGCTTCATGCTTTCCCAAGAGGTGATAGTTCCAGGTGCCAATTCGTATAGCCAATCTTTAGCCTTTTCCAAAAGAGGAAATGGAAAGGCCTTCATCTTCAGAATGTTCCAATCGACATTGATTGGTGACATGCTTGAACACACCACTTCAAACTCCTTCAAGTGCTTGTTTGGATCTTCCATTGACAGCCCATGGTATTTGGGAATATGATGCATCAAGCTTGACTTCAAGTAAAACTCATCGGTCTTGCCTTGAGCTGCCCTAGGATATTGAATGCATAGGGGCACGACATTGTTTAATCTCGAGGCTGAAAGTTCTTTGATTGTTTGATTATCTGCAACCATGGCTTGTTCTTCCTCTTCCTCTTCTTCAAATTCAGATTCAGAATTAGAGCTAGAACTAGGTGGACTTGGTTTTGGATTCTTCCTCTTCCTTCTCAACGTTCGTTCAAAATCATCGTCAAACTCCAAAATATGCTCACGAATATGTTGAGAACTACGAGTCATAAACTAGTAGCTAAAACAAAGAAAACAAAACAAAACAAAATCAGAAAACAAAACAACAGACACGGCAGAAACAAAAGAGATTAGCAATTTTGCTAATCCCCGGCAACGGCGCCAAAATTTGATGTGAAAATTAACTTGACACACAAATTAAACCCTATTGTTGACAATTGTAGTAAAGATGTAAGTAGGGATCGTTCTAGACCTGGGATTAACTAGGGATGCTAATCAAGAAATATAAGACTTAAAAACACTAAATTGGACTCTATAGGCTCAAAACTGACTCAAAACACTCAAAACAGCAACAAGCAATAAAAAAGACTCAATTCTAGACCTAACAAGTGATTCCAACGAAAATCAAACTTAATTTGATCGAAAAACTAAAAGAAAACAGATTTTGACCCAAATAACAAGACTCAATGAAAGGGGGATTGTTTTTGACGAATTTAAAACTTAAAACAGAAACTTTGCATAAAACACTTTATAAAACGAATTTGGTGAATTGAAAAGGGTGAAAGGCTAGTTAGAGGGTTCTTTTCCACACATGACATATGCATACAAACCAATTTCCAGTTATTATTCCTTTAGACTATGAATGACAAGACTCCAAGTTAACTGTGATAGCACAAATTAATCATCAGATTTTCCTTAACTTATTGAATTGGATGGAATACGCATCACAACCAAATTATCCTTATCAAGTTCCCTAACTATGAAAAGCATGATAAAAAACCATATCGAAGGTCATCAAGTTCTTTGAAAACCATAAGCATTGACAAGACATTCGTAACTATGAAAAGCATGATACTCCTGCCTAGGATTTACTTAACACAATCATGACTAGTGACTTCCACTACTTGCGAATATAAGTTCATTGTAACATCCCATATCGCCTAGGGGAGTGATCCTTAAATGTATATTCCCATCCCTACCTAGCATGAGGCCTTTTGGGAGCTCACTGGCTTCGGGTTCCATAGGAACTCTGAAGTTAAGCGAGAAGGGGGCTAGAGCACTCCCATGATGGGTAACCCACTGGGAAGTTGCTTGTGAGTTCCCAGAAACAAAACCGTGAGGGTGTAGTCGGGGGCCAAAGTGGACAATATCATGCTACGGTGGTGAAGCGGGCCCGGGAAGTGGTCTGCCCCGGGTCGGGATGTGACAAATTGTATCAGTGCCAATCTCTGGCTGGAAATGTGCCGACGAGGACGTCGAGCCCCTAAGGGGGGTGGATTGTAACATCCCACATCGCCCAGGGGAGTAATCCTTAAATGTATATTCCCATCCCTACCTAGCACAAGGCCTTCTGGGAGCTTACTGGTTTCGGGTTCCGTAGGAACTCCGAAGTTAAGTGAGAAGGGGGCTAGAGCATTCCCAGGATGGGTGACCCACTGGGAAGTTGCTCGTGAGTTCCCAGAAACAAAACCGTGAGGGTGTAGTCGGGGCCCAAAGCGGACAATATCGTGCTACGGTGGTGAAGCGAGCCTGGGAAGTGGTCCGTCCTGGGCCGGGATGTAACATTCATAACGATTAGGTGAAACTCCCTTATACTCTAGCATCAAGTTCATGCATACAAATTAAGTGTCGACCCTTAATCCACATACATAAACAAGTTTTGATAACTCAAATAAGCAAATCACATTCAAGACTCAAGAAACAATAACTGGACGTAATCAGCTCATATAAAACATAAAATCATGGCTTTGAATTCACCTCTAACTAAAAAGAAATTAGTTCCACATGTCTAACATAGTTGAAAAGCAATCTAAAATAAACATTGAACTAAAACTAAGGATAGAAAAAACCCAGAAACGTTCCAACACTCAAAAGTAGGCTGCGGCACTCCCTTGGATGGTGGCACGGCACAAAGCTCCTCTTCTCCTTCCTTCCTTGCGGTGGCACTTGATGAATTTATGTGTATATGGTATGACTTGTGGTGGTGGATGGATGTAGGTGAGTTATGGTGAAGGATGGGTGGTTATTTATGCGGCACAAATGGTTGTTTTTATAGGGAGAAGGAAAGGCACGAAATTGGGTGAGAAAAGGAATAGGGTGCACCAAAATCTGAAGGGAAAAGGATTGTACAATCCTAGGAGGAAAGGGATTGCAGGTTCTAGAGCTTCTAGAAGAGGGAGA
This sequence comes from Heteromeles arbutifolia, assembly GCA_024362995.1. NCBI lineage: Eukaryota > Viridiplantae > Streptophyta > Magnoliopsida > Rosales > Rosaceae > Heteromeles > Heteromeles arbutifolia. Next base: position 23,148,878 of record JANCRC010000012.1, read on the forward strand.
GGCGCCAGATTTATAGGAAAAGGGATAAGTTTTCTAGAAAGCATGTTTTGTGGCTCATTTCTAGAAAAACAAGGGATAAGGTGCGGCACCTTTTTAGGAATAGCTAAACCTTCTAGAAATCAGGTATTTAGGTCCCCTTGCAGCTGGAATTAAGATAGGATAAGATTAGGATAGGATAAGATAAGATAAGGTCAGTTTGGATAAAATAAGGTTGGATAAGGTTTTGGATAATGTCTCATTCTTTTGTGCTGATTCCTTATCTTCTTTGTCTTGAATTTGTTTCTCCAGATTTGTAGCATCTTCCTAGCCTTTCTTGAACTTCAAATTTGTCCATCCATCTTGCTCCATACTTGTGCTATCCATTCAAAACCCAAAACTGCTCTAAAATGCTCCAAATTGCACTTTCTTGCCACTTTTGCCATTTGAACCTGAAAACACACGAAATAGCTTAAAACACTCTAATAAACATAAACTAACTATGTAAATGCACGAAAACATACTAACTAAGTCGCATATATATGCTCCTACCAATTGAGGGTCGGCACTTAGTTTGCATGCTTGAATTTGATGCTAGAATATAAGGGAGTTTCACCTAATTGTTATGAACTTATATTCACAAGTAGTGGAGATCGCTTATAAACGATCGCATTAAGTAAATTCATGGCAGGAGTATCATGCAGTTCATAGTTACGAATATCATGTCAATGTTTATGATTTCTATAGAACTTAATGATTCTTGATATGTATCTCTATTATGCAGTTCATGTAGGGAACTATTAAGGAATATTTTGGGTTGTTGTATGCATTCATCCAATTCAATAAACTTAGGGAAATCTGATGGTTAATTTGTGCATCACGGTTAACTTGGGGCGTTGAGGTTCATGGTTCATTGAAAAAGCAACTGGAAATCGATTTGTATGCAAGGGTGTCATGTGTGGAGAAAGACCCTCTAGCTAGCCCATCATCCATCTAACTCACCAATTTCGTACTCAAATTTATCTAAGTCTTTAGTTTACTTGTTTTCACTTTAAATTCGTCTAAAACCCAATCCCCTTTACTTTCTTGTGTCAACTTAGTTAGAATCTGTCTAAACTTGTGACATTTAGTGTTTTGAGTCTTACTAGTCTAGAATTTGTCCAAATAACTCCCTAGTGTCTGTTTTGAGTCTTTTTGGTTGTTTTAAGCTATTTTGAGTCTTTTCAGTTTATATTGAGTCTTTAGAGTCTAGTTAAGTGTTTTTAGCCTAGTTTTGTGTTTTTGAGTACGTTTTTAGTAGATTAGCAATCCCTCATAATCCCCGTCCTAGAATGATCCCTACTTGCATATATACTACAATTGTCAAAAAGAGGGTTTAATTAGAGTGCTAGTTTAACTCGCATCAATGACACATTAAAAATCATTACTTACACAGATTTTAGTAATCCTTACCCTTAAGCACATACTTAATCATAGTCACCACTCACTAGCTCGCATTTAATCAATTAAAACAACATGTTTGAATGTAGTAACATGCCTTAGAGAATCCCTCAATTCCTCACCAGATATACACTCTATTTTCACACAGATTTTCTGACTACACTCCCTACACTAGGTATATGTGAGCAGATTGATGTAAACATGTAAACGAACACTCACATATGTTATAACAACGAAAGCACTTTCTGGAGTTATTAATGGACATATGTATATGATCTTACGAAAGGAATGCTACTACTTAGAAGTGAGAACCAGGGATTCCATATGCTCATACCAATTCCAAACTCCACATATTGAAACACACAACACTCAAGATTGAAGTCTAATGGTTGAAACGGGGCTAGGGGTATTGGCTAACAAAGAAAGGTAGAAGATAAACAAAAGTTCTTAAAGAAATAGTAAGCAAAACAATGAAATCAACACTTAGAATGCAGCCAACTTTGAACACAAAGGGAAGTTTCATACAACTTTTAGGGTCAGATTCAAACTTTTGGACCCTTTCTTCAACAACCAATACTTGTGAATTCATTCTCACTTATTTTCAAACTCTTTTTTTTCTTTCTTTTTCTTTTCTTTTCACGTTTTTTCTTCTTCTTCTTTTCTTTTAAACCCGTGCCCTATTTCTTTGGCACACAAAACACACTTTGAAAACCCTTCCCCCACACTTGTTTTTCTGCATATTGTAGATCAAAAGGAATTCCTCTAAGTCATGCTTCACTATCCTTTAAGAACAAGGGTATGGATAGTCCTATACTAGGCTAGGTAGGGATAATGTAAGCTTACAAAGAAAATAGGCTAAACAAGGCTCAAAAGGGGTTAAACCTACAATACAAATGCAAAGGGGGGTATGACTATTTGGCTTTGGTTCACTAAACAACTTCATCTTGCTTATGTGTTATACAATTCAATGTCATTCTTTGAATGAAACGGGTATGAGTTCTAGTATTTGGATCTATAATGATGAAAACGCATTCTAAGTAGCAACCAAGCAAAGAAATAATGAGATCATGCAACGACGTTAGAAAACAACAAATCACAGATTAATAACTCTCCAAAGAAAGAATAGGCTCAAGTCTCTTGGGGTTGTAGCGCTAGTTTGAGTTTCATCTTTCAAGCATGTTACAAAAACTGATTTTTTTTCCTTTCTGATTACATGTGAATTCGTAAATGATAACTACAACCAAGCATTAACCAAAGAGCATATCAAACTTCCATCCATGTTTGTAACTTTCTTTAACAGTCATGCAATTAAAAACCAAATCATCATCATTGTATTGGAAGGTACCTAAGACACAAACACACACAAACGACTCTTTTTGGTATTTTTAAAAACCTTTTCCAATTTTTTTTCAAATTTTCGTATTTCTTTTTCAAACCACATTAAAACACTTCAAAACACACTAAAAACACTTAAAAACAGTAATAAACAACTCTAGAATTGATGGGTGATAAAATCCCAGGAAAATCAATGAAAAACACTTTGTTTACCCCCACACTTAAACCAAACATTGTCCTCAATGTTTCAAGCATAGATTCACACAAAAGCAAACAAACAAACAACGAACTAAACATGGAAAAATAAATGCAGTAAAGAGAAGGGTTTAGGAACGCAAATCTGATTGTGGAGCGATTCCTAGGTCTTCCTTATTTGAATGCATGGGTTGCCTCCCAAGTAGCGCTTGCCTTAATGTCTTCCAGTCGAACGACACCTTATTTTAAACTTCATTTGAGCCCACGGCATGGAGGGGTGTTTCCTCCACAACATGCTCCTCGAAATTCTCATAATAAGGCTTCAAACAGTGTCCATAAACCTTGAATTCTTGTCCCGTCTTCAAGCTTTGAATTTGGACTGCACCATAAGGAAAAATATTAGTAATGACAAAAGGACCAACCCACTTAGAATGTAACTTACCGGGAAACAAACGAAGGCGGGAATTAAAAAGTAACACTTGCTGCCCTATGAAGAATGTCTTGCTACGAATCATCTTGTCATGGAATGCCTTTGTCTTCTCCGTGTAAATTCGAGCATTCTCATAAGCCTCGTGCTTAATCTCTTCAAGTTCATTCAATTGAAGCTTCCTATGAATGCCAGCCGCATCGATGTCCATGTTGAATGTTTTGACAGCCCAATGCGCCTTGTGCTCTAATTCCATGGGAAGATGGCATGGTTTCCTATATATGATCCGAAATAGGGACATTCCAATGGGTGTTTTGTAAGCTGTTCGATACGCCCACAAGGCATCATCCAAACGCAAGCTCCAATCTTTCCTAGTTGGCCTAACTGTCTTCTCCAAAATCTGCTTGATTTCTCTATTCGAAACCTCGGCTTGGCCACTTGTTTGAGGATGATAAGGTGTCGAAACCTTATCTGTGACATTGTACTTCTTGAGCAGCGCCTCGATGGTTCGATTACAAAAGTGAGAGCCTCCATCACTGATAAGTTCTCGTGGCATTCCAAACCTTGCAAATATGTTAGTTTTAACAAAATCTGCAACCACTTTGGACTCATTAGTACCGGTGGCTTTTGCTTCCACCCAATTTGACACATAATCCACAGCAAGTAAAATTTAATTGAAACCATGAGATGAAGGAAAAGGACCCATGATATCAATACCCCAAACATCAAAAATTTCAACAACCAAGATAGAGGTTTGTGACATTTGATCTTTTACACCTATATTTCCAGTTCTCTGACAACGATCACAAGTCATACAAAAGGTTCTATCATCCTTAAAGATAGTACGCCAATAAAATCCACATTCTAAAACCTTAAGTGTTGTGCGTTGTGTGCCAAAGTGTCCTCCACATGCATAAGTGTGACAGAAAGTTAAAATTGAATTAAACTCTGAATCATGCACACACCTACGAAGAATCTGATCAGGGCAATATTTCCACAAATAAGGGTCATCCCACACATAAAATCGTGCATCCTTTTTAAGTTTATCATGGTGGTGCTTGTTTAGGGTGCTTGGAACTTGTTTAGACACCAAATAATTCACTAAATCAGCGTACCATGGCTCACTTACCTCAATGGACAGTAGATGCTCGTCTAGGAATGCTTCAGGGATGGGTATTGGCTTCTCATTGTGTACCAAATGGCTCAAATGGTCAGCCACCATGTTCTCACTTCCTTTCTTGTCTCGAATTTCAATGTATGATAGGAGCATATTTATGCAACTTAGTTAGCTTGTTTCCTTGCATTTACTTAGCTCTGTTTATTAGAGTGTTTTAAGCTATTTTCGTGTGTTTGTAGGTCCAAAGGGTTAAAGAGGCAAGAAAGTGCATTTTGGTGCCTTTTGGAGCAATTTTGGGCATGGAATGGATAGCACATGCTTGGAGCAAGGTGGATGGATGAAATTGAAGACCAAAGCAGGCTAGGAATGAGTAAAGAGATGAAGGAAATAAATTCAAGACAAGAGAAGTCAAGGAACTCAGCAAAACCAAGAAGGAATGCAAACCAAATTTCCTTATTTAGCCCTAAACCTTTCCTAATCCTAATTCACTAAGTTCCAGTTGCAAAGAGGTGTCCTAAATGTGTTGGGACACTTAATTACATGGTTCTAGAAAGCTAATCCCAACCACAAAGCGTTGCCGCACCCTTCCTTGCCATACAAGGAGGATCATTTCTTTTCCTATTTTGTGTTGTAAACGACATTCCCTTTCCTTGAAGACCTGTGCCGCACCTTCCTTTCCTATTTCTCATTAATTTCTGACTTTTACTCATCCTAATTAATTGTGGGGCAAAGTAGTTAAGTTCTAAAACCTTTCCTATAACTCTGCCGTGCCCTAGCCTATGAATAAGCTTTTGCCGTACCATTCTACACATCCATTCACTACCATACACACTTCCAGCCATTCCTCCATACAATTCATCCCTCAAACCTTCACCCACACGTTGTGCCGCAACAAAGAGGAAGAAAGAGGACCCTTGGACGTGCTTGTCATTCAAGTTGGATTGCTGGAACGTTCTTAGGTGTTTTCAATCTTTTGTTTTCAATGTTTAAATTCAATTGTCTTTGTTTTGTGAACATGAGGAGCTAAACTCCTCTTAGCTAGGGGGAGTTTCGTGATGTGGTATAAACTAACACATAAATTATACCGTATTAAGATAGTTGTAGTATATGAAAGTAGGGATCGTTCTAGGCCGGGGATTAACTAGGGCTGCTAATCTACACAAATTAAACTTAAAAACACTAAACTAGACTCTAAAGACTCAAAACAAGCTAGAATGACTCAAAACTAACACTAAGGGTGACTTTGGACGAATTTTGACTTAACTTGACTCAAAACACTAAAAAGAAACCAGTTTGGACAGATTCTAACTAAGACACGAAATATAAAGGGGGAATTGGTTTTTGACGAATTTAAAGTAAATACAAACAAACTTAAAGACTCTAAACTAAAGGGATACGAAATTGGGTGTTTTGGATGGGTGAAAGGCTAGCTAGAGGGTTATTCTCCACACATGACACATATGCAACACAAATCGATTTCCAGTTATTATTACGATAAACCATGAACCTTGACGCCCCAAGTTAACCATGACAGCACTTTTTTAACCATCAGATTTTCCTAAATTCATTGAATTGGACGGACAACACATCAGCAACCAAATTATTCTTCGATAGTTCCCTACATGAACATCATAATAGAAATGCAATCAAAAATCATTAAACTTTATGAAAATCATAAGCATCGACAAGACATTCGTGACTATGAACAGCATGACACTCCTTCCAGGAATTTACTTAACGCGATCGTGACTAGCAACCTCCACTACTTGTAAATATAAGTTTGTAACTATTAGGTGAAACTTCCTTATATTTTAGCATCAAATTCATCCATGCAAACTAAGTAGGCCTCCTTAATCAACATACAAGAATAAGTTTTCAATCAAACAGTTAAGCAAATTGGATTCACGATTTATGAAACAATAACTGGATGTAATCAACTCATGTCACATATGTTCATGGCTTTGAACTCTCCCCTAGCTAAAACAAGTTTAGTTCCTCATGTTCGCAAATAAACAAAGACAATTAAATTTAAACATTAAAAACAAAGATAGAATACACATGGAAACGCTCCAACAATCCAACGTCCTGAATGGCAAGCAGGGCTCCAAATGGATTCTTCTTCTCCTTCCTTGCAAAGTTGAGGCACAATGGGATGTGTGTGGTGAATGGTGGTGGTGGATGGATGTAGGTGAGTTATGGTAGAGGGTGGTGGTCTTTGCAGCAGAAAATATAAATATATATATAGGCTTAGGTGCGGCACAAAAGTAGCTTAGGAAAAGGATTTTAGCACTTCAAATCCATAAGGAAAAGCTCAGCTATATGGCAGAAACCAAAAAGGAAAAGGAGAGAGAGGTGCAGCAGGCTTCTAGACATTCTAGAACGGGTCCAGGGGCCAGATTTTTAGGACTTCTAGAAAGGAGTGTTATGGCATGTTTCTAGAAGGAAAAGGCCTTCTAAAAACAGGTTTTAGGTGTCCTAATCTGAAAATAATTCCCCCTTGCAGCTGGAGATAAGGTAAGATAAGATTAGGACAGGATAGGATAAGATAAGGTAAGATAAGGTTAGTTTGGATAAGATAAGGTTGGATAAGGCTGTTTGGATAATGTTTCCTTCTTTTGAGCTAATTCCTTATCTTCAATGTCTTGAATTAATTTCTTCAACTCTTTAGCACATTCCTAGCCTCTCTTGAACTTCAATTTCATCCATCCACCTTGATCCATGCATGTGATGTCCATTCCCAGCCCAAAACTGCTCTAAAATGCTCCAAATTGCAACTTCTTGCCAACTTTGTCATTTGGACCTACAAACACACGAAAATAGCTTAAAACACTCTTATAAATAGAATCTAACTAAGTAAATGTAAGAAAACATACTAACTAAGTCGTAAAATAAGCTCCTATCATTTCGAAACCATGAACATATTTTCAATATGAATTGATTACATTCAGTTGTGATTTCATAAATCGTGAATGCAATTTACTTAACTGTTTGATTTAGAACTTATTCTTGTATGTTGATTAAGGATGCATACTTAGTTTGCATGCATGAATTTGATGCTCGAATATAAGGGAGTTTCACCTAATCGTTATGAACTTATATTTACAGGTAGTGGAGGTTGCTAGTCACAATCGCGTTAAGTAAATTCCTGGTATAAGTATCATGCAGTTCATAGTTACGAGTGCCTTGTCAATGTTTATGATTTTCACAGAGCTTAATGATCTTTGCTTGTATCTCTATTATGCAGTTCATGTAGGGAACTTGGGAAGAATAATTTGGTTGTCGGCGCAGAGTCCAATTTAATGAACTTAGGAAAATCTGAAGGTTAATTAGTGCAGTTCACGGTTAATCTGGGGCGTTGAGATTCATGGTTTATTGGAAAACAACTGGAAATCAATTTGTATGCAAGTATGTCATATGTAGAGAAGAACCCTTTTGGCTAGGTTCTCACCCATCAATTCACCCAATTTCATGCTAAAATCTGTTTAAGTTTTTAGTTTACTTGTTTTAGTTTAAATTCGTCCAAAACCCAATCCCCTTTACTTTGTTGTGTCAATTAGGTTAGAATCTGTCCAAACTTGTGTTTTGAGTCAAGTTAAAATCAATTTTCATTCAAAGTCATTCTTGGTGTCTAGTTTGAGTCTATTTGATTGTTTTAAGCTGTTTTGAGTCATTCTAGTTTGTTTTAAGTTATTAGAGTCTAGTTTAGTGTTTTTGAGTCAGTTTTAAGTAGATTAGCAATCCCTCCTAATCCCTGGCCTAGAACGATCCCTACTTATCCATACTACAATTGTCAACAAGAGGGTTTAATTTGAGTGCTAGTTTATATCACATCAATGTCGAACTTTTGGAGAAGTAGCGTCCATCGAATAAGCCTTCGCTTGGCTTCGTTTTTCGTGAGCAAGTACTTCAAAGCTGCATGGTTAGTGTAAATTATAAGTTTAGTACCAAGTAAATAAGCACGAAACTTATCTAAAGCAAAGACAACAGCAAGAAGTTCTTTTTCAGTAGTAAAGTAGTTCAATTGAGCATCATTCAAGGTCCTTGAGGCATAGTAAATGACGTGAGGCTTCTTGTCCTTCATTTGCCCCAAAACAGCTCCAATTGCATAATTTGAGGCATCACACATGAGCTCGAAAGGAAGGCTCTAATCAGGTGGAATATGATGGGGGCTGAAGTTAGCATCTCCTTGAGGTGTTTGAAGGCTTTCTCACACTCATCATCGAACTTGAATGGCACATCTTTCTGTAGGAGTCAGCAAAGGGGTGTGGAAATCTTTGAAAAAGCTTTGATGAATCAGCTATAGAATCATGCATGTCCAAGAAAAGAACGAACCTCTCTCACCGACGTGGGAGAGGGTAAGTGACGTACAAGATCTATTTTTGATTTATCAACTTCAATTCCCTTTTCTGAAACTATATGCCCTAAAACTATGCCTTGTTTTACCATGAAGTGACATTTTTCTTAATTTAAAACAAGGTTAGTTTCAATGCATCGTTTCAAGATTAAACTGAGATTAGTTAAACAACCATCAAATGAATCACCAAAAACACTAAAATCGTTCATGACAACCTCAATAATCTTCTCAACATAATCTGAAAAGATACTTACCATGCATCTTTGAAAGGTGGCTGGAGCATTACTGATATGAGCATATTTATGCGACTTGGTTAACCTATTTCCTTGCATTTAGGTTGTTAGTTCTTAGTTATTTTAGTATTTTAAGCTATTTTCGTGTGTTTGTAGGTCCAAAGGGCTAAAGTGGCAAGAAAGTGCATTTTGGTGCCTTTTGGAGTAGTTTTGGGCTTAGAATGAACAGCACATGCTTGGACCAAGGTAGACGGACGAAATTGATGTTCAAGAAGGATTAGGAATGTGCTTTAAAGAAGAAGGATTCCTAAAAGAAGAAGGATTCCAAAAAGAAGAAGGATTCCTACAAGATTAAGGATTTCTACAAGATTAAGTATTCCTACAAGATTAAGGATTCCTACAAAAAGAAGGAATGTTAGCCAAGTTTCCTGATTTGGTCTTAATTTGAATTTACCTAATTTCCAACCACAAGGGGGGCTTCCTAAATATTCTCGGACACTTAATTACATGTTTCTAGAAGATTAATCCCAGTCAAAGATCCTTGCCGCACAAGGGATCCCTTTCTTTCCTATTTTCTGTACCAGATCACTTTCCCCTTCTGTTCTAAATCCCTGCCGCACCTATCCTTTCCTTTTCTGTTTAATTTCTGACTTTTACTCCTTGTAGGACAATTTAGCTAAGTTATAAACCTTTCCTATTATTTTATGAATACCTCAGCCTTATAAATAAATCCCTGCCGCACCATTCAATGACTCTACACTTTTCTGCCACAGCCTATCACCAACCACCCTCCATCATTCACCATCATTCACCTACATCTGTCCACCACCATAATTCAACACTAAAACCATCACTCCACCCTTGTGCCGCAACAAAGAGAAGAATGAGGACCCTTGGAGTGCTTGCCCTTCAAGATTGGATTGCTGGAACATTTTTAGGTGTTTTCATTGTTTTGTTTTCAATGTCTAAGTTTATGTGACTTTGTTTTGTGAACATGAGGAGCTAAACTCGTTTTAGCTAGAGGAGAATTTCAAAACCATGAATGTATATGTGATATGAGTTGATTACCTTCAGTTATTGTTTCATAAATTGTGAATGCAATTTGCTTAACTGCTTGATTGATAACTTATTCTTGTATGTTGATTAAAAGGGCCTGCTTAGTTTGCATGCATGAATTTGATGCCAGAATATAAGGGAGTTTCACCTAATAGTTACAAACTTATATTTACAAGTAGTGGAGGTCGCTTATAAACGATCGCGTTAAGTGAATTCCTGGCAGGAGTATCATGCGTTCATAGTTACAAATGCCTTGTCAATGCTTATGATTTTCATAGAACTTAATGATCTTTCATATGTATCTCTATTATGTGTTCATGTAGGGGACTATTGAAGAATAATTTGGTTGCAGATGCGTTCATCCAATTCAATGACTTTAGGAAAATCTGATGGTTAATTTGTGCGTTAACGATTAACTTGGGACGTTGAGGTTCATGGTTTATTGAAAGAGTAACTGGAAATCGATTTGTATGCGTATGTGTCATGTGTGGAGAAGAACCCTCTAGCTAGTCCATCATCCATTCATTCACCCAAATTCGTACTAACCTTTGTTTAGTGTCTTAATTTGTTTGTTTTACTTTAAATTCGTCAAAAACCCAATCCCTTTTAATTAAGCGTGTTAGATTAGTTAGAAACGTGTTTGAATCTGTCCAAACTTGTGTTTTTAGTGTTTTGCGTCTTACTAGTCATAATCTATTTTGAGTCTTCTTGGTTGTTTTAATCTATTTTGAGTCTTTTAAGTTTGTTTTGAGTCTTTATAGTCTAGTTAAGTGTTTTTAAGTTTGTTTTTGTGTTCTTAAGTCAGTTTAGAGTTGAGTAGCAATCCCTCCTAATCCCCGGCCTAGAAAGATCCCTACTTGCATCTTTACTATGACTGTCAACAAGAGGGTTTAATTTGTGTGCTGTTTTACATCGCATCAAATTTTAGGCGCCGTTGCCTGGGATTAGTTGCTGGGTTTGTTTATGTTCGTGTCTTTTTACTTTTGATATTTGATTTGGTTTTCTTGCTTTGATTTTAGGTATTGGAGTAGTAAGACATGTATTTTGCTAACATTCAAGCTCAATTGGCGAATCTTACTTCTCAATTGTCACAGATTGCCGAAAGAACTTCAATGCACACTACCCCTATATTTGATGTACCCTATGGGCAAGGACATCAAACTCATCAATTCACTGCAAATGAAGGTGCTTGGGGTTATCAAGGCCATAACCAATCAAGGGACAACATGTTTTCCAACACTTACAATTCAGATTTGAGTGATCATTGAAACTCTATGTGGTGGGAATCTCAACAAGTTCAACCCGAATGATATTGGCAGCCATATGAGGAGTTCTATACAATGCCTATGCAGCCATCACATCCTCCCCCTCCCCCCCCCCCCCCCCAATAATAATTTCAATCGAATTCAAGTATGTCCATGAATTATGATGAAATTCTTGATGTACTAACTTCTTTGACGCATGGCTCACAACAAGAAGAATATTTACAGCCATTTGAGGAGTTCTATCAATGGCTGTATGCACCAAATCAACCTCAAGCACAACCTGCCCAACCAAATTCAAGTACGTCGTTGGATAATGATACGCTTATTAAGTTACTCACCAATTTGTCTCAGGGGCAAGAAAATCAAAACAAAGCAATGCAAAATCAAGACAAAAGGGTGGACCATTTGGAGAAGCAAATTGGACAGATAGCGGAATTCGTGGTACAAATTCAAGAACAAAGTGAACTTTCCAATTCAACCGTTGTGAATCCAATGGGAGAATTTGAAATCGATGAAGCTATCACCTTGGAAAGTGGCATGGAGGTTGGAGATGAACCCAAACCGTCCCAACACAGCCTGAACATGGATGAATTGCTGCTGCTAGAAGAAGAGGAGGAGGCCACACCTACGGCAAGGGTAGAACAACCGTTGCCACAACCCCCTAGAGTCCCTAGTCCGTCTAACTCTGGTAATATCATTTCAAACTCAATTCATTCTAACCCCGTTCCACCAAATGTCCCTTTTCCTCGCAGGTTCATGATTTCCAAGAACAAAGAAAGTGAAAAAGACATCGTGGAAGCCTTCCAAAAGGTGCAAAGTGATATTCCAATTCTTGGTACACCAAATCAAATTCTAGAATGTGTTGAACTATTTGAAGAGAATTGTACATCAAGAAGAATGATTCAAGAGAAAGAAGTGGCTGGAGAATATGTAGAATGCATCAAAGAGGATGTTCATGAGACAATAAAGCCCAAAGAAGTTGAATTTTATGACACGGGACAAGTCACGACCATCACATTCAATCTGGCCAAGTGCAAAGTTCCTGAAACTTTCAAAGATGTGGTGTTTGTCATTAAGTTTGTGTCGGAGCAAGCAAGTAAGCCATCTTCTCCAATTTCAATTTTGTTTTCTACTAACTTGCTGATTTTAATGATTCAGGCACCTACACTAGAATTTAAACCATTGCCGGATCATTTCAAGTATCACCGTCCTTTCAAAGATCAATCCATGCATTCGAAGAAGGGAGACCTAGGAATCGCCCCACAATCAGATTTGCGTTCCTAAACCCTTCTCTTTACTGCATTTATTTTGTTTTGCTTAGTTAGTTGTTTGTTTGTTTGCTTTCTGTGAGTATATGCTTGAAACATTGAGGACAATGTTTGATTTAAGTGTTGGGGGGGGTAACAAAGTGTTTTTGATGCAAATTCGTGGGATTTTATCACCTATCACTTCTAAAGTTGTTTCTCACTGTTTTTATGTGTTTTTAGACTGTTTTGAAGTGTTTTAGTGTGCTTTGAAGTAAAATTACGAAAATTTGAAAAAAAAATCAGTTTTTGAAGTGTTTTTAGAGTCGTTTTTGTGTGTTTGTGTCTTAGGTACCTTCCAACACAATGATGAGGATTTGGTTTTTAATTGCATGACTGTTAAAGAAAGTTACGAACATGGATGGAAGTTTGATATGCTCTTTGGTTTATCCTTACCTAGCCTAGATTAGGACTATCCATACCCTTGTTCTTAAAGGATAGTGAAGCATGACTTAAAGGGAATTCTTTTTAATCTACAATATGCAGAAAAACAAGTGTGGGGGAAGGGATTTTTGTGCAAAAAGAAAAAGATAAAGAAAAGTGTGTAAAAAGAAAAGAAAAAGAAAGAAAAACGGTTGAAAAGAAGTGAAAATGAGTTTAAGAGTGTTGATTGTTGAAGAAAGGGTCCAAAACATTGAATCTGGCCCTAAAAAGTGTAAATCTCCCATTTTTGGTGAAAAGTTAATTCCTGCATTCAAAAGTGAATTCTAAGTGTTGATTTCATTGCTTTGCTTCCTATTTCTTTAAGAACCTTTGTTTTTCCATATCCTTTCTTTCTTAGCCAACACCCTTAGCCCCCTTACAACCATTGACTTCAATCTTGAGTGTTTTGTGTTTCAATATGTGGAGTTTGGAATTGGTACGAGCATATGGTGTCACTGGTTCTTGCATCTATGTAGTAGCATTCCCTTCATGATATCATATTCATATATGCATTAATAACTCCAGAAAATGCTTTCTTTGTCAAAACATATATGAATACTAGTTTCCATGTTTTCATCAATCTTCTCACATATACTTAGTGTAGGGAGTGTAGTTAGAAAATTTGAGTGAAAATTGAGTACATATCTAGTAAGGAATTGAGGGAATTCTCTAAGGCACGTTACTACATTCAAAATGTTGTTTTAATTGATTAAATGCGAACTAGTGAATGGTGACTGTGATTAAGTATGTGCTGATGACCAAAATATGTGTCAGTGATGATTTTTAATATGTCATGTGCATTAGAAATTCCTAAGGCAAATGTTGGAAGGTTTAGATTGTGTTTTGTTTCTTTTGTTTTGTTTGTTTTGCTCGAGGACTAGCAAAAGCTAAGTGTGGGGGTATTTGATAGGAGCATATTTATGCGACTTGGTTAACTTATTTCCTCGCATTTAGGTTGTTAGTTCTTAGTTATTTTAGTATTTTAAGCTATTTTCGTGTGTTTGTAGGTCCAAAGGGCTAAAGTTGCAAGAAAGTGCATTTTGGTGCCTTTTGGAGCAGTTTTGGGCTTAGAATGGACAGCACATGCTTGGAGCAAGGTGGATGGACGAAATTGATGTCCAAGAAGGATTAGGAATGTGCTTGAAGACTTAAGTCAAACATTTTAAAGAAGAAGGATTCCTAAAAGAAGAAGGATTCCAAAAAGAAGAAGGATTCCTAAAAGATTAAGGATTCCTACAAGATTCAGGATTCCTACAAGAAGAAGTAATGTTAGCCAAGTTTCCTGATTTGGTCCTAAACTGAATTTACCTAATTTCCAGCCACATGGGGGCTTCCTAAATATTTTAGGACACTTAATTACATGTTTCTAGAAGATTAATCCCAGTCAAAGATCTTTGTTGCGCTACCCTTGCACATTTCCCTTCCTTGCCGCACAAAGGATCCTTTTCTTTCCTATTTTCTGTACCAAATCACTTTCCCCATCTCTTCTAAATCCCTGCTGCACCTATCCTTTCCTTTTCTCTTTAATTTCTGACTTTTACTCCTTGTAGGACAATTTAGCTAAGTTATAAACCTTTCCTATTATTTTCTGAATACCCTAGCCTTATAAATAAATGCCTGCCGCACCATTCAATGACTCTACACTTTTCTGCCATAGCCTGTCACCAACCACCCTCCATCCTTCACCATAATTCACCTACATCCGTCCAGCACCATAATTCACCACTAAAACCATCACTCCACCCTTGTGCCGCAGCAAAGAGAAGCCCTTGTGCCGCAGCAAAGAGAAGAAGGAGGACCCTTGGAGTGCTTGCCATTCAAGATTGGATTGCTGGAACATTCTTAGGTGTTTTCATTCTTTTGTTTTCAATGTCTAAGTTTATGTATCTTTGTTTTGTGAACATGAGGAGCTAAACTCGTTTTAGCTAGAGGAGAATTTCAAAGCCATGAATATATATGTGATATGAGTTGATTACCTCCAGTTATTGTTTCATAAATTGTGAATGCAATTTGCTTAACTGCTTGATTGATAACTTATTCTTGTATGTTGATTAAGAAGGCCCACTTAGTTTGCATGCATGAATTTGATGCTAGAATATAAGGGAGTTTCACCTAATAGTTACAAACTTATATTTACAAGTAGTAGAGGTCGCTTATAAACGATCGCGTTAAGTGAATTCCTGGCAGGAGTATCATGCGTTCATAGTTACGAATGCCTTGTCAATGCTTATGTCATAGAACTTATTGATCTTTGTGATGTGAAATTAAATTGCACTCAAACTTAAACCCTATCGACGTAGTATATGAAAGTAGGGATCATTCTAGGCCGGAGATTAAAAGGGATGCTAATGTACACAAACTAGACTTTAAAACACTAAACTAGACTGAATTAACTCAAAACAGCAAATAGAACTCAAATTAGACAGTTTCTAGACTCTAGACACTCAAAATAAGCTAATTAGACTCAAAACACATAAAACAAGTTCTTTAGACTCAAAACTAACTCCGAAGAGTGAATTGGATGAAATTAAGACTTAACTTGACTCAGAAGACTAAATGTCACATCCCGGTACGAGGCGGACCACTTCCCGGGCCCGCTCCACCACCGTAGCACGATATTGTCCGCTTTGGGCTTACCATTCCCTCATGGTTTTGTTTCTGGGAACTCACGAGCAACTTCCCAGTGGGTCACCCATCATGGGAGTGCTCTAGCCCCCTTCTTGCTTAACTTCGGAGTTCCTAAGGAACCCGAAGCCAGTGAGTTCCCACAAGGCCTCGTGCTAGGTAAGGATGGGAATATACATTTAAAGATCATTCCCCTGGGCGATGTGGGATGTTACAATCCACCCCCCTTAGGGGCCCAACGTCCTCGTCGGCACATACGCGGTCAGGGTTAGGCTCTGATACCATTTGTCACATCCCGGTCCGGGGCGGACCACTTCCTGGGCCCGCTCCACCACCGTAGCACGATATTGTCCGCTTTGGGCTTACCATTCCTTCACGGTTTTGTTTCTGGGAACTCACGAGCAACTTCCCAGTGGGTCACCCATCATGGGAGTGCTCTAGCCCCCTTCTCGCTTAACTTCGAAGTTCCCATGGAACCCGAAGCCAATGAGCTCCCAAAAAGCCTCGTGCTAGGTAGGGATGGGAATATACATTTAAAGATCATTCCCCTGGGCGATGTGGGATGTTACACTAAAGGACTCAAGATTTGACAAATTTAAACTCTACTAACACAAACTAAGAGCAAGGGATTGGTTTTGAACGAATTTAAACTTAAACAAACAGAATTGTAAAGTAGACTTAAGTATGCACGAAATTGGTGATTTAAATGGGTGAATGGCTAGCTAGAGGGTCTTTCTCTACACATGACACATATGCAACACAAGTCGATTCCCAGGTATTATTCCGATAAACGATGAACCTCAACGTCCCAGATTAATCGTGAACAGCAGTAATTAACCCTCAGATTTTCCTAAATTCGTTGAATTGGATGGAATACGCATCGGCAACTAAATTATTCTTTAATAGTTCTCTACATGAAAAGCATAATAGAAATACAATCAAAGATCATTAAGCTCTGTGAAATCATAAGCATTCACAAAGCACTCCTACCAGGATTTTACTTAACGCGATCGTGACTAGCAACCTTCACTACTTGTGGATATAAGTTTGTAACTATTAGGTGAAACTCCCTTATATTTTAGCATCAAATTCATGCATGCAAACTAAGTGTGCACCCTCAATCAACATACAAGAATAAGTTTTCAATCAAACAGTTAAGCAAATTGCATTCACGATTCATGAAACAATAACTGGATGTAATAAATTCATATCACATATATGTTCATGGCTTTGAATTCTCCCCTAGCTAAAACAAGATTAGTTCCTCATGTTTGCAATCAAGCAAAGATAAATAAATTTACACATTAAAGACAAAGATAGAATACACCTACAAACGCTCCAACGATCCAATGTCTTGAATGGCAAGCACGGCTCCAAATGGCTCATTCTTCTCCTTCCTTGCAAAGTTGTGGCACAATGAGTGTGTGGTGGATGGTGTGATGATCTGATGGTAGAGGGTGGTGAGAGATGGGTGCGGCAGAATGCATATATTTATAGGGAGAGGGGGCACGGCAAAGGGCTGAATTGGAGAGGAATTAGGACTATTCCTCAAGGAAAAGGTCATCTATATGGCAGAAACCAAAGAGGAAAATGAGAGAGAGGTGCAGCAGGCTTCTAGACATTCTAGAAAGCGTCCAGGCGCCAGATTTTTAGGACTTCTAGAAAGGAGTGTTGTGACATGTTTCTAGAAGGAAAAGGCCTTCTAAAAACAGGTTTTAGGCATCCTAGTATGAAAAGGAGTCCCCCTTGCAGCTGAAATGAAGGTAGGATAAGATAGGATAAGATTAGGATAGGATAAGATAAGATAAGGTAAGATAATGTTAGTTTGGATACGATAAGGTTGGATAAGGTTTTGGATAATGTTCCTTCTTTTTAGCTGATTCCTTATCTTCTTTGTTTTGAATTAATTTCTCCATCTCTTTTGCACATTCCTAGCCTCTCTTGAACTTCAAATTCGTCCATCCACTTGCCTATTGCTTGTGCTATCCATTCCAAGCCCAAAACTGCTCTAAAATGCTCCAAATTGCACTTTCTTGCCAACTCTGTCATTTGAACCTAAAAACACACAAAAATAGCTTAAAACACTTTAATAAGCAATAACTAACTAAGTAAATGCAAGAAAACATGCTAACTAAGTCGCATAAATATGCTCCTATCACTTTGATATGTATCTCTATTATGCGTTCATGTAGGGGACTATTGAAGAATAATTTGGTTGCAGATGCGTTCATCCAATTCACTGACTTTAGGAAAATCTGATGGTTAATTTGTGCGTTCACGATTAACTTGGGGTGTTGAGGTTCACGGTTTATTGAAAGAGTAACTGGAAATTGATTTGTATGCATATGTGTCATATGTGGAGAAGAACCCTCTAGCTAGTCCATCATCCATTCATTCACCCAAATTCGTACTAACCTTTGTTTAGTGTCTTAATTTGTTTGTTTTACTTTAAATTCATCAAAAACCCAATCCCCATTAATTAAGTGTGTTAGATTAGTTAGAAACGTGTTTGAATCTATCCAAACTTGTGCTTTTAGTGTTTTGAGTCTTACTAGTCTTAAATTCTTCCAAATAACTATTTAGAGTCTGTTTTGAGTCTTTTGGCTGTTTTAAGCTATTTTGAGTCTTTTAAGTTTGTTTTGTTTTGTTTTGAATTCTTGTCCTGTTTTCAAGCTTTAAACTTTGAGTACACCATACGGAAAAACATTAGTAATAACAAAAGGGCCAACCCATTTGGAACGTAACTTACTAGGGAATAAACAAAGGTAGGAATTAAAAAGTAACACTTTCTGCCCAATTGAGAATGATTTGCCACGAATCATCTTGTCATGATAAGCCTTAGTCTTTTCCTTGTAAATTCGAGCGTTCTCATAAGCCTCGTGCCTAATCTTTTCATGTTCATTCAATTGAAGCTTCCGATGGATTCCAGCGGCATCAATGTCCATGTTGAATGTTTTGACAGCCCAATGCGCCTTGTGCTCCAATTCTACAAGAAGATGGCATGGTTTGCCACAGATGAGCCAAAATGGGGACATGCCAAGGGGTGTTTTGTAGGCCGTGCGATATGCCCATAGTGCATCATCCAAACGCAAGCTCCAATCCTTCCTTGTTGGCCCAACGGTCTTTTCTAAAATCCGCTTGATTTCTCTATTCGAAACCTCGGCTTGGCCATTTGTTTGAGGATGGTAAGGTGTAGAAACCTTATGTGTGACATTGTACTTCTTGAATAGTGCCTTAATGGTTCGATTGCAAAAGTGAGATCCTCCATCACTTATGATTACTCGTGGCATTCCAAACCTTACAAATATGTTAGTTCAAATGAAATCTGCAACCACTCTAGAATCATTAGTTTGAGTGGCTCTTGCTTTCACCCATTTCGACACATAATCCAAAACAAGTAAGATATAAAGGAGACCATGTGGAGAAGGAAAAGGACCTATAAAATCAATGCCCCAAACATCAAAAATTTCGACAGGAAGTATAACAGTTTGCGGCATTTGATCTCTTGCACCTATATTACCCGTTCTTTGACAACGATCACAAGACATACAAAAGGTTCTAGCATCCCTAAATATAGTTGGCCAATAAAATCCACATTCTAAAACCTTAAGTGCTGTGTGTTGTGTCCCAAAGTGTCCCCCACATGCATAAGTGTGGTAGAAAGTTAAAATTGAATTAAACTCTGAATCATGCACACATCTACGTAGAATCTGATCAGAGCAATATTTCCACAAGTATGGATCATCCCAAACATAAAAACGCGCATCCTTTTTCAATTTATCATGTTGGAACATGTTTAGGGTGCTGGGGACTTGTTTGGACACCAAATAATTCACTAAATCAGCATACCAAGGTTCACTTACCTTAATGGATAGCAATTGCTCATCAGGAAACATATCTTGGATAGGGATTGACTCCTCATCATGCACCATACAGCTCAAGTGGTCAGCCACCACGTTTTCACTTCTTTTCTTGTCCCTGATTTCAATATCGAACTTTTGGAGAAGAAGCATCCAGCGAATAAGCCGTGGTTTGGCTTCTTTCTTTGTGAGCAAATACTTCAAAGCTGCATGATCAGTGTAAACAATTACTTTAGTACCAATTAAATAAGAACGAAACTTATCTAAAGCAAACACAACAGCAAGAAGTTCTTTTTCAGTGGTGGAATAATTCAATTGAGCATCATTCAAAGTCCGGGATGCGTAGTATATGACATACGGCTTCTTGTCCTTCCTTTGGCCTAAAACAGCCCCTAAAGCACAATCGGAAGCATCACACATGAACTCAAAAGGAAGGCTCCAATCTGGTGGAACCATGATTGGGGCCATGGTCAGTAACTGCTTGAGGTGGTTGAAGGCTGCCTTGCATTCCTTGTTGAAGTCAAAGGATGCATCCTTTTGAAGCAGACGGCAAAGAGGTTGGGAAACCTTTGAGAAATCCTTGATGAATCTTCGATAGAATCCTGCATGTCCAAGAAAAGAACGAACCTTTCTAACCGAAGTAGGAGAGGGTAAGTAGCATACAAGATCTATTTTCGATTTATCAACCTCAATTCCATTTTCTGAAACAATATGCCCTAAAACTATGCCTTGTTTTACCATAAAATGACACTTTTCCCAATTTAAAACAAGGTTAGTTTCAATGCATCGTTTTAAGATCAAACTGAGCTTATTCAAACAACCATCAAACGAATCACCAAAAACGCTGAAATCATCCATAAAAACCTCATAATCTTCTCAACATAATCTGAAAATATACTCATCATGCATCCTTGAAATGTGGCAGGTGCATTGCGTAAACCAAATGGCATACGACGAAAAGCAAATGTACCAAAAGGGCACATGAAGGTGGTCTTTTCTTGGTCCTCCGGTGCTATGACAATCAGATTATAACCTGAATAACCATCAAGAAAACAATAAAAAACATGACCGGCTAACCTTTCAAGCATTTGATCAATGAACGGCAAAGGGAAGTGATCCTTCCTTGTGGTGGTGTTGAGCTTCCTATAATCGATACAAACCCTCCAACCTGTTTAGATTTGAGTGGGCACAAGTTCGTTTTTTGCATTTGGCACCATAGTTACTCCAGATTTCTTGGGAACACATTGAACCGGCGAAACCCAACGGCTATCAGAGATTGGATAGATCACTCCACAATCAAGTAGCTTAATTATCTCCTTCTTCACAACTTCCATCATTTGAGGGTTGAGTCGCAGTTGAGCCTCTCGAGATTTTTTAGACTCATCTTCCAAAAGTATACGATGCATGCATGTGGTAGGGCTGATGCCCTTGATGTTGGCCAATGTCTAACCAATTGTTGTTTTGTGCTCTTTTAGCACCCTCACCAACTTTTCTTCCTCTGGTGCCGTGAGTGTGCTTAAGACAATGACGAGCTAAGTCTCTTGTTCTCCCAAGAAAACATACTTCAAATGGCTTGGCAATGGTTTAAGTTCAAGGGAAGGTGGCTGCACAACTGAAGGAAGTAACTTATTAGTCAAAACTGAACTTGAAATTAGGAGCAACAGCTTACCAGATTGTGGTGGCAATGACTCGAGGGCAGCCACCATCTCAATCTCATCTTGACTAGGGGGCACGGCAAGGATGTGTTCCTGTATGCCATGGGTGAGCATGGGTGTTGTTCCTTCGTTCTTGAGTCTCATTTCATTCGTAAGGACCGTTTCAAGTGCATCCTCATTCAATTGTTCAAGATGTGCCTGCGCCAATGAATCAATTATGTCAATAGAAAAACAAGAATGATCATCACAAGGATACTTGATAGATTCAGAAAGATTAAAACCAATAACTTCCCCATCAAATTCCATTGTCAAGGTCCCTTTAAACACATCAATCTTGGTGCGGGCAGTTTTCATGAATAGCCTTCCAAGGAGGATTGGCGATGAAGGAGAATGGTCCGAGTCTTCCATTTCATACACGTAGAAGTCCGCCGGAAAGATTATGTGATTGACCTGCACTAAAACATCTTCCAAAACTCCTTTTGGATAGGCGTTAGAACGATTGGCCAATTGAATAATCACACCAACATTTTTTAGCTCGCCTAACATGGCATGTTCAAACCGAGTATTGCCAATAACACAAGGAATTGTAAAACTACCCGGATCTTTGCATTTAGGGGGCAGTTTACGTTGCACGACGGCTGAGACATTTTCACTTACCTTCACAACCTCCTTGTTCAAAATTCTCTTCCTAGTTGTGCAAAGTTCTTTTAAAAACTTGGTATATCTTGGAATTTGTTTAATTGCATCCAAAAGTGGGATATTGACTTGAACTTTTCTAAACGTTTCTAGAATGTCCTTTTCAGCTTCCTCCTTCTTTGATTGCATAAATGTGTGAGGAAATGGTACATTTGGAGGAATAACGTTAGAAATAATCGAATTTGGTACCTTCTTACCTGTGGTGGATGGATTGGGTTGCTTAGATGGCTGCGGCAAGGGTGGTTCTACCCTTGCTGTGGGTTCTGCTTATTCCTCCTCTTTAATCAGCAACTTCTCATCCTCTTTTGGATGTGATTTGGAGGGTTGTCGGTCTGTTCCAACTTGTTTTCCACTTCGTAAACTGATGACCTTGGCAGATTCAAATCCTCCATTTGGGTTAACAATGGTTGAACTAGGCAACTTGCCTTGCTCTCTGAATTGGCCCATGAACTCCGCAATCTGCCCTACTTGCTTTTCCAATTCATCCACCTTTTTGTCTCGAGTTTTCATTCCCTGCGCCATAGAAGTTAATAATTGAAAATTTTGATCATTATCTATGGACGAACCTAATTTGGTTTGGGTAGGTTGTGCTTGGGGTTATGTGGGTGCGTATAGCCTTTGGTAAAATCCCGGAGGTTGCTGCCTAAATGCATTTTGTTGTTGGGTTTGTTGGGGCTCCCTCCACTTGAAATTTGGATGATCTCTCCAACATGGATTGTATGTATTCGAGAAAGGATCACTCCTTGGTTGGTTTTGGTTCCCAAAACCCACGACATTGGCAGATTCTAACCCTCCATTCTCGATCAATTGAAGGCATTGATCTGTGAGATGCCCTTGCATGGAGCACACGCCACAAGCAGCTACACTTTGCATTTTGGATACATGTACGACCTGTGACACAAGAGTAGTGAGATTAGCTAATTGAGATTGAATTTCAGAAACTGCACTTACCTCATTCACTTATGATTATTGCCGTGGGGTGTCTCTTCCTCTAACACCTTCATATTGTTGTGCATTCAACGCTCTATTTTCAATTAAGATCTTTGCAGCTGTTGGGGTTTTTTCTACCAAAGCTCATCCCACTGAAGCGTCAAGCATTTGTCTTTCAATGGGGAGAAGCCCTTCATAGAAGTATTGAAGGAGAAGCTTTTCCTTCATTTGGTGTTGTGGACAGGAAGCAACTAACATCTTAAAACACTCGTAATAGGCTGGAAACAACTCCCCTTGGTTTTGTTGGATGCCACTAATTCTCTTCCTCAAGAGAATGACTCGTGAGGTTGGGAAAAACTTCTTTAGGAATGCTCGTTTCATGCTCTCCCAAGAGGTAACCGTTCCAGGTGCCAATTCATACAACCAATCCTTAGCGTTGTCCATTAGTGAGAATGGAAAGGCCTTCATCTTCAATATGCTTCCATCGACATTGACGGGGGTCATACTTGAGCAAACAACTTCAAATTCCTTCAAGTGTTTGTTGGGATCCTCCATGGACAGCCCATGGAATTTCAGGATGTGGTGCAACAAACTGGATTTCAATTCGAACTCTTCGGTCTTTCCTTGAGCAGCCGTGGGGTACTGGATGCATAGGGGTGCGGCATTGTCCAATGTCGAAGCAGAGAGCTCCTTGATTGTTCGATTGTCCGCTGCCATGACTTGTACTTCTTCCGACACTTGAGCCGTGGGGTCATCTTCCTTTTTTATCACTTGTTCTTCAAGCTTAGGTTCAGGGCTAGGTGGATTAGATTCTTACTGCTTTCTGTGCCTTCTCAAAGTCCTCTCAAAATCGTCGTCAAAGTCCTCTCAAAATCGTCGTCAAAGTCCAAGATATTCTTACGAATAGTTTGAGAACTTTGAGTCATAAACTAGTACCTAAAAACAAGAAAACCAAAACTAAGTCAGTAACTAAAATAAAAACACACGAAAATAAACAAAAAGAAACAATGGAGGATTAGCAAAGTTGCTAATCCCCGGCAATGGCTCGAAAAATTTGATGCGATGTAAAATAGCACACAAATTTAACCCTCTTGTTGACAATTGTAGTAAAGAATGTAAGTAGGGATCGTTCTAGGCCGGGGATTAGGAGGGATTACTAAAACACTTGAAACTGACTTAAAAACGTAAAACTAAGTTTAAAACACCAAACTAGGCTCAAAGAATGCAAAACAAATTGAAAAGACTCAAAACTAACTATAATGACTCAAAACAGCTTAAAACAACTAATTAGAATCAAAACAAACACTAAGGGTGATTTTGGACGAAATTTGGTTTTACTTTGACTCAAAACACTTAAAAACACAAAGTTGGACAGATTCTAACTAATTTGACACTTTAAAGTAAATGGGGGTTTGGTTTTGACGAATTTGAAAACTAACAAAGTAAATTAAGAACTAGACAGATTTAGGCACGAAATTGGTGTTGTTAATGGATGATGGGCTAGCTAGAGGGTTCTTCTCCACACATGACACACTTGCATACAAATCAATCTCCAGTTGTTTCTTTCAATAAGCCATGAATCTCAATGCCCCAAGTTAATTAGGTACGCCTAAATTAACCCTCAGATTTCCCTTATGTCATTGAATTGGACGGAAATAGTGCATCGCAATCAAATTATTCTTCAAGAGTTCCCTACATGAAAGCGCATAATAGAGAAACAATCAAAGATCATTACGTTCTATGAAAATCATAAGCGTTGACAAGGAGTTCGTAACTATGAAAGCGCATGATACTCCTGCCAGGAATCTACTTAACACGATCATGACCAGCGACCTTCACTACTTGTGAATATAAGTTGATAACAATTAGGTGAAACTCCCTTATACTCTAGCATCAGATTTATGCATGTAAATTAAGTGTGCACTCTCAACCCACATACACAAACAGTTTTAATGCAAACAGTTAAGTAAATTGAATTCACAACTTACGAATTCACAACTGGATGTAATCAATTCATATTGCAAGTATAATCATGGTTTCGAATCCCCCCTAGCCAAGAGGGGTTTAGTTCCTCATGTTCATAGCAAAACAAAGATAAATAAACTTAAACATTGAAAACAAAGAATGAATTACACCTAAAACGTTCCAGCAATCCAACTTGAATGGCAAGCACGTCCAATGGCTCTTCTTCTTCCTTTTTGCTGCGGCACAAGGCATGGTTGATGGTTTTGGGTGGTGAATTGTGTGTGAGAACTGCAGCACAAAGGCTTATTTTAAAGCTAAAAGGAAATCAAAACCCTAACTTAATTTGGTTAACAGAAATTAATTCAAATCCACTAAAGAAAGGGAAATAAAATCAGAATCCTAGGGGAAAAAGGGTAAGGATATGCGGCAGAAGGTTTAAAGGAAAGGGAATGTGCTTTTAGGGCAGAAAATAGGAAAGAATCCTCTCCCTTATGCGGCAAGGTTAAGAAACAAAAAGGGGAATGTGTTTTGGTTCAGAAATTGGGGAAGAAAAGCCTCCCTTGCACGGCAAGGAAGGGGAAAGGGATATGGGGGTGCGGCAACCTCAAGGAAAGGTTCTAGGACTTCTAGAAACATGTAATTAGGCAACTTAACATGTTTTGGCACCCTTTTGTGGCTGGAACATAGGTGAGGAAGGATTAGGAAACTTCTAAACCAAGAATAGAAACTTTCAAGAATGGAAACCTCCAAGAATAGAAACTTCCAACTTTAGAAACTTTGGCTTCCAATTTTGAACTCTTCATTCTTCATTTGTCTTGAATCCAATTCTTCACATCTTCATTCAATCCTAAGCTCATTTGATCTTCAATTTCATCCATCCACTTAGATCCAAGCATGTGCAATCCATCTAGTGCCCAAAACTGCTCCAAAATGCACCAAAATACACTTTCTTGCTCCTTTAGCCCTTTAAACCTACAAACACACGAAAATAGCTTAAAACACTTAAATAACTAAGAAATACCAAAATAAATGCAGGGAAACAAGCTAACTAGGTCGCATAAATACGCTTCTATCAGTGTTCTTCCCTTGCCGTGGGTGTGTTTTCTTCCTCCTCTTTGATCAGCAACATTTGTTCATCCATGTTTTGGCTTGGCTTGGACGTCTTGGGTTCATCTCCAACCTCCATGCCACTTTCCACGGTGATAGCTTCATCGATTTCAAATTCTCCCATTGGATTTACAACGGTTGAATTGGAAAGTTCACTTTGTTCTTGAATTTGTACCACGAATTCCGCTATCTGTCCAATTTGCTTTTCCAAATGGTCAACCCTTTTGTCTTGAATTTGCATCGCTTTGTTTTGATTTTCTTGTCCCTGAGACAAATTGGTAAGTAACTTAATCAACGTGTCATTATCCAAAGACGTACCTGAATTATTTTGGGCAAGTTGTTGTTGGGATTGTGTTGGTGTGTATTGCCTTGGATAGAATTCCTCAGATGGCTGCAAATATTCTTCTTGTCATGAGCCCTGCGTCAAAGAAGTTAGTACATCAAGAATTTCATCATAATTCATGGACATACTTGAATTCGATTGGAATTGTTGTGGGGAGGCTGTGGTGGCTGCATAGGTCATGAATAGAACTCCTCATCTTGCTGCCAATATCCACCTTGTTGAAATTGTTGACGTTCCCCCCACATATAATCTGAATAATCTCTCTAATCAGAATTGTAAGTGTTGGAAAACATGTTGTCCCTTGATTGGTTATGGCCTTGATAACCCCAAGCACCTCCGTTTGCAGTGAATTGAGGACGTTGATGAGTTTAAGCAGTGTACATTGTGGTTGTTTAGGCAATCTGGGACAATTGAGAAGTAAGATTTGCCAATTGAGCTTGAATGTTTGCGATTGCCATGTCTTGCTTCTCCAGTACCTGAATGGATGATGGACCAGCTAGAGGGTTCTTCTCCACACATGACACATATGCATACAAATCGATTTCCAGTTACTCTTTCAATAAACCATGAACCTCAACGCCCCAAGTTAATCGTGAACGCATAAATTAACCATCAGATTTTCCTAAAGTCATTGAATTGGATGAACGCATTGTTGGAAATGTGCCCTAAAACCAATCATATGATGATACTTTAATGACATTTCACATGTTAAACTAATCCAGTTTAATATAACGGGCAAAGATTATTGTTTTAAGCCGTCTCATATAAATGTTATATACTTAAACGATCAGTCTAAGGAATATGTAATAGGGAGAATGTGATCTAAAGAAGTTAGATTCATGAGACCATTCTCTTTCGTATACATATCCTAAATGTTCTTGATCATTGGATTGCCAATTGGGTATTGACAGTCCGTTAAGATCAGTACTTGCTATGTCTTCTCTTAGGGAAAGTGACTAGTCTCGAGTCAGTGGTGTGACTGACACTAAGACAAGTACGTAGGTGCTCAATAAAGAATGAGTCCACTGAACACGATCAACGAGGAGTTCTCATACTCATGTCACATGAGAACTCATGGTTGGGATAATGCAAAGTAGTCCTTTGACCTGAGGCATCATAGTTATCTTGTGGTTAGGTCCTTGATCTTTGACTATGTCAAAGTCACTCCGTCAGAAAGTGTCCAGGACATAGTTGGGGTTAAGCCACTTAGCCATGGAGGCAAGTGAATATGCAACAAGGGATCTTTAACCTTCAAACGTTGAGGGAGAATACTCTATGATATCCTGTGGCCAGAGTACGAATGAAATTGAGGAAGTCATTCCAAATCACATTCAAGGTAATCATATAAGTAAATGAATCACATTGGATAGTAGACATGAAGAAACTATCAAACCAAACAACGTGGTCAAGAGTATTGTATTAGAGAAAGACTGGTAGGTTGGGTAACCAAACTGAATAAGTTCTCCACCTCTTCTGATTAGCTTGGGTAACCATGACATATTGGTAGGTGTCACTCATGGTTTGTGGAAGCCCTAAACGTGTATAATCACTAAAGGGAGAATTGAAAGTAAGTTTCAATTCACAATCGATCATTAAGAGTAACAATCGCTCACTACCTCGCTAAAAGGAACCTAATGGATCGTACACCGTGTAAGGTAGAGATTGAAGAAACAACGGAGTTGAGTAAGGATAATTAAATGGTTTAATTATTATGGTTTGGATTAATTAATATGTTAATTAATCAAACGAATAAGTTCGTTAAAGACCTCGGGTTAGTTTTTGGGCCGCAAGGCCTAATGGTATTTGAATGTCAAGCCCATTAACTCAAGTTGTATGACAACTTGAATACAAAAAGGGCTTGTAAGCCCAATAAACCCTTAAGGCCAGCCATATAGAGAAGGGGTAGTGAACTTGGCTTAATTGCAAGTTTGCCATTCCATTGTGAGGTGGTATAAAGGCAACTTTGTAGCCATTTCATCCTTAGGGTTTCTTTTGGAGAAAAGATGAGAACACAAAGCTCTCTTTGCTCTCTAAGAGGCCGGCCACCCTAGAGGAAATTAGCTAGCAATCTTACTTCCTCTAGGTCACTCATCTCTTCATCAATGCTCACCTTCGTGTGGAAAAATTAGAGGTTCTCTGTTTTGGGAACTTGGAGAATCCTTTCAACGATCATCTTCCAAGAAATTCATGGAGCTAAGAAGCAAGGAATGAAGGCCCTCTCCTTGGGTGATTAGCCTTTCCTTATGCAACGAGGAATCAACAAAGGTATAAGATTTCTCAGCTCACTTTGTTCTTGAGTTGAGTCTTTGTTCACATAACTACTAGGCTTTGAATTTCATGGGTTATGTTTTGTTTTGAGTTTATACAAGCACGATTCCGCCTTGAATTGTTAATTGCATGCCATAGATGTTGCTCAAATGAACATGTTTTTCACAAATTTTCCTTTAAGTGGTATCAGAGCCTAGGTCTAGTAGTTGGTGAATCCTTTTGGGTTTTGTAGTTCATAGTTTGTGATTTGAATGTTGTAATGGTTACAAGCTTTATTCTTGCTTCTTTGAATGTAAATTTTGTTAGAAAATTTGCCATCTCAAATGTTGTCGATGTAGTTCATATGGGCATGAATTTTGGAGCTAAAATTTGGTGCCATGTTTTTGGGGAAATTCGGCCAAATCCAAAGGGTGGATTTTTGGGTTCATGTTAGTCTTGTTAAAAGTGTTTTAAAGTGACTTTTGGAACCCCTAAGTACCCTAGTATGGTAATATGTTATTTCCCTTAAGTTTGAGAGTTTTTGGGTGAAAAATGTTCATGGAGCTCTTATGGGTTTTCATGGATGTTCATCATTGTTCTTGATATGTTCTTGGCAAGAACAAAAGGTTTGGGAATTTTGATTCAGAAAGGTGTTTGGTTGCTTACTTGTTTTTTGTTAGTGATGGATGGTTTGAATTTTCAAACTTCACCCATGCTTTTTCAACTATTCACACCATACCAATCACTTACAACTTTCCATCACCTTTCAAACCTAAAAAAATCAACTCACACACATCACTCTCACCTACCGAAACCGGCCACTCCTTCAAAGGGAGTACTTTTGAGGCTTTTATGCAATTACATAAAGTTTTGATACTTTAGTATATTTGTACTTTGACCCAAAAGTTTACGGTTTTACGTAAAGACCCAAAAACACTAAAGGACAAATTGTTTTGCTCCTTTATTGAAGTTTTTGTATTTGTTGAAATTTTTGGGTTCTAGTTGTAATTACATGAAGTAGTGGACTTTTGTGTCTTTACAAAGTGACCCCAAAAGTTTGTGTTTTGCAATATAGCCCAATGGTTGAGGTTATTGCTTTTTGGCCCCAAATTAGAAGAGAACAAAATAGTTTTGTATCTTTAAATGAGAATTGGATTTTCTTTTTATTTAGCTCTATTTAAATCAATTCTATGGATACAAAAACCAAATGAAAATGTTGCATTCAAGTTTAATTAGTTAAAGCGTTAATTAATTAAAGAAATGGTGATTATGAACCTAAGCCTACGATAATTGAGCTATGTGAAAGGCCGTCTCAAATTTGTTTGAACCATGGGAATGTGTAGATTAATTTTGGTTGTAATTTGATATGATCAAATGTTGTAAAAGAGCATAAGCTCTTCTTTACTTTAAAGTAATTTGTTTTGATCAAATGTTGTAAAAGAGCATAAGCTCTTCTTTACTTTGAAGTACTCATTTCTTGTTTATTTCATATGCATGAAATTGGAGTAGTTGGGTCCAACGCCCAATAAGAAAACATGCCTTAATATGATTAAATGCGTAACTAAAATCAATCACCATCCCTAGACCGAGATCCAACACTAGGCTCGTGTTGGATCGAATCAAAGGTTCATAGTCATCCTAAGGCCCTAAGGTAACTATATAGTCCATCTATGAATGCAAAGCTTATGTTAGTAGTACCATATACTCTTGCTTTAAAAACCATTTTACAAGCTTTGTGGGAGTATCATATACTACTAAATCAATCACATGGACCAATAGTTGTAATAAGACCAAATTGTTTTAATAAGATTAAAATGTATGCTTAAATGTGATGAGACCTAAAACCCTCAACCAAACCATTATTAAGTTGACAAGCATGAGAGTGCTTTGAACACTCTTTCATGGCCTTCCACCGTGGTAGGCTCCGATCGTTTGTGACTCATACACTGTCTTCGCCCAGTTCTGGGGAATACAAAGTATGTGCTTACACCCAGGAGGAGTTCTATATACATACATGATGTTGTGACGGTAGGCAATGAGTATGGCCAATATGATATTCTTCTGAGGCTATTCTTGAACCCCTATACGAACTTGCATAGTGGGAATAACTTAACTAAGTGCAATGGTGCCAATATGATATTCTTCGGAGGCATCATTCTCTAGAGGCCAAACTAGATGGGTACTTACATGAGATGTAAATGAGTAAGTGTACTCTCTCATTATTATTAAAGCTAGCCAATATGATATTCTTCTGAGGTGGGCTTGGTAGTAGTGAGCCTCTCATACCCTACTAAGAGTTTCCTCCAAAACTCTCGAATTCCGATGAGGGATATGGAATTTGTCGAAAATAGTGGGTGGTGCTATTTGATTTAAAGACCCGGATCAAATGGCTTAAAATCAATCAATTTATGTTCGTTATGTATTTATTTATCGATATATTTGCAAACGCTATCCAAAACTTGACAAAGAAAAGCCAAAGGTTTTAGTTTCCAAACTTGGTACCACAATCCCATAGATTGTCTTGAATGGATTGTATATGTATCTAAGTAGTCTCATCCTCACAATTTTCCTATTGATATTGTATCATTGGAAGAATATGTTAGATAAGTCTATCATAAGAAGGACAACACTTTAAGTATCATAATTCTTCAATTACAAATTGTTATATGAAGAAATAAGAGTTGCTTTGAACAACTCTTAGTTAAATGCAAACACTAGTGCTTGTTTCTTTGTTACATGAACAAAGGAACTTGAGAAGTAAGCACAAGGACATCGACATTTTATGTGCCATGATTCTTCACTTACAAATTGTTGTACGAAGTAATGAGAGTTGCCTTGAACAACTCTTGAATGTTTGTAATGTTGTTTAGAACAAGATGGTTGGTTGACAAAAATAGTCCATCAATATGGACTTATGATGATTTTGAATCATTAAGTGTTGAAGTGTTAAACCACTTCACGAGGTGCAAACTAGACAAGGACTTCACCTATGAGTCCCTAGCCAAATGGTTCACTAAGTTTATAGTAAACTATATAGTGAACAATAATCGTACGCTCTCCAAATCGTTTGATGTGTTTAACACAATTGAAATAAGTTTCAAGGGAGATAGTGGGAGTTTGGAGACCATGACTATTGTAGTCAAGGGAGAAGTCAAATGAAGAAGGCAAAATAACTCCAAGGGAACAAACTTTCTTTATGAAAGGATGGACGTTGGAAAGGGTATATGGAAGAAATGTCTTGCAAGTGTCAAGAACACACTTTTCGAAGGTGTTGTAAATTGTTCTTGAATAGTTCAAAACAGTTGGTTCTTCTACTTGAATGCTTGATTCCATATTAGTAACTACGTTTTTACAATCGTTGTAAAAGTGTGGCTAATAAGAAGTAGAAGATTAATGAGAGAAGAGAAAGTACTTCACATTCGGAACGTGAACAAGATATAGATCTCTGCGAAAGCAAATTGTACTTGCTTCCTCATATGAACTACCAAAGATAATTGGAAAAACAAAGATTGTCTTTACATCCCAATTTGAATAAGGAACTTAATTCCGTCACTATAAGAGATGGATGAATGTTTTGTTTGACAAAACATTGTTCTTTATTAATCAATGATTGGACTATTGTAATCTAATTGATTGTCTCTATAGTAGAGATAATGTGGTAGTGTTAACTGTTTAGAATACGATGATGCTTAAAACGCAAAAGGTTGCAAAGTAGTGACTAATCCCAACTTAGTTGTGACACCTCTAAAAACATAAATTACGAGTTGGTCAT
The DNA here is from genome assembly GCA_024362995.1 of Heteromeles arbutifolia. Lineage (NCBI taxonomy): Eukaryota > Viridiplantae > Streptophyta > Magnoliopsida > Rosales > Rosaceae > Heteromeles > Heteromeles arbutifolia. Next base: position 23,181,203 of record JANCRC010000012.1, read on the forward strand.
AGATGGATGCTTTGGATCGTTAGATCCGGATCCAATACCTTCTTGTTAAAATTGTATAGAGGCGAAATGTTCGAATCTTTATTCTTTTGGAAAGAAGAAAGAATCACAAAGTTGTTGAGGTTAATTCACTTAGATGTTAGTGGCACTTGTCCACAACATAATACTACTCATGTTGTATGACATTCACCGAAGATCGCTCTCGGTTGGACTATCGTTTATTTTGACAAAAGTTTGAATACTTTGCAAAAGGTTTCAAAGAATTCAAGAATGTAAGTTGATGAGTAAGACGTCTAAAGTATTTACCTCCTTAGATTTGATCCAAGGAAATATAACACTTTAGAAGAGTTTCCTTGATAGAAATCAAGGAAAATAGCATCATAAGGGAACTGATTTCTCCATTAGGAGAAAAACGAACTCGAATAAGATTTAGTTCGTTGGATGTTATCAATTACCCATATATAGGATATATACTTCTAAGACAATATGATTGTCAATTAGAAGATCTTCCAAAAAATTTCATGACTCCATAGGATGTAGTTGGAAAGAAAGACAAGTCTTAATTGTGTTAAGATTTGGGGTTGTGTGCTAATAAGCAATATTTGTTTGAGAACAATCTTGTGTGATATCCTTAAATTAACCTTTGGATATCAGTTCTATAAACCAACTGACAAATGTTGTTTGTTGGGTAGTTCATTATAATCCTACACTAGGATTTACCTAAGATAGGGCAAATGAACCAGGATAGAACTCAAAGAATGGGTTCTTTGAGAGACAAGATGATAATCAACAAATATAACAACCTAGTTCCTACACGACTGGCTCTAAGGTAGTCAAGAAGGATCTATAAACCATCTCAGTTGAATGGTTTGAACTTTATGACTATGTCATAGAGTTACACCTCTTAATTCGAAAGAAATAAGAATGAAAATCCTTATGACTACATTGAGTGTATATACGACATATACCCAAGGAAATGGTTAGTACCATTTGACCCGAAATAATGAAACCTTTAAAGCTAATTGGTAGCTTAAGGTGACTACAATCAAAGAGATTGGTTGACTTGGAAGAAACCATCTTTGACATAGTCTTGGTTTCTATTAATTCGAAGTTAGCTAGCTACAACTAAACGGTGATTCAATGTTTGGACATAATATGGGTTTCCGAAACCATTACCAAGATAGTCCTAATAATATATGTCTAAAACTAAGAATCACAAGACGTGTAAGTTGTAAAGATCCATCCATCATGAATCTTAGCAAGCTAGTGGGAGCTGTAAGCGTCTTATGAGAGAAAGGTCAAATCATTTGATTTCTCATAAAGATGTAAATGAATCTTTTGTTTACTAGGTTTACAAAAGATTAGTGGGAGTTAATAATATTCCTAAATTTGAACATACATGATATATTAAGTTTAGGAATTCTTCTTTGTTAAAGTAATGACTTTAAACATTCTATAATGATAGAATGTATATGGGAGACATAGTCTAGATACATGGGATGGAAATCTACAATGATAGATTTCAGTATATAATTTGATTATATCAATCCCTAATGATAAACAAAAAATGCTAGGAAATTTCTCATGTGATGATAAACTTCAATCAGAATGACAATTCTAGTGAGACTAGGAAGTTGCTCTTCTCAAAAGGAACGTACCCTTTGACTCCCAAAGAAATAATGCGTAAATAGAATCCTTTGTGTACAAGCAGAAAGGTGATTTATGTATTTCATATTGTATGAAAAACATTGATATGAATTGTACCAAGATCGGTACAAGACAATATCAATGCAAGCCCAGGATCAGAACCATGGCAACTGTCAAGTGAGTCCTTATGTATTTAAGAAATATGAAAGGATAGATTCCTCAAGAATGAGGAAGAATTAGAGTAATGCAATGGAAGCGTAAAAGTATTAGATTATGAGTCTAATATCGTATCCATCATTGGATGTCTCTTCATCTTGAATGAAGAGATAATTGGATATCTCTTTATTATGACTAAAGAGATATTTGGGTGGAAACATTAAAATAATGACTTTAGTGTCTTCCATCATGAATGCAAAATATATCGCCATATAGAAGTTTACAACAATGTTGTTTGGATGGGAAAGTTCATTTGTGAACTCTCCATTCGGTTCCAACCAGAAAGTGTCTTAAGTGTATCGACACTACAACACTAATGGGGTGATAGCTCAAGCCAGGGAATCAAGGTCTCATCAAGATCCGAACTCAAATGTGAGACTAAACCACATGATTGAGAATCATGTATAATGGTGATGTCGTTATTCTCAAGGTTGTTTCTATGGATAACATATAGATATCCATTGTCTAGGCCTACTACTCAACCATTTTTGAAATGACTACAGAAGAGGTATAAGCACTGATGACCAAGCTGATTGGCTCTAGTGCAAGTGGGTGATTGTTGGAAATGTGCCCTAAAACCAGTCATATGATGATACTTTATGGACATTTCACATGTTAAACTAATCCAGTTTAATACAACGGGCAAAGATTATTGTTTTAAGCCGTCTCATATAAATGTTACATGCTTAAACAATAAGTCCAAGGAATATGTAATAGGGAGAATGTGATCTAAAGAAGTTAGATTCATGAGACCATTCTCTTTCGTATACATATCCTAAATGTTCTTGATCATAGAATTGCCAATTGGGCATTGACAGTCCATTAAGATCAGTACGTGCTATGTCTTCTCTTAGGGAGAGTGACTAGTCTCAAGTCAATGGTGTGACTGACACCAAGACAAGTACGTAGGTGCTCAATAAAGAATGAGTCCACTGAACACGATCAACGAGGAGTTCTCATACTCATGTCACATGAGAACTCATGGTTGGGATAATGCAAAGTAGTCCTTTGACCTGAGGCATCATAGTTTTCTTGTGGTTAGGTCCTTGATCTTTGACTATGTCAAAGTCACTCCGTCAGAGAGTGTCCACGACATAGTTGGGGTTAAGCCACTTTGCCATGGAGGAAAGTGAATGTGCAACAAGGGATCTCTAACCTTCAGACGTTGAGGGAGAATACTCTATGATATCCTCTGGCCAGAGTATGAATGAAATTGAGGAAGTCGTTCCAAATCACATTCAAGGTAATCATATAAGTAAATGAATCACATTGGATAGTAGTCATGAATAAACTATCAAACCGAACAATGTGGTCAAGAGTATTGTATAAGTGAAAAACCGTATTGCATTGTAATCCTAAACTGAATAGGTTCTCCACCTCTTCTGATTAGCTTGGGTAACCATGACATACTGCTAGGTGTCCCTCATGGTTTGTGGAAGCCCTAAACGTGTATAATCACTTAAGGGAGAATTGAAAGTAAGTTTCAATTGACAATCGATCGTTAAGAGTAACAATCGCTCATTGCCTCGCTAAAAGGAACCTAATGGATCATACACCGTGTAAGGTAGAGATTGAAGAAACAACGGAGTTGAGTAAGGATAATTAAATGGTTTAATTATTATGGTTTGGATTAATTAATATGTTAATTAATCAAACGAATAAGTTCGTTAAAGACCTCGGATTAGTTTTTGGGCCGCAAGGCCCAATGGGATTTGAATGTCAAGCCCATTAACTCAAGTTGTATGACAACTTGAATACACAAAGGGCTTGTAAGCCCAATAAACCCTTAAGGCCGGCCATATAGAGAAGGGGTAGTGAACTTGGCTTAATTGCAAGTTTGCCACTCCATTGTGAGGTGGTATAAAGGCAACTTTGTAGCCATTTCATCCTTAGGGTTTCTTTTGGAGAAAAGATGAGAACACAAGGCTCTCTTTGCTCTCTAAGAGGCTTGCCACCCTAGAGGAAATTAGCTAGCAATCTTACTTCCTCTAGGTCACTCATCTATTCATCAATGCTCACCTTGGTGGGGAAAAATTAGAGGTTCTCTATTTTGGGAACTTGGAGAATCCTTTTAACCATCATCTTCCAAGAAATCCATGGAGCTAAGAAGCAAGGAATGAAGGCCCTCTCCTTGGGTGATTAGCCTTTGCTTATGCAAAGAGGAATCAACAAAGGTATATGATTTCTCAACTCACTTTGTTCTTGAGTTGAGTCTTGGTTCACATAACTACTAGGCTTTGAATTTCATGGGTAATGTTTTGTTTTGAGTGCATACAGGCATGATTTCGCCTTTAATTGTTAATTGCATGCCATAGATGTTGCTCAAATGAACATGTTTTTCACAAATTTTCCTTCACGCATCTGCAAACAAATTATTCTTCAATAGTCCCCTACATGAACGCATAATAGAGATACATATGAAAGATCATTAAGTTCTATGAAAATCATAAGCATTGACAAGGCATTCGTAACTATGAACGCATGATACTCCTGCCAGGAATTCACTTAACGCGATCGTTTATAAGCGACCTCTACTACTTGTAAATATAAGTTTGTAACTATTGGGTGAAACTCCCTTATATTCTAGCATCAAATTCATGCATGCAAACTAAGCGGGCCCTCTTAATCAACATACAAGAATAAGTTATCAATCAAGCAGTTAAGCAAGTTGCATTCACAATTTATGAAACAATAACTCAAGGTAATCAACTCATATCACATATATATTCATGGCTTTGAAATTCTCCTCTAGCTAAAACGGCTTAGCTCCTCATGCTCACAAAACAAAGATACATAAACTTAGACATTGAAAACAAAAGAATGAAAACACCTAAGAATGTTCCAGCAATCCAATCTTGAATGGCAAGCACAACAAGGGTCCTCCTTCTTCTCTTTGCTGCGGCATGATGCGATGTAAAACAACACACAAATTAAACCCTCTTGTTGACAATTGTAGTAAAGATGCAAGTAGGGATCGTTCTAGACCGGGGATTAGGAAGGATTGCTAATCTATGCAAAACTGACTTAAAAACACAAAATAAGACTTAAAAACACTTAACAAGACTCACAAGACTCAAAACAAACTTAAAAGATTCAAAACAGTTTAAAACAGCCAAATAGACTCAAAACAGACACTAGGGAGTACTTTGGACGAATTCCTAACTTTACTTGACTCAAAACACTAGAGGACACAAGTTTAGACAGATTCTAACTAAGTTGACACAAGAAAGTAAAGGGGATTGGGTTTTGGACGAATTTAAAGTAAAACAAGTAAACTAAAGACTTAGATAGATTTGGACTTTGGTGAATTGGATGGATGATGGGCTAGCTAGAGGGTTCTTCTCCACACATGACACACATGCAACACAAAATTGATTCCCAGTTACGATTTCGATAAACCATGAACCTCAACACCCCAGGTTAATTAGGTACGCTTAAATTAACCCTCAGATTTTCCTTATGTCATTGAATTGGACAGAAATAGTGCATTGCAATCAAATTATTCTTCAAAAGTTCCCTACATGAAAGCACATAATAGAGATACAATCAAAGATCATTATGCTCTATGAAAATCATAAGCATTGACAAGGCATTCGTAACTATGAAATCGCATGATACTCCTGCCAGGACTCTACTTAACATGATTGTGACTAGCAACCTTTACTACTAGTGAATATAAGTTCATAACGATTAGGTGAAACTCCCTTACATTCTAGCATCAAATTCATGCATGCAAACTAAGTAGGCCTCCTTAATCAACATACAAGAATAAGTTTTGAATCAAATAGTTAAGCAAATTGCATTCGCAATTTATGAAACAATAACTGAAGGTAATCAACTCATATCACATATATATTCATGGCTTTGAAATTCCCCCTAGGCAAAACGAGTTTAGCCTCTCATGTTCACAGCAAAACAAACAAAAATTAAATTAAACATTGAAAACAAAGATAGATTACACCTAGAAACGCTCCAACAATCCAACGTCTTGAATGGCTAGGCACGGCTTCAAGTTAATCCTCTCCTTCTTCCATTGTAAAGCGGCGGCACAAGGGGTTAAGGTGTGTAGAATGGGTGGTGATGGGTCATAGAGGATGGATAGGTAAATAGTTGGATGGAATGGAATGGTCCAGGGAGTGTAGAGAAAGTGAATGGTGCGGCACGGAAGTATAAATAGGCTAGGGTACACGGCTGGGAATTTTGGGAAAGGTTTTAAGACTCTAAATCCTCCAAGAAAAGGGTAACAAATCAGAATCCCTAGAGGAAAAGGTAAGAAAAGGTGCGGCCAGCTTTCTTTAAAGTAAGGCAAAAGAATTCAGACCCTTATTAAATTTTAAGATAGAATAGGACACCAAATCTTCAAGAAAATAAGGTAATTGAATAAAAGAGAAAGGGAAAAGGAGATATGCGGCAGAAAAGAAAGAAAGGGAAAGTGATTTGGTTCAGAAAACAGGAAAGAAAAGCCTCCCTTGCGCGGCAAGGAAGGGGAAAAAGGGAAAGTGTGATGTGTTTGTGCAAATTTGGTGCGGCAAGGAATTTAGAACATGTTTAGGACTTCTAGAACAAGCAATTATGTGCCCTAACATATTTTGGAATCCTTTTATGGCTGGAACATAGGTGAGGAAGGTTTAGGAAACTTCCAAGCCAAGAATAGAAACTTTCAAGAATGGAAACCTCCAAGAATAGAAACTTCCATCTTTAGAAACTTTGGCTTCCAATTTTGAACTCTTCATTCTTCATTTGCCTTGAATCCAGTTCTTCATATCTTCATTCAATCCTAAGCTCATTTGATCTTCAATTTCGTCCATCCACTTAGCCCCAAGCATGCACAATCCATTTAGTGCCCAAAACTGCTCCAAAATGCACTAAAATGCACTTTCTTGCTACTTTGACCCTTTAAACCTACAAACACACGAAAATAGCTTAAAATACTTAAATAACTAAGAACTAATAGCATAAATGCAAGAAAACAAGCTAACTAAGTCGCATAAATATGCTCCTATCATGGCACAAGGGTGGAGTGATGGTTTTAGTGGTGAATTATGGTGGTGGATGGATGTAGGTGAATTATGGTGAAGGATGGAGGGTAGTTGGTGATAGGCTGTGGCAGAAAAGTGTAGAGTCATTGAATGGTGCGGCAGGGATTTATTTATAGGGCTAAGGTATTCAGAAAATAATAGGAAAGGTTTATAACTTAGCTAAATTGTCTTACAAGGAGTAAAATTCAGAAATTAAAGAGAAAATGAAAGGATAGGTGCAACAGGGATTTAGAAGAGAAGGGGAAAGTGATTTGGTACAGAAAATAGGAAAGAAAGAGATCCCTTGTGCGGCAAGGAAGGGGAACGTGCAAGGGTGGTGCGGTAAGGATCTTTGACTGGGATTAATCTTCTAGAAACATGTAATTAAGTGTCCTAGAATATGTAGGAAGCCCCCTTGTGGCTCGAAATTACGTAAATTCAGATTAGGACCAAATCAGGAAACTTGGCTAACATTCCTTCTTCTTGTAGGAATCCTTAATCGTGTAGGAATCATTCTTCTTTTAGGAATCCTTCTTCTTTTAGGAACCCTTCTTCTTTTAGAATCTTTGACTTAAGTCTTCAAGCACATTCCTATCCTTCTTGAACATCAATTTCGTCCATCCACCTTGCTCCAAGCATGTGATATCCATTCCAAGCCCAAAACTGCTCCAAAATGCACTTTCTTGCCATTTTAGCCTTTGGACCTACAAACACATGAAAATAGCTTAAAATACTAAAATAACTAAGAACTAACAACCTAAATGCAAGGAAACAAGTTAACTAAGTCGCATAAATATGCTCCTATCATTCTTCAACAATCAACACTCTTAAACTCGTTTTCACTTCTTTTCAACTATTTTTCTTTCTTCTTCTTTTCTTTCTTTTCTTTTCTTCTTTTCACACATTTTTCTCTTCTTTTCTTTTCTTTTGAAACCCAAAACGTACAATTGAGCTTAAAACAACCATTCCCTCCCCCACACTTGATTTACTGCATAATGTAGATCAAAAGGAATTCATTTTAAGTCATGCTTACTATCCTTTGAGAACAAGGGTATAGACCTTTCTAAACTAGGCTAGGTAGGGTTAATGTGGTTAACAAAAAATATAAGTTAACAAGGCTCACAGGGGTTAAACCTACAAAACATATGAAAAAAAGGGTACAGCTGTTTGGCTATGGTGGTTCACTAAACAACTTCATCTTGATATGTGTTATGCAATTCAATGTCATGTTTTGAATGAAACGGATACAAGTTCTAGCATTTGGTTCTATCATGATACAAATGCATTCTAAGTAGCAACCAAGCAAAGAATAATGAGATCATGCAACGACTTTAGAAAACAAAGAATCACAGATTAATAACTCTCCAAAGAAGGTATAGGCTCAAGTCTCACAGGGATGTAGTGTTAGTTTGAGTTCCTTCCTTCAAGCATGTTACAAAAACTGATTTTATCCTTTTGTGATCACATGTGAATTCGTAAACAACAACTACAAGTAAGCATAAACCAAGAGCATATCAAACTTCCATCCATGTTTGTAACTCCCTTTAACAGTCATGTAATTAAAAACCAAATCCTCATCATTGTGTTGGAAGGTACCCTAAGACACAAACACACAAAAACGACTCTAAAACAACTCTTTTTGGTATTTTTCAAGACTTTTTTCAAATTTTTTCAAATTTTCGTATGATTACTTCAAAGCACACTAAATCTCTCCAAAACACTCTAAAAACCCTTAAAAACAGTGAGAAACAACCTTAGAAGTGATAGGTGATAAAATCCCACGAAAATCATGAAAAAACAGCTTGTTTACTGATAGGAGCATATTTGTGTGACTTAGTTAGTGTGTTTTCTTGCATTTACTTAGTTATTTGTTGCTTATTTTAGTGTCTTAAGTCATTTTCGTGTGTTTATAGGTCCTAGAAGCAAAGTTGGCAAAAAGATGCAATTTGGAGCACTTTAGAGCAATTTTGGGCTTGGAATGGATATCACAAGATTGGAGCAAGATGGATGGACGAATTTGAAGTTCAAGAGAGGATAGGAATGTGCAAAAGAGTTGAAGAAATAAATCCAAGTCAGAGAAGATAAGGAATCAGCTACAAAGAAGGAGAATTATCCAAAACATTATCCAAAACTACCTTATCTTATCCTTATCTTATCCAAACCTAATTCCTATTGCAAAAGGGATTCAATTTCAGTTTAGGAGACCTAAAAACCTGATTTCTAGGAACCTTATCCCCTCCTACAAAGGTGCCGCACCTATCCCCTTCTAGAAACCCCAAAATCAGCCAAATAACACCCTTTCTAAAAGTCCCTAAAAAGATGGCGCCCCAAGCCTTCTAGATGCATGATCCAGCTGCACCTTTCTCCTAATTCCCTTTGGTTTTTGGCCTTCTAGATGTCCTATTTCCTGCTAGGATTACATAAACCTTTTCCCCTTAGGATTGTGATTTTATTTTCCTACACAAACTACATTTTGTAATCCTTTTCCTACATAACTTGTTGGTGCCGCACCCTCTCCCTATATATACATATTTTCTGCGCCACCAGCTATCATTCACATCTTTCTACACCACAAATCAGCCATACACTCTTGTGCCGCAGCTTGCAAGGAAGGAAGGACTCTGGAGCACTTTCTAGGTGTTTTCTATCTTTGTTCAATGTTTAAGTTTATTTATGTTTGTTTGCTTGTGGACATGAAGAACTAATTTCTTTTTAGTTAGAGGTGAATTTGAAGCCATGATTATATGTTTTATATGAATTGATTACGTCCAGTTATTGTTTCTTAAGACTAGAATGTGATTTGCTTAAACTGAGTTATTAAAACTTGTTTGTGTGTGTTAATTGGAAGTCGACACTTAATTTGCATGCATGAATTTGATGCTAGAGTATAAGGGAGTTTCACCTAATCGTTATGAACTTATATTCACAAGTAGTAAAGGTTGCTAGTCACAATCATGTTAAGTAAATCCTAGGCAAGACTATCATGCTGTCATAGTTATGAATGCCTCGTCAACGCTTACGATTTTCAAAGAACGTAATGACCTTTGATATGTTTTCTATCATTCTGTCATAGTTAGGAGACTTGATAAGGATAATTTGGTTGTAATGCGTCTTACATAAACCTTTTCCCCTTAGGATTGTGATTTTATTTTCCTACACAAACTACATTTTGTAATCCTTTTCCTACAGAACTTGTTGGTGCCGCACCCTCTCCCTATACATACATATTTTCTGTGCCACCAACTATCATTCACATCTCTCTACACCACAAATCAGCCATACACTCTTGTGCCGCAGCTTGCAAGGAAGGAAGGACTCTGGAGCACTTTCTAGGTGTTTTCTATCTTTGTTCAATGTTTAAGTTTATTTATGTTTGTTTGCTTGTGGACATGAGGAACTAATTTCTTTTTAGTTAGAGGTGAATTTGAAGCCATGATTATATGTTTTATATGAATTGATTACGTCCAGTTATTGTTTCCTAAGACTAGAATGTGATTTGCTTAAACTGAGTTATTAAAACTTGTTTGTGTGTGTTAATTGGGGGTCGACACTTAATTTGCATGCATGAATTTGATGCTAGAGTATAAGGGAGTTTCACCTAATCGTTATGAACTTATATTCACAAGTAGTAAAGGTTGCTAGTGTTGGAAATGTGCCCTAAAACCAATCATATAATGATACTTTACGGCCATTTCACATGTTAAACTAATCTGGTTTAATATAAAGAGCAAAGATTATTGTTTTAAGCCGTCTCATATAAATGTTATATGCTTAAACGATAAGTCCAAGGAATATGTAATAGGGAGAATGTGATCTAAACAAGTTAGATTCATGAGACCATTCTCTTTCGAATACATATCCTAAATGTTCCTGATCATAGGATTGCCAATTGGGCATTGACAGTCCGTCAAGATCAGTACGTGCTATGTCTTCTCTTAGGAAGAGTGACTGGTCTCGAGTCATTGGTGTGACTAACACCAAGACAAGTACGTAGGTGCTCAATAGAGAATGAGTCCACTGAACGCGATCAAAGAGGAGTTCTCACACTCATGTCACATGAGAACTCATAGTTGGGATAATGCAAAGTAGTCATTTGACCTGAGGCATCATAGTTGTCTTGTGGTTAGGTCCTTGATTTTTGACTATGTCAAAGTCACTCCGTCAAAGAGTGTCCACGGCATAGTTGGGGTTAAGCCACTTAGCCATGGAGGCAAGTGAATGCGCAACAAGAGATTTCTAACCTTCAAACGTTGAGGGAGAATCTCTAGCCAGAGTATGAATGAGATTTAGGAACTCGTTCCAAATCACATTCAAGGTAATCATTTAAGTAAGAGAATCACATTGGATAGTAGACATGAATAAAATATCAAACCAAACAATGTGGTCAAGAGTATTGTATTAGAGAAAGACCGTAGTGCATTGTAATCCCAAACTGAATAGGTTCTCCAACCTCTTCTGATTAGCTTGGGTAGCCATGACATACTGCTAGGTGTCACTCATGGCTTGTGGAAGCCCTGAAGATGTATAATCACTAAAGGGAGAATTGAAAGTAAGTTTCAATCACAATCGATTAGTAAGAGTTCTAATCGCCCACTGCCTCGCTAAAAGGAACCTAATGGATCGCACACCATGTAAGGTAATGATTGAAGGATACAATGGAAATGAGTAAGGATAATTAAATGGTTTAATTATTTATGGCTAGGATTAATTAATATGTTAATTAATCAAACGAATGAGTTCGTTTTAGACCTCGGGTTAGTTTTGGGCCTCAAGGCCCAATGGGCTTCGAATGTCAAGCCCATTAACATAAGTTGTATGACAACTTATTGACTAAATACCCAAAAGGGCCCAAACAGCCCATAGCCTTAAGGAGGCCGGCCATATAGAGAAGAAAAAGGTTTGTGGTTCTTTTAGTCACTTAATTGAAGGGACTATATAAAGAACTTTATAGCCAAAATTCATTTAGGGTTTCTTTTGGAGAAAATTGGAGAGAACATGTCTCTCCCTTTCTCTCTAGGAGGCCGGCCCCCTTGGAGGGGATTAGCTAGCAATCCTTCCTCCTCTAAGGTCACTCATCTTCTTCCTTCACCATCCTTGGTGTCGAAAATTAGAGGTCTCCTACCTTGGGGACTTTTGGAGAATCAATTCTTCCATCCATATCCATGGAGCCAAGGAGCAAGGAGACAAAGGAAATAAGGCCCTCACATGGGTGATTAACCTTTGCTAAGCAAAGAGGTGCTTCAAAGGTATAAAAGTTTCTCAACTCCTTTCTTTAAGATTTGAGTTGAGTCATGGTTCACCATAACTACTAGGCTTTGAATTTCATGGGTAATGTTTTGTTTTGAGTGCATACAAGCATGATTCCGCCTTTAATTGTTAATTGCATGCCATAGATGTTGCTCAAATGAACATGTTTTTCACAAATTTTCCTTCAAGTGGTATCAAGAGCCTAGGTCTAGTAGTTGGTGAATCCTTTTGGGTTTTGTAGTTCATAGTTTGTGATGTGAATGTTGTAATTGTTACAAGCTTTATTCTTGCTTCTTTGAATGTAAATTTTGTTAAAAAATTTGCCATCTCAAATGTTGTAGATGTAGTTCATATGAGCATGAATTTTGGAGCTAAAATTTGGTGCCATGTTTTTAGGGAAATTCGGCCAAATCCAAAGGGTGGATTTTTGGGTTCATGTTTGTCTTGTTAAAAGTGTTTTAAAGTGACATTAGGAACCCCTAAGTACCCTAGGATGTTAACCCTCTTTTATGTAGTGAAAATTTTGAATTTTATTGAGTGAAGACATTCATGGAGCTCTTATGAGTTTTCATGTGTGTTCTTCAATGTTCTTGATGTTCTTACCAAGAACAAAAAGTTTGGTGGTTTGATTCAAAGTTTTGGTTGTTTACATACAGTCTTTGTTTTTTGTTAGTTGGTGTGATTTTTATCATGAAAATGTGTTTGAAATTTGAAAGTGTGTTTGAATTTTTTGTACATGATTGGTACTTCTCTTACACACTCATACTTCTTTTACTATTCACACCATACCAATCACTTACACATTTCCATCACCTTTCAAACCTAAAAATCAACTCACACACATCACTCACACTACTCCTTGGCCGGCCACTCCTTCAAAGGGAGTACTTTTGGGGCTTTTATGCAATTACATAAAGTTTTGATACTTTTGTGTATTTGTACTTTGACCTGAAAGTTTACGTTTTTACGTAAAGGCCCAAAATCACTAAAGGACAAATTGTTTTGCTCCTTTAATGAAGTTTTTGTATTTGTTGAAATTTTTGGGTTCTTGTTGTAATTACATGAAGTAGTGGACTTTTGTGTTTTTACAAAGTGAGCCCAAAAGTTTGTGTTTTGCAATATAGCCCAATGGTTGAGGTTATTGCTTTTTGGCCCAAATTAGATTGAGAACAAAATAGTTTTGTATTTTTAAATGAGAATTGGATTTTCATTTATTTAGCTCTATTTAAATCAACTCTATGAATACAAAAACCAAATGAAAATGTTGCATTCAAGTTTAATTAGTTAAAGCGTTAATTAATTAAAGAAAGGGTGATTATGAACCTAACCCTATAATAATTGAGCTATGTGAAAGGCCGTCTCAAATTTGTTTGAACCATGGGAATGTGTAGATTAATTTTGGTTGTAATTTGATATGATCAAATGTTGTAAAAGAGCATAAGCTCTTCTTTACTTTAAAGTAATTTGTTTTGATCAAATGTTGTAAAAGAGCATAAGCTCTCCTTTACTTTGAAGTACTCCTTTCTTGTTTATTTGATTTGCATGAAATTGGAGTAGTTGGGTCCAATGCCCAATAGGAGAAACAAGCCTTAATATGATTAAATGCGTAACTAAAATCAATCTCCATCCCTAGACCGAGGTCCAACACTAGGCTCGTGTTGGATCGAATCAAAGGTTCATAGTCATCCTAAGGCCCTAAGGTAACTATATAGTCCATCAATGAATGCAAAGCTTATGTTAGTAGTACCATATACTCTTGCTTCAAAAACCGTTTTACAAGCTTAGTGGGAGTATCATATACTACTAAATCAATCAAATGGACCAATAGTTGTAATAGGACCGAATTGTTTTAATAAGATTAAAATAAATGCTTATATGTGATGAGACCTAAAACCCTCAACTAAACCATTATTAAGTTGATAAGCGTCAGAGTGCTTTGAACACTCTTTCGTGGCCTTCCACCGTGGTAGGCTCGGATCGTTTGTGACTCGTACACTGACTTCACCCTATCATAGGGGAGTACAAAGTGCGTGCTTACACTCTCGAAGAGTCTTATATGCATACATGATGTTGTGAAGGTAGGCAACGAGAATGATCAACATCATATCATTGTGAGGTTGTTCTTGAACCCCTACTCGAACTTGCATGGTGGGAATGACTTAACTAAGTGCAATGGAGCCAACATCATATCATTGTGAGGCTTCATTCTCTAGAGGCCAAATAAGATGGGTACTTACATTAGATGTAAATGAGTAAGCGTACTCTCTCATTATTATTGTTGCTAGCCAACATCATATCATTGTGAGGTGGGCTTGGTAATAGTGAGCCTCCCATACCCTACTAAGAGTTTTCTCCAAAACTCTCGAATTCCGATGAGGGATATGGAATTTGCTGAAAATAGTGGGTGGTGCTATTTGATTTAAAGACCCGGATCAAATGGCTTAAAATCAATCAATTTATATTCGTTATGTATTTATTTACCGATATATTTGCAAACGCTATCCAAAACTTGACAAAGAAAAGCCAAAAGCTTTTGTTTCCGGACTTGGTACAACAACCCCATAGATTGTCTTGAATGGATTGTATATTTGCCTAAGTAGTCTCATCCTCACAATTTTCCTATTGATAATGTATCATTGGAAGAACATGTTAGATAAGTCTATCATAAAAAGGACAACACAAACAACCAATGCTTATTCCTTTGTTGTATGAACACAGGAACTTATGAAGATTAACACAAAGACATGAACACTTTTAGTGTCATAGTTCTTCACTTACAAATCGTTGTATGAAGAAATAAGAGTTGCTTAGAACAACCCTTAGTTTATGCAAACACTAGTGCTTGTTTCTTTGTTACATGAACAAGGAACTTGGGAAGTAAGCACAAGGACATGGACACTTCATGTGCCATGATTCTTCACTAACAAATTGTTGTATGAAGAAATGAGAGTTACCTTGAACAACTCTTGAATGTTTGTAATCTTGTTTAGAACAAGATGGTTGGTTGACAAAAATAGTCCATCAACATGGACTTATGATGATTTTGAATCATTGAGTGTTGAAGTGTTAAACCACTTCACGAGACGGAAACTAGAGAAGGACTTCACCAATGAGTCCCTAACAAATGGTTCACTAAGTTTATAGTAAACTATATAGTGAACAATAACCGCACGCTCTCCAAATTGTTTGATGTGTTTAACACAATTGAAATAAGTTTCAAGAGAGACAGTGGGAGTTTAGGGACCATGACTATTGTAGTCATTGGAGCAGTCAAATGAAGAAAGCTAAATAACTCCAAGGGAACAAACTTTCTTTATGAAAGGATGGACATTGGAAGGGGTAAATGCAAGAAATGTCTTGCAAAGTGTCAAGAACACACCTTTCGAAGGTGTTGTAAATTGTACTTGAATAGTTCAAAATAGTTGGTTCTTCTACTTGAATGCTTGATTCCGTATTAGTAACTATGTTTTACAATCGTTGTAAAAGTGTGACTAATAAGAAGTAGAAGATTAATAAGAGAAGAGAAAGTGCTTCACATTCGGAACGTGAATCAAATATAGATCTCTGCGAAAGCAGGTAGTACTTACTTCCTCATATGAACTACCAAAGAAATTGGAAAAAACAAAGATTGTCTTTACATCCCAATTTGAATAAGGAACTTAATTCCGTCACTATAAGATATGGATGAATGTTTTGTTTGACAAAACATTGTTCTTTATTAATCAATGATTGGATTATTATAATCTAATTGATTGTCTCTATAGTAGAGATAATGTGGTAGTGTTAACTGTTTAGAATATGACGATGCTTAAAACCCAAAAGGTTGCAAGGTAGTGACTAATCCTAACTTAGTTGTGACACCTCTAAAAACATAAATTATGAGTTGGTCATAGATGGATACTTTGGATCGTTAGGTCCGGATCCAATGCCTTCTTGTTAAAATTGTATAGAGGCGAAATGTTCGAATCTTTATTCTTTAGGAAAGAAGAAAGAATCACAAAGTTGTTGAGGTTAATTCACTTAGATGTTAGTGGCACTTGTCCACAACATAATACTACTCATGTTGTATGACATTCACCGAAGATCGCTTTCGGTTGGACTATCGTTTAGTTTGAATAAACACAAGTCCGAATACTTTGCAAAAGGTTTCAAAGAATTCAAAAATGTAAGTTGATGAGTAAGACGTCTAAAGTATTTACCTCCTTAGATTTGATCCAAGGAAAATGAACACTTTAGAAGAGTTTCCTTGATAGAAATCTAGGAAAGTAGCATTATAAGATAACAGATTTCTCCATTTGGAGAATAATGAACTCGAATAAGACTTAGTTCGTTGGATGTTATCAATTACCTATATATATATATATATGATATATATATATACTTCTAAGACAATATGATTGTCAATTAGAAGATCTTCCAAAATTTTCATAACTCCATAGGATGTAATTGGAAAGAAAGATAAGTCTTAATCGTGTTAAGATTTGGGGTTGTGTGCTAATAAGCAATATTTGCTTGAGAACAATCTTGTGGGATATCCTTAAATTAACTTTTGGATATCACTTAGATAAACCAACTAATAAATGTTATTTGTTGGGTAGTTCATTGTAATCCTATAGTAGGATTTGCCTAAGATAGAGCAAATGAACGAGAGATAGAACTCAAAGAATGGGTTCTTTGAGTGACAAGATGATGATCAACAAATATGACAACCTAGTTCCTACACCATAAGCTCCAAATGTAGTTGAGAAGGATTTATAAACCGTCTCAGTTGAATGGTTTGAACTTTATGACTATGTCATAGAGTTAAACCTCTTAATTCGAAAGAAATAAGAATGAAAATCCTTATGACTACATTGAGTGTATATACAAGATATACTCAAGGAAATGGTATAGTACCATTTGACCCGAAATAGTGAAACCTTCGTAGCTAATTGGTAGCTTAAGGTGACTACAATCAAAGAGATTGGTTGACTTGGAAGAAACCATCTTTGACGTAGTCTTGGTTTTCATTAATTCCAGGATTGCTAACTACAACTAAACGGTGATTGAATGTTTGGACATAATATGGGTTTCCGAAACCATTACCAAGATAGTCTTGATAATATATGTCTAAAACTAAGAATCACAAGACGTGTAAGTTGTAAAGATCCATCCATCATGAATCTTAGCAAGCTAGTGGGAGCTGTAAACGTCTTATGATAGAAAGATCGAATCGTTTGATTTCTCATAAAGCTGTAAATGAATCTTTTGTTTACTAGGTTTACAAAAGATTAGTGGGAGTTAATTGTATTCCTAAATTTGAACATATATATATGATTTATTAATTTTAGAAATGAAAGGAATTCTTCTTCGTTAAAGTTATGACTTTAAACGTTCTATAATGATAGAATGTATATGGGAGACATAGTCTATAAACATGGGATGGAAATCTATAAGATAGATTTCAGGATATCATTTGATTATATCACTCCCTAATGATAGACAAAAGATGCTAGGAAGTTTCTCATGTGATGATAAACTCCAATCAGAATGACAATTCTAGTGAGACTAGGAAGTTGCTATTCTCAAAGGGAACGTACCCTTTGACTCCCAAAGAAATAATGCGTAAATAGAATACTTTATGTACAAGCAGAAATGTGATTTATGTATTTCATATTGTATGAAAAACATTGATATGAGTTGTACCAAGATCGGTACAAGATGATATCAATGCAAGCCCAGGATCAGAACCATGGCAACTGTCAAGTGAGTCCTTAAGTATTTAAGAAATACTAAAGGATAGATTCCTCAAGAATGAGGAAGAATTAGAGTAACGCAATGGAAACGTAAAAGTATTAGATTATGAATCTAATATCGTATCCATCACTGGATGTCTCTTCATTTTGAATGAAGAGATAATTGGATATCTCTTTATTATGACTGAAGAGATATTTGGGTGGAAACATTAAAGGTAATGACTTTAGTGTCTTCCATCATGAATGCAAAATATATATCGCCATATAGAAGTTTACAACAATGTTGTTTGGATGGGAAAGTTCATTTATGAACTCTCCATTCGGTTCCAACCAGAAAGTGTCTCTAGTGTGCCGACACTACGACACTAATGGGGCGATAGCTCAAGCCAGGGAATCAAGGTCTCATCAAGATCCAAACTCAAATGAGAGACTGAACCACATGATTAAGAATCATGTATAATGGTGATGTCGTTATTCTCAAGGTTGCTTCTATGGATAACATATAGATATCCATTGTCTAGGCCTACTACTCAGCCATTTTTGAAATGACTACAGAAGAGGTATCATCACTGATGACCAAGCTGATTGGCTCTAGTGCAAGTGGGAGATTGTTGGAAATGTGCCCTAAAACCAATCATATGATGATACTTTACGGACATTTCACATGTTAAACTAATCTAGTTTAATATAAAGGGCAAAGATTATTGTTTTAAGCCGTCTCATATAAATGTTATATGCTTAAACGATAAGTCCAAGGAATATGTAATAGGGAGAATGTGATCTAAAGAAGTTAGATTCATGAGACCATTCTCTTTCGAATACATATCCTAAATGTTCCTGATCATATGATTGCCAATTGGGCATTGACAGTCCGTCAAGATCAGTACATGCTATGTCTTCTCTTAGGAAGAGTGACTGGTCTCGAGTCATTGGTGTGACTGACACCAAGACAAGTACGTAGGTGCTCAATAGAGAATGAGTCCACTGAACGCGATCAAAGAGGAGTTCTCACACTCATGTCACATGAGAACTCATAGTTGGGATAATGCAAAGTAGTCCTTTGACCTGAGGCATCATAGTTGTCTTGTGGTTAGGTCATTGATTTTTGACTATGTTAAAGTCACACCGTTAAAGAGTGTCCACGGCATAGTTGGGGTTAAGCCACTTAGCCATGGAGGCAAGTGAATGCGCAACAAGGGATCTCTAACCTTCAAACGTTAAGGGAGAATACTCTATGATATGATTAAGAATCTCTGGCCAGAGTATGAATGAGATTTAGGAACTCGTTCCAAATCACATTCAAGGTAATCATATAAGTAAGAGAATCACATTGGATAGTAGACATGAATAAAATATCAAACCAAACAATGTGGTCAAGAGTATTGTATTAGAGAAAGACCGTATTGCATTGTAATCCCAAACTGAATAGGTTCTCCAACCTCTTCTTATTAGCTTGGGTAGCCATGACATACTGCTAGGTGTCACTCATGGCTTGTGGAAGCCCTGAAGATGTATAATCACTAAAGGGAGAATTGAAAGTAAGTTTCAATTCACAATCGATTAGTAAGAGTTCTAATCGCCCACTGCCTCGCTAAAAGGAACCTAATGGATCGCACACCGTGTAAGGTAATGATTGAAGGATACAATGGAAATGAGTAAGGATAATTAAATGGTTTAATTATTTATGGCTAGGATTAATTAATATGTTAATTAATCAAACGAATGAGTTCGTTTTAGACCTCGGGTTAGTTTTGGGCCTCAAGGCCCAATGGGCTTCGAATGTCAAGCCCTTAACATAAGTTGTATGACAACTTATTGACTAAATACCCAAAAGGGCCCAAACAGCCCATAGCCTTAAGGAGGCCGGCCATATAGAGAATAAAAAGGTTTGTGGTTCTTTTAGTCACTTAATTAAAGGGACTATATAAAGAACTTTATAGCCAAAATTCATTTAGGGTTTCTTTTGGAGAAAATTGGAGAGAACATGTCTCTCCCTTTCTCTCTAGGAGGCCGGCCCCCTTGGAGGGGATTAGCTAGCAATCCTTCCTCCTCCAAGGTCACTCATCTTCTTCCTTCACCATCCTTGGTGTCGAAAATTAGAGGTCTTCTACCTTGGGGACTTTTGGAGAATCAATTCTTCCATCCATATCCATGGAGCCAAGGAGCAAGGAGACAAAGGAAAGAAGGCCCTCACATGGGTGATTAACCTTTGCTAAGCAAAGAGGTGCTTCAAAGGTATAAAAGTTTCTCAACTCCTTTCTTTAAGATTTGAGTTGAGTCATGGTTCACCATAACTACTAGGCTTTGAATTTCATGGGTAATGTTTTGTTTTGAGTGCATACAAGCATGATTCCGCCTTTAATTGTTAATTGCATGCCATAGATGTTGCTCAAATGAACATGTTTTTCACAAATTTTCCTTCAGCTAGTCACAATCATGTTAAGTAAATCCTAGGCAAGAGTATCATGCTGTCATAGTTACGAATGCCTCGTCAACACTTATGATTTTCAAAGAACGTAATGACCTTTGATATGTTTTCTATCATGCTGTCATAGTTAGAAGACTTGATAAGGATAATTTGGTTGTAATGCGTCTTCCATTCAATTCAATGAACTAAGGAAAATCTGATGGTTAATTTGTGCAGTCACAGTTAACTTGGGGTGTTGTCATTCATGTCTAAAGGAATAATAACTGCAAATTGGTTCATATGCATATATCATGTGTGGAGAAGGACCCTCTAACTAGCCCTTCACCCTTCGTAATTCATCAAAATCGTTTTTCTAAAGTTTTTTTTTTTTATGCAAAGATTCTGTTTTTAGTTTTAAATTTGTCAAAAACAAATCCCCCTTTATTTTGAAGTGTTAGATTAGTTAAAATCTGTTTTGATTTGTGTTTTTAAGTGTCTTGAGTCAAGTTAAAACCTTATTTTTGTCCAAAGTAGTGTTTAGAGTCCAAAACTGCCCAGTTTGTGTTTTTAGACAGTTTTGAGTGTTTTTGTGCTGTTTTGAGTCTTTTGAGTTGTTTTAGTGTTTTAGAATTTAGTCTTGCATTCTTTGAGTCTAGTTTAGTGTTTTAAACTTTGTTTTTACGTTTTTGAGTCAGTTTCAAGTGTTTAGCAATCCCTCCTAATCCCCGGTCCAGAACGATCCTTACTTATACATATACTACAACTGTCAAAAAGAGGGTTTAATTTGTGTGTCAAGTTAATTTTCACATCAAATTTTGGCGCCGTTGCTGGGGATTAACAAATTTTTGCTAATCCCTTGTTGCCGTGTGTTTTTATTTCTTTTACTTTGATTTCTGATTTTTGTTTTTGTTTTCTTGTTTTAGGTACTAGTTTATGACTCAAAGTTCTCAAACAGTTCATGAGCATATCTTGGAGTTTGACGACGATTTTGAACTAACATTGAGAAGGAGGAGGAGGCATCCAGAACCTAGCGAACCTAGTTCAAGCTCAGAGGCCGAATCTGAATTTGAAGAAGAAGAACAAGCCATGGCTATGGATAATCGTACAATCAAGGAACTTTCAGCCTCGGGGTTGGCCAATGCCGCACCCCTTTGCATTCAATACCCCGCGACTACTCAAGGCAAGACCGTTGAGTTCGAATTGAAGTCAAGCTTGTTGCATCACGTCCCAAATACCATGGGCTGTCCATGGAAGATCCAAACTGAAGGAAAATTTGTGAAAAACATGTTCATTTGAGCAACATCTATGGCATGCAATTAACAATTAAAGGCGGAATCATGCTTGTATGCACTCAAAACAAAACATTACCCATGAAATTCAAAGCCTAGTAGTTATGGTGAACCATGACTCAACTCAAGAACAAAGTGAATTGAGAAACTTTATACCTTTGAAGCACCTCTTTGCTTAGCAAAGGTTAATCACCCATGTGAGGGCCTTCTTTCCTTTGTCTCCTTGCTCCTTGGCTCCATGGATATGGATGGAAGAATTGATTCTCCAAAAGTCCCCAAGATAGGAGACCTCTAATTTTCGACACCAAGGATGATGAAGGAAGAAGATGAGTGACCTAGAGGAAGTAAAATTGCTAGCTAATTTCCTCTAGGGTGGCCGGCCTCTTAGAGAGGAAAGAGAGCATTGTGTTCTCATCTTTTCTCCAAAAGAAACCCTAAGGATGAAATGGCTATAAAGTTGCCTTTATACCACCTCACAATGGAGTGGCAAACTTGCAATTAAGCCAAGTTCACTACCCCTCTCTATATGGCCGGTTTTCCCATGCCTTTGGGCTGTTTTGGGCTTCTTGAATTTTGGTTGTTAAGTTGTCATACAACTTAAGCTAATGGGCTTGACGATTCGAAGCCCAATTTGGGCTTTAAGGCCCAAATCTAACTCAAGGTTTAAAACGAACTTATTCGTTTGATTAATTAACATATTAATTAATCCTTGCCATAAACAATTAAACTATTTAATTGTCCTTACTCATCTTCGTTATATCCTTCAATCATTACCTTACTCGGTGTGCGATCTATTAGGTTCCTTTTAGCTAGGCAGTGGGCGATTAGAACTCTTAGTAATCGATTGTGAATTATACATCTTCAGGGCTTCCACAAGCCATGAGTGACACCTAGCAGTATGTCATGGCTACCCAAGCTAATCAGAAGAGGTTGGAGAACCTATTCAGTTTGGGATTACAATGCAATACTATCTTTATCTAATACAATACTCTTGACCACATTGTTTGGTTTGATAGTTTATTCATGTCTACTATCCAATGTGATTCTCTTACTTATATGATTACCTTGAATGCGATTTGGAACGACTTCCTAAATCTCATTCATACTCTGGCCAGAGATTCTTAATCATGTCATAGAGTATTCTCCCTCAACGTTTGAAGGTTAGAGATCCCTTGTTGCGCATTCACTTTCCTCCATGGCTAAGTGGCTTAACCCCAACTATGCCGTGGACACTCTCTGACGGAGTGACTTTGACATAGTCAAAGATCAAGGACCTAACCACAAGACAACTATGATGCCTCAGGTCAAATGACTACTTTGCATTATCCCAACCATGAGTTCTTATGTGACATGAGTATGAGAACTCCTCGTTGATCGCGTTCGGTGGACTCATTCTCTATTGAGCACCTACGTACTTGTCTTGGTGTCAATCACACCATTGACTCGAGACCAGTCATCCTCCCTAAGAGAAGACATAGCACGTACTGATCTTAACGGACTGTCAATGCCCAATTGGCAATCCTATGATCAGGAACATTTAGGATATGTATACGAAAGAGAATGGTCTCAAGAATCTAACTTCTTTAGATCTCATTCTTCCTATTACATATTCCTTGGACTTATCGTTTAAGCATATAACATTTATATGAGACGGCTTAAAACAATAATCTTTGCCCTTTATATTAAACTAGATTAGTTTAACATGTGAAATGTCCGTAAAGTATCATCATATGGTTGGTTTTAGGGCACATTTCCAACAATCTCCCACTTGCACTAGAGCCAATCAGCTTGGTCATCAGTGATGATACCTCTTCTGTAGTCATTTCAAAAATGGCTGAGTAGTAGGCCTAGACAATGGATATCTATATGTTATCCATAGAAGCAACCTTGAGAATAACGACGTCACCATTATACATGATTCTTAATCATGTGGTTCAGTCTCTCATTTGAGTTCGGATCTTGATGAGACCTTGATTCCCTGGCTTGAGCTATTGCCCCATTAGTGTCATAGTGTCGGTACACTAGAGACACTTTCTGGTTGGAATCGAGTAGAGAGTTCATAAATGAACTTTCCCATCCAAACAACATTGTTGTAAACTTCTATATGGCGATATATTTTGCATTCATGATGAAACACACTAAAGTCATTACTTTTAATGTTTCCACCCAAATATCTCTTTAGTCATAATAAAGAGATATCCAATTATCTCTTCATTCAAAATGAAGAGACATCCAGTGATGGATACGATATTAGATTCATAATCTAATACTTTTACGCTTCCATTATGTTACTCTAATTCTTCCTCATTCTTGAGGAATCTATCCTTTAGTATTTCTTAAATACTTAAGGACTCACGTGACAGTTGCCATGGTTCTGATCCTGGACTTGCATTGATATCGTCTTGTACCGATCTTGGTACAACTCATATCAATGTTTTTCATACAATATGAAATACATAAATCACCTTTCTGCTTGTACATAAAGGATTCTATTTACACATTATTTCTTTGGGAGTCAAAGGGTACGTTCCCTTTGAGAATAGCAACTTCCTAGTCTCACTAGAATTGTCATTCTGATTGGAGTTTATCATCACATGAGAAACTTCCTAGCATCTTTTGTCTATCATTAGGGATTGATATAATCAAATTATATATACTGAAATCTATCATTATAGATTTCCATCCCATGTATATAGACTATGTCTCCCATATACATTCTATCATTATAGAATGTTTAAAGTCATTACTTTAACGAAGAAGAATTCCTCAACTTAATATATCATATATATGTTTTAATTTAAGAATACGATTAACTCCCACTAATCTTTTGTAAACTTAACAAACAAAAGATTCATTTACATCTTTATGAGAAATCAAACGATTTGATCTTTCTCTCATAAGACGCTTACAGCTCCCATTAGCTTGCTAAGATTCATGATGGATGGATCTTTACAACTTACACGTCTTGTGATTCTTAGTTTTAGACATATATTATCAAGACTATCTTGGAAATGGTTACGGAAACCCATATTATGTCCAAACATTCAATCACCGTTTAGTTGTAGTTAGCAATCCTCGAATTAATGGAAACCAAGACTACGTCAAAGATGGTTTCCTCCAAGTCAACCAATCTCTTTGATTGTAGTCACCTTAAGCTACCAATTAGCTACGAAGGTTTCATTATTTCGGGTCAAATGGTACTATACCATTTCCTTGAGTATATGTTGTATATACACTCAATGTACTCATAAGGATTTTCATTCTTATTTCTTTCGAATTAAGAGGTGTAACTCTATGACATAGTCATAAAGTTCAAACCATTCAACTGAGACGGTTTATAAATCCTTCTCAACTACATTTGGAGCTTGTGGTGTAGGAACTAGGTTTTTATATTTGTTGATCATCATCTTGTCACTCAAACAAATATTGCTTATTAGCACACAACCCCAAATCTTAACACGATTAAGACTTATCTTTCTTTCCAACTACATCCTATGGAGTTATGAAAATTTTGGAAGATCTTCTAATTGACAATCATATTGTCTTAGAAGTATATGTATATATCATATATATATGGGTAATTTGATAACATCTAACGAACTACATCCTTTTAGAGTTTGTTCTTCTCCCAATGGAGAATTCCATTATCTTATGATGCTACTTTCCTTGATTTCTATCAAGGAAACTCTTCTAAAGTGTTATATTTCCTTGGATCAAATCTAAGGAGGTAAATACTTTAGACGTCTTACTCATCAACTTACATTCTTGAATTCTTTGAAACCTTTTGCAAAGTATTCGGACTTTTGTTTATTCAAAATAAACGATAGTCCAACCGAGAGCGATCTTCGGTGAATGTCATACAACATGAGTAGTATTATGTTGTGGACAAGTACCACTAACATCTAAGTGAATTAACCTCAACAACTTTGTGATTCTTTCTTCTTTCCCAAAGAATAAAGATTCGAACATTTCGCCTCTATACAATTTTAACAAGAAGGCATTGGATCCGGACCTAACGATCCAAAGTATCCATCTATGACCAACTCGTAATTTATGTTTTTAGAGGTGTCACAACTAAGTTGGGACTAGTCACTACCTTGCAACCTTTTGGGTTTTAAGCATCGTCATATTCTAAACAGTTAACATTACCACATTTTCTCTACTATAGAGACAATCAATTAGATTACAATAATCCAATCTTTGATTAATAAAGAACAATGTTTTGTCAAACAAAACGTTCATCCATCTCTTATAGTGACGGAATTAAGTTCCTTTATTCAAACTGGAATGTAAAGACAATCTTTGTTTTTCCAACTCCCTTGGTAGTTCATATGAGGAAGTAAGTACTATCTGCTTTCGCAGAGATCTATATTTGATTCACGTTCTGAATGTGAAGCACTTTCTCTTCTTTCATTAATCTTCTACTTCTTATTAGTCACACTTTTACAACGATTGTAAAACATAGTTACTAATACGGAATCAAGCATTCAAGTAGAAGAACCAACTGTTTTGAACTATTCAAGAACAATTTACAACACCTTCGAAAGGTGTGTTCTTAACACTTGCAAGACATTTCTTGCATTTACCCCTTCCAATGTCCATCCTTTCATAAAGAAAGTTTGTTCCCTTGGAGTTATTTAGCTTTCTTCATTTGACTTCTCCAATGACTACAATGGTCATGGTCCCTAAACTCCCACTGTCTCTCTTGAAACTTATTTCAATTGTGTTAAACACATCAAACAATTTGGAGAGCGTGCGGTTATTGTTCACTATATAGTTTACTATAAACTTAGTGAACTATTTGTTAGGGACTCATTGGTGAAGTCCTTCTCTAGTTTCCGTCTCGTGAAGTGGTTTAACACTTCTACACTCAATGATTCAAAATCATCATAAGTCCATGTTGATGGACTATTTTTATCAACCAACCATCTTGTTCTAAACAAGATTACAAACATTCTAAAGTTGTTCAACGCAACTCTCATTTCTTCATACAACAATTTGTAAGTGAAGAATCATGGCACATGAAGTGTCCATGCCCTTGTGCTTACTTCTCAAGTTCCTTGTTCATTTAACAAAGAAACAAGCACTAGTGTTTGCATAAACCAAGGGTTGTTCTAAGCAACTCTTATTTCTTCATACAACGATTTGTAAGTGAAGAACTATGACACAAAAAGTGTTCATGTCTTTGTGCTAATCTTCATAAGTTCCTTTGTTCATACAACAAAGGAATAAGCATTGGTTGTTTGTGTTGTCCTCTTTATGATAGACATATCTAACATGTTCTTCCAATGATACATTATCAATAGGAAAATTGTGAGGATGAGACTACTTAGGCACATATACAATCCATTCAAGACAATCTATGGGATTGTTGTACCAAGTCCGGAAACTAAAGCCTTTGGCTTTTCTTTGTCAAGTTTTGGATAGCGTTTGCAAATATATCGGTAAATAAATACATAACGAATATAAATTGATTGATTTTAAGCCATTTGATCCAGGTCTTTAAATCAAATAGCACCACCCACTATTTTCGGCAAATTCCATATTCCTCATCGAAATTCGAGAGTTTTGGAGAAAACTCTTAGTAGGGTATGGGAGGCTCACTACTACCAAGCCCACCTCAGAAGAATATCATATTGGCTAGCTTTAATAATAATGAGAGAGTACACTTACTCATTTACATCTCATGTAAGTGCCCATCTTGTTTGGCCTCTAGAGAATGATGCCTCCGAAGAATATCATATTGGCACCATTGCACTTAGTTAAGTTATTCCCACCATGCCAGTTCGTATAGGGGTTCAAGAATAGCCTCAGAAGAATATCATATTGGCCATACTCGTTGCCTACCGTCACAACATCATGTATTTATATAGAACCCCTCCTGAGTGTAAGCACATACTTTGTATTCCCCAGAACTGGGCGAAGACGGTGTATGAGTCACAAACGATCGGAGCCTACCATGGTGGAAGGCCACGAAAGAGTGTTCAAAGCACTCTCACGCTTGTCAACTTAATAATGGTTTAGTTGAGGGTTTTAGGTCTCATCACATATAAGTTTTCATTTTAATCTTATTAAAACTATTCGGTCCTATTACAACTATTGGTCCATTTGATTGATTTAGTAGTATATGATACTCCCACTAAGCTTGTAAAACGGTTTTTAAAGCAAGAGTATATGGTACTACTAACATAAGCTTTGCATTCATTGATAGACTATATAGTTACCTTAGGGCCTTAGGATGACTATGAACCTTTGATTCGATCTAACACGAGCCTAGTGTTGGATCTCAGTCTAGGAATGGTGATTGATTTTAGTTACGCGTTTAATCATATTAAGGCGTGTTTTTCCTATTGGGCGTTGGACCCAACTACTCCAATTTCATGCATATCAAATAAACAAGAAAGGAGTACTTCAAAGTAAAGAAGAGCTTATGCTCTTTTACAACATTTGATCAAAACAAATTACTTTAAAGTAAAGAAGAGCTTATGCTCTTTTACAACATTTGATCATATCAAATTACAACCAAAATTAATCTACACATTCCCATGGTTCAAACAAATTTGAGACGGCCTTTCACATAGCTCAATTATCGTAGGCTTAGGTTCATAATCACCCTTTCTTTAATTAATTAACGCTTTAACTAATTAAACTTGAATGCAACATTTTCATTTGGTTTTTGTATCCATAGAATTGATTTAAATAGAGCTAAATAAAATGAAAATCCAATTCTCATTTAAAGATACAAAACTGTTTTGTTCTCTACTAATTTGGTCCAAAAAGCAATAACCTCAACCATTGGGCTATATTGCAAAACACAAACTTTTGGGGTCACTTTGTAAAAACACAAAAGTCCACTACTTCATGTAATTACAACTAGAACCCAAAAATTTCAACAAATACAAAAACTTCAATAAAGGAGCAAAACAATTTGTCCTTTAGTGTTTTTGGGCCTTTACGTAAAAACGTAAACTTTCGGGTCAAAGCACAAATACACAAAAGTATCAAAACTTTATGTAATTGCATAAAGCCCCAAAAGTACCCTATTTGTAGGGTTGGCCTGTTTTGGATGAGAGAGGTGTCTTAAACTTTTGAATTTTTTAACAAAAGTGAAAGGTGATGGGTTGTAAAGGTGATGGGTTGGTTTGAAAAAGTGATTTCCATGAAACATGGTTCCATGAAACAAGGGAAAGTAAAGGTGTGTAAGAAAATAGGTATGGAGGTCCACACCTAGTGATGATTAAAAAAATATCATCCATCACTAAACAAAACTTTATAAACAACCAAACACCTTTTTGAATCAAAATTCCCAACCTTTTTGTTCTTGCCAAAAACATAACAAGAACAATGAAGAACATCGATGAAAAACCCATAAGAGCTCCATGAACATTTTTCACCCAAAGACACCCAAAAAAACTCTCAAACTTGAGGGAAAAAACATATTACCATACTAGGGTACTTAGGGGTTCCTAATGTCACTTTAAAACACTTTTAACAAGACAAACATGAACCCAAAAATCCACCATTTGGATTTGGCCGAATTTCCCCAAAAACATGGCACCAAATTTTAGCTCCAAAATTCATGCTCATATGAACTACATCTACAACATTTGAGATGGCAAATTTTCTAACAAAATTTACATTCAAAGAAGCAAGAATAAAGCTTGTAACAATTACAACATTCAAATCACAAACTATGAACTACAAAACCCAAAAGGATTCACCAACTACTAGACCTAGGCTCTTGATACCACTTGAAGGAAAATTTGTGAAAAACATGTTCATTTGAGCAACATCTATGGCATGCAATTAACAATTAAAGGCGGAATCATGCTTGTATGCACTCAAAACAAAATATTACCCATGAAATTCAAAGCCTAGTAGTTATGGTGAACCATGACTCAACTCAAGAACAAAGTGAATTGAGAAACTTTATACCTTTGAAGCACCTTTTTGCTTAGCAAAGGTTAATCACCCATGTGAGGGCCTTCTTTCCTTTGTCTCCTTGCTCCTTGGCTCCATGGATATGGATGGAAGAATTGATTCTCCAAAAGTCCCCAAGATAGGAGACCTCTAATTTTCGACACCAAGGATGATGAAGGAAGAAGATGAGTGACCTAGAGGAAGTAAAATTGCTAGCTAATTTCCTCTAGGGTGGCCGGCCTCTTAGAGAGGAAAGAGAGCATTGTGTTCTCATCTTTTCTCC
Organism: Heteromeles arbutifolia; assembly: GCA_024362995.1. Taxonomy (NCBI): domain Eukaryota; kingdom Viridiplantae; phylum Streptophyta; class Magnoliopsida; order Rosales; family Rosaceae; genus Heteromeles; species Heteromeles arbutifolia. The sequence goes on from JANCRC010000012.1 coordinate 23,210,962, forward strand.
AAAAGAAACCCTAAGGATGAAATGGCTATAAAGTTGCCTTTATACCACCTCACAATGGAGTGGCAAACTTGCAATTAAGCCAAGTTCACTACCCCTCTCTATATGGCCGGTTTTCCCATGCCTTTGGGCTGTTTTGGGCTTCTTGAATTTTGGTTGTTAAGTTGTCATACAACTTAAGCTAATGGGCTTGACGATTCGAAGCCCAATTTGGGCTTTAAGGCCCAAATCTAACTCAAGGTTTAAAACGAACTTATTCGTTTGATTAATTAACATATTAATTAATCCTTGCCATAAACAATTAAACTATTTAATTGTCCTTACTCATCTTCGTTATATCCTTCAATCATTACCTTACTCGGTGTGCAATCCATTAGGTTTCTTTTAGCTAGGCAGTGGGCGATTAGAACTCTTAGTAATCGATTGTGAATTGAAACTTACTTTCAATTCTCCCTTTAGTGATTATACATCTTCAGGGCTTCCACAAGCCATGAGTGACACCTAGCAGTATGTCATGGCTACCCAAGCTAATCAGAAGAGGTTGGAGAACCTATTCAGTTTGGGATTACAATGCAATACGGTCTTTCTCTAATACAATACTCTTGACCACATTGTTTGGTTTGATAGTTTATTCATGTCTACTATCCAATGTGATTCTCTTACTTATATGATTACCTTGAATGCGATTTGGAACGACTTCCTAAATCTCATTCATACTCTGGCCAGAGATTCTTAATCATATCATAAAGTATTCTCCCTCAACGTTTGAAGGTTAGAAATCCCTTGTTGCGCATTCACTTTCCTCCATGGCTAAGTGGCTTAACCCCAACTATGCCGTGGACACTCTCTGACGGAGTGACTTTGACATAGTCAAAGATCAAGGACCTAACCACAAGACAACTATGATGCCTCAGGTCAAATGACTACTTTGCATTATCCCAACCATGAGTTCTCATGTGACGTGAGTATGAGAACTCCTCGTTGATCGCGTTCAGTGGACTCATTCTCTATTGAGCACCTACGTACTTGTCTTGGTGTCAATCACACCATTGACTCGAGACCAGTCATCCTCCCTAAGAGAAGACATAGCACGTACTGATCTTAACGGACTGTCAATGCCCAATTGGCAATCCTATGATCAGGAACATTTAGGATATGTATACGAAAGAGAATGGTCTCATGAATCTAACTTCTTTAGATCTCATTCTTCCTATTACATATTCCTTGGACTTATCGTTTAAGCATATAACATTTATATGAGACGGCTTAAAACAATAATCTTTGCCCTTTATATTAAACTAGATTAGTTTAACATGTGAAATGTCCGTAAAGTATCATCATATGGTTGGTTTTAGGGCACATTTCCAACACAAACAAGTATCTTAAGGAATTTGAAGTGGTTTGTTCGAGCATGACGCCCATCAAAGTCGATGGGAGCATTTTGATGATGAAGGCCTTTCCATTCTCTCTTTTGGAAAAGGCTAAAGATTGGCTTTATGAATTAGCACCCGGAACGGTCACTTCTTGGGAAAGCATGAAGAGGGCGTTTTTAGAGAAGTTCTTCCCCACTTCGAGAGTCATTCTCTTGAGGAAGAAAATTAGTGGAATTCAACAAAGCCAAGGAAAGACATTCCCAGCATACTATGAGCATTTTAAAGCCCTTGTCGCCTCATGTCCTCAACATCAAATGAAAGAAGAGCTTCTACTTCAATACTTCTATGAAGGACTTCTTCCCATTGAGCGACAAATGCTAGATGCTTCAGCGGGAGGTGCATTGGTTGACAAAACACCAATGGCTGCGAAGACCCTAATTGCCAACCGAGCATTGAATGCATAACAATACGAGGGACTTGGACAAAGAAAGTCCCCACGGCAGCAAGTCCATGAGGTAAGTTCCAATTCCGACATTCAAACTCAATTAGCTAACCTTACTTCCATTGTGACTCAGATGGCCGAAGGAATGAAGATACAAGGACCAAGTGTTTGTGGCGTGTGTTCTATGCAAGGACATCTCACTGACCAATGCCCTCAATTGATTGAGAATGGAGGTTGGGAATCTGCCAATGCCATGGGTTTTGGGAGTCAAAATCAGCCACGCAATGATCCATACTCTAACACTTACAATCCGGGCTGGAAAGATCATCCAAATTTCAAGTGGAGGGAACCTCAACAACCTCAACAACAAGGTGGATTTAGGCAGCAACCTCCAGGGTTCTATTCAAAACCATACGTGCCTACACAACCCCAAGCACAACCTGCCCAAACCAAATCAGGTACGTCCGTTGATAATGATCAGATTTTTCAATTACTAACTTCTATGTCACAGAGCATGCAAATTAGAGACAAAAAAAGGGATGATTTGGATAAGCGAGTAGGGCAGATTTCAGAGTTCCTAGGGCAATTCCAAGAACAAGGCAAACTTCCTAGCTCAACCATTGTGAATCCAAAGGGAGGATTTGAATCCGCCAAAGCCATTATGTTGAGAAGTGGAAAAGAAGTTGGAACCAACCCACAACCATCCAAATCAAGCCAAAAAGAGGATGAAAAGTTGTTGATTGAAGAGGAGGAACAAGCCAAACCCACGGCAAGGGGGGATCAACCCTTGCCGCAGCCATCTTTCACTGCCAAACCATCCAATTCGGCCAAGGTAAGTCCTAACTCAAATTTTTCAAATTCTATTCCACTAAATGTGCCCTTTCTTAGCAGGTTTAAGCAATCAAGGAAAGAAGAGAACGAAAAGGACATTCTGGAAACCTTTAGGAAAGTACAAGTCAATATTCCGCTCCTTGATGCAATCAAGCAAGTTCCAAAGTATGCCAAATTTTTGAAAGAGCTTTGCACAACAAGGAAAAGTATTTCAAACAAAGAGGTGGTCCAGGTAAGTGAGAATGTCTCCGCTGTTTTGCAAAGGAAATTACCCCCTAAATGCAAAGATCCGGGTAGTTTTACGATTCCTTGTGTTATTGGCAATACTAAGTTTGAACATGCGATGTTAGACTTAGGAGCTTCAATTAATGTCATGCCTTACTCAATTTATGCATCTATGAACTTAGGCGAGCTTAAAAATGATGGTGTTATAATTCAATTAGCCGATCGTTCTAACGCATATCCGAAAGGAGTTTTGGAAGATGTCTTGGTGCAGGTGGATAACTTGATATTCCCAGCAGATTTCTATGTTTTAGAGATGGGGGATTCACCCAATGTTACCCCATTTCTGATTCTACTTGGGAGGCCCTTCATGAAAACAGCACGTACCAGGATCGATGTGTTCAAAGGGACTTTAACAATGGAATTTGATGGGGAAGTGATTGATTTCAATCTCTCTGAAACTATTAAATATTTGATGGGGAATTTGATGAGCATATTTGTGTGACTTAGTTAGTGTGTTTTCTTGCATTTACTTAGTTATTTGTTGCTTATTATAGTGTCTTAAGTCATTTTCGTGTGTTTATAGGTCCTAGAAGCAAAGTTGGCAAAAAGATGCAATTTGGAGCATTTTAGAGCAGTTTTGGGCTTGGAATGGATATCACAAGATTGGAGCAAGATGGATGGACGAATTTGAAGTTGAAGAGAGGATAGGAATGTGCAAAAGAGTTGAAGAAATAAATCCAAGTCAGAGAAGATAAGGAATCAGCTACAAAGAGGAGAATTATCCAAAACATTATCCAAAACTACCTTATCTTATCCTTATCTTATCCAAACCTAATTCCTATTGCAAAAGGGATTCAATTTCAGTTTAGGAGACCTAAAAACCTGATTTCTAGGAACCTTATCCCCTCCTACAAAGGTGCCGCACCTATCCCCTTCTAGAAACCCCAAAATCAGCCAAATAACACCCTTTCTAGAAGTCCCTAAAAAGGTGGCGCCCCAAGCCTTCTAGATGCATGATCCAGCCGCACCTTTCTCCTAATTCCCTTTGGTTTTTGCCCTTCTAGATGTCCTATTTCCTGCTAGGATTACATAAACCTTTTCCCCTTAGGATTGTGATTTTATTTTCCTACACAAACTACATTTTGTAATCCTTTTCCTACATAACTTGTTGGTGCCGCACCCTCTCCCTATATATACAAATTTTCTGCACCACCAGCTATCATTCACATCTCTTTACACCACAAATCAGCCATACACTCTTGTGCCGCAGCTTGCAAGGAATGAAGGACTCTGGAGCACTTTCTAGGTGTTTTCTATCTTTGTTCAATGTTTAAGTTTATTTATGTTTGTTTGCTTGTGGACATGAGGAACTAATTTCTTTTTAGTTAGAGGTGAATTTGAAGCCATGATTATATGTTTTATATGAATTGATTACGTCCAGTTATTGTTTCTTAAGACTAGAATGTGATTTGCTTAAACTGAGTTATTAAAACTTGTTTGTGTGTGTTAATTGGGGGTCGACACTTAATTTGCATGCATGAATTTGATGCTAGAGTATAAGGGAGTTTCACCTAATCGTTATGAACTTATATTCACAAGTAGTAAAGGTTGCTAGTCACAATCATGTTAAGTAAATCCTAGGCAAGAGTATCATGCTGTCATAGTTACGAATGCCTCGTCAACACTTATGATTTTCAAAGAACGTAATGACCTTTGATATGTTTTCTATCATGCTGTCATAGTTAGGAGACTTGATAAGGATAATTTGGTTGTAATGCGTCTTACATAAACCATTTCCCCTTAGGATTGTGATTTTATTTTCTACATAATCCTTTTCCTACATAACTTGTTGGTGCCGCACCGTCTCCCTATATATACATATTTTCTGCGCTACCAGCTATCATTCACATCTCTCTACACCACAAATCAGCCATACACTCTTGTGCCGCAACTTGCAAGGAAGGAAGGACTCTGGAGCACTTTCTAGGTGTTTTCTATCTTTGTTCAATGTTTAAGTTTATTTATGTTTGTTTGCTTGTGGACATGAGGAACTAATTTCTTTTTAGTTAGAGGTGAATTTGAAGCCATGATTATATGTTTTATATGAATTGATTACGTCCAATTATTGTTTCTTAAGACTAGAATGTGATTTGCTTAAACTGAGTTATTAAAACTTGTTTGTGCGTGTTAATTGGGGGTCGACACTTAATTTGCATGCATGAATTTGGTGCTAGAGTATAAGGGAGTTTCACCTAATCGTTATGAACTTATATTCACAAGTAGTAAAGGTGTCTAGTCACAATCATGTCAAGTAAATCCTAGGCAAGAGTATCATGCTGTCATAGTTACGAATGCTTCGTCAACACTTATGATTTTCAAAGAACGTAATGACCTTTGATATGTTTTCTATCATGCTATCATAGTTAGGAGACTTGATAAGGATAATTTGGTTGTAATGTGTCTTACATAAACCTTTTCCCCTTAGGATTGTGATTTTATTTTCCTACACAAACTACATTTTGTAATCCTTTTCCTACATAACTTGATGGTGCCGCACCCTCTCCCTATATATACATATTTTCTGCACCACCAGCTATCATTCACATCTCTCTACACCACAAATCAGCCATACACTATTGTGCCGCAGCTTGCAAGGAAGGAAGGACTCTGGAGCACTTTCTATGTGTTTTCTATCTTTGTTCAATGTTTAAGTTTATTTATGTTTGTTTGCTTGTGGACATGAGGAACTAATTTCTTTTTAGTTAGAGGTGAATTTGAAGCCATGATTATATGTTTTATATGAATTGATTACGTCCAGTTATTGTTTCTTAAGGCTAGAATGTGATTTGCTTAAACTGAGTTATTAAAACTTGTTTGTGTGTGTTAATTGGGGGTCGACACTTAATTTGCATGCATGAATTTGATGCTAGAGTATAAGGGAGTTTCACCTAATCGTTATGAACTTATATTCACAAGTAGTAAAGGTTGCTAGTCACAATCATGTCAAGTAAATCCTAGGCAAGAGTATCATGCTGTCATAGTTACGAATGCCTCGTCAACACTTATGATTTTCAAAGAACGTAATGACCTTTGATATGTTTTCTATCATGCTGTCATAGTTAGGAGACTTGATAAGGATAATTTGGTTGTAATGCGTCTTACATAAACCTTTTCCCCTTAGGATTATGATTTTATTTTCCTACACAAACTGCATTTTGTAATCCTTTTCCTACATAACTTGTTGGTGCCGCACCCTCTCCCTATATATACATATTTTCTGCACCACCAGCTATCATTCACATCTCTCTACACCACAAATCAGCCATACACTCTTGTGCCGCAGCTTGCAAGGAAAGAAGGACTCTGGAGCACTTTCTAGGTGTTTTCTATCTTTGTTCAATGTTTAAGTTTATTTATGTTTGTTTGCTTGTGGACATGAGGAACTAATTTCTTTTTAGTTAGAGGTGAATTTGAAGCCATGATTATATGTTTTATATGAATTGATTACGTCCAGTTATTGTTTCTTAAGACTAGAATGTGATTTACTTAAACTGAGTTATTAAAACTTGTTTGTGTGTGTTAATTAGGGGTCGAGACTTAATTTGCATGCATGAATTTGATGCTGTAGTATAAGGGAGTTTCACCTAATCGTTATGAACTTATATTCACAAGTAGTAAAGGTTGCTAGTCACAATCATGTTAAGTAAATCCTAGGCAAGAGTATCATGCTGTCATAGTTACGAATGCCTCGTCAACACTTATGATTTTCAAAGAACGTAATGACCTTTGATATGTTTTCTATCATGCTGTCATAGTTAGGAGACTTGATAAGGATAATTTGGTTGTAATGCGTCTTCCATTCAATTCAATGAACTAAGGAAAATCTGATGGTTAATTTGTGCAGTCACGGTTAACTTGGGGTGTTGTCATTCATGTCTAAAGGAATAATAACTGGAAATTGGTTCATATGCATATATCATGTGTGGAGAAGGACCCTCTAACTAGCCCTTCACCCTTCGTAATTCATCAAAATCGTTTTTCTAAAGTTTGTTTTTTCATGCAAAGATTCTGTTTTTAGTTTTAAATTCGTCAAAAACAAATCCCCCTTTATTTTGAAGTGTTAGATTAGTTAAAATCTGTTTTGATTTGTGTTTTTAAGTGTCTTGAGTCAAGTTAAAACCTTATTTTCGTCCAAAGTAGTGTTTAGAGTCCAAAACTGCCTAGTCCAGAACGATCCCTACTTATACATATACTACAACTGTCAAAAAGAGGGTTAAATTTGTGTGTCAAGTTAATTTTCACATCATTTACCCCCCCTCCCCCCACACTTGAATCAAACATTGTCCTCAATGTTTCAAGCATAAACTCACAGAAAGCAAACAAATAACACAACTAACTAATCAAAGCAAAATGAAAGCAGTAAAGAGAAGGTTTTAGGATCGCAAATCTGGTTATTGGGTGATTCCTAGAACTTCCTACGTTGAATGTATGGGTTACCTCCCAAGAAGTGCTTGCTTTAACGTCGTGCAGCCGGACGATACCTCCATTTAAGTTTCCATGGAGCCCACGGCCTGGATGGGTATTTCCTCTACTTCATGCTCCTCAAGATGCTCGTGCATTGGGTCTATGAATGGTAAGGGATAGTGATCCTTCCTGATTGTGGCGTTGAACTTCCTAAAGTCAATGTAAACTTTGTTGAGTGAAAGGATCATATTTATGCGACTTAGTTAACTTGTTTCCTTGCATTTAGGTTGTTAGTTCTTAGTTATTTTAGCATTTTAAGCTATTTTCGTGTGTTCGTAGGTCCAAAGGGTTAAAGAGGCAAGAAAGTGCATTTTGGAGCAGTTTTGGGCTTGGAATGGATAGCACACGCTTGGAGCAAGGTGGATGGACGAAATTGATGTTCAAGAAGGATTAGGAATGTGCTTGAAGACTTACGTCAAAGATTTTGAAGAAAGGAATCAGTTTAGAAGAAGGAATGTTAGCCAAGTTTCCTAATTTGGTCCTAAGTCCTAAACCTTTCCCTATAGGGATGCCGCACCTCCTAGCACACTTTCCCTTCCTTGCCGCTGATGTGAAAATTAACTTGACACACAAATTAAACCCTATTGTTGACAATTGTAGTAAAGATGTAAGTAGGGATCGTCTAGACCGGGGATTAACTAGGGATGCTAATCAACAAATATAAGACGTAAAAACACTAAATTAGACTCTATAGACTCAAAACACTGAAAACAGCAACAAGCAATCAAAAAGACTCAGTTCTAGACCTAACAAGTGATTCCAACGAAAATCAAACTTAATTTGACTCAAAAAAACTAAAAGAAAACAGATTTCGACTCAAATAACTAGATTCAATGAAAGGGGGATTGTTTTTGACGAATTTAAAACTTAAAACAGAAACTTTGCATAAAACACTTTATAAAACGAATTTGGTGAATTGAAAAGGGTGAAAGGCTAATTAGAGGGTCCTTCTCCACACATGACATATGCATACAAACCAATTTCCAGTTATTATTCCTTTAGACTATGAATGACAACACCCCAAGTTAACCGTGATAGCACAAATTAACCATCAGATTTTCCTTAACTCATTGAATTGGATGAAATACGCATCGCAACCAAATTATCCTTATCAAGTTCCCTAACTATGAAAAGCATGATAGAAAAACATATCAAAGGTCATTAAGTTCTTTGAAAACCATAAGCATTGACGAGGCATTTGTAACTATGAAAAAAATGATACTCTTGCCTAGGATTTACTTAACACAATCATGACTAGTGACTTCCACTACTTGTAAATATAAGTTCATAATGATTAGGTGAAACTCCCTTATATTCTAGCATCAAGTTCATGCATACAAATTAAGTGTCGACCCTCAATCCACATACATAAACAAGTTTTGATAATTCATATAAGCAAATCACATTCAAGACTCAAGAAGCAATAACTGGACGTCATCAGTTCATATAAAACATGCAATCATGGCTTTGAATTCACTTCTAACTAAAAAAAATTAGTTCCACATGTCTAACATAGTTGAAAAGCAATCTAAAATAAACATTGAACTAAAACTAAGGATAGAAAAAACCCAGAAACACTCCAACACCCCAAAGTAGGCTGGGGCACTCCCTTGGATGGTGGCACGGCACAAAGCTCATTTTCTCCGTCCTTCCTTACTGCAGCACTTGATGAATTTCTATGTATATGGTGTGAATTGTGGTGGTGGATGGATGGAGGTGAGTTATGGTGATGGATGAGTAGTGAATGGTGCGGCAGAATGCATATATTTAAAAGGCTAGGGCACAACATGAATTTCTGAAGGAAAGGAATATGTATTTGGCACAATTCTTGAAGGAAAAGGACTATGGTTAGGCAAAAATCCAAAAGGAAAATGATTGGGAACTTGCGGCAGAAACTAGGGTCTTCTAGAAAGGGTCCAGGCGCCAGATTTTTAGGGCTTCTAGAAATGAGTGTTATGACATGTTTCTACAAGGAAAAGGCCTTCTAAAAACAGGTTTTCGGTGTCCTAATATAAAAGGGAGTCCCCCTTGTAGCTGGAATTAAGGTAGGATAAGATTAGGATATGATAAGGTAAGATAAGGTTAGTTTGGATAAGATAAGGTTGGATAAGGTTTTGGATAATGTCTCATTCTTCTGAGCTGATTCCTTATCTCCAATGACTTGAATTAATTTCTCTAGATCTTTTGCACATTCCTAGCCTCTCTTGAACTTCAAATTCGTCCATCCACCTTGCTCCATACATGTGCTATTCATTCCAAGCCCAGATTTGCTCCAAAATGCTCAAAATTGCACTTTCTTGCCACTTTTGCCATTTGAACCTACAAACATACGAAAATAGCTTAAAACACTCTTATAAATAGAAACTAACTAAGTAAATGCAAGGAAACAAGCTAATAAAGTCGCATAAATATGCTCCTATCAAATTCCCCCACACTTAGCTTTTGCTAGTCCTCGAGCAAAACAAAGAAAATAAAACACAACCTAAACCTTCCAACAATTGCCTTAGGGATTTCCAATGGTACATAACATGTTAACAATCATTACTTACATAGATTTTAGTTATCCCTACCCTCAAACTCATGCTTAATCGCAGTAATCACCAACTAGCTCTCATTTAATCAATTAAAACAACATTTTGAATGTAGTAACATGCCTTAGAGAATCCCTCAATTCCTCACAAGATATACTCTTTATTTTCACACAGATTTTTTGACTACACTCCCTACACTAGGTATATGTGAGAAGATTGATGTAAACATGTAGACTAACACTCACATATGTCATAACAAAGAAGGCACTTTCTGGAATTATTAATGCACATATGAATATGATCTCATGAACAGAATGCTACTACTTAGATGCAAGAACCATAGATACCATATGCTCATACCAATTCCAAACTCCACATATTGATACACATAACAATCAAGATAGAAGTCCAAGGGTTGTAATGGGGCTAAGGTATTGGCTAACAAACAAAGGTAAGGATAAACAAAGGTTCTCAAAGAAACAGTAAACAAAGCAATGAAATCAACACTTAGAATTCACTTTTGAATGCAGAAACCATTTTTGAACACAAAGGGAAGATTCATACGTCACGTAGGGCCAGATTCAAACTTTTGGACCCTTTCTTCAACAACCACTACTTTTGAACTCAATCTTACTTCTTTTCAACCCTTTTTTCATTCTTTTCACAACTTTTTCTTTTCTTTTTTTCTTTTTCCACATTTTTTTTTTCTTTTTCTTCTCTCTTTTGAAACAAACTCTACCCCAAAAGAACAAATCCTTCCCCCACACTTGTTTTTCTGCAAATTGTAGATCAAAAGGAATTCCCTCTAAGTCATGCTTCACTATCCTTTAAGAACAAGGGTATGGATAGTCCTATACTAGGCTAGGTAAGGATATTGTGGACTAACAAACAAAATAGGCTAACTAAGGCTCAAAGGGGTTAAACCTACAATACATATGCAAGGGATAAGGCTTTTTGGCTCTAGTTTAACTAAACAACTTCATCTTGTTATTTGTTATGCAATCAATTTTATGCTTTGAATGAAACGGGCATGAGTTCTAGTATTTGGATCTATAATGATGAAAACGCATTCTAAGTAGCAACCAAGCAAAGAAATAATGAGATCATGCAACGACTTTAGAAAACAAGAATATCAAGATTAATAACTCTCCAAATAACGTATAGGCTCAAGTCTCTCAGGGTTGTAGCGTTAGTTTGAGTTTCTTCCTTCAAGCATGTTACAAAAACTGATTTTTTTTCTTTGTGATTACATGTGAATTCGTAAACGACAACTACAACTAACCATAAACCAAAGAGCATATCAAACTTGAATCCATGTTTGTAACTTTCTTTAACAGTCATGCAATTAAAAACCAAATCCTCATCATTGTGTTGGAAGGTACCCTAAGACACAAACACACAAAAACGACTCTAAAACAACTCTTTTTGGTATTTTCCAAAACTTTTTCCAATTTTTTTTTCAAATTTTCGTATTTTTCTTTCAAAACATATTAAAACAAACAAAAACACACTAAAAAGACTTAAAAACAGTGAGAAACAACCTTAGAAGTGGTAGGTGATAAAATCCCACGAAAGTCAATTAAAAACACATTGTTTACCCCCCCCCCCAACACTTAAACCAAACATTGTCCTCAATCTTTCAAACATAGACTCAGACACAAGCAAACAAACAAACAACGAACTAAGCATGGCAAGTATGGCAAAATAAGAGCAATAAAGAGTAGGGTTAAGAAACGCAAATCTGGTTATGGAGCCGAAGAGTCCTAGGTCTTCTTTATTTGAATGCATGGGTTGCCTCCCAAGAAACGCTTGCTTTAACATCTTCCAGCCGGACGAATCCTTCAATTATGCTTCACTAGGTCCCACGGCATGGAGTTGATCTTTGAATGGAAGGTGATACTTGAAATGATCCGGCAATGGTTTAAATTCTAGAGTGGGTACCTGAATCATTGAAATCAACATGTTAGTATAAAACAAAATTGAAATTCGGGGAGGTGGTTACCTATTTGCTCCGACAAAAACTCGAGGACAAACACCACTTCTTTAAAAGTTTTTAGAATGTTAGACATGGCCAGATTTAATGTGAGGGATGTGACTTGTCCTGTGTCATAAAATTCAACTTCTTTGGGCTTTGTTGTCTCATGAACATCCTCTTTGATGCATTCGACATATTCTCCAGCTACTTCTTTCTCTTGAATCATTCTTCTTGATGTACAATTCTCTTCGAATAGTTCAACACAATCTGAGACTTGTTGTGGTGTATCAAGAATTTGGGTACTACTTTGCACCTTTGGGAAGGCTTCCACAATGTCTTTTTCACTTTCTTCATTCTTGGAAATCATCAACCTGCGAGGAAAAGGGAGATTTGCTGGAATAGGGTTAGAATGAATTGAGTTTGGAAGGATATTACCAGAGTTGGACGGCCTAGGGACTCTAGGGGTTGCTACAATGGTTGTTCTACCTTTGCCGTAGGTGTGCCCTCCTCCTTTTCTTCTAGCAACAACAATTCATCCACGTTCGGGCTATGTTTAGGCTGTTCTGGGTCAGCTTTAACCTCCATATTTCTTCCCAAGGTGATGGCTTCAGCGATTTCAAAATCTCTCATTGGATTTACAACGATTGAACTAGGCAGTTTACCTTCTTCTCGAAACTGCCCAATGAACTCTGAAATCTGCCCTATTTGCTTCTTCAGGTCGCTCATCTCCTTGTTTTGATTCACTATTCGATTATTTTGATTTTGTAATCCCGGGCGCTACAGAAGTTAGTAATTGAATAGCTTGATCATTATCAAATAGCGGACCTGAATGTGGTTGGGAAGATTGTGGTGGTGGCTGTGATGGTGCATATGGCCATTGATAGAACTTATCAGACGGCTGCAAATATTCTTCTTGTTGTGAGCCCTGCGTCAAAGAAGTTAGTACATCAAGAATTTCATCATAATTCATAGACATACTAGAATTCGATTGGAATGGTTGTGGGGGATGCTGTGGTGGCTGCATAGGTCTTGAATAGAACTCCTCATCTTGCTGCCAATATCCACCTTGTTGAAATTGTTGAGGTTCCCCCCACATATAATCTGAATAATCTCTCCAATCGGAATTGTAAGTATTGGAAAACATGTTGTCCCTTGATTGGTTATGGCCTTGATAACCCCAAGCACCTCCTTTCGCAGTGAATTGAGGACATTGATGAGTTTGATATCCTTGCCCATAGGGCACCCTAAATGTAGAGACACTTTGCATTGTGGTCCTTTCGATATACTGCGACATTTGAGGAGTAAGATTCTCTATTTGAACTTGAATATTAACAATTGCCATGTCTTACTTCTCCAGTACCTGAAATCAAAGAAATAAAACTAAATCAAATATCAAAAGTAAAAGACACAAACAGAAACAAAGGGAGTAAGTATTCCCGCCTGTCACGCGGGTGACTCGGGTTCGATCCTCGGCAACGGTGCCAAAATTTGATGTGAAAATTAACTTGACACGCAAATTAAACCCTATTGTTGACAATTGTAGTAAAGATGTAAGTAGGGATCATTCTAGACCGGGGATTAACTAGGGATGCTAATCAACAAATATAAGAAGTAAAAACACTAAATTAGACTCTATAGACTCAAAACACTCAAAACAGCAACAAGCAATCAAAAAGGCTCAATTCTAGACCTAACAAGTGATTCCAACGAAAATCAAATTTAATTTGACTCAAAAAACTAAAAGAAAACAGATTTCGACTCAAATAACTAGACTCAATGAAAGGGGGATTGTTTTTGACGAATTTAAAACTTAAAACAGAAACTTTGCATAAAACACTTTATAAAACGAATTTGGTGAATTCAAAAGGGTGAAAGGCTAATTAGAGGGTCCTTCTCCACACTTGACATATGCATACAAACCAATTTCCAGTTATTATTCCTTTAGACTATGAATGACAACACCCCAAGTTAACCGTGATAGCACAAATTAACCATCAGATTTTCCTTAACTCATTGAATTGGATGGAATACGCATCGCAACCAAATTATCCTTATCAAGTTCCCTAACTATGAAAAGCATGATATAAAAACATATCAAAGGTCATTAAGTTCTTTGAAAACCATAAGCATTGACGAGGCATTCGTAACTATGAAAAAAATGATACTCTTGCCTAGGATTTACTTAACACAATCATGACTAGTGAATTCCACTACTTGTAAATATAAGTTCATAACGATTAGGTGAAACTCCCTTATATTCTAGCATCAAGTTCATGCATACAAATTAAGTGTCGACCCTTAATCCACATACATAAACAAGTTTTGATAACTCAGATAAGCAAATCACATTCAAGACTCAAGAAGAAATAACTAGACGTAATCAGTTCATATAAAACATGTAATCATGGCTTTGAATTCACCTCTAACTAAAAAGAAATTAGTTCCACATGTCTAACATAGTTGGAAAGCAATCTAAAATAAACATTGAACTAAAACTAAGGATAGAAAAAACCCAGAAATGCTCCAACACTCCAAAGTAGGCAGAGTGCGGCAGACTGAATGGTTAGTTCCCCACACTTGATTTACTGTATATTGTAGATCAAAAGGAATTCCCTAAGTCATGCTTCACTATCCTTTAAGAACAAGCGTATGGATAGTCCTATACTAGGCTAGGTAAGGTTAATGTGGGCTAACAAAGAAAATAGGCTAAATAGGGCTCAAAAGGGGCTAAACGTACAAAACAAATGAAAAAAAAGGTACGACTGTTTGGCTATGGTGGTTCACTAAACAACTTCATCTTGCTATGTGTTATGCAATTCAATATCATGCTTTGAATGAAACGGGTATGAGTTCTAGTATTTGGAACTAAAGTGATAAAACACCTTCTAAGTAGCAACCAAGCAAAGAATAATGAGTTCATGCAACGACTTTAGAAAATAAAGAATCATAGGTTAATAACTCTCCAAATGAGGTATAGGCTCAAGTCTCACAGGGATGTAGCATTAGTTTGAGTTCCTTCCTTCAAGCATGTTACAAAAACTGATTTTATCCTTTTGTGATCACATGTGAATTCGTAAACAACAACTACAACTAAGCATAAACCAAGAGCATATCAAACTTCCATCCATGTTTGTAACTTTCTTTAACAGTCATGTAATTAAAAACCAAATCCTCATCATTGTGTTGGAAGGTACCTAAGACACAAACACACAAAAACGACTATAAAAACACTTCAAAAACAGATTTTTTTCAAATTTTCTTATTTTTACTTCAAAACACACAAAAACACTTCAAAACAGTCTAAAAACACTTAAAAACAGTGAGAAACAACCTTAGAAATGATGGGTGATCAAATCCCACGAATTTGCATCAAAAACACTTTGTTTACTGCCCCCACACTTAAATCAAACATTGTCCTCAATGTTTCAAGCATAAACTCACACAAAGCAAACAAATAAACAACTAACTAATCAAAGCAAAATAAATGCAGTAAATCGACGGGTTTAGGAATGCAAATCTGATTGTGGGGCAATTCCTAGGTCTCCCTTCTTCGAATGCATGGATTGATCTTTGAATGGACGATGATACTTGAAGTGATCTGGCAATGGTTTAAATTCTAGTGTGGGTGCCTGAATCATTAAAATCAACAAGTTAGTAGAAAACAAAATTGAAATTGGAGAAGATGGCTTACTTGTTCGCTTCGACACAAACTCAATGACAAACACCACATCTTTGAAAGTTTCAAGAACTTTGCACTTGGCCAGATTGAATGTGATGGTTGTGACTTGTCCCGTGTCATAAAATTCAACTTCTTTGGGCTTTGTTGTCTCATGAACATCCTCTTTGATGCATTCTACATATTCTCCAGCCACTTCTTTCTCTTGAATCATGCTAGGTTCTTTAAGAAATTCAACACATTCTGGAATTTGATTTAGTGTATCAAGAATTGGGATACCACTTTGCACCTTTGGGAAGGCTTCCACAATGTCTTTTTCACTTTCTTCGAAATCATGAACCTGCGAAGAAAAGGGACATTTGGTGGAATGGGGTTAGAATGAATTGAGTTTGGAATGATATTACCAGAGTTGGACGGCCTAGGGACTCTAGGAGGCTACGGCAAGGGTTGTTCTACCCTTGCAGTAGGTGTGGCCTCCTCATCTTCTTCTAGCAGCAGCAATTCATCCACGTTCGAACTGTGTTTGGATGGTTCTGGGTCAACTTCAACCTCCATATTACTTCCCAAGGTGATGGCTTCAGTGATTTCAAAATCTCCCATCGAATTTACAATAGTTGAGTTGGAGAGTTCACTTTGTTCTTGAATTTGTACCATGAATTCCACTATCTACCCAATTTGCTTCTCCAAGTAGTCCACCCTTTTGTCTTGATTTTGCATTACTTTGTTTTGATTTTCTTGTGCCTGAGACAAATTGGTGAGTAACTTAATAAGCGTATTATTAACCTAAGACATACCTGAATTTGGTTGGGCAGGTTGTGTTTGAGGTTGATTTGGTGCATATGGCCATTGATAGAACTCCTCATATGGCTGCAAATATTCTTCTTATTGTGAGCCCTTCGTCAAAGAAGTTAGTACATCAAGAATTTCATCATAATTTAAGGACATACTTGAATTCGATTGGAATTGTTATGGGGGAGGCTGTGGTGGCTGCATAGGTCTTGAATAGAACTCCTCATCTTACTGCCATTATCCACCTTGTTGAACTTGTTGAGGTTCCTCCCACATATAATCTGAATAATTTCTCCAATCCAAATTGTAAGCGTTGGAAAACATGTTGTCCCTTGATTGGTTATGGCTTTGATAACACCAAGCACCTCCGTTTGCAGTGAAGTGAGGACGTTGATGAGTTTGAGCAGTGTGCATTGGGGTTCTTTCGGCTATCTAGGATAATTGAGAAGTGAGATTCACCAATTAAGCTTGAATGTTTGGAAGATCCATGTCTTACTACTCTAGTACTGGAAATCAAAGAATGAAAACTATATCAAATATCAAAAGTAAAAATAAAAGACAAACAGAAACGAAGTTAGCAACTAAAACAAAAGACACAAAAAAGAAACAAAAGGGGATTAGCAAAGTTGCTAATCCCCGACAACGGCGCCAAAAATTTGATGCGATGTAAAACAGCACACAAATTAAACCCTCTTGTTGACAGTTGTAGTAAAGATCCAAGTAGGGATCGTTCTAGGCCAGAGATTAGGAGGGATTGCTAATCTACTTAAAACTGACTTAAAAACAGAAAAACAAACTTAAAACACTTATCAAGACTCATAAGACTCAAAACAAACTTAAAAGACTCAAAATAGCTTAAAACAACCAAAAAGACTCAAAACAAACTCTACGGAGAAATTGGACGAATTCCTAACTTTACTTGACTCAAAACACTAAAAGATGATAAGAGCATATTTATGCGACTTAGTTAGCTTGTTTCTTGGCATTTATGTTGTTAGTTCTTAGTTATTTATGTATTTTAAGCTATTTTCGTGTGTTTGTAGGTTTAAAGGACTAAAGTGGCAAGAAAGTGCATTTTGGTGCCTTTTGGAGCAGTTTTGGGCATGGAATGGATAGCATATGCTTGGAGCAAAGTGGATGGATAAAATTGAAGACCTAAAGAGGCTAGGAATGTGTTTAAAAGAAGGAAGAATTAATTCAAGGAAGAAAAGGAATCCAGCAAGAAGAAGGATTGACTAGTCAAACTTACCTTATTTTGACTTAGTCAACTCTTAATCCTAATCTATCAAGGTTCCAGCTGCAAAGGAGTGTCCTAAATACTTTAGGACACTTAATTATATGTTTCCCCTTTCATAAACCCCTTGCCGCATATCTCCTTACTCTTTCTTCCAAAATCTACCACATAATTGCCTTTCCCTTTCTCTCTAGGACCTGCCGCACCTTACTTACCCTTTTTCCTATTGGGATTCTGATTTGTTACCCTTTTTCTGGAGGATTTGGAGTCCTAAACCTTTCCAATTTAATTTTAAGTCATGCCCTTTTCTTTCCCTTATAAATAAAGAGCATTGCCGCATATCAAAGCTCTTCCTAGACCATTCTACACCCTCCATCCTTCACCATAACTCACCTACATCCATCCACCACCACAATTCACCACTCAAACCTTCACCCAACCCTTGTGCCGCAGCAAAGAGAAGAAGGAGGACCCTTGGAGTGCTTGCTATTCAAGTTTGGATTGCTGGATCATTCTTAGGTGTAATCTATCTTTTGTTTTCAATGTTTAAGTTTATTTATCTTTGTTTTGCGAGTATGAGGAACTAAACCCCTCTTAGCTAGGGGGAATTTCAAAGCCATGAACATATTTGCAATATGAATTGATTAATTCCAGTTGTGATTTCATAAAGTATGAATGCAGTTTACTTAACTGTTTGATTGATAACTTATTCTTGTATGTTGATTGAGGATCGACACTTAGTTTGCATGCATGAATTTGATGCTAGAATGTAAGGGAGTTTCACCTAATCGTTACAAACTTATATTTACAAGTAGTGGAGGTCGCTTATAAACGATCGCGTTAAGTGAATTCCTAGCATAAGTATCATGCAGTTCATAGTTACAAGTGCTTTGTCAATGCTTATGATTTTCACGAAGCTTAATGATCTTTGCTTGTATCTCTATTATGCAGTTCATGTAGGGGACTTGTGAAGAATGTTTTGGGTTGTTGTATGCGTTGTCCGTCTAATTCAATAACTTAAGGAAAATCTAAAAGTTAATTAGTGCATCACGGTTAATATAAAGCATTGAGGTTCATAGTCTATTGAAAAAGCAACTGGAGATCAATTTGTATGCAAGTGTGTCATGTGTGGAGAAGGACCCTCTAGCTAGCCCATCATCCATCCAATTCACCAATTTCGTGCAAATCTGTCTAGTTCTAGTTTCTGTTTTGTTTTCACTTTAAATTCGTCCAAAACCCAATCCCCTTTACTTTCTTGTGTTAACTTAGTTAGAATCTGTCTAACTAGTGTTTTTAAGTGTTTTGAGTCAAGTTAAAACCAATTTTCGTCCAAAGTACTCCCTAGTGTCTGTTTTGAGTCTATTTGCTTGTTTTGTACTGTTTTGAGTCATTCTAGTTAGTTTTGAGTCTTCTCAGTTTATATTGAGTCTTTAGAGTCTCGTTTAGTGTTTTAAACTTAGTTTTGTGTCTTTGAGTCAGTTTCAAGTGTTTTAGTAATCCCTCCTAATCCCCGGCTTAGAACGATCCTTACTTACATCTATACTATAATTGTCAACAAGAGGGTTTAATTTGTGTGCTGTTTTACATCGCATCAAAAGACACAAGTTTAGACATATTCTAACTAATCTAACACACTTAATTAAAGGGGGATTGGGTTTTAGACGAATTTAAAGTAAAACAAGTAAACTAAAGACTTAGACAGATTTGGACGAATTTGGTGAATTGGATGGATGATGGGCTAGCTAGAGGGTTCTTCTCCACACATGACACACATGCAACACAAAATTGATTTCCAGTTACGATTTCGATAAACCACGAACCTCAACACCCCATGTTAATTAGGTACGCTTAAATTAACCCTCAAATTTTCCTTATGTCATTGAATTGGACAGAAATAGCGCATCGCAATCAAATTATGCTTCAAAAGTTCCCCACAAGAAAGCGCATAATAGAGATACAATCAAAGATCATTAAGCTTTATGAAAATCATAAGCATTGACAAGGCATTCGTAACTATGAAAGCGCATGATACTCCTGCTAGGAATTCACTTAACCCGATCGTTTATAAGCGACCTCCACTACTTGTAAATATAAGTTCATAACTATTAGGTGAAACTCCCTTATATTTTAGCATCAAATTCATGCATGCAAACTAAGTAGGCCTCCTTAATCAACATGCAAGAATAAGTTATCAATCAAGCAGTTAAGCAAATTGCATTCACAATTTATGAAATCACAACTGAAGGTAATCAATTTATATTGCAAGTATGTTCATGGCTTTGAAATTCTCCTCCAGCTAAAACGAGTTTCGCTCCTCATGTTCACAAAACAAAGATACATAAACTTAGACATTGAAAACAAAAGAATGAAAATGGCAAGCACTCCAAGGGTCCTTCTTGTTCTCTTTGTTGCGGCACAAGGGTGGAGTGACAGTTTTAGTGGTGAATTATGGTGGTGAATGGATGTAGGTGAATTATGGTGAAAGATGGAGGGTGGTTGGTGTATTTTTGGTGCGCTAGAATGCAATATTTTATAGGGCAAGGAAAGAGCACGACTTATTTAAATTTGGGAAAGGTTTTTACTCCAAATCCTAAGGGAAAAAGGGTAATTAAATTTAGAATCCAAGAGGAAAGAGGAAAAGAGATATGCGGCAGGATTTGGAGAAAATAGGAAAGTAGTGCACAGCAGGATTTTGGGGTGAATAGGAAAGAAAGGTGCGGCACCCCTTAGGGAAAGGTTTAGGACTTCTAGAACATTTATTTAAGTGTCCTAAATTAATTTGAGATCCTCCTTCCAGCTGGAAATTAGGTAAATTCGGATTAGGACCAAATCAGGAAACTTGGCTAACATTCCTTCTTCTAAACTGATTCCTTTCTTCAAAATTTTTGACTTAAGTCTTCAAGCACATTCCTAATCCTTCTTGAACATCAATTTCGTCCATCCACCTTGCTCCAAGCATGTGTTGTCCCTTCCAAGCCCAAAACTACTCCAAAATGCTCTAAAATGCACTTTCTTGCCACTTTAGCCCTTTGGACCTACAAACACACGAAAATAGCTTAAAATACTAAAGTAACTAAGAACTAACAACCTAAATGCAAGGACATAAGCTAACTAAGTTGCATAAATATGCTCCTATCAATAGTTTTCTTTCTTTGATTTTAGGTGCTGAAGAAGCAAGACATGGCAATTGCAAACATTCAAGCTCAATTGGCGAATCTTACTTCTCAATTGTCCCAGATTGCCGAAAGAACCACAATGCACACTGCTCAAACTCACCAACGCCTTTAATTCACTGCAAATAGAGGTGCTTGGGGTTATCAAAGCCATAACTAATCAAGGGACAACAAGTTTTCCAACGCTTACAATTCGGATTGGAGAGATTATTCAGATTATATGTGGGAGGAACCTCAACAGGTTCAACAAGGTGGATATTGGCAGCAACATGAGGAGTTCTATTCAAGACCTATGCAGCCACCATAGCCTCCCCCACAACAATTCCAATCGAATTCAAGTATGTCCATGAATTATGTTGAAATTCTTGATGTACTAACTTCTTTGACGCAGGGCTCACGACAAGAAGAATATTTGCAGCCATCTGAGGAGTTCTATCCAAGGCAATACACACCAACACAATCCCAACAACAGCCTGCCTGATAGAAGCATATTTATGCGACTTAGCTAGCTTGTTTTCATGCATTTTTGTTGTTATTTCTTAGTTATTTTAGTCTTTTAAGCCATTTTCGTGTGTTTTCAGGTTCTAAGGACAAAGTATGCAAAAAGGTGCATTTTGGAGCCTTTTGGAGTAAAATTGGGCTTAGAATGGTTATTACATGCTTGGAGCAAGGTGGATGGACGAAATTGAAGACCAAAAGAGGCTAGAAAGGTGCTAGAAGTCAAGAGAAATCAGTTTGGAAGCTTGGAAGACAAAGAAAAACACAAATTGACCCACTCCTACAAAGGTGGCGCCTTGTCCACTTTGTGTTCCCTCCTTGTCTCCTCTTGTACAACATTTCCCCTTGCCATGTTTCCTTATCCCTAAACCATGTAAAAACCTTTCCTTTTCCCCTTAGGACATTGCGAAACATGTTCCCTTATCCCTTAGGATCCAGCCGCACCTTTCCCTTCATATTCTTTACCTTACCGCACAAGATAACCCATTCCCTTTAGAATTAGGACCTTTGCTGCACCTAAATCAGGAATGAAACCTTTTTTCCTTGCCTTGCAAGGCAATCCCTTGCCCTTTCCCTCTCAGCCGCACCTTGTTACCTATTTCCTTTGGGATTTTCATTCTAATTTCCGATTTCCTTTATGTTTTAGAATAATTCCTGATTACCTAAATTAATTTGGAGCCTTGTTCTTTAAATACCAAGTCTTGTCGCACCTAGGAGGATCCATTCATTCACCCACTTATCCATTCACGCCAGAAATCAATCCACACCTTTTGCCGCAACTCCCATTTAGCCAAAACACATTCCTGACCCCAAAACACATCCCATACACTTCACCCACCTTTGTGCCTCACCAAGGAGAAAGAAGAAAGGACTCTTGGATGTTTGAGCTTGATTGTTGGAGCATTCTAGGTGTAATTCGTTCTATGTTTACAATGTTAATTTCTTTTCCTTTCGTTTTGCTGTGAACATGAGTGGCTAAACCCTTCTTGGCTAGGGTTGATTTCAAAGCCATGATTATGTGTGCAATTTGAGTTGATAAATTCCAGTTATGAATTCTTGAATTATGAATGCAATTGGCTTAACTGTTTGATTGATAACTTATTTGTGTTTGTTGATTGAGGGTCGACACTTAATTGGCATGCATAAATCTGATGCTAGAGTATAAGGGAGTTTCACATAATCGTTACAAACTTATATTCACAAGTAGTGAAGGTTGCTGGTCACGATCACGTTAAGTTCAATTCCTAGCATGAGTGACATGATGTCATAGTTGCAAGTACTTTGTCAATGCTTATGATTTTCATTGAACGTAATAATCTTTGATTGTATCTCTATTATGATGTCATGTAGGGGACTTTTGAAGAATGCTTTGGGTTGTTGAATGATGTCATCCAATCCAATAATATAGGGAAAATATGAGAGTTAACTAGTGATGTCACGGTTAATTTGGGGCATTGTCGTTCATAATTCAATGAAGGAGTAACTGGAAATCGAGTCGTTTGCATACATGTCATGTGTGGAGAAAGAGCCTCTAGCTAGCCCATCATCCATCTTATTCCCTAAATTCGTTTTAAAAGTTGTTTAGTTTTACAATCTGTTTTGTTAGTTTAAATTTGTCCAAAACAAAACCTCACTTTACTTTCTTGTTTCAAATAGCTTTAAACTTGTTTTGTTTGTGTTTTTAAGTGTTTTAAGTCAAACCCAACCCTTATTTTCGTCCAAAATTGTGTTTAGTGTCAGAAACTGCCTAGTTAGTGTTTTTAGGCAGTTTTGAGTGTTTTTAGCTTATTTTGAGTCTTGTGAACTTGTCTTGAGTCTTTTGAGTTTTTTTAAACGTTTTTAACTTCGTTTTAATGTTTTTGAGTCAGTTTTGAGGTTTTAGCAAGCCCTCCTAATCCGCGGTCTAGAACGATCCCTACTTGCATATTTACTACAATTTGACAACAATAGGGTTTAATTTGTGTGCTTAACTTAATTCGCATCAAATTTTTGGCGCCGTTGCCGGGGATTAGCAAAGTTTCTTTTTTGTTTGTTTTTGTTTAAGATTCTGAATTTGTTTTGTTTCCTGTTTTCAGGTACTAGTTTATGACTCGTAGTTCTCAAGCAGTTCGTGAGCATATCTTGGAGTTTGACGACGATTTTGAAAGAACCTTGAGAAGGAAAAGAAAGAATCCAGAACCTCACCCACCTAGTTCAAGTTCTGAAATCGAGGTTGAAGAGCAAGAAGAGGTCGAATCTGAGGAGATAGAGGAGGCCGAGGAAATACAAGTCATGGTAGCGGACAATCGAACAATCAAGAAGCTTTCTGCTTCGAGATTGGACAATGTCGCACGCCTATGCATCCAATACCCCACGGCTGCTCAAGGCAAGACCGAGGAGTTCGAGTTGAAGTCAAGCTTGCTGCACCACATTCCAAAGTTCCATGGGCTATCCATGGAGGATCCAAACAAGCATGTGAAGGAATTTGAAGTGGTTTGTTCAAGCATGACCCCAGTCAATGTCGATGGCAACATATTAATGATGAAAGCCTTTCCATTCTTACTTGTGGACAAGCCTAAGGATTGGTTGTATGAATTGGCACCTGGAACGGTTACTTAGTGGGAGAGCATGAAACGGGCATTCTTGGAGAAATTTTTCCCAACTTCAAGAGTCATTCTCTTGAGGAAACGGATTAGTGGCATCCAACAAAATCAAGGTGAATCGTTTCTAGCTTATTATGAACGTTTTAAAACTCTTGTTGCTTTATGTCCACAACATCAAATGAAGGAGGAGCTGCTCATTCAATATTTCTATGAAGAACTCCTCCCCATTGAACGCCAAATGCTAGATGCCTCGGCGGGTGGTGCGTTGGTTGACAAAACCTCGATCGCTGCAAAAACTCTAATTGCAAACCGAGCCCATAATGCCCAACAATATGAAGGTGTTGGGCAAAGAGACCTCCCACGGCAGCAAGTAAATGAGGTAAGAGCCGTTTCTGATTTGCAATCTCAAATAACTAACCTTACTTCTATGTTTTCGCAGTTTATGGAAGGTTGCAAAACGCAAGGAATGTGCTCTAGTGTGTGTGGTGTATGCTCCATTCAAGGCCACCAATCTGAGAAGTGTCCTCAATTGATTGAGAATGGTGGATGGGAAAGTGCAAACGCCATTGGCTATCAAGGCCCAAATCAGCCCCGATATGATCCATATGCCAACACTTACAATCCGGGATGGCGTGATCACCCAAATTTCAAATGGAAGGAGTCTCAACAACCTCAAGGAATTCGGCCAACACCCCCTGGGATATACCCAAAGCCCTACGCACCAATGCAACCTCAACCACAACCTGCTCAAACTAATTCAGGTACATCCATGGATAATGATCAAGTTGTTCAATTACTAACCTCTTTGGTGCAGCGGCAGCAAAATCAAACCAAAACAATGCTCAATCAAGTTAAGGAGGTGGATGAGTTGAAGTAACAAATGGGCCAAATGACGGAGTTCATGGGGCAATTCCGAGAACAAGGCAAACTTCCTAGCTCAACCATTGTGAATCTAAAAGGAGGATTTGAATCCGCCAAGGCCATTATGTTGAGAAGTGGAAAAGAAGTTGGAACGGACCCCCAAGCATCAAAATCTGCCCAAAAGGAGGACGAGAAGCTGTAACAAGAAGAGGATGTCCAACACACACCCACAGCAAGGAAGGAAACAACCTTGCAGTGCACTCCTAACATCCCTGAATCATCCACCACAAGTAAGTTGGGTTCAAATCGTGTTAATTCTAACCTTATTCCATCCGATGCACCCTTTCCTCGCAGATTCATGCAAACAAAGAAGGAGGAAAGCGAAAAGGACATTTTGGACACATTTAGGAAGGTGCAAGTCAACATTCCACTTCTAGATGCAATTAAACAAGTCCCCAAGTATGCTAAGTTCCTGAAAGAGTTGTGCACTACAAGAAATAGGGCTTCGAACAAAGAAGTGGTAAGAGTAAGTGAGAATGTCTCAGCCGTTTTGCAACGAAAATTACCTCCTAAGTGCAAAGATCCTGGCAGTTTTACAATTCCTTGTGTTATTGGCAATACTCGTTTTGAATCTGCCATGTTAGACTTAAGTGCATCCATAAATGTCATGCTATATTCAATTTATGCATCTATGAACTTGGGTGAATTAAAAAATGATGCAGTAATTATTCAATTGACCTTTAGATCTAACGCGTATCCAAAAGGTGTTTTGGAGGATGTTTTAGTGCAAGTGAATCACCTAGTCTTTCCGGCGGACTTCTACGTGCTTGAAATGGAAGACTCAGACCGTTCCCCTCCATTACCACTCTTACTTGGCCGACCATTCATGAAGACTACCCGTACAAAGATAGACGTATTCAAAGGAACATTGACCATGGAATTTGATGGGGAAGTGATTGATTTCAATATTTATGATGCTATGCGATATCCTCATGATAATCACTCTTGTTTCTCTATTGATATAATTGACTCTTTTGCGCAGGAATTCCTTGACAATTTGAGTGAGGATGCACTTGAAAAGACCCTCACACAAGGCATTGGACTCAAAAACGAAGGGTTAACACTTAGGCATACCCACGACAACAATAACAAAAACCTTGCCGTGCCTATTCAAGAGGAATTGGTGGAAATGGTTGCTGCCCTCAAGTCAAATCCAGAACATATTGGTAAGTTTCCTAACCAAATTTCACTTCCCGTTTCGACTAACAAGTTGCTTCCTTCCATAATCCAGACACCTTCCCTAGAGCTTAAACCATTGCCTAGCCATTTGAAGTATGTGTTTTTGGGAGAACAAGAGATGCTGCCCATCATCATCTCTTCTTCACTCACGGCACAAGAGGAGGACAAGTTGGTGAGAGTGCTTCGGGAATACAAAACTGCCATTGGGTGGACATTGGCCGATATAAAGGGAATTAGCCCAACCACTTGCATGCATCGAATACGCTTGGAAGAAGGTGCCAAACCATCTAGAGAAGCACAACGCCGACTCAATCCACCCATGATGGACGTTGTGAAGAAAGAAATCATCAAGCTCCTAGATTGTGGGGTGATTTACCCAATTTCTGATAGCCGTTGGGTCTCTCCGGTCTAAGTTGTCCCTAAGAAGTCCGGAGTGACGGTTGTGAAAAATGAAGAGAACGAGCTTGTGCCCACCTGAATCCAAACAAGGAATGATCACTTCCCTTTGCCGTTTTTCTGGACCAAATGTTAGAAAGGTTAACCGGTCATGTGTTTTATTGTTTTCTTGATGGATATTCTGGATATAATTAGATTATTATAGCACCGGATGAGCAAGAAAAGACCACATTCATGTGCCCCTTTGGTACGTTTGCCTATCGACGCATGCCCTTCAGTCTATGCAATGTTTCTGCCACGTTTCAAAGGTGTATGGTTAGTGTATTTTCTGATTATGTTGAAAAAATCATGGAGATATTCATGGATGATTTTAGTGTGTTTGGTGATTCATTTGATGGTTGCTTGAATAATCTCACTTTAATCTTGAAACGTTGCATTGAAACAAACCTTGTATTAAATTGGGAGAAATGTTATTTTATGGTTAAACAAGGTATTGTTTGGGGTCACATAATCTCTGAAAAAGGCATTTGTTCCATAAGTCTAAAGTAGATCTTGTGCGTTACTTACCCTCTCCTACTTCGGTTAGAGAGGTACGTTCTTTTCTTGGCCATGCAGGGTTTTACAGGCGATTCATCAAGGACTTTTCAAAGATTGCACAACCCCTATGCCAATTGCTTCAACAGGAAGTGGCCTTTGAGTTCAACAAGGAGTGTGAAACGGCATTCAAAAGTCTCAAAGAATCACTCACCTCGGCTCCCATCATCACTCCACCAGATTGGAGCCTTCCTTTCGAGCTTATGTGCGATACATCCGACTATACATTAGGAGCTGTTTTGTGGCAAAGAAAAGACAAGCAGTCGCATGTCATATACGACACCTCTCGGACTCTCAATGATGCCCAATTGAATAACTCCACAACATAAAAAGAACTTCTAGCTGTTGTTTTTGCTTTAGATAAATTTCGTTCATACTTAATTGGCACTAAAGTGATTGTATATTCTGACCATGCAGCTTTGAAGTATCTTCTCACCAAGAAGGAGGCCAAACCAAGACTGATTCGTTGGATACTCCTACTACAAGAATTCGACATTGAGATTCAGGACAAGAAAGGAAGTGAAAATGTAGTGGCTGACCACCTAAGCCGTATGGTGCATGAAGAGGACTCTCTCCTTATTTCAGAGACATTCCCGGATGAGCAATTGTTGTCCATCAAGGTAAGTGAACCATGGTACGCAGATTTGGTGAACTACTTGGTAACTAAACGTTTTCCAACCACTTTCACTAAACCCCAACGTGACAAACTTAAGAATGATGCACGATTTTATGTGTGGGATGATCCATATTTGTGGAAGTATTGCCTAGATCAGATTATTCGACAATGTGTGCACAATTCTGAGTTTAATTCCATTCTAGCCTTTTGTCACTCTTATGCATGTGGGGGTCATTTTGGCACCCAAAAAACAGCGCTCAAGGTGTTAGAATGTGGTTTTTATTGGCCTACATTGTTTAAAGATGCTCGAATGTTTTGTTTAACATGTGATAGATGTCAAAGAACAGGTTCCATAGGTGCCAAGGACCAAATGCCGCAAACCCCTATCTTCAATGTCGAAATTTTTTATGTTTGGGGTATTGATTTCATGGGTCCCTTTCCTTCTTCATATGGTTTCACTTATATCTTGCTTGCAATTGATTATGTTTCCAAATCGGTAGAAGCAAAGGCTACCCGTACTAACGATTCTAGAGTGGTTGCAGATTTCATCAAAACTAACATTTTCTCTAGATTTGGGATGCCACATGTATTCATCAGTGATGGAGGCTCACATTTTTACAATCGAACCATTGAGGCGTTGTTTAAGAAATACAATGTCAAGCATAAGGTTTCGACACCTTACCATCCTCAAACAAGTGGCTAAGCCGAAGTTTCGAATAGAGAAATCAAGCAAATCTTAGAGAAAACTGTTGGGCCAACCCGGAAGGATTGGAGCTTGCATTTGGACGATGCACTGTGGGCGTATCGAACTGCTTAGAAAACACCCCTAGGGATGTCTCCATTTCGGCTAATCTATGGCAAGCCGTGTCACCTACCTGTGGAACTAGAGCACAAGGCGCATTGGGCTGTGAAAACATTCAATTTAGACTTAGATGTTGCTGGAATGCATAGAGAGCTCCAAAGGAACGAAGTATATGAGAATGCCCGAATTTACAAGGAGAAAACAAAGGCGTTTCATGACAAGATGATTCCGGGCAAAACATTCTCTATTGGCCAGAAAGTGCTGCTTTTAAACTCCCGTTTACGTTTATTCCTTGGTAAGTTAGGTTCTAAGTGGATTGGACCTTTTGTTGTTACTAATGTTTTTCCATATGGTGCAGTTCAAGTCCAAAGCTTAAGGAATAGACAAGAATTCAAGGTAAACGGACATCGATTGAAGCCATACTATGAGAGTGTCGTGGGGCAGGTTCTGGAGGAGATCTTTCTCCAAGCCGTGGGCTCCAATGGGGAGTGAAGGAGTTCTTCGTTCGGCTGCAAGACATTAAAGCAAGTGCTTCTTGGGAGGCAACCCATGCATTTAACAAAGGAAGACCTAAGAATCACTCCAATTCCAAATTTGCGTTCCTAAACCCTTCTCTTTGTTGTTGTTTTTATTCTACCATGTTGAGTGTGTTTATTCGTTGTTTGTTTGTTTTCTAAGTTTATGCTTGAAACATTGAGGACAATGTTTGATTTAAGTGTGGAGGGGTAAACAAGTGTTTTCGCATGAAATTCGTGGGATTTTATCACCCATTACTTCAAAAGTTGTTCCTTGCTATTTTTAAGTGTTTTTAAGCTGTTTTAGTGTGTTTTAGTGTGTTTTGACATAAAATTCCGAAAATCTCATAAAAATTTGAAAAATTGTTTTGAAAAACCCAAAAAGAGTTGTTTTTGAGTTTTTTTGGTGTGTTTGTGTCTAGGGTACCTTCCAACACAATGATGAGGATTTGGTTTTTAATTACATGACTGTTAAAGAGAGTTATAAACATGGATGAATGTTTGATTTACTCTTTGGTTTATGCTTGGTTGTGGTTATAATTTATGAATTCACATGCAATCATAAGGGAAAAATCAGTTTTTGTAACATGCTTGAAGGAAGGAACTCAAATTAACGCTACAACCTTGAGAGACTTGAGCCTAAAAAGTTCTTTGGAGAGTTAATATTCTGTGCATTCTTGTTTTCTAAAGTCGTTGCATGATCTCATTATTCTTTGCTTGGTTACTACTTAGATGGCGTTTCATCATTTAGTTCCAAATACTAGAACTCATGCCCATTTCATTCAAAGCATGTTATTGATTTGCATAACACATATTCAAGATGAAGTTGTTTAGTTGCCACCACAGCCAAAAAGCCGAACCCCCTACTTCATATGTTTTGTAGGTTTAAACCCCGTTTGAGCCTTGTTTAGCCTATGTTTTTTTTGTTAACCACATCATCCTTACCAAGCCTAGTTTAGGATCATCCATACCCTTGTTCTTAAAGGATAGTGAAGCATGAATTAAAATGAACTCCTTTTGATTGTCCTTTTGCAGAAACACAAGTGTGGGGGAAGGGATTTTTGTGTGTGTGTGTGCCAAGAAAAAGAAATAAGGCACGGGTAGAAAAGAAAAGAAAAATTCGTGGAAAATAGAAAGAAAAAAAGAAAAGTTGTGAAAAGAATGAAAAAGAGTTGAAAATGATGAGAAAAGGAGTTATAAAGTGTTGTTTGTTGAAGAAAGGGTCCAAAACATAAAAAATCTGACCCTAGAATGTATGAATCATTCCCTTTGTGTTTAAAGTTGATTTTTGCATTCAAAAGTGAATTCTAAGTGTCAATCCTTGTCTACTCTTGTACAACATTTCCCCTTGCCATGTTTCCTTATCCCTAAACCATGTAAAAACATTTCCTTTTCCCCTTAGGACATTGCAAAACATGTTCCCTTATCCCCTAGGATCCAGCCGCACCTTTCCCTTCACATTCTTTACCTTGCCGCACAAGATAACCCATTCCCTTTAGAATTAGGACCTTTGCTGCACGTAAATCAGGAAGGAAACCTTTTTTCCTTGCCTTGCAAGGCAATCCCTTGCCCTTTCCCTCTCAGCCGCACCTTGTTACCTATTTCCTATTTCCTTTAAGTTTTAGAATAATTATAGATTACCCAAATTAATTTGGAGCCTTGTTCTTTAAATACCAAGTCTTGCCGCACCTAGGAGGATCCATTCATTCACCCATTCATCCATTCATGCCAGAAATCAATCCACACATTTTGCCGTAACTCCCATTCAGCGAAAACACATTCCTGACCCCAAAACACATCCCATACACTTCACCCACCTTTGTGCCGTAGCAAGGAGAAAAAAGGAAGGACTCTTGGATGTTCGCGCTTGATTGTTGGAGCATTCTAGGTGTAATTCGTTCTATGTTTACAATGTTCAATTTCTTTTCCTTTCATTTTGCTGTGAACATGAGTGGCTAAACCCCTTTTGGCTAGGGGTAATTTCAAAGCCATGATTATGTGTGCAATTTGAGTTGATAAATTCCAGTTATGAATTCTTGAATTGTGAATGCAATTGGCTTAACTGTTTGATTGATAACTTATTTGTGTTTATTGATTGAGGGTCGACACTTAATTGGCATGCATAAATCTGATGCTAGAGTATAAGGGAGTTTCACATAATCGTTACAAACTTATATTCACAAGTGGTGAAGGTTGCTGGTCACGATCGCGTTAAGTTCAATTCCTAGCATGGGTGACATGATGTCATAGTTGCAAGTGCTTTGACAATGCTTATGATTTTCATTGAACGTAATGATCTTTGATTGTATCTCCATTATGATGTCATGTAGGGGACTTTTGAAGAATGCTTTGGGTTATCGAATGATGTCATCCAATCCAATAAAACAAGGAAAATTTGAGGGTTAACTAGTGATGTCACGGTTAGTTTGGGGCATTGTCGTTCATAATTCAATGAAGGAGTAACTGGAAATCGAGTCGTTTGCAAACATGTCATGTGTGGAAAAAGGGCCTCTAGCTAGCCCAACATCCATCTTATTCCCCAAATTCGTTTTAAAAGTCGTTTGGTTTTACAATCTGTTTTGTTAGTTTAAATTCGTCCAAAACAAAACCCCCTTTTACTTTCTTGTTTCAAATAGCTTGAAACTTGTTTTGTTTGTGTTTTTAAGTGTTTTAAGTCAAACCCAACCCTTATTTTCATCCAAAATTGTGTTTAGTGTCAGAAACTGCAGTTAGTGTTTTTAGGCAGTTTTGAGTGTTTTTAGCTTATTTTGAGTCTTGTGAACTTGTCTTGAGTCTTTTGAGTCTTTTGAGTCTTTTCAAACGTTTTTAACTTCGTTTTAATGTTTTTGAGTCAGTTTTGAGGTTTTAGCAAGCCCTCCTAATCCCCGATCTAGAACGATCCCTACTTGCATCTTTACTACAATTTGACAACAAGAGGGTTTAATTTGTGTGCTTAACTTAATTCGCATCATTGCCCAAAACAATTCAGATACGTCTTTGGATAATGATAGGTTGATTAAGTTACTTACCAATTTGTCTCAGGGACAAGAAAATCAAAACAAAGCAATGCACAATCAAGATAAAAGGGTGGATCACTTGGAAAAGCAAATTGGGCAGATAGCAGAGTTCGTAGGACAGTTTCGAGACCAAGGAAAACTCCTTAGTTCAACCATTGCAAATCCGAATGGAGGATTTGAAACTGCCAAGGCAATCATATTAAGAAATGGCAAGGAGGTTGGAGCAGACCGACAACCATAAAAATCAAGTCATAAGGAAGATGAAAGATTGCAATTCGAGGAGGAGGAACACACCCCACCCACGGCAAGGGTGGAAACACCTTTGCCGCAGGCCCCTAGTGCTTCTAAGCTATCCAATCAAGGTAAGTTAGGTTCAAATTCGGTTCAGTTTAATGTTATTCCTCCAAATGTACCCTTCCCTCGCAGGTTTTTGATTCCAAAGAATGAAGTGAGTGAAAAAGACAACGTGGAAGCCCTTTTCAAGGTGCAAAGTGATATCCTAATTCTTGGTATTCCAAATCAAGTCCCAGATTGTGTTGAACTGTTCGAAGAGAATTTTACACCAAGAAGAATGATTCAAGAGAAAGAAGTGGCTAGGGAATATCTAGAATTGATCAAGAGGATGTTCATGAGACAACAAAGCCCAAAGAAGTTGAATTTTATGACACGGGACAAGTCACAACCATCACATTCAATCTGGCCAAGTGCAAAGTTCCTGAAACTTTCAAAGATGTGGTGTTTGTCATTGAGTTTGTGTTGGAGTAAGCAAGTAAGCCATCTTCTCCAATTTCAATTTTGTTTTCTACTAACTTGCTGATTTTAATGATTCAGGCACCCGCACTAGAATTTAAACCATTGCCGGATCATTTCAAGTATCACCGTCCATTCACAGATCAATCCATGCATTTGAAGAAGGGAGACCTAGGAATTGCCCCACAATTACATTTGGGTTCCTAAACCCTTCTCTTTACTGCATTTATCTTGCCATGATTAGTTCGTTGTTTGTTTGTTTGCTTTCTGTGAGTTTATGCTTGAAACATTGACGACAATGTTTGATTCAAGTGTGGGGGGGGGGGTAAACAAAGTGTTTTTGATGCAAATTCATGGGATTTTGTCACCCATCACTTCTAAGGTTGTTTTTCACTGTTTTTAAGTGTTTTTAGTGTGTTATGAAGCATTTTAGTATGTTTTGACTAAAAAATCCGAAAATTTGATAAAAAAATTTGAAAAATACCAAAAAGAGTCGTTTTGGTGTGTTTGTGTCTTACGTACCTTCCAACACAATGATGAGGATTTGGTTTTTAATTGCATGGCTGTTAAAGAAAGTTACAAACATGGATTGAAGTTTGATATGCTCTTGGTTTATGCTTAGTTGTAGTTGTTGTTTACGAATTCACATATAATCACAAAAGGATAAAATCAGTTTTTGTAATATGCTTGAAGGAAGGCACTCAAACTAACCATACATCCCTGTGAGACTTGAGCCTTTACCTTCTTTGGAGAGTTATTAATCTGTGATGTTTTTGTTTTCTAAAGTCGTTGCATGATCTCATTATTTCTTTGCTTGGTTGCTACTTAGAATGCGTTTTCATCATTATAGATCCAAATACTAGAACTCATACCAGTTTCATTCAAAGCATGACATTGAATTGCATAACACATATCAAGATGAAGTTGTTTAGTGAACCAGAGCCAAACAGCCGTACCTTATTTTTCATATGTTTTGTAGGTTTAACCTCTTTTGAGCCTTATTTAGCCTATTTTCGTTGTTAGCCCCATTATCCTTACCTAGCCTAGAATAGGACCATCCATACCATTGTTCTTAAAGGATAGTGAAGCATGACTTAGAGGGAATTCCTTTTGATCTACAATATGCAGAAAAACAAGTGTGGGGGAAGGGATTTTTGTGTGTTAGTATGCCAAGAAAAGAAATAAGGCACAGGTGTGATGTGAAATTAAATTGCACTCAAACTTAAACCCTATTAATGTAGTATGTGTAAGTAGGGATCGTTCTTGGTCGGGGATTAGAAGGGATGCTAATCTACACAAACTAGACTTTAAAATACTAAACTAGACTCAATGACAGAAAACTAGACTCAATGACCAAAGGACTCAAGATTTAACGAATTTAAACTCTACTAACACAAACTAAGAGCAAGGGATTGATTTTGAACGACTTTAAACTTAAACAAATAGAATTGTAAGTAGACTTAAGTATGCACCAAATTGGTGATTTAAATGGGTGAATGGCTAGCAAGAGGGTCCTTCTCCACACATGACACATATGCAACATAAGTCGATTTCCAGTTATTGTTTCTATAAACCATGAACCTCAACGCCCTAAGTTAACTGTGACAGCACTGCTTTAACTCTCAGATTTTCCTAAATTCATTGAATTGGATGGGATACACATCGTCAACCCAAATTATTCTCCAATAGTTCTCCACATGAAAAGCATAATAGAAATACAATCAAAGATCATTAAGCTCTGTGAAAATCATAAGCATTGACAAGGCATTCGTGACTATGAAAAGCATGACACTCCTCCCAGGAATTTACTTAACGCGATCGTGACTAGCAACCTCCACTACTTGTAAATATAAGTTGGTAACTATTAGGTGAAACTCCCTTATATTTTAGCATGAAATTCATGCATGCAAACTAAGTGTACACCCTTAATCAACACACAAGAATAAGTTTTCAATCAAACAGTTAAGCAAATTGCATTAGCGAATTATGAACTAATAACTGGATGTAATCAACTCATATCACATATATGTTCATGGCTTTGAATTCACCCCTAGCTAAAACAAGTTTAGTTCCTCATGTGCGCAATTAAACAAAGATAAATTAATTTAAACATTGAAAGTAAAAGATAGAATACACCTAGAAACGCTCCAACAATCCAAGGCTTTGAATGGCAGGCACGGCACTAAGGGATCTCTCCTTTCTCCTTGCTAAGTTGCGGCACAATGAAGGCTATTTGGTGAATGGTGTGAATTGTGGTCTGATGGTAGAGGGTGGTGAAGGATGGTGAATGGTCTGAATTGTATTTATAAGGCAAAAGGGAACGGGAAAGGCTGTCAAGGAGAAGGATTTGGGAGTCCAAACCAACAAGGAAAAAGACATCTAGAAGCCAAAAACCAAAGAGAACAAGGATAAGGACCAGGCGCCAGATTTTTAGGGCTTCTAGAAAGGAGTGTTGCGGCATGTTTCTAGAAAGAAAAGGCCTTCTAAAAATAGGTTTTAGGTGTCCTAATCTGAAAATAATTCCCTCATGCAGCTAGAATTAAGGTAGGATAAGATTAGGATAGGATAAGATAAGATAAGGTAAGATAAGGTTAGTTTGGATAAGATAAGGTTGGATAAGGTTTTAGATAATGTTCCTTCTTTTTAGCTGATTCCTTATCTTCAATTACTTGAATTAATTTCTCCATCTCTTTTACACATTCCTAGCCTCTCTTGAACATCAATTTCGTCCATCCACCTTGATCCATGCACGTGATGTCCATTCCAAGCCCAAAACTGCTCTAAAATGCTCCAAATTGCATCTTCTTGCCAACTTTGTCATTTGGACCTACAAACACACAAAAATAGCTTAAAACACTCTTATAAGCAATAACTAACTAAATAAATGCAAGAAAACATGCTAACTAAGTCGCATAAATATGCTCCTATCAAATTCCCCCACACTTAGGTTTTGCTAGTCCTCGAGCAAAACAAAACAAACAAAACAAAACCTAAACCTCCCTGTTGGAAATGTGCCCTAAAACCAATCATATGATGATACTTTACGGACATTTCACATGTTAAACTAATCTAGTTTAATATAAAGGGCAAAGATTATTGTTTTAAGCCGTCTCATATAAATGTTATATGCTTAAACGATAAGTCCAAGGAATATGTAATAGGGAGAATGTGATCTAAAGAAGTTAGATTCATGAGACCATTCTCTTTCGAATACATATCCTAAATGTTCCTGATCATAGGATTGCCAATTGGGCATTGACAGTCCGTCAAGATCAGTACGTGCTATGTCTTCTCTTAGGGAGAGTGATTGGTCTCAACTCATTGGTGTGATTGACACCAAGATAAGTACGTAGGTGCTCAATAGTAAATGAGTCCACTGAACGCGATCAACGAGGAGTTCTCATACTCATGTCACATGAGAACTCCTGGTTGGGATAATGCAAAGTAGTCATTTGACCTGAGGCATCATAGTTGTCTTGTGGTTAGGTCCTTGATCTTTGGCTACGTCAAAGTCACTCAATCAGAGGGTGTCCACGGCATAGTTGGGGTTAAGCCACTTAGCCATGGAGGCAAGTGAATGCGCAACAAGGGATCTCTAACCTTCAAACGTTGAGGGAGAATACTCTATGATATGATTTAGAATCTCTGGCCAGAGTATGAATGAGATTTAGGAATTTGTTCCAAATCACATTCAAGGTAATCATATAAGTAAGAGAATCACATTGGATAGTAGACATGAATAAACTATTAATCCAAACAATGTGGTTAAGAGTATTGTATTAGAGAAAGACCGTATTGCATTGTAATCCCAAACTGAATAGGTTCTTCAACCTCTTCTGATTAGCTTGGGTAGCCATGACATACTGCTAGGTGTCACTCATGGCTTGTGGAAGCCCTAAAGATGTATAATCACTAAAGGGAGAATTGAAAGTAAGTTTCAATTGACAATCGATTAGTAAGAGTTCTGATCGCCCACTGGCTAACCTAATGGATCGCACACCGTGTAAGGTAATGATTGAAGGATATAACGAGGATGAGTAAGGATAATTAAATGGTTTAATTTTTTATGGCTAGGATTAATTAATATGTTAATTAATCAAACGAATAAGTTCGTTATAGACCTCGGGTTAGTTTTGGGCCGCAAGGCCCAATGGGATTTGAATGTCAAGCCCATTAGCTCAAGATGTATGACAACTTGAAAACACAAAATGCTTGAAAGCCCAATAAACCCTTAAGTGGCCGGCCATATAGAGAGGGGTAGTGAACTTGGCTTAATTGCAAGTTTGCCACTCCATTGTGATGAGGTATAAAGGCAACTTTATAGCCATTTCATCGTTAGGGTTTCTTTTGGAGAAAATTGGAGAGAACATCTCTCTCCCTTTCTCTCTAGGAGGCCGGCCCCCTTGGAGGGGATTAGCTAGCAATCCTTCCTCCTCCAAGGTCACTCATCTTCTTCCTTCACCATCCTTGGTGTCGAAAATTAGAGGTCTCCTACCTTAGGGACTTTTTGGAGAATCAATTCTTCCATCCATATCCATGGAGCCAAGAAGCAAGGAGACAAAGGAAAGAAGGCCCTCACATGGGTGATTAACCTTTGCTAAGCAAAGAGGTGCTTCAAAGGTATAAAAGTTTCTCAACTCCTTTCTTTAAGATTTGAGTTGAGTCTTGGTTCACCATAACTACTAGGCTTTGAATTTCGTGGGTAATGTTTTGTTTTGAGTGCATACAAGCATGATTCCGCCTTTAAATGTTAATTGCATGCCATAGATGTTGCTCAAATGAACATGTTTTTCACAAATTTTCCTTCACTCCCAACGTTCGCCTCAGGGATTGCCAATGAAACATGACATGTTAAAACTCACTACTTACATAGATTTTAGTCATCCATACCCTCGAACTCATACTTAATCGCAGTAGCCACTCACTACCTCGCATTTAATCAATTAAAACGACGTTTTGAATGTAGTAACATGCCTTAGAGAATCCCTCAATTCCTTACAAGTTATACACTCTATTTTCACACAGATTTTCTGACTACACTCCCTACACTAGGTATATGTGAGAAGATTGATGTAAACATGTAGACTAAACACTCACATATGTTATAACAAAGAAGGCACTTTCTGGAATTATTAATGCACATATGAATATGATCTCATGAACGGAATGCTACTACTTAGATGCGAGAAATAGCAAGCAAAGCAATGAAATCAACACTTAGAATTCACTTTTGATTGCAGAAACTAATTTTTAACACAAAAGGGATATTCATACAACTTTTAGGGCCATATTCAAACTTTTGGACCCTTTCTTCAACAACCAACACTTGTGAGCTTATTCTCACCTATTTGAAACTCTTTTTTCTTTCTTTTCACAACTTTTTCTTTTCTTTTTTTCTGAACGAACTCTACCCCAAAAGAACAAATGCTTCCCCCACACTTATTTTTCGGCAATATGTGCATCAAAAGGAATTCCTCTATGTCATGCTTCACTATTCTTTAAGAACAAGGGTATGGATAGTCTTATACTAGGCTAGGTAAGGATAATGTGGGCTAACAAAGAAAATAGGCTAACTAAGGCTCAAAGGGGTTAAACCTACAATACGTATGCAAAGGGTGAGGCTTTTTGGCTCTGGTTTAACTAAACAACTTCATCTCGTTATTTGTTATGCAATCAATTTTATGCTTTGAATCAAATAGGCATGAGTTCTAGTATTTGGAACTATAATGATGAAAACGCATTCTAAGTAGCAACCAAGCAAAGAATAATGAGATCATGCAATAACTTTGGAAAAGAAGAAAATCATAGATTAATAACTCTCCAAATAAAGTATAGGCTCAAGTCTCTCAGGGTTGTAGCGTTAGTTTGAGTTTCTTCCTTCAAGCACGTTACAAAAACTGATTTTTTTCCTTTGTGATTATATGTGAATTCGTAAACAACAACTACAACTAAGCATAAACCAAAGAGCATGTCAAACTTCCACCCATGTTTGTAACTTTCTTTAATAGTCATGCAATTAAAAACCAAATCCTCATCATTGTGTTGGAAGGTACCCTAAGACACAAACACACAAAAATGACTTTTTTTGGTATTTTCAAAACTTTTCTTGAATTTTTTTCTAAATTTTCGTATTTTTCTTTCAAAACACATTAAAACACTTCAAAACATAATAAAAACACTTAAAAACAGTGAGAAACATCTCTAAAAGCGATAGGTGACAAAATCCAATGAATTTTTCATGAAAACACTTTGTTTACCCCCCCCCCCACACTTAAACCAAACATTGTCCTCAATGTTTCAAACATAGACTCACACACAAGCAAGCAAACAACACAAATAACAAACATGACAATTATGGCAAAGTAAAAGCAATAAAGAGAAGGGTTTAGGAACGCAAATCTAGTTGTGGAGTCGGAGATTCCTAGGTCTTCTTTATTCGAACACATGGGTTGCCTCCCAATAGGCGCTTGCTTTAACATCTTCCAGTCGGACGATACCTCCATTTAAGCTTGGATAGGGCCCACGGCATGGAGGGGTATTTCCTCCACGACATGCTCCTCAAAATTCTCATGCATTGGGTCTATGAATTGTAAGGGGTAGTGGTCCTTCCTGATTTTGATGTTGAGCTTCCTAACATCAATGTGACGTGTCCCACCACCTTGAATTCGATTGGGAACCTGCACCAAAGAAGGTAACAGCCTATTAGTTGAAATAGGAATTGAAATTA
Source organism: Heteromeles arbutifolia (assembly GCA_024362995.1). Classification (NCBI taxonomy): domain Eukaryota; kingdom Viridiplantae; phylum Streptophyta; class Magnoliopsida; order Rosales; family Rosaceae; genus Heteromeles; species Heteromeles arbutifolia. The sequence goes on from JANCRC010000012.1 coordinate 23,250,329, forward strand.
GAGCAGAAGACTCACCAATGTACTGCGATGAAGTGGTAGCACTGTCAACAGATTCACAAGGGGTGCTCTTGGCCAGATTTGGTGGTTTGAGGATTGGGGGGTGTCCCTTGTGCTCTAATCCAATTCCCTCTTCATTGGTAGTTCGGAATACATCCTTCTTGATTAGTGCTAAACGTTCCTACCCTATATTTTTAATTACATCAATGGCAAAACAAGAACGAACGTCATTAGTATGCTCAACAGATTCAGAAACTTTAAAGTTAATCATATCACCACCAAACTCCATAGTGAACGCTCCCTTGGCCACGTCAATCTTGGTGTGGGCTGTTTTCATGAAATGTCTGTTGGAAATGTGCCCTAAAACCAATCATATGATGATACTTATATGATGATACTTTACGGACATTTCACATGTTAAACTAATCTAGTTTAATATAAAGGGCAAAGATTATTGTTTTAAGCCGTCTCATATAAATGTTATATGCTTAAACGATAAGTCCAAGGAATATGTAATAGGGAGAATGTGATCTAAAGAAGTTAGATTCATGAGACCATTCTCTTTCGAATACATATCCTAAATGTTCCTGATCATAGGATTGCCAATTGGGCATTGACAGTCCGTCAAGATCAGTACGTGCTATGTCTTCTCTTAGGGAGAGTGATTGGTCTCAACTCATTGGTGTGATTGACACCAAGATAAGTACGTAGGTGCTCAATAGTAAATGAGTCCACTGAACGCGATCAACGAGGAGTTCTCATACTCATGTCACATGAGAACTCCTGGTTGGGATAATGCAAAGTAGTCCTTTGACCTGAGGCATCATAGTTGTCTTGTGGTTAGGTCCTTGATCTTTGGCTATGTCAAAGTCACTCCATCAGAGGGTGTCCACGGCATAGTTGGGGTTAGGCCACTTAGCCATAGAGGCAAGTGAATGCGCAACAAGGGATCTCTAACCTTCAAACGTTGAGGGAGAATACTCTATGATATGATTTAGAATCTCTGGCCAGAGTATGAATGAGATTTAGGAATTTGTTCCAAATCACATTCAAGGTAATCATATAAGCAAGAGAATCACATTGGATAGTAGACATGAATAAACTATTAATCCAAACAATGTGGTCAAAAGTATTGTATTAGAGAAAGACCGTATTGCATTGTAATCCCAAACTGAATAGGTTCTCCAACCTCTTCTGATTAGCTTGGGTAGCCATGACATACTGCTAGGTGTCACTCATGGCTTGTGGAAGCCCTAAAGATGTATAATCACTAAAGGGAGAATTGAAAGTAAGTTTCAATTGACAATCGATTAGTAAGAGTTCTAATCGCCCACTGCCTCGCTAAAAAGAACCTAATGGATCGCACACCGTGTAAGGTAATGATTGGAGGATATAACGAAGATGAGTAAGGATAATTAAATGGTTTAATTATTTATGGCTAGGATTAATTAATAAGTTAATTAATCAAACGAATAAGTTCGTTATAGACCTCGGGTTAGTTTTGGGCCGCATGGCCCAATGGGATTTGAATGTCAAGCCCATTAGCTCAAGATGTATGACAACTTGAGAACACAAAGGGCTTGAAAGCCCAATAAACCCTTAAGTGGCCGGCCATATAGAGAGGGGTAGTGAACTTGGCTTAATTGCAAGTTTGCCACTCCATTGTGATGAGGTATAAAGGCAACTTTATAGCCATTTCATCATTAGGGTTTCTTTTGGAGAAAATTGGAGAGAACATCTCTCTCCCTTTCTCTCTAGGAGGCCGGCCCCCTTGGAGAGGACTAGCTAGCAATCCTTCCTCCTCCAAGGTCACTCATCTTCTTCCTTCACCATCCTTGGTGTCGAAAATTAGAGGTCTCCTACCTTGGGGACTTTTGGAGAATCAATTCTTCCATCCATATCCATGGAGCCAAGGACCAAGGGGACAAAGGAAAGAAGGCCCTCACATGGGTGATTAACCTTTGCTAAGCAAAGAGGTGCTTCAAAGGTATAAAAGTTTCTTAACTCCTTTCTTTAAGATTTGAGTTGAGTCTTGGTTCACCATAACTACTAGGCTTTGAATTTCATGGGTAATGTTTTGTTTTGAGTGCATACAAGCATGATTCCGCCTTTAAATGTTAATTGCATGCCATAGATGTTGCTCAAATGAACATGTTTTTCACAAATTTTCCATCAAGTGGTATCAAGAGCCTAGGTCTAGTAGTTGGTGAATCCTTTTGGGTTTTGTGGTTCATAGTTTGTGATTTGAATGTTGTAATTGTTACAAGCTTTATTCTTGCTTCTTTGAATGTAAATTTTGTTAGAAAATTTGCCATCTCAAGTAGATGTAGTTCATATGAGCATGAATTTTTGAGCTAAAATTTGGTGCCATGTTTTTGGGGAAATTCGGCCAAATCCAAAGGGTGGATTTTTGGGTTCATGTTTGTCTTGTTAAAAGTGTTTTAAAGTGACATTAGGAACCCCTAAGTACCCTAGGATGTTAACCCTCTTTTATGTAGTGAAAATTTGAGTTTTATTGAGTGAAAACATTCATGGAGCTCTTATGAGTTTTCATGTGTGTTCTTCAATGTTCTTGTTGTTCTTATCAAGAACAAAAAGGTTTGGAGTTTTGATTCAAAGTGTTTGGTGTTTTTCATAAAGTTTTGGTTTATTTTTGATTGGTGATGGATGATTGGTGATGGATGTTTTATGTCTTTATTGTTTGACAAAACATTTTCTTACAACCCATACCAATCAACTTTTCCACACCTACCTTTCAACTTTTTCAAAACACTTTCAAATTTTGAATTTTTCACCAAAACCTTTCCCCCCCCCCTCCTTTTTCACTACCAAAACCGGCCACCCTATTAAGTAGGGTACTTTTGGGGCTTTTATGCAATTACATAAAGTTTTGATACTTTTGTGTATTTGTGCTTTGACCCGAAAGTTTACGTTTTTATGTAAAGGCCCAAAATCACTAAAGGACAAATTGTTTTGCTCCTTTAATGAAGTTTTTGCATTTGTTGAAATTTTTGGATTCTAGTTGTAATTACATGAAGTAGTGGACTTTTGTGTTTTTACAAAGTGACTCCAAAAGTTTGTGTTTTGCAAAATAGCCCAATGGTTGAGGTTATTGCTTTTTTGCCCAAATTAGAAGAGAACAAAATAGTTTTGTATCTTTAAATGAGAATTGGATTTTCATTTCTTTTAGCTCTATTTAAATCAATTCTATGGATACAAAAACCAAATGAAAATGTTGCATTCTAGTTTAATTAGTTAAAGCGTTAATTAATTAAAGAAAGGGTGATTATGAACCTAAGCCTACGATAATTGAGCTATGTGAAAGGCCGTCTCAAATTTGTTTGAACCATGGGAATGTGTAGATTAATTTTGGTTGTAATTTGATATGATCAAATGTTGTAAAAGAGCATAAGCTCTTCTTTACTTTAAAGTAATTTGTTTTGATCAAATGTTGTAAAAGAGCATAAGCTCTTCTTTACTTTGAAGTACTCCTTTCTTGTTTATTTGATATCCATGAAATTGGAGTAGTTGGGTCCAACGCCCAATAGGAGAAACACGCCTTAATATGATTAAATGCGTAACTAAAATCAATCACCATCCCTAGACCGAGATCCAACACTAGGCTCGTGTTGGATCGAATCAAAGGTTCATAGTCATCCTAAGGCCCTAAGGTAACTATATAGTCCATCAATGAATGCAAAGCTTATGTTAGTAGTACCATATACTCTTGCTTTAAAAACCGTTTTACAAGCTTAGTGGGAGTATCATATACTACTAAATCAATCAAATGGACCAATAGTTGTAATAGGACCAAATTGTTTTAATAAGATTAAAATAAATGCTTATATGTGATGAGACCTAAAACCCTCAACTAAGCCATTATTAAGTTGATAAGCGTGAGAGTGCTTTGAACACTCTTTCGTGGCCTTCCACCATGGTAGGCTCCAATCGTTTGTGACTCGTACACCGACTTCACCCTATCATGGGGGAGTACAAAGTGCGTGCTTACACTCAGGAAGAGTCCTATATGCATACATGATGTTGTGAAGGTAGGCAACGAGAATGATCAACATCATATCATTGTGAGGTTGTTCTTGAACCCCTACTCGAACTTGCATGGTGGGAATGACTTAACTAAGTGCAATGGAGCCAACATCATATCATTGTGAGGTTTCATTCTCTAGAGGCCAAATAAGATGGGTACTTACATTAGATGTAAATGAGTAAGCGTACTCTCTCATTATTATTGTTGCTAGCCAACATCATATCATTGTGAGGTGGGCTTGGTAATTGTGAGCCTCCCATACCCTACTAAGAGTTTTCTCCAAAACTCTCGAATTCAATTGAGGGATATGGAATTTGCCGAAAATAGTGGGTGGTGCTATTTGATTTAAAGACCCGGATCAAATGGCTTAAAATCAATCAATTTATATTTGTTATGTATTTATTTACCGATATATTTGCAAATGCTATCCAAAACTTGACAAAGAAAAGCCAAAGGCTTTAGTTTCCGGACGTGGTACCACAATCCCATAGATTGTCTTGAATGGATTGCATATGTGCCTAAGTAGTCTCATCCTCACAATTTTCCTTTTGATAATGTATCATTGGAAGAACATGTTAGATAAGTCTATCATAAAGAGGACAACACAAACAACCAATGCTTATTCCTTTGTTGTATGAACAAAGGAACTTATAAAGATTAGCACAAAGACATGAACACTTTTTGTGTCATAGTTCTTCACTTACAAATCGTTCTATGTAGAAATAAGAGTTGCTTAGAACAACCCTTAGTTTATGCAAACACTAGTGCTTGTTTCTTTGTTAAATGAACAAGGAACTTGAGAAGTAAGCACAAGGGCATGGACACTTAATGTGCCATGATTCTTCACTTACAAATTGTTGTATGAAGAAATGAGAGTTGCCTTGAACAACTCTTGAAAGTTTGTAATCTTGTTTAGAATAAGATGGTTGGTTGACAAAAATAGTCCATCAATATGGACGCATGATGATTTTGAATCATTGAGTGTTGAAGTGTTAAACCACTTCACGAGAGGGAAACTAGGCTAGGACTTCACCTTTGTGTCCTTATCCATATGGTTCACTAAGTTTATAGTAAACTATATAGTGAACAATAGCCGTATGTTCTCCAAATCGTTTGATGTGTTTAACACAATTGAAATAAGTTTCAAGAGAGACAGTGGGAGTTTAGGGACCATGACTATTGTATTCAAGGGAGAAGTCAAATGAAGAAGGCAAAATAACTCCAAGGGAACAAACTTTCTTTATGAAAGGATGGACATTGGAAGGGGTAAATGCAAGAAATGTCTTGCAAGTGTCAAGAACACACCTTTCAAAGGTGTTGTAAATTGTTCTTGAATAGTTCAAAACTGTTGGTTCTTCTACTTGAATGCTTGATTCCGTATTAGTAACTATGTTTTTACAATCGTTGTAAAAGTGTGGCTAATAAGAAGTAGAAGATTAATGAGAGAAGAGAAAGTACTTCACATTCAGAACGTGAATCAAATATAGATCTCTGCGAAAGCAGATAGTACTTACTTCCTCATATGAACTACCAAAGAAATTGGAAAAACAAAGATTGTCTTTACATCTCAATTTGAATAAGGAACTTAATTCCGTCACTATAAGATATGGATGAATGTTTTGTTTGACAAAACATTGTTCTTTATTAATCAATGATTGGATTATTATAATCTAATTGATTGTCTCTATAGTAGAGATAATGTGGTAGTGTTAACTGTTTAGAATATGACGATGCTTAAAACCCAAAAGGTTGCAAGGTAGTGACTAATCCCAACTTAGTTGTGACACCTTTAAAAACATAAATTATGAGTTGGTCATAGATGGATACTTTGGATCGTTAGGTCCGGATCCAATGCCTTCTTGTTGAAATTGTATAGAGGCGAAATGTTCGAATCTTTATTCTTTAGGAAAGAAGAAAGAATCACAAAGTAGTTGAGGTTAATTCACTTAGATGATAGTGGCACTTGTCCACAACATAAAACTACTCATGTTGTATGACATTCACCGAAGATCGTTCTCGGTTGGACTATCGTTTATTTTGAATAAACAAAAGTCCGAATACTTTGCAAAAGGTTTCAAAGAATTCAAGAATGAAAGTTGAGGAGTAAGACGTCTAAAGTATTTACCTCCTTAGATTTGATCCAAGGAAATATAACACTTTAGAAGAGTTTCCTTGATAGAAATCAAGGAAAGTAGCATCATAAGATAACGGATTTCTCCATTAGGAGAATAACGAACTTGAATAAGACTTAGTTCGTTGGATGTTATCAATTACCCACATATATAGGATATATATATACTTCTAAGACAATATGATTGTCAATTAGAAGATCTTCCAAAATTTTCATAACTCCATAGGATGTAGTTGGAAAGAAAGACAAGTCTTAATCGTGTTAAGATTTGGAGTTGTGTGCTAATAAGCAATATTTGTTTGAGAACAATCTTGTGGGATATCCTTAAATTAACTTTTGGATATCACTTATATAAACCAACTAATAAATACTATTTGTTGGGTAGTTCATTGTAATCCTACAGTAGGATTTGCCTAAGATAGAGCAAATGAACGAGAGATAGAACTCAAAGAATGGGTTCTTTGAGTGACAAGATGATGATCAACAAATATAACAACCTAGTTCCTACACCACAAGCTCCAAATGTAGTTGAGAAGGATTTATAAACCGTCTCAGTTGAATGGTTTGAACTTTATGACCTTGTCATAGAGTTAAGCCTCTTAATTCGAAAGAAATAAGAATGAAAATCCTTATGACTACATTGAGTGTATATACAACATTTACTCAAGGAAATGGTATAGTACCATTTGACCCGAAATAATGAAACCTTCGTAGCTAATTGGTAGCTTAAGGTGACTACAATCAAAGAGATTGGTTGACTTGGAAGAAACCATCTTTGACGTAGTCTTGGTTTCCATTAATTCGAGGATTGCTAATTACAACTAAACGGTGATTGAATGTTTGGACATAATATGGGTTTCCGAAACCATTACCAAGATAGTCTTGATAATATATGTCTAAAACTAAGAATCACAAGACGTGTAAGTTGTAAAGATCCATCCATCATGAATCTTAGCAAGCTAGTGGGAGCTGTAAGCGTCTTATGAGAGAAATATCAAATCGTTTGATTTCTCATAAAGATGTAAATGAATTTTTTGTTTACTAGGTTTACAAAAGATTAGTGGGAGTTAATCGTATTCCTAAATTTGAACATATATATGATATATTAATTTTAGAAATGAATGGAATTCTTCTTCGTTAAAAGTTATGACTTTAAACGTTCTATAATGATATAATGTATATGGGAGACATAGTCTATATACATGGGATGGAAATCTATAATGATAGATTTCAGTATATATAATTTGATTATATCAATCCCTAATGATAGACAAAAGATGCTAGGAAGTTTCCCATATGATGATAAACTTTAGTCAGAATGACAATTCTAGTAAGACTAGGAAGTTGCTCTTCACAAAGGGATCGTACCCCTTTGACTCCCAAATAATTAATGCGTAAATAGAATCCTTTATGCGTACGCAGAAAGGTGATTTATGTATTTCATATTGTATGAAAAGCGTTGATATGAGTTGTACCAAGATTGGTACAAGACGATATCAATGCAAGCCCAGGATCAGAACCAAGGCAACTGTCAAGTGAGTCCTTATGTATTTAAGAAATACTAAAGGATAGATTCCTCAAGAATGAGGAAGAATTAAAGTAACGCAATGGAAGCGTAAAAGTATTAGATTATGAATCTAATATCGTATCCATCATTGGATGTCTCTTCATTTTGAATGAAGAGATAATTGGATATCTCTTTATTATGACTGAAGAGATATTTGGGTGGAAACATTAAAGGTAATGACTTTAGTGTCTTCCATCATGAATGCAAAATATATATCGCCATATAGAAGTTTACAACAATGTTGTTTGGATGGGAAAGTTCATTTATGAACAATCCATTCGGTTCCAACCAGAAAGTGTCTGTAGTGTGCCGACACTACGACACTAATGGGGCGATAGCTCAAGCCAGGGAATCAAGGTCTCATCAAGATCCGAACTCAAATGAGAGACTGAACCACATGATTAAAAATCATGTATAATGGTGATGTCGTTATTCTCAAGGTTGCTTCTATGGATAACATATAGATATCCATTGTCTAGGCCTACTACTCAGCCATTTTTGGAATGACTACAGAAGAGGTATCATCACTGATGACCAAGCTGATTGGCTCTAGTGCAAGTGGGAGATTGTTGGAAATGTGCCCTAAAACCAATCATATGATGATACTTTATGGACATTTCACATGTTAAACTAATCTAGTTTAATATAAAGGGCAAATATTATTGTTTTAAGCCGTCTCATATAAATGTTATATGCTTAAACGATAAGTCCAAGGAATATGTAATAGGGAGAATGTGATCTAAAGAAGTTAGATTCATGAGACCATTCTCTTTCGAATACATATCCTAAATGTTCCTGATCATAGGATTGCCAATTGGGCATTGACAGTCCGTCAAGATCAGTACGTGCTATGTCTTCTCTTAGGGAGAGTGATTGGTCTCAACTCATTGGTGGGATTGACACCAAGATAAGTACGTAGGTGCTCAATAGTAAATGAGTCCACTGAACGCGATCAACGAGGAGTTCTCATACTCATGTCACATGAGAACTCCTGGTTGGGATAATGCAAAGTAGTCATTTGACCTGAGGCATCATAGTTGTCTTGTGGTTAGGTCCTTGATCTTTGGCTATGTCAAAGTCACTCCATCAGAGGGTGTCCACGACATAGTTGGGGTTAGGCCACTTAGCCATGGAGGCAAGTGAATGCACAACAAAGGATCTCTAACCTTCAAACGTTGAGGGAGAATACTCTATGATATGATTTAGAATCTCTGGCCAGAGTATGAATGAGATTTACGAATTTGTTCCAAATCACATTCAAGGTAATCATATAAGCAAGAGAATCACATTGGATAGTAGACATGAATAAACTATTAATCCAAACAATGTGGTCAAAAGTATTGTATTAGAGAAAGACCGTATTGCATTGTAATCCCAAACTGAATAGGTTCTCCAACCTCTTCTGATTAGCTTGGGTAGCCATGACATACTGCTAGGTGTCACTCATGGCTTGTGGAAGCCCTAAAGATGTATAATCACTAAAGGGAGAATTGAAAGTAAGTTTCAATTCACAATCGATTAGTAAGAGTTCTAATCGCCCACTGCCTCGCTAAAAGGAACCTAATGGATCGCACACCGTGTAAGGTAATGATTGAAAGATATAACGAAGATGAGTAAGGATAATTAAATGGTTTAATTATTTATGGCTAGGATTAATTAATAAGTTAATTAATCAAACGAATAAGTTCGTTATAGACCTCGGGTTAGTTTTGGGCCGCAAGGCCCAATGGGATTTGAATGTCAAGCCCATTAGCTCAAGATGTATGACAACTTGAAAACACAAAGGGCTTGAAAGCCCAATAAACCCTTAAGTGGCCGGCCATATAGAGAGGGGTAGTGAACTTGGCTTAATTGCAAGTTTGCCACTCCATTGTGATGAGGTATAAAGGCAACTTTATAGCCATTTCATCATTAGGGTTTCTTTTGGAGAAAATTGGAGAGAACATGTCTCTCCCTTTCTCTCTAGGAGGCCGGCCCCCTTGGAGGGGATTAGCTAGCAATCCTTCCTCCTCCAAGGTCACTCATCTTCTTCCTTCACGATCCTTGGTGTCGAAAATTAGAGGTCTCCTACCTTGGGGACTTTTGGAGAATCAATTCTTCCATCCATATCCATAGAGCCAAGGAGCAAGGAGACAAAGGAAAGAAGATCCTCACATGGGTGATTAACCTTTGCTAAACAAAGAGGTGCTTCAAAGGTATAAAAGTTTCTCAACTCCTTTCTTTAAGATTTGAGTTGAGTCTTGGTTCACCATAACTAGTAGGCTTTGAATTTCATGGGTAATGTTTTGTTTTGAGTGCATACAAGCACGATTCCGCCTTTAAATGTTAATTGCATGCCATAGATGTTGCTCAAATGAACATGTTTTTCACAAATTTTCCTTCAAGGTCAACCAAGTAAGATTAGCGATGGTGGAGAGTGGGCTGAGTCCTCCATGTCAAGCACACAGAAATCTGCAAGAAAAATCAAGTGGTCTACCTGCACCAAAACATCTTCCAAAATTCATTTCGGGCATGCATTAGATTGATCGGCTAATTGGATAATAACACCATCATTTTTAAGCTCTCCTAGATTCATAGATGCATAAACAGAATATGGCATGATAGTAATTGATGCACCTAAATCTAGCATAGCATGTTCAAACCTTGTATTGCCAATAACACAAGGGATAATAAAACTACCTGGATCTTTGTATTTAGGAGGCAGTTTTCTTTACAACATAGCAGACACATTTTCACTTACTTGTACCACTTCTTTCTCTCGAATCCGTTTCCTTGTTGTGCAAAGTTTCTTCAAAAACTTAGCGTACTTCGGGATTTGCTTTCTCACATCAAGGAGTGGGATATTGACGTGCACCTTCCTAAACGTCTCCAGAATGTCTTTTTCATCCTTTTTTGATTGCATGAATCTGCTAGGAAACAGCACATTTGGTGGAATAACATTAGAAGGAATCCAATTTTGACCTACCTTAGTTAAAGTGGATGGCATATGGTGCTTAGGGGGCTTAGAAGGCTGCGACAAGGGTTGTTCTTCCTTTGCCGTGACTTTGTGCATTTCTTCCTCTTCAATCAGCAACTTTTCATCTTCCTTTTGGCTTAATTTGGATGGTTTTGGGTCAGTTCCAACTTCTTTTCCACTTCTCAACATGATGGCTTTAGCGGTTTCAAAGCCTCTTTTTGGATTGACAATGGTTGAGCTAGGTAGTTTACCTTCTTCTCGAAACTGCCCAAGGAACTCTGAAATCTACTATTTGCTTCTTCATGTCGCTCATCTCCTTGTCTTGATTCCCTATTCGATTATTTTGGTTTTGTAATCCCTGGGCTACAGAAGTTAGTAATTGAATAGCTTGATCATTATCAAATAGCGAACCTGAGTTTGGTTGAGCAGATTGTGGTTAAGGTTGCATTAGTGAGAAAGGCTTTTGATATAACCCGGGAGTTTGCTATCTAAATCCACCTTGTTGTTGAGGTTGTTGAGGCTCCTTCCACTTGAAGTTTGGGTGATCTCTCCAGCCCGGATTGTAAGTATTGGAGAATGGATCATTCCCTTGGCTGATTTTGGGCTTGAAAGCCAATGGCGTTTGCACTTTCCCATCCCCCATTCTCTATTAATTGAGGGCATTACTCAGAAAGGTGTCCTTGCATAGAGCACACGCCACACACACTTGGTGTAATTCCTTGGACTTTCATTCCTTCGACCATCTGTGACACAATAACAGTGAGGTTAGCCATTTGAGATTGAAGTTCGGAAATTGCACTTACCTCATTGACATGTGGTTGCCGTGGAAGCTCCATTTGTCCAACACCTTCGTATTGTTATGCATTCAAGGCTCGGTTTGCAATTAAGATCTTGGCAGCCATCAAGGTTTTGTCAACCAAGGCACCTCCCGCTGAAGCATCAAGCATTTGTCTCTCAATTAGAAGAAGTCATTCATAGAAATATTGAATTAGAAGTTCTTCCTTCATTTGATGTTGAGGGCACGATGCAACTAGAGCCTTGAAACGTTCATAGTATGCTGGAAAAGATTCTCCTTGGCTTTGTTCAATGACACTAATTCTCTTCCTCAAAAGAATAACTCTCGAAGTTGGGAAGAATTTCTCTAAAAACGCTCTTTTCATGCTTTCCCAAGAAGTGACCGTTCCAGGTGCCAACTCGAATAACCAATCCTTAACCTTTTCAAATAGAGAGAATGCAAAGGCTTTCATCTTCATAATATTCCCATCTATGTTGATTGGTGTCATGCTTGAGCACACGACCTGAAATTCCTTCAAATGCTTGTCTTCAGAATATTCTCATCTACGTTGATTGGTGTCATGCTTGAGAACACCACCTTAAATTCCTTCAAATGCTTGTTTGGATCTTCCATGGACAGCCCATGGTACTTAGGAATGTGATGCAACAAGCTTGACTTCAATTCAAACTCATCGGTCTTTCCTTGACTTGCCGCAGGGTATTGGATGCATAGAGGCATGACATTGTCAAGTCCCGAGGCTGAAAGCTCTTTGATTGTACGATTGTCCACAGCCATGGCTTGTTCTTCCTCTTCTTGTTCTTCAAATTCAGATTCAGAGCTAGAACTAGTACCTAAAACAAAGAAAACAAAACAAAATCAGAAACTAAAGAAAATATGAACAGAAACAACAGGGGATTAGCAATTTGCTAATCCCCGGCAACGGCGCCAAAAATTTGATGTGAAATTAAATTGCACTCAAAGTTAAACCCTATTGATGTAGTATGTGTAAGTAGGGATCGTTCTTGGCCGGGGATTAGAAGGGATGCTAATTTACACAAACTAGGCTTTAAAATACTAAACTAGACTGAATGACAGAAAACTAAACTCTAGACAACTCAAAACAAGCTAATATGACTCAAAACAGCATAACTAAGTTAAATAGACTCAAAACAGACACTAGGAAGTTATTTGGACGAATTCTAGACTAGTAAGACTCAAAACACTAAAGAAAACCTAATTTAGACAGGTTTTAACTAATTTGACACAACAAGGTAAAAGGAATTGGGTTTTTGACGAAATTAACTAAAACTATACAAATTCAAGAAACAAAGTAACAAAGGTACGAAATTGGGTGTTTTGGATGGGTGAAAGGCTAGCTTGAGGGTCCTTCCCCACACATGACACATATGCAACACAAGTCGATTTCTAGTTATTCTTTCTATAAACCATGAACCTCAACGCCCCAAGTTAACAGTGACAGAACTGCTTTAACTCTCAGATTTTCCTAAATTCATTGAATTGGATAGGATACGCATCATCAACCCAAATTATTCTCCAATAGTTCTCCACATGAAAAGCATAATAGAAATACAATCAAAGATCATTAAGCTCTGTGAAAATCATAAGCATTGACAAGGCATTCATGACTATGAAAAGCATGACACTCCTCCCAGGAATTTACTTAATGCGATCGTGACTAGCAACCTCCCCTACTTGTAAATATAAGTTTGTAACTATTAGGTGAAACTCCCTTATATTTTAGCATCAAATTCATGCATGCAAACTAAGTGTGCACCCTTAATCAACATACAAGAATAAGTTTTCAATCAAACAGTTAAGCAAATTGCATTCACGAATTATGAACTAATAACTGGATGTAATCAACTCATATCACATATATGTTCATGGCTTTGAATTCACCCCTAGCTAAAACGAGTTTGGTTCCTCATGTTCGCAATTAAACAAAGATAAATTAATTTAAAAATTGAAAGCAAAAGATAGAATACACCTAGAAACGCTCCAACAATCCAAGGCTTTGAATGGCAGGCATGGCACTAAGGGATTCCTCTCATTTCTCCTTGCTAAGCTGCGGCACAATTAAAGGTTATGACTTGTCTCGTGTCATAAAATTCAACTTCTTTGGGCTTTGTTGTCTCATGAACATCCTCTTTGATGCATTCTACATATTCTCCAACCACTTCTTTCTCTTGAATCATTCTTCTTAATGGACAATTCTCTTCAAACAGTTCAAAACAATCTGGGACTTGTTGTGGTGTATCACGAATTTGGGTACTACTTTGCACCTTTGGGAAGGCTTCCACGATGTCTTTTTCACTTTCTTCGTTCTTGGAAATCATGAACCTGCGAGGAAAAAGGACATTTGGTGGAATGACATTAGATTGAACCGAATTTGAACCCAACTTACCTTGATTGGATGGCTTAGAAGCACTAGGGGCCTACGACAAGGGTGTTGGGGCTAGGATAGGCTGCGGCAAAGGTGGTTCATCCCTTGCCGTGGCCTTGTTATCTTCCTCTTCTTCGAGCAGCAGCTGTTCATCCATGTTTTGGCTTGGTTTGGACGTCTTGGGTTCATCTCCAACCTCTATGCCACTTTCCAAAGTGATAGCTTTAGCAATTTCGACAGTTTGGTCTTGCATTTGCCTTATGAATTCCACGATCTCTCCCATTTGATTCTTCAACTCGCTCATCATTTGGTCTTGATTTGTTGCTTCATGTGTCAAGGAGGTGAGTAATTGAATAACTTTGTCATTCTCCAAAGACATACCTAAATTTGGTTGGGCCGAATGTGGTTGAGGTTGTGGTGGTTCATATGGCCATTGATATAACTCCTTAGATGGCTGCGAATATTCTTCTTGTTGTGAACCTTGCGTCAAAGAAGTTAGTACATTGAGAATTTCATCAATATCTATGGAGATACTTGAATTCGATTGGAATTGTTGTGGGGAAGGCTATGGCGGCTGCATAGGTCTTGAATAGAACTCCTCATCTTGCTGCCAATACCCATCTTGTTGAAATTATTGAGGTTCCCCTCACATATAATCTGAATAATCTCTCCAATCTGAATTGTAAGTGTTAGAAAACATGTTGTTCCTTGATTGATTATGGTCTTGATAACTCCAAGCATCGACATTATCCCAACCTCCATTCTCAAATTGAGGATGTTGATGAGTTTGATATCCTTGCCTATAGGGCACTTCAGCAATCTGTGACACAAGAAAAGTAAGATTCGCCATTTGAGCTTGAAGATTGGCAATTGCCATGTCTAGTACCTTAAACAAAGAAAAGAAAAGAAAACAAAATCAAAAATCAAAACTAAAAGACACGAGCAGAAACAAAGTTAGCAACTAAAACAAAAGACACAAAAAAGAAACAAATGAGGATTAGCAAAGTTGCTAATCCCCGGCAACGGCTTCAAAAATTTGATGTGATAAATAATAGCACACAAATTAAACCCTCTTTTTGACAATTGTAGTATATATGCAAGTAGGGATCGTTATAGGTCGGGGATTAGGAAGGATTGCTAATTGATGTGATATAAACTAGCACACAAATTAAACCCTATTAAGATAGTTGTAGTATGAATAAGTAGGGATCGTTCTAGGCCAGGGACTAACTAAGGATGGTAATCTACTCAATTTAAACTCTAAAACACTAAACTAGACTCAAAAATAGAAAACTAGACTCTTATGACTCAAAACTGACCAAATTGATTCAAAACAACAAAACTAAGTTAAATAGACTCAAAACAGGTACTAGAGAGTGAATTGGACAAATTCTAAATGAACTTGACTCAAAATACTAAATGGGGACAGATTTGAACGAATTTAACAAAACGAAAACACATGACAAAACTATGAAAATTTGAGCAAACAAAGAACTAAGGGGGGTTTTGGACGAATTTGACAAAACTAAGTAAATTTCAGCAAACAAAGTAAGTTAAAACCAAATTAAGGTGAATTCAAGGGTGAAAAGCTAGTTAGAGGATCATTCTCCACACATTAAACATATGCACATAAATTGATTTCTAGTATCGTTTCTTTAAACCATGAATGACAATGCCACAAATTAATTGTGAATGCACTAATTAACTTTCAGATTTTCCTTAATTCATTGAATTGGATGGAATACGCATCGGCAATCAAATTATTCTTATCAAGTTCCCTATATGAACTGCATGATAGAGATACATTCAAAGATCATTAAGTTCTATGAAAATCATAAACATCGACATGACATTCGTAACTATGAAAAGCATGAAACTCCTGCCATGGATTCACTTAACATGATTGTGACTCTACTACTCATAAATATAAGTTCATAACGATTAGGTGAAATTCCCTTATATTCTAGCATCAAATTCATGCATGCAAACTAAGTGTGCACCCTTAATCAACATACAAGAATAGGTTTTAATCAAACAGATAAGTGAATCCCATTCATGTTTTACGAAACAATAACTGGAGGTAATCAATTCATATTAAACATATGTCCATGGCTTCGAATTCACCTCTAACTAAGAAAACTTAGTTACACATGTTCATAACAATTGAAAAGCAATCTGAAATAAACATTGAAACTAAAACAAGCGAAGAAAGAACTCATAAAGTCTCCAATGGTTTCAGGTAGTTGCGGCATAACCCTCATTCTCCAATGGAAGCCACGCAAAGCTTCTTCTTCTCCCAAGGCTGTGCCAAAGGGTGTTTCTGTGTATGTATGGTGGTGGCTACGAATTGTGATGAAAATATGGATGTTGTGTGTGGTCTAGGGGGTGGTAACCTGCGGCAAAGCCTCTAAATATGTATATATAGGCAGGGCAAACCCTAGGGAAATCAGACTAGGACTTGGACTTAGCATAAGTAAAGGATTAGGGCCCTAAGGTGCAGCACAAGGCTTAAATCCATTAAGAAAGGGGTTTAGCCCAATTAATTTCTGAAAAGGCTTTGCACAATCCAAATCCACAAGGGAATAGGCTAATTAAATCAGAATCCAAGAGGGAAAAAGATTGGAAAGGTGCGGCAGGAATTGGAGGGAAAGGGGATGGAGTGCAAGGCAAGACAAAGGCTTTCTAGAAAGGTTTGGGGCGCCAGATTTGTAGGGATTCTAGAAACAATGTTTTTTGTGGCTGGTTTTTAGAAGAACAAGGGCTAAAACATGTGGCACCAATGTAGGAAAGGATAAGGCTTTCTAGAAGGGACATAAGATAGGTTTCTAGAAGGAACAAGACATAAAACATGTAGCATGTTTTTAGGAACATGTTTGGATAATGCTTCGAATAATGTTCCTTGTTTCTTGCTGATTCCTTATCTTCTTTGTCTTGAATTTGATACTCAAGATTTGTAGCATGGTCCTAGCCTCATTTGATCTTCAAAAACGTCCATTCCTTGTGCTCCATATGCATGCTATCCATTTCAGCCCAAAAGTGCTCCAAAATGCTCCAAAATGCACTTTCTTGCCAACTTTGCCAATTGGACCTATAAACACACGAAAATAGCTTAAAACACTATAATAAGTAAAAACTAACTAAGTAAATGCAAGAAAACAAGCTAACTAAGTCGCATAAATATGCTCCTATCACTAATCTATGCAAAACTGACTTTAAAACACTAAACAAGACTTAAAAACACAAAACTAGGCTAAACACACTTAACTAGACTCAAATAACTCAAAATTGACTAGAATGACTCAAAACAGCACAAAACAAGCAAATAGACTCAAACTAGACACTAAGAACAACTTTGGACAAAAATTGATTTTAACTTGACCCAAAACACTTAAAAACACAAGTTTGGACAGATTTTAACCTAATTAACAAAATAAAGTAAAGGGGATTGGGTTTTGGACGAATTTAAAGTAAAAACAAACAGCTTGTAAACTTAGACAAAGCTTCGACGAAATTGGGTGAATTTGGATGGATGATGGGCTAGCTAGAGGGTCCTTCTCCACACATGACACATTTGCATACAAATCAATCTCCAGTTGTTTCTTTCAATAAACCATGAATCTCAACGCCCCAAGTTAACCGTGAAAGTGCACGCATTAACCCTCAAATTTTCCTTATACCATTGTACTGGACAGAAATAGTGCGTCGCAATCACATTATTCTTCAAAAGTTCCCTACATGAAAGCGCATAATAGAGATACAATCAAAGATCATTAAGCTCTATGAAAATCATAAGCATTGACAAGGCATTCGTAACTATGAAAGCGCATGATACTCTTGCCAGGAATCTACTTAACATGATTGTGACTAGCAACCTTTACTACTAGTGAATATAAGTTCATAACGATTATGTGAAACTCCCTTATATTCTAGCATCATATTCAAGCATACAAACTAAGTAGGCCTCATTAATCAACATACAAGAATAAGTTTTGAATAAAACAGTTAAGCAAATTGCATTCACACTTTATGAAATCACAACTGGAATTAATCAATTCATATTGCAAATATGTTCATGGCTTTGAATTCTCCTCTAGCTAAAACAAGTTTAGCTCCTTATGTTCACAGCAAAAAAAGACATTAATTTAAACATTGAGAACAAAAGATAGAATACACCTAGAAATGCTCCAACAATCTAACGTCTTGAATGGCAAGCACGTCCAATGTGGCTTCCCTCTTCTTCTTTGCTGCGGCACAAGGTGATGGGTGATGGTTGGTGGTGAATTGCGGTGGTGGATGGATGTAAGTGAGTTATGGTGAAGGATGGATTGGGGGGGGGGGTGGTATCTGATAGGAGCATATTTATGCGACTTAGTTAGCTTGTTTTCTTGCATATATGTTGTTAGTTCTTAGTTATTTTAGTGTTTTAAGTTATTTTCGTGTGTTTGTAGGTCCAAAGGGCTAAAGGAGCAAGAAAGTGCATTTTGGTGCATTTTGAAGCAGTTTTGGGCACTAAATGAATAGCACATGCTTGGAGCTAAGTGGATGGACTAAATTGAAGATCAAATGAGCTTAGGTTTGAATGAAGAATTGGATTCAAGTCAAATGAAGAATGAAGATTTCAAAATTGGAAGCCAAAGTTTCTAAAGTTGGAAGTTTCTATTCTTGAAGGTTTCCATTCTTGAAAGTTTCTATTCTTGGCTTGGAAGTTTCCTAATCCTTCCTCACCTATGTTGTAGTCACAAAAGGATTTCAAAATATGTTAGGGCACTTAATTGGTTGTTCTAGAAGCCTAAACCTACCCTAAAAGTTCTTGCCGCACCTTTCTTGCACATTCCCCTTCCTTGTCGTACAAGGGATCCCTTTCTTTCTTGTTTTCTGAACCAAATCACATTCCCTTTTCTTTGTAATCCTTGCCGCACAATCCTTACCCTTTTTCCCTAGGATTCTAATTTTATTTCCCTTTTTCTAAGGGATTTGAATTAAAATCTGTTAACCAAATTAAGTTAGGGTTTTGATTTCCTTTTATCTTTAAAATAAAACCCCCATTGCCGCAGCATATACCATCCATTCACTCCCATACACAATCCCTTACCCCTCTCCACTCTCTGCCGCATTCATCCTTCACAAACCTTCATACTCTCTGACCTTAATCTATCCTTGCCGCACCACCCACCCATCCAAACCACCACCATACCTTTTCCCATCCATTCCTCCATACAAATAACCCTTTAAACCATCCACCATACCTTGTGCCACAGCAAAGGAAGGGCAGAAAAGTTCTTGGAAGTGCTTGCTGTTCAATTTGGATCGCTGGAGCGTTTAGGTGTTTTCTTTCTTTTGTTTTCAATGTATAAATATGTTTACCTTTGTTTTGCGATTATGAGGAACTAAGCCCTTTTGGCTAAGGGGCTATTCAATACCATGATTATACTTGCGTTATGAATTGATTACATCCAGTTGTGATTTCATAAGTTGTGAATTCAATTTACTTAATTGTTTGAATTAAAACTCGTTTGTGTATGTGGGTTGAGGGTGCACACTTAAGTTGCATGCATGAATTCGATGCTAGAATATAAGGGAGTTTCACCTAATCGTTATGAACTTATATTCAGTAGTAGTAAAGGTTGCTAGTCACTATCGCGTTAAGTAAATTCCTGGCAGGAGTATCATGCAGTTCATAGTTATGAATGCCTTGTCAATGCTTATGATTTTCATAGAACTTAATGATTCTTGATATGTATCTCTATTATGTAGTTCATGTAGGGAACTATTGAGGAATACTTTGGGTTGTTGTATGCATTCATCCAATTCAATAAACATAGGGAAATCTAAAGGTTAATTAGTGCATCACGGTTAACTTGGGGCGTTGAGGTTCATGGTTTATTGAAAAAGCAACTGGAATCGATTTGTATGCAAGTGTGTCATGTGTGGAGAAGAACCCTCCAGCTAGCCCATCATCCATCAATTCACTCAATTTCGTGCTAAAATCTGTTTAAGTTTATAATTTGCTTGTTTTACTTTAAATTCGTCAAAAACCCAATTCCCTTCACTTTGGAGTGTCAAACTAGTTAGAATCTGTCCAACTTTGTGTTTTTAAGTGTTTTGAGTGTTTGAAGTCCCAAATTCGTCCAAAATTACCCCTAGAGTCTGTTTTGAGTCCATTTGCTTGTTTTGTGTAGTTTTGAGTCATTCTAGTCAATTTTGAGTTATTTGAGTCTACTTAGGTGTTTTCAGCCTAGTTTTATGTTTTTAAGTCTTGTTTAGTGTTTTTAAGTCAGTTTTGCATAGATTAGCAATCCCTCCTAATCCCCGGTCTAGAAGGATCCCTACTTGCATCTTTACTACAATTGTCAACAAGAGGGTTTAATTTGTGTGCTGTTTTACATCGCATCAGTATCCTGCGGCAAAGAAAAGGATTTTTTATTTATAGGGTGAATGGACATGGCTTGGTTTAAGAAAGAATTAAAACTTAGCTATTTTAATTCCACAATAAAAAAGGATAAGTAACAATCAGAAATTAATAGGAAATAGGAAAGGGATGTGTGGCAGAGAAGGTTCCATAAAGGGGAAGGTTGTCCCTTGTGTGGCAAGGAAAGGGAACTAGGTAAGGTGAGCTTCTTTGTGCAGCAAGGAAAGGAAAGGGAAATGAGACGTGTGGCATCCCTCTTTGACTGGGATTAATCTTCCAAAATCTTGTAATTAAGTGTCCTAATATCTTTAGGAAGCCTCCTTGTGGCTGGAACCTTAGTAGATTAGGATTAAAATTTGACTAAGTCAAAATAAGATAAGTTTGACTAGTCAATCCTTCTTCTTGCTGGATTCCTTGTCCTCCTTAGTCTTGAATTTATTTTCTTCCTCTCTTTGGCACATTCCTAGCTTCATTTGACTTCAAATTCGTCCATCCACCTTGCTTCATTCATAAGCTATCCATTCCAAGTCCAAAACTGCTCCAAAATGCATTAAAATGCACTTTCTTGCCACTTTAGCCCTTTGGACCTGCAAACACACGAAAATAGCTTAAAATACATAAATAACTAAGAACTAACAAAATAAATGCCAAGAAACAAGCTAACTAAGTCGCATAAATATGCTCCTATCATACACATCATGCTTAATCTTGGTGGACATGTGAATGAATGAAGAAACTGCTATGCAAACATCCTGCCATGTGATGTCTTTGGTTCTTTGAAGTTCTATTGTTCTGAATGGATTATTAATTGGTAATCTAAGTTGAACATCACAACTAGTTGCAGATTAGGAGTACTTGATCACAACCACACATCAAATGGATGATCATAAATAAGTAAAACGAACCCTAGTTGCAGATCGGAGAGTTGAATGTGTTTTGACTTAAATTTCATGGAATTGGCTTGAAAAGGTGAAATTGGCATCCCTAGTTCCATTCCCATCGTTTCTGAATCAATCTATCATTCATCTTTATCTTGTCTTGCATTTTAAGTTACTTTAGCTTCCAAAACAAAAATCTAAATTCAGTTTTCATTTTCATTGTTAGTGAGGGTTCACATAAAGCTAGTAATTTGCAGAGTTCTAAGCAGTCCATGTGGTTCGACACCCTTACTTGTGCCATTATACTATCCTTATATTTGCACTTGAAAGGAACACAACACAAAACTCCACCCATTCTATACTTTCCAACATCATCAAAGACTCATCCCGATAGGTTGTGTTCTTGGAGAAGTTCAACATCAGAATTGCTTCAAAGGTTTCCTCTCTCTTTGATTTATTTTCACTCATGTTGTGTATTTCCAATTTCATCTTTGTGAACATGATGTGTAACTAAATTCATAGCTAGGGATTTCGATGTAACCTTGCACAATTGACCCATGTTTTTATGTTAAAGTATTCAATTCATCAATCTGTCTCTTGTTTCATTCACTGAATCTTTTGTTAAATTTGTTTGTGAATTTTAATGACTGATCACCATTAGGATTTCTTACAGATCATTTGATCAAGATTATAGTAAACATCATGCTTAATCTTGGTAGACATGTAAATGAATGAAGAGAATGCTGTGCAAACATCTTGCCATATATTTTCTTTGTTTCTTTAACGTTTTCTTGCATGCTAAAGACTCTTAATTTGGAACCGAAGTTGAACATCCCAATTAGGTTGTAGATTAGGAGAATTTGATCAAAACCACACATCATATGGCTGATCATATATATGTAAATCGAACTTTAGAAACAGGTTGGTAATTGAATAAGGTTTAACTTTATAAACATGGAATTGGTTTTGTAGTGCTGAACTCGAAATCCCTGGACCCATCCTCATCGTTTCTGAATCAACATATCAATCATTGTTACATTTTTCTTGCATTTTTAGTTATTTTCATTAACAACACAAAACCTACATTCAATTTGTAATTTTCGTTGTTTAGTTAAGGTTCTTTCAAGGCTAGTGATGTGAAAATTAACTTGACACACAAATTAAACCCTCTTCTTGACAGTTGTAGTATATGTATAAGTAGGGATCGTTCTGGACCGGGGATTAGGAGGGATTGCTAAACACTTGAATCTGACTCAAAAACGTAAAAACAAAGTTTAAAACACTAAACTAGACTCAAAGAATGCAAGACTAAATTCTAAAACACTAAAACAACTCAAAAGACTCAAAACAGCACAAAAACACTCAAAACTGCCTAAAAACACAAACTGGGCAGTTTTGAACTCTAAACACTACTTTGGACGAAAATAGATTTTAACTTGACTCAAGACACTTAAAAACACAAATCAAAACAGATTTTAACTATTCTAACACTTCAAAATAAAGGGGGATTTGTTTTTGAACGAATTTAAACTTAAACAAACAAAATTGTAAAGACAACTTAAAAAGGCACGAAATTGGTGATTTGAATGGGTGAATGGCTAGTTAGAGGGATCCTTATCCACACATAAACATATGCATACAACTTGATTCCCAGTTACTCTTTCGATAAACCATGAATGACAATGTTCTGAATTAATTGTATTGAACTAATTAATTCCCAGATTTCCCTAAGTTCATTAAATTGAATGGATAACGCATCACAACCAAATTATTCTTATCAAGTTCCCTAACTATGGAATACGCATGATAGAGATACATATCAAAGATCATTAAGTTCCATGGAAATCATAAACATTGACAAGGCATTCATAACTATGGAATACGCATGTTACTCCTGCCTAGGAATACTTAACACAATTGTGACTAGCAATCTTTACTACTTGTGAATATAAGTTCATAACGATTAGGTGAAATTCCCTTATATCCTAGCATCAAATTCATGCATGTAAACTAAGTAGGCCTCCTTAATCAACACACAAGAACAAGTTCTTCATAAAACAGATAAGTAAATCACATTCACAATTTATGAAATCATAACTGGAGTAAATCAAATCATAAGAAACATATATTCATGGCTTCAAATTCCCCCTCTAACTAATAGGGGTTTAGTTCCTCATGATAGCAATTAAACAAAGAAAACTGAATTGAAACATTGAAAACAAGGATAGACAACACCTAAGAACGCTCTAGCAGTAGTCACGACTTAGAGTGGCACCTTCTCCTTCCTTCCTTGAATAGCTGCGGCACAAGAGGGGTTTTCTGGGTTTGTGTGGATGATATGGCACGGCAGGGGGTGGTGGATGATTTCTGGCGTGAATGGTTGTGTATGGAGGGTGTGTACACGGCAAAGGGTGGAGAAATATATATATAGGCACCAAAAACCCTAGGTGAATCAGATTAGGACTTCTAGAAAGCCAAATCCATCCAGAAATAGGTTTAAAACAATCAGATTTCTCATGGGAAAGGGCCTAAGGTGCGGCACAATAGGATAAGGGCAGGGAATGCCTTGCAAGGCAAGGAAAAAGGATTCTAGAAGGGAAGGAGACGCCAGATTTATAGGGTTCTAGAAAGAATGTGTTTTGTGGCAGATTTTGGGGCTTCTAGAGGGATTTGGGGCGCCACTTTTGTAGGGGAATGGATAGGACTTCTAGAAATCAGGTTTTAAGTCCCCTAAACTGAAGAAAACAGGTTAGGATAAGAGTAGGATAAGATTGGATAAGATAAGGATTGGATAAGATAAGATAAGATAAGGTTGTTTTGGATAATGTTTTGGATAATTCTCCTTCTTTTGAGCTGATTCCTTATCTTCTTTATCTTTGACTTCTTTCTTCCATCTTCTTAGCTGATTTCAAGCCTTTATATCTTCAATTTCGTCCATCAACTTGCCTCCATGCTTGCACTACCCAATCTTGGCCCAAAAATGCTCTAGAATGCTCCAAATTGCTTCTTTTTGCCCTCTTTGTCAATTGGACCTTGAAACATATTCCTAACTCCATTTGGACTCCAAATTCGTCCATCTTCTTGGCTCTAAGCATATGATATCCATTCCAAGCTCAAATGTGCTCCAAAAAGCTCCAAAATGCATCCTTTTGCATACGTGCCCTTAGAACCTGAAAATACATCAAACTAGCTTAAAAGACTACTTTAACTAAGGAAAAACAACATAAATGCACAAGAACAAGCTAACTAAGGTGCATAAATATGCTCCTATCAAATTCCCCCACACTTAGCTTTTGCTAGTCCTCGAGCAAAACGAAACAAAGTAAACAAAACGAAACAAAACAAGTATAACACAACCTAAACCTTCCAACAATTGTCTCAGGGATTTCCAATGCACATGATATGTTAAAAATCATCATTCCCACAGATTTTGGCCATCTTTACGCTTAAGCACATACTTAATCATAGTCACTACTTACTAGTTCACAAATAACCAATTAAAACGATGTTTTGAATGTAGTAACATGCCTTAGAGAATTCCCTCAATTCCTTACAAGATATGCACTCAATTTTCACACACATTTTCTGACTACACTCCCTACACTAGTTATATGTGAGAAGATTGATGTAAATATGAAAACGAACACTCACATATGTTTATAACAAAGAAAGCAATTTCTGGAGTTAATAAGCATATATAGATATGATCTCATGAATGGAATGCTACTACTTAGATGCGAGAACCAGTGACACCATATGCTCAAACCAAATTCAAACTCCACAAATTGAAACACACAACACTCAAGATTGAAGTATAGGGTTGTAACGGGGCTTGGGGAGTGTTGGCTAACAAAGAAAGGTAAGGAAAACAAACGTTCTTAAAGCAATAGCAAGCAAAGCAATGAATATGACACTTAGAACTCCCTTTCTTGAATGCAGCCGCACACTTTGAACACAAAGGGGAAGAAAACACATATTTTAGGGCTGAATTCAACTTTTTGGACCCCTTCTTCAACAACCAACACTTGTGAGCTTCAATCTCACTTATTTTGAACACTTTTCATACTTTTTCACAACTTTTCTTTTTTCTTTTCTTTTTCACACGAATTTTTCTCTTTTTTTTTTTTTTCTTCTTCACCCGTGCCCTTGTTTGATACTTTGTTGGCACACAATCAGACACATAAATCCCTTCCCCCACACTTGTTTTGCCGCCCAAATAACGAACAAAGGGAATTCATTCTTAGGTCATGCTTAGCTACGCCTTAAGAACAAGGGTAAGGATGGTCCTAATCTAGGCTAGGTAAGGATAATGTGGGTAAACAAAGAACATAGGCTAAACAAGGCTCAAAAGGGTTAAACCTACAATACATATGCAAAGGGTTAGGCTTTTTGGCTCTGGTTTTAAACTAAACAACTTCATCTTGATTATGTGTTATGCTAATCAATTTCATGCTTTGAATGAAACGGGTATGAGTTCTAGTATTTGGAACTAAATGATGAAACGCCTTCTAAGTAGCAACCAAGCAAAGAATAATGAGATCATGCAACGACTTTAGAAAACAAAGAATGCACAGATTTTTAACTCTCCAAAGAACGTTTTAAGCTCAAGTCTCTCAGGGTTGTAGCGTTAGTTTGAGTTACTTCCTTCAAGCATGTTACAAAAACTGATTTTATCCTTTTTGTGATTACATGTGAATTCATGAATGTCAACTACAACCAAGCATAAACCAAAGAGTATATCAAACTTTCATCCATGTTTGTAACTTTCTTTAACAGTTATGCAATTAAAAACCAAATCCTCATCATTGTGTTGGAAGGTACCCTAAGACACAAACAAACACACAAAAACAACTCTTTTTGGGTTTTTCAAAACAATTTTTCAAATTTTTATGGTATTTTCGGATTTTCTTTTCAAAACACACTAAAAGACTGAAAACAGCTTAAAAACACTTAAAAACACTGAAAACAACATTCAAAGTGATAGGTGATAAAAACCCACGAATTTCATGCAAAAACACTTTGCTACCCCCCCACACTTAAACCAAACATTGTCCTCAATGTTTCAAACATAAACTCACAGAAAGCAAACAGCAATCAACACAACTAACTAACATAACAAGATGGCAAAGGAAAAGCAATAAAGAGTAGGGTTTAGAAACGCAAATCTGGTTTTGGAGCCGGAGAGTTCCTAGGTCGTCTTTATTTGTATGGGTTGCCTCCCAAGAAGCACTTGCTTTAATGTCTTCCAGCCGGACGAACCTTCCCTCTAGTCTTCAATGAGGCCTACGGCAGTAAAGGATATGTCCTCCGTAATGTGCTCTTCAAAGTGCTCATAATATGGCTTCAATCGATGTCCATTCACTTTGAATTCTTGTTGCGTTTTTAAACTTTGAATTTGGACTGCACCATGAGGAAAAACATTAGTAACCACAAAAGGACCAATCCACTTAGAACGCAACTTACCTGGAAATAGACGAAGGCGAGAATTGAAAAGTAACACTTTCTGCCCTATAGAGAACAGCTTGCTACGAATCATCTTGTCATGGAATGCCTTTGTTTTCTCCTTGTAGATCCGTGCATTCTCATAAGCTTCATTCCTAATTTCGTCTAGCTCATTCAATTGAAGCTTTCTATGAAGACCTGCGGCATTAATGTCCATGTTGAATGTTTTGACAGCCCAATGTGCACGATGTTCTAACTCGACGGGAAGATGACATGGTTTCCCATAGACTAGCCGAAATGGGGACATTCCAATTGGGGTTTTATAGGCAGTGCGATATGCCCACAATGCATCATTCAAACGCAAGCTCCAATCCTTCCGAGTTGGCCCTACAGTTTTCTCCAAAATCTGCTTGATTTCTCTATTTGAAACCTCGGCTTGCCCACTGGTTTGAGGGTGATAAGGTGTTGAAACCTTATGCGTGACATTATACTTCTTGAGCAGCGCCTCAATGGTTCGATTGCAAAAATGGGAACCCCCATCACTGATTAGGACTCTTGGCATTCCAAATCTAGCAAATATGTTAGTTCTAACAAAATCTGCAACCACTTTAGAATCATTAGTGCGGGTGGCTTTTGCTTCCACCCATTTCGACACATAATCCACAGCAAGCAAAATATAAAGGAAACCATGTGAGGAAGGAAAAGGACCCATGAAATCAATACCCCAAACATCAAAGATTTCAACACTAAATATGGGGTGTTGCGGCATTTGTTGTTTAGGACCTATATTGCCCGTTCTTTGACATCTATCACAAGTCATACAAAAAGTTCTAGCATCTCTAAAGATAGTAGGCCAATAAAATCCACATTCTAAAACTTTATGTGCTGTTCTTTGCGTACCAAAGTGACCTCCACATGCATAGGTGTGACAAAAAGTTAAAATTGAATTAAACTCAGAATCATGCACACACCTACGTAGAACCTAATCAGGGCAATATTTCCACAAGTATGGGTCATCCCAAACATAAGAACGTGCATCCTTTTTAAGTTTATCACTTTGGTGCTTGTTTAGTTCTCTTGGAATGTGTTTAGACACCAAATAATTTACTACATCGGCATACCATGGCTCACTTACCTTGATGGACAGCAGCTGCTCATCTGGGAATGTCTCTTGGATAGGCACGGCATCCTCCTCATGCACCATACGGCTCAAGTGATCAGCCACCACGTTTTCACTCCCCTTCTTGTCCCGGATTTCAATATCGAATTCTTGGAGAAGAAGCATCCAGCGAATGAGTCTTGGTTTGGCCTCTTTCTTGGTGAACAAATACTTCAAAGCTGCATGGTCAGTGTAAATAATAACTTTAGTACCAAGTAAATAAGAACGAAACTTATCTAAAGCAAACACAACAGCAAGAAGTTCTTTTTCAGTGGTAGAGTAATTCAATTGTGCATCATTCAAGGTCCGAGATGCATAATAGATGACATGGGGCTTCTTGTCCTTCCTTTGTCCCAAAACAGCTCCTAATGCATAATCCGAAGCATCACACATAAGCTCAAAAGGAAGGCTCCAATCTGGTGGGACTATGATGGGGGCCGAAGTTAGCATCTCTTTGAGGTGTTTGAATGCCTTCTCACATTCCTCGTTGAAGTCAAAAGCCACATCTTTCTGGAGGAGACAGCAAAGAGGGTTTGAAATCTTTGAAAAGTCCTTGATGAATCGCCTATAGAATCCTGCATGTCCAAGAAAAGAACGAACCTCTCTAACCGAAGTAGGAGAGGGTAAGTAGCGTACAAGATCTATTTTTGATTTATCAACCTCAATTCCCCTTTCTGAAATGATATGACCTAAAACTATGCCTTGTTTTACCATAAAGTGACATTTTTCCCAATTCAAAACAAGGTTAGTTTCAATGCAACGTTTTAGAATCAAAGTGAGATTATCTAAGCACCCATCAAACGAATCCCCAAAAACACTAAAATCATCCATGAATACCTCAATAATTTTCTCCACAAAATCTGAAAAGATACTTACCATGCATCTTTGAAAGGTGGCAGGTGCATTGCATAAACCGAATGGCATGCGACGATAGGCAAAGGTACCAAAGGGGCACGTGAAAGTGGTCTTTTCTTGGTCATCCGGAGCTATAACAATCTGATTATATCCAGAGTACCCATCAAGAAAACAATAAAAAGAATGACCGGCTAACCTTTCAAGCATTTGATCAATGAACGGCAAAGGGAAGTGGTCCTTCCTCGTGGTGGTGTTTAGCTTCCTATAGTCAATGCACACTCTCCAACCTGTTTGGATACGTGTGGGCACAAGTTCATTCTCGGCATTCTTCACCACAGTGACTCCGGATTTCTTTGGAACACATTGCACCGGTGAAACCCAACGGCTATCTGAGATTGGATAAATTACTCCACAATCAAGAAGCTTTATAATTTCCTTCTTCACAACTTCCATCATTGGAGGGTTGAGTCGGCGTTGAGCCTCTCGAGTTGGTTTAGCCCCCTCCTCTAGAAGTATGCGATGCATGCATGTTGTAGGGCTAATCCCCCTAATATCGGCCAATGTCCATCCAATGGCTGTTTTGTGCTCTTTCAACACCTGAATTAACTTTCCTTCCTCTGTTGCCGTGAGTGTGGAGGATACAATGACGGGCAATGTCTCGTTATCTCCCAAAAAGACGTACTTCAAATGATCCGGCAATGGTTTAAGCTCAAGTACGGGTGCCTGAATCACTGAGGGTAACAACTTGTTAGTAGAAATTGGAATTGAAATTGGTTTTGAAGGCTTACCATGGTGCTGAGGTAGTGACTCTAGGGCAGCCACCATCTCGGCCTCTTCTTCACTTATAGGCACGGCAATATTGGGTTTTTGCCCAATTCCTTGTGCAATTGTTGATTCAAGGGGATCCCTATCCAAGGAATCAAGGTAATCCTGCGCCAATTCATCAAATATATCAATAGCAAAACAAGAATGATTTTCTTTAGGAAATTTAATAGTTTCAGCAAGATTGAAATCAATAACTTCCCCATCAAATTCCATTGTCAACGTCCCTTTGAACACATCGATCTTGGTGCGGGCTGTTTTCATGAAAGGTCTCCCAAGGAGGATCGGCAAAGGGGTAGAATGGGGTGTATCCTCCATGTCAAGCACATAAAAATCCGCTGGAAAAATCAGATTTCCAACCTGCACCAAAACATCTTCCAAAACTCCTTTTGGATATGCATTAGAACGATCAGCTAATTGGATAATAACACCATCATTTTTAAGCTCTCCTAAATTCATAGATGCATAAACAGAATATGGCATGACATTTATAGATGCACCTAAGTCTAACATGGCAGATTCAAAACGAGTATTTCCAATAACACAATGAATTGTAAAACTACCCGGATCTTTGCATTTAGGGGGTAATTTCCTTTGTAAAACAGCAGAGACATTCTCACTTACTTGAACCACTTCTTTGTTAGAAATCCTTCTTTTTGTTGTACAAAGCTCTTTCAAAAACTTAGCATACCTTGGGACTTGTTTTATTGCATCAAGGAGTGGGATATTGACTTGAACTTTCCGGAATGTCTCTAGAATGTCTTTTTCAGCATCCTCTTTCTTTGATTGCCGCAACCTGCCAGGAAAGGGCACAATTAGTGGAGTAGAGCTTGAAGAATTCATATTGGGACTTACCTTGATGGTTGGGGACGGTTTAGAAGTGGGAATTGGCTGCAGCAAGGATTGTGCATTCCTTGCCGTGGGTTTGGGTGCTTCATCCTCCTCCAATTGCAGCTTCTTGTCCTCTTCTTGACTTGATCTAGATGGTTGTGAATCAGTTCCAACCTGCTTACCACTTCTCAACGTGATTGCTTGGGCAGTTTCAAATCCTCCCTTAGGATTAACAACGGTTGAACTAGGCAACCTGCCTTGTTCTCGGAATTGGCCCATGAATTCAGCCATTTGACCCATTTGTTTCTTCAATTCATCCACCTCTTTAGCTTGATTTTTTATGCTCTGCATGTCCTGCGTCAACGAGGTTAGTACTTGAAGAATTTTATCATTATTTAACGACGAACCTGAATTGGTTTGGGCCAAAGTTGGGTGAGGTTGTGGGGCTGCATACGGCCTTGGAAACATCCCAGGGGGCTGTCTAAATCCGCTTTGTGGCTGTGCTTGCTGAGAATCCCTCCACTTGAAGTTTGGATGATCTCTCCATCCCGGATTGTATGTGTTTGAGTATGGGTCGTGTCTTTGTTGGGTTTGGCCTTGGAAACCCACGGCTTGGGCAGTTTCCCACCCCCCATTCTCAATCAATTGAGGGCATTGATCGTTGAGATGTCCCTGCATAGAACACACTCCACATATGGCCGGCCCTTGTGCTTTGTTTCCATCCACAACCTGTGACAAAAGAAGAGTGAGATTAGCCATTTGAGATTGTAATTCTGAAATTGCATTTACCTCATTCACTTGTTGTTGCCGTGGCCCTTCTCTCTGTCCAACTCCTTCGTATTGTTGCGCATTCAAGGCTCGATTTGCAATTAGAGTCTTGGCAGCCACGGGTGTTTTGTCAACCAAAGCTCCTCCCGCTGAAGCATCAAGCATTTGTCTCTCAATGGGGAGAAGTCCTTCATAGAAATATTGGAGGAGAAGCTCTTCCTTCATTTGATGTTGTGGACAAGAAGCAACAAGCGCCTTGAACCGCTCATAATAGGCTGGAAACGATTCCCCTTGGGTTTGTTGAATGCCACTTATCTTTTTCCTCAAGAGAATGACTCTTGAAGTTGGGAAGAATTTCTCTAAGAATGCGCGCTTCATGCTTTCCCATGAAGTAACGGTTCCAGGTGCTAGTTCGTAGAGCCAATCCTTAGCCTTTTCCAAAAGAGAGAATGGAAAGGCTTTCATCTTCAATATACTTCCATCAACATTGACAGGGGTCATGCTTGAACAAACCACTTCAAATTCCTTCAAGTGCTTGTTCGGATCTTCCATGGACAACCCGTGGAATTTGGGGATGTGGTGCAACAAGCTAGACTTCAATTCAAACTCATCAGTCTTGCCTTGAGCCGCCCTAGGATATTGAATGCATAAAGGGGTCGCATTGTCCAATCCCGAGGCTGAAAGTTCTTTGATTGTTCGGTTATCTGCAGCCATGTCGTGCTCCTCTTCCAAATCCTCTTCAATTTCAACTTCAGATTCGGAATTAGAACTTGAACTAAGTAGATCAGGTTCTGGGTGCTTCCTCTTCCTTCTCAAATCTCGTTCAAAATCGTCGTTAAACTCCAAGATATGTGCGTGAACGGGTTGAGAACTTCGAGTCATACACTAGTACCTAAAACAAAGAAAACAAAACAAATCAGAAAACTAAGCAAAACAGAAACAAAAACAAGTTAAAATACACGGCAGAAACTAGGAAGATTAGCAAGTTTGCTAATCCCCGGCAACGGCGCCAAAATTTGATGTGAAAATTAACTTGACACACAAATTAAACCCTCTTCTTGACAGTTGTAGTATATGTATAAGTAGGGATCGTTCTGGACCGGGGATTAGGAGGGATTGCTAAACACTTGAATCTGACTCAAAAACGTAAAAACAAAGTTTAAAACACTAAACTAGACTCAAAGAATGCAAGACTAAATTCTAAAACACTAAAACAACTCAAAAGACTCAAAACAGCACAAAAACACTCAAAACTGCCTAAAAACACAAACTGGGCAGTTTTGAACTCTAAACACTACTTTGGACGAAAATAGATTTTAACTTGACTCAAGACACTTAAAAACACAAATCAAAACAGATTTTAACTATTCTAACACTTCAAAATAAAGGGGGATTTGTTTTTGAACGAATTTAAACTTAAACAAACAAAATTGTAAAGACAACTTAAAAAGGCACGAAATTGGTGATTTGAATGGGTGAATGGCTAGTTAGAGGGATCCTTATCCACACATAAACATATGCATACAACTTGATTCCCAGTTACTCTTTCGATAAACCATGAATGACAATGTTCTGAATTAATTGTATTGAACTAATTAATTCCCAGATTTCCCTAAGTTCATTGAATTGAATGGATAACGCATCACAACCAAATTATTCTTATCAAGTTCCCTAACTATGGAATACGCATGATAGAGATACATATCAAAGATCATTAAGTTCCATGGAAATCATAAACATTGACAAGGCATTCATAACTATGGAATACGCATGTTACTCCTGCCTAGGATTTACTTAACACAATTGTGACTAGCAATCTTTACTACTTGTGAATATAAGTTCATAACGATTAGGTGAAATTCCCTTATATCCTAGCATCAAATTCATGCATGTAAACTAAGTAGGCCTCCTTAATCAACACACAAGAACAAGTTCTTCATAAAACAGATAAGTAAATCACATTCACAATTTATGAAATCATAACTGGAGTAAATCAAATCATAAGAAACATATATTCATGGCTTCAAATTCCCCCTCTAACTAATAGGGGTTTAGTTCCTCATGATAGCAATTAAACAAAGAAAACTGAATTGAAACATTGAAAACAAGGATAGACAACACCTAAGAACGCTCTAGCAGTAGTCACGACTTAGAGTGGCACCTTCTCCTTCCTTCCTTGAATAGCTGCGGCACAAGAGGGGTTTTCTGGGTTTGTGTGGATGATATGGCACGGCAGGGGGTGGTGGATGATTTCTGGCGTGAATGGTTGTGTATGGAGGGTGTGTACACGGCAAAGGGTGGAGAAATATATATATAGGCACCAAAAACCCTAGGTGAATCAGATTAGGACTTCTAGAAAGCCAAATCCATCCAGAAATAGGTTTAAAACAATCAGATTTCTCATGGGAAAGGGCCTAAGGTGCGGCACAATAGGATAAGGGCAGGGAATGCCTTGCAAGGCAAGGAAAAAGGATTCTAGAAGGGAAGGAGACGCCAGATTTATAGGGTTCTAGAAAGAATGTGTTTTGTGGCAGATTTTGGGGCTTCTAGAGGGATTTGGGGCGCCACTTTTGTAGGGGAATGGATAGGACTTCTAGAAATCAGGTTTTAAGTCCCCTAAACTGAAGAAAACAGGTTAGGATAAGAGTAGGATAAGATTGGATAAGATAAGGATTGGATAAGATAAGATAAGATAAGGTTGTTTTGGATAATGTTTTGGATAATTCTCCTTCTTTTGAGCTGATTCCTTATCTTCTTTATCTTTGACTTCTTTCTTCCATCTTCTTAGCTGATTTCAAGCCTTTATATCTTCAATTTCGTCCATCAACTTGCCTCCATGCTTGCACTACCCAATCTTGGCCCAAAAATGCTCTAGAATGCTCCAAATTGCTTCTTTTTGCCCTCTTTGTCAATTGGACCTTGAAACATATTCCTAACTCCATTTGGACTCCAAATTCGTCCATCTTCTTGGCTCTAAGCATATGATATCCATTCCAAGCTCAAATGTGCTCCAAAAAGCTCCAAAATGCATCCTTTTGCATACGTGCCCTTAGAACCTGAAAATACATCAAACTAGCTTAAAAGACTACTTTAACTAAGGAAAAACAACATAAATGCACAAGAACAAGCTAACTAAGGTGCATAAATATGCTCCTATCAGCTAGTAATTTATAGAGGTCTAATCAGTCCTTGTGGTTTGACACCCTTACTTGTGACATTATACTAACCATATATTGCACTTCGAAGCAACACAACAAAATTATGGAGCCGTTGTGGGGACTGATTCAGCCATCTATAATTGCTTGTTCTTCAAACTCTATCTATTTTCATTTTCAGTTTAGATTTCTAAATTTCATTTGTTTTCTTTCTATTTCTCAGGTAGTATATGTCCAATAAACTTGCTGAGATAGGCCAAAGACTTGAATGTATAAAGAGCAACACTTTTGAGAACCTTCTAGCAACTAGTGCTCAAACTAACCATGAAGAAAAAGACGATCAATCTTCTAGATCAACGAGTGTAGGTTCTTATTCTGAGCACTCCAATTCTGAGCAAGAAGAAGAAATGGCAGACAATGACAATGACAATCGAGCTTTGGAGGACTATGCTCAGCCCGTTATACCAAATTCACCTTCATGCATCTTGTTGCCTGTTGAAGCTAGCAACTATGATCTCAAATCTTCACATTTTCATATGCTTCCTTCTTTTTATGGTTTACCTAACGAAGATCTGTAGCCCATATTAAAGAATTCTATAATGTTGTGAGTGGTTTACCTTTACAGGGAGTGAGTGAAGCAAATATGAGAATGAGAGTTTTTCCCTACACATTGAAAGATAAAGCTAAGGGATGGTTAATGACTTTAACACCTAGTTTGCTCACTACTGGGGATGCCGTAGCTAAGAAATTTTTGAAGAAATTTTTCTCCACTCAAAAGACAGCTACTTTGAGAGGGCAAATCTTTAACTTTGCACAACATGATGGAGAACCTTTCAATGAATGTTGGGAGCGTTTTAAAAGCCTTTTGTTGCAATGTCCACATCATGGGTTACCTCTTTACTTACAAATGCAAATTTTTTACGATGGATTAACCCAAACATGTCAATCTACTGTTGACAATGCAACATGTGGAGCTTTGAAGAAAAAGAATGCTCAAGAGTCATATAACATCTATGAGATGTTGGGATCTAATGCTCGATACAAATATACAAGAGGTAAACGAGCTGGAGTGTATGAAATGAGTTCTAATAATGATCTTGCATTGCAGGTGGCTGGTTTGGAAAAGAAGCTTGATTCGGTGCTCAATATGGTGCCCAAGATAACTGAGGTGTGTGCCATTTGCAACATACCAGGTCATCCTA
Organism: Heteromeles arbutifolia; assembly: GCA_024362995.1. Lineage (NCBI taxonomy): Eukaryota > Viridiplantae > Streptophyta > Magnoliopsida > Rosales > Rosaceae > Heteromeles > Heteromeles arbutifolia. The sequence continues at coordinate 23,285,725 of JANCRC010000012.1, forward strand.
CTTATCAATGCTCAGGTAGTGAGGATTATCCCGAATTCATCTAAAAGCAAGTGAATCTCATGAATTCTTCTAATCAGAGGCCACGAAATGACCCATTTTCTAATACATATAACCCTGGTTGGAGAGATTATCTCAATCTCTCATGGAAAAATAACAATCAGTTTCAAAATTTCCAACCAAAGCATGCTATTACACTTGAAGATACGGTCAAATTGCTAGCCCAAAACACAGTTCAATTCCAGCAAACTACCAATAGTACTCTCCAAGAACAGTGCGGCTGCATGGTTGATAGGAGCATATTTATGTAACTTAGTTAGCTTGTTTCCTTGCATTTATTTGGTTAGTTTCTACTTATTATAGTGTTTTAAGTTATTTTCGTATGTTTGTAGGTCCAAATGGCAAAGTTGGCAAGAAAGTGCATTTTGGAGCATTTTAGAGCAATTCTGAGCTTGGAATGGATAGCACAAGTACGGAGCAAGATGGATGGACGAATTTGAAGTTCAAGAGAGGATAGGAACATGCTACAAATATGGAGAAACAAATTCAAGACAAAGAAGATAAGGAATCAGCTCAAAAGAATGAGACATTATCCAAAACCTTATCCAACCTTATCTTATCCAAACTAACCTTATCTTATCTTATCCTATCCTAATCTTATCCTATCTTAATTCCAGCTGCAAGGGGACCTAAAAACCTGATTTCTAGAAGGTTTACCTATTCCAAAAAAGGTGTCGCACCTTATCCCTTGTTTTTCTAGAAATCAGCCACAAAACAAGCTTTCTAGAAAACTTATCCCTTGTCCTATAAATTTGGCGCCTCTCCCTCTTCTAGAAGCTCTAGAACCTGCAATCCCTTTCCTCCTAGGATTGTGCAATCCTTTTCCCTTCAGATTTTGGTGCACCCTAGTCCTTTTCTCACCCAATTCCGTGCCTTCCCTTCTCCCTATAAATACAACCCTTTGTGCCGCATAAATAACCACCCATCATTCACCATAAATCACCTACATCTATCCACCAACACAATTCACACCATATACACAGAAATTCATCAAGTGCCGTAGCAAGGAAGGAATAAGAAGAGGAGCTTTGTGCCGTGCCACCATCCAAGGCCATTTGAGGGCTTGGAAAATGGCATGGAGGTTGGAGATGAACCCAAGACGTTTAAACCAAGCCAAAACATGGATGAACAGATGTTGCTGATCAAAGATGAGGAAGAAGACACACCCACGGCAAGGGAAGAACAACCCTTGCCGCAGACCCTTAAAGCTTCCATGCCATACAATTCAGGTAATGTTGTTCCTAATTCAATTCATTCTAACATTATTCCACCAAATGTCCCTTTTCCTCGCAGGTTTTTTATTCCCAAGAAAGAAGAGAGTGAAAAAGACATCGTGGAAGCTTTCCCAAAGGTGCAAAGTGATATTCCAATTCTTGGTACACCAAATCAAATTCCAGAATGTGTTGAACTGTTCGAAGAGAATTGTACATCAAGAAGAATGATTCAAGAGAAAGAAGTGGCTAGAGAATATGTAGAATGCATCAAAAGGGATGTTCATGAGACAACAAAGCCTGAAGATGTTGAATTTGATGACACAGGACAAGTCACAACCATCACATTCAATTTGGGTCAAAATATGTTTTCTTTTAGTTTTTGAGTCAAATTAAGTTTGATTTTCATTGGAATCACTTGTTAGGTCTAGAATTGAGTCTTTTTGATTGCTTGTTGCTGTTTTGAGTCAGCTTTGAGTCTATAGAGTCTAATTTAGTGTTTTTAAGTCTTATATTTATTGATTAGCATCCCTAGTTAATCCCCAGTCTAGAATGATCCCTACTTACATCTTTACTACAATTGTCAACAATAAGGTTTAATTTGTGTGTCAAGTTAATTTTCACATCAAATTTTGGCGCCATTGCCGGGGATTAGCAAAATTGCTAATCTCCCTTTGTTTCTGTTTGTGTCTTTTACTTTTGATATTTGATTTAGTTTTCTTTCTTTGATTTTAGGTACTAGAGAAGCAAGACATGGATATCACTAACATTCAAGCTCAATTGGCGAATCTTGCTTCTCAGTTGTCGCAGCATGCCGAAAGGACCACAACGCAAAGTGTCCCTACATTTGGTGCGTCTTATAGGCAAGAATATCAAGCAAATCAACGTCCACACAGAGGTTGGGAGAATGTCAATACCTGGGGGTATCAACATCAATAACCAATCAAGAGACAACATGTTTTCCAACACTTACAATTCCTATTGGAAAGATTATTCAGATTATATGTGCGAGGAACCTCAACAAGTTCAACAAGGTGGATATTGGCAACAAGAGGAGGAGTTTTATTCAAGACCTATGCAGCCACCACAACCTCCCTCACAACAATTCCAATCAAACTCAGGTATGTTAATGGATTACGATGAAATTCTTCAAGTACTCACCTCTTTGACTCAAGAACAAGAAGAATATTTGTAGCCATCTGAGGAGTTCTATCAATGGCCAAATGCACCAAATCAACCTCAAACACAACCTGCCCAACCAAATTCAGGTACGTCGTTGGATAATGATACGCTTATTAAGTTACTCACCAATTTGTCTTAGGGGCAAGAAAATCAAAACAAAGCAATGCAAAATCAAGACAAAAGGGTGGACCACTTGGAGAAGCAAATTGGACAGATAGCGGAATTCGTGGTACAAATTCAAGAACAAAGTGAACTTTCCAATTCAACCGTTGTGAATCTAATGGGAGAATTTGAAATCGATGAAGCTATCACCTTGGAAAGTGGCATGGAGGTTGGAGATGAACCCAAGATGTCCAAACCAAGCCAAAACATGGATGAACAGATGCTGCTGATCAAAGAGGAGGAAAAAGACACACCCACGGCAAGGGAAGAACAACCCTTGCCGCAGGCCCTTAAAGCTTCCATGCCGTGCAATTCAGGTAATGTTGTTCCTAATTCAATTCATTCTAACATTATTCCACCAAATTTACCTTTTTGCTCGCAAGTTTTTGATTCCCAAGAAAGAAGAGAGTGAAAAAGACATCGTGGAAGCCTTCCCAAAGGTGCAAAGTGATATTCCAATTCTTGGTACACCAAATCAAATTCCAGAATGTGTTGAACTATTCGAAGAGAATTGTACATCAAGAAGAATGATTCAAGAGAAAGAAGTGGCTGGAGAATATGTAGAATGCATCAAAGAGGATGTTCATGAGACAACAAAGCCCGAAGAAGTTGAATTTGATGACACGGGACAAGTCACAACCATCACATTCAATCTGGCCAAGTGCAAAGTTCCTAAAACTTTCAAAGATGTGGTGTTTGTCATTGAGTTTGTGTCGGAGCAAGCAAGTAAGCCATCTTCTCCAATTTCAATTTTGTTTTATATGAACTGATTACATCCAGTTATTGTTTCTTGAGTCTTGAATGTGATTTGCTTATCTGAGTTATCAAAACATGTTTATGTGTGTGGGTTGAGGGTCGACACTTAATTTGTATGCATGAACTTGATGCTAGAATATAAGGGAGTTTCACCTAATCATTAGTGAAAGTCATTAGTCATGATTGTGTTAAGTAAATCCTAGGCAGGAGTATCATGCTTTTCATAGTTACGAATGCCTCGTCAATGCTTATGGTTTTCAAAGAACTTAATGACCCTTGATATGTTTTTCTATCATGCTTTTCATAGTTAAGGAACTTCATAAGAATAATTTGGTTGCGATGCATATTCCATCTAATTCAATGAGTTAAGGAAAATCTGATGGTTAATTTGTGCTATCACGGTTAACTTGGGGTGTTGTCATTCATAGTCTAAAGGAATAATAACTAGAAATTGGTTTGTATGCATATGTCATGTGTGGAAAAGAACCCTCTAATTAGTCTTTCACCCTTTTCAATTGATGTGAAATTAAATGACACTCAAATTAAAACCCTATGATTGTAGTATATGAAAGTAGGGATCGTTCTAGGCTGGGGATTAGAAGGGATACTAATCTACACAATTATGACTCAAAAACACAAAACTAAACTTAAAAACACTTAACTAGACTTTAAAGACTCAAAACAACTTAAAATGACACAAAACTAACAACTAGACTCAAAACTGACACTAGAGGTAACTTTGGACGAATTTCAACCTAAACTTGACTCAAAATACTCACTAAAGACATATTTGAATGAATTTAAACTAATCTAACACACTTAACTAAAGGGGAATTGGTTTCTTACGAATTTACTAAATTAGACAGATTGCAAAACTAAACAAATTAAACACGAAATTGGTTGTTTTAAAGGGTGAAAGGCTAGCTAGAAGATCCTTCTCCACACATGACGTATGCATACAAACCAATTTCCAGTTATTATTCCTTTAGACTATGAATGACACCATCCCAAGTTAACCGTGATAGCACAAATTAACCATCAAATTTTCCTTAACTCATTGAATTGGATGGAATACGCATCGCAACCAAATTATCCTTATCAAGTTCCCTATCTATGAAAAGCATGACAGAAAAACATATCAAAGGTCATTAAGTTCTTTGAAAACCATAAGCATTGATGAGGCCTTCGTAACTATGGAAAGCATGATACTCTTGCCTAGGATTTACTTAACCCAATCATGACTAGTGACTTCCACTAAAGGAAAATTTGTGAAAAACATGTTCATTTGAGCAACATCTATGGCATGCAATTAACAATTAAAGGCGGAATCATGCTTGTATGCACTCAAAACAAAACATTACCCATGAAATTCAAAGCCTAGTAGTTAGGTGAACCATGACTCAACTCAAGAACAAAGTGAGTTGAGAAATCTTATACCTTTGTTGAATCCTCTTTGCATAAGCAAAGGCTAATCACCCAAGGAGAGGGCCTTCATTCCTTGCTTCTGAGCTCCATGGATTTCTTGAAAGAAGATGGTTGAAAGGATTCTCCAAGTTCCCAAAATAGAGAACCTGTAATTTTTCCACACCAAGGTGAGCATTGATGAAGAAATGAGTGACCTAGAGGAAGGAAGATTGCTAGCTATATTCCTCTAGGGTGGCCGGCCTCTTAGAGAGCAAAGAGAGCTTTGTGTTCCCATCTTTTCTCCAAAAGAAATCCTAATGAAGAAAAGGCTATAAAGTCACATTTATACCTACCTTCATTGGAGTGGCAAACTTGTAATAAGTCCAAAACCCACTCCTTTACAACATGGCCGGCCTTAAGGGTTTATTGGGCTGTTTGGGCCTTTGTGAATCATTAGTCATTAAGTTGTCATACAACTTAAGTCAATGGGGTTAACGTTCGAAGCCCATTGGGCCTTGAGGCCCAAAACTAACCCAAGGTCTATAACGAACTTATTCGTTTGATTAATTAACATATTAATTAATCCTAGCCATAAATAATTAAACCATTTAATTATCCTTACTCATCTCTGTTGTTTCTTCAATCTCTACCTCACTCGGTGTATGATCCATTAAGTTCCTTTTAGCGAGGCAGTGGGCGATTAGAACTCTTCAAATCGATTGTGAATTGAAACTTACTTTCAATTCTCCCTTTAGTGATTATACACGTTTAGGGCTTCCACAAACCATGAGTGACACCTAGCAGTATGTCATGGTTACCCAAGCTAATCAGAAGAGGTGGAGAACCTATTCAGTTTAGGATTACAATGCAATACGGTCTTTCTCTAATACAATACTCTTGACCACATTGTTTGGCTTGATAGTTTATTCATGTCTACTATCCAATGTGATTCATTTACTTATATGATTACCTTGAATGTGATTTGGAAGGACTTCCTAAATCTCATTCATACTGTGGCCAGAGATTCTTAATCATATCATAGAGTATTCTCCCTCAAACAGTTTGAACGTTGGAGATCCATTGTTGCACATTCACTTGCCTCCATGGCTAAGTGGCTTAATCCCAACTATGCCGTGGACACTCTCTGATGGAGTGACTTTGACATAGTCAAAGATCAAGGACCTAACCACAAGACAACTATGATGCCTCAGGTCAAAGGACTACTTTACATTATCCCAACCTTGGGTTCTCATATGACATAAGTATGAGAACTCCTCGTTGATCGCGTTCAGTGGACTCGTTCTCTATTGAGCATCTACGTACTTACCTTGGTGTCAGTAACACCAATGACTCAAGACCAGTCACTCTCCCTAAGAGAAGACATAGCACGTACTGATCTTGACGGACTGTCAATGCCCAATTGGCAATCCTATGATCAGGAACATTTAGGATATGTATACGAAAGAGAATGGTCTCATGAATCTAACTTTTTCAGATCACATTCTCCCTATTACATATTCCTTGGACTTATCGTTTAAGCATATAACATTTATATGAGACAGCTTAAAACAATAATCTTTGCCCTTTATATTAAACTAGATTAGTTTAACATGTGAAATGTCCGTAAAGTATCACCATATGATTGGTTTTAGGGCACATTTCCAACAATCTCCCACTTGCACTAGAGCCAATCAGCTTGGTCATCAATGATGATACCTCTTCTGTAATCATTTCAAAAATGGCTGAGTAGTAGGCCTAGACAATGGATATCTATATGTTATCCATAGAAGCAACTTTGAGAATAACGACGTCACCATTATACATGATTCTCAATCATGTGATTTAGTCTCTCATTTGAGTTCGGATCTCGATGAGACCTTGATTCCCTGGCTTGAGCTATTGCCCCATTAGTGTCGTAGTGTCGATACACTAGAGACACTTTCTGGTTGGAACCGAATGGAGAGTTCATAAATGAACTTTCCCATCCAAACAACATTGTTGTAAACTTCTATATGGCGATATATTTTGCATTTATGATGGAACACACTAAAGTCATTACTTTTAATGTTTCCACCCAAATATATCTTTAGTCATAATAAAGAGATATCCAATTATCTCTGCATTCAAAATGAAGAGATATCCAATGATGGATACGATATTAGATTCATAATCTAATACTTCTACGCTTCCATTGCGTTACTCTAATTCTTCCTCAATCTTGAGGAATCTATCTTTTAGTATTTCTTAAATACATAAGGACTCACTTGACAGTTGCCATGGTTCTGATCTTGGGCTTGCATTGATATCATCTTGTACCGATCTTGGTACAACTCATATCAATGTTTTTCATACAACATGAAATACATAAATCACCTTTCTGCTTGTACATAAAGGATTCTATTTACGCATTATTTCTTTGGGAGTCAAAGGGTACGTTCCCCTTGAGAAGAGCAAGTTCCTAGTCTCACTAAAATTGTCATTCTGATTGGAGTTTATCATCACATGAGAAACTTCCTAGCACATTTTGTCTATCATTAGGGATTGATATAATCAAATTATATCCTGAAATCTATCTTATAGTTTTCTATCCCATGTATATAGACTATGTCTCCCATATACATTCTATCATTATAGAACGTTTATAGTCATAACTTTAACGAAAAAGAATTCCTTTCATTTCTAAAATTAATATATCATATATATGTTCAAATTTAGGAATACGATTAACTCCCACTAATCTTTTGTAAACCTAGTAAACAAAAGATTCATTTACATCTTTATGAAAAATCAAACAATTTGATCTTTCTCTCATAAGACGCTTACAACTCCCACTAGCTTGCTAAGATTCATGATGGATGGATCTTTACAACTTACACGTCTTGTGATTCTTAGTTTTAGACATATATTATCAAGACTATCTTGGTAACGGTTTCGGAAACCCATATTATGTCCAGACATTGAATCACCATTTAGTTGTAGCTAGCTAACTTCGAATTAATAGAAACCAAGACTACGTCAAAGATGGTTTCTTCCAAGTCAATCAATCTCTTTGATTGTAGTCACCTTAAGCTACCAATTAGCTTTAAAGGTTTCATTATTTCGGGTCAAATGGTACTATACCATTTCCTTGAGTATATCTCGTATATACACTCAATGTAGTCATAAGGATTTTCATTCTTATTTCTTTCGAATTAAGAGGTGTAACTCTATGACATAGTCATAAAGTTCAAACCATTCAACTAAGACGGTTTATAGATCCTTCTTGACTACCTTGGAGCTCGTGGTGTAGGAACTAGGTTGTTATATTTGTTGATTATCATCTTGTCTCTCAAAGAACCCATTCTTTGAGTTCTATCTCTCATTCATTTGCCCTAACTTAGGTAAATCCTAGGGTAGGATTATAATGAACTACCCAACAGACAACATTTGTCAGTTGGTTTATAGAAGTGATATCCAAAGGTTAATTTAAGGATATCCCACAAGATTGTTCTCAAACAAATATTGCATATTAGCACACAACCCCAAATCTTAACATGATTAAGACTTGTCTTTCTTTCCAACTACATCCTATGGAGTCATGAAAATTTTGGAAAATCTTCTAATTCACAATCATATTGTCTTAGAAGTATATATCCTATATATGGGTAATTGATAACATCCAACGAACTAAATCTTATTCGAGTTCGTTCTCCTCCTAATGGAGAAATCCATTATCTTATGATGCTACTTTCCTTGATTTCTATCAAGGAAACTCTTCTAAAGTGTTATATCAAATCTAAGGAGGTAAATGCTTTAGATATCTTACTCATCAACTTACATTCTTGAATTCTTTGAAACCTTTTGCAAAGTATTCGGACTTTTGTTTATTCAAAATAAACGATAGTCCAACCGCGAGCGATCTTCGGTGAATGTCATACAACATGAGTAGTATTATGTTGTGGACAAGTGCCACTAACATCTAAGTGAATTAACCTCAACAACTTTGTGATTCTTCTTTCCAAAAGAATAAAGATTCGAACATTTCGCCTCTATACAATTTTAACAAGAAGGTATTGGATGCGGATCTAACGATCCTAAGCATCCATCTATGACCAACTCGTAATTTATGTTTTAGAGGTATCACAACTCAGTTTGGGATTAGTCACTACCTTGCAACCTTTTGGGTTTTAAGCATCGTCATATTCTAAACAGTTAACACTACCACATTATCTCTACTATAGAGACAATCAATTAGATTACAATAATCCAATCAGTGATTAATAAAGAACAATGTTTTTTCAAACAAAACATTCATCCATCTCTTATAGTGACGGAATTAAGTTCCTTTATTCAAACTGGAATGTAAAGACAATCTTTGTTTTTCCAATTCCTTTGGTAGTTTATATGAGGAAGTAAGTACTATCTGCTTTCGCAGAGATCTATATTTGAATCACATTCTGAATGTGAAGTACTTTCTCTTCTCTCATCAATCTTCTACTTCTTATTAGCCACACTTTTACAACGATTGTAAAACAGAGTCACTAATACGGAATCAAGCATTCAAGTAGAAAAACCAACTATTTTGAATTGTTCAAGAACAATTTACAACACCTTCGAAAGGTGTGTTCTTGACACTTGCAAGACATTTCTTGCATATACCCCTTCCAATGTCCATCCTTTCATAAAGAAAGTTTGTTCCCTTGGAGTTATTTTGCCTTCTTCATTTGAAATCACCCTTGACTACAATAGTCATGGTCCCCAAACTCCCACTATCTCTCTTGAAACTTATTTCAATTGTGTTAAATACATCAAACGATTTGGAGAGCGTACAGTTATTGTTCACTATATAGTTTACTATAAACTTAGTGAACCATTTGGTTAGGGACTCATAGGTGAAGTCCTTGTCTAGTTTCTGTCTAGTGAAGTGGTTTAACACTTCAACACTCAATGATTCAAAATCATCATAAGTCTATATTGATGGACTATTTTTGTCAACCAACCATCTTGTTCTAAACAAGATTACAAACATTCAAGAGTTGTTCAAGGTAACTCTCATTTCTTCATACAACAATTTGTAAGTGAAGAATCATGGCACATGGAGTGTCCATGTCCTTGTGCTTACTTCTCAAGTTCCTTGTTCATGTAACAAAGAAACAAGCACTAGTGTTTGCATTTAACTAAGAGTTGTTCAAAGCAATTCTTATTTCTTCATACAACAATTTGTAATTGAAGAATTATGATACTAAAAGTGTTGTCCTCTTTATGATAGACTTATCTAACATATTCTTCCAATGATACATTATCAATAGGAAGATTGTGAGCATGAGACTACTTAGGTACATATACAATCCATTCAAGACAATCTATGGGATTGTGGCACTAAGTCCAGAAACTAAAGTTTTTCTTTGTCAAGTTTTGGATAGCGTTTGCAAATATATCGGTAAATAAATACATAACGAATATAAATTGATTGATTTTAAGCCATTTGATCTGGGTCTTTAAATCAAATAGCACCACCCACTATTTTTGGCAAATTCCATATCCCTCATCGGAATTCGAGAGTTTTGGAGGAAACTCTTAGTAGGGTATGGGAGGCTCACTACTACCAAGCCCACCTCAGAATTATATCATTTTGGCTAGCGTTAATAATAATGAGAGAGTACACTTACTCATTTACATCTCATGTAAGTACCCATCTTGTTTGGCCTTTAGAGAATGATGCCTCAGAATTATATCATGTTGGCGTCATTGCACTTAGTTAAGTTATTCCCACTATGCCAGTTCGTGTAGGGGTTCAAGCATAGCCTCAGAATTATATCATGTTGGCTAAACTCGTTGCCTACCTCACTTCATCATGTATGTATATAGAACTCCTCCTGAGTGTAAGCACATACTTTGTACTCCCCCATTATAGGGTGAAGTCGGTGTACGAGTCACAAACGATCGGAGCCTACCACGGTGGAAGGCCACGAAAGAGTGTTCAAAGCACTCTCACGCTTGTCAACTTAATAATGGTTTAGTTGAGGGCTTTTAGGTCTCATCACATTTAAGCATTCATTTTAATCTTATTAAAACAACTTGGTCCTATTACAACTATTGGTCCATATGATTGATTTAGTAGTATATGATACTCCCACTAAGCTTGTAAAACGGTTTTTAAAGCAAGAGTATATGGTACTACTAACATAAGCTTTGCATTCATAGATGGACTATATAGTTACCTTAGGGCCTTAGGATGACTATGAACCTTTGATTCGAACCAACACGAGCCTAGTGTTGGATCTCGGTCTAGGGATGGTGATTGATTTTAGTTACGCTTTTAATCATATTAAGGCGTGTTTTTCCTATTGGGCGTTGGACCCAACTACTCCAATTTCATGCATATCAAATAAACAAGAAATGAGTACTTCAAAGCAAAGAAGAGCTTATGCTCTTTTACAACATTTGATTAAAACAAATTACTTTAAAGTAAAGAAGAGCTTATGATCTTTTACAACATTTGATCATATCAAATTACAACCAAAATTAATCTACACATTCCCATGGTTCAAACAAATTTGAGACGGCCTTTCAAATAGCTCAATTATCGTAGGCTTAGGTTCATAATCACCCTTTCTTTAATTAATTAATGTTTTAACTAATTAAACTAGAATGCAACATTGTCATTTGGTTTTTGTATCCATAGAATTGATTTAAATAGCGCTAAATAAAATGAAAATCCAATTCTCATTTAAAGATACAAAACTATTTTGTTCTTTACTAATTTGGGCGAAAAAGCAATAACCTCAACCATTGGGCTATATTGCAAAACACAAACTTTTGAGGTCACTTTGTAAAAACACAAAAGTCCACTGCTTCATGTAATTACAACTACAACCCAAAAATTTCAACAAATGCAAAAACTTCATTAAAGGAGCAAAACAATTTGTCCTTTAGTGATTTTGGGCCTTTACGTAAAAACGTAAACTTTCGGGTCAAAGTACAAATACACAAAAGTATCAAAACTTTATGTAATTGCATAAAAGCTCCAAAAGTACCGTACTTTTAGGGTGGCCGGTTTTGGTGAGAGTTTTGTCATAAAATCTTTTCAAATTTTCAACAAAGTGAAAGGTGATGGGTTGGTTTGAAAAAGTGATTGAAAGTTGTAAGTGATTGGTATGGTGTGAATAGTTGAAAAAGCATGGGTGAAGTTTGAAAATTCAAACCATCCATCACTAACAAAAACAAGTAAACAACCAAACACCTTTTTGAATCAAAATTCCCAAACTTTTTGTTCTTGCCAAGAACATATCAAGAACAATGAAGAACATCCATGAAAACCCATAAGAGCTCCATGAACATTTTTCACCCAAAAACACCCCAAAAACTCTCAAACTTAAGGGAAATAACATATTACCATACTAGGGTACTTAGGGGTTCCAAAAGTCACTTTGAAACACTTTTAACAAGACAAACAAGAACCCAAAAATCCACCCTTTGGATTTGGCCGAATTTCCCCAAAAACATGGCACCAAATTTTAGCTCCAAAATTCATGCTCATATGAACTACATCTACAACATTTGAGATGGCAAATTTTCTAACAAAATTTACACTCAAAGAAGCAAGAATAAAGCTTGTAACCATTACAACATTCAAATCACAAACTATGAACAGCAAAACCCAAAAGGATTCACCAACTACTAGACCTAGGCTCTGATACCACTTGAAGGAAAATTTGTGAAAAACATGTTCATTTGAGCAACATCTATGGCATGCAATTAACAATTAAAGGCGGAATCATGCTTGTATGCACTCAAAACAAAACATTACCCATGAAATTCAAAGCCTAGTAGTTAGGTGAACCATGACTCAACTCAAGAACAAAGTGAGTTGAGAAATCTTATACCTTTGTTGAATCCTCTTTGCATAAGCAAAGGCTAATCACCCAAGGAGAGGGCCTTCATTCCTTGCTTCTTAGCTCCATGGATTTCTTGGAAGATGATGGTTGAAAGGATTCTCCAAGTTCCCAAAATAGAGAACCTGTAATTTTTCCATACCAAGGTGAGCATTGATGAAGAAATGAGTGACCTAGAGGAAGGAAGATTGCTAGCTATATTCCCCTAGGGTGGCCAGCCTCTTAGAGAGCAAAGAGAGCTTTGTGTTCTCATCTTTTGTCCAAAAGAAACCCTAATGAAGAAAAGGCTACAAAGTCACATTTATACCTACCTTCATTGGAGTGGCAAACTTGTAATAAGTCCAAAACCCACTCCTTTACAACATGGCCGGCCTTAAGGGTTTATTGGGCTGTTTGGGCCTTTGTGAATCATTAGTCATTAAGTTGTCATACAACTTAAGTCAATGGGGTTAACGTTCGAAGCCCATTGGGCCTTGAGGCCAAAAACTAACTCAAGGTCTATAACGAACTTATTTGTTTGATTAATTAACATATTAATTAATCCTAGCCATAAATAATTAAACCATTTAATTATCCTTACTCATCTCCGTTGTTTCTTCAATCTCTACCTGACTCGGTGTACGATCCATTAGGTTCCTTTCAGCGAGGCAGTGGGCGATTAGAACTCTTCAAATCGATTGTGAATTGAAACTTACTTTCAATTCTCCCTTTAGTGATTATGCGTTTAGGGCTTCGACAAACCATGAGTGACACCTAGCAGTATGTCATGGTTACCTACGCTAATCAAAAGAGGTGGAGAACCTATTCAGTTTAGGATTACAATGCAATACGGTCTTTCTCTAATACAATACTCTTGACCACATTGTTTGGCTTGATAGTTTATTCATGTCTATTATCCAATGTGATTCATTTACTTATATGATTACCTTGAATGTGATTTGGAAGGACTTCCTAAATCTCATTCATACTCTGGCCAGAGATTCTTAATCATATCATAGAGTATTCTCCCTCAAACAGTTTGAAGGTTAGAGATCCCTTGTTGCGCATTCACTTGCCTCCATGGGTAAGTGGCTTAACACCAACTATGCCGTGGACACTCTCTGACCGAGTGACTTTGACATAGTCAAAGATCAAGGACCTAACCACAAGACAACTATGATGCCTCAGGTCAAAGGACTACTTTGCATTATCCCAACCTTGGGTTATCATGTGACATGAGTATGAGAACTCCTCGTTGATCGCGTTTAGTGGACTCATTCTCTATTGAGCACCTACGTACTTGTCTTGGTGTTAGTCACACCAATGACACGAGACCAGTCACTCTCCTTAAGAGAAGTCATAGCACGTACTGATCTTGACAGATTGTCAATGCCCAATGGCAATCCTATGATCAGGAACATTTAGGATATGTATACGAAAGAGAATGGTCTCATGAATCTAACTTCTTTAGATCACATTCTCCCTATTACATATTCCTTGGACTTATCGTTTAAGCATATAACATTTGTATGAGACAGCTTAAAACAATAATCTTTGCCCTTTATATTAAACTAGATTAGTTTAACATGTGAAATGTCCGTAAAGTATCATCATATGATTGGTTTTAGGGCACATTTCCAACAATCTCCCACTTGCACTAGAGCCAATCAGCTTGGTCATCAGTGATGATACCTCTTATATAGTCATTTCAAAAATGGCTGAGTGGTAGGCCTAGATAATGGATATCTATATGTTATCCGTAGAACCAACCTTGGGAATAACGACGTCACCATTATACCTGATTCTCGATCATGTGGTTTAGTTTCTCATTTGAGTTCGGATCTTGATGAGACCTTGATTCCCTGGGTTGAGGTATTGCCCCATTAGTGTCGTAGTGTCGATACACTAGAGACACTCTCTGGTTGGAACAGAATGGAGAGTTCATAAATGAACTTCCCCATCCAAACAACATTTTTGTAAACTTCTATATGGCGATATATTTTTCATTCATGATGGAACACACTAAAGTCATTACTTTTAATGTTTCCACCCAAATATCTCTTTAGTCCTAATAAAGAGATATCTAATTATCTCTTCATTCAAAATGAAGAGACATCCAATGATGGATACGATATTAGATTCATAATCTAATACTTTTACGCTTCCATTGCGTTACTCTATTCTTCCTCATTCTTGAGGAATCTATCCTTTAGTATTTCTTAAATACATAAGGACTCACTTGATAGTTGGCATGGTTCTGATCCTGGGCTTGCATTGATGTCATCTTGTACCGATCTTGGTACAACTCATATCAATGTTTTTCATACAATATGAAATACATAAATCACATTTCTGCTTGTACATAAAGGATTCTATTTACGGCATTATTTCTTTGGGAGTCAAATGGTACGTTCCCTTTGAGAAAAACAACTTCCTAGTCTCATTAGAATTGTCATTCTGATTGGAGTCTATCATCACATGAGAAACTTCCTAGCACCTTTTGTCTATCATTAAGGATTGATATAATCAAATTATATCCTGAAATCTATCTTATAGATTTCTATCCCATGTATATAGACTATGTCTCCCATATACATTCTATCATTATAGAACGTTTAAGGTCATAACATTAACGAAGAAGAATTCCTTTCATTTCTAAAATTAATATGTCATATATATGTTCAAATTTAGGGATACGATTAACTCCCACTAACCTTTTGTAAACCTAGTAAACAAAAGATTCATTTACATCTTTATGAGAAATCAAACGATTTGATCTTTTTCTCATGAGACGCTTACAGCTCCCACTAGCTTGCTAAGATTCATGATGGATGGATCTTTACAACTTACACGTCTTGTGATTCTTAGTTTTAGACATATATTATCAAGACTATCTTGGTAATGGTTTCGGAAACCTATATTATGTCCAAACATTGAATCACCGTTTAGTTGTAGCTAGCTAACTTCAGATTAATAGAAACCAAGACTACGTCAAAGATGGTTTCTTCGAAGTCAACGAATCTCTTTGATTGTAGTCACCTTAAGCTACCAATTAGCTTTAAAGGTTTCATTATTTCGGTCAAATGGTACTATACCATTTCATTATTTAGGGCACATTTCCAACATCCACTACTTGTAAATATAAGTTCATAACGATTAGGTGAAAGTCCCTTGTATTCTAGCATCAAGTTCATGCATACAAATTAAGTGTCGACCCTTAATCCACATGCATAAACAAGGTTTGATAACTCAGATAAGCAAATCACATTCAAGACTCAAGAAACAATAACTGGACTTAATCGGTTCATATAAAACATATAATCATGGCTTCGAATTCACCTCTAACTAAAAAGAAATTAGTTCCACATGTCTAACATAGTTGAAAAGCAAATTAAAATAAACGTCGAACTAAAACTAGGGATAGAAAAAACCCAGAAACACTCCAACAACACTCCAACACTCCAAAGTAGGCTGCGGCACTCCCTTGGATGGTGGCACGGCATAAAGCTCCTCTTCTCCTTCCTTCATTGCTGGGGCACTTGATTAATTTCTATGTATATGGTGTGAATTGTGGTGGTGGATGGATGTAGGTCAGTTATGGTGAAGGTTGGGTGGTTCTTTATGCGGCACAAAGGGTTGTATTTATAGGGAGAAGGGAAGACACAAAATTGGGTGAGAAAAGGAACAGGGTGCACCAAAATTTGAAGGGTAAAGGATTGCACAATCTTAGGAGGAAAGGGATTGCAGGTTCTAGAGCTTCTAGAAGAGGGAGAGGCGCCAGATTTGTAGGACAAGGGATAAGTCTTCTAGAAAGCATGTTTTGTGGCTGATTTCTAGAAAAACAAGGGATAAGGTGCGACACCTTTTTAGGAACAGGTAAACCTTCTAGAAATCAAGTTTTTAGGTCCCCTTGCAGCTGGATTTAAGATAGGATAAGATTAGGATAGGATAAGATAAGATAAGGTTAGTTTGGATAAGATAAGGTTGGATAAGGTTTTAGATAATGTCTCCTTTTTTTGAGCTGATTCCTTAGCTTCTTTGTCTTGAATTTGTTTCTCCAGATTTGTAGCATGTTCCTAGCCTCTCTTGAACTTCAAATTCGTCCATCCGTCTTGCTCCATACTTGTGCTATCCATTCCAAGCCCAAAACTGCTCTAAAATGCTCCAAATTGCACTTTCTTGCCACTTTTGCCATTTGAACCTGAAAACACACGAAAATAGCTTAAAACATGGTGTGAAATTAAATCACACACAAACTTAAACCCTTATCAATGTAGTATGTGAAAGCAGGGATCGTTCTAAGCCGGGGATTAAAGGGAATGCTAATCTACACAAATTAGACTCTAAATCAATAAATTGGACTTTAAACAATGAAAACAAGTACTAGGGATCAATTTGGACGAATTTTTAACTCTAGACACCTTAAACAACCTAACTTGACTCAAATAACTCAAAACAGCAAATAGAATTCAATTAAACAGTTTCTGGACTCTAGAGACTCAAAACAAGCTAAATAGACCTAAAACACACAAAGCAAGTTATCTAGACTCTAAACTAACACCTAAGATTGATTTGAACGAAATTAAGACTCTAATTGACTCAAAAGACTAAAAGACTCAAGATTTGACGAATTTAGACTATCTTAACACAAATTAAGAGCAAGGGATTGTTTGAAAACGGATTTAAACTTAAGCAAAACAGAATTGTAAACTAGACTTAGTTTTGTACGAAATTGGTAATTTAAATGGGTGAATGGCTAGCTAGAGGTTCCTTCTCCACACATGACATATATGCAACACAAATCGATTTCCAGTTGTTCTTTCTATAAACCATGAACGACAATGCCCCAAATTAATCGTGACTGCACGCATTAACCTTCAGATTTTCCTGAGTTCATTCAATTTGGACGTAGCGCCGCAAACCAAATTATTCTTATCAAGTTCCCTATATGACTGCATACTAGAGATACATATCAAAGATCATTAAGCTTTGTGAAAATCATAAGCATTGACATGACATTCGTAACTATGACTGCATGACACTCCTGCCATGAATTTACTTAACGCAATCGTGACTAGCAACCTCCACTACTTGTAAATATAAGTTTGTAACGCTTAG
This sequence comes from Heteromeles arbutifolia, assembly GCA_024362995.1. NCBI lineage: Eukaryota > Viridiplantae > Streptophyta > Magnoliopsida > Rosales > Rosaceae > Heteromeles > Heteromeles arbutifolia. Next base: position 23,303,468 of record JANCRC010000012.1, read on the forward strand.
GTGAAACTCCCTTATATTTTAGCATCAAATCCTAGCATGCAAACTAAGTATGCATCCTTAATCAACATACAAGAATAAGTTTTAAATCAAACAGTTAAGCAAATTGCATTCACAATTTATGAAATCGCAACTGGATGAAATCAATTCATATCACATATATGCTCACAGTTTCGAATTCCCCCCTAGATAAGAAGGGGTTTAGTTCCTCATGATTGTAAATAAACAATGACAATTAAATTTAAACATCAAGAGTAAAGATAGAATACACCTAGAAACGCTCCAGATTTCTTCCTTATTTCCTTTGCAAAGTTACGGCACAATGAGGTTGAATGGTAGATGGTGGTGTAGAGAGATGTGAATGAGAGATGGTGGTGTAGAGTGGTGCAGAAAATATGTAAATATAGGGAGAGGGTGCGGTACCAACAAGTTATGTAGGAAAAGGATTACAAAATGTAGTTTGTGTAGGAAAATAAAATCACAATCCTAAGGGGAAAAGGTTTATGTAATCCTAGCAGGAAATAGGACATCTAGAAGGCCAAAAACGAAAGGGAATTAGGAGGAAGGTGCGGCTGGATCATGCATCTAGAAGGCTTGGGGCGCCACCTTTGTAGGAGGGGATAAGGTTCCTAGAAATCAGGTTTTAGTTCTCCTAAACTGGAATTAAAACCCTTTTACAGCAGGAATTAAGTTAGGAAAGGATTAGGATAGGATAAGATAAGGCATGGTAAGATAAGATAAGATAAGGTTTGGATAAGATAAGGATAAGATAAGGTAGTTTTGGATAATGTTTTGGATAATTCTCCTTCTTTGTAGCTGATTCCTTATCTTCTTTGACTTGGATTTATTTCTTCAACTCTTTTGCACATTCCTAGCCTCTCTTGAACTTCAAATTCGTCCATCCATCTTGCTCCAATCTTGTGATATCCATTTCAAGCCCAAAACTGCTCTAAAATGCTCCAAATTGCATCTTTTTGCCAACTTTGCCAATTGCACCTGAAAACACACGAAAATGACTTAAATCACTATAATAAGTAGAAACTAACTAAGAAAATGCAAGGAAACAAGCTACCAAAGTCGCATAAATATGCTCCTATCAAATTCCCCCACACTTAACTTTTGCTAGTCCTCGAGCAAAACAAAAAAAAACAAAACATAACCTAAACCTTCCAACGTTTGCCTCAGGGATTTCCAATGGTACATAACATGTTAAAAATCATTACTTACATAGATTTTAGTTATCCCTACCCTTGAGCACATACTTAATCACAGTTACCACTCACTAGTTCGCATCTAATCAATTAAAACAACATTTTGAATGTAGTAACATGCCTTAGAGAATCCCTTAATTCCTTACTAGATATGCACTCAATTTTCACTCAGATTTTCTGACTACACACCCTACACTAGTTATATGTGAGAAGATTGATGTAAACATGAAAACTAATACTCACATATGTATTAACAAAGAAGGCACTTTCTAGATTTATTAATGCATGTATATATATGATCTCATGAATGGAATGCCACTACTTAGATGCGAGAACCAGGGACACCATATGCTCATACCAATCCCAACTCCACATATTGAAACACATAACAATCAAGATTGAAGTCAAATGGGTTGTAAAGGGGCTAAGGGTATTGGCTAACAAAGAAAGGTAAGGAAACCAAACGTTCTTAAAGCAATAGCAAGCAAAGTAATGAATATGACACTTAGAACTCCCTTTTTAAATGCAGCCACAAACTTTGATACATAAAGGGGAAGATCACACATACTTAGGGCCGAATTCAACCTTTTTGGATCCTTTCTTCAACACCCAACACTTGTGAGCTTATTCTCACTTATTTTGAACACTTTTCACACTTTTTCACATACTTTTCTTTTTCTTTTCTTTTTCTCACGAAATTTCTTCTTTTTTTTTTCTTCTTCTCACCCGTGCCCTTTTGTTTATTTTGGCACACAACACTGTACAACCTCCCCCACACTTGATTGCTGCCTAATAACGAACAAAGGGAATTCACTCTAGGTCATGCTTCACTATGCCTTAAGAACAAGGGTAAGGATGATCCTAATCTAGGCTAGGTAAGGATAATATGGTTAACAAAGAAAATAGGCTAAATATGGCTCAAAGGGGCTAAACCTACAATACATATGCAAAGGTTGAGGCTTTGTGGCTCTGGTTTAACTAAACAACTTCATCTTGCTTTATGTTATGCTAATCAATTTCATGTCGTGAATGAAATGGGCATGAGTTCTAGTATTTGGAACTAAAGTGATGAAACGCATTCTAAATAGCAACCAAGCAAAGAATGATGAGATCATGCAACGACTTTAGAAAACAAAGAATGTCAAGATTAATAACTCTCCAAAGAACGTATAGGCTCAAGTCTCTCAAGGTTGTAGCGTTATTTTGAGTTGCTTCCGTCAAGCATGTTACAAAAACTGATTTTTTTTCTTTTTGTGATTACATGTGAATGCATGAATGTCAACTATAACCAAGCATAAACCAAAGAGCATATCAAACTTCAATCCATGTTTGTAACTTTCTTTAACAGTCATGCAATTAAAAACCAAATCCTCATCATTGTGTTGGAAGGTACCCTAAGACACAAACACACAAAAACGACTCAAAAACGACCCTTTTTGGTATTTTCGAAAATTTTTCGATTTTTTTCAAAATTTTCGTATTTTTCTTTCAAGACATATAAAAACACTTCAAAACACACTAAAAACACTTAAAAACAGTGAAAAACAACTTTAGAAGTGATAGGTGATAAAATCCCACAAATTTTCAACAAAACACTTTGTTTACCCCCCCCCCCCACACTTAAACCAAACATTGTCCTCAATGTTTCAAACATAGACTCACACACAAGCAAGCAAACAACACAACTAACAAACATAATAAAGATGGCAAAGTAAAAGCAATAAAGAGTAGGGTTTAGGAACGCAAATCTGGTTGTGGAGCCGGAGAATTCCTAGGTCTTCTTTATTTGCATGGGTTGCCTCCCAAGAAGCGCTTGTTTTAATGTCTTCCAGCCGGACGAATCCTGCACTTTAGGCTTCATTGGAGCCCACGGCATAGAGGGGTATGTCCTCCACGTTATGCTCCACAAAATTCTCATAATACGGCTTCAAACGATGTCCGTTCACCTTGAATTCTTGTCCCGTTTTTTGACTTTGGATGTGAACTGCACCATAAGGAAAAACGTTAGTAATAACAAAGGGTCCGCTCCATCTAGAACGTAGCTTACCTGGAAACAATTTAAGGCGCGAATTGTAAAGTAACACTTTCTGCCCCCTGGAGAACGTCTTGCTTCGAATCATCTTGTCGGGAAAGGCCTTCGTCTTCTCTTTGTAGATTCAAGCGTTCTCGTAAGCGTCATTCCTAATCTTTTCAAGCTCATTCAATTGAAGTTTTCTATGAACTCCTGCGGCATCTATGTCCATATTGAAGGTCTTAACTGCCCAATGCACCTTGTGCTCTAATTCAACAGGAAGATGGCATGGTTTCCCATAGATGAGCCGAAATAAGGACATGCCAATGGGTGTTTTGTAGGCCGTACGATACGCCCATAGTGCATCATTGGAGCGCAAGCTCCAATCCTTCCTCGTTGGCCCAACTGTCTTCTCTAAAATCTGCTTGATTTCACGATTTGAAACCTCGGCTTGCCCACTCATTTGGGGATGATAAGGCGTTGAAACCTTATGCGTGACATTGTACTTTTTGAGCAACGCCTCGATGATTCTATTGCAAAAATGGGACCCTCCATCACTGATAAGTACTCGTGGCATGCCAAACCTAGCAAATATGTTAGTTCTAACAAAATCTGCAACAACTTTAGAATCATTAGTGCGGGTGGCTTTTGCTTCCACCCATTTCGAGACATAATCGACCGCAAGTAAAATATAATTAAAACCATGCGATGAAGGAAAAGGACCCATAAAATCAATACCCCAAACATCAAAAATTTCAACAATAAAGATAGGGGTCTGCGGCATTTGGTCCTTTGGGCCTATATTGGCCATTCTTTGGCAACGGTCACAAGTAACACAAAACGTCCTTGCATCCTTAAAGATTGTAGGCCAATAGAATCCACATTCTAACACTTTAAGGGCTGTGCGTTGTGTGCCAAAGTGTCCCCCACATGCATAAGTGTGACAAAAACTTAAAATTGAGTTAAACTCCGAATTATGCACACACCTACATATAATCTGATCGGGGCAATACTTCCACAAGTATGAATCATCCCAAACATAAAACCTAGCATCCTTTTTCAATTTTCACGTTGGTTTTTGTTTAGGGTGCTTGGAACTTGCTTAGACACCAAAAAATTGACCAAATCAGCATACCAAGGCTCACTTACCTCTATGGACATCAATTGCTCGTCTGGGAATGCTTCTGGGATGGGTAATTGCTCCTCATTGTGCACCAAACGACTTAGATGGTCAGCCACCACGTTTTCACTTCCTTTCTTGTCCCGAATTTCGATGTTGAACTCTTGAAGAAGCAGTATCCATCGAATAAGCCTTGGCTTGCCTCTTTTTTCGGGATCAACTACTTCAATGCTGCTAACCTCTCAAGCATTTGGTCAATGAATGGCAAGGGAAAGTGGTCCTTCCTCGTGGTGGCGTTGAGCTTCCTATAGTCGATGCACACTCTCCAACTTGTTTGGATTCGGGTAGGCACAAGTTCATTTTCTTCATTCTTCACCACAGTGACTCCCGACTTCTTTGGAACGACTTGAATTGGTGAAACCCAACGGCTATCTGAAATTGGATAGATGACCCCACAATCAAGGAGCTTTATAATCTTCTTTTTCACAACTTCCATCATAGGAGGGTTAAGACGGCGTTGAGCCTCTCGAGTTGGTTTAGCCCCTTCCTCAAGAAGTATGCGATGCATGCATGTCGTAGGGCTAATCCCCTTGATATCGGCTAGGGTCCATCCAATGGCAGTTTTATTCTCCCGCAACACACGAATGAGTTTTTCTTCCTCCAATGCCGTGAGAGATGATGAAATAATGACGGGTAACATTTCTTTTTCTCCCAAAAAGACATACTTCAAGTGGTTGGGCAATGGTTTGAGCTCTAGTGTAGGTGCCTGCACCACCGAAGGTAATAACTTGTTAGTAGAAACAGGAATTGACATTGGGATTGAAGACTTACCAACACATGGTGGGGATGACTCAATTGCAGCCACCGTCTCCTCAATTTCTTCACAAAAACCCACGGAAACAACTTCCTCCTTGTTGTTGCCGTGCCCTTGCACAATTTCTGGGGCTTGGGTTGTGCTTTCTATTCCTTGACCGATGGTTGTTTCAAGGGCATCTCGATCTAATGAGTCAAGAAATTCCTGTGCCAAAGATTCTAAAATATCAATAGAAAAACATGAATGATCATCAATAGGATATTTCATGGCTTCAGAAATATTAAAATCAATAACTTCCCCATCAAATTCCATTGATAAAGTCCCCTTGAACACATCGATCTTTGTCCGGGCTGTTTTCATGAAGGGTCGCCCAAGCAAGATTGACAATGGAGTAGCTTGGGCCGAATCATCCATCACTAGCACATAGAAATCAGCCGGGAAGACTAAATGATCCATCTGCACCAAAACATCTTCCAAAACTCCTTTTGGATAAGCATTATAACGATCGGCTAATTGAATGATTACACCATCAATTTTAAGTTCGCCTAAGTTCATAGATGCATAAATTGAGTATAGCATGACATTAATTGATGCTCATAAGTCTAGCATGGCATTTTCAAATTTAGTATTGCCAATAACACAAGGAATCGTAAAACTCCCCAGATCTTTGCATTTAGGGGGTAATAAACAGCAGAGACATTCTCACTTACCTGGACAACCTCCTTGTTCGAAATCTTCCTCTTTGTTGTGCAAAGCTCCTTCAAAAACTTGGCGTACCTGGGAACTTGCTTAATTGCATCAAGGAGAGGGATATTGACTTGCACCTTTCTAAACGTCTCAAGAATGTCCTTTTCAGCTTCCTCCTTCTTTGATTGCATAAATCTGCGAGGGAAGGGCCCATTCGGAGGAACAACATTAGAAATAATCGAATTTTGAACCTTCTTACCTGAAGTGGACGGATTAGATGGCTTAGGTGGCTGCGGCAAGGGTGTTTCACCCTTTACCGTGGGTTGTGCTTCCTCCTCTTCTTCAATTTGCAACTTGTCGTCCTCCTTTTGACTTGATTTGGATGGTTGTAGGTCAGTTCCAACTTGCTGTCCACTTCGTAACATGATTGCCTTTGCAGATTCAAATCCTCCTTTCGGATTGACAATTGTTGAACTAGGCAATTTGCCTTGTTCTCTAATCTGCCCCAAAAACTCAGAAATCTGCCCCAATTGATTCTTTATTTCTCCTATCTCCTGTTGATGATTCGCCGCTACTTGTGCTTGAGTTTGCACCTCTTTGTTTTGGTTTTGTATTCCCTGCGACATGGAGGTTAATAACTCAAGAATTTTAGCATTTTCAAGGGACGAACCTGAAGTTTGTTGGGTAGCTTGTGGACAGGCTTGAGATGGCACGAATCGTTTTTGAAGAAACCCAGGGGGCTGTCGAACTTGGCTTTGTTGTTGAGGTTGTTGTGGCTCCCTCCACTTGAAGTTAGGGTGATCTCTCCAACCCGGATTGTACGTGTTGGAGTAAGGATCATTGCGTGGCTGATTTTGGTTCCCAAAACCCACGACATTGGCAGATTCCCACCCTTCATTCTCAATCAATTGAGGGCATTGATCATTGAGGTGCCCTTGCATAGAGCACACACCACATACACTTTATGTAATCCCTTGCAATTTGGTTACATCAACAACCTGCGACACAAGCATAGTGAGGTTATCTAATTTGGATTGAATTTCAGAAATTGAACTTACCTCATGCACACTTTGTTGGCGTGGCCCTTCTCTTTGTCCAACGCCTTCGTATTGTTGTGCATTCAATGCTCGGTTGGCGATTAGGACTTTTGCAGCCATTAGTGTTTTCTCAACCAATGCACCTCCCGCTGAAGCATCTAGCATTTGTCGCTCAATGGGAAGAAGTCCTTCGTAAAAGTATTGAATGAGAAGCTCTTCTTTCATTTGATGTTGAGGACATGAGGCAACAAGACCCTTGAAACGTTCAGAATATGTTGGGAATGATTCGCCTTGGTTTTGTTGAATCCCGCTAATCTTCTTCCTCAAAAGTATAACTTAGAAGTTGGGAAGAATTTCTCTAAAAATGTTCTTTTCATGTTTTCCCAAGATGCGATAGTTCCGGGCGCCAATTCGAATAGCCAATCCTTAGCTTTATCCATAAGAGAGAATGGAAAAGCTTTCATCTTCAAAATATTCCCATCAACATTAATGGGAGTCATGCTTGAACAAACAACTTCAAATTCCTTTAAGTGCTTCTTTGGATCTTCCATGGACAGCCCATGGTATTTTGGAACATGATGCAACAAGCTAGAATTTAGTTTGAATTCGTCAGTCTTGCCTTCACTTGCCGCAGGGTATTGGATACATAAAGGGACAGCATTATCCAACCCCGAGGCTGAAAGCTCTTTAATTGTACGATTGTCTGCTGCTAAGACTTGTTCGTCTTCCTCCTCTTCTCCAAATTTGGATTCTCTGCTTGAAATAGATGGAGTGGGTGGCAGCTTCCTCTTGTTTCTTCTCAACGTTCGCTCAAAATCGTCGTCAAACTCAAAGATGTGCTCGTGAACTGGTTGAGAACTCTGAGTCATACACTAGTACCTGAACCAAAGGAAAAAAAACAAAACGAAATCAGAAACCAAAAGAAAAACTTGACAAAAACAAGGGATTAGCAAACTTGCTAATCCCCGGCAACGGCGCCAAAAATTTGGTGTGAAATTAAATCGCACACAAACTTAAACCCTTATCAATGTAGTATGTGAAAGTAGGGATCGTTCTAAGCCGGGGATTAAAGGGATTGCTAATCTACACAAATTAGACTCTAAAACAATAAACTGGACTTTAAACAATGAAAACAAGTACTAGGGATCAATTTGGACGAATTTTTAACTCTAGACATCTTAAACAACCTAACTTGACTCAAATAACTCAAAACAGCAAATAGAATTCAATTAAACAGTTTCTGGACTCTAGAGACTCAAAACAAGCTAAATAGACCTAAAACACACAAAGCAAGTTATCTAGACTCTAAACTAACACCTAAGATTGATTTGAACGAAATTAAGACTCTAATTGACTCAAAAGACTAAAAGACTCAAGATTTGACGAATTTAGACTATCTTAACACAAATTAAGAGCAAGGGATTGTTTGAAAACGGATTTAAACTTAAGCAAAACAGAATTGTAAACTAGACTTAGTTTTGAACGAAATTGGTGATTTAAATGGGTGAATGGCTAGCTAGAGGTTCCTTCTCCACACATGACATATATGCAACACAAATCGATTTCCAGTTGTTCTTTCTATAAACCATGAACGACAATGCCCCAAATTAATCGTGACTGCACGCATTAACCTTCAGATTTTCCTGAGTTCATTCAATTTGGACGTAGCGCCGCAAACCAAATTATTCTTATCAAGTTCCCTATATGACTGCATACTAGAGATACATATCAAAGATCATTAAGCTTTGTGAAAATCATAAGCATTGACATGACATTCGTGACTATGACTGCATGACACTCCTGCCACGAATTTACTTAACGCGATCGTGACTAGCAACCTCCACTACTTGTAAATATAAGTTTGTAACGATTAGGTGAAACTCCCTTATATTTTAGCATCAAATCCTAGCATGCAAACTAAGTATGCATCCTTAATCAACATACAAGAATAAGTTTTAAATCAAACAGTTAAGCAAATTTCATTCACGATTTATGAAATCGCAACTGGATGAAATCAATTCATATCACATTTACGCTCATAGTTTCGAATTCCCCCTAGCTAAGAAGGGGTTTAATTCCTCATGATTGCAAATAAACAAAGACAATTAAATTTAAACATCAAGAGTAAAGATAGAATACACCTAGAAACGCTCCAGATTTCTTCCTTCTTTCCTTTGCAAAACTGCGGCACAATGAGGTTGAATGGTAGATGGTGGTGTAGAGAGATGTGAATGAGAGATGGTGGTGTAGAGTGGTGCAGAAAATATGTATATATAGGGAGAGGGTGCGGCACCAACAAGTTATGTAGGAAAAGGATTACAAAATGTAGTTTGTGTAGGAAAATAAAATCACAATCTTAAGGGGAAAAGGTTTATGTAATCCTAGCAGGAAATAGGACATCTAGAAGGCCAAAAACCAAAGGGAATTAGGAGAAAGGTGCGGCTGGATCAGGCATCTAGAAGGCTTGGGGCGCCACCTTTGTAGGAGGGGATAAGGTTCCTAGAAATCAGGTTTTTAGGTCTCCTAAACTGAAATTAAAACCCTTTTACAGCAGGAATTAAGTTAGGAAAGGATTAGGATAGGATAAGATAAGGCATGGTAAGATAAGATAAGATAAGGTTTGGATAAGATAAGGATAAGATAAGGTAGTTTTGGATAATTCTCCTTCTTTGTAGCTGATTCCTTATCTTCTTTGACTTGGATTTATTTCATCAACTCTTTTGCACATTCCTAGCCTCTCTTGAACTTCAAATTCGTCCATCCATCTTGCTCCAATCTTGTGATATCCATTCCAAGCCCAAAACTGCTCTAAAATGCTCCAAATTGCATCTTTTTGCCAACTTTGCCAATTGGACCTGAAAACACACGAAAATGACTTAAATCACTATAATAAGTAGAAACTAACTAAGAAAATGCAAGGAAACAAGCTAACAAAGTCGCATAAATATGCTCCTATCAAAACACTCTAATAAACATAAACTAACTATGTAAATGCAAGAAAACAAGCTAACTAAGTCGCATAAATATGCTCCTATCATCAATTCACCAAATTCGTTTTATAAAGTGTTTTATGCAAAGTTTGATTTTCGTTATTTGGGTCAAAATCTGTTTTCTTTTAGTTTTTGAGTCAAATTAAGTTTGATTTTCGTTGGAATGACTTGTTAGGTCTAGAATTGAGTCTTTTTTATTGCTTGTTGCTGTTTTGAGTGTTTTGAGTCAGTTTTGAGTCTATAGAATCTAATTTAGTGTTTTGAAGTCTTATATTTGTTGATTAGCATCCCTAGTTTTTCCCCGGTCTAGAACGATCCCTACTTACATCTTTACTACAATTGTCAACAATAGGGTTTAATTTGTGTGTCAAGTTAATTTTCACATCAGATAACCCCAAGCACCTCTATTTGCAGTGAATTGAGGACGTTGATGAGTTTGAGCAGTGTGCATTGTGGTTCTTTCGGCAATCTGGGACAATTGAGAAGTAAGATTCGCCAATTGAGCTTGAATGTTTGCAATTGCCATGTCTTGTGATGCGATGTAAAACAACACACAAATTAAACCCTCTTGTTGACAGTTGTAGTAAAGATGCAAGTAGGGATCGTTCTAGGTCGGGGATTAGGAGGGATTGCTAATCTACTTAACACTGACTCAAAAACACAAAACTAAACTTAAAAACACTGAACAAGACTCACAAGACTCAAAACAAACTTAAAAGACTCAAAATAGCTTAAAACAACCAAAAAAGACTCAAAACAGACACTAGGGACTGATTTGGACGAATTCTAGACTAGTAAGACTCAAAACACTAAATTGGACAGATTTAAACACACTTCTAACTAATCTAACACACTTAATTAAAGGGGAATTGGGTTTGAACGAAATTAAAGTAAAAACAAGCAGAAAGTAGAACTAGACAGATTTGCACGAAATTGGGTGAATTGATGGATGATGGGCTAGCTAGAGGGTTCTTCTCCACACATGACACACTTGTATACAAATCGATTTCCAGTTGCTTTTTCAATAAACCATGAACCTCAACACCCCAAGTTAATCGTGAACGCACAAATTAACCATCAGATTTTCCTAAAGTCATTGAATTGGATGAACGCATCTGCAACCAAATTATTCTTCAATAGTCCCCTACATGAACGCATAATAGAGATACATATCAAAGATCATTAAGTTCTATGAAAATCATAAGCATTGACAAGGCATTCGTAACTATGAACGCATGATACTCCTGCCCAGAATTCACTTAACGCGATCGTTTATAAGCGACCTCCACTACTTGTAAATATAAGTTTGTAACGATTAGGTGAAACTCCCTTATATTCTACCATCAAATTCATGCATGCAAACTAAGCGGGCCCTCTTAATCAACATACAAGAATAAGTTATCAATCAAGCAATTAAGCAAATTGCATTCACAATTTATGAAATCACAACTGAATGTAATCAATTAATATTGCATGTATGTTCATGGTATTGAATAGCCCCCTAGCCAAAAGGGCTTAGTTCGTCATAATCACAAAACAAAGGTAAACAGATTTATACATTGAAAACAAAAGAAAGAAAACACCTAAAAGCTCCAGCGATCCAAATTGAATGCCAAAACATCCAAAAGCTCTCTTTCTTCTCCTTTGTTGTGGCACAAGGGTATGGTGGTGAGTTTTAGTGGTGATTTGTGGTGGTGGATGGATGTAGGTGAGTTATGGTGAATGATGGAGTGTGGATTTTCGGCAGAAAGTGTGTAGAATGGTCCAGGGAGAGCTTTGATGTGCGGCAAGGCTCTTTATTTATAAGGGAAGAAAGGGCACGACTTAGAATTAAATTAGAAAGGTTTAGGAATCCAAATCCTCCAGAAAGAGGGTAACAAATCAGAATCCCAATAGGAAAAAGGGTAAGTAGGGTGCAGCAGGTCCTAGAGAGAAAGGGAAAGGCAATTATGTGGCACATTTTCGAAGAAATGGTAAGGAGATATGCGGCAAGGGGTTTAGGAAAGGGGAAACATCTAGTTAAGTGTCCTAACGTATTTAGGACACTCCTTTGCGGCTGGAACCTTGATAGATTAGGATTAAGAATTGACTAAGTCAAAATATGGTAAGTTTGACTAGTCAATCCTTCTTCTTGCTGGATTCCTTTTCTTCCTTGAATTAATTCTTCCTTATTTTAAACACATTCCTAGCCTCTTTAGGTCTTCAATTTTGTCCATCCACTTTGCTCCAAGCATATGCTATCCATTCCATGCCCAAAACTGCTCCAAAAGGCACCAAAATGCACTTTCTTGCCATTTTACCCCTTTAGACCCACAAACACACGAAAATAGCTTAAAATACTAAAATAACTAAGAACTAACAACCTAAATGCAAGGAAATAAGTTAACCAAGTCGCATAAATATGCTCCTATCATCTTGCTTCTCCAGTACTTGAAATCAAAGAAATATAACTAAATCAAATATCAAAAGTAAAAATAAAAGACACAAATAGAAACGAAGTTAGCAACTAAAACAAAAGACACAAAAAAGAAACAAAGGGGGATTGCTAATCCCTGGCAACGGCGCCAAATATTTGATGCAATGTAAAACAGCACACAAATTAAACCCTCTTGTTGATTGTTGTAGTAAAGATGCAAGTGGGGATTGTTCTAGGCCGGGGACTAGGAGGGATTGCTAATCTACTCTAAACTGACTTAAAAACACTTAACAAGACTCACAAGACTCAAAACAAACTTAAAAGACTCAAAACAGCTTAAAATAACCAAATAGACTTAAACTAGACACTAAGAACAACTTTGGACGAAAATTGATTTTAACTTGACTCAAAAAACTTGAAAACACAAGTTTGGACAGATTCTAACCTAATTGACAAAATAAAGTAAAGGGGATTGGGTTTTTGGACGAATTTAAGTAAAAACAAAACAGGAACTAGAACTAGACAGATTTGCACAAAATTGGGTGTTTTTGGATGGATGATGGGCTAGCTAGAGGGTTCTTCTCCACACATGACATACATGCATACAAATCGATCTCCAATTGCTTTTCCGATAAACCATGAATGACAATGCCCCTGATTAACCGTGCCATCACTAATTAACCCTCAGATTTTCCTTAAGTCATTGAATTGGATGGGATACGCATCGTCAACCCAAATTAGTCTTCAATAGTCCCCTACATGAATAACATAATAGAGATACAATCAGAGATCACTAAGCTTTGTGAAAATCATAAGCATTGACAAGGCATTCGTAACTATGACATCATGATACTCATGCCAGGAATTTAACTTAACGCGATCGTGACCAGCGACCTTCACTACTTGTGAATATAAGTTTGTAACGATTATGTGAAACTCCCTTATATCCTAGCATCAAATTCATGCATGCAAACTAAGTATGCATCCTTAATCAACATATAAGAATAGGTTTTGAATAAAACAGTTAAGCAAATTGCATTCACACTTTATGAAATCACAACTGGAATTAATCAATTCATATTGCAAATATGTTCATGGCTTTGAATTTCCCCATAGCCAAAAGGAACTTAGCTCCTCATGTTCGCAAAACAAAGATAATAAAACTTATACATTGAAAACAAAAGAAAGATTACACCTAAGAATGATCTAGCAATCCAAACTTGAATGGCAAGCACTCCAATAGTCGTCCTTCTTCTCTTTCTTGCGGCACAAGGATTGGGGTAAGGTTTGAGTGGTGAATTGTGGTGGTGGATGGATGTAGATGAGTTATGGTGAAGGATGGAGTGTGGGTTGTTTCGGCAGGAAGTGTACAGAAATTGAGGTTGTGGAACTTATGTATTTATAGTCCAAGGCCACGGCAAAGATGATTTATTTAGGGTTTTAGGAAATCAAACTTAGCTATTTTATCCCACAAGAATTAAAATTCAGAAATCAAAGGGAAATAGGCAAGTAAGGGTCAGAAATTAATTCAAAACAAGCAAGGGAGGTGCGGCAGAAACTTTAAAGAAAGGGAATGTACTTTTAAGGCCGAAAATAGAAAAGAACCCTTTCCCTTGTGCGGCAAGGTCTAGGAAACAAAAGGGGAATGTATTTTGGTTCAGAATTTAGGGAAGAAAGGCCTCCCTTGCACGGCAAGGAAGGGGAAAAGGATAGGGGGTGGGGCAACCTCAAGGGAAGGTTCTAGGACTTCTAGAAACATGTAATTAGGCACCCTAACATGTTTTAGGAACCCCTTTGTGGTTGGAACTTAGGTAACTTAGGATTAGGAAAGTTAAAAGCCAAAAATGGAAACTTGGCAAATTTGGAAACTCTGTAGATTTGGAAACTTGGTAAATTTAGAAACTTTTCCTTCATTTGTCTTCAATTTCATCTATCCACTTGGCTCCAATCATAAGTGAAGGAAAATTTGTGAAAAACATGTTCATTTGAGCAACATCTATGGCATGCAATTAACAATTAAAGGCGGAATCATGCTTGTATACACTCAAAACAAAACACTACCCACGAAATTCAAAGCCTAGTAGTTATGGTGAACCATGACTCAACTCAAATCTTAAAGAAAGGAGTTGAGAAACTTTTATACCTTTGAAGCACCTCTTTGCTTAGCAAAGGTTAATCACCCATGTGAGGGCCTTATTTCCTTTGTCTCCTTGCTCCTTGGCTCTATGGATATTGATGGAAGAATTGATTCTCCAAAAGTCCCCAAGGTAGGAGACCTCTAATTTTCGACACCAAGGATGGTGGAGGAAGAAGATGAGTGACCTTGGAGGAGGAAGGATTGCTAGCTAATCCCCTCCAAGGGGGCCGGCCTCCTAGAGAGAAAAGGAGAGAGTTATTCTCACTTTTCATCCTTAGAAAACCCTAATGAAGAAAAAGCTATAAAGTAAAATTTATACCTACCTTCATTGGAGTGGCAAACTTGTAATAAGTCCAAAACCCACTCCTTTATCAACATGGTCGGCCATCTTAGGGCTTTAGGCTGTTTGGGCCTTCTTGAATCTTTAATCATTAACTTGTCATACAACTTAAGTTAATGGGCTTGCCATTCGAAGCCTATTGGGCCTTGAGGCCCAAAACTAACCCGAGGTCTAAAACGAACATATTCGTTTGATTAATTAACACATTAATTAATCCTTGCCATAAACAATTAAACTATTTAATTGTCCTTACTCATCTTCGTTGTATCCTTCAATCATTACCTTACACGGTGTGTGATCCATTAGGTTCCTTTTAGCGAGGCAGTGGGCGATTAGAACTCTTACTAACCGATTGTGAATTGAAACTTACTTTCAATTCTCCCTTTAGTGATTATACATCTTTAGGGCTTCCACAAGCCATGAGTGACACCTAGCAGTATGTCATGGCTACCCAAGCTAATCAGAAGAGGTTGGAGAACCTATTCAGTTTGGGATTACAATGCAATACGGTCTTTCTCTAATACAATACTCTTGACCACATTGTTTGGTTTGATAGTTTATTCATGTCTACTATCCAATGTGATTTGGAACGACTTCCTAAATCTCATTCATACTCTGGCCAGAGATTCTTAATCATATCATAGAGTATTCTCCCTCAACGTTTGAAGGTTAGAGATCCCTTGTTGCACATTCACTTGCCTCCATGGCTAAGTGGCTTAACCCCAACTATGTCGTGGACACTCTCTGACGGAGTGACTTTGACATAGTCAAAGATCAAGTACCTAACCACAAGACAACTATGATGCCTCAGGTCAAATGACTGCTTTGCATTATCCCAACCATGAGTTCTCATGTGACATAAGTATGAGAACTCCTCGTTGATCATGTTTTGTGGACTCATTCTCTATTGAGCACCTACGTACTTGTCTTGGTGTCAGTCACACTATTGACTCGAGACTAGTCACTATCCCTAAGAGAAGACATAGCACGTACTGATCTTAACGGACTGTCAATGCCCAATTGGCAATCATATGATCAGGAACATTTAGGATATGTATACGAAAGAGAATGGTCTCATGAATCTAACTTCTTTAGATCACATTCTCCCTATTACATATTCCTTGGACTTATCGTTTAAGCATATAACATTTATATGAGACGGCTTAAAAAAATAATCTTTGCCCGTTATATTAAACTAGATTAGTTTAACATGTGAAATGTCCATAACGTATCATCATATGATTGGTTTTAGGGCATATTTCCAACAATAAGCTATCCATTCCAAGCCCAAAACTGCTCCAAAAGGTACCAAAATGCACTTTCTTGCCACTTTAGCTATTTGGACCTACAAACACACGAAAATAGCTTAAAATACTAAAATAACTAAGAACTAACAACCTAAATGCATGAAAACAAGCTTACTAAGTCGCATAAATATGCTCCTATCACTTCTAAAAAGATCAAATGCTTATTTGGTGCCTAAAGTACACTATTTTTTTTATTTGGAGTGTCTTTGCACAGTTTTAAGCGTTTGTAGGATAAAACGAACATATGTTTCACTCGCTTTGGAATTTAAGCAACAAAACACATATAATACCCTACTAAGACGTTAATAATGACTTCTCAAAGGACCAAACGCTTATTTGGTGTCAAAAGAACACTATTTTTCGATTTGAAGGGTATTTGCATTGTTTTAAGCATTCGTGGGATAAAACGAACGTAAGTTTGCCACGCTTTGAAACTTAAGCAAATAAACACATATAATATGCTACTAAGACGTGAAGAATGAGTTGTCAAAAAGTCAAATGCTTATTTGGTGTCAAAAGTACACTTTTTTTCGATTTGGAGTGCATTTGGACTGTTTTAAGCATTCGTCGGACAAAACAAGTATTCGTTTGACATGCGTTGGAAATTAAGAAAATAAATATGTATAATAAGCTACTAAGACGTTAGGAATGAATTCTAAAAATACCAAATGCTTATTTGGTGTCAAACGTACACTATTTTTTGATTTGGAGTGTATTTGCACTGTTTTAAGCATTCGTCGGATAAAACGAGCACGCGTTTGACACGCTTTGGAACTTGAGAAAACACATATAATATGATACTAAGATGTTAATAATGACTTCTCAAAAGATCAAATGCTTATTTGGTGCCAAAAGTACACTATTTTTCGATTTGGACTGCATTTGCACTGTTTTAAGCATTCGGGGGATAAACCGAGCGTGCGTTTGACATGAATTGGAACTTAAGCAAATGAAAACAAATAATAATCTACTAAGACTTTAAGAATGTGTTCTCCAAAGATCAAATGCTTATTTGGTGTCAAAAGTACATTATTTTTCAATTTGGAGTGTATATGCACAGTTTTAAGAATTCGTGGGTTAAAACGAGCATGTGTTTGACACGCTTTGGAACTTAAGCAAATAAACGCATATAATATGCTATTAAGACGTTAAGAATGAGTTCTCAAAAGAACAAATGCTTATTTGGTGTGAAAGTTACCCAATTTTTTGATTTCAACTGTATTTGCAATGTTTTAAGCATTCGTGGGATAAAACGAGCATAAGTTTGGCACGCTTTGGAACTTAAGCAAATAAACACATATAATATGATACTAAGACATTAATAATTAGTTCTCAAAAGTTCAAATGCTTATTTTGTGTCAAAAGTACACTATTTTTTTTATTTGAAGTGTATTTGCGTTGTCTTAAGCATTCCTGGGATAAAATGAGCGTAAGTTTGACAGGCTTTGGAACTTACGCAAATAGACACATATAATACAATACTACGACATTAATAATTATTTCTCAAAGGTTCAAATGCTTATTTTGTGTCAAAAGTACATTATTTTTCGATTTGAAGTGCATTCGTGGGATAAAACAAGCATAAGTTTGACATGCTTTGGAACTTAAGAAAGTAAACACATAAAATACACCACAAATATGTTAAGAATGAGTTCTCAAAAGATTAAATCCTTATTTGGTGTCAAAAGTACACTATTTTTTGATTTGGAGGGTATTTGCATTATTTCAAGCATTTGCGGGATAAAACGAGCGTGCGTTTGACACGCTTTGGAACTTAAGCAAATAAACACATATAATCTCCTACTTAGAGGTTAAGAATGAGTTCTTAAAAGATCAAGTGCTTATTTGTGGCCAAAAGTACACTATTTTTCGATTTGGAGCGTCTTTGCATTGTTTTAAACATTCGTGGGATAAAACAAGCGTGAGTTTGACACGCTTTGGAACTTAAGAAAATAAACACATATAATATGCTACTAAGACGGTAAGAATGATTTTTCAAAAGATCAAATCCTTATTTGGTGTTGAAAGTACACTATTTTTTTTTATTTGGAGTGTATTTCCACTATTTTAAGCAATTGTGGGATAAAACGAGCATGCGTTTGACACGCATTGGAACTGAAGAAAATAAACACATATAATACACTACTAAGACATTAAGAATGAATTCTCAAAAAATCAAATGCTTATTTGGTTTCAAAAGTACACTATTTTTCAATTTGGTGAGTATTTGTGTTGTTTTAAGCATTCTTGGGTTAAAACGAGCGTGCGTTTCACTCGCTTTGGAATTTAAGCAAATAAACACATATAATATGCTACTAAGACATTAATAATGACTTCTCAAAAGGTCAAATGCATATTTGGGGCCAAAAGTACACTATTTTGTTTATTTGGAGTGTCTTTGAATAGTTTTAAGCGTTCGTGGGATAAAACGAGCATAAGTTTGACACACTTTGGAACTTAAGAAAATAAACATGTATAATACAATACTTAGACGTTAAGAATGAGTTCTCCCAAGATTAAATGCTTATTTGGTGCCAAAACTCCACAATTTTTCGATTTGGGGTGTATTTGCACTGTTTTAAGCATTTGTGGGTTAAAACGAACGTGTGTTTCACTCGCTTAGGAATTTAAGCAAATAAACACATATAATACCCTACTAGGACGTTAGTAATGACTTCTCAAAAGATCAAATGCTTATTTGGTGTCAAAAGTACACTATTTTTCAATTTGAAGTGTATTTGCACTGTTTTAAGCATTCGTGGGATAAAACAAATGTAAGTTTGCCACGCTTTGAAACTTAAGCAAATTAGCATATATAATATGCTACTAAGACGTAAAGAATGAGTTGTCAGAAGGTCAGATGCTTATTTGGTGTCCAAAGTACACTATTTTTCGATTTGGAGTGCATTTGCACTGTTTTAAGCATTCGTCGGATAAAACAACTGTGCATTTGACACACGTTGGACCTTTAACAAATAAACATGTATAATAAGTTACTAAGATGTTAAGAATGAATTCTCAAAATATCAAACGCTTATTTGGTGTCAAATGTACACTATTTTTCGATTTGGAGTGTATTTGCACTGTTTTAAGCATTCGTCGGATAAAACAAGCGTGCGTTTGACACGCTTTGGAACTTAAGCAAACACATATAATATGATACTAAGACGTTAATAATGACTTCTCAAAAGATCAAATGCTTATTTGGTGCCAAAAGTACACTATTTTTCGATTTGGACTGTATTTGCATTGTTTTAAGCATTCGGGGGATAAACCGAGCATTAGTTTGACACGAATTGGAACTTAAGCAAATAAACACCAATAATAATCTCCTAATACATTAAGAATGTATTCTCCAAAGATCAAATGCCTATTTAGGGCCAAAAGAACACTATTTTTCGATTTGAAGTGTATTTGCACAATTTTAAGCATTCGTGGGTTAAAACGCGCATGTGTTTGACACACTTTTGAACTTAAGAAAATAAACACAAATAATACACTACTAAGACATTAAGAATGAGTTCTCAAAAGAACAAATGCTTATTTGGTGTGAAAAGTACCAAATTTTTTTAGTTGGAGTGTATTTGCACTGTTTTAAGCATTTCTGGGATAAAACGAGCGTAAGTTTGACATGCTTTGGAACTTAAGCAAATAAACACATATAATACGATACTAAGATGTTAAGAATTAGTTCTCAAAAGTTCAAATGGTTATTTTTTGTCAAAATTACACTATTTTTCGATTTGAAGTGTATTTGCGCTGTCTTAAGCATTCCTGGGATAAAACGAGCGTAAGTTTGGCAGGCTTTGGAACTTGGTCAAATAGACACATATAATACGGTACTACGGCATTAATGATTAGTTCTTGATAAGAGCATATTTATGCGACTTGGTTAACTTATTTCCTTGCATTTAGGTTGTTAGTTCTTAGTTATTTTAGTATTTTAAGCTATTTTCGTGTGTTTGTAGGTCCAAAGGGCTAAAGTGGCACGAAAGTGCATTTTGGTGCCTTTTGGAGCAATTTTGGCCTTGGAATGAATAGCAAATGCTTGGAGCAAGGTGGATGGACGAAATTGATGTTCAAGAAGGATTAGCAATGTGCTTGAAGACTTAAGTCAAAGATTTTGAAGAAAGGAATCAGTTTAGAAGAAGGAATGTTAACCAAGTTTCCTGATTTGATCCTAATCCGAATTTACCTAATTTCCAGCCACAAGGAGGCTTCCTAAATATTCTAGGACACTTAATTACATGTTTCTAGAAGATTAATCCCAATCAAAAATCCCTGCCGCACCTATCCTTTCATTTTCTCTTTAATTTCTGACTTTTACTCCTTGTAGGACAAATTAGCTAAGTTATAAGCCTTTCCTATTATTTTCTGAGTACCCTAGCCCTTTAAATAAAGCTTGCTGCACCATTTAAATCTCTCTACACACTTTCTGCCGAAAATCCACCATCCACCCTTCACCATAACTCACCTATATCCATTCACCACCATAAATCACCACTCAAACCTTCACCCAACCCTTATGCCGCAGCAAAGAGAAGGAGGAGGAACCTTGGAGTGCTTGTTATTCAAGTTTGGATTGCTGGATCATTCTTAGGTGTAATCTATCCTTTGTTTTCAATGTTTAAGTTCAATAATCTTTGTTTTGCAAACATGAGGAACTAAACCCCTCTTAGCTAGGGGGAAATTCAAAGCCATGAACATATTTGCAATATGAATTGATTAATTCCAGTTGTGATTTCATAAAATGTGAATGCAATTTGCTTAATTGTTTTACTCAAAACTTATTCTTGTATGTTGATTAAGGAGGCCTACTTAGTTTGCATGCTTGAATTTGATGCTAGAATATAAGGGAGTTTCACATATTCGTTACAAACTTATATTCACAAGTAGTGAAGGTTGCTGGTCACGATCGCGTTAAGTTAAATTCCTAGCATGAGTATGATGATGTCATAGTTACGAATGCTTTGTCAATGCTTATGATTTTCATAGAACGTAATGATATTTGATTGTATCTCTATTATGATGTGCATGTAGGGAACTTTTGAAGAATGCTTTGGGTTGTCGAATGATGTCCATCCAATCCAATAAGTAAGGGAAAAATCTGAGGGTTAATTAGTGATGGCACGGTTAATCCGGGGCATTGTCATTCATGGTTTATTGAAAAAAGCAACTGGAGATCGATTTATATGCAAGTGTGTCATGTGTGGAGAAGGACCCTCTAGCTAGTCCATCATCCGTCCAATTTAATCCAATTTCATGCAAATCTGTTTAGTTTTAGTATCTGTTTTGTTTTTAGCTTAATTTCATCCAAACCCCAATCCCCCTGTACTTTCTTGTGTCAACTTAGTTAGAATATGTCTAAACTTGTGTCTTTTAGTGTTAGGAATTCGTCCAAAGTACTTTCTAGTGTCTGTTTTGAGTCTATTTGGTTGTTTTAAGCTGTTTTGAGTCTTTTAAGTTTGTTTTGAGTCTTGTGAGTTTTGTTAAGTGTTTTTAAGTCTTATTTGGTGTTTTTAAGTCAGTTTAGAGTAGATTTGCAATCCCTCCTAATCCCCGACCTAGAACGATCCCTACTTGCATCTTTACTACAACTGTCAACAATAGGGTTTAATTTGTGCGTTGTTTTACATCGCATCAAATTTTTGGTTGCTGGCTTTGTTTCTGTTCGTGTCTTTTACTTTTGATATTTGATTTGGTTTTCTTTCTTTGATTTTAGGTACTAGAGTAGTAAGACATGGATTTTGCTAACTGATAGGAGCATGATAGGAGTATATTTATGCAACTTAGTTAGCTTGTTTCCTTGCATTTAGGTTGTTAGTTCTTAGTTATTTTAGTAATTTAAGCTATTTTCGTGTGTTGGTAGGTCCAAAGGGCTAAAGGAGCAAGAAAGTGCATTTTGGAGCAGTTTTGGGCACTAAATGGATTGTGCATGCATGGAGCTGAGTGGATGGATGAAATTGAAGATCAAATGAGCTTAGGATTGAATGAAGATGTGAAGAATTGAATTCAAGGCAAATGCAGAATGAAGAGTTCAAAATTGGAAGCCAAAGTTTCTAAAGTTGGAAGTTTCTATTCTTGGAGGTTTCCATTCTTGAAAGTTTCTATTCTTAGCTTGGATGTTTCCTAATCCTTCCTCACTTATGTTCCAGCCACAAAAGGATTCCAAACTATGTTAGGACACTTAATTGGTTGTTCTAGAAACCTTAGACATGCCCTAAAAGGCCATGCTGCACCTCTCTATGGTTGATCCTTCCTTGCTGCACAGAACATCTTCTCCTTTGCTATTTTATGTTCTTAAAACCACATTCCTGTTTTCATCCTCCCTTTTTCCGCACATATCCCTCTTTCTTACCTATTTTCTGACCCAAAATTACATTCCCTTTTGTTTCAATTCTTGCGGCACAAGGGGAGAGGATTCTTACCTATTTTGTGCCTCAAAACACATTCCTAAATCTGTCCTACACTCTCTGCCGAATTTCCTTTCCTATTCTCTTTAATTCCTGCACCTTACTTGCCTATTTTCCATTGATTTCTGACTTTTAATTATAGGACAAAATAGCTAAGTTACTTCCTTCCCTAATTTAATTTAATTTCTCTTTGTTTTGGTGTGAACATGAGGAGCTAAACCCTTTTTGGCTAGTGGGAATTTCAAAGCCATGAATATATGTGTGATATGAGTTGATTACCTTTAGTTATGAATTCATAAATTGTGAATGCAATTTGCTTAACTCTTTGATTCAAAACTTATTCTTGTATGTTGATTAAGGTGGCCTACTTAGTTTGCATGCATGAATTTGATGCTAGAATGTAAGGGAGTTTCACCTAATCATTATGAACTTATATTCACAAGTAGTGAAGGTAGGTCACGATCGCGTTAAGTAAATTCCTGGCAGGAGTATCATGCAGTTCATAGTTATGAATGCCTTGTCAATGCTTATGATTTTCATAGAACTTAATGATTCTTGATATGTATCTCTATTATGTAGTTCATGTAGGGAACAATTTAGGAATACTTTGGGTTGTTGTATGCATTCATCCAATTCAATAAACTTGGGGAAATCTGAAGGTTAATTAGTGCATCACGGTATACCTGGGACGTTGAAGTTCATGGTTTATCGAAATTGTAACTGGAAATCAGTTTTGTGTTACATGTGTGTCATGTGTGGAGAAGAACCCTTTAGCTAGCCCATCATCCATCCAATTCACCAAATTCGTCCAAATCTGTCTAAGTCTTTTGTTTACTTGTTTTAGCTTAATTTCGTCCAAAACCCAATCCCCCTTTAATTAAGTGTGTTAAATTAGTTAGAAGTGTGTTTAAATCTGTCCAATTTAGTGTTTTGAGTCTTACTAGTTTATAATTCGTCCAAATAACTCTCTAGTGTCTGTTTTGAGTCTTTTTGGTTGTTGTAAGCTATTTTGAGTCTTTTAAGTTTGTTTTGAGTCTTGTGAGTCTTGTTAAGTGTTTTTAAGTTTGTATTTGTGTTTTTAAGTTAGTTTAGAGTAGATTAGCAATCCCTCCTAATCCCCGGTCCGGAACGATCCCTACTTGCATCTATACTACAATTATCAACAAGAGGGTTTAATTTGTGTGCTGCTTTGCATCGCATCAAATTTTTGGCGCCGTTGCCAGGGATTAGCAACTTCGCTAATCACTTGTTTCTTTTTCGTGTATTTTTTTTTTCTTAGTTTCTGACTTTGTTTTCTTTAGCTAATCCCCATTTGTTTTCTTTTTCGTGTCTTTTGTTTTAGTTGCTGACTTTGTTTCTGTTTGTGTTGTTTACTTTTGATCTTTGATTTAGTTTTCTTTCTTTGATTTCAGGTACTAGGGTAGTAAGACATGGATTTTGCTAACATTCAAGCTCAATTGGCGAATCTTACTTCTCAATTGTCCCAGATTGCCGAAACAACCACAATGTACACTGCTCAAACTCATCAACGTGCTCAATGCACTACAAATGGAGGTGCTTGGGGTTATCAAAGCCATAACCAATCAAGGGACAACATGTTTTCCAACGCTTACAATTCGGATTGGAGAGATTATTTAGATTATATGTGGGAGGAACCTCAACAATTTCAACAAGGTAGATATTGGCAGCAAGATGAGGAGTTCTATTCAAGACCTATGCAGCCACCACAGCCTCCCCCACAACAATTCCAATCAAATTCAAGTATGTCCATGGATATTGATGAAATTCTCAATGTACTAACTTCTTTTACGCAAGGCTCATAACGAGAAGAATATTCGCAGCCATCTGAGGAGTTCTGTCAATGGCCATATGCATCACCACAGCCTCCACCACAATCGTCCCAACCACATCCAGGTTCGTCAGTGGATAATGATAAAATTCTTGAATTACTTACCTCTATGACTCAGGAATCACAAAATAAAGCCCAAGTGATGAGCGAATTGAAGAATCAAATGGGGCAGATTGCAGAATTCATGGGGCAAATTCAAGAACAATTGGAAAGTGGTATGGAGGTTGAAGCTGAACCAAAACCATCCAAATATAGCCTAGAAGAGGACAAGATGCTGCTGATCGAAGAGGAGGAAGAAGACATACCTACGGCAAGGGTGGAAACACCTTTGCCACAGGCCCCTAGTGCTTCTGAGCCATCCAATCAAGGTAAGTTGGGTCCAAATTCAATTCATTCTAACATTATTCCACCAAATGTCCCTTTTCCTCGCAGGTTTTTGATTTCCAAGGACGAAGAAAGTGAAAAAGACATCGTGGAAGCCCTTCCAAAGGTGCAAAGTACTATCCTAATTCTTGGTACAACAAGTTAAGTTCCAGATTGTGTTGAATCGTTCAAAGAACATTGTATATCAAGAAGAATGATTCAAGAGAAGGAAGTGGCTGGAGAATATGTAGAATGCATCAAAGAGGATGTTCATGAGACAACAAAGCCTAAGGAAGTTGAATTTGATGACACGGGACAAGTCACAACCATCAAAGTAAATCTGGCCAAGTGCAAAGTTCCTGAAACTTTCAAAGATGTGGTGTTTGTCATTGAGTTTGTGTCGGAGCAAGCAAGTAAGCCATCTTCTCCAATTTCAATTTTTTTTTCTACTAACTGGCTGATTTTGATGATCCAGGCACCCACACTAGAATTTAAACCATTGCCGGATCATTTCAAATATCACCTCCCCTTCAAAGATCAATTCCATGTTATGGCCTTCAATGAAGCTTAATTGGAGGTATTGTCCGGCTGCACGACGTTAAAGCAAGCGCTTCTTGGGAGGCAACCCATGCATTCAATGAAGGAAGTTCTAGGAATCACCCAATAACCAGATTTACGTTCCTAAACCCTTCTCTTTACTGCTTTCCATTTGCTTTGATTAGTTAGTTGTGTTATTTGTTTGTTTTCTGTGAGTTTATGCTTGAAACATTGCGGACAATGTTTGATTTAAGTGTTGGGGGGGGGGTAACAAAGTGTTTTTGATGCAAATTCGTGGGATTTTATCACCCATTACTTCTAAAGTTGTTTCTCACTGTGTTTAAGTGTTTTTAGACTGTTTTGAAGTGTTTTTGTGTGTTTTGAAGTAAAAATACGAAAATTTGAAAAAAATCAGTTTTTGAAGTGTTTTTAGAGTTGTTTTTGTGTGTTTGTGTCTTAGGTACCTTCCAACACAATGATGAGGATTTGGTTTTTAATTGCATGACTGTTAACGAAAGTTATGAACATGGATGGAAGTTTGATATGCTCTTGGTTTATGCTTAGTTGTAGTTGTTGTTTACGAATTCACATGTGATCACAAAAGGATAAAATCAGTTTTTGTAACATGCTTGAAGGAAGGAACTCAAACTAATGCTACATCCATGTGAGACTTTTGCCTAAACTTCTTTTGGAGAGTTATTAATCTGATTTCTTATTTTCTAAAGTCGTTGCATGATCTCATTAATTCTTTGCTTGGTTGCTACTTAGAATGCGTTTTCATCATTATAGATCCAAATGCTAGAACTCAGGCCCGTTTCATTCAAAGCATGACATTGAATTGCATAACACATATCAAGATGAAGTTGTTTAGTTGCCACCAAAGCCAAACAGCCATACCCTTATTTCATATGTTTTGTAGGTTTAACCCCTTTTACTTCATCTGTTTTGTAGGTTTAACCCTTTTGGGCCTTGTTTAGCCTATGTTCTTTGTTAACCACATTAACCTCACCTATCCTAGTGTAGGAATGTCCATACCCTTGTTCTTAAACGATAGTGAAGCATAACTTAAAATGAATTCCTTTTGATCTACATTATGCAGAAAATCAAGTGTGGGGGAGGGTATGGTTGTTTTAAGCTCAATTGTATGTTTTGGGTTTCAAAAGAAAAGAAAACGAAGAGAAAAACGTATGCAAAAGAAAAGTGTGTAAAAAGAAAAGAAAAAGAAAGAAAAAGGGTTGAAAAGAAGTGAAAATGAGTTTAAGAGTGTTGATTGTTGACGAAAGGGTCCAAAACATTGAATCTGACCCTAAAATGTGTAAATATTCCCTTTTTGGTCAAAAGTTTATTTCTGCATTCAAAAGTGAATTCTAAGTGTTGATTTCATTGCTTTGCTTATTATTTCTTTAAGAACCTTTGTTTATCTTTACCTCTCTTTGTTAGCCAACACCCTTAGCCCCGTTACAACCCATTGACTTCTATGTTGAGTGTTATGTGTTTCAATGTGTGGAGTTTGGAATTGGTATGAGCATATGGAATCCTTGGTTCTTGCATCTAAGTAGTAGCATTCCGTTCATGAGATCATATTCATTCATAACTCCAGAAAAGTGTTTTCTTTGTTATAACATATGTGAGTGTGCGTTTTCATGTTTACATCAATCTTCTCACATAAGTGTAGGGTGTGTACTCAGAAAATCTGAGTGAAATTGAATGTATCTTGTAAGGAATTGAGCAAATTCTCTAAGGCATGTTACTACATTCAAAATGTTGTTTTAATTGATTAAATGTGAACTAGTGAATGGTGACTGTGATTAAGTATGAGTTCAAGTGTAAGGATGACTAAAATCTATGTAAGTGATGATTTTTAATATGTCATGTGCATTGGAAATCCCTGAGGTAAATGTTGGAAGGATTAGATTGTGTTTTGTTTCTTTTGTTTCTTTTGTTTTGCTCAAGGACTAGCAAAAGCTAAGTGTGGGGGTATCTGATAGGAGCATGATAGGAGTATATTTATGCAACTTAGTTAGCTTGTTTCCTTGCATTTAGGTTGTTAGTTCTTAGTTATTTTAGTATTTTAAGCTATTATCGTGTGTTTGTAGGTCCCAAGGGCAAAAGGAGCAAGAAAGTGCATTTTGGAGCAGTTTTGGGCACTAAATGGATTGTGCATGCATGGAACTAAGTGGATGGACGAAATTGAAGGTCAAATGAGCTTAGGATTGAATGAAGATGTGAAGAATTGAATTCAAGGCAAATGAAGAATTAAGAGTTCAAAATTGGAAGCCAAAGTTTCTGAAGTTGGAAGTTTCTATTCTTGGAGATTTCCATTCTTGAAAGTTTCTATTCTTGGCTTGGAAGTTTCCTAATCCATCCTCACCTATGTTCCAGCCACAAAAGGATTCCAAAATATGTTAGGACACTTAATTGGTTGTTCTAGAAGCCTTAGACATGCCCTAAAAGGCCATGCCACACCTCTCTATTATTTGATCCTTCCTTGCCGCACAAAACATCTTTTCCTTTCCTATTTTATGTTCTTAAAACCACATTCATGTTTTGATCCTCCCTTTTTCTGCACATATCCCTCTTTCTTACCTATTTTCTGACCCAAAATTACATTCCCTTTTGTTTCAATTCTTGCCGCACAAGGGGAGAGGTTTCTTACCTATTTTGTGCCTCAAAACACATTCCTAAATCTGTCCTACACTCTCTGCCGAATTTCCTTTCCTATTCTCTTTAATTCATGCACCTTACTTGCCTATTTTCCATTGATTTCTGACTTTTAATTATAGGACAAAATAGCTAAGTTATTTCCTTCCCTAAAACACATCAAAACCGAGCCTTCCCCCCCTTAAATACATATGCCTCACCCTTTAATTGGGGGGATCCCTGAACACGTTGTTTGCATCCATTCCATCCACCTATCTACCTATCCATCCTCTACCACCCATCACCACCCATTCTACACACCTTAACCCCTTGTGCCGCAGCTTTACAAAGGAAGAAGGAAAGGATTAACTTGAAGCCATGCCTAGCCATTCAAGACGTTGGATTGGTGGAACGTTTCTAGGTGTAATCTATCTTTGTTTTCAATGTTTAATTTAATTTCTCTTTGTTTTGGTGGATTGGTGGAACGATCGCGTTAAGTAAATTCCTGGCAGGAGTATCATGCAGTTCATAGTTATGAATGCCTTGTCAATGCTTATGATTTTCATAGAACTTAATGATTCTTGTTATGTATCTCTATTATGCAGTTCATGTAGGGAACTATTGAGGAATACTTTGGGTTGTTGTATGCATTCATCCAATTCAATAAACTTAGGGAAATCTGAAGGTTAATTAGTGCATCACGGTTAACCTGGGGCGTTGAGGTTCATGGTTTATCTAAATTGTAACTGGAAATCAGTTTTGTGTTGCATGTGTGTCATGTGTGGAGAATAACCCTTTAGCTAGCCCATCATCCATCCAATTCACCAAATTCGTCCAAATCTGTCTAAGACTTTAGTTTACTTGTTTTAGCTTAATTTCGTCCAAAACCCAATCCCCCTTTAATTAAGTGTGTTAGATTAGTTAGAAGTGTGTTTAAATCTGTCCAACTTAGTGTTTTGAGTCTTACTAGTCTAGAATTCGTCCAAATAACTCCCTAGTGTCTGTTTTGAGTCTTTTTGGTTGTTTTAAGCTATTTTGAGTCTTTTAAGTTTGTTTTGAGTCTCGTGAGTCTTGTTAAGTGTTTTTAAGTTTGTTTTTGTGTTTTAAAGTCAGTTTAGAGTAGATTAGCAATCCCTCCTAATCCCCGGTCCAGAACGATCCCTACTTGCATCTATACTACAATTATCAACAAAAGGGTTTAATTTGTGTGCTGTTTTACATCGTATCACTAACATTCAAGCTCAATTGGCGAATCTTACTTCTCAATTGTCACAGATTGCCGAAATAACTTCAATGCACACTATGGGCAAGGACATCAAACTCATCAATTCACTGCGAATGGAGGTGCTTGGGGTTATCAAGGCCATAACCAATCAAGGGACAACATGTTTTCCAACAGTTACAATTCAGATTTGAGTGATCATTCAAACTCTATGTGGTGGGAATCTCAACAAGTTCAACCCGAAGGATATTGGCAGCCATATGAGGAGTTCTATACAACGCCTATGCAACCATGACAGCCTCCCCCACAACAATTTCAATCGAATTCAAGTATGTCTATGAATTATGATGAAATTCTTGATGTACTAACTTCTTTTGACGCATGGCTCACAACAAGAAGAATATTTGCAGCCATCTGATGAGTTCTATCAATGGCCATATGCACCAAATCAACCTCAAACACAACCTGCCCAACCAAATTCAGGTACGTCGTTGGATAATGATACGTTTATTAATTTACTCACCAATTTGTCTCAGGGGCAAGAAAATCAAAACAAAAAGGTGGACCACTTAGAGAAGCAAATTGGACAAATAGCGGAATTCGTGGTACAAATTCAAGAACAAAGTGAACTTTCCAATTCAACCATTGTGAATCCAATGGGAGAATTTGAAATCGATGAAGCTATCACCTTGGAAAATGGCATGGAGGTTGAAGATAAACCCAAACCGTCCCAACACAGCCCAAACGTGGATGAATTGCTACTGCTAGAAGAAGAGGAGGAGGCCACACCTACGACAAGGGTAGAACAATCCTTGCCATAGCCCCCTAGAGTCCCTAGGCCATCCAACTCTGGTAATATCATTCCAAACTCAATTCATTCTAACCCCATTCCACCAAATGTCCATTTTCCTCGCAGATTCATGATTTCCAAGAACGAAGAAAGTGAAAAAGACATCGTGGAAGCCTTCCAAAAGATGCAAAGTGATATTCCAATTCTTGGTACACCAAATCAAATTCCAGAATGTGTTGAACTGTTTGAAGAGAATTGTACATTAAGAAGAATGATTCAAGAGAAAGAAGTGGCTGGAGAATATCAAGAATGCATCAAAGAGGCTGTTCATGAGACAACAAAGCCGAAAGAAGTTGAATTTTATGACACATGACAAGTCACAACCATCACATTCAATCTGGCCAAGTGCAAAGTTCCTAAAACTTTCAAAGATGTGGTGTTTGTCATTGAGTTTGTGTCGGAGCAAGCAAGTAGCCATCTTCTCCAATTTCAATTTTGTTTTCTACTAAATTGCTGATTTTATGATTCAGGCATCCACACTAGAATTTAAACCATTGTCGGATCATTTCAAGTATCACCGTCCATTCAAAGATCAATCCATGCATTCGAAGAAGGGAGACCTAGGAATCACTCCACAATCAGATTTGCATTCCTAAACCCTTCTCTTTACTGCATTTATTTTGCTTTGATTAGTTAGTTGTTTGTTTGTTTGCTTTCTATGAGTTTATGCTTGAAACATTGAGGACACTGTTTGATTTAAGTGTTGGGGGGGGGGGGTAACAAAGTGTTTTTTTATGCAAATTCGTGGGATTTTATCACCCATCACTTCTAGAGTTGTTTCTCACTGTTTTTAAGTGTTTTTAGTATGTTTTGAGGTGTTTTTGTGTGTTTTGAAGTAAAAATACGAAAATTTGAAAAAAAAAATCGGTTTTTGAAGTGTTTTTAGAGTTGTTTTGGTGTGTTTGTGTCTTAGGGTACCTTCCAACACAATGATGAGGATTTGGTTTTTAATTACATGACTGTTAAAGAAAGTTACAAACATGGATGGACGTTTGATATGCTCTCTGGTTTATGCTTAGTTGTAGTTGTTGTTTATGAATTCAAATTTGATCACAAAAGGAAAAAAATCATTTTTTGGTACATGCTTGAAGGAAGAAACTCAAACTAACGCTACAACCCTGAGAGACTTGAGCCTAAACGTTTATTTGGAGAGTTATTAATCTGTGATTTTTGTTTTCTAAAGTCGTTGCATGATCTCATTATTTCTTTGATTGGTTGCTACTTAGAAGGCATTTTCATCATTATAGATCCAAATGCTAGAACTCATACCCGTTTCATTCAAAGCATGACATTGAACTGCATAACACAAATCAAGATGAAGTTGTTTAGTGAACCACCAAAGCCAAATAGCCATACTTCCCTTTTCATATGTTTTGTAGGTTTAACCCCTTTTGAGCCTTATTTAGCCTATTTTCATTGTTAGCCCCATTAACACTACCTAGCCTAGTTTAGGATTGTCTATACCCTTGTTTTTAACGGATAGTTAAGCATGCCTTAAAATGAATTCCTTTTGATAAACATTATGCAGAAAACAAGTGTGGGGGAAGGGATTTTCGTGCAAAAGAAAAAAAAAATGTGTAAAAAGAAAAGAAAAAGAAGAGAAAAACGTGTGAAAAGAAGAAAAGAAAAGAAAAAAAGAAAAAAAAAGTTTGAAAAGAAGAAAGAATGAGTTTTTAAGTGTTGATTGTTGAAGAAAGGGTCCAAAACATCAAATCTGGGCCTAAAACGTGTTAATCTTCCCTTTTTGTTCAAAGTTAATTTCTGCATTCAAAAGTGAATTCTAAGTGTCAATTTCATTACTTTGCTTACTATTTCTTTAAGAACCTTTGTTTATCCTTACATTTCTTTGTTAGCCAACACCCTTAGCCCCGTTACAACCCTTTCCCTTCTATCTTGAGTGTTGTGTATTTCAATATGTGGATTTTGAGATTGGTATGAGCATATGGAATCCCTGGTTCTTGCAGCTAAGTAGTGGCATTCCATTCATGAGATCATATACATGTTGCATTAATAGTTCCAGAAAAGTGTTTTCTTTGTATAACATATGTGAGTACTAGTTTTCATGTTTACATCAATCTTCTCACATATACCTAGTGTAGGGAGTTTAGTTAGAAAATCTGAGTGAAAATTGAGTGCATATCTAGTAAGGAATTGAGGGAATTCTCTAAGGCATGTCACTACATTCAAAATGTTGTTTTAATAGGTTAAATGCGAACTAGTGAATGGTGACTGTGATTAAGTATGTGCTTAAGGGTAAGGATGACCAAAATATGTGCAAGTGATGATTTTTAATATGTCAAGTGCATTGGAAATCCCTAAGGCAAATGGTGGAAGGTTTAGATTGTGTTTTGTTTGTTTTCTTTGTTTTGTTTTGCTCGAGGACTAGCTAAAGTTAAGTGTGGGGGTATTTGATAGGAGCATATTTATGCGACTTGGTTAACTTATTTCCTTGCATTTAGGTTGTTAGCTCTTAGTTATATTTTAAGCTATTTTCGTGTGTTTGTAGGTCCAAAGGGCTAAAGTGGCAAGAAAGTGCATTTTGGTGCCTTTTGGAGCAGTTTTGGGCTTGGAATGGATAGCACATGCTTGAAGCAAGGTGGATGGACGAAATTGATGTTTAAGAAGGATTAGGAATGTGCTTGAAGACTTAAGTCTAAGATTTTCAAGAAAGGAATCAGTTTAGAATAAGGAATGTTAGCCAAGTTTCCTGATTTGGTCCTAATCCGAATTTACCCAATTTCCAGCCACAAGGAGGCTTCCTAAATATTCTAGGACACTTAATTACATGTTTCTAGAAGATTAATCCCAGTCAAAAATCCCTGCCGCACTTATCCTTTCCTTTTCTCTTTAATTTCTGACTTTTACTCCTTGTAGGACAAATTAGCTAAGTTATAAACCTTTTCTATTATTTTCTGAGTACCCTAGCCCTTTAAATAAAGCTTGCCGCACCATTTAAATCTCTCTACACACTTTCTACCGAAAATCCACCATCCACCCTTCACCATAACTCACCTATATCCATTCACCACCATAAATCACCACTCAAACCTTCACCCAACCCTTGTGCCGCAGCAAAGAGAAGGAGGAGGACCCTTGGAGTGCTTGCTATTCAATGTTTGGATTGCTGGATCATTATTAGGTGTAATCTATCCTTCATTTTCAATGTTTAAGTTCAATAATCTTTGTTTTGTAAACATGAGGAACTAAACCCCTCTTAGCTAGGGGGAAGTTCAAAGCCATGAACATATTTGCAATATGAATTGATTAATTCCAGTTGTGATTTCATTAAGTGTGAATGCAATTTGCTTAACTGTTTTATTCAAAACTTATTCTTGTATATTAACTAAGGAGGCCTACTTAGTTTGCATGCTTGAATTTGAATTTGAATTTGAGTTTGCATGCTTGCATCGTGTTAAGTTAAATTCCTAGCATGAGTATCATGATGTCATAGTTACGAATGCTTTGTCAATGCTTATGATTTTCATAGAACGTAATGATCTTTGATTGTATCTCTATTATGATATGCCTGTAGGGAACTTTTGAAGAATGCTTTGGGTTGTCAAATGATGTCCATCCAATCCAATAACTAAGGGAAAATCTGAGGGTTAATTAGTGATGGCACGGTTAATCCGGGGCATTGTCATTAATGGTTTATTGAAAAAAGCAACTGGAGATCGATTTATATGCAAGTGTGTCATGTGTGGAGAAGGACCCTCTAGCTAGTCCGTCATCCATCCAATTTAATCCAATTTTGTGCAAATCTGTTTTGTTTTTAGCTTAATTTCGTCCAAAACCCAATCTCCCTTTACTTTCTTGTGTCAACTTAGTTAGAATCTATCTAAACTTGTGTCTTTTAGTGTTTTGAGTCAAGTAAAGTTAGGAATTCGTCCAAAGTACTCTCTAGTGTCTGTTTTGAGTCTATTTGGCTGTTTTAAGTTGTTTTGAGTCTTTTAAGTTTGTTTTGAGTCTTGTGAGTTTTGTCAAGTGTTTTTAAGTCTTATTTTGTGTTTTTAAGTCAGTTTAGAGTAGATTTGCAATCCCTCATAATCCCCGGCCTAGAACGATCCCTACTTGCATCTTTACTACAACTGTCAACAAGAGAGTTTAATTTGTATGCTGTTTTACATCGCATCAGTTCTCAAAAGTTCAAATGCTTATTTTGGGTCAAAAGTACACTATTTTTTTATTTGAAGTGTATTTGTGCTATCTTAAGTATTCGTGGGTTAAAACGAGCGTAAGTTTTACACGCTTTGGAACTTAAGCAAATAATCACAAATAATATGCTACTAAGACGTTAAGAATTAGTTCTCAATAGTTCAAATGCTCATTTGGTGTCAAAAGTGCACTATTTTTCGATTTGGATTGTATTTGCACTATTTTAAGCATTTGTGGGATAAAATGAGCGTGTGTTTGACACGCTTTGGAACTTAAGCAAATAAACACATATAATATGATACTAAGGCATTAAGAATTAGTTCTCAAAATTTCAAATGCTTATTTTTTGTCAAAGGTACACTATTTTTCGATGTTGGAGTGTAATTGCATTGTTTTAAGCATAGGTGGGATAAAACGAGCATGCGTTGCACAAACTTTCGAACCGAAGAAAATAACTACATACAATACACTACTAAGACGTTAGGAAAGATTTCTCAAAAGATCAAAAGCTTATTTGGAGTCAAAAAGTACATTATTTTTCGATCTGGAGTGCATTTGCACTGTTTTAAGCATTCATCGGATAAAACAAACGTGCGTTTGACACCCTTTGGAACTTAAGCAAATAAAGGCGTATAATACGCTACTTAGAGGTTAAGAATGAGTTCTCAAAAGATCAAGTGCTTATTTGGGGCCAAAAGTACACTATTTTTCGATTTGGAGCGTGATAGGAGCATATTTATGCGACTTAGTTAGCTTGTTCTTGTGCTTTTACGTTGTTAGTTGTTAGTTATTTAGTCTTTTAAGCCAAATTCGTGTGTTTTCAGGTTCTAAGGACAAAGTATGCAAAAAGAAGCAATCTGGAGCATTCTAGAGCATTTTTTAGCCAAGATTGGATAGTGCAAGCATGGAGGCAAGTTGTTGGACGAGTTTGAAGAAAAAAAGGCTTGAAATCAGCTTCAAAACACACTTTCTAGAAGTCCTATCCTTTGTCCTACAAAAGTGGCGCCCCAAATCCTTCTAGAAACCCCAAAATCTGCCACAAAACACATTCCTTCTAGAACCCTAAAAATCTGGCGCCTCCTTTCCTTCTAGAATCCTTTTTCCTTGCCTTGCAAGGCATTCCCTTGCCCTTATCTTATTGTGCCGCACCACTCAGGCCCTTTCCCTCTTGGATTCTGATTGTTAGGCCTTTTTCCTTTTGGATTTGGGTTCTACAAATCCTTTTCAGAAATTAATTGGACCACAATTCCTTTTCCAAATTAAATGCCGCACCCTAGGCCTTTATTCCTTAATTTCTGTTAAGCCCAAGTACAAATCTGATTTCTCTAGGGTTTTGAGGTGCCTATATATACATGTTTTAGGGTTTTGCCGCAGGGACCCAGCCATTCATCACAGAAATCCTTTGCCGCACTCCAGACCACCATTCTACACATCCAAACACAATTCCAGCCATCTTCCAAACCTTGCCGCAACCCACATCCATCCTAAATCCATCTCTGACCCTTTCATACGTCCATACACACCCTTGAACCCTTGTGCCGCAGCTAGTTCGGGAAGAAGGAGGACCTTGGCGCTTCATGCTTGCAAATTAGAGCGTTTTAGGTGTACTTCGTTCTTATTTTCAATGTTTAATTCGTTATTGCTTTCTGAACTTGCTGTAATCATGAGTGGCTAAGCCCCTAATTAGTTAGGGGGAAGTTTGAAGCCATGAACATGCTTGAGATATGAATTGATTTCTGCCAATTGTGATTTGTTAAGCTATGATTGCAATTCAATTATCTATTTTATTCATAACTGATCTATGTATGTTTATTAAGGATGCATATTTAGTTTTCATGCATGAATCAGATGCTAGAATATAAATGAGTTTCACCTAATCGTTACAAGTTTATATTCCTGAGTAGTGAAGGTTAATTGTCACAATCGCGTTAATTGAATTCTTGGCAAACGTATCATGCATTCATAGTTACAATTGCCTCGTCAACACTTATGATTTTCATGAACCGTAATGATCTCTGATTGTATCTCTATTATGCATTCATGTAGAGGACTTTCGGAGAATGATTTGAGTTGTCGCATGCATTCATCCAATTCAATGAGTTAAGGAAAATCTGAGGGTTAATTTGTGCATCACGGTTAATCCGGGGTGTTGAGCATCATAATTTATTGAAAAGCAATTGGAAATCGATTCGTATACAAGTGTGTCATGTGTGGAGAACGGGCCTCTAACTAATCCATCCATCATCTTATTTCCTAAATTCGTTTTAGAATCTGTTTAGTTTCACAATTTTTTTGTTTGATTCAATTTCGTAAAAACCAAAACCCCCATTTACTTTCTTGTTTCAAAGTGTTTAAAATCTGTTTTGTTTGTGTTTTAGAGTGTTTTGAGTCAAGTCAAAACCTTATTTTCGTCCAAAGTAGTGTTTAGTGTCTAAAACTGCCCAGATTGTGTTTTTAGGCAGTTTTGAGTGTTTTTAGCTTGTTTTAAGTCCCTTGAGTCTTTCCAAACGTTTTTAACTTTGTTTTTGTGTTTTAAGTCAGTTTAGAGGTTTTAGCAAGCCCCCCTAATCCCCGGTTTAGAACGATCCCTACTTGCATTTATACTACGATTTGACAACAAGAGGGTTTAATTTGAGTGCTTAACTTTTATCACATCAAATTTTTGGCGCCGTTGCCGGGGATTAGCAACTTTGCTAATCCCTTGGTTCTTTTCTTTTAGTTTAGTTTGTTTTTATTTTAGTTTGTGACTTGTTTTGCTTTCTTGTTTTTAGGTACTAGTGTATGACTAGAAGTTCCCAACCTGTTCGTGAGCACATCTTGGACTTTGACAACGATTTTGAGCGAACTTTGAGAAGGAAAAGAAAGAATCCAGAACCTGATCTACTGAGTTCTAGTTCTAATTCCGAATCTGAAGTTGAATTTGAAGAGGATTCGGAAGAGGAGCAAGACATGGCTGCAGATAATCGAACGATCAAAGAACTTTCAGCCTCGGGATTGGACAATGCAACGCCTCTATGCATCCAATATCCTAGGGCAGCTCCAGATAAGACTGCCGAGTTTGAATTGAAGTCAAGCTTGTTACATCATATTCCAAAGTACCATGGGCTATCCATAGAGGATCCAAACAAGCACTTGAAGGAGTTTGAAGTAGTTTGTTCGAGCATGACCCCGATAAATGTCGATGGCAGCATCCTGAAGATGAAAGCTTTTCCATTCTCTCTAATGGATAAAGGTAAAGATTGGTTGTATGAACTAGCACCTGGGACAGTTACATCTTGGGAAAGTATGAAACGAGCATTCTTGGAGAAATTTTTCCCAACTTCAAGAGTCATTCTCTTGAGGAAACGGATTAGTGGCATCCAACAAAATCAAGGTGAGTCGTTCCCAGCTTATTATGAACGTTTTAAAACTCTTGTTGCTTCATGTCCACCGCACCAAATGAAGGAGGAGCTGCTCATTCAATACTTTTACGAATGACTCATTCCCATTGAACGCCAAATGTTAGATGCTTCGGCGGGTGGTGCATTGGTTGACAAGACCCCGGTGGCTGCCAAGACTTTGATTGCAAACCGAGCCCTCAATGCACAACAATATGAAGGTCTTGGACAGAGAGAGAACCCACGGCAGCAACATGTCAATGAGGTAAGTGCAATTTCTAAAATTCAATCACAATTAGCTAATCTTACCTCTCTTGTGTCTCAGGTTGTAATTGGGTCCAAAACACAAGAAAATCAAGTTTGCATTGTGTGCTCCATCCAAGGGCATCTATCTGAGAATTGCCCTCAGTTGATCGAGAATGGTGGATGGGAATCTGCCAATGCTATTGGATTCCAAGGCCAAAATCAAACCAAATACGATCCATACTCGAACACATACAACCCCGGATGGAGAGATCACCCTAATATGAAGTGGAGAGAGCCCCAACAACCTGCACAACAAGGGGGATTTCGGCAAAACCCCCCTGGGTTCCCACGGCCATACCAACAAAATCAACCACTTCCGGCCCAACCTAGAACAGGTACGTCCATGGATAATGATCAACTTGTTCAATTATTAACTAATGTGGCGCAGGGCATGCAAAATCAAGCCAAGGAAGTGGAAGATTTGAAGAAACAAGTGGGACAGATGGCTGAATTCATGGGGAAATTCAGTAGAGAACAAGGTAAGCTACCTAGTGCAACAAATGTGAATCCGAATGGAGGATTCGAATCTGCCCAAGCCATCATCTTGCGTAGTGGAAAAGAAGTTGGAACTGAGTCCAACACTCCCAAATCTGCCCAGAAATAAGATGAAAAGCTGCAAAACGAGGAAGGGAGCATTAGCACACCCACGGCAAGGGTGAAACAGCCCATGCCGCAGGCCTCTATCCTTCCTAACTCGGCCAAACAAGGTAAATTGGTTTCAAATTCACTTAATACTAATCTGACCAATGTTCCTTTTCCTCGTAGGTTCATGCAATCAAAGAAGGGGGAGAATGAGAAGAACATTCTTGAAACATTCTGGAAAGTGCAAGTGAACATACCACTGCTTGATGCAATTAAACAAGTCCCGAAATATGCCAAATTTCTCAAGGAGCTGTGCACAA
Organism: Heteromeles arbutifolia; assembly: GCA_024362995.1. Classification (NCBI taxonomy): domain Eukaryota; kingdom Viridiplantae; phylum Streptophyta; class Magnoliopsida; order Rosales; family Rosaceae; genus Heteromeles; species Heteromeles arbutifolia. The sequence continues at coordinate 23,342,149 of JANCRC010000012.1, forward strand.
CCAAGAGAAGAATGTCGAACAAAGAGGTGGTTAAGGTAAGTGAAAACGTTTCAGCCGTATTGCAATGTAAACTGCCCCCTAAATGCAAAGATCCGGGTAGTTTTATAATCCCTTGTGTTATAGGAAATACTCGGTTTGAAAATGCCATGTTAGATCTAGCTGCATCAATAAATGTCATGCCTTATTCTATTTATGCATCTATGAACTTAGGCGAACTGAAAAAATGATGGAGTGATTATTCAATTGGCTGATCGTTCTAATGCCTATCCGAAAGGTGTTTTGGAGGATGTTTTAGTGCAGGTGAACCACTTAATTTTTCCGGCTGATTTCTATGTGCTTAAGATGGAAGAGTCGGCCTATTCTTCCCCAAGGCCAATTCTACTTGGAAGACCTTTCATGAAAACAGCCCAAACCAAGATTGATGTGGCCAAGGGGACGTTAACTATGAAGTTTGGTGGCGATAAGATTAAATTTAATGTTTCCAAGTCTGTTGAGAATCCTAATGTTGTTCATTCTTGTTTTACCATTGATAAAATAAAAAAAATAGGGCCGGACCGTTCAGCACCAAGCACAAAGGATGCATCAAGAACCATACAAGACGAGGGAATTGGAGTGGAGCACAAGGACCATACGGCTACTGCCCTCAAAATGCCCAAATTGGCCAAAAACACCATGGGGAAAAATGTTCACAATGCTGCCACTTCATCACAGCACATAGGTAACGCACCTAATCCAAATCCAATTCCCATTAAAATTGATAGGTGGTTCCCTTCTTTGGTGCAGGTACCCAAGCAAATCCCCGATGGTGGGCGAATTTACATGAACCTTAGGGAACACAACGCACCAATCAGCAAACATCACTATCCCCTTCCATTCATCGATCCACTGTATGAGAACTTTGAGGAGCATGTGGTGGAGGACCTACCCCTCCATGCCGTGGGCTCCAAGGAAGCTTGAAAGATGGTATTCGTCCGGCTGCACGACGTTAAAGCAAGCGCTCCGTGGGAGGCAACCCATGCCAATAAAGAACACCTAGAATCGGCTCTACATCCAGATTTGCTTCTTTTCAACCTTTTTCCTTGCTGCCTTTATCTTTCTATGTTTATGTGTTGCTTGTTTGATTGTTTTTATGTTAGTTTATGTTTGAAACATTGAGGACAATGTTTGGTTTAAGTGTGGGGGGATAAACAAGTTGTTTTTTTTGCATGATTTTCGTGGGATTTTTAATTTTCGTGGGATTTTATCACCTATCACTTCAAATGTTGTTTTAAGTGTTTTTAAGCTGTTTTGGAGTCTTTTTGTGTGTGTTGACATAAAAATCCGAAAATTTCATAAAAATTTGAACAAATTGTTTTGAAAAACCCAAAAAGAGTTGTTTTTGTGTGTTTGTTTGTGTCATAGGGTACCTTCCAACACAATGATGAGGATTCGGTTTTTAATTGCATGACTATTAAGGAAAGTTATAAACATGGATGGATGTTTGAATTGCTCTCTGGTTTATGCTTGATTATGGTTATAGTTCATGAATTCATGTTTAATCAAAAAGGAAAAAATCAGTTTGTGTAACATGCTTGAAGGAAAAATCTCATACTAATGCTACAACCCTGAGAGACTTGAGCCTAAACGTTCTTTGGAGAGTTAAAAATCTGTGCATTTATTGTTTTCTAAAGTCGTTGCATGATCTCATCATTCTTTGCTTGGTTGCTACTTAGAAGGCGTTTCATCATTTAGTTCCAAATACTATAACTCATACTCGTTTCATTCAAAGCATGAAATTGATTAGCATAACACATAAACAAGATGAAGTTGTGTAGTGAACCAGTGCCAAAAAGCCTTAACCCTATGTCATTTGTTTTGTAGGTTTAACTCTTTTGAGCCTTGTTTAGCCATTTTCTTTGTTTAACCACATGTTCCCTACCTAGCCTAGATTAGGACCATCCTTACCCTTGTTCTTAAGGCATAGTGAAGCATGACCTAGAGTGAATTCCCTTTGTTCGTTATTTGGCAGCAAACAAGTGTGGAGGAAGTTGTACATTCATTTGTGCCAAGGTATCAATGAGGCACTGGTGGGAAAGAAAAAGAAAAAAAAAGAAGGAGAAAAAAAATTCGTGAGAAAAAGAAAAGGAAAAGAAAAGTATGTGAAAAAAGTGTGAAAAGTGTTCAAAACAAGTGAGATTAAACTCACAAGTGTTGGTTGTTGAAGAAAGGGTCCAAAAAGTTGAATTCGGCCCTAAGTATGTGTGATCTTCCCTTTATGTATCAAAGTTCATGGCTGCGTTTCAAAAGGGAGTTCTAAGTGTCATATTCATTACTTTGCTCGCTATTGCTTTAAGATTGTTTGTTTTCCTTACATTTCTTTGTTAGCCAATACCCCTAGCCCCGTTACAACCCTATACTTCTATCTTGAGTGTTGTGTGTTTCAATATGTGGAGTTTGGGATTGGTATGAGCATATGGTGTCCCTGGTTCTCGCATCTAAGTAGTAGCATTCCATTCATGAGATCATATCTAAACAAGCTTAATAACTCCAGAAATTGCTTTCTTTGTTATAAACATATGTGAGTGTTTGTTTTCATGTTTACATCAATCTTCTCACATATAACTAGTATAGGGAGTGTAGTTAGAAAATCTGAGTGAAAATAAGAGTGTACCTAGTGAGGAATTGAGTGAATTCTGTAAGGCATGTTACTACATTCAAAACATTGTTTTAATTGGTTAAATGCAAGCTAATGAATGGTGACTGTGATTAAGAATGTACTAAAGTGTGGGGATGACAAAAATCTATGGTTATGATGATCTTGAATATGTCATGTGTGTTGGAAATCCCTGAGGTGAACGTTGGAAGGTTTAGTTTGTTTGGTGTTTGTTTTGTTTGTTTTGTTTGTTTTGAGTCGTTTTGCTTGAGGACTAGCAAAAGCTAAGTGTGGGGGAATTTGATAGGAGCATATTTATGCGACTTAGTTAGCTTGTTCTTGTGCTTTTACGTTGTTAGTTGTTAGTTATTTAGTCTTTTAAGCCAAATTCGTGTGTTTTCAGGTTCTAAGGACAAAGTATGCAAAAAGAAGCAATCTGGAGCATTCTAGAGCATTTTTTAGCCAAGATTGGATAGTGCAAGCATGAAGGCAAGTTGTTGGACGAGTTTGAAGAAAAAAAGGCTTGAAATCAGCCTCAAAACACACTTTCTAGAAGTCCTATCCTTTGTCCTACAAAAATGGCGCCCTAAATCCTTCTAGAAACCCCAAAATCTGCCACAAAACACATTCCTTCTAGAACCCTAAAAATCTGGCGCCTCATTTCCTTCTAGAATCTTTTTTCCTTGCCTTGCAAGGCATTCCCTTGCCCTTATCCTATTGTGCCGCACCTCTCAGGCCCTTTCCCTCTTGGATTCTGATTGTTAGGCCTTTTTCCTTGTGGATTTGGGTTCTACAAATCCTTTTCAGAAATTAATTGGACCACAATTCCTTTTCCAAATTAAATGCCGCACCCTAGGCCTTTATTCCTTAATTTCTGTTAAGCCCAAGTATAAATCTGATTTCTCTAGGGTTTTGAGGTGCCTATATATACATGTTTTAGGGTTTTGCCGCAGGGACCCAGCCATTCATCACAGAAATCCTTTGCCGCACTCCAGACCACCATTCTACACATCCAAACACAATTCCAGCCATCTTCCAGACCTTGCCGCAACCCACATCCATCCTAAATCCATATCTGACCCTTTCATACGTCCATACACACCCTTGAACCCTTGTGCCGCAGCTAGTTGGGGAAGAAGGAGAACCTTGGCGCTTCATGCTTGCAGATTAGAGCGTTTTAGGTGTACTTCGTTCTTGTTTTCAATGTTTAATTCGTTATTGCTTTCTGAACTTGCTGTAATCATGAGTGGCTAAGCCCCTAATTAGTTAGGGGGAAGTTTGAAGCCATGAACATACTTGAGATATGAATTGATTTCTGCCAATTGTGATTTGTTAAGCTATGATTGCAATTCAATTATCTATTTTATTCATAACTGATCTGTGTATGTTTATTAAGGATGCATATTTAGTTTTCATGCATGAATCAGATGCTAGAATATAAATGAGTTTCACCTAATCGTTACAAGTTTATATTCCTGAGTAGTGAAGGTTGATTGTCACAATCGCGTTAATTGAATTCTTGGCAAACGTATCATGCATTCATAGTTACAATTGCCTCGTCAACACTTATGATTTTCATGAACCGTAATGATCTCTGATTGTATCTCTATTATGCATTCATGTAGAGGACTTTCGGAGAATGATTTGAGTTGTCGCATGCATTCATCCAATTCAATGAGTTAAGGAAAATCTGAGGGTTAATTTGTGCATCACGGATATTGATGAAATTCTCAATGTACTAACTTCTTTTACGCAAGGCTCATAACGAGAAGAATATTCGCAGCCATTTGAGGAGTTCTATCAATGGCCATATGCATCACCACAGCCTCCACCACAATCGTCCCAACCACATCCAGGTTCGTCAGTGGATAATGATAAAATTCTTGAATTACTTACCTCTATGACTCAGGAATCACAAAATAAAGCCCAAGTGATGAGCGAATTGAAGAATCAAATAGGGCAGATTGCAGAAATCATGGGGCAAATTCAAGAACAATTGGAAAGTGGTATGGAGGTTGAAGCTGAACCAAAACCATCCAAATATAGCCTAGAAGAGGACAAGATGCTGCTGATCGAAGAGGAGGAAGAAGACATACCTATGGTAAGGGTGGAAACACCTTTGCCACAGGCCCCTAGTGTTTCTAAGCCATCCAATCAAGGTAAGTTGGGTCCAAATTCAATTCATTCTAACATTATTCCACCAAATGTCCCTTTTCCTCGCAGGTTTTTGATTTCCAAGGATGAAGAAAGTGAAAAAGACATCGTGGAAGCCCTTCCAAAGGTGCAAAGTACTATCCCAATTCTTGGTACAACAAGTTAAGTTCTAGATTGTGTTGAATCGTTCAAAGAACATTGTATATCAAGAAGAATGATTCAAGAGAAGGAAGTGGCTGGAGAATATGTAGAATGCATCAAAGAGGATGTTCATGAGACAACAAAGCCCAAGGAAGTTGAATTTGATGAAACGGGACAAGTCACAACCATCAAAGTAAATCTGGCCAAGTGCAAAGTTCCTGAAACTTTCAAAGATGTGGTGTTTGTCATTGAGTTTGTGTCGGAGCAAGCAAGTAAGCCATCTTCTCTAATTTCAATTTTTTTTTTCTACTAACTGGCTAATTTTGATGATCCAGGCACCCACACTAGAATTTAAACCATTGCCGGATCATTTCAAATATCACCTCCCCTTCAAAGATCAATTCCATGTTGTGGCCTTCAATGAAGCTTAATTAGGGGTATCGTCCGGCTACACGACGTTAAAGCAAGCGCTTCTTGGGAGGCAACCCATGCATTCAATAAAGGAAGTTCTAGGAATCACCCAATAACCAGATTTACGTTCCTAAACCCTTCTCTTTACTGCTTTCCATTTGCTTTGATTAGTTAGTTGTGTTATTTGTTTGTTTTCTGTGAGTTTATGCTTGAAACATTGAGGACAATGTTTGATTTAAGTGTTGGGGGGGGGGGGTAACAAAGTGTTTTTGATGCAAATTCGTGGGATTTTATCACCCATTACTTCTAAAGTTGTTTCTCACTGTTTTTAAGTGTTTTTAGACTGTTTTGAAGTGTTTTTGTGTGTTTTGAAGTAAAAATACGAAAATTTGAAAAAAAATCAGTTTTTGAAGTGTTTTTAGAGTTGTTTTTGTGTGTTTGTGTCTTAGGTACCTTCCAACACAATGATGAGGATTTGGTTTTTAATTGCATGACTGTTAACGAAAGTTATGAACATGGATGGAAGTTTGATATGCTCTTGGTTTATGCTTAGTTGTAGTTGTTGTTTACGAATTCACATGTGATCACAAAAGGATAAAATCAGTTTTTGTAACATGCTTGAAGGAAGGAACTCAAACTAATGCTACATCCATGTGAGACTTGAGCCTAAACTTCTTTTGGAGAGTTATTAATCTGATTTCTTGTTTTCTAAAGTGGTTGCATGATCTCATTAATTCTTTGCTTGGTTGCTACTTAGAATGCGTTTTCATCATTATAGATCTAAATGCTAGAACTCAGGCCCGTTTCATTCAAAGCATGACATTGAATTGCATAACACATATCAAGATGAAGTTGTTTAGTTGCCACCAAAGCCAAACAGCCATACCCCTATTTCATATGTTTTGTAGGTTTAACCCCTTCTACTTCATCTGTTTTGTAGGTTTAACCCTTTTGGGCCTTGTTTAGCCTATGTTCTTTGTTAACCACATTAACCTCACCTAGCCTAGTGTAGGAATGTCCATACCCTTGTTCTTAAACGATAGTGAAGCATAACTTAAAATGAATTCCTTTTGATCTACATTATGCAGAAAATCAAGTGTGGGGGAGGGTATGGTTGTTTTAAGCTCAATTGTATGTTTTGGGTTTCAAAAGAAAAGAAAACGAAGAGAAAAAAACGTATGCAAAAGAAAAGTGTGTAAAAAGAAAAGAAAAAGAAAGAAAAAGAGTTGAAAAGAATTGAAAATGAGTTTAAGAGTGTTGATTGTTGACGAAAGGGTCCAAAACATTGAATCTGACCCTAAAATGTGTAAATATTCCCTTTTTGGTCAAAAGTTTATTTCTGCATTCAAAAGTGAATTCTAAGTGTTGATTTCATTGCTTTGCTTATTATTTCTTTAAGAACCTTTGTTTATCTTTACCTCTCTTTGTTAGCCAACACCCTTAGCCCCGTTACAACCCATTGACTTCTATCTTGAGTGTTATGTGTTTCAATATGTGGAGTTTGGAATTGGTATGAGCATATGGAATCCTTGGTTCTTGCATCTAAGTAGTAGCATTCCGTTCATGAGATCATATTCATTCATAACTCCAGAAAAGTGTTTTCTTTGTTATAACATATGTGAGTGTGCGTTTTCATGTTTACATCAATCTTCTCACATAAGTGTAGGGTGTGTACTCAGAAAATCTGAGTGAAATTGAATGTATCTTGTAAGGAATTGAGCAAATTCTCTAAGGCATGTTACTACATTCAAAATGTTGTTTTAATTGATTAAATGTGAACTAGTGAATGGTGACTGTGATTAAGTATGAGTTCAAGTGTAAGGATGACTAAAATCTATGTAAGTGATGATTTTTAATATGTCATGTGCATTGGAAATCCCTGAGGTAAATGTTGGAAGGATTAGATTGTGTTTTGTTTCTTTTGTTTCTTTTGTTTTGCTCGAGGACTAGCAAAAGCTAAGTGTGGGGGTATCTGATAGGAGCATGATAGGAGTATATTTATGCAACTTAGTTAGCTTGTTTCCTTGCATTTAGGTTGTTAGTTCTTAGTTATTTTAGTATTTTAAGCTATTTTCGTGTGTTTGTAGGTCCCAAGGGCAAAAGGAGCAAGAAAGTGCATTTTGGAGCAGTTTTGGGCACTAAATGGATTGTGCATGCATGGAGCTAAGTGGATGGACGAAATTGAAGATCAAATGAGCTTAGGATTGAATGAAGATGTGAAGAATTGAATTCAACGCAAATGAAGAATGAAGAGTTCAAAATTGGAAGCCAAAGTTTCTAAAGTTGGAAGTTTCTATTCTTGGAGGTTTCCATTCTTGAAAGTTTCTATTCTTGGCTTGGAAGTTTCCTAATCCATCCTCACCTATGTTCCAGCCACAAAAGGATTCCAAAATATGTTAGGACACTTAATTGGTTGTTCTAGAAGCCTTAGACATGCCCTAAAAGGCCATGCCACACCTCTCTATTATTTGATCCTTCCTTGCCGCACAAAACATCTTCTCCTTTCCTATTTTATGTTCTTAAAACCACATTCATGTTTTGATCCTCCCTTTTTCTGCACATATCCCTCTTTCTTACCTATTTTCTGACCTAAAATTACATTCCCTTTTGTTTCAATTCTTGCCGCACAAGGGGAGAGGATTCTTACCTATTTTGTGCCTCAAAACACATTCCTAAATCTGTCCTACACTCTCTGCCGAATTTCCTTTCCTATTCTCATTAATTCATGCACCTTACTTGTCTATTTTCCATTGAGTTCTGACTTTTAATTATAAGACAAAATAGCTAAGTTATTTCCTTCCCTAAAACACATTAAAACCGTGCCTTCCCCCCCTTAAATACATATGCCTCACCCTTTAATTGGGGGGATCCCTGAACACATTCTTTGCATCCATTCCATCCACCTATCTACCTATCCATCCTCTACCACCCATCACCACCCATTCTACACACCTTAACCTCTTGTGCCGCAGCTTTACAAAGGAAGAAGGAGAGGATTAACTTGAAGCCATGCCTAGCCATTCAAGACGTTGGATTGGTGGAACGTTTCTAGGTGTAATCTATCTTTGTTTTCAATGTTTAATTTAATTTCTCTTTGTTTTGGTGTGACCATGAGGAGCTAAACCCTTTTGGCTAGGGGGAATTTCAAAGCCATGAATATATATGTGATATGAGTTGATTACCTTCAGTTGTGATTTCATAAATTGTGAATGCAATTTGCTTAACTGTTTGATTCAAAACTTATTCTTGTATGTTGATTAAGGAAGCCCACTTAGTCTGCATGCATGAATTTGATGCTAGAATGTAAGGGAGTTTCACCTAATCGTTATGAACTTATATTCACAAGTAGTGAAGGTTGCTGGTCACGATCGCGTTAAGTAAATTCCTGGCAGGAGTATCATGCAGTTCATAGTTATGAATGCCTTGTCAATGCTTATGATTTTCATAGAACTTAATGATTCTTGATATGTATCTCTATTATGCAGTTCATGTAGGGAACTATTGAGGAATACTTTGGGTTGTTGTATGCATTCATCCAATTCAATAAACTTAGGGAAATCTGAAGGTTAATTAGTGCATCAGGTTAACCTGGGGCGTTGAGGTTCATGGTTTATCTAAATTGTAACTGGAAATCAGTTTTGTGTTGCATGTGTGTCATGTATGAAGAAGAACCCTCTAGCTAGCCCATCATCCATCCAATTCACCAAATTTGTCCAAATCTGTCTAAGACTTTAGTTTACTTGTTTTAGCTTAATTTCGTCCAAAACCCAATCCCCCTTTAATTAAGTGTGTTAGATTAGTAAGAAGTGTGTTTAAATCTGTCCAATTTAGTGTTTTGAGTCTTACTAGTCTAGAATTCGTCCAAATAACTCCCTAGTGTCTGTTTTGAGTCTTTTTGGTTATTTTAAGCTATTTTGAGTCTTTTAAGTTTGTTTTGAGTCTTGTGAGTCTTGTTAAGTGTTTTTAAGTTTCTTTTTGTGTTTTTAAGTCAGTTTAGAGTAGATTAGCAATCTCTCCTAATCCCCGGTCCAGAACGATCCCTACTTGCATCTATACTACAATTATCAACAAAAGGGTTTAATTTGTGTGCTGTTTTACATCGTATCACTAACATTCAAGCTCAATTGGTGAATCTTACTTCTCAATTGTCACAGATTGCCGAAAGAACTTCAATGCACACTATGGGCAAGGACATCAAACTCATCAATTCACTGCGAATGGAGGTGCTTGGGGTTATCAAGGCCATAACCAATCAAGGGACAACATGTTTTCCAACAGTTACAATTCAGATTTGAGTGATCATTCAAACTCTATGTGGTGGGAATCTCAACAAGTTCAACCCGAAGGATATTGGCAGCCATATGAGGAGTTCTATACAACGCCTATGCAACCATGACAGCCTCCCCCAAAACAATTTCAATCGAATTCAAGTATGTCCATGAATTATGATGAAATTCTTGATGTACTAACTTCTTTGACGCATGGCTCACAACAAGAAGAATATTTGCAGCCATTTGATGAGTTCTATCAATGGCCATATGCACCAAATCAACCTCAAACACAACCTGCCCAACCAAATTCAGGTACGTAGTTGGATAATGATACGCTTATTAATTTACTCACCAATTTGTCTCAGGGGCAAGAAAATCAAAACAAAGCAATGCAAAATCATGACAAAAAGGTGGACCACTTGGAGAAGCAAATTGGACAGATAGCGGAATTCGTGGTACAAATTCAAGAACAAAGTGAACTTTCCAATTCAACCATTGTGAATCCAATGGGAGAATTTGAAATCGATGAAGCTATCACCTTGGAAAGTGGCATGGAGGTTGGAGATAAACCCAAACCGTCCCAACACAGCCCAAACGTGGATGAATTGCTACTGCTAGAAGAAGAGGAGGAGGCCACACCTACGACAAGGGTAGAACAATCCTTGCCACAGCCCCCTAGAGTCCCTAGGCCATCCAACTCTGGTAATATCATTCCAAACTGAATTCATTCTAACCCCATTCCACCAAATGTCCTTTTTCCTCGCAGGTTCATGATTTCCAAGAACGAAGAAAGTGAAAAAGACATCGTGGAAGCCTTCCAAAAGGTGCAAAGTGATATTCCAATTCTTGGTACACCAAATCAAATTCCAGAATGTGTTGAACTATTTGAAGAGAATTGTACATTAAGAAGAATGATTCAAGAGAAAGAAGTGGCTGGAGAATATCAAGAATGCATCAAAGAGGCTGTTCATAAGACAATAAAGCCGAAAAAAGTTGAATTTATGACACAGGACAAGTCACAACCATCACATTCAATCTGGCCAAGTGCAAAGTTCCTAAAACTTTCAAAGATGTGGTGTTTGTCATTGAGTTTGTGTCGGAGCAAGCAAGTAGCCATCTTCTCCAATTTCAATTTTGTTTTCTACTAACTTGCTGATTTTATGATTCAGGCACCCACACTAGAATTTAAACCATTGTCGGATCATTTCAAGTATCACCGTCCATTCAAAGATCAATCCATGCATTCGAAGAAGGGAGACCTAGGAATCACTCCACAATCAGATTTGCATTCCTAAACCCTTCTCTTTACTGCATTTATTTTGCTTTGATTAGTTAGTTGTTTGTTTGTTTGCTTTCTGTGAGTTTATGCTTGAAACATTGAGGACACTGTTTGATTTAAGTGTGGGGGGGGGGGGTAACAAAGTGTTTTTTTATGCAAATTCATGGGATTTTATCGCCCATCACTTCTAGAGTTGTTTCTCACTGTTTTTAAGTGTTTTTAGTATGTTTTGAGGTGTTTTTGTGTGTTTTGAAGTAAAAATACGAAAATTTGAAAAAAAAAATCGGTTTTTGAAGTGTTTTTAGAGTCGTTTTGGTGTGTTTGTGTCTTAGGGTACCTTCCAACACAATGATGAGGATTTGGTTTTTAATTACATGACTATTAAAGAAAGTTATCAACATGGATGGACGTTTGATACGCTCTCTGGTTTATGCTTAGTTGTAGTTGTTGTTTACGAATTCAAATTTGATCACAAAAGGAAAAAAATCAGTTTTTGTAACATGCTTGAAGGAAGAAACTCAAACTAACGCTACAACCCTGAGAGACTTGAGCCTAAACGTTTATTTGGAGAGTTATTAATCTGTGATTTTTGTTTTCTAAAGTCGTTGCATGATCTCATTATTTCTTTGCTTGGTTGCTACTTAGAAGGCGTTTTCATCATTATAGATTCAAATGCTAGAACTCATACTCGTTTCATTCAAAGCATGACATTGAATTGCATAACACATATCAAGATGAAGTTGTTTAGTGAACCACCAAAGCCAAATAGCCATACTTCCCTTTTCATATGTTTTGTAGGTTTAACCCCTTTTGAGCCTTATTTAGCCTATTTTCGTTGTTAGCCCCATTAACACTACCTAGCCTAGTTTAGGATTGTCTATACCCTTGTTTTTAACGGATAGTTAAGCATGCCTTAAAATGAATTCCTTTTGATAAACATTATGCAGAAAACAAGTGTGGGGGAAGGGATTTTCGTGCAAAAGAAAAAAAAAAGAAAAGTGTGTAAAAAGAAAAGAAAAAGAAGAGAAAAACGTGTGAAAAGAAGAAAAAAAAAGAAAAAAAAGAAAAAAAAAGTTTGAAAAGAAGAAAGAACGAGTTTTTAAGTGTTGATTGTTGAAGAAAGGGTCCAAAACATCAAATCTGGGCCTAAAATGTGTTAATCTTCCCTTTTTGTTCAAAGTTAATTTCTGCATTCAAAAGTGAATTCTAAGTGTCAATTTCATTACTTTGCTTACTATTTCTTTAAGAACCTTTGTTTATCCTTACATTTCTTTGTTAGCCAACACCCTTAGCCCCTTTACAACCCTTTCACTTCTATCTTGAGTGTTGTGTATTTCAATATGTGGAGTTTGAGATTGGTATGAGCATATGGAATCCCTGGTTCTTGCATCTAAGTAGTGGCATTCCATTCATGAGATCATATACATGTTGCATTAATAGTTCCAGAAAAGTGCTTTCTTTGTATAACATATGTGAGTACTAGTTTTCATGTTTACATCAATCTTCTCACATATACCTAGTGTAGGGAGTTTAGTTAGAAAATCTGAGTGAAAATTGAGTGCATATCTAGTAAGGAATTGAGGGAATTCTCTAAGGCATGTTACTACATTCAAAATGTTGTTTTAATAGGTTAAATGCGAACTAGTGAATGGTGACTGTGATTAAGTATGTGCTTAAGGGTAAGGATGACCAAAATATGTGCAAGTGATGATTTTTAATATGTCAAGTGCATTGGAAATCCCTAAGGCAAATGTTGGAAGGTTTAGATTGTGTTTTGTTTGTTTTGTTTGTTTTGTTTTGCTCGAGGACTAGCTAAAGTTAAGTGTGGGGGTATTTGATAGGGGCATATTTATGCGACTTGGTTAACTTATTTCCTTGCATTTAGGTTGTTAGCTCTTAGTTATATTTTAAGCTATTTTCGTGTGTTTGTAGGTCCAAAGGGCTAAAGTGGCAAGAAAGTGCATTTTGGTGCCTTTTGGAGCAGTTTTGGGCTTGGAATGGATAGCACATGCTTGGAGCAAGGTGGATGGACGAAATTGATGTTCAAGAAGGATTAGGAATGTGCTTGAAGACTTAAGTCTAAGATTTTCAAGAAAGGAATCAGTTTAGAAGAAGGAATGTTAGCCAAGTTTCCTGATTTGGTCCTAATCCGAATTTACCCAATTTCCAGCCACAAGGAGGCTTCCTAAATATTCTAGGACACTTAATTACATGTTTCTAGAAGATTAGTCCCAGCCAAAAATCCCTGCCGCACCTATCCTTTCCTTTTCTCTTTAATTTCTGACTTTTACTCCTTGTAGGACAAATTAGCTATGTTATAAACCTTTTCTATTATTTTCTGAGTACCCTAGCCCTTTAAATAAAGCTTGCCGCACCATTTAAATCTCTCTACACACTTTCTACCGAAAATCCACCATCCACCCTTCACCATAACTCACCTATATCCATTCACCACCATAAGTCACCACTCAAACCTTCACCCAACCCTTGTGCCACAGCAAAGAGAAGGAGGAGGACCCTTGGAGTGCTTGCTATTCAATGTTTGGATTGCTGGATCATTATTAGGTGTAATCTATCCTTCATTTTCAATGTTTAAGTTCAATAATCTTTGTTTTGCAAGCATAAGGAACTAAACCCCTCTTAGCTAGGGGGAAGTTCAAAGCCATGAACATATTTGAAATATGAATTGATTAATTCCAGTTGTGATTTCATAAAGTGTGAATGCAATTTGCTTAACTGTTTTATTTAAAACTTATTCTTGTATGTTAACTAAGGAGGCCTACTTAGTTTGCATGCTTGAATTTGAATTTGAATTTGAGTTTGCATGCTTGCATCGCGTTAAGTTAAATTCCTAGCATGAGTATCATGATGTCATAGTTACGAATGCTTTGTCAATGCTTATGATTTTCATAGAACGTAATGATCTTTGATTGTATCTCTATTATGATGTGCCTGTAGGGAAGTTTTGAAGAATGCTTTGGGTTGTCGAATGATGTCCATCCAATCCAATAACTAAGGGAAAATCTGAAGGTTAATTAGTGATGGCACGGTTAATCTGGGGCATTGTCATTCATGGTATATTGAAAAAAGCAACTGGAGATCGATTTATATGCAAGTGTGTCATGTGTGGAGAAGGACCCTCTAGCTAGTCCATCATCCATCCAATTTAATCCAATTTTGTGCAAATCTGTTTTGTTTTTAGCTTAATTTCGTCCAAAACCCAATCCCCCTTTACTTTCTTGTGTCAACTTAGTTAGAATCTATCTAAACTTGTGTCTTTTAGTGTTTTGAGTCAAGTAAAGTTAGGAATTCGTCCAAAGTACTCTCTAGTGTCTGTTTTGAGTCTATTTGGTTGTTTTAAGTTGTTTTGAGTTTTTTAAGTTTGTTTTGAGTCTTGTGAGTTTTGTCAAGTGTTTTTAAGCCTTATTTTGTGTTTTTAAGTCAGTTTAGAGTAGATTTGCAATCCCTCCTAATCCCCGGCCTAGAACGATCCCTACCTGCATCTTTACTACAACTGTCAACAAGAGAGTTTAATTTGTATGCTGTTTTACATCGCATCAGTTCTCAAAAGTTCAAATGCTTATTTTGGGTCAAAAGTACACTATTTTTCGATTCAAAGTGTATTTGCGCTATCTTAAGTATTCGTGGGTTAAAACGAGCGTAAGTTTTACACGCTTTGGAACTTAAGCAAATAATCACAAATAATATGCTACTAAGACGTTAAGAATTAGTTCTCAATAGTTCAAATGCTTATTTGGTGTCAAAAGTGCACTATTTTTCGATTTGGATTGTATTTGCACTATTTTAACCATTTGTGGGATAAAACGAGCGTGTGTTTGACACGCTTTGGAACTTAAGCAAACAAACACATATAATATGATACTAAGGCATTAAGAATTAGTTCTCAAAATTTCAAATGCTTATTTTTTTGTCAAAGGTACACTATTTTTCGATGTCGGAGTGTAATTGCATTGTTTTAAGCATAGGTGGGATAAAACAAGCATGCGTTGCACAAACTTTCGAACCGAACCGAATAACTACATACGATACGCTACTAAGACGTTAGGAAAGATTTCTCAAAAGATCAAAAGCTTATTTGGAGTCAAAAAGTACATTATTTTTCGATCTGGAGTGCATTTGCACTGTTTTAAGCATTCATCGGATAAAACAAACGTGCGTTTGACACGCTTTGGAACTTAAGCAAATAAAGGCGTATAATACGCTACTTACAGGTTAAGAATGAGTTCTCAAAAGATCAAGTGCTTATTTGGGGCCAAAAGTACACTATTTTTCGATTTGGAGCGTGATAGGAGCATATTTATGCGACTTAGTTAGCTTGTTCTTGTGCTTTTATGTTGTTAGTTCTTAGTTATTTAGTCTTTTAAGCCAAATTCGTGTGTTTTCAGGTTCTAAGGACAAAGTATGCAAAAAGAAGCAATCTGGAGCATTTTAGAGCATTTTTTAGCCAAGATTGGATAGTGCAAGCATGGAGGCAAGTTGTTGGACGAGTTTAAAGACAAAAAGGCTTGAAATCAGCCTCAAAACACACTTTCTAGAAGTCCTATCCTTTGTCCTACAAAAGTGGCACCCCAAATCCTTCTAGAAACCCCAAAATCTGTCACAAAACACATTCCTTCTAGAACCCTAAAAATCTGGCGCCTCCTTTCCTTCTAGAATCTTTTTTCCTTGCCTTGCAAGGCATTCCCTTGCCCTTATCCTATTGTGCCGCACCTCTCAGGCCCTTTCCCTCTTGGATTCTGATTGTTAGGCCCTTTTCCTGGTGGATTTGGGTTCTACAAATCCTTTTCAGAAATTAATTGGACCACAATTCCTTTTCCAAATTAAATGCCGCACCCTAGGCCTTTATTCCTTAACTTCTGTTAAGCCCAAGTACAAATCTGATTTCTCTAGGGTTTTGAGGTGCCTATATATACATGTTTTAGGGTTTTGCCGCAAGGACCTAGCCATTCATCACAGAAATCCTTTGCCGCACTCCAGACCACCATTCTACACATCCAAACACAATTCCAGCCATCTTCCAGACCTTGCCGCAACCCACATCCATCCTAAATCCATCCCTTTCATACGTCCATACACACCCTTGAACCCTTGTGCCGCAGCTAGTTGGGGAAGAAGGAGAACCTTGGCGCTTCATGCTTGCAGATTGGAGCGTTTTAGGTGTACTTCGTTCTTGTTTTCAATGTTTAATTCGTTATTGCTTTCTGAACTTGATGTAATCATAAGTGGCTAAGCCCCTAATTAGTTAGGGGGAAGTTTGAAGCCATGAACATGCTTGAGATATGAATTGATTTCTGCCAATTGTGATTTGTTAAGCTATGATTGCAATTCAATTATCTATTTTATTCATAACTGATATGTGTATGTTTATTAAGGATGCATATTTAGTTTTCATGCATGAATCAGATGCTAGAATATAAATGAGTTTCACCTAATCGTTACAAGTTTATATTCCTGAGTAATGAAGGTTGATTGTCATAATCGCGTTAATTGAATTCTTGGCAAACGTATCATGCATTCATAGTTACAATTGCCTCGTCAACACTTATGATTTTCATGAACCGTAATGATCTCTGATTGTATCTCTATTATGCATTCATGTAGAGGACTTTTGGAGAATGATTTGACTTGTCGCATGCATTCATCCAATTCAATGAGTTAAGGAAAATCTGAGGGTTAATTTGTGCATCACGGTTAATCTGGGGTGTTGAGCATCATAGCTTATTGAAAAGCAATTGGGAATCGATTCGTATACAAGTGTGTCATGTGTGGAGAACGGACCTCTAACTAATCCATCCATCATCTTATTTCCTAAATTCGTTTTAGAATCTGTTTAGTTTCACAATTTGTTTGTTTGATTCAATTTCGTCAAAACCAAAACCCCCATTTACTTTCTTGTTTCAAAGTGTTTAAAATCTGTTTTGTTTGTGTTTTAGAGTGTTTTTGAGTCAAGTCAAAACCTTATTTTCGTCCAAAGTAGTGTTTAGAGTCTAAAACTGGCCAGATTGTGTTTTTAGGCAGTTTTGAGTGTTTTTAGCTTGTTTTAAGTCCCTTGAGTCTTCCCAAACGTTTTTAACTTTGTTTTTGTGTTTTAAGTCAGTTTAGAGGTTTTAGCAAGCCCTCCTAATCCCCGGTTTAGAACGATCCCTACTTGCATTTATACTACGATTTGACAACAAGAGGGTTTAATTTGAGTGCTTAACTTTTATCACATCATAGCGTCTTTGCATTGTTTTAAACATTCCTGGGATAAAACGAGCGTGAGTTTGACATGCTTTGGAACTTAAGCAAATAAACACATATAATATGCTACTAAGATGTTAAGAATGAGTTGTCAAAAGATCAAATGCTAATTTGGTGTTGAAAGTACAGTATTTTTTTATTTGGAGTTTATTTCCACTGTTTGAAGCATTCATCGGATAAAACGAGTGTGCGTTCGACAAGCTTTGGAACTTAGGCAAATAAACACATATAATACGCTACTTAGAGGTTAAGAATGAGTTCTCAATAGTTCAAATGCTTATTTTGTGTCAAAAGTACACTATTTTTCGATTTGAAGTGTATTTGCACTGTCTTAAGCATTCGTGGGTTCGAACGAGTGTAAGTTTGACATGCTTTGGAACTTAAGCAAATAAACACAAATAATATGCTACTAAGAAGTTAAGAATTAGTTCCCAAATGATCAAATGCTTATTTGGTGACAAAAGTACACTATTTTTCGATTTGGAGTGTATTTGCATTGTTTTAAGTATTCGTGGGATAAAACATGCGTAAGTTTGACATGCCTTGGAACTTAAGCAAGTAAACACATAAAATACGCCACTAAGATGTTAATAATGAGTTCCCAACAGATCAAATGCAAATTTGGTGTCAAAAGTACACTATTTTTCGATTTGGAGTGTATTTGCAATATTTCAAGCATTTGCGGGATAAAACGAGTGTGTGTTTGACACGCTTTGCAACTTAAGCAAATAAATACATATAATATGCCACTTAGAGGTTAAGAATGAGTTCTCAAAAGATCAAGTGCTTATTTGTGGCCAAAAGTACACTATTTTTCGATTTGGAGCATCTTCGCATTGTTTTAAACATTCGTGGGATAAAACGAGCGTGAGTTTGACACGCTTTGGAACTTAAGCAAATAAACACATATAATATGCTACTAAGACATTAAGAATGAGTTGTCAAAAGATCAAATGCTAATTTGGTGTTGAAAGTATACTATTTTTTTATTTGGAGCGTATTTCCACTGTTTAAAGAATTTGTGGGATAAAACGAGCGTGCGTTTCACTCGCTTTGGAATTTGAGTAAATAAACACACATAATACGCTACTAAGACGTTAATAATGACTTCTCAAAAATCAAATGCATATTTGGGGCCAAAAGTACACTATTTTTTTTATTTGGAGTGTCTTTGCACAATTTTAAGCGTTCGTGCGATAAAACGAGCGTAAGTTTGACACGCTTTGGAATTTAACCAGATAAACACGTCTAATATGATACTCAGACGTTAAGAATGAGTTCTCCAAAGATCAAATGCTTATATGGTGCCAAAAGTCAAATATTTTTCGATTTCGAGTGTATTTGCACTGTTTTAAGCATTTGTGGGATAAAACAGGCGTGTGTTTCACTAGCTTTGCAATTTAAGCAAATAAACACTTATAATGCCCTACCAAGAAATTAATAATGACTTCTCAAAAGATCAAATGCTTATTTGGTGTCAAAAGTACACTATTTTTCAATTTGAAGTGTAT
Source organism: Heteromeles arbutifolia (assembly GCA_024362995.1). Lineage (NCBI taxonomy): Eukaryota > Viridiplantae > Streptophyta > Magnoliopsida > Rosales > Rosaceae > Heteromeles > Heteromeles arbutifolia. The sequence continues at coordinate 23,360,809 of JANCRC010000012.1, forward strand.
TTGCACTGTTTTAAGCATTCATGGGATAAAACGAACGTAAGTTTGCCACGCTTTGAAACTTAAGCAAATTAACATATATAGTATGCTACTAAGACTGTCAAGAATGAGTTGTCAAAAGGTCAGATGCTTATTTGGTGTCAAAAGTATACTATTTTTCGATTTGGAGTACATTACCACTGTTTTAAGCATTCGTCGAATAAAACAAGTGTGGGTTTGACACGCGTTGGAACTTAAGCAAATAAACACGTATAATAAGCTACTAAGACGTTAAGAATCAATTGTCAAAATGTCACATGCTTATTAGGTGTCAAACGTACACTATTTTTCGATTTGGAGTGTATTTGCACTGTTTTAAGCATTCGTCGGATAAAACGAGCGTGCGTTTGACACGCTTTGGAACTTAAGAAAACACATATAATATGATACTAAGACGTTAATAATGACTTCTCAAAATATCAAATGCTTATTGGGTGCCAAAAGTACACTATTTTTCGATTTGGACTATATTTGCATTGTTTTAAGCATTCGGGGGATAAACCGAGCTTGCGTTTGACACGAATTGGAACATAAGAAAAGAAACACCAATAATAATCTACTAAGACATTAAGAATATGTTCTCCAAATATCAAATGCTTATTTGGGGTTAAAAGTACACTATTTTTCGATTCGGAGTGTATTTGCACAGTTTTAAGCATTCGTGGGTTAAAACGAGCATGCTTTTGATACACTTTCGAACTTAAAGCAAATAAACACATATAATACGCTACTAAGACGTTGAGAATGAGTTCTCAAATGAACAAATGATAATTTTGTGTGAAAAGTACCCAATTTTTTTATTCGGAGTGTATTTGCACTGTTTTAAGCGTTTGTGGGACAAAACAAGCGTGAGTTTGACATGCTTTGGAGCTTAAGCAAATAAACACATACAATACGATACTAAGATGTTAAGAATTAGTTCGCAAAAGTTCAAATGCTTATTTTGGGTCAAAAGTACACTATTTTTCGATTTGAAGTGTATTTGCATTATCTTAAGCATTCGTGGGTTAAAACGAGCGTAAGTTTTACACGCTTCGGAACTTAAGAAAATAATCACAAATAATATGCTACTAAGATGTTAAGAATTAGTTCTCAATAGTTCAAATGCTTATTTTGTGTCAAAAGTACACTATTTTTTTATTTGAAGTGTATTTGCACTGTCTTAAGCATTCGTGGGTTAGAACGAGCATAAGTTTGACATGCGTTGGAACTTAAGCAAGTAAACATATAAAATATGCCACTACAACATTAAGAATGAGTTCCCAAAAGATAAAATGCTTTTTTAGTGTCAAAAGTACACTTTTTTTTCGATTCGGAGTGTATTTGCACTATTTTAAGCGGTTGTGGGATAAAACAATCGTGCGTTTGTCACGCTTTGGAACTTAAGCAAATAAACACATATAATATGATACTAAGGCATTAAGAATTAGTTCTCAAAAGTTGAAATGCTTATTTTGTGTCAAAAGTACACTATTTTTCGATTTTGGAGTGTAATTGCATTGTTTTAAGCATAGGTGGGATAAAACGAGCATGCGTTGGACAAACTTTCGAACCAAAGCAAATAACTACATAAAATACGCCACAAAGATGTTAAGAAAGATTTCTCAAAAGTTCAAACGCTTATTTGGAGTCAAAAGTACACTATTTTTCGATTTGGAGTGCATTTGCACTGTTTTAAGCATTCATCAGATAAAAACAATGTGCGTTTGACACACTTTGGAACTTAAGCAAGTAAATACGTATAATAAGCTACTACGATGTTAAGAGTGAATTCTCAAAAATATCAAATGCTTATTTTTTGTCAAACGTACACTATTTTTCGGTTTGGAGTGTATTTGCACTATTTTAAGCATTCGTCGAATAAAATGAGCTTGCGTTTGACACACTTCCGAACTTAAGCAAATAAACACATATAATATGCTACTAAGACGTTAATAATGACTTCTCAAAAGATGAAATGCCTATTTTGTGCCAAAAGTACACTATTTTTCGATTTGGAGAGTATTTGCACTGTTTTAAGCATTCGTTGGATAAGCCGAGCGTGCGTTTGACATGAATTGGAACTTCAGCAAATAATAACAAATAATAATCTACTAAGAAATTAAGAATGTGTTCTTAAAAGATCAAATGCTTATTTGGTGTAAAAAATTCACTATTTTTCGATTTGGAGTGTATTTGCACAGTTATATGCATTCGTGGGTTAAAACGAGCATGCGTTTGAAACGCTTTGGAACTTAGGCAAATAAACACAGATAACATGCTACTAAGACATTAAGAATGAGTTCTCAAAAGAACAAATGCTTATTTGGTGTGAAAAGTACCCAACTTTTTGATGTGGATAGTATTTGCACTGTTTTAAGCATTCGTGGGATAAGATGAGCGTAAGTTTGACACACTTTGGAACTTAAGCAAATAAACACATATAATATGATGCTAAGATGTTAAGAGTTAGTTGTCAAAAGTTCAAATGCTTATTTTGTGTCAAAAGTACACTATTTTTCTATTTGAAGTGTATTTGCGCTGTCTTAAGCATTCGTGGGTTAGAACGAGCATAAGCTTTACACGCTTTGGAGCTTAAGAAAATAAACACATATAATAAGATACTAAGATGTTAACAATTAGTTCTCAAAAGTTCAAATGCTTATTTTGTGTCAAAAGTACACTATTTTTTTATATGAAGCGTATTTGCGCTGTCTTCAGCATTCGTGGGTTAAAACGAGCGTAAGTTTTACACGCTTTGGAACTTAAGCAAATGAACACATATAATAAGATACTATGGCGTTAAGAATTAGTTCTCAAAAGATGAAACGGTTATTCGGAGTCAAAACTACACTATTTTTTTTATTGGCAGTGCATTTGCACTATTTTAAGCATTCGTCGGATAAAACCAACGTGCCTTTGACACGCTTTGGAACTTAAGCAAATAAAGGCCTATGATAAGTTACAAAGATGTTAAGAGTGAATTCTAAAAATATCAATTGCTTATTTTTTGTCAAACGTACACTATTTTTCAATTTGGACTGTATTTGCACTGTTTTAAGCATTCATCGGATAAAACGAGCGTGCGTTCAACAAGCTTTGGAACTTAAGCAAATAAACACATATAATACGCTACTAAGATGGTAATAATGACTTCTCAAAAGATAAAATGCCTATTTGGTGCCAAAAGGACACTATTTTTCAATTTGCAGTGTATTTGCACTGTTTTAAGCATTAGGGGGATATACCAAGCGTGCGTTTGACACGAATTGGAACTTCAACAAACAATAAAAATTAATAATCTACTCAGAAATTAAGAATGTGTTCTCAAACGATCAATTGCTTATTTGGTGTCAAAAGTTCAGTATTTTTCGATTTGGAGTGTATTTGCAAAGTTTTATGCATTTGTGGGTTAAAACGACCATGCGTTTGAAACGCTTTGGAAATTAAGCAAATAAACACATATAATACGCTGCTAAGATATTAAGAATGAGTTCTCAAAAGAACAAATGTTTATTTGGTGTGAAAAGTACGCAATTTTTTTATTTGGAGTGTATTTGCACTGTTTTGAGTATTCTTGGGATAAAACAAGCGTAAGTTTGACACACATTGGAACTTAAGCAAATAAAAACATATAATATGATACTAAGACATTAAGAATTAGTTCTCAAAAGTTCAAATGCTTATTTTGTGTCAAAAGTACAGTATTTTTCGATTTGAAGTGTAATTGAGTTGTCTTAAGCATTCGTGGGATAAAACGAACGTAAGTTTGACACCCTTTGGAACTTAAACAAATAAAAATAGATAATATGATACTAAGACGTTAAGAATTAGTTCTCAAAAGTTCAAATGCTTATTTTGTGTCAAAAGTGCACTATTTTTCGATTTGAAGTGTATTTGCACTGTCTTAAGCATTCGTGGGTTAAAACGAGTGTAAGTTTTACACGCTTTGGAACTTAAGCAAATAAACACATATAATAAGATACTACAACGTTAAGAATTAGTTCTCAAAAGTTCAAATGCTTATTTTGTGTCAAAAGTACACTATTTTTCGATTTGAAGTGTATTTGGGCTATCTTAAGCATTTGTGGGTTAAAACGAGCTTAAGTTTTACATGCTTTGGAAATTAATCAAATAAAAATATATAATAAGATACAAAGACGTTAAGAATTATTTCTCGAAAGTTCAAATGCTTATTTTGTGTCAAAAGTACACTACTTTCCAATTTGAAGTGTATTTGCGCTCTCTTAAGCATTCGTGGGTTAAAACGAGCGTAAGTTTTACACGCTTTGGAACTTAATCAAATAAACACATATAATAAAATACTAAGACGTTAAAAGTACACTATTTTCCAATTTGAAGTGTATTTGCTCTGTCTTAAGCAATCGTAAGATAAAACGAGCGTAAGTTTGTGATACGATGGAAAACAGCACACAAATTAAACGCTCTTGTTGACAGTTGTAGTAAAGATGCAAGTAGGGATTGTTCTAGGCCGGGGATTAGGAGGGATTGCTAATCTACTCTAAACTGACTTAAAAACACAAAAACAAACTTAAAAACACTTAACAAGACTCACAAGACTTAACACAACCTTAAAAGACTCAAAATAGCTTAAAACATCCAAAAAGACTCAAAACAGACACTAGGGAGTTATTTGGACGAATTCTAGACTAGACTTGACTCAAAACACTAAAAGACACAAGTTTAGACAAATTCTAACTAAGTTGACACAAGAAAGATGGGGGGTTTGGGTTTGGACGAATTTAAAGTGCAAACAAAACAGAAACTAGAACTAGACAGATTTGCACGAAATTGGTGAATTGGATGGATGATGGGCTAGCTAGAGGGTCCTTCTCCACACATGACACACTTGCATACAAATTGATCTCCAGTTGGTCTTTCAATGAACCATGAACCTCAGCGCCCCAAGTTAACCGTGATGCACAAATTAACCATCAGATTTCCCTAAGTTTATTAAATTGGATGAATGCATACAACAACCCAAAACATTCTTCACAAGTTCCCTACATGAACTGCATAATAGAGATACGAGCAAAGATCATTAAGCGTCGTGAAAATCATAAGCATTGACAAAACACTCGTAACTATGAACTGCATGATACTTATGCTAGGAATTTACTTAACGCGATCGTTTATAAGCGACCTCCACTACTTGTAAATATAAGTTTGTAACGATTAGGTGAAACTCCCTTATATTCTAGCATCAAATTCATGCATGCAAACTAAGTGTCGACCCTCAATCAACATACAAGAAATCAATTCATATTGCAAATATGTTCATGGCTTTGAAATTCCCTCTAGCCAAAAGGGCTTAGTTTCTCATAATCGCAAAACAAAGGTAAACATACTTATACATTGAAAACAAAAGAAAGAAAACACCTAAACCCTCCAACGATCCAACTTGAATGCCATAATGTCCAAAAGCTCTCCTTCTTCTCCTTTGCTGCGGCACAAGGTGTTGGAGATGGTTTGAAGGGTTGTTTGTATGGAGGAATGGATAGGAGAAGGTATGGTTATGGTTAGGATAGGTGTATGGTGCGGCAAAAGGGTTTAGAGAGGGTTAGGGATGTGTGTAAGGGTGGTAGAGGATGGATAGGTAGATAGGTGGATGGAAGGATTGTAGAGAGTGTGTAGAGAGATTTAAATGGTGTGGCAAGCTTTATTTAAAGGGCTAGGGTACTCAGAAAATAATAGGAAAGGTTTATAACTTAGCTAATTTGTCCTATAAAGAGTAAAAGTCAGAAATTAAAGAGAAAAAGAAAGGACAGGTGCGGCAGGGATTTAGAAGAGAAGGGGAAAGTGATTTGGTGCAAAAAATAGGAAAGAAAGGGATCCCTTGTGCGGCAAGGAATGGAAAGAAAGGGAAAGGTGCAGTAAAGACAAAGGGAAAGAGGAAAGGGTGTGGCACCTATTGTAGCTAGGACTAGGTCTTCTAAAAACATGTAATTAAGTGTCCTAAAGTATTTAAGACACCCCTTTTGTGGCTGGAAATTAGGTAAATTCGGATTAGGACCAAATCAGGAAACTTGGCTAACATTCCTTCTTCTAAATTGATTCCTTTCTTCAAAATCTTTGACATAAGTCTTCAAGCACATTCCTAATCCTTCTTGAACATCAATTTCGTCCATCCACCTTGCTCCAAGCATGTGATATCCATTCCAAGCCCAAAACTGCGCCAAAAGGCACCAAAATGCATTTTCTTGCCACTTTAGCCCTTTGGACCTACAAACACACGAAAATAGCTTAAAATACTAAAATAACTAAGAACTAACAACCTAAATGCAAGGAAATAAGTTAACCAAGTCGCATATTGTATCAGTTTGACATACAATATGCTACTAACTCGTTAATAATGAATTCTCAAAAGGTCAATTGCTTATTTGGTGTTAAAAGTACACGTTTTTCGATTTGGCGGGTATTTGCATTGTTTTAAGCATTCGTGGGTTAAAACAAGCGTGCGTTTAACGCTCTATGGAACTTAGGCAAATAAACACATATATTACGCTAATAGGAAATTAAGAATGAGTTCTCAAAACAACAAATTCATATTTGGGGCCAAAAGTACACTAATTTTCGATTTGGAGTGTATTTGCACTCTTTCAAGCATTTGTGGGATAAAACGAGCGTGCGTTTGACACGCTTTGGAAGCTAAGAAAATAAATACATATAATACACTACTTGGATGTTTAGAAAGAGTTCTCAAAAGATCAAATGCTTATTTGGTGTCAAAATTACACTATTTTTCAATTTGGAGTGTATTTGCATTGTTTTAAGCATTTGTGGGATAAAACGAGCGTGTGTTTGACACGCTTTGGAACTTAAGCAAACAAATACATATAATATGCTACTAAGACGTTAAGAAAGAGTTCTCAAAAGATCAAATGCTTACTTGGTGTCAAAAGTACCCTATTTTTCGATTTGGAGTGCATTTGCACTAATTTAAGCATTTTTGGGATAAAACGAGCGTTCGTTTGACACGCTTTGGAACTTAATCATATAAACACATATAATATGCTACTAGTACGTTAAGAATGAATTCTCAAAAGATCGAATGCTTATTTGGTGTCAAAAGTACACTATTTTTCGATTTGGAGTGTATTTTCACTGTTTTAAGCATTGGTAGGACAAAACGAGCCTGCGTTTGACACGCTTTGGAACTTAAGCAAATAAATACATATAATACACTACTAAGACATTAAGAAATAGTTCTCAGAAGATCAAATGCTTATTTGGTGTCAAAAGTACACTATTTTTCGATTGGGAGTGCATTTGCACTGTTTTAAGCATTTGTGGGATAAAACAAGCGTTCGTTTGACAAACTTCGGAACTAAAGCATATAAACACATATAATAAGCTACTAAGACTTTAAGAATGAGTTATGAAAAGATCAAGTGCTTATTTGTTGTCAAAACTACACTATTTTTCGATTTGGACTGTATTTACACTGTTTTAAGAAGGAATTCTCAAAAGATCAAATGCTTATTTGGTGACAAAAGTACACTATTTTTCAATTTGGAGTGTATTTGCACTGTTTTAAGCATTTGTGGGATAAAACAAGCGTATGTTTGCCATGCTTTGGAACTTAAGCAAGTAAACATATAAAATACGCTACTAAAATGTTAAGAATGAGTTCCCAAAAGATAAAATGCTTATTTGGTTTCAAAAGTACACTATTTGTCGATTTGGAGTGTATTTGCACTATTTTAAGTATTTGTGGGATAAAACGAGCGTGCGTTTGACACGCTTTCGAACTTAAGCAAATAAATACATACAATACGTTACAAAGACATCAAGAATGAATTCTCAAAAGTTCAAATGCTTGTTTGGTGTGAAAAGTACACTATTTTTCGATTTTGGAGTGTATTTGCACTGTTTTAAGCATTTGTGGGATAAAACGAGCGTGCGTTGGACGCGCTTTGGAACCTAAACAAATAAATACATACAATATGCTACTAAGACATTAAGAAAGAGTTCTCAAAAGATCAAACGCTTATTTGGAGTCAAAAGTACACTATTTTTGAATTTGGAGTGTATATGCCCTGTTTTAAGCTTTTTTTGGGATAAAACGAGCGTTTGTTTCACACGCTTTGGAACTTAAGAAAATAAATACATATAATATGCTACTAAGACATTAAGAAAAATTTCTCAAAAGATCAAATGCTTATTTGGTGTCAAAAGTACACTATTTTTCAATTTGGAGTGCATTTGCACTGTTTTAAGCATTTGTGGGATAAAACGAGCATTTGTTTGACAAACTTTGGAACTTAAACATATAAACACATATAATAAGCTACTAAGACGTTAAGAACGAGTTCCCAAAAGGTCAAATGCTTATTTGGTGTCAAAAGTAAACTAATTTTCGATGTAGAGTGTATTTGCACTGTTTTAAGCATTTGTGGGAGAAAACATGCGTGCGTTTGACATGCTTCGGAACTTAAGTAAATAAATACATATAATACACTACTAAGACATTAAGAAATAGTTCTCAAAAGATCAAATGCTTATTTGGTGTCAAAAGTACACTATTTTTCATTTTGGAGTGCATTCAATTACATGCAACGCCCAGATTACATTCCTTTGAAAGCTAATTGAAATCATCCCAAACTAATTGACAAGATCAAACTAGTTTATTACCCTTTTCTTAGTTAATTGTTAAGTATACACAAGATCGACACTTAATCCATTTCTAAACATTCAATCAAGACATAAGCTCGCAAGATTTAACAAGTCAGAATCCATACACACGAAAAAGGGTCTGAGACAATAGAAGGTTTCACAAGTACTAGAGCAGTCTTGCTCCACCTAGAGCTTGTTTCACATGTTAAGACCATTAACAGTTGCTACTTGATGTATATATGCATAACGATTACGTATTACACATATAATACTAACATTAGAGTCCTAGCATGCTTATCTAGTTGTACACCTAAACAAACAAGATAGAAATCATGCTATTACGTTCAGTGAAACAAAACTTCAATTAGGAATAAAAAGGAATGCAAACTGAATTCATTGCATATAATTAAACATGTTTGGGGCTTCAAACAGCCCCTAGCTGTAGAAAATTAGCTAGGCATAGCACCTAACATATTGAATTGAAATTAAAAAAAGGAAAGATTACAAGAAAACAGATGTAAGTGAAGGAGAGCCAAGGCTAGGCGTTTTCCTTCCCTTAAATCTGTCTAAACCTATGTTTCTTGCACTCTAAAACTACAAACACAAAAATACACCTAAAAATCACCCACCCCTCCTTGCTGCAGCTACCCTGCTTTTATATAGGAAATTAGAATAAGGCTGGGTAGAAATTCGTCCAAGTAGCACAGCTTGTAGGTCAAACTTTGCTGCAGCTACCCTCCTTTAATTGTGATTGAAGATTCAACCTTCTTCTTTTTGGCTCTTTCCACATGTTTAATTCTCATCCAAGAAACTGGAATTACAGCTAATTCTAGGTATATGGACAGCAACAACACGCTTGTGATAGCTACAACTTGGTTAGACCAATGCATCTCCAACTTGGCCAGCCAAAAAAGTACTTCAAATAGATCTCAGTTATTTGATCACCTTGGCCACGTCTTTGAATAGATTTTTACCAAATTTGAATATGTTAATGTAGACACATTTTGGAATAACTTTTATGAAGACTTCATCTTGATCTGAGTTGTCTACATTGGCGGTTTAATGCCTGGAAGTTGACTAACGAACAAGAACTCATAATTCCAGCATGTAACAACTTTGCATGTGACAACTTCCACCTGTATCAATCGCTCTCATCCTTTCATCCTCCAGCTTTCTACATATATGTAACAGCATTTAGACTCCAAAATGGCTATCCAAAGTGTTATCTACACTTGTCATCCAATGAAGAACAAAACAGCTCATTTTTGCACACTTAACCTTCATTGGAGAATTTTGGCCCGTGGACATGAAATAAAACGAAAATACCATAAAAGCTAAAATGAATGGGAATTAACTAAGTAAAACATAGAGAAATAAGAAAACAAAGTAGCATAAATATGCTCCTATCAATAAACCGAGTGTTCATTTGACACATTTTGAAACTTAAGCATATAAACACATAAAATACGCTACTAAGTCGTTAAGAATGAGTTCTCAAAAGATCAAGTGCCTATTTGTTGCAAAAACTGTTGGAAATGTGCCCTAAAACCAATCATATGATGATACTTTACGGACATTTCACATGTTAAACTAATCTAGTTTAATATAAAAGGCAAAGATTATTGTTTTAAGCAGTCTCATATAAATGTTATATGCTTAAACAATAAGTCCAAGGAATATGTAATAGGGAGAATGTGATCTAAAGAAGTTAGATCCATGAGACCATTCTCTTTCGTATACATATCCTAAATGTTCCTGATCATAGGATTGCCAATTGTGACACACCCGAACCCGTAGGTAGGGCGTGCTGGCCGTCACGTGAGCGTGACGTAAGCCATGTGCACTGTGCGGAAGCAGGATCAATTCAAAATACGAACCAATTAAAACCGAAACACTAGCCAAACTAGTGTACAAGGAGTGTGAGATTCAATATTACAGAGCATAAGGTCTACATGCAGTCAAGCAAAGAACTGAATAGAAATAACACCCGAAGGTGGTCCTACTTAGATGGGATTCTATCAGAACGTCCGTTAAGCTCCTCGTATGCCACCAACGAACGCTACCTAATACCTGGAGGGGCGAAAAACATAAAACTGAGTGGGTCAGTAAAACAATTCTTTTCAAAACCTTTCCTTTCAAAAGTACTAGCCCCTCGCCGTAAAACCTGTATAATTTCCCAGAAATAAAGTATATACTCATATATATCTTTCTCAAAATCCGCTGCAGAACAAGTATGTATGAAAGTATGCATATGTCATGCCAAAGTATCAAATGAATGCCAAAGCATCTATGTGAATGTGATTGAATATTTATATCTCATCTCAGCCCTCGGCTGTACATAGCTCATATCGTACTCAACAACTCATATATTTCATAATCATCATATCAAATCATATATATATATCCTGCACACATATCAATACCACCTCTAGTGGTCTGCACAACATCACTGATAATAAACTAATATGCTCTAGTGCTACAATCACGTGAAGACTGAGCGATAAATCGCGGGTCACCTACGAGTCGAACCCACCTATAGTGGCCTATTCGACAGGACTGAGCACCTAACTTGGATCCAAGGCGAGCATGCGGTGCGGGAGGTGAACAACACGTGAAAGACTGAGCCCCTCTCTGGGCGTGAGCACTAATATCAGTGTGCAGGTCTATGAGCTCTAATCCTATCACATCACATCACATTTCAACATTCGTTCCCAACAACTGGCATATAAACTTACCTGCCACTTACCTGTGAGTCCTTAGCACCGACAGTAATATAAACAATCAATAATGCATAATTAAACATATAGATACTTTGCATGGCATTTCATATCACATTCATAACACATTTCATTTAAACTGATTTTCTGGGCAAAATTCATTTATATAGGTATATACGGAAAACAAAACTGCCCACTCACTGGTATGTAGACGGGTCGTAACCTCCGTGCCTAGCCTGGCTACGCTCGTCCTCAGGATAGGTCTCGCCTATATGAGAAGTAACTGAATTAACGTTAATTTACGCACATAAACGAAACCTTTGGAATAACTTCTCATACATTGCTCAAATTGGGTATATGAATATACCACCGTGACCTACACAATCTCAGGAACATCCCCATATTTTTAGAAAAATTTTCCGACCACCCACGCGCCGCCACGCGTCGTCGACGGCACGGCCAGACGCGCCCCCACTCGCGGCCACGTGCACTGCACACTGACGGCGTCAGTTAACGCCGTCAGGAATATTCTGGGAATATTCTGTCAACTTCCAACGGTTACCGTTAAAACTAACTGACGATGTTGGAATATTCCGTCAGACTTGACGGAATATTCTGTCGTCTTCAACCTCGCGACTCCGGCGACCGTCGCCGGTGCCGGAAAACCGGGAAATTTTCAAACTTCGATTTCTCAGTCATTTCTACACCATTTTTCATGCAATTTACACCAAAATGAAGATCTCAACTTGTAGAACACGATCATACCAATTTAAAGCTCTAAAAGTCACGAAATCTCACTGGCAAAATCCAAGAAAATCCGGCCAAACTCTGTTCTCACGATCCCGACGTCCAAATCCTTCAAACGAAACACTCCGAGCCTCCTTAGGACCTCACTAAGCTTCCTAGAAGCTTCAAATCTCCTAAAAATCACGTATCAAAAATTGCATGAATAGTAGCTCATTCGGGATTCAATGGTTTCACGTGAAAATGGAAGAGTTCTTACCTGTAATGGGTATGGTTGTGATCGTGGAGTCCTTACGAGCACAGTGGACTCATTTGTAGCTTCGATCCGTGGGGTTTAGAGTGTTCTTGGGTGCGTCCGTACAGTATGAGGGAGAGAGAGAGAAACCGAGAGTAAGAGAAAGAGAGAGTGTCGGTGGAGTGAGAGAGAGTGAAGGTGAGGTGTACTTGGGTCACCAATCACCTACAAGGACCTATTTAGTAATTGGTTCCAATTAATTAGGGTGTGTGAATAATTGGGCCACTTCACACACACATACAAATCGATAATCCCGCAAGGGTATTTCTTAAATTCACATCCCTAGTGACGTAACATCGGAACGGGCTGTTACAAATTGGGCATTGACAGTCCGTTAAGATCAGTACGTGCTATGCCTTCTCTTAGAGAGAGTGACTAGTCTTGAGTCAATGGTGTGACTGACACCAAGACAAGTACGTAGGTGCTCAATAGAGAATGAGTCCACTGAACTCGATCAACGAGGAGTTCTCATATTCATGTCACATGAGAACTCATGGTTGGGATAATGCAAATTAGTCATTTGACCTGAGGCATCATAGTTGTCTTGTGGTTAGGTCCTTGATCTTTGACTATGTCAAAGTCACTCCGTCAGAGAGTGTCCATGGCATAGTTGGGGTTAAGCCACTTAGCCATGGAGGCTAGTGAATGCGCAACAAGGGATCTCTAACCTTCAAACCGTTTGAGGGAGAATACTCTATGATATGATTAAGAATCTCTGGCCAGAGTATGAATGAGATTTAGGAAGTTGTTCCAAATCACATTCAAGGTAATCATATAAGTAAATGAATCACATTGGATAGTAGGCATGAATAAACTATCAAACCAAACAATGTGGTCAAGAGTATTGTGTTAGAGAAAGACCGTATTGCATTGTAATACCAAACTGAATAGGTTCTCCAACCTCTTCTGATTAGCTTGGGTAGCCATGACATACTGCTAGGTGTCACTCATGGCTTGTGGAAGCCCTGAAGATGTATAATCACTAAAGGGAGAATTGAAAGTAAGTTTCAATTCACAATCGATTAGTAAGAGTTCTAATCGCCCACTGCCTCGCTAAAAGGAACTTAATGGATCGCACACCGTGTAAGGTAATGATTGTAGGATACAATGGAGATGAGTAAGGATAATTAAATGGTTTAATTATTTGTGGCTAGGATTAATTAATATGTTAATTAATCAAACGAATAAGTTCATTTTTGACCTCGGGTTAGTTTTGGGTCTCAAGGCCCAATGGGCTTCGAATGTCAAGCCTATTAACATAAGTTGTATGACAACTTATTGACTAAATACCCAAAAGGACCCAAACAGCCCATAGCCTTAAGGAGGCCGGCCATATAGAGAAGGAAAGGGTTTGTGGTTCTTTTAGTCACTTAATTGAAGGGACTATATAAAGGACTTTATAACATTTCATCCTTAGGGTTTTCTTTTGGAGAAAATTGGAGAGAACATGTCTCTCCCTTTCTCTCTAGAATAGTCGGCCACCATGGGGGAGTTTACTAGCATCTAACTCTTCCATGGCCACTCATCTTCTTCCTCAACCATCCTTGGTGTCGGAACTTAGAGATCTCGAACTTTGGGGATTTTTGGAGAACCCAATTCTTCCATCCATATCCAAGAAGACATGGAGCCAAGAAGCAAAGTTCCTCCATCCTAATCCATGGAGCAAAGGAGCAAGGAGACAAAGGAAAGAAGGCCCTCACATGGGTGATTAACCTTTGCTAAGCAAAGAGGTGCTTCAAAGGTATAAAAGTTTCTCAACTCCTTTCTTTAAGATTTGAGTTGAGTCATGGTTCACCATAACTACTAGGCTTTGAATTTCATGGGTAATGTTTTGTTTTGAGTGCATACAAGCATGATTCCGCCTTTAATTGTTAATTACATGCCATAGATGTTGCTCAAATGAACATGTTTTTCACAAATTTTCCTTCAAGTGGTATCAAGAGCCTAGGTCTAGTAGTTGGTGAATCCTTTTGGGTTTTGTAGTTCATAGTTTGTGATTTGAATGTTGTAATTGTTACAAGCTTTATTCTTGCTTCTTTGAATGTAAATTTTGTTAGAAAATTTGCCATCTCAAATGTTGTAGATGTAGTTCATATGAGCATGAATTTTGGAGCTAAAATTTGGTGCCTTGTTTTTTGGGAAATTCGGCCAAATCCAAAGGGTGGATTTTTGGTTTCATGTTTGTCTTGTTAAAAGTGTTTTAAAGTGACATTAGGAACCCCTAAGTACCCTAGTATGGTAATATGTTATTTCCCTTAAGTTTGAGAGTTTTTGGGGTGTTTTTTGGTTGAAAAATGTTCATGGAGCTCTTATGGGTTTTCATGGATGTTCTTCATTGTTCTTGATATGTTCTTGGCAAGAACAAAAAGTTTGGGAATTTTGATTCAAAAAGGTGTTTGGTTGTTTACTTGTTTTTGTTAGTGATGGATGGTTTGAATTTTCAAACTTCACCCATGCTTTTTCAACTATTCACACCATACCAATCACTTACATCTTTCCATCACCTTTCAAACCTAAAAATCAACTCACACACATCACTTACACTCTCTCCATGACCGGCCACCCCTATTAGTAGGGTACTTTTGGGGCTTTTATGCAATTACATAAAGTTTTGATACTTTTGTGTATTTGTGCTTTGACTCGAAAGTTTACGTTTTTACGTAAAGGCCGAAAATCACTACAGGACAAATTGTTTTGCTCCTTTAATGAAGTTTTTACATTTGTTGAAATTTTTGGGTTCTAGTTGTAATTACATGAAGTAGTGGACTTTTGTGTTTTTACAAAGTGACCCCAAAAGTTTGTGTTTTGCAATATAGCCCAATGGTTGAGATTATTGCTTTTTGGCCCAAATTAGTAGAGAACAAAATAGTTTTGTATCTTTAAATGAGAATTGGATTTTCATTTCTTTTAGCTCTATTTAATTCAATTCTATGGATACAAAAACCAAATGAAAATGTTGCATTCAAGTTTAATTAGTTAAAGCGCTAATTAATTAAAGAAAGGGTGATTATGAACCTAAGCCTACGATAATTGAGCTATGAGAAAGGCCGTCTCAAATTTGTTTGAACCATGGGAATGTGTAGATTAATTTTGGTTGTAATTTGATATGATCAAATGTTGTCAAAGAGCATAAGCTCTTCTTTACTTTAAAGTAATTTGTTTTGATCAAATGTTGTAAAAGAGCATAAGCTCTTCTTTACTTTGAAGTACTCCTTTCTTGTTTATTTGATATGCATGAAATTGGAGTAGTTGGGTCCAACGCCCAATAGGAGAAACACGCCTTAATATGATTAAATGCGTAAACCGAGGTCCAACACTAGGCTCGTGTTGGATCGAATCAAAGGTTCATAGTCATCCTAAGGCCCTAAGGTAACTATATAGTCCATCAATGAATGCAAAGCTTATGTTAGTAGTACCATATACTCTTGCTTTAAAAACCGTTTTACAAGCTTAGTGGGAGTATCATATACTACTAAATCAATCAAATGGACCAATAGTTGTAATAGGACCGAATTGTTTTAATAAGATTAAAATAAATGCTTATATGTGATGAGACCTAAAACCCTCAACTAAACCATTATTAAGTTGATAAGCGTGAGAGTGCTTTGAACACTCTTTCGTGGCCTTCCACCGTGGTAGGCTCCGATCGTTTGTGACTCGTACACCGACTTCACCCTATCATGGGGGAGTACAAAGTGCATGCTTACACTCAGGAAGAGTCCTATACGCATACGTGATGTTGTGAAGGTAGGCAACGAGAATGATCAACATCATATCATTGTGAGGTTGTTCTTGAACCCCTACTCGAACTTGCATGGTGGGAATGACTTAACTAAGTGCAATGGAGCTGCATGGTGGGAAGGACTTAACTAAGTGCAATGGAGCCAACATCATATCATTGTGAGGCTTCATTCTCTAGAGGCCAAATAAGATGGGTACTTACATTAGATGTAAATGAGTAAGCGTACTCTCTCATTATTATTTTTGCTAGCCAACATCATATCATTGTGAGGTGGGCTTGGTAATAGTGAGCCTCTCATACCCTACTAAGAGTTTCCTCCAAAACTCTCGAATTCCGATGAGGGATATGGAATTTGCCGAAAATAGTGGGTGGTGCTATTTGATTTAAAGACCCGGATCAAATGGCTTAAAATCAATCAATTTATATTTGTTATGTATTTATTTACCAATATATTTGCAAACGCTATCCAAAACTTGACAAAGAAAAGCCAAAGGCTTTAGTTTCCGGACTTGGTACCACAATCCCATAGATTGTCTTGAATGGATTGTATATGTGCCTAAGTAGTCTCATCCTCACAATTTTCTTATTGATAATGTATCATTGGAAGAACATGTTAGATAAGTCTATCATAAAGAGGACAACACAAACAACCAATGCTTATTCCTTTGTTGTATGAACAAAGGAACTTATGAAGATTAGCACAAAGACATGAACACTTTTTGTGTCATAGTTCTTCACTTACAAATCGTTGTATGAAGAAATAAGAGTTGCTTAGAACAACCCTTAGTTTATGCAAACACTAGTGCTTGTTTCTTTGTTAAATGAACAAGGAACTTGAGAAGTAAGAACAAGGGCATGGACACTTAATGTGCCATGATTCTTCACTTACAAATTGTTGTATGAAGAAATGAGAGTTGCCTTGAGCAACTCTTGAAAGTTTGTAATCTTGTTTAGAACAAGATGGTTGGTTGACAAAAATAGTCCATCAATATGGACTTATGATGATTTTGAATCATTGAGTGTTGAAGTGTTAAAACACTTCACGAGACGGAAACTAGACAAGGACTTCACCTATGAGTCCCTAACCAAATGGTTCACTAAGTTTATAGTAAACTATATAGTGAACAATAGTCATACGCTCTCCAAATCGTTTGATGTGTTTAACACAATTGAAATAAGTTTCAAGAGAAACAGTGGGAGTTTAGGGACCATGACTATTGTAGTCATTGGAGAAGTCAAATGAAGAAAGCTAAATAACTCCAAGGGAACAAACTTTCTTTATGAAAGGATGGACATTGGAAGGGGTAAATGCAAGAAATGTCTTGCAAGTGTCAAGAACACACCTTTCGAAGGTGTTGTAAATTGTTCTTGAATAGTTCAAAACAGTTGGTTCTTCTACTTGAATGCTTGATTCCGTATTAGTAACTATGTTTTACAATCGTTGTAAAAGTGTGACTAATAAGAAGTAGAAGATTAATGAGAGAAGAGAAAGTGCTTCACATTCGGAACGTGAATCAAATATAGATCTCTGCGAAAGCAGGTAGTACTTACTTCCTCATATGAACTACCAAAGAAATTGGAAAAACAAAGATTATCTTTACATCCCAATTTGAATAAGGAACTTAATTCCGTCACTATAAGATATGGATGAATGTTTTGTTTGACAAAACATTGTTCTTTATTAATCAATGATTGGATTATTGTAATCTAATTGATTGTCTCTATAGTAGAGAAAATGTGGTAGTGTTAACTGTTTAGAATATGACGATGCTTAAACCCAAAAGGTTGCAAGGTAGTGACTAATCCCAAACTGAGTTGTGATACCTCTAAAACATAAATTACGAGTTGGTCATAGATAGATGCTTAGGATCGTAAGATCCGGATCCAATACCTTCTTGTTGAAATTGTATAGAGGCGAAATGTTCGAATCTTTATTCTTTAGGAAAGAAGAAAGAATCACAAAGTAGTTGAGGTTAATTCACTTAGATGTTAGTGGCACTTGTCCACAACATAATACTACTCATGTTGTATGACATTCACCGAAGATCGCTCTCAGTTGGACTATCGTTTATTTTGAATAAACAAAAGTCCGAATACTTTGCAAAAGGTTTCAAAGAATTCAAGAGTGTAAGTTGATGAGTAGGACGTCTAAAGTATTTACCTCCTTAGATTTGATCCAAGGATTAATAACACTTTAGAAGAGTTTCCTCGAAGGATATCAAGGAAAGTAGCATCATAAGATAATGGATTTCTCCATTAGGAGAAGAACGAACTCGAAGAAGATTTAGTTCGTTGGATGTTATCAATTTACCCATATATAGGATATATACTTCTATGACAATATGATTGTCAATTAGAAGATCTTCCAAAATTTTCATGACTCCATAGGATGTAGTTGGAAAGAAAGACAAGTCTTAATCGTGTTAAGATTTGGGGTTGTGTGCTAATAAGCAATATTTATTTGAGAACAATCTTGTGGGATATCCTTAAATTAACCTTTGGATATCACTTCTATAAACCAACTAACAAATGTTGTTTGTTGGGTAGTTCATTGTAATCCTACTCTAGGATTTGCCTAAGATAGGGCAAATGAACGAGAGATAGAACTCAAAGAATGGGTTCTTTGAGAGACAAGATGATAATCAACAAATATAACAACCTAGTTCCTACACCACTAGCTCCAAGGTAGTCAAGAAGGATCAATAAACCATCTCGGTTGAATGGTTTGAACTTTATGACTATGTCATAGAGTTACACCTCTTAATTCGAAAGAAATAAGAATGAAAATCCTTATGACTACATTGAGTGTATATACGACATATACTCAAGGAAATGTATAGTACCATTTGACCCGAAATAATGAAACCTTTAAAGCTAATTGGTAGCTTAAGGTGACTAAAATCAAAGAGATTGGTTGACTTGGAAGAAACCATCTTTGACATAGTCTTGGTTTCTATTAATTCGATGATTGCTAACTACAACTAAATAGTGATTCAATGTTTGGACATAATATGGGTTTCCGAAACCATTACCAAGATAGTCTTGATAATATATGTCTAAAACTAAGATTCACAAGACATGTAAGTTGTAAAGATCCATCCATTATGAATCTTAGCAAGCTAGTGGGAGCTATAGGCGTCTTATGAGAGAAAGATCAAATCATTTGATTTCTCATAAAGATGTAAATGAATCTTTTGTTTACTAGGTTTACAAAAGATTAGTGGGAGTTAATAGTATTCCTAAATTTGAACATATATATGATATATTAATTTTAGAAATGAAAGGAATTCTTCTTCGTTAAAGGTTATGACTTTAAACGTTCTATAATGATAGAATGTATATTTGGACATAGTCTATATACATAGGATGCAAATCTATAATGATAGATTTTAAGATATGATTGGATTATCTCAATCCCTATTGATAGACGATAGATGTAGGAAGTTTCTTGAAAGATAAACTTCAAATGAAAGGACAATTCCAATTAAATTGGGAAATTGCTCTTCTAAAAGGGAATGTACCCTTTTGACTCCCAAAGAAACATAATGCGTAAATAGAATCCTTTATGTGTACGCAGAAAGGTGATTTACGTATTTCATATTGTATGAAAAGCGTTGATATGAGTTGTACCAAGATTGGTACAAGACGATATCGATGCAAGCCCAGGATCAGAACCAAGGCAACTATCAAGTGAGTCCTTATGTATTTAAGAAATACTAAAGGATAGATTCCTCAAGAATAAGGAAGAATTAGAGTAACGCAATGGAAGCGTAAAAGTATTAGATTATGAATCTAATATTGTATCCATCATTGGATGTCTCTTCATTTTAAATGAAGAGATAATTGGATATCTCTTTATTATGACTAAAGAGATATTTGGGTGGAAACATTAAAAGTAATGACTTTAGTGTCTTCCATCATGAATGCAAAATATATCGCCATATAAAAGTTTACAACAATGTTGTTTGGATGGGAAAGTTCATTTATGAACTCTCCATTCGATTCCAACCAGAAAGTGTCTCTAGTGTGCCAACACTACGACACTAATGGGGCGATAGCTCAAGCCAGAGAATCAAGGTCTCATCAAGATCCGAACTCAAATGAGAGACTGAACCATATGATTGAGAATCATGTATAATGGTGACGTTGTTATTCTCAAGGTTGCTTCTATGGATAACATATAGATATCCA
Organism: Heteromeles arbutifolia; assembly: GCA_024362995.1. Classification (NCBI taxonomy): domain Eukaryota; kingdom Viridiplantae; phylum Streptophyta; class Magnoliopsida; order Rosales; family Rosaceae; genus Heteromeles; species Heteromeles arbutifolia. The sequence goes on from JANCRC010000012.1 coordinate 23,381,150, forward strand.
TTGTCTAGGCCTACTACTCAGCCATTTTTGAAATGACTACAAAAGAGGTATCATCACTGATGACCAAGCTGATTGGCTCTAGTGCAAGTGGGAGATTGTTGGAAATGTGCCCTAAAACCAATCATATGATGATACTTTACGGACATTTCACATGTTAAACTAATCTAGTTTAATATAAAAGGCAAAGATTATTGTTTTAAGCCGTCTCATATAAATGTTATATGCGTAAACAATAAGTCCAAGGAATATGTAATAGGGAGAATGTGATCTAAAGAAGTTAGATCCATGAGACCATTCTCTTTCGTATACATATCCTAAATGTTCCTGATCATAGGATTGCCAATTGGGCATTGACAGACCATTAAGATCAGTACGTGCTAAGTCTTCTCTTAGAAAGAGTGACTAGTCTCGAGTCAATGGTGTGACTGACACCAAGACAAGTACGTAGGTGCTCAATAGAGAATAAGTCCACTGAACGCGATCAACGAGGAGTTCTCATATTCATGTCACATGAGAACTCATGGTTGGGATAATGCAAAGTAGTCCTTTGACCTGAGGCATCATAGTTGTCTTGTCGTTAGGTCCTTGATCTTTGACTATGTCAAAGTCACTCCGTCAGAGAGTGTCCATGGCATAGTTGGGGTTAAGCCACTTAGCCATGGAGGCAAGTGAAGTCGCAACAAGGGATCTCTAACCTTCAAACCGTTTGAGGGAGAATACTCTATGACATGATTAAGAATCTCTGGCCAGAGTATGAATGAGATTTAGGAAGTTGTTCCAAATCACATTCAAGGTAATCATATAAGTAAATGAATCACATTGGATAGTAGGCATGAATAAACTATCAAACCAAACAATGTGGTCAAGAGTATTGTATTAGAGAAAGACCGTATTACATTGTAATCCAGAACTGAATAGGTTCTCCAACCTCTTCTGATTAGCTTGGGTAGCCATGACATACTGCTAGGTGTCACTCATGGCTTGTGGAAGCCCTGAAGATGTATAATCACTAAAGGGAGAATTGAAAGTAAGTTTCAATTCACAATCGATTAGTAAGAGTTCTAATCGCCCACTGCCTCGCTAAAATAAACCTAATGGATCACACACCGTGTAAGGTAATGATTGTAGGATACAATGGAGATGAGTAAGGATAATTAAATGGTTTAATTATTTGTGGCTAGGATTAATTAATATGTTAATTAATCAAACGAATAAGTTCGTTTTTGACCTCGGGTTAGTTTTGGGTCTCAAGGCCCAATGGGCTTCGAATGTCAAGCTTATTAACATAAGTTGTATGACAACTTATTGACTAAATACTCAAAAGGGCCCAAACAGCCCATAGCCTTAAGGAGGCCGGCCATATAAAGAAGGAAAGGGTTTGTGGTTCTTTTAGTCACTTAATTGAAGGGACTGTATAAAGGACTTTATAACATTTCATGCTTAGGGTTTTCTTTTGGAGAAAATTGGAGAGAACATGTCTCTCCCTTTCTCTCTAGAATAGCTGGCCACCATGGGAGAGTTTACTAGCATCTAACTCTTCCATGGCCACTCATCTTCTTCCTCAACCATCCTTGGTGTCGAAACTTAGAGATCTCCAACTTTGGGGATTTTTGGAGAACCCAATTCTTCCATCCATATCCAAGAAGACATGGAGCCAAGAAGCAAAGTTCCTCCATCCAAATCCATGGAGCCAAGGAGCAAGGAGACAAAGGAAAGAAGGCCCTCACATGGGTGATTAACCTTTGCTAAGCAAAGAGGTGCTTCAAAGGTATAAAAGTTTCTCAACTCCTTTCTTTAAGATTTGAGTTGAGTCATGGTTCACCATAACTACTAGGCTTTGAATTTCATGGGTAATGTTTTGTTTTGAGTGCATACAAGCATGATTCCGCCTTTAATTGTTAATTGCATGCCATAGATGTAGCTCAAATGAACATGTTTTTCACAAATTTTCCTTCAAAAACTACACTATTTTTCATTTGGAGTGTATTTACACTGTTTTAAGAATGAAATCTAAAAAGATAAAATGCTTATTTGGTGCCAAAAGTACACTATTTTTTGATTTGGAGTGTATTTACACTGTTTTAAGCATTTGTGGGATAAAACGAGCGTACGTTTGACACGCTTTGGAACTTACGCAAATAAATACATACAGTACGCTACAAAGACGTTAAGAATGAATTCTCAAAAGACCAAATGCTTATTTGGTATCAAAAGTACACTATTTTTCGATTTGGAGTGTATTTGCGTTCTTTTAAGCATTTGTGGGATAAAACGAGCATACGTTTGACACGCTTTGGAACCTAAGAAAATAAATACATATGATACACTACTAAGACATTAAGAAAGACTTCTCAAAAGATCAAATGCTGATTTGGAGTCAAAGGTACACTATTTTTCGATTTGGAGTGTATTTGCACAGTTTTATGCATTTGTGGGATAAAACTAGTGTGCGTTTGACACGCTTTGGAACTTAAGCAAATAAATACATACAATACACTACTAAGACGTTAAGTATGAATTCTCAAAAGATCAAATGCTTACTTGGTAACAAAAGTACACAATTTTTCGATTTGGACTGTATTTGCGCCGTTTTAAGCATTTGTGGGATAAAACGAGCGTGCTTTTGACATGCTTTGGAACTTAAGCAAATAAACACATATACTATGCTACTAGATGTTAACAATGAGTTCTCAAAAGAACAAATGCTTATTTGGAGCCAAAAGTACACTATTTTTCGATTTGGAGTGTATTTGCACTGTTTTATGCATTTGTCGGATAAAACGAGCGTGCGTTTGACACGTTTTGGAACTTAAACAAATAAATACATACAATACACTACAAAGACGTTAAGAATGAATTCTCACAAGATCAAATGCTTATTTGGTATCGAAAGTACACTATTTTTCGATTTGGAGTGTGTTTGCGCTGTTTTAAGCATTTGTGGGATAAAACGAGCGTGCGTTTGACACGCTTTGGAACCTCAGAAAATAAATACATATGATACGCTAGTAAGATATTAAGAAAGAGTTCTCAAAACATCAAATGCTGATTTGGAGTCAAAGGTTCACTATTTTTCAATTTGGAGTGTATTTGCACTGTTTTAAGCATTTGTGGGATAAAATGAGCGTAAGTTTGACACACTTTGGATCTTGAGAAAATAAACACATGTAATACGCTACTAAGACGTTGAGAAGGAGTTCTCAAAAGATCAAATGCTTATTTGGTGTCATAAGTACACTGTTTTTTTTATTTAGAGTGTATTTGCAATTGTAAGCATTCGTCGGTTAAAACGAGCGTGCGTTTGACACGCTTTGGAAATTAAACAAATAAATACATACAATACACTACAAAGAAGTTAAGAATGAATTCTCAAAAGATCAAATGCTTATTTGGTATCGAAAGTACACTATTTTTCGATTTGGAGTGTGTTTACGCTGTTTTAAGCATTTGTGGGATAAAACTAGTGTGCGTTTGACACGCTTTGGAAATTAAGCAATTAAATACATACAATACACTACTAAGACGTTAAGTATGAATTCTCAAAAGATCAAATGCTTACTTGGTAACAAAAGTACACAATTTTTCGATTTGGACTGTATTTGCGCCGTTTTAAGCATTTGTGGGATAAAACGAGCGTGCTTTTGACATGCTTTGGAACTTAAGCAAATAAACACATATATTATGCTACTAGATGTTAACAATGAGTTCTCAAAAGAACAAATGCTTATTTGGAGCCAAAAGTACACTATTTTTCGATTTGGAGTGTATTTGCACTGTTTTATGCATTTGTCGGATAAAACGAGCGTGCGTTTGACACGTTTTGGAACTTAAACAAATAAATACATACAATACACTACAAAGACGTTAAGAATGAATTCTCACAAGATCAAATGCTTATTTGGTATCGAAAGTACACTATTTTTCGATTTGGAGTGTGTTTGCGCTGTTTTAAGCATTTGTGGGATAAAACGAGCGTGCGTTTGACACGCTTTGGAACCTCAGAAAATAAATACATATGATACGCTAGTAAGATATTAAGAAAGAGTTCTCAAAACATCAAATGCTGATTTGGAGTCAAAGGTTCACTATTTTTCAATTTGGAGTGTATTTGCACTGTTTTAAGCATTTGTGGGATAAAATGAGCGTAAGTTTGACACACTTTGGATCTTGAGAAAATAAACACATGTAATACGCTACTAAGACGTTGAGAAGGAGTTCTCAAAAGATCAAATGCTTATTTGGTGCCATAAGTACACTGTTTTTTTTATTTAGAGTGTATTTGCAATGTTGTAAGCATTCGTCGGTTAAAACGAGCGTGCGTTTGACACGCTTTGGAAATTAAACAAATGAATACATACAATACACTACAAAGAAGTTAAGAATGAATTCTCAAAAGATCAAATGCTTATTTGGTATCGAAAGTACACTATTTTTCGATTTGGAGTGTGTTTGCGCTGTTTTAAGCATTTGTGGGATAAAACTATTGTGCGTTTGACACGCTTTGGAACTTAAGCAAATAAATACATGAAATACACTACTAAGACGTTAAGTATGAATTCTCAAAAGATCAAATGCTTATTTGGTATCGAAAGTACACTATTTTTCGATTTGGAGTGTGTTTGCGCTGTTTTAAGCATTTGTGGGATAAAACTAGTGTGCGTTTGACACGCTTTGGAAATTAAGCAATTAAATACATACAATACACTACTAAGACGTTAAGTATGAATTCTCAAAAGATCAAATGCTTACTTGGTAACAAAAGTACACAATTTTTCGATTTGGACTGTATTTGCGCCGTTTTAAGCATTTGTGGGATAAAACGAGCGTGCTTTTGACATGCTTTGGAACTTAAGCAAATAAACACATATATTATGCTACTAGATGTTAACAATGAGTTCTCAAAAGAACAAATGCTTATTTGGAGCCAAAAGTACACTATTTTTCGATTTGGAGTGTATTTGCACTGTTTTATGCATTTGTCGGATAAAACGAGCGTGCGTTTGACACGTTTTGGAACTTAAACAAATAAATACATACAATACACTACAAAGACGTTAAGAATGAATTCTCACAAGATCAAATGCTTATTTGGTATCGAAAGTACACTATTTTTCGATTTGGAGTGTGTTTGCGCTGTTTTAAGCATTTGTGGGATAAAACGAGAGTGCGTTTGACACGCTTTGGAACCTCAGAAAATAAATACATATGATACGCTAGTAAGATATTAAGAAAGAGTTCTCAAAACATCAAATGCTGATTTGGAGTCAAAGGTTCACTATTTTTCAATTTGGAGTGTATTTGCACTGTTTTAAGCATTTGTGGGATAAAATGAGCGTAAGTTTGACACACTTTGGATCTTGAGAAAATAAACACATGTAATACGCTACTAAGACGTTGAGAAGGAGTTCTCAAAAGATCAAATGCTTATTTGGTGTCATAAGTACACTGTTTTTTTTATTTAGAGTGTATTTGCAATTGTAAGCATTCGTCGGTTAAAACGAGCGTGCGTTTGACATGCTTTGGAAATTAAACAAATAAATACATACAATACACTACAAAGAAGTTAAGAATGAATTCTCAAAAGATCAAATGCTTATTTGGTATCGAAAGTACACTATTTTTCGATTTGGAGTGTGTTTGCGCTGTTTTAAGCATTTGTGGGATAAAACTAGTGTGCGTTTGACACGCTTTGGAAATTAAGCAATTAAATACATACAATACACTACTAAGACGTTAAGTATGAATTCTCAAAAGATCAAATGCTTACTTGGTAACAAAAGTACACAATTTTTCGATTTGGACTGTATTTGCGCCGTTTTAAGCATTTATGGGATAAAACGAGCGTGCTTTTGACATGCTTTGGAACTTAAGCAAATAAACACATATATTATGCTACTAGATGTTAACAATGAGTTCTCAAAAGAACAAATGCTTATTTGGAGCCAAAAGTACACTATTTTTCGATTTGGAGTGTATTTGCACTGTTTTATGCATTTGTCGGATAAAACGAGCGTGCGTTTGACACGTTTTGGAACTTAAACAAATAAATACATACAATACACTACAAAGACGTTAAGAATGAATTCTCACAAGATCAAATGCTTATTTGGTATCGAAAGTACACTATTTTTCGATTTGGAGTGTGTTTGCGCTGTTTTAAGCATTTGTGGGATAAAACGAGCGTGCGTTTGACACGCTTTGGAACCTCAGAAAATAAATACATATGATACGCTAGTAAGATATTAAGAAAGAGTTCTCAAAACATCAAATGCTGATTTGGAGTCAAAGGTTCACTATTTTTCAATTTGGAGTGTATTTGCACTGTTTTAAGCATTTGTGGGATAAAATGAGCGTAAGTTTGACACACTTTGGATCTTGAGAAAATAAACACATGTAATACGCTACTAAGACGTTGAGAAGGAGTTCTCAAAAGATCAAATGCTTATTTGGTGCCATAAGTACACTGTTTTTTTTATTTAGAGTGTATTTGCAATGTTGTAAGCATTCGTCGGTTAAAACGAGCGTGCGTTTGACACGCTTTGGAAATTAAACAAATAAATACATACAATACACTACAAAGAAGTTAAGAATGAATTCTCAAAAGATCAAATGCTTATTTGGTATCGAAAGTACACTATTTTTCGATTTGGAGTGTGTTTGCGCTGTTTTAAGCATTTGTGGGATAAAACTATTGTGCGTTTGACACGCTTTGGAACTTAAGCAAATAAATACATACAATACACTACTAAGACGTTAAGTATGAATTCTCAAAAGATCAAATGCTTACTTGATAACAAAAGTACACAATTTTTCGATTTGGACTGTATTTGCGCCGTTTTAAGCATTTGTGGGATAAAACGAGCGTGCTTTTGACATGCTTTGGAACTTAAGCAAATAAACACATATATTATGCTACTAGATGTTAACAATGAGTTCTCAAAAGAACAAATGCTTATTTGGAGCCAAAAGTACACTATTTTTCGATTTGGAGTGTATTTGCACTGTTTTATGCATTTGTCGGATAAAACGAGCGTGCGTTTGACACGTTTTGGAACTTAAACAAATAAATACATACAATACACTACAAAGACGTTAAGAATGAATTCTCACAAGATCAAATGCTTATTTGGTATCGAAAGTACACTATTTTTCGATTTGGAGTGTGTTTGCGCTGTTTTAAGCATTTGTGGGATAAAACGAGCGTGCGTTTGACACGCTTTGGAACCTCAGAAAATAAATACATATGATACGCTAGTAAGATATTAAGAAAGAGTTCTCAAAACATCAAATGCTGATTTGGAGTCAAAGGTTCACTATTTTTCAATTTGGAGTGTATTTGCACTGTTTTAAGCATTTGTGGGATAAAATGAGCGTAAGTTTGACACACTTTGGATCTTGAGAAAATAAACACATGTAATACGCTACTAAGACGTTGAGAAGGAGTTCTCAAAAGATCAAATGCTTATTTGGTGCCATAAGTACACTGTTTTTTTTATTTAGAGTGTATTTGCAATGTTGTAAGCATTCGTCGGTTAAAACGAGCGTGCGTTTGACACGCTTTGGAAATTAAACAAATAAATACATACAATACACTACAAAGAAGTTAAGAATGAATTCTCAAAAGATCAAATGCTTATTTGGTATCGAAAGTACACTATTTTTCGATTTGGAGTGTGTTTGCGCTGTTTTAAGCATTTGTGGGATAAAACTATTGTGCGTTTGACACGCTTTGGAACTTAAGCACATAAATACATACAATACACTACTAAGACGTTAAGTATGAATTCTCAAAAGATCAAATGCTTACTTGATAACAAAAGTACACAATTTTTCGATTTGGACTGTATTTGCGCCGTTTTAAGCATTTGTGGGATAAAACGAGCGTGCTTTTGACATGCTTTGGAACTTAAGCAAATAAACACATATATTATGCTACTAGATGTTAACAATGAGTTCTCAAAAGAACAAATGCTTATTTGGAGCCAAAAGTACACTATTTTTCGATTTGGAGTGTATTTGCACTGTTTTATGCATTTGTCGGATAAAACGAGCGTGCGTTTGACACGTTTTGGAACTTAAACAAATAAATACATACAATACACTACAAAGACGTTAAGAATGAATTCTCACAAGATCAAATGCTTATTTGGTATCGAAAGTACACTATTTTTCGATTTGGAGTGTGTTTGCGCTGTTTTAAGCATTTGTGGGATAAAACGAGCGTGCGTTTGACACGCTTTGGAACCTCAGAAAATAAATACATATGATACGCTAGTAAGATATTAAGAAAGAGTTCTCAAAACATCAAATGCTGATTTGGAGTCAAAGGTTCACTATTTTTCAATTTGGAGTGTATTTGCACTGTTTTAAGCATTTGTGGGATAAAATGAGCGTAAGTTTGACACACTTTGGATCTTGAGAAAATAAACACATGTAATACGCTACTAAGACGTTGAGAAGGAGTTCTCAAAAGATCAAATGCTTATTTGGTGTCATAAGTACACTGTTTTTTTTATTTAGAGTGTATTTGCAATGTTGTAAGCATTCGTCGGTTAAAACGAGCGTGCGTTTGACACGCTTTGGAAATTAAACAAATAAATACATACAATACACTACAAAGAAGTTAAGAATGAATTCTCAAAAGATCAAATGCTTATTTGGTATCGAAAGTACACTATTTTTCGATTTGGAGTGTGTTTGCGCTGTTTTAAGCATTTGTGGGATAAAACGAGCGTGCGTTTGACACGCTTTGGAACCTAAGAAAATAAATATATATGATACGCTACTAAGATATTAAGAAAGAGTTCTCAAAACATCAAATGCTGATTTGGAGTCAAGGGTTCACTATTTTTCAATTTGGAGTGTATTTGCACTGTTTTAAGCATTTGTGGGATAAAATGAGCGTAAGTTTGACACGCTTTGGAACTTGAGAAAATAAACACATGTAATACGCTACTAAGACGTTAAGAAGGAGTTCTCAAAAGATCAAATGCTTATTTGGTGTCAAAAGTACACTGTTTTTTTTATTTAGAGTGTATTTGCAATGTTGTAAGCATTCGTCGGTTAAAATGAGCGTGCGTTTGAAACGCTTTGGAACTTAAGCAAATAAACACATATATTACGCTACTAAGATGTTAAGAATGAGTTCTCAAAAGAACAAATGCTGATTTGTCGTCAAAAGTACACTGTTTTTCGATTTGGAGTGTATTTGCACTGTTTTACGCATTTGTGGGATAAAGCGAACGTGGATTTGACACGCTTTGGAACTTAAGCAAATAAACACATATAATACGGTACTAAGACATTAAGAATGAATTCTCAAAAGATCAAATGCTTATTTGGAGTCAAAAGTACACTATTTTTTTATATGTTGATTGAGAAATGATGAGGATGGGTCCCGGGATTCCGAGTTCACCATTACAAAACCAATTCCATGTTTATAAAGTTAAATCGTATTCAATTACCGCCCTGTTTCTGGAGTTCATTTTACATATATATGATCAGCCAGATGATGTGTGGTTTTGATCAAATTCTCATAATCCACAACCTAATTGGGATGTTCAACTTCGGTTTCAAATTAAGAGTCTTTAGCATGCAAGAAAATGTTAAAGAACCAAAGAAAATACATGGCAGGATGTTTGCATAGCATTCTCTTCATTCATTCACATGTCTACAAAGATTAAGCATGATGTTTACTATAATCTTGATCAGATGATCTGTAAGAAATCCTAATGGTGATCAATCATTAAAATTAACAAACAAATTTAACAAAAGATTCAGTGAATGAAACAAGAGACAGATTGATGAATTGAATACTTTAACATAAAAACATGGGTCAATTGTGCAAGGTTACATCGAAATCCCTAGCTATGAATTTAGTTACACATCATGTTCACAGAGATGAAATTGGAAATACACAAAATGAGTGAAAACAAATCAAAGAGAGAGGAAACCCTTGAAGCAATTATGATGTTGAACTTCTTCAAGAACAGCCTGTCGGGATGAGTCTTCGATGATATTGGAGTGTATAGAATGGGTGGAGTTTTGGGTGTGGATGAAAAGAGAGAAAAATAGTGACTAGAGTTGTGAAATTCGCTCAGAATGAAAGGTGTGTGTAAAAGTGGCTGAAAGGCTAGGTTTTATGATGTTAAAGAAGTTGTTACAGATTGCCAATACATCCCTGTAATTGGGCATTTAATTCCCACATTTTTTTGCTATTATTGGTCATACAAAGAGCCATATTCATCACCATATTCAGTTTTGACTTTTAATTCTTTGTCTACATCAGCATCCTTATTCAATTCTCCACTTTTAGCTCCAATTTGCCTTATTTGTCCTCAACTAAGCTCCAAAATACGATTAGCTGCACACTAACACAAAAGAGGGTAAAATGCAACTAGTTTAACTCAAAAATATCACAAAGGGACTAGGAATGGATGGTATAAATGTATGAAATATATGAGTTATCAAATACCCCCAAACCTGGTTTTTGCTGGTCCTCAAGCAAAACTAAAACTAAAAACAAACAAAACGAAGAAAAATCTAACTAGACCACTTTCGCTGGCTAAACGATTGTACTGAACATGTGCAACAAGCCTTTAAACCTCTAGGTGTCCCTACTAGGAGGAGTTGTGTCCCCTGAGGATTTATAGCGATGACGCCCACAAACACCTACAGACTCTGCAAACAAATTGGTTGAAGCATGCTTGAAACAAACTAATAAGAACCAATGAATGCTTAGTCATACCATCAAACAAAACACTGGTACTTCAAAGAATCATATCATGTGTGTAGTGTAAAAGTATTACTCCATGACTCATGACTTCAAAAGCACCATACTCAAAGACTGAAGATAGAATTTGCCTCAACTCTAATTCTCACAGATTGTCACTCAAATTTTTACTTAGATCCTAAGGTTTTGTCTCTCATCAAACATATGTGAGTGAAGTTATGTAAAAGGGAATCAAAATTCTCACATATGAAATATGAAATAAAAGCACAATTTCTAATATATCTCATGAAAGGAATCAAACACTACGAATATGGATAGCACACATACTTACCAGCACCCATGAATATATCCCCAAAAATTAGATAGGTCTTTCACAAGGTTGTAATGTAAGGCTTAGGCTAGGGGCTACGAAAGAATGGATAGGAAATACTAGAGCTTGGGACATGCCAAAGTATCTTTGTTGTGAAACCAGCAAGCTCTCCTCTTGAATTGATCTTCGTTGTTTGTTCTTGGCGTCCAGGACACACGTGCAATAGTGAAGGATTTGGAAATTGCATCTTCTTTATTCATTTTTTTTCTTTTCTTTTCTTTTTCTGTTTGAAACCTTTTTTTTCTTCTTGTTTTGCAATTCCAGCACATGTTACCTTGGGACACGCCACATTCTTGATCTAGAGCTCAATTTATCTTTGTCTTCATCACTTTGGTATTCTCCAAACTATAAGGTATGGCTGTAATGGGCTAAGATGGGTAGAGTTTGGTGTGGGTGATAAAAGTGATGTGAAATAAAGCAACACTCAAATGAAACCCTCTTGTTGACAATTGTACTATAGATGCAAGTAGGGATCGTTCTAGACTGGGGATTAGGAGGGATTGCTAATCTATGTAAAACTGACTCAGAAACATCAAATAAGACTCAAGAACACAAAACTAGGCTAAAAACACTTAACTAGACTCAAACAACTCCAAATAGACTAAAATGACTCAAAACAGCACAAAACTAACAAATAGACTCAAGATAGAAACTAAAGGTGATTTTGGACGAAATTTGTAATATGAAAACTCAAACTATGAAAACAAACCAATTCTAACTTAATTTGATTCAAAAGACTTAAAAGAAACCAATTAGAGCTGATTCTAACTAAAAGACATAAGTTTTAAAAAGGGAGATTGGGTTTTGACGAATTGAAAGTAAAAACAAGCAAATTGACAACTAAAACAGATTTGGCACGAAATTGAGTTAAATTGGATGGATGATGGACTAGCTAGAGGGTTCTTCTCCACACATGACACACTTGCATGCAAACCAATTTTCAATTGTTCTTTCGATAAACCATGAAACTCAACACCCCAGGTTAACCATGACAGCACTTTTTTAACCTTCAAGTTCTCCTTAAGTTATTGAATTGGATCGGAAAGCACATACAACAATTCAAAACATTCTCTAAAAGTCCCCTACGTGAACAGCACAATAGAGATACAATCAAAGATCATTAAGCTTCATGAAAACTATAAGCATTGACGAGGCATTCGTAACTATGATGAGAATGATACTCCTGCCAAGAATTCACTTAACACGATTGTGACTAGCAACCTCCACTACACATGAATATAAGTTCCTAATGATTAGGTGAAATTCCCTTATATTCTAGCATCAAATTCATGCATGAAAACTAAGTGTGCACTCTTAATCAACATACAAGAATAAGTTATCAATCAAACAGTTAAGCAAATTCAATTCACAATTTATGAAATCACAACTGAAGGTAATCAATTCATAACGCAAGTATAATCATGGTATTGAATAGGCCCCTAGCCATAAGGGCTTAGTTCCTCATAATCGCAAAACAAAGGTAAACAGATTTATACATTGAAAACAAAAGAAAGAAAACACCTAAATGCTCCAGTGACCCAAATTGAACAGCAAGCACGTCCAAGAACTTTCCTTCCCTTCCTTTACTGCGGCACAAGGTGTTGGTGATGGTTTGAAAGGTTGTTTTTATGGAGGAATGGATGGGAAAAGGTATGGTGGTGTTTAGGATGGGTGGGTGGTGCGGGAATGATGGATTAAGGTCAGAGAGTATGAAGGTTTGTGAAGGATGAATGCAGTAGAGAATGGAGAGGGATTAGGGATTGTGTAGAGCATGATGAAAGGTGTGGCAAAGCGTATTTATAGGCTAAAACTCGGCTAGGGTTCTGAAAAAGGGTTTTAAATACTTAACTAATTTGTCCCACAATTGAATAGGTAAGAAAGAATTAGAAATTAAAGAGAAATAGGTAACAAAGGTGTGGTACAATATAGGAACGGTATTTAAGGTCAGAAATTAAGAGAGAAAAGGGAAGGAAGGTGCGGCAAGCTTGTGGAGAAAAGGAAATGTGATTTTGGTTCTGAAATTAGGCAAGGAGAGGTTCCCTTGTGCGGCAAGAAAAGGAAAAGGCCTAGGGTGGTGCGGCTTGGACTTTTAGGATAGGTTTAGGCTTCTAGAAGAACCAATTAAGTGCCCTAACATATTTTGGAATCCTTTTGTGGCTGGAACATAGGTGAGGAAGGATTAGGAAACTTCCAAGCCAAGAATAGAAACTTTCAAGAATGGAAACCTCCAAGAATAGAAACTTCCAACTTTAGAAACTTTGGCTTTCAATTTTGAACTCTTCATTCTTCATTTGTCTTGAATCCAATTCTTCACATCTGCATTCAATCCTAAGCTCGTTTGATCTTCAATTTCATCCATTCACTTAGCTCCAAGCATGTGCAATCCATTTAGTGCCCAAAAATGCACCAAAATGCACTTCCTTGCTTACTTTGCACTTTAGACCTACAAACACACGAAAATAGCTTAAAATACTAAAATAACTAAGAACTAACAATTCCATATGCTCAGACCAATTCCATACTCCACATATTGAACACATAACACCCAAGATAGAAGTATAAGGGTTGTAACGAGGTTAAGGGTGTTGGCTAAGAAAGAAAGGATATGGAAAAACAAAGGTTCTTAAAGAAATAGGAAGCAAAGTAATGAAATCAACACTTAGAATTCACTTTTGAATGCATCACTCAACTTGTGACCAAAAAGGGGAGATTTACACATTTTAGGGCCAGATTCAATGTTTGGACCCTTCCTTCAACAATCAACACTTAAAAACGCATTCTTTCTTCTTTTCAAACTCTTTTTTCTTTCTTTCTTTTCTTTTCTTTTCTTCTTTTCACACGTTTTTCACTTCTTTTTCTTTTCTTTTGAAACCCAAAACATACAATTGAGCTTAAAACAACCAATCCTTCCCCCACACTTATTTTTCTGCATAATGTAGATCAAAAGGAATTCATTTTAAATCGTGCTTCACTATCCTTTGAGAACAAGGGCATGGACATTCCTACACTAGGCTAGGTGAGGTTAATGTGGTTAACAAAGAACATAGGCTAAACAAGGCTCAAACGGGGTTAAACCTACAAAATTCGGTTATTTGGCTGTGGTGGTTCACTAAACAACTTCATATTGATATGTGTTATGCAATTCAATGTCATGCCTTGAATGAAACGGATACAAGTTCTAGCATTTGGTTCAATCATGATACGAATGCATTCTAAGTAGCAACCAAGCAAAGAATAATGAGATCATGCAACGACTTTAGAAAACAAAAACTGAAGGAAAATTTGTGAAACACATGTTCCTTTGAGCAACATCTATGGCATGCAATTAACAATTAAAGGTGGAATCATGCTTGTATGCACTCAAAACAAAACATTACCCATGAAATTCAAAGCCTAGTAGTTATGGTGAACCATGACTCAACTCAAATCTTAAAGAAAGGAGTTGAGAAACTTTTATACCTTTGAAGCACCTCTTTGCTTAGCAAAGGTTAATCATCCATGTGAGGGCCTTCTTTCCTTTGTCTCCTTGCTCCTTGGCTCCATAGATATGGATGGAAGAATTGATTCTCCAAAAGTCCCCAAGGTAGGAGACCTCTAATTTTCGACACCAAGAATGGTGAACGAAGAAGATGAGTGACCTTGGAGGAGGAAGGATTGCTAGCTAATCCCTCTAAGGGGGCCGGCCTCCTAGAGAGAAAAGGAGAAAGTTATTCTCAGTTTTCATCCTTAGAAAACCCTAATGAAGAAAAGGCTATAAAGTCAAATTTATACCTACCTTCATTGGAGTGGCAAACTTGTAATAAGTCCAAAACCCCCTCCATTATCAACATGGCTGGCCATCTGAGGGCTTTGGGCTGTTTGGGCCTTCTTGAATCTTTATTCATTAAGTTGTCATACAACTTAAGTTAATGGGCTTGACATTCGAAGCCCATTAGGCCTTGAGGCCCAAAACGAACCCTAGGTCTAAAACGAACATGTTCGTTTGATTAATTAACATATTAATTAATCCTAGCCATAAATAATTAAACCATTTAATTATCCTTACTCATCTTCGTTATATCCTTCAATCATTACCTTACACGGTGTGCGATCCATTAGGTTCCTTTTAGCGAGGCAGTGGGTGATTAGAACTCTTACTAATGGATTGTGAATTGACACTTACTTTCAATTCTCCCTTTAGTGATTATACATCTTCAGGGCTTCCACAAGCCATGAGTGACACCTAGCAGTATGTCATGGCTACCGAAGCTAATCAGAAGAGGTTGGAGAACCAATTCAGTTTGAGATTACAATGCAATACGGTCTTTCTCTAATACAATACTCTTGACCACATTGTTTGGTTTGATAGTTTATTCATGCCTACTATCCAATGTGATTCATTTACTTATATGATTACCTTGAATATGATTTGGAACGACTTCCTAAATTCATTCATACTCTGGCCAGAGATTCTTAATCATATCATAGAGTATTCTCCCTCAAACGGTTTGAAGGTTAGAGATCCCTTGTTGCGCATTCACTTGCCTTCATGGCTAAGTGGCTTAACCCCAACTATGTCATGGACACTCTCTGATGGAGTGACTTTGACATAGTCAAAGATCAAGGACCTAACCACAAGACAACTATGATGCCTCAGGTCAAATGACTACTTTGCATTATCCCAACCATGAGTTCTCATGTGACATGAGTATAAGAACTCCTCGTTGATCGCGTTTAGTGGATTCATTCTCTATTGAGCACCTACGTACTTGTCTTGGTGTCAGTCACACCATTGACTTGAGACTAATCACTCTCCCTAAGAGAAGACATAGCACGTACAGATCTTAACGGACTGTCAATGCCCAATTGGCAATCCTATGATCAGGAACATTTAGGATATGTATACGAAAGAGAATGGTCTCATGAATATAACTTCTTTAGATCACATTCTCCCTATTACATATTCCTTGGACTTATTGTTTAAGCATATAACATTTATATGAGACGGCTTAAAACAATAATCTTTGCCTTTTATATTAAACTAGATTAGTTTAACATGTGAAATGTCCGTAAAGTATCATCATATAATTGGTTTTAGGGCACATTTCCAACAATCTCCCACTTGCACTAGAGCCAATCAGCTTGTCATCGATGATGATACCTCTTCTGTAGTCATTTCAAAAATGGCTGAGTAGTAGGCCTAGACAATGGATATCTATATGTTATCCATAGAAGTAACCTTGAGAATAACGACGTCACCATTATACATGATTCTCAGTCATGTGGTTCAGTTTCTCATTTGAGTTCGGATCTTGATGAGACCTTGATTCCCTGGCTTGAGCTATACTAGTGGCACTTTCTGGTTGGAACCGAATGGAGAGTTCATAAATGAACTTTCCCATCCAAACAACATTGTTGTAAACTTCTATATGGCGATATATATATTGCATTCATGATGGAAGACACTAAAGTCATTACTTTTAATGTTTCCACCCAAATATCTCTTTAGTCATAATAAAGAGATATCCAATTATCTCTTCATTCAAAATGAAGAGGTATCCAATGATGGATACGATATTAGATTCATAATCTAATACTTTTACGCTTTCATTGCGTTACTCTAATTCTTCCCCATTCTTGAGGAATCTATCCTTTAGTATTTCTTAAATACATAAGGACTCACTTGATTGTTGCCATGGTTCTAATCTTAAGCTTGCATTGATATCGTCTTGTATCAATCTTGGTACAATTCATATCAATGTTTTTCATACAATATGAAATACATAAATCACCTTTCTGCTTGTACATAAAGGATTCTATTTACGCATTATTTCTTTGGGAGTCAAGGGGTACGTTCCCTTTAAGAAGAGCAACTTCCTAGTCTCACTAGAATTGTCAATCTGATTGAAGTTTATCATCACATGAGAAATTTCCTAGCATCTTTTGTCCATCATTAGGGATTGATATAATCAAATTATATACTGAAATCTATCATTATAGATTTCCATCCCATGTATATAGACTATGTCTCCCATATACATTCTATCATTATAGAATGTTTAAAGTCATTACTTTAATGAAGAAGAATTTCTAAACTTAATATATCATATATATGTTCAAATTTAGGAATATTATTAACTCCCACTAATCTTTCGTAAACCTAGTAAACAAAAGATTCATTTACATCTTTATGAGAAATCAAACGATTTGATCTATCTTTCATAAGACGCTTACAGCTCCCACTAGCTTGCTAAGATTCATGGTGGATGGATCTTTACAACTTACACGTCTTGTGATTCTTAGTTTTAGACATATATTATCAAGACTATCTTGGTAATGGTTTCGGAAACCCATATTATGTCCAAACATTGAATCACTGTTTAGTTGTAGTTAGCAATCATCGAATTACTAGAAACCAAGACTACGTCAAAGATGGTTTCTTCCAAGTCAACCAATCTTTTTTATTGTAGTCACCTTAAGCTACCAATTAGCTTTATCGGTTTCATTATTTTGGGTCAAATGGTGCTGTACCATTTCCTTGAGTATATGTCGTATATACACTCAATGTAGTCATAAGGATTTTCATTCTTATTTCTTTTTAATTAAGAGGTGTAACTCTATGACATAGTCATAAAGTTCAAACTATTCAACTGAGATGGTTTATAGATCCTTCTTGAATTCCTTGGAGCTAGTGGTGTAGGAACTAGGTTGTTATATTTGTTGATTATCATCTTGTCTCTTAAAGAACCCATTCTTTGAGTTCTATCTCTCGTTCATTTGCCCTATCTTAGGCAAATCCTAGTGTAGGATTACAATGAACTACTCAACAAACAACATTTGTCAGTTGGTTTATAGAAGTGATATCCAAAGGTTAATTTAAGGATATCCCACAAGATTGTTCTCAAACAAATATTGCTTATTAGCACACAACCCCAAATCTTAACACGATTAAGACTTGTCTTTCTTTCCAACTACATCCTATGGAATCTTGAAAATTTTGGAAGATCTTCTAATTTGACAATCATATTGTCTTAGAAGTATATATCCTATATATGGGTAATTGATAACATCCAATGAACTAAATCTTATTCGAGTTCGTTCTTCTCCTAATGGAGAAATCCATTATCTTATGATGCTACTTTCCTTGATTTCTATCAAGGAAACTCTTCTAAAGTGTTACATTTACTTGGATCAAATCTAAGGAGGTAAATACTTTAGACGTCTTACTCATCAACTTACATTCTTGAATTCTTTGAAACCTTTTGTAAAGTATTCAGACTTTTGTTCATTCAAAATAAATGATAGTTCAACCGAGAGCAATCTTCGGTGAATGTCATACAACATGAGTAGTATTATCTTGTGGACAAGTGCCACTAACATCTAAGTGAATTAACCTCAACAACTTTGTGATTCTTTCTTCTTTCCAAAAGAATAAAGATTCGAACATTTCACCTCTATACAATTTTAACAAGAAGGTATTGGATCCGCCTCTAACGATCCTAAGCATCCATCTATGACCAACTAGTAATTTATGTTTTAGAGGTATCACAACTCAATTTGGGATTAGTCACTACCTTGCAACCTTTTGTGTTTTAAGCATCGTCATATTCTAAACAGTTAACACTACCACATTGTCTCTACTATAGAGACAATCAATTAGATTCAAATAATCTAATCATTCATTAATAAAGAATAGTGTTTTGTCAAACAAAACATTCATCCATCTCCTATAGTGACGGAATTAAGTTCCTTATTCTAATTGGGATGTAAAGACAATCTTTGTTTTTCCAATTCCTTTGGTAGTTCATATGAGGAAGTAAGTACTATCTGCTTTCGCAAAGATCTATATTTGATTCACGTTCTGATGTTAAGTACTTTATCTTCTCTCATCAATCTTCTACTTCTTATTAGCCACACTTTAACAACAATTGTAAAAACATAGTTACTAATACGGAATCAAGCATTCAAGTAGAAGAACTAACTATTTTGAACTATTCAAAAACAATTTACAACACCTTCGAAAGGTGTGTTCTTGACACTTGCATGACATTTCTTGCATATACCCCTTCCAATGTCCATCCTTTCATAAAGAAAGTTTGTTCCCTTGGAGTTATTTTGCCTTCTTCATTTGACTTCTCCCTTGGCTACAATAGTCATGGTCCCTAAACTCCCACTATCTCTCTTGAAACTTATTTCAATTGTGTTATACACATCAAAAGATTTGGAGAGCGTGCGGTTTTTGTTCACTATATAGTTTACAATAAACTTAGTGAACCATTTGGATAGGGACACAAAGGTGAAGTCATAGCCTAGTTTCTGTCTCGTGAAGTGGTTTAACACTTCAACACTTAATGATTCAAAATCATCATAAGTCCATGTTGATGGACTATTTTTGTCAACCAACCATTATGTTCTAAACATAATTACAAACTTTCAAGAGTTGTTCATGGCAACTCTTATTTCTTCATACAATGATTTGTAAGTGAAGAACTATGACACTAAAAGTGTTCATGTCTTTGTGCTAATCTTCATAAGTTCATTTGTTCATACAACAAAGGAATAAGCATTGGTTGTTTGTGTTGGCCTCTTTATGATAGACTTATCTAACATGTTCTTCCAATGATACATTATCAATAGGAAAATTGTAAGGATGAGACTACTTAGGTACATATACAATCCATTCAAGACAATCTATGGGATTGTGGTACCAAGTCCGGAAACTAAAGCATTTGGCTTTTCTTTGTCAAGTTTTGGATAGCATTTGCAAATATATCGGTAAATAAATACATAACGAATATAAATTGATTGATTTTAAGCCATTTGATCCGGGTCTTTAAATCAAATAGCACCACCCACTATTTTCGACAAATTCCATATCCCTCATCGGAATTCGAGAGTTTTGGAGGAAACTCTTGGTAGGGTATGAGAGGCTCACTACTACCAAGCCCACCTCAGAAGAATATCATATTAGCTAGCTTTAATAATAATGAGAGAGTACACTTACTCATTTACATCTCATGTAAGTACCCATCTAGTTTGGCCTCTAGAGAATGATGCCTCCGAAGAATATCATATTGGCACCATTGCACGTAGTTAAGTTATTCCCACCATGCGAGTTCGTGTATGGGTTCAAGAATAGCCTCAGAAGAATATCATATTGGCCATACTCGTTGCCTAGCGTCACAACATCATGTATGTATATCGAACCCCTCCTGAGTGTAAGCACATACTTTGTATTCCTCAGAACTGGGCGAAGACGGTGTACAAGTCACAAATGATCGGAGCCTACCACGGTGGAAGGCCATGAAAGAGTGTTCAAAGCACTCTCACACTTGTCAACTTAATAATGGTTTGGTTGAGGGTTTTAGGTCTCATCACATTTAAGCATACATTTTAATCTTATTAAAACAATTTGGTCCTATTACAACTATTGGTCCCTGTGATTGATTTAGTAGTATATGATACTCCCACTAAGCTTGTAAAACGGTTTTTAAAGCAAGAGTATATGGTACTACTAACATAAGCTTTGCATTCATGGATGAACTATATAGTTACCTTAGGGCCTTAGGATGACTATGAACCTTTGATTCGATCCAACACGAGCCTAGTGTTGGATCTCAGTCTAGGGATGGAGATTGTAAAACAAGAAAAGGAGTACTTCAAAGTAAAGAAGAGCTTATGCTCTTTTACAACATTTGATCAAAACAAATTACTTTAAAGTAAAGAAGAGCTTATGCTCTTTTACAACATTTGATCATATCAAATTACAACCAAAATTAATCTACACATTCCCATGGTTCAAACAAATTTGAGACGGCCTTTCACATAGCTCAATTATCGTAGGCTTAGGTTCATAATCACCCTTTCTTTAATTAATTAACGCTTTAACTAATTAAACTTGAATGCAACATTTTCATTTGGTTTTTGTATCCATAGAATTGATTTAAATAGAGCTAAAAGAAATGAAAATCCAATTCTCATTTAAAGATACAAAACTATTTTGTTCTCTACTAATTTGGGCCAAAAAGCAATAACCTCAACCATTGGGCTATATTGCAAAACACAAACTTTTGAGGTCACTTTGTAAAAACACAAAAGTCCACTACTTCATGTAATTACAACTAGAACCCAAAAATTTCAACAAATACAAAAACTTCATTAAAGGAGCAAAACAATTTGTCCTTTAGTGATTTTGGGCCTTTACGTAAAAACATAAACTTTCGGGTCAAAGTGCAAATACACCAAAGTACCAAAACTTTATGTAATTGCATAAAAGCCCCAAAAGTACCCTGCTAATAGGGGTGGCCGGTCATGGTGTGGAGTGTGAGTGAGTGTGAGTTGATTTTAAGGTTTGGAAGGTGATTGAAAGTTGTAAGTGATTGGTATGGTGTGAATAGTTGAAAAAGCATGGGTAAAGTTTGAAAATTCAAACCATCCATCACTAACAAAAACAAGTAAACAACCAAACACCTTTTTGAATCAAAATTCCCAAACTTTTTGTTCTTGCCAAGAACATATCAAGAACAATGAAGAACATCCAGGAAAACCCATAAGAGCTCCATGAACATTTTTCACCCAAAAACACCACAAAAACTCTCAAACTTAAGGGAAATAACATATTACCGTACTAGGGTACTTAGGGGTTCCAAAAGTCACTTTAAAACACTTTTAACAAGACAAACAAGAACCAAAAAATCCACCCTTTGGATTTGGCCGAATTTCCCAAAAAACATGGCACCAAATTTTAGCTCCAAAATTTATGCTCATAGGAACTACATCTACAATATTTGAGATGGCAAATTTTCTAACAAAATTTACATTCAAAGAAGCAAGAATAAAGCTTGTAACAATTACAACATTCAAATCAAAGACTATGAACTACAAAACCCAAAAGGATTCACCAACTACTAGACCTAGGCTCTTGATACCACTAGAAGGAAAATTTGTGAAAAACATGTTCATTTGAGCAACATCTATGGCATGAAATTAACAATTAAAGGCGGAATCATGCTTGTATGCACTCAAAACAAAACATTACCCATGAAATTCAAAGCCTAGTAGTTATGCTGAACCATGACTCAACTCAAATCTTAAAGAAAGGAGTTGAGAAACTTTTATACCTTTGAAGCACCTCTTTGCTTAGCAAAGGTTAATCACCCATGTGAGAGCCTTCTTTCCTTTGTCTCCATGCTCCTTGGCTCCATAGATATGGATGGAAGAATTGATTCTCCAAAAGTCCCCAAGGTAGGGGACCTCTAATTTTCGACACCAAGGATGGTGAACGAAGAAGATGAGTGACCTTGGAGGAGGAAGGATTGCTAGCTAATCCCCTCCAAGGGGGCCGGCCTCCTAGAGAGAAAAGGAGAAAGTTATTCTCAGTTTTCATCCTTAGAAAACCCTAATGAAGAAAAGGCTATAAAGTGAAATTTATACCTACCTTCATTGGAGTGGCAAACTTGTAATAAGTCCAAAACCCACTCCATTATCAACATGGCCGGCCATCTTAGGGCTTTGGGCTGTTTGGGCCTTCTTGAATCTTTATTCATTAAGTTGTCATACAACTTAAGTTAATGGGCTTGACATTCGAAGCCCATTGGGCCTTAAGGCCCAAAACTAACCCTAGGTCTAAAACGAACATATTCGTTTGATTAATTAACATATTAATTAATCCTAGCCATAAATAATTAAACCATTTAATTATCCTTACTCATCTTCGTTATATCCTTCAATCATTACCTTATACGGTGTGCGATCCATTAGGTTCCTTTTAGCGAGGCAATGGGCGATTAGAACTCTTACTAATCGATTGTGAATTGAAACTTACTTTCAATTCTCCCTTTAGTGATTATACATCTTCAGGGCTTCCACAAACCATGAGTAACACCTAGCAATATGTCATGGCTGCCCAAGCTAATCAGAAGAGGTTGGAGAACCTATTCAGTTTGAGATTACAATGCAATACGGTCTTTCTCTAATACAATATTCTTGACCATATTGTTTGGTTTGATAGTTTATTCATGCCTACTATCCAATGTGATTCATTTACTTATATGATTACCTTCAATGTGATTTGGAACGACTTCCTAAATCTCATTCATACTCTGGCCAGAGATTCTTAATAATATCATAGAGTATTCTCCCTCAAACAGTTTGAAGGTTAGAGATCCCTTGTTGCGCATTCACTTGCCTTCATGGCTATGTGGCTTAACCCTAACTATGCTGTGGACACTCTCTGATGGAGTGGCTTTGACATAGTCAAAGATCAAGGACCTAACCACAAGACAACTATGATGCCTCAGGTCAAAGGACTACTTTGCATTATCCCAACCATGAGTTCTCATGTGACTTGAGTATGAGAACTCCTCGTTGATCGCGTTCAGTGGACTCATTCTCTATTGAGCACCTATGTACTTGTCTTGGTGTCAGTCAAACCATTGACTCGAGACTAGTCACTCTCCCTAAGAGAAGACATAGCACGTACTGATCTTAACGGACTGTCAATGCCCAATTGGCAATCCTGTGATCAGGAAGATTTAGGATATGTATACGAAAGAGAATGGTCTCATGAATCTAACTTCTTTAGATCACATTCTCCCTATTACATATTCCTTGGATTTATCGTTTAAGCATATAACATTTATATGAGATGGCTGAAAACAATAATCTTTGCCTTTTATATTAAACTAGATTAGTTTAACATGTGAAATGTTCGTAAAGTATCATCATATGATTGATTTTAGGGGATATTTCCAACGAAAACATCATAGATTAATAACTCTCCAAAGAAGGTAAAGGCTCAAGTCTCTTAGGGTTGTGGCATTAGTTTGAGTTCCTTCCTTCAAGCATGTTACAAAAACTGATTTTATCCTTTTGTGATTAAATGTGAATTCGTAAGCAACAACTACAACTAAACATAAACCAAGAGCATATCAAACTTCTATCCATGTTCGTAACTTTCTTTAATAGTCATGTAATTAAAAACCAAATCCTCATCATTGTGTTGGAAGGTACCTAAGGCACAAACACACAAAAACGACTCTAAAAAACTTTAGAAACTGATTTTTTTCAAATTTTCGTATTTTTACTTCAAAACATACAAAAACACCTCAAAACACACTAAAAAACACTTAGAAACAGCGAGAAACAACTTTAGAAGTAATGGGTGATAAAATCCCACGAATTTGCATCAAAAACACTTTGTTACCCCCCCACACTTAAATCAAACATTGTGCTCAATGTTTCAAGCATAAACTCACAGAAAGCAAACAAACAAACAACGAACTAAACATGGCAAGATAAATGCAGAAAAGAGAAGGGTTTAGGAACGCAAATCTGGTTGTGGAGCGATTCCTAGGTCTTCCTTATTTGAATGCATGGGTTGCCTCCCAAGAAGCGCTTGCTTTAACGTCTTCCAGCCGGACGACACCTCCATTTAAGTTTCCATGGAGCCCACGGCCTAGAAGGGTATTTCCTCCACAACATGCTCCTCAAAATGCTCATGCATTGGGTCTATGAATGGTAAGGGATAGTGATCATTCCTGATTGTGGCGTTGAATTTCCTAAAGTCTATGTAAACTTTGTTGAGCTTCCTAAAATCAATGCAAATTCTCCCACCACCTTGGATTCGATTAGGTACCTGCACCAAAGAAGGTAGCAACCTATTAGTTGATATGGGAATCGAAATTGGAATAGGTGGCTGACCAATGTACAGCAATGAAGACTCCAAAGTAGTAGCACTGTCAATAGTTTCAGAGGTGGTGTTCTCGGCCAGATTTGGTGTTTTCAGGGTAGTGGCCGTGTGTTCCAATCCAATTTCCTCTTCGATGGTGGTTCTCGATACATTCTTCTTAATTGGTGCTAAACGTTACTGCCCTATATTTTTAATTTCACCTATGGCAAAACAAGAACGAACGTTATTAGGATTCTCAATAGATTCAGAAACTTTAAAATTAATCATATCACCACCAAACTCCATAGTTAATGCTCCCTTGGCCACATTAATCTTGGTGTGTGCTGTTTTCATGAAAGGTCGTCCAAGTAAGATTGACGATGGTGGAGAGTGGACTGAGTCCTCCATGTCATGCACATAGAAATCTGTCGAAAAAATCAAATAATCAACCTGCACCAAAACATCTTCCAAAACCCCTTTTGGATATGCATTAGAAAGATCGGCCAATTGAATAATCACACCATCATTTTTCAGCTCTCCTAAGTTCATAGATGCATAAATAGAATAAGGCATGACATTAATTGATGCACATAAGTCTAACATGGCATGTTCAAACCGAGTATTGCCAATAACACAAGGAATTGTAAAACTACCCGGATCTTTGCATTTAAGGGGCAGTTTACGTTGCAACATAGCTGAGACATTTTCACTTACATGTACCACCTCTTTCTCTTGAATTCGTTTCTTTGTTGTGCAAAGCTTCTTCAAAAACTTCGCATACTTCGGAATTTGCTTTATTGCATCAAGGAGCGAGATATTGACTTGCACCTTCCTAAAGGTCTCTAGAACATCCTTTTCATTCTCTTCACTCCTAGCTTGTAAGAACTTACAAGGGAAAGGCACATTTGATGGAATAACGTTAGAAGGAATCCAATTTCGACGTACCTTAGTTAGAGTGGATGACATAGGGTGCTTAGGAGGCTACGGCAAGGGTAGTTCTACACTTGCCGTGGGCTTTGCTTGTTCATCCTCTTCAATCAACAACTTCTCGTCCTCTTTTGGATGTGATTTGGAGGGTTGTGGGTCTATTCCAACTTGTTTTCCACTTCGCAATATGATGGCCTTCGCAGATTCGAATCCTCCATTCGGGTTGACAACGGTTGAACTTGGCAATTTGCCTTGCTCTCTGAATTGCCCAATGTACTCCGCTATCTACCCAATTTGCTTTTCCAAATGGTCAACCCTTTTGTTTTGATTTTCTTGTCCCTGAGACAAAGAAGTAAGTAACTTAATGACTGTATCATTATCCAAGGACATACCTAAATTTGTTTGGGCAGGTTGTGTTTGAGGTTGATTTGGTACGAATGGCTTTGTATAGAAGCCCGGGGGTTGCTACCTATATTCTACTTGTTGTTGGGGTTGTTGAGGCTCCATCCACTTAAAATTTGGGTGGTCTATCCAACCTGGACTGTAGGTATTAGAGTATGGATCATTCCTTGGCTGGTTTTGGCCTTGAAATCCAATTGCATTTGTGCTTTCCCATCCACCATTCTCAATCAATTGAGGGCACTTCTCAGAGGAGTGTCCTTGGATAGAACACACACCACACACACTTGGTCCTTGCATCCTCATCCTTTCGGTCATCTGAGACACAATAGAAGTAAGATTAGCTAATTGAGATTGAATGTCGGATGTGGAACTTACCTCATTTAGTTGCTGCTGTGGGGTGTCCCTTTGCCTAATGCCTTCATATTTTTTTGCATTCAATGCACGGTTTGCAATTAGTGTCTTTGTTGCCATATGATTGGAGTATATTTATGCAACTTAGTTAGCTTGTTTTCTTGCATTTATGTTGTTAGTTTCTAGTTATTTATGTATTTTAAGCTATTTTCGTGTGTTTGTAGGTTCAAAGGGCCAAGGTAGCAAGAAAGTGCATTTTGGTGCCTTTTGGAGCAGTTTTGGGCTTGGAATGGATAGCATATGCTTGGAGCAAAGTGGATGGACGAAATTGAAGATCTAAAGAGGCTAGGAATGTGTTTAAAAGAAGGAAGAATTAATTCAAGGAAGAAAAGGAATCCAGGAAGAAGAATGATTGACTAGTCAAACTTACCTTATTTTGACTTACTAGTCAAACTTACCTTATTTTGACTTAGTCAACTCTTAATCCTAATCCATCAAGGTTCTAGTTGCAAAGGAGTGTCCTAAATACTTTAGGACACTTAATTATATGTTTCCCCTTTCCTACACCCCTTGCCGCATATCTCCTTACCCTTTCTTCCAAAATTTGCCACATAATTGCCTTTGCCTTTCTCTCTAGGACCTGCCGCACCTTACTTACCCTTTTCCCCTTAGGATTCTGATTTGTTACCCTTTTTCTTGGAGGATTTGAAGCCCCAAATACATTCCTAATTCACCTCAGCCGTGCTCCTTCCTTCCCCTGTATAAAAAGCCTTGCCGCACATCAAAGGGCTCCCTTGACCATTCTTCACCCTCCATCCTTCACCATAACTCACCTACATCCATCCACCACCACAATTCACCACTCAAACCTTCACCCAACCCTTGTACCGCAGCAAAGAGAAGAAGAAGGACCTTTGGAGTGCTTGTTATTCAAGTTTGGATTGCTGGAGCGTTTTGGTGTTTTCTTTCTTTTGTTTTCAATGTATAAATCTGTTTACCTTTGTTTTGCGATTATGAGGAACTAAGCCCTTTTGGCTAGGAGGAATTTCGAAGCCATGAACATACTTGCAATATAAATTGATTACCTTCAGTTATGATTTCATAAATTGTGAATGCAATTTGCTTAACTGCTTGATTGATAACTTATTCTTGTATGTTGATTAAGAAGGCCCGCTTGGTTTACATGCATGAATTTGATGCTAGAATATAAGGGAGTTTCACCTAATCGTTATGAACTTATATTTACAAGTAGTGGAGGTCGCTTATAAAAGATCGCGTTAAGTGAATTCTTGGTAGGAGTATCATGCTCATCATAGTTACGAATGCCTCGTCAATGCTTATAGTTTTCATGAAGCTTAATGATCTTTGATTGTATCTCTATTGTGCTGTTCACGTAGGGGACTTTTAGAGAATGTTTTGAATTGTTGTATGCACTTTCCCATCCAATTCAATAACTTAAGGAGAACTTGAAGGTTAAAAAAGTGTTGTCACGGTTAACCTGGGGTGTTGGGATTCAGGGTTTATCGAAAGAACAACTAAAAATTGGTTTGTATGCAAGTGTGTCATGTGTGGAGAAAAACCTTCTAGCTAGCCCATCATCCATCCAACTCACCAATTTCGTACTCAAATCTGTTTAAGTCTTTAGTTTGTTTGTTTTTACTTTAAATTCGTCTAAAATCCAATCCCCTTTTGAGTCTTGTGAGTCTTGTTAACTGTTTTTAAGTTTGTTTTTGTGTTTTTAAGTCAGTTTAGAGTAGATTAGCAATCCCTCCTAATCCCCGGCCTAGAACGATCCCTACTTGCATCTTTACTACAACTGTCAACAAGAGGGTTTAATTTGTGTGCTATTTTACATCGCATCACCATAGGTATGTAAAACTGACTCAGAAACATCAAATAAGACTCAAGAACACAAAACTAGGCTAAAAACAGTTAACTAGACTCAAATACCTCAAAATATACTAGAATGACTCAAAACAGCATAAAACTAACAAATGGACTCAAGACAGAAACTAAAGGTGATTTTGGACGAAATTTGAAATACGAAGACTCAAACTATGAAAACAAACCAATTCTAACTTAAGTTGATTCAAAAGACTTAAAAGAAACCAATTAGAGCAGATTCTAACTAAAAGACACAAGTTTTAAAAAGAGAGATTGGGTTTTGACGAATTTAATGTAAAAACAAGCAAATTGACAACTAAAACAGATTTGGCACGAAATTGAGTTAAATTGGATGGATGATGGACTAGCTAGAGGGTTCTTCTCCACACATGACACACTTGCATACAAACCAATTTTTAGTTGTTGTTTCGATAAACCATGAAACTCAACACCCCAGGTTAACCGTGACAGCACTTTTTTAACCTTCAAGTTCTCCTTAAGTTATTGAATTGGATGGGAAAGCGCATACAACAATTCAAAACATTCTCTAAAAGTCCCTTACGTGAACAACACAATAGAGATACAATCAAAGATCATTAAGCTTCGTGAAAACTATAAGCATTGACGAGGCATTCGTAACTATGATGAGCATGATACTCCTGCCAAGAATTCACTTAACACAATTGTGACTAGCAACCTCCACTACACATGAATATAAGTTCATAACGATTAGGTGAAATTCCCTTATATTCTAGCATCAAATTCATGCATGAAAACTAAGCGTGCACTCTTAATCAACATACAAGAATAAGTTATCAATCAAACAGTTAAGCAAATTGAATTCACAATTTATGAAATCACAACTGAAGGTAATCAATTCATAACGCAAGTATAATCATGGTATTGAATAGCCTCCTAGCCAAAAGGGCTTAGCTCCTCATAATCGTAAAACAAAGGTAAACATATTTATACATTGAAAACAAAAGAAAGAAAACACCTAAACGCTCCAGCGATCTAAATTGAACAGCAAGCACGTCCAAGAACTTTCCTTCCCTTCCTTTGCTGCGGCACAAGGTGTTGGTGATGGTTTGAAGGGTTGTTTGTATGGAGGAATGGATGGGAAAAGGTATGGTGGTGTTTAGGATGGGTGGGTAGTGCGGCAAGGATGGAATAAGGTCAGAGAGTATGAAGGTTTGTGAAGGATGAATGCGGCAGAGAGTGGAAAGGGGTTAGGGATTGTGTAGAGAATGATGAAAGGTAAGGCAAAGTGTATTTATAGGCTAAAACTCGGCTAGGGTTCTGAAAAAGGGTTTTAAATACTTAACTAATTTGTCCCATAATTGAATATGTAAGAAAGAATTAGAAATTAAAGAAAAATAGGTAACAAAGGTGTGGCACAATATAGGAAAGGTATTTAAGGTCAGAAATTAAGAGAGAAAAGGGAAGGAAGATGCGGCAAGCTCATGGAGAAAAGGAAATGTAATTTTGGTTCAGAAATTAGGCAAGGAGAGGTTCCCTTGTGCGGCAAGAAAAGGAAAAGGCCTAGGGTGGTGCGACTTGGACTTTTAGGGTAGGTTTACGCTTATAGAACAACTAATTAAGTGCCCTAACATATTTTGGAATCATTTTGTGGCTGGAACATAGGTGTGGTAGGATTAGGAAACTTCCAAGCCAAGAATAGAAACTTTCAAGAATGGAAACCTCCAAGAATAGAAACTTCCAAGTTTAGAAAGTTTGGCTTCCAATTTTGAACTCTTCATTCTTCATTTGTCTTGAATCCAATTCTTCACATCTTCATTCTTCACATTTTCATGACAACACTGTAGTTTTGTTTGTAAACATAGCCCTAATGAATGGAATGCAATAATGCAGTAAGGTAGAGTGAGCATGTAATGAAAATAAAACAAAAAAAAAAGACACAATTAAAAGGAAAGAACACAAACCCAGCTAGGTTGCTCCTAGCAAGCGCTTTATTTAATGTCTAGGCAAGACATGACATCATGTTTAAGTTGTAAACTCGAGAGAATCCACAACTAGATAGACTTGCTCTTATGCCACATTCTCCAAATAAGCCTTTAAACGCTGCCCACTGACCTTAAAATGAGTGCCAGTCTTGATGTTTTTTATCTCCACAGCTCCATGGGGAAATACTTGAATCACTTTGAAAGGTCCAACTTATCTAGACTTCAATTTACCTGGAAAAAATCGCAAACGTGAGTCATACAAAAGTACTTTCATACCTGGTTGAAACTCTTTCCTAAGAATTGCTTTGTCATGGTAGAGCTTGGTTCGTTCTTTGTAGATCTTAGCATTCTCATATGATTCATTTCTTAGCTCGTCCAACTCATTAAGTTGGAGCTTCCTCACTGTACCAGCTTCTTTGAGATCAAAATTGAACTTCTTTATGGCCCAATATGTACGGTGCTCGAGCTCTATCGGCAAATGACATGCTTTTCCAAACATAAGTCGATAAGGGCTTATTCCAATTGGGGTCTTATACACTGTTCGATAAGTCCAAAGTGCATCATTCAACCTTAGTGACCAATCCTTCCTCATAGGGCTGACAGTCTTCATCAAGATGTTCTTTATTTCCCTATTGCTGATTTCCGCTTGGCCAGAGGTTTGAGGATGGTATGAGGTTGCCACTTTATGTGTGATGTTGTACTTTTTCATCAGTACCCCGAAAGGCTTGTTGCAGAAGTGGCTGCCACCATCGCTAATGATAGCTCTCGAAATTCTAAACCTAGTGAAAATCACATCCTTGAGAAAATTCAAAACAACCTTGTGATCATTAGTTCACGTAGCTGCTGCTTTAACCCATTTAGATACATAATCTACCGCCACTAGTATGTATAGGTTGTTGGAAATGTGCCCTAAAACCAATCATATGATGATACTTTACGGACATTTCACATGTTAAACTAATCTAGTTTAATATAAAAGGCAAAGATTATTGTTTTAAGCCGTCTCATATAAATGTTATATGCTTAAACGATAAGTCCAAGGAATATGTAATAGGGAGAATGTGATCTAAAGAAGTTAGATTCGTGAGACCATTCTCTCTCGTATACATATCCTAAAAGTTCCTGATCATAGGATTGCCAATTGGGCATTGACAGTCCGTTAAGATCAGTACGTCCTATGTCTTCTCTTAGGGAGAGTGACTGGTCTCAAGTCAATGGTGTGACTAACACCAAGACAAGTACGTAGGTGCTCAATAGAGAATGAGTCCACTGAACGCGATCAACGAGGAGTTCTCATACTCATGTCACATGAGAACTCATGGTTGAGATAATGCAAAGTAGTCCTTTGACCTGAGGCATCATAGTTGTCTTGTGGTTAGGTCCTTGATATTTGGCTATGTCAAAGTCACTCCGTCAGAGGGTGTCCACGGCATAGTTGGGGTTAAGCCACTTAGCCATGGAGGCAAGTGAATGAGAAACAAGGGATCTCTAACCTTCAAATGTTGAGGGAGAATACTCTATGATATGATTAAGAATCTCTGGCCAGAGTATGAATGAGATTTAGGAAGTCATTCCAAATCACATTCAAGGCAAAGGAAAGAAGGCCCTCACATGGGTGATTAACCTTTGCTAAGCAAAGAGGTGCTTCAAAGGTATAAAAGTTTCTCAACTCCTTTCTTTAAGATTTGAGTTGAGTCTTGGTTCACCATAACTACTAGGCTTTGAATTTCATGGGTAATGTTTTGTTTTGAGTGCATACAAGCATGATTCCGCCTTTAAATGTTAATTGCATGCCATAGATGTTGCTCAAATGAACATGTTTTTCACAAATTTTCCTTCAAGTGGTATCAAGAGCTTAGGTCTAGTAGTTGGTGAATCCTTTTGGGTTTTGTAGTTCATAGTTTGTGATTTGAATGTTGTAATTGTTACAAGCTTTATTCTTGCTTCTTTGAATGTAAATTTTGTTTGAAAATTTGCCATCTCAAATGTTGTAGATGTAGTTCATATGAGCATGAATTTTGGAGCTAAAATTTGGTGCCATGTTTATGGGGAAATTCGGCCAAATCCAAAGGGTGGATTTTTGGGTTCATGTTTGTCTTGTTAAAAGTGTTTTAAAGTGACTTTTGGAACCCCTAAGTACCCTAGGATGTTAACCCTCTTTTATGTAGTGAAAATTTGAGTTTTATTGAGTGAAAACATTCATGGAGCTCTTATGAGTTTTCATGTGTGTTCTTCAATGTTCTTGTTGATCTTATCAAGAACAAAAAGGTTTGGAGTTTTGATTCAAAGTGTTTGGTGTTTTTCATAAAGTTTTGGTTTATTTTTTATTGGTGATGGATGATTTATGTCTTTATTGTTTGACAAAACATTTTCTTACAACCCATACCAATCAACTTTTCCACACCTACCTTTCAACTTTTTCAAAACACTTTCAAATTTTGAATTTTTTCACCAAAACCTTTTCCCCCTCCTTTTTCACTACCAAAACCGGCCACCCTATTAAGTAGGGTATTTTTGGGGCTTTTATGCAATTACATAAAGTTTTGATACTTTTGTGTATTTGTGCTTTGACCCGAAAGTTTACGTTTTTACGTAAAGGCCCAAAATCACTAAAGGACAAATTGTTTTGCTCATTTAATGAAGTTTTTCTATTTGTTGAAATTTTTGGGTTGTAGTTGCAATTACATGAAGTAGTGGACTTTTGTGTTTTTACAAAGTGACCCCAAAAGTTTGTGTTTTGCAATATAGCCCAATGGTTGAGGTTATTGCTTTTTGGCCCAAATTAGAAGAGAACAAAATAGTTTTGTATCTTTAAATGAGAATTGGATTTTCATTCTATTTAGCTCTATTTAAATCAATTCTATGGATACAAAAACCAAATGAAAATGTTGCATTCAAGTTTAATTAGTTAAAGCGTTAATTAATTAAAGAAAGGGTGATTATGAACCTAAGCCTACGATAATTGAGCCATGTGAAAGGCCGTCTCAAATTTGTTTGAACCATGGGAATGTGTAGATTAATTTTGGTTGTAATTTGATATGATCAAATGTTGTAAAAGATCATAAGCTCTTCTTTACTTTAAAGTAATTTGTTTTGATCAAATGTTGTAAAAGAGCATAAGCTCTTCTTTACTTTGAAGTTCTCCTTTCTTGTTTATTTGATATGCATGAAATTGGAGTAGTTGGGTCCAACGCCCAATAGGAGAAACACGCCTTAATATGATTAAATGTGTAACTAAAATCAATCTCCATCCCTAGACCGAGATCCAACACTAGGCTCGTGTTGGATCGAATCAAAGGCTCATAGTCATCCTAAGGCCCTAAGGTAACTATATAGTCCATCAATGAATGCAAAGCTTATGTTAGTAGTACCATATACTTTTGCTTTAAAAACCGTTTTACAAGCTTAGTGGGAGTATCATATACTACTAAATCAATCAAATGGACCAATAGTTGTAATAGGACCAAATTGTTTTAATAAGATTAAAATAAATGCTTATATGTGATGAGACCTAAAACCCTCAACTAAACCATTATTAAGTTGATAAGCGTGAGAGTGCTTTGAACACTCTTTCGTGGCCTTCCACCGTGGTAGGCTCCGATCGTTTGTGACTCGTACACCGACTTCACCCTATAAAGAGGACAACACAAACAACCAATGCTTATTCCTTTGTTGTAAGAACAAAGGAACTTATGAAGATTAGCACAAAGACATGAACACTTTTTGTGTCATAGTTCTTCACTTACAAATCGTTGTATGAAGAAATAAGAGTTGCTTAGAACAACCCTTAGTTTATGCAAACACTAGTGCTTGTTTCTTTGTTAAATGAACAAGGAACTTGAGAAGTAAGCACAAGGGCATGGACACTAAATTTGCCATGATTCTTCACTTACAAATTGTTGTATGAAGAAATAAGAGTTGCCTTGAACAACTCTTGAAAGTTTGTAATTATGTTTAGAACATAATGGTTGGTTGACAAAAATAGTCCATCAACATGGACTTATGATGATTTTTGAATCATTGAGTGTTGAAGTGTTAAACCACTTCACGAAAGGGAAACTAGGCTAGGACTTCACCTTTGTGTCCCTATCCATATGGTTCACTAAGTTTATTGTAAACTATATAATGAACAATAACCGCACGCTCTCCAAATCGTTTGATGTGTATAACACAATTGAAATAAGTTTCAAGAGAGATAGTGGGAGTTTGGGGACCATGACTATTGTAGTCAAGGGAGAAGTCATATGAAGAAGGCAAAATAACTCCAAGGGAACAAACTTTCTTTATGAAATGATGGACATTGGAAGGGCTATATGCAAGAAATGTCTTGCAAGTGTCAAGAACACACCTTTCGAAGGTGTTGTAAATTGTTCTTGAATAGTTCAAAACAGTTAGTTCTTCTACTTGAATGCTTGATTCCGTATTAGTAACTATGTTTTTACAATCGTTGTAAAAGTGTGGCTAATAAGAAGTAGAAGATTAATGAGAGAAGAGAAAGTACTTCACATTCAGAACGTGAATCAAATATAGATCTCTGTGAAAGCAGATAGTACTTACTTCCTCATATGAACTACCAAAGGAATTGGAAAAACAAAGATTGTCTTTACATTCCAGTTTGAATAAAGGAACTTAATTCTGTCACTACAAGAGATGGATGAATGTTTTGTTTGACAAAACATTGTTCTTTATTAATCAATGATTGGATTATTATAATGTAATTGATTGTCTCTATAGTAGAGATAATGTGGTAGTGTTAACTGTTTAGAATATGACGATGCTTAAAACCCAAAAGGTTGCAAGGTAGTGACTAATCCCAACTTAGTTGTGACTCCTCTAAAAACATAAATTACGAGTTGGTCATAGATGGATACTTTGGATCGTTAGGTCAGGATCCAATGCCTTCTTGTTAAAATTGTATAGAGGCGAAATGTTCGAATCTTTATTCTTTTGGAAAGAAGAAAGAATCACAAAGTTGTTGAGGTTAATTCACTTAGATGTTAGTGGCACTTGTCCACAACATAATACTACTCATGTTGTATGACATTCACCGAAGATCGCTCTCGGTTGGACTATCGTTTATTTTGAATAAACAAAAGTCCAAATACTTTGCAAAAGGTTTCAAAGAATTCAAGAATGAAAGTTGATGAGTAAGACGTCTAAAGTATTTACCTCCTTAGATTTGATCCAAGGAAATATAACACTTTAGAAGAGTTTCCTTGATAGAAATCAAGGAAAGTAGCATCATAAGATAACGGATTTCTCCATTAGGAGAATAACGAACTCGAATAAGACTTAGTTCGTGGGATGTTATCAATTACCCACATATATAGGATATATATACTTCTAAGATAATATGATTGTCAATTAGAAGATCTTCCAAAATTTTCATAACTCCATAGGATGTAGTTGGAAAGAAAGACAAGTCTTAATCGTGTTAAGATTTGGGGTTGTGTGCTAATAAGCAATATTTGTTTGAGAACAATCTTGTGGGATATCCTTAAATTAACTTTTGGATATCACTTATATAAACCAACTAATAAATGTTATTTGTTGGGTAGTTCATTGTAATCCTACAGTAGGATTTGCCTAAGATAGAGCAAATGAACGAGAGATAGAACTCAAAGAATGGGTTCTTTGAGTGACAAGATGATGATCAACAAATATAACAACCTAGTTCCTACACCACAAGCTCCAAATGTAGTTGAGAAGGATTTATAAACCGTCTCAGTTGAATGGTTTGAACTTTATGACTATGTCATAGAGTTACACCTCTTAATTCGAAAGAAATAAGAATGAAAATCCTTATGACTACATTGAGTGTATATACAACATATACTCAAGGAAATGGTATAGTACCATTTGACCCGAAAGAATGAAACCTTCGTAGCTAATTGGTAGCTTAAGGTGACTACAATCAAAGTGCTCGGTTGACTTGGAAGAAACCATCTTTGACGTAGTCTTGGTTTCCATTAATTCGAGGATTGCTAACTACAACTAAACGATGATTGAATGTTTGGACATAATATGGGTTTCCGAAACCATTACCAAGATAGTCTTGATAATATATGTCTAAAACTAAGAATCACAAGACGTGTAAGTTGTAAAGATCCATCCATCATGAATCTTAGCAAGCTAGTGGGAGCTGTAAGCGTCTTATGAGAGAAAGATCAAATCGTTTGATTTCTCATAAAGATGTAAATGAATCTTTTGTTTGCTAAGTTTACAAAAGATTAGTGGGAGTTAATCGTATTCTTAAATTAAAACATATATATGATGTATTAAGTTTAGGAATTCTTCTTCGTTAAAGTAATGACTTTAAAGATTCTATAATGATAGAATGTATATGGGAGACATAGTCTATATACATGGGATGGAAATCTATAATGATAGATTTCAGTATATATAATTTGATTATATCAATCCCTAATGATAGACAAAAGATGCTACGAAGTTTCTCATATGATGATAAACTTTAGTCAGAAGGACAATTCTAGTAAGACTAGGAAGTTGCTCTTCACAAAGGGATCGTACCCCTTTGACTCCCAAAGAATTAATGCATAAATAGAATCCTTTATATACAAGCTGAAAGGTGATTTATGTATTTCATATTGTATGAAAAGCATTGATATGAGTTGTACCAAGATTGGTACAAGATGATATCAATGCAAGCCCAGGATCAGAACCAAGGCAACTGTCAAGTGAGTCCTTATGTATTTAAGAAATACTAAAGGATAGATTCCTCAAGAATGAGGAAGAATTAGAGTAACGCAATGGAAGTGTAAAAATATTAGATTATGAATCTAATATCGTATCCATCATTGGATGTCTCTTCATTTTGAATGAAGAGATAATAGGATATGTCTTTATTATGACTAAAGAGATATTTGGGTGGAAACATTAAAAGTAATGACTTTAGTGTGTTCCATCATGAATGCAAAATATATCGCCATATAGAAGTTTACAACAATGTTGTTTGGATGGGAAAGTTCATTTATGAACTCTCCATTCGGTTCCAACCAGAAAGTGTCTCTATTGTGCCGACACTACGACACTAATGGGGCGATAGCTCAAGCTAGGGAATCAAGGTCTCATCAAGATCCGAACTCAAATGAGAGACTGAACCACATGATTGAGAATCATGTATAGTGGTGATGTCGTTAATCTCAAGGTTGCTTCTATGGATAACATATAGATATCCATTGTCTAGGCCTACTACTCAGCCATTTTTGAAATGACTAAAGAAGAGGTATCATCACTGATGACCAAGCTGATTGGCTCTAGTGCAAGTGGGAGATTGTTGGAAATGTGCCCTAAAACCAATCATATGATGATACTTTACGGACATTTCACATGTTAAACTAATCTAGTTTAATATAAAGGGCAAAGATTATTGTTTTAAGCCGTCTCATATAAATGTTATATGCTTAAACGATAAGTCCAAGGAATATGTAATAGGGAGAATGTGATCTAAAGAAGTTAGATTCATGAGACCATTCTCTTTCGTATACATATCCTAAAAGTTCCTGATCATAGGATTGCCAATTGGGCATTGACAGTCCGTTAAGATCAGTACGTCCTATGTCTTCTCTTAGGGAGAGTGACTGGTCTCGAGTCAATGGTGTGACTAACACCAAGACAAGTACGTAGGTGCTCAATAGAGAATGAGTCCACTGAACGCGATCAACGAGGAGTTCTCATACTCATGTCACATGAGAACTCATGGTTGGGATAATGCAAAGTGGTCATTTGACTTGAGGCATCATAGTTGTCTTATGGTTAGGTCATTGATCTTTGGCTATGTCAAAGTCACTCCATCAGAGGGTGTCCACGGCATAGTTGGGATTAAGCCACTTAGCCATGGAGGCAAGTGAATGCGCAACAAGGGATCTCTAACCTTCAAATGTTGAGGGAGAATACTCTATGATATGATTAAGAATCTCTGGCCAGAGTATGAATGAGATTTAGGAAGTCGTTCCAAATCACATTCAAGGTAATCATATAAGTAAGAGAATCATGAATGAGATTTAGGAAGTCGTTCCAAATCACATTCAAGGTAATCATATAAGTAAGAGAATCACATTGGATAGTAGACATGAATAAACTATCAAACCAAACAATGTGGTCAGGAGTATTGTATTAGAGAAAGACCGTATTACATTGTAATCCCAAACTGAATAGGTTCTCCAACCTCTTCTGATTAGCTTGGGTAGCCATGACATACTGCTAGGTGTCACTCATGGCTTGTGGAAGCCCTAAAGATGTATAATCACTAAAGGGAGAATTGAAAGTAAGTTTCAATTCACAATCGATTAGTAAGAGTTCTAATCGCCCACTGCCTCGCTAAAAGGAACCTAATGGATCGCACACCGTGTAAGGTAATGATTGAAGGATACAACAGAGATGAGTAGGGATAATTAAATGGTTTAATTATATATGGCTAGGATTAATTAATATGTTAATTAATCAAACGAATAAGTTCGTTATAGACCTCGGGTTAGTTTTGGGCCGCAAGGCCCAATGGGATTTGAATGTCAAGCCCATTAGCTCAAGTTGTATGACAACTTGAAAACACAAAGGGCTTGAAAGCCCAATAAACCCTTAAGTGGCCGGCCATATAGAGAGGGGTAGTGAACTTGGCTTAATTGCGAGTTTGCCACTCCATTGTGATGAGGTATAAAGGCAACTTTATAGCCATTTCATCATTAGGGTTTTTTTTTGGAGAAAATTTGAGAGAACATGTCTCTCCCTTTCTCTATAGGAGGCCAGCCCCCTTGGAGGGGATTAGCTAGCAATCCTTCCTCCTCAAAGGTCTCTCATCTTTTTCCTTCACCATCCTTGGTGTCGAAAATTAGAGGTCTCCTACCTTGGGGACTTTTGGAGAATCAATTCTTCCATCCATATCCATGGAGGCAAGGAGCAAGGAGACAAAGGAAAGAAGGCCCTCACATGGGTGATTAACCTTTGCTAAGCAAAGAGGTGCTTCAAAGGTATAAAAGTTTCTCAACTCCTTTCTTTACGATTTGAGTTGAGTCTTGGTTCACCATAACTACTAGCCTTTGAATTTCATGGGTAATGTTTTGTTTTGAGTGCATACAAGCATGATTCCGCCTTTAAATGTTAATTGCATGCCATAGATGTTGCTCAAATGAACATGTTTTTCACAAATTTTCCTTCATAGGTATCCAAAAGAAGACGAAAAATGGCCCGTCAAGTCAATTCCCCACACGTCAAATTGCTCCACCACTAAAATGTTGTTCAATGGAATTTCATTCATGCGGCTGATATTCCCCATTTTCCGACACCTATCACACTTAGA
The DNA here is from genome assembly GCA_024362995.1 of Heteromeles arbutifolia. Taxonomy (NCBI): domain Eukaryota; kingdom Viridiplantae; phylum Streptophyta; class Magnoliopsida; order Rosales; family Rosaceae; genus Heteromeles; species Heteromeles arbutifolia. The sequence continues at coordinate 23,420,744 of JANCRC010000012.1, forward strand.
GCAAAAATTAAAAGCATCTTTAAACAATGTAGGCCAAAAGAACCCAGATTGTAAAACCTTTAAAGCTGTCTTTTTGGCACCGAAATGACCTCCACATGCCAACTCATGACTGAATCTTAGTATGCTTTGCTGCTCATTCTTCGGAACACATCTTCGGATCATTTGGTCAGGGCAATACTTGAACACATATGGTTCGTCCCAAACATAGTGTTTCACGATTGAAAAGAACTTCCTTTTTCTCCTGAAAAGTGAAATCATCTCTAATTACACCACAAGCAAGATAATTAACAAAATCAGCATACTATGGATTTTTTTCTTGAATGACAAAGAGTTGTTCATCCGGGAATGATTCATTGAGAGGCAAAATTTGTCCATCTCCATGGTTTTCATCAACAAGGCATGACAAGTGATCAGCAACAACATTTTCACTCCCTTTCTTGTCTCGAATTTCCAGGTCAAACTCTTGTAACAAGAGTATCCATCTAATCAACCGTGGTTTGGCATCCTTCTATGTGAACAAGTACCTAACAGCTGCATGATCAAAGTAAACAATCACTTTAGAGCCAATAAGATATGAACGAAATTTCTCTAAAGCAAAAATAACAGCAAGCAACTCCTTTTCGGTTGTAGAGTAATTGAGTTGAGCATCATTTAATGTCCGGCTTGCATAGTAGATCACATGTGGGAGTTTATTCACTCTTTGACCTAAAAGAACACCAATAGCGTAGTCAGAGGCATCACACATTAATTCAAAAGGTAAAGACCAATCTAGTGCCATAATAATAGGAGCATAGGTTAGTTCACGTTTCAAGGTATTAAACGCATTCATACAAGCTTTATCAACGTCAAATACAACATGTTTAGCCAAAAGATTGCATAATGGACAAGTGATCTTTGAAAAATCTCTAATGAAACGACGATAAAAACCAGCATGTCCTATAAAGCATCTGACTCCTTTCACTAAAGTAGGGGCTGCCATATTTGAGATGATGTCAATTTTTGCTTTGTTAACTTCAATTCCTTGCTGGATATTACATGGCCCAAGGCTACACCTTGTTTCACCATAAATTGACACTTTTCCCAATTGAGAATCAAATTTGTTTCTTGACATCTTTGAAGCACTAGAGAGAAATGGTTAAGGCAATCATTGAAAGAAGAACCAAAAACTGAAAAATCATCCATAAATACCTCAATAAATCTCTCAACCATATTCGAAAAGATTGCTAACATACATCTTTGGAAAGTTGTTGGGGCATTGCAAAGGCCAAAAGGCATCCTCCTATATGCAAAAGTGCAAAATGGGTAGGTGAATGTAGTCTTCTCTTGATCTTTCAGAGCTATTGCAATTTGATTATAACCTGAATATCCATCAAGAAAACAATAATGTGAGTAACCAGCTAATCACTCAAGCATTTGATCATTAAAAGGCTAGGAAAATAATCTTTTCTAGTGTGCGAATTCGACTTCCTGTAATCGGTGCAAACACGCCAACTACCTCTAGGTCTTGTTTGTACAAGCTTTTTGTTCTCATTTTTTACCATCGTGATAAATCTTCTTAGGCACTACTTGACCAGCGCTTGCCCATTTGCTATCTGAAATTGGGTATATGATACCCACATCTAGCAACTTCAACACTTCAGCTTTCATTACTTCTTTTAGGTGTGGATTGAGCCTTCATTGTGGTTCACAGGTTGGTTTCGCTCCTTCCTCCAATAAAATCTGATGCATGCACATAGTAGGGCTTATTCCCTTGACATCTGCAATAGACCAACCAATGGCTGATTTGAACTCTTTTAACACCCTAATTAGCTTATCTTCTCCTAATGGGTTGAGGTCAGATGCTATGATAACTGGGAGAGTTTCAAATTCAGCGAGGTAAGCATATTTTAGATGTGGTGAAAGTGGTTTAAGTTCAAGTTTTGGAGGTTTAACAATGGAAGTGATCAGATGTGTGGCAAATGGTTGTAATGGCTCTATAAGAGGTGAAATAGTGGAGGGATATGGTTTTAATGCTTCCAAGGCGGCCACCACTTCCATGAGTGCAGATTCTTCATCAAAATCATCTTGAGATTGACTCAAAACAAATTGTAACGGATCATTAGATTGTGTCTGCAAAAACTTAGAGAAAACAAGTGAATCAAACACATCAACCAAACAACAATCAAGTGAACTAGAAGGGTGAGAAAGAGATTCAAACATTTTGAATTGTACAGTTTCTCCTAGCACAGTCATGGTGGGAAGACCATTTTGCACGTTTATGATAGTCTTTGTAGTGGCCATAAAAGGTCTCCCAAGCAAAATTGGTAACTCACGATCATGTATAGGAGCTTCTTCCATGTCCAAAACTACAAAATCAGCAGGCAAATTTAGCTTGTCAACTTGAACTAAGATATCTTCAACTATACCTCTTGGATATTTCAAATCCCCTAAACCTAGTTGAAGGTACACTGAATAGGGCATTAGATTGACGCTAGCACCTAAATTGAGCATAACCTTGTCAACTAACTTGTCTCCAATAGTGACATTGATAGAAAAACTACCCGGATCTTTGAGTTTTGGTGGGAACTTTCTTTGAAGCACAACACTCACATTTTCAGACACCATCACTTTCTCATTAGGTCCATACTTCCTCTTATAGTTGTTCAGCTCTTTGAAAAATTTCCCATACGCTAGAATATTCTTAATGACATCAAGCAAAGGTAAATTAACATTCACTTTACTTAAAATAAAATTTCTTTAAATGACTTATCCTACTTGCTTTTGGCAAGTCTTCCAGGAAATAGGATGGGAGGAGTGTAAGGTTTTTCAGCCTTGTGGAGATTTGGTGCTTCAAATGAAGAAGTGACATTGCTTGGTTTGTCATTTGGTTTCTCATTCTCTTCTTGAGTCGCACATGCATTCACATGATCAGATTCATTAGTAACTTCATTGCCAACTTCATTATTAATAACCTTTGAAGTATCACCGATTGGCTCGGAAACTTCCCAGGCTCTCTTTGACTCAAAGCATTGGCAATCTGACCTAATTGTGTCTCCATTTTGGTTAGAGCAGCCGAATGTTGTTGGAGAGTTTCATCCACTTTTACATAAGCTTCCCCTTGGGGACACCCATAGCTCTCTCTCTTCTCTTTCTTTGGCCTTTCTTCCAGAAATAAAATCCTTTCTCCATTTACCATCCGCTACCATCGAAAAAACCATTGATGTGAAATTATATGACACTCAAATTAAAACCCTATGGTTGTAGTACATGCAAGTAGGGATCGTTTTAGGCCGGGGATTAGAAGGGATGCTAATCAACACAATTTAAACTCTAAAACACTAAACTAGACTCAAAAATAGAAAACTAGACTCTTATGACTCAAAAAAAGCTAAACTGACTTAAAACAGCACAACTAAGTGAAATAGACTCAAAATAGGTACTAAAGAGTGATTTGGACGAATTCTAAACTATCTTGACTCAAAATACTAAATGGGGACAAATTTGGACGAAATTAACTAAACCAAGACACAAATAAGAACTGATGGGGTTTTTGGACGAATTTAGCAAAACTAAGTAAATTGCAACAAGCAAAGTAAGTTAAAACGAAATTAAGGTGAATTCAAGGGTGAAAAGCTAGTTAGAGGATCCTTCTCCACACATGAAATGCACATAAATTGATCTCCAGTATTGTTTCTTTAAACCATGAATGACAATGCCCCAAATTAATTGTATCGCACAAATTAATTCTCAGATTTTCTGTAATTTATTGAATTGGATGGACAACACATCGGCAACCAAATTATTCTAATCAAGTTCCCTATATGAACTGCATATTAGAGATACAATCAAAGATCATTAAGCTTTGTGAAAATCGTAAGCATTGACAAGGCATTCGTAACTATGAACTGCATGATACTCCTGCCTAGAATTCACTTAACACGATTGTGACTAGCAACCTTCAATATTTATAAATATAAGTTCATAACGATTAGGTGAAATTCCCTTATATTTTAGCATCAGATTCATGCATGCAAACTAAGTGTGCACCCTCAATCAACATAAAAGAATAAGTTATCAATTAAACAGATAAGTAAATCACATTCACGATTTATGAAACAATAACTGGATGTAATCAATTCATATTAAACATATGTCCATGGCTTCGAATTCACCTCTAACTAAGAAGGAATTAGTTCATCATGTTCATAACAATTGAAAAGCAAATTAAAATAAACATTGAAACTAAAACGAGGATAAAATAAACCCAGAAACACTCCAGCCCTCCAATGGCCTTGAATGGTGGCACGGCACAAAGCTCATCTTCTCCTTCCTTCCTTGCTACGACACTTGATGAATTTCTGTGTATATGGTGTGAATTGTGGTGGTGGATGGATGTAGGTGATTTATGGTGAAGGATGGGTGGTTATTTATGCGACATATGTGAGTGTTAGTTTACATGTTTACATCAATCTTCTCACATACACCTAGTGTAGGGAGTGTAGTCAGAAAATCTGTGCGAAAATAGAGAGTATATCTTGTGAGGAATTGAGGGATTCTCTAAGGCATGTTACTACATTCAAAATGTTGTTTTAATTAATTAAATGAGAGCTAGTGGGTGGCTACTACGATTAAGTATGAGTTAGAGGGTAAGGATGACTAAAATCTATGTAAGTAGTGATTTTTAATATGTCATGTTCATTGGAAATCCCTGAGGTAGTCGTTGGGAGGTTTAGGTTATGTTTTGTTTCTTTGTTTTGCTCGAGGACTAGCAAAAGCTAAGTGTGGGGGAATTTGATAGGAGCATATTTGTGCGACTTAGTTAGCATGTTTTCTTGCATTTATTTAGTTAGTTATTGCTTATTTAAGTGTTTTAAGCTATTTTCGTGTGTTTTTAGGTTCAAATGGCAAAAGTGGCAAGAAAGTGCAATTTGGAGCATTTTAGAGCAGTTTTGGGCTTGGAATGGATAACACATGTATGAAGCAAGATGGATAGACGAATTTGAAGATCTAAAGAGGCTAGGAATATGCTACAAATCTAGAGAAATAAATTCAAGACAAAGAAGATAAGGAATCAGCTCAAAAGAAGGAGACATTATCCAAAACCTTATCCAACCTTATCTTATCCAAACTAACCTTATATTATCTTATCCTATCTTAGTTCCAGCTGCAAGGGGACCTAAAAACCTGATTTCTAGAAGGTTTACCTGTTCCAAAAAAGGTGCCGCACCTTATCCCTTGTTTTTCTAGAAATCAGCCACAAAACATGCTTTCTAGAAGACTTATCCCTTGTCCTATAAATCTGGCGCCTCTCCCTCTTCTAGAAGCTCTAGAACCTGCAATCCATTTCCTCCTAGGATTGTGCAATCCTTTTCCCTTCAGATTTTGGTGCACCCTAGTCCTTTTCTCACCCAATTTCGTGCCTTCCCTTCTCCCTATAAATACAACCCTTTGTGCCGCATAAATAACCACCCATCCTTCACCATAAATCACCTACATCCATCCACCACCACAATTCACACCAAGGGAGTGCCGCAGCCTACTTTGGAGTGTTGGAGCGTTTCTGGGTTTTTTCTATCCTTAGTTTTAGTTCAATGTTTATTTTAGATTGCTTTTCAACTATGTTTGACATGTGGAACTAATTTCTTTTTAGTTAGAGGTGAATTCGAAGCCATGATTATATGTTTTATATGAACTGATTACGTCCAGTTATTGTTTCTTGAGTCTTGAATGTGATTTGCTTATCTGAGTTATCAAAACTTGTTTATGTATGTGGGTTGAGGGTCGACACTTAATTTGTATGCATGAACTTGATGCTAGAATATAAGGGAGTTTCACCTAATTGTTATGAACTTATATTCACAAGTAGTGGGAGTCACTAGTCATGATTGTGTTAAGTAAATCCTAGGCAGGAGTATCATGTTTTTCATAGTTACGAATGCCTCGTCAATGCTTATGGTTTTCAAAGAACTTAATGACCTTTGATATGTTTTTCTATCATGCTTTTCATAGTTAGGGAACTTGATAAGGATAATTTGGTTGCGATGCGTATTCCATCCAATTCAATGAATTAAGGAAAATCTGATGGTTAATTTGTGCTATCACGGTTAACTTGGGATGTTGTCATTCATAGTCTAAAGGAATAATAACTGGAAATTGGTTTGTATGCATATGTCATGTGTGGAGAAGAACCCTCTAATTAGCCTTTTACCCTTTTCAATTCACCAAATTCGTTTTATAAAGTGTTTTATGCAAAGTTTCTGTTTTAAGTTTTAAATTCGTCAAAAACAATCCTCCTTTTATTGAGTCTTGTTATTTGGGTCAAAATCTGTTTTCTTTTAGTTTTTGAGTCAAATTAAGTTTAATTTTCATTGGAATCACTTGTTAGGTCTAGAATTGAGTCTTTTTTATTGCTTGTTGCTGTTTTGAGTGTTTTGAGTCAGTTTTGAGTCTATAGAGTCTAATTTAGTGTTTTTAAGTCTTATATTTGTTGATTAGCTTCCCTAGTTAATCCCCGGTCTAGAATGATCCCTACTTACATCTTTACTACAATTGTCAACAATAGGGTTTAATTTGTGTGTCAAGTTAATTTTCACATCATTATCAAGGCCATAACCAATCAAGGGACAACATGTTTTCCAACACTTACAATTCTGATTGGAGAGATTATTCAAATTATATGTGGGGGAACCTCAACAATTTCAACAAGGTGGATATTGGCAGCAAGATGAGGAGTTCTATTCAAGACCTATGCAGCCACCATAGCCTCCCCCACAACAATTCCAATCGAATTCAAGTATGTCTATGAATTATGATGAAATTCTTGATGTACTAACTTCTTTGATGCAGGGCTCACGACGAGAAGAATATTTGCAGCCATCTGAGGAGTTCTATCCAAGGCAATACGCACCAACACAATCCCAACAACAACCTGCCTAAAACAATTCAGGTACGTCTTTGGATAATGACACGTTGATTAAGTTACTTACCAATTTGTCTCAAGGACAAGAAAATCAAAACAAAGGGATACACAATCAAGATAAAACGGTGGATCACTTGGAAAAGCAAATTGGGCAGATAGCAGAGTTCGTAGGACAGTTTCGAGACCAAGGAAAACTCCCTAGTTCAACCATTGCAAATCCGAACGGAGGATTTGAAACTGCCAAGGCAATCATATTAAGAAGTGGCAAGGAGGTTGAGCAGACCCATAACCATCAAAATCAAGTCACAAGGAAGATGAAAGATTGCAATTCGAGGAGGAGGAACACACCCCACCCACGGCAAGGGTGGAAACACCTTTGCCGCAGGCCCCTAGTGCTTCTAAGCCATCCAATCAAGGTAAGTTAGGTTCAAATTCAGTTCAATTTAATGTTATTCCTCCAAATGTACCCTTCCCTCGCAGGTTTTTGATTCCAAAGAATGAAGTGAGTGAAAAAGACATTGTGGAAGCCCTTCCCAAGGTGCAAAGTGATATCCCAATTCTTGGTACACCAAATCAAGTCCCAGATTGTGTTGAACTATTCGAAGAGAATTGTGCATCAAGAAGAATGATTCAAGAGAAAGAAGTGGCTGGAGAATATGTAGAATGCATCAAAGAGGATGTTCATGAGACAATAAAGCACAAAAAGTTGAATTTTATGACAGTGGACAAGTCATAACCATCACATTCAATCTGGCCAAGTGCAAAGTTCCTGAAACTTTCAAAGATGTGGTGTTTGTCATTGAGTTTGTGTCGGAGCAAGTAAGTAAGCCATCTTCTCCAATTTCAATTTTGGTTTCTACTAACTTGCTGATTTTAATGATTCAGGCACCCACATTAGAATTTAAACCATTGCCGGATCATTTCAAGTATCACTGTCCATTCAAAGATCAATCCATGCATTCGAAGAAGGGAGACCTAGGAATCACCCCACATTCAGATTTGCGTTCCTAAACCCTTCTCTTTACTGAATTTATTTTGCTTTGATTAGTTAGTTGTTTGTTTGTTTGCTTTGTGTGAGTTTATGCTTGAAACATTGAGGACAATGTTTGATTTAAGTGTGGGGGGGTTAACAAAGTGTTTTTGATGCAAATTCGTGGGATTTGATCACCCATCACTTCTAAGTTTGTTTCTCACTGTTTTTAAATGTTTTTAGATTGTTTTGAAGTGTTTTAGTGTGCTTTGAAGTAAAGATCCGAAAATTTGAAAAAAATCAGTTTTTGTGTGTTTGTGTCTTAGGTACCTTCCAACACAATGATGAGGATTTGGTTTTTAATTGCATGACTGTTAAAGAAAGTTACGAACATGGATGGAAGTTTGATATGCTCTTGGTTTATGCTTAGTTCTAGTTGTTGTTTACGAATTCAAATTTGATCACAAAAGGAAAAAATCAAGAAGTCAGTATTAACGTCTTAGTAGTGTATTATATGTGTTTATTTGCTTAAATTCCAAAGCGAGTGAAACGCACGCTCGTTTTAACCCATGAATACTTAAAACAACGCAAATACTCACCAAATTGAAAAATAGTGTACTTCTGACACAAAATAAGCATTTGACGTTTTGAGAAATCATTCTTAATGTCTTAGTAGCGTATTATATGTGTTTATTTGCTTAAATTCCAAAGCGTGTCAAACGCACGCTCGTTTTATCCCACGAATGCCTAAAACAGTGCAAATACACTCCAAATCGAAAAATAGTGTACTTTTGACACAAAATAAGCATTTGAGCCTTTGAGAATTGATGCTTACCATCTTAGTAGCGTATTATAGATATTTATTTTCTTAAGTTCCAAAGCAAGTGAAACGCACACTAGTTTTAACATAAGAATGCTTAAAACGGTGCAAATACACACCAAATCGAAAAATAGTGTACTTTTGACACCAAATAAGCATTTGACGATATGGGAATTCATGCTTAACATCACAGTAGCGTATTATATGTGTTTGTTTGCTTAAGTTCCAAAGCGTGTCGAACGCACACTCGTTTTAACCCACGAATACTTAAAACATTGCAAATACACTCCAAATCGAAAAATAGTGTACTTTTGACACCAAATAAGTGCTTGATCTTTTGAGAAATCATTCTTCATGTCTGAGTAGTGTACTATATGTGTTTATTTGCTTAATTTTCAAAGCGTGTCAAACGTATGCTCGTTTTCTCCGACGAATGCTTAAAATAGTGCAAATATGAGCAAATTGAAAAACAGTGTACGTTTGACACCAAATAAGCATTGGATCTTTTGAGAATTCATTGTTAATGTCTTCGTAGGATATTATACATTCTTATTTGCTTAAGTTCCAAAGTGTGTCAAACGCACGCTCGTTTTATCCCACGAATGCTTAAAACAGTGCAAATACACTCCAAATAAAAAAATAGTGTACTTTCGGCACCAAATAAGCGTTTAATCTTTTTAGAAGGCATTCTTAACACCTTAGTAGTGTATTATATGTATTTATATGCTTAAGTTCCAAAGCGTGTCAAACGCATGCTTGTTTTAACCAACGAATGCTTAAAACTGTGCAAATACACTCCGAATCGAAAAATAGTATACTTTTGGCACCAAATAAGCATTTGATGCTTTGAGAACTCATTCTTAACCTCTTAGTAGTGTATTATATGTGGTTATTTGCTTAAGTTCCAAAGCCTGTTAAACGCACGTTTGTTGTGACCCACAAATGCTTAAAACAGTGCAAATACACTTCAAATAAAAAATACCATACTTTTGACACCAAATAAGCATTTAATCATTTTAGAACTCATTCTCAACATCTTAGTAGCGTATTATATGTGTTTATCAGCTTAAGATCCAAAGCATGTCAAACACACGCTCGTTTCAACCCCCGAATGCTTAAAACAATGCAAACACATTTCAAAGCGAAAAATAGGGTACTTTCGACCCAAATAATTCTTTTGATCTTTTGGACACTCATTATTAATATCTTAGTAGAGTATTGTATGTGTTTATTTGCTTAAGCTGGAAAGCGTGTCAAACGCACGCACATTTTGACATAGGAATGCTAAAAATAGTGTACTTTTGACACCAAATAATCATTTGATCTTTTGAGAACTCATTCTTAATGCCTTAGTAGCATATTATATGTGTTTATTTGCTTAAGTTCCAAAGCGTGACAAACTTACGCTCGTTTTAACCAACGAATGCTTAAGACAGTGCAAATACACTTCAAATCGAAAAATAGTGTACTTTGGACACAAAATAAGCTTTTGAACTTTTGAGAACTAATTCTTAACGTGCTCATAGTGTATTGTATGTGTTTATTTGCTTAAGTTCCAATGCATGTCAAACTTACGCTTGTTTTATCCCACGAATTCTCAAAATAGAGCAAATACAATCCAAATCGAAAAATAATGTACTTTTGGCACCAAATGAGCGTTTGATCTTTTGAGAAGTCATTCTTAATGTCTTAGTAGCATATTATATGTGTTTATTTGCTTAAGTTCCAAAGCGTGTCAACCGCACACTCCTTTTATCCCACGAATGCCTAAAACAGTCAAAATACACTCCAAATCGAAAAATAGTGTACTTTTGACATCAAGTAAGCATTTGATCTTTTGAGAACTCATTCTTATTGTCTTAGTAGCGTATTATATGTGTTTATTAACTTAAGTTCCAAAGCGAGTGAAACGCACGCTCGTTTTAACCTATGAATACTTAAAACAGCGCAAATACACACCAAATTCAAAAATAGTGTAATTTTTACAGCAAATAAGCATTTGATCTTTTGAGAATTCATTCTTCATGTCTTAGTAGCTTATTATATGTGTTTATTTGCTTAAGTTCCAAAGCGTGTCATACACACGCTCGTTTTAAACCACAAATGCTTAAAACAGTGCAAATACACTCCAAATCGAAAAATAGTGTACTATTGGCACCAAATAAGCGTTTGATCTTTGGAGAATTCATTCTTAATGGCTTGATTGCATAGTATATGTGTTTATAAGTTCCAAAGTGTGTCAAACGCACGCTCTTTTTATCCCACGAATTCTTAGGACAATGTAAATACACTCCAAATGGAAAAATAGTGTACTTTTGACACCAAATAAGCATTTGATCTTTTGACAACTCTTTCTTAACATCTTAGCAGCGTATTATATGTTTTTATTTACTTTAGTTTCAAAAAGAGTGAAACACATGCTCGTTTTAACCCAAGAATGGTTAAAACAGTTCAAATACACAGCAAATCGAAAAATAGTATACTTTTGGCACCAAATAAGCATTTGATCTTTTGAGAATTCATTCTTAATGTCTTAGTAGCTTATTAAATGTGTTTATTTGCTTAAGTTCCAAAGCGTGTCAAACGCACACTCGTTTTAACCCACGAATGCTTAAAACAATGCAAATACACTCCAAGTCGAAAAATAGTGTACTTTTGACACCAAATAAGCATTTGATCTTTTGAGAACTCATTCATAATGTCTTAGTAGTGGATTATTTGCGTTTATTTGCTCAAGTTCCGAAGCGCGTCAAACGCACACTCGTTTTGTCTCACAAATGCTTAAAACAGTGCAAATACACTCCAAATCGAGAAATAGTGTACTTTTGACACCAAATAAGCATTCGATCTTTTGAGAATTCATTCTTAAAACAGTGTAAATACACTCCAAATTGAAAAATAGTATAGTTTTGACAACAAATAAGCACTTGATGTTTTGAGAACTCATTCTTAATGTCGTAGTAGCGTATTATGTGTGTTCATTTGCTTAAGTTCCAAAGCGTGTCAAAGTTTGCTCGTTTTATCCCACAAATGCTTAAAATAGTGCAAATACACTCCAAATAAAAAAATAGTGTACTTTTGACACCAAATAAGGATTTGATCTTGTGAGAACTCTTTCTTAATGTCTTAGTAGCATATTATATGTGTTTATTTGCTTATTTTCCAATGCGTGTGAAACGCACGCTCTTTTTATCCCACAAAAGCTTAAAACAGTGCAAATACACTTTAAATCGAAAATAGTGTACTTTTGACACAAATAAGCATTTAATCTTTTGAGAACTCATTCTTAACGTGTTACTAGCGTATTATATTTGTTTATTTTCTTAAGTTCTAAAGTGTGTCAAACACACGCTCATTTTAACCCACGAATGCTTAAAACAGTGCAAATACACTCCAAATCGAAAATAATGTAATTTTGACACAAAATAAGCATTTTATTTTTTGAGAACTCATTCTTAACTCTTAGTAGCGTATTATATGTGTTTATTCGCTTAAGTTCGAAAGCGTGTCAAACTTACGCTTGTTTTATCCCACGAATGCTGGAAACAGTGCAAAGACACTCCAAATCGAAAAATAGTGTACTTTTGACACCAAATAAGCATTTGATCTTTTGAGAACTCATTCTTAACTTCTTAGTAGCGTATTATTTGTGTTTATTTGCATAAGTTCCGAAGCGTGTCCAACGCACGCTCGTTTTAACCCACGAATGCTTAAAACAGTGCAAATACACTCTAAGTCAAAAAATAGTGTACTTTTGACACCAAATAAGATCTTTTAAGAACTCATTCTTAACATCTTAGTAGCAGATTATTTGTGTTTATTTGCTTATGTTCCGAAGAGTGTCAAACGCATGTTCGTTTTATCCCACAAATGCTTAAAACAGTGCAAATATACTCCAAATAGAAAAATAGTGTACTTTTGGCACCAAATAAGAGTTTGATCCTTTGAGAATTCATTCTTAACGTCTTAGTTGCGTATTATATGTGTTTATTGTTGAAGTTCCTTTCGAGTGCAAATATAATGATAGTATAGCGACAGAAGTATGGCTGTCGAACCACAGGGACTGAGAAACAACGTAGTAAAACCTTTGACTCTTACAAATTACCATTAGTTAAAGACTCCTATGACTTAAAATGGGGGGTTTGAGTAATTTTGGAAAAGAAATAAAGAAAGACATAAAAGGGAAGCACTAAGACTATCCAGAAACAAACCTAAAACATGAAATTGGGTAGAAACATTTTTAGGACATAAATCTGACTTCAAATAAACAAAGGCCTTCCCTTAAACATTCCTGAATCAGTGATATGATCTTTTAACTTATCCCTTTCAAATGCACAACAAAGATGTTCACATATCTAGCATGGCATATAACTAGATTGTACGAATCCTCTCTTACTTTGCATGTTAGATGCATGGCATATACATAAAACTTACATTTGTAGGTGCAACCTAGCATGGCATATACTCAGATTTAGCACCTAGAAACTCATTAAGAACAAAGAGGATTATGAACATCACATGAACCCTAGAACATGGCATTTATCCTAGAACTTCATGGAATCAATTTACATGAATAGTTCTGAACCTAACCACATGTTGCTAATGAATGAAAGAAGATATGGCAGTCATCCTTATCATTCTCAACAGAAAGCAAACATAAACAAGGTAGCTAAGCTTGAAAAGATGTGCTTGAAATGATTGAAATAGAAAACTGATTCTAGCTTCCAAATGAAATTGATAAACTAAAACTGCATCATAACATTAATTCAATCATGTCTAGGGCTTCAAAGCAGCCCTAAGTATCCATAAAAACAAAATACATAAAAAGTCAGGAAAGCTAGAACTTAGAAACTGTTCAAGGCCGAAGACTCTTGCTCTCTCTCTAGATTCTCCTCCTCCTATTGAGTATTTGTCTCCTATTAAAAGTCTTAGAACTTATCTAACATCTGACACATTTACATCGTTGAATTGACTCTCATTTTTAGCTCACAACAACCAGCTTTTAGTATTGGAGTAACTGAAAACTAGCTGTTATCAGAATTTGTAACTGAACAGCTCTTCTTTATTCTGTCATAACTTCTTATCGAGGCCTCCGAATCATAAGCTGTAAAGACCATCAGAAAGAAGACTTCCATGGCTTTCCAACCATATATGGCCAATTTTCTAATTCATTCTAAGCACTTCGAAGAAAAGCTCGTAAGTTGGCTGTTTTGCAAGGGCCTTTTCTGGCGGATCTTGGGCCACTTGTTACAATATTCAAAATAAGATGATTTCTTCAAGCCCTTACTTTCATCCCGAAATACAATACAAACAACAAAATACCTTGTGATGCATAGAGATTTTAAGTCAAAAACCTAAGTAAAAGAGGGCACAAAAATATAACTTTATGCACTCAACATTTATTTGCTTAAGTTCCAAAGCCTGTCAAACTTACGCTCGTTTTATCCCACGAATGCTTAAAACAGTGCAAATACACTCCAAATAAAAAAATAGTGTACTTTTGGCACCAAATAAGCATTTGATGTTTTGAGAACTCATTCTTAAAGTCTTATTAGCGTATTAGATGTGTTTATATGCTGAAGTACCTAAGCGTGTCAAACTTATGCTCATTTTAACCCACAAATGCTTAAAACAGTGCAAATACACTTCAAAGAGAAAAATAGTGTACTTTTGACCTGCATAATGCTTTCGCTCTTTTGGACACTCATTATTAATATCTTAGTAGAGTATTATATGTGTTTATTCACTTAAGCTCCAAAGCGTGTCAAACGCACGCACATTTTAACCAATGAATGACTAAAATAGTGCAAATACACTCCAAATCGAAAAATAATCTACTTTTGACATGAAATAAGCATTTGGTCTTTTGAGAACTCATTTTTAACGTCTTAGTCGCGTATTATATCTGTTTATTTGTTCAAGTTCCAAAGCGTGTCAAACGCACGATCGTTTTATCGCCCGAAAGCTTAAAACAGTGCAAATACACCCCAAATCGAAAAATGGTGTACATTTAAAACACAAAATAAGCATTTGAACTTTTGAGAACTAATTCTTAATATCTTAGTAGCGTATTATATGTGTTTATTTGCTTATATTCCAAACCATGTCAAAACCAATCTCGTTTTACCCCACGAACGTTTAAAACAGTTCAACTACACTCCAAATCGAAAAATGGTGTACTTTTGACAAACATTTCTTTTGATCTTTCAGAAACTGCCTTTTAATGCTTATTAGTGTATTATATGTGTTTATTTTCTTATTGACCAAAACGTGTCAAACGCACGCTCGTTTTATCCCACAAAAGCTTAAAACAGTGCAAATACACTTTAAAACGAAAAATAGTGTACTTTTGACACAAATAACCATTTGATCTTTTGAGAACACATTCTTAATGTTTTACTAGCATATTATATTTGTTTATTTGCTTATGTTCTAAAACGCGTCAAACGCACGCTCATTTTAACGCACGAATGCTTAAAACAATGCAAATACACTCCAAATCGAAAAATAATGTAATTTTGACACAAAATAAGCATTTTATCTTTTGAGAACACATTGTTAATGTCTTAGTAGCACATTATATTTGTTTATTTGCTTAATTTCCAAAGCGTGTCAAACGCACGCTCATTTCAACCCACGAATGTGAAAAACAGTGCAAAGACACTCCAAATCGAAAAATAGTGTACTTTTGACAAAAAATATGCACTTGATCTTTTGATAACTCATTCTTAACATCTTAGTACATCTTATATGTGTTTATTTGCTTAAGTTCGAAAGTGTATCAAACGCACCCTCGTTTTATCCCACGAATGTTAAAAACAGTGCAAATACACTCCAAATAAAAAAATAGTGTACTTTTGACACAAAATAAGCATTTGAACTTTTGAGAACTAATTCTTAATTTCTTAGTAGCATATTATATGTGTTATTTTCTTAAGTTCCAAAGTGTGTCAAAGTTAAGCTCGTTTTACCCCACAAATGCTTAAAACAGTGCAAATACAATCCAAATTGAAAAATAGTGTACTTTTGACATCAAATAAGCATGTCATCTTTTGAAAACTCATTCTTAACATCTTAGTAGCGTATTGTATGTGTTTATTTGCTTAAGTTCCAAAGCGTGTCAAACACAGGCTCGTTTTATCCCACGAAAGCTAGAAACAACGCAAATACACTCCAAAACAAAAATAGTGTATTTTTGACACCAAATAAGCATTTGATCTTGTGAGACTCATTTTTAACGTCTTAGTAGCGTATTGTTGTATTTATTTGCTTATGTTCCAAAGAGTGTCAAACACACGCTCATATTATCCCAAAAACGTTTAAAACAATGCAAATACACACCAAATTGAAAAATAGTGTACTTTCAACACAAATTAAGCATTCGAACTTTTGAGAAGTAATTCTTAACAGCTTAGTAGCATATTATATGTGTTTATTTTCTTATGTTCCAAAGTGTGTCAAAAGCACGCTCGTTTTATCCCACGAATGTTTAAAATAGTTCAAATACACTCCAGAACGAAAAATGGTGTACTTTTAACAAATAATTCTTTTCATCTTTTGGAAACATATTTTTAATGCTTATTAGTGTATTATATGTGTTTATTTTCTTATGTTCTAAAGCGTGTCAAACGCACCCTCGTTTTATTCCACAAAACCTTAAAACAGTGCAAATACACTCCAAATCACTTGATCTTTTGAGTATAGTTTTGACAAAAAATAAGCACTTGATCTTTTGAAAACTCATTCTTAACGTCTTAGTAGCATCTTCTATGTGTTTATTTGCTTAATTTGGAAAGCGTATCGAATGCACACTTGTTTTATCCCCCGAATTCTAAAAACAGTGCAAATACACTCCAAATCATAAAAATAGTACACTTTTGACACCAACTAAGCATTTGATCTTTTGAGAACTCATTCTTAACATCTTATTAGCGTATTGTATGTGTTTATTTGATTAAGTTCCAAAGCGTGTCAAACACACGCTCGTTTTATCCCACCAACGCTTAAAACATTGCAAATACACCCCAAATTGAAAAATAGTGTACTTTTAACACAAAATAAGCAATTGATCTTTTGAGAACTAATTCTTAACGTCTTAGTTGTGTATTATGTGTGTTTATTTGCTTAAGTTCCAAAGCGTGTCAAAGTTACACTCGTTTTATCCCACAAATGCTAAAAACAATGCAAATCCACTCCAAATAAAAAAATAGTGTACCTTTGACATGAAAAAAGCATTTGATCTTTTAAGAACTCATTCTTAACGTCTTAGTAGTGTATTGTATGTGTTTATTTGCTTGAGTTCCAAAGTGTGTCAAACACACGCTCGTTTTATCCCACGAACGCTTAATACAGTGCAAATACACCGCAAATCAAAACATAGTGTACTTTTAACACAAATTAAGCATTCGAACTTTTGAGAACTAATTCTTAACGTCTTAGTAGCGTATTATATGTGTTTATTTGCTTGAGTTCCAAAGCATGTCAACGTTACGCTCGTTTTACCCCACACACGCTTAAAACAGTGCAAATACACTCCAAAATTGTAAAATAGTGTACTTTTGACATCAAATAACATTTAATCTTCTGAGAACTCATTCTTAACATCTTAGTAGAGTATTGTATGTGTTTATTTGCTTGAATTCCAAAGCGTGTGAAACACACACCAGTTTTATCCCACGAATGCAAAAAATAGTGCAATTACACTCCAAATCTAAAAATAGTGTACTCATGACAGCAAATAAGCATTTGATCCTTTGAGAACTCATTTTTAACGTCTTAGTAGCGTATTTTATGTGTTTATTTTCTTCAGTTCCAAAGCGTGTCAAACACACGCTCGTTTTATCCCACGAACGCTTAAAACAGTGCAAATACACCCTAAATTGAAAAATAGTGTACTTTTAACACAAAATAAGCATTTGAACTTTTGAGAACTAATGCTTAACATCTTAGTAGCGTATTATGTGTTTATTTGCTTATGTTCTAAAGCGTGTCAAAAGCAAGCTCATTTTACCCCACGAATGTTTCAAACAGTTCAAATACTCTTCAAATAAAAAAATGGTGTACTTTTGACAAATAATTCGTTTGATCTGTTGGAAACTTATTTTTAATGCTTATTAGTGTATTATATGTGTTTATTTTCTTATGTTCCAAAGCGTGTCCAACGCACGCTCGTTTTATCCCGCAAAAGCTTAAAACAGTGCAAATACACTTTAAATCGAAAAATACTGTAGTTTTGACAAAAAATAAGCACTTGATCTTTTGATAACTCATTCTTAACACCTTAGTAGCATCTTATATGTGTTTATTTGCTTAAGTTCGAAAGCGTATCAAACGCACCATCGTTTTATCCCACGAATGTTAAAAATAGTGCAAATACACTCCAAATAAAAAAATAGTGTACTTTTGACACCAAATAAGCATTTGATCTGTTGAGAACTCATTCTTAATGTCTTAGTAGCGTATTGTATGTGTTTATTTGCTTAAGTTCCAAAGTGTGTCACACACGCTCGTTTTATCCCACGAACGCTTAAAACAGTGGAAATACACCCGAAATTGAAAAATAGTGTACTTTTAACAAAAAATAAGCATTTGAACTTTTGAGAACTAATTCTTAACGTCTTAGTAGCGTATTATGTGTGTTCATTTGCTTAAGTTCCAAAGCGTGTCATGTCATATCCCGGCCCGGGGTGGACCACTTCCCGGGCCCGCTCCACCACCGTAGCATGATATTGTCCGCTTTGGGCCCTAACCACGCCCTCACAGTTTTGTTTCTGGGAAATCACAAGCAACTTCCCAGTGGGTCACCCATCACGGAAGTGCTCTAGCCCCTTTCTCGCTTAACTTCAGAGTTCCTACAGAACCAGAAGCTAGTGAGCTCCCAAAAGGCCTCGTGCTAGGTAGGGATGGGATATACATTTAAGGATCACTTCCCTGGGCGATGTGGGATGTTACATGTCAAAGTTACGCTTGTTTTATCCCACAAATGCTTAAAACAGTGCAAATACACTCCAAATCGAAAAATATTGTACTTTTCACTTCAAATAAGCATTTGATCTTTTGAGAACTCATTCTTATCGTCTTAGTAGCATATTGTATGTGTTTATTTTCTTAAGTTCCAAAGCATGTGAAACACACACTCGTTTTATCCCACCAACGCTTAAAACAATGCAAATACACCCCAAATCGAAAATTAGTATACTTTTAACACAAAATAAGCATTTGACCTTTTAAGAACTAATTCTTAACGTTTTAGTAGCGTATTGTATGTGTTTATTTTCTTCTGTTCCAAAGCGTGTGAAAAGCACGCTCGTTTTATCCCACGAATGTTTAAAACAGTTCAAATACACTCCACATCGAAAAATGGTATCTTTTTGACAAATAATTCTTTTGATCTCTTGGAAACTTATTTTTAATGCTTATTAGCGTATTACATGTGTTTATTTGCTTATGTTCCAAAGTGTGTCAAACGCACGCTCGTTTTATCCCACAAAAGCTTAAAACAGTGCAAATGCACTTTAAATCGAAAAATAGTGTACTTTTGACACAAATTAGCATTTGATCTTTTGAGAACTTATTCTTAACATCTTACTAGCGTATTATATTTGTTTATTTGCTTAAGTTCGAAAGCGTGTCAAACGCACGCTCGTTTTAACCCACGAATTCTTAAAACAGTGCAAATACACTCCAAATAGAAAAATAATTTCATTTTGACACTAAATAAGCATTTTATCTTTTGAGAACTCATTCTTAACGTCTTAGCAGGGTATTATATGTGTTTATTTGCTTAAGTTCCAAAGTGTGTCAAACGCACGCTCGTTTCATCCCACGATTGTGAAAAACAGTGCAAAGACACTCCAAATCGAAAAATAGTGTACTTTTAACGCCAAATAGGCATTTGATCCTTTGAGAACTCATTCTTAACGTCTTAGTAGTGGGTTATTTATGTTTATTTGCTTAAGTTCCGAAGCGTGTCAAACGCACGCTCGTTTTGTCCCACAAATGCTTAAAACAATGCAAATACACTTTAAATCCAAAAATACTGTACCCTTGACACAAATAAGCATTTAATCTTTTGAGAACTCATTCTTCACGTCTTACTAGCATATTATATTTGTTTCTTTTCTTAAGTTCCAAAGCGTGTCAAACGCACGCTCGTTTTAACCCACAAATGCTTAAAACAGTGCAAATACACTCCGAATCGAAAAATAATGTAATTTTGACAGAAAATAAGCATTTTATCTTCTAAGAACTCATTCTTAACGCCTTAGTAACGTACTATATGTGTTTAACGCATGCTCATTTCAACGCATGAATGCGTAAAACAGTGCAAAGACACTCCACATCGAAAAATAGTGTATATTTGATGCCAAATAAGCATTTAATCCTTTGAGAACTCATTCTTAACGTCTTAGTAGCGGATTATTTATGTTTATTTGCTTAAGTTCCGAAGCGTGTCAAACGCACCCTCGTTTTATCCCACAAATGGTTAAAACAGTGCAAATACACTCCAATTAGAAAAATAGTGTACGTTTGACACCAAATAAGCGTTTGATCTTTTGAGAATTCATTCTTAAAACAGTATAAATACACTCGAAATCGAAAAATAGTGTAGTTTTTACAAAAAATGAGCACTTGATCTTTTGAGAACTCATTCTTAACGTCTTAGTAGCATCTTATATATGTTTATTTGCTTAAGTTCTGTTGTGCTCCTTTCAAGTGTAAATATAAGGATAGTATAATGGCACAAGTAAGGGTGTCGAACCACAGGGACTAATTAGACCTCTACAATTACTAGCTTTATGTGAACCCTAAAGAAAATGCAAATGAAAACTGAATTTAGATTTTTGTTTTGAAAGCTAAAGTAACTTAAAATGCAGGACAAGATAAAGATGAATGATAGACTGGTTCAGAAACGATGGGAATGGAACTAGGAATATCGATTTCACCATTACAAGCGAATTCAATGAAAATTTAGTCAAAACGTATTCAACTCTCCAATCTGCAACTAGGGTTCATTTTACTTATTTATGATCATCCATTTGATGTGTGGTTGTGATCAAGTACTCCTAATTTGAAACCTAGTTGTGATGTTCAACTTAGATTACCAATTAAGAATCCATTAAGAACAAGAAAACTTCAAAGAACCAAAGAAATCACATGGCAGGATGTTTGCATAGCAGTTTCTTCATTCATTCACATGTCCACCAAGATTAAGCATGATGTGTACTATAACCTTGATCAAATAATTCATAAGCAGCCCTAATGGTGATCAAACATTACGATTAACAAACAAATTTTACTATAAAATCAGTGAATGAAACCAGAACACAGATTGGTAATTTGAATACTTTAACATAATAACATAGAGTAGGTTTGCAAGGCTACATCGAAATCCCCAACTATGAACCTAATTACACAACATGATTACAAAATATATAAATATCAAGAACAACATGAGTGAAATTAAAGTTCATAGAAGAAACCCCTTTGAAGCATTTATGATGTTGAACTTCTCCAAGAACAGCACGCTGCATGGTTTCTTTGGTGGCTGCGAATGGTGGATAGAGAAAGGATTTTGTTTCTGGAAGAAAGTCCAAAGAAAGAGAAAAGAGAGAGTTATGGGCATCCCCAAGGGGAAGCTTATGTAAAAGTGGCTGAAACTCTCAGTTTTATAAGGTTAAAGAGGCTGTTATAGAATGCCAAGACATCCCAGTAATGGAGCATTTATTTCAGACTTTTTTTGCTCTTATGTGCCTCTTAAAGGGCCATATTCATCACCATATTTAATTGTACACTTTGAATTTCTCTCTACATCATAATCCTTATTCAATTCTCCACTTTCAGCACCATTTTGCCTTATTTACCCTCAAATGAATCCAAAATACAATTAACTGCAAATTAACACAAAAGAGAGTAAAACGCAACCAGTTTAACTCCAAAATATCACAAATAGACTAGGAATGCAAGGTATAAATGTATGAAATATATGAGTTATCAAGTTCGACAGAGTATCAAACGCACGCTCGTTTTATCCCACGATTGCTAAAAACAGTGCAAATACACTTCAAATCAAAAAATTGTGTACTTTTGACACCAAATAAGAATTTGATCTCTTGAGAACTCATTCTTAACGTCTTAGTAGCGTATTGTATGCATTTATTTGCTTAAGTTCCAAAGCGTGTCAAACACACGCCCGTTTTATCCCACGAACACTTAAAACAGTACAAATGCACCCCAAATCGAAAAATAGTGTACTTTTAACACAAAATAAGCATTTGAACATTTGAGAACCAATTCTTAACGTCTTAGTAGCGTATTATATGTGTTGACTTGCTTATGTTCCAAAGCGTGTCAAAAGCACGCTCGTTTTATCCCACGAATGTTTAAAACAGTTCAAATACACTCCAAATCGAAAAATGGTGTACTTTTGACAAATAATTCTATTGATCTTTTGGAAACTAATTTTTAATGCTTACTAGCATATTATATGTGTTTATTTGCCTATGTTCTAAAGCGTGTCAAACGCAAGCTCGTTTTATCCCGCAAAAGCTTAAAACAGTGCAAATACACTTTAAATCGAAAAATACTGTACTTTTGACACAAATAAGCATTTGATCTTTTGAGAACTCATTCTTAACGTCCTACTAGCATATTATATTTGTTTATTTGCTTAAGTTCCAAAGCGTGTCAAACGCACGCTCATTTTAACCCACAAATGCTTAAAACAGTGTAAATACACTCCAAATCGAAAAATAATGCAATTTTGACACAAAATAAGCATTTTATCTTCCGAGAACTCATTCTTAACATCTTAGTAATGTACTATATGTGTTTATTTGCTTAAGTTCCAATGCGGGTCAAATGCATGCTCGTTTCAACCCACGAATGCGAAAAACAGTGCAAAGACACTCCACATCGAAATATAGTGTACTTTTGACACCAAATAAGCATTCGATCCTTTGAGAACTCATTCTTAATGTCTTAGTAGCAGATTATTTGTGCTTATTTTCTTAAGTTCCGAAGCGTGTCAAACGCACGTTCGTTTTATCCCACAAATGCTTAAAATAGTGCAAATACACTCCAAATCGAAAAATATTGTACTTTTAACACCAAATAAGCATTTTACCCTTTGAGAACTCACTCTTCAAGTCTTAGTAGTGATGTGAAATATTCTAACACTCAAATTAAAACCTTATGATTGTAGTATATGAAAGTAGGGATCGTTCTAGGCCGGGCATTAGTAGGGATGCTAATCTACTCAATTTAAACTTTAAAACACTAAACTAGACTCAAAAACAGAAAAATAGACTCTTATGACTCAAAACTGACCAAATTGACTCAAAACACACAAACTAAGCTAAATAGAATCAAACCAGATACCAGAGAGGGATTTGGACGAATTATAAACTAACTTGACTCAAAATACTAAATGGGGACAGATTTGAACGAATTTAACAAAACTAAAACACAAATAAGAACTAAGGTGGTTTTTGGACGAATTTGACAAAACTAAGTAAATTTCAGCAAACAAAGTAAGTTAAAACGAAATTAAGGTGAAGTCATGGGTGAAAAGCTAGTTAGAGGATCCTTCTCCACACATGAAACATATGCAACATAAATCAATTTCCAGTTATTCTTTCTATAAACCATGAATGACAATGCCCCAAATTAATTGTGAATGCACTAATTAACTCTCAGATTTTCCTTAATTCATTGAATTGGATGGAATACGCATCGGCAATCAAATTATTTTTATCAAGTTCCCTATATGAACTGCATGATAGAGATACATTCAAAGATCATTAAGTTCTATGAAAATTATAAGCATCGACATGACATTCGTAACTATGGAAAGCATGATACTCCTGCCATGGATTCACCTCTAACTAAGAAAACTTAGTTACACATGTTCATAACAATTGGAAAGCAATCTGAAATAAACATTGAAACTAAAACAAGGGAAGAAAGTGTTGGAAGTATGCCCACAAAGCCACTCATTTGATGTAATAGCTTTTGGAATACTTATTGTATTAGACTATAATATGTTTAATGAAGGGCAAAGCTTATTGTTAATCACTATTTATTGTATCATGTGTTTAAGCAATAAGGGAATCCAAGGAATATATTTAATCTAAGAGAGAAGTGATCTAAGTAAGTTAGATTAATGAGACCTTTCTCTTATGAACATTCCTAAAACGTTCCTAGCCATAGGATTGCCAATTGGGCATTGACAATCCACTAAGGTTAGTGTGTGTTATGTTAACTCAAGCGTGAGTATGACTAGTCTCAAGTCATTTAGTGTTGGACACTGAGACAAACACATAGGTGCTCAAAAGGTAATCGAGTACACTGAACAACGATCAAAAGAGAGTTCGAACATACATGTCATGTAAGAACTCGTAAGTTGCAATATGCAAAGTAGTCATTTGACCTGAGGCATCATTGATGTCTAATGGTTAGGTCCTTGATCTTTGATTATGTCAAAGGCATTCCATTGAGAGTGTCCACGACATTGTTGGGGTCAAGCTATCTAGTCATGTAGGCATGTGAATGCACAACAAGGGATCTCTAACCTTCCATGGTGGAAGGTGAATACTCTGAGATATGATTCGAGAGTCTTTGGCCAAAGCATACGAATATGATTTAGGAAGCATGTTCCAAATCATATTCAATTGATTCATATAGAGAAGTATCACATTGGATAGTAGACATGAAACAAACTATCACTCAAACAATGTGATCAAGAGTATTGTATTAGAGAAGGACCGTATTGCATTGTAATTGTAACTGGATAGGTTCTCCAACCACTTCTACTTAGCTTGGGTAGCCATGACATACTGCTAGGTGTCACTCATGGTTTGTGGAAGCCCTGAGGATTAGCAAACACTAATATTCATCAAAGGGAGAATTGAAATGTAGTTTCAATTCACAATCGATCGTTAAGAGTAACAATCGCCCACTGCCTCGCTAATTGGAACCTAATGGATCGTACACCGAGTAAGGATGAAAGTGAAGAAATATAAATGAGATGGATAAGCAATTAAATAGTTTAATTGAGAATGGTCAAGATTAATTAATTAGTTAATTAATCTTACGAAAGGTTCGTATTGGGCTTTTAAGTTCGTTTTGGGTTTCGGGGCCCAAAAGGGTTTTTGGCCCACAATGCCCATTATGTTTAAGTTGTATGACAACTAAAACAAAATGGGCAATTAGCCCAATAACAAAGACAAGGCCGGCCATAAGGGTGAGTGGAAGCAATCTTGATTTAATTGCAAGTTTGCCACTCACATGTGATGTAGTATAAAGTCAACTTTATAGCTTTGACTCACTTAGGGTTTTCTTGAGAAAAAGAAGAGAAATATTTTCTCTCTTTTTCTCCATAGAGGCCGGCCACTTAGGGGAGGGATAGCTAGCAATCTTTCTTCCTCTAAGTCATCCATTTCATCTTCACACGTCATCCTTGGTGTGGAGACTTAGAGACACCAAACCTTTGGTGTTTTTGGAGATCCTTTCCTCACATCTTCAAGGAGCAAAGGAGTAACAAAAGGAAGTAAATCACAAGGAAGATCCAAGGAGCTAGGAGGTGACTTGAAGGCCCTCCACTTGGGTGAATCCCTTGTGTAAACAAGGATGAGCTTCAAGGGTAATGAATCTCAAAATCCTTTCTTCTCTTTAATGTTGTTAAAGAGTCTTGTGGTTCACCATTCACTAGGCTTTGAAAGTCATGGGTTTTAGAATTGTTTTTTAATGCATGCCTACTTTAAAGTGTTATTAGTTTGCATATGTGTTCAAATATTCTCACATGTTCTTAGCTAGGACAAATTTTTTCCTTAAAGTGGTATCAGAGCCTAGGTCTAGTTTATGGTGAATCCTTTTGGGTTTTGTGTTTTTCATGGTTTGTGATTTAAATGTTGTAAATGTTAAAAGCTTTGTTCTTGCTTCTGAATATAAATTTTGCTTGAAAATTTAGCATCTCAAATGTTGTAGATGTAGTTCATTTAAGCATGAATATTGGAACTAAAATTTGGTGCCATGAATGTGGGGAAATTCGGCCAAATCCAAAGGGTGGATTTTTGGGTTCTTGTTTGTCTTATTAAAATTGTTTTAAAGTGACTTTTGGAACCCCTAAGTACTCTAGGATGTTAACCCTCTTTTATGTAGTGAAAATTTGAGTTTTATTGAGTGAAAATGTTCATGGAGCTCTTATGGGTTTTTCATGAGTGTTCTTCAATGTTCTTGTTGTGTTCTTCATGTTCATAACATGAACAAAGTTTGGGAGTTTTTGATTCAAAATTTTCTCAAAGATTTGTTTGAAATTTGTTTGTGATTGGTGATGTAAGTTGATTTGTACTTTTCACTATTCAATCACACTATTCACACATCACCACCATACCAATCACTTTATCAAATTTAAAACTTGCACTTCAATCACCCACACACTCTTTACATCACTCCATAACCGGCCACCCTATAAAGTAGGGTACTTTTGGGGCTTTTATGCAATTACATAAAGTTTTGATACTTTTGTGTATTTGTACTTTGGCCCAAAAGTTTACGTTTTTATGTAAAGGCCCAAAATTACTAAAGGACAAATTGTTTTGCTCCTTTAATGAAGTTTTTGTGATTGTTGAAATTTTTGGGTTCTAGTTGTAATTACATGAAGTTGTGGACTCTTGTGTTTTTACAAAGTGACCCCAAAAGTTTATGTTTTAGCATAGTGGCCCAATAGTTGAGGTCATTGTTTTTCGGCCCAAAATATGGTGAGAACAAAATGGTTTTGTCTCTTTAATGAGAATTGGATTTTCATTTCATTTAGTTCCATTTGAATCAATTCTATGAATCTGAAAACCAATTGTTTAAGTTGCTTTCTTAGTTAATGTGATTGATTAAGTTGTATGACAACTTATTGACTAAATACCCAAGAGGGCCCAAACAGCCCATAACCTTAAGGAGGCCGGCCATATAGAGAAGAAGAGGGTTTGTGGTTCTTTTAGTCACTTAATTGAAGGGACTATATAAAGAACTTTATAGCCAAAATTCATTTAGGGTTTCTTTTGGAGAAAATTGGAGAGAACATGTCTCTCCCTTTCTCTCTAGGAGGCCGGCCCCCTTGGAGGGGATTAGCTAGCAATCCTTCCTCCTCCAAGGTCACTCATCTTCTTCCTTCACCATCCTTGGTGTCGAAAATTAGAGGTTTCCTACCTTGGGGACTTTTGGAGAATCAATTCTTCCATCCATATCCATGGAGCCAAGGAGCAAGGAGACAAAGGAAAGAAGGCCCTCACATGGGTGATTAACCTTTGCTAAGCAAAGAGGTGCTTCAAAGGTATAAAAGTTTCTCAACTCCTTTCTTTAAGATTTGAGTTGAGTCATGGTTCACCATAACTACTAGGCTTTGAATTTCATGGGTAATGTTTTGTTTTGAGTGCATACAAGCATGATTCCGCCTTTAATTGTTAATTGCATGCCATAGATGTTGCTCAAATGAACATGTTTTTCACAAATTTTCCTTCATATCAAACATACGCTTGTTTTATCGCCCGAATCCTTAAAACAGTGCAAATACACTCCAAATTGAAAAATAGGTTACTTTTCACACCAAATAAGCATTTCATCTTCTGAGAACTCATGCCTAACATCTTAGTAGCGTATTAGGTGTGTTTATATGCTTAAGTTCCAAAGCGCGTCAAACGCACACTCGTTTTATCCTTTGAATGCTTAAAACAGTGCAAGTACACTTCATAAACAAAAACTCTGTACTTTTGACACAAATAATGTCACAGCCCGTCCCGGAATTATTTTATCGAGGACGTGAAATGACGGGATTGCCCTAATGGTTGCTAAGGTGTGTGACATTTATATGTGATTAATAAGTTATAACCCTAAGTTTTTTTTGGAAGAATAATTGGAAATTATTGTGTTTTATTATATTTTTGGGGTTAGGGTTGTACTGGACCACACATACCTAACCTACCCTCACTCTCTCTCTCTCTCTCCCTCTCGGTTTACCCCTCCCCGTGTACTGTTCATGTATGGATGAAGTTGGAACTCGTCCATTTCTTCACAGATCGACGTCAAAAAGGTAAGATTCTTGATCCTTGCAACCTTATGAGCATTTTGGTACCAACTTTGGAACTTGTAACCCTCGGATTAGGCGAGAAACCCTAACCCCGAAAATGTGCACTGTTCATGCACACGTAAAACCTTGCATTTCAAGGAATTTCAAGCTCACAGTGAGCTTAAGGAGGTCCTCACGAGTCTCGGGGTACTTTGTTGGTACAGTTTGGACGTCGGAGGACCGAGATCGAAGGTTTCTAAAGTTTACCGAGCTATCGAGCTTTCTCAGGTAAAATCTAGTGATTTTCAAGCCCTGAAACTTGTTTAGATGTGTTCTACATGCTTAGAGCTTCATTTTGGTATCAATTTCATGAAAAATGGATGAAAAATGAGTGAGAAACCATAGTTGGAAAAATTACCCAGAAACCAGCGAAGTCACCGGCGGCCGGCGAGTTGTCGGAGAAGAAGACAGAATATTCCGTCAGTTTGGACAGAATATTCCTGAGGCCGTCGGTTAAATCTAACGGATGCCGTTAGCAGTTAACGGAATATTCCTGACGCCGTTTGGTCTGTCGTCCGTGTGCTTGGCACGTGACCGCGCGTGGGGGCGCGTGGGTCCGTGCCATTCCCGGTGGGTGGGGGCGCGTGACTGGTCCAAAAATTATTTTAAAAATATAGGGATGTTTGTGAGGTTGTGTAGATCACGTTGGTATATTCAAACACCCCAATTAAGCATCATATGAGAAGTTATTTTGGATTGTTGGTTATGTGCTCTAAATAACGTTATTATAGTTGTTTCACATATAGGTGAGACTTATCCCGAGGACGAGCACAATCAAAGGCGTCACGGGGGTTACGACCCTTCGACATACCAGTGAGTGGACAGTTGCTTTCTTTATATACCTATATACTTACTGATTTTCCCAGAAATTGAATTTAATTGAAAGTATGTTTTAAAATACCATGCATATAATTGATATGAATTATACGAATGTAGTAATGGTGCGGTGGACGCACAGGCAAGATCGAAGGGAAATGGAAAGTTGGAAATGGAAATGGAAGATCGTAGGGAAGCATTTCTTGCCAGGGAATTTCAAGCTCACAGTGAGCTTAAGGAGGTCCTCATGAGCCTCGGGGTACTTCGTTGGTAGAGTTTGGACGTCGGAGGACCGAGATCGAAGGTTTCTAAAGTTTTCCAAGCTATCGAGCTTTCTCAGGTAAAATCTAGTGATTTTCAAGCCTTGAAACTTGTTTAGATGTGTTCTACATGCTTAGAGCTTCATTTTGGTACCAATTTCATGAAAAATGGATGAAAAATGAGTGAGAAACCATAGTTGGAAAAATTACCCAGAAACCGACGAAGTCACCGGCGGCCGGCGAGTCGCCGGAGAAGAAAACGGAATATTCCGTCAGTTTGGACGGAATATTCCTGACGCCGTCAGTTAAATCTAATGGATGCTGTTAGCAGTTAACGGAATATTCCTGACGTCGTCTGGTCTGCTGTCCGTGTGCCTGGCACGTGACCGCGCGTGGGGGCGCGTGACTGGTCCAAAAATTATTTTAAAAATATGGGGATGTTTGTGAGGTTGTGTAGATCACGTTGGTATATTCAAACACCCCAATTGAGCATCGTATGAGAAGTTATTTTGGATTGTTGGTTATGTGCTCTAAATAACGTTATTATAGTTGTTTCGCATATAGGTGAGACTTATCCCAAGGACGAGCACAATCAAAGGCGTCACGGGGGTTACGACCCTTCGACATACCAGTGAGTGGGCAGTTGCTTTCTTTATATACCTATATAGTTACTGATTTTCCCAGAAATCGAATTTAATTGAAAGTATGTTTTAAAATGCCATGCATGTTTTAAAATGCCATGCATATAATTGATATGAATTATACGAATTGATATATGATGCATATGTATGAAATGGTGCGGTGGACGCACAGGTAAGTATCAGGTGAGCTATGTTGTGTTGATGATGTGATTTGTGATGAGAGCTCATAACCTGCACCGCTGGTGTTAGTGCTTATGTTGATATTCACCTCCCGCACCGCACGCTCCCTTGGATCCAAGTAGGTGTAAGTCCTGTCGTACAGACCACTTCTGTGGTTCCGACTCGTAGGTAACCTGCGATACGTGGCACAGCTATTTGATGAGAGTTGCACTAGAGCGTATTATTACACCAAGTCATGTCGTACATACCACTTTTGTGGTTCCGACTCGTGTGCAGGCATAGGTATTGAGCTATATGATTAGCCGTACAGGACCACTGTAGGGTTTCCGGCTGATTTATTATTCTACCTGATATATATTTGCATATCCTCACTATGTTTTGATGCATATGGCATGGCATACTTTCATATTATGGATTTTGAATGATGATTTGAGAAAATGTTGAGATATATATGCTATATGCTATTTTCTGGGAAAGTATACAGGTTTTACAGTGAGGGGTTATATATGTTGATAAAGGAAATGTTTTGAAAGCTTTGTTTTACTGACCCACTCAACTTTGTTTTACACCCCTCCAGGTTATAGTTATGAGTGCTTGGTGGCTCACGAGGATCCCCACGGCTGTTCTGACAGACTTCACATGTGTAGGACTCACCTTCGGGTGCTGTAATTTAGTAATTGTCTTACTAGACTGCATTTAGAATCTTATGCTCTGATTGTGTGTATTTCACACTTAAACTCTCGCTAGCATGTCATTTGAATGGTACTGCTAGTATTCGGCTTTTAGTCTTTCATAACTCTATTATCTTATTGCTTCCGCATTGCGTTTTGGTTACGTCACGTTTGTGATGGCCAGCACGCCCTGATTTCCAGGTCGGGGTGTGTCAAATAATGCTTTTGATCTTTTGGACACTCATTGTTAATGTCTTAGTAGAGTATTATATGTCTTTATTTGCTTAAGCTCAATTGCGTGTCAAACGCATGCACGTTTTATCCCACGAATGCTTAAAACAGTGCAAAAAAACTCTAAATAAAAAAATATTGTACTTTTGACCCCAAATAAGCGTTTGATCTTTCGAGAACTCATTCTTAATGACTTAGTAGCGTATTGGATGTGTTTATATGCTTAAGTTCCCAACTGTGTCAAACGCACGCTCGTTTTAACACACAAATGCTTAAACCAGTGTAAATACACTCCAAATTTAAAAATAATGTACTTTTCACACAAAATAAGCATTTGATCTTTTGAGATCTCATTCTTAACATCTTAGTATCGTATTGTATGTGTTTAATTGCTTAAGTTCCGAAGCGTGTCAAACGTACGCTCGTTTTAACCCACTAATGCTTAAAACAGTGCAAATACACTCCAAATTGTAAAATAGTGTACTTTTGACCCCAATTAAGCGTTTGATCTTTCGAGAACTCATTCTTAACGTTTTAATAGCGTAATATTTGTGTTTATTTGCTTAAGTTCCAAAGCGTGTCAAACGCACGCTCATTTTATCCCTCGAATGCTTAACATAGTGCAAATATTCTCCATGTCAAAAAATAATGTACTTTTGACACCAAATAAGCATTTGATCTTTTGAGAACTCATTCTTAACGTCTTAACAGTGGATTATTTGTGTTTATTTGCTTAAGTCCTGATGCGTGTTAAACGCATGCTCATTTTATCCCACAAATGTTTAAAACAGTGCAAATATACTACAAATCGAAAAATAGTGTACTTTTGACACCAAATAAGCGTTTGATTTTTTGAGAATTCAACCTTAAAACAGTGTAAATACACTCTCAATAAAAAACTTGTGTAGTTTTGACAACAAATAAGCACTTGATCTTTTGAGAACTCATTCTGAACATCTTAGTAGCGTATTATATGTGTTTATATGCTTATGTTCCAAAGAATGTCAAATGCATGCTCGTTTTATCCCACGAATCCTTAAAACAGTGCAAATACACCTCAAATAAAAAATTAGTGTACTTTTGACACCAAATAAGCATTTCACCTGTTGAGAACTGATTCTTAATGTCTTAGGAGCGTATTAGATGTGTTTATTTGTTTATGTTCCAAAGCGTGTCAAACGCACGCTCATTTTATTCCACGAATCCTTAAAATAGTGCAAATACACTGCTAATAAAAAATTATTGTACTTTTGCTACCAAATAAGCATTTCACCTATTGAGAACTCATTCTCAATGTCTTAGTAGCATATTCTATGTGTCTGTTTTTTTATGTTCCAAAGCGTGTCAAACGCATGCTTGTTTTATCCCACAAAAGCTTAAAACAGTGCAAATACACTATAAATAAAAAAATAGTGTACCTTTGACACAAAATAAGCATTTGATGTTTGGAGAACTACTTCTTAACATCTTACTAGTGTAGTATATTTGTTTATTTGCTTAAGTTCCAAAGCGTGTCAAACGCACGCTCGTTTTATCCCACGAACGCTTAAAACAGTGCGAATTCACCCCAAATCGAAAAATAGGGTACTTTTAACACAAAATAAGCATTTGAACTTTTGCGAACTAATTCTTAACATCTTAGTAGCGTATTATATGTGTTTATTAGACTATGTTCCAAAGCGTGTCAAATGCACGCTCGTTTCTTCCCACGAATGTTTAAAACAGTTCCAAATACACTCCAAATCGAAAAATGGTGTACTTTTGACAAATAATTCTTTTCATCTTTTGGAACCTCATTTTGAATGCTTATTGGCGTATCAAACGTGTCAAAGCGTGTCAAACGCACGCTCATTTTATCCCCCAAAAGCTTAAAACAATTCAAATAAACTTTAAATCGAAAAATTGTGTACTTTTGACACAAATACGCATTTGATCTTTTGAGAACTCATTCTTAACATCTTACTAGTGTATTATATTTGTCTAATTGCGCTTAAAACAGTGCAAATACACTCCAAATCGAAAAATAATGTCATTTTGGCAGAAAATAAGCATTTTATTCTTTGAGAACTCATTCATAATGTCTTAGTAGTGTATTATATGCGTTTATTTGCTTAAGTTCCAAAGCAAGTCAAACGCACTTTCGTTTTATCCCACAAATGGTTAAAACAGTGCAAATACACTCGAAATCGAAAAGTAATGGAATTTTGACACAAAATAAGCATTTGAACTTTTGAGAACTAATTCTTAACGTCATAGTAGCATATTTGCTTTAGTGCCAAAGCGTCTCAAACTTACGCTTGTTTTAACCCACGAATGATTAAAACATTGCAAATACAGTTCAAATCGAAAAATAGTGTACTTTTGACACAAAATAAGCATTTGACCTTTTGAGAACTCATTCCTAACATCTTAGTAGCGTATTAGGTGTGTTTATATGCTGAAGTTCCAAAGCGTGTCAAACGCACTCTCGTTTTATCCCACGAATGCTTAAAACAATGCAAATACACTCAAAAAGAAAAACTCTGTACTTTTGACACAAATAATGCTTTTGATCTTTTGGACACTCATTGTTAATGTCTTAGTAGAGTATTATATGTCTTTATTTTCTTAAGCTCAAAAGCGTGTGAAACGCACGCTCGTTTTGTCGCACGAATGCTTAAAACAGTGCAAATACACTCCAAATCGAAGAATAGTGTACTTTTGACACGAAATAAGCATTTGACCCTTTGAGAACTCATTCATAAAGTTGTATTAGCATATTAGATGTGTTTATATGCTTTAGTTCGTACGTGTGTCAAACACATGCCCGTTTTAACCCACGAATGCTTAAAACAGTGCAAATAAACTTCAAGTGAAAAATAGTGTACTTTTGACCCAAATAATGCTTTTGATCTTTTGGACACTCATTATTAAAGTCTTAGTAGAGTATTATGTGTCTCTATTTTCTTAAGCTCCAAAGCGTGTCAAACGCACGCACACACGTTTTTGACCTAGGAACGCTAAAAACAGTGCAAATATACTCCAAATGAAAAAATAGTGTACTTTGGACACCAAATAAGCATTTGATCTTTGAGAACTCATTCTTAACGTCTTAGTAGCGTATTATATGTGTTTATTTGCTGTACTTTTGACCCCAAATAAGCATTTGATCTTTTGAGAACTTTTTCTTAACATCTTTGTAGCGCATTATTTGTGTTTATTTCCTTAAGTTCCAAAGTGTGTCAAACGCACCCTAGTTTTATCCCCCGAATGCTTAAAACATTGCAGATACACTCAAAATCGAAAAATAGTGCACTTTTGACACCAAATAAGCATTTGATCTTTTGAGAAGTCATTCTTATTGGTAGCGTATTATATGTGTTTATTTACTTAAGTTACAAAGCGTGTCTAACTTACGTCTGTTTTATCTCCCGAATGCTTAAAACAGTGCATATACACTCAAAATCGAAAAATTGTGTACTTTTAACCCCAAATAAGCATTTGATCTTTTGAGAACTCATTCTTAACATCTGAGTAGCATATTATTTGTGTTTATTTGCTTAAGTTCCAAAGCATGTCGAATGCAAGCTCGTTTTAACACACGAATGCTTAAAATAGTGCAAATATTCTCCAAGTCGAAAAACAGGGTACTTTTGACACCAAATAAGCATTTGATGTTTTGAGAACTCATTCTAAACGTCTTAATAGTGGATTATTTGTGTTTATTTGCTTAATTCCCGATGCGTGTCAAACGAACGCTCGTTTTATCCCACAAATGCTTAAAACAGTGCAAATACACTACAAATAAAAAAATAGTATACTTTTGACACCAAATAAGCATTTGATCTTTTGAGAACTCATTCCTAATGTCTTAGTAGCGCATTATATGTGTTTACTTGCTTAAGTTCCAAAGCGTGTCAAACGCACACTCGTTTTATCGACCGAATGCTTAAAATATTGCAAATACACTCTAAATCGAAAAACAGGTTACTTTTGACAAAAAATAAGCATTTGATCTTTTGGGAACTCATTCTTATCATCTTCGTCCCACATTAGATGTGTTTATTTGCTTAAGTTCCAAGGCGTGTCAAACGCACGCTCGTTTTATCCACCGAATTCTTAAAATAGTGCAAATACACACAAATAAGCATTTGATCTTTTGAGAATTCATTCTTAACATCTTAGTAGTGTATTATATGTGTTTATTTGCTTAAGTTCCAAAGCATGTCAAACGCACGCACGTTCTAACCCACGATTGCTTAAAACAATGCAAATACACTCCAAATCGAAAAATAGTATACTTTTGACACCAAATAAGCAGTTGATCTTTTGAGAACTCATTCTTAACATCTTAGTAGAATATTATACGGGTTTATTTGCTTAAGATCCAAAGCGTGTTAAACGCATGCTCATTTTATCCCACGAATGCTTAAAATAGTGCAAATACACTCCAAATCGAAAAATTGTGCACTTTTGGCACCAAATAAGCATTTGATCTTTTGAGAACTCATTCTTAACATCTTACTAGCATATTATATGTTTTTATTTGCTTAAGTTCGAAAGCGTGTCAAACGCAGGTGATGCGATGTAAAACAGCACACAAATTTAACCCTCTTGTTGATAGTTGTAGTAAGATGCAAGTATGGATCGTTCTAGGCCAGGGATTAGGAGGGATTGCTAATCTATGTAAAACTGACTGAAAAACACACAATAAGACTTAAAAACACTTAACAAGACTCACAAGACTCACAAGACTCAAAACAAACTTAAAAGACTCAAAACAGCTTAAAACAGCCAAATAGAATCAAAACCGACACTAGGGAGTACTTTGGACGAATTCCTAACTTTACTTGTATCAAAACACTGAAAGACACAAGTTTAGACATATTCTAACTAAGTTGACACAAGAAAGTAAAGGGGATTGGGTTTTAGACAAATTTAAAGTAAAACAAGTAAACTAAAGACTTAGACAGATTTGGGCACAAAATTGGTGAGTTGGATGGATGATGGGCTAGCTAGAAGGTTCTTCTCCACACGTGACACACTTGCATACAAATCGATTTCCAGTTGCTTTTCCGATAAACCATGAACCTTAACACCCCAGATTAATTAGGTACGCTTAAATTAACCCTCAGATTTTCCTTAAGTCATTGAATTGGATGGAAATAGTGCATCGCAATGAAATTATTCTTCAAAAGTTCCCTACATGAAAGCGCATAATAGAGATACAATCAAAGATCATTAAGCTTTATGAAAATCATAAGCATTGACACGGCATTCGTAAATATGAAAGCGCATGATACTCCTATACTCCTACCAGGAATTTACTTAACGCGATCATTTATAAGCGACCTCCACTACTTGTGAATATAAGTTCATAACGATTAGGTGAAAGTCCCTTCTATTCTAGCATCAAATTTATGCATGCAAACTAAGTGTCGACCCTCAATCAACATACAAGAATAAGTTATCAATCAAACAGTTAAGTAAATTGCATTCACGATTTATGAAATCACAACTGGAAGTAATCAATTCATATTGCAAATATAATCATGGTTTTGAATTCTCCTCTAGCTAAAATGAGTTTAGCCTCTCATGTTCACAGCAAAACAAAGAGAAATTAAATTAAACATTGAACACAAAAGATGGATTACACCTAAAAACGTTCCAGCAATCCAACTTGAATGGCAAGCACGTCCAAGGGGTCTCCTTCTTCTTCTTTGCTGCGGCACAAGGGTATGGTGGTGAGTTTTAGTGGTGATTTGTGGTGGTGGATGGATGTAGGTGAGTTATGGTGGAGGATGGAGGTTGGGTGGTTGCGGCAGAGAGTGTAGAGGGGTTAGGGATCGTGTAGAGAATGATGAAAGGTGCGGCAAAACGTATTGATAGGCTAAAACTCGGCTAGGGTTCTGAAAAAGGGTTTTAAATACTTAACTAATTTGTCCCACAATTGAATAGGTAAGAAAGAATCAGAAACTAAAGAGAAATAGGTAACAAAGGTGTGGCACAATATAGGAAAGGTAATTAAGGTCAGAAATTAAGAGAGAAAAAGGAAGGAAGGTGCGAAGAATCAGAAACTAAAGAGAAATAGGTAACAAAGGTGTGGCACAATATAGGAAAGGTAATTAAGGTCAGAAATTAAGAGAGAAAAAGGAAGGAAGGTGCGGCAAGCTTGTGGAGAAAAGGAAATGTGATTTTGGTTCAAAAATTAGGCAAGGAGAGGTTCCCTTGTGCGGCAAGAAAAGGAAAAGGCCTAGGGTGGTGCGGCTTGGACTTTTAGGGTAGGTTTAGGCTTCTAGAACAACCAATTAAGTGCCCTAACATATTTTGGAATCCTTTTGTGGCTGGAACATAGGTGAGGAAGGATTAGGAAACTTCCAAGCCAAGAATAGAAACTTTCAAGAATGGAAACCTCCAAGAATAGAAACTTCCAACTTGAGAAACTTTGGCTTCCAATTTTGAACTCTTCATTCTTCATTTGTCTTGAATCCAATTCTTCACATCTTCATTCAATCCTAAGCTCATTTGATCTTCAATTTCATCCATCCACTTAGCTCCAAGCATGTGCTATCAATCTTAAGCCCAAAACTGCTCCAAAACGCACTAAAATGCACTTCTTTGCTCCTTTAGCCTTTAAGACCTACAAACACACGAAAATAGCTTAAAGTACCAACATAACTAAGTACTAACAATGTAAATGCAAGGAAACAAGCTAATTAAGTCGCATAAATATGCTCCTATCAGCAGGCTCGTTTTATTCCCTGAATGCTTAAAACAGTGCAAATACACTCCAATTAAAAAAATAGTATACTTTTGACACCAAACAAGCATTTGATCTTTTAAGAACTCATTCCTAATGTCTTAGTAGCGCATTATATGTGTTTATTTGCTTAAGTTCCAAAGTGTGTCCAACCCACGCTCGTTTTATCTCACGAATGCTTAAAACAGTGCAAATACACTCCAAATTGAAAAATAGTATACTTTTGACCCCAAATAAATAGTTGATCTTTTGAGAACTCATCCTTAAAATCTTATTAGCATATTATATGTGTTTATTTGTTTAAGTTCCAAAGCGTGTCAAACGCACGCTCGTTTTAACCCACGAATGCTTAAAAGGTGCAAATACATTGTAAATAAAAAAATAGTATACTTTTGACACAAAATAAGCATTTGATCTTTTGAGAACTCATTCCTAATGTCTTAGTAGCGTATTATATGTGTTTTTTTGCTTAAGTTCCAAAGCATGTCAAATGCACGCTCTTTTTATCCCATGAATGCTTAAAACAGTGCAAATACACTCCAAATCGAAAAATAGTGCACTTTTGACGCCGAATAAGTATTTGTTGTTTTGGGAACTCATTCTTAATATCTTAGTAGCGTATTATATGTGTTTATTTGTTTGGGTTCCAAAGCGTGTCAAACACATGGTCGTTTTATCCCACGAATGCTTAAAACAGTACAAATACACTCCAAATCGAAAAATAGTGCACTTTTGATGATAGGAGCATATTTATGCGACTTTGTTAGCTTGTTTCTTTGCATTTACTTAGTTATTTTCTATTTATTATAGTAATTTAAGCTATTTTCGTGTGTTTGTAGGTCCAAATGGCAAAAGTGCCAAAAAAGTGCATTTTGGAGCATTTTTGGGCTGGGAATTGATAGCATATGCATGGAGCAAGGTGGATGGACATTTTTGAAGTTCAAGAGAGGCTAGGAATGTGCTTAATAGCTGGAGAAATTAATTCAGGATTTGGAAGATAAGGAATCAGCTAAAAAGAAGGAAACATTATCCAAACTACCTTATCTTATCCAAACTAATCTTATCCTATCCTAATCCTATCTTACCTTATTTCCAGCTGCAAGGAGGACACCTTTTCATAATAGGGCACCTAATATCAGAATTCTAGAAGCTAAAAAGGTGCCGCATAAGCCCTATTCCTTCTCCTAAAAACCTGCCATCCCTTTTCCCCTAGGAATGTGCCGCATCACCATCTCCTTATTCTCCCTGGTTTCTGCCATAGAATTAGCCTTTTCCTTGTGTGATTGGAATGCCTATTCCTTCTTCCTTATAGGTTGGTGCTGTGCCCCCTAGCCCTATAAATACCCACATCTGCCGCATAATAGAGACAAGAGCCACAGAGAGACAAATCCAGAGAAATTAAACACTTTGTGCCGCAACTTTGCAAGGAAAGAGAGCTTGGAGCCGTGCCTGCCATCCAAGGCCTTTGGATTGCTGGAGCATTTCCAGGTGTATTATATCTTTAGTTTTAGTCTAATGTTTGTTTTAATTTGGTTTTCAGTTATGATAGACATGAGGAACTAAATTAGTTTTAGCTAGAGGTGAATTCAAAGCCATGAACATATATGTGATATGAATTAATTACATCCAGTTATTATTTCATAAATCATGAATGCAATTTACTTAACTGTTTGATTGATAACTTATTCTTGTGTGTTGATTAAGAGGGCCCACTTAGTTTGCATGCATGAATTTGATGCTAAAATAGAAGGGAGTTTCACCTAATAGTTATGAACTTATATTTACAAGTAGTGGAGGTTGCTAGTCATGATCGCGTTAAGTAAATTCCTGGTAGGAGTATCATGCAGTTCATAATTACGAATGCCTTGTCAACGCTTATGATTTTCATAGAACTTAATGATCTTTGATATGTATCTCTATTATGATGTTCATATAGGGAACTTGATAAGAATAATTTGATTGTGTTGCTGAGTCCAATTCAATGAATTTAGGAAAATCTGAGGGTTAATTTGTGCAGTTCACGGTTAACTTGGGGGATTGTCTTTCATGGTTTATAATAATAGTAATTGGAGATCGATTTGTGTTGCATATGTGTCATGTGTGGAGAAGAATCCTCTAGCTACCCTTTCACCCCTTCCATTCACCCCAATTTAGTATCAATTAGTTTGTTTTCTGCAAGTTACTTAGTTTTAGTTTTAAATCTCATTCAAACCTGTCCCCCGTTAGTATTTTGAGTCAAATTGAGTCTAGAATTCGTCCAAATCACCCTTTAGTTCCTGGTTTGAGTCAGTCTGGTCAGTTTTGAGTCATTAGAGTCTAGTTTTGTGTTTTTGAGTTAAATTTGTGTAGATTAGCATCCCTAACTAATCCCCGGCCTAGAACGATCCCTGCTTACACATACTACAATTGCTATAGGGTTTAATTTGTGTGCTAGTTTCTACCACATCAAATTTTGGCGCCATTGCCGGGGATTAGTAAAATTGCTAATCACCCTGTTTTTTTTTATTTTACTTTTGATATTTGATTTAGTTTTCTGTCTTTGATTTTAGGTACTAGAGAAGCAAGACATGGCAATTGCTAATCTTTAAGCTCAAATGGCGAATCTTACTTCTCAGTTGTCGCAGTATATCCAAAGGACCACAATGCAAAGTGTCCCTACATTTGGTGTGTCCTATAGGCAAGGGTATCAAATTCATCAACGTCCTCAATTAACTGAGAATGGAGGTGCCTGTGGTTATGAAGGCCATAATCAATCAAGGAACAACCTGTTTTCCAACAATTACAATTCAGATTGGAGAGATTATTCAAATTTTATGTAGGGTAATATATGTGTTTATTTGCTTAAGTTCAAAAGTGAAGGAAAATTTGTGAAAAACATGTTCATTTGAGCAACATCTATGGCATGCAATTAACATTTAAAGGCGGAATCATGCTTGTATGCACTCAAAACAAAACATTACCCATGAAATTCAAAGCCTAGTAGTTATGGTGAACCAAGACTCAACTCAAATCTTAAAGAAAGGAGTTGAGAAACTTTTATACCTTTGAAGCACCTCTTTGCTTAGCAAAGGTTAATCACCCATGTGAGGGCCTTCTTTCCTTTGTCTCCTTGCTCCTTGCTCCTTGGCTCCATGGATATGGATGGAAGAATTGATTCTCCAAAAGTCCCCAAGGTAGGAGACCTCTAATTTTCGACACCAAGGATGGTGAAGGAAGAAGATGAGTGACCTTGGAGGAGGAAGGATTGCTAGCTAATCCCCTCCAAGGGGGCCGGCCTCCTAGAGAGAAAGGGAGAGACATGTTCTCTCCAATTTTCTCCAAAAGAAACCCTAATGATGAAATGGCTATAAAGTTGCCTTTATACCTCATCACAATGGAGTGGCAAACTTGCAATTAAGCCAAGTTCACTACCCCTCTCTATATGGCTGGCCACTTAAGGGTTTATTGGGCTTTCAAGCCCTTTGTGTTTTCAAGTTGTCATACATCTTGAGCTAATGGGCTTGACATTCAAATCCCATTGGGCCTTGCGGCCCAAAACTAACCCGAGGTCTACAACGAACTTATTCGTTTGATTAATTAACATATTAATTAATCCTAGCCATAAATAATTAAACCATTTAATTATCCTTACTCATCTTCGTTATATCCTTCAATCATTACCTTACACGGTGTGCAATCCATTAGGTTCCTTTTAGCGAGGCAGTGGGCGATTAGAACTCTTACTAATCGATTGTGAATTGAAACTTACTTTCAATTCTCCCTTTAGTGATTATACATCTTCAGGGCTTCCACAAGCCATGAGTGACACCTAGCAGTATGTCATGGCTACCCAAGCTAATCAGAAGAGGTTGGAGAACCTATTCAGTTTGGGATTACAATGCAATACTGTCTTTCTCTAATACAATACTCTTGACCGCATTGTTTGGATTAATAGTTTATTCATGTCTACTATCCAATGTGATTCTCTTACTTATATGATTACCTTGAATGTGATTTGGAACAACTTCCTAAATCTCATTCATACTCTGGCCAGAGATTCTAAATCATATCATAGAGTATTCCCCTTCAACGTTTGAAGGTTAGAGATCCCTTGTTGCGCATTCACTTGCCTCCATGGCTA
Source organism: Heteromeles arbutifolia (assembly GCA_024362995.1). Lineage (NCBI taxonomy): Eukaryota > Viridiplantae > Streptophyta > Magnoliopsida > Rosales > Rosaceae > Heteromeles > Heteromeles arbutifolia. Next base: position 23,462,207 of record JANCRC010000012.1, read on the forward strand.
AGTGGCTTAACCCCAACTATGCCGTGGACACCCTCTGATGGAGTGACTTTGACATAGCCAAAGATCAAGGACCTAACCACAAGACAACTATGATGCCTCAGGTCAAAGGACTACTTTGCATTATCCCAACCAGGAGTTCTCATGTGACATGAGTATGAGAACTCCTCATTGATCGCGTTCAGTGGACTCATTCTCTATTGAGCACCTACGTACTTGTCTTGGTGTCAGTCACACCATTGACTCGAGACCAGTCACTCTCCCTAAGAGAAGACATAGGACGTACTGATCTTAACGGACTTTCAATGCCCAATTGGCAATCCTATGATCAGGAACTTTTAGGATATGTATTCGAAAGAGAATGGTCTCATGAATCTAACTTTTTTAGATCACATTCTCCCTATTACATATTCCTTGGACTTATCGTTTAAGCATATAACATTTATATGAGACGGCTTAAAACAATAATCTTTGCCCTTTATATTAAACTAGATTAGTTTAACATGTGAAATGTCCGTAAAGTATCATCATATGATTGGTTTTAGGGCACATTTCCAACAATTTCCCACTTGCACTCGAGCCAATCAGCTTGGTCATCAGTGATGATACCTCTTCTGCAGTCATTTCAAAAATGGCTGAGTAGTAGGCCTAGACAATGGATATCTATATGTTATCCATAGAAGCAACCTTGAGAATAACGACATCACCATTATACATGATTCTTAATCATGTGGTTCAGTCTCTCATTTGAGTTCGGATCTTGATGAGACCTTGATTCCCTGGCTTGAGCTATCGCCCCATTAGTGTCGTAGTGTCGGCACACTAGAGACACTTTCTGGTTGGAACCGAATGGAGAGTTCATAAATGAACTTTCCCATCCAAACAACATTGTTGTAAACTTCTATATGGCGATATATATTTTGCATTCATGATGGAAGACACTAAAGTCATTACCTTTAATGTTTCCACCCAAATATCTCTTCAATTATAATAAAGAGATATCCTATTATCTCTTCGTTCAAAATGAAGAGACATCCAATGATGGATACGATATTAGATTCATAATCTAATACTTTTACGCTTCCATTGCGTTACTCTAATTCTTCCTCATTCTTGAGGAATCTATCCTTTAGTATTTCTTAAATACATAAGGATTCACTTGACAGTTGCCTTGGTTCTGATCCTGGGATTGCATTGATATCGTCTTGTACCAATCTTGGTACAACTCGTATCAACGCTTTTCATACAATATGAAATACATAAATCACCTTTTTGCGTACGCATAAAGGATTCTATTTACGCATTAATTCTTTGGGAGTCAAAGGGGTACGATCCCTTTGTGAAGAGCAATTTCCTAGTCTTACTAGAATTATCCTTCTGACTAAAGTTTATCATCATATGGGAAACTTCCTAGCATCTTTTGTCTATCATTAGGGATTGATATAATCAAATTATTTATACTGAAATCTATCATTATAGATTTCCATCCCATGTATATAGACTATGTCTCCCATATACATTATATCATTATAGAACGTTTAAAGTCATAACTTTTAACGAAGAAGAATTCCATTCATTTCTAAAATTAATATATCATATATATGTTCAAATTTAGGAATACGATTAACTCCCACTAATCTTTTGTAAACCTAGTAAACAAAAGATTCATTTACATCTTTATGAGAAATCAAACGATTTGATCTTTCTCTCATAAGACGCTTACAGCTCCCACTAGCTTGCTAAGATTCATGATGGATGGATCTTTACAACTTACAGGTCTTGTGATTCTTAGTTTTAGACATATATTATCAAGACTATCTTGGTAATGGTTTCGGAAACCCATATTATGTCCAAACATTCAATCACCGTTTAGTTGTAGTTAGCAATCCTCGAATTAATGGAAACCAAGACTACGTCAAAGATGGTTTCTTCCAAGTCAACCAATCTCTTTGATTGTAGTCACCTTAAGCTACCAATTAGCTACGAAGGTTTCATTATTTCGGGTCAAATGGTACTATACCATTTCCTTGAGTAAATGTTGTATATACACTCAATGTAGTCATATGGATTTTCATTCTTATTTCTTTCGAATTAAGAGGTGTAACTCTATGACATGGTCATAAAGTTCAAACCATTCAATTGAGACGATTTATAAATCCTTCTCAACTACATTTGGAGTTTGTGGTGTAGGAACTAGGTTGTTATATTTGTTGATCATCATCTTGTCACTCAAAGAACCCATTCTTTGAGTTCTATCTCTCGTTCATTTGCTCTATCTTAGGCAAATCCTACTGTAGGATTACAATGAGCTACCCAACAAATAACATTTATTAGTTGGTTTATATAAGTGATATCCAAAAGTTAATTTAAGGATATCCCACAAGATTGTTCTCAAACAAATATTGCTTATTAGCACACAACCCCAAATCTTAACACGATTAAGACTTGTCTTTCTTTCCAACTACATCCTATGGAGTTATGAAAATTTTTGGAAGATCTTCTAATTGACAATCATATTGTCTTAGAAGTATATATATCCTATATATGTGGGTAATTGATAACATCCAACGAACTAAGTCTTATTCAAGTTCGTTATTCTCCTAATGGAGAAATCCGTTATCTTATGATGCTACTTTCCTTGATTTCTATCAAGGAAACTCTTCTAAAGTGTTATATTTCCTTGGATCAAATCTACGGAGGTAAATACTTTAGACGTCTTACTCATCAACTTTCATTCTTGAATTCTTTGAAACCTTTTGCAAAGTATTCGGACTTTTGTTTATTCAAAATAAACGATAGTCCAACCGAGAACGATCTTCGGTGAATGTCATACAACATGAGTAGTATTATTTTGTGGACAAGTGCCACTAACATCTAAGTGAATTAACCTCAACTACTTTGTGATTCTTTCTTCTTTCCTAAAGAATAAAGATACGAACATTTCGCCTCTATACAATTTCAACAAGAAGGCATTGGATCCGGACCTAACGATCCAAAGTATCCATCTATGACCAACTCATAATTTATGTTTTTAGAGGTGTCACAACTAAGTTGGGATTAGTCACTACCTTGCAACCTTTTGGGTTTTAAGCATCGTCATATTCTAAACAGTTAACACTACCACATTGTAACAGCCCGTCCCAGAATTATTTTATCGATGATGTGAAATGACGGGATTGCCCTTAAATTGCTATGGTATGTGACATTATCTTTGGTTTTATTGTCCTATCCTAAGTTTTGGAAAAATTTATTTGGAAAATAATTGTTATGGTTTTGTGTGGCTAGGGTTGCTGACCACACACCTAACTACCCCTCTCCCTCTCTCTCTCCCCCATAAGCTCTCTCTCTCTCTCTCTCTCTCGGAACACTCTCCCCGTGCACTGTGCACGTACGGACGGAGTTGGAACTCGTCCATTTCTTCACAGATCGAAGCCCAAAAGGTAAGATTCTTGATCCTTGTTAACCCCTGAGTAGTTTGGTACCAAATTTGGAGCTTGTAACCCTCGGATTAGGCGTGAAATCCTAACCCCGAAAATGTGCACTGTTCATGCACACGTAAAATCTTGCATTTCAGGGAATTTCAAGCTCACAGTGAGCTTAAGGAGGTCCTCACGAGTCTCGGGGTACTTCGTTGGTAGAGTTTGGACGTCGGAGGACCGAGATCGAAGGTTTTTAAAGTGTACCGAGCTATCGAGCTTTCTCAGGTAAAATCCTGTGATTTTCAAGCCTTGAAACTTGTTTAGATGTGTTCTACATGCTTAGAGCTTCATTTTGGTACCAATTGCATGAAAAATGGATGAAAAATGAGTGAGAAACCATAGTTGGAAAAATACCTAGAATCCGGCGAACCCACCGGCGGCCGGCGAGTCGCCGGAGAAGACGACGGAATATTCCGTCAGTTGGACGGAATATTCCTGACACCGTCAGTCAAAATTAACGGAAACCGTTAGGAGTTAACGGAATATTCCTGGAATATTCCTGACGGCGTTAACTGACGCCGTCAGTGTGCCTGGCACGTGCCCGCGCGTGGCCGGCGCGTCTGACCGTGCCTTCGCCGGCGCGTGGCGGCGCGTGGGTGGTCGGAAAATTTTTCTAAAAATATGGGGATGTTCCTGAGATTGTGTAGGTCACGGTGGTATATTCATATACCCAATTTGAGCAATATATGAGAAGTTATTAGCGAAAGTTGGTTATGTGCTTAATTAACGTTATTTCGGTTACTTCTCATATAGGCGAGGCTTATGCGGAAGACGAGCACAGTCGAGAAAGGCTAAGGGGTTATGACCCTTCGATATAACTGTGAGTGGGCAGTTTATTTCAGTATATATATATACTTAACGTTTTCCCAGAAATCGATTTTTGAATGAAAGTATATTTTGAAATGCCATGCATAGAAATTATATGAGATATGTGAATTGATATTTATATGATGCATATATGTGAATTGGTGCTGCGGACGCACAGGTGAGTATCAGGTAAGTTACATTTGGTGCATTGAATTGTTTGATGAGATTTATGTTGATAGCTCATAACCTGCACCCCTGGTGTTAGTGCTTATGTTATTCACCCGCATCACACGCTCACCTTGGATCCAAGTAGATGCTAGTCGTACAGACCACTGGAGGTGGTTCCGACATGCTAGTCGTACAGACCATTAGAGATGGTTCCGACTAGTAGGTGACCCTAGATTATGTGCACAGATGATTGATGAGAGAAGCACTAGAGCGTATTATTACACCATCCGAGTCGTACAGACTACTACAGGTAGTTCCGACTCATGTGCAGCGTAGTGCCGTACAGGTCGCAGTTGGCGACTCCGGCAGTGCCGTACAGGTCACAGTTGGTGACTCCGGCTGGATTGGATATTGAGCTTTAGAATCAGCCGTACAGGACCACTGCAGGGTCTCCGGTTGATTTATTATTTCACCTGATTTATGTTGATGTATCCATATTATGTTTTTGGCACATGGCATGGCATATTTCTCTGAAAAATGATGAAGAATGGTGTTTTGAGATTTCTGAAGCTATATATATTTATATATGCTATTTTCTGAGAAAGTATACAGATTTTACAGTGAGGGGATATATATATGTTGATAAAGGAAAGATTTTGAAAGACTTATTTTACTGACCCACTCACCTTGTTTTGCGCCCCTCCAGGTTCGAGTTAGAGCAGAGCTTTGGTGGCCACGAGGAATCCAACGGTATTCTGACAGAATTCACAATGGTATTTTAAAGCTTCCGAACTGTGCAAATGGTTACATCACTCTCACGTGACGGCCAGCACGCCCTCCTTCGGGACGGGGTGTGTCAGTTGGTATCAGAGCTTAGTTTGCAGTCCTGTACATCTTGAGAATTCTCTAGTGTTTTCTGTCAGAACTATACCGCCTCGTAGTGAGCCACGTCGTTTAGTTGAGTCTAGTTTTCCATATTTAGCTCGGTTATGGGAAACTAGTACTAATGTGACTCAGTCTATTATCCAAAGGATTTTTCTCTTAGGACTGGATATAAGTTGATGCTGAATCACTTTAGGGAAAATGATGACCTGAGGGAGCAGGTCGATGGCTTAATCAGTTGGAAAAGGTGTTTTAGATTATGCAAAGTCAAGGGAATCTTTCTTTTGACGGTAGGTCAAAACGACTACCTGATTTCTGAGCATTGAATTTGCATCCTGATGGAGACAGGAGTCTTATATGATGTCACCGGAGGAAATAGCTATTTGAGAGTTGTTTAAAGAATTGTTTAAGGAAAGGTTTAGTCCTCCGATATAAATGGATGGTAAGAAGTGGGAGTTTGCAATTTGAGACAAGGAAAGATGACGACAAATGAGTACTATGGAAAGTAGCGGAGTTTTCTCGTTATCATACAAATGTTGTTAATCCGGTCGAGGTGTTATGTTGTTTTAAGCTGGATAATAAGAGGAATTGGCGTTCTTTGACGACCACTATTTATTGTGCTTCTTACCAGGAGTTTTACGAGGTGTTGTTGAGAATTGAGGACTCTGAGGTTATGCTCAGCGAGAGTAAAAAGGAATAAGAAAAGAATGGGAATTGGAGGAAAGACGATAAGGGTATAGATCCGTCATCTCAAGGACCTCGTAAGACTCAGAGCTTCAAGAGAAGTGAAGCTAGTTCTAGTTCTTCCAGCTGAGGTTTTTGTGCCACTGGTCAGAGGTATGGTGGTAGATTCACTGGTGATTCCAGATTTCAGAGACAAGGTGATTCAGATCGAGAGAATGTACCTTTGTGCTGTCGGTACAATAGCATACACTCTGGAGAGTATAGACAAGAAAGCAATGGATGCTTTATATGTGGATAAATGGGACATAGAGCTGCAAATTGTCCCCAGAATCAGTAAATGCCTCCATAGTCTTCTTTGCCACCACTAGCGCTGATTCCGCAGGTACCTGGATCTAGAAATTTTGGTTAGATGAGCCGTGGTGTACAGGATTAGAGTCGTACAGGTCACTAGAGGTGACTCCGACTTATATACTAGCATGAATCGATGGGTTATGAGTACAGCCGCACAGGTCATATTAGATGACTCCGGCTGGGTGGACGAGCTATAGGTTCAGTCGCACAGGTCATACTAGCTGATTCCGGCTGATATATTCCTTGTTATTGATGATGTTGCCAAAGAGAGTAATGATGGAGCACGATCGAGGCATGCATATGTAATTCTAATGAAGGGCAAGATGGTAATGTTGTATTCTTGAGGATTGTTGCTTACTTATCGAGACAACAGTGAGTTATCGTTATTGCGGGCTGCAGACCGTAATATCCATAACTTATTGTTGGATTCGTTAAGCGAGTAAACAAGTAGGTCATCATACGTTAGTATGGTGTTATTCAGAGTGTCAAGTGATGGTGAAAGATGTTGTTATGCCTATGAATCTTATCCAGTTGGATATTGTGGATTTGATGTGATTTTTGGCACAGATTGGTTGCATTATGATTGTGCCAAGATAGATTGCTACGGGAAATCAGTTGCTTTCCATCGACTTGGGTGACCAGAGGTTACTTTTGGGGGATGCAAAGTGTAGTGAGGTATGCCGTTAGTTCTGCTGTGAGAGCAAAAAGATTATTATTGAATGGCTACCTAAGATATTTAGTTCATGAGGTACTAAGAGATATTGCTCTGAGTAGTGTGGAAGAGGTCAAGGTGATTAGACGTTTTCCTTGAGAATTTACCTGGATTGCCACCAGGCAAAGATGTGGAGTTCTCTATTAATTTGTTTCCAGGTACGGACCTTATATTAGAGATTGGTTCATGATGAGTTAAGGGAATTGAAAGTCAGTTGCAAGAATTGGTTGATAAAGGTTCCATGCAATCTAGTAAGTCGTCGTGGAGAGCCAGTTTATTTATGAGGAAAAATGTGGACATTAAGGCTATACATTGACTATGAAAAATTGAATCGAGTAACGATTGGGAATCGTTGTCCATTATCGCGTATTAATGATTGTTTGATCAGCCTAGAGGTGCCTGTGTATTTTCAAAGATTGATTTAAGGTTTGGTTATTAACCAATTGAAGATTTAGTGAGGATGTCCCTAAGATAACTTCCAGGACTTGTTATAGTCTAATGAGTTCTTGGTAATGCCATTCGGATTGACGAATGCGCTTGCTGCTTTCCTGAGTTTGGTGAATGAAATATTTCGAGAATATCTCGTCAGGTTTGTGTTTGTTTTCATTGACGATATTCTGGTATACTCTAATACTAGAGCAGGACGTGCTAGACATTTTAAAGTGGTATTACAAAGTTTGAGGGGTCGTCGATATATTCTAAGTTTAGTGAATGCCAATGTTAGATGAATCAGGTGGCATTTCTGGGACATGTTATACCTACTTAAAGTATTCAAGTGAATTCTTTAAAGGTAGCAGAAGTTGAGAATTTGGAACAATCGCGAACCGTGACTAAGATTCGGAGTTTTCTTAGCTTAACAGGCTATTATGGACGGTTTGTGAAAGATTTTTCAGTCATTACCCTGCCATTGACGAGATAGACGAGAAAAGAGGTTAAGTTTGAGTGGGATGAAAATGGTGAATAAAGTTTTCAACAGTTGAAGTATTTCCTCACCTATGCACTTGTGTTAGCACTCCCAGATGATAACGGAAGTTATGAGGTCTATAAGGATGCTTCTTTGAGTGGTTTGAGATGTGTATTGATACAAAGATAGGGTAATTGCTTATTCTTCGCGGCAATTGAACTTCATGAGATGAATTACCCTAATTATGATTTGGAATTAATCGCTATCATCTTGGCTTGAAGATTTGGAGAAATTATCTTTATGAAGAAAAGTGTAAGTTTTGTATGGATCGTAAGAGTTTCCAATATCTGTCTTCTCAGAGGGATCTTGATTTTAGATAACGAAGGTGGATTGAGTTGTTTAGTGATTATGATTGCACGACCAGGTGATCGTGCAAATGCTTGGGCTGATGTACTTAGTATGAAGACTCTCGTGAGAATAAATGCTTTGTATGCTTGTTATGTTCCTCTTCTTGCGGATTTGAGATCTACTGGAGTAAAGTTGGAAATAGAAGAACGAGAAGAAGCCTTGCTTGCTAGTATCCAAGTTAAGCTTATTTTAATTAATCGTATACTCGATGCCCAGAGAATTGATGAAGAAACCAGGAATTTATTTAGGCAAAGAATATCGAGAAAAAGAAAGATCTCAGAGTTAGAGAATCAGATGACATGTTTATGCAAGAGAACAAGATGTATGTGCTTAATGATGTGGAATTAAAGAAAGCAATTTTTGGATGAAGTACACTGTTCAGCTTCTACAATGCATCCCGGAAGTATTGAGATGTATCATACCATTTAACCATTTTACTATTAGCCGGGTATGAAAAGAGAAATTTTGGGTATGTAAGTAAATATATCATATGTCAGTAAGTTAAAACGGAAAGAAAGAAGCCTTTGGATTATGTGTACAAACTTCCTCGTTCACGAGATGGGTATGATGGAAATTGAGGTGATAGTTGATCGGTGTACTAAGTAACGTATTTTACTCCAGTGAAGAGCAGCAACCTTTCCAGACAAGTGCAACGGTTAATTATTTGTTTTAATTATTTGTTTTATGGAAAAGAGATTTGGACTTACGAATCTGTTGAGCTTTTGGGTATGTTGGTCACTTCTAAGTTCTAGGTAACTTTTTAAGAAACTTCGGATACAAGATTACTTTATAGTGCAGCATATCATCTTCAGACAGAGACAGGACCATTCAGAATTTGGATGATATACTAAGATCTTCGGTATGGTAGTTTGGTGATGCTTGGATTAAAAGTTGAATTTAATGGAATTTGCCTACAACGATAACCTTCATTCGAGTAGTGGTAGGACACCACTTGAGGCATCTTATGAGAAAGCTTGTTGTACATCTTTATGTTTGGCAGAGGTTGGTGAACGAGTTTTAGTGGGCCCTGAGTTAGTGGAGGAGATTACTCAGAACATTCAGGTGATTAAGTCTAACCTGAAAGCGGCACAAGATCGACAAAAGAGCTTAGCAGTCAGGCATGCTACCGATAGAGTGTACAAGGTCGGTGATTGGGTATTCTTGAAGTTATCGCCTTGAAAGGTGTTGTTCGATTTGGGAAGAAAGGAAAGTGGAGTCCTAGGTACATCGGGCCGTACCAGATCACCGAGCGGGTCGGTGAAGTTGCTTACAGACTTGAGTTACCGCCAGAGCTGTCTAAAGTACATAATGTGTTTCATGTGTCGATGCTTCGACATTATGTCTCAGATCCTTCACATGTGATACCTCATCAACCTTTGGAGATTGGTTCAGATTTGACTTATGATGAGGAGCCAGTGACTATATTGGATTGGAAAGAGAAGGCTCTGAGGAATAAGACGGTGCAGCTGGTTAAAGTTTTGTGGAAGAACCATTCAGGAGAAGAAGCTACGTGGGAGGCGGAGGATCGAATGAGAGAGATGTACTCGAGGTTGTTTTATGGGTATTAGTGGATGATTTTGATTATGTAAATTTCGGGGACGAAATTTTTATAAGGTGGGTAGATTGTAACAGCCCGTCCCAGAATTATTTTATCGATGATGTGAAATGACGGGATTGCCCTTAAATTGCTATGGTATGTGACATTATCTTTGGTTTTATTGTCCTATCCTAAGTTTTGGAAAAATTTATTTGGAAAATAATTGTTATGGTTTTGTGTGGCTAGGGTTGCTGACCACACACCTAACTACCTCTCTCCCTCTCTCTCTCCCCCGTAAGCTCTCTCTCTCTCTCTCTCAGAACACTCTCCCCGTGCACTGTGCACGTACGGACGGAGTTGGAACTCGTCCATTTCTTCACAGATCGAAGCCCAAAAGGTAAGATTCTTGATCCTTGTTAACCCCTGAGTAGTTTGGTACCAAATTTGGAGCTTGTAACCCTCGGATTAGGCGTGAAATCCTAACCCCGAAAATATGCACTGTTCATGCACACGTAAAATCTTGCATTTCAGGGAATTTCAAGCTCACAGTGAGCTTAAGGAGGTCCTCACGAGTCTCGGGGTACTTCGTTGGTAGAGTTTGGACGTCGGAGGACCGAGATCGAAGGTTTTTAAAGTGTGCCGAGCTATCGAGCTTTCTCAGGTAAAATCCTGTGATTTTCAAGCCTTGAAACTTGTTTAGATGTGTTCTACATGCTTAGAGCTTCATTTTGGTACCAATTGCATGAAAAATGGATGAAAAATGAGTGACAAACCATAGTTGGAAAAATACCCAGAATCCGGCGAACCCACCGGCGATCGGCGAGTCGCCGGAGAAGACAACGGAATATTCCGTCAGTTGGACGGAATATTCCTGACACCGTCAGTCAAAATTAACGGAAACCGTTAGGCGTTAACTGACGGACGCCGTCAGTGTGCCTGGCACGTGCCCGCGCGTGGCCGGCGCGTCTGACCGTGCCTTCGCCGGCGCGTGGCGGCGCGTGGGTGGTCGGAAAATTTTTCTAAAAATATGGGGATGTTCCTGAGATTGTGTAGGTCACGGTGGTATATTCATATACCCAATTTGAGCAATATATGAGAAGTTATTAGCGAAAGTTGGTTATGTGCTTAATTAACGTTATTTCGGTTACTTCTCATATAGGCGAGGCTTATGCAGAAGACGAGCACAGTCGAGAAAGGCTAAGGGGTTATGACCCTTCGATATAACTGTGAGTGGGCAGTTTATTTCAGTATATATATATACTTAACGTTTTCCCAGAAATCGATTTTTGAATGAAAGTATATTTTGAAATGCCATGCATAGATTTATATGAATCATGTGATTTGAAATGCCATGCATAGAAATTATATGAGATATGTGAATTGATATTTATATGATGCATATATGTGAATTGGTGCTGCGGACGCACATGTGAGTATCAGGTGAGTTACATTTGGTGCATTGAATTGTTTGATGAGATTTATGTTGATAGCTCATAACCTGCACCCCTGGTGTTAGTGCTTATGTTATTCACCCGCATCACACGCTCACCTTGGATCCAAGTAGATGCTAGTCGTACAGACCACTGGAGGTGGTTCCGACATGCTAGTCGTACAGACCATTAGAGATGGTTCCGACTAGTAGGTGACCCTAGATTATGTGCACAGATGATTGATGAGAGAAGCACTAGAGCGTATTATTACACCATCCGAGTCGTACAGACTACTACAGGTAGTTCCGACTCATGTGCAGCGTAGTGCCGTACAGGTCGCAGTTGGCGACTCCGGCAGTGCCGTACAGGTCACAGTTGGTGACTCCGGCTAGATTGGATATTGAGCTTTAGAATCAGCCGTACAGGACCACTGCAGGGTCTCCGGTTGATTTATTATTTCACCTGATTTATGTTGATGTATCCATATTATGTTTTTGGCACATGGCATGGCATATTTCTCTGAAAAATGATGAAGAATGGTGTTTTGAGATTTCTGAAGCTATATATATTTATATATGCTATTTTCTGAGAAAGTATACAGATTTTACAGTGAGGGGATATATATATGTTGATAAAGGAAAGATTTTGAAAGACTTATTTTACTGACCCACTCACCTTGTTTTGCGCCCCTCCAGGTTCGAGTTAGAGCAGAGCTTTGGTGGCCACGAGGAATCCAACGGTATTCTGATAGAATTCACAATGGTATTTTAAAGCTTCCGAACTGTGCAAATGGTTACGTCACTCTCACGTGACGGCCAGCACGCCCTCCTTCGGGACGGGGTGTGTCAACATTATCTCTACTATAGAGACAATCAATTAGATTATAATAATCCAATCATTGATTAATAAAGAACAATGTTTTGTCAAAGAAAACATTCATCCATATCTTATAGTGACGAAATTAAGTTCCTTATTCAAATTGGGATGTAAAGACAATCTTTGTTTTTCCAATTTCTTTGGTAGTTCATATGAGGAAGTAAGTACTATCTGCTTTCGCAGAGATCTATATTTGATTCACGTTCTGAATGTGAAGTACTTTCTCTTCTCTCATTAATCTTCTACTTCTTATTAGCCACACTTTTACAACGATTGTAAAAACATAGTTACTAATACGGAATCAAGCATTCAAGTAGAAGAACTAACTGTTTTGAACTATTCAAGAACAATTTACAACACCTTCGAAAGGTGTGTTCTTGACACTTGCAAGACATTTCTTGCATATACCCTTTCCAATGTCCATCATTTCATAAAGAAAGTTTGTTCCCTTGGAGTTATTTTGCCTTCTTCATATGACTTCTCCTTTGACTACAATAGTCATGGTCCCCAAACTCCCACTATGTCTCTTGAAACTTATTTCAATTGTGTTATACACAACAAACGATTTGGAGAGCGTGCGGTTATTGTTCATTATATAGTTTACAATAAACTTAGTGAACCATATGGATAGGGACACAAAGGTGAAGTCCTAGCCTAGTTTCCCTCTCGTGAAGTGGTTTAACACTTCAACACTCAATGATTCAAAATCATCATAAGTCCATGTTGATGGACTATATTTGTCAACCAACCATCTTGTTCTAAACAAGATTACAAACATTCAAGAGTTGTTCAAGGCAACTCTCATTTCTTCATACAACAATTTGTAAGTGAAGAATCATGGCACATGAAGTGTCCATGCCCTTGTGCTTACTTCTCAAGTTCCTTGTTTATTTAACAAAGAAACAAGCACTAGTGTTTGCATAAACTAAGGGTTGTTCTAAGCAACTCTTATTTCTTCATACAACGATTTGTAAGTGAAGAACTATGACACAAAAAGTGTTCATGTCTTTGTGCTAATCTTCATAAGTTCCTTTGTTCATACAACAAAGGAATAAGCATTGGTTGTTTGTGTTGTCCTCTTTATGATAGACTTATCTAACATGTTCTTCCAATGATACATTATCAATAGGAAAATTGTGAGGATGAGACTACTTAGGCACATATGCAATCCATTCAAGACAATCTATGGGATTGTGGTACCAAGTCCGGAAACTAAAGCCTTTGGCTTTTCTTTGTCAAGTTTTGGATAGCGTTTGCAAATATATCGGTAAATAAATACATAACAAATATAAATTGATTGATTTTAAGCCATTTGATCCGGGTCTTTAAATCAAATAGCACCACCCACTATTTTCGGCAAATTCCATATCCCTCATCGGAATTCGAGAGTTTTGGAGAAAACTCTTAGTAGGGTATGGGAGGCTCACTACTACGAAGCCCACCTCAGAAGAATATCATATTGGCTAGCTTTAATAATAATGAGAGAGTACACTTACTCATTTACATCTCCTGTAAGTGCCCATCTTGTTTGGCCTCTAGAGAATGATGCCTCCGAAGAATATCATATTGGCACCATTGCACTTAGTTAAGTTATTCCCAACATGCCAGTTCGTATAGGGGTTCAAGAATAGCCTCAGAAGAATATCATATTGGGCATACTCGTTGCTTACGGTCACAACATCATGTATGTATATAGAACCCCTCCTGAGTGTAAGCACATACTTTGTATTCCCCAGAACTGGGCGAAGACGGTGTACGAGTCACAAACGATCGGAGCCTACCACGGTGGAAGGCCACGAAAGAGTGTTCAAAGCACTCTCACGCTTGTCAACTTAATAATGGTTTGGTTGAGGGTTTTAGGTCTCATCACATTTAAGCATACATTTTAATCTTATTAAAACAATTCGGTCCTATTACAAGTATTGGTCCATTTGATTGATTTAGTAGTATATGATACTCCCACTAAGGTTGTAAAACGGTTTTTAAAGCAAGAGTATATGGTACTACTAACATAAACTTTGCATTCATTGATGGACTATATAGTTACCTTAGGGCCTTAGGATGACTATGAACCTTTGATTCGATCCAACACGACCCTAGTGTTGGACCTCGGTCTAGGGATGGAGATTGATTTTAGTTACGCATTTAATCATATTAAGGCGTGTTTCTCCTATTGGGCGTTGGACCCAACTACTCCAATTTCATGCATATCAAATAAACAAGAAATGAGTACTTCAAAGTAAAGAAGAGCTTATGCTCTTTTACAACATTTGATCAAAACAAATTACTTTAAAGTAAAGAAGAGCTTATGCTCTTTTACAACATTTGATCATATCAAATTACAACCAAAATTAATCTACACATTCCCATGGTTCAAACAAATTTGAGACGGCCTTTCACATAGCTCAATTATCGTAGGCTTAGGTTCATAATCACCCTTTCTTTAATTAATTAACGCTTTAACTAATTAAACTAGAATGCAACATTTTCATTTGGTTTTTTTTGTATCCATAGAATTGATTTAAATAGAGCTAAAAGAAATGAAAATCCAATTCTCATTTAAAGATACAAAACTATTTTGTTCTCTACTAATTTGGGCAAAAAAGCAATAACCTCAACCATTGGGCTATTTTGCAAAACACAAACTTTTGGAGTCACTTTGTAAAAACACAAAAGTCCACTACTTCATGTAATTACAACTAGAATCCAAAAATTTCAACAAATGCAAAAACTTCATTAAAGGAGCAAAACAATTTGTCCTTTAGTGATTTTGGGCCTTTACATAAAAACGTAAACTTTCGGGTCAAAGCACAAATACACAAAAGTATCAAAACTTTATGTAATTGCATAAAAGCCCCAAAAGTACCCTACTTAATAGGGTGGCCGGTTTTGGTAGTGAAAAAGGAGGGGGGGGGGGGGTGAAAGGTTTTGGTGAAAAATTCAAAATTTGGAAGTGTTTTGAAAAAGTTGATAGGTAGGTGTGGAAAAGTTGATTGGTATGGGTTGTAAGAAAATGTTTTGTCAAACAATAAAGACATAAAACATCCTTCACCAATAAAAAATAAACCAAAACTTTATGAAAAACACCAAACACTTTGAATCAAAACTCCAACCTTTTTGTTCTTGATAAGAACAACAAGAACATTGAAGAACACACATGAAAACTCATAAGAGCTCCATGAATGTTTTCACTCAATAAAACTCAAATTTTCACTACATAAAAGAGGGTTAACATCCTAGGGTACTTAGGGGTTCCTAATGTCACTTTAAAACACTTTTAACAAGACAAACATGAACCCAAAAATCCACCCTTTGGATTTGGCCGAATTTCCCTAAAAACATGGCACCAAATTTTAGCTCCAAAATTCATGCTCATATGAACTACATCTACAACATTTGAGATGGCAAATTTTCTAACAAAATTTACATTCAAAGAAGCAAGAATAAAGCTTGTAACAATTACAACATTCAAATCACAAACTATGAACTACAAAACCCAAAAGGATTCACCAACTACTAGACCTAGGCTCTTGATACCACTTGAAGGAAAATTTGTGAAAAACATGTTCATTTGAGTAACATCTATGGCATGCAATTAACATTTAAAGGCGGAATCATGCTTGTATGCACTCAAAACAAAGCATTACCCATGAAATTCAAAGCCTAGTAGTTATGGTGAACCAAGACTCAACTCAAATCTTAAAGAAAGGAGTTGAGAAACTTTTATACCTTTGAAGCACCTCTTTGCTTAGCAAAGGTTAATCACCCATGTGAGGGCCTTCTTTCCTTTGTCTCCTTGCTCCTTGGCTCCATGGATATGGATGGAAGAATTGATTCTCCAAAAGTCCCCAAGGTAGGAGACCTCTAATTTTCGACACCAAGGATGGTGAAGGAAGAAGATGAGTGATCTTGGAGGAGGAAGGATTGCTAGCTAATCCCCTCCAAGGGGGCCGGCCTCCTAGAGAGAAAGGGAGATACATGTTCTCTCCAATTTTCTCCAAAAGAAACCCTAATGATGAAATGGCTATAAAGTTGCCTTTATACCTCATCACAATGGAGTGGCAAACTTGCAATTAAGCCAAGTTCACTACCCCTCTCTATATGGCCGGCCACTTAAGGGTTTATTGGGCTTTCAAGCCCTTTGTGTTTTCAAGTTGTCATACATCTTGAGCTAATGGGCTTGACATTCAAATCCCATTGGGCCTTGCGGCCCAAAACTAACCCGAGGTCTACAACGAACTTATTCGTTTGATTAATTAACATATTAATTAATCCTAGCCATAAATAATTAAACCATTTAATTATCCTTACTCATCTTCGTTATATCCTTCGATCATTACCTTACACGGTGTGCGATCCATTAGGTTCCTTTTAGCGAGGCAGTGGGCGATTAGAACTCTTACTAATCGATTGTGAATTGAAACTTACTTTCAATTATCCCTTTAGTGATTATACATCTTCAGGGCTTCCACAAGCCATGAGTGACACCTAGCAGTATGTCATGGCTACCCAAGCTAATCAGAAGAGGTTGGAGAACCTATTCAGTTTGGGATTACAATGCAATACTGTCTTTCTCTAATACAATACTCTTAACCGCATTGTTTGGATTAATAATTTATTCATGTCTACTATCCAATGTGATTCTCTTACTTATATGATTACCTTGAATGTCATTTGGAACAACTTCCTAAATCTCATTCATACTCTGGCCAGAGATTCTAAATCATATCATAGAGTATTCCCCCTTAACGTTTGAAGGTTAGAGATCCCTTGTTGCTCATTCACTTGCCTCCATGGCTAAGTGGCTTAACCCCAACTATGTCGTGGACACCTTCTGATGGAGTGACTTTGACAAAGCCAAAGATCAAGGACCTAACCACAAGACAACTATGATGCCTCAGGTCAAATGACTACTTTGCATTATCCCAACCAGGAGTTCTCATGTGACATGAGTATGAGAACTCCTCATTGATCGCGTTCAGTGGACTCATTCTCTATTGAGCACCTACGTACTTGTCTTGGTGTCAGTCACACCATTGACTCGAGACCAGTCACTCTCCCTAAGAGAAGACATAGGACGTACTGATCTTAACGGACTGTCAATGCCCAATTGGCAATCCTATGATCAGGAACCTTTAGGATATGTATTCGAAAGAGAATGGTCTCATGAATATAACTTCTTTAGATCACATTCTCCCTATTACATATTCCTTGGACTTATCGTTTAAGCATATAACATTTATATGAGACGGCTTAAAACAATAATCTTTGCCCTTTATATTAAACTAGATTAGTTTAACATGTGAAATGTCCGTAAAGTATCATCATATGATTGGTTTTAGGGCACATTTCCAACAAAAAACGCATCAAACGGACGAACGATTAATCCTACGAATGCTTAAAACAGTGCGAATACACTCTAAATTCAAAAATAGTGTACTTTTCACACCAAATAAGCTTTTGGTATTTTGAGAACTCATTCAGAACATCTTTGTAGCGTATTACATGTGTTTATTTGCTTAAGTTCCAAAGCGTGTCAAACGCACGCTAGTTTTATCCCACGAATGCTTAAAACAGTGCGAATACACTCCAAATAAAAAAATAGTGTACTTTTGACACCAAGTAAGCAATTGACCTTTTGATAACTCATTCATAACATCTTAGTAGCGTATTATATGTGTTTATTTGCTTAAGTTCCAAAGAGTGTCCAACGTACGCTCGTTTTTTCCCACGAATGCTTAAAACAGTGCATATACAGTCCAAATGGAAAAATAGTGTACTTTTGCCACCACATATGCATTCAATCATTTGGGAACTCATTCTTAACATCTTGTTAGTTATTATAAGTGTTTATATGCTTAAGTTCCAAAGCCTATCAAGCGCGCACTCGTTTTATCCAAGAAATGCTTAAAACAGTGCAAATACACTCCAAATGGAAAAATGGTGTACTTTTGACACCAAATAAGCATTTGATCTTTTGATAACTCATTCCTAAAGTCTTGGTAGCGTATTATACGTGTTTATTTGCTTAAGTTCCAAAACGTGTCAAACTCATGCTCGTTTTATCCCACAAAGGTTGGAAACAATGCAAATACACAACAAAATGAAAAATAATCTACTTTTCACACCAAATATGCATTTGATCTTTTGATAACTCATTCTTAACATCTTAGTAGCTTATTATATGTGTTTATTTGCTTAAGTTTCAAAGAGTGTTATACGCACGCTCATTTTATCCCATGAATGCTTAAAACAGTGCAAATACACTCCAAACGGACAAATAGTGTACTTATAACAACTAATAAGCCTTTGATCTTTTGAGAACTCATTCTTATCACCTTAGTAGTGTATTATATGTGTTTATTTGCTTAAGTTCCAAAGCGTGTTTGATGTGATATAAACTAACACTCAAATTAAACCCTCTTATTGACAATTGTAGTAAAGATGCAAGTAGGGATCGTTCTAGAATGGGGATTATGAGGGATTGCTAATTAACTCTAAACTGACTTAAAAACACAAAAACAAACTTAAAAACACTTGACAAGACTCACAAGACTCAAAACAAACTTAAAAGACTCAAAACAGCTTAAAACAGCCAAATAGACTTAAACTAGACACTAAGAACAACTTTGGACGAAAATTGATTTTAACTTGACTCAAAACACTTCAAAACACAAGTTTGGACAGATTCTAACCTAATTGACAAAATAAAGTAAAGGGGATTGGGTTTTTGGACGAATTTAAATAAAAACAAAACAGAAACTAGAACTAGACAGATTTACACGAAATTGGGTTATATTGGATGGATGATGGGCTAGCTAGAGGGTTCTCCTCCACACATGACACACTTGCATACAAATCGTTTTCCAGTTGTTTTTCCGATAAACCATGAACCTCAACACCCCAGATTAATTAGGTACGCTTAAATTAACCCTCAAGTTTTCCTTAAGTTATTGAATTGGATAGGATACGCATCGTCAACCCAAAACATTCTTCAAAAGTTCCCTACATGAACAGCATAATAGAGATACAATCAAAGATCATTAAGCTTTGTGAAAACTATAAGCATTGACAAGGCATTCGTAACTCTGAACAGCATGGTACTTCTGCCAAGAATTCATTTAACGCGATTGTGACTAGCAACCTCCACTACTTGTGAATATAAGTTCATAACGATTAGGTGAAACTCCCTTATATTCTAGCATCAAATTCATGCATGCAAACTAAGTAGGCCTCCTTAATCAACATACAAGAATAAGTTTTGAATCAAACAGTTAAAGTAAATTGCATTCATGATTCATAAAATCACAACTGAAGGTAATCAATTCATATTGCAAATATATTCATGGTTTTGAAATCTCCCCTAGCTAAAACAAAACTAGTTCCTCATACTTGCAACTAAACAAAGATAATCAGATTTAAACATTGAAAACAAAGATAGATTACACCTAGAAACGCTCCAACAATCCAACGTCTTGAATGGCTAGGCACGGCTCCAAGGTAATCATCTCCTTATTCCTTTGTAAACCTGCAGCATAAGGGGTTAGGTGTGTAGAATGGGTGGTGATTGGTGGTAGAGGATGGATAGGTAGATAGGTGGATGGAATGGATGGGGAAAGGCTGCGGCAGAAAGTGTAGAGGGATTAAATGGTGCGGCAAGCTTTATGTATAGGGCTAGGGTACTCAGAAAATAATAGGAAAGGTTTATAACTTAGCTAATTTGTCCCACAATTAAAAAGGATAAGTAACAATCAGAAAATAAACAAAGAATAGGAAAGGGATATGCGGCAGGATCTTTAGAGAAAAGGAAAGTGGTTTATGGCATAAAATAGGAAAGGGAATGGTCTCCCTTATGCGGCAAAGAAGAGGGGAACACTAAGGAGGTGCGGCAGAGATTAGGATTAAAAGAGAATGTGATTTTGGGACACAAAATAGGGAAGAAACAACCCCTTTGCATGGCAAGACTAAGAATACAATAGGAATGTGTTTTAAAGCTGAAATTAGGCAATGATTTAGGCTACCTTGTGCGGCAAGGAACAAGGGATCCATAGGTAGGTGTGGCAACCTCTATGGTAGGTTCTAGGACTTCTAGAAACATGTTATTTAGCAACCTAACATGTTTTGGAACCCCATTTGTAACTGGAACATAAGTGAGGTAGGATGAGGAAACTTCTAAGCCAAGAATAGAAACTTTCAAATTTAGAAACTTTGGCTTCCAATTCTGAACTCTTTGTTCTTCATTTTCATTTCTTCATTTCTTCCATCTCTTTATTCATTCCTAGCCTCCTTTGGTCTTCAATTTCGTCCATCTACTTAGCTCCAAGCATGTGCTATTCATTCCAAACCCAAAACTGCTCCAAAATGCACCCAAATGCACTTTCTTGCTACCTTGGCCCTTTGAACCTACAAACACATGAAAATAGCTTAAAATACTAAAATAACTAAGAACTAACAACCAAAATGCAAGGAAACAAGTTAACTAAGTCGCATAAATATGCTCCTATCAGTGTCAAACGCACGCTCATTTTACCCCACCAATGCTTAGAAAAGTGCAAATACACACCAAATCCAAAAATAGTGCACTTTTGACACCAAATAAGCATTTGAACTTTTGAGAACTCATTCTTGATGTTCTAGTAGTGTATTATATATGTTTATTTGCTTAAGTTCCAAAGCGTGTCAAACGGATGCTCGTTTTATCCCACGAATGCTTAAAGCAGTGCAAATACACTCCAAATGGACAAATAATGGACTTTTGACACCAAATATGCATTTGATCATTTGATAACTCATTCTTAAAGTCTTATTAGCATATTATATATGTTTTTTTCCTTAAGTTCCAAAGCGTGGCAAACGGACACTCGTTTCAACCCACGAATGCTTAAAATAGTGCAAATGCACTCCAAATTGAAAAATAGTCTACTTTTGACAACAAATAAGCATTTGATTTTTTAGAACTCATTCTTAACTTCTTAGTAGTGTATTACAAGTGTTTATTTGCTTAAATTCCAAAGCATGTCTAATAGGAGCATATTTATGCGACTTAGTTAGCTTGTTTCTTGGCATTTATGTTGTTAGTTCCTAGTTATTTTAGTATTTTAAGCTATTTTTGTGTGATTGTAGGTCCAAACGGCAGAGTTGGCAAGAAAAGGCAATTTGGAGCATTTTAGAGCAGT
Organism: Heteromeles arbutifolia; assembly: GCA_024362995.1. Lineage (NCBI taxonomy): Eukaryota > Viridiplantae > Streptophyta > Magnoliopsida > Rosales > Rosaceae > Heteromeles > Heteromeles arbutifolia. Next base: position 23,483,618 of record JANCRC010000012.1, read on the forward strand.
TTTGGGCTTGGAATGGATAGCTTATGCAAGGAGCAAGGTGGATGGACGAAATTGAAGTTCAAGAAGGATTAGGAATGTGCTTAAAGACTTAAGTCAAAGATTTTGAAGAAAGAAATCAGTTTAGAAGAAGGAAACATTAAATTCAAACTTTCCTTATTTTCATAATACCTTTCCTTTTCCTAAAACACTTAGCCTTTTTAAAAGTCAAAAAGTCAAACCCTTGTCCCCTTAGCCATGTCCCTTGCCCTTTTCCCTCTCAAAACCGTGTGATCCTTTCCCTTATCTTATAGGATCCATTTGCCGCACCAAATCAGCAAGAATACTTCCTTGCCATGCAAGGAAGCCACATTCCCCTTTCTTTCTGGTCTTTGCCGCATATCACTCACCCTTTTCTCTTGGGATTTTGATTTGTTATCCTTTTCTAGGAGGACTTGCAGTCTTAAAACCTTTCCTAAATTAATTCAAAGCCGTGCCCTTCTTTTCCCTATAAATACAACCCTTTGCCGCACCATTGGGTTCTCTCTAACTTTTACTCATACATTCACCCAATTTCAGAAAACTAGAACCTTGTGCCGCAGCTTTGCAAAGGAGGAGAGGATTGCTTGGAGCCATGCTAGCCATTCAAGTTGGATTTCTGGAGCGTTCTTGGTGTTTTCTACTTTTGTTTTCAATGTTTAAATTAAATTGTCTTTGTTTAATTGCAAGTATGAGGAACTATTTTCGTTTTAACTAGAGGTGGATTCAAAGCCATGAACATATATGTAATATGAATTGATTTCCTCTAGTTATAATTTCGTAAATCATGAATGCACTTTGCTTAACTGATTGATTGATAACTTATTCTTGTATGTCGATTGGGGGTGCACACTTAGTTTGCATGCAGGGATTTGAAGCTAAAATATAAGGGAGTTTCACCTAATAGTTACAAACTTATATTTACAAGTAGTGGAGGTCGCTTATAAACTATTGATGCAAAATATATAAGCACACAAATTAAACCCTCTTTTGACAATTGTAGTATATGTATAAGTAGGGATCGTTCTAGACCGGGGATTAGGAGGGATTGCTAAAACACTTGAAACAGACTCAAAAACATAAAACTAAGTTTAAAACACTAAACTAGACTCAAAGAATGCAAAACTAAACTCTAAAACACTAAAACAACTCAAAAGACTCAAAACAGCACAAAACAAGCTAAAAGACTCAAATCTGCCTCTAAGAGTAAATTTGGACGAAAATAGGTTTTGACTAGACTCAAAACACTTAAAAACACAAACTAAATCAGTTTCTAACTAATATGACTCAACAAAGTAAAGGGGGATTTGGTTTTAACGAATTTGAAAACAAAACAAGTAAATTAAAGAACGAATGAAATTTGCACGAATTTGGGTAAAACTATGGATGATGGGCTAGCTAGGAGGTTCTTCTCCACACATGACACACTTGCAAACAAAACGATTTCTAGTTGCTTTTCAATAAACCATGAATGCTCAAGGCCCCAGATTAACCATGAATTGCACTAATTAACCCTCAGATTTTCCTAATTTCATTGAATTGGATGATTGCATACAACAACCCAAAGCATTCTCCACAAGTTCCCTACATGAATTGCATAATAGAGATACGAGCAAAGATCATTAAGTTCTATGAAAATCATAAGCATTGACGAGGCACTTGTAACTATGAATTGCATGAAACTTATGCCAAGAATTTACTTAACACGATTGTGACTAGCAACCTCCACTACTTATGAATATAAGTTCATAATGATTAGGTGAAACTCCCTTATATCCTAGCATTAGATTTATGCATGAAAATTAAGCGTGCACTCTCAACTGACACACACAAATCAGTTTTAATTCAAACGGATAAGTAAATTGAATTCACAACTTATGAATGACAACTGGATGTAATCAAATCATATTGCAAGTATAACCATGGTTTCGAATTTCCCCCTAGCTAAGAGGGGTTTAGTTCCTCATACTCACAAAACAAAGATTATTGAATTGAAACATGGAAAACAAAAGAAAGATTACACCCAAAACGTTCTAGCAATCCTAACTCGAATGGCAAGCACGTCCAAGGGCTCTCCTCCTTCCTCTTTGTTGCGGCACAAGGTTTGGTGGTGAGTTTTGGGGGTTATGAATGGTGTAGAAGGCTAGGTTTATGGTTAGGATAGATGTATGGTGCGACAATGGGTGAATAAGGTCAGAAACTATGGAGAATGGTGAAGGATGGATGCGGCAGAGAGTGGGGGTTGATTTCTGGCGTGAATGGATGAATGAATGGATCATCTGGGGCTGCAAAAAAGGAAGTCTATTTAAGGTTTTCAGAAATTAAAACCCTAACTTACTTTGGTAATCAGAAATTAAGTCAAAAGCTTCTAGAAAGAGGAAATAAAACCAGGAAACTAAGGGAAAGAGGCTAAGATATGCGGCAAAGACCTTAATTAAAAGGGAATGTGTTTTAAATGCAAGGAATGGGAAATAGAGACTCTCGCTTGCACGGCAAGGAAGAGGAAAGGTCCAAAGGGGTGCAGCTGGATGTTTGGGAAAGGGATAATGTCCTAAAAAGAAAGGGAAAGGGGACTCACGGCAAGGGAAAAGGAAAGAAAGGGTATGTGGGGTGCAGCACTATCTTGAATGGTGCAAGGAACCTTTATTTTGTGTCCTAATGTGCATATGAGGCCTTCAAAGTTACTGGAATTTAGGGACATTTAGGATCAGGAAAGGTCAAACCAAAATAGGAAACCTTGGCTTAACTTTCCTACTTCAAGTAGGAATCCTTATTCTTCTAGGAATCCATCTTCAATTAGGAATCCTTCGTTAATTAGGAATCCTAACATCTTCAAGTCTTCAATTTCGTCCATTCATTTTGCTCCAAGCATGAGCTATTCATTCCAAGCCCAATTTTGCTCCAAAAGGCTCCAAAATGCACCTTCTTACCTACTTTGTCCTTAGAACCTTCAAATACACGAAAATAGCTTAAAAGACTAAAATAACTAAGTACTAGCAACGTAAATGCAAGGAATCAAGCTAATTAAGTCGCCTAAATATGCTCCTATCAAATTCCCCCACACTTAGCTTTTGCTAGTCCTCGAGCAAAACGAAACAAAACAAAACAAAAACACAATCTAGACCTTCCAACATTTGCCTCAGGGATTTTTAATGAAACATGACATTCCAAGGATCACTACTCACATAGATTTTAGTCATCCTTTCCCTCGAGCACATACTTAATCATGGTCACCATTCACTAGCTCGCATTTAATCAATTAAAACATGGTTTTGAATGTAGTATCATGCCTTAGAGAATTCCCTCAATTCCTTACTAGATATGCACTCAATTTTCACTCAGATTTTCTGACTACACCCCCTACACTAGGTATATGTGAGAAGATTAATGTAAACATGAAAACGAGTACTCACATATGTTTATAACCAAGAAAGCATTTTCTGGAATTATGACATGTATATGATCTCATGAATGGAATGCTACTACTTAGACGCGAGGACCAGGGATACCATATGCTCATACCAATTCCAAACTCCACCTATTGAAACACATAACACTTAAGATAGAAGTTAAGGGTTGTAATGGGGCTAAGGGGAATTGGCTAACAAAGAAAGGTAAGGATAAACAAACGTTCTTAAAGCAAAGTAAGCAAATTAATGAAATTGACACTTAGAATTCACCTTTGAATGCAAAAATCAACTTTTAAAACACAAAGGGAAGATTAAACAACTTTTGGAGCCAGATTTGAACCTTTTGGACCCTTTCTTCAACAACCAACACATTTGAGCTTATTCTCACTTATTTTTGAACTCTTTTTCATCTTTTTTACAACTTTTCTTTTCTTTTTCTACGAATTTTTTTTTTATTTTTTTTTATTTTCCTTTTTTATTTTTTTTCTTTGATACACAAAACACACACTTTGAAAACCCTTCCCCCACACTCATTTTCTGCATAAAGACAATCAAAAGGAATTCCTTTTAAGTCATGCTTTACTATGCCTTAAAGAACAAGGGTATGGAAAATCCTAATCTAGGCTAGGTAGGGATGATGTGGTTAACAAAGAAAATAGGCTAAACAAGGCTCAATGGGGTTTAAACCTACAAAACAAATGACAGAGGGGGGTTCGGCTATTTGGCTCTGGTGGCAACTAAACAACTTCATCTTGAATATGTGTTATGCAAATCAATGTTATGTTTTGGATGAGATGGGTATGAGTTCTAGCATTTGGAACTAAATGATGAAACGCCCTCTAAGTAGCAACCAAGGAAAGAATAATGAGATCATGCAACGACTCTAGAAAACAACAATGCACAGATTATCAACTTATGTGAAATTAAATCGCACACAAACTTAAACCCTTATCAATGTAGTATGTCAAAGTAGGGATCGTTCTAAGCCGGGGATTAAAGGGATTGCTAATCTACACAAATTAGACTCTAAAACAATAAATTGGACTTTAAACAATGAAAACAAGTACTAGGGATCAATTTGGACGAATTTTAATTCTAGACACCTTAAACAACCTAAGTTGACTCAAATAACTCAAAACAAACTTAAAACAGCAAATAGAATTCAATTAAACAGTTTCTGGACTCTAGAGACTCAAAACAAGCTAAATAGACCTAAAACACACAAAACAAGTTATCTAGACTCTAAACTAACACCTAAGATTGATTTGAACGATTTTAACACTCAAATTGACTCAAAAGATAGAAAACAAAAAGTTCTTACGAATTTAGACTATCTTAACACAAATTAAGAGCAAGGGATTGGTTGAAAACGGATTTAAACTTAAGCAAAACAGAATTGTAAACTGGACTTAGTTTTGTACGAAATTGGTGATTTAGATGGGTGAATGGCTAACTAAAGGTTCCTTCTCCACACATGACATATATGCGATACAAATTGATTTCCAGTTGTTCTTTCTATAAACCTTGAACGACACTGCCCCAAATTAATCATGACTGCACGCATTAACCTTCAGATTTTCCTAAGTTCATTGAATTTGGACGTAGCGCCGCAAACCAAATTATTCTTATCAAGTTCCCCATATGACTGCATACTAGAGATACATATCAAAGATCATTAAGCTTTGTGAAAATCATAAGCATTGACATGATATTCGTGACTATGACTGTATGACACTCCTGCCAAGAATTTACTTAACGCGATCGTGACTAGCAACCTCCACTACTTGTAAATATAAGTTTGTAACGATTAGGTGAAACTCCCTTATATTTTAGCATCAAATCCTAGCATGCAAACTAAGTAGGCCTCCTTAATCAACACACAAGAATAAGTTTTAATCAAACAAGCAAATTGCATTCACGATTTATGAATTCACAACTGGATGAAATCAATTCATATCACATATATGCTCATAGTTTCGAATTCCCCCTAGCTAAGAAGGGGTTTAGTTCCTCATGATCGCAAATAAACAAAGACAATTAAATTTAAACATCAAAAGTAAAGATAGAATACACCTAGAAACGCTCCAACAGTCCAAGGCTTTGAATGGCAAGCAAGGCTCCAGGTGGCTCCTTCCTTCTCCTTCCTTGCAAAACTTGTGGCACAATGAGGGTTGTGTATGAATGGTGTGTATGATTTATAGAGAGAGGTGAATGGTAGATAGTGGTCACTGAATGGTGCAGCAAAAGGGTATATTTATAGGGGGAGGTGCGGCACAAACATTTGGTGTAGGAAAAGGATTGCAAAATATAATTTGTGTAGGAAAGTAATAATACAATCCTAAGGGGAAAAGGTTATGTAATCCCAGCAGGAAATAGGACATCTAGAAGGTCAAAAACCAAAGGGATCTAGAAGGTTTGGGGCGCCACTTTTTTAGGGATTTCTAGAAAGGGTGTTATTTAGTTGATTTTGGCACTTCTAGAAGGGATAGGTGCGGCACCTTTGTAGGAGAGGATAAGGTTCCTAGAAATTAGGTTTTCATGATTCCTAAACTGAAATTAAATCCCTTTTGCAGCAGGAATTAAGTTAGGAAAGGATTAGGATAAGATAAGATAAGGTTTGGATAAGATAAGGATAAGATAAGGTAGTTTGGATAATGTTTTGGATAATTCTCCTTCTTTGTAGCTGATTCCTTATCTTCTTTGACTTGAATTTATTTCTCCAACTCTTTTGCACATTCCTAGCCTCTCTTAAACTTCAATTTCGTCAATCCACCTTGCTCCATACTTGTGACATCCATTCCAAGCCCAAAACTGCTCTAAAATGCTCCAAATTGCATCTTTTTGCCAACTTTGCTTCTTGGACCTACAAACACACGAAAATGACTTAAGACACTATAATAAGCAACAAATAACTAAATAAATGCAAGAAAACACACTAAGTCGCATAAATATGCTCCTATCATCAACTCTCCAAATAAATGTTTTAGGCTCAAGTCTCTCAAGGTTGTAGCGTTAATTTAAGTTCCTTCCTTCAAGCATGTCACAAAAACTAATTTTTTTCCTTTTGATTGCATGTGAATTCATAAATTATAACCACAACCAAGCATAAACCAAAGAGTAAGTGATCAGCCACCACGTTTAGGTAAACCAAAGCATAAACCAATGGGTAAGGACTCCTCATTATGCACCATACGGCTTAGGTGGTCAGCCACCACGTTTTCACTTCCCTTTTTGTCTCGAATCTCAATGTCGAACTCTTGAAGAAACAACATCCATCGAATTAGCCTTGGCTTGGCTTCCCTATTCGTGAGCAAATATTTCAAAGCTACATGATCAATGAAAACAATTACTTTAGTACCAATTAAATATGATCCAAATTTATCTAAAGCAAAGACAACGGCAAGAAGTTCTTTTTCCGTTGTGGAATAGTTCAATTGGGCATCATTCAACGTCCGGGAGGCATAGTAGATGACATGCGACCTCTTATCCTTCCTTTGTCCTAAAACAGCCCCTAAAGCATAATCGGATGCGTCACACATGAGCTCGAAAGGAAGGCTCCAATCAGGTGGAATAATAATTGGGGCCATGGTCAGCAAGTCCTTGAGTTGTTTGAAGGTTGTCGTGCACTCCTCATTTAAATCAAATGCCACATCTTTTTGAAGGAGACAGCAAAGAAGTTGGGAAACCTTTGAAAAATCTTTGATGAATCGTCGATAGAAACCTGCATCTCCAAGAAAAGAATGAACCTCTCTAACCGAAGTATGAGAGGGTAAGTGACGTACAAGATTTATTTGACTTATCAACCTCAATACCGTTTTCAGAGATGATATGACCTAAAACTATGCCTTGTGTAACCATGAAATGACATTTTTCCCAATTGAGATCAAACTGAGATTATGCAAACAACCATCAAATGAATCACCAAAAACGCTAAAATCATCCATAAAAACTTCAATAATTTTCTCAACATAATCTGAAAATGTGCTCATCATGCATCTTTGAAATGTGGCAGGTACATTGCATAAACCAAATGGCATGCGACGATAAGCAAATGTACCAAAGGGACATGTGAAAGTGGTTTTTTCTTGGTCCTTGGGTGCTATGACAATTTGATTATAACTAGAATAACCATCAAGAAAACAATAAAATGCATAACCCGCTAACCTTTCAAGCATTTGATCAATGAACGGCAAAGGGAAGGGATCCTTCCTTGTAGTGGCGTTGAGCTTCCTATAATCGATACAAACCCTCCAACCTGTTTGGATTCGAGTAGGCACAAGCTCATTTTCGGCATTCTTTACCACTGTCACGCTAGATTTCTTTGGAACGCATTGAATGGGCGAAACCCAACGACTATCCGGGATTGGATAGGTCACCCCACAATCAAGTAGCTTGATTATGTCTTTCTTCATAACTTCCATCATTGGAACTTCCTTACCTTTGTTGGCCGAATTGGATTGTTTGGGTGGCTGCGGCAAAGGTGGTTCTACCCCTGCCATGGGTGTGCATTGCTTATCCTCTTCAATTATCAATTCTTCAACCTCATTGGAACGTGATTTGGAAGGTTGGGGATCAGATCCAACTTGTTTTCCATTTCGCAAACTCATGGCTTTGGCAGATTCGAATCCTCCTTTTGGGTTGACAACGATTGAATTAGGCAACTTGCCTTGCTCTCGGAATTGGCCCATAAACTCCGCAATCTGCCCTACTTGCTTCTCCAACTCATCCACCTTTTTGTCTCTATTTTGCATACCCTGCGCCATAGAAGTTAGTAATTGAAAATTTTGATCATTACCAATGGACGAACCTGATTTGGTTTGGGCAGGTTGTGCTTGGGTTGTGTGGGTGCATATGGTTTTGCATAGAAACCCGGGGGTTGCTGCCTAAATGCACTTTGTTGTTGGTTTTGCTGGGGTTCTCGCCATTTGAAATTTGGATGATCTCTCCAACCGGGATTGTATGTGTTAGAGAAAGGATCACTTCTTGGTTGTTGATTCCCAAAACCCACGGCATTGGCAGATTCCCACCCTCCGTTCTCGATCAATTGAGGGCAGTTATCCGTGAGATGTCTTTGCATGGAACACACGCCACAAGCAGCCACACTTTGTACTTTTGGTCATTCCACAACCTGAGAAAGAAGAGTGGTAAGATTAGCCATTTGATTTTGAAGTTCGGAAATAGCACTTACCTCATTCACTTATTGTTGTCGTGGGGTGCTTCTTTGTCCAACACTTTCATATTGTTGAGTGTTCAAAGCTCGGTTAGCAATCAAGGTCTTGGCAGCCATGGGTGTCTTGTCTACCAAAGCTCCTCCCGCTGAGGCATCTAGCATTTGACGTTCAATGGGTAGAAGCCCTTCGTAGAAATATTGAAGAAGAAGCTCCTCCTTCATTTGATGCTGTGGACATGAAGCAACAAGAGTTTTAAAACATTCATAATAAGTGGGAAACGATTCACCTTCATTTTGCTGAATGCCACTAATCTTTTTGCGTAGAAGAATGACTCGAGAAGTTGGAAAAAACTTCTCCAAGAACGCCCGTTTCATGCTCTCCCAAGATGTGACAGTTCTGGGGGCTAGTTCATACAACCATTCTTTAGCCTTTTCCAAGAGAGAAAAAGGAAAAGCCTTCATCTTCAATATGCTTCCATCGACATTGACAGGGGTCATGCTTGAACACACCATTTTGAACTCTTTCAAGTGCTTGTTTGGATCCTCCATGGATAGCCTATGGTACTTTGGAATGTGGTGCAGCAAGCTTGACTTTAACTCGAACTCCTCGGTCTTGCCTTGAGCAGCTGTGGGGTATTGAATGCATAGGGGTGCGGCATTGTCCACTCCCGAAGCAGAAAGCTCCTTGATTGTTCGATCGTCCGCTGCCATGGCTAGTGCTTCCTCTAAAATCTGAGTCGTGGCCGCCTCTTCCACTTGTACTTTGTCTTCTTCAAGATTTGGTGCAGGTTGAGGTGGTTGGGGCTCTTGTTGATTCCTCGTTCGTCTCAAAGTTCATTCGAAATCATCGTCAAAGTAAAGGATGTTCTCACGAACCGGTTGAGAACTTCGAGTCATAAACTAGTACCTAAAAACAAGAAAACAAAACAAAGTCAGAAACTTAAATAAATTAAAAATAAACAGAAAGAAAAGATCCAAGGGATTAGCAAAGTTGCTAATCCCCGGCAACGGCGCCAAAAATTTGATGCGAAATATATAAGCACACAAATTAAACCCTCTTTTGACAATTGTAGTATATGTAAGTAGGGATCGTTCCAGACCAAGGATTAGGAGGGATTGCTAAAACACTTGAAACAGACTCAAAAACGTAAAACTAAGTTTAGAACACTAAACTAGACTCAAAGAATGCAAAACTAAACTCTAAAACACTAAAACAACTCAAAAGACTCAAAACAGCACAAAACAAGCTAAAAGACTCAAATATGCCACTAAGAGTAAATTTGGACGAAACTAGGTTTTGACTAGACCCAAAACACTTAAAAACACAAACTAAATCAGTTTCTAACTAATATGACTCAATAAAGTAAAGGGGGATTTGGTTTTAACGAATTTGAAAACAAACCAAGTAAATTAAAGAACTAATGAAATTTGCACGAATTTGGGTAAAACTATGGATGATGGGCTAGCTAGGAGGTTCTTCTCCACACATGACACACTTGCAAACAAAATGATTTCCAGTTGCTTTTCAATAAACCATGAATGCTCAAGGCGCCAGATTAACCGTGAATTGCACTAATTAACCCTCAGATTTTCCTAATTTCATTGAATTGGATGATTGCATACAACAACCTAAAGCATTCTCCACAAGTCCCCTACATGAATTGCATAATAGAGATACAAGCAAAGATCATTAAGTTCTATGAAAATCATAAGCATTGACGAGGCACTTGTAACTATGAATTGCATGAAACTTATGCCAATAATTTACTTAACGCGATTGTGACTAGCAACCTCCACTACTTATGAATATAAGTTCATAACGATTAGGTGAAACTCCCTTATATCCTAGCATCAGTTTTATGCATGAAAATTAAGCGTGCACTCTCAACCAACACACACAAATCAGTTTTAATTCAAACGGATAAGTAAATTGAATTCACAACTTATGAATCATAACTGGATGTAATCAAATCATATTGCAAGTATGACCATGGTTTCGAATTTCCCCCTAGCTAAGAGGGGTTTAGTTCCTCATACTCACAAAACAAAGATTATTGAATTGAAACATGGAAAACAAAAGAAAGATTACACCTAAAACGTTCCAGCAATCCTAACTCGAATGGAAAGCACGTCCAAGGGCTCTCCTCATTCTTCTTTGATGCGGCACAAGGTTTGGTGGTGAGTTTTGGGGGTTATGAATGGTGTAGAAGGATGGGTTTATGGTTAGGATAGTTGTATGGTGCGACAAGGGGTGAATAAGGTCAGAAACTATGGAGAATGGTTAAGGATGGATGCGGCAGAGAGTGGGGGTTGATTTCTGGCGTGAATGGGTGAATGAATGGATCCTCTGGGGCTGCAAAAAGGAAGTCTATTTAAGGTTTTCAAAAATTAAAAGCCTAACTTACTTAGGTAATCAGAAATTAAGTCAAAAGCTTATAGAAAGAGGAAATAAAATCAGGAAACTAAGGGAAAGAGGCTAAGATATGCGACAAGGACCTTAATTGAAAGGGAATGTGTTTTAAATGCAAGGAATGGGAAATAGGGACTCTCCTTTGCACGGCAAGGAAGAGGAAAGGTCCAAAGGGGTGCGGCTGGATGTTTGGGAAAGGGATAATGTCCTAAAAAAAAAAGGAAATGGGACTCACGGCAAGGGAAAGGGAAAGAAAGGGTATGTGGGGTGCAGCACTATCTTGAATGGTGCAAGGAACCTCTATTTTGTGTCCTAAAGTGCATATGAGGCCTTCAAAGTTGCTGGAATTTAGGGACATTTAGGATCAGGAAAGGTCAAACCAAAATAGGAAACCTTGGCTTAACTTTCCTACTTCAAGTAGGAATCCTTATTCTTCTAGGAATCCATCTTCAATTAGGAATCCTTCGTTGATTAGGAATCGTAACATCTTCAAGTCTTCAATTTCATCCATTCCTTTTGGTCCAAGCATGAGCTATTCATTCCGAGCCCAATTTTGCTCCAAAAGGCTCCAAAATGCACCTTCTTGCCTACTTTGTCCTTATAACCTTCAAATACACGAAAATAGCTTAAAAGACTAAGATAACTAAGTACTAGCAATGTAAATGCAAGGAATCAAGCTAATTAAGTCACCTAAATATGCTCCTATCAACGATCGCGTTAAGTGAATTCCTGGCAGGAGTATCATGCGTCCATGGTTACGAACGCCTTGTCAATGCTTAATGATCTTTGATATGTATCTCTATTATGCATTCATGTAGGGGACTATTGAAGAATAATTTGGTTGCAGATGCGTTCATCCAATTCAACGACTTTAGGAAAATCTGTTGGTTAATTTGTGCATTCACGATTAACTTGGGGTGTTAAGGTTCATGGTTTATTGAAAGAGTAACTGGAAATCAATTCGTATGCATATGTGTCATGTGTGGAGAAGAACCCTCTAGCTAGCCTCTCACCATTCAAATCATCTCAATTTCATGCCTTTTCTGTTTAGTTTCATAATCTGTTTATTTAAGTTTTAAATTCGTCAAAACCCAATCCCCTTTTAATATCTTGTGTTAGAACTTGTTTAATTAGTGTTTTGAGTCAAGTTAAGTTAGAAATTCATCCAAAATCATTCTTAGTTTCTGTTTTGAGTCAATTTGCTTGTTTTGTGCTGTTTTGAGTCATTCTAGTCAGTTTTGAGTTATTTGAGTCTAGTTTAGTGTTTTTGAGTCAGTTTTAAGTAGATTAGCAATCCCATCTAATCCCCGGCCTAGAATGATCCCTACTTACATATACTACATTAATAGGGTTTAAATTTATGTGTTCATTAACTTTGCATCAATGTCAAACGGACGCTCGATTTATCTCCCGAATGCTTAAAACAGTGCAAATACACTCCAAATAAAAAAATAGCGTAGTTTTAACACCAAATAAGCATTTGATCTTTTGAGAACTCATTCTTAACGTCTTAGTAGCATATTATTGATGCGATATACACTAGCACACAAATTAAACCCTCTTTTTGACAATTGTAGTACAGATGCAACTAGGGATCGTTCTAGGCCGGGGATTAGGAGGGATTGCTAATCTATGCAAAACTAACCTTAAAACACTAAACAAGACTTAAGAACACAAAACTAGGCTAAAGACACTTAACTAGACTCAAATAACTCAAAATTGACTAGAATGACTCAAAACAACACAAAACAAGCAAATAGACTCAAACTAGACGCTAGGGATGATTTTGGACGAAAATTGATTTTAACTTGACTCAAAACATTTAAAAACACAAGTTTGGACAGATTCTAACCTAATTGACAAAATAAGGTAAAGGGGATTGGGTTTTTGGACGAATTTAAGTAAAAACAAAACAGGAACTAGAACTAAACAGATTTGCACGAAATTGGGTTAAATTGGATGGATGATGGACTAGCTAGAGGGTTCTTCTCCACACATGACACACTTGCATACAAATCGATCTCCAGTTGCTTTTCAATGAATCATGAATCTCAACACCCCAGATTAACCGTGAAAAGCATTAATTAATCCTCATGTTTTTCTTAAGTCATTGAATTGCATGGGATACGCATAGTCAACCAAATTATTCTTCAAAGGTTCCCTACATGAATAGGATAATAGAGGTACAATCAAAGATCATTAAGTTTTGTGAAAACTATAAGCATTGACAAGGCATTCGTAACTATGAATAGCATGATACTCATGCCAAGAATCTACTTAACGCAATTGTGACTGGCAACCTCCATTACTTGTGAATATAAGTTTGTAACGATTAAGTGAAACTCCCTTATACTCTAGCATCAGATTCATGCATGCAAACTAAGTGTGCACCCTTAATCAACATACAAGAATAAGTTTTGAATCAAACAGTTAAGTAAATTGCATTCACGATTCATAAAACCACAACTGGAAGTAATCAATTCATATTGCAAATATGTTCATGGTATTGAATTTCCCCCTAGCTAAGAGGGGTTTAGTTCCTCATATTCGCAAAACAAAGATAAACAAACTTAAACATTGAAAAACAAAAGATGGATTACACCTAATAATGCTCCAGCAATCTAACTTGAATGCCAAACACGCCCTAAGGTCCTCATTCTTCTTCTTTGCTGCGGCACAAGGTGTGGTTATGAGTTTAGTGGTGAATTGTATGGAAGAATGGCTGAGAGTATGAATGAAACTGAATGGAAGTGTACTGTTGCGGCTGGATGTGTATTAGTCTGAATGGATTCTATATGCTGCGGCAAAGTTGTTTATTTTAAAGCTTTTTGGAAATCAAAACCCTAACTTATTTTGGTTTACAAAAATTAATTCAAATCCACTAGAAAAAGGGAAATAAAATCATAATCCAAGGGAAAAAAAGAGATAAGATATGCGGCAGAGAAGAAAAAGGAAAGGGAAAGGGAATCTTGTGCGGCAAGGAAGGGAAAGGTGATAGGAGACACGGCTAGGGTGTAGGAAATGGTAAGGTTAATGTTTTCAGGTTTCTCGAAGGAATGGAGAAGGGGAAATCGTAAAGGAAAAATTTTGTCCTAGCTAAGAACATGTGAGAACATTTGAACACATATGCAAACTAATAACACTTTAAAGTAGGCATGCATTCAAAAACAATTCTAAAACCCATCACTTTCAAAGCCTAGTGAATGGTGAACCACAAGACTCTTTAACAACATTAAAGAGAAGAAGGATTTTGAGATTCATTACCCTTGAAGCTCATCCTTGTTTGCATAAGGGATTCACCCAAGTGGAGGGCCTTCAAGTCACCTCCTAGCTCCTTGGATCTTCCTTGTGATTCCTCTCCTTTAGATGCTCATTTGCTCCTTGATGATGTGAGGAAAGGATCTCCAAAAAGTACCAAAGGTTTGGTACCTCTAAGTCTCCACACCAAGGATGTAGTGTGAAGAGAAGATGGATGACTTAGAGAGATTTTGATGCTAGTGAAAAGCTCTCTAAGTGGCCGGCCTCTTTGGAGAAAAAGAGAGAAAATGTTTCTCTTCTTTGCCTCTAGAAAACCCTAAGTGAATGAAAGCTATAAAGTTGACTTTATACTATATCACATGTGAGTGGCAAACTTGCAATTAAATCAAGTTTGCTTCCACTCACCCTTATGGCCGGCCTTGGCATTGTTATTGGGCTAATTGCTCATTTTGTTTTAGTTGTCATACAACTTAAACATAATGGGCCTTGTGGCCCAAAAACCCTTTTGGGCCCCAAAACCCAAAACGAACTTAAAAGCCCAATACGAACCTTTCGTAAGATTAATTAACTAATTAATTAATCTTGACCATTCTCAATTAAACTATTTAATTGCTTATCCATCTCATTTATATTTCTTCACTTTCATCCTTACTCGGTGTACGATCCATTAGGTTCCAATTAGTGAGGCAGTGGGCGATTGTTACTCTTAATGATCGATTGTGAATTGAAACTACATTTCAATTCTCCCTTTAATGAAGATTAGTGTTTGCTAATCCTCAGGGCTTCCACAAACCATGAGTGACACCTAGCAGTATTTAATGACTACCCAAGCTAAGTAGAAGTGGTTGGAGAACCTATCCAGCTACAATTACAATGCAATACGATCCTTCTCTAATACAATACTCTCAATCACATTGTTTGAGTGATAGTTAGTTTCATGTCTACTATCCAATGTGATACTTCTCTATATGATTCAATTGAATATGATTTGGAACAAACTTCCTAAGTCATATTCGTATGCTTTGGCCAAAGACTCTCGAATCATATCTCAGAGTATTCTCCTTCCACCATGGAAGGTTAGAGATCCCTTGTTGTCCATTCACATGCCTACATGACTAGATAGCTTAACCCCAACAATGTCATGGACACTCTCAATGGAATGTCTTTGACATAATCAAAGATCAATGACCTAACCATTAGACATCAATGATGCCTCAGGTCAAAGGACTACTTTGCATATTGCAACTTATGAGTTCTTACATGACATGTATGCTGGAACTCTTTTTTGATCGTTGTTCAGTGTACTCGATTACTCTTTCGAGCACTTATGTGTTTGTCTCAGTGTCCAACACTAAATGACTTGAGACTAGTCATACTCATGCTTGAGTTAACATAACACATACTAACCTTAGCGGATTGTCAATGCCCAATTGGCAATCCTATGGCTAGGAACGTTTTAGGAATGAACATAAAAGAAAGGTCTTGTTAATCTAACTTACTTAAATCACTTATCTCTTAGATCAAATACATTCCTTGGATTCCCTTATTGCTTAAACACATGATACAATAAATAGTGATTAACAATAAGCTTTGCCCTTTATTAAACATATAATAGTTTAATACAATAAGTATTCCAAAAGCTATTACATCAAATGAGTGGCTTTGTGGGCATACTTCCAACAATCTCCCACTTGCACTCAAAGGCACCTTCCCATGTATCTAATACCCATCATTTCCATATGGCGGTCAAGTTGGATTTGAGACATTGGCTTCGTCAGTGGATCTGCTACATTATCTACTGAGGCAACCTTGAGGATGTTGACTTTCCCCTCGGCAGCATATCTTCTAATGATATTAAAGCGCCTGTCAAAATGTGATAGGAGCATATTTATGCGACTTTGTTAGCTTGTTTCCTTGCATTTTCTTAGTTAGTTTCTACTTATTATAGTGATTTAAGCTATTTTCGTGTGTTTACAGGTCCAATTGGCAAAGTTGGCAAAAAGATGCAATTTGGAGCATTTTAGAGCAGTTTTGCGCTTGGAATGGATAGCACAAGTATGGAGCAAGATGGATGGACAAATTTGAAGTTCAAGAGAGGCTAGGAATGTGCAAAAAAGTTGGAGAAATAAATTCAAGTCAAAGAAGATAAGGAATCAGCTACAAAGAAGGAGAATTATCCAAAACCTTATCCAACCTTATCTTATCCAACTAACCTTATCTTACCTTATCTTATCTTATCCTATCCTAATCTTATCCTACCTTAATTCCAGCTACAAGGGGGACTCCTTTTCATATTAGGATGCCTAAAACCTGTTTTTAGGAGGCCTTTTTGTTCTAGAAACATGCCACAACACTCCTTTCTAGAAGCCCTAAAAATCTGACGCCCCAACCTTTCTAGATGGCATTTTCCTTGTTGGTTTGGAGTCCTAAATCCTTTTCCTTGACAACCTAGGCCAAGTAATCCCTAGGCCTATAAATACACTATTTTGCTGCACCATTCAGACCACCACCCTCTACCATAACTCACCTACATCCATCCACCACACACTCATTGTGCCGCAGCCTTGCAAGGAAGGAAGGAATCTGGAGCGTTTTCTAGGTGTATTCTATCCTTTGTTTTCAATGTTTAATTTTATTTATATTTGTTTGATTGCAAACCTGAGGAACTAATTTCTTTATAGTTAGAGGCGAATTCAAAGCCATGGACATATGTTTTATATGAGATTTCCTCCAGTTATGATTTCATGAATCATGAATGTGGTTTACTTATCTGAGTTATTGAGAACTTGTTCTTGTGTTTTGATTAAGGAGGCCTACTTAGTTTGCATGCATGAATTTGATGCTAAAATATAAGGGAGTTTCACCTAATCGTTATGAACTTATATTTACAAGTAGTGGAGGTCGCTAGTCACAATCGCGTTAAGTAAATTCCTGGCAGGAGTGTCATGCTTTTCATAGTCACGAATGTCATGTCAATGCTTATGATTTTCACAAAGCTTAATGATCTTTGTTTCGTGTCTCTATCATGCTTTTCATAGTTAGGGAGCTTAATAAAGAATGATTTGGGTTGTCATATGCTTTTCATCCAATTCAATGAGTCTAGGGAAATCTGAGAATTAATTAGTTCTACACAATTAATTTGGGGCATTGTCATTCATGGTTTGTCGAAAGAATAACTGGAAATCGATTTATATGCATATGTTCATGTGTGGAGAAGGGCCCTCTAACTAGCCATTCACCCATTTAAATCACCAAATTCGTTTTCTATAAAGTATTTTATGCAAAGTTTCTGTTTTAAGTTTTAAATTCGTCAAAAACAAACCCCCTTTCATTTAGTCTTGTTTTTAGAGTCAAAACCTGTTTTCTTTTAGTTGTTTGAGTCTTTTAAGTTTTATTTTCGTCAAAACCAATTGTTAGGTCTAGATTTGAGTCTTTTTTATTGTTTCTTGTTGTTTTTAGTGTTTTAAGTCAGTTTTGGATCATTAGAGTCTAGTTTAGTGTTTGTGAGTCTTATTTGTGTTGATTAGCATCCCTAGTTAATCCCCGGTTGAGAACGATCCCTACTTGCATCTTTACTACAATTGTCATCAATAGGGTTTAATTTGTGTGTCAAGTTAATTTTCACATCAAATTTTGGCGCCGTTGCCGGGGATTAGCAAATTTGCTAATCCCCCGTGTTTTTGTTTGTGTTTTTGTTTTTACGTTTTAGTTTTTTATTTTGTTTTGTTCTGTTTTCTTTGTTTCAGGTACTAAACATGGCAATTGCAAACATTCAAGCTCAATTGGCGAATCTTACTTCTCAATTGTCCCAGATTGCCGAAAGAACCACAATGCACACTGCCCCTACATTTAATGTACCCTATGGGCAAGGACATCAAACTCATCAATTCACTGCGAATGGAGGTGCTTGGGGTTATCAAGGCCATAACCAATCAAGGGACAACCTGTTTTCCAATGCTTACAATTCCGATTGGAGAGATTATTCAGATTATATGTGGGAGGAACCTCAACAAGTTCAACAAGGTGGATATTGGCAGCAAGACGAGGAGTTATATTCAAGATCTGCGCAGCCACCACAACCTCATATACAATATGCCCAACCCAACACAGGTTCGTCAATAGATTATGATCAAATTCTTGATGAATTAAATTCTTTGGCGCAGAGTTCACAAAATCAAGTTAAGGAGGTTCAACAAGGAGAATATTGGTAGCCATATGAGGAGTTCTATACAACGCCTATGCAGCCACCACAACCTCCCCCACAACAATTCCAATCGAATTCAAGTATGCCTATGAGTTATGATGAAATTCGTGACGTACTAACCTCTTTGAAGCAGGGCTCACAACAAGAAGGGTATTGGCAGCCATCTGGGGAGATCTATCGAAAGCCATATGAACCACCACAGCCTCAACCATATTGGGCCCAACTAAGTTCAGGTTTGTCCATGGATAATGACCAAATTGTTCAATTATTAACTACTATGGCGCAGGCTATGCAGGACCAAACCAAGACAATAGGTGAATTGAACAATCAACTTGGAGAGATGGTAGAGTTCATGGCATAAATGCAAGAACAAAGCAAACTCTTCAACTCAAACATTGTAAATCCAATGGGAGATTTTGAAATCACTGAAGCTATCACTTTAGAAAGTGCTATGGAGGTTGAAGCTGACCCAGAACCGTCCAAACACAACCCTAACATGGATGAACAGATGCTGCTAATTGAGGAGGAAGAAGAAGAAATACCCTTGCCGCAGGCCCCTAGTGTTTCTAGGCCATCCAATCAAGAAAGTGAAAAGGACATCGCGGAAGCCCTTCCCAAGGTGCAAAGTGATATCCCAATTCTTGATACACCAAATCAAATTCCAAAATGTGTTGAGTTTCTTAAAGAACCTGGTACATCAAGAAGAATGATTCAACAGAAAGAAGTGGCTGGAGAATATGTAGAATGCATCAAAGAGGATGTTCATGAGACAACAAAGTCCAAAGAAGTTAAATTTTATGACACGGGACAAGCCACAACTCTCAAAACACCAGATCTGGCTGAATTTTCTAGTCCTACAACTTTCGAAGGGGTGTTTATTCTTGAGTTCATGTCGGAGCACATAGGTAAGCCACCTCCCCGAATTTCAATTTTGTTTTATACTAATATAATGTTAATGATTCAGGTACCCACACTAGAATTTAAACCATTGCTGAATCATTTCAAGTATCACCTTCCAATCAAAGATCAATTCCATGCTGTGGCCTCCAATAAAGCATAATTGAAGGATTCATCCGGCTGGAAGACGTTAAAGCAAGCGCTTCTTGGGAGGCAACCTATGCAAATAAAGAAGAACTAGGAAGCTCCAGCTCCACAACCAGATTTGCGTTTCTAAACCCTACTCTTTATTGCTTTTACTTTGCCATCTTTGTTATGTTTGTTAGTTGTGTTGTTTGCTTGCTTGTGTGTGAGTCTTTGTTTGAAACATTGAGGACAATGTTTGGTTTAAGTGTGGGGGGGGTAAACAAGTGTTTTCATTGAAAAATTCGTGGGTTTTTATCACCTATCACTTCTAAGGTTGTTTTTCACTGTTTTGAGTATTTTTAGTGTGTTTTGAAGTGTTTTTATGTGTCTTGAAAGGAAAACACGAAAATTGAAAAAAAAATCGAAAAAGTTTTGAAAAATACCAAAAAGAGTCGTTTTAGAGTCGTTTTTGTGTCTTAAGTACCTTCCAACACAATGATGAGGATTTGGTTTTTAATTGCATGACTGTTAAAGAAAGTTACAAACATGGATTGAAGTTTGATATGCTCTTTGGTTTATGCTTGGTTATAGTTGACATTCATGAATTCACATGTAATCACAAAGGAAAAAAAAATCAGTTTTTGTAACATGCTTGAAGGAAGAAACTCAAACTAACGCTGCAACCCTGAGAGACTTGAGCCTAAACTTTGTTTGGAGAGTTATTCATCTTGACATTCTTTGTTTTCTAAAGTCGTTGCATGATCTCATCATTCTTTGCTTGGTTGCTACTTAGAATGCGTTTCATCATTTAGTTCCAAATACTAGAACTTATACCCATTTCATTCAAAGCATAAAATTGATTAGCATAACAAATAACAAGATAAAGTTGTTTAGTTAAAACCAGAGCCAAAAAGCCTTAACCCTTTGCATATGTATTGTAGGTTTAACCCCGTTGAGCCTTATTTAGCCTATTTTCTTTGTTAGCTGCATTATCCTTACCTAGCCTAGTATATAGGACTATCCACACCCTTGTTTTTAAAGGATAGTGAAGCATTATATGCATATGTTCATGTGTGGAGAAGGGCCCTCTAACTAGCCATTCACCCATTTAAATCACCAAATTCGTTTTCTATAAAGTATTTTATGCAAAGTTTCTGTTTTAAGTTTTAAATTCGTCAAAAACAAACCCTCTTTCATTTAGTCTTGTTTTGAGAGTCAAAACCTGTTTTCTTTTAGTTGTTTGAGTCTTTTAAGTTTTATTTTCGTCAAAACCAATTGTTAGGTCTAGATTTGAGTCTTTGTTATTGTTTCTTGTTGTTTTTAGTGTTTTAAGTCAGTTTTGAATCATTAAAGTCTAGTTTAGTGTTTGTGAGTCTTATTTGTATTGATTAGCATCCCTAGTTAATCCCCGGTTTAGAACGATCCCTACTTGCATCTTTACTACAATTGTCATCAATAGGGTTTAATTTGTGTGTCAAGTTAATTTTCACATCAAAATGCTTGTTCTTTTGATGAGCCCTAGGTTCTTTGGCTTGAGCTGTTGCCCCACTATTATCACAGTACAAAGTTACTGGTGATGTAATGGTTGGAACCACTCCAAGTTCAGTAATGAACTTCTTCATCCAGAACGCTTCTTTGCCGGCTTCAGCTGCAGCGACATATTCAGCCTTTGTTGTGGAATCAGCAATTACTTCTTGTTTCTTGCTTTTCCAGCTAACAGCCCCACCATTTAGAGTGAACACATATCCGGAGTTGGAACTTCTATCATCGACGTCAGATTGGAAATCTGCGTCTATATAGGCTTCCACTCGCAACTCTGTTGCTCCTCCATAAACGAGGAACATGTCCTTAGTTCTTCTTAAGTACTTAAGGACCGTCTTGACAGCTGCCCAGTGTTCTGATCCTGGGTTAGATTGATATCGACTAGTAATGCTCACAGCATATGCGATATCAGGCCTTGTGCATATCATGGCATACATGAGACTTCGTATGGCGGAAGCATAAGGAATCCTACTCATTTGCCGTATTTCTTCAGGAGTTTTCGGCCTCATGGATTTAGAAAGGTGAATTCCATGTCTCACAGGAAGAAGACCTTTCTTCGATTGTTCCATTTGGAACCTACTTAGCACCTTATCTATGTACATAGATTGGGATAATCCAATTAATTTTCTGGATCTATCATGATAGAGCTTTATCCCCAATACATAAGATGCATCTCCCAATTCTTTCATATGGAAGGTTTTGGACAACCATACTTTTACAGAAGAAAGTACTGCAGTGTCATTCCCGAATAGTAATATGTCATCTACATATAACACTAGGAATACAACTGCATCCCCAACGACCTTTTGATAAACACAATTGTCGTCTTCGTTTTGACTAAAACCAAACGATTTGATTTCTGTGTCAAAATGAATATTCCAGTTCCTGGAGGCTTGTTTAAGTCCATAAACGGACCTTTGAAGCTTGCATACCGTAGTCTTTTCAGACTTGGACACGAAACCTTTGGGTTGAGTCATATAGAGCTCTTCCTTTAGGTAGCCGTTCAGAAAGGCCGTCTTCACGTCCATTTGCCATATCTCATAATCATGGTACGCAGCTATAGCAAGCAAAATCCGAATGGACTTCATCATGGCTACAGGAGAGAAAGTTTCTTCATAGTCAATCCCTTCTCTTTGCCTGTAACCTTTGGCTACTAGTCTAGCCTTATAAGTCTCCACGTTTCCATCAACGCCTATCTTCCTCTTGAATACCCATTTGTTTCCAACAGGTACTATACCTTCTGGAGGGTCTACAAGAGTCCAGACCTGATTTTGATACATGGAATCCATCTCGGATTTCATGGCCTCTTGCCATCTCTTTGAATCAATGTCGGACATTGCTTCAGTGTAGTCTCTAGGGTCCTCCTTTGTGTCATTGTCACCTAGAATGTGCAATTCCCCAAAGTCATTATCTAAGCTATACCTCTTAGGTGGCTTACTGACCCGTTCAGATCTACGTGGAGCTAGGGGTTCAGGAACATGGTTGTCTATCTGTTGATTGCTTGTTTGTGGCTCATCAGGAATTTTCTTTAATTCTATCGTTTTCTCGCTACTTCCATTGAGAACGAATTCGTCCTCAAGGAACATAGCAGTTCTGGCGACAAAGACTTTCTGGTTGTCAGGGTGATAGAATTCGTATCCCAAAGTCTGTTTGGAATACCCCACAAAATAGCACTTAACAGAACTTGCTTCAAGCTTGTCTGCTTCAAGCCTTTTTACGTAAGCTGGACAACCCCAAATCTTAATATGGTTAAGATTTGTTCTTTTGCCATGCCATATCTCATATGGCGTTTGTGGAACTGACTTGGAAGGCACTCTATTTAGCAAATAAGCTCTTGTTTGTAGTGCATATCCCCAGAAGGAAACTGGTAGGTCAGCGGAACTCATCATAGAACGAACCATATTCATCAAGGTTCGATTTCTCCGTTCAGAAACTCCGTTATGTTGAGGAGTTCCTGGTGAAGCCCACTGTGATACTATTCCACACTCCTTGAGGTAGTCTAGGAATTCATTACTTAGATATTCACCCCCTCGATCCGATCTTAGGGTCTTTATCTGTTTCCCAGTTTCGTTCTCCACTTCATTCTTGAACTCTTTGAACTTTTCAAAGGATTCTGACTTGTACTTCATAAGATACACATAGCCAAACCGAGAGTGATCATCGGTGAATGTGATATAGTAGGAGAACCCTCCTCGTGCTACAGTGGACATAGGTCCATATACATCTGTGTGGATTAACCCTAGTAGTTCTTTGGCTTTCCCTCCTTTCCTAGTGAATGGAGATTTAGACATCTTTCCCAGTAAACAAGATTCACAAGCGCCCATTTGGTCATTACCTACTGAGCTGAAATATCCGTCTTTCGACATCTTGCGAATCTTATCTTGGTTTACATGTCCAAGTTTAAGATGCCAAAGCTTAACTCGGTTAACTTCTTCTCTAGCCCTTTTGGGTTTTGAGGTATTCCCGCTTTCAATACAGTGCATCCCACTACTTGTCTCTTGGTGAAAAAGTCCTTCTATCATATTACCATGTGAGATAATACGACCGTTCAAGTATAAAGTGCAACTCATTTTGTCAAACATTACTGAGTGCCCATCTCGTAAAAGCATAGAGATAGAAATCAAATTCTTTATACATGAAGGAAAATATAAACAATTTTTAAGTTCCAAGACTTCCCCAGAGGGTAGTTTAAGCATGTAGGTGCCTATTGCTTTCGCAGATATCTTAGTGCCGTTCCCAACTCGCACAATCATCTCCCCATTGTGCAGTGTTCTGCTCCCTGTTAGTCCATGCAACAAATTGCAGATATGTTGACTAGCGCCTGAATCAAATATCCAGGAATTGGAGCCTACTGTAAAAGCACTCTCTATGACAGAAATAGTCCCTTCAAAAGTTCGTGTCATAAGGCTCGCAATGCGCACCCTGTATTTCTTCTTCCAACGTTCATCCTTTCCACAATGAAAGCATGTTCCCTTGGATTTTCTTGCCTTCTTCTTATGCAACCTTTTCCTTATGATTGCATTCTCACTCCCACTGTCCTTTTTGAAACTTTGTTCAAACTTACAGCACATGTCAATCATTTCGGTAAAAGAATGATTGAATCTATTCACTTTATAGTTTACTATAAACTTAGTGAAATCATCCGAGAGAGATGCAAGGAAAAAGTCTTGGGCCATTTTCCCATCGATAGAAGTTCCTAAACTTTCAAGATCTTGAAAGATCCTTTCCACCTTTTGTCCATGTTTTTGGACCGATGTCCCCTTTGCCATTTTGGCATTTAATAGACTACAAACATTTGAGAATCGTACGTTACTTGTCTCAATGTCATGCATCTTATGCAAACTTTCAACCATGGCACATGAAGTGTCCATGTGCTTATGTAGCTTCATAAGCTCCTCACTAAGTGAAGTGAGGATTAAGCATTTGGCTTGTAAGTCAACCTCATAATATCTAGCATAATGTTGACACTCCTCCTTTGAAGCTAGTTTCGTAGGAGGTACATGAGGAGGGGATTGCTTGAGCACATACACTATGTCTTTCACCTTTGAGACATTCTCAATATGGCGATACCAAGCAAGGAAACGTTGGCCCCTAAGGCCCTTTTTGTCAAGTATAATGGTAGGTGTAATTTTAGGCATGTCGTTAACTACATAACATAACAGAAATCGTATTGGATTGTTGATTTTCAAACTACTTGATTGGGTCTTAAATCAAATAGTACCACCCACTATTTTTGGCAAATTCCACACCCCTCAATGGAATCCGAGAGTTATGTTGAACTCTTAGTAGGGTATGGGAGACTCACCATTACCAAGCCCACCTCAGAAGAATATCATATTGGCTAGCAACAATAATGATGAGAGGATAACGCTTTAGCCAACTTTTGTAATTACCCATCTAATTTGGCCTCTAGAGAATGATGCCTCAGAAGAATATCATATTGGCACCATTGCACTTAGTTAAGTCATTCCCACCATGCTAGTTAAAGTAGGGGTTCAAGAATGGCCTCAGAAGAATATCATATTGACCATACTCGTTGCCTACCTTCACTTCATCATATGTTTATAGGCTTCTCCTGAATGTAAGCACATACTTTGTATACCCCAGAACTGGACGAATACGGTGCATGAGTCACAAACGATTGGAGCCCACCATGGTGGAAGGCCCACGAAGAGATGTTCAAAGCATCTCTCGCTTATCAACTTAATATTCGTTTTGTCGAGGGAGTAGTGTTGGGCTACATCAATTTCATTTTAATCTTATTAAAAGGACTTAGGATGATTATGAACCGTTTGATTTGATCCAACATGAGCCTTGTGTTGGACCTTGGGTCTAAGGTAGGTAGTTGTTGATTTTAGTTACGCGTTTAATCTAATTAAACTGTTATTTCCTATTGGGCGTTGGACCCAACTATTCCAATTTGCATACATATAAACAAAAAGGAATACATGAAATAAAGAGAAGGGCTTATGCCCTTTTACAACACATTTGAAGAACTTATGCCCTTTTACAATAAATTTGAACTAATCAAATTACAT
Organism: Heteromeles arbutifolia; assembly: GCA_024362995.1. Classification (NCBI taxonomy): domain Eukaryota; kingdom Viridiplantae; phylum Streptophyta; class Magnoliopsida; order Rosales; family Rosaceae; genus Heteromeles; species Heteromeles arbutifolia. The sequence goes on from JANCRC010000012.1 coordinate 23,509,188, forward strand.
TCAAATCTAAACTACTTAACCCAAACATTCATAATGTAAAGCGGCCAATCACATAGCTCAATTATCGAGGCCTTTGGTTCATAATCATCCTTTTCTTAATCAATCACATTAACTAAGAAAGCAACTTAAACAATTGGTTTTCGGATTCATAGAATTGATTCAAATGGAACTAAATGAAATGAAAATCCAATTCTCATTAAAGAGACAAAACCATTTTGTTCTCATCATATTTTGGGCCGAAAATGCAATGACCACAACTATTGGGCCACATTGCTAAAACAAAAAGTTTTGGGGTCACTTTGTAAAAACACAAGAGTCCACAACTTCATGTAATTACAACTAGAACCCAAAAATTTCAACAATAACATAAACTTCATTAAAGGAGCAAAACAATTTGTCCTTTAGTGATTTTGGACCTTTACATAAAACGTAAACTTTTGGGCCAAAGTACAAATACACAAAAGTATCAAAACTTTATGTAATTGCATAAAAGGCCCAAAAATACCCTACTTAATAGGGTGGCCGGTTTTGGAAGTGAAAAAGGAGGGGGAAAAAGGTTTTGGTGAAAAATTCAAAATTTGAAAGTGTTTTGAAAAAGTTGATAGGTAGGTGTGGAAAAGTTGATTGGTATAGGTTGTAAGAAAATGTTTTGTCAAACAATAAAGACATAAATCATCCATCACCAATCATCCATCACCATTCAAAATTAAACCAAAACTTTATGAAAAACACCAAACACTTTGAATCAAAACTCCAAACCTTTTTGTTCTTGGTAAGAACATCAAGAACATTGAAGAACACACATGAAAACTCATAAGAGCTCCATGAATGTTTTCACTCAATGAAACTCAAATTTTCACTACATAAAAGAGGGTTAACATCCTAGGGTACTTAGGGGTTCCAAAAGTCACTTTAAAACAATTTTAACAAGACAAACAAGAACCCAAAAATCCACCCTTTGGATTTGGCCGAATTTCCCCACATTCATGGCACCAAATTTTAGTTCCAATATTCATGCCTAAATGAACTACATCTACAACATTTGAGATGCTAAATTTTCAAGCAAAATTTATATTCAAAAGCAAGAACAAAGCTTGTAACATTTACAACATTTAAATCACAAACCATGAAAAACACAAAACCCAAAAGGATTCACCATAAACTAGACCTAGGGTCTTGATACCACTTGAAGGAAAAATTTTGTCCTAGCTAAGAACATGTGAGAACATTTGAACACATATGCAAACTAATAACACTTTAAAGTAGGCATGCATTCAAAAACAATTCTAAAACCCATGACTTTCAAAGCCTAGTGAATGGTGAATCACAAGACTCTTTAACAACATTAAAGAGAAGAAGGATTTTGAGATTCATTACCCTTGAAGCTCATCCTTGTTTGCACAAGGGATTCACCCAAGTGGAGGGCCTTCAAGTCACCTCCTAGCTCCTTGGATCTTCCTTGTGATTCCTCTCCTTTAGATGCTCCTTTGCTCCTTGATGATGTGAGGAAAGGATCTCCAAAAAGTACCAAAGGTTTGGTACCTCTAAGCCTCCACACCAAGGATGTAGTGTGAAGAGAAGATGGATGACTTAGAGAGATTTTGATGCTAGTGAAAAGCTCTCTAAGTGGCCGGCCTCTTTGGAGAAAAACAGAGAAAATGTTTCTCTTCTTTGCCTCTAGAAAACCCTAAGTGAATGAAAGCTACAAAGTTGACTTTATACTACATCACATGTGAGTGGCGAACTTGCAATTAAATCAAGTTTGCTTCCACTCACCCTTATGGCCGGCCTTGGCATTGTTATTGGGCTAATTGCTCATTTTGTTTTAGTTGTCATACAACTTAAACATAATGGGCCTTGTGGCCCAAAAACCCTTTTGGGCCCCAAAACCCAAAACGAACTTAAAAGCCCAATACGAACCTTTCGTAAGATTAATTAACTAATTAATTAATCTTGACCATTCTCAATTAAACTATTTAATTGCTTATCCATCTCATTTATATTTCTTCACTTTCATCCTTACTCGGTGTACGATCCATTAGGTTCCAATTAGCGAGGCAGTGGGCGATTGTTACTCATAACGATCGATTGTGAATTGAAACTACATTTCAATTCTCCCTTTGATGAAGATTAGTGTTTGCTAATCCTCAAGGCTTCCACAAACCATGAGTGACACCTAGCAGTATGTCATGGCTACCCAAGCTAAGTAGAAGTGGTTGGAGAACCTATCTAGTTACAATTACAATGCAATACGATCCTTCTTTAATACAATACTCTCAATCACATTGTTTGAGTGATAGTTAGTTTCATGTCTACTATCCAATGTGATACTTCTCTATATGATTCAATTGAATATGATTTGGAACAAACTTCCTAAGTCATATTCGTATGCTTTGGCCAAAGACTCTCGAATCATATCTCAGAGTATTCTCCTTCCACCATGGAAGGTTAGAGATCCCTTGTTGTGCATTCACATGCCTACATGACTAGATAGCTTGACCCTAACAATGCCGTGGACACTCTCAATGGAATGCCTTTGACATAATCAAAGATCAAGGACCTAACCATGAGACATCAATGATGCCTCAGGTCAAAGGACTACTTTGCATATTGCAACTTATGAGTTCTTACATGACATGTATGCTCGAACTCTCTTTTGATCGTTGTTCAGTGTACTCGATTACTCTTTCGAGCACCTATGTGTTTGTCTCAGTGTCCAACATTAAATGACTTGAGACTAGTCATACTCATGCTTGAGTTAACATAACACATACTAACCTTAGCGGATTATCAATGCCCAATTGGCAATCCTATGGCTAGGAACGTTTTAGGAATGAACATAAGAGAAAGGTCTCGTTAATCTAACTTACTTAAATCACTTCTCTCTTAGATCAAATACATTCCTTGGATTCCCTTATTGCTTAAACACATGATACAATAAATAGTGATTAACAATAAGCTTTGCCCTTTATTAAACATATAATAGTTTAATACAATAAGTATTCCAAAAGCTATTACATCAAATGAGTGTCTTTGTGGGCATACTTCCAACAAATCCTACAGAAGGAAGGGACAAGGAGGGGACAAAGGGGGGACAAGGCGCCACCTTTGTAGGAGTGGGTCAAATTGTGTCTTTCCTTGTCTTCCAAGCTTCCATTCTAACTTCTCGTGACTTCTAACACCCTTCTAGCCTCTTTTGGTCTTCAATTTTGTCCATCCACCTTGCTCCATGCATGTGTTATCCATTCCAAGCCCAAAACTGCTCCAAAATGCACCAAAATGTACTTTCTTGCCACTTTAGCCCTTTGAACCTACAAACACACGAAAATAGCTTAAAATACTAAAATAACTAAGAACTAACAACATAAATGCAAGGAATCAAGCTAACTAAGTCGCATAAATATGCTCCTATCAAATTCCCCCACACTTAGCTTTCGCTAGTCCTCGAGCAAAACAAAACAAACAAAACATTACCTAAACCTTCCAAGGTTTACCTCAGAGATTTCCAATGAACATGACATATTAAAAATCATGACTTGCACAGATTTTGGTCATCCTTACACTTGAACTCATACTTAATCACAGTCACCATTCACTAGTTTGCATTTAATCAATTAAAACAACATTTTGAATGTAGTAACATGCCTTAGAGAATTCCCTAAATTCCTTACTAGATATGCACTCAATTTTCACTCAGATTTTCTAACTACACTCCCTACACTAGGTATATGTGAGAAGATTGATGTAAACATGAAAACGAACACTCACATATGTTATAACAATGAAAGCACTTTTCTGGAGTTATGAATGAATATGATCTCATGAACGAAATGCTACTACTTAGATGCGAGAACCAGGGATTTCATATGCTCATACCAATCTCAAACTCCACATATTGTAACACATAACACTCAAGATAGAAGTGTAAGGGTTGTAACGGGGTTAAGGGTATTGGCTAACAAAGAAAGGTTAAGGATAAACAAAAGTTCTTAAAGCGATAGTCAGCAAAGCAATGAAATCAACACTTAGAATTCACTTTTGAATGCAGAAACAAACTCTAAACAAAAAGGGAAGCTTCATGCAACACTTAGGGTCAAATTCAAACTTTTGGACCCTTTCTTCAACAACCAACACTTATGAGTTCAATCTCACTTATTTCGAACTCTTTTTCTTTCTGTTCACAACTTTTTCTTCTTCTTTTTTTTTCTTTTTCTTTTTCACGTTTTTTTTCTTTTCTTACTTAGGCACACAAAACACAAATTTTGAAAACCCTTCCCCCACACTTGTTTTTCTGCAAAATATTCATCAAAAGAAATTCATTTTAAGTCATGCTTCATTATTCTTTAAGAACAAGGGTGTGAATAGTCCTAATCTAGGCTAGGTAAGGATAATGGGGCTAACAACGAGCATAGGCTAAATAAGGCTCAAAAGGGGTTAAACCTACATAACAAATGCAAAAGAGTCATACGGCTGTTTGGCTATGGTTCACTAAACAACTTCATCTTGTTTATGTGTTATGCAATTCAATGTCATGCTTTGAATGAAACGGGTATGAGTTCTAGTATTTGGTTCTATAATGATGAAAACGCATTCTAAGTAGTAAACAAGCAAAGAAATAATGAGATCATGCAACGAGTTTAGAAAACAAGAAATCACAGATTAATAACTCTCCAAAAGAAGTATAGGCTCAAGTCTCTCAGGGTTGTAGCGTTAGTTTGAGTTCCTTCAAGCATGTTACAAAAACTGATTTTTTTCCTTTTGTGATTACATGTGAATTCGTAAACAACAACTACAACTAAGCATAAACCAAGAGCATATCAAACTCCATCCATGTTCGTAACTTTCTTTAACAGTCATGTAATTAAAAACCAAATCCTTATCATTGTGTTGGAAGGTACCCTAAGACACAAACACACCAAAACGACTCTAAAAACACTTCAAAAACTGATTTTTTTCAAATTTCCGTATTTTTACTTCAAAACACACAAAAACACCTCAAAACATACTAAAAACACTTAAAAACAGTGAGAAACAACTTTAGAAGTAATGGGTGATAAAATTCCACAAATTTGAATCAAAAACACTTTGTTACCCCCCACACTTAAATCAAACATTGTCCTCAATGTTTCAAGCATAAATTCACACAAGCAAACAAACACACAATGAACTAATCATGGCAAGTATGGCAAAATAAATGCAGTAAAGAGAAGGGTTTAGGAATGCAAATCTGGCGGTGGAATGATTCCTAGGTCTTCCTTATTTGAATGCATGGGTTGCCTCCCAAGAAGTGCTTGCTTTAACGTCTTGCAACTAGACGAATACCTCCGATTAAGCATCATTGGAGCCCACAGCATGGAGGGGTATTTCCTCCACAACATGCTCCTCAAAATTTCCATGCATTGGCTCTATGAATGGAAGGGGATAGTGATCTTTCCTGCTTGTGGCGTTGAGGTTCCTATAGTCAATGTAAATTCTGTTGAGTTTCCTAAAGTCAACGTAAACTCTCCCACCACCTTGGATTCGATTAGGTACCTGCACCAAAGAAGGTAACAACCTATTAGTTGAAATGGGAATTGAAATTGGGATTGGAGGCTCACTAATGTACTGCGATAAAGTGGCAGCACTGTCAACACTTCCACAAGTGGTGCTTTTGGCCAGATTTGGGGGTTTGAGGGTTGTGGCCGTGCAATCCTTGTAATCCACTCCAATTCCCTCTTCGTTGGTGGTTCGAAATGCATCCTTCTTACTTAGTGCTGAACGTTCCTGCCCTATATCTTCAATAACATCTATGAAAAAACAAGAACAAACATCATTAGGCTACTTAACAGATTCATAAACATTGAAATTAATCATATCAACACCAAACTCCATTGTTAACGCTCCCTTGGCCACATCAATCTTGGTGTAGGCTGTTTTCATGAATGGTCTTCTAAGTATGAGTGGCAATGGTGGAGAATGGGCTGAATCTTCCATCTCAAGCACATAGAAATTCGGCTGGAAATATCAAATGATCAACCTACACCAAAACATCTTCCAAAACCCCTTTTGGATATGCATTAGAATGATCGGCTAATTGGATAATAACTCCATCATTTTTAAGCTCCCCTAGATTCATAGATGCATAAACAGAATATGGCATGACATTAATGGATGCATCTAAATCTAGCATAGCATGTTCAAACCGTGTATTGCCAATTACACAAGGGATAGTGAAACTACCTGGGTCTTTGCATTTAGGAGGCAGTTTTTTTTGCAACATGGCAGAGACATTTTCACTTACATGTACCACCTCTTTCTCTTGAATTTGTTTCTTTGTTGTGCAAAGCTTCTTAAAAAACTTAGCATACTTCAGAATTTGCTTTATTGCATCAAGGAGCGGGATATTGACTTGCACCTTCGTAAAGGTCTCTAGAACATCCTTTTCATTCTCTTCATTCCTAGCTTGTAAGAACCTACGAGGGAAAGGCACATTTGGTGGAATAACGTTAAAAGGAATCCAATTTCGACCTACCTTAGTTAAAGTGGACGGCATAAGGTGCTTAGAGGGCTTAGGATGCTACCGCAATGGTTGTTCTTCCCTTGCCGTGGTTTTGTCCAATTCCTCATCCTTGGGCAGCAACTTCTCGTCCTCCTTTTGGCTTGATTTGGATGGTTGTGGGTCAGCTCCAACTTCTTTGCCACTCCTTAACATGATTGCATTAGCGGTTTCAAATCCTCATTTTGGATTGACAACGGTTGAGCTTGGTAGTTTTCCTTGTTCTCTAAACTGTCCTACAAACTCCGCTATCTGTCCAATTTGCTTTTCCAAATGTTCCACCCTTTTGTTTTGATTTTCTTATCCCTAAGACAAAAAAGTGAGTAACTTAATGACCGTATCATTTTCCAAAGACATACCTGAATTTGTTTGGGCAGATTGTTGTTGGGGTTGTGTTGGTGCGTATGGCCTTGGACAAAAACCCAGGGGTTGTTGTCTAAATCCACCTTATTGTTGAGGTTGTTGAGGCTCCCTCCACTTGAAGTTTGGGTGATCTCTCCAGCCCGGATTGTAAGTGTTGGAATATGGATCATTCATTGGCTGATTTTGGTCTTGATACCCGATGGCATTGACACTTTCTCATCCTCCATTCTCTATCAATTGACGACATTGCTTATAAAGATGTCCTTGCATAGTGCACACGCCACAAACACTTGGTCATTGCACTTTGGCTTTTTCAACAACCTGTGACACATGAAGAGTGAGATTAGCCAATTGAGATTGAATTTCAGAGATTGCACTTTCCTCATTCACATGTTGTTGCCGTGGGGCCTCCCTTTGCCCAACTCCTTCATATTGTTGTGCATTTAAGGCTCAATTGGCAATTAGTGTCTTGGCAGCAACTGGTGTCTTGTCAACTAAACACCACCTGCTGAAGCATCTAGCATTTGTCATTCAATGGGAAGAAGTCCTTCGTAGAAATATTGAAGCAAAAGCTCTTCCTTCATTTGGTGTTGTCGGCATGGTCTTGAAACCCTCATAATACGTTGGAAAAGATTCTCCTTGGCTTTGTTGAATTCCGCTAATCTTCTTCCTCAAAACAATTACCCTCGAAGTTGGGAAGAATTTCTCTAAGAACGCTCTCTTCATGCTTTCCCAAGAAGTGACGGTTCCAGGTGCTAGTTCGTACAACCAATCCTTAGCCTTTTCCAAAAGAGAGAATGGAAAAGCTTTCATCTTCAGAATATTGCCATCTACGTTGATTGGAGTCATGCTTGAACATACTACTTCAAATTCCTTCAAATGCTTGTTTGGATCTTCCATAGACAGCCCATGGTATTTAGGAATGTGATGCAGCAAGCTAGACTTCAATTCAAACTCATCGGTCTTGTCTTGAGCCGCCCTAGGATATTGAATGCATAAGGACACAACATTGTCTAATCCCGAGGCTGAAAGTTCTTTGATTGTTCGATTATCCATAGTCATGGCTTGTTCCTCCTCTTCTTCTTCGTCAAACTCAGATTCAGAGCTAGAACTAGGTGGCCTAGGTTCTGGATCTTTCCTCTTCCTTCTCAAAGTTCGTTCAAAATCGTCGTCAAACTCCAAGATATGTGCTTGAACAGGTTGAGAACTTCGAGTCATAAACTAGTACCTAAAACAAAGAAAACAAAATAAAATCAGAAATCAAAACGTAAAAATAAAACACAAACAGAAACACGGAGGATTAGCAAATTTGCTAATCCCCGGCAACGGCGCCAAAAATTTGATGCGATATAAACTAGCACACAAATTAAACCCTCTTTTTGACAATTGTAGTAAAAATGCAAGTAGGGATCGTTCTAGGCCGGGGATTAGGAGGGATTGCTAATCTATGCAAAACTGACTTTAGAACACTAAACAAGACTTAAGAACATAAAACTAGCCTAAAGACACTTAACTAGACTCAAATAACTCAAAATTGACTAGAATGACTCAAAACAGCACAAAACAAGCAAATAGACTCAAACTAGACAGGGATGATTTTGGACGAAAATTGATTTTAACTTGACTCAAAACACTTAAAAACACAAGTTTGGACAGATTCTAACCTAATTGACAAAATAAAGTAAAGGGGATTGGGTTTTTGGACGAATTTAAGTAAAAACAAAACAGGAACTAGAACTAGACAGATTTACACGAAATTGGGTTAAATTGGATGGACGATGGACTAGCTAGAGGGTTCTTCTCCACACATGACACACTTGCATACAAATCGATCTCCAATTGCTTTTTCAATGAATCATGAAACTCAACACCCCAAATTAACCGTGAACAGCACTAATTAACCCTCAAGTTTTATTGTCATTGAATTGGATGGGATACGCATAGTCAACCAAATTATTCTTCAAAGGTTCCCTTCATGAACAGCATAATAAAGATACAATCAAAGATCATTAAGTTTTGTGAAAACTATAAGCATTGACAAGGCATTCGTAACTATGAACAGCATGATACTCCTGCCAGGAATCTACTTAACCCGATTATGACTGGCAACCTCTATTACTTATGAATATAAGTTTGTAACGATTAGGTGAAACTCCCTTATACTCTAGCATCAGATTCATGCATGCAAACTAAGTTGCACCCTTAATCAACATACAAGAATAAGTTTTGAATCAAACAGTTAAGTAAATTGCATTCACGATTCATAAAATCACAACTGGAAGTAATCAATTCATATTGTAAATATGTTCATGGTATTGAATTTTCCCCTAGCTAAGAGGGGTTTAGTTCCTCATGTTCACAAAACAAAGATAAACAAACTTAAACATTGAAAAACAAAAGATGGATTACACCTAAGAATGCTCCAGCAATCCAACTTGAATGCCAAACACGTCCCAAGGTCCTCCTTCTTCTTCTTTGCTGTGGCACAAGGTGTGGTTATGAGTTTAGTGGTGAATTGTATGGAAGAATGGTTGAGAGTATGAATGAAAGTGAATGAGAGTGTATGGTTGCGGCTGGATGTGTATTAGTCTGAATGGATACTATATGCTGCGGCAAGGATGTTTATTTTAAAGCTTTTTGGAAATCAAAACCCTAACTTGTTTTGGTTTACAGAAATTAATTCAAATCCACTAGAAAAAAGGAAGTAAAATCAGACTCGTAGGGGAAAAGAGGATAAGATATGCAGCAGAGAAGAAAAAGGAAAGGGAAAGGGAATGCCTTGTGCGGCAAGGAAGGGAAAGGTGATGGGAGACACGGCTAGGGTGTAGGAAAGGGTAAGGTTAATGTTTTCATGCTGCACAAGGAAGGGACAAGGAGGGGACAAAGGGGGGACAAGGCGCCACATATGTAGGAGTGGGTCAAATTGTGTCTTTCCTTGTCTTCCAAGCTTCCATTCTGACTTCTCTTGACTTTTAACACCCTTCTAGCCTCTTTTGGTCTTCAATTTCGTCCATCCACCTTGCTCCATGCATGTGTTATCCATTCCAAGCCCAAAACTACTCCAAAATGCACCAAAATGCACTTTCTTGCCACTTTAGCCCTTTGAACCTACAAACACACGAAAATAACTTAAAATACTAAAATAACTAAGAACTAACCAAATAAATGCAAAGAATCAAGCTAACTAAGTCGCATAAATATGCTCCTATCAATTATATGTGTTTATTTACTTAAGTTCAAAATCGTGGCAAACGGACGCTCGTTTCATCCCACGAATGCTTAAAACAGTGCAAATACACTCTCAATTGAAAAATAGTTTACTTTTCACACCATATTAGCATTTGGTCTTTTGAGAAAACATTCTGAATGTCCTTGTAGCATATTATATGTGTTTATTTGCTTAAGTTCCAAATTGTGTCAAACGCACACACGTTGTATCCCTCAAATGCTTAAAACAGTGCAAATACACTCCAAATCGAAAAATTGTGCACTTTTGACACCAAATAAGCATTTGATCTTTGGAGAACTCATTCTTAACGTCTTAGTAGCATATTATATGTCTTTATATGCTTAAGTTCCAAAGTGTGTCAAAGGCATGCTCGTTTCATCCCACGAATGCTTAAAACAGTGCAAATACACTTCAAATTGAAAAATAGTGTACTTTTGACCCAAATAATGCTTTTGAACATTTGGACACTCATTATTAATATCTTAGTGGAGTATTATATATTTTTATTTGTTTAAGCTCCAAAGCGTGCCAAACGAACGCACGTTTTAACCCAAGAATTCTAAAAACAGTACAAATACACTCGAAATAAAAAATTAGTGTACTTTTGACACCAAATAAGCATTTGATCTCTTGAGAACTCATTCTTAACGTCTTACTAGCATATTATACGTGTTTATTTGCTTAAGTTCCATAGCGTGTCAAACGCACGCTCTTTTTGTCCCACAAATACTTAAAACAGTGCAAATACCTTTCAAAAAGAAAAAGTGGGTACTTTTGACACCAAATAAGCAATTGACCTTCTGAGAACTCATTCTTAACGTCTTATTAGCCCATTATATGTGCTTATTTGTTGAAGTTCCCAACTGTGCCAAACGAAAGCTCGCTTTATCCCACGAATGCTTAAAACAGTGCAAATACACTCCAAGCGGAAAAAAAGTGTACTATTGACACCAAATACGCATTCGAGCTTGTTAGAAGTCATTCTTAATGTCTTATTAAGGTATTATATGTGTTTACATGCTTAAGTTCCAAAGCGTGTCAAGCACGCGCTCATTTTATCCCACAAATGCTTAAAATAGTGCAAATACACTCCAATTGGACAAATGATGTACTTTTGACAACTAATAAGCATTTGATCTTTTTAGAACTCATTCTCATCATCTTAGTAGTGTATTATATGTGTTTTTTTGCTTAAGTTCCAAAGTGTGTGAAACGCACGCTCGTTTTACCCTACAAATGCTTAAAACAGTGCAAATACACTCCAAATCAAAAAATAGCGCACTTTTGACCCCAAATAAGCATTTCATCTTGTTAGAACTCATTCTTAACATCTTAGCAGTGTATTATATGTGTTTATTTTCTTTAGTTCCAAAGCATGTCAAATGGACGCTCGTTTTAGCCCACGAATGCTGAAAACTGTGCAAATACACTCCAAATGGACATATAGTGTACTTTTGACACCAAATAAGCATTTGATATTTGATAACTCATTCTCAATGTCTTGGTAGCGTATTATATGTGTTTATTTGCTTACATTCGAAAAGCGTGTCAAACGCACGCTTGTTTTATCCCACAAAGGCTTAAAACAGAGCAAGTACACTCCAAAACGAAAAATAGTGTACTTTTGACACCAACTATGGATTCGATCTTTTTAGAAGTCATTCTTAACGTCTTATTAGGGTATTATATGTGTTTATATGCTTAAGTTACAAAGCATGTCAAGCGCGCACTCGTTTTATCCCACAAATGCTTAAAACAGTGCAAATACACTCCAAATGGAAAAATAGCGCATTTTTAACACCAAATAAGCATTTAATCTTCTTAGAACTCATTCTTAACGTCTTATTAGCTTATTTGATGCAATGTAAAACAGCACACAAATTAAACCCTCTTGTTGACAGTTGTAGTAAAGATGCAAGTAGGGATTGTTCTAGGCCGGGGATTAGAAGGTATTGCTAATCTACTCTAAACTGACTTAAAAACACAAAAACAAACTTAAAAACACTTAACAAGACTCAAAATAGCTTAAAACAACCAAAAAGACTCAAAACAAACACTAGGGAGTTATTTGGACGAATTCTAGACTAATAAGACTCAAAACAGTAAATTGGACAGATTTAAACACATTTCTAACTAATCTAACACACTTAATTAAAGGGGGATTGGGTTTGAACGAAATCAATCAAACTAAACAGATTGCATAAACTAAACAAAGTTTGGACGAAATTGGGTGAATTGATGGATGATGGGCTAGCTAGAAGGTTTTTCTCCACACATGACGCACTTGCATACAAACCAATTTTCAGTTGTTCTTTCGATAAACCATGAAACTCAACACCCCAGGTTAACCACAGCACTTTTTTAACCTTTGAGTTCTCCTTAAGTTATTGAATTGGATGGGAAAACGCATACAACAATTCAAAACATTCTCTAAAAGTCCCCTACGTGAACAGCACAATAAAGGTAATCAAAGATCATTAAGCTTCATGAAAACTATAAGCATTGACGAGGCATTCGTAACTATGATGAACATGATACTCCTGCCAAGAATTCACTTAACGTGATCGTTTATAAGCGACCTCCACTACTTGTAAATATAAGTTTGTAACGATTAGGTGAAACTCCCTTATATTCTAGCATCAAATTCATGCATGCAAACTAAGCGGGCCCTCTTAATCAACATACCAGAATAAGTTATCAATCAAGCAGTTAAGCAAATTACATTCACAATTTATGAAATCACAACTAAAGGTAATCAATTTATATTGCAAGTATAATCATGGTATTGAATAGCCCCTAGCCAAAAAGGCTTAGTTGCTCATAATCGCAAAACAAAGGTAAACAGATTTATACATTGAAAACAAAAGAAAGAAAATACCTAAACGCTCCAGCAATTCAAATTGAACAGCAAGCACGTCCAAGAACTTTCCTTCCCTTCCTTTTCTACGGCACAAGGTGTTGGAGATGGTTTGAAGGGTTGTTTGTATCGAGGAATGGATAGGAGAAGGTATGGTTATAGTTAGGATAGGTGTATGGTGCGGCAAAGGGGTTTAGAGAGGGTTAGGGATGTGTGTAAGGGTGGTAGAGGATGGATAGGTAGATAGGTGGATGGAAGGGATGCAGAGAGTGTGTCGTCCAAAGCTGCGGCAGAAAAGGATTTTGTATTTATAGGGTGAATGGACATGGCTTGGTTTAAGAAAGAATTAAAACTTAGCTATTTTAGTCCCACAATTAAAAAGGATAAGTAACAATCAAACATTAAAGAGAAAATAGGAAAGGGATATGCAGCAGGATCTTAAGAGAAAGGGAAAGTGGTTTATGGCAGAAAATAGGAAAGGGAATGTGACTTGCAACACAAAAGAGAGGAAATGATCCCCCTTGCATAGTAAGGGAAGGGAAATGGGTAAGGTGGTGCGGCACCCCTCTAGGGAAAGGTTTAGGACTTCTAGAATATTTATTTAAGTGTCCTAATTTAATTTGAGATCCTCTTTGTAGCTGGAAATTAGGTAAATTCGGATTAGGGCCAAATCAGGAAACTTGGCTAACATTCCTTCTTCTAAACTGATTCTTTTCTTCAAAATCTTTGACTTAAGTCTTCAAGCACATTCCTAATCCTTCTTGAACTTCAATTTTGTCCATCCACCTTGCTCCAAGCATGTGATATCCATTCCAAGCCCAAAACTGCTCCAAAAGGCACCAAAATGCACTTTCTTGCCACTTTAGCACTTTGGACCTACAAACACACGAAAATAGCTTAAAATACTAAAATAACTAAGAACTAACAACCTAAATGTAAGGAAATAAGTTAACCAAGTCGCATAAATATGCTCCTATCAGTATTATATATGTTTTTTTGCTTAAGTTCCAAAGCGTGGGAAACAGACACTTGTTTTAATCCACGACTGCTTGGAACAGTGCAAATACACTCCAAATGGAAAAATAGTGTACTTTTGATACCAAATAAACTTTTGATCTTTTGAGAACTCATTATGAACACCTTTAAGCATATTATATGTGTTTATTTGCTTATGTTCCAAAGTGTGTCAAATGCATGCTCGTTTTATCCCACAAAGGCTTAAAACAGAGCAAATACACTCCAAAATGAAAAATAGTCCACTTTTCAAACCAAATATGCATTTGATCTTTTGAGAACTCATTCTTAACGTCTTAGTAGTGTATTATGTGTTTATTTGCTTAAATTCAAAAGCGTGTCAAACGGATGCATGTTTCATCCCACGAACGCTTAAAACAGTGCAAATACACTCTAAATTGAAAACTAGTATACTTGTCAAACCAAATAAGCTTTTGGCCATTTGAGAACTCATTCTGAACGACTTTGTAGTGTATTATATGTGTATATTTTCCTAAGTTCCAAAGTGTTTCGAACGCACACTGGTTTGATCTTCCGAATGCTTAAAACAGTGCAAATACACTCCAAATAAAAAAATAGCGTACTTTTAACACCAAATGATAGGAGCATATTTATGCGACTTAGTTAGCTTGTTTTCTTGCATTAATGTTGTTAGTTCTTAATTATTTTAGTGTTTTAAGCTATTTTCGTGTGTTTGTAGGTTTAAATGGCAAAAGTGGCAAGAAAGTGCAATTTAGAGCATTTTGGAGCAGTTTTGGGCTTGGAATGGATATCACATGCTTGGAGTAAGGTGGATGGACGAAACTGAAGACCAAAAGAGGTTAGAAGTCAAGAGAAGTCAGAATGGAAGCTTGGAAGACAAGGAAAAACACAATTTGACCATCTCCTACAAAAGTTGCGCCTTGTCCCTTTTGTGTTCCCTTCTTGTTCCTTCCTTGTGCAGCATTTCCCCTTGCCATGTTTCCCTACTCCCAAGCCATGTAAAACCTTTCCCTTCTTCCCTAGGACACGGCTGGACACATTCCCTCTCCCTTTTGCACAAGCCGCACCTTCATTACACGGCTGGACACATTCCCTCTCCCTTTTGAATTAATTTCTGTGAACCAAAAGTTTTGATTTCCAAAAACCCTTAAATAAACACTTTATGCCCCAGCCTTGGAATTCATTCACTACCAAACACACTCTCAGCCATTCCTACATACAATTCACATCCAAAACCATCACCCATTCCTTGTGCCACAGCAAAGGAAAAGAATGAGAGCTTTTGGACATTTTGGCATTCAAGTTGGATTGCTGGAGCATTCTTAGGTGTTTTCTTTCTTTTGTTTTCAATGTATAAATCTATTTATCTTTGTTTTGCGAATATGAGGAACTAAACCCCTTTTGGCTAGGGGGAGATTCAAAGCCATGAACACACTTGCAATATGAATTGATTACTTCCAGTTGTGATCTTATGAATCGTGAATTCAATTTACTTAACTGTTTGAATTAAAATTCGTTTGTGTATGTGGGTTGAAGGTGCACACTTAGTTTGCATGCATAAATCTGATGCTAGAATATAATGGAGTTTCACCTAATTGTTATGAACTTGTATTCACAAGCAGTGGAGGTTGCTAGTCACAATCGCGTTAAGTAGATTCCTGGCAGGAGTATCATGTTGTTCATAGTTACGAATGCCTTGTCAATGCTTATAGTTTTCAAGAAGCTTAGTGAGCTTTGATTGTATCTCTATTATGCTGTTCATGTAGGGAACTTTTGAAGAATGTTTTGGGTTGACGATGCGTATCCCATCCAATTCAATAACTTAAGGAAAATTTGAGGGTTAATTTAAGCATACCTAATTAATCTGGGGTGTTAAGGTTCATGGTTCATTGAAAAAGCAACTGGAGATCAATTTGTATGCAAGTGTGTCATGTGTGGAGAAGCACCCTTTAGCTAGCCCATCATCCATCCAATAACCCAATTTCGTGCAAATCTATTTTAGTCTTCAATTTACTTGTTTTTACTTAAATTCATCCAAAAACATAATCCCCTTTACATTATTTTGTCAATTAGGTTAGAATCTGTCCAAACTTGTGTTTTGAAGTGTTTTGAGTCAAGTTAAAATCAATTTTCGTCCAAAGTTGTTCTTAGAGTCTAGTTTAGTCTATTTGGTTGTTTTAAGCTGTTTTGAGTCTTTTAAGTTTGTTTTGAGTCTTGTGAGTCTTGTTAAGTGTTTTAAGTTTATTTTTGTGTTTTTAAGTCAGTTCAGAGTAGATTAGCAATCCCTCTTAATCCCCGGTCTAGAATGATCCCTACTTGCATCTTTACTACAATTGTCAACAAGAGGGTTTAATTTGAGTGTTAGTTGATTTACACATCAAATTTTTGGCACCGTTGCCGGGGATTAGCAACTTTGCTAATCCCTTGTTTCTTTTGTTTTTATTTAGATTCTGACTTTGTTTTGTTTCCTAGGTACTAGTTTATGACTCGAAGTTCTCAACCAGTTCATGAGCACATCTTTGACTTTGATGACGATTTCGAACGAACTTTGAGAGGGTCAAGGAATCAGCAAGAGGCCCAACCACCCATTCTTGAACCTGAGGTTGAAAATGTCGAAGTAGAACGAAGAAGAGGCCACGGGTGAAAGAGTAGTGCTTCCACAAGCCATGGCAGCGGATAATCGAACAATCAAGAAGGTTTCTGCCTCGGAATCAGACAATGCCGTCCCTTTGTGCATTCAATATCCTAGGGCTGCCCAAGACAAGACCGATGAGTTCGAATTGAAGTCTAGCTTGCTGCACCACATTCCCAAATTCCATGGGCTGTCTATGGAAGATCCAAACTAGCACTTGAAAGAGTTCGAAGTGGTGTGTTCAAGCATGACCCCAATCAACTTAGATGACAACATTCTGAAGATGAAGGCATTTCCCTTCTCTCTTTTAGAAAAGGCTAAGGATTCGTTATATGAATTGGCTCCTGGAACCGTCACTTCTTAGGATAACATGAAGAAAGCATTCTTAGAGAAATTCTTCCCCACTTCAAGAGTCATTCTTTTGAGGAAGAAGATTAGTGGAATCCAACAAAGCCAAGGGGAGTCATTTCCACCGTATTATGAGCGTTTCAAAAGCCTTGTCGCATTATGTCCTCAACACCAAATGAAAGAAAAGCTTCTACTTCAATACTTCTATGAATGCCTTCTTCCGATTGAAAGGCAAATGCTAGATGCTTCAGCGGGATGTGCGTTGGTTGACAAAACCCCCATGGCAGCAAAGACACTAATTGCAAACCTCGCTTTGAATGCACAACAATACGAAGGAATTGGGCAAAGGGACCCCCCACGGCAGCAAGTAAATGAGGTAAGTTCCAAGTCCGACATTCAATCTCAATTAGCTAATCTTACTTCTATTGTATCTCAGATGGCCGAAAGGATGAGGATGCAAGGACCAAGTGTATGTGGCGTGTGTTCTATCCAAGGACACTCCTCTGAAAAGTGCCCTCAATTGATTGAGAAAGGTGGATGGGAAAGTGCAAATGCTATTGGATTTCCAAGCCAAAATCAACCACGGAATGATCCATATTCCAACACATACAATCCGGGTTGGAGAAATCACCTAAATTTCAAGTGAAGGGAGCCTCAACAACCCCAACAACAAGGAGGATTTAGGCAGCAACCCCCGGGCTTCTATACAAATCAATAAGCACCAACAAAATCCCAACAACAACCTGCCCAAAACAATTCAGGTATGTCTTTGGATAATGACACGTTGATTAAGTTACTTACCAATTTGTCTCAGGGACAAGAAAATCAAAACAAAGCAATGAAAATCAAGCCAAGGAGGTGGATGAATTAAAGAAGCAAATGGGGCAGATGGCGGAATTCATGGGCCAATTCAAAGAGCAAGGCAAATTGCCCAGTTCAACCGTTGTCAACCCGAAGGGAGGATTCGAATCTGCAAAGGCCATCATATTGCGAAGTGGAAAACAAGTTGGAACAGACCCACAACCCTCCAAATCACATCCAAAAGAGGACGAGAAGTTGCTGATTGAAGAGGAGGAACAAGCAAAGCCCCCGGCAAGGGTAGAACCACCCTTGCCGCAACCTCATAAGCACCCTATGTCGTCTGCTTTAACTAAGGTAGGTCGAAATTGGATTCCTTCTAACGTTATTCCATTAAATGTGCCTTTCCCTCGTAGGTTCTTACAAGCTATGAGGGAAGAGAATGAAAAGGATGTTCTAGAGACCTTTAGGAAGGTGCAAGTCAATATCCCGCTCCTTGATGCAATAAAGCAAATTCTAAAGTATGCGAAGTTTTTGAAGAAGCTTTGCACAACAAAGAAACGAATTCAAGAGAAAACGGTGGTGCATGTGAGTGAAAATGTCTCAGCCATCTTGCAACGTAAACTGCCCCCTAAATGCAAAGATCCGGGTAGTTTTACAATTCCTTGTGTTATTGGCAATACTCGGTTTGAACATGCCATGTTAGACTTAGGTGCATCAATTAATGTCATGCCTTATTCTATTTATGCATCTATGAACTTAGGAGAGATGAAAGATGATGGTGTGATTATTCAATTGGCCGATCATTCTAACGCATATCCAAAAGGGGTTTTGGAAGATGTTTTGGTGCAGGTTGATCATTTGATTTTTCCGGCGGATTTCTATGTACTTGACATAGAGGACTCAGTCCATTCTGCACCATCGTCCATCTTAATTGGACGACCTTTCATGAAAACAGCCCATACCAAGATTGCTATGGCCAAGGGAGCATTAACTATGGAGTTTGGCGGTGATATGATTAATTTTAAAGTTTTTGAATCTATTGAGAATCCTAATAACGTTCGTTCTTGTTTTGCCATAGGTGAAATTAAAAATATAGGGCAGGAACGTTTAGCACCAATTAAGAAGGATGTATCAATAACCATCATCGAAGAGGAAATTGGATTGGATCACATGGCCACTGCTCTCAAAACACCAAATCTGGCCGAGAGCACCACCTCTGAAACTGTAGGCAGTGCTGCTACTTGGGAGTCTTCATTGCAGTACATTGGTAAGCCACCTATTCCAATTTCGATTCCCATTTCAACTAATAGGTTGTTACCTTCTTTGGTGCAGGTGCCTAATCGAATCCAAGGTGGTGGGAGAATTTGCATTGATTTTAGGAAGCTCAACAAAGTTTACATTAACTTTAGAAAGTTTAACGCCACAATCAGGAAGGATCACTATCCCTTACCATTCATAGAGCCAATGCACGAGCATTTTGAGGAGCATGACGTGGAGGAAATACCCCTCCTTGCCGTGGGCTCCAATGATGCTTAATTGGAAGTATCGTCCGGCTGGAAGATGTTAAAGCAATCGCTTCTTGGGAGGCAACCCATGCATTCAAATAAAGAAGACCTAGGAATTGCTCCACAACTAGATTTGCGTCCCTAAACCCTTTTCTTTACTACATTTATCTTGCCATGATTAGTTTGTTATTTGTTTGTTTGCTTTCTGTGAGTTTATGCTTGAAACATTGAGGACAATGTTTGATTTAAGTGTTGGGGGGGGGTAAGAAAGTGTTTTTGATGCAAATTCGTGGGATTTTATCACCCGTTACTTCTAAAGTTGTTTCTCACTGTTTTTAAGTGTTTTGAGGTGTTTTTGTGTGTTTTGAAGTAAAAATACGAAAATTTGAAAAAAAAATCAGTTTTTGAAGTGTTTTTAGAGTCGTTTTGGTGTGTTTGTGTCTTAGGTACCTTCCAACACAATGATGAGGATTTGGTTTTTAATTACATGACTGTTAAAGAAAGTTACAAGCATGGATGGAAGTTTCATATGCTCTTGGTTTATGCTTAGTTGTAGTTGTTGTTTACGAATTCAAATTTGATCACAAAAGGATATAATCAGTTTTTGTTACATGCTTGAAGGAAGGAACTCAAACTAACGCTACATCCCTGAGAGACTTGAGCCTTTACCTTCTTTGGAGAGTTATTAATCTGTGATTTCTTGTTTTCTAAAGTCGTTGCATGATCTCATTATTCTTTGCTTGGTTGCTACTTAGAATGCGTTTTCATCATTATAGATCCAAATACTAGAACTCATATCCGTTTCATTCAAAGCATGATGTTGAATTGCATAACACATAAAAAGATGAAGTTGTTTAGTGAACCATAACCAAATAGCCGGACCCCCCATTTTGTCATTTGTTTTGTAGGTTTAACCCCTTTGAGCCTTGTTTAGCTTATTTTCTTTGTTAACCACATTATCTTTACCTAGCCTAGAATAGGATTTTCCATACCCTTGTTCTTAAAGGATAGCAAAGCATGATTCAGAGGAATTCCTTTTGATCAACATTTGCAAAAAAGTAAGTGTGGGGGGAGAGTGTTTAAAAGTGTGTGTTTGAAAAAAGAATAGAAAAGAAAAAACGTGAAAAAGTTGTGAAAAGAAGAAAAAGAGTTGAAAAACAAGTGAGATTGAACTCACATGTGTTGGTTGTTGAAGAAAGGGTCCAAAAGTTTGAATTTGACCCTAAGTGTTGCATGAATCTTCCCTTGTGTTTAAAGTTGATTTTTGCATTCAAAAATGAATTCTAAGTGTTGATTTCATTGCTTTGCTTACTATTTCTTTAAGAACTTTTGTTTATCATTAACCTTTCTTTGTTAGCCAATACCCTTAGTCCTGTTACAACCCTTACGCTTCTATCTTGAGTGTTATGTGTTCAATATGTGGAGTTTGAGATTGGTATGAGCATGTGGAATCCCTGGTTCTTGCATCTAAGTAGTAGCATTCCGTTCATGAGATCATATTCATATAAACATTAATAACTCTAGAAAAGTGTTTTCTTTGCTATAACATATGTGAGTGTTCGTCTTCATGTTTACATCAATCTTCTCACATATACCTAGTGTAGGGAGTGTAGTTACAAAATCTGAGTGAAAATTGAGTGCATATCTAGTAAGGAATTGAGGGAATTCTCTAAGGCATGTTACTACATTCAAAATGTTGTTTTAATCGATTAAATGTGAACTAGTGAATGGTGACTGTGATTAAGTATGAGTTCAAGTGTAAGGATGACTAAAATCTGTGCAAGTGATGATTTTTAATATGTCATCTTCATTGGAAATTCCTGAGGTAAATGTTGGAAGGTTTACATTGTGTTTTGTTTGCTTTGTTCTGCTCGAGGACTAGCAAAAGCTAAGTGTGGGGGAATTTGATAGGAGCATATTTATGCGACCTAGTTAGTTTGTTTTTTTGCATTGATGTTGTTAGTTCTTAGTTATTTTAGTGTTTTAAGCAATTTTTGTGTGTTTGTAGGTTTAAATGGCAAAAGTGGCAAGAAAGTGCAATTTAGAGCATTTTGGAGCAGTTTTGAGCTTGGAATTGATATCACATGCTTGGAGTAGGGTGGATGGACGAAATTGAAGACCAAAAGAAGTTAGAAGGGTGTTAGAAGTCAAGAGAAGTCAGAATGGAAGCTTGGAAGACAAGGAAAAACATAATTTGACCATCTCCTACAAAAGTGGCGTCTTGTCCCCTTTGTGTTCCCTTCTTGTTCCCTCCTTGTGCAGCATTTCCCCTTGCCATGTTTCCCTATTCCCAAGCCATGTAAAACATTTCCCTTCTTCCCTAGGACACGGTTGGACACATTCCATCTCCCTTTTGTACAAGCCGCACCTCCATTACCCCTTTTCCTTCCCTTGTCGTGCAAGGTATCCCGTTTCCCTTCCTTGCTGCATTCCCTTTTTAATTGCCTTCCCTTTTCCATTCTTAAAAACCCCTGCCGCATATCCTATTACCCTTTTCCTTTTTATTTTCTGATTTTATTTTCCTTTTTCTGGTAGATTTGAATTAATTTCTGTGAACCAAAAGTTTTGATTTCCAAAAACCCTTAAATAAACACTTTCTGCCCTAGCCTTGGAATTCATTCACTACCAAACACACTCTCAGCCATTCCTACATACAATTCACATCCAAAACCATCACCCATCCCTTGTGCCGCAGTAAAGGAGAAAGATGAGAGCTTTTGGACTTTTGGCATTCAAGTTGGCTTGCTAGAGCATTCTTAGGTGTTTTCTTTCTTTTGTTTTCAATGTATAAATCTATTTATCTTTGTTTTACGAATATGAGGAAATAACCCCTTTTCGCTAGGGGGAGATTCAAAGCCATGAACATACTTGCAATATGAATTGATTACTTCCAGTTGTGATTTTATGAATTGTGAATTCAATTTACTTAACTGTTTGAATTAAAACTTGTTTATGTATGTGGGTTGAGGGTGCACACTTAGTTTGCATGCATAAATCTGATGCCGGAATATAAGGGAGTTTCACCTAATCGTTATGAACTTATATTCACAAGCAGTGGAGGTTGCTAGTCACAATCGCGTTAAGTAGATTCCTAGCAGGAGTATCATGATGTTCATAGTTACGAATGCCTTGTCAATGCTTATAGTTTTCACGAAGCTTAATGATCTTTGATTGTATCTCTATTATGCTGTTCATGTATGGAACTTTTGAAGAATGTTTTGGGTTGACGATGCGTATCCCATCCAATTCAATAACTTAAGGAAAATTTGAGGGTTAATTTAAGCGTACCTAATTAATCTGGGGTGTTGAGGTTCATGGTTCATTGAAAAAGCAACTGGAGATCAATTTGTATGCAAGTGTGTCATGTGTGGAAAAGAACCCTCTAGCTAGCCCATCATCCATCCAATAACCCAATTTCGTGCAAATCTATTTTAGTCTTCAATTTACTTGTTTTTACTTAAATTCGTCCAAAAACATAATCCCATTTACATTATTTTGTCAATTAGGTTAGAATCTGTCCAAACTTGTGTTTTGAAGTGTTTTGAGTCAAGTTAAAATCAATTTTCATCCAAAGTTGTTCTTAGAGTCTAGTTTAGTCTATTTGGTTGTTTTAAGCTGTTTTGAGTCTTTTAAGTTAGTTTTGAGTCTTGTGAGTCTTGTTAAGTGTTTTTAAGTTTGTTTTTTGTGTTTTTAAGTCAGTTCAGAGTAGATTAGCAATCCCTCCTAATCCTCGGTCTAGATCGATCCCTACTTGCATCTTTACTACAATTGTCAACAAGAGGGTTTAATTTGAGTGTTAGTTTATTTACACATCCCCAAATAAGCATTTGATCTTTTGAGAACTCATGCTTAACGTCTTAGTAGTGTACTATATGTGTTTATTTGCTTAAGTTCAAAAGCGTGTCAAACAGACGCTTGTTTCATCCCCCAAATGCTTGAAACAATGCAAATACACTCAAAATTGAAAAATAGTGTACTTTTCACACCAAATAAGCTTTTGATCTTCTGAGAACTCATTTGGAACACTTTGTAGTGTATTATATGTGTTTATTTGCTTAAGTTCCAAAGCGTGTCAAACACACGCTCGTTTTATCCTGAATGCTTAAAACACTGGAAATACACTCCAAATAAAATAAAAAATTGTGTACTTTTGACTCCAAATATGCAATTGACCTTTTGATAGCTCATTCTTAATGTCTTAGTAGCGTATTATATGTGTTTATTTGCTTAAATTCCAAAGCGTGTCAAATGTATGCTCCTTTTATCACACGAATGCTTAAAACAGTCCATACACACTCCAAATCGAAAAATAGTGCAATTTTGACACCAAATAAGCATTTGATCATTTGAGAACTCATTCTTAATGTTTTAGTAGCGTATTCTATGTGTTTATATGCTTAAGTTCCAATGCGTGTCAAACGCAAGCTCGTTTTATCCTTCGAATGCTTTAAACAGTGCGAATACATTTCCAAAAAAAAAGTGGGTACTATTGACACCAAATGAGCAATTGACCTTCTGAGAACTCATTCTTAACGTCTTAGTGGCTTATTATATGTGCCTATTTGCTGAAGTTCCAAAGTGTGCCAAACGCACGCTCGTTTTATCCCACGAATGCTTAAAATAGCGCAAATACACTCTAAATGGAAAAATATTGTACTTTTAACACCAAATATGCATTTGATCTTCTAAGAACTCATTCTTAACGTCTAGTTAGTGTATTACATGTGTTTATATGCTTAAGTTCCAAAGCGTGTCAAGCGCGCGCTCGTTTTATCCCACAAATACAAATACACTCCAAATGGAAAAATAGTGTACTTTGGACACCAAATATGCATTCGATCTTTTGAGAACTCATTCTTGGCGTCTTGTTTGCGTATTATATGTGTTTATATGCTTAAGTTCCAAAGCGTGTCAACCGCGCGCTCGTTTTATCCCACAAATGCTTAAAACAGTGCAAATAAACTCCAAATCGAAAAATAGCAAACTTTTGACACTAACTAAGCATTTGATCTTTTGAGAACTCATTCTTAATATCCTAGTAGTGTATTATATGTTTTTTTTTTGCTTAAGTTCGAAAGCGTGTCAAACGAGTGTTCGTTTTATCTCACGAATGCATAAAACAGTGCAAATACACACCAAATGGACAAATAATGTACTTTTGACACCAAATAAGTATTTCATCATTTGATAACTCATTCTTAAAGTCTTTTTAGCATATTATATGTGTTTATTTGCTTACGTTCAAAAGCGTGTCAAACGGACGCTCATTTCATCCCACGAATGCTTAAAACAGTGCAAATACAATCTAAATTGAAAAATAGTGTGGTTTTCACACCAAATAAGCTTTTGGTCTTTTGAGAACTCATTCTGAATGTCTTTGTAGCATATTATATCTGTTTATTTGCTTAAATAACAAAGCGTGTCAAACGCACACTCGTTTCATCCCATGAATGCTTAAAACAGTGCAAATACATTCCTAGTCGAAAAATTGTGTACTTTTGACACCAAATCAGCATTTGATCTTTTTGGAACTCATTCTTGACGTCTTAGTAGTGTATTATATGTGTTTATATGCTTAAGTTTCGAAGCGTGTCAAACACACACTCGTTTTACCCACAAATGCTTAAAACAGTGCAAAAACACTCCAAATAAAAAAATAGCGAACTTTTGACACCAAATAAACATTTGATCTTTTGAGAACTCATTCTTAACGTCTTGGTAGTGTATTATATGTGTTTGTTTGCTTAAGTTCCAAAGCGTTCCAAACAGACGCTCGTTTTCTCACACGAATGCTTAAAACAGTGCAAATACACTTCAAATGGACAAATAGTGTACTTTTGACACCAAATAAGCATTTGACCATTTGATAACTCATTGTTAAAGTCTGATTAGCATACTATATGTGTTTGTTTGCTTAAGTTCCAAAGTTTGGCAAACGGACACTCGTTTTAACCCACGAATGATTAAACTAGTGCATATACACTCCAAATTGAAAAATAGTGTACTTTTGACACCGAATAAGCGTTCAATTTTTTACAACTCATTCTCAATGTCTTGGTAGCATATTACATGTGTTTATTTGCTTAAGTTCCAAAGCATGTCAAACGGACACTCGTTTTATCTCCCGAATGGTTAAAACAGTGCAAATACCCTCCAAATAAAAAAATAAGGTACTTTTAACACCAAATAAGCATTTGATCTTTTGAGAACTCATTCTTAACATCTTAGTAGTGTATTATATGTGTTTATTTGCTTACGTTCGAAAGCGTGTCAAACGGACGCTCATTTCAACCCACGAATGCTTAAAACAGTGCAAATACACTCTAAATTAAAAAATAGTGTACTTTTCACACCAAATAAGCTTTTGGTCTTTTGAGAACTGATTTTGAACGTCTTGTAGTGTATTATATGTGTTTATTTGCTTAAGTTTCAAAGCATGTCAAACGCACACTCGTTTTATCTCCCGAATGCTTAAAACAATGCAAATACACTCCAAATAAAAAAATTGCGTGCTTTTAACACCAAATAAGCATTTGACCATTTGAGAACTCATGCTTAACGTCTTCGTAGCATATTATATGTGTTTATTTGCTTAAGTTCAAAAGCGTGTCAAACGGACGCTCGTTTTATCCCACGAATGCTTAGAACGGTGCGAATACACTCCAAATAAAAAAATAATGTACTTTTGACACTAAATAAGGAATTGACCTTTTAATAACTCATTCTTAACGTCTTAGTAGCGTATTATATGTGTTTATTGGCTTAAGGTCCAAAGCATGTCAAATGCACGCTCATTTTATCCCACGAATGCTTAAAACAGTGCAAATACACTCCAAATAAAAAAATAGTGTACTTTTGACAGCAAATAAGCATTTGATCTTTTGAGAATTCATTCTTAAAACAGTGCAAATACACTCCAAATAAAACAATAATGACTTTTCACACCAAATAAGCATTTGATCTTTTGAGAACCCATTCTTAATGTCTTATTAGCGTATTATACATGTTTTTATGATTAAGTTGCAAAGCGTGTGAAACGCACGCTCGTTTCATCCCATGAATGCTTAAAACAGTGCAGATATACTCCAAATAGAAAAATAGTGTACTTTTGACACCAAATAAGCATTTGATCTTTTGAGAAATCATTCTTAACGTCTTAGTAGCTTATTATATGTGTTTATTTGCTTAAGTGCCAAAGAATGTCAAACGCACGCTCGTTTTATCCCATGAATGCTTAAAACAGTGCAAATACACTCCAAACAGAAAAATAGTTTACTTTTGACACCAAATATGCATTTCATCTTTTGAGAACTCATTCTTAACATTTTAATAGCATATTATATGTGTTTATTTGCTTAAGTTCCAAAGCGTGCAAAACGCACGCTCGTTTTATCTCCCGAATGCATAAAAGAATGCAAATACACTCCAAATAAAAAAATAGCATACTTTTAACACCATATCAGCTTTTGATCTTTTGAGAACACATAATTATAGTGTTAGTAGCGTATTGTATGTGTTTATTTTCTTAAGTTCAAAAGGGTGTCAAACGGACACTTGTTTCATCCCACGAATGCATAAAACAATGCAAATACACTCTGAATTGAACAATACTATACTTTTCACACCAAATAAGCTTTTGATCTATTGAGTACACATACTTAACGTCTTAGTAGAGTATTTTATGTGTTTATTTGCTGAAGTTCAAAAGCGTGTCAAACGGAAACTCGTTTCATCCCACAAATGCATAAAATAATGCAAATACACTCTAAATTGAACAATAGTGTACTTTTCACACCAAATAAGCTTTTGATCTATTGAGAACTCATTCTGAACGTCTTTGTAGTGTATTATATGTGTTTAGTTGCTTAAGTTCGAAAGCGTGTCAAACGCACGCTCGTTTCATCCCACGAATGCTTAAAACAGTGCAAATACATTCCAAAAGGACGAATATTGTACTTTTGACACCAAAGATGCATTTGATCGTTTGATAACTCATTCTTAATGCCTTGTTAGCATATTATATGTGTTTTTTTTGCTGAAGTTCCAAAGCGTGTCAAACGGACACTCGTTTCATCCCACGATCGCTTAAAACACTGCAAATACACTTTGAATTGAAAAATAGTGTACTTTTGACACCAAAAAAGCATTTGATCTTTTGAGAACTCATTCCTAATGTCTGATTAGTGTATTATATGTGTTTTTATGATTTAGTTCCATAGCGTGTCAAACGCATGCTCGTTTCATTCTACGAATGCTTAAAACAGTGCAAATATACTCCAAATGGAAAAATAGTGTACTTTTGACACCAAATAAGCATTTGATCTTTTGAAACTCATTCTTAATGTCTTATTAGCGTATTATATGTGTTTATATGATTAATTTCCAAAGCGTGTCCAAAGCATGCTCGTTTTATCCCACGAATATTTAAAAAAATGCAAAAACACTCCAAATCGACGAGTAGTGTACTTTTGGCACCAAATTGATAGAAGCATATTTTTGCGACTTAATTAGCTTGTTTCTTTGCATTTACTTAGTTAGTTTCTGTTTATTAGAGTGTTTTTGAGCTACTTTCGTGTGTTTGTAGGTTCAAATGACAAAGTTGTCAAGAAAGTGCAATTTTGAGCATTTTAGAGCAGTTTTGGACTTGGAATGGATAGCACATGCATGAAGCAAGATGGATGGGCGTTTTTGCACTTCAAGAGAGGCTAGGAATGTGCTGAACATTTGGAGAAATTAATTCAAGATTTGGAAGATAAGGAATCAGCTAAAAAGAAGGAAACATTATCCAAACCTTATCCAATCTTATCTTATCCAAACTAATCTTATCCCATCCTAATCCTATTTCACCTTAACTCCAGCTGCAAGGAGGAGTTATTTTCATATTACGACACCTACAAACCTGGTTCTAGAAGCCTAGAAATCTGCCGCACCCTCTCCTTGTCCTCCTTGTCCTCCTTGGTTTCTGCCATGTAATTGACCTTTTCCTTGTGGATTTGGAGTGCTAAATCCTTCTCCAAGACAACTTGTGTGCCACATCTAGCCCTATAAATACACCATAGTGCTGCATAATTTAAAAAACACACACATGAGCCTACATTCAGAGAACAATACACTTTGTGCCGCAGCTTTGCAAGGAAAGAAGGTGGAGAACTTGGAGCAGTGCTTGCTGTCCAAGCCTTTGGATTGCTGGAGCATTTCTAGGTGTATTCTATCCTTAGTCTTTAGTTCAATGTTTGTTGTAATTTGGTTTTCAGATATGATAAACATGAGGAACTAATTTCGTTTTAGCTAGAGGTGAATTCAAAGCCATGAACATATATGTGATATGAATTGATTACATTGAGTTATTATTTCATAAATCGTGAATGCAATTTACTTAAATGTTTGATTTAGAACTTATTCTTGTATGTTGATTAAGGAGGCCTACTTAGTTTGCATGCATGAATTTGATGCAAAAATTTAAGGGAGTTTCACCTAATAGTTACAAACTTATATTTACAAGTAATGGAGGTTGCTAGTCACGATCGCGTTAAGTAAATTCCTGGCAGGAGTATCATGTTTTTCATAGTTACGAATGTCATGTCAAAGCTTATGATTTTCATAGAACTTAATGATCTTTGATATGTATCTTTATCATGCTGTTCATATAGGGAACTTGATAAGAATAATTTGTTTGCGTCGCTGAGTCCAATATAATGAATTTAGGAAAATCTGATGGTTAATTAGTGCTGTTCACGGTTAACTTGGGGCATTGTCATTCATGGTTTATAGGAATAATAACTGGAAATCGATTTGTGTTACATATGTGTCATGTGTGGAGAAGGACCCTCTAGCTAGCCTTTCACCCCTTAAATCACCTTAATTTCGTACCCTTAGTTTGTTTTTAGAAAGTTTGTTTGTTTAAGTCTTAAATTCGTCAAACCAAACCCCCCCCCCCTTCAGTATTTCGTGTCAATTTACTTCAATTTTCGTTCAAAACATTCTCTAGTTTCTGTTTTGAGTCAATTCAACTTAGTTTGTGTGTTTTGAGTCAGTTTAGCTTATTTTGAGTACTGTAAGTCTAGTTTTCTGTTTTTCAGTCTAGTTTAGTGATTTAGAGTTTAATTTGTGTAGATTAGCATCCCTCCTAATCCCCGGCCTAGAACGATCCCTATTTACACATACTATAACTATAAAAAAACGGTTTAAGTTTGTGTGCTATTTTATATCACATCACAAAGAAGCATTTGATCTTTTGAGAACACATTCTTAATGTCCTATTAGCGTATTACATGTGTTTATATGCTTAAGTTCCAAATCGTGTCAAACGCACGCTCGTTTAATCACACAACTGTTTAAAACAGTGCAAATACACTCCAAATGGAAAAATTGTGTACTTTTGACACCAAATAAGCATTTGATCTTTTGATAACTCATTCTTAATGTCTTGGTAGCATATTCTATGTGTTTATTTGCTTAAGTTCCAAAGCGTGTCAAACGCACTCACGTTTTATCCCACAAAGGCTTAAAACAGTGCAAATACACTCCAAATAGAAGAATAGTATACTTTTGACACCAAATAAGCATTTCATCATTTGAGAACTCATTCTTAATGTCTTAGTAGCATATTATATGTGTTCATTTGCTTAACTTCCGAAGTGTGTCAAGCGCGTGCCCGTTTTATCCCACAAATGCTTAAAACAGTGCAAATAAACTCCAAATGGAAAAATAGTGTACTTTTGACACCAAATAAGCGTTTGATCTTTTGATAACTCAATCTTAATTTCTTGGTAGCGTATTATACGTGTTTATTTTCTTAAGTTCCAAAGCGTGTCAAACGCACGCTTGTTTTATCCCACAAAGGCTGAAAACAGTGCAAATACACTCCAAAGAAAAAAATAGTGTACTTTTCACACCAAATATGCATTTGATCTTTAGAGAACTCATTCTTGATGTCTTAGTAGATTAGTATATGTGTTTATTTGCTTAAGTGCCAAAGAGTGTCAAACGCACGCTCATTTTATACCACGACTACTTAAAACAATGCAAATACACTCCAAACGGACAAATATTTTACTTTTGACAACTAATAAGCATTTGATCTTTTGAGAACTCATTCTTATCATCTTAGTAGTGTATTATATGTGTTTATTTGCTTAAGTTGCAAAGCATGTCAAACGCATGCTCATTTTACCCCAAGAATGCTTAGAAGCGTGCAAATACATTGCAAATCGAAGAATAGCGAACTTTTGACACCAAATAAGCATTTGATCTTTTGACAACTCATTCTTAACATCCTAGTAGTGTATTATATGTGTTTATTTTCTTAAGCTCCAAAGTGTGTCAAACGGATGCTTGTTTTATCCCACGAATGCATAAAACATGGCAAATACACTCCAAATGGACAAATAATGTACTTTTGACACCAAATAATCATTTCATCATTTGATAACTCATTCTTAAAATCTTATTAACGTATTATATGTGGTTACTTTCTTGAGTTCAAAAGCATGTCAAACGGACCCTCATTCCATCCCACGAATGCTTAAAACAGTGCAAATACACTCTAAATTGAAAAATTGTGTACTTTTCACACCAAATAAGCATTTGATCTTTTGAGAACTCATTCTTAATGTCTTAGTAGCATATTATATGTGTTTATTTCCTTAAGTTCCAAAGCTTGTCAAACAGACACTCGTTTCATCCCATTAATGCTTAAAACAGTGCAAATACACTCCAAGTTGAAAAATAGTGTACTTTTGACACCAAATAAGCATTTGACCTTTTGAGAACTCATTCTTGACATCCTAGTATATTATATGTGTTTTTATGCTTAAGTTCCAAAGCATGTTAAACGCACGCTCGTTTTACCCAACAAATGCTTGAAACAGTGCAAAAACACTCCAAATCGAAAAAAAGTGCCCTTTTGACACCAGATAAACATTTGATCATTTGAGAACTTATTCTTAATGTCTTAGTAGTGTATTATATGTGTTTGTTTGCTCAAGTTCCAAAGCGTGTCAAACGCATGCTCGTTTTATCCCACAAATGCTTAAAACAATGTAAATACGCTCCAAATGGACAAATAGTGTACTTTTGACACCGAATAAGCATTTAATCATTTGATAACTCATTGTTAAAGTCTTATTAGTGTATTATATGTGTTATTTTGCTTAATTTCCAATGTATGGCAAACAGACACTCGTTTTAACCCACGAATGCTTAAAATAGTGTAAATACACTCCAAATCGAAAAATAATCTACTTTTGACAGCAAATAAGCATTTGATTTTTTAGAACAATCTCAACTTTTTAGTAGCGTATTACATGTGTTTATTTGCTTAAGTTCCAAAGCATGTCAAACGGACACTCGTTTTATTTCCCGAATGCTTAAAATAGTGCAAATACACTCCAAATAAAAAAATAGCGTACTTTTAACACCAAATAAGCATTTGATCTTTTGAGAACTCATTCTTAATGTCTTAGTAGCGTATTATATGTGTTTATTTGCTTATGTTCAAAAGCATGTCAAACGGATGCTTGTTTCATCCCACGAATGCTTAAAACAGTGCAAATACACTCTAAATTGAAAAATAGTGTACTTTTCACACCAAATAAGCTTTTGGTCTTTTGAGAACTTATTCTGAACGTCTTTGTAACATATTATATGTGTTTATTTGCTTAAGTTCCAAAGCGTGTCAAACACACACTCATTTTATGTCCCGAATGCTTAAAACAGTGCAAATACACTCAAAATAAAAAAATAGCGTACTTTTAACACCAAATAAGCATTTGACCTTTTAACACCAAATAAGCATTTTATCTCACTAGGGTAGTCTCCACTATTCTTCTTCTAGAATTTGAGCATGGTACTTTTACCATCATAATTCCAAGAGTAATAGCTTTGTAAAAGAAAATAAGATACGAAACTTTTTCATGACAACACTGTTGTTTTGATTGTAAACATAGCCCTCATATACATTCACATTAGTAAGCAAAAGCAAACTTAACCTAAACTAAAAACAAATAGAAAATTTTCAATCCCACACCCCCAAACCTAAACTAAGCATTGTCCTCGATGCTTAAAAATGAATGGAATGCATGCAGTGTAAATAGGCAGAGTTTGTGGAATGAAAATAAAATAAAACTAAAAGACACAAATAAAAAGAAAGAACACAAACCCAGCTAGGTTGCCTCCTAGCAAGCACTTTGTTTAACGTCTAGGCAAGACGCGATGGTTATGATGGATGAACACTTAGGGTGGCAGGAAGTCAAGGTACCTCCGAACCTTGGTCGGAAAAAGTGGTTTCTTCGAGGGACTTTGAATATGGTGCGTTGAATTTCCACAAGGACTTGATTTTGATGGCGTTTTTGTCTCTCCTTGTGAATAAAATGCAAGACCATATCTTCTTCCTTGTTTCAGATGGCAGCAAGTCATATCCAAAAGACTCCAAAGATGGCACTTGTAAAGATGTAAAACGACAGGGAGAATCCAACATAACTTTCGAAAAAAATTCAAGTGAATTAGAAGATTGGGAAAGAGCTTCAAATTCAAGAACTTCTCTATGTATATCGGCACAGCTAGATTCTAATGATTGTTCACCATTCACATCTTGACCATCATCACATGGTTGTTCATTTAACGCTTGGACAATCTGCCGCAATTGAATTTCTAACTTGGTAAGTGCAATGGAGTGTTATTGAATCATGCTACTCGTTGATTGTTGAAATTGTGAAGTGCTTTGAGCAAGTATATCCAAAGTGTCCTCCATTGAAGTGTCAAAGGGGGTCTGCTATGTTTGATAATGGATGTATTGGCCTTTGGTTGGATAAACTTATGAGTTGTGAATGCTCTTGGACAAATGTAGGAAATTCATCTCTCCTTGGACATAATTGAAAAGGATGACCAATCTTGACACATAATGGACATACACCATACATCTTTTTATACCACCTGAAATCAAAACAAACTAAATTGTAAATGAAAAATCTAAACTAAGAAAACAAAAATAGATAGGGTTTATAAAGCAAGCAATTAGAGGGGACTGAAATCAGTCCCCGGCAACGGTGCCAAAATTTTGTTGTGTTCCCTTCAAGTGCAAATATAAGGATAGTATAATGGCACAAGTAAGGGTGTCGAACCACAATGACTGATTAGAACTCTGCAAATTACTAGCTTTATGTGAACCCTCACTAACAATGAAAATGAAAACTGAATTTAGATTTTCGTTTTGGAAGCTAAAGTAACTTAAAATGCAAGACAAGATAAAGATGAATGATAAATTGATTCAGAAACGATGGGAATGGAACTAGGGATACCGATTTCACCTTTACAAGCCAATTCCATGAAATTTAAGTCAAAACCCATTCAACTCTCCAATCTGCAACTAGGGTTCGTTTTACTTATTTATGATCATCCATTTGATGTGTGGTTGTGATCAAGTACTCCTAATCTGCAACCTAGTTGTGATGTTCAACTTAGATTACCAATTAAGAATCCATTAAGAACAAGAGAACTTCAAAGAACCAAAGAAATCACATGGCAGGATGTTTGCATAGCAGTTTCTTCATTCATTCACATGTCCACCAAGATTAAGCATGATGTGTACTATAACCTTGATCAAATAATTCATAAGCAGCCCTAATGGTGATAAAACATTAAGATTAACAAACAAATTATACTATAAAATCAGTGAATGAAACAAGAACACAGATAGGTAATTTGAATACTTTAACTTAATAACATAGAGAAGGTTTGCAAGGCTACATCGAAATCCCCAGCTATGAACTTAATTACACAACATGATTGCATAATATATAAATATCAAGAACAACATGAGTGAAATTAAAGTTCATTGAAGAAACCCCTTTGAAGCAATTCTGATGTTGAACTTCTCCAAGAACGGTGTGGCTGCGTGGTTTCTTTGGTGGATGCGGATGGTGAATGGAGAAAGGATTTTGTTTCTGAAAGAAATGCCAAAGAAAGAGAAGAGAGAGAGAGAGCTATGGGTATCCCCAAGGGGAAGCTTCTGTAAAAGTGGCTGAAACTCACAATTTTATAAGGTTAAAAAGGTTGTTATAGAATGCCAAAACATCCCAGTAATATTTCAGACCTTTTTTGCTGTTAGTGGTCTCTTAAAGGGCCATATTCATCATCATATTCAGTTTCCACTTTTAATTCTATCTACATCATCATCCTTATTCAATTCTCCACTTTTAGCACCATTTTGCCATATTTGTCCTCAACTGAGCTCCAAAATACAATTAGCTACACACCAACACAAAA
This sequence comes from Heteromeles arbutifolia, assembly GCA_024362995.1. Lineage (NCBI taxonomy): Eukaryota > Viridiplantae > Streptophyta > Magnoliopsida > Rosales > Rosaceae > Heteromeles > Heteromeles arbutifolia. The sequence continues at coordinate 23,543,718 of JANCRC010000012.1, forward strand.
GAGGGTAAAATGCAACTAGTTTAACTCAAAAATATCACAAGGGGACTAGGAATGGATGGTATAAATGTATGAAATATATGAGTTATCACGGATTCCATAAGAACTCTGAAGTTAAGTGAGTTTGGGCGAGAGCAGTCCTAGGATGGGTGACCTCCTGGGAAGTTCTCGTGCCAAAACCCAAGAACAAATTCATGAGGGCATGGCCCAAAGTGGACAATATCTTGCTATGCGGACTGGGATATGACACTTCATCACCTCCGTCGCACCACACCACCATCACCACTTCATTCATTTTCTCAAACCCAGGCCAAAATCCTTTAATCTCGATAGTGACAGACCACTGTACACGTTTTTCTTTTCTTGATGAACTCCGACGAGTTCTCGTCATCTCTGGCGAAAGGTAAGGCCTAAAACCACATCGGAAAGTTTTCCCAGATTTTTTCAACGAATTTGAGAAACTTGCAGGTATTGGAGTTAGTGAGCTTCCGGTTTTCCCTTTGCAGAAACCATCGGTCGAAGAAGAAGGGAAAAAAGAAAAAAAAATGGCCTTAAGCCCAAGCCCAGCCCAGAACCTAATCCAAGCCTTTGGCCCATAAACCCTTGACCCAACTCCGACCCAAACCTTTGGGCCATTATTCCAGCCGGCCCAGTTCTGAAATGGGCTCAGAATGTTATAGGAATATTATCTGGAATATTCTCCGAGTCTATTTTTGACATCCATTTAGTGAAATTTCAAAGTTTTAACGTAGTTGACCGTCGGCCCGGCTCGATTTACTTTTTATGGTTGACCGTTAACTTTTCCGTTGATTTTTTACAAAATTTACTGGGGACCCTCCTTAGGGTATTTCAACTCCCTGATTCCAAATCCGCACTCCTTTTTCCCAAATTTAATTGTCTTAGTAGAGTTTTACTAATGGGTCCCAACATTATGCTTAGGTGCGATTACTATCAGAGACTCCGGCTTTCCTAGCTCGAACGGATGTGACATCGCAATTAACTGTGAGTGGGTCTTTTCTTTTATATAGTATATGTATACTTGTTAGTTTCCATTTATATATTTGGTAAAGAATTTTCTACGTTGCCCCTAGATTAGGGTAACGTATATAAAAATTAACGTGTTGATGGAATCCATGCAATTATACTACGTCCTACAGGGCACACATGTATGCGTATTAGTATGGATTCTTTAATGGTATTTATGGTTATGAATAGTATTTCACTAACTAGGGTTATTGAATTATCGACTTATCGATTTACCATTGCATGACTATATTTATGTTATTTGCTCATCGTTTGCTGCACCGGTGTTAGTACTCACCAGGGCCAGGGCCAATCTTTCACGTGTATGTGTACATCACACCGTACGCTCACTTTGAATCCATTGTAGGTGTCAGTCTTGTCCTAGATTGCTAAAGGCAATTAGGACTCGTATGTGTTGCGTATAGCGTCAGTCTTCACGTGATTGTAGTACTATAGCGTATATCATTGTTCCACATGTCAGAATATCTCTGCATGAACTTGTGTGTCAGCATGTGTCGATGAGCACTCGATATGATATGTTGCTTATGTGAGATTATGTGATTACGGAAGTCATGTAGTTATTTACGAATTTTGTGATGTATTGTATTCTTGAGATATTGCAGGCTACGGTAAGTATTTTCATACTATATGTAGCATGTATATTTTGGAAACTATACTTGTTTTACGGTGAGGGGTTATAATGTTTTCAAAAAGGTTTTTATAAAACTTTATTTTTAGGCCTACTCACCCTTGTTTTTCGCCCTTCCAGGTTTTAGTGCTGAGCTTTCGTGTCGACAAGGATTCTTGGCAACTCTTGGTATTGGCGATTACCTTCGATGGTATAATTCTCAATCCACTCTACTGTACTTTACTTATGCTCTGACATCACATGTGAATTGGGTTCATTCCCGCTCACTAGCGCACTCTTATATTTAGGCACTTTTAGGTTTAAATTTATTCACATTTTCCGCATCACTACAACAATTTATGGGTTCGTCACCCTTCGGGTGTCGGCCACCACAGCTTGATTTGGAGTCCAAGTGACCATTCCGGGTTAGGGTGTGTCACACTTGTTTGTTTTTATTAATGCCGAAAATAGTGAAAATGCACTCAAAATAGAAAAACTGTATACTTTTGACTCCTAATAGCTTTTGATATTGTTAGTGCTCATTATTATGGTCCAAGTAGCGCATTAAATGTGTTTATTTGCTTAAGTTGCAATTAGGGTCAAACGCACGTTCTTTTGTTTGTTTTTAATAAGGAAAACAGTCCAAATGCACTCAAAATAGAAAAACTGGGTACTTTTGACACCCAATCAGCTTTTGATTGTTTAAGTACTCATTCTTTTGGTCCTAGTAGCGCATTATATGTGTTTATATGCTTAAGTTCCAATGAGTGTCAAACACACGCACGTTTGTTTTTATTAAATCTTGGAAACTATACTTGTTTTACGGCGAGGGGTTATACGTTTTCGAATTTTTTTTTACAAAGCTTTATTTTTAGGCCCACTCACCCTTGTTTTTCACCCCTCTAGGTTTAGTGGCAGAGCTTTCAAGTCGACGAGGATTCTTGGCAAATGTTGGAATAGGAGATTACCCTTGATGGTATAATTCTCTTCTACTTTTACTGTACTTTACTTGTGCCCTGACATCATGTGTGAATTGGGTTCAATCCCGCTCACATGCGCACTCTTCCATTTAGGCACTTTAGTTTTAAATTTATTTACATTTTCCACCTCACTACACTTTATGGCTTCATCACCCTCAGGGTGTCCGCCAGCACAGCTCAATTTGGAGTCCAGTGGACATCCCGAGTCAGGATGTGTCATGAATCGTGCAAGTGAAAGAAATGCTCCCATGCAGTCGCACTAGGTGAAACTAGTTTGGTTTTCACCACTCATTTAGTAGCACCTGTATACAACTATTAAATTTAATTAATTGTTTATATTTACTGTTCGGTTCGGTTCTAAGTGGTTCTACTAACATGAAAATCTGAACTGAAACTGGTATGAACGGTTCAGTCCGGTTCTTGAACCTACGTTGACTATTTTTTGTCAACACAGTTTTTTACTATTTATTTTGTTACGATTCGATCCGGTTTCGCAGTTCCACGGTTTTTATGCCCACCCCTAGTGTATCACATGCAAGTAACATGACTTAAATTAGCTGAAAATTGAATAGAGTAGCTTCAAATCTAATACTAGGGATGTACTTGATAGATTTTTATAATTCAAGGACTGATTTTTCTGAAAAAAAAATAGTTTAGGGATCTAATTTTCACTTATGTGATAATTCAAGGACTAAATTAGGAGTTCACCCTAAGCCTTAATTCGGACATTAAACTTTTCGTGTGGTGTTAATGAATCGTACACAATATTGTCAAGTCTTTCAATACCAACCGTACGATTTAATAAACGGTTGAGATAGGATGCAAACCAACCCTGTTTCAGCAAAATAAGAAAACCGCTCATTTGGATCTTCAAAGCTTCGACTCTGCATTCACCAAACCCACTCTCATTTTTCGCGGACTCACCAAAACTCGAGCTAAACCGCGGGATATCGGCCGGGTCAGACTCCCTATCGTACTTCTTCTGCTGCTGTAACTGTAAGTTTTCTGTCACCTTCTTCTTCTGCTGATGTAACCCTAATTTCTATGTTGCCCTCGCCATTTCATTAGTTTAGGATCGAATTGGGGATTTTTTTTGGGCAGTTTTGTAAAAAATTAGCTCAAGTCGATAATCTTGTGGCTAAATATTGCATTAATTGATTCATGGCTCATTTGAGTGTGGTTTTAAATTGACTGAAAAAAGCAGTTGCATTTTTATTAAGGATTTATTCGAAAAATACTTTCACCAAAAGTGCTTTCAGTTATTTTGAAAGCACTTTCAGATGGGCAGTAACTTTTTTTTTCTTCAATTTAATGCGATTGAATGTTTGCTTGTATATAATTATGCTTATATTTCATCAAGGTTTTGGTATTAGGATTGTTGGGTTGTTTGTTGTGTTGTTGTTGTTGGTTGATTGTGTGTGTGTGTGTGTTTTTTTTTCTTTGCTTTCTTCAATTTAATACTATTCAATAATTGCTGTAGAATTTTGTTGGACTGCAGGAACTTGAACCATGGAAGAAGAAGATGATTATTCTGAGTATGTTCCAGTGGCGAAGCGACGAGCAATGGAGGCTCACAAGATTCTTCAGCGCAAGGGGAAGTCATCCGGACTTGAGGAGGAGTTGGAAAAATCAAAGCTTGCTGAAGCAAAACCTAGCCTTCTTGTAAAAGCATCACAGTTGAAGCGTGACGCTCCTGAGATTACTCCAACTGAGGAGATTTTGCAACAAGAGAAGGAAATGATCGAGCACTTATCAGATCGCAAAACCCTCATGTCAGTTCGTGAATTGGCAAAGGGAATCACTTACACAGAGCCTTTACTGACAGGTTGGAAGCCCCCATTGAATATAAGGCGGATGTCGAGCCAGCAATGTGATTTTATTAGAAAGCAGTGGCACATCATAGTTAGCGGTGATGATATTCCACCACCCATTAAGAATTTTAAGGATATGAGATTTCCTGAACCAATTCTGAAGATGTTGAAAACCAAGGGGATTGTTCAGCCAACCCCCATTCAGGTGCAAGGTCTTCCGGTGATTTTAACAGGGAGGGACATGATTGGTATTGCGTTTACAGGTTCTGGAAAGACATTGGTTTTTGTGTTGCCATTGATTATGATAGCACTGCAGGAGGAGATTATGATGCCAATTAATCAAGGTGAAGGGCCTTTTGGATTGATTATTTGCCCGTCAAGGGAGCTTGCAAGGCAGACTTATGAAGTGGTGGAAGAGTTTCTGCTTCCTATGAGAGAGGCTGGATATCCAGAAATAAGGCCCTTGCTTTGTATTGGTGGAGTGGATATGCGTTCGCAGTTGGAAATTGTGAAAAAAGGTGTCCATATAGTTGTTGCTACTCCTGGGAGGTTGAAGGATATGCTGGCAAAGAAAAAAATGAACCTCGATGGTTGCAGGTAAGGAATGCCATTATAAAAACTCTTAAAAAGTCATTATCTTGAGGTGTTCTGTCTGCAATTCTATAAATGTTATGTATAGCTACTAGAATAATGATATTGAACAAACACTGCTTTTTGCGGGGCACATAACTGAATCCCTAATGATCTGATCTAATTTTGACTCTGAATTTTTTGTAGTCCTTACCATGAAGCTCATACATTGATGCAATTGAATTATGAGGAGTTTATTTTTCGAGTGATTACCCAATGATATTAAGAATGCTTATGTTATTGGTTGTGGTCCATTAACAAGTGTTTGTGCATTTTCTTGCTTCTGCCTATATATGTTTCGAACTTTCGATACAGTTGTGTAATTTGGCTGTTTTTACTTATTGAGGCATCCTAATTCCTAGGTTTAAATTAAGATTCTGGCTGTGAGCCTAATGTACACAATTTTTTATTTCGAGAAACTTTTACTGAGCTTCGTAGACTTACACTACTTTTATTTGCAGATATTTAACTTTGGACGAGGCTGATAGATTGGTAGATTTGGGCTTTGAGGATGACATAAGAGAAGTTTTTGACCACTTTAAAGCTCAACGACAAACACTCCTATTTTCAGCCACCATGCCCGCAAAAATTCAGAACTTTGCTAGAAGTGCTTTGGTAAAGCCTGTAACAGTAAATGTGGGAAGAGCTGGAGCAGCAAATCTTGATGTGATTCAAGAGGTTGAGTATGTGAAGCAAGAGGCCAAGATCGTTTACCTTCTTGAATGTCTACAAAAGACCCCACCTCCTGTTCTAATATTTTGTGAAAACAAAGCTGATGTGGATGATATTCATGAGTATCTTCTGTTAAAAGGAGTGGAAGCAGTGGCCATACATGGAGGGAAGGATCAGGAAGAGAGAGAGTATGCCATTTCTTCTTTTAAGGCAGGGAAGAAAGATGTTTTGGTTGCCACTGATGTTGCCTCAAAGGGTTTGGATTTTCCTGACATTCAACATGTCATTAATTATGACATGCCACCAGAAATTGAAAACTACGTCCACAGGATTGGACGAACAGGAAGATGTGGCAAGACTGGAATAGCAACAACTTTTATAAACAAGAATCAAACAGAAACGACACTTCTTGATTTGAAACACCTCCTGCAAGAGGCAAAACAAAGGATTCCACCCGTTTTGGCTGAGCTTAATGATCCAATGGAAGATGTGGATGCAATTACAAATGCAAGCGGGGTCAAGGGTTGTGCTTACTGTGGCGGTCTTGGTCATCGTATCAAAGATTGCCCCAAACTAGAGCAACAGAAAAGCATGGCAATTGCCAGCTCTAGGAGGGATTATTTTGGATCCGGTGGTTACAGAGGGGAAACATAAGATTTATGTATACCTCCTTCACCGTTCACTTTACAAGCTGAAACAGGTGAAACTTTGATCCTTTGTACTCTTTTTTGTTTATTTATGCATATGTACTTGAGCCTTTCCCTAGACATGAGGGGGAACTTTAATTTGTTAGTGCAAGACATTTTTTTCTGGATTATCTCATATGTCGTATAGATGTGTACATATTTATATCTGATATTGGAAAGCATATCTATGAACACATTTTTGCATTTCTGTGAGCCTCTTTAATAGAAGAGTAAATGTTTAATATGCAGCTGTTAGAACAATTTAAATAGAGATTATTATCTGTTTAATTATGATATAACAGTGAATTTCTAGCCAAGAAAAGAACAGAATGGTTGTCTATAATAATAGAAAGGACATTCGAACACGGTGGTTACAAATACCTTCTGGGATTACATATTGATGGAATCATCTATCTAGTTTATAGACGCATCTAAGATTTACAAGAGATGGATGTAGATCTTGGCGTAAAATATCTGACAAACTAGCTCCTATTCTTTCCTCCTGTTTATCGATCAAATGCATCGAAATCAGTCAGCCAAACATTTAAGCATATGAGTTCTGAGAAATAATGAAATTTTGTTACAAACTTACAGTTAAAACCAAGAACTTATATTATGTTATCAGGATATAGCATAAACTTACCTATGAAGAGTAGATACTTGTGTTTCCATCGATGGACTTGAGTTCTTTTGCTGCCAAATATCTGGGCTCAATTTTTAGTATCTTAAACTGCTGACATTTCTCCTTCATCAACTTGTTTCTTCTGCAATATCCAAAATTTCGTGCTTCATAGTTTCAGTTTCTTCTTCAAGAACAGTCAGTCGGTCGTTTAGTTCTTCGACTTCACCAGTGCACTCTACAGCCTTCCCCTTACCGGGGACATTGAGAGCCTTGCCTCTTGAACAACCACCAAGCAGTAGCGTTTTCTTCTTTGCCTTTTCTGCACCCAGAGTCCTTGAATCCTGCAATGGTTTTTAACCACTTGAGAGTCTCCAAATTGCACCGAGTCGATTCTCTTTCCTTTCCTATCCTTTGGTGCACCAACGTAGAACCATTGTCAATTCCTTCCTCACTAGTGCTTGCTCTTGCACGCTTGATTCTTGAAAGCTCCTTCGGCGTAACAATTTCCATTGTAGAAATTACTTGAGGTATTGTGCAGGCAATATGAATCTCAGTATAATGCTTTCCTTGGAATTATTAGAATTTGACAATAATATTAGGGCATTCGATATCTGACCACATTCTCCATAGGGCTCTCTTATCTCTTCCTTCTCCGAGCTCAGGTTATGGAAAGGAGAAGAAAGAACCGAGAAGAAAGTGATGGGGAGGAGTTGGTTAAAGAAGATGCTTTTGCTTCACTTGTAAGAAAGATGGTGGTGTTTGGAGTGTTTTATGGCCTATCGATGCTTACGTGAGAATTGCAATACTGAAAGAGAGGAAGTTGCAAAGCAGTTGCGGAGTGTCCTTTTCTCTAAATTTGCCCTCCATTCTTATTGGGAGGAAATTTCAGCAAAATCCAAGCGTAAGTTCTAAGCAGAGGCTGCCCTTCGGTTTTGTTATGCTCAATTTTCTAGTGAAGTATCAACATTCGATTTTGAAATCAAATCAATTTATGTTTGAGGGTCTCATCGTCATCGCTTGTTAAACGTGCAAATGTGGTACCTGTTTCTACGATACATAGAAGCCATGCTATGTACCATTACGATCGATCCATCTGGGGCAACTAGTTGTCGTTTTGAGATTGCAAAGCATTGATTAAGGAGAAGTCAAAGCTCCATGACGACAATGTTTCTACTCTATGTTTTATTGAATTTCGAAACAGGGAATAAGTAGTCGATCGACTTTCATCTAATTTGTGGAGCCGGGAAAGTCTACCCTCCACTTCAAACTTCACCTTCAATTGGTACAACAAGAGGAAAATCGAACCATGAGAAAACCACTAAGTCGATTGGCACTTCCAACCTCCATTTTTAGACCACAACTACCAAGAACCTGCATCAGATACGAACAAGTAACGAAACACGTTAAACGCCTGATGAAAATTTCTAAAGTTGACATCAAATGCAGACTCATACGGACGACCCCTGCTCTGTATCATAAATGAGCACAGGGCTTAGCATGTCAAAGCCACATGACGACTGAAAACTATCAACTTTACAATGTAGGCCTCCGTAACATGTTCGATCCAAAAACATAAGAATTTCTGCGATATGTTACATCCACGGTTACTTAGCTAGTGGCCTACTGTCTGGGCATCTGTAATGCAATATTTTTTTATACTTTTGTACTCGGATAAACGACTTTCAAACAATTCAAGGGAAAACGCTCAGGATAAGCCGAAGATGCTCGAACTGGAAAAGTTGTCTGAGAGTTGCTCCGATGCTTCGAAAGGTATCATATGTCCTCCGTAGTGTTTGACGGGCAAAAAATATTACATAAACAACAACTATATCAAGTCTGCCATCATTAAAATCCCAACGAAGTCCTGAGAAAGATACAAGGCAGCAAGCGTACACGCGGTCTAGCCCCTTGTCTACATGATAGTTGTTTCACAGGAAACATATGACAGTAAAATATAGAATACCTTAACGAAGTCATCTGATGTCAAAGAAGATTCCGTTGTATAACCTGCTTCTTGCAAGACTTGGGCCAACACATTCTGCATTTGAAAGACCGAAGTGAACATCGAACACAAGGGAAGTTAATGATTTGCTCCAGCACAACATTTCAACGAAGTGCGACAATCATAAGGTCAGATATGGATGACAAATACAACAACAAAGCCTTATCCCACTAAGTGGGGTCGGCTGTATGAATCCTAGAACGTCATTGCGCTTGGTTTTGTGCCATATCTTCTGTTAGATCCAAGTAGTCCAAATATTTTCTTAGTCTCCTTCCAAGTCTTCCTAAGTTTTCCTTTACCCCTTTGGCCTTGGTTGTCTGTCTCGTACTCGCATCTTTTCACTGGAGCATCTGTAGGTCTTCGTTTCACATGTCCAAACCACCTTAACCAATTCTCTCTCATCTTATCTTCAATTTCGGCTACTCCTAATTTGCCTCGGATTCCTCATTCCTAATCTTGTCTTTTCTCGTGTGTCCACACATCCAACGAAGCATTCTTATTTCCGCTACACTCATTTTGTGTACGTGTTGCTTCACCGCCCAACATTTCGTGCCATAAAGCATTGCCGACCTTGTTGCCATCCTATAAAATTTTCCCGTGAGCTTTAGTGGCATACGTCGGTTGCACAACACACGCGATGCACTCTTCCACTTCATCCATCGAGCTTGCATTCTATGACTCAGGTCTCCATCCAATTCTCCGTTCTTTTAAATCATTAACCCTTGTCCTGCAATGCTATGACTAAATGAACAAAAAGGGGTAAAAACATGATTTTACCTCTCTTTGCTCGTCAGACAGGAATGAACCCGACAAATCACGCAGCACTTCTAATACATCATTGAAGGACACCTTTCCATTACAGTCTGAGTCGTATACCCTGAAAATAACTGAGAAAAGAGACAATGTTAATGTTAATGCACCACGCAAACATGTTCATTTCCGTAGGGTGCAGGTTTTCCCTAATTGCCATGAATTCAAGAAAAGTATACGAACCTGTCACACAGTTGCATATCAATGCATACACAAACGCGCGTGCAGTGTTCAAATACCCATTTGAATAACTAACAGCATCGATAATGTACACAGAAATACAAGTAGTCACTAACTCACCATGAAACACCAAAAAACTTATGTTCACTTTTTAGCTGCATGCTTGCTTGCTCTAGCACTAAATGCAGACAAGAAAGCCACAAAATCCTTAAAGTTCAACCCGTCGACCATCTTAAGCAACCTCTTAAGGAAAGTACAAAGCAATACGATAAGTTATGAAACACATCCCATGTGCATTACCAATTAAACAGACAGAGTAGATTAAACAGCTAAATATAAGCTCGTTATAGCAGTGGACTACCTGAGAGAGTGGATTCATTGCAAACTCAGGGACTGACAAGAACTCATCAGCTGAGATTAAACCCTTCGCATTCCGATCAAGTTGACAATCTTTGATATAAGGATACAATTTCTTGCTGGGAAACAGAGTTTCATACAAAAATCAGACAACCAAGTATTCCCATTGGCATTAATAGCATCATTAGAAAATAGAACAAATCCAAGAGAGACAAATAAAACAAGACAACAAAAACTTGAGTAAATCGTTGCAGTGTTCTTGTACTTCTTCAATGTCGTACTGAGTTAACATGGATGAAGCACTCCCCATTGGTTCTAACTACAAAACGGAAAAATTTGAGTAAAACAATAAGAACTCATTGAACACTTACACCTCTAAGACAAAACCCATAAACCAGTAAATAAATAAACACTAATTTCCCACTTCAAAATGTTTGGCTGCAGTGTTTGGCAGCCGAGAAAACTTGGCGGGCAAAAGCAAGAAAAATCAAAACTTTACAAAATCTAAGCTTGTCTTATCGGTAAGATAGTTAATTTTATTCATTTCTCGGGAAGCAATTCAGTATAGAAAGCTTGAGAATCAAAACCTAAGTCTAACATGGCATGTTCAAACCGAGTATTGCCAATAACACAAGGAATTGTAAAACTACCCGGATCTTTGCATTTAGGGGGCAGTTTACGTTGCAAGACGGCTGAAACGTTTTCCCTTACCTTTACCACCTCCTTGTTCGAAATTCTCTTCCTAGTTGTGCAAAGTTCTTTTAAAAACTTGGCATACCTTGGAACTTGCTTGATTGCATCAAGGAGCCGTATATTGACTTGTACTTTTCTAAACGTTTCCAGAATGTCCTTTTCAGCCTCCTCCTTCTTTGATTGCATAAATCTGCGAGGAAAGGGTACATTTGGAGGAATAATGTTAAAAATAATCGAATTTGGAACCTCCTTACCTTTGATGGACGAATTGGGGTGTTTAGGTGGCTGTGGCAAGGGTGGTTCTACCCTTGCCGTGGGCTGCTCTTGCTCATCCTCTTCAATTATCAACTTTTCATCCTCGTTCGAACGTGATTTGGAGGGTTGGTGGTCAGTTGCAACTTGTTTTCCACTTCTCAAAATGATGGCCTTGGCAGATTCGAATCCTCCCTTCGGGTTGACAACGGTTGAACTAGGCAACTTACCTTGCTCTCTGAATTGGCCCATGAACTCTGCAATCTGCCCTACTTGCTTCTCGAATTCATCCACCTTTTTGTCTTGATTTTGCATTCCCTGCGCCATAGAGGTTAATAATTGAATAATTTGATCATTATCCATGGACGAACCTGATTTGGTTGGGTAGGTTGTGCTTGGGGTTGTGTGGGTACGTATGGCCGTTGGTAAAATCCCGGAGGTTGCTGCCTAAATGCACTTTGTTGTTGGGTTTGTTGGGGCTCCTTCCACTTGAAGTTTGGATGATCTTTCCAACCTGGATTGTATGTGTTAGAGAAAGGATCACTCCTTGGTTGGTTTTGGCTCCCAAAACCCACGACATTGGCAGATTCCCACCCTCCATTCTCGATCAATTGAGGGCATTGGTCATTGAGATGTCCTTGCATAGAACACACTCCACAAATGGCTGCACTTTGCATTTTGGATCCATCCACAACCTGTGACATAAGAGTAGTGAGGTTAGCTAATTGAGATTGAATTTCAGAAACTGCACTTACCTCATTCACTTGGGGTTGTGGCCGTGGGGTGTCTCTTCCTCCAACGCCTTCATATTGTTGTGCATTCAACGCTCTATTTGCAATTAAGATCTTAGCAGTCGTCGAGGTTTTGTTCACCAAAGCTCATCCCGCTGAAGCGTCAAGCATTTGTCAGTCCTTCATAGAAATATTGAAGCAAAAGCTCTTCCTTCATTTGGTGTTGTGGACAAGAAGCAACTAACGTCTTGAAACGATCATAATAAGCTGGAAACGACTCTCCTTGGTTTTGTTGGATGCCACTAATTCTCTTCCTCAAGAGAATGACTCTTGAAGTAGGGAAAATTTTCCCTAGGAATGCTCTCTTCATACTTTCCCAAGAAGTAACCGTTCCAGGTGCCAGTTCGTACAACCAATCCTTAGCCTTGTCCATTAGTGAGAATGGAAAAGCTTTCATCTTCAATATGCTTCCATCGACATTGACTGGGGTCATGCTTAAGCAAACCATTTCGAACTCCTTCAAGTGCTTGTTTGGATTCTCCATGGACAGCCCATGGAACTTCGGGATGTGGTGCAACAAACTGGACTTCAATTCGAACTCCTCAGTTTTGCCTTGAGCTGCCGTGGGGTATTGAATGCATAGGGGTGCGGCATTGTCCAATCCTGAGGCTGAGAGTTCCTTGATTGTTCGATTATCCGCTGCCATGTCTTGTGCTTCCTCCAAAACTTGAGCCGTGGGCTCTTCTTCCTCTTCTATTACTTGTTCTTCAAGCTCAGGTGCAGGGCTAGGTGGATTAGATTCTTGCTGATTCCTCTGCGTTCTCAAAGTCCTCTCAAAATCGTTGTCAAAGTCAAAGATGTGCTCACGAACTGGTTGAGAACTTCGAGTCATAAACTAGTACCTAAAAACAAGAAACTAAACAAAGTCAGAAACAAAAACAGAAACACATGAAAAAGAAACAAAAAGAAACAACGGGGGATTAGCAAAGTTGCTAATCCCCTGCAATGGCGCCAAAAATTTGATGCGAATTAACTTAGCACTCAAATTAAACCCTCTTGTTGACAATTGTAGCAAAGACGCAAGTAGGGATCGTTCTAGATCGGGGATTAGGAGGAATTGCTAATCTATGCAAAACTGACTTTAAAACACTAAATAAGACTTAAAAACACAAAACTAGGCTAAAGACACTTAACTAGACTCAAATAACTCAAAATTGACTAGAATGACTCAAAACAGCACAAAACAAGGAAATAGACTCAAACTAGACACTAGGGATGACTTTGGACGAATTTGGGACTACAAAGACTCAAAACACTTAAAAGAAACCAAATTGAATAGATTCTAACTAAAAGACACAAGTTATAAAAGGGGGAATTGGTTTTGACAAATTTAAAATAAAAACAAGTAAATTGAAGGCTAAAACAGATTTGGCACGAAATTGGATTAAATTGGATGGATGATAGACTAGCTAGAGGGTTCTTCTCCACACATGACACACTTGCATACAAATCGATCTCCAGTTGCTTTTTCAATGAATCATGAATCTCAACACCCCAGATTAATCGTGAACAGCACTAATTAACCCTAAAGTTTTCTTTAAGTTATTGAATTGGATGGGATATGCATCGTCAACCCAAAACATTCTTCAAAAGTTCCCTACATGAACATCATAATTGAGATACAATCAAAGATCATTAAGCTTTGTGAAAGCTATAAGCATTGACAAGGCATTCGTAACTATGAACAGTATGATACTCCTGCTAGGAATCTACTTAACGCGATTGTGACTAGCAACCTCCACTAATTGTGAATATAAGTTTATAACGATTAGGTGAAACTCCCTTATACTCTAGCATCAGATTCATGCATGCAAACTAAGTGTGCACCCTTAATCAACATACAAGAATAAGTTTTGAATCAAACAGTTAAGTAAATTGCATTCACGATTCATAAAATCACAACTAGAAGTAATCAATTCATATTGCAAATATGTTCATGGTATTGAATTTCCCCCTAGCTAAGAGGGGTTTAGTTCCTCATGTTCGCAAAACAAAGATAAACAAACTTAAACATTGAAAAACAAAAGGTGGATACCTAAGAATGCTCCAGCAATCCAACTTGAATGCCAAACATGTCTCAAGGTCCTCCTTCTTCTTCTTTGCTGCCGCACAAGGTTTGGTGATGAGTTTTGGATGTGAATTGTATGGAAAGAATGGCTAGAAGTGTATATGGTAGTGAATGGATGCGGCTAGATGTGTGTGTGTCTAAATGGCTCTTAAATGCTGCGGCAAAGATGTTTATTTAAGGTTTTTAGGAAATCAAAACCCTAACTTATTTTGGTTTATAGAAATTAATTCAAATCCACTAGAAAAAGGGAAATGAAATCAGAATCCTAGGGAAAAAGGTAAGGGAGGTGCGGCAAGGCTTGAAAATAAAAAGGGATGTGATTTAGTGCAGAAAATAGAAAAGAAAAGGATCCCCTTGCACGGCAAGGAAGGGGAAAGGATTTAGAGAGGTGCGGCAGATCTTAGAGGAAAGGGGAAGGGAAAATGTTGCACAAGGAAGGGACAAGGAGGGGACAAAGGGGGGGACAAGGCGCCACCTTTGTAGGAGTGGGTCAAATTGTGTTTTTCCTTCTCTTCCAAGCTTCCATTATGACTTCTCTTGACTTCTAACACCCTTCTAACCTCTTTTGGTCTTCAATTTCGTCCATCCACCTTGCTCCAAGCATGTGATATCCATTCCAAGCCCAAAACTGCTCCAAAATGCACTTTCTTGCCACTTTAGCCCTTTGGACAAACACACGAAAATAGCTTAAAATACTAAAATAACTAAGAACTAACAAAAAAAAATGCAAGAAAACAAGCTAACTAAGTCGCATAAATATGCTCCTATCAGCATACATCCTGCCATGTGATTTCTTTGGTTCTTTGAAGTTTTCTTGTTCTTAATGGATTCTTATTTGGTAATCTAAGTTGAACATCACAACTAGGTTGCAGATTAGGAGTACTTGATCACAACCACACATCAAATGGATGATCATAAATGAGTAAAACGAACCCTAGTTATAGATTGGAAAGTTGAATGTGTTTTGATTTAATTTTCATGGAAATGGCTTGTAATGGTGAAATCGATATCCCTAGTTCTATTCCCATCATTTCTGAATCATTCTATTATTCATATTTACATTCTCTTGCATTTTAAGTTACTTTACTTTTCAAATCAAAATCCAAACTCAATTTGTTAGTTTCATTGTTTAGTTAGGGTTCACATAAAGCTAGTAATTTGTAGAAGTCTAGTCAGTCCCTGTGGTTCGACACCCTTACTTGTGCCATTATACTATCTTTATATTTGCACTCGAAAAGGAGCACAACAAAATTTCAGTCCCCTATAATTGCTTGCTTTATGAACCCTATCTATTTTTATTTTCTTAGTTTAGATTTTAAATTTACATTTTAGTTTGCTTGATTTCAGGCGGTATAAAGAGATGTATGGTGTATGTCCATTATGTATCAAGTCCGGTTATCCTCTTCAATTCTGCCTAAGGAGATACGAGGTTCCTACATTTGTCTGAGAGCACTCACACCGCATGTATTTCTCTAACCAAGGGCCACTGCAACCATTGCCTAATACATATAGCCCTATTTGGAGGAACCCTAATCATGAGTCTTGGAACAACATAGAAGCTCCAAATCAAGCATTTGCCCCTCCCCCACAACAGACCCCCTTTGACACTTCATTGGAGGACACTTTGGAGCCACTTGCTCAAAATACTTTACAATTTCAACAATAAACGAGTAGCGTGATTCAAGAATACTCCACTGCACTTACCAAGTTGGAAATTCAATTGGAGTAGATTGTCCAAGCGTTAAATGAATAACAACCCTGGGGTGATGATCAAGATACGTTGAACAATCATTGGAATCTAGCTGTGCCCATATACATAGAGAAGATCTTAAACTTAAAGTTCTTTCCCAATTTGCTAATTCACTTGAATTTTGTTCAAAAGTTATGTTGGATTCTCCCTATTGTTTTACATCTTTGCAGGTGCCATCTTTAGAGTCTTTTGGAGATGATTTGCTCAAGAGGAAAACAAATTGAAGTTGGATGACAAATCATTGTTGCCCATTCACCATAAGAAAGAAGATTCAGAACTACACGATGAGATTGCTGCCTTGAACAAATTTCATTCATCCTTAGCAGCCACAAACTCATCCATTGAAATCATTGCTCCAGCCACATCTTCAACAATTTTTAAGGATTTGCTTCTTCGCAAGGAGAGACGAAAACACCATCACAATTAAGTCTTTGTGGAAATTCAATGCACCATATTCCAAGACCCTCGAAAAGGTTCGGTCGGAGGTACCTTGACTTCCTTCATTTATCATGATACCATGTCTTGCCTAGACATTAAATAAAGCGCTTGCTAGGAGGCAACCTAGCTGGGTTTGTGTACTTTCTTTTTATTTTTTGTCTTATTTTGTATCATATTTTTTTTCTTCACAAAGCTAGTACTCTTTGATTTATTATGGTTAAAGTATCATGCTCAAATTATGGAAGAAGAATAGTGGAGACTACCCTAGTGAGCTATTTTGAGCCTATTTGCTTCTTTGAGAGGGTTTACAATGTTTCTATTCCTATCTTTTTCTTCCAGACTCACTTCAAATGATCTCATTATTTCTCTTTGATTGAATGCTAAGAATAATCCTATGTTGCAGATACCATGTGTTTATTATCACCTATGAATGAACTCATTGAGACGATGTTAGGCTATGCGTGTTTTAACCACTAAAAGGCCTAATTCCCATCCCTTTGTGTGCTCCATTCACCCTTGTTGCAGCCAAACACTTTTAGCCTAGTTCTTTCATCACCCATACCAAACTCTACCCTTCTTAGCCCATTACAGCCATACCTTATAGTTTGGGGAATACTAAAGTGATGAAGACACATATAGATTGAGCTCTATATTAGGAACGGGGCGTGTACCAAGGTAACATGTGCTGGAATTGCAAGTAAAATCCTAAAAGTTATAGAAAAAAAATCACAGAAGATGCAATTTCCAAATCATTCCATTATCATGCATGGGTCTTGGACGCCAAGAACAAATAACAAAGACCAATTCAAGTGAAGAGCCTACTTATTTCATAACAAAGACATTTTGGTATGTCCCAAGTGTTGGAAATGTGCCCTAAAACCAATCATATGATGATCCTTTACGGACATTTCACATGTTAAACTAATTTAGTTTAATATAAAGGGCAAAGATTATTGTTTTAAGCCTTCTCTTATAAATGTTATATGCTTAAACGATAAGTCCAAGGAATATGTAATAGGGAGAATGTGATCTAAAGAAGTTAGATTCATAAGACCATTCTCTTTCGTAAACATATCCTAAATGTTCCTGATCATAGGATTGCCAATTGGGCATTGACAGTCCGTCAAGATCAGTACGTGTTATTTCTACTCTTAGGGAGAGTGACTGGTCTCGAGTCAATGGTGTGACTGACACCAAGACAGGTACGTAGGTGCTCAATAGAGAATGAGTCCACTGAACGCGATCAATGAGGAGTTCTCATACTCATGTCACATGAGAAGTCATTGTTGGGATAATGCAAAGTAGTCATTTGACCTGAGGCATCATAGTTGTCTTGTGGTTAGGTCCTTGATCTTTGACTATGTCAAAGTCACTCTGTCAAAGAGTGTCCACGACATAGTTGGGGTTAAGCCACTTAGCCATGGAGGCAAGTGAATGTGCAACAAAGGATCTCTAAACTTCAAACGTTGAGGGAGAATACTCTATGATATGATTAAGAATCTTTGGCCAGAGTATGAATGAGATTTAGGAAGTCGTTCCAAATCACATTCAAGGTAATCATATAAGTAAGAGAATCACATTGGATAGTACTATCAAACCAAACAATGTGGTCAAGAGTATTGTATTAGAGAAAGACCGTATTGCCTTGTAATCCCAAACTGAATAGGTTCCCCAACCTCTTCTGATTAGCTTGGGTAGCCACGACATACTGCTAGTTGTCACTCATGGCTTGTGGAAGCCCTAAAGATGTATAATCACTAAAGGGAGAATTGCAAGTAAGTTTCAATTCACAATCAATTAGTAAGAGTTCTAATCGCCCACTGCCTCGCTAAAAGGAACCTAATGGATTGCACACCGTGTAAGGTAATGATTGAAGGATACAACGGAGATGAGTAAGGATAATTAAATAGTTTAATTATTTATGGCTAGGATTAATTAATATATTAATTAATCAAACGAATAAGTTCGTTATAGACCTCGGGTTAGTTTTAGGCTGCAAGGCCCAAAGGGATTTGAATGTCAAGCCTATTAACTCAAGTTGTATAACAACTTGAAAACACAAAGGGCTTGAAAGCCCAATAAACCCTTAAGTGGCCGGCCATATAGAGAGGGGTAGTGAACTTGGCTTAATTGCAAGTTTGCCACTCCATTGTGAGGTGGTATAAAGGCAACTTTATAGCCATTTCATCATTAGGGTTTTCTAAGGATGAAAAGTGAGAATAACTCTCTCCTTTTCTCTCTAGGAGGCCGGCCCCCTTGGAGAGGATTAGCTAGCAATCCTTCCTCCTCCAAGGTCACTCATCTTCTTCCTTCACCATCCTTGGTGTCGAAAATTAGAGGTCTCCTACCTTGGGGACTTTTGGCGAATCAATTCTTCCATCCATATCCATGGAGCGAAGGAGCAAGGAGACAAAGTAAAGAAGGCCCTCACATGGGTGATTAACCTTTGCTAAGCAAAGAGGTGCTTCAAAGGTATAAAAGTTTCTCAACTCCTTTCTTTAAGATTTGAGTTGAGTCATGGTTCACCATAACTACTAGGCTTTGAATTTCATGGGTAATGTTTTGTTTTGAGTGCATACAAGCATGATTCCGCCTTTAATTGTTAATTGCATGCCATAGATGTTGCTCAAATGAACATGTTTTTCACAAATTTTCCTTCAAGTGGTATCAAAAGCCTAGGTCTAGTAGTTGGTGAATCCTTTTGGGTTTTGTAGTTCATAGTCTTTGATTTGAATGTTGTAATGGTTACAAGCTTTATTCTTGCTTCTTTGAATGTAAATTTTGTTAGAAAATTTGCCATCTCAAATGTTGTAGATGTAGTTCATATGAGCATGAATTTTGGAGCTAAAATTTGGTGCCATGTTTATGGGGAAATTCGGCCAAATCCAAAGGGTGGATTTTTGGGTTCATGTTTGTCTTGTTAAAAGTGTTTTAAAGTGACTTTTGGAACCCCTAAGTACCCTAGGATGTTAACCCCCTTTTGAGTAGTGAAATTTTGAATTTTATTGAGTGAAAACATTGATGGAAGTTTTCATGTGTGTTCTTCAATGTTCTTGATGTTCTTACCAAGAACAAAAAGTTTGTTGTTTTGATTCAAAGTTTTTGGTTGTTTACATAAAGTCTTTGTTTTGTGTTGGTTGGTGTGACTTTTCTATAAACAAGTCATTATGAAAATGTGTTTGAAAGTTGAAAGTGTGTTTGAATTTTTTGTACATGATTGGTACTTCTCTTACACACCCATACTTCTTTTACTATTCACACCATACCAATCACTTACATCTTTCCATCACCATTCAAACCTAAAAATCAACTCACACACATCACTCACACTCTCTCCAAAACCGGCCAACCCTACAAGTAGGGTACTTTGGGGGCTTTTATGCAATTACATAAAGTTTTGATACTTTTGTGTATTTGTACTTTGACCCGAAAGTTTACGGTTTTACGTAAAGGCCCAAAAACACTAAAGGATAAATTGTTTTGCTCCTTTATTGAAGTTTTTGTATTAGTTGAAATTTTTGGGTTCTAGTTGTAATTACATAAAGTAGTGGACTTTTGTATTTTTACAAAGTGACCTCAAAAGTTTGTGTTTTGCAATATAGCCCAATGGTTGAGGTTATTGCTTTTTGGCCCAAATTAGTAGAGAACAAAATAGTTTTGTATCTTTAAATGAGAATTGGATTTTCATTTTATTTAGCTCTATTTAAATCAATTCTATGGATACAAAAACCAAATGACAATGTTGCATTCTAGTTTAATTAGTTAAAGCGTTAATTAATTAAAGAAAGGGTGATTATGAACCTAAGCCTACGATAATTGAGCTATATGAAAGGCCGTCTCAAATTTGTTTGAACCATGGGAATGTGTAGATTAATTTTGGTTGTAATTTGATATGATAAAATGTTGTAAAAAAACATAAGCTCTTCTTTACTTTAAAGTAATTTGTTTTGATCAAATGTTGTAAAAGAGCATAAGCTCTTCTTTACTTTGAAGTACTCCTTTCTTGTTTATTTGATATGCATGAAATTGGAGTAGTTGGGTCCAACGCCCAATAGGAAAAACACGCCTTACTATGATTAAATGCGTAACTAAAATCAATCTCCATCCCTAGACCGAGATCCAACACTAGGCTCGTGTTGGATCGAATCAAAGGTTCATAGTCATCCTAAGGCCCTAAGGTAACTATTAGTCCATTTATGGATGCAAAGCTTATGTTAGTAGTACCATATACTCTTGCTTTAAAAACTGTTTTACAAGCTTAGTGGGAGTATCATATACTACTAAATCAATCACATGGACCGATAGTTGTAATAGGACCAAATTGTTTTAATAAGATTAAAATGAATGATTATATGTGATGAGACCTAAAAACCCTCAACCAAACCATTATTAAGTTGACAAGCGTGAGAGTGATTTGAACACTCTTTCGTGGCCTTCCACCATGGTAGGCTCCGATTATTTGTGACTCGTACACCGACCTCACCCTATAATAGGGGAGTACAAAGTGCATGCTTACACTCAGGAGGAATCCTATATGCATACATGATGTTGTGAAGGTAGGCAACGAGAATAATCAACATCATATCATTGTGAGGTTGTTCTTGAACCCGTACTCAAACTTCCATGGTGGGAATGACTTAACTAAGTGCAATGGAGCCAACATCATATCATTGTGAGGCTTCATTCTCTAGAGGCCAAATAAGATGGGTACTTACATTAGATGTAAAAGAGTAAGCGTACTCTCTCATTGTTATTGTTGCTAGCCAACATCATATCATTGTGAGGTGGGCTTGGTAATAGTGAGCCTCCCATACCCTACTAAGAGTTTTCTCCAAAACTCTCGAATTCCGATGAGGGATATGGAATTTGCCAAAAATATAGGGTGGTGCTATTTGATTTAAAGACCCGGATCAAATGGCTTAAAATCAATCAATTTATATTAGTTACGTATTTGTTTACTGATATATTTGCAAACGTTATCCAAAACTTGACAAAGAAAAACTTTAGTTTCTGGACTTAGTGCCACAATCCCATAGATTGTCTTGAATGGATTGTATATGTACCTAAGTAGTCTCATCCTCACAATCTTCCTATTGATAATGTATCATTGGAAGAATATGTTAGATAAGTCTATCATAAAGAGGACAACACTTTTAGTATCATAATTCTTCAATTACAAATTGTTGTATGAAGAAATAAGAATTGCTTTGAACAACTCTTAGTTAAATGCAAACACTAGTGCTTGTTTCTTTGTTACATGAACAAGGAACTTAAGAAGTAAGCACAAGGACATGGACACTTTATGTGCCATGATTCTTCACTTACAAATTGTTGTATGAAGAAATGAGAGTTGCCTTGAACAACTCTTGAATGTTTGTAATGTTGTTTAGAACAAGATGGTTGGTTGACAAAAATAGTCCATCAATATGGACTTATGATGATTTTGAATCATTGAGTGTTGAAGTGTTAAACCACTTCACGAGACGGAAACTAGACAAGGACTTCACCTATGAGTCCCTAACCAAATGGTTCACTAAGTTTATAGTAAACTATATAGTGAACAATAACTGTACGCTCTCCAAATCGTTTGATGTGTTTAACACAATTGAAATAGATTTCAAGAGAGATAGTGGGAGTTTAGGGGCCATTACTATTGTAGTCAATGGAGAAGTCAAATGAAGAAGGCGAAAAACTCCAAGGGAACAAACTTTCTTTATGAAATGATGGACATTGGAAGGGGTATTTGCAAGAAATGTCTTGCAAGTGTCAAGAACACACCTTTCGAAGGTGTTGTAAAATGTTCTTGAATAGTTCAAAACAGTTAGTTCTTCTACTTGAATGCTTGATTCCGTATTAGTGACTATGTTTTACAATCGTTGTAAAAATGTGGCTAATAAGAAGTAGAAGATTGATGAGAGAAGAGAAAGTACTTCACATTCAAAACGTGAATCAAATATAGATCTCTGGGAAAGCAGATAGTACTTACTTCCTCATATGAACTACCAAAAGAAATTGGAAAAACAAAGATTGTCTTTACATTCCAGTTTGAATAAAGGAACTTAATTCCGTCACTATAAGAGATGGATGAATGTTTTGTTTGAAAAAACATTGTTCTTTATTAATCAATGATTGGATTATTGTAATCTAATTGATTGTCTCTATAGTAGAGATAATGTGGTAGTGTTAACTGTTTAGAATATGACGATGCTTAAAACCCAAAAGGTTGCAAGGTAGTGACTAATCCTAAACTGAGTTGTGATACCTCTAAAACATAAATTATGAGTTGCTCATAGATGGATGCTTTAGATCGTTAGATCCGGATCCAATACCTTCTTGTTAAAATTGTATAGAGGCGAAATGTTCGAATCTTTATTCTTTTGGAAAGAAGAAAGAATCACAGAGTTGTTGAGGTTAATTCACTTAGATGTTAGTGGCACTTGTCCACAACATAATACTACTCATGTTGTATGACATTCACCGAAGATCGCTCTCGGTTGGACTATCGTTTATTTTGAATAAACAAAATTCCGAATACTTTGCAAAAGGTTTCAAATAATTCAAGAATGTAAGTTGATGAGTAAGACGTCTAAAGTATTTACCTCCTTAGATTTGATCCAAGGAAATATAACACTTTAGAAGAGTTTCCTTGATAGAAATCAAGGAAAGTAGCATCATAAGATAATGGATTTCTCCATTAGGAGAAGAACGAACTCGAATAAGATTTAGTTCGTTGGATGTTATCAATTAACCATATATAGGATATATACTTCTAAGACAATATGATTGTCAATTAGAAGATCTTCCAAAATTTTCAAGTCTCCATAGGATGTAGTTGGAAAGAAAGACAAGTCTTAATTGTGTTAAGATTTGGGGTTGTGTGCTAATAAGCAATATTTGTTTGAGAACAATCTTGTGGGATATCCTTAAATTAACTTTTGGATGTCACTTCTATAAACCAACTGACAAATGTTGTTTGTTGGGTAGTTCATTATAATCCTACACTTGGATTTACCTAAGATAGGGCAAATGAACGAGTGATAGAACTCAAAGAATGGGTTCTTTGAGAGACAAGATGATAATCAACAAATATAACAACCTAGTTCCTACACCACTAGCTCCAAGGAAGTCAAGAAGGTTCTATAAACCATCTCAGTTGAATGGTTTGAACTTTATGACTATGTCATAGAGTTACACCTCTTAATTCGAAAGAAATAAGAATGAAAATCCTTATGACTACATTGAGTGTATATACGACATATACTCAAGGAAATGGTATAGTACCATTTGACCCGAAATAATGAAACCTTTAAAACTAATTGGTAGCTTAAGGTGACTACAATCAAAGAGATTGGTTGACTTGGAAGAAACCATCTTTGACGTAGTCTTGGTTTCTATTAATTCAAAGTTAGCTTGCTACAACTAAACGGTGATTCAATGTTTGGACATAATATGGGTTTCCGAAACCATTACCAAGATAGTCTTGATAATATATGTCTAATACTAAGAATCACAAGATGTAAATGAATCTTTTTATTTACTAGGTTTACAAAAAGATTAGTGGCAGTTAATCATATTCCTAAATTTGAACATATATATGATATATTAATTTTGGAATTGAAAGGAATTCTTCTTCAATAAAGTTATGACTTTAAACGTTCTATAATGATAGAATGTATATGGGAGACATAGTCTATATACATGGGATGGAAATCTATAATGATAGATTTCAAGATATAATTGGATTATCTCAATCCCTATTGATAGACGATAGATGTAGGAAGTTTCTCGAAAGATAAACTTCAAATGAAAGGACAATTCCAATTAGATTGGGAAATTGCTCTTTTAAAAGGGAATGTACCCTTTTGACTCCCAAAGAAACATAATGCGTAAATAGAATCCTTTATGCTTACGCAGAAAGGTGATTTATGTATTTCATATTGTATGAAAAACATTGATATGAGTTGTACCAAGATCGGTACAAGACGATATCAATGCAAGCCTAGGATCAGAACCATGGCAACTGTCAAGTGAGTCCTTATGTATTTAAGAAATACTAAAGGATAGATTCCTCAAGAATGAGGAAGAATTAGAGTAATGCAATGGAAGCGTAAAAGTATTAGATTATGAATCTGTTATCGTATCCATCATTGGATGTCTCTTCATTTTGAATGAAGAGATAATTGGATATCTCTTTGTTATGACAAAAGAGATATTTGGATGGAAACATTAAAAGTAATGACTTTAGTGTGTTCCATCATGAATGCAAAATATATCGCCATATAGAAGTTTACAACAATGTTGTTTGGATGGGAAAGTTCATTTATGAACTCTCCATTCGGTTCCAACCAGAAAGTGTCTCTCGTGTATCAACACTACGACACTAATGGGGCAATAGCTCAAGCCAAGGAATCGAGGTCTCATCAAGATCCGAACTCAAATGAGAGACTAAACCACATGATTGAGAATCATGTATAATGGTGACGTCGTTATTCTCAAGGTTGCTTATATGGATAACATATAGATATCCATTGTCTAGGCCTACTACTCAGCCAATTTGAAAATGACTACAGAAGAGGTATCATCACTGATGACCAAGCTAATTGGCTCTAGTGCAAGCGGGAGATTGTTGGAAATGTGCCTTAAAACCAATCATATGTTGATACTTTACGGACATTTCACATGTTAAACTAATTTAGTTTAATATAAAGGGCAAAGATTATTGTTTTAAGCCATCTCATATAAATGTTATATGCTTAAACGATAAGTCCAAGGAATATGTAATAGGGAGAATGTGATCTAAAGAAGTTAGATTCATGAGACCGTTCCCTTTCGTAAACATATCCTAAATGTTCCTGATCATAGGATTGCCAATTGGGCATTGACAGTCAGTCAAGATCAGTACATGCTATGTCTTCTCTTAGGGAAAGTGACTGGTCTCGAGTCAATGGTGTGACTGACACCAAGACAGGTACGTAGGTGCTCAATAGAGAATGAGTCCACTGAACGCGATCAACGAGGAGTTCTCATACTCAAGTCACATGAGAAGTCATGGTTGAGATAATGCAAAGTATTCCTTTGACCTGAGGCATCATAGTTGTCTTGTGGTTAAGTCCTTGATCTTTGACTATGTCAAAGTCACTTCGTCAAAGAGTGTCCACGGCGTAGTTGGGGTTAAGCCACTTAGCCATGGAGGCAAGTGACTGCGCAACAAAGGATCTCTAAACTTCAAACGTTGAGGGAGAATACTCTATGATATGATTAAGAATCTTTGGCCAGAGTATGAATGAGATTTAGGAAGTCGTTCCAAATCACATTCAAGGTAATCATATAAGTAAGAGAATCACATTGGATAGTACTATCAAACCAAACAATGTGGTCAAGAGTATTGTATTAGAGAAAGACCGTATTGCCTTGTAATCCCAAACTGAATAGGTTCCCCAACCTCTTCTGATTAGCTTGGGTAGCCACGACATACTGCTAGGTGTCACTCATGGCTTGTGGAAGCCCTAAAGATGTATAATCACTAAAGGGAGAATTGAAAGTAGTTTCAATTCACAATCGATTAGTAAGAGTTCTAATCGCCCACTGCCTCGCTAAAAGGAACCTAATGGATCGCACACCGTGTAAGGTAATGATTGAAGGATACAACGGAGATGAGTAAGGATAATTAAATGGTTTAATTATTTATGGCTAGGATTAATTAATATGTTAATTAATCAAACGAATAAGTTCGTTATAGACCTCGGGTTAGTTTTGGGCCGGAAGGCCCAATGGGATTTGAATGTCAAGCCCATTAGCTCAAGTTGTATGACAACTTGAAAACACAAAGGGCTTGAAAGCCCAATAAACCCTTAAGTGGCCGGCCATATAGAGAGGGGTAGTGAACTTGGCTTAATTGCAAGTTTGCCACTCCATTGTGAGGTGGTATAAAGGCAACTTTATAGCCATTTCATCATTAGGGTTTTCTGAGGATGAAAAGTGAGAATAACTCTCTCCTTTTCTCTCTAGGAGGCCGGCCCCCTTGGAGGGGATTAGCTAGCAATCCTTCCTCCTCCAAGGTCACTCATCTTCTTCCTTCACCATCCTTGGTGTCGAAAATTAGAGGTCTTCTACCTTGGGGACTTTTGGAGAATCAATTCTTCCATCCATATCCATAGAGCCAAGGAGCAAGGAGACAAAGGAAAGAAGGCCCTTACATGGGTGATTAACCTTCGCTAAGCAAAGAGGTGCTTCAAAGGTATAAAAGTCTCTCAACTCCTTTTTTTAAGATTTGAGTTGAGTCATGGTTCACCATAACTACTAGGTTTTGAATTTCATGGGTAATGTTTTGTTTTGAGTGCATACAAGCATGATTCCGCCTTCAATTGTTAATTTCATGGCATAGATGTTGCTCAAATGAACATGTTTTTCACAAATTTTCCTTCACCAAGCTCTAGTATTTCCTATCCTTTCTTTCATAGCCCATAGCCTAAGCCTTACATTACAACCTTGTGAATGACCTAGCTGATCTTTGGGGATGTATTCATAGGTGCTAGTAAGTACGTGTGCTATCCATATTCTTAGTATTTGATTCATTTCATAAGATCTGTTCAGAAATTGTGTTGTTATTTCATATTTCATATGTGAGAATTTTTTAATCCCTTTTACATAATTTCACTCACATGTATTTGGGGAGAGACTACACCTTAGGATCTAAGTGAAAATTTGAGTGATATATGTGAGGACTAGAGTTGAGGGGAATTCTATCTTTGGCATTTGAGTATGGTGTCTTTGAAGTCATGAGTCATGGAGAAATATTTTTACACCTTACACATGATACGATTCTTTGAAGTGGCAGACTTTTGGTTTGGATGTATGACTAAGTTTTCATTGGTTCTTATTAGTTTGTTTCAAGTATGCTTTAACCAATTTGTTTGCAGAGTCTGTAGATGTGTGTGGGCGTTATCACTGTAGACCCTTAGGAGACACAACTCCTCCGACTATGGACACCTAGAGGTTAAAAGGCTTGTTGCACATGCTCAGTGCAATCGTTTAGCCAGCAAAAGTGGTATAGTTAGATTTTATTGTATTTGTGTGTTTTTAGTTATAGTTTTGCTCGAGGACTAGCACAAAAGTACTTAGTTTTTCTATTCGGTGTGCATTTGGACTGTTTTCGGCGTTAATAAAAACAAATGAGCATGTTTTTGACAGTCATTACAACTTATGCAAAATAGGACCACAAGAATGGGTACTCAAAAGATCAAAATCTTACTGGGTGTCAAAAATACACAGTTTTTCAATTTTCAGTGCATTTGGATTGTTTTCAACATTAACAAAAATAAACGAGCATGCATTTAACACACATTGGAACTTAGGCAAATAAAAACATATAATGCGCTACTAGGACCATAAGAATGAGTGCTCACAAAATAAATATCTTATTGGGTATCAAAAGTAGACAGTTTTCTATTTGGTGTGCATCTGGACTATTTTTGGCATTAATAAAAAAAATAAGCATGCATTTGACACCCATTGGAACTTAAGCAAATAACAATATAATACACTACTGCGACCATAAGAATGAGTACTCAAGCAGTCAAAAGCTTATTGGGTGTCAAAAGTACACAGTTATTCTATTCGATGTGCATTTGGACTGTTTCCGGCGTTAATAAAAACAAACAAGTGTGCGTTTGATACCCATTGGAACTTAAACAAATCAACACATATAACGCACTAATATTACCATAAGAATGAGTACTCAAAAGATTGAAAGCTTGTTGGGTGTCAAAACCACACATGTTTTCTATTTGTAGCGCATTTATACCATTTTCGACATTAATAAAAACAAACGAGCGTACAATTGACACCTATAAGAACTTTTGCAAATACACACTTATAATGACTACTAGGACCACAAGAATGAATACTCAGAAGGTCAAAAGCTTATTGGGTGTCAAAAGTACACTGTTTTTCTATTTGGTGTGCATTTGGATTGTTTTTGGCGTTAATAAAAACAAATGAGCGTGCGTTTGATACCAATTGGAACTTTAGCAAATAAATACATATAATGGGCTACTAGGCTCATAAGAATACGTACTTAAAAGATCAAAAACTTATTGGTATCACAAGTACACTGTCTTTCTATTTGGAGGGCATTTGGACTGTTTTCGGAATTAATGGAAACAAACGAGCGTGCGTTTGACACAGATTGGAACTTAAGAGAATAAACATTTATAATGCACTACTAGGGCCATAAGAATGAGTACTCAAATGATCAAAAGCTTATTGGGTGTCAAAAGTGCACAGTTTTTCTATTTTGGGTGCATTTGGACTATTTTCGCCATAAATAAAGACAAACGAGCAGGCGTTTTGACAACCTTTGGAACTTAAGAAATTAAAAACATACAGTTTTTCTATTTTGAGTGCATTTGGACTGTTTCAGCATTATTAAAATCAAACGAGCGTGCTTTTGACTCCCATCGAACTTAAGTAAATAAACACGTATAATGCTCTACTAGGACCAAAAGAACGAGTACTCAAAAGATTAAAAGCTTATTGTGTGTCAAAAAAGTACACAGTTTCTCATTTTTTAGTGCATTTGGATTGTTTTCGGCATTAGAAAAAACAAACAAGCATGCGTTTGACACCCGTTGGAACTTAAGAAAATTAACACAGATAATGCATTATTAGGAGGATAAGAATTAGTACTCAAAAGATCAAAAGCTTATTGGGTGTCAAAAGTAAGCAGTTCTTTTATTTGGAGTGCATTTGGACTGTTTTCGGAATTAATAAAAACAAACGAGCGTACATTTGACACCCATTGGAACTTTAGCAAATACACACTTATAATGACTACTAGGACCATAAGAATGAATACTCATATGGTCAAAAGCTTATTGGGTGTCAAAAGTACACAATTTTTCTAGTTGGTGTGCTTTTGGATTGTTTTCGGCATTAATAAAAACAAATGAGCAAATAAACACATATAATGTGCTACTAGGACCATGAGAATGAGTACTCATATGATAAAAAACGTATTGGGTGTCAAAAGTACACAACTTTTATACTTTCGGTGCATTTAGACTGTTTTTGGCATTAATAAAAACAAACGAACGTGCTTTTCACACCCTTTGGAACTCAAGTACACAAAAACATATAATTCACCACTAGGACCGTAATAATGAGTTCTCAAAAGAGCAAAAGCTTATTGGGTGTCAAAAGTACACAGTTTCTTTATTTGGAGCACATTTGGACTGTTTTCGGCAATAATAAAAAAAAAAAAACGAGTGTACGTTTAACGCCCACTGGAATTTAAACAAATAAGCAATTCTAATGTGCTAAGAGGACCTAAAGAATGAATACTCAAAACATCAAAAGATTATTGGGTGTCAAAAGTACGCAGTTTTTCTATTCGATGTGCATTTGGACTGTTTCAGTGTTAATAAAAACAAACGAGCCTGTGTTTGATATCCATTGAAACTTAAGCAAATCAACACATATATGTTGTGTTCCTTTCATGTGCAAATATAAGGATAGTTTAATGGCACAAGTAAGGGTGTCGAACCACAGGGACTAATTAGACCTCTACAATTACTAGCTTTATGTGAACCCTAAAGAAAATGCAAATGAAAACTGAATTTAGGTTTTTCTTTTGAAAGCTAAAGTAACTTAAAATGCAAGACAAGATAACTTAAAATGCAAGACAAGATAAAGATGAATGATAGATTGGTTCAGAAACGATGGGAATGGAACTAGGAATATCCATTTCACCATTACAAGCCAATTCAATGAAAATTAAGTCAAAACGTACTCAACTCTCCAATCTGCAACTAGGGTTCGTTTTACTTATTTATGATCATCCATTTGATGTGTGGTTGTGATTAAGTATTCTTAATCTGCAACCTAGGTGTGATGTTCAACTTAGATTACCAAATAAGAATCCATTAAGAACAAGAAAACTTCCAAGAACCAAAGAAATCACATGGCAGGATGTATGCATAGCAGTTTCTTCATTCATTCACATGTCCACCAAGATTAAGCATGATGTGTACTGTAACCTTGATCAAATAATTCATAGGCAGCCCTAATGGTGATCAAACATTAAGATTAACAAACAAATTATACTATAAAATCAATGAATGAAACAAGAACACAAATTGGTAATTTGAATACTTCAACTTAATAACGTAGAATAGGTTTGCAAGGCTACATCGAAATCCCCAGCAATGAACTTAATTACACAACAAGATTACAGAATATATAAATATCAAGAACAACATGAGTGAAATTAAAGTTCATAGAAGAAACCTCTTTGAAGCAATTCTGATGTTGAATTTCTCCAAGAACAGCGGGGCTGCGTGGTTTCTTTGGTGGCAGCAGATGGTGTAGGAAAATAGGGTTTGGTTTATGGAAGAAAGGCTAAAGAAAGAGAACAGAGAGAGCTCTGGGCGACCCGAAGGGGAAGCTTGTCTAAAAGTGGCTGAAACTCTCAGTTCTCAGTTTTATAAGGTTAAAAAGGCTGTTACAGATTGCCAATACATCCTAGTAATTGGGCATTTAATTCCCACATTTTTTTGCTGTTATTGGTCTCTTAAAGGGCCATATTCATCACCATATTCAATTGTACACTTTGAATCTCTCTGTACATCAAAATCCTTATTCAATTCTCCATTTTCAGCTCCATTTTGCCTTATTTATCCTCAAATTGCTCTAAAATCCAATTAACTGCACATTAACACAAAAGACAGTAAAATGCAACCAGTTTAACTCAAAAATATCACAAAGAGACTAGGAATGGATGGTATAAACGTATGAAATATATGAGTTATCAATATAACGCGCTTATTACCACAAGAATGAGTACTCAAATGATCCAAAGTTTATTGGGTGTCAAAAGTACACAGTTTTTCTATTTGGAGTGCATTTAGACTGTAATCTTTGGTGTGCATTTGACACCCTTTGGAACTTAAGTACATAAACACATATAATGGGTCACTAGGACCATAAGCTTATTGGGTGTCAAAAGTACACAGTTTCTTTATTTAGAGCACATTTGGACTGTTTACGGCAATAATAAAAATAAACGAGTGTACGTTTGACACCCACTAGAACTTAAACAAATAAACAATTATAATGCGCTTGTAGTACCCAAAGAATTAATAATCAAAAGATCAAAAGCTTATTGGATTTCAAAAGTACACAATTTTTCTATTCGGTGTGCATTTAGACTGTTTTCGGCGTTAACAAAAACAAATAAGTGTGTGTTTGACACCCATTGGAACTTAAGAAAATCAATAGCTATAACGCCCTAATATTACAATAAGAATGAGTACTCAAAAGGTCAAAAGCTTATTGGGTGTCAAAACTACACAAGTTTTCTATTTGTAGCACATTTTTACCATTTTCGGCATTAATAAAAACAAATGAGCGTACGTTTCACACCCATTGGAACTTTAGCAAATACACACTTATAATGACTACTAGGACCATAAGAATGAGTACTCAAAAGGTGAAAAGCTTATTGGGTATCAAAACTACATAGTTTTTTTAGTGTGCATTTGGATTGTTTTCGGCGTTAATAAAAACAAACGAGCGTGCGTTTGACATCCATTGGAACTTCAGCAAATAAATACATATAATGCGCTACTAGGCTCATAAGCATGAGTACTTCAAAGATGAAAAAGTTATTGGGTGTCACAAGTACACCGTTTTTCTATTAGGAGTGCATTTGGACTGTTTTCGGAATTAACGGAAACAAACGAGTGTGCGTTGATGAAGCATATTTATGTGACTTAGTTAACTTGTTTCTTGACATTTATGTTGTTAGTTCTTAGTTATTTTAGTGTTTTAAGTTATTTTCGTGTGTTTGTAGGTTTAAATGGCTAAAGTGGCAAGAAAGTGCAATTTGGAGCAGTTTTGGGCTTGGAATGGATAGCACATGCTTGGAGCAAGCTGGACGGACGAAATTGAAGTTCAAGAAGGTTTTGGAATGTGCTGGAAGAATTAAGTCAAAGATTTTGAAGAAAGGAATCAGTCAAGAAAAAGGAGACATTAATTCAAAGTTACATTAATTCAAACTTACCCTATTTTCAGAATAGGACACATAAATACATTCCCTTTCTTTCCTAAACCCTTGCTGTATATCCCTTTCCCTTTCCTTCCCTTGTGCCGCACCTATTCCTTCTAGAAAACCAAATCCCTTGCACGGCAAGCCTTCCCTTCCCTCCTAGGATTCTGCAAAACTTCTCCTTTCCCTTTTCCTCTTGGATTTTGATTTGTTACCCTTTTTCTTAGAGGATTTGGAGTAAAAGCCTGTCTCCAAAATTAATTAGGGTTTTGGATTTCCTTTTCCCTTAAATAAAATCCCTTGCCGCACAACACCATCCATTCATTCACTACCATTCATACTTTCATCCATTCCTTCATACAATTCATCACTCAAACCTTCACCCATACCTTGTGCCACAACAAAGAAGAAGAAGGAAGGCCCTTGGACGTGCTTGCCATTGAAGTTTGGATTGCTGGAGTGTTCTAGGTGTCTTCTACTTTTGTTTTCAATGTTTAAGTTTAATTGTCTTTGTTTTGCGAACATAAGGGGCTAAACTCCTTTTAACTAGGGGGAATTTCAAAGCCATGAACATATTTGCAATATGAATTGATTACTTCCAGTTGTGATTTCATAAATCGTGAACGCAATTTGCTTAACTGCTTGATTGATAACTTGTTCATGTATGTCGATTGAGGGTGCACACTTAGTTTACATGCAGGGGTTTGAAGCTAAAATATAAGGGAGTTTCACCTAATAGTTACAAACTTATATTTACAAGTAGTGGAGGTTGCTTATAAACGATCGCGTTAAGTGAATTCCTGGTAAGAGTATCATGTTGTTCATAGTTACGAATGCTTTGTCAATGCTTATGATATTCACAAAGCTTAATGATCTTTGATTGTATTTCTATTATGTTGGTCATATAGGGAACTATTGAAGAATAATTTGGTTGCCGATGCGTTATCCATCCAATTCAATGAATTTAGGAAAATCTGAGGGTTAATGCGTGCTGTTCACGGTTAACTTGGGGAATTGAGGTTTATAATTTATTGAAAAAGCAACTGGAAATCGATTTGTATGCAAGTGTGTCATGTGTGAAGAAGAACCCTTTAGCTAGTCTTTTACCATTCAAATCACCTCAACTTCGTGCCTTTTCTATTTAGTTTCATAATCTGTTTGTTTGAGTTTTAATTTCATCAAAAACCCAATCCTCTTTACTTTGTTATGTCAATTTAGTTAGAATCTGTCTAAACTTGTGTTTTAAGTGTTTGAAGTCAAGTTGAAATCAATTTTCGTCCAAATCACCCTTAAGTGTCTAATTTGAGTTTATTTCATTGTTTTGTTCTATTTTGAGTCATTCTAGTTTGTTTTGAGTCTCTTTAGTTTGTTTTGAGTTCTTTGAGTCTAATTAAGTGTTTTCAGCCTAGTTAAGTGTTTTTGAGTCAGTTTTAAATAGATTAGCAATCCTTTCTAATCCCCGGCCTAGAACGATCCCTACTTACATATACTACAATAATAGGGTTTTAATTTGAGTGCTAGTTTATATCGCATCAAATTTTTGGCGCCGTTCCCGGGGATTAGCAAATTTGCTAATCCCCTGTGTTTCTGTTTGTGTTTTTGTTTTGTTTTTAGTTTTGATTTCTGATTTTTGTTATGTGTTCTCTGTTTGAGGTACTAGTTTATGACTCGAAGTTCTCAACCTGTTCGTGAACACATCTTGGAGTTTGACGACAATTTTGAATGAACTTTGAGAATGAAGAGGAAAGAGCCAGAACCTAGCCCACCTAGTTCTAGCTCTAAATCTGAGTTTGACCAAGAGGAAGAGGATGAACAAACCATGGCTATGGACAATCGAACAATCAAGGAACTTTCAGCCTCGGGATTAGACAATGTCGTGCCCTTAGGCATTCAATATCCTAGGGCGGCTCAAGATAAGACCGATGGGTTTGAATTGAAGTCTAGCTTGCTACATCACATTCCTAAATACCATGGCCTGTCCATGGAAGATCCAAACAAGCATTTGAAGGAATTTGAAGTAGTATGTTCAAGCATGACTCCAATCAACGTAGGTGGCAATATTCTGAAAATGAAAGCTTTTCCATTCTCTCTTTTGGAAAAGGCTAAGGATTGGCTCTACAAACTAGCACTTGGAACCGTCACTTCTTGGGAAAGCATAAAGCGAGCGTTCTTAGAGAAATTCTTCCCAACTTCGAAGGTAATTCCTTTGAGGATGAAGATTAGCGGAATTCAAAAAAGCCAAGGAGAATCATTTCCAGCGTATTATGAGCGTTTCAAGACCTTTGTTGCATCATGCCCTCAACATCAAATGAAGGAAGAGCTTTTACTTCAATATTTCTACGAGGGACTTCTTCCCATTGAGTGACAAATGCTAGATGCCTCGGCAGGTGGTGCTTTGGTTGACAAAACACCGGTTGTTGCGAAGACTTTAATAGCAAATAGAGCCTTGAATGCACAACAATACGAAGGAGTTGGACAAAGGGATACCCCACGGCAACACCAAGTTAATGAGGTAAGTTCAATTCTCGAATTGCAATCTCAAATGTCTAATCTCACTGTTCTTGTATCACATATTGCTGAAGGAATGAAAGTGCAAGGACCAAGTGTTTATGGCGTGTGCACTATGCAAGGACACCTTTCTGAACAATGCCCTCAATTAATAGAGAATGGGGGATGGGAAAGTGCCAACGCCATTGGCTTTCAAGCCCAAAATCATCCAAGGAATGATCCATACTCCAATACTTACAATCCGGGATGGAACGATCACCCAAACTTCAAGTGGAGGGAGCCTCAACAACCTCAACAACAAGGTGGATTTAGACAGCAACCTTCGGGTTTTTATCCAAGGCCATTCGCACCAACTCAGTCTCAACAACAATCTGCCCAATCCAATTCAGGTATGTCAATGTATGAGGATAATACGCTTAAAATACTAACTACTTTGACACAGGGGTACCAAAACCAAGCCAAGGAGATGGCCGACATGAAGAAACAAATGGGGCAAATGGCAGAATTCTTGGGACAAATCAGAGAAGAAGGCAAACTACCAAGCTCAATCGTTGTCAATCCAAAAGGAGGATTTGAATCCGCCAAAGCAATCATGTTGAAAAGTGGCAAGGAGGTTGGAACAGACCCATAACCATCCAAATCAAGTCCAAAGGAAGATGAAAAGCTGCTGATTGAGGAGGAGGAGAATGACAAACCCACGGCAAGGATAGAATCATCCTTGCCGCAGCCTCCTAAGCACTCTAACTCGGACAATAAAGGTAAGGTTGTTCCAAATTCGATTCCTTCTAAAGTTATTCCTCTGAATGTACCTTTCCTTCACAGGTTCATGCAATCAAAGAAGGAAGAGGCTGAAAATGACATTCTTGAGACGTTTAGGAAAGTGCAAGTCAATATTCCACTCCTTGATGCAATCAAGCAAGTTCCAAGGTATGCCAAGTTTTTGAAAGAGATTTGCACAACAAGGAAGAGAATTTCAAACAAAGAAGTGGTCCGGGTAAGTGAGAATGTTTCAATCATCTTGCAACGGAAACTGCCCTCTAAATGCAAAGATCCCGGTAGCTTTACAATTCCTTGTGTTATTGGCAATACTAAGTTTGAACATGCCATGTTAGATTTAGGGGCTTCCATTAATGTCATGCCATACTCCATTTATGCATCTATGAACTTGGGAGAACTGAAAAATGATGGTGTTATAATTCAATTAGCCGATCGTTCTAATGCATATTCGAAATGAGTTTTGGAAGATGTTTTGGTGCAGGTTGATCATTTGATATTCCCAGCAGATTTCTATGTGTTAGAAATGGAGGATTCAGCTCCTGCTACTCCATTACCAATCTTGCTTGGGCGACCTTTCATGAAAACAGCCCGAACCAAGATTGATGTATTTAAAGGGACATTGACAATGGAATTCGATGGGGAAGTCATTGATTTTAATATTTTTGAAGCTATAAGATATCCTAATGATGATCATTCTTGATTTTCTATTGATATAATTGATTCATTGGCGCAGGAATATCTTAAAGACTTAAATAAGGATGCCCTCGAAACGACCATTACAAAAGGAATGGAATTCAAAAACAATGAGGCAGGGAGCAAGCACACCCACGACATGCATGAGGAGGGCCTGGCTGTGCCTAGTTATGAAGAGGAGAGTGAGATGGTGGTTGCCCTTGAGTCCTTGCCGAAGCATGAAGGTAAATCTCCAAATCCAAGTCCAATTCCCCTTTCCACTAATAAGTTGTTACCCTTAGTAATTCAGGCACCTTCCCTTGAGCTTAAACCTTTACCAAATCATTTGAAGTACGTTTTCTTGGGAGACCAAGAGACTTTGCCAGTCATAGTGTCTTCCACACTCACGGCAGAAGAGGATGAGAAATTGGTGAGGGTGTTGAAGGAGTACAAAACAGCCATTGGATGGATCTTGGCCGACATCAAGGGAATAAGCCCTACAACATGCATGCATTGCATACTTCTTAAGGAGGTGGCTAAACCATCTCAAGAGGCTCAATGCCAACTCAATCCTCCAATGATGGAAGTTGTGAAGAAAGAGATCATCAAAGTTCTTGATTGTGGCGTGATCTATCCAATTTCAGATAGTCGTTGGGTTTCACCGGTTTAATGTGTTCCAAAGAAATCTGGAGTCACCGTGGTAAAGAATGAAGAGAACAAGCTTGTACCCACCCGTATCTTAACAGGTTGGCGAGTTTGCATCGATTATAAGAAGCTCAACGACACCACAAGGAAGGATCATTTCCCTTTGCCGTTCATTGATCAAATGCTTGAAAGGGTAGCCGGTCATTCTTTCTATTGCTTTCTTGATTGTTATTCGGGATATAATCAGATTGTGATAGCTCCAGACGACCAAGAAAAGACCACTTTTACTTGTTCGTTTGGTACTTTTGCTTATCGTCGAATGCCATTTGGTTTATGCAATGCACCAGCCACCTTTCAAAGATGCATGGTAAGTATCTTTTCAGATTATGTTGAGAAGATTATTAAGGTTTTCATGGATGATTTTAGTGTTTTTGGTGACTCTTTTGATGGTTGTTTAACTAATCTCACTTTAATCTTGAAACGATGCATTGAAACTAACCTTGTTTTAAATTGGGAAAAATGTCACTTCATGGTAAAACAAGGCATAGTTTTAGGTCATATAGTTTCAGAAAAGGGAATTGAGGTTGATAAATCAAAAATAGATCTTGTACGCTACTTACCCTCTCCTACTTCGATGAGAGAGGTTTGTTCTTTTCTTGGACATGCAGGATTCTATCGACGATTCATCAAGGACTTTTCAAAGATATCCCAACCGCTTTGCCGTCTCTTTCAAAAGGATGTGACCTTTGAGTTCAGCGAGGAATACAAGAAGGCCTTCAATCACCTCAAAGAATTGCTTACTTCGGCCCCCATCATAGTTCTACCAGATTGGAGCCTTCCTTTCAAGCTCATATGTGATGCCTCAGATTATGCAATTAGAGCCGTTTTGGGACAAAGGAAGGACAAGAAGCCTCACGTCATATACTATGCCTCAAGGACCTTGAATGATGCTCAATTAAACTACTTCACCACTGAAAAAGAACTTCTTGCCATTGTGTTTACTTTAGATAAGTTTCATTCTTATTTACTTGGTACTAAAGTTATAATCTACACTGATCATATAGCTTTGAAGTATTTGCTTACGAAGAAGGAAGCCAAGCTAAGGCTTATTCGTTGGATGCTTCTTCTTCAAGAGTTTGATGTGGAAATTCGAGACAAAAAAGGAAGTGAAAACATGGTGGCTGACCACTTGAGTCGTTTGGTGCATGATAAGGATCCATTACCCATCTCAGAAACATTCCTAGACGAGCAGTTGTTGTCCATTAAGGTAAGTGAGCCATGGTATGCTGATTTAGTGAATTATTTGGTGTCTAAACAAGTTCTAAGCACCCTAAACAAGCACCAACATGATAAACTTAAAGAGGATGCATGATTTTATGTGTGGGGTGACCCTTAGTTGTGGAAATATTTCCTTGATCAGATTCTTCGTAGGTGTGTGCATGATTCGGAGTTTAATTCAATTTTAACTTTTTGTCACACTTACGCATGTGGAGGACACTTTGGCACACAACGCACAACACTTAAGGTTTTAGAATGTGGATTTTATTGGCCTAATATCTTTAAGGATGCTAGAACCTTTTGTATGACTTGTGGTCGTTGTCAAATGACGGGAAATATAGGTGCAAAAGATCAAATGCCACAAACCTCTATCTTGGTTGTTCAAATTTTTTATGTTTGAGGTATTGATTTCATGGGTCCTTTTCCTTCATCTCATGGTTTCAGTTATATTTTACTTGCTGTGGATTATGTGTCAAAATGGGTGGAAGCCAAAGCCACCCGTACTAATGATTCCAAAGTGGTTGCAGATTTTGTTAAAATTAACATATTTGCAAGGTTTGGAATGTCACGAGTACTTATCAGTGATGGAGGCTCTCACTTTTGTAATCGAACCATCAAGGCCCTGCTTAAGAAGTACAATGTCACACATAAAGTTTCGACACCTTATCATCCCCAAACAAGTGGCCAAGCCCAGGTTTCGAATAGAGAAATCAAGCAGATTTTGGAGAAGATAGTTGGGCCAACTAGGAAAGATTGGAGCTTACGTTTGGATGATGCATTATGGGTGTATCATACGGCCTACAAAACACCAATTGGGATGTCTCCATTTCGGCTCATATATGGCAAACCATGCCATCTTCCCGTGGAATTAGAGCACAAGGCGTATTGGGCTGTCAAAACATTCAACATGGACATTGATGCGGATGGCATTCATAGGAAGCTTCAATTGAATGAACTTGAAGCGATTAGGCACGAGGCTTATGAGAATGCTCGAATTTACAAGGAGAAGACAAAGGCATTCCATGACAAGATGATTCGTAGCAAGACATTCTCCATAGGGCAGCAAGTGTTACTTTTCAATTCCCGCCTTCGTTTGTTTCTCGGTAAGTGGGTTGGTCCTTTTGTTGTTACTAATGTTTTTCCTTATGGTGCAGTCCAAATTCAAAGTTTCAGGACCGGACAAGAATTCAAAGTGAACGGGCACCGTTTGAAGCCTTACTATGAGACTTTTGAGGAGCATGTTGTGGAGGACATACCCCTCCATGCTGTGGGCTCCAATGAAGCTTAAAAGGAGGTATCGTCTGGCTAGAAGACGTTAAAGCAAGCGCTTCTTGGGAGGCAACCCATGCATTCAAATAAGAAAGACTTAGGAATTGCTTCACAATCAGATTTGCATTCCTAAACCCTTCTCTTTATTGCATTTATTTTGCCATGATTAGTTGTTTGTTTGTTTTCTTATGTGTGAGTCTATGTTTGAAACATTGAGGACAATGTTTGGTTTAAGTGTGGGGGAGGGGGGTAAACAAAGTGTTTTCATTGATATTTTCGTGGGATTTTATCACTTATCACTTCTAAAGTTGTTTCTCATTGTTTTGAAGTGTTTTTAGTGTGTTTTTATGTGTCTTGACAGAAAAATACAAAAATTTGAAAACAAAAATTGGAAAAAGTTTTGAAAAACCCAAAAAGAGTAGTTTTTAGAGTTGTTTGTGTGTGTTTGTGGCTTAGGGTACCTTCCAACACAATGATGAGGATTTGGTTTTTAATTGCATGACTGTTAAAGAAAGTTACAAACATGGATGGAAGTTTGATATGCTCTTTGGTTTATGCTTAGTTGTAGTTGTTGTTTACGAATTCACATGTAATCACAAAAGGAAAAAAATCTGTTTTTGTAACATGCTTGAAGGAAGAAACTCAAACTAACGCTACAACCCTGTGAGACTTGAGCCTATACTTCTTTTGGAGAGTTATTAATTTGTGATGCTTTTGTTTTCTAAAGTCGTTGCATGATCTCATTATTTCTTTGCTTGGTTGCTACTTAGAATGTGTTTTCATCATTTTAGATCCAAATACTAGAACTCATACCCATCTCATTCAAATCATGACATTGAATTGCATAACACATAAACAAGATGAAGTTGTTTTAGTGAACTGATAGGTATTTTCACCACCTGCAAAAGTAGGTATAAAAACATTTAAAAATACTTGCAAGAGTACAAGGTTGTCGTAGTATAGCAGCTCAAGCAAGGTCGTTTTCCGGAGGGATTGAATGAATAATTTTATGTTAACCAAATCTCAATTAATTATTTGAAAACAAAGTTTGGAAAACGGTGATTTAATGACTTAAAATATTAAAAACGAATTTAACTAAAAACAATTAAATAAATTGACAAAATAAAGGAAACAAAAGAAAATAGTTTTGAAAATAAATTTGAGCACTAGGGTTTCGCCGTCACCTTAACAATCCTATGTAGTTCTTCCAATTACTTATCACTTACACATGCATATTTGAAGGTTAGGTTTTCCTAATATATATCCTACTTGGAACCTCCAACATAGAAGGTATATCTAACATGCAACCCGTCCGTGGCGTCCAGATCGAATGTGAACATGCATGACTCATTAAGTTTTGTGAAATCCTTTTGAAAAACCATATAACCCTTAAGACGTGTCGTCCATCATAAGAGGTTACACATATTAACCATAAGAAGCCAGCGCCAATTCCAGGGATAGCCCTCCGCCAAAATTGCATCAAATTACTTTTCTAAAGATCCTAATGGTGGCCAATCTCTATGACAAATAGATAGTTTAAAGCACAGTGATTAATAATTCAAAACTTGCATGCATAATATCATAAGCAAATTGAAAAGAAACTACATATTCTTGCTAAGGCTTGTGGCCTCACCCTAGCAAACGAAACTAGTTACGAAAAATCATAAAACAAAATATTATTAAAAACATGGATAGAAAACACCTTGAAAATAAACTTGAATCGTCAAAGCTCCAAAGCCAAAGTGGTGCGTTCTCTCCAAATTGATGCGTTCCCCACCTAATCTAATGGCTAAATAGCCTTATTTATACTACTCTAATTAAAATCCTCCTAGTAAAAGGTCTTAAAATAAGACTAGGATACCTAATACAATAATAAAACAGAAAATAAAAGGTTTCCTTTTCTAATTGGAATTCGGACTTCTTAGAAAATCAGCATTTTGACCAACCAAATCAACTCCGATTCGGTCCCAAAATATCTCTTTTTAAAGCTTGAGACGTCTCCAACAAATCCTTAGAAGGAATCTTCCTCAAAATATACCATCTTGACCTCCAAAATGCCCAAAACGTCCAGAAACGTCAATCTGGGAAAGCTGCGCGCTGGGTCTTTATTTCATCACCACGGTCAAACGGTTTGGTAGAAAAATCTGAAACTTTGATACAATCATCTTGAAAAACTCACGAACATCCTCCAATTTGAATCACTCCAAAATTCATCCGTTTGATAACTTTTTGCTCTAAAGGAAGTCGAATGTCCTACATTGAAAATACATAACAAAGTATCAAAATTCTACCAAAATAACTAATAAATTAATATTAAGATTAGGGTAAAATATATAGTATAATATGGCTTCATCATGAACCAAAGCCAAACCGCCGTACCCCCCTTTTTTCATATGTTTTGTAGGTTTAACCCTTTTTGAACCTTATTTAACCTATGTTCTTTGTTAACCACATTATCCTTACCTAGCCTAGTATAGGACTATCGATACCCTTGTTCTTGAAGGATAGTGAAGCATGACTTAGAAAGAATTCCTTTTGATCTACAATATGCAGAAAAGCAAGTGTGGGGGAAGGGTTTTCAAAATATGTGTTTTGTGTGCCAAAGAAATAGGGCACGGGCTTTAAAAGAAAAGAAGAAAAAAATGTGAAAGGAAAAGAAAAAGAAAGGAAAAGACTTGAGAAATAAGTGAGAATGAATTCACAAGTGTTGGTTTTTGAAGAAAGGGTCCAAAAGTTTGAATCTGGCCCTAAGTTGTATGAATCTTCCCTTGTGTTTAAAGTTGATTTCTGCATTCAAAAATGAATTCAAAGTGATTTCATTGCTTTGCTTTACTATTTCTTTAAGAACTCTTGTTCATCCCTAACCTTTCTTTGTTAGCCAAATACCCTTAGCCCCGTTACAACCCTTACACTTCTATCTTGAGTGTTGTGTGTTCAATATGTGGAGCTTGGAATTGGTATGAGCATATGGAATCCCTGGTTCTTGCTTGCATTCCATTCATGAGATCATATTCAATTGTGCATTAATGACTCTAGAAAATGCTTTCCTTGTTAAAACATATGTGAGTGTTTAGTTTACATGTTTACATCAATCTGCTCACATATACTTAGTGTAGTGAGCGTAGTCAGAAAATCTGTGTGAAAATAGAGAGTATATCTTGTGAGGAATTGAGTGAATTCTCTAAGGCATTTTACTACATTCAAAATATTGTTTTATTTGATTAAATGCGAGCTAGTGAGTGGCGACTATGATTAAGTATGTGCTTAAGGGTAAGGATGACTAAAATCTATGTAAGTAGTGATTTTTAGCATTTCATGTTCATTGGAAATCCCTGAGGTAAATGTTGGAAGGTTTATGTTTTGTTTTGTTTTGCTCGAGGACTAGCAAAAGCTAAGTGTGGGGGAATTTGATGGGAGCATATTTATGCGACTTAGTTAGCTTGTTTCTTGGCATTTATGTTGTTAGTTCTTTGTTATTTTAGTGTTTTAAGCTATTTTCGTGTGTTAGTAGGTTTAAATGGCTAAGGTGGCAAGAAAGTGCATTTTGGAGCAGTTTTGGGCTTGGAATGGATAGCACATGCTTGGAGCAAGATGGATGGACGAAATTGAAGTTCAAGAGGGTTTTGGATTGTGCTAGAAGAATTAAGTCAAAGATTTTGAAGAAAGGAATCAGTCAAGAAAAAAGAGACATTAATTCAAAGTTACATTAATTCAAACTTACCCTATTTTCAGAATAGGACACTTAAATACATTCCATTTCTTCCTAAACCCATGCC
The DNA here is from genome assembly GCA_024362995.1 of Heteromeles arbutifolia. NCBI lineage: Eukaryota > Viridiplantae > Streptophyta > Magnoliopsida > Rosales > Rosaceae > Heteromeles > Heteromeles arbutifolia. The sequence goes on from JANCRC010000012.1 coordinate 23,587,078, forward strand.
GCATATCCCTTTCCCTTTCCTTCCCTTGTGCCGCACCTATTCCTTCTAGAAAACCAAATCCCTTGCATGGCAAGCCTTCCCTTCCCTCCTAGGATTCTGCCGCACTTCTCCTTTCCCTTTTCCTCTTAGATTCTGATTTGTTACCCTTTTTCTTAGAGGATTTGGAATAAAAGTCTTTCTCCAAAATTAATTAAGGTTTTGGATTTCCTTTTCCCTTAAATAAAATCCCTTGCCGCACAACACCATCCATTCATTCACTACCATTCATATTTTCAGCCATTCCTTCATACAATTCATCACTCAAACCTTCACCCATACCTTGTGCCGCAACAAAGAAGAAGAAGGAAGGCCCTTGGACGTGCTTGCCATTCAAGTTTGGATTGCTGGAGTGTTCTAGGTGTCTTCTACTTTTGTTTTCAATGTTTAAGTTTGATTGTCTTTGTTTTGCGAACATGAGGAGCTAAACTCCTTTTAGCTAGGGGGAATTTCAAAGCCATGAACATATTTGCAATATGAATTGATTACTTCCAGTTGTGATTTCATAAATCGTGAACGCAATTTGCTTAACTGCTTGATTGATAACTTATTCATGTATGTCGATTGAGGGTGCACACTTAGTTTACATGCAGGGGTTTGAAGCTAAAATATAAGGGAGTTTCACCTAATAGTTACAAACTTATATTTACAAGTAGTGGAGGTCGCTTATAAATGATCGCGTTAAGTGGATTCCTAGCAGGAGTTTCATGCTATTCATAGGTACGAATGCTTTGTCAATGCTTATGATATTCACAAAGCTTAATGATCTTTGATTGTATTTCTATTATGTTGTTCATGTAGGGAACTATTGAAGAATAATTTGGTTGCCGATGTGTTATCCATCCAATTCAATGAATTTAGGAAAATCTGAGGGTTAATGCTTGCTGTTCACGGCTAACTTGGGGCATTGAGGTTCATGATTTATTGAAAAAGCAACTGGAAATCGATTTGTATGCAAGTGTGTGATGTGTGGAGAAGAACCCTCTAGCTAGTCTTTTACCATTCAAATCATCTCAATTTCGTGCCTTTTCTGTTTAGTTTCATAATCTGTTTGTTTAAGTTCTAATTTCGTCAAAAACCCAATCCTCTTTACTTTGTTGTGTCAATTTAGTTAGAATCTGTCTAAACTTGTGTTTTAAGTGTTTTAAGTCAAGTTGAAATCAATTTTCGTCCAAATCACCCTTAAGTGTCTAATTTGAGTCTATTTCGTTGTTTTGTGCTGTTTTGAGTCATTCTAGTTTGTTTTGAGTCTCTTTAGTTTGTTTTGAGTTCTTTGAGTCTAATTAAGTGTTTTCAACCTAGTTAATTGTTTTTGAGTCAGTTTTAAATAGATTGGCAATCCCTTCTAATCCCCGGCCTAGAACGATCCCTACTTACATATACTACAATAATAGGGTTTTAATTTGAGTGCTAGTTTATATCGCATCATGCGTTTGACACCCATTAGAATTTAAGAGAGTAAACACTTATAATGCGCTACTAGGGCCATAAGAATGAGTACTGAAAAGATCAAAAGCTTATTGGGTGTCAAAAGTACATAGTATTTCTATTTTGGGGGCATTTAAACTGTTTTCGCCATTAACAAAAACAAACGAGCAGGCGTTTGAAACCAATTGGAAAAAAAGAAAATAAACACATGTAATGCCCTACTATGTCCTTAAGAATGAGTACTCAAAAGTCCAAAAGCTTATTGGGTATCAAAAGTACACAATTTTTTTTATTTTCAGTGCATTTGGACTATTATCAAAATTAATGCAAATAAACGAGCATGCGTTTGACACCGATTGGAATTTAAGAAAATGAACACATATAATGTGCTACTAGGACCACAAGAATTAGTACTCAAAAGATCAAAAGCTTATTGGGGGTCGAAAGTACCCAGTTTTTCTATTTGGAGTGCATTCGGGTTGCTTTTGGAATTAGTGGAAACAAATGAGCACGCGTTTGACACACATTTGGATTCAAGAAAATAAACACATATAATGTGCTACTTGGACCATAAAAATTGATGTGAAAATCAATTGACACTCAAATTAAAACCCTATCGACGAAGTATATGAAAGTAGGGATCGTTTTAGGCCGGGGATTAGAAGGGATGCTAATCTACACAATTTAAACTCTAAAACACTAAACTAGACTCTTATGACCCAAAACTGACCAAATTGACTCAAAACACACAAACTAAGCTAAATAGACTCAAAACAGATACTAGAGAGTGAATTGGACAAATTCTAAACTAGTAAGACTCAAAACACTGAAAGGGGACAGATTTGGACGAATTTGACAAAACTCAGACACAAATAAGACCTGAGGGGGGTTTTGGACGAATTTGACAAAACTAAGTAAATATTAGCAAACAAAGTAAGTTAAAATGAGATTAAGGTGAATTCAAGGGTGAAAAGCTAGTTAGAGGATCCTTCTCCACACATGAAACATATGCATACAAATTGATTTCCAGTATTGTTTCTTTAAACCATGAATGACAATGCCCCAAATTAATTGTGAATGCACAAATTAACTTTTAGATTTTCCTTAATTCATTGCATTGGATGGACAACGCATCGACAATCAAATTATTCTTATCAAGTTCCCTACATGGAATACGCATAATAGAGATACATTCAAAGATCATTCAGTTCTATGAAAATCATAAGCATTGACAAGGCATTCGTAACTATGAAAAGCATGATGATACTCCTGCCATGGATTCACTTAACACGATTGTGACTAGCAACCTTTACTACTCATAAATATAAGTTCATAACAATTAGGTGAAATTCCCTTATTTTAGCATCAGATTCATGCATGCAAACTAAGTGTGCACCTTTAACCCACATACAAGAATAAGTTTTAATCAAACAGATAAGTGAATCGCATTCATGTTTTACAAAACAATAACTGGAGGTAATCAATTCATATTAAACATATGTCCATGGCTTCGAATTCACCTCTAACTAAGAAAAACTTAGTTACACATGTTCATAACAATTGAAAAGCAATCTGAAATAAACATTGAAACTAAAACAAGGGAAGAAAGAACTCAGGAAGTCTCCAATGGTTGCAGGTTGTTGCGGTACAAGGTCCTCCTCCAATGGAAGCCACGGCAAAGCTCTCCTCCTTTCCTTCTTGCAGGAAAGGGTGTTTTTGTGTATGGATGGTGATGGCTACGAATTATGGTGTGGTATAGGGGGTGGTAACCTGTGGCAAAGCCTCAAAATATGTATATATAGGCATGGCAAACCCTAGGGAAATCAGGTTACGACTTGGACTTAGCAGAAATAAAGGATTAGGGCCCTAGGGTGCGGCACAAGGCTTAAATCCATCAGGAAAGGGGTTTAGCCCAATTAATTTCTGAAAAGGCTTTGCACAATCCAAATCCACAGGGGAATAGACTAATTAAATCAGAATCCAAGAGGAATAAGGATAGGGAAGGTGCGGCAGCAATTGTAGGGAAGGGGATGGAGTGCAAGGCTTAGCAAAGGCCTTCTAGAAAGGTTTGGGGCGCCAGATTTTTAGGACTTCTAGAAAGGAGTGTTGTGGCATGTTTCTAGATGGAAAAGACCTCCTAAAAATAGGTTTTAGGCATCCTATTATGAAAAGGAGTCCCCCTTGCAGCTGGAATTAAGATAGGATAAGATTAGGATAGGATAAGATAAGATAAGGTTGGTTTAAATAATGTTACATGTTTGTAGCTGATTCCTTATCTTCTTTGACTTGAATTTGTTTCTCCAACTTTTAAACACATTCCTAGCCTCATTTGAACTTCAAATTCGTCCATTCCTTGTGCTCCATATGCATGCAATCCATTTCAGCCCAGAATTGCTCCAAAATGCTCTAAAATGCACTTTCTTGCCAACTTTGCCAATTGGACCTACAAACACATGAAAACAGCTTAAAACACTATAATAAACATAAACTAACTAAGTAAATGCAAGGAAACAAGATAACTAAGTCGCATAAATATGGTCCTATCAAGAATAAGTACTGAAAAGATCAAAGGCTTTTTGGGTGTCAAAAGTACACAGTTTTTCAATTTTTGGTGCACTTGGACTTGTCTCGCCAATAAAAACAAATGAGCATGCGTTTGACACCCATTGGAACATAAGAAAACAAACACATATAATCCAAGACTAGGAATATTAAAATGAGTACTCAAAAGATCAAAAGCTTATTCAGTGACAAAAGTACACTGGTTTTCCATTAGGAGCACATTTGGACTGTTTTTAGAATTAATTGTAACAAACGAGCGTGTGATTGACATGCATTGGAATTTAAGCAAATAAACACAGATAATGTGGTACTAGGAGCATAAGCATGAGTACTAAGAAGATCAAAAACTTATTGGGTGTCAAAAGTACACAGTTTTTCTATTTTGTGTGCATTTGTATTGTTTTCGCCATTAATAAAAACAAAGTAGCATGCGTTTGACACCCATTGGAATATAAGAAAATAAACACATGAATGAGTACTCAAAAGATTAAAAGCTGATTGGGTGTCAAAAGTCATTGTTTTTCTATTTTGGGTGCATTTGGACTTTTTTGGCCATTAATAAAAATAAGTGAGTGTGCGTTTAACACCTATTGGAACATGAGCAAATAAACACATATAATGTGCTACTGTGTCCATAAGAATGAGTAGTCAAAAGATCAAAAGCTTATTGGGCATAAAAAATACACAGTTTTTCTATTTTGAGTGCATTTGGGCTGTTTTCGCTTTAATAAAAACAAAGGAAAGTGCGTTTGACACCCATTGGAACTAAGGCAAATAAACACATATAATGTGGTACTATGACCATAAGAATGAGTAACCAAAAGATCAAAAGTTTATTGGGTGTCAAAAGCATACAGTTTTTCTATTTGAGTGCGTTCGGACTATTTTCGCATTTAATAAAAACAAACGAGGCTGCATTTGACACCAATTATAACGTAAGAAAATAAACACTTATAATGCGCTACTAGGACCATAAGAATGAGTAGCCAATAGATCAAAAGCTTATTGGGTGTAAAAAGTACACAGTTTTTCTAGTTGAGTGCGTTTAGACTATTTTCGTCACTAACAAAAACAAATGAGACTGTGTTTGACACCCATTAAAACATAAGCAAATAAACACATATAATGTGCTACTAGGTCCATAAGAATGAGTACCCAAAAGATCAAAAGCTTATTGGGCATCAAAAGTACATAGTTTTTCTATTTTGAGTGCATTTGGGCTGTTTTTGCTTTAATAAAAACAAACAAGAGTGTGTTTGACACCCGTTGGAACTAAAGCAAATAAACACATATAATATGCTACTACAACCATAAGAATTAGTAATCAAAAGCTTATTGGGTGTAAAAAGTACCTAGTTTTTCTATTTGAGTGCGTTTGGACTATTTTCGCCATTAATAAAAACAAAAGAGGCTGCGTTTGACACCCATTAGAACTTAAGCAAATAAACCTTTATAATGTGCTACTAGGACCATAAGAATGAGAATTCAATAGATCAAAAGCTTATTGGATGTCAAAAGTACACAACTTTTCTATGTGGAGCGCATTGGGATTATTTTTAGCATTAATGGACACAAATGAGCGTGCCTTTGACACCCTGTGGAACTTAAGCAAATAAATGCATGTAATATGTGACTAGGACTATAATAATGAGTACTCAAAATATCGAAAGGTTATTGGGTGTCAAAAGTACACATTTGTTCTATTTTGAGTGCATTTGGATTGATTTCACCATTAATAAAAGCAAACGAACGTCCATTTGACAGCCATTGGAACATAAGAAAATAAACACATATAAGGTGCTATTAGGACCTTAAGAATGAGTGCTCAAAAGCTCAAAAGCTTATTGGGTGTCAAAAGTACACGGTTTTTCTATTTTGAGTGCATTTGGATTGGTTTCGCCATTAATGGAAACAAATGAGCGTGCGCTTCACACCCATTGGAACTTAAGAAAATAATTACATATAAGGCGCTACTTGGGCCATAAGAATGAGTACTCAAAATTTCAAAAGCTTATTGGGTTTGAAAAGTACACAGTTTTTCTATTTGGAGTGCATTTGTACTGTTTTTGGAATTAATGGAAACAAACGAGCATGCGTTTGACACCCATTGGAATGTAAGCCAATAAACACATATATTGCACTACTAGGACCATAAGAATGAGTACTTCAAAGATGAAAAGCTTGTTGGGTGTCAAAAGGACACTTTTTTTCTATTTGGAGCGCATTTGGACTATTTTCGGCATTAATGAAAACTAACGACCGTGCATTTGACACCCATTGGAACTTAAGGGAATAGCACATATAATGCGCTAGTAGGACCATAAGAATGAGTACTCAAAATATGAAAGGCTTATTGGTTGTCAAATATACATAGTTTTTCTATTTTCCGTGCATTTGGACTGTTTTCAGCATTAATAAATGAAGGAAAATTTGTGGAAAACTAAGTTCATTAAGCAACATAATACATGCATTTAACAATTAAATGGCGGAAGCATGTTTCTATGCACTTTAAAACAAAACTTAAACCATGAAATTCAAAGCCTAGTAGATGTGGTGAACCAAGACTCAACTCAAATCTTAAACAAAAGAGTTGAGAAACTTTTATACCTTTGAAGCACCTTTGTGCTAAGCAAAGTATATTCACCCATGTGAGGGCCTTCTTTCTTTGTCTTCTTGCTCCTTGGCTCGATGGAAGTGGATGGATGAACTTTTCTTCTTGGCTTCATGACTTCTTGGATATGGATGGAGGAATGGGTTTTCCCAAAGTCCCTAAAGTTGGAAACCTCTAAGTTCCGACACCAACGATGGTTGAGGAAGAAGATGACTGACCATGGAAGAACAAAATGCTAGCAATGTTCTCCCATGGTGGCTTGCCTCTCTAGAGAGAAAGAGAGAGCTTGTGTTCTCTCATACTTCCTCAAAGAAAAAACCTTAATGAACAAAAGGCTATAAAGTTACTTTTATACCTACCTTCATTGGAGTGGAAAACTTGTAATAAGTCCAAAACCACTCTCTCTCTAAGCATGGCTGGGCACCCTATTTTTAGCGGGTTAATTGCCCATTTTGTTTTAGTTGTCACACAACTTAAACCTTATGTGCCTTATGGGCCAAAATTTTTTTGAGTCCCAAAACCCGAAACTAACATAGGGCCTAAAACCAAACCTTTTGTTCTTGATTAATTAACTTTTAATTAATCCTTGCAATATACATTTAAACTATTTAATTGTCCATACTCATCTTCGTTATATCCCTCAATCATTATCTTACACGGTGTGCGAGGCAGTGGCGATTAGAACTCTTACTAATCAATTGTGAATTTAAACTTACTTTCAATTCTCCCTTTAGTGGTTATACAACTTTAGGGCTTCCACAAGCCATGAGTGACACCTAGCAGTATGTCACGGCTACCCAAGCTAATTAGAAGAGGTTAGAGAACCTATTCAGTTTGGGATTACAATGCAATATGGTCTTTCTCTAATACAATACTCTTGATCACATTGTTTAGTTTGATAGTTTATTCATGTCTACTATCCAATGTGATTCTCTTACTTATATGATTACCTTGAATGTGATTTGGAATGACTTTTTGAACCTCATTCATACTGTGACCAGAGATTCTTAATCATATCATAGAGTATTCTCCCTCAACGGTTTGAAGGTTAGAGATCCCTTATTGTGCATTCACCTGCCTCTATAATTGAGTGGCTTAGCCCCAACTATGTCGTGGAAACCCTCTGATAGAGTGCCTTTGACACAATCAAAGATCAAAGACCTAACCACAAGACAACTATGATGCCTCAGGTCAAAGGACTACTTTGCATTATCCCAACCTTGAGTTCTCATGTGATATGAGTATGAGAACTCCTTGTTAATCACGTTTAGTGGACTCATTCTCTATTGAGCACCTATAAGCTTGTCTTGGTGTCAATCACACTAATAACTCGAGACCAGTCACTCTATCTGAGAGAAGATATAGCACATACTGATCTTAACGGACTGTCAATGCCCAATTTGCAATCCTATGATTAGGAACGTTTAGGAAATGTATACGAAAAAGAATGGTCTCATGAATCTAACTTCTTTAGATCACATTCTCTCAATTACATATTCATGGACTTATTGTTCAAGCATATAACATTTATATGAGGTGGCTTTAAACAATAATCTTTGCCCTTATATTAAACTCGATTAGTTTAATATGTGAAATGTCCATAAAATATCATCACATGATTGGCTTTAGGGCTCATTTCCAACAACAAAAACAAATGAGCGTATGTTTGACATCCATTGAAACTTAAGGAAATAAACACATATAATGCGCTACTAGGACCATAGGATAATGGAGGGAAATATTGAGATTTCTATACGATTTCTAGTAACTAGCAGGCATATACAATTCTAAATTTATATACATAAGCAACGGAAGCACATGATTACATATTATCAAAGCTATAGTCATGCAAATCCCCTTCAAGAAGCATAGGTTCATATATGACACATCAAACAAAATATTGAAGAACAAAGTGAAGGTTGAGTTTTATACCTCTTGATCTAGACTTTAGACCAAGGATGGACCACCTCCAAGATCTTTTTTCTTTGAACTCCTTGATTCTAGCCTCCCTACTTGTTTCCTCTATCTTCAAGATTTAGAGCCCCTTGGTTCACCTTAAGCCTCCAAGTGTAGAAGACCTCTAAAGGTCAACACCCATTAGTGTAGTGAGATGGATGAGTGGATGACCAAAAGGAGAAAAGGTGATTAGTGGTTTTCTCCCATTGGTAGCCAGCTATATGTGTGTAGAGAGAGAACGACTTATTTTTCTCTAGTTGAAAAGAACACACAAAAGCCCTAAGGAACTTTTTCCTTTTAACACCTTTTTATAAGGTGAAGTGTAAGTCAATCAAAATTGACATTCTCTCTTTTTGCTAAGGCAGCCGGCCTCCTTGTGTTAGGCTTTCTTCTTGGGCCATTTTATTTCAAAGTCATTGAATGCTTGTAATTAAACGCAAAGGGTTTAGGCTCAATGGGCCTGAAAGGACCCGAACTATATTTAAGCCCAAAAACGATCTTTCATTGCTTTTATGATTTATTTAGACTTTCTTATTAATCATAACACTTAATTAATCTAATTAATTAATTCCATCATCCTTTAGTTATCACACCACACTAGTGTATTGGTGTACAATCGTTTTAGGTTCTAATTGGCGAGGCAGTGAGGTGATTGGTATCAATCCAATTGATTAGTACTTATACAATCACTTAGTGAATTAAAACTTACTTTTAATTCTCCTTCTTTTTTTATGACTACTTATTTAATTATGTAGAAGGACCTACAAGCCATGAGTGACATCTAACCATATATCATGGCTACCCAAGCTAATGTAGAATTTGGTCGGAGAACCTATTCTGTTGGAATTACAATGTAACTTGATCCTTCTCTAAATCAATACTCTTAATCACATTACTAGGGTATGGATACTTTATGTCAAACTCGTAATGTGATTAAATTATGTTACATGATTCAATTGAGTCGTATAGGAATGCCTTGCATCTTTACGTTTGATATTTTGGTCGAAGATTCCCAAATCATATCTTAGAGTATTCTTCATCTCGTACTAAGGATTAGAGATTCCTTATTGAACATTCACATGTCTACATGATTAGGCAGCTTAACCCCAACAATGTCGTGGACACTCTCGAATGGAATGCCTTTGACACCGTCAAAGATCAAGGACCTAACCACTGGACAACTATGATGTCTTAGGTCAATGGACTACTTGCATTATTCTAACCAGTAGAGTTGCTTGCTTGACATGTGATTAGACCTCTATGCAAGTACTCTCATCTGATTGTGTTCAGTGGACTCACTCCCATAACGAGCACCTACATATTTGTCTTGGTGTCCTTACACGAATGGCTTGAGACTTGCCATCGTTGCATTTGAAGCAGACATAGTACGTACCAGTCTATCCGGATTGTCAGCATCCTTTTGACAATCTTATGACCAGGAACCTTTTTAGACATTATGGTTATGTAAAGAAGGTCTCTGTAGTCTTAACATTTTTAGATTACTTCTTCCATGGATCCATTGTCCATGGACTCACTATTTGGGCGTATATCGTTCATTGAGTTAGTCCTAATAAGTGACTTTGCCCTTTTGATATATTAGACTTAACCATACATTCAGACATTGTCCTGAAAGGTTTCTTCTAAAGATTGACTTTCAGGACATATCTCCAACAATCTCCCGCTTGCATTAAAGTCAATCGGTTATGCATCTTATAGATGCTAATCGACTGAACTTGAGCTCATAGGTTAACCGTGTTATGTATTAATCCTTTTAACTTAAAAAGGGATCTACTTATTAAATGTTTCCAAAACATTTAATGTTGTCTCTTTCTTTTGTTTAAATACTTTGATGAGCCATTGATTCCATGGCTTGAGCTATCGCCCCATTACGTAATAGTATCCTACTAACAACCTTATGGTTTGGATTCAATCATTGGTTCAAGACGAACCCTGTCTATTCGAAACACCTTTTGAAGCAGTTTCCAACCTTGAGACCATTGTAGTACCATACTAACAATAAATTCATATGATTAATACTTCATTAAACATGAAGTTCCATTTGTTGAATGGGTTATGGTCACCTTGGTTTATAACCTAAGTGAATGAACACTTCCAGAGTCTCACTCTGATATTCCTTTCTCAAAGGTAATACTCTATCAATTGCTATGGTTTTGATCTTGGGCTTTAGTAATATCCCAAAGGGATTATCATGATCGTCATTCACATTTAGATATCACATCACAAGTCCAAACATGTGTACTTTTTGTGATTTTGTGACATATTCTTTATAAGGATCATGAAAGTAGTTTTCTGTCATATGTAGAAATGCTTTCACCAATCTTCAACATTTGAGATTTTGTTACCTTATACAATATACTTGAGACAACCTAGTTGTATCAACAAGTCTATTCTCAATTGACTTCATTTATGTCAAGTTCAATTTTAAGTCTACGCTTCAAATTGACCTTGTCACCATTTGTCATTTTGAGTAACATTCGTTTTTCACTAAGTCTATCCAATAAACTTAATTTTAAAACTATGTTTCTCAAAAGTTTGACCTTTCTCCCACTGACCTTGTTGTAACTAAGCATTCATTCGAAACTTCAAGGAAAACTTAATGTTTATAATTTCTTGATTCGAATGCATATAGCTCCCACTAACTTGTCTTGGATCTATTGACAATCTTTAAGATCCATTAGCATATTGATGATGTCTCAACAGTTTTGGGACAATCAACAACTCTAGCTAACACAAGTTATTTAAATGAACATACATAAAAGAATTCCTTCTCAAGTAATCCCATTTAATATGTGTGACTTGTTTTATCAAGTCCATTCATTTAAATTATATGGTGTCAAACACCATACTTCAAGTTTTAGTCATACTAAGACCTTTAAAGTAGTCATATAAGAATTATCCAAATCATTAGTGGAAGCATGGCTCCTACTAAGGATATAGGAATTCAACCATACCTTCTAGGTGGTTGATTTAATTCTTCATCAAAACTACATAGAGCATATTAGTTACATGAGGTGCCGAAACTGGGTTTTGTCGTTAAACACTATGTTGTACTCAATTTGAAACTATTCCCTTTTGTTTCATCAACTTGTCCATTTTCTTTGATCTTAGCATGCTCTCATAAAAGAGAATGATGGACAACTCCCAACATAACCATTTTATGCTAGGTTGGTGAAACCAACATCCATAGGTCACCCTTAGGATGTTACACAACATAGAATCTTTAACACTTGAAGAGCTTGATATCTTTAACAGTTAAAATTGCTCATATAAGAATGGTAACATACCATTAATTTTAGACAACTATAAACTAATCATATTTAAGTTTATATCCCTTTTTCACCTCCCACTGTTTCTCATGACCTTAATGAGAAATTGCATTATACATTCAAAGTGTACAATTATGAATACACAGGTAGAGGACATAGTGGAGAAGCTCCAAACCTTTTAAGCTTATCATTCTAACTCTATTAAGTTGATGTCTTGTTATTAAGTGACTAAGGTCTTTAAACCTTTTATAGATTTTAGACACTTATTCTTGGTTTGATTACTATTAACACATTTGACATTTCTTAAAACAATTTAAGAGTGTCCAATTAGTTGTTCAAAACTACTAGTTGAACCAAGAGTGATCTTGGTGATTGTGCTCAAGTAAGTCATAACCACATAAGAAATGGTTCCTTATGTACCATTCACTTCATTATAATGTGAACTTCCTTTTCTACTAGAAAGGAATCTCTAGACTTTCTCAATATATATAGAACCCATATGTAGGGAATTGGAACCAAGTCTAAAGATTCATTGTATCCATCTAAGGCCAACGTGTGAGACCTATCTTTAATTGATAGATCTAAAGTTTGGTTATCACATTATGTAAGTGATAGATTATTTTGTATTTCAGCTAGAATACAACAAGATAATATTCAATTCATAACACTACTTTAAGGAACAAATGTAGGAGAAGTCATTCATCTTATTACATTAATATGATAAGTTAAACATTCATAAAGTTTAATACAAAAGAATTAGCTCTAACATTAGAGACTAATTATATGCCTTCACATAGGCACCAAAATGGGTCTTCCATCACATGAAGCCACATAATAAGTTCTTAACAAATTTAAGAACAAGTTAAAGACTGTCTTTAAATGTCGAACTTTTCTTCTCCATCCTTCTTCCTTGCTTGTCCATCTTCTACTTGGCTGCTTCACCTACATACAATTGCATAAGTGATTAGCCTTTTATATCTCATATAAAATTAGAAGATCTAACAATTAGAATGGAATGTACGAACAAAGTCATACCTTGTGGTCTATCCTTAAGACATGCGAGGTAAGACCTGCAATTCCTCTTCCAATGCTCGTCCTTTTCACGGTGGAAATAGGGTCCCTTGGGCTTCTTTGCCTTCTTATTCTTCACTCATCCGTAGGCCTTAGGAGTGGATAACTTCTTCTCATTTCCCTTGCCTTTGCCTTTTGGCTTGGCCTTGCAAGTGGATGGCTTGTTGTGGACCACAGCTGCAGTCCCTACAACACTCTCTTTCTTTATAGTCTTCTCAGCGTTTACTGACATATTTAGTAACCCAGAGAGAGTGCTATCCATCTTGTTCATATTGTAGTTCATTACGAACTGCTAGAATGAATCAGAAAGAGAAGCCAAGATGAGTCCTGGGCCAATTCCCCATTAAGTAGAGTACCTAAGTTCTCCAATTGTTCAATGAATCCAATCATCTTCAGTACATGCTGATGCACTGGAGCTCTCTTGAACATTTTGGTCTTTATAAGTTCACTAACAGTATTGAAGCGACGGTTCCGCGTCCCTTCACCATACAACTATGTTAGATGGAGTATGATGGAAACTGTATTTTCCATATCCTCATGTTGTCTCTGTAGCTCCCTATTCATGGAAGCCAGCAGATAGCACTTGGCTTGTGAATCATCCTCAACGTGCTTGTCATACTTAGCACGCTCATCCTCAGTGGCCTCCGGGCCAGGAGGTATGTGAAGTGGAGCTTTCTCTAACACGTAAGAAATCTTCTCCAAGGTAAGGATAATCTTGACATTACAAAACCAGGATGGGAAATTGTGCCCCTCAAGGCAATGTTTGTCGAGTATATTTGATAGTGCTTTTCCAACCATATCTAAATACATAACAATAAAATAAATTAGTTTGATTGTTGATTAAGTCAAAAGATTTGGGTCTTTAAACCAAATGACACCACCCACTATTTTTGGCAAATCCCATATCCCTCAAGATGGAATATGGGAGATTTCAAAGAAAGCTCCTAGCGGGTTATGGAAGGCTCACTATTACCAAGCCCACCTCACAATTATATGATGTTGGCTAGCAAAAATAATAATGAGAGGGTACATCTACCCATTCACAACAACCTATTGTGATTACCCATCTAGTTGGCCTCTAGAGAATAATGCCTTGCAATTATATACTTTGAACTCCTTTATTATAGGGTGAAATCAGTGTATGAGTCATAAACGATTGGAGCCTACCATTTCAGCCATGAAGAAGTGTTCAAAGCACCTTTCCGCTTTCAACTTAATATTGGATGTTGATTGAGGAATTTTAAGGTCTCATCATTTTATTTATTTAAACATATTGAAATAAATTGTGTCCTATTACAACTACTAGTCCAAAGCAAATGAGATTAGTTGTCACATCCCGGCCCGGGGTGGACCACTTCCCGGGCCCGCTCCACCATCGTAGCACGATATTGTCCGCTTTGGGCCCCGACTACACCCTCACGGTTTTGTTTATGGGAACTCACGAGCAACTTCCCAGTAGGTCACCCATCCTAGGAGTGCTCTAGCCCCCTTCTTGCTTAACTTCGAAGTTCCTACGGAACCCAAAGCCAGTGAGCTCCAAAAAGGCCTCGTGCTAGGTAGGGATGGGAATATAGATTTAAGGATCACTCCCCTGGGCGATGTGGGATGTTACAATCCACCCCCCTTAGGGGCCCGACGTCCTCGTCGGCACATTTCCACCCAGGGATTGGCTCTGATACCATTTGTCACATCCCGGCTTGGGGCGGACAACTTCACGGGCCCGCTTCACCACCGTAGCACGATATTGTCCACTTTGGGCCCCGACTACACCCTCATGGTTTTGTTTCTGGGAACTCACGAGCAGCTTCTCAGTGGGGTACCCATCCTGTAAGTGCTTTAGCCCCCTTCTCGCTTAACTTTGGAGTTCCTACGGAACCCGAAGCCAGTGAGCTCCCAAAAGGCCTCATGCTAGGTAGGTATGGGAATATACATTTAAGGATCACTCCCCTGGGCGATGTGGGATGTTACATTAGTAGCATATGATATCCCCACTATTTGTTTTCACAAAACAAATCAATATCAAAACAATTTTCAAAATATTGGATATATATATATATATATATACACACTACTACTAACAGAAATTTTGCATTCCTTTTGAATTTGGACTTTATAGTTATCTTAGGCTCTTTGGATGACCATGGACTTCCAAGTTTGATTCAACAACGAGCCAACATTGTTGAATAAGATCTCGGGAATGTAATGTCATTTTAATTACGCGCTTTCAATTGAATTAAAATATTTTTCAATGAGCCATTAGAAACGAAAGATAATTATTCATTACTAAGTAGGGCGTTGGACCCAACAATTCTTAGTCTCATTAAAACCCCTTTTAATGTCACCTTACCAATAGTTAAAGAAACTCTAGTCCAGCACTAGAGGGTATCGACTAATAGAGAAGTAATAAGGATTACAAACCAATTTGTACAAATTTCTGCAAATTTTATATACTAAGAGGGAGAGAAAGTTAATGTCTAACGTGTTGTGGTCCAATTGAATTAGTAATTAAAACACCTTCCCAAGGT
This sequence comes from Heteromeles arbutifolia, assembly GCA_024362995.1. Classification (NCBI taxonomy): domain Eukaryota; kingdom Viridiplantae; phylum Streptophyta; class Magnoliopsida; order Rosales; family Rosaceae; genus Heteromeles; species Heteromeles arbutifolia. Next base: position 23,602,554 of record JANCRC010000012.1, read on the forward strand.
TCAAACCATTTGAATTTAGCGGCCTTTCTCATAGCTCAATTATCGTTTACACAAGTCCATAGTCAACCATTTTTCTAACTACTTCATCACATTAAATAATTAAATTGGAATGCAACATAATCAATTAGATTTAGTACATATGGGTATAATTTTATGATGAGTTTAAACTACAAACAAAAATAAAGTATCAATATATTTTTGTCCTCTAGTGAGGTGGGGCCAAAATGTAAATATTAAAAGGTATGGGTCAAACCGCAAGTACTAGAAAGTATAAACAAATTTTTAAAATTGCAAAAGAGCCCACAAAAGGCTCATCATTAGGGAGGCCGGTTATGGTGATGGGGAGAGGGAGTAGGTCAAACTTTTCCCTTTATTTCAAAACAAAATAAGAGCCCATACTTTTTCTTGTCACCTTTTATACTTGTTGACCTTAAAGGTATGGTTTCGGTATGGTGTCCTAGTCTAGTCTAGGATGGAGGAAATCAAGAAAAGTTCTTAAAACAAAGTTTAATACCCAAATACAAAATCAAAGTATGAACATCAAGAACAAAGATATGAACACCAAGAACAAAACCATGAAAACAATTTCACGATTTGCACTTTCTTGGTGGTTTTTCAAACCAAAAACAAAAGTGACAAGGCCTTGGCTTTCTAGCTTAAAAGTGTGTGTGTGAGAGACTCAAAAGGAGACACAAAAACAAGCCAAAAAACACCCACAAAACCGTGCCCTCCCCTATGGTACAGAAGCCCCATTTTTTTGTTCAAAACTCACTCTTCATTCATGTATCCAAAACACTTTTGCATACATATATTTTCAACTCTTAAAAATACAATTCTCAACACTTGAAAAACAAAAGATAAACATATCTAGAATGAAGAAATAATATGTCAAACATAAAATTAAAAACCCATATGCATAAAATCCAAAAGGACACATCAAATATAAACCTTTGGCTCTGATACCACTTGAAGGAAAATATTGAGATTTCTATGGGATTTCTAGTGACTATCATGCATATACAATTCTAAATTTATATACATAAGCAACGGAAGCATATTATCACATATTATCAAAGCTATAGTCATGCAAATCCCCTTCAATAAGCATAGGTTCATATATGATGCATGGAACAAAATATTGAAGAACAAAGTGAAGGTTGAGTATTATACCTCTTGATCTAGACTTTAGACCAAGGATGGACCATCTCCAAGTTCCTTCTTCTTTGAACTCCTTGAGTTTAGCCTCCCTCCTTGCTTCCTCCACCTTAAAGATTTAGAGCTCCTTGGTTCTCCTAAAGCCGTGTAGAAGACCACTAAAGATCCACATCCAATAGTGTAGTGAGATGGATGAGTGGATGACCAAAAGGAAAAAAGGGGATTAGTGGTTTTGTCCCCTTGGTGGCCAGCTATATGTGTGTAGAGAGAGAGAGAGACTTGTTTTTCTCTAGTTGAAAAGAACACACAAAAGCCCAAAGGAACCTTTTTCCTTTTAACACCTTTTTGTAAGGTGAAGTGTAAGTCAATCAAAATTGACTTTCCTTCTCTCTTTTTGCTAAGGCAGCCGGCCTCCTTGTGTTAGGTTTTCATCTTGGGCCATTTTATTTTGAAGTCATCCAATGCTTGTAATTAAACCCAATGGGTTTTGGCCCAAAGGGCCTGAAAGGACCCGAACTATATTTAAGCCCAAAAATGATCCTTCATCGCTTTTATGATTTATTTAGACTTTTTAATTAATCATAACACTTAATTAATCTAATTAATTAATTCCATCATCCTTTAGTTATCTCTAATTAATCTTAACACTTAATTAATCTAATTAATTAATTCCATCATCATTTAGTTATCTCACCACATAAGTGTATCGATGTACAATCATTTTAGGTTCTAATTAGCGAGGCAGTGAGGTGATTGGTATCAATCCAATTGATTAGTACTCATACTGTGACAGCCCGTCCTGGAAAATATTGATTTTATAATTTATTAAGTGATTTTACGAAAATGCCCTTGAGGCACGCGCATTGTTTGAGGTTAATCGTTGTGTCGTGCCATCTAAGATTTGTTTTCTTGACATATCCTCGTAGTATTCGTCGCTACGGACGCGTGGGCGCAAGCGGTTCGTGATTTGGAGTTATATCGAAAAAGATATTGATGTTTGAAGTTTGGGCATTTTAGGAATTATTATTTTAGAAAAATCTGGAAATTCTTTTATGAAAATGGACGGCCCAGATTTAATAAAGAAATTAATGTATGGCTAGGATGAAAAGGAATGAGATTATGTGTGTGTGTGTGTGTGTGTGTGTATGGCTGGCGGAAGAGGAAAGGAAGAAGAAGGGGATTGGGCAAATCTGCCCAACCAGGAGGAAGAGAGAAGAGAGCTCCGGGAGAGAAAATGAGAGAGAGCTGGCGAATGGGGAGAGGAGAGAGGAAGAGAAGGACCAATCAGAGAAGGGGAAAGGAGGAAAAGAGAGAGGGCGAGAAGCGGAGGATGAAGAACAGAAATGGGTCTTCAACCCGCGACCCGCGCGACCCGTGGGTTTTCCACCCTTGTTCGTCCAAATTTCTTCATTTTTCCGGTGAGTTACTTCAAACCATCACTTGGAAAACCCTCTATGATGTTCCCTCTTCCTATTACACCCCAAAAATCAAAGAATTTGGCTTGAAATTGGATGAAACCGTACGGTGTGTGTGCGGTGGCTTAGTGTGCAAATTCTTCAAATCTTGAAACGTTTTCTTTCAATTGCTAACACTATTAGCATTCCCTTAGGACCTGGAACAAAGCCCAAGCATTAGTTGGAGCATCGGAGTGGTTTTGGAGGTCGAATTGAAAACACCCATTTCTAGGGTTCTTGACGGTTTTGGCAAAATTGGAGCCTTTCCAGGCCGAATTGGTCTTGGTCACAGGTATGAAAGTTGTTCTACTCTTTGAGATCTTCAATTCTGAAAATTTTGGTAATTTTTGGATAAAGTTGAATTTTCCGGCGAGCCGGGGCGGCCGACCGCCACCCACGGCGGCGCGTGCGGCGGCGCGTGGTCAGTGGGCTGCCAATGTCATTTTTAAACTATATTGGATGTCCTGAGTTCAGTTTTGATAGTGGCTTAACGTTGGTTGATCATTTGGACTTAAATTCGTTAAGATGCATGGTTAGGCCAAAATATGAATTGACGATCCGACCGTCCGATCGTCACCAAACTTTGATACGTAGTAGTACGTAATATTTGAAGAATGTAGGAACTTACAGATCGAGAATTCGATTTACGGATCCCCTGGAATTGGAGTTGTAAGTTCATAAAATATAATGTTAAGCGTCACTTAGTTCGACAATTGACGGAGATCCGACCGTTGGATGGTCATGAAATTTTAGGATGTTGTTCTAGAGATTTATTGTGGACCTGTGGAAGTTACGGATTGGAAATCTGAGTTGCAGATCTTCCGGATCGAACTACTTAGTGACGTGTTTTATATAAGTGATATATTCTATCGATATGATTCTGAGGCATGATTTGATGGTTGTTCTAGGCGCCGATCGTCATGACGCCTTGATGTGTTGTGCTAGGGAGTTGCAGGGCAAACTCCAGGTGAGTGGGCAGTTTATTTCAGTATATATATATATATATACTTAACGTTTTCCCAGAAATCAATTTTTGAATGAAAGTATGTTTAAAAATGCCATGCATATATTATATGAATATGTGATTGAAATGCCATGCATAGAAATTACATGAATTATGTGAATTGATATATGATGCATATATGTGAATTGGTGCTGCGGACGCGCAGGTGAGTATCAGGTGAGTTATATTTGGTTCATTGAATTGTTTGATGTGATTTATGTTGATAGCTCATAACCTGCACCCCTGGTGTTAGTGCTTATGTTATTCACCCGCATCACACGCTCACCTTGGATCCAAGTAGATGCTAGTCGTACAGACCACTGGAGGTGGTTCCGACATGCTAGTCGTACAGACCATTAGAGACGGTTCCGACTAGTAGGTGACCTTAGATTATGTGCACAGATGATTGATGAGAGAAGCACTAGAGCGTATTATTACACCATCCGAGTCGTACAGACTACTACAGGTAGTTCCGACTCATGTGCAGCGTAGTGCCGTACAGGTCGCAGTTGGCGACTCCGGCAGTGCCGTACAGGTCACAGTTGGTGACTCCGGCTGGATTGGATATTGAGCTTTAGAATCAGCCGTACAGGACCACTGCAGGGTCTCCGGTTGATTTATTATTTCACCTGATTTATGTTGATGCATCCATATTATGTTTTTGGTGCATGGCATGGCATATTTTCTGAAAAGTGATAAAGAATGGTGTTTTGAGATTTTTGAAGCTATATATATTTATATATGCTATTTTCTGGGAAAGTATACAGGTTTTACAGCGAGGGGTTAGAACTTTGATAAAGGAAAGTTTTGAAAAGACTTGTTTTACTGACCCACTCAATTTTGTTTTGCGCCCCTCCAGGTTCGAGTTAGAGCAGAGCTTTGGTGGCCACGAGGAATCCAACGGTATTCTGACAGAATTCGCAATGGTATTTTTAAGCTTCCGAACTGTGTAAATGGTTACGTCACTCTCACGTGACGGCCAGCACGCCCTCCTTCGGGACGGGGTCTGTCATATACAATCACTTAGTGAATTAAAACTTACTTTTAATTTTCCTTCTTCTTTGATTGCTACTTATTTAATCTTCTTGAAGGACCCATAAGCCATGAGTGACATCTAACCATATATCATGGCTACCCAAGCTAATGTAGAATTTGGTTGGATAACCTATTCAGTTGGACTTACAATGTAATTCGATCCTTCTATAAATCAATACTCTCAATCACCTTATTAGGGTATGGATACTTTATGTCAAACTACTAATGTGATTAAACTATGTTATTGATGCAAAATATATAAGCACACAAATTAAACCCTCTTTTTATCGATTGTAGCAAAGTATGTAAGTAGGGATCGTTCTAGGCCGGGGATTAGGAGGGATTGCTAAACCACTTGAAAACTGACTCAAAAACTTAAAACAAAGTTAAAACACTAAATTAGACTCAAAGAATGCAAAACTATACTTTAAAACACTAAGACAAACCAAAAGACTCAAAACAGCAAACAAACACTCAAAACTGCCTTAAAAACACAAACTGGCTGTTTTGGACTCTAAACATAATTTTGGACGAAAATAAGTTTTAACTTGACTCAAAACACTCAAAAACACAAACTAAAACAGTTTCTAACTAATATGACTCAACAAAGTAAAGGGGGATTTGGTTTTGACGAATTTGAAAACAAAACAAAAACTTTGTAAAACAAAACAGATTGTAAAACGAAATTGGTTTAAATTAATGGATGGAAGGCTAGCTAAGGGGTTCTTCTCCACACATGTCATACTTGCATACAAAACGATTTCTAATTGCAATTCAATAAACCACGAATTCTCAACACTCCAAGATAATTAGGTCTGCTTAAATTAACTCTCAGATTTCCCTTATGTTAATGAATTGGATGGAAACTGCGCATCACAATCAAATTATTCTTCAAGAGTTCTCTATATGAAAGCGCATACTAGAGATACAATCAAAGATCATTACGTTCAATGGAAATCATAAGTATTGACGAGGCACTTGTAACTATGAAAGCGCATGATACTTATGCCAAGAATTTACTTAACACAATTGAGATCATCAACCTTTACTACTTGTGAATATAAAGTTGTAACGATTAGGTGAAACTTCCTTATATCCTAGCATTAGATTTATGCATGACAATTAAGCGTGCACTCTCAACCAACACACACAAATCAGTTTAATTCAAATAGATAAGTAAATTGAATTCACAACTTATGAAACGCAATTAGAGGTAATCAAGTCATATAGCAAGCATAAACATGGTTTCGAATCACCCCCTAGCCAAGGGGGTTTAGTTCCTCATACGTACAAAACAAAGAGTATTGAATTTAAACATTAAAATCAAAGGAAAGGAAACACCTAAAACTTCCAGCAATTCAAACTTGAATGGCATGCACGTCCCAGGGCTCCTTCTCCTCCTCTTTGCTGCGGCACAAGGTCTTGGGACAGATTTTGGGGGGTATGAATGGTGTAGAAGGCTGGATTATTGGCTAGGATGGATGTATGGTGCGGCAGGGAGTGAATTAGGTCAGAAACTATGGAGAATGGTGAAGGATGGGTGCGGCAGATAGTGGTGGATGATTTCTGGCGTGAATGATGTATATGGAGGTGGTGGTGTGCACGGCAAAGGGTTGATTAGTATATATATAGGCACCAAAAACCCTAGGTGAATCAGATTAGGACTTCTAGAAAGCCAAATCCATCCAGAAATAGGCTCAACACAATCAGATTTCCAATAGGAAATGGCCTAAGGTGCGGCAAGGCTTAGGGTTTCTAGAAACTTAATTTAAATGTCCCCCAATCAGAAAATAAACCCTTATTGTACCAGGAATTGAATTAGAAAAGGATTAGGATAGGATAAGGTTTGTTAAGATAAGATTAGAGTTGGATAAGATAAGATAAGATAAGGTTGTTTGGATAATGTTTTGGATAATCCTCCTTCTTTTAAGCTGATTCCTTATCTTCAATGATTTGAATTTATTTCTCCAACCTTGAAACATATTCCCAACTCCATTTAAACTCCAAATTCGTCCATCTTCATGCCCATTGCTTGTGCTAACCATTCCAAGCCCGGATTTGCTCTAAAATGCTCCAAAATGCATCTTTTTGCCAACTTTGCTTCTAGGACCTAAAAACACACGAAAATGACCTTAAACACTATACTAAGCAACAAATAGCTAAGCAAATGCAAGAAAACACACTAACTAAGTAGCATAAATATGCTCCTATCAAATTCCCCCACACTTAGCTTTTGCTAGTCCTCAAGCAAAACAAAACAAACAAAACGTAACCTAAACCTTCCAACGTTCACCTCAGGGATCTTCAATGATACATAACATGCCAAAGATCATTACTCCCACAGATTTTAGTTATCCCTACCCTTGAGCACATACTTAATCAAAGTTACCACACATTAGCTCGCATTTAATCAATTAAAACAACATTTTGAATGTAGTAACATGCCTTAGAGAATCCCTCAATTCCTTACTAGATATGCACTCAATCACACAGATTTTCTGACTACACTCCCTACACTAGTTATATGTGAGAAGATTGATGTAAATATGAAACTAATACTCACATATATGTATAACACGAAAAGTAATTTCTGGAATGCATGTATAGATATGATCTCATGAATGGAATGCTACTACTTAGACGCGAGAACCAGGGACACCATATGCTCATATCAATCCCAAACTCCACATATTGAAACACACAACACTCAAGATTGAAGCATAGGGTTGTAACGGGGCTAAGGGGTATTGGCTAACAAAGAAAGGTAAGGAAAACAAACGTTCTTAAAGCACTAGCAAGCAAAGTAATGAATATGACACTTAGAACTCCCTTTCTTGAATGCAGCCAGAAACTTTGAACACAAAGGGGAAGATTACACATATTTTAGGGCCGAATTCAACTTTTTGGACCCTTTCTTCAACAACCAACACTTGTGAGCTTTAATCTCACTTATTTTGAACACTTTTCATACTTTTTCACAACTTTTTCTTCCTCTTTTTCTTTTTCTACGAATTTTTCTTTTCTTTTTTTTTTTCCTTTTCTTTGCCGTGCCTCATTCAAGACTTTGGCACACCCACAACAAAACTCACTTCCCCCACACTTGTTTTCTGCCAAACAATGATCAAAAGGAATTTATATTGAGTCATGCATTACTATGCTTCAAGAACAAAGGTATGGATAGTGATCCTAATCTAGGCTAGGTGAGGATAATATGGCTAACAAAGAAAATAGGCTAAATATGGCTCAAAGGGGTTGAAACCTACAAAACACAATGAAATAGGGAGATACGGCAATTTGGCTATGGTGGTCACTACACAACTTCATCTTGAATATGTGTTATGCAAATCAATAACATGCTTAGAATGAATTGGGCATGAGTTCTAGTGTTTAGAACTAAATGATGAAACGCCTTCTAAGTAGCAACCAAGCAAAGAATAATGAGATCATGCAACGACTTTAGAAAACAACAATGCACAGATTATTAACTCTCCAAATAAACGTTTAGGCTCAAGTCTCACAAGGTTGTAGCGTTAGTTTGAGTTCCTTCCTTCAAGCATGTTACAAAAACTGATTTTTCTTTTATGATTACATGTGAATTCATAAGTTATAACCACAACCAAGCATAAACCAAAGAGTAAATCAAACTTTCATCCATGTTTACAACTCTCTTTAACAGTCATGCAATTACAAACCGAATCCTCATCATTGTGTTGGAAGGTACCTAAGACACAAACAAACACACAAAAACAACTCTTTCTGGGTTTTTTAAAACAATTTTTCAAATTTTTATGGGATTTTCGGATTTTTAAGTCAAAACACACTAAAACACACCAAAACAGCTTAAAAACACTTAAAAACAGCAAGGAACAACATTAGAAGTTATGGGTGATCAAACCCTACGAAATTGCATCAAAACAGTTTGGTTACCCCCCCACACTTAAATCAAACATTGTCCTCAATGTTTCAAGCATAAACTAACACAAATAAACAACAAACAAACAAAACAGCAACTCAACAATAAACAAGGCAGAAACGAAAACAACAACAACAAAGAGAAGGGTTTAGGAACGCAAATCTGGAATTGGAGTGCTCCCTAGGTCTTCCTTTGTTGAATGCATGGGTTGCCTCCCAAGTAGCGCTTGCTTTAACGTCGTACAGCCGGACAAAACCTCCAATTAAGCTTTATGGGAGGCCACGGCATGGAATTGATCTTTGAATGGAAGGTGATATTTGAAATGATCCGGCAATGGTTGAAACACTAATGTGGGTGCCTGAATCATCAAAATCAGCAAATTAGTAGAAAACAAAATCAAAATTGGAGAATATGGCTTACTTGCTTGCTCCGACATAAACTCGATTACAAACACCACATCTTTGAATGTTTCAGGGATTTTGAACTTGGCCAGATTTACTATGATGGTTGTGACTTGTCCCGTGTCATAAAATTGAACTTCTTTGGGCTTTGTTGTCTCATGAACATCCTCCTTGATGCATTCTTCATATGCTCCAGCCACTTCTTGCTCTTGAATCATTCTCCTCGACATACAAGGTTCTTTGAACACTGCAACACAATCTGGAACTTGATTTGGTGTGCCAAGAATTGGGATATCACTTTGCACCTTTGGAAGGGTTTGCATGATGTCCTTTTCACTCTCTTCTTTCTTGGGAATCAAAAACCTGCGAGGAAAAGGGACATTTGGAGGAATATCATTAGAATTAAATGAATTTGGGACGTCCTTACTTGTGGTGGGTGGTTGAGAGGGCTTAGGGGGCTGCAGCAAGGGTTGTTCTTCCCTTGCTGTGGGTGTGTCGTCTTCCTCCTCCTCAATTAGCAGCTCCACATCCACTTCTAGGCTATGTTTGGACGTTTTTAGGTCCGCTCCAACCTCCACAGCACTTCCCAAAGTGATAGCTTCAGCAATTTCAAAGTCTCCCATCGAATTGACAGTAGTTGAGTTGGAGAGTTCACGTTGTTCTTGAATTTGTGCCATGAACTCCATGATCTCTCCCATTTGATTTTTCAATTCGCTCATCCTTTGGTCTTGATTCTCTGCTTCCTGTGTCAAAGAGGTGAGTAATTGAACAATTTGGTCATTATCCATTGACGTACCTGAATTTGTTTGGGAAAATTGTGGTGGAGGCTGTGATGGTGCATATGGCCATTGATAGAACTCCTCAGATGGCTGTGAATATTCTTCTTGTTGTGAGCCCTGCGTCAAAGAGGTTAGTACATCAAGAATTTCATCATAACTCATGGGCATACTTGAATTCGATTGGAATTGTTGTGGGGGAGGCGATGGTGGCTGCATAGGTCTTGAATAGAACTCCTCTTCTTGCTGCCAATATCCACCTTGTTGGAATCGTTCAGGTTCTCCCCACATGTAATCTGAATAATCTCTCCAATCCGAATTGTAAGCGTTGGAAAACATGTTGTCCCATGATTGGCTATGGCCTTGATAACCCCAAGCACCTCCGTGGGCAGTGAATTGAGCACGTTGATGAGTTTGAGCAGTGTGCATTGTGGTTGTTTCGGCAATCTGGGACAATTGAGAAGTAAGATTCGCCAATTGAGCTTGAATGTTAGCAAGTGCCATGTCTTACTTCTCTATGTACCTGAAACCAAAGAAGTAAAACTAAATCAAATATCAAAAGTAAAAGACACAAACAAAAACAAAAGGGATTAGCTAAAGAAAACAAGAAAACAACATAAAGTCAGAAACTAAAACAAAAACAAAATAAACGAAAAGAAAAGAACCAAGGGATTAGCAAAGTTGCTAATCCTCGGCAACGGCGCCAAAAATTTGATGCAAAATATATAAGCACACAAATTAAACCCTCTTTTTATCGATTGTAGCAAAGTATGTAAGTAGGGATCGTTCTAGGCCGGGGATTAGGAGGGATTGCTAAACCACTTGAAAACTGACTCAAAAACTTAAAACAAAGTTAAAACACTAAATTAGACTCAAAGAATGCAAAACTATACTTTAAAACACTAAGACAAACCAAAAGACTCAAAACAGCAAACAAACACTCAAAACTGCCTTAAAAACACAAACTGGCTGTTTTGGACTCTAAACATAATTTTGGACGAAAATAAGTTTTAACTTGACTCAAAACACTCAAAAACACAAACTAAAACAGTTTCTAACTAATATGACTCAACAAAGTAAAGGGGGATTTGGTTTTGACGAATTTGAAAACAAAACAAAAACTTTGTAAAACAAAACAGATTGTAAAACGAAATTGGTTTAAATTAATGGATGGAAGGCTAGCTAAGGGGTTCTTCTCCACACATGTCATACTTGCATACAAAACGATTTCTAATTGCAATTCAATAAACCACGAATTCTCAACACTCCAAGATAATTAGGTCTGCTTAAATTAACTCTCAGATTTCCCTTATGTTAATGAATTGGATGGAAACTGCGCATCACAATCAAATTATTCTTCAAGAGTTCTCTATATGAAAGCGCATACTAGAGATACAATCAAAGATCATTACGTTCAATGGAAATCATAAGTATTGACGAGGCACTTGTAACTATGAAAGCGCATGATACTTATGCCAAGAATTTACTTAACACAATTGAAATCATCAACCTTTACTACTTGTGAATATAAAGTTGTAACGATTAGGTGAAACTTCCTTATATCCTAGCATTAGATTTATGCATGACAATTAAGCGTGCACTCTCAACCAACACACACAAATCAGTTTAATTCAAATAGATAAGTAAATTGAATTCACAACTTATGAAACGCAATTAGAGGTAATCAAGTCATATAGCAAGCATAAACATGGTTTCGAATCACCCCCCTAGCCAAGGGGGTTTAGTTCCTCATACGTACAAAACAAAGAGTATTGAATTTAAACATTAAAATCAAAGGAAAGGAAACACCTAAAACTTCCAGCAATTCAAACTTGAATGGCATGCACGTCCCAGGGCTCCTTCTCCTCCTCTTTGCTGCGGCACAAGGTCTTGGGACAGATTTTGGGGGGTATGAATGGTGTAGAAGGCTGGATTATTGGCTAGGATGGATGTATGGTGCGGCAGGGAGTGAATTAGGTCAGAAACTATGGAGAATGGTGAAGGATGGGTGCGGCAGATAGTGGTGGATGATTTCTGGCGTGAATGATGTATATGGAGGTGGTGGTGTGCACGGCAAAGGGTTGATTAGTATATATATAGGCACCAAAAACCCTAGGTGAATCAGATTAGGACTTCTAGAAAGCCAAATCCATCCAGAAATAGGCTCAACACAATCAGATTTCCAATAGGAAAGGGCCTAAGGTGCGGCAAGGCTTAGGGTTTCTAGAAACTTAATTTAAATGTCCCCCAATCAGAAAATAAACCCTTATTGTACCAGGAATTGAATTAGAAAAGGATTAGGATAGGATAAGGTTTGTTAAGATAAGATTAGAGTTGGATAAGATAAGATAAGATAAGGTTGTTTGGATAATGTTTTGGATAATCCTCCTTCTTTTAAGCTGATTCCTTATCTTCAATGATTTGAATTTATTTCTCCAACCTTGAAACATATTCCCAACTCCATTTAAACTCCAAATTCGTCCATCTTCATGCCCATTGCTTGTGCTAACCATTCCAAGCCCGGATTTGCTCTAAAATGCTCCAAAATGCATCTTTTTGCCAACTTTGCTTCTAGGACCTAAAAACACACGAAAATGACTTTAAACACTATACTAAGCAACAAATAGCTAAGCAAATGCAAGAAAACACACTAACTAAGTAGCATAAATATGCTCCTATCAAATTCCCCCACACTTAGCTTTTGCTAGTCCTCAAGCAAAACAAAACAAACAAAACGTAACCTAAACCTTCCAACGTCCACCTCAGGGATCTTCAATGATACATAACATGCCAAAGATCATTACTCCCACAGATTTTAGTTATCCCTACCCTTGAGCACATACTTAATCAAAGTTACCACACATTAGCTCGCATTTAATCAATTAAAACAACATTTTGAATGTAGTAACATGCCTTAGAGAATCCCTCAATTCCTTACTAGATATGCACTCAATCACACAGATTTTCTGACTACACTCCCTACACTAGTTATATGTGAGAAGATTGATGTAAATATGAAACTAATACTCACATATATGTATAACACGAAAAGTAATTTCTGGAATGCATGTATAGATATGATCTCATGAATGGAATGCTACTACTTAGACGCGAGAACCAGGGACACCATATGCTCATATCAATCCCAAACTCCACATATTGAAACACACAACACTCAAGATTGAAGCATAGGGTTGTAACGGGGCTAAGGGGTATTGGCTAACAAAGAAAGGTAAGGAAAACAAACGTTCTTAAAGCACTAGCAAGCAAAGTAATGAATATGACACTTAGAACTCCCTTTCTTGAATGCAGCCAGAAACTTTGAACACAAAGGGGAAGATTACACATATTTTAGGGCCGAATTCAACTTTTTGACACCCACTGGAACCTAAGGAAATAAACACATATAATGCACTTCTAGGATCATAAGAATAATTACTCAAAATATCGATTGCTTATTGGGTGTTAAAAGTACACAGTTTTTCTATTTGGAGTGCTTTGGAACTATTTTCGGCATAAGCAAAAACAAACGAGCGTTCATTTGACAACCATTGGAACTTAAGCAAATAAACACATATAATATGCTACTAGGGGCATAAGAATGAGTACTCAAAAGATCAAAAGCTTATTGGGAATCAAAAGTACACAATTTTTCTATTTGGAGTGCATTTAGACTGGTTTCGGCATCAATATAACAAAATGAGTGTGCATTTCACACCCATTGAAACTTAAACAAATAAACATGTATAATACGCTGCTAAGACCATAAGAATGAGTACTCAAAACATCAAAAGCATGTTGGGTTTCAAAAGTACACAGTTTTCTATTTGGAGTGCATTTGGACTGTTTTTGGCATTCATAAAAACATACGAGCATGCGTTTGGCAACCATTGCAACTTAAGAAAATAAACACATATAATGCGGTACTAGGACCATAAGAAATAGTACTCAAAAGATTTTAAGCTAATTGGGTGTCAAACATACACAGTTTTTCTATTTTGAGTGCATTTGGACTGTAACAGCCCGTCCCGAAAAATTTGTACAGTGGGTGTGAAAAGACGATATTACCCTTGGACATCGAGACGTGTTGTGTGTGATTTATATTTAAGTTGGACTTAATTATCTTTTTCCTAAGTGTTGGACCCAATTGGAACTAAAGGAATTAAGGTTTGTTTGGTTGGTGACCCAACTAGGACCACACACTCACTCTCTGTCTCACACCCATTAACTCTCTCTCTCCTCCCTCTCGATTTTCTGCTGTTGTCTGTACAAGTCGTACAGACAATATTCGAACCCACACTCCCAGTCACCGATCGAGCTTGTGCTTAGCACCATTGTCTTCATCTCATCCTTGCGAGTTCATCCATACCAGTTTTTGGAAGTAAAACCTTCGAAAATCAGAGAACCCAGACAACCCAGATTTATGCACTGTTCATGCACAAGTGATTGTGAGGTTTTTGGAAGATTCTAAAGCCATAGGAAGCTTTAAATCATCCTCACGAAGCTCAGAGAAGAAAAACCAAGTGATTTGGATGTCGAGAAGTGGAGATCGACAAGTTTGAAAATTGGCCGGAATTATCGAGGCTTTTTCCAACGAATGCCCCGCGAGTTGGGGGTCGAGTCAAGTATGGTTGTGTTCATCTTTGTGAGATCTTCATTTTGGTATAAATTTCATGGATTTTGGTTGAGAAATGAAGAAGATATGAAGATTTGAAAATTTTCCAGAAACCGGCGAGAATTCGAAGTTCAGATGACGGCGGACGGCGGCGATCGGCGAGGTCCATCGGAGAAGAAGAGAGAATATTCCGTCAGAGTTGACGGAATATTCCTAACGGCGTCAGGTAACATCGTTACATTTAACGGAATATTCCTAACGCCGTTTACTGTTTCCGTCAGGGTTCCCTGCGCGCGGCCGCGCGTGTGGCCGTGCACTTGGCGGCTCGTGCCGGCGTGTGAAGGGTCAGAAAATTATTTTAAAAATATGGGGATGATCCTAAAATTGTGTAGATCACTGTGGTATATTCATATACCCAAATTGAGCAGTATATGAGAAGTTATTAGCTAAAGTTGGTTATGTGCTATTAAATAACGTTATTTCAGTTATTTCTCGTATTGGCGAGGCCTATTCAGAGGACGAGCGCCATCAGTTGAGGCTCGAGGGTTGCGACGCTTCGATATATCTATGAGTGGGCAGTTTTTTTCCGTATATACCTATATAAATGAGTTTTTCCCAGAAAATCAATTAAGCGAAATGTGATATGAAATGCGATATGATATGCCATGCAAAGTATATATATCTATTTATTCATGCATTAGTAGCTGCATATAATGGTAATTGGTGCTATGGACGCACAGGTAAGTATCAGGTGAGTATATATTGAGGATAGAGAATAATTATATGATTTGATGATTATGTGAGATGTATTGAAAGCTCACAAACCTGCACCCCGGTGTTAGTGCTCCCGCCCAGGGCCAGGGCTCAGTCCTTCACGTGATGTTCACCTCTCGCACCGTACGTTCACCTTGGATCCAAGTTAGGTGCTCAGTCCTGTCGAATAGACCATAATATGTGGGTTCGACTCGTAGGTGACCCGCGATTAGTGCTCAATCTTCACGTGATCGTAGCACTAGAGCGTATTTATTTACACCCAGTCTTGTCGGTGAGACCACGTGAGGTGGTTCTGACTCGTGTGCAGGATATATTTTATATGTGATGATGAGATTGATTATGAGCTATAGTTCAGTCGAGCTGATTACTCGGTGAACGTGTTATGAGATATGATGAGTTGTTACCTGATATAGTTATGTGATTTTATGAGATATATTTGGCATGGCATATACCTTGCATATCACTACTTTTGAACATGGTTTTGAGATAAGTATATACGTATTATATATTTCTGGGAAATTATTACAGGTTTTACGGTGAATGGGTTATAACTTTTGAGAAAAGAAAAGGTTTTGAAACGGATTTGTTTCTGACCCACTCAACTTTGTTTTTTGCCCCTCCAGGTTCTAAGTAGCAAAGTTTTGGTGGCCATGAGGGATGCAGCAGAGTTCTGACAGAATTCACAAAAGTAGGTTTCACCTTCGGGTGTTATTTTATCAATTGTCCTTGACTGCAACTAGACGTTCCTATTGCTCTGAATGTGTAATTATATTTATCTTATTAGCTTCCGCACTGTGCACATGGTTACGTCACTTTGACGTGACGGCCAACACACCCTCCTTGGGACAGGGTGTGTCATGGACTGCTTTTAGCATTAATAAAACTAACGAGCGTGCATTTGACAACCATTGGAACATAAGGACATAAGCACATATAATGCACTAGTAGGACCATAAGAATGAGTACTCAAAATATCAAAGACTTATTGGCTTTCAAAAATACTATGTTTTTCTATTTTTAGTGCAGTTGGACTATTTTCGGCATTAATAAAAACAAACGAGCCTGTGTTTGACATCCATTGGAACTTAAGGAAATAAACACATATAATGTGGTACTAGGACCATAAGAATGAGTGCTCAAAAGATCAAAAGCTTATTGGATATCAAAAGTACCCAATTTTTCTATTTAGAGTACAATTGGACAGGTTTTGGCATTAATATAACGAAACAAGTGTGCATTTTATAGCCATTGGAAACTTAAGGAAATAAACACATATAATGTGCTACTAGGACCATAAGAACAAGTATTCAAAATATAAGATGCTTTGCCTATCCAAAATGCACAGTTTTTCTATTTTCAGTTTGAAACCCATTGGAACTTAAGCAAATAAAAACATATAATCAGCTACTAGGACATTAAGAATGAGTACTCAAAAGATCAAAAGCTTGTTGGGTGTAAAAAATATATAGTTTTTCTATTTTCAGTGCATTTGGACTATTGTCGGTATTAATAAAAGCAAACGATCGTGCATTTGACAGCCATTGGAACTTAAAAAAATAAATATAATAGGCTACTAGGACCATAAGAATGAGTACTCAAAAGATCAAAAGCTTACTGGGTGTAAAAATTGCACAGTTTTTCTATTTTCATGGCATTTGGACTATTTTCGGTGTTGATAAAAACAAACAAACGTGTGTTTGATAGCCATTGGAATTTAAATAGATAAACATATATAATGTGTACTAAGACAAAAGCGTGCATTTGACAACCGTTGGAATGTAAGCAAATGAACATATATAATGCGCTACTAGGACCATAAGATTGAACACTCAAAAGATGAAAAGGGTATTGGGTGTAAAAAAATACACAGTTTTTCTATTTGAAGTGCAATTGGACAATTTTTGGTGTTAATAAAAATAAACGAGCGTGCATTTGACAATCATTGGAACTTAAGTCAATTAACATATATACTGCATTACTAGGACCATAATAATGAGTACTCAAAATATCAAAAGCTTATTGGGTGTAAAAAATACATAGTTTTTCTATTTGGAATGCATTTGGACTTGTTTTGGCTTAAATATAGACAAACAAGTGTGCATTTGATGCCCATTGAAACTTAAGCACATAAAGACATATAATGTTCTACTAGGACCATAAGAATGAGTACTCAAAAGATCAAAAGTTTATTGGGTGCCAAAAGTACACAGTTCTTCTATTTAGAATCCATTTTGACTATTTTCGGCATTCAAAAAAAACAAACAAGTGTGCATTTGGCAACCAATGGAACTTAAGCAAATAAACACATATAATTCGCTACTAGGACCATAAGAATGTGTACTAAAAAAATTAAAAGCTTATTGGGCATCAAAAGTACAGAGTTTTTCTATTTTGAGTGCATTTAGATTGTTTTCCGAATTAATAAAAACAAATGAGCATGCATTTGGCAACCATTGGAACTTTAGCAAATAAATAGATATAATGCACCACTAGGACCATAAGAATGTGTACTCAAAAGATTAAATGCTTATTGGGTGTCAAAAGTACATAGTTTTCTATTTGAAGTGAATTTGGACTGTTTTCGACATTAATAAAAACAACCGAGCGTGCGTTTGACAGGCATTGGAACTTAAGAAATAAACACATATGCTGCGCTACTAGGACCATAAGAATGAGTACTCAAAATATCGAATGCCTATTAGGTGTCAAAAGTACACATTTGTTCTATTTTCTGTGCATTTGGACTGTTGTCGGCATTAATAAAAACAAATCAGCGTGCATTTGATACCATTGGAATTTAAACGAATAAATATAATGTGCTACTACGACAAAAGCTCTTTTGGTGTCAAAAGTACATAGTTTTTCTCATCAGAGTGCAATTAGACTGTTTTCGGCATTACAAAAAATAAACGAGCGTGCGTTTGACAACCATTGGAAATTGATCAAATAAGCACATATAAAGCGCTACTAGGACCATAAGAATGAGTACACAAAAGTTCAAAAGCGTAGTGGGTGTACAATAACACACAGTTTTTCTATTTGGAGTTCGTTTGGATTGTTTTCCACATTAATAAAAACAAACAATCGTGCGCTTGGCAACCATTGGAGCTTAAAAAATAAACGCATATAATGCGCTACAAGGACCATAAGAATGAGTACTCAAAAGATCAAAACCTTATTGGGTGTAAAAAATAATACACAGTTTTTCTATTTGGAGTGCATTTGGATTGTTTTTGGCATTAATATTAGCTAACGTGCATGTATTTCACACTCATTGGAACATAAGGAAATAAACACATATAATGCGCTACTAGGATCATAATAATGAGTACTCAAAAGATAAAAAGCGTTTTGGGTGTCATAGGTTTACAGTTTTTCTATTTGGAATGCATTTGGAATGGTTTCATTATTCATAAAAACAAACGAGCATATGTTTGTCAACCATTGGAACTTAAGGAAATAAACACATATAATGTGCCACTAGGACCATAAGAATGAGTACTCAAAAGATTGAAAGCTTGTTAGGTGTAAAAAATACACAGTTTTTCTATTTGGAGTGCATTTGGACTATTTTCGGCACTAATAAAAACTAATGAGCATGCGTTTGACACCCATTGGAACTTAAGGAAATAAACAGATATCATGCGCTACTAGGACCATAGGAGATAGTACTCAGAAGATTAAAAGCTTATTGGGTGTCATAAGTACACAATTTTTTCTATTTGGTGTGTATTTGGACTGGTTTCGACATTAATATATAAAAACAAACGAGCGTGCAGTTGACACTCATTGGAAATTAAGAAAATGAACACATATAATGCGCTGCTAGGACCACAAGAATGATTGTTCAAAATATCAAAAACTTATTGGGTGTAAAAAATACATAGTTTTACTATTTCGAATGTATTTGGACTGGTTTCGGCATTACTAAAAATAAACGAGCGTGTGTTTAACATCCATTGGAACTTAAGAAAATAAACACATATAATGCCCTACTAGGACCATAAGAATGAGTGCTCAAAATATCAAAATCTTGTTGGGTGTCAAACGTACACAGCTTTTCTATTTAGAGTGCTTTTGGATAGTTTTTGGCATATGTAAAAACAAACGGGCTTGTGTTTGAAAGCCTTTGGAACATAAGCAAATAAACACATATAATGCACTACTAGGACCATAAGAATGAGTACTCAAAAGATCAAAAGCTTATTGGGTATCAAAAGTACACAGTTTTTCCATTTGGGGTACATTTGGATTGGTTTCGACATTAATATAATGAAACAAGCATGGATTTGACACCCATTGGAACTTAAGCAACTGGACACATATAATGTGCTACTAGGACTTTAAGAATGAGTACTCAAAATATGAAAAGCTTATTGGCGTAAAAAAATGCACAGTTTTACTATTTTAAGTGGATTTAGACTGTTTTCAACATTAATAAAACTAAACGAGCATGCATTTGACATCCATTGGAACTTAAGGAAATAAACACATATAATTCCCTACTAGGACCATAAGAATAAGTACTCAAAATTTCAAATGCCTATTGGGTGTCAAAAGTACACAGTTTTTCTAATTTTAGTATATTTGGACAGTTTTCGACATTAATAAAAACAAACAAGCATGCGTTTGACATCCATTGGAACTTAAGGAAATAAACACATATATTGCGCTACTAAGGCCATAAGAATAGGTACTCAAAATATCAAATGCCTATTGGGTGTCAAAAGTACATAGTTTTTCAATTTTCAGTGCATTTGGACTGTTGTCGGCTTTAATAAAAACATACGAGCATGCGTTTGATTGCCATTGGAATTTAAACATATACATGTAATGTGCCACTAAGACAAGCTCCTTTGGTGTAAAAAGTACACAGTTTCTCTCTACGGAGTGCAATTGGACTATTTTCGGCATTACTAAAAACAAATGAGCGTGCGTTTGACAACCATTGGAACTGGAGCAAATAAACACATATAATGCACTACTAGGACCATAAGAATGGGTACTGAAAAGATCAAAAGCTTAGGGTGTCAAAAATACACAATTTTCTATTGTGAGTGCATTAGGACTATTTTCGACATTAATAAAAACAAACGATTGTGCGCTTGGAAACCATTGGAACTTAAGCAAATAAACGCATAGAATGCGCTACTAGGACCATAAGAATCAGTACTCAAAAGATGAAAGGCTTATTGGGTGTAAAAAAATACATAGTTTCTTTATTTGGAGTGCATTTGGATTGTTTTCAGCATCAATAAAAACTAACGAGAATGCGTTTGATACCCATTGGTACTTAAGGAAAGAAACACATATAATGCGCTACTAGGACCATAAGAATGTGTACTCAAAAGTTCAAAAGCTTATTGGGTGTAAAATATACACAGTTTTATTTGGAGTGCATTTGGACTGTTTTTGGCATTAATAAAAGCTAACGTGCATGCGTTTGACACCGATTGGAACTTATGGAAATAAACACATATAATGCGCTACTAGGACCATAAGAATGTGTACTAAAGTTCAAAAGCTTATTGGGGCTAAAAAATACACAATTTTTCTATTTGGCGTGCATTTAGACTATTTTTGGAATTAATATAAGCTAATGTGCAAGCGTTTGACACCCATTGGAACTTAAGGAAATAAACACATATAATGCGCTACTAGGACCATAAGAATGAGTACTCAAAAGATCAAAAGCACTTTGGGTGTCATAGGTTCACAGTTTTTCTATTTAGAATGCATTTGGACTGGTTTCGGCATTCATAAAAACAAAGGAGCGTATGTTTGTCAACCATTGGAACCTAAGAAAATGAGCACATATAATGTGCCACTAGGACCATAAGAATGAATACTCAAAAGATTGAAAGCTTCTTAGGTGTCAAAAATTCATAGGTTTTCTATTTGGAGTGCATTTGAACTGTTTTCGGCACTAATAAAAACTAACGAGCACGCATTTGACACCCATTGGACATAGTACTCAAAATTAATATCATGCGCTAATAGGACCATAGGACAGTACTCAAAAGATTAAAAGCTTAATGGGTGTCAAAAGCACACAATTTTTCTATTTGGTTTGTATTTGGACTCGTTTCAAAATTAATATATATATATATATAAACAAACGAGTGTGCATTTGACACCCATTGGAACTTCAGAAAACAGACAGATATAATGCGCTACTAGGACCATAAGAATGATTATTCAAAATACAAAAGCTTATTGGGTGTCTAAAATACACAGTTTTTGTATTTGGAATGCATTTGGACTGGTTTCGGCATTACAAAAAACAAACGAGCATGTGTTTGACATCCGTCGGAACTTAAGAAAAAAAACATGTATAATGCGCTACTAGGACCATAAGAATAAGTGCTCAAAGGATCAAAAGCTTATTGGGTGTCAAAAGTACACAGCTTTTCTATTTGGAGTGCTTTTGGACAGTTTTCGGCATAAGTAAAAACAAACGGGCATACGTTTGACAACGTTGGGAACATAAGCAAATAAACATATATAACGCGCTACTAAGACCATAAGAATGAGTACCCAAAAGTTCAAAAGCTTATTAGGCATCAAAAGTATGCATTTTTTCTATTTGGAGTACATTTGGATTGCTTTCGACATTAATATAATGAAACAAGCGTGCATTTGACAGTCGTTGGAACTTAAACAAATAAACACATATAATGCGCTACTAGGACCATAAGAATGAATACTAAAAAGTTCGGCATTAATAAAAATAAACGAGCGTGTGTTTGACAACAATTGGAACTTAAGCAAATAATAGGATCATAAGAATAAGTACTCAAAAAATCAAACGCTTATTGGGTGTCAAAAGTACACAATTTTTCTATTGGGAATGCATTTGGACTAGTTTCGGCATTTATACAAACAAACGAGTGTGCATTTGATGCCCACTGGAACTTAAGCAAATAAAGACATATAACACGCTACTAGGACCATAAGAATGAGTACTCAAAAGATCAAAAGTTTATTGGGTTCCAAAAGTGCACAGTTTTTCTATGTGGAATCCATCTGGACTGTTTTAGGCATCATAAAAACAAACAAGCGTGCGTTTGGCAACCAATGGAACATAAGCAAATAAAGACATATAATGCGCTACTAGGACCATAAGAATGTGTACCCAAAAGATCAAAAGCTTATTGGGGTCAAAAGTACACTGTTTTTCTTTTGGAGTGCATTTGGACTGTTTTCGGCATTAATAAAAACAAACGAGTCTATGTTTGGCAACCATTCGCACTTTAGCAAATAAACACATATAATACACTAATAAGACCATAAGAACGAGTATTCAAAAGATAACAGGTGTATTAGCTGTCAAAAATACAAGGTTTTCCTTTTTGGAGTGTATTTGGACTAGTTTCGGCATTAATATAAACAAACGAGTGTTCATTTACATTGGAACTTAAGGAAAGAACCATATATATTGCACCACTAGAACCATAAGAATGAGTACTCCAAAGATCAAAAGCTTTTTAGGTGTGAAGGGTACACAGCTTTTCTAGTTGGAATGCATTTGGACTGGTTTCACCATTCACAAAAACAAATGAGCTTACATTTGTCAACCATTGAAACTTAAGAAAATAAACACATGTAATGCATTACTAGGACCACAAGAATGAGTACTTGAATGATAAAAAGATTATTGGGGGTCAAAAGTACACATTTTTCTATTTGGAGTGCTTTTGGATTGTTTTTTACATTAATACAAACAAACGAGCGTGTGTTTGGAAAACAATGAAACTTAAGCAAAAAAACACATATAACGCGCTAGTAAGACCATAAGAACGAGTATTCAAAAGATCAAAAGTGTATTGGGTGTCAAAAATACACAGTTTATCTGTTTGGAGTGCATTTAACACCCATTGGAACTTAAGCAAATAAACACATGTAATGTGCTACTAGAACCATAAGGATGAGTAATCAAAATTGTGGACATGGAAATTTTGTCGCATACAAATGATGCATCGCAAAGCTCCACGTGGCATATAACTCATCACAAATGAACAAGTCATCAATGACATGTGGCACAAATCAAGCAAAGGAAGTATAAAACTTCCCCAAAATTCGGGAATAAGGAACAATCCCCCTTAAATTCAGCTAGGGAATCCAAATTGATCATAAAACTAGAAAGAAAGCTAAAGTATCTTCATAAAACAAGTAAGAATTGAATATTGCTCACAAAATAGGCAACAAGATCCTTAAATTTGGCCAAGGGAGTAAAGTGGCTGAAATTAAGACACAAAACATGCCTAAAATCATCCCAAAGGCAAGCCTTGAGAAGCCTATAAATACAAGGTCATCCTACAAGCATAAGGGTTGAAAAAATCTCTACACAAAAGAACCTCTGCCAAACATTTGAAGCCTAATACGCTACCAAAGCTCTCTTCAAAGAACATTCAATCAAAGCCGAAGCTTTCTCTGGACCAAAGCCGAAGCACTTCCTTGAAGAATTAACAAGCTCTCGTGCCGATTCCTTCAAGACTTTGTTGTAAGCTTATAAACTTGTTGCAACGTTCGTTTCAAGATCAAGTCACCAAGAACCTTGAAGCAACAAAATCCCGCATCAAACACTACCTTTGCTGCACCCTTTGAGGTAAAGATCATCCACGCGTTGTTTTCAAGCTCAAAACTTGAAGCAATCGTTCAATTGTTCTTCCGAGATCAAGTCATTGCGACTATTGGATCAACAATCACACATCTACATCAAATTTGAAGACTCAATTAGAGGAAAAGTTGTAAACAGAGATTGTAATCTACAAATTCAAATCAATACAAATCTACTTTGTACACGTGTTCTCGTTTCATTCGATACAGAATTTTCGTGTTTACAAATTTGGCACGCCCAGTAGGACCTCTTTGCCTCTCATCTGTGTCTTCAAATCCGCAGAAAAAAGCACAAATGGCATCAAGGAAGGATCAAGCTATTCCTGCTACCAACGCGAAGAACAACGGCATCCTTGCCGCAAGTGGTGGCATTTTGGGTGTCATAACCAGAAGCAAAGCAAGAACTCTCTCTGCCGTGCCTTCCACCCCTCCATTAACTCTGCCGAAGGAGCAAGAACACCCGAAGGCGCCAATGGAAGAAAGCTCGAGGAGGTACTCTAAGTCTTTAACTTCTGACGTCGACCCAAACAGCTTATGTCCGGTAGCCATGCAAGTCATCACTACTGGCGCAACTTCCATCAAGGAGGAGCTGGCTTAAATGAGTGAAGCAATTGCAAGGTTGACAAGGACTGTGGAAGAGAATGACTTGCAAATTGCTACGCTCGTCAACCGTCTGGAAGCGCAGACGACTACAAAGCTAACCCGAAGGTTGACCCACCAAAGGAGGAAACCGACGAAAAGGAAGAGCCTCTGGTAAAGAAAGTCGAAGATAAGCTGAACTAAGCAACAACACTCATGGGATCTATCTCTATCCAATAGCTGCAGGAGATGATCACTAGCACCATCAAGGTGCAGTACCAAGGAAGCTCGCATGACTCCGTGTTGTACTGCCCTACTCAGATTGACATCTTGAGGATGCCAGGGGTTATCAGCTGCCAAAGTTCATGCAATTCGATGGAAAGGGCAATCCTAAACAACATATTGCCCATTTCATCGAAACTTGCAACAACGCTGGGATAGAGGGAGACTACCTCGTCAAGCAGTTCATGCACTCGCTGAAAGGTAATGCCTTTGACTGGTACACCAACCTCGAGTCGAAATTCATCAATAGCTGAGACCAGTTTGAAAGGAAATTCCTTAACAGCTTCTACAGCACGCGCCGCACCGTAAGCATGCTGGAGCTGATGAGTACAAAGTAATGGAATGATGAACCAGTCGTGGACTACATCAATAAATGGTTGTCATTAAGTCTGGATTGCAAGGATCGGCTTTCTGAAACCTTCGCCATTGAGATGTGCGTTCAAGGCATGCATTGGGGCCTACACTACATCCTCCAAGGCATCAAGTCGAGGACATTTGATGAACTGGCTACGCATTCCTATGACATAGAGCTGAGTATCGCCAACCATGGAAAAAAGGAGCCAATCATCGACTTCAAGAAGGATAAGGTGTTCGCTCTGAAGGTAGACAAGACTAAGAAGAAACCCGCCAAGGAAGCTTTTATCGTCAACAATACCCCCGTCAAAACCTTCCCTGTGCTCGTCAAGATCTCTTCCAAGAACAAAAAGAATGAGATAAAAATAGGTGAGCCTTCTCGCACCCAAGATAGGTACAATAACACCTTCCGGACTCTGACGTGGCCACAATGCTAGAAGATCTGTTGGAGAAAAAGGTGATCGAGTTACCTGAGTGCAAGCGCCCGGAAGAGATGAATCACGTTAATGATCTTAGGTATTGTAAATACCATCATATCGTGAGCCATCATGTTGGCAAATGCTTCGTCCTTAAGGAGCTCATCATGAAACTAGCACAACAAGGGCAGATCAAGCTTGACCTTGAAGACACGGCTGCAACACATACTACTACGATTGCGTTTGGATCCTTTCATCCCGGGCCTCTCCAAGTAACATCTGACCACTCCCGACCATGCTTAAGCTACACAGCACCTTCTGCACAACCATCACTTAGGGAAAGTGACCAAAATACCCCTATCAACGATGAAGAAGGGTGGACATTGGTGACCTACAAAAAGACAAGAAAGCCTAGACCACAAATCGTAAAACCAAAAGTGGAACAAACGAGAAAGCATCGCCGCAGCAATATTAAGAAGCCCAAGAAAAACGTAAAAGTTGCTAAGCCAATGTACGCTGGGGAACCTATAGAGCAAGAGCCAGATATTCCCGTCTCCTTGCACGAGTACTTCGTGAAGGAATTCTTCCAACAGTGCATTACTGCTGCCTGCCACATGGTTGAAGTAGAGATAGAAGAGCCTTCAAAAGACAAAGTTATCGTCGTCAAGGAAGAGAAAACTCCCACGTATGAAGAAAGCTTGGCGTCATACTTTAGCATCGAAGAGGTGCTACGATTGCCCAAAGAGATGCGAAGAGCACTACTAGCGGTCTTCGCGAGTCCCGACGACCACGAAGTGCAAGAAAGCAAGGACAACGGCTTGGAGCTTCAACCACATGAATACACCACATGCTGTGTCGCTCATGATGCAATCACCTTGATTGAAAAACACTTGCTCCTATGGTCAAAGCCTCACAACCATCCTCTCTTCGTCTCTGGGTACGTGAGAAATCTTATACCTTTGTTGATTCCTCTTTGCATAAGCAAAGGTTAATCACCCAATGAGAAGGGCTTCATTCCTTGCTTCTTAGCTTCATGGATTTCTTGGATGAGGATGGTAGAATGGATTAGAATGGATTCTCCAAGTTCTTAATATAGAGAACCTCTAATTTTTCCACACCAAGAAGAGCATTGATGAGGAGATGAGTGACCTAGAGGAAGGAAGATTGCTAGCTATATTCCTCTAGGGTGGTCGGCCTCTTAGAGAGCAAAGAGAGCTTTGTGCTTTCATCTTTTCTCCAAAAGAAACCCTAATGAAGAAAAGGCTATAAAGTCACATTTATACCTACCTTCATTGGAGTGGCAAACTTGTAATAAGTCCAAAACCCACTCCTTTACAACATGGCCGGCCTTAAGGGTTTATTGGGTTGTTTAGGCCTTTGAGAATCATTTGTCATTCAGTTGTTATACAACTTAAGTCAATGAGCTTGACGTTCGAAGCCCATTGGGCCTTGAGGCCCAAAACTAACCCAAGGTCTATAACGAACTTATTCGTTTGATTAATTAACATATTAATTAATCCTAGCCATAAATAATTAAACCATTTAATTATCCACACTCATCTCCATTGTTTCTTCAATCTCTACCTTACTCGGTGTACGATCCATTAGGTTTCTTTTAGCGAGGCAGTGGGCGATTAGAACTCTTCAAATCGATTGTGAATTGAAACTTACTTTCAGTTATCCCTTTAGTGATTACACACCTTTAGGGCTTCCATAAACCATGAGTGACACCTAGCAGTATGTCATAGCTACCCAAGCTAATCAAAAGAGGTGGACAACCTATTTAGTTTAGGATTACAATGCAATACAGTCTTTCTCTAACACAATACTCTTGACCACATTGTTTGGTTTGATAGTTTATTCATGTCTACTATCCAATGTGATTCATTCACTTATATGATTACCTTGAATGTGATTTGGAACAACTTCCTAAATCTCATTCATACTCTGATCAGAGATTCTTAATCATATCATAGAGTATTCTCCCTCAAACGGTTTGAAGGTTAGAGATCCCATGTTGCGCATTCACTTGCCTCCATGGCTAAGTGGGTTAACCTCAACTATGTCGTGGACACCCTCTGACGGAGTGACTTTGACATAGTCAAAGATCAAGGACCTAACCATAAGATAACTATGATGCCTCAGGTCAAATGACTACTTTGCATTATCCCAACCATGAGTTCTTATGTGACATGAGTATGAGAACTCTTTGTTGATCGTGTTCAATGGACTCATTCTCTATTGAGCACCTACATGTTTGTCTTGGTGTCAGTCACACCAATGACTCGAGACCAGTCAGTTTCGCTAAGATAAGACATAACACATACTGATCTTGACGGACTATCAATGCCCAATTGGCAATCCTATGATCAGGAACATTTAGGATATGTATACGAAAGAGAATGGTCACATGAATCTAACTTCTTTAGATCACATTCTCCCTATTGCATATTCCTTGGACTTATCGTTTAAGCATATAACATTTATATGAGACGACTTAAAACAATAATATATGCCCTTTATATTAAACTAGATTAGTTTAACATGTGAAATGTCCGTAAAGTATCATCATATGATTGGTTTTTGGGCACATTTCCAACACAAGTCGCCAAGACCCTTGAAGCAATGAAATCCCGCATCAAACATTACTTTTGCCGCACCCTTTGAGGTGAAGATCATCGACACGTTGTTTTCAAGCTCAAAACTTGAAGCAATCGTTCAATCATTCGTCCGAGATCAAGTCATTGCGACCCTTGGATCAACAATCACGCATGTACATCAAATTTGAAGACTTAATCAAAGGAAAATTTGTAAACAGAGATTGTAACCTACAAATTCAAACCAATACAAATCTACTTTGTACATGTGTTCTCATTTCATTCGATACAGAATTTTCGTGTTTACAAAAATATCAAAAGTTTATTCGATGTCAAAAGTACACAATTTTTCTAATCAGAGTGCATTTGGATAATTTTCAGCACTAATAAAAACAAATGAGCATTGTTTGGCAACCATTAGAATAAGCATGTAAACACATATATTGCGCTACTAGGACCATAAGAATGAGTATTGAAAAGACCAAAAGCCTATTGGGTGTAAAAAAATATAAAGTTTTTCCATTTGGAGTGCATTTGGACTATTTCGGCATTAATAAAAACTAACGAGCCTACTTTTGACACACATTGGAACTTAAGAAAATAAACACATCAAATGCGCTACTAGGACCACATGAATGAGTACTCAAATGAGCAAAAGATTATTTGGGGTTAAAAGGACACATTTTTCTATTTGGAGTGCATTTGGACTGTTTTCGACATTAATAAAAACAAACGAGCATGTGTTTGGCAACCATTGGAACTTAAGCCAAAAAAACACATATAACACGCTACTAGGACCATAAGAACGAGTATTCAAAAGATCAAAAGAGTAGTGGGTAAAAAAAATATACAGTTTTTCTATTTGGTGTGCATTTGACACCCATTGGAACTTAAGCAAATAAACACATATAATGTGCTACTAGAACTGACAAACCCTGACCTGAAAGTAGGGCGTGATGGCCGTCACGTGAGGGTGACATAACCATGTGCACAGTGCGGAAGCAAGATTAATCAGAAAGATACGAACGAATTAAAATCATGCAACCAGCAACCCAAATCAAGATAGTGTGCTAGTGCGAGAATTAAGTTGGTTTACACAACCAGAGCATAAATGGTCTACGTGCAGTCAAGCAGAAAGTACTAAATGGACTAAGTGAATTCTGTCAGAACGTTCGATGAGCTCCTCGTATACCACCAACGAACACTACCTAATACCTGGAGGGGCGAAAAACAGAAAGCGTAAGTGGGCAAAAACAAATCTTTTCAAAACCATTCTTTTCTCAAAAGTTATAACCCCTCTCCGTAAAACCTGTATAATTTCCCAAAAATAAAGTATATACTCATATATATAAATCTCGAAATCCTGCTGGAAAATATGTATGTATGCTATGCCAAAGTATCACAACTGAATGCCAAATCATAACTCTGTGAATGTGATTGAATACCAGATAATCAACTCAGCCCTCGACTGTATATGGCTCATAACAATCTCATTATATCATATAGCTCATAATCAACTCAATCATATTGTATATCCTGCACACACATCAATACCACCTCTAGTGGTCTGCACAATATCACTATATATAGAATAATATGCTCTAGTGCTACAATCACGTGAAGACTGTGCAAATGATTCGCGGGTCACCTACGAGTCGAACCTACCTATAGTGGTCTATTCGACAGGACTGTGCACCTAAGTTGGATCCAAGGCGAGCATGCAGTGCGGGAGGTGAACATCACGTGAAAGACTATGCCCCTAACTCTGGGCGGGAGCACTAATATCAAGGTGCATGTTTATGAGCTCTAATCACATCACATCACATCATTTATTCTCATCATAACCAGTATATAAACTTACCTGCCACTTACCTATACGTCCGCAGGACCATCATTATTATATGCAATCATTAATGCATAAATAAAATAAATAGATACTTTGCATGGCATTTCAAATCGTATAATTCTTTAAATTCATTTTCTGGGAAAAGCAAGTATATAGGTATATACGGAAAATAAAAGCCCACTCACTGATAAGTAGCCGGGTTGTGACCCCCGTGCCTAGCCTGGCTACGCTCGTCCTCCGGATAGGTCTCACCTATATGACAAGTCACTGAAATCACGTCAATTAACGCACATAATCGAAACCTTTGAAATAACTTCTCATACATTGCTCAATTTGGGTATATAAATATACGACAGTGATCTACACAATCTCATGATCATCCCCATATTTTTAAAATAATTTTTCACCTTCCCACGCACCCTCATGCGCCGACGAGTGCACGGACCTACGCACCCCCATGCGTGGCCACGTGACAGTCACACTGACAGCGTCAGTTAACGCCGTCAGGAATATTCTAGGAATATTCTGTCAAATTCTAACGGTAACTATTAAACTTAACTAACGGCGTTGGAATATTCCGTCCAACTTGACGGAATATTTTGTCGTCTTCAACCTTTGGAATCCGGCGACCATCGCCGTCGCCGGAAACTGGAGATTTTTAAAACTTTGATTTCTCACTCATTTTTCATCCAAATTTTATGCACTTTATATCAGAATGAAGCACTTAACTTGTAGAACACATTCATACTAATTTAAAGCTCTAAAAGTCACGGGATCTCACCGGGGAATTTCCACAAAATCCGGCCAAGCTTGAAATTCATGATCCCGACGTCCAAAACCACCAAACGACACACTCCAAGCTTCCTTAGGACCTCCTTAAGCTCCCTGTGAGCTTGAAATTTCCAAAAACATCCATAATTACATGTGCATGAACAGTGCACAAATCAGAGGTTATGAGAAACTAGGGTTTTTGAAGGTATCCTTACCTGAAATAGGTACCAATCAACTCATCTGAGCTTCACGAACACAATGGTGTGCTTCACACCTTCGATCTGTCACGTTTCCAAGGGTTTTTGGTGTTATCCGTACAAGAGAGAAGAGAGAGGGAGTGAGTTCGAGAGAGACAGAGAGAGAACACGGGTGAGGAGAGAGAGTGAAATGTGTATGGGTATTTGTGTGTGGTCCTAAAGCCACCAACCAAAACTAAGAAAATCTTAGTTCTAATTGGATCACCAATCCCAAATAATTAGACCAAATCATATCACACACACATCATTTAACGTCCGAGGGTATTTCCGTCTTTTCACATCCACCGTACAACATTTCCGGGACAGGCTGTCACAAGAACCATAAGAATGAGTAATCAAAATATCAAAAGCTTATTCGGTGTCAAAAGTACACAATTTTTCTATTCAGAGTGCATTTGGATAGTTTTCGGCATTAATAAAAACAAATGAGCGTGTGCTTAGCAACTAGTAGAATGATCATACAAACACATATATTGCTCTACTAAGACCATAAGAATGAGTACTGAAAAGACCAAAAGCCTATTCGGTGTAAAAAATACAAAGTTTTTGTTGTATTTGCACTGTTTCGGCATTAATGAAAACTAAGGAGCATGCGTTTGACACATATTGGAAGTTAAGGAAATAAACACTTGAGTACTCAAAATATAAAAAGCTTATTGGGTGTCAAAGTACATATTTTTTTCTATTCGATGAGCATTTGGAAAATTTTCGGCATATAAGAAAACAAATGAGCGTGCGTTTGACACCCATTGAAACTTAAGCAAAAAGAAAAACATATAATGCACAACTAGTACCATAAGAATGTGTACTTAGAATATCAAAATCTTTTTTGGGTGTCAAAACTACATAGTTTTCCTATTCTCAGTGCATTTATACTATTTTCGGAATTACTAAAAACAAACAACTGTGAGTTTGACACCCATTGAAACTTAAGCAAAAACAACACATATAAATTATAATGAGCTACTAGGACCATAAGAATAAGTATTGAAAAGATCAAAAGCTTATTGGGTGGCAAAAGTACAGAGTTTTTTTATTTGGAGTGCATGTTGACTGCTTTCAGCATTAATATAAACAGACGAATGTCCATTTGACACACATTGGAACTTTAGCAAATAAACACATATAATGCACTACTAGGACCACAAGAATGAGAACTCAAATGATCAAAAGCTTATTTGCTGTCAAAAGTACACAGTTTTTCTATTTGGAGTACATTTGGACAGATTTCGGCATTAGTATAAACGAACGAGTGCGCATTTGACACCCAATGGAACTTAAGCAAATAAAGATATATAATGCCCTACTAGGACTAGAGTAATGAGTAATCAAAAGATCAACAACTTATTCAGTTTCAAAACTACACAGTTTTTTTAATTTAATTGCATTTGGACTGTTTACAGCATTTGTCACACCACATCTCGGGCTCAACTCCACCGTAGCACGATATTGTCCGCCTTGGGCCCCGGCCACGCCCTCACGATTTTGTTCTGGGAACTAACACAAGAACTTCCCAGTGGATCACCCATCTTGGGAGTGCTCTCGCGCGCTACTTGCTTAACTTCGGAGTTCCGATTGAACCCGAAGCCAGTGAGCTCCCAAAAGGCATCCTGGCCTGAGCCCCTACCACAACCCGGGCACGCCTCCACCGTAGCACGATATTGTCCGCTTTGGGCCCGACCACGCCCTCACGGTTTTGTTTCTAGGAACTCACACGAGAACTTCCCAATGGGTTAAAGGAAAATTTGTGAAATACATGTTCATTTGAGCAACATCTATGGCATGCAATTAACAATTAAAGGTGGAATCATGCTTGTATGCACTCAAAACAAAACATTACCCATGAAATTCAGAGCCTAGTAGTTATGTGAACCAAGACTTAACTCAAGAACAAAGTGAGATGAGAAATCTTATACCTTTGTTGATTCCTCTTTGCATAAGCAAAGGCTAATCACCCAAGGAGAGGGCCTTCATTCCTTGCTTCTTAGCTCCATAGATTTCTTGGAAGATGATGGTTGAAAGGATTCTCCAAGTTCCCAAAATAGAGAACCTCTAATTTTTCCACACCAAGGTGAGCATTGATGAAAAGATGAGTGACCTAGAGGAAGTAAGATTGCTAGCTAATTTCCTCTAGGGTGGCCGGCCTCTTAGAGAGCAAATAGAGTTTTTTTTTTTTTTTTGTTCTCATCTTTTCTCCAAAAGAAACCCTAAAGATGAAATGGCTATAAAGTTGCCTTTATATCACCTCACAATGGAGTGGCAAACTTGCAATTAAGCCAAGTTCACTACCCCTTCTCTATATGGCCGGCCTTAAGGGTTTATTGGGCTTACAAGCCCTTTGTGTATTCAAGTTGTCATACAACTTGAGTTAATGGGCTTGACATTCAAATCCCATTGGGCCTTGTAGCCCAAAAACTAACCCGAGGTCTTTAACGAACTTATTCGTTTGATTAATTAACATATTAATTAATCCAAACCATAATAATTAAACCATTTAATTATCTTTACTCAACTCCGTTGTTTCTTTAATCTCTACCTTACATGGTGTACGATCCATTAGGTTTCTTTTAGCGAGGCAGTGAGCGATTGTTACTCTTAACGATCGATTGTGAATTGAAACTTACTTTCAATTCTCCCTTTAGTAATTATACACGTTTAGGGCTTCCACAAACCATGAGTGACACTTAGCAGTATGTCATGGTTACCCAAGCTAATCAGAAGAGGTGGAGAACCTATTCAGTTTAGGATTACAATGCAATACAGTCTTTCTCTAATACAATACTCTTGACCACATTGTTTGGTTTGATAGTTTATTCATGTCTGCTATCCAATGCGATTCATTTACTTATATAATTACCTTAAATGTGATTTGAAACGACTTCCTAAATTTCATTCATACTCTGGCCAGAGATTCTTAATCATATCATGGAGTATTATCCCTTAACGTTTGAAGGTTAGAGATCCCTTGTTGCCCATTCACTTGCCTCCATGGCTAAGTGGCTTAACCCCAACTATGTCGTGGACACACTCTGACGGAGTATCTTTGACACAGTCAAAGATCAATGACCTAACCACAAGACAACTATGATGCCTCAGGTCAAATGACTACTTTGCATTATCCCAACCATGAGTTCTCATGTGACATGAGTATGAGAACTCCTTATTGATCGTTTTTAGTGGACTTATTCTCTATTGAGCACCTACATGTTTGCCTTGGTGTCAGTCACACCAATGACTTGAGACCAGTCACTCTCCCTAAGAAAAGACATAGCACGTACTGATCTTGACGGACTGTTAATGCCCAATTGGCAATCCTATGATCAGGAACATTTAGGATATGTATACAAAAGAGAATGGTCTCATGAATCTAACTTCTTTAGATCACATTCTCCCAATTACATATTCTTTAGACTTATCGTTTAAGCATATAACATTTATATGAGACGGCTTAAAACAATAATCTAGGCCCTTTATATTAAACTAGATTAGTTTAACATGTGAAATGTCCGTAAAGTATCATCATATGATTGGTTTTAGGGCACATTTCCAACATGGGTCACCCATCATGGGAGTGCTCTCGCACACTACTCGCTTAACTTTGAAGTTTCGATTGAACCCGAAGCCAGTGAGCTCCCAAAAGGCCTCGCGCTAGGTAGAGATGGGAATATACATATAAGGCTCACATGATCCACTCCACTGGGCGATGTGGGATCTCACAGCATTAATAAAAACAAACGATCATGAGTTTGACGCCCAATCGAACTTTAGAAAATAAACACATATCACTACTAGAACCATAAGAATGATTACTCAAAAGTTCAAAACCTTATTGGGTGTAAAAAATACGCAGTTTTTCTATTTTCAGAGCATTAGGAATGCTTTCGACATTAATAAAAACTAACGAGCGTGTCTTTGGCAGCCATTGGAACTTAAGCAAAAAAAAACTATAATGCACCACTAGAACCATAAGAATGAGTGCTCAAAAGACCAAAAGTTTTTTTAGTGTTAAAGGTACACAGTTTTTCTATTTGGACTATTTTCGGCATTACTAAAAACAAACGAGCGTTCGCTTGACAACAATTGGAACTTAAGAAAATAAACATATATAATGCGCTACTAGGACCAGAAGAATGGGTACTTAAATATCAAAATCTTTTTGGGTGTCAAAATGACACAGTTTTTGTAATTTCAGTGCATTTAGATTGTTTTGGGCATTACTAAAAATAAATGACAGTGATTTTGAACTTAAGTGAATAAACACATGTAATGAGTACTGAAGAGATCAAAAGAATGATCAAAAGCTTATTGGGTGGCAAAAGTACATAGTTTTTTAATTTGGAGTACATGTGGACTGATTTCAGCATTATTATAAACAAACGGGTGTGCATTTGACACACATTGGAACTTGAGCAAATAAACACATATAATGCACTACTAGGAACATAAGAGTGAGTACACAAAATATTAAAAGCTTATTGGGTGTCAAAAGTACACTGTTTTTCTATTTGGAGTGCATTTAGACTATTTTTGGCATTCATAAAAACCAACAAGCTTGCGTTTAGCAACCATTGGAACTAAAGCAAATAAACAAAGATAATACGAAACTAGGACCATAAGAATGAGTACTCAAAAGATCAAACACTTATTGGGTGTAAAAAGTACACAATTTTTCTATTTTCAATGCATTTGGATTGTTTTCGGCATTAATAAAAACAAACCAACGTGAGTTTAATAGGCATTGGAAGTTAAGAAAATAAAAGCTTGTAATGTGCTACTAGGACCATAAGACTGAGTAATCAAAAGACCAAAAGTTTTTTGGGTGTCAAAAGTACACAGTTTTTCTATTTGGAGCGCATTTGGACTGTTTTCGGCATTAATAAAAAGAAACGAGTGTGCGTTTCACGACCATTGGAACTTAAGAAAATAAACATAGATAATGCGGTACTAGGACTATAAGCTCATTGGTTGTCAAAAGTAAACGGTTTTCTATTTTCCTTCCATTTGGATTGTTTTCATTGATTGGAACCTAAGCAAATAAACACATATAAGGGGCTACTAGGACCATAGAGCACTCAAAAGATCAAAAGAACACAGTTTTTCTATTTGGCCATTTTCCCTGTTTTAGGCATTAATATAAACAAACGAGGGTGTGTTTTACACCCACTGGAACTTAATCAAATAAATATATAAAATGCGCTTCTAGGACCGTAAGAATGAGTACTCAAAATACCAAAAGCTTTTTGGGTGTCAAAAGCACACAGTTTTTCTATTTGGAGTGCATTTGGACTGTTTTTGAAGTTAGTAAAAACAAACGAGCGTGCGTTTCACAACCATTGAAACTTAACCAAATAAACATAGATAATGCGGTACTAGCACCATAAGAATGAGTACTCAAAAGAGTAAAACCTTATTGGGTATCTAAAATACATAGTTTTTCTATTTTCATTCCATTTGAACTGTTTTCGGCTTTAATAAAAACAAACGAGCATGCATTTGACAGCCAATGGAACTGAAGCAAATAAACACATATAATTTTCAACTTGGATCATAAGAATGAGTAATCAATAGATCAAAAGCTTATTGGGTGTCAAAAGTACACAATTTTTCTTTTTTTAGTCCATTTGGAATGTTTTCGGTGTTAATAAAAATGAACGAGCGTGTGTTTGACAACCATTGGAACTTAAGAAAAAAAATACATATAATACGCTACTAGGATCATAAGAATGACTACTCAAAAGACCAAAAGCTTTTTGAGTGTCAAAAGTACATAGTTTATCTATTTTGAGCACATTTGGAGTGTTTTCAGCATAAATAAAAATAAACGAGCGTGTGTTTGACACCCATAAGAACTTAATAAACACTAATAATGCGACTAGGACCATAAGAATGACTACTCAAAAGATCAAAAGCTTGCTAGGTGTCAAAACTACACAATTTTTCTATTTGGTGTGTTATTTGGACTATTTTCTGCTTGAATAAAAACAAACAAGCGTGCGTCGGACAACCATCGGAACTTAAGGCAGTAAACATAGTTTTTCTATTTAGAGTGCATTTGGACTGTTTTCGACATTAATAAAAACAAAAGATCATGCGTTTGACAACCATTGGATTTAAGCAAACAAATATAAATAATGCGCTAATAGGACCACAAAAATATGTACTCAAAAAATCAAAAGCTTACTGGGTGGCAAATGTACTCAGTTTTTCGACTTGTAGTGCATTTGGGTTGTTTTTGGGATTAATAAAAACAAACGAGCAAGCATTTGACAACCATTGGAAATTAGGCAAATAAAAAAATACAATGCGCTACTAGGACCATAAGAATGAGTACTTCAAAGATCAAAAGCTTATTGGATGTCAAAAGTACACAGGTTTTATATTTGGAGTGCATTTCGTTTGTTTTCGGGATTACTAAAAACAAAAGAGCGTGTGTTTGACAACCATTAGAACGTAAGAAAATAAACACATATAA
The DNA here is from genome assembly GCA_024362995.1 of Heteromeles arbutifolia. Lineage (NCBI taxonomy): Eukaryota > Viridiplantae > Streptophyta > Magnoliopsida > Rosales > Rosaceae > Heteromeles > Heteromeles arbutifolia. The sequence goes on from JANCRC010000012.1 coordinate 23,639,873, forward strand.
TGCGCTACTAAGACCACAAGAATAAAATACTCCGAAGATCAAAAGCATATCGGGTGTTAAAACTACACACTTTTTTCTATTTTTAGTGCATTTAGACTGTTATCGGCATTAATTAAAACAAATGAGCATGCGTTTGACAGCCATTGGAACTTAACCAAATAAAAGCACATAATCTGCAACTAGAACTCAAAATATCAAAAGCTTATTGGGTTGCAAAAGTACAAAGTTTTTCCATTTGAGTGCATTTGAACTGTTGCCAGCATTAATAAAAACAAACGAGCGTGCGTTTAAGAACCATTGTAACTTAAGAAAATAAAAGCATATAATGCGCTACTAGGACCATAAGAATGAGTACTCAAAAGATCAAATGTTTATTGGGTGTCAAATGTACACATTTCTATTTGAGTGCATTTGGACAGTTGTCGGCATTAATAAAAATAAACGAGCGTGCGTTTGATAACCATTGGAACTTGGGAAAGTAAAAAGTATAATGCTCTAGTAGGACCCTAAGCATGAGTACTCAAAACCTTCAAAGCTTATTGGGTGTCAAAAGTACACAGTTTTCAATTCAGGGTGCATTTGGACTGTTTTCGACATTAATAAAAACAAACGAGCTTCTGTTTGACATCCATTAATAAAAACAAATGAGCTTCCGTTTGACAACCATAAAAGGATAGAATGCGCTACAAGAACCCTAAGAATGAGTACTCAAAATATCAAAAACTTATCGGGTGTCAAAAGTACATAGTTTTTCTATTTGGGGTGCATTTGGACTGTTTTCGGCATTAATAAAAACCAACAAGCATGCGTTTGACGACAATTGGAACTTAATAAAATAAAATCATAGAATGTGCTACACGAACCATAAGAATGAGTACTCATTGTTTGTTGGAAGTATGCCCACAAAGCCACTCATTTGATGTAATAGCTTTTGGAATACTTATTGTATTAAACTATTATATGTTCAATGAAGGGGAAAGCTTATCGTTAATCACTATTTATTGTATTATGTGTTTAAGCAATAAGGGAATCCAAGGAATGTATTTAATCTAAGAGAGAAGTGATCTAAGTAAGTTAGATTAACGAGACCTTTCTCTTATGTTCATTCCTAAAACTTTCCTAGCCACAGGATTGCCAATTGGGCATTGACAATCTGCTAAGGTTAGTATGTTTTATGTTAACTCAAGTGTGAGTATGACTAGTCTCAAGTCATTCAGTGTTGAACACTGAGATAAACACATAGGTGCTCAAAAAGTAATCGAGTACACTGAACAACGATCAAAATAGAGTTCGAACATACATGTCATGTAAGAACTCATAAGTTGCAATATGCAAAGTAGTCCTTTGACCTGAGGCATCATTGATGTCTAATGGTTAGGTCCTTGATCTTTGATTATGTCAAAGGCATTCCATTGAGAATGTCCACGGCATTGTTGAGGTCAAGCTATCTAGTCATGTAGGCATGTAAATGCACAACAAGGGATCTCTAACCTTCCATGGTGGAAAGAGAATACTTTGAGATATGATTCGAGAGTCTTTGGCCAAAGCATACGACTTAGGAAGAATGTTCCAAATCATTATTCAAATGAATCGTATAGAGAAGTATCACATTGGATAGTAGACATGAAACAAACTATCACTCAAACAATGTGATTAAGAGTATTGTATTAGAGAAGGATCGTATTGCATTGTAATTGTAATTGGATAGGTTCGCCAACCACTTCTACTTAGCTTGGGTAGCCATGACATACTGCTATGTGTCACTCATGGTTTGTGGAAGCCCTGAGGATTAGCAAACACTAATCTTCATCAAAGGGAGAATTGAAATGTTGTTTCAATTCACAATCGATCGTTAAGAGTAACAATCGCCCATTGCCTCGCTAAATGGAACCTAATGGATCGTAAACCGAGTATGGATCATTGTGAAGATATAAAAGAAATAGATAAGCAATTAAATAGTTTAATTGAGAATGGTCAATATTAATTAATTAGTTAATTAATCATACGAAAGGTTTGTATTGGGTTTTAAATTAGTTTCGGGCTTTCGAGGTCCAATGGGCTTTGGTCCATTAGCCCCATTAGGCTTAAGTTGTATGACAACTTAAATGAAATGGGGCATATGGCCCAATGTCAATAGGGAGCCGGCCTTGGTGGCCTTTGTGCTTAATTTCACTTATGCCACTCACTTGTGAGGTGGTATAAAAGTGACTTTATAGACAAAAGGTTATTAGGGTTCTTTGAGGAAAACTTTGGAGGCACTTTCTTTCCTCCTTCTCCATCAAAAGGCCGGCCCTGTAGGGGAGTTTTAACTAGCATCTAAAGCTTCCCTTTAGTCATCCATTTCATCTTCACACCTCATCCTTGGTGTGGAGACTTAGAGGCACCAAACCTTTGGTGTTTTTGGAGATCCTTTCCTCACATCCTCAAGGAGCAAAGGAGCATCAAAAGGAAGAAAATCACAAGGAAGATCCAAGGAGTGAGGAGGTGACTTGAAGGCCCTCCACTTGGGTGAATCCCTTGTGTAAACAAGGATGAGCTTCAAGGCTAATGAATCTCAAAATCCTTCCTTCTCTTTAATGTTGTTAAAGAGTCTTGTGGTTCACCATTCACTAGGCTTTGAAAGTCATGGGTTTTAGAATTGTTTTTGAATGCATGCCTACTTTAAAGTGTTATTAGTTTGCATATGTGTTCAAATGTTCTCACATTTTCTTAGCTAGGACAAATTTTTTCCTTCAAGTGGTATCAAGAGCCTAGGTCTAGTTTATGGTGAATCCTTTTGGGTTTTGTGTTTTTCATGGTTTGTGATTTAAATGTTGTAAATGTTACAAGCTTTGTTCTTGCTTTTTGAATATAAATTTTGCTTGAAAATTTAGCATCTCAAATGTTGTAGATGTAGTTCATTTAAGCATGAATATTGGAACTAAAATTTGGTGCCATGTATGTGGGGAAATTCAGCCAAATCCAAAGGGTGGATTTTTGGGTTCATGTTTGTCTTGTTAAAAGTGTTTTAAAGTGGCTTTTGGAACCCCCTATGTACCCTAGGATGTTAACCCTCTTTTGAGTAGTGAAAATTTGAGTTTTATTGAGTGAAAACATTCATGGAGCTCTTATGAGTTTTCATGTGTGTTCTTCAATGTTCTTGATGTTCTTACCAAGAACAAAAAGGTTTGGTTTTTTGATTCAAAGTGTTTGATGTTTTTCATAAAGTTTTGGTTTGTTATTGGTTGGTGATGGATGATTTGTATCATTATTATTTGACAAACTTACCCCTTACAACCCATACCAATCAAGCTTTTCAACCATGCCAATCAACTATTCAACCCATACCTTTCACCTTTTCAACACACTTTATGAAATTTTGAATTTTCAACAAAAACCAACCCATCCTCAACTACCTAAAACCGGCCACCCCTTAGTGGGGGTACTTTTGGGGCTTTTATGCAATTACATAAAGTTTTGATACTTTTGTGTATTTGCACTTTGACCCAAAAGTTTACGTTTTTACGTAAAGGCCCAAAATCACTAAAGGACAAATTGTTTTGCTCCTTTAATGAAGTTTTTGTAATTGTTAAAATTTTTGGGTTCTAGTTGTAAATACATGAAGTTGTGGACTTTTGTGTTTTTACAAAGTGACCCCAACAGGTTTGTGTTTTGCTTAGTGGCCCAATAGTTGAGGTCATTGTTTTTCGGCCCAAAATATGATGAGAACAAAATGGTTTTGTCTCTTTAATGAGAATTGGATTTTCATTTCATTTAGTTCCATTTAAATCAATTCTATGAATCCGAAAACCAATTGTTTAAGTTGCTTTCTTAGTTAATGTGATTGATTAAGAAAAGGGTGATTATGAACCAAAGGCCTCGATAATTGAGCTATGTGATTGGCCGTTTTACATTGTGAATGTTTGGGTTAAGTAGTTTAGATTTGAATGTAATTTGATTAGTTCAAATATGTTGTAAAAGGGCATAAGTCCTTCCAATTTGTTGTAAAAGGGCATAAGCCCTTCTCTTTATTTCAAGTACTCATTTTTGTTTATTTGTATGCAAATTGGAATAGTTGGGTCCAACGCCCAATAGGAAATGAAGGTTTAATTAGATTAAACGCGTAACTAAAATCAACAACTACCTACCTTAGACCCAAGGTCCAACACAAGGCTCGTGTTGGATCAAATCAAACGGTTCATAATCATCCTAAGTCGTTTTAATAAGATTAAAATGAATTTGATGTAGCCCAACATTACTCCCTCGACAAAACGAATATTAAGTTGATAAACAAGAGATGGTTTGAACATCTCTTCGTAGGCCTTCCACCATGATGGGCTCCAATCGTTTATGACTCATACACCGGCTTCACCCTATCATGGGGAAGTTCAAAGTACGTGCTTACCTTCAGGAGGAGTCCATATGAACATACATGATGTGGTGAGGTAGGCAACGAGGATGGCCAACATCATATCATTGTGAGGCTATTTTTGAACCCCTACACGAACTAGCATGGTGGGAATAACTTAACTAAGTGCAATGGTGCCAACATCATATCATTGTGAGGCATCATTCTCTAGAGGCCAAACAAGATGGGTAATTACAAGAGTTGTAAATGACTAAAGCGTTATTCTCTCATCATTATTGTTGCTAACCAACATCATATCATTGTGAGGTAGGCTTGGTAATGGTGAGTCTCCCATACCCCGCTAAGAGTTCAATATAACTCTCGGATTCCATTGAGGGATGTGGAATTTGCCAAAAATAGTGGGTGGTACTATTTGATTTAAGACCCAATCAAGTAGTTTTAAAATCAACAATAATATGATTTCTGTTATATTATGTAGTTAACGACATGCCTAAAATTATACCTACCATTATACTTGACAAAAAAGGCCTTAGGGGCCAACGTTTCCTTGCTTGGTATCATCACATTGAGAATGTCTCAAAGATGAATGACATATTGTATGTGCTCAAGCAATCCCCTCCTCATGTACCTCCTAAGAAATTAGCTTCAAAAGAGGATTGTCAAAATTATACAAGACACTTAGAGGATGACTTACAAGCCAAATGCTTAATCCTCACTTCACTTAGTGAGGAGCTTAAGAAGCTACATGAGCACATGGACACTTCTTGTGCCATGGTTAAAAGTTTGCATAAGATGCATGACATTAAGACAAGTAATGTACGATTCTCAAATGTTTGTAGTCTATTGAATGCCAAAAAGCCAAAGGGGACATCAGTCCAAAAACATGGACAAAAGATGGAAAAGATCTTTCTAGATCTTGAGAGTTTAGGAACTTCCATCGATGGGAAAATGGCCCAAGACTTTTTCCTTGCATCTCTCTCGGATGATTTCATTAAGTTTATAGTAAACTATAAAGTGAATAGATTCGATCATACTTTTATCGAGATGATTGACATGTGCTGTGAGTTTGAACAAAGTTTCAAAAATGACAGTGGGAGTGAGAATGCAATCACAAGGAAAAGGTTGCATAAGAAGAAGGCAAGAAAATCCAAAGGAACATGCTTTCATTGTGGAAAAGATGAACATTGGAAGAAGAAATGCAGGGTGCGCATTGCGAGCCTTATGACAAGAACTTTTGAAGGGACTATTTATGTCATAGAGAGTGCTTTTACAGTAAGCTCCAATTCCTGGATATTTGATTTAGGCGCTAGTCAACATATCTGCAATTCGTTGCAGGGACTAATAGGGAGCAGGACACTGCGCAATGGGGAGATGATTGTACAAATTGGGAATAGCACTAAGATCTCTGCAAAAGCAATAGGCACCTACATGCTTAAACTACCCTTTGGGGAAGTCTTGGAACTTAAAAATTGTTTATGTTTTCCTTCATGTATAAAGAATTTGATTTCTATCTATGCTTTTACGAGATGGGCACTCAGTATTGTTTGACAAAATGAGTTGCACTTTATACTTGAACGGTCGTATTATCTCTCATGGTAATATGATAGAGGGACTTTTTCACCTAGAGACAAGTAGTGGGATGCACTGTATTGAAAGGGGAATACCTCAAAACCCAAAAGGGCTAGAGAAGAAGTTAACCAATAAAAGATGTGGCATCTTAAACTTGGACATGTGAACCTTGATAAGATTCGCAAGATGTCGAAAGACGGATATTTCCACCTATTAGGTAATGACCAAATGGGTACTTGTGAATGTTGCTTGAAAGGGAAGATGACCAAATCTCCATTCACTGGGAAGAGAGAGCGTGCCACTGAAATTCTAGGGTTAATCCACACTAACGTATGTGGACTACATCGAGAGGAGGCTTCTCCTACTATATCACATTCACCGATGATCACTCTCAGTTTGGCTATGTGTATCTTATGAAGTACAAGTCAGAATCCTTTGAAAAGTTCAAAGAATTCAAGAATGAAGCTAAGAAGCAAACTGGGAAGCAGATAAAGATCCTAAGATCAGATCGAGGGGAAGAGTATCTAAGTAATGAATTCCTAGATTATCCTAAAGAGTGTGGAATAATATCACAGTGGACTCCACCAGGAACTCCACAACTTAATGGAGTTTCTGAAAGGAGAAATCGAACCTTGATGAACATGGTTCGTTCTGTGATGAGTTTCGCAAATCTACCAGTAACATTCTGGGAATATGCTCTATATACAGCAGCTTACTTGCTTAATAGAGTACCTTCCAAGTCAGTTTCACATACGCCCTATGAGATATGGCATGGAAGAAAGCCAAGTCTTAATCATATTAAGATTTGGGGTTGTGAAGCATATGTCAAGAAGCTTGAAGCTACTAAGCTTGAAGCGAGATCAGTTAGGTGCTATTTTGTGGGATATCCTAGAGAAACTATGGGATATGAGTTCTACCATCCTGACGACCAGAAAGTCTTTGTCCCCAGAACTGCTAAGTTTCTAGAGGATGAATTTGTTCTCAAATGAACTACAAGTAAAACGATGGAGATTAATGAGATTAATGATGAACCACAAACAAACACTCGACAAGTTGACTACTCTGTTCCCGAACCCCTAGCTCCACGTAGATTAGAACGGGTCAGCCGGCCACCTCAAAGGTATGGCTTGGATAATGACTTTGGGGAATTGCACCTTCTAGGTGACAATGACACAAATGAGGACCCTAGAGACTACACTGAAGCAATGTCCGACATTGATTCAAAGAGATGGCAAGAGGCCATGAAATCCGAGATGGATTCCATGTATCAAGATCAGGTCTGGAATCTTGTAGACCCTTCAGAAGGTATAGTACCTGTTGCGAACAAATGGGTCTTCAAGAGGAAGATAGGCGGTGATGGGAACGTGGAGACTTATAAGGCTAGACTAGTAGCCAAAGGTTACAGGCAACGAGAAGGAATTGACTATGAAGAAACCTTCTCTCTTGTAGCCATGATTAAGTCCATTCGGATTTTGCTTGTTATAGCTACCTACCATGATTATAAGATATGGCAAATGGACGTGAAGATGGCCTTTCTGAATGGCTACCTAGAGGAAGAGCTCTATATGACTCAACCCGAAGGTTTCATGTCCAAGTCTGAAAAGACTAAGGTATGCAAGCTTCACAGGTCCATTTATGGACTTAAGCAAGCCTCCAGGAGCTGGAATATTCGTTTTGACACAGAAATCAAATCGTTTGGTTTTACTCAAAACGAAGACGACAATTGTGTTTATCAAAAGGTCGTTGGCGATGCAGTTGTATTCCTAGTGTTATATGTAGATGACATATTACTATTCGGAAATGACACTGCAGTACTTTCTTCTGTAAAAGTGTGGTTGTCCAAAACCTTCCACATGACAGATTTGGGAGATACATCTTATGTGCTTGGGATAAAGCTCTATTGTGATAGATCTAGAAAATTAATTGGATTATCCCAATCTATGTACATAGATAAGGTGCTAAGTAGGTTCCAGATGGAACAATCTAAGAAAGGTCTTCTTCCTGTGAGACATGGAATTCACGTTTCTAAATCCATGAGACCGAAAACTCCTGAAGAGATACAGCAGATGAGTAAGATTCCTTATGCTTCCGCCATAGGAAGTCTCATGTATGCCATGATATGGACAAGGCCTGATATCGCATATGTTGTGAGTATTACTAGTCGATATCAATCTAACCCAGGATCAGAACACTGGGCAGCTGTCAAGACAATCCTTAAGTACTTACGAAGAACTAAGGACATGTTCTTCGTTTATGGAGGAGCGACAGAGTTGCGAGTGGAAGCCTATACAGACGCAGATTTCCAAACTGACGTCGATGATAAAAGTTCCAACTCTGGATATGTATTCACTCTACATGGTGGGGCTGTCAGCTGGAAAAGTAAGAAACAAGATGTAATTGTTGATTGCACGATAGAGGCTGAATATTTCGCTGCAGCTGAAGCCGGCAAAGAAGCGTTCTGGATGAAGAAGTTCATCAATGAACTTGGAGTGGTTCCAACCACTACGTCACCAGTAACTTTGTACTGTGATAATAATGGGGCGATAGCTCAAGCCAAGGAACCCAGGGCTCATCAAAAGAACAAGCATTTTGACAGACGCTTTAATATCATTAGAAGATATGCTGCCGAGGGGAAAGTCAACATCCTCAAAGTTTCCTCAGCCGATAACGTAGCAGATCCACTGACGAAGCCAATGTCTCAAATCCAACTTGACCGCCATGTGGAAAAGATAGGTATTAGATATATGGGAAGGTGGCTTTGAGTGCAAGTGGGAGATTGTTGGAAGTATGCCCACAAAGCCACTCATTTGATGTAATAGTTTTTGGAATACTTATTGTATTAAACTATTATATGTTTAATGAAAGGCAAAGCTTATTGTTAATCACTATTTATTGTATTATGTGTTTAAGCAATAAGGGAATCCAAGGAATGTATTTAATCTAAGAGAGAAGTGATCTAAGTAAGTTAGATTAATGAGACCTTTCTCTTATGTTCATTCCTAAAACGTTCCTAGCCACAGGATTGCCAATTGGGCATTGACAATCCGCTAAGATTAGTATGTGTTATGTTAACTCAAGCGTGAGTATGACTAGTCTCAAGTCATTTAGTGTTGGACACTGAGACAAACACATAGGTGCTCAAAAAGTAATCAAGTACACTGAACAACGATCAAAATAGAGTTCGAACATACATGTCATATAAGAACTCATAAGTTGCAATATGCAAAGTAGTCCTTTGAACTGAGGCATCGTTGATGCCTAATGGTCTGGTCCTTGATCTTTGATTATGTCAAAGGCATAATCAAATGAGAATTGGAGTTTTGGCCCAAAAGTTTGTGTTTTGCAATATAGCCCAATGGTTGAGGTTATTGCTTTTTGGCCCAAATTAGGTTGAGAACAAAATAGTTTTGTCTCTTTAAATGAGAATTGGATTTTCATTTCATTTAGCTCTATTTAAATCAATTCTATGGATACAAAAACCAAATGACAATGTTGCATTCAAATTTAATTAGTTAAAGCGTTAATTAATTAAAGAAAGGGTGATTATGAACCTAAGCCTACGATAATTGAGCTATATGAAAGGCCGTCTCAAATTTGTTTGAACCATGGGAATGTGTAGATTAATTTTGGTTGTAATTTGATATGATCAAATGTTGTAAAAGAGCATAAGCTCTTCTTTACTTTAAAGTAATTTGTTTTGATCAAATATTGTAAAAGAGCATAAGCTCTTCTTTACGTTGAAGTACTCCTTTCTTGTTTATTTGATATGCATGAAATTGGAGTAGTTGGGTCCAACGCCCAATAAGAAAAACACACCTTAATATGATTAAACGCGTAACTAAAATCAATCACGATCCCTAGACCGAGATCCAACACTAGGCTCGTGTTGGATCGAATCAAAGGTTCATAGTCATCCTAAGGCCCTAAGGTAACTATATAGTCTATCTATGAATGCAAAGCTTATGTTAGTAGTACCATATACTCTTGCTTTAAAAATCATTTTACAAGCTTAGTGGGAGTATCATATACTACTAAATCAATCAAATGGACCAATAGTTGTAATAGGACCAAAATTATTTTAATGAGATTAAAATGTATGCTTAAATGTGATGAGACCTAAAACCCTCAACCAAACCATTACTAAGTTGACAAGCGTGAGAGTGCTTTGAACACTCTTTCGTGGCCTTCCACTGTGGTAGGCTCCGATCGTTTGTGACTCATACACCGACTTCACCCTATCATGGGGGAGTACAAAGTGCGTGCTTACACTCAGGAGAAGTTCTATATGCATACATGATGTTGTGAAGGTAGGCAACGAGAATGATCAACATCGTATCATTGTGAGGTTGTTCTTGAACCCCTACTCGACCTTGCATGGTGGGAATGACTTAACTAAGTGCAATGGAGCCAACATCATATCATTGTGAGGCTTCATTATCTCGAGGCCAAATAAGATAGGTACTTACATTAGATGTAAATGAGCAAGCGTACTCTCTCATTATTATTGTTGCTAGCCAACATCATATCATTGTGAGGTGGGCTTGGTAATAGTGAGCCTCCCATACCCTACTAAGAGTTTTCTCCAAAACTCTCGAATTCCGATGAGGGATATGGAATTTGCCGAAAATAGTGGGTGGTGCTATTTGATTTAAAGACCCGAATCAAATGGCTTAAACTCAATCAATTTATATTTGTTATGTATTTGTTTACCGATATATTTGCAAACGCTATCCAAAACTTGACAAAGAAAAACTTTAGTTTCTGGACTTAGTACCACAATCCCATCGATTGTCTTGAATGGATTGTATTTGTACCTAAGTAGTCTCATCCTCACAATCTTCCTATTGATAATGTATCATTGGAAGAATATGGTAGATAAGTCTATCATAAAGAGGACAACACTTTTAGTATCATAATTCTTCAATTACAAATTGTTGTTTGAAGAAATAAGAGTTGCTTTGAACAACTCTTAGATAAATGCAAACCCTAGTGCTTGTTTCTTTGTTACATGAACAAGGAACTTGAGAAGTAGGCACAAGGACATGGACACTTCATGTGCCATGATTCTTCACTTACAAATTGTTGTATGAAGAAATTAGAGTTGCCTTGAACAACTCTTGAATGTTTGTAATGTTGTTTAGAACAAGATGGTTGGTTGACAAAAATAGTCCATCAATATGGACTTATGATGATTTTGAATCATTGAGTGTTGAAGTGTTAAACCACTTCACGAGACGGAAACTAGACAAGGACTTCACCTATGAGTCCCTAGCCAAATGGTTCACTAAGTTTATAGTAAACTATATGGGGAACAATAACCGTACGCTCTCCAAATTGTTTGATGTGTTTAACACAATTGAAATAAGTTTCAAGAGAGATAGTGGGAGTTTGGGGACCATGACTATTGTAGTCAAGGGAGAAGTCAAATGAAGGAGGCAAAATAACTCCAAGGGAACAAACTTTCTTTATGAAATGATGGACATTGGAAGGGGTATATGCAAGAAATGTCTTGCAAGTGTCAAGAACACACTTTTCGAAGGTGTTGTAAATTGTTCTTGAATAGTTCAAAACAGTTGATTCTTCTACTTGAATGCTTGATTCCGTATTAGTAACTATGTTTTTACAATCATTGTAAAAGTGTGGCTAATAAGAAGTAGAAGATTAATGAGAGAAGAGAAAGTACTTCACATTCGGAACGTGAATAAGATATAGATCTCTGCAAAAGCAAATTGTACTTGCTTCCTCATATGAACTACCAAAGATAATTGGAAAAACAAAGATTGTCTTTACATCCCAATTTGAATAAGGAACTTAATTCCGTCACTATAAGAGATGATTGGATTATTGTAATCTAATTGATTGTCTCTATAGTAGAGATAATGTGCTAGTGTTAACTGTTTATAATATGACGATGCTTAAAACCCAAAAGGTTGCAAGGTAGTGACTAATCCCAACTTAGTTGTGACACCTCTAAAAACATAAATTACGAGTTGGTCATAGATGGATGCTTTGGATCGTTAGATTCGGAACCAATACCTTCTTGTTAAAATTGTATAGAGGCGAACTGTTCGAATCTTTATTCTTTTGGAAAGAAGAAAGAATCACAAAGTTGCTAAGGTTAATTCACTTAGATGTTAGTGGCATTTGTCCACAACATAATACTACTCATGTTGTATGACATTCACCGAAGATCGCTCTCGGTTGGACTATCTTTTATTTTGAATAAACAAAAGTCTGAATACTTTGCAAAAGGTTTCAATGAATTCAAGAATGTAAGTTGATGAGTAAGACGTCTAAAGTATATACCTCCTTAGATTTGATCCAAGGAAATATAACACTTTAGAAGAGTTTCCTTGATAGAAATCAAGGAAAGTAGCATCATAAGATAACGGATTTCTCCATTAGGAGAAAAATGAACTTGAATAAGATTTAGTTCATTGGATGTTATCAATTACCCATATATAGGATATATACTTCTAAGACAATATGATTGTCAATTAGAAGATCTTCCAAAAAATTTCATGACTCCATAGGATGTTGTTGGAAAGAAAGACAAGTCTTAATCGTGTTAAGATTTGGGGTTGTGTGCTAATAAGCAATATTTGTTTGAGAACAATCTTGTGTGATATCCTTAAATTAACCTTTGGATATTAGTTCTATAAACCAACTGACAAATGTTGTTTGTTGGGTAGTTCATTATAATCCTACACTAGGATTTACCTAAGATAGGGCCAATGAACCAAGATAGAACTCAAAGAATGGGTTCTTTGAGAGACAAGATGATAATCAACAAATATAACAACCTAGTTCCTACACCACTAGCTCCAAGGTAGTCAAGAAGGATCTATAAACCATCTCAGTTGAATGGTTTGAACTTTATGACTATGTCATAGAGTTACACCTCTTAATTCGAAAGAAATAAGAATGAAAATCCTTATGACTACATTGAGTGTATATACGACATATACTCAAGGAAATGGTATAGTACCATTTGACCCGAAATAATGAAACCTTTAAAGCTAATTGGTAGCTTAAGGTGATTACAATCAAGGGGATTGGTTGACTTGGAAGAAACCATCTTTGACGTAGTCTTGGTTTCTATTAATTCGAAGTTAGCTAGCTACAACTAAACGGTGATTCAATGTTTCGACATAATATGGGTTTCTAAAACCATTACCAAGATAGTCTTGGTAATATATGTCTAAAACTAAGAATCACAAGACGTGTAAGTTGTAAAGATCCATCCATCATGAATCTTAGCAAGCTGGTGGGAGCCATAAGCGTCTTATGAGACAAAGATCAAATCGTTTGATTTCTCATAAAGATGTAAATGTATCTTTTGTTTACTAGGTTTACAAAAGATTAGTGGGAGTTAATAATATTCCTAAATTTGAACATATATATGATATATGAAGTTTAGGAATTCTTCTTCGTTAAAGTAATGACTTTAAACATTCTATAATGATAGAATGTATATGGGAGACATAGTCTATATACATGGGATGGAAATCTATAATAATAGATTTCAGTATATAATTTGATTATATCAATCCCTAATGATAGACAAAAGATGCTAGGAAATTTCTCATGTGAGGATAAACTTCAATCAGAATGACAATTCTAGTGAGACTAGGAAGTTGCTCTTCTCAAAGGGAACGTACCCTTTGACTCCCAAAGAAATAATGCGTAAATAGAATCCTTTATGTACAAGCAGAAAGGTGATTTACGTATTTCATATTGTATGAAAAACATTGATATGAATTGTACCAAGATCGGTACAAGACGATATCAATGCAATCCCAGGATCAGAACCATGGCAACTGTTGAAGGAAAATTTGTGAAAAACATGTTCATTTGAGCAACATCTATGGCATGCAATTAACATTTAAAGGCGGAATCATGCTTGTATGCACTCAAAACAAAACATTACCCATGAAATTCAAAGCCTAGTAGTTATGGTGAACCATGACTCAACTCAAATCTTAAAGAAAGGAGTTGAGAAACTTTTATACCTTTGAAGCACCTCTTTGCTTAGCAAAGGTTAATCACCCATGTGAGGGCCTTCTTTCCTTTGTCTCCTTGCTCCTTGGCTCCATGGATATGGATGGTAGAATTGATTCTCCAAAAGTCCCCAAGGTAGGAGACCTCTAATTTTCGACACCAAGGATGGTGAAGGAAGAAGATGAGTGACCTTGGAGGAGGAAGGATTGCTAGCTAATCCCCTCCAAGGGGGCCGGCCTCCTAGAGAGAAAGGGAGAGAGATGTTCTCTCCAATTTTCTCCAAAAGAAACCCTAATGATGAAATGGCTATAAAGTTGCCTTTATACCTCATCACAATGGAGTGGCAAACTTGCAATTAAGCCAAGTTCACTACCCCTCTCTATATGGCCGGCCACTTAAGGGTTTATTGGGCTTTCAAGCCCTTTGTGTTTTCAAGTTGTCATACAACTTGAGCTAATGGGCTTGACATTCAAATCCCATTGGGCCTTGCGGCCCAAAACTAACCCGAGGTCTACAACGAACTTATTCGTTTGATTAATTAACATATTAATTAATCCTAGCCATAAATAATTAAACCATTTAATTATCCTTACTCATCTTTGTTATATCCTTCAATCATTACCTTACACGGTGTGCGATCCATTAGGTTCCTTTTAGCGAGGCAGTGGGCGATTAGAACTCTTACTAATCGATTGTGAATTGAAACTTACTTTCAATTCTCCCTTTAGTGATTATACATCTTTAGGGATTCCACAAGCCATGAGTGACACCTAGCAGTATGTCATGGCTACCCTGAAGGAAAATTTGTGAAAAACATGTTCATTTGAGCAACATCTATGGCATGCAATTAACAATTAAAGGCGGAATCATGCTTGTATGCACTCAAAACAAAACATTACCCATGAAATTCAAAGCCTAGTAGTTATGGTGAACCATGACTCAACTCAAATCTTAAAGAAAGGAGATGAGAAACTTTTATACCCTTGAAGCACCTCTTTGCTAAGCAAAGGTTAATCACCCATGTGAGGGCCTTCTTTCCTTTGTCTCCTTGCTCCTTGGCTCCATGGATATGGATGGAAGAATTGATTCCAAAACTAACCCGAGGTCTAAAACGAACTCATTCGTTTGATTAATTAACATATTAATTAATCCTAGCCATAAATAATTAAACCATTTAATTATCCTTACTCATCTTCGTTATATCCTTCAATCATTACCTTACACAGTGTGCGATCCATTAGGTTCCTTTTAGCGAGGCAGTGGGCAATTAGAACTCTTACTAATCGATTGTGAATTGAAACTTACTTTCAATTCTCCCTTTAGTGATTATACATCTTTAGGGCTTCCACAAGCCATGAGTGACACCTAGCAGTATGTCATGGCTACCCAAGCTAATCAGAAGAGGTTGGAGAACCTATTCAGTTTGGGATTACAATGCAATACGGTCTTTCTCTAATACAATACTCTTGACCACATTGTTTGGTTTAATAGTTTATTTATGTCTACTATCCAATGTGATTCTCTTAATTATATGATTACCTTGAATGTGATTTGGAACAACTTCCTAAATCTCATTCATACTCTGGCCAGAGATTCTAAATCATATCATAGAGTATTCTCCCTCAACGTTTGAAGGTTAGAAATCCCTTGTTGTGCATTCACTTGCCTCCATGGCTAAGTGGCTTAACCCCAACTATGCCGTGGACACCCTCTGATGAAGTGACTTTGACATAGCCAAAGATCAAGGACCTAACCACAAGACAACTATGATGCCTCAGGTCAAAGGACTACTTTGCATTATCCCAACTAGGAGTTCTCATGTGACATGAGTATGAGAACTCCTCATTGATCGCGTTCAGTGGACTCATTCTCTATTGAGCACCTACGTACTTGTCTTGGTGTCAGTCACACCATTGACTCGAGACCAGTCACTCTCCCTAAGAGAAGACATAGGACGTACTGATCTTAACGAACTGTCAATGCCCAATTGGCAATCCTATGATCAGGAACTTTTAGGATATGTATTCGAAAGAGAATGGTCTCATGAATCTAACTTCTTTAGATCACATTCTCCCTATTACATATTCCTTGGACTTATCGTTTAAGCATATAACATTTATATGAGACGGCTTAAAACAATAATCTTTGCCCTTTATATTAAACTAGATTAGTTTAACATGTGAAATGTCCGTAAAGTATCATCATATGATTGGTTTTAGGGGACATTTCCAACAATCTCCCACTTGCACTTGAGCCAATCAGCTTGGTCATCAGTGATGATACCTCTTCTGTAGTCATTTCAAAAATGGCTGAGTAGTAGGCCTAGACAATGGATATCTAAATGTTATCCATAGAAGCAACCTTGAGAATAACAACATCACCATTATACATGATTCTTAATCATGTGGTTCAGTCTCTCATTTGAGTTCGGATCTGGATGAGACCTTGATTCCCTGGCTTGAGCTATCGCCCCATTAGTCTCTTAGTGTCGGCACACTACAGACACTTTCTGGTTGGAACCGAATGGAGAGTTCATAAATGAACTTTCCCATCCAAACAACATTGTTGTAAACTTCTATATGGCGATATATATTTTGCATTCATGATGGAAGACACTAAAGTCATTACCTTTAATGTTTCCACCCAAATATTTCTTCAGTCATAATAAAGAGATATCCAATTATCTTTTCATTCAAAATGAAGAGACATCCAATGATGGATACGATATTGGATTCATAATCTAATACTTTTACGCTTCCATTGCGTTACTCTAATTCTTCCTCATTCTTGAGGAATCTATCCTTTAGTATTTCTTAAATACATAAGGACTCACTTGACAGTTGCCTAGGTTCTGATCCTGGGCTTGCATTGATATCGTCTTGTACCAATCTTGGTACAACTCATATCAACGCTTTTCATACAATATGAAATACATAAATCACCTTTCTGCGTACGCATAAAGGATTCTATTTACGCATTAATTCTTTGGGAGTCAAAGGGGTACGATCCCTTTGTGAAGAGCAACTTCCTAGTCTTACTAGAATTGTCCTTCTGACTAAAGTTTATCATCATATGGGAAACTTCCTAGCATCTTTTGTCTATCATTAGGGATTGATATAATCAAATTATATATACTGAAATCTATCATTATAGATTTCCATCCCATGTATATAGACTATGTCTCCCATATACATTATATCATTATAGAACGTTTAAAGTCATAACTTTTAACGAAGAAGAATTCCATTCATTTCTAAAATTAATATATCATATATATGTTCAAATTTAGGAATACGATTAACTCCCACTAATCTTTTGTAAACCTAGTAAACAAAAGATTCATTTACATCTTTATGAGAAATCAAACGATTTGATCTTTCTCTCATAAGACGCTTACAGCTCCCACTAGCTTGCTAAGATTCATGATGGATGGATCTTTACAAGTTACACGTCTTGTGATTCTTAGTTTTAGACATATATTATCAAGACTATCTTGGTAATGGTTTCGGAAACCCATATTATGTCCAAACATTCAATCACCATTTAGTTGTAGTTAGCAATCCTCGAATTAATGGAAACCAAGACTACGTCAAAGATGGTTTCTTCCAAGTCAACCAATCTCTTTGATTGTAGTCACCTTAAGCTACCAATTAGCTACGAAGGTTTCATTATTTCGGGTCAAATGGTACTATACCATTTCCTTGAGTAAATGTTGTATATACACTCAATGTAGTCATAAGGATTTTCATTCTTATTTCTTTCGAATTAAGAGGTGTAACTCTATGACATGGTCATAAAGTTCAAACCATTCAACTGAGACGGTTTATAAATCCTTCTCAACTACATTTGGAGCTTGTGGTGTAGGAACTAGGTTGTTATATTTGTTGATCATCATCTTGTCACTCAAAGAACCCATTCTTTGAGTTCTGTCTCTCGTTCATTTGCTCTATCTTAGGCAAATCCTACTGTAGGATTACAATGAACTACCCAGCAAATAACATTTATTAGTTGGTTTATATAAGTGATATCCAAAAGTTAATTTAAGGATATCCCACAAGATTGTTCTCAAACAAATATTGCTTATTAGCACACAACCCCAAATCTTAACACGATTAAGACTTGTCTTTCTTTCCAACTACATCCTATGGAGTTATGAAAATTTTGGAAGATCTTCTAATTGACAATCATATTGTCTTAGAAGTATATATGTCCTATATATGTGGGTAATTGATAACATCCAACGAACTAAGTCTTATTCAAGTTCGTTATTCTCCTAATGGAGAAATCCGTTATCTTATGATTCTACTTTCCTTGATTTCTATCAAGGAAACTCTTCTAAAGTGTTATATTTCCTTGGATCAAATCTAAGGAGGTAAATACTTTAGACGTCTTACTCATCAACTTTCATTCTTGAATTCTTTGAAACCTTTTGCAAAGTATTCGGACTTTTGTTTATTCAAAATAAACGATAGTCCAACCGAGAACGATCTTCGGTGAATGTCATACAACATGAGTAGTATTATGTTGTGGACAAGTGCCACTAACATCTAAGTGAATTACCCTCAACAACTTTGTGATTCTTTCTTCTTTCCAAAAGAATAAAGATTTGAACATTTCGCCTCTATACAATTTTAACAAGAAGGCATCGGATCCGGACGTAACGATCCAAAGTATCCATCTATGACCAACTCATAATTTATGTTTTTAGAGGTGTCACAACTAAGTTGGGATTAGTCACTACCTTGCAACCTTTTGGGTTTTAAGCATCGTCATATTCTAAACAGTTAACACTACCACATTATCTCTACTATAGAGACAATCAATTAGATTATAATAATCCAATCATTGATTAATAAAGAACAATGTTTTGTCAAACAAAACATTCATCCATATCTTATAGTGACGGAATTAAGTTCCTTATTCAAATTGGGATGTAAAGACAATCTTTGTTTTTCCAATTTCTTTGGTAGTTCATATGAGGAAGTAAGTACTATCTGCTTTCGCAGAGATCTATATTTGATTCACGTTCTGAATGTGAAGTACTTTCTCTTCTCTCATTAATCTTCTACTTCTTATTAGCCACACTTTTACAACGATTATAAAAACATAGTTACTAATACGGAATCAAGCATTCAAGTAGAAGAACTAACTGTTTTGAACTATTCAAGAACAATTTACAACACCTTCGAAAGGTGTGTTCTTGACACTTGCAAGACATTTCTTGCATATACCCCTTACAATGTCCATCCTTTCATAAAGAAAGTTTGTTCCCTTGGAGTTATTTTGCCTTCTTCATTTGACTTCTCCCTTGACTACAATAGTCATGGTCCCTAAACTCCCACTGTCTCTCTTGAAACTTATTTCAATTGTGTTAAACACATCAAACGATTTGGAGAGCGTACGGCTATTGTTCACTATATAGTTTACTATAAACTTAGTGAACCATATGGATAGGGACACAAAGGTGAAGTCCTAGCCTAGTTTCCCTCTCGTGAAGTGGTTTAACACTTCAACACTCAATGATTCAAAATCATCATAAGTCCATATTGATGGACTATTTTTGTCAACCAACCATCTTGTTCTAAACAAGATTACAAACTTTCAAGAGTTGTTCAAGGCAACTCTCATTTCTTCATACAACAATTTGTAAGTGAAGAATCATGGCACATGAAGTGTCCATGCCCTTGTGCTTACTTCTCAAGTTCCTTGTTCATTTAACAAAGAAACAAGCACTAGTGTTTGCATAAACTAAGGGTTGTTCTAAGCAACTCTTATTTCTTCATACAACGATTTGTAAGTGAAGAACTATGACACAAAAAGTGTTCATGTCTTTGTGCTAATCTTCATAAGTTCCTTTGTTCATACAACAAAGGAATAAGCATTGGTTGTTTGTGTTGTCCTCTTTATGATAGACTTATCTAAAATGTTCTTCCAATGGTACATTATCAATAGGAAAATTGTGAGGATGAGACTACTTAGGCACATATGCAATCCATTCAAGACAATCTATGGGATTGTGGTACCAAGTCCGGAAACTAAAGCCTTTGGCTTTTCTTTGTCAAGTTTTGGATAGCGTTTGCAAATATATCGGTAAATAAATACATAACAAATATAAATTGATTGATTTTAAGCCATTTGATCCGGGTCTTTAAATCAAATAGCACCACCCACTATTTTCGGCAAATTCCATATCCCTCATCGGAATTCGAGAGTTTTGGAGAAAACTCTTAGTAGGGTATGGGAGGCTCACTACTACCAAGCCCACCTCAGAAGAATATCATATTGGCTAGCTTTAATAATAATGAGAGAGTACACTTACTCATTTACATCTCATGTAAGTGCCCATCTTGTTTGGCCTCTAGAGAATGATGCCTCCGAAGAATATCATATTGGCACCATTGCACTTAGTTAAGTTATTCCCACCATGCCAGTTCGTATAGGGGTTCAAGAATAGCCTCAGAAGAATATCATATTGGCCATACTCGTTGCCTACCGTCACAACATCATGTATGTATATAGAACCCCTCCTGAGTGTAAGCACATACTTTGTATTCCCCAGAACTGGGCGAAGACGGTGTACGAGTCACAAACGATCGGAGCCTACCATGGTGGAAGGCCACGAAAGAGTGTTCAAAGCACTCTCACGCTTGTCAACTTAATAATGGTTTGGTTGAGGGTTTTAGGTCTGATCACATTTAAGCATACATTTTAATCTTATTAAAACAATTCGGTCCTATTACAACTATTGGTGCATTTGATTGATTTAGTAGTATATGATACTCCCACTAAGGTTGTAAAACGGTTTTTAAAGCAAGAGTATATGGTACTACTAACATAAACTTTGCATTCATTGATGGACTATATAGTTACCTTAGGGCCTTAGGATGATTATGAACCTTTGATTCGATCCAACACGAGCCTAGTGTTGGATCTCGGTCTAGGGATGGTGATTGATTTTAGTTACGCATTTAATCATATTAAGGCGTGTTTCTCCTATTGGGCGTTGGACCCAACTACTCCAATTTCATGCATATCAAATAAACAAGAAAGGAGTACTTCAAAGTAAAGAAGAGCTTATGCTCTTTTACAACATTTGATCAAAACAAATTACTTTAAAGTAAAGAAGAGCTTATGCTCTTTTACAACATTTGATCATATCAAATTACAACCAAAATTAATCTACACATTCCCATGGTTCAAACAAATTTGAGACGTCCTTTCACATAGCTCAATTATCGTAGGCTTAGGTTCATAATCACCCTTTCTTTAATTAATTAACGCTTTAACTAATTAAACTAGAATGCAACATTTTCATTTGGTTTTTGTATCCATAGAATTGATTTAAATAGAGCTAAAAGAAATGAAAATCCAATTCTCATTTAAAGATACAAAACTATTTTGTTCTCTTCTAATTTGGGCAAAAAAGCAATAACCTCAACCATTGGGCTATTTTGCAAAACACAAACTTTTGGAGTCACTTTGTAAAAACACAAAAGTCCAATACTTCATGTAATTACAACTAGAATCCAAAAATTTCAACAAATGCAAAAACTTCATTAAAGGAGCAAAACAATTTGTCCTTTAGTGATTTTGGGCCTTTACATAAAAACGTAAACTTTCGGGTCAAAGCACAAATACACAAAAGTATCAAAACTTTATGTAATTGCATAAAAGCCCCAAAAGTACCCTACTTAATAGGGTGGCCGGTTTTGGTAGTGAAAAAGGAGGGGGGGGAAAGGTTTTGGTGAAAAATTCAAAATTTGAAAGTGTTTTGAAAAAGTTGATAGGTAGGTGTGGAAAAGTTGATTGGTATGGGTTGTAAGAAAATGTTTTGTCAAACAATAAAGACATAAAACATCCATCACCAATCATCCATCACCAATAAAAAATAAACCAAAACTTTATGAAAAACACCAAACACTTTGAATCAAAACTCCAAACCTTTTTGTTCTTGATAAGAACAACAGGAACATTGAAGAACACACATGAAAACTCATAAGAGCTCCATGAATGTTTTCACTCAATAAAACTCAAATTTTCACTACATAAAAGAGGGTTAACATCCTAGGGTACTTAGGGGTTCCTAATGTCACTTTAAAACACTTTTAACAAGACAAACATGAACCCAAAAATCCACCCTTTGGATTTGGCCGAATTTCCCTAAAAACATGGCACCAAATTTTAGCTCCAAAATTCATGCTCATATGAACTACATCTACAACATTTGAGATGGCAAATTTTCTAACAAAATTTACATTCAAAGAAGCAAGAATAAAGCTTGTAACAATTACAACATTCAAATCACAAACTATGAACTACAAAACCCAAAAGGATTCACCAACTACTAGACCTAGGCTCTGATACCACTTGAAGGAAAATTTGTGAAAAACATGTTCATTTGAGCAACATCTATGGCATGCAATTAACAATTAAAGGCGGAATCATGCTTGTATGCACTCAAAACAAAACATTACCCATGAAATTCAAAGCCTAGTAGTTATGTTGAACCATGACTCAACTCAAATCTTAAAGAAAGGAGTTGAGAAACTTTTATACCTTTGAAGCACCTCTTTGCTTAGCAAAGGTTAATCACCCATGTGAGGGCCTTCTTTCCTTTGTCTCCTTGCTCCTTGGCTCCATGGATATGGATGGAAGAATTGATTCTCCAAAAGTCCCCAAGGTAGGAGACCTCTAATTTTCGACACCAAGGATGGTGAAGGAAGAAGATGAGTGACCTTGGAGGAAGAAGGATTGCTAGCTAATCCCTTCCAAGGGGGCCGACCTCCTAGAGAGAAAGGGAGAGAGATGTTCTCTCCAATTTTCTCCAAAAGAAACCCTAAAAGAATTTTGGCTATAAAGTTCTTTATATAGTCCCTTCAATTAAGTGACTAAAAGAACCACAAACCCTTTTCTTCTCTATATGGCCGGCCTCCTTAAGGCTATGGGCTGTTTGGGCCCTTTTGGGTATTTAGTCAATAAGTTGTCATACAACTTATGTTAATGGGATTTACATTCGAAGCCCATTGGGCATTGAGGCCCAAAACTAACCCGAGGTCTAAAACGAACTCATTCGTTTGATTAATTAACATATTAATTAATCCTAGCCATAAATAATTAAACCATTTAATTATCCTTACTCATCTTCGTTATATCCTTCAATCATTACCTTACACGGTGTGCAATCCATTAGGTTCCTTTTAGCGAGGCAGTGGGCAATTAGAACTCCTACTAATCGATTGTGAATTGAAACTTACTTTCAATTCTCCCTTTAGTGATTATACATCTTTAGGGCTTCCACAAGCCATGAGTGACACCTAGCAGTATGTCATGGCTACCCAAGCTAATCAGAAGAGGTTGGAGAACCTATTCAGTTTGGGATTACAATGCAATACGGTCTTTCTCTAATACAATACTCTTGACCACATTGTTTGGTTTAATAGTTTATTCATGTCTACTATCCAATGTGATTCTCTTAATTATATGATTACCTTGAATGTGATTTGGAACAACTTCCTAAATCTCATTCATACTCTGGCCAGAGATTCTAAATCATATCATAGAGTATTCTCCCTCAACGTTTGACGGTTAGAGATCCCTTGTTGCGCATTCACTTGCCTCCATGGCTAAGTGGCTTAACCCCAACTATGCCGTGGACACCCTCTGATGAAGTGACTTTGACATAGCCAAAGATCAAGGACCTAACCACAGGACAACTATGATGCCTCAGCTCAAATGACTACTTTGCATTATGCCAACCAGGAGTTCTCATGTGACATGAGTATGAGAACTCCTCATTGATCGCGTTCAGTGGACTCATTCTCTATTGAGCACCTACGTACTTGTCTTGGTGTCAGTCACACCATTGACTCGAGACCAGTCACTCTTCCTAAGAGAAGACATAGGACGTACTGATCTTAACGAACTGTTAATGCCCAATTGGCAATCCTATGATCAGGAACTTTTAGGATATGTATTCGAAAGAGAATGGTCTCATGAATCTAACTTCTTTAGATCACATTCTCCCTATTACATATTCCTTGGACTTATCGTTTAAGCATATAACATTTATATGAGACGGCTTAAAACAATAATCTTTGCCCTTTATATTAAACTAGATTAGTTTAACATGTGAAATGTCCGTAAAGTATCATCATATGATTGGTTTTAGGGCACATTTCCAACATACCCAAGCTAATCAGAAGAGGTTGGAGAACCTATTCAGTTTGGGATTACGATGCAATACGGTCTTTCTCTAATACAATACTCTTGACCACATTGTTTGGTTTAATAGTTTATTCATGTCTACTATCCAGTGTGATTCTCTTACTTATATGATTACCTTGAATGTGATTTGGAACGACTTCCTAAATCTCATTCATACTCTGGCCAGAGATTCTTAATCATATCATAGAGTATTCTCCCTCAACATTTGAAGGTTAGAGATCCCTTGTTGTGCATTCACTTGCCTCTATGGCTAAGTGGCTTAACCCCAACTATGCCGTGGACACCCTCTGACGGAGTGACTTTGACATAGCCAAAGATCAAGAACCTAACCACAAGACAACTATGATGCCTCAGGTCAAAGGACTACTTTGCATTATCCCAACCATGAGTTCTCATGTGACATGAGTATGAGAACTCCTCGTTGATTGCGTTCAGTCGACTCGTTTACTATTGAGCACCTACGTACTTATCTTGGTATCAGTCACACCAATAAGTTGAGACCAATCACTCTCCCTAAGAGAAGACATAGCACGTACTGATCTTGACGGACTGTCAATGCCCAATTGGCAATCCTATGATCAGGAACATTTAGGATATGTATACGAAAGATAATGGTATCATGAATCTAACTTCTTTAGATCACATTCCCCCTATTACATATTCCTTGGACTTATCGTTTAAGCATATAACATTTATATGAGACAGCTTAAAACATATATTAAACTAGATTAGTTTAACATGTGAAATGTCCGTAAAGTATCATCAGATGATTGGTTTTTTGGCACATTTCCAACAATCTCCCACTTGCACCAGAGCCAATCAGCTTGGTCATCAGTGATGATACCTCTTCTGTAGTCATTTCAAAAATGCTAAGTAGTAGGCCTAGACAATGGATATCTATATGTTATCCATAGAAGCAACCTTGAGAATAACGACATCACCATTATACATGATTCTCAATCATGTGGTTCAGTCTCTCATTTGAGCTCGGATCTTGATGAGACCTTGATTCCCTGGCTTGAGCTATCGCCACATTAGTGTCGTAGTGTCGGCACACTAGAGACACTTTCTGGTTGGAACCGAATGAAGAGTTCATAAATGAACTTTCCCATCCAAACAACATTGTTGTAAACTTGTATATGGTGATATATTTTGCATTCATGATGGAACACACTAAAGTCATTACTTTTAATGTTTCCACCCAAATATCTCTTTAGTCATAATAAAGACATATCCTATTATCTCTTTATTCAAAATGAAGAGACATCCAATGATGGATACGATATTAGATTCATATTCTAATACTTTTACGCTTCCATTGCGTTACTCTAATTCTTCCTCATTCTTGAGGAATCTAACCTTTAGTATTTCTTAAATACATAAGGACTCACTTGACAGTTGCCTTGGTTCTGATCCTGGGCTTGCATTGATATCGTCTTGTACCAATCTTGGTGCAACTCATATCAATGCTTTTCATACAATATGAAATACATAAATCACCTTTCTGCGTACGCATAAAGGATTCTATTTACGCATTAATTCTTTGGGAGTCAAAGGGGTACGATCTCTTTGTGAAGAGCAACTTCCTAGTCTTACTAGAATTGTCCTTCTGACTAAAGTTTATCATCATATGGGAAACTTCCTAGCATCTTTTGTCTATCATTAACGATTGATATAATCAAATTATATATACTGAAATCTATCATTATAGATTTCCATCCCATGTATATAGATGTCTCCCATATACATTATATCATTATAGAACGTTTAAAGTCATTACTTTAACGAAGAAGAATTCCTAAACTTAATATATCATATATATGTTTTAATTTAAGAATACGATTAACTCCCACTAATCTTTTGTAAACCTAGTAAACAAAAGATTCATTTACATCTTTATGAGAAATCAAACGATTTGATCTTTCTCTCATAAGACGCTTACAGCTCCCACTAGCTTGCTAAGATTCATGATGGATGGATCTTTACAACTTACACGTCTTGTGATTCTTAGTTTTAGACATACATTATCAAGACTATCTTGGTAATGGTTTTGGAAACCCATATTATGTCCAAACATTCAATCACCGTTTAGTTGTAGTTAGCAATCATCGAATTAATGGAAACCAAGACTACGTCAAAGATGGTTTCTTCCAAGTCAACCAATCTCTTTGATTGTAGTCACCTTAAGCTACCAATTAGCTACGAAGGTTTCATTATTTCGGGTCAAATGGTACTATACCATTTCCTTGAGTATATGTTGTATATACACTCAATGTAGTCATAAGGATTTTCATTCTTATTTCTTTCGAATTAAGAGGTGTAACTCTATGACGTGGTCATAAAGTTCAAACCATTCAACTGAGACGGTTTATAAATCCTTCTCAACTACATTTGGAGCTTGTGGTGTAGGAACTAGGTTGTTATATTTGTTGATCATCATCTTGTCACTCAAAGAACCCATTCTTCAAGTTTTATCTCTCGTTCATTTGCTCTATCTTAGGCAAATCCTACTGTAGGATTACAATGAACCACCCAACAAATAACATTTATTAGTTGGTTTATATAAGTGATATCCAAAAGTTAATTTAAGGATATCCCACAAGATTGTTCTCAAACAAATATTGCTTATTAGCACACAACCCCAAATCTTAACACGATTAAGACTTGTCTTTCTTTCCAACTACATTCTATGGAGTTATGAAAATTTTGGAAGATCTTCTAATTGACAATCATACTGTCTTAGAAGTATATATATCATATATATATGGGTAATTTGATAACATCTAACGAACTACATCCTTTTAGAGTTCGTTATTTTCCTAATGGAGAAATCCGTTATCTTATGATGCTACTTTCCTTGATTTCTATCAAGGAAACTCTTCTAAAGTGTTATATTTCCTTGGATCAAATCTAAGGAGGTAAATACTTTAGACGTCTTACTCATCAATTTTCATTCTTGAATTCTTTGAAACCTTTAACAAAGTATTCGGACTTTTGTTTATTCAAAATAAACGATAGTCCAACCGAGAGCGATCTTCGGTGAATGTCATACAACATGAGTAGTATTATGTTGTGGACAAGTGCCACTAACATCTAAGTGAATTAACCTCAACAACTTTGTGATTCTTTCTTCTTTCCAAAAGAATAAAGATTCGAACATTTCGCCTCTATACAATTTTAACAAGAAGGCTTTGGATCTGGACCTAACGATCCAAAGTATCCATCTATGACCAACTCGTAATTTATGTTTTTAGAGGTGTCACAACTAAGTTGGGATTAGTCACTACCTTGCAACCTTTTGGGTTTTAAGCATCGTCATATTCTAAACAGTTAACACTACCACATTATCTCTACTATAGAGACAATCAATTAGATTATAATAATCCAATCATTGATTAATAAAGAACAATGTTTTGTCAAACAAAACATTCACCCATCTCTTATAGTGACGGAATTAAGTTCCTTTATTCAAATTGGAATGTAAAGACAATCATTGTTTTTCCAATTCCTTTGGTAGTTCATACGAGGAAGTAAGTACTATCTGCTTTCGCAGAGATCTATATTTGATTCACGTTCTGAATGTGAAGTACTTTCTCTTCTCTCATTAATCTTCTACTTCTTATTAGCCACACTTTTACAACGATTGTAAAAACATAGTTACTAATACGGAATCAAGCATTCAAGTAGAAGAACTAACTGTTTTGAACTATTCAAGAACAATTTACAACACCTTCGAAAGGTGTGTTCTTGACACTTGCAAGACATTTCTTGCATATACCCCTTCCAATGTCCATCCTTTCATAAAGAAAGTTTGTTCCCTTGGGGTTGTTTTGCCTTCTTCATATGACTTCTCCCTTGACTACAATAGTCATGGTCCCCAAACTCCCACTATGTCTCTTGAAACTTATTTCAATTGTGTTATACACAACAAACGATTTGGAGAGCGTGCGGTTATTGTTCATTATATAGTTTACAATAAACTTAGTGAACCATATGGATAGGGACACAAAGGTGAAGTCCTAGCCTAGTTTCCCTCTCGTGAAGTGGTTTAACACTTCAACACTCAATGATTCAAAATCATCATAAGTCCATGTTGATGGACTATTTTTGTCAACCAACCATCTTGTTCTAAACAAGATTACAAACATTCAAGAGTTGTTCAAGGCAACTCTCATTTCTTCATACAACAATTTGTAAGTGAAGAATCATGGCAAATTAAGTGTCCATGCCCTTGTGCTTACTTCTCAAGTTCCTTGTTCATTTAACAAAGAAACAAGCGCATAAACTAAGGGTTGTTCTAAGCAACTCTTATTTCTTCATACAACGATTTGTAAGTGAAGAACTATGACACAGAAAGTGTTCATGTCTTTGTGCTAATCTTCATAAGTTCCTTTGTTCATACAACAAAGGAATAAGCATTGGTTGTTTGTGTTGTCCTCTTTATGATAGACTTATCTAATATGTTCTTCCAATGATACATTATCAATAGAAAAATTGTGAGGATGAGACTACTTAGGCACATATGCAATCCATTCAAGACAATCTATGGGATTGTCGTGCCAAGTCTGGAAACTAAAGCCTTTGGCTTTTCTTTGTCAAGTTTTGGATAGCGTTTGCAAATATATCGATAAATAAATACATAACAAATATAAATTGATTGATTTTAAGCCATTTGATCCGGGTCTTTAAATCAAATAGCACCACCCACTATTTTCGGCAAATTCCATATCCCTCATCGGAATTCGAGAGTTTTGGAGAAAACTCTTAGTAGGGTATGGGAGGCTCACTATTACTAAGCCCACCTCACAATGATATGATGTTGGCTAGCAACAATAATAATGAGAGAGTACGCTTACTCATTTACATCTAATGTAAGTACCCATCTTATTTGGCCTCTGGAGAATGAAGCCTCACAATGATATGATGTTGGCTCCATTGCACTTAGTTAAGTCATTCCCACCATGCAAGTTCGAGTAAGGGTTCAAGAACAACCTCACAATGATATGATGTTGATCATTCTCGTTGCCTACCTTCACAACATCATGTATGCGTATAGGACTCTTCCTGAGTGTAAGCACGCACTTTGTACTCCCCCATGATAGGGTGAAGTCGGTGTACGAGTCACAAACGATCGGAGCCTACCACGGTGGAAGGCCAGAAAGAGTGTTCAAAGCACTCTCACGCTTATCAACTTAATAATGGTTTAGTTGAGGGTTTTAGGTCTCATCACATATAAGCATTTATTTTAATCTTATTAAAACAATTCGGTCCTATTACAACTATTGCTCCATTTGATTGATTTAGTAGTATATGATACTCCCACTAAGCTTGTAAAACGGTTTTTAAAGCAAGAGTATATGGTACTACTAACATAAGCTTTGCATTCATCGATGGACTATATAGTTACCTTAGGGCCTTAGGATGACTATGAACCTTTGATTCGATCCAACACGAGCCTAGTGTTGGACCTCGGTCTAGGGATGGAGATTGATTTTAGTTACGCATTTAATCATATTAAGGCGTGTTTCTCCTATTGGGCGTTGGACCCAACTACTCCAATTTCATGCATATCAAATAAACAAGAAATGAGTACTTTAAGGTAAAGAAGAGCTTATGCTCTTTACAACATTTGATCAAATTAAATTACTTTAAAGTAAAGAAGAGCTTATGCTCTTTTACAACATTTGATCAAAACAAATTACTTTAAAGTAAAGAAGAGCTTATGCTCTTTTACAACATTTGATCATATCAAATTACAACCAAAATTAATCTACACATTCCCATGGTTCAAACAAATTTGAGACGGCCTTTCACATAGCTCAATTATCGTAGGCTTAGGTTCATAATCACCCTTTCTTTAATTAATTAACGCTTTAACTAATTAAACTTGAATGCAACATTTTCATTTGGTTTTTGTATCCATAGAATTGATTTAACTAGAGCTAAATAAAATGAAAATCCAATTCTCATTTAAAGATACAAAACTATTTTGTTCTCTTCTAATTTGGGCCAAAAAGCAATAACCTCAACCATTGGGCTATATTGCAAAACACAAACTGTTGGGCTATATTGCAAAACACAAACTGTTGGGGTCACTTTGTAAAAACACAAAAGTCCACTACTTCATGTGATTACAACTAGAACCCAAAAATTTCAACAAATACAAAAACTTCATTAAAGGAGCAAAACAATTTGTCCTTTAGTGATTTTGGGCCTTTACGTAAAAACGTAAACTTTCGGGTCAAAGTACAAATACACAAAAGTATCAAAACTTTATGTAATTGCATAAAAGCCCCAAAAGTACCCTACTTGTAGGGTTGGCCAGTTTTGGATGAGAGAGGTGTCATAAACTTTTGAATTTTTCAACAAAAGTGAAAGGTGATGGGTTGTAAAGGTGATGGGTTGGTTTGAAAAAGTACGTATAAGTGTGTAAGATAAGTACCAATCAAGTACAAACATTCAAACACATTTTCAACCATCCATCATTAAAACAAAGACTTTATGTAATCAACCAAAACTTTGAATCAAAATACCCAACCTTTTTGTTCTTGCCAAGAACATAACAAGAACAATGAAGAACATCCATGAAAAAAACCCATAAGAGCTCCATGAACATTTTTCACCCAAAGACACCCAAAAAACTCTCAAACTTGAGGGAAAAAACATATTACCATACTAGGGTACTTAGGGGTTCCTAATGTCACTTTAAAACACTTTTAACAAGACAAACATGAACCCAAAAATCCACCCTTTGGATTTGGCCGAATTTCCCCAAAAACATGGCACCAAATTTTAGCTCCAAAATTCATGCTCATATGAACTACATCTACAACATTTGAGATGGCAAATTTTCTAACAAAATTTGCTTTCAAAGAAGCAAGAATAAAGCTTGTAACAATTACAACATTCAAATCACAAACTATGAACTACAAAACCCAAAAGGATTCACCAACTACTAGACCTAGGCTCTTGATACCACTTCAAGGAAAATTTGTGAAAAACATGTTCATTTGAGCAACATCTATGGCATGCAATTAACATTTAAAGGCGGAATCATGCTTGTATGCACTCAAAACAAAACATTACCCATGAAATTCAAAGCCTAGTAGTTATGGTGAACCATGACTCAACTCAAATCTTAAAGAAAGGAGTTGAGAAACTTTTATACCTTTGAAGCACCTCTTTGCTTAGCAAAGGTTAATCACCCATGTGAGGGCCTTCTTTCCTTTGTCTCCTTGCTCCTTGGCTCCATGGATATGGATGGAAGAATTGATTCTCCAAAAGTCCCCAAGGTAGGAGACCTCTAATTTTCGACACCAAGGATGGTGAAGGAAGAAGATGAGTGACCTTGGAGGAGGAAGGATTGCTAGCTATTCCCCTCCAAGGGGGCCGGCCTCCTAGAGAGAAAGGGAGAGAGATGTTCTCTCCAATTTTCCCCAAAAGAAACCCTAATGATGAAATGGCTATAAAGTTGCCTTTATACCTCATCACAATGGAGTGGCAAACTTGCAATTAAGCCAAGTTCACTACCCCTCTCTATATGGCCGGCCACTTAAGGGTTTATTGGGCTTTCAAGCCCTTTGTGTTTTCAAGTTGTCATACAACTTGAGCTAATGGGCATGACATTCAAATCCCATTGGGCCTTGTGGCCCAAAACTAACCCGAGGTCTACAACGAACTTATTCGTTTGATTAATTAACATATTAATTAATCCTAGCCATAAATAATTAAACCATTTAATTATCCTTACTCATCTTTGTTATATCCTTCAATCATTACCTTACACGGTGTGCGATCCATTAGGTTCCTTTTAGCGAGGTAGTGGGCGATTAGAACTCTTACTAATCGATTGTGAATTGAAACTTACTTTCAATTCTCCCTTTAGTGATTATACATCTTTAGGGCTTCCACAAGCCATGAGTGACACCTAGCAGTATGTCATGGCTATCCAAGCTAATCAGAAGAGGTTGGAGAACCTATTCAGTTTGGGATTACAATGCAATACGGTATTTCTCTAATACAATACTTTTGACCACATTGTTTGGTTTGATAGTTTATTCATATCTACTATCCAGTGTGATTCCCTTACTTATATGATTACCTTGAATGTGATTTGGAACGACTTCCTAAATCTCATTCATACTCTGGCCAGAGATTCTTAATCATATCATAGAGTATTCTCCCTCAACATTTGAAGGTTAGAGATCCCTTGTTGTGCATTCACTTGCCTCCATGGCTAAGTGGCTTAACCCTAACTATGTCGTGGACACCCTCTGATGGAGTGACTTTGACATAGCCAAAGATCAAGGACCTAACCACAAGACAACTATGATGCCTCAGGTCAAAAGACTACTTTGCATTATCCCAACCATGAGTTCTCATGTGACATGAGTATGAGAACTCCTCGTTGATCGCGTTCAGTGGACTCGTTTACTATTGAGCACCTACGTACTTATCTTGGTGTCAGTCACACCAATGAGTTGAGACCAATCACTCTCCCTAAGAGAAGACATAGCACGTACTGATCTTGACGGACTGTCAATGCCCAATTGGCAATCCTATGATCAGGAACATTTAGGATATGTATACGAAAGAGAATGGTCTCATGAATCTAACTTCTTTAGATCACATTCCCCCTATTACATATTCCTTAGACTTATCGTTTAAGCATATAACATTTATATGAGACAGCTTAAAACAATAATCTTTGCCCTTTATATTAAACTAGATTAGTTTAACATGTGAAATGTCTATAAAGTATCATCATATGATTGGTTTTAGGGCACATTTCCAACAACTGTCAAGTGAGTCCTTATGTATTTAAGAAATACTCAAGGATAGATTCCTAAAGAATGAGGAAGAATTAGGGTAATTCAATGGAAGCGTAAAAGTATTAGATTATGAATCTAATATCGTATCCATCATTGGATGTCTCTTCATTTTGAATGAAGAGATAATTGGATATCTCTTTATTATGACTAAAGAGATATTTGGGTGGAAACATTAAAAGTAATGACTTTAGTGTCTTCCATCATGAATGCAAAATATATCGCCATACAGAAGTTTACAACAATGTTGTTCGGATGGGAAAGTTCATTTATGAACCCTCCATTCGATTCCAACCAGAAAGTGTCTCTAGTGTATCGACACTACAACACTAATGGGGCGATAGCTCAAGCCAGGGAATCAAGGCCTCATCAAGATCCGAATTAAATGAGAGACTAAACCACGTGATTGAGAATCATGTATAATGGTGACGTCGTTATTCTCAAGGTTGCTTCTATGGATAACATATAGATATCCATTGTCTAGGCCTACTACTCAGCCATTTCTGAAATGACTACAGAAGAGATATCATCACTGATGACCAAGCTGATTGGCTCTAGTGCAAGTGGGAGATTGTTGGAAATGTGCCCTAAAACCAATCATATGATGATACTTTACGGACATTTCACATGTTAAACTAATCCAGTTTAATATAACGAGCAAAGATTATTGTTTTAAGCCGTCTCATATAAATGTTATATGCTTAAACTGACACACCCGAACCCGTAGGTAGGGCGTGCTGGCCGTCACGTGAGCGTGACGTAAGCCATGTGCACTGTGCGGAAGCAGGATCAATTCAAAATACGAACCAATTAAAACCGAAACACTAGCCAAACTAGTGTACAAGGAGTGTGAGATTCAATATTACAGAGCATAAGGTCTACGTGCAGTCAAGCAAAGAACTGAATAGAAATAACACCCGAAGGTGGTCCTACATAGATGGGATTCTGTCATAACGTCTGTTAAGCTCCTCGTATGCCACCAACGAACGCTACCTAATACCTGGAGGGGCGAAAAACATAAAACTGAGTGGGTCAGTAAAACAATTCTTTTCAAAACCTTTCATTTCAAAAGTACTAGCCCCTCGCCGTAAAACCTGTATAATTTCCCAGAAATAAAGTATATACTCATATATATCTTTCTCAAAATCCGCTGCAAAACAAGTATGTATGAAAGTATGCATATGTCATGCCAAAGTATCAAATGAATGCCAAAGCATCTATGTGAATGTGATTGAATATTCATATCTCATCTCAGCCCTCGGCTGTACATAGCTCATATCGTACTCAACAACTCATATATCTCATAATCATCATATCAAATCATATATATATATCCTGCACACATATCAATACCACCTCTAGTGGTCTGCACAACATCACTGATAATAAACTAATATGCTCTAGTGCTACAATCACGTGAAGACTGAGCGATAAATCGCGGGTCACCTACGAGTCGAACCCACCTATAGTGGCCTATTCGACAGGACTGAGCACCTAACTTGGATCCAAGGCGAGCATGCGGTGCGGGAGGTGAACAACACGTGAAAGACTGAGCCCCTCTCTGGGCGTGAGCACTAATATCAGTGTGCAGGTCTATGAGCTCTAATCATATCACATCACATCACATTACATTTCAACATTCGTTCACAACAACTAGCATATAAACTTACCTGCCACTTACCTGTGCGTCCTCAGCACCGACAGTAATATAAACAATCAATAATGCATAATTAAACATATAGATACCTTGCATGGCATTTCATATCACATTCATAACACATTTCATTTAAACTGATTTTTCTGGGCAAAATTCATTTATATAGGTATATACGGAAAACAAAACTGCCCACTCACTGGTATGTAGACGGGTCGTAACCTCCGTGCCTAGCCTGGCTACGCTCGTCCTCAGGATAGGTCTCGCCTATATGAGAAGTAACTGAATTAACGTTAATTTACGCACATAAACGAAACCTTTGGAATAACTTCTCATACATTGCTCAAATTGGGTATATGAATATACCACCGTGACCTACACAATCTCAGGAACATCCCCATATTTTTAGAAAAATTTTCCGACCACCCACGCGCCGCCACGCGCCGGCGACGGCACGGCCAGACGCGCCCCCACGCGCCGCCACGTGCACTGCACACTGACGGCGTCAGTTAACGCCGTCAGGAATATTCTGGGAATATTCCGTCAACTTCCAACGGTTACCGTTAAAACTAACTGACGACGTTGGAATATTCCGTCAGACTTGACGGAATATTCCGTCGTCTTCAACCTCGCGACTCCGGCGACCGTCGCCGGTGCCGGAAAATCGGGAAATTTTCAAACTTCGATTTCTCAGTCATTTCTATGCCATTTTTCATGCAATTTACACCAAAATGAAGATCTCAACTTATAGAACACGATCATACCAATTTAAAGCTCTAAAAGTCACGAAATCTCACCGGCAAAATCCAAGAAAATCCGGCCAAACTCTGTTCTCACGATCCCGACGTCCGAATCCTTCAAACGAAACACTCTGAGCCTCCTTAGGACCTCACTAAGCTTCCTAGAAGCTTCAAATCTCCTAAAAATCACGTATCAAAAATTGCATGAACAGTAGCTCATTCGGGATTCAATGGTTTCACGTGAAAATGGAAGAGTTCTTACCTGTAATGGGTATGGTTGTGATCGTGGAGTCCTTACGAGCACAGTGGACTCATTTGTAGCTTCGATCCGTGGGGTTTAGAGTGTTCTTGGGTGCGTCCGTACGGTATGAGGGAGAGAGAGAGTGAAACCGAGAGTAAGAGAAAGAGAGAGTGTCGGTGGAGTGAGAGAGAGTGAGGGTGAGGTGTACTTGGGTCACCAATCACCTACAAGGACCCATTTTGTGATTGGTTCCAATTAATTAGGGTGTGTGAATAATTGGACCACTTCACACACACATACAAATCAATAATCCCGCAAGGGTATTTCTTAAATTCACGTCCCTAGTGACGTAACATCGGAACGGGCTGTTACATAAACGATAAGTCCAAGGAATATGTAATAGGGAGAATGTGATCTAAAGAAGTTAGATTCATAAGACCATTCTCTTTCGTATACATATCCTAAATGTTCCTGATCATAGGATTGCCAATTGGGCATTGACATGCCGTTAAGATCAGTACGTGCTATGTCTTTTCTTAGGGAGAGTGACTAGTGTCGAGTCAATGGTGTGACTGACACCAAGATAAGTACGTAGATGCTCAATAAAGAATGAGTCCGTTGAACACGATCAACGAGGAGTTCTCATACTCATGTCACATGAGAACTCATGATTGGGATAATGCAAAGTAGTCATTTGACCTGAGGCATCATAGGTTTCTAGTGGTTATGTCTTTGATGTTTGACTATGTCAAAGTCACTCCGTCAGAGAGTGTCCACGACATAGTTGGGGTTAAGCCACTTAGCCATGGAGGCAAGTGAATGCACAACAAGGGATCTCTAACCTTCAAACGTTGAGGGAGAATACTCTATGATATGATTAAGAATCTCTGGCTAGAGTATGAATGAAATTTAGGAAGTCATTCCAAATCACATTCAAGGTAATCATATAAGTAAATGAATCACATGGGATAGTAAACATCAATAAACTATGAAACCAAACAATGTGGTCAAGAGTATTGTATTAGAGAAAGACCGTATTGCATTGTGATCCTAAACTGAATAGGTTCTCCACCTCTTTTGATTAGCTTGGGTAACCATGACATACTGCTAGGTGTCACTCATGGTTTGTGGAAGCCCTAAACGTGTATAATCACTAAAGGGAGAATTGAAAGTAAGTTTCAATTCACAATCGATCGTTAAGAGTAACAATCGCTCACTGCCTCACTAAAAGGAACCTAATGGATCATACACCGTGTAAGGTAGAGATTGAAGAAACAACAGAGTTGAGTAAGGATAATTAAATGGTTTAATTATTATGGTTTGGATTAATTAATATGTTAATTAATCAAACGAATAAGTTCATTAAAGACCTTGGGTCAGTTTTTTGGGCCGCAACGCCCAATGGGATTTGAATGTCAAGCCCATTAACTCAAGTTGTATGACAACTTGAATACACAAAGGGCTTGTAAGCCCAATTAACCCTGAAGGTCGGCCATATAGAGAAGGGGTAGTGAACTTGGCTTAATTGCAAGTTTGCCACTCCATTGTGAGGTGGCATAAAGGCAACTTTATAGCCATTTCATCCTTAGGGTTTCTTTTGGAGAAAAGATGAGAACACAAAGCTCTCTTTGCTCTCTAAGAGGCCGGCCACCCTAGAGGAAATTAGCTAGCAATCTTACTTCCTCTAGGTCACTCATCTCTTCATCAATGCTCACCTTGGTGTGGAAAAATTAGAGGTTCTCTATTTTGGGAACTTGGAGAATCCTTTCAACCATCATCTTCCAAGAAATCCATGGAGCTAAGAAGCAAGGAATGAAGGCCCTCTCCTTGGGTGATTAGCCTTTGCTTATGCAAAGAGGAATCAACAAAGGTATAAGATTTCTCAACTCACTTTGTTCTTGAGTTGAGTCTTGGTTCACATAACTACAAGGCTTTGAATTTCATGGGTAATGTTTTGTTTTGAGTGCATACAAGCATGATTCCGCCTTTAATTGTTAATTGCATGCCATAGATGTTGCTCAAATGAACATGTTTTTCACAAATTTTCCTTCATAATGGTGATCAAACATTAAGATTAACAAAGAAATTAAACTATAAAATCAGTGAATGAAACAAGAACACAGGTTGGTGAATGGAATACTTTAACTTAATAACATAGAATAGTTTACTAGGCTACATCGAAATCCCCAACTATGAACTTACACAACATGATTACAGAATATAAAAATATCAAGAACAACATGAGTGAAACTAAAGTTCATAGAAGAAATCCCCTTAAAGCAATTCTGATGTTGAACTTCTCCAAGAGCAGCGCAGTTGCGTGGTTTCTTCGGTGGCAACGGATGGTGAAGGGAAATAGGGTTTTGTTTTTGGAAGAAAGGCCAAAGAAAGAGAAGAGAGTGAGCTCTGGGTGACCCCAAGGGGGGCTTGTGTAAAAGTGATCTGAAACCCTAGTATTTATATGCCAATTGGGGCATTGACAGTTCGTTAAGATCAGTACGTGTTATGTTTTCTCTTAGAGAGAGTGACCGGTCTCTAATCATTGGTGTAACTGACACCAAGACAAGCATGTAGGTGCTCAATAGAGAATGAGTCCACTGAACGCAATCAACAAGGAGTTCTTATACTCATGTCACATGAGAACTCATGGTTGGGATAATGCAAAGTAGTCATTTGACCTGAGGCATCATAGTTGTCTTATGGTTAGGTCCTTGATCTTTGACTATGTCAAAGTCACTCCGTCAGAGGGTGTCCACGATATAGCTGGGGTGAAGCCACTTAGCCATTGAGGCAAGTGAATGCACAACAAGGGATCTCTAACCTTCAAACATTTTGAAGGAGAATTCTTTATGATATGATTAAGAATCTCTGGCCAGAGTATGAATGAGATTTAGGAAGTAGTTCCAAATCACGTTCAAGGTAATCATATAAGTAAGAGAATCACATTGGATAGTAGACATGAATAAACTATCAAAGCAAACAATGTGGTCAAGAGTATTTTAGTAGAGAAATACCGTATTGCATTGTAATCCAAAACTAAATAGGTTATCCACCTCTTTTGATTAGCTTGGCTAGCCATGACATACTACTAGGTGTCACTCATGGTTTGTGGAAGCCCTAAAGGTGTATAATCACTAAAGGGAGAATTAAAAGTAAGTTTCAATTCACAATCGATTTGAAGAGTTCTAATCACCCACTGGCTCGCTAAAAGGAACCTAATGGATCGTACACCGTGTAAGGTAGAGATTGAAGAAACAACGAAGATGAGTAAGGATAATTAAATTGTTTAATTATTTATGGTTAATATGTTAATTAATCAAACTAATAAGTTCGTTTTAGACCTCGGGTTAGTTTTGGGCCTCAAGGCCCAATGGACTTCGAATTTCAAGTCCAATAACTTAAGTTGTACGACAACTTTGAAAAACACAAAGGGCATAAAAGGCCAATGAACCCACATGGCCGGCCATAGAGAGTGTGAGGGAGAGTTGGTTTAAATTTCAATTATGCCACTCAATGCAAGTGACTATAGAAAGGAAATTATAACCCATTCCCTCATCAAGGGTTTTCAAGATAGAGAAACAGAAAAACACAAAAGCTCACTTTTCTATTGGCTTTCAAAAGTACACAGTTTTTCTATTTGAGTGCATTTGGACTATTACCAACATTCATAAAAACAAACGAGCGTGCGTTCTACAACCATTGGAACCTAAGCAAGTAAACACATATAATATCTTGCTCGGACCCTAAGAATGAGTACTCAAAAGATCAAAAGCTTATTAGGTGTCAAAGGTAAACAGTTTTCTATTTGGAGTTCATTTAGACTATTTTCGGCATTACTAAAAACAAATGACCATGCGTTTTACAAACTTTGTAACTTGAGAAAATAAAAACATATAATGTGGTACTAGGAGAATTAGAATGAGTACTCAAAAGATCAAAACCCTAGCTGGCCACCTAGGCCTAGTGCCGAGCATCTTATGGAAACTTTCCCAAAAGTTCAAAACCTTTTTGGGTGTCAAACATACACAGTTTTTCTATTTGACTGCATTTGGACAGTTGTCAGGATTAACAAAAACAAACGAGCATGCATTTGATAACCATAGGAACTTAAGCAAGTAAACACATATAATGCACTACTAGGACCATATGAATGAGCACTCAAAAGATCAAAAGCTCATTGGGTGTTAAAAGTACACAGTTTTCTATTTGGGGTGCATTTGGACTATTTTGGGCATTACTAAAAACAAACAAGCGTGCCTTTAACAACTATTGGAACTTAAGAAAATAAACACATAGAATGGGCTACTAGAACCATAGGAATGAGTACTAAAAAGATCAAAAGCTTATTGGGTGTCAAAACTACACAATTTTTCTATTATGAGTGCATTTGCAGTCCGTTTTCGGCATAAACAAAAAAAAAACAAGCGTGTGTTTGACACCCATTGGAACTTAAGAAAATAAACACATAGAACACGCTACTAGGACCATAAAAGTGTGTACTCTAAAGATCAAACGCTTATTTGGGTCTCAAAACTCTACATTTTTTTCTCTTTTGAGTGCTTTTGGACAGTTTTCGACATAAGTAAAAACAAACGAACGTGCATTTGACACCCATTGGAACTTAAGAAAAAAAAACACATATAATGCAGTACTAGGGCCATCTCAAAAGATCAAAAGCTTATTGGGCGTCAAAAGTGCACAGTTTTTAAATTTTCAGTGCATATGGACTATTTTCGGCATAAATAAAAACTAACAAGCGTGCGTTTCACAACCAATGGAACTTAAGCAAATAAGTACATATAATGTGCTAATAGGACCATAAGAATGAGTACTCAAAATATCAAAAGCTTATTGGGTGTCAAAAGTACACTGTTTTTCTATTTTCTTTTATTGGGACTTTTTTCTACATTAATCGAAACAAATGAGCATGCGTTTAACAACTATTGGAACTTGAGCAATTAAACACCTATAATGTGCACTAGGACCATAAGAATGAGTAGTCAAAAGACCAGAAGCTTATTGGGAGTCAAAATTCACAGTTTTTCTATTTGGAGTGCATTTGGACTATTTTTGGCATAAATAAAAAGAAACGGGAGTGTGTTTGACGCCCAATGGCACTTCAGCAAATAAACACATGTAATGCACTACGAAGACCATAAGAATGAGTACTCAAAATATTTAAAGCTTATTGGGTGTTAAAAGTACTCGGCATAAATAATAACAGATGAGCGTGCGTTTGACACCTATTGGAACTTAAGAAAGTAAACACATATAATGCGCTACTATGAACATAAGAATGAGTACTCCAAAGGTCAAAAGCTTACTGGGTGTTAAAAGTACATAGTTTTTTTTTTTGTTCTGTCCATTCGAACTATTTTCGGCGTTAAGAAAAACACATGCGTGTGCTATAAAGTCTAGTTTTAAGTGTTTGGCTTTCCTTGTCAAATATTATAGTTGTGTACCACATGTTCAATTTAGTTTTAGACTCCATTCTCTGATTATGGGATGCTGCTATTGGGATTAAACATTCAAGGTCGTGGTTCACCTTTCCTCAAAAGGTTTGTTCATGCATGTTTATTTCATATCTATATTCGTGTTGCATTCTGTCTAGTTTGATTTCTAGTTAGTTATGCGCCCTGACTTCCAGCTGTCTAGGCAAACAAATTAAGACAGCCTACACGGGCTAACTAACACCTTTCTGCTGGTAGTCAGTTTCTGTCCATCGATCTGCCTAGATCTCCTTTGCAGCCGACAGGTGTCCTTGGGACAAGTTAGCTGATGGAAAATCTGATTTCCCTTGGTATATTTGTTTTCTAGGGTTTCAGTTTGAACTTGGGGGTTTAGAATTTATTTGTTAGAGAGAGAAAGTTGCTTTAAGGCTTTGAGCTTGCATTTTCTCCATTTATGAAACCCTAATTGCCAAACCTTCCTTATGCATTAAACACCCAATCATTGTATATTAGGGTTGCATTAAAGTCTTGGTCTAGTTTTTAAGCTTTAAATCTGGTTTTAAACCAAGTTTTTGGATTCAAGTTAGATTATTCCTTCAACTGTTTGACTGGTGAATCTGACTGATCATTTGAATCCAGATTTTATATGATAATCATAAAATCATATCATATCATTGATCCTGTTAATCTTGGTGCCACAAGGTGATGAGCTCAGGAGGAGCTGCCACTTCGTGAAGACCGAATGAGTCCATTTTGGGTAAGGCAAGGTTATACAAAGGTAAAGCTGCTCCATAGATAAGGATCTAGGAATTGAGCTTGTGTTTTATTTGTATGACAGGAAATAGCTACTTGAGCTGAATGAGGGAAATGGTAAAGTTATTCACCTTACTATTGGGGCTGAAAAAATTGACAAGATGCTTAGTATTAGGAAACTACACGGTGACAAAAGTAGTCTTGGTTTTGTAGAAAGTGGCTCAAGTTCTATCCCCACCAAAACAAAATTTGTGAGAGAATCTGGACTTGTATCTCAGAATGTCAAACCATGTCCAAAGACAAGATATGTTCCTACGTGTCATCATTGTGGTGAAGTTGGGCATATTCGTTCAAAATGTAGAAAATTGTACTCTAGAAAGACTAATTTGCTGAATGATCAGGTGGATCGTCGAAGTCAACAGAATTGCTTAGCTTGTTCATTCTTCCTTATCTAGAAATATTAAGCAAAGTTCGAAGTGGGTTCAGAAGGACTCAAACAGGTTCCTTGTGGTTCTAAATGCTCTATTTGCTACCAAACCAAATGTGTGGTATCTTGATAGTGGGTGTTCTCGTCACATGACTGGAGACAATGAGGCTTTCTCATCTCTTGCTCCTTTTATTGGCGATGGTGTTGTGTTTGGTGGTGAAAATCACAGGGAAAAGTGATGTCAAGATCCCTGGATTACCTAAGATTGAAAATGTTAGCTATGTTGATTGGTTGAAGTCAAATCTCATTAGGATTAGCCAGTTGTGTTATGATATGGCTGATGAAGTTTGCTTCTCAAAAATAAGGTATCGGATTGTGGATGAACATGGAAAGAACTTGCTTGTACTTCCGAGAGAGACAATTGCTACATTCTTGATGTCTCTAAAGTTACTGAATACTCCAAGTGCCACAAAGCTATTGATAAAGCTAGTATATTGTGGCATAAGAGACTTGGGCATGTGAACTTCAAAGACCTCAAGAAGTTGTCCAAACATGAGGTTGTGAAGCGGCTGCCACCTTTTTCTGTTTCTGGCTCTTATGTTTGCAGACTATGTCAATTGGTAAAGCAATCTAAGGGGCACACAAGAAAGTGATTGATATTGGAACAACTAAGCATCTTCAATTGATTCATATGGATTTAGTTGGACCAATTCAAACCTTATCTCTTGGTGGCAATAAGCACATCTTGGTAATTGTGGATGACTACTCTAGATTCATTTGGGTATGCTTTTTAACGGAAAAATCTGATACATTTCAATAGTTCCTCACTTTATACAAAGTAATATTGAATGAATCCCTGTCTAGCCATCCTACTCTAGTCAGAATCAGAACTGATCATGGAACCAAATTTGAGAATGCTCACTTTTGTGATTTCTGTCCAACCAACGGCATCAAGTATGAGTTTTCTGCTCCAATCACCCCTCAATAAAATGGTGTGGTGGAAAGGAAAAATCATTTTTTGATAGAGATTACTAGGGTGCTACTTAATAGTAAAAACTTGGCAAAGCATTTTTGGGCTCAGGCCATGAACACTGCTTACTACATCTTAAATTGGGTGTTTCACCTTATGAACTCTGGCTGGGTAAAAAGCCAATGGTAAAGTATTTCAAAGTCTTTGGGAGTGTTTGCTACTTTCTACATGATCGTGAACATCTAGCAAAGTTTGATACTAAGAGTGACGAAGAAATCTTCTTAGGGTACTCTAACACAAGTCGGACTTATAGGGTTTACAATCTGAGAACAAAAACCATCATAGAGTCCATAAATGTCAAGATTGATGACACTCATGTCCCTCCCTCTCTGGCAACTGAAAATGATGATGTGTATTTCCCTCTGCTAAAGATAACGATGATACTTCTGGTGAGTCAAGAGTGGTGTCAGAAAGTGACAATGAGAATGAATCAAACACTAATCAAGATTCTTGTGTCTTATTCAAGGACAAACCAAAGTGGGCCATAGGTCATCGTGATGAAGAAATTGTAGGTCCGATTGACAAAGGTGTTAAAACTCAAAGACAAATAGCTGGTGAAGTTGCAAATGTTTGCTATGTCTCCCAGATTGAGCCCAAGAATATGAAAGATGCCCTAACTGATGAAGAATTGATCTTAGCCATGCAGGAAGAGCTAAATCAGTTTGGTCCCTTGTCGATTATCCATCGAACACTAACGTTATTGGCACTAAATGGATCTACAAGAACAAATCTGATGAGTCAGAAAATGTAATCAGAAACAAGGCCAAACTTGTTACTCAAGGATACTCTCAACTTGAAGGTGTTGATTTTGATGAAACTGTCACTCCTGTTGCTCGTCTTGAATTAGTCAAACTTCTTTGTGCTATCGTATGCCATTTAAAGTTCAAGCTTTTTCAAATGGATGTCAAAACCACATTCTTAAATGGATATCTTAATGAGGAAGTTTACGTTGAACAACCTAAGCGTTTTGAGGATCCTCACAGGCCATATGGGGTATATAAACTGAGGAAGGCTCTCTACGGTATTAAACAAGCCCCACATGCTTGGTATGACAGATTGTCTTCTCATCTTCTTACTCATGGTTATATTCGTGGCTCTGTTGATAAAACCTTGTTTGTTAAGAAGGTTAAATCTCATGTTCTGATTGCTCAAGTATATGTGGATGACATAGTCATTAGATTTACTTCTAATTCTCTTGTGAAACAATTTATCGATATGATGACAAGTGAATTTGAGATAAGCTTGGTTGGTGAATTAAACTACTTCCTTGGACTTCAAGTGAATAAGAAAATGATGGCATCTTCATCTCTCAAACAAAGTATGCCAAGAAATTGGTGAAGAAGTTTGGTCTAGAAGGGTCAAAAGCTGCTAGATCTCCTATAAGCACATGTGCCAAAAAATTCACAAGGACTCAAGTAGCAAGGATGTTGATCAAACTCTATATAGAAGCATGATTGGTAGCTTACTCTACCTGACTGCCAGTAGACCAGACATCACATTTGTTGTTGAGGTATGTGCACGGTTTCAAAGCTGTCCCAAGAGTTTTATTTACAAGCAGTCAAGAGGGTCATCAAGTATGTGAGTGGGACCACTGATTATGAACTATAATATACACATGACACCAATACCAACCTGGTTGGGTACAGTGATACTGATTGGGCTGGGTGCATTAATGATCGAAAAAGTACCTCAAGGGGAGCTTTCTATGTTAAGAACAATATG
Organism: Heteromeles arbutifolia; assembly: GCA_024362995.1. NCBI lineage: Eukaryota > Viridiplantae > Streptophyta > Magnoliopsida > Rosales > Rosaceae > Heteromeles > Heteromeles arbutifolia. The sequence continues at coordinate 23,684,860 of JANCRC010000012.1, forward strand.
GTAGCTTGGCATAGCAAGAAGAAAAACTGTGTCTCCTTGTCCACAGCTGAGACTGAATATGTTGCTGCTAGAAGCTGTTGTTCTTAATTAATGTGGATGAAGCCCATGCTTGGTGATTATGATATCTCCCAATCCACCTTTCTTGTTTATTGTGACAATATGAGTGCTATTGGTATTTCCAAAAACCCTGTCCAACATTCAAGAACCAAACATATTGATATAAGGCATCACTTCATTAGAGATCTTGTGGAAGGCAAAATTCTTACCTTAACCTTTGTGCCAACTAAAAAACAGCTAGCTAACATATTCACTAAAGCCCTAGATAATCGAAGGTACGAGGATCTTCGACGATCTATTGGTCTTTGTGATATGATTTGAATAGGTTGTATAGCCTTGCTTCCAAGAGTTGAATATTTTTGTCTAAGTCTCTATGCATATTGTGTATAGACAGTTATCTCATCAGATAACCTCATTTTACTCTCTGTATGCATCTCTTATCTATCATACATTGTTGGTATTATATGCATTAGCCTTGGATAATTTTTTGCTGTGGTATTAAAGGTTCTCCCTATTCTCTCAGATGGCCTCTGAAAAATCATTTTTCCAATCATTCAAATCTAGAGGTGTTTTTTTTAATTTAATGTTGCTTTGTTCTAATTGAGTGGTAGTGACTTTACTCACTCTATAATCTAGACCATGTGCCAATTCCCTTCTTTTTGTCCTCTGCCCAAATCAAAACAAAAAATTCAAATGGGAGAGTGTCTTGTGAAAGGGGTGTCTTCAAAAGAAAATATATATTGTCAAATGGGAAAATCCCTTCATGTTGGCCTTCCATGCAATGTCATGTGTAGGGCTTCAAGATCCCCCTCTGTAGGTCATGTATCCAATTCTCTTAAATATCAATGGTGATTCATCAAAATTTCACCTTCATTCAAATGACCTTGGCATTTCTCAAATTGGTGCCTCACTCGAAGTTCGACATCAAAGTTGGCTTTTCCTTCAAGGCTTATGCCTAGCTTTTTGTGAGTCTTGTCCATTGTCCATATTATGTAGGAAGTGTTGTCTCTTATGGTCAATGGATTATTAAATGCTTTGTTCTATGATTCCAAGATGGTTGTCACCAAACCTATCCCCTTACCTTGACACATCACAGTTACATCATGAGCAAGTGTTCATTTTTATATTACTATCATTGTATGCCCCTAAAGAGTTGTCTTTTGAGAATTGCATTGCATATTGTTTTTGTTAAACACACATCATATCAATATCTCTTAGAAGCATTGATATTAAAACTACTTTCTTTTATCCCTCTCACGGCTTGTGTTTTAGCTGTAGTTTATTGGTGCAAAGATTCAACTTTTATCTTGATCTCTATCATATTAATGAGCTGTCTTCGGTTGTTTGGGTACATTTGTCTATGCCTTTGCTCAAATTTATGTTTCAATGGTCATCTCTTCTTTCTGTTGAGTCACTGTCCATCATCAGATAAATGAAGTTATAATTCAGAATTATGGGGGAGTGTGTTTTCACGTTGGTGCTTGTTTAGCTCTCTTGGAATGTGTTTAGACACCAAATAATTCACTAAATCAGCATACCATGGCTCACTTACCTTGATGGACAGCAGCTGCTCATTTGGGAATGTCTCTTGGATAGGCACGGCCTCCTCCTCATGCACCATACGGCTCAGGTGGTCAGCCACCACGTTTTCACTCCCTTTCTTGTCCCGGATTTCAATATCAAACTCTTGGAGAAGAAGCATCTAGCGAATGAGTCTTGGTTTGGCCTCTTTCTTAGTGAGCAAATACTTCAAAGCTGCATGGTCAGTGTAAATAATAACTTTAGTACCAAGTAAATAAGAACGAAACTCATCTAAAGCAAACACAACAGCAAGAAGTTCTTTTTCAGTGGTAGAGTAATTCAATTGTGCATCATTCAAGGTCCGAGATGCATAATAGATGACATGGGGCTTCTTGTCCTTCCTTTGTCCCAAAACAGCTCCTAATGCATAATCAGAAGCATCACACATAAGCTCAAAAGGAAGGCTCCAATCTGGTGGGACTATGATAGGGGCCGAAGTTAGCATCTTTTTGAGGTGTTTGAATGCCTTCTCACATTCCTCATCAAACACAAAAGTCACATCTTTCTGGAGGAGACGGCAAAGGGGGGTGGAAATCTTCGAAAAATCCTTGATGAATCGCCTATAGAAACCTGCATGTCCAAGAAAAGAACGAACCTCTCTAACCGAAGTAGGAGAGGGTAAGTAACGCACAAGATCTATTTTTGATTTATCAACCTCAATTCTCCTTTCAGAAATGATATGACCTAAAACTATGCCTTGTTTTACCATAAAGTGACATTTTTCCCAATTCAAAACAAGGTTAGTTTCAATGCACCATTGTAGAATCAAAGTGAGATTATCTAAGCACCCATCAAACAAATCCCCAAAAACACTAAAACACTAAACTGGACTCTAGACAATGAAAACAAGTACTAGTGATCAATCTGAACGAATTTTAACTCTAGACAACCTAACTTGACTCAAATAACATAAAACAAACTTAAAACAACAATTAAAACTCAACTATGCAGATTCTAGACACTAGAGACTCAAAACAGGCTAAATAGACTCAAAACAGCAAAACTAACTTAAGTAGACCCAAAACAGGTTCTATGAAGTGAATTGGATGACTTTTGGACTAGTTAAACTCAAAACACAAAAAGGAGACAGCTTTGGACGAATTTAAACAAAGTAAGACTGAAATGAGAACCAGGGGGTTTTTTGGACGAATTAAGCAAAACTAAGCAGTTTTAAGCAAACAAAGTGAATTAAAGAGAGATAGAGGTAAATTCAGGGGTAGAAAGCTAGTTAGAGGGGTCTTCTCCACACATGAACATATGCATACGAATCGATTTCCAGTTATTCTTCCGATAAACCATGAATGAGAATGCTTTGAATTAATTGTATTGCACTAATCAATTCCCAGATTTCCCTAAGTTCATTGAATTGAATGGATAACGCATCACAACCAAATTATTCTTATCAAGTTCCCTAACAATGGAAGACGCATGATAGAGATACATATTAAAGATCATTAAGCTCTATGGAAATCATAAACATTGACAAGGCATTCATAACTGTGGAATACGCATGTTACTCTTGCCTAGGATTTACTTAACACAATTGTGACTAGCAATCTTTACTACTTGTGAATATAAGTTCCTAACGATTAGGTGAAATTCCCTTATATCCTAGCATCAAATTCATGCATGCAAACTAAGTAGATCTCCTTAATCAACACACAACAACAAGTTCTTCATAAAACAGATAAGTAAATCACATTCACAATTTATGAAACAATAACTGAAGGTAATCAATTCATATCAACCATATGTCCATGGCTTTGAATCCACCTCTAACTAAAACGAAATTAGTTCCACATGTTCAACATAATTGAAAAAAAAATTAAATTAAACATAGAAACAAAACAAGAGAAGAAAGAACTCCTCCTTCTCCAATGGAAGCCACGGCAAGGCCTTGTCTTCCCTTCTCTGCAGCAAAATATGGATTTCTGAATGTATATGGGGGTGGGTGGTCTGCGGCAACAACCAAGCTTTGTATATAAATGCATCACAAACCCTAGAGTAATCAGATTAGGGCTTGGACTTAGCACAAAACAAGGAATTAGGACTCTAGGTGCGGCAGAAAATATAGATTAGGCCTTAGGGTTCGGCAATCACTTTAGAAAAGGAATTGTGGTCCAATTAATGTCTGAAAAGGATCATAGAACCCAAATCCACAAGGAAAAGGCTTAATAAATCAGAATCCAAGAAGGAATGGGAGTGAAAACCCACGGCACAAAGGGATAAGGCAGAGAACCTTGCAAGGCAAGGAAAAGACCTTCTAGAAAGGAGGGAGGTGCCAGATTTTTAGGCTTCTACAAAGAATGTGTTTCTGGCCAGATTTTGGGGTTTCTAGAAGAGTTTGGGGTGCCACTTTTGTAGGAGAATGGATAGGACTTCTAGAAATCAGGTTTTAAGTCCCCTAAACTGAAGAAAACAGGTTAGGATAAGATTAGGATAAGATTGGATAAGATAAGGTAAGATATGATAAGGATTGGATAAGATAAGATAAGATAAGGTTGTTTTGGATAATGTTTTGGATAATTCTCCTTCTTTTGAGCTGATTCCTTATCTTCTTTATCTTTGACTTCTTTCTTCCATCTTCTTAGCTGATTTCAAGCCTTTATATCTTCAATTTCGTCCATCAACTTGCCTCCATGCTTGCACTACCCAATCTTGGCCCAAAAGTGCTCTAGAATGCTCCAAATTGCTCCTTTTTGCCATCTTGACACTTTGAACCTACAAACACACAAAAATAGCTTAAAATACAAAATTAACTAAGAACTAATAACGTAAATGCATGAAAACATGCTAACTAAGTCGCATAAATATGCTCCTATCAAATTCCCCCACACTTAGCTTTTGCTAGTCCTCAAGCAAAACGAAACAAACACCAAACAAACTAGACCTTCCAACTTTCACCTTAGGGATTTCCAACATACATGACATATTTAAGATCATCATAACCATAGCTTTTAGTCTTCCCTACCCTTTAGTACATACTTAACCACAATCACCATCCATTAGCTCTCATCTAACCAATTAAAACAATGTTTTGAACGTAGTAACATGCCTTCGAGAATTCACTCAATTCCTCACTAGGTACACTCTTATTTTCACTCAGATTGTCTAACTACACTCCCTATACTAAGTATATGTGAGAAGATTGATGTAAACATGAAATTGAACACTCACATATGTTTATAACAAAGAAAGCAATTTCTGGAGTTAATAAACATGTTTAGATATGATCTCATGAATGGAATGCTACTACTTAGATGCGAGAACCAGGGATACCATACGCTCGTACCAATCCCAAACTCCACATATTGAAACACACAACACTCAAGATTGAAGTATAGGGTTGTAACGGGGCTAAGGGTATTGGCTAACAAAGAAACGTAAGGAAAACAAACGTTCTTAAAGCAAAAACAAGCAAAGTAATGAATATGACACTTAGAACTCCCTTTCTTGAATGCAGCCGCACACTTTGATACATAAGGGGAAGATTACACAAATTTTAGGGCCGAATTCAACTTTTTGGACCCTTTCTTCAACATCCAACATTTGTGAGCTTATTCTCACTTATTTTGAACACTTTTCATACTTTTTTTTTCACAAACTTTTCTTCTTTTTCTTTTGCACGAATTTGTCTTCTCTTTTTTTTTTTTTTTTTTTTTTTTTCCTTCACCCGTGCCTCTTTTGTGACTTTGGCACATATAAATGCACAACTTTCTTTCCCCCACACTTGTTTGCTGCCCAATAATGAACAAAGGGAATTCACTCTAAGTCATGCTTAGCTACGCCTTAAGAACAAGGGTAAGGATGGTCCTAATCTAGGCTAGGTAGGTATAATGTGGGCAAACAAAGAACATAGGCTAAACAAGGCTCAAAAGGGTTAAACCTACAAAACAAATAACATAGGGAGGTTCGGTTATTTGGCACTGGTTCACTATACAACTTCATCTTGTTTATGTGTTATGCTAATCAATTTCATGCTTTGAATGAAACGGGTATGAGTTCTAGTATTTGGAACTAAATGATGAAACGCCTTCCAAGTAGCAACCAAGCAAAGAATAATGAGATCATGCAACGACTTTAGAAAACAATAAATGCTCAGATTTCTAACTCTCCACAGAACATTTTAAGCTCAAGTCTCTCAGGGTTGTAGCGTTAGTTTGAGTTATTTCCTTCAAGCATGTTACAAAAACTGATTGATTTTTTTTTTCTTTTTGTGATTACATGTGAATTCATGAATGTCAACTATAACCAAGCATAAACAAAAGAGCATATCAAACTTCAATCCATGTTTGTAACTTTCTTTAACAGTCATGCAATTAAAAACCAAATCCTCATCATTGTGTTGGAAGGTACCCTAAGACACAAACACACAAAAACGACTAAAAAACGACTCTTTTTGGTATTTTTCAAAACCTTTTTCAAATTTTTATGGTATTTTCGGATTTTCTTTTAAAAACACACTAAAAGACTCCAAAACAGCTTAAAAACACTGAAAACAACATTCAAAGTGATAGGGGATAAAAACCCACGAATTTCATGCAAAAACACTTGGTTACCCCCTCACACTTAAATCAAACATTGTCCTCAATGTTTCAAACATAAACTCACACAAAAACAAGCAAATAACACAACTAACACACATAACAGATATGGCAAAACAGAAGCAATAAAGAGAGAGAGTTTAAAACGCAAATCTGGTTTTGGAGCTAGAATTCCATCTTTCTCTCGTTTGAACACATGGGTTGCCTCCCAAGAAGCGCTTGCTTTAACGTCTTCCAGCCGGACGATTCTTCCATTTATGCTCCCATGAAACCCACGGCATGGAGGGGTACATCCTCCACAACATGCTCCTCAAAAGTCTTATAATATGGCTTCAACCGATGTCCATTCACTTTAAACTCTTGATCCGTCTTCAAACTTTGGATTTGGACTGCACCATGAGGGAAAACATTAGTAACAATAAAAAGACCAATCCACTTAGAACGTAACTTACCCGGAAACAACCGAAGGCGAGAATTGAAAAGTAACACTTTCTGCCCCACAAAGAACACTTTGCTACGAATCATCTTGTCATGGGCAGCCTTTGTTTTCGCCTTGTAAATGTGAGCGTTCTCATAAGCTTCATTCCTTATCTCTTCAAGCTCATTCAATTGAAGCTTCCTATGAATCCCAGCGGCATCAATGTCCATGTTGAATGTCTTCACAGCCCAATGTGCCCGATGCTCTAACTCAATAGGTAAGTGACATGGTTTCCCATAAATCAGCCGAAATGGGGACATCCCAATTGGTGTTTTGTAGGCAGTACGATACGCCCACAATGCATCATTCAAACGCAAGCTCCAATCCTTCCGAGTTGGTCCAACTGTCTTCTCCAAAACCTGCTTGATTTCCCTATTAGAAACCTCGGCTTGCCTACTTGTTTGAGGATGATAAGGTGTTGAAACCTTATGCGTGACATTATACTTCTTGAGCAGTGCCTCAATGGTTCGATTGCAAAAATGGGAGCCCCCATCACTGATTAGTACTCTTGGCATTCCAAACCTTGCAAATATGTTAGTTTTAATGAAATCTGCAACCACTTTAGAATCATTAGCACGGGTGGCTTTTGCTTCCACTTATTTTGACACATAATCCACAGCAAGCAAAATATAAAGGAAACCATGTGAAGAAGGGAAAGGCCCCATGAAATCAATCCCCCAAACGTCAAAGATTTCAACAGAATATATAGGGTGCTGCGGCATTTGGGTTCTTGCACTAATATTACCAGTTCTTTGACAACGATCACATGTCATACAAAAAGTTCTAGCATCTCTAAAGATAGTAGGCCAATAAAATCCACATTCTAAAACTTTATGTGCTGTTCTTTGAGTGCCAAAGTGACCTCCACATGCATAAGTGTGACAGAAAGTTAAAATTGAATTAAACTCAGAATTATGCACACACCTACGAAGAATCTGATCAGGGCAATATTTCCACAAGTATGGGTCATCCCAAACATAAGACCGTGCATCCTTTTGAAATTTTTCACGTTGGTGCTTGTTTAGCTCTCTTGGAATGTGTTTAGACACCAAATAATTCACTAAATCAGCATACCATGGCTCACTTACCTTGATGGACAGCAGCTGCTCATCTGGGAATGTCTCTTGGATAGGCACGGCCTCCTCCTCATGCACCATACGGCTCAAGTGGTCAGCCACCACGTTTTCACTCCCTTTCTTGTCCCGGATTTCAATATCGAACTCTTGGAGAAGAAACATCTAGCGAATGAGTCTTGGTTTGGCCTCTTTCTTGGTGAGCAAATACTTCAAAGCTGCATGGTCAGTGTAAATAATAACTTTAGCACCAAGTAAATAAGAACGAAACTTATCTAAAGCAAGCACAACAGCAAGAAGTTCTTTTTCAGTGGTAGAGTAATTCAATTGTGCATCATTCAAGGTCCGAGATGCATAATAGATGACATGGGGCTTCTTGTCCTTCCTTTGTCCAAAAACAGCTCATAATGCATAATCAGAAGCATCACACATAAGCTCAAAAGGAAGGCTCCAATCTGGTGGGACTATGATAGGGGCCGAAGTTAGCATCTCTTTGAGGTGTTTGAATGCCTTCTCACATTCCTCATCAAACACAAAAGTCACATCTTTCTGGAGGAGACGGCAAAGGGGGGTGGAAATCTTCGAAAAATCCTTGATGAATCGCCTATAGAAACCTGCATGTCCAAGAAAAGAACGAACCTCTCTAACCGAAGTAGGAGAGGGTAAGTAACGCACAAGATCTATTTTTGATTTATCAACCTCAATTCCCCTTTCGGAAATGATATGACCTAAAACTATGCCTTGTTTTAGCATAAAGTGACATTTTTCCCAATTCAAAACAAGGTTAGTTTCAATGCACCGTTTTAGAATCAAAGTGAGATTATCTAAGCACCCATCAAACGAATCCCCAAAAACACTAAAACACTAAACTGGACTCTAGACAATGAAAACAAGTACTAGTGATCAATCTGAACGAATTTTAACTCTAGACAACCTAACTTGACTCAAATAACACAAAACAAACTTAAAACAACAAATAAAACTCAACTAGGCAGATTCTAGACACTAGAGACTCAAAACAGGCTAAATAGACTCAAAACAGCAAAACTAACTTAAGTAGACTCAAAACAGGTTCTATGAAGTGAATTGGATGACTTTTGGACTAGTTAAACTCAAAACACTAAAAGGAGACAGCTTTGGACGAATTTAAACAAAGTAAGACTCAAATGAGAACTAGGGGGTTTTTTGGACGAATTAAGCAAAACTAAGCAGTTTTAAGCAAACAAAGTGAATTAAAGAGAGACAGAGGTGAATTCAGGGGTAGAAAGCTAGTTAGAGGGTTCTTCTCCACACATGAACATATGCATACGAATCGATTTCCAGTTATTCTTCCGATAAACCATGAATGACAATGCTTTGAATTAATTGTATTGCACTAATCAATTCCCAGATTTCCCTAAGTTCATTGAATTGAATGGATAATGCATCACAACCAAATTATTCTTATCAAGTTCCCTAACTATGGAAGACGCATGATAGAGATACATATTAAAGATCATTAAGCTCCATGGAAATCATAAACATTGACAAGGCATTCATAACTATGGAATACGCATGTTACTCTTGCCTAGGATTTACTTAACACAATTGTGACTAGCAATCTTTACTACTTGTGAATATAAGTTCCTAACGATTAGGTGAAATTCCCTTATATCCTAGCATCAAATTCATGCATGCAAACTAAGTAGATCTCCTTAATCAACACACAACAACAAGTTCTTCATAAAACAGATAAGTAAATCACATTCACAATTTATGAAACAATAACTGAAGGTAATCAATTCATATCAACCATATGTCCATGGCTTTGAATCCACCTCTAACTAAAACGAAATTAGTTCCACATGTTCAACATAATTGAAAAAAAAATTAAATTAAACATAGAAACAAAACAAGAGAAGAAAGAACTCCTCCTTCTCCAATGGAAGCCACGGCAAGGCCTTGTCTTCCCTTCTCTGCAGCAAAATATGGATTTCTGAATGTATATGGGGGTGGGTGGTCTGCGGCAACAACCAAGCTTTGTATATAAATGCATCACAAACCCTAGAGTAATCAGATTAGGGCTTGGACTTAGCACAAAACAAGGAATTAGGACTCTAGGTGCGGCAGAAAATATAGATTAGGCCTTAGGGTTCGGCAATCACTTTAGAAAAGGAATTGTGGTCCAATTAATGTCTGAAAAGGATCATAGAACCCAAATCCACAAGGAAAAGGCTTAATAAATCAGAATCCAAGAAGGAATGGGAGTGAAAACCCACGGCACAAAGGGATAAGGCAGAGAACCTTGCAAGGCAAGGAAAAGACCTTCTAGAAATGAGGGAGGCGCCAGATTTTTAGGCTTCTAGAAAGAATGTGTTTCTGGCCAGATTTTGGGGTTTCTAGAAGAGTTTGGGGCGCCACTTTTGTAGAAGAATGGATAGGACTTCTAGAAATCAGGTTGTAAGTCCCCTAAACTGAAGAAAATAGGTTAGGATAAGATTAGGATAAGATTGGATAAGATAAGGTAAGATAAGATAAGGATTGGATAAGATAAGATAAGATAAGGTTGTTTTGTATAATGTTTTGGATAAATCTCCTTCTTTTGAGCTGATTCCTTATCTTCTTTATCTTTGACTTCTTTCTTCCATCTTCTTAGCTGATTTCAAGCCTTTATATCTTCAATTTCGTCCATCAACTTGCCTCCATGCTTGCACTACCCAATCTTGGCCCAAAAGTGCTCTAGAATGCTCCAAATTGCTCCTTTTTGCCATCTTGACACTTTGAACCTACAAACACACGAAAATAGCTTAAAATACAAAATTAACTAAGAACTAATAATGTAAATGCATGAAAACAAGCTAACTAAGTCGCATAAATATGCTCCTATCACGCATGCATCTTTTTGTTCTTACTTGTTGCCAGTCTAACTGTTGCTACACTTTGCTTGGGCTTGTCCATATGGTCTAGTGCATATTCTTTAGCCGATGTGCTCTTGTTGTTCTTGTTCTATGTATTCGCAGCAAATTTGACTATTCTATGCGTTTTTCCACCTTGTCTTTGTCTTACCATGACAAAAATAGGGGAGAAAAATTTCATTGTGTTTCATACCTTGCAAGCCTTTTCTTACCCATGATAAATTTCACTTGTAAGAGTCAAGAGTTGTTCATATGCAGGATTCATTCTTGGGCTCTTCTCTTGAGTGTGGGTGAATGAAATTAGTTCTAGCCTTGGGGTATTTTTTCAAGGAAAGCCAAAGGGGAGATTATAAAGTCTAGTTTTAAGTGTTTGGCTTTCCTTGTCAAATATTGTATTTGCGTACCACATGCTGAATTTAGTTTTAGACAACATTCTCTGATTATGTGATGCTGCTATTGGATTAAACGTTCAAGGTCGTGGCTCACCTCTCCTTAAAAGGTTTGTTCATGCATGTGCATTTCATATCCATAATTATGTTGCATTCTGTCTTGTTTGATTGTCTAGTCAGTTTTGCGAGCTGACTTCCAGTTGTCTAGGCACACAAATTAAGACCACCCATATGGGCTGACTGACACCTTTATGCAGGTAGTCAATTTCTAGCCATTGATCTGCCTAGATTTCTTTTCCAGCTGATAAGTGTCCTGGGGACAAGTTGGCTTATTGAAATCTGATTTCCTTGGGTAAATTTGTTCTCTAGGGTTTCAGTTTAAACTTGGGGGTTTAGAATTTATTTGTTAGAGAGAGAGTCGCGTTAAGGGTTTGAGCTTGCATCTTCTCCATTTACGAAACTCTAACTGCCAAACCTTCCTCATGCATTAAAGTCTTGGTATGGTTTTTAAGCTTTCAATTTGGTGTTGTTTTTAAGCTTCAAATCTGGTTTTAGACCAAGCTTTTGGATTCAAGTTAGATTTTTCCTTCAACCGTTTGATTGGAGAAGCTGACTGGTCATTTGAATCCAGATTTTATACGCATATCATAAAATCATATCATATCATTGATCGTGTTGATCTCGGTGCCGCAAGGTGATGAGCTTAGGAGGATCTGCCACTTCGTGAAGACCGAAGGAGTCCATCTGGTTTAAGGCAAGGTTATACAAAGGTAAAGCTGCTCTGTAGATAGGGATCTAGGAATTGAGCTTGTGTATTCTTTGTATGAACCTTTGTTTACACTAGTGGATTGGACTCAGTGGAGAGTCTCCGATTTTTTTAACCCAGAGGTGGGTTTTTCCGGCCAAAAATATCTTGTGTTCAAGTTATGTTTATTGTGTCACACATCCCACATACACATACTTGGTACATATATCTGTTAAACATTTAAAATGGTATGTGCTCACTGTCATGCCCTCTTGACACATTAATAACTTGCAACAAACTACTGCCTTGCTAACTAGGATAGTTTTTGGGAACTAAAAATGGTATTTGAATCTTAGATTTATTGACTAACAAATCTATCTTAGTTTACTAGCGGGCTTGACTAGTCAATCCAACGGATTATAATTCTTATATACAGGATATTCCACCAGGTGAATATTTCACGTGCATTTGACAGTCATAGGAATTTAAGCAAATAACCATATATATAGAGCGCTATTAGTGCCTTAAGAATGAATACTCAAAAGATCAAAAGCTTATTGGGTGTCAAAACTAAGTTTTCTATTTTGAGTGCCTTTGGACCGTTTTCAGCAAAAATAAAAACAAACAAATGTGCGTTTAACATCCATTGGTACTTAAGCAACTAAACAAATAAAATGTGCTATGAGGACCATAAGAATGAGTACTCAAAAATATCAAAAGCTTATTAGGTGTCAAAAGTACACAATTTTCTTTTTAATTCGAACTATTTTTAATATTAATAAACACAAACGAGAGTATGTTTCACAGCCTTTGGAACTTAAGCAAATAAACACATATCATGCGGTACTAGGACCATAAGAATGAGTAATCATAAGATCAAAAGGTTATTGGGTGTCAAAAGTACATAGTTTTTCTATTTTGAGTGCATTTGGACTGTTTTCGACATAAATAAAAAGAACTAGCGTATGTTTGACATCCATGATACGCAACTTGGACCACAACAATGAGTAATCGAAAGATCAATAGCTTATTGGGTGTCAATAGTACACAGTTTTTCTATTTTGAGTGCATTTGGATTGTTTTCAGCATAAGTAAAAACAAACAAGCGTACGTTTGACACCCATTGGAACTTAAGCAACTAAACAAATATAATGCGCTATGAAGACCATCAGAATGAGTAATCAAAAGTATACAGTTTTCCTTTTGGAGTACATTTAGACTGTTTTTAGTATTAATAAAATCAAACGAGTGTGCATTTCCCAACAACTGGAACTTAAGCAAATAAACACATATGGTGCGCTACTAAGACCAAAAGAATGAGTAATCAAAAGATCAAAAGCATATTGAGTGTCAAAAGTACATTGTTTTTCTATTTCGAGTGCATTTGGACTGTTTTTAACATAAATAAAAAGAAACGAGCGTGTGTTTCACATCCATTGGAACTTAAGCAAATAAACACATATAATGCGCAACTTGGACAATAGGAATTAGTACTCAAAAGATTGAAAGCTTATGGGGTGTTAAAAGTACACAGTTTTTCTATTTCGAGTGCTTTTGGACTGTTTTTGGCATTAATAAAAACAAACAAGCGTACGCTTTACACCCATTGGAACTTAAGAAAATAAACACATATCATGCGCTACATGGACCATAAGAATGAGTACTCAAAATATCAGTCTTATTAGGTGTCAAAAATACACAGTTTTCTATTTGGAGTGCATTTGGACTGTTTTCAGCATTAATAAATATAGACGAGCATGCGTTTAACAACCATTGGAAATTAAGCACATAACACATAAAATACGCTACCAGGACCGTAAGAACATGTACTCAAAAGACCAAATGTTTATTAGGTGTAAAGTACATTGTTTTTCTATTTTGAGTGCATTTGGACAGTTTTTGACATAAATAAAAAGAAACTAGCGTGTGTTTCACATCCATTGGAAATTAAGCAAATAAACACATATAATGCGCAGCTTGGACCATAGGAATGTGTGATAGCCCGTCCCGAAATATTTTTTTTTACTTATTTATTTTATTTTATCGATGGTGTGAAAAGATGATAATACCCTTGGACGTTTAATTGTTTGGTTAAAATTATGGAAGTGGACCAATTATGTTGAGTCCTAATTGTTTGGACCCAATTAGGACTTAGATTTTCTTTTGTTTGGCTGGTGACCAAACGAGGACCACACACACACACACACCCTCATCCAATCCCGTTGACTCTCTCTCTCTCTCTTCTCTCGTGTACGGACAAGCACCAAAACCCTTTGAAACTTCATAGATCGTGGTCAAAGAGGGCACCATCGTGCTCGTGGAGCACAGACGAGTTGATTGGAAACCATTTTAGGTAAGGATACCTTTGAAAACCTCGTGAACCAAGAATCCCCGATTTAAGTATTGTTCATGCTCATGTTCAACGTTGTGTTTTTGGAAATTTGAAGCTTATAGGAAGCTTAGTGAGGTCCCAAGCAAGCTCGGAGTGCTTCATTTGAAGGATTTGGACGTCGGGATCGTGAGGACGAAGTTTGGCTGGTTTTTCTTGAAATTCTCCGGTGAGATCCCGTGACTTTTAGAGCTTTAAATTAGTATGAATGTGTTCTACAAGTTAAGAGCTTCATTTTGATATAAATGGCATGAAATTTGGATGAAAAACGAGTGAGCTATTGAAGTTTTAAAAATCCCCAGTTTTCCGGTGACCGGAGACTTGCTGGAGTCCCAAGGTTGAAGACGATGACGGAATATTCCGTCATGTTTGACGGAATATTCCAACGCCGTTAGTTAGATTTAACGGTAACAGTTAGGAGTTAACAGAATATTCCCAGAATATTCCTGACGACGTTAACTGACGCCGTCAGTGTGCCTGGCACGTGGCCCCGCGTGATGGCACGTAGGTCAGTGCGTTCGCCGATGCGTGGCGGCGCGTGAGTGGTCAGAAAATTTTTCTAAAAATATGGGAATGTTCGTGAGGTTGTGTAGATCACGTTGGTATATTCAAACACCCCATTTGAGCAACGTATGAGAAGTTATTACCTATTGTTGGTTATGTGTGTTAAATAACGTTTATTCGGTTATTACGCTTATAGGTGAAGCCTATCCTAAGGACAAGCACCATCAATCGAGGCTCGGGGGTTATGACCCTTCGATATACCAGTGAGTAGGCAGTTGTTGTCATTATATACCTATATACTTACTGATTTTCCCAGAAATCGAATTTAATTGAAAGTATGTTTTAAAATGCCATGCATAGAATTGATATGGAATATATGATTTGGTATATGATGCATATGTACAAAATGGTGCGGTGGACGCACAGGTAAGTATCAAGTGAGTTATATTGTGTTGATGATATGATTTGTGTTGAGAGGTCATAACCTGCACCGCCGGTGTTAGTGCTTATGTTGATATTCACCTCCCGCACCGCACGCTCCCTTGGATCCAAGTAGGTGTAAGTCCTGTCGTACAGACAACTTCTGTGGTTCCGACTCGTAGGTGACTTGCGATTATTCGCACGGCCGTTTTGATGAGTGTAGCACTAGAGCATATTATTACACCAAGTCCTGTCGTACAGACCACTTCTGTGGTTCCGACTCGTGTGCAGGCATAGGTATTGAGCTATATGATTAGCCGTACAAGACCACTGCAAGGTCTCCGGTTGATTTGTTATTTCACATGTTATATATATATATATATATATATATATATATTTATGCATCTGGCATGGCATACTTTCATAATATTGATTTTTGAGTTATGATTTTTGAATATGATGATATACATATGTTTATATGCTATTTTCTGGGAAAGTATACAGGTTTTACAGCGAGGGGTTAACGCTATGATAACGAGATGATTTTTGGAAAAGCTTTGCTTTACTGACCCACTCAACTTTGTTTTGCACCCCTCCAGGTTCTAAGTAGCAGTGCTTTGGTGGTCACGAGGAATCCAACGGTGTTCTGACAGAATTCACAAACTTAGGATACACCTCTAGGTGTTATATCTTTGTAATTGTATCTCTAAAGCTTCTGAACTATGTAAATGGTTACGTCACTCTCACGTGACAGCCAGCATGCCCTCCTCCGTGACGGGGTCTGTCAGTTGGTATCAGAGCCTAGGTTGCAGTCCTGTGTATCTTGAGAACTTGCTAGTGTCTTCTGTCAGAACTATACCGCCTCGTAGAGAGCCACATCGTTCAGATGAGTGTAGTTTCCTTGATGTAGCTCAGTTAGGGGAAGCTAGTACTATCGTGATTCAGTCTATTATTCAAAGGACTCCTCTAGAGATTGTTTATAAGTTGAAACTGAATCACTTTATGGAAATGAAAGACCTGAGGGAGCAGAACGATGGCTTAATCATTTGGAAAAGACGTTTCGGTTTATGCAAAGTCAAGGGAATCTTCCTTTTGAAAGGTAGGTATAGACTACTACCTGGTTTTGAGTACTGAATATGCATCATGGTGAAGACCAGAGTTTTATATGATGTCACCGGAGGAAACAGCTGATTGAGAATGGTTTAAATAATTGTTTAAGAAAAGGTTTATTCCTCCGGCATTTATTGATGGTAGGAAGCAAGAGTTTACAAAAAATTGAGACAAGGAAAGATGACGGTGAATGAGTATTATTGAAAGTTACAGACTTGTCTTGTTACCATCTGGATGTTGTAGTTAATCTGGTGGGAACGTTATGTTGCTTTAAGCTGAGAAATAAGAAGAAGTGGCATTCTTTGACGACCACTACCCATTATGCACCTTACTAGGAGTTTTATGAGATCTTGTTGAGAATTGAGGACTCTGAGAACATGTCCAGCGATAGTGATGAAGAAAAGGAAAAGAATATGAATCAGAGGAAAGATGATAAAAGTAAAGATTCGTCATCTCAAGGACCTCGAAAGACTCAGGGCTCCAAAAGAAGTGAAGCTAATTCTAGTTCTTCCAGTAGAGGTTTTAGTACCACTGATCAGAGGCGAGGTGGTAGATTACTGGAGGTTCCAGATTCCAGAGACAGGGAGATACTAGTAAAGGAAATGTACCTTTGTGCCGTAGGTACAATAGTAGACACTTTGGAGAGTGTAGGCCAGAAAGCAGAGGATGCTTTATATGTTGACAAAGGGGGACATAGAGCTGTAAATTGCTTCCAGAATCACTAGATGCCCCACAGTCTTCTTGCCACCACCAGCGTCGATCCAGCAGGTACCTGGATATAGTAGTTATGGTCAGATGGTCCGTGGTGTGCAGGGTTAGAGCCGTACAGGTCACATAAGGTGACTTTGGTTGGATGGATGGTTATAGATTCAGTCGTACAGGTCATGTTAGCTAACTCTGGCTGATATATTTCTTGTTATTGATGATGTTGTCAAGAGAGTAATGAATGAACACGATCGGGGCATGTATATGTATTTCCCTATAAGAAACAAGATGGTAATATTGCACCCTTGGGAATTGTTGCTTACTTATCGAGACAACAGTGAGTTATCGTTATTGCGGGCTGCAGACCGTAATATCAATAACTTATTCGTTGGATCCGTTAAGCAAGTAAACAAGAAGGTTATTCTACGTTTGATATGGTGTTATTCAGGGTGTCTAGTGACGGTGAAAGATGTAGTTATGCCAGTGAATCTTATCCCATTAGAGATTGTGGATTTTGATGTGATTTTAGGCACGGATTAGTTGCATTATAATCATGCCAATATAAATTGGTACGAGAAATTAGTTACTTTCCATCGCCCTGTATTACCAGAGGTTACTTTTATGGGTGAGCAAAATGGAGTGAGGCATGCCGTTATTTCTGCGGTGAGAGCAAAGAAATGGTTATCGAAGGGCTACCAAGGATATTTAGCTCATGTGGTGTTAAATGATGTTACTCCTAGTAGTGTGGAAGATAGAAAAGTGGTTAGACATTTTCCTGGTGTATTCCTGGATGATTTACCTGGATTGCCGCCAGAAAGAGATGTGGAGTTCATTATTGATTTGTCTCTAGGCACAGATCTTATATTACAGATTGGTTCAGACTGAGTTAAGGGAATTGGAAATTCGGTTACAGGAATTGGTTGATAAAGGTTTTATTCAACCTAGTACATCACGTTGGGGGAGCCCCAGTTTAATTGTGAGGAAGAAAGTTGAGACCATAAGGCTATGCATTGATTATAGGCAATTAAATCGGGTAATGATTGAGAACCGTTATCCATTGCCGCGCATTGATGATCGGTTTGATCAGTTTAGAGATGCCTGTGTATTTTCAAAGATTGAATTGAAGTCTGGTTATTACCAATTGAAATTAAGAGGGATGATGTCCCTAAGACAGTTTTTAGGACACGTTATAGTCATTGCGAGTTTTTGGTGATGCCATTCGGATTGACAAATGTACCTGCTGCTTTTATGAGTTTAATGAAGGAAGTATTCCGGTGATATCTAGACAGGTTGTTATTGTTTTTATTGATGATACTATGGTATACCTTAAGTTTAGAGCAGAGCATACTAGACATCTTAATTGGTATTGCAAAGTTTGAGGGAGCATCGGTAGTATGCTAAGCTTAGTAAAGGCCAATGTTGAAGGAATCAAGTGGCATTTATGGGGCATGTTATATCTACTTAAAGTATTCAAGTGGATTCTTAAAAAGGTAGTAACGGTTGAGAATTTGGAACAACTACGAACCATGACTGAGGTTCAGAGTTTTCTTAGCTTAGCAGGATATTATGGACGGTTTGTTAAGGATTTTTAGTCATTACTTTGCTATTACGAGATTGACGAGAAAAGAGGTTAAGTTTTGAGTGGGATGAAAATTGTGAGCAAAGTTTTCAGCAACTGAAGTATTATCTCACTCATGCACCTATTTTAGCATTTCCAGATGACAACGGAAGTTATAAGGTCTAAAGTGATACTTCTTTGAATGGTTTGGGATGCGTGTTGAGGCAACATGGTAGGGTAATTGCTTATTCTTCACGGCAATTGAACTTCTTAAGATGAATTACCCTAATTATGATTTGGAATTAGCAACCATCATCTTGGCTTTGAAGATTTGGAGACATTATCTTTATGGTGAGAAATGCAAGATTTTTACTAATCGTAAGAGTCTCCAATATCTGTTTACTCGGAAGGATCTTGATCTTAGGCAATGAAGGTGGATTGATTTGCTTAGTGATTATGATTGCACGACCAGGGTGATCGTGCAAAATTTGTGGCTGATGCACTGATTAGGAAAACTCCAGTGAGAATTTATGCTTGGTATACTTGTCATGTTTCTTTTCTTGCGGATTTGAGAGTTACTGAAGTGAAGCTTAAGGTGAAGGAACGAAAAGAAGCTTTATTGGCTAATTTCCAGGTCAAGCCAATATTAGTTGATCGAATACTCGATGCCTAGAGGACTGATAAAGAAACGCATGAATTAATTGAGGCAAGGAATAACGAAGAAAGACCTCGGAGTTAGAGAATCAGATGGCATATTTATACTAAAGAACAGGATGTTTGTGCATAATGATATGGAAGTAGAGAAAGTAGTTTTGGACGAAGCACATTGTTCAGCTTATGTAATGCATCCTGGAGGTACTAAAATGTATCATACCAATCGACCATTTTATTATTGGCCGGGTATGAAGAGAGAAATTGCTGAGTATGTAAGTAGGTGTACCAAATTGTCAGCAGGTTAAAGCGGAAAGAAAGAAGCCTTTTTGGATGGATGCAGTCACTTCCCGTCCCACAGTGGAAATAAGGAAATATTAGTATAGATTTTATGTACAAGCTTCCTCGTACACGAAATGGTTATGATGGCATTTAGGTGATAATTGATCGGCTTACTAAGTCAACTCATTTTGTTCCAGTGAGGGAGAAGTATTCTTTAAGCCGATTAGCTGGATTGTTTATCTCGAGGATTGTTAAGTACCACTGAAGTTCCAGTAAGTATTGTATCGGATTGTGATCCCAGATTTACTTCTAAGTTTTGGATAGCATGTTAGAAGGCTTTGGATATAAGATTTCTTTACAGTACAACATGTCATTCTCAAACAGACAGACAGTCAGAGATGACCATTCAGACTTTGGAGTATATGCTGAGATCTTCAGTATTGCAGTTTGGTGACGCTTGGATTAAGCGGTTGGATTTGATGGAAATTGCCTACAACAACCACTTTCATTCGAGTATTGGTATGGCGTTATTTGAGGCACTTTATGGGAAAGATTGTCATACACCCTCGTGTTGGTCTGAGGTTGGCGAAAGAGGGCTAGTGGGCCCAGAGATTGCGGATGAGACTACTCGGAATGTTTAAGTGATTAAGTCTAACTTGAAAGCGGTCCAGGATCGACAAAAGAGTTTAGCAGACAGACATGCCACTGATAGAGTGTATTATGTAGGTGATTAAGTGATTGAAATTATCACCGTGGATAGATTGAAATTATCACCGTGGATAGATGTGATTCGATTTAGAAAAAGAATTAAGTTGAGTCCTAGATATATCGAACCTTATGTGATCATCGAGTGAATTGGTGAGGTTGCTTACAGGCTTGAGTTGCCTCCAGAGTTGTCGAAAGTGCACGATATGTTTTATGTTTTGATGCTTCGACATTATAGTATCAGATCTTTCACATGTGATATCTCCTCAACCTTTGGAAATTAATCTGAATTTGACTTATGACGAGGAGCCAGTGACTATCTTGGATTGGAAAGATAAGGTTCTGAGAAATAAGATAATGCATTTGGTGAAGGTTTAATGGAAGAACCATTTAGTGGAAGAAGTTACGTGGGAGACAGAAAATCGGATGAGGGAAACATATCCAAGATTATTTTATGATTATTAGGGGAATGTATTGTTGTATGAAATTTCGAGGACGAAATTTTATAAGGTGGGTAGACTGTGACAGCCCATCTCGAAATATTTTATTTATTTTTTTATTTTATTTTATCGATGGTGTGAAAAGACGATAACACCCTTGGACGTTTAGTTGTGTGGTTAAAATTATGGAAGTGGACCAATTATGTTGAGTCCTAATTGTTTGGACCTAATTAGGACTTAGATTTTCTTTTGTTTGGCTGGTGACCAAACTAGGACCACACACACACACACACCCTCATCCAATCCCGTTAACTCTCTCTCACTCTCGGACTCACTCTCTTTCTCTTCTCTCGTGTACGGACAAGCACCAAAACCCTTTGAAACTTCATAGATCGTGGTCAAAGAAGGCACCATCATGTTCGTGGAGCATAGACGAGTTGATTGGTAACCATTTCAGGTAAGGATACCTTTGAAAACCTCGTGAACCAAGAATCCTTGATTTGAGTACTGTTTATGCTCATGTTAAACGTTGTGTTTTTGGAAATTTGAAGCTTATAGGAAGCTTAGTGAGGTCCCAAGGAAGCTCGGAGTGCTTCGTTTGAAGGATTTGGACGTCGGATCGTGAGGACGAAGTTTGGCCGGTTTTTCTTGAAATTCTCAGGTGAGATCCCGTGACTTTTAGAGCTTTAAATTAGTATGAATGTGTTCTACAAGTTAAGAGCTTCATTTTGATATAAATGGCATGAAATTTGGATGAAAATCGAGTGAGATATTGAAGTTTTAAAAATCCCCAGTTTTCCGGTGACCGGAGACTCGCCAGAGTCCCAAGGTTAAAGACGACGGAATATTCCGTCAAGTTTGGCGGAATATTCCAACGCCGTTAGTTAGATTTAACGGTAACAATTAGGAGTTAACAGAATATTCCTGAAATATTCCTGACGGCGTTAACTGACGCCGTCAGTGTGCGTGGCACGTGGCCTCGCATGGGGGCGTGTAGGTCTGTAGGCGGGGCGTGAGTGGTCGGAAAATTTTTCTAAAAATATGGGGATGTTCGTGAGGTTGTGTAGAACACGTTGGTATATTCAAACACCCCATTTGAGCAACGTATGAGAAGTTATTACCTATTGTTGTTTATGTGCGTTAAATAACATTTATTCGGTTATTACGCTTATAGGTGAGGCCTATCCTGAGGACGAGCGCCATCAATCGAGGATCGGGGGTTATGACCCTTCGATATACCAGTGAGTGGGCAGTTGTTTTCATTATATACCTATATACTTACTGATTTTCCCAGAAATCGAATTTAATTGAAAGTATGTTTTAAAATGCCGTGCATAGAATTGATATGGAATATATGATTTGGTATATGATGCATATGTATGAATTGGTGCGGTGGACGCACAGGTAAGTATCAAGTGAGTTATATTGTGTTGATGATATGATTTGTGTGGAGAGCTCATAACCTGCACCACCGGTGTTAGTGCTTATGTTGATATTCACCTCCCGCACCGCACGCTCCCTTGGATCCAAGTAGGTGTAAGTGCTGTCGTACAGACCACTTCTGTGGTTCCGACTCGTAGGTGACTTGCGATTATTCGCACGGCCGTTTTGATGAGTGTAGCACTAGAGCGTATTATTACACCAAGTCCTGTCGTACAGACCACTTCTGTGGTTCCGACTCGTGTGCAAGCATAGGTATTGAGCTATATGATTAGCCGTACAGGACCACTGTAGGGTCTCCGGTTGATTTGTTATTTCACCTGTTATATATATATATATATATATATATTTATGCATCTGGCATGGCATACTTTCAGAATATTGATTTTTGAGTTATGATTTTTGAATATGATGATATACATATGTTTATATGCTATTTTCTGGGGAAGTATACAAGTTTTACAGCGAGGGGTTAACGCTTTGATAACGAGATGATTTTTGGAAAAGCTTTGTTTTACTGACCCACTCAACTTTGTTTTGTGGCCCTCCAAGTTCTAAGTAGCAGTGCTTTGGTGGTCACGGGGAATCCAACGGTGTTCTGACAGAATTCACAAAAGTAGGATACACCTCCGAGTGTTATATCTTTGTAATTGTATCTCTAAAGCTTCCGAACTGTGTAAATGGTTACGTCACTCTCACGTGACGGCCAGCATGCCCTCCTCCGGAACGGGGTGTGTCAAATGAGTACTCAAATTATTGAAAGCTTATTAGGTGTTAAAAGTACACAGTTTTTCTATTTCGAGTACTTTTGGACTGTTTTCAGCATTAATAAAAAAAAATAAGCGTGTGCTTTACACCCATTAGAACTTAAGAAAATAAACACATATCATGCCCTGTGAGGACCATAAGAATGAGTACTCAAAAGATCAAAAGCTTAATAGGTGTCAAAAGTACACAATTTTCTGTTTGGACGGCATTTGGACTACTTTCATCATTAATAAATACAAACGAGCATGCACTTTACACCGATTGGAACTTAAGAAAATAAACACATATAATCTGCTACATGGACCATAAGAATGAGTACTCAAAAGATCAAAAGCATATGAGGTGTCAAAAATACACAGTTTTCTATTTAAAGTGCATTTGGACTGTTTTCGGCATTAATAAAAACAAACAACCGTGCAATTGACAACCATTGGGACATAAGCAAATAAACACATATAATGCACTACTAGGACCATAAGAATGAGATCTCAAATGATCAAAATGTTATGGGGTATCAAAAGTATACAGTTTTTCTATTTGGAATGCATGTGGACTATTTGCAGCATTAATAAAAACATAGTGGATTGGACACCCATTGGAAGTTAACCAAAGAAACATGTATAATGCAATACTAGGACCATACGAATGAGTACTTAAAAGATCAAAAGCCTATTAAGCGTCAAAACCACACAGTTTTTCTATTTGGAGTGCATTTGGATTGTTTTCGACATTAACAATAGCAAACGAGCGTGTGTTTGGCACCTATTGAATAACTAAGCAAAGAAACATATATAATGAGCCACTAGGACTGTCACATCCCGGCCCGGGCTCAACCACTTCCCAGGCTCGACTTCGCTATAGCATGATATTGTCCACTTTGGGCCCTGACTATGCCCTCGCGGTTTTTTTTTCTGGAAACTCACACGAGAACTTCCTAGTGGGTCACCCATTATGGGAGTGCTTTCGCGTGCTACTCACTTAACTTCAGAGTTCTGATGGAACCCGAAGCCAGTGAGCTACCAAAAGGCCTCACACTAGGTAGAGATGGGAATATACATATAAGGCTCACAAGATCCACTCCCCTGGGCGATGTAGGATCTTACAAGAACCATCAGAATGAGTGATGAAAAGATCAAACGGTTATTGGGTGTCAAAAGTTCATAGTTTTTCTATTTGGAGTGCATTTGGACTATTTTCGGCATTAATAAAAACAGTGTGGCTTCGACATCTATTGGAAATAAAGCAAAGAAACACATATACACCAATACTAGAACTATAAGCATGAGTACTTAAAAGATCAAAACCCAATTGGGTGGCAAAATTACACGGTTTTTTTATTCGGATTATTTTCGGCATTAATAAAAACAAACGAGCATGCTATGACCAAAAGAATGGGTACTAAAAAGATCAGAACTGTATTGAGTGTCAAAAGTACACAGTTTTTCTGTTTGGAGTGCATATGAATTATTTTTGGCATTAATAAAAGCAAAGGAGCGTGCGGTTGACGTCCATTGGAACTTAAGCAAATAAACACATGTAATGCGCTACTAGGACCATAAGAATGAGTACTCAAAAGATCAAAACCTTATTGGGTATCAAAAGTATACTGTTTTTTCTGCTTAGAATCCATTTGGACAAATTTGAGCATTAATTAACAAACGAGCTTGGGTTTAACAGCCATTGGAACATAAAAAATTCATATGATGTGTTAGTAGGACCACAAGAAAGCGTACTCAAAAGAACAAAACATTATTGGGTGTAAAAAATACACACTTTTTTCTATTGGCTTTTTAGCCAAAATGCTCCCTGAGATTTGCATAACTCCTCACTTTGGTCCCTAAGATTTGAAATCAATAGAAGTGGTCCCTGAGTTTGTCCACCATCAATCACTTTGGTCCTTCCTTGAAAAATCTCCATTAAATAAAGATAAAATGACAAAAACATCTTGTTGTGTTCCTTTCAAGTGCAAATATAAGGATAGTATAATGCCACAAGTAAGGGTGTCAAACCACAGGGACTGATTACAACTCTACAAATTACTAGCTTTATGTGAACCCTAACTAAACAATGAAAATGCAAACTGAATTTAGATTTTTCGATTGAAAACTAAAATAACTTAAAAATGCAAGAAAGATAAAGATAAATGATAGGTCGATTCAGAAATAATGGGAATGGAACTAGGGATACTGATTTCACCGTTACAAGCCAATTCCATGAAAATTAAGTCAAAACGCATTCAACTCTCCAATCTGCAACTAGGGTTCGTTTTACTCATTTATGATCATCCATTTGATGTGTGGTTGTGATCAAGTACTCCTAATCTGCAACCTAGTTGTGATGTTCAACTTATATTACCAAATAAGAATCTATTAAGAACATGAAAACTTCCAAGAACCAAAGAAATCACATGGTAGGATGTATGCATAGCAGTTTCTTCATTCATCACATGTCTACCATGATTAAGCATGATGTGTACTATAACCTTGATCAAATAATTCATAAGCAGCCCTAATGGTGATCAAACATTAAGATTAACAAACAAATTAAACTATAAAATCAGTGAATGAAACAAGAACACAGCTTGGTGAATCGAATACTTTAACTTAATGGCATAGAATAGTTTTGCAAGGCTACATCGAAATCCCCAGCTATGAACTTAATTACACAACATGATTACAGAATATATAAATATCAAGATCAAAATGAGTGAAATTAAATTCATAGAAGAGACCCCCTTGAAGCAATTCTGATGTGGAAATCCTTCAAGAACAGCACGGCTGCATGGTTTCTTCGGTGGCAGCGGATGGCGAAAGGGAAATAGGGTTTTGTGTCTGGAAGAAAGGCCAAAGAAAGAGAAGAGAGAGAGCTCTGGGCAACCCCAAAAGGGGCTTGTGTAAAAGTGATCTGAAACCCTAGTATTTATATGCTAAATGGGGCTGCAGCTGATTGCAAGGTGATCCCAACCATTAAGCCAAGGTTTTGAATGTTTTTCCTTATTTGGCTCCTCCAAATCAGTCTAGATATCCCCATTCCTTTCCCATTATGCTCTTAGTCTCCTAACCAGCCAGATTATCTTTGGATTCTTTATTTAGGCTTCAAAAAAAAGTAACAACTTTATTTGGGCTCCAAAACAGGCCACTAAACTTCTCTCCACGTTTGAATAAGGATCAACTCCAAAAATGGCATGTTTTCACTTCTTTTGCCTTCAAATTGATCCTAAAGTACATGTAACTGCACACTAACACAAAATAAGGTAAAATGCAACCAGTTTAACTCAAAAACATAACAAAGAGACTAGAAATAGACGGTATAAATGCATGAAATATATGAGTTATTAAATACCCCCAAACCTGGTTTTTGCTAGTCCTCGAGCAAAACTATAACTAAAAACACACAAAAACAATAAAATCTAACTATACCACTTTCGATGGCTAAATATGTTCAACAAGCCTTTAAACCTCTAGGTGTCCCTAGTCGAAGGAGTTGTGCCTCCTGAGGGTTTACAGTGATGATGCCCACAAACATCTACAGACTCTGCAAACAAATTGGTTAAAGCATACTTGAAACAAACTAATAAGAACCAATGAAAGCTTAGTCATACATTCAAACCAAAAGTCTGCCACTTCAAAGACTTGTATCATGTGTAAGGTGTAAAAATATTACTCCATGACTCATGACTTCAAAGACACCATACTCAAATGCCAAAGATAAAATTCGCCTTAACTCTAGTCCTCACAGATATCACTCAAATTTGCACTCAGATCCTAAGGTGTAGTCTCTCTACAAATTCATGTGAGTGAAATTATGTAAAAGGGATTCAAAAATTCTTACATATGAAATATGAAATAAAAGCATAATTTCTAAACAAATCTCATGAAATGAATCAAATACTAAGAATATGGATAGCACACGTACTTACCAGCACCTATGAATACATCCCCAAAGATCAGCTAGGTCTTTCACAAGGTTGTAATGTAAGGCTTAGGCTATGGGCTATGAAAGAAAGGATAGGAAATACTAGAGCTTGGGACATACCAAAGTGACTTTGTTATGAAATAAGTAGGCTCTTCACTTGAATTGGTCTTTGTTATTTGTTCTTGGCGTCCAGGACCCATGCATGATATTGGGAAGATTTGGGAATTGCATCTTCTTTGATTTTTTTCTGTAACTTTTTTTCTTCTTTTTTCTTTCTTTTTTTTTGCAATTCCAGCACATGTTACCTTGATACACACCATTTTCTTGATCTAGAGCTCAACCTATATGTGTCTTCATCACTTTAGTATTCCCCAAACTATAAGGTATGGCTGTAATGGGCTAAGATGAGTAGAGTTTGGTGTGGGTGATGAAAGAACTAGGCCAAAACTATTTGGTTGCAACACAGGTGAATGGAGCACACAAAGGGATGGGAATTTGGCCTTTTAGTGGTTAAAACATACATAGCCTAACATCATCTCAATGAGTTCATTCATAGGTGATAATAAACATATGGTATCTGCAACATAGGATTATTCTTAGCATTCAATCAAAGAGAAATAATGAGATCATTTGAAGTGAGTCTGAAAGAAAAGATAGGAATAGAAACACTTTAAACCCTCTCAAAGAAGCATATAGGCTCAAAATAGCTCACTAGGGTCTCCACTATTCTTCTTCCAGAATTTGCGCATGGTACTTTAACCATCATAATTCCAAGAGTAACAACCTTGTAAAAGAAAATAAGATACGAAACTTTTTCATGACAACACTGTAGTTTTGTTTGTAAACATAGCCCTCATATACATTCACATTAGTAAGCAAAAGCAAACTTAACCAAAACTAAAAACAGACGAAAATTTTCAATCCCACACCCCCTAACCTAAACTATGCATTGTCCTCGATGTTTAAAAATGAATGGAATGCGTGCAGTGTAAATAGGCAGAGCGTGTGGAATGAAAATAAAATAAAACTAAATGACACAAATAAAAGGAAAGAACACAAACCATGTTAGGTTGCCTCCTAGCAAACGCTTTATTTAACGTCTAGGCAAGACATGGTGGGTATGATGGATGAACGCCTAGGGTGGCAGGAAATCAAGGTACCTCCGAACCTTGGTCGGGAGAAGTGGTTTCTTTCAATTGACTTTGAATATGGTGCGTTGAATTTCCACAAGGACTTGATTGTGATGGTGTTTTTGTCTCTCCTTATGAATAAAATGCAAGACCATATCCTCTTCCTTTATTTGAGATGGTAGCAACGTCTCGTTGTCGAACTTCAATTCTTTTCCCTCTTGAAATGGCAACAAATCATCTTCCAAAGACTCCAAATATGGCACCTAAAAAGATGTAAAACAACATGGAGAATCCGGCACAGATTTTGAAAAACATTCAATTAAATTAGAGGATAGAGGAAGAGTTTCAAACACTATGTCCGGCACAGTTTCACCAAGAACATCTATGGGTGACTCATCATGCTTTTGTTTGACAAATCTCCCTGGAAAAGGAATTGGTGGAACATATCGCTTGGGAGGAATGAAAGGCTCTTCATCTTTGTAAACCTCAGGAACCTCATGAAAATATGCACATCAAGCTTCCTTTGGTTGTTCCTCCTTCTCTTCTTGATCATCACCACCGGATTGATGTTCATTTAACGCTTGGACAATCTACCCCAATTGAATTTCCAACTTGGTAAGTGCAGTGGAGTGTTCTTGAATCATGCTACTCATTGATTGTTGAAATTGTAAAGTGCTTTGAGCAAGTAGCTTCAAAGTGTCCTCCAAAGTGGTGTCAAAGGATTCCTGTTGTGATGGAGGTGCAAATGCTTGATATGGAGCTTTTATGTTGTTCCAAGAGCCATGATCAAAGTTCCTCCAAGCAGGGCTATCTGTGTTTGACAATGGTTGTAGTGGCTCTTGGTTAAGAGAAACACAAGCTGTGTGAGTGCTTTCGGACAAACGTAGGAAACTTATCTCTCCTTGGGCAAAATTGAAGAGGATAAGCACTTTTAGCACATAATGGACAATCGACGTACATCTCTCTATACCACCTGAAATCAAACAACCTAAAATGTAAATTAAAAATCTAAACTAAGAAAAGAAAAACAGATAGGGT
This sequence comes from Heteromeles arbutifolia, assembly GCA_024362995.1. Classification (NCBI taxonomy): domain Eukaryota; kingdom Viridiplantae; phylum Streptophyta; class Magnoliopsida; order Rosales; family Rosaceae; genus Heteromeles; species Heteromeles arbutifolia. Next base: position 23,713,676 of record JANCRC010000012.1, read on the forward strand.
TTATAAAGCAAGCAATTATAGGGGACTGAAATCAGCCCCCAGCAACGGCGCCAAATTTTTGTTGTGTTCCTTTCAAGTGCAAATATACGGACAGTATAATGCCACAAGTAAGGGTGTCGAACCACAGGGACTAATTACACCTCTACAAATTCCTAGCTTTATGTGAACCCTAACTAAACAATGAAAATGCAAACTGAATTTAGATTTTTCGATTGAAAACAAAAATAACTTTAAAATACAAGAAAGATAAAGATAAATGATAGGTTGATTTAGAAATAATGGGAATGGAACTAGGGATACAGATTTCACCGTTACAAGCCAATTCCATGAAAATTAAGTCAAAACGCATTCAACTCTCCAATCTGCAACTAGGGTTCGTTTTAGTCATTTATGATCATCCATTTGATGTGTGGCTATGATCAAGTACTCCTAATCTGCAACCTAGTTGTGATGTTTAACTTAGATTACCAAAAAAGAATCCATTAAGAACATGAAAACTTCCAAGAACCAAAGAAATTACATGGCAAAATGTATGCATAGCAGTTTCTTCATTCATTCACATGTCTACCAACATTAAGCATGATGTGTACTATAACCTTGATCAAATAATTCATAAGCAGCCCTAATGGTGATCAAATATTAAGATTAACAAATAAATTAAACTATACAATCAGTGAATGAAACAAGAACACAGCTTGGTGAATCGAATACTTTAACTTAATAACATAAAATAGCTTTGCAAGGCTACATCGAAATCCCCAGCTATGAACTTAATTACACAACATGATTACAGAATATATAAATGTCAAGAACAACATGAGTGAAATTAAATTCATAGAAGAAACCTCTTGAAGCAATTCTGATATGGAAATCCTTCAAGAACAGCGCGGTTGCATGGTTTCTTCAGTGGCAGTGGATGGCGAAGCGAAATAGGGTTTTGTTTCTGGAAGAAAGGCCAAAGAAAGAGAATAGAGTGAGCTCTGGGCAACCCTAAGGGGGGCTTGTGTAAAAGTGGTCTGAAACCCTAGTATTTATATGCTAAATGGGGTTGCAGCTGATTGCAAGGTGATCTCAACCATTAAGCCAAGGTTTTGAATGTTTTTCCTTATTTGGCTCCTCCAAATCAGGCAAGATATGCCCATTCCCTTCCTATTATGCTCTTTGTTTCCTAACTAGCCAGATTCACTTTGGATTCTTTATTTGGGCTTCACAAAAAGTAACAACTTTATTTGGGCTCCAAAACAAGCCACTAAACTTCTCTCCACATTTGAATTAGGGTCAGCTTCAAAAATGGCATGTTTTCACTTCTTTTGCCTTCAAATTGATCCTAAAGTACAAGTCTGCACACTAACACAAAATAAGGTAAAATACAACTAGTTTAACTCAAAAACATCACAAAGAGACTAGAAATGGATGGTATAAATGCATGAAATATATGAGTTATCGCATCCCCAATTTTTGTCAAATCATTTTGGCCCATTGTTTATTAAATTGAGGGTATTTTTGTCATTTGATCCTTAGTTTTTCAAGGAAGGACCAAAATTATTGATGATGGACAAACTCAAGGACCACTTTTATTGATTTCAAATCTCAAAGACCAAAGTGATGAGTTATGCAAATCTCAGGGACCATTTTGGCTAAAAAGCCTTTTCTATTTACAGTGCATTTTGACTATTCTCGGCACAAATAAAAACAAACAAGCGTGCGTTTAACAACCATTGAAACTTAAGCGAATAAACAGATATGATGCGTTACTAGGACCATAAGAATGAGTAATCGAAAGATCGATAGCTTATTGGGTGTCAATAGTACATAGTTTTTTCTATTTTGAGTGCATTTAGATTGTTTTCAGCATAAAAAAAAAAAAAAAACAAACAACCGTGCATTTGACACCCATTGGAACTTAAGCAACTAAACAAATATAATGCGTTATGAGGGCCATCAGAATGAGTAATCAAAAGGTCTAAGCTTATTCGTTGTCAAAAGTATACAGTTTTCTTTTTGGAGTCTATTTGGACTGTTTTCAATATTAATAAAATCAAACGAGCGTGCATTTCCCAACAACTGGAACTAAAGCAAATAAACACATATGGTGTGCTACTAGCACCAAAAGAAAGAGTAATCAAAATAACTAAACCTTATTCGGGGTTAACAGTACACAATTTTCAATTTTGAGTGCATTTGGACTGTTTTCAAGATAAATAAAAAGAAACGAGGGTGAGTTTAAAGAAATAAATGCAAATATTGCGCAACTTGGTCCATAGGAATGAGTACTCAAAAGATTGAAAGCTTATTGGGTGTTAAAATTGCACAGTTTTTCTATCTAGAGTGCATTTGGACTGTTTTTTGCATAAATAAAAACAAATGAGCATGCGTTTGACACGCCTTGGACCTTAAGAAGATAAGCACATATAATGCCCTACTAGGCCCCTAACCAAGAGACCTCAATAGCTCAAAAGCTTATTGGGTGTCAAAAGTACATAGTTTTTTTTTAATTTGGAGTGTATTTGGACTGTTTTCGGCATTAATAAAATGAAACAAGCGTGGGTTTGACACCCAGTGGAACTTAAGAAAAGAAACACATATAATGAGATACTAAAAATTTAAGACTAAGTACTCAAAAGATCAAAAGCTTATTGTGTGTCAAATGTACATAGTTTTTCTATTTGGAGTGCATTTGGACTGTTTTTGGCATTAATAAAAAAAAACGATCGTGGGTTTGGCACCCGTTGGAACTTCAACAAAGAAACATAGATTATGCGACACTAGGACTATAAGAATGAGTACTCAAAAGATCAAAAGCCTACAGGGTGTCAAAAGTGGATAGTTTTTCTATTTGGAATGCAATTGAACTGTTTTCGGCACTAATAAAAACCAACGAGAGTGCGTTTGACGCCCATTGGAGCTTAAACAAAGAAACCCGACCATAGGAATGAGTACTCAAAAGATCAAAAGCTTATTGGGTGTCAAAAGTACACTGTTTTTCTATTTAGAGTGCAGTTAGACTGTTATTTGCATTAATAAACACAAACAAGTGTACGTTTGACAGCCATTGGAACTTAAGCAAATAAACATATATAATGCACTACTAGGACCATAAGAATGACTACTCAAAAGATCAAAAGCTTATTGGGTGTCAAAAGTAGACAGTTTTCCTATTTGGAATGTATTTGGTCTTTTTTTGGCATTGACAAAAACAAACGAGCGTGCGCTTAACGACAATTGGAACTTAAGCAAATAAACACATATAATGTGCTACTAGGACCATAAGAATGTGTATTCAAAAGATAAAAAGCTTATTAGGTGTCAAAAGTACATAGGTTTTCTATTTGGAGTGCATTTGGACTGTTTTCGGCATTAATAAAACAAACAACCGTGCATTTGACAACCATTGGAACTTAAGCAAATAAACACATATAATGCACTACTAGGATCTTAAGAATGATATCTCAAAAGATCAAAATCTTCTTGGTACCAAAAATATACAGTTTTTCTATTTGGAATGCATTTGGACTGTTTTCAGCATTAACAAAAACATAGTGGGTTTGACTCCGATTGGATTATAAGAAAATAAACACATATAATGCGATACTAGGACCATAAGAAAGAGTACTTAAAAGATCAAAAGCCTATTGGGCATCAGAAGTACACAGTTTTTCTATTTGGAGTGCATTTAGATTGTTTTTTACATTAACAAAAGCAAACGAGTGTGCGTTTGACACCAATTGAATAATTGAGCAAGAAAAAACATAATGAGCTACTAGGACCATCAGAATGAGTACTGGAAAGATCAAACGGTTATTGGGTGTCAAAAGCACACAGTTTTTCTATTTGGAGTGCATTTGGACTGTTTTCGGCATTAATAAAAACAACATGGGTTTGACACCTATTGGAACAAAAGCAAAGAAACACATATAATCTGATACTAGAACCATAAGAATGAGTACTTAAATGATCAAAACACAATTGGGTGGCAAAATTACACAATTTTTATATTTAGAGTGCATTTGGACTGTTTTCAGCATTAATAAAAACAAACAAGCATGCGTTTGACACCCATGGGAAATTGAGCAAAGAAACGTAAATAATGAGCTACTAAGACCATAAGAATGAGTACTAAAAAGATCAAAACCTTATAGGGTGTCAAAAGTACACAATTTTTCTAGTTGGAGTGCATTTTCACTATTTTCGGCATTAATAAAAACAAAGAAATGTGTGACACCCATTGGAACTTCAGCTAATAAACACATGTAATGCACTACTAGGAACATAAGAATGAGTACTCAAAAGATCAAAAGCTTATTGGGTGTCAAAAGAAAACACTTTTTCTATTTATTGTGCATTTGGACTATACTCGGCAAAAATAAAAACAAATGATTGTGCGTTTCCCAACCCTTGAAACTAAAGCAAATAAATACATATGATGCTATACTAGGACCACAAGAATAAGTAATCGAAAGAGCAATAGCTTATTGGGTGTCAACAACATATAATACTTCTTTTTTGAGTGCATTTGGACTGTTTTCAACGTAAATAAAAACAAATAAGCGTGCATTTGACACCCACTGGAACTTGAGCAACAAAAAAAATTTAATGGCACTATGAGGATCATCAGAATGAGTACTCAAAAGATGAAAAGCTTATTAGGTGTCAAACGTATACAGTTTTCTTTTTTGAGTGCATTTGGACTGTTTTCGGTTTTAATAAAGTCAAAAAAGTGTGCGCTTCACAACAATTGGAACTTAAGCAAATAAACACATATGGTGTGCTACTAGGACCAAAAGAATGAGTAATCAAAAGATCAACAGCTTATTAGGTGTCAAAAGTACATAGTTTTTCTATTTTGAGTGCATTTGGACTACTTTCGCCATAACTAAAAAGAAACAAGCATGTTTTTGACATCCATTGGACTTTGACCATAGGAATGAGTACTCAAAAGATCGGAAGCTTATTGGGTGTCAAAAGTAAACAGTTTTTTTTATTTTGAGTGCTTTTGGACTATTTTTCAGCATTAGTAAAAACAAACAAGCTTGCGTTTTACACCCATTGGAACTTAAGAAAATAAACACATATAATGTGCTACGAAGACCATAAGAATGAGTACTCAAAAGATCAAAATCTTATTAGGTGTAAAAGTACACAGTTTTCTACTTAGAGTACATTTGGACTATTTTCAGCATAAATAAAAACAAACGAGCATGTGTTTCCCAACCATTGGAACTAAAGAAAATAACACACATAATACGCTACTAGGACCGTAATTACGTGTACTCAAAATTCCAAATTTTATTGGGTGTTAAAAGTACACAATTTTTGTATTTCGAGTGTATTTGGATTGTTTTCGGCATAAATAAAAACAAATGAGCATGCGTTTGGCACCCGTTGGATCTTAAGAAAATAAGCACATATAATGCACTACTAGGCCCTTAAGCATGAGATCTCAAAAGATCAAAAGTGTATTAGGTGTCAAAAGTAAACAGTTGTGTACTTAAAAGACCAAAAGTTTGTTCGCTGTTAAAAGTACACAAATTTTCTATTTCGAGTGCATTTGGAAATTTTTTAGCATGAATAAAAACAAAAGAGCATGCGTTTGACACCCGTTGGACCTTAACAAAATAAGTACATATAGTGCACTATTATGCCCTTAATCATGAGATCTCAATAGGTCAACAATTCGGTGTCAAAAGTACACAGTTTTTCTATTTGGAGTGCATTTGGACTGTTTTTGGCGTTAATAAAAATAAACGAGCGTGGGTTTGACACTCATGGAAACTTAATAAAAGAAACACATATGGTACGATACTAGGACTATAAGACTGAGTACTCAATAGATTAAAAGCTTATTGGGTATCAAAACTACATAGTTTTTCTATCTGGAGTGCATTTGGACTGTTTTCGGCAAAATTAAAAACAAACGAGTGTGGGTTTTACACCCGTTGGCACTTAAGAAAAGATCATAACCTTATTGACACCCATTGGAACTTAAGAAAATAAACACATGTGATCCACTACTAACCATAAGAATGAGATCTCAAAAGATCAACAACATATTGGAAGTCAAAAGTACACAGTTTTTGTATTTTCAGTGCGTTTAGACTGTTTTCGACGTTAATAAAAACAAACGAGCATGTGTTTGACACTGATTAGAAGTTCAAAAAATAAACACATATAATGTGCTACTACGACCAAAAGAATGAGTACTAAAAAGATCAAAACCTTATTGGGTGTCAAAAATTTTCTGTTTGGAATGCATTTTGACGGTTTTCGGCATTAATAAAAACAAAAAGAGCGTGGGTTTAACACCCATTCAAAGTTAAGCAATGAAACACATATAATGTGATCCTAGGACCATAAGAATGAGATCTCAAGAGATCAACAGCTTATTGGGTGTTAAAAGTACATAGTTTTTCTATTTAGAGTGCCATTAGACTATTTTTGGCATTAATAAAAACAAACGAGCGTGGGTTTGACACCCCCTGGAACTTAAGCAAAGAAACACATATAATGCGAGACTAGGACCACAAGAATGAGTAATTAATAGATCAAAATTCTATTGGGTGTTAAATGTACATAGTTTTTCTATTTGGTGTGCATTTGGACCGCTTTGGGCATTAACAAAAACAAATGAGCTAGCGTTTCACACCCATTGGAAATTAAGTGAAGAAACATAAATAATACTCAACTAGGACCATAAGAATGAGTACTCAAAATATCAAAAGCTTATTGTGTGTCTAAAGTACACAGTTTTTTTATTTGGAGTGCATTTGGACGGCTTTCGGCATTAATAAAAAAAACGACTGTGCGTTTGACTCCCATTTGAACTTAAGCAAATAAGTGCATATAATGCACTATAAGGATGATAAGAATGAGTACTCAAAAGATCAAAAGCTAATTGGATGTCAAAAGTACACAATTTTTCAATTTACAGTGCATTTTGACTGTTTTCGGCATTAATAAAAATAAAAGAGCGTGCGTTTGACACCTTTTGAAAATTTGAACAAACAAACATATATAATGAGCTACTACGACCATCAAAATGAGTACTGAAAAGATCAAACGGTTATTGGGTGTCAAAAGTACACAGTTTTTCTATTTGGAGTGCATTTAGACTGTTTTTGGCATGAATAAAACAAATGAGCGTGCATTTGACACCGATTGGAACTTCAACAAATAAGCACCTATAAGCACTCTCACACTTGTCAACTTAATAATGGTTTGGTTGAGGGTTTTAGGTCTCATCACATATAAGCATTCATTTTAATCTTATTAAAACAATTTGGTCCTATTACAACTATTGGTCCATGTGATTGATTTAATAGTATATGATACTCCCACTAAGCTTGTAAAACGGTTTTTAAAGCAAGAGTATATGGTACTACTAACATAAGCTTTGCATTCATAGATGGACTATATAGTTACCTTAGGGCCTTAGGATGACTATGAACCTATGATTCGATCCAACACAAGCCTAGTGTTGGATCTTGGTCTAGGGATGGAGATTGATTTTAGTTACGCGTTTAATCATATTAAGGCATGTTTTCTTATTGGGCGTTGGACCCAACTACTCCAATTTCATGCGTATCAAATAAACAAGAAATGAGTACTTCAAAGTAAGGAAGAGCTTATGCTCTTTTACAACATTTGATCAAAACAAATTACTTTAAAGTAAAGAAGAGCTTATGCTCTTTTACAACATTTGATCATATCAAATTACAACCAAAATTAATCTACACATTCCCATGGTTCAAACAAATTTGAGACGGCCTTTCACATAGCTCAATTATCGTAGGCTTAGGTTCATAATCACCCTTTCTTTAATTAATTAACGCTTTAACTAATTAAACTTGAATGCAACATTTTCAATTGGTTTTTGTATCCAGAGAATTGATTTAAATAGAGCTAAATAAAATGAAAATCCAATTCTCATTTAAAGATACAAAACTATTTTGTTGTCTTCTAATTTGGGGCCAAAAAGCAATAACCTCAACCATTGGGCTATATTGCAAAACACAAATTTTTGGGGTCACTTTGTAAAAACACAAAAGTCCACTACTTCATGTCATTACAACTAGAAACCAAAAATTTCAACAAATACAAAAACTTCAATAAAGGAGCAAAACAATTTGTCCTTTAGTGTTTTTGGGGCTTTACGTAAAACCGTAAACTTTTGGGTCAAAGTACAAATACACAAAAGTATCAAAACTTCATGTAATTGCATAAAAGCCCCAAAAGTACTCCCTTTGAAGGAGTGGCCGGCCAAGGAGTAGTGTGAGTGATGTGTGTGAGTTGATTTTTAGGTTTGAAAGGTGATGGAAATGTGTAAGTGATTGGTATGGATGAATAGTAAAAGAAGTATGAGTGTGTAAGAGAAGTACCAATCATGTACAAAAAATTCAAACACACTTTCAAATTTCAAACACATTTTCATAATGACTTGTTTATTGAAAAGTCACACCAACCAACACAAAACAAAGGCTTTATGTAAACAACCAAAACTTGGAATCAAAACACCAAACTTTTTGTTCTTGGTAAGAACATCAAGAACATTGAAGAACACACATGAAAACTCATAAGAGCTCCATGAATGTTTTCACTCAATAAAATTCAAAATTTCTCTACTCAAAAAGGGGGTTAACATCCTAGGGTACTTAGGGGCTCCAAAAGTCACTTTAAAACACTTTTAACAAGACAAACATGAACCCAAAAATCCACCCTTTGGATTTGGCCGAATTTCCCCATTAACATGGCACCAAATTTTAGCTCCAAAATTCATGCTCATATGAACTACATCTACAACATTTGAGATGGCAAATTTTCGAACAGAATTTACATTCAAAGAAGCAAGAATAAAGCTTGTAACAATTACAACATTCAAATCACAAACTAGGAACTACAAAACCCAAAAGGATTCACCAACTACTAGACCTAGGCTCTTGATACAACTTGAAGGAAAATTTGTGAAAAACATGTTCATTTGAGCAACATCTATGGCATGCAATTAACAATTAAAGGCGGAATCATGCTTGTATGCACTCAAAACAAAACATTACCCATGAAATTCAAAGCCTAGTAGTTATGTGAACCAAGACTCAACTCAAGAACAAAGTGAGTTGAGAAATCTTATACCTTTGTTGATTCCTCTTTGCATAAGCAAAGGCTAATCACCCAAGGAGAGGGCCTTCATTCCTTGCTTCTTAGCTCCATGGATTTCTTGGAAGATGATGGTTGAAAGGATTCTCCAAGTTCCCAAAATAGAGAACCTCTAATTTTTCCACACCAAGGTGAGCATTGATGAAGAGATGAGTGACCTAGAGGAAGTAAGATGGTGACATCCCACATCGTCCAGGGGAGTGATCCTCAAATGTATATTCCTATCCCTACCTAGCACGAGGCCTTTTGGGAGCCCACTGGCTTCGGGTTCCGTAGGAACTCCAAAGTTAAGCGAGAAGGGGGCTAGAGCGCTCCCAGGATGGGTGACCCACTGGGAAGTTGCTCGTGAGTTCCCAGAAACAAAACCGTGAGGGAATGGTAAGCCCAAAGCGGACAATATCGTGCTACGGTAGTGGAGAGGGCCCGAGAAGTGATCTGCCCCGGGCCGGGATGTGACAATTGGTATCAGAGCCTAACCTTGGCTACGTGTGTGCCGACGAGGACGTCGGGCCCCTAAGGGGGGTGGATTGTGACATCCCACATCGCCCAGGGGAGTGATCCTCAAATGTATATTCCTATCCCTACCTAGCACGAGGCCTTTTGGGAGCTTACTGGCTTCGAGTTCCGTAGGAACTCCGAAGTTAAGCGAGAAGGGGGCTAGAGCGCTCCCAGGATGGGTGACCCACTAGGAAGTTGCTCGTGAGTTCCCAGAAACAAAACCGTGAAGGAATGGTAAGCCCAAAGCGGACAATATCGTGCTACGGTAGTGGAGAGGGCCCGGGAAGTGATCTGCCCCGGGCCGGGATGTGACAAACCATGAGTGACACCTAGCAGTATGTCATGGTTACCCAAGCTAATCAGAAGAGGTGGATAACCTATTCAGTTTAGGATTACAATGCAATACAGTCTTTCTCTAATACAATACTCTTGACCATATTGTTTGGTTTGATAGTTTATTCATGTCTACTATCCAATGTGATTCATTTACTTATATGATTACCTTGAATGTGATTTGGAATGACTTCCTAAATTTCATTCATACTCTGGCCAAAGATTCTTAATCATATCATAGAGTATTCTCCCTCAACGTTTGAAGGTTAGAGATCCCTTATTGCGCATTTACTTGCCTCCATGGCTAAGTGGCTTAACCCCAACTATGTCGTGGACACTCTCTGACGGAGTGACTTTGACATAGTCAAAGATCAAGGACGTAACCACAAGACAACTATGGTGCCTCAGATCAAAGAACTACTTTGCATTATCCCAACCATGAGTTCTCATGTGACATGAGTATGAGAACTCCTCGTTGATCGTGTTCAGTGGACTCATTCTTTATTGAGCACCTACGTACTTGTCTTGGTGTCAGTCACACCATTGACTCGACACTAGTCACTCTCCCTAAGAGAAGACATAGCACGTACTGATCTTAACGGATTGTCAATGCCGAATTGGCAATCCTATGATCAGGAACATTTAGGATAAGTATACAAAAGAGAATGATCTCATGAATCTAACTTCTTTAGATCACATTCTCCCTATTACATATTCCTTGGACTTATCGTTTAAGCATATAACACATATATATATGAGACGGCTTAAAACAATAATCTTTGCCCTTTATATTAAACTAGATTAGTTTAACGTGTGAAATGTCCGTAAAGTATCATCATATGATTGGTTTTAGGGCACATTTCCAATAGTTTTTAGCATAAATAAAAACAAACAAGCTTATTAGGACCAAAAGAATGAGAACCCAAATGATGAAAAGCTGATTAGGTGTCAAACATATACAGTTTTCTTTTTGGAGTGCATTCAGACTGTTTTCGGTATTAATAAAATCAAATAAGTGTACGCTTCACAACAATTAGAACTTAAGCAAATAAACACATATGGTGCGCTACTAGGACCAAAAGAATGAGTAATCAAAAGATAAAAAGCCTGTTAGGTATCAAAAGTACATAGTTTTTTCTATTTTGAGTGCATTTGGACTGTTTTCGCCATAAATAAAAAGAAAAGAGCGATTGTTTCACATCCATTGGAACTTAAGCAAATAAACACATATAATGCGCAACCTAGACCACAGGAATGAATACTCAAAAGATCGAAAGCTTATTGGGTGTTAAAAGTAAATAGTTTTTTATTTCGAGTGCTTTTGCACTGTTTTCGGAATTAGTAAAAACAAGAAAGCTTGCATTTTACACCCATTGGAACATAGGAAAATAAACACATATAATGTGGTACGAGGACCATAAGAATGAGTACTCAAAAGATCAAATTCTTATTAGGTGTCAAAAGTACACAGTTTTCTATTTGGAGTACATTTGGAATGTTTTCAGCATTAATAAAAACAAACGGGCATGTGTTTGACAACCATTGGAACTAAAGCAAATAACACATATAATACACTACCAGGACCGTAATTACGTGTACTCAAAAGCCCAAATTTTATTGGGTGTCAAAAGTACACAGTTTTTTTATTTCAAGTGCATTTGGATTGTTTTCGGCTTAAATAAAAACAAATGAGCATGCTTAAAAAAATAAGCACATATAATGCGCTACTAGGCCTTTGAGCAAGAGATCTCAATAGATCAAAAGCTTATTCGGTGTCAAAAGTACACAGTTGTGTACTTAAAAGACAAAAAGTTTATTGGGTGTTAAAAGTACGCAGTTTTTCTATTTCGAGTGAATTTGGACTGTTTTTAGCATAAATAAAAACAAACGGGCATTAGTTTGATACCTGTTGGACCTTAAGAAAATAAGCACATATAATGCACTACTAGGTCCTTAAGTTATTGTGTGTCAAATGTACACCCTTTTTCTATTTGGAGTGCATTTGGATTATTTTCGGCATTAATAAAAACAAACGAGCGTAGGTTTGACACTCATTAGAACTTACGAAAAGAAACATATATAATGTGATACTAGGACTGTAAGACTGAGTACTCAATAGACTAAGAGCGTATTTGGTGTCAAAAATACATAGTTTTTCTATTTGGAGTGCATTTGGACTGTTTTTGGTCTTATTAAAAACAAACGAGCATGGGTTTGAACCCATTGGAACTTAAGAAAAGATCAGAGCCTTATTGACAGCCATTGGAACCTAAGAAAATATACACATGTAATCCGCTACTAGGACCGTAAAAAGGAGATCTCAAAATATCAAAAGCTTATTGCAAGTCAAAAGTACATAGTTTTTCTATTTTCAATGTGTTTGGATTGTTTTCGGCGTTAATAAAAACAAACGAGCATGCGTTTGACACCAATTAGAACTGAAGAAAATAAACACATATAATGAGCTACTAGAACCATAAGAATGAATACTCAAAAGATCAAAAGCTTATTGGGTGTCAAAAATTTTCTATTCGGAATGCATTTAGACGGTTTTCGGCATTAATAAAAAAAATGGGCGTGGGTTTGACACCCATTGGAACTTAAGCAATGAAACACATATAATGCGATCCGAAGACCATAAGATTGAGACCTCAAGAGATCAAAAGCTTATTGGGTATCAAAAGTCTATTGGGTGTTAAATGTACATAGTTTTTCTATTTGGTGTGCATTTGGACCGATTTGGGCATTAACAAAAACAAATGAGCTAGCGTTTGACACCCATTGGAAATTAAGTGAAGAAACATAAATAATGCTCAACTAGGACCATAAGAATGAGTACTCAAAAGACCAAAAGCTTATTGTGTGTCCAAAGTACACAGTTTTTCTATTTGGAGTGCATTTGGACGACTTTCGGCATTAATGAAAAAAAAAACGAGTGTGCGTTTGACTCCCATTTGAACTTAAGCAAATAAACACATACAATTCACTAAAAGGACGATCAGAATGAGTACTCAAAAGATCTAAAGCTAATTGGATGTCAAAAGTACACAATTTTTCTTTTTACAATGCACTTTTACTGTTTTCGGCATTAATAAAAACAAACGAGCGTGTGTTTGACACATATTGAATAATTGAGCAAAGAAACATATGTAATGATCTACTAGGACCATCAGAATGAGTACTGATAGGAGCATATTTATGCACCTTAGTTAGCTTGTTCTTGTGCATTTATGTTGTTTTTCCTTAGTTAAAGTAGTCTTCTAAGCTAGTTTGATGTATTTTCAGGTTTTAAGGGCAAAGTATGCAAAAAGATGCATTTTGGAGCCTTTTGGAGCACATTTGAGCTTGGAATGGATATCATATGCTTGGAGCCAAGAGGATGGACGAATTTGGAATCCAAATGGAGTTAGGAATATGTTTCAAGGTTGGAGAAATAAATTCAAATCAATGAAGATAAGGAATCAGCTCAAAAGAAGGAGAATTATCCAAAACATTATCCAAAACAACCTTATCTTATCTTATCTTATCCAATCCTTATCCTATCTTAACTAACCTTATCCTATCCTAATCCTTTTCTAATTCAATTCCTGGTACAATGAGGGCTTATTTTCTGATTGGGGGACATTTAATTTAGGATTCTAGAACCCTAAGTCCTTGCTGCACCTAGCCTTCTAGAAAACCTAATTTCCTTGCCTTGCAAGGCTTTCTAGAAGCCTTATCCCTCTTTATCCAAATCTGCCGCACCTTAGGCCCTTTCCCATGAGAAATCTGATTGTTTTGAACCTATTTCTGGATGGATTTGGCTTTCTAGAAGTCCTAATCTGATTCACCTAGGGTTTTTGGTGCCTATATATATATTTCTCCACCCTTTGCCGTGCACACCACCCTCCATATACATCATTCACGCCAGAAATCATCCACCACTCTTTATCGCACCCTTCCTTCACCATTCTCCATAGTTTCTGACGTAATTCACTACCTGCCGCACCATACATCCATCCTAGCCATTAACCCAACCTTCTACACCATTCATAACCCCCAAAATCTGTCCCTAAACCTTGTGCCGCAGCAAAGAGGAGGAGAATGAGCCTTGGACGTGCATGCCATTCAAGTTTGAATTGCTGGAAGTTTTAGGTGTTTCCTTTCCTTTGATTTCAATGTTTAAATTCAATACTCTTTGTTCTGTGAGTATGAGGAACTAAACCCCCTCTGGCTAGGGGGGATTCGAAACCTTGTTTATGCTTGCTATATGACTTGATTACCTCTAGTTGTGATTCATAAATTGTGATTTCAATTTACTTATCTATTTGAATTAAACTGATTTGTGTGTGTTGGTTGAGAGTGCACGCTTAATTGTCATGCATAAATCTAATGCAAGGATATAAGGAAGTTTCACCTAATCGTTACAGAATTATATTCACAAGTAGTAAAGGTTGATGATCTCAATTGTGTTAAGTAAATTCTTGGCATAAGTTTCATGCAATTCATAGTAATGAATGCCTCGTCAATGCTTATGGTTTTCATAGAACTTAATGATTCTTGCTTGTATCTCTATTATGCAATTCATGTAGGGAACTTGTGGGGAATGCTTTGGGTTGTCGTATGCAATCATCCAATTCAATAACGTTAGGAAAATCTAAGGGTTAATTAGTGCAATTCACGGTTAATCTGGGGCGTTGAGAATTCATGGTTTATTGAAAAGCAATTAGAAATTGTTTTGTATGCAAGTGTGACATGTGTGGAGAGGAACCCCTTAGCTAGCCTTCCATCCATTCACTTTAACCAATTTCGTTTTACAATCTGTTTTGCTTTACAAAGTTTATGTTTTGTTTTCAATTTCGTCAAAACCAATTCCCCCTTTATTTTGAAGTGTCAATTTAGTTAGAAATCAATTTAGTTTGTGTTTTTAAGTGTCTTGAGTCAAGTTATAAACTGTTTTCGTCCAAATTCTTCCTTAGTGCTCAAAACTGCCCAGAAAGTGGTTTTAAGGCAGTTTTGAGTGTTTGTTTGCTGTTTTGAGTCTTTTGGTTTGTTTTAGTGTTTTAGAGTATAGTTTTGCGTTCTCTGAGTCTAATTTAGTGTTTTAACTTTGTTTTAATTTTGTGAGTCAGTTTTCAAGTGATTTAGCAATCCCTCCTAATCCCCGACTTAGAACGATCCCTACTTATACATATACTACAACTGTCAAAAAAGAGGGTTTAATTTGTGTGCTTATATATTCTGCATCAAATTTTTGGTGCCGTTGCCGGGGATTAGCAACTGTGCTAATCCCTTGGATTGTTATTTTCGTTTAATTTAATTAGATCAGATTCTGACCTTGTTTTTGTTTCTTGTTTTAGGTACTAGTTTATGACTCGGAGTTCTCATCCGGTTCGTGAACATATTCTGGACTTTGATGCCGGTTTCGAGTGAGAGTTAAGACGAAAGAGGAAGAATCCAGAACCAAGTGAATCAAGTGCAAGTTCAGAAGCCGAATCTGAATTTGAAGAGGAAGTGGACGACATGGCTGTGGACAATCGTACAATCAAAGAGCTTTCAGCCTCAGGACTTGACAATGCCGTGCCCTTATGCATTCAATACCCTAGGGCGGCTCAAGGCAAAACTGATGAGTTTGAATTGAAGTCAAGCTTGTTGCATCACATTCCTAAGTACCATGGGCTGTCCATGGAAGATCCAAACAAGCATTTGAAGGAATTCGAGGTGGTGTGCTCAAGCATGACACCAATCAACGTAGATGGGAATATTCTGATGATGAAAGCCTTTCCCTTTTCTCTCTTGGAAAAGGCAAAGGATTGGTTGTATGAATTGGCCCCCGAAACTGTCACATCATGGGAGAGCATGAAACCGGCTTTCTTGGAGAAGTTTTTCCCAACTTCTCGAGTCATCCTCCTACGAAAAAGGATAAGTGGAATTCAACAAGAAGCAGGTGAATCTTTTCCTACTTATTATGAACGTTTTAAATCTCTTGTTGCTTCATGTCCACAGCATCAGATGAAGGAGGAACTTCTCCTACAATATTTCTACGAGGGACTTCTTCCAATTGAACGTCAAATGCTAGATGCCTCAGCGGGAGGAGCCTTGGTGGACAAGACCCCCACGGCAGCCAAGACATTGATAGCCAATCGAGCGTTGAACGCTCAACAATATGAAGGTGTTGGGCAAAGGAGCATACCACGGCAACACCAAGTCAATGAGGTAAGTGCCATAACCGAACTTCAAAATCAAATGGCTAACCTTACTACTTTGCTTTCTCAGGTGGTGGAAGGTCCAAAAGTACAAAATATAGCTTCTTGTGGCGTGTGCTCCATGCAAGGACATCCCACAGATTAGTGTCCACAATTGATAGAGAATGGAGGGTGGGAAACCCTCAATGCCGTGGGTTTTGGCAATCAATACCAACCACGTGGTGATCCTTTTTCCAATACCTACAATCCCGGGTGGCGTGATCATCCAAATTTCAAATGGCGAGAACCCCAACAAGGCCAATAGCAAAGCGGATTTAGGCAACAACCCCTGGGTTTCTATCAAAAGCCGTTGGCACCAACACAAGCCCAAGCACAACCTGCCCAAAACAAATCAGGTTCTTCAATTGATAATGATCAGATTTTTCAATTACTAACTTCTATGGCGCAGGGTATGCAAACTAGGGACAAGAAGGTGGACGAGTTGGAGAAGCAAGTTGGATAGATTGCCGAGTTCATGGGGCAATTTCGAGAGCAAGGTAAGTTGCCAAGTTTAACCGTTGTCAACCCAAAAGGTGGATTCGAATCTGCAAAAGCCATAAGTCTGCGAAGTGGGAAGCAAGTAGGATCTGACCCTAAACCATCCAAATCATGTTCCAACAAGGAGGAAGAGTTGAGAATTGAAGAGGAGGAACAAAGCCCACTCACAGGAAAGGTGGAAACACCTTTGCCGCAAGCCCTAAGTGATCCTAAACCATCCAATTTGTCCAATATAGGTAAGGACGTGTCAAATTCAGTTCCTACTAATATTTTTCCTTCGAATGTTCCTTTTCCAAATAGATTCAAGCAAACAAAGAAAGAAGAAGCAGAAAAGGACATTCTTGAGACGTTTAGGAAAGTTCAAGACAATATTCCCCTTTTGGATGCAATTAAGCAAGTCCCCAGGTACGCCAAGTTCTTGAAGGAACTTTGCACTAATAGGAGGAGGATTTCGACCAAGGAGGTTGTAAAAGTGGGTGAAAACGTCTCAGCCATCTTGCAACGCAAACTGCCCCCTAAATGCAAAGATCCGGGTAGTTTTACAATTCCGTGTGTTATTGGTAATACTAGGTTTGAATCTGCCATGTTAGACTTAGGTCCATCTATAAATGTCATGCCATATTCAATTTATGCATCTATGAACCTAGGAGCGTTGAAAAATGATGGTGTTATCATACAATTGGCCGATAGATCTAATGCCTATCCAAATGGAGTTTTGGAGGATGTTTTGGTGCAGGTTAATCACTTGATATTCCCGGCGGATTTCTACGTGCTTGAAATGGATGAATCAGACCATTCCCCGTCATTGCCCATCCTCATTGGAAGGCCATTCATGAAAACTGCTCGTACGAAGATTGATGTGTTTAATGGCACTTTAACGATGGAATTTGATGGGGAAGTTATTAATTTCAATCTTTCTGATTCTATGAAGTACCCTAGTGAGAATCATTTATGTTTTGCTATTGATATAATTGACTCTTTGGCGCAGGACCATTTGGACAATTTGAAGGACGATGCACTTGAATTGGCTATTGCACAAGGAAGGGACATGCAAAACATTGAAACAGCCACCAAGGAAACCCACGGTATGCATGAAGCATCCTTTGCCGTGCCCCCTAGTGAGGATATCATTGAGATGGTGGCTGCCCTTGAGTCATTGCCATCACAATCTGGTAAGTTTTTGGACCCAATTTTAAGTTCAGTTTCGGCTAATAAGATGCTTCCCTCAGTTGTACAGCCACCTACACTTGAACTTAAGCCTTTGCCGAGTCACTTGAAGTACGTTTTCTTGGGAAAGGATGAGACGTTGCCTGTCATCATCTCATCCTCACTCACGGCACAAGAGGAAAACAAATTGGTGAGAGTGCTAAAAGAGTACAAAACGGCAATTGGATGGACTTTGGCTGACATAAGGGGAATTAGCCCTACTACGTGCATGCATCGCATACTTCTAGAGGAGGGGTCCAAAACATCTCGAGAGGCTCAACGCCGTCTCAACCCTCCAATGATGGAAGTTGTGAAGAATGAGATAATAAAGCTTTTGGATTGTGGAGTGATCTATCCAATTTCAGATAGTAGGTGGGTTTCACCCGTTCAATGTGTGCCAAAGAAATCTGGCATGACAGTGGTAGCCAATGTCGACAATGAACTTGTTCCTACACGCATTCAAACCGGTTGGAGGGTGTGCATCGACTATAGGAAGCTAAATGCCATCACGAGGAAGGATCACTTCCCATTGCCATTTATTGACCAAATGCTTGAGAGGTTAACGGGTTATGCTTTCTATTGTTTTCTTGATGGTTATTCTGGTTATAATCAAATTGTCATAGCACCCGAGGATCAAGAAAAAACTACTTTCACATGCCCCTTTGGTACTTTTGCATATCATCGCATGCCTTTTGGTTTATGTAATGCACCTGCCACATTTCAAAGATGCATGATGAGCATATTTTTTTATTATGTTGAGAAAATAATTGAAGTTTTCATGGACGATTTTAGCGTTTTTGGTGACTCCTTTGATAGTTGCTTGCATAATCTTAGTTTGATTCTAAAACGTTGCGTTGAAACTAACCTTGTTCTTAATTGGGAAAAATGTCATTTCATGGTTAAACAAGGCATAGTTCTAGGTCATATCATCTCTGAAAACGGCATTGAGGTGGATAAGTCAAAAATAGATATTGTACGTCACTTACCCTCTCCGACTTCGGTTAGAGAGGTTCGTTCTTTTCTTGGCCATGCAGGTTTCTATCGCAAGTTTATCAAAGATTTCTCAAAGGTTGCACAACCTCTTTGCCGTCTCCTACAAAAAGAAGTGGCGTTTGAATTCACCAAGGAGTGCACGGCATCATTCAACCAACTCAAGGAGTTGTTGACCACAGCACCCATTATTGTTCCACCAGATTGGAGCCTACCTTTCGAGCTTATGTGTGATGCGTCCGATTATGCTTTAGGGGCTGTTTTGGGACAAAGAAAGGACAAGAGGCCGCATGTCATCTACTATGCCTCACGGACATTGAATGATGCCCAGTTGAACTATTCCACTACGGAAAAAGAACTTCTTGCCGTTGTTTTTGCTTTAGATAAGTTTAGATCATATCTAATTGGTACTAAAGTAATTGTGTTCACTAACCATGCAGCATTGAAGTACTTGCTCACCAAAAAGGAGGCCAAGCCATGGCTAATTCGTTGGATATTGCTACTTCAAGAGTTCGACATTGAGATTCGTGACAGGAAGGGAAGTGAAAACGTGGTGGCTGACCACCTCAGCCGAATGGTGCATAACGAGGAGTCTCTACCTATTTTGGAGACATTCCCTGATAAACAATTGTTGTCCATAAAGGTTAGTGAGCCCTGGTATGCTGATTTGGTGAACTTTTTGGTGTCAAAACGAATTCCAAGCAATTTCACTAGGCACCAACGTGATAAACTTAGACATGATGCACGGTTTTATGTGTGGGATGATCCATATTTATGGAAATTTTGCCCCGATCAAATTGTACGTTGATGTGTGCACGATTCTGAATTTCATTAAATTCTGAGCTTTTGTCATACATATGCATGTGGAGGGCACTTTGGCACACAAAGAACAGCCCTCAAAGTGTTACAATGTGGATTCTATTGGCCTAGTATTTTTAAAGATGCTAGAACTTTTTGTTTAACATGTGATAAATGCCAAAGAATGGGTAATAGTAGTGCAAAGGACCAAATGCCGCAGGTTTCTATCCTAAATGTTGAAATTTTTGATGTTTGGGGTATCGATTTTATGGGTCCCTTTCCGTCATCGCATGGTTTTATGTATATTTTGCTTGCGGTTGATTATGTGTCGAAGTGGGTGGAAGCAAAAGCCACCCGGACTAATGATTCTAAAGTGGTTGCAGATTTTATTAGAACTAACATATTTGCAAGGTTTGGCATGCCACGAGTGATCATTAGTGATGGAGGGTCACACTTCTGCAACCGGACCATTGAGGCGTTATTGAGGAAATACAACGTCAACCATAAGGTTTCTACACCTTACCATCCTCAAACAAATGGCCAAGCCGAGGTTTCTAACCGAGAGATCAAGCAAATACTAGAGAAGACCGTTGGGCCAACAAGGAAGGATTGGAGTTTACGGCTAGATGATGCACTTTGGGCATATCGTACGGCATACAAAACCCCCATTGGGATGTCCCCCTTTCGGCTTGTCTATGGCAAGCCGTGCCATCTCCCCGTTGAGTTGGAACACAAAGCTCATTGGGCCGTCAAGAAGTTTAACATGAACCTAGATGAAGCGGGCAGTCATAGGAAATTCCAATTGAATGAGCTTGATGAGATACGGCATGAGGCATACGAGAATGCGAGCATTTACAAGCAAAAGACAAAAGCTTTCCATGACAACATGATCCGTGGGAAATCATTCTCAATTGGGCAGAAAGTGCTATTGTTCAATTCCCGTTTACGATTGTTTCCCGGTAAGTTGCGTTCTAAGTGGATTGGACCGTTTGTTATTACTAATGTTTTTGTTCATGGTGCAGTCCAAATCCGAAGCTTGAAAACGGGGCATGAATTCAAGGTGAACGGGCATCGTTTGAAGCCCTATTATGAGAACTTTGTGGAGCAAACCGTTGATGACATATCCTTGGATGCCATGGGTACCAATCTGGAGTGATTGGGCGTTTCGTCCGGCTGTATGATGTTAAAGCAAGCGTTACTTGGGAGGCAACCCATGCATTCAACAAAGGAAGACCTAGGGAGCACTCCAATTCCAGATTTGCGTTCCTAAACCCTTCTCTTTGTTGTTGTTTTCGTTTCTGCCTTGTTTATTGTTGAGTTGCTGTTTTGTTTGTTTGTTGTTTATTTGTGTGAGTTTATGCTTGAAACATTGAGGACAATGTTTGATTTAAGTGTGGGGGGGTAACCAAAGTGTTTTTGATGCAAATTCGTAGGGTTTTATCACTCATAACTTCTAATGTTGTTCCTTGCTGTTTTTAAGTGTTTTTAAGCTGTTTTGGTGTGTTTTAGTGTGTTTTGACTCAAAAATCCGAAAATCCCACAAAATTTTGAAAAATTGTTTTAAAAAAACCCAAAAAAGAGTTGTTTTTGTGTGTTTGTTTGTGTCTTAGGGTACCTTCCAACACAATGATGAGGATTCGGTTTGTAATTGCATGACTGTTAAAGAGAGTTGTAAACATGGATGAAAGTTTGATTTACTCTTTGGTTTATGCTTGGTTGTGGTTATAACTTATGAATTCACATGCAATCATAATGGAAAAATCAGTTTTTGTAACATGCTTGAAGGAAGGAACTCGAACTAACGCTACAACCTTATGAGACTTGAGCCTAAACGTTTATTTGGAGAGTTAATAATCTGTGCATTGTTGTTTTCTAAAGTCGTTGCATGATCTCATTATTCTTTGCTTGGTTGCTACTTAGAAGGCGTTTCATCATTTAGTTCCAAACACTAGAACTCATGCCCAATTCATTCTAAGCATGTTATTGATTTGCATAACACATATTCAAGATGAAGTTGTGTAGTGACCACCATAGCCAAATTGCCGTATCTCCCTATTTCATTGTGTTTTGTAGGTTTTAACCCTGTTGAGCCTTGTTTAGCCTATGTTCTTTGTTAACCCACATTATCCTCACCTAGCCTAGATTAGGACCATCCATACCTCTGTTCTTGAAGCATAGTAATGCATGACTCAATATGAATTCCTTTTGATCATTTTTTGGCAGAAAACAAGTGTGGGGGAAGTGAGTTTTGTTGTGGGTGTGCCAAAGTCTTGCATGAGGCACGGGTAGAAAGAAAAGAAAAAAGAAAAAAAGAGAAGAACAAAAATTCGTGGAAAATAGAAAGAAAAAAAGAAAAGTTGTGAAAAGAATGAAAAAGGAGTTGAAAAGATGTGAAAAAGAGTTCTCAAGTGTTGTTTGTTGAAGGAAGGGTCCAAAACATTGAATCTGGTCCTCTTTGTTGCTTGAATCTTCCCTTTGTGTTTAAAAGTTGATTTTTGCATGCTAAAGGGAATTCTAAGTGTCATATTCATTATTTTGCTTGCTATTGCTTTAAGAACGTTTGTTTTTCCTATCCTTTCGTTGTTAGCCAATACCCCCAAGCCCGTTACAACCCTTGACTTTAATCTTGAGTGTTGTGTGTTTCAATTTGTGGAGTTTGAATTTGGTAAGAGCATATGGTGTCACTGGTTCTCGCATCTAAGTAGTAGCGTTCCATTCATGAGATCATATCTAAACATGTTATTAACTCCGGAAATTGCTTTTCTTTGTTATATACATATGTGAGTATTAGTTTTCATATTTACATCAATCTTCTCACATATAACTAGTGTAGGGTGTGTAGTTACAAAATCTGAGTGAAGATTGAGTGCATATCTTGTAAGGAATTGAGGGAATTCTCTAAGGCATGTTACTACATTCAAAATATCGTTTTAATTGGTTATTTGTGAACTAGTAAGTAGTGATTATGATTAAGTATGTGCTTAAGCGTAAAGATGGCCAAAATCTGTGGGAATGATGATTTTTAACATGTCATGTGCATTGGAAATCCCTGAGACAATTGTTGGAAGGTTTAGGTTGTGTTATACTTGTTTTGTTTCGTTTTGTTTTGCTCGAGGACTAGCAAAAGCTAAGTGTGGGGGAATTTGATAATAGCATATTTATGCACCTTAGTTAGCTTGTTCTTGTGCATTTATGTTGTTTTTCCTTAGTTAAAGTAGTCTTCTAAGCTAGTTTGATGTATTTTCAGGTTTTAAGGGCAAAGTATGCAAAAGGATGCATTTTGGAGCCTTTTGGAGCACATTTGAGCTTGGAATGGATATCATATGCTTGGAGCCAAGAGGATGGACGAATTTGGAGTCCAAATGGAGTTAGGAATATGTTTCAAGGTTGGAGAAATAAATTCAAATCATTGAAGATAAGGAATCAGCTCAAAAGAAGGAGAATTATCCAAAACATTATCCAAAACAACCTTATCTTATCTTATCTTATCCAATCCTTATCCTATCTTAACTAACCTTATCCTATCCTAATCCTTTTCTAATTCAATTCCTGGTACAATGAGGGCTTATTTTCTGATTGGGGTACCCTAAGTCCTTGCCGCACCTAGCCTTCTCGAAAACCTGATTTCCTTGCCTTGCAAGGCTTTCTAGAAGCCTTATCCCTCTTTATCCAAATCTGCCGCACCTTAGGCCCTTTCCCATGAGAAATCTGATTGTTTTGAACCCATTTCTGGATGGATTTGGCTTTTTAGAAGTCCTAATCTGATTCACCTAGGGTTTTTGGTGCCTATATATATATTTCTCCACCCTTTGCCATGCACACCACCCTCCATATACATCATTCACGCCAGAAATCATCCACCTCTCTCTGCCGCAACCTTCCTTCACCATTCTCCATAGTTTCTGACCTAATTCACTACCTGCCGCACCATACATCAATCCTAGCCATTAACCCAGCCTTCTACACCATTCATAACCCCCAAAATCTGTCCCTAGACCTTGTGCCGCAGCAAAGAGGAGGAGAAGGAGCCTTGGACGTGCATGCCATTCAAGTTTGAATTGCTGGAAGTTTTAGGTGTTTCCTTTCCTTTGATTTCAATGTTTAAATTCAATACTCTTTGTTCTGTGAGTATGAGGAACTAAACCCCCTCTGGCTAGGGGGGATTCGAAACCATGTTTATGCTTGCTATATGACTTGATTATCTCTAGTTGTGATTCATAAATTGTGATTTCAATTTACTTATCTATTTGAATTAAACTGATTTGTGTGTGTTGGTTGAGAGTGCACGCTTAATTGTCATGCATATATCTAATGCTAGGATATAAGGAAGTTTCACCTAATCGTTACAGAATTATATTCACAAGTAGTAAAGGTTGATGATCTCAATTGTGTTAAGTAAATTCTTGGCATAAGTTTCATGCAATTCATAGTAATGAATGCCTCATCAATGCATATGGTTTTCATAGAACTTAATGATTCTTGCTTGTATCTCTATTATGCAATTCATGTAGGGAACTTGTGGGGAATGCTTTGGGTTGTCGTATGCAATCATCCAATTCAATAACGTTAGGAAAATCTGAGGGTTAATTAGTGCAATTCACGGTTAATCTGGGGCGTTGAGAATTCATGGTTTATTGAAAAGCAATTAGAAATCGTTTTGTATGCAAGTATGACATGTGTGGAGAAGAACCCCTTAGCTAGCCTTCCATCCATTCACTTTAACCAATTTCGTTTTACAATCTGTTTTGCTTTACAAAGTTTATGTTTTGTTTTCAATTTCGTCAAAACCAATTCCCCCTTTATTTGGAAGTGTCAATTTAGTTAGAAATCAATTTAGCTTGTGTTTTTAAGTGTCTTGAGTCAAGTTATAAACTGTTTTCATCCAAATTCTTCCTTAGTGCTCAAAACTGCCCAGAAAGTGGTTTTAAGGCAGTTTTGAGTGTTTGTTTGCTGTTTTGAGTCTTTTGGTTTGTTTTAGTGTTTTAGAGTATAGTTTTGCATTCTCTGAGTCTAATTTAGTGTTTTAACTTTTTTTTAAGTTTGTGAGTCAGTTTTCAAGTGATTTAGCAATCCCTCCTAATCCCCGGCCTAGAACGATCCCTACTTATACATATACTACAACTGTCAAAAAGAGGGTTTAATTTGTGTGCTTATATATTCTGCATCAAGTACTGAAAAGATCAAGCGGTTATTGGGTGTCAAAAGTACACAGTTTTTCTATTTGGAGTGCATTTGGACTATTTTCGGCATTAATAAACAAAACGTGGGTTTGGCACCTATTAGAATTAAAGCAAAGAAACACATATAATCCAATAGTAGAACCATAAGAATGATTATTTAAAAATCAAAACCCAATTGGGTGGCAAAATTACACAGTTTTTCTATTTGGAGTGCATTTGGACACTTTTCTGAATTAATAAAACAAATGAGCGTGCGTTTGACACCCATTGGAACTTTAGCAAATAAGCACATAAAATGTGCTACTGGAACCATAAGAACGAGTACTCAAAAGATCAAAAGTTTACTGGGTCTCAAAATTACACAGTTTTTCTATTTGGAGTGCATTTGGACAGTTTTCGGCATTAATAAAAACATACGAGCGTGCATTTGACAACTATTAGAACTTAAGCAAAAAAACACATATAATGTGATACTTGGTCCACAAGAATGAGTAATTAAAATTCAAAAGCCTATTGGATGCCAAAAGTACACAATTTTTCTATTTGGAGTGCATTTGGACTGTTTTTGGCAATAATAAAAACAAAGGAGTGTGAGTTTGACACCCATTCGAACTTAAGTAAATAAACACATATAATGCGCTACTAGGAGGATAAGAATGATTACTCAAAAGGTCAAATGCCTATTAGGTATTCAAAAGTTCATAGTTTTTCTATTTAGCGTATGGATTTTTTTCGACATTAATAAAAACAAAAGAGCGTGCATTTGACACCCATTGGAACTTAAGCAAATAAACACATGTAATCCACTACTAGGACCATATGAATGAGATCTCAAATTACCAAAACATTCTTACAAGTCAAAAATACGCAGTTTTTCTATTTTCAATGCATTTGGATTGTTTTCGGCGTTAATAAAAACAAACGAGTGTGCATTTGACACCGATTAGAACTTAGGAAAATAAACACATTTAATGCACTAGGACCATAAGATTGAGTATTCAAAAGATCAAAAGCTTATTAGGTGTCAAAAATATACATTTTTTCTATTTGGAATGCATTTTTAGACGGTTTTCCGAATTAATAAAAAAAACGAGCGTGGGTTTGACACCCATTTGAACTTAAGCAAAGAAACACATATAATGCGATCCTAGGACCATAAAACTGCGATCTCAAGAGATCAAAAGCTTATTGGCTGTCAAAAGTACACAGTTTCTACATGGAGTGCATTTAGACTATTTTGTGCATTAATAAAAGCAAACGAGGGTGGGTTTTACACCTATTGGAACTTAAGTAAAGAAACACATATAATTTGATACTAGGACCAAAATAATGAGTAATTAATAGACCAAAAGTCTATTGGGTATTAAATGAACACGGTTTTTCTTTTTGCAGTGCATTTGGACTGTTTTCAGCATTAACAAAAACAAACTAGCATGTGTTTGACTTCCATTGGAAATTAAGGAAAGAAACATACATAATACGCAACTAGGACCCTAATAATGAGTACTCAAAAGATCACCCTAAGAATGAGTACTCAAAAGATCAAAAGCTTATTCCATGTCAAAAGTACGTAGTTTTTCTATTTGGAGTGCTTTTGGACAGCTTTCGGCATTAATATAAACAATGAGGGTGCGTTTGACTCTCATTGGAACTTAAGCAAATAAATGCATATAATGTGCTACAGGGACGATAAGAATGAGTACTCAAAAAATCAAAAGCTGATTGGTTGTCAAAAGTACAGCATTTTTCTAGTTGGGTTGCATTTTGACTATTTTCGGCATTAATAAAAACAAAGGAGGGTGTGGTTGACACCCAGTGGAACTTAAGCAAATAAACACATGTAATGGGCTACTAGGACCATAAGAATGAGTACTCAAATGATCAAAGGCTTATTGGGTGTCAAAAGTACACAGTTTTTCTATTTGCAATGCATTTGGACAAATTTCGGCATTAATAAAATCAAACTAGCGTGGGATTGACACCCATTGGAACTTAAGCCAATAAATACATATAATGCGTTAGGAGGACCATAAGAATGAGTACTTAAAAGAAAAAAAGATTATTGGGAGTCAAAAAAACACACTTTTTCTTTTTCGAGTGCATTTGGATTGTTTTCGGCATAAATAAAAATAAATGAGCATGTGTTTGACACCCGTTGGACCTTAAAAAAAAAAAGCACATATAATGCGCTACTAGGCCTTAAAGCATGAAATCTCAATAGATAAAAAGCTTATTGGGTGTCAAAAGTACATAATTACATAATTTTGTACTTAAAAGACCAAAAGTTTATTGGGTGTTAAAAGTACACAATTTTTCTATTTCGAGTGAATTTGGACTGTTTTTAGCATAAATAAAAACAAATGAGCATGCGTTTGACACCCTTTGGACCTTAAGAAAATAAGCACAAATAATGCGCTACTAGGCCCTTAATCATGAGATTCAATAGGTCAACAGCTTATTGGGTGTCAAAAGTACACAGTTTTTCTATTTGGAGTGCATTTGGACTGTTTTTGGCATTAATAAAAGCAAACGAGCGTGGGTTTGACACTCACTGGAACCTAAGAAAAGATACACATATAATGCGATACTAGGACTGTAAGACTGAGTACTCAATAGATTAAAGTCTTATTGGGTGTCAAAAGTACATAGTTTTTCTATTTGGAGTGCATTTGGACTATTTTCGGCGTTATTAAAAACAAACGAGTGTGGGTTTAACACCCGTTGGAACTTAAAAAAAATCATAACCTTATTGACACTCATTAGAACCTAAGAAAATAAACACTAGTAATCCGCTACTAGGACCATAAGAATGAGATCTCAAAATATCAAAAGCTTATTGGAAGTCAAAAGTACACAATTTTTCTATTTTCACTGCGTTCAGACTGTTTTCGGCGTTAATAAAAACAAATGAGCATGCGCTTGACACCGATTAGAACTTAAGGAAATAAACACATATAATGCGCTACTAGGACCATAAGAATGAGCACTCAAAAGATCAAAAGCTTATTGGGCATCAAAAATTTTCTCTTTAGAATGCATTTAGACGGTTTTTTAGCATTAATAAAAAAAACGAGCATGGGTTTGACACCCATTGGAACTTAAGCAATGAAACACATAGAATGCGATCCTAGGATCATAAGAATGAGTACTCAAAAGATCAAAAGTTTATTGCGTGTCTAAAAAGTACACAGTTTTTCTATTTGGAGTACATTTGGACGGCTTTCGGCATTAATAAACAAAAAGGGTGTGCGTTTGAGTCCCACCTGAACTTAAGCAAATAAATGCATACAATGCACTAAAAGGACAATAAGAATGAGTACTCAAAAGATCAAAAGCTAATTGTATGTCAAAAGTACACAATTTTTCTATTTCAGTGCATTTTGACTGTTTTCAGCATTTATAAAAATAAACGAGCGTTCATTTGACACTAATTGAATAATTGAGCAAAGAAACAAATATAATGAGCTACCAGGACCATCAGAATGAGTACTGAAAAGATCAAACAGTTATTGGGTGCCAAAAGTACACAGTTTTTCTATTTGGAGTGCATTTGGATTGTTTTCTGCATTAATAATGAGCGACCAGGACCATCAGAATGAGTACTGAAAAGATCAAACAATTATTGGGTGTCAAAAGTACATAGTTTTTCTATTTGGAGTGCATTTGGACTGTTTTCCGCATTAATAAAAACAGCATGGGTTTGACACCTATTGGAATTAAAGCAAGGAAACACATACTAGAACAATAAGAATGATTACTTAAAATATCAAAACTCAATTGGGTGGCAATATTGCATAGTTTTTCTATTTAGAGTGCATTTGGACTGTTTTCGGCATTAATAAAACAAATAAGCGTGTGTTTGACACCCATTGGAACTTTTAGCAAATAAGCACATATAATGTGCTACTAGGACCACAAGAACAAGTACTCAAAAGATTAAAAGCTTACTAGGTGTCAAAAGTACACAGTTTTTCTATTTGGAGTGCATTTGGAATGTTTTCCGCATTAATAAAAATAAACGAGCTTGCGTTTGACACCTATTAGAACTTAAGCAAGTTGACACATATAATGTGATACTAGGTCCACAAGAATGCGTAATTAAAAGTTCAAAAGCCTATTGGATGCCAAAAGTACACAGTTGTTCTATGTAGAGTGCATTTGGACTTTTTTGGCATTAATAAAAACAGAGGAGCGTGCGTTTGACTCCCATTCGAACTTAAGCAAATAAATAAATATAACGCGCTACTAGGACCATAAGAATGATTACTCAAAAGATCAAAAGCTTATGAGGTATTCAAAGGTACACAGTTTTTCTATTTAGCGTGCATATGGATTTTGCGACATTAATAAAAACAAAGGAGTGTGTGTTTGACACCCATTGAAACTTAAGCAAATAAACACATATAATCCGCTACTAGGACCATAAGAATGAGATCTCAAAAGATCAAAACATGAAGGAAATATTTGTGAAAACTAGTTCATTTGAGCAACATCTATGCATGCAATTAACAATTAAATGGGGGAATCATGCTCGTATGCACTCAAAAATAAAACTTTACCCATGAAATTCAAGGCCTAGTAATTGTGGTGAACCAAGACTCAACTCAAGAACAAAGTGAGTTGAGAAATATTATAGCTTTGTTGATTCCTCTTTGCATAAGCAAAGGCTAATCACCCAAGAGAGATGGCCTTCATTCCCTACTTCTTAGATCCATGGATTTCTTGGAGGAGGATGGATGAATGGATTCTCCAAGTTCCCAAATAGAGATACTCTAAGTCTCCACACCAAGGAGAGCATTGATGAAGAGATGAGTGACCTTGGATGAAATAGATGCCAGTAATTTCTCCAAGGTGGCCGGCCTCCTAGAGAAAAAGGAGAGCTTGTGTTCTCATATTTTCTCCAAAGAAAACCCTAAGGATGAAATGGCTATAAAGTTGCCTTTATACCACTTCACAATGGAGTGGCACACTTGCAATTAAGGCAAGTTCACTACCCCTCTCTATATGGCAGGCCATTGTAGGTTATTTGGGCTTTGAAGCCCTTTGTGTTTTTCAAGTTGTCATACAACTTGAGTTATTGGACTTGACATTCAAATCCCATTGGACCTTGAGGCCCAAAACTAACCCAAGGTCTATAACGAACTTATTCGTTTGATTAATTAACATATTAATTAATCCTAGCCCTAAATAATTAAACCATTTAATTATCCTTACTCATCTCCATTGTTTCTTCAATCTCTACCTTACTCGGTGTACGATCCATTAGGTTCCTTTTAGCAAGGCAGTGGGCAATTAGAACTCTTTAAATCAATTGTGAATTGAAACTTACTTTCAATTCTCCCTTTAGTGATTATACACTTTTAGGGCTTCCATAAACCATGAGTGACACCTAGCAGTATGTCATGGCTACCCAAGCTAATCAGAAGAGGTGGAGAACCAACTCAGTTTAGGATTACAATGCAATACGGTCTTTCTCTAATACAATACTCTTGACAACATTGTTTGGTTTGACAGTTTATTCATGTCTACTATCCAATGTGATTCTCTTACTTATATGATTACCTTGAATGTGATTTGGAACGACTTTCTAAATCTCATTCATACTCTACCCATAGATTCTTAATAATATCATAGAGTATTCTTCCTCAAACGGTTTGAAAGTCAGAGATCCCTTGTTGCGCATTCACTTGCCTCTATGGCTAAATGGCTTAACCCCAACTATGCCGTGGACACCCTTTGAAGGAGTGACTTTGATATAGTCAAA
The DNA here is from genome assembly GCA_024362995.1 of Heteromeles arbutifolia. Taxonomy (NCBI): domain Eukaryota; kingdom Viridiplantae; phylum Streptophyta; class Magnoliopsida; order Rosales; family Rosaceae; genus Heteromeles; species Heteromeles arbutifolia. The sequence goes on from JANCRC010000012.1 coordinate 23,744,317, forward strand.
GATCAAGGACCTAACCATAAGACAACTATGATGCCTCAAGTCAAATGACTACTTTGCATTATCCCAACCATGAGCTCTCATGTGACATAAGTATGAGAACTCCTCGTTGATCACGTTCAGTGGACTCATTCTCTATTGAGCACCTACATGCTTGTCTTGGTGTCAGTCACACCAATGACTCGAGACCAGTCACTCTTTCTAAGAGAAGACATAGCACGTACTGATCTTAACGGACTGTCAATGCTTAATTGGCAATCCTATGATCAGGAACATTTAGGATATGTATACGAAAGAGAATGGTCTCATGAATCTAACTTCTTTAGATCACATTCTCCCAATTACATATTCTCCAATGACTCGAGACCAGTCACTCTTTCTAAGAAAAGACATAGCACGTACTGATCTTAACGGACTGTCAATGCTTAATTGGCAATCCAATGATCAGGAACATTTAGGATATGTATACGAAAGAGAATGGTCTCATGAATCTAACTTCTTTAGATCACATTCTCCCAATTACATATTCCTTGGACTTGTCGTTTAAGCATATAACATTTATATGAGACGGCTTCAAACAATAATCTTTGCCCTTTATATTAAACTAGATTAGTTTAACATGTGAAATGTCCTTAAAGTATCATTATATGATGCGATCCTAGGACCATAAGAATGAGATCTCAAGAGATCAAAAGCTTATTGGCTGTCAAAAGTACATAGTTTATATATGGAGTGCATTTGGACTATTTTGTGCATTAATAAAAACAAACAAGGGTGGGTTTGTTACCCATTGGAACTTAAGTAAAGAAACACATATAATGTGATACTAGGACCATAATAATGAGTACTTAATAGACCAAAAGTCTACTGGGCATTAAATGAACACATTTTTTCTATTTGTAGTGCATTTGGACTGTTTTCGGTATTAACAAAGACAAACGAGTGTACGTTTGATACCCATTGGAAACTAAGTGAAGAAACATATATAATACGCAACTAGGACCAAAAGAATGAGTACCCAAAAGATCAAAAGCTTATTCCGTGTCAAGAGTACACAGTTTTTCTATTTAGAGTGCATTTGGACAGCTTTCGACATTAATACAGGTAAATGAGCATGATATGTGCATTTGACTCCCATTGGAACTTAAGCAAATATGTTCATATAATGTGCTACAAGGATGATAAGAATGAGTACTCAAAAGATCAAAAGCTAATTGGATGTCAAAAGTACACAGTTTTCTATTTTCAGTCCATTTTGATGATTTTTGGCATAAAGAAAAACAAATGAGTGTGCGTTTGACACCCATTGGAACTTAACCAAATAAACAAATCTGTTGCGCTATTAGGACCACTAGAACGTGTACACAAAAGATCAAAAGGTTATTAGGTGTCAAAAGTACACAGTTTTATTATTTTGAGTGCATTTGGACTGTTTTCGACATTAATAAAAACAAGGGAGTGTGTGTTTAACACCTATTGGAATTTAATAAACTAAACACAGATAATGTCTTACTAGGACATAAGAATAGGATCTCAAGATATCAAAAGTTATTGGGTGTCAAAAGTACACAGTTTTTCTATTTGGAGTGCATTTGGATTTTTTTTGGCATTAATAAAAACAAACGAGCGTGCATTTGACAACCATTGCAACTTAAGCAAATAAACACATCTAATGCACTACTAGAACAAAAGAATGAGTACTGAAAAGATCAAAAGCTTATTCGATGTCAAAAGTTTATTTTGATTGCATTTGGGCTATTTTCGGCATTAATAAAAACAAATGAGCATCCTTTGACACCCATTGGAACTTAAGCAAATAAACATATACAATGCGCTACTAGGGTCATAAGAATGAGTACTCAAAAGATCAAAATCTTATTGGGTATCAAAAGTATACAGATTTTCTATTTAGAGTGCATTTGGACAGTTTTTTGCATTGATTAAAACAAACAAACGAGCGTGCGTTTAACACCAATTGGAACTTGAGCAAATAAACAAGTATTATGCATTACTCGGACCATAAGAATGAGATCTTCAAAGATCAAAAGCTTATTTGGTGTCAAAAGTATACAGTTTTTCTATTTAAATTAAAACAGTGTGGGTATGACACCAATTGGAACTTAAGCAAAGAAACACATATAATGCGATACTAGGATCTTAGGAATAGGTACTTAAAAGATCAAAAGCTTACTGAGTATCAAAAGTATACCGTTTTTCTATTTTGAGTGCATTTGAACTGTTTTCAGCATTAATAAAAACAAAAGAGCGTGCTTTTGACACCCATTGGAACTTAAGCAAATATAACATATAATGTGCTACAAGGAGAATAAGAATGACTACACAATAGATCAAAAGCTTATTGGAGGTAAAAAGTACACAGTTTTTCTATTTTTAGTACATTTAGACTGTTTTCGGCATTAAAAAAAACAAATGAGCATAAGTTAGACACCCATTGGAACTAATAATGACATATAATGCGCTACTAGGACCATAAGAATTAGTTCTCCAAAGATCAAAAACTTATTGGGAATCTAATGTACACAGTTTTTCTATTTGGTGTGCATTTAGACTGTTTTCGGCATTAATAAAAATAAAGGAGCGTGCGTTTGACACCCATTGGAACTTAAGCAAATAAAACATATAATGCATTACTATGACCATAAGAATTGGTGCTGAATATATCAAAAGCTTATTGGCTGTTAAAAGTACACAGTTTTATTATTAAAAGCAAACGAGCATGCGTTTGACACCCAATGGAACTTAAGCAAATAATCACATATAATGCACTACTTGGACCAAAAGAATGAGATCTCAAAAGATTAAAAGCTTATTGGGAATCAAATGTACACAGATTTTCTATTCGGAGTGCATTTAGACTGTTTTCAGCATTAATAAAAACAAACGAGCGTGCGTTTGACACCCATTTGAAATTGACAAAACAAACATATGTAATGAGCTACTAGGACCCTAAGAATGAGGACTGAAAAGATCAAAAGCTTATTGAGAGTCAAAAGTACACCGTTTTTCTATTTGGAGTGCATTTGGACTGTTTTTGGCATTAATAAAAACAAAGGAGCGTGCTTTTGACACCCATTGGAACTTAAGCAAATAAAACATATAATGTACTACTAGGACCATAAGAATGAGTAAAAAATATATCAAAAGCTTATTAGAGGTCAAAAGTACACAGTTTTTCTATTTTCAATGTATTTGGACGGTTTTTGGCATTAATAAAAACAAACGAGCATGAGTTAGACACCATTGGAACTTAAGAAAATAACCACACATAATACGCTACTAGGACCATAAGAATGAGATCTCCAAAGATCAAATGCTTATTAGGAATCAAATGTACACTTTTTCTATTCGGAATGCATTTGGACTATTTTCAGCATTAATAAAAACAAAGGAGCGTGCGTTTAACACCCATTGAAACTTAAGCAAATAAAACATATAATGTGCTACTATGACCAAAAGAATTGGTGCTGAATATATCAAAAGCTTATTGGATGTTAAAAGTACACAGTTTTTCTATTTTCAGTGCATTTAGACTATTTTCAGCATTATTAAAAGCAAACGAGCATGCGTTTGACACCCAATGGAACTTAAGCAAATAATCACATATAATGCGCTACTTGGACCATAATAATGAGATCTCAAAAGATCAAAAGCTTATAGGGAATCAAATGTACACAGTTTTTCTATTTGGAGTGCATTTGGACTGTTTTCGGCAATAATAAAAACAAACGAGCGTGCATTTGACACCCATTTGAAATTGACCAAAGAAACATATATAATGAGCTACTAGGACCTTAAGAATGAGTACTAAATCGATAAAAAGCTTATTGAGTGCCAAAAGTACACCATTTTTCTATTTGGAGTGCATTTGGACTGTTTTTGGCATTAATAAAAACAAAGGAGCATGCTTTTGACACCCATTGGAACTTAAGAAAATATAACATATAATGTGCTACTAGGACCATAAGAATGAGTAAACAATATATCAAAAGCTTATTAGAGGCCAAAAGTACACAGTTTTTCTATTTTCAGTGCATTTGGAATGTTTTCGTCATTAATAAAAACAAACGAGCATGAGTTAGACACCCATTAGAACTTAAGGAAATAACCACATATAATACACTACTAGGACCATAAGAATGAGATCTCTAAAGATCAAATGCTTATTGGGAATCAAATGTACACACTTTTTCTATTTGGAGTGCATTTGGACTATTTTCAGCATTAATAAAAACAAAGAGCGTGCGTTTAACACCCATTGAAACTTAAGCAAACAAAACATATAATGCGCCATAAGAATTGGTGCTGAATATATCAAAAGCTTATTGGATGTTAAAAGTACACGGTTTTTCTATTTTCAGTGCATTTAGACTGTTTTCAGCATAATTAAAAGCAAAGGAGCATGCGTTTGACACCCAATGGAACTTAAGCAAATAATCACATATAATGCACTACTTGGACCAAAAGAATGAGATCTCAAAAGATTAAAAGCTTATTGGGAATCAAATGTACACAGATTTTCTATTCGGAGTGCATTTGGACTGTTTTCGGCATTAATAAAAACAAACGAGCTTGCATTTGACACCCATTTGGAATTGACCAAAGAAACATATATAATGAGGTACTAGGACCTTAAGAATGAGTACTGAAAATATCAAAATCTTATTGGAACTTAAGCAAATAAACACATACAATGCGCTACTAGGACCATAAGAATGAGTACTCAAAAGATCAAAATTGTGTCAAAAGTACACAGTTTCTATTTGGAGTGCATTTGGACTGTTTTTGGCCTTGATAAAAACAAATGAGCATGCGTTTAACACCAATTGGTACTTAAGCAAATAACAAAAAAACCTAAACCCAACTCGGACCATAAGAATGAGATCTCAAAAGATCAAAAGGTTGTTGTGTATCAAAAGTATGCAATTTGTTTATTTGGAGTGCATTTGGATTGTCTTCAACATTAATAAAAACAACGTGGGTTTGGCACCCATTGGAACTTAAGCAAAGAAACACATATAATGCGATACTAGGACCATAAGAATGAGTACCTAGAAGTTCAAAAGCCTATTATGTGTCAAAAGTACACATTTTCTATTTGGTTTGGACTTATTTGGGCATTAACAAAAACAAACAAGCGTGCGTTTAAGACCTATTTGAAGTTGAGCAAAGAAACAAATACATGAGCTACTAGGAACATAAGAATGAGTGTAGAAAAGTTCAAAAGCTAGTTGAGTGTCAAAAGTACACAGTTTTTCTAATTGGAGTGCATTTGGACTATTTCCGGCACTAATAAAAGCAAAGCAGCGTGCGTTTGACACCCATTGGAACTTAAGAAAATAAAACATATAATGCACTACTAGGACCATAAGAATGAGTACACAACATATCAAAAGGTTATTGGAGGTCTAAAGTATTGATGCGAATTTAGTTAAGCACACAAATTAAACCCTCTTGTTGTCAAATTGTAGTAAAGATGCAAGTAGGGATCGTTCTAGACCAGGGATTAGGAGGGCTTGCTAAAACCTCAAAACTGACTCAAAAACATTAAAACAAAGTTAAAAACATTTGAAAACACTCAAAAGACTCAAGACACGTTCACAAGACTCAAAATAAGCTAAAAACACTCAAAACTGCCTAAAAACACTAACTAGGCAGTTTCTGACACTAAACACAATTTTGGACGAAAATAAGGTTATGGCTTGACTCAAAACACTTAAAAACAGAAACAAAACAGATTTTCAACACTTTGAAACAAGAAAGAAAAAGGGGGTTTGGTTTTGGACCAATTTAAACTAACAAAACAGATTGTAAAACTAAATAGCTTTGAAAACGAATTTGGGAAATAAGATGGATGATGGGCTAGCTAGAGGCTTTTTCTCCACACATGACATGTATGCAAACGAATCGATTTCCAGTTACTCCTTCATTGACTTATGAATGACAATGCCCCAAATTAACCGTGACATCACTAGTTAACCCTCAGATTTTCCTTGTGTTATTGGATTGGATGACATCATTCGACAACCCAAAGCATTCTTCAAAAGTCCCCTACATGACATCATAATAGAGATACAATCAAAGATCATCACGTTCAATGAAAATCATAAGCATTGACAAAGCACTTGTAACTATGACATCATGATACTCGTGCTAGGAATTGAACTTAACGCGATCGTGACCAGCAACCTTCACTACTTGTGAATATAAGTTTGTAACGATTATGTGAAACTCCCTTATACTCTAGCATCAGATTTATGCATGCCAATTAAGTGTCGACCCTCAATCAACAAACACAAATAAGTTATCAATCAAACAGTTAAGCCAATTGCATTCACGATTCAAGAATTCATAACTGGAATTTATCAACTCATATTGCACACATAATCATGGCTTTGAAATCACCCCTAGCCAAGAGGGGTTTAGCCACTCATGTTTACAGCAAAACGAAAGGAAAAGAAATTAAACATTGTAAACATAGAACGAATTACACCTAGAATGCTCCAACAATCAAGCTTGAACATCCAAGAGTCCTTCCTTCTTTCTCCTTGCTGCGGCACAAAGGTGGGTGAAGTGTATGGGATGTGTTTTGGGGTCAGGAATGTGTTTAGGGTGAATGGAAATTGCGGCAAAGGTGTAGGGATGAATTCTGGCGTGAATGGATGAATGGGTGAGTGAATGCTCTCCTCTGGTGCGGCTAAGGAAGTTTTATTTTAAAGACTTTAGGGTAATAAAGCTAGGAAACAATTTAGGAAACAGAAATTAAACCAAAACTTTAAGGGAAATAGGAATTAAAGTCAGAATCCTAAGGGAATTGGGCAAGTGGGTGCGGCAAGGATGGAAAGGGTAAGGGAATGCCTTGCAAGGCAAGGAAAAAGGATTTCCTTGCTGATTTAGGTCCAAAAATTAGGCAAGTATAGGATTCCTTGCACGGTAAGGATGGGAAATAAGGGAATGGTGCGGCAAGGATGGATTTGGTGCAAGAAAGGTTCAATTTGTGTCCTAAAATGCATAGGAGGCCTTCAATGTTGCTGGAACTTATGGACATTTAGGATTAGGAAAGGTCAAACCAAAATAGGAAACCTTGGCTTAACTTTCCTACTTCAAGTAGGAATCCTTTTTCAATTAGGAATCCTTCGTTGATTAGGAATCCTAACATCTTTAAATCTTCAATTTCGTCCATTCCTTTTGCTCCAAGCATGTGATATCCATTCCAAGCCCAATTTTGCTCCAAAAGGCTCCAAAATGCACTTTCTTGCATACTTTGCCGTTAGAACCTGAAAACACACGAAAATGGCTTAAAAGACTAAAATAACTAAGAAATAACAATGTAAATGCACAAGAACAAGCCAACTAAGTCGCATAAATATGCTCCTATCAAATTCCCCCACACTTAGCTTTTGCTAGTCCTCGAGCAAAACGAAACAACAAAACGAAACAAAACAAACAAAACACAACCTAAACCTTCCAACATTTGCCTCAAGGATTTCCAATGCACATGACATGTCAAAAATCATCATTCCCAAGGATTTTAGTCAACTTAACACTTGAGCACATACTTAATCACAGTCACCACTTACTAGTTCACATTTAACCAATTAAAACGATGTTTTGAATGTAGTAACATGCCTTAGAGAATTCCCTCAATTCCTTACTAGATATGCACTCAATTTTCACTCAGATTTTCTGACTACACACCCTACACTAGGTATATGTGAGAAGATTGATGTAAACATGAAAACTAGTACTCACATATGTTATAACAAAGAAAGCAATTTCTGGATTTAATAAGCATATTTAGATATGATCTCATGAATGGAATCCTACCACTTAGATGCGAGAACCAGTGACACCATATGCTCATACCAATTTCAAACTCCACAAATTGAAACACACAACACTCAAGATTGAAGTCAAGTGTTGTAACGGGGCTTGGGGGTAATGGCTAACAAAGAAAGGATAGGAAAAACAAAGGTTCTTAAAGAAATAGTAAGCAAAGCAATGAAATTGACACTTAGAATTCACTTTTGAATGCAGAAATCAACTTTAAACACAAAGGGAATGATTCACACATTCTAGGCCCAGAATTGATGTTTTGGACCCTTCATTCAATAATCAACACTTTAGAACTCATTTTCACTCTTTTCACAACTTTTCTTTCTTTCTTTTTTTTCTATTTTCCACGAATTTTTCTTTTCTTTTCTACCCGTGCCTTATTTCTTTTTCTTGGCACACACACACACAAATCCCTTCCCCCACACTTGTTTTTCTGCAAAAGGATAATCAAAAGGAATTCATTTTAAGTCATGCTTCACCATGCCTTAAGAACAAGGGTATGGATGGTCCTAATCTAGGCTAGGTAGGAATGATGTGGTTAACAAAGAAAATAGGCTAAACAAGGCTCAACGGGGTTTAAACCTACAAAACAAATGAAGTAGGGGGTTCGGCTTTTTTTTTTTTTTTGGCTGTGGTGGTAACTAAACAACTTCATCTTGAATATGTGTTATGCAAATCAATAGCATGCTTTGAATGAAATGGGCATGAGTTCTAGTATTTGGAACTAAATGATGAAACGCCATCTAAGTAATAACCAAGCAAATAATAATGAGATCATGCAACGACTTTAGAAAACAAGAATGCACAGAATATTAACTCTCCAAAAAACGTTTTAGGTTCAAGTCTCTCAAGGTTGTAGCGTTAATTTGAGTTCCTTCCTTCAAGCATGTTACAAAAACTGATTTTTTTTTCTTTATGATTGCATGTGAAGTCATAAATTATAACCACAACCAAGCATAAACCAAAGAGTAAATTGATAGGAGCATATTTATGCTACTTAGTTAGTATGTTTTCTTGCATTTACTTAGCTATTTGTTGCTTAGTATAGTGTTTTAAGTCATTTTCATGTGTTTATAGGTCCTAGAAGCAAAGTTGGCAAAAAGAAGGAATTTGGAGCATTTTAGAGCAGTTTTGGGCTTGGAATGGATATCACAAGATTGGAGCAAGATGGATGGACGAATTTGAAGTTCAAGAGAGGCTAGGAATGTGCAAAAGAGTTGAAGAAATAAATCCAAATCATTGAAGATAAGGAATCCACTACAAAGAAGGAGAATTATCCAAAACCTTATCCAACCTTATCTTATCTTACCTTATCTTATCCTATCTTAATCCTTTCTTAACTTAATTCCTATTGCAAAAGGGATTCAATTTCAGTTTAGGAGACCTAAAAACCTGATTTCTAGGAACCTTATCCCTTCCTACAAAGGTGCCACACCTATCCCCTTCTAGAAACCCCAAAATCAGCCAAATAACACCCTTTCTAGAAGTCCCTAAAAAGGTGGCGCCCCAAGCCTTCTAGATGCATGATCCAGCCGCACCTTTCTCCTAATTCCCTTTGGTTTTTGGCCTTCTAGATGTCCTATTTCCTGCTAGGATTACATAAACCTTTTCCCCTTAGAATTGTGATTTTATTTTCCTACACAAACTACATTTTGTAATCCTTCTCTTACATAACTTGTTGGTGCCGCACCCTCTCCCTATATATACATATTTTCTGCACCATTCAACAACACCATCTCTCATTCACATCTCTCTACACCACCATCTACCATTCAACCTCATTGTGCCGCAGCTTTGCAAAGGAAAGAAGGAAGAAATCTGGAGCGTTTCTAGGTGTATTCTATCTTTACTCTTGATGTTTAAATTTAATTGTCTTTGTTTATTTGCAATCATGAGGAACTAAACCCCTTCTTAGCTAGGGGGAATTCGAAACTATGAGCATATATGTGATATGAATTGATTTCATCCAGTTTATGATTTCATGAATTGTGAATGCAATTTGCTTAACTGTTTGATTTAAAACTTATTCTTGTATGTTGATTAGGGATGCATACTTAGTTTGCATGCATGAATTTGATGCTAAAATATAAGGGAGTTTCACCTGATCATTACAAACTTATATTTACAAGTAGTGGAGGTTGTTAGTCACGATCGCGTTTAGTAAATTTGTGGCAGGAGTGTCATGCAGTCATAGTCACGAATGTCATGTCAATGCTTATGATTTTCACAAAGCCTAATGATCTTTGATATGTATCTCTAGTATGCAGTCATATAGGGAACTTGATAAGAATAATTTGGTTTGCGGCGCTACGTCCAAATTCAATGAACTTAGGAAAATCTGAAGGTTAATGCGTGCAGTCACGATTAATTTGGGGCATTGTCAGTCATGGTTTATAGGAAGAACAACTGGAAATCGATTTGTGTTGCATATATGTCATGTGTGGAGAAGGAACCTCTAGCTAGCCATTCACCCATTTAAATCACCAATTTCGTACAAAACTAAGTCTAGTTTACAATTCTGTTTTGCTTAAGTTTAAATCCGTTTTCAAACAATCCCTTGCCCTTCATTTGTGTTAAGATAGTCTAAATTCGTAAGAACTTCTATTTTCTAGTCTTTTGAGACAATTAGAGTCTTAATTTTGTTCAAATCAATCTTAGGTGTTAGTTTAGAGTCTAGATAACTTGTTTTTTTGTGTTTTAGGTCTATTTACCTTGTTTTGAGTCTTTAGAGTCCAGAAACTGTTTAATTGAATTCTATTTGCTGTTTTGAGTTTGTTTTGAGTTATTTGAGTCAAGTTAGGTTGTTTAAGGTGTCTAGAGTTAAAATTCGTCCAAATTGATCCCTAGTACTTGTTTTCATTGTTTAAAGTCCAGTTTATTGTTTTAGAGTCTAATTTGTGTCGATTAGCAATCCCTTTAATCCCCGGCTTAGAACGATCCCTACTTTCACATACTACATTGATAAGGGTTTAAGTTTGTGTGCGATTTAATTTCACATCATAAACCAAACATTCATCCATGTTTATAACTCTCTTTAACAGTCATGTAATTAAAAACCAAATCCTCATCATTGTGTTGGAAGGTACCCTAGACACAAACACACCAAAACAACTCAAAACCAACTCTTTTTAGGTTTTTCAAAACAATTTTTCAAATTTTTATGAGATTTTCGGAATTTTATGTCAAAACACACTAAAACACACCAAAACAGCTTAAAAACACTTAAAAACAACAAGGAACAACTTTTGAAGTAATGGGTGATAGAATCCCATGAATTTGCATCAAAAATACTTTGTTACCCCCCCCCCCCCCCCCCACACTTAAATCAAACATTGTCCTCAATGTTTCAAGCATACACTTACACAAACACAAGAAAACAAACAATTAACGAATAAACACACTCAACATGGCAGAACAGAAAGAACAACAAAGAGAAGGGTTTAGGAATGCAAATCTGGAATTGGAGTGATTCCTAGGTCTTCCTTTGTTGAATGCATGGGTTGCCTCCCAAGAAGTGATAGGAGCATATTTGTGCAACTTAGTTAGTGTGTTTTCTTGCATTTACTTAGTTATTTGTTGCTTATTATAGTGTCTTAAGTCATTTTCGTGTGTTTGTAGGTCCTAGAAGCAAAGTTGGCAAAAAGATGCAATTTGGAGCATTTTAGAGCAGTTTTGGGCTTGGAATGGATAGCACAAGTATGAAGCAAGATGGATGGACGAATTTGAAGATCAAGAGAGGCTAGGAATGTGCAAAAGAGTTGAAGAAATAAATCCAAGTCAAAGAAGATAAGGAATCAGCTACAAAGAAGGAGAATTATCCAAAACATTATCCAAAACTATCTTATCTTATCCTTATCTTATCCAAACTGCCTTATCTTATCCTATCCTAATCCATTCCTAACTTAATTCCTGCTGTAAAAGGGTTTTAATTTCAGTTTAGGAGACATAAAAACCTGATTTCTAGGAACCTTATCCTCTCCTACAAAGGTGCCGCACCCTTGTCCTTGATCCCTTGGGTTTTTGACCTTCTAGATATCCTATTTCTTGCTGGGATTACATAACCTTTTCCCCTTAGGATTGTGTTTTATTTTCCTACACAAACTACATTTTGTAATCCTTTTCCTACACTATATCATTGTGCCGCACCTCCCTCTTTAAATAGACCCTTTTGCTGCACCATTCACCACCACCATCTCTCATTCACACATCTCTACACTACCATTCAGCCATACCCTCATTGTGCCGCAACTTGCAAGCAAGGAAGGAAGGAATCTGGAGCATTTTCTAGGTGTTTTCTATCTTTGTTCAATGTTTAATTTTATTTATATTTGTTTGATTGCGAACATGAGGAACTAATTTCTTTATAGTTAGAGGCGAATTCAAAGCCATGGACATATGTTTTATATGAATTGATTTCCTCCAGTTATGATTTCATGAATCGTGAATGTGGTTTGCTTAACTGTTTTATTAAGAACTTGTTCTTGTGTGTTGATTAAGGATGCATACTTAGTTTGCATGCATGAATTTGATGCTAGAGTATAAGGGAGTTTCACCTAATCATTATGAACTTATATTCACAAGTAGTAAAGGTTGCTAGTCACAATCATGTTAAGTAAATCCTAGGCAAGAGTAACATGCTTTTCATAGTTATGAATGCCTCGTCAATGCTTATGGTTTCCATAAAGCTTAATGATGTTTGTTTTGTGTCTCTATCATGCTTTTCATAGTTAGGGAGCTTAATAAAGAATGATTTGGGTTGTCGTATGCTTTTCATCCAATTCAATGAGTCTAGGGAAATCTGAGAATTAATTAGTTCTACACAATTAATTTGGGGCATTGTCATTCATGGTTTGTTGAAAGAATAACTAGAAATCAATTTATATGCATATGTTCATGTGTGGAGAAGGGCCCTCTAACTAGCCTTTCACCCGTTTTAAATCACCAAACTCGTCTTTACAAAGTATTTTATGCAAAATTTCTGTTTTAAGTCTTAATTACCTCAAATTTTGGCGCCGTTGCCGGGGATTAGCAAATTTGCTAATCCCTTGTTTGCCGTGTGTTTTGTTTTATTTTGTTTTCTGATTTTGTTTTGTTTTCTTGTTTTAGGTACTAGTTTATGACTCGAAGTTCTCAAACAGTTCGTGAGCATATCTTAGAGTTTGATGACGATATTGAATGAACATTGAGAAGGAAGAGGAGGCATCCAGAACCTAGTGAACCTAGTTCAAGCTCAGAGGCCGAATCTGAATTTGAAGAAGAAGAACAAGCCATGGCTATGGATAATCGTACAATCAAGGAACTTTCAGCCTCGAGGTTGGCCAATGCCGCACCCCTTTGCATTCAATACCCTGCGGCTAATCAAGGCAAGACCGATGAGTTCGAATTGAAGTCAAGCTTGTTGCATCACATTCCCAAATACCATGGGCTATCCATGGAAGATCCAAACAAGCATCTTAAGGAGTTCAAAGTGGTTTGTTCGAGCATGACACCCATCAATGTCGATGGGAACATTTTGATGATGAAGGCTTTTCCATTCTCTCTTTTGGAAAAGGCTAAAGATTGGCTTTATGAATTAGCACCCGGAACGGTCACTTCTTGGGAAAGCATGAAGAGGGCGTTTTTAGAGAAGTTTTTCCCCACTTCGAGAGTTATTCTCTTAAGGAAGAAGATTAGTGGAATTCAACAAAGCCAAGGAGAGACATTCCCAGCATACTATGAGCGTTTTAAGGCCCTTGTCGCCTCATGTCCTCAACATCAAGTGAAAGAGGAACTTTTACTTCAATACTTCTATGAAGGACTTCTTCCAATTGAGCGACAAATGCTAGATGCTTCAGCAGAAGGTGCATTGGTTGACAAAACATCAATGGCTGCAAAGATCCTAATCGCCAACCGAGCTTTGAATGCACAACAATACGAAGGCCTTGGACAAAGAGACCCCCCACGGCAACAACAAGTGAATGAGGTAAGTGCAATTTCTGAACTTCAATCTCAAATGGCTAATCTCACTGTTTTTTTGTCACAGGTTGTCGATGGATCGAAATTGCAAGGGATTACACAAAGTGTATGTGGCATGTGCTCTATGCAAGGGCACCTCAACGATCAATGCCCGCAGTTGATTGAGAACAGAGGGTAGGAATCTGCCAATGCCATGGGTTTTGGGAGCCAAAATCAGCCACGCAATGATCCTTATTCCAACACTTACAATCCGGGCTGGAGAAATCATCCAAATTTCAAGTGGAGGGAGCCTCAACAACCACAGCAACAAAGTGGATTTAGGCAGCAACCTCCGGCTTTCTATTCAAAACCATACGCACCTACACAACCCCAAGCACAACCTGCCCAAACCAAATCAGGTACGTCCGTTGATAATTATCAGATTTTTCAATTACTAACTTCTATGTCGCAGAGCATGCAAATTAGAGACAAAAAGGTGGATGATTTGGATAAGCGAGTAGGGCAGATTTCAGAGTTCCTAGGGCAATTCCAAGAACAAGGCAAACTTCCTAGCTCAACCATTGTGAATCCAAATGGAGGATTTGAATCCGCCAAAGCCATTATGTTAAGAAGTGGAAAAGAGGTTGGAACTGAGCCACAATCATCCAAATCTGGTCGTAATGAGGATGAAAACTTGCTGATCAAAGAGGAGGAGGGAGCCAAACCCACGACAAGGGTGGAGCAACCCTTGCCGCAGCCACATTCCAATCCTAAACCATCCCCAACCACCAAGGTAAGTCCAAAATCGAATTCTTCAAGTTCTATTCCACTAAATGAACCCTTTCCTAGCAGGTTTAGGCAATCAAAGAAAGAAGAAAACGAGAAAGACATTCTGGAAACGTTTAGGAAAGTGCAAGTCAATATACCTCTCCTTGATGCAATTAAGCAAGTTCCAAGGTACGCTAAGTTTTTGAAAGAACTTTGTACAACAATGAGGAGAATTTCGAACAAAGAAGTTGTCCAGGTAAGTGAAAATGTCTCTACTGTTTTACAAAGGAAATTACCCCTTAAATGCAAAGATCCGGGTAGTTTTACGATTCCTTGCGTTATTGGCAATACTAAGTTTGAACATGCTATGTTAGACTTAGGAGCTTCAATTAATGTCATGCCTTACTCAATTTTCGCATCTATGAATTTAGGAGAGCTTAAAAACGATGGTGTTATAATTCAATTAACCGATCGTTCTAACGCATATCCGAAAGGAGTTTTGGAAGATGTTTTGGTGCAGGTGGATAACTTGATATTCCCAGCAGATTTCTATGTTTTAGAGATGGAGGAGTCGCCCAATATCACCCCATTGCCGATCCTACTTGGGAGGCCCTTCATGAAAACAGCACGCACCAAGATCGACGTGTTCAAAGGGACTTTAACAATGGAATTTGATGGGGAGATTATTGATTTTAACATTTCTGAAGCTATTAAATTCCCTAAAGACGATCATTCTTGCTTTTCTATTGATGCATTTGATTTATTGGTGTAGGAATTCCTTGACTCATTGGATGAAGATCCCCTTGAAACAACAATTGCACAAGGAATTGGAATGAAGCCCAATTTGGCCGTACCTAGTGAAGAACAAGCCGAGATTGTGGCTGCTTTTGACTCATTGCCACGACATCATGGTACGTCTCCTAACCCAATTCCAATTCCCGTTTCTACTAATACGTTGTTACCTTCTGTGATTCAGGCCCCTATTCTTGAACTTAAGCCACTGCCGGATCATTTTAAGTACGTCTTCTTGGGAGATGAAGAGACATTGCCCGTCATTGTCTCTGCATCACTCGCGGCAACAGAGGAGGAAAAGTTGATTCGGGTGTTGAAAGAGCACAAAACAGCCATTGGATGGACATTGGCCGACATTAAGAGAATTAGCTCCTACAACATGCATGCATCGCATACTTCTAGAGGAGGGGGCTAAACCAACTAGAGAAGCTCAACGCCGACTTAACCCTCCAATGACGGAAGTTGTGAAAAATGAGATTATCAAGCTTCTCGATTGTGGAGTGATTTATCCAATTTCGGATAGCCATTGGGTTTCACCGGTGCAAGTTGTTCCAAAGAAATCTGGAGTCACTGTGGTGAAGAATGCTGAGAATGAGCTTGTGCCAACCCGTATCCAAACAGGTTGGAGAGTGTGTATCGATTATAGGAAACTCAACGCCACCACAAGGAATGACCACTTCCCTTTGCC
This sequence comes from Heteromeles arbutifolia, assembly GCA_024362995.1. NCBI lineage: Eukaryota > Viridiplantae > Streptophyta > Magnoliopsida > Rosales > Rosaceae > Heteromeles > Heteromeles arbutifolia. The sequence goes on from JANCRC010000012.1 coordinate 23,760,350, forward strand.
GTTCATTGATCAAATGCTTGAAAGGTTAGCCGGTCATTCTTTTTATTGTTTTCTTGATGGCTATTCAGGATATAATCAGATTGTCATAGCCCCGAACAACCAAGAAAAGACCACTTTCACGTGCCCCTTTGGTACCTTTGCCTATCATCGCATGCCATTCGGTTTATGCAATGCACCTGCCACATTTCAAAGATGCATGGTAAGTATCTTTTCCGATTTTGTTGAGAAGATTATTGAGATTTTCATGGATGACTTTAGTGTATTTGGTGATTCGTTTGACGGTTGTTTGGAAAATCTCACATTAATCTTGCAACGATGCGTTGAAACTAACCCTGTGTTAAATTGGGAAAAATGTCACTTTATGGTTAAACAAGGCATAGTTTTAGGGCATATCATTTCAGAAATGGGAATTGAGGTTGATAAATCAAAAATAGATCTTGTACGCTACTTACCCTTTCCTACTTCGGTTAGAGAGGTTCGTTCGTTTCTTGGTCATGCAGGATTTTATAGGCGATTCATCAAGGATTTCTCAAAGATTTCTCAACCTTTGTGCCGTTTCCTTCAAAAGAAAGTGGTTTTCAAGTTTGACGAGGAGTGTGAGAAGGCTTTCAACCAACTCAAGAAGATGCTAACCATGGCACCAATCATTATGCCACCAGATTGGAGTCTTCCGTTTGAGCTAATGTGTGATGCTTCCGACTACGCATTAGGGGCTGTCTTAGGACAGAGGAAGGACAAAAATCTGCATGTCATCTACTATGCCTCAAGGACCTTGAACGATGCTCAGTTGAACTACTCTACGGCGGAAAAAGAACTTCTTGCCGTTGTCTTTGCTTTAGATAAGTTTCGTTCATATTTACTTGGTACTAAAGTCATTATTTACTTTGATCATGCAGCTTTAAGATACTTACTTACGAAGAAGGAGGCTAAACCAAGGCTTATTCGATGGATGCTCCTACTTCAAGAGTTCGATATCGAAATCCGGGACAAGAAAGGAGTTGAAAACGTAGTGGCGGACCACCTAAGCAGATTGGTGCATGAAGAAGACCCAATTCCCATCCCTGAGACGTTTCCAGATGAGTAGCTGCTGTCCATTAAGGTAAATGTGCCATGGTATGCCGATTTAGTTAATTATTTGGTTACTAAACAAGTTCCAAGCACCCTAAACAAGCAACAAGGTGATAAATTGAAAAAATAGGCACGGTTTTATGTTTGGGATGATCCATACTTGTGGAAGTATTGCCCCGATCAGATTATACGTAGGTGTGTGCATAATTCGGAGTTTAACTCAATTTTTAACTTTCTGTCACACTTATGCATGCGGGGGCCACTTTGGCACACAACGCACAGCCCTTAAAGTGTTAGAATGTGGATTTTATTGGCCTATGATCTTTAAGGATGCTAGAACTTTTTGTGTGACGTGTGATCGTTGCCAAAGAATGGGAAATATAGGCCCAAATGACCAAATGCCGCAAACCCCTATCTTTACTGTCGAAATTTTTGATGTTTGGGGTATTGATTTTATGGGTCCTTTTCCTTCATCGCATGGTTTTACATATATTCTACTTGCAGTTGATTATGTCTCGAAGTGGGTGGAAGCAAAAGCCACCCGAACTAATGATTCTAAAGTGGTTGCAGATTTTGTTAGAACTAACATATTTGCAAGGTTTGGCATGCCACGAGTATTTATCAGCGATGGAGGCTCTCACTCTTGCAATCGGACCATTGAGGCGTTACTTAAAAAGTACAATGTCACGCATAAGGTTTCTACACCTTATCATCCTCAAACAAGTGGGCAAGCTGAGGTTTCAAACCGTGAAATCAAGCAAATTTTAGAGGAAACAGTTGGGCCAACGAGGAAGGATTGGAGTTTGCGCTTGAATGATGCACTATGGGCGTATCGTACGGCCTACAAAACACCCCTTGGGATGTCCCCATTTCGGCTCATCTATGGGAAACCATGCCATATTCCCGTTGAATTAGAACACAAGGCGCATTGGGCAGTCAAAACCTTCAATATGGATATAGATGCCGCTGGAATTCATCGGAAGCTTCAATTGAACGAGCTTGAGGAGATTAGGAATGAAGCTTACGAGAATGCGCGAATTTACAAAGAGAAGACGAAGGCTTTTCATGACAAGATGATTCGAACCAAAACGTTCTCCAATGGGCAGAAAGTTCTACTTTTCAATTCCCGTCTTCGATTATTTCCAGGTAAGTTACATTCTCAGGGGATTGGACCATTTGTTATTACTAATGTTTTTCCTCATGGTGCAGTTCAAATCCAAAGTTTGAAGACGGGGCACGAATTCAAGGTGAACGGACATCATTTGAAGCCCTACTATAAGCACTTTGAAGAGCACATTGTGGAGGACATAACCCTTAATGCCGTGGGCCCCATTGAAGAATAGAAGGAAGGTTCGTCCGGCTGGAAGACGTTAAAGCAAGCGCTTCTTGGGAGGCAACCCATGCAAATAAAGAAGACCTAGGAACTCTTCGGCTCCATAACCAGATTTGCGTTTCTAAACCTTACTCTTTATTGCTTTTACTTTGCCATATTTGTCATGTTTGTTAGTTGTGTTGTTTGCTTACTTGTGTGTGCGTTTTTGTTTGAAACATTGAGGACAATGTTTGGTTTAAATGTGGGGGGTTAAACAAGTGTTTTCATTGAAAAATTCGTGGGTTTTTATCACCTATCACTTCTAAGGTTGTTTTTCACTATTTTTGAGTGTTTTTAATGTGTTTTGAAGTGTTTTTATGTGTCTTGAAAGAAAAATATGAAATTTTTGAAAAAATCGAAAAAGTTTTGAAAAATACCAAAAAGAGTCGTTTTTGAGTCGTTTTTGTGTGTTTGTGTCTTAGGGTACCTTCCAACACAATGATGAGTGCATGACTGTTAAAGAAAGTTACAAACATGGATTGAAGTTTGATATGCTCTTTGGTTTATGCTTGGTTATAGTTGACATTCATGAATTCACAAGTAATCACAAAAAGAAAAAAAAATCAATTTTTGTAACATGCTTGAAGGAAGTAACTCAAACTAACGCTACAACCCTGAGAGACTTGAGCCTATACGTTCTTTGGAGAGTTATTCATCTTGACATTCTTTGTTTTCTAAAGTCGTTGCATGATCTCATTATTTCTTTGCTTGGTTGCTACTTAGAATGCATTTCATCATTTAGTTCCAAATACTAGAACTCATGCCCGTTTCATTCAAAGCATAAAATTGATTAGCATAACAAATAACAAGATGAAGTTGTTTAGTTAAAACCAGTGTCAAAAAGCCTAACCCTTTGCATATGTATTGTAGGTTTAACCCCTTTGAGCCATAATTAGCCTATTTTCTTTGTTTACCCACATTACCCTTACCTAGCCTAGATTAGGACCATCCTTACCCTTGTTCTTAAGGCGTAGTGAAGCATGACCTAGAGTGAATTCCCTTTGTTCGTTATTAGGCAGCAAACAAGTGTGGGGGAAGGTTTTTAGTGGTTTTGTGTGCCAAAATATCAAAAAGGGCACGGGTAGAAGAAGGAAAAAAAAAAAAAAAAAAAAAGGAACAAAATTCGTGAGAAAAAGAAAAGAAAAAGAAAAGTATGTGAAAAAGTGTGAAAAGTGTTCAAAATAAGTGAGAAAGCTCACAAGTGTTGGTTGTTGAAGAAAGGGTCCAAAAAGGTTGAATTCGGCCCTAAGTATGTGTGATCTTCCCTTTATGTATCAAGGTTTGTGGCTGCATTTAAAAAGGGGAGTTCTAAGTGTCATATTCATTACTTTGCTTGCTATTGCTTTAAGAACGTTTGTTTTCTTTACCTTTCTTTGTTAGCCAATACCCTTAGCCTCGTTACAACCCTTAAACTTCTATCTTGATTGTTATGTGTTTCAATATATGGAGTTTGGGATTGGTTTGAGCATATGGTATCCCTGGTTCTCGCGTCTAAGTAGTGGCATTCCATTCATGAGATCATATATATATACATGCATTAATAATTCCAGAAATTGCTTTCTTTGTTATATACATATGTGAGTATTAGTTTTCTTGATACATCAATCTTCTCACATATAACTAGTGTAGGGTGTGTAGTCAGAAAATCTGAGTGAAAATTGAGTGCATATCTAGTAAGGAATTGAGGGATTCTCTAAGGCATGTTACTGCATTCAAAAAGTTGTTTTAATTGATTAAATGCGAACTAGTGAGTGATAACTGTGATTAAGTATGTGCTCGAGGGTAGGGATAACTAAAATCTATGTAAGTAATGATTTTTAACATGTTATGTACCATTGGAAATCCCTGAGGCAAACATCAGAAGGTTTAGGTTATGTTTTGTTTGTTTTGCTCGAGGACTAGCAAAAGCTAAGTGTGGGGGAATTTGATAGGAGCATATTTGTGCAACTTAGTTAGTGTGTTTTCTTGCATTTACTTAGTTATTTGTTGCTTATTATAGTGTCTTAAGTCATTTTCGTGTGTTTGTAGGTCCTAGAAGCAAAGTTGGCAAAAAGATGCAATTTGGAGCATTTTAGAGCAGTTTTGGGCTTGGAATGGATAGCACAAGTATGGAGCAAGATGGATGGACGAATTTGAAGATCAAGATAGGCTAGGAATGTGCAAAAGAGTTGAAGAAATAAATCCAAGTCAAAGAAGATAAGGAATCAGCTACAAAGAAGGAGAATTATCCAAAACATTATCCAAAACTACCTTATCTTATCCTTATCTTATCCAAACTACCTTATCTTATCCTATCCTAATCCTTTCCTAACTTAATTCCTGCTGTAAAAGGGTTTTAATTTCAGTTTAGGAGACGTAAAAACCTGATTTCTAGGAACCTTATCCTCTCCTACAAAGGTGCCGCACCCTTGTCCTTGATCCCTTGGGTTTTTGACCTTCTAGATGTCCTATTTCCTGCTTAGATTACATAACCTTTTCCCCTTAGGATTGTGTTTTATTTTCCTACACAAACTACATTTTGTAATCCTTTTCCTACACTATATCATTGTGCCGCACCTCCCTCTTTAAATAGACCCTTTTGCTGCACCATTCACCACCACCATCTCTCATTCACACATCTCTACACTACCATTCAGCCATACCCTCATTGTGCCGCAACTTGCAAGCAAGGAAGGAAGGAATCTGGAGCATTTTCTAGGTGTTTTCTATCTTTGTTCAATGTTTAATTTTATTTATATTTGTTTGATTGCGAACATGAGGAACTAATTTCTTTATAGTTAGAGGCGAATTCAAAGCCATGGACATATGTTTTATATGAATTGATTTCCTCCAGTTATGATTTCATGAATCGTGAATGTGGTTTGGTTAACTGTTTTATTAAGAACTTGTTCTTGTGTGTTGATTAAGGATGCATACTTAGTTTGCATGCATGAATTTGATGCTAGAGTATAAGGGAGTTTCACCTAATCGTTATGAACTTATATTCACAAGTAGTAAAGGTTGCTAGTCATAATCATGTTAAGTAAATCCTAGGCAAGAGTAACATGCTTTTCATAGTTATGAATGCCTCGTCAATGCTTATGGTTTCCATAAAGCTTAATGATCTTTGTTTTGTGTCTTTATCATGCTTTTCATAGTTAGGGAGCTTAATAAAGAATGATTTGGGTTGTCGTATGCTTTTCATCCAATTCAATGAGTCTAGGGAAATCTGAGAATTAATTAGTTCTACACAATTAATTTGGGGCATTGTCATTCATGGTTTGTTGAAAGAATAACTGGAAATCAATTTATATGCATATATTCATGTGTGGAGAAGGGCCCTCTAACTAGCCTTTCACCCGTTTTAAATCACCAAACTCGTCTTTACAAAGTATTTTATGCAAAATTTCTGTTTTAAGTCTTAATTTCGTCAAAAACAAAACCCCCTTTCATTTAAACTTGTGTTTAGAGTCAAAACCTATTTTGTTTTAATCTTTTGAGTCTTTTAAGTTTATTTTCGTCAAAAGCAATTGTTAGGTCTAGAATGGAGTCTTTTTTATTGTTTCTTGCTGTTTTGAGTGTTTTAAGCTAGTTTTGAGTCAATAGAATCTAGTTTAGTGTTTTTAAGTCTAATTTGTGTTGATTAGCATCCCTAGTTAATCCCCGGTCTAGAACGATCCCTACTTGCATCTCTACTACAATTGTCATCAATAAGGTTTAATTTGAGTGTCAAGTTAATTTTCACAGCAAGAAGCGCTTGCTTTAACGTCTTGCAGCCGGACGAAGAACTCATTCACTTCCCATTGGAGCCCATGGTTTGGAGAGGGATTTCGTCCACAACCTGCCCCACGGCACTTTCATAGTATGGCTTCAATCGATGTCCGTTTACCTTGAATTCTTGTCCATTCCTTAAGCTTTGGACTTGAACTGCACCATATGGAAAAACATTAGTGACAACAAAAGGTCCAATCCACTTAGAACGTAACTTACCAGGGAATAAACGTAAACGGGAATTGAAAAGCAACACTTTCTACCCAATGGAGAATGTTTTGCCCCGAATCATCTTGTCATGAAACGCCTTCGTTTTCTCTTTGTAAATCCGGGCATTCTCATACGTTTCATGCCTTAGCTCCTCAAGTTCATTCAATTAGAGCTTCCTATGCATTCCAGCAGCATTTAAGTCCAAATTCAATGTTTTCACAGCCCAATGCGCCTTGTGCTCTAGTTCCACAGGTAGGTGACACGGCTTGCCATAGATTAGCCGAAATGGGGACATCCCTAGGGGTGTTTTGTAGGCAGTTCGATACGCCCACAGTGCATCGTCTAAATGCAAGCTCCAATCCTTCTGGGTTGGCCCAACGGTCTTCTCCAAGATTTGCTTGATTTCTCTATTCGAAACTTCGGCTTGGCCACTTGTTTGAGGATGGTAAAGTGTCGAAACCTTATGCTTGACATTGTATTTCGTAAACAGCGCCTCAATGGTCCGATTGCAAAAATGTGAGCCTCCACCACTGATGAACACCCGTGGCATCCCAAATCTAGAGAAAATGTTAGTTTTGATGAAATCTGCAACCACTCTAGAATCGTTAGTACGGGTAGCCTTTGCTTCTACCCATTTGGAAAAATAATCAACCGCAAGCAAGATATAAGTGAAACCATATGAAGAAGGAAAGGGACCCATGAAATCAATACCCTGAACATCAAAAATTTCAACATTGAAGATAGGGTTTTGCGGCATTTGATCCTTGGCACCTATGCTACCTGTTCTTTAACATCTATCACATGTTAAACAAAACATTCGAGCATCTTTAAACAATGTAGGCCAATAAATACCACATTCTAACACCTTGAGGGCTGTTCTTTGGGTGCCAAAATGACCCCCACATGCATAAGAGTGGCAAAAGGCCAGAATGGAATTAAACTCAGAATTGTGCACACATCGTCGAACAATCTGATCTGGGCAATACTTCCACAAATATGGATCATCCCACACATAAAATCGTGCATCATTCTTAAGTTTGTCACGTTGGGGTTTAGTGAAAGTGGTTGGAAAACGTTTAGTTACCAAGTAGTTCACCAAATCTGCGTACGTTGGTTCACTTACCCCGATGGACAACAATTGCTCATCCGGGAATGTCTCTGAAATAGGGGGAGAGTCCTCTTTATGCACCATACGGCTCAGGTGGTCAGCCACCACGTTTTCACTCCCTTTCTTGTCCCGAATTTCAATGTCGAATTCTTGTAGTAGGAGCATCCAACGAATCAGCCTTGGTTTGGCCTCCTTCTTGGTGAGAACATACTTCAAGGCTGCATGGTCAGAATATACAATCACTTTAGTGCCAATTAAGTATGAACGAAATTTATCTAAAACAAAGACAACAGCTGGAAGTTCTTTTTTCGTTGTGGAGTAGTTCAATTGGGCATCATTGAGCGTCCGAGAGGCGTAGTATATGACATGCGGCTGTTTGTCCTTTCTTTGCCCCAAAATAGCTCCTAGTGCATAGTCGGATGCATCGCACATAAGCTCGAAAGGAAGGCTCAAATCTGGTGGAGTGATGATGGGAGCCGAGGTGAGTGATTCTTTGAGACTGTTGAATGCCGTTTCACACTCCTTGTTGAACTCAAAGGCCACTTCCTTTTGAAGCAATCGGCATAGGGGTTGTGCAATCTTTGAAAAGTCCTTGATGAATCGCCTATAAAAACCTGCATGGCCAAGAAAAGAACCTACCTCTCTAACCGAAGTAAGAGAGGGTAAGTAACGCACAAGATCTACTTTAGACTTATCAACCGCAATGCCTTTTTCAGAGATTATGTGACCCAAACCAATACCTTGTTTAACCATAAAATGACATTTCTCCCAATTTAACACAAGGTTTGTTTCAATGCAACGTTTCAAGATTAAAGTGAGATTATTCAAGCAACCATCAAATGAATCACCAAACACACTAAAATCATCCATGAATATCTCAATGATCTTTTCAACATAATCAAAGAATATACTAACCATACACCTTTGAAACGTGGCAGGAGCATTGCATAGACCAAAAGGCATACGTCGATAGGCAAATGATGCGAAATATATAAGCACACAAATTAAACCCTCTTGTTGACAATTGTAGTATAGATGCAAGTAGGGATCGTTCTAGACCGGGGATTAAGAGGGATTGCTAAAACACTTGAAACTGACTCAAAAACGTAAAACTAAGTTTAAAACACTAAACTAGACTCAAAGAATGCAAAACTAAACTCTAAAACACTAAAACAACTCAAAAGACTCAAAACAGCACAAAACAAGCTAAAAGACTCAAATCTGCCACTAAGAGTAAATTTGGACGAAAATAGGTTTTGACTTGACTCAAAACACTTAAAAACACAAACTAAATCAGTTTTTAACTAATATGACTCAACAAAGTAAATGGGGATTGGGTTTTGACGAATTTGAAAACAAAACAAGTAAAGTAAAGAACTAATGAAATCTACACGAATTTGGGTAAAACTATGGATGATGGGCTAGCTAGGAGGTTCTTCTCCACACATGACATACTTGCAAACAAAACGATTTCCAGTTGCTTTTCAATAAACCATGAATTCTCAACGCCCAGATTAACTGTGAATTGCACTAATTAACCCTCAGATTTTCCTAACTTTATTGAATTGGATGATTGCATACAACAACTCAAAGCATTCTCCACAAGTTCCCTACATGAATTGCATAATAGAGATACAAGCAAAGATCATTAAGTCCTATGAAAATCATAAGCATTGACAAGGCACTTGTAACTATGAATTGCATGATACTTATGCCAGGAATTTACTTAACACGATTGTGACTAGCAACCTTCACTACTTATGAATATAAGTTCGTAACGATTAGGTGAAACTCCCTTATATCCTAGCATCAGATTTATGCATGAAAATTAAGCGTGCACTCTCAACCAACACACACAAATCAGTTTTAATTCAACAGATAAGTAAATTGAATTCACAACTTATGAATCACAACTGGATGTAATCAAATCATATTGCAAGTATAACCATGGTTTCAAATTCCCCCCCCCCCTAGCTAAGAGGGGTTTAGTTCCTCATACTCATAGAACAAGGATTATTGAATTGAAACATTGAAAACAAAAGAAAGATTACACCTAAAACGTTCCAGCAATCCTAACTCGAATGGCAGGCACGTCCAAGGGCTCTCCTCCTTCCTCTTTGCTGCGGCACAAGGTTTGGTGGTGAGTTTTTGGGGTTATGAATGGTGTAGAAGGCTGGGTTTATGGCTAGGATAGGTGTATGGTGCGACAAGGGTTGAATAAGGTCAGAAACTATGGAGAATGATGAAGGATGGATGCGGCAGAGAGAGGGGTCTAATTTCTGGCGTGAATGGATGAATGAATGAATCATTTTGGGGCTACAAAAAGGAAGTTTATTTAAGGTTTTCAGAAATTAAAACCCTAACTTATTTAGGCAATCAAAAATTAAGTCAAAAGCTTCTAGAAAGAGGAAAACAAAATCAGAAAACTAAAGGAAAGTGCTAAGATATGCGGCAGAGACTTTAATTGAAAGGGGAATGTGTTTTAATGCAGGAAATAGGAAAGAGGGACTCTCCCTGTTGGAAATGTGCCCTAAAACCAATCATATGATGATCCTTTACGGACATTTCACATGTTAAACTAATCTAGTTTAATATAAAGGGCAAAGATTATTGTTTTAAGCCGTCTCATATAAATGTTATATGCTTAAACGATAAGTCCAAGGAATATGTAATAGGGAGAATGTGATCTAAAGAAGTTAGATTCATGAGACCATTCTCTTTCGAATACATATCCTAAAAGTTCCTGATCATAGGATTGCCAATTGGGCATTGACAGTCCGTTAAGATCAGTACGTCCTATGTCTTCTCTTAGGAAGAGTGACTGGTCTCGAGTCAATGGTGTGACTGACACTAAGACAAGTACGTAGGTGCTCAATAGAGAATGAGTCCACTGAACGCAATCAATGAGGAGTTCTCATACTCATGTCACATGAGAACTCCTAGTTGGGATAATGCAAAGTAGTCCTTTGACCTGAGGCATCATAGTTGTCTTGTGGTTAGGTCCTTGATCTTTGGCTATGTCAAAGTCACTCCATCAGAGGGTGTCCACGGCATAGTTGGGGTTAAGCCACTTAGCCATGGAGGCAAGTGAATGCGCAACAAGGGATCTCTAACCTTCAAACGTTGAGGGAGAATACTCTATGATATGATTTAGAATCTCTGGCCAGAGTATGAATGAGATTTAGGAAGTTGTTCCAAATCACATTCAAGGTAATCATATAAGTAAGAGAATCACATTGGATAGTAGACATGAATAAACTATTAAACCAAACAATGTGGTCAAGAGTATTGTATTAGAGAAAGACCGTGTTGCATTGTAATCCCAAACTGAATAGGTTCTCCAACCTCTTCTGATTAGCTTGGGTAGCCATGACATACTGCTAGGTGTCACTCATGGCTTGTGGAAGCCCTGAAGATGTATAATCACTAAAGGGAGAATTGAAAGTAAGTTTCAATTCACAATCGATTAGTAAGAGTTCTAATTGCCCACTGCCTCGCTAAAAGGAACCTAATGGATCGCACACCGTGTAAGGTAATGATTGAAGGATATAACGAAGATGAGTAAGGATAATTAAATGGTTTAATTATTTATGGCTAGGATTAATTAATATGTTAATTAATCAAATGAATAAGTTCGTTTTAGACCTCGGGTTAGTTTTGGGCCTCATGGCCCAATGGGCTTCGAATGTCAAGCCCATTAACTTAAGTTGTATGACAACTTAAATGACTTGAGATTTAAAAGGGCCCAAACAGCCCAATGCCTATGGGAGGCCGGCCATGTGATGAAAAATAGGGTTTTGTTCTTTTAGTCACTTAAGTGAAGTGACTATATAAAGAACTTTATAGCCAAAATTCATTTAGGGTTTCTTTTGGAGAAAATTGGAGAGAACATGTCTCTCCCTTTCTCTCTAGGAGGCCGGCCCCCTTGGAGGGGATTAGCTAGCAATCCTTCCTCCTCCAAGGTCACTCATCTTCTTCCTTCACCATCCTTGGTGTCGAAAATTAGAGGTCTCCTACCTTGGGGACTTTTGGAGAATCAATTCTTCCATCCATATCCATGGAGCCAAGGAGCAAGGAGACAAAGGAAAGAAGACCCTCACATGGGTGATTAACCTTTGCTAAGCAAAGAGGTGCTTCAAAGGTATAAAAGTTTCTCAACTCCTTTCTTTAAGATTTGAGTTGAGTCTTGGTTCACCATAACTACTAGGCTTTGAATTTCATGGGTAATGTTTTGTTTTGAGTGCATACAAGCATGATTCCGCCTTTAATTGTTAATTGCATGCCATAGATGTTGCTCAAATGAACATGTTTTTCACAAATTTTCCTTCAAGTGGTATCAGAGCCTAGGTCTAGTAGTTGGTGAATCCTTTTGGGTTTTGTAGTTCATAGTTTGTGATTTGAATGTTGTAATTGTTACAAGCTTTATTCTTGCTTCTTTGAATGTAAATTTTGTTAGAAAATTTGCCATCTCAAATGTTGTAGATGTAGTTCATATGAGCATGAATTTTTGAGCTAAAATTTGGTGCCATGTTTATGGGGAAATTCGGCCAAATCCAAAGGGTGGATTTTTGGGTTCATGTTTGTCTTGTTAAAAGTGTTTTAAAGTGACTTTTGGAACCCCTAAGTACCCTAGGATGTTAACCCCTTTTTTGAGTAGTGAAATTTTGAATTTTATTGAGTGAAGACATTCATGGAGCTCTTATGAGTTTTCATGTGTGTTCTTCAATGTTCTTGATGTTCTTACCAAGAACAAAAAGTTTGGTGGTTTGATTCAAAGTTTTGGTTGTTTACATAAAGTCTTTGTTTTGTGTTGGTTGGTGTGATTTTTATCATGAAAATGTGTTTGAAATTTGAAAGTGTGTTTGAATTTTTTGTACATGATTGGTACTTCTCTTACACACTCATACTTCTTTTACTATTCACACCATACCAATCACTTACACATTTCCATCACCTTTCAAACCTAAAAATCAACTCACACACATCACTCACACTACTCCTTGGCCGGCCACTCCTTCAAAGGGAGTACTTTTGGGGCTTTTATGCAATTACATAAAGTTTTGATACTTTTGTGTATTTGTACTTTGACCCAAAAGTTTACGTTTTTACGTAAAGGCCCAAAATCACTAAAGGACAAATTGTTTTGCTCCTTTAATGAAGTTTTTGCATTTGTTGAAATTTTTGGGTTCTAGTTGTAATTACATGAAGTAGTGGACTTTTGTGTTTTTACAAAGTGACCCCAAAAGTTTGTGTTTTGCAACATAGCCCAATGGTTGAGGTTATTGTTTTTTGGCCCAAATTAGTAGAGAACAAAATAGTTTTGTATCTTTAAATGAGAATTGGATTTTCATTTCTTTTAGCTCTATTTAAATCAATTCTATGGATACAAAAACCAAATGAAAATGTTGCATTCAAGTTTAATTAGTTAAAGCGTTAATTAATTAAAGAAAGGGTGATTATGAACCTAAGCCTACGATAATTGAGCTATGTGAAAGGCCGTCTCAAATTTGTTTGAACCATGGGAATGTGTATATTAATTTTGGTTGTAATTTGATATGATCAAATGTTGTAAAAGAGCATAAGCTCTTCTTTACTTTAAAGTAATTTGTTTTGATCAAATGTTGTAAAGAGCATAAGCTCTTCTTTACTTTAAAGTACTCATTTCTTGTTTATTTGATATGCATGAAATTGGAGTAGTTGGGTCCAACGCCCAATAGGAGAAACACGCCTTAATATGATTAAATGCGTAACTAAAATCAATCACCATCCCTAGACCGAGATCCAACACTAGGCTCGTGTTGGATCGAATCAAAGGTTCATAGTCATCCTAAGGCCCTAAGGTAACTATATAGTCCATCAATGAATGCAAAGCTTATGTTAGTAGTACCATATACTCTTGCTTTTGAAAACCGTTTTACAAGCTTAGTGGGAGTATCATATACTACTAAATCAATCAAATGGACCAATAGTTGTAATAGGACCAAATTGTTTTAATAAGATTAAAATAAATGCTTATATGTGATGAGACCTAAAACCCTCAACTAAACCATTATTAAGTTGATAAGCGTGAGAGTGCTTTGAACACTCTTTCGTGGCCTTCCACCGTGGTAGGCTCCGATCGTTTGTGACTCGTACACCGACTTCACCCTATCATGGGGGAGTACAAAGTGCGTGCTTACACTCAGGAAGAGTCCTATATGCATACATGATGTTGTGAAGGTAGGCAACGAGAATGATCAACATCATATCATTGTGAGGCTTCATTCTCTAGAGGCCAAATAAGATGGGTACTTACATTAGATGTAAATGAGTAAGCGTACTCTCTCATTATTATTGTTGCTAGCCAACATCATATCATTGTGAGGTGGGCTTGGTAATAGTGAGCCTCCCATACCCTACTAAGAGTTTTCTCCAAAACTCTCGAATTCCGATGAGGGATATGGAATTTGTCGAAAATAGTGGGTGGTGCTATTTGATTTAAAGACCCGGATCAAATGGCTTAAAATCAATCAATTTATATTCGTTATGTATTTATTTACCGATATATTTGCAAACGCTATCCAAAACTTGACAAAGAAAAGCCAAAGGCTTTAGTTTCCGGACTTGGTACCACAATCCCATAGATTGTCTTGAATGGATTGCATATGTGCCTAAGTAGTCACATCCTCACAATTTTCCTATTGATAATGTATCATTGGAAGAACATGTTAGATAAGTCTATCATAAAGAGGACAACACAAACAACCAATGCTTATTCCTTTGTTGTATGAACAAAGGAACTTATAAAGATTAGCACAAAGACATGAACACTTTTTGTGTCATAGTTCTTCACTTACAAATCGTTGTATGAAGAAATAAGAGTTGCTTAGAACAACCCTTAGTTTATGCAAACACTAGTGCTTGTTTCTTTGTTAAATGAACAAGGAACTTGAGAAGTAAGCACAAGGGCATGGACACTTAATGTGCCATGATTCTTCACTTACAAATTGTTGTATGAAGAAATGAGAGTTGCCTTGAACAACCCTTGAAAGTTTGTAATCTTGTTTAGAACAAGATGGTTGGTTGACAAAAATAGTCCATCAATATGGACTTATGATGATTTTGAATCATTGAGTGTTGAAGTGTTAAACCACTTCACGAGAGGGAAACTAGGCTAGGACTTCACCTTTGTGTCCCTATCCATATGGTTCACTAAGTTTATAGTAAACTATATAGTGAACAATAGCCGTACGCTCTCCAAATCGTTTGATGTGTTTAACACAATTGAAATAAGTTTCAAGAGAGACAGTGGGAGTTTAGGGACCATGACTATTGTAGTCAAGGGAGAAGTCAAATGAAGAAGGCAAAATAACTCCAAGGGAACAAACTTTCTTTATGAAAGGATGGACATTGGAAGGGGTATATGCAAGAAATGTCTTGCAAGTGTCAAGAACACACCTTTCGAAGGTGTTGTAAATTGTTCTTGAATAGTTCAAAACAGTTAGTTCTTCTACTTGAATGCTTGATTCCGTATTAGTAACTATGTTTTTACAATCGTTGTAAAAGTGTGGCTAATAAGAAGTAGAAGATTAATGAGAGAAGAGAAAGTACTTCACATTCAGAACGTGAATCAAATATAGATCTCTGCGAAAGCAGATAGTACTTACTTCCTCATATGAACTACCAAAGAAATTGGAAAAACAAAGATTGTCTTTACATCCCAATTTGAATAAGGAACTTAATTCCGTCACTATAAGATATGGATGAATGTTTTGTTTGACAAAACATTGTTCTTTATTAATCAATGATTGGATTATTATAATCTAATTGATTGTCTCTATAGTAGAGATAATGTGGTAGTGTTAACTGTTTAGAATATGACGATGCTTAAAACCCAAAAGGTTGCAAGGTAGTGACTAATCCCAACTTAGTTGTGACACCTCTAAAAACATAAATTACGAGTTGGTCATAGATGGATACTTTGGATCGTTAGGTCCGGATCCAATGCCTTCTTGTTAAAATTGTATAGAGGCGAAATGTTCGAATCTTTATTCTTTAGGAAAGAAGAAAGAATCACAAAGTTGTTGAGGTTAATTCACTTAGATGTTAGTGGCACTTGTCCACAACATAATACTACTCATGTTGTATGACATTCACCGAAGATCGCTCTCGGTTGGACTATCGTTTAGTTTGAATAAACACAAGTCCGAATACTTTGCAAAAGGTTTCAAAGAATTCAAGAATGTAAGTTGATGAGTAAGACGTCTAAAGTATTTACCTCCTTAGATTTGATCCAAGGAAATATAACACTTTAGAAGAGTTCCCTTGATAGAAATCAAGGAAAGTAGCATCATAAGATAACGGATTTCTCCATTAGGAGAATAACGAACTTGAATAAGACTTAGTTCGTTGGATGTTATCAATTACCCACATATATAGGATATATATTCTTCTAAGACAATATGATTGTCAATCAGAAGATCTTCCAAAATTTTCATAACTCCATAGGATGTAGTTGGAAAGAAAGACAAGTCTTAATCGTGTTAAGATTTGGGGTTGTGTGCTAATAAGCAATATTTGTTTGAGAACAATCTTGTGGGATATCCTTAAATTAACTTTTGGATGTCACTTATATAAACCAACTAATAAATGTTATTTGTTGGGTGGTTCATTGTAATCCTACAGTAGGATTTGCCTAAGATAGAGCAAATGAACGAGAGATAGAACTCGAAGAATGGGTTCTTTGAGTGACAAGATGATGATCAACAAATATAACAACCTAGTTCCTGCACCACAAGCTCCAAATATAGTTGAGAAGGATTTATAAACCGTCTCAGTTGAATGGTTTGAACTTTATGACCATGTCATAGAGTTACACCTCTTAATTCGAAAGAAATAAGAATGAAAATCCTTATGACTACATAGAGTGTATATACAACATTTACTCAAGGAAATGGTATAGTACCATTTGACCCGAAATAATGAAACCTTCGTAGCTAATTGGTAGCTTAAGGTGACTACAATCAAAGAGATTGGTTGACTTGGAAGAAACCATCTTTGACGTAGTCTTGGTTTCCATTAATTCGAGGATTGCTAACTACAACTAAACGGTGATTGAATGTTTGGACATAATATGGGTTTCCGAAACCATTACCAAGATAGTCTTGATAATATATGTCTAAAACTAAGAATCACAAGACCTGTAAGTTGTAAAGATCCATCCATCATGAATCTTAGCAAGCTAGTGGGAGCTGTAAGCGTCTTATGAGAGAAAGATCAAATCGTTTGATTTCTCATAAAGATGTAAATGAATCTTTTGTTTACTAGGTTTACAAAAGATTAGTGGGAGTTAATCGTATTCCTAAATTTGAACATATATATGATATATTAATTTTAGAAATGAATGGAATTCTTCTTCGTTAAAAGTTATGACTTTAAACGTTCTATAATGATATAATGTATATGGGAGACATAGTCTATATACATGGGATGGAAATCTATAATGATAGATTTCAGTATATATAATTTGATTATATCAATCCCTAATGATAGACAAAAGATGCTAGGAAGTTTCCCATATGATGATAAACTTTAGTCAGAAGGACAATTCTAGTAAGACTAGGAAGTTGCTCTTCACAAAGGGATCGTACCCCTTTGACTCCCAAAGAAATAATGCGTAAATAGAATCCTTTATGCGTACGCAGAAAGGTGATTTATGTATTTCATATTGTATGAAAAACGTTGATATGAGTTGTACCAAGATTGGTACAAGACGATATCAATGCAAGCCCAGGATCAAAACCAAGGCAACTGTCAAGTGAGTCCTTATGTATTTAAGAAATACTAAAGGATAGATTCCTCAAGAATGAGGAAGAATTAGAGTAACGCAATGGAAGCGTAAAAGTATTAGATTATGAATCTAATATCGTATCCATCATTGGATGTCTCTTCATTTTGAATGAAGAGATAATTGGATATCTCTTTATTATGACTGAAGAGATATTTGGGTGGAAACATTAAAGGTAATGACTTTAGTGTCTTCCATCATGAATGCAAAATATATATCGCCATATAGAAGTTTACAACAATGTTGTTTGGATGGGAAAGTTCATTTATGAACTCTCCATTCGGTTCCAACCAGAAAGTGTCTGTAGTGTACCGACACTACGACACTAATGGGGCGATAGCTCAAGCCAGGGAATCAAGGTCTCATCAAGATCCGAACTCAAATGAGAGACTGAACCACATGATTAAGAATCATGTATAATGGTGATGTAGTTATTCTCAAGGTTGCTTCTATGGATAACATACAGATATCCATTGTCTAGGCCTACTACTCAGCCATTTTTGAAATGACTGCAGAAGAGGTATCATCACTGATGACCAAGCTGATTAGCTCTAGTGCAAGTGGGAGATTGTTGGAAATGTGCCCTAAAACCAATCATATGATGATACTTTACGAACATTTCACATGTTAAACTAATCTAGTTTAATATAAAGGGCAAAGATTATTGTTTTAAGCCGTCTCATATAAATGTTATATGCTTAAACGATAAGTCCAAGGAATATGTAATAGGGAGAATGTGATCTAAAGAAGTTAGATTCATGAGACCATTCTCTTTCGAATACATATCCTAAAAGTTCCTGATCATAGGATTGCCAATTGGGCATTGACAATCCGTTAAGATCAGTACGTCCTATGTCTTCTCTTAGGAAGAGTGACTGGTCTCGAGTCAATGGTGCGATTGACACCAAGACAAGTACGTAGGTGCTCAATAGAGAATGAGTCCACTGAACGCGATCAATGAGGAGTTCTCGTACTCATGTCACATGAGAACTCCTGGTTGGGATAATGCAAAGTAGTCCTTTGACCTGAGGCATCATAGTTGTCTTGTGGTTAGGTCCTTGATCTTTGGCTATGTCAAAGTCACTCCATCAGAGGGTGTCCACGGCATAGTTGGGGTTAAGCCACTTAGCCATGGAGGCAAGTGAATGCGCAACAAGGGATCTCTAACCTTCAAACGTTGAGGGAGAATACTCTATGATATGATTTAGAATCTCTGGCCAGAGTATGAATGAGATTTAGGAAGTTGTTCCAAATCACATTCAAGGTAATCATATAAGTAAGAGAATCACATTGGATAGTAGACATGAATAAACTATTAAACCAAACAATGTGGTCAAGAGTATTGTATTAGAGAAAGACCGTGTTGCATTGTAATCCCAAACTGAATAGGTTCTCCAACCTCTTCTGATTAGCTTGGGTAGCCATGACATACTGCTAGGTGTCACTCATGGCTTGTGGAAGCCCTGAAGATGTATAATCACTAAAGGGAGAATTGAAAGTAAGTTTCAATTCACAATCGATTAGTAAGAGTTCTAATTGCCCACTGCCTCGCTAAAAGGAACCTAATGGATCGCACATCGTGTAAGGTAATGATTGAAGGATATAACGAAGATGAGTAAGGATAATTAAATGGTTTAATTATTTATGGCTAGGATTAATTAATATGTTAATTAATCAAATGAATAAGTTCGTTTTAGACCTCGGGTTAGTTTTGGGCCTCATGGCCCAATGGGCTTTGAATGTCAAGCCCATTAACTTAAGTTGTATGACAACTTAAATGACTTGAGATTTAAAAGGGCCCAAACAGCCCAATGCCTATGGGAGGCCGGCCATGTGATGAAAAATAGGGTTTTGTTCTTTTAGTCACTTAAGTGAAGTGACTATATAAAGAACTTTATAGCCAAAATTCATTTAGGGTTTCTTTTGGAGAAAATTGGAGAGAACATGTCTCTCCCTTTCTCTCTAGGAGGCCGGCCCCCTTGGAGGGGATTAGCTAGCAATCCTTCCTCCTCCAAGGTCACTCATCTTCTTCCTTCACCATCCTTGGTGTCGAAAATTAGAGGTCTCTTACCTTGGGGACTTTTGGAGAATCAATTCTTCCATCCATATCCATGGAGCCAAGGAGCAAGGAGACAAAGGAAAGAAGGCCCTCACATGGGTGATTAACCTTTGCTAAGCAAAGAGGTGCTTCAAAGGTATAAAAGTTTCTCAACTCCTTTCTTTAAGATTTGAGTTGAGTCTTGGTTCACCATAACTACTAGGCTTTGAATTTCATGGGTAATGTTTTGTTTTGAGTGCATACAAGCATGATTCCGCCTTTAATTGTTAATTGCATGCCATAGATGTTGCTCAAATGAACATGTTTTTCACAAATTTTCCTTCACTCCCTTGCACGGCAAGGAAGAGGAAAGGTCTAAAGGGGTGTGGCAAGGGTCCATGTGTGTTCTAGGTCCTTTAGTTTGTGTCCTAGAATGCATAGGAGGCCTTCAATGTTGCTGGAATTTAGGGACATTTAGGATTAGGAAAGGTCAAACCAAAATATGAAACCTTGGCTTAACTTTCCTACTTCAAGTAGGAATCCTTGTTTGAGTAGGAATCCATCTCCAATTAGGAATCCTTCTTCAATTAGGAATCCTAACATCTTCAAGTCTTCAATTTCGTCCATTCCTTTTGCTTCAAACATGTGATAACCATTCCAAGCCCAATTTTGCTCCAAAAGGCTCCAAAATGCACCTTCTTGCATACTTTCTCCTTAGAACCTGAAAACACACGAAAATGGCTTAAAAGACCAAAATAACTAAGAAATAACAACGTAAATGCACAAGAACAAGCCAACTAAGTCACCTAAATATGCTTCTATCAGCAAATGTACCAAAGGGGCACGTGAATGTGGTCTTTTCTTGGTCATCCGATGCTATAACAATCTGATTATACCCAGAATATCCATCAAGAAAACAATAAAACACATGACCGGCTAACCTTTCTAACATTTGGTCCAGAAACGGGAAAGGGAAGTGGTCCTTCCTTGTTGTGGCATTGATCTTCCTATAGTCAATGCACACTCGCCAACCGGTTTGGATTCGGGTGGGCACAAGCTCATTCTCTTCATTCTTCACAACCGTCACTCCGGGCTTCTTAGGGACAACTTGGACTGGAGAGACCCAACGGCTATCAAAAATTGGGTAAATCACTCCACAAGAGCTTGATGATTTCCTTCTTCACAACGTCCATCATGGGTGGATTGAGTCGGCGTTGTGCTTCTCTATATGGTTTGGCCCCTTCTTCCAAGAGTATTCAATGCATGCAAGTGGTTGGGCTAATTCCCTTTATATCGGCCAATGTCCACCCAATGGCAGTTTTGTATTCCCGAATCACTCTCACCAACTTGTCCTCCTCTTGTGCCGTGAGTGAAGAAGAGATGATGATGGGCAGCGTCTCTTGTTCTCCCAAAAATACATACTTCAAATGGCTAAGCAATGGTTTAAGCTCTAGGGAAGGTGGCTGGATTATGGTAAGAAGCAACTTGTTAGTCGAAACGGGAATTGAAATTTGGTTAGGAGACTTACCAATATGTTCTGGATTTGACTCGAAGGCAGCAACCATTTCCACCAATTCCTCTTGAATAGGCACGGCAAGGTTGTCCTTGTTGTTGCCGTGGGTATGCCTAAGTGCCAACCCTTCATTTTTTAGTCCAATGCCTTGTGTAAGGGTCTGTTCAAGTGCATCCTTACTCAAATTATCAAGGAATTCCTGCGCAAACGAGTCAATGACATCAATAGAGAAACAAGAGTGATTATCATGAGGATATCTCATAGCATCATAAATATTGAAATCAATCACTTCCCCATCAAATTCCATGGTTAATGTTCCCTTGAATACGTCTATATTTGTTCGGGTAGTCTTCATGAATGGTCGGCTAAGTAAGAGTGGTAATGGAGGAGAACGGTCCGAATCTTCCATTTCAAGCACATAGAAGTCCGCCGGAAAGACGAGGTAATTCACCTGCACTAAAACATCCTCCAAAACACCTTTTGGATACACATTAGATCTATCGGCCAATTGAATAATCACTCCATCATTTTTCAATTCTCCCACGTTCATAGATGCATAAATTGAATATGGCATGACATTTATGGATGCACCTAAGTCTAACATGGTAGATTCAAAACAAGTATTGCCAATAACACAAGGAATTGTAAAACTTCCGGGATCTTTGCATTTAGGAGGTAATTTGCGTTGCAAAACGGCTGAGACATTCTCACTTACTCTTACCACCTCTTTGTTCAAAGCCCTCTTCCTTGTAGTGCACAACTCCTTCAGAAACTTAGCATACTTGGGGACTTGTTTAATTGCATCTAGAAGTGGAATGTTGACTTGCACTTTCCTAAATGTGTCCAAAATGTCCTTTTCGCTTTCCACCTTCTTTGTTTGCATGAATCTACGAGGAAAGGGTGCATCGGATGGAATGAGGTTAGAATTAACACAATTTGAACCCAACTTACCTGTGGTAGACGATTTAGGGCTGCAAGGAGTTCACGGCAAGGTTGTCTTCTTCCTTGCCGTGGGTGTGTGTTGGGCATCCTCTTCTTATTGCAGCTTCTCGTCCTATGTTTGGCCAGATTTTGATGCTTGGGGGTCCGTTCCAACTTCTTTTCCACTTCTCAACAAAATGGCCTTGGCGGATTCAAATCCTCCCTTTGGATTCACAATGGTTGAGCTAGGAAGTTTGCCTTGTTCTCGGAATTGCCCCATGAACTCTGCCATTTGGCCCATTTGTTTCTTCAACTCATCCACCTCCTTAGCTTGATTGAGCATTGTTTTGGTTTGATTTTGCTGCCCCTGCACCAAAGAGGTCAGTAATTGAACAACTTGATCATTATTCATGGATGTACCTGAATTAGTTTGAGCAGGTTGTGGTTGAGGTTGTGTTGGCGTGTAGGGCTTTGGGTATATCCCAGGGGGTATTGGCCGAATTCCTTGAGGTTGTTGAGACTCCTTCCATTTGAAATTTGGGTGATCACGCCATCCCGGATTGTAAGTGTTGGCATATGGATCATATCGGGGCTGATTTGGGCCTTGATAGCCAATGGCGTTTGTACTTTCCCATCCACCATTCTCAATCAATTGAGGACACTTCTCAGATTGGTGGCCTTGAATGGAGCATACACCACACATACTAGGGGACATTCCTTGTGTTTTGCATCCTTCCATAAACTGCGAAAACATAGAAGTAAGGTTAGTTATTTGAGATTGCAAATCAGAAACAGCACTTACCTCATTTACTTGTGCCGTGGGAGGTCTCTTAGCCCAACACCTTCATATTGTTGTGCATTATGGGCTCGGATTGCAATTAGAGTTTTTGCAGCCACCGAAGTCTTGTCAACCAACGCACCACCCGCTGAGGGATCTAGCATTTGGCGTTCAATGGGGAGGCATCCTTCGTAGAAATATTGAATGAGCAGCTCCTCCTTCATTTGATGCTGTGGACATGAAGCAACAAGAGTTTTCAAACGTTCATAATAAGCTGGAAACAATTCACCTTGATTTTGTTGAATGCCATTAATCCGTTTCCTCAAGAGAATGACTCTTGAAGTTGGGAAAAATTTCTCCAAGAATGCGTGTTTCATGCTCTCCCATGAAGTAATCGTTCCAGGTGCCAATTCATACAACCAATCCTTAGCCTTGTCCATAAGTGAGAATGGAAAGGCTTTCATCATTAATATGCTGCCATCAACATTGACTGGGGTCATGCATGAACAAACCACTTCAAATTCCTTCACGTGCTTGTTTGGATCCTCCATGGATAGCCCATGGAACTTTGGAATGTGGTGCAGCAAGCTTGACTTCAACTCGAACTCTTCGGTCTTGCCTTGAGCAGCCATGGGGTATTGGATGCATAGGGGTGCAGCAGTGTCCAATCCCGAAGCAGAAAGCTCCTTGATTGTTCGATTGTCCGCTGCCATGACTTGTATCTCCTCTAAAATCTGAGTCGTGGCCTCCTCTTCCACTTGTACTTCGTCTTCTTCAAGATTTGGTGCAGGTTGAGGTGGTTAGGGCTCTTGTTGATTCTTATTCTTTCTCAAAGTCCTCTCAAAATCGTCGTCAAAGTCCAGAATATTCTTACGAACAGGTTAAGAGCTTCGAGTCATAAACTAATGCCTAAAAACAAGAAAACCAAACAAAGTCAGAAACTTAAACAAATTAAAAATAAACAGAAAGAAAAATCCAAGGGATTAGCAAAGTTGCTAATCCCCGGCAACGGCGCCAAAAATTTGATGCGAATTTAGTTAAGCACACAAATTAAACCGTCTTGTTGTCAAATTGTAGTAAAGATGCAAGTAGGGATCGTTCTAGACCGGGGATTAGGAGGGCTTGCTAAAACCTCAAAACTGACTCAAAAACATTAAAACAAAGTTAAAAACGTTTGAAAAGACTTAAGACAAGTTCACAAGACTCAAAATAAGCTAAAAACACTCAAAACTGCCTAAACACACTAACTAGGCAGTTTCTGACACTAAACACAATTTTGGACGAAAATAAGGTTATGGCTTGACTCAAAACACTTAAAAACAGAAACAAAACAGATTTTCAACACTTTGAAACAAGAAAGAAAAAGGGGGTTTTGTTTTGGACGAATTTAAACTAACAAAACAGATTGTAAAACTAAACAACTTTGAAAACGAATTTGGGAAATAAGATGGATGATGGGCTAGCTAGAGGCTTTTTCTCCACACATGACATGTATGCAAACGAATCGATTTCCAGTTACTCCTTCATTGAATTATGAATGACAATGCCCCAAATTAACCGTGACATCACTAGTTAACCCTCATATTTTCCCTGTTATATTGGATTGGATGACATCATTCAACAACCCAAAGCATTCTTCAAAAGTCCCCTACATGACATCATAATAGAGATACAATCAAAGATCATTACGTTCAATGAAAATCATAAGCATTGACAAAGCACTTGCAACTATGACATCATGTCACCCATGCTAGGAATTGAACTTAACGCGATCGTGACCAGCAACCTTCACTATTTGTGAATATAAGTTTGTAACGATTATGTGAAACTCCCTTATACTCTAGCATCAGATTTATGCATGCCAATTAAGTGTCGACCCTTAATCAACAAACACAAATAAGTTATCAATCAAACAGTTAAGCCAATTGCATTCACGATTCAAGAATTCATAATTGGAATTTATCAACTCATATTGCACACATAATCATGGCTTTGAAATCACCCCTAGCCAAGAGGGGTTTAGCCACTCATGTTTACAGCAAAATGAAAGGAAAAGAAATTAAACATTGTAAACATAGAACGAATTACACCTAGAATGCTCCAACAATCAAGCTTGTTCATCCAAGAGTCCTTCCTTCTTTCTCCTTGCTGTGGCACAAAGGTGGGTGAAGTGTATGGGATGTGTTTTGGGGTCAGGAATGTGTTTAGGGTGAATGGAAATTGCGGCAAAGGTGTAGGGATGAATTCTGGCGTGAATGGATGAATGGGTGAGTGAATGCTCTCCTCTGGTGCGGCTAAGGAAGTTTTATTTTAAAGACTTTAGGGTAATAAAGCTAGGAAACAATTTAGGAAACAGAAATTAAACCAAAACTTTAAGGGAAATAGGAATTAAAGTCAGAATCCTAAGGGAATTCGGCAAGTGGGTGCGGCAAGGATGGAAAGGGTAAGGGAATGCCTTGCAAGGCAAGGAAAAAGGATTTCCTTGCTGATTTAGGTCCAGAAATTAGGCAAGTATAGGATTCCTTGCACGGCAAGGATGGGAAATAAGGGAATGGTGCCGCAAGGATGGATTTGGTGCAAGGAAGGTTCAATTTGTGTCCTAAAATGCATAGGAGGCCTTCAATGTTGCTGGAACTTAGGGACATTTAGGATTAGGAAAGGTCAAACCAAAATAGGAAACCTTGGCTTAACTTTCCTACTTCAAGTAGGAATCCTTGTTCAATTAGGAATCCTTCGTTTATTAGGAATCCTAACATCTTTAAATCTTCAATTTCGTCCATTCCTTTTGCTCCAAGCATGTGATATCCATTCCAAGCCCAATTTTGCTCCAAAAGGCTCCAAAATGCACTTTCTTGCATATTTTGCCCTTAGAACCTGAAAACACACGAAAATGGCTTAAAAGACTAAAATAACTAAGAAATAACAACGTAAATGCACAAGAACAAGCCAACTAAGTCGCATAAATATGCTCCTATCAAGTACACAGTTTTTTTATTTTCGGAGTATTTGGACTGTTTTCGGTATTAATAAAAACAAGCGAGCATGAGTTAGACACCCATTGGAACTTAAGCAAATAAACACAAAGAATGAGTTACTAGGACCATGACAATGAGTACTCAAAAGATCAAAACTTATTGGATGTCAAAAGTACACAGTTTTTCTATTTTCAGTACATTTGGTCGGTTTTTGGCATTAATAAAAACAAACGAGCTTGCGTTTCACACCCATTGGAACTTAAGCAAATAAATTCATATAATGCGCTACTAGGGCCATAAGAATGAGATCTCAATAGATCAAAAGCATATTGGGTGTCGAAACTACACATTTTTTTAATTTGGAGTGCAATTGAAATGTTTTCGGCATTAATAAAATGAAACAAGCGTGCGTTTGAAAACCATTGAACTTAAGAAAATAAACACATCTAAGGCTCTACTAGGACCATAAGAATGACTGCTCAAAAGATCAAAAGCTTATTGGGTGTCAAAAGTTTATTTTGAGTACATTTGGGTTGTTTTCGGCATTATTAAAAACAAACAAGCATGCATTTGACACCCATTGGAATTTAAGCAAATAAACACATATAATGCACTACTAGGACCATAAGAATGAGCACTCAATATATCAAAAGCTTATTGGATGTCAAAAGTACACAGTTTTTCTATTTTCAGTGCATTTGGACTATTGTCGGCATTAATAAAAATAAACGAGCGTGCGTTTGACACCCATTGGAACTTAAGAAAATAACCACATATAATGTGCTACTAGTACCATAAGAATGAGATCCCAAAAGATCAAAAGCTTATTGGGCATCAAAAGTACATAGTTTTTCTATTTGGAGTGCATTTGGACTGTTTTCGGAATTAATAAAAACAAACGAGCGTGTGCTTGGCACCCATTGGAAATTAAGCAAAGAAACATATATAATGCACTACTACGACCACAAGAATGAGTACTTAAAAGATCAAAAGCTTATTGGGTGTAAAAAGAACATAGTTTTTCTATTTGGGGTGCATTTAGACTGTTTTTGGCATTAATAAAAACGAAGGAGCGTGCGTTTGGCACCCATTGGAACTTAAGCAAATAAACACATAGAATGAGTTACTAAGACCATGAGAATTAGTACTCAAAAGATCAAAAGTTTATTGGATGTCAAAAGTACACAGTTTTTCTATTTTCAGTGCATTTGGATTGTTTTTGGGCAGTAACAAAAATA
Source organism: Heteromeles arbutifolia (assembly GCA_024362995.1). Classification (NCBI taxonomy): domain Eukaryota; kingdom Viridiplantae; phylum Streptophyta; class Magnoliopsida; order Rosales; family Rosaceae; genus Heteromeles; species Heteromeles arbutifolia. Next base: position 23,787,147 of record JANCRC010000012.1, read on the forward strand.
AACAAGCGTGCGTTTCACACCTATTGGAAATTAAGCAAATAAATTCAGATAATTTGTTACTAGGATCATAAGAATGAGTGCTAAAAATATCTAAAGCTTATTGGGTGTCAAAAGTTTATTTTGAGTGCATTTGGTTTGTTTTCGTCATTAATAAAAACAAATGAGTGTGCATTTGACACCCATTGGAACTTAAGTATATAAACACATATAATGCGCTACTAGAACTATAAGAACGAGTACTCAATAGATCAAAAGATTATTGGGTGTCTAAAGTACACAGTTTTTCTATTTTGAGTGCATTTAGACTATTTTTGGCATTAATAAAAACAAACAAACGTGCGCTTGACACCCATTAGGACTTAAGCAAATAATCACATGTAATGCACTACTAGGACCATAAGAATGAGTACTCAAAAGGTCAAAAAAAGCTTATTAGGTGTAAAAAAATAATCAGTTTTACTATTTGTAGTGCATTTAGACTGTTTTCGGCATTAATGAAAACAAACGAGCGTGCGTTTGACAACCATTGGAACTTAAGCAAATAAACACATATAATGCAAGACCATAAGAATGAGATCTTAAAAAATAAAAAGATTATTGGGTATCAAAAGTATACATTTTTTTTTATTTGGAGGGCATTTGAACTGTTTTCGGCTTTAATAGAAACAAAGGTTTGACACCCATTAGAACTTATGCAATGAAACACACATAATGCAATACTACGCTCGAAGTTGCTCGAAGTCCAGACAGAGAAGTACTTTGTTGGACATTTGTATAGAATACAAGTCCGGACATGACCCAGTATGAGTACATGTATTCATGTATGATGTATGTCATACACCGAAACATACCTGAACTTTCGCCCAATTTTTTTCCGATGCACGACGACTTAACCTTTGACACATTAGTTATTATAAAAGAAGAAACAGTGATTCAGGTGGTTTGAGTTCTGAATATCAATTAAAAAGCTGTATAGCTTGAACCACAGCATATTGAAAGATGAAAACATACACAACTACATCACTAGTGGAAATAATACCGCCATCCTAATACAAAAAATGATCGAGTATAACAAATTCGACAAGTGCTCACAGCAAAAGGAACCATGACAGCATCCAACCCTTTGCCTTATTACAGACAACATATACCATAGTTTTAACATGCGTCAAGATCCCAGTACGGAGGAGGTTTGGGCTCACCCAGCAATGTGGTATTTCCTCCTTCTGGACCGCACCTAATGAGCTTAGGATTCTGCGTACCATGCTGGAAATGTGGAAAAATGGTATTACACTCACCAACTAGGAAGAGGGAAAGTTTCACAATATAAAAACCTAGTTTCCTTACCCGTGGCTTCTCGCCTTTTTTTAACTTCTCAGCTATTTCCATAAATTGCTCTGGAGTAACATCTTCCTGAAATCGACATAAAATACAAATATAAATTCCAAGATTTTCTGATCAATAGTATAGTACACGAGTAATAATAAATTTAGGAAAGTGTTATCCACACACCCATTTTTACCTCTCACACAAGCAAAACTGTGTGTGTGGATAGCACTGCCCTAAATTTATGGAGTCACGACTCACGTAGTAATTGTATGTATATCCCTCTGATCCATTGGAGTAATCAGCAACTGTAATCATGGGAGCATTCACACAGCATCCCTGTAGACAACAAACGACTTGTATAGAACAACTAGTGAAATAATTGTATGTATATCACTCGTTCAAAATGAATAGCAATAATTGTTGGAAAGGAACATTACAGAAAAGAAGTGGGTAAAGAGAGGGTTTATAAAAGTCATTTATTTTACTTAGGATCACAGCTGTCAGTGTAAACCAAGGAATAATGCGAATAACAGGATGCTGAGGACAACTAGTGAAATTCCATACCAGCATTAACTCTTAATTTGTGTTGATACGAATCTTTTTTCTGTCGGAAACTGTAACTTAAGTTTTCTACCTGCCTTACTAAAGTTTATCACCAGACATTATAATAAAAGTTTCATGGACCACTATTCACCAACGTATCTATTTGTTTCTACTGTTATCCTTATGTTATTGGAGATGAAACACGCAAAACCAGTGCTCAAGACTAGATAGAAGCAGAAGCTTCAGATCACTAAACAGTTAAGAACAGACTTACCATGCATTCCATTTCTCCCCAACAGAAAATAATCCATCCTTGGTTACTTCTGCACATGGCCAATACAAAGTTTACTTGTGCATGCCATTTTATCTTAGTGGTGTAAAATGAAAATAATTAAAGGTTTCAAAGCCATATATAGTGCATAAGACTCACCATTCCGTATTCATTCCTAAATGTTTCAGTAAAGCTGATTCAATGTCTTGTGAACCACGAATCATACATGGTGTTGTGCCACAAACCAAAAGGTGGTACTTGCCCACCTAAAACCAATCAAAGAAATACACATGGGTACAGGAATTGGCATGATGACAAAATGATACATAGATAATAAAATCTAAAATTTTCTTAACTTTGTCCGATTGAACATTGAGTAAAATGTTGCAACCTCAAATACATGTATAGGTGCAACTTCTATTACCTTCGCTACCTGGACCATTCATAAAACAATGAAAATAAGTTAAACTGTTCATGTAGCCTCTTTAATTTCCAATAACTGGAACTTCAAATCGGCAGAACAATGAGGTTTTTAACATTTAAGCTGTGAAAAAATATTATACTCAATGACCAAATTGCATTTCAAGAGCAAAGTTTGGATCTCACAAATATATGATGCAATATAGGGGTAGAACTTCGCTTAGACCAGTCCAACCAATCTGGACTTCAAGGACAACTGGTAAATAATGCAAATACAGATGTACTTCTCTACCTGAATTAAAAGTCGGACAATTCTTAAACTATTGGGCAGCGCTTAATTCAGGTTAAGAAATTACATCTGTATATGTACTTTTTTTAATTATCAATCGTCCTTGCCCGAATTTCGGATTGGTCGGACAATTGAACAAGGTGGATACTTAACTTGGACAAGCACTGATAGACACTAACCCTCTAGGCTGCTCATATCCAACCCTAATGCAGAAAGAATGACACAACACATAATGTACACCAAATTCATAAACAAATCATCATGGATAGATGAACAATTCACAAAAAGACCACCAGCTTAATTGAACAGAAAACATATGCAATAACAACAGACAAATAGCTAGCCTGGTAATTACAGATGACAATTAATGCTGCAACAACACAATCAAAATATCAGTCTCCAACATGATTTAAATTGTTAAATATCACCATATCAGTGTCCAACAAGTTTTCACTAGTTAAATAAACCGAAAGCAGGAACTCTCATATGCTGGTTCTGCAACACATTCAGATATTCCAAATTAAGAAAAAAATGTCTGATAAGAATTAGCCTAAGGTATTGAAAGCATGACCTGCAAACAGACAGCGAAAAATGCACAAGGAGTTTCTTCAGTTAAGGACTTTCAATATTTTAACTCCTGCCGATTACTTCTTGAGTAGTGATGGCAGCATTATTATTATTATGCTCTTAAATCGTACAATTAACTAGAGCCAATGAGTATTAGCCAATTTTGATCTCCAGATTTGGCTCCTTTTGAACGAACACACATGAATCTTGGATTGATCTAACAACTATAGTCTTATAGATATGGTTTGAATTGGGCTTGCAAATTATATATACACACACACACACAGAGGCCCTTTATGTAAAGCGATCCCCATTTTTTTCAAAAAATGGGGATTAGGTGTGGGGCCCACTCCACATCGAACTTCAACTATCCGAACCGTCTATTTTGTAAGTCTCGATTCATAGATCATCCTTGCAAAACTTCAATTCAATCCGAAACCATTTGCCTATTTAATTATCAAGATAAAATTTCATTATTTCTTATATAACAAAGTATTCGTTAATTTCTTTGAACGCAATTAGATGTCTTAAATATTTCCGATTTGGCTAATTTTTTGCAAGGATGATCTATGAGGTGCAGCTTGAAAAATAGACCATTCGAATCATTAAAGTTTGATGTGATGTGGACCCAATATATTAAAAGCGTGAGGCATGGGCAAGGCGTCCGAGAGATAGCCCAGCCTAGGCGTGAGGTGTGAGGCAAAGCCTCACGGGACCTAAATTTTTTAATATATACACTGAGCGTACACATATATTACATTAAAAAAGAAGAAGATTATTAATCAATAATCACCCTGAGCACACAAATATTATAAATACATATACACACATATATACATATATTATATTATATATATATATATATAAAATAGAGAATGAAAGGCACAATGAGCACACATATAACAATGCACGCAGACAGCACACACATACATTATATAAAAAAATAAAAATCAGAAAAAAAAGGCAGAGCGATAATAGTGCAAGGAAGAGGTATGAGGCAGTTAAAACCCTACCCAAAATTTGGGTTTGGGAAAAAAAAAACCAAAAAACAATAAAATCCCTTGAGGCGTTCCTAGGCGGCTCCGACGATGCCTTCCGCCCACTCCCTCAAAACAAAGGCGGCAACCCTCAAGCCCAGCCTCACAAGGCGCCTAGGCACGCCCTGAGGCGAGCCTTTTAAAACATTGTGTGGACCCCACAACTAATCCCCATTTTTATAAAAAAAATAGGGATCCCTTCCCTTAAAAGGCTTCATATATATATATATATATATATATAACAAGAACCGAAAAACATAAAGTACAATTAATACAATATTAATAACTAGGGTAAAGAAGGTGTCTATATGTCTATCATATACTTCAACAAATCACAGTGAATCGCAGTGAATCTAGGAAAAAGCGGACCTCAAGTAGGTATCTATCATATACTATACTTTTCTCTTGCAAGCCCCATAATAAGGTTAAGACTTTATAATCGTTAGATCAAACACGGACGGTTGAGGTGCATAGTGGTTGAGAACTGAAGCATTAATACGTATAATACCCACATTCAGACCTAATTTAAAGACCCTAGGAGAGTTTTCTTATGTGTATTTATATATACATACGTAATCCCAAATATATATATATACATACATTGCTGGTCCCAAACCCAGATAAAGAAGGAAGGGGAGGGCGTCAGGTAGTCTACAGCCGGCACTCTTATCTTACGTCGAATCCTTATGATAATGAATCCTAAACGAAATTGTTGCATGAACTATAGGGGTATTAAGTTAATGAGTCATACAATGAAGCTCGAGGAGAGAGCAATTGAGCATAGACTGAGGCAAGAGACACAGGTCTCAGACAATCAATTCAGGTTCATGCCTGCACTCAACCATGGAGGCAATCTATCTCTTACGAGGATCGATGGAAAGATATACAGATATAAAAAAGGATTTGCCCATGGTCTTTATAGATTTGGAAAAAAGCGTATGATAGGGTCCAAAAGACATTGTTTGGAGGATTTTAGAGAAGAAATTAGTACGAGTAGCATATATCCAAGCCATAAAGGATATGTATGATGGAGCAAGGACTGCCATAACTATAGGGTTACATCAAGGCTCATCTTTAAGTTCTTACCTTTTTGCATTGATTATGGATGAGTTAACGAGACATATTCAAGATGATATTCCTTGGTGTATGCTTTCGCAGACGATATAGTGTTGATAGATGAAACTTAGGAAGGAGTAAATGCGAAGCTTAACCTTTGGAGAGAAGTGTTGGAATCTAAAGGTCTTCGCCTAAGTCGGTCAAAAACAGAGTATATGGAATGCAAGTTCAGTGCGAACGAAGGTTCAAATGAGTTAGGGGTGAGGTTAGAGATCAGGAAATACCAAAGAGCGACTGTTTTCACTACCTAGGATCTATCTTGCAAAAGAACGGAGAGTTGGATGGAGACCTCAATCATAGAATACTGGATGGATGAAGTGGAAGAGTGCATCGGGAGGGTTATGCGGTCGTTGTATGCCACTAAAGGTCAAGAAAAATTTTGAGGACGGCAATAAGACCAGCAATGCTTTAGGGCACGGAATGTTGGAAGGTGAAGCATCAACATGTACATAAAATGAGTGTAGCGAGATGAGAATGCTTCGTTGGATGTGTGGGCACATGAAAAAGGATAGGATTAGGAATGAAGATATCCGAGGTGAAGTAAGAGTAGCCGAAATTGAAGGAAATATGACAGAAAATCGGTTAAGGTGGTTTTGGACATGTGAAAATAAGGCCTATAGACGCTTCGGTTAGAAGATGCAATGCGATTACGAGACAGAGGTTCAGGGCTAAAGGGGTAGAGGAAGACCTAAGAATACTTGGAAAGAGACTCTAAGAAAAGACTTGGAGTGTTTGGATCTAATGGAAGACGTGGCACAGAACTGAGCGCAATGGCGTTCTAGGATTCATACAGCCAACACCACTTAGTGGGATAAGGCTTTGTTGTTGTTGTATTGAGCAATAACATCTTGTGTCAAATATGAACAACATAAATGCTAAATGAGTCAAGTGCATGTTGAGATGCTACTAATCAAAAGTTAGCAACTTGTGAGAATGGCTCTATAGACACCTCTGTGTATGTTTAAATGAGAACAAGACAAGCATCATTCAAAACAAGCTCAATAAACATAAAAATAATCTTGCAAGTGCTAAGTAATGAACATAATCGATGCTCACGGTCACACAGCTTATATTCAAACGCTCAATTCAAGAACTTATATAGCATCATCATCGTACGAATCAGTAAGAAAATTTTCTAAAATGCGATATGTAATTTGGGCGAATTTAAACCTTATAGGGCAATCCAATTCTAGTAACTTAACTTAGCTACGCGGTTGGTACGTTCAACACCCTCTGGGCTCTAGTAATTCATAAATTCAAAACTGAACATGTTTGAATGAGGGTGCTAAGAAAACCCTAAACATTGTACACATCTTTGCTTAAATATCCGGGCCTAAGGCACCCATTGACAACCCAATTACACAATCTTTCTCCTTTTTTCTTTTTTCGACAATTACACATCTTTCACCACAGTTACTGCATTGCATTGCGATTGAATAATATGCTAATACAACAGAAAGCGGAAATTTGCAAACAACAAAACAAAACAAAACAAAACAAAAATCAAAATTTAGACAAAGAACAAGTGAGAAACTTTGGATTACCTTATGCTTGTTAGCTTCGGAGAACTCCCATGGTAGGTCGGGATTGCTTTCCGGCGAATCAATACGTTGCTCGAAATTTCAAATTTCAATCAATAATCCAACCCGTTTAATTAATACATTAATTTTTGAAAAGAAAACACATAGAAACGAAGAAGTAGCGGAACTCACGTAGTTGAGGGCGGTGGACAAGGATCGGACAGGCTGCGGAAGATTCCAAAAAAAAATAAATAAATAAATTGTGAGATTAGGGGAGTGTTTGGGAACTGAGAAAATAAAGAGGGAAAATGCGAGAAAGTGAACCTGAGTGAAAATCCGACGGATCTCGTGGAGGCGATTGGAGGCGAGCGAGCATTTAGGAACAGCTCCGAAGTTCAAAGGGGAGCTACTAAGCAAGGGCACAACGAGAGAGACAGTTTTGGGACTTCCAATGGAAACTGAAGCCTGAGGAAATGGGATGTGGAAGAAGATTACGGACCGTTGGATCTTGCTGTTTGGTTTGGATGATCAGGTACTTCGCGTCAGTAGCGGCACTCTGGCTATGCTAGTGAAATGGCATGAAATAATATGGGCCTAATGTTGGTCAATCGAATGGATTCTGGTTTGGGCTCGGTTGGAAGATGGCTGCTTTTTTTCTTAACAATACGATATTCTAAATTAATTCAAGAGGTCGACCACATATATTGACCAACTCGTACTCAAACAAAAGTTAGGCTCATTATTTTTGTTTCTATTTTGGTGATTGAATATAATAATTGTCCAACTATAACAGTGAGGGAAGTTTTGGTTTCCAGAATTATATTGGCATGGATAATTTACTATATTCAAAGTATGTTGATAGAAGAAATGGAAAATAATTGTATCTAACTTGAAGGTACAAGACCAAGTACTCATAAAGAAAACTTATCCATGTCATCCCCAAAAATGGAAGGATTAAAAAGATAAGTTTCCTTCATACAGGCACCCTTCTAGTCCCTTCGAAAGAAAAAAAATCATTCATGGATATCATCGATATATTCATTCTAATCCAACCTTAAGAAGTAAACGAGGCCACGTGTTCGACAAAATATAACATCAAAGATTCAAAGATGAATGGCATCAACCAACAATCCAAAGATCTAATCCCTTTTTCTTATCAGGGAGGAAGGAGGAAGAGTTTCAACACTGGGAACATCAAAATCATTTAAGATCATACCAATCCAACCTTTCCGTAACAGCACATGATACACTTGTGTTCTTCACAAAGTAATTCGGGTACAGTTCAACAGTATCCAGTTCAGCAGAAAATGAACTTTCTAGCATCAATACCTTGACGCCGAATAGATTCCCATTCGATTGAGTAGAGAATGGCTCTTGTTACCTGCTCTACTCTTTCGCTATTCTCGTCTTCTGTTTGGCAGATTGTCTTGTTTACAGTGTGACTTCCTGGGAAACCCACCTTGTACTTTATCAGTGGTCACTTAATTTTAGACGTGAGCAAGGACAAGGGTCCAATGTGTTCCAATCATTGCACTTATCAACGACAATTACAGAAATAAGTTTGGAGTCACCGGTGCAGGCACAGCACCAAGTTGAGCCGCTAATATGGCTGGTATTTTACTTCTTCAAGAAAAAAACACGACTAGCAAAGCGTGTCCAAGAAAGGATTCTCAATGGTAAATAACAAGATGGTTTCGTCGTCAACGTCACTCTTCTTTCACCAAGCACAGATTCAGATTGGCACTCAATTCCTGGGACTGCTTTCAGGTGATCATTTACACTAAGAACTGCGTAGTTGCTCTTGCTTTAGTGCGGCTGCTCTGTTGCTGCAAGTGTGTGATCAAGAAAAAATTACTTTCCGTATCTTCTTAAGAACTGCAAGTGTGTAATTAAGAAAGATTTTGACACATAGTAAACCAATATATACAGGAGGAAGTGATCAAAGGCCATCTAGCAATTTGATTGGTTTTAAAGTTGAAAAAAATAAAGTGAACACGATCAGAAAGTGTAATGTTGACAAATGTATCGTCAAATGTTGTACATATCAGCAGTGTTTAAAATTTCTTCGATACTGTCAATATTTTCGTGGAAATATCAAAAAATCAGAGAAAGATAAGGAAATGGAGGCTGAAGTCTAGGCTAAAATAGATATAATCGTCGATATTTCTAACACATCTGTTAAATATCGGAGAAACTATTATATTTCGTCTAAATCAATGTTTCACAATCCACAAAGTCTCAATTTAAATTTCCAACATTTCCATTGAAAGCAATCAATATCGATATTCAATATATCCATTGATATTTCCACAAATTTGTATTTCGATATTTCTACCGATACCGATATTTTAAACACTGCACATCAGATACTAATTCATTGATATAGAGCTTGTTTGGATGTGCTTTTAAAATGACTGAAAACGCTTTTGGTGAAAATATTTTTAGAAACAATTCATAGTAAAAATGTTAGTAAATCCTGAAGAAAAAAAACACTTAAAGTGCTTCTAGAAAGAAGCACATAAATAAGGATCCAATTTGATAAGATTTAAAAGTTAATTTTGTTGGAATTGGTAAAACTCTTTTGATCAAATCAAAAGTAAAGCGTATTACATAGGAATTGAAAATAATGGGAAAAATTGGATTCAATTGTCAATTGTTCCTATTAGAATCGGAAATAGGATTGACTATGGATTCGAGCCATTAATGCAATAGAACTCCAAAACTTGAAGAATTGGCCTTGGTTGTACCTTAATTACCTTGGTGCCCAAAGAATCCTCTTACTATGATGCAGTTTAGAATCTGGTGCTTCTTGTAGAAAGTATTTAAAATGCTTTTGGAATCCCAAAATATTTTCTCTAAAAGCGATTTCAATCATTTTAAAAAACACATCCAAACGAGCTCATAGTTGTTATAGCTCTAACTCTTCAATTCTAAATGGGTAATTCAAACATTCTAAACTAGTTTCCAATTTCCAGTGCAAACTTAAGCCTTGGATCATGTTAATCCATTTCCTTGCCAATCTGCAGTGAAAAGCAATAATTTTATAAGCAGTCAACAATCAAATGCTAACAATATATTTTTGCATGAGAATATCGTGCTTCTTTCAATATATAAAAAAAAATCTACAGGACAGTGGGGATTCTAATAGTGCATGTATTAAACAGAAAGATATCAACTTTGAATGTCAAAGTTAAACCAGAGCAAGCACATTTCCATTAATTAATTAAGATTAAATTACACTTTATTCTATCAGGTATGGGTGCAATTACAATCTCTTATAATATTTTCAAAACATTTAAGTACCATACATTATTTATTAATTCATTTCAATTTCATACCTCCATAAAATTTCTATCAATTCTTCCGTTATATGCATACGTGACCATCGTGGGTCCCACAAATTTGTGACACATGAATAAAAAATAAATAAAATAATTTTTAATTATAAAAACTTCTTAAGTCGTCTTCTTCCCCAAATAAAGTTCTGGGTGTGCCTTCTTCCCGGAACCACCACCCCTATTTCCCTTTATTTTTTTGTCGATCTGAGCTCAATTGCCACACACTCCTCTCATCCTACTTTCTCTCTCTAAAACTCAACCCCCACCCCTCTTTTTCTCTCTCTGCACTTTCTGTGACTTCCAACAATGGTGCTGCAATCGATGATGCCAATTCCGCAGCTCCTTCAATGTTCCAGCAATAGTCACTCCCCCGCCACCCAACCTTTTCGTAACAGACTCTTCCTCGTCGATTTCGTTTGCTTATACTTCTTTCCAACCCTTGTTCTAGAATTGGATTAAGTGTTAGAACTAAAAAAAAACCCAAATACCAGCCAAGATTTAGCCCAAAATTAATGGTGGAGCCCACATGTGAGAGTAGAACAAGAGGACTGAACTGGACTCGCTAGCCCAAATGCGTGGCACGGGCCGCACGCACTAGGCCAGCTCGGACTTTCTGGCCCACCCACATAGGGCTGTCTCCCACTTGTCTACTAGGATTATGAGCCCAACGACTCTTTTCTGAACGTGCGGCCACAATCACATGGGTCGTTGGTTGATCCAATGGTCCACATTCAAACCTTTTTTTTTAGTTTTATATTTATTTATTTATTGAATTTGACGGCTGAAATCAAATATAATCAAAATCTAACGGTAAAAAAAAAGATCTAATGACCCAAATTTAAATCTAAGGGCTAAAATATTAAAAAATATATATAACTCAAAATTCACCCAAAAACTCTATAAACACCTAGGTATTTGTTCAAACATCCATACAAAACTCAATTTTCTCCTACAATTCTTCCAACTTTTCTCCTATAAATACCTATGTATTTGTTCTCAATAGCAGTACTCTCCGCAAGTCGACAATATTCATCAGTTGAGTCTGCAAAGCATGCATTAGCTATCATTCGAAATGCAAATGTGAGCTTCTGATGAGGTGATAGACTTTGTTGGCCTACAACATCTATCTTCCTTGCAAATTAGTGGTCATGATGGACAACTGCGTTCAAGATGCTTTGAAAAAAGCTCGCTCCTCATCTGATACCGCCTCTGAAAATCATGAGGAGGATATCTCGGACGTTCGATGAAATAGTCTTTCATCATCTAGTCATAACACTATTTTCTATCACGCTGCACAAATGAACGCCCCGTGACAGAACCATGATAGCTAGATTCGGCATGGTGCTCATATTGCAAAAGCAAGTTTGCAAATTCGGCTTCTTCGTTGTTCATTTCTGCATCCCCAGTTGCAAGGCTTGCTTGGTATTGTGCCATCTGCATTTTGATAGGAGCATATTTATGCGACTTGGTTTGCTTGTTTTCTTGCATTTACTTAGTTAGTTTTTACTTATTATAGTGTTTTAAGCTAATTTTGTGTGTTTGTAGGTCCAATTGGCAAAGTTGGCAAGAAAGTGCATTTTGGAGCAATTTAGGGCTGAAATGGATAGTTTGCATATGGAGCACAAGGAATGGACGAATTTGAAGTTCAAATGAGGCTAGGAATGTGTTTAGAAGTTGGAGAAACAAATTCAAGACAAAGAAGATAAGGAATCAGCAAGAAACAAGGAACATTATCCGAAACATTATCCAAACATGTTTTATGTCTTGTTCCTTCTAAAAACCTATCTTATGTCCCTTCTAGAAAGCCTTATCCTTTCCTACATTGGTGCCACATGTTTTAGCCCTTGTTCTTCTAGAAACCAGCCACAAAACACATTGTTTCTAGAATCCCTACAAATCTGGCACCCCAAACATTGCTAGAAGGCCTTTGCCTTGCCTTGCACTCCATCCCCTTTCCCTCCAATTCAGCCGCACCTTCCTTTACCCAATTCCCTTTGGTTTCTGATTTAATTAGCCTTTTTCCTAGTGGATTTGGGTTGTGCAAATCCTGTTCAGAAATTAATTAGGCCAAACCTTTTTCTTCGTGGACTTATACCTTTGTGCCGCACCCTAGGGGCCTTAATCCTTCACTTATGCTAAGTTCTAGCCCTAACCTGATTTACCTAGGGTTTTGCTATGCCTATATATATACATATTAAGTTGTGCCGCAGGTTACCACCCCATAGACCACACACAACATCCATATTTTTTTCATCACAATTCGCAGCCACCATCATACATACACAGAAACACCCTTTTGCGCAGCCTTGGGAGAAGAAGAAGCTTTGCGTGGCTTCCATTGGAGGATGAGGACTTTGTGCCGCAACTACCTGCAACCATTGGAGACTTTCTAAGTTCTTTCTTCCCTTGTTTTAGCTTCAATGTTTATTTCAGATTGCTTTTCAATTGTTATGAACATGTGTAACTAAGTTTTCTTAGTTAGAGGTGAATTCGAAGCCATGGACATATGTTTAATATGAATTGATTACCTCCAGTTACTGTTTTGTAAAACATGAATGCGATTCACTTATCTGTTTGATTAAAACTTATTCTTGTATGTTGATTGAGGGTGCACACTTAGTTTGCATGCATAAATTTGATGCTAGAATATAAGGGAATTTCACCTAATCGTTATGAACTTATATTTATGAGTAGTAGAGATTGCTCGTCAGAATCGTGTTAGGTGAATTCATGGTAGGAGTATCATGCTTTCCATAGTTACGAATGTCATGTCGATGCTTATGATTTTCATAGAACTTAATGATCTTTGAATGTATCTCTATCATGCAGTTCATATAGGGAACTTGATAAGAATAATTTGATTGCCGATGCATATTCCATCCAATTCAATGAATCAAGGAAAATCTGAGAGTTAATTTGTGCTTTTCACAGTTAATTTGGGGCATTGTCATTCATGGTTTATAGAAAGAATAATTGGAAATCGATTTATGTTGCATATGTTTCATGTGTGGAGAAGGATCCTCTAACTAGCTTTTCACCCTTGAATTCACCTTAATTTCGTTTTAACTTACTTGGTTTGCTGAAATTTACTTAGTTTTGTCAAATTCGTCCAAAAACCCCCTCAGTTCTTGTTTGTGTCTTAGTTTAGTTAAATTCGTTCAAATATGTCCCCATTTAGTATTTTGAGTCAAGTTAGTTTAGAATTCGTCCAATTCACTCTCTAGTACCTGTTTTGGGTCTATTTAACTTAGTTTTGTTGTTTTGAGTCAATTTGGTCAGTTTTGAGTCATAAGAGTCTAGTTTTCTGTTTCTGAGTCTAGTTTAGTGTTTTAGAGTTTAAATTGAGTAGATTGGCATCCCTCCTAATCCCTGTTGGAAGTATGCCCACAAAGCCACTCATTTGATGTAATAGCTTTTGGAATACTTATTGTATTAGACTATTATATGTTTAATGAAGGGCAAAGCTTATTGTTAATCACTATTTATTGTATCATGTGTTTAAGCAATAAGGGAATCCAAGGAATATATTTAATCTAAGAAAGAAGTGATCTAAGTAAGTTAGATTAACGAGACCTTTCTCTTATGAACATTCCTAAAACGTTCCTAGCCATAGGATTGCCAATTGGGCATTGACAATCCACTAAGGTTAGTATGTGTTATGTTAACTCAAGCGTGAGTATGACTAGTCTCAAGTCATTTAGTGTTGGACACTGAGACAAACACATAGGTGCTCAAAAGGTAATCGAGTACACTGAACAACGATCAAAAGAGAGTTCGAACATACATGTCATGTAAGAACTCGTAAGTTGCAATATGCAAAGTAGTCCTTTGACCTGAGGCATCATTGATGTCTAATGGTTAGGTCCTTGATCTTTGATTATGTCAAAGGCATTCCATTGAGAGTGTCAACGACATTGTTGGGGTCAAGTTATCTAGTCATGTAGGCATGTGAATGCACAACAAGGGATCTCTAACCTTCCGTAGTGGAAGGTGAATACTCTGAGATATGATTCGAGAGTCTTTGGCCAAAGCATACGAATATGATTTAGGAAGCATGTTCCAAATCATATTCAATTGATTCATATAGAGAAGTATCACATTGGATAGTAGACATGAAACAAACTATCACTCAAACAATGTGATCAAGAGTATTGTATTAGAGAATGACCGTATTGCATTGTAATTGTAACTGGATAGGTTCTCCAACCACTTCTACTTAGCTTGGGTAGCCATGACATACTGCTAGGTGTCACTCATGGTTTGTGGAAGCCCTGAGGATTAGCAAACACTAATCTTCATCAAAGGGAGAATTGAAATGTAGTTTCAATTCACAATCGATCGTTAAGAGTAACAATCGCCCACTGCCTCGCTAATTGGAACCTAATGGATCGTACACCGAGTAAGGGTGAAAGTGAAGAAATATAAATGAGATGGATAAGCAATTAAATAGTTTAATTGAGAATGGTCAAGATTAATTAATTAGTTAATTAATCTTACGAAAGGTTCGTATTGGGCTTTTAAGTTGGTTTTGGGTTTCGGGGCCCAAAAGGGTTTTTTGGTCCACAAGGCCCATTGAGTTTAGGTTGTGTGACAACTAAAACTAAATGGAAATTAACCCAAAAACAAAGTCAAAACCGGCCTAGGGTGAGGGTTATCAAACTTCGGTTAATTGCAAGTTTGCCACTCACATGTGAGGTGGTATAAAAGCATCTTTGTAGCTTTTACCTCATTAGGGTTTTCTTGAGACAAAGAAGAGAAATATTTTCTCTCTTTTTCTCCATAGAGGCCGGCCACTTAGGGGAGGGATAGCTAGCAATCTTTCTTCCTCTAAGTCATCCATTTCATCTTCACACCTCATCCTTGGTGTGGAGACTTAGAGACACCAAACCTTTGGTGTTTTTGGAGATCCTTTCCTCACATCCTCAAGGAGCAAAGGAGTAACAAAAAGAAGTAATCACAAGGAAGGTCCAAGGAGCTAGGAGGTGACTTGAATGCCCTCCACTTGGGTGAATCCCTTGTGTAAACAAGGATGAGCTTCAAGGGTAATGAATCTCAAAATCCTTTCTTCTCTTTAATGTTGTTAAAGAGTCTTGTGGTTCACCATTCACTAGGCTTTGAAAGTCATGGGTTTAGAATTGTTTTTGAATGCATGCCTACTTTAAAGTGTTATTAGTTTGCATATGTGTTCAAATGTTCTCACATGTTCTTAGCTAGGACAAAATTTTTCCTTCAAGTGGTATCAGAGCCTAGGTCTAGTTTATGGTGAATCCTTTTGGGTTTTGTGTTTTTCATGGTTTGTGATTTAAATGTTGTAAATGTTACAAGCTTTGTTCTTGCTTTTGAATATAAATTTTGCTTGAAAGTTTAGCATCTCAAATGTTGTAGATGTAGTTCATTTAAGCATGAATATTGGAACAAAAATTTGGTGCCATGTATGTGGGGAAATTCGGCCAAATCCAAGGGTGGATTTTTGGGTTCATGTTTGTCTTGTTAAAATTGTTTTAAAGTGACTTTTGGAACCCCTAAGTACCCTAGGATGTTAACCCTCTTTTATGTAGTGAAAATTTGAGTTTTATTGGCTGAAAACATTCATGGAGCTCTTATGAGTTTTTCATGTGTGTTCTTCAATGTTCTTGTTGTTCTTATCAAGAACAAAAAGGTTTGGAGTTTTGATTCAAAGTGTTTGCTGGTTTTCATAAAGTTTTGGTTTAATTTTGATTGGTGATGGATGATTGGTGATGGATGATTTATGTCTTTATTGTTTGACAAAACTTTTTCTTACAACCCATACCAATCAATTTTTCCACACCTACCTATCAACTTTTTCAAAACATTTTCAAATTTTGAATTTTTCACCAAAACCTTTTCCCCCTCCTTTTTCACTACCAAAACCGGCCACCCTATTATGTAGGGTATTTTTGGGCCTTTTATGTAATTACATAAAGTTTTGATACTTTTGTGTATTTGTACTTTCGCCCAAAAGTTTACGTTTTTACGTAAAGGTCCAAAATCACTAAAGGACAAATTGTTTTGCTCCTTTAATGAAGTTTTTGTGATTGTAGAAATTTTTGGGTTCTAGTTGTAATTACATGAAGTTGTGGACTCTTGTGTTTTTACAAAGTGACCCCAAAAGTTTATGTTTTTACATTGTGGCCCAATAGTTGTGGTCACTGTTTTTCGGCCCAAATGATGATGAGAACAAAATGGTTTTGTCTCTTTAAATGAGAATTGGATTTTCATTTCATTTAGTTCCATTTAAATCAATTCTATGAATCCGAAAACCAATTGTTTAAGTTGCTTTCTTAGTTAATGTGATTGATTAAGAAAAGGATGATTATGAACCAAAGGCCTCGATAATTGAGCTATGTGATTGGCCGCTTTGCATTATGAATGTTTGGGTTAAGTAGTTTAGATTTGAATGTAATTTGATTAGTTCAAATGTGTTGTAAAAGGGCATAAGTCCTTCCAATTTGTTGTAAAAGGGCATAAGCCCTTCTCTTTATTTCAAGTATTCATTTTTGTTTATTTGTATGCAAATTGGAATAGTTGGGTCCAACGCCCAATAGGAAATAACGGTTTAATTAGATTAAACGCGTAACTAAAATCAACAACTACCTACCTTAGACCCAAGGTCCAACACAAGGCTCGTGTTGGATGAAATCAAACGGTTCATAATCATCCTAAGTCCTTTTAATAAGATTAAAATGAAATTGATGTAGCCCAACACTACTGCCTCGACAAAACGAATATTAAGTTGATAAGCGAGAGATGCTTTGAACATCTCTTCGTAGGCCTTCCACCGTGGTGAGCTCCAATCGTTTGTGACTTGTACACCGGCTTCACCCTATCATGGGGAAGTTCAAAGTATATGCTTACCTTCAGGAGGAGTTCATATGAACATACATGATGTGGTGAGGTAGGCAACGAGGATGGCCAACATCATATCATTGTGAGGCTATTCTTGAACCCCTACACGAACTAGTGTGGTGGGAATAACTTAACTAAGTGCAATGGTGCCAACATCATATCATTGTGAAGCATCATTCTCTAGAGGCCAAACTAGATGGGTAATTACAAGAGTTGTAAATGACTAAAGCGTTATTCTCTCATCACTATTGTTGCTAACCAACATCATATCATTGTGAGGTGGGCTTGGTAATGGTGAGTCTCCCATACCCCACTAAGAGTTCAACATAACTCTCGGATTCTATTGAGGGATGTGGAATTTGCCAAAAATAGTGGGTAGTACTATTTGATTTAAGACCCAATCAAGTAGTTTTAAAATCAATAATCTAATATGATTTCTGTTATGTTATGTAGTTAACGACATGCCTAAAATTACACCTACCATTGTACTTGACAAAATTGGCCTTAGGGGCCAACGTTTCCTTGCTTGGTTTTATCACATTAAGAATGTCTCAAAGATGAATGACATATCGTATGTGCTTAAGCAATCCCCTCCTCATGTACCTCCTACGAAACTAGCTTCAAATGAGGAGTGTCAAAATTATGCTAGACACTATGAGGATGACTTACAAGCCAAATGCTTAATCCTCACTTCACTTAGTGAGGAGCTTAAGAAGCTACATGAGCACATGGACACTTCTTCTGCCATGATTGATAGTTTGCATAAGATGCATGACATTGAGACAAGTAACGTACGATTCTCAAATGTTTGTAGTCTATTAAATGCCAAAATGGCAAAGGGGACATCGGTCCAAAAACATGGACAAAAGATGGAAAGGATCTTTCAAGATCTTGAAAGTTTAGGAACTTCCATCGATGGGAAAATGGCCCAAGACTTTTTCCTTGCATCTCTCTCGGATGATTTCACTAAGTTTATAGTAAACTATAAAGTGAATAGATTTGATCATACTTTTACCGAGTTGATTGACATATGCTGTGAGTTTGAACAAAGTTTCAAAAAGGACAGTGGGAGTGAGAATGCAATCATAAGGAAAAGGTTGCATAAGAAGAAGGCAAGAAAATCCAAAGGAACATGCTTTCATTGTGGAAAGGATGAACGTTGGAAGAAGAAATACAGGGTGCGCATTGCGAGTCTTATGACAAGAACTTTTGAAAGGACTAATTCTATCATAGAAAATGCTTTTACAGTGAGCTCCAATTCCTGGATATTTGATTTAGGCGCTAGTCAACATATCTGCAATTCGTTGCAGGGACTAACAGAGAGCAGGACACTGCGCAATGGGGAGATGGTTGTGCGAGTTGGGAACGGCACTAAGATCTCTGCAAAAGCGATTGGCACCTACATGCTTAAACTACCCTTTAGGGAAGTCTTGGAACTCAAAACTTGTTTATATTTTCCTTCATGTATAAAGAATTTGATGTCTATCTCTATGCTTTTACGAGATGGGCACTCAGTATTGTTTGACAAAATGAGTTGCACTTTATACTTGAACGGTCGTATTATCTCTCATGGTAATATGATAGAGGGACTTTTTCACCTAGAGACAAGTAGTGGGTTACACTGTATTGAAAGCGGGAATACCTCAAAACCCAAAAGGGCTAGAGAAGAAGTTAACCGAGAAAAGATGTGGCATCTTAAACTTGGACATGTAAACCTTGATAAGATTCGCAACATGTCGAAAGACGGATATTTCCGCCCATTAGGTAATGACCAAATGGGTACTTGTGAATGTTGCTTAAAAGGGAAGATGACCAAATCTCCGTTCACTGGGAAGGGAGAGCGTGCCACTGAAATTCTAGGGTTAATCCACACTGACGTATGTGGACCTATGTCTACTACGTCGAGAGGAGGCTTCTCTTACTATATCACATTCACCGACGATCACTCTCGGTTTGGCTATGTGTATCTTATGAAGTACAAGTCAGAATCCTTTGAAAAGTTCAAAGAATTCAAGAATGAAGTTGAGAAGCAAACTGGGAAGCAGATAAAGATCCTAAGATCAGATCGAGGGGGAGAGTATCTAAGCAATGAGTTCCTAGATTATCTCAAAGAGTGTGGAATAATATCACAGTGGACTCCACCGGGAACTCCACAACTTAATGGAGTTTCTAAAAGGAGAAATCGAACCTTGATGAACATGGTTCGTTCTATGATGAGTTCCGCAGATCTACCAGTAGCATTCTGGGGATATGCTCTATATACAGCAGCTTACTTGCTTAATAGAGTACCTTCCAAGTCAGTTTCACATACGCCCTATGAGATATGGCATGGAAGAAAGCCAAGTCTTAATCATATTAAGATTTGGGGTTGTGAAGCATATGTCAAGAAGCTTGAAGCAGCTAAGCTTGAAGCGAGATCAGTTAGGTGCTATTTTGTGGGATATCCTAGAGAAACTATGGGATATGAGTTCTACCATCCTGACGACCAGAAAGTCTTTGTCGCCAAAACTGCTAAGTTTCTAGAGGATGAATTTGTTCTCAAATGAACTACAAGTAAAATGATGGAGATTAATGAGATTAATGATGAACCACAAACAAGCACTCGACAAGTTGACAACCCTGTTCCTGAACCCTTAGCTCCACGTAGATCAGAACGGGTCAGCCGGCCACCTCAGAGGTATGGCTTGGATAATGACTTTGGGGAATTGCACCTTCTAGGTGACAATGACACAAAGGAGGACCCTAGAGACTACACTGAAGCAATGTCCGACATTGATTCAAAGAGATGGCAAGAGGCCATGAAATCCGAGATGGATTCCATGTATCAAAATCAGGTCTGGACTCTTGTAGACCCTCCAGAAGGTATAGTACCTGTTGGAAACAAATGGGTATTCAAGAGGAAGATAGGCGTTGATGGAAACATGGATACTTATAAGGCTAGACTAGTAGCCAAAGGTTACAGGCAAAGAGAAGGGATTGACTATGAAGAAACTTTCTCTCCTGTAGCCATGATTAAGTCCATTCGGATTTTGCTTGCTATAGCTGCGTACCATGATTATGAGATATGGCAAATGGACGTGAAAACGGCCTTTCTGAATGGCTACCTAGAGGAAGAGCTCTATATGACTCAACCCGAAGGTTTCGTGTCCAAGTCTGAAAAGACTAAGGTATGTAAGCTTCAGAGGTCCATTTATGGACTTAAGCAAGCCTCCAGGAGCTGGAATATTCGTTTTGACACTGAAATCAAATCGTTTGGCTTTACTCAAAACGAAGACTACAATTGTGTTTATCAAAAGGTCGTTGGGGATGCAGTTGTATTCTTAGTGTTATATGTAGATGACATATTACTATTCGGGAATGACACTGCAGTACTTTCTTCTGTAAAAGTGTGGTTGTACAAAATCTTCCACATGAAAGATTTGGGAAATGCATCTTATGTGCTTGGGATAAAGCTCTATCGTGATAGATCTAGAAAATTAATTGGATTATCCCAATCTATGTACATAGATAAGGTGCTAAGTAGGTTCCAGATGGAACAATCTAAGAAAGGTTTTCTTCCTGTCAGATATGGAATTCACCTTTCTAAGTCCATGGAACCTAAAACTCCTGAAGAAATACGGCAGATGAGTGCTATTCCTTATGCTTCCGCCATAGGAAGTCTCATGTATGCCATGATATGCACAAGGCCTGATATCGCATATGCTGTGAGCATTACTAGTCGATATCAATCTAACCCAGGATCAGAATACTGGGCAGCTGTCAAGACGGTCCTTAAGTACTTAAGAAGAACTAAGGACATGTTCCTCGTTTACGGAGGAGCGACAGAGTTGCGAGTAGAAGCCTATACAGACGCAGATTTCCAATCTGACGTCGACGATAGAAGTTCCAACTTCGGATATGTGTTCACTCTAAATGGTGGGGCTGTCAGCTAGAAAAGCAAGAAACAATCTGTAATTGCTGATTCCACGACAGAGGCTGAATATGTCGCTGCAGCTGAAGCCGGCAAAGAAGCGTTCTGGATGAAGAAGTTCATTACTGAACTTGGAGTGGTTCCAACCATTACATCATCAGTAACTTTGTACTGTGATAATAGTGGGGCAATAGCTCAAGCCAAGGAACCCAGGGCTCATCAAAAGAACAAGCATTTTGACAGACGCTTTAATATCATTAGAAGATATGCTGCCGAGGGGAAAGTCAACATCCTCAAGGTTGCCTCAGCCGATAACGTAGCAGATCCACTGACGAAGCCAATGTCTCAAATCCAACTTGACCGCCATATGGAAAAGATGGGTATTAGATACATGGGAAGGTGGCTTTGAGTGCAAGTGGGAGATTGTTGGAAGTATGCCCACAAAGCCACTCATTTGATGTAATAGCTTTTGGAATACTTATTGTATTAGACTATTATATGTTTAATGAAGGGCAAAGCTTATTGTTAATCACTATTTATTGTATCATGTGTTTAAGCAATAAGGGAATCCAAGGAATATATTTAATCTAAGAGAGAAGTGATCTAAGTAAGTTAGATTAACGAGACCTTTCTCTTATGAACATTCCTAAAACGTTCCTAGCCATAGGATTGCCAATTGGGCATTGACAATCCACTAAGGTTAGTATGTGTTATGTTAACTCAAGCGTGAGTATGACTAGTCTCAAGTCATTTAGTGTTGGACACTGAGACAAACACATAGGTGCTCAAAAGGTAATCGAGTACACTGAACAACGATCAAAAGAGAGTTCGAACATACATGTCATGTAAGAACTCGTAAGTTGCAATATGCAAAGTAGTCCTTTGACCTGAGGCATCATTGATGTCTAATGGTTAGGTCCTTGATCTTTGATTATGTCAAAGGCATTCCATTGAGAGTGTCAACGACATTGTTGGGGTCAAGCTATCTAGTCATGTAGGCATGTGAATGCACAACAAGGGATCTCTAACCTTCCGTAGTGGAAGGTGAATACTCTGAGATATGATTCGAGAGTCTTTGGCCAAAGCATACGAATATGATTTAGGAAGCATGTTCCAAATCATATTCAATTGATTCATATAGAGAAGTATCACATTGGATAGTAGACATGAAACAAACTATCACTCAAACAATGTGATCAAGAGTATTGTATTAGAGAATGACCGTATTGCATTGTAATTGTAACTGGATAGGTTCTCCAACCACTTCTACTTAGCTTGGGTAGCCATGACATACTGCTAGGTGTCACTCATGGTTTGTGGAAGCCCTGAGGATTAGCAAACACTAATCTTCATCAAAGGGAGAATTGAAATGTAGTTTCAATTCACAATCGATCGTTAAGAGTAACAATCGCCCACTGCCTCGCTAATTGGAACCTAATGGATCGTACACCGAGTAAGGGTGAAAGTGAAGAAATATAAATGAGATGGATAAGCAATTAAATAGTTTAATTGAGAATGGTCAAGATTAATTAATTAGTTAATTAATCTTACGAAAGGTTCGTATTGGGCTTTTAAGTTGGTTTTGGGTTTCGGGGCCCAAAAGGGTTTTTTGGTCCACAAGGCCCATTGAGTTTAGGTTGTGTGACAACTAAAACTAAATGGAAATTAACCCAAAAACAAAGTCAAAACCGGCCTAGGGTGAGGGTTATCAAACTTGGGTTAATTGCAAGTTTGCCACTGACATGTGAGGTGGTATAAAAGCATCTTTATAGCTTTTACCTCATTAGGGTTTTCTTGAGACAAAGAAGAGAAATATTTTCTCTCTTTTTCTCCATAGAGGCCGGCCACTTAGGGGAGGGATAGCTAGCAATCTTTCTTCCTCTAAGTCATCCATTTCATCTTCACACCTCATCCTTGGTGTGGAGACTTAGAGACACCAAACCTTTGGTGTTTTTGGAGATCCTTTCCTCACATCCTCAAGGAGCAAAGGAGTAACAAAAGGAAGTAAATCACAAGGAAGATCCAAGGAGCTAGGAGGTGACCTGAAGGCCCTCCACTTGGGTGAATCCCTTGTGTAAACAAGGATGAGCTTCAAGGGTAATGAATCTCAAAATCCTTTCTTCTCTTTAATGTTGTTAAAGAGTCTTGTTGTTCACCATTCACTAGGCTTTGAAAGTCATGGGTTTTAGAATTGTTTTTGAATGCATGCCTACTTTAAAGTGTTATTAGTTTGCATATGTGTTCAAATGTTCTCACATGTTCTTAGCTAGGACAAAATTTTTCCTTCAATCCCCGGCCTAGAACGATCCCTACTTTCATATACTACAATCATAGGGTTTTAATTTGAGTGTTAGAATATTTCACATCACATTTCCAAGCTACGCCTTCTTCTGTCACCCATTGATGAGATATTGATGATTTTGAGGAAACAAAAACACTATGAAAGTTGGATGATTGGTGGACATGGCAACTTCTTACACGATAAGAAAATAACGGGTCAACACTATAACTAATCGGGTCATTATCGGGTCACACGATAATAACACGTTAATAACGGGTCCTTAACAGGTTTATACGAGAGTGACACGCGAGTAACCTGTTTCAACACGATAAGAAAAAAGTTATTTTGATGATTTTAATTTTTTAAACTACTAAAAAAAACTTACTATAAAATACAATAGATATAATGAATGTCACATCCCGGCCCGAGGTGGATCACTTCCCGGGCCCGCTCCACCATCGTAGCATGATATTGTCTGCTTTGGGCCCCGACCACGCCCTCACGGTTTTGTTTCTAGGAACTCACGAGCAACTTCCCAGCGGGTCACCCATCCTGGGAGTGCTCTGGCCCCCTTCTCACTTAACTTCGGAGTTCCTACGGAACCCGAAGCTAATGAGCTCCCAAAAGGCCTCGTGCTAGGTAGGGATGAGAATATACATTTAAGGATCACTCCTCTGGGCGATGTGGGATGCTACAGAATATGTATATATTTTTTATTAATTATTATTCTATATAAATTTTAAAATTGAAGTTTTATTTATTTATTTATTTTTATAGTATATTGTAGGCAAAGATTGAGATTAAAAATCATAAAACACATTAAAACTAAAAATATCAAGTAATTGAAAAATACCAAACACATTAAAAAAATTATAATAATTAATTTACATGTGCAAAAAATATGAAAAAATATTGAAACGCTCGTAGTCGCATCCTCTACACTTTGAGGTTGGGTATATGATCGTGTGAATTTTTAAAACCATACAAACTCTCATGAATAATATTTTTAAGGGAGTTCAAAATAAACAAAATTCATAATCATTAATGTATAAGTTTGAAAGATGTGAAAGCATAATAAACATTCATAATTGCATCCTCAACGCTTAGACGATGGTTACATGGTCGTTTAGGTTTTTAAAACCCTCCAAATCTCATGAACAATGTTTTTTATTTGAGTGCAAAATTAATAATAATTATTGTAGAAGTGTGAAAAATGTAATCACTTGTAATGAAAAGCTTTACAACTTTCATGAAGGGGTCAACTCCGAAATTTAGTATGTATATTCTAATTTAGTATTATGTTTTACATTTTTTTGGGTCAATTTATGTTTTTCATTTTCATTTTTATTGATTTAAAATATATTTTTCTTAACGGGTAACGGGTCGAGTCATATTACCTGATAATATTAGCGGGTTGATATCGGGTCGGGTCATATTACCCGTTTACTTTAACGGGTATTACACGACACAAACCGTTAAGCTATCGGGTATGACACAAAAATGACACGAACACGAGAAACACGACACGAATGCCAGGTCTAATGATTGGTGAATATGTTGTGTGATGGTTAGATATTCAACCTATGTTTATATAAGGATGATTGAAGGTTTGCGTTTCATGTGTGTAGGTTTGTGTTTCATGTGTTTCATGTGTTTTGTATGTATTTGGTATGTGTTTCGTGTATTTCATATGTTTGGTGTGTTATACATCTCTATCATGTGTTTTGTATATGCTTCATATGTGTTTTGTGTGTTTTGTGTTTATACATCTCTATCATGTGTTCCACATTCTTCCATAGTATTTCATGAGTTTCATGTATCGATTTAGTGATTTTTTAATATTTATCGGAATTTAAATATTTTAGGTTAAAATGTTCATAAAATTAATTTAGGATAGTGATGAGTCCATATTATACCATATATTTTACCCTAATCTTAGTATTAATTTATTGGTTATTTTAGTAGAATTTTGATACTTTGTTATATATTTTCAATGTTGGACATTCGGCTTCCTCTAGAGCAAAAAGTAGTCAAACGGATGAATTTTGGAGTGATTTTAATTGGAGGATGTTCGTGAGTCTTTCAAGATGATTGTCTCAAAATTCCAGATTTTTCTACCCAGCCGTTTGACCGTGGTGATGAAAAGAAGGCCCAGCGCGCAGCCCAGATTGACATTTTGGGTATTTTGGAAGTCAAGAGGGCATATTTGAAGGAAGATTCCTTCTGAGGATTTGTAGGGGACGTCTTCAGCTTTCCAAAGACACCTTTTGGGACCAAATCGGAGTTGATTTGGTCGGTCAAAATACTGATTTTCGAGAAGTCCGAATTTTAGTTTGAATAGGAAACCTTTTATTTTCTGTTTTATTATTTAATTATGTTTCCTAGTTTTATTCTAAGACTTTTTAGGATTTTATTTTCTAGTAGTATAAATAAGGCTTTTTAGCCATTAGGGCTTTTAGAAGAGAAGACAGAAAGGGAGAGAAGACAGAAGAGAAAGAGGAGAAAGCATAATATTTTGGAGAACTTGTATTCCAAGGTGTTTTCTATCCTTGTTTTTAATAATATTTTGTTGTATGATTGCTAGTAACTAGGGGTGGGCACGGTTTGGTTCGGTGCGGTTTTGAGTGAAACCGCAATCGAAACCGAAACTTTTTGCAGTGCGGTTCGGTGCGGTTTTGAAACCAAAACCGAAATGAAACCAAATCGTTTGGTTCGGTTCGGTGGGGTTTCAAACGGTTGCGGTTCGGTTTTTGTGAAAAAATGTATAATTTAAAATTTGCACCAATTTACGTATAAGACGGTCTCATTTTTCACACAATACGTTAATTAACCAACCCACGTGAGAATTCTTTTCTTTACTGCTCTCCCCACTCTCTCATGTACATTTGATCACAGCAAGAAAATGGTATGGGAGAAAGGTATATAATCAACTAGCTTAGCCTAGCTAGCTAATTGCCCAAATGATAGACTTTGTGAGCAGGAAAAAGCACCCAAATGGAGTGCTGTGGCTTATTATTTGAAAGATTGAAGATACCAAGCTTGATGATGGTTATAACTTAAGAAAAATAATCCACATGTACATATATATAAATGTATCCTCATTAAACGAATCAGCTTTCTACTTTCTGCAGAAAGCTGATGTATTGATATAATAAAGCATTTTGTATGTTAGGGTTTGGGTGTTGCAAAGCTTCTGTGAAGGGGAAGGATATTCAGAGTTTCAGATGAGACGTAGAGGGATACAAGCAGCGAGCGACAGCATTGCACTGAGGTCGTCGAATCTCAGATGAGTTTTGAGAGAGAGAGAGACCGATGAGGATTGAGGGATAATTTGAAAGTCTGTCAAATAGGGGTGAAAATGGATGACATTCTAGTGTGGTTGAGTTCATACTAAATGTATGAACTCTAACAAACAACCAATTAAAACATGACATCTAATTTGAGGTGCGGTTTTGGTTTCGGTGCGGTTTTCAAAAGCCAAAACCAAAACCAAACCGTTTCCTACACTGCGATTCGGTTTCAAAACCGCAACCGTTTCAAAACCGCAAAACCGAATCGTTCGGTGCGGTCTGATTTGGTTCGTGTTTCGGTTTCGGTTTTCGGTTTCAAGTGCCCACCCCTACTAGTAACTAACTTTCGTTTGCTAGGGCGAGGCCACGAGCCTTAACAAGAATATGTAGTTTCTTTTCAATTTGCTTATGATATTATGCATGCAGATTTTGAATTATTAATCACTGGTTGAAACTATCTAATTGTCTTAATGCTTAGCTACCATTAGGATGTTTAGAAAAGTAATTTGATGCAATTTTGGTCGGAGGTCGGTCCCTGAAATTGACAAAGGCTTCTTGTGGTTAATACGTGCAAGTTCACTTAGGATGAATACCACGTCTTAAGGGTTGTATGGTTTTTCAAAAGGTTTCACAAAACTTAATGAGTCATGCATGTTTAGCTTTGATCTGAATACCACAGACGGATTGCATGTTTGATATACGCCCTATGTTGGGGGTCCAAGTAGACATATTTTAGGAAAACCTAGCCTTCAAAATATGCATGTGTAATTCATAAGTAATTGGAAGAGCTACATAGGATTGTTAAGGTGACGGCGGAACCCTAGGCTTTTACAATTTAAGTTTTCAAAAATCGCTTTCTTTTAGTTTATTTTATTTTATCACTTTATTTAATTATTTTTTATTAAATTCGTTTTTATTATTTTAAATCACAAAATCACCTTTTTTCCAAAACTTTGTTTTAAGTAATTAATTAAGATTTGATTTGATACAAATTATTCATCCAATCCTTGTGGAAAACAACCTTGCTAGAGCTGCTATACTACGATAACATTGTACTCTTGCAAGTATTTTAGTGTTTTTATCCCTACTTTTGTAGGTGGTAAAATTCCTATCAGATAGTCTACATAATTTTTTTTTTTTAAACAAAACCTAAATTCATTCTTTAATAATCTAGGGCTAAAATTTTAGACCAGAAGGGTTGGAGCAGAAATTGTTACATCCCGACCCGGGCTCCACCACATCCCGGGCTCGACTCTGCCGTAGCACTATATTGTCCGCTTTGGGCCTCGACCACACCCTCACGGTTTTGTTTCTGAGAACTCACACGAGAACTTCCCAATGGGTCACCCATCCTGGGATTGCTCTCACGCGAACTCGCTTAACTTTGGAGATCCTACGGAATCCGAAGCCAGTGAGCTCCCAAAAGGCCTCGTGCTAAATGGAGGTGGACATGTATATATAAGGCGTAGAGGATCCACTTCCCTGGGTGATGTGGGATCTAACAGAAAAACTGTTTTGAGTGAAAACCTAAATTTTCTAGGTTAAAAATTTTAGGTTTTAATCCAATGGTTGGAAACGTCTAAGAGGGAGTAAAGTAATTTACCCTTTAATTATACTATGAATAGTAAAGAATTTGAAAAATGTCTGAAGTAGTTTAAATATATGAACGCATGTGCCACGTTGTGCAAGGCTGAAAGGCGTCTGACCTGAGGAATGCGGATATCAAATCCAGGGAATGATTCATAAAATCATACATCAACTGATTGAGGGAGTTGGAACAAAAGATAATAATATTTGAAAGAGTTAAAACGAAACAAAAATATTAATCCGAAGAGCAAGGTTTTAAAAGATACTATGCGCTAGTCGGTGCTTAGGCGGGGGCCTAGGCGGACTAGGCAGATTTAAATAAATTAATTATATATTGTGTAAATAAGTGTCTATTTATACTTAAGTAAACACATCATTGTATTGAGATACATAAATTGATAAATAAAATGACATATATTATAAAGTATTAGAACATATTGAAAATATGGGGAACAAACATATAATAAGTGTTCATTCAAGTACTCAACAAATCTCTTACATTTTATTGACAAAATAAAATACAAAATGAAAGTTATCGATTTTTTGTTTAAGTGAGAGTCGCGATCTAGGCGGGTGCCTAGGTGGGAGCTTAGGCGGACGCCTAAGCAGGTCTAGGCGCACTTTCTTAATTTTCAAACGCCTAGGACTAATCGAAGTGGAGGTCAACCGCCTAGGAATTTTTAGAACAGTTCCAAGGACAATGCCAAAACAAATTTCCAACCTAAAATATGTGACAGAGCTTTACTATAACATTTGGTCAATAATTGAGATCATCATCATCATTATTTTCCGCATACAACAAATGAAAAAGGAAGACAGATTTTCTTCTAAACAGAAGCTGGAATTCTAAGCATACATAGATGCATAAGCACTTCTTCTCCAACCATAGTAACACAACATGCATGTTCACACATTGAGCATATATATTATCCTGGAAATACAGAAGCAGAATTCAGAGGAGCTCCATTTTCGTGACCTTTCTTAGGAGTCTCATCACGTCATTTTGAGACTCGTGCTGTTTCTGCACTCCCAACAACTGCTTCCTACAAACCCCATGCAGATGCCCAAACAACTCTTTCTTAAGAGTCTCAAACGCGTTGTCCAATCTCTCCAACTGCTCCATTGCCTTCTTGTTATACATAAACAACCCATAATACAAATCAAAGCTATCCCCAGATGTGTTCTCCACCAAATTCAACAATGTCTCGTACCCTTTTGTATTAATTGGTGTAGACTCCAAGTTTTTATTTATTTAAGTACATCGATATTTTTACACTAAGGGGAGGGAGAGTTCGGCTAAATCACACAATGGGCAGCCTAATTTGGTATCAAATTTGTCATCCACGAGATTTGAACCTAAGACCTCTCACTTCCAAGTGAAGAAGAATATTACCAGACCATAGTACTGAGTGGCAGTGAAGCCTCCAAATTAAACTTCTCCAACACCCTACCCATTGTATGTGTCACAAATTGTGACCCTGATGCATACCTATCGTGTTCAGCACATGACATTTCAACCATCCGACACCCCTCCTTAGCAAAAATGTCTAGGAATTTCTCACACCTATTTAGCCTAAACCAATTATTCACAATCCGAACTTTATCATACACAACAGGAAGATTAACCCACGAGTTCTTCCCACTCTCTGGTCCAAACATTGGGTGGGTGCAAAGAATGTCAAATTCAACAGGCAAGTACTTGAACAACAAGTCTCTCAGAAATTCCTTGACCGAAAGAACATCAACAAAAAGAGCGTTTCTTCTAAGCCTCTTAAATGGGAACGATCTGATTAACTTTTCGGTGGATAAAATGGAAGTGCACAAGATAACAACTTATGGGTGTTGCTCGAAAAGGTCATTCGGGTCGGTGTAGAACAAACCCCCGAGGCTTTGTGCGGCTTTGGTGTAGTCGGAGCGTGATTGTGCAAGGACTGTGTGGCCTTGGCGGACAAAGGTTTTGGCAAGGAATTGACCGAAGTTTCCGAAGCCAAGAATGGCGATTTTGAGAGCGTTGGATTTGTGGTAATGGGTTTTGATTTGGCTCTCGTAGTCGAAGGGCTGAGCTGCATCAGTGGCTCGGAGTCGGAGGCGGTGGGGATGGAGGTGGGAGTGGTTTTTGGGGAGCTTGAGAATGGAAGAAGGTGAGGGGAGAGAGTGAGAGAGTGAGTGGGAAGAAGGGTAGAGATTTGGAGGGAGAGGCAAGGGTTTGGTTTGTGTGGAAGAGAATGAGAGCGTCATTGTTGTTGATTGTTGTAGGGAGTTTTGAGAAAGAAGGGGAGAGAGACGGAGGAGAGGTGGTGGAAACTGGAAACGGAGGAGAAAGGTGGTGGTTGTGGAATGAAAACTGATACTTGTTATTAAACTAACCAAACCAAACCAACGAGGATCATGTGACTAAATAATTGAGGGCATATAGTTGGTAAACGTGTGAATATAATGAGGGTAATGCTAGGGAGACTCAATTTTTAGATTAAATTTTGAAAACTAAAGGATATGAAAGTTGATGATTGGTTTATTGCTTAAGCGTTGATAAACGTGCTCATTTTTATTGGTGACATATCATTTAGTTTGCATATTTAGTCTCCAAATTTAGTCTCCCTAGTATTACCCATATAAGATACTCATGTTTGTCCTAGCTTTTAACCATCTTCATTTTTTTGCTTGTGGTTGCTTTTCCAATCTAGCAAGAAAAGTGTTTGTAATTGTACTCTCTCTCTCTCTCTCTCTCTCTCAAATAGAGCCGTTGTTTTTTCTTCTTTTTTTTAGACCCTTTTTTATCATATGAGCAATGCTAGTGAGACTACATTTACAAACTAAATGATGTGTCACGAATAGGAATAAGCATGTTTATCAACGTTTAAGTAATCAACCAATCATCAACTTTCATGTCCTTTAGTTTTCAAAACTTTGTCTTCAAATTTAGTCTTTGTAGCATTACTCTTTACCATATACATTCTTTGGTTGCTATCGCTATTTTGATTTAGTGAGAAGAGTCTTCGTGGTTGTAATCTCTCCCACTCTCTTGTGAAATCTTTTTGTCTCTTTTTCTTTTCTTTAGTCAAAATCACTTTAGACTAATTTTATGTATTTCAAACTTTTTGGATTGATTTTATTCCAAAAAAAAAAAATCATCCTTCTCTAGTGTAAAACATGATAAAATTTACATGAATGATGACATTTTAAAGTGCCAATAACAACTCTTTTTCTAAATTTATAATGTGAAAAGAAAAGTAAAACAACAAATGACTGAAATTATGAAAGGTTTTTCGTGGGGGTAAAGACCCGCAATTCTCCTTGCAAAGCTATTCTAATTTTTAACTTTCTATGCACTTACTAATAGGTGATATTGAAATTATTCTAATTATAAACTCTTAGTGCTTCACATCACAATTTGTAATCAATCTCTAAAGAACCATGAATTAAATGGGAGTGTTTGGGGGGATGAATTAAATGGGAGTGTTGGCTTATAAGGTCAAGTGGGCTAGTAAGATGTGCTTCTACTTACACAAGGTCTTCAAATTGACGAAAGGCTCAACTAGTTGATCTCATACGCAGTAGGGCTTTCACATAAGATTTCGTCAAATATTGAGATTTCTAAGGGCCTGTTTGGTATCCTATTTGAAAATTTTTATCATTTCGCAAAACATTTTTTAAGAACATTTCTTGAAAACAATTTTCTTTAAAACTCAAAAAACTTGATTGGTTTGCAATTTAAAATTTTTAAATCTTACGACTTAAACTAGACAAAGAGATCTAAAAAGAGGGGGTCGCAGGAGAGGGAGAAATATGAGAGATGATGAAAGAAAGTAAGAGATGATTGAAGGAAAGAGAAAGAAGAGAGTGGATCATACGAGATAGAGAACAAGATGAGTGAGAGAAAGAACTGAGAGATTGAAGAGAGCGGATTGGAGGAGAGGCAAAAGGTAAAAAAAAAAAAAAAAGAGGAGAGAGAAAGAAGAAAAGAGAGAGAGAGATTTGGAGTGAGAGGGGAGGGGGAAGAGAAAAGAAATGAGCAAGTTTAAGTTTAAAAATTCTAAAAACTCACTTTTTATGTTTTTAAAGAATAGACTATATTTTTAAGTTAGTCTTGATTTCAGTTTTTGAAAATAATCCTACCAGACAAGTTTTTAAAGCTTAAAACTTGAAAATTGTTTTTGAGTTTAAAAAGTTGGATTCAAGTAGAGTACCAAACAGGCCCTAAGTGATTGGGTGTTTTTTTTTTATAGTAGATCTCATTAATCATAGCGAAGTACAGTGAAACATAATAGAAAGTTCGACAGGATGAGGCACAATCCTCCAAAAGTACATCAGTTAAAATGAAGTGATTGGGTGTTGTTTGAAGAAATGGAATTGGCAAATGAGTTCTAAAATTTTGGATTGCAAGTGGCAGTAAGTTGTATATGAGACTTCTACAAGTGACATGTTTTTGTCCCACTGGCACTCCCTCCTTTGTCATTACATAAATCTAATAATTCTAAAGTTGCCAAACAAGGTACTGTAAACATATGGAATTCGAAGGAGGTTTAGTTTGGCATTATTCTCGTATAAAAATAATCACTTTCAAACATTGCTATGGAGAATTAATCAACTGTGAAATAAATCAGTTTGACATTTGTTTACAATAATTAGTTTCCAAGTGTTTAGTAAATCTTGTGTAAAAGTGTTGTATGTGTGTTTGAGATGGAAATGGACTTGAAACCTAACACTATGTTTGGATGAAGGAAAAAGGAATTTTAACAAAAGTTGGAATTTATAAATTGACATGCACAAATTCCCTTGTTTGGATTCATAAACATACAAATTTAGGATTTCTGCGCGGAAAAAAAAAAACCTTTGAATTTGGGATCTCCAATTCTCAAGTTTAAATTCCATGTAAATAGTTGTCATTTTCAAATTTCTATAAGTGAGAGTTTAAAAGCAAAAAGTTTCGTATTCAAATTTGACACACCCCGTCCCGAAGGAGGGCGTGCTGGCCGTCACGTGAGAGTGACGTAACCATTTGCACAGTTCGGAAACTTTAAAATACCATTGCGAATTCTGTCAGAATACCGTTGGATTCCTCGTGGCCACCAAAGCTCTGCTCTAACTCGAACCTGGAGGGGCGCAAAACAAGGTGAGTGGGTCAGTAAAATAAGTCTTTCAAAATCTTTCCTTTATCAACATATATCTATCCCCTCACTGTAAAACCTGTATACTTTCTCAGAAAATAGCATATATAAATATATATAGCTTCAGAAGTCTCAAAATACCATTCTTCATCATTTTTCAAAGAAATATGCCATGCCATGCCAAAAACATAATATGGATGCATCAACATAAATCAGGTGAAATAATAAATCAACCGGAGACCCTGCAGTGGTCCTGTACGGCTGATTCTAAAGCTCAATATCCAATCCAGCCGGAGTCACCAACTGTGACCTGTACGGCACTGCCGGAGTCACCAACTGTGACCTGTACGGCACTACGCTGCACATGAGTCGGAACTACCTGTAGTAGTCTGTACGACTCGGATGGTGTAATAATACGCTCTAGTGCTTCTCTCATCAATCATCTGTGCACATAATCTAAGGTCACCTACTAGTCGGAACCGTCTCTAATGGTCTGTACGACTAGCATGTCGGAACCACCTCCAGTGGTCTGTACGACTAGCATCTACTTGGATCCAAGGTGAGCGTGTGATGCGGTGAATAACATAAGCACTAACACCAGGGGTGCAGGTTATGAGCTATCAACATAAATCACATCAAACAATTCAATGCACCAAATATAACTCACCTGATACTCACATGTGCGTCCGCAGCACCAATTCACATATATGCATCATATAATATCAATTCACATATCTCATATAAATTCTATGCATGGCATTTCAAATCACATGATTCATAGAATCTATGCATGGCATTTCAAAACATACTTTCATTTTAATTCAAATTCTGGGAAAACTCATTAAGTATATAGGCGTATAATGAAAACAAAACTGCCCACTCACTGGTATGTCGCAGGGTCGTAACCCCCGTGACGCCTCTGACTGCGCTCGTCCTCGGGGTAGATCTCACCTATATGCGAAACAACTATAAAAACGTTATTTTAAGCACATAACCAACAATTCGAAATAACTTCTCATAAAATGCTCAATTTTGGCGTATGAATATACCAACGCGATCTACACAACCTCACGAACATCGTGATATTTTTAAATAAATTTTTCTAGGGCCCACGCGCCCTCACGCGCCGGGGAGGCCACGGCCTCACGCTCCCCCCACGCGCATCATCTTCAACCTCCCGACGCCGGAACAGTGCCACCGGCGCCGGATTCTGGGCAACCCTGCAACTGCCCTTTTCTCACTCGTTTTTGCACCATTTTTCATAAAATTTTCACCAAAATGTCACAAATCATGAGAGGAAGAAGGCTATACCTCCTTGGAGCCTCAAAACCTTCCAAATCGCGTCGGGAAAATTTCACCAAAACCGGCCACCTTCGAACCTTGTGATCCCGACGTCCCAAACCTTCAAACGAAGCACTCCGAGCTTCGTGGGGACCTCCTTAAGCTCGTGGTAAGCTTGGATTGTCCTAAAATGCAACCATTTAAAAGTTGGTGAATAGTGACAATCACGGACCTCGTGATTTCAGCGTGAAAACGTATGAACCCTTACCTGAAATGGGTACCAATGGGTTCGTATGGTCTCTAGGAGTACGATGGTGGTCTCAACCACGTCGATCCGTGAAGGTTTGATAACCTTTGGGGTTGTCCGTACCTTTCGAAAGAGAAGGGAGAGAGAGACCGTGAGCATGCGGGAGAGAGAGAGAGAGAGTGAAAAAAATGAAGGTGTGTGGTCTACAAAAACCCCAACCACATAAAAATATTCCAAATTAATTTCCAACTATTTTTCCAAAACAAACTTAGGATAGGACAATAAAACCCAATGAAATGTCACATACCGTAGTAGATTCAAGGGCAATCCCGTCATTTCACATCCTCGATTAATTAATTCCGGGACGGGCTGTGACAAAATTCAATTGTTCTTTTAGGATAATCAAACAAAAAAATTCACAAACTTTAGAAAATAAAATTCCGTCATTTTGAAATTCCTTAGTAATCTTAAATTTTCTCATCCAAACAGTGTAATAGAAAATTCCAAAAATAAAAATAGCATAGTGCAAAATTTGATAACCATTTTATTTCATTTTTCAAATTTTTGAAAACTGAAATCTTATTTGGCAACTAGTTTTAGTATTAAAAAAAACTAAAAACTGAAATCTTGTGTGGTAGCTAAGTTAATAGATGTTACCTCCAAAGTTATTGACGTCTCTGCTATAATATTGGTCGATATCACTATTTTCTATCGTTGCTAAATTGTGACATTATAAGTGACACACCCCGTCCCAAGGAGGGCGTGCTAGCCGTCACGTGAGAGTGACGTAACTATGTGCACAGTGCGGAAACTAATAAGATAAATATAAATACACATTCAGAGCAAAAGGAACGTCTAGTTGCAGTCAAGGACAATGGCTAAACTATAACACCAGAAGGTGAATCCTACTTTTGTGAATTCTGTCAGAACTCCGTTTCTTCTCTCGTGGCCACCAAAACTCTGCTACCTAGAACCTGGAGGGGCGAAAAACAAAGTTGAGTGGGTCAGAAACAAATCCTTTTCAAAACCTTTTCTTTTCTCAAAAGTTATAACCCCTCGCCATAAAACCTGTAATAATTTCCCAGAAATAAATATATATACATATATACTCATCTCCAAACCATGCTCAGAAGTGGTGATATGCAAGGTATATGTCATGCCAAATATATCTCATCAAATTATATATCTATATCAGGTGACAACTCATCATATCTCATAACATGTTCACCGAGTGATCAGCTCGGCTGAACTATAGCTCATAATCAATCTCATCATCACATATAAAAATATATCCTGCACACGAGTCGGAACCACCTATAGTGGTCTGTACGACAAGATTGGGTGTAAATAAATGCGCTCTAGTACTACGATCACGTGAAGACTGTGCGCTAATCGCGGGTCACATGTGAGTCGGAACCACCTATAGTGGTCTGTACGACAGGACTATGCACCTAACTTGGATCCAAGGTGAGTGTACAGTGCGGGAGGTGAACATCACGTGAAGGACTATGCCCTGGCCCTGGGCAGGAGCACTAACACCGGGGTGCAGGTTTATGAGCTTTCAACACATTCCATTAATCATCAAATCATATAATCATTCTCTATCATCAATATATACTCACCTGATACTTACCTGTGCGTCCACAGCACCAATTACCATTATATGCAACTACTAATGCATGAATAAATAGATATATATACTTTGCATGGCATATCATATCGCATTTCATATCACATTTCGCTTAATTGATTTTCTGGGAGAAAT
The DNA here is from genome assembly GCA_024362995.1 of Heteromeles arbutifolia. Lineage (NCBI taxonomy): Eukaryota > Viridiplantae > Streptophyta > Magnoliopsida > Rosales > Rosaceae > Heteromeles > Heteromeles arbutifolia. Next base: position 23,823,910 of record JANCRC010000012.1, read on the forward strand.
CTCATTTATATAGGTATATACGGAAAACAATTGCCCACTCACAGATATGTCGAAGCGTCGCAACCCCCGAGCCTCGATTGATGGCGTTCGTCCTCAGGATAGGCCTCACCTATATGCATAATAACCGAAAAACGTTATTTAACGCACATAACCAACAATAGGTAATAACTTCTCATATATTGCTCAATTTAGGTATATGAATATACCACAGTGATCTACACAATCTCAGGATTATCCCTATATTTTTAAAATAATTTTCTGACCCTTCACGCGTCGCCACTCGCCGGCAAGTGCACGGCTACACGCGCGGCCACGCGCAGGGAACCCTGATGGAAACAGTAAACGACGTTAGGAATATTCCGTCATATACTAACAGAAGTTAACGACGTTACCTGACGCCGTTAGGAATATTCCGTCAACTCTGACGGAATATTCTTCCTTCTTCTCCGATGTACCTCGCCGGCGACCGCCGTCCGCCTCAGTCTGCAACTCGCCGGAAACTGGAAAAATTTCAAATCTTGATATCTCACTTATTTTTCATCCAAATTTCATGAAACCAGCACCAAATTGAAGCTCTTAACCTGTAGAACATTTCCTTACCTGTTTAAAGCCCCAAAGATCACGGGATCTCCCCGAAGAAATTCTAGAAAAACCGGCCAAACTGCAACTCGAGCTTCCCGACGTCCAAAACACTTCAACTTTCTTCCCCGAGCTTCGTGAGAGTGTCTAGAAGCTCTTTACGGTCTCAAAACTGGCTAAAACCTCCACGATTGAAAGTGTATGAACAGTACCTCACAAATGGGATCTCGGGTTCTTGGGTTTTTGAGGTTTTCACGTCCAACCACCACCACCAATCGACTCCTAAGCTTGCAAGGAGTTCAAAGGCACCACCCACGACGTTGATCTGTAAGGTTTAAAAGGGAGTTGAGGGCTACCCGTACGGTTGTACGGAAAAGGGAAAGAAATCCGAGAGAGAGAGAGGAGAGAGAGAGAGCATGGGAGAGAAGAGAGAGAAATGGTGTGGATGTGTGTGTGGTCCCAAAATACCCACCAATCAAAACCCTTTAATCTTTTAGTTCTAATTGGGTCCTATCAGTTAGGAATAGAACTAATTGGCCCAATTTTTTAACTCAAAATACAAACACACACCTGACGTTCAAGGGTAAATTCGTCTTTTCACATCCACTGTACAAATTTTTCGGGACGGGCTGTAACAATAAGTTTAAACACATAATATTTCATTTTTGTGATGCAAACTATGATATTCCAGTTATGATTAGTTGTTTTCTTTTTCTGGTATCTGGTTGGTATTACGAATTATTTATATAGTTTTTTTTTTTTTTTTTTTTTATCAATATTTATCTAGTTGTCAAACAATAAGACAAAACTCATGGTCTTGACTGTAAGAACTTTTGTAACTTTTGGTCTCAATCCCTCGTTCAAATATAACCTTAAGATTTATCTTTTGGCGGGAAAAGGTTGAATTTGGCAGTATCTTTCATTAGGTATACACTGGTTTATCAAGCCTAAGCAAAAATTCCAACAACTTGCAATTGCATTGCATTCACTCTAAGGTTGCATTCAAATATAGATAAAATACTTGGGTACTCACTAGTGAGTATTTACCTTTTGATTTTGTCTAATAATGAATTTACACATGTTTTGAAAAATAATGGGCATGTCATTAATTTATTAGGCTAAACCAGAAAGTGAATACCTAGTAGTATTCCTCTCCATCTGTAAATAAGAGTCTTAGGTTTGATTCTCACCAAAGGTGAATTTGGACCATATTATTACTAGCCCATTGTGAGGCTAATTCTACCACATCTTCTTAGTGTAGATAATATCGTTTGTATTAAAAAAAATAAAAATAAAAAATAAAAAAAGTAAACTAGAAAGTGAACACCTATCATTTTTTTAGAGATGCTAAGGTGTTCAATTTTTTTAGAGATGTTAGGTGTTCACTTTCTGGTTTTTATTTTATTTTATTTTTTGTTAGACTAAACTAGAAAGTGAGTACATAGACTACTCACTAGCGAGTGCTATGTATTATCTATCCTTCACGTATTATATTTCTGAGGTATGTTCCCATAAGAGAGCGATTCCTATTTTTTTTACAGGAAATTGGCTGGTTTGGTATTGCTATGCTTTGAAAAAAAAACTGCTTCAGTTGTGCTGTGAGAATAAGCTCATTTTTGCTGTTTCACGTTTTCAGTTTTTTTCATCCAAAACTATGAAAATAAGTTGTTTTTAAGTGTTTACCAAACACCTTTTTAAACTCAGCTTTTTTTTATACTCACTTTTTATAAAAGCAAATCAGTACCAAACCAATATTGAGACTAGTTGTGGTTCACTCCATGTTCTTTTACGATCTATACCGCCTGACCGTATTTACAAAATACTATGTAGGTCAATTCTTTGCGCACGATTAGATACCTCACTCATATTTGATTAGTCTAATCTTCTGCAAAAATGAAACGTAACTTGAAAAATAGAAAAATAGAGTTCAGAACTTCAGATAGCTGAAATTCAATGGGTTTATTACCAAACAAAAAACAAAGGTGAATATTTTGTCTAATGCTTCTTCGAGAAGGAGAAAAAAGAGATTATGCAATTTTGTGTGAGTGTATTATCCACGTTCAACACAACGCCAACCAGTTTGAGTTAATTACCATAAACAAATTGTGTTAAAATCGTAATTCAAATCGATGATTCCAAACGTCGCCAGTTGCTACCATAATTTGGGGAAAAAATTGAAATTTAGAGTTCATGTTCGAACCCTAATTTCATACAACATTTCATTTCGGTACATCTAATTTTCGTCGTTAATTCTCAGAGTTGGCAATTTAACTGAGGCCATTTTCCCCCTCATACAACGGCCATCAAACACTTCTTCCCTCAAAAGATCTTGAAAAGTAGGCCGCCGTGAGTGGCGAAGAAGGGAGCAAACACGAGGGACTCCACCGCCATGAGCTTAATAAGGATGTTGAGTGATGGCCCTGAGGTGTCCTTGAGTGGGTCTCCAATGGTGTCACCAATCACTGCTGCCTTGTGTGGGTCTGAACCCTTCGGCCCAAGGCTCCTTGCATGCTCTGAAGCACCAGCCTGACAACCAAACCCGAAAAAACCAAATTAACGAAATGATATGTTTCAAAATTTAAACAGATCAACAGGAAACTTAAGACCTCTTCCTACATTGGGAGGAGAAACACGACTTAGAATAAAGAATCAAATGTTTACCTCAATGTACTTCTTAGCATTGTCCCATGCACCGCCAGTGTTAGAAGCAGATATTGCTATCTGATAGACAAACAAATATATTCAAATCGGTTGATTCCGAAATTTCATATTGATTACTGGAAATAAATAAACCAGCAATCATAAATATGCCTAGTCATCGAAGTTCAACAATACCTGCACGCCGGAAACAAGGGAACCAGCCAGGACACCGGATAGGGTCTCCACGCCAAAGAATGTTCCAACAATGAGAGGTGTAAGAATGACAAGGGCACCTGGTGGAATCATCTCCTTGATGGATGCATCAGTGGAGATCTTGACGCAGGTAGCATAGTCGGGCTTAGCAGTACCCTCCATGAGACCTGGAATGGTATTGAACTGCCTGCGGACTTCCTCAACCATTTTTAGCGCTGCACTTCCCACACTCTTCATGGTCATGGCAGAGAACCAGTAAGGAAGCATTGCACCCACGATAAGTCCAATAAAGACCTTTGGGGTTAAGACATCAACGGTTGAGATTGCTGTACGACTCACAAAGGCGCCAAAAAGAGCCAAAGACACCAGAGCAGCAGATCCAATGGCAAATCCCTACAATAAAATAATTCATTGATCAATCAGAAAGACCCTTTCACTGTGAAGTCAGGAAAAAAATAGAAACATCCAAGCACATCATATCTCTCATAGGAGGGCATTTTGAGTTAGCTAAGCACTGTAAAAGTAGGTTCCATAAAGACGAGCCAAAGGAAAACAAACACGAAGCAGTAATAAACAAAGACCGTTATACTAAATATGGCAGTATTAGCTGATCAAGTTCCTGAATTACTAGCACTGCCGATAACAGTGGCAATATATAGATTCAAATTTAACTGTAGGACTTTGCAGTCAACTTTCAAAACACAAGGGCATACTTTTTTTTAGAGAAAACAAAAACAGTATACCATGTTATTGGTGTGTTTTTCAACTTCAGAAACAGGCCAAACAGAAGAAAACTGGTATCTAAATCACACTGAAGGTAAAAGGTAAAAGGTAAAAGGCACGGTACACTCTGAAAGTACGTCAATTATACCTTTCCAACAGCTGCAGTGGTATTCCCAGCAGCATCAAGAGCATCAGTTCTCTCACGGATTCTATGGCTCATGCCAGCCATTTCAGCAATGCCTCCAGCATTGTCACTGATGGGCCCATAAGCATCAATGGCCAACCCAGTAGCAATGGTGCTCAGCATCCCAAGTGCAGCCACTGCAATGCCATACATAGCAGCAAAGCTAAAACTAACGTAAATACTGACTGCAATAGCAAAAATTGGAATGACGACTGATTTGTATCCCAGAGCAAGCCCAAAGATAACATTGGTGGCAGCACCAGTCCTGCAGGAATCAGCAACATCTTGCACCGGGCTGTGAACAACATAAAAGGATGAGTCAAGACAGGATGTGAAAGTAGTAAAAAGGGGCAGTATTGTCAAGTATATTTAGTACCTGAATGCATTGCTAGTATAATACTCGGTGACGAACCCAATAATGAGTCCAGCCCAAAGACCAACAGCCACACACAAGAACAATTGCCTGCAAAGCCAAATTACATCAATGACAAACAACATGCCAACTCAATTGATAGCTCATCCATGGTACTCAACATAAACAAATCAAGAGTAATTACAACTTGATAGACCAAGCGCTAGTAATAAAATAAACCTTAATTTTGTGGTTTGGCAATTAAAGGAAACACGTGTCTGAACTTACACAGAACTTACCAGTTTTTAACAACTTTCTGAACTCCAAAATTGAAAATTGTGAAGGATGATGGCAGAGCAATCCAGCTTACAATTGCAATTCCAATAGTCATGAGAACAGTGGAGATGATAAGCTGCTTTTTCAAAGCTGGTTCAATTTCCTTGACAGCCTTGATCTCAAAGAAATCGGTGGCAAAAAGGGTTGTGATTAAACAAACAATGATGCCAACAGAACTGACGAGGAGAGGATACAACATAGAGGTGAACTCATGGTTGATTCCAAATGAGGAAATGGAAGCAACAACCAGGGCAGCACAAGATGATTCGGCATATGAGCCAAAAAGATCAGATCCCATACCAGCAATATCCCCAACATTGTCACCAACATTGTCAGCAATCACCTGAAAGTTAAACCAAAAACTTGAATGTCAAAACCCCATTATTATATCCCAAGAACAAAATTTAAGAGTAAAATTGATATCGCTTACAGCTGGGTTTCTTGGGTCATCTTCAGGAATGTTTCTTTCAACCTTTCCTACCAGGTCAGCCCCAACATCAGCAGCCTTGGTATAGATACCACCACCGACTCTCCCAAAGAGAGCCATGGATGATCCACCGAGACCATAGCCAGTAATGGACTCAAAAAGTCCTTCCCAGTCATCACCATAGTACAGCTTAAAGAGATTGATAGTAATGAAAAGTACCAAAAGACCATTTGCGGCAAGGAGAAAACCCATAACTGCACCAGACCTAAATGCAGTAATAAAGGCCTTCCCAACACCTTTTCTGGCTTCCAATGTTGTCCTAGCATTGGCATAAGTGGCAATTTTCATGCCAAGAAAACCGGACAGAACAGAGGTAATACCACCAAGTACAAAAGCTACAGTGCTGAAAATTGCAGTTGCAAGTGCTGGCTTGCAGGTCTTTTCGGCATCATACGTGCAGGGCTTGCTCTTTGTGCTGAAACCCTCCACAGACCCAAGGAAGAGGAAGATCAGAATTGCAAAGACAACCATGAAGACCCCAACATACTGATACATAGTGAAAAGAAAGGATGTTGAACCTGTACAGCCATGCATACGGAGCCTTATTAATAAAATGGAGACTATATAAAAAGCTACTAAAATCTGCCTGCAGTATTAACACATCTAGAAATACCTTATTTTCTAACAGCATAACACTGTCTGAGCATACACTTGGATTATGAACATCTAAATAAACCCAAACTTGAAAAACCAAAAACACAAAAAAGGTAAAGGACCAAAAAGCTGGAATAAGCAGTGTCTCACCCTATCAGTGCTAGAAAAATAAAAGTAGTAGTCCATCGCTCCATATTAAATGTTGTTCTCAAGTTACTAATCAAATCGATGCACAAACCCAACTTCTCATTTTATACATTTATCATGTCCACTCACATAACTGTGTGTTCTGTTAAATTTTATAATATGTTCCACCATTCATGACATATATATTTCGTTTGTGATCTATACTTTAAATAGTGAGAATACCATCCTTAAAACGCATACTTTGTTCAACTGCATTAACATGCTAAATACCAAAATTTCGAGATCTATGCTGCTGCCAAATTGCTAAATTGTAGGAAAAATAATGTAACTCGCTACGTATCATTGTATGATAATTCAAATCAGGAAATATAAAAAAAAAACTTTTATTCATAAACAAAAATCAAATAAATTATAAACCCGACAACAACACAGTACCCATAAAACAAGAAAGTAAAAATAACCTTAACTTTATACTGTAAGATGCCCAACCACATGCTACAAGATATTGCTCACGTGCGAGACACGTGCTGTGCACATACTAATAACAATACAGATAGCACCCAAAAAAGCAAATGACTGTATTGACATAGGACAAATTTATTAACTGCCATTTATCACAATAACAAGAAGACTGAGAAGATAAAGCTGTGTTATTAGTATTAGGATATTCTTCCCAGTATAACACTGGATCTGGATAATTAAAATAAACATTAAAAAATTAAACAATCTGTTTAACAAAACGCAAAAGCAAACCTCGAAGAAGACCCAACTCAGAGTCAGATATGTAATCCAAAGCTCAAAACTTGAGCTAACATAAACCCTAGAATTCCATGGATATCCATTCATCTTTATCATTGTTTGGCTGCCGAGAAATTGCAATGACAAATTTTATCTTTTATTAGAGTAGGATTTGAGCACTCAAACTAAGTTTAAACTGACAATTGAATTGAACTACTAATTATCTTCCGTCCAATTTCTCCTTGTTTCTCACCAACCAACCGCTAGCTAAGAGCTGTAAATTATGAATTTTCCTTTCATTTCGTGCGGTTTCTGAGCAAACAAACAAACAGTCTAAAGCTCCTGCACTGTTGGAGGTAACAAAAATATCTCAACAATGTCAAAAATCCCAGAGAACCACCAGATCTAACAAAAAGCTCAAAAGATCTAAACCAAGCTCAGAAATTTAAGCTCTACCTTCAGAGATAGCGTTCTGTATCTCAGCGCACTTAGCGACGACGTTTGGGTCATTCAAGCCTTCCTCCTCCTCAATTAGGTAGTCATTGTAGCCGTTCTTGTTACTGTTGGGGCCGGGCGGCGGCACGTGGGGCTCGGGCGTGACCTTCACGCGCGAGACCAGGTACCACTGGACGAGCGAGAACACGATCCCCACGACGGCGGCGACGGGGATCACAATCTCCGTCGCGAGGGTTGAGAGAAGAACCGCCGGAACCCTAGCTTCGCTGGTGTCTCTACGCCGGGGAAATTAGAAGAGAAAAGAGAGACTCTTCGAGCTTCGGAGAGTGAAAAAACAGATGAGAGGATAGAGAGCCTTCCGCGAGAGGCTCAGGTGGATTTTATACTCGGAGAAATGAGGGAGATCAAATATTCGAGGAGCATAAAGGCAAGGATGATGTGTGATGCGACCATATGGTATCTGTAGGGTCGGAAATCTGGACCGTTGTTTGGGATTCGTGTTGTTTGATTGGACGGTGGTATTGAGGTGTGTGGGGACAGCGGTGGATGATAAAGCGGGAAGGGGGTAATGCACCACTCTAATGGCGCGTTTACTAATCCGTAATCAAATTGAGAGGAATTAGATTGAAGGAGAATTGGATTGAGGAGGAATTGAAATGAGGTGGAATCAGAATCAGATTCCTGTTGAAGTTGTTTACTAAAACTGTCTGGAATCGGAGTACGAATGATGTTGAGTCCATATAAATTGTTTACTAATTCACTTCAATCGGAATGAAAACTAAGTTGATTACTATATTGCCCTTACATAAATAAATTATTTTCATACTAATTAATTTAATTTAATTCTTAATTAAATTTATATAATAAAATTCATCTATATAAGCATATATAAATAGGTTTTATTTATTTATTAAAAGATGACAAGAATGATGTTGAGTCTATATAAGTTATTTTCTAATTCACTTTAATCGGAATGAAAACTAAGTTGATGACTAAATTGTCTTTACATAAATAAATTATTTTCATACTAATTAATTAAATTAAATTCTTAATTAAATTTATATAATAAAATTATCTATATAAAAATATATAAATAGGTTTTATTTATTTATTAAAAATGACATAATGAGTGTCAAATGAAGGGCAATGTTGGAATAATAAGAAACAAGTGAGGGCATAATAGGAATAAAAGATGCATTCCTGATTCCCTTACCCTTAAGGAATTCAAATACCTCACAAAACTAGAGAATCCCATTCCTCCAATTTCAGGAATTGGATTCCTTGTTTCGTGTGGGGTCCACTACTTTTTTGATTCCTTAATATTTAGTAAACACCGGAGTACTCCGTAATCGAAATTCAATTCCCTTTCTTTATTCCGATTACCCTTACGTAAACGTGCCATAAGAGTAGTTCCACCCCTAAAAAAATGTGTCAGCATCCAACCTATTTAATCCACTCGGTGAATAATGATAGACCCAAATGAACAGTAATAGGCCAAATGCATATACATCCCTAACAAAAAATAGCCTAGTCAATTTTATTAAAATATTATTATTTTTTATTATAAAATAATAATAATAAAAAATATTTTATAAAATGAGAAGAGAGCCTAGTCATATAATCCTCATTCGCATTTCCTCCGCTGAGATTCCCCCATCTCTCTCCAATTTCTTCCATCAAAACCTATAAAAGAACATCTTTCCCGATTTCAATTTCTCAACTTCTCATTTTCTTTCTCGATTATTGTCAAAACCCTAGATTATTGAAAGCTCATAAATTGTGGGCAAAGGAGGTTGTGCAGATCTGATTGAGGACGTTCATAGACCAATTGCTTGGAACCCAAAAGAAAATTTAAAGAATTAAACTTTGATTTGATTTATTTCTTTACCGGTGGGAGGTTGAAGGTTGTGGGAAGAGCTGGCTTCGGCATCGACAACGTGGATCTGGTTGTGGCGACTGAGTTCGGGTGCTTAGTGGTGAACACCCCCATGGCCAACACCGTCGCGGTCGCCGAGCACAGGATTGCTCACGTCAGATGGCTCGGCTTCTGGGTCAGTCTATTCTAGGCTATTCTCTTGCCTGGCTTTGGTTGGGTACCAGCCTATTAGGTTGGTGGAGTGATTTGGCTGGGGGCCAGCCTGTTTTGGGTGCTGGGTGCCGGGCAATCCACTCCCGGTGGACTTGCTCCAAGATCTCTATTAAAACTTAAAAAAATTTACTTAGAAAATAAAAATTTAAGTTTTAACTCATAAATAGTTTTTCTGCCATAGATTATTAAAAATAAATTTAGGATAATTGTTTTCTAAAAGTAACTTTAAAAAAAATAAAAATTATGTAGACTATCCTAATTTAATTTTATGAACATTTTAATATATAAATATTTAAATTTCGATAAATATTGAAAAATCATTAAACAGACACCATGAATGACACACCTCGACCCAGAATGTCCACCTAGACTCCGAATCGAGCTGTGTTGGCCGACACTAGGAGGGTGACGAAGCCATAAAGTGTAATGGTGTGGAAAAATGTGAGTAAATTTAAACCTTAAAGTGCCCAAGTGTAAGAGTGCGCTAGTGAGCAGGAATGAACTCATTCCACACGTGATGTCAAAGCACAAGTAAAGTACAGTAGAGTAGATTGAGAATTATACCATCGAAGGTAACCTCCTATACCAAGATTTGCCAAGAATCCTCGTCGATACAAAAACTCAGCTACTAAAACCTGGAGGGGCAAAAAACAAGGGTGAGTGGGCCTAAAAATAAAACTTTGTAAAACCTTTTCGAAAACATAATAACCCCTCGCCATAAAACAAGTATAGTTTCCAAAATATACATACTACGTATAGTATGAAAATACTTACCGTAGCCTACAATATCTCAAGAATTCAATACATTACAATATTTCGTAAATAAACATCTAACGTCCGGTAATCACATAATCTCGCATAAATAAACATATCATATCGAGTGCTCATCGACATATGCTGACACACGAGTTCATGTAGAGATATTCTAACATGAACAGGACTAGGTGTAATAATGATATACGCTATAGTACTACAATCACGTGAAGATTGGCGCTATGCGCATCACATACGAGTCCTAAATGCCTATAGCAATCTAGGATAGGATTGGCACCTACAATGGATCCAAAGTGAACGTACGGTGCTATGTAAACATACACGTGAAATACTAGCCCTGGCCCTGGCGAGTATTAACATCGGTGCAGCAACGATGAGCAGATAACGTAAACAAATCATACAACGATAAATCAATAATTTACGTCGACATAATACTATTCACTGTCGTAAATATAAATAAGGCATCCGGTAAAAATGTGCATACATGTGCATCTCGTAGGATTCATAATAATCTCATAATTTCAATCATCGCGACAATTCTTATAACGTCAATTTAATTATGGCAATCACGTAGGAACTTCGTTATTAGATGTTTATATGGAAACTAAACAAGTATGTATGTACTATATATAAAAGAAAAAACCCACTCACACATACTTGCAAAGTCGTAGCTGTTCGAGCTAAAAAAGTCGGAGTCTCCGATAGTAATTGCATTTAAGCATGATATTGGGACCCATTAGTAAAAATCAACTTAAATGATCAAATTTGGGAAAACAGAGTGCGGATTAGGAATCAGAGTGTCGAAATACGCTAAGAAGGGTCCCAGATAAATTTCGTAAAAAGTCAACGGTCAACCCTAAAAAGTCAACTGAGCCGCCCCGGTGGTCAACTACGTTAAAATTTTGGAATTTCACTAAATGGATGTCAAAAATGGACACGGGAAAAAACCTACTCACAGATACTTGCGAAGTCGCAGCTGTTCGAGCTAAAAAATCGGAGTCTCCGATAATAATCGCATCTAAGCATGATATTGGGACCCATTAGTAAAACTCAACTTAAATGATCAAATTTGGGAAAATGGAGTGCGGATTAGGAATCAGAGTGTCGAAATACGCTAAGAAGGGTCCCGGATAAATTTCGTAAAAAGTCAACGGTCAACCCTAAAAAGTCAACCGAGCCGCCCTGGTGGTCAACTACGTTAAAATTTTGGAATTTCACCAAATGGATGTCAAAAACAGACACGGGGCGTCGAAATTAGCCTAGGAGAGCTTCCAAGAAAATTTCGAAAAAAAGACAACATAAGGAATCTTCCACAGAATATTCCAGATCCATTTAGGAACTGGGCCGACCAAATCCTGGGTCAACGGCCCAATGGTTTGGGCTGGGTTTGGGCTTGGGCCCCTTTTTTGTTTTTCTTCTTCTTCTTCTTCTTCTTCTTCGGCTGGTTGCTGTTCCAACCGCCGAAATTTGAGAATCTTGGCCGGGGAACTTTCCCAGCTCCACCTAGCTTTGAAACTCAACAAAAACTAGCAATATAATATACCAATTTGAAGCTCGAAAGGAGAGGAAGAGAAATATACCAACATGGGGTCATACCGTGGTTGGCAAACGGCTCGAAGCCACCGGATCTCTTGTCGGAAAACTAGGTTAATTTTCAAGGGTGTTTTCTGCATTAAAATGTAACCAAAACATCTCAAATTTACCCTAATCATACACCAAACAAGATTTAAGAAATCTTTGGGTGGTTTTCGAGGCTCACCTTGGCCGGGAACAGTAAGAAATCGCCGGAGATAATTTTGAACAATGCGGTGCCACTGTCCGGAGAGAAAAGGGAGAAAGTGACAGTCCAAGGCTTGGATTTTCGTCTATAGTTCGGGTTGTGACGCTCGCCGGAGGGAGTGGCGAGTGATGGTGCAGTGGTTACAGTTATGGGGTGCTCGGCGAGAAAGAGTGACAGAGAGTTAAAGGGCAAGAGAGTAGAGAGAGAGAGTCTGAGAGAGAGCTGAAAGAGATGGGAGAAAGGTCCGGTTGTGTTAGAGAAAAGAAAACACATGGCAAAAAATGAAAGGAGAGCATGGGTGAGTGTGGGCCCCACTGGTCGAAGATATTAATAAAATAATAAAAATATCCCATAAAAATATAAAAATAATGATATAATAATATAAAATTTTGAATAAATATATAAAATAGTAATTTCTACAAAAGTATTTTTCGAATTCGTAGTTTCGTAAAACCTCCATCGTAACTTCGATTTCGATTCCACTTGCACCTATGTGTTCGTACCGTCGAGTGTTTTGAAAATACAATAAAATAATAACTTGAACACGTCACGAAATGACGGTCAACAAAAGTAAACAATCTCGTCTCTAAGGCATTTTCGTCAATTCACTCTCTTGACATTAATAAAATTGTAAAATTAGGGAGGGGTTGTGTAACATCCCAGATCACCCAGGGGAGTGATCCTTAAATGTATATTCAGTGATCCTTAAATGTATATTCCCATCCCTACCTAGCATGAGGCCTTTTGGGAGCTCACTGGCTTCGGGTTCCATCGGAACTCCGAAGTTAAGCGAGAAGGGGGCTAGAGCACTCCCATGATGGGTGACCCACTAGGAAGTTGCTTGTGAGTTCCCAGAAACAAAACCGTGAGGGCGTGGTCGAGGCCCAAAGTGGACAATATCGTGCTATGGTGGTGGAGTAGGCCCGGGAAGTGATCCGCCCCGGGCCGGGATGTGACAAATTGGTATCAGAGCCAATCCCTGGCCGGAAGTGTGCCGACGAGGACGTCGGGCCCCTAAGGGGGGGTGGATTGTAACATCCCACATCGCCCAGGGGAGTGATCCTTAAATGTACTAGCATGAGACCTTTTGGGAGCTCACTGGCTTCGGGTTCTGTAGGAACTCCGAAGTTAAGCGAGAAGGGGCCCAGAGCACTCCCAAGATGGGTGACCCACTGGGAAGTTGCTCATGAGTTCCCAGAAACAAAACCGTGAGGGCGTGGTCAGGGCCCAAAGCGGACAATATCGTGCTACGGTGGTGGAGCGGGCCTGGGAAGTGGTCCACCCCAGGCCGGGATGTGACAGGTTGTCACAATGAAACTCGTGGAAAAAATATGAAACACATGGAAGAATTTTTTTTATTATTTTAGCTGTTGGATATAAATTTGAACTATTGGATTTTTTTTTACCGTTAGATTTGATTATATTAGATATTAGCTGTTAGATTCAATGAATTTATAAATATAAAACTAAAAAGAATACACATATATAGTGGGCCAACCCACTAACACAGAGGAATCCTAGGCTAAATTTGCCTCAAAAATGTGTTTTGGGTTAGATCTCATATTTGGCCCAAGGGTTGGAGTAATTGGGGTAGGTTTAGAATCTAAAATTTGAGTTTTATTTCAAAGGTTGGAGTATGTCTAAGTGGTGGTAATGCACCAGATTTGAATCCATCTGGATCCTATCCGTTTATCGTACATTATGCGGCTAGAAACCATTTTGATTTTTTTTATATTTAAATTAAACACAAATAGTACTTAACAAAAGTTGACCGTAAGATATACAATAAACAGATAGGATGTAAGTATCTGGAGAGGATCCTTATTCGTAATGCACCATCTTATTATTTCTTCGATAAGTTTAAATTTTGAAATTTATACGATATAGATCTTGAAATTTACACATACATAAAATTAATAAATATGGTAACTAGCATATTTTTGACAATATTCCAAAAATAAAGGTTCATTGCATATTTTCGACGCATAGATGTCGGAATCACTTTTATTTCGCGTTTACTAATCCGTAATCAGATTGAGAGGAATTGGATCAATGAGGAATTTGATTGAGGAGGAATTGAGATGAGGTGGAATTAGAATCAGATTCCTGTTGAAGTTGTTTACTAAAACTGTATGGAATCGGAGTAGGAATGATGTTGAGTCCATATAAGTTATTTACTTATTTAGTTGAATCGGAATGAAAACTAAGTTGATTACTATATTGCCCTTACATAAATAAATTATTTTCATATAAAGTGATTGGAATTGATTTATATTTCATATCATATTAATTCATAAAATAATTGAAGAAGTTCTTAAGGTAATATTTATATAAATAAAAAAATAAAAAAACCAGCATCTCATCCCCTTCCTCCCGATGTCCTAGCATCCTCATCTCCTCCCTTTTCTTCAATCCTATCTTTCCCTAACCCCCACAGCCTTCCCACGACCTCCCATATTCACAGGTCCTCCACTCCTCCTCCCTTCCATCCATATCCTTTTCTTCCCTAGCCCCCACAACCATCTCACCACCTCCCGAATTCGCAGATTCACATGCATCCTCCCGAATTCGCAGATTCACATGCATCCTCATCTGTCTCTCTCGTTCTTAAATTCTACAAGTGACAAGGAGAACTGGGGTTCGGGTGTGGCCGGAGCCAACGCTTCTCCTAGGAAAATTGGTGAGACAGGAGAATAGAGTGATATGGGTATCTCTGTTGGATTTATATGGGTATCTCTGTTGGATTTATATGGGTATCTCTGTTGGATTTGGCGATGAAGTTTGTAAGGCTGTTTTGAAATTAAGAAAATAAATTACGGTAATTTTGGAACAGAACTTTGATTCCTGAGGACTCCCCTTCAAGGAATCCAAATACCAAGTATTATTAGAGAATCCGACTCCAGGAGTCTGATTCCAGAAATGAGCTGGGTCCCACCCCATTCCCCCCCACCCCCCATTTTCATTCCTCTGGTGGTAGTAAACACTTGAATTCCTCAAATTGTATGCAATTCCCATTCCCCACGCCCCACTCCCCACTCCCCATTCGTAAACACGACCTTACTCTATTCCTTTTCAGTGATGGGTTGATTGTTGTTGCCATATTTTTGAGCAAGGTATAGCTGCTTTGCAGCCACAGGATTCACGATGTACCCAGTTGAGATTTAACCTTGTGATACAATGACATCTCATCCAATGGTTCAACGTATTCCTCATGAAACGGGCATCTCATCCTCATAGCGTTTGTATTTTATATCTTTATATGAGGACAGAAAAACTGAACTCGTGACTTTATAAATAAATGCTTTTAATCAAGTTAGTATTGTTATTAAAATGGCATAATATTGAATAAAAGATAGACTTCTTTAGTACACGTGAGAATAACTTGCTTATACCGGGAGTAAAGTATATCAAGTGAATGATGACATATTCTTATGAAAAAATAATAAACATACAGCTTTTTTTCTCAACATATTCTTGTTTAATCTTGTTTGTTGTTTCCATATGGTCAATGACACACCCCGACCTGAGAATCAGGACGTGCTGGCCATCACAAGCGTGACGTAACCATAAATGCAATGCGGAAGCGATAAGGTAAGAGAATTACGAATGACTAAAAACCGAATACTAGCAGTACTATCCAAATGACATGCTAGAGAGAATTTAAGTGCGGAAAACAACGATCAGAGCATAAGATTCTAAGTGCAGTCAAGTAGGACAGTTACTAAATTACAACACCCGAAGGTGAGTCCTACATTTGTGAAGTCTGTCAGAACAACCGTGGGAATCCTCGTGAGCCACCAAGCACTTTTAACTATAACCTGGAGGGGCGTAAAACAAAGCTGAGTGGGTCAATAAAACAAAGTTTCTCGAAAATATCTCATTTATCAACATATATAACCCCTCACTGTAAAACCTGTATACTTTCCCAGAAAATAGCATATAAACATATGTATATCACCATATTCTCAAATCATAACTCAAAATCGGTATTATGAAAGTATGCCATGCCATATGCATCAATAACATAATGAAGAATACGCAAATATATCAGGTAGAATAATAAATCAGCAGGAGACCCTGCAGTGGTCCTGTACGGCTAATCATGTAGCTCAATACCTATGCCTGCACACGAGTCGGAACCATTAAAATGGTCTGTACGACAGGACTTGGTGTAATAATACGCTCTAGTGCAATTCTCATCAAACAGTTGTGCGAATAATCGCAGGTTACCTATGAGTTGGAACCACAGAAGTGGTCTGTACGACAGGACTTACACCTACTTGGATCCAAGGGAGCGTGCGGTGTGGGAGGTGAATATCAGCATAAACACTAACACCGGGGTGCAGGTTATGAGCTCTCAACACAATTTATAATTTTACACAATATAACTCACCTGATACTTACCTGTGCGTCCACCGCATCATTTCATACATATGCATCATATACCAATTCATATATTTCATATCAATTCTATGCATGGCATTTTAAAACATACTTTCATTTAAATTCGATTTCTGGGAAAATCAGTAAGTATATAGGTATATAACGAAAACAACTGCCCACTCACTGGTATGTCGAAGGGTCGTAACCCCCGTGTCGCCTTTGATTGTGCTCATCCTCGGGATAGGTCTCACCTGTATGCAAAATAACTATAATAACGTTATTTAGAGCACATAACTAACAATACAAAATAACTTCTCATACGATGCTCAATTGGGGTGTTTGAATATACCAATGTGATCTACACAACCTCACAAACATCCCCATATTTTTAGAATTATTTTTGGACCTGTCACGCGCCCCCACGCGCCAGAAATGGCACGGACCTACGCGCCCCCACGCGCGGTCACGTGCCAGGCACACTGACAGCTTCTTAAACGGCGTTATGAATATTCCGTCAACTCCTAACGAAAATCGTTAAACTTAACTAACGGCGTCAGTATATTCCGTCCAAATTGACGGAATATTCTGTCTTATTCTCCGGCGACTCGTCGGTCGCTGGTGACTTCGCCGGTTTCTGGGGAATTTTTCCAACTATGGTTTCTCGCTCGTTTTTCGTCCATTTTTCATGAATTTGGTACCAAAATGAAGCTCTAAGCACGTAGAACACATCCAAACAAGTTTCAAGGCTTGAAAACCACTAGAATTTACCTGAAGAAGCTCGATAGTTAGGCAAACTTTAAAAATCTTCTATCTCGGTCCTCCGACGTCCAAACTCTACCAACGAAGTACCCCGAGGCTCGTGAGGACCTCCTTAAGCTCACTGTGAGCTTGAAATTCCCTGAAATACAAGGTTTTACGTGTGCATGAACAGTGCACATTTTCGGGGTTAGGGTTTCACGACGATTCCGAGGGTCTTAAGTTCCAAAAATGGTACCAAATAACTCAGGAGGTTGTAAGGATCAAGAAACTCACCTTTTTGACGTCGATCTGTGAAGAAATGGACAAGTTCAAACTTCGTCCGTACGTGTACAGTGCACGGGAAGAAGAAAACCGAAAGGGGAGAGAGAGGAAGTCCACGGAAGAGAGAGAGATATAGTAAGTTTGAGTGTGTGTGGTCCTCCTAAGTCCCTAACCACATAAAAATAAACCAAAGTCTAAGTTCCAAAATAATTTCCAACAACTTAGGAGTATAACTTAATAACCAAATACAAATGTCACACACACCTTAGCAACCTTTAGGGCAATCCCGTGTTTTCACGTCCTCGATAGTAATAATTTCGGGACGGGCTGTGACAATCTACCCTCCTTATAGAATTTTGTCCTGGAAATTCATACAACCAATCAAACCACTAATACTCATAGAACAACCTCGGATACATCTCTCTCATTCGATCTTCGGTCTCCCAAGTAGCTTCTTCCACTGAGTGGTTCCTCCACAATACTTTCACCAAGCTATTATTCCTTAAAACCTTGTCTTTCCAATCTAAGATAGTCACCTGTTCCTCATCATACGTCAAATCCGAATTAATCTCCAAAGGTTGAGGAGGAATCACATGTGAAGGATCTGAAACATAATGTCGAAGTATCGAGACATGAAACACATTATGCACCTTGGATAACTCTGGAGGCAACTCTAGCATGTAGGCAACTTCACCAATCCTTTCGGTGATCACATAAGGTCCTATGTACCTAGGACTTAACTTGCCTTTCTTTCCAAATCGTACCACACCTCTCCAAGGTGATAATTTCAAAAATACCAAATCACCTACATTATAAACCCGATCAGTGGCATGTCTATCCGCCAAACTCTTTTGTCGATCTTGGGCCGCTTTCAAGTTAGATTTAATCACCTGAACATTCTGAGTAGTCTCCTCCACTATCTCAGGGCCTACCAAAGCTCGTTCACCTACTTCTGACCAACACAAGGGTGTACTGCAAGCTCTACCATAAAGTGCCTCAAAAGGTGACATACCAATACTCGAATGAAAACTATTATTGTAGGCAAATTCCATCAAATCTAAGCGACCATGCCAAGAATCACCAAACTGCAACACTGAAGATCTTAGCATATCTTCCAGCGTCTGAATGGTCCTCTCTGATTGACCATCTGTTTGAGGATGATAAGTCGTGCTGTAAAGCAATCTCGTACCAAGAGCTTCTTGAAAAGCTACCTAAAACTTAGAAGTAAATCTTGGGTCTCGATCAGAAATAATATTCACTGGAACTCCATGATACTTCACAATCTTCCTAATGAACAATTTAGCCAATTTGTTCAGAGGATACTTCTCCCTCACTGGAATGAAGTGCGCTGACTTGGTAAGCCGATCCACGACCACCCAAACACCATCAAAACCATTATGCGTACGTGGAAGCTTATACACAAAATCCATAATGATATTTTCCCACTTCCACTGAGGAACGGGAAGCGGCTGCATCAACCCAAATAGTTTTTTCCTTTCTGCTTTGACCTGTTGACAGCCGATACACCTACTTACATATTCTAAAATTTCCCTTTTCATACCCGGCCAATAATAAAATGGTCGAATGGTATGATACATCTTAGTTCCTCCTGGATGCATGGCATAAGCCGAAGAATGTGCTTCATCCAAAATTCCTTTCTTTAATTCCTCATTATTTGGCACATACATCCTATTCTCTTGCATAAGCATACCGTCTGATTCCCTGATTCTGAAATCTTTCTTCTTACCTCTCTCAACAGCCTCAATTATATCCTGAGATTCCTCATCATTCACATGAGCTTCACGCACACGATCAACCAAAATTGGCCTGACTTGGAAATTGGCAAGAAATGCTTCCATTTGATCTTCCATTTCCAACTTTACTCCAGTAGACCTCAAATCTGCAAGAAGAGGGACACGACAAGCATACAAAGCATTAAGTCGGCCTTGAGGTTTCCTACTCAGTGCATCAACTACTACATTTGCACGACCAGGATGATACTCAATCGTGCAGTCATAATCACTTAGTAACTCTAACCATTTTCCCTGACGAAGATTAAGATCATGCTGAGTAAAAAGATACTGAAGGCTCTTATGATCTGTGAAGATCTTACATTTCTCACCATAGAGATAATGCCTCCAAATCTTCAAAGCAAAGACAATGGCTGCCAACTCAAGGTCGTGAGTAGGATAATTCATTTCATGGACCTTCAACTGCCGAGCAGCATAGGCAATCACTTTATTATGCTGCATTAGAACACATCCCAAACCATTCAATGAAGCATCACTGTAAATCTCAAAGTTACCACTATTATCAGGAAGTACCAATACAGGTGCATGAGTGAGACAATACTTTAACCGCTGGAAACTCTTCTCACAATTATCATCCCACTCGGACTTAACATCTTTCCTGGTTAACCTCGTTAGCGGTAAAGCAATCATAGAAAAATCTTGGACGAATCGTCAATAGTATCCTGCTAGACCAAGGAAACTCTATACCTCAGTGACGGTTCGTGGTTGCTCCCAATTCTCCACTGGTGCTATCTTTTGAGGGTCTACTTGAATTCCTTATGCCGATACCACATGCCCCAAAAATGCTACTTGATTCAACCAAAACTGGCATTTACTAAACTTGGCATACAACCGATGTTCCCTCAATTTCTCTAACACCAAATGAAGATGTCGAATATGCTCTTTCGACTTAGAGTATACCAGAATGTCATTGATGAAAACAATGACAAACCTATCAAGATATTGCTGGAATACTTCATTCATCAACCTCATAAAAGCTGCTGGTGCATTAGTTAATCCAAATGGCATCACCAAAAACTCATAATGTCCATAACGGGTCCTAAAAGCCGTTTTAAAGACCTCCTCATCTTTGATCTTCAACTGATAGTAGCCCGATCTCAAATCAATCTTAGAGAATACACACGCACCTTTAAGCTGATCAAACAAATCATCAATACGAGGCAATGGATAACGGTTTTTAATCGTTACCCGATTCGGTTGCCTGTAATCAATACATAATCTCAGAGTTCCATCTTTCTTTTTCACAAACAATACTGGGGCTCCCCAAGGTGAAGTACTAGGTTGAATAAAACCTTTATCAGTTAATTCCTGCAACTGAATTTTCAACTTTCTCAATTTAGCCGGAGCCATTCTATATGGAGTCAAAGATATAGGGTCCGTACCTGGAAGCAAATCAATAGAAAAATCCACATCTCTGTCGGGCGGCAATCCAGGTAGATCGTCAGGAAATACATCAGGTTAATGCCAGACTACTCCAATTTCCTCCATGCTACTACGAGCAACATCATTTAACACCACATGTGCTAAGTATCCTTGACAACCTTTCGATAACAACTTGTTTGCCCTCATGGCAGAAATAACACCATGCCTCACCCTACTTCTCTCACCCACAAACATAACTTCAGGTAGTACAGGACGATGAAAAGTGACTGATTTCCCTTAACAATCTATATGGGCACGATTATAATGCAACCAATCTGCCCCTAAAATCACATCAAAATCCACAATATCTAACGGGATAAGATTAGCTGGCATAGCTACATCATCTATCATCACTGGATATCCTGGATAAACACTATCAACATAACATCTGTCCCCTCTAAGCATAGCAAACTCTAAATCAAATCCTAGATGTGTAGGATGAGGTTGTGTCATTTGAGCAAATGTATGAGAAATCACAGAGTGTGTAGCACCACAATCAATCAAAACTCTAGCAAAGTGACCAAGGATGTTTAAAATACCTATAATCAAGTCCGGATGGTTCTGAGCATCTTGCAGTGAGATGTTGTTAACACGTTCCTGGGTTTGCTGTCGTCCTCCACGACCTCTATTACTTTGATTACTTCACCCCTGAGAACTACGTCCCTGTCCTGCTTGGTTAGAATGCCTAGACAGTCCTGTACTGCTAACATCAACCTCTCCCTGCTAGAATTGACCTCCCTGATACCACTGAGATCTGTTAGCTGGCATAGAAGGATATGAAGTATAACCACTAGGATTTTGGGAATACCCACTCTGAAAATAAGGATCCTGGGAATACTGATACTGCCCTGAAGCATAGGGAGTAGCATCACCCTGGTAGTGGTAAGCAGCACCATCTTGACTCATCTGACCATAACTGCCTGCTCTGGGATTCTGCTGGATCGGCGCTGGAGGTGGCATAACAGACTGTTGAGGCCTCTGCTGACTCTGGGAACACTGTGCAGCTCTATGTCTTGTCTGTCCACATGTGTAGCAAGCACCGCTACTTCTCTTGCACTCCCCATAATGCCTGGAATTACAACGGCGACATAATGGAGACCTGAACTACCAGAACCACTGAAATCTCTCTGCCTCTAGAACTTGGGTCCACTAGTAAATCTTCCACCTCTCATCGGGCTTGTGGCACTAAATCCTCCACTAGAAGAACTCGAGCTCGCTCCACTTTTCTTGAAATTCTAGGTCTTACGGGGTCCCGGAGTCAAGATACCTTTACCCCTATCATCTTTTCTGTGATTATCACCATTCTTATCTTCCTCTTCTTCACTTTCACTAGGCAAATTTTCAGAGTCCTCAATCCGAACCAAAATCTCAGAAAACTCATGATAAGTGGTGCAAGGAATAGCACTGGCAAGTGTCCGCCATTTCTGATTTGTTCCCAACTTAAAGCGACGAAGCATTTCCACCTGATGAACAGCCACTTCTAGATCATAGCAAGATAAGTCTGTAAACTTCCTATAGTACTTATTCGCCGACATTTTCGTTTGCTTCAGTTGAGTGAACTTTTGCTTCTTACGATCAATATACTCTGGAGGAATGAATCTTCTCTTAAATGTCTCTTTAAATGTTTCCCAATTAGCTGCTGCTTCAGGTGTCATAAATTTAGTCTCATTTTCCCACCAACCTGCAGGTTCTCTTCTTAGAAACCAAGTAGTCATCTCGACCCATCTACTAACAGGAAGATTCCCCTGACTCTGCATCATCTGGTAGGTCTTCTCAATACGGTCTAACCACTTTTCTACCCCTTCATGACCCTCATTACCAATGAAATGGTCCAACTTCAGATTATAAACGGTCTCCAAGGGTGTTCTTTGAGGAGGACGAAATGAAGTCTGAAAGGCATGGGTTATCGCTTCCCCTAACTGAGCTACATTAGGGAAACTGGGCTCATAAGAAGAACGTGGATCCCTACGAGGCGACATAGTTCTGACAGAAGACACCAAAGATAATTAGAGAATTCACAATTTATACAGGACTGCAAACCTAGGCTCTGATACCAAACTGACACACCCCGACCTGAGAATCAAGGCGTGCTGGCCATCACAAGCGTGACGTAACCATAAATGCAATGCGGAAGCGATAAGGTAAGAGAATTACGATTGACTAAAAACCAAATACTAGCAGTACTATCTAAATGACATGCTAGAGAGAATTTAAGTGCGAAAAACACACGATCAGACCATAACATTCTAAGTGCAGTCAAGTAGGACAGTTACTAAATTACAACACCCGAAGGTGAGTCCTACATTTGTGAAGTCTGTCAGAACAACCGTGGGAATCCTCGTGAGCCACCAAGCACTTTTAACTATAACCTGGAAGGGCGTAAAACAAAGTTGAGTGGGTCAATAAAACAAAGTTTCTCGAAAATATCTCATTTATCAACATATATAACCTCTCACTGTAAAACCTGTATACTTTCCCAAAAAATAGCATATAAACATATGTATATCACCATATTCTCAAATCATAACTCAAAATCGGTATTATGAAAGTATGCCATGCTATATGCATCAATAACATAATGAAGAATACGCAAATATATCAGGTAGAATAATAAATCAGCCGGAGACCCTGCAGTGGTCCTGTACGGCTAATCATGTAGCTCAATACCTATGCTTGCACATAAGTCGGAACCATTAAAATGGTCTGTACGACAGGACTTGGTGTAATAATACGCTCTAGTGCAATTCTCATCAAACAGCTGTGCGAATAATCGCAGGTCACCTACGAGTCGGAACCACAGAAGTGGTCTGTACGATAGGACTTACACCTACTTGGATCCAAGGGAGCGTGCGGTGCGGGAGGTGAATATCAACATAAGCACTAACACCGGGGTGCAGGTTATGAGCTCTCAACACAATTCATAATTTTACACAATATAACTCACCTGATACTTACCTGTGCGTCCACTGCATCATTTCATACATATGCATCATATACCAATTCATATATTTCATATCAATTCTATGCATGGCATTTTAAAACATACTTTCATTTAAATTCGATTTCTGGATTAATCAGTAAGTATATAGGTATATAACGAAAACAACTACCCACTCACTGGTATGTCGAAGGGTCGTAACCCCCTTGTCGCCTTTGATTGCGTTCGTCCTCGGGATAGGTCTCACCTATATGCGAAATAACTATATTAACGTTATTTAGAGCACATAACCAACAATACAAAATAACTTCTCATACGATACTCAATTGGGGTGGTTGAATATACTAATGTGATCTACACAACCTCACGAACATCCCCATATTTTTAGAATTATTTTTGGACCTGTCACGTGCCCCCACGCGCGGTCACGTGCCAGGCACACTGACAGCTTTTTAAACGGCGTCAGGAATATTCCGTCAAATCCTAATGGAAACCGTTAAACTTAACTAACGGCATCAGTATATTCCGTCCAAACCGACGGAATATTCTGTCTTCTTCTCCGGCGACTCACCGGTCGCTGGTGACTTCGCCGGTTTCTGGGGAATTTTTCCAACTATGGTTTCTCACTCGTTTTTCGTCCATTTTTCATGAATTTGGTACCAAAATGAAGCTCTAAGCACGTAGAACACATCCAAACAAGTTTCAAGGCTTGAAAACCACTAGAATTTACCTGAAGAAGCTCGATAGTTCGGCAAACTTTAAAAATCTTCGATCTCGGTCCTCTGACGTCCAAACTCTACCAACGAAGTACCCCGAGGCTTGTGAGGACCTCCTTAAGCTCATTGTGAGCTTGAAATTCCCTGAAATACAAGGTTTTACGTGTGCATGAACAGTGCACATTTTCGGGGTTAGGGTTTCACGACGATTCCGAGGGTCTTAAGTTCCAAAAATGGTACCAAATAACTCAGGAGGTTGTAAGGATCAAGAAACTCACCTTTTTGACGTCGATCTGTGAAGAAATAGACAAGTTCAAACTTCGTCCGTACGTGTACAGTGCACGGGAAGAAGAAAACCGAGAGGGGAGAGAGAGGAAGTCCATGGAAGAGAGAGAGAGATAGTAGGTTTGAGTGTGTGTGGTCCTCCTAAGTCCCTAACCACATAAAAATAAACCAAAGTCTAAGTTCCAAAATAATTTCCAACAACTTAGGAGTATAACTTAGTAACCAAATACAAATGTCACACACACCTTAGCAACCTTTAGGGCAATCCCGTGTTTTCACGTCCTCGATAGTAATAATTTCGAGACGGGCTGTGATAGTCAAAACAAAGAACGGTATATTAGAGGTTAAAAATAGTGTCTGAAAATCAGCTTCCTTCTATAAAATGAAATAGTTGATTGTGAGACATCCATCATTGACAATACCGTGAGTTATTTCAATAATACTCTATTTCAAATTAATTTTATAAAAAGAAAGAAAATTGTTATTCATACACTTATTTTTACTTCCTACATACTCTTGTTATTATTTTTTTTAATTAATTTTGTTCAATTCATTTGATCTGACGATCAAAAATTAAAATGATGTATAAAAAGTAAAAATAATTGTGTGAATAACACTACTCAAAACAAATAATCGATGGCGAGACCTCATCATTAACAACACTTTGAAATTAACTTTACGCATATAATTGGCAATCAAACTCAAATAGTAAATTTAACTAATAATCAAGTGAATCTGTGTGCACGTCAATCTATATCAAATAGTTACCAATCTCACTCCTGCTAAAGTATCAATTCAACGATCATTACTTTACCCACTAATGCTTGAGCTAACTTGTATTTCTAATTTTATAGATTGAAATTGGTTTGTAAATAACTGTTATCAAAATATTTGAAGTCGTAATTATTTTTACAAAATAAATAAAGATTGAAAGTTGAATATTTTCTATGAATATAATATTTTTGGGTACAGTTTAACATGCTACTTATATTTATAGCTGGACAACTAAGCATGTCAATAAATACAAAAATAGATGTTCCAATTTGCAAAGCCAATATATTTTTAATTTTTTGTTTAGAGCCATTTTTTTTTTAACAAGCGATATTTTAAATAATATTAAAAGAGAAAGGGTAGGATAAGCCTCACAATGGCTAGCAATAATGTGATTCAAATTTGCCTTTGACGAAAATAGAACCTAAGGCCTCTCACTTACAAGTGAAGATGAATGCCACTAGACCATAGTTGTGACAACCCGTCCCTAATTTTACGTTTTTATTAATTTTAAAAGCGTGAATTTACGAAAATGCCCTAAAGGCAAGGACTTTGACTTCCGTTGACCATCGTCTAGAAAAACGTATGACTTATTCTTTTAGCGTATTTAAGTAGTACTCGTCGTTACAAACACATAGGCGAAAACCGTTTGTGAGTCCGGATTATAACAGTATAGTTACGGACGTTTGAAATTTGTTATTTAAAGTTTTAATTATAAGTAAATTGAACTCCCATCTTGTGGGAAAGAAACCAATCAGATTTAAGCAAGAAAATAAAGGACCAATCAATTAAAAGGAAGGAGGACGAATCAGAAATAAGGAAAGAAGAAAAAAAAAAGAAAAGGGAGAAAGCTCCCAGCTTTCCAGTGCACCAACCCAAAACCACCTCCGCGACCTCCCATTTTTCAAGGCCGATTCCGGCCAACTCCGGAGGACCTTTTCAACGCCACCACAACCATCTTGAAGCTCTCATTCCCCTCTACAAAACCCAACCAAGAACCACCTTGATTAACCACGGTATGTGGCTGTTTAAGGCCACGAAAGTTGACGAAAGTCAACAGTGCTCCGACCACTCTTTTCAATTTTTCAGCGAATTGACAAAGCGATGGCCGATGCCACCACTTGGGCTTTGTAGCCCATCATCCTAGGAGCAAATCCCAACCAGCCTTGACCCCGTTGGACCACCGTAGATGACGAATCGACGCCGGGAAGCTTTAGGCACCCGCCGGCTTCGTGGGCAAAATTGACCATCTTCTGTCCTTTTTTGGACTTCGTGGCAGGTATAAAAGTTGTTCCTCTCTTTGAGATCTTCATTTCTGTGAAAGTTGAGAATTTTTAGAAATAGTGGAATTTTCCGGCAAACCGTGGCGGCGCTTGGGCCGAGACCCCACATGACCAACTTAGGCTACTTTTGAAGCCCTGATTCCATATTTGACATCCATTTAGTGAAATTACGATGTTTTAATGTAGTTTCATAGTTGACCACCTAGTTGGCCATCATGGGGTCCTTGCATGAATTGACGATCCGACCGTTGGATCGTCACCAAACCTTAGTACTTTATAGTACGTAATATTTGAGGACCATAGGAACTTACGGATCGGGAATCCGACTTATGGATCTTTCCGAATCAGATTTGTAAGTTCGTAAAATAAAATGTTTACCGCCACTTAATTTTAGCAATTGGCAGAGATCCGACTGTTGGATCATTCCGAAATTTAGGATGTTGTTCTAGAAACATAATGTGGATCTTTGGAAGTTACAGATTGGAAATCTGAGGTACGGATCTTCCGGATCGAATTATGTAGGGTTGTGGACCCTACCGTCAACCTTTGACCGACGGTTGGCTTTTAGTTAATGGGTTTCAAATCATTCTAGAACGTCCTTGGGGATCTGTTTTATGTCAGTTGCGTGTACTATCGATAAGAATCCTGAGTTGTGATTTGATAATTGTTTTAGGTGACGACTGTTCGTGACGCCTTCATATTCGTGCTAGAGTTGTAGCGCGGACTCCAGGTGAGTGGGCAGTTTATTTTATACCTATACATATTGATAGTTTCCCTAAATGCGTAGTTACTTCACTTTTACGCTTATATTGCCAAGTATTCGATATTGTGACATGAAATGTGATAAATGCTGCTAAATGGTTGGGATATTACTGTCATGACATTCATACATATCTGTACATGCTCATTTGCTGCACCTCGGTGTTAGTACTCGCCCCAGGGCCAGGGCCAGGGCCAGTGCTTCACATGTATGTTCACATCCGCACCATTCGCACGCCTTGGATCCAAGTTAGGTGCCAGCTTGTCGAGTAGATTGCATTAGGCAATCCGACTTGTATGTGACCGTGCTTCTGCATTAGCTTCACGTGATCGTAGTACTAGAGTGTATTGATTACACCCAGCCTATCGGGTAGAATTGCATTAGGCAATTCCGACTTGTGTGCCAGCCTAGATTGATGAGAAATTGATTATCACATGATTATATTACTGTGGTATTGAAATATCATGAATTGGCATATTTCTGATGACA
Organism: Heteromeles arbutifolia; assembly: GCA_024362995.1. Classification (NCBI taxonomy): domain Eukaryota; kingdom Viridiplantae; phylum Streptophyta; class Magnoliopsida; order Rosales; family Rosaceae; genus Heteromeles; species Heteromeles arbutifolia. The sequence goes on from JANCRC010000012.1 coordinate 23,851,880, forward strand.
TTGCTGTTATATTATTGTTTACATACTTACGTAGTATGTTTTAAGGAAACTATACTTGTTTTACAGCGAGGGGTTAGTATATTCGAAAATAAAGGTTTTTACAAAACGTTGTTTGCTGACCCACTAAACTTTGTTTTTCGTCCCTTCAGGTTTAGTAGCTATGCTTACTTGTAAACGAGGATTTTGGCAAATCTCAGTAGATGGTTATCTTTAGTGGTATAACCCTCACCCTAATTACTGTACTGTTCTTATGCTCTACCATCACGTGTGAAATGGGTGCAATCCCGCTCACCAGCGCACTCTTTTGTTTAGGCACTTTTAGGTTTTAAATTTATTCACATTCTTCTTCCACTACACTACACTTTATGGCTTCGTCACCCTCTAGGTGTCGACCAGCACAACTCGATTCGGAGTCCAAGTGGACTTTTCGGGTCGGAGTGTGTCAGTAGTACTGAATTTTTTATTTTTTTTAACAAACGATATTATCTACACTAAAAAGAAGAAGAATACCGTTTGATCGTAGTAGTAAGTCAAGAGTCATTATTTTAGATGCTACAAAATGTATGATGAGCATGTGATTGATTATTATAGTAGGTCGCGATTCATTCTCGTAGGCGGGAAATGCCTATACATATGGTCCCTACCCCACCCAACATTTGAATCCATTGGAGCCCATTGTCTGTTAACCGAGTTGGATTATTCCATTGTTAATTGAGCATTATGCTAATATGCGGGATTAACAAGTTTTAATCTTGCAGCTGGTGTGGTTACATTATGGTAGGGGAGAGAATCAAGGAATAGTTGCCCATCCAGCTGCAGTATAGTAAGGCCATCTCCAACCGAGGGTTGGCCAGAGGGCTCGTTTTAGCCTTCTGGCCCTCCAAGATATTAATATTTTAATGAACAGTACATAGCCATATTTGCTTCCATCTCCAACGAGGGCCAAAGGGCCATATGGCTCGTTTTAGCCCTGTCACAAAAAATCGTCTACAACCGAGGGCCAAAAGGCCATAAGGCCAAACATAATTTATTATTTAAATTTAAAAACTACAACAACTTAAATTCAAATCAAACAACTTAAATTTAAAAACAAATTTTTGTTTAAGCATTCCTGCCAGTTATAACCGACAGGAATGTATTTATATTAAATATAAATACATTCCTGTCGGTTATATCTGACATGATTTTTTGAATTTTTGGCCAGCCCCGGCAGCCAGCCCTTTGGCCCTTTCAGATTCCATGGGGCTCACGAGCCCTCTGGCCTAACGCTCGGCTGGAGACGATTTTCGGGCTATTTTTGGCCCTCTGGACCCTTCAGTTGGAGATGACCTAAGTTAAGGATATTGTGGGTTTTTTAATCATTCAAGCGGTTGCTGGGACTAGAGGTGGATTTTTTTGTCAAATTGTCGTGCCAACCGAATTGTCAACCGTGTCATACCGATTTTGTGCTAATCAGTAATGGTACGGTATTGTACGGTATTGAAATTTTATGGTACGGTATTGGTAATGGATACCATTACCACAGTATTATCGTACTGTACCGAAAATATATTTTAATTTTAATTATATAATATATAATTATATTAAAGGAAAACTAATGAAAAAGGGTTTGAAAACTTTGAATTTTAACGATAAGGACAAAATAAAGGATAAAGTGAATAGTACCAGTATTGACTTTTTAGTGTAAAAATGTGGTTTTTCGTTAAAGTGAACAGTACCGGAAGCTTTTCGTTAAAGTTTCCTAATATTAACTCATATTTATAGTATTCCATTGCTTGCTTAATTTGTATAATGAGTATAGGAGATTAAAATGCTTGCTTGATTTGTATAATGAGTATAGGAGGGGTTCTTCTACTACCATTGGGGCTTCATTGGAAGATGTGGAACTAAATGAGGAGTTCATAATTCAAGCTTGTGGGGGTGATGAGAACAAAATTAAAATGATGAAAGAGCTTAAACAAGAAAGGAGGGAGCAACGCCTTTTGGAGATATCCAATAAAGTTGATAAGTACTTTGCCGCTCTTTATATTAGCATTGTTGTTGGTGGCTTTGATCTCTTGAGTTGGTGGAGTTCCCAATTCTTTCACAATTAGTAAAGATATCTTTGCAATCCCCACTTCTACCGTTGCTAGTGAAAATGCATTTAGCCTAGGGAGGAGGGTTGTGGCTCCTTATAGGGCATCCTTGACTCCTAAAATGGTAGATGCACTAGTGTGTACTAGTGATTGGCTTAGGGCGGATGAAGTAAACTTCTACAAGGAACCAACGGAAGATATGCTTCAATTTTACAAGGAAATGGAAGAAGTGGAAATAAGTGAGATATGCTTAATTTTTTTAGTAAACTTGTTATTAAATGGTTTTCAACTTTGATTATTCTTGCTACTACTATGTTTGTTTTGTTTGTAATGTAGGCTTGACACAAGCTCAATCTTCTACAAGTTCAATGCCTCATCCAAAAGCTTTGACATCTCAAACTTGAAGAATTGATCAATGGATTTTACTTTTTGAAGTTTAGTTCCAATTTTCATTTGGTTTGAAACTTTAACTTCTATTTGGATTGTTAACTTCTATTTATTTTGGTTCGTAACTTCTATTTGGATCGTAAGCTTAATTTTCATCATGAATCTTGATGCATCATTTGAATTATTGTGTGTGTGAATTGTGAATGATGAATAATAGATGAATTTGGGGCTAAAATGTATGAGATAAAGGTGCAAAAAAAAGTTTTGCCTTGAATTGGGTTAAAAAAACTCCTTAATGGTTCGATTATCTGCAGCCATAACTTCTTCAACCTCGGCCTCCTCTATCTCCTCAGATTCGGCCTCTTCTTGTTCCTCAACCTCGGTTTCAGAACTTGAACTAGGTGGGTGAGGTTCTGGGTTCTTTCTTTTCCTTCTCAAGGTTCGTTCAAAATCGTCGTCAAAATCCAAGATATGCTCACGAACCACTTAAGAACTATGAGTCATAAACTAGTACCTGAAAACAAAGAAAACAAACTAGAATCAGAATCTAGACTAACACACACACGAAGATAAACAAAAAAAAAAAAAAAACAACGGGAGATTAGCAAAGTTGCTAATCCCCGGCAACGGCGCCAAAAATTTGATGTGATTAAAGTTAAGCACACAAATTAAACCCTCTTGTTATCAATTGTAGTATAAACGCAAGTAGGGATCGTTCTGGACCGGGGATTAGGAGGGCTTGCTAATCTAACACAAACTGACTCAAATAAGCAAAACAAGACTCAAAAGACTCTAAATAACCTAGTAAGACTCAAAACAGATTCAAAACACTCAAAACTGCTTAAAAACACTAATTGGACAGATTCTAGACACTAGACACAACTTTGGACGAAAACTGGATTAAACTTGACTCAAAACACACAAAAACACAAACTAAGACAGATTCTAACTAATTAGACTCAAAAAAGTGAAGGGGGATTGGTTTTAGAGTGAAATTAAGCTAAAACAAACAAAGACTTTAAACTAGGCAGATTTAGACGAAATTGGGTTTTTAGGATGGATGGTGAACTAGCTAGAGGTTTCCTTATCCACACATGACTTATATGCATATAACTTGATTTCCAGTTACGTTTTCATTGAATTACGAATGACAATGCCCCAGATTAATCGTGTCAATCACTAATTAACCCTCAGATTCTCCTAATTTCATTGAATTGGACGGACAACTCATCTACAACCAAATTATTCTCATCAATTTCCCTACATGACATCATAATAGAGACACAATCAGAGATCATTACGCTCAATGAGAATCATAAGCATTGACGAGGCATTCATAACTATGACATCATGTTACTCACACCAAGAATTGAACTTAACACGATTGTTCCAGCAACCTTTACTACTTGTGAACATAAGTTTGTAACGATTATGTGAAACTCACTTATATCCTAGCATCAAATTTATGCATGCCAATTAAGTGTCGACCCTTAACCAACAAACAAAAATAAGTTCTAATTCAAACAGTTAAGCCAATTGCATTCATACTTCAAGAATCTGTAATTGAAATTTATCAAGTCATATCACACACAAAATCTTGGTTTCAAAGTAGCCTCTAGCTAAAAACAAGTTTAGCCTCTCATGATTACAGCAAGACAAAGGAAAATTAAATTAATCAACGAAAACATAAGGTAGAAAACACCTAAGAACGCCCAGCACTCTAGATTGGGTGCAAAACGCTCCAAAGCTGCTCCTCCTCTCCTTCCTCCTTGCAAGGCTGCGGCACAAGTGGTTTTAGGGTTTGTGAATGGTGTTTGGAATGGCTGAGATGTGTAGAGGTGTGTAGAATTCGTATGGATGGGTGGTGGTGTGCGGCAAGGCTTGGAAATATGTATATATAGCATGGCAAACCCTAGGGAAATCAGTTTAGGACTTGGACTTAGCAGAAAAATAGGATTAGGGCCCTAGGGTGCGGCACAAGGCTCAAATCCAATAGGAAAAAGGATTTTAGCCCAATTAATTTCTGAAAAGAATTTGTAGAACCCAAATCCACAAGGAAATAGGCTAATTAAATCAGAATCCAAGTAAGAAAAGGATAGGGATGCACGGCTGAGAGGATAAGGGCAGGGAATACCTTGCAAGGCAAGGAAAAAGGATTCTAGAAGGGAAGGAGGCACCAGATTTTTAGGACAAGGGATAGAACTTCTAGAAATCAGGTTTTAAGTCTCCTAAACTGAAATTAAATCTCTTTTGTAGCTGAAAACAAGGTAGGATAAGATTAGGATAAGATAAGATAAGATAAGGTTTGGATAAGATAAGGTAGTTTGGATAATGTTTTGGATAATTCCCCTTCTTTATAGCTGATTCCTTATCTTCTTTATCTTTGACTTCTTTCTTCCATCTTCTTAGCTGATTTCAAGGCTTTGTATCTTCAAATTCGTCCATCAACTTGCCTCCATGATTGCACTACCCAATCTTGGCCCAAAAATGCTCTAGAATGCTCCAAATTGCTTCTTTTTGCCATTTTGACACTTAGAACCTACAAACACACGAAAATAGCTTAAAACACTATAATAAGTAGAAACTAACTAAGAAAATGCAAGAAACCATGCTAACTAAGTCGCATAAATATGCTTCTATCAGTAACCCAAAACACTTACGGAGGGCAAGGAAGACCATCCTTGTTGAGAATATGAATCAATGAAGATGGGGGTCGTCTGACCCAACAGTTGCCGCACATCTCGATGTTCTGCCTCGTCGCTAAGAAGTCCGCCGTCTAGTTGGCCGATCTTTGAACCCAAGACCAGCGACAGCCCTAGAAAGAGGTCCCCAAACTCAAAATATTTTCCAAGATAGGAAACACTTCCTAGCTGCCATTAGAAATATCTTCATTCAAGGAAGATACCACTTCTAACGAGTCTGACTCCGCAATAATCCAACCCATACCTATCTCAACCGCCAACTCATATCCCTTTAGCATGGCCATTGCCTCCGTAAACACCACCGATGGAGCTGCAATAGAAAGTTTATGAGCCGCCACAAATTGGCCATCATGGTCGCGTAACATCGCAGCTAAAATGGCCTTACCACTTACCGGGGACCAACTAGCGTCCACATTGATTTTGATGTAGGGGCGGTTGGAGAGCACCAATGAGGATGAGGCATGGAGGAAGCAACAAGAGGTTGGGAAATAAGAGACTCTAGGACCTGCGTCTGCCAATAGGAAGCCAAGGATAAGGAAATAACATGCAGCACCTGGGAGGGGACAATGGTTAAAGCATTAAAGACATAATTGCACCTTGCCTTCCAGATATGCCAACAAGAAAAAAACAATAATAGAGAGGATCCTCGATCTATCCTGCGTATGAGGAGCCAAATTTACCATATCTCGGAGCCAGTTATTGAAAGAAGAAACCCCCTCACCAACCCGCCGAAGACTAAGCTGCCCCACCAAACCAAATAGACTTCACACAAGGACATCGTAAAAGCATGTGAATCACTGATTCCTCCTGATTATTACAAATGTGACGCATAAGAGATGAGGCCTACCGACGTGAGAATAACCCCATCATTGTTGCTAACGCCTCCCTCACAGCCCGCCAAATGAAAGTACGAATTTTAGGAGGTGCTTTGACTTGCCACACCATCTTCCATATCATATCCTCAAAATTGGGTGGAGCCAAGGAGTTGGAAGCCCCAGCCAACAACCGTGAGGAGTGAATCCAGTGGTATCCAGCTCTAACCGAATACTTACCACATCTAGCTCTAGACCAAACCAACCGATCCCGGCGAGAGAAAGACCGCAATGGGATGTCACGGATGGCCTTGAACTCCGCCTCGAAAATGAACGGACGTAAAAAATCAATGTCCCACGTTTTAGTACTCTGACAAATAAGGGAAGCAACCCTTGTATTCATTGTGATATGAGTGGAACAATGGGGACTGCGATGGCCCAGAAGAAGCGAAGGCACCCATTGATCGATCCAAAGCCGAGTGTCTCTACCATCTAGAATCTGCCAATGAACACCCGCTTTGAGAATATCTCGGCCAGCAAGAAGACTAGCCTAAGCCTATGAGGCTTGACTCCCCAATTTAGCATCAAGGAAAGATAAATGAGGAAAATAACGCGCCTTTAGAGTCCGAGACCACAGGGAATTAGGATTATGAATTAGCCTCCAACATTGCTTAACAAGCAAAGCATCATTGAAGTCCTGGAAATTCCGAAAACCTAACCCCCCCAGCACCTTTGGGCAGCCCCAATTGATCCCAACTCACCCAATGGATCTTCCTTTTCCCTCCCATATCACCCCACCAAAAACCAGCAGACAAAGAATCAAGGTCTTTGCAAACAGCAGTTGGGAATTTAAAAAGGTTCACAGGGTAGGAAGGTATAGCCTGTAAAACAACCTTGATTAAAACCTCCTTACCCGTAAGAGAAATAGCTGACTGTTTCCACCCTTGAATCTTCCCAAGAACTCTCTCATTCACATAAGCACGGCTTTGACGCTTAGATTTCCCCCAAATGGTCGGCATGTCGAGATAATTCCCAGGGTCAGATACCGACGGCATCCCGAGAATGGAGCTAAGTTGTGAACACAGCAGAGGAGGAACATTCCTACCAAGATATACACTGGACTTATTGAGACTCACCTGTTGTCCCAAAGCAAAACAATATATGTTCAGGATATTCATAATATTTTCGCAATTCCTACGATTTGCCTGGAGGAAGATTAACGTATCATCCGCAAAGAAAAGATGCGAGATACTAGGACCATGAAGATTCATTTTAATGCCACTAATCAACCCATTGTCAACACCACGCTAGATAAGCCGGGAGAGAACATCGCTCACCAATAGAAACAAGTATGGAGATAGAGGGTCACCTTGACGAATTCCACGGGATAGGGAAAACCGATTCCCAGGCTGGCCATTAACCAAAACCGCAAATTCCACGGTACACACACAGCTCATAATCAAATTGGACCATCCACTACAAAAACCTAACTTAAGCATACCGGCTTTTAAGAAATCCCATTCCACTCGATCATATGCTTTATGCATGTCCAGTTTGATACCAAGTTCATACTTCGACTTAACTTTTCTCATTTTCAAAAAATGGAACAATTCATGAACAATCCCTATATTCTCCTGAATTTGCCTGTCCGCAACAAAGGCGTTCTGCATGGGTGAAATTAAATCAGGCAATAACGGTTTCAACCGATTCGCCAACACCTTCGAAAGGATCTTAAAAGAGAAATTACAAAGGCTGATAGGGCGGTATTGAGACACCGATTCAGGACATGTGACATTCGGAATCCGGACAATGTGAGTAGAATTAATTTGCCTAGTGTTGCCCACACCCTCTATGAAATCCTTCACCAACCCATTCACCTCGTCCAAAATAATGTCCCAATAGGACTGGTAAAAAATACCTTGAAAACCATCGGGTCCCGGAGCTTTCAAACCACCCATTTGTTTCACCGCAGCCTTAATCTCATCATCAACCACAAGCTTGGTAAGTTCTGCGTTCATCGAATCCGAAACCAATGGCTCAATACAATCAAGAATATCACCCCAATCCCTATTACCCACCGAAGTACATAGGGTTTTAAAATGGTCTTTCACTAAGCGCGATATCTGCCTATCATCATCCACCCAAAGCCCGTCCTCTCCCTTTATTTTTGTAATCTTATTAGCCCTCCACCTTTGAAGAGTTGTTCGATGGAAGAACGCAGTGTTTGCGTCACATTGCCGAAGCCATTTCACCCTAGACCACTGTAGCCAAAACATCTCCTCCTGTTCCTTTAGTTAATCAACTCGAATTGAAGTAGACTTGATTTCCTCCAGATTGTCCGCCCAATTCCGCTGTAACAAATCCAAATGACCCTCCAACTCCATAATCTCCATACCTTTTTTCTTAAATTTATTTCTACTCCAATTAATTAATTTAGACTTACAAACCGCGAGTTTATGGTGCCACGTATCAATCCAGTTCTCCCTGCCATGCAAGCTTCAGCACTGCTACACCAGATCCCGGCAATCTTCTTTCTTAGTCCAGAACGCCTCAAAACGAAACATTCGTTTCCCTTTACGAGCAGGGGGTTGGGTTTGAACCACCAAAGGACAATGATCCGAACCGACCACCGTTTCATGAATGACCACAGTATTAGGCCACAAATCTTGCCAAAGACAGTTGACAGTAACCCTATCCAACCTTTCTTCGATGAGTTGGCCTGCCTGTATCCCACGCCAAGTAAACCTTGAGCCAATGAACTCCAGGGCCATCAGTTCAGCAATATTTAGAAAATTTTGAAGGTAACCAGGCCGATTATACAGAACATTAGCTCCACCTGATTTTTCATTATCCCAAATGAACTCATCGAAGTCCCCTCCACAAAGCCATAAGATATTAGTTAAACCAAACGAGATGTTCATCCAGTTCCAGAAATCCATCTTTTCTGTTCGATAGGGCGTACCATAGACAAAAGCAACCCTCACCCATGAACTATCATCCTCCAGTCTAACACAAGCATCAATAATGTGCTTAGAGGAAAAAAGAACATTGACATTTAACGTTTCCTACCACCACAAGCTCAACCATCTTGCCCTTTCAATCGGAGAAACGTAAAAACCAAGAGAGTAACCCATACGCTTACGAATACCATCCAGCCTATGATCTTTCATTTTTGTCTCAGACAGAAAGATCATAATGGGTTTATGCTTCCGAATTAGCCCACAAAGGGCTCGAACTACCGTGTCCGACCCAAGACCACGACAGTTCTATAGGAGCTAAATCATGGATGCCTTGCGGCTGTAGAAGGCCAGGCGCCACCACATCGGGAGGAACCTCCCGTCTTCTTAGCCTGAATATTGCTCTGGTTTTGCTCCCCAGTTTTCGCAAGATACTCCCCTAGTCCTTGGAATTCCACAAGGACCTCTAGTAAGACTTCCTCCGAATATATAGCTCGCTCACCCTCCAAGCACCTTTCCTGAACATTGAGATTCTGGAATCGCTCATTGCCCCATTTCGAAGCACCTCTATCACCATTTTTAATCTTTTTTTTGGCTGAAAGAGCCAAATCCGGGTGTTTCAGCTCTAAATTTCGCTTATGTCTGGACACTCCATGAGGATTATTAGACAATATAGTCGGGATGTCCTGCGCTATCATTTCCTTTATGGTACTACGAGCAACAATCAAGTTATTATTAGTGTCTTCCTAGGCCTCAAGTTCCGCCCCAAAGTCTAGCCCAACAATGGACCCTCCACTTACAAGAAGTGGGACCTCAGTAATCTCATCTAAACTCCCTGATAGGCTCAATTCCAATGGGCTTTGCAACCTCAGAGAGCTGAAAAATTGAGGGCCCAATAAGCCATACCCTCATACCAGCTGGCGATTGACAACATGCCTGTTTTATTCCACAATCCATTGACAAGACCCCATTTTCTGACCCATGCTACTAGAACCGCCAATCTGTCCCTTTGTCTGCATCTCAGTTGAACTACGAGCTGCATCAATGTGCATGGGTCCCGCATAAGTAGCATCACTTTTCCTTCTAGAATTTGCCTTCGTGCTCCTCATGCGCTGCGATCCTCCACCCCTGTCTACCATCCTCATCATACCAGCCATTCGCCTTTCACAATGGCTACTCTTAGCATGTCTCGGATTTTCCTGTATTTCCCGAATCGGAGCGGCTTTAGTCCAATCCCCAAAACCAGCACCTCCGCCCCTACCAGGTTCAAAGGAACACTCCGTGTTTGAATGCCCAATTCTTCCACACCTATAAAAGAAATCCTGAAGTCTTTCATACCTGAATTCAATCCAGGTGTTCTGATTCTGCTTCCTGGGCAGCCAACATCCTGTGATGATAGGCTTGGTAGTGTCAACGATCACACGAACACGCAAAAAACCACGGGCCATAGATGGATCTTCCAGCTCCTCCAGCTGCCCAATTTTCTTCGCTAGCCTTTTGATGTTCGATTCCGTACTAAAACATAATGGAACACATCTGATCTGAACCCAAAACGGGTCCATTTCCTAGTGCACTTCCTCCAAAGCTAATTCCTGCGGCCACCTTCTGACTGAAATTTTTTTCTTCATCACTGCCCATGGAACTTGGGATAAGATTTTCCTTGCTAAGCTCTCATCCGGAACAATGATAATAAAGATGTTGTCTTTCACCCACTTGATTTGCACCTCTCCCAGCTCTTTCCAAGCAGCTCAGAATATGTTTCGAACCCCCCACTTATTCAGGGACCTTTCATTTAACACAACCCCTACCAATTTAACACCCAGCTCCATAATTGTTAATTCCAACGATTCCTCCAAATGCACTACCAACTCCTTCACCGCCACTTCCTCCCTAACCCGATTATCTTCTCGAGCATTACTCATGGTCTGATTGTATAGAGAGATGATTAAGACAGGAATATGGATGCCTTTTCCTTGAAACTCCTTTTGTTGAGTTCTTTCTCTTTGACACTTAAAGCAAGCACCTTTGACTGATATGGAAAAAGAGATCAAAATGCGATCCGAATCGACCTTGGTAGGTAAACTCGCTACCTTGACAATAACTGCTCTTAAATGTTGAGATTCACTACTCTGCTTCCTACACTTAATTCCACCAACCTTTTGTTTTATGTGCGACATTAAAACCCCCCCTAGCCCCCAGCTTAGAATCCAAATAAAGACTAGATGGGACAAGCCCCAAAAGTCCCAAAAGTCCTCCATAATCAGCCTGTCCCCAGGCCTATCCACCCCCGAAACAGCGCCACCAAAAAAACGACCACGAAGGGGAAATGCCAACTTCCACGAGAAATCAAGACTCGAAACACTGACGCCAGCAGAAGGAACAATACCAAGAACAATAAAGAGACAACCAGAACAAAGTAACACGAAACAGATCGAGCACACAAGCCGACAATCTATCAGAATATCACTCCCACAGAGGAGAGAACAGAAACTCACAAAGGAGGACTCCCACGACGGAGAGAAAAAGTGGATACTAGTATATTGTGTGTGAAAATAATTTTATTTTTATTTTAAAATGGGAAGGAGAAACGGAGAAAAAAAAAATTTGGATTAGAGAGAGAATTTTTCTTTTTTATATTTTCTTTTTCAAAATTAGAGGATGTTAGGATTACCCTTGAATAAGGCTTTAAAAAAATCTGTAAAATTTAGTTTGTATGAATTTAGTTTACTGGCCATGATTTTGTTTTGTAGTAGAAGATAAAATTGTCTTTTTAATCTCTTTTGGTTAACAAATAGGGTTTTATTAATGTAGTTTAGATTTAGTTTTTTTGCTACTCAGTTCGACAGTTTGATGATATTCCTCTTCACTTATAAATGAGATGTCTTAGGTTCGAATCTTATGGATGACGAATTAGATATCAAATTAGGTTGCTCATTGTGTACTAAAAAAAGATTTTTTTTTTCATAGAAAAAGATATTAGGTATTTTAATTTTTATATTTTGCTATAATATATGCTTGAAACGTCCATCCGATGTTGTATTTTGTCTTTTGTTTGAACTCGTAAATACATTATCGCAAGAGAGATAAATGTTTATGTTAATAATAATAATAAAGAAGTATTACAAGTTTTAAAACCATTTTTAAAGTTAAAGGCTTTTAATCACATGTTGATGTATCAACTAGAAAAGGTTTAACTTATTGTTCTTTTATTTTAGTAACCAAATATATATATATATATATATATATATATATATATATATATATATATATATATATATAAGTCTAGCTGCACATTATGGTCTCGTTCGGAATGCCGGACAATATTAATTATTTTAATCGGATAAATTAATTTATGCATTAAACAATATTGATTAGAGTAATGCTAGAGAGATTAAATTTATAGATAAAATTTTGTAAACTAAATAACATGGAAGTTGATAATTTGATTATTATTTAAGCGTTGATAAATGTGCTTATTTCATATTAATGATGCATCATTTAGTTTGCATATTTTGTCTACAAATTTAGTTTCCCTAACATTGCTCAATTGATTATATTGTTTGCTGTTTAGCAACTATACTAGATGAAAGAGGCTGATTATATTATTAAGTGTTTGTTGTTGCACTAGAAAAGTGCTTTATAAAAAGTAAAATGTTATTAAAATTTCAAGAAACGTTCTTCCGACCATGTAAATTGATTGAACAGTGATGAAAAATTGATTTTTCAATCTTGTGTTTTTTACAAATTTTAGTGTTAAAATTCCAAAGTATATAAAATGTTTTGATAAACAATGAACAAGCATCCAAATTACCAACATCAGAAGAAAAAAATTAGAAGGTTATCATTCGTAATAATTGGAGATGAAGCCAGACCCTCGTAATGGAAAAGAAGAAAGAAAGAGAGAGGAGTGGAATGACAAAAATTGGAAGCGCACGCAATGGGTACAAAAAATGTGGGCCTTGAGAGTGAAAGAGGGGGACAACTGGTGGCAAGTCACAGTTATTCACTCATTTCTGGGGTCACGACTCACATAGGCATTTCAGCCTCCCCACGGCCACAAGTCTAGCTTCCACACCAGCAGCGGGTTTCGAACCTGAGACCTCCAGTTTTTAGTTTTAAAGAAGTCTCGTAATCCGTCATTTAGCATTGAGCCACCAGCTCGTGGTTAAAAGAAAAGGTTAATTAGGAGTACAAGTTTTTAACCGAAATAGGAACACAATTCACGTAGTGTATGATGAGAGTCGACAACAAAATTAATATATCTCACCTATATAAGATATATTAAGCAAAACTAAATCATGTATATATCATGATTTGAGTAAAGTAGTAACATCATCTTGCCGTGTTTTGTCGTTTTGCCATATAAGAGAATGTCATCGGATCCCTATCTTTATCTCTACCCACGGAGATACCGGATAGAAATCTATCTATGAATCGATCCAGACTATCCTCTATCCGGATAGATATGGCACAAGTACACTACTACAGTAGAATTCCATGTCAATTAAGTACAGACATGTAAATTTTTTTATCCACATGTCATTATTTCACCAGCACAAGACACCATGTAACAATATTCTCGTACTATGTAAATTATTTTAGTGTGTGTTCCAAGAATTTGCTCAATTAGGAGTTAAAAAACCCTACCCACTTCTCCTCAAAGGGATGATTGAGCTCTCTTTTGGTCCCCCCAATGGTACTGGTTCCGTAGTTTCTGACGATTGAATTGGGTTATTTATTTACTCACTGCCAATAATAATTCCATTTATATTCCAGTTGGCTTTGCAGGTTGTAATTTAACGTCTAAACCCTAACGGGCTACCATACAATTGCATATGTACTTGACCTAGCTAGCAAGAATGAGGATCTTCTTTGTGAGAATCCAGGGGATCCTTCAATCATGTCCGTTCATCTTAAATCGTTCGGTCAGTTTTTGTCATGTAATATTTGTGTTTCAATTTTAAATAAAAAATTTAAAATGATTTCTGACGCACGATGTACGATAAATGGACATGATTAAATGATCTCTGAGATCCTCACAAAGAGAATCCGGAGAGGATCTTCATTCGTTGGATTTAAAGCCTCAACACTCGAGGACACAGAGTACCCTATTGGTAAACAAAGGAGTAGGATTCTCTCCCCTTGATAGGGGCATATTTATGCACCTTAGTTAGCTTGTTCTTGTGCAGTTATGTTGTTTTTCCTTAGTTAAAGTAGTCTTTTAAGCTAGTTTGATGTATTTTCAGGTTCTAAGGGCAAAGTATGCAAAAAGATGTAATTTGGAGCATTTTAGAGCAGTTTTGGAAGTGGAATGGATATCACAAGATTGGAGCAAGATGGATGGACGAATTTGAAGTTCAAGAGAGGCTAGGAATGTGCAAAAGAGTTGAAGAAATAAATCCAAGTCAAAGAAGATAAGGAATCAGCTACAAAGAAGGAGAATTATCCAAAACATTATCCAAACTACCTTATCTTATCCTTATCTTATCCAACCTTATCTTATCTTATAAAGCCTTATCTTATCTTATCCTATCCTAATCCTTTCCTAACTTAATTCCTGCTGTAAAAGGGTTTTAATTTCAGTTTAGGAGACATAGAATATCTGATTTCCTTGCCTTGCAAGGCTTTCTAGAAGCCTTATCCCTCCTTATCTAAACCTGCCGCACTGATTGTTTTAAACCTATTTCTGGATGGATTTGGCTTTCTAGAAGTCCTAATATGATTTACCTAGGGTTTTTGGTGCCTATGTATATTTTTCTACACCCTTTGCCGTAGGTACCACCCTCCATATACATCCATTCATCCATCCACACAACCATTCTCGCCAGAAACCCTTCCCCACTCTCTGCCGCACCTATCATTCACCATTCTCCATAGTTTCTGACCTAATCCACTCCTTGCCGCACCATACATCCATCCTAGCCAATAACCCAGCCTTCTACACCATTCATAACCCCCAAAAACTCATCACCAACCCTTGTGCCGCAGCAAAGAAGAGGAGAAGAAGCCCTGGACGTGCATGCCATTCAAGTTCGAATTGCTGGAAGTTTTAGGTGTTTCCTTTCCTTTGATTTCAATGTTTAAATTCAATACTCTTTGTTTTGTACGTATGAGGAACTAAACCCCCCTTGGCTAGGGGGGGATTCGAAACCATGTTTATGCTTGCTATATGACTTGATTACCTCTAATTGCGTTTCATAAGTTGTGAATTCAATTTACTTATCTATTTGAATTAAACTGATTTGTGTGTGTTGGTTGAGAGTGCACGCTTAATTGTCATGCATAAATCTAATGCTAGGATATAAGGAAGTTTCACCTAATCGTTACAAACTTATATTCACAAGTAGTAAAGGTTGATGATCTCAATTGTGTTCAGTAAATTCTTGGCATAAGTTTCATGCAATTCATAGTAACGAATGCCTCGTCAATGCTTATGGTTTTCATAGAACTTAATGATTCTTGCTTGTATCTCTATTATGCAATTCATGTAGGGAACTTGTGGGGAATGCTTTGGGTTGTCGTATGCAATCATCCAATTCAATAACGTTAGGAAAATCTGAGGGTTAATTAGTGCAATTCACGGTTAATCTGGGGCGTTGAGAATCCATGGTTTATTGCAAAGCAACTAGAAATCGTCTTGTATGCAAGTATGTCATGTGTGGAGAAGAACCTCCTAGTTATCCCATCATCCATAGTTTTCACCCAATTTCGTGCAGATTTCATTAGTACTTAGTTTCTTGTTTTGTTTTCAAATTCGTCAAAACCCAATCCCCCCTTTACTTGTTGAGTCATCTTAGTTAAAAACTGTTTTAGTTTGTGTTTTTGAGTGTTTTGAGTCAAGTTAAAATTTATTTTCGTCCAAAATTGTGTTTAGAGTCCAAAACTGCCCAGTTTGTGTTTTTAGGCAGTTTTGAGTGTTTTAAAGTTGTTTTGGTGTCCTAGAGTTTAGTCTTGCATTCTTTGAGTCTAGATTAGTGTTTTTAACTTTGTTTTTATGTTTTTGAGTCAGTTTAGAGGTTTTAGCAAGCCCTCCTAATCCCCGGTCCAGAACGATCCCTACTTGCATCTATACTACGATTGTTAACAAGGGGGTTTAATTTGTGTGCTTATATATTTCGCACCACCCCTCTTTTTTTTCCCTCCCCTTCCCTTACCTCCTATTTGAATATTAATTTTTTTATAGAAAGAGAAAGACAAAATAGAGAATGTGAGAGGAGGGGTTGGAAGAGGATGGAAAGAGGAGGGGAGAGAATTCTAGTCCGTAAACAAAACCCACCTAGCAAGGAAAGCGACTACTACTTGGATAAAAAAAACATGGCATGTTGGTGAGGGATAAAGGGGTAAGGGGGTAAATGACTCATTTCACTAAGGTCAATAAATATTTTTTAAATAGGTGATGTTAGAGGGATTATTTATTTGAATCATATTTTATGGATCATACTATGTGATGTGACAGTTAATGGTTGGATTCATTTTTTAAATCATCAAAGAAAGAATTCAATCATTAACTGTCACATCATGTGATATAAAAATATGATCTCCCTAGTATTTTCCTTTCTATATATAAGAGTCAATCAAATTAGCGTTTACATTTCAATAATTTTAAATTGTAGCAATGGTCCCTTAACTTTAACTCAATTGGAGCAATGATCCCTCAACTAAAAATTCATTACCATTGGTCCCTCAGCTCATCAAAACGTGCAATTATGGTCCCTCAACTAAAAATCCATTACCATTGGTTCTTCAACTTTAATCCAACTAGAGAAATGGTCCCTCAACCTTAACCCAATTGGAGCAATGGTCCCTCAACTTTAACCAAATTGTAGCAATGGTCATTCCAACACAATTCATTTTGACAAAATTTTGACGAAGTTGATGAAAATGACCATAGCTACACGTTTTGATGAGTTGAGGGACCCCAATTGGAGCAATGGTCATTCCAACATAACTTATTTTGACAAAATCCTGACGAAGTTGATGAAAAGGACCATGTCTACACATTTTGATGAGTTGAGAGACCAATGGTAATGGATTTTTAGTTAAGAGACCATTGCTCCAGTTTAATTAAAGTTGAGGGACCATTGCTACAATTTACCCTTCAATTTATATGTGATAGCTTCATATTTGAATATATTTAATTATTATAGTTGTCCATTGTGTGATTTAGTTCGAATTCTTCGAGATGTAAAATAGAATATCGTAGTATATATAGAGCAAATACCAATCAAACTATGTTTTGTTTTTGTCCAAAACTAAAATTAGAAGTCAACTCTTTTCTTTAAAGCAAGCAGCATTTCCTTTTAAATTTCGTTTTTTGAGTAGAACAAACGCAATGGTGGGTTAAATAGTTAGTTATCATGAGGAATTAATGAGGATCGAATTCCTACCGTAGTGCATAAACATGATTGCTTTTCTCTGCCACGTTAAAGCTTCATGTACATGCTTTAAATTTTATAAATTGATAGAATCAGGTTTCCAACTCCAATACATAGATGGTCTGCTTAGTGGGCTAGTTGAGACAAGTTGTGACCAATTAAAATGGGCACTTGAGTCCAGTTTGTTGTTTATTGTATCAAAATGTGAAATGGACAAGACTGGACATGATGGGTTATGAATCCACAATAGAGTGGGTTATCTAATATATCTTTATACATGAGTTACAAGGCATGTCAATCACATCCTATCCTTAAGGTACTGTTTGGTATGTGGGATGGGAAGGAACGCAGTGGGACGAGGCGTTCCGTCTCATGTTTGGTGTGTCAAATTGACTGGGACGAGTTGTCCCGTTGAACGAATTTTAGTCATTTTTTGGTTCCACCTTACCCCTTGGAACGACTTGTTCCAGCCCACGAGACACAAATTTATAATTTTTTTGGACAACAATACCCCTCATCTTTTTCATTAATTCCACCGTCTACCTTTTCTCTCTCTCCTGTAGCCTACCTTTCTTCGAACTCAATCCTAGCAAACCCATATGAACCCAAACCTAGCTTGATGAGATGCTCTCACGGCGACGCTCTCCTGAAAGCCCTCAAACCTCTCCATTTGAACGTCCCCAAACACTCAATTGGAGCAAAATTCAAACAACCCATTTTCTAATTCTCCGTAGGTGTGACTGCAACTCCATCTGAAATCAAGCAAGGTTTCAAAAGAGCTTTTTCTGCTCCTTGGCCTCAGAAGCTTCGTTACCCTCCCTCTCTCCTGTAGCCTCCTCCTCCACCACAAACCCAGGAACCCAACTATGGCTAACCCAAACCCAGTTTAGTCGCATAGCAAAGAGGAGACCACGACCGCCGGTTCAGTCTCTTCACGCTCCACCTTCTTCTCCGACGCTACGACGAAGCCTCCGTAAATTGAAAAAAAAAAACAATTTGGGATTTTTCTGTGTTTGGTTTGAAGAGAAAGAAATTAAAAAAAGAGAAATATGGGTTTGAATTGAAGAGAAAGAAAATGAAATGAAGAGAAAGTATGGGTTTGATTTACTGAGTTTGATTTTTATTGGGATCAATCTGGGCATGCGAAGAACAAGAAACATATGGAAGAAGATAAAGCAGAAAAACAGGAGAGAAAGAGTCAAATAAAAAGGGTAAGTTAGTCATTTAATCCCGTTCTATTCTGTTCCATCTTGCCAGTACCAAACATGACATGAAATCTTTGTTCCGTCCCGTCCTGTCCCATTCCATCCCGTTCCGTCCTGTCTACGTACCAAACGGTACCTGAGGCTCAATCTCATCCATCCCACCAAACAAGCCCAGAAAGAACTCATTGACTATAACCAATGTAAGTACAACCACATTTGGAATTAGAAGTTAGGGTAAATGACAAAAAACTACCTCAACTATTGGTGTCACGACATTTTTATACCTCATCTTTTAAAATTGACAATGTCATACCTCATCTTACAAATTTGTGCCAATGTCAGACCTCCGTTAGTTTTTCTGTTAATTTCTCTGTTAAATGCTGACGTGGCCAGAGACAGGACCCGCTCACTAATCCAACTGGATTAAAAAATAATAAAATATATTTTTAATAATTAAATATTCAAAAATTAAAAAAAAAAAAAAAATGGCCTAAGGGATCCGGCATTCCCTTTCCTCCACCCGCACCAACCCTCTCTCTCTCCTCTCACTGAGGACGAGGCGGACCACAACTCTATCCATTTCTTCTCCGATGAAACCACTAACCCAGTCCTTCTTCTCTCCGGCTACCCCACCTCAACATCTCTCTGCTCCGGCGAACGTCATTCCCTTCTCCAACGAAACCCAACGTCTCTCATACGAACCTTGTCATCCCATCTTCCAATATATCGATCTCCTCGTCATCTCACCCCCTCCATCTGACAAATCTGAAGATGCCACCGACCATCTCTAGATGTGAGGCCATCCCCTGTGACAAACTCGAAGTCGCCTTCCAGGCCGTCAAGCTCTAGATCGCCGATCGAGTAGTTTTGTCGGTCGAAAACTCCCTCGATGGGGACGCAAAGGTCTGCAATTTGACGAACCTCAAGGAATGGTTGGGGCTGCACCGGGCCGTTTTGGAGGGAAGGAAGGTGAAAAAATTAGGGAGATCGGCCTCCTCCAGGCGCGCATGGAAGGTTTGTCGCTGATGACCTCTCTGCAACTCATAGGCTGCCCTGCCACTCCTTCAAGGTATCCAGAAAGTTTTCGAATTTTGAATTTCTGTGAAATTTTAGAACTTTTTTGCTTCTGGGTTGTGTTTTTGGTGTGGTTTTGTTATTGAATTTTTTATTTTTTTATTTTTTATTTTTCTCTGCAACTCATGGGCTCCCCTACCACTCCTTCAACGATCTTGTTGAAGACGAGGATGAGGAGGAGTCAGGGTGGGATCTGGGTTTGGGTTAGGGGAAGACGGGAGAAGATAAAGAGAAGAGAGAGAGAGAGGGTTGGTGCGGGTGGAGGAAAGGGAAGGTCGGATCCCATAGGCCATTTTTAATTTTTAATTTTTTAATTTTTTTAATTTTTGAATATTTAATTATTAAAAATATATTTAATTATTTTTTAATCCAGTTGGATTAGTGAGTGGGTCCCGTCTCTGGCCATATCAGCATTTAACAAAGAAATTACCAGAAAAACTGACAGAGGTCTGACATTGACACAAATTCGTAAGATGAGATATGACATTGTCAATTTTAAAAGATAAGGTATGAAAGTGTCGTGACACCAATAATTGAGATAATTTTTTGTAATTTACCCTAGAAGTTAAATTAAAACACCCAAAAGAGTAGATTATAGCATAAAAAAAGTTACATACTTAACAATTCAACGGGTTTCTTTTCTAAATTTCAATAAATTATTGGCTTGTGACCTAAACCAATAACATAAAACATTTTTCTTTTGAAGAAAATAAACATAAAACATATCAGGTGTCCTTTCTAGGCCATGATATCCTTACTCTTGTCATCAGGCCCTTACTCTGGCCATCACCCATAGTGTTTTGCCTTACTACTGTGTCTTGACTTGCTTTTATGAAATCTACTACCGTTTCTGTCATTAAAAAAAAAAGAGAGGCAAGACTCAACTCTTCGCAATCACCTTTAGGTGTCCTGTGATTCAGCAGATTCATCTGCCAATGCTCGCGCCTACCACCAGAGATTTGCTCAAGTAGTCTGGTTGGTAAGGTCTACAACATCCTAGCAAAACACAGAGGCCTGCCTAGAATGGCCTGCAACCTTGCTAGCCGGCTGCCAACGAGCAGTCTCTTCTATAAATAATCAAGTCAAACAAGGAGATCGGTAATTGTCACTTGTTACTCCTAATTCTCTCAAGTTTAGTTTCTCTCACAACTTCATCTGATTTAGGCATCAGAGGGCTTTTGATGGACACCCTCCCCTTTTTCTTGGGTGTTCGTCTATCAATCAAACAGTGTTAATTGTTTCGCATATGTGATTTTTGTCACTTTATTCTTGATGCAAATTTGCATCCGCACAAGAGGAGTTTCACAAAATTGGTTTTTCGTGAATACCACTTCCATTCCAATCAAGAGGAGTTACACTCAATTATTCCAAGTTTAGTTTTCACATAGGTTAACATGACAATCAAAAGATTAAATTATTAAAGGATATTTACAAAAAAAAAGGTGTCATTGTAACAGCCCGTCCCAGAATTATTTTATCGATGATGCGAAATGACGGGATTGCCCTTAACTTTGCTATGGTATGTGACATTATCTTTGGTTTTATTGTCCTATCCTAAGTTTTGGAAAAATTTATTTGGAAAATAATTGTTATGGTTTTGTGTGGTTAGGGTTGTTAACCACACACCTAACTATCTCTCTCTCTCTCTCTCTCTCTCTCTCTCTCTCTCTCTCTCGGAACACCCTCCCCGTGCACTGTGCACGTACGGACGGAGTTGGAACTCGTCCATTTCTTCACAGATCGAAGCCTAAAAGGTAAGATTCTTGATCCTTGTTAACCCCTGAGTAGTTTGGTACCAAAATTGGAGCTTGTAACCCTCGGATTAGGCGTGAAATCCTAACCCCGAAAATGTGCACTGTTCATGCACACGTAAAATCTTGCATTTCAGGGAATTTCAAGCTCACAGTGAGCTTAAGGAGGTCCTCACGAGTCTCGGGATACTTCGTTGGTAAAGTTTGGACGTCGGAGGACCGAGATCGAAGGTTTTTAAAGTGTGCCGAGCTATCGAGCTTTCTCAGGCGAGGCTTATGCGGAAGACGAGCACAGTCGAGAAAGGCTAAGGGGTTATGACCCTTCGATATAACTGTGAGTGGGCAGTTTATTTCAGTATATATATATACTTAACGTTTTCCCAGAAATTGATTTTTGAATGAAAGTATATTTTGAAATGCCATGCATAGATTTATATGAATCATGTGATTTGAAATACCATGCATAGAAATTATATGAGATATGTGAATTGATATATGATGCATATATGTGAATTGGTACTGCGGACGCGCAGGTGAGTATCAGGTGAGTTACATTTGGTGTATTGAATTGTTGGATGTGATTTATGTTGATAGCTCATAACCTGCACCCCTGGTGTTAGTGCTTATGTTATTCACCGCATCACACGCTCACCTTGGATCCAAGTAGATGCTAGTCGTACAGACCACTGGAGGTGGTTCCGACATGCTAGTCGTACAGACCATTAGAGACGGTTCCGACTAGTAGGTGACCTTAGATTATGTGCACAGATGATTGATGAGAGAAGCACTAGAGCGTATTATTACACCATCCGAGTCGTACAGACTACTATAGGTAGTTCCGACTCATGTGCAGCGTAGTGCCGTACAGGTCGCAGTTGGCGACTCCGGCAGGGCCGTACAGGTCGCAGTTGGCGACTCCGGCAGGGCCGTACAGGTCACAGTTGGTGACTCCGGCTGGATTGGATATTGAGCTTTAGAATCAGCCGTATAGGACCACTGTAGGGTCTCCGGTTGAATTATTATTTCACCTGATTTATGTTGATGCATCCATAATATGTTTTTGGCTCATGGCATGGCATATTTCTCTGAAAAATGATGAAGAATGGTGTTTTGAGATTTCTGAAGCTATATATATTTATATATGCTATTTTCTGAGAAAGTATACAGATTTTACAGTGAGGGGATATATATATGTTGATAAAGGAAAGATTTTGAAAGACTTATTTTACTGACCCACTCACCTTGTTTTGCGCCCCTCCAGGTTCGAGTTAGAGCAGAGCTTTGGTGGCCACGAGGAATCCAACGGTATTCTGACAGAATTCACAATGGTATTTAAAAGCTTCCGAACTGTGCAAATGGTTACGTCACTCTCACGTGACGGCCAGCACGCCCTCCTTCGGGACGGGGTGTGTCAGTTGGTATCAGAGCTTAGTTTGCAGTCCTGTACATCTTGAGAATTCTCTAGTGTTTTCTGTCAGAACTATACCGCCTCGTTGTGAGCCACGTCGTTTGGTTGAGTCTAGTTTTCCCTATTTAGCTCAGTTATGGGAAACTAGTACTAATGTGACTCGGTCTATTATCCAAAGGATTTTCTCTTAGGACTGGATATAAGTTGATGCTGAATCACTTTAGGGAAAATGAATGACCTGAGGGAGCATGTCGATGGTTTAATCAGTTGGAAAAAGGTGCTTTAGATTATGCAAAGTCAAGGGAATCTTTCTTTTGACGGTAGGTCAAGACGACTACCTGATTTCTGAGCATTGAATTTGCATCCTGATGGAGACAGGAGTCTTATATGAGGTCACCGGAGGAAATAGCTATTTGAGAGTTGTTTAAAGAATTGTTTAAGGAAAGGTTTAGTCCTCCGATATAAATGGATGGTAAGAAGTGAGAGTTTGCAATTTGAGACAAGGAAAGATGACGACAAATGAGTACTATGGAAAGTAGCAGAGTTTTCTTGTTATCATACGGATGTCGCTAATCCGGTCGAGGTGTTATGTTGTTTTAAGCTGGATAATAAGAGGAATTGGCGTTCTTTGACGACCACTATTTATTGTGCTTTTTACCAGGAGTTTTACGAGATGTTGTTGAGAATTGTGGACTCTGAGGTTATGCTCAGCGAGAGTAAAAAGGAATAAGAAAAGAATGGGAATTGGAGGAAAGACGATAAAGGTATTGATCCGTCATCTCAATGACCTCGTAAGACTCAGAGCTTCAAGAGAAGTGAAGCTAATTCTAGTTCTTCCAGCTGAGGTTTTTGTGCCACTGGTCAGAGGTATGGTGGTAGATTCACTGGTGATTCCAGATTTCAGAGACAAGGTGATTCAGATAGAGGGAATGTACCTTTGTGTCGTAGGTACAATAATGGACACTTTGGAGAGTGTAGACAAGAAAGTAATGGATGCTTTACATGTGGATAAATGGAACATAGAACTGCAAATTGTCCCCAGAATCAGTAAATGCCTCCGTAGTCTTCTTTGCCACCACTAGCGCTGATTCCGCAGGTACCTGGATCTAGAAATTTTGGTTAGATGAGCCGTGGAGTGCAGGATTAGAGTCGTACAGGTCACTAGAGGTGACTCCGACTTATATACTAGCATGGATCGATGGGTTATGAGTACAGCCGCACAGGTCATATTAGATGACTCCGGCTGGGTGAACGAGCTATAGGTTCAGTCGCACAGGTCATACTAGCTGACTCCGGCTGATATTTTCCTTGTTATTGTTGATGTTGCCAAAGAGAGTAATGATGGAGCACGATCGAGGCATGCATATGTAATTCTAATGAAGGGCAAGATGGTAATGTTGTATTCTTGAGGATTGTTGCTTACTTATCGAGACAACAGTGAGTTATCGTTATTGCGGGCTGCAGACCGTAATATCCATAACTTATTGTTGGATTCGTTAAGCGAGTAAACAAGTAGGTCATCCTACGTTAGTATGGTGTTATTCTGAGTGTCCAGTGATGGTGAAAGATGTTGTTATGCCTATGAATCTTATCCAGTTGGATATTGTGGATTTGATGTGATTTTTGGCACAGATTGGTTGCATTATGATTATGCCAAGATAGATTGCTACGGGAAATCAGTTGCTTTCCATCGACTTGGGTGACCAGAGGTTACTTTTGGGGGATGCAAAGTGTAGTGAGGTATGCCGTTAGTTTTGCTGTGAGAGCAAAAAGATTATTATTGAATGGCTACCTAAGATATTTAATTCATGAGGTACTAAGAGATATTGCTCTGAGTAGTGTGGAAGAGGTCAAGGTGATTAGACATTTCCTGACGTTTTCCTTGAGAATTTACCTGGATTGCCGCCAGGCAAAGATGTGGAGTTCTCTATTAATTTGTTTCCAGGTACGGACCTTATATTAGAGATTGGTTCATGATGAGTTAAGGGAATTGAAAAGTCAGTTGCAAGAATTGGTTGATAAAAGTTCCATTCAACCTAGTATGTCGTCATGGAGAGCCCAGTTTATTTATGAGGAAAAAAAATGTGGACATTAAGGCTATACATTGACTATGGAAAATTGAATCGAGTAACGATTGGGAATCGTTGTTCATTATCGCGTATTAATGATTGTTTAATCAGCCTAGAGGTGCCTGTGTATTTTCAAAGATTGATTTAAGGTTTGGTTATTAACCAATTGAAGATTTAGTGAGGATGTCCCTAAGATAACTTCCAGGACTTGTTATGGTCTAATGAGTTTTTGGTAATGCTATTCGGATTGACGAATGCGCTTGCTGCTTTCCTGAGTTTGATGAAAGAAATATTTCGAGAATATGTCGTCAGGTTTGTGTTTGTTTTCATTGACGGTATTCTGATATACTCTAATACTAGAGCAGGACGTGCTAGACATTTTAAAGTGGTATTACAAAGTTTGAGGGGTCGTCGATATATTCTAAGCTTAATGAATGCCAATGTTGGATGAATCATGTGGCATTTTTGGGACATGTTATACCTACTTAAAGTATTCAAGTGAATTCTTTAAAGGTAGCAGAAGTTGAGAATTTGGAACAATCGCGAACTGTGACTAAGATTCGGAGTTTTCTTAGCTTCACAGGCTATTATGGACGGTTTGTGAAAGATTTTTCAGTCATTACCCTACCATCGACGAGATAGACGAGAAAAGAGGTTAAGTTTGAGTGGGATGAAAATGGTGAATAAAGTTTTCAACAGTTGAAGTATTTCCTCACCTATGTACTTGTGTTAGCGCTCCCAGATGATAGCGGAAGTTATGAGGTCTATACGGATGCTTCTTTGAGTGGTTTGAGATGTGTATTGATACAAGATAGGGTAATTGCTTATTCTTCGCGGCAATTGAACTTCATGAGATGAATTACCCTAATTATGATTTGGAATTAATCGCTATCGTCTTGGCTTGAAGATTCGGAGAAATTATCTTTATGAAGAAAAGTGTAAGTTTTGTATGGATCGTAAGAGTTTCCAATATTTGTCTACTCAGAGGGATCTTGATTTTAGATAACGAAGGTGGGTTGAGTTGTTTAGTGATTATGATTGCACGACCAGGTGATTGTGCAAATGCTTGGGCTGATGTACTTAGTATGAAGACTCTTGTGAGAATAAATGCTTTGTATACTTGTTATGTTCCTCTTCTTGCGGATTTGAGATCTACTGGAGTAAAGTTGGAAATAGAAGAACGAGAAGAAGCCTTGCTTGCTAGTATCCAAGTTAAGCTTATTTTAATTAATCGTATACTCGATGCCCAGAGAATTGATGAAGGAATCAGGAATTTATTTAGGCAAAGAGTATCGAGAAAAAGAAAGATCTCGGAGTTAAAGAATTAGATGGCATGTTTATGCAAGAGAACAAGATGTATGTGCTTAATGATGTGGAATTAAAGAAAGCAATTTTTGGACGAAGTACACTGTTCAGCTTCTACAATGCATCCCGGAAGTATTGAAAGGTATCATACCATTTAACCATTTTACTATTAGCCGGGTATGAAAAGAGGAATTTTGGGTATGTAAGTAAATATATCATATGTCAGTAAGTTAAAACGGAAAGAAAGAAGCCTTTGGATTACGTGTACAAACTTCCTCGTTCACGAGATGGGTATGATGGAAATTGAGGTGATAGTTGATCAGTGTACTAAGTAACGTATTTTACTCCAGTGAAGAGCAGCAACCTTTCCAGACAAGTGCAACGGTTAATTATTTGCTTTAATTATTTGTTTTATGGAAAAGAGATTTGGACTTACGAATCTGTTGAGCTTTTGGGTATGTTGGTCACTTCTAAGTTCTAGGTAACTTTTCAAGAAACTTCGGATACAAGATTACTTTATAGTGCAGCATATCATCTTCAGACAGAGACAGAATCATTCAGAATTTGGATGATATACTAAGATCTTCGGTATGGTAGTTTGGTGATGCTTGGATTAAAAGTTGAATTTAATGGAATTTGCCTACAACGATAACCTTCATTCGAGTAGTGGTAGGACACCACTTGAGGCATCTTATGAGAAAGCTTGTTGTACATCTTCATGTTGTCAGAGGTTGGTGAACGAGTTTTAGTGGGCCCTGAGTTAGTGGAAGAGATTACTCAGAACATTCAGGTGATTAAGTCTAACCTGAAAGCGACACAAGATCGACAAAAGAGCTTAGCAGTCATGCACGTTACCGATAGAGTGTACAAGGTCGGTTATTGGGTATTCTTGAAGTTATCGCCTTGGAAGGTGTTGTTCGATTTGGGAAGAAAGGAAAGTGGAGTCCTAGGTACATCGGGCCGTACCAGATCACCGAGCGGGTCGGTGAAGTTGCTTACAGACTTGAGTTACCGCCAGAGCTGTCTAAAGTACATAATGTGTTTCATGTGTCGATGCTTCGACATTATGTCTCAGATCCTTCACATGTGATACCTCATCAACCTTTGGAGATTGGTTCAGATTTGACTTATGATGAGGAGCCAGTGACTATATTGGATTCGAAAGAGAAGACCCTGAGGAATAAGACGGTGCAGCTGGTTAAAGTTTTGTGGAGGAACCATTCAGGAGAAGAAGCTACGTGGGAGACGGATGATCGATTGAGAGAGATGAACCCGAGGTTGTTTTATAGGTATTAGTGGATGATTTTGATTATGTAAATTTCGGGGACGAAATTTTTATAAGGTGGGTAGATTGTAACAGCCCGTCCCAGAATTATTTTATCGATGATGCGAAATGACGGGATTGCCCTTAACTTTGCTATGGTATGTGACATTATCTTTGGTTTTATTGTCCTATCCTAAGTTTTGGAAAAATTTATTTGGAAAATAATTGTTATGGTTTTGTGTGGTTAGGGTTGTTAACCACACACCTAACTATCTCTCTCTCTCTCTCTCTCTCTCTCTCTCTCTCTCTCTCGGAACACCCTCCCCGTGCACTGTGCACGTACGGACGGAGTTGGAACTCGTCCATTTCTTCACAGATCGAAGCCCAAAAGGTAAGATTCTTGATCCTTGTTAACCCCTGAGTAGTTTGGTACCAAAATTGGAGCTTGTAACCCTCGGATTAGGCGTGAAATCCTAACCCCGAAAATGTGCACTGTTCATGCACACGTAAAATCTTGCATTTCAGGGAATTTCAAGCTCACAGTGAGCTTAAGGAGGTCCTCACGAGTCTCGGGATACTTCGTTGGTAAAGTTTGGACGTCGGAGGACCGAGATCGAAGGTTTTTAAAGTGTGCCGAGCTATCGAGCTTTCTCAGGCGAGGCTTATGCGGAAGACGAGCACAGTCGAGAAAGGCTAAGGGGTTATGACCCTTCGATATAACTGTGAGTGGGCAGTTTATTTCAGTATATATATATACTTAACGTTTTCCCAGAAATTGATTTTTGAATGAAAGTATATTTTGAAATGCCATGCATAGATTTATATGAATCATGTGATTTGAAATACCATGCATAGAAATTATATGAGATATGTGAATTGATATATGATGCATATATGTGAATTGGTGCTGCGGACGCGCAGGTGAGTATCAGGTGAGTTACATTTGGTGTATTGAATTGTTGGATGTGATTTATGTTGATAGCTCATAACCTGCACCCCTGGTGTTAGTGCTTATGTTATTCACCGCATCACACGCTCACCTTGGATCCAAGTAGATGCTAGTCGTACAGACCACTGGAGGTGGTTCCGACATGCTAGTCGTACAGACCATTAGAGACGGTTCCGACTAGTAGGTGACCTTAGATTATGTGCACAGATGATTGATGAGAAAAGCACTAGAGCGTATTATTACACCATCCGAGTCGTACAGACTACTATAGGTAGTTCCGACTCATGTGCAGCGTAGTGCCGTACAGGTCGCAGTTGGCGACTCCGGCAGGGCCGTACAGGTCGCAGTTGGCGACTCCGGCAGGGCCGTACAGGTCACAGTTGGTGACTCCGGCTGGATTGGATATTGAGCTTTAGAATCAGCCGTATAGGACCACTGTAGGGTCTCCGGTTGAATTATTATTTCACCTGATTTATGTTGATGCATCCATAATATGTTTTTGGCTCATGGCATGGCATATTTCTCTGAAAAATGATGAAGAATGGTGTTTTGAGATTTCTGAAGCTATATATATTTATATATGCTATTTTCTGAGAAAGTATACAGATTTTACAGTGAGGGGATATATATATGTTGATAAAGGAAAGATTTTGAAAGACTTATTTTACTGACCCACTCACCTTGTTTTGCGCCCCTCCAGGTTCGAGTTAGAGCAGAGCTTTGGTGGCCACGAGGAATCCAACGGTATTCTGACAGAATTCACAATGGTATTTAAAAGCTTCCGAACTGTGCAAATGGTTACGTCACTCTCACGTGACGGCCAGCACGCCCTCCTTCGGGACGGGGTGTGTCAGTCATAATCTTGACAGTTTATCAACTCTAAACGTCATGTTTTTTCCTGATAGTTATACTTTGATAGTCTGCATAAGTCAATCAAAAGTAATTTTAGAGAGATTATATTTTAATATCAGAAAATACACATAAATTATCACATCGTGTAAAATACAGTCTCTCTAATGTAGTTTTCGATGCAGAGTGTGATGTTACTTCTTCCTTCAATTGTTTAAATCTAGTAATTTACCCCATATTATTCCACTTACTATTTTCTTAACTAATGTTTCTTTTGGTATTTGCAAATATTAAAATTGTAAAGTTGGCATCAAACTCCAGCTTTAGTTTTCTGAGGCTAAAGAAGATGCTATTTAAGTAGGCCTAAAAATGGTCGAGCTAAAGTTGGGCTGAATCCAAAGCCCGCATATAAGATCCACAAACCCAATTTTATATGACCCAAGTAGGGGATCCGAATCATTCTCTATTATCACTTGGTTTTTTCTTTTCACTTTAAGTCATTTTGTGGAAAAACAAAAATGCTATTTGATGAGTCAATTTCATATGATATATTTTACCCTATTCTTATTCTTAGTATGTTTTAGTAATTATTGTGGTAGAATTTTGATACTTTGATGACTTATTATCTTAAGAAACCCTACGTACTTTCCCATGATACCCCCACATACTTAATACACCCTACATTTGCTTTTTCACTTAAAAATTATCTTAATACACCCTACATACTTTCCCGTAATACCCCCACTGTAACAGCCCGTCCCGAAATAAAGTATCGATATTGTGAATTTACATTTTTACCCTTACGTGGTTGTGGTTGTGTGTGAGCTACGTTGAGCCCATTTGAGAGGTTTCCCACATTATGGAACCCAATGAGGACTTGGGCTTGATATTTGTGTGATTGGATAAGAACTGAACACACACACTCACATGCACACGTGTACACCGTTTCCATTTCTATCCGTCTCTCCCTCTTTCTTCTCGATTCTTCTCTCATCTTCTCTGCAACTCGTACGGACATCATCATACCTCATGATCTTGGCATGGATCGAGGTCCTAAATTCCATTATAGTGTTCCTTGCAACCTTGTGAACCCAACCATACCTTTGGTTTGGTTTGTAACCCTCAAAACCCTTGAAACTCGAGAGCTCTTGTAGAGGTACTATTCATGTACTTTTAATCTAGGGAGTTTTAGGACATTCTAAGACCACAGGGAGCTTTAGAATGTTCTTGTGAAGCTCGGAGGACAAAATTGGAGGCTTTTGGACGTCGGGATCATGAGTTCTGAAGTTGGCCGGATTTCGTGATTTTTCTCCGACGAGATTCCGTCGTGTTTTGAGCTTTAAAGAGGTATAAAACTCTTCCCCTTGTCCTAAGCTTTATTTTGATGTTAATTTCATGAAATTTGTTTGAAAATTGAGTGAGAAATTAGGATTTGAAGATATTCCAGAATCCGGCGATGCAGCAGTCGCCGGTGCCGGATTCCGGTGGCTTGAGATAGGGGACAAGGGAATATTCCGTCAACTTTGGCGGAATATTCCTAATGGAATGTAACGGCTTTAGTTAACCTTAATGGAATATTATGGAGATTTAACGGAATATTCTCTAACGGCGTTAGGGTTTCCGTTAGCATGCACGGCACGTGGCCGGGCGTGGGCGGCACATGTTGCCGTGCCTTGGCCGGCGCATGAGGGCGTGTGGGACTTCAGAAAATTATTCTAAAAATATGGGGTTATTCGTGGGATTGAGTAGAGCATGTTGGTATATTCAAACACCCCAATTGAGCAATGTATGAGAAGTTATTACCTAAGTTTGGTTATGTGCGTAATTAACGGTTCTATAGTTGTTTCGCATATAGGTGAGATTTATCTCGAGGACGAGCGCAGCCACGCAAGGCTTGGGGGCTACGACCCTTCTACTTATCAGTGAGTGGGCTTTTGTTATATATACATATATATATATATATATATACATACATACACACACTTGACTGATTCCCAGAAATACGTTTTGAATGATTTTATGAAATTGAATGCCATATATATATATATATATTTATTTATTGCTATGTTGATGCGATTATATGTTGTGGCACTGCGGACGCCAGGTGAGTATATGTTTTTGTTATGATGATTATGGTGATATTGATGAGATTAGAATATGGCTCATTTACCTGCACATCGGGGTTTGTGCTCCGCCAGAGTAGGGCTTAGCTTTCATGTGATCGTTCACCTCCCGCACTGTACGCTCACCTTGGATCCAAGGCAGGTGCTAGCCTGTCGTACAAACCACTATAGGTGGTTCTGACTTGTAGGTGACCCGCGATTCGTCGCCAGCCTTCACGTGACTGTAGCACAGAGCGTTTTTATATACCCAGCTTGTCGTACAGACCACTATAGGTGGTTCCGGCATGGGTGCAGGTTATTGATTGAGAGTTTGGATTGAGGATTTAGTTGAGGAGCCATAGATTCAGCCGTACAGGTCACTCTAAGTGACTCCGGCTGATTTATATGCATTGCCGGCATGTTATGCATTGAGATATCACCTGATTAACTTTGATGATATTTGTTGCATGCTTTGTTATTGGATATGGTTTATTCGAACATGGCAATATTTGAATGTTGGTTTTCAGTATGATTACGTATATATTTTTCTGGGAAGTATATATATTTTACAGCGAGGGGTTATAACTTTATATCGAAGTGATTTTGGAAAAACTTTGTTTTTGCCCACTCATGCTTTTGTTTTGCGCCCCTCCAAGTATTAGATAGCATTGGTGGCAAGCGAGGTTTTCAAGGCAAATCTGACAGTGCACTATTC
Organism: Heteromeles arbutifolia; assembly: GCA_024362995.1. Classification (NCBI taxonomy): domain Eukaryota; kingdom Viridiplantae; phylum Streptophyta; class Magnoliopsida; order Rosales; family Rosaceae; genus Heteromeles; species Heteromeles arbutifolia. The sequence goes on from JANCRC010000012.1 coordinate 23,883,879, forward strand.
ATGTAAATATTCTGGTTATCCTGTTAAGTCTTTTTGGACTGCACCTAAGATGCTCGAACCTTGTAAATTATGCTTTGTTCTTCACACTTTATAATGATCTTTTATCGCTAGTTATGTTATTTTACTACTTATCATTTTTATATGTTCCGCATTGCGCACATGGCTAGTCACGCTAACGTGACGACCAGCACGTCTCGATATTTGGGTCGGGGTGTGTCAGTTTGGTATCAGAGCCTAGGTTTGGCAGTCCTGTATACTTGGTGAATATTCTAATTATCTTGGTGTCTTCTTTCAGAATTATGCCGCCTCGACGAGAGCCACGTCCAATTTCTGAGCCTAGTTTCCCTGATATAGCTCAATTAAGGGAAGCTATCGCTAATGCTATTTAGTCGACGTTTCGACCTTCTCAGAGGACTTCTCTGGAAACTGTTTATAATTTGAAGTTGAATACTTTTGCGGGTAATGAGGGGCACGAGGGTGTTGAGAAATGGTTGAATCATGTTGATAAGACCTTTTGACTGATCCAGAGTCAGGGGAGTTTACCTGCAGACAGGTGGGTTGAGACGGCCTCATGGTTTTTGGGTAAGGAACCAACGTCTTGGTGGGAACAGTCGGCTGAGGAGTTGTCCCGAAAGGAAGCTGCAGATTGGGAAGTATTTAAGCAGTTGTTCCACAAGAGATTTATTACTCCTGCGTGCATCGATAGTAAGAAACAGGAATTTACAAGTTTAAAGCAGAAGAAGATGTTCGCGAACTAGTATTACAGGAAGTTTACAGACTTGTCCAGATATCATCCTGAGGTGGCAATGAATCCATTTGAAATGCTTCGTCGATTCAAGTTGGGTACTCATAAGAAGTGGCGTACTTTGGCTACCGGGTGTTGGAAATGTGCCCTAAAACCAATCATATGATGATACTTTACGGACATTTCACATGTTAAACTAATCTAGTTTAATATAAAGGGCAAAGATTATTGTTTTAAGCCGTCTCATATAAATGTTATATGCTTAAACGATAAGTCCAAGGAATATGTAATAGGGAGAATGTGATCTAAAGAAGTTAGATTCATGAGACCATTCTCTTTCGAATACATATCCTAAAAGTTCCTGATCATATGATTGCCAATTGGGCATTGACAGTCCGTTAAGATCAGTACGTCTTATGTCTTCTCTTAGGAAGAGTGACTGGTCTCGAGTCAATGGTGTGACTGACACCAAGACAAGTACGTAGGTGCTCAATAGAGAATGAGTCCACTGAACGCGATCAATGAGGAGTTCTCATACTCATGTCACATGAGAACTCCTGGTTGGGATAATGCAAAGTAGTCATTTGACCTGAGGCATCATAGTTGTCTTGTGGTTAGGTCCTTGATCTTTGGCTATGTCAAAGTCACTCCATCAGAGGGTGTCCACGGCATAGTTGGGGTTAAGCCACTTAGCCATGGAGGCAAGTGAATGCGCAACAAGGGATCTCTAACCTTTAAACGTTGAGGGAGAATACTCTATGATATGATTTAGAATCTCTGGCCAGAGTATGAATGAGATTTAGGAAGTTGTTCCAAATCACATTCAAGGTAATCATATAAGTAAGAGAATCACATTGGATAGTAGACATGAATAAACTATTAAACCAAACAATGTGGTCAAGAGTATTGTATTAGAGAAAGACCGTATTGCATTGTAATCCCAAACTGAATAGGTTCTCCAACCTCTTCTGATTAGCTTGGGTAGCCATGATATACTGCTAGGTGTCACTCATGGCTTGTGGAAGCCCTAAAGATGTATAATCACTAAAGGGAGAATTGAAAGTAAGTTTCAATTGACAATCGATTAGTAAGAGTTCTAATCGCCCACTGCCTCGCTAAAAGGAACCTAATGGATCGCACACCGTGTAAGGTAATGATTGAAGGATATAACGAGGATGAGTAAGGATAATTAAATGGTTTAATTATTTATGGCTAGGATTAATTAATATGTTAATTAATCAAACGAATAAGTTCGTTATAGACCTCGGGTTAGTTTTGGGCCGCAAGGCCCAATGGGATTTGAATGTCAAGCCCATTAGCTCAAGATGTATGACAACTTGAAAACACAAAGGGCTTGAAAGCCCAATAAACCCTTAAGTGGCCGGCCATATAGAGAGGGGTAGTGAACTTGGCTTAATTGCATTTTGCCACTCCATTGTGATGAGGTATAAAGGCAACTTTATAGCCATTTCATCATTAGGGTTTCTTTTGGAGAAAATTGGAGATAACATGTCTCTCCCTTTCTCTCTAGGAGGCCGGCCCCCTTGGAAGGGATTAGCTAGCAATCCTTCCTCCTCCAAGGTCACTCATCTTCTTCCTTCACCATCCTTGGTGTCGAAAATTAGAGGTCTCCTACCTTGGGGACTTTTGGAGAATCAATTCTTCCATCCATATCCATGGAGGCAAGGAGCAAGGAGATAAAGGAAAGAAGGCCCTCACATGGGTGATTAACCTTTGCTAAGCAAAGAGGTGCTTCAAAGGTATAAAAGTTTCTCAACTCCTTTCTTTAAGATTTCAGTTGAGTCATGGTTCACCATAACTACTAGGCTTTGAATTTCATGGGTAATGTTTTGTTTTGAGTGCATACAAGCATGATTCCGCCTTTAATTGTTAATTGCATGCCATAGATGTTGCTCAAATGAACATGTTTTTCACAAATTTTCCTTCAAGTGGTATCAGAGCCTAGGTCTAGTAGTTGGTGAATCCTTTTGGGTTTTGTAGTTCATACTTTGTGATTTGAATGTTGTAATTGTTACAAGCTTTATTCTTGCTTCTTTGAATGTAAATTTTGTTAGAAAATTTGCCATCTCAAATGTTGTAGATGTAGTTCATATGAGCATGAATTTTGGAGCTAAAATTTGGTGCCATGTTTATGGGGAAATTCGGCCAAATCCAAAGGGTGGATTTTTGGGTTCATGTTTGTCTTGTTAAAAGTGTTTTAAAGTGACTTTTGGAACCCCTAAGTACCCTAGGATGTTAACCCCTTTTTTTGAGTAGTGAAATTTTGAATTTTATTGAGTGAAGACATTCATGGAGCTCTTATGAGTTTTCATGTGTGTTCTTCAATGTTCTTGATGTTCTTACCAAGAACCAAAAGTTTGGTGGTTTGATTCAAAGTTTTGGTTGTTTACATAAAGTCTTTGTTTTGTGTTGGTTGGTGTGATTTTTATCATGAAAATGTGTTTGAAATTTGAAAGTGTGTTTGAATTTTTTGTACATGATTGGTACTTCTCTTACACACTCATACTTCTTTTACTATTCACACCATACCAATCACTTACACATTTCCATCACCTTTCAAACCTAAAAATCAACTCACACACATCACTCACACTACTCCTTGGCCGGCCACTCCTTCAAAGGGAGTACTTTTGGGGCTTTTATGCAATTACATAAAGTTTTGATACTTTTGTGTATTTGTACTTTGACCCAAAAGTTTACGTTTTTACGTAAAGGCCCAAAATCACTAAAGGACAAATTGTTTTGCTCCTTTAATGAAGTTTTTGTATTTGTTGAAATTTTTGGGTTCTAGTTGTAATTACATGAAGTAGTGGACTTTTGTGTTTTTACAAAGTGACCCCAAAAGTTTGTGTTTTGCAATATAGCCCAATGGTTGAGGTTATTGCTTTTTGGCCCAAATTAGGTTGAGAACAAAATAGTTTTGTATCTTTAAATGAGAATTGGATTTTCATTTATTTAGCTCTATTTAAATCAACTCTATGGATACAAAAACCAAATGAAAATGTTGCATTCAAGTTTAATTAGTTAAAGCGTTAATTAATTAAAGAAAGGGTGATTATGAACCTACGCCTACAATAATTGAGCTATGTGAAAGGCCGTCTCAAATTTGTTTGAACCATGGGAATGTGTAGATTAATTTTGGTTGTAATTTGATATGATCAAATGTTGTAAAAGAGCATAAGCTCTTCTTTACTTTAAAGTAATTTGTTTTGATCAAATGTTGTAAAGAGCATAAGCTCTTCTTTACCTTAAAGTACTCCTTTCTTGTTTATTTGATATGCATGAAATTGGAGTAGTTGGGTCCAACACCCAATAGGAGAAACACGCCTTAATATGATTAAATGCGTAACTAAAATCAATCTCCATCCCTAGACCGAGGTCTAACACTAGGCTCGTGTTGGATCGAATCAAAGGTTCATAGTCATCCTAAGGCCCTAAGGTAACTATATAGTCCATCAATGAATGCAAAGCTTATGTTAGTAGTACCATATACTCTTGCTTTAGAAACCGTTTTACAAGCTTAGTGGGAGTATCATATACTACTAAATCAATCAAATGGACCAATAGTTGTAATAGGACCGAATTGTTTTAATAAGATTAAAATAAATGCTTATATGTGATGAGACCTAAAACCCTCAACTAAACCATTATTAAGTTGATAAGCGTGATAGTGCTTTGAACACTCTTTCGTGGCCTTCCACCGTGGTAGGCTCCGATCGTTTGTGACTCGTACACCGACTTCACCCTATCATGGGGGAGTACAAAGTGCGTGCTTACACTCAGGAAGAGTCCTATACGCATACATGATGTTGTGAAGGTAGGCAACGAGAATGATCAACATCATATCATTGTGAGGTTGTTCTTGAACCCCTACTCGAACTTGCATGGTGGGAATGACTTAACTAAGTGCAATGGAGCCAACATCATATCATTGTGAGGCTTCATTCTCTAGAGGCCAAATAAGATGGGTACTTACATTAGATGTAAATGAGTAAGCGTACTCTCTCATTATTATTGTTGCTAGCCAACATCATATCATTGTGAGGTGGGCTTGGTAATAGTGAGCCTCCCATACCCTACTAAGAGTTTTCTCCAAAACTCTCGAATTCCGATGAGGGATATGGAATTTGCCGAAAATAGTGGGTGGTGCTATTTGATTTAAAGACCCGGATCAAATGGCTTAAAATCAATCAATTTATATTTGTTATGTATTTATTTACCGATATATTTGCAAACGCTATCCAAAACTTGACAAAGAAAAGCCAAAGGCTTTAGTTTCCGGACTTGGTACCACAATCCTATAGATTGTCTTGAATGGATTGCATATGTGCCTAAGTAGTCTCATCCTCACAATTTTCCTATTGATAATGTATCATTGGAAGAACATGTTAGATAAGTCTATCATAAAAAGGACAACACAAACAACCAATGCTTATTCCTTTGTTGTATGAACAAAGGAACTTATGAAGATTAGCACAAAGACATGAACACTTTTAGTGTCATAGTTCTTCACTTACAAATCGTTGTATGAAGAAATAAGAGTTGCATAGAACAACCCTTTGTTTATGCAAACACTAGTGCTTGTTTCTTTGTTACATGAACAAGGAACTTGAGAAGTAAGCACAAGGACATGGACACTTCATGTGCCATGATTCTTCATTAACAAATTGTTGTATGAAGAAATGAGAGTTACCTTGAACAACTCTTGAATGTTTGTAATCTTGTTTAGAACAAGATGGTTGATTGACAAAAATAGTCCATCAACATGGACTTATGATGATTTTGAATCATTGAGTGTTGAAGTGTTAAACCACTTCATGAGACGGAAACTAGAGAAGGACTTCACCAATGAGTCCCTAACAAATGGTTCACTAAGTTTATAGTAAACTATATAGTGAACAATAACCGCACGCTCTCCAAATTGTTTGATGTGTTTAACACAATTGAAATAAGTTTCAAGAGAGACAATGGGAGTTTAGGGACCATGACTATTGTAGTCATTGGAGAAGTCAAATGAAGAAAGCTAAATAACTCCAAGGGAACAAACTTTCTTTATGAAATGATAGACATTGGAAGGGGTAAATGCAAGAAATGTCTTGCAAAGTGTCAAGAACACACCTTTCGAAGGTGTTGTAAATTGTTCTTGAATAGTTCAAAACAGTTGGTTCTTCTACTTGAATGCTTGATTCCGTATTAGTAACTATGTTTTACAATCGTTGTAAAAGTGTGACTAATAAGAAGTAGAAGATTAATAAGAGAAGAGAAAGTGCTTCACATTCGGAACGTGAATCAAATATAGATCTCTGCGAAAGCAGGTAGTACTTACTTCCTCATATGAACTACCAAAGAAATTGGAAAAAACAAAGATTGTCTTTACATCCCAATTTGAATAAAGAACTTAATTCCGTCACTATAAGATATGGATGAATGTTTTGTTTGACAAAACATTGTTCTTTATTAATCAATGATTGGATTATTATAATCTAATTGATTGTCTCTATAGTAGAGATAATGTGGTAGTGTTAACTGTTTAGAATATGACGATGCTTAAAACCCAAAAGGTTGCAAGGTAGTGACTAATCCCAACTTAGTTGTGACACCTCTAAAAACATAAATTACGAGTTGGTCATAGATGGATACTTTGGATCGTTAGGTCCGGATCCAATGCCTTCTTGTTAAAATTGTATAGAGGCGAAATGTTCGAATCTTTATTCTTTTGGAAAGAAGAAAGAATCACAAAGTTGTTGAGGTTAATTCACTTAGATGTTAGTGGTACTTGTCCACAACATAATACTACTCATGTTGTATGACATTCACCGAAGATCGCTCTCGGTTGGACTATCGTTTATTTTGAATAAACAAAAGTCCGAATACTTTGTAAAAGGTTTCAAAGAATTCAAGAATGAAAATTGATGAGTAAGACGTCTAAAGTATTTACCTCCTTAGATTTGATCAAAGGAAATATAACACTTTAGAAGAGTTTCCTTGATAGAAATCAAGGAAAGTAGCATCATAAGATAACGGATTTCTCCATTAGGAAAATAATGAACTCTAAAAGGATGTAGTTCGTTAGATGTTATCAAATTACCCATATATATATGATATATATACTTCTAAGACAGTATGATTGTCAATTAGAAGATCTTCCAAAATTTTCATAACTTCATAGGATGTAGTTGGAAAGAAAGACAAGTCTTAATTGTGTTAAGATTTGGGGTTGTGTGCTAATAAGCAATATTTGTTTGAGAACAATCTTGTGGGATATCCTTAAATTAACTTTTGGATATCACTTATATAAACCAACTAATAAATGTTATTTGTTGGGTGGTTCATTGTAATCCTACAGTAGGATTTGCCTAAGATAGAGCAAATGAACGAGAGATAGAACTCGAAGAATGGGTTCTTTGAGTGACAAGATGATGATCAACAAATATAACAACCTAGTTCCTACACCACAAGCTCCAAATGTAGTTGAGAAGGATTTATAAACCGTCTCAGTTGAATGGTTTGAACTTTATGACCATGTCATAGAGTTACACCTCTTAATTTGAAAGAAATAAGAATGAAAATCCTTATGACTACATTGAGTGTATATACAACATTTACTCAAGGAAATGGTATAGTACCATTTGACCCGAAATAATGAAACCTTCGTAGCTAATTGGTAGCTTAAGGTGACTACAATCAAAGAGATTGGTTGACTTGGAAGAAACCATCTTTGACGTAGTCTTGGTTTCCATTAATTCGAGGATTGCTAACTACAACTAAACGGTGATTGAATGTTTGGACATAATATGGGTTTCCGAAACCATTACCAAGATAGTCTTGATAATATATGTCTAAAACTAAGAATCACAAGACGTGTAAGTTGTAAAGATCCATCCATCATGAATCTTAGCAAGCTAGTGGGAGCTGTAAGCGTCTTATGAGAGAAAGATCAAATCGTTTGATTTCTCATAAAGATGTAAATGAATCTTTTGTTTACTAGGTTTACAAAAGATTAGTGGGAGTTAATCGTATTCCTAAATTTGAACATATATATGATATATTAATTTTAGAAATGAATGGAATTCTTCTTCGTTAAAAGTTATGACTTTAAACGTTCTATAATGATATAATGTATATGGGAGACATAGTCTATATACATGGGATGGAAATCTATAATGATAGATTTCAGTATATATAATTTGATTATATCAATCCCTAATGATAGACAAAAGATGCTAGGAAGTTTCCCATATGATGATAAACTTTAGTCAGAAGGACAATTCTAGTAAGACTAGGAAGTTGCTCTTCACAAAGGGATCGTACCCCTTTGACTCCCAAAGAATTAATGCGTAAATAGAATCCTTTATGCGTACGCAGAAAGGTGATTTATGTATTTCATATTGTATGAAAAGCGTTGATATGAGTTGTACCAAGATTGGTACAAGACGATATCAATGCAAGCCCAGGATCAGAACCAAGGCAACTGTCAAGTGAGTCCTTATGTATTTAAGAAATACTAAAGGATAGATTCCTCAAGAATGAGGAAGAATTAGAGTAACGCAATGGAAGCGTAAAAGTATTAGATTATGAATCTAATATCGTATCCATCATTGGATGTCTCTTCATTTTGAATGAAGAGATAATTGGATATCTCTTTATTATGACTGAAGAGATATTTGGGTGGAAACATTAAAGGTAATGACTTTAGTGTCTTCCATCATGAATGCAAAATATATATCGCCATATAGAAGTTTACAACAATGTTGTTTGGATGGGAAAGTTCATTTATGAACTCTCCATTCGGTTTCAACCAGAAAGTGTCTCTAGTGTGCCGACACTACGACACTAATGGGGCGATAGCTCAAGCCAGGGAATCAAGGTCTCATCAAGATCCAAACTCAAATGAGAGACTGAACCACATGATTAAGAATCATGTATAATGGTGACGTCGTTATTCTCAAGGTTGCTTCTATGGATAACATATAGATATCCATTGTCTAGGCCTACTACTCAGCCATTTTTGAAATGACTACAGAAAAGGTATCATCACTGATGACCAAGCTGATTGGCTCTAGTGCAAGTGGGAGATTGTTGGAAATGTGCCCTAAAACCAATCATATGATGATACTTTACGGACATTTCACATGTTAAACTAATCTAGTTTAATATAAAGGGCAAAGATTATTGTTTTAAGCCGTCTCATATAAATGTTATATGCTTAAACGATAAGTCCAAGGAATATGTAATAGGGAGAATGTGATCTAAAGAAGTTAGATTCATGAGACCATTCTCTTTCGAATACATATCCTAAAAGTTCCTGATCATAGGATTGCCAATTGGGCATTGACAGTCCATTAAGATCAGTATGAATGAGATTTAGGAAGTTGTTCCAAATCACATTCAAGGTAATCATATAAGTAAGGGAATCACATTGGATAGTAGACATGAATAAACTATTAAACCAAACAATGTGGTCAAGAGTATTGTATTAGAGAAAGACCGTATTGCATTGTAATCCCAAACTGAATAGGTTCTCCAACCTCTTCTGATTAGCTTGGGTAGCCATGATATACTGCTAGGTGTCACTCATGGCTTGTGGAAGCCCTAAAGATGTATAATCACTAAAGGGAGAATTGAAAGTAAGTTTCAATTGACAATCGATTAGTAAGAGTTCTAATCGCCCACTGCCTCGCTAAAAGGAACCTAATGGATCGCACACCGTGTAAGGTAATGATTGAAGGATATAACGAGGATGAGTAAGGATAATTAAATGGTTTAATTATTTATGGCTAGGATTAATTAATATGTTAATTAATCAAACGAATAAGTTCGTTATAGACCTCGGGTTAGTTTTGGGCCGCAAGGCCCAATGGGATTTGAATGTCAAGCCCATTAGCTCAAGATGTATGACAACTTGAAAACACAAAGGGCTTGAAAGCCCAATAAACCCTTAAGTGGCCGGCCATATAGAGAGGGGTAGTGAACTTGGCTTAATTGCAAGTTTGCCACTCCATTGTGATGAGGTATAAAGGCAACTTTATAGCCATTTCATCATTAGGGTTTCTTTTGGAGAAAATTGGAGAGAACATGTCTCTCCCTTTCTCTCTAGGAGGCCGGCCCCCTTGGAGGGGATTAGCTAGCAATCCTTCCTCCTCCAAGGTCACTCATCTTCTTCCTTCACCATCCTTGGTGTCGAAAATTAGAGGTCTCCTACCTTGGGGACTTTTGGAGAATCAATTCTTCCATCCATATCCATGGAGGCAAGGAGCAAGGAGACAAAGGAAAGAAGGCCCTCACATGGGTGATTAACCTTTGCTAAGCAAAGAGGTGCTTCAAAGGTATAAAAGTTTCTCAACTCCTTTCTTTAAGATTTCAGTTGAGTCATGGTTCACCATAACTACTAGGCTTTGAATTTCATGGGTAATGTTTTGTTTTGAGTGCATACAAGCATGATTCCGCCTTTAATTGTTAATTGCATGCCATAGATGTTGCTTAAATGAACATGTTTTTCACAAATTTTCCTTCACTGGGATCCCCTGTTCGACCTATCATGGGTTTTATGAGATTCTGCTGCAGATTGAAGATTCTGAGAACTTGCCTAGTGACAGTGACGAGGAAGAAGAAAAAGATGATTCAAAGAAGAATGAAAAAGGCAAAGGTCAAGTATCACAGGGGTGGTTTAGGATTGCTGGTGGGCCACATTTTTCAGAGGCAGCGGGATGTTGGTGGTTCTGGTGGTTCAGGATTACCTTTTTGTCGGAGGTGTAATAGCCGACATGCAGGCGAGTGTAGGCAGGGTACTCGATGATGTTTTACCTGTGGACAGTTTGGTCATCAAGCATCTAATTGCCCACATAGTCAGCAGAGACCACAGATGCCTTCCTTTCCAGCACCAGTACCGAGTCAGCAGGCTCCAGCATCAAGTGGTTATGGTCAGCCGAGTCGAGGGAGCACTTATCATTATCAGGGTGATGTTGCTCCATATCCAGCAGCGCCGTATCCGTATTCTCAGGATCCATATTATTCGAGTGGCTATCAGAGTGGATATCCTCAGTATTTTGGAGGATATGCTTCGTATCCATCCTATCCAGCAGGTGGATCACAATGGTACTCAGGAGTACAGCAACAGCAAGGTGAGGTTACCTCGAGCAGCGCAGGTACTTCGAGACAGCCTAGTCATTTTGGATAGAGTCGTGGTTCACCTAAGCGTAGTGGTCAGTCTAGCAGAGGACGAGGAGGACATCAGCAGTCCCAGGGTCGTATTCATAATCTTTCAGTGCAGGACGCTCAAAACAACCCTGATTTGACAATGGATACGTTAAATGTTCTTGGACATTTTGCTAAAGTATTGATTGACTGTGGTGCTACCCATTCGATTATTTCTCATACATTTGCTCAATTGACTCAACCTAATCACACACCTCTGGGATATGAGATAGAGTTTTCTATGCCTAGAGGTGAGAAGTGCCAAGTATAGTGGATGTATCCAGGATGCCCTGTGTTAGTGGAAGATGTAGTTATGCCCGCTAACCTTATTTCGTTAGATCTTGCTGAATCTGATGTTATTTTGGGCATTGATTGGTTATATTATAATCGAGCTAATATTGATTGCTACGAGAAGAAAGTCTCCGACTGGATTTACCGGTGGTTACATTTGTTGGTGAGCCTAGTGGCGTGAGGCATGGCATTATTTAAGCTGAGAAAGCCAAGAAATTGTTACAGAAGGGTTGTCAGGGGTATCTAGCACATATGGTACTGAATGATGATGTTTCTAGTAGGGTAGAGGATCTTAGAGTGGTCAGACATTTTCCTGATGTTTTTCCTGATGATTTACCGGGGTTTCTGCCGGATCGAGACGTTGAGTTCACCATTGATTTGTTGCCAGGTACTGACCCTATATCTTTGACTCCCTATCGAATGGCTCCTGCTGAATTAAGAGAATTGAAAATTCAGCTACATGAATTATTGGATAAAGGTTTTATTCAGCCCAGTACTTCACCCTGGAAAGCTCCAATTTTATTTGTTCGGAAGAATGATGGTATTTTGAGGCTGTGTATAGATTATCGACAGCTGAATCGGGTAACGATTAAAAACCGTTATCCATTGCCACGTATCGACGATTTATTTGATCAGCTGCGATGAGCTTACGTGTATTCGAAGATTGACTTGAGGTCTGGGTATTATCAGCTGAAGATTAGGAATGGTGATGTCCCTAAGATAGCGTTTCGAACCCGTTATGGGCACTACGAGTTTTTAGTAATGCCATTTAGGTTGACTAACGCACCTGCTGCTTTCATGGATTTGATGAACAGAGTATTCAAGCAGTACTTAGACCGATTTGTCATTGTTTTTATCGATGACATTTTGGTTTATTCTAAATCTAAAGCAGATCACGTGCGACATCTCAGTTTGGTGCTGAAGAAGTTGAGGGAGTTTAGACTTTATGCTAAGTTCAGTAAATGCCAATTCTGGTTGAATCAGGTGGCATTTTTGGGACACGTCATTCCAGCTTAGGGTATTCAGGTAGATCCCCAGAAAGTGGCAGCAGTAGAGAATTGGGAGCAACCACGAACCGTCTCTGAGGTACGTAGTTTCTTGGGTTTAGCAGGATATTACAGACGGTTTGTTCATGATTTTTCAGAGATTGCATTGCCACTTACTAAGTTAACCAGGAAAAATGTTAAATTTGAGTGGGATGATAGTTATGAGCGGAGTTTCCAACAGTTGAAATATTGTCTTACTCAGGCACCAGTGTTAGCACTTCCGGACGACAGTGGTTGTTTCGAGATTTATAATGATGCTTCGTTGAATGGTTTGGACTGCGTATTGATGCAACATGGCAGAGTGATTGCATATGCTTCGAGACAATTAAAGCCGCATGAAAGGAATTATCCTACTCATGATTCGGAGTTGGCGGCGATTGTTTTTGCATTGAAAATTTGGAGGCATTATCTCTATGGTGAGAAATGTAAAATTTTCACAGACCATAAGAGTCTCCAGTATTTGTTTACCCAGAGAGATTTGAATCTTCGTCAGCGGAGGTGGATAGAGCTGCTGAGTGATTATGATTGCACGATTGAATATCATCCAGGTCATGCGAATGTAGTAGCTGATGCACTTAGCCGGAAATCTCAGGGCAGAATTAATGCTATTCATACGAGCCATGTTCCTCTTTTGGCAGAGTTGAGATCGACTGGAGTGAAGCTAGTCATGGAGAAATCAGAGACTAATGATCGAGAAGATGCTTTACTTGCTCATTTTCAAGTTAGGCCAATCTTGATTGATCGGATACTCGAGGCACAGATGAAAGATAACGAGATTTAAGAATTAATTCAATGAAGAAATGATGGGAAAAAGAAAGATCTTCGGATTCGAGAAACTGATGGCATGCTCATGCAAGGAGGTAGGATGTATGTACCGAATAATGCAGAGTTAAAGAAGGTTATTCTTGATGAGGCGCACATTTCAGCTTACAATATGCATCCGGGAAGCACTAAAATGTATCATACCATTCGACCATTTTATTATTGGCCAGGTATGAAAAGAGAAATTGCTGAGTATGTGAGTAGATGTATTGTTTGCCAGCAAGTTAAAGCCGAGAGAAAGAAGCCTTTTGGACGGATGTAGCCACTTCCTATTCCACAGTGGAAATGGGAAGATATTACTATGGATTTTGTGTATAAACTTCCTCGAACAAGGAATGGTTATGATGGAGTTTGGGTAATTGTTGATCGACTTACTAAGTCAGCATATTTCATTCCAGTTCGAGAGAAGTTTTCCTTAAATCGGTTAGGTGAACTTTTTACCTCGAAGATTGTTAAGTATCATGGTGTGCCAGTCAGCATTGTTTGAGATTGAGACCCGAGGTTTACTTCTAAATTCTGGACGGCATTCCAAGAAGCTATGGGTTCGAGATTATTGTATAGTACTGCATATCATCCTCAAACTGATGGATAGTCTGAGAGGACTATTCAGACACTAAAGGATATGTTGAGATCTTTTGTTTTGCAATTTGGTGATGCATGGCACATGTGTTTGGACCTGATGGAATTTGCCTACAATAACAGTTATCGCTCGAGTATTGGTATGTCACCATTCGAGGCATTGTATGGTAAATCGTGTCGGACACCATTGTGTTGGTCTGAGGTCGGAGAAAGAATTTTAGAGGGCCCAGAGATAGTGGATGAGACTACAGGAAATATTCAGGTGATTAAATCTAATCTGAAAGGGGCCCAAGATCGTCAGAAAAGTTTAGCTGATCGACATGCTACTGCTCAGACATATAATGTAGGTGATTGGGTTTTCTTGAAGTTATCACCATGGAAAGGTGTTGTAAGGTTTGGGAAGAAATGAAAATTCAGTCCCAGGTATATTGGACCATATCAGATTTCCGAGCGGATTGGTGAAGTAGCTTATAGACTTGATTTGCCTTCGGAGTTGTCTAGAGTGCATAATGTGTTTCATGTGTCGATGCTTCGCCATTATATTTCAGACCCATCACATGTTTTGCCTCCGCAGCAGTTAGAGATTAATCCTGATTTGTCTTATGAGGAGGAGCCGATTACTATACTGGACTGGAAAGATAAGATTCTGAGAAACAAGACAGTGCGTTTGGTGAAAGTTTTATGGAGGAATCACTCAGTAGAGGAAGCAACCTGGGAGACAGAGGAGCGGATGAAAGAGTTGTATCCTCGATTGTTTTATGAGTTTTAGTGGGTTATACTTGTTATGTAAATTTTGAGGATGAAATTTTATTAAGGTGGGTAGATTGTAACAGCCCGTCCCGAAATAAAGTATCGATACTGTGAATTTACGTTTTTACCCTTACATGGTTGTGGTTGTGTGTGAGGTACGTTGAGCCCATTTGAGAGGTTTCCCACATTATGGAACCCAATGAGGACTTAGGCTTGATATTTGTGTGATTGGAAAAGAACTAAACACACACACTCACATGTACACGTGTACACCCTTTCCGTTTATGTCCTTCTCTCTCTCCTTCTTCTCGATTCTTCTCTCATTTTCTCTGCAACTCGTACGGACATCATCATACCTCATGATCTTGGCACGGATCGAGGTCCTAAATTCCATTATCGTGTTCCTTGCAACCTTGTGAACCCAACCATACCTTTGGTTTGGTTTGTAACCTTCAAAAACCCTTGAAACCCGAGAGCTCTTGTAGACGTACTATTCATGTACTTTTAATCTGGAGAGTGTTAGGACATTCTAAGATCACAGGGAGCTTTAGAATGTTCTTGTGAAGCTCGGAGGACAAAATTGGAGGTTTTTGGACATCGAGATCGCGAGTTCTGAAGTTGGCCGGATTTCGTGATTTTTCTCCGGTGAGATTCCGTCGTGTTTTGAGCTTTAAAGAGGTATAAAACTCTTCCCCTTGTGCTAAGCTTCATTTTGATGTTAATTTCGTGAAATTTGGGTGAAAATTGAGTGAGAAATTAGGATTTGAAGATTTTCCAGAATCCGGCGACGCAGCGGTCGTCGGCACCGAATTCCGGTTGCTTAAGGTAGGGGACAAGGGTATATTCTATCAACTTTGACGGAATATTTCTAATGGAATGTAACAGCGTCACTTAACCTTAATGGATTATTCTGGAGATTTAACAGAATATTCCCTAACGGTGTTAGGGTTTCCGTCAGCATGCATGGCACGTGGCCGCGCGTGGGCGGCGCGTGTTGCCATGCCTTGGCCGGCGTGTGAGGACGCGTGGGACTTCAGAAAATTATTCTAAAAATATGGGGGTGTTCATGGGATTGAGTAGAGCATGTTGGTATATTCAAACACCCCAATTGAGCAATGTATGAGAAGTTATTACCTAAGTTTGGTTATGTGCGTAATTAACGGTTGTAGAGTTGTTTCACATATAAGTGAGATTTATCCCGAGGACGAGCGCAGCCATGCGAGGCTTGGGGGCTACGACCCGTCTACTTATCAGTGAGTGGGCTTTTGTTTTCAGTATATATATATATATATATATATATATATATATATATATATATATATATATATATATATATATATAGACACACACACACACACTTGACTGATTCCCAGAAATACGTTTTGAATGATTTTATGAAATTTAATGCCATGTCAAATGCCATATATATATTTATTGCTATGTTTATGTGATTATATGTTATGGCACTGCGGACGCCAGGTAAGTCAGGTGAGTATATGTTTTTGTTATGATGATTATGGTGATATTGATGAGATTAGAATATGGCTCATTTACCTGCACATCGGGGATTGTGCTCCTTCAGAGTAGGGCTTAGCTTTCACGTGATCGTTCACCTCCCGCACCATACGCTCACCTTGGATCCAAGGCATGTGCCAGCCTGTCGTACGGACCACTATAGGCGGTTCCGACTTGTAGGTGACCCGCGATTCATCGCCAGCCTTCACGTGACCGTAGCATAGAGCGTTTTTATATACCCAGCTTATCGTACAGACCACTATAGGTGGTTTCGGCATGGGTGCAGGTTATTAATTGAGAGTTTGGATTGAAGATTTAGTTGATGAGCCATAGATTCAGCCGTACAGGTCACTATAGGTGACTCCGACTGATTTATATGCATTGCCGGCATGTTATGCATTGAGATATCACCTGATTGACTTTGATGATATTTGTTGCATGCTTTGATATTGGATATGGTTTATTCAGACATGGTAATATTTGAATGTTGGTTTTCAGTATGAGTACGTATATATTTTTCTGGGAAGTATATATATTTTACGGTGACGGGTTATAACTTTATATCGAAGTGATTTTGGAAAAACTTTGTTTTTGCCCACTCACGCTTTTGTTTTGCGCCCCTCCAGGTATTAGATAGCATTGGTGGCAAGCGAAGGTTTCAAGGCAAATCTGAGAGTGCACTATCCATGTAGATATTTTGGTTATCTTGTTAAGTCTTTTTGGACTGCACCTAGGATGCTCGAACCTTATAAATTATGCTTTGTTCTTCACACTTTATAATGATCTTTTATTGCTAGTTATGTTATTTTAGTACTTATCATTTTTATATGATCCGCACTGTGCACATGGCTACGTCACGCTCACGTGACGGCCAGCACGTCCCGATATTTGGGTCGGGGTGTGTCACCCACACCCCATATTCTCAATATACAAACTAATGAAAATGGTTTGAAAAGTTTTAGTTTTAATAAAAAAAACCATGTTATAAGTTTTGTTTAATGATTAGTACAAGGCCCATATTAAAGCAGTCCAACTAAAAATGGCCCAACTATAATAAATTATGATTTGTCGATTTTACCCCTAACTTTTTTAGGTTGAGTTCTAGATTTTCGTCATTAATGGAGTTCATCGTTGTTTTGCAGACCTTCTTCTATTTCTTTGAAACAAAAATATAGATCCTCATGCTATTTAATTTATATTTTGTATTATTTCGTTGAAATGTGGTCGTCGTTATTATTCATAGTGTATTTGAGGTAATGTTTTTCAATTTTTCTTCGTCAGTGGAGTTCATCGTTTGTTTCTCCAGAAAATAAATTTGAGATCTGCATACTATTCAATAATAACGACGGGTCACTGTTTATGGACTTTAAAAATAAACTGTTTCTGGATTTTAAGTAACATCGTTTCTGGAATCTAAGTCACTGTTTCTGGAATCTAAGTCACTGTTTCGAGAGACAGTGTTAGTTTTTCCAGAGACAGTGTTTTTCTAGAGACAGTGTTAGTTTTTCAGAGATAGTGCTAGTTTTTCCTGAGTTTTTCGAGATACAGTGTTAGTTTTTCCAGAGACAATGTTAATTTTTCCAAATACAGTGTTAGTTTTTCTAGAGACAGTGTTAGTTTTTTCAGAGACAGTGTTAGTTTTTGCAGAGACAATGTTAGGTTTTTCCAGAGACAGTGTTAGTTTTTTCAGAGACAGTGTTAGTTTTTCCAGAAACAGTTACATATTCAAAACATAACGGGTCACATTGTTTTCTAAAAAAGTGGCAGAAAAATCATACTATTTCCTAGAAATGTTTAACATTAACAGTGTTATGAAAGTTGAACGCCATGGTTGAAGTGACTTTTCTCTCTCTTTCTCGTCTGCGTTTTCTATTTTCTTTTTCTTTTCCAGATTTTGTAATTGGGGAAGGTGGTTCTATCACATGTAGAGATATATTTTTCTTTCTAGTTTTATGGAGAAATGGGTGCAAGAAATTGGAATTTTTGGTTTTTTCATGTTCCTTTCTTTTTAATTGTACTTTTGGAGATTGGATTCAATAATTTGGGATTTTTTTTCTTCTCAAAGTCTGGTTATTCTCCAAATCTGAATGTAATTTGGACAAGGAAATTCAAAAACTAATATATGCACCAAGAATGAAGGAAGAAAAACCCAGAAAACGAAACGATGATCGACGCTCTGCTTGAAGCTGACGTGAGTTTTCTCTTTCATGAGAACAAACAAGTTTCAGACATGCGCCTCTTTGTTGGGATAATTTTGGAAACTTATTTTTGTTTTAGTTGGGCTCTGTAATTCAGCCCATGTAGAATTGGAGACCTATGTCTTTATGGTTAATTTTGAGATGCTTTTGGTTAAAGAAAACTATAGGGTGGTTTTTTATTAAAATAATCTTGGTCTAAGCCATTTTTCCCTATATTTTATACATACACCCCACATTTCTCAAATCTTATAACACTCATTTTTAATTTTCTATACACCCCACTTCCTCCAAGCTTTTAGGTTTCTTTTCACTTCCATATCACCTAACAATTACGCTTTGAACTCGTTATTTGAGGCGGAGCAGGTTACCTACTTTGTAATAGTATGACTCTAGCACTAATACGACTCATGTTACTGGGTACACAAGATTAATATGAACCCTAAAAGATGAATATGAATATAGAAGTTTAAATAACACAGCAAACGCAAGATTAAATAATTATTGATGTCATCGAAATCACTAAAACAATGAAAATATGAAGTCGTACCTCATGTGTTTACTAAACATCGATTTCGTGTTCCATTTGTCAAAAACAATTTTTCTTAATCAACATGTTTGTAGTTTCATTGGTTAGGGTTTTGTTCAACAATGGAGGATGGGTGGGTTTTGATAGTTGAGAAGATAAATAATACGCTAAAAGTGATATGGAGTGTATTTAGAATTTTTTTTTTAACTTAATAAGGTCAAAATTGTCATTGCATAGTGGGGTAAATAAGTCATTTAATATTAAATTTTAAAGTGGGGTGCATTCAACATTTTGTGGGGTGCTAATATAAAAAGCCTACGTTGATTTATATTTTTAATATAGGACATTCGAGTTCCTCTGGAGCAAAATATGATCAAACGGACGAATTTTGGAGTGATTCAAATTGGAGGAAGTTTGTGTGTCTCTTGGCGTATTAGTGTCAAAATTTGGGATTTTTCTATCAAGCCGTTATTTTCTAGCGACGAAATAAAGGAGCAGTTTGCAGTGTTGGAAAATGACGTTTCTGGGCTTAAACTGCGTTTTTGGAACCCAAGATGACCTCTGATGGGTTCGCGGCACTTTGGAGAAGTGTTCAGAATATTTCAAACCTTAAATCCAGCTATATTGGGCAGGTTTTGGAGCAGTTTAAGTGTCCAAAACGTGGCTGTTCTGATTTTAGGCGAATTTTATCATTTAATTTAGGGTTATGTTTCCTATTTTATTTTAGTTATTTAGCTTCTTAGTTCAATTGGAAGACCTTTTATTAGGAAGATTTAATTCCTAGCGTGAACTTCTTCTCCGTGCGTTCTTGAAGAGAGGAAATTGGCCAAGTGTAGAGATTTTCAGACTTTTTCCATTCAAGGTGTTTTCATTCTTTTATTATTTCAATAAAGGACTTTATGATTTTTATGATGAATATGCGTAACTAATTCTCTTTTTGCTAGGGTGAGGTCACGAGCCTTAGCAAGAATATGTAGTTTCTCTTCAATTTGCTTATAATTATATGCATGCAGGTTTTCGAATTATTAATCACTAATTTAAACTATCTAATTATCTTGATGCTTGATCACCATTAGGATGTTTAGAAAAGTAATTTGATGCAATTTTGGTTGGAGGTCGGTCCTTGAAATTGACGAAGGCTTCTTGTGGTTGATATGTGCAAGTTCACTTAGGATGAATACCACATCCTAAGGGTTGCATGGTTGTTCAAAAGGTTTCACAAAACTTAATGAGTCATGCATGTTTAGATTTGATCTGAATACCACAGACGGATTGCATGTTTGATATATGCTTTATGTTGGGAGTCCAAGTAGGCATATATTAGGAAAACCTAACCTTCGAAATATGCATGTATAGGTCATAAGTAATTAGGAGAATTATATAGGATTATTAAGGTGACGGCGGATCCCTAGTGCTTTCTTAATTTGATTTCTCCAAAACTATTTCCTTTTCCTTCAGCTTTAATATTGCATATTGTTTTATTTTTATTAATTAAATTCATTTTTATTAAAGTAGGTCATAAAAATCAATCATCTCAACTTTCTGTTTTACAATAATTAATTGGAATTTGGTTTGCTTCGAATTATTTAATAATCCATGTAGAGAATGACCTTGCGAGAACCATTTATAATACAATAACCTTGTCATTCTTGCAAGTAATATTGGAGTTTTTAACCCTTTTGCGTGTGTGGTAAAATCCCTATCACTATTCTTACCATCTAGTTGTATCATTATTTGTATCATCTCTCTAATAGAGATGGACCCACATGTGTTGGACATATGTGGGCCCTACCTCTATTAGAAAGATGATACAAGTGACGGTACAAATAGATAATAAATGTAGCATTACTTGTGGAAAAAACTAAATAAGAGAAAGGTGGGTAAGCTCCAAATCGTTGGACATTGGCCAATGGGCACATCTAATATATAAAAATATAATAACTTTACGTGCATCACTGCTATTTTTTGTTGATAACATGTTAATATTAGGTTGGTATATTTCTTTTACTACAACGATATATAAATAATGATATATCGACAATCGATTATACGATGTCCATTTTGTAATCGAACACATTCAAATTTTACGCAATTAGGGGTTTCAGATGAATTGACTTTTTCTCTCCCGAGTCGGTGAAAGTCTTTCTCTCTAAATGAGACTTCTTCTCACCTCTTGCGTGAGGTTTTTCTTTCTTGATTTTCTGTTCTGCCGCCGACCCTAACTATGGCCAGGGTTGGTGGCAGTCCTATTCTTGTTCTTTTTGCTTTTCCCTTCCTTCTTTTTTGTTACAGTTTTTCGGAATTGGATCCCATCCAGATCCACTTTGTGGGGATCCTAGGGATCCCCACATCTTAGCCATTTATCGTGTATCGTGTGGTCAGAAATCATTTGACTGTTTTATTTAAAATTAAACATAAATAGTAACTGACGAAAACTGGCTGCACGATGTACGATGAACGACTAAGATGTGGGGATTCCTAGGATCCCCACAAAGTGGATTCGAAAAGGATCCTCTTCCCAGTTTTTCCTCTATTCTCCATCATGATCAGGACCTAGACACCCTTGTTACCATTATTCCTACTCAATTAATTCCTCATATCCATCCAATCCATCCCTCCGTCTTCATGTTTCCCATCCATCCCCCACGAATCTGATATCTTTTATCTTCGATTTGGCTGCATCCTTCATCAGTTTATACCCAAATTCGGTCTGCAGTCACTTTTAATCGTGATTTGTCATAGAACATCGAGAAGGTGTGTAGAGTTCCGGTATGCATATCGGCTCGGGTATCCGTGCCATCTCCTTCTCTCGGTCTGCCTTTATTGGCAGTGTTGCTTGTGGGAATCTCACATGCATCTTTATTTTCTTCTCCTTGGTGACTGCGTTTGGAGAGGGTTTCTTTGATGGATCATGGGGTCTTCCTTCCTTCCATCTCTAAGGTGTTTATTGGTCGAAATTCTGGTGTATGTTGGTGTCCATGGTTCCTGCTGCTCGTGTGGTGCTATAGAGGAGGTTGTAGCAGAGGGCTAGGGTTCTTTTACGGTGTGCCTCTATTTTTGGGCTTTAGCCCATGTTTAGGTCCGTTGCGTGAAGTTTATAAGGTCCCTTTTTGCGTTGTGTGTATGGTTCGGGCCCTTGGTGTGTAGTTTGTAAGGTCCATTTTGCTTTGTGTTGTATCATTTCAGTTGGTAATAAATTTTACCAACTGTACCAAAAAAAAAAGGGGTTTCAGATGAATTTACATGGAAAATGTCCTCTTTGCAAAAGTTAGAAGAGAATTCGGCAATCGGCATCTTTGCTTAGTGAAATACAATTATTGGCATTGATTATCTTTGGATTCTATCTCTTATTTTATTTTAGGGCTTTAGATCTGTGGCAACTTACTCTAACTTCAACTCAATATTAATGTAACTTATAACATCGGTACAAATACTTAGTACGATCATCATGTAACTATTAAATATGTTGTAATCAGTACATTCACGAAGCATATTTGATGTCAAATATGGATAGTAATAATTATTTGTAAGTAATGTATGGCTAGTTTGGTACTAGTTAGCATTTAAAAAAAAAACTGTTTCTGCTGTGATGTGAGAATAAACAACAGTAAAATAAAGTTGTTTGTTTTTGTCAAACGATAAATATTGTTAGATTAGATGTAAAATAAAGTTGTTGAGTGTTTGGTAATTTTATTTATTTTTTTTTTTTTTGTAAAAGTGCTTAAAAAAAAAAGTCTAACTGTTGGTAAATTTTTATATAAATTGCTGTGAACATGTTAAATAATTAAAAAAAGATATGGTATTTAATGTGATATAATAATTGTCAAAGAGAATAATGTAGGGCAATTATTGTAATTTTGTAAAATATGTGGGAGTATACTTGTCATTTGAAATTTTTTTTTTGTTTTACTAAACATATTTGATGTTCCAGATTTTTTAATATTTTTTTTAAAGCATCACAATCCCAAACTAGCCCGTACTCAGTTCCTAAAATATGATCTTGTCAAAACTATAATCATAGAATAAAGGAGAAATTAGGTTCTCATCCTTCCTTTTGCTACTCCTTTGATTAAAACCTTATTCCTTTTCATTTTTTGATCAAGGTCCTTGGTGTGGATTCAAATTTTCACCTTCTTCTTCTTGGACAAAATTGCACCTACAAAATAATTAACACCTTTGGTCAAGGCCAAAAGCCTCACGCGCTCACGATGAATGAGGGGGGGCGCTTTGGCCGAAGAACCTCCGATGCCAAAGTTAGAATTTAGAGAGAAAATGTGTTTAGAGAATTTTGGGATTTTTGCAAGAGTGTTGGCATGCAAGTTTTGTGAAAATGGGAGCATATATATAGGGATAGGTCGGTCCTCTTTGGAGAAAGAGTGGCCGGCCATTTGGTTTATTTTGGGTTGAATTTTGGTTTAATTAGCCAATTTATTATGATTAATAGGCTAATTAAACATAAGGGGAATGTTATGGAATTAATTGGCTTGCTTTATTTGGGTAATAAAGTGGAGGAAATCAGAAAGGTAAAGAGCAAAGGGAGGTGGCCGGTTTTGACTATTAATTTGGGTGATTTTATTGACAATTAGGGGACTGATTGGGTTAATCCCTTAATTAGTCAATTATTTATGACTTTAAGGGATGATTTTAGGAGATATGGAAAGAATATATTATTTAGCTAATTAGTTAACTAAATAATGAAATAGGTAAATTAGGTTTTGGAAATAATTACCTAAAATGAGGATAGATGAGATAATTTGGAATTGGTTACCTCTTTTGGAGCATTTTTGAATTGGTTGAGGATGATTACCCGCTACTTGCGCATAGGAATCCCGTTATACCTCAAGGGTATTTTTGTCTTCTTCTGTCCCAAAGTCCACGCGTCACTTTGTGATCGTTTTTGGCTCCACAAATGCCCCCACACCTGTTGGGCTGCTCGCAAAAAAAGGGCAACAAGTGTAGAGATTTTCTTGCTTTAGGAAACTTTGAATTTGTTTCCCTCTTTGATGTTGATTCTCTCTTTTAATAGGAAATTAGATCCTTCTAGGAAAAGTAAATAAATTCCTCTCAAAGTTTATTTAAGTCCACCTTAAGAGGATTATTAAATCAACTTTTAGAGAGAAACTTATTCTTCCTTACAAGAGAGAGAGAGCTTAGAGGATATTTGTTCCCCCTCCTCTAGCAATCTTCTATATCTTGCCCGTGCAAAGGACTGTCTCTCGCCGCTTGCTTCGTCTTCTCATTGCTTCTAGGTAAGAAAAAATAAATTTTCTTGTCTTCTTGATTTTTTGAAAGCCTCGGGGCTTGAAACTTGGCTCGACGGGGGTCGAGGATGTGAAAAATTTGTTGTGAGGAAGTCACGGCATTGTGGCCGTGTGCATCTTCATAGATTCCTGGGCCCTGGGGCGCTGACATGAGGGAAAGCAAGCCAAGCCGTGGGGCCTGGCAGTTTGGCTGGGTTCTTGCGGCTTCCCATCTCCCATATATATATATATAAATATATATATATATATATATTTTTTTTTCAAATTGGACCGTGAGGCCTGCTTGCACCGAGAGAGAAAAGAATGCCTAAGATGGCTTGGGCTGTGAAGCCTTCTGTGCCGAGCCCTTTCTTTTCATTCATTTTTTTTTTTAAGCAACCCTCTAATGAATCTTCCTTGCATTCTTTGTAGAATTTCTTCAAGGATGTCTCCCTCGAGCCACAAGAATGATGATGGTGTGCCGCCATTGTACCACCAAGGTGGGTCTTTGAGTAAGGTTGGCTACTTCAAGGCTGCTCACTTCAAGATTAGCTCCGATGATTTGTTTAGAGACTTCCTTGAGGCTTATTGGCATGCCATTTCGTCGGGAGTGCGTGTGAAGCGAGTTAGGGATGGTAGCAGCCGTGAGCCATGTGATGGGGTTCAGAGAGCCATCAAGTTTCACCCCTACTATTTTGTGTTAGGGTTTACCTTTCTAATGCCGCGCTTCTTCCAAGAAGTGCTATGCTCCATGAAATGTGCCCCTGCTCAATGTTCTCCAAATGCGATCCGCGTGATGGTGGGATTCCACAATCTTAGCCAATTTTTTGACTTAGGTTTGTCCGTCAACGAATTTTGGTATTTCTTCGACATAGGCCACATTGAGGGAGTCGGGCAGCTGCGATCTCGCCATAGGCTCTTTGACAATTCAAGCAAGGGAGATCATGACTGGACTAAGGAGACTTTGGAGGTGAGTGGAGAATGGGAATCTGATTCTTCTCCTAAGTTGCACGTGCCAACAGTCTTCATCTCCGGTAAGTAGGCTGCTCAACCTTCCACCTGCTTGGTATTTGTGCTAACCTGCTCTTTATTTTTCTAATCGCCTTCTACTGCTTTTGTAGATTCGGAATTTGGCTCAACTCCTAGAACTTCACCGGACATGAAGAAAGTGCATGTCGCTCTGGGTATTCCTTCCGAGTATCGTGAATGGCGCTAGTTGCTTAGTCATCTTCGTAGGGAAAAAGGTGGGCTGCCCCTAAGAGAAGAAATAAAATCAATCAAAGCTGAGGCGTTGACTCGTCCTATTACTGTGCTAGAGCCTGCTGCCAACGAAAGTGGGAAAAAGAGGCATTCCCCGCCTACTCAAGAGACACCTGCTGAGAAGAAATTGAAGACTCCTTCCACTGCCCGCGGGAGTTCTACGGCTGCTCAAGAGAAACTTGCTGAGAAGAAATCAAAAACCTCATCCGCTGCTCATGAGGACCCACCAGCTGCTCCTAAACTTGTGATTGATTTGACTTCCTTCAAGGGCGAAAAAGAAGAATCTGCTAGGTCCATGCCTATGACCCCGGTAGCTCCGAGGGCTAGATTTGTGCCTGTGACGCCTGTAGTCCCGAAGGCTAGTTTGATTGCTGATAGGATTGCCCAGCGTAGAAGCTCATCTGTGCCCCTGGTGCCGAAATTTATGCCTAAACGTCCGTTAGGGGCTAAGTCCGGTTCTCCTTTGGAAAGGCTTGCTACTATGAAGAATAACAAGGCGCCCTCACCTGCTAAAATGGCGCCAAAACCTGTTCCTTCCGCTGCTGAAATCGATTCGCTTGCTACAAAGAATGAGACTGCTAGTATTGGTAGCCGTGAAAAGCCTACCAAGACTGTTTTTAAGGAAGTTGCTAAAATTTGTGCATTTTTGAAGCCAGATTTGCTTGAAGATATGGATGTATGTGCCAAGTTCGTTGATGGCGTCAAGGAGACTGTTGGCCCGAGCCTCTTCGCAAAGCACACACCCGAGTACAGGAAGACTGCTTTGCTAGCCATGATGTAAAAAACAACGATTCTAACAGCCAAGTCTATGTTCCTTGACCAAGAGGATACTAAAGCTGCTAAAGAGGTGGCAAGAACCATGGCAGCCGAAGCTTACTCGTCGACCGAAAAAGTCAAAAAATTGGAATCTGAGCTTGCTGCTTTGAAATGATCTAACACTTCTGCCCCCACTCATCTGCACCTTAAGACCGCTCGCCGAGAGATCGTGGATTTGAAAGCTAGGCTTGACGCGATCCAAGCGAAGTATGAAAGTGCAGAGAAGGAGATCGAGTGTCACATACCTCAGATTCAAGATCTTGAACGTTCCATCTCTGAATTTCGCTCCGCTGCTTATGTAAAAGATGAGGAGTTGATTGCTACTTATAACCAAGTGATCCATTTTAAGAAGGTCGTTGATAGGCTCGAGCCTCAAGTTTTAGAACCCCAAGGTGCTTTGAAGCTCAACGATAATTTGAAGAAAGAAGTGGAAGAGTTGCAGCGGTTCCGTGCTGGCCTGCTTGAAGAGAATGAGTAGCTGAATGGTGAGAAGGTTGGGCACGAGGCTTTGCTTACTCAGAATCAAGCTGATTTCTACAAGTTGTGTTATGTGGATCATCTATTCGGAAGACCGTCTGACTTTGAATTTTCTAGTAAAGACTTCGAGACTTTCTTTATTTCTCCGGAAGATGTGTTCGCTTTCACCTTCGAGTCTTCTATTGATGAAGTGGTTGGAGAGGTTAGTGCTCAGACCGGGGCAACTGGCAATGAAACACAGGATGGTTCCACTACTCGAAATATTGAAACTGTTGAAAATGTGGCGGTCGAGTAGCCGTGGAACGTTCAAGCTGCAGAAGAGTAGCCTTCTAGGTAGCCTTTAGGATTTTTCTTTGTTTTCCTTGTCGCTTTTGCTTGAACTCATTGGATCCTTGCTAGTCGTTTATCAATTTTGCTAGAAAATTTAATAAACTTGCTTCCTTCGCTTTTTCCATCCTTGCTTCTTTTGTTCTTTCTTCTAACCTTTAGACTTTATAGGCTAGTGGCGAACATGCTATCCGCGTAACCACTAGTTTGTTAACCTTGGCTATTCCCAATTCCGTAGGCTGTGTAACAAGTATCACAACACTTTAGGACTTAGGGTAGTTTGTTCCGCGTCTGGTGGAGATGAAGTTTATCGACTACGTTGCACGTCGGTAGTGGATAGAACTTCGTATATGCACGCTAGCTTGTTTAACCTTTCACCAAAATGTGTAGTTGTATAAGTCTAGCGTGGCTTTACTGCTCGAAGGGCAAGCCGTAGGCAGTCTTCTGAAAAATCGTAGACTACCTTAGTGCACTCGGTAGCAGCTTTAGGTTTCCAGGGCAGCCGTCTATCGGGCGTTCTGCGTAATGTGCCCCCTCCGTTTCTAGGGCCCGGTTCCCTGCGGATTAGACCAAGAGACCTAAAATCCTCCAGTTAGCTAAGCCTTGAAAAAAGACCATTGTGGCTACTTCTAGGAATCCCAGCGCAAGCTATCATGCATCTAGCTATGCTAGGGCAATCCGGCTCATCCACGTCTGGATATTCGGAATGTAAGTTTATCCTTCCGCCTTGGAGAGCATGGTTGGTCCCTTGGGGGATGCAATTCCTGCGATGATTCCCTAAGAAGGGTATGATCTTCATCTGAAGTGAAGGAGAGATAAGTTGTTGTAGACATGCAGTCGAGCCAAGTTGTAAATTACTTCTAAATTCCTCATTGAAAAACAAGTGAAACGAACGAATAACTTAACTAAAAACAATTGCATAACAACTAAATAGTCCTCGGTTTACGAGGTGGTGCCCGTTAAGCTGTTTGAATCTTTTCGTCTTGACATAGTGGGAGGTTACACATGGTACTTCCTCAGGTTGTAAGCGTTCCATTGCTTCTCGATCTCTTTGTCGTTCATGGTGGCGAGAGTATAATTTCCCTTGCCGCATACTCTGCTGATATTGTACGGGCCTTCCTAAATGTGATCCATCTTCTTGGAGCCGTCTCTGCGAGCAGTGATGAAGGCTTTTCTTAGGACTAAATCTCCAAGTTGAAACTGCCAGATCTTGGCCCTTTTGTTGTAGCTTGAGAGGAGCTGCTACTGGTAGGCTGCGATGCTGGTGATGGCCTGCTCGCGCTTCTCCTTTGCCAGATCTAAGCTTGTGGCCATCTCCTTATTGTTCTGCTCAATGCTTGGTAGTAAAGTACTGATGTTTGGCACGATAATGTTGGGAGGAATGACTGCTTCCGAACCAAATGCTAAAGAAAAAAGAGTCTCTCGGGTCGCTTGTCTTTTGGTGGTGCGATATGCCCAAAGACATCCGAGGAGTTCATCTGGCCACTTTCCCTTCTTGTCAGTGAGGGATTTCTTAAGGCAATCGAGGATCATCTTGTTGGATGCTTCGGCTTGTCCATTGCCTTGAGGATATCTTGGCATGGACATGTGCTGCTTGATGCCAAATTTTTTGGAAAAACTTTGCCAAATCTTTACCCACGAATTGCGGGCCATTGTCAGTAACGATAGACTGAGCGATGCCAAATCGGCAAATGATGTTCCTCCAAATGAAGCACTCTATGTCCGCCTAAGTTGTGGTTATCATGGGCTCTGTTTCTACCCATTTGGTGAAGTAATCAGATGCCACAATCATCATGCCTCTGCCCCTAGTAGCGAGAGGCATAGGTCACACCAAGTCGATTGCCCATCGCATGAATGGTCATAGACTAGCTTGCGGGTGTAATTCGCTAGCAGGCAATGCTGGTATCAGCTTGTAACGTTGGCAGCGGTCACACTTTTGGGCTAACTCCCTAGCATCTTGGTGCATGGTGGGCCAGTAATAACCCGCATTGAGATCCTTCTGTGCTAAGGATCGGCCTCCGGAATATTACCACAAATGCCTTCATGAATTAAGCTTAGAACTTTCAAGTCGTCAAGAGACGCTAAGCAACGAAGATGTGGACCAGTGTAAGATCTTTGGATGAGAATATTGTTCCACATATAATAGCGTGCGGCTTTTACTTGGAGCTTCCTGGACTCCAATTTTTCCAAATGGAGCGTGCCATTGACCAGGTAATCTATAATAGAACTTTGCCAGTTGGGAGTTATACCAACTTGTGACACCTCAGCTGCCAGCTCTACTTCTATGCTTAGCTTGTCTAAATACTCCACCGAAATAGAACGCTTGAGTTGATGGTCAAGGGCGGAGCCTAGGCCGGCTAATGCGTCCGCGTGAACGTTGTCTGCTCGTGGAACTTGAGTGAGAGTGTAAGTCTGAAATGCCTCCAGCTGCTTGCGTACCTTTTCTAAGTATTGTACCATCCTTGGATGTTTCACCGCGAACTCCCCAGTAGCCTGGCTGGTGATTAGTTGAGAATCCGAATAAATTGCAAGTTTCTTCACTGCCAAGTCTTTTGCCATTAGAAGGCCTGCTAACAAGGCCTCATACTCTGCCTCATTGTTAGATGCTTTGAAACCTAGAGTGATTGCCTGCTCGAGCATTGAACCATCCAAAGTGACAAGGACCACTCATGCTCCCGAGCCTTTGTAATTGGATGCACCATCGACATGTAGGTGCCAAAAATCTCCATTGGAAAAAGCAAGTATGGCAAAAGTGTGGTCGGCTGCTTCTTGGGTATCGTTAGGTCGCTCTGTTGCGTTGCCTAGACTAGGCGTGAATTCTGCTATAAAGTCTGCCAAGGCTTGGGCCTTTATCGCCGTGCGAGGTCGGAAAACTAAGCCATATTGGCCAAGTTCCAATGCCCATTTCATCACTCGTTGAGAAGCATCTGATTCATGTAGGATTGGTCGTAGAGGATATTGAGTCATAACAATGACTGTATGAGCTTGAAAGTATGGTCTGAGCTTCCGAGCAGCAACAACTAGCGCCAAAATTAATTTTTTGATCTTCGGATATCTAGTTTCCGCATCGAAAAAATCTTTAGAAGTGTAGAATACCGGCAGTTGGGGTCCCAGCTCTTCTTGTATGAGGGCAGAGCTCACTGCTACTTCTGAGACTGCCAAGTAAATGTATAAGTCCTCCGCTGCTTCCGGCTTGGATAGTAAGGGAGGTGATGTGAGATATTTCTTCAGGTTTTGGAAAGCTCTTTCGCATTCTTCATCCCATTTGTCCTGTTGTGCCTTCTTGATGGCTTTAAAAAAGGGTTTGCATCGATCGGTGGATCGTGAAAGAAAGCGATTGAGGGCAGCTATTCGTCCGGTCAAGCTTTAAATCTCCTTCAAGGTAGTGGGAGACTTCATTTCTAGAATTGCTCGGATTTGCTTGGGATGTGCTTCGATTCCTCGTTGGGTTACCAAATACCCTAAGAATCTGCCTGAAGATACCCCAAAAGTGCACTTCGTGGGGTTGAGTTTCATTTTGTATATTCTGAGGATGCTGAAAGTTTTCGCCAAATTGCGGATATGATCTGACCGCTGCATGCCCTTTACCATGATGTCGTCGACATAGACCTTCATAGTTACCCCAATTTTCTTTTTTAAACATCATGTTTACTAACCTTTGGTAAGTGGCTCCAGCGTTCTTAAGGCCGAAGGGCATGACCTTGTAGCAATAAGTGCCTCGCTCGATTACGAATGTGGTTTTCTCCTTGTCAGGCTCGTACATGGCTATTTGGTTGTAACCGGAATATGCGTCTAAGAAACTAACCAGTTGATTCCCGAAAGTTGAATCTACGAGCAAGTCGATTCGGAGAATAGGGTAAGGATCCTTCGGGCATGCTTTGTTGAGATCGGTGTAGTCTACACAAACCCTCCACTTGCCCTTCTCTTTCTTCATGACTAGTATAACGTTGGCAAGCCATGCTGAGTATGCTACCTCTTATATGAATCCGGCCTCCAGTAGCTTGTCAGTTTCTGCTTCAATAATTGCTACTCGTTCGGGTGCAAAGTGCCTTCTCTTTTGAATCACTGGTTTAACAGCGGGATCAACGTGCAGCTTGTGGCAAGCTACCCCGGGGTCAATGCCGGGCATGTCAGAAGGTGACCATGCAAAGATGTCACGATTTTCCCTAAGGAAAGTTGTTAGTTCTTCCTTCTCGGCTGGGCTTAAGCGTGAACCAATTCTAGCCATCTTTTCAGGCTATTGGGGATCAAGAATAATGTCCTCTCCATCCTCTTCAGGTTTCCATCCTTTTTCGTCTATTTGCGCATCGGTTTGGACGTTATATTCTTGTTCCACTTGCTGTAATTGCTATTTTGTAGCTTCTTCATCCTTCTGGACCTCGGTTACCTCTACAGGAATAAAGGTCTTCTTCTTTGACTCCTTTAACACTTGCACAGTGCATCGTCGGCATGTGGCCTGGTCAGACTTGATTTCTCCAATTCCTCATCCTGAGATACGGAATTTGATTTTTTGGTACTTGACGTATGTAACGGCATCTAGCTTGATCAACCAAGGTCTCCCTAGAATCCCATTGTAGGGAGATGGGTCGCTTACAATCGTGAATGTCTGTTTTGAGACCACTGACGGTGTTTTCACATCAAGTGTAATGTGACCGATGGTAGTTGAGGTATGTTCGTTGAATCTAGTAAGTATCTCTGCTCGGCGTATGATTGTGCTTTCCAGACCCATCTTCTGAATTACTGAGAGTTGAAGTGGGTTGACTGCACTTCCATTATCAACCTTCATTCTATCAACTATGGCATGGGCTAGTTGAACAGATACCACCAGTGCGTCGTCGTGTGGGAAATCGATGCCTTCTGCATCCTGCTCGGTGAAACCAATAACGGGTCCAGGTTGAGTATCGACTGCTTGGACTTGTGAGATTATCAACGCTTGCTGAATCTTTCTCTTCTTTGAATTATTGGTGGCCCCCAGATGCTCAGATTCGGCGAAGATGCCATTAATCCGAATTGTCTTATTAGGCAGTTCTCCTTCGGCATCTGCGTTCTTTCTAGGCTGTGCAGCTGGCTTGTCCAAGTACCTGTCGACCTTGCCTTCTTTCACCAGCTTCTCTAAGTAGTTCTTCCAAGTATAGCAGTCGTCAGTTGTGTGACCAGGTCCTCGGTGGAATGCATAATATTTGGTATGGTCCAATTTGGAAGTATCTCTTTTTGATTGCTTTGGTAATTTGAACGATGGCTCGTTCTTGACTTCGCGAAGGATTTGGTGGATCAGGATCAAAAACTTTGAGTAGCTTTTGGTCGTTGAGCCTCCTCTACTCGGGGACCGGTCCCTTCGCTTGGCCCCCTGTCTACTTTTGTTGTTCGGCTGCTTTCTGTCCTCTTTCTTTACTGTTATTTCCTTTCGAGGCTGCTTGGGTGCTTTGTCTGCTCGTCGAGCCTCATCCCAAAGTGCATGTTTCTAGGCTAGAGCGAAAGAGTCTGCTAGAGTTAGATCTTCTTTCATGATCAATTCTCCGAACAACGGGCGGTCTGCTGGGAGTCATTTTTGGAAAGCTGCACTTACTATGGAATCGTCGCATCTAACTATCCTAGCTTTCTCTACTTTGAACCTCTTCACGTAATCACAGAGTGACTTTTTTGGGTTATTCTTCATGTTGAACAAGTGATCAGATTTCTTCTTGATCGAATGGTAAGATGAATACTCCTTGGTAAAAACCAAAGAAAGATCATCAAAGCCCCGGATGGATCGTGGCGGTAGGGTGTGAAACCATTCCTGCGCTTCACCTTGCAAAGTGGTGGCGAATATTTTGCACATAAGAGCATCATTGTTTCGATAAAGGACCATCGTGCTTCGGTAATGTTTCAAGTGTCTTTCCGGATCTCCATCTCCTTTAAAAGATGTGAAGTGCGGCATACTAAACTTCCGTGGTGGCTTTGCCTGCTCAATCTTGTTCATGAAGGGTGATCTGGTCATGTTGGTCATATCTCGCCGTAGCACTTCGTCGACGATTTCATTGCGTTGAAAGTCACGCAAACGTTCGTTGAAGAGCTTTTCTACTTATTCTTGAATTTGCCTTTGTTGGGGGTAGCGGAGCTCTCGGCTGCCCTAAACCTTAACCTGCTGGTCTAGGCTACTCTTCTACATGCTTAACTCGTGTTTGCCTCGGCTGCGGTGTATGAGATAGATTCCTAGCAGGCGAGTGATTTCTTTGCAGGTTGCTGGTTGAACTCAAGCCAGATTGAGTGACTGTTTCTCTCCGTTTGTCATGTTGCCTGCTCCGATAGGATGTGGATAACGCTCATTGCGGACCTAACCGTGAATGAACACTTTGCCTAGAAGGCTGCTCATGTCGATTATCGGAGCGTGGCCTTAATCGTGAATGTATACTTGCACGTGGGCCTAATCGAGAGTGCACGCTCCTCCGCCCGCTAAGACGAGAGTATACGCTATCTCGAAGGCCCAATCGGGAATGTACACTACCTGAATGCTTGGTTTGTGGTTGGTTGATTGGCTGCTTGCCAGAACGCTGCTGGAGAGGTTCCTCGTCTGCCCTTGTTTTACTTCAGGACACCTCATTTGGGGCACGTTGGATCTCGGTACGTTGCAATAGTTTATTCACCAAGGTCGTCTGTTGTGCAATGGCGCTCGTCAATTCCATGACTTGTCGAGACAAGTGTTGTTCACCGTTCGGATTGGAAGAGCTTGGAAAAAATATGCCTCCTTAAGCAGTGGAATGGTGGTAGACTCCAAGCACGAGATTTGAGTTGGGAAATGTCAAATCCGCGGAGAAATGTGGTGAAAATGCCCCCGGCTCGATGATTGGTCCGGATGGTTGAGATAGTCTCGGGCCAACTTGGGCTGCTTGGGAGACCACGGGAACAGGCTGCGCTATGAGAGCAGGCTGGGCCACAAGAATGGGCCGCTCAGTGCGTGATGCACGCGAGTGCTCGGCTTGGGCTCGGCTTGTCATCGCATTGGGCTCGCGTTGGGCTTGGAATGACATGGCTTTGGCGCCGTGACAATTGGATTGCACGGCTCGGGATTGTTTTGGTGGCACGGCACGAGCCGTAGTAGTGATGTCATAGACCTCACCGTGGGTGGCTACCGTGGTAACCACCGCGGTGGAAACTTGTGGTGGTGGTGCCATTCCACTCGTTGTGACATTAAGCCTCGTGGATCGTCGTGGTCCCATATCTTGAATATGGGAATTTTCACTTGTTGAATTTTCAAAATTTCTAGCCATTATATTTTTCTTATACGTTTTATCAAAGAACCTTTGCAAATAAAAAATTCTAATAATAAGAACATATGAAAAATATTCAAATGGACTAGAAAATAGAGAAAAACCTTTTTATGCGAGAGTCTTCTATGAGTATGGATCTCGGCTCTCAATGAAAGCACCAATTTGTGGATGCAAATTTTCACCTTCTTCTTCTTGGACAAAATTGCACCTACAAAACAATTAACACTTTTGGTCAAGGCCAAAAGCCTCACGCGCCCACGATGAATGGGGTGGGCCGGGGGGGGGGGCTTTGGCCGAAGAACCTCCGATGCCAAAGTTAGAATTTAGAGAGAAAATGTGTTTAGAGGATTTTGGGATTTTTGCAAGAGTGTTGGCATGCAAGTTTTGTGAAAATGGGAGCATATATATAGGGATAGGCCGGTCTGTTGGAAGTATGCCCATAAAGCCACTCATTTGATGTAATAGCTTTTGGAATACTTATTGTATTAAACTTTTATATGTTTAATGAAGGGCAAAGCTTATTGTTAATCACTATTTATTGTATTATGTGTTTAAGCAATAAGGGAATCCAAGGAATGTATTTAATCTAAGAGAGAAGTGATATAAGTAAGTTAGATTAACAAGACCTTTCTCTTATGTTCATTCCTAAAACGTTCCTAGCCATAGGATTGCCAATTGGGCATTGACAATCCGCTAAGGTTAGTATGTGTTATGTTAACTCAAGCGTGAGTATGACTAGTCTCAAGTTCAAAAGGTAATCGAGTACACTGAACAACGATCAAAGGAGAGTTCGAACATACATGACATGTAAGAACTCGTAAGTTGCAATATGCAAAGTAGTCATTTGACTTGAGGCATCATTGATGTCTAATGGTTAGGTCCTTGATCTTTGATTATGTCAAAGGCATTCCATTGAGAGTGTCCACGACATTATTGGGGTCAAGCTATCTAGTCATGTAGGCATGTGAATGCACAACAAGGGATTTCTAACCTTCCATGGTGGAAGGAGAATACTCTGAGATATGATTCGAGAGTCTTTGGCCAAAGCATACGAATATGACTTAGGAAGAATGTTCCAAATCATTATTCAATTGAATCATATAGAGAAGTATCACATTGGATAGTAGACATGAAACAAACTATCACTCAAACAATATGATTAAGAGTATTGTATTAGAGAAGGACCGTATTGCATTGTAATTGTAACTGGATAGGTTCTCCAACCATTTCTACTTAGCTTGGGTAGCCATGACATACTGCTAGGTGTCACTCATGGTTTGTGGAAGCCTTGAGGATTAGCAAACACTAATCTTCATCAAAGGGAGAATTGAAATGTAGTTTCAATTCACAATCGATCATTAAAAGTAACAATCGCCCACTGCCTCGCTAATTGGAACCTAGTGGATCGTACACCGAGTAAGGATGAAAGTGAAGAAATATAAATGAGATGGATAAGCAATTAAATAGTTTAATTGAGAATGGTCAAGATTAATTAATTAGTTAATTAATCTTACGAAATGTTCGTATTGGGCTTTTAAGTTGGTTTTGGGTTTCGGGGCCCAAAAGGGTTTTTGGTCCACAAGGCCCATTGAGTTTAGGTTGTGTGACAACTAAAACTAAATGGAAATTAACCCAATAACAAAGTCAAAACCGGCCTAGGGTGAGGGGTATCAAACTTGGGTTAATTGCAAGTTTGCCACTCACATGTGAGGTGGTATAAAGCATCTTTATAGCTTTTACCTCATTAGGGTTTTCTTGAGGCAAAGATGAGAAACATTTTCTCTCTTTTTCTCTAAAAGAGGCCGGCCACTTTGAGAAGATATAGCTAGCAATCTTTTCTTCTCTAAGTCATCCATTTCATCTTCACACCTCATCCTTGGTGTGGAGACTTAGAGACACCAAACCTTTGGTGTTTTTGGAGATCTTTTCCTCACATCCTCAAAGAGCAAAGGAGTATCAAAAGGAAGAAAATCACAAGGAAGATCCAAGGAGCTAGGAGGTGACTTGAAGGCCCTCCACTTGGGTGAATCCCTTGTGTAAACAAGGATGAGCTTCAAGGGTAATGAATCTCAAAATCCTTTCGTCTCTTTAATGTTGTTAAAGAGTCTTGTGGTTCACCATTCACTAGGCTTTGAAAGTCATGGGTTTTAGAATTTTTTTTGAATGCATGCCTACTTTAAAGTGTTATTAGTTTGCATATGTGTTCAAATGTTCTCACATGTTCTTAGCTAGGACAAAAATTTTCCTTCACGGTCCTCTTTGGAGAAAGAGTGGCCGGCCATTTGGTTTATTTTGGGTTGAATTTTGGTTTAATTAGCCAATTTATTATGATTAATAGGCTAATTAAACATAAGGGGAATGTTATGGAATTAATTGGCTTGCTTTATTTGGGTAATAAAGTGGAGGAAAGTAGAAAGGTAAAGAGCAAAGGGAGGTGGCCAGTTTTGACTATTAATTTGGGTGATTTTATTGACAATTAGGGGATTGATTGGGTTAATCCCTTAATTAGTCAATTATTTATGACTTTAAGGGATGAATTTATGACACACCTCGTCCCAAAGAGGGCGTGCTGGCCATCACGTGAGAGTGATGTAACCATAAGCACAGTGCGGAAGCTAAGAAAATAAATAGAAATACGAAGAACTAAAAACCGAATCACTAGCAATACTAGCTAAGAAAAGATGCTAGTACGAGTCTAAATGTATAAATACACATTCAGAGCAATAAGAACTTCTAGTTGCAGTCAAGGACAATTGACAATTACTAAGATAAAACACCCGAGGGTGAATTCTACTTTTGTGAATTCTGTCAGAACTCCGTTGGATCCCTCGTGCCCACCAAAGCACTGCTACCCAGAACCTGGAGGGGCGAAAAACAAAACGCGTGAGTGGGCAAAAACAAATCTTTTCAAAACCTTTTCTCTTTTCAAAGGTTCTAACCCCTCGCCGTAAAACCTGTATAATTTCTCAGAAATATATAATACGTATATACTTATCTCAAAACCATGCTCAGAAGTAGTGATATGCAAGGTATATGCCATGCCAAATATATCTCATCAAATCACATAACTATATCAGGTGAAATCTCATCATAGATAATAACATGTTCACCGAGTGATCAGCTCAGCTGAACTATAGCTCATAATCAATCTCATCATATCTCATCATCACATATATATATATATATATATATATATATATATATATATCCTGCACACGAGTCAGAACCACCTCACGTGGTCTCACCGACAAGACTGGGTGTAAATAATTACTCTCTAGTGCTACGATCACGTGAAGACGGAGCGCTAATCACGGGTCAGCTACGAGTCGAACCCACCTATAGTGGTCTATTCGACATGATTGAGCACCTAACTTGGATCCAAAGTGATCGTGTGGTGCGAGAGGTGAACATCACGTGAAGGACTGAGCCCTGGCCTTGGGCGGAAGCACTAACACCGGGGTGTAGGTTTATGAGCTTCCAACACATCTCAACATAAACATCATTTCATATTAATCATTCTCTATCATCAATATATACTCACCCGATACTGATAGAAGCATATTTATGCAACTTAGTTAGCATGTTTTCTTGCATTTTCTTAGTTAGTTTCTACTTATTATAGTGTTTTAAGCTATTTTCGTGTGTTTGTAGGTTTTAAGTGTCAAGATGGCAAAAAGAAGCAATTTGGAGCATTCTAGAGCATTTTTGGGCCAAGATTGGGTAGTGCAAGCATGGAGGCAAGTTGATGGACGAAATTGAAGATATAAAGGCTTGAAATCAGCTAAGAAGATGGAAGAAAGAAGTCAAAGATAAAGAAGATAAGGAATCAGCTATAAAGAAGGGGAATTATCCAAAACATTATCCAAACTACCTTATCTTATCCAAACCTTATCTTATCTTATCCTAACCTGTTTTCTTCAGTTTAGGGGACTTAAAACCTGATTTCTAGAAGTCCTATCCCTTGTCCTATAAAAGTGGCGCCCCAAATACTTCTAGAAACCTCAAAATCTACCACAAAACACATTCTTTCTAGAACCCTGAAAATCTGGCGCCTCATTCCCTTCTAGAATCCTTTTTCCTTGCCTTGCAAGGCATTCCCCGCCCTTATCCTATTGTGTCGTACCTCTCAGGCCCTTTCCCTCTTGGATTCTGATTGTTAGGCCATTTTCCTTGTGGATTTGGGTTCTACAAATCCTTTTCAGAAATTAACTGGACCACAATTCCTTTTCCAAATTAATTGCCGCACCCTAGGGCCCTAATCCTATTTTTCTGCTAAGTCCAAGTCCTAAACTGATTTCCCTAGGGTTTGCTATGCTATATATACATATTTTCAAGCCTTGCCGCACACCACCACCCATCCATACGAATTCTACACACCTCTACACATCTCAACCATTCCAAACACCATTCATAAACCCTAAACCACTTGTGCCGCAGCCCTGCAAGGAGAGGAGGAGCAGCTTTGGAGCGTTTTGCACCCAATCTGGAGTGCTGGGCGTTCTTAGGTGTTTTCTACCTTATGTTTTCGATGTTTAAATTAGTTTTCCTTTGTCTTGCTGTAGTTATGAGAGGCTAAACTCGTTTTTAGCTAGAGGCTACTTTGAAACCATGATTTTGTGTGTGATATGACTTGATAAATTTTAGTTACAGATTCTTGAAGTATGAATGCAATTGGCTTAACTGTTTGAATTAGAACTTATTTCTGTTTGTTGGTTAAGGGTCGACACTTAATTGGCATGCATAAATTTGATGCTAGGATTTAAGTGAGTTTCACATAATTGTTACAAACTTATGTTCACAAGTAGTAAAGGTTGCTGGAACAATCGTGTTAAGTTCAATTCTTGGTGTGAGTAACATGATGTCATAGTTATGAATACCTCGTCAATGCTTATGATTCTCATTGAGCGTAATGATCTCTGATTGTGTCTCTATTATGATGTCATGTAGGGAAATTGATGAGAATAATTTGGTTGTAGATGAGTTGTCCGTCCAATTCAATGAAATTAGGAGAATCTGAGGGTTAATTAGTGATTGACACGGTTAATCTGGGGCATTGTCATTCGTAATTCAATGAAAACGTAACTGGAAATCAAGTTATATGCATATAAGTCATGTGTGGATAAGGAAACCTCTAGCTAGTTCACCATCCATCCTAAAAACCCAATTTCGTCTAAATCTGCCTAGTTTAAAGTCTTTGTTTGTTTTAGTTTAGTTTCACTCTAAAACCAATCCCCCTTCACTTGTTTGAGTCTAATTAGTTAGAATCTGTCTTAGTTTGTGTCTTTGTGTGTTTTGAGTCAAGTTTAATTCAATTTTCGTCCAAAGTTGTGTCTAGTGTCTAGAATCTGTCCAATTAGTGTTTTTAAGCAGTTTTGAGTGTTTTGAACCTGTTTTGAGTCTTACTAGTCCATTTAGAGTCCTTTCAGTCTTTTCAAACGTTTTAAACTTTGTTTTTATGTTTTTGAGTCAGTTTGTGTTAGATTAGCAAGCCCTCCTAATCCCCGGTCCAGAACGATCCCTACTTGCGTTTATACTACAATTGATAACAAGAGGGTTTAATTTGTGTGCTTAACTTTAATCACATCAGATACTTACCTGTGCGTCCATAGCACCAATTACCATTATATAAAGCTACTAATGCATGAATAAAATAGATATATACTTTGCATGGCATATCCTATCACATTTCATTTAAATTGATTTTCTGGGAAAAATCTCATTTCTATAGGTATATACGGAAAACAAAAGACCACTCACAGATAAGTCGAAGGGTCACAACCCCCGAGCCTCGATTGATGGCACTCTTCCTTTGGATAGGCCTCACCTATATGCGTAATAGCCGAATAAATGTTATTTAACGCACATAACCAACAATAGGTAATAACTTTTCATACATTGCTCAATTTTGGTATTTGAATATACCACCGTGATCTACACAACTTCACGAACATCCCTATATTTTTAAAATATTTTTCTATCGTCTCACGTGTCGCCACGCGCCGGCGAGTGCACGGCCTCACGTGCGGCCACGCGCAGGCACAGTGGATGGAATCCTTTAACGCTGTTAGGAATATTTCGTCTGTTCCTTAACAAAACTTAAGGGCGTGACTTAACACCATTAGAATATTCCGTTAAACTTAACGGAATATCCCACTGTCTTCCTCCTTCAACTCCGGCGATCGTCACCGTCGCCGGAATCTGGGTAATTTTTCAAAGCTCTAGAACTCACTCGTTTTTCATCCATTTTCTACGAAATTACCACCAAAATGAAGCTTAGGGTTCATAGAATCACATTATACCTATTTGAAGCTTCAAATTCCCCGAAATCACGCCGGAGCAAGCTCGAAATTCTGGCGACCTCTACAACTCCTCGTATCTGAGCTTTCCGACGTCCAATTTTCACCAACGATGCACTCCGAGCATTGTGGGAAAGTCTTTAAGCTCGCTACGGTCCTAAAAATTAAAGAAACTCACGAGCTTAAAAGTTGGTGAACAGTGCCACCCTCGGAGGTTCGATTTCCATGGTTTCCTTACGTCTACACTTAGCCAAAACTCATCCAAAACACTTAGGAGGAGGAGAAGATACCTTTAGGAGTCTTGATAAGGTTTGAAACCTTGAAAACCACCTCGATAGTACTGTATCTCGACGGACCTCTCGGATCTAGGGTTTTTCTATGGTTTAAATGTCAAAAATGACATGGATGAATTCGTGGGCCTTCAAGGATCTCAGATATGGTCACTGGAAGTTCGATCTGAGAGAAATGATTGGTTTTTGGGTGTGATCTGCACAATTGCAGAGAGAGAGTGTGTGAGTCCGAGAGTGAGAGAAAAAGAGTACGGGAGAGTGAGAGAGAGAATGATGTGTTGGTTTGTGTGTGTGGTCCAAAAGCCACCAATCAAGATCAAGACAAGTTTTGTTCTAATTGGGTCCAATTATTTAGGACTTTATATAATTGGCCCAATTTCTTAACCCAAAACACAAACACTCACCCAACGCTCAAGGGCATTTCCGTCAATTCACGTCCTCGAGCATAAAATATTCCAATATCTCAGGAGGGGCTGTTACATTTTAGGAGATATGGAAAGGATATATTATTTAGCTAATTAGTTAACTAAATAATGAAATAGGTAAATTAGGTTTTGGAAATAATTACCTAAAATGAGGATAGATGAGATAATTTGGAATTGGTTACCTCTTTTGGAGCATTTTTGAATTGGTTGAGGATGATTACCCGTTACTTGCGCGTAGGAATCCCGTTATACCTCAATGGTATTTTTGTCTTCTTTTGTCCCAAAGTCCACGCGTCACTTTGTGATCGTTTTTTGCTCCACACTTGGTATTAATAACATCATTAATTATTTCAATAATAAAATATTTTTTATTTCTAAATTTATTTATTTAATGTTAAAAATGTTACAATTAGTATATTTATATTTATGGCTAAATTTTTTTATCATATATATTTATTTTTAGTTTGTACCCATTTTTAATTTGCAACCCTTTTTTAATTTGTACCAATTTTCTTTTCAGTTTTAATTTGTACCCATATATTAATTTCTTTTTGTGCCCATATTTTATAAAGCTTTATTTGTATTTGTACCCATATTTTTTTTATTTATTTGTACCCATTTTTAATTTTGCTAAATGTACCCATGCTAATTATATGTACCATTCATGTAATTTTTTTTCAAATTTTTAATCTTAAAATGTACTCATTCTTAAATATACCAATTTGTCATATGTAAAATGTACCATTTTTTTATATAAAATCTATTCAATTTTTTTCTAATCCATTTTTAGACTTATATGGGTACATTCTTTTTTCTTTGATTTGAGAATGTATCCATGATAAATTTAATCGAAGAAATTTACTTATTTTATTGAGCCTAATATCTTTTTCTTTTTTTTTTGTGATTTTGAAGAATGTACCCATGTTTTGATACAATAATTTTTTGGTTAATTTTGATGAATGTACCCATGTTTACACACACACACACACACACACACACACAATAGTATATTTATATTTTAATATTTTTAATCGCACAAATTATGGTTTTTTATTTAAAATCTCATAATATAAACAACTATAAATTTCAATTTTTAATTTTAAAAAATATAGTAACGTACATAGAAATAAATTATCACATTAATTTCAGGGATTTGGATCAAAAATTGAAAACCAACAAGGTTTTAGTAAAAAAATATTCATAGCTAGGGACCGCATCCAAAGTCTCTCTAGAATAAATGACATGGTTGGCACAACTAAGACTACCAAATATTAGTGCAGCTGAATCAATCTTATGCAGGTAAAGGTTGCTAAGCTGCTCTAATCCTACT
This sequence comes from Heteromeles arbutifolia, assembly GCA_024362995.1. Lineage (NCBI taxonomy): Eukaryota > Viridiplantae > Streptophyta > Magnoliopsida > Rosales > Rosaceae > Heteromeles > Heteromeles arbutifolia. The sequence goes on from JANCRC010000012.1 coordinate 23,926,274, forward strand.
ACTTAATAAGCATGCCATCACTTTACGTTTCCTAATAGACAGTGCCAATGGCCTCTGCATCCGTCTCAATGGTACATCACTTATGTCATGTGATTTGTGTATGAAGTCAAACTTTAACTTCCTTTGGTCATCACATAGTTGTTCCCCTCATCCACTCAACAAATAATAATGGAGTCAACAATTGTGGATGGCTTTCAATACAGAGACTTGGAAGTCACACGCTCAAATTCAAAACGAGAAGAAAAATATGCAAGAAAAAAAAATCTATAAGTTTTATCTACATAATTTATTTTGCTTAGAGACCATTTGATAATTATTTTGTTAGTAAAAATTGAAAACTCATTTCGTAACTATTTTCAGTTTTCATGAAAACTAAAAACTAAAAAGCGAGAATTACATACTTTCTTGCATATTCAAAATTTGAACTTGAATTTTCACTTTTTTGTATATCTACGCAAGAGAACTTTGCTAGAAAGTCCTCATTACATCCCATTGACGGAGTCTAAATCAAGATCTCATCCCTAAACTTCTATTAGTGAATGCGAATAAGTATCGCTTATGGGTTCCACAAAAGAAATTATAATGTGTTTCTAATATACTACGTAACATGCTGACCTGATGTACGAATTTCACACAAATTGTAATTGGGAAATTTGGAAAACTAGACAAAATTTGGAAGTATGAAAAATCGGGGGAGAAAGATTGCACAATGGAGAATATATACTTTTGTAATTATTTTAGTTAATAAAGGACATTGTAGTATTCTCATGTCAAGTTTTCTCTAGAATTATGAAAAATTATAATAGTTGGTTAAAATTCTATATATGCTAAAACTTTTGGCTAGTTTTCCAAATTTTCCATTGTAATGTTCATGCAACTATTCAAATCTGAACGTAAATTGCAAATAGTGATCTAATACACTTGTTATAATTGTGTTAAATCACCATATGATTCATTTGGTGTTAAGAATTGGACATGAATTTACTTAAATTATTCAATCCAATCAAATCCAATCTTAGTCTAAAATAGTGTAATAAGAGGGATAAGGCCTCGTTTGGAATTTTTTTGGGGTACTTTCATCAAGGACCAAATGTCACATCTCGTCTCAAAATTTATCGTAATTTATTTCTTAGCCATAGGAAATTACAAAAATGCCTCTGGCGAGCTAAGTGGAAATGCTATGTGGATATCTGAGTCATTTTCACTTTGTCTCTTTTCTTGTCTTTTTAGATAGTACGTGTCCTTACGAACACATGAGCGCGAACGAGACGTAAATCGGATGTGCAATGAACGATTATAGCAAATTTCACAACGAGGGGTAAAATGATAATTTTGTACTCTCAGGAATCCAAAACCTGTTTTTTGAGACAACAATGGACTATTAGTATTGTAGGCTATAAACTATGATATTGTTGGCTACTCGTTGGACTTGTTTAACAGGTGGGCAAGTTAGCACATTCATTTTTACTAGTTTCTAATTAGGCTTGTTGCCTAATTAATTTAGGATTTTATCATAAATGGTCCTTGAAAATAGACCATCATTCTTAAGATGGTCCCTAAAATTGAAAATCAATCATTGTCGTCTATGAAATTTGCCGGAGTAAATCAATTTGATCATTTCGTTAAAATTTTGTTAAAATTTCTATTAGTGTGGTGATTTGTCATATTTATGAGGCCCATATACCCAGTCAAACAACACCATGTGGATTATATTTTCTAAATTAATTTAAAATTCTAAAACAATAAAGAAACCTAAATAAATAGAAAATGAAATATAAAGGAAAAAAAAATAGACAGAAGGAAGAGGCCCAAGAGGGGAGGGGCTTGATGTCATGCTGTACAAGCTACCCAAGAAGGAAGTTTGGGTGTGGGTGGTTGGCGATTTGATAGGAAAGACGGATAAGGGTGGGCGTCACAGATAGACGGGGATGGGAGGAGTCATCGGGTCAACGTGAACTGGTGGGTCGACGAAGAGATTGGGGAGGGGGTTTGGCGATTTGACCGGAACGGGTGGGCTTATGGATAAACTGGGATGGGAAGTCGCCGGGTCAACGAGGTAACGTGGCTCGACGAAGAGTTGGCGTTGGCGGTTCGGATCTGGAAGAAGGGGCAGCCCCATAAGTTGGTGCCTGGGTTGGAAACTTGGAAGGATGATGACGACGATGTCAAGAGGGAGGAGGATGATTTGTGTTTTTTTATATATTTATTTAGGTTTATTTATTTTGTTTGAAATTTGAAATTATTTTTAAAATAAATTTGTATAATCCACGTGGCACTATCAATTGGGTATTTGAGCCCCCCATATGTGCCGAATCATCCTCAATTGGGTATTTGAGCCCCCCATATGTGCCGAATCATCACACTATGGGGGTGTAGTCAAATTAGGATTTGGTAGGATTTTAATAGACTTTAAAATCTGGGTGTAGTCGATTAGAGTTTTAAAGAGGATTTTAAAAGATTCTGAAAACATGGTGTAGTCAAATTAGGATTTAAGATGATTTTGAAGAATACACCCAAATCAAGGGGTAGTCGATTAAGAGTTTAAAAAATACTTTCAAATCAAGGGGTAGTGAGAATGTCAAAGATTTATGAGGATTTTAATGATTGAGGGATTTTGAGGGATTTGAGAGTGGATGATATAAATACAAAGGGCCATCAAGAATCCAACCCTACCCCATGTGATTTCTTTTCAAGTTCATCACAGAAGTGGAACAGTCTTCCTCTATCCCCTCAAGGTATTGCTTTTCTCTTCCCAACTTGTATAATTCTGGTATGGTTGATTTGTTTCACATATTACTGCTGCATTTGTACTTATCAATTACTCCCTTACTTCCTTGTCATACATATATATCTATATGTATAATACCACATATCTCTAGCTTCTTCGAATTCATGCCTTTTATGTTGATTATTTTTTAGTTGTATTGTTTTTCTGTTTGATAGCTGAAAAACCGATAGATTTGATGCACTAAAAAGAGAAAACCTAATATACATGCAGCTAATATGCATGTTTTTTTTAACCAGCCGAGAGGAACTTTGGATATTTTACTCCAAATAATTGAAAGGGGATTGAATAAATTTGATGGGTTTTTATTATTTCTTAAATATATGTGGTTTGTGAGAATTCAAGAATTGTTGTTTTTTATTAAAAGTGTGTTTGGGTTTAGTTCTTAATCTGTGTTCAGTTCTCCATTGTCATTGTTTGGTTAATTAAGGATCAAAATTCTAGTTTCTGATCACTAGTCCATTTTTCTTTTCGCTATAAAAAAGAGAGGGCAGTTTCAAAGGTTTCGTGGACTGGAACTTTGCTCTAAAATCTCTTATATAATCCTTTATGGTTAGGAAAATCCTTGAATTGATGCCTTTCTTTATTGTATGATTTCAACCATAACGAGATTTCTTCAGCATTATATAATCCTTTATGGTTGGGAAAATTCTTGTTTATCTTGCTTGAGGAAACTGTTCCTCTTTTGTATATATCAACTTTTGGAGATTCTTTCTGACTGTTGTTGATATGGTGCATTGATTTTTGGTTTCTGCAAATGATCATTCATAGGTCACTCGCATTATTCTATTCATTTGTTAAGAGTTTAGATTGAATATTTCCCCTAGTTTTGTTTGTTGTATTGAATTTGGTTATTATGATTAGCATTTTTCATGAATTTGGTTATTATGATTAGACCAGAGCCTACTGTATTTGTTTGGTTAATTAAGGTACTTTGTTGCTTTATTAACGCATTGCATATTATATGATTCGGATGGTTTTTGTTAAGCATGTCCTGAATTGATTTTTTGTTATTGCTACTGCTTCCATCGTACTAGTAATTAGAAATGGGAGACGAACAACAAGAAATTGGAAAAATGAAGGCCAAAAGTGATTATAGCGCTTAGACTTTAGAAGAGAGCAACGTGTTGTTACAATTGCTCGTTGAAGCTACATTGCATGGATGGCGTGATGCTAATGGCTTGCTAACCAAAGATATTGTGACGACAAGAATACTTCCAGGACTTAATGAAAGACTAAAGTGTAATAAAACTTATAAGCATTACACAAGTCGAATGAGATATTTTAAGAAAGAATATGGAAAGTATAGTCAACTTATGGGAAGCAACTCTGGCTTTGGGTGGGATGCAAACACAAAGAGACTTGTTGCTGATGACGAAGTTTGGGAAGAATACTTTAGGGTGAGCTTCTTGGCTTTTATTTAAAATATTATATGTAACTTGAATGTATACTTATAGTTTATTGAACAATTGTGATTTTCTTGTTTATTTTGTAGGCCACCCAGACCAAAGAAGCATTCATAAAAAATCTTGTGATGACTTTGAAGATTTGCAAATCGTACTTAGGGATGCAACTGCTACTGGAAAACACTCATTGGGATTGGGTGAGGAAACTGATGCAAGAACTTTTGTAGTGGAAGATAGACAAGGTGGAACGGAGGAAGATGAACAAGTTGGAATGGAGAACTTGTTTTACGATGAGGAAAATGGGAGCTTTGTACTAAATCAAAACCAAGCATCACACCAAACTTCATCATTCGATCAATCATCCCCATTCTTACCCACTCAAGCCACTAGCTCAGAGATACCCCCAGATATCACCAACCGTAGGAAATGAAACAGAACCCAATACCAAGGGAATACTAGATCATCTGAGACCACTAATCAAGCTAGAATTATGGAAAATATTTCACTTACTCTCGGTTCAATTGCCACTGACTTCCGAGGAGTCCATAGTCTATTGGAGAAAAGGGATAAGGATAGAGAGAGACAAAATTCTATATGGGATGCCATCAAGGAAATCCCAAATTTGGATGAACCTGCTCGCTATCAAGCGGTCACTTTGCTCGATACTAAAACCAAAAAGGATGCATTTATGAAGATGTCACCGGAAGAGCGGTCAAATTAGATACGCTATAATTTGAAATGATATGACTCATGATACATTTAGTTTTTTTTGTTCATTTTATTTTGGATTATGTTTAATTGGCTTATTCATACTTGTTGTTAACTGAATTATGTTGGATTATGTTCAACGAATGATGTGTTTAATTTAGTTAATGATATTATGTGAGAATGTAGGATTTAGCTCTGTTGAATTTGGATAATGTACTATTGCTATTAGATTATAAGTGTAGGGAATTGAATGTGGGAATGCAGGATTTAGCTCTATTGAATTTTGGTTGTTGTTAACGGAAAAGGCTGCTCCGCTTCCCCCAATTGAGGAAATCCGAACTCTACTTGATCATAGTGTTCGTGGATTCTATATCAGTGTTTTTCGTTCTTTTCTGAAATGAATTTGTGTTTCATTGTTATTTGATTCTAGATTAGTGTGTGACCTTCTTACACTTTGTAAGCAGTAGACTCGTCAATTAGTATTTCTTGGTCTATTGTGGAGATTATGATAATGAACTACCATATAGCAATCTCCCAGTCTATGATTAAGGGTAAAATCCTAACAAATATTTGAAAGAAGTCGAGAAATCCACGAAAGAAATCCATAAAATCCATAGAAATCTATATCAGAAATCCATATAAATCTTACGAAATCCATATAGAATTGAGAATCTTTTAAAATCCTTTGAAATCTGTCACTTAAAAAAAGTCTATTAAAATCCCATGAAATCCAAATTGACTAGTTTTGATGGAATTTTGACGAAATGACCAAATTGATATGTAACGGCAAATTTCAGGAACGACATTGATTGATTTCAATTTTAAGAACCATCTTGAGGATGATGGTCAATTTCAGAGACCATTTGTGATAAAAACCCATTAGTTTATTGTCTGGGCTTAACCTAAGTATACACACACATATTCTCGTAGTGCTCGTTGTGGAGCCAAAAATAATCAAGAGGCGACACGTGGACTTTTGGGTGAAAAGGACAAAATTACCCTCGAGGCACACTAGAATTCCTACGCGCGAGCAGTGGACAATCATCCCTCAATAAAGTCAAAAGTGCCCAAATAGGTATTTATTTATAGCCTATTTCATCCATCCCTCATCATATATTCTCCACAAGGTAACCCCTAAATCATTCATTTTTTTATTATATTAATTAGCTAATTAATTGATTAATTATTCAATTAATTTGCTAATTAAACACAAATCATGAACCTAACCCACAAAATCATCCAAGTGGCCGGTCCTTCCTCTCCCAAGGGGGCCGGCCACACCCTTATATAAACCCCCTCATTCTCTCCAAAACCCAATTCCAATTCTCTTGCTAAATTCTCCAAACACTTTTCCCTCAAAATTTTAACTTTGGCATCGGAGGTTCTTCGGCCAAAGCCCCCCATTCATCGTGGGCGCGTGAGGCTCTTGGCCTTAATCTAAGGTGTTATTTGTTTTGTGGGTGCAATTTTGTCCAAGCACAAGGAGGAAGAAATTTGCATCCACAAATTGATGCTTTCATTCAGAGTTGAGTCACACACTCGTAGAAGACTCTCGCATCTAAGGTTTTTTATTCCTTTGCTTATTTGTAGAGTTTTCGTACGTTCTTATTCCAGGAATTTTATATCTAAAAATCCTTTGATAAAACGTAAAAGAAAAGTACAATGGCAAGAGATTCGGAAACCTCGACGAACGGAATTTCCAACATTCAAGGATTAGGATTGCAACGATCTACAAGGCTCAACATAGTGGTAAGTGAAGTGACACCCCCATGAGGCACCACCGTGGCAACCACCACGGTGGCTACCCACGGCAAGGTTTATGGCGCCACAGCCATGGCCCGAGCCGTGCCACTTCAACCTTCAAGGGCCGAAGCCCTAGCCGAGCCGGCCCGTGCCACCCAAACGTAATGTGAGCCCAATGCGTTGCCAAGTCGAGCCCAATGCTTTGCCAAGCCAAGCCCAAGCCTCGCACTCGCGTGCGCCACATGCTAAGCAACCCACTCTCATGGCCCAGCCTACTCTTGCGGCTCAGCCTGCTCCCATGGTTTCCCAAGCAGCCCAAATGATGCGAAATATATAAGCACACAAATTAAACCCTCTTGTTGACAAATGTAGTATATATGCAAGTAGGGATCGTTCTAAACCGGGCATTAGCAGGGATTGCTAAACACTTGAAACTGACTCAAAAACGTAAAAACAAAATTTAAAACACTAAACTAGACTCAAAGAATGCAAGACTAAACTCCAGAACACTAAAACAACTTTAAAACACTCAAAACTGCCTAAAAACACAAACTGGGCAATTTTGGACTCTAAACACAACTTTGGACGAAAATAGGTTTTGACTTGACTCAAAAACACTCAAAAACACAAACTAAATCAGTTTCTAACTAATATGACTCAACAAAGTAATGGGGGGATTGGGTTTTGACGAATTTGAAAACAAAACAAGAAACTTAAAGTACTAATGAAATTTGCACGAAATTGGGTGAAAACTATGGATGCTGGGATAACTAGGAGGTTCTTCTCCACACATGACACACTTGCATACAAGACGATTTCCAGTTGCTTTCCATAAACCATGAATCCTCAATGCCCCAGATTAACCGTGAATTGCACTAATTAACCCTCAGATTTTCCTAATTTTATTGAATTGGATGATTGCATTCGACAACCCAAAGCATTCCCCACAAGTTCCCTACATGAATTGCATAATAGAGATACAAGCAAGAATCATTAAGTTCTATGAAAATCATAAGCATTGACAAGGCACTTGTAACTATGAATTGCATGATACTTATGCCAAGAATTTACTTAACGCGATCGTGACTAGCAACCTTCACTACTTGTGAATATAAGTTCATAACGATTAGGTGAAACTCCCTTATACTCTAGCATCAAATTCATGCATGCAAATTAAGTTGGCCACCTCAATCAACACACACAAATCAGTTATAATATGAACAGATAAGTAAGTTGAATTCACAACTTATGAATCACAACTGGATGTAATCAAATCATATTGCAACTATAATCATGGTTTCGAATTCCCCCCTAGCTAAGAGGGGTTTAGTTCCTCATACTCACAGAACAAAGATTGTTGAATTGAAACATTGAAAACAAAAGAAAGATTACACCTAAAACGTTCCAGCAATCCTAACTCGAATGGCAAGCACGTCCAAGGGCTCTCCTCCTTCCTATTTGCTGCGGCACAAGGGTTGGTGGTGAGTTTTGGGGTTATGAATGGTGTAGAAGGCTGGGTTATTGGTTAGGATGGGTGTATGGTGCGGCAAGGAGGGAATTAGGTTAGAAACTATGGAGAATGGTGAAGGATAGGTGCGGCTGCGAGAATGGTTGAATAAATGGATGAATGGATCTCCTTGGTGCGGCACAAGAAAGGTTTATTTAAAGATTTAGGGAAATTAAAACCCTAACTTATTTAGGTAATCAGAAATTAAGTCAAAAGCATCTAGAAAGAGGAAACAAAATCAGAAAACTAAGGGAAAGTGCCAGGGATATGTGGCAAGGCTTTAAAACAGAATAGGAATGTGTTTTAATGCAAGGAAACAGGAAATAACCCTCTCCCTTGCACGGCAAGGAAGAGGAAAGGGGTAAGGAGGTGCGGCAAGGGTCCTTAGGTGGTCTAAGTTCTTCAATTTGTGTCCTAGAATGCATAGGAAGCCTTCAAAGTTACTGGAATTTAGGAACATTTAGGATTAGGAAATGTCAAACCAAAATAGGAAACCTTGGCTTAACTTTCCTACTTCAAGTGGGAATCCTTGTTTGAGTAGGAATCCTCATGTGAGTAGGAATCATCATTCTTCTAGGAATCCATCTTCAATTAGGAATCCTTCGTTGATTAGGAATCCTAACTTCTTCAAGTCTTCAATTTCATCCATTCCTTTTGCTCCAAACATGTGACATCCATTCCAAGCCCAATTTTGCTCCAAAAAGCTCCAAAATGCATCTTCTAACATACTTTGTCTTTAGGACCTAGAAACACACGAAAATGGCTTTAAACACTAAAATAACTAAGAAAACTCAACATAAATGCACAAGAACAAGCCAACTAAGTCGCCTAAAGATGCTCCTATCAAATTCCCCCACACTTAGCTTTTGCTAGTCCTCGAGCAAAACCAAACGAACAAAGAAAACAAAACAAAACAAAACAAAAAAAACACAAACTAAACCTTCCAACATTTGCCTCAGGGATTTCCAATGCACATGACATGTTAAAAATCATCATTCCCACAGGTTTTAGTCAACTTAACACGTGAGCACATACTTAATCACAGTCACCACTTACTAGTTCACATTTAACCAATTAAAACAATGTTTTGAATGTAGTAACATGCCTTAGAGAATTCACTCAATTCCTTACAAGATATGCACTCAATTTTCACACACATTTTCTGACTACACACCCTACACTAGGTATATGTGAGAAGATTGATGCAAACATGAAAACTAATACTCACATATGTTGCAACAAAGAAAGCAATTTCTGGAGTTAATAAGCATGTTTAGATATGATCTCATGAATGGAATGCTACTACTTAGATGCGAGAACCAGTGACACCATATGCTCATACCAATTCCAAACTCCACATATTGAATCTCATAACACTCAAGATTGAAGTTTAAGGGTTGAAACGTGGCTAAGGGGAATGGTTAAGAAAGAAAGGATATGGAAAACAAAGGTTCTTAAAGCAATAGCAAGCAAAGTAATGAAATTGACACTTAGAATTCAATTTTGAATGCAGAAATCAACTTTAAACACAAAAGGGAAGAAATACACATTCTAGGGTCAGATTTGATGTTTTGGACCCTTTCTTCAACAAACAACACTTTAGAACTTTTTTTCTCATAAATTTCAACTCTTTTTCACTCTTTTCACAACTTTTTCTTTTTCTTTTTCTTTTTCCACGAAATTTCTTTTCTACCCGTGCCTTATTAAAGACTTTGGCACACACACACACAAAATCCCTTCCCCCACACTTGTTTTCTGCAAAAAGACAATCAAAAGGAATTCTTTTTAAGTCATGCTTCACTATGCTTCAAGAACAAGGGTATGGATGGTCCTAATCTAGGCTAGGTGCGGATAGTGTGGGTTGACAAAGAACATAGGCTACACAAGGCTCAACGGGGTTAAAACCTACAAAACAAATGACAAAAAGGGTTCGGCTATTTGGCTGGTGGTTACTACACAACTTCATCTTGAATATGTGTTATGCAAATCAATAGCATGCTTTGAATGAAATAGGTATGAGTTCTAGTATTTGGAACTAAATGATGAAACGCCTTCTAAGTAGCAACCAAGCAAAGAATAATGAGATCATGCAACAACTTTAAAAAAAACAAGAATGCACAGATTATCAACTCTCCAAAGAACGTTTGAAGCTCAAGTCTCACAGGGTTGTAGCGTTAATTTGAGTTCCTTCCTTCAAGCATGTTACAAAAACTGATTTTATCCATTATGATTGCATGTGAATTCATAAATTATAACCACAACCAAGCATAAACCAAAGAGTAAATCAAACTTTCATCCATGTTTATAACTCTCTTTAACAGTCATGCAATTAAAAACCAAATCCTCATCATTGTGTTGGAAGGTACCTAAGACACAAACACACAAAAACGACACAAAAACAACTCTTTTTGGGTTTTTCAAAACAATTTTTCAAATTTTTCTGAGATTTTCGAATTTTTAAGTCAAAACACACTAAAACACTCCAAAACAGCTTAAAAACACTTAAAAACAGCTTGAAACAACTCTTGAAGTAATGGGTGGTAGAATCCCACGAATTTGCATCAAAAACACTTTGGTACCCCCCCCCCCCCACACTTAAATCAAACATTGTCCTCAATGTTTTAAGCATAAATTCACATAAAAACAAACAAATAAACAAACAATGAATAATCACACTAAGCATGGCAGAAAAGAAACAACAACAAAGAGAAGGGCTTAGGAACGCAAATCTGGAATTGGAGTGATTCCTAAGTCTTCCTTTGTTGAATGCATGGGTTGCCTCCAAAGTAGCACTTGCTTTAATGTCTTGCAGCCGGATGAAGAACTCATTCACTCCCCATTGGAGTCCACAGCCTGGAAAGGAATCTCTTCCACGGCATGCTCCTCAAAGTGCTCATAGTAAGGCTTCAAACGCTGTTCGTTTACTTGGAATTTATGAACTGTTTTGAGACTTTGAATCTGGATTGCACCATAAGGAGATATGTTAGTAATAACAAACGGTCCAATCCACTTTGAACGTAACTTACCAGGAAACAAACGGAGACGGGAATTGAACAGTAGCACTTTCTGCCCTAAGGATAATGTTTTGCCACGAATCAGTTTATCATGGAAAGCCTTGGTCTTCTCTTTATAAATGCGCGCGTTCTTATACGCGTCATGCCTAATCTCTTCAAGTTCATTCAATTGAAGCTTTCTTTGATTTCCAGTCGTGTCCACATCCATATTGAAGGTCTTGACCACCCAATGTGCCTTGTGCTCAAGCTCCACGGGTAAATGGCAGGGCTTGCCATAGATGAGCCGAAATTGGGACATCCCAATGGGTGTTTTGTATGCCGTACGATAGGCCCACAGTGCATCATCTAAACGTAAGCTCCAATCCTTCCTTGTTGGTCCAACGGTCTTTTCAAGTATTTGCTTGATTTCCCGGTTAGAAACCTCAGCTTGGCCATTCGTTTGAGGGTGGTAAGGTGTAGAAACCTTATGGTTGACATTGTACTTTCGAAACAACGCCTCAATGGTCCGGTTGCAAAAGTGAGACCCTCCATCACTTATGATCACTCGTGGCATGCCAAACCTTGCAAAAATGTTAGTTCTAATAAAATCTGCAACCACTTTAAAATCATTAGTCCGGGTGGCTTTTGCTTCCACCCACTTTGACACATAATCAACCGCAAGCAAAATATACATGAAACCAAACGAGGAAGGGAAGGGACCCATAAAGTCAATACCCTAAACGTCAAAAATTTCCACATTAAGGACAGAAACCTGCAGCATTTGATCTCTTGCACTTATATTTCCTGTTCTTTGGCATTTATCACATGTTAAACAGAAAGTTCTAGCATCTTTAAAGATACTAGGCCAACAGAATCCACATTGTAACACCTTAAGTGCTGTTCTTTGTGTGCCAAAGTGACCACCACATGCATAGTATGACAAAAACTCAAAATTGAATGAAATTCAGAATCTTGCACAAATCGACGTACAATCTGATCAGGGCAAAATTTCCATAAGTATGGATCATCCCACACATAAAACCATGCATCATTCCTGAGCTTATCACGTTGGTGTTTAGTGAAAGTGTTTGGAAATTGTTTAGACACCAAAAAGTTAACCAAATCAGCATACCAAGGTTCACTTACCTTTATGGACAGCAATTGTTCATCAGGAAACATTTTAGCAATGGGTAAGGACTCCTCATTATGCACCATACAGATTAGGTGGTCAGCCACCACGTTTTCACACCCTTTCTTGTCCCTAATTTCAATATCGAACTCTTGAAGTAAAAGCATCCAGCGAATGAGTCTTGGTTTAGCTTCCTTTTTGGTGAGCAAGTACTTCAGAGCTGCATGATCAGTGAAAACAATGACTTTAGTGCCAATTAAATAAGACCGAAACTTATCTAATGCAAATACAACAGCCAAGAGTTCCTTTTCAGTTGTGGAATAATTCAATTGGGCGTCATTTAAGGTGCGTGAAGCATAATAAATAACATGTGGCTGCTTGTTTTTCCTTTGGCCCAAAACAGCTCCAATTGCATAATCTGATGCATCACACATGAGCTCAAAGGGAATGCTCTAATCTGGTGGAGTGATGATTGGTGCCGTGGTGAGTAAGGCCTTGAGATGGTTGAATGCTTTCTCACACTCCTCGTTGAATTCAAAAGACACTTCCTTTTGTAGGAGACGGCATAGGGGCTGTGCAATCTTTGAAAAATCCTTGATAAATCGTCTATAGAATCCTGCATGACCAAGAAAAGAACGAACATCTCTAACCGAAGTAGGAGAGGGTAAGTAGCGTACAAGATCTATTTTAGACTTATCAACCTCAATACCTTTTTCAGAGATTATGTGACCCAAAACAATACCTTGTTTAACCATGAAATGACATTTCTCCCAATTTAACACAAGGTTTGTTTCAACGCAACATTTCAAGATTAAAGTGAGATTATCCAAGCATTTATCGAATGAATCACCAAACACACTGAAATCATCCATGAATATCTCAATAATCCTTTCAACATAATCAGAAAATATACTAACCATACACCTTTGAAACGTGGCAGGGGCATTGCATAAACCGAATGGCATGCGTCGATATGCAAATGTTCCAAAGGGACAAGTGAAAGTGGTCTTTTCTTGATCATCCGGGGCTATGACAATTTGATTATAACCAGAGTATCCATCAAGAAAACAATAAAATGAATGACCTGCTAACCTCTCAAGCATTTGATCAAGGAATGGCAATGGAAAGTGATCTTTTCTTGTTGGGGCGTTGATCTTCCTATAGTCAATGCACACTCGCCAACCGGTTTGGATCCGGGTGGGCACAAGCTCATTCTCAGCGTTCTCCACGACCGTCACTCCAGATTTCTTGGGAACAACTTGGATAAGTGAGACCCAACGGCTATCGGAGATAGGATAGATCACTCCACAATCAAGTAGCTTGATTATCTCATTTTTCACAACTTCCATCATTGGAGGGTTGAGACGGCGTTGAGCCTCTCTAGTTGGTTTGGCCCCCTCCTTAAGAAATATGTGATGCATACAAGTTGTAGGGCTTATCCCCTTGATGTCGGCTAAAGTCCAACCTAGAGCAGATTTGAACTCCCTTAAAACACGCACTAGATTTTCTTCTTCTTGTGCCGTGAGGGATGAGGAAATTATGGCAGGTAAGGTCTCTTTTTCCCCCAAGAAAACATACTTCAAATGGTATGGTAACGATTTAAGTTCAAGGGTAGGTGCCTGAATCACTGAAGGAAGCAACTTATTAGTCGAAACGGGAATTGAATCAAAGTTAAAAGACTTACAATCATGCGTGGGTAACGACTCAAGGGTAGCAACCATCTCAATGAATTCCTCACAAGGGGGCACGTCATGGATTGGTTCATGTATGTCGTGGGTTAGCATGGGTTCTGCCCACTTGTTGTTGAGCTCCAGTCCTCTTGTAATGACTTTTTCAAGTGCATCGTCATTCAAATCTTCAAAATACCCCTGCGCCAAAGAATCAATAATATCAATAGAAAAACAAGAGTGATCATCATTAGGATATCTCATGGTTTCAGAAATATTGAAATCAATCACTTCCCCATCAAATTCCATTGACAACGTTCCTTTGAACACATCAATCTTGGTGCGGGCTGTCTTCATGAATGGCCTACCAAGGAGAATCGGCAAAGAGGTGGAATGGGCTGAATCTTCCATGTCCAAAACATAAAAATCAACCGGGAAGACTAAATGATTCACCTGCACTAAAACATCCTCCAATACTCCTATTGGATAAGTGTTAGAACGATCAGCCAATTGTATGATCACACCATCCTTTTTCAATTCACCCAAGTTCATAGATGCATAAATAGAATAAGGCATGACATTTATAGATGCACCTAAGTCAAGCATGGCAGATTCAAAACGAGTATGGCCAATTACACAAGGAATCGTAAAACTGCCGGGATCTTTGCATTTCGGGGGCAGTTTACGTTGCAATACGGCTGAAACATTTTCACTTACCTTCACAACCTCGTTGTTCAAAACTCTCTTCCTAGTTATGCACAACTCTTTCAGAAACTTGGCATACCTCGGAACTTGCTTAATTGCATCCAAAAGTGGTATATTGACTTGAACTTTCCTAAATGTCTCTAGAATGTCCTTTTCAGCTTCCTCTTTCTTTGTTTGCATGAATCTGCTAGGGAAAGGAACATTCGAAGGAAAAACATTAGTAGGAATTGAATTTGACACATTCTTACCTTTGTTGGACAGATTTGATGGTTTAGGAGCACTTAGGGCCTGCGGCAAAGGTGTATCCTTCCTTGTCGTGGGTTGGCTTTGTTCCTCCTCTTCAAATTAAAGTTTTTCATCCTCTTTGTGATCTGATGTTGACGGTTGTGTACCTGCCCCAACTTCTTTTCCACTTCTCAACAATATGGCTTCGGCAGTTTTGAAACCTCCCTTCGGATTTGGAATGGTGGAACTAGGGAGTTGGCCTTGGTCTCGAAATTTCCCTACAAATTCTGCAATCTACCCAATTTGTTTCTCCAAATGATCCACTATTTTGTCTTGGTTTTGCATTGCTTTGGCTTGATTTTCTTGCCCCTAAGACAAATTGGTTAATAGCTTAAGAAGTGTATCATTATCTAAAGATGTACCTGAAGCATTTGGGGCAGATTGTTGTGGAACTTGTGTGGGTGCATATGGCTTGCTGTAGAAGCCTGGGGGTTGCTGTCTAAAACCTCCTTGTTGTTGAGATTGTTGGGGCTCCCTCCACTTGAAATTTGGATGGTCTCTCCAACCTGGATTGTACTTATTAGAATATGGATCGTTCCTTGGTTGGTTTTGGCCTTGATATCCAATTGCATTGATGCTTTCCCATCCACCATTCTCAATTAGTTGCGGGCACTTATCAGAGGGGTGTCCTTGGATAGAACACATACCACACACACTTGATCCTTGCATCTTCATCCCTTCAGCCATCTGAGACACAATGGAAGTAAGATTAGTTAATTGGGATTGAATGTCAGATGTGGAACTTACCTCATTTACTTGCTGCCGTGGGGTTCCTCTTTGTCCAATGCCTTCATATTGTTAAGCGTTCAAAGCTCGATTAGCAATCAAAATCTTGGCAGCCATGGGTGTCTTGTCCACCAACGCTCCTCCCGCTGACGCATCTAGCATTTGGCGTTCAATTGGTAAAAGCCCTTCGTAGAAATATTGAAGAAGAAGCTCCTCCTTCATTTGGTGCTGTGGACATGAAGCAACAAGAGATTTAAAATGTTCATAATAAGTGGGAAATGATTCACCTTCGTCTTGCTGAATTCCACTTATCCTTTTGCGTAGAAGAATGACTCGAGAAGTTGGGAAAAACTTCTCCAGAAACGCCCGTTTCATGCTCTCCCATGATGTGACAGTTCCGGGGGCTAGTTCATACAACCAATCTTTAGCTTTGTCCATTAGAGAGAATGGAAAAGCTTTCATCTTCAATATGCTTCCATCAACATTGATAGGGGTCATGCTTGAACACACCACTTCGAACTCCTTCAAGTGCTTGTTTGGATCCTCCATGGACAGCCCATGGAACTTTGGGATGTGGTGCAACAAACTGGACTTCAATTCAAACTCATCAGTCTTGTCTTGGGTAGCCCTAGGGTATTAAATACATAGGGGGGCGGCATTGGCGAATCCCGAAGCAGAGAGCTCCTTGATTGTTCGATTGTCCGCTGTCATGGCTTGTACTTCCTCCAACACTTGAGCCGTGGGCTCTTCTTCCTCTTCTAGCACTGGTTCTTCAAGCTCAGGTTCAGGGCTAGGTGGATTAGATTCTTGCTGGTTCCTTTGCCTTCTCAAAGTCTTCTCAAAATCGTCGTCAAAGTCCAAGATATTCTTTTGAACAGGTTGAGAGCTTCGAGTCATAAACTAGTACCTAAAAACAAGAAACAAAACAAAGTCAGAAACTTAAACAAATTAAAAGTAAATAGAAAGAAAAGATCCAAGGGATTAGCAAAGTTGCTAATCCCCGACAACGGCGCCAAAAATTTGATGCGAAATATATAAGCACACAAATTAAACCCTCTTGTTGACAAATGTAGTACATATGCAAGTAGGGATCGTTCTAAACCGGGGATTAGGAGGGATTGCTAAACACTTGAAACTGACTCAAAAACGTAAAAACAAAATTTAAAACACTAAACTAGACTCAAAGAATGCAAGACTAAACTCCAGAACACTAAAACAACTTTAAAACACTCAAAACTGCCTAAAAACACAAACTGGGCAGTTTTGGACTCTAAACACAACTTTGGACGAAAATAGGTTTTGACTTGACTCAAAAACACTCAAAAACACAAACTAAATCAGTTTCTAACTAATATGACTCAACAAAGTAATGGGGGGATTGGGTTTTGACGAATTTGAAAACAAAACAAGAAACTTAAAGTACTAATGAAATCTGCACGAAATTGGGTGAAAACTATGGATGATGGGATAACTAGGAGGTTCTTCTCCACACATGACACACTTGCATACAAGACGATTTCCAGTTGCTTTCCATAAACCATGAATCCTCAATGCCCCAGATTAACCGTGAATTGCACTAATTAACGTTCAGATTTTCCTAATTTTATTGAATTGGATGATTGCATTCGACAACCCAAAGCATTCCCCACAAGTTCCCTACATGAATTGCATAATAGAGATACAAGCAAGAATCATTAAGTTCTATGAAAATCATAAGCATTGACGAGGCACTTGTAACTATGAATTGCATGATACTTATGCCAAGAATTTACTTAACGCGATCGTGACTAGCAACCTTCACTACTTGTGAATATAAGTTCATAACGATTAGGTGAAACTCCCTTATACTCTAGCATCAAATTCATGCATGCAAATTAAGTTGGCCACCTCAATCAACACACACAAATCAGTTATAATATGAACAGATAAGTAAGTTGAATTCACAACTTATGAATCACAACTGGATGTAATCAAATCATATTGGAAGTATAATCATGGTTTCGAATTCCCCGCCTAGCTAAGAGGGGTTTAGTTCCTCATACTCACAGAACAAAGATTATTGAATTGAAACATTGAAAACAAAAGAAAGATTACACCTAAAACGTTCCAGCAATCCTAACTCGAATGGCAAGCACGTCCAAGGGCTCTCCTCCTTCCTCTTTGCTGCGGTACAAGGGTTGGTGGTGAGTTTTGGGGTTATGAATGGTGTAGAAGGCTGGGTTATTCGTTAGGATGGGTGTATGGTGCAGTAAGGAGTGAATTAGGTTAGAAACTGTGGAGAATGGTGAAGGATAGGTGCGGCTGAGAGTGGGGAAGGATTTCTGGCGAGAATGGTCGAATAAATGGATGAATGGATCTCCTTGGTGTGGCAAAAGAAAGGTTTATTTAAAGATTTAGGGAAATTAAAACCCTAACTTATTTAGGTAATCAGAAATTAAGTCAAAAGCATCTAGAAAGAGGAAACAAAATCAGAAAACTAAGGGAAAGTGCCAGGGATATGCGGCAAGGCTTTAAAACAACATAGGAATGTGTTTTAATGCAAGGAAACAGGAAATAACCCTCTCCCTTGCACGGCAAGGAAGAGGAAAGGGGTAAGGAGGTGCGGCAAGGGTCCTTAGGTGGTCTAAGTCCTTCAATTTGTGTCCTAGAATGCATAGGAAGCCTTCAAAGTTACTGGAATTTAGGAACATTTAGGATTAGGAAAGGTCAAACCAAAATAGGAAACCTTGGCTTAACTTTCCTACTTCAAGTGGGAATCCTTGTTTGAGTAGGAATCCTTGTTTGAGTAGGAATCCTCATTCTTCTAGGAATCCATCTTCAATTAGGAATCCTTCGTTGATTAGGAATCCTAACTTCTTCAAGTCTTCAATTTCGTCCATTCCTTTTGCTCCAAACATGTGATATCCATTCCAAGCCCAATTTTGCTCCAAAAAGCTCCAAAATGCATCTTCTAGCATACTTTGTCTTTAGGACCTAGAAACACACGAAAATGGCTTTAAACACTAAAATAACTAAGAAAACTCAACATAAATGCACAAGAACAAGCCAACTAAGTCGCCTAAATATGCTCCTGTCACCAAGCTGGCGCAAGATTAGCCCAACCATCCCAGCTTCAAATTTTCAAACCTACGATCGAGCCGGGGGCATTCTCACCACATTTCTCTGCGGATTTGACATTTCCTAAATCAAATCTCACGCCCAGAGTTTACCACCCTTCCTCTGCTCAAGGAGGCGCATTTCTTCCATGCTCTTCCAATCCAAATGGCGAACAACACTTGTCTTTACAAGTCATAGAGTTGACGAGTGCCCTTGCACAACAGACGACCTTGGTGACTTAACTCTTGAAGTGCACCGAGATCCAGCGTACCTTAGACGTGGTGTCCCAAAGTAGGACAAGGGCAGACGAGGAACCTCTCCAGCAGCGTCTCGGCAAGCAGCCACTCGGCAAGCTATGAAACGAGCGTTCGGGCAGTGTACATTCCTGATTGGGCCCTCGAGATAGCGTGTACTCCGGTCTTAGCATGCGAAGAAGCGTGCACTCTTGACTAGGCCCACAGACGAGTATACACTCACGGTTAAGGCCACACTCTGATGATCAACATGAGCAGCCTTCCAGACGAAGCGTTCATTCGCGGCTAGGCCCGCAAGGAGCAACCTCCACATCTCATCGAAGTAGGCAGTACGATGGACAGAAATAAGTAGTCACTCAATCTGACTCAAGTTCAACTAGCAGCCTACGAGGAAATCTCTCGCCTGTTAGGAATCTACCTCATGCACCGCTGCCGCGACATAGATGAGCCAATCATGTAGAAGAGCAGCCTAGACCAGCAGGTCAAGACAAGGGGCAGTCGAGGGTTCCGTTACCCAACAAAGGTAAAATTCAAGAAAAGGTAGAGAAGCTCATCAACGAACGATTGTGTGATTTCCAACGCAACGAAGTGGCTGATGAAACACTACGACGGGATATAACCAACATGAGCAGGTCACCATTCACAGACGAGATCGAGCAGGCAGAGCCTCCAAGCAAGTTTAGCATGCCATACTTCACATCTTTCAAAGGAGATGGAGATCCTGAGAGGCACTTGAAGCACTACTAAAGCGCGATGGTCCTTTATCGGAACAACGATGCCCTTATGTGCAAAATATTCGCCACCGCTTTACAAGGCAAGGCCCAAGATTGGTTTCACACCTTGCCACCATGATCCATCCGGAGTTTTGAGGATCTTTCCTTGGTTTTTACCAAAGAATATTCATCCTACCGCTCGATCAAGAAAAAGTTTGACCATTTGTTCAACGTGAAGAAAAACCCAAAGGAGTCGCTCGGCGACTACGTGAAGAGGTTCAAAGCAGAGAAGGCAAAGATCATCAGATGCGACGACTCGATAGCAAGTGCAGCCTTCCAAAAAGAATTCCTAGCAGACCATCCACTGTTCGTAGAAATGATCATGAAAGAAGATCTAACTTGATAGGAGCATATTTATGCGACTTAGTTAACTTATTTCCTTGCATTTAGGTTGTTAGTTCTTATTTATTTTAGTATTTTAAGCTATTTTCGTGTGCTTGTAGGTCCAAAGGACTAAAGGAGCAAGAAAGTGCATTTTGGAGCAGTTTTGGGCACTAAATGGATTGTGCATGCTTGGAGCTAAATGGATGGACGAAATTGAAGATCAAATGAGCTTAGGATTGAATGAAGAGTTCAAAATTGGAAACCAAAGTTTCTAAAGTTGGAAGTTTCTATTCTTGGAGGTTTCCATTCTTGAAAGTTTCTATTCTTGGCTTGGAAGTTTCCTAATCCTTCCTCACCTATGTTCCAGCCACAAAAGGATTCCAAAATATGTTAGGGCACTTGATTGGTCATTCTAAAAGCCTTAGACATGCCCTAAAAGGCCATGCCGCACCTCTATATGATTTGATCCTTCTTTGCCGCGCAAAACATCTTCTCATTTCCTATTTTATGTTCTTAAAACCACATTCCTATTTTGATCCTCCCTTTTTCCGCACATATCCCTCTTTCTTACCTATTTTCTGACCCAAAATTACATTCCCTTTTGTTTCAATTCTTGCCGCACAAGGGGAGAGGATTCTTTCCTATTTTGTGTCTCAAAACACATTCCTAAATCTGTCCTACACTTTCTACCGAATTTCCTTTCCTATTCTCTTTAATTCCAGCACCTTACTTGCCTATTTACCATTGATTTCTGACTTTTAATTATAGGACAAAATAGTTAAGTTATTTCCTTCCCTAAAACACATCAAAACCGTGCCTTCCCCCCTTTCAATACATATGCTGCACCCTTTAATTGGGGGATCCCTGGACACACTCTCTACAGGCACCTTCCATCCACTTATCTACCTATCCATCCTCTACCACCCATCACCACTCATTCTACACACCCTAACCCTTGTGCCGCAGCTTTACAAAGGGAGAAGAAGGAGACTCCTTGGACGTGCTTGCCATTCAAGTTGGATTGCCGGAACGTTTTTAGGTGTAATCCATCTTTTGTTTTCAATGTTTAATTTAATTTCTCTTTGTTTTGTTGTGAACATGAGAGGCTAAACTCGTTTTGGCTAGGGGGAATTTCATAGCCATGAATATATATGTGATATGAGTTGATTACCTTTAGTTATTGTTTCATAAATTGTGAATGCAATTTGCTTAACTGTTTGATTCAAAACTTATTCTTGTATGTTGATTAAGGAGGCCTACTTAGTTTGCATGCATGAATTTGATGCTAGAATGTAAGGGAGTTTCACCTAATCGTTATGAACTTATATTCACTAGTAGTAAAGGTTGCAAGTCACAATCATGTTAAGTAGATTCCTGGCAGGAGTATCATGCGCTTTCATAGTTACGAATGCTTTGTCAATGCTTATGATTTTCATAGAGCTTAATGATCTTTGATTGTATCTCTATTATGCCCTTTCATATAGGGAACTTTTGAAGAATAATTTGATTGTGATGCGCTATTTCCGTCCAATTCAATGACATAAGGAAAATCTGAGGGTTAATTTAAGCGTACCTAATTAACCTGGGGTGCTGAGGTTCATGGTTTATCGAAATCGTAACTGGAAATCAATTTTGTGTTGCATGTGTGTCATGTGTGGAGAAGAACCCTCTAGCTAGCCCATCATCCATTAAATCACCTTAGTTTTATGTCTTTGTTTAGAATCTGCAAGTTACTTAGTTTTAGATTCACTTTTCGTAGAAACCAAACCCCCCATCTTTAAGTTGTGTTAGTTTAGTTAGAATTTGTTTAGATTTGTGTCTAGTTAGTCCTTTGAGTTTATTTTCGTCCAAATCAGTCCCTAGTGTCTAGTTTGAGTCAATTTGGCTGTTTTAAGCTGTTTTGAGTCTTTTAAGTTTGTTTTGAGTCTTGTGAGTCTTGTTAAGTGTTCTTAAGTTTGTTTTTGTGTTTTTAAGTCAGTTTAGAGTAGATTAGCAATCCCTCCTAATCCCCGGCATAGAACGATCCCTACTTGCATCTTTACTACAACTGTCAACAAGAGGGTTTAATTTGTGTGTTGATTTACATCGCATCATAACTCTAGCAGACTCATTTGCTCTGGCAGAGAAGCATGCACTTTGGGACGAGGCTCGATGAGCAGATAAAGCACCCGAGTAGCCTGGAAAAGAGTTAGCAGTGGCTCAAAGGAAGGTTGACGGGAAGCAGTCCAACAAAAGCAGGCAAGAGGCCAAACGTAGGGACTGATCCATGACCAAAGAAGGCTTGACGACCAAGAACTACTCTAAGTTTTTAATTCCAATCCACCAAATCCTTCACAACATAAAAAATGAGCCATGGTTCAAGTTGCCGAAATAATCAAAGGAAGATACTTCTAAGTTGGATCACACCAAATACTGCCCATTCCACCGAGGTTCCGGTCACACAATCAACGACTGCTACACTTGGAAGAACTACATAGAAAAGCTCGTGAAAGAATGCAAGGTCGACATATACTTGGACAAGCTAGATGTGCAGCCTAGAAGGAATGCAGATGATGACGAGGAGCCGCCAACTAAGATGTTTCGAATCAATGACATCTTCGTCGAATCCGAGCACTTGAAGGCCACCAACAACTCCGAAAAGAGGAAGATCCAACAAGCTCTACTAGTCTCACAAGTCCAAGCAGTCGACACTCAACCCAAATCCATCATTAGCTTCACCGAGCAGGGTGCAGAAGACGTCGATTTTCCACACGACGACGTACTAGTAATATTTGTCCAACTTGCCCATGCCATAGTGGACATAATGATGGTCGACAATGGAAGTGCAGTCATACTACTTCAACTCCCAGTCATTCAGAAGATGGGCCTGGAAAGCACTATTATACGTCAAGCAGAGGTACTCACCGGATTCAATGAGCACACCTCAACTGCCATCGGCCACATCACACTTGACGTGAAAACACCACCAGTTGTCTCAAAGCAGACATTCACGATCGTAAGTGACCCATCTCCCTGCAATGGGATTCTTGGGAGACCTTGGTTAATTAAGCTGGATGCCGTCACTTCCGTCAAGTATCAAAAAATCCGATTTCTCATCCCGGGAGAAGGAGTTAGAGAGATCAAGTCTGACCAGGCCACATCTCGACGATGCACTCTGCAAGTATTGAAGGAGTCAAAGAAGAGAACCTTCACTGTGCACTGTGCAAGTAGAGGCTATCGAGGTCCAAATGGATGAAGAAGTTACCCAATAGCAATTACAGCAAGCAGATCGAGAAGATAGTGCCTAAGCAGACGGGATAGGATGGAAACCCGAAGAAGACGCTGAAGACATCATTCTTGAACCTCAGCAGTCGGAAAAGACGGCTAGAATTGCCTCACATCTAAGCCCAGCTGAGAAGGAAGAACTCACGGCTTTCCTTAGGGAAAACCAAGACGTTTTTGCATGGTCACATTCTGACATGCCCGGCATCGATCCCGAGATAGCGTGCCACAAGCTGCATGTCAACTTCGCTGCCAAACCGATGATCCAAAATAGAAGACATTTCACACCCGAACGAGTAGCGATCATCAAGGCGGAGATTGACAAACTGCTGGAGGCTGAATTTATAGAAGAAGTGGCACACTTAGCATGGCTTGCCAACATCATGCTAGTGGTGAAGAAAGAGAATGGCAAATGGAGGGTTTACGTAGACTACACCGACCTCAACAAAGCATGCCCAAAAGATCCTTACCCGGTTCCTCGGATCGATCTGTTGGTAGATTCAACTTTCGGAAACCAGCTGCTCAGCTTCTTAGATGCATACTCTGGCTATAACCAAATAGCCATGTACGAGCCCGATAAGGAGAAAATCGCATTCGTAATCGAGCGAGGCACCTACTGCTACAAGATCATGCCTTTTGGCTTCAAGAATGCGGGAGCTACTTACCAAAGGTTAGTAAACATGATGTTGAATAAGCAAATTGGGGTAACCATGTAGGCCTATGTTGACGACATCATGGTAAAAGGCAAGCAGCAATCGGACCATATCCGCAACTTAGCAGAAACTTTCAACATCCTCAGAAAGTACAAGATGAAGCTTAACCCCACTAAATGCACGTTTGGAGTATCTTCAGGCAGATTCTTAGGGTACCTAGTAACCCAACGAGGAATCGAAGCATATCCCAAGCAAATCTGAGCTATCCTAGAGATGAAATCTCCCACTACCTTGAAGGAGATCCAAAGCTTGATCGGACGAGCAGCCGCCCTCAACTGTTTTCTCTCACGGTCCACTGATCGATGTAAACCTTTTTTCAAGGCCATCAAGAAGGCATAACAAGACAAATGAGATGAAGAATGCGAAAGAGCTTTCCAAAACCTGAAGAAGTATCTTACATCACCTCTCTTACTATCCAAGCCGGAAGCAGCGGATGACTTATACATCTACTTGGCAGTCTCCGAAGTAACAGTAAGCTCTGCCTTCATACGAGAAGAGCTGGGGGCCCAACTGCCAGTATTCTACACTTCTAAAGCTCTTCTTGATGCGGAAACAAGATATCCGAAGATCAAAAAATTAATTTTGGTGCTCGTTGTTGTGGCTCGGAAGCTTAGACCATACTTTCAAGCTCATACAGTCATCGTCATGACTTAGTATCCTCTACGATCAATCCTACATGGTCATGATGCTTCTTAACAAGTGATGAAGTGGGTGTTGGAACTTGGCCAATACGGTTTAGTGTTTCGACCCCGCACGGTAATAAAGGCCTAAGCCTTGGTAGACTTCATAGCGAAATTCACGCTTAGCCTAGGCGACGCAACAGAGCGACCTAATGACGCCCCGAAAGAAGCTGAGCACACCTTAGTCGTGTCTGCTCTATCCGATAGAGACTTCTGGCATTTTCATGTCGACGGCGCATCCAACTACAAAGGCTCAAGAGTAGGCGTGGTCCTTATCACCCCATACGGTTCAATGGTCGAGCAGGCGATCAATCTAGGCTTCAAAGCATCCAACAATGAAACAGAGTACGAGGCCCTACTAGCAGGCCTCCAAATGGCAAAAGACTTGGCGGCGAAGAAGCTCGCAATTCATTCTGATTCCCAACTAATCACTAGCCAGGCTATTGGGGAGTCTACGGCAAAACATTTGAGGATGGCACAATACCTAGAGATGGTATGCAAGCAGCTTGAAGCATTTCAGGCTTACACTCTCACTTAAGTTCCACGGGCAGATAACGCTCACGCAGATGCGCTATCCGGCTTAGGCTCCACCCTTGACCACCAACTCAAATGCTCGATTTCGGTGGAGTATCTAGACAAGCCAAGCATAAAGGCGGAGCCGGCAGCCAAGGTGTCACAGGTTAATATAACTCCCAACTAGCAAAGTTCTATTATAGACTACTTGGTCAACGACACACTCCCTACAGAAAGGTTAGAGTCTAGAAAGCTCCAATAAAGGCAAAACGCTACTATATGTGGAACAACATTCTCATTTGAAGATCCTACATCGGACCACATCTTCCCTGCCTAACGCCTCCCAATGACTTGAAGGTTTTAAGCTCAAGAAGCCGATCCTTAGCACGAAGGTGTTTGTGGAAACCACTCTGGAGGCCAATCCCTAGCATGGAAGGCTCTTAACTCATGCTACTACTGGCCTACCATGCACCAAGATGCTAAGAAGTTAGTACAAAAGTACGATCGCTACCAATGCTACAAGCCGGTACCAGCGCTGCCTACCAGTGAGCTACACCCGCAGACAAGTTCTTGGCTATTCATGCAATAGGTAATCGACCTGGTAGGACCTATGCCACCTGCTACTGGGGGTAGATGCATGATGATCGTGGCAACCGACTACTTAACCAAATGGGTAGAAGCAGAGCCCATGACGACCACGACTCAGACGAACATAAAGCGCTTCATAAAGCACTTCATATGGAGAAACATCATTTGCCGATTTGGCATCCCTCAATCCATCATCACCAACAACGGCCCGTAATTCGTGGGCAAAGATTTGGCAAAGTTTTTCCAAAAATATGGCATCAAGCAACACATGTCCACACCGAGGTATCCTCAAGGAAATGGGCAGGCCGAAGCATCCAACAAGATGATCCTCGACTGCCTCAAGAAATCCCTCACCAAAAAGAAGGGAAAATAGCCAGACGAACTCCCTAGATGTCTGTGGGTATATCACACCACCAAAAGACGTGCCACCGGTGAGACTCCGTTCTCTTTGGCATTTGGTTCGGAAGCAATCATTCCTCCTAACATCATCGTGCCAAGCATCAACACTCTACTACTAAGCATTGATCAGAACAGAAAGGAGATGGCCACAAGCTTAGATGTGACAGAGGAGAAACGCGAACAGACCATCACCCGCATTGCAGCCTACTAGCAGCAGCTCCTCTCCAGCTACAATAAAAGGGCCAAGATCTAACTGTTCTAACCCGGAGGTCCAGTTCTAAGAAAAGTCTTCATCACTGCCCATAGAGAAGGCTCCAAAAACATGGATCCCATCTGGGAAAGTCCGTACAAGATCAGCAGAGTAGGCAGCAAAGGTAATTACACCCTTGTCACCATGAACGACAAAGAGATCGAGAAACAATGGAACGCCTATAATCTGAGGAAGTACCATGTCTGACCTCCCACCATATCAAGACCCGAAGACTCAAGCAGCTCAATGGGCACCACCTCGCAAGCCGAAGACTATCCAGCAGTTATGCAGTCTTTTACAACTAAGTTGTTTATTCGTTTCACTTGTTTTTCAATGAGGAATTCATAAGAAATTTACAACTTGGCTCGACTACATGTCTACAACAACTTATCTCTCCTGCACTTCAAAAGAAGATCGTGCCCTTCTTAGGGACTTACCGCAGGAATTGGACTCCCCGAGGGACCAACCATGCTCTCTAGTGCGAGAGGGTAAACTAATTCACTGACACCCACATGGGTCTGCTTTCCAAAGCGGGAGGATAAACTATACACTTCGAATATCCAGACGTGGATGAGCCGGGCTAACCTAGTATAACTAAATGCATGATGGCTTGCGCCGAGATTCCTAAAAGTAGCCATAATGGTCATTTTCAAGGCTTAGCTAACTGAAGGATTTTGGGTTTCTTGGCCTAATCCACGGGGAATCGGGCCCTAGAGACTGAGGGGGCACATTATGCAGTACGCCCAATGGATGGCTGCCCTAGAAACCTAAAGCTGCTACCGAGTGCACTAAGGTAGCCTACGATTTTCGGAAGACTGCCTATGGCTTGCCCTTCGAGCAGTAAAGCCACGCTAGACTTATACAACAACACATTCTTGTGAAAGGTTAAACAAGCTAGCGTGTATATACGAAGCCTTATCCACTGCCGACATGCTACGTAGTCGATAAGTTTCACCACTGCCAAGCGCAAAACAACCTACACCAAGTCCTAAAGTGTTGTGGTACTTGCTCCGCAACTTATAGAATTGAACAAAGCCAAGGTTAACAGCCTCGTGGTTACGTGGACTTATTTGCTTCTGTAAGTAAGGCATCCAGCTAACCCTATGGCTAACAACTTTGCAAAGTTCTACACCAACACCTATGGCTGCGTAGGCTATGCATGCCTATCTGCTTATAGAAAAATAGCACGCCTACTACTGGTCTATAAAGTCTAAAGGTTAGGGCATGAACAAAAGAAGCAAAGATGGAGAAAAGCGAAGGAAATAAGTTTTTTAAATTTTCTAGCAAAATTGATAAACAACTAGCAAAGACTGAAGGAGTTCAAGAAAAAACAACAAGGAAAACAAAGAAAATCCTAAAGGCTACCTAGAAGACTACTCTTCAGCAGCTTGGACATCTCACGACTACTCGGTCGCCACACCTTCAGCAGCCGTGACGCCGTTAGCAGCGGCACCATCTGGCGTTTCACCCCCAGTTACCTCAGCCTAGGCACCAACCTCTCTGACTACCTTACCAATAGAAGAATCAAAAGTAAAGGCGAGCAAGTCTTCCAGAGAAATAGAGAAGGTCTCGAAGTCTTTACCAGAAAATTGAAAGTCGGACGGCCGCCTAAAGAGATGATCTACATAACCTAACTCGTAGAAGTTGGCTTGACTCTGAGTAAGCGAAGTCTCGAACCTAGCCTTCTCACCCTTCAACTGCTTATTCTCCTCGAGCAGATAAGCACGAACCCACTACAGCTCATCCACTTCTCTCTTCAGATTGTCGTTGATCTTCAAAGCACCTTGGAGTTCCAACACTTGAGGCTCAAGCCTATCAACAACCTTCTTGAAGTGGATCACTTGGTTGTAAGCAGCAATCAGTTCTTCATCCTTTGCATAAGCAGCGGAGCAAAATTCAGAGATGGCACGCTCAAGATCTTGAATATGAGCTATGTAACACTCGATCTCTTTCTCTGCACTTTCATACTTCACTTGGATCACGCCAAGCCTAGTCTTCAAATCCACGATCTCTTGGCGAGCGGTTTCAAGCTGCAGAGAAGTGGGAGCAAAGATATTAGACCCCTTCAAAGCAGCAAGCTCAGATTCCAATTTCTTAACCTTCTTGGCCGAGGAGTAAGCTTCGGCTGTCACAGTTCTTGCCACCTCCTTAGTAGCCTTGGTATCCTCTTGATCAAGAAGCATAGACTCAGCTGCCAGAATAGCAATTTTATGTATCATGGCCAGCAAAGCAATCATTCTATACTCGATCGTATGCTTCATAAAGGAACTTGGGCCAACAACTCCTTTGACGCCATCAACAAACTTGGCATATAGATCAATGTCTTCGAGCATATATTGTTTCAAAAGTGCACAAATCTCAATAGATTCCCCAAAAACAGACTTGGTGGATTTCTCACGACTGTCTGCATGAGCAGTCTCATTTTTCTCAGCAGAAGAGTCGGTCTCAGCAGTAGAAGGAACAAATTTTGGCCCCTCTTTAGCAGGCAGGGGCACCTTGGCACCTTGTCACTTTTACGCTGGGTAATCCTTTTAGCAATTAAACTAGTAGCCTTCAGAATGCAAGGCGCCACCGGCACAGATCTAGTAGCCTCATCTTTCTCGCCCTTGGAGGAAGTCAAGTCAATCATAAGCTTGGGAGCAACCGATGAATCTTCGCGAGCTGCAAAATAAGTCTTTGGCTTCTTCTCAGCAAGCGTCTCTTGAGCAGACAGGGAATGCCTCTTTTTCCCACCTTCATTTGTAGCAGGCTCCACCATAGTGATAGGACGGGCCAATGCCTCAGCCTTGATTCGTTTTATCTCCTTTCTCGTGGGCAGCCCATCTTTTTCCCTATGAAAAGGACTAAGCAGCCAACGCCACTCATGGTACTCGGAGGGAATACCCAGAGCAACATGCACTTTCTTTATGTTCAGAGAAGTCTTAGGAATGGAGCTGAATTCTGAATCTACAAAAACAGCGGAAGACAATCATAAAATTAAAGAGTAGCTTAGCACAAATACAAAGCAGCCGAGCGATTAAGCAGCTTACTTACCGGATATGAAAACAGTTGGAACACGCAGCTCAGGGGAAGAATCAGACTCCTATTCTCCACTTATCTCCAAAGTCTCCTTGGCCCAGTCATGATCTCCTTTGCTCGAGTTATCAAAAAACGTTTGGCGAGATTGCAGCTGCCCAACTCCCTCAATGTGACCTATGTCAAATAAGTACCAAAATTCGTTGACAGTCAAATCTAAGTCAAAGAATTAACTTAGATTGTGGAATCCCACCATCACTCGGACCATATTCGGAGAACATTAAGCGGAGCCACATCTCATGGAGCAGAGCACTTCTTGGAAGAAAAACGCGGCATAGGAAAAGTAAACCCCAACACAAAATAATAGGGGTGGAACTTGATGGCTCTTCGAACCTCATCACATGGCTCACGGCTGCTACCATCCTTAACACGCTTCACGCGTACTCCCGATGGAATGAAGTGCCAATATACCTCGAGGAAGTCTCTAAACAAGTCATCAGAGCTAATCTTGAAGTGAGCGGCCTTGAAGTAACCAACCTTGCTCAAAGACTCGCCTTGACGATACAATGGCGGCACACCATCATCATTCTTGTTGCTCGAGGAAGACATGCCTGAAAAAAAATTCTACAAAGATATAAGAGGGATTTGTTAGAGGGCTGCCCAAAAAAAAAAAAAAAAAAAAAAAAAAAAGTGCACCGTACAAACAGGCCCCAAGGCCCAAGAGGGCTCTCGGCCTCACTCTTTCCCCTATCTTGGGCACGGGCTTAAGCCTAGAAAAAGAAAAAAAAGAGATGGTGAAGGCCCAAGCCGCAGGAACCCCGCACCCATGCCAGGCCCTATGGCCTGGCCTATTATCTCTCACCCGCAGACCTCACGGCCCGTCACCAGTGCCCCGGCACCTAAACCAGTCAAGGCCACACATGGCACCACCTTACCGTGGCTTCCTAAGCCAGCCTCTCACACCTCCTCGACTCCCGTTGAGCCAATTTCAAGCCCTAAGGCTCCCAAGAAATTAAGAAGACAAGGAAGATTAAAATTTTCTTACCTAGAAGTGGTGTGAAGATGAAGCAAGCAACAAGAGACGATCCTTTGCACGGGCAAGATGTAGAAGATTGCTATAGGGGGGAACAAATATCCTGTAAGCTTTCTCTGTCTTGAAGGGTAGAATAAATCGCTCTACAAAGTTGATTTAATAACCCACTTAAGGTGGACTTAAATAGGCTTTGAGAGAAATTTATTTCCCTTTACTAGAAGGATCTAATTTCCTATTAAAGAGGGAATCTACATCAAAATAAGAAACAATCCTATGTTTCCCAAAGCAAGAAAATCTCTACAGCTATTGCCCTTTTCTATGAGCAGCCGAACAGGTGTAGGGGCATTTGTGGAGCCAAAAATAATCAAGAGGCGACATGTGGATTTTTGGGTAAAAAGGACAAAACTACCCTCGAGGCACACCGAAATTTCTACGCGCGAGCAGTGGACAATCATCCCTCAATCAAATCAAAAGTGCCCAAATAGGTATTTATTTATAACCTATTTCATTCATCCCTCATCATATCTTCTCCACAAGGTAACCCCTAAATCATTCCTTTTTTATTATATTAATTAGCTAATTAATTGATTAATTATTCAATTAATTTGCTAATTAAACACAAATCATGAACCTAACCCACAAAATCATCCAAGTGGCCGGTCCTTCCTCTCCCAAGGGGGCTAGCCACACCCCTATATAAACCCTCTCATTCTCTCCAAAACCCAATTCCAATTCTCTTGCTAAATTCTCCAAACACATTTCCCTCAAAATTCTAACTTTGGCATCGGAGGTTCTTCGGCCAAAGCCCTCCATTCATCATGGGCGCGTGAGGCTCTTGGCCTTAACCTAAGGTGTTATTTGTTTTGTAGGTGCAATTTTGTCCAAGAACAAGGAGGAAGAAATTTACATCCACACTCGTCACTACGAATGTGCGGGTTCAAACGAAACTGAATTTGAACTTATGATGAAGCTTCTGTGGAACTCCGAAGTTCAAGGGCATTCTAGTAATTTTAATCATTTATTTTAGTTTATTTATGTTTGGGTTTCAGAGTCTGTGGAACCCACCCACTGAATTTCTTTTCGCCACCTTCCTCACCTCAGCATCATGAACTCAACCTGGACTTTTGTTTCCTAAAAATTTGAAGTCCAAACCATCATTTCGAGGGGCTCTGGTTCGGACCTGATATTTTCTAGCGAGTTTTTCCGGCGGAGATAAGGTTCGTGACCACTATCTATGGATTCCTCTGGTCAAGTGAATGAAGTTTGATTTGCTGCACATGTGTTTTGGTGAAGGATTATTGTCGATCGATGCGGGGTAAACTCTTCCCAGTTTTTTGAGGTTTTTTTTTGCCATTTTTTCACTCTTTCCAGCCACCTCTTCAACCTGGGTAAGGTAGAATCGAACTCCTCGCTCCTTATTTTTCAATTTGGTACAAATTTGGTGTTTTTTGGTTGAGAATTGAAGATAAACAGAGTGATTGAATCTCCCTCGTTTATGTAGATTATGGCAGATCCATAACCTCAAACCGGGTCGACCCAACCCGAAGACCCGATCTAAATACAAGATCCGGCCCTACAAGAGTTAGAATATTACCGGTATATTCTGTTTGATCTCCATTAGTTTTAACAAAATATTCTATCTGGCAGACGGAATATTCTGATTCACTGATGGAATATTCCATACGGTGACGAAATATTTCAGTTGACTTCACTAGGCTCAGACTGGCTCAGAACATCTTGGATCGGCGCGGACTGGCTTAGACCTGTTGAGTTCGACCACTCAACGTTGATTGAGCAAAGTCAAAGTTGACCATTGACTTTCTTTTGTTGACTTTTACTGAATCACCACAAGTCCCTTCCAGGGTATTTCGACATGTGATTCCATTTTCACACTCTATTTCTTCAAATTCAATTGTTTTAATGGAGCTTTTCTAATGGGTTTGCTTAGGTACAGTTGTTATCAGAGATCTTGTTCTTCCTAGTTTGAGCGACTACGACCCCACAAAGTAACTGTAAGTGGGTCTTTGCCTTCAACTATTATCATTATATAGTTTCTTTAAAAGCGTTTTGATTGTGTTGAGATTGTGTGTCATACCACGATTATACTTAAGAAATAATAAGTGTTTTATACTTTATTATTTAATTATTACATGTGAGTATAACTATGGTATGACTACACCCATTGCTTTATCTGCTCATTTTTACATGTATGTATAATATTATCTTTAGTTGTATTGTCCAGACCAAGAACCAGCTTCACGTGTATGTTCATATATACCATTTATGTTCACTTTTGGACTAGAGTAGGTGCCAACCTGTCCCTAGTTTTGCATTAGGCAACTGGGACCTGTATGCGAGTGCTTAGCGCTAGCTTCACGTGATTGTAGTACTAGAACGTAAATTTTACACCTAAGTTAATTCTACATGACTTGTGTGCTTACATGATTTGATGTGCATTAATTATGTGTTATTACTATTCTTTTTACTGTGTTGTACCCGTATCCTTAAATTACTACATATGTTGGGTACTTTACGGTATATACTTATGAATAGGAAAATACTTTGGAAACTAAACTTATTTTACAATGAGGGTTACAACTTTTACAAAACTTTTCTTTTCTACCCACTTACTTTTGTTTTTCGCCCTTTCAGAACTTAGTGGCAGTGCTTATGTGCGACGATGATTACCAATAAACGCTGACCTACACTTGTGTTAATGTAGGTTCCTTTAATTGTTAAAATGTGTCCATCCTTATGGGATGAGAACATTCTTTATTTTGTGCTGCACTCTTATCTAGGTTTTGACGCTTATACTTTGTAGTAAGGGTTCAAACCCTCTCACATTGCGTGCTCTCACTTTAATTACTTTAAGTAAAATCTCAACTATATAATGGCGTGTTATACAAGTTACTTTTGGAGTTCCCATTCAAAATTTGAAGCACGAGATGCATCCGTCAGAAATTCCCCGTGAAATGCACGAGAAGGGAGCGCACCAAGTCAAAAGCACGCGGAAGATCACAACCAAAAGTGCGTCACAAAATTAAAAGAGGCGCCATGTGGCAATAAATGGCGCTCAAAGTCGTTCAACCAAACCAACTACTCCGGAGAAGAATCTACATCACACAAACTCAAAACCTCATACTCTCCGCCAACAAAGGAGCTCTGTACTAAAAGTCTAAATTCCCAAACAAAAATCCAATTTTTTCACTCCACAAATCAAATTTCTTAGGAAAAAATGGAAAATTTGTCATTATTATTGTTTCCCATATCTGCATTTCCATAATTTATTCATCAATCTTATCTTAACCAATATAAAAATCTCTGCAATTTCTGAATGTGACCCCATTAATGGTGGTTGGATAAACTTTGTCCACAACCCAAGAAACCATTTCTCCCAAAATCCTCTCTCTTTCTGTTCTTTCCCTCCCTCTTCAAAAACCCAGAACAAAAGTTTGGATCTTTGGAGTTTGCAGGAACAAAAATGTCGAAAAAACCAGAGGACTCAAAAAAACCAGATGAAGTGTTCATTGGGTCGATTGACCAAGGCACCACCAGCACCAGATTCATAATCTACGACCGTTCGGCCCGCGCAGTTGGCTCCCACCAGGTCGAGTTCACTCAGTTCTACCCGGAAGCCGGGTAAGTAAATGAATCAATCAATCGATCAAAGACTCCATTTTTTTCACTTTTGCTCTAGAATTGGATGGTTTTTTTTCGGCAGGTGGGTTGAGCATGATGCGATGGAGATATTGGAGAGTGTGAGAGTTTGCATGGCGAAGGCGCTCGACAAGGCCACTGCTGATGGGCACAACGTGGACAGTGGGCTCAATGCTATAGGGTTGACCAATCAGAGAGAGACAACTCTGGTTTGGAGCAAGTCCACTGGATGCCCTCTCTACAATGCTATTGTTTGGATGGATGTCCGTACCAGTTCTATTTGCAGGTACTCTGTTTCACTGTTTTTTCCTGTCTGCAATTGTTTAAATTTGAAATCAGGATCTGCAGATGCTCAGATTGTGATTTCTCGATTGGGTTCCTTAATTGGGTGCTTGCTGTTTTTGGACTTTGATAAATATTGATAGTGTTTTTGTTTGGCCAATGGATGAACATTGATAATTAAGATATAATCTGTACTGATTTTCTTGGATGATTTGAATGTTAGCTGGGTTTCCAATATTTTCAATTTTGGATTCCTGCTCATTTGATGAGGTTATTTATATAGGAAATTGGAGTATGGATCCCGGAGTTTGGTCCAATTGGAGCTTTGTCCCTAAACTAAAAAACCGTTAGAAGTTCCATCCACGATTAAGGATTTAAAGGCACAATAAGGTTGGAAGTTCTAGCGGAGTTACCCATAAAAACTATATTGCTCCAATTTGTGACAAGTTCATGGACCAATGTTCGAATCTTCTCTTATTTATATTATGAATTGGGTGTGAATGTTTTTTATGCTTGATGCTTCCCATGTTTGGTTTTTTTAGAAAATTTCAATTCGCCTGCCTTTCATATTGTCAATTCAGAATTTGGAGCTGTCTTATGATTGTAAGTATTCCGGTTATTTTTCTAATAGAAAATTGGAGAAAGAATTATCTGGGGGAAGAACTCATTTTGAGGAAACATGCGGTTTGCCCATAAGCACCTATTTCAGTGCATTGAAGCTGCTCTGGTTGTTGGAAAATGTGGATAATGTGAAAAAAGCTGTGCAATCAGGGGATGCTCTGTTTGGAACTATAGACACTTGGTTAATCTGGAATTTAACCGGTGGTGTCAAGGGAGGGATACATGTCACTGATGTCTCAAATGCATCGCGGACTATGCTTATGAATCTCAAGACCCTTGAGTGGGATAGTACCATATTGAAAACCTTAAGAATTCCAGCTGAAATTCTTCCCAAAATTGTCAGCAACTCTGAGATTATTGGAAAAATTAACACAGGATGGCCAATTACTGGAATCCCAATCTCTGGATGTCTCGGTGATCAACATGCAGCAATGTTAGGGCAAGCTTGCAGGAGAGGAGAGGCCAAAAGCACTTATGGGACGGGCGCTTTCATACTTCTCAACACTGGTGAAGAGATAATCCAGTCAACGCATGGGCTTCTAAGCACTATGGCATTCAAACTTGGCCCTAAAGCTTCGACAAATTATGCCCTAGAGGGATCGATTGCTATTGCTGGAGCTGCAGTTCAGTGGCTTAGAGACAGTCTTGGGATCATTAAGAGCGCGAGTGAGATTGAAGATTTGGCTTTACAGGTTGAGTCCACTGGTGGGGTTTATTTTGTGCCTGCCTTTAATGGATTATTTGCTCCGTGGTGGCGTGATGATGCTCGTGGGGTTTGTATTGGTATTACAAGGTTTACAAACAAGGCTCACATTTGTCGAGCAGTGCTTGAGAGTATGTGCTTCCAGGTCAAAGATGTGCTGGATTCAATGCACAAAGATGCAGGGGAGAAGGGAGAGGTTAAGAACGAGAAGGGAGAGTTCGTGCTCAGAGTGGATGGTGGTGCTACTGTTAATACCCTTCTAATGCAGATTCAGGTTCGGGCCTTTTTTCATATTTTTTGCTATAATTTGCGGGTATAGCTCAATTCTAATCAAATCCACCAATTTAGCCACATATTCTTTCCTTTTCATTTTTGTGGTTTCTGCTCATGGTTTACCAGCTTTCTCTTTGTTCCCTCTTTAGTTTTTGAATTATCCGTGGAAATATTTGTTTTTTTATCTGTCTATGATTTTAGCAACTGTGCTTTCCTTGGTGTTTTCTTTAGCTATGCCGTTCTCATGTCAAAAGAGACATTAGTTTTGTAATCTGAGAACTGATGGTGAAAATATGTATTTGACATTTTCTCCAGCATGTCAGATTATGGAGAAGTTTAATCTAATGATATTTTTGTGTGCTTATGTGCTCCATCTTCTAGCGTTGCGTGCCTTAACAAGAAATGCAACTGTCAATAAACATCTGTCATGTTTTTGTATTATGGTATTAATATGAGGCACGTAATCAATGCTTTCCGTTCATTCCTTTCCCAACAAACCATCCTCTGCTTTCCGTAGAGAATTATAGATACACTACTACATAATATGAAAACATGCCAATATGACAAGTTTTGCTTTTACGTAGTTAGTAAAGAGTCTTTGACTACATTTGTTTGTAGAAAGAAGTTCATACGGTTTCTTATCTTTTCTGTCAACAAGTTTGCATTTGGCTGGAGTTCCATGAGAAATATATGTTTCACCCACCAGATTAAGTTTTATAATTGTTGTATTTGTTGTTCATACTTTTTCTGCTACCAAACTTGTAAAAGGAGTAGAAAAGTAAGGAATAATAACAAAGTTTTAGAACAAAACAGTTTCCTTTTCTTTGTGTCACCCCCCTTAACTACTTGAACCAAAGGCCAGTGGACATCATGTTTATTAAATAATTGTGGTTAATCTTGTGATTTTTTTGTTATGATATAAAGATCAGAAAAAAGAACCCGAGTGGCTATATGATCTTCCGCATTTATTGTAAAACTTATTCATTTTGTTAATGATTGAATTTTTTCTTCATTTTGTTGTTCTGTAGGCGGACCTGTTGGGGAGCCCAGTGGTCAGACCAGCTGACATCGAGACAACAGCTCTTGGAGCAGCCTATGCTGCTGGATTAGCCGTTGGTGTTTGGAGCGAAAATGATATTTTCGCTAGTGAAGAGAGGACTAAGACTTCCACCATTTTCCGTCCAAAATTAGATGAAGAGTTGAGGAAGAAGAAGCTGGACTCATGGTTCAAGGCTATATCAAGAACTTTTGACTTGGCTGATCTTTCGCTTTGATGTACTCTTCTCACTTCCTTTTTATCCTTAAAAGTTTTCTGTCTTCCTTTCTTGCTTAATCGCAACTCGAGGATCAAATCTTTGTCTGCACCAAATGCAGGAATATCTTGCCCCTGAAAATCTGCTGTTGACAATATATGGTTCGTCGGTTGATACGTTCTTCCATGTCCCTCCCAGTCGGCGCGTTCAGAATTTGATTTGCTCAAAGCCATCTGATGCTTTCTACTAGGGTAGCAATAATGCCATAGTTTGGCTTCAAAGTGGTGAACTGCATTTAGTGTTTTTTAGTTAATACAGTAATGTGATATGTACACAAATTTCAGACGCAACAAATTAGAATATTTTCAAAGTCTCCTTTTGGACATTGCATTTAATTTCCTGAGAATAAAAAGCAGTCATTAGTCTGAAAATTTGTAATTTTGGCATAATACCCTTTGATTGGGGGTATTTTTTTTTTTTTTTGGGAAACTTTGATTTGGGGTATTTTGTTCAGGAGAAAACGTTTGAATGTGGGCTGGAATGGACTGCAACCAGCTTTTACATGTGGGCTGGACTGGGTGAGAATGATGTGTAACGCTCAACTTGGAAATTTTCTCCCGCACATTTTTTACCCTCGGTGAGCTGTTGAGATTTAACTAAATGAGCCTTTCCTTTTTCTAAAATAATGGGCAGGTGAGCCTTGCTCACCATCAACTGGCGACGTGAGACATTGAAACTTAAAGAAAAATGCTGGATAATAAATCAACCAGAAATGAAACATAATCTTTCATTCTCCCCTTGTGGTTTACTACCTGAATACTCCTCTCAAATGAGACACCATATTGAGGAACAAGATATGATAATGGTAATGACTTAGAGTCTAAGAAATTATATATACATAGAGATTTATGTTCTATGTACATAAAACATCTTGAAACACTTTATCTTCTAGAGAATTAAGTGTAACCACTCATTCAATTCTACTATTTTTGTGGGAATTAGGAGGGATAAGTTTTCTTTGTGATTTATGTATCTTCTACTTTCATTTTGACAAAATATGCAAGTTGTCACCTGTATTTTCATTCAACATCCATTGAATTTAGTGAGTTGTTCAAGTCAAGCCAATTTTAAACGCTAGACGAGGCCTAAATAATATATTTTATAATAATCACTTTAATCAAGTGGGTTGCTTGGCAAGACTAGCATTCAATTATCTAAGTTAGTTCTCAACCCACTCATCATTTGTTAGTACTTAGTCCACTTTACAATGATAGTTTCCTCTACATACATCTACACATGGTTCAAATATTAAATTGTTCCCCTGGCAATCATCTACCATGCTTTCCGGGAATCCAAACAGATGACATATATTATGATAAGTGACTTTCTTACTTTTTTTTGGAAAAAGGTTTCTTCACATTATAACAAACTAAAACATACACATAAGCAAACCCAAGGCCCAAACAACACACATAAACAAGCAAAACACGGGCCCAAAAAACAAAGTACAAAAGGCCAACCAGAAGTTGAAGCCCAAAATGCACAAAAGACCACAAACACCAGAAAGATCTACACTTGTCGCCGCCGTTCTCGATCTGACCAAGTCCTCGTCCACGGCCAAGCATCGCCAGAGGAATTGCAGCATCTCACCACGAGGAACGGCCCGAGCACAGCCACAAAGAAAGGATAGCCATCAAGTGGTCGGAAGAAGCCAACTATCAGGCGGAAGTTCGTGGCAACCCACGAACAACACTGCCAGAAAAGGCAGAGACAATGAGAAGTTGGTGGTGCGGAACACCCGAGCCGGTGGGAACACCAGAACTCTACACACCATCTCGAAGTACCGCAACAAATCGCGGTTTGGAAGCAGCTGCAGATCGGAGCAGAGATGAACAAGGAGTAGCGCCGCTGAGGGTAGGAAGAAATGGCCAGATCGGAAATGAGAGCAGGGGAGAAAAGGGAGAAGCATCGGAAGAAGAAAAAAGAAAAGAAAAGAAGAAGAAGAAGAAGAAGAAGAAGAAGTAGAGAAGAAAGAGGAATGGGCAGAGAAGGAAGAAGGAGGAGAAAACAGGAAGAGGAAGGGAGAAGGGGCAACTGACTCCAGCCGAAGCCAGAGTCAGCGCCGGAGAAGGTGGGCAAGAGGAAGATCCTCACCAAAATGGGTGAGAAGAAGCTTTCACAGAAGGAGAGAAGGTCTCTCACAGAAGGAGATAAAGAACATCTCATGGAAGGTGTAGTGACTTTCTTACTTTGTAAAAGGAAAATGTAGGTATATTGTTCTTTGGACATTGAGGAGTATCAAACTCAAAGGGGTCATCATTAGATCTCCACCGTTCGTTTAGGTCATCAATGGCCATGGACTCGACACATGTTTGGTCTATGCTTAATAAGACATAGGGTAATGTTAGAGAAATCATCTTTTTAGACTATATGATGTAACGGTTGATGATGAATCCTTATTTAAATCATTGAAAAATAAATTCAACTATTAACTGTCACATTATATGATTTACAAAATACAGCTTAAAAATGATCTCTCTAATTTTTTCCTAAGATGTAATAGGTAACCTACCTAATGAATAGTAAGTTGGGACACTATAATGGGACTTTTAGGCAACACCAGGTAGCTTATTCTCATTTCAGTTGAGGGGTTTGGTTTCTCCGACTTTAGTAGAGGTAAAATTCATTGCAATGGCATTCTTCCTACTTAGCGATGAGTAACGGTTATAGCGGATGGGTAACTGCGGTTATTTACCCATAAGTTTTTACCCAAATAACCTTTTACCTAGTTGATAATTGTATAAACGGGTATACCCATACCCATAATAGTTTATAAATAGTTATATGGGTACCCATTCGTACCCGTGGGTAATACACATGCTCACCCACTTATAATTCACGAGTAAAAGGTTATACTCATAACCGTGTACTTATTTAGTCGGTTATCCATAACCGCAGTCGTTAAATTTAAATGGGTGAGTAACTGCGGTTACATATACCCACGGGTATTTTGCCCATCTCCAGTCTTACTGTAATGATGAGACGCCAACATCCCTACTTACTAACAAAAAAAAAAAAAAATATTTGAGAAGGAGGATTTATAAATGTATTTTTTTAAATTTCTCCTACAAGCAAATTCATTGGCATCATCTGAATACCTTAAAATAGTAGTATATATAAGAGAGAATGAATTTATAGGAAGAGAATTGGCACATTATTTAGGTTATCTGGTTGACACCGATGACTCTAGAAATTAAAGTTTACGTGGTGTGCAGGTTGAGTAACTATAAGCTAAATACGTCCTTCTTGTGAATGTGCGTGTGCCAACTCGCAACTGATCTTGGTCAGGCGAGTAGAATAAATGTGGTGGTGGTGTCAAATGTATTGAAGCGATTGTAGCCGAGGAAGGAACGCGTCTTTGGCTTAGGTTCTAAAACTTGAAGACAAGGTTATTAGATAACTGCGAAGTTCAGGATCTCTTGCACCAGGTTCGACTGCCTCGACTATGTTCGTGAGAATATAGGTGCATCAAATCAGTATTAGGCTATAGGAACACATGTACTTAAAGGAATTAGCGCTTTTATGGTGAACGTGGTTCGGCCGTCTGCATGCTAAATTGAAAATGCATCTGAGAGTAACCAATCATAGAACACTTCACTTATCTAGAAAGCTAATGAAGTGACCTCTTTTGGTGAATAAGTTGAAAATTCTTCACCAACCGAGACTTGGATAAATTACCAAATAGAAGTAGTGTTGTTAGTCCAAATTGAAAATGCTCATCGATCACTTAATTCTACGGTTCTAGTGTTGTTAGTCCAAATTGAAGATGCTCATCGATCACTTAATTCTACGGTTCTAGTGTTGCCGGCAGTCAACATAGTGTTGTTAACCTAAATTGAAGATGTGTTGATGCGAGAGTTGGGATAGTTAGTATTTTCCTCAGGGCTGTGACATGAGTTTCGTTTAGAGCAAGGGTTTTCGTATTGAGCATTTTGAGTTGTATTCTGAGTTGAAGGGGGCTTATTTTGTTGCATAACCTTTTTTATTTATAGATGAGGTATTTGTGATAACCAAGCCTGCCGAGGCAGAGTCCTAATGGGATTGTATTTGCTCAACATCTGCTGGAATATTCCCCTTATTCTTTGGTAGTGAAAATTTCATCTTGATCCAGTCTCGACCTCTTTGATTCCAATTAGGACTCTGAACTTAATCTCATTATGAGACTCATTCATCTTTATCCAATCATGCAGGCATTATGATCATTGGGATAAATCATATTTATCCAAGGTTTAATCTAATTTCCAGCAATTTCAATTTATATAGGACTCGATCGAGCCACCCACACTTGATCTTTTAACAGGCCCTCCTTCATAAAGACTCGGTCAAAATTTATGTATTTATAGGTTGAAAGCCCATTGGCCTAAAGGTTGCCTACTGGGCCGAGGTTCGTGGCTCTCGGATTGACCCTATTCGGCCTAAACTATCATTTCAGGCCCAAATATTGCCCTTCGCTTATAGAATCCTCGGCCATTGACACTTGGCCTTATGGTTTTTAAGAAGTGAATATTATTTAAATTGCCCATTATCTCCATTAAATGCCTCAATTCCAGTTTTGCCTCGACTGACACACCTTTCCATTGGTTTTCACGTGTTAAGCTTCTTTGACGACTCTTTGAGTTTTGCCTCGACAGTTTAATCACTAAAAGGTCTCATCTGAATAACCTCTAATCTCCAAATTACCTCGTGCAATGTGAAAATCGACTCAAGGTGTTTCGATTTTCCCTATTGCAGATGATTGAATTTCTTGATTTCTTTAAGGCCAGCACAAATTGTATCTATTCTAACCTTGCCCACATAAAATCCAAAATCTCTCTTCTCATTCAAAGCTT
Organism: Heteromeles arbutifolia; assembly: GCA_024362995.1. Lineage (NCBI taxonomy): Eukaryota > Viridiplantae > Streptophyta > Magnoliopsida > Rosales > Rosaceae > Heteromeles > Heteromeles arbutifolia. The sequence goes on from JANCRC010000012.1 coordinate 23,968,505, forward strand.
CGAAAACACAAAACCCCAATTCTTGAAGAATTTCAATTTCCTCAACCTATCCATTTCTTCTCCCTCGCTCGCAATGGCTCTCCATTAACCCAACTTTGATTTATGCGAGAAACTCTTAACTCAGATCTCAGCAAGAGGTTCCACCATTTACTTCATCACGAGATCTCTCATTACTTATGAATCTTCTGTTCAGAACCTAGGTCCGCATATACAGACATCGTCCCTGAAACCATCATCGCGATGATGACAAACAACCTTCTTGGGTCATTTCTCAAAAGCAATGACTGAACAAAATGGAAATTTGCCATGCCTCATGCCGCTTGGCCATTAGTTTCATCAACCTAGCCTTTATGAGTTGAAAAAATGGAAAGATTCTTTGGTATTGCTTGGAAAAGACTAGGCATCTATGATGCCATCAAAATCTTGAGTAACAAGATTGTCATGGACCAGGAACTTCTCATTGCTGCCATCAACTTTTGGTGCCCAGCCTCCAACATGATGATTCTGTTTCCTGGTACCATGGCGCCCATAGTGTTTGATGTTGTCGCATTTCTTGACACTCCTCTAACCGCTTACCGATCGACGTGTCTCTCATGTCATAGATGCGTGAAACCAATTTGAAAACCTTCTTTGATAAAAAGGCACTCGAAAGACAAGAACAAAAATTGGTCGTAGAAGCACATTTCCAATTTGTCAAGAATTTCCTTAGTAATAAGACCTTACTTAATAGCTTTGTTAGAAAGAACGATGAACCACGGAAAACAGGAGAATACGAAGTGTTCATCTTCTCCTGGTCAAACAAGTTCATTTCCTGCCTAAAATCCTTCAAATGCTTGATCAAAAAACATGCCCATGATCGAAGTATTGGCGAATGGTCAACAACTAGCCCTTAGCCCTTCAATCATTTCGTACCCTTTCTAATGGCTTCGTGACATTATTTCAGAATGGATGGAACCTGTGGGACGATGATTTTCCAGGGTCAGATAACGCTGATCAGAATACAGTTACCTCAGACATCTAGTCATGGATTCACTAGCTCCATGCGGAGCTGTATCAGACAGAACTATGGTGCCATCATCACCCTGTTCCAGGGTAATAAGGGGAGTCTTAGTGACTCAACTGGATGACCATGCTTGTTCCAGAAGACACACAATCTTATCCAGAAATGGACACAATCATATCCTTTAAGTCTTGAAGTTCCTACAATCTAGGAATTGGTATGCTCCGCTGATGCAAAACATATAAGCACACAAATTAAACCCTCTTTTTATCAATTGTAGCAGAGTATGTAAGTAGGGATCGTTCTAGGCCGGGGATTATGAGGGATTGCTAAACCACTTGAAAACTGACTCAAAAACTTAAAACAAAGTTACAACACTAATTTAGACTCAAAGAATGCAAAACTATACTTTAAAACACTAAGACAAACCAAAAGACTCAAAACAGCAAACAAACACTCAAAACTGCCTTAAAACCACTTTCTAGGCAGTTTTGAACACTAAGGAAGAATTTGGACGAAAACAGTTTATAACTGGACTCAAGACACTTAAAAACACAAACTAAATTGATTTCTAGCTAATTTGACACTTCAAAATAAAGGGGGAATTGGTTTTGACGAAATTGAAAACAAAACATAAACTTTGTAAAACAAAACAGATTGTAAAACGAAATTGGTTTAAATTAATGGATGGAAGGCTAGCTAAGGGGTTCTTCTCCACACATGTCATACTTGCATACAAAACGATTTCTAATTGCTTTTCAATAAACCATGAATTCTCAACGCCCCAGATTAACCGTGAATTGCACTAATTAACCCTCAGATTTTCCTAACGTTATTGAATTGGATGATTGCATACGATAACCCAAAGCATTCCCCACAAGTTCCCTACATGAATTGCATAATAGAGATACAAGCAAGAATCATTAAGTTCTATGAAAACCATAAGCATTGACGAGGCATTCGTTACTATGAATTGCATGAAACTTATGCCAAGAATTTACTTAACACAATTGAGATCATCAACCTTTACTACTTGTGAATATAATTCTGTAACGATTAGGTGAAACTTCCTTATATCCTAGCACTAGATTTATGCATGACAATTAAGCGTGCACTCTTAACCAACACACACAAATCAGTTTAATTCAAATAGATAAGTAAATTGAAATCACAATTTATGAATCACAACTAGAGGTAATCAAGTCATATAGCAAGCATAAACATGGTTTCGAATCCCCCCCCCTAGCCAAAGGGGGTTTAGTTCCTCATACTCACAGAACAAAGAGTATTGAATTTAAACATTGAAATCAAAGGAAAGGAAACACCTAAAACTTCCAGCAATTCAAACTTGAATGGCATGCATGTCCAGGGCTCCTTCTCCTCCTCTTTGCTGCGGCACAAGGTCTAGGGACAGATTTTGGGGGTTATGAATGGTGTAGAAGGCTGGGTTATTGGCTAGGATGGATCTATGGTGCGGCAGGGAGTGAATTAGGTCAGAAACTATGGAGAATGGTGAAGGAAGGGTGCGGCAGAGAGTGGTGGATGATTTATGGCGTGAATGATGTATATGGAGGTGGTGAAACCTGCAGCAACCCTTTAAACTTATATATATAGGCACCACAAACCTTAGGGTAATCAGATTAGGGCTTGGACTCAGCATTGCACAAGGAATTAGGGCCCTAGGTGCGGCAGAAATTGTGAATCCATTAGGAAAGAGGATTGTGGCCCAATTGATTTCTGAAAAGGATTTGTAGAACCCAAATCCATAAGGAAAAGGCCTAACAATCAGAATCCAAGAGGGAAAAAGGCCTGAGCGGTGCGGCACAATAGGATAAGGGCAGGGAATGCCTTGCAAGGCAAGGAAAAAGGATTCTAGAAGGGAAGGAGGCGCCAGATTTTCAGGGTTCTAGAAGGAATGTGTTTTGTGGCAGATTTTGGGGTTTCTAGAAGGATTTGGGGCGCCACTTTTATAGGACAAGGGATAGGACTTCTAGAAATCAGGTTTTAAGTCCCCTAAACTGAAGAAAACAGGTTAGGATAAGATTAGGATAAGATTGGATAAGATAAGGTAAGATAAGATAAGGATTGGATAAGATAAGATAAGGTAAGGTTGTTTTAGATAATGTTTTGGATAATTCTCCTTCTTTTGAGCTGATTCCTTATCTTCTTTATCTTTGACTTCTTCCTTCCATCTTCTTAGCTGATTTCAAGCCTTTATATCTTCAATTTCGTCCATCAACTTGCCTCCATGCTTGCACTACCCAATCTTGGCCCAAAAATGCTCTAGAATGCTCCAAATTGCTTCGTTTTGCATACTTGCCCTTAGAACCTGAAAATACATCAAACTAGCTTAAAAGACTACTTTAACTAAGGAAAAACAACATAAATGCACAAGAACAAGCTAACTAAGGTGCATAAATATGCCCCTATCAGCCGCAAGTAATCACAACTCTTAAGTGGGTGCAATATCTATTTCTAGATATCCTCTAGGATTCTCCCAGCTTTGAATAAGGATTCTATTCTAAAAAGGTATTTCTCCCATGGTATAAATACAACCATCTAGGGTTTATCTCTGCTAATGCAATCTAAGCACTTCAATTCTCTTGCCCATTGGGCACACCTCCACCCCACCACCCCGATCTTAGGCTTGCTCATGGTTGTTTATTATTTTAAAGGTTGCTCAAGTTTGTGCACAACCACCACTAACGACGGTGCATGAATTTGGTTCTAATAATTGGTGATTTCATTGAGAGTGAACTCTTATTCCTCTCGGCTACTCACTTTGCCAACTGACATGTCTGAAAGCTCAGTTAACAACAACGACTTTGTCGTCCTCCAAGGTAATATCCACAAAAAATGCGGCGGAGTCATCCCTGTAGACAAGATGTGGGAGGACGTCATGGAAATTCGTTTGTCTCTGGAAAATGTTCGGTAAAGCTCACTGGATAGAGAACCCGCTAGACTTGCCAACATGAAGGTGCGCGTCTAAGACCTAAATGAAGCTTTTTCCTTTCAAAGAACTGGATACTCGAAGGACAGAAGTAGTCAATTTAACTTTCGAAGAATCACCTCAACATCCTAACCCTAAAGAACACCGCAGGAAATCCAGAAGGCTCTTGGGTTTCCACCTTGTCCAGTGTCGAAGAGAAGGATTTCTAGAGTTAATTGCACATATGGTGAGCAAGAATACCTGGGAAACACCCGTAAAGAAAGAAATACGGCTTGTAAGAAACTAAGAATGGTGGCCTCCATCAACAAACCATTTGGCCATCGACTCCAACATCTTGAAATTCCCAGACCGAGATTTGGAAAATGTCCACTCGCCTCATGATGATGACCTCATCGTTAAAATACAATCTCCAATGCTTTAGTAAGCTGTATCTTGTTCTACAACGGTTTAGGAGTTAGTGTACTCTTTAAGGACGCCGCTAAAAAGATGAGGATTCTTGACAGTGGTAACAAGGGAAAAACGACCCTTTACACCTTCGACGGAGACCCAGTTCGGTATCTAGGAACGGTAAAATTAGCGGTCCAAGTAGAACCCTACAACCACTAGTGACATTTCATGTGATGGATTGCCTGATTCCCCACAACGCCATCCTCGACCGAAATTGGTTACATAAGATGAAGGCTGTTCCATCTAGTTATCACCAGTTACTTCACTACCATGTTAGGAAGCCTGGGTACACCAGCGGTTAACCAATCACATGCACCTACCTTGAAGTGTGGGAGACCCGTTGGCTCAAAGGATTCATATCCCCGCAAGTGGAAATAAACGACACAGACTAGTCAAACTAGTTTGAATCCTATCCTTGTCTCATCTGATCTATCGCATAAGGTTATTCTAGCTTACGATAGTTTCTTGGAAGAGGCACAACCATCGTTCGGGAACCAAGATAAATAAGAATGAGATTATCGTCGATGATGTACCTGCATTTGCAGTAGCTATTGAGATTCTGATTAGCGATGACATCGAACCTTGTTCCATTGATGAATGTTGACGTAGATTGATTGGAAAAAAATGGAAGGAGGCAATCCAAGTTGAAGTTAATTCCTTAGCGAAGCGTAAAGTGTTTGGACGTGTAGTTCCAACTTCACCTAATGTGAAGCTAGTTGGCTACAAGTGGGTGTTCATAGGAAAGCGTAATGGGAAGAATGAAAAAGTGCGCCTTGTGGTGCAAGGCTTCTCTAGACGCTCTGGAATTGACTATGATGAGGTTATTCTTCCGTAATAAACGTCATAACGTTCTGCTACTTTATCAGTTTGGTAGTTTTTGAAATACTGGATATGCTCATGAACATGATCACAACATATCTTTATGAGGACCTAGATATGGATATTTATGTCACATCCTGGCCCGGGACGGATCACTTCCCAGGCCCGCTCCACCACCATAGCACGATATTACCCGCTTTGGGCCCCGACCACGCCCTCACGATTTTGTTTCTAGGAACTCACGAGCAACTTCCCGGTGGGTCACCCATCATGGGAGTGCTCTAGCCCTCTTCTCGCTTAACTTCGGAGTTCCTACGGAATCCGAAGCCAGTGAGCTCCCAAAAGGTCTCGTGCTAAGTAGGGATGAGAATATACATTTAAGGATCACTTCCCTGGGCGATGTGGGATGTTACAATAGTGGTCTCCGTAAATGGCTGCCCAAAGAGACAATTTAATTTATCCTTTGTAGCTGCTAGCTCAGCAGGTAAGTATCCTTCAGTACTCTTCACCCACTTCAAAAGATGAACTCTTGTGGCTTTGTTTTTGTCCGTTACTTGGAACATAAGCGACCCTGAGCATCCAGTTTGCCACCCCTCCATCACTGCCTCGGTACACCCATCACGGATATTCCACCTATCCTCATAACAAAATAATTTCCTTCCTCGTATCTTCCTCCTCGTAGCCCATTCAAGCAAGATAGGTACATGATCTGAAGTTGTTGGGTTTAAGTGAAACAACTTGAAGTCTGGGAACATATCGAACCAATTTTACATAGTAAGAGCTCGGTTGAGTCTCACTTTAATACCTCATCCTCCTGTTGTAGTCCAATGGAAGGAAAATTTGTGAAAAACATGTCCATTTGAGCAACATCTATGGCATGCAATTAACAATTAAAGGCGGAATCATGCTTGTATGCACTCAAAACAAAACATTACCCATGAAATTCAAAGCCTAGTAGTTGAGTGAACCAAGACTCAACTCAAGAACAAAGTGAGTTGAGAAATTTATACCTTTGTTGATTCCTCTTTGCATAAGCAAAGGCTAATCACCCAAGAGATAGGGCCTTCATTCCTTACTTCTTTGCTTCATGGATTTCTTGGAGGAGGATGATAGAATGGATTCTCCAAGTTCCCAAAATAGAAAACCTCTAATTTTCCACACCAAGGAGAGCATTGATGAAGAGATGAGTGACCTAGAGGAAGTAAGATTGCTAGCTAATTTCCTCTAGGGTGGCCGGCCTTTTAGAGAGTAAAGAGAGCTTTGTGTTCTCATCTTTTCTCCAAAAGAAACCCTAAGGATGAAAATGTTATAATGTCCTTTATATAGTCCCTTCAATTAAGTGACTAAAAGAACCACAAACCCTTTCCTTCTCTAGATGGCCGGCCTCCTTAAGGCTATGGGCTGTTTGGGCCCTTTTGGGTATTTAGTCAATAAGTTGTCATACAACTTATGTTAATGGGCTTGACATTTGAAGCCCATTGGGCCTTGAGGCCCAAAACTAACCCGAGGTCTAAAGCGAACTTATTCGTTTAATTAATTAACATATTAATTAATCCTAGCCATAAATAATTAAACCATTTAATTATCCTTACTCATCTCCATTGTTTCTTCAATCTCTACCTTACTTGGTGTACGATCCATTAGGTTCCTTTTAGCGAGGCAGTGGGTGATTAGAACTCTTCAAATCGATTGTGAATTGAAACTTACTTTTAATTCCCCCTTTAGTGATTATACACGTTTAGGGCTTCCACAAACCATGAGTGACACCTAGCAGTATGTCATGGTTACCCAAGCTAATCAGAAGAGGTGGAGAACCTATTCAGTTTAGGATTACAATGCAATACGGTCTTTCTCTAATACAATACTCTTGACCACATTGTTTGGCTTGATAGTTTATTCATGTCTACTATCCAATGTCATTCATTTACTTATATGATTACCTTGAATGTGATTTGGAACGACTTCCTAAATCTCATTCATACTCTGGCCAGAGATTCTTAATCATATCATAGAGTATTCTCCCTCAAACAGTTTGAAGGTTAGAGATCCCTTGTTGCGCATTCACTTGCCTCCATGGCTAAGTGGCTTAACCCCAACTATGCCATGGACACTCTCTGACGGAGTGACTTTGACATAGTCAAAGATCAAAGACCTAACCACAAGACAACTATGATGCCTCAGGTCAAATGACTACTTTGCATTATCCCAACCATGAGTTCTCATGTGACATGAGTATGAGAACTCCTCATTGATCGTGTTCAGTGGACTCATTCTCTATTGTGCACCTCCGTACTTGTCTTGGTGTCAGTCACACCATTGACTCGAGACTAGTCACTCTCCCTAAGAGAAGACAGGACGTACTGATCTTAACGGACTGTCAATGCCCAATTGGCAATCCTATGATTAGGAACATTTAGGATATGTATACGAAAGATAATGGTCTCATAAGTCTAACTTCTTTAGATCACATTCCTCCTATTACATATTCCTTGGACTTATCGTTTAAGCATATAACATTTATATGAGACGGCTTAAAACAATAATCTTTGCCCTTTATGTTAAACTAGATTAGTTTAATATGTGAAATGTTTGTAAAGTATCATCATATGATTGGTTTTAGGGCACATTTCCAACACAATGAACTTGTTACCCAAGTAGCCCAAATCAATCAAACTACACCGTAAGAGACAATTACGAAACCCCTCCATTTGTCGCTCACACTGTAGGTTACCACCTTCTTGCTCATCCGCATGAATTACTTCATTAAAATCACTATTGCAACACCAAGGTAGTGAAGAATTAGCTCGGAGTTGCCCAAGTAAATTCCAAGACCTATGTCTATCAACCTCCGCAGGGAAACCATAAAAGCAGGTGAGCCTCCATGATTAGGCTCCCCCACTCTTCCAACATCAAAGTCCAGGTGATTATTAGAGTAAGACCGTAGAGATAAATTGGCCTCCTCCTTCCACATCACACACAAACCACCTAAACTACCTTTACTCGGTACCGAAAACAAACAATCAAAATTCAACTGTGATTTTAATCTTTCCATATGCTCTTTCAAGCTCTTTGTTTCGCATAGAAACGTCACCATGGGATCTTTAGTGAGGACCATCCTTCTTAGTGCATGAATTGCTCGGAGGTTCCCAAGCCCTCAGCAATTCCAACTTATGCAACTTATTGGTCTTGCGCGGGGCTAATACATGTCAGCCTCCACCGTTGTTAAACTCATTGGTGCATTATCAACAAAACGCTTCTTCACTATCCATGCTTCTCTTTCCAAGCCTTTATCCTGACTTGTCCGCTTACCAAGGTCTGGCAATTTATTTTTTCCTCTTTTAAAGCTTCTACTTTGCTTTCTCTGGGCCACCCCAACCTTGTGCTTCTTACCTCTTCCTGTTTCCCCATTAACATATATAAAAGATGCTAAGTCAAATGGGTCTGACCCTAATGAACACACATAACTTTCAGATTGGGCTCCCCCTAAATCCACCTGTCTCTGGACCCTTAACTCTCCATTCTCCATCAAACTTAAAACCAACTGCAAGGCCGCAACACTCAGATCTACAAGTTGGGGCCCATCTTGAATCCTTTGCTGTTGGTAAGATATTTCTTGAGTTAACGACATACCAAAAATCCTAACACCATTAATAAGGCTAGGGGATTGCGGCACCGAATGATAGGCTTGAATGGAAGAGTCAATCCTTTCCAAGCATTGACCTGCATTATTAAAATGTGGGGCTTCATATGGCATAATAACCAAGGGGTTCTCACTCAGCATCTCATCATCAATAGCCATTTCATTAAGATCCGGGAGAGATTCCCTAAAATGACGGCCTACACTTAATGCTAGATTATTTCCAAAAACAGCGTCTGTATTCGTAATTTCGTTGAAAACTTGCACCATCTCGGCGGTACCCGATTCTCCCTGGCGATCCAACTCTAGCGCCCTTGACTCGGTGGGTTCCTCAGTCTCATCATCTTCACCCACCTCATGAAGGAAAATTTGTGAAAAACATGTTCATTTGAGCAACATCTATGGCATGCAATTAACATTTAAAGGCGGAATCATGCTTGTATGCACTCAAAACAAAACATTACCCATGAAATTCAAAGCCTAGTAGTTATGGTGAACCAAGACTCAACTCAAATCTTAAAGAAAGTAGTTGAGAAACTTTTATACCTTTGAAGCACCTCTTTGCTTAGCAAAGGTTAATCACCCATGTGAGGGCCTTCTTTCCTTTGTCTCCTTGCTCCTTGGCTCCATGGATATGGATGGAAGAATTGATTCTCCAAAAGTCCCCAAGGTAGGAGACCTCTAATTTTTGACACCAAGGATGGTGAAGGAAGAAGATGAGTGACCTTGGAGGAGGAAGGATTGCTAGCTAATCCCCTCCAAGGGGGCCGGCCTCCTAGAGAGAAAGGGAGAGACATGTTCTCTCCAATTTTCTCCAAAAGAAACCCTAATGATGAAATGGCTATAAAGTTGCCTTTATACCTCATCACAATGGAGTGGCAAACTTGCAATTAAGCCAAGTTCACTACCCCTCTCTATATGGCCGGCCACTTAAGGGTTTATTGGGCTTTCAAGCCCTTTGTGTTTTCAAGTTGTCATACATCTTGAGCTAATGGGCTTGACATTCAAATCCCATTGGGCCTTGCGGCCCAAAACTAACCCGAGGTCTACAACGAACTTATTCGTTTGATTAATTAACATATTAATTAATCCTAGCCATAAATAATTAAACCATTTAATTATCCTTACTCATCTTCGTTATATCCTTCAATCATTACCTTACACGGTGTGCGATCTATTAGGTTCCTTTTAGCGAGGCAGTGGGCGATTAGAACTCTTACTAATCGATTGTGAATTGAAACTTACTTTCAATTCTCCCTTTAGTGATTATACATCTTCAGGGCTTCCACAAGCCATGAGTGACACTTAGCAGTATGTCATGGCTACCCAAGCTAATCAGAAGAGGTTGGAGTACCTATTCAATTTGGGATTACAATGCAATACGGTCTTTCTCTAATACAATACTCTTGACCACATTGTTTGGATTAATAGTTTATTCATGTCTACTATCTAATGTGATTCTCTTACTTATATGATTACCTTGAATGTGATTTGGAACAACTTCCTAAATCTCATTCATACTCTGGCCAGAGATTCTAAATCATATCATAGAGTATTCCCCCTCAACGTTTGAAGGTTGGAGATCCCTTGTTGCGCATTCACTTGCCTCCATGGCTAAGTGGCTTAACCCCAACTATGCCGTGGACACCCTCTGATGGAGTGACTTTGACATAGCCAAAGATCAAGGACCTAATCACAAGACAACTATGATGCCTCAGGTCAAAGGACTACTTTGCATTATCCCAACCAAGAGTTCTCATGTGACATGAGTATGAGAACTCCTCATTGATCGCGTTCAGTGGACTCATTCTGTATTGAGCACCTACGTACTTGTCTTGGTGTCAGTCACACCATTGACTCGAGACCAGTCACTCTCCCTAAGAGAAGACATAGGACGTACTGATCTTAACGGACTGTCAATGCCCAATTGGCAATCCTATGATCAGGAACTTTTAGGATATATATTCGAAAGAGAATGGTCTCATGAATCTAACTTCTTTAGATCACATTCTCCCTATTACATATTCCTTGGACTTATCGTTTAAGCATATAACATTTATATGGGACGGCTTAAAACAATAATCTTTGCCCTTTATATTAAACTAGATTAGTTTAACATGTGAAATGTCAGTAAAGTATCATCATATGATTGGTTTTAGGGCACATTTCCAACACCTCAGACTCGGGTGCCTTCATTGACCAACTTTCTTCTTGCCCGAGACCGTACTTTTTCCTAGCCGGCTTCCTGTAATCCTTACCCAAAACATCATCCTGAAACCACCTACCATACGGTTTAGCACGATCGTCAAAACAAGCACCAAGCCTATTGCAATGTTCCTCAACGTGATCCATCATCCCACAAAGGAAACATGTAGGGGGCAACTTCTCATAACAAATGTCAACTTCCACACATACACGCAAAATACTACCATATTGCTCACCTTTCCAGCTTTCATCTGTTAACACATACTCACCCAACAAATTTCCTAGGAATGAGCTCATCTGTCTCGTCATGTAGTAGAAAGGAAACCCTTTGATTTGCACCTAAAACTCTTGAAACTTCAAAGGAAATGTAGCCAGGCGTGTAACATCATCTGCCTCCTTTAGGACTAACAAAGTTTGCTTATTGTATAACCAAGGACCTTCCCTTTGCACCATGGAACGCTCTTGCCTCGATTTAAATCCAAAAGCAAACCTATCATTCTCTAGTTCGAAGATAAGAACATTAGTTTTAGGTCTCCACATATTCCTTATATGTTGTTTGAAGTTCTCCTTGTTCATCGGCTTTTGTGTAAGGACCTTGTCCACAAGAAAAACCTTATTTGACTTGAAGGCCAATGCCTCCTGTTTGTCAATAAAGATCACCTTTTGTTCATCCTCCGTTATCACAAACCTTCCAGAAAACCTCGTGACAATATCCTCCATAGTGATGAGGCTATTGACCACCCAGGACCACCCTCTCACACAAAATCCACAACACTATGCAGAGAATCTCTTGATGCTATACCACACCATAAAGTAACATGCTATACCACACCATTAAGTAACATGACTCACTTAGAGCCCTCTCTCACAGCAGCGAGGAGACTGAGCAATCAAATCCGACGAAATCTGGAATTTCCGTTGGGAAGTTCTCGTCACTCTCCTTTCTTAACCTAGAGAGCCTTTTTCCAATGCATTAAGTTAACTCAAATCAAATTCGTATTTCACAACTTCAAAACAAAGTAAAGGACCAGCATTTAATTATATAATCGTAAAACATGTTAATATTTAATTTGACGTAATAATTTTAAGAATACTCTTGTTATTAAACTTTTGTTAAGTTTAATGGATTCATTGTTCATATGAATTGTGTATAATCAATAATAAAATTTAAGAAATGAAATTAACCTAAAAACAAGTGATCTAATGTAGACCCGACAGTTTCTGACACGACACGAAAATAACGGGTTTCGGGTCAACACGATAACTAATCGGGTTATTATCGGGTGACCCGTTAATAACCCGTTAATAACGGGTTCGTAACGGGTATACACGCGGGTAACACGTGGGTAACCCGTTTCGACCCGTTAAGAAAAAAAATATTTTGATAATTTTAAAGTTTAATTACTAAAAGATTTATTATAAAATACAATAACCATATTAATATATACAATTTATTCTATATTAAATATATAGTTTTGTATTATTATTCTATATAATATAAGTTAAAAAAAAAAGTTTTACTCATTATTTATTTTTATTATGAGAGTTCCTTATTATCATTACTAGGATAAATTTTACTTAACATGTTGTTGTCCAAAATTAAAATAAACTAGTCTAGTATTTGTATAGGCAATAACTAAGAAGACATACATACAAGTATGAAAAATGTGAAAGAATATACAAACACTCGTGATTCATCATTATTCCTCCACGAGTAGATAATGGTTACACTTACATTATCGTTTTGATTTTTAAAATCCTCCAAACCCTCATGAATAATGTTTTTTATTTGAGGGTAAAATTAATAATAATTATTGTGGAAGTGTAAAAAATGTAAAAAATATATACAATCACTCATAGTGACAAGCTTTACAATTTTCATGAAGGGGTCAGCTTCAAAATCTAGCACTATAATCCATAAACCTTAAATTTATATTTAACCATCGATTGTCATTTACGCTTTATTCTTCTTACTGAATTTCATTTTTTAAATTTTCTTTTTTGAAAACATGATCATCTGACAGATGTAAGAAGATGAACGATTCAGATCTTTGATATCACGTTTGGATATTTACGGTTAACTGAAATATGAGTCTATGTCATATAGTCTGTAGAAACTTTATAACCATCAAGCAATATTTTCACTAACCGTAAAACTCTAAACATAATATCAACGATCCAAACCGTTCAACTTCTTGCATCCTCTAATAGATCATGTTTTCAGAAAAACAAAATCTGAAAAAACAAAATTTGATGAGAAAAATGAAGCGTAAATGTAAACAACAATCAACAGTTAAATTTTGATCTATGATTTATATGATTATAGTGGCGAATTTTGAAGTTGAGCTCTTCACGAAAGTTGTAAAGCTTGTCATTATGACTTTATATATTTTTTCTATATTTTTTACCCTTCTACATTAATTAAAAAACTATTAAAGACTTTACTTAAATAACACCCGTAAGATAAATGAGAGTAAATCTGTACCGTTGGATTATATTTCACTTATATTATTAGAACTTTTTTGGACAAAAAAACCCTTATATTTTCCAATATTTTCCAATTTACCATCTGATCAAAACAAAAACCCTAATCATTTTCTCTCTCCCCGCTTCCGTAACCCTCATTCCCGACCCGCCGTCTGTTCTTCCTAGCCCCTCTCTCCCGTGGCCCTGCCGTATGTTCTTCCGGTAGTCTCTCTCAGTATCTCTTTTCTCCTCCCTCGTGCAATGGATGCCTGAATGGAATCATTCTTGTCATCTTTGCTCTGGTCATCTCTACATCTTTGCATTCTCTAGATTCCACTCCAGGTTCGATTTTGCCTCTTAATTTGGCTATTTACTTGGATGGAAAATATGTAAGACTTTGGCTATTTTGTGAATAAGTTCTGTTGCTGTTTGCATAGAAACTATTCCCGATGATTCCAAGTACAATACATCATGAAAATGAGTCTGCAACTATTAATCTGAGTTTAGGATTAGATTTCCATCCTTCGATGTCACTCCTCGACGTCGGAAACTTGGGAGAAGAAATATGAATGCAATAATTCATTCAAACGAAATTAGTGAATGAATTTGCATGCTTCATATAAATACATTATACAGAGATAACTGATATTTTCTTTTCGTCTCCTTCCATCTAAATGTTGTCACAGCCCAAAGATAACTCTTATACCAATGGCCTTTGGCCCGGCAAGACCAGCTTAATTCTCAAGAATGGGATTTGAGAACTGGATTTGGCACAGGCCAAAATTCGTTTTGTTGCTTTTAAGATTTTTTTTTTAAATTTTTTTTAGCGACGTTGCTTTTAAGTTGTTAATTTTTGAGGCAGATTTGTAAGAATATTAAGTACCTTTTGAGGCAAATTTGGTAAGGAAGCATGATATGCATACGTATATACTTTTTGAGGCAGATTTGGTAATCAGTGTTTATACTTTTGGTATGCTTATACTCTAAAATGATTTGTTCTGTCTCTAAAATGATCTGTTTTGTTGCTTGTTAATACTACTATTATGTCTCTAAAATGATATGTTCTGTTGGTTGTTAATTTTTGAGTCATTTTGCTGCCTTTGTTTTTATGGTGGTGAAAGATATTGCTCCCACATATATGTTAATTCTGCTATATTTCTTTGAACTGCTTGTGAATTGCTAATAAAATGGTTCTTGAAATTCATTTAAGTTAGTAGTAGTTGGTGCCTTATTTTGGGTATGTAAATATATACTTAAAAGAAAAATGCATTTTTATGTTTTGGATGTGACAATATGGTATGTATTATCTATCATTATATACTATATCACAATTTGACCTCTTGGTACAAGATCAAATTTGAGGAATGGTTTAGGGTTATTAGTTATATATACTTTGTTTTCTTCCTCACTGATCACTCATCTAAAACAAGTGTAATGGATACAAAAGATCACACTACCTCTTATTTATCATCTACGCAAATCAAAATTAACAATAGTACAAGAACGCTTTGAAAGATAAAGCAACATATATATGTATATATAGAATTTTATAGATATGCTTATGATAGCTAGGTAGTTGGATCAGATCAAAGTTCATCATCGATTGTGTCTGTTGGCGACATAAAAATAAATATAGTACCAATCTAATGAATGATTAGCATTTCTAATTAGAAGACGTAGCCTCCTTTGTTATAGAATTGTGTTTGAATGTCCTCTTCCCCAAAATAAAGCAGGAGTATAGGCATGGCACATAGCAAGACACCAGTCTTGCATGGCTAGAAAACTGATTTGTGTTTTGGTTCTAAACAAGCGATTGTGGGTTCAAGTCCAACTGGGCATGCAACCTTTTTTTCACTCAAAAAAAGTATTATGTTTTTCATTTGATTATTTATTGGTTTAAAATATATTTTCCTTAACGGGTAACGGGTCGGGTCATATTACCTGTTAATATTATCAGGTCGATTTCGGGTTGGGTCATTTTACTCTTTTATTTTAACGGGTGTTACACGACACGACCCGTTAAGATATCGGGTATGACACGAAAACGACACGAACACAGAAAACACGACACGAATGCCAGGTCTAATCTAACGTGTAGTTAGATCAATGACACCTTTTTTTATATTCATTCTTAAAACATTTCTATTCATAGAATTATCAATACTCAATTACAATCCGCTAAGGTAAATATGTGTTATGCCAACTCAACTGTGAATATAAGTTGTTGAATCCACCAGCAAGGAATTTCCTTTTTGAATTATTGTTGAAACCACTAGCAAGGAATGATAGTTGACTTGGAGGTGAAGATGTTGCTTTTAATTGGCATTAGTTGCACTGTGCACCCCGGAATTAAGTGAAATTTTATAATGGACCATAACAATGAAGCATCTACGATATTTGCCCTCCATTGCCTTTTTTATTTTGTTTACTTACTCCCTAGAAATTACAACTCCTTAATGACCGTTAGATTTCCAACGTTGCGACCCGGGACTGAATTTTTTCTTTGGCAAATCAAACTTAAAACTTAATTTTAAAGAGGTAACACCGAACATAAAAAATCCAACTATAGTTTTCTAATCATGTGTATAAGGGCTGGTTTGGGATTGTGATGTTTAAAAAAAAAAAGTAGTGTATTAAAAAGATCTGGAACATCAAATGTGTTTGGTAGAACAAAAAAAAATGGTTCTTTAAAAAACTGCTGTCAATGAAAGAAGAAAAGCATATAATAGTAGCAATAGAGTCTACCATCCTTAAAAAAAAGTGTTTTTTTTCTTCTCAAAGTTTAGTAATCAGTGCCCATGTAATGAAATATTCAAATGGCAAGTATACGCTCACATATTTTATAAAATAACAATCATTGCCCCTACATTATACTCTTTGACAATTATTATATTACATTAAATATCATATATTTTCTAGTCATTTAACATATTTACAGCAATTTATATAAAAGTTTACCAAACACTTGGATGCAAATTTTTTGTTAAAAGCACTTTTATAGAAAAAAGTTTACCAAACACTCAACAACTTTACTTTATAATTGTTTATTCTCAAAGCACATCAAATTTTTATTTATTTTTTAAACACAGCAATACCAAATTAGCCCTAAGTGTACTAAAGACATATGATTCATCTTTTGAAGATCCAAAAAGTTAGTGATTGGAGTTGTTAGAATGAGTTTGACACAACTAGATAGGGGAAATAAGTAACATTGTTAAAATAGTTAAGGGTTGAAACTAATATATGTGACACCGAACCAACTTGTTAGTTAATGGGCATTAATGGACAAGGTTTTAAAAAACGCTAGGCGCTAGTCGGGTGGCGGCATGGGGCCTAGCGCCTAGGCGGCTAGGCGGATTTGAATACAATTTATTATGTATCCTATAAATAAGTATTTATTTACACCTAAATGTATTAGAAATTTGGAAAAAAAAAATGTGCATAATACAAATTGTTTTTGTAATCTGAAGGGGTTTGAAAGGCTTTCTTGCTTGGATATTCTCTCTTTCCAACGCCTATGGGAAACCGGCTTCTAAGGGAAGTTGTTGGATTTAATTATGCAACAAATTATTTTGTACAAATCTATAAAATAAGCCCTAGAGATTGTAAAAGGAAACCCAAAAGCCACTGTAACTCACAGCCCCCAATGTATCTAATTCAATTAGCACAGAACCAAAGAGGCCATCCATGCTTTGATATTTACAAGGAACACTCTAGTTCTGTAAAAACAAAAAACAAAAAAAATAAAATAAAGAACACTCTAGCAAAAGGAGATGGAAGTTGCGTCAGCCGTCACCCTTCATTTTTTCTTTCTGCAATTTTTTTTCTCTCTCTCTATTCTTCTTGGCAATCTCAGATTAGGATTAGGATTTTCTTTCTAGATGTACGAAATTGCGAAAGCTTCTGCCTTCTGGGTTTGCAGCTTGTCGGGGTTGCAACATCTTGGTTTGTAGCGTCTGGGTTTGTCGAATCAAGTTTGGGTTGCACCACCTAGTCCACCTAGTAGCCGTCTAGGCGGCCCACCGATTTCATCCAATGTTTTACCCTAAATTGCCATGGGACGACAATGCCTAGCACCTAGGTGGCCGCCTAGGCCTTTTTTTAGAACATTGTTAACGGGTAATTCATTTCAACCCGAACCTCATAAGCCTTCAGGGGAACTACCGATTTAGTCCTTGAACTATCATCTCAATGAAAATTAGGTCCTTGAATTATTTTTTCTGTAAAATAAGTCCCTAAATTCATTAAAAACTGCTAATTTCATCCATACTATTATATTCAAAGCTATTTTATCCAAGCTTTCATCAACTTAAGTCTCTTGACATATTTTAAAGTGTAATACCGTCACTTTTTCGTCTGTAAGCCCTTAACATTTCATATAGGTTGTTAATCTAACATCTAATTTACCCTCCAAAGTTAACTCTATAGAATATTTCTTTATGTAAAATTACTAATCTACTCTCCAATGTGTATTATAGGGGTGGGCACGGTGCGGTTCGGTACGGTTTCACTCTCAAAAGGGAACCAAAACCAGAAAATATCAATGGTTTGGTTCGGTTTGATGCGGTTCCGCTTAAATTTATTACTAAAACCATATGGTTCGATCCACACCGATTTCGGTTCTGTTCATGCCTGTTTACGATTCTGAATACTAAGTCATTTAAATACCATATTAAAATAGTATTCAAAGTTTACTTTTTTTCTTTCTCTCTTATTTTTTGCATGCTTGCATTCAAATATGACTTCTAAAATGGTTACACAAAGTTACAAACAAAACATATCATTTTCAAATACTAAATCAAAATGCAAATATTGTTGACATCAAGCAAACAAAAAGAGAAACACAATTCAAATGTACATATAATATTCATAATACAAATATACATCCACACATACAAATACATCCACTATGCAGTAAAAATGTTAATATAAATACATCCATTAAGGAAAAGGAGATGGATGTTGGAATAACTAAAAGGAGAAGAGATGATTAGCTATTTTCTCCCCTTGGTGGCTGGCTATGTGTGTATAGAGAGAGAGAGAGACTTGTTTTTCTCTTGTTGAAAAGAACACACAAAAGCCCTACTGAAACTTTTTCATTAAACTCCCTTTATAAAGGTAAAATAAGTAAGTCAACTAATTGACACTCTCTCTCTTAGTGTTGGTTTGGACTTCGGGTTTTTATCATTTCAAGTCATCCTATGCTTGAATAAAAAGACCCAATGGGTTTGGGCCCGAATGAACCTGAACTTTTCTTTAAGCCCAAAATGATCTTTCATCGCTTCTATGATTTCTTTAGACTTTCTAATTAATCATAGCACTTAATTAATCCAATTAATTAATTCCATCATCCTTTAGTTATCTCACCACAAAAGTGTATTGGTGTACAATCGTTTTAGGTTCTAATTAGTGAGGCAGTGAGGTGATTGGTACCAATCCAATTGATTAGTATTTATCCAATCACTTAGTGAATTAAAACTTACTTTTAATTCTCCTTCTTCTTTGATGACTGCTTATTTAATCATCTAGAAGAACCCACAAGCCATGAGTGACATCTAACCATATATCATGGCTACCCAAGCTAACGTAGAATTTGGTCGAAGAACCTATTCAGTTGGAATTACAATGTAATTCGATCATTCTCTAATACAATACTCACAATCACATTACTAAGGTATGGATACTTAATGTCAAACCCCTAATGTGATTATACTCAGTTATATGATTCAATTGAGTCTTATAGGAACGCGTTCCATCATTACGCTCGATACTTCAGTTGAAGATTCCTGAATCATATCTTAGAGTATTCTTCCTCTCATAATGAGGATTAGAGATCCCTTGTTGATCATTCACATGCCTCTGAGAATAAATCACTGACCCTAACAATGCATAGAACACATCCAAGATAAGATGTGGTCACGTCTCATTATCAAATGATCAGCAACGTATCCCCAAGATAACTATGATGTCTCAGGTCAAAGGATTACTTACATTATTCTAACCACTAGAGTTACTTGCTTGACATGTGAGTAGACCTCCATGCAAGTACTCTCGTTTGATTGTGTTCAGTGAACTCATTCCCTTAATGAGCACCTACATACTTGTGTTAGTGTCACTACACGAATGGCTTGAGACTTTCCATCCTTCCCATTTGAAGGGGACATAGTATGTACTGGTCTATGTATTGTCAGTGTCTCTTTGACAATCATATGACCAGGAACCTTTTGGACATTATGGTTATGTGAAGAAGGCCTCTGCAGTCTAACGTCATTAGATTACTTCTTCCATCGATCCATTGTCCATGGATTCACTATTTTGGACGTAGATCATTTATTGAGATAGTCCTAATGAGTGACTTTGCCGTCTGCTGTATTAGAGTTATCTATACATACAGATATTGTCCTGAAAGGTTTCTTCCAAAAATTGACTTTTATGGCATATCTCCAACACTTTTGACACCCAATAAACCTTTGACCAAGTACACATTCTTACGGTCCTAGTAGCGCATTATATGTGTTTATTCGCTTAAATTCCATATGGTTCAAACGCACACTCGTTTGTTTTTATTAATGCGGAAAATTGTCCAAATGCACTCAAAATAGAAAAATTGAGTACTTTTAACACACAATAAGAGTTTGATCTTTTGCGTACACATTCTTACGGTCCTAGTAACGTAATATATATGTTTATTTGCTTAATTTCCAAGCGCAAGCTCGTTTGTTTTTATTAATTCCGAAAACAGTCTAAATGTACTCAAAATAAAAAAATTGTGTACTTTTAATACCCAATAAGCTTGATCTTTTGAGTACACATTGTTATGGTCCTAGTAGTGCAATATATGTGTTTATTTGCTTAAGTTCCAATGGTTGTCAAATGCACGATTGTTTGTTTTTGGTAATGCAGAAAACAATCCAAAGGTATTAAAAATAGAAAAACTATGCATTTTTGACACCCAATAAGCTTTTGACATTTTGAGTACACATTCTTATGGTCCTATTAGTGCATTATATATTTTTATTTTCTTAAGTTCTAATGGATGTCAAACGCATGCTCGGTTGTCCTTATTAATGCGAAAAACAGTCCAAATACTCCCAAAGTAGAAGAATTGTGCACTTTTGATGCCTGATAAGTTTTTGATGTTTTGAATACACATTCGTACAGTCCAAGTAGTGCATTATATGTGTTTCTTTTGCATAATTTCCAATGGTTGTCAAATGCACGATCGTTTGTTTTTATTAAAGTGAAAAACAATGCAAATGCACTCTAAATAGAAAAACTATGTATTTTTAACGGCCAATAAGCTTTTAAGATTTTGAAGACACATTTTTATGGTCTTTGTAGCGCATCGTATGTGTGAATTTGCTTAGGTTCCATAGGGTGTCAAATGCACGCTCTTTTGTTTCCATTAATGTGGAAAACAATCTAAATGCACTACAAATTGAAAAATTGTGTACTTTTCACATCCAATAATCTTTTAATCTTTTCAATACACATTCTTATGGTCCTAGTAACACATTATATGTGTTTGTTTGCTTAAGTTCCAATGGTTGTCAAAAGCACGCTAGTTTGTTTTTATTAATGCCGAAAACAGTCCAAATGCACTCAAAATAGAAAAACTGTGTACTTTTGACACCCAATAAGCTTTTGATTTTTCAGTACACATTCTTAGTGTCCTAGTAGTGCATCGTATGTCTTTATTTGCTTAAGTTCCAATGGTTTGTCAAATGCACGATAGATAGTTTGATTTTATTAATGCGGAAAACAGCTTAAATGCACTCAAAACAGAAAAACTGTGTACTTTTGACACCAAATAAGCTTTTGGTCTTTTGAGTAAATATTCATATGGTCCTGGTAGTGCATTATATGTGTTTATTTGCTTATGTTCCAATGATTGTCAAACGCATGCTCGTTTGTGTTTATTAATGCCGAAAACAGTCTAAAGGCACTCAAAATAGAAAAACTGTGTACTTTTGACACCCAATAAGCTTTTGATCTGTTTAGTAAACATTGTTTTGGTCCGTTTACCAAAAAAAAAAAAAAACATTGTTTTGGTCCTAGTAGCTCATTATATGTTTTTATTTGCTTATGTTCTAATGATTGTCAAAGGCACACTCGTTTGTTTTTATTAGTGATGAAAATAGTCCAAATGCATTCAAAATAGAAATACAGTGTACTTTTGACACCTAATAAGCTTTTGATCTTTTGATTACACATTCTTACTGTCCTAGTAGTGCATTATATGTATTTATTTGCTTAAGTTCCAAAGGTTGTCAAACGCACGATCGTTTGATTTTATTAATGCGGAAAATAGTCCAAATGCACTCAAAACCAAAAAAATGTATACTTTTGACACTCAATAAGCATTTGATCTGTCGAGAACTTATCGTATGGTCCTAGTAGCTCATTACATGCGTTTGTTCACTTAAGTTTCGTAAGGTGTCAAACGCACGCTCGTTTGCTTTTATTAATGCGAAAACAGTCCAAATGCGCTTATCGTATGGTCTAGTTGCGCATTATATGTGTTTGTTTGCTTAACTTCCATTTCTTGTCAAACACACGCTCATTTGTTTTTATTAATGATGTAAACATTCAAAATGTACTGAAAATAGAAAAACTCTATAGTTTTTACACCCAATACTCTTTTGATCTTTTGAGGACTCATTCTTATGGTCATATTTGATTATGTTCCAAAGGGTGTGCAATGCACGGTTGTTTGTTTCCATTAATGGCGAAAACCATCCAAATGCACTCTAAACAGAAGAAATGCGTATTTTTGACACCCAATAATCTTTTGATCTTTTAAGTATTTGTTCTTATGGTCGTAGTAGCGCATTATATATGTTTATTTTCTTAAGTTCCAAAAGGTGTCAAACACACACTCTTCTGTTTTTATTAATGCGGAAAAAAGTCAAAACACACTCAAAATAGAAAAACTGTGTAATTTTGACAACCAATAAGATTTTGATCTTTTGAATACATATTGTTATGGCCCTAGTAGCGTATTGTATGTGTTTATTTGCTTAAGTTCCAATGGTTGTCAAATGCAAGATCAAAAATGCGAAAAACAGTCCGAATGCACTCAAAATAGAAAAACTGTGTACTTTTGACACCGAATTAGCTTTTGATCTTTTGAGTAAACATTCTTATGGTCCTAGTAGTGCATTATATGCATTTATTTTCTTATGTTCCAACGATTGTCAAATGCACCCTTGTTTGTTTTTATTAATGCCGAAAACAGTCTAAATGCACTCAAAATAGAAAAACTATGTCTTTTTTTGAAACCCAACAAGCTTTCGATCTTTTGCGTAAAAATTCTTATGAACCTAGTAGCGCATTAGATGTGTACATTTGCTTATGTTCCAATGATTGTCAAACGCATCCTCATTTCTTTCCATTAATGCCGAAAAGAGTCCAAATGCACTCAAAACAGAATAACTGTGTACTGTTGACACCCAATAAGTTTTTGATCTTTTGAATACTCATTCTAATGGTCCTAGTAGCGCATTAATATGTTTTATTTGCTTAAGTTCCGATGGTTGTCAAACGCACGCCATTTGTTTTTTTTAATGCTGAAAACAGTCAAAATGCACTTAAAATAGTGAAAGCATGTACTTTTGACACCCAATAAGCTTTTGATCTTTTAAGTACACAGTCTTACGGTCCTAGTACCGTATTGTATGTGTTTATTTGCTTAAGTTCCAATGGTTGTCACACACATGATCGTTTGTTTTTGTTAATGCAAAAAAAAATTCAAATGCACTCAAAATAGAAAAACGGTGTACTTTTAACAGTCAATAAGCTTTTGATTTTCGAGTATACATTCTTATGATCTTTGTAGCGCATTGTATGTGTTTATTTGCTTAGGTTCCACAGGGTGTCAAATGCACGCTCGTTTGTTTCCATTAATGCGGAAAACAATCCAAATGCACTCCAAATTGAAAAACTGTGTACTTTTGACATCCAATAATCTTTTAATCTTTCCAATGCACATTCTTATAGTCCTAGTAACACATTATATGTGTTTATTTACTTATGTTCCAATGTTTGTCAAAAGCATGCTCATTTGTTTTTATTACAGTCCAAATGCACTCAAAATAGAAAAACTGTGTACTTTTGACAACCAATAAGCTTTTGATCTTTTGAGTACACATTGTTATCATCCTAGTAGCGCATTGTATGTGTTCATTTATTTAAGTTTCGATGGCTGTCAAATGCACGATCGTTTGATTTTATTAATGCGGAAAACAGTCCAAATGCACTCAAAACAGAAAAACCGTGTACTTTTGACACCAAATAAGCTTTTGGTCTTTTGAGTAAACATTCTTATGGTCCTTGTAGTGCATTATATGTATTTATTTGCTTATGTCCCAATGATTGTCAAATGCACGTTCGTTTGTGTTTATTAATGTCGAAAACAGTCCAGAGGCACTCAAAATAGAAAAACTGTGTACTTTTGACAACCAATAAACTTTTGATCTTTTCAGCAGCCATTGTTTTGGTCCTAGTAGCGCATTATATGTTTTTATTTGCATATGTTCCAATGATTGTCAAACGCACGTTCGTTTGTTTTTATTAATCATGAAAACAATCCAAATGCACTCAAAATAGAAAAAAACTGTGTAGTTTTGACACCTAATAAGCTTTTGATCTTTTGAGTACACATTTTTATGGTCCTAGTAGTGCATTATATGTGTTTATTTGCTTAAGTTCCAATGGTTGTCAAACGCATGATCGTTTGATTTTGTTAATGCCAAAAACAGTCCAAATGCACTTAAAACAGAAAAACTGGGTACTTTAGACACACACTAAGCATTTGATCTTTCGAGTACTTATCGTATGGTCCTAGTAGCTCATTACATGGATTTATTCACTTAAGTTTCGTAAGGTGTCAAACGCACGCTCATTTGCTTTTATTAATGCGAAAAACAGTCCAAATGCACTTATCGTATGGTCCTAGTAGCGCATTTTATGTGTTTATTTGCTTAACTTCCATTTGTTGCCAAACACACGCTCATTTCTTTTTATTAATGGTTAAAACAATGCAAATGCACTGAAAATAGGAAAACTTTGTAGTTTTGACACCACATACTCTTTTGATCTTGTGAGTACTCATTCTTATGGTCCTATTTGTGACACACTCTGACCCGGAATGTCTACCTGGATACCTGAAAAGCGATGTGCTGGCCGACTTCAAGAAGATGACGAAGCCATAAAGTGTAGTGATGTGGAAAATATGAATAAATTAAAACCTAAAAGTGACTAATTCAGAGTGCGCATGTGAGCGGGATTGAACCCATATCACACAAGTGATGTCAGAGCATAGATAAATTGCAGTAAAAGAAGAGTAAGGACATTAATACCAAAAGGAGGAGTCTCCTACATGACAGCTTTTACTAGCAATCTTTGTCATCACGAAACCTCTGCCACTAAAATCCTGAAGAGGCGAAAAACAAGGGTGAGTGAGCCTGAAAAATAAAGTTTTTTAAAACCTTTTCAAAAAGTGTAACCCTTCGCTGTAAAACAAGTATATGGTTTCCCAAAATATTATAATACTAGTATGTAATATGGTACCCTGCAGTAAAAGTGAGTCGAAAGATGTAGGGTACAACAACAAGTCTTCTCAACATTAAATCTCAAATTGATATCATAAGAAATCAATGCTCATTAATTTATATAAGGACACAAGTCCATTGCAGAGATATTCAGACAATGGAACAGGCTGGTGTAGGTTTCATATTCTGGTAGTACATAACGTGAGTTGCGCTAGTCGCATCACATACATGTCCAAAACATCACACAAAAGGACAGGCTAGCACCTAACTCTGGATCCGAAGCGAATGTAAAAAGTGCATGTGAACTACACGTGAAACTAGTACTTGGCCCGGGACAGTACAAATAACTAAGAGACACCATGAAACATGTAATAATGAGCAGGTAAAGCGCAAGGATGTCATGCCATAAGTTTATGCTCATAAATAATATTAAAAACATAAAGTGTACGAAAAGTCTATTTGTGAAGCTACACATGGCATGTCACATCAATATATAAAAGCAGTTTTTGGGAAAATCACACACACACACACACACACACATATATATGTAAAAATAAAAAGAGCCACTCACAGGTACTTGCGATGTCACACCCTTTTGAGCAGAGAAAGTAGGAGTCTCTGATAGTAATCGCACCTAAGCATTGAAGGAAAATTTGTGAAAAACATGTTCATTTGAGCAACATCTATGGCATGCAATTAACAATTAAAGGCGGAATCATGCTTGTATGCACTCAAAACAAAACATTACCCATGAAATTCAAAGCCTAGTAGTTATGGTGAACCATGACTCAACTCAAGAACAAAGTGAGTTGAGAAACTTTATACCTTTGAAGCACCTCTTTGCTTAGCAAAGGTTAATCACCCATGTGAGGTCCTTCTTTCCTTTGTCTCCTTGCTCCTTGGCTCCATGGATATGGATGGAAGAATTGATTCTCCAAAAGTCCCCAAGATAGGAGACCTCTAATTTTCGATACCAAGGATGATGAAGGAAGAAGATGAGTGACCTAGAGGAAGTAAGATTGCTAGCTAATTTCCTCTAGGGTGGCCGGCCTCTTAGAGAGCAAAGAGAACATTGTGTTCTCATCTTTTCTCCAAAAAAAAACCCTAAGGATGAAATGGCTATAAAGTTGCCTTTATACCACCTCACAATGGAGTGGCAAACTTGCAATTAAGCCAAGTTCACTACCCCTCTCTATATGGGCGGTTTTCCCATGCCTTTGGGCTATTTTGGGCTTCTTGAATTTTGGTTGTGAAGTTGTCATACAACTTAAGCTAATGGGCTTGACGATTCGAAGCCCAATTTGAGCTTTAAGGCCCAAATCTAACTCAAGGTTTAAAACGAACTTATTCGTTTGATTAATTAACATATTAATTAATCCTTGCCATAAACAATTAAACTATATAATTGTCCTTACTCATCTTCGTTATATCCTTCAATCATTACCTTACTCGGTGTGCGATCCATTAGGTTCCTTTTAGCTAGGCAGTGGGCGATTAGAACTCTTACTAATCGATTGTGAATTGAAACTTACTTTCAATTCTCCCTTTAGTGATTATACATCTTCAGGGCTTCCAAAAGCCATGAGTGACACCTAGCAGTATGCCATGGCTACCCAAGCTAATCAGAAGAGGTTGGAGAACCTATTCAGTTTGGGATTACAATGCAATACGGTCTTTCTCTAATACAATACTCTTAACCACATTGTTTGGTTTGATAGTTTATTCATGTCTACTATCCAATGTGATTCTCTTACTTATATGATTACCTTGAATGCGATTTGGAACGACTTCCTAAATCTCATTCATACTCTGGCCAGAGATTCTTAATCATATCATAGAGTATTCTCCCTCAACGTTTGAAGGTTAGAGATCCCTTGTTGTGCATTCACTTGCCTCCATGGCTAAGTGGCTTAACCCCAACTATGCCGTGGACACTTTCTGACGGAGTGACTTTGACATAGTCAAAGATCAAGGACCTAACCATAAGACAACTATGATGCCTTAGGTCAAAGGACTACTTTGCATTATCACAACCATGAGTTCTCATGTGACATGAGTATGAGAACTCCTCGTTGATCGCGTTCAGTGGACTCATTCTCTATTGAGCACCTACGTACTTGTCTTGGTGTCAATCACACCATTGACTCGAGACCAGTCACCCTCCCTAAGAGAAGACATAGCACGTACTGATCTTAACGGACTGTCAATGCCCAATTGGCAATCCTATGATCAGGAACATTTAGGATATGTATACGAAAGAGAATGGTCTCATGAATCTAACTTCTTTAGATCACATTCTCCCTATTACATATTCCTTGGACTTATCGTTTAAGCATATAACATTTATATGAGACGGCTTAAAACAATAATCTTTGCCCTTTATATTAAACTAGATTAGTTTAACATGTGAAATGTCCGTAAAGTATCATCATATGATTGGTTTTAGGGCACATTTCCAACAATCTCCCACTTGCACTAGAGCCAATCAGCTTGGTCATCAGTGATGATACCTCTTCTGAATTCATTTCAAAAATGGCTGAGTAGTAGGCCTAGACAATAGATATCTATATGTTATCCATAGAAGCAACCTTGAGAATAACAACGTCACCATTATACATGATTCTCAATCATGTGGTTCAGTCTCTCATTTGAGTTCGGATCTTGATGAGACCTTGATTCCCTGGCTTGAGCTATTGCCCCATTAGTGTCGTAGTGTCGGCACACTAGAGACACTTTCTGGTTGGAACCGAATGGAGAGTTTCATAAATGAACTTTCCTATCCAAACAACATTGTTGTAAACTTCTATATGGCGATATATATTTTGCATTCATGATGGAAGACACTAAAGTCATTACCTTTAATGTTTCCACCCAAATATCTCTTCAGTCATAATAAAGAGATATCCAATTATCTCTTTGTTCAAAATGAAGAGACATCAAATGATGGATACGATATTAGATTCATAATCTAATACTTTTACGCTTCCATTGCGTTACTCTAATTCTTCCTCATTCTTGAGGAATCTATCCTTTAGTATTTCTTAAATACATAAGGACTCACTTGACAGTTGCCTTGGTTCTGATCCTGTGCTTGCATTGATATCATCTTGTACCAATCTTGGTACAACTCATATCAACGCTTTTCATACAACATGAAATACATAAATCACCTTTCTGCGTACGCATAAAGGATTCTATTTACGCATTAATTCTTTGGGAGTCAAAGGGGTACGATCCCTTTGTGAAGAGCAACTTCCTAGTCTTACTAGAATTGTCCTTCTGACTAAAGTTTATCATCATATGAGAAACTTCCTAGCATCTTTTGTCTATCATTAGGGATTGATATAATCAAATTATATATACTGAAATCTATCATTATAGATTTCCATCCCATGTATATAGACTATGTCTCCCATATACATTCTATCATTATAGAATGTTTAAAGTCATTACTTTAACGAAGAAGAATTCCTAAACTTAATATATCATATATATGTTTTAATTTAAGAATACGATTAACTCCCACTAATCTTTTGTAAACTTAGCAAACAAAAGATTCATTTACATCTTTATGAGAAATCAAATGATTTGATCTTTCTCTCATAAGACGCTTACAGCTCTCACTAGCTTGCTAAGATTCATGATGGATGGATCTTTACAACTTACACATCTTGTGATTCTTAGTTTTAGACATATATTATCAAGACTATCTTGGTAATGGTTTCGGAAACCCATATTATGTCCAAACATTCAATCACCGTTTAGTTGTGGTTAGCAATCCTCGAATTAATGGAAACCAAGACTACGTCAAAGATGGTTTCTTCCAAGTCAACCAATCTCTTTGATTGTAGTCACCTTAAGCTACCAATTAGCTACGAAGGTTTCATTATTTCGGGTCAAATGGTACTATACCATTTCCTTGAGTATATGTTGTATATACACTCAATGTAGTCATAAGGATTTTCATTCTTATTTCTTTCGAATTAAGAGGTGTAACTCTATGACATAGTCATAAAGTTCAAACCATTCAACTGAGACGGTTTATAAATCCTTCTCAACTACATTTGGAGCTTGTGGTGTAGGAACTAGGTTGTTATATTTGTCGATCATCATCTTGTCGCTCAAAGAACCCATTCTTTGAGTTCTATCTCTCGTTCATTTGCTCTATCTTAGGCAAATCCTACTGTAGGATTACAATGAACTACCCAACAAATAACATTTATTAGTTGGTTTATATAAGTGATATCCAAAAGTTAATTTAAGGATATCCCACAAGATTGTTCTCAAACAAATATTGCTTTTTAGCACACAACCCCAAATCTTAACACGATTAAGACTTGTCTTTCTTTCCAACTACATCCTATGGAGTTATGAAAATTTTGGAAGATCTTCTAATTGACAATCATATTGTCTTAGAAGTATATATATCCTATATATGTGGGTAATTGATAACATCCAACGAACTAAGTCTTATTCGAGTTCATTATTCTCCTAATGGAGAAATCCGTTATCTTATGATGCTACTTTCCTAGATTTCTATCAAGGAAACTCTTCTAAAGTGTTCATTTTCCTTGGATCAAATCTAAGGAGGTAAATACTTTAGACGTCTTACTCATCAACTTACATTTTTGAATTCTTTGAAACCTTTTGCAAAGTATTCGGACTTGTGTTTATTCAAACTAAATGATAGTCTAACCGAGAGCGATCTTCGGTGAATGTCATACAACATGAGTAGTATTATGTTGTGGACAAGTGCCACTAACATCTAAGTGAATTTACCTCAACAACTTTGTGATTCTTTCTTCTTTCCTAAAGAATAAAGATTCGAACATTTCGCCTCTATACAATTTTAACAAGAAGGTATTGGATCCGGATTTAACGATCCTAAGCATCCATCTATGACCAACTTGTAATTTATGTTTTAGAGGTATCACAACTCAATTTAGGATTAGTCACTACCTTGCAACCTTTTGGGTTTTAAGCATCGTCATATTCTAAACAGTTAACACTACCACATTATCTCTACTATAGAGACAATCAATTAGATTACAATAATCCAATCATTGATTAATAAAGAACAATGTTTTGTCAAACAAAACATTCATCCATCTCTTATAGTGACGGAATTAAGTTCCTTTATTCAAACTGGAATGTAAAGACAATCTTTGTTTTTCCAATTCCTTTGGTAGTTCATATGAGGAAGTAAGTACTATCTGCTTTCGCAGAGATCTATATTTGATTCACGTTCCGAATGTGAAGTACTTTCTCTTCTCTCATTAATCTTTTACTTCTTATTAGCCATACTTTTACAACGATTGTAAAACATAGTTACTAATACGGAATCAAGCATTCAAGTAGAAGAACCAACTGTTTTGAACCTTTCAAGAACTTTTTACAACACCTTCAAAAGGTGTGTTCTTGACACTTGCAAGACATTTCTTGCATATACCCCTTCCAATGTCCATCCTTTCATGAAGAAAGTTTGTTCCCTTGGAGTTATTTTGCCTTCTTCATTTGACTTCTCCCTTGACTACAATAGTCATGGTCTCTAAACTCCCACTGTCTCTCTTGAAACTTATTTCAATTGTGTTAAACACATCAAACGATTTGGAGAGCGTACGGCTATTGTTCACTATATAGTTTACTATAAACTTAGTGAACCATATGGATAGGGACACAAAGGTGAAGTCCTAGCCTAGTTTCCCTCTCGTGAAGTGGTTTAACACTTCAACACTCAATGATTCAAAATCATCATAAGTCCATATTGATGGACTATTTTTGTCAACCAACCATCTTGTTCTAAACAAGATTACAAACTTTCAAGAGTTGTTCAAGGCAACTCTCATTTCTTCATACAACAATTTGTAAGTGAAGAATCATGGCACATTAAGCGTCCATGCCCTTGTGCTTACTTCTCAAGTTCCTTGTTCATTTAACAAAGAAACAAGCACTAGTGTTTGCATAAACTAAGGGTTGTTCTAAGCAACTCTTATTTCTTCATACAACGATTTGAAAGTGAAGAACTATGACACAAAAAGTGTTCATGTCTTTGTGCTAATCTTCATAAGTTCCTTTGTTCATACAACAAAGGAATAAGCATTGGTTGTTTGTGTTGTCCTCTTTATGATAGACTTATCTAACATGTTCTTCCAATGATACATTATCAATAGGAAAATTGTGAGGATGAGACTACTTAGGTACATATACAATCCATTTAAGACAATCTATGGGATTGTGGTACCAAGTCCGGAAACTAAAGCCTTTGGCTTTTCTTTGTCAAGTTTTGGATAGCGTTTGCAAATATATCGGTAAATAAATACATAACGAATATAAATTGATTGATTTTAAGCCATTTGATCCGGGTCTTTAAATCAAATAGCACCACCCACTATTTTCGGCAAATTCCATATCCCTCATCGGAATTCGAGAGTTTTGGAGAAAACTCTTAGTAGGGTATGGGAGGCTCACTACTACCAAGCCC
The DNA here is from genome assembly GCA_024362995.1 of Heteromeles arbutifolia. Classification (NCBI taxonomy): domain Eukaryota; kingdom Viridiplantae; phylum Streptophyta; class Magnoliopsida; order Rosales; family Rosaceae; genus Heteromeles; species Heteromeles arbutifolia. Next base: position 24,000,062 of record JANCRC010000012.1, read on the forward strand.
ACCTCAGAAGAATATCATATTGGCTAGCTTTAATAGTAATGAGAGAGTACACTTACTCATTTACATCTCATGTAAGTGCCCATCTTGTTTGGCCTCTAGAGAATGATGCCTCTGAAGAATATCATATTGGCACCATTGCACTTAGTTAAGTTATTCCCACCATGCCAGTTCGTATAGGGGTTCAAGAATAGCCTCAGAAGAATATCATATTGGCCATACTCGTTGCCTACCGTCACAACAGCATGTATGTATATAGAACCCCTCCTGAGTGTAAGCACATACTTTGTATTCCCCAGAACTGGGCGAAGACGGTGTACGAGTCACAAACGATCGGAGCCTACCACGGTGGAAGGCCACGAAAGAGTGTTCAAAGCACTCTCATGCTTGTCAACTTAATAATGGTTTGGTTAAGGGTTTTAGGTCTCATCACATATAAGCATACATTTTAATCTTATTAAAACAATTCGGTCCTATTACAACTATTGGTCCATTTGATTGATTTAGTAGTATATGATACTCCCACTAAGCTTGTAAAACGGTTTTTAAAGCAAGAGTGTATGGTACTACTAACATAAGCTTTGCATTCATTGATGGACTATATAGTTACCTTAGGGCCTTAGGATGACTATGAACCTTTGATTCGATCCAACACGAGCCTAGTGTTGGATCTCGGTCTAGGAATGGTGATTGATTTTAGTAACGCGTTTAATCATATTAAGGTGTGTTTTTCCTATTGGGCGTTGGACCCAACTACTCCAATTTCATGCATATCAAATAAACAAGAAAGGAGTACTTCAAAGTAAAGAAGAGCTTATGCTCTTTTACAACATTTGATCAAAACAAATTACTTTAAAGTAAAGAAGAGCTTATGCTCTTTTACAACATTTGATCATATCAAATTACAACCAAAATTAATCTACACATTCCCATGGTTCAAACAAGTTTGAGACGGTCTTTCACATAGCTCAATTATCGTAGGCTTAGGTTCATAATCACCCTTTCTTTAATTAATTAACGCTTTAACTAATTAAACTTGAATGCAACATTTTCATTTGGTTTTTGTATCCATAGAATTGATTTAAATAGAGCTAAATAAAATGAAAATCCAATTCTCATTTAAAGATACAAAACTGTTTTGTTCTCTACTAATTTGGGCCAAAAAACAATAACCTCAACCATTGGGCTATATTGCAAAACACAAACTTTTGGGGTCACTTTGTAAAAACACAAAAGTCCACTACTTCATGTAATTACAACTAGAACCCAAAAATTTCAACAAATGTAAAAACTTCATTAAAGGAGCAAAACAATTTGTCCTTTAGTGATTTTGGGCCTTTACGTAAAAGCGTAAACTTTCGGGTCAAAGTGCAAATACACAAAAGTATCAAAACTTTATGTAATTGCATAAAAGCCCCAAAAGTACTCCCATTGAGGGAGTGGCCGGTCATGGTATAGAGGAGTGGGGTTGAGACACTTTGAAATAATTTTCAACAAAGTGAAAGGTGATGGGTTGGTTTGAAAAGGTGATTTCCATGAAACATGGGAAAGGGTTTTTGACAAGAATAGTGATGTGAATAGTTGAAAAGGTATGGGTGTTGATTGAAAAACTTACCATCCATCACTTAACAAAAACTTTATGTAAACAAACACCCTTTTTGAATCAAAACAACAAACCTTTTTGTTCTTGCCAAGAACATATCAAGAACAATGAAGAACATCCATGAAAACCCATAAGAGCTCCATGAACATTTTTCACCCAAAAACACCCCAAAAACTCTCAAACTTAAGGGAAATAACATACTACCATACTAGGGTACTTAGGGGTTCCAAAAGTCACTTTAAAACACTTTTAACAAGACAAACAAGAACCCAAAAATCCACCCTTTGGATTTGGCCGAATTTCCCCAAAAACATGGCACCAAATTTTAGCTCAAAAATTCATGCTCATATGAACTACATCTACAACATTTGAGATGACAAATTTTCTAACAAAATTTACATTCAAAAAAGCAAGAATAAAGCTTGTAACAATTACAACATTCAAATCACAAACTATAAACTACAAAACCCAAAAGGATTCACCAACTACTAGACCTAGGCTCTGATACCACTTGAAGGAAAATTTGTGAAAAACATGTTCATTTGAGCAACATCTATGGCATGCAATTAACAATTAAAGGCGGAATCATGCTTGTATGCACTCAAAACAAAACATTACCCATGAAATTCAAAGCCTAGTAGTTATGGTGAACCATGACTCAACTCAAGAACAAAGTGAGTTGAGAAACTTTATACCTTTGAAGCACCTCTTTGCTTAGCAAAGGTTAATCACCCATGTGAGGGCCTTATTTCCTTTGTCTCCTTGCTCCTTGGCTCCATGGATATGGATGGAAGAATTGATTCTCCAAAAGTCCCCAAGATAGGAGACCTCTAATTTTCGACACCAAGGATGATGAAGGAAGAAGATGAGTGACCTAGAGGAAGTAAGATTGCTAGCTAATTTCCTCTAGGGTGGCCGGCCTCTTAGAGAGCAAAGAGAGCATTGTGTTCTCATCTTTTCTCCAAAAAAAACCCTAAGGATGAAATGGCTATAAAGTTGCCTTTATACCACCTCACAATGGAGTGGCAAACTTGCAATTAAGCCAAGTTCACTACCCCTCTCTATATGGGCGGTTTTCCCATGCCTTTGGGCTGTTTTGGGCTTCTTGAATTTTGGTTGTGAAGTTGTCATACAACTTAAGCTAATGGGCTTGACGATTCGAAGCCCAATTTGGGCTTTAAGGCCCAAGTCTAACTCAAGGTTTAAAACGAACTTATTCGTTTGATTAATTAACATATTAATTAATCCTTGCCATAAACAATTAAACTATTTAATTGTCCTTACTCATCTTCGTTATATCCTTCAATCATTACCTTACTCGGTGTGCGATCCATTAGGTTCCTTTTAGCTAGGCAGTGGGCGATTAGAACTCTTACTAATCGATTGTGAATTGAAACTTACTTTCAATTCTCCCTTTAGTGATTATACATCTTCAGGGCTTCCAAAAGCCATGAGTGACACCTAGCAGTATGTCATGGCTACCCAAGCTAATCAGAAGAGGTTGGAGAACCTATTCAGTTTGGGATTACAATGCAATATGGTCTTTCTCTAATACAATACTCTTGACCACATTGTTTGGTTTGATAGTTTATTCATGTCTACTATCCAATGTGATTCTCTTACTTATATGATTACCTTGAATGCGATTTGGAACGACTTCCTAAATCTCATTCATACTCTGGCCAGAGATTCTTAATCATATCATAGAGTATTCTCCCTCAACGTTTGAAGGTTAGAGATCCCTTGTTGCGCATTCACTTGCCTCCATGGCTAAGTGGCTTAACCCCAACTATGCCGTGGACACTCTCTGACGGAGTGACTTTGACATAGTCAAAGATCAAGGACCTAACCACAAGACAACTATGATGCCTCAGGTCAAAGGGCTACTTTGCATTATCCCAACCATGAGTTCTCATGTGACATGAGTATGAGAACTCCTCGTTGATCGCGTTCAGTGGACTCATTCTCTATTGAGCACCTACGTACTTGTCTTGGTGTCAATCACACCATTGACTCGAGACCAGTCACCCTCCCTAAGAGAAGACATAGCACGTACTGATCTTAACGGACTGTCAATGCCCAATTGGCAATCCTATGATCAGGAACATTTAGGATATGTATACGAAAGAGAATGGTCTCATGAATCTAACTTCTTTAGATCACATTCTCCCTATTACATATTCCTTGGACTTATTGTTTAAGCATATAACATTTATATGAGACGGCTTAAAACAATAATCTTTGCCCTTTATATTAAACTAGATTAGTTTAACATGTGAAATGTAAGTAAAGTATCATCATATGATTGGTTTTAGGGCACATTTCCAACAAGCATAATATTGGGTCTTGTCAGTAAAACTCAACTAAAACAATTAAATTTGGAAAAATGGACGGTAGATTCGGAATCAACACGTCGAAATACGCTAAGGAGGGTCCTGAGCAAATTTTGTAAAAAGTCGACAAAAAAGTCAACGGTCAACCCTAAAAAGTCAACTGAGACACCCCGGTGGTCAACTATGTTAAAACTTTAGAATTTTCCTAAATGGATGTCAAAAATGGACTCAGGACGTCGAAATTAGCCTAGGAAGTTTCTGAGAAAATTTCGTAAAGGTCAACCCAAGGAATATTCTAGATCCATTTTGGAATTAGGCCGGGCAAGATCCCGGGTTCGGATTCGGATCCCAGGTTCGAATTCAGATCCGAGTTGTGGATCTGGGCTTTTTTTTTCTTCTCCAGCTGGTTGCCGCTGCAACCATCGAAATCTGGAAAAAGATGTCCGGGAACTTCAAATGGCCATAACGGGTTCATTTCTCAACCAAATTCAAAGATTGAAAACCCAAAATGAAGCTCAAGACGGAATGAACAAAAATATACCTAAGTGGAACATGAGTTGTGGCCAGAACTAGCTAGAAATGGCCTGCAACTCCGCGGTCCTTCACTGAAAAATCTGGAAAAATGCACCCGAGTTGATTTCTCAACCATTTTTGCACAAAAAGTATGAAAATGAAGCTTAGGACGAGGGGAACGTTTTTATACCTCTTTGGGGAACAAAACTTGGTCTAAGGTGACCGGAAATTTGTCTTAAAAGCCACGGCCAAAATCGAGTTTCGCATGAACTTGATGGATGCAATGCCTTAATCTAGTTCTTTGGACCTTGGGAAGGAGTTATGTGATTTCAAACTCGACCAAACCAAAGAGATTTGCCCTGGTTTCGCTCAAAGACCTACGAAACTCGTTGGAAAGATGGTGGTTAGTTAAATACACTTCGAAACGCACAGAAACTTGCATGCAAGCTTGTAAAATGTACTAGAAAAGTCTAGAAATTAAGCTGTAGAGGAAGAAGGTTCACCTTACTGAGATGGAGGACTTCGGTTCACCAGGTTTCCTCATTTTTTGATCTTAGAATTTCTTCATTTTCTCTAGATTTTTAGTTTTCTCGAGAATAGGGTCGAGTTCTACAAGCTTAGGTGATTTTTCATTAAGTTTGGGTTATGTTTGAAGGTGGTACAGTGGCTATCTGGGTTGTGCCGAGAGAGAGAAGATAAGCTGCAGAGGAAGAGAGAGCTAAATGAAAAGAAATGAAAGAAGAAGAAATGAGTGGAAAGAGAGGGGGAGTGACGTGAGGGAAGGAACCGGCCAAACAAGAAAGAAAAGGGTGATGGTAAGTGTGATGGGACAAGGGTGGGCTTTCAAACCCAAAATAAATATTATTTTAATTCCCACTTGTACACTAAATGAATCAAATATCTTGTATGGTCTGAACAAAGCATGTTTAAGGCTGATTTAAACTTTCCCATGCCAGACCAAGGTGCACACTGCACAAGAAAATTAGAATTTATCTTAGGTAAATTTACACTGTTTTGAACATAACTTGTTCGTTATAGCTTCAAATTGAGTTCCTTCTGGGGCCGCATGTTCGCAAAAATGAGTACTATTCAAAAATAGTAAAATAAGACTAGAAAAGTGAAGGGAAAATTGAGGTCCACGTGAAAGACCTACGTGGCATCTCAGGGGTATTTTGATAATTTCACTACTACTAAGAACTCGCCGATATTATCGGTTTTTCATGGTACCGATATTTTAATCACTATCCAACTGGTTTTCGTCAAAATATCGCGATATTATCGATAATATCGATAATATCGCGATATTTCTGAAATTATTGCAATATTTTGAAACCATGCCGACCGGAGAAGAACGCCGGAGACACGGCAAGAGGGAATCTGAAACATTCGGGGGGGAAGAAGACGAGCCGCGGCGGGGGTGGGAATCTGGAGCACAGACAGGTTGGGGACCAGTAGGAGTTGGATCTGGGAGCAAGGCAGAACGTGGACGCAAAGGTGGGGGCTCGGGAAAAGAAGGACAAAAGTTTGGGGGGGGAGGAAAGAGGGAAAAGCGGGTTTTTGGTGAGGAAAGATTCTGGTTCCATCAAAAGGTGGGGGGGGAGGGAAGCAGGGAAAAGCGGTTGGCGGGGGGGGGGGGAGAAACGCATCTGGTCTCGTCAACAGTGGGGGGGGAAGAACAGGGAGAAGGGTATCGTCGAAAGTGGGGGGGGCGGGGGGAAGAGGGAGGAGGGTCTCGTCGAAAGTAGGGGGGAAGAAGAGGCGGGGGGGAGAAACACATCTGGTCTCGTCAAAAGTGGGGGGGGAAGAGGGAGGAGGGTCTCGTCGAAGGTGGGGGGGGGGGAAGAGGGATGAGGGTCTCGTCGAGGGGGGGGAAGAAGAGGGAGGAGGGTTTCGAAATCGGACAGTAGGGATCTGGTTTCGCCGAAGGTTGGGGGTAAGAAAGAAAGGTGGAAGAAAGAAAGGTGAGGGGTGGTTGATTTGGTTTCATCTGCACAGAAGAGAAAAGAAATAAAGCAAAGCCAGGAGAAGAGATGGAGGAAATGACAGAAAGCTGGATTGCTTTGGATTCTCTGCGTTTTTTTTTTTTTTTTTTTTGTTTTGGAAAAAGAAATAAAGAAAAGAAGGAGAAAATAACAGATATTACTAACGCAGGTTAACAATTACATGCAAAATTATTTTGAGAATTTATCATTCTGACCACTCTTCACAATATACTTACTTTACACATACAGATTTGAACATCATAAGAACTCTATGCGGTGCTAAGTCACTCATGTATGTTACCATGCAATGTATATAGTGTAAAATATTGTATTAATTCATTATATATAAATGATTATAGTGTGTTTAAACTTTTTTCATTAATTACTACATATTTTCTACCCTCACAATGTTTGCCAACTCGCTATATAATCAACTTAAATCAGTTAAATCCATCATGCAATGCATTTCCTTCCAATTTTTTGTGATAAACTAATAGATAGTTGACTAAATAAACATCCTGCAAAGTTTCAATAAAAATTTCCAGGTTTTTCTTACAATTTCCGTGGTTTCCATATAATTTTTATCGATATCGATATTATCCCGATATTTCCATCGATATTTCCGTGTTTTCGGATTACCGATATTTCCGATATTACCGATATTTAATACCTTGTATATATTTGATTAATTTCCAAAGGGTGTGCAAAGCACGCTCGTTTGTTTCCATTAATGCCGAAAATCGTCCAAATGCACTCTAAATAGAAGAACTGCGTACTTTTGACACCTAATAGTATTTTGATCTTTTAAGTACTTATTCTTATGGTCCTAGTACACATTCTTACGGTCCTAGTAACACTTTATATGTTTTTATTTGCTAAAGTTCCAATGATTGTCAAACTTTTGTTTCTATTAATGTCTGATAGGGGCATATTTATGCACCTTAGTTAGCTTGTTCTTGTGCATTTATATTGTTTTTCCTTAGTTAAAGTAGTCTTTTAAGCTAGTTTGATGTATTTTCAGGTTCTAAGGGCAAGTATGCAAAAAGAAGCAATTTGGAGCATTCTAGAGCATTTTTGGGCCAAGATTGGGTAGTCCAAGCATGGAGGCAAGTTGATGGACGAAATTGAAGATATAAAGGCTTGAAATCAGCTAAGAAGATGGAAGCAAGAAGTTAAAGATAAAGAAGATAAGGAATCAGCTCAAAAGAAGGAGAATTATCCAAAACATTATCCAAAACAACCTTATCTTATCTTATCTTATCCAATCCTTATCTTATCTTACCTTATCTTATCGAATCTTATCCTAATCTTATCCTAACCTGTTTTCTTCAGTTTAGGGGACTTAAAACCTGATTTCTAGAAGTCTTATCCCTTGTCCTATAAAAGTGGCGCCCCAAATCCCTCTAGAAGCCCCAAAATCTGCCACAAAACACATTCCTTCTAGAACCCTGAAAATCTGGCGCCTCCTTCCCTTCTAGAATCCTTTTTCCTTGCCTTGCAAGGCATTCCCTGCCCTTATCCTATTGTACCGCTCCTCTCAGGCCTTTTCCCTCTTGGATTCTGATTGTTAGGCCCTTTTCCTTGTGGATTTGGGTTCTACAAATCCTTTTCAGAAATTAATTGGACCACAATGTTTTTTCCAAATTAATTGCCGCACCTAGGGCCCTAATTCCTTGTGCAATGCTGAGTCCAAGCCCTAATCTGATTACCCTAGGGTTTGTGGTGCCTATATATACAAGTTTAGAGGGTTGCCGCAGGTTTCACCACCTCCATACACAACCATTCTCGCCAGAAACTCTTCCCCACTCTCTGCCCCACCCATCCTTCACCATTCTCCATAGTTTCTGACCTAATTCACTATTTGCCGCACCATACATCCATCCTAGCCAATAACCCAGCCTTCTACACCATTCATAACCCCCAAAAACTCATCACCAACCCTTGTGCCGCAGCAAAAAAGAGGAGAAGAAGCCCTGGACGTGCATGCCATTCAAGTTGAATTGCTGGAAGTTTTAGGTGTTTCCTTTCCTTTGATTTCAATGTTTAAATTCAATACTCTTTGTTCTGTGAGTATGAGGAACTAAACCCCCTCTGGCTAGGGGGGGATTCGAAACCATGTTTTTGCTTGCTATATGACTTGATTACCTCTAATTGCGTTTCATAAATTGTGAATTCAATTTACTTATCTGTTCATATTAAAACTGATTTGTGTGTGTTGATTGAGATGGCCAACTTAGTTGCATGCATAAATCTAATGCTAGGATATAAGGAAGTTTCACCTAATCGTTACAACTTTATATTCACAAGTAGTAAAGGTTGATGATCTCAATTGTGTTAAGTAAATTCTTGGCATAAGTATCATGCGCTTTCATAGTTACAAGTGCCTCGTCAATACTTATGATTTCCATTGAACGTAATGATCTTTGATTGTTTCTCTAGTATGCACTTTCATATAGAGAACTCTTGAAGAATAATTTGATTGTGATGCGCAGTTTCCATCCAATTCATTGACATAAGGGAAATCTGAGAGTTAATTTAAGCGGACCTAATTAACTTGGAGTGTTGAGAATTCGTGGTTTATTGAATTGCAATTAGAAATCGTTTTGTATGCAAGTATGACATGTGTGGAGAAGAACCCCTTAGCTAGCGTTCCATCCATTCACTTTAACCAATTTCGTTTTACAATCTGTTTTGTTTTACAAAGTTTATGTTTTGTTTTCAAATTCGTCAAAACCAAATCCCCCTTTACTTTGTTGAGTCATATTAGTTAGAAACTGTTTTAGTTTGTGTTTTTGAGTGTTTTGAGTCAAGTTAAAACTTATTTTCGTCCAAAATTGTGTTTAGAGTCAAAACTGCCCAGAAAGTGGTTTTAAGGCAGTTTTGAGTGTTTGTTTGCAGTTTTGAGTCTTTTGGTTTGTTTCAGTGTTTTAGAGTTTAGTTTTGCATTCTTTGAGTCTAATTTAGTGTTTTAACTTTGTTTTAAGTTTTTGAGTCAGTTTTCAAGTGATTTAGCAATCCCTCCTAATCCCCGGCCTAGAACGATCCCTACTTATACATATACTACAACTGTCAAAAAGAGGGTTTAATTTGTGTGCTTATATATTCTGCATCAATGTCAAAAACAGCCTAAATGCACTCGAAATAGAAAAGCTGTCCACTTTTGACACTCAATAAGATTTTGATCTTTTGAGTACACATTCTTATGGTCCTAGTAGCACATTATATGTGTTTATTTGCTTTAGTTTTAATGGGTGTCAAACTCACACTCTTTTGTTGTTTTTAATACCGAGAACAGTCCAAATTACGCTCAAAATAGAAAAACTATGTACTTTTCACACCCAATAAGTTTTTGATCTTTCGAGTACACATTCTTACGGTCCTAGTAGCGCATTATATGTGTTTATTTGCTTAAGTTACAATGGTTGTCAAACGCACGATCGTTTTTTTTATTAATGTGGAAAATTGTCCAAATGCACTCAAAATAGAAAAGCTTTGTACTTTTGACACACAATAAGCTTTTGTTCTTTTGAGTGCACATTCTTATGGTCCTAGTAGCATAGTATATGTGTTTATTTGCTTAAGTTCCAATGGTTGTCAAACACACGATCGTTTTTTTTTTTATTAATGTGGAAAATAGTCCAAATGCACTCAAAATAGAAAAGCTTTGTACTTTTGACACCCAATAAGCTTTTGATCTTTTGAGTAAACATTCTTATGGTCCTAGTAGCACATTATATGTGTTTATTTGCTTAAGTTTCAATGGGTGTCAAATGCTATTATTGCGGAACACCGTCCAAACACCATGAAAAAAGAAAAAACTGTGTACTTTTCACACCCAATAAGCGTTTGATCTTTGGAGTACTCATTCTTATGGTCCTAGTAGCGCATTATATGTGTTAATTTGCTTGAGTTCCATAGGGCGTTGAACACACATTCGACTATTCTTATTTCTGGGAAAAACAATCCAACTGTACTCAAAATAGAAAAATTGTGTACTTTTGAAACCCAAGAAGCTTTTGATCTTTTGAGTACACATTCTTACGGTCATAGTAGCACATTATATATGTGTTTATTCGCTTAACTTCCATATGGTGTCAAACACACACTCGTTTGGTTTTATTAATGTCGAAAATAGTCCAAATGCACTCAAAACAGAAAAATTGTGTACTTTTCACACCAATAAACGTTTGATCTTTTGAGTACTCATTCTTATGGTCCTAGTAGTGCATTATATAAGTTTATACCCTTAAGATCCATAGGATGTCAAAAGCATGCTCGTTTGGTTTTATTAATGCATAAAACTGTCTAAATGCACTCAAAATAGAAAAAACTACATACTTTGCATGCCCAATAAGCTTTTGATCTTTTGGATACATGTTTTTACGGTCCTAGTAGTGCATTATATGTGTTTATTTTCTTAAGTTCCGATGGTTGTGAAACTCACGCTCGTTTGTTTTTATTAAAGCGGAAAACAGTCCCAATGCACACAAAATAGAAAAAAAATTTGTACTTTTGACACCCAATAAGCTATTGATCTTTTGGATACACGTTCTTACGGTCCAAATAGACATTATATGTGTTTATTTGCTTAAGTTCCAATGGATGTGAAACCCAGGCTCGTTTGTTTTATATTAATGCGGAAAACAGTCCTAATGCACTCAAAATAGAAAAACTGTGCACATTTGAAACCCAATAAGCTTTTGACCATCTGAAAACACATTCTTACAGTGCTAGTAGTGCATTATATGTGTTTATTTACTTAAGTTCCAATGATTTTCAAACACGCGCTCGTTTGTTTTTATTAATGCGGAAAACAGTCCAAATACACTCAAAATATAAAAATTGTGTACTTTTCACACCCAATAAGCTTTTGATCTTTTGAGTGCATATTCTTACGGTCCTAGTAACGCATTACATGTCTTTATTTTCTTAAGTTCAAATGGTTGTCAAACGCACGCTCGTTTGTTTTTATTTATTCCGAAAGACATTAAGACTTTAATCATTTGGGTACTCATTATTATTGTCCTAGTAGTGCATTATATTGGTTTATTTAATTGATTTCTGTATGATGTGAAACACACACTCCTTTGTTTTTATTAATGCGAAGAATAGTACAACTGCATTCCAAATTGAAAAACTGTGTACTTTTACAACTCAATAAGCTTCTGATCATTTGAGTGCACATTCTTACGGTCCTAGTAGCACATTAAATGTGTTTATTTGCTTAAGTTCCATAGGTGTCAAACGCACGCTCATTTGGATTTATTAATGCGGAAAACAATCAAAATGTACTCAAAATAGAAAAATCGTGTACTTGTCACACCTATAAGCGTTTGATCTTTTGAATAATCATTCTTTTGTGTTTATTCGCTTGCGTTCCATAGGCTATCAAACGCACACTCGTTTGTTTTTATTAATGTGGAAAACAGTCCAAGTGCACTCAAAATTGAAAAACTGTGTACTTTTGACATCCAATAAGCCTTTGATCTTTTGAGTACACATTCTTATGGTCCTAGGAGCCTATTATATGTGTTTAATTGCTTAAGTTCCAATAGTTGTCAAACGCACACTTTTGATCTTTTCAGTACAAATGTACTCAAAATAGAACAATTGTGTATTTTTTACACCCAACAAGCTTTTGATCCATTCAGTACTCATTCTTATGGTCCTAGTAGCGCATTATATGTCTGTAGAAAATCATCCATTGCTTAAGTTCCAATGGGTGCCAAACACACGCTCGTTGGTTTTTATTAATGCAGAAAATCATCCAAATGCACTCAAAATAGAAAAACCGTGTACGTTTGACACCTAATAAACTTTTGATATTTTGAGTACACATTCTTACGGTCTTAGTAGCGCATATTTGCTTATGTTCCAATGGTTGTCAAATGAACGATCGTTTCTTTTTATGAATGTCCAAAACAATCCAAATGAATTCAAAATAGAAAAGCTGTTTGCTTTTGAGTGCACATTCTAAAGGTCTTACAAGCGCATTACCTGTGTTTATTTGCTTAAGTTCCGATGGCGGTCAAACGCACGCTCGTTTTAAGGCTGAAAATAGTCCAAATGCACTCAAAATAGGAAAACTATGTACTTTTCACACCAACAAGTGTTTGATCTTTTGAGTACTCATTCCTATGGCCCTAGTAGCGCATATATGTGTTTGTTCGCTTAGGTTCCAATGGGTGTGAAATGCACGTTTGTTTGTATATATTAATGCAGACAATAGTCCAATACACTCAGAATTAAAAAACTGTGCACTTTTGATACTCAATAACCTTTTGATCTTTTGAGTACACATTCTTATGGTCTTGGAAGCGCATTATACGTGTTTATTTTCTTAAGTTTCAATGGCTGTCAAACGTACACTCGTTTAATATCATTAATGCGGAAAAATGTCTAAATGCACTCAAAATAGAAAATCTGTGTACTTTGCATATATAATTAATGTTTGACCTTTTGTGTACTTATTCTTATGGTCCTAGTAGAGCATTATATGTGTTTATTCGCTTAAGTTCCACAGGGTGTCAAGCTCACGATCGTTTGGTTTTATTAATGCAGACAACAGTCCAAATGCACTCAAAATAGAAAAACTATGCACTTTTGACACCCAATAAGCTTTTGATCTTTAGAGTACACATTCTTACAGTCCGGGTAGTGAATTATATGTGTTTATTTGCTTATGTTCCAATGGTTATCAAACGCACACTCGTTTCCTATTATTAATGCAGAAAACACTACAAATGCACTGAAAATAAAAAAACTGTGCACTTTTGACACCCAAAAAGCTTTTGATCTATTGAGTCCACATTCTTATGGTCCTAGTAACGCATTATATGTTTATTTCCTTATGTTCCAATGGTTGCCAACGTACACTCGTTTGTTTCCATTAAAGCTGAAAATAGTCCAAATGCACTCAAAATAGTAAAAATGTGTCCTTTTAACATCCAATTAGCGTTTGATCTTTTGAGTACTGATTCCTATGGTCCGAATAAAGAATTATATGTGTTTATTTGCATAAGGTCCATATGGTGTCAAACGCACGCTCGTTCATTTTTATTGTGGAAAATAGTCCAAATGCACCTAAAACAGAAAAACTGTGTACTTTTGACACCTAATAAGCTTTTGATCGTTTGATTCCACATTCTTCGGTCCTTGTAGCGCATTATATGTGTTTATTTGCTTAAGTTTTAGTGGTTGTAAAATGCACTATCGTTTGTTTTTATCAATGCGGAAAACAATCCAAATAAAATCAAAAAAGAAAAACTATGTACTTCTGACACCCAATGAGCTTTTGATCTTTTCAGTACACATTCTTATGGTCCTAGTAGTGCACTATCTGTCTTTTTTTGCTTAGGTTCCAAAAGGTGTCAACCGCTCACTCGTTTGTTTTTAATATTTCCTAAAACAGTCCAAATGCATTCAAAAGAGAAAAACTGTGTACTTTTCTCTCCAATATGCGTTTGACCTTTTGAGGACACATTCTTATGGTCGTAGTAGCACATTGTATGTGTTTATTTTCTTTACTTCCAATTGGTGTCAAGCACACGCTCATATGTTTTTATTAATGCGGAAAACAATCCAAATGCACTCAAAATAGAAAAACTGTGCACTTTTGACACCCAATAAGCTTTTGATATTTTGAGCACACATTCTTATTGTCATAGTATCACATTATATGTCTCTATTTGCTTAATTTCCAATGATTTTCAAATGCACGATCGTTTCTTTTATTAATGCGAAAAATAGTCCAAATGAACTCAAAATAGAAAAGTTGTGTACATTTGGCACCTAATAAGCTTTTGATCATTTGATTACACTGTCTTATGGTCCTAGTAGCGCATTATATGTGTTTATTTTTCTTGAATTCCAATTGGTGTGAAACGCACACTCGTTTGTTTTTATTAATGCGGAAAACAATCCAAATGCACTCAAAATAGAAAATCCGTGTACTTTTGACATCCACTATGCTTTTGATCTTTTGAGTACACATTCTTATGGTCCTAGTACCACATTATATGTGTTTATTTTCTTAAGTTCGAATGGTTGTCAAACGCACACTCGTTTGCTTTTATTAAAGGCTAAAACAGTCTAAATGCACTCAAAATAGAAAAACTGTGTACTTTCCACACCAATAACCATTTGACCATTTGAGTACTCATTCTTGTGGTCCGAGTAGCGCATTATATATGTTTATGCGCTTAAGTTTCATAGGGTGTCATGCGCACGCTCGTTTGTTTTTATTAATCCCGAAAACAGTGCATAAAGGGTGTACTTTTGACACCCTTTATGCTTTTGATCTTTTTAGAACTCATTATTATGGACCAATCAGCTCAATATATGTGTTAATTTACTTAAGTTCCAATTGGTGTCAAACGCACGCACATTTCTTTTTATTAATGAGGAAAACAGTCCAAAAGCACTCAAAATAGAAAAACTGGGGTACTTTTGACACCCAATCGGCTTTTGATTTTTTGAGTACTCATTCTCTCGGTCCGAGTTGCGCATTATATGTCCTTAGTCACTTAAGTTCCATATGGTGTCAAACGCATGCTCGTTTGTTTGTATTCATGACGAAAATATTCCAAACGCACACAAAATAGAAAAGCTGTGTACTTTTTACACCCCATGAACTTTTGACCTTTTGAGTATACATTCTTACGGTCCTAGTAGCACATTATAAGTGTTTATTTGCTTAAGTTCCAATGGTTGTCAAACGCACGATTGTTTGTTTTTATTAATGCGTAAAATAGTCCAAATGCACTCAAAATAGAAAAACTGTGTACTTTTGACACTCAATAAGCTATTGATCATTTGAGTACACATTCTTATGGTCCTAGTAGTGCATTATATGTATTTATTTCCTTAGGTTCAAAAGGGTGTCAAACACACGCTCGTTTGTTTGCATTAATGTGGAAAACAATCCAACCCAACAAGCTTTTGATATTTTGAGTACACATTATTGTGGTCCTAGTAGCGCATTATATATTTTTATTTGGTTAAGTTCCAATCGGTGTCAAACGCACGATCCTTTGTTTTTATTAAAGCAGAAAACAACTGAAATGCATTCAGAATAGAAAAACTGTGTACTTTTGACACCCAATAAGCTTTTGAAGTTTTGGGTACACATTCTAATTGTCCTAGTAGCACATTATATGTGCTTATTTGCTTAAGTTCTAATAGGTGTCAAACACACGGTCATTTGTTTTTATTAAAGTTGAAAACAATCCAAATGCACTCACAAGAGAAAAATTGTGTACTTTTGACACCCAATAAGCTTTTTTTTTTTAGTACACATTCTTATAGTGCTAGTAGCGCATTATATGTGTTTATTTGTTTAAGTTCCAATGGGTGTCAAACGCACGCTCGTTTGCTTTTATTAATACGGAAAACAATCCAAATGCACTCAAAATAGAAAAACTTACATTTGGTACCGAATAAACTTTTGATCTTTTGAGTACACATTCTTACGGTCTTAGTAGCACATTATATATTTATTTGCTTATGTTCCAATGGTTGTCAATCGCACGATCGTTTCTTTTTATTAATGCAAAAAACAGTCCAAATGCATTCAAAATATAAAAAACTATTTGCTTTTGAGTACACATTCTAAAGGTCCCACAAGCGCATTATATGTGTTTATTTAGTTAAGTTTCACTGGGTGTCAAACACACGCTTGTTTGTTTTCATTAATGCTGAAAACAGTCCAAATGCACTCAAAATTGGAAAACTGTGTTCTTTTCACACCAATAAGTGTTTGATCTTTTGAGTACTCATTTTTATGTTCCTAGTAGCACATTATATGTGTTTATTCGCTTAGGTTCGAATGGGTGTCAAACGCACGCTTGGTGGTTTTTATTAATGCGAAAAACAGTCCAAATGCACTTAAAATAGAAAAACTGTGTACTTTTCACACCCAATAAGCACTTGACCTTTTGAGTACTCTTATGGTCCTAGTAGCACATTATATGTGTTTATTCGCTTAAGTTCTATAGGGTGTCAGATGCACCTTCGTTTGTATGTTAGTGCAGACAACAGTCCAAATACACTCAGAATTGAAAAAATGTGCACTTTTGATACTCAATAAGCTTTTGATCTTTTGAGTACACATTCTTTTGGTCCTGGTTGCGCATTATACATGTTTATTTTCTTAAGCTGAAATGATTATCATACACAAACTAGTTTGTTATTATTAATGCAGAAAAAAGTACAAAAACACTCAAAATAGAAAAACTGTGTACTTTGTCACCCAATAAGCTTTTGATCTTTTGAGAACTCATTCTTATGGTCCTTGTAGCGCATTATATTTGTTTATTTGCTTAAGTTTCAATGTCTGTCAAACCCACTCTCGTTTGATTTTATTAATACGGAAAACAGTCCAAATGCACTCTAAATAGCAAAACTATGTACTTTGGATGTGTAATTAGCGTTTGACCTTTTGTGTACTCATTTGTATGGTCCTAGTAGAGCATTATATGTGTTTATTGACTTAAGTTCCATAGTGTGTCAAACGCACAACTGTTTGTTTTCATTAATGCAGAAAATTGTCCATATGCATTCAAAATACAAAAACTGTGCACTTTTGACACCCAATAAGCTTTTGATCTTTTAAGGACATATTGTTATGGTCCTGGTAGTGCATTATATATTTTTATGTGCTTAAGTTCCATTAGTTATCAAACGCACACTCGTTTGCTATTATTAATGCGCAATACAGTACAAATGCACTCAAAATAGAAAAAATGTGTACTTTTTGACACCCAAAAAAGTTTTTGATCTTTTGAGTACGCATTCTTATGGTCCTAGTAACACATTATATGTTTATTTACTTATGTTCCAATGGTTGTCAATGCACACTCGTTTGTTTCCATTAAAGCCGAAAACAGTCCAAATGCACTCAAAATAGTAAAACTGTGTCCTTTTAACACCCAATTAGCGTTTGATCTTTTGAGTACTCATTCCTATGGTCCTAATAGCGCATTATATGTGTTTATTTGCTTAAGTTCCGTATGGTATCAAACGAAAATCGTTTCTTTTTATTAATGTCGAAATAGTCCAAATGCACCCAAAATAGAAAAATGTGTACTTTTGACACCCAATAAGCTTTTGATCATTTCAGTACACATTCATTGGTCCTTTTAGCACATTATATGTGTTTATTTGCTTAAGTTCCAGTTCTTGTAAAACACACTATCCTTTGTTTTTATTAATGCAGAAAACAGTCCAAATGAAAGGAAAAATGAAAAACTATGTACTTTTGACACCCAGTGAGTTTTGGATCTTTGAAGTACATATTCTTATGGTCCTGGTAGCGCATCATTTGTCGTTGTTTGCTTAGGTTCCAAAAGGTGTCAAATGCACACTCTTTTGTTTTTATTATTTCCTAAAATAGTCCAAATGCACTCAAAATGGAAAAACTGTGTACTTTTCTCTCCAATAAGCGTTTGACCATTTGAGGACACACTCTTATGGTCCTAGTAGTGCATTGTATGTGTTTATTTTCTTGACTTCCAATTGGTGTTAAACAGACGCTCATATGTTTTTATCAATGCAGAAAACAGTCCAAATGCACAAAAAATAGAAACATTGTGTACTTTTGACACCCAATAAGCTTTTGATATTTTGAGCACACATTTTACGGTCCTAGTATCGCATTATATGTCTTTATTTGCTTAATTTCCAAAGGTTGTCAAGCGCACGATCATTTCTTTTTATTAATGCAAAAAACATTTCAAATGAACTCAAAATAGAAAAACTGTGTACTTTTTGACACCTAATAAGCGTTTGATCATTTGAGTACACATTGTTATGGTCCTAGTAGCGCATTATATGTGTTTATTTGCTTGAATTCCAATTGGTGTGAAACGCACGCTCATTTGTAAATCATTGTACTTTTGACATGCAATATGCTTTTGATCGTTTGAGTACACATTGTTATGGTCCTAGTAGTGTATTGTACATGTTTATTTGTTAAATTTCCAATGGGTGTCAAACACACGCTCGTTTGTTTTTATTAATGCAAAAAACAGTCCAAGTGCACTCAAAATGGAAAAACTATGGTAGTTTTTTTTTTTTTTTTTAATGCGGAAAACAGTCCAACTGCATTGAAAATAGAAAAACTGTGTACTTTTGACACCCATTATGACACACCCCGTCCCGAAGGAGGGCGTGCTGGCCGTCACGTGCGAGTGACGTAACCATTTACACAGTTCGGAAGCTTTAAAGATACAAATACTAAGATGTAACACCCGAAGGTGAATCCTACATTTGTGAATTCTGTCAGAACACCGTAGGATTCCTCGTGGCCACCAAAGCTCTGCTCTATCTCGAACCTGGAGGGGCGCAAAACAAAATTGAGTGGGTCAGAAACAATTCCTTTTCAAAACCTTTTGTTTTCTCAAAAGTTATAACCCCTCGCCGTAAAACCTGTAATAATTTCCCAGAAATATATAATACGTATGTACTTATCTCAAAATCATGATCAGAAGTAGTGATATGCAAGGTATATGCCATGCCAAATATATCTCATCAAATCATATATCTATATCAGGTGAAATCTCATCATAGATAATAACATGTTCACCGAGTGATCAGCTCGGCTGAACTATAGCTCATAATCAATCTCATCATCAAATCGTATCCTGCACACAAGTCGGTACCACCTCACGTGGTCTGACCGACAGGCTAGGTGTATAAATGAATACGCTCAAGTGCTACAATCACATGAAGGCTGTGCGCTAATCGCGGGTCACCTACAAGTCGAACCCACTGAAAGTGGTCTATACGAAAGGCTATGCACCTATCTTGGATCCAAGGTGAGCGTGTGGTGCGGGAGGTGAACGATCATGTGAAGCTATGCCCCTAACTCTGGGCGGGAGCACTAACACCGGGGTGCAGGTTTATGAGCTTTCAATACATCTCACATAATCATCATATCATATAATCATTCTCTATCATCAATATATACTCACCTGATACTTACCTGTGCGTCCACAACACCAATTACCATTACATACAACTACTAATGCATGAATCAAAATAGATATACTTTGCATGGCATTTCATATCGCATTTCATATCACATTTCACTTAATTAATTTTCTGGGAAAAATCTCATTTTGTATAGATATATACGGAAAACAAAACTGCCCACTCACCTAGAGTTCGCCCTACAACTCCCTAGCACAACATATCAAGGCGTCATGACGATCAGCGCCTAGAACAATCATCAAATCATGCCTCAGAAATCATATCGATAGAATATAAAACTTATATAAAACACGTCACTATGTAGTTCGATCCGGAAGATCTGCAACTCAGATTTCCAATCCGTAACTTCTAGAGGTCCACAATAAATCTCTAGAACAACATCCTAAAATTTCATTACCATCCAACGGTCGGATCTCCGCCAATTGCCAAAACTAAGTGACTATAAACATTGTATTTTATGAACTTACAACTCCAATTCCAGAAGATCCGTAAATCGGATTCTCGATCCGTAAGTTCCCATAATCCTCAAATATTACGTATTACAACGTATCAAAATTTGGTGACGATCCAACGATCGAATCGTCAATTCATATTTTGGCCTAACCCCGCATCGTAACGAATTTAGGTTCGAATGATCATCAAACGTCATTCATTCACCAAAACTGAATTCAGAACATGAATTATGGCCTAAAATCGTACGAAACCCTTGAATTTGGTGTGATTCGATTCGACCCCTAAACTTGTTCCAACGCCTCAACCACTGCCTGGGCTTTGTTCTAGGCCTCAAAAGGATGCCATGGGTGGTGGTAATTGGAAGAAATTGCTTCACATCGTGACGGAAAGGAACCCAACCCGTGCACCCCCTTTTGCACAGTTTCTTCCATTTTCAAGACCAATTCTCTCCAAATTTTAGATGGAATGGGTAGAGGGAAGGGCTAGATGATGTTTGGGAGTGGTAGTTCGGCTCAATTCATCGGAAAAATTGATGAATTTCGCCGGAAAAGCTCACGGGTCGTGACCGGGTTCGCGGGTCAAAGGGATCCGGCCGATCCCTTCCTCATTTCCTCTCCTTTCTCTCCTTTCCCCCTTCTGGTTGGTCCTTCTCTTCCTCTCTCTCCTCTCCCCATTCGGTCTCTCTCCTTCCCTTCTTCCCAATTGGGCTGCTTTGCCCAATCGCTCTTCTTCTTCCTTTGTTCTTCCACCAGCCACACACACACACATAATCTTATTCCTTTTAATCCCAGCCATCCATTTATTTCTTTATTAAATCTGGGCCGTCCATTTTCATCAAAGAAATTCCAGATTTTACTATTATAATTCCTAAAATGCCCAAACTTCAAACATCAATATCTTCTTCGATATAACTCCAAATCACGAACTGCTTACGCCCACGCATCCGTAGCGACGAGTACTACGAGAATATTTCAAGAAAACAAATCTTAGATGGCACGACACAACGGTTAACCTCGAACAATGAGCGTGCCTCAAAGGGCATTTTTGTAAAATTCTTTATTAAAACTTTAAAAACTCTTAAAATCAGGGACGGGCTGTCACACATTAAGTTTTTGATCTTTCAAGTACACAATCTTATGGTCCTAGTAGTGCATTATATGTGTTTATTTTCTTGAATTCCAATTGGTGTGAAACGCACGCTCATTTGTTTTTGTTGCTGCGGAAAACAGTCCAAATGCACTCAAAATAGAAAATCTTTGTACTTTTGACATCCAATATGCTTTTGATCTTTCGGGTACACATTGTTATGGTCCTAGTAGTGCATTATATGTGTTTATTTGTTAAGTTCCAATGGGTGTCAAACACACGCTCATTTGTTTTTATTAATGCACAAAACAGTCCAAGTGCACTCAAAATAGAAAAACCGTGTACTTTTGACATCCAATTACCTTTTAATCTTTTGAGTACACATTCTTATGGTCATAGAAGCGCATTAAATGTGTTTATTTTCTTGCATTCCAATTGTTGTGAAAAGCACGATCCTTAGTTTATAATAATGTAGAAAATAGTCCACATGCATTCAAAATAGAAAAAAATTGTGTACTTTTGACACTCTAAGCTTTTAAATTTTTTAGTACACATTCTAATGGTCGTAGTAGCGCATTATATGGGTTCATTTCCTTAGGTTCTAATGGGCGTCAAACACATGCTCGTTTGTTTTTATTAATGCAAAAAAGGGTCCAAATGCACTCAAAATAGAAAACCTTCGCAGTTTTGACACCCAATAAGCTTTTGATCTTTTGAGTACACGTTCTTACAGTCCTAGTTGCGCATTATATGCATTTATTTTCTTAAGTTCCATTGGTTGTCAAACGCACAATCATTTGTTTTTATTAATGCGAAAAACAGTCCAAATGCATTCAAAATAGAAAAACTGTGTACTTTTCTCTCCAATAAGTGTTTGACCTTTTGAGGACACATTCATATGGTCCTAGTAGCGCATTGTATGTGTTTATTTTCTTGACTTCCAATTGGTGTCAAACGCACACTCATATGTTTTTATTAATGAAGAAAACAGTCCAAATACACTCAAAATAGAAACATTGTGTACTTTTGACACCCAATAAGCTTTTGATATTTTGAGCACACATTTTACGGTCCTAGTATCATATTATATGTCTTGATTTGCCTAATTTCCAATGGTTGTCAAGCGCACAATGATTTCTTTTTATTAATGCAAAAAACATTTCAAATGAACTCAAAATAGAAAAACTGTGTACTTTTGACACCTAATAAGCTTTTGATCATTTGAGTACACATTCTTATCATCCTAGTAGCACATTATATGTGTTTATTTTCTTGAATTCCAATTGTGACACACCCCGTCCCGAAGGAGGGCATGCTGGCCGTCACGTGAGAGTGACGTAACCATTTACACAGTTCGGAAGCTTAAAAAAATACAATTGTGAATTCTGTCAGAACACCGTTGGATTCCTCGTGGCCACCAAAGCTCTGCTCTAACTCGAACCTGGAGGGGCGCAAAACAAAATTGAGTGGGTCAGTAAAACAAGTCTTTTCAAAACTTTTCTTTATCAAAGTTCTAACCCCTCACTGTAAAACCTGTATACTTTCCCAGAAAATAGCATTTATAAATATATATAGCTTCAAAATTCTCAAAACACCATTCTTTATCACTTTTCAGAAAATATGCCATGCCATGTGCCAAAAACATAATATGGATGCATCAACATAAATCAGGTGAAATAATAAATCAACCGGAGACCCTGCAGTGGTCCTGTACGGCTGATTCTAAAGCTCAATATCCAATCCAGCCGGAGTCACCAACTGTGACCTGTACGGCACTGCCGGAGTCGCCAACTGCGACCTGTACGGCACTACGCTGCACATGAGTCGGAACTACCTGTAGTAGTCTGTACGACTCGGATGGTGTAATAATACGCTCTAGTGCTTCTCTCATCAATCATCTGTGCACATAATCTAAGGTCACCTACTAGTCGGAACCGTCTCTAATGGTCTGTACGACTAGCATGTCGGAACCACCTCCAGTGGTCTGTACGACTAGCATCTACTTGGATCCAAGGTGAGCGTGTGATGCGGGTGAATAACATAAGCACTAACACCAGGGGTGCAGGTTATGAGCTATCAACATAAATCTCATCAAACAATTCAATGAACCAAATATAACTTACCTGATACTCACCTGCGCGTCCGCAGCACCAATTCACATATATGCATCATATATCAATTCACATAATTCATGTAATTTCTATGCATGGCATTTTTAAATCACATATTCATATAAATCTATGCATGGCATTTCAAAATATACTTTCATTCAAAAATCGATTTCTGGGAAACCCATAAGTATATAGGTGTATACGGAAAACAAAACTGCCCACTCACCTGGAGTTTGCCCTGCAACTCCCTAGCACAACACATCAAGGCGTCATGACGATCGGCGCCTAGAACAACCATCAAATCATGCCTCAGAATCATATCGATAGAATATATCACTTATATAAAACACGTCACTAAGTAGTTCGATCCGGAAGATCTGCAACTCAGATTTCCAATCCGTAACTTCCAGAGGTCCACAATAAATCTCTAGAACAACATCCTAAAATTTCATGACCATCCAACGGTCGGATCTCCGTCAATTGTCGAACTAAGTGACGGTTAACATTATATTTTATGAACTTACAACTCCAATTCCGGGAGATCCGTAAATCGGATTCTCGATCCGTAAGTTCCTACATTCTTCAAATATTACGTACTACTACGTACCAAAGTTTGGTGACAATCCAACGGTCGGATCGTCAATTCATATTTTGGCCTAACCATACATCTTAACGAATTTAAGTCCAAATGATCAACCAACGTTAAGCCACTATCAAAACTGAACTCAGGACATCCAATATAGTTTAAAAATGACATTGGCGGCCCACTGACCACGCGCCGCCGTGGGTGGCGGTCGGCCGCCCCGGCTCGCCGGAAAATCCAACTATCTCCAAAAATTACCAAAATTTACAGAAATGAAGATCTCAATAAGTAGAACAACTTTCATACCTGTGGCCAAGGCCAATTCGGTCGGCAAAGCCTCCAATTCCAACAAAACCCGTCGGAACCCTAGGTTTGGTGTGCTCCAATTCGACCTCCAAACTTGTTCCAACGCCTCAACCACTGCTTGGGCTTTGTTCTAGGCCTCAAGAGGATTCCATGGGTGGTGGTGATTGGAAGAAATTGCTTCACATCGTGGCGGAAATGAACCCAACCCGTGCGCCCCCTTTTGCACGGTTTCTTCCATTTTTACAACCAAATCTCTCCAAATTTGAGGTGGAATGGGTAGAGGAAGGGTCCTAGAGTGTTTCCCATGAGGTTTGTTGGATCAATTCGCCGGAAAAACGGATGAAAATCATCGAACATGGACACGGGTGCCGACCGGGTCCGAAAACGGGTCAAGGGGATCCTGCCGATCCCCCGCGCCGCACTCTCCCTCCTTTCCTCCTTTCCCCTGTTCCGATTGGCTGGGCTTCTTCCTCTCTCCTCTCCCCATTCGTCCGGCTCTCTCCTTTCTCTCCCGGAGCTGTCTTCTTCTTCCTCTGGTTGGGCAGATTGCCCAATCTCTCTTCTTCCTTCTTCTTCCGCCAGCCACAAACACACACACACATAAACTCATACATAAACTCATATCATTTTTCCTATTAATCCCAGCCATCCATTAATTCCTCATTAAATCTGGGCCGTCCATTTTCATAAAAGAATTTCCATATTTTATTCTTATAATTCCCAAAATGCCCAAACTTCAAACTTTAATATCTTTTTCGTTATAACTCCAAATCACGAACCGCTTACGCCCACGCGTCCGTAGTGACGAGTACTACGAGGATATGTCAAGAAAACAAATCTTAGATGGCACGACACAACGATTAACCTCGAACAATGCGCGTGCCTCAAGGGCATTTTCGTAAAATCACTTAATAAATTATAAAATCAATATTTTCCGGGACGGGCTGTCACAAATTGGTGTGAAACGCACGCTCATTTGTTTTTGTTAATGTGGAAAACAGTCCAAATGCACTCAAAAATGAAAATTTTTGTACTTTTGACATCCAATATCCTTTTCATCTTTTGAGTACACATAGTTATGGTCCTAGTAGCACATTATATGTATTTATTTGTTTAAGTTCCAATGGGTATCAGACACATGCTCGTTTGTTCGTATTAATGCAAAAAACAGTCCAAGTGCACTCAAAATAGAAAAACTGTGTACTTTTGACACTCAATGAGCTTTTGATCTTTTTGAGTACACATTCTTATGATCCTAGTAGCACATTATATGTGTTTATTTGCTTGAGTTCCAATTGGTGTCAAACGCACGCTAGTTTTTTTTTAATGTGGAAAACAGTCCAAATGCATTGAAAATAGAAAAACTGTGTACTTTTGACACCCAATAAGTTTTTGATCTTTTAAGTACACAATCTTATGGTCCTAGTAGGGCATTATATGTGTTTATTTTTTTGAGTTCCAATGGTTGTTAAACGCACAATCGTTTGTTTTTATTAATGCTGAAAACAGTTCGAATGAACTCAAAATAGAAAAATTGTGTACTTTTCATTCCCAATAAGCATTTAATCTTTTGTGTACTCGTTCTTATGGTCCTAGTAGCGCAGTATATGTATTTATTTGCTTATGTGCCATAGCATGTCAAACGTACGCTCGTTTGTTTTTATTAATTCGGAAAACAGTCAAAATGCACACAAAATAGAAAAACTGTGGGCTTTTAACACCAAATCAGCTATTGCACTTTTGAGTTCACATTCTTGTGGTCCTAGTAGCACATTATATGTTTTTATTTGCTTATGTTCCATAGGGCATCAAACGCACGCTCATTTGTCTTTATGAATGCAGAAAACGGTCTAAATGCACTCAAAATTGAAAAACTGTATACTTTTAACGCCCAATAAATTTTTGATCTTTTGAGTGCACATTCTTATGGTCCAAATAGCACAATATAAGTGTTTATTTCCTTGAGTTCCAATAGTTGTCAAACGCACGCTCATTTGTTTTTATTAATGCCCAAAACAATGCAAATGCATTCAAAATAGAAAAGCTGTGTACTTTTGACACCCAATCAACTTTTGATTTTTTGAGTAATCGGTATTATGATCCTAGTAGTGCAATATGGGTTTATTTGCTTAAGTTCCAATGGGGGTCAAACGCACGCTCGTTTGTTTCTATTAATGCCGAAAACAGTCCAAATGTACTCAAAATAGAAAAAACTGTGTAGTTTTGACACCCAATAAGCTTTTGATCTTTTGAGTGCACATTCTTGTAGTCCTAGTAGAGTATTGTAGGTGTTTGTTTGCTTAAGTTCCAATGGGTGTCGAATGCACACTCGTTTGTTTTTATTAATCCGAAAAACTATCCAAATGCTTTACACATAGAAAAACTAAGTACTTCTGACACCCAATAAGCTTTTGATCTTTTGAGTACACGTTCTTGTGGTCCTAGTAGCAGATTATATTTGTTTATTTGGTTTTATGTTCCAATGGGTATTAAATGCACGCTCGTTTGTTTTTAGTAATACGGAAAACAGTACAAATGTACTCAAAATAGAAAAACAATGTACTTTTGACACCCAATGAGCTTTTGATCTTTTAATTGATAGGAGCATATTTATGCGACTTAGTTAGCATGTTTTCTTGCATTTATTTAGTTAGTTATTGCTTATAAGAGTGTTTTAAGCTATTTTCGTGTGTTTGTAGGTCCGAATGACAAAGCTGGCAAGAAAGTGCAATTTAGAGCATTTTAGAGTAGTTTTTGGCTTGGAATGGATAGCACATGTATGGAGCAAGGTGGATAGACGAATTTGGAGTTCAAGAGAGGCTAGGAATGTGCAAAAGAGTTGAAGAAATTAATTCAAGTCATTGAAGATAAGGAATCAGCTAAAAAGAAGGAACATTATCCAAAACCTTATCCAACCTTATCTTCGAACCTGTTTTTAGATTATCCAAAACCTTATCCAACATTATCCAAAAGGATTTAGGACTTCTTTTCATATTAGGACACCTAAAACCTGTTTTAAGAAGGCATTTTCCTTCTAGAAACATGCCACAACAATCCCTTCTAGAAGCCCTAAAAATCTGGCGCCCCAACCTTTCTAAGAGGCTTTTTCCTTGTTGGATTGGAGTCCTAAATCCTTTTCCTTGACAACCTAGGCCAAGTAATCCCTAGGCCTATATATACCCCAATCTGCCGCACCATTCAAACCACCACCCTCTACCATAACTCACCTACATCCATCCACCACACCATCCACCACACTACCTCTTGTGTCGTAGCTTTGCAAGGAAGGAGAAGGAAGGAGCCATTTGGGGCCGTGCTTGCCATTCAAAACGTTGGATCGTTGGAGCGTTTCTAGGTGTATTCTATCCTTTGTTTTCAATGTTTAAATTTATTTATCTTTGTTTAATTGTGAACATGAGGAACTAAACTCATTTTAGCGAGGGGAGAATTCAAAGCCATGAACATATGTGTGATATGAATTGATTACATCCAGTTATTATTTCATAAATCGTGAATGCAATTTTCTCAACTGTTTGATTGAAAACTTATTCTTGTATGTTGATTAAGGAGGCCTACTTAGTTTGCATGCATGAATTTGATGCTAAAATATAAGGGAGTTTCACCTAATAGTTACACGCTTATATTTATAAGTAGTGGAGGTCGCTTATAAACGATCGCGTTAAGTAAATTCTTGGCAGGAGTGTCATGCAGTCATAGTCACGAATGTCATGTCAATGCTTATGATTTTCACCATCTTAATTCACCCAATTTCGTGTCTTTTGAGTTTGTTTTACAAGTTTCTGTTTTAAGTTCTTAAATTCGTCAAAACAAAACCCTTTTCATTAAGTCTTGCTAGTTGAGTCAAAATCTGTTTTTTTAGTCTTTTGAGTTAAGTTAAGTTTAATTTTCGTCAAAATAAATTGTTAGGTCTAGAATTGAGTCTTTTTTTATTGTTTATTGCTGTTTTTAGTGTTTTGAGTCTATAGAGTCTATTTTAGTATTTTTGAGTCTTATTTGTGTTGATTAGCATCCCTAGTTAATCCCCGGTCTAGAACGATCCCTACTTACATCATTGCTACAATTGTCATAATAGGGTTTAAGTTTGAGTGCAATTTAATTTCACACCATTAAGCACTCATTCTTATGGTTCGAGTAGTGCATTATATGTGCTTACTTGCTTAAGTTCCAATAGATGACAAACTCACACTCATTTGTTTTTCTTAATGCGGAAAGCATTCCAAAAGCAATCAAAATAGAAAAACTACGTACTTTTGACACCCATTAAACTTTTGATCTTTTTAGTACATATTCTTATGGTCCTAGCAGCACAATATATGTATTTATATCCTTAATTTCCAATGGGTGTCAAACTCACGCTCATTTGTCTTTATTAATGCAGAAAACAATACAAATGCACTCAAAATAGAAAAACTATGTGCTTTTGACACCCAATAAGTTGGTGATCTTTTCTGTACTCATTTTTATTGTCCTAGTAGAGCATTATATGTGTTTATTTGCGTATGTTCCAATGATTGTCAAGAGCACGCTCGTTTGTGTTTATTAATGCCGAAAACCGTCCAAAGGCACTAAAAATAGAAAAACTGTGTACTTTTGACACCCAATAAGCTTTTGATCTTTTTAGTAAACATTCTTTTGGTCCTAGTAGTGCAATATATGTTTTTATTTGCTTATGTTCCAATGATTGTCAAATGCACTCTCGTTTGTTTTTATTAATGATGAAAACAATCCAAATGCACTCAAAATAGAAAAACTGTGCACTTTTGGCACCCAATAATATTTTGATCCCAATAATATTTTGGTCTTTTGAGTACACATTCTTACGATCCTAGTGATGTGAAAATTAACTTGACACACAAATTAAACCCTATTGATGACAATTGTAGCAATGATGTAAGTAGGGATCGTTCTAGACCGGGGATTAACTAGGGATGCTAATCAACACAAATTAGACTCAAAAACACTAAACTAGACTCTATTGACTCAAAACTAACTTAAAACACTAAAAACAGCAAGAAACAATCAACAAGACTCAATTCTAGACCTAACAAGTAATTTTTACGAAAATAGAACTTTAAAACACTCAAAAGACTAAAACCAAATAGATTTTGACTCTGAAAACAAGTTGAAATGAAAGGGGGATTGTTTTTGACGAATTTAAACTAAAACAAAAACTTTGCATAAAAACTTTAGAAAAAACGAATTTTGATGAATTAAGAAGGGTGAAAGGCTAGTTAGAGGGTTCTTCTCCACACATGATATATGCATATGAACCAATTTCCAGTTATTATTCCTTTAGACATGAATGACAACACCCCAAGTTAACCGTGACTGCACAAATTAACCGTCAGATTTTCCTTAGTTCATTGAATTGAATGAAAGACGCATTACAACCAAATTATCCTTATCAAGTCTCCTAACTATGTCAGCATGATAGAAAACATATCAAAGGTCGTTAAGTTCTTTGAAAATCATAAGTGTTGACGAGGCATTCGTAACTATGACAGCATGATACTCTTGCCTAGGACTTACTTAACATGATTGTGACTAGCAACGTTTACTACTTGTGAATATAAGTTCATAACGATTAGGTGAAACTCCCTTATACTCTAGCATCAAATTTATGCATGCAAATTAAGTGTCGACCCCCAATTAACACACACAAACAAGTTTTAATAACTCAGTTAAGCAAATCACATTCTAGTCTTAAGAAACAATAACTGGACGTAATCAATTCATATATAACATATAATCATGGCTTCAAATTCACCTCTAACTATAAAGAAATTAGTTCCTCATGTCCACAAGCAAACAAACATAACTAAATTTAAACATTGAAACAAAGATAGAAAACACCTAGAAAACGCTCCAGACTCCTTCCTTTCTTTGCAAAGTTGCGGCACAATGAGGTTGAATTGCTGATTGTGGTGTAGAGATGTGTGAATGATAGATGGTGGTGTCTTCAATGGTGCAGCAAAAGGGTCAATTTATAGGGGGAGGTGGGGCACAAACATGTATTGTAGGAAAAGGATTACAAAATGTAGTTTGTGTAGGAAAATGAAAACACAATCCTAAGGGAAAATGGTTATGTAATCCCATCAGGAAATAGGACATCTAGAAGGTCAAAAACCCTAGGGATCAAGGACAAGGGTACGGCATCTTTGTAGGAGAGGATAAGGTTCCTTGAAATCAGGTTTTTATGTCTCCTAAACTGAAATTAAAACCCTTTTGCAACAGGAATTAAGTTAGGAAAGGATTAGGATAAGATAAGATAAGGTTAGTTTGGATAAGATAAGGTTGGATAAGGTTTTGGATAATTCTCCTTCTTTGTAGCTGATTCCTTATCTTCTTTGACTTGGATTTATTTCTTCAACTCTTTTGCACATTCCTAGCCTCTCTTGAACTTCAAATTCATCCATCGCTCCAATCTTGTGATATCCATTCCAAGCCCAAAACTGCTCTAAAATGCTCCAAGTTGCACCTTTTTGCCAACTTTGCTTCTTGGACCTATAAACACACGAAAATAGCTTAAAACACTCTAACAAGTAGAAACTAACTAAGAAAATGCAAGGAAACAAGCTAACAAAGTCGCATAAATATGCTCCTATCAAATTCCCCCACACTTAGCTTTTGCTAGTCCTCGAGCAAAACAAACAAACAAAACAAAACCTAAACCTTCCAACGTTCACCTCAGGGATTTCCAATGGAACATAACATGTTAAAAATCATTACTTCCATAGATTTTAGTTATCCCTACCCTTGAGCACATACTTAATCACAGTTACCACTCACTAGTTCGCATCTAATCAATTAAAACAACATTTTGAATGTAGTAACATGCCTTAGAGAGTCCCTCAATTCTTTACTAGATATGCACTCAATTTTCACTCAGATTTTCTGACTACACTCCCTACACTAGGTATATGTGAGAAGATTGATGTAAACATAAAAACTAATACTCACATATGTATTAACAAAGAAGGCACTTTCTGGAATTAGTAATGCATGTATATATATGATCTCATGAATGGAATGCCACTACGTAGACGCGAGAACCAGGGATACCATATGCTCATACCAATCCCAAACTCCACATATTGAAACACATAACAATCAAGATAGAAGTCAGGTCGTAACGGGGCTAAGGGTATTGGCTAACAAAGAAAGGTAAACGATAAACAAAAGTTCTTAAAGAAATAGCAAGCAAAGCAATGAAATCAACACTTAGAATTCACTCTTGAATGCAGCCACAAACTTTGATACATAAAGGGAAGATCACACATACTTAGGGCTGAATTCAACTTTTTGGAACCTTTCTTCAACAACCAACACTTGTGAGCTCATTCTCACTTGTTTCTCAACTCTTTTTCTTTCTTTTCTTTTCTTTTCACGTTTTTTTTTTCTTTTCTTTTTTTCTTTTCTTTTTTTTTGTGCCCTTTCTCTTTGGCACACAAAACCTTCCCCCACACTTGTTTTCCTGCATAATATTGATCAAAAGGAATTCCCTCTAAGTTATGCTTTACTATTCTTTAAGAACAAGGGTATGGATAGTCCTATACTAGGCTAGGTAAGGATAATGTGGTTAACAAAGAAAATAGGCTAAATAAGGCTCAAAGGGGTTAAACCTACAATATATATGCAAAGGGTTAAGGCTTTTTGGCTCTGGTTTAACCAAAACAACTTCATCTTGTTATTTGTTATGCTAGTCAATTTCATGCCTTGAATGAAATGGGTATGAGTTCTAGTATTTGGAACTATAGTGATGAAATGCATTCTAAGTAGCAATCAAGCAAAGAATGATGAGATCATGCAACGACTTTAGAAAACAAGAATGCACAGATTAATACTCTCCAAACGAAGTTTAGGCTCAAGTCTTTCAAGGTTGTAGCGTTATTTTGAGTTTCTTCCTTCAAGCATGTTACAAAAACTGATTTTATCCTTTTTGTGATTACATGTGAATTCATGAATGTCAACTATAACCAAGCATAAACCAAAGAGCATATCAAACTTCAATCCATGTTTGTAACTTTCTTTAACGGTCATGCAATTAAAAACCAAATCCTCATCATTGTGTTGGAAGGTACCCTAAACAAAAACGACTCTTTTTGGCTTTTTTCAAATTTTTTTTGTAAATTTTCGTATTTTCCTTTCAAGACACATACAAACACTTCAAAACATACTAAAAACGTTTTACAACAGTGAAAAACAACTTTAGAAGTGATGGTTGATAAAAACCTACGAATTTTTCAATGAAAACACTTGTTTACCCCCCACCCCCCCCCCCCCCCCCCCCCCCACACTTAAACCAAACATTGTCCTCAATGTTTCAAACATAGACACACACAAAAGCAAGCAAACAACACAACAAACAAACATGACAAATATGCAAAGTAAAAGCAATAAAGATGAGGGTTTAGAAACGCAAATCTAGTTGTGGAGCCGAAAAGTTCCTAGGTCTTCTTTATTTGCATGGGTTGCCTCCCAAGAAGCGCTTGCTTTATCGTCTTCCAGCCGGACGAACCTTCCTTCTACTCTTCAATGGGACCCACGGCATTGAAGGATATGTCCTCCGTGATGTGTTCTTCAAAGTGTTCATAGTAAGGCTTCAAACCTTGTCCATTCACTTTGAACTCTTGTCCTGTCTTGAAACTTTGAATTTGGACTGTACCATGAAGAAATACATTAGTAACAATAAACGGACCAATCCACTTAGAACGTAACTTACCTGGAAATAGACGAAGGCGGGAATTGAAAAGTAACACTTTCTGCCCTTTGGAGAACGTCTTGGTGCGAATCATCTTGTCATGAAAGGCCTTCATCTTCTCTTTGTAAATTCGAGCGTTCTCGTAAGCTTCATTCCTAAGCTCTTCAAGCTCGTTCAATTGAAGCTTCCTATGGATTTTTGCGGCATCTATGTCCATATTGCAGGTCTTGATTGCCCAATACGCCTTGTGCTCCAATTCAACGGGAAGATGGCATGGTTTCCCATAGATGAGCCGAAATGGGGACATTCTAATTGGTGTTTTATAGGCCGTACGATACGTCCACAATGCATCATTTAAATGCAAGCTCCAATATTTACGGTTTGGCCCTACGGTCTTCTCCAAAATCTGCTTGATTTCTCTATTTGAGACCTCGGCTTGCCCACTTGTTTGAGGGTGATAAGGTGTTGCCACCTTATGCGTGACATTATATTTCTTGAGTAGCACCTCAATGGTTCGATTGCAAAAGTGTGAACCCCCATCACTGATAAGAACTCTTGGCATTCCAAATCTAGCAAATATGTTAGTTCTAACAAAATCTGCAACCACTTTAGAATCATTAGTACGGGTGGCTTTTGCTTCCACCCATTTCTAAACATAATCAACCGCAAGTAGAATGTAAACAAAACCATGAGATGAAGGAAAAGGACCCATGAAATCAATGCCCCAAACATCAAAAATTTCGACACCAAAGATAGGGACCTGTGGCATTTGGTCTTTTGGTCCTATGTTTCCGGTTCTTTGACAACGATCACATGTTATGCAAAAAGTTCTAGCATCCTTAAAGATAGTAGGCCAATAAAAACCACATCCAAGTACTTTACGTGCAGTCCTTTGAGTGCCAAAGTGACCTCCACATGCATAAGTGTGACAAAAATTTAAAATTGAATGAATTTCAGAATCATGCACACATCTACGAATGATTTGATCAGAGCAATATTTCCACAAATAAGGATCATCCCACACATAATTTCGTGCATCATGCTTGAGTTTATCACGTTGGTTCTTGTTTAGCTCATTTGGAATCACTTTAGACACTAAATAATTGACTAAATCAACAAACCAAGGTGTACTTACCTTAATGGACAGCAGCTGCTCATCTGGGAACGTCTTTGGGATGGGAATTTGGTCCTCTTCACCCACTAATCTGCTTAGGTGGTCAGCCACTACGTTTTCAACTCTTTTCTTGTCCCGGATTTCGATATCGAACTCTTGAAGTAGGAGCATCCATCGAATAAGTCTTGGTTTAGCCTTCTTCTTCGTAAGTAGGTATTTCAAAGCTGCATGATCAGAGTAAATGATAGGAGCATATTTATGCACCTTAGTTAGCTTGTTCTTGTGCATTTATGTTGTTTTTCCTTAGTTAAAGTAGTCTTTTAAGCTAGTTTGATGTATTTTCAGGTTCTAAGGGCAAGTATGCAAAAAGAAGCAATTTGGAGCATTCTAGAGCATTTTTGGGCCAAGATTGGGTAGTGCAAGCATGGAGGCAAGTTGATGGACGAAATTGAAGATATAAAGGCTTGAAATCAGCTAAGAAGATGGAAGAAAGAAGTCAAAGATAAAGAAGATAAGGAATCAGCTCAAAAGAAGGAGAATTATCCAAAACATTATCTAAAACAACCTTATCTTATCTTATCTTATCCAATCCTTACCTGATCTTACCTTATCTTATCCAATCTTATCCTAATCTTATCCTAACCTATTTTCTTCAGTTAAGGGGACTTAAAACCTGATTTCTAGAAGTCATATCCCTTGTCCTATAAAAGTGGCGCCCCAAATCCTTCTAGAAACCCCAAAATCTGCCACAAAACACATTCCTTCTAGAACCCTGAAAATCTGGCGCCTCCTTCCCTTCTAGAATCTGATTTCCTTGCCTTGCAAGGCTTTCTAGAAGCCTTATCCCTCCTTATCCAAACCTGCCGCACCTTAGGCCTTTTCCTATTAGAAATCTAATTGTTTTAAACCTATTTCTGGATGGATTTGGCTTTCTAGAAGTCCTAATCTGATTTACCTAGGGTTTGTGGTGCCTATATATATAAGTTTAAAGGGTTGCCGCAGGTTACACCACCCTCCATATACATCATTCACGCCAGAAATCATCCACCACTCTCTGCCGCACCTATCCTTCACCATTCTCCATAGTTTCTGACCTAATCCACTCCTTGCCGCACCATACATCCATCCTAGCCAATAACCCAGCCTTCTACACCATTCATAACCCCCAAAATCTGTCCCTAGACCTTGTGCCGCAGCAAAGAGGAGGAGAATGAGCCCTGGGACTTGCATGCCATTCAAGTTTGAATTGCTGGAAGTTTTAGGTGTTTTTTTTCCTTTGATTTCAATGTTTAAATTCAATACTCTTTGTTTTGTACGTATGAGGAACTAAACCCCCTCTGGCTAGGGGGGGATTCGAAACCATGTTTATGCTTGCTATATGACTTGATTACCTCTAGTTGTGATTCATAAATTGTGATTTCAATTTACTTATCTATTTGAACTAAAACTGATTTGTGTATGTTGGTTGAGAGTGCACGCTTAATTTTCATGCATAAATCTGATGCTAGGATATAAGGGAGTTTCACCTAATCGTTATGAACTTATATGCACAAGTAGTGAAGGTTGCTGGTCACAATCGTGTTAAGTAAATTCCTGGCATAAGTATCATGCAATTCGTAGTTACGAGTGCCTTGTCAATGCTTATGATTTTCAAAGAACTTAATGATCTTTGCTTGTATCTCTATTATGCAATTCATGTAGGGAACTTGTGGGGAATGTTTTGAGTTGTCGTATGCAATCATCCAATTCAATAGAATTAGGGAAATCTGAGGGTTAATTAGTGCAATTCACGGTTAATCTGGGGCGTTGAGAATTCATAGTTTATTGAAAAGCAACTGGAAATCGTTTTGTATGCAAGTGTGTCATGTGTGGAGAAGAACCTCCTAGCTATCCCATCATCCATAGTTTTCACCCAATTTCGTGCAGATTTCATTAGTACTTTAAGTTTCTTGTTTTGTTTTCAAATTCGTCAAAACCAATTCCCCCTTTATTTTGAAGTGTCAAATTAGTTAGAAATCAATTTAGTTTGTGTTTTTAAGTGTCTTGAGTCAAGTTATAAACTGTTTTCGTCCAAATTCTTCCTTAGTGTTCAAAACTGCCCAGAAAGTGGTTTTAAGGCAGTTTTGAGTGTTTGTTTGCAGTTTTGAGTCTTTTGGTTTGTTTTAGTGTTTTAGAGTATAGTTTTGCATTCTTTGAGTCTAGATTAGTGTTTTTAACTTTGTTTTTATGTTTTTGAGTCAGTTTAGAGGTTTTAGCAAGCCCTCCTAATCCCCGGCCTAGAACGATCCCTACTTACATACTTTGCTACAATTGATAAAAAGAGGGTTTAATTTGTGTGCTTATATATTTCGCATCAAATTTTTGGCGCCGTTGCCGGGGATTAGCAACTTTGCTAATCCCTTGGATTGTTATTTTCGTTTGGGTTAGTTGTCTAGTCTTCTGATTTTGTTTTGTTTTCTTTGTTGTAGGTACTAGTGTATGACTCGAAATTCTCAACCCATTCACGCACATATCTTGGATTTTAACGACGATTTTGAGCGAGATTTGAGAAGGAAGAGGAAGCACCCAGAACCTGATCTACTTAGTTCAAGTTCTAATTCTGATTCTGAAGTTGAAATTGAAGAGGATTTGGAAGAGGAGCAAGACATGGCTGGTGACAATCGTACAATCAAAGAGTTTTCAGCCTCAGGACTTGACAATGCTGTGCCCTTATGCATTCAATATCCTAGGGCGGCTCAAGGCAAGACTGATGAGTTTGAATTGAAGTCAAGCTTGTTGCACCATATTCCTAAGTACCATGGGTTGTCCATGGAAGATCCAAACAAGCATTTGAAGGAATTTGAGGTGGTGTGCTCAAGCATGACACCAATCAACGTAGATGGGAATATTCTGAAGATGAAAGCCTTTCCATTCTCTCTATTTGAAAAGGCTAAGGATTGGTTATTCGAATTGGCACCTGGAACGGTCACTTCTTGGGAAAGCATGAAAAGAGCGTTTTTAGAGAAATTCTTCCCAACTTCGAGAGTTATTCTTTTGAGGAAGAGAATTAGTGGCATTGAACAAAGCCAAGGAGAACCTTTTCCAGCATATTATGAGCGTTTTAAGGCCCTAGTTGCATCCTGCCCACAACACCAAATGAAGGAAGAGCTTTTGATTCAATATTTCTATGAAGGACTTCTTTCAATTGAGAGACAAATGCTTGATGCTTCAGCGGGAGGTGCCTTGGTTGACAAAACCCCGGTGGCTGCCAAAATCTTAATTGCAAACCGAGCCTTGAATGCACAACAATACGAAGGTGTTGGACAAAGGGACCCCCCACGGCAACAACATGTGAATGAGGTAAGTGCAATTTCAGAATTGCAATCTCAAATGGCTAATCTCACTTTTTTTTTGTCACAGGTTGTTGATGGAACCAAAGTGCAAAGTCCGGCCATATGTGGATTGTGTTCTATGCAGGGACATCACAACGATCAATGCCCTCAATTGATTGAGAATGGAGGGTGGGAATCTGCCAATGCCATGGGATTTGGGGGCCAAAATCAGCCACGCAATGATCCATATGCAAACACATACAATCCGGGTTGGAGGGATCACCCAAATTTCAAGTGGAGGGAGCCTCAACAACCCCAACAACAAGGAGGATTTAGGCAGCAACCACCAGGCTTTTATACAAAGCCATTCATACCAATTCAAACCCAAATACAATCTGCCCCAACAAACTCAGGTATGTCTTTGGATAATGATCAAGTTGTTAAGTTACTTACTACTTTGACGCAGGAAGTACAAACTCAAAACAAAGAGAGGCAAATCCAAGACAAAAGGGTGGACAATTTGGAAAAGCAAATGGGGCAAATAGCGGAATTCATGGGCCAATTCAGAGAACAAGGCAGATTGCCTAGTTCAACCGTTGTTAATCCTAAAAGAGGATTTGAAACCGCCAATGCAATCACGTTGAGAAGTGGCAAACAGGTTGGAGCCGACCCACAACCATCCAAATCAAGTCAAAAAGAGGATGAAAAGTTGCTAATGGAGGAGGAAGAGCAAGTGAAACCCACGGCACGAAAAGAGACACCATTGCCGCAGCCTCCTAAGCACCCTATGCCATCCGCTTTAACTAAGGTAGGTCGAAATTGGATTCCTTCTAATGTTGTTCTATCAACTGTGCCTTTTCCTAGCAGATTCTTGTAATCAAAGAAGGAAGAGGATGAAAAAGACATTCTGGAGACGTTTAGGAAGGTGCATGTCAATATCCCGCTCCTTGATGCAATAAAGCAAATTCCGAAGTATGCTAAGTTGTTGAAGAAGCTATGCACAACCAAGAAACGACTTCAAGAGAAAGAAGTGGTGCATGTGAGTGAAAATGTCTCAGCCATCTTGCAACGTAAACTGCCCCCTAAGTGCAAAGATCCGAGTAGTTTTACAATTCCTTGTGTTATTGGCAATACTCGATTTGAACATGCCATGTTAGACTTAGGTGCATCAATTAATGTCATGCCATATTCTGTTTATGCATCTATGAATCTAGGGGAGCTTAAAAAGGATGGTGTTATTATCCAATTAGCCGATCGATCTAATGCATACCCAAAAGGAGTTTTGGAAGATGTTTTGGTGCAGGTAGACCACTTGATTTTTCCTGCAGATTTCTATGTGCTTGACATGAAGGATTCAGCCCACTCTTCAACATTGCCAATCTTACTTGGATGACCTTTCATGAAAACAGCTCAAACCAAGATTGACGTGGCCAAAGGAGCAGTAACTATGGAGTTTGGTGGTGATATGATTAATTTTAATATTTCTGAATCTGTTGAGAATACTAATCGTGTTCGCTCTTGTTTTGTCATTGATAAAATAAAAAATAAAGGGCAGGAACGTTCAGTATCATTCAAGAAAGATGCATTTCGAACCACCAACGAAGAGGGAATTGGATTGAAGCACAAGGATTGCACGGCCACAACCCTAAAACCCCCAAATCTGGCCGAGAGCACCCCACATGCATTTGTTGATAGTACTGCCACTTCATTGCAGTACATTGGTAAGCCACCTATTCCAATTTCGATTTCCATGTCAACTAATAGGTTGTTACCTTGTATGGTGCAGAATCCCAATCGAATCCAAGCTGGTGGGCATGATTACATGGACTTTAGAATGCTCAACACCCCAATCAGGAAGGATTACTATCCCCTTCCATTCATAGATCCAATGCATGAGCTGTTTAAGGAGCATGTGGTGGAAGAACTACCTCTGCATGCCGTGGGTACCAATCTGGAGTGATTGGGTTCTTTGTCCGGCTGTACGACGTTAAAGCAAGCGCTACTTGGGAGGCAACCCATGCATTCAACAAAGGAATACCTAAGGAGCACTCCAATTCCAGATTTGCGTTCCTAAACCCTTATCTTTGTTGTTGTTTTCGTTTCTGCCTTGTTTATTGTTGAGTTGCTGTTTTGTTTGTTTGTTGTTTATTTGTGTGAGTTTATGCTTGAAACATTGAGGACAATGTTTAATTTAAGTGTGGGGGGGTAACCAAAGTATTTTTGATGCAAATTCGTAGGGTTTTATCACCCATAACTTCTAATGTTGTTCCTTGCTGTTTTTAAGTGTTTTTAAGCTGTTTTGGTGTGTTTTAGTGTGTTTTGACTCAAAAATCCGAAAATCCCATAAAAATTTGAAAAATTGTTTTAAAAAACCCAAAAAAGAGTTGTTTTTGTGTGTTTGTTTGTGTCTTAGGGTACCTTCCAACACAATGATGAGGATTCGGTTTGTAATTGCATGACTGTTAAAGAGAGTTGTAAACATGGATGAAAGTTTGATTTACTCTTTGGTTTATGCTTGGTTATGGTTGTAACTTAGGAATTCACATGCAATCATAAAAGAAAAATCAGTTTTTGTAACATGCTTGAAGGAAGGAACTCAAACTAACGCTACAACCGTGTGAGACTTGAGCCTAAACGTTTATTTGGAGAGTTAATAATCTGTGCATTGTTGTTTTCTAAAGTCGTTGCATGATCTCATTATTCTTTGCTTGGTTGCTACTTAGAAGGCGTTTCATCATTTAGTTCCAAACACTAGAACTCATGCCCAATTCATTCTAAGCATGTTATTGATTTGCATAACACATATTCAAGATGAAGTTGTGTAGTGACCACCATAGCCAAATTGCCGTATCTCCCTGTTCCATTGTGTTTTGTAGGTTTTAACCCCTTTGAGCCATATTTAGCCTATTTTTCTTTGTTCACCCACATTATCCTCACCTAGCCTAGATTAGGACCATCCATACCTCTGTTCTTGAAGCATAGTAATGCATGACTCAATATGAATTCCTTTTGATCATTGTTTGGCAGAAAACAAGTGTGGGGGAAGTGAGTTTTGTTGTGGGTGTGCCAAAGTCTTGAATGAGGCACGGAAAAGAAAAAAAAAAAAGAAAAAAAAAGAGAAGAAGAAAAATTCGTGGAAAATAGAAAGAAAAAAAGAAAAAGTTGTGAAAAGAATGAAAAAGGAGTTGAAAAGATGTGAAAAAGAGTTCTCAAGTGTTGGTTGTTGAAGGAAGGGTCCAAAACATTGAATCCGGCCCTAATTGTTGCTTGAATCTTCCCTTTGTGTTTAAAAGTTGATTTCTGCAGGCTAAAGGAAATTCTAAGTTCGATTTCATTATTTTGCTGGCTGTTGCTTTAAGAACGTTTGTTTTTCCTAACCTTTCTTTGTTAGCCAATACCCCAAGCCCCGTTACAACCCTTGACTTTAATCTTGAGTGTTGTGTGTTTCAATTTGTGGAGTTTGAATTTGGTAAGAGCATATGGTGTCACTGGTTCTCGCATCTAAGTAATAGCGTTCCATTCATGAGATCATATCTAAACATGTTATTAACTCCGGAAATTGCTTTTCTTTGTTATATACATATGTGAGTATTAGTTTTCATATTTACATCAATCTTCTCACATATAACTAGTGTAGGGTGTGTAGTTAGAAAATCTGAGTGAAGATTGAGTGCATATCTTGTAAGGAATTGAGGGAATTCTCTAAGGCATGTTACTATATTCAAAACATCGTTTTAATTGATTATTTGTGAACTAGTAAGTAGTGACTATGATTAAGTATGTGCTTAAGCGTAAAGATGGCCAAAATCTGTGGGAATGATGACTTTTAACATGTCATGTGCATTGGAAATCCCTGAGACAATTGTTGGAAGGTTTAGGTTGTGTTATACTTG
Source organism: Heteromeles arbutifolia (assembly GCA_024362995.1). Taxonomy (NCBI): domain Eukaryota; kingdom Viridiplantae; phylum Streptophyta; class Magnoliopsida; order Rosales; family Rosaceae; genus Heteromeles; species Heteromeles arbutifolia. The sequence continues at coordinate 24,041,059 of JANCRC010000012.1, forward strand.
TTTTGTTTCGTTTTGTTTACTTTGTTTTGTTTTGCTCGGGGACTAGCAAAAGCTAAGTGTGGGGGAATTTGATAGGAGCATATTTATGCACCTTAGTTAGCTTGTTCTTGTGCATTTATGTTGTTTTTCCTTAGTTAAAGTAGTCTTTTAAGCTAGTTTGATGTATTTTCAGGTTCTAAGGGCAAGTATGCAAAAAGAAGCAATTTGGAGCATTCTAGAGCATTTTTGGGCCAAGATTGGGCAGTGCAAGCATGGAGGCAAGTTGATGGACGAAATTGAAGATATAAAGGCTTGAAATCAGCTAAGAAGATGGAAGAAAGAAGTCAAAGATAAAGAAGATAAGGAATCAGCTCAAAAGAAGGAGAATTATCCAAAACATTATCTAAAACAACCTTATCTTATCTTATCTTATCCAATCCTTACCTGATCTTACCTTATCTTATCCAATCTTATCCTAACCTGTTTTCTTCAGTTAAGGGGACTTAAAACCTGATTTCTAGAAGTCCTATCCCTTGTCCTATAAAAGTGGCGCCCCAAATCCTTCTAGAAACCCCAAAATCTGCCACAAAACACATTCCTTCTAGAACCCTGAAAATCTGGCGCCTCCTTCCCTTCTAGAATCTGATTTCCTTGCCTTGCAAGGCTTTCTAGAAGCCTTATCCCTCCTTATCCAAACCTGCCGCACCTTAGGCCTTTTCCCATTAGAAATCTGATTGTTTTAAACCTATTTCTGGATGGATTTGGCTTTCTAGAAGTCCTAATCTGATTTACCTAGGGTTTGTGGTGCCTATATATATAAGTTTAAAGGGTTGCCACAGGTTACACCACCCTCCATATACATCATTCACGCCAAAAATCATCCACCACTCTCTGCCGCATCTATCCTTCACCATTCTCCATAGTTTCTGACCTAATCCACTCCTTGCCGCACCATACATCCATCCTAGCCAATAACCCAGCCTTCTACACCATTCATAACCCCCAAAATCTGTCCCTAGACCTTGTGCCGCAGCAAAGAGGAGGAGAATGAGCCCTGGGACTTGCATGTCATTCAAGTTTGAATTGCTGGAAGTTTTAGGTGTTTTCTTTCCTTTGATTTCAATGTTTAAATTCAATACTCTTTGTTTTGTACGTATGAGGAACTAAACCCCCTCTGGCTAGGGGGGGGATTCGAAACCATGTTTATGCTTGCTATATGACTTGATTACCTCTAGTTGTGATTCATAAATTGTGATTTCAATTTACTTATCTATTTGAACTAAAACTGATTTGTGTATGTTGGTTGAGAGTGCACGCTTAATTTTCATGCATAAATTTGATGCTAGGATATAAGGGAGTTTCACCTAATCGTTATGAACTTATATTCACAAGTAGTGAAGGTTGCTGGTCACAATCGTGTTAAGTAAATTCCTGGCATAAGTATCATGCAATTCATAGTTACGAGTGCCTTGTCAATGCTTATGATTTTCAAAGAACTTAATGATCTTTGCTTGTATCTCTATTATGCAATTCATGTATGGAACTTGTGGGGAATGTTTTGAGTTGTCGTATGCAATCATCCAATTCAATAAAATTAGGGAAATCTGAGGGTTAATTAGTGCAATTCACGGTTAATCTGGGGCGTTGAGAATTCATAGTTTATTGAAAAGCAACTGGAAATCGTTTTGTATGCAAGTGTGTCATGTGTGGAGAAGAACCTCCTAGCTATCCCATCATCCATAGTATTCACCCAATTTTGTGCAGATTTCATTAGTACTTTAAGTTTCTTGTTTTGTTTTCAAATTCGTCAAAACCAATTCCCCCTTTATTTTGAAGTGTCAAATTAGTTAGAAATCAATTTAGTTTGTGTTTTTAAGTGTCTTGAGTCAAGTTATAAACTGTTTTCGTCCAAATTCTTCCTTAGTGTTCAAAACTGCCCAGAAAGTGGTTTTAAGGCAGTTTTGAGTGTTTGTTTGCAGTTTTGAGTCTTTTGGTTTGTTTTAGTGTTTTAGAGTATAGTTTTGCATTCTTTGAGTCTAGATTAGTGTTTTTAACTTTGTTTTTATGTTTTTGAGTCAGTTTAGAGGTTTTAGCAAGCCCTCCTAATCCCCGGCCTAGAACGATCCCTACTTACATACTTTGCTACAATTGATAAAAAGAGGGTTTAATTTGTGTGCTTATATATTTCGCATCAGTAAATAATGACTTTAGTACCAAGTAAATATGAACGAAACTTATCTAAAGCAAAGACAACGGCAAGAAGTTCTTTTTCCGTCGTAGAGTAGTTCAATTGAGCATCGTTCAAGGTCCTTAAGGCATAGTAGATGACGTGCAAATTCTTATCCTTCCTTTGTCCTAACACGGCTCCTAATGCATAATCGGAAGCATCGCACATTAGCTCAAACGGAAGACTCCAGTTGGGTGGCATAATGATTGGTGCCATGGTGACCTTCTCTTTGAGTTGGTTGAAAGCCTTTTCACATTCCTCATCAAATTTGAACGCTACTTCCTTTTGAAGGAGACGACACAAAGGTTGAGAAATCTTCGAAAAATCGCCTATAGAATCCTGCATGACCAAGAAAAGAACGAACCTATCTCACCGAAGTATGAGAAGGTAAGTAGTGTACAAGATCTATTTTTGACTTATCAACCTCAATTCCTCTTTCTGAAACGATATGACCTAAAACTATACCTTGTTTTACCATAAAATGACATTTCTCCCAATTTAAAACAAGGTTAGTTTCAACACATCGTTTTAAGATTAGTGTAAGGTTATCCAAATAATTATCAAACGAATCACCAAATACACTAAAATCATCCATGAATACCTCAATAATCTTCTCTACGAAATCTGAAAATATACTTACCATGCATCGTTGAAATGTGGCAGGTGCATTGCATAAACCGAATGGCATGCGACGATAAGCAAAGGTACCAAAGGGGCACGTGAAAGTGGTCTTTTCTTGGTCATCCGGAGCTATGACAATCTGATTATATCCTGAGTAGCCATCAAGAAAACAATAAAAAGAATGACCGGCTAACCTTTCAAGCATTTGGTCAATGAATGGCAAAGGGAAGTGGTCATTTCTTGTGGTGATGTTGAGCTTTCTATAATCGATGCATACTCTCCAACCTGTTTGGATACGGGTTGGCACAAGCTCATCTTCAGCATTCTTCACCACTGTCACTCCGGATTTCTTTGGTACAACTTGAATCGGTGAAACCCAATGGCTATCCGAGATGGGATAAATCACTCCACAATCCAGAAGCTTGATAATCTCTTTCTTCACAACTTCCATCATTGGCGGGTTTAGTCGACGTTGAGCCTCTCGAGTTGGTTTAGCCTCCTCCTCTAGAAGTATACGATGCATGCAAGTTGTAGGGCTAATACCTTTAATGTCGGCCAAGGTCCACCCTATGGCTGTTTTGTGCTCTTTCAACACCCGAATCAGTTTCTCTTCCTCTAATGTCGTGAGTGTTGAAGAAATTATGACCGGCAACGTTTCTTTGTCTCCTAGATAGGCATACTTCAAATGACTTGGCAATGGTTTAAGTTCAAGAATCGGGGCCTGAATCACTGAAGGTAGCAACTTATTAGTAGAAACAGGAATTGAAATTGAGATTGGAGACTTATCCTGATATTGCGGCAATGCTCCTAGGGCAGCCACCATCTCACCAATTTCTTCACTAGGTACGGCCATATTTGGTTCTAGGCCCAATCCCTCGGCAATTGTTGTTTCAAGGGGATCTTCGTCCAATGAGTCAACAAATTCCTGCGCCATTGAATCAAATGCATCAACAGAAAAGCAAGAATGATCATCTTTAGGGAATTTAATAGCTTCAGAAATATTGAAATCAATCACTTCCCCATCAAATTCCATCGTTAACATCCCCTTGAACACGTCGATCTTGGTGCGTGCTGTTTTCATGAAGGGCCTCCCAAGTAGGATCGGCAATGGGGTAACATTGGGTGAATCCTCCATCTCTAAAACATAGAAATCTACTGGGAATATCAAATTGTTAACCTGGGCCAAAACATCTTCCACAACTCCTTTCGGATACGCATTAGAATGATCGGCTAATTGAATAATCACACCATCGTTTTTAAGCTCTCCGAAGTTCATAGATGCATAAATTGAATAAGGCATAACGTTAATTGAAGCTCCTAAGTCTAACATGGCATGTTCAAACTTATTATTTCCAATAACACAAGGAATTGTAAAACTACCCGGATCTTTGCATTTAGGTGGTAATTTCCTTTGTAACACCGCAGAAACATTCTCACTTACCTGGACCACCTCTTTGTTTGGAACTTGCTTGATTGCATCAAGGAGCGGAATATTGACTTGTACTTTCCTAAAGGTTTCCAGAATGTCCTTCTCGTTCTCTTCTTTCCTTGATTGCTTAAACTTGCTAAGAAAGGGCACATTTAGTGGAATAGAACTTGAATGGGTCGAATTCTTACTTACCTTAGGTGTAGGATACGGCATAGGTGCATTTGAAGGCTGCGGCATTGTTTCTTTCTTCCTTGCCGTGGCTACCTCATTCCCTTCTTCTTCTTGCATCAGTTTGTTATCCTCTTGGTGGCCTTGTTGGGATACTTTCGAATGGTCTCCAAGTTCCTTACCACTTCTCAATATAATGGCTTTGGCAGATTCAAATCCTCCATTTGGATTCACAATGGTTAAGCTAGGAAGTTTGCCTTGTTCTCGGAATTGTCCTAGGAACTCAGAAATCTACCCCAATTGATTCTTTATTTCACCCATCTCCTTTTGATGATTCGCCACTACTTGTGCTTCAGTTTGCATCTTTTTGTTTTGGTTTTGTATTCCTTGCGACATAGAGGTTAATAACTCAAGAATTTTAGCATTTTCAAGGGATGAACCTGAAGTTTGTTGGGTAGCTTGTGGATAGGCTTGAGATGGCACGAATGGTTTTTGAAGGAACCCAGGGGGCTATCGAAATTGGCTTTGTTGTTGAGGTTGTTGTGGCTCCCTCCACTTGAAGTTAGGGTGATCTCTCCAACCCAGATTGTACGTGTTGGAGTAAGGATCATTGCATGGCTGATTTTGGCTCCCAAAACCCACGGCATTGGCAGATTCCCACCCTCCATTCTCAATCAATTGAGGGCATTGATCATTGAGGTGCCCTTACATAGAGCACACGCCTTATACACTTTGTGTAATCCCCTGCAATTTCGATCCATCGACAACCTGTGACAAAAGAACAGTGAGATTAACCATTTGAGATTGAAGTTCAGAAATTGCACTTACGTCATTCACTTGTTGTTGCCGTGGGGGGTCTCTTTGTCCAAGGCCTTCGTATTGTTGTGCATTCAACGCTCGGTTAGCGATTAGGATCTTTGCAGCCATTGGTGTTTTGTCAACCAATGCACCTCCCGCTGAAGCATCTAGCATTTGTCGCTCAATTGGAAGAAGTCCTTCGTAGAAGTATTGAAGTAAAAGTTCTTCTTTCATTTGATGTTGAGGACATGAGGAGACAAGGGCCTTAAAATGCTCATAGTATGCTGGAAATGTCTCTCCTTGGCTTTGTTAAATTCCACTAATCTTCTTCCTTAAGAGAATGACTCTCGAAGTGGGGAAAAACTTCTCTAAAAACGCCCTCTTCATGCTTTCTAAAGAAGTGATCGTTCCGGGTGCTAATTCATAAAGCCAATCTTTAGCCTTTTCCAAAAGAGAGAATGGAAAAGCCTTCATCATCAAAATGTTCCCATCGACATTGATGGGTGTCATGCTCGAACAAACCACTTCGAACTCCTTAAGATGCTTGTTTGGATCTTCCATGGATAACCCATGGTATTTGGGAATGTGATGCAACAAGCTTGACTTTAATTCGAACTCATCGGTCTTGCCTTGAGCAGCCGCGGGGTATTGAATGCAAAGGGGTGCGGCATTGGCCAACCCCGAGGCTGAAAGTTCCTTGATTGTACGATTATCCATAGCCATGGCTTATTCTTCTTCTTCAAATTCAGATTCGGCCTCTGAGCTTAAACTAGGTTCACTAGGTTCTGGATGCCTCCTCTTCCTTCTCAATGCTCGTTCAAAATCGTCGTCAAACTCCAAGATATGCTCACGAACTGTTTGAGAACTTCGAGTCATAAACTAGTACCTAAAACAAGAAAACAGAACAAAATCAGATACAAAGTAAAACAACACACACGGCAAACAAGGGATTAGCAAGTTTGCTAATCCCCGGCAACGGCGCCAAAATTTGATGTGAAAATTAACTTGACACACAACTTAAACCCTATTGATGACAATTGTAGCAATGATGTAAGTAGAGATCGTTCTAGACCGGGGATTAACTAGGGATGCTAATCAACACAAATTAGACTCAAAAACACTAAACTAGACTCTATTGACTCAAAACTAACTTAAAACACTAAAAACAGCAAGAAACAATCAACAAGACTCAATTCTAGACCTAACAAGTAATTTTTACGAAAATAGAACTTTAAAACACTCAAAAGACTAAAACCAAACAGATTTTGACTCTGAAAACAAGTTCAAATGAAAGGGGGATTGTTTTTGACGAATTTAAACTAAAACAAAAACTTTGCATAAAAACTTTAGAAAAAACGAATTTTGATGAATTAAGAAGGGTGAAAGGCTAGTTAGAGGGTCCTTCTCCACACATGACATATGCATATGAACCAATTTCCAGTTATTATTCCTTTAGACATGAATGACAACACCCCAAGTTAACCGTGACTGCACAAATTAACCGTCAGATTTTCCTTAGTTCATTGAATTGAATGAAAGACGCATTACAACCAAATTATCCTTATCAAGTCTCCTAACTATGTCAGCATGATAGAAAACATATCAAAGGTCGTTAAGTTCTTTGAAAATCATAAGTGTTGACGAGGCATTCGTAACTATGACAGCATGATACTCTTGCCTAGGACTTACTTAACATGATTGTGACTAGCAACCTTTACTACTTGTGAATATAAGTTCATAACAATTAGGTGAAACTCCCTTATACTCTAGCATCAAATTCATGCATGCAAATTAAGTGTCGACCCCAAATTAACACACATAAACAAGTTTTAATGACTCAGTTAAGCAAATCACATTCTAGTCTTAAGAAACAATAACTGGACGTAATTAATTCATATATAACATATAATCATGGCTTCAAATTCACCTCTAACTATAAAGAAATTAGTTCCTCATGTCCACAAGCAAACAAACATAACTAAATTTAAACATTGAAACAAAGATAGAAAACACCTAGAAAACGCTCCAGACTCCTTCCTTTCTTTGCAAAGTTGCGGCACAATGAGGTTGAATGGCTGATTGTGGTGTAGAGATGTGTGAATGATAGATGGTGGTGTCTTCAATGGTGCAGCAAAAGGGTCAATTTATAGGGGGAGGTGCGGCACAAACATGTAGTGTAGGAAAAGGATTACAAAATGTAGTTTGTGTAGGAAAATAAAAACACAATCCTAAGGGGAAAAGGTTATGTAATCCCATCAGGAAATAGGACATCTAGAAGGTCAAAAACCCTAGGGATCAAGGACAAGGGTGCGGCATCTTTGTAGGAGAGGATAAGGTTCCTAGAAATCAGGTTTTTATGTCTCCTAAACTGAAATTAAAACCCTTTTGCAACAGGAATTAAGTTAGGAAAAGATTAGGATAAGATAAGATAAGGTTAGTTTGGATAAGATAAGGTTGGATAAGGTTTTGGATAATTCTCCTTCTTTGTAGCTGATTCCTTATCTTCTTTGACTTGGATTTATTTCTTCAACTCTTTTGCACATTCCTAGCCTCTCTTGAACTTCAAATTCGTCCATCCATCTTGCTTCAATCTTGTGATATCCATTCCAAGCCCAAAACTGCTCTAAAATGCTCCAAATTGCACCTTTTTGCCAACTTTGCTTCTTAGACCTATAAACACACGAAAATAGCTTAAAACACTCTAATAAGTAGAAACTAACTAAGAAAATGCAAGGAAACAAGCTAACAAAGTCGCATAAATATGCTCCTATCACCTAGTACCGCATTATATGTGTTTATTTTCCTAAGTTCCAATGGTTGTCAAACGCACGATCGTTTAATTTTATTAATGCGTAAAACAGTCCAAATACACTCAAAATAGAAACACTGTGTAATTTTGACAGCCAATAAGCTTTTCATCTTCTAATTACACATTTTTATGGTTCTAGTAACGCATTACCTGTGTTTATTTTCTTAAGTTTCATAGGGCATCAAACGCAAGCTCGTTTGTTCTTATTAATGCAGAAAACAATCCAAATGCACTCAATATGGAAAACTAGTGTATGTTTGACACCCAAAAAGCTTTTGAAATTTTGAGTATACATTCTAATGGTCAAAGTAGCGGATTGTATGTGTTTATTTTCTTAAGTTTGAATGGGTGTCAAACGCACGCTCATTCGTTTTATTTATTCGGAAAACTGTCCAAATGCCCTACACATAGAAAAATTGTGTATTTTTGACACTCAATCAACTTTTGATCTTTTTCAATACACATTCTTATGGACCTAGTAGCACATTGTATTTGTTTATTTGGTTAAGTACCAATGGGTGTCAAACGCACACTTGTTTCTTTTTATTAATGCGAAAAACAGTACAGATACACACAAAATCGAAAAACAGCGTACTTTTGACACCCAATAAGCTTTTGCTATTATGAGTACTCATTCTTTTGGTCTATATAGCGCATTTTATGTGCTTATTTGCTTAAGTTCCATAGGGTATCAAACGCACGCTTGTTTGTTTTTGTTAATGCAAAAAACAATCCAAATGCACTCAAAATAAGAACACTGTGTACATTTAACACTCAATAAGCTTTTGATCTTTTGAGTCTTAGTAGCGCATTATAAGTGTTTACTTTCTTTAGTTCCAATGGGTGTCAAATGCACGCTCGTTTGGTTTTTTTTAATGCAGAAAACAGTCCAAATGCACTCAAAACTGAAAAACTGTGTACTTTCGACATCCAATGACGTTTTGTTCTTTTGAGTATAGATTCTTATGGTCCCAGTAGTGCATTATATGTTTTTTTTTGCTTTAGTTCAATATGGTATCAAACGCAGGATCGTTTGTTTTTATTAATGCGGAAAACAGTTTAAATATACTCAAAATAATTAATGCGGAAAACAGTTTAAATATACTCAAAATAGAAACACTGTGTACCTTTGACACCCAATAAGCTTTTGATATTTTGAGTACACTGTCTAAAGGTGCTAGTAGCACATTATATGTGTTTATATGCTTAAGTCCAATGGTTGTCAAACGCTCGATCGTTTGTTTTTATTAATAAGGAAAATAGTTCAAATGCACTCAAAATAGAAAAGTCGTGTACTTTTGACAACTAATAAGCTTTTAATCATTTGAGTACACATTCTTACGGTCCAATTAGCGCATTATATGTGTTTATTTGCTTAAGTTCCAATGATTGTCAAAACGCACGCTTGTTTGTTTTTATTAAGGCGGAAAACAATTCAAATGGATTCAAAATAGAAAAACTATGCACTCTTGACACCCAATATGATTTTGATCATTTGAGTGCACAATCTTATGGTCTTAGTAGCGCATTATATATGTTTGTTTTCTTGAGTTTGAATTGGTGTCAAACGCACGCTCGTTTGTTTTTATTAATACGGAAAACAGTCCGAATGCACTCAAAATAGAAAAATTGTGTGCTTTTAACACTAAATAAGCCTTTGACCTTTTGAGTACACATTCTTATGGTCTTAGTAGTGCATTGTATATGTTTATTAACTTAAGTTCGAATGGGTGTCAAAAGTACGCTCATTTGTTTTTATTAATTGGTGTATTTTTGACACCCAATAAGCTTTTGATGTTTTGAGTACACATTGTTAAGGTCCTAGTAGCGTACTATATGTCTTTATTTGCTTAAGTTCCAATGGTTGTCAAACGCAGCTTGTTTGTTTCCATTAATGCCGAAAACAGTCGAAAGGTACTAAAAATAGAAAAACTGTGCACTTTTCACACCAATTAAGCATTTGATCTTTCGAGTACTCATTCCTATGGTCCTATAGTGCATTATAAGTGCTTATTTGCTTAAGTTCCACTGAGTGTCAAACTAACGCTTGTTTGTTTTTATTAATGCGGAAAACAATACACATGCACTCAAAATAGAAAAACAGTATACTTTTGACACCCAATAAGCTTTTGATCCTTTGAGTACTCATTCTTTTGGTCCGAGTAGCGCATTATATGTGCTAATTTGCTTAAGTTCCAATCGGTGTCAAACTCACGCTCGTTTGTTTTTATTAATGCAGAAAATAGTATAGATGCACTCAAAATAGAAAAATAGCGTACTTTTGATACCCAATAAGGTTTTGATCTTTTGAGTACTCATTCTTTTTGTCCGAGTAGCGCATTATATGTGTTTATTCACTTAAGTTCCTTATGGTTTCAAACGCTCGCGCGTTTGTTTTTATTAATGTGGAAAATAGTCCAAATTTGACATCCAATAAGCTTTTGATCTTTTGAGTACACATTCTTATGGTCCTTGTAGCGCATTCATGTGTTTATTTGCTTTAGTTCCAATGGTTTGTCAAACGCACAATTGTTTGTTTTTATTAATGTGGAAAACCGTCCAAATGCACTAAAAATAGAAAAACTGTGTACTTTTGACACCCAATAACCTTTTTATCTTTTGAGTACACTTTCTTATGGTCCTATTAGCGTATTATATGTGTTTATTTGCTTAAGTTCCAAACGCATGCTCGTTTGTTTTTATTAATGCAAAAAAGTCCAAATGCACTCAAAAAAGAAAAACGGTGTACTTTTGACCTCCATTTGATCTTTTCAGTACACATTCTTATGGTCCTAGTAGCGCATTATATGTGTTTATTCCCTTAAATTCCATGTGCTATCAAACACACGCTCGTTTATTTTTATTAATGTGGTAAATTGTCCAAATGCACTCAAAATACACAAATTGTGTCCTTTTCACACCCAATAAGCGTTTGATCTTTTCAGTACATTCTTACGATCCTAGTAACGCATTATATGTGTTTATTTGCTTAAGTTACAAACGCAAGATCATTTGGTTTTATTAATGCCAAAAACAGTCCAAATGCATTGAAAATAGAAAAATTGTGTACTATTGACAACCAATAAGCTTTTGATATTTTGAGTACAAATTGTTATGGTCCTAGTAGCGAACTATACGTGTTTATTTGCTTAAGTTCCAATGGTTGTCAAACACAACTTGTTTGTTTCCCCTAATGCCGAAAACAGTCCAAATGTATTAATAATAGAAAAGCTGTGCACTTTTCACACTAATTAAGCGTTTTATCTTTTGAGTACTCATTCCCATGGTCCTAGTAGCACATTAAGCATTTCAATGTGGGATCTTACAATCCACCCCACTTAAGGGGAACCCGGCGTCCTCACCGGCACATCATCACAGAACGGTAAAGTGCCTCTAATACCATTCTATCATATCTCGGGCTCGGCTCCGCCGTAGCACGATATTGTTCGCTTTGGGCTTACCATTCCCTCACAGTTTTGTTTCTGGGAACTCACACGAGAACTTCCCAGTGGGTCACGCATCCTAGGAATGCTCTTCCCCGAACTCGCTTAACTTTGGAGTTCCGATGGAATCGGAAGCCAGTGAGTTGCCAAAAGGCCTCGTGTTATAGGGAAGGGAGCATGTACATATAAGGCACATCACCCTTCTCCGTTGGTCGATGTGGGATTTCACAATCCACCCACTTAAGGGGAACCTGGCGTCCTCACCGACACATCTGTACCGAACGGCAAAGTGGCTCTGATACCATTCTGTCACATCCCAAACCGGCTCCGCCGTAGCACGATAATGTCCGCTCGAGGCCACGCCCTCACGATTTTTTTTTTCTGGGAATTGTCACATCCTGGGCTTGTCTCCGCCATAGCACGATATTATCCATTTTGGGCTTACCATTCCCTCACGGTTTTGTTTCTGGGAACTCAGATGAGAACTTCCCAGTGGGGCCACCCATCCTAGGATTGCTCTCTCCCAAACTCGCTTAACTTCGGAGTTCCGATGGAATCGGAAGCCAGTAAGTTCCCAAAAGGCCTCGTGCTATAGGGAGGGGAGCATTACATATAAGTTACATCAACCCCTCTCCGTTGGTCGATGTGGGATCTTACAATCCACCCCACTTCAGGGGAACCCGGCGTCTTCGCTGGCACATCTGCACCGAATGGCAGAATGGCTCTGATACCATTCTGTCACATCCCGGGCTCGGCTTCGCCGTAACATGATATTGTCGCTTTGGGCTTACCATTCCCTCACGGGTTTTTTTCTAGGAACTCACACGAGAACTTCCCAATGGGTCACCCATCCTAGGAATGCTCTTGCCTGAAGTCGCTTAACTTCGAAGTTCCGATGGAATCTGAAGCCAATAAGTTCCCAAAAGGCCTCGTGCTATAGGGAGGGGAACATGTACATATAAGGCACATCACCCCCTTTCCGTTACATTTTCGGTTCTCATGGCCGTTGTGAATTGATGCACGGCAAAATAATGTTTCATATGTCGAACCAGTGTTTATTCGCTTAATCCGTATGGTCTCGGATTGGGGTTGTGAAAAAATTCACGCTTGCAAAAACAATTGTATATTGTTCTATAAGGAGAATAAAGTGTTGGATAAATGCCATGTATGCAACTAGTTGAGGTTTAAAATGACATCTCAAAATAGAACGATGAAGATTGCAGAGAAAGTTATCCGTTATTTGCCTTTGAAGCCGAGGTTGTAGTGATTGTATATGTCAATGCATATTGCCACCGATAAGAGATGGCATAAGGAAAAATGGGTAAATGACGATATGATGAGGTATCCTGCAAATGGGGAGGCCTGGAAAGAGTTTGATCAAATGTTCTCCAATTTTTTTGTTGATCCCCGTAACATTTGATTAGGACTTGCCACTGATGGATTCAATATGTTCGGGGTTCTAAACCAACACCACAGTACATAGCTTATATTCTTAATTTCGTATAATTTTTCGCGTTGGAAATGCATAAAGAAAGAATACATGATGATGGCTCTATCAATAATCGAGGATTCGGGTAAGTCAATTGATGTTTATTTAAGGTCGTTGGTCGATGAGCTAAAAGATTTATGCAAAAACAGTGTACGCATATACGATAAGTGTACTGGCAAGATGTTCACCTTGCGAGCAGTAGTAATGTGGACTGTGAAAGATTTTCCCGCATATGCAATGGTTTCTGGGTGGAGCACTAAGGGTCATATGGCATGCCCAGTATGTAAGGAGAACATAACTTCTTCTTGGCACGCCTAAAAAGTTTGTTATCTTGGTTATCAGAGATGGTTGCCATGGGACCACGAGTGGCATCAGGTGGATAAAGAGTTCGATGGCACAAAAGAGCCTCGCCTAAAACCAAAAGAATGGTCTAGAGATGAGATTTTGGAACAAGTTAACTGTTTGGATTTCACTCCATTTGGTAAAACGATAAATAGGACTAGACCTTCTACACATATGAATTGAACGAACAAGTCCATGCTTTTGTCCTCTGTAAAGTTTCCTGATAGGTATGCCTCTAATATTACGTGTTGCGTGAACGTTGACGGGGGTAAATTTGTTGGACAAAAAACCTATGACTACCGTGTGGTTCTGCAAAACCTACCTTCTGTTGGTATTCGAAACCTTTTGCCAAAAGATGTAGTGAAGTCTATTATGTTGTTGTCCATATTTTTTCCTCAACTAACGTCAAGATCGTTGATAAAGACGGACCTTAATCAGTTGCACCATGACATTGTCCAAGTCCTATGCAAGTTTGAGATGATATTTCCTCCAACTTTCTTCACAAGTATGATCCAAGTGATGGTTCACTTGCCAGATGACACATTACTTGTTGGCCTAGTCAACTATCAATGGATGTATCCAATAGAAAGGTATATAATCCTTGGCATGTGTTTATTAATCATTAATTGCAATTTTACTCATTTGTATCGTATCCTTATATTTTGGTAGGCTTCTCGGGGGAGTTGAAAAAAAAGTGTACGAAACAGGGCGAAGACCGAAGGATCAATTATATACGCTTAGGTGGCATATGAGGCGCTTACATTTTGTGGAATGTATTTAAAAGATGTGGAGACGACTTTCAATCGTCCTTAGCGCAATAATGTCAGGGGCGTGAAAAAGGAGAAACTTTATGTTTTTACCCAAATCGCACGACCCTTTGGAGATTCGGTACGAGGCGAGTTGTTTTCCAAAAAGGACATGGAGGTTGCGCAGTGGTTCGTACTCAACAATTGTGATGAGACAATGGCATACCTAGATGAGCATGAAGAGATGATGAAGCGGGAACATCCTTCACATTTATATGCCAAGAAACATCGTGAATTGTTTCCGAAGTGGTTTCTCGAATATGTAAGTTTTAAGTGTCTTGTATTGGACATATATACTGTACTAATTCATTGTTTAAACTAACAACGAATGTTTTTGTACAATGTTAGGTAAATCAATCGAAAGCCTCAAATTCCCTCGCTTATAGTGAAGAGTTATATAACTTACCGTTCAGACCGATTCGTGCTAAAATGTTCTCGAGTTGCCATATTAACGGCGTCAAGTTCTTAGGGGTTGCACGAGATGACAAGTTGTGTATGCAAAACAGCAGTGTCCATGTCCTGGGTGGAGGCAAAAGTACAGACATTGATTTCTATGGCAAACTAATAAATGTCGTGCAATTTCTTTACAATGACCAATGCCAAGTCATCCTATTTAAGTGTCGTGGTTTGATACAAATCCACATAGGCAGGGAAGTGTTAGAAGAGACCATGGCTTACTATCTATGAACACTAACAAAACTTGGTACGACGACAACCCTTACATTTTGGCAAACATGGCAAAATAGATTTTGTATCTTAATGACCCTAAAGCTGGGAAAGGTTGGGAAGTTGTTCAAAACATGGATCATTAGAACATGTATGCTATACCGGAACAAGACCCTACTGACGACTACGTCGACGACGTCTAGAATCTTTGATGGAAATTGGTGCGGAAACACTCTGAGATACTAATATTATCAAATAAGCGTTTCAGATACAAGGAATGGCTTCAATTGAAATACCGATTGAGTTAATTACAATTGACCTCAGTAATCTTCCCCAATACGATGATGTAGTGGACATGAATGGCAATGGTGACGTACCTATCGACGAGGAGGAATGGGACACTGATAATAATGATAGGGACGATAGTGAAAGTTATTATAGTTCAGATGAAGATTAATGCAATTTATTTGTGAGTTGCTTTGTAAAATTCATTAAATGAAATTTTTGTTAATATCTTTATCTTATATTATAAATAAATTGCTCTTATTAGAATAAAATGTAATTAAATAAAAATTAAATTAAACCATTTATTTATCATATGTGAAGTGTTTAGATTTTATGCGGATAATCCAAATTTTCATATATTTGCGAGATGAAGCACAATAAATTCGTCTCGCAAAAACTTTTGCATGACGAATTTGTTGTGCTTCATCGCGCAAATGTATGAAAATTTGGCGGCTTCGAATTTTTGGGCGAGCAATTTATTTTTTTGAGTAATTTTGAATTTATAGTGCGACGATATGTTAAACCTTGCACAACGAGAATCTTGATATTAATTCGTTCCAGAGAACCTTTCCCTCACTTTTCTTCTTCCTCTTGACACTGACATTCACCCTTAACCTTCTTCTTCCTCTCGACGCAATCAATCTTAGTCTTTCACCATTTTTCAGCCTGTCTCACCCTTTCTCTCCGTCTCTAACCCTTTCTTCGCCTCTCACACTCTCTCTCTGTCTCTAACCTTCTCTTCGTCTCTAACACTCTCCGAGGTCCAACAACCATCTCCAAGAGGTAACTTTTAGGGTTTTTAATTTTCACTTTAATTAATGATTTAGCATTCATGATTTCCCTTTGAACTTTGCCCCTTTTAGGGTTATTCAATTAATCTTGCAATTTTAAGCTATTTATTCACTTAAGTTCCAATAGGTGTCAAACGCACGCTCGTTTGTTTTTATAAATACCAAAAGTAGTCCAAATGAACTCAAAATAGAAAAACTACGTACTTTTGACACCCAATAAGCTTTTGATCTTGAGTACTTATTCTTATGGTCCTAGTACCGTACTATATGTTTTTATTTGCTTAAGTTCCAAAGGGTGTGAAACGCACGCTCGTTTGGCTCCATTAGTGCCGAAAATAGTCCAAGTGCACTCTAAAAAGAAAAACTGTGTACTTTTGGCACCAATAAGCTTTTGATCATTTGGGTACTCATTCTTATGGTCTATCTAGTGTATTATGTGTTTATTTGCTTCAGTTCCCAAGTGTGTGAAATGCACGCCTGTTTGTCTCCATTAATGCCGAAAACAGACTAAATGCACTAAAAATAGAAAAACGGTGTACTTTTGTCACCCAATAAGCTTTTGATCTTTTGAGTACACATTCACATTCTTACGGTCCTAGTACCGCATTATATTTGTTTATTTTTTCATTAATACAGAAAACACTCCAAATGCACTCAAAATTGAAAAACTGTGTACTTTTGATCTTTTGAGTACACATTCTTACGGACCAAGTAGCGCGTCATATGTGTTTATTTTCTTCAGTTCTAATGGTTGTAAAATGCACGAGCATTTGTTTTTATTAATGTGAAAAACAGTCTAAATGCACTCAAAATAGAAAAGTTATGTACTTTTGACACCCAATCAGCTTTTGATCTTTTGAGTACTCATTCTTATGGTCCTTGTAGCTCATTATATGTGTTTATTTGCTGAAGTTCCAATGGGTGTCAAACACATGCTTGTTGGTTTTTATTAATGCGAAAAATAGTCCAAATGCACTCAAAATACAAAAAATGTGTACTTTTAACACCCAAGAAACTTTTGATGTTTTGAGTACACATTCTTATAGTCTCACTAGTGCATTATATGTTTATTTTCTTTTTTTCCAATGGTTGTCAAACGCACGATCGTTTGTTTTTATTAATGCGAAAAACAGTCCAAATGCACTAAAAATAGAAAAACTGTGTACTTTTGATACATAATAAGCTTTTGATCTTTTGAGCACTCATTCTTAGGGCCCCAGTAGCGCATTATATATGTTTATTTGCTTAAGTTTCAATGGGTGTCAAACGCACGCTCGTCTAATTTTATTAATGCGGAAAATAGTCCCAATGCACTCAAAATAGAAAAACTGTGTACTTTTCATATGTAATGAGCATTTGACCTTTTGTGTACTCATTCTTATGGTCCTAGTAGAGCATTATATGTGTTTATTCACTTAAGTTCCATAGGGTGTCAAACACACACTCGTCTGTTTTTAATATTGTAGACAACAGTCTAAATGCACTCAAAATAGAAAAACTATGCACTTTTGACACCCAATAAGCTTTTGATCTTTTGAGTACACATTCTTATGGTCCTGGTAGCACATTATATGTTTATTTCCTTATGTTCCAAAGCTTGTCAAACACACACTCGTTTGTTTCCATTAAAGTCAAAAACAATCCAAATACACTAAAAATAGAAAAACCGTGTCCTTTTAACACCCAATTAGTGTTTGATCTTTTGAGTGCTCATTCCTATGGTTCTAATAGCGCATTATATGTGTTTATTCGCTCAAGTTCCATATTGTGTCAAATGCATGCTAGTTTGTTTTTATTAATGCGGAAAATAGTCCAAATGCACCCAAAATAGAAAAACTGTGTGCTTTTGACACGCAATTAGCTTTTGATTGTTTGAGTACACATTATGACGGTCCTTGTAACGCATTATATGTGTTTATTTGTTTAAGTTCCAGTGGTTGTAAAACGCACTATCGTTTGGTTTTATTAATGCGAAAAACAGTCCAAATGAACTCAAAATTGAAAAACTATGTACTTTTGACACCCAATGAGCTTTTGATCTTTTGAGAACTATTTATTATGGTCCTATCAGCTCATTATATGTGTTTATTTACTTAAGTTCCAATAGGTGTCAAACGCACGCTCGTTTGTTTTTATTAAATACGGAAAACAATCCAAATGCACTCAAATAGAAAAACTGTGCACTTTTGACCCCCAATTGACTTTTCATCTTTTTAGTGCACATTCTTAAGGTCGTAGTGCTGCATTATATGTGTTTATTTGTTTGAGTTCATTAGGGTGTCAAATGCACGCTCGTTTGTTTTTATTAATGCAGAAAATAGTCCAAATGCACTCAACATTGAAAAACTATGTACTTTTGACTCCCAATAAGCGTTTGATCTTTTTAGTACTCATTCTTGTGGTCCTAGTAGCGCATTATACATGTTTCTTTGCTAACTTCCAATGGGTGTCAATTGCAAGCTCGTTTGAGTACACATTCTTATGGTCTTAGTACCGCATTATATTTATTTATTTGCTTAAGTTCCAATGGGTGTCATCTGCATGCTCGTTTGTTTTTATTAATGCATAAACAGAAGAAATGCACTCAAAATTTTAAAATTGTGTACTTTTGACACCCAATATGTTTTTGATATTTTGAGCGCACATTCTTATGGTCCTAGTTGCGCATTATATGTGTTTATTTGCTTGACTTCCAATTGGTGCAAGCGCACGCTCGTTTGTTTTTATTACTATGGAAAACAATCCAAATGCACTCAAAATAGAAAAACTGTGTACTTTTGAAACCCAAAATGCTTTTGATCTTTTGAGTAATTATTCTTATGGCCCAAGTAGTGCATTAAATGTGTTTATTTGCTTAAGTTCGAGAGGGTGTCAAGCGCGCGCTCGTTTGTTTTTATTAATGTAGAAAATAGTTAAAAATGCACTTCAAATTTAAAAACTATGTACTTTCTGTTGGAAATGTTCCCTAAAGCCAATCATATGATGATACTTTACGGACATTTCACATGTTAAACTAATCTAGTTTAATATAAAGGGCGAAGATTATTGTTTAAAGCCATCTCATATAAATGTTATATGCTTAAACGATAAGTCCAAGGAATATGTAATTGGGAGAATGTGATCTAAAGAAGTTAGATTCATGAGACCATTCTCTTTCGTATAATATCCTAAACGTTCTGGATCATAGGATTGCCAATTGGGCATTGACAGTCCGTTAAGATCAGTACGTGCTATGTCTTCTCTTAGGGAGAGTGACTGGTCTCAAGTCATTGGTGTGACTGACACCAAGACAAGCATGTAGGTGCTCAATAGAGAATGAGTCCACTGAACGTGATCAACAAGGAGTTCTCATACTCATGTCACATGAGAACTCATGGTTGGGATAATGCAAAGTAGTCATTTGACCTGAGGCATCATAGTTGTCTTGTGGTTAGGTCCTTGATCTTTTTCCTTCACATTTGACACCCAATAAGTTTTTGATCTGTTGAGTGCACATTCTTATGGTCCTAGAAGAGTATAATATGTGTTTATTTCCTTCAGTTCCAGTGGTTCTAAAACGCACGCTCGTTTGTTTTTCTTAATGCCGAAAACAGTCCAAATGCACTCAAAATAGAAAAAATGTGTACTTTTGACACCCAATAAGCTTTTGATCTTCTGAGTACTTATTATTATGGTCCTAGTAGCGCATTATATGTATTTATTTCCTTGAGTTCCAATGGTTGTTAAACACACGCTCGTTTGTTTTTATTAATTTCAAAAATCGTGCAAATGCACTCAAAATAGAAAAAACTGTGTACTTTTGACTCCCAGTAACCAATCGATCTTTTGACTACACATTCTTACGGTCCTAGTGGTGGATTATAGGCATTTATTTGCTTATGTTCCATTGGTTGTCAAATGCACGATCTTTGTCTTTATTAATGCGAAATAGAGTCCAAATGCACTCAATACGCTTTTGATCTTTTGAGTGCACAATCTTATGGTCCTAGTAGCACATTATATGTGTTTATTCACTTAAGCGCTAGAAGGTGTCAAAAGCACGCTCGCTTGTTTTTATGAATGTGGAAAATAGTCCAAATGCACTGAAAATAGAAAAACTGTGTGTTTTTAACACCAAATAAGCTTAAGATCTTTTGAGTCGTATTCTTATGGTCCTAGCAGCCCATTATATTCTAGTGGGTTTCGAACAAACACTCATTTGTTTTTATTAATGTAGAAAACAAATGAAATGCACTCAAAGTAGAAAAACTATGTATTTTTTACACCCAATAAACTTTTGAACTTTTAAGTACACATTCTTATGGTCCCTGTAGCGAATTATATGTGTTTATTTGCTTAATTTCCATAGGGTGTCAAACGTCTAATTTGTTTTTATTAATACGGAAAACAGTCAAAATCCACTTATATTTAAAAAACTGTGCACTTTTGACACCAAATAACTTTTTGACCTTTTGAATGCACAATCATACGGTCCAAGTAGCGCATTACATGTGTCATTTCCCTGAGTTCCAATGGTTGTAAAATGCACGCTCGTTTGTTTATATTAATGCAGAAAACAATTCAAATGTACTCAAAATAGAAAAACTGTATACTTTTGACACCCAATAAACTTTTGATCTTTTGAGTACGCATTATTAGGGTCCTAGTAGCGCAATATATGTGTTTATTTGCTTAAGTTCCATAGGGTGTCAAACGCATCGTTTGTTTTTACTAACGAGGAAAACAGTCCATATGCACTCAAAATTGAAAAACTGTGTACTTTTGACATCCAATAAGTTTTTGGTGTTTTGAGTGCACATTCTTGTGGTCCAAGTAGTGCATTACATGTGTTTATTTCCTTGAGTTCGAATGGTTGTCAAACACACGCTCGTTTGTTTTTATTAATGCCGAAAATACACCAAATGCACTTAAAAGAGAAAAATTGGGTGGTTTTCACACCCAATAAGCGTTTTTGGATCTTTTGTTTACTCACACTTACAATCTTAGGAGCACATTATATGTCTTTATTTGCTTAAGCGCCATAAGGTGTCAAAAGCACGCTCGCTTGTTTTTATTAATGTGGAAAACAGTCCAAATAAACTCAAAATAGAAAAACTATGTGCTTTTAACACCAAATAAGCTTTAGATCTTTTGAGTACATATTCTTATGGTCCTAGTAGCGCATTATATTCCCATGGGTGTCAAACGAACGCTCATTTTCTTTTATTAATGCAGAAAACAATTGAAATGCGTTCAAAATAGAAAAATTGTGTATTTTTTACACCCAATAAACTTTTGATCTTTTGAGGACACATTCTTATGGTCCTTGTAGTGCGTTATATGTGTTTATTTGCTTAATTTCCATAGGGTGTCAAACGCCTCGTTTATTTTTATTAATGCGGAAACCAATCCAAATGCACTCAAAATTGAAAAACTATGCACTTTTGACACCCAATAACTTTCTGATCTTTTAAGTGCACATTCTTATGGTCCAAGTAGCACATTATATGTGTAATTTCTTTGAGTTCCAATATTTGTAAAATGGACGCTCGTTTGTTTTTATTAATGTCAAAAACAGTGCAAATTCACTCAATAAAAAAGCTGTGTACTTTTGACTCCCAATAAGCTTTTGATATTTTGAGTACTCATTATTATGGTCCAAGCAGTGCCTTAATTGTGTATATTTGCTTAAGTTCTAATTAGTGTCAAATGCACCCTCGTTTGTTTTTATTTTTGAGGAAAACAATTCAAATGCACTCAAAATAGAAGAACTGTATACTTTTGACACCTAATAAACTTTTAATCTTTTGAGTACACATTCTTTTGATCCTTGTCAAACGCCTTTTTTGTCTTTATTAATGTAGAAAATTGTCCAAATGCACTCAAATTTGAAAAACTGTAAACTTTTGACTCCCAATAAGTTTTTGATCTTTTGAGTGCACATACTTATGGTCCAAGTAGCGCATTATATGTTTTTATTTCCTTAAGTACCAATGGTTGTCAAACGCACGCTCGTTTGTTTATATTAATAGTCATAATAGCGCATTATATGTGATTATTTGTTTGATTTCAATGGTTGTCAAACGCATGCTCGTTTGTTTATATTAATGCCAAAAACAGTGCAAAAGCACTACAAAATGAAAAACTGTGTACTTTTGACTCACAATAAGCTTTTGATATTTTCACTACTCATTATTGTGGTCCACGCAGCGCATTAATTGTGTTTATTTGCTTAAGTTTCAATTGGTGTGAAACGCACGCTCGTTTTTTTTATTTAAGGGGAAAACAGTCCAAATGCACTCAAAATAGAAAAAATGGGTACTTTTGACACCCAATCAGCTTTAATTTTTTGAACACTCATGCTTATGGTCCTAGTAGAGCATTATAAGTGTTTATTTACTGAATTTCGAAAGGGTGCGAAACACACGCTCGTTTGTTTCCATTAATGCCAAAAATAGTCTAAATGTACTCAAAATAGAAAAACTGTGTACTTTTCAGACCAATTAAGCATTTGATCCATTCTTATGGTCCTAGTAGTGCATTGTATGTGTTTATTTACTTAAGTTCCAATGGGTGTCGAACGCACGCTCGCTTATTTTTATTAATGCGGAAAACAGTACAAATGTACTCAAAATAGAAAAATTGTGCACTTTTGACACCCAATAAGCTTTTGCCCTTTGGAGTACTGATTCTTATGGTCCTAGCAGCACATTATATGTTTTATTTGCTTAAGTTCCATTAGGTGTCAAACTCACGCTCGTTTGTTTTTATTAATGCGGAAAACAGTACAAATGTAAATAGAAAAATTGCGTACTTTCGACACCCAATAAGCTTTTTCTCTTTGGAGTACTGATTCTTATGGTCCTAGCAGCACATTATATGTTTTTATTAGCTTAAGTTCCTTTAATGCAAAAAACAGTCCAAATGCACTCAAAATAGAAAAACTGTGTCCTTTTGACACTCATTAAACTTTTGATCTTTTAAGTACACATTCTTATTGTCCTAGTAGTGCATTACAGGTGTTTATTTTCTTTAGCTCCAATGGGTGTCAAACGCACGCTCGTTTGTTTTTATTTATGCAGAAAGCAGTCCAAATGCACTTAAAATAGAAAAACTTTGCACTTTTCACTCTCAATAAGCATTTGATCTTTTGAGTACTCATTCTTATGTTCTTGTAACCAAGGTATTAAATATCGATGATATCGGAAATATCGGTAGTCCAAAAACAAGGAAATATCGATGGAAATATCGGGATATTATTGATATCGATAAAAATAATATGGAAACCACGAAAATTGTAAGAAAAACTTGGAAATTTTTATTGAAACTTTGCAGGATGTTTATTTAGTCAATTATCTATTAGTTTATCACAAAAAATTGGAAAGAAATGCATTGCATGATGGATTTAACTGATTTAAGTTGATTATATAGCGAGCTGGCAAACATTGTGAGTGTAGAAAATATGTAGTAATTAATGAAATAAGTTTAAACACACCATAATCATCTATATATAATGAATTAGTACAATATTTTATACTTTATACGAAGGGAGGGGTTCAAATCCCTCTATGCGCAAGATTGAGACTTTTTAGCATTTTTCAAGTATTTTTGGGTTTCATCTCGCGATAATTAAGTGAATAAGTGTGAAAATATCGTCCTCTCACAAAAACGAATCGCCGATAATATCGATATTTATTATTACCACAAGGATTTATAAAATAAAATAAAAAATTAAAATTTAACAAAAAAAAAGGTGCTTTGCCAGCTGCTGCTTCCACACCGTCCAATTGGGGAACAAGGCCGGTACAAATCCAACGGCCCACATCTCCCCTCCTCCCAACGCAATTATCGCTCCACTACTCCCAAAAATAACACCCCCATTTCCCCTCGAACCTCAAACCTCTCTCATCTCCTTCCCCTACCAAAAATCACACAATCCCTTTCAGATCTCCAAATCCAACCCCTCCATCGACCTCCGAACCCTAACAACAATGGCGGCAACCACCCCATCCCCCCACGAAGAGAACGTCTACATGGCCAAGCTGGCCGAGCAAGTCGAGCGCTACGAGGAGATGGTCGAGTTCGTCGAGAAAGTCTCCGCCTCCGCCGATAAAGAGGAGTTCACTGTCGAGGAGTGCAACCTCCTCTTAGTTGCCTACAAGAACATCATTGGTGCATGCCGTGCCTCCTGGCGCATCATCTCCTCCATCGACCAGAAGGAGGAGAGTCGCAGCAACGACGACCACGTCGCCACGATCCGTGACTACAGATCCAAGATCAAGACCGAGCTCTCCAACATTTGCGACGGCATTCCCAAGCTCCTCGACTCCAGGCTCATCCCCTCCGCCATTGGCTGCGATTCCAAGGTCTTTTATCTCAAGATGAAAGGCGATTACCACCGTTATCTTGCCGAGTTCAAGACCGGCGCCGAGCGCAAGGAGGCCGCCGAGTTCATTTGCCGATAATATCGATATTTTGATGAAAACTAATTGGATACCTATTAAAATATCGTTAACGCGAAAAACCGATAATATCGGCGATATTTTGCCGATATTATCGGCATTTAAGACCATGCTTGTAACGCATTATTTGTGTGTATTTGCTCAAGTTGCAATGGTTGTTAAACGCACGCCCGTTTGTTTTTATTAATACGGAAAACAATCCAAAAGCACTCAAAATAGAAAAACTGTGTATTAGTAGAGCAATATATGTATGTATTTGCTTATGTTCAATCAATGTCAAATGCACGCTCGTCTGTTTTTATTGATGCGGAAAACAGTCCAAATGTGCTCAAAATAGAAAAACTGTGTATTTTTTTACACCTAATAAGCTTTTGATATTTTGAGTACACATGCTTATGGCCCTACTAGCGCACAATATGTGTTTATTTTCTTTAGTTCCAAAGGTTATCAAACCCATGATCGTTTGTTTTTATTAATGCTCAAAACAATCTAAATGCACCTTTGACACCCAGCAAGATTTTGATCTTTTGAGTACACAGTCGTACGATGCTAGTAGTCCATTATATGTGTTTGTATACTTCAGTTCCAATGGTTGTCAAAAGCACGATCGTTTGATGTTATAAATGCGCAAAACAGTCCAAATGCACTCAAAATATATAAAAAAATCGTGCACTTTTGACACCCAATAAGCTTTTAAATTTTTGTGCACACATTCATATGGTCCCAGTAGTGCATTCATATGTGTTTATTTGCTTAAGTTCTATTGGTTTTCGAACGCACGATCATCTGTTTTTATTAATGCAGAAAAAAGTCCAAACGCACACAAAATAGAAAAACTATGCACTTTTGACACCCAATAAGCTTTTGATCTTTTGAGTACACATTCTTACGGTCCTTCTAACACATCATATGTGTTTATTTGATTAAGTTGCAATGGTTGTCAAACGGATGCCCGTTTGTGTTTTTTAATGCGGAAAACCGTCCAAATGCACTAAAAATAGAAAAACTGTATACTTTTGAGACCCAAAAAGATTTTGATGTTTTGGGTACACATTGTTACGGTCCTACTAGCGCATTATATTTGTTTATCTGCTCAAGTTCCAATGGTTGTCAAACGCACGCTCGTTTGTTTCCATTAATGCCGAAAATAGTCCAAATGTACTCAAAATAGAAAAACTTTGCACTTTTCACACCAACTAAGCGTTGGATCTTTTCAGTACTCATTCCTATTGTCCTCGTAGCGCGTTACATGTGTTTATTTGCTTAAGTTCCTTATGGTCTCAAAGGATCGCTTATTCTTTTTTATATGGGGAAAATAGTCCAAATGCACTCAAAATGGAAAAAATGTGTACTTTTGACACCCAATAAGCTTTTGATCTTTTTAATACACATTCTTATGGTCCTTGTAGCGCATCATATATGTTTATTTGCTTTAGTTCGAATGGTTGTCAAACGCACGACAGTTTGTTTTTATTAATGCGGAAAACCATCCAAATGCACTAAAAATTGAAAAACTGTGTACTTTTGACACCCAATAAGCTTTTTATCTTTTGAGTACACATTCTTATGGTCCTATTAGCACATTATATGTGTTTATTTGCTTTAGTTCTAATGGTTGTCAAACGCACGCTCGTTTGTTTTTATTACTGCGGAAAATAGTCCAAGCGCACTCAACAATAAAAAACTGTGTACTTTTGACACCCAAAAAGCTTTTGATATTTTCAGTGCACATTCTTATGGTCCTAGCATCGCATTATATGTCTTTATTTGCTTAAATTCCAAATGTTATCAAACGCAGGCACGATTGTTTTTATCAATGCGGAAAATTGGCTAAATGCACTCAAAATAGTCAAATTGTGCACTTTTGACACCCAATAAGCGTTCGATCCTTTCAATACACATTCTTACAGTCCTAGTAACGCATTATATGTGATTATTTGCTTAAGTTTCAAATGCAAGCTCTTTTGTTTTTATTAATGCCAAAAACAGTCCAAATGCCCTCAAAATAGACAAATTGTGTCCTTTTCACGCCCAATAAGCGTTTGATCTTTTTATTACAAATTCTTAAAGTCCTACTGACGCATTAATGCCGAAAATTATCCAAATGCACTCAAAATAGAAAAACTATGTACTTTTGACACCCAATAAGCTTTTGATCGTTTGAGTACACATTCTTATGGTGTTTGTAGCGCAATATATGTGTTTATTTGCTTTAGTTCCAATGGTTGCCAAATGCATGAGCGTTTGTTTTTATTAATGCGCAAAACCGTTCAAATGCCCTAAAAATTGAAAAATTGTGTACTTTTGACACCCAATAAGCTTTAGATCTTTGAGTACAAATTCTTATGGTCCTACTAGCGCATTATATGTGTTTATTTGCTTAAGTTCCAAACGCACGCTCGGTTGCTTTTATTAATGCCGAAAAATAGTCCAAATGCACTCAAAACAGAAAAACCATGTACTTTTCACACCGAATAAGCTTTTTATCTTTTCAGTACACATTATTACGGTCCTAGTAGCGCATATATGTGTTTATTCACTTAAATTCAATATGGTATGAAATGCACGCTCGTTTGTTTTTATTAATGCGGAAAATTGTTTAAATGCACTCAAAATAGACAAATTGTGTCCCTTTCACACACAATAAGTGTTTGATCTTTTGAGTACACATTCTTACAGTCCTAGTAACGCATTATATGTGTTTATTTGCTTAAGTTACAAACGCAAGCTCGTTTGTTTTTATTAATGCCCAAAATAGTCCTAGTAACTCATTATATGTGTTTTTATTTGCTTAAGTTACACACGATCGTTTGTTTTTATTAATGCCAAAGCAGTCCAAATGCACTCAAAATAGAAAAACTGTATACTTTTGACAACTAATAAGTTTTTGATGTTTTGCGTACACATTGTTATGATCCTAGTAGCACACTATATGTGTTTATTTGCTTAAGTTCAATTGGTTATCAAACGCATCTCGTTTGTTACCATTAATGTCACATCCCGGCCCGAGCTGGACCACTTCCCGGGCACGACTCCGCCATAGCACGATATTGTCCGCTTTAGGCCGCAACCACGTCCTCACGGTTTTGATTTTGGGAACTCACACGAGAACTTCCCAGTGGGTCACCCATCATGGGAGTGCTCTCGAGTGCTACTCGCTTGACTTCGGAGTTCCAATGGAACCCGAAGCCAGTGAGCTCCCAAAAGGCCTCGTGCTAGGTAGGGATGAGAATATACATATAAGGATCACTCCCCTGGACGATGTGGGATGTTACAATCCACCTCCCTTAAGGGGCTCGACGTCCTCGTCAGCACACACGCAGCCAAGGTTAGGCTCTGATACCAAATTGTCACATCCCGGCCCGGGCCCGACTCCGCCGTAGCACGATATTGTCCGCTTTGGGCCCAACCATGCCCTCACGGTTTTGCTTTTGGGAACTCACACGAGAACTTCCTAGTGGGTAACATCCCACATCGCCCAGGGGAGTGATCCTTAAATGTATATTCTCATTCCTACCTAGAACGAGGCCTTTTGGGAGCTCACTGGCTTCGGGTTTCGAAGGAACTCCGAAGTTAAGCAAGAAGGAGGCCAGAGCACTCCGAGGATGGGTGACCCACCAGGAAGTTGCTCGTGAGTTCCCAGAAATAAAACCGTGAGGGCGTGGTCGAGGCCCAAAGCGGACAATATCGTGTTACGATGGAGTCGAGCCCGAAAGGTGGCTGCGCCCAGGCTGGGATGTGACAATTAATGCCGAAAATAGTCCAAATGTACGAAAAATAGAAAAACTGTACTTTTCACACAAATTAAGCATTTGATCCTTTGAGTACTCATTCCTATGGTCCTAGTAGCACGTTATATGCGTTTATTCGCTTAAGTTCCTTATGGGGTCAAACGCTCGCTCGTTTGTTTTTATTATTGTGGAAAATAGTCCAAATGCACTCAAAATAGAAAAAACTACGCACTTTTGACACCCAATATGTGTTTATTTGCTTTAGTTCCAATGGTTGTCAAATGCACGATTGGTTTTTTTTTTATTAATGCGGAAAATTGTCTAAATGCGCTCACAATAGACAAATCGTGTCCTTTTGACACCCAATAAGCGTTTGATCTTTTGAGTACACATTCTTACAATCCTAGTAACGCATTATATGTGTTTATAAGCTTATGTGACAAACGCAAGCTCGTTTGTTTTTATTAATGCCAAAAACAATATAAATGCACTCAAAATAGAAAAATTGTGTACTTTTGACAACCAATAAGCTTTTGATGTTTTGGGTACACATTGTTATGGTCCTAGTAACGCACTATATGTGTTTATTTGCTTAAGTTCGAATGGTCGTCAAACGCAGCTCGTTTGTTTCCATTAATGCTGAAAATTGTCCAAATGTACGAAAAATAAAATAATTGTGCACTTTTCACCCAAATTAAGCATTTGATCCTTTGTGTACTCATTCATACGGTCCTAGTAGCGTGTGATATGTGTTTATTTGCTTAAGTGCTTTATTTATGGGGTCAAACGCTCCCTCGTTTGTTTTTATTATTGTGGAAAATAGTCCAAATGCGCTCAAAATAGAAAAACTGTGTACTTTTGACACCCAATATATGTTTATTTGCTTTAGTTCCAATGGTTGTCAAACACACAATCATTTGTTTTTATTAATGTGAAAACCATCCAAATGCACTAAAAATAGAAAAATTGTGTACTTTTGACAACCAATAAGCTTTTGATGCTTTATATGTGTTCATTTCCTTAAGTTCCAATGGTTGTCAAACGCAACTCGTTGTCTACATTAATGCTAAAAATAGTCCAAATGTACTAAAAATAGAAAAATTGTGCACTTTTCACACCAATTAAGCATTTGATCTTTTGAGTAATCATTCCTATGGTCCTAGTAGCGCATTATATGTGTTTATTTGCTTTAGTTCCAATGGTTGTCAAACGCATGATCGTTTGTTTTTACTAATGTGGAAAACCGTGCAAATGCACTGAAAATAGAAAAACTGTGTATTTTTTACACCCATTAATCTTTTGATCTTTTGAGTACACATTCTTATAGTCTTTTTAGCACATTATATGTTCTTATTTGCTTAACTTCCAAACGCACGCTCGTTTGTTTTTATTAAAGCGGAAAGTAGTCAAAATGCAATGGAAACAAAAAAAAAACTGTGTACTTTAGACACCCAATAAGCTTTTGATCTTTTCAGTACACATCTAATCGTGCTAGTATGCATTGTATGTGTTTATTTGCTTAAGTTCCGATGGTTGTCAAATCCATGATCGTTTGATTTTATTAATGCGGAAAATTGTCCAAATGCGCTCAAAACAGAAAAACTATGTACTTTTGACACCAAATAAGATTTTCATCTTTTGAGTACACATTCTTATGGTCCTATTAACGCATTATATGTGTTTATTTGCTTAAGTTCCAAACGCACGCTCGTTTGTTTTTATTAATGCGGAAAATTGTCCAAATGCACTCAAAATAGAAAAACTGTGTACTTTTGTCACCCAATAAGCTTTAGATCTTTTGAGTACGCATTCTTATGGTTCTATTAGCGCATTATATATGTTTATTTGCTTAAGTTCCAAGTGCACGCTCGTTTGTTTTTATTAATGCGGAAAATAGTCCAAATGCACTCAAAAAAGAAAAACTATGTACTTTTGACACCCAATAAACTTTTGATCTTTTCAATACACATTCTTATGGTCCTAGTAGCGCATTATATATGTTTATTCACTTCCATATGGTATCAAACGCATGCTCATATGTTTTTCTTAATACGAAAAATTGTCCAAATGCACTCAAATAGACAAATTGTGTCCTTTTCACACCCAATAAGTGTTTGATCTTTTGTGTACAGATTCTTACAATCCTATTAACACATTATATGTGGTTATTTTCTTAAGTTACAGACGCAAGCTCGTTTGTTTTTATTAGTGCCAAAAATAGTTCAAATGCACTCAAAATAGAAAAACTGTATACTTTTGACACCCAATAAGCTTTTGATCTTTTGAGTACACATTCTTATGGTCCTACTAGTGCATTATATGTGTTTATTCGCTTAAGTTCCAAACACACGCTCATTTGTTTTTATTAATGCGAAAAACTGTCCAAATGCACTCAAAAAAGAAAAACCATGTACTTTTCACACCGAATAAGCTTTTTATCTTTTCTATACACATTCTTACGGTCCTAGTAGCACATATATGTGTTTATTCGCTTAAATTCAATATGGTATCAAATGCACGCTCATTTGTTTTTATTAATGTGGAAAATTGTTTAAATGCACTCAAAATAGACAAATTGTGTCCCTTTCACACGCAATAAGTGTTTGATCTTTTGAGTACACATTCTTACAGTCCTACTAACGCATTATATGTGTTTGTTTGCTTAAGTTATAAACGCAAGCTCGTTTGCTTTTATTAATGCCCGAAACAGTCCAAATAGAGGGTTTCAAGTTGTCTTCCATACACAATTCCTCAGCTTGGCGTACCTAGAAAATATAATTACAAAAATTAAAGGAAATTAATTTATGAAATTAAATGTAATATAATTAAATATTTAAAATAACTTGTGAAAACACTTACTTCATCGTAGTAATTGGCTTCGCTTTCATGTCTGCTTTCGGCCTTTAACACTTCTTGATGGCATTTATTCAAACTTGGATGATGATGCTTTTTCCATCTTGAAGAACAACTCTCGTGGTTTCGGAAATTTGATGGAGTGGTGCCTTTGTAGTCATAGTACTTTTTGGACGTACGAGTCCAAACACCTTCACTTGTTTGAGAACTCCCCCTCACACTATCTTCCGAGACCTATCTATAAGCCCTGCAAAGAGCTTCATCTTCTTTTCAGGTCCAAACCCTACCTTTCATTGCAGATGTGGCCATTTGAAAATTATTGAAAAAATTGAAGGAAAGATTATTGGAGGAGGTAAGAGAATAGAATGTGAAGAATTGAAATAAAATGAATTAATGTCACATCTCGACCTGGGCTCGATTCCGCCATAGCATGATATTGTTCGCTTTGGGCCCCGACCAGACCCTCACGGTTTTGTTTCTAGGAACTCACACGGGAACTTCCTAGTGGGTCACCCATCCTGGGATTGCTCTCGAGTGAACTTGCCTAACTTCGGAGTTCCTACGGAATCTGAAGCTAATGAGCTCCCAAAAGGCCTCATGCTATAAGGAGATGGATACATATAAGGCATAGAAGATCCATTCCCCTGGGCGATGTGGGATCTAACAATCCACCCCCCTTAGGGGCCCAACGTCCTCGTCGGCATACTTCCGGCCAAGGATTGGCTCTAATACCAAATTGTCACATCCCGACCTGGGCTCCACCACATCCCGGGCTCGACTACGCCGTAGCACAATATTGTCCGCTTTGGGCCCCGACCACGCCCTCACGGTTTTGTTTCTGGGAACTCATACGAGAACTTCCTAGTGGGTCACCCATCTTAGGATTGCTCTCGCGCGAACTCGCTTAACTTCGGAGTTCCTACGAAATCCAAAGCCAGTGAGCTCCGAAAAGGCCTCGTGCTATATGGAGGTGGGCATGTACATATAAGGCATAGAGGATCCACTCCCCTGGGCAATGTGGGATCTAA
Source organism: Heteromeles arbutifolia (assembly GCA_024362995.1). NCBI lineage: Eukaryota > Viridiplantae > Streptophyta > Magnoliopsida > Rosales > Rosaceae > Heteromeles > Heteromeles arbutifolia. The sequence continues at coordinate 24,072,965 of JANCRC010000012.1, forward strand.
CAAGTAAGATAGTATGGAATGGTGAAAATTATGTGAGAAATGGTGTAGGAATGGCTTAGGTATTTATAGGAAAAAAATTAGAACTGTTGGACTTCAAAATTTGGGCCGGTCTTAGGCTGGCGGGCTAGGCCAGCCGGTTAGCTTGATTTGGTGGTTTTGGCCTGGTGGGGCCCACGAGCCCTTTGGCCTAGCCCTCGGTTGGAGACGATTTTTGTGTCATTTCGATCTATTTTTAGCTGTATAGCCCTTTGGCTGGGTCGGTTGGAGATGGCCTTAGCGAACTTAGGTGTAAATATAACCCCTTCCCAACAATGGCTCGATCTTCCTCTTCACACGGCGACACCGGCATCCTCAGGCTCCTATATGCTAGAAAATCCAAGGTCGAAACGGGCGAGACCATCGCCATCTCATGGCTTCCAAAACCCACAAGCCCTACTTTGACTCTAGGCAGTCTGTCGCAGAGCCCACACGAGGATGACGACAGAGTTGCTGCGGCAGTGTTGCTGAGGTTGAGCTCGAGCTTCTTGGCAGCGTGTCTACGCTCGTGGACCTTGAAAGATGGTCGTTAGGCCCTATTTTGGTGGTGGGGGGAGGGGTTGGAGTGGCGAGTGAGGAGGATGGGAAGGAGTTTGTGAGCAGATGGGTCTTCAGATGCTCCAGTTAGTCTTTGAACAACGGCCCAAAAGTTGTCGGTTCAGCTTGGAAGTCTATTGTGTTGAGGGAGTTTGTGTCAAACCCATAAGTGGGTGAGTTGATCATTGTAATGGAAGAACCTAAAGTAAACTTCTAGAAAGAGAAGGTGGGGAGGAAAGATAGAAGGGATGAAAAACAAAGAGGGAAGAAGGGGCTTCACATATGGGGGTTTCTTTAATTTGGTCGATCCAACGGTCGCAAATTAAGAAAGTGTTGTTTGAATTTGTAATGTTTTTGTTGTTTTGTGTGAGTATTTTGGGATTTTGGTGTGTTGCTATTATGGGGTGATGTGAGGTGGAAATGTCAGATATACGACGAAAGTCAAAACCGGAATCCAAAAATATAATTATTTCTCGTGAATCAGGCAGCTACAGACAGAAAGCAAGGATGAGAGAGAGAGATATCCCTATGAACATGATGCAGTTGCATTATTTTTTAGGATAATTTTAAGGAGATTAAAATTTTAAATTAAATTTGCAAATCAAATAATGTGTCACCAATAAAAAAACAAGCACATTAATTGACACTTAATTAATAAGCCAATCATCTACAACCATCATTTGGTTTGCAAATTTAGTTTAAAAAATTTGGTCTCCCTAGCATTACCCTATTTTTTAATGGGATGGTGTTAGATACATTATTTACTTAAATCTGTTTTGTAAACCACGTAATGTGGTAATTGATCGTTGAATTTTTTGCTCACCACCATAACTATAGTGTATGCTTACTATACACTTCATTATCTTACATGTGTCATTTAACTAACTATGGTGTCAAGTGATACAAGTGATACTTTGTTTTAATTTCTTTTATAGTGTCAAATTGCAACTCAAGTAAAAATTTATGCGAAAATTTGAGAATCTTCGTGTATAATCATAATGCCCGTTTGATGGTCTTTCACCTAGGGGTGGACACGGGCCAGGCCGGGCCCAAATTTGAAGGGACTAGACCAGACCCGGGTGCAAAGGAAAAGGGCCAAGCTGGGTCGGGGATTACATTTTCTTATATAGGAACGGGACCTTACCTGGCCCGGTTGAAATGGACCGGTTCGGGGCAGGTCCACGGGTCCTTGTTTTTTTGTTTTTTTTTTTCGAAAAAAAAAATAAAACCTGGAATTTGCACAGATTCACCGGTGCAGCAGATTATGCAATAGGAAACCCAGATTATGCAATAGGATGCCCAGATAATGCAATAGGAAAGATTTCGAAAAATTTCCAATTCCAAATGCACCCACTTCCTTATAAAATCTTGAGCATAAACATCTCCGAACAAAGCAGATCAAGACTCAGTAGATCAATACTCACAATAGAAACCCATATAATATAATCCACAAAAAATTGAAGCGCATAGCAAAATTAACAAAGTTTAAATATTTAGCAGGTCATTAGGTATATAGGCATCACAAGAAATCCATGATAAATACAAATAGATCTCGATATGAAAGCCTTAATACGAAGCTAAGAGTGACCTAACACACATGGAGAGATCAGTATTCTTCGGCCTTAGCATCCTCACTGGCGGCAGCAGCGGTGGATTCCACCGCAGAACTCACAATCTCAGACTTCATGGCACCGTTTTGAGCAGCGAAAGCAGCGGCGTTCCTGGACTTGACGGTGTCGAGCATGCGCTTGCTGATCTCCTTGGAGTAAACTTGCAGGATCTGAATCCAGTCTTCCTCGATGAGGGGAAGGGACGACGCACTCGAAACGGCGAAGGAGATGTGACAAATTGAGAAGATGGGTGATGGGGTGGCTGGGTTCTGTAAATCTGGGTCCCTGGGATGTCAAATCGAGACAGCGAGAGAGAGGTGAGAGAGAGGTGACAAATTGAGAAGATGGTGGTCGCCTGAGCTGTCGTGCTGTCGGGGTGGTGAAGGGAAAGGGACGATGCACTGAAGACGACGAGAGAGACTCGATCGACAGAGTGAGAGTGATAGTCGAATTCGATAGGTTGAGGACGAGGAAACCTAAAACCAACGATTCAGATTGGATGGATGGAGAGATGATCTCTTCAATCTCATCCGTCCATTCTAACAACAAACGGGCCAGTCCGGGTACCCGCGGTTCCTATACTTCAGGAACCGACCCGAACCAAAAATTTCAAAGGCCCGCCCTGCCCTGTTTTTGTGTTTACAAAATAGGAACCGGCCCGTACCCACCCCGAACCTTGATTACCCGTCCCAACCCACGGTTCATGTACCCATTTGCCCACCCCTACTTTCACCCTTTCTTTGCTTTGTGTACTTTTATGAAACTTCTGCTAAGCTTCCCATAAAGTGAAGCACAAGCATAATGCCACTTTATGATCTTCATATTAGTGGAAAGACTTTTACACTTTCTCATAATTAACAACAATGACAATTGTGGTTAATTAACGAGCGACTGGACTAAGTAAATAGTAGGATAATAATGTTGAGATAAACGAGAATAATTTCAATTTAAATGGGACAGTTTGATCATGGCATCCGGAATCGATTTGTCATATAAACATGCTATTTCTAGATGTATTCTTGTTAAAATTAATTTTATATTTGACCATATCCGATATAAGAGCTGACCTAAGCACGAAGAAAGTATAGTTTTTGAATTTGGGTCTATGAGGTTTTTTGGTTTGTTTGGGTGAGGGTTTCCACTTTGTCATTTAGGCAAAAATAATAAAATTACTTTCAGCTTTCTCACTAATCTTTCAATTCTCTCCCTTTTGGCTCGGTTATGGTGTAACTAGCATTAAACGAGTTCACGGCATCGTGTCGTGATTTAATAACATATTTTTTTGTGAAAAAAGTTTACACATAATAATAATAATCATAAATTCATTTTATGTAAGTCATCTCTTTCGTGATTTCTAATCTAGTTTGTTTACTTTACTCCTCTTCTTCTCTCTATGTGGGTAGTAGATTGCTTTGTTGGGGTAGTTTTGTTTTGTCTACTTTTTGACGTTTGTTGTTTTTGTGTTTAAGTGAAGCTCTTCCCTTTTCCTTTCACCGAACTCCCAATTTGCTCTATTTCTACTCCCTCTCCCACTCCTAATTTTCTTTTTCTTTTTTTCCTTCATATGAATACGAAATTAACAAGCAAGAAAATCATTGACTGGTTGAGAGTTTCAACGACATCGATCAACATTGTTTGATATGCATGTTACATGGAAAGTTGTTGATATGACAACAATACACGGTAACGAAATGGTGCCACACTTAATAAAGGCTAAGAAGATTTTCTGATAGCGAAAATCGTTTCTATAAAAATTTTAAAAGTGCTGATGATTAATAGATGTTGTGAAACTAATAATAAAAAGTCAGAGAAAGACAAAGGGCTCAGGCGTATAAGAATTGTGTCTTCACCCCTGACTTTGTATCTTTATTTATGCTAATCATGATAAGTTTTCTTGCCTTACAAGTATTATGAAGCCTATGAGAATTTGATCTCCAAATCCTATGGGGATTCTACTTCAAGTTTACACAATGACATTCCTAATTATAATTCTATTCACACAAAAATTTCGTCAGTTGTTGTCGTCATGATTACGGGATGGTAGTTGTTGTCGTCAGTTCTCAGCAAGTACAAAAATTGCTTATCACAAGTCTCTTGGTAGGATGCATATCAAGAGATAAAGTCTCACAAAATCGGGCTTGGTAAACCCAGTGGGACAAACCCAAAGTCTAAGGAGAAAAGGTGAGTTAATGCAGGATGCTGATGTTTCACAACTACAGGATAATCATTAACATGCACAAGGATATGACCAACCTCGAGTGGGTGCCTCATTAAAACCTCGTCGGGTTAGCAAAAACACAGTAGCAAAAAGTGCGCCTGATCGTAAGGAAAAGAGTACATTAAGATCATGCGAGTATGCTTCAGGATACTCCCCTTAAGTTTCATAAAACTCCTTAAGAGAACTACCAGTCATATCTGAAAGTTTATGCAGTCCAATTCCATAAGCAAGTTTCTTAAAGGTAGACTTTGGCAGTGACTTCGTGAAGAGGTCGACAAGATTGTTTTGAGATTAGATATGCTTGAGTTTGATCTTCTGATGATATTGTTGTTGATGGGTGAAGAAAAACTTCAGGGCATTATGCTTGGTGTTGTTGCCTTTGATATATCATTTCTTTAGCTAGTCAATACATGCAATGTTGTCTTCATGACTCGTTGTTGGAACATCAACGATGGAAGAAAAACCACATGAGAACGTGATCATTCACACGCCTCAACAAAAGCATTCATGTGATGCTTCGTGAAGGACTAGAATCTCAGCGTGATTCAAAGATGTAGCAGTCAAGTCCTGTTTGGTTAATATCCAAGATATTGCAGTGCCTCCAATAGTAAATGCATAACCCGTTTGAGAATGCGCACTGTGCAGGTTAAATAAATAACCAACGTGCGCGCAGGTTAAATAAATAACCAACGTGAACAATACCAACTAGGCAAGCATCATTCTGAAGTTAGGGGGTTGGATCCGTTCGACAATGTGTAGGGATAGAATAAGCCCATATCTATTGTACCCTTAAGGTAACACCAAATGTCTTTAAAAACCTATCTAATGTCTACATGCAGGTATACTAATGTATCTTGTCAAAATTTTCACAACGAATGAGATGTTGGGTTAAGTGCACTAAGCCAAGTACAATAAAGTGTCGATTGCAATTAGGTATGGAACTTCAAGTTCCAAGACCTCTTCATCGTCATCTTTAGGACGAAATTGATCTCTTTTTACATCTAGAGTTTGAACAACCATGAGAGTACTTGAAGGCTTCGCTTTGTCCTCATTAAAGCGACGCAACACCTTTTGGGTGTAGTTCGATTGGTAGACCAGAATACCATCTGAACAATCTAAACAATGCTCTATCTCAAGGCTACAAGATCTTTCCTCAAATTATGACTTTTGGTGTGCAACAGTTTTCTCAAGCTCCTCCAAAGTCTCAATGAGATTTATTTCATCAACGTGGACTACAATAATCGCAAATCTGGGATATGACTTCTTAATGAACGCGCAAGGGTATAACTTCTTATCATATATCCCTGGCTAATAAAGTATTCACTAAGAATGTTATGCCACATCCATCCAGATTACTTCAATTCATAAAGCAAACATATCAATCTAATGGAGAGAATGTTCTGTGGTCGGGAACTATTTGATCCAGTCAATGCAAGTCCTTCAGGACTTTCATATAAATTGTAATACTCCAACCCCCAATTATATGTATAATTTCGTTGTTCTCCAAAATGTTTATGAAATTATCAATTTAGTCCATATTTCTTTAACCAATTCAACTGCCACGTGGCAACACCCAAGCTATCTTTCTTTTTTTTCTCTCTTCCCTAGCCTTCACTCTCAGACATATCCCTCTCTTCTTCCTGTCTCTCTCTCTCTCTCCCTTTCCCTCTGCCCGTCGAAACCCTCTCATTTCTTCCTTTCTCTCTCTGCACCATGATCATGCATGCACACCCACATCTATTTCTGCTCGAGAATATCATCATCATCGTCAAACCTCGTCTCTCTCTCTCTCTCTTTCCCGTGGTTGTGAAGAGGACAGCGAACCCCGGAACTCTCCGACGAGATTCCTTGGATTTTTCGGTTAGGTAAGTTCGATTTTACCTTTCTTTTCGTTCTAGTGTGAAGTTTAGATGAGATTTATTAAGTTTATCTCGTTAAATTACAAGGTTTTAGAACGAAATCGACTCAGGGGGAAGGCACACCCATTTCTAACAAAACCGTGGGTATCGAAGGATTTTTCGGTCACCTCCGACCGTTCTACGGCAAACCAAAGGTAGTAAACTTCTCCTCTCACCTTGTACTTTATTTTGGTGTGTAGATCGGAGAATGGGACCTTTGGTTGCAGTTGACCGGAGCTGGGAAAGCTCCGGCGTGTATCTTCATCGTACCCAGGCCTTTCAGGCCGTGTTGAAGAACCCAGGCCCTATGGGCCATTCTAAACCCTCGAGCCTTAGGCCCTTTGCAACCCAGATCCATTTTCTTTTATTTAATTTGTTTTAAATCAAATAGGGCCTCTTGGGCTATTTTTTGATAAGGGCTTTAAGCCCAATCTCTAAACCTTTGGGCTTTAGAACCCAAGCCCTAAACCCGGTTCAACCCTAAGCCCAGACCCGTTTAACCTAGTTCGACCTAGACCCTGACCCGTTGACTGACCCGGTCTGACCATTGACTCGGTCAATGGTCAGCGTTGACTTTGACTTTGACCTGTTGACTTTGATCGGTTGACTTTTTAGAGTTGACTTTTCGGGTTTTCGTTCGAGACCTTTCCTAGGCTAATTTCGACATCCTGAACCCGTTTTCGACGTCTGTTTTCCCAAATTAAGTTGTTTAAGTAGAGTTTGACTAAATGTGCCCTTTATGTGCTTAGGGGCAATTATTGTGACGTTTCTGTCTTCGCTAGTGGCGCAGCTTTCGGCGGCTAAGTACTGTGAGTGGACCTCTTCTAAAATTGTCATGATTTTATAATTTAATTGCATAATTGAAACGCATGCCTTACGAGTTTATGAACTGATTTTATGTTAAGCATGTTTATTGAAATGTATCGTCTCGTGTTTTTGTGAGGAATTAATTGTTAGCCTATATTAAGCTATATTTTGATATATTGTATTTTCTATAAAAACCATGAACTGGTAGACTATCTGATGGATGACGATAGGATGCTAGAACATGTTTTCGAAACCCCCCTTTATAGTATAGACGATGGATGATTTTATACTATGAAGTGGTTATTTTTTAGAGGCGTAACCATTTGTGCGTACCTAGTGGACACTATGCCACCTGAGGTGAGGATCTGGTGTTGGGATTAAGGCCAGGAGAAATAATCCCTAGCCAAAGGCTGAGGGACACGGAGACGGGCATTGGACCGGGAGGGAGTTATCTCTGGTTATGGGCACAGAAACTTAGGCGCATGCAAGGGGCCGGGAGTATTATTATTCAGTGATCTTACTGGCAGCACACCGCGTTTACGAGACAATCTGTGAGATGATTCATGCTTCGGTTTTTCGCGATGTCTTTCCGCGATATATCTTTTGAGATGTTTATGGCATGCTAAAGTTTTCAGTAAAGCTGTCACTTATTATGCTAGTAGTTGTCAGTATATAACTATGGGGGTTAGTATGTTGATAACTGTTTTATTATTATTGTATATATGAACTTGGTCCACTCACCCTTGTTTTGCGCCCCCATTCAGGACATAGGATCAAGGCACATAACCCCGGCGTCAAGACACTTCTGCAGCAACATCTTCGAATCCTCTCGGTGTAGGACCCACATCCTTTTATTTATTTCAATTTTATATTAATTCTTTTAGTGCTCTAGTTAGTTGGATGCTCTGAACACGTTCCTAGATTGTTAATTCATTGTAATTAATTTCATAACACTTATTTATTTCTTATTCTTATTCTTGTATTCAATAAATGGTTTTCGTCACCTTCGGGTGTCGACCAGAACGTGTCTATCCCGGTGTTTTGTGGGACCCCGAGATCGGGGCGTGTCAACTATTGCTCAACGTAATGACTTGTATACAAAGTTACACTCACTACTTGCTTAGGTAGAAGCCTTTTGGAGGCAACGGGCCAGGGAAAATTGGATGTGGCTAGGAGACCTTAATACAAAATTCTTCCACCAAAAAAGCGACAAGACGCCAAAGGCAAACTGGGTTGCATGGGCTTTTTGATGAAAGTGGGGTATGGCATGAGAGTAAACAGGGAATGGAGAATGTCATTGTTAGCTATTTTACAAAATTATTTGACTCTGCTAGACTGGTGGTGATGGATAATATTCTTAAGTGGGTCCAACCTAAAGTCACGGCTACAATGAATTAGGAGCACCTATTGCCTTTTACCAATGAGGAAATCAAATTTGCTTTCTTTCAAATGCACCCTACAAAGGCCCCTGGGCCTGATGTTATGTCACTGGGGTTCTACCAGAAGCATTGGGAGGTGGTGGGGCATGATGTTGGCAATGGAGGTCTGTATATTCTGTCTACTGGTCATATGCTACGAAAGATCAATTTTACACATGTTATTCTTATCTCTTAGACTAAAGATCCTTCGATGATGTCTCAGCTTAGGCCTATAAGCCTTTGCAACGTCATTTATAAAATATGTTCCAAAGTCCTACGAATTGATTAAAAAAATCTTGTCGCAGATCATCTCTCCCTCGCAAAGTGTGTTTGTTCCTAGTAGGTTGATATCGGACAATTGCTTGGTGGCTACAAAGATTGCACACTTTATGCATAACAAAAAGTGTGGTTGGAATGGTGTGATGGCTTTGAAACTGGATATTAGTAAAGCGCAGGATAGAGTGGGGTTTCTTGGAGCAGATGATGCGGAAATTAGGATTCGCAGAACAATGGATTCAGCTTATTATGATGTATGTTTCCACGGTTTCTTACTCATTTAAGCTTAATGGGGAACCAGTTGGTTATATTCATCCAAAGGGTGGCATCCGCAAGGAGATCCACTATCACCATTCTTGTTTGTTATTTGTGCAGAGGGGTTTTCCGCTTTATTTGATGCATGGGAACAACAAAGAAAAATATGCGGTGTGTCTATTTGTGTGGGTGCACCAAGTATTCACCATTTATTATTTTTTGACGATAGCTTCGTCATCGCACGTAGCACTTTGGAAGAGTGTGCAAGTGAAATTGTTGTTGAAAAGCTATGATGAAGCATCGGGACAAGCCGTTAATTTTTCGAAGAGCTGCGTTACTTTTAGTGGGAATGTAAATGAATATGAAGGCCAACTACTAGCACATTGCTTGGGAGTGACGCGGGTTGAATACCATGATCGATATTTGGGTCTTCCGGTGTTTGTAGGGAAGTCGAAGAAAGCTACGCTTGCGTATTTGAAAGATAAACTATGGAAGACGCTAAATGGGTGGCGAGGAAATTTGCTGAGCAGTGTTGGCAATGAGATTTTGATAAAAACGGTGGCCCAAGCAGTACCAATCTACACAATGCACACATTTCTTCTGCCCAAAACCCTCTGTGAAGAGTTAAATAGAATTGTTGCCCAGTTTTGGCGGGGCGTGAAGCGGGAAAGCTGAAAATTCATTGGGTAAGTTGGAGGAAAATGTGTAAACCCAAAGGTGAAGGAGGGTTGGGGGTTTAAAGATTTATATGCTTTCAACTTGGCGTTACTTGCCAAGCAGGGGTGGAGGTTCATACAAAATCCCTCCTCACTTGCGGCCAGGTTATTAAAGCATGATACTTCCATTCTACTAACTTCTTACAAGCACCGATGAAGAAAAATGCATCTTACATTTGGAGAAGCATTGCTGAAGCCCGACTAATCATTTGTAAAGGGTCTAGATGGCAGGTGGGAAATGGGCTCAAGGTCAGAATATGGGGTGATAGCTGGATACTGAGAGAAAACTTTTGTAAGGTTTTAAGCCCCATTCCGCAAGGGTGAAGTCATGATTTAACAGTACAGAGTTTGATGGCAGACTTAGAGAGGCCTACTTAGAATAAGGGGTTAACTCATAATTTTTTTCTTGGAGGAGGAAGTAGAATTAATTTTAAGCATCCCATTGAGCCTATTCCAACCACCTGATTCCTTGATATGGATTGCAGAAAAGAATGGAAAGTTCACGACCAAAAGTGCTTATCATGTGGCGAGATCGTGTAGCGAAGTGTGTGATGATGTGCTTGGTGGTTCTCACTTGAATGCTGATATTAAGTTTTTATGGAAAGCTCTTTGGAAAGCCAAAGTGCCTGGCAAAGTTAAGATTGGCGTTTGGAGGTGTTGCTGGAATGTTATACCGACACGAGTGAATTTGATGCAGCGTAGGGTCTTAACAGAGGCAAAATGTTTGTTTTGTGATAGAGAACCAGAGACGATAGAACATGCCTTGCTAGATTGTCCTCGCTCGAGATCCATATGGTTATCATATGTGCTGAGACTTAGAACAGGCCGTGACCGACATGGTGGACTGAGAGAATAGCTGTCGAGGTTGGCGTCTTCTTTAGCAAATGATAGGTTTGACTTGGTGTTGGTTCTTCTGTGGAGCATATGGACGGACATAAATGCATATTTATGGAGGGGTGTGGCAATGAATTCAATTGATATTCAATGCAAAGCCCAAGCTTGGCTTTATGAGTTTAAGAAATGGCATGGGAAACACAGCTGCAAAAAAGTTAGTATACCTCAAAAGTGGAGGAAACCTGCAACGGGATAGATGAAGGTCAACTTTGATGGGGCATGGGATGAGAAGCATGATCAGGGCAGTATTGGAGTGGTAGTCCGTGATGCGAATGGAAACTTTGCGGCTGCAATGGCGCGGCACACTGGAGGAATCAAATCCCCAATGCTGGCAGAATGTATGGCTGCTCGAGAAGCTGCAACCTTTGCGCAGCTGTGGGTTGGGGCGCAGGTAGAATTAGAAAGGGATGCTCTGCTGGTGGTTGCAGCACTTCAACGGGATTCAGCAGCAAACATGGGTCAGTTTGGTCATGTCCTTGATGATACCCATCAGCTGATGGATAATATTCCTTAGGGGAAAGTTTCATTTTTCAATCGGGAGGCCAATAATGTTGCACATCGCTTGGCAAGGTATAGCTTGACTGTAACCAATTGTTTAATGTGGTTTGTGGAACCACAGGATTTGATTTTAGATTCTCTATTTGATGATAGTAATTCCATTTTGTAATTTGGTGCGGGACGCTTTTTTTCCCTTAGACCGGGTTATATCCCCGGCAAGGTTTTTATCGAGACCCTTAACATGCACTCCAATTTTAGCATTGTACGTATTCCCTCATTATTAATGAATATCATACTTCTTCTCAAAAAAAAATTGTGAAATACGAGGTCTAACAGTAACAGGTGTGAGATGAGATTTCTGTTAAAGGCATTATATCCATCTCTAGCGAGATTTTTGATCGATTTGAAGGAAGAGATGAGAATTCTTTTCTCTTTTTTTATCGATTTGAAGTGAGAGATGGAAACTGAACCAGATAAGTCGGGAAGGAAAACCTGCCTTCGGTTTAGGCATCAAATGTCATTGACATTGACCAAGAAAAGAAAAAACAAATAGGAAATTTTTTTTTTTTTGGTCAAAGGGAATTTTTATAACAAGGTCCAGAGGGACAAATTACAAAGACTCCGCAAGTAAAAACGAGAAATAAAACAACCCAAAAAAAGGGACGGTACAGACAAGACGCTACATATGCACATAGTGCATGAGTAAAGGTTCCTATCTATACCAAAATCAAAAAATTACATAGATTTCCAAAAGCTAAGCTCCAATTGTAGAGGCCTAAAAGTGACCACACAAAATAACCTAAAAATCCTAAACAAATCTTCGCCTGCTGCATACCCGGCCGAATCGGTGCATGACTCGAACCCATCATAGTCACTATGTTGGGGAAAAAGTGCCAAATCTTAGGATCGAAAGAAACCACACCAATACCAAACGCCACATTTCTAGCCCTCAGCCGATACCAAACACACAAAGGGCATCTAAATGCCCAGAACCAAGCTGTAACAAAAAAGGTCAGGTGGTGTAAACACCATTCTGAAGAGATACCAGACCTTTGTAGGGGTGACAACATATAGTTTTCTTTGACCGAAGAGAAGCACGAAAAAAGCAGCAGTTGAATATCAGAGTGCGCTACGAACAAAACTACAAAATAGAATATTATTAAATAAACGAGAATGTCGAAATGCTACAAAACCCTAACAGGCTAAATTGTGACTAACTTATTCTCAACTGAATAACAAGCATGCTATTTATAATAAACTAACCATAATCCTAAAAGGTAAGAAATCAAAACCCTAACGCTAACGGGCTAAGCCCAGAAAACCAAACATTCAAATAAACCAAAATACTAATATTTTCCAACACCCCCCCCCCCCCCCCGGTCAAACTCATGGCGGTATACGACATGGGTTTGCAAACAAGTAGATGCGGACTGACTCCGTTAGGCGGACAGACAGACAGGCTCCGCAACGCAGACAGACAGACAGGCAGGCTCCGCAACGTGGACAGACAGGCAGATGGCAGATGGATATAGATTTAGATGGCAGAGGACAGACAGATTCAGGCAGGCAGATTTCGTTTGAGCATGGACCTTGTCACTAAACGAACGAGATTCCTATAACCCAACGGCAACAAACAAGCAGACGAAAACTTCGACAATAATCACTCGAGTAGTCAACAATCCAAGCACTTAAGTGATTACTAAGCAGGCAACATCATACTTCAAACAAATCACATACTTCAAACAAAAATCCAACAACCCAATGTAGGCAACTTTATCTTCTTAGCCCTTTTTATGGGTCCAATCCAATAAAGTAGCCCAACCCAATAAAGTAGCCCAACAGACAAACAATGGCCCAAAAAAAACAAACCAAACCATTTTTTCCCTTTGCCCATGCGAGCCTAAAGCAACAACAAAAGATTCCCTTTTTTTCTCCTTTTTTTCTTTTCTTTTCTTCGGATTTCTTTTCTCCTTCCCTTCAACCTTTCTTTCTGGGCAGACACTGCAAAATCAAACTGAAGGTATGTGGCGCATTGGTGTCGCGGTAGTGTGAACTAGCAGCAACAAGAGAGTGGTTCTAAGGCAGCAGGTATAGCAGCGGTGCAAGACATAGGTGTAGCAGTGGTGCGGTGGAACGGTCGGATTGGGGTTGCAGGCAGCAGTAGCACGGGCTGGGATCTGGGTTGCAGGTTCCTTCGGTGCTGTGGATGCAAAAGGTTCCGCGATGCCTTTTTCAGATGGTGATGTCAGACGAGACGGAACTGGGTTCGTCGGAAGGCAGCGGCGTAGGCATGGCTGGGTAAGGTACATAACATGTTGCGGAAGTGAGGAGATGCAGCAGGACTGTTGCGACAAAGGTGGCAGGACTGGTTCACGGCAGATTAAACACTGGATAAACTCTTTTTTTTTTTTTTTGAACGACAGACAGGGGTTTAACCCAGACCAGAGAACGAGAAAAAATTCCACGCGGCAAAACTAGAAAAACAAAGACAGACAAACTCATAACAGAAACAAATCAAACCCCGAAGGATCAAACCTGCTCTGATACCAAGTTGAATATCAGAGTGCGCTACGAACAAAACTACAAAATAGAATATTATTAAATAAACAAGAATGCCGAAACGGCTACAAAACCCTAACAGGCTACATTGTGACTAACTTATTCTCAACTGAATAACAAGCATGCTATTTATAATAAACTAACCCTAATCCTAAAAGGTAAGAAATCAAAACCCTAATGCTAACGGGCTAAGCCCAGAAAACCAAATATTCAAATAAACCAAAATACTAATATTTTCCAACAGCAGCAAGCAAGTGGTGAGGTGAGATCCACCAAATTTGGAATTTGATTCGAAGTTTTGGAAGATCTTGAGCTCAAGGCCCCAAATCGCCCAAAAGCTCCAAATCAAAATACCATGAGCCATGGGCAAATAACCCGAAGATAATACTCCATCCACACCACCCCGTAGATGGTGGGTTGCTCCTGATGTGAAAATTAACTTAACACACAAATTTGAACCCTATTGATCTAGTATATGAAAGTAAGGATCGTTCTAGGCCGGGGATTAAAAGGGATGCTAATCTACCCAAATTAGACTCTAAAATACTAACTAGACTCAAAAACAGAAAACTAGACTTAAACAACTCAAAACAAGCTGATTTGACTCAAAACACACAAACTAAGTAATTATGACTCAAAACTAGACCTAAAGGGTGATTTGAACGAAAATTAAACTAAAAAGACTCAAATAATTTAAGGGGAATTGGTTTTGACGAATTTAAAAACTTAACAAATAGATTTGTAAAAACAACTTTAAAAGACACGAAATTGGGTGATTTGGATGGGTGAATGGCTAGCTAGATGGTCCTTCTCCACACGTGACACATATGCAACACAAATTGATTTCCAGTTATTATTCCGATAAACCATGAACCTCAACGCCCCAAATTAACCGTGACAGCACTTTTTTAACCATCAGATTTTCCTAAATTCATTGAATTGGACGGACAACACATCGGCAACCAAATTATTCTTTGATAGTTCCCTACATGAACAGCATAATAGAATTACAATCAAAGATCATTAAGCTTTGTGAAAATCATAAGCATTGACAAGGCATTCATGACTATGAACAGCATGACACTCCTGCCAGGAATTTACTTAACGCGATCGTGACTAGCAACCTCCACTACTTGTAAATATAAGTTTGTAACTATTAGGTGAAACTCCCTTATATTTTAGCATCAAATTCATGCATGCAAACTAAGTGGGCCCTCTTAATCAACATACAAGAATAAGTTTTCAATCAAACAGTTAAGCAAATTGCATTCATGATTTATGAAACAATAACTGGATGTAATCAACTCATATCACATATATGTTCATGGCTTTGAATTCTCCCCTAGCTAAAATGAGTTTAGTTCCGCATGTTTGCAATTAAACAAAGATAACTTAAATTAAACATTGAAAACAAAGGATAGAATACACCTAGAAACGCTCCAGCAATCCAAAGGTCTTCAATGGCAAGCACGGCACTAAGTTCTCTCCTTTCCTTCCTTGCAAAGCTGCGGCACAATGAGGTGTATGTGGTGAATGGATGGTGGATGAGTATAGAGAGGGGTGAATGGTGGTGTACTATGTATTTATAGGGCAAACCTACGGCTCCAGGTAGTTGTCAAGGAAAAGGATTTAATTACTTCAATTCCCACAATAACTAGGCCATCTAGAAGGGCAAAAATCAACAAGGAAAGGGATAGGTGATGCGGCTTCTAGAAGGGACAACTTAAAGGGAATAGGCGCCAGGTTTATAGGGCATCTAGAAGGCAGAAATCTTCAGAAAACTTAAGGGACATGCAGCACCAATGTAAGAGAGGAATAGGCCTTCTAGAAAGGGGTTTAAATGTGTCCTAAACGGAAAAGAATTCCCTCCTTGCAGCTAGAATTAAGTTAGGATAGGATAAGATAAGATAAGGCTTGGATAAGATAAGGATAAGATAAGGCAGTTTGGATAATGTTTCCTTCTTTTGAGCTGATTCCTTATCTTCAATGTCTTGAATTAATTTCTTCAACTCTTTTGCACATTCCTAGCCTCTCTTGAACTTCAAATTCGTCCATCCACCTTGCTCCATACTTGTGATATCCATTCTTGGCCCAAAACTGATCTAAAATGCTCTAAATTACACTTTCTTGCCAACCTTGTCATTTGAACCTACAAACACACGAAAATAGCTTAAAACACTCTAATAAACAATAACTAACTAAATAAATGAAAGAAAACATGATAACTAAGTCACATAAATATGCTCCTATCAGGTCCACCATTCCTTGGAGGGAAACGGGGCCACCGCAAGTGCGGGGAAAGACAAAAGGCCGATAGATGATGCTTCATCCACAACCCGGAGAAGGTGTGTCGATCCCCAGGTTAAGGACGAAAAAGGAGGCCATCGCAGGAGCTGGGTAAGAAGGGAAGGATCGAGAGAAGGAGGAGGAAAACAAGCTTGAAAAGTTAGCTGCCGCCAACCCCAAGCAGAAGCCAGAGGCTGGCGGCAGGATGGGGATGAAGTTTAGGGTTTTTTGTAGAGAGCGTTGATTGGTACGTAAATAGGAAATTATTATACACCCCCTATGTCAACATATTTTCTTTTTTAATTCCCCAAACACCCCTATGCCAATGGAGGGCAAACACGGTAGATATTTCAAAGTTGCGGTCCACTATAAAATTTCGCTTAATTTTAGGGGGCAAAGTGCAACTTATGCTAATTAAAAGCAACATCTTGACATTCAAGTCAACTAGCATTCCTTGTTGGTATAGCCATCCAATTGTGCTTTCAGCAACGCAGAAAAGAAATAAATTCCTTGCTGGTGCTTTCAGCAATTCAACTGGGTTTCCCACGGCGGAACCTGCGGCAGTGTTCCGAGGGGGAGGGGCGCCTCCATGACGGGAGGAAAATGGCAGCTGAGTTTGCAGATCAAGCAGCAAAAGAGGAACTTGAAGCGGAGTTTTTACTTGGGCTCTGCTGGTAAGTGAAGAATCAGCTTTTTCAGAATTTGGTTGGTTTGGTATACAGTTAATTTCTTTTTGTTCTTAAGCATTGAATGATCTAAATTTGCATTAAGAAATTAAATAAAAAGAAAGATAAAATGGAGCAACAAAACTACCACTTGCTCTGTGTACATGGATCGGTGCATCCCATCCTGTTTTGTTGTTCTTGATTCATTAGACAAGCGGAATTCGAGGAGCTAAAGCGGATTTTAGCTCCCCATGGGTGAAGATAAATGGCAATGTTTTAGCAACTCCGGCACCGGAGATGCTGTTTTTATTATGTACCCGCTCTTTATTACCGTCACCATCACCATTTAGAGCATGAGCGGTGCCAAAGAGTGTTAAAACTGGTGGTAGCGCCCCATTTGACACCCCAGCACCATATGGACTCTTATCGTTTGGTAATATGTTATTTTGTATAATTCGGTTTCGTAATTACAACCAAGGGGAGCTGATAATTTTCGTTTATTGGCAGAAAAGTGATGATCTAGGGGAAAACATTGGTTGTATCTGTCAGTTCTACGCCTTCATCTGCAGCTGCTACTCCTTTCAGACAATAGCAATAGTCAACCTCAATGGATTCGGAGAAATTCATGCCCAAGTTGCTCGATCTTTTGAAAAGAGCCAAGGCTGTGGTCAAAGATCCTGAGGCAGTTGGACACTTTGAACATATTGAAAAGAAGCTTCACCTCATGGAAAAGAAAGATTTGCTACCCAAAGTGAAGGTCTTTGATCAAACTTTGTCGAAGCAATTCACTGCCCTAGAACGCGGACTTGGAAAGATTATCTTGGGAGCTGAAATCACTTCCATCAGTAAAGAGGATATGGAGAATACCCTAGATCTCATGAAAAAAAATGTCGATCAGATAATTGATGACACAATCCCTCTGGTGGAGAAAATGACCGCCCCAGGACCCATTTCAGAGTCACAGGTGCATCGGTCTAAGGTCGATCAGTCAGGACTACATCAGAATATGTCACAAGAGTGGTCACAACTTGGCCTGGAGGATATAATTTATGAGACTCCTGCCATGGCTAATATAAGGAGGACTTATGAAGATCTTGAAAGCATGGATTTGAAGCTGTGCTTCCTCTCTTTCTCAATCTTCCCGGACGGTTCCGTGATGAAGAAGAGGCCTCTGATTTACTGGTGGATTGGCGAGGGCTTCATCACGTCCACCCAACAGAAGACAGCAGAGGAGGTAGGAGAAGATATATTTGAAAAACTTATGAGAAGGGGCTTGATTAATCAAACTGGCTCAAATGCATCCTCCTGTCCGTTTGTAAAAAGTTGTGTATTGAACCCTTGGATACGTCGTATGTTGATCTCCTTGGCCAGCGAAGCTAGGCTGTTTCACTTGGATTCAGGATGGCCAAGAATGCCATCTTATGATACCTCAACCTGTAGGCGTGCATGCTTAGTTTTTAATAATCAAATTCGTCAGGGTGATGATGGCCCAAAGGTGGACGATCTGTTGACTGTATTCAATGTCAATGTGCAATATCTTGGTTTGAAAAAAGAATGGCTTAATAAGTTGAACAAGGTTGCGGTTCTTCAGCTTGGGCGCTGGCAGGACTCGGCTACGCATCATATTGAGGTAGATGATGAAGACTTTGTGAACCAAGAAGATGTGGGATTTCTAAAAGGTTTGGGTACTCGGAATAAGCACTTGAAGTATCTTAGCCTCAGAGGAATATCAAGAATTACCCAACTCCCTTCTTCTATCCTTAATCTTATAAGCCTTGAGATTCTGGATCTTCGAGCGTGTCACAACTTGGAGACCATGCCTTCAGATATCTCCGCATTAAGGAAGCTCACCCATTTGGATATGTCGGAGTGCTACTTGCTTGAACGCATGCCCAAAGGGCTTGACAAACTCTCTTCGCTCCAAGTTCTGAAAGGTTTTCTCCTAGGGTCTTTGAAAATTACTCCCTGTAAACTTGGTGATCTTGCCAAGTTGAAGAATTTAAAGCGGCTCAGTATACACATGGGGAATGAGTCTCAAGTTCAAACGGGGCAACTCAACAAGTTGAAGGACATTTCATCTCTTTGCCGCCTTAAAATATCTTGGGGTGTGGTTTCTCCCGTGTTAAAAGAACAAATTGCCAGTGAATTCTCATTTCCACCGAATTTGGAGAAATTGGACCTCCAAGGTATCCCCCTAGCGCACGTACCAAAATGGCTGCACCCCAGACAACTGGGAAATTTAAAGAAGCTGTACATAAGGGGTGGAGAACTTTCCAGCTTAGATCATGGGGAGACTGGTGTTAACTGGAACGTAGAAATCTTGCGTCTCAAGTACTTGAAGAAATGGCACATAGATTGGCAAAAGTTGAAGGGGTCTTTTCCTCTTCTGCAGCACTGGGATTTGGAGGAGGTCCACTGTCACGAGATTAAAAAGGACGCAAGATGAAGAAATCGGTTTGGAGTGAAGCTCAAGGCTAGGAAGTAAGTAATTTAACGATACGATCCAGTTTGTCAAATCTATTTTCTACTCTTGAGTAGTTGATTGTTGTTCTACTGTCTCAGCAACTTTGTTGTGTAGAAACTGATTAAGCCTATAGTTTGTCAAGTTCATAAACCAATGTCTTTAGGCCAAGTTTGGGACTTGGGAGGGATTGATGCCAAGTTAGCAAGGGGTGGAGCACAAAATCTTAGATAACAAAAGTTGGTGGTTTTAGAGTCGTCGTCGTGAAACCGTGAAAATGAGAGGCCTTGGTGGTGTTGTTACTCTTTAAATTCTTAATCTAGCTTTGTACGTCTTAATCGTTCATATATGTAATCTAACGCTCATAATTAGTCGTGAAACTCTGATTAGTGCATATCATGCATGTTGGGTAAAGTTTCCATGAAAGCTGTTTTTGAGCAATTATTTGGTAATAGACCATAAAGGGTTTTCCCAGACGATTGTCTTACCTAACAACTTAAAAAGTATCACAAAAACTAGGATGTTGTTCCAACTGACCAGCCACCGAAAACTAATTAGTAGACTAATGTGGTATAAACTAGCACACAAATTAAACCCTCTTGTTGACAATTGTAGTAGATGTAAGTAGGGATTGTTTTAGGCCGAGGATTAGGAGGGATTGCTAATCTACTTAAAACTGACTCAAAAACACAAAACTAGGCTGAAAACACTTAACTAGACTCTTAGCACACAAATTAAACCCTCTTGTTGACAATTGTAGTAGATGTAAGTAGGGATTGTTCTAGGCCGGGGATTAGGAGGGATTGCTAATCTACTTAAAACTGACTCAAAAACACAAAACTAGGCTGAAAACACTTAACTAGACTCAAAAACAGAAAACTAGACTCTAATAACTTAAAACAAACTAGAATGACTCAAAACAGACTCTAGAGAGTGATTTGGACGAAAATTGAATTAAGTAGACTCAAAACACTAACAAATGACAAGTTTGGACAGATACTAACTAGTTTGACACAACAAAGTAAAGGGGATTGGGTTTTTGACGAATTTAAAGTAAAGACAAGTAAATTAAAGACTTAAACAAGTTTGGCACAAAATTGGGGTGAATTGATGGGTGATAGGCTAGCTAGAGAGTCCTTCTCCACACATGACACACTTGCATACAAATTGATTTCCAGTTGCTTTTCCAATAAAACATGAACCTCAACGCCCCAGATTAACCGTAAACAGCATTAATTAACCCTCAGATTTTTCTTAAGTCATTGAATTGGATGGATAACGCATCGGCAACTCAAATTATTCTTCAATAGTTCCCTACATGAATAGCATAATAGAGATACAACCAAAGATCATTAAGTTCTATGAAAATCATAAGCATTGACAAGGCATTCGTAACTATGAACAGCATGATACTCCTGCCAGGAATTCACTTAACGTGATCGTTTATAAGCGACCTCCAGTACTTGTAAATATAAGTTTGTAACTATTAGGTGAAACTCCCTTATATTTTAGCTTCAAATCCCTGCATGCAAACTAAGTGTCCATCCTCAATCGACGTACAAGAATAAGTTATCAATCAAGCAGTTAAGCAAATTGCATTCATGATTTATGAAATTAGAACTGGAGGAAATCAATTCATATTACATATATGTTCATGGCTTTGAATTCTCCTCTAGCTAAAACGAGTTTAGCTCCTCATGTTCGCAAAACAAAGATAATTGAACTTAAACATTGAAAACAAAAGATTGAATACACCTAGAAACGCTCCAACAATCCAACGTCTTGAATGGCAAGCACGTTCAAGGGTCTTCCTTCTTCTTCTTTATTACGGCACAAGGGTTGTGATGATGGATGAGTGGTGAATTCTGGTGGTGGATGGATGTAGGTGAGTTATGGTGAAGGATGGATGGGTGGTGAATTCTGGTGGTGGATGGATGTAGATGAGTTATGGTGAAGGATGGATGGGTGGTTTCTGCGGCACGCTCTCAAATATATATATATATATATATATATATATATATATATATATTTATATATAAGGCAAGGCAAAACCTAGAGAATTAAGGCTAGGGTGCAGCAGAAATAAAGGAGGAAAGGGAATTAAAGAAATGGCGCAAATTAATTATTTTAGAAAGATTTGCACTCCAAATCCTCAAGGAAAAAGGCTAAGTAAAATCAGAATCCAAGAGAGAAAGGGAAAGTAGGGTGCGGCACAAAGAATAGGAAAGGGGAATGTGATTTGTGGCACAAAATAGGAAAGGGAATAATCTCCCTTGTGCGGCAAGGAAGGGAGAGTGGGAAAGGTGGTGCGGCAAAGGGATCCTAGAAGATAAGGGAAAGGATCACATGGTTTTGAGAGGGAAAAGGGCAAGGGACACGGCTAAGGGGACAAGGGTTTGACTTTTTGACTTTTAAAAAGGCTAAGTGTTTTAGGAAAAGGAAAGGTATTCTGAAAATAAAGAAAGTTTGAATTTAATGTTTCCTTCTTCTAAACTGATTCCTTTCTTCAAAATCTTTGACTTAAGTCTTCAAGCACATTCCTAATCCTTCTTGAACTTCAATTTCGTCCATCCACTTTGCTCCTTGCATAAGCTATCCATCCCAAGCCCAAAACTGCTCCAAATTGCTCCAAATTGCACCTTCTTGCCACTTTAGTCCTTTGGACCTACAAACACACGAAAATAGCTTAAAACACTAAAATAACTAAGAACTAACAACATAAATGCCAAGAAACAAGCTAACTAAGTCGCATAAATATGCTCCTATCAAATTCCCCCACACTTAGCTTTTGCTAGTCCTCGAGCAAAACAAAAACAAACAAAACACAACCTAGACCTTCCAACATATACCTCAGGGATTTCCAATGCAACATGACAAGCTAAAAATCATTACTCACATAAATTTTAGTCATCCTTACCCTCGAGCATACTTAATCACAGTCACCATTCACGAGTTCGCATTTAATCCATTAAAACAACATTTTGAATGTAGTAACATGCCTTAGAGAATTCACTCAATTCCTCACAAGATATACTCTCTATTTTCACACAGATTTTCTGACTGCACTCCCTACACTAAATATATGTGAGCAGATTAATGTAAACATGAGAACTAATACTCACATATGTTATAACAAAGAAGGCACTTGCTAGAATTATTAATCAAAACATGTATATGATCTCATGAACGGAATGCTACTACTTAGAAGCGAGAACCAGGGATTCCATATGCTCATACCAATCTCAAACTCCACATATTGAAACACACAACACTCAAGATTAAAGTTTAAGGGTTGTAACGGGGCTAAGGGTATTGGCTAACAAAGAAAGGTTAAGGAGAAACAAAAGTTCTTAAAGAAATAGTAAGCAAAGTAATGAAATCAACACTTAGAATTCACTTTTGAATGCAGAAACGAACTTTAAACAAAAAGGGATGATTCATACAACTTTAGGGCCAGATTCAAACTTTTGGACCGTTTCTTCAACAACCAACACTTGTGAACTCTTTTTCACTTATTTTTCAACTCTTTTTCTTTCTTTTCTTTCTTTTTCACGTTTTTTCACTTACTTTGGCACACAAAACACAAATTTTGAAAACCCTTCACCCACACTTGTTTTTCTGCATATTGTAGATCAAAAGGAATTCCCTCTAAGTCATGCTTCACTATCCTTTAAGAACAAGGGTATGGATAGTCCTATACTAGGCTAGGTAAGGATAATGTGGGCTAACAAAGGAAATAGGCTAAATAAGGCTCAAAATGGGTTAAACCTACAAAACAAATGAAAAAAAAAAAGGGGTACGGCTGTTTGGCTTTGGTTCACTAAACAACTTCATCTTGTTTATGTGTTATGCAATTCAATGTCATGCTTTGAATGAAACGGGTATGAATTCTAGTATTTGGATCTATAATGATGAAAACGCATTCTAAGTAGCAACCAAGCAAAGAAATAATGAGATCATGCAACGACTTTAGAAAACAAAAACATCACAGATTACTAACTCTCTAAAAGAAGTATAGGCTCAAGTCTCTCAGGGTTGTAGCGTTAGTTTGAGTTTCTTCCTTCAAGCATGTTACAAAAACATTTTTTTTTTCCTTTTGTGATTACATGTGAATTTGTAAACAACAACTACAACTAAGTATAAACCAAAGAGCATATCAAACTTCCATCCATGTTTGTAACTTTCTTTAACAGTCATGCAATTAAAAACCAAATCCTCATTATTGTATTGGAAGGTACCCTAAGACACAAACAAAAACACAAAAACAACTCTAAAAATGACTCTTTTTGGCTTTTTCAAAACTTTTTTGGGAATTTTTTTTCAAATTTTCGTATTTTTCTGTTATAGGGCACATTAAAACACTTCAAAACATACTAAAAACACTTAAAAATAGTGAGTAACAACTTTAGAAATGATAGGTGATAAAATCCCACGAAAATCAATGAAAAACACTTTGTTTACCCCCCCCCCCCCCCCACACTTAAACCAAACATTGTCCTCAATGTTTCAAACATAGACTCACACATAAACAAACAAACAAACAACGAACTAATCATGGCAAAATAAATGCAATAAAGAGAAGGGTTTAGGAACGCAAATCTGGTTGTGGAGCCGGAGATTCCTAAGGCTTCTTTATTTGAATGCATGGGTTGCCTCCCAAAAAGCATTTGCTTTAACGTCTTCCAGTCGGACGTTACCTCATCTTAAGCTTCATTGGAGCCCACGGCATGGAGTTGATCTTTGAATGGAAGGTGATACTTGAAATGATCCGGCAATGGTTTAAATTCTAAAGTGGGTGCTTGAATCATTAACATCATGTTAGTACAAAATGAAATTGAAATTCGAAGAGGTGGTTTACTTGTGTGCTCCGACAAGAACTCAAGGACAAACACCACTTCTTTGAAAGTTTCAGGAACTTTGCACTTGGCCAGATTTGGTGTGAGAGTTGTGACTTGTCATGTGTCATAAAATGCAACTTCTTTGGGAATTGTTGTCTCAAGTATATCTTCTTTGATGAATTCTTGATATTCCCTAGCCACTTCTTTCTCTTGAATCTTTGGAAAGGTTTCGAAGATGTCTTTCTTTCCCTCTTCTTTCTTGGATTGCAAAAACCTGCGAGGAAAAGGTACATTTGGTGGAATAGGGTTAGAAAGAATTGAATTTGGACTTACCTTGGTTGTAGTGGACGGCATAGAGGGCATATAGGGCTACGGCAAGGATTTTGGGGCTAGGATAGGCTGCGTCAAGGGTGGTTCTTCCCTTACTGTGGCCTTGTTATCCTCTTCTTCTTCGACCAGCAGCTGTTCATCCATGTTTTGGCTTGGTTTGGATGTCTTGGGTTCATCTCCAACCTCCCTACCACTCTCCAAGGTGATAGCTTCAGCAATTTCAACAGTTGAGTTGGAGAGTTCACTTTGTTCTTGCATTTGCCTCATGAATTCCACGATCTCTCCCATTTGATTCTTCAATTCGCTCATCACTTGGTCTTGATTTTGTGCTTCCTGTGTCAATGAGGTGAGTAATTGAATAACTTTGTCATTCTCCAAAAACATACCTGAATTTGGTTGGGCCGAATGTGGCTGAGGCTGTGGTGGTTCATATGGCCTTTGATAGATCTCCTCGGATGGCTGCCAACATCCTTCTTGATCCTAAGTCAAAGAAGTTAGTGCTTGAAGAATTCCATCATAATCCATGAACGAACCTGAATTTGGTTGGACAGATTTTGATGGAGGCTGTGGTGGCTGTATAGGTCCTGAATAGAACTCCTCAGATTGCTGCCAATATCCTTCATGTGGAATTTGTTGAGATTCCCACCACATAGAGTTTGAATGATCACTCCAATCTGAATTGTACATGTTGGAAAACAAATTGTTCCCTGATTGATTATGATCTTGATAACCCCAGGTATTGACATTCTCCCAACCTCTTTGTGGACATAGATTTGCTTGATATTCTTGCCTATAAAACGCACCAAATCTAAGGACACTTTGCCTTATGGTCCTTTCAACATATTGCGACAACTGACAAGTAAGATTCGCCATTTGAGCTTGAAGATTAGCAATTGCCATGTCTTACTTCTCTAGTACCTAAAACAAAACAAAACAAAACAAAATCAGAAATCAAAATAAAAGACACTAACCTAAACTAAAAGACACGAACAGAAACAAAGGGGGATTAGCAATTTTGCTAATCCCCGGCAACGGTGCCAAAAATTTGATGTGATCTAAACTAGCACACAAATTAAACTCTTTGGTTGACAATTGTAGTAGCTGTACGTAGGGATCGTTCTAGGCCAGGGATTAGGAGGGATTGCTAATCTACTTAAAACTGACTCAAGAACACAAAACTAGGCTGAAAACACTTAACTAGACTCAAAAACATAAAACTAGACTCTAATAACTTAAAACAAACTAGAATGACTCAAAACAGACTCTAGAGAGTGATTTGGACGAAAATTGAATTAAGTAGACTCAAAACACTAACAAAGGACAAGTTTGGACAGATACTAACTAGTTTGACACAACAAAGTAAAGGGTATTGGGTTTTTGACGAATTTAAAGTAAAGACAAGTAAATTAAAGACATAAACAAGTTTGGCACGAAATTGCGTTAAATTGATGGGTGATAGGCTAGCTAGAGAGTCCTTCTCCACACATGACACACTTGCATACAAATTGATTTCCAATTGCTTTTGCAATAAACCATGAACCTCAACGCCCCAGATTAACCGTGAACAGGACTAATTAACCCTCAAATTTTTCTTAAGTGGTTGAATTGGATGGATAACGCATCGGCAATCCAAATTATTCTTTAATAGTTCCCTACATGAATAGCATAATAGAGATACAATCAAAGATCATTAAGTTCTATGAAAATCATAAGCATTGACAAGGCATTCGTAACTATGAACAGCATGATACTCCTGCCAGGAATTCACTTAACATGATCGTTTATAAGCGACCTCCACTACTTGTAAATATAAGTTTGTAACTATTAGGTGAAACTCCCTTATATTTTAGCTTCAAATCCCTGCATGCAAACTAAGTGTGCACCCTCATTTATCAATCAAGAATAAGTTATCAATCAAGCAGTTAAGCAAATTGCATTCACGATTTACGAAATTATAACTGGAGGAAATCAATTCATATTACATATATGTTCATGGCTTTGAATTCTTTTCCAGCTAAAACGAGTTTAGCTCCTCATGTTCACAAAACAAAGATAATTAAACTTAAACATTGAAAACAAAAGATTGAATACACCTAAAAACGCTCCAACAATCCAACGTCTTGAATGGCAAGCACGTTCAAGGGTCTTCCTTCTTCATCTTTGCTGCGGCACAAGGGTTGTGATGATGGATGAGTGGTGAATTCTGGTGGTGGATGGATATAGGTGAGTTATGGTGAAGGATGGATGGGTGGTTTCCGCGGCACACTCTCAAATATATATATATATAAGGCAAGGCAAAACCTAGAGAATTAAGGCTATGGTGTGGCAGAAATAAAGGAGGAAAGGGAACTAAAGATATGGCACAAATTAATTATTTTAGAA
This sequence comes from Heteromeles arbutifolia, assembly GCA_024362995.1. NCBI lineage: Eukaryota > Viridiplantae > Streptophyta > Magnoliopsida > Rosales > Rosaceae > Heteromeles > Heteromeles arbutifolia. The sequence continues at coordinate 24,099,649 of JANCRC010000012.1, forward strand.
AGATTTGCACTACAAATCCTCAAGGAACAAGGCTAAGTAAAATCAGAATCCAAGAGAGAAATGGAAAGTAGAGTGCGGCACAAAGAATAGGAAAGGGGAATGTGATTTGTGGCACAAAATAGGAAAAGGAATAATCTCCCTTGTGCGGCAAGGAAGGGAGAGTGGGAAAGGTGGTGCGGCAAAGGGATCCTAGAAGATAAGGGAAAGGATCACATGGTTTTGAGAGGGAAAAGGGCAAGGGACACGGCTAAGGGGACAAGGGTTTGACTTTTTGACTTTTAAAAAGGCTAAGTGTTCTAGGAAAAGGAAAGGTATTCTGAAAATAAAGAAAGTTTGAATTTAATGTTTCCTTCTTCTAAACTGATTCCTTTCTTCAAAATCTTTGACTTAAGTCTTCAAGCACATTCCTAATCCTTCTTGAACTTCAATTTTGTCCATCCACTTTGCTTCTTGCATAAGCTATCCATTCCAAACCCAAAACTGCTCCAAATTGCTCCAAATTGCACTTTCTTGCCACTTTAGTCCTTTGGACCTACAAACACACGAAAATAGCTTAAAACACTAAAATAACTAAGAACTAACAATATAAATGCCAAGAAACAAGCTAACTAAGTCGCATAAATATGCTCCTATCATAGACTTACACTTATCTAAATTCAACTAAATTTTATACACGGACACTAGACGCTGAGGTGCACTGACGCAAATTTTCGATATTTTTGGAGTTAATTTTTATTTTAATTAAATCCAACAAAAATAGGACAAGAACAAAGTAAATAGCTCGAAAAAGTAAATAGCTCGAAAATATAAGGAACTAACTAAGAAAAGACAAAGTGAATTTGAACAGTTCAAATATACTGCAGATCATCTACAAGCACCTTGAAAACAGTTATATGGAAAGAGAGGTATGAACATGGTTACGAAAGCTAGAACCACTTGCCAAAATCAATTTTCGGGTTAATAAAGAGGAAACTAGCATTTACTGTCATATAAAACCGTCGATTGATTCTCTCTATCGTGACTCGTTCACTGTTTCCGTCAACACCACATGTACACCATAATGTTCAAGCATCCCTTGTTCAATCTTTTAATAGGGGACAAAAGAGAGAGGAATGAAAGCACCTTGTTTGAAATCACAGTAAACAGCCTTTAAAACCCTTTTCCAACTCTTGTGCATCCAAGTTCTTCCCTATGAAAACAATCTTTTTTGTTCTTAGCTCGTTGGGGCCCCACAGCCGATCGGGTGAGCCTTGGAATATATCATGGACTCCCTGTTACCCCAATGGAAAAACATTATTACGAAAATATACATAAACGAAGATAAACATTGACTAAATTCGTTCAGAACTACATATCTAACTTCTTTATCAGAATCATCACCAAGAACTTTTGGCATGCAAGAAGAGTATCATGAGTAAACAATAATGCCATGATTCAACAAATGCGTTAAAAAAAGACGTCAACATTAGCAGCTTCTCTTCCCCAACTTAAATTGAACCCTTCCACGACAAACTCCCACTCCCATTCTACTTGGTAGTTTATTTACAAGTGACAATTGACCATTACTAATAAAGCATTCAGGTTAAAGTATCACATAAGACAAAAACAACCTTACCGGAGACCAAGGTTCAGAAATTCAAACTTTAAATTGTCCTCACAGGCAATGCTCGGGATAAAGAAAAGGCGATGCTTATTCCGATGAGAGTCTCATACCGATTATCTCAATTTCAAATATAGTTTAAGTTAATGAAACTGATTTCATTTCCTTCAAGGTCAAGCATCTACAGCCCTTAAAGAAACAAATTTCATTTCCTTCAAGGTCAAGCCTCTACGGCCATTGAAGAAACAAATTTCATTTCACTCAAGATCAAGCCTCTACAGCTCTTGAAGAAAAAAATTTCATTTCATTCAAGAACAAGCCCCAATGGCCCTTGAAGAAATGTTTCGTCTAAGAAATACACCTCAACGGCCCTTGAAGAAATTCATCTTCTCAATTCAAGAAATACGCCTCAACGGCCCTTGAAGAAATGTTTCGTTCAAGATCAAGCCTTTACGGCCCTTGAAGGAGCAAGCTAATTCAAGATCAAGTCTCGATGACCCTTGAGTTACATTCACATTGCAGGACTTCAAAACATGTTTCCTACATGTGACAAGCACATGCTTACAACACACCTTGAAGTGGGGGCATTTGTAGACATGTAAATTTCATTGCTTACAAATGATGCATTGCAAAGCTCCATGTGGCATATAACTGATCATAAACGAACAAGTCATCAATGACATGTGGCACGAATCAAGCAAAGGAAGTATAAAACTTCCCCAAAATTCAGCAATAAGGGAGAATCCCCCTTAAATTCGGCTAGGGAATCCAAATTGATCCTAAAACTGGAAAGAAAGCTAAAGCATCTTCATAAAACAAGTAAGAATTGAAGATTGCTCACAAAATAGGCAACAAGATCCTTAAATTTGGCCAAGGGAGTAAAATGGCTAAAATTAAGACGGAAAACATGCCTAAAATCATCCCAAAGGCAAGCCTTGAGAAGCCTATAAATACAAGGTCCTCCCACAAGCATAAGGGTCGAAAAAATCTCTACACAGAAGAACCTCTGCCAAACCTTTGAAGACTAATATGCTGCCAAAGCTCTCTTCGAAGAACATTCGACCAAAGCCGAAGCTTTCTCTCAACCAAAGTCGAAGCACTTCCTTGAAGAATCAACAAGCGCTCGTGCCGATTCCTTCAAGCACTACCTTTGCCGCACCCTTGAAGCAACGATCGTTTCAAGATCAAGTTGAAGGAAAATTTGTGAAAAACATGTCCATTTGAGCAACATCTATGGCATGCAATTAACAATTAAAGGCGGAAACATGCTTGTATACACTTAAAACAAAACATTACCCATGAAATTTAAAGCCTAGTAATTGGGTGAACCAAGACTCAACTCAAGAACAAAGTGAGTTGAGAAATCTTATACCTTTGTTGATTCCTCTTTGCATAAGCAAAGGCTAATCACCCAAGGAGTGGGCCTTCATTCCTTGCTTCTTAGCTTCATGGATTTCTTGGATGAGGATGGTATAATGGATTCTCCAAGTTCCCAAAATAGAGAACCTCTAATTTTTCCACACCAAGGAGAGCATTGATAAGGGGATGAATGACCTAGAGGAAGGAAGATTGCTAGCTATATTCCTCTAGGGTGGCCGGCCTCTTAGAGAGCAAAGAGAGCTTTGTGTTCTCATCTTTTCTCCAAAAGAAACCCTAATGAAGAAAATGCTATAAAGTCACATTTATACCTACCTTCATTGGAGTGGCAAACTTGTAATAAGTCCAAAACCCACTCCTTTACAACATGGCCGGCCTTAAGGGTTTATTGGGCTGTTTGGGCCTTTGAGAATCATTAGTCATTAAGTTGTTAGTCAATGAGCTTGACGTTCGAAGCCCATTGGGCCTTCAGGCCCAAAACTAACCCAAGGTCTATAACGAACTTATTCGTTTGATTAATTAACATATTAATTAATCCTAGCCATAAATAATTAAACCATTTAATTATCCATACTCATCTCCATTGTTTCTTCAATCTCTACCTTACTCGATGTACGATCCATTAGGTTCCTTTTAGCGAGGCAGTGGACGATTAGAACTCTTCAAATCAATTGTGAATTGAAACTTACTTTCAATTCTCCCTTTAGTGATTACACACTTTTAGGGCTTCCACAAACCATGAGTGACACCTAGCAGTATGTCATGACTACCCAAGCTAATCAGAAGAGGGGGACAACCTATTCAATTTAGGATTACAATGCAATACGGTCTTTCTCCAATACAATGACCACATTGTTTGGTTTGATAGTTTTTTCATGTCTACTATCCAATGTGATTCATTTACTTATATGATTACCTTGAATGTGATTTGGAACAACTTCCTAAATCTCATTCATACTCTAATCAGAGATTCTTAATCATATCATAGAGTATTCTCCCTCAAACAGCTTGAAGGTTAAAGATCCCTTGTTGCGCATTCACTTGCCTCCATGGCTAAGTGGCTTAACCCCAACTATGCTGTGGACACCCTCTGACGGAGTGATCAAAGACCTAACCACAAGACAACTATGATGCCTCAGGTCAAAGGACTACTTTGCATTATCCCAACCATGAGTTCTCATGTGACATGAGTATGAGAACTCTTTGTTGATCGTGTTCAATGGACTCATTCTCTATTGAGCACCTACATATTTGTCTTGGTGTCAGTCACACCAATGACTCGAGACCAGTTGCTCTCCCTAAGAGAAGACATAGCATGTACTGATCTTGACGGACTATCAATGCCCAATTGGCAATCCTATGATCAGGAACATTTAGGATATGTATACAAAAGAAAATGATCTCATGAATGTAACTTATTTAGATCACATTCTCCCTATTACATATTCCTCGGACTTATCGTTTAAGCATATAACATTTATATGAGACGGCTTAAAACAATAATCTTTGCCTTTTATATTAAACTAGATTAGTTTAACATATGAAATGTCCGTAAAGTATCATCATATGATTGGTTTTAGGGCACATTTCCAACACAAGTCGCCAAGACCCTTGAAGCAACGAAATCCCGCATCAAACATTACCTTTGCCGCACACTTTGAGGTGAAGATCATCTACACGTTGTTTTCAAGCTCAAAACTTGAAGCAATCGTTCAATCATTCGTCCGAGATCAAGTCATCACGACCCTTGGATCAACAATCACGCATGTACATCAAATTTGAAGACTTAATCAGAGGAAAAGTTGTAAACAGAGATTGTAACCTACAAATTCAAACCAATGCAAATCTACTTTGTACACATGTTCTCGTTTCATTCGATACAGAATTTTCGTGTTTACAAAAATATCAAAAGTTTATTCGATGTCAAAAGTACACAATTTTTCTAATCAGAGTGCATTTGGATAGTTTCCAGCATTAATAAAAACAAATGAGCATGTGTTTGGCAACCATTAAAATAAGCATGTAAACACATATATTGCGCTACTAGCAAGGTCTAAAATATCAATGATATCGGAAATATCGGTAGTCCAAAAACACGGAAATTTCGATGGAAATATTGGGATATTATCAATATCGATAAAAATTGAATAAAAACTATGAAAATTGTAAGAAAAACTTGAAAATTTTTATTGAAACTTTGCAGGATGTTTATTTAGTCAATTATCTATTAGTTTATCATAAAAAATTGGAAGGAAATGCATTGCATGATGGATTTAACTGATTTAAGTTGATTATATAGCGAGCTAGCAAACATTGTGTGTAGAAAATATATAAATATTTTAGCATATTTTCACAAAAGTATAAGTGATATGGTGGTCAAGGTGTTGAAGGAGTAAAATGGGAAGGGTTCGAATCCCCTTGGTGTTTTTTTAAATATAGAAATTTAAAAAATACGGAAATTTCGATGGAAATATCGATAACATCGGAAATATCGGTAGTCCAAAAACACGGAAATTTCGATGGAAATATCGAGATATTATGGATATTTTAGACCATGGCTACTAGGACCATAAGAATGAGTATTGAAAAGACCAAAAACCTATTGGATATAAAGTTTTTCCATTTGGAGTGCATTTGAACTGTTTTGGCATTAATAAAAACAACAAGCCTACTTTTGACACACAATGGAACTTAAGAAAATAAACACATCAAATGCGCTACTAGGACCACATGAATGAGTACTCAAATGATCAAAAGATTATTTGGTGTTAAAAGGACACATTTTTCTATTTGGAGTGCATTTGGACTGTTTTCGACATTAATAAAAACAAACGAGCATGTGTTTGGCAACCATTGGAACTTAAGCCAAAAATACACATACAACACGCTACTAGGACCATAAGAACAAGTATTCAAAAGATCAAAAGCGTATTGGGTAAAAAAAATACACAGTTTTTCTATTTGGTGTGCATTTGACACCCATTGGAACTTAAGCAAATAAACACATATAATGTGCTACTAGAACCATAAGAATGAGTAATCAAAATATCAAAAGCTTATTCGGTGTTAAAAGTACACAATTTTTCTATTCAGAGTGCATTTGGATAATTTTCGGCATTAATAAAAACAAATGAGCGTGTGCTTAGCAACTAGTAGAAAGAGCATACAAACACATATATTGCTCTACTAGGACCATAAGAATGAGTACTGAAAAGACCAAAAGCCTATTCGGTGTTAAAAATACTAAGTTTTTGTTGTATTTGCACTGTTTCGGCATTAATGAAAACTAAGGAGCATGTGTTTGACATACATTGGAAGTTAAGGAAATAAACACTTATAATGTGCTAATAGGACCTTAAGAATGAGTACTCAAAATATGAAAAGCTTATTGGGTGTCAAAGTACATAGTTTTTTCTATTCGGTGAGCATTTGGAAAATTTTCGGCGTATAGGAAAACAAATGAGCGTGCGTTTGACACCCATTGAAACTTAAGCAAAAAGAAAAACATATAATGCGCAACTAGTACCATAAGAATGTGTACTTAGAATATCAAAATCTTTTTTGGGTGTCAAAACTACATAGTTTTCCTATTCTTAGTGCATTTATACTATTTTCGAAATTACTAAAAACAAACAACTGTGAGTTTGACACCCATTGAAACTTAAGCAAAAACAACACATAAATTATAATGAGCTACTAGGACCATAAGAATGAGTATTGAAAAGATCAAAAGCTTATTGGGTAGCAAAAGTACACAGTTTTTTTATTTGGAGTGCATGTTGACTTCTTTCAGCATTAATATAAACAGACGAATGTCCATTTGACACACATTGGAACTTAAGCAAATAAACACATATAATGCACTACTAGGACCATAAGAATTAGTACTCAAAATGATCAAAAGCTTATTGGGTGTCAAAAGTACACAGTTTTTCTATTTGGAGTACATTTGTACTGATTTCGGCATTAATATAAACGAACGAGTGCGCATTTGACACCCAATGGAACTTAAGCAAATAAAGATATATAATGCCCTACTAGGACTAGAGTAATGAGTAATCAAAAGATCAACAACTTATTCGATTTCAAAACTACACAGTTTTTTTAATTTAATTGCATTTGGACTGTTTACAGAATTTGTCACATCCCGGCCCAGGCTCCACCACATCCCGAGCTCAACTCCACCGTAGCATGATATTGCCCGCTTTGGGCCCCGACCACGCCCTCACGGTTTTGTTCTGGGAACTCACACGAGAACTTCCTAGTGGATCACCCATCATGGGAATGCTCTCGCGCCCTACTCGCTTAACTTCGGAGTTCCGATTGAACCTGAAGCCAGTGAACTCCCAAAAGGCATCCTGGCCCGGGCCCGGACCACAACCCGGGCATGCCTCCACCGTAGCACAATATTGTCCGCCTTGGGCCCGACCACGCCCTCACGGTTTTGTTTCTGGGAACTCACACAAGAACTTCCCAATAGGTCACCCTTCATGGGAGTGCTTTCGCGCGCTACTCGCTTAACTTCGGAGTTCCGATTGAACCCGAAGCCAGTGAGCTCCCAAAAGGTCTCGCGCTAGGTAGAGATAGGAATATACATATAAGGCTCACATGATCCACTCCCCTGGACAATGTGGGATCTCACGGCATTAATAAAAACAAAAGATCATGAGTTTGACGCCCAACTGAACTTTAGAAAATAAACACATATCACTACTAGGACCATAAGAATGATTACTCAAAAGTTCAAAAGCTTATTGGGTGTAAACAATACACAGTTTTTCTATTTTCAGAGCATTAGGAATGCTTTCGACATTAATAAAAACAAATGAGCATGTCTTTGGCAGCCATTGGAACTTAAGCAAAAAAAAACTATAATGCACCACTAGAACCATAAGAATGAGTGCTCAAAAGACCAAAACAAATTTTAGTGTTAAAGGTACACAGTTTTTCTATTTGGACTATTTTCGGCATTACTAAAAACAAACGACTCGATTGACAACTATTGGAACTTAAGAAGATAAACATATATAATGCGCTACTAGGACTAGAAGAATGAGTACTTAAATATCAAAATCTTTTTGGGTGTCAAAACGACACAGTTTTTTTAATTTCAATGCATTTAGACTGTTTTGGGCATTACTAAAAATAAATGACCGTGATTTTGAACTTACGCGAATAAACACATATAATGAGTACTGAAAAGATCAAAAGAATGATCAAAAGCCTATTGGGTGGCAAAAGTACATAGTTTTTTAATTTGGAGTGCATGTGGACTGATTTCGGCATTAATATAAACAAACGGGTGTGCATTTGACACACATTGGAACTTGAGCAAATAAACACATATAATGCACTACTAGGAACATAAGAATGAGTACACAAAATATTAAAAGCTTATTGGGTGTCAAAAGTACACTGTTTTTCTATTTGGAGTGCATTTAGACTATTTTTGGCATTCATAAAAACCAACAAGCTTGCGTTTAGCAACCATTGGAACCGAAGCAAATAAACACAGATAATACGAAACTAGGACCATAAGAATGAGTACTCAAAAGATCAAAAGCTTATTAGGTGTAAAAAGTACACAATTTTTCTATTTTCAGTGCATTTGGATTGTTTTCGGCATTAATAAAAACAAACCAGCGTGAGTTTAACAGGCATTGGAACTTAAGAAAATAAAAACTTGTAATGTGCTACTAGGACCATAAGACGGAGTAATCAAAAGACCAAAAGTTTTTTGGATGTCAAAAGTACACAGTTTTTCTATTTGTAGTACATTTGGACTGTTTTCAGCATTAATAAAAAGAAACGAGTGCGCGTTTCACGACCATTGGAACTTAAGAAAATAAACATAGATAATGCGGTACTAGGACTACAAGCTCATTGGTTGTCAAAAGTAAACGGTTTTCTATTTTCCTTCCATTTGGACTGTTTTCATCGATTGGAACTTAAGCAAATAAACACATATAAAGGGCTACTAGGACCATCAAGCACTCAAAAGATCAAAAGCTTATTGGGTGTCAAAAGAACACAGGTTTTCTATTTGGCCATTTTCCCTATTTTAGGCATTAATATAAACAAACGAGAGTGTGTTTGACACCCACTGGAACTTAATCAAATAAATATATAAAATGCGCTTCTAGGACCGCAAGAATGAGTACTCAAAATACCAAAAGCTTTTTGGGTGCCAAAAGCACACAGTTTTTCTATTTGGAGTGCATTTGGACTATTTTCGAAGTTAGTAAAAACAAACGAGCGTGCGTTTCACAACCACTGGAACTTAACCAAATAAACATAGATAATGCGGTACTAGCACCATAAGAATGAGTACTCAAAAGAGTAAAACCTTATTGGGTATCCAAAATACATAGTTTTTCCATTTTCATTCCATTTGGACTGTTTTCGACTTTAATAAAAACAAACGAGCGTGCATTTGACAGCCAATGGAACTGAAGCAAATAAACACATAATTTTCTACTTGGACCATAAGAATGAGTAATCAATAGATCAAAAGCTTATTAGGTGTCAAAAGTACACAGTTTTTCTTTTTTTAGTCCATTTGGAATGTTTTCGTTGTTAATAAAAATAAACGAGCGTGTGTTTGACAACCATTGGAACTTAAGAAAAAAAATACATATAATACGCTACTAGGATCATAAGAATGAGTACTCAAAAGACCAAAAGCTTTTTGAGTGTCAAAAGTACACAGTTTATCTATTTTGAGCACATTTGGAGTGTTTTCAGCATAAATAAAAATAAACGAGCGTGTGTTTGACACCCATAAGAACTTAAGAAAATAAACACTAATAATGCGACTAGGACCATAAGAATGACTACTCAAAAGATCAAAAGCTTGCTAGGTGTCAAAACTACGCAATTTTTCTATTTGGTGTGTAATCTGGACTATTTTCTGCTTGAATAAAAACAAACGAGCGTGCGTCGAACAACCATCGGAACTTAAGGCAGTAAACATAGTTTTTCTATTTAGAGTGCATTTGGACTGTTTTCGGCGTTTATAAAAACAAAAGATCATGCGTTTGACAACCATTGGAATTTAAGCAAACAAATATATATAATACGCTAATAGGACCACAAAAATATGTACTCAAAAAATCAAAAGCTTACTGGATGGCAAATGTACTCAGTTTTTCGACTTGTAGTGCATTTGGGTTGTTTTTGGCATTAATAAAAACAAACGAGCATGCATTTGACAACCATTGGAAATTAGGCAAATAAACAAATACAATGCGCTACTAGGACCATAAGAACGAGTACTTAAAAGATCAAAAGCTTATTGGGTGTCAAAAGTACACAGGTTTTATATTTGGAGTGCATTTCGTCTGTTTTCGAGATTACTAAAAACAAAAGAGCATGTGTTTGACAACCATTAGAACTTATGAAAATAAACACATATAATGCGCTACTAGGACCACAAGAATAAAATACTCCGAAGATCAAAAGCATATTGGGTGTTAAAACTACACATTTTTTTTCTATTTTTAGTGCATTTAGACTGTTATCGGCATTAATTAAAACAAACGAGCATGCGTTTGACATCCATTGGAACTTAACCAAATAAAAGCACATAATCTGCAACTAGAACTCAAACGATCAAAAGCTTATTGGGTTGCAAAAGTACAAAGTTTTTCCATTTGAGTGCATTTGAACTGTTGCCGGCATTAATAAAAACAAACGAGAGTGCGTTTGACAACCATTGTAACTTCAGAAAATAAAAGCATATAATGCGCTACTAGGACCATACGAATGAGTACTCAAAAGATCAAATGTTTATTGGGTGTCAAATGTACACAGTTTTTCTATTTGAGTGCATTTGGACTGTTGTCGGCATTAATAAAAATAAACGAGCGTGCATTTGATAACCATTGGAACTTAGGCAAGTAAAAAGTATAATGCTCTAGTAGGACCCTAAGCATGAGTACTCAAAACCTCCAAAGCTTATTGGGTGTCAAAAGTACACAGTTTTCAATTCGGGGTGCATTTGGACTGTTTTCGGCATTAATAAAAACAAACGAGCTTCTGTTTGACAACCATTAATAAAAACAAACGAGCTTCCGTTTGACGACCATAAAAGGATAGAATGCGCTATTAGAACCCTAAGAATGAGTACTCAAAATATCAAAAACTTATTGGGTGTTAAAAGTACACAGTTTTTCTATTTGGAGTGCATTTGGACTATTTTCGGCATTAATAAGAACAAAAGAGTGTGCATTAATAAGAACATAAGCAAATAAACTCATATAATGTGCTACTAGGAACATAAGAATGAGCACTCCGAAGATCAAAGTTTATTCGGTGTCAAAAGTACATAATTTTTCTATTTTCAACCCATTTGGACTATTTTCGGCGTTAATAAAAACAATCGAGAGTGCGTTTGACAATCAATGAAATATTGTGTTGTGTTCCTTTTCGAGTGCACATATAAAGATAGTATAATGGCCCAAGTAAAGGTGTCGAACCACAGGGACTGACTAGATCTCTAAAAATTACTAGCTTTATGTGAACCCTAACTAAACAATGAAACTAACAAATTGAGTTTGGATTTTGATTTGAAAAGTAAAGTAACTTAAAATGCAAGAGAATGTAAATATGAATAATAGAATGATTCAGAAACGATGGGAATGGAATTAGGGATACCGATTTCACCATTACAAGCCAATTCCATGAAAATTAAGTCAAAACGCATTCAACTCTCCAATCTGCAACTAGGGTTCGTTTTACTTTTTTATGATCATCCATTTGATGTGTGGTTGTGATCAAGCACTCCTAATCTGCAACCTAGTTGTGATGTTCAACTTAGATTACCAAATAAGAATACATTAAGAACAAGAAAACTTCAAAGAACCAAAGAAATCACATGGCAGGATATATGCATAGCAGTTTCTTCAATCATTCACATGTCTACCAAGATTAAGCATGATGTGTACTATAACCTTGATCAAATAATTGATAAGCAGCCCTAATGGTGATCAAACATTAAGATTAACAAACAAATTAAACAATAAAATCAGTGAATGAAACAAGAACACAGGTTGGTGAATGAAATTTGTTTCTTCAAGTGAATGATTATAACACTACTCACCTGGAAGACAAATCTCTCATTCATTCCTTGAACAGATAGTAGACCTTCCATGCGATATATGTCCTTGCTTCGTTCCAACAACAGCGTACCAAGCCATATGTTAGCCTGAATTAAATTAAGACGAAATCAGTAGTCTTTGCCAGGTTTTCTTTCATACAGTCCAGACAAAGACACTAAATGCAACTGGCCATCAAATGTGTACTTGTGTCATTCAAAGGCAACAGGTAAACTAAAAGACAAAGGAGGCAATTATCATATATATTGCAAAACAAGACGAAACAGAGATCCAACCTTCTCAAGATCTAAGCTCCCTTCACAAACTATGCTGACAGAAGAAACACCAGGATCATGAACATGATCATGGGCGTGGTGATCATCATCATGATCTGCATATCCGTGTCAAACGTGTGGATATTATTCCATAAATCCATATAAAAAGTAGTAGTAATGTCAAATTACAATTTTAGTGTAAGATTGGAACTCGTAAAGCAAAACAAAATATTATCCAACTGGAAACCAAAACTAAAGCAACAATATGAGTAACCATGTCAAAAAGCAAATAAAATAAACTAATTATCTATTTGAACCAAGAAATGCAAAATGCATGAGAGAAAATATAGGATAACTGGAGTAGGAGGGAAAAGGTGAGCTGCTGAGCAGTCAATGAAGTACAGTAAAATCTATCCTTGACACTTCAGTACTTGCTACCTTTCTTACAGGAATAAAACAGGGAAAAAAATGGTAAATAAATTGACAGGGAGAAAGAGAAAACTTAAGATATCTAAATGGGCAAAGTAGACAGAAAAGTTGTGCTATTTGGACAGGAACTCAGCTATGTTTAGTTCCTTAAACCTTTCTTAGTGCCACTTCCACAAGGACTGAAACCGCAGCACTCACAGATTTAGGGATGCCGGTGCAATTTGGAGGCACTTATGTCATTTCACTCTTTGCAGTTAAAATTTCTACCCAAGGCAGAAAAAGACACTTAATAATCACTTCTTAAGAACTCCAAGTTAGTCATGCTTCTTGCCCCCAAGTAGGATTTACATTACACACTGAAAACCCCATCGAAAGAAATGCATTTGAAAATATGGAAACGAAAGAGAAAGATGAAACCAAAGAATACTGAAGCCTCAAAGACTTGATTAAGCTGAACTCAAAGTAAATGAGACTGGAGAAGATATTATTTTATGGCAGAGCGGATATCTTCTTTTGTCCTTTTAAGTGTAGAAGATATCATTATGATCTTAAGTTCTAACAAAGAAAGAAATAGTTTATTGTCGATATCGTCTGTAAAGTTAAAACAAATTCCTCATTACAGGAAGCTGAGCAACCTCCGAGCTTTGCCTAATTCTATGGCACCCATTGTTAAGCATCCATGTATCATACCCCATAGATGTATAACTGGACCCACTGAATGCCCTCCCATTTGCACCCATATGTTCTAAAAAATTCTGTTAGTAGGAAGAAGATCTATATATCTGCAGTAAGCATACATAGAGATGTAATGTAAAGGTTTCAGCAAAGCAGATGACTCGGTTCCAAAGTGATGCCATAACTTAAACCTGCAGCTGAGCTTCAAAGCTAAAACATAAACTTACCACCCCGCCAATAATTTTCAAGCATACGCTGGATACCTAATAGTAATTGTTCTCAAACTCCAAGAACACCAAAATTCCAGAAATGCACTTATGTGTGTGCAACAAACAGATTGTGAGGACTACTTAGCTTTTATTTGACAACAGACGAACAAGAGTACCCACAAAGCCATCATCAGCATGTTCAATGTGTAGAAAAAATAACATATATTTCTCAGTGAAAACCTTGTAATTAGTTATTAGAAAAAAATATTTAACAAGGCACCATCAAGATAAAAAAGATGTACCATGGTTGTGATCATGTTTCTCATCATGATCGTGTTGGTGATCATGGTGATGCTCATGATCTTCCTTTTCACCTTCATCGTCAATAGCACTCTCTATCCTGTCAAGATTATGGCAAAGATTAGGATATATAACACTCCAAACACAGGATTTGGTGTGAAATTATGAAGAATTGAAGCATGTTCTGGAGCATTATACATACAGTGTAACGTCACAGGAACAAATAAAATTAACATATGGGAGAGTAAGGGCTTCCAAAATAATTAACTTTTATAAGTATAACATTTATTAATCAGTAACAATGGGTAGACAAAGCATGTTCAAAAGCAGTATACAAAGGGAGATTAGAAGAAACGCAAACCAGAAAAATGTAAAGAAAATGAAATTAAAATTCCATCAACTATCCAAGGCACATATGAGTGAAATTGTAGACAAAATATGAGTAGTCTGCTTACATCTGCTACTTTTACAAATAGAATCATTAGTCCCCTCAATGTTCCTACTTTTAAAAAGAACATTTACACAAGCGCAAAGATACAAAAATTCAATTGATATTGTTAGTTTAATGCCCAAAGATAAAGGCATAATTTGCGGGGAACTTCTATTAAAAAATTATACTGTCTTTCTTTTCACATGCAAATTGTGCAGAACAGTTAGAACAATTATGCATCATCTTGGAGAACCTATTTTAAAGAAATTGCAGTAATGTCCACTAAGCAGAAAAATTACAGGACAGAATTGTCTAAACCCCACCAACAACAATGAAATGGGTGTGATAGATTACCTCTATAAATGAAATCCACCAATACCAAGAACATAATCCAGGTTTACTTTTCCAAACTCTGTCTGCTTCAGTTGAGCCATGCGACTGATTTTCTATTTCCAAGACAATACATTCGGTTCAATAAAATAGTCATTATTAACAAACATGATGAAAGGAAAGAAAAATCACATGATGTTCAATATCTACCAGAAGGGCCAAACACATTCTGAAAATTAAATATTTCATGCACCCTAATCCATGCAAACAACACGTTACAGAACAACTTCGTACCCGTAGTCTCTATGACAATATGATCGAACTTCCCTTTCTTCTTATTGACCAAGTCTGCAATCATCCGCACAAGATCACCCCTCACAGTGCAGCAAAGGCAACAATTATTCAACATAACAATATCTTCGGCCCTAGTGGTTTTCGCAGAAACCAAAGAACCATCAATGTCTATCTCCCCAAACTGCAAGATAAACACAATCTCACACCTCAACATACACAACAAAAAAGGGCAACAATAATAACAATAAGCTGCAAAATCCGAGCCTCATATATGGTTAGCAATTCCATTTCACAAGTGCATTTCAGTAAACAATGAAGATTAATGCGGCATCCAAACAATGAAACTCCGATCAAAACCGGCCGTAAATTACCAAAAGAACATCGAACCTTTCCGGAGCCCAGGAATCCGGTGATTATGGTGGCGGGGATACGATTATCAGGCTCAATCTGGGTCAAAACGTCGGAGCTCTCGCTTTGCGACGTCGTTGCACTGCTCGCAGCCGCAGTGAATCTTCTGTAGCCTCGGTTGGGTTTGGCGACGAGAGCTCGGCGAAACGACGACGTCGAGTAGCGTAGGGTTTGGGAATGTGGGAAAGTCCTCGGTCTCCACGTCAGGGGGAATAGGGCCGCTGCGGCTCCGACCCAGGGGAGTTGGGTCGAGCGGCGAGAAGTTAGGCCGATAAGGGTCGTGGCGAGGTCCGCCGAGATGGAAGCCATGGGAGCGAAACGGCGTCGCTCTGGTAGTGGGGTTCAGAGAGAAAGGAGGAGGTGAGGGGTTTATGTGAGGTTTGAAGAGTGAAGAGGCGATGGTACCAAACCAGTACAGACTGGTACGGCCAAAACGGTAGTTCAGGATTGTTCTGTGTTCGCAATTATCTGCCAATCAGAGCCCCACGCGCTACATTTTCTTTTGTTTCCCTTTTGGGCGGTTTTTTATTTTATTTTATTTTATAACAAACAATATTATTTATATTAATGTAAAAATATCGATGTATTAAAAAAAATATATTATTACACTAAGAAAAGAGGGTGGGCTTAGCCTCACAATTGGTTAGTAATAATACGGTTCAAATTCGCTTTTGTCGAGAATCGAACTTAAAACCTGTCACTTACAAGTAAAGAGAAATACCACAAGATTGTAGGACTAAGTGGCTCTTTTGGACGGTTTATGTTTTTTTTGAGAAAATTTGATATAAGTTCAATTTTTGAGCCACTTTTTGAGGAGGACAAGGGCAAGGCAAAGGTAAGGGCATTAGTGCCAACTTATTTGAGGTATCTAGTCTTATGATTAGTGCCAACTTTTTATAATCTTCGTAGATACTGAGTATGCCTTTTGTTTTGCAGGAGCATTGTTGCTTATCACCATAATTATAGTGTATGTTCATTATGCATCTAAATCTTTTGTCATGTGTCCTGTCATCTAACTTTAGTTAACTTTCACCTAATTTTAGTTAACTTTCACATTAAATGTTACTTTTTCAATTGTGAAAAAATATTAACCAAAGTTAATTTAAAAGGACACATGGTAGATGATTAGGTGTTTGGTTGGATATTGATTCTGCAAAGCAACGGGACACTTGAAATTTTAATTATAAAGGTTACTGTCATTGTTATCTTTACTTGTCACATTCTTGTATGGGAAAGCAGGGTTGACAGGATTGATCTCTTTAAACGTACGAGATTGTCGTATCACAAATTCTGAAATCTCTAACATTGGAGTCCTGCAAGGTAACAGCAAACGAAACAAGGGAGCTCCAGTCAACTGACCTTCCAAACCTGGTAAACTCCCGGCCTGAATAGTTCTGGAGGCAATCCAAGTCTGTAACATTAAGCTTCTGGCGGCATGGACAGACAACTGTGTGAAAACATTGTGGAAGGAGAACATCTGGTAAATTGTGTATATGGTCGGAACGCAGACTTGGGTTTCCAACTGTTTCCAAAACTGTAGGTTTAGTAGTTTGCTCCGTGCATCATGTGAAGCTTTCTTCCAACATCGAATTGTCATGGAAGAAAATGTGGATAAGCTTCCTACGCGCGGTGTTTCCTTCCTTGTACAGTATCTACAAAAATAGCATCCTTTTGAGTAGTTAGGAGATTTTTGTCGATAGTTTCAGTTTTGTTTCTTAATGTGTCCAGGACTGTCACCTGTGTACTGAAAACTTCTCGATGGTTTCACCGTGATACTACTGTAAAACCGCTTTTGTCTTCGTTTCTTTGTAAAATGCTAATGGAGCAGATCGTGAAGTCACCCAAAGACGATGCTAATTCGGAATAGTTAGACTAAATTGCGGTTACAAGGTGTGAATTTGGTCGAATTGAGGCTTACATTTGTTGTATAAATCCCTTGAATTGTAACCATGATTCTATTTTAGCTGAAACGATATTGTATAAGATGACTGATGAAAACGTACAGCGAGTACCACCGGAAGCCAAACTGGATAGGTGATGATGGAACTGCACATAAAGTCATCGAATTACATTCATTCCTCGTCTTATTCTCGTCGTGCAAAAGCGGGTAGAAAGAACCAAAATCCTCGGTATTCAGCCATCGTACTACTTGCGTAGTAGCCTATTCTTAAACTCATTGGGGTATTCCCCGCTACACTTCTCATTGTTTCAAGTCACATTTCAAGGACGGCCCTCGGTATTCTCTAGTCAGGGCTTTCTTGCGAACCAAGTACTTTCCTTGGCTAACTCCAATCTTTTGCAGGTCAACTTTGGTGGTGCTATGGTTTATTTTGGCGGAGTTTGCCTTGGGGATGTAGTCAGATGGCGTACTGGGAAGTTGTGGCTACAGCACTGGAGACTACTCTGTTATCGTTTTGGTTTCGAATCAAAACCGAACCATAAATAGAATAATAGGGTGAGTTTGGCACATGAGGCAATCAAAATGTTGGTGTCGTAAGGTAATCGAAATGTTGGTGTCTGGAAGGTAGTCGTCGGAGAGAAGTAATCCGTTGCACAAGCCCATGATTTGGAAACACTCGTTGAAGCTCTGAACTTGAAGCTCTGGCTTTGAGTGCTGTTGGAAGGGGTCAGCCTAAATGTAGAGAATAGCGCTCGACTGTGGGGTCCTTGGTGACAATCTCATTGCTGCTGTCCCGTTGGTGTCGTATTTCCTTCGGCTACACCGCTTCCTTTTCCCTGCACCCACCAAGTTCGTCGGTGCTACAACGTCTCTCGGCTCCCACCTGCTTATGCTTTACTCTTTTATACTCGTGTTTGCAGAACTTGTTCTACAAGCTTTTCTTCTGTTCGAATCAGACCGGGTTCGTTGGAATGTAGTAGAAAGATGCCGACGGGACATCAAACTCACTCTCACCACCCCTTGAATTGTACTTGAAAACAAGAAAATGGTAAATCAGCAGCAAGTGTTGTCACGCCCCGATCCCGACATACGTTCTGGATCGACACGTGACGTCATCAAATACTCGTATCTCAACATACCTCGCCTTCGGGATATGAATTAAAGCATCACTCAAGGTCCAATTTGTGTAGCAAATTCCGTATACTTTATGGCTACATCTAACCTCCTCATTAGACTGCTTACGTACCCTCAACAGGGATCAAGCCATTCGTAGTTCGTCATTCATTACACTTCGACGTTTATCACAATACGTTCAAATCGAAAAGCATAGCATTCCTCAATCAATTATTAGAGCTTAACAAGCATGAATTACTAGATTCATAGCAACATAACAAACCCACATGACATTCAAGGTTTCCATTCCATCCATCATATAAATCACTATGTTTTCAACTTGATACCTCCATCCACAACATTAACATATCCAATAACCAACGAAGCACAATATTGTTCTCAAGCCACATTGATCACTAAATAATCATAATCATAACAATCATATCCAATGTCATTCCACAATCCCGTCAATTAATCCATTCATGAATCAAGGATGCATGATCTTAACATTTAACTACATTAATCAATCAATGAGATAACATACCATTTCACCAATTCAATTAGAGAACTCTATATAATTCCTTACTTGGGTTATGAGTAATAACATGGTAATTCTAATTTGTATTCACAAGATCTATTATGGGTAATTCCCATTCACTCAAATTTAGGATTCTAAGATAACCTTACGGAAATAAACAAGAGCATGGATTCCGGACCACTCAACGGAATCCAACATTGGGTTCCAGACTACTCAACGAAACCAAAATATCAAACGGTTTCTCATAATTTACCCAGACCTGTCATAGGTAAAATCAGTGCCTACATCAAGGGAATGGTGCACTGGCAAATCAGAACTTTGTTAAGCTGCGAAGCTCGGGTGAGTGTCAATAATACAATTATGTGATATTCAATAAAAACATGCCATCAATCCCGATCTATAAACATCAAGTATAGAATCATGCTTTATGAAATCATAATCAAGTTGCTGAAAACTCCAAAGGAGTCACCCAGACATGCAACAGCTTTTCTAACTCAATTCACAAGATTCTCAAAAAAAACCATTGTTCATATGTACATTAAAAATTAGGGTTAAAGGGTCGCAGTTCGACCGAAGCCTACATAAGTAACCAAGTAGGCAATGACCCCCCAATGCGGATTAACCAAGCAGAGTCACCCCTAAGAAAGTAACCAGGTAGGCAATGACCCCCTAATGCGGATTAACCAAGCAGAGTCACTCCTACAGCTGTTAGGAAGTGATCACCCAATGCGGATTAACCAAGCATGATCACTCCTAAGCATATATGGCCATAAGGATCGCCCAACGCGGATTAACCAAGCGCGATCCATATATAGTATGGTCTCCCAATGCGGATTAACCAAGCAGGACCATCCATGTACCACTACTACATGGTGCAGTTAGATCAACACAAACCACTTACCCTTAACTCATCTACTATGATTACTTCGTAATCACCTGCACTATCAACTTCTCATGACCACTATCTTATCATACAAGCATAAAAGTTCTACATAATACTCCTAATAAGATTCTAGGATCACATCGTCATAAAAACAATCATACACATCATACCAATCATACTTATCTAACCACATTTCATAAACGTTTCCAAGCTACAGTCGGATCACAATTAATAAACATAGATCGATGCTAAAAATAAAAAAAACAATTCAATAGAAAGCACAATTAATAAACATGTATAACTCAATATGGTGCCACTAATACATATATCGAGACACACATCAACTAGGAACGACACGTCATCGTGATGAGCCAACTAAGCTACATCAAGCCTCAACAACAAACTGGAGATAAACGACACTCTAGATTAGAGCACGTTGACTAGAGCGTCAATCGTCGATAAGGTAGGTCCATTAAGGTCAACAATCTAAGGTTATTCAAACCAGAAGATCCGCACATCGAATTTCCGATTTGTAAGTTCTCAAAGGTCCAACAACTGATAAATAGGGTATTCACAAAATTGTACGATGATCCAACAATCGGATTGTCGTCAATCACACAAACAAGTGGTGGTCCAATTTAATCACCACACCAACAATTGAATTTCAGGAAACCGAGCTAGACATAGATTCACAGGGTCACTAGAAGGTATTTGGTACTTAGACAACACTTGTGGACGGTCCCACGCACCGCCACACACGGGATAGTCAAGGTGGAAGGTTTAGAAAACCCGAATTTTCAACATTAACTAAATAAGCTCAAATTTACGTGGTAGTTAGAGCTCAACAAGAGAAACATTTTTCACAACTAGGCCGATGATGAATTCTAACCGGAAAACCGTCCAAATTCACCGAAGAATACCGGATTTCTAGGGTTCTAAACACCCAACTCTAAAATGAATACGAAAGCACAAACTAAGCATACCAACTTGAAGATTATGAAGAGTAGATAAAGTTTCATACCTCACTCGAAGGAAATGATTGCCGGAATCACTAGAAAAATGATAAAACCGTCGGAATAGTCGTGGGCTTTGTGGCTTCGAACTGCAAAGATGGAAAAGCAAATGGGAAATCTAACACTACAGAGATGTAGGGCTCGTCCAGAGCTTTCCATAGACACCAAGATCACCCAAAACAGAGCTCGGACAGAAAAGATACAAGCGGGTCAAGTTGGTGGGTTAACGGGTCCAATCTCCCCCAAAACGGGTTAGAATCAGACCCCTTCCCCTCCTTTTTTTTTTGAAAAACCTTTTCCCCCTTTTTAAATGGATTGGCCCCCTTTTTTTTTTTTTTCATTGCCGGTTCCCTTAACCCCATTTATATAATTGGGTCTTTTACGCTCCAGTGGAAATTAAATAATTTCCACAACCTAGAGTTTCATAACTTCAAACGTCCGTAACTATACCGTTATAATTCAAACTTGCAAACGGCTTTCACCTATGCGTTCTTGGGTTCGAGATCTATTCAAAAACACTAGTTATAACTTCGAAAGGTCAACGAAAGATAAAGATTGATTATGAAACTTCCAACTCGATAACCAATCAATTAAAATCTAAATTCAAATTAATTAATATTTCTCGAAAAATAATATAAAATCTCAATAATACAAATACGTAGATTAAAACGGTGAAATCCCCTGGATTTCACAAGTGTGCCTGTAAATACTTGAATTTCCAGCGGTTTTACGCTTTAAAACCATCTCTACATTCACATTGTAAAAACATCTTTTACACTGGTATGCTGCGCTTGTACCACTCTGCATTTTCTATGACATCGATTCGTGGTATAGTTACAAGCTTATGCACTTTCTATGTCGTCTTTTTTCTCGGTGCACACAGAATCCAACTACCGACGGAGGAAAGACATGAAAAACGAGACACCAACGCAACTTGACATAAAAAATAAAAATAAAATAAAAAAACTAGAATTATATTCATGATCATCAATTGAAAGAAAAGCATACCGGAGAAACATAAAACTCTTCATTTCTGACACAATTTAAATACGTTTCACTGACAATACTCCTACTGCATTTACCTTACTTGAGATTCTGAACCAACTTGTTAAATCTACATATCTGCACATCCTTCCTTGATTAAATTACACTGCATGAAGAACACAAACTGCAACAACACGAAATGAAAACGTGTAAAGAGAAAATACGAAAAAAGGGCAAAAATATATCAAACAATTGCCCTAGAAATGACGGGTTGCATTAACTGATTGGATTGAGCAGCAAATAAAAGTACGGCTCGTAGTGTAAATAGAAATTAGACAAATGCAGGCATACCTGTATTTGGAATAGGCCAGCAAGCCAAGCATGTAAAAGAACTTGTGCTCGGCCAGCCTCTTGATCATCTCTGAGCTTGATCTGAACCTGAAGTTCCAACTTGAGTAGCCGGCGCACTGCTTGCTGAACCATTTTCAACAGGTGGAGCCACACCCCATTTGCCTTCAGATTCAAGGGGCTCAAAGACGTGAACAGCACCATCCGATAGTCCTAATGCAAACTGATTTGCTTCTTGTGGATGCGCCGCAATAACAAGGGGCTGTACATTAGAACTGTTGCAAAGGGGAAGCAGAGGGCTGGAATTAGCAACAGCTATCACAAACCTAGTTTAGCTTTACCAAACTGGTAAATTAGGAGCCGTTATTTGCACGCCAAAACAGTCATCATGCACTCCTCAAAGTAATATTGTCCCTTCATTCTCTGCACTCTCTCTACCTTTCCTTCTTTTTTTTTCTGTTCTTTTCCTCCTTTCCAGAGGCTTCTGGTCTCTTCTTTTTCTCTTCCTTCTCAATCTCAAATCTTTCTTTGCCTTCTATCCCCACAGTTGCTTCTGGTCCCTTACTTCAAAGCCCTATTTTTTTTTCCTTATTTTTTCCATCCCTCTCCCTCTTTTTCTCCCCTCTCCAACTTTGCCTTCTCGATCTCAAACCAGATTCCAAATTCTTAATGTTGCTCCGATTCTCCTGCACCTGAGCTTCCAAGCTGGACATCATTTGGCAAATCAGAATCAGAGCAAGCTCAGGTGCAACAAACGCAAGAGCCTCCTCTTCGGTCAAATCGAACGAGCTCCAAGTCTCGGGAATTGAGGACTTCGGCGATTCGAATAGGAAGAACTGTACGACGTTGGGGATCCGAAGAAGAGGAGCTTGCTGACGTTGACGAGGAAGGAGGCTCTGGTGGATTCTTCGATGGTTGGGAGGGATGGGAAGAGAGAGAGACGAGATTGTGGGCGATGAGAGACGATGAGGAGGAGAGCCATGGTTGTCTGGAGGACTCGCTAAGACTATCTAGCGAGCCCCTTAGTCGAAGCGAGTGAAGGCTAAGCTCATTAAAGCTAGTCCATGTACGAAACAAACACGGGTCTTCGCTAAATCTCAATCCAATCTAGTCTAGTAAAACTTAAGGACGCTAAACAAACACACCCATAGTGCATTAAGAATCATGTTAAATTGTTTAGTTTAGGTCCATCTCTCAAATTATAGTGCATAAAACGTGTGCGCTTAAGGTTCAGCTGATAAAAGTGATGGTAAGGGGTGACAACCACTTCCTGTGGACAGCAAAAGATGATCCTGTGTCCATCCTATGCAAGTATACTAAGCTTGCTTGGTCTCCCGTGATTTTCTAAGGTTGGGAACATAACATGAATTCAAAATGTTATCTTAAACCCCAGTAAGATCTTGTTTAAACTGTTACTCAAAAGAAAAATCAAACATATTCCGGACTTGAAAGTGATAATGAACAATTACAATCCAAAGTAAAACTTGAAATGCACCATTGAAATGGAAAGAGGGAATTACCTAACATTAGCAGGAAGATAAGCAGAAGGATTAATACGACACCGCAGTCTGAGATTTGCAGCGCTGAACACAGACACAGTAGCATCTAAAAAGCTGGCATATACAAGCTGGCTATCGCACGAGAATGTTGCATGAGAGATTGGTGCAGCAGAATCACGTGGAACCCACTAAAAATCAAGGGAAAAAAGAATTTTAATTTAAAAAACAATTGTAAGGGAGGTTAAATCCTCACATCAATGCTCCAAGAGACAAATCTACCTGCTTTACACATTCTAGTTTTGTCGTTTCATATATGGCAAGTTGAGTCTCGTGCACAACCAAGAACTGTTGCTGGTCGTGATGAAACCGTACACGTGTGTCTGACAGTGAAGCTGTTGTTCTCCCAGCTGGAAGCTGCAAAAATCTGGACTTCAGCTTTTCCCATCCATCAGAGTTCCATACGCAGAGCTGAAGAAAGGAGAAAAGAAATAATAACCAAACAAGCATTAGTGAATGCAGTATTTTTCTCACAAGGACTTGATTACATTTACTGAGAAATGCTTATGTCGGGGCAATTCCAAATTTAACAATTGGAATTAATTTTTCAAACAAAAAATAAAAAAATTGTTTCAAAAAGAAAAATTGGAGTTTTTGGAAACTGAAAAAGTTTGAAAAGGTAAAATGAATGCAAGTTGAATCAGAAACTAGAGCACACTGTTATCCAAGATATTAGTAATAAGAGGCCATAATTTGCAAGGAACCTATGCGAACAGTTGTTTCTTTAGTGCCTCAAAGAAAATTATCTTACTTCGGTTACAGCACACTTGTCATGGAAAGGTATTTTGGAGTTGGATTCTATTTCAGTCTACCATAGGAGGACAACTAAATAGGGAGTATTAATTCATGGTACCAAAGCTGATAAGTTTTAATACCTGAGCATCTGCTCCTGATGAAACTAGCACATTCAGCACATGAGAAAATGCTAGGCCAGTTATTCTTTTAGAGTGGCCTTTAAGCTTGCTCTTAACCTGCATCAAGAAAATTAAAACCAAATAAGAACCATCTCAAACAGCAAGTTCTAAGACAAATTGCATACGTATGTCTCATACCTCATCTACGCGGACATTATATATCTGAATTGTAGAATCATCCATCCCAATAGCTATAATATTGTTATCTTGAGGATGGAAAGCAAGAAATGTTGCAGCAGGTGGTGGCGGCATGAAAGTTGTCATTGTCTGCACTCACCAACAAGAAGTTGTGATTGGTCAAATGAAAAATGGAAAAGGGAAAAAAGCGGGCTATCAATTTTTAACACGTGTTACCTTAAATGTCATCATATTGAACAGGGAAATCTTTCCACCAGATGCTGACATTACGTAAGAATCATTCTTGGACAAAGCGAAGCAAGGAACAGCTTCTTCAGGACTTGTGTCAGTAATATCATTGGTCATTAAAATGCCACTTGAGGGTTGCCACAGTTGAGGTGAAACACTAGCAGTTGCCTGCAGGGTATAACAATTGTTTTGGCATTATGACACTCACCTTTCAAACTACAATTGATTGATGGAAACTACTACTATGCATCTACACACCTTGCTAGAGTTACGCTCACTCCTCTGCCATTTCCATAACAAATGGATGGCATTTGATGCTAAAGCCAAAATTGCACTTCCCGAATTAGTATAGATTAACCTCGAAATCTGTAAAAACCAAGGGGTTAACTAGAATATATTGCAGTCAGCAGGTGTCTGTCCCATTCATCACATTGATACAGCACCAGGAAAGAAATTGAGCATCTCTCAGTTAACTCAAAATATACCACGTCAAAATGCAACAAATCAAACTATTGGGAACAACCTGTACTTAACATAGGAAATGGGAAAGATGCTTGTCATATTGAATGATAAAGAGATATTAACAAAGGGTTATATTTAGTTATACCTATGTTGTTGCTGCTGCATAAGTTGTCTTAATTTAACTTCCATATTTTTGAAGAATGAAATCATGTGAAGCACCACTCTGAAAATAAAATATTATTTGTTTCGTATATAAACCACTATGAAAAAAATAATCATTCATTTTGAGAAGCAAGGTCATGGCCAATAAAAGGTCATAATATCTTCGTTGATGAACAAACACATTAAGTTGTACAATGTGGTAAATGCTCCAAGACCACAACATACAAATATTTATACAGTAAGCCCTTGAACACAATGAAGTATTTATAAAGTGCCATGAGAAGGATTAACCAGACCAGGAACAAACAAATCCATCAATAGACATGAAATGTTTCAAGAATACAGGCAATTAGCAATATCATACCTTGGTTACTCTCATGTTTTCAGGTAGCCTCAAGGAACGGCATTGAGATGGTTCACAAATTTCAGTGAGTTTCCAAATCTTTGACTTGTCATTGGATTCTTCAGCTATTCTAGGTTTCACGTCTCCTAAGTTCCGAGCATCCCCATTCTGGTATAAATAATGTTTGATTAGTTAAAGAATCATAAGTGTAGGTATTTTTAAACTCTAATTTACATAAAATAAAAGAAGTCTGACTTAAGAGCAACAAATGACCATGAGAGAGTAATTGCAGATCAAAATCCTGTTAGAAACAAGCAAAATAATGACGGTCAATCAACACAAAAGAATAAGCATGCACAACGAACCATTCCAGAAAGAGCAGCTGCAGATGCACTTCTTTCAGCCAGTCCAGCAGCTGCTGCTGCTGCTGCAGCAGCAACTTGAATTGGGGTTATTGCAGGCTGAAAGAAGTTGAGTGTTAGGCGTGCTTAAGTTAATAAAAGATAAGCTTAATTAAATGTTAGGCGGGCAAAATTATTTAAAATACCTTTGTCACAACTTCAGAGGTCCTTGACGCATCATAAGAAAGATGATTCTCAAATGTTCGCAACAACCGCATTCCATCTGCATTTGCCAAAACTTTAATCCCATTCTCATTGGCAGAAACAGCCAAGAGAGTGCCATCCTTGTTAAAGCGGATACGAGGGCTTGCCTAGGAATTAGGAAAGGTAAAGAAGATGAGCAGCTGGTATTTTAGATTCTATTATTTCTTACTTGAAGGAAATGAACCTACTGGGAGGCCTCCATCAGCATCAACAGTTGTCAGAAGTTGAATATTGTCCATGTCCCAAAATTTAATAGAAAAGTCATCACCAGCAGCCAAAAACCGGTTTTTAGTAGTATCGAATTGCACAACGCCAAAAGAACGCTTGCGAAAGCCTTGATAGGTCCTTTTCACAGCCCCTTCACTTTCATTCCATTCAACAATATATGACTCACCATCTTTACTTGTCCCACATGAAAATAGCCTGCAACCCACCGCCAAATAACCATATAGTTTGCCCATCCAGCAATAGAAAAAAGGAAATCTGAGCTAAGTACACTACTAACCTTGTACCATCAGCACTATAAGCCATGGTTGTGCACCAGCGACCAGGAGCATCATAATCAACTCGAGATCCCAAATTGTCATACAACCAAGCCTTTATCTTTCCATCCAGTGCAGTTGAAAAGATAAACTGAAGCATAACAACAAAGAATGAGCATCAAAAGACTGAAACAGAATGTGTAATTAGTAAGAATGAAAAACCAAAATAAAATACCACAACAC
Source organism: Heteromeles arbutifolia (assembly GCA_024362995.1). Classification (NCBI taxonomy): domain Eukaryota; kingdom Viridiplantae; phylum Streptophyta; class Magnoliopsida; order Rosales; family Rosaceae; genus Heteromeles; species Heteromeles arbutifolia. The sequence continues at coordinate 24,126,983 of JANCRC010000012.1, forward strand.
CTGAATGTTTTCCTTATAATGTGGACAGACAGAATAAACTGGAGCCTCATGACCTTCAAAAGTATATTGTTTTGCACCAGTTGTAGCATCCCACACCTAAATTTATGAAGGAAATCAGCAACGAACAGAAAATGCTCTTACAATTAGACAAGCAAACATATTAGACAACTAACGAACCTTGATGGTCTTGTCATCCCCACAGGTAATCACACAAAGCTGCTTATTGGGATGGGAGAATGCTATATCATTTACTCCACCAACATGTGCATCAATCTACGACAGTATTTTCAGAGTCACCATGAATACAGAAAACTCAAAGATAACAAAACAAAAGTGGAAAAAATTGAAACAGTATATACCTCTAGGTGCTGTCGTACGTCATCACCCCCATGATATGAATATATTTGAACAATGTGCCTTGAGCAAGCAACACCTATAATTGGATTGTAAATGATACAATAATCAGGATCTAATTCAATCCTTACATAATTATAAATCCATATCACAGTATGCTCAGCTTACCAAACAAAGCACCATCAGGGCTCCAAATCACACGGTTAACAGACACACCAGGGTCCTTAACTAGAGCAGCCTGAATTTCACGAAGACAGTCAACCAACTCATACATCCAGAAAGAATAGAGTGTGCAGAGTTTTTTATGTCATATATGAACAAGGATAGAAATGGAAAGACCTGCAGGGGCATTGAGCATGAACTAAGATCCCATACTTTGAAGTTCCTTAAAACTAGTCGGTCCCTAGATCCAACTTCCCACAGCCCTATGTCCCCCACATTGGTACCAACTGAAGCATCACATACAGAACAATCAACAGACAAGTATGAGTACCAAGCATCTAAGGGGAAAACCCCAATTAACGAACACAACTGTAGAGCCCGAAGGTATACAAATAAATATAAGGAGCTACTTATACAAACCAAGAAGCAAAGTCTGCTGTGAAGGATGAAAATCCATGCTCATGGGAGATGAACCCTGATTCAAAGTCCGTGTGACATTCTTGGGGAAGTCATCAGGTGCATTCAAAGGTTGACCATGACTGTGCCCTGGAAATGTTACTGGCAACATGTTAACAGGGAGATTAACCTGCACAAAAGAACAATCTATCAGATACAAATAAAAAGGTAAACGAGGACAAAAATAGAGATCACCATTCAAAATCTGATCTTTGCAAGCATGTACATACCTCGGTAGACAGCCCCATCGGCCTTGTTCTTTTAGAAACATGATCAGAATCCCCAGACGGATACTCCACAGAAGGATTAGTTGGAGGAGTCCTTGGATGTTTCAAGGCAGCTATACAAGGTAATGAGACACCAAAATCAAAAACCATCTTATTGGATCATGAAACACCACAGTCAAGAACCATCTAATCAGGATCATGATAAATGAAAATTATGAGCTTGAGTATTAACAAAAAGGAAATTTTATTTGAACCCATCTAACCTCTTTCTACACCCAACTTACTCTCTTCACCCATATTTTTTTTAATTAAAGAATTAATATCTCTTTAAACCCAAATTTATTACCTAAACTGCCCTCTCAAACCCAATTCAAAATGTAAAGTTATCTTTACACCCATTCCCTTTATAAAATAACATCTCTAACTGAATGTTTTTTTCTTCAAAGAGGCGTCCTTTGCCCCTGTATAATTGCATATGACTAGCATTTCCATGGCTGTTTTTTTTTTCTGCTACCAAACCCATCCATAGACTTGGGATCCAAGAGATCCTTCCATAGATTTGAATTTGCCAAAGAAAGCAATGCAAGCTCCAGTTCAGTCCATCACTTTGCCAGAAAAACATTTGACCTTGATGCTTTGGATTTGGATGGAGACATGCCACCCGCTAGTGAGTGGTCAAGGTTTATGAGGTTGGGCAATCGTTATTTGCACCAAGAATCAAGTTAAATGTCTTTGCACTACTAATCAAAAGTCCTTGCAACGGTGTTTTGGGGGCAGACAAACGGCAAAGAAAAACAAATACAATATAATATAAGTATGAAATTTGATCCAAAGAAGAAGCAAACAAACAAAATATCGGTACATCGAGTCATACCTTAGTTGGAGGATTCGAAACTTCAAAATCACTATCCATCAATAAAAAAAGCTTGTTTTTCTCTATCAGAACTATTAGGGTTTTAGCCGGAATGGACGTAGGATAAACAAAGGGTGATGCTAGGGTTTAATTATAGTGTCTGGGTTTATTGAGAAATTTGAGTTTTATTATTAATTTCACTCAATACTTAATAGTAATTATGCAATAGGGTAAAATACACAATTAACATTTAAAATTTAAGTTGGGTGTAGAAAGAGGTTACATGGGTTTAAATAAAATTTCCCTTAACAAAATGATGTGTTACCTGTTATTGATGGACCACCAAGACCAATACCTCCTCCTTCAGAAACTGCTGGATGAGTAACAGTGGAAGGATTAGACATCCAACCTGCAAGGGGTATTGGAACCGGGGCTGGTGTAGGTTGAAAAGGCTGAAAATGCAAAAGCCAAGAGCATCAGCACATCAACAAAAAGTTAATAACAACAAAGTTTCTACATAATTAGTGTATCAACAGTTTCACTAGATTACTTACCCCATGTGCACCTAGTGGAGGAAACCCTCCAGCTTTTGGTAAGGATCCAAGCAGTGGGTTGTTTGCAGGTGATGGTGCCCGCGCACCGTTAGGTTGTCCACATGAGTGATCCACAAAAAGTGTTTTTATATCTGGATTTGGTCTTGGGTTCTTACAAAGCTGATGCTGCCAATTTAAGCTTGAATTTACAGAAGGAGAATTAGTTCTCTCAGCATAACCAGAAAGGTCAGAATTTGCACAAATGATAGTTAATGGTGTCTGCGGTGGAAACTTCTAACACCATTCACCAACAAAAAACAGAATCCTGACACCAGAAGGTGGAATCATGCAGTGTTGTACAACTATCACCAGGCCCGTGCTATGTAGTAATGAGCCATATACTAAATTAAGATTCAAGCACATGTTTTAGCATTGGAATAATATTAATGACTTCTTTTTGTTTCCACAGCATTCAAGCCATGACCAACTTTTTGATTAGCCACATAGACAATGTACTTAAAGGATAAACTCATTAGCTAGTACGATCAACTTGATGACAGTCTCATTCTGAAGGCAACAGAAGACAAAAGCACTCATTCCGTATGTGAAAACATTATAGCAAGACCACTGTTTGAAACAATATCCATAAGTCACAATGAAGTGCACAGCTAATCTTATATAACTGATGTCATGGTTTCAGAGTAATTACCTTTGGTTAATGAGTGTTCGTAGCCTCGAATTCTTAAGGCTTGGGAACTGCAATTTATCACGGAATAAGGGATTCGCTTCAATCAGTTTCTTAAGTTCAACCAACATGATTGCCCTGGCAGACTTTGTATCTCCATACTTGGATAGTTGTTCATTCTCCCTATAATGCAAGAGACCATGTTTTAGTACATTTGCTACAACTGTTTTCTATTGAGACTTTCTTCAAATAACGGAATTCTCATACCTAAAGTTCTCCAATGTCAAGAGCTGAGTGATTTCCTTGAAAAGTTCTTCATTGAATGTGGCAAAAACCTTTAAATCCTTTACTAGAATATCCACGGCTTTGGACCGATCATGCCTATAAAGTTCACAGAGTCACATTACATGCAATTCAACCATATAATTCCTCAATGAACTGAAATCGAAACATTGTAAGCTTACTTGTCCAATGCCTCGAGATACTTCTGCTTCCTTATCTCGAAAAAGATTTTCATGGAATAGCGGTTATCGTCCACTTTAGTGAACCCGGAGAGGTACTTCTCAACTTCATCCCAATTGCCATTATGCACCTCATCCTCAAAGTATTTAACATTAAAGAAAAACCCAGATTCCTGCTCTAGCCTATTTAAAATTTACATCATAAAGGCAATTACTGACGCAGTATATCAGTACATAAACAGCAATTATGCCAATAAATACGTATTAATTACAAAATTAATTTAAAAATATAGAAGTCAGCCCTACTTGTGAACAGTCTCTTTGAATTTTTCCTCATCGAGAAATTGCAAGATCAGGAACACAAGCTCTCTACTCAGAGAAGACATCTTGACCGCCCCTCTTTGATTCCAGAACCAGAAATATCACTGAAAATATAACTAGATCTGCAAAAATAAAATATAATAATTACAAATTACAAATAAATATGAACAGGGGTAACTTAAAAAGCTCAAAAATCAAAATAAAATTACAAAATCATAAAAATAAATTCACCAGGAACACACCCAGAACTAGGTCACAAGGCTAAAACATCATTTTTCCCAATAATTTGAGATATTTTCACTCATAAAATTCAGGTTTAAGAAAAAAAGAGACAATTTTTGAACTTTTTGGGGGATCAAAGAGGCAAAGAAAGCAGCTTTTTCAAGACCCATGTGGTAATCGAAGATGCAAAAGAAAAAGGTTAAGAAAATTAGAAAAACCCCAAAAATATTAACCCAAAAGAAAAAATAAATAAAAATAAAAACTTAAGGAGAAAAATTAATAGTTAGATATTCCAAGAAAGAGAGAGAAGCTCGCACCTTGAGAACCAAATCAGAACAAACAACCACACATCCAGAAGAAAAGGAGAGAGAGACACAGCTCGGAGAAAGCTCTCTCTCTCTCTCTAGAAACTTACAGTAAACTCTCTTTCTTTCTCTCTCCAAATTTTTTTTGTATTTATATATATCCGAGAGAGGAGACATTAAAACTTGCAGAAATTGGTGATTTTTATAGGAGGCGACAGGTAAAGAGGATGATAAGCCATCGGGCTTATCAATCGTACTTATCAAGCAATAGGTTTTGTTAGCTTGTGATAAGTTGCATGACCTGCACACGTACTTATGCGTAGTTGCGAATGGAGGTGGGTTGCACTTAGCCGGCCGCGTCTGTCGAGTTCATCGGCGCGGAATCTGTAGGTGACAACTGTCCTTCAGCTAAGAGTGAAATCCCATACATCGCAGTCAGTTATGAACCCGCACCTCCTGCCGTTAGATTTATCAAAGAAGTTTGACTTTTGAGTCTTATGAATATAACGACGGCTGGTATTAAGATAATGCCAACCTGAAAAGGAGGTGAACCGAACTTGGAAAGCGATCTTTACTATCAGATCCCCTTAAGAAACGACAAGCTCTCTGGAACGGTCCTCACAAACGTTTGACCCCAGATTTTGTGAAATATTACGAGAGATACCACTGGGCCACGGTACAAATTCATATATCACGTGATACTGTGAGAGGGGAATGATTGCGATATGATATTTTAGAATTGAAGCAATCGCGAGATATCGTAATATTGGATATATATATATATATATAGGGTGAAGTGCCGATTTAGTCCCTGAATTATTACCTCAGTGAAAATTAGGTCCCTAAATTATTTTTTCGGTAAAATAAGTCCTTAAATTCATTAGAAATTGCTAATTTCATCCCTACTATTATATTCAAAGCTATTTTATCCAATTTTTCATCAACTTAAGTCACTTGATACACTTTAGAGTGTAATACCATCATTTTCTCGTCTATAAGTGCTTAATATTTCATATAGGTTGCAAATTGAATGTCTAATTTACCCTCAAAAGTTAACTTACACTATTTCTTTATGAAAAACTACCAATTTCTCTTCCAAAGTTAACTCCATACATTATTTTTTTATGAAAAACTACCAATCTACCCTCCAATGTGTATCACATGCAAGTAACGTGACTTAAATTGACGGAAAATTGAATATAATAGCTTCTAATATAACAATAGAGATGTAATTGGCAGATTTTTATAATTCAAGGACTAATTTTTCTGAAAATATAGTTTAAGGACCTAATTTTCATTAAGGTGATAATTCAGGGACTAAATTGGCAGTTTATCTATATATATATATATATATATATATGTAAGAAAAGGTGTGGTTTTGGAGTCGTGACGTGGGGGTTTGTCCATCTCATCAATCTCGGAAGTACGTAGGCCACTGAAACTTAACCGCTACTATTTAGAAAGAGGAAAATGTCAATATAAGCAATGTTGCTGTCTCTTTCTCGATCCTTAAACCTCCTTTGGTATCTTATTTGAAAATTTTATAATTTCTTAAAAGATTTCTTAAGAATTTTTCTTGAAAATAATTTTCTTTAAAACTTAAAAAGCTTGTTTGGTATACGATTTAAAATTTTTAAATCTTACAATTTAAACTGGACAAAGAGATCCAAAAATAGAGGGTCGAGAGAGAAAGATGAGAGAGAAGGAAAGAAAATAAAAAATGATTGGAGGAAAGCGAAAGAAGTGAGATGATCGGATGAGATAAAGAGGAAGATGAGTGAGAGAAGGAACCGAGAGAATAAAGAGAGCAAATTGGAGGATAAACGAAAAAAGTAAAAAACAAAAGAGAAAGGGGAGAGATAAAGAATAGAAGAGAGAGATAGATTTGGAGTGAAAATGGAGGATGGAGAGAAAAGAAATGAGTGAATTTAATTTTAAAAACTCACTTTTGTGTTTTTAGAGAATAGACTATATTTTTTAGTTAGTCTTGAATTCAGTTTTTTAAAATAGTCATACCAAACAAGTTTTAAGGCCTAAAACTTGAAAATTATTTTTTAGTTTAAAAAGTTGGATTCAAGTAGAGTATCAAACATGCTCTTATTTTCCTTTCCTAGAATGATCTAATTTCCAATTAAAGAGGAAATCTACATCAAAATAGGAAACATTCCTATGTTTCGTAAAGCAAGAAGATCTATACACATGCTGCCCTTTTCTGTGAGCAGCCCAACAAATGTGGGGGCATTTGTGGAGCTAAAAATATTCGAGAAAAATATGAAGGCGACACGTGAATTTTTGGGTTAAAAAGATAAAATTCTCATATTGGAATAGTAATGACACATTTCAAAGCATCTTGAATGGCATAAACAATTGAATAAGCAAATTTGTTTAGAAGTGTCACATAGCTAAAAATTAGCTCCAATAATATAAACAATTGAGTCGGCAAATTTTGCATTCTGCCCCAAATTAAGGACTGTTGCTTACATTCAACGTGAGTACGCAAATTAGGCCCCACTTCTTTGTTTATACTAAATTATTTCATGTGAATGAAGTCAATAAAAATTAAAATATGATTGGATCACAATACTTATATGTATTTAATGTAATTATTATTTTAACGATGAGATAGTGATTGTATTAATTATATATATTCACATGAATTAATCTGATTCTCATATGATAATTATATTAAATAGATGGAAATATAGTAACCAATTCTATAAAAATAAAAGAACTTAATTTACACCCACTTACGTAAGCATATTTAAGGAAAAACTCAATTATTTTTTTAATTTTTAATTTAAACATATTGACCATCTTTCCATCTCAACAAACTTTCCTCATTTTGGTAAAATTGTTAGCTGCCTTGCTAAGGTGGATATTTTGACATTTTGTACTGCTCATTTTACCCATGTAAATAACAAACCTTAAATTTCTTAAGTAACCAAAAAGGAGAAGAGATGGACTCTTTTAAAGTGAGACTATCTCTATCACTTCATAGTTTAACGTCAATTTCTGTTTATAACATTATAATGTGACTTCGTCTCCAAGAAATTAAGCTTGAAGAGAACTTGACTTGGGGAAGTGCGGAACTTTATCGAGAGTTGACAGCAGTCGTTTGTGTTTTTGTAAAAGAACAAATAAATACAAAATCTGGGATATAAGATACACTAGGAGAAGTATAAAACTCCATGTAAATATAAACCGTATATGCAAATAGCCTTGTAGGCTCTTCCAGAGTTTTATCATAACTCGTAATTCTTTTAAGGCTATGTTGCAACAACATAATTTAGGTTGAACTAACAAAAGTACTCACTGCAGCAATATATACCAAATTCATCTAGAATAGGCATTGAGTACATATTTTGAGCTCTAGGCTCTTAAATTATTTTTATTTTTTTCCAAATTCATCTAGAATAGGTATTGAGTACATATTTTGAGCTCTAGGCTCTTAAATTATTTTTTTATTTTTTTATTTTTTTTGAACAAATGATATTAACTACACTAAGGGAGTGGGGGAGAGGGTAAGCCTTATAATGGGTTAGTAATAATATGGTTCAAATTCGCTTTTGGTGAGAATCGAACCTAAGACGTCTCACTTACAAGTGAAGAGGAATACCACTAGACTGTAGTACTAAGTGACAGCTTTAGGCTCTTAAAGTGAAATCTTTGAATAAGAATTTCATGGAATTCTCTATTCTTTATAAAATTGCTTCAAAAAAGATATAAAAATTGAAAATCTCAAGTAGTATGCAATTTCCACATGCTATGAGCCTGACGTTTAAAATAACACTATATTTATATATGTGTTTACGATTAAAATAGTAGACTATATCTCTATTAAGAAGCTTGTCATAGTGATTTTATTTCACTTCATGAATAACTTTTGGAGTTCAAACTATAGGTTCACTTATTTCACGTTTTTCAATGACTCTCAAAAATGGAATTTGCCTCTTTCCAATTTGGACAACTCTTAAATAATTTGTTGACATTTAATGGAAAACGTGACTAAATAGCCCTTAACGATGTGAGTAGCTACTATAATAAAAATCATCAATTATCATCAATTTGTGATCCAACAATTCTCATATGCATGCACATGCTTAATTCATAAGTATTCATTGCTTGGATACAATGCCTCTCCAGGGCTTCCATTGTAACATCTAGGACAAAAATCTTAAGATGAATTACTTAGAGAATTGGATCATAACCTCCTATGGAGTGTTATTTTCAGTTAGGGCATGAACTTTATTAATCTCCACTCGCAAGGAGTTCAAAGTTTAAAACCTACATATTTGTCATGCTTTAGGCATGCAATAGAATTATCATTGTCACTTGTGGCTTATATATAGTTTGGATAAGACAAATGCGGATGTATCAACACTAATTTTCAATGTTCTTGGAAAACTGCCATTTCTCCCCCCTAACATCGGGAATATTGTCGCATAAAAGTGATAATCCACAAAAATGCAGTAACTATGAGCACAACTTACAACAAATTGACTTGAATCCCAATTTAAATGGATGAAAATCATTGTTGTGTACACGATTACTTATTGGTTGGAAAATATACTTCAAGCCAGCTGATCACGATGATGCATGTGATCAAGATGCATCTCCTAAGCAGAAAATAGCGATGAATAAAATGCTTAAAGTTTTGGTAAGCCATAAGAAGTTGTGTGCTCAAAATTAATCCCAAATGGCATAAAATAGCCTACAAATTTGGGAATTGCACTTTAAATAACAAACGAATACTATTATGACCGTTTTGTAGATACATTTAGGTCATTGGTCTAGTGGTCCACAAATAGATGTTGATTAAGCTCACAAATGCGCTTTTAAATTCTTGAGAAGAAAAATGGGGATCAAGGTCAATTGTGGCTTAGATGTCTGATAACCAATTTTTCATGTGAGCAATCATTGTAAGGACGTACACAATGCATTATCTTGGGGCCTCAATGTAACAGTCTGTTCCAAACTAAGGAATATATTAGTTGTGAAATGACGTTTTTACCCTTGCAGGGGTGTGAGAATGGTTAAGTTGGATTAATGTTTTTATGTAGGGGTACCTATATATTTAATTTAATTTATTTTGTTGATTTTATGTGGATGGGATTGAATGAGAAGTATATACACACACATACACACAGCACGTGTGCATCCCTTCCCTTTTCCCCGTCACCTTCTCCTTCCTCTTCTCGAACTCTCTATCATTTTCCCCTGCAACCGTACGGACACCTTCGTTCCTTTCGATTTGGTCACAGATCAGAGCCCTAAGTAACATATTTGGAACCCTGGTAACTTGGTGAGTGCAACCATGCCATTAGTTTAGGTTTAGACCGTCGAAAACCCTAATAACCGTGAAGTACCAAGAATGGTAATGTTCATGCACTCGAAATCTATGGTGTCTTAGCCTATTTTGAGATCATAGAGAGGTTTAGAATGGTCTTGTGAAGCTCGGAGGACAAAGTTAGAGGTTTTTGGACGTCGGGATCGGGAGTTCGAGGTTTGGCCGAATTTCGTGGTTTTTCTCCGGTGAGATTCACGCGGATTTTGGGTTCAAAACAGGTATAAATCTCTTCTCCTTGTCCTAAGGATCATTTTGGTGTAAATTTCGTGAAATTTGGTTGAAAAATGAGCTAGAAATCGAAGGTTGAAAAATTACCCAGTTTCTGGCGACACAGCGGCGCCATCGCCGGTCGCCAGCGAACTGAGGTTGAAGGTGACGGAATATTCCGTCAAAGTTGACGGAATATTCCTAACGGAGGTTAACGGCGTCAGTTAACTTTAACGGAATATTCCTTAACGGCGTTAGGGTTTCTGTCAGTGTGGGCGGCGCGTGGCCCCGCGTGGGCGACGCGTGGCCCCGCGTGGGCGGCGCGTGTTGCCGTGCCTTGGTCTGCGCGTGAGGGCGCGTGGGACTTCCAAAAATTATTTTAAAAATATGGGGGTGTTCGTGGGATTGAGTAGAGCATGTTGGTATATTCAAACACCCCAATTGAGCAATGTATGAGAAGTTATTACTTGATTTGGGTTATGTGCGTAATTAACGGTTATATAGTTGTTTCGCATATAGGTGAGACGTATCCTGAGGACGAGCGCAGCCACGCGAGGCTCGGGGGCTACGACCCGTCTACTTATCAGTGAGTGGGCTTTTGTTTTCAGTATATATATATATATATATATATATATATATATATATATATATATATATATATATACACACTTAATTGATTCCCATAAATATGTTTTAAAATGCTTTTATGAAATTGAATGCCATGTCGAATGCCATATATATTTCTATGTCTATATGATTATATGTCGATGCACCGTGGGCGCCAGGTAAGTCAGGTAAGTATGTGATTGTGATATGATGATTGAGGTGATATCGATGAGATTAGAATATGGCTCATTTACCTGCACATCGGAGTTTGTGCCGCCAGAGTAAGGCTTAGCTTTCACGTGATCGTTCACCTCCCGCACCGTACGCTCACCTTGGATCCAAGGCAGGTGCCAGCCTGTCGTACAGACCACACTAGGTGGTTTCGACTCGTAGGTGACTTGTGATTTGTCGCTAACCTTCACGTGATCGTAGCACAGAGCGTTTTATATATATACCCAGCTTGACGTACAGACCACATTAGGTGGTTCCGTCATGGGTGCAGGTTATTGATTGAGAGATGAATTGAGGATTTGGTTGAGGAGCCATAGATTCAGCCGTACAAGTCACTAGAGGTGACTCCGGCTGACTGATTTATATTGCCGGCATGATTTGAGTTGGGATATCACCTGATTGTTTTGATGTTACTTGATGCATGCTTATTGCTGATTATGGTTCATTCGATCATGGCACTAGTTGAATGATGATTTTCCAGTATTAGTACGTATATATATTTTCTGGGAAGTATACTTGTTTTACAGAGAGGGGTTACAACTTTTATATCGAAGTGTTTTGGTAAAGCTTTGTTGTTGCCCACTCACACTTTTGTTTTGCACCCCTCCAGGTATTAGATAGCGTTGGTGGCAAGCGAGGTTTCAAGGCATATCTGACAGTACACTATCCATGTAAATATTCTGGCTTTCCTATTTATGTCTTTCTGGACTGCACCTAGGATGCTCGAACTTTGTAAATTATGTTGTTAACTTTCACACTCTTTTATGCTTTTGTATCACTAGTTGTGCTATTTTAGTACTTCTTATCTATATTTATTCTTCCGCACTGCGCACATGGCTTCGTCACGCTCACGTGACGGCCAGCACGTCCCGATGTTCGAATCGGGGTGTGTCACTCAAAATATGTCCATAGTCATTTTGATGTTAAATTACCAAGATAATCATGCTATGATTTGGTCAGTGAAGTCCTGGTTTATGACAAGCATACACTACTTATATGATTGTACGATACAACTCATAAGAGAAGGTAGAAGCTTCTTTTGGGAAAATTGAACTGAACAGAATTGAAATACAATTCAAGATAGAATAAATTCAACTAACGAATTCATAATAACATAAGAAAATTAAAATAAACAAAATCAATCAACATAATAAAATTAAATGAAGAGCCAAGCTAGCCGCAGGAAAGGGGGTTTCAAGGTGGGAGATAAAACTCAACCACTAAAAATGAAATAAAATGATTTTTCCATATGTAGGGAGAGGTCTTGTACCTCACAATGGGATATTTCCAGAGAGTTCAAACTTATGGGAGATTGTAAAATTGTCTTAACCATTTTTTACTGTTTTAATGCCTAATTTCAATATTATAAGTACCATAAAAAAAAAAAATTTGTATGGTTTAGTTATGCAATTAAAACTCGAGGAACTGTAGGCCGTCTATTATTTAGAAGGGTAAATTACACTTTCATACCTCAGGTTTGGGCTCTATTTCAATTCCTTACAACATTTTTAAAACATTTCACTTTCATACCTTAAGATAATACCTCTGTTACATTTTCCATCCATTGATCCGTTAAATGCTAACGTGGCTACCACATATATGCCACGTGGCTACCAAATGTCTGCCATGTGGCAAAAAAAAATTTTAATTTTTTTTAAAAAAACCTGAATTTTTACAAAAAAAAAAAAGAAAAAAAAAAGGGTAAATTACACTTTCATACCTCAGGTTTGGGGTCTATTTCAATTTCTTACAACATCTTTAAAACATTTCACTTTCATACCTTAAGTACTATTTTATTTCAAAATAATACCTCTGTTACATTTTCCATCCACTGATCCGTTAAATGCTGACGTAGCTGCCACATATATGCCACGTGGCTGCCAAATGTATGCAATGTGGCAAATAAAATAATTTTTTTATTTTTTTTAAAAAACCTGAATTTTCTCAACAAAAAAAAATAAAAAATAAAAAATTTGAAACCCACATCTGCAAGAAGAAGAAGAGGGAGGAAGGAAAAAAAAAATTGTCCCTCCCCCACCCCCCAACGACCCACATCTGTAACAAGAAGAAGAAGAAGAAGAAGAAGAGGAGGGAGGAAGAAAGAAAAAAAAAAAACCCCAAAATCCCACCCGAGCCACCCCTCCCAAAAATCCCCCATCACCCACCCCCAAAAATCCCACCCGAGATTAGGTGGATCTACCACAAAACCGGTCCAAAAATCATCTCAAACTCAAACTATTTTCAAAACTCACCCACACTGAAAATCACTAGATCGCGGAGGGAAGAGGGTCCCGGGGGGGGGGGGGGGGGAAGGGAGAAGGGTCGCCGAGCGGGGGGGGGGGGGGGGGGGGGGGAAGGGCTTTTCTTCTTCTTCCTGCATATGTGGGTTGGGGAGGGCAATTTTTTTTTTCTTCCTCCCTCTTCTTCCTCTTGCAGATGTGGGTTTCAAATTTTTTTTTTTGGTTGAGAAAATTCAGGGTTTTTAAAAAATATTAAAAAATTATTTTATTTGCCACGTGGCATATATGTGGCAGCCACGTAAGCATTTAATGGATCAATGGATGAAAAATGTAACGGAGGTATTATTTTGAAATAAAATAGTACTTAAGGTATGACAGTGAAATGTTTTAAAGATGTTGTAAGGAATTGAAATAGACCCCAAACCTGAGGTATGAAAGTGTAATTTACCCTTTTTTTTTCTTTTTTTTTTGTAAAAATTCAGGTTTTTTTTAAAAAAATTTAAATTTTTTTTTTTGTGTAAAAATTCAGGTTTTTTTTTTTAAAATTAAAAATTTTTTTTTGCCACGTGGCAGACATTTGGCAACCACGTGGCATATATGTGGCAGCCACGTCAGCATTTAACGGATCAATGGATGGAAAATGTAACGGAGGTATTATTTTGAAATAAAATAGTACTTAAGGTATGAAAGTGAAATGCTTTAAAGATGTTGTAAGGAATTGAAATAGAGCCCAAACATGAGGTATGAAAGTGTAATTTACCCTATTTAGAATTAATGAACTTTAGGTTTCGGTTCAGTTCAATAATTTGTAATCTAGGATTTGTAATTTCATTCCTAGTCACAAACAAATTTATCTTATCAGATTCGGGAAAAAAAATACTCAAGGTGTGATGGGACCACCGAGTCTTACATATTCATATGCCCATTTGGCTATGGTTGCAATGAGCAGTATGCTCCCAATTGCTTGAATATTTAAATTCATGCTATATGGGGTTGCATGCCCTCCTATCATCATGAGATGAAAATTGATCAATGGACTAAAGTCCGGTTCTCGTTATAAGATGAGAATTAGAGGGACTAAAGTATGTATCATACAATCAATGGACTAAAGTACGGTTCACAATTTCAACTATATGTAGAATCACGAAACTTTTTAGTAAAATAATTTGTATTGTTTTTAACAGAATCAGTTTTCAACTACATACTCGCAAGATCCAGGCCGCCACAATCCCTAATACCAGCCATTAAACTCGAGATGCAGCTTGCGACTCAATCACCATCGAGCTTTAGCCAACACAAGGTTGCCACCACTTATAGTTCGTAACTCGCATCCATGACATGTCTTTGAAACAAAAATTGCAATGGCTTTCAACAATCCAAAACTCGTTCTCCTTCTGCAACTCGCAAAAACCAAGCTCTAGCCCACTGCAACTTTAAAAATTCAAGGTCATACGCACCTTGCCTCAAGCTCGCCGCCACAACATTCTTCCCCCCACAACCCGCATTGTCAGCTTTTCGTCAACCCAATTTCAAGTCTGCAAACAACATGGCGTAGCCTCGGCAATTTGCACATCAAAAATAGTAGCCTCAAACCCACAGTTACCTAAGATTCAAAGCTCAAATCTCCAAAAACTTCAGCCCATGGCAGCTTCAAACACTCACGACCGCAACTCGTATTTTCATACTTCAGACCCGCGACCATCATGACCTTCATCGTGCAATTAAACATAAACCCAGAGCGCCGAATCAAAAGAAAAAAAGATAAAGAAATTGGAATGAAATTGATGTGATATATTCTAACACACAAATTAAACCCTATTAAGATAGTTGTAGTATGAATAAGTAGGGATCGTTCTAGGCCGGGAATTAACTAGGGCTGCTAATCTACACAAATATGACTCAGAAACACTAAACTAAGTTTAAAACACTAAACTAGACTCTAAAGACTCAATATAAACTGAAAAGACTCAAAACTAACTAGAATGACTCAAAACAGCACAAAACAAGCAAATAGACTCAAAACAGACACTAGGGAGTACTTCGGACGAAAATTGGTTTTAACTTGACTCAAAACACTTAAAAACACTAGTTAGACAGATTCTAACTAAGTTGACACAAGAAAGTAAAGGGAATTGAGTTTTGGACGAATTTAAAGTAAAAACAAACAGATTGTAAACTTAAACAAAGTTTGAACGAAATTGGTGATTTAAATGGGTGAATGGCTAGCTAGAGGGTCCTTCTCCACACATGACACATCTGCAATACAAATCGATTTCCAGTTATTATTTCTATAAACCATGAACCCCATTGCCCCAAGTTAACCGTGACAGTACTGTATTAACTCTCAGATTTTCCTAAATTCATTGAATTGGATGGGATACGCATCGTCAACCCAAATTATTCTCTAATAGTTCTCTACATGAAAAGCATAATAGAAATACAATCAAACATCATTAAGTTCTGTGAAAATCATAAGTATTGACAAGGCATTCGTGACTATGAAAAACATGACACTCCTGCCAGGAATTTACTTAACACGATCGTGACTAGCAACCTCCACTACTTGTAAATATAAGTTTGTAACTATTAGGTGAAACTCCCTTATATTTTAGCATCAAATTCATGCATGCAAGTGCACCCTTAATCAACATACAAGAATAAGTTTTCAATCAAACAGTTAAGCAAATTACATTCACGATTTATGAAACAATAACTGGATGTAATCAATTCATGTCACATATATGTTCATGGCTTTGAATTCTCCCCTAGCTAAAAAGAAATTAGTTCCTCACGTTCGCAATTAAACAAAGATAAATCAATTTAAACATTGAAAACAAAGGATAGAATACACCTAGAAACGCTCCAACAATCCAAGGCTTTGAATGGCAGGCACGGCACTAAGGGATTCCTCTCTTTTCTCCTTGCTAAGCTGCGGCACAATGAAGGCTGTTTGGTGAATGGTGTGAATTGTGGTCTGATGGTAGAGGGTGGTTGTTTGAATGGTGCGGCAGATTGGAGTATATATAGGCCTAAGGATTACTTGGCCTAGGTTGTCAAGGAAAAGGATTTAGGACTCCAATCCAACAAGGAAAAGGCCTTCTAGAAAGGTTGGGGCGCCAGATTTTTAGGGCTTCTAGAAATGAGTGTTGTGGCATGTTTCTAGAAGGAAAAGGCCTTCTAAAAACAGGTTTTAGGTGTCCTAATTTGAAAAGGAGTCCCCCTTGCAGCTGGAATTAAGGTAGGATAAGATTATGATAGGATAAGATAAGATAAGGTAAGATAAGGTTAGTTTGGATAAGATAAGGTTGGATAAGGTTTTAGATAATGTTCATTCTTTTTAGCTGATTCCTTATCTTCAATGACTTGAATTAATTTCTTCAACTCTTTTGCACATTCCTAGCCTCTCTTGAACTTCAAATTCGTCCATCCACCTTGCTCCATACATGTACTATCCATTCCAAGCCCAAAACTGCTCTAAAATGCTCCAAATTGCACTTTCTTACCAACTTTGTCATTTGAACCTGAAAACACACGAAAATAGCTTAAAACACTCTTATAAGCAATAACTAACTAAATAAATGCAAGAAAACATGCTAACTAAGTCGCATAAATATGCTCCTATCAGAAATCGAACAAAGACAGAACGAAATCAGAATGAAAGCTTAGGCTTCTCGCCATCAGACGCGCTGAGAACCCTTTGGTCACTTACACACCAATGGAGAAAATTCACATGACAACATCTTGTACATGTATAAAATTCACCTTTTCTTGAAATGATTTAAGAACTTTGTCACGATTCAAAATAATTAAAAGCTAAAGTATAGCTTGTGTGTGTTGGGTTTCCGGGCATATTATTAGGATAAATTTAATTCAAATAATTAAATATGCATCGAATCTCTAGCCACGTGCATGCTGCTTGATTGGATCATCCATATGTTTGCAATCTTCCTTTTCACGATTGATCACACAAGGCTCCCTAAGTGTTGAGACCAAGGGTATCCGCACTAATATATCTAGCAACGGATGAGGGGGGATTAATTTGATGAGCTAGCAATGTCTCTCACTTGGATCAATATAGAATGGACGACACACAATGGGTTTTGTCTTAGAGTTTTTCTCTCTTTTTTCTCTGAGAGACAAAACTGAATAAATTTTGCATTATGTGTATGAGTGAAACACAAAGTATTTATAGACTCTTTGCCTACCCCTATGCCGCACATCCTTGGGTTTTTGAAGATATGGGCTTGACCCATGCTCCTAGTCCAATTTCACTTGCCCACTTGGGCTTGTGACTTTGATTCTTTTTTAGTACAACTATAGAGTTACTAGATTAAATACTTATTGTTAGAGAGAAGGTGAATTGGTGGGGATTGAACCCACACCATAGTGCCAAGCCATCATTGATTTTCACCATTGTGATAAAGCATTATCTGCAATAAGGACATTTAGGCCATCTCCAATCGATCCGGCCAGAGGGTCATAGGGCCAAAAATAGCTCGATATGACACGAAAACCGTCTCCAACCGAGGGCTAGGCCAAAGGGCTCGTGGGTCCCCACCGGGCCAAAAATACCAAATTAGGCCAACCGGTTGGCCCAAATGAGCCAGCCAGCTAGCCCTGGGCCAACCCAACAATTTAAAAACAATGGCTACCTGGCGTCAGCAACGGCTAACTGATGTCATGCTAACGTTAGGTGACCGTTAGATTTGAATTTTTTTTTTTTTGGGACAAATTTTTTTGAAAAAATAAAAATAAAAAAATTCCTATTTTTTCCTATAAATACCTAAGTCATTCCTACACAATTTCTCTCCTACATCATTTCTTACCTCTTCCAATAATCTTTGCTTCGATTTTTTCAATAGTTTTTAAATTGCCAGATCTGCATTGAAAGGTAAGGCTCAGACTCGAAAAGAAGATGAAGCTCTTTGCAAGGCTTATACATGGGCCTCCGAAGATAGTGTGAGGGGGAGTTCCCAAACAAGTGAAGGTGTTTGGACTCGTACGTCCAAAAAGTACTATGAGTTCTATGAAGGCACCATTCCACCGAATTCTCGAAACCACGAGAGTTGTTCTTCAAGATGGAAAAAACATCTTCATCCAAGTTTGAACAAATGGCATCAAGCAGTGTTAAAGGCCGAAAGCAGACATGAAAGTGGAGCCAATTACTACAACAGAGTAAGTGTTTTCACAAGTTATTTTAAATATTTAATTATATTATATTTAATTTCATAAATTAATTTCCTTTCATTTTGTAATTATATTTTCTAGGTACGCCAAGCGGAGGAATTGTATATGGAGGACAACTCGAAACCCTTTAATCATCACGGTTGTTGGGAAATTTGTAAAGGGTGTGTGTTATTTGAAAATCCACCTCAAGAAATGGTTGCTCATACGCCGGTTGTTGGGGATGAACATGGATCTCTTACCATTCAAGAAACAAGGTTAGAAAATCCGTCTTCGGGTGAAGGTTCCATACCTAGGGCTATGGGATGAAACAAGGCCCGAAAATTGAAGGAAAAAGGGAAGGCAAATGATGACTATGCCTTTCAACAGGAAATGACGTCCTCATTATGATTAATGGTGGAGCAAAATGCCTTTGCCGCGGAAGAAATGAACCGTAGGCACGAAGAACGAGCAAAACAAATTCAAGAAGAGATGGATGATATGAACATGCAAAGGAACACTTTGGATTCCACTCCAATGAGTAAGACCTATTTTGATAGGAAAAAGAGGGAAATTATGGCCCGACGGGAGTTGTTTACATCCGACTACAATCCTACAATGGCGGATGATGATGATGATGATTATAGACTTTAAATTTAAGTTGTTGTAGTTTTTAAATTTAAGTTGTACTTTTTAAGTTGTACTTTTTAAATTTAAGTTGTTGTAGTTTTTAAATTTAAATAATAAATTATGTTTGGCCTATGGCCCTTTAGCCTCTTCGGTTGGAGATGGTTTTTTGTCACAGGGCTATGTTTGGCCTATGGCCCTTTGGCCCCTCGGTTAGAGACGGTAAGAAATATGGTCTGGCAATGTTCATTAAAATATTAATTTCTTGGAGGGCTATATGGCTAAAACGAGCCTTCTGGCCCTCCTAGAGAGGGCTAAAGGTCCAAAAATAAAAAAATTGCCCCTAAAAATCATCTCCAAGACTCCAACCAATGGCTAGGTTATAATTCTATGGAGCCCACCATACTATTATTTAGCTAAAGGGGCATCAGGCTGGCCAAGTGTAGCCCCCTTCTTACGTCATCTCCAATGAAGAGGGCTGAAGGTCCAAAAGCCAAAAAATGACCTGATTTGTCCAAAAACTCATCTCCAACCGAAGTTTGGGCTATAATTATATGAGCCCACCAGGCCATTATTTGGTCAAAGGGGCATCAGGCTGGCCAAATGTAGCCCCCCTAGGGCCTAGCTCCTCAATTGCAATAATTGATCCAAATCTAACGGCTAGATTTGAAAACATCCAAAGGTAGTTCAATTAAATTAACGAATAAATTTAAATTATAAACTTAAAACTAATAAATTATTGAGGCAACTGTGTTTATCCAATTCGGTTGGAAATAGTATATAAGTATGGCTTGATGCAATTCATTTAAAAATAATATTTTGCAGGGCTATAATTTTGGATGAGCCTACACTTAATCCTTTCAGTTGGAGATGATCTTAAGTAATGATGACACACCCCGACCCAGAATGTCCACTAGGACTCCGAATCGAGCTGTGCTGGCCGACACCAGGAAGGTGACAAAGCCATAAAGTGTAGTGATGTGGAAAATGTGAATAAATTTAAACCTAAAAGTGCCTAAATATAAGAGTGCGCTGTGACAAGGAATGAACTCATTTCACACGTGATGTCAGAGCATAAGTACAGCACAGTAAGACAAGGTGAGAATTATACCATCGAAGGTAATCATCTACACCAAGATTTGCCAAGAATCCTCGTCGATAAGAAAGCTCAGCTACTAAAACCTGGAGGGGCGAAAAATAAGGGTGAGTGGGCCTAAAAATAAAGTTTTAATAAAAACATTTGAAAATGTTATAACCCCTCGCCGTAAAACATGTATAGTTTCCAAAATATACATACTACATATAGTATGAAAATACTCACCGTAGCCTGCAAAATATCAAGATATCAATACGGCACAATAGTTCATATATAAGTGCACAGCGTCAGTAATCATATACTTTCGCATAAGCAAACATATCAAACCAAGTGCTCATCAATCTATACTAGCACATAGTCGGAGTTGCCTAACACAAAATGTACGACTAAACTGATGCTCATCAATCTATGCTAGCACACGAGTCAAAGTTGCCTAATGCAACTTGTACGACAGGACTGGGTGTAATCATAATATACACTATAGTGCTATACGTGAAGACTGGGGCAATTCGCGGTTACCTACGAGTCAGAGTTACCTAATGTAACCTGTACGACAGGACTGACACCTACTTGGATCCAAGGCGAGCATGTGGAACGGAGGTGAACGTACACGTGCAAGATTGGCCCTGGCCTTAGGCAAGCACTAACACCGGGGTGTAGCAATGATGAGCAAACTACATAAATATAAGCATGCCATAACGATTCAATAATTCTAGTCAACATAATAAACTTACATGTGCATCCCATATGAGTACTTTAGCATTTCACAACAGTACAACATTTCTAATAACGTTATTTAATCATGGCATGACATGCGTAAATCATTCCAAAAGCATTTGTCTAATCTAGGCATATGGAGGAAATTCTTTCTCAAATGTATAAATGGAAACTATCAATCATATATATATATATATATATATATATATATATATATATATATATATAAATATACACTATAAAAAGGAAAGACCCAGTCACCTAAAGTCCGTGCTACAACTCCCTAGCACGAATATCGAGGCACCATGAATGATCGTCACCTAGAACAAATATCAAATCACGTCTCAAAATTCTTATCCATAGAACACGTAACTTACCTAAAACACATTCCCAATGTCGTTCTAGAATGATTTGAAACCCATTGACCAAAAGTCAACCGTCGGTCAAAGGTCGACGGTAAGATCCACAACCCTACGTAACTTGATCCAGAAGATCCGCATCTTGGATTTCCGATCCGTAACTTCCCAAGAATTTTAACAAGCTTTTAGAACAACATCCTAAAGTTTCGAAACGATCCAACAGTCGGATCTCTGCCAATCACTAAAATTAAGTGACGACCGATGTTTAGATTTACAAACTTAGAAACCCATCCGAGAATATCCATACGTCAGATTCTCGATCCGTCATTTCACACGTGATGTCAGAGCATAAGTACAGTACAGTAAGACAAGGTGAGAATTATACCATCGAAGGTAATCATCTACACCAAGATTTGCCAAGAATCCTCTTCCATAAGAAAGCTCAGCTACTAAAACCTGGAGGGGCGAAAAATAAGGGTGAGTGGGCCAGAAAATAAAGTTTTAATAAAAACATTGGAAAACGTTATAACCCCTCGCCGTAAAACATGTATAGTTTCCAAAATATACATACTACATAAGGTATGAAAATACTCACCGTAGCCTGCAAAATATCAAGATATCAATGTGGCACAATAGTTCATATATACGTGCATAGCGTCAGTAATCGTATACTTTCGCATAAGCAAACATATCAAACCAAGTGCTCATCAATCTATACTAGCACATAGTCGGAGTTGCCAAACGCAACATGTACGACTAAATTGATGCTCATCAATCTATGCTAGCACACGAGTCGAAGTTGCCTAATGCAACTTGTACGACAGGACTGGGTGTAATCATAATATACACTCTAGTGCTACACGTGAAGACTGGCGCTATTCGCGGTCACCTACGAGTCAGAGTTACCTAATGTAACCTGTACGACAGGACTGACACCTACTTGGATCCAAGGCGAGCATGTGGTACGGAGGTGAACGTACACGTGAAAGACTGGCCCTGGCCTTAGGCAAGCACTAACACCGGGGTGTAGCAATGATGAGCATACTACATAAATATAAGCATGCCATAACGATTCAATAACTCTAGTCAACATAATAAACTTACATGTGCATCCCGTAGGAGTATTTTAGCATTTCACAACAGTACAACATTTCTAATAATTATTTAATCATTGCATGACATGCGTAAATCATTCCAAAAACATTTGTCTAATCTAGGCATATAGAGGAAATTCTTTCTCAAATGTATAAATGGAAACTATCAATTATATATATATATACACACACTATAAAAAGGAAAGACCCACTCACCTGAAGTCCGTGCTGCAACTCCCTAGCACGAATATCGAGGCACCATGAATGATCGTCACCTAGAACAAATATCAAATCACGTCTAAAATTCTTATCCATAGAACACGTAACTTACCTAAAACACATTCCCAATGTCGTTCTAGAATGATTTGAAACCCATTGACCAAAAGTCAACCGTCGGTCAAAGGTCGACGGTAAGATCCACAACCCTACGTAACTTGGTCCAGAAGATCCGCATCTTGGATTTCCGATCCGTAACTTCCCAAGAATTTCAATAAGCTTTTAGAACAACATCCTAAAGTTTTGAAACGATCCAATAGTCGAATCTCTGCCAATCACTAAAATTAAGTGACGACCGATGTTTAGATTTACAAACTTAGAAACCCATCCGGGAAGATCCATACGTCAGATTCTCGATCCGTCATTTCACACGTGATGTCAGAGCATAAGTACAGTACAGTAAGACAAGGTGAGAATTATAATACCATCGAAGGTAATCATCTACACCAAGATTTGCCAAGAATCCTCGTCCATAAGAAAGTTCAGCTACTAAAACCTGGAGGGGCGAAAAATAAGGGTGAGTGGGCCTGAAAATAAAGTTTTAATAAAAACATTTGAAAACGTTATAACCCCTCGCCGTAAAACATGTATAGCTTCCAAAATATACATACTACATGTAGTATGAAAATACTCACCGTAGCCTGCAAAATATCAAGATATCAATACGGCACAGTAGTTCATATATAAGCGCATAGCGTCAGTAATCGTATACTTTCGCATAAGCAAACATATCAAACCAAGTGCTCATCAATCTATACTAGCACATAGTCGGAGTTGCCTAACGCAACATGTACGACTAAACTGATTCTCATCAATCTATGCTAGCACACGAGTCGAAGTTGCCTAATGCAACTTGTACGACAGGACTGGGTGTAATCATAATATACACTCTAGTGCTACACGTGAAGACTGGCGCTATTCGCGGTCACCTACGAGTCAGAGTTACCTAATGTAACCTGTACGACAGGACTGACACCTACTTGGATCCAAGGTGAGCATGTGGTACGGAGGTGAACGTACACGTGCAAGATTGGCCCTGGCCTTAGGCAAGCAGTAACACCGGGGTGTAGCAATGATGAGCAAACTACATAAATATAAGTATGCCATAACGATTCAATAATTCTAGTCAACATAATAAACTTACATGTGCATCCCGTAGGAGTATTTTAGCATTTCACAACAGTACAACATTTCTAATAACGTTATTTAATCATGGCATGACATGCGTAAATCATTCCAAAAGCATTTGTCTAATCTAGGCATATGGAGGAAATTCTTTCTCAAATGTATAAATGGAAACTATCAATCATATATATATATATATATATATATATATATATATATATATACACTATAAAAAGGAAAGACCCAGTCACCTGAAGTCCGTGCTACAACTCCCTAGCACGAATATCGAGGCACCATGAATGATCGTCACCTAGAACAAATATCAAATCACGTCTCAAAATTCTTATCCATAGAACACGTAACTTACCTAAAACACATTCCCAATGTCGTTCTAGAATGATTTGAAACCCATTGACCAAAAGTCAACCGTCGGTCAAAGGTCGACGGTAAGATCCACAACCCTACGTAACTTGATCCAGAAGATCCGCATCTTGGATTTCCGATCCGTAACTTCCCAAGAATTTCAATAAGCTTTTAGAACAACATCCTAAAGTTTCGAAACGATCCAACAGTCGGATCTCTGCCAATCACTAAAATTAAGTGACGACCGATGTTTAGATTTACAAACTTAGAAACCCATACGGGAAGATCCATACGTCAGATTCCCGATCCGTCATTTCACACGTGATGTCAGAGCATAAGTACAGTACAGTAAGACAAGGTGAGAATTATACCATCGAAGGTAATCATCTACACCAAGATTTGCCAAGAATCCTCTTCCATAAGAAAGCTTAGCTACTAAAACCTGGAGGGGCGAAAAATAAGGGTAAGTGGGCCTGAAAATAAAGTTTTAATAAAAACATTTGAAAAAGTTATAACCCCTCGCCGTAAAACATGTATAGTTTCCAAAATATACATACTACATATAGTAGGAAAATACTCACCCTAGCCAGCAAAATATCAAGATATCAATACGGCACAATAGTTCATATATAAATGCATAGCGTCAGTAATCGTATACTTTCGCATAAGCAAACATATCAAACCAAGTGCTCATCAATCTATACTAGCACATAGTCGGAGTTGCCTAACGCAACATCTACGACTAAACTGATGCTCATCAATCTATGCTAGCACACGAGTCGAAGTTGCTTAATGCAACTTGTACGACAGGACTGGGTGTAATCATAATATACACTCTAGAGCTACACGTGAAGACTGGCGCTATTAGCGGTCACCTACGAGTCAGAGTTACCTAATGTAACCTGTACGATAGGACTAACACCTACTTGGATCCAAGGTGAGCATGTGGTACGGAGGTGAACGTACACGTGAAAGACTGGCCCTGGCCTTAGGCAAGCACTAACACCGGGGTGTAGCAATGATGGGCAAACTACATAAATATAAGCATGCCATAACGATTCAATAACTCTAGTCAACATAATAAACTTACATGTGCATCCCGTAGGAGTATTTTAGCATTTCACAACAGTACAACATTTCTAATAACGTTATTTAATCATGGCATGACATGCGTAAATCATTCCAAAAGCATTTGTCTAATCTAGGCATATAGAGGAAATTCTTTCTCAAATGTATAAATGGAAACTATCAATTATATATATATATAGACACTATAAAAAGGAAAGACCCACTCACCTGAAGTCCGTGCTACGACTCCCTATCACGAATATCGAGGCACCATGAATGATCGTCACCTAGAACAAATATCAAAACACGTCTCAAAATTCTTATCCATAGAACACGTAACTTACCTAAAACACATTCCCAATGTCGTTCTAGAATGATTTGAAACCCAATGATCAAAAGTCAACCGTCGGTCAAAGGTCGACGGTAAGATCCACAACCCTACGTAACTTGATCCAGAAGATCCGCATATTGGATTTCCGATCCGTAACTTCCCAAGAATTTCAATAAGCTTTTAGAACAACATCCTAAAGTTTCGAAACGATCCAACAGTCGGATCTCTGCCAATCACTAAAATTAAGTGACGACCGATGTTTAGATTTACAAACTTAGAAACCCATCCGGGAAGATCCATACGTCAGATTCTCGATCCGTCATTTCACACGTGATGTCAGAGCATAAGTACAGTACAGTAAGACAAGGTGAGAATTATACCATCGAAGGTAATCATCTACACCAAGATTTGCCAAGAATCCTCGTCCATAAGAAAGCTCAGCTACTAAAACCTGGAGGGGCGAAAAATAAAGGTGAGTGGGCCTGAAAATAAAGTTTTAATAAAAACATTTGAAAACATTATAACCCCTCGCCGTAAAACATGTATAGTTTCCAAAATATACATACTACATGTAGTATGAAAATACTCACCGTAGCCTGCAAAATATCAAGATATCAATACGGCACAATAGTTCATATATAAGTGCATAGCGTCAGTAATCGTATACTTTCGCATAAGCAAACATATCAAACCAAGTGCTCATCAATCTATACTAGCACATAGTCGGAGTTGCCTAACGCAACATGTACGACTAAACTGATGCTCATCAATCTATGCTAGCACACGAGTCGAAGTTGCCTAATGCAACTTGTACGACAGGACTGGGTGTAATCATAATATACACTCTAGTGCTACACGTGAAGACTGGCGCTATTCGTGGTCACCTACGAGTCAGAGTTACCTAATGTAACCTGTACGACAGGACTGACACCTACTTGGATCCAAGGCGAGCATGTGGTACGGAGGTGAACGTACACGTGCAAGACTGGCCCTGGCCTTTGGCAAGCAGTAACACCGGGGTGTAGCAATGATGAGCAAACTACATAAATATAAGCATGCCATAACGATTCAATAATTCTAGTCAACATAATAAACTTACATGTGCATCCCGTAGGACTATTTTAGCATTTCACAACAGTACAACATTTCTAATAACGTTATTTAATCATGGCATGACTTGCGTAAATCATTCCAAAAGCATTTGTCTAATCTAGGCATATGGAGGAAATTCTTTCTCAAATGTATAAATGGAAACTATCAATCATATATATATACACACACACACACACACACACACACTATAAAAAGGAAAGACCCACTCACCTGAAATCCGTGCTACAACTCCCTAGAACGAATATCGAGGCACCATGAATGATCGTCACCTAGAACAAATATCAAATCACGGCTCAAAATTCTTATCCATAGAACACGTAACTTACCTAAAACACATTCCCAATGTCGTTCTAGAATGATTTGAAACCCATTGACCAAAAGTCAACCGTTGGTCAAAGGTCGACGGTAGGATCCACAACCCTACGTAACTTGATCCAGAAGATCCGCATCTTGGATTTCCGATCCGTAACTTCCCAAGAATTTCAATAAGCTTTTAGAACAACATCCTAAAGTTTCGAAACGATCCAACAGTCGGATCTCTGCCAATCACTAAAATTAAGTGACGACCGATGTTTAGATTTACAAACTTAGAAACCCATCCGGGAAGATCCATACGTCAGATTCCCGATCCGTCAATTCCTAATATTCTTAAATATTATGTACTATTACGTATTAAAGTTTGGTGACGATCCAATGGTCGGATCGTCGAATCATATATTTCATCAATTGGATGTCAAATATGAAATCGGGACACCCATTTTAGCCTAGGATGGGTAGGTCGTGTCTCGACCCATGCGCCGCCGCACACGGCAGCCAGTCGCCTCGACTCGCCGAAAAAATTCAACTATTTCCAAAAATTCTCAAATTTTAGAGGAATGAAGATCTCAATGAGTAGAGAAAGTTTTATACCTGGCCAAGTCCAATTTGGCCGGGAAATGCCTGAAATCAGCCTTGATCCGCCGAAACCCTAGAATTGGGTTTTTCTTGATTCGTCCTCAAATCAACTCCGACGCTTCAACCAATGATTGGGCATTGTCTCTGAGCTCAAGGGAAGTTGTTTGATGGTGGAGATTGACGGGAAGGGTTGCAGAAAATGGCGAATTGTCGCTGAGTGTCCTCAAAGCCGACGACTTCGGTTCTTCCAAATCCGAGCCCAACAACCCCATTTTTTGATGGGAAAGGAAGGTGGAACGATGGTGAGATGTTTCCAGGCTCAGCTTAATTCGCCGGAATTTCATCGGAAAACTCGTCGGATTTTCTGCACAGAAACTGGGCCGGCGCGCGGGTCCAAGGACCATTCGGGTCTAGGGGGTTTGGATCCCCTCTCTCTCCCTCTCATTTCCCTCCTTTCACTTCCTCCCATTGGCCTTCTCCTTTTCTCTCCTTCCTGATTCGTTCCTCAGCTCCTTCTCTCCTCCTTATTGGCCGCCTATATCCCCTCTTGATTGGGCAAACCTTCCACCCCCAACTCTCATTTCCTTTCTCTCCCGTCCCTCTCCCAACTAATATTAAAATAATACTATAATAACAAAATAATGGTAAAATAATAATATAATAATTCTGAGAAATATATAAAATAATAAATAGTAATCTTTACAAAAGTACTTTTCGAATTTGTAGTTCCATAAAACCCCTATCGTAACTCTGGTTTCGATTCTGCTTGCGCTCATCTGTTCGTAATGTCGAGTACTAAAGGGATACACTAAAAGAAGGTTTCATACCTATCACAATATGCTGGTCAAAGAAAATCAATACCCTCACCTTTAGGGCATTTTCGTAAATTCACATTTTAAAAATTTATAAAATCGTATAACTAGGAACAGGTTGTCACAAATGACGCCAACAAATCCAACATGGGCACGTGCCACGCTGGCCTCTAGAAATAACTACGTCGGCTTGCTAGTTTCCTTTCTTATAACAAAAATTACATAAGAAATTATTATTGTAGGCTCTCTTGCTAAACTTTCCTTTATATGTAAAAATTCTCTTACTACAACTTTTCTCATTAAATGATATATATTAAAGAAAAGCCTGTTGTTTTAGCAGCGTCAAGGGATGGCTTAAAGTTTGGGGAATCTTATGGTCAAATTTTCATTTGACTTTCACTTTGTTTCTTATCTGATTTTGAGGCATTATTTGCGTGGGATTAATCTTTTTTTATTTTATATTTTATGGTCTAGTGTTTTAGAGAAAGTCGGGGCTCTGAAACTTTATTTGTATTTAGTATCAACCTAATATGCAGGTTTGTAATGTCTAATGAAGCTATATATCCATGAGGTTTTGTATTGTTAATAAACCTGGGTTTAGGGGTGATTAATTGAAATTAGTTCATGCACACTAACACCAGGTGAAAGAAAAAACAAAGTTTAAAAACCATTTGATAAATAAAGAACAAAAATATCCCCACTTATTAAACAACAATGGCTTACCTATTTGAGAATGACGACTAGTTAGTAGCTACGTGTAGGGGTGCGCACGGTTTGGTCCAGTACGGTTTTGAGTGAAACCAAATCAAAACTGAATTTTTTTGTGACTTGGATCAGTACTATTTTGAAGCTAAAACCGCAATGAAACCAAACCATTTGTTGCAATTCGGTTTCAAACGGTTTTAGTCTCGGTTTCAAACCATTTGCAAACTAAATGCTTTATGACATTAATAACAACTCAAATTAAAAAAAAATCCTTGATCACCATACTAAAAATCAATTTGATATAAAGTTCGACATCAAAATATCTTATAACATTATTTTAGTATTAAGTGTAGGGTCAGGAAAATATAACATAATGCTAACTTGAGATGCAGATGTTCGAGCCAGATTAAAACCTACGTAAGTGTACCAAATACATGACAGAAGAACTTGAATGGCTAATCAGAAGAACTTGAATGTTGCGGTCACTGGGTGGTTGTAATTGCAAATTGCAGTTGTATAATACTTGATTGGCCCATTACCTCAAATTACAAAAGTTTCAAAATCATAACATACAACGAACATTGCCAATACTACGACTAATAGTAATATGGATTCAACCAAATAACTAATTAGAACCCAACACTTAATTTTAGTATTAAATTAATAGGTATTTAATTTTTGCAATACGGTTCGATTTCGGTGCGGTTTCATATGTTCAAAATTGAAACTAAACTATTTGTCTAGACTGCGGTTCGATTTTAAAACCGCAAAAACCAAAACATTCAGTGTGGTTCAATTTGGTTCGTGTTTTGATTACGGTTTTCGGTTTCCAAGTATCCACCCCTAATTAGGTGAGGTGTACTTGAGTATGTAACTAGTGGAGTCTTTGCCTCGCTTTGCATATCACTAGGAAAATGATTCACATAGAACGAGTTCATAGTCACGTACTGTTCTGTATTCAATAAGACATTGTCAAGTATTTCTCTACGTGACAATGTATTATTATATTGAAACGCTACATGAAGTGAACCCGTTCTATATAAGTTATTCTTCATCAGTAAACATATCAAGCAAGCAAGGCTACGTAATCATGCTCATATTGTAATCCACACTCAACCAACATCTAGGGTAGCTAAATGAAGTTAGAAAACTATAAGTATTTCAAATTTTTAAGGAAAGATCTAAAGAGATTAATTGGGTGTCACATCTGGTGTACAAGTTGAAATCAGTTGTATATAATTATTCATATGTCTCTCTCTGTCGTGATGTACAACACATGATTATATATTATTATGTGACAACAAATCAAAGGTAAACACATAATTATGTGCAATCAAACCATGCATCCATACAAGGAAAAGAAAAATCTAATGAAACCCTAGAAACACTAAGGGTGCATTTTCTTCACCACCCTTGAGTGGTGGTAGGGTTCACACTAATGTGCGGCCTGTTGCCATGCCTCCTATTTGTCCAGGGAAGGCGGCGTGACCTCTGATGCTAAGATGTTCAGTTGGCCCTTTAACCTTGACAGGAAGATGACACTTTTGAACGAGTTTAAATTTTAAAATTTATGTTTATTTATTACACAAATTCAAAATTTAAAATTTTTTAACGTAAAAAAAAAAAAAAAAAAAAAAAAAAAAAAAAACCTATCTACTCGTAGTGGCTTTCACGTGGCTCCAGATCTGATGTCCCCTAAATTGTGTTTCATTTGTGTCTTCTTACTAATATGTTGACATATGTCCTTTAACTTAACTTAAAACTTAACTATGTTAACTTTATTTATTTAACATTTAAATCTACTCGTAGTGGCTTTCACGTGGCTCCAGATCTGTTGTCCCCTAAATTATGTCTCATTTGTGTCTCCTTACTAATATGTTAACACATGTCCTTTAACTTAACTTAAAACTTAACTCTGTTAACTTTATTTATTTAACATTTAAATTTTAAAAAAAAATCCAAAATAATAAAAAACTGTTGGGTTAACGAGGTGAGCAAACCCAAATAGGATTCTTCACCTTCTTCACCTACGCTTTCTGGTAGAACTCGATGATGGCGCTTGGCTTCTTGCTGGCAGGCGGAGGAATCACCAAGCGTAGGTTAATCTGCTAGTGCTGGAACGGGAAAGTGAAAACAATTCCTAATTGAAAGGTGATCAAAGAACTCCATGCTATGAATCAGGTATATATATTACACACACACACACACACACACACACACACACTTATTGAACCATTTATAATTTTCTTACTAAAATATTCATATACAAATTTGACTCTTATATATTGTATTTTTCATTTTTCCTTAAGGACATGGACGGAGAAGATAATCCCAGTGAAGCATATGAAAAGCCATATTTGAAATAGAATTCTTCACCTTCTTTCCGTGGGTGTTGAGTTGCTAAGGTGAACAAGGATTAATGAAGACAAAAATGATTCTAGGAGTTAAAGATTAATGAAGACAAAAACGATTCGAAGCAGTGGGACTACTGCTTACTGGGTAAAGAGTTGAGTAGGCATACTGAGGGCTTTAGTAATTATCGATTGTGTGTATGTTATTGATGCTATTCTCACGCAAAAAATACAAAGCTCCATTTTTCACTATATACAAAACTAGAACTGTGGTGCTTTGTATTTCAATTTGAGGCGAGTAAGATTATAACAAATATGAAATCATCATTCATAGTACTGAATTACACAAAACCAAAACTATAGTGCTATATATGTCCTTTAAATGCAAGAATTGGTTTGTGGCTAAATGAAAGCTCTTGCAGGTGCTTGATGTCAAACGAATTTCACTCTAAAAACAAAGTAAAATTCATTATTTTCAATCAAACTATTTTATGAGTCATTAGCAAATCAAAAGAACTGATAGTCACTACTTTCCAAACATCAAACTAAATGAGATGGATCTTTAATAAAAAGTATTAACTGAAGCTTTAGTCCCAAAAACAGAGTAAATTCCTTGAGCGCTCTTCTCATAGCATCTTGCACTTTCATATCATTATCACGTGTCTTTGTGGTGCTTGTCATTCGAGAGCTTATCAAAGCCTAATCCTTCGTTGTTGGTAATTGTATCTGCGCCTATATGCATATATAATGACATAAAATTAGTCCTTCAAGAAAGAAATTATAAATGAAAAAAGAAGAAAGTATTATCCAATTACAAAGAGTTACCTGCAATAAATTAACCATGCTAGCTGAACCTTGAGGATAACTGCTTGTAGGATTTTGGATCCCTATATGAATATTTCAGTAAGAAAATTATAAATGGTTCAATAAGTGTGTGTGTGTGTGTGTGTCTCTCTCTCTCTCTCTCTCTCTCTCTCTCTCTCTCTATATACACACACACACACACACACATACACACAAACCTGATTCATAACATTGGAGTTCTTTGATCACCTTTTAGTTGGGAATTGTTTTCACTCTCCCGTTCTAGCACTAGCAGATTAACCTACGCTTGGTGATTCCTTCGCCTGCCAGCAAGAAGCCAAGCGCCATCATCGAGTTCTACCAGAAAGCGTAGGTGAAGATGGTGAAGAATCCTATTTGGGTTTGCTCACCTCGTTAACCCAACAATTTTTTATTTTTTTGGATTTTTTTTTAAAAATTGAAATGTTAAATAAATTAAGTTAACAAAATTAAGTTTTAAGTCAAGTTAAAGAACATGTGTCAACATATTAGTAATGAGACACAATTTAAAGGACAGCAGATCTGAAGTCCTTTCACGTAGGCTATGTGACAGCGCGACCAGCATTCTGACAAGGGTTTGGCGACATGTCACTTTCCCCTATAATTTACTGTTATCTTTTAGCGGGATGCATATTTTATTCAGCAAAACCAGCAACGCTGGTCAAGCCAGTTGGATCACAAGACAAGATCCCAATTTATCATAATATCGGGGATATATTCAAGTTGGTTCTTTTTCTTTAGTGGTCAGTTGTCAGTGACGGTAGCCAAGTGAGTCTTCTTTTACAACAGTGCTATCAATGACTTTTTCAAACTTTTATTTCTTTTATTATTATTATTATTATTATTTTTAAATTAATCTTATTAATTCATTAATTAGTTGAATAATTAATGACTAATCTCACATCACATGCCCAGGAAGAATACTTAAAAGAACAATAATAATGTTATGCCAAAAGTAACACCAAAATATGTATTAGGTTTTGTTGTGCGTTGTGCAGGAGAGACAGATGCTAACGCAAACCCGAAGGAGAAATTTCATCATCCACAGCAGGCCACTTTATTTTATTATTTTTGGAGGAATCATTTCGGCTAAGTTATACAATGAACAATCTAATTTGGTATTGAATTTATTATTCACAAGATTCAAATCTAAGACTTCTCACTTACAAGTGAAGAGAATATCACCATACCGTAATACTAAGCTATACAATAAATAATATAATTTGATGTCGAATTCGCCTCTCACTTGCAAGTGAACATGTCACGTTATTAAGCATGACATTCCTTCCCTCTTTTTCCATATAAAAAAAAAAAGAAAACTAATGAAAAGAGCTTGAAAACTTTGAGTTTTAATGAAAATGACAAAATAAAGTGTGAAGTGCATAGTACCATGATTGATTTTTTTAATATAAAAATATGATTTTTCGTTAAAATGAACAGTACCGGAAGCTTTTCGTTAAAATTTCCTATAAAAAATGTTAAAAGAAACCATATTATTGTACAACACTTTTGTTAGATAGATAATACGACCCACTTGTACTGGTAGCCTTTACCTATTTCTAATAGAAATGTGATACATTGTAACAGTGGTTGTATTGGAGGCGTGGAAAAAGTGTCTCAGCGTAGGGATGAGGGTACTTTCTAGATTCTTTTTGTGATCCTCATCTCCGGATTTTTGTGAAGATTCTCACATTCTATTCGTTTATCGTAATTTGTATGGTCAAAAAATTATTAAGTACTGTTTGTATTTAAATTTAAATAAAAAAATCACAATGATTTTTAGCTGCACAATTTTCGATAAACGGATAAGATGTGAAGATCTATAAGATTCTCACAAAGAAGATCCGAATAGGATCCAAATCCTCATCATAGGCCCCCAATTTCTGAGAAGCCCCTGAAATCTTCATCCTCCTACATTATTTTCTAATAATTTAATAAAATTAAAATTTTCAGTTTATATATGACAATTGGATTTTTTTTTTCAGTCAATACATTTCACAATTAGTTAAGTGGAGCTTATAATTTTTATAATAATTTTTCACTTTTTTCTAACAATAAAAAATTAATTTGTATATTCCTTTCTCTCCTAGAAACAAGCGCATTTTCGTATTTCTCCCTTTTAGTCATGAGCACTCTTTTTGTTTTACAAGGATGGACCCAAAATCTTAATTTGATGGCTGTTGGGAGAAAGAAAAATCTCAATTAGTGAGACTATTCAATAGTTGGAGTGAGATGTTGACTTTCATTAAGTTGGAATTTTGCACAAATACATTATTCGAAATAAATTTTTGCATAGGCTCTTAGTATTACGATCTGATAATATTTCTCTTCACTTAGAAGTGAAAGGTTTTATGTTCGAATCTCGTGGATGGCGAATTCAATATTAAATTAGGTTGTCTATTGTGCGACTTAGCCGAACTTCTCATCTCGTTAGTGTAAAAATATCGATGTTCAAAAAAAAAAATTGCACAAGTGCCCTCGTACTTACAAAAGGTAATCTTTGAAAAAGGAAAAATTTATGACACTTTTTTTTTTTTTATGTAAAATGAAAATATATTAAGAACCATCAAGAACACACATAAGGTAAACATGCCAAATGTAACCAATTAAAGATGTTACACACCCCAAAAGAAACACAAAAGCTTTATAATTACAAACTCATTAAGAATACAATAGAACACAATTTCCCATCCACAGAGAACCCACATCTAACCAACATGAAAGATAACACTCGTGAAGAGTAAACATTAAAAGACGTAGAACTACAACAAAGGAATCGTGCGAAAAAATACTGCACTGCTCTATGATCACCTTGCAATCGTAACTAAAAGAAGTAATGTTATGAGCAATCTCCTTATAATCCTTTTCTATGCACACAAACCACAAGAAACACAAAAACCTCCATCTCAACTCTTAACAGGTCATCCATTCAGAAATATGTGTTTGAGATGTAAATCATAGACACTACAAAACCTCTTATCGATAAAGTGACCAATGACCACAACTATGAAAACTCTTCTCACCAGAACGAAAGAAAAACCACAACCAAAGGAGATGGTTTAAGTATATAGGTGAAACGAGACAGGAAAGATAGAAGGAAGAGAATGAGACAAATTGCCCCCGACCTTAAACCAAAGATAGGGGTGGAAAATTTCTCACACAAATTTATTTAGAAAACCTAAAAAAGCCATTATTCATTAATTATTAAAATAAAAGCCCAATGGGGATTACCCAGCCAAATAGAAATAGCCGTCCCCATCCATCCATAATTCCCGATTAGAATTGATACCTTTCTTCCAAAGTAGGACCACATAGGGCTTACGTTCAAACGCAAAGATAGATTTATATGACTTAGGTACACTACTACAGTAATGTTTCGTGTCAATAAAATGAAAATATGTGTAAATTTGCATTCATATGTCGTCATTTTATTAGTATGAAACATTATGTGGTGTTGTAACTTTGTCTTGTAAATTGTTTTTTGAAATGTGAGGTCCATTTTGAAACCTAGAAAAAGAAAGACGTTCGGGGTGTAGTCAACTTAAGATTTGAAATGATTTTAATAGATTTTGTTAAGTGATAGATTTCATAGAATTATGAGACTTCTACAAAATCCATATGGATTTTGGAAGACTTGAGAATATTCATATAACAGATTTTTGTGGATTTTGATAAATTTTACAGCGTTGAATCTTGACCGTCAAATAAATCAAATGGTAATAAATGTATCTAGGTCATGAATCCACCAAAATGAAGCTGAATTAAAAAGTCAAGATTATCACATAAACCCCCCTTTCCAATCCTATTTCCTTCCCACTTTGTTGGTTTGAGAGTGGCGGTGGTGGAAACGCCGGTTGTGGCGGTGGAAGCTTGAAATTTGAACTTGGGTTTGTGGGAATTGCTGGGTTTTTGTGATAGGGAGGGTTGGGCGAGTAGGGGATTACTGGGGAGCAAAGA
Organism: Heteromeles arbutifolia; assembly: GCA_024362995.1. Taxonomy (NCBI): domain Eukaryota; kingdom Viridiplantae; phylum Streptophyta; class Magnoliopsida; order Rosales; family Rosaceae; genus Heteromeles; species Heteromeles arbutifolia. Next base: position 24,163,087 of record JANCRC010000012.1, read on the forward strand.
AGTCCAAAGAGTTTCCATTTCCAAAACGAAAGAAATGGATAATGAAAGGACAACTCCACCAAGTAAGAAGAAGAGCAAATGGATCAGGAGGACGAGGACTCAGCAACCCAGCTCTGCGGCGCGCGCAGAGACAGAAAGAAAAAGCGGAGTAATGTAAAAAATATTTGGATTTGAAATCCTAAGGTGTGAGGTAGGATTCTATTTGGTATTGGTTATATATACTTCTTGCTCTCAAATCCTACAAAATCCACAAGTTAATGAAATCCTACTAAATTTTTAGGGCTTGTTTGGTATTCTATTTAAAATTTTTTATAATTTCTCAAAACATTTCTTAAGAATTTTTCTTGAAAACAATTTTTTTAAGACTCAAAAACTTGTTTGGTATGCAATTTAAAAATTTTAAATCTTATAACTTAAACTGAACAAATAGATCTACAAAGTGGGGGTCAAGAGAGAAAGAGGAGAGAGAAGGAAAGAAAGTAAGAAATGATTGGAGGAAAGAGAAAGAAGTGAGAGAATCAGAGGAGATAGAGAGGAAGATGAGTGAGAGAAAGAACCGAGAGAATGAAGATAGCGGATTGGAGGAGAGACGAAAAATGTATAAAAAAAAGGGGGAGAGAGAGAAGAAAAGAGAGATAGATTTGGAGTGAGGGGAGAAGGGAGAGAAAAAAAAAAGAGTGAGTTTAAGTTTAAAAACTCTAAAAACTCACTTTTTATGTTTTTAGAGAATATACTATATTTTTTGAGTTAGTCTTGAGTTTAGTTTTTGAAAATAGTTTTACCAAACAAGTTTTTAAGGCCTAAAACTTGAAAATTGTTTTTGAGTTTAAAAAATTGGATTCAAGTAGAGTACCAAACAGGCTCTAAGAGATTGTGAAACCCAGATTTGGATGGACTTTAAAAATGACTATTAAAATCTTAATTGACTACACTCAGATTTGCATGGATTCTAAAAATCCTTTAAAATCCTTTGGTTAACTACACTAGGATTTTAAAGTCTTTTAAAATCCTTCAAAATCTGAATTTGACTACACCCTCCTAAAAGATTGTGAAACCCATTTTCTAGCAAAGGCTTATCACTATAGTATTTTTTAAGGACAATGTAAAGATGTGTTATCTTTTTAGATCATATTTTATAAATCATATAGGGTAAATGACAAAAAACTACCTCAACTATTGGTGTCACGACACTTTCATACCTCATCTTTTAAAATTGACAATGTCATACCTCATCTTACGAATTTGTGCCAATGTTAGACCTCTGTTAGTTTTTCTGTTAATTTCTTAGTTAAGTGCTGACGTGGCTACATTTTTAATTAAACAATTAAAAAAAAAACAAAAAACCAAAAAAAAACCCATCAACCCGTGTCCCACCCCCAAAAACCCAGATTCCCTTCTCTCCCACCCAACCCTCTCTCTCTCTCCTCTCTCTCTCTCTCTCTCTCGCCTTTCTCTCTTCTCTCTCCCTGCATCCCAAAACCCAGAAACCCTTCCCACCCGACCCGTAATGCTCCACCCTAACCTGCCCCTTCTGTAAGCTAGGGCACACCAGCACCAGCGACCCCCTCACCACTGCCATTTGCTGCACCAGCATCCGACCACCCCTACCCGCCATCGCCACCAGCCACAGACCCACTTCTCCAAGCTCTCACTATGAAGCTCTGCCTCAGCCCCTCGCTCGACCGGGTCTCCTCGACCCAACTCGCCGACGACCCGCCCGTTTCGAACTCGCCAACTAGCGAAGGCAGCCCGAGAATTACCACCTCTACCACCAGCTCTCGTAGCAGTCCTCGATCTCCGCCATTAAAGTTGAGCTCCAGCACCTGATTCTATCGATTCTCGACGACCCGGTCGTCAATCGAGTCTACGCCGAAGCTGGTTTTCGGAGCTCCGAAATCAAGCTCGCAATTTTGTGCCCCTTTCCTTAGATTCTCAGATACCCGCGCTCCAGAGGCCACCATCCTCTCTTTCTTTGCAACTTAGCCGATTACCCAGGGTTGTCTGACCCGAACCATTTTCACTGACGAGGATGAAAATTTGAGGAGAATAAGAGAGGTTCTCAGGAGAAAAAAAGGGCGGAACTGGTGGCAGTGTTGGTGGTGGCGGGTTGGGGTGGTGGGTTTGGGTGTTGCAGTAGGTGGTGTGGGGGGGAGATGTTGGGGCAAGTGGGATCTGGGTTTAGGGTGGTTCTGGTTTTCGGTTGGGGGAAGACGGAAGGGGGAAGAAAGGGTGATTGGGATAAGGGGTGGTCCTATGCAAAAAAAATAAAAAAAATGATTTTATTTATTTTTAGTTTTTAATATTTAATTCTTTTTTAATAAAAAATCCGGCCACGTCAGCACTTAACTGAGAAATTAACAGAAAAACTGACGGAGGTCTGACATTGGCACAAATTCGAAAGATGAGGTATGACATTGTCAATTTTAAAAGATGAGGTATGAAAGTGTCGTGACACTAATAGTTGAGGTAGTTTTTTGTAATTTACCCAATCATATAATGTTGTAGTTCAAGGTTGCCAATTAAATTTTATTTTTAATAATATATAGAAAATATTAGATCATCAACTATCATATTATATAATATATTTTAAGAAAATGATCTCTCTAACATCACCAATAAATTGTCACTTAATATTACGATGTAGTGATATTTCTTTTTACTTGTAAGCAAGAAGTCTTAGGTTTGATTCTCGCTAATGATGAATTTGAATTATATTATTACTAGTTCATTGTGAAACTTAACACATTCTCTAACTCCTTTAAAGTAAATAATATCGTTTGATGAAAAAAAAAAAAAAAAAAACCACCAGTAACGTGGCCCACTCTATCCCTGATTTGGTTTAAAGCAGTTTCAAGCCACGTACTACTCCTCGAGACAATGAGCATTTTTCCCCTAATTATAAAAACCATCTTTATTTCACGAGCTTATAAAACTAATGAATTATCGTGATATATTGACCACAATACAGTTTTATTTTATTGTGGCTTTTTAAATTTGGTACCCATTGTATGGATTAACCGAACTTCTATTTTCTAGTGTAAAAATATCAATGTACTCAAAATTTGATACCTTTGAATTGATAGTGAAATGATTATGACATTCTCGTGGTCATGTGGGGACCAATTGAATGTAAAAGAAAAAGAAAAGGAGAGAACATGAATTTTATTTTGGAAAAATTAGGGTCTGTTTGGTATCGTATTTGAAATTTTTTATCATTTCTCAAAATATTTTTTAAGAACATTTTTTGAAAACAATTTTTTTTAAGACTAAAAAACTTGATTGGTTTGCGATTTAAAATTTTTAAATCATACAACTTAAACTAGACAAAGAGATCTAAAAAGAAGAGATCGCAGGATAGGGAGAAAGAGGAGAGAGGAGGAAAGAAAGTAAGAGATGATTGAAGAAAAGAGAAAGAAGAGAGAGGATCAGACGAGATAGAGAAAGAGGAGTGAGAGAAATAACCGAAAGAATGAAGACAACGGATTGGATGAGAGACGAAAAAGGTAAAAAAAAAGAGGGGAGAGAAAGAAGAAAAGAGAGATATTTGGAGTGAGAGGGGAGGAGGGAGAGAAAAGAAAGGAGTGAGTTTAAGTTTAAAAACTCTAAAAACTCACTTTTTATGTTTTTAGATAATAGAATATATTTTTGAGTTAGTCTTGAGTTCAGTTTTTGAAAATAGTTCTATCAAACAAGTTTTAAGGGCCTAAAACTTCAAAATTATTTTTGAGTTTAAAAAGTTGAATTCAAGTAGAGTACCAAACATGCCTTTAGGTTTCACAATGTTTTTTGACTAAATTGGATAATGATAAGGAAATTAAATTTGAAGACAAAATTTTGCAAACTAAATAATAAGGAGTTTTAATGAAAAGAGCTTGGGCAAACTTTTTCTTAACAAAAAACCATCCACCACTTTTATTTAATGAAAATGACAAAGATAACATATAACAAACCAAAAAAAAATAAAATTCCACGGGCTGAAATAAAGCCCAACATGCAACATCAAATCTTTCTTCCAACTTTGCCCTTAATAGTAGTTAACCCAAATCTGTTAACCCAACTTCACGTTATTTACGAAATTGCCATCGAGCAGAAAAAAGTCAAATAAAACAAAAAAATTTCAATTTTTTTTTCTCGCAACGAGCCGTTGCAACCCCACCTCCCAACCTAGAATTAAAGCTCATATCCTGACATTATTAATTTAAGAAGGTTTTTATTACAAATGGTCATTGACATTGATCAAACACATCATTTTGGTCATTGACATTGAAAATCAATAGAAATGGTCCCTGAGATTGTTCACCATCCATCATTTTGGTCATTCCATTAAAAACTCCGTTAAGTATCCCCGAACTTTTGGCCGGAAGTTTGGGCAATTTTCAAAGCTTCGTAACTCAATCGTTTCTTAACCAAATTCGACCCATAATATTTCAAAATGAAGATAGGAAAGTGTAGAATAAGATTATACCTATTTGGAAGTCCAGAGATGGCCGAAAAATAGCCTCAAAGTTGACTGGTCCGAGTGAAAACTTGAAAACTCGCCGGAAACTGGGTAAACTTTAAACGTTTATAACTTCTTCAATACTCAACGAAATCAAGTGATTTAAAAAACAAAAATCATACTTCTCGACGAGACGAAGAGAATGGTACCTTTTTTGATGGCTAACTCGCTCTGGTTTGGCCGGAAAATGGCTAACTCAAGACCAAGATGGCCACTTTCGAGCCATTTTCTGGCCAAACCAGGGCCAGCTAGCCATCAAAAAAAGGTGCCATTCTGTTCGTCTCGTCGAGAAGTATGATTTTTGTTTTTGAATCACATGATTTCGTTGAGTATTGAAGAAGTTATGAAAGTTTAAAGTTTACCCAGTTTCCGGCGAGTTTTCAAGTTTTCACTCGGACCAGTCAACTTTGAGGCTATTTTTCGGCCATCTCCGGCAACCATTGGACTTCCAAATAAGTATAATCTTATTCTACACTTTCCTATCTTCATTTTGATATACTATGGGTCAAATTTGGTTAAGAAACGATTGAGTTACGAAGCTTTGAAAATTGCCCAAACTTCCGGCCAAGAGCTCTAGGACACTTAACGGAGTTTTTAACAGAAGGACCAAAATGATGGATGGTGGACAATCTCAGGGACGATTTCTATTGATTTTCAATGTCAGGGACCAAAATGATGTGTTTGATCAATGTTAGGGACCATTTGTGATAAAAACCCATTTAAGAACCATCCCCATTTCCATTTTTCCTTTATGGCGTCCCCCATCCCCACTCCTATTTTTCTTCTGCACAATTCCCAAAAACTAAAAATATTACTCTTCAAATTCAATTTAATAAGCAAGGAACTTACACTTCCATTCCATACATATATATCAGAAAGAACAAAGCTCTTCCCAAACAGAAAAATAATCTACATGTTGAAAAAAAAAATTAGGTAACTCATGTAAGTAGTGGATTGTCTTGGTAGTTAAAGTTATATTGTCAACTTATGACATTGTAGGTTTAAACTTTTTATCCCCTTAGAATAAATTAGTATAGGAGATTGCTTGTACTAAGAAGAATAAGTAATAAGTATAGAATATGGCTTGTACTAAAACAAAAATTACACATCAAATTAAAATTACATAACAATACCCATAAATTATCTTTTATGTAAGCAAATCAACTGTCTTGGATTATAGCTTTACAAGTCGCTTTGTCATGTCCCAGCAACAACTTGAAAACAAATCAACAAAAAATGCATTGATATCATACTAGAAATGTGATACTTAATGTGACAACCCGTCCCTATTTTCTATATAATTTTCTCCCCGAGTGTGTAAAGCGACGATTATGCCCTGGTTGACTAAGTGACATGGATGTACATATGCAGTTTTAAATTATTTTTCTCGCTATCGTAATTAAATTGTACACAACGTCACACGTGCGTTGGCGCGAGTTAGACTTGAATTGGTGTAACATCCCACATCGCCCAGGAGAGTGATCCTTAAATGTATATTCTCATCCCTACCTAGCACGAGGCCTTTTGGGAGCTCACTGGCTTCGGGTTTCATAGGAACTCTGAAGTTAAGCGAGAAGGGAATGGTAAGCCCAAAGTGGACAATATCGTGCTACGGTGGTGGAGCGGGCCCGGGAAGTGGTCCACCTCGGGCCGGGATGTGACAATTGGAGTTGTAATGAAAAGTTACAAATAATTAAGTGCGCAAACGGGTAGAATTATGTGACGGGTGCATTAATTAATCAGTGTCGGAAACACTGTTTTAGATGGTGTACGTTAGATTACGTTTTTACGAAATTTTATCGTATTTCTCTTTAAAGGTTTGACCCGTGCCTATCCTTATCCACCAATTATTTTAGTTCCTACTTTCTCTAACCCAATTAAAATATCTCTCTCTTCTGCCCAATTAGACCCGAGCTCTTTCTCTCTTTCTCGTATCTTCTTCTTCCTTCTCGCATCCGAGCCATCTGCAACTCACTCACCCACATCAAATCATCACAGATCGAGTTAGAAACCACCACCTTCACACTCCTCTCTAGCTTACGAACCCAACCGTACCATTTGAGCGAAGAACAGATGAGTTTTAACTTGCCAACTCGGAAGCTTCGACTCTGTCGAGTTGGTATCGTCGTGATCCCAGCTAAGTTACAAGGTTTTAGACGTGGGGAAGCCCTTACTCAACTCCCCGAGGTCTTTAGTGAAGGTTGGTGGAAGCTTTGGCGTGAAACAAACCGATTTCGAGAGGTCGAAGTTTTGGCCGATTCTTTCCAGGGATTTTCAGGCCATTTTCCATTTGATTTTGGACTTTTAAGAGGTACGAACTTGTTCTACTCCTCAAGAGCTTCAAATCCATATAAATTTTGTGGATTTTGGTTGAGAAATAAGTTAGATATTAAGGTTTGAAATTTTACCCAGAAACCGGTCACTTTTTCCAGTTCCCCACAAACCGGACGGCGAGGTTCATTGGAGAAGACAAGGTATATTCCGTCAAAGTTAACAGAATATTCTAACGGCGTTAGGTAATGCCGTTACTATTTAACAGAATATTTCATCGATTCTAACGGAATATTCCTAACGTCCGTTAGGGTTTCCGTCACGCATGCCGTGCATATGCCTGCACGTGGCCAAGCGTATGGCCGTTAGTTGGACAGCGCGTGAGGGCGCGTTCGGCCTTCGGCCGGCGAGTAATTTTTACGTGCGGGTCCATGACTTCGAGTAGAACATTTTCGAATATTCAAACCTTCCGTTTGAGCAAACTATGAGAAGTTGTTCCTAGATTCCAGGGTATGTGCTATTTAATTAACTAAAAATAGTTGTTTTGCATATAGGGGAGACTTACCCCGAGGACGAACACGAACAAGTGAGGCTAGGGGGCTATGATCCATCGACATATCAGTGAGTGGGCATTTGTTTATATATATATATATATATATATATATATATTTACAGTTTCCAGAAATGTTTTAAATTGAGTTATGCATTTCTTGCCATGTCTAAGATGTGTTATGTTTTAAATGTTGCATTGTTATGATTTGTGTTTATTTAAATGATTCTACGGAGGCGCAGGTAAGTTCAGGTGAGTTATAATGTGATTGAAATGATTGCGTCATATTGGCATGCATATATTCATTTAGAGCTCATAATTGCTGCACCCCGATGTTAGTGCTCACGTGATGTTCACCTCTTGCACCGCACACTCTTCTTGGATCCAAGTTTGGTGCCAACCTTGTCATACAGGTCACATTAGGTGACTCCGACTCGTAGGTAACCCGTGATTTATCGCTAGCTTTCACGTGATCGTAGCACTAGAGCGTACATATTTACACCCAGCCTTGTCGTACAGGTCACACTAGGTGACTCTGACTCATGTGTTAGCATAGACTGATGAGCAATAGGTCCAGTTGCACAGGTCACATAAGGTGACTCCGACTGCCATGCTAGTTTAGACTGACTTCACACCTGACTTACATTTATTATTGTTGAGATATTGTGACGTGGCATGGTCTTGTTTTCACTGCCCTTGTGCATTGATTTTGATACTTTCGTAGTATTATTTTCTAGCAACTATACGGGTTTTACAGAGAAGGGTTAGTACTTTCAGAAAAGATAAATGTGTTTTCTAAAGCTTTGTTTTTGCCTACTCACCCTTCTGTTTTTCGCCCCTCTAGGTACTAGATAGCTGATCTTCTTTGTGGCACACGAGGATTACCTGGCGGTTCTGACATTCCACTAAATAATGTAGGGATCTTCTCTCTGGTTGTGTATTTAGTACTTAGTCAGTTCGACTGCACCTTTAATTTACCTATGCTCTGAATGTTTGTAACTTGGGTTTGACCACTTCCGCATACTCACTTATTTTTTTTATAGTTTAAATAAGTTTTAGTTTTGTTTTTAATTTGTTCACATTTTTAATTACTTCTTTTGCACTCTTGGCTACGTCACTTTCACGTGACAACCATCACGCCTTGTCTCCGGTCGGGGTGTGTCAGTTTGGTATCAGAGCCTAGGTTTGGCAGTCCAGCATTATTCGCTTGTGTTATAAGTCCTAATTATTTTTGATCTCTTATGTCAGAACCATGCCCCCTCGTAGAGAGCCACGCCCTTTGAGACTAGTTTTCCCAATTTTGGACAACTTGGTGAAGCTATTGCTAATGCTATTCAGTCCTCACTTCGTCGTCCTCAAATGACTACTTTGGAAGCAATGTCCCATCTTCAGATCAATAATTTCTTGGGCGATGATGGACTTGAGAAATATGAGCTTTGGCTCGATCATGTTGAGAAAACTTTTCGAGTTATGCAACGTCAGGGAACTCTTTCAGAAGAAAGATGGGTCGAGACAGCCACTTGGTTTTTACGTTTGGAGGCTGCATCCGGGTGGACTCAGAAATCACGCCCGTCGCCAGTTCAAGATGCCATGAATTGGGAGGTTTTCAAGCAGCAGTTTCAGGGTAAATTTATACCACCGGAGTATTTGGATCATATGATGGATGAATTCTCAGAATTGAAGCAAGGGAAAATGTCAGCTACTGAGTATCATCGAAAGTTCATTGATTTGTCCCGATATTGTCCCGAGATTGCTGCAAATCTTCTGGAGATGCTACGACGTTTTAAGAAGAGAACTCGCAAGCGGTTGCGTTCCATGGCGACTTCGACTCCCTATTCTACATATCAAGAATTCTTCGAGGTTCTGCTTTAGGTTGAGGACTCCGAGAATGCTCCGGATGACAGTGATGATGAAGAGGAAAAAGGTAATGTTCGGAAAAATAATAATAAAGGGCAGTCATCCTATGGTCCTCGTAAAACTCAAAATTTCAAGCGTAATGGTAATAGTTCTAGTTCATCCAGCGGTGGTTCAAGTTCTAATACATCGTGGAGGGGCGGCAGGTCCACAAGTGGTCATTGCTTCCAGAATTAGAGGAATTCTAGCAGTTCTAGTGCTCCACTGTGTTGTAGATGCAATAACCATTATTTCGGGGAGTGTAGAAGAGGTAGTAGTGGATGTTTCACTTGTGGTCAGATGGGGCATAGAGCTAACCAGTGTCTGTAGAATCAGCATAAACCTCAGCCTCTTACGCTACCACCTGCAGTTCCCTTCCAGCAGATTCAGGGACCTAGTGCTTATACTCCGACAGGTTATGGTGGTGCTTACCACTACCAGGGGGACGTAGCTCATATCCCGGAGGAGCATATCCGTATCCACCTAATCTTTATTATTAGGATGGTTACCCACCGTACCAAGGAGGCTATACACCGTATGTGCCATATCAGGGCGGCAGATCGCAGTGGTATAATGGAGGACAGTCCCAGAATCTTAATGTCGCTTCTAGAAGTGGTGGTTCGACTAGGCAGCCTAATCACACCAGTCAGGGGCGAGGTATTCAAGGACGTGGTAACCAAGGAAATAGGGGTCGTGGAGGCCGACAGTAGGCACATGGTCATGTCCATCACATTACTTTGCAAGATGCTCATAGCAACCCTGATTTGATTATGGGTACGTTGAATATTCTTGGTCATTTTGGTAGAGTATTAATTGATTCAGGTGCTACGCATTCTGTTATTTCTCATATGTTTGCTCAAAAGACTTAACCTCACCCCACTCCCTTCGGTTATGAGTTGGAGTTTTCGATGCCTTGAGGCGAAACTTGCTATGTTAGCTGGGAGTATCAAGGATGTCTTGTTCTTGTTGAGGATGTCATCATGCCAGCTAATCTTGTTCCACTGGATATCGTCAATTTCAATGTTATTCTGGGCATAGATTAGTAACATTACAACCGTGCTAAGTTGGATTGTTATCAGAAGGTTGTTACCTTCCATCGGCAGGGCTTGCCTGTGATCACTTTTGTCGGTGATCGTAGTGGGTTGAGACATGGCGTTATCTCTGTCGTGAGAGCGAAGTGATTGTTGAGGAAAGGTTGTCAGGGCTACCTAGCTCATGTGGTGCTGAACGAGGATACTTTTGTTCGTGTGGAAGATGTTCGGGTAGTCAGACACTTTCTTGATGTCTTTCCTGACGATTTACTTGGACTACCTCCAAATCGTGAAGTGGAGTTCACTATTGATCTAATTCCAGGTACAGATCCTATTTCTTTAACCCCTTATCGAATGGCTCCTGCTGAGTTAAGAGAATTGAAAACTCAGTTGCAAGAACTTGTTGATAAGGGTTTTATCCAGTCGAGTACTTTTCCTTGGGGAACTCTAGTTTTGTTTGTGCGAAAGAAAGACGGAACTCTGAGGCTGTGTAGTGATTATTGACAGTTGAATCGGGTAATGATTAAAAACCATTATCATTGCCTCGTATTGATGACCTTTTTGACTAGCTTTGTGATGCCTATGTCTTCTCAAAGATTGATCTAAGATCCGGTTACTATCAGCTAAAGATTAGGAGTGAAGATGTCCTGAAGACAGCATTTCAGACTCGATATAGTCATTATGAGTTTCTCGTGATGCCATTCGGGTTAACGAATGCTCCAGCAGCCTTTATGGACCTGATAAATCGAGTATTTCGGCCGTATCTCGATAGGTTTGTCATTGTCATCATCGATGATATTTTGGTATATTCTAAGACTAAGGCGGAGCATGCTAGACATCTAAGTCTGGTTCTGAAGAGGTTAAGGGAAAATCAGCTCTATACTAAATCAAGTGTCGTTCTTGGGACACGTGATATCAACCCAGGGTATTCTTATGGACCCTCAGAAAGTAGCTATCGTGGAGAATTGGGAGCAACCTCGAATTGTCACGGAAGGGCGGAGTTTTCTTGGTCTTGCGGGCTATTATCGACGCTTCGTAAAAGATTTCTCAGCTATAGCCCTGCCTCTGACAAGGTTGACCAGGAAAATAGTTAATTTTGAGTGGAATGATGATTGTGAGCGAAGTTTTCAGCAGTTGAAGTATTGTCTCACTCATGCACCTGTTTTGGCACTTCCTGATGACAGTGGGAACTTCGATATCTATAGTGATGCTTTTTTGAAGGGTTTGGGCTATGTATTAATGCAGTAAGGAAGAGTGATCGCGTATGCTTCGTGACAGTTAAAGCCCCACGAAATGAATTATCCTACTTATGATCTCGAGTTGGTAGCTATTGTTTTTGCTTTGAAAATCTGGAGGCATTATTTGTACGGGGAAACATGTCAGATCTTCACCAACCATAAAAGCCTCAAATACATTTTTACTCAGAAAGAGCTTAATCTCCGGTAACGGAGATGGATTGAGTTGCTTAGTGATTATGACTGCACGATTGAGTATCATTCTAGTCGTGCAAATTCTGTAGCTGATGCTCTAAGCAGGAAATCCCAGGGTTACTCAACACACTTAATGCATGCCGTGTTATACTCTTGACTGATTTGCGATCTACTGGAGTTACATTGGGAACAGACCACCAGGGAGCTCTACTTGCTAATTTTCAAGTTAGGCCAATGACCTAGAATCACAAGCGTTGGTACATGCATTGTTAGAAGGGAAAAAAGGAAACCTTAGGATCCGAAGACCTGATGGTATGCTTATGCAGGGTGATCGGATGTATGTGCCAGACATAGAAAAATTGAAGAAAGAAATACTTGATGAAGCGCATGTTTCAGCTTATACGATGCACCTTGGGAGTACCAAGATGTATCATACCATCCAACCATTCTATTATTGGTCTGGTATGAAAAAAGAAATCACAGACTATGTAAGTCGTTGTGCAGTTTGTCAGTAGGTCAAGGCAGAAAGGAGGAAACCATTTGGGTTACTACAACCACTTCCCATACCTCAATGGAAATGGGAGAATATTACCATGGATTTCATGTACAAGTTACCTCGTACGTGAAATGGTATCTGGGTGATAGTTGATCGGCTTACTAAGTCAGCACACTTCTTGCCTATTCGGGAGAACTACTCTTTGAATCGGTTAGCTGAACTTTTCAATTTGGAGATTGTTAGGTATCATGGTGTTCCTGTTAGTATCATTTCTGATCGGGATCCCAGATTCACTTCGAAATTTTGGGTAGCTTTCCAAGAAGCTTTCAGTTCGAACTTGCTTTACAGCATAACTTATCACCCTCAGACGGATAGGCAATATGAGAGAACTATTCAGACACTGGAAGATATGTTGAGATCCTCGATGTTGCAGTTCGGAGACGCTTGGCATAAACGTTTAGCTTTGATTGAGTTCGCTTATAATAACAGCTGTCATTCTAGCATTGGTATGTCACATTTTGAAGCGCTTTATAGGAAACCATGTCGTACCCCGTTATGTTGGTCTGAAGTAGGCAAGAGAGTTTTAGTGGGCCCTGAGATTATGGATGAGACTACACAGAACATTCAAGTAATAAAAGCTAATCTAAAGGTGGCCTAGGATTGACAAAAGAGTATCGCCGATAGACATTCAACTCACAGGGTACATAAGGTTGGTGATTGGGTGTTCTTGAAGTTGTCACCGTGGAAATGAGTGGTATGGTTCGGAAAGAAGAGGAAACTAAGCCCTCATTATATTGGACTGTATCAGATCATCAAGCGAGTTGGTGAAGTTGCTTACCGACTTGAGCTACCTCCGAAATTAGCAAATGTGCATAACGTGTTCCACGTGTCTATGCTGCGTAGATATGTGTTTGATCAGTCACACGTGGTTCCTTCTCAGCCACGGGAGATTAACCCAGACTTGACTTACGATGAAGTTCCAGTGACGATTCTGGATTGGAAAGATAAGGTTCTCAAGAATAAGACCATTTGTATGGTGAAAGTCTTGTGGAGGAACCACTCAATTGAAGAAGCCACTTGGAAGACAGAGGAACGCATGAGAGACTTGTATCCATGTCTGTTCTTTGATTATTGATTTGTGTTTGTGTTGGAATTTCTGGGATGAAATTTTCTTAAGGGGGTAGACTGTGACGACCCGTGCATATTTTCTATATAATTTTCTCCCCGAGTGTGTAAAGTGACGATTATGCCGTGGTTGACTAAGTGATGTCGATGTACATATGCAGTTTTAAATTATTTTTCTCGCTATCGTAATTAAATTGTACTCGACGTCATGAGTGTATTGGCGTGAGTTAGACCTAAATTGGAGTCGTAACGAAAAGTTACGAATAATTAAGTGTGCAAACGGGTAGAATTATATCACGGGTGCATTAATTAATCGGTGTTGGAAACACTGTTTTAGATAGTGTGCGTTAGATTACGTTTTTACGAAATTTTATCGTCTTTCTCTTTAAAGGTTTGACCCGTGCCTATCCTTATCCACCAATTATTTTAGTTCCTACTTTCTCTAACCCAATTAAAATATCTCTCTTCTGCCCAATCAAACCCGAGCTCTCTTTCTTTCTTTCTCATATCTTCTTCTTCCTTCTCATACCCAAGCCATCTGCAACTCACTTACCCACATCAAATCATCACAGATCAAGTCGGAAACAACCACCATCACACTCATCTCGAGCTTACGAACCCAATCGTACCATTTGATGGAAGAATGGACAAGTTTTAACTTACCAACTCGGAAGCTCTGAAAGGTTTTAGGACATGGGGAAGCCTCTACTTAACTCCCCGAGGTCTTTAGTGAAGGTTGGTGGAAGCTTTGGCGTGAAACAAATCGATTTCTAGAAGACAGAGTTTTGGCCGAATCTTTCGAGGGATTTTCAGGCCATTTTCCGTTTGATTTTGGACTTTTAAGAGGTACCAATTTGTTCTACTCCTTAAGAGGTACCAATTTGTTCTACTCCTTAAGAGCTTCAAATCCATATAAGTTTTGGGGATTTTGGTTGAGAAATGAGTTAAATATGAAGGTTTGAAATTTTACACAGAAACCGGTCACTTTTTCCAGTTCTCGACGAACCAGACAGTGGCGTCGGTGGCGGCGGACGGCGAGGCTCATCGGAGAAGACAAGGTATATTCCGTCAGAGTTAACAGAATATTCTAACGGCATTAGGTAACGTTGTTACTATTTAACGAAATATTCCGTCTATTCTAACGAAATATTCCTAACGTCCGTTAGGGTTTTCGTCGCGCATGCCGTGTACGTGCTTGCGCGTGGCCGCATGCATGGTCGTGGGTTGGATGGCGCATGAGTGTGCGTCCGGCCTCTAGCCGGCGAGTGGTTTTTACGTGCAGGTCCGTGACTTCGAGTAGAACATTTTCGTATATTCAAACCTTCCGTTTGAGCAAACTATGAGAAATTGTTCCTAGATTCTTGCGTATGTGCTATTTAATTAACTAAAAATAGTTGTTTTGCACATAGGGGAGACTTACCCCGAGGACGAACGTGGACAAGCGAGGTTAGGGGGCTACGATCCTTCGACATATCAGTAAGTGGGCATTTGTTATATATATATATATATGCTTTATGGTTTCCATAAATGTTTTAAATTAAGTTATGCATTTCATGCCATGTCTAAGATGTGTTATGCTTTAAATGTTGCATTGTTATGATTTGTGTTTATGTTAAATGATTCTACGGAGGCGCATGTAAGTTCAAGTGAGTTATTATGTGATTGAAATGATTGCATCATATTGGCATGCATATATTCATTTAGAGCTCATCATTGCTGCACCCCGGTGTTAGTGTTCCAGCCCCGGGCCAGGGCCAATCCTTTACATGATGTTCACCTCCCGCACCGCACGTTCACCTTGGATCTAAGTTTGGTGCCAACCCTGTCGTACAGGTCACATTAGGTGACTCCGACTCGTAAGTGACCCGCGATTTATCGCTAGCCTTCACGTGATCGTAGCACTAGAGCATACATATTTACACCCAGCCCTGTCGTACAGGTCATACTAGGTGACTCCAACTCGTGTGCTAGCATAGACTGATGAGCAATAGGTCCAGTTGTACATGTCACATTAGGTGACTCCGACTGGCATGCTAGTTTAGATTGACTTCACACCTGACTTACATTTATTATTGTTGAGATATTGTGACGTGGCATGCTCCTGTTTTCACTGCCCTTGTGCATTGATTTTCATACTTACGTAGTATTATTTTTTGGAAACTATACGAATTTTACAGAGAGGGGTTAGTACTTTCAGAAAAGATAAATATGTTTTCTAAAGCTTTGTTTTTGCCCACTCACCCTTCTGTTTTTTGCCCCTCTAGGTACTAGATAGATGTTCTTCTTTGTGGCACACGAGGATTACTCGGCGGTTATGACATTCCACTAAATAATGTAGGGATCTTCTCTCTGGTTGTGTATTTAGTACTTAGTCAGTTCGACTGCACCTTTAATTTACCTATGCTTTGAATGTTTGTAACTTGGGTTTGACCACTTCTGCATACTCACTTTTTTTTTTTTTTAGTTTCAATAAGTTTTAGTTTTTGGTTTTAATTTGTTCACATTTTTAATTACTTCTTTTGCACTCTTGGCTGCGTCACTCTCACGTGATGACCAGCACACCTTGACTCCGGTCGGGGTGTGTCACTTTACGATTTCGCAAGTAATAAAAAAAAAAATCAAATAGCTCAAATATTTCCACAAGTAAACAAAATTAGCAATTATAAATAAACGAAAAGTCTCCAAAATCTAAAATCTTCGAACTGAACATTACCACTATATTTAGAAGTGAACACTGACTATTTCTAGAACTGAGTACTGACACTACCACTATTTATAGAACTAAACACTGACTATTTTTATAACAAACCTAAATTATTTCTAGAATTGAACACTGATTATTTCTAGAAGGGTTTTTTTTTTATCACAAATGGTCCCTGACATTGATCAAACACATCATTTTGGTCTCTGACATTGAAAATAATAGAAATGGTCCCTGAGATTGATCAAACACATCACAAATGGTCCTTCCGTTAAAAACTCTTTGGGTAATTTTCAAAGCTTCGTAACTCAATCGTTTCTTAACCAAATTCGACCCATAATATATCAAAATGAAGATAGGAAAGTGTAGAACAAGATTATACCATTTGGAAGCCCAATGGTTGCTGGAGATGGCCGGAAAATAGCCTCAAATGTGACTGGTCCGCAGAAAAACTAGAAAACTCGCCGGAAACTAGGTAAACTTTAAACGTTCATAACTTTTTCAATAATCAATGAAATCGAGTGATTCAAAAACGAAAATCATACTTCTCTACAAGACGAAGAGAATGGTATCTTTCTTGATGGCTAACTCGCCGTAGTTTGGCCGCAAAACGGCTCGAAATTGGCTAACTCGAAAATGGTTATCCAATTTCGACCCGTTTTTCAGCCAAACCATGGTGAATTAGCAGTCAATGAAGGCACCATTCTCTTTTTCTTTTCGAGAAGTATGATTTTCATGTTTGAATCACTTAATTTCGTTGAGTATTGAAGAAGTTATGAACGTTTCAAGTTTACCTAGTTTCCGACAAGTTTTCTAGTTTTTTCCGCGGATCAGTCACATTTGAGGCTATTTTCCAGCCATCTTCGTCAACCATTGGGCTTCCAAATAGGTATAATCTTGTTCTACACTTTCCTATCTTTATTTTGATATATTATGGGTTGAATTTGGTTAAGAAACGAATGAGTTACGAAGCTTTGAAAATTGCCTAAAGAGTTTTTAACGGAAGGACCATTTGTGATGTGTTTGATCAATTGACCATTTGTGATGTGTTTGATCAATCTTAGGGACAATTTCTATTGATTTTCAATGTCAGGGACCAAAATGATGTGTTTGATCAATGTCAGGGACCATTTGTGATAAAAACCCTTTCTAGAACTAAGCACTAATTATTTCTAAAACTGAACACTGACTATTTTACTGTAGTTTCAGAAATAGTGTTTATTTGTTCCCTTTTAGAAATAGTGTGAATTATTTTGGTTCATTTTTCAGAAATAGTGTGCAATTTTGTTGTAGTTCCAGAAATAATGTGGATTATTTTGGTTTAATTTCAGAAATAATGTTGGTTATTTTGTTGCAGTTTTAAAAATAATGTTTATTTTGTTTCATTCCATAAATAGTGTAAGTTATTTTGGTTCAGTTTCATAAATAGTGTCAGTTATGTTGCTGTAGTTCCAAAAATAGTTTGAGTTATTTTACTGTAGTTTCAGAAATAGCACGTATTTTGTTATTAGCACTCCAAAAATTTCATTCTACACTCCTCAAAAGTGTATTTTTCTTTCTAATTATAGAAAGTTTGGAGTGCTAAATGAGATTATTGGAGTGCTAATAACAATTCCCTTTTTAAAATATTGGATCTCACACTCTTTCTTAAACGGACTATTTACGTAACTGATCATAGGTATTAAACTATTTCTGAAATTGAACACGATACTATTTATGAAACTGACGGATATTATTTGTGAAACTGAACATGAGTACTATTTATGAAACTGACTGATACTATTTATGAAACTGAACATGGTGCTATTTATGAAACTAAAACATGGGTACTATTTATGAAACTGAACACGAGTACTATTTCTGAAACTGAACACGAGTACTATTTCTGAAACTGAACACTGATTATTTCTAGAATTGTACTTTGATTATTTCTAGAACTGAACACGAGTACTACTGTACTGTCACTATTTCTTAAACTAAACACTGACTTTTTGTTGTGCACAAAATAAAAACACAATTTCAAGGCATCTCCAGATACAACACATAGATTTTCATATACAAATATGTTATTTTCATTCACAAACTCATGACACAACACCCCAAATGCAGACATATAATAGCCAGCCATCATCAGAGTTTTAAAAACTAATCACAAAACAAATCCTCGAGAAAACGAGATATTACAAACAAACAAACAAAATTAAACGAACCAAACTCTCATTTTTATTTTAGCATTATAATGGCTTATTTTCCAAATCAACACGACCTTGCCTTAACCTGCCTTCCATTCCCATCAATGCTTCCCCGTACCCAGAAGTAACAAAAGAATGCTCACCAATACTTGCAACGTAACGCAGTAGCTCAGTGATGACAAAAGGGTAGCTTTCCCTCAAGTACTTAAATCCATCAATTTCCCCATTATTCCTCTATGAAATGAATCAAATATCTCAACCATGACATATTTAATATTTTTCTCTCTAATTTCTTACCAAACACAACACCACACTTAAACATTCAATAGAACCTGCAACCCACATTTGCCCCTTGATGTATTTTCTTCCACATGAACTCTGCAACAAAAATAATAACTAGCCAATTCTATGAAGAAATTAAACTACATTCAGAAAGTACACAAAAACAAACACCCTTCATTTCACTGTAACCATGGTTCCCTTCTCGGTCACATAGATACCATCAAGAAACTTCCTGATATCCCAGATGGCATTTCCTGGTTGGTTCAGATGGCATTTCGTGGTTCCCCTCTCGGTCACATAGATACCTTGAATGAAACTGAACCAATCAAGACACTCAATATCATTTCCATTCAAGATGGGCTCATCCTTGACCTTTTTTTTTTCAGATTGGATGATAGAAACACCATCAAGCATATCCACCTCTCTCACCTTCTTTTCACCCAAAAAATTAGGGGTGTCGATCGACTTGGCCTCATTAGTGATGGAGGCATTGATGGAAAAATTAGCAGACACGAAACATATCTTATAGCGGTACCCCTTGGTGATGTTGGTGATGATATTTCTGATATGGGAGAGAGCGGTGCGGATTGCGGGGCTGATTTTGCGGGAGCTGAACCAAGCCTTGACCTTTAGCTTCCGTTTTTCGGTCTCCTTGTTGGTAACGAGCTGAAAATCCAAGTCGAGTCCTTGAAGTTGCGGATGAACTTCCCGTGAGGACCTCGATGATCTTGTCATGGACCTTGATCTTGACACCGTCGGGGATGTCCATGGTCTCAAAGGCGAGGATGGTCATCATCTTCACTACTCTGGTTGTTTCTCTCTCTCTCTCTCTCTCTCTCTCTCTCTCTCTCTCTCTCTCTCTTTCTCTCGCTTTGCTGCTTCTACTGGTGATGAAAGGAGATGATGGATTTGAGGTTATGGAGGCAAGGAAAAGCAGAGAAGAAAGGAACAGAGATGATAAATGGACAAGACTGCCGTCGGGTCAAAATCAGAAATTTGTTGTTTGGTCCATTTCAATTGGACTAGTTTAATATTGAGCTTTGTCCTAACTATTAAATAAAGTTCTTACATGGTTCTTGGTTAACATTCAAAGTTTTCAAGCCCTTATCATTAGTTTTCCTTAAATAATATGGATTGATGATTGAATTATTACTTAAGCATTGATAAACGTGCAAAAGGACTGCCAATTGGTCCATCTTCCCACTACTTCGTCAAATTTGGAATCTCCAACACAGCGTTCTCTCCTCTAAGTGGTGATGGACTCCCCGCCAAGCGAATTAGGTTGCCTCGCGTTACAAAAGAGGGATGTGTCCAGAAGTTTGGGTTCTCAGACCCCCATTCGCTCTAGTTCACATCCTTTTCATAGATGCCCTCCCGTGTCCTCACTAATGCCTGACGGGAAATCTCAGTCTTTTGGGTGGCGATTCGAGCTCTACTGCTGGTCTTTTTACCCAGCCTTAGGGTCGTAATTCCCTTTAGCAGGTCTTTGTTTTGCTGTTGGGGTACTAGAGTGTATATTGAGACCCTTTCTTCTTGTAGTTCCCGTTTTTTCTTATTGAACTGGTATTCAATAAAAAAAAACCTAAAATTTAGTATTTATCTTCTAAATTTAAGGCAATTAATATCATTCTAAATTTATTATATTTTAAATGTTATATTTTATTTCTCACCTTCCTTCTGAATCATCTCCATCTATTCTTATTTCCTTGTCTTCTACATGGTTCTGACTCCCCTGTGCAGCACCTCCACCCATTCCAGTCATCAAATTTTTTCTTCTTTTTAGTTTTTTTTAAAATATTAATATTTATTGTTTAATATGTGATTGTCTATACTTATATAGTACACACACACACACAGATATATATATATATATATATATATATATATATATATATATATATATATAAATATGTGGGTACAATGTTTTTGGGTTGTTTTGGTATATGTTCCACAAAATAATATTGGTACAATTTCATTTGGTTGTTACATGTTATGTACCCGTATGCCTGCATATCATTATATGTATATTGTTTTTCGTCGTAACATATACCCATTTGTCAGCAGGTCACTTTTGGTACATTTTTCTCCATCTTCTGTGAGGATTATAGGTACCTTACAAACACTTTTATGGGCACTGTATTTGTTATGTATATTGGTACATTCTTTTTTGTTGATTTAAGAAAGTATTCATGTAGAATTGTTACTAGGTTTTTTGTTTAAGAAAGCATCCATGTTTTTGGGTTTGAAGAATCTATCAATGTTTTGTGGTACATTATTTTTTTCGTTGATTGATGAATGTACCCATAGTTATAGCGAGAGGATCCTCGCCGGATCCTCTTTGTGAGGATCCCGAGCATCTTTAAATCACATCCGTTCATCATACATCGTGCTGTTAGAAATCATTATAAATTTTTGTATTTAAAATTGAATATAAACAGTGTGGAGCCAAAAATAATCACAAGGCGACATGTGGATATTTTAGCAAAAAAGGACCAAACTACCCCTGAGGTATACCGGGATTTCTACATGCGAGCAGCAGACAATCGTCCTTCAACAAAGTCAAAAATGCTCCAAAGAGAGGTAACCAATTCAAAATCTATCTTATCAAATTCCTTTTTGCAAGGTAACCTCCAAATAGTGTTAATTGGTTAATTAATGGATTAATTACCCAATTAATCCATTAATTACCAATTAAATTATACAAATTAACCCCAAAAACTATCAAAGGGCCGGCCACCATTCCCATCCTCACCTTTCCCATTTACTCTATTTTATCACCCAAATTAAAATAGACATTTATTTTTATAACCATCCATTTATTTCCCTTATGTTTAATTAGCCAATTAATCATAGTAAATTGGCTAATTAAGCCTAAAATTCAACCACAAAACCCACTTCCTATCCCTATAAAAGTGATCCCATTCTCACCAAAAAGCCATTCCAACACTCTTGCAAAATCCCAAAATTCTCTAAACACTCTTTCTCTCTAAATTCTAACTTTGGCATCGGAGGATCTTCAGCCAAAGCCCCCCCCCATTCATCATGGGCGCGTGAGGCTTGTGGCCATAACCAAATGTGTTATTTATTTTGTAGGTGCAATTTTGTCCAAGATCAAGGAGGAGGAAATTTGCATCCACAAATTGGTGCTTTCATTGAGAGAAGAAATCCATACTCGTAGAAGACTCTCGCATAGAAACAGGATTCTTTGGTAAAACGTGAAAGAGAAATACAATGGCAAGGAATTTAGAAAATTCAACAAGTGGGAATTCTAATATTCAAGAAATGGTCCCGCGTCGATCCACGAGGCTAAACATGACCATAGGTGAAACGGCACCACCACCACTAGTTTCCACCATGGGAACCACTGCGGTGGCTACCTCGATAGCTACCCGTGGCGAGGTCCATGGTGCCTTCACCACGGCTCGAACCATGCCATCCAAGGCGACTCACGGCACAAGGGCCACGGCCCGAGCCTCGCACTCACATGCATCACACGTGGATCAGCTCATTCCCACGGCCCAGCCTACTTCCACCAAGCAGCCTGCTTCTTCCAAGAGGCCTGCTTCCGTTGAGCAGCCTGTTCCCGTGGTTTCCCAAGCAACCCAAGTTGGCCCAAGATCACCATAAGGCTCCACCATGGGAACCACTGTGGTGGCCACTACGGCAATCACCCGTGGCGAGGTCCATGGCTCCACCACCACGGCCCAAGCTGTGCTATCTAAGGCCCACGCCACCAAAGCCACGGCCGGAGCTATGCCACTCCATGCCCAACGCGAGCCCAATGCGTTGCCAATCCGAGCCCAAGCCTCGCATTCATGAGCATCACGCGCCGAGCAGCCCACTCTCGTGGCCTAATCTGCTCCCGCAGCTCAGCCTGCTCCTCCTGAGCAGCCCACTCTCGTGGCCCAATCTGCTCCCGCAGCTCAGCCTGCTCTCACCGAGCAACCCACTCTCATGGCCCAGTCTGCTTCCGCAGCCCAGCCTGCTTCCGTGGCACTCCAAGCAGCCTAAATCGGCCCAAGACTATCTCAACCATCCGGACCAACCATCGAGCCGGGGGCATTTTCACCACGTTTCTCCGCGGATTTGACATTTCCCAATTCAAATCTTGCACTCGGAGTCTACCACACTTCTACTGCTCAAGGAGACATATTCCTTCCAATCTCTTCTAATCTAAATGGCGAACAACACTTGTCTCAACAAGTCATAGAGTTGACGAGCGCCTTTGCACAACAAACGACCTTGGTGAATCAACTTTTGCAACGCACCGAGATCCAACGTGCCCCGGACGAGGTGTCCCGAAGTAGGACAAGGGTAGATGAACCTCTCCACCAACGTCCCGGCAAGCAGCCTATCAACCAGCCATAATCCAAGCATTCTGGTAGTTTACGCTCTCGCCTGGGTCCTTGAGATAGCATATACGATTATCAAGCCCATGGACGAGCGTGCATTCCCGATCAAGCCCATGGACGAGCGTACGTTCACGGTTGAGGTCACACTCCGATTATCAACATGAGCAGCCTTTCAGGCAAAGCATTCATTTACGGCTAAGCCCGCAAGGAGTATCCTCCACATCACATAGGAGAAGGCAGCACAGCGGACGGAGAGAAGTAGTTACTTAATCCGGCTCAAGTTTTACCAGCAGCCTGCGAGTTACCCGCTCGCCTTCCAGGAACATACCACATGCACCGCAGCCGCGGCATAGCCGAGCCAAACACATGGAAGAGCAGCCTAGACCAGCAGGTCACGACCGGGGGCAGCCAAGAGCTCCGCCAACCCAACAAAGGCAAATTCAGGAAGAAGTAAAAATGCTCATGACCGAGCAATTGAGCAATTTCCCACACAACGAAACTACTGACAATGCGCTCCGATGAAACATGACCAACATAAACAAGTCATCTTTCAATGACAAGATCGAGCAATCTTGCACCATGGCTCGTAGTCGTGCCGATCTTGCCCTGTGGCTCGCGCCAACCAAGCCTTAAAAGAGCACACGATGAAACACCTAATGATGGCGCAATAATTTTGGGAGCAGCTTACTGCGTTTACACCCTTACACGGGTTCCACAAGCAGTTCAACGTCTTTAGTAAATCGCCAAACAAGACCTCGCGGGATGAGGATTATTTCAGTTAACCAACAATCCAGCTTTCCTCAGCTGCACTCACGACAACGGCTTAATTGCTCTCCAGTGCGAGAGGATAAACTAATTGCTCTCCAGTGCGAGAGGTTAACTAATTCCCCGACACCCAAAAGGGTCTGCTCTCCAGTGCGAGAGGATAAACTAATTGCTCTCCAGTGCGAGAGGGTAAACTAATTTCCCGACACCCATCTGGGTAAGCTCTCCAGTGCGAGAAGGCTACATAGCTCAAAAGATCGAATGCTAGAAGATCAACTAGGTAGTAAATGCTGAGAAACCAAACTCAAGCAGTTCATTTTTGGCAAGCAGCCTAGACGTGGCAGCTAAACCATTGTCCATGCCACGCCACTTCCTCGGCCCATACCGAACCAATCCTTGGCTTCAATCAAGCCGATCTGCTTAAACAATGGTCCCTGCCACATCACTTTATTAGCCCATGACAAGCCGACTCTTGGTCCCTGCCAGCCGACGTGTCGCACACCCCGACGACTGCCCCATGACAGCACCACCTAAGAAGAAATTAAGTTTTTATCACATTGATGCGGCACGGAGAAGACAAAGAAAGCAACGAAAGACGGCCCTTTGCACGGACAAGATGTAGAAGATTGCTAGAGGAGGGGGAACAAATATCCTCTAAGCTTTCTCTCTCTTGTAGGGTAGAATAAATCGCTCTCCAAAGTTGATTTAACAACCCACTTAAGGTGGACTTAAATAGGCTTTGAGAGAAATTTATTTCCCTTTCCTAGGTGGACTTAAATAGGCTTTGAGAGAAATTTATTTCCCTTTCCGAGAAGGATCTAATTTCATATTAAAGAGGGAATCTACATCAAAATAGGAAGCAGTCCTAAGTTTCCTAGAGCAAGAAGATCTCTACACCTGCTGCCCTTTCCTGCGAGCAGCCCAGCAGGTGTGGGGGTATTTGTGGAGCCAAAAATAATCACAAGGCGACATGTGGATATTTTAGCAAAAAAGGACCAAACTACCCCTGAGGTATACCAGGATTTCTACACGCGAGCAGCAAACAATCGTCCTTCAACAAAGTCAACAATGCTCCAAAGAGAGGTAACCAATTCAAAATCTATCTTATCAAATCCCTTTTTGCAAGGTAACCTCCAAATAGTGTTAATTGGTTAATTAATGGATTAATTACCCAATTAATCCATTAATTACCAATTAAATTATACAAATTAACCCCAAAAACTATCAAAGGGCCGGCCACCATTCCCATCCTCACCTTTCCCATTTACTCTATTTTATCACCCAAATTAAAATAGACATTTATTTTTATAACCATCCATTTATTCCCTTTATGTTTAATTAGCCAATTAATCATAGTAAATTGGCTAATTAAGCCTAAAATTCAACCACAAAACCCACTTCCTATCCCTATAAAAGTGATCCCATTCCCACCAAAAAGCCATTCCAACACTCTTGCAAAAATCCCAAAATTCTCTAAACACTCTTTCTCTCTAAATTCTAACTTTGGCATTAGAGGTTCTTTGGCCAAAGCACCCCCCATTCATCATGGGCGCGTGAGGCTTGTGGCCATAACCAAAGGTGTTATTTATTTTGTAGGTGCAATTTTGTCCAAGATCAAGGAGGAGGAAATTTGCATTTACAAACAGTACCTGACGAAAATTGGCCACACGATGTACGATGAACGGATGTGATTGGAGGATCCTCACAAAGAGGATCCGGCGAGGATCCTCTCTCATAGTTATATATACATACATTATTTTCCTTATTTTTTATATGTACATAATTTATTTATGGCAGACCATACTTTTAAGTTTTTGATCGGCCTTCTTCCTAGCCTAGTGGTTAATTGAAGCATGATTTCTTAAGGTTTTGGTGTCTGAAGCTGAATGAAGATGGTCAAGATTATGATGATTTTTAAGTTTCTAATTTATCTTTAAAATGTTTTAAATTCTATAAATTATGTGTTTTATTTAAAATTTCATAAATATAGATAACTGCAAATTATAATTTTTAAATTAAAAATTAAAATAGATGACATGGAAATACATTTAATATTAATGTGTTGAGGTGTATAAAAGTTGGACTTTGATAAAAGTTGAAAATTAATAAGGTTTCAGTCAAAGATGATTGGTGGTTAGGGGTTGCATCTAAAGTCTCCCTTTTATTTTTACCCTGAAGGAATAGAAGCATTCGTCAGTTAAAGATACCTTGCCTGACAGAAATCTAGAAAAATCCATCGATTAAAGTCTTTAGGGTTTAGAGTTTAGGGTATTCGTCGGGCAAGTGTAGTGACAAATTTCACATATCCAATTCCACCGAGGGTTTTCGCAGTCGGAGAATTAATTTTCACAATCCAACCTTCAATATAGTTGGTATATACTATGGGATTGTATACGCAAAAAATACCAAAAATAAACAATAGGAGTTTAGGCAACAAGACGAAATCCTTTGACGGTTAGAAAAGAAAAATGAATATATAACCGTTATTTTAGCTCCAAAATTAATGATTTTGTACAACTATATTTCTTGACCCTAGAAGAATACAATGAACGGACCCGATCATGAATTATAGATGCTTACAATAGTGATTACCACAAAAAGATACATTACACCTAATAAAACTATAAATAAAAAAACCTCTAAGTGTTGGTTAAATAAATTGCATTTTGGGAATACGAACTTTACAAAATTAGTTTCCATGATCCAATCGTCAAACATGTTTGAATATTGTACGAGGTCACATACGTAAAAAATCACCAAAAATAAACTTTCAAGGAGTAGGGATCGGAGCAAAGGTTGAACGGTTACAAAATTAGCATCATGATTTAACGACTATATCACTTTTGATTTGGGTGATTTCATAAATTCGAGAGCTCTTACATTTGTTATTTATTAGGCCAATAGCTCCTCCATTTGTGACAATTCATCATTTCATCGATTCTCCCTCTCTCACATACGTAAAAAATCACCAAAAATAAACTTTTGGGGAGTAGGGATCGGGGCAAAGGTTGAACGGTTACAAAATTAGCATCATGATTTAACGACTATATCACTTTTGATTTGGGTGATTTCATCAATTCGAGAGCTCCTACATTTGCTCCTTATTAGGCCAAGTGATGTGGTAGAAACTAACACAGAAATTAAACCCTATAAATTATGCAATCGTAGTATGAGTAAGTAGGGATCGTTCTATTCCGGGGATTAGAAGGGATGCTAATCTGACACACCCCGACCGAAGTCAAGGCATGCTGGCCGTTACGTGAGAGTGATGTAACCATGTGCGTATTGCGGAAGCGATAAGAATATAGAAATTACGAATAATTAAAGACCAAACCACTAGCAATACTAACTAAGATAATGTACTAGTGCGAATGAGCGTGAATCCCAATAATTCAGAGCATAAGTAACCTAGTGCAGTCTAGCAGGACAATTATTAATAATACAGCATCCGAAGACGATCCTACATGGAAGGTGAACTGTCAGAACCTTCGTCAAGCCATCGTAAGCCACCAATGAACAATTCCT
Organism: Heteromeles arbutifolia; assembly: GCA_024362995.1. Classification (NCBI taxonomy): domain Eukaryota; kingdom Viridiplantae; phylum Streptophyta; class Magnoliopsida; order Rosales; family Rosaceae; genus Heteromeles; species Heteromeles arbutifolia. The sequence continues at coordinate 24,190,198 of JANCRC010000012.1, forward strand.
ACTTAATACCTGGAGGGGCGAAAAACTGAAAGTGTGAGTGGGCAAAAACAAAGCTTTTCAAATCATTTCATTTCTTAAATATTCTAACACCTCGCTGTAAAACAAGTATAGTTTCCCAGAAAATAGTATACATACGTATATATCTCAAAACCATGCTCAATATATCCAAATCCACATATATGTATGCCATGTCCAATATCACAATATAACTACTGTAAGCCAGGTGATACAACGTATTATAAATCATCTGCTAGCCGAAGTCACCTCACGTGATCTATGCGGCGAAATCTAGAGCTCATTTCAATCATATCTCAATCTCATATCTCATCACATAATTCATCAAGTATATATGTCACATATCTCATCATATCTCATCGTGTATATACATATCTGCACACGAGTCGGAACCACCTCACGTGGTCTGACCGACAAGACTAGGTGTAAATAAATACGCTCTAGTGCTACGATCACGTAAAGACTGTGCGCTAATCGCGGGTCACCTACGAGTCGAACCCACTTAAAGTGGTCTATACGACAGGATTGTGCACCTAACTTGGATCCAAGGCGAGCGTACGGTGCGGGAGGTGAACATCACAAGAAGGACTATGCCCCTAACTCTGGGCGAGAGCACTAACACCGGGGTGCAGATTATAAGCTCTACTATATCTCATCATCATCATCATCATCATCATCATATCTCATAACCATTACCAGTATAATATACTCACCTATAGCTTACCTGGGCCTTCGCAGCACCATGCAACATTATGCATAAATATGATAATGCATATGCTAAAATATGAGGCGAGTATGACATGGCATTTAAATCACATTTCTTTTAAATACGTTTTCTGGGAAAAACGTCAAGTATGTATATATATATATATATATATATATATATATATATATATATATATATACTGAAAACAAAAGCTCACTCACAGATATGTCGAAGGGTCGTAGCCCCCGAGTCTCGAATGATTACGCTCGTCCTCGGGATAGGTCTCACCTATATGCGAAACAATTATATAAATGTCAATTAACGCACATACCCAACTCTAGCTAATAACTTCTCATATATTGCTCAAATTGGGTATATGAATATACCATTGAGACCTACTCAACCTCAGGAACATCCCCATATTTTTAGAATATTTTTTCGACGTCCCACGCACCGCCACGCGCCGGCCAAGGCATGGCCACACGAGCAACCCACGCGCAGGCACGTGCCTGGCACACTGACGGTAATAGTAACGGCGTTAGGGAATATTCTGTTAAAACTAACCTGACACCGTTAGAATATTCCATCAACTCTGACGAAATATTCCGTCTTCTTTCTCGATGGGCCTCACCGGCGACCGCCGTTCGATGCCGTCTGCAACTCGCGAGATTCTGGAAAATTTTTCAAATCTTCATATCTTCTTCATTTCTCAACCAAATCTCATGAAATTTGAACCAAAATGAAGCTTATGAAGAGTAGAACCAATCCTTACCAATTTCAAGCCTTGAAATCCACGGGATCTAGCCAGAGAAGCCTCGATAATTCTGGCCAAAATTCAAATTCTTCGATCTCGACTTCCCGACGTCCAAAACATCTCGTTCTTCTTCTCTGAGCTTCGTGAGGACCTCCTAAAGCTCCCTGTGAGCTTGAAATACCCAAAAACACACAGTTTTACGATTGCATGAATAGTACTCAAATCGGGGGTTATGGTTTTGAAGGGTTTCGAGGGTTTCACGATCTAAAAAGGGTATGGATGAACTAAAAAACTTGCAAGGAGTTCGAATATCACCTTCTTGACGTCGATCCGTGCGTGAAAGCTCGAGTTTGAAGCTCGTCCGTACAATTGTACTGATTTTCAGAAAAATCCGAGAGGGAGGAGAGAGAGAAGGCACGGGAGAGAGGGAGAGTTTGTGTGTGTGTGTGTGGTCCATGTGGGTCACCAACCAAAACCAAAGAAAACACTTTGGGTCCTAAGTGTTCCAAAACTTAGGGAAAAAAAATTTAGAATTGTCCAAATAATTTTAAATTTAAACCACACCACCACATAACTCAATTATATCTCAATGTCCAAGGGTAAATAAGAAATTTCGCGTCAACGATACAAATATTTCGGGACGGGCTGTGATATAATGAACACAAATTAAACTTATAAAACTGAAAACTAAGTTAAACTAACAACAAAACAGTGACTGGGGGGAATTTGGGTGAATTTAATTTAAACAAAAGTAAATGGCAGCAAGTAAATTAAGTTGTGAATGAAATATGGATAAAAGGATAGCTAAAGGGTTCTTCTCTACACATGAATCATATGCATACAAATCGACTTCCAGTTATTCTTCCTATAAACCATGAATGATAATGCCCCAAATTAACTGTGAACAGCACTAATTAACTCTCAAATTTTCATAAGTTCATTGAATTGGACTCAGCGACGCAACCAAATTATTCTTCTCAAGTTCCCTAACTATGAAAAGCATGATAGAGATACATCTCAATGATCATTAAATTCTGTGAAAATCATAAGCATTGACAAAGAATTCGTAACTATGAAAAACATGATACTCCTGCCAAGGATTTACTTAACTCAATCATGACTAGTGACTTTTATTACTTGCACATATAAGTTCATAACGATTAGGTGAAATTCCCTTATATTCTAACATCAAATCCCTGCATGCAAACTAAGTGTGCACCATTAATAAACATACAAGAATAAGTTCTCTATAAAGCAGATAAGTAAATTGCATTCATATTTTATGAAACAATAACTGGATGTAATCAATTTATATAAAACATATGATCATGGCTTCGAATTCTCCTCTAACTAAAAAGAAACTTAGTTACCCATGTTCATCATAACTAAAAAGCAATCTAAAATAAACATTGAAACTTAAAACAAAGATAGAAAGAACTCTGAAAACTCCAGCAACTTCAATGGATGAATGGCAGGCGCGGCACACCCTAAAACGTTGCAGAAATTTCATATATATAGGGGGAACGGCTAAATCCAAGGAGAAAAGGGATTAGGTGTTTTGAGTTATTTTAGGACTCTAAGAATCAGGTAGAAAGTGTTTGAATGTGATTAGGATTCCTCTTTGCAGCTAAAGATAAGATAAGATAATGTTTCTCTCCAACTAGGATTCCTCTTTCTTGTGTAATTCCTTGCCTTCCAAGCCTCAACTTTAATATCTCCAGATTTTAGGACATGTTTAAAACCATTTAAACACCAAAAACGTCCAGTCCATATGCTATCCACGCATGCTATCCAATCAAAGTCCAAAACTGCTCCAAATTGCTCCAAATTGCTCCATTTTGCCATTTATTGTCATCTTTACCAACTGGACCTAGAATAATACAAAAATAACTTAAATCACTACAATAAATGGAAATTAACTAAGTAAATGCAAAGAAATAAGATAACAAAGTCGCATAAATATGCTCCTGTCAAATTCCCCCACACTTAGCTTTTGCTAGTCCCTGAGCAAAACAAAGAAAACAAAACAAAACCTAAACTTTCCAACAATTGCCTTAGGGATTTCCAATGAAACATGACATGTTAAAAATCATTACTTACATAGATTTTAGCAATCCTTACTCTTGAGCTTATACTTAACCGTTGTAACCACTCACTAGCTCTCATTTAATCAATTAAAACAACATTTGAAAGTAGTAACATGCCTTCGAGAATTCACTCAATTCCTCACTGGATATACTCTCTATTTTCACACAGATTTTCTGAATACACTCCCTATACTAAGTATATGTGAGAAGATTGATGTAAACATGTAGACTAGCACTCACATATGTTATAACAAAGAAGGTGGGAGGACCAGTGATGTGAGAGTGATTTTGGTTTATTTATTTATTTTTATTTAATTTATATTATAAATTAGTAGGAAATATAATAAGTTTTTGAAATATTACATATTTTAGGAAATGTAATAAGTTTTTGAAATATTATAAATTTGTATGAAATACTAGAAATACTTAGAAAAGTTGGGAATTTTTAGAGATTGTTTACAATTTTTTCAATATGCCTAGATAGGGCAATAGCCGCCGCATTAGTATTAGTCTGAATGGAAAAATGAGGGCTGAATACAACTCAGAACATGTGTGAGGGGACCTTCGAGTTCATTCAATATTGAATCATTCGATAGGAACCCTCATCCGGAATAGATGCCCCATTATTATCGAAGTAAATGAATAATCTTAGATCATATTAGAAAAAACTCCTCATAAACCAATTAAAGCAGCTGAATTCACATAATAAAATCGGTCTCTATAGAATTTATATTAAGAATAGAGAAAATAATATTTAATAAACAATTGATTCAATCACATTATTGCTAGCCCATTGTGAGGCTAAGCCCATCCCCTCCCCCTTAGTGTAGATAATATCGTTTGTTAAAAAAAAAAAACAATCATTTGACAACTAATTTAATCACATTATTATCCGCATGCTAAAGATTTTTTTTTTATAACCGGCATTACACGCATCTTAAGATGTTTTGAACGTGTCTAAAATAAAGAAAATAATATTTAATAAACAACTGATTGAATGACATTATTGCTATTCCATTGTGAGGCTAAGCCCACCTGTAACATCCCACATCGCCCAGGGGAGTGATCCTTAAATGTATATTCTCATCCCTACCTAGCACGAGGCCTTTTGGGAGCTCACTGGCTTCGAGTTCCGTAGGAACTTCGAAGTTAAGCGAGAAGGGGGCCATAGTACTCCCAGGATGGGTGACCCACTGGGAAGTTGCTCGTGAGTTCCCAGAAACAAAACTGTGAGGGAATGGTATGCCCAAAGCGGACAATATCGTGCTACGGTGGTGGAGTGGGCCTGGGAAGTGATCCGCCCCGGGCCGGGGTGTGACACCACCTCCTCCCCCTTAGTGTAGATAATTTGGTTTGTTAAAAAAAAAAAATCATTTGACAACTAATTTAATCACATTATTATCTGCGTGTGAATGACATTTTTTATAACCGGCATTACACGTCTCTTAAGATGTTTTAAACGTGTTTAAAAATAGAGAAATTGAATCACATTATTGCTAGCCTATTGTGAGGTACTTATTAAAAAAAAACCACAAAAAAATTAATTATTAAAAAAATACTGTTAAAATAATGAAAATGCCGCTGCCTTATTTGATGCATTATTTTGGGATGCCTTTGAAGTTTTTTGTCTTAAGGGTATTTTTGTCCAAATTTTTTTGTTGAAGCTTGGTGACACCTAAATCACGATTCACCTTTTCCATTGGCTTTATATATAGAAGATGCATGGATATATCATGGAATACCTTTTCTTACTGTTAAAATGACGAAAATGCCCATGCCTTTGAAGTTTTTTGCCTTGGGGGCATTTTTGTCCAAATATTTTTGTTGAAGCTTGGTGACACCAAAAGCACCATTCATCCAATTACACGTCTCTTAAGATGTTTTGAACGTGTTTAAAAATAGAGAAATTGAATCACATTATTGCTAGCCTATTGTGAGGTACTTATTAAAAAAAAAAAGCCACAAAAAATTAGTTATTAAAAAAATACTATTAAAATAATGAAAATGCCCCTGCCTTATTTGATGCATTATTTTGGGATGCCTTAAGGGTATTTTTGTCCAAATATTTTTGTTGAAGTTTGGTGACACCAATGACACACCCGAACCCGTAGGTAGGGCGTGCTAGCCGTCACGATACACCTACTTACATACTCTGCAATTTCCCTTTTCATACTCGGCCAGCACGCCCTACCTACGGGTTCGGGTGTGTCACCAAAATCACGATTCACCTTTTCCATTGGCTTTATATATAGAAGATGCAAGGAAATATCATGGAATACCTTCTCTTACTGTTAAAATGACGAAAACGCCCATGCCTTATTTGATGCATTACTTTGGGATGCTTTTGAAGTTTTTTTGTCTTGGGGGCATTTTTGTCCAAATATTTTTGTTGAAGCTCGATGACACCAAAAGCACTCTTCATCTTTTGTGTTGGCTTTATATATAGAAGATTCTTTCATCCAATTTTTATATTATTTCATCAGCAAATTCAGCCAAATACTAGTAATTAAAAGTCACATTGAAATGGACAAAGTCATGGTTTGCAAATAAATTAACGAAAGAAAACAAGTCAAGTCAAACCAGAATGCGGATTAGCTTTAAGAAAATTCGTAATTAATGGACTAAACCATGTTTCCAAATGCAATCTCCACCCAATATTCGTTATTTAGGACACCTTTGGACAAGACAAAGTGTACCAGAACTATGAATTTTGGTACCACGTAACGTGTCTAGTGGAACTCGTAGCCTTCTGTTTTTCTTTTTTGACAAGCCGACCACAATTCAGTATTTTTTTTCTTTAAAAAAGAGATCATCTGGTGGCTTAGCTACGATAGTTCACATTTTTAGGGGTCAAGAACCCAAGATGTGCCATCAGAGTCAGGAATCGAACCCAATCGGAAGCTAGCCCTCGTAGTAAAAAAATTCAGATTTAAAAGAAATCCGTTAGGATTCAAGCCTAAATTAATATTTCCGTTTAGTCTCCATTCACATTTCCGTTAAGTCTTTTTTCCAGATTGCTTACCTGCTTCTGGGCCTGCCTCATTGTTTCTCCTAAGGCCATCTCTAACCGAAGGGTCCAGAGGGCTAGATGGTCGAAAATAGCCCGAAAATTGTCTCCAACCGAGGGCTAGGCCAGAGGGCTTTGGAATCTGGGAGGGCCCCACGGAATCGGAGAGAGTTGGAGGGCTGGCCACTTCCGGCCAGTCAGCCAGCCTCGGGCTGGCTATATTTTTTTTTAATGTTTTGTTATTCCTGTCGGTTATAACCTACAGAAATAATGTATATATATTATTAGTGTCGGTTATAACCGACACTAATGGCAATGTAATATAATAGCAATTTGAATAGTGTCGATTATAACCGACACTAATTATAATTTGAATTCCAACGGCTAGCTAGTCACTAGCCGTTGTATTCAATTTTATTTTTATTTTTATTTTTATGAATTTAAACCTTATTTTTTTTCTTTTTTTTTCTATAACTTCTATTTTACAAAATTTGTTTCAATTTTTTTTAAATTCTATTTTTTTCCTATATCTTATATTTTACAAAATTTGGTTCACATTGTTTTCATATAACTTCTATTTTACAAAATTTGTTTCATATTTTTTTCAAATTCCAATTTTTCCTATAACTTCTATTTCACAAAATTTGTTTCATATTTTTTTTAAATTCTATTTTTTTTCCTATAACTTCCTAAGCCATTATACAACATTAAATTAAATTAAGTAACATGAAACAACATTAAATAATATGATACAACATTAAATAACTTTAACCAACATAAAACTTAAACATTTAAGTTGTAGTTTTTAAATAATAAATTATGTTTGGCCCTATGGCTCTTTGATCCTCGGTTGGAGACGGTTTTTTGTGACAGGGCTAAAACTAGCTCTCTGGCCCTTTGGCCCTCGGTTGAAGACGGAGGTAAATATGACCCTGTACTGTTCATTAAAATATTAATATCTTGTAGAATCTTGGAGGACCAGAGGGCTCAAACGAGCCATCTGGCCAGCCATCGGTTGGAGATGGCCTAACATTCCCACCCCAGCCCTCCGCGTCTCCAAAGAACCGTCTCTAAATGCATTGGACCTGCCTCCTCCCTCTCTCTCTCTCTAGTTTTTCAGATTCCCTTCGTTGTCCGTGCCATTGTTGATGAGCAAATCCTCAGAAACAAATCATTGAGGTCTGCATGCTGCTCCTCTTTTCATCTTTCTTGGTTTTAGTTCCTACAAAATTAAGAAACAAGTAATTCAACTAAAGTCCCCGTATAAGAAAGGAAATGATAACTTAGATTTTCAATGTTACTTGGGTTGGCTAGTGCTACAATAAAAAAATAAATAAAAAAAATCTAGTCGTTTTGATTAACAAAAATTTTTTGAATGAAGTCGAAATCGAAGCATGAAGCAAAGAATTCATAGCCTTGAATGAATCTTATTTTTTTCTTCCTTTTTGTTTGTGAAGGTTGAATGGGTTAACGGAGGAATAACGAAAATGTTAATTTTGAGCATGAATCCTAACAGATTTCACCATGAGGGTTTAAATTCGAATTTTTTTTACCACGAGTGTTATGTTCCCATTACCCTATCACCACATAGACCATTAATCCAATTTAGGCAATAGAAAAAGAAATCTAACAAAAGAGTCTAGTGATATTTTTCCTTGTAAGTGTCTAATTGAAATGACAGAGGTTTAATTTCTTTCAATAATCGGTTCAATCTCAAACAATTATTGACTTATTTGTGTAGCTTAACTCAACCCATAGTCTTAGGCCATCTCCAACCGAAGGAGGGCCAGAGGGCTCTCTTTGGCCCTATAGCTCTTCAAGAAATTAATATTTTAATGAATAGTGTTAGGCCATTTTTCTTACCATCTCCAACCGAGAGGCCAGAGGGCCATAAGCCAAACATAGTCTTGTGAGTAAAAACCATCTCCAACCGAAGGAGCCAAAGGGCCATAGGGCCAAACATAATTTATTATTTTAATTGAATTACTATGGTTACTTAAATTAAATTACCTCAATAATTTTACGTTATGGATTGTCAATAATTTATCGAGATGGAATCTCAATAATTTTACGTCTCGGATTTCGAGTGCCACATGTTGATGTGTGAGTAACTTTGCAGATTTCTTGTCGATAAGGAATCTCAATAATTTTAGGTTTCGAATTTCGAGTGCCAGGTGTCGAGATGTAATTGGTTGTGGGAATTTTTGATAGGATTTTTATCTGTGTGGCACTTCTTATCTTCAGCTTCCAATGTCCATAAATAGGGTGGATATTGGCCTATAATTCACACACCTCTAGCTTTGCCTTCTCCAATATTTTTTTCAATTCAAGTTTGCAATGAATTCCAACTTTGGATCCTCTTTTGGTTCCAACTGGGGGTCCTCTTCCAATTTCGAATTGGAAGATAAGTGGGCATAGATGAGGCAAGAAGATGAGGAGTCCGATGAAGAAGATGAAGCATGGCGCAATACATCATATATGGCAGCCATGGCTGGGGTCATGGCTTGTCAGGCAACTGAAGAACAACCTCAATAGGGTGGCTCTATTGCTGATCGCGGTTACAAGCCACAAAATAGAGAGATGGCGCATCAGAATTTGATGAACAACTACTTCAACCCTAACTCGGTGTACAACGACGAGGATTTCAGACGTCGCTTCTGGATGAGGCGTCATGTCTTCAAGCGTGTACTTCATGATGTCCAACATGTCAATCCATACTTTTGACAGAAACTGGACAAAGCAGGCCGCCCTGGTTTCTCACCTCATTAGAAGGTTACCATTGCACTCCGAATGCTGGCCTATGCCTCCCTAACTGATGCAATGGATGACACATATGGTATTTCTGAGTCTACATGCCTTGATACTCTTGCTGAATTCTGTCAAATAGTTGTTCAGCTTTACAAAGAGGAGTACCTTCATCAACCAAATCAAGCAGATATTGAGAGGCTCATTCGCAAAGATGAAGATTTTGGTTTTTTGGTCATGATAGGGTCACTATATTGCATGCATTGGTAGTGGAAGAACTATCCCACCGAATGGCAATGAGGCTTTAGCGGAAGATCGAGAAAGCCAACAATTGTGTTAGAGGCGGTTGCGTCATTTGACACATGGATCTGGCATGCTTTCTTTGGAGTCCCAGGATCCCAAAATGATATTACAGTTCTTGCCCGTTTACCCCTCTTCAATAACCTGATGGAGGGTAAATCACTCAACTTGACTACTACGTCAACATGCATCAATACCACATGGGGTATTACTTGGTAGATGGCATCTACCCAAAGTGGGCGACACTTGTCCAAGCAACTGCAAACCCTGCGAATGATGCCGAAAAATGGTTTACCTTACACCAAGAGGCATATCGAAAAGATGTTGAGAGAGCTTTCGGTATTCTACAAGCACGGTGGAAGATCATTAAGGAATCGGCAAGAGGGTGGAGTTGAGAAAATTTGGAATCCATCATGATGTCTTGCATCATATTACACAACATGATTATGGAGGATGAGCGAGATGGGTATATTGATGAAGAGTCTGATGACGACCAAGAGGATCCAAATAGGTCAAGAAGGGCTCGTGCAAAATATATGATGGGCCTAATTTGCCTTTGAATCCAAGAACTGGTAATATCTCTTTAAATGAGTACATAAGACGTCATAGGATGATACGTTCCCGTGCCACAAACAAGTACCTACAACAGGATCTTGTTGCACATCTTTGGGCCAAAAGAAGAATGGAGTAGGCGTTTAAGTTTTATGTTATTAAATGTTTTTAAAAATGTTGTTTAAGTTTCATGTTGTTAAATGTTTTATTTTTATTTTTATGTTGTATAATTTTTATGTTGTTTAATGTTACTTAATGTTATCTAATGTTGTTTAATATTGTTTACTGTTGTTTCATTAATGTTATTTAATGGCTTAAGAAGTTATAGGAAAAAAAAATTTTGAAAAAAAAAAAATTCAAATATAACAGCTAGCTGACGTCAGCAACTAGCCTTTGGTTTCAAACATTTGGCCTCGCCCGGGGCTGGCTGGGTTGGGCCAGCCGGTTGGCTATTTTCTCCTTTTTTGGCTAGGTGGGACCCACGAGCCCTTAGGCCTAGCCCTCGGTTGGAGATGATTTTCGTGTCATTTCGAGCTATTTTCGGTTCTATGACCCTCTGGCTGGATCGATTGAGGATGACCTTATTTTCGCGGTAGGGAAGTAGTCGTTAAGGGTGTGGACTTCTAGGATAGCTGGAAAAAGTGGGCCCGCATGTTTATAACTTGGGAACAAGGTAACCCATCAATGCTTGATTTTATTTAAATAATAATTACAAAGTTAGTTCACCGCCTTAGAATAAGCCAAATCTTTGTTAATCGAAATCGAAGGGTAATTTAGAGCAATCCAGCTTTTGTTGTTGGGAAATGACAACCAAACAATTTTCTTAATCCTCCTATACATCCTTTTTAATGTTGTTCATGTTTTTCGTTTGATTTTATTTAAAGAGAGTGAAGAAAATATTAGCGTGTAGTTATCTTTTTTTTTGTTATATAACTAATTATTATGAGGCCAGTATTAACTCGGCCCCAACACTGTATTGGTCTAAAATTTAACCACTAAAGTTGAATATTAAGTTGTGTAATTAGTCCAACTAAAGTTCAATGCTATTAGTAATGAACTATCTGCTTTTATATTCTACATTGTGATATTTTTTTTTATGACATTCATGATATATATCAAGCCACACAACCACAACATTATTGATACCCTTCCATCTCAAAACACGCATTCCCCGTAATCAAACCTCTACATTTATTATAGTTACAATACGCTCATTTGGGAATAACGGTTAATTTTATTGGGCATGGGATGGGTGGCTAGAGCATTGTTGAAATGGTTCAACCTCAACAAGATATTCAGTAAGATTGCTTGATTCCAAAGGGCCCACCATTTCACAAGTTTTTGTCATGCACTCAGAAGGTTAACTGATTTTTATTTTATTTTATATAAATGATAAAATAATTACACTAAATTCATAAAATATGAGAAAAATATTCGAACTTGGTTGTAAAGGGTGGAGCACATTGCTCTTTTATTTTATTCACGTGGTGCAAATTTTGTGTCCACCTCAACACAAACATGGGCATACGCATGCGAAGTAAGCAAAAAGTAACTGGCGAAAGTACATTATTTTTTTGTTACAAGCAATACTTTATACTAATCTACACCAAATGGAAGGGAAAAAGTTTGAACTCAAGACATAGTGGATTAAAAAAGAACACCCTAACCACTAGAGAGATCCAAAAGAACACCCTAACCACTAGAGAGATCCACCACTTGTGCTACCTTAATTGGAGAGGTCCCGAAATTCAAACTCCCGGTTCTCAATGAGTAGACACTGTATACAAGAATGCAAGAAGTCTGGATGTATCAAAACTTCTGAATAGGGGCTTCCACTTCTTCAACCCAGTGCTGCTATTTGTCACATTTTTTTTATAGGACTAGTTGTTCAGGTAGGCCCAGTATATTCTCCATCATGGGTTTTTGCTGGGCTACATAAAGCTTGGGCTCATAAGTGGGTATATGTCCCCACTATCAATTCTCTCTCTCTCTCTCTCTCTCTCTCTCTCTCTCTCTCTCTCTCTCTTTCTCTCTCTCTCTCTCTCTCTCTCTCTCTCTCTGTTCAAACACTGAATTTTCTCTAGTGCACATCAAAATAGTACATTTAAGATGTGTAATTCACTCCCTCCCCCCCCTCTCTCTCTCTCTCTCTCTTTGTTCAAACATTGTGAATTTTCTCTAGTGCACATCAAAATAGTACATTTAAGTTACACATCTGAACAAACTGTTAAATCCTGTTAGGTTAAAATGGTATAATGAGTCTTATTTAAATGTGTGACTTAAATGTGCACTTTTGATGTGCACTAGAAAATGACGTCCCCACTAACTCAGGTGCTTACCGCCTTATTTATTATTGTTTAAAATTTTAAATTAGTAGAGAATTGCTACTAGTCAAAGGGATCCACACCTGCTCTGGCTCTGTTGTAGAACATTTGAGAGCGCGGGACTTAGGCCATCTCCAATCAACCCGGCCAAAGGGTCATAGGGCTAATAATAGCTTGAAATGACACGAAAATCATCTCCAATTGAGGGCTAGGCTAAAGGGCTTGTGGGTCCCACCGAGCCAAAACCACCAAATCAGGCCAGCGGGTTGGGCATTTCCAGCCAACCAGCCAGCCCAATGAGCCTAGCCCACTTTTTCTTTTTTGGAAGAATTTTTTTTATTTTTTAAATTTCTAATTTTTTTCCTTCACCATTTCTCACATAGTTTTCACCATTCCATATTATCTTCCCTCATTTTATTTCAATTCTTCACATTCTATTCTCTTCCAATAATCTTTCCTTTAATTTTTTCAATAATTTTCAAATGGCCACCTCTTTCAATAATTTTCCAATATGTCTGAAAATCTTATTTTAATATGGTAGTTAATTTAATTAACTATATTAATTTAATTAAAATAATAAATTATGTTTGGCCTATGACCATTTGGCCTCCTCGGTTGGAGATGGTTTTTTGTCAAAGGGCTATGTTTGGCCTATGACCCTTTGGCCCCCTCGGTTGGAGATGGTATAAAATATGGCATGACTCTGTTCATTAAAATATAATTTCTTGCAGAACTATAGGGCTAAATATAATCCTTGACCCTCCTTCGGTTGGAGATGTTCTTAGGCAGCCTTAATCAACGTCCGTCTCCGTTGGTGTTGGACGACCTTTGCATTTCTGGAAACTTGTACTCATGGGATGCGACTAGCTTCTACTTCTTTCTTCACAACTTGGCTTAAGCCAACGGCTTACAATTCTTAGACTTGTGTACTTTGTGAGTCTATACATTCAAGGCATACTCCGTTTAGAAAATTTAATTCAAAATGATGAATTAAATTATTTTATGTGAATGTAAATTATATTAGATGAGTTGTTACTATTCAAGAATAAGTTTGTGATTGTTCAATTAGAGAAAGGGTGCAACCTAATCTTTACCATTTGATTGAAAAAGTACAACTATTGACTCTTTAAGAAAAGACACAACTATTCAGGAGAGTCACTCCTACATTTATTAAAGGCATCATCATATTGAGTTATTAGTGATTTTACTTAATTAGTGGAGTCATACACGTTCATGTATCATATCATACTTAGAGATTAAGTGAGTCTTTGAGAGAGTCAAACACAATCGTGGTTTGTTAAAGCCTAACGATCTTGTATGCAAGTTGAGGTTATGTATGGTGGTGTTCTTCTTGTCTAATGAAGGAGAGAAAGGTCTCTTACATAAACAAATTGGTCCGCTAGACTACAAAAATGCTTTTAAAAAAGTTGTACAATTATTTACAACTATTTCTGAAAGTGGCTGTTTTAATGTCACTGTTACTGATTTTGCACTGTTTATGGACATTTCTGCCAACTGTTAATAATTCTGACGAAATCTTTCTTCTAGTACCTTCTGTTTTATCAATAGACCACACTGCATGTCTTTTTTGATTTGTCTTCCCAGACCAAATTCTTGTGTTGTCTTAATGTTTTCAAGGGAAAAATTGATATTTTATAAAAAATTTGTCCTCAAGATTAAATAGAAATTTTTGAGGATTTTTCATTAGTTTTGCCTAAAAGTTAGCCAATCTGCATATGATATGGGGAAAAAAAATAACACATGGGATTAAACCAACTAGTTTAAATTGTATTAGACTGAATCCTCGCAAGCAAATCCGGCATTTGATCCAATATTGTATATTTGAGGATTCAGGGGTCTAATCCCAATCCTAGGATTGATCGGTCTAGCCAAATTGGATTGGAGTTTTACTCAAGCTTTCTAAGATTAAAGTGTGCACTAAAGTTATCATTAAGCCATTAGACAACATATATTTGTAGGAGTGGGCATGATCTAGCTTGGATCGGTTTAACCCCAAATCATGTCCGAACTATTTACAATAAAACAGTGTGATGCCGCTATCGTGATCATATCGACTAGCTTCAAAGTGTGAGAATACTGTTTGTTTACCTTTTGGCTTTGCTGCTAAAAGGGCTCTTTATGGTAGTGATTGCTTTCAGATATAGCGATTAGTTCTCTAGGCGCCTTCTATGTTGAACACATGAAAAGTGACGTGCAGCGCAAGGTACTGTTTCTGTAATCTTTGGTATTGTTTCTGTAATCTTTGTTTCTTCTCATGTTAAAGGGTATTTGATTCATATTTAAAGATGCTATGTAGAGTTTTCAGGTACTTAATCCGCAATTTGTTCAATTGTCTAATATAAAATGTGCATTTACTTGCCAGTATTTTCCCACAATTCGAAGAAAAACTCCATTTACTTGCCAGATTTCTACAATATATAAGAGTGATGTCTTAAATTCGATTAACGTGGATAGCAAAGACAATTTAATTTTATATTGAGTTTGATACTTTGGAGTAGAGAATCATTGTATTAAGAAAAATTTAACGATTTTAAAATACAAGAAAAAAGGTTTTTGTGCCGTGTCAACATTCTTTATTAACATCTTGGTTTATGGTTAGGTGTCCATCTTACGATACAAACTTTTTGTTTGATAAAGTTGGAATTGTTGTAAGTGGTGGATTGTTTTGGTAGACAGAGTTTTTTTTTAACTCATTACATTTTGGGTTCAAACGAATCAATCTTTTCCTTGTCCCTTGTTTTAGTATAATTTAAATAATAATATCAATTGTAATTAAATGATTATTGCTTGCGTAATAAGATGCATGCATGCACACTCATACTAGTATATATTAGATGGATGCATACTGAGTAGTGATTATGTTGACAAAGTGATGATAACCCAAGGGCCGGCATTTTATGTTGTTAACTATTAATTGTTGGATATTCAAATCTCTCATTTGTATAAATAAATCAGAATCGGATACCTTTGCTTACTTTCTTGTTTGTTTCAAAACCTCCAATTCTATTCATCAAGAAAAGTAAAAAAAATAAAGAATAAGCTGATCAACAAAAAGAATATTTCAAGTTGCTTACAGACTTTCACGTGATGGAGTAGGGTGTGCTCGGGAGATTGTGTGGCGTGATGAACTTCTGGAGTTAATTTTGGATGCGCTATTTGAAGATTTTTCACGTTAAATATATTGTTTAATTTGGTTTATGAGGATAGTAAACTTTAGTTTATTTGTACGGGACGTTCTTTTACCATTTGACTGGGTTGAAAGTCTCGTTAAAATTTTTATTAAGGCCCAACTTCACTTTATACGGATTTTCTCATCTTAATGAATATCGTACATTTTGTTTGAAAAAAACAAAATGAATATTTCTTATTCACATGGAAATAGTGCTCCACTTAATTGGGCCCGTGAACCTCTTCTAGTCTAAATTGTAATTGATAGGAGGGGCACGTAAATTTTTGCAAAATTTGGACGCTTCGGCATAGCACCGATGGTTTTACGGTTAACCTTTTGCGGCATGCATTAGTTTGTTGGATGTGGATGCAAATTTCCGTCTTCTCTTTCTTGGACGAAAATGTACCTGCAAAATAATTAACACTTAAGGTCAAGGCCAAGAACCTCACGCGCCCACGATTAATTGTGGGGGGGGGGGGGGGGGGTTTTGGCCAAAGAACCTCCGATGCCAAAGTTAGAATTTGAGGGAGAAAGTGTTTAGAGAAATTTGGAGAATTTTGCAAGAGAATTGGACTTAGGTTTTTGGAGAAATGAGGGGCTATATACAGGGGTGTGGCCGGCCCTATTTGGAGAAAAGAGGTCCGGCCACTTATGGTGGTTTTTGGCTCTAATTGCAAGATATTATGTCAAAATAATATTAGGAAATTAATTAGAAAATTAATCAATTAATTAGGAAATTAATCAATTAATTTTAGTAATTAATCCTAATTTGAAAAGAATAAATAGGGGTTACATTGTGGGGAGGATTTGATGAAATAGGTTTTGAATAAATACCTATTTTGATCACCTTTGACCTTGATTGAGCCGTTATTGTCTACTTCTTACGCGTGAGAGTCTCGGTGTGCCTTAAGGGTAATTTTGTCTTTTTCACCCAAAAATCCACGCGTTGCCTCCATATTTTTCTCTATTATTTTTGGCTCCACAAATGCCCCCACATCTGTTGGGCTGCTCACAGAAAATGGCAGCATGTGTAGAGATCTTTTTGCTTTAGGAAACATAGGAATGTTTCCTATTTTGATGTAGATTCCCTCTTTAATTGGAAATTAGATCATTCTAGGAAAGGGAAATAAGGGCCTGTTTGGTACTCTACTTGAATCCAACTTTTTAAACTCAAAAACAATTTTCAAGTTTTAGGCCTTAAAAACTTGTTTAGTAGGACTATTTTCAAAAACTAAACTCAAGTTTAACTAAAAAAATATAGTCTATTCTCTAAAAACACAAAAAGTGAGTTTTTAGAGTTTTTAAACTGAAATTCACTCATTTCTTTTCTCTCAATCCTCCCTTCTCACTCCAAATCTGTCTCTCTCTTTTCTTCTTTATCTCCCCCCTTTCTCTTTTTTTTTTTTTACTTTTTTCGTCTATCTTCCAATCCGCTCTCTTCATTCTCTCGGTTCTTTCTCTCTCCTCTTCCTCTTTATCTTCTCCGATCCTCTCACTTCTTTCTCTTTCCTCCAATCATCTTTTACTTTCTTTCCTCCTCTCTCCTCTTTCTCTCTCGACCCCCTCTTTTTGGATCTATTTGTCCAGTTTAAGTTGTAAGATTTAAAAATTTTAAATCGCATACCGAACAAGTTTTTAAGTCTTAAAGAAAATTGTTTTCAAGAAAAATTCTTAAGAAATGTTTTGAGAAATTATAAAATTTTCAAATAGGATACCAAACAAGCTCTAAATTTCTCCCAAAGTCTATTTAAGTCTACCTTAAGTAGATTATTAAATCAGCTTTAGAGAACAATTTATTCTACCCTACAAGAAAGAGAAAGCTAGAGGATATTTGTTCCCCCTCCCCTAGGAATCTTCTACACTTGCCCGTGTAAAGGACCGTCTTTCGTTGCTTTCTTCGTCTTTACGTCGCACCAAGGTACGAAAAAATTAATTTTCCTTGTCTTCTTAATTTTTGGGAGCCTCGAGGCTTGAAATTTGGCTCGACGAGGGTCAAGGAGGTGTGCAAAATTGGCTGGGAAGTCGCGTAGGAGTCCCGGTGTGCCTCGAGGGTAATTTTGTCTTTTTATCCAAGAATCCACGTGTCACCTCCATATTTTTCTTGATTATTTTTGGCTCCAAAAATGCCCCCACACCTGTCACGGCTGGGTTGCTGCCGTGTCTGGCTTAGCGCAACAGTGGCTCAGCTCGGGTCGAGGGTTGGCGTAGTTGGCTCGGGCTAGGAAGCTGGGCTATATGGTTGGGCTTAGGCCCATTAGAAAAAGTGGAAGAGGGGAGGCACGGGGGCACCAGCCCCCCTTTTCGATGGAATTAGGCCATGAGGCTTGTGAGCCGAGGGAGAATGGGCCAGGCCATGGGGGCTTGGCATGGCTGCTACTGGGCCCCTGCAGCTTGGACCTTCATTTTTTTTTGAATGTTGGGCTCGGCCCTGTGCTGGTATAGGAGGGAGAGAGAGGCCGAGAGTCATGTTGCGCCGTGGGGCCTGTTGTGCCACGCCCTTTCCTTTTTTTTTTTTTTTTTTTTTTTTTTTTTTTTTTTTGTGTGTGTGTGTATGTGCAGCTATTTAACGAATTTTCCTCGCATCTTTGTAGAATTTCTTCAAGCATGTTTTCCTCGAGCCACAAGAATGATGATGGTGTGCCGCCATTGTATCGTCAAGGCGGGTCTTTGAGCAATGTTGGCTACTTCAAGGCTGGTCACTTTAAAATTAGCTCTAATGACGTGTTTAAAGACTTCCTTGAGGCATATAGGCACGCTATTCCGTCGGGAGTGCGTGTGAAGCGTGTCAAGGATGGTAGCAGCTGTGAGTGGGGCTCAGAGAGCCATCAAGTTTCACCCCCTACTACTTTGTGTTGGGGTTTACTTTTCATATGTCGCGTTTCTTCCAAGAAGTGCTCTGTTCCATGAGATGTGCCCCCACTCAATGTTCTCCAAATGTGGTCCGCGTGATGGTGGGATTCCTCAATCTAAGCCAATTCTTTGACTTAGATCTAACTGTCAACGAATTTTGGTACTTTTTTGACATAGGCCACATCGAGGAAGTTGGGCAGCTGCGATCTCGCCATAGGCTCTTTGACTATTCGAGCAAGGGAGATCATGACTGTGCTAAGGAGACTTTGGAGATAAGTGGATAATGAGAGTCTGATTCTTCCCCCGAGCTGCGTGTTCTGATGGTTTTCATCTCCGGTAAGTAGGCTGCTCAGTCCCTCGGCTGCTTTGTACTTTCGCTAAGCTGCTTTCTAATTTATTGATTGTCTCCCTCTGCTCTTGCAGATTCAGAATTTGGCTCAACTTCTAAGACTTCTCCGAACATGAAGAAAGTGCATGCCACTCTGGGTATCCTTTCCGAGTACCTTGAATGGCGTTGGCTGCTTAGTCCTCTTAGCCGGGAGAAAGATGGACTGCTCCCGAGGGAGGAGATAAAGCGAATCAAGGCTGAGGCGTTGGCTCGCTCAATCACCATTGTGGAGCCTGTTGCAAGTGAAGACCCCGCTCGCTCAATCACAGTTATGCCACGTCAAATATCTCAACAAGAGTAAGTAACCCAGGTGAAATAAATCAATGTGAAATGGTATGTCAGCCGTATCCACCTATTGTGGCATGTACGGCTGAATCAATAGCTCATCAACATGCTAGCCGGAGTCATCTAAAGTGACCTGTACGGCTGTACTCATATCTCATCAATCAATGCTAGCATATAAGTCGGAGTCACCTTTCGTAACCTGTACGACTGTACTCATATCTCATCAATCAATGCTAGTCTGTACTTATATCTCATCAATCAATGCTAGCATATAAGTCGGAGTCACCTCTCGTGACCTGTACGACTGTACTCATATCTCATCAATCAATGCTAGCATATAAGTCGGAGTCACCTCTCGTGACTTGTACGACTGTACTCATATCTCATAAATAAATGCTAGCATATGAGTCGAAATCACCTCTAGTGATCTGTACGACTGTATCATATCTCATCAGTCATTGTTAGCACATAAGTCGGAATCACCTCTAGTGATCTGTATGACTATATCATATTTCATCAATCATTGCTAGCACTCAACCATTTCAACGAATGTCGTAAACTTACCTGAATTTACCTGGGTGTCCTGCATGCACCTTTGCACTTCAAGCATCCGCAATAGCTATGTGCAGGTAATATACATATAGATATGCCATAATGCAGTCTAAAACTCAATTAGACACTAGTTAAAAATTAACTATCATTACTGATAATTCCTTACTTCAATTTCTTGATTCTTTACCTCTTAATTTATGACCAACATTTAACTACCAAAACCTAAGGTTATATCTCACATTTTCTACCAACCTCCTTCACACTACTCGATTCCCTATACAAGGCTATTGTCTCAAATATTTAGTCTCGCTTATTGTATGGCTGCATCTAACATCTCGTTAAACTGCCTACGTACCCTAAACAGGGATCAAGCCATTCGTAGTTCGCAATAATTACTTGTAGGTAACATGCATATATCAATTTAGGAGCGATTGTGGAACTCTCAATTATATACATATGATAAAAAGGAAAAGACCCACTCACCTAGAGTCCACGCTATGATTCTCTAGCACGCACGTTGAGGCGTCCCGAATGATTGGTGCCTGCCATAAAGTCCAAAAGTGGACGAAAGGTGGTCAATTTTGCCCACCAAGCCGGTTGTGCCTAAAACTTCCTGGCGTCGATTCATCGTCTACGGTGGACCAACGGGGTGAAGGTTGGTTGGGATTTTCTCCTGGGATGATGGGCTACAAAGCCCAAGTGGTGGCATCGGCCATCGCTTTGCTGATTTGTCGAAAAATTGAAAAAGGTGGCCGGAGCACAGTTGGTTTTCGTTGATTTTCGTGGCCTCCAAACTGCCACATACCGTGGTTAATCAAGGTGGTTCTTGGGTGGTTTTTGTAGAGGGGAATGAGAGCTTCAAGATGGTGGTGGTAGCGTCGAAAAACTCCACCGAAGTTGGCCGGAATCGGCCTTGGAAGATGGGTGGTCGTGAAGTGTACGGAGGGAAAGCCACGGGAAAAGTTGCTTTTTAGTTAGATTCAAGTAAAAATTTAAGGTTATATTAGGAGGGACCTTCAATGTGACAACCCGTTCCAAATTTTACGTTTTTATTAATTTTAAAAGCGGGAATTTACGAAGATGCCCTAGAGACAAAGATTTTGACTTCCGTTGACCATCATCTAGAGAGATGTTCTACTTATTCTTTTAGCATATCCTCATAGTACTCGTTGGTGCGAACGTACAGGAGAAAGCCGTTTGCGAGTCCGGATTATAACGGTATAGTTATGGACGTTTGAAATTGAGTATTGAGGTTAGTTAAAAAGTTAAGAAGGATCAATTAGATGAAAAAGAAAAAAAAGGGTAGCAGCCCAATTAGAAATCAAAAAGAAGAAGAAAAAAAAAAAAAAAAAAGGGGAAAAGCTGGGAGCTTTTCCCGTGGTTTTCCCTCCATACACCTTCACAACCACCCATCTTCCAAGGCCGATTCCGGCCAACTCCGGTGGAGTTTTTCAACGCTACCTCCACCATATTGAAGCTCTCATTCCCCTCTACAAAAACCACCCAAGAACCACCTTGATTAACCACGGTATGTGGCAGTTTGGAGGCCACGAAAACCAACGGTGCTCCGGCCACCTTTTTCAATTTTTGGACAAATCGGCAAAGCGATGGCCGATGCCACCACTTGGGCTTTGTAGCCCATCATCCCAAGAGAAAATCCCAACCAACCTTGACCCCGTTGGTCCACCGTAGACGATGAATCGACGCTGGGAAGTTTAAGGCACAGCCGGCTTCGTGGGCAAAACTGACCACCTTTCGTCCACTTTTGGACTTTGTGGCAGGCACCAATCATTCGGGATGCCTCGACGTGCGTGCTAGAGAATCATAGCGTGGACTCCAGGTAAGTGGGTCTTTTCCTTTTTATCATATGTATATAATTAAGAGTTCCACAATCGCTCCTAAATTGATATATGCATGTTACCTACAAGTAATTATTGTGAACTACGAATGGCTTGATCCCTGTTTAGGGTACGTAGGCAGTCTAACGAGACGTTAGATGCAGCCATACAATAAGCGAGACTAAATATTTGAGACAATAGCCTTGTATGGGGAATCGAGTAGTGTGAAGGAAATTGGTAGAAAATGTGAGATATAACCTTAGGTTTTGGTAGTTAAATGTTGGTCATAAATTAAGAGGTAAAGAATCAAGAAATTGAAGTAAGGAATTATCAGTAATGATAGTTAATTTTTAACTAGTGTCTAATTGAGTTTTAGACTGCATTATGGCATATCTATATGTATATTACCTGCACATAGTTATTGCGGATGCTTGAAGTGCGAAGGTGCATGCAGGACACCCAGGTAAGTTCAGGTAAGTTTACGACATTAGTTGAAATGGTTGAGTGCTAGCAATGATTGATGAGATATGATATAGTCGTACATATCACTAGAGGTGATTCCGACTTATGTGCTAGCAATGATTGATGAGATATGATATAGTCGTACAGATCACTAGAGGTTAGCGCAATGATTGATGAGATCTGATATAGTCATACAGATCACTAGAGGTGATTCCGACTTATGTGCTAGCAATGATTGATGAGATATGATACAGTCGTACAGGTCACTTTAGATGACTCCGACTCATATGCTAGCATTTATTTATGAGATATGAGTACAGTCGTACAGGTCACGAGAGGTGGCTCCGACTTATATGCTAGCATTGATTAATGAGATATGAGTACAGTCGTACAGGTCACGAGAGGTGACTCTGACTTATATGCTAACATTGATTGATGAGATATGAGTACAGCCGTACAGGTCACTTTAGATGACTCCGGCTAGCATGTTGATGAGCTATTGATTCAACCGTACATGCCACAATAGATGGATACGGCTGACATACCATTTCACATTGATTTATTTCACCTGGGTTACTTACTCTTGTTGAGATATTTGATGTGGCATAACTGTGTGACTGTTATTTTGGTTATGGTTTTGAGTTATGGTCATGCCTGTTATTTTTGGGAAACTATACTGGTTTTACGGCGAGGGGTTACTACTTTTGGTATTGAAATTGGTTTGGAAAGTTTTGTTTCACTCACTCACATTTTCTATTTTTACACCCCTCTAGGTTCTAGCAGCAGAGTTCCATATCGACGAGGATTCGTGGCACTTTTCAGTACAGATGTCTTCCTATGTTGGTATAATCATTATTTTACCTTTTTGTACTTTGCTTATGCTCGGTATCGCGTGTGAATGGGTTCATACCCACTCATCAGCGCACTCTAGTAGTTATACACTCTGAGGTTCAAATTAGTGCACATTTTCATCATCATCACATTTTTGGCTTCATCACCTTCCAGGTGTCAGCTAGCACAGCTCGATTCGGAGTCCTAATGGACTTTCCGGGTCGGGGTGTGTCAGTTTGGTATCAGAACATAAGTTGGGCAGTATTACGTTCGTCACACGCGTGATGTGAGCATTCTTGGTTTTGTGTCTAATGTTCGAATCTTGCCACCTCGTCGAATACGGAAAAACATGTTAGCTTTTCTTCAGTTTTGGGCAGTTTTATGGTCTTGACGACATTTTAGAAAAATCAATTTGGCGTTTGTCCTTAGAATTAAAATGAAGTTATTCCTTGTGGAAGAAATGTGTTGATTTGAGGCAAGTTGATGGCCTAAGATAATGTATTGATAGCCGTTTATCATCGGAGATTTTACCAACCAATTTTATCAACATTATTCCGTTGTTAGTAGTGATGTTTTTTTATATTGGAAATCCCAGCTAGATCTGATTCCTTGGTAGTATTTGTTAGAATATCACCTAATAGAATTCTTGTGAAGTCTACTTTTGTTAAGATTCTAAAAATGATTCATGTGGCAATGTGGTGCTAAAGCGGTAGCACTCGACGGAAGAACATTTTGGGAAATTACTTTTGGTCCCTGATAGTTTTAATACTTGTGTGAAATTATCTTTCAATCACCAAGAAACTTTGTTAATTCATTTTTAAATCCGACCTTTTAACTTTTTGACTTGAGACAACAACAGAGTTGTTTAGTCTTTTTGCATAACTCATTATTTTGGAAATTATGTGACCCTTTGGTATTCTAGTCTGTCTCAGTTATGTTTATATCCCTAGTTTCACCTCCTGGTATTGAAGGTAATCCGGTTAATTTAGAGTTACTCTGTTCCTAATATCACTGCTGATGTAGACAAATTGTCCAGGATGACCACTTAGATATTGAAATTGCATATTCAATCCAAAGATCTTGTACTCTTGAATTCATGAACTTGTTTTGACCCTCAAATTCTTGAGCGTTCCTTTAACCTGCTCAACATGATTTCTCGCACAGTTAGTGAGGAATTCATGATAGATTAATTTGGCGGGTGCGTGCACTACTTTCATATCGATACTAGCAGGAATCATTGAAATATAATCATATTGAGAGTTTACCAGACTTACCAAAAAGAAATTCTAGACAACTTTGAGTTGTGGGAACGAGAACGCCGAAACATTTTTAACAGCCGAATTGGTGCACCTTGGGATCGTACGGTACCATGATCGAGTTATGAGTCAGACAATTTAGGCATATTCGCACATGAGGAACACAATGATATTTGGTACCCTCAGGAACTTCTCACTAGTTGTTGAGATGACGATAAGTTATCGGTGTTACGGGCTGCAAATTTAAATGTCAATGGTCGAATTGTTAGGTTCGCTAAGCAAGTGGGCAAGACCACTCATTTTCGGCAACATTTACCAGTTAGCTATGGTTCAGACTCATTAGCGGAATTCGGGACAGGATAAATGTTTGGCAAGGTCCATTTTCATTTTAGGCTTTGATTTGTTTCATGCAAATATTTTCTTACTACATTATTTTATTTGAACGAGAGTTGTGGATACATATTAAAATGATGGAAATTGTGACATGGAAATTTTATGGTATTGACGATGTTGCTTGGGAAAGTAGTGCGTGAGCACATTTGAGGCTTGTTCAGACGATGTATGTGTATTTTTGCAATGAGGGACAAGATGGTAATATTGCACCCTCGTTCGGTTATATTTAGTCATCTACTTATTGTTGGGCTTAACCCAATGTTATTATACACTTACCTTCAGAGTAGGTAAAACTACAAGTGTGTGGGTGAAAACTTTCAATGTTCAATTTTGATTTAAATATATCTATTTTGACTTGATGCTTTCATAAGGGATTTTATATTGTGGTATTGTTTTGAAAGAGAATGAAAGTTTGAGTTTTGAGGCAAAGTTTGAGTTTTGAGGCATGAAAGAGGAATCACTGCACTCTGAATCGCGACGGAGCGACATTTACCCACTCTGACTCAACGTCTTTGTTTCTTGAAGGTCCCTCATGATATGAATTTCTGGCTCAACCACTGTATGTCTGTAGTTATCATAAAGTTGGTACTGCTCATCTGGTCATTTTTTTGTTTTGCTTGTTCACGAATGAGCAACTTTAATTGAGACACTTGAAGAAACAACCCCAAATGAAATGTGTGTTAAAGTTTTCCTTTCATTACATTGATTTTATGTATTAACAATTACAGTACCAGGATCATGAGATACTACGCCAGGCATAAAAGAATTGATCATAGCCATAAAAAAGGGACTTTTAATGTAACACTCTTAGTATTGTTTGATTTTTATCTTGAGGACATTTTCATTTGAAAAGTCCATAATAGATCAAGTTTTTTTATTTTATTTACTCTTATGTTATTTCATTATCATGGCGGGTTCTACGATGATTGTGGAGCAAAAAATAATCAAGAAAATTATGGAGGTGACACGTGGACTTTTGAGTGAAAAAGACAAAATTACCCTCGAGGCACAATAGGATTCCCACGTGCATGCAATGGATAATAACGGCTAAATCAAGGAAGAGTCAAAGGTGATCAAAATGGTATTTATTCAAAATCCTCTCATCACTCCTCATCAAATCCTCACTCAAAAGGTAACTACCAATTATCCTATTTAAATTAGGATTGATTACCAAGTCAATTGCAAGATATTATTTCACATAATATCTTGCAATTAAACTCATAATACCACCATATGTGGCTGGTCCCTATTCTCCAAATAGGGCCGGCCACTCCTGTGACATCCCACATCGCCCAAGGGAGTGATCCTTAAATGTATATTCCCATCCCTACCTAGCACGAGGCCTTTTGGGAGCTCACTGGCTTCGAGTTCCGTAGGAACTCCGAAGTTAAGCGAGAAAGGGGCCAGAGCACTCCTAGGATGGGTGACCCACTGGGAAGTTGCTCGTGAGTTCCCAGAAACAAAACCGTGAGGGCGTGATCGAGGCCCAAAGCGGACAATATCGTGCTACAGTGGTGGAGCGGGCCCCGGAAGTGATTCGTCCAAGGGCCGGGATGTGACAACTCCCCTATAAATAGTCCCATTTTCTCTACCAAAAAGCTAAGTTCATTCTCTTCCTAAAAATTCCTAAACACTTTCTCTCTCAAATTCTAACTTTGGGATCGGAGATTCTTCGGCCAAAGCCCCCATTCATCGTGGGCATGTGAGGCTCTTTGTCATATCTCGGCCCAAGGTGGATCACTTCCCGGGTCCGCTTAATCATCGTAGCATGATATTGTCCACTTTGGGCTTACCATTCCCTCACGGTTTTGCTTCTGGGAACTCACAAGCAACTTCCCAGTGGGTTACCCATCGTGGGAGTGCTCTAGCCTCCTACTCGCTTAACTTCGGAGTTCCTACGGAACTCGAAGCCAGTGAGCTCCCAAAAGGCCTCGTGCTAGGTAGGGATGAGAATATACATTTAAGGATCACTCTCCTGGGCGATGTGGGATGTTACAATCCACCCCCCTTAGGGGCCCGATATCCTTATCGGCATACTTTCGGCCAGGGATTGGCTCTGATACCAATTGTCACATCCCGGCCCGGGGCGGATCACTTTCTAGGCCCGCTCAACCATCGTAGCACAATATTTTCCGCTTTGGGCCCCGACCACGCCCTCACAGTTTTGTTTCTAGGAACTCACGAGCAACTTCCCAGTAGGTCACCCATCATGGGAGCGCTCTAGCCCCCTTATCGCTTAACTTCGGAGTTCCTACGGAACCCGAAGCCAGTGAGCTCCCAAAAGGCATTGTGCTAGGTAGGGATGAGAATATACATTTAAGGATCACTCCCCTGGGCGATGTGGGATGTTACACTCTTGGCTTTAATCTTAGGTGTTATTATTTTGCAGGTGCATTTTCATCAAAGGAGAAGAAGGCAAAAATTTGCATTTTCATTTGCATTTTCATTTTCATTGAGAGTCTTGATTCACACGCTCGAAGAAGATTCTCGCATTCAAAGTTTCTAATTTCTTGTTCATTTGTAGATTTTTCGTACATTCTTATTCTTAGAATTTTTTTATAAAAATTATTTGATAAAACGTAAAAGAAAAGTACAATGACTAGAAATTCAGAAACCACAACGAATGGAACTTCCTACGTTCAAGGATTTGAACTATGATGATCCATGAGGCTCAATGCGACGACGAGTGGAGCGACACCACCCCTACGGGGCACCACCGTGGCTATGCCAACGGCATCCACCACTGCAGCAACCACCGTGGCAGCGCACGGTGAGAAATCCACGGTGAAGGCAGCAGCCGCAAGCCCTGGCCAATGCCACAAGGGAGCCCAACACGACCCAGTGCAAACAGGCCCAAGCTCCAGCCGCAGTTGCCAAGACAACGGCCCAAGACCCGTAGGCCCAAGCTGCGCTACTCCATCCCACACGGGTACAGCCCAAGGCGAGCCGGCCCTAGCCACGATCGGGTGTGAACCTAGCGTGCTCTTGAGCCTAGCCCAGGCCCAGCACCTACGTGCCGCACGTGGAGCAGCCTACTTCCGTGGCCTTCTATGTGGCCCAAACCGGTCCAAGATAGGTTAAACCATCCCGGCTTCAAATTTTTAGACCGACGATTGAACCAGGGGTTTTTGCACCAATTTTCCATATATTTGACAAATCCCAATTCAAGTCTCGCGCTTGGAGTCCAGTACATTTCCAATACTCAAGGAGATGCATACCGTCCAAGCTCTTCCAACCTGAATGGTGAACCACACTTGTCTCGACAAGTCATAGAGTTGACAAGTGCCCTTGCACAACAGATGACCTTGGTGAATCAGCTCTTGTAGCGAACCGAGATGCAACGTACCCCAGACTAGGTGTCCCGAAGTAGGACAAGGGCAGATGGAGTACCTCTTTAGCAGCGTCCAGCCAAGTAGCCAGTCGACCAGCCACGAACAGAGCATTTTGGTAGTGTACACTCCCGACTGGGCCCTGGAGATAGCGTATACTCTCGTGTTAGTGCGTGGATGAGCGTGCACTCTCAGTTAGGGCCGCAGATGAGCATGCATTCATTGTTAAGGCCACACTTTGATAATCAACATGAGTAACCTTCCAGGTGAAGTGTTCATTCGCGGCTATGCCTGCAAAGAGCATCCTTCACCTCACATCGAAGTAGGCAACACAATGGACGGAGAGAAGCAGTCACTTAATCTCACTCAAGTTCAACCGGCAGCTTGTGAGAAATTCGCTCGCGTGCTAGGAATGTACCATATGCACCGCAACCGCGGCATAGACGAGCTGAACACATAGAAGAGTAGCCTAGACTAGCAGGTCAAGACGGGGGCAGCCGAGAGCTCCATTACCCCAACAAAGGCAAATTCAAGAAGAAGTAGAGAGGCTCTTGACCGAGTGATTGCGTGATTTCCAACGCAACGAGGTCACATATGAGGTGCTATGACGGGACATGACCAATATAAGTAGGTCACCCTTCACGAACAAGATTGAGCAGGCAGAGCCTCCACACAAGTTCAGGATGCCACATTTCACATTTTTCAAAGGGGATGGAGACCGGAGAGACACTTGAAGCACTACCGAAGCACAACCTTTATCGGAACAACGATTCTCTTATGTGCAAGATATTCGCCACCACTTTACAAGGCAAGGCGCAAGATTGGTTCCACACCCTGCTGCCACAATCCAACCGGAGTAGGGATGGCAACTGGGTGGATTAGGTTCGAATATGCCATCCTCATAACCGAACCCGTTTGTTTTCCCCGTACCCAAAACCGTAAAAAACACGAACGGGTATTTTCCGTAACCAAACACGTTAGGTAACAGATTCCCCATCGCGGATTTGATGTATTACATTCACCTCCAAGTTCCTCAACCCTTTCCTCAGCATCTTCCTTACCCTCACCTTCTAAATCTTGAGTATCGACCACATTCGGAGTTCGTATATTTTGGAGCTGAGTAGTGTGATTTTGTATTTCTTGGATCTGAATGCATGGATTCGATTGAGATTCTTGATTAGACTCAATTGGATCAGATTGTTGGGAACAAAATTTCGTTTTAGTCATAATGGATTGCTGCAAACAAAATTAAAAGATAAAAATTAACGACAAACTAATTAATTAAACAAGGAAGAGCCAAATTATTAAACTAAGGTACGGGTAGATGCATGCCTATTGATGAAGACAATGATATTTCAACTCCAAAGAAGAGAAGGAAGAAAACAATGGTATTTCAATCCTAAAGAACAATAATTTGAAGAAAACATACCTATTGATGGATTCAGAAACTTGGAGATTCGCAAAAGGTTGAAGACTTGAAGTAATATCTGTTGCTGGCATGCTGCTAATTTGTAACAGAACTTAAAGGCTTTGAAGTGTGCACTGCTGCACAATCTGCACGTTGCACAATCTGTAAAAGGTTGAAGGCTTGAAGTTTGAAGTCTGCACACTGCACAATTTGCACGCTCAAGAGGGATGTTTTTTGGAAGAACTCAAAGGCTTTAAAGTGTGCACTGCACGCTTAAGACTTTTGTAGTCTCCTATAACCATATAACCATAACCGAACCCGAAATCAAACAATTTACCCAATGGTTACCCATAACCGTAAAAAATCAGAAATTTGATCCCCAAAATCAAACTATTTGGGTCAGTTACTTGAGGGGATCGGGTTTGACAGATTAAATTGCCATCCCTAATCAGGAGTTTCGATGAGCTTTCTTTGGTTTTCACTAAAGAATACTTATCCTACTGCTCGATCAAGAAGAAGTCCGACCACTTGTTCAATGTGAAGAAGAATCCAAAGGAGTCACTGCTCGACGATATGAAGAGGTTCAAAGAAGAGAAGGCAAATATAGTCGGATGTGACAACTTGAAAGCAAGTGTGGCCTTCCAAAAAGGACTCTTAGCAGTGTTGGAAGTATGCCCACAAAGCCACTCATTTGATGTAATAGCTTTTGGAATACTTATTGTGTTAAACTATTATATGTTTAATGAAGGGCAAAGCTTATTATTAATCACTATTTATTGTATCATGTGTTTGAGCAATAAGGGAATCCAAGGAATGTATTTAATATAAGAGAGAAGTGATCTAAGTAAGTTAGATTAACGAGACCTTTCTCTTATGAGCATTCCTAAAGCGTTCCTAGCCATAGGATTGCTAATTGGGCATTGACAATCCGCTAAGGTTAGTATGTGTTATGTTAACTCAAGCGTGAGTATGACTAGTCTCAAGTCATTTAGTGTTGGACATTGAGACAAACACATAGGTGCTCAAAAGGTAATCAAGTACGTTGAACAACGATCAAAATAGAGTTCGAACATACATGTCACGTAAGAACTCATAAGTTGCAATATACAAAGTAGTTCTTTGACCTGAGGCATCATTGATGTCTAATGGTTAGGTCCTTGATCTTTGATTATGTCAAAGGCATTCCATTGAGAGTGTCCACGACATTGTTGGGGTCAAGCTATCTAGTCATGTAGGCATGTGAATGCACAACAAGGGATCTCTAACCTTCCATGGTGGAAGGAGAATACTCTGAGATATGATTCCAGAGTCTTTGGCCAAAGCATACGAATATGACTTAGGAAGAATGTTCCAAATCATTATTCAACTGAATCATATAGAGAAGTATCACATTGGATAGTAGACATGAAACAAACTATCACTCAAACAATGTGATTAAGAGTATTGTATTAGAGAAGGATCATATTGCATTGTAATTGTAACTGGATAGGTTTTCCAACCACTTCTACTTAGCTTGGGTAGCCATGACATATTGCTAGGTGTCACTCATGGTTTGTGGAAGCCCTGAGGATTAGCAAACACTAATCTTCATCAAAGGGAGAATTAAAATGTAGTTTCAATTCACAATCGATCGTTAAGAGTAACAATCACCCATTGCCTAGCTAATTGGAACCTAATGGATCGTACACCGAGTAAGGATGAAAGTGAAGAAATATAAATGAGATGGATAAGCAATTAAATAGTTTAATTGAAAATTGGTCAAGATTAATTAATTAGTTAATTAATTATACAAAAGGTTCGTATTAGGCTTTTAAGTTAGTTTTGGGCTTCGGGGCCCAAAGGGGTTTGGTCCACTAGGCCCATTATGTTTAAGTTGTATGAAAACTGAAAGAAAATTGGGAAAATAGTCCAATCACTTAAGATGGCCGGCCATAGTGAGGGAAGTGGTGAGTTTTGCTTAATTGCAAGTTTGCCACTCACCAAAGAAAGAGATATAAAAGCATCATTATAGCTTTTACCTTATTAGGGTTTTCTTGAGGCAAAGAAGAGAAACAAGTTCTCTTTTTCTCTAAAAGAGGCCGGCCACTTAGGGAAGAAATAGCTAGCAATCTTTTCTTCTATAAGTCATCCATTTCATCTTCACACCTCATCCTTGGTGTGGAGACTTAGAGACACCAAACCTTTGGTGTTTTTGGAGATCCTTTTCTCACATCCTCAAGGAGCAAAGGAGTATCAAAAGGAAGAAAATCACAAGGAAGATCCAAGGAGGTAGGAGGCGACTTGAAGGCCCTCCACTTGGGTGAATCCCTTGTGTAAACAAGGATGAGCTTCAAGGGTAATGAATCTCAAAATCCTTTCTTCTCTTTAATGTTGTTAAAGAGTCTTGTGGTTCACCATTCACTAAGCTTTGAAAGTCATGGGTTTTAGAATTGTTTTTGAATGCATGCCTACTTTAAAGTGTTATTAGTTTGCATATGTGTTCAAATGTTCTCACATGTTCTTAGCCAGGATAAAATTTTTCCTTCAAGCAGACCATTCGCTATTTGGAGAATTGATCATGAAAGAAGATCTAACTTTGGTAGACTCTTTCACCCTGGTATAGAAACATGCACTTTGGAACCAAGCTCGACGAGTAGACAAGGTGCCTGAGCAACCTTGAAAAGAATCGGCACTAGCTTAAAAGATGGAGGACGGGAAGCAGTACGACAACAAAAGCAGACAGGAGGCCAAGCGTAGGGACCGACCCATGACTAAAAATGCCCCGACGCCCAAGAACTACTCTAAGTTCTCGATCTCGATCCACCAAATCCTCCACGACATCAAGAGCGAACCATGGTTCAAGCTACCAAAACAATCAAAGGGAGATACTTCCAAGTTAAACCACACCAAGCACTGCGTATTCTATTGAGGTCCCGGTCACACAACTGATGACTGCTACACTTGGAAGAACTACCTAGAGAAGTGGTGAAAGAAGGCAAAGTCGACAGATACTTAGACAAGCCAGCTATGCTTTCTAGAAGAAACACAGACGTCGATGAAGAACCGCCAACCAAGAAAATTCAGATCAATGGCATCTTCACCGAGCACATCATTCTTGATCCCCAACAGCTGGGGAAGACTGCTAGAATTGGCTCACGTTTGAGCCCGAAGGAAAAGGAAAAACTCACTGCTTTCCTTAGGGAAAATCGTGATGTCTTTGCATGGTCACCTTCCAACATGCCCAACATCGACCCTAAGATAGCTTGCCACAACCTGCACGTCGACCTCGCTGCCAAACCGGTGATGCAAAAGAGAAGACATTTTGCACCCAAACGAGTAGCGATCATCGAAGCGAAAATCAACTAGCTATTAGAAGCCGGATTCATATAAGAGGTAGCACACTCAACATGGCTTGCCAACGTCGTGCTAGTAATAAAGAAAGATAAGGGAAAATTGAGGGTTTACGTAAACTACCCCGACCTCAACAAAGCTTGCCCAAATGATCTTTATCCAGTTCCCCAAATTGATCTACTAGTAGATTTAAGTTCTGGGAACCAGCTGCTCAGTTTCTTGGACGCATACTCAGGCTACAACCAAATAGCCACACACTAGCCCGACAAGGAAAAAATCACGTTCGTGGTCGAGCGAGGCATCTACTTCTACAAGGTCATGCATTTTGGCATTTAGAACGAGGGAGCCACTTACCAACGACTTGTAAACATGATGTTCAAGAAGCAAATTGGAGTAAACATGGAGGTCTACGTTGATGACATCATCGTGAAGGGCAAGCAGCGATCAAACCACATCGACAACTCGACAAAAACTTTAGACATCCTTAGAAAGTACAAGATGAAGCTCAATCCCGCCAAGTGCACATTCGGAGTATCTTCAGGCTGATTCTTAGGGTACCTAGTAACCCAATGAGGAATTGAAGCATATCCTAAGAAAATCCGAGCAATCCTAGGTATGAAGTCTCCAACTACTTTGAAGGAGATCCAAAGGTTGACCAGATAAGTAGCCGCGCTCAACCGCTTCCTCTCGTAGTCCACCGATTGATCCAAGCCTTTTTTCAAAGCAATTAGAAGGGCACAACGAGATAAATGGGATGATGAGTGTGAAAGAGCTTTCCAAGACCTGAAGAAGTATCTCATATCACCTCCCTTACTATCTAAGCCAGAAGTAGCGGTGAGCTCTGCCCTCATACGAGAAAAGCTGAGGGCACAACTGCCAGTATTCTGCACTTCTAAAGCTCTTCTCGACGTAGAAACTAGATATCCAAAGATCGAGAAATTAATTTTGGCACTAGTTGTTACGGCTCGGAAGCTCAGACTATATTTCCAAGCTCACATAGTCATCGTCATGACTCAGTATCCTCTACGATCAATTATACAAGATCCAGATGCTTCCCAACGAGTAATGTATTGGGCATTGGAACTTGGCCAATATGGCTTAGTTTACCGAACTTGCATGACGATAAAGGCCCAAGCCTTGGTAAACTTTATAGCCGAATTCACACCTATCCTAGGCGATGCAACAGAATGGCCCAACGACGCCCCGTAGCCAACCCAGCATACCCTAGCCACGCCTGCTTCACCCGATGGAGTTTTGGCATTTGCATGTCGATGTCGCATCCAACTATAAGGGCTCGAGAGTAGGCGTGGTCCTTGTCATCGTAGACAGTTCGATACTCGAGCATGTAATCACTATAGGCTTCAAATAATTCAACAACGAAGCAGAGTATAAAGCTCTAATAGCAAGCCTTCGAATAGTAAAAGGTTTAGTGGTGAAAAAGCTTGCAATTCATTCTGATTCCCAGTTAATCATCAGCCAGACTACTAGGGAGTAAACGGCAAAACATCCGAAGATGGCGTAATACTTAGAGAAGGTACAAAAGCAACTCGAGGCGTTTTAGACTTACACCCTCACTCAAGTTTCGCGGGCAGAAAAAGCCCACATGAACACGCTAGCCAGCCTAGGCTCTACCCTCGACCATCAACTCAAACGCTCTATTCCAGTGGAATATCTAGACAAGCCAAGCATAGAGTCGGAGCTAGCAACAGAAGTGTCATAGGTTAGTACAACTCCAAATAGGCAAGATTCCATTATAGACTACCTGGTCAATGACACATTCCCCAAGAAAAGATTGGGGTCTAGAAAACTCCAAACAAAAGCAGCATGATACTAGATGTGGAACGACATTCTCATCCGAAGATCCTACATTGGACCACATCTTCGCTGCTTAGCGTCTCCCGATGACTTAAAGGTTCTAAGTTCAATCCACGAAGGTGTTTGTGGAAATCACTCCGGATGCCGATCTTTAGCACAAAAAACTCTTAACGTATGCTACTATCAGCCTACTATGCATCAAGATGCTAAAGAGTTAGGGCAAAAGTATGACCGCTGCCAACGCTACAAACTGATACTAGCACTGCCTGCCAGCGAACTACACCCACAGACAAGTGCTTGGCCGTTTATGTAGTGGACAATCGACTTGGTAGGCCAATGTCTCCCGCTATTGGGGACAGATGAATGATGATCATGGCAACTTACTACTTCACCAAGTGGGTGGAAGCAGAGCCCATGACAACCACAACTCAGATGGTTATGGAACGCTTCATACGGAGGAACATCATTTACCGATTTGGCATCCCTCAATCTATCGTCACAAACAACTGCCTGCAATTCGTAGGCAAACATTTGGCGAAGTTCATCCAGAAATATGGCATCAAGCAGCACATGTCCATGCCAAGGTATCCCTAAGGCAATGGGTAGGCCTAAGCATCCAACAAGACGATTCTTGACTGCCTCAAGAAATCCCTCTCTGACAAGAAAACAAAATGGCTAGACGAACTTCCCGGATGTCTATGGGCGTATCGCACAACCAAATGACGAGCAACTAGTGAGACTCCTTTCTTTCTGGCATTTGGTTCGGAAGCAATCATTCCTCCCAATGTCATCGTGCCAAGTATCAACACTTTACTGCCAAGCACTGAGTGATAGGAGCATATTTGTGCAACTTAGTTAGCTTGTTTCCTTGCATTTACTTAGTTAGTTTCCATTTATTATAGTGATTTAAGCTATTTTCGTGTCTTTGTAGGTCCAATTGGCAAAGTTGGCAAGAAAGTGCATTTTAGAGCATTTTGGAGCAGTTTTAGGCTTGGAATGGATAACACATGGATGGAGCAAGGTGGATGGACGAATTTGAAGACCAAGAAAGGCTAGGAACATGCTACAAATCTAGAGAAACAAATTGAAGACAAAGAAGATAAGGAAAGAGCAAGAAACATGGAACATTATCCAAAACCTTACCTTATCTTATCCTAACCTTATCCTAATCCTTTTTCACCTTAATTCCAGCTACAAGGGGACCTAAAAACCTGATTTCTAGAAGGTTTACCTATTCCTAAAAAGGTACCGCACCTTATCCCTTGTTCTTTTAGAAATCAGCCACAAAACATGCTTTCTAGAAGACTTATCCCTTGTCCTACAAATCTGGCGCCTTTCCTTCTTCTAGAAACTCTAGAACCTGTAATCCCTTTCCTCCTAGGATTGTGCAATCCTTTTCGCTTTAGATTTTGGTGCACCTTAGTCCTTTTCTCACCCAATTTCCTGCCTTCCCTTCTCCCTATAAATACAACCCTTTGTGCCGCATAAATAACCAACCCATCCTTCACCATAAATCATCTACATCCATCCACCACCACAATTCACACCATATACATAGAAATTCATCAAGTGCCGCAGCAAGGAAGGAAGGAGAAGATGAGCTTTGTGCCGTGTCACCATCCAAGGGAATGCCGTAGCCTACTTTGGAGTGTTGGAGCGTTTCTGGGTTTTTTCTATCCTTAGTTTTAGTTCGATGTTTATTTTAATTTGGTTTTCAATTATGATGAACATGTGGAACTAATTTCTTTTTAGTTAGAGGTGAATTCAAAACCATGAACATATATGTAATATGAATTGATTTCCTCCAATTATTGTTTCATAAATTGTGACTGTGATTTACTTATCTATTTGATTGATAACTTATTCTTGTATGTTGATTGAGGGTGCACACTTAGTTTGCATGCATGAATTTGATGCTAGAATATAAGGGAGTTTCACCTAATCGTTACAAACTTATATTCACAAGTAGTAAAAGTCACTAGTCATGATTGTGTTAAGTAAATTCATGGCAGGAGTATCATGTAGTTCATAGTTACGAATGCCTTGTCAATGCTTATGGTTTTCACAAAGCATAATGATCTTTGATTGTATCTCTATTATGCGTTCATGTAGGGGACTATCGAAGAATAATTTGGTTGTAGATGCGTTCATCCAATTCAATGACTTTAGGAAAATCTGATGGTTAATTTGTGCGTTCACAATTAATTTGGGGCATTGTCATTCATGGTTTATAGGAAGACTAACTGGAAATCGATTCGTATGCATATGTGTCATGTGTGGAGAATGACCCTCTAACTAGCCTCCCATTCAATTCACCCAAATTCGTTTTACATTAGTTTAGTTTATGCCATCTGTTTAGTTTAGTTAATTTTGTCCAAATCAATCTCCCCTTTGGTTAAGTGTGTTAGATTAGTTTAAATTCATTCAAATTTGTCCTTAGTTAGTATTTTGAGTCAAGTTTAGGTTGAAATTCGTCCAAAGTTACCTCTAGTGTCAGTTTTGAGTCAGTTTGCTTATTTTGTGCTGTTTTGAGTCATTCTAGTTTATTTTGAGTCATTAGAGTCTAGTTTTCTGTTTTTAAGTCTAGTTTAGTGTTTTAGAGTTTAAATTGTGTTGATTAGCATCCCTTTTAATTCCCGGCCTAGAGCGATCCCTACTTTCACCGAGCAGAATAGAAAGGAGATAGCCACAAATTTAGATCTGGTAGAAGAGAAACGCGAAAAAGTCATCACCCGCATTGCAGCCTATCAGCAGCAGCTCCTCTCCAGCTACAACAAAAAGGCCAAGATCTAGTAGTTCTAGCCCAGAGATCTTGTCCTAAGAAAAGCTTTTATCATTGCCCGCAGAGAAAGCTCCAACAAGATGGATCCCATCTAGGAAGGTCCGTACAAGATCAGCAGAGTAAGCGGCAAAGGTAGTTACACCCTTACCACCATGAATGACAAAGAGATCAAAAAGCAATGGAACTCCTACAATCTGAAGAAGTACCACGGGTGATCTCCCGCTACATCAAAGCTCAAAGACTCAAGCAGCTCGACGGGCACCACCTGACAAGCCGATGATTGTCCAGTTGTTATGCAGTTCCTACCTTACAATTAAATTTTCATTCATTTCACTCATTTTTCAATGAGGAATTCAAAAGAAAGTTACAACTTGGCTCGGCTGCATGCTTACAACAATTGATCACTCATGCACTTCAAAATAAAACCACACCTTCTTAGAGACTTATCGCATGAATTGCACCTACAGGGCAACCAACCATGCTCTCTAGTACGAGAGGGTAAACCAATTCCCCGACACCCACATGTGTTTGCTTTCCAATGCTGGAGGATAAACTGTACACTCCAAATATCCAGACGTGGATGAGTTGGGCTGCCCTGGTATAACTAGGTGCACGATGGCTTGCACCGGGATTCCTAGAAGTAGCCACAATGGTATTTTTCAAGGCTTAGCTAAGTGAAGGATTTTGGGTCTCTTGGCCTAATCTGTGGGGAACCGGGCCTTAGAGATGGAGGAGGCACATTACGTAATACGCCCTATGGGTGGCTACCCTAGAACCCTAAAGCTGATACTGGGTGGACTAAGGTAGCGTACAGTTTCCAAAAGATTTCCTAAGGCTTGCCCTTCGAGCAGTAAACCGTGCTAAACTTCTACAACCGTACATTTTTTGTGAAAGGTTAAACAAGTTAGCGTGCATATACGAAGCTTTATCCACTGCTGACAAGCTACACAGTCGATAAGCTTCACCTCTACCAAGCGCAGAATGATCATTTAGATCTAGACTAATTCCTAAAGTGTTGTGATACTTGTTACGTAACCTACAAAATTCGTTACAAAAAAAGCAAGGAGTTCTCTCGGACCTTTTCTTACGAAATTCCATACAACCACGTACTTTTGATACGAAAGGTTAGCGAATTTCATGACCCAAAAATATTTAGTATGTTGTGATGCGGGCCACATAGCTCAAAGGATTGAAGAAAGCCAATGTTAACAGCCAAGTGGTCACGTAGACTCGTATGCTGCTGTAAGTAAGGCATTCGGCTGCTGACCCTTTGGCTAATAACTTTGCAAAAGTTCTATACCAACACCTACAGTTGCATAGGTTATGCGGGCTTGTCTGCTTATAGAAAAGCAGAATGCTTACCGCTGGTTTAAAGGTCAAAGGTTGGGCGTAAACAAAAGAAGTGAAGATGAAGAAAAACGAAGGAAACAAGTTTATTAAATTTTTTAGCAAAATGGATAAACATATAGAAAAGGTCAAAGAAGTTCAAGCAAAGCAAAAAGCAACAAGGAAAACAAAGAAAATTCTAAACGCTACTTAGAAGACTACTCTTCAGCAGCTCGGACATCTTACGACTACTCGGTTGCCAGACCTTCAGCAGCCGCCACGCTCTCAGCAGCGACATCATTAGGCGCTTCACCCCTGGCTGTCCCAGCCTAGGTATCAACTTCTCCAACTACTTCACTAATGAAAGCTCAAAAGTAAAGGCAATCAAGTCTTCAGGAGAAATAGAGAAGCTATCGAAGTCTTTCCCAGCAAACTCAAAGTCAGACGGCCTACCAAAGAGATGATCTACATAACCCAGCTTGCAGAAATCGACCTGACTCTGAACAAGTGAAGCCTCATGCCCAGCCTTCTTACCCTTCAGCTGCTTGTTCTCCTCAAACAGACTAACACGGACATGCTACAGCTTATCCATTTCTTTCTTCAGCATTTCGTTGATATTCAGTGCACCTTGGAGTTCTAACACTTAGGGTTCAAGCCTATTGACAATATTCTTGAAGTGGATCACTTGATTATAAGCAACAATCAGCTCTTCATCTTTTGTGTAAGGAGCGGAACGAAGCTTAGAAATGGTACGCTCAAGATCTTGAATCTAAGGTATGTAACATCCAATCTCCTTCTCTGCACTTTGATACTTAACTTAGATCACGTCAAGCCTAGTCTTCAAGTCAACAATCTATTGGCAAGCGGTATCAAGCTCCAGAGAACTGGGGGCAGAGATATTAGACCCCTTCAAAGCCACGAGCTCAGATTCCAACCTTTTGATCTTCTCGGTGGAGGAATAAGCTGCAGTTGCCATAGTCTTTGCCATCTCCTTGGCAGCCTTGGTATCCTCTTGGTCAAGGAGTATAGACTCAGCAGCCAAAATTGTCATTTTTGGCATCATAGCAAGCAGAGCAGTCCTTCTATATTTGGTCGTATGCTTCACAAAGGAACTTGGGCAAACAACCCTTTTAACGGCATCAACAAGCCTGGCATACACGTCCATGTCTTTAAGCATATCTGGTTTCAAGAGTGTACAAATCTCTGTAGTTTCCCAAGAAACATGCTTGGTGGATTTCTCACAACTGCCCACCCGAGCAGTATCCTCTTTCTTAGCAGACGAATCAATCTCAGCAGCTAGGGAGGGTGGACCTTGGTGCCACTTTAACAATAGAGTCCACCTTATCGCTCTTCGTTAGATGGCTGCACATAAGAAAAAAAAAATCATCAGGCCTCATGGCCCAAAGACAGCAGCCAAGGGAGCCCAGCCCGCGCTGGCTCCCATATTTCCCTCTCAGCCCGACACGTCAGACGGCCAAGAAAACCAGGAGGCTAAACATGCCAGGCAGCCCAGTGCACCAGGAACTGCTTTCCTTTCGGCCCAAAGGCCTCGTGGCACAATCCAATTGAAGGGGGGGCTGCCACCCCCTCGGCTCCCAAAAAATTAAGAAGACAAAGAAAATTAAATCTTTCTTACCATGGTGCGGCGTGAAGACGAAGAAAGCAACGAAAGACGGTCCTTTGCATGGGCAAGTGTAGAAGATTGCTAGGGGAGGGGGAACAAATATCCTCTAGCTTACTCTCTCTTGAAGGGTAGAATAAATTGCTCTCTGAAGTTGATTTAATCATCTACTTATGGTAGACTTAAATAGACTTTAGAAGTAATTTATTTCCCCTTCTTAGAAGAATCTAATTTCCAATTAATGAGGGATCTACATCGAAATAGGAAACAATATTATGTTTCCTAAAGCAAGGGAAGATCTCTACACCTGCTGACCTTTCTTACGAGTAGCTCAATAGGTGTGGGGGCATTTGTGGAGCAAAAAATAATCAAGAAAATTATGGAGGCGACACGTGGACTTTTGGGTAAAAAAGACAAAATTACCCTCGAGGCACATCGGGATTCCGATGCGCATGTAACGGACAATAACAACTTAATCAAGGAAGAGTCAAAGGTGATCAAAATGGTATTTATTCAAAATCCTCTCAGCATTCCTCATCAAATCTTCACTCAAAAGGTAACTCCCAATTATCCTATTTAAATTAAGATTGATTACCAAGTCAATTGCAAGATATTATTTCACATAATATCTTGCAATTAAACTCATAATACCACCATAAGTGGTCGGTCCCTATTCTCCAAATAGGGCTGGCCACTCCCTTATAAATAGCCCCATTTTCTCCACCAAAAAGCTTAGTTCATTCTCTCCCTAAAAATTTGTAAACACTTTCTCTCTCAAATTCTAACTTTGGCATCGAAGATTCTTCAGCCAAAGCCCCCCATTTATCGTGGGGCGTGAGACACTTGGCCTTAATCTTTGATGTTAATTATTTTGCAGGTGCATTTTCGTCAAAGGAGAAGAAGGCAGAAATTTGCATCCACAATGATGTTTACATTTTTGTCCGATTCTTGAATTATTGTACATAACTTTGCATGGTGTTACTATGACTACACAATGTAGAATATATAGTTTTGTAATTATTTTAGTTAAGAAAGGACATTGTAGTGTTTTATGTCAAATTTTAGTTAGAATTATGGAAAGTTATAATGATTGGTTAAAATTCTATTCATTGTTCATATTTTGGCTAATTTTTCAAATTTTTCAAGATATTAAAAATATTAAAAGATAAATTATATTTCTCACACGTGAAAGAAAATTCAAAACCAATATAAAATACCATAAAAAGTAGGTAGAGATATAATATATTTTGTTAAGTCAAGACATAGTCTAAGTTTGACTTTTCCTGAACAATACATGTATCTATATATTTGCATCAACCAAGCTCTGGATACAAGGAGTCACCTATTACAAGTTGGAATCATGCATTGCATTTTGTATCCAAATCATGCACTGCATACTTTGTTTGAAATTGTCATGCAATTATATCTTCTTGACATTGTCACATTATCTGTCTAGTAATGATTCTCATATCTTTTTGACATTGGTCTTATATCTGTCTAGCAATGATTCTCCTAATCAAAATAGTGCATGTGCACACTTACTGCTTCATCTGATCCTAGCACACATTAACCTATCCCTTGATGACAGGTGGATCCTTCCTGAGCTGGCAGCTAACAATTTTCTGACCCAAATTTTCAACTCCGTCCGGTTAATTCCATTTTTCTAACCCAAATTTTGTTTGATCAAATCTTCATGGACCATTTTGTCCAACCTAAGTACCCCCACCTTATTTCTAGATGCGTGATCCTTCCTGACACACCCTGACCTGTAATGTCTACTTGGATTCCGAATCGAGCTGTGTTGGTCGACACCTGGAAGGTGACGAAGTCATAAAGTGTAGTGCAGTGGAATATGTGAATAAATTTAAACCTAAAAGTGCCTAATTTTAAGAGTGCGCTTGTGGGCGGGAATGAACCCATTTCACACGTGATGTTAGAGCATAAGTAAAATATAGTAAGGTAGGATAAGAGTTCTCGTCGACACTGGAGGAAATTATTTGTGAAAACTAGTTCATTTGAGCAACATCTATGCCTTCAATTAACAATTAAAAGGTGGAATCATGCTTGTATGCACTCAAAAACAAAACTTTACCCATGAAATTCAAGGCCTAGTAATTGTGGTGAACCAAGACTCAACTCAAATCTTAAAGAAAAGAGTTGAGAAACTTTTATACCTTTGAAGCACCTCTTTGCTTAGCAAAGGATATTCACCCATGTGAGGGCCTTCTTTCCTTAGTCTCCTTGCTCCTTGACTCCATGGATGTGGATGGAGGAACTTTGCTTCTTGACTCCATGGATGTGGAAGGAGGAACTTTGCTTCTTGGCTCCATGACTTCTTGGATGGATGAAGGAATGGATTCTCCAAGTTCCCAGAATAAGGAACCTCTAAGTCTCCACACCAAGGAGAGCATTGAGGAAAAGATGAGTGACCTAGAGGAAGAAAGATTGCTAGCTATTTTCCTCTAGGGTGGCCGGCCTCCTAAGAGAAGAGAGAGCTTTGTGTTCTCATCTTTTCTCTCTAGAAAACCATTAATGAACTTTTGGCTATAAAGTCCTATATATAGTCACTTCACTTAAGTGTCAAAAAGAACCAAAACCCATTCATTTACAATATGGTCGGCCTCTAAAGGCTTTGGGCTGTTTGGGCCCTTTTGAGTCTTTAGTCATTAAGTTCTCATACAACTTAAGTTAATGGGCTTGACGGTTCTAAGCCCAATGGGCCTTGAGGTCGAATCATTACTCAAAAGCTAAAACGAACTTATTCGTTTGATTAATTAACATATTAATTAAGCCTAGCCATAAATAATTAAACAATTTAATTATCCTTACTCATCTCCATTGTTTCTTCAATCTCTACCTTACACGGTGTATGATCTATTAGGTTCCTTTTAGCGAGGCAGTGGGCAATTAGAACTCTTCAAATCGATTGTGAATTGAAACATACTTTCAATTCTCCCTTTAGTTATTATACACCTTTAGGGTTTCCACAAACCATGAATGACACCTAGCAGTATATCATGGCTACCCAAGCTAATCAGAAAAGGTGGAGACCCTATTCAGTTTAGGATTACAATGCAATACAGTCTTTCTCTAATGCAATACTTTTGACCACATTGTTTGGTTTGATAGTTTATTCATGTCTACAAGACAACTTTGATGCCTCAGGTCAAAGGACTACTTTGCATTATCCCAACCATGAGTTCTCATGTGACATGAGTATGGGAACTCCTTGTTGATCACGTTCAGTGGACTCATTCTCTATTAAGCACCTACATGCTTGTCTTGGTGTCAGCCACACCAATGATTTGAGATAAGCCACTCTACCTAAGAAAAGACATAGCACATACTAATCTTAACGGACTGTCAATGCTCAATTGGCAATCCTATGATTAGGAATGTTTAGGATATGTATACGAAATAGAATGGTCTCATGAATCTAACTTCTTTAGATCACATTCTCCCAATTACATAATCCTTGGACTTATCGTTTAAGTATATAACATTTATATGAGATGGCTTTAAACAATAATCTTTGCCCTTTATATTAAACTAGATTAGTTGCTAGCTGAAAGTACGGGACGAGATCATCTTTCCTCACTTCATATTCAGTCAAGAGTTGATTGATTATGAGCTTGGAGTCGCCATACACTTCTAGCATTGTGATTTCCATGTTGATCGCCATTTGGAGTCCAATAATCAGTGCTTGGTACTTGGCGACTTTGTTGGAGCACAGCTTGCTTAATTGGAAGGAATAGGGTAGTACTTGTCTTTGTCATGACATGAATACTACTCCTGCCCTCGCTCTGTCCGCTTGTGCAGATCCGTCGAAAAACATTGTCCACATCGGGAAGATGTCAATGTAGAACACCTCCTCGTCAGGCAAGTCGTTTGAGATTTTCCAATCGGCTGGGATTGGATGATCGGCAAGGAAGTCTGCTAGGGCTTGTCCCTTGACGGCTTTAGCTGAGATGTAGATGATCTCGTGTTGGTTGAGAAGCAACACCCATTTAGCTAGTCGCCTTGTCAAAACCGGTTTGGACATAATGTACTTGACTGGGTCGGCTTTAGCAACCAAGTTGATGGTGTAAGCATGCATGTAGTGTCTAAGCTTTTGGACGGCAAAGACTAAGGCAAGGCACATCTTTTCGATCGGTGAGTAGTTAAGCTTGGCACCAGTGAGAGTTCTACTTAGGTAGTAGAGTGCTCTTTCATTTTGGTCTTTATTTTCTTGTG
Organism: Heteromeles arbutifolia; assembly: GCA_024362995.1. Taxonomy (NCBI): domain Eukaryota; kingdom Viridiplantae; phylum Streptophyta; class Magnoliopsida; order Rosales; family Rosaceae; genus Heteromeles; species Heteromeles arbutifolia. Next base: position 24,234,577 of record JANCRC010000012.1, read on the forward strand.
ATAAGAGTGCTACAATGGAACCCTCTTGTTCAGCAATGTATAAGATGATCGGCTTTCCAAGTGCAGGTGCTCGTAAAACAGGTGGGCTTGCAAGGTATTGTTTTATGCTCTCGAAGGCATTGCAGCAGGCAAGCACCATCCCATATGAATGAAGCGTCCTTCTTCATTGGTCGACTGAAGGGTTGACAGCATCCAGCAAGGTTATAGATGAAGCTCCTAATGAAGGCTAGCCATCCTTGTAGACTTTTCAGCTCGTGTAGATTCCTTGGCTCGGGCATGCTTTTAATGGCCTTAATCTTCGATTGGTTCACTTCAATGCCATGGTGCTTGACAATGAAGCTACGGAACTTCAAAGAAGTGACGCCAAATGCACACTTCAACGAGTTCATTTGGAGGATGTAGTGCCGTAGTTTGTCAAACACCATTCGTAGATCCTTCAAGTGATCAGATCTCTTCTTGGTCTTGACAACTACGTCGTGTACGTAACATTCTACATTTTTGTGTAGCATGTCATTGAAGATCTTCTACATTACACGTTGATATGTAGCCCCAGTGTTCTTCAAGCCAAAGGGCATTACCTTGTAGTAGTAAATACCTTTTGGAGTACGAAAGGATGTTAGTTCCATTCTTCAGGAGCTATGCGGATTTGATTGTACCCAGATGAGCCATCCATGAATGACAGTGCCTTGTGGCCAGTGGTTGCGTCCACCATGATTTCGATGATTGGCAAGGGAAAGTCATCATTCGGGCAAGCATCGTTGAGGTCGCGGAAATCTACATAAACATGTATTTGTCTATATTTCTTAAGGACAATGACGATGATGGAGATCCATTTAGAGTACTGTGAAGGAAAAAAATTTGTCCTAGCTAAGAACATGTGAGAACATTTGAACACATAAGCAAACCAATAACACTTTAAAGTAGGCATGCATTAAAAAACAATTCTAAAACCCATGACTTTCAAAGCCTAGTGAATGGTGAACCAAAAGACTCTTTAACAAATTAAAGAGAAGAAAGAGTTTGAGTTTCATTACCCTTGAAGCTCATCCTTCTTTACACAAGGGATTCACCTAAATGGAGGGCCTTCAAGTCACCTTTTTTGCTACTTAGATGGTTGCTTCATTGCTTCTCTTTTGCTCCTTGAGGATTTGAGGAGAGGATCTCCAAGAACACCAAAAGTTTGGTGTCTCTAAGTCTTCACACAAAGGATGAGGTGTGAAGATGAAATGGATGACTTAGAGGAAGGAAGATTGCTAGCTATTTTCCTCTAAGTGTGACCGGCCTCTTTGGAAGATAAAGAGAGAAAGAGTTTTGCTCTTTTGCCTCAAAGAAAACCTTAGTGAGAGAATGGCTATAAAGATGCCTTTATACCACCTCACATGTGAGTGACAAACTTGCAACTAACCCAAGTTTGCTACCACTCACCCTATGGCCGGTTTCCTTTAGTTATTGGGCTAATTGCCAATTTTATTTTAGTTGTCATATAACTTAAACATAATGGGAGTTGTGGACCAAAACCCTTTTGGGCCCCGAGACCCGAAACTAACTTGAAAGCCAAATACGAACCTTTCGTATAATTAATTGACTAATTAATTAATCTTGACCATTCTCAATTAAACCATTTAATTGCTTATCTATCTCATTTATATTTCTTCACTGTCATCCTTACTCAGTGTACGATCCATTAGGTTCCAATTAGCAAGGTAGTGGGCGATTGTTACTCTTAACGATCTATTGTGAATTGAAACTTCATTTCAATTCTCCCTTTGATGAAGATTAGTGTTTGCTAATCTTTAGGGCTTCCATAAATCATGAGTGACACCTAGCAGTATGTTATGGCTACCCAAGCTAAGTAGAAGTTATTGGAGAACCTATCCAGTTACAATTACAATACAATACGGTTTTTCTCTAATACAACACTCTTAATCACATTTTTTAAGTGATAGTTTGATTCATGTCTATTATCCAATGTGATACTTCTCTATATGATTCAATTGAATATGATTTGGAACAAACTTCCTAAGTCATATTCGTCTGCTTTGGCCAAAGACTCCTGAATCATATCTCAGAGTATTCTCCCTCCATCATGGAAGGTTAGAGATCCCTTGTTGTGCACTCATATGCCTACATGACTAGATAGCTTGACCCTAACAATGTCGTGGACACTCTCGTTGGAATGCCTTTGACATGATCAAAGATCAATGACCTTACCATTAGACATCTATGATGCATCCGGTCAAATGACTACTTTGCATATTGCAACTTACAAGTTCTTACATGACATGTGTGTTTGAACTCTCTTTTGATCGTAGTTCATTGTACTCGATTACCTTTTGAGCACCTATGTGTTTGTCTTAGTGTCCAACACTAAATGACTTGAGACTAGTCAAACTCACGCTTGAGTTAACATAATGCATACTAACCTTAACGGATTGCCAATGCCCAATTGGCAATCCTATGGCTAGGAACGTTTTAGGAATGAACATAAGAGAAAGGTCTCATTAATCTAACTTACTTAAAGCACTTCTCTCTTAGATTAAATACATTCCTTGGATTCCCTTATTGCTTAAACACATGATACAATAAATAGTGATTAACAATAAGCTTTGCCCTTCAGTAAACATATAATAGTTTAACACAATAAGTATTCCAAAAGCTATTACATCAAATGAGTGGCTTTGTAGGCATACTTCCAACAATCTCTCACTTGCACTCAAAGCCACCTTCACATGTATCTATTACCCATCTTTTCCATATGGCAGTAGATTTGGATTGGAGATATTGGCTTCGTCAGTGGATCTGCTATGTTATCGGCTAAGGCAACCTTGAGGATGTTGACTTTCCCCTCGACAACATATCTTTTAAAGATGTTATAGCATCTATCAATATGTTTGTTCTTTTGATGAGCTATCGCCCCACTATTATCACAGTACAAAATTACTGGTGATGTAATGGTTGGAACCACTCCAAGTTCAGTAATGAACTTCTTCATCCAAAACACTTCTTTACCGGCTTCAGCTGCAACGACATATTCGGCCTCTGTTGTGGAATCAGCAATTACATCTTGTTTCTTGCTTTTCCAGCTGACAGGCCCACGATTCAGAGTGAACACATATCTGGAGTTGGAACTTCTATCATCGACGTCAGATTGGAAATCTGCGTCTATATAGGCTTCCACTCGCAACTCTGTCGCTCCTCTATAAATGAGGAACATGTCCTTTGTTCTTCTTAAGTACTTAAGGACTGTCTTGACAGCTGTTGGAAGTATGCCCACAAAGCCACTCATTTGATGTAATAGCTTTTGGAATACTTATTGTATTAGACTATTATATGTTTAATGAAGGGCAAAGCTTATTGTTAATCACTATTTATTGTATCATGTGTTTAAGCAATAAGGAAATCCAAGGAATATATTTAATCTAAGAGAGAAGTGATCTAAGTAAGTTAGATTAACGAGACCTTTCTCTTATGAACATTCCTAAAACGTTCCTAGCCATAAGATTGCCAATTGGGCATTGACAATCCACTAAGGTTAGTATGTGTTATGTTAACTCAAGCGTGAGTATGACTAGTCTCAAGTCATTTAGTGTTGGACACTAAGACAAACACATAGGTGCTCAAAAGGTAATCGAGTACACTGAACAACGATCAAAAGAGAGTTCGAACATACATGTCCTGTAAGAACTCGTAAGTTGCAATATGCAAAGTAGTCCTTTGACCTGAGGCATCATTGATGTCTAATGGTTAGGTCCTTGATCTTTGATTATGTCAAAGGCATTCCATTGAGAGTGTCAACGACATTGTTGGGGTCAAGCTATCTAGTCATGTAGGCATGTGAATGCACAACAAGGGATCTCTAACCTTCCATGGTGGAAGGTGAATACTCTGAGATATGATTCGAGAGTCTTTGGCCAAAGCATACGAATATGATTTAGGAAGCATGTTCCAAATCATATTCAATTGATTCATATAGAGAAGTATCACATTGGATAGTAGACATGATACAAACTATCACTCAAACAATGTGATCAAGAGTATTGTATTAGAGAAAGACCGTATTGCATTGTAATTGTAACTGGATAGGTTCTCCAACCACTTCTACTTAGCTTGGGTAGCCATGACATACTGCTAGGTGTCACTCATGGCTTGTGGAACCTCTGAGGATTAGCCAACACTAATCTTCATGAAAGGGAGAATTGAAATGTAGTTTCAATTCACAATCGATTGTTAAGAGTAACAATCGCCCACTGCCTCGCTAATTGGAACCTAATGGATCGTACACCGAGTAAGGGTGAAAGTGAAGAAATATAAATGAGATGGATAAGCAATTAAATAGTTTAATTGAGAATGGTCAAGATTAATTAATTAGTTAATTAATCTTACGAAAGGTTCGTATTGGGCTTTTAAGTTGGTTTTTGGTTTCGGGGCCCAAAAGGGTTTTTGGTCCACAAGGCCCATTGAGTTTAGGTTGTGTGACAACTAAAACTAAATGGAAATTAACCCAAAAACAAAGTCAAAACCGGCCTAGGGTGAGGGTTATCAAACTTGGGTTAATTGCAAGTTTGCCACTCACATGTGAGGTGGTATAAAAGCATCTTTATAGCTTTTACCTCATTAGGGTTTTCTTGAGACAAAGAAGAGAAATATTTTCTGTCTTTTTCTCCATAGAGGCCGGCCACTTAGGGGAGGGATAGCTAGCAATCTTTCTTCCTCTAAGTCATCCATTTCATCTTCACACCTCATCCTTAGTGTGGAGACTTAGAGACACCAAACCTTTGGTGTTTTTGGAGATCCTTTCCTCACATCCTCAAGGAGCAAAGGAGTACCAAAAGGAAGTAAATCACAAGGAAGATCCAAGGAGCTAGGAGGTGACTTGAAGGCCCTGCACTTGGGTGAATCCCTTGTGTAAACAAGGATGAGCTTCAAGGGTAATGAATCTCAAAATCCTTTCTTCTCTTTAATGTTGTTAAAGAGTCTTATGATTCACCATTCACTAGGCTTTGAAAGTCATGGGTTTTTAGAATTGTTTTTGAATGCATGCCTACTTTAAAGTGTTATTAGTTTGCATATGTGTTCAAATATTCTCACATGTTCTTAGCTAGGACAAAATTTTTCCTTCAACAGCTGCCCAGTGTTTTGATCCTGGGTTAGATTGATATTGACTACTAATGCTCACAGTATATACGATATCAGACCTTGTGCATATCATGGCATACATGAGACTTCCTATGGTGGAAGCATAAGGAACAACACTTATATGTTGTATTTTTTCAGGAGGCTTAGGTCCCATGGACTTAGAAAGGGTAATTCCATGTCTCACAGGAAGAAAACCTTTCTTAGATTGTTCCATCTGGAACCTACTTAGCACCTTATCTATGTACATAGATTGGGATAATCCAATTAATTTTCTAGATCTATCATGATAGAGCTTTATCCCAAGGACATAAAATGCATCTCCCAAATCTTTCATGTGGAAGGTTTTGGACAACCACACTTTTACAGAAGAAAGTACTGCAGTGTCATTCCCTAATATAAATATGTCATCTACATATAACACTAGGAATACAACTGCATCCCCAACGACCTTTTGATAAAAACAATTGTTGTCTTCGTTTTGAGTAAAACCAAATGATTTGATTTCAGTATCAAAACGAATGTTCCAACTCATGGAGGCTTGCTTAAGTCCATAAATGGACATCTGAAGCTTGCATACTTTAGTCTTTTCAGACTTGGACACGAAACCTTCGGGTTGAGTCATATAGAGCTCTTCTTTTAGGTAGCGATTCAGAAAGGCCGTCTTCACGTCCATTTGCCATATCTCATAATCATGGTATGTAGCTATAGCAAGCAGAATTCGAATGGATTTAATCATGGCTATGTGAGAGAAGGTTTCTTCATAATCAATCCCTTCTTGTTGCCTGTAACCCTTGGCTACTAGTCTAGCCTTATAAGTCTCCACGTTCTCATCAATGCCTGTCTTCCTTTTGAAGACCCATTTGTTTTCAACAGGTACTATACCTTCTGGAGGGTCTACTAGAGTTCAGACCTGATTTTGATACATGGAATCCATCTCGGATTTCATGGCCTTTTGCCATCTCTTTGAATCAATGTCGAACATTGCTTCAATGTAGTCTTTAAGGTCCTCATTTGTGTCATTGTCACCGAGAATGTGCAATTCCCCAAAGTCATTATCCAAGCCATACTTCTCAGGTGACTTGCTGACCTGTTCAGATCTACGTGGAGCTAGGGGTTCAGGAATAGGGTTGTCAACTTGTCGAGTACTTGTTTGTGGTTCATCATTAATCTCATTAATTTCCATCGTTTTACTTGTAGTTCATTTGAGAACAAATTCGTCCTCTAGAAACTTAGCAATTCTGGCAACAAATACTTTATGGTCGTCAGGATGGTAGAACTCATATCCCATAGTTTCTCTAGGATATCCCACAAAATAACACCTAATTGATCTCCCTTCAAGCTTAGTAGCTTCAAGCTTCTTGACATATGCTTCATAACCCCAAATCTTAATGTGATTAAGACTTGCTTTTCTCCTATGCCATATCTCATAGGGTGATTGTGAAACTAACTTGGAAGGTACTCTATTAAGCAAGTAAGCTACTGTATATAGAGCATATCCCCATAATGTTACTCGTAAATCGACGGAACTCATCATAGAATGAACCATGTTCATCAAGGTTCGCTTTCTCCTTTCAAAAACTCTATTAAGTTATGAAGTTCCTGGTGGAGTCCACTGTGATATTATTCCACACTCTTTGAGATAATCTAGGAACTCGTTACTTAGATACTCTCCCCCTCGAATGGTTCTTAGGATCTTTATCTGCTCCCCAGTTTGCTTCTCAACTTCATTCTTGAATTCTTTGAACTTTTCAAAGGATTATGACTTGTACTTCATAAGACACACATAGCCAAACCGAGAGTGATCGTTAGTGAATGTGATGTAGTAGGAGAAGCCTCCTCTCGACGTAGTAGACATAGGTCCACATACGTCAGTGTGGATTAACCCTAGAATTTTAGTGTCGCGCTCTCCCTTCCCAGTGAATGGAGATTTGGTCATCTTCCATTTAAAGCAACATTCACAAGCACCCATTTGGTCATTACCTAATGGGCAGAGATATCTGTCTTTCGACATCTTGTGAATCTTATAAAGGTTCACATGTCTAAGTTTAAGATGCCACATCTTTTCTTGGTTAACTTCTTCTCTAGCCCTTTTGGGTTTTGAGGTATTCCCGATTTCAATACAGTGCATCCCACTACTTGTCTCTAGGTGAAAAAGTCCCTCTATCATATTACCATGAGAGATGATACGACCATTCAAGTATAAAGTGCAACTCATTTTGTCAAACAATACTGAGTGCCCATCTCATAAAAGCATAGAGATGGAAATCAAATTCTTTATACGTGAAGGAAAATATAAACAATTTTTAAGTTCCAAGACTTCCCCAGAGGGTAGTTTAAGCATGTAGGTGCCTACTGCTTTTGTAGAGATCTTAGTGCCATTCCCAACTTGCATAATCATCTCCCCATTGAGCAATGTCCTGCTCCCTGTTTGTCCCTGCAACGAATTGCAGATATGTTGACTAGCACCTGAATGAAATATCCAGGAATTGGAGTTTACTGTAAAAGCACTCTCTATGACAGAAATAGTCCCTTCAAAAGTGCGTGTCATAAGGCTTGCAATGCGCACCCTGTATTTCTTCTTCCAACGTTCATCATTTCCACAATGAAAGCATGTTTATTTGGATTTTCTTGCCTTTTTCTTATGCAACCTTTTCCTTGTGATTGCATTCTCACTCCCACTGTCCTTTTTGAAACTTCGTTCAAACTTACAACACATGTCAATCATCTCGGTAAAAGTATAATCGAATCTATTCACTTTATAGTTTACTATAAACTTAGTGAAATCATCCGAGAGAGATGCAAGGAAAAAATCTTGGGCCATTTTCCCATCGATGGAAGTTCCTAAACTCTCAAGATCTTGAAAGATCCTTTCCATCTTTTGTCCATGTTTTTGGACCGATGTCCCCTTTGCCATTTTGGCATTCAATGACTACAAACATTTGAAAATCGTAGATTACTAGTTTCAATGTCATGCATCTTATGCAAATTATCAACCATGGCACAAGAAGTGCCCATGTGCTTATGTAGCTTCTTGAGCTCCTCACAAGGTGAAGTGAGGATGAAGCATTTGGCTTGTAAGTTATCCTCATAGTGTCTAGCATAATTTTGGCACTCCTCATTTGAAGCTAGTTTCGTAGGAGGTACATGAGGATGTGATTGCTTGAGCACATACGATATGTCATTCATCTTTGAGACGTTCTCAATGTGATGATACCAAGCAAGGAAAAGTTGGCCCTTGAGGCCCTTTTTGTCAAGTATAATGGTAGGTGTAATTTTAGGCATGTCGTTAAGTACATAGCATAACAGAAATCGTATTAGATTGTCGATTTTAAAACTACTTGATTAGGTTTTAAATCAAATAGTACCACCCACTATTTTTGGCAAATTTCACATAATCCGAGAGTTATGTTGAACTCTTAGCGGGGTATGGGAGACTCACCATTACCAAGCCCACCTCACAATGATATGATGTTGGTTAGCAACAATAATGATGAGAGAATAACGCTTTAGTCATTTACAACTCTTGTAATTACCCATCTAGTTTGGCCTCTAGAGAATGATGCCTCACAATGATATGATGTTGGCACCATTGCACTTAGTTAAGTCATTCCCACCATGCTAATTTATGTAGGGGTTCAAGAATAACCTCACAATGATATGACGTTGGCCATCGTTGTTGCCTAGCTAACCACACCATGTATGTACATATGGACTCCTCCTAAATGTAAGCACATACTTTGAACTTCCCCATGATAGGGTGAAGTCGATGTATGAGTCACAAATGATTGGAACTCACCACAGTGGAAGGCCTACGAAGAGATGTTCAAAGCATCTCTCACTTATCAACTTAATATTTGTTTTGTTGAGGGATTAGTGTTGGGCTACATCAATTTCATTTTAATCTTATTAAAAGAACTTGGGCCTATCACAACTTGGGCCTATATAATACTCCCACTATTTTGATGAAACAAGCGAGACTATATGGAACTACTAAAGAATGCATTGCATCCTCATATGGACTATATAGTCATTTTAGGTCTTAGGATGATTATGAACCGTTTGATTTGATCCAACACGAGCCTTATGTTGGACCTTGGGTCTAAGGTAGGTAGTTGTTGATTTTAGTTACGCGTTTAATCTAATTAAACCGTCATTTCCTATTGGGCGTTGGACCCAACTATTCTAATTTGCATGCAAATAAACAAAAAAGAATACTTGAAATAAGAGAAGGGCTTATGCCCTTTTACAACACATCTGATAGACTTATGCCCTTTTACAACACATTTGATGGACTTATGCCCTTTTACAACACATTTGAACTAATCAAATTACATTCAAATCTAAACTACTTAACCCAAACATTCATAATGTAAAGCGGCCAATCACATAGCTCAATTATCGAGGCCTTTGGTTCATAATCACCCTTTTCTTAATCAATCACATTAACTAAGAAAGCAACTTAAACATTTGGTTTTTCGGATTCATAGAATTGATTTAAATGGAACTAAATGAAATGAAAATCCAATTCTCATTAAAGAGACAAAACCATTTTGTGCTCATCATAATTTGGGCCGAAAATGCAATGACCTCAACTATTGGGACACAATGCAAAACACAAAAATTTTGGGGTCAGTTTGTAAAAACACAAAAGTCCACAACTTCATGTAATTACAACTAGGACCCAAAATTTTCATCAATTATAAAAACTTCATTAAAGGAACAAAACAATTTGCCCTTTAGTGATTTTGGGCCTTTATGTAAAAACATAAACTTTTGGGTCAAAGTGCAAATACACTAATGTATCAAAACTTTGTGTAATTGCAGAAAAGCCCCAAAAGCACCCCCATTATAGGGGTGGCCAGTTTTGCTAGTGTGAGTGATGGGTTGGTGTTTTTTTTGAAAAACAAAGTCTTAAAGTATGTTGAAAAGGTGATGGGTATGGTGTTGAAAAAATAAGTATGGGTGTCCACACCAAGTGATGATTGAAAAAGTCATACCTACTATCACAAAACAACTTTATGTAAACGACCAAAAACTTTGAATCAAAATACCAAACCTTTTTGTTCTTGGTATGAACTACAAGAACAAAGCAAGAACATTGAAGAACATCCATGAAAACCCATAAGAGCTCCATGAATGTTTTCACTCAATAAAACTCAAACTTTCACTACTCAAAAGAGGGTTAACATCCTAGGGTACTTAGGGGTTCCAAAAGTCACTTTAAAACACTTTTAACAAGACAAACATGAACCCAAAAATCCACCCTTTGGATTTGGCATAATTACCCACATACATGGCACCAAATTTTAGTTCCAATATTCATGCTTAAATGAACTGCATCTACAACATTTGAGATGCTAAATTTTCAAGCAAAATTTATATTCAAAAAGCAAGAACAAAGCTTGTAACATTTACAACATTTAAATCACAAACCATGAAAAACAAAAAACCCAAAAAAATTCAACATACACTAGACCTAGGCTCGGATACCAGTTGAAGGAAAAAACCTAAGAACATGTGAGAATATTTGAACACATAAGCAAACTAATAACACATTAAAGTAGGCATTCATTAAAAAACAATTCTAAAACCCATGACTTTCAAAGCCTAGTGAATGGTGAACCAAAAGACTCTTTAACAAATTAAAGAGAAGCGAGAGTTTGAGTTTCATTAGCCTTGAAGCTCATCCTTGTTTACACAAGGGATTCACCCAAGTGGAGGGCCTTCAAGTCACCTCCTTTGCTCCTTGGATGGTTGCTTCTTTGCTTCTCCTTTGCTCCTTGAGGATTTGAGGAGAGGATGTCCAAGAACACCAAAAGTTTGGTGTCTCTAAGTCTCCACACCAAGGACGAGGTGTGAAGATGAAATGGATGACTTAGGGAATGAAGATTGCTGGCTATTTTCCTCTAAGTGTGGCCGGCCTCTTTGGAAGAAGAGGATCTCCAAGAACACCAAAAGTTTGGTGTCTTTAAGTCTCCACACCAAGGATGAGGTGTGAAGATGAAATGGATGACTTAGGGGAATGAAGATTGCTAGCTATTTTCCTCTAAGTGTGGCCGGCCTCTTTGGAAGATAAAGAGAGAAAGAGTTTTGCTCTTTTGCCTCAAAGAAAACCCTAGTGAGTAAATGGCTAGAAAGATGCCTTTATACCACCTCACATGTGAGTGGCAAACTTGCAATTAACCCAAGTTGGCTACCACTCACCCTATGGCCGGTTTCCTTTAGTTATTGGGCTAATTGCCCATTTTATTTTAGTTGTCATATAACTTAAACATAATGGGCTTTGTGGACCAAAACCCTTTTGGGCCCCGAGACCCGAAACTAACTTTAAAGCCTAATACGAACCTTTTGTATAATTAATTAACTAATTAATTAATATTGACCATTCTCAATTAAACCATTTAATTGCTTATCCATCTCATTTATATTTCTTCACTTTCATCCTTACTCAGTGTACGATCCATTAGGTTCCAATTAGCAAGGCAGTGGGCGATTATTACTCTTAACGATCGATTGTGAATTGAAACTTCATTTCGATTCTCCCTTTGATGAAGATTAGTGTTTGCTAATCTTTAGGGCTTCCACAAACCATGAGTGACACCTAGCAGTATGTCATTGCTACCCAAGCTAAGTAGAAGTGGTTGGAGAACCTATCTAGTTACAATTACAATGCAATATGGTCATTCTTTAATACAATACTCTTAATCACATTGTTTAAGTGATAGTTTGATTCATGTCTACTATCCAATGTGATACTTCTCTATATGATTCAATTGAATATGAATTCCTAAGTCATATTCGTATGCTTTGGCCAAACACTCCTGAATCATATCTCAGTGTATTCTCCCTCCACCATGGAAGGTTAGAGATCCCTTGTTGTGCACTCATATGCCTACATGACTAGATAGCTTGACCCCAACAATGTCGTGGACACTCTTGATGGAATGCCTTTGACATGATCAACGATCAAGGACCTAACAATTAGACATCTATGATGCCTCAGGTCAAATGACTACTTTACATATTGCAACTGACGAGTTCTTACATAACATGTATGTTCAAACTCTCTTTTGATCGTAGTTCAGTGTACTTGATTACCTTTCGAGCACCTATGTGTTTGTCTCAGTGTCCAACCCTAAATGATTTGAGACTAGTCATATTCATGCTTGAGTTAACATAACATATACTAACCTTAGCGGATTGTCAATGCCCAATTGGCAATCCTATGGCTAGGAACGTTTTAGGAATAAACATAAGAGAAAGGTCTCGTTAATCTAACTTACTTAGATCACTTCTCTCTTAGATTAAATACATTCCTTGGATTCCTTTATTGCTTAAACACATAATACAATAAATAATGATTAACAATAGGCTTTGCCCTTCATTAAACATATAATAGTTTAACAGAATAAGTATTCCAAAAGCTATTACATGAAATGAATGGCTTTGTGGGTATACATCCAACATATTACACCTCTCGAATGAAACCTGCTTCGATTAGCTTGTCAATTTTGACCTCAAATTATGGGATGAGCTCAGATCGATAGCGTTTTTGAGTTTGCTTTAATTGCCGCGTTCCAAGCTTGACTGCAAGACGATGCACGACGATGGTAGGGTCAAGGCTAAGCATTTCCTTGTAGGTCCAAGTAAGGACATCTTTGTACTCCAATAGCAGTTGGTAGTACTCCTCGATCTCGTCCGCACTTAGTAGTGCACTTACAAAGATAAGCTTCGGTGCCTCATTTATGCTTAAGTTGAGCTCCTTGAGATCTTCAATCGTGGCTTGCCCCCTATCATCGAGCTGTGGTGGCATAGTAGTGATGTCTTCCTAGGGAATTCATCTTCTTTGTCTTCTTGGATTATGATATGGAAGACTTCTTAGACCTCATCTTCAATGTCGTCCTCTTGGGCTTGTTGGCATGAAGATTAGCTGATGTTAATGATAGTGCGCCCTTTTACCTTCAGTTGTCCTTTTGTGTCAACTTCCAAGGTTTCCTGGCACTTCAATCGAGCTTCGAACGACATCTTTTTCTGCTAGATCTTTGAGCTTTTCTTCCTTTGGCGTTGTCTTGCTCTTCCTAGAAGGCTTCTTGGTTTCTTCAAGTCTTTCCAAGGCTGACCGTCGTGGAGGAGAGCTTTCCGTGTTGCTTTGTTTCTTAGGTTTTGGTAACCTTTCAAAAATAGAGCTTTGGGGTGTTGGCGTGTTAAGCCGTTTGAAGACAGAAGTTCGGTCTTGACTTCTAATGCGATCAAGTGCTGAAATTATAGGTTTTGAACGATTCAGCCTGTCAAAGATTGACGTTCGAGGGGTGGGTTTAGGCTTCTCTTAATCTTGTTCAACGCTTACGCTGATGTGTTGAGCTCTAGCACTTTTCACTTTTCTTGAAATCTTCACAGATGTATTTGGTGTGAAGCTAAGTCCAGCTTTGTTGATGTCAACTTTGTAGCCATGCTCATTCAACTTCTTTTGAGTCTCGATGAGGTCACGTTCTTTGTCGTTGATGGCGTTTGCATTCTTTTTTCCAAGATTTGAAGAGGAGGTGAAATCATACCTAGCCTTTGACATGAGTTTGTAAGCGTTTGGGTCGAAACCTTATTCGGTCCTCTTGGTTGGAAAAGAGCTTGGTTCTGCCCCCTTTGGTAGGGGTTTTATGAAACCTTGTGATGGTTTTGAAACTTTAGCGTCACCTAGCCGTGTCAGAGGTAAAACTACATTTGTCTTGAGCAGCTTTACATCATCTTTATGCAGCTATATTTCGGCTTTGCTTGTTCCAGTTTTGAACGGGGATTGCCCATTCTTTCTTTTCATCATTAGGATGTATCAGAAGACGAGTGTGTTTGGTCCTTTTGAGGACGTCACACTCTTTTTGAATGTTGTGGGCTTAGCGGGCTCATAGTCGATTTTGCTTGAAGATGGCACGGCTTCCCCTTCTTGCTTCTTGGGCATGGCTTGTCACCCATTCTTTTTGGGTGCGGCTTTGCCTATGGATTTGATCTCATTTGGAAGAGCTTCGGGTACCATGTCTTCATCCATATTGAACTTGGCGTCCGTGAAGTGTGATTTGGCTTCGGTGAATGGTTTGGTGTCGCCTTGCATCACCTTCACCCATTCTCGGTAGAGCTTTAGGCATTGGTGGAGGGTGGACGACACTACTCCATTCTCGTGGATCCAAGTCCTTCCTAAAAACAAGCTATAAGAAGTTCTTGCATCAATCACGTGGCATAGTGTCCTTGACTTGAGTTCGCCAATGGTCATCTCCACTCGGATCATACCCATCGATCTTTGTCCTCCTTGGTTAAAACCTTGGATTATGAGGCAGCTTCGGGATAGTTCATCCATCTTAATGCTGATTGTGGTCATTGTTGACTTTGGCATGATGTTTATGGCCGACCCACCATCCACAAGCATGTGGTTGATTTTGTTGTCTCTCACGTACCCAGAGACGAAGAGATGATGGTTGTTAGGCTTTGACCCTAGCAACAAGTCTTCGTCAGTGAAGTTGATTGTGTCATGGGCAGCACAGCATGTGGTATATTCAAGTGGCCGAAGCTTCAAGTCTTCATCCTTGCTTTCTTGCACCTCGTGGTCATCGAGACTTGCCAAGACCACTACTAGTGCTCTTCGCATCTCCTTGGGTAATCGTAGCCCCTTCTCGATGCTAAAGTGTGCCAGCAGGCCTTCTTTGGGCATGAGGGTCTTCTCTTCCTCGGCAGCGATAGCTTTGTGATGTGGTAGAAACTAACACACAAATTAAACCCTATAAATTATGCAATCGTAGTATGAGTAAGTAGCGATCGTTCTATTCCGGTGATTAGAAGGGATGCTAATTGATAGGAGCATGTATATGCGACTTAGTTAGTATGTTTTCTTGCATTTACTTAGTTAGTTATTGCTTATTAGAGTGTTTTAAGTTATTTTCGTGTGTTTGTAGGTCCAAATGACAAAGTTGGCAAGAAAGTGCAATTTGGAGCATTTTAGAGCAGTTTTGGGCTTGCAATGGATAACATGCATATGAAGCACAAGGAATGGACAAATTTGAAGTTCAAATGAGGCTAGGAATGTGTTTAGAAGTTCGAGAAACAAATTCAAGACAGAGAAGGTAAGGAATCAGCAAGAAACAAGGAACATTATCTGAAACATTCTCCAAACATGTTCTACAAGACACAAACATGTTCCTAGAAACATGCTACATGTTTTATGTTTTGTTCCTTCTAGAAACCTATCTTATGTCCCTTCTAGAAAGCCTTATCCTTTCCTACATTGGTGCCACATGTTTTAGCCCTTGTTCTTCTAGAAACCAGCCACAAAACACATTGTTTCTAGAATCCCTACAAATCTGGCGCCCCAAACCTTTCTAGAAGGCCTTTGCCTTGCCTTGCACTCCAACCCCTTTCCTTCCAATTCCTACCGCACCTTTCCAATCATTTTCCCTCTTGGATTCTTATTTAATTAGCCTATTCCCTTGTGGATTTGGATTGTGCAAAGCCTTTTCAGAAATTAATTGGGCTAAACCCCTTTCCTGATGGATTTAAGCCTTGTGCCGCACCCTAGGGCCCTAATCCTTTTCTTATGCTAAGTCCAAGTCCTAGTCTGATTTCCCTAGGGTTTGCCCTGCCTATATATACATATTTAGAGGCTTTGCCACAGGTTACCACCCTCTAGAGCACACACAACACTCATCATTCACCATAACTCACCTACATCCATACACCACCACAATTCACACCATATACACAGAAATTCATCAAGTGCCGCAGCAAGGAAGGAAGGAGAGGAGGAACTTTGTGTCGTGCCACCATCCAATGGAGTGCCGCAGCCTACTTTGGAGTGTTGGAGTGTTTCTGGGTTTTTTCTATCCTTAGTTTTAGTTCAATGTTTATTTTAGATTGCTTTTCAACTAAGTTAGACATGTTTTTGTGTCTTGACAGAAAATCCGCTAGTCACCTAAACGAATTTAAGCTAATCTAACACACTTAACAAAATGGGAGATTGATTTGGACGAAATTAACTAAACTAAACAGATTGCATAAACTAAACTAATGTAAAACGAATTTGGGTGAATTGAAAAGGGTGAAAGGCTAGTTAGAGGGTCCTTCATCACACATGACATATGCATACAAACCAATTTCCAGTTATTATTCCTTTAGACTATGAATGACAACACCTCAAGTTAACCGTGATAGCACAAATTAACCATCAGATTTTCCTTAACTCATTGAATTGGATGGAATACGCATCGCAACCAAATTATCCTTATCAAGTTCCCTAACTATGAAAAGCATGATAGAAAAACATATCAAAGGTCATGAAGTTGTTTGAAAACCATAAGCATTGACGAGGCGTTCGTAACTATGAAAAGCATGATACTCTTGCCTAAGATTTACTTAACACAATCGTGACTAGCGACTTTTACTGCTTGTAAATATAAGTTCAATGTTCGATGTTTATTTTAGTTCAATGTTTTTATGTGTCTTGACAGAAAATCCGAAAATTCAAGAAAAAAATTCGAAAAAGTTTTGAAAAACCCCAAAAGAGTCGTTTTTGTGTGTTTGTTTGTGTCTTAGGGTACCTTCCAACACAATGATGAGGATTTGGTTTTTAATTGCATGACTGTTAAAGAAAGTTACAAACATGGATTGAAGTTTGATATACTCTTTGGTTTATGCTTAATTGTAGTTGTTGTTTACGAATTCACATGTAATCACAAAGGAAAAGAAATCAGTTTTTGTAACATGCTTGAAGGAAGAAACTCAAACTAACGCTACAACCCTGAGAGACTTGAGCCTAAACATTTATTTGGAGAGTTATTAATCTTGGCATTCTTGTTTTCTAAAGTTGTTGCATGATCTCATTATTTCTTTGCTTGGTTGCTACTTAGAATGCGTTTCATCACTATAGATCCAAATACTAGAACTCATACCTGTTTCATTCAAAGCATGAAATTGATTAGCATAACAAATAACAAGATGAAGGTGTTTAGTTTAAACCAGAGCCAAAAAGCCTTAACCCTTTTGCATTATGATTTGTAGGTTTAACCCCGTTGAGCCTTGTTTAGCCTAATTTTCTTTGTTAGCCACATTATCCTTACCTAGCCTAGTATAGGACTATCCATACCCTTGTTCTTAAAGGATAGTGAAGCATGACTTAGAGGGAATTCCTTTTGATCGATATTATGCAGAAAAACAAGTGTGGGGGAAGGGATTTTCGTGCAAAAGAAGAAGAAAAGAAAAGAAAAAAAACGTGAAAAGAAAAGAAAAAGAAAGAAAAGAAGTTTCAAAATAAGTGAGAATGAGCTCACAAGTATTGATTGTTGAAGAAAGGGTCCAAAAGATTGAATCTGGCCCTAAAAGTTGTGTGAATCTTCCCTTTGTGTTCAAAGTTGGTTTCCGCAATCAAAAGTGAATTCTAAATGTTGATTTCATTGCTTTGCTTACTATTTCTTTAAGAACTTTTGTTGATCTTTTACCTTTCTTTGTTAGCTAATACCCTTAACCCCGTTACAACCCTTAGACTTCTATCTTGATTGTTATGTGTTTCAATAATGTGGAGTTTGAGATTGGTAGGAGCATATGGTGTCTCTGGTTCTCGCATCTATGTAGTAGCATTCCGTTCATGAGATGATATACATGTTGTATTAATAATTCCAGAAAGTGCCTTCTTTGTTATAACATAAGTGAGTGTTAGTTTTCATGTTTACATCAATCCTCTCACATATACCTAGTGTAGGGAGTGTAGTCAGAAAATCTGAGTGAAAATAGAGTGTATATCTAGTGAGGAATTGAGGGAATTCTCTAAGGCATGTTACTACATTCAAAATGTTGTTTTAATTGATTAAATGCGAGCTAGTGAGTGGGTACTGCGATTAAGTATGAGTTAGAGGGTAGGGATTCCTCGTCAGGACACATAAACACATTGTACTAAAATAAACATTGAACATTGAACTTATATTTACAAGTAGTAAAAGTCTCTAGTCACGATTGTGTTAAGTAAATCTTAGGCAGGAGTATCATGCTTTTCATAGTTACGAATGCCTCGTCAATGCTTATGGTTTTCAAAGAACTTAATGACCTTTGATATGTTTTCCTATCATGCTTTTCATAGTTAGGGAACTTTTTCTATCATGCTTTTCATAGTTAGGGAACTTGATAAGGATAATTTGGTTGCGATGCGTATTCCATCCAATTCAATGAGTGAAGGAAAATCTGATGGTTAATTTGTGCTATCACGGTTAACTTGGGGTGTTGTCATTCATAGTCTAAAAGAATAATAACTGGAAATTGGATTGTACGCATATGTCATGTGTGGAGAAGGACCTTCTAACTAGCCTTTCACCCTTTTCAATTCACCCAAATTCGTTTTACATTAGTTTAGTTTATGCAATCTGTTTAGTTTAGTTAATTTCGTCCAAATCAATCTCCCCTTTAGTTAAGTGTGTTAGATTAGTTGAAATTCTGTCCTTAGTTAGTATTTTGAGTCAAGTTTAGGTTGAAATTCGTCCAAAGTTACCTCTAGTGTCAGTTTTGAGTCAGTTTGCTTGTTTTGTGATGTTTTAAGTTGTTTTGAGTCTTTAGAGTCTAGTTTTCTGTTTTTAAGTTTAGTTTTGTGTTTTTGAGCCATATTTGCGTAGATTAGCATCCCTAGTTAGTCCCTGGCCTAGAACGATCCCTACTTATCCGTATTACAACTATCTTAATAGGGTTTAATTTGTATGTCAACTTAATTTTCACATCACTAATCAACACAAACTAAACTTATAAAACTGAAAACTAAGTTAAACTAACATCAAAACAATGACTGGGGGGGATTTTGGACGAATTTAACTAAAACAAAAGTAAAGACCAACAAGTAAATTAAGTTGTGAATAAAATATGGGTGAATGGATAACTAGAGTATTCTTCTCCACACATGAATCATATGCATACAAATCGATTTCCAGTTATTCTTCCTATAAACCATGAATGACAATGCCCCAAATTAATTGTGAACAACACTAATTAACTCTCAGATTTTCCTAAGTTCATTGAATTGGACTCAGCGATGCAACCAAATTATTCTTCTCAAGTTCCCTAACTATGAAAAGCATGATAGAGATACATCTCAAAGATCATTAAGTTCTGTGAAAATCATAAGCATTGACAAAGCATTCATAACTATGAAGAGCATGATACTCCTGCCATGAATTTACTTAACACAATCATGACTAGTGACTTTACTGGTTGCAAATATAAGTTCATAACGATTAGGTGAAATTCCTTTATATTCTAGCATCAAATCCCTGCATGCAAACTAAGTGTGCACCCTTAATAAACATACAAGAATAAGTTCTCTATAAGCATATAAGTAAATCGCATTCATGTTTTATGCAACAATAACTGGATGTAATCAATTTATATAAAACATATGATCATGGCTTCGAATTCACCTCTAGCTAAAAGGAGACTTAGTTACCCATGTTCATCATAACTAAAAAGCAATCTAAAATAAACATTGAAACTTAAAACAAAGATAGAAAGAACTCTGAAAATTCCAGCAACTTCAATGGATGAATGGTAGGCATGGCACTCTCTCCTCTCTACTCTTATTTGCGGTAATAATGTGTATATATAGGGTAAAGGCACAGCTGAATCCCATGAGGAAAAGGATTAGGTTATTTGAATTATTTTACGACTCCTAGAATCAGATAGGAAGTGTTGGAATGTGATAAGGATTCCTCTTTGCAGCTGGAGATAAGATAAGGTAAGATTGGATAAGATAGGATAAGATAAGGTTAGATAAGATAAGGTTGGATAAGGTTGCTCTTTCTTGTCTGATTTCTTGTCTTCCAAGCCTCAACTTTAATTCCTCCAGATTTTAGCACATATCTAGCACCATTTAAACACCAAAAATGTGTAGTATCCCATAAGCTATCCACGCCTGCTATCCAATCTAAGTCCAAAACTGCTCCAAATTGCTCCATTTGACCATTTATTGTCATCTTTACCAACTGGACCTACAATAATATGAAAATAACTTAAATTACTACAATAAATGGAAATTAACTAAGTAAATGCAAAGAAGTAAGATAACAAAGTCGCATAAATATGCTGCTATCAAATTCCCCCACACTTAGCTTTTGCTAGTCCCCGAGCAAAACACAATGAAAACAAAACAAACCTAAACCTTCCAACAATTGCCTCAAGGATTTCCAATGAAACATGACATGTTAAAAATCACTACTCACATAGATTTTAGCCATCCTTACTCTTGAGCTTATACTCACCCGCAGTAACCACTGACTAGCTTGCATTTAATCAATTAAAACAACATTTGAAAGTAGTAACATGCCTTAGAGAATTCACTCAATTCCTCACCGGTTATACTCTCTATTTTCACATATATTTTCTGACTACACTCCCTATACTAAGTATATGTGAGAAGATTGATGTAAACATGTAGACTAGCATTCACATATGTTATAACAAATAAGGCACTTTCTGGAATTATAAACATGTATATGATCTCATGAATGGAATGCTACTACTTAGAAGCGAGAACCAGGGATTCCATATGCTCATACCAATTTCAAACTCCACATATTGAAACACATAGCAATGAAGATAAAAGTCTAAGGGTTGTAATGGGGCTAAGGTATTGGCTAACAAAGAAAGGTTAAGGATAAACAAAGGTTCTTAAAGTGATAGTAAGCAAAGTAATGACATCAACACTTAGAATTCAACTTTTGATTGCAACACCCAACTATAAACACAAAGAGGAGATTCGTACAACTTTAGGGTCAGATTCACATTTTTGGACCTTTCTTCAACAACCAACACTTATGAACTCACTCTTACTTCTTTCTCAACCTCTTTTGCTTTTCTGAACTCTTTTTTCTTCTTTCTTTTCTTTTTTTTCTTTTTTTTTCTTTTCTTTGGAACATACGCACTAGTTCATTGGATTGAAAAGAACAAATTCTTCCCCCACACTTGTTTTTTTTGCAAATCATAGATCAAAAGGAATTCCCAACAAGTCATGCTCCATTATTCTTTAAGAACAAGGGTATAGATATTCCTATACTAGGCTAGGTAGGGATAATGCAGGCTAACAAAGAAAATAGGCTAAATAAGGCTCAAAGGGGGTTAAACCTTCAAAACGTATGCAAGGGATAAGGCTTTTTGGCTCTGGTGCTAACTAAACAACTTCATCTTGTTATTTGTTATGCAATCAATTTTATGCTTTGAATGAAACGGGCATGAGTTCTAGTATTTGGAACTAAAATGATGAAAATGCATTCTAAGTAGCAACCACGCAAAGAAATAATGAGATCATGCAACGACCTCAGAAAACAAGAATATCATAGATTAATAACTCTCCAAACAAAGAATAGGCTCAAGTCTCACAGGGTTGTAGCGTTAGTTTGAGTTTCTTCCTTCAAGCATGTTACAAAAACTGATTTTTTCCTTTTTGTGATTGCATGTGAATTTGTAATTGACAACTACAACTAAGTATTAACCAAGGAGCATATCAAACTTCCACCCATGTTTGTAACTTTCTTTAACAGTCATGCAATTAAAAACCAAATCCTCATCATTGTGTTGGAAGGTACCTTAAGACACAAACAAACAACAAAAACGACTCTTTTTGGTATTTTCTTAAACTTTTTTGATATTTGTTTTTTGTTTGTTTGTTTGTTTGTTTGTTATATGACACACAATAAAACACTTTAAAACAGTGACTAACAACACTAGTAGTGATAGGTGGTGAAATTCAAAGATAAGTCATGGAAAGCATTCTGTTTACCCCCCCCCCCCCAATTGTCCTCAATGTTGCAAAAATAAACTTAAACAAGAAAGCAACAAAAGATAACTAGCAAACAAGACAATCATGGCAAAGTAAAAACAATAAAGAGAAGGGTAAAAGAAAGCAAATCTGGTTGTAGGAGCCAGAAATTCCATTGTCTCTTTGTTTGAACACATGGGTTGCCTCCCCAGAAGCGTTTGCTTTAATGTCTTCCAGCCGGACAACACCTCCATTTAATCCTCACTAGGACCAACGACATGGAATTGATCTTTGAATGGAAGGTGATACATGAAATGATCCGGTAATGGTTTAAATTCTAGAGTGGGTGCCTGAATCATTGAAATCAACAACATGTTAATAGAAAACGAAATTGAAATTTAAGGAGGTGGCTTACCTGTGTGTTGCGACAAGAACTTAAGGACAAAGACTACTTCGAAAGTTTCAGGAATGTTGCACTTGGCCAAATTTGGTGTGACGGCAATGACTTGTCCCGTGTCATAAAATCCAACTTCGTTGGCGATGGTTGTCTCAAAAACATCCTATTTGTTGAATTCTAGATATTCCCTAGCCACTTCTTTCTCTTGAATCTTTGGAAAGGTTTTAAAGATGTCTTTCTTTCCCGCTTCTTTCTTGGATTGCAAAAACCTGGGAGGAAAAGGTACATTTGGTGGAATAGGGTTAGAAGGACTTGAATTTGAACCAACTTTACCTAAATTGGGTGGCATAGGGCCCTTAGGAGGCTGTGGCAAGGTTTGTTCTTCCTTTGCCGTGGTTTTGTCCTCCTCTTCTTCTTCGGGCAACAGCTTTTCGTCCTCTTTTTGGCTTTGTTTGGACATCTTTGGTTCAGCTCCAACCTCCATACCACTTCCAAAACTGGTACCTTCAGCGATTTCAAAATCTCCTATCAAATTGACAATAGTTAAGCTGGAGAGTTTGCTTTGTTCTCGAATTTGTCCCATGAATTCTGCCATCTGCCCATTTGATTCTTCATTTCGCCCATCTCTTTGGTTTGATTTTGTAAACCCTGAGTCAAGAAAGTTAGTGCTTGAAGAATGTTAACATGATCCATTGGCATACTTGAATTTGGTTGGAATTGTTGTGGGGGAGATTGTGGTGGCTGCATAGGTCTTGAATAGAACTCTTGAGGTTGTTGCCAATATCCTTTTTGTTGAGCTTGTTGAGGTTCCCTCCACATAAAATTTGAATGATCTCTCTAACCTAGATTGTAAGTGTTGGAAATGTGCCCTAAAACCAATCATATGATGATACTTTACGGACATTTCACATGTTAAACTAATCTAGTTTAATATAAAGGGCAAAGATTATTGTTTTAAGCCGTCTCATATAAATGTTGTATGCTTAAACGATAAGTCCAAGGAATATGTAATAGGGAGAATGTGATCTAAAGAAGTTAGATTCATGAGACCATTCTCTTTCGAATACATATCCTAAATGTTCCTGATCATAGGATTGCCAATTGGGCATTGACAGTCCGTCAAGATTAGTACGTGCTATGTCTTCTCTTAGGGAGAGTGATTGGTCTCAACTCATTGGTGTGATTGACACCAAGATAAGTACGTAGGTGCTCAATAGTAAATGAGTCAACTGAACGCGATCAACGAGGAGTTCTCATACTCATGTCACATGAGAACTCCTGGTTGGGATAATGCAAAGTAGTCATTTGACCTGAGGCATCATAGTTGTCTTGTGGTTAGGTCCTTGATCTTTGGCTATGTCAAAGTCACTTCATCAGAGGGTGTCCACGGCATAGTTGGGGTTAAGCCACTTAGCCATGGAGGCAAGTGAATGCGCAACAAGGGATCTCTAACCTTCAAACGTTGAGGGAGAATACTCTATGATATGATTTAGAATCTCTGGCCAGAGTATGAATGAGATTTAGGAATTTGTTCCAAATCACATTCAAGGTAATCATATAAGTAAGAGAATCACATTGGATAGTAGACATGAATAAACTATTAAACCAAACAATGTGGTCAAGAGTATTGTATTAGAGAAAGACCGTATTGCATTGTAATCCCAAACTGAATAGGTTCTCCAACCTCTTCTGATTAGCTTGGGTAGCCATAACATACTGCTAGGTGTCACTCATGGCTTGTGGAAGCCCTAAAGATGTATAATCACTAAAGGGAGAATTGAAAGTAAGTTTCAATTCACAATCGATTAGTAAGAGTTCTAATTGCCCACTGCCTCGCTAAAAGGAACCTAATGGATCGCACACCGTGTAAGGTAATGATTGAAGGATATAACGAAGATGAGTAAGGATAATTAAATGGTTTAATTATTTATGGCTAGGATTAATTAATAAGTTAATTAATCAAACGAATAAGTTCGTTATAGACCTCGGGTTAGTTTTGGGCCGCAAGGCCCAATGGGATTTGAATGTCAAGCCCATTAGCTCAAGATGTATGACAACTTGAAAACACAAAGGGCTTGAAAGCCCAATAAACCCTTAAGTGGCCGGCCATATAGAGAGGGGTAGTGAACTTGGCTTAATTGCAAGTTTGCCACTCCATTGTGATGAGGTATAAAGGCAACTTTATAGCAATTTCATCATTAGGGTTTCTTTTGGAGAAAATTGGAGAGAACATCTCTCTCCCTTTCTCTCTAGGAGGCCGGCCCCCTTGGTGGGGATTAGCTAGCAATCCTTCCTCCTCCAAGGTCACTCATCTTCTTCCTTCACCATCCTTGGTGTCGAAAATTAGAGGTCTCCTACCTTGGGGACTTTTGGAGAATCAATTCTTCCATCCATATCCATGGAGCCAAGGAGCAAGGAGACAAAGGAAAGAAGACCCTCACATGGGTGATTAACCTTTGCTAAGCAAAGAGGTGCTTCAAAGGTATAAAAGTTTCTCAACTCCTTTCTTTAAGATTTGAGTTGAGTCTTGGTTCACCATAACTACTAGGCTTTGAATTTCATGGGTAATGTTTGGTTTTGAGTGCATACAAGCATGATTCCGCCTTTAAATGTTAATTGCATGCCATAGATGTTGCTCAAATGAACATGTTTTTCACAAATTTTCCTTCAAGTGGTATCAAGAGCCTAGGTCTAGTAGTTGGTGAATCCTTTTTGGGTTTTGTAGTTCATAGTTTGTGATTTGAATGTTGTAATTGTTACAAGCTTTATTCTTGCTTCTTTGAATGTTAATTTTGTTAGAAAATTTGCCATCTCAAATGTTGTAGATGTAGTTCATATGAGCATGAATTTTGGAGCTAAAATTTGGTGCCATGTTTATGGGGAAATTCGGCCAAATCCAAAGGGTGGATTTTTGGGTTCATGTTTGTCTTGTTAAAAGTGTTTTAAAGTGACTTTTGGAACCCCGAAGTACCCTAGGATGTTAACCCCTTTTTTGAGTAGTGAAATTTTGAATTTTATTGAGTGAAGACATTCATGGAGCTCTTATGAGTTTTCATGTGTGTTCTTCAATGTTCTTGATGTTCTTACCAAGAACAAAAAAGTTTGGTGGTTTGATTCAAAGTTTTGGTTGTTTACATAAATTCTTTGTTTTGTGTTGGTTGGTGTGATTTTTATCATGAAAATGTGTTTGAAATTTGAAAGTGTGTTTGAATTTTTTGTACATGATTGGTACTTCTCTTACACACTCATACTTCTTTTACTATTCACACCATACCAATCACTTACACATTTCCATCACCTTTCAAACCTAAAAATCAACTCACACACATCACTCACACTACTCCTTGGCCGGCCACTCCTTCAAAGGGAGTACTTTTGGGGCTTTTATGCAATTACATAAAGTTTTGATACTTTTGTGTATTTGTACTTTGACCCAAAAGTTTACGTTTTTACGTAAAGGCCCAAAATCACTAAAGGACAAATTGTTTTGCTCCTTTAATGAAGTTTTTGCATTTGTTGAAATTTTTGGGTTCTAGTTGTAATTACATGAAGTAGTGGACTTTTGTGTTTTTACAAAGTGACCCCAAAAGTTTGTGTTTTGCAACATAGCCCAATGGTTGAGGTTATTGTTTTTTTGGCCCAAATTAGTAGAGAACAAAATAGTTTTGTATCTTTAAATGAGAATTGGATTTTCATTTCTTTTAGCTCTATTTAAATCAATTCTATGGATACAAAAACCAAATGAAAATGTTGCATTCAAGTTTAATTAGTTAAAGTGTTAATTAATTAAAGAAAGGGTGATTATGAACCTAAGCCTACGATAATTGAGCTATGTGAAAGGCCGTCTCAAATTTGTTTGAACCATGGGAATGTGTAGATTAATTTTGGTTGTAATTTGATATGATCAAATGTTGTAAAAGAGCATAAGCTCTTCTTTACTTTGAAGTACTCATTTCTTGTTTATTTGATATGCATGAAATTGGAGTAGTTGGGTCCAACGCCCAATAGGAGAAACACGCCTTAATATGATTAAATGCGTAACTAAAATCAATCACCATCCCTAGACCGAGATCCAACACTAGGCTCGTGTTGGATCGAATCAAAGGTTCATAGTCATCCTAAGGCCCTAAGGTAACTATATAGTCCATCAATGAATGCAAAGCTTATGTTAGTAGTACCATATACTCTTGCTTTAAAAACCGTTTGACAAGCTTAGTGGGAGTATCATATACTACTAAATCAATCAAATGGACCAATAGTTGTAATAGGACCAAATTGTTTTAATAAGATTAAAATAAATGCTTATATGTGATGAGACCTAAAACCCTCAACTAAACCATTATTAAGTTGATAAGCGTGAGAGTGCTTTGAACACTCTTTCGTGGCCTTCCACCGTGGTAGGCTCCGATCGTTTGTGACTCGTACACCGACTTCACCCTATCATGGGGGAGTACAAAGTGCGTGCTTACACTCAGGAAGAGTCCTATATGCATACATGATGTTGTGAAGGTAGGCAACGAGAATGATCAACATCATATCATTGTGAGGTTGTTCTTGAACCCCTACTCGAACTTGCATGGTGGGAATGACTTAACTAAGTGCAATAGAGCCAACATCATATCATTGTGAGGTTTCATTCTCTAGAGGCCAAATAAGATGGGTACTTACATTAGATGTAAATGAGTAAGCGTACTCTCTCATTATTATTGTTGCTAGCCAACATCATATCATTGTGAGGTGGGCTTGGTAATAGTGAGCCTCCCATACCCTACTAAGAGTTTTCTCCAAAACTCTCGAATTCCGATGAGGGATATGGAATTTGCCGAAAATAGTGGGTGGTGCTATTTGATTTAAAGACCCGGATCAAATGGCTTAAAATCAATCAATTTATATTTGTTATGTATTTATTTACCGATATATTTGCAAACGCTATCCAAAACTTGACAAAGAAAAGCCAAAGGCTTTAGTTTTCGGACTTGGTACCACAATCCCATAGATTGTCTTGAATGGATTGCATATGTGCCTAAGTAGTCTCATCCTCACAATTTTCCTATTGATAATGTATCATTGGAAGAACATGTTAGATAAGTCTATCATAAAGAGGACAACACAAACAACCAATGCTTATTCCTTTGTTGTATGAACAAAGGAACTTATAAAGATTAGCATAAAGACATGAACACCTTTTGTGTCATAGTTCTTCACTTACAAATCGTTGTATGAAGAAATAAGAGTTGCTTAGAACAACCCTTAGTTTATGCAAACACTAGTGCTTGTTTCTTTGTTAAATGAACAAGGAACTTGAGAAGTAAGCACAAGGGCATGGACACTTAATGTGCCATGATTCTTTACTTACAAATTGTTGTATGAAGAAATGAGAGTTGCCTTAAACAACTCTTGAAAGTTTGTAATCTTGTTTAGAACAAGATGGTTGGTTGACAAAAATAGTCCATCAACATGGACTTATGATGATTTTGAATCATTGAGTGTTGAAGTGTTAAACCACTTCACGAGAGGGAAACTAGGCTAGGACTTCACCTTTGTGTCCCTATCCATATGGTTCACTAAGTTTATTGTAAACTATATGGTGAACAATAACCGCACGCTCTCCAAATCGTTTGATGTGTATAACACAATTGAAATAAGTTTCAAGAGAGATAGTGGGAGTTTCGGGACCATGACTATTGTAGTTAAGGGAGAAGTCATATGAAGAAGGCAAAATAACTCCAAGGGAACAAACTTTCTTTATGAAAGGAAGGACATTGGAAGGGGTATATGCAAGAAATGTCTTGCAAGTGTCAAGAACGCACATTTCGAAGGTGTTGTAAATTGTTCTTGAATAGTTCAAAACAGTTAGTTCTTTTACTTGAATGCTTGATTCCATATTAGTAACTATGTTTTTACAATCGTTGTAAAAGTGTGGCTAATAAGAAGATTAATGAGAGAAGAGAAAGTACTTCACATTCAGAACGTGAATCAAATATAGATCTCTGCGAAAGCAGATAGTACTTACTTCCTCATATGAACTACCAAAGAAATTGGAAAAACAAAGATTGTCTTTACATCCCAATTTGAATAAGGAACTTAATTCCGTCACTATAAGATATGGATGAATGTTTTGTTTGACAAAACATTGTTCTTTATTAATCAATGATTGGATTATTATAATCTAATTGATTGTCTCTATAGTAGAGATAATGTGGTAGTGTTAACTGTTTAGAATATGACGATGCTTAAAACCCAAAAGGTGGCAAGGTAGTGACTAATCCCAACTTAGTTGTGACACCTCTAAAAACATAAATTACGAGTTGGTCATAGATGGATACTTTGGATCGTTAGGTCCGGATCCAATGCCTTCTTGTTGAAATTGTATAGAGGCGCAATGTTCGAATCTTTATTCTTTAGGAAAGAAGAAAGAATCACAAAGTAGTTGAGGTTAATTCACTTAGATGTTAGTGGCACTTGTCCACAACATAATACTACTCATGTTGTATGACATTCACCGAAGATCGTTCTCGGTTGGACTGTCGTTTATTTTGAATAAACAAAAGTCCGAATACTTTGCAAAAGTTTTCAAAGAATTCAAGAATGAAAGTTGATGAGTAAGACGTCTAAAGTATTTACCTCCTTAGATTTGATCCAAGGAAATATAACACTTTAGAAGAGTTTCCTTGATAGAAATCAAGGAAAGTAGCATCATAAGATAACGGATTTCTCCATTAGGAGAATAACGAACTTGAATAAGACTTAGTTCGTTGGATGTTATCAATTACCCACATATATAGGATATATATACTTCTAAGACAATATGATTGTCAATTAGAAGATCTTCCAAAATTTTCATAACTCCATAGGATGTAGTTGGAAAGAAAGACAAGTCTTAATCGTGTTAAGATTTGGGGTTGTGTGCTAATAAGCAATATTTGTTTGAGAACAATCTTGTGGGATATCCTTAAATTAACTTTTGGATATCACTTATATAAACCAACTAATAAATGTTATTTGTTGGGTAGTTCATTGTAATCCTACAGTAGGATTTGCCTAAGATAGAGCAAATGAACGAGAGATAGAACTCAAAGAATGGGTTCTTTGAGTGACAAGATGATGATCAACAAATATAACAACCTAGTTCCTACACCACAAGCTCCAAATGTAGTTGAGAAGGATTTATAAACCGTCTCAGTTGAATGGTTTGAACTTTATGACCATGTCATAGAGTTACACCTCTTAATTCGAAAGAAATAAGAATGAAAATCCTTATGACTACATTGAGTGTATATACAACATTTACTCAAGGAAATGGTATAGTACCATTTGACCCGAAATAATGAAACCTTCGTAGCTAATTGGTAGCTTAAGGTGACTACAATCAAA
The DNA here is from genome assembly GCA_024362995.1 of Heteromeles arbutifolia. Lineage (NCBI taxonomy): Eukaryota > Viridiplantae > Streptophyta > Magnoliopsida > Rosales > Rosaceae > Heteromeles > Heteromeles arbutifolia. The sequence goes on from JANCRC010000012.1 coordinate 24,264,240, forward strand.
GAGATTGGTTGACTTGGAAGAAACCATCTTTGACGTAGTCTTGGTTTCCATTAATTCGAGGATTGCTAACTACAACTAAACGGTGATTGAATGTTTGGACATAATATGGGTTTCCGAAACCATTACCAAGATAGTCTTGATAATATATGTCTAAAACTAAGAATCACAAGACGTGTAAGTTGTAAAGATCCATCCATCATGAATCTTAGCAAGCTAGTGGGAGCTGTAAGCGTCTTATGAGAGAAAGATCAAATCGTTTGATTTCCCATAAAGATGTAAATGAATCTTTTGTTTACTAGGTTTACAAAAGATTAGTGGGAGTTAATCGTATTCCTAAATTTGAACATATATATGATATATTAATTTTAGAAATGAATGGAATTCTTCTTCGTTAAAAGTTATGACTTTAAACGTTCTATAATAATATAATGTATATAGGAGACATAGTCTATATACATGGGATGGAAATCTATAATGATAGATTTCAGTATATATATAATTTGATTATATCAATCCCTAATGATAGACAAAAGATGCTAGGAAGTTTCCCATATGATGATAAACTTTAGTCAGAAGGACAATTCTAGTAAGACTAGGAAGTTGCTCTTCACAAAAGGATCGTACCCCTTTGACTCCCAAAGAATTAATGCGTAAATAGAATCCTTTATGCGTACGCAGAAAGGTGATTTATGTATTTCATATTGTATGAAAAGCGTTGATATGAGTTGTACCAAGATTGGTACAAGACGATATCAATGCAAGCCCAGGATCAGAACCAAGGCAACTGTCAAGTGAGTCCTTATGTATTTAAGAAATACTAAAGGATAGATTCCTCAAGAATGAGGAAGAATTAGAGTAACGCAATGGAAGCGTAAAAGTATTAGATTATGAATCTAATATCGTATCCATCATTGGATGTCTCTTCATTTTGAACGAAGAGATAATTGGATATCTCTTTATTATGACTGAAGAGATATTTGGGTGGAAACATTAAAGGTAATGACTTTGGTGTCTTCCATCATGAATGCAAAATATATATCGCCATATAGAAGTTTACAACAATGTTGTTTGGATGGGAAAGTTCATTTATGAACTCTCCATTCGGTTCCAACCAGAAAGTGTCTCTAGTGTGCCGACACTACGACACTAATGGGGCAATAGCTCAAGCCAGGGAATTAAGGTCTCATCAAGATCCAAACTCAAATGAGAGACTGAACCACATGATTAAGAATCATGTATAATGGTGATGTCGTTATTCTCAAGGTTGCTTCTATGGATAACATATAGATATCCATTGTCTAGGCCTACTACTCAGCCATTTTTGAAATGACTACAGAAGAGGTATCATCACTGATGACCAAGCTGATTGGCTCTAGTGCAAGTGGGAGATTGTTGGAAATGTGCCCTAAAACCAATCATATGATGATACTTTACGGACATTTCACATGTTAAACTAATCTAGTTTAATATAAAGGGCAAAGATGCCGTCTCATATAAATGTTGTATGCTTAAACGATAAGTCCAAGGAATATGTAATAGGGAGAATGTGATCTAAAGAAGTTAGATTCATGAGACCCTTCTCTTTCGAATACATATCCTAAATGTTCCTGATCATAGTCCGTCAAGATTAGTACGTGCTATGTCTTCTCTTAGGGAGAGAGATTGGTCTCAACTCATTCGTGTGATTGACACCAAGATAAGTATGTAGGTGCTCAATAGTAAATGAGTCCACTGAACGCGATCAACGAGGAGTTCTCATACTCATGTCACATGAGAACTCCTGGTTGGGATAATGCAAAGTAGTCATTTGACCTGAGGCATCATAGTTGTCTTGTGGTTAGGTCCTTGATCTTTGGCTATGTCAAAGTCACTCCATCAGAGGGTGTCCACGGCATAGTTGGGGTTAAGCCACTTAGCCATGGAGGCAAGTGAATGCGCAACAAGGGATCTCTAACCTTCAAACGTTGAGGGAGAATACTCTATGATATGATTTAGAATCTCTGGCCAGAGTATGAATGAGATTTAGGAATTTGTTCCAAATCACATTCAAGGTAATCATATAAGTAAGAGAATCACATTGAATAGTAGACATGAATAAACTATTAAACCAAACAATGTGGTCAAGAGTATTGTATTAGAGAAAGACCGTATTGCATTGTAATCCCAAACTGAATAGGTTCTCCAACCTCTTATGATTAGCTTGGGTAGCCATGACATACTGCTAGGTGTCACTCATGGCTTGTGGAAGCCCTAAAGATGTATAATCACTAAAGGGAGAATTGAAAGTAAGTTTCAATTCACAATCGATTAGTAAGAGTTCTAATTGCCCATTGCCTCGCTAAAAGGAACCTAATGGATCGCACACCGTGTAAGGTAATGATTGAAGGATATAACGAAGATGAGTAAGGATAATTAAATGGTTTAATTATTTATGGCTAGGATTAATTAATAAGTTAATGAATCAAACGAATAAGTTCGTTATAGACCTCTGGTTAGTTTTGGGCCGCAAGGCCCAATGGGATTTGAATGTCAAGCCCATTAGCTCAAGATGTATGACAACTTGAAAAGACAAAGGGCTTGAAAGCCCAATAAACCCTTAAGTGGCCGGCCATATAGAGAGGGGTAGTGAACTTGGTTTAATTGCAAGTTTGCCACTCCATTGTGATGAGGTATAAAGGCAACTTTATAGCCATTTCATCATTAGGGTTTCTTTTGGAGAAAATTGGAGAGACCATCTCTCTCCCTTTCTCTCTAGGAGGCTGGCCCCCTTGGATGGAATTAGCTAGCAATCCTTCCTCCTCCAAGGTCACTCATCTTCTTCCTTCACCATCCTTGGTGTCGAAAATTAGAGGTCTCCTACCTTGGGGACTTTTGGAGAATCAATTCTTCCATCCTTATCCATGGAGCCAAGGAGCAAGGAGACAAAGGAAAGAAGGCCCTCACATGGGTGATTAACCTTTGCTAAGCAAAGAGGTGCTTCAAAGGTATAAAAGTTTCTCAACTCCTTTCTTTAAGATTTGAGTTGAGTCTTGGTTCACCATAACTACTAGGCTTTGAATTTCATGGGTAATGTTTTGTTTTGAGTGCATACAAGCATGATTCCGCCTTTAAATGTTAATTGCATGCCATAGATGTTGCTCAAATGAACATGTTTTTCACAAATTTTCCTTCAGTAAGTGTTGGAAAACAAGTCGTTCCTTGATTGATTATGGCCTTGATAACCCCAGGCATTGACACTGTCCCAACCTCCATTCTCAATTAATTGAGGACGTTGATTAGTTTGATATCCTTGCCTAGAGGACACACCAAATGTAGCCACACTTTGCATTGTGGACCTTTCAATATACTGTGACATAAGAGAAGTAAGATTCGCCATTTGAACTTAAAGATTAGCAATTGCCATGTCTTGCTTCTCTAATACCTGAAATCAAAGAAATAAAACTAAATCAAATATCAAAAGTAAAATAAACAAAAAACAGAGTGATTAGCAATTTTACTAATCCTCGGCAACGGCGCCAAAATTTTATGTGGTAGAAACTAACACACAAATTAAACCCTATAAATTATGCAATCGTAGTATGAGTAAGTAGGGATCGTTCTATTCTGGGGATTAGAAGGGATGCTAATCAACACAAACTAAACTTATAAAACTGAAAAGTAAGTTAAACTAACAACAAAACAATGATTTGGGGGGGGGGGGGGGGGTTTCGACGAATTTAACTAAAACAAAAGTAAAGACAAGCAAGTAAATTAAGTTGTGAATAAAATACGGGTGAAAGGATAACTAGAGTATTCTTCTCCACACATGAATCATATGCATACAAATCGATTTCCAGTTATTCTTCCTATAAACCATGAATGACAATGCCCTAAATTAATTGTGAACAACACTAATTAACTCTCAGATTTTCCTAAGTTCATTGAATTGGACTCAGCGACGCAACCAAATTATTCTTCTCAAGTTCCCTAACTATAAAAAGCATGATAGAGATACATCTCAAAGATAATTAAGTTCTGTGAAAATCATAAGCATTGACAAAGCATTCGTAACTATGAAAAGCATGATACTCCTGGCAAGAATTTACTTAACACAATCATGACTAGTGACTTTTACTGCTTGCAAATATAAGTTCATAACGATTAGGTGAAATTCCCTTATATTCTAGCATCAAATCCATACATGCAAACTAAGTGTGTACCCTTAATAAACATACAAGAATAAGTTCTCTATAAAGCATAAAAGTAAATAGCATTCATGTTTTATGCAACAATAACTGGATGTAATCAATTTATATAAAACATATGATCATGGCTTCAAATTCACCTCTTGCTAAAGGGAAACTTAGTTGCCCATGTTCATCATAACTAAAAAGCAATCTAAAATAAACATTGAAACTTAAAAACAAAGATAGAAAGAACTCTGAAAATTCCAGCAACTTCAATGGATGAATGGTAGGCATGGCACTATCTCCTCTCTACTCTTTTTTGGGACAATAATGTGTATATATAGGGTGAAGGCACAGCTGAATCCCATGAGGAAAAGGATTAGGTTATTTGAATTATTTTAGGATTCCTAGAATCAGATAGGAAGTGTTGGAATGTAATAAGGATTCCTCTTTGCAGCTGGAGATAAGATAATGTAAGATTGGATAAGATATGATAAGATAAGGTTAGATAAGATAATGTTGGATAAGGTTGCTCTTTCTTGTCTGATTCCTTGTCTTCCAAGCCTCAACTTTAATTCCTCCAGATTTTAGCACATATGTAGCACCATTTAAACACCAAAAATGTCCATCCCAAAAGCTATCCATCCTTGTTATCCAATCCAAGTCCAAAACTGCTCCAAATTGCTCCATTTGACCATTTATTGTCATCATTACCAACTGGACCTACAATAATACGAAAATAACTGAAATTACTACAATAAATGGAAATTAACTAAGTAAATGCAAATAAATAAGATAACAAAGTCGCATAAATATGCTCCTATGACTTTGCCTTTTGAGGGCTCTTCTATCTCTGTTTCAATCATGTGACAGGTTGGAAGAAGTCATTCGGGAAGTACTCGTCCAATGAGATGGGAATGTGTGGTTCTTGCTCCATGGGTTCCCTAACGTGCTTAGCAGCTCTGACGTCTCTTTTGGGCTTCCTATTATTGTGGTGGCAGTGCTTTCTCCCTTGTTCCACCTCTGACCGTGTGGCTTGTGGACTTGGCTTCCTTGTCTCTTTGTAGGTCATCAATGTCTATCCTTCTTCATCATCGGTAGGCACATTTTGGTCGCTTGCCCCAAGTGATGGTTGTACGGAAGGTGCCGTGTGGCTTGAGCATGGTCGGGATCGAATGATCCAAACACAATCATGGTAGTGTGTGTTGCGGCCATGTCTTCCAGGTCGAGTTCAATTTGCCCTTGTTGTGCTAGCTTCATGATGAGCTCCTTGAGGATGAAGCACTTGCCAACAAGATGACTCATGATACGATGGTATTTGTAGTACCTAGGATCATTAACGCGATTGATCTCTTCAGGGCACTTGCATTCGGGTAGCTCGATCACCTTCTTTTCCAACAAGTCATCTAACATTGCAGCCATGTCAGAGTCAGGAAAAGGGTACGTCTTCTGCTTTAGTTCCTTTAAGGTGTTTTTGTGCCTACCTTGGGTGCGAGAAGGCTCACCTCTCTTCATCTCTTTCACTTTGTTCTTGGAGGAGATCTTGACGGGTGCAGAGGAGGTCTTGATAGGGGTAGTATTAACTGTAATAGCCAGCTCCTCAAATGTTCTATGTTTTATGCCTCAGAGGATGTAATGTAACCCCCAGTTCATGACTTAAACACACATCTCAATGGTGGAGGTTTCAGAAAGCCGATCTTTGCAATTCAGACTTAATGAACACCATCTATTGATGTAGTCAATGACTGGTTCATCCTTACACTGTTTCATACTCGTAAGCTCTAGCATGCTTACAGTGCGGCAAATGCTGTAGAAGCGGTTGAGGAATTCTCTTTCAAGCTGGTCCCAGCTATTGATAGACTTGGGCTCGAGGTCGGTGTACCAGTGAAAGGCATTACCTTGTAGCGAGCGCACAAACTGCTTAACGATGTTGTCTTTCTCTGTTCTAGCATTGTTGTTGGTTTCAATGAAATGGGCAATACGACAATTTGTAAGTCCTTTTCCTCCATGGTCTTTGTCAGCTTTGCAATTGCTTCGTTCATTTGGGCTAGCTGCTTCTTGATGGACGTCGCACCAGTAATCATAACTTACATGGCTACAGGATACGAGCTGCTGCTTGAGTCGGCATCAGAAGTCAACGACTCGGAGTACCTCCTCAAGCTTTCTTCCCTTGGCGCCCTTAGCGAGGCCAGGATGATCACGGGCTTGTGCCTAGGGTGCTATTGTTCCTTCGGTAGAGTTGATGTAGGGGTGGAAGGGACAGTAGAAAGAACTCTTGCCTTGCTTCGGGTTGTGATGCCCAAAGTGCCACCAAACTTGCGGCAATGATGTTCTTGTTCTTCGCGTTGGTTGCGGGAATAGCTTGATCATTTCTTGATGCCATGTATGTTTCTTGTGGATTTGAAGACAGAGATGAGAGGCAGAGAGGTCCCACCGGGTGTGCCAAATTTGTAAACACGAAAATTCTGTATCAAATGAAACGAGAACACGTGTACAAAATAGATTTCTAATTATTTGAATTTGTAGGTTACAATCTCTGTGTACAACTTTTCCTCTAATTCAGTCTTCAAATTTGATGTAGATGTGTAGGTTATTGATCCAAGGGCCGCGATGACTTGATCTCGGACGAATAATTGAACAATTGCTTCAAGTTTTGAGCTTGAAACAATGCGTGGATGGTCTTCACCTCAGGTTTAGGGTTACGGCAAAGGAAGTGTTGATGTAGAATTTCATTGATTCAAGGGTCTTGGTGACTTGATCTTGAATCAAACTTCGTTACAAGTTTTGAGCTTACAATCGGCATAAGTGCTTGTTGATTCTTCAAGGGAGTGCTTCGGCTTTGGTCGAAAAAAAGCTTCGGCTTTGGTTGTGCGTTCTTTGAAAAGAGCTTTGGCAGCGTATTAGTCTTCAAAGATTTGGCAGAGGTTCTCCTTTTGTGATAATTTTGGTCTTGAATGTATAAATTGTCGACCTTATTCTTGTCTTGGGACCTTGTATTTATAGACTTCCAAAGCTTGCCTTTGGATGGATTTGGCTTTGATTTGTGTCTTAATTCATCCATGGGAGCATTTAGGCATGTTTTGTGTCTTATTTTCAACCATTTTCCCTTACTTGGCCGAAATCTATAAGGCTTGTTGCCTATTTTGTGAGCAATCTTCAATTCTTGCTTGTTTTGTGAAGATGCTTTAGCTTTCTTTTTGGTTTTGGGAGCAATTTGGGCCCCTTGCCAATTTTAGGAGATTTCTTCGCTTTTGCCGAATTTTAGGAATGCTTTTGAGCTTCCTTTGCTTGATTTATGCCACATGTCATTGATGACTTGTCCATTTGTGATGAGTCATATGCCACGTGGAGCTTTGTGATGCATCATTTGTATGCAATGAAATTTACATGTCTATAATCTCAACCTTTCGTTACTCTCTGTCACCTCACTTCCTACATCCTTAGTTATCATCATTATGTTTGGAGCCATAATGACTTCCACCTCTTTGCTAGCACCTAGTCTCTAGGCATCTTGACTTTGTAACATAAAGCAAAGAGAACTTGACCTTCATAAAGACACAAGTAAAACTAAAACATTACAACTAAATATTAATTTATATTTAACATTCTCAACTCGGTTCAGACCTTGATACTCTTTCTCTCCCCCTCTCTCTCCCCTCTGAGTTCTCTTTGTTTTCTCTGTTGCCCGGCTAGTGCAGCCACTTGCATCACCACCTAATGACTTCGCTGCGCAGCATCCACATCTTCACCACCACGTCGCACAGATACCACGACTCACTTGTTTCTTTGTCTCTCGTTCTCTCATCCTCCTTTATTCTCCACCTCTGTCAGTCCATGTCGTCAGGGGAAATCTTTGCACGGAAAATGGCCAATCCCCAACCGTACCGAAATCTCAAAAAATTTGAGAATCCCAAAATTTCGGTTCAGTTCGGTTTTCAAAATCCCATTTCGAAATAGATTGGTTCGGGAATCGAGTTGTGAGTTTCGGTTCGGGATCCCATCCCGAACCACCCCTAGAACTCAAAACCACCAATCACCATTCTCAACTCCCACTTCATAATCAGCCTTCAAGTTCCACATTTTCCTCTCCAATTTTTTCAAACAAAGATGTCGATCGTCCCAATCAATGAGCGACTAGGCTCCGACGACTTCAACAACCCCTAATTGGCTATCGACCTGTGGAACCCATACACAGATTTCCCATTCCCATTCCTTTCCCCAATCTCCAAAATCTTCCAAAATTGAATCCGTTTTCTTTTGTAAATTCCCAACTTGACTGGCGAAAGACCCAAAACACCCACCTCCTCATGACAACGCTATTAGCGTTCTCCAATGAGGAGTTGCATGTCTTGCTTGAGGACAAGTGAGTACTTTAGATCAGCATCTACAACGGCAGCTGCATGACGAGGATGAAGTTGCCGGACGACACTAGGATTGAGGAGCTCAATGCATTCATGAGCAATGGGTGCTCAATGGGACTGTTCCTAAGAAGGCGGCCCCCTTCAGCAGGTACGATGTCAGGGTTATTGAAATTTCCGACGATGATTAAGGTGATGGGATCCACTTTTGGGTGAGATAACCTCTTTTTTTGTGTGGGAATGTGGAAAGTTTGTCTTTGTGTAATTTAAATGTATGACATAGGTGTGTGTTTGTGATGCTTTTAGCTGAGATTAATGTAATATGCAATGTGGGTTGGATGTTGCGTTTATCTACTTTGTCAAATGTTTAGTATGTGTAAACACGAAAATTCTGTAACGAATGAAACGAGAACACATGTACAAAGTAGATTTGTATTGATTTGAATTTGTAGGTTACAATCTTTGTTTACAACTTTCCTCTAATTCAGTCTTCAAATTTGATGTAGATGGGTAGGTTGTTGATCAAAGGGTCGTGATGACTTAATCTTGGAAGAACGATTGAACGATTACTTCAAGTTTTGAGCTTGAAACATTGCGTGGATGGTCTTCACCTCAAGGTTTGTGTGTGACATGCGGCAAAGGTTTGATGTAGATGTGGGATTTTTTTGATTCAAGGGTCTTGTGCGACTTGATCTTGAATCGAACGTCGTTACAAGTTTTGAGCTTGCAACAAAGTCTTAAAGGAATCGGCACAGGTGCTTGTTGATTCTTCAAGGAGTGCTTTGGCTTTGGTTGATAGAAAGCTTCGTCTTTGGTTGCGCATTCTTCGAAGAGAGCTTTGACAACGTATTAGTCTTCAAAGATTTGTGCAAAGGTTCTTCTCAATGTGTAGTTTTTTTGACCCCTTTGTGTGTCTTGGATCCTTGTATTTATAGACTTCCAAAGCCATGTCTTTGGATGGATTTGGCCTTGATTTGTGTCTTGATTCATCCATGGGATAATTTAGGCATGTTTTGTGTCTTAATTTCAGCCACCTTCCTCATATTGGCCGAAATTTATAAGCCTTGTTGCTTATTTGTGAGCAATCTTCAATTCTTGCTTGTTTTGTGAAGATAATTTAGCTTTCTTTCCAGTTTTGAGAGATTTTGGGCATGTTTACCGATTTTAAGGGATACTTTCTCCCTTGTGCCAAATTTTCGGAAGGTTGTGTACTTTCTTTGCTTGATTTGTGCCACATGTCATTGATGACTTGTCCATTTGTGATGAGTCATATGCCACGTGGAACTTTGTGATGCATCATTTGTATGCAACGAAATTTACATGTCTACAGTATGTTAGCCTTATAAGGTTATATAATTAAAACACATAAGAAGGAGTGAATGATTTGATTCCAACAACATCTATGGAAGTCGAAGACGAAAGGAAGAAGGGCACAGAAACACCAAAATCTTCTACAAACGCCTAGCTGGATATAAATACTTTATGGGAAGTATTATGTTGTGTGTTCAAGGACTTATAGGGAAATGAGTTTTTATATAAGCTAAAAGCTAGGATTTCCATCCATAAATGAAACCTAAAATTGCTTTCTTAGCCTCCAAGTTAAGTATCATAATCATATTCAATTAAGGATTCCATCAAACCCATTCCTATTACATGTAGTACTGCACTTAAAGATTGATTTATATTTGATAAATCCAACATTCTCCCACTTGGTCTACAAGATGTAATATCCACGTTTATACTTGAGATTGGAGACTAATGTCACTTTAGTGGCCACATAACGGTGATTAAATCTCATCCTTAATGCAGTTTTTGTCAAATGCATTTCTCAACATGGAACTAACAAGGTTGTAGGGTTGACAAAACCCAAAACCTTCATAATCACACATGCTACGATCATCATTCACATGAAACACAAATTATGATCGAGAGATGAAACTTTAAACCGAAAACCAAAATGTCTTACTTTATATCATCACAGTTCGGCTTATTGTAACACACAAGTTACACTTTTTGCTTCTTCAAAACCTTAAATATGCCAATGTCGAAATCTTTCATCTAATAAAACCACCATAACCTGCAGGTGTGAATACATCTCCAAAAAAATCATGCATCACTTTCATTAGACCAATAACAATACAAGCAATGTTTGTATCCAACATGCACAACTGAAAATACCATAAAGGCACATGTCCAGGTAAAATATCCCAAAACTTCATAAAACAAAATTAATTCAACACATGTGAGCAAGATGAATTAATATGTTTTGACAACTGATCTATGCACCATACCTGTGAGACCTTGAAATTTTAAACTGCTTAGAAAGGTTGTTATGAATTTTGGAGTGTCTTCGAATTTTACGATTTATGGTTCATTTGAATGGGTGATAATTTTACTTGAGTTCAAAGATTATTTTGAGGTAAAAACATGAAAATGGACGAGATTACGAGCTTGTGGCATCTTTTGGATTAATTTTCAAAGCTCGAACGAATAGATAGAGGAATTTTAAATATGACTTATTGGAGTACGCCACATGGCAACCAAAGAATGACTGGCTTTGACACATGGCAGCAAAGAATGGCTGGTTATTACACGTGGCAGCACCTACCAGTTCCACCAAAGAGTGCATTTTTGCTCACCACCATTTAGGGTTGGTTTGGTATTGCTGTGCTTTGAAAAAAAAATGCTTCTGTTGTGCTGTGAGAATAAGCTCATTTTTGTTGCTTCACGTTTTTAGCTTTTTTTTCACCCAAAATTATGAAAATAAGTTGTTTCTAAGTGTTTACCAAACACCTTTTTGAGCTCAGCATTTTTTTATGCCCACTTTTTATAAAAACACCTCAGTACCAAACCAGTAGTTAGTGTGGTGTATGCTCACCACCCTATTTATCACCGTTAGATAAGTTTGAATTTCTCCACTACATGAATCTCGAAATTCAAACTCATCTAACGATGATAAATAGTGGTAAGCATACACTACACTAAATGATGGTGAGCAAAAATACTCGCTCCACCAAAAGGGATGCTGGTCATCATCTAATTTCACCATGTTATTACATGGTAAGTTGGGATTGGACCCAAAGAAAAAGAATAGAAAAATGGAAGAAAGATCAAATTTTCCATCTTAGTTTAACACTTGGCGAGTTGCCATTGGTGAGTTTCCATCTTACATATGATCAGATTTCTGGAATTTTGTACAAGTTTCATATGGATGAGATTTAGAGAAATTTGATGTTTGACTCCAAATTCATCAAATTTGGTCTTTAAAGGACGTTTGTATGGAAGAAGTGAGTTGCACTATTGATGGATTGTGTTTTGGCTTGAAATTATATGTTGAATTTTTGGGAAAACATACCTCAAAGCCACTAGTTTCATACCAGGGACTGAACTGCAAAATAGTTTCAATTTTGGGGTAATTTTGTAAATTACCAAAAGTTCAGGGGCCAAAGTGTATTTATCAAAAGTTTGGGGACCTATTTGAAATAAAAAAATTCAAATACAGAATTTTATTCAGGTTAAGTGAAGGTCTCTATTGGATACAGTTGTTGTTATGGGAACAAAGTTTAGTCATTATATATGGACATATAGTGACATATTGTAATTGTTGAACTAGGGACTCCAATTACTCGCGATGCTTGCATTTAATTGAGGTTTTGGTGAGGAATATTGCTTGCTTGGCTTGGAGACCAGGTAGGAGGATCCTCACGAGTTATGGAATCTTGTGAATGTATGTATATGTAAATATACGAATACCTGTGAAAGCTGCATGTATTTTTCTGTAATATAACCATGAGGAAAATGGTTTTGTTTTATATCATGCTATGCACGTTGTTTTATGCTACAAACTAAAGTGATGACTTGAGAGTGAAGGGGGCATAGCGACCACCTTGGGTTTCAATCCTCTAAACCTCTGGAGGGGCTACTACCAAAGGATTAGTACAGCTACCTTTCTAGGAGAGGTACTAGGATATCTATGGGTAGAGCATTAAGGGACACTCTGGCTACACCTTAACTTAATTTGAAGTTGGTCCAGGTAAAGGGTAGTTGGCCATTGGACCTGTCATCAGGCATGTAGCGATTTATTGGGATCCCTGTTTTCTTTTAAAGGAAATTGTGTGAGCATACAATCTATTTTCAAAATTGAAATCATTTTTCGTATAGTATATGTAGTGTCATATACTATTTTTAAACCTAGCTAGGGTAGATTTCCTAAGAGGGAGCGATGATAGTTTGTGATGCTCACCTCCTACTTTATTACAGGACCGGTGCACCTACAAATAGACGATCTGGACTAAAGTTGGGACTAGCGTTGTTTGTTACTTGTCAACTTGTTAGTCGTTCATTAACTCTTTCTATAGATTTTTATCTGTACATATACTTGATTGTCTCACCGTCTTCAAGGGATCTTTTTTAGCCAAACTCAACGTTTTGCATTTTCAAATCGTACTAAAGAGTTGGTTTAGTATGATAATTACCTTAAACTGTTTAGTTTTGTTGTATACCGTGAAGTTCTTTTCCTACGTAAAAATTTTATCAAATTTAGTTGCCCTTTTATTCTTCATTTTACCAAAATGATTTCTGCTTCCGTACAACTTAAAAGTAACCTTACGTTCTATTAGGAATATAGTGCTATAGTGTTGGATTTTAACACTATAGTATTGCGTTACTAAAAGAGCGTGGTACTGTTACGTGCCTATTTTTGGGGCGTGACTAAAGGAAAATTTGTGAAAAACTTGTTCATTTGAGCAACATCTATGGCATCCAATTAACAATTAAAGGCAGAATCATGCTTGTATGCACTCAAAACAAAACATTACCCATGAAATTCAAAGCCTAGTAGTTATGGTGAACCATGACTCAACTCAAATCTTAAAGAAATGAGTTGAGAAACTTTTATACCTTTGAAGCACCACTTTGCTTAGCAAAGGTTAATCACCCATGTGAGGGCCTTCTTTCCTTTCTCTCCCTGCTTCTTGGCTCCATGGATATGGATGGAAGAATTGATTCTCCAAAAGTCCCCAAGGTAGGAGACTTCTAAGTTTCGATACCAAGGATGGTGAAAGAAGAAGATGAGTGACCTCGGAGGAGGAAGGAATGCTAGCTAATCCCCTCCAAGGGGGCCGGCCTCCTAGAAAGAAAAGGAGAGAGTTATTCTCACTTTTCATCCTTAGAAAACCCTAATGATGAAATGGCTATAAAGTTGCCTTTATACCATCTCACAATGGAGTGGCAAACTTGCAATTAAGCCAAGTTCACTACCCCTCTCTATATGGCCGGCCATTAAGGGTTCATTGGGCTTTCAAGCCCTTTGTGTTTTCAAGTTGTCATACAACTTGAGCTAATGGGCTTGACATTCAAATTCCATTGGGCCTTGCGGCCCAAAACTAACCCGAGGTCTATAACGAACTTATTCGTTTGATTAATTAACATATTAATTAATCCTAGCCATAAATAATTAAACCATTTAATTATCCTTACTCATCTCTGTTGTATCCTTCAATCATTACCTTACATGGTGTGCGATCCATTAGGTTCCTTTTAGCAAGGTAGTGGGCGATTAGAACTCTTACTAATCAATTATGAATTGAAAGTTACTTTTAATTCTCCCTTTAGTGATTATACATCTTCAGGGCTTCCACAAGCCATGAGTGACACCTAGCAGTATGTCATGGCTACCCAAGCTAATCAAAAGAGGTGGAGAACCTATTCAGTTTAGGATTACAATGCAATACGTGTTGGAAGTATGCCCACAAAGCCACTTATTTGATGTGATAGCTTTTGGAATACTTATTGTATTAAACTATTATATGTTTAATAAGGGGCAAAGCTTATTGTTAATCACTATTTATTGTATCATGTGTTTAAGCAATAAGGGAATCCAAGGAATGTATTTGATCTAAGAGAGAAGTGATTTAAGTAAGTTAGATTAACGAGACCTTTCTCTTATGTTCATTCCTAAAACGTTCCTAGCCATAGGATTGCCAATTGGGCATTGAGAATCCGCTAAGGTTAGTATGTGTTATGTTAACTCAACCATGAGTATGACTAGTCTCAAGTCATTTAGTGTTGGACACTGAGACAAACACATAGGTGCTCGAAAGAGTAATCGAGTACACTGAACAACGATCAAAAGAGTGTAAGAACTCATAAGTTGCAATATGCAAAGTAGTCTTTTGACCCGAGGCATCATTGATGTCTAATGGTTAGGTCCTTGATCTTTGATTATGTCAAAGGCATTCCATTAAGAGTGTCCACGGCATTGTTGGGGTTAAGCTATCTAGTCATGTAGGCATGTGAATGCACAACAAGGGATCTCTAACCTTCCATGGTGGAAGGAGAATACTCTGAGATATGATTCGAGAGTCTTTGGCCAAAGCATGCGAATATGACTTAGGAAGTTTGTTCCAAATCATATTCAATTGAATCATATAGAGAAGTATCACATTGGATAGTAGACATGAAACTAACTATCACTCAAACAATGTGATTGAGAGTAGTGTATTAGAGAAGGATCGTATAGCATTGTAATTGTAACTGGATAGGTTCTCCAACCACTTCTACTTAGCTTGGGTAGCCATGACATACTGCTAGGTGTCACTCATGGTTTGTGGAAGCCCTGAGGATTAGCAAACACTAATCTTCATCAAAGGGAGAATTGAAATGTAGTTTCAATTCACAATCGATCGTTAAGAGTAACAATCGCCCACTGCCTCGCTAATTGGAACCTAATGGATCGTACACCAAGTAAGGATGAAAGTGAATAAATATAAATGAGATGGATAAGCAATTAAATAGTTTAATTGAGAATGGTCAAGATTAATTAATAAGTTAATTAATCTTACGAAAGGTTCGTATTGGGCTTTTAAGTTCGTTTTGGGTTTCGGGGCCCAAAAAGGTTTTTGGGCCACAAGGCCCATTATGTTTAAGTTGTATGACAACTAAAACAAAATGAGCAATTAGCCCAATAACAATGCCAAGGCCGGCCATAAGGGTTAGTGGAAGCAAACTTGATTTAATTGTAAGTTTGCCACTCACATGTGATGTAGTATAAAGTCAACTTTATAGCTTTCATTCACTTAGGGTTTTCTAGAGGCAAAGAAGAAAAACATTTTCTCTCTTTTTCTCCAAAGAGGCCGGTCACTTAGAGAGCTTTTCACTAGCATCAAAATCTCTCTAAGTCATCCATCTTCTCTTCACACTACATCCTTGGTGTGGAGACTTAGAGGTACCAAACCTTTGGTACTTTTTTGAGATCCTTTCCTCACATCATCAAGGAGCAAAGGAGCATCTAAAGGAGAGGAATCACAAGGAAGATCCAAGGAGCTAGGAGGTGACTTGAAGGCCCTCCACTTGGGTGAATCCCTTGTGCAAACAAGGATGAGCTTCAAGGGTAATGAATCTCAAAATCCTTCTTCTCTTTAATGTTGTTAAAGAGTCTTGTGGTTCACCATTCACTAGGCTTTGAAAGTCATGGGTTTTAGAATTGTTTTTGAATGCATGCCTACTTTAAAGTGTTATTAGTTTGCATATGTGTTCAAATGTTCTCACATGTTCTTAGCTAGGACAAAATTATTCCTTCAAGTGGTATCAAGAGCCTAGGTCTAGTTTATGGTGAATCCTTTTGGGTTTTGTGTTTTTCATGGTTTGTGATTTAAATGTTGTAAATGTTACAAGCTTTGTTCTTGCTTTTGAATATAAATTTTGCTTGAAAATTTAGCATCTCAAATGTTGTAGATGTAGTTCATTTAAGCATGAATATTGGAACTAAAATTTGATGCCATGAATGTGGGGAAATTCGGCCAAATCCAAAGGGTGGATTTTTGGGTTCTTATTTGTCTTGTTAAAATTGTTTTAAAGTGACTTTTGGAACCCCTAAGTACCCTAGGATGTTAACGCTCTTTTATGTAGTGAAAATTTGAGTTTTATTTAGTGAAAATGTTCATGGAGCTCTTATGGGTTTTTCATGAATGTTCTTCAATGTTCTTGTTGTGTTCTTCATGTTCATAACATGAACAAAGTTTGGGAGTTTTTGATTCAAAATTTTCTCAAAGATTTGTTTGAAATTTGTTTGTGATTGGTGATGTAAGTTGATTTGTACTTTTCACTATTCAATCACACTATTCACACATCACCACCATACCAATCACTTTATCAAATTTAAAAATTACACTTCAATCACCCACACACTCTTTACATCACTCCATAACCGGCCACCCTATAAAGTAGGGTACTTTTGGGGCTTTTATGCAATTACATAAAGTTTTGATACTTTTGTGTATTTGTACTTTGGCCCAAAAGTTTACGTTTTTACGTAAAGGCCCAAAATCACTAAAGGACAAATTGTTTTGCTCCTTTAATGAAGTTTTTGTGATTGTTGAAATTTTAGGGTTCTAGTTGTAATTACATGAAGTTGTGGACTCTTGTGTTTTTACAAAGTGACCCCAAAAGTTTTTGTTTTAGCAATGTGGCCCAATAGTTGTGGTCATTGCATTTTCGGCCCAAAATATGATGAGAACAAAATGGTTTTGTCTCTTTAATGAGAATTGGATTTTCATTTCATTTAGTTCCATTTGAATCAATTCTATGAATCCGAAAACCAATTGTTTAAGTTGCTTTCTTAGTTAATGTGATTGATTAAGAAAAGGATGATTATGAACCAAAGGCCTCGATAATTGAGCTATGTGATTGGCCGCTTTACATTATGAATGTTTGGGTTAAGTAGTTTAGATTTGAATGTAATTTGATTAGTTCAAATTTATTGTAAAAGGGCATAAGTCCTTCAAATGTGTTGTAAAAGGGCATAAGCCCTTCTCTTTATTTCATGTATTCCTTTTTGTTTATATGTATGCAAATTGGAATAGTTGGGTCCAACGCCCAATAGGAAATAACGGTTTAATTAGATTAAACGCGTAACTAAAATCAACAACTACCTACCTTAGACCCAAGGTCCAACACAAGGCTCGTGTTGGATCAAATCAAACGGTTCACAATCATCCTAAGTCCTTTTAATAAGATTAAAATGAAATTGATGTAGCCCAACACTACTCCCTCGACAAAACGAATATTAAGTTGATAAGCGAGAGATGCTTTGAACATCTCTTCGTAGGCCTTCCACCATGGTGGGCTCCAATCGTTTGTGACTCATGCACCGTATTCGTCCAGTTCTGGGGTATACAAAGTATGTGCTTACATTCAGGAGAAGCCTATAAACATATGATGAAGTGAAGGTAGGCAACGAGTATGGTCAATATGATATTCTTCTGAGGCCATTCTTGAACCCCTACTTTAACTAGCATGGTGGGAATGACTTAACTAAGTGCAATGGTGCCAATATGATATTCTTCTGAGGCATCATTCTCTAGAAGCCAAATTAGATGGGTAATTACAAAAGTTGTAAATGGCTAAAGTGTTATCCTCTCATCATTATTGTTGCTAGCCAATATGATATTCTTCTGAGGTGGGCTTGGTAATGGTGAGTCTCCCATACCCCACTAAGAGTTCAACATAACTCTCGGATTCCATTGAGGGGTGTGGAATTTGCCAAAAATAGTGGGTGGTACTATTTGATTTAAGACCCAATCAAGTAGTTTGAAAATCAACAATCTAATACGATTTCTGTTATGTTATGTAGTTAACGACATGCCTAAAATTACACCTACCATTATACTTGACAAAAAGGGCCTTAGGGGCCAACGTTTCCTTGCTTGGTATCGCCATATTGAGAATGTCTCAAAGGTGAAAGACATAGTGTATGTGCTCAAGCAATCCCCTCCTCATGTACCTCCTACGAAACTAGCTTCAAAGGAGGAGTGTCAAAATTATGCTAGATATTATGAGGATGACTTACAAGCCAAATGCTTAATCCTCATTTCACTTAGTGAGGAGCTTATGAAGCTACATAAGCACATGGACACTTCATGTGCCATGGTTGAAAGTTTGCATAAGATGCATGACATTGAGACAAGTAACGTACGATTCTCAAATGTTTGTAGTCTATTAAATGCCAAAATGGCAAAGGGGACATCGGTCCAAAAACATGGACAAAAGATGGAAAGGATCTTTCAAGATCTTGAAAGTTTAGGAACTTCTATCAATGGGAAAATGGCCCAAGACTTTTTCCTTGCATCTCTCTCGGATGATTTCACTAAGTTTATAGTAAACTATAAAGTGAATAGATTCAATCATACTTTTACCGAGATGATTGACATGTGCTGTAAGTTTGAACAAAGTTTCAAAAAGGACAGTGGGAGTGAGAATGCAATCATAAGGAAAAGGTTGCATAAGAAAAAGGCAAGAAAATCCAAGGGAACATGCTTTCATTGTGGAAAGGATGAACGTTGGAAGAAGAAATACAGGGTGCGCATTGCGAGCCTTATGACACGAACTTTTGAAGGGACCACTTCTGTCATAGAGAGTGCTTTTACAGTAGGCTCCAATTCCTGGATATTTGATTCAGGCGCTAGTCAACATATCTGCAATTCGTTGCAGGGACTAACAGGGAGCATGACACTGCGCAATGGGGAGATGATTGTGCGAGTTGGGAATGGCACTAAGATATATGCAAAAGCAATAGGCACCTACATGCTTAAACTACCCTCTGGGGAAGTCTTGGAACTTAAAAATTGTTTATATTTTCCTTCATGTATAAAGAATTTGATTTCTATCTCTATGCTTTTACGAGATGGGCACTCAGTATTGTTTGACAAAATGAGTTGCACTTTATACTTGAACGGTCGTATTATCTCACATGGTAATATGATAGAGGGACTTTTTCACCTAGAGACAAGTAGTGGGATGCACTGTATTGAAAGCAGGAATACCTCAAAACCCAAAAGGGCTAGAGAAGAAGTTAACCGAGTTAAGCTTTGGCATCTTAAACTTGGACATGTAAACCAAGATAAGATTCGCAAGATGTCGAAAGACGGATATTTCAGCTCAGTAGGTAATGACCAAATGGGCGCTTATGAATCTTGTTTACTGGGAAAGATGTCTAAATCTTCATTCACTGGGAAAGGAGAGCGAGCCAAAGAACTGTTAGGGTTAATCCACACAGATGTATGTGGACCTATGTCCACTGTAGCACGAGGAGGGTTCTCCTACTATATCACATTCACCGATGGTCACTCTCGGTTTGGCTATGTGTATCTTATGAAGTACAAGTCAGAATCCTTTGAAAAGTTCAAAGAGTTCAAGAATGAAGTGGAGAACCAAACTGGGAAACAGATAAAGACCCTAAGATCGGATCGAGGGGGTGAATATCTAAGTAATGAATTCCTAGACTACCTCAAGGAGTGTGGAATAGTATCACAGTGGACTCCACCAGGAACTCCTCAACATAACGGAGTTTTTGAACGGAGAAATCGAACCTTGATGAATATGGTTCGTTCTATGATGAGTTTCGCTGACCTACCAGTTTCGTTTGGGGGATATGCACTACAAACAGGAGCTTATTTGCTAAATAGAGTGCCTTCCAAGTCAGTTCCACAAATGCCATATGAGATATGGCATGGCAAAAGAACAAATCTTAACCATATTAAGATTTGGGGTTGTCCAGCTTACGTAAAAAGGCTTGAAGCAGACAAGCTTGAAGCAAGGTCTGTTAAGTGCTATTTTGTGGGGTGTTCCAAACAGACTTTGGGATACGAATTCCATCACCCTGACGACCAGAAAGTCTTTGTCGCCAGAACTGCTATGTTCCTTGAGGATGAATTCGTTCTCAATGGAAGTAGCAAGAAAACGATAGAATTAAAGGAAATTCCTGATGAGCCACAAACAAGCAATCAACAGATAGACACCATGTTCCTGAACCCCTAGCTCTACGTAGATCTGAACGGGTCAGTAAACCACCTAAGAGGTATGGCTTAGATAATGACTTTGGGGAACTGCACCTTCTAGGTGACAATGACACAAAGGAGGACCCTAGAGACTACACTGAAGCAATGTCCGACATTGATTCAAAGAGATGGCAAGAGGCCATGAAATCCGAGATGGATTCCATGTATCAAAATCAGGTTTGGACTCTTGTAGACCCTCCAGAAGCTATAGTACCTGTTGGAAACAAATGGGTATTCAAGAGGAAGATAGGCGTTGATGGAAACGTGGAGACTTATAAGGCTAGACTAGTAGCCAAAGGTTACAGGCAAAGAGAAGGGATTGACTATGAAGAAACTTTCTCTCCTGTAGCCATGATTAAGTCTATTCGGATTTTGCTTGCTATAGCTGCGTACCATGATTATGAGATAAGGCAAATGGACGTGAAGACGGCCTTTCTGAACGGCTACCTAGAGGAAGAGCTCTATATGACTCAACCCGAAGGTTTCGTGTCCAAGTTTGAAAAGACTAAGGTATGCAAGCTTCAAAGGTCCATTTATGGACTTAAACAAGCCTCCAGGAGCTGGAATATTCGTTTTGACACAGAAATCAAATCGTTTGGTTTTACTCAAAACGAAGACGACAATTGTGTTTATCAAAAGGTCATTGGGTATGCAGTTATATTCCTAGTGTTATATGTAGATAACATATTACTATTCGGGAATGACATTGCAGTACTTTCTTCTGTAAAAGTATGGTTGTCCAAAACCTTCCATATGAAAGATTTGGGAGATGCATCTTATGTATTGGGGATAAAGCTCTATCGTGATAGATCCAGAAAATTAATTGGATTATCCCAATCTATGTACATAGATAAGGTGCTAAGTAGGTTCCAAATGGAACAATCGAAGAAAGGTCTTCTTCCTGTGAGACATGGAATTCACCTTTCTAAATCCATGGGACCGAAAACTCCTGAAGAAATACGGCAAATGAGTAGGATTCCTTATGCTTCCGCCATAGGAAGTCTCATGTATGCCATGATATGTACAAGGCCTGATATCGCATATGCTGTGAGCATTACTAGTCGATATCAATCTAACCCAGGATCAGAACATTGGACAGCTGTCAAGACGGTCCTTAAGTACTTAAGAAGAACTAAGGACATGTTCCTCGTTTATGGAGGAGCAACAGAGTTGCGAGTGGAAGTCCATACAGACGCAGATTTCCAATCTGACGTCGATGATAGAAGTTCCAACTCCGGATATGTGTTCACTCTGAATGGTGGGGCTATTAGCTGGAAAAGCAAGAAACAAGAAGTAATTGCTGATACCACGACAGAGGCTGACTATGTCGCTGCAGCTGAAACCGGCAAAGAAGCGTTCTGGATGAAGAAGTGAAGGAAAATTTGTGAAAAACATGTTCATTTGAGCAACATCTAAGGCATGCAATTAACAATTAAAGGCGGAATCATGCTTGTATGCACTCAAAACAAAACATTACCCATGAAATTGAAAGCCTAGTAGTTATGGTGAACCATGACTCAACTCAAATCTTAAAGAAAGGAGTTGAGAAACTTTAATACCTTTGAAGCACCTCTTTGCTTAGCAAAGGTAATCACCCATGTGAGGGCCTTCTTTCCTTTGTCTCCTTGCTCCTTGGCTCCATGGATATGGATGGAAGAATTGATTCTCCAAAAGTCCCCAAGGTAGGAGACCTCTAATTTTCGACACCAAGGATGGTGAAGGAAGAATATGAGTGACCTTGGAGGAGGAAGGATTGCTAGCTAATCCCCTCCAAGGGGGCCGGCCTCCTAGAGAGAAAGGAAGAGACATGTTCTCTCCAATTTTCTCCAAAAGAAACCCTAAATGAATTTTGGATATAAAGTTCTTTATATAGTCCCTTCAATTAAGTGACTAAAAGAACCACAAACCCTTTTCTTCTCTATATGGCCGGCCTCCTTAAGGCTATGGGCTGTTTGGGCCCTTTTGGGTATTTAGTCAATAAGTTGTCATACAACTTATGTTAATGGGCTTGACATTCGAAGCCCATTAGGCCTTGAGGCCCAAAACTAACCCGAGGTCTAAAACGAACTTATTCGTTTGATTAATTAACATATTAATTAATCCTAGCCATAAATAATTAAACCATTTAATTATCCTTACTCATCTCCATTGTATCCTTCAATCATTACCTCACACGGTGTGCGATCCATTAGGTTCCTTTTAGCGAGGCAGTGGGCGATTAGAACTCTTACTAATCAATTGTGGATTGAAACTTACTTTCAATTCTCCCTTTAGTGATTATACATCTTCAGGGCTTCCGCAAGCCATGAGTGACACCTAGCAGTATGTCATGGCTACCCAAGCTAATCAGAAGAGGTTGGAGAACCTATTCAGTTTGGGATTACAATGCAATACGGTCTTTCTCTAATACAATACTCTTGACCACATTGTTTGGTTTGATATTTTATTCATGTCTACTATCCAATGTGATTCTCTTACTTATATGATTACCTTGATTGTGATTTGGAACAAGTTCCTAAATTTCATTCATACTCTGGCCAGAGATTCTTAATCATATCATAGAGTATTCTCCCTCAACGTTTGAAGGTTAGAGATCCCTTGTTGCGCATTCACTTGCCTCCATGGCTAAGTGGCTTAACCCCAACTATGCCGTGGACACTCTTTGACGGAGTGACTTTGACATAGTCAAAAATCAAGGACCTAACCACAAGACAACCATGATGCCTCAGGTCAAAGGACTACTTCGCATTATCCCAACTATGAGTTCTCATGTGACATGAGTGTGAGAACTCCTCGTTGATCGCGTTCAGTGGACTCATTCTCTATTGAGCACCTACGTACTTGTCTTGGTGTCAGTCACACCAATGACTCGAGACCAGTCACTCTTCCTAAGAGAAGACATAGCACGTACTGATCTTGACGGACTGTCAATGCCCAATTGGCAATCCTATGATCAGGAACATTTAGGATATGTATTCGAAAGAGAATGGTCTCATGAATCTAACTTCTTTAGATCACATTCTCCCTATTACATATTCTTTGGACTTATCATTTAAGCATATAACATTTATATGAGACGGCTTAAAACAATAATCTTTGCCCTTTATATTAAACTAGATTAGTTTAACATGTGAAATGTCCATAAAGTATCATCATATGGTTGGTTTTAGGGCACATTTCCAACAATCTCCCACTTACACTAGAGCCAATCAGCTTGGTCATCAGTGATGATACCTCTTCTGTAGTCATTTCAAAAATGGTTGAGTTGTAGGCCTAGACAATGGATATCTATATGTTATCCATAGAAGCAACCTTGAGAATAACGACGTCACCATTATACATTATTCTTAATCATATGGTTCAGTCTCTCATTTGAGTTCGGATCTTGATGAGACCTTGATTCCTTGGCTTGAGCTATTGCCCTATTAGTGTCATAGTGTAGGTACACTAGAGACACTTTCTGGTTGGAATCGAATAGAGAGTTCATAAATGAACTTTCTGGTTGGAATCCAAACAACATTGTTGTAAACTTCTATATGGCGATATATTTTACATTCATGATGAAACACACTAAAGTCATTACTTTTAATGTTTCCACCCAAATATCTCTTGAGTAATAATAAAGAGATATCCAATTATCTCTTCATTCAAAATGAAGAGACATCCAGTGATGGATACGATATTAGATTCATAATCTAATACTTTTACGCTTCCATTGCGTTGCTCTAATTCTTCCTCATTCTTGAGGAATCTATCCTTTAGTATTTCTTAAATACTTAAGGACTCACTTGACAGTTGCCATGGTTCTGATCCTGGACTTGCATTGATATCGTCTTGTACCAATCTTGGTGCAACTCATATCAACGTTTTTCATACAATATGAAATACATAAATCACCTTTCTGCTTGTACATAAAGGATTCTATTTACGCATTATTTCTTTGGGAGTCAAAGGGTACGTTCCTTTGAGAAGAGCAACCTCCTAGTCTCACTAGAGTTGTCCTTCTGATTGAAGTTTATCATCTTGTGAGAAACTTCCCAGCATCTTTTGTCTATTATTAGGGATTGATATAATCCAATTATATCTTGAAATCTATCTTATAGATTTCCATCCCATGTATATAGACTATGTCTCCCATATTCATTCTATCATTATAGAACGTTTAAAGTCATAACTTTAACGAAGAAGAATTTCTTTCATTTCTAAAATTAATATATCATATATATGTTCAAATTTAGGAATACGATTAACTCCCACTAATCTTTTGTAAACCTAGTAAACAAAAGATTCATTTACATCTTTATGAGAAATCAAACGATTTGATCTTTCTCTCATAAGACGCTTGTAGCTCCCACTAGCTTGCTAAGATTCATGATGGATGGATCTCTACAACTTACATGTCTTGTGATTCATAGTTTTAGACATATATTATCAAGACTATCTTGGTAATGGTTTCGGAAACCCATATTATGTCCAAACATTGAATCACTATTTAGTTGTAGCTAGCAATCATCGAATTAATAGAAACCAAGACTATGTCAAAGATGGTTTCTTCCAAGTCAACCAATCTCTTTGATTTTAGTCACCTTAAGTTACCAATTAGCTTTAAAGGTTTCATTATTTCGGGTCAAATGGTATTATACATTTCCTTGAGTATATGTCGTATATACACTCAATGTAGTCATAAGGATTTTCATTCTTATTTCTTTCGAATTAAGAGGTGTAACTCTATGACATAGTCATAAAGTTCAAACCATTCAACTGAAACGGTTTATAAATCCTTCTCAACTACATTTGGAGCTTGTGGTGTAGGAACTAGGTTGTTATATTTGTTGATCATCATCTTGTCACTCAAAGAACCCATTCTTTGAGTTTTATCTCTCGTTCATTTGCTCTATCTTAGGCAAATCCTACTGTAGGATTACAATGAACTACCCAACAAATAACATTTATTAGTTGGTTTATATAAGTGATATCCAAAAGTGAATTTAAGGATATCCCACAAGATTGTTCTCAAACAAATATTGCTTATTAGCACACAACCCCAAATCTTAACACGATTAAGACTTATCTTTCTTTCCAATTACATCCTATGGAGTTATGAAAATTTTGGAAGATCTTCTAATTGACAATCATATTGTCTTACAAGTATATATATATATATATATATATATATATATATATATATATATATATATATATATATATATATATATCATATATATATGGGTAATTTGATAACATCTAACGAACTACATCCTTTTAGAGTTCGTTCTTCTCCCAATGGAGAATTCCATTATCTTATGATGCTACTTTCATTGATTTCTATCAAGGAAACTCTTCTAAAGTTTTATATTTCCTTGGATCAAATCTAAGGAGGTAAATACTTTAGACGTCTTACTCATCAACTTACATTCTTGAATTCTTTGAAACCTTTTGCAAAGTATTCGGACTTTTGTTTATTCAAAATAAACGATAGTCCAACCGAGAGCGATCTTCGGTGAATGTCATACAACATGAGTAGTATTATGTTGTGGACAAGTGCCACTAACATCTAAGTGAATTAACCTCAACAACTTTGTGATTCTTTCTTCTTTCCCAAAGAATAAAGATTCGAACATTTCGCCTCTATACAATTTTAACAAGAAGGTATTGGATCCGGATCTAATGATCCTAAGCATCCATCTATAACCAACTCGTAATTTATGTTTTAGAGGTATCACAACTCAATTTGGGATTAGTCACTACCTTGCAACCTTTTGGGTTTTAAGCATCGTCATATTCTAAACAGTTAACACTACCACATTATCTCTACTATAGAGACAATCAATTAGATTATAATAATCCAATCATTGATTAATAAAGAACAATGTTTTGTCAAACAAAACATTCATCCATATCTTATAGTGACGGAATTAAGTTCTTTATTCAAATTGGGATGTAAAGACAATCTTTGTTTTTTTCAATTTCTTTGGTAGTTCATATGAGGAAGTAAGTACTGCCTGCTTTCGCAGAGATCTATATTTGATTCACGTTCCGAATGTGAAGCACTTTCTCTTCTCTTATTAATCTTCTACTTCTTATTAGTCACACTTTTACAACGATTGTAAAACATAGTTACTAATATGGAATCAAGCATTCAAGTAGAAGAACCAACTGTTTTGAACTATTCAAGAACAATTTACAACACCTTCGAAAGGTGTGTTCTTGACACTTTGCAAGACATTTCTTGCATTTACCCCTTCCAATGTCCATCCTTTCATAAAGAAAGTTTGTTCCCTTGGAGTTATTTAGCTTTCTTCATTTGACTTCTCCAATGACTACAATAGTCATGGTCCCTAAACTCCCATTGTCTCTCTTGAAACTTATTTCAATTGTGTTAAACACATCAAACAATTTGGAGAGCGTGCGGTTATTGTTCACTATATAGTTTACTACAAACTTAGTGAACCATTTGTTAGGGACTCATTGGTAAGTCCTTCTCTAGTTTCCGTCTCGTGAAGTGGTTTAACACTTCAACACTCAATGATTCAAAATCATCATAAGTCCATGTTGATGGACTATTTTTGTCAACCAACCATCTTGTTCTAAACAAGATTACAAACATTCAAGAGTTGTTCAAGGTAACTCTCATTTCTTCATACAACAATTTGTTAGTGAAGAATCATGGCACATGAAGTGTCCATGTCCTTGTGCTTACTTCTCAAGTTCCTTGTTCATGTAACAAAGAAACAAGCACTAGTGTTTGCATAAACAAAGGGTTGTTCTAAGCAACTCTTATTTCTTCATACAACGATTTGTAAGTGAAGAACTATGACACTAAAAGTGTTCATGTCTTTGTGCTAATCTTCATAAGTTCCTTTGTTCATACAACAAAGGAATAAGCATTGGTTGTTTGTGTTGTCCTTTTTATGATAGACTTATCTAACATGTTCTTCCAATGATACATTATCAATAGGAAAATTGTGAGGATGAGACTACTTAGGCACATATACAATCCATTCAAGACAATCTATGGGGTTGTTGTACCAAGTCCGAAAACTAAAGCCTTTGGCTTTTCTTTGTCAAGTTTTGGATAGCGTTTGCAAATATATCGGTAAATAAATACATAACGAATATAAATTGATTGATTTTAAGCCATTTGATCCGGGTCTTTAAATCAAATAGCACCACCCACTATTTTCGACAAATTCCATATCCCTCATCAGAATTCGAGAGTTTTGGAGAAAACTCTTAGCAGGGTATGGGAGGCTCACTATTACCAGGCCCACCTCACAATGATATGATGTTGGCTAGCAACAATAATAATGAGAGAGTAGGCTTACTCATTTACATCTAATGTAAGTACCCATCTTATTTGGCCTCTAGAGAATGAAACCTCACAATGATATGATGTTGGCTCCATTGCACTTAGTTAAGTCATTCCCACCATGCAAGTTCGAGTAGGGGTTCAAGAACAACCTCACAATGATATGAAGTTGATCATTCTTGTTGCCTACCTTCACAACATCATGTATGCGTATAGGACTCTTCCTGAGTGTAAGCACGCACTTTGTACTCCCCCATGATAGGGTGAAGTCGGTGTACGAGTTACAAACGATCGGAGCCTACCACGGTGGAAGGCCACGAAAGAGTGTTCAAAGCACTCTCACGCTTATCAACTTAATAATGGTTTAGTTGAGGGTTTTAGGTCTCATCACATATAAGCATTTATTTTAATCTTATTAAAACAATTCGGTCCTATTACAACTATTGGTCCATTTGATTGATTTAGTAGTATATGATACTCCCACTAAGCTTGTAAAACGGTTTTTAAAGCAAGAGTATATAGTACTACTAACATAAGCTTTGCATTCATTGATGTACTATATAGTTACCTTAGGGCCTTAGGATGACTATGAATCTTTGATTCGATCCAACACGAGCCTAGTGTTGGACCTCGGTCTAGGGATGGAGATTGATTTTAGTTACGCATTTAATCATATTAAGGCGTGTTTCTCCTAGTGGGCGTTGGACCCAACCACTCCAATTTCATGCATATCAAATAAACAAGAAAGGAGTACTTCAAAGTAAAGAAGAGCTTATGCTCTTTTACAACATTTGATCAAAACAAATTACTTTAAAGTAAAGAAGAGCTTATGCTCTTTTACAACATTTGATCATATCAAATTACAACCAAAATTAATCTACACATTCCCATGGTGCTAACAAATTTGAGACGGCTTTTCATATAGCTCAATTATCGTAGGCTTAGGTTCATAATCACCCTTTCTTTAATTAATTAACGCTTTAACTAATTAAACTTGAATGCAACATTTTCATTTGGTTTTTGTATCCATAGAATTGATTTAAATAGAGCTAAATAAAATGAAAATCCAATTCCCATTTAAAGATACAAAACTATTTTGTTCTCAACCTAATTTGGGCCAAAAACAATAACCTCAACCATTGGGCTATTTTGCAAAACACAAACTTTTGGAGTCACTTTGTAAAAACACAAAAGTCCACTACTTCATGTAATTACAACTAGAATCCAAAAATTTCAACAAATGTAAAAACTTCATTAAAGGAGCAAAACAATTTGTCCTTTAGTGATTTTGGGCCTTTACGTAAAAACGTAAACTTTCGGGTCAAAGCACAAATACACAAAAGTATCAAAACTTTATGTAATTGCATAAAAGCCCCAAAAGTACCCTACTTAATAGGGTGGCCGGTTTTGGTAGTGAAAAAGGAGGGGGGGAAAGGTTTTGGTGAAAAATTCAAAATTTGAAAGTGTTTTGAAAAAGTTGATAGGTAAGAGTGGAAAAGTTGATTGGTATGGGTTGTAAGAAAATGTTTTGTCAAACAATAAAGACATAAAACATCCATCACCAATAAAAAATAAACCAAAACTTTATGAAAAACACCAAACACTTTGAATCAAAACTCCAAACCTTTTTGTTCTTGATAAGAACAACAAGAACATTGAAGAACACACATGAAAACTCATAAGAGCTCCATGAATGTTTTCACTCAATAAAACTCAAATTTTCACTACATAAAAGAGGGTTAACATCCTAGGGTACTTAGGGGTTCCTAATGTCACTTTAAAACACTTTTAACAAGACAAACATGATGAAGGAAAATTTGTGAAAAACATGTTCATTTGAGCAACATCTATGGCATGCAATTAACAATTAAAGGCGGAATCATGCTTGTATGCACTCAAAACAAAACATTACCCATGAAATTCAAAGCCTAGTAGTTATGGTGAACCATGACTCAACTCAAATCTTAAAGAAAAGAGTTGAGAAACTTTTATACCTTTGAAGCACCTCTTTGCTTTGCAAAGGTTAATCACCCATGTGAGGGCCTTCTTTCCTTTGTCTCCTTGCTCCTTGGCTCCATGGATATGGATGGAAGAATTGATTCTCCAAAAGTCCCCAAGGTAGGAGACCTCTAATTTTCGACACCAAGGATGGTGAAGGAAGAAGATAAGTGACCTTGGAGGAGGAAGGATTGCTAGCTAATCCCCTCCAAGGGGGCCGGCCTCATCACAATGGAGTGGCAAACTTGCAATTAAGCCAAGTTCACTACCCCTCTCTATATGGCCGGCCACTTAAGGGTTTATTGGGCTTTCAAGCCCTTTGTGTTTTCAAGTTGTCATACATCTTGAGCTAATGGGCTTGACATTCAAATCCCATTGGGCCTTACGGCCCAAAACTAACCCGAGGTCTACAACGAACTTATTCGTTTGATTAATTAACATATTAATTAATCCTAGCCATAAATAATTAAACCATTTAATTATCCTTACTCATCTTCGTTATATCCTTCAATCATTACCTTACACGGTGTGCGATCCATTAGGTTCCTTTTAGAGAGGCAGTGGGCGATTAGAACTCTTACTAATCGATTGTGAATTGAAACTTACTTTCAATTCTCCCTTTAGTGATTATACATCTTCAGGGCTTCCACAAGCCATGAGTGACACCTAGCAGTATGTCATGGCTACCCAAGCTAATCAGAAGAGGTTGGAGAACCTATTCAGTTTGGGATTACAATGCAATACGGTCTTTCTCTAATACAATACTCTTGACCACATTGTTTGGATTAATAGTTTATTCATATCTACTATCGAATGTGATTCTCTTACTTATATGATTACCTTGAATGTGATTTGGAACAACTTCCTAAATCTCATTCATACTCTGGCTAGAGATTCTAAATCATATCATAGAGTATTCCCCCTCAACGTTTGAAGGTTAGAGATCCCTTGTTGCGCATTCACTTGCCTCCATGGCTAAGTGGCTTAACCCCAACTATGCCGTGGACACCCTCTGATGGAGTGACTTTGACATAGCCAAAGATCAAGGACCTAACCACAAGACAACTATGATGCCTCATGTCAAAGGACTACTTTGCATTATCCCAACCAGGAGTTCTCATGTGACATGAGTATGAGAACTCCTCATTGATTACGTTCAGTGGACTCATTCTCTATTGAGCACCTACGTACTTGTCTTGGTGTCAGTCACACCATTGACTCGAGACCAGTCACTCTCCCTAAGAGAAGACATAGGACGTACTGATCTTAACGGACTGTCAATGCCCAATTGGCAATCCTATGATCAGGAACTTTTAGGATATGTATTCGAAAGAGAATGGTCTCATGAATCTAACTTCTTTAGATCACATTCTCCCTATTACATATTCCTTGGACTTATCGTTTAAGCATATAACATTTATATGAGACGGCTTAAAACAATAATCTTTGCCCTTTATATTAAACTAGATTAGTTTAACATGTGAAATGTCCGTAAAGTATCATCATATGATTGGTTTTAGGGCACATTTCCAACAATCTCGCACTTGCACTAGAGCCAATCAGCTTGGTCATCAGTGATGATACCTCTTCTGTAGTCATTTCAAAAATGACTGAGTAGTAGGCCTAGACAATGGATATCTATATGTTATCCATAGAAGCAACCGTGAGAATAACGACATCACCATTATACATGATTCTTAATCATGTGGTTCAGTCTCTCATTTGAGTTTGGATCTTGATGAGACCTTGATTCCCTGGCTTGAGCTATCGCCCCATTAGTGTCGTAGTGTCGGCACACTAGAGACACTTTCTGGTTGGAACCGAATGGAGAGTTCATAAATGAACTTTCCCATCCAAACAACATTGTTGTAAACTTCTATATGGCGATATATATTTTGCATTCATGATGGAAGACACTAAAGTCATTACCTTTAATGTTTCCACCCAAATATCTCTTCAGTCATAATAAAAAGATATCCAATTATCTCTTCATTCAAAATGAAGAGACATCCAATGATGGATACGATATTAGATTCATAATCTAATACTTTTACGCTTCCATTGCGTTACTCTAATTCTTCCTCATTCTTGAGGAATCTATCCTTTAGTATTTCTTAAATACATAAGGACTCACTTGACAGTTGCCTTGGTTCTGATCCTGGGCTTGCATTGATATCTTCTTGTACCAATCTTGGTACAACTCATATCAACGCTTTTCATACAACATGAAATACATAAATCACCTTTCTGCGTACGCATAAAAGATTCTATTTACGCATTAATTCTTTGGGAGTCAAAGGGGTACGATCCCTTTGTGAAGAGCAACTTCCTAGTCTTACTAGAATTGTCCTTCTGACTAAAGTTTATCATCATATGAGAAACTTCCTAGCATCTTTTGTCTATCATTAGGGATTGATATAATCAAATTATATATACTGAAATCTATCATTATAGATTTCCATCCGATGTATATAGACTATGTCTCCCATATACATTCTATCATTATAGAATGTTTAAAGTCATTACTTTAACGAAGAAGAATTCCTAAACTTAATATATCATATATATGTTTTAATTTAAGAATACGATTAACTCCCACTAATCTTTTGTAAACCTACTAAACAAAAGATTCATTTACATCTTTATGAGAAATCAAACGATTTGATCTTTCTCTCATAAGACGCTTGTAGCTCCCACTAGCTTGCTAAGATTCATGATGGATGGATCTCTACAACTTACATGTCTTGTGATTCATAGTTTTAGACATATCTTATCAAGACTATCTTGGTAATGGTTTCGGAAACCCATATTATGTTCAAACATTGAATCACTGTTTAGTTG
Organism: Heteromeles arbutifolia; assembly: GCA_024362995.1. Lineage (NCBI taxonomy): Eukaryota > Viridiplantae > Streptophyta > Magnoliopsida > Rosales > Rosaceae > Heteromeles > Heteromeles arbutifolia. The sequence goes on from JANCRC010000012.1 coordinate 24,296,746, forward strand.
TAGTTAGCAATCATCGAATTAATAGAAACCAAGACTACGTCAAAGATGGTTTCTTCCAAGTCAACCAATCTCTTTGATTGTAGTCACCTTAAGCTACCAATTAGCTTTAAAGGTTTCATTATTTTGGGTCAAATGGTACTATACCATTTCCTTGAGTATATGTCGTATATACACTCAATGTAGTCATAAGGATTTTCATTCTTATTTCTTTCGAATTAAGAGGTGTAACTCTATGACATAGTCATAAAGTTCAAACCATTCAACCGAGATGGTTTATTGATCCTTCTTGACTACCTTGGAGCTAGTGGTGTAGGAACTAGGTTGTTATATTTGTTGATTATCATCTTGTCTCTCAAAGAACCCATTCTTTGAGTTCTATCTCTCGTTCATTTGCCTTATCTTAGGCAAATCCTAGTGTAGGATTACAATGAACTACCCAACAAACAACATTTGTTAGTTGGTTTATAGAAGTGATATCCAAAGGTTAATTTAAGGATATCCCACAAGATTGTTCTCAAACAAATATTGCTTATTAGCACACAACCCCAAATCTTAACACGATTAAGACTTGTCTTTCTTTCTAACTACATCCCATGGAGTCATGAAAATTTTGGAAGATCTTCTAATTGACAATCATATTGTCTTAGAAGTATATATATCCTATATATGTGGGTAATTGATAACATCCAACGAACTAAGTCTTATTCGAGTTCGTTATTCTCCTAATGGAGAAATCCGTTATCTTATGATGCTACTTTCCTTGATTTCTATCAAGGAAACTCTTCTAAAGTGTTATATTTCCTTGGATCAAATCTAAGGAGGTAAATACTTTAGACGTCTTACTCATCAATTTTCATTCTTGAATTCTTTGAAACCTTTTGCAAAGTATTCAGACTTTTGTTTATTCAAAATAAACGATAGTCCAACCGAGAGCGATCTTCGGTGAATGTCATACAACATGAGTAGTATTATGTTGTGGACAAGTGCCACTAACATCTAAGTGAATTAACCTCAACTACTTTGTGATTCTTTCTTCTTTCCTAAAGAATAAAGATTCGAACATTTCGCCTCTATACAATTTCAACAAGAAGGCATTGGATCCGGACCTAACGATCCAAAGTATCCATCTATGACCAACTCGTAATTTATGTTTTTAGAGGTGTCACAACTAAGTTGGGATTAGTCACTACCTTGCCACCTTTTGGGTTTTAAGCATCGTCATATTCTAAACAGTTAACACTACCACATTATCTCTACTATAGAGACAATCAATTAGATTATAATAATCCAATCATTGATTAATAAAGAACAATGTTTTGTCAAACAAAACATTAATCCATATCTTATAGTGACGGAATTAAGTTCCTTATTCAAATTGGGATGTAAAGACAATCTTTGTTTTTCCAATTTCTTTGGTAGTTCATATGAGGAAGTAAGTACTATCTGCTTTCGCAGAGATCTATATTTGATTCACGTTCTGAATGTGAAGTACTTTCTCTTCTCTCATTAATCTTCTTATTAGCCACACTTTTACAACGATTGTAAAAACATAGTTACTAATACGGAATCAAGCATTCAAGTAGAAGAACTAACTGTTTTGAACTATTCAAGAACAATTTACAACACCTTCGAAATGTGCGTTCTTGACACTTGCAAGACATTTCTTGCATATACCCCTTCCAATGTCCATCATTTCATAAAGAAAGTTTGTTCCCTTGGAGTTATTTTGCCTTCTTCATATGACTTCTCCCTTGACTACAATAATCATGGTCCCGAAACTCCCACTATCTCTCTTGAAACTTATTTCAATTGTGTTATACACATCAAACGATTTGGAGAGCGTGCGGTTATTGTTCACCATATAGTTTACAATAAACTTAGTGAACCATATGGATAGGGACACAAAGGTGAAGTCCTAGCCTAGTTTCCCTCTCGTGAAGTGGTTTAACACTTCAACACTCAATGATTCAAAATCATCATAAGTCCATGTTGATGGACTATTTTTGTCAACCAACCATTATGTTCTAAACATAATTACAAACTTTCAAGAGTTGTTCAAGGCAACTCTTATTTCTTCATACAACAATTTGTAAGTGAAGAATCATGGCACATTAAGTGTCCATGCCATTGTGCTTATTTCTCAAGTTCCTTGTTCATTTAACAAAGAAACAAGCACTAGTGTTTGCATAAACTAAGGGTTGTTCTAAGCAACTCTTATTTCTTCATACAACGATTTGTAAGTGAAGAACTATGACACAAAAAGTGTTCATGTCTTTGTGCTAATCTTCATAAGTTCCTTTGTTTGTGAGGATGAGACTACTTAGGCACATATACAATCCATTTAAGACAATCTATGGGATTGTGGTACCAAGTCCGGAAACTAAAGCCTTTGGCTTTTCTTTGTCAAGTTTTGGATAGCGTTTGCAAATATATCGGTAAATAAATACATAACGAATATAAATTGATTGATTTTAAGCCATTTGATCCGGGTCTTTAAATCAAATAGCACCACCCACTATTTTCGACAAATTCCATATCCCTCATCGGAATTCGAGAGTTTTGGAGAAAACTCTTAGTAGGGTATGGGAGGCTCACTATTACCAAGCCCACCTCACAATGATATGATGTTGGCTAGCAACAATAATAATGAGAGAGTAGGCTTACTCATTTACATCTAATGTAAGTACCCATCTTATTTGGCCTCTAGAGAATGAAGCCTCACAATGATATGATGTTGGCTCCATTGCACTTAGTTAAGTCATTCCCACCATGCAAGTTCGAGTAGGGGTTCAAGAACAACCTCACAATGATATGATGTTGATCATTCTCGTTGCCTACCTTCACAACATCATGTATGCATATAGGACTCTTCCTGAGTGTAAGCACGCACTTTGTACTCCCCCATGATAGGGTGAAGTCGGTGTACGAGTCACAAACGATCGGAGCCTACCATGGTGGAAGGCCACGAAAGAGTGTTCAAAGCACTCTCACGCTTTATCAACTTAATAATGGTTTAGTTGAGGGTTTTAGGTCTCATCACATATAAGCATTTATTTTAATCTTGTTAAAACAATTCGGTCCTATTACAACTATTGGTCCATTTGATAGATTTAGTAGTATATGATACTCCCACTAAGCTTGTAAAACGGTTTTTAAAGCAAGAGTGTATGGTACTACTAACATAAGCTTTGCATTCATTGATGGACTATATAGTTACCTTAGGGCCTTAGGATGACTATGAACCTTTGATTTGATCCAGCACGAGCCTAGTGTTGGATCTCGGTCTAGGGATGGTGATTGATTTTAGTTACGCGTTTAATCATATTAAGGAGTGTCTCTCCTATTGGGCGTTGGACCCAACTACTCCAATTTCATGCATATCAAATAAACAAGAAAGGAGTACTTCAAAGTAAAGAAGAGCTTATGCTCTTTTACAACATTTGATCAAAACAAATTACTTTAAAGTAAAGAAGAGCTTATGCTCTTTTACAACATTTGAACATATCAAATTAAAACCAAAATTAATCTACACATTCCCATGGTTCAAATAAATTTGAGACGGCCTTTCACATAGCTCAATTATCGTAGGCTTAGGTTCATAATCACCCTTTCTTTAATTAATTAACGCTTTAACTAATTAAACTAGAATGCAACATTTTCATTTGGTTTTTGTATCCATAGAATTGATTTAAATAGAGCTAAAAGAAATGAAAATCCAATTCTCATTTAAAGATACAAAACTATTTTGTTCTCTACTAATTTGGGCAAAAAAGCAATAACCTCAACCATTGGGCTATTTTGCAAAACACAAACTTTTGGAGTCACTTTGTAAAAACACAAAAGTCCACTACTTCATGTAATTACAACTAGAATCCAAAAATTTCAACAAATGCAAAAACTTCATTAAAGGAGCAAAACAATTTGTCCTTTAGTGATTTTGGGCCTTTACGTAAAAACGTAAACTTTCGGGTCAAAGCACAAATACACAAAAGTATCAAAACTTTATGTAATTGCATAAAAGCCCCAAAAGTACCCTACTTAATAGGGTGGCCGGTTTTGGTAGTGAAAAAGGAGGGGGGGGGGAAAGGTTTTGGTGAAAAATTCAAAATTTGAAAGTGTTTTGAAAAAGTTGATAGGTAGGTGTGGAAAAGTTGATTGGTATGGGTTGTAAGAAAATGTTTTGTCAAAGAATAAAGACATAAAACATCCATCACCAATCATCCATCACCAATAAAAAATAAACCAAAACTTTATGAAAAACACCAAACACTTTGAATCAAAACTCCAAACCTTTTTGTTCTTGATAAGAACAACAAGAACATTGAAGAACACACATGAAAACTCATAAGAGCTCCATGAATGTTTTCACTCAATAAAACTCAAATTTTCACTACATAAAAGAGGGTTAACATCCTAGGGTACTTAGGGGTTCCTAATGTCACTTTTAAAACACTTTTAACAAGACAAACATGAACCCAAAAATCCATCCTTTGGATTTGGCCGAATTTCCCTAAAAACATGGCACCAAATTTTAGCTCCAAAATTCATGCTCATATGAACTACATCTACAACATTTGAGATGGCAAATTTTCTAACAAAATTTACATTCAAAGAAGCAAGAATAAAGCTTGTAACAATTACAACAGTCAAATCACAAACTATGAACTACAAAACCCAAAAGGATTCACCAACTACTAGACCTAGGCTCTTGATACCACTTGAAGGAAAATTTGTGAAAAACATTTTCATTTGAGCAACATCTATGGCATGCAATTAACAATTAAAGGCGGAATCATGCTTGTATGCACTCAAAACAAAACATTACCCATGAAATTCAAAGCCTAGTAGTTATGGTGAACCATGACTCAACTCAAATCTTAAAGAAAGGAGTTGAGAAACTTTTATACCTTTGAAGCACCTCTTTGCTTAGCAAAGGTTAATCACCCATGTGAGGGCCTTCTTTCCTTTGTCTCCTTGCTCCTTGGCTCCATGGATATGGATGGAAGAATTGATTCTCCAAAAGTCCCCAAGGAAGGAGACCTCTAATTTTCGACACCAAGGATGGTGAAGGAAGAAGATGAGTGACCTTGGAGGAGGAAGGATTGCTAGCTAATCCCCTCCAAGGGGGCTGGCCTCCTAGAGAGAAAGGGAGAGAAATGTTCTCTCCAATTTTTTCCAAAAGAAACCCTAATGATGAAATGGCTATAAAGTTGCCTTTATACCTCATCACAATGGAGTGGCAAACTTGCAATTAAGCCAAGTTCACTACCCCTCTCTATATGGCCGGCCACTTAAGGGTTTATTGGGCTTTCAAGCCCTTTGTGTTTTCAAGTTGTCATACATCTTGAGCTAATGGGCTTGACATTCAAATCCCATTGGGTCTTGCGGCCCAAAACTAACCCGAGGTCTACAACGAACTTATTCGTTTGATTAATTAACATATTAATTAATCCTAGCCATAAATAATTAAACCATTTAATTATCCTTACTCATCTTCGTTATATCCTTCAATCATTACCTTACACGGTGTGCGATCTATTAGGTTCCTTTTAGCGAGGCCGTAGGCGATTAGAACTCTTACTAATCGATTGTGAATTGAAACTTACTTTCAATTCTCCCTTTAGTGATTATACATCTTCAGGGCTTCCACAAGCCATGAGTGACACCTAGCAGTATGTCATGGCTACCCAAGCTAATCAGAAGAGGTTGGAGAACCTATTCAGTTTGGGATTACAATGCAATACGGTCTTTCTCTAATACAATACTCTTGACCACATTGTTTGGATTAATAGTTTATTCATGTCTTTCTCTAAAGGCGGAATCATGCTTGTATGCACTCAAAACAAAACATTACTCATGAAATTCAAAGCCTAGTAGTTTTGGTGAACCATGACTCAACTCAAATCTTAAAGAAAGGAGTCGAGAAACTTTAATACCTTTGAAGCACCTCTTTGCTTAGCAAAGGTTAATCACCCATGTGAGGGCCTTCTTTCCTTTGTCTCCTTGCTCCTTGGCTCCATGGATATGGATGGAAGAATTGATTCTCCAAAAGTCCCCAAGGTAGGAGACCTCTAATTTTTGACACCAAGGATGGTGAAGGAAGAAGATGAGTGACCTTGGAGGAGGAAGGATTGCTAGCTAATCCCCTCCAAGGGGGCCGGCCTCCTTGAGAGAAAGGGAGAGACATGTTCTCTCCAATTTTCTCCAAAAGAAACCCTAATTGAATTTTGGCTATAAAGTTCTTTATATAGTCCCTTCAATTAAGTGACTAAAAGAACCACAAACCCTTTTCTTCTCTATATGGCCGGCCTCCTTAAGGCTATGGGCTGTTTGGGCCCTTTTGGGTATTTAGTCAATAAGTTGTCATACAACTTATGTTAATGGGCTTGACATTCAAAGCCCATTAGGCCTTGAGGCCCAAAACTAACCCGAGGTCTAAAACGAACTTATTCGTTTGATTAATTAACATATTAATTAATCCTAGCCATAAATAATTAAACCATTTAATTATCCTTACTCATCTCCATTGTATCCTTCAATCATTACCTTACACGGTGTGCGATCCATTAGGTTCCTTTTAGCGAGGCAGTGGGCGATTAGAACTCTTACTAATCGATTGTGAATTGAAACTTACATTCAATTCTTCCTTTAGTGATTATACATCTTCAGGGCTTCCGCAAGCCATGAGTGACACCTAGCAGTATGTCATGGCTACCCAAGCTAATCAGACGAGGTTAGAGAACCTATTCAGTTTGGGATTACAATGCAATACGGTCTTTCTCTAATACAATACTCTTGACCACATTGTTTGGTTTGATATTTTATTCATGTCTACTATCGAATGTGATTCTCTTACTTATATGATTACCTTGAATGTGATTTGGAACGAGTTCCTAAATCTCATTCATACTCTGGCCAGAGATTCTTAAACATATCATAGAGTATTCTCCCTCAACGTTTGAAGGTTAGAGATCCCTTGTTGCGTATTCACTTGCCTCCATGGCTAAGTGGCTTAACCCCAACTATGTCGTGGACACTCTTTGACGGAGTGACTTTGACATAGTCAAAAATCAAGGACCTAACCACAAGACAACTATGATGCCTCAGGTCAAATGACTACTTCGCATTATCCCAACTATGAGTTCTCATGTGACATGAGTGTGAGAACTCCTCGTTGATCGCGTTCAGTGGACTCATTCTCTATTGAGCACCTACGTACTTGTCTTGGTGTCAGTCACACCAATGACTCGAGACCAGTCACTCTTCCTAAGAGAAGACATAGCACGTACTGATCTTGACGGACTGTCAATGCCCAATTGGCAATCCTATGATTAGGAACATTTAGGATATGTATTCGGAAGAGAATGGTCTCATGAATCTAACTTCTTTAGATCACATTCTCCCTATTACATATTCTTTGGACTTATCATTTAAGCATATAACATTTATATGAGACGGCTTAAAACAATAATCTTTGCCCTTTATATTAAACTAGATTAGTTTAACATGTGAAATGTCCGCAAAGTATCGTCATATGATTGGTTTTAGGGCACATTTCCAACAAGAAGTTCATTACTGAACTTGGAGTGGTTCCAACCATTACATCACTAGTAACTTTGTACTGTGATAATAGTGAGGCGATAACTCAAGCCAAAAGAACCCAGGGCTCATCAAAAGAACAAGCATTTTGACAGGCGCGTTAATATCATTAGAAGATATGCTGCCGAGGGGAAAGTCAACATCCTCAAGGTTGCCTCAGCAGATAGCGTAGCAGATCCACTGACGAAGCCAATGTCTCAAATCCAACTTGACCGCCATATGGAAAGGATGGGTATTAGATACATGGGAATGTGGCTTTGAGTGCAAGTGGGAGATTGTTGGAAGTATGCCCACAAAGCCACTCATTTGATGTAATAGCTTTTGGAATACTTATTGTATTAAACTATTATATGTTTAATAAAGGGCAAAGCTTATTGTTAATCACTATTTATTGTATCATGTGTTTAAGCAATAAGGGAATCCAAGGAATGTATTTGATCTAAGAGAGAAGTGATTTAAGTAAGTTAGATTAACGGGACATTTCTCTTATGTTCATTCCTAAAACGTTCCTAGCCATAGGATTGCCAATTGGGCATTGACAATCCGCCAAGGTTAGTATGTGTTATGTTAACTCAAGCATGAGTATGACTAGTCTCAAGTCATTTAGTGTTGGACGCTGAGACAAACACATAGGTGCTCGAAAGAGTAATCGAGTACACTGAACAACGATAAAAAGAGTGTAAGAACTCATAAGTTGCAATATGCAAAGTAGTCCTTTGACCTGAGGCATCATTGATGTCTAATGGTTAGGTCCTTGATCTTTGATTATGTCAAAGGCATTCCATTGAGAGTGTCCATAGCATTGTTGGGGTCAAGCTATCTAGTCATGTAGGCATGTGAATGCACAACAAGGGATCTCCAACCTTCCATGGTTGAAGGAGAATACTCTGAGATATGATTCGAGAGTCTTTGGCCAAAGCATGCGAATATGACTTAGGAAGTTTGTTCCAAATCATATTCAATTGAATTATATAGAGAAGTATCACATTGGATAGTAGACATGAAACTAACTATCACTCAAACAATGTGATTGAGAGTATTGTATTAGAGAAGGATCGTATTGCATTGTAATTGTAACTGGATAGGTTCTCCAACCACTTCTACTTAGCTTGGGTAGCCATAGCATACTGCTAGGTGTCACTCATGGTTTGTGGAAGCCCTGAGGATTAGTAAACACTAATCTTCATGAAAGGGAGAATTGAAATGTAGTTTCAATTCACAATCGATCGTTAAGAGTAACAATCGCCCACTGCCTCGCTAATTGGAACCTAATGGATCGTACACCGAGTAAGGATGAAAGTGAAGAAATATAAATGAGATGGATAAGCAATTAAATAGTTTAATTGAGAATGGTCAAGATTAATTAATTAGTTAATTAATCTTACGAAAGGTTCGTATTGGGCTTTCAAGTTCGTTTTGGGTTTCGGGGCCCAAAAGGGTTTTTGGGCCACAAGGCCCATTATGTTTAAGTTGTATGACAACTAAAACAAAATGAGCAATTAGCCCAATAACAATGCCAAGGCCGGCCATAAGGGTGAGTGGAAGCAAACTTGATTTAATTGCAAGTTTGCCACTCACATGTGATGTAGTATAAAGTCAACTTTATAGCTTTCATTCACTTAGGGTTTTCTAGAGGCAAAGAAGAGAAACATTTTCTCTCTTTTTCTCCAAAGAGGCCGCCCACTTAGAGAGCTTTTCACTAGCATCAAAATCTCTCTAAGTCATCCATCTTCTCTTCACACTACATCCTTGGTGTGGAGACTTAGAGGTACCAAACCTTTGGTACTTTTTTGAGATCATTTCCTCACATCATCAAGGAGCAAAGGAGCATCTAAAGGAGAGGAATCACAAGGAAGATCCAAGGAGCTAGGAGGTGACTTGAAGGCCCTCCACTTGGGTGAATCCCTTGTGCAAACAAGGATGAGCTTCAAGGGTAATGAATCTCAAAATCCTTCTTCTATTTAATGTTGTTAAAGAGTCTTGTGGTTCACCATTCACTAGGCTTTGAAAGTCATGGGTTTTAGAATTGTTTTTGAATGCATGCCTACTTTAAAGTGTTATTAGTTTGCATATGTGTTCAAATCTTCTCACATGTTCTTAGCTAGGACAAAATTATTCCTTCAATACGGTATTTCTCTAATACAATACTCTTGACCACATTGTTTGGCTTGATAGTTTATTCATGTCTACTATCCAATATGATTCATTTACTTATATGATTACCTTGAATGTGATTTGGAACGACTTCCTAAATCTCATTCATACTCTGGCCAGAGATTCTTAATCATATCATAGAGTATTCTCCCTCAAATTGTTTGAAGGTTAGAGATCTCTTGTTGTGCATTCACTTGCCTCCATGGCTAAGTGGCTTAACCCCAACTATGCCGTGGACACTCTCTGACGGAGTGACTTTGACATAGTCAAAGATCAAGGACCTAACCACAAGACAACTATGATGCCTCAGGTCAAAGGACTACTTTGCATTATCCCAACCATGAGTTCTCATGTGACATGAGTATGAGAACTCCTCATTGATCGCGTTCAGTGGACTCATTCTCTATTGAGCACCTACGTACTTGTCTTGGTGTCAGTCACACCATTGAATCGAGACTAGTCACTCTCCCTATGAGAAGATATAGGACGTACAGATCTTAACGGACTATCAATGCCCAATTGGCAATCCTATGATCAGGAACATTTAGGATATGTATACGAAAGATAATGGTCTCATAAATCTAACTTCTTTAGATCACATTCTCCCTATTATATATTCCTTGGACTTGTCGTTTAAGCATATAACATTTATATGAGACGGCTTAAAACAATAATCTTTGCCCTTTATGTTAAACTAGATTATTTTAATATGTGAAATGTCCATAAAGTATCATCATATGATTGGTTTTAGGGCACATTTCCAACAATCTCCCACTTGCACTAAAGCCAATCAGCTTGGTCATCAGTGATGATACCTCTTCTGTAGTCATTTCAAAAATGGCTTAGTAGTAGTCCTAGACAATGGATATCTATATGTTATCCATAGAATCAACCTTGAGAATAACGACGTCACCATTATACATGATTCTCTACCATATGGTTGAGTCTCTCATTTGAGTTTGGATCTTGATGAGACCTCGATTCCCTGGCTTGAGCTATTGCCCCATTAGTGTCGTAGTGTCGATACACTAGAGACACTTTCTGCTTGGAACCGAATGGAGAGTTCATAAATGAACTTTCCCATCCAAACAACATTGTTGTAAACTTCTATGTGGCGATATATTTTGCATTCATGATGGAACACACTAAAGTCATTACTTTTAATGTTTCCACCCAAATATCTCTTTAGTCATAATAAAGAGATATCCAATTATCTCTTCATTCAAAATGAAGAGACATCCAATGATGGATACGATATTAGATTCATAATCTAATACTTTTACGCTTCCATTGCGTTACTTTGATTCTTCCTCATTCTTGAGGAATCTATCCTTTAGTATTTCTTAAATACTTAAAGACTCACTTAACAGTTGCCATGGTTCTGATCCTGGGCTTGCACTGATATAGTCTTATACTGATCTTGGTACAACTCATATCAACGTTTTTCACACAATATGAAATACATAAATCACCTTTCTGCTTGTACATAAAGGATTCTATTTACGCATTATGTTTCTTTGGGAGTCAAAAGGGTACATTCCCTTTTAGAAGAGCAACTTCCTAGTCTTACTAGAATTGTCATTCTGATTGGAGTTTATCATCACATGAGAAACTTCCTAGCATCTTTTGTTTATCATTAGGGATTGATATAATCAAATTATATCCTGATATCTATCTTATAGATTTTCATCCCATGTATATCGACTATGTCTCCCATATACATTCTATCATTATAGAACGTTTAAAGTCATAACTGTTAATGAAGAAGAATTCCTTTCATTTCTAAAATTAATATATCATATATATATATATATATTTATATATGTTCAAATTTAGGAATACGATTAACTCCCACTAATCTTTTGTAAACCTAGTAAACAAAAGATTCATTTACATCTTTATGAGAAATCAAATGATTTGACCTTTCTCTCATAAGACGCTTACAGCTCCCACTAGCTTGCTAAGATTCATGATGGATGGATCTTTACAACTTACACGTCTTGTGATTCTTAGTTTTAGATATATATTATCAAGACTATCTTGGTAATGGTTTCGGAAACCCATATTATGTCCAAACATTGAATCATTGTTTAGTTGTAGTTAGCAATCATCGAATTAATAGAAACCAAGACTACGTCAAAGATAGTTTCTTCCAAGTCAACCAATCTCTTTGATTGTCGTCACCTTAAGCTACCAATTAGCTTTAAAGGTTTCATTATTTCGAGTCAAATGGTACTATACCATTTCCTTGAGTATATGTCGTATATACACTCAATGTAGTCATAACGATTTTCATTCTTATTTCTTTCGAATTAAGAGGTGTAACTCTATGACATGGTCATAAAGTTCAAACCATTCAACTGAGACGGTTTATAAATCCTTCTCGACAACCTTGGAGCTAGTGGTGTAGGAACTAGGTTGTTATATTTGTTGATTATCATCTTGTCTCTCAAAGAACCCATTCTTTGAGTTCTATCTCTCGTTCATTTGCCCTATCTTAGGCAAATCCTAGTGTAGGATTACAATGAACTACCCAACAAACAACATTTGTCAGTTGGTTTATAGAAGTGATATCCAAAGGTTAATATAAGGATATCACACAAGATTGTTCTCAAACAAATATTGCTTATTAGCACGCAACCCCAAATCTTAACACGATTAAGACTTGTCTTTCTTTCCACTTACATCCTATGGAGTCATGAAAATTTTGGAAGATCTTCTAATTGACAATCATATTGTCTTAGAAGTATATATCCTATATATGGGTAATTGATAACATCCAAGGAACTAAATCTTATTCGAGTTCGTTCTTCTCCTAACGGAGAAATCCATTATCTTATGATGCTACTTTCCTTGATTTCTATCAAGGAAACTCTTCTAAAGTGTTATATTTCCTTGGATCAAATCTAAGGAGGTAAATACTTTAGACATCTTACTCATCAACTTACATTCTTGAATTATTTGAAAGCTTTTGTAAAGTATTCGGAATTTTGTTTATTCAAAATAAACGATAGTCCAACCGAGAGCAATCTTCGGTGAATGTCATACAACATGAGTAGTATTATGTTGTGGACAAGTGCCACTAACATCTAAGTGAATTAACATCAACAACTTTGTGATTCTTTCTTCTTTCCAAAAGAATAAAGATTCGAACATTTCGCCTCTATACAATTTTAACAAGAAGGCATTGGATCCGGATCTAACGATCCAAAGTATCCATCTATGACCAACTCGTAATTTATGTTTTTAGAGGTGTCACAACTAAGTTGGGATTAGTCACTACCTTGCAACCTTTTGGGTTTTAAGCATCATTATGTTCTAAACAGTTTAACACTACCGTATCATCTCTACTATAGAGACAATCAATTAGATTACAATAATCCAATCATTCATTAATAAAGAATAATGTTTTGTCAAACAAAACATTCATCCATCTCTTATAGTGACGGAATTAAGTTCCTTATTCTAATTGGGATGTAAAGACAATCTTTGTTTTTCCAATTTCTTTGGTAGTTCATATGAGAAAGCAAGTACTATTTGCTGTCGCAAAGATCTATATCTTATTCACGTTCCGAATGTGAAGTACTTTCTCTTCTCTCATTAATCTTCTACTTCTTATTAGCGACAATTTTACAACGATTGTAAAACATAGTTACTAATATAGAATCAAGCATTCAAGTAGAAGAACCAACTGTTTTGAATTATTCAAGAACAATTTACAACACCTTCAAAAGGTGTGTTCTAGACTCTTGCAAGACATTTCTTGCATATACCCCTTCCAATGTCCATCCTTTCATAAAGAAAGTTTGTTCCCTTGGAATTATTTTGCCTTCTTCATTTGACTTCTCCCTTGACTACAATAGTCATGGTCCCCATCTCCCACTATCTCTCTTGAAACTTATTTCAATTGTGTTATACACATCAAACGATTTGGAGAGCGTGCATTTATTGTTCACTATATAGTTTACAATAAACTTAGTGAACCATTTGGATAGGGACTCAAAGGTGAAGTCCTAGCCTAGTTTCCGTCTCTTGAAGTGGTTTAACACTTCAACACTCAATGATTCAAAATCATCATAAGTCCATGTTGATGGACTATTTTTGTCAATCAACCATTATGTTCTAAACATAATTACAAACTTTCAAGAGTTGTTCAAGGCAACTCTCATTTCTTCATACAACAATTTGTAAGTGAAGAATCATGGCACATAAAGTGTCCATGCCCTTGTGCTTACTTCTCAAGATCCTTGTTCATGTAACAAAGAAACAAGCACTAGTGTTTGCATTAACTAAGGGTTGTTCAAAGCAACTCTTATTTCTTCATACAACGATTTGTAAGTGAAGAATTATGACACTAAAAGTGTTTCCCTCTTTATGATAGACTTATCTAACAAATTCTTCCAATGATACATTATCAATAGAAAGATTGTGAGGATGAGACTACTTAGGTACATATACAATCCATTTAAGACAATCTATGGGATTGTGGTACCAAGTCCGGAAACTAAAGCCTTCGGCTTTTCTTTATCAAGTTTTGGATAACGTTTGCAAATATATCGGTAAATAAATACATAACGAATATAAATTGATTGATTTTAAGCCATTTGATCCGGGTCTTTAAATCAAATAGCACCACCCACTATTTTCGGCAAATTCTATATCCCTCATCGGAATTCGAGAGTTTTGGAGAAAACTCTTAGTAGGGTATGGGAGGCTCACTATTACCAATCCCACCTCACAATGATATGATGTTGGCTAGCAACAATAATAATGAGAGAGTAGGCTTACTCATTTACATCTAATGTAAGTACCCATCTTATTTGGCCTCTAGAGAATGAAGCCTCACAATGATATGATGTTGGCTCCATTGCACTTAGTTAAGTCATTCCCACCATGCAAGTTCGAGTAGGGGTTCAAGAACAACCTCACAATGATATGATGTTGATCATTCTCGTTGCCTACCTTCATAACATCATGTATGCATATAGGACTCCTCCTGAGTGTAAGCATGCACTTTGTACTCCCCCATGATAGGGTGAAGTCGGTGTAGGAGTCACAAACGATCGGAGCCTACCACGGTGGAAGGCCACGAAAGAGTGTTCAAAGCACTCTCACGTATCTCAACTTAATAATTGTTTGGTTGAGGGTTTTAAAGTCTCATCACATTTAAGCATTCATTTTAATCTTATTAAAACAATTTGGTCCTATTACAACTATTGGTCCATTTGATTGATTTAGTTGTATATGATACTCCCACTATGCTTGTAAAACGGTTTTTAAAGCAAGAGTAAATGGTACTACTAACATAAGCTTTGCATTCATAGACGGACTATATAGTTGCCTTAGGGCCTTCGGATGACTATGAACCTTTGATTCGATCCAAAACGAGCCTAGTGTTGGATCTCGGTCTAGGGATGGTGATTGATTTTAGTTACGCGTTTAATCATATTAAGGCGTGTTTTTCCTATTGGGCGTTGGACCCAACTACTCCAATTTCATGCATATCAAATAAACAAGAAAGGAGTACTTGAAAGTAAAGAAGTGCTTATGCTCTTTTACAACATTTGATCATATCAAATTACAACCAAAATTAATCTACACATGCCCATGGTTCAAACAAATTTGAGACGGCCTTTCACATAGCTCAATTATCGTAGGCTTAGGTTCATAATCACCCTTTCTTTAATTAATTAACGCTTTAACTAATTAAATTTGAATGCAACATTGTCATTTGGTTTTTGTATCCATAGAATTGATTTAAATAGAGCTAAATGAAATGAAAATCGAATTCTCATTTAAAGAGACAAAACTATTTTGTTCTCAACCTAATTTGGGCCAAAAAGCAATAACCTCAACCATTGGGCTATATTGCAAAACACAAACTTTTGGGGTCACTTTGTATAAACACAAAAGTCCACTACTTTATGTAATTACAACTAGAAACCAAAAATTCCAACAAATACAAAAACTTCAATAAAGGAGCAAAACAATTTGTCCTTTAGTGTTTTTGGGCCTTTACGTAAAACCGTAAACTTTTGGGTCAAAGTACAAATACACAAAAGTATCAAAACTTTATGTAATTGCATAAAAACCCCAAAAGTACTCCCTTTGAAGGAGTGGCCGGTTTTGGTAGGTGAGAGTGATGTGTGTGAGTTGATTTTTTTAGGTTTGAAAGGTGATGGAAAGTTGTAAGTGATTGGTATGGTGTGAATAGTTGAAAAAGCATGGGTGAAGTTTGAAAATTCAAACCATCCATCACCAACAAAAAACAAGTAAACAACCAAACACCTTTTTGAATCAAAATTCCCAAACTTTTTGTTCTTGCCATGAACATATCAAGAACAATGAAGAACATCCATGAAAACCCATAAGAGCTCCATGAACATTTTTCACACAAAAACACCCCAACGACTCTCAAACTTAAGGGAAATAACATATTACCATACTAGGGTACTTAAAGGTTCCAAAAGTCACTTTAAAACACTTTTCACAAGACAAACATGAACCCAAAAATCCACCCTTTGGATTTGGCCGAATTTCCCCAAAAACATGGCACCAAATTTTAGCTCCAAAATTCATGCTCATATGAACTACATCTACAACATTTGAGATGGCAAATTTTCTGACAAAATTTACATTCAAAGAAGCAAGAATAAAGCTTGTAACCATTACAACATTTAAATCACAAACTATGAACTACAAAACCCAAAAGGATTCACCAACTACTAGACCTATGCTCTGATACCACTTGAAGGAAAATTAATGAAAAACATGTTCATTTGAGCAACATCTATGGCATGCAATTAACAATTAAAGGCGGAATCATGCCTGTATGCACTCAAAACAAAACATTACCCATGAAATTCAAAGCCTAGTAGTTATGGTGAACCATGACTCAACTCAAATCTTAAAGAAAGGAGTTGAGAAACTTTTATACCTTTGAAGCACCTCTTTGCTTAGCAAAGGTTAATCACCCATGTGAGGGCCTTCTTTCCTTTGGCTCCTTGCTCCTTGGCTCCATGGATATGGATGGAAGAGTTGATTCTCCAAAAGTCCCCAAGGTATGAGACCTCTAATTTTCGACACCAAGGATGGTGAAGGAAGAAAATGAGTGACCTTGGAGGAGGAAGGATTGCTAGCTAATCCCTTCCAAGGGGGCCGGCCTCCTAGAGAGAAAAGGAGAGAGTTATTCTCACTTTTCATCCTTAGAAAACCCTAATGATGAAATGGCTATAAAGTAGCCTTTATACCACCTCACAATGGAGTGGCAAACTTGCAATTAAGCCAAGTTCACTACCCTCTATATGGCCAGCCATTAACGGTTCATTGGGCTTTCAAGCCCTTTGTGTTTTCAAGTTGTCATACAACTTGAGCTAATGGGCTTGACATTCAAATCCCATTGGGCCTTGCGGCCCAAAACTAACCTGAGGTCTATAACGAACTTATTCGTTTGATTAATTAACATATTAATTAATCCTAGCCATAAATAATTAAACCATTTGATTATCCTTACTCATCTCTGTTGTATCCTTCAATCATTACCTTACACGGTGTGCGATCCATTAGGTTCCTTTTAGCGAGGCAGTGGGCGATTAAAACTCTTACTAATCGATTGTGAATTGAAACTTACTTTCAATTCTCCCTTTAGTGATTATACATCTTCAGGGCTTCCACAAGCCATGAGTGACACCTAGCAGTATGTCATGGCTACCCAAGCTAATCAGAAGAGGTGGAGAACCTATTCAGTTTAGGATTACAATGCAATACGGTCTTTCTCTAATACAATACTCTTGACCACATTGTTTGGCTTGATAGTTTATTCATGTCTACTATCCAATGTGATTCATTTACTTATATGATTACCTTAAATGTGATTTGGAACGACTTCCTAAATCTCATTCATACTCTGGCCAGAGATTATTAATCATATCATAGAGTATTCTCCCTCAAACAGTTTGAAGGTTAGAAATCCCTGGTTGCACATTCACTTGCCTCCATGGCTAAGTGGCTTAACCCCAACTATGTCATGGACACTCTCTGACGGAGTGACTTTGACATAGTCAAAGATCAAGGACCTAACCACAAGACAACTATGATGCCTCAGGTCAAAGGACTACTTTGCATTATCCCAACCATGAGTTCTCATGTGACATGAGTATGAGAACTCCTCGTTGATCGCGTTCAGTGGACTCATTCTCTATTGAGCACCTACGTTCTTGTCTTGGTGTTAGTCACACCATTGACTCGAGACTAGTCACTCTCCCTAAGAGAAGACATAGGACGTACTAATCTTAACGGACTGTTAATGCCCAATTGGCAATCCTATGATCAGGAACATTTAGGATATGTATACAAAAGATAATGGTCTCATAAATCTAACTTCTTTAGATCACATTCTCCCTATTACATATTCCTTGGACTTATCGTTTAAGCATATAAGATTTATATGAAACGGCTTAAAACAATAATCTTTTTCCTTTATGTTAAACTAGATTAGTTTAATATGTGAAATGTCCATAAAGTATCATCATATGATTGGTTTTAGGGCATATTTCCAACAGTGACAATACCAGTTACTTTCGTGGTGATTTCCAACACCTGTGGGCAGATGGAAATCCTTATGACTAAGGTAGTGCATAGACCATGCCATGCCATTTAATATGTAATGTGATAACAACTTGATATCCGATATGTATTTCATCAGACAATTGGCTAGCACACTAAAAATGTGACTTAATGAATCCAACTGGAGATTAACCTGAATACATGAATTCTATTGTACCTTATAGGTCATCTGCAAATGTAGGCATTACTAACACGAAACTGAAGCTTCAAAATGTAATTCAACACATGTGAGCAAGATGAATTAATAGGTTTTTGACAACAGATCTATGCACCTTACCAATTACTTTCCTGGTGAATTCCAACACCTACGCGTAGATGGAAGTCCTCGTAGCTGAGGTAGTGCATAGACCATGCCATGCCACTTAATATGTAATATGATAACAACTTGATATCCGATATGTATTTCATTAGACAATTGACTAGCACACAAAAAATGTGACAATGAATCCAACTGGAAAGGCATTACTTACACAAACTTGATATCCGATCTATACATACCTTATAGATCATCTACAAATGGAAAGGCATTACTTACACGAAACTGAAGTTCCCACTGACCTGCAACATCATTACTTAATTTTCAAATCAATACCTAAATCATACTTTTGAAAATATGTGTTACAAAATATTGTATTTTATTCCTTCGAGACATGTGAAATGACTATTTTGTCCCTGAGTGCATGTCTTAATTAATTTTTGAGCCTCGACTCGAGGATTATACCCCTGTACTTTCTTAAGTTTCATAATATCTATTTTCGTACGTAGCTTTACAATGAAACACGAATGGTGAATCGAGCCATGGGGGACCTAATTGTAATTGTCGCAATTAGTGGGGGGTTAAATTGTAATTTCACTTAGAAATTTTTTGTGAAAACCCTTTCTCTAATTCTCAACACACTCCCTCTCTAGAGCTTTGTGAGCTCTCCCTCTCCTTTCTCCTCAAACCTTCGAAAAATCAAGCTTAAAATATCATTTTTAGAATCCCTGAAGCTTAAGGAACCTAACCATGGCATTGCATGTGACATCGGTGCGGGGTGCGAGGTTCTGCATTGAAGCTGAGGCACTTAATCTCTCAATCTTGAACCCAGGTGATGTTCCCGTCACTACTCTTGTGTTCTTGAGCTTTAGATCTTGTTGTGTGGTCATTCTTGTGGATTAAATCAAGGGCTGAAGCCCTGTTAAGTTTCTGGGCATGTCGTACCAGTTTGACCATGAACTCTGGTGAAAACTGTGGAGTTCGAAGCCAGCTAGGGGCTACTCTTGTTGCTTTTTGGGATCGATTTGACCTGAGAGTGATTCTTAGACTAAATTGAACTTAAAATTTCGTTGATAACTCATGCATGCATCTCATTCTCCATTTCCAGTGTCCGACATGGATTAAGGGACAAACTCTGGCGAGTTAAAGCCCCAGATCATGGTGAAACCTCCTGCATTTCTATTAGGTGAGCTCTCAAATATTTTTCTAAAGGTCTTAACATGCCAATTTTGCTAGAGATTATTATTCTAATCGCATGCATGCTCTCGGTGCATGTTTCCAGAATTCGACGAGAGATTCCGGCCAATTTCCATTGAATTCGAGGTGGATTCAACCCCTTATGAAATTGTGGTTAGGTAAGCATGTAAACCATTTTGGGGCTCAAATATGTGTTTTTCACATTGAAATGCATGAAAATTGAAGTCGAGAACCCTTAATCGACGCTTTGTGCAGGATTTCTCAGCAATCACCCTGCCTCTTACTCAGTTGACTCAAAAGGGGGTCAGATTTGAGTGGGATGAAGATTATGAATGAAGTTTCTAGGAGCTTAAGCAGCATCTTACTTAGGCTCCCGTCCTTGGTCTTCTGGACCATAGCGATGAGTTCGAGATTTACACTGATGCATCCTTGTCAAGATTGGGTTGTGTACTGATGTAGCATGGGAAAGTCATCGCCTATGCTTCCAAACAGCTCAAGAATCTCGAGAGAAACTACCCCACTCATGATCTAGAACTCGGAGCAGCGGTGTTTGGTATAAATATCTGGCGGCATTACTTGTACGATGAAAAGTGCCGCATATTCACTGATCACAAGAGCATGAAACATGTCTTCACTCAGAAGGAATTGAATTTGAGGCAAAGAAGGTGGATAGAGCTCATTAGTGATTATAACTGCACTATCGAGGATCATCCTCGACATGCCAATGTAGTAGTGGATGTACTAAGTCGGAGATCTCATGGACAGTTTGCCTCCCTTCGAGTTATCCATGTTCTACTACTGTTTTCTCAGAGAGAGATCGGCATTACCGTGACGTCAGATCCACAAGGAGCCTTGTTAGCATACATCCAGGTTAGGCCTATTTTGGTGGATATGGTTAGGGAAGCTCATGAGCTTGATCCGCAGTGTACAAACCTAAAGGAGCAGGTACTGAAAGGTTCTAGGCGGGATTTGAAAATTCGGAGGGATAGAGCCTTGGTGATGGCAAATAGGCTGTTTGTGCCTAAGGAAAATGAAATAGTGAAGAAGGAAATTCTTGATCAGGCTCACATCTTGGCGTATGCCATGAATCTAAGAAGCACCAAACTGTATCACACTATCCGTCCATTCTATTACTGGTTTGGGATGAAACGGGATGTGGCTGATTATGTGAAGAGATGCATTATTTGCAACAGGTGAAAGCAAAGAGACAAAAACCTGAAGGGCTAATGCAAAATCTCCCGATACCAGCATAGAAATGGGAAGACATCACCATGGATTTCGTGTATGGTTTGCCAAGGATGCAGTCGAGATTTGATGGTATTTGGATGATTGTGGACCGACTCACCAAGATGTTCATTTCTTACCTGTTCGACAAACTTACTCACTAGAGAAGTTGGCAAAGTTGTTCATTGATAATATTGTTAAGCTTCATGGCGTACCCGTCACTATTATGTCAGATAGAGATCCAAGATTCCCCCAGGTTTTGGAGAGCTTTCAATGATGCCATGGACACTCAGCTGTTGTACAGCACTGCCTATCATCCACAGATCGATGGTCAATCGGAGAAGACTATTCAGACCTTGAAGGACATGTTGAGAGTGTCTGTTCTCCAGTGGAAGGGTAGCTGGGAAGATGTGTTAGACGCCATTATGTTGGACAAAGGTCGGCGAACAGGTGTTAGTGGGGCCAGAAATTGTTGACACTACTAATACTAACATCTAGTTGATAAAGAGGAATCTGCAGACGGCCCAGGATCGACAGAAAAGCATTGTGGACCGACATTCCAGGGACTGTGAATATAAGATCGGTGACTTTGTCTTCTTGAAGTTGTCTCCCTGGAAGGGTGTGGTTCGATTTGGTAAGCGAGGGAAGTTAAGTTCTTGATATGTTGGCCCTTACCAGATTACAGAGAGGATTAGTGCAGTTTCCTATATATTGGAGCTACCACCAGAGTTAGTGCAGATTCACAACGTGTTCCATGTTTCCATGCTTCAGAAGTACGTACCAGATCCCTCTCACGTCATTCAACCAGAATAGCTGGAAGTGCATCAGGATGCCAGTTATGTCGAGGAACCAGTGGCTATCATTGACCGGCAGAAGAAAACCTTGAGGAATAAAGTCATTCCATTGCTAAAAGTGATGTGGAGAAACCATGCCGTCAAGGAAGCGACATGGGAAACAGAGGATTTGAAGAGGAACCAGTACCCGTATCTTTTTAGTTGAGTTTGTAATTTCGGGGACTAAATTTATTTTAATGGGGGTTAGATTGTTAAACCCCACCCCCAAAATTATTGTAATTTAACATTTTTCCCCTAAAGATTTATTGAAATTACAAATTGGTCCCCTTTCTTCTACCCAATCAGAATCCTATTTTTAGATTTTTCCCAAACTTCTTCTCTTCTCTCTGCTTGCCACATGGCAAGCACTCACCCTATCTTCTATTTTTCCCTTCCCCGAGTCTCTCTCAGCTCACTCTTACTCTCCCTCTTTCCCTCTCGGATCTCACTCACTCTCCCCATCTCCTTTTGCTAGCGATACCAAGGCATTCACCACCCCAACGACCTCACCACCACCACCATCACCCTCACGAGGATCTTCTCCCTCTCTATCTTCATCTCTGTGAAACTTCGAGGCACCCAAAAGACGCCCAAGAACCCATGGTGTTCAAGCCCAGATTCTGGCCACTTCCGGCCATCCCACGATTAATCGACGGTACCAAATCTCTCCCTCTCACCTCTGCCTTCAGTTTCGTACCTGTATTGTAGCCTAGATGTGAGTTTTGACAACGACCAGAGCTTGAGAGGCTCCAGCCTTCTTCCCCAACAAGAAACGGGCCTTCAAGCCCAAACCCATAAAGCCAAGGCCTTTGGGTGGAGAAACAGAGGGCCTTCGGCCTGTTAAGCTTTAGACTCAATACCCTTTTAAAAGCCCAACCCATTAGAACCCAAAACCTATGTCACTTAGGCCTTTGGGCCATTTAGAACTCGGGCCTTAGGCCCGTTAACCCCCGAGACCCAAAACCCTTCATCCTTTCAACCCCAGGCCTTATGAACATGTTTTTACACACTCATTGTAGTATATATGATGGATGACTATATACGACGAAGTGGTTTTGAGATATATGTATTTATGTTGGAAAGACTTTGTGCAATGGTTTTGTGCATATCTAGTGCTCATTGGTCTACCTACAGGCGATGATACTGATATAGCCTTCGGGCGGGCATGTGTAAGGCATTGTTCTGTGCGTATGGGAGATGATACTTATATTGCCTTTGGGCGGGCGTGTGTAGGGCACTGTTCTATGCATATGGGTGATACTGATACCACTAGTTAGCACATTATATATAAGATATGTTTTATGAAAGGTCTTATGGCGTGCTAAGGTTTTCAGCAAATCTATCACCTATTATGCTATTAGTTTTCATAAAACTTTGGGGGTTAGTATGTCGATAACTATTTCAGTATTATATATATATATATATATATATCAACTTGGTCTACTTATGTTTGTTTTGTGCCCCCTCAGGACATAGGAACGAGGCTTACAATCTGAGCTACGAGGCATTCCCCCTACTAGTGACATCGTGCCTTCCTCTCTGCTTTGACATCTATTGTAATAGCTCCTCTCTATTTTATCTTCCGCTTGTACTCTGGATTAGTTGTATGCTCTGAACATGTCATGCATTATCATTAGATTCATTGTTGGCAGTTGAATATTATTATTGTATTTTGTAAGACTTATATTTGAATATTACTTTGCATAATTACGCATGAAATTTATACGCATGATTTACATGTTCTCAGCATATGGATTCATTAAATGGCTTGCATCACTCTCGGGTGTCAGCCAGCACGTGGCCATCCCGATGTCCCTCGGACATCGGGATCGGGGCGTGTCACTTAATATTAACCCAATTGGAGCGTTGGTCTCTCAACTAAACTTTGCAACCATTGGTTCCTTAACTCATCAAAACGTACAACTATAGTCTTTTTTTCGTCAACTCCGTAAAAAATTCCGTAAAAAATGAGTCATGGTGAATGACAATTGTAATAATTGGGTTAAAGTTGAGGGATCATTGCTCAAATTGGTTTAAAATTGAACGACCATTGTTACAATTTTCTCATTTGGTTTTTCATATTTGCCCCTTGATTCAACCTCATGTCTGTGGCACGTGACTTACTTTTTCAAAAGTTCTGACGGACTTGACAAAAATGATCATAGCTACACCTTTTGATGAGTTTAGAATTAAGGGACCATTGTTCTATGAAGTCTAGAATTATTGTTTGGCTTTCCTTGTCAAATCTTGTAAATTGTTCCACACATGCTCTTGATAGATTTAAGGTTCAAATGCTACTTTTGGGATCTTGCGGTTTGAAATATTTTCTCATGAGCTTAACTTCTCACATCAAAGGTTTGTTCATACATATGAATTTCATGGTAATATTTCCAGTTCATTTTTTCTAGTGGTTTTGTCTCGTCAAAACTTCTCGTTGCTTTCACGCAAGCTTTTTGCCGAAAGTTAATTTTTAAGACAACCCACATGGGCCACCTGACAACTTTTTTCCAAAAGTCAATTTTTAATCCTAGATCTTTCCAGATTGCTTTTGCACATGACACTTGTATTTTTGGTCCCCTTTCTTATCTGAAACTCAACCCTCTTTAAATGCTAGGAGATTTATTTTCTGAAAAAAATGCTTTTTAGCTTGGAGCCTCTTGTGTTCTTACTTGAAACCCTAGCCACAAAATCACACTCATGCACTAAATACCCACATCATTGCATATTAAGGTAGCATTGTTTTTCTAGTCGCAAATCATGAACTGACCTCATATTGGATTCACATCAGTTTCGTCTTTCAAGTGTTTGATTGGTGAAACTAGTTGGATATTGAATCCAGATTTGCATCAACTTCATCATAACACCATATGCATAAGTTGATTTGGTTTCGGTGCCACAAGTTGAAGAGCTTAAGAGGAGCTGCCACTTTGTGAAAATCGAAGGAATCTATCTCGTGTAAGGCGAAATTGCATAAGCTGCTTCATAGATTAGGATCTAGGATTTGAGCTTGTGTGGACACTTTGTAAGAATCTTGTTTACACTAGTGGATTAAACTTAGTGGAGAGCCCCCGATGTTTTAACCCGAGGTGGGTTTTTCCGGTCAAAACTCCTCATGCAGTTTATTGCTTTTCTAGTATATTTATCTTACTCTTTGTTTGTGATACAAGTTCATCATTATTTGCAAATAGACAAGTCCATGCAACTAAGCTTGTCAGAGTTAAATTGTGCACTGAATTGGATCTTAGTTAACCAGGAACACTTTAGTAAACCGAGCTTTAAATTGACTACTTCCGTTGTTAGTAAACTAACATATATGAACTTAGTTGACTGGTGTTGTTGACTAGTTGGACAAGCACATATATAGATTTTTAATTGCAAGATATTCTGCCTAGTACCAATTCAAATTAGTATCAGAGCTTTGCTTTAGACATACATACAGTGATCTTTGGGAGCTACTGGCATTGGGTGAAATCTCACCATGGATCGTGATCTGTTGATGGATCAGGCAACTCTCCACGGTTCTTTGATGACGAACTATGCTACATGGAGTGATTGTCGATAGAGAATATGTGATTAAGGCCAAAAGTGATTGGACTCAAGGCGAGTTTGTTTTGTCCATGGCTAATAGAATGGCACAAAATGCCATTGTCTCTACTATCTCACCAACTTTGTTTGCAAATATTTGTTATTGCACCACTGCAAAACAAGTAGGGACAAACACATGATTCTACATGAAGGTAACAAATAAGTAAGGGATCTTAGACTCCAAATGACGCTTTCAAAGTTTGGAGATTTAAGAATGTTGGAGTCTGAGACCTTGGTCTTCTATGAGAAAGTTGAAATGTTGACTAATGAGGCATTGTGTTTGGGAAAACCTATTGACGAGACAACAATTGTCTAAAAAGATCTTGAGGACCTTACCCAAGAGATTTTAAGCAAAGAACACAGCTATACAAGAATTTCAAGACTTGAATGAAATTAAGCTTAGAAAATTAGTTGGCAAACTCATCACCTATGAGATGAAGCTTGACATGGTAGAAGGTGATTCCATGAAGAGAAAAGAAGTTGCTTTTCAAAGTGTTGAAAAACCTCAAGTTGTAAATGAATCATGTGATCAATCTCTTGATGACGATCTTGCCCTATTGTTAAGCAATTCAAAAGGATTTTCAAGAACAAAGGAAGAGAAGTTAAAAAGTTTGGGGAGTCATCAAATAATCCTTTGGGTTAACATCATGACAAGTTCACTTCTGGACGAAATCAAGGAAGGTTTGTTGTTAGGAGGGACAAGTCGTCTTCATGTGTACTTGGACCCTATTTCAAATATGGTGGAAGAGGACATCGTGCTGAGTGTGGAAACAATAAAATGTCTAGTCAGAAATGTGACAAAGCCAAGGTTGCCACATGGAGTGATAGTGAAGATGAAGATTCTGTCTATTCTTACAAGTTATCAAAAGATGAAGAAAAAGTTGTTGCCTCTGTTGTATCTGTAAAAAAAGCCTCTACTAATGGCAATGGTGATGTGTTGAATGATTCTGAAGAAATATTGCATCATGATGTGTCTGCCATGTATGACTCTATATTTGATGAGACGTGCTTTAAAATTGGACAATGTTAAGCTGATCAAGAAGGTGTATGAGCTGTAAGAAGAAGTTAAGTCTCTCCGTCCAGTCAGAACATAACTGAATGAGAAAATTATTTTTCTTGAAGCTCATCTTCATAGACTAAACAAAATGGCCCTTATCTATGGTGATGAAGGTGAAAAAGATGATCATATTGCCTATCTTGAAGTTCAAGTTAAGGAATTGATGATATCTCAAGAAAGACTACTACAACAAGATCATGAGTTGAAGGCCAACAACGAAATGTATCATGGGCAAAACTTGAAGCTATCATTTGAGTTGAATGGGGTTGTATACAAAGTGGATTGTCTGTCTCTTGGTACTAAAAAATCCAACAAAATTTTATGTGTTGGAATCTATATGATGCCAAGAATGGTCTTGGTTTTGTGAAAAGTGGTTTATGTTCTATAAGCACAAATACACATATTATGGAGGAATCATTGCCTATGACTCCTATGGTCAGTACTTTTTCAAAGATAACATCTATTCCACATGTCATCACTATGGTGAACTTGGTCATATTTAACCTAGGTGTCGAAAACATTCCTCAGAAAGGAAGAATAACTTGAAAAGTCAAGTTGATCGACTAGCCATGGAAGTCAACAAAATAGCACAAGTTTTTTTATTCTTCTAGCTCAAATAATATCAAGTTTGTTTCAAGGAGGCATCAAAGAGGTTTTGATAAATGGCTGGTTGCTCACTGTTCTCATTTTATCCCAAAACTAGATGTTTGGTACTTTGATAGTGGGTTCTCTTGTCATATAACTAGGGACAAAGGTGTCTTCTTATCTCTTGCACTGGTTAATGGCAATGAGATTGAGATTGGTAGAGGATATAAGGCTTAGGTTGCTAGAAAAGGAGCTTTTAAGATTCTTGAGCTTCCTCAGCTTGAAAATGTATGTTATGTGGCTAGGTTGACAACAAACCTTCTTAGCATTATGCATCTGTGTGATGATGTTGCTGATGAAGTTTTCTTCTCCAAGAAATGTTGCAGAGTTGTTGATAAAGATGGAAAGAACATGCTGGTTCTTCCAAGATCAGGGGGTAATTTATACTCTCTTGTCATTCCCAAAGGTGGTGAGTGTACAGATTGGAACAAACTGAAAAACCATGGGTTCAAAGGGGGCAACCACATCTCCCATTCTCTCAATGTTACATATGTGAATCTTGCAACTTGAAAAAACATTCTATGATTTCTCACATGGGAGTCTCATACTCTGGAATTTCCAAAACTCATCATTTGGTTGAAATAATCTCAAATGGTCAAACTCTAATGTCATTTCATGGAAAGATAATGACAATCTCGGTTGCTAGATGTATTGAAGATCAAAGGTATGTTTTTCTCTCTTTTACAAATGCAAATTGTGATCTTGTCTTCATTACTTGTTGAAATTGGTATTAGGCAGAACATCCCGTAATTTCAAATTTGATATATGCTTGACTAACTAGTCAGTGTCACCAATCAACTAAGATCAGATTTGTTAGTTTACCAAAACTAAGAATAAACAATTATACTTGGATACTCTCGACTGAGTCCAATCCACTAATGTAAACAAGGTTCATACAAAGACCACACAAGCTTAATTCCTAGATCCCTATCTACGAAGCAGCTTTACCATTGTGCAACCTTGCCTTACACGAGATGGACTTATTCGGTCTTCACGAAGTGGCAGCTTCTCCTGTACTCATCACCTTGTGGCACTGAGAACCAGCACAACCAAGGCAAATGATATGACAATGATGGTAATGTGAAATTTGCATTCAATGACCAGTCAGTTTCTCCAGTCAAACATTTAAAGGAAGAAACTGATGATAATCCTAAAATAGGTCTATATATGGATTTGAAATTTAATGCAAGACCATGAAAACAATGCAAACCTACTTCCTAATAATTGGTGTTTAATGCATGAAGAAGGTTTGGCAATTAAGGTTTCATAAATGGAGAACAGGCAAACTCAAAGCTTTTAAGGCAAGTCTCTCACTCTAAAATTAATTCTAAACCCATGAACCACAAATTGAAACCCTAGAGAACAAATATACCAAAGGCAATTTGAAATCCATCAGCCAACTTGTGCAAATGACACTTATTGGGTGCAAAAAAAATCTAGGCAGATCAATGCCCAAAAACTGACCACTAGTAAAAAGGTGTCAGTCAGCCTATATGGGTTGTCTTAATTTGTGTACCCTGACAGTTGGAAGTCAGCACACAATACTGACTAGACAATCAAACTAGACAGGATGCAACACAAACATAGATATGAAATGCACCTTTTGAAGTGAAATGTGCCACAACTTGAACATTTACTCTAGCAGCAGCAACCCATAATCAGAGTATAGCCTAAAGCTAAATTGAGCATGTGTGTGGTTCAATTACAAAATTTGACAAGGAAAGCCAAACCTAAAAGTCTTGACTTCACACTTATGATTTATTGGTGTGGGTGTTGTATCTGTTAATTAACCATGATGTGAAACTATTGTCTATTTGTTTTAGTTATTACTTTGTGTGTGAAATTGACTATTGGAAGAACTTTATTCAGCAATTAACAACCAATTGTTTTAGAACTCAATTTCATTTCATTAAAGGGTGTATGGAAAGAAAGAGTTGTTTTCTAATCTTAGTGTCATTTGAGAAACAACTAGCTAACTATCTCAGGAGTATATTGGATGATCAAAGGCTTAAAAAATCTTCGATGGTCTATTGTACTCTGTGCTATCAATTGAGCAGGTTGAATAGCTATGCTTCCAATCTACTGTTGCATGTTTAGTTTCTGATATTGTATGTCTTGTCAAACATCTCATCAGATAATTCTTTTCCTCTTTTTTTGCATCTATTAATTTTCATACATGGTTGATATTTTGTGGACTAACCTTGAATAATATTTCCTCTGTTATGTCAAAGTTTTCCCTAGTAAGGTTGATAGCCTCAGAAAAATCATTATTTCATTTACTTAAACTCCAATGCAAAACACCACTTGTTTCTATCTTGCTTTCTTGCTCAATACCCCACAAAAGAAAATCATTGGTTTGAGCATCATTATCACCATTTATGAGCAATCTTCTAAACAAATTCATCAAAAGAAAAAGGGGAATCTCAATCATTCTTCCCTACAAAATGATACCACATACAATGTTATGTGTCATCAAATCATTCCCACTTGTCGTAAAATGTTCAGAAGTGTTTTTGGGGTACTTCAAATACATCTTGTACCAACCACATCAAATGACATAGGTGTCTTACTACCATATGGCATCTTAAAGTTTCATTTGGCTTTGGCTTTTCCTTGTTTGTAGTTTTGTGTTTTTCTCCTTTGCTTGATTTATGTTCCAAGTGTTGTTTCTTGAACTTAATGGATTATTAAGATTTTTCTTAGCCTTCAAATTAATCTTGATCTTAGTGGTATGATGTTTTGATTTAAAAATGGCTATCTCCAATCTCATTCTCATACCTTGACACATCATGGATGCAGTATGAACTTGTGTTAATCTATGCTTTACTGTCCATGTATGACTTTGAAGACCTATGTTTATAGTACTGCATAGCATATTTCCTTTCAAGTTGCTAATTGAACTTAGCTCTTTTATTTGTAAGCATAGATATTGGAGCTTTTCATCTATGTTCTCTATGAGAAGAGTTTGATTAGTTATTAGCTTAATGGTGCCAAGATTGTGCTCATTTTGTATCCTTTTTTTTTTTTTTTTTGGTTTTAAGTGCTTTCTTCTCCATGGTCGTTGTTTATGGCACTAAACTGTTTTCAAAATGGACATTTGTATCTTGTGTCCAGTCACTGATACTTGTCAGAAAATAGGTTTTAACCTTCCAAATCTTAATCGTCGCTTTCATCTCTACGGTTCAAATTTCTTCATAGTATCTTGACATTTACCCTTTCTAACCCCACCAAGTCTTTACATTCAACTTCATTTCTGTCATTCGCCTTCGCCCTTGTACCCTCTCACCTATCACCTCTCAAACTCTGATCAACTATCACCAAAAATGTTTGTCGAACATGTCCTCAAGTCGGGCATCATTCTGTCACTCCAGTTCTCAATCTTTTCTCCTTCGCATGAAAACTCACTCTTAAACTGCAAGAGATGATGTGGACAAAACCTTAAATGAATCTCCTCCTACTTTTCCAACCACTCATGCCAAGAAATTCTTTAAAATCATGGCCGTGGGGCAAGTGGTCTCTGGATGAATAATTGTTTGAAACGATCTTCCTGTTGCAGATGCAACCCTATCTGATGATCTCATGAAGAGATAAAAACTCCATAACGTAAACTCTCCTCCTCCCATGTTCAATCTCACCATTATTCAAGAATTCTATGGAAATGTGTCTTCTAAGTTCTCAGGTTTTGGGAAGGAAATGTATGTCCATGGAGTCTTAATTCCTTTTGATCATTCTGTAATTTGTTCAGTTCTTGGTCATGAACCGTCTTCAGCTTCTAATATGTCTAGCTGTAATCTCCTCATATGTCAATATGACATCAATGCCTATCATCAAGAAGTCTACATTGAATTTTGTATGCTATGTTGACCTTGTCTAATGTTCCTTTTGGCTGCTTGATTTTTAAATCAATCATTTCCAAAACCAAGCACCTTGGGAAATAGCTGACGAGTTCCACCATTAATCCATGTCTTATTACACATATGCACTTGCGTGTTGGTGTTCCTACTCGTCTTGTGGTTTGTGTCTTCGATCTATTAAAGACTTGAGCAAAGGTCTCATGAACCTAAGTGACGTGATGTGTGTCATTGCTCATGGTGAACCTCGCCTTCCTTCACCACCAAATGTCTCTCAATAAAGAAAAATAGCCTTCTTAGAGTCTGAGCTTAATTCACTTCAAAAACAATTTGTTGAGCTCCAATTTTCATTGGGTCAAACTACGTCCTCACCTCACATGAGTAACTCGTCTCCTGTAAAGTCCTTGAGTCAGTCATTCTAGAACCCATCCTCTTTTGTGCCTGAGCCTGTTATGAGTCCTCCTAAGTTAGTTCCTCATCATTATATGGCTCCAATATTTTCTTCCTACTCTTACTGCTGGCTCGTCTGGTCACTCAAGTGTCGTGGCAGCAAAAATGGCTACTATTTATGTTGCAAAAAGGAAATGAGTCTCTTTTCATGATGATCAACCATTTCCTTCTCCTCTAGTTCCCAAGGCCAAGGGCGTAGGGTTTACTTAGTCTGATGATGAAGATGAAGATAGTAATGCTTAAAATGAAGATGTGGTTGCTAAAACTGATGCATTTGGATATCCTCTGCGCTATGACAGATCATCTCATTCTGAGCAATTCTAGGTTTAGGGGAAGTGAGTTTTTGGGGGAGTTCAATTTCTATTTGGTTGTGCTGTGAATAATGGTGCTTAATTTCAAGTTAAAACTCTATTTTTGTAATTATTAGGTGTGCTACTCTTAGTTTAAGCTTTGCTATTCTAGACAAGTTATTTACTTTTAATATTTTGGTACTGAGAATTGTACCTTGTGCTTAATCTTGATTGTTATGACTTTGTGTTAGTACTTATAAACTTCTTTTTGTGGTTGGATATTCCTATCTTGTGCTTAATAATTTATCCATTTTTGTTGGATTGGAATGCTATTCCATTTAAATCCTTTGTCTTTGATATGACAAAATAGGGTAGAAAATTTAGTGTTACAAATGTTCCATTTACATCTTTACAATTTATGCATGATAACTTTTCACTTTTTCTTGTCAAGAGTTATTTTATGCAAGATTTATTCCTTAGGTTCTCTTGAGTGTGGGGGAGTGAATTTAGTTATAGGTTTCGGTTATTTTTTCAAGAAAAGCCAAAGGGGGAGATTGTGAAGTCTAGAATTATTTGTCTTTCCTTGTAAAATCTTGTAAATTGTACCACACATGCTCTTGATAGCTTTAGGGTTCAAATGCTACTTTTGGGATCTTGCGGCTGGAAATATTCGCTCAAGAGCTTAACTGCTCACATCAAAGGTTGCTCATACATATGCATTTAATGGTAATATTTCCAGTTCATTCTGTCTAGTGGTTATATCTCGTCAAAACTTTTCCCTGCTTTCACGCAAGTTGGGTACACAATTTAAGACAACCCACATGAGCCATCTGGCAGTTTTTTTCCCAAAAATGGAGTTTTAACCCTAGATCTTTATAGATTGGTTGTGCATATGACACATGTAGTTTTGGTCCCCTTTCTTATCTGAAACTGAGCCCTCTTTAAAAGATAAATCTAGGGTTCATTTGTTCTTGGGTTAGGAGACCTATTTTCTAAAAGAGTGATTTTTAGCTTGGAGCCACCTCGTGTTCTTACTTGAAACCCTAGTGAAAAAATCACACTCATGAACTAAATACCCACACTGTTGCATGTTAGGGTAGCATTGTTATAGTGATTTTGTTTTGCGTTTTTGGTCAAGTTTTTCTAGTTTCAAATATTTGAACGGACCTCATTTTGGATTCACATTAGTTTCATCCTTCAAGTGTTTGATTGGTGAAGCTGACTGAAAATTGAAATCCAATTTGCATCAACTTCAACATAACATCATATGCATAAATTGATTTGGTTTCGGTGTCACAAGGTGAAGAGCTCTTGAGGAGCTGCCACTTCACGAAGACTGAAGGAATCCATCTCGTGTACGGTAAGGTTGCAAAAAGGTACAAGTTGCTCTGTAGATTAGGAATTAATGGATTGGACTCAGTCGAGGGTTCCCGATTTTTTAACCCCGAGGTGTGTTTTTCCCGCCAAAAACTCCATGTGATGTTTATTGCTTTTTTAGTTTACTTGTCTTACTTTTTGCTTGTGATATATGTTCATCATTATTTGCAAATAGATAAGTCCATGCAACTAAGTTTGTCAGAGTTAAAATGTACACTGAACTGGATCTTAGTTAACTAGGAACACTTAAGTAAATCGAGCTTTAATTGACTTCTTCTGCTGTTAGTAAACTAACATATCTGATCTTTGTTGACTGCTGTTGCTGACTAGTCATACAAATACATGTATAGATTTTTAATTGCAGGGTATTCCTTGTGGTACTAATTTCATGTTCCATGAAAATTATATATATGGTACTCAAAAAATTATCAACAAAGGTTAGTATGTTGCAGCTCTTCGGATTAGTAGTTGCCTCAAGAGAAGCCTTTATCAGATTCCACAATAATATTGGAAATAACCTTAAACTGAATTTAGTGCCTAAACATCTATTTTCAGAAACACAAATTTAGGTGATTTCTCATATTTTCCCATGCATGCAGGACAACAGTTTACAGAATGTTCAGGGTTCAGCTATTCGTTTACTATCATATGTACAAACCAATAAAAGTTCAGAATTTCATTCCAAAAATACTATTTATGTTGCCTATTATATGTAAAATTTCGAATTCGCCTTATTAGTGTTTGCTTATTTGTGCTTGAGGTCGGTTATATTAATGATATTTGGAAATGTTGTCTCATGTTTCTTTGCTAATGGGAGATTTGGATGTGGCTTCTTGCTACCAATGTCATTGGACTAAAACTTTATTTGTTTTCAATTTTTTATCAAAGTCTCTGATATTCATGTATTATTGTATTTCTAATTTCGTACCACATTTTCACATTCTTTCCATGACTTTTATAAAATCTATTCAAAAGAGTTCATTGCCTATTTCACAACAATACAAGGTTCTATAGAGTTCAATGCCACAACATGTTATAAACATGCTTCAATTATTAACCCGGAACGTGATTGGTAATTTGTTAGAGGTTTCAACAAGTTTACGGATAGAACAATTACCGCTAGTCTCATCTTTGACATTCATACAGAAAATTGAAATCAATAATCGATCCCAAAACTAAAAGCCAAAATTTTGGAAAAGAACTTACAAAGGAGGACGGTCCACGAGGTCCAACACCAACGATATTGGCCGGAAAATGGCTGAAAAATCCGCCGGTCACCGTTTCTTAGATCTGAAATTTGGAAAATTCGCCTACAAATTTGTAGAAAATAACTGAAGGGTTGGAAAGAGGATGGGAAGAGGACTTGGATGTGTAATTTGACGGGTGGACGACGGTGCTATTTTATCGAGCTTGTTGTTTAATGGGCTGCTGTTAACCTGTGTAGAGGGAGAGAGCTAAAGGATATAGGAGGGAGGAGAGAGAATGGGTAATTGAGAGGTCTTAGGTTCAATTCTTGCCAAAGGAGAATTTGAACCACATTATTGCTAGCCCATTGTTAGGGTAAGCCTATCCCCCTCCCCCTTAGAGTAGATAATATCGTTTGCTAGAAAAAAAAACATTTTATTTTATACACTAAGGGGGAGGGGTGGACTAAGCCTTACAATAGGCTAGTAATAATGCGGTTCAAATTTGCCTTTGGCAAGAATCGAATCTAAGACCTTTCACTTAAGTGAAGAGGAATACCACTAGACCGTAGTTTAGATAGTCAAACTAGACTTTTGAAGAAGTTTAAAAGCATTTAAAAAAATTTCGGTAGCTAATTAGAATTTTAAAAGATATTTTTAAAATTTATGCAAATTCAAATATGTCAATTAGAATTTTAGTTGACATTCTTAGAGTCCATGAAAATTTATGTGTATTAACAAATTTAAAGATTTTGTGGGATTATTAAGTTATGAATTTTGATGGTTTATAGTGAATTTGAAGATAGATAGGATGTAACAGCCCGTCCCGGAGATTTCGTACGATGGATGTGAAATGACAAAAATGCCCCTAGGCATTAATTAAGGTATGTGTGTGTATCTAAGTTTGGGAGTTTTGGTTGGTGGCATTTGGACCACACACACACACACATTCACACTCTTTCTCTCTCTCACCCTTGCACTCTCTCTCTATCTCTCAGACCTTCTCTCTCTCTCCCTCTCGGTTTAGTACAGACGGCACCCAAACCCATCTCAAACCGTGCAGATCGAGACTAAGGTAAGCAATTTCATGTTCCTTGTGATACTAGGAAGCTATTAGTGCAAGTTTTAGAACTGGAAACCTTCGATTCATCACGAAACCGTAACCTCCAATTTGTACACTGTTCATGCACAAGTAAAATGTTGTTTTTTAGGGAATTCTAAGTTCATAGGAAGCTTAAGGAGGTCCTTACAAAGCTCGGAGTGCTTCGTTGGAATTATCGAGGCTTTTTCCAGTGAATCCCGGCAAGTTGGGGGTCGAGTCAGGTATGGTTGTGTTCATCTTTGTGAGATCTTCATTTCGGTATAAAGTACGTAGAAAATGGTGCAAAAATGAAGAAGTTATGAAGATTTGAAAATTTTCCAGAAACCGGCGAGAATCGGAGTTTTAGACGACGGCGACCGGTGAGGTTCGCCGGAGAAGAAGAGCGAATATTCCGTCAAGTCTGACGAAATATTCTGACGCTGTCAGGTATCTTTAACGGTTTCTGTTACGTTTTAACGGAATATTCCTAATGGTGTTACTGTTCCGTTACACGTACAGGGCACGTGGCCGCCCATGGCCGGCTCGTCTGGCCGTGCCTTGGCCAGCGCGTGGGTGGTCGGAAAATTTTTCTAAAAGTATGGGGATGTTCGTGAGGTTGTGTAAATCATGATGGTATATTCATGTACCCAATTTGAGCAATGTATGAGAAGTTATTTCTAAGGTTTCGATTATGTGCGTTAATTAACGTTATTTCATTTACTTCTCATATAGGCGAGACCTATCCGGAGGACAAGCGTAGCTAGACTAGGCACGGGGGTTACAACCCGTCTACTTATCAATGAGTGGGCATTTGTTTTTCGTATATACCTATATAAATGAGATTTTTCCCAGAAAATCAGTTTAAGTGAAATGTGATATGAAATGCCATGCAAAGTATCTATTTATTTTATTATGCGTTATGGATTGCTTATATTAATGTTGGTGCTAAGGACGCACAGGTAAGTGGCAGGTAAGTTTATATACTAGTTTATGAGAACGAATGATGTGATGTGATGTGATGTGATACGATTAGAGCTCATAAACCTGCACACTGATATTAGTGCTCCCGCCCAGAGATAGGGGCTCAGTCCTTCACGTGATGTTCACCTGCCGCACTGTATGCTCGCCTTGGATCCAAGTTAGGTGCTCAGTCCTGTCGAATAGACCACTATAGGTGGGTTCGACTCGTAGGTGACCCGCGATTTATCGCTCAGTCTTCACGTGATCGTAGCACTAGAGCATATTAGTTTATATTCAGTGATGTTGTGCAGACCGCTAGAGGTGGTATTGATGTGTGTGCAGGATATATATGATATGATTGAGATATTATGAGCTATATGATATGATGAGATTGTTATGAACTATATACAGCCGAGGGCTGAGATGATATCTAGTATTCAATCACATTCACAAAGTTATGCTTTGGCATTCAGTTATGATACTTTGGCATGCATTCAGTTATGATACTTTGGCATGGCATACATACATTTATACATATTTTCCAGCAGGATTTTGAGAATTATATATATGAGTATATACTTTATTTCTGGGAAATTATACAGGTTTTACGGCGAGGGGTTATAACTTTTGAGAAAAGAAAGGTTTTGAAAAAATTTGTTTCTGACCCACTCAACTTTGTTTTTTCGCCCCTCCAGGTATTAGGTAGTGTTCGTTGGTGGCATACGAGGAGCTCATCGGACGTTCTGACATAATTCACTTATGTAGGACCACCTTCGGGTGTTATTTCTATTTAGTACTTCTGCTTGACTGAACATAGACTTTTATGCTTTGTATTAGTGGAATTCACATTTCTTTTACACTAGTATTGCTAGTGTTTCAGTAATTGATTCATAAATTCTATTCTTTATTGCTTCCGCACTGTGCACATGGTTACGTCACTCTCACGTGACGGCCAGCACGCCCCACTTTTGGGTCGTGGTGTGTCATAGGATGTTTATCAAAGGCCTTAAAACAATCGTACCATTTCCAAAGCTTATTGGGATTTCATTTATCCATTGTTCTAAAAATCTCTGCCTAGAGCCGCCTAGGCGCTAGGCGGCTGGCCACCGTCTCGATTAATGCTAAGGGCGCCTAGACCGCCTAGGCACCCGCCTAAACACTCGCCTAGGTCGCAACTCACTTAGACAGAAAATAGATAACTTTCATTTTGCATTTTGTTTTTTTTCTAATAAATTGTAAGAGACTTGTTGCATACTTAAATGAACACACATTATATCCTTATTTCACATGTTTTCATTATGTTCCAATACTTCATAACATATATGCATTCTATTTTGTAGTTTATGACGAAATTATATATATTTCAAGTATAAGCAGACATTTATTTACACGAAATATGATTGATTTACTTAAATCCGCCTAGTCGCCCGCCTAGCCGCCTAGGCGCTAGGCCCCAGCCCGCCGCCCAACTAGCGCCTAGCGACTTTTAGAACCTTGCATTTATCTCACCACTTCTCTATTGTACATGAATTTCAAAGTCTTGATTCCATATACCATTGTATTTAGGGCACTTAAAATCAAAAATCAAAACCAAAACATGGACCAAACTGGATCGCACCGAATGGTTCAGTTTTTATGGTTTTGAAAGATTTTGGTTTGAAACCGAACCATAATATGAAAAGAAAAAAAAATAGTTTGGTTTTTGCTTTGAACATCTGAAATCGAACTGAAACCAAAATGCACATCCAAAATTGAAAAAAAAAAAAAATTAATTTAATACCAGTATGGACTGCTACTTAGTGCTACGGTCTAGTGGTATTCCTCTTAACAAGTGAAAGGTCTTAGGTTCGATTCTCGCTAAAGGTGAATTTGAACCATATTATTGTTAGCCTATTGTGAGGCTAAACACACCCTTAAGGGTATCGAGTACGTACAACATTGTCGGCGCTTAATACCCAAACCCGAAAGCAGCAAGGGTGACGTTGAAGAATACAACTCCTCCAAAAAGGTTATTTCCATGTCTATATATTTGTGA
The DNA here is from genome assembly GCA_024362995.1 of Heteromeles arbutifolia. Taxonomy (NCBI): domain Eukaryota; kingdom Viridiplantae; phylum Streptophyta; class Magnoliopsida; order Rosales; family Rosaceae; genus Heteromeles; species Heteromeles arbutifolia. The sequence continues at coordinate 24,335,149 of JANCRC010000012.1, forward strand.
ATCCATTTCTGTCAGATTCATTCAATTCCATACTCACTCTCTGTTCATATCCTTCACAACATATTGTGATCGATAGTCTAAGCGACATCTATTTTTGATCATGTGAACTACCCAATTTCTATCATTGGCCTTAAAGCCTGATTTTCATGTATCATAACAATTTGCCCAATTTTCATCCGAGGAAGTCTCGAACTACAATTGAGACTTCCTCTTCATCAAGCAACGAATCCAACAACATTCTTACTAAGTTTCAACTTGAGAAGAAATTAGGGAAGACGATGTTGGTGGATAAGGAAAATATTAAACCAGTTTTGATTGAAAGTTCAGAATCTTCATCTGAGAATTTTCTTGCAGAACCCAAAACTCACAAAAACACCCAAACGTTCAAACATTATAGCCTGTTTGAAATCGCATCCTACAACCCATTTGAACTTAGGCCTGAATTAACTCAATAATTCAAACTATACTCCCATTCCCCAACACCGTTTCGTTTGATAGAGAACAACAACAATAAAAAATTTCAGCATTCAAATTCATCAAGTTCACTACCAAAATATAATTACCATTATTAAAATTTGAATGAATTACATCCAGAGGGTTTATTAAGTGCTTTTAGAACCTCGGAAAACCCATTGCAGTCGGCATTGTTGGCTGTAAAAACCGAATCTGCACAAGAAATTGAAACTACAAGTGATGATCGATTTCCTACACATTGGTCACCAAGCCCAAAGGATTTACCTGCACCATCAAGTCTGACTCCAAGTTGCTCTCAGATTACGACAAATCCAAATTTGAACTCGCGACTTTCAGCTTGAAAAATCAGCACTTCACACCACCGCTGTGGTCTCATCCTCAAGGCGTGGTCTCAAGATCTCGCAGGAAACATCCAACGTAGGAAGCCTCGTGGTTTCCCACCGTGGTCACATCCTCCAGCCGTTCCATCGTGGTCTCGTGGCAATACCCAGTGCCGACAACACCATTATGCTTCAAGGAGAATTGTCTCCGCAGTTTGAGATTATCCACTAGGCTGCGGTTCAAAGTTTTTCCAGAGAAAGCAATGAGAGGAACCTGTTTTTTCCAGAGGAATTTCTTCAAAAAGAAAGAAGAAGAATTTGTTTTGGGGGAGGCTTCACGTGGGAAACAAATACAAAATAAGGGATTTTTTTGGTTCTGACTTCTGAGCACGGTGATAGTTCACGTGCAAAAGCAAGGTGCAATAATAAGGATTATTGTCCATCGTAAAGCCAAGTCAACAAATTCTTTGAAGTGGGCTCTTCTCTGTCCCAAATTTGGGACAGCAGCAATTGGAACCCTTTGCTACTCGTTTGGGTGTTACGATCAAACCAAATTAAGGTTTTATTAATTCCGTTTACCCTAATAATTTTACTCATAAGGTTGATTTGTGGAATGCTTCAAATAACAGTCACAAAGACCAAAATTGGAAGCAAAGGTTTAAATTTAGGGATCCAAGAGTTAGAGTGCTCAATCATTTGGATCAATATAATACTCATTATGGTTTTATATATCCTGATTTGGCACAAAGAGAAATTTCAACTGCAAGAAATTTAAGGAGACCAAGCCCACTGAGAATTGAAAGAGAATCCACTAGACGAGAAGAGACTGCTTTTGTGCACGAATATAAAGAACGAACATGACTGGCCAAGTAGACAAGCAAGAAATTGATGAGCCTTTTATCGACGTGATTGCCTGAACAAGTACTCGTCTTTCACTGATTGGACAAAGCCTCTATGAGTGCGTGCGGTATCTGCTACTAAAAATAAATAAGTTTCTATTTTTTTTAGTCTTTAATTTATTAAGAATATTAAGTATTTGTGGCTTGTAATAATTAAAAGTACACTAGTAGTAATTGTAATTGTATTTGTATTTGATTTTTAATTAAGTATTGTGTTTGTTTTGCAATTTTCTAAGATATGGCAACTAAATCTTCCAAATCCAAAGTTTTTAAAATAGATAGATTGAACAATGTTAATTATCGAATATGGAAGAGAATGATCACTTATCTTTTAACCCATGACAATACTTCGTACATTATCAAAGACGAGAGACCCCATGGGCCCTCTCAAGTTTATAATAAATGGGTGGAAGATAATGAGTTGGCCAAGGCCACAATTTTCAATTATATGGAAGATAAATTAATACCTATCTATGAAGAATATGATTCCGTGACATACCCCAACCTAGAATATCCACTAGGACTCCGAATCAAGCTGTGCTGGCCGACATCTGGAAGGTGACGAAGCCATAAAGTGTAGTAATGTGGAAAATGTGAATAAATTCAAACCTAAACGTGCCTAATCTGAAGAGTGCGCGGGTGAGCGGAATTGAACCCGTTTTACACGTGATGTCAAAGCATAAGACAATATAGTAATTAGGATGAGGGTTATACCACTAAAGATAATCATCTCCTGAGATTTGCCCGAATCCTTGTTTACAAGTAAGCACAGCTACTAAACCTGGAGGGGCAAAAAACAAAGTTAAGTAGGTCAGCAAAACAACATTTGTAAGAAAACCTTTATTTTTGAACATAGTAACCCCTTGCTGTAAAACAAGTATAGTTTCCGTAAAACATACTACGTAAGTACGTAACAAAAGTACAATAGCAATATAACCAAAATTATGCCAAGTCATGATATATCAAATGTTGCAGTAATATAATCATGTGATAATCAAGTATAACTAAGTGATCATCCATCTAAGCTGACACACGAGTTCATACAGATAATTTCTAACACGAACAGGACTGGTGTAATCAATACGCTTTAGTACTACGATCATGTGAAGGCTGGTGCAGACGCACGGTCACATACGAGTCTGGATTGCCTAATGCAATCTGTACGACAGGACTCGCACCTAACCTGGATCCAAGGCGAGCGAACGGTGCATATGTGAACATATACATGAAGGACTGGCCCTGGCCTTGGGGCGAGTACTAACACTGGGTGTAGCAAGATGAGCATGTACAAATATGTATGAATGTGTTGACCCTAAAAACTACCAAGCCTACGTGGCGCGCAGGCCGAGTAACTAATAAGCTAACTACGTCATTCGGTTGAGTGCAGGGCGTGCCAACTCGTCGGCCGAGCTCGGCCGAGGAGTAAAATTTGTTGATGTTGCGTTGGTCGCGCTGCTGACTTCTGCGTCTCGCGATTGCGGCCGAGGAAGGAACAATTCTCGGCCTTCGGGTTCTAGAGCCTGAAGACAAGGCTGCTAATTTGCGAATTTCAATATCAAATTCGGCTGTCAATGCCGAATGTAGTAACCTGGTAACACCTCACTTCGCCGAGAAGGCTAATGAGATGACCTCTGCCAATAAGGATTCGAAAATCCTTCTCGACCGAGACTTGGATAGGTAACCAGTCGGCCTCTTCGCAGTGTTGTTTATCCAAACTGAAGGTGCTCCGCGGTCGGCTGATTCTACGGCGATAGTGCTGTTTATCCAAACTGAAGATACCACCGGTTGCCTTCACAGTGCTGTTTATCCAAACTGAAGATGTGTTGGCGAAAAGGAAAATAAAAATCTCAAGGTTGTTGAGAGGTTTCGCTTAGAGCGAGGGTTTGCGCAGGGCAGATTTGTGTGTTGAGTTGGAGAGGGCTTGAATGGTGCGACTGCCTCTGTATTTATAGTGGCTGTATATCTGCGAGCAGCCTGATGATAATATTGTAGAGTCCAACTTCAAACTCCTATTGACGTGACTTGACTTCCAAGGGATTGTATTTTATTTTTGGTGATGTGGCTCTACCACATGCTTTCCTCCATCCACACGCAACCAAAGCAAAACACCTTCCTATGACATTTCAGTATTGCACGGCACCATTTCAAATAATCTCCCACGTGGAGACCATTAACAAGGCTCCATTTTCCATGCCGTCTTATCCATGCACCATTTGCAAATCAATTGCAAATCCTTATCCGCCATTATCATAAAAAGCTCCATTCTCCATTATCATGAATTGCTTGCCGCGTGAGTCGTATCAAACATCCCAAACCCGTTTGAACTGTACTAAATGTCAGCAATATGATTTTCTTCATCCTTTATCTTTTAAACAACCAGCTGGATATAGCTAAACTTAGATAATCTAATATATATTAAGAAACAATATTATGATTAAAACCACAATATTATTCCCTAATCGAAAATTATCTCAACCACTCTATCATCCAACGGTCTAGAACTTTACTCATCTGATGGCCTTGATTGCATGGGCCAATAGCGTAAATTTGGGTCTAAACAGAATGTCATGACAGTAATATCCCAACCATATAGCAGCATTTATCACATTTAATATCAGAATAACGATACTTGGCAATATAAGCGTAAAATGAAGTACGCATTTATGGAAACTATAACTATGTATAGGTCTAAAAACAAACTGCCCACTCACAGATACGCAATCGAAACGAAGTCTCCGAGCCTTGCTTGACCCCGTACATCCTCGGGATATGTTTCCCCTATATGTGAAATTACTAATTAACTTAGTTTAATAACACATAAACGGAAACTTAAAGAAAACCTCCGTAGATCGCCCAAACATAAGGTTTGAATATACGAAATCGATCTACTTGATGTCACGGACCTACCCAAAATTTCCAGAAATATCTTTGGACACCGGACGCGCCCTCACGTGCCTGCCACAAGTGGCTACAGAGGCAGCCATGTGCCCACGCGCCAAGCATAGGTGCACAACCCGCGCGTGCCCACGCGCTTGTGAGTACAGATGTACTCGCTTTCTTCACGAGTTCCTACATTTTGCAGGTTGAAGGTCCAACTTCCAGAGGTCCTAACGAGCTCGATTCTCAACCAAAAACAATTCTGCAAAGACCAAATTAAATCCAGGAATGTAATGAATTGATCCATGTTCACAAAAAAGTTCAAATGTGGTCCGTGTTGTCCAGGAATTTGGCCCGAAAGTGGCCAAATGGCCACGGTCAAAAATTTCCAGAAACCAAGATTTTTCATCCCAACTTTGAAGGCTGATTTCTAGTTCGAAACTTAACCATTTCTAATGTTCTACCTATATAGTTGAAGCTTGAAATGAGGAGAACAAGATCATACCAAAATCAAGGCTCAATGGAGGTCGAGCACGAAAGGAAAATGGATGTGAAAGTGGCTCGACGGCCATGGTTTCTTTCTTCCAAAATCTGGGGAAAACTCTACCCCGAGATTCGATTTGCAATTTAAACCACCCATAAACTCCTTAATTAAGACTATAACAACATCAGATGATCAAAACAAGAGAGCTTTGAGATACAAGGGTTCCAAAGTTACCTTGGTTGTGTACGGTGGAAGGTTGCCACGAAAATGGCAAAAGGAGGTGATGGATGGTCTTCTTTATGTCCCTAATTTTACGATTTTATGAAATTTAAAAGCGTGAATTGATGAAAATGCCCTACAGACGAGGGTGTTGACTTTTGTTGACCAACGTGTTGGGAGACATATGAAACATCCTTGTAACGTTTTCCCGAAGTACTCAGCATTACAAAAGCGCGGGCGTAGGCAGAATCGAAATCAGAGCTACGGTTAAAATTTTACGAATCATCGAATAAAATTAATCATTTGTTGCACAAAACTCGAAGATAAGAAGAATAAGATATATGTACGTAACGCAGAAATCAAGTTAGAGAGGTTGCATCAAAAAGGGGAAATGCCGCTCCGTCGCTATTCGGAGTGTATTATTCCTTTCTCGTGCCTTTCTTCTTCAGTACAATATTATAATATAATAGTTTTCACAAAAACAAAACATCGAAAATATTTATATGTACTAACGTCCTGTCAAAAATAGATATATATAACAACATAAAGTTAAAGTAGTAGTAATGATACTAAAACTGAACATAGGGTTTTTCTACTACGCAACTCGGGTGTTGCTTAGTCCAAAAGTAAGTACGTAGTACCCTTGGGTCGAGCCCAAGTAATAGATAGGTAAAGACAACAATTACATAAGTACTAACGTAAAACAACCTACCTATTTACTTGCTTAACGAAACCAACGAATAAGTTATTGATATTACGGTTTGCAACCTGTAATGCTGACAACTCACCATTGTCACGATATGTAAGTTACAAATTCCTGAGGGTGCAATATTACCATTATACCCCCTGTTGGAAAATACACAAATAACGTCTGGTTAAGCCTCTACCGTGCGCACGCACTACCCCCCCTTGGATAATAACAACAATAAGATAACATTTTTATAATTTGAACTTTCACAATTGAACACTTGTTCGAAAAACTCCTTTGTCAAACAAGTACTAAACAAAGAATCTCCATACTACGTCTTAAACGTGTCATAACCAAGACCTAAAATTGTAACCGTAGTTACAAGTAGTTCTAACAGAAATAAGTGTCTAACACGATCATGCTACAACTATAGGGCAGATAAACGTAACACACCACGTAAGTCCGGGTAAATCGCTTAGACTAGCCATTAGTCTGAGGGTGAAATGTAGTCGTTGACAAAATTTACTACACATGGCCTTCAAGAAGACTTCCCCAATATTTGGTAGTAAAACTCGCATTACAATAAGATACAATAGTGGCACACCTACCATGTAGTCGAGCCAACGTTGTCCGCAACGCCTTAGCAAGCAAATTCAAAGTTAAGTTCTCTCAAACTTAGTGAGAAAGTAACTAAGTCGAGAAGGCTAGAAGAATACTCGAGAATGTGAGGATCAAAGCAAGTCCATCAAATATAGGGTATGAGAAGACTGGATAGAATGCATAACATTTCGAGATATTCAATCACCATGGTAAAGATTCGTTCAATTGAGCATTTGCTGAGTGATTGAGAAATTAATGGTCACGACTGCACTTCTAACATCAACGGTTCTTCTAGACAGTGCATGTGCATCAATGCAATACGGAGTGCAATAGGGTAGACAAGTACCCAAGGTTGAATGGAATGCCTTTCAGTACAGAGGGGTAAAAATGAAATTACCATCAGAGTAGGTATTGATTGAAACGTCAGAAGGTCCGATAGATTCAAGACTGGGCAATTTACCAAGAGGTGTAAATTGATGTCCATTTGGACCAACGTAAAGCATTGTCAAGTCAATTGATAATCACCGTACATCACCAAAATCTCCACATGTACAGGAAACTTGTACTAGAAGCGTATGGCGATATTTTCCTATCTCAACTCAGATACAGGAAGTGATTATAACCATTTGAATGATTCTTAATCACTTGTAAGTATCGTCAAATCATAGCTTGTGAATTCCAAATAGGATGAGATAAGACAAGCAAAAGACGTTCAAGGGTAGATGGATCTTTTGTTGCTATAGAAGTAACTACGTTTGCACAATTAAGGTAAAACACGATAGTGCACTCGTAGACGTTGGTTTAGTTCTTCCAACATCGCTGGCAGAAATTTAGCTCTTTCCCAACGAAACTGTACTCGAGAAATTTGTGAGGTTGGTGAAGATTTTGAACATATGTCTCCACTGAGAGGTGTCATTAGCTTTCCAATAAACATAATAACTGTTGGCTCTAGATCATGAAGAAGGTGGTTCGTTTCAAACGGTTCTAAACGTTGGAAAATAAAAGTGATACTCCGTCATGCTGTCTCTGCACAGCCGAAACATCTAAAGAATACGTCACACTGGATTTCGAAATGATTAGAGTCAACAAAAGGTGTAAAACAAGGATAAAGTGAGACCACACTTCAGTTGTCCAAAACTTTACTCATTTTCAACAAACCAACCTAAAATTAACTTTGCTCGGTTATAAGTGAAGAAAAACACTGTAGTCGAGAAGATCGGTAACAGTTTGTCGATAAATCGACAAGATGAAAGATATCTCATCTTCGCAATGCTTTGCGAGAATTTCAACCTTCTTCCCCTAAACGCTTTTGGAAAAGAAAAGAATGTCGTTTACCGTGATCATGTCTCCCAAGAAAGTACCAACGTAATTGAGAGGATGGTATAAGGCTGAAATTGAGAAGAGAGTTGTTAGTAAGACTACTTCGAATTTCGTTAGGCTATGAAGGAACTCTCGGTTTCCAAAATTTAATAGAAGAGAGCAACAACTCGAAGTAGGACTAACAGTTTTAGTCGTCAACCGACTGAGTTGTTGAAGTCTAGGTACGACTCTAGGGTTTGACCTTTCACCTTGTGAATAGGTTTAAGGTTCCCTGGGTAAGGTATTTGGTTGGATAGGCGACAAGGGCCATCCATAAAATTTACGTGTCTTCTTCTCTTAAAGATGCAGTTGTAGTTCGAAAAGACGCAAGGAAGAATTGGTATAGTACATAAAATGGATCGAGGTGTACCTCACCTCACTAATTGGTGATGGCTCCATAAGGAATTGGAGAAATGACACCAAAGGTACACGTCCTCGGATTGTATGGTACTGCTTCTTTTCTCTATGCCTCATGCTACAAGGTCTTCGTAAGCCTCTCAAACTCATTCCGCTCCTACATTGGGAAAATTGTTTAAGCTTCGACTCCGCTATCTGCCTGTGAAAGTGGTCAGAAAAATGACTGGTCAAAGAAGTTCCGGTTACCGAAATAGGTGGTGTGGTTAGTACAACCACAAGCTTACTGTTCTAATGCAAAGCTTGCTCCTAAGCTTCCACGATTCTAGTTTCTTCGGCTCAAGTAGCCACTGTTAATCAGTCTATCAGTAGCACCGCTAATTAATGAGCTTAAGATATTTTAATATTGTACGTTACCCTGAAACTGTGAACTGGCATTCTAGCATAAAAATATCACTCCCAGATACTAGCACCTGTGTCCGGTATCAGAAATCATACCACCGAATACTGGTTAACGGTCTATGGATATTGGACAGTATTGTCAATTAGTAGTGCCACCGTAGGCTGATTACGAGTTAGAGCCCGTTCGGGTAGAAAGTTTCGGGAGATTGGAAAGGAACTGGTCAAGTGAAGTAGTTCGTTGATTCTAAGGGGATTTGATTACTGTTTTTGGGAGTTCTGTTACTCCCAGGATATGACAACTCATACCTTTAAGCCTATACTCACCCAAAATATGAGTACAACATCAAAATGGAAGTCTGGGAATTGGTGTTGGTTGGAAAGTCCTATGGCTGGAAAAGATCTTGCTAGAGATCTACTTTGAAAAGGACTTTATCGGGAGTTGATCTTCCTCCTGAAGATCCAGCATGAACACCAGGTTGTCGCTTCAGACATTTCTAGAATCTTAACGAAGTAACCTTCGTAGGAATTCTAAGAGATGGTATACTAATACGTGCTACCAAAGAAACAAAACCATTTCTTGTTTCCTATCTCAAAGGGTTGGTAAAAATGGTGGAAGAAAAAGGATAGGATTTATCGGTAAATCCTTAGTGATACTCAACCTTTGATGCATTAGCCTGGCTGAGGGGCTAGCAACTCGTTCTCCAAAACAGAAATTCCTTGGTAGGAAGATTCGTCGTTTAAAGTCCAGGAGAAATTTCCAAAATGCTTTTCTAAAATGACGACAAGTAGTCTAAAGTACCCAAAACTTAGGGCAAATTAACACGTTTTTCGTGCTCAACGAGGTGGCAAGATTCGAAAATTAGGTTCAAGAACCAAGAATCGTTACATCATACATGTGATGAATGCAATACTGCCCAAACTTATGCTCTGATATCAAACTGACACACCCCGACCTGGATTATCCACTAAGACTCCGAATCGAGCTGTACTGGGCAACACTTGGAGGGTGACGAAGCCATAAAGTGTAGTAATGTGGAAAATGAGAATAAATTTAAACGTAAAAGTGCCTAATCTAAAGAGTGTGCGGGTGAGCGGGATTGAAACCGTTTCACACGTGATGTTAGAGCATAAGACAATATAGTAATTAGGATAAAGGTTATACCACTGAAGATAAACATCTCCTGAGATTTCCTAGAATCCTTGTTTACAAGTAAGCACGGCTACTAAACTTGGAGGGGCAAAAAACAAAGTTGAGTGGGTCAGCAAAACAACATTTGTAAGAAAACCTTTATTTTCGAACATAGTAACCCCTCGCTGTAAAACAAGTATAGTTTCCGTAAAACATACTACGTAAATATGTAACAAAAGTACAACAACAATATAACCAGAATTATGCCAAGTCATGATATATCAAATGCCGCAGTAATTTAATCATGTGATAATCAAGTATAACTAAGTGCTCATCCATCTAAGCTGACACACGAGTTCGTACAGATAATTTCTCACACGAACAGGACTGGGTGTAATCAATACGCTTTGGTACTACGATCACGTGAAGGCTAGTGAGAAACACGGTCACATACGAGTCGGGATTGCCTAATGCAATCTGTACAACAAGACTGGCACCTAACTTGGATCCAAGGCGTGCGGATGTGAACATACACGTGAAGGACTGGCCATGGCCTGGGGCTAGTACTAACACCGGGTGCAGCAAGATGAGCATGTACAAATATGTATGAATGTCATGATAGTAATATCCCAGCCATATAGCAGCATTTATCACATTTAATATCACAATAACGATACTTGGCAATATAAGCGTAAAATGAAGTAAATACGCATTTATGGAAACTATAACTATGTATAGGTATAAAAACAAACTGCCCACTCACAGATACGCAATCGAAACGAAGTCTCCGAGCCTTGCTTGACCCCGTACGTCATCGGGATATGTTTCCCCTATATGTCAAATTACTAATTAACTTGGTTTAATAATACATAAATTGAAAATTAAATAAAACCGCTGTAGATTGCCCAAACATAAGGTTTGAATATACGAAATCAATCTACTCGACGTCACAGACCTACCCAAATTTTCAGAAACATCTTCGGACACCGGACGCGCCTTTACGCACCGGCCACAGGTGGCTGCACAGGCATCCACGTGCCGAGCAAATGGGAGCTACCCACGCGCTTGCGAGTATAGTTGTACTCCCCTTCGTCACAGGTTCCTGTGTTTTGCAGGTTGAAGGTCCAACTTTCAGAGCTCCTAACGAGCTCGATTCTCAACCAAAAACAATACTACAATGACCAAATTAAAGCTAGCAATGTAAAGAATCGATCGATATTCATAAAAAGTTCAAATGCGGTCCGTGTTGTCCAAGAATTTGGCCTGAAAGTGGCCAAATGGCCACGGTCAAAAATTCCGGAAACCAAGATTTTTCATCCCAACTTTGAAGGCTAATTTCTAGTTCAAAACTTAACCATTTCTAATGTTCTACCTATGTAGTTGAAGCTTGTAATGAGGAGAACAAGATCATACCAAAATCAAGCCTCCATGGAGGTCGAACAAGAATGAAAAATGGATATGAAAGTAGCTCGACGACCATGGTTTCTTTCTTCCAAAATCTGGGGAAAACTCTTCCCCGAGATTCGATTTGCAATTTAAACCACCCATAAACCCCCTAATTAAGACTAGAACAACATCAGCAGATCAAAATAAGAGAGATTTGAGATCCAAGGGTTCCAAAATTACCTTGGTTGTGTACTGTGGAAGGTTGCCATGAAAATGGCAAAATGAGGTGATGGCTGGTCTTCTTCCTGGCCTGGTGTACAAGTGTTGAAGTTTTGCTTCCATTATGCCTCAGGTTCAAAGGCTAGTATTCGTTGAGATGGTGAGTTTGATGATGATCAAGCATGTGTATGTGTATGTTTGCAGAGAAGGAGAGTGAGGTCTCAGTTTACAGAGAGAAAATGAAGAAGAGAAAGAGAGGAAAGGAAAAGTTTTGATCGGTTGACTGTAAGTGTGGGTGAAGAAATTTGATTGGGCGCATGATTGACAAGTGGGAAGTGGCCCAAGAAGGAGGGAGAGTTGACAAGATTTGGAAAATGGGAAGAAAAGGCACGGGGGAGTGGTGGAGGTATGAGGCGTGGGCCCCACATGTGTCACAAAGCAACATTTTAAAATACCTCTAACATGGAATTACCCATTTACCTTTGATATTCGATGCTTCATAAAATTTTAACCGTAGCTCCGATTTCGATTATGGCTACGCTCACGCGTTTGTAACGTTGAGTATTTCGGGAAAACGTTAAACTGATGTTTCATACGTCTCCCAATAAGCTGGTCAACAAAAGTCAACACCCTCATCTCTAGGGCATTTTGGTCAATTCACGCTTTTAAAATTGATAAAATCGTAAAATTAGGGACGGGCTGTCACATTTCGCCAAAGAAATCATGGATTTACTCGAAAAGAAATATGTCCCTAAATCTCAAACATCCATTTAGTTATTGCTTGAGAAATAAAAGGGGACAAAAATGGAGGATACTAATTTTATGGTCGATCATATTACCAAAATGGAGGTAATGGCAACGGACTTACCCAATGCTGGCCATCCAGTTTTCGATAAAATTCAAGTTAGTGTTCTTCTTGGTAGCCTCCCAAATTCTTTGTGAAAATGTAGTTACTTCCAAGACTTATGGTCAAGTGGAATTAATGATGAATACATTGCTTGCAATGTTGGCTATTGAAGAAGTTCGTAAAAATTATAAGAAAAATGAGATTGGACAAGGCAGAACCAACCTCCTCATAGTGGAAAATTCTCATAAAAACAAGTAACACATGCACAAGTCATATAGTAGTAACAAGCGCCCAAACTTGAAAAATTTTGGACACCGCAAGCAGAACAAGTTCAAAGGAAAGGAGAGTGCATGTTACAATTGTGGAGAGACTGGTCACTATAGGTACAACTGCCCAAAATGACGTAAGAACAACGAAAATACTAAAGAATTGATTTTCGCTGTCTTTGAAGGAGTCATTGCTAAGGATCAAGGACAATGATGGATAGACTCAGAAGCAACTCGTCATGTCTGCAAGGACAAAAGTTGCTTCATCAACTTCAAGGAGAAAGCACTAGGAGAACAGTCTTGGTTAAAGGAGATTGCAAGATCAACAATAGTAAATCTACCATTATGCTTAAAAATGTTCTGTTTGCACCAAATAATAGGAGGAATCTTGTCTCTGTCTCTGTCCTAGAAAAGAAAGGTTTTGAGACAAGGTTCATGAATAGAGCTGTCACTATTGGGAAAAAGGGTTATATTTATGTAAGGGGAATAAGAGTTGATGATATGTACTCAGTTTGTATTAATAAAAGTATTTCTTCCGAGTATGCCTTTGTCTCTACTATTCAAAATTTATCATATGTATGGCATTTACATTTAGTTCACATAAATAAAAATAAAATGATACACATGAGTAAAAAATGGAATATTGTCTCAAGTAAATGCACATGATTTTGATACATGTGAATCATGTATTAAGGAAAAATGACTAGAAAATCATTTTCTAAACATTGGACTTCTACAAATGTACCTGAGATAGTACATACATATTTATGTGGACCAATGAGAACTAAAACCCATAGAGGAATGAAATATTTTGTGACTTTCATCGATTATTATTCTCACTATGGACACGTCTACTTCTTGAAGCATAAAAATGATGCCTTAGACAAATTAAAAGTGTTCAAGGTAGAAGTAGAAAACCAATTAGGAAGATCTATAAAGACCCTTAATAGTGATAGAGGAGGAGAATTTGAAGCCTTTATTGATTTCTGCAAAGAGAATGTTATAATGCATAATTATACTATGCCACACTGCAATAAAATGGAATTGCAGAAAGAAGAAATTGAACTCTAACGGATATGATGCGATCTATGATCTCTTACCTCTATATTTTTGGGGTGAAGATTTGTCTACTATAGCATATATATTCAATAGAGTTCATACAAAGGTGAAGACACTGACTCCATTTGAATTATGGCATGGCGGAAACCCAATTTATTAAACTTAAAAGTTTGGGGTTGTTAGACACATGTTTGATAGGGGCATATTTATGCATCTTAGTTAGCTTATTCTTGTGCATTTATGTTGTTTTTCCTTAGTTAAAGTAGTTTTTAACCTAGTTTGATGTATTTTCAGGTTCTAAGGGCAAAGTATGCAAAAGGATGCATTTTGGAGCATTTTAGAGCAAATCTGGGCTTGGAATGGATAGCACAAGCAGTGGGCAAGAAGATGGACGAATTTGGAGTCCAAATGGAGTTAGGAATATGTTTCAAGGTTGGAGAAATAAATTCAAATCATTGAAGATAAGGAATCAGCTCAAAAGAAGGAGAATTATCCAAAACATTATCCAAAACAACCTTATCTTATCTTATCTTATCCAATCCTTATCCTATCTTAACTAACCTTATCCTATCCTAATCCTTTTCTAACTCAATTCCTGGTACAATGAGGGCTTATTTTCTGATTAGGGGACATTTAATTTAGGATTCTAGGAACCCTAAGTCCATGCCGCACCTAGCCTTCTAGAAAACCTGATTTCCTTGCCTTGCAAGGCTTTCTAGAAGCCTTATCCCTCCTTATCCAAATCTGTCACACCTTAGGCCCTTTCCCATTAGAAATCTGATTGTTTTGAATCTATTTCTGGATGGATTTGGCTTTCTAGAAGTCCTAATCTGATTCACCTAGGGTTTTGGGTGCCTATATATATATTTCTCCACCCTTTGTCGTACACACCACCCTCCATATACATCATTCACGCCAGAAATCATCCACCATTCTCTGCCGCACCCTTCCTTCACCATTCTCCATAGTTTCTGACCTAATTCACTACCTGCCGCACCATACATCCATCCTAGCCAATAACCCAGCCTTCTACACCATTCATAACCCCCAAAATCTATCCCTAGACCTTGTGCCGCAGCAAAGAGGAGGAGAATGAGCCTTGGACGTGCATGCCATTCAAGTTTGAATTGCTGGAAGTTTTAGGTGTTTCCTTTCGTTTGATTTCAATGTTTAAATTCAATACTCTTTGTTCTGTGAGTATGAGGAACTAAACCCCCTCTGGCTAGGGGGGGATTCGAAACCATGTTTATGCTTGCTATATGACTTGATTACTTCTAGTTGTGATTCATAAATTGTGATTTCAATTTACTTATCTATTTGAATTAAACTGATTTGTGTATGTTGGTTGAGAGTGCATGCTTAATTGTCATGCATAAATCTAATGCTAGGATATAAGGAAGTTTCACCTAATCGTTTCAGAATTATATTCACAAGTAGTAAAGGTTGATGATCTCAATTGTGTTAAGTAAATTCTTGGCATAAGTTTCATGCAATTCATAGTAACGAATGCCTCGTCAATGCTTATGGTTTTCATAGAACTTAATGATTCTTGCTTGTATCTCTATTATGCAATTCATATAGGGAACTTGTGAGGAATGCTTTGGGTTGTCGTATGCAATCATCCAATTCAATAACTTTAGGAAAATCTGAGGGTTAATTAGTGCAATTCACGGTTAATCTGGGGCGTTGAGGATTCATGGTTTATTGAAAAGCAACTGGAAATCGTTTTGTATGCAAGTGTGACATGTGTGGAGAGGAACCCCTTGGCTAGCCTTCCATCCATTCACTTTAACAAATTCGTTTTAAAATCTGTTTTGTTTTACAAAGTTTATGTTTTGTTTTTAAATTTGTCAAAACCAATCCCCCTTTATTTTGAAGTGTCAAATTAGTTAGAAATCAATTTAGTTTGTGTTTTTAAGTGTCTTGAGTCAAGTTATAAACTGTTTTCGTCCAAATTATTCCTTAGTGCTCAAAACTGCCCAGAAAGTGGTTTTAAGATAGTTTTGAGTGTTTGTTTGCTGTTTTGAGTCTTTTGGTTTGTTTTAGTGTTTTAGAGTTTAGTTTTGCATTCTTTGAGCTAATTTAGTGTTTTAACTTTGTTTTAAGTTTTTGAGTCAGTTTTGCAGTGATTTAGCAATCCCTCCTAATCCCCAGCCTAGAACGATCCCTACTTACATACTTTGCTACAATTGATAAAAATAGGGTTTAATTTGTGTGCTTATATATTTTGCATCAATGTTCTCATTCCAAAGCCATTAAGAGATAAAGTACAAGAAAAAACTTTGGATTGTAAATTCATAGGATATCCTGATAATAGCGTCAGATATAGGTTTATCATCTTGAGAAAGCATTGATTGAAAGTTAAGGTGCTACTTTTATTGAAACTACTGATTTGGTTCATCCAATACAAGAATTGAAATCTTTGGGGGAAGAAGAAAGTTCTCATATGGAAGATCAAGATTTCCATATTGATTTAGACCTGTCTCAGGATCATGACATTGACAATGATCAAGTGGGAGACATAAACATGGGTGATCGCAATATTATCATTGAAGATATAAATAGTGGGAGAAGTGATCAAATTAGAGGGAGTAAAAGAAAAAGGGAACCATCTAGAAGATTGAAAGATCACTTTGTTTTCAATCTTGAGGAGGTAGATCATTCAGTGGGAGATCCAGAACCAAGGAATTATGAAGAAGCAATGGATAGTTTTGAATCTGAACAATGGCAACAAACCATGAATGAAGAACTAGATTCCATAAAGAAAAATGAAGTTTGGGAGTTGGTTGATCAACCTGATGGAAGAATGCCCATCGGTTGTACGTGGGTACTTCATAAGAAGTACAAATCAGATGGTACCCTGGATAAGTTTAAGGCTTGACTTATAGCTAAGGGTTATACTCATGAACCCGGCATAGATTTTGTGGACACTTACTTTCCAGTTGCAAAGTTTACATCCATTCGGATTCTTATGGCAATTATTGCGAGAATGGATTTAGAACTTCATCAGTTAAATGTCAAAACAACATTCTTAAATGGAGATTTGAAGGAAGACATCTATATGATTCAACCTGAAGGATATCATGTCAAAGGACATGAAAAAAAGGTCTATATATTAAGAAAGTCATTGTACGACCTTGAACAATCATCAAGACAATGGTATTTAAAGTTCCACCAAGCCATTATGGAAATGGGCTATAAAATAAATCCATTGGATCATTGTGTTTTGCTCTTGGGAGTGCCAAGATAATATTCTGTATGTTGTCATTATATGTCACTATTCTAAAAATCCCCTCCTAGCGCCGCTTGCGCCTAGGCGCTAGGCGGTTGGCCACTGCTCCGATTAATGCCTAGGTGTTTGAAAATTGAGGCGCCCACCTAGACCACCTAGACACCCGCCTAGCCCGTCCAGACCAACCTAGGTTGCGACTCACTTAGACGGAAAATAGATAACTTTCATTTTGCATTTTATTTTTTTCAATAAATTGTAAGAGACTTGTTGAATACTTAAATGAATACACATTATATGCATGTTCCCAATGTTTACATTATGTTCCAATACTTCCTAATATATATATCATTCTATTTTGTAGTTTATAATGAAATTATATATATGTTAAGTATAAACAGACACTTATTTACACAAAATATAATAGATTTACTTAAATCGGCCTAGTTCGCGTAGGTGCCCGCCCAGGCCCCACCTAGGTGCTAGACTCCAGCTCACCGCTCGCCTAGCGCCTAGCATCGTTTAGAACCTTGCTATATGTAGATGACATCTTACTTACAGCTAACTTTATAGATATGATTGAAACGAAATGAAAGATATGGGAGAAGCATCTTATGTTCTAGGAATTAAAATTAATAGGGATAGAGATGCCAAAATGCTCTATTTGGATCAACAAAATTATCTGGATAAAATATTTAAAAGATTTAATATGCAAGATTGCAAGCCAGTTAGTACACCTGTTTGTAAAGAAATGATTCTTTCCAAAAATATGTGTCCAGTACATAAGCAAGACATCATTGATATGCAAAATATTATGTATGCCCAAGCAGTTAGAAGTTTGATGTATGCTATAACCAACATAAGACCTAGCATATGTCATGCAGTTGGAATGGCAAGTAGATATCAATCCAACCCCGGAAAGCAACATTGGATGTCAGTAAAGAGAATTATCAGATTTCTAAAAGCACCTAAGATATGAAACTTTGTTTCGGATTAAATGATCTAGAATTAGTTTGTTATTGCGATGCAGATTTTGCAGGCAACTTGGATGACAAAAGGTTAACACGTGGTAACATTGTCTTGTTCGGTGGAACGGTTATTTCTTGGTAAAGTAAGAAATAGGGCTGTGTTACAAAGTCTACCATGGAAGCAGCATATATATCTTGTAGTATCGCGGTAAGTACTGTAGTATGGGCTAAACGATTTATCGATAATTTGAATATAAGAACACCTAAAGAGCCCGTTAATGTGTTTTGTGATAATAAAATCCGCCATCTTTCTGATAAAGAGTAGAGCAAATAGTTCCAAAAGAAAACACATTGATATTAAATATCACTATATACAAGATATAGTGGAGAGAGGAGAGGCAAATGTCGACTACCTACCCTCCGAAGAGATGGTGGCCGATTTGATGACCAAGGCATTGTCTCTGGAAAAATTCAGAGAGCATATGACTACAACGGGTTTGCAAAACATCTAGATGTGTTGAAGTGTGAGACGTGCGGTGGGCATCATTGAATGGCTTAAGGGATGCTAGAAATATGGACAAGTAGATGCAACTTTATCTGGCTCTTTAGTACTTGGTCGGTTAAAGATAGAGGGCATTAGTGAGGTAACCAGGTTATAATAAATCGTGTTGAAAGTAAAATCTATGTAAAGCAAGGTTGAACAAAGGTAAAGCTGTTATGTAGATAGGGATCTAGGAATTGCAAGTTAACTAGGGACACTTTAGTAAACTAGGCCTTTAATTGACTACTTTCACTGTGAGTAGACTAACATATCTGATCTTAGTTGATGAGTGTTGCTGAGTTGTCAGGCAAGCCCGTATATAGAATTTAAATTGCAAGTTATTCCACCTGGTACCATTTTCAGTATGGTATCAGGTGGTCTAATCATTTTTAATCTGTGTAATCAACTTCTCCTTATTCACTATATTGCTCATTGTGCCTTTATTTATAGTAGTAGGGAAGGTTAAATCCTTACCCTATTACGATTACAACTCTAATAGGAATTAAACTACTAAAGGGAATATACAAAGATACTCCTAGATACACTAGGATTTACACAATCACATTCCTAATCCAATAAGACTACAACACTCCCCCTTGAGTGTGTAAATACTCAAATAAAACATCACATCAGATCTTCAGCAGATAAGGTAGAGCAGTTGACGAAGTCGTTGGCACAACGGGTGAATGCGAGTCTCTAATTTAAAAGAAAGTATGCATTGGTAGTAAAACTCACAAAACCTCACTATGGTAAAACCTAAGGTAGGTGAAAACCCATAGACAAAGGAGAAAAGTGAGAAGTATGGATAATGTCTTAAACAAACGTCAAAGATGACGAAAGTAGTGAACTCAACGGAGTATGATCATCCCAGGATGGATGCCTCATTAAAACCTCGTTAGGTAGCAAAAACCCAATGGGAAAAATGCTCCTAATCGTAGGAAAAAGAGTACATTAAGATCAAGTGACTATACTTCTGGATACTCCCCCTGAGTTAGACATAACTTCCAAATAAGAGAACTATAAGCAATTCAACTCAGATAATTTATGCATACCGATTCCTTGGACGAGCTTCTAAAAAGTAGACTTGGGCAATGACTTGGTGAAAAGATCGGCCAAGTTGTCTTGAGAACGGATTTGTTTGACTTCAATGTTCTCTTGATGTTGTTGCTGATGGGAATAAAAGAACTTCAGTGCTATGTGATTGGTGTTTTCGCCCTTGATGTGTCCCTTCTTTAACTGCGCGATGCATACTGCATTATCTTCAAAGATCATCGTAGCAAGGTCAACGATGGTAGAAAGACCACTAGTTTTTCGAATATGTTCCATGACTGCTCTCAACCAAAAGCACTCACGCGATGCTTCATGCAGGGCGAGAATCTCACCATGGTTCGAAGAAGTCGCAAGTAACGTTTGCTTGGTAGACCTCCAAGATATAGCCGTGTCTCCAATAGTAAAGACATAACCTGTTTGGGAACATGCCCTATGTGGGTTAGACAGATGACCAGCATTTACGTAACCAATAAGGCAAGAATCAGCTCGAGGATCGATGAGGGCAGCGGCTCCTCTTAAGGATTCATAGGTGTAGAACAAGCCTAAATCCATCGTGTAACATCCCACATCGCCCAGGGGAGTGATCTTTAAATGTATATTCTCATCCCTACCTAGCACGAGGCCTTTTGGGAGCTCACTGGCTTTGAGTTCCGTAGGAACTCCGAAGTTAAGCGAAAAGGAGGCTAGAGCACTCCCAGGATGGGTGACCCACTGGGAAGTTGCTCGTGAGTTCCCAGAAATAAAACTGTGAGGGAATGGTAAGCCCAAAGCGAACAATATCGTGCTACGGTGGTGGAGCGGGCCGGGGAAGTGATCTGCCCCGGGCCGGGATGTGACAAATTGGTATCAGAGCCTAACCCTGGCCGCGTGTGTGCCGACGAGGATGTCGGGCCCCTAGGGGGGGTGGATTGTAACATCCCACATCGCCCAAGGGAGTGATCCTTAAATGTATATTCCCATCCCTACCTAGCACGAGGCCTTTTGGGAGCTCATTGGTTTCGGGTTCCGTAGGAACTCCAAAGTTAAGCGAGAAGGGGGCTAGAGCACTCTCAGGATGGGTGACCCACTAGGAAGTTGCTCGTGAGTTCCCAGAAATAAAACCGTGAGGGAATGCTAAGCACAAAGCGGACAATATCGTGCTACGATGGTGGAGTGGGCCCGGGAAGTGATCCGCCCCGGGCCGGGATGTGACAAATTGGTATCAGAGCCTAACCCTGGCCGCGTGTGTGTGAACGAGGACGTCGGGCCCCTAAGGGGGGGTGGATTGTAACATTCCACATCGCCCAGGGGAGTGATCCTTAAATGTGTATTCACATCCCTACCTAGCACGAGGCCTTTTGGGAGCTCACTGGCTTGGGGTTCCGTAGGAACTCCGAAGTTAAGCGAGAAGGGGGCTAGAGCACTCCCAGGATGGGTGACCCACTGGGAAGTTGCTCGTGAGTTCCCAAAAACAAAACCGTGAGGGAATGGTAAGCCCAAAACGAACAATATCGTGCTACGATGGTGTAGCGGGCCCGGGAAGTGATCCATCTTAGGCCGGGATGTGACACATCGTACCCTTGAGGCAGCTGAAAATGTCTTTAACACCATTCCAGTGTCTGCGTGTAGGCACATTGTTGTATCTAGCCAAAAGATTAACATCGAATAAGGTGTTGAGTCTAGTGCATTGAGCCAAGTACAATAAAGCACCAATTGCACTTAGGTATGGAACTTCAGGCTCCAAAATCACTTTCTCGTCGGAATGGATCTCGTTTAGCATCTAGAGTCTGAAAACCATATGAGTACTCGAAGGCTTTGCTTTATCCTCATTAAAATGTCGCAACACCTTTTGGGTTAGTTCGATTGATGCACTAGGATTCCATCCGAACAATGCTTGATCTCTAGGCAATTTCATCACGCTCTGTGGGAGTTCTAATAAGGTTCATGTCGTCGACATAAACTGCAACGATTGCAAATCCAGAATGTGACTTCTTGGTGAACACACATGGGCATAATTAGTTGTTCACATAATCCTGACTTGTCAAATATTCACTCAGACAATTATACCACATCCGCCCGGATTGCTTCAATCCGTAGAGGGATCTCCTCAATTTAATCGAGAGAATGTTCCTTGGTCTATAACTATTTGAACAAGTTAATGGAAGTCCTTCTGGAACTTTCATGTACATTTCCGTATCTAGATCCTCATAAAGATATGTAGTTACCATGTCCATAAGATACATATTTAGTTTTTCGGAAACTACTAAATTGATAAGGTAGTGAAACATTATGACGTCCATTTCGGGGGAATACGTCTTCTCGTAATCAATCTAGTGCGTTGAGAAAAGCCTTGTGCTACGAGGCATGCTTTGAATCGCCCTATTTCATTCTTCTCATTAGGCTTCCTCATGAAAACCCATTTGTAGCCCACAGGCTTCACATGTGGTGGAGTATGAGTTATGGGCCCAAACACTTAACGTTTCACGAGCGAATCGAGTTTAACCAGGATTGCTTGTTTCAAGTTTGACAAATTCATTCTACGTCAACATTCATTAATGGAACGAGGTTCAATGTCTTCGCTAAACATGATGTCGGAAGAAACTGTATACGCGAATGCTTCATCGACAATCATCTCAATCTGATTCTAAACCTCATCCAATACTGCATAATGGACAAAAATCTCATGATTATCGAGAGGCCGGTATGTCTCATCTAAGACATCACCATAATCTAGAATAACCTCATGCATTGGAATAGATGAGTAAGCAAAGGTCGAATTCAGACTAGGGTCATTAGTTTGTGCCATTTTCCTCTTTCGGGGTTGTGAATCCTTTAAACCATGGGGCCTGCCACGCTTCAGGGTAGGAGCAGGTGATTGGCTAGCCACCAGTGTACAATGTTATGCGGGAGGTGCAGCCGCCCCACCCTCAGGGATGGTCTGACCTTCTAAGGCAGTATTCCGACGTACGTTAAGTATGTCCATCCTTGCAGGTGTGTTTGCAGCGAGTATATGTGAACTCGTCACCTTTGCTAGATTAGTAAAAGCATCTGGCATGCTTTGAGCAATGCTCTGAAGATCTAGAATACATCGCACTTCAGTTTCAGACTGAGGTGTGCGGGGATCTAAATGAGACATAATGAGAGTAATCCATGACAATTTAGGGTGTTCTACAGGAATGTTAATGATCTTATCTCCCCCTAACGATGGGAATATTGTCTCATCGAAGTGACAATATGCAAAATGTGTGTGTAAACGCGAAGAAGCTGCGACAAATGAAACAAGAACATATGTACAAAGAATAGGTTTTGTATTAATGAATTTGAGGGTTACAATCTCTTTTACAATTTGATCCTATTATTTGATCTCCGAAACGTGTAGATGTGTGGTGTTGTTAATCCAAGGGTCGTGATGACTTGATGTTGGATGAACGATTTCCTCAAGGATTTGGCTTGCGGTGAAGGAAGAATCGGCACGTGTAGCTGTGATTGTTGATTCTTCAAAGGTTTTGGCGAAGAACGTATAGTGCTTTCTAAATTCTTAGGAATTCTTGAGAATTTGAGAAGTTGGATGCTTGAGAGCTTTTAAAGTTTCAAAGCTTCAAGGTTTTTTTTGGGTGTGAATGAGTGAATGTGTGAATGTGTGAATGAATGGTGAATTGGTGAGAATGACTGACTTCTTCCTCCTATTTATAGACTTT
Source organism: Heteromeles arbutifolia (assembly GCA_024362995.1). Classification (NCBI taxonomy): domain Eukaryota; kingdom Viridiplantae; phylum Streptophyta; class Magnoliopsida; order Rosales; family Rosaceae; genus Heteromeles; species Heteromeles arbutifolia. The sequence continues at coordinate 24,358,196 of JANCRC010000012.1, forward strand.
TTCAAGCCTTCATCTTTAATTTAATTAACATTAAATCAAATAAATCATTTCTTCCAAATGTTGACACATGTCCTTCTTGATAACTCATTCGATTTTGTTGAGTCACATGCCATGTGTACAATTTATGCGACACGTGGCGCATGCCATATAGGCCCTGACACGTCAAAACTTTAATGTGTTGGTCAACATTTATTTTACCGAAATTTTGATGTCTACAAATGCCCCCACTTCAAGGCGCATCGTATACATGTGCTTCTCACGTGTAGAAGATATGTTTTGAAGTCTTTCAATGTAGATGTCGATTCAAAGGTCGTCGAGGCTTCATCTTGAATTGGGCTGGAAATTTCTTCAAGGGCTGTCGAGGCTTGATCTTGAACTGGGCTAGAGGGTTTTCTAGTTTCCTCCAAAGGTCTGAATTTACTTCATTTATCTGGAGCTAAATTCGATTCAAGGGTGGTGGACACTTGATCTTGAATCGGACTTGTGATTTCTTCAAAGGCCGTCAGGGCTTGATCTTGAATAAAATGAGACCATGAGCTGTTTCATGTGGTGAGTTATCTTCGACTTTGCTGGGGATGAATTGGCACATGTATTTGTTGTGCTTGTTAGCTCTCCACGGATTCAGTGTATCATTTTCACTTGCCTTATTTGTTCCCCAGGTAGAAATTGTGTCATCTCTGGAAGTATATCAACAGTTGAAGATGACTACTCGAGACTAATGCAAGGTAAGAATCAGGGAAAGAGGTTCCAAGCAATCAGTTCCAAATCAGAAGTTTGATTTCAGGTTTCTACTGTTTGCTCTTTTTCTCCTTGTCTTGCAGGTAAGAACAATGACAAAGAAAATGACAGGGAAAAAGCATGATATGAGATACTTTTGCTTTTGAAGAAAATGGTAGAAGATTTTGATGATGACGTAAAACTTCTTGATCAAAATTATTCTCTTGCTGAGGAAATGGACCACGAGCGGTTTCACGTGGTGGATGATCTTCGGCTTTGGTAGTGGACGAATCGACACATGTATTTGTTGCGCATGTTGACTTTCCACATGCATGAACTTGAACTGGGCTAAAAGGTTTCTTAAAGGCCTGTTGAGGCTTGGTCTTGAATGAAATAAACCACGAGTGGTTTCATGTGGTGGATGATTTTCTAAAACATCACTTCTTAGCAACTCATCCATGCTTCGCAACTTTAGTGTAAAGTGCTAACATCATATCAATTGTTCTAAGGTATTTACTAAGGAAATTCGAGACCTAGCAACAGTTGAAGATGAGTACTCAAGAGCAATGCATGGTAAGCAACCATGCAAAGCTTATAGGCAATCAAATTCAAATCAGAAGTTTGATTTCAAGTTCTGATTGATTGATTTCTTTTTCCTTGTTTTGCAGGTAAGAGCAAGGGTAAAGGAAAAGACAGGGATAAAGCATGATATGAGATACTTTTGCTCTTGAAGAAAACAATAGAAGGTTTTGATACTGATGCAAAACTTCTCGATCAAAACTATTTTCTTGTTGAGGAAATAAGTTGAGCATATTGGGTGACTTGGTTGAAGAGGTACTCTTGGAAAGGAAGAAGAGTTAGGCATTCTCGCAGGTCTGCTTTCTCATGAAGAATGGAGGTTGACATATAAAGGGGTTTCCCAATAGTAAGTAGTGGTGATGTTCCTTTACTCTTGTTGGTAAAAGTGGTGTAGTTAGAACTGCAAAATTCACGCGTCTCAACTTAGTCAAAGATCTTTGACAAAGTTGCCTGTGATATCCGAAAAGCTGAGATTACGTCTGAAAATTGTCGACAAACTTTATTCAAGAAACTTTAGCTTTTGAAATCTGGAGAACGGTTCCTCTTTGATTTTTGAACAAGTGGCCCTGTCGAAGATGCATTCTCAAAGATGAGGGAGAGTTAGGCATTCTTGCAGGTCTGCCTTGCCATGGAGGATGGAGGTCGACATATATAGGGATTTCCCAACAGCAAGTAATGGTGTTGTTCTTTTACTCTTGGCAGTAATAGTGGTGTAGTTGGAACTGCAAAATTCATGTGTCTCAACTTAGTCAAAGATCTTTGACAAAGTTGCCTGTTATATCCAAAAAGCTGAGATTGCGTCTGAAAATTGTCGACAAACTTTATTCAGGAAACTCTGGCTTTTGAAATCTAGAGAGCGATGCCTCTTCAATTTTTGAACAAATGGCCCTGTCGAAGATGCATTCTTAGAGATGAGGGAGAGTGAGACATTCTTGTAGGTCTGCCTTACCATGGAGGATGGAAGTCGACATATATAGGGATTTCCGAATAGCAAGTAGCGGTGCCGTTCCTTTGCTCTTGTAAACAATAGTGGTGTAATTGGAATAGTAAAATTCACACGTTTCAACTTTGTCAAAGATCTTTGACAAAGTTGCCCGTGATATCCGAAAAGCTGAGATTGCGTCTGAAAAATGCAAACAAACTTTATTCAAGAAAGTCTGGCTTTTGAAATTCGAAGAGTGGTGCCTCTTCGATTTTTGAACAAGTGGCCTTGTTGCCTTTTCTTTTCATAGAGGCATCAATTGTGTTCAAAAGCACGCTCAAAAAGTTGCTGCCTGTAGAACTTTCCCCTTTTTGCACTTCTAAGATTTATCTGACCTCATTTTCCTTCATCATTTCTAAAAATGGCTTGCCCATCTGACCGTCGTTTTGATTTGAATGTTATTGAAGATGCAAAGATGCCTCCTCAAGACAACATATGGCGCCTATCCTTCTTATCCGCTAATGGTCATCTTACAGTTGGGGACTCTGTGATAAAGAATAACATAACTGCTACAGTGGTAGCTAGGAATCTTCTCACTCCCAAGGATAACAGGATACTTTCAAAATGGTCCGACGAGTTGGCTGTTCAAGACTCTCTGGCTTTCAATGCTCAGCGTATGGGCTTTGTATCCAATATGAGCCAACGCCTACTTGCTCGAACTCGCCAAGTTGAATCATTGATGGCGGAGGTGGCAAGTCTTAGACAAAAGAGAAAGCCCAAGCACAAAAACTGGGAATTGCACATGCTCGCTAATAATTATTCAATGAGCATGAAAAGAAAGCTTGACCAGCTACAGGAATCCGAAAGTCAGATTCAAAGTGATCATCAGAGGTTTGTGGCTTTATTCCAAAGGCACATTTTACCTTTGCCATCTGGAGTTTTACTAAATGTTGAGGCTCCAAATAATCATCCTCTGGTGCCTCCCTCTTCTGGGGTTCTGCCGAGTACTGAGGCTTCACATGAGTAATCTTTGTGTGAAGGCACCTTTTTTTTTTTTTTCTTTTTTTTTTTTTTTGAATTTATCGGGGATATCACTAGATAAGCTTTATTTCATTCAATGTATTATGCTAAATATAATAAAGCATATATTTCAATAAGTTGTGGTACTTCCTTTTTTTTTTCTAATTATATTTTCAAAATGGTGCCATGCACCATCCCATAACCTTTCTCTTTTTTTTTTATTAATTTTTTTAGACGGTGCCTGATGCACCATCCTCCCCATTTTTTCTATTTTTAATCAATTTGTCACCACCATCCCTTTTTTTTCCTTTTTGACTTTCTAATAGTATTGTGTAATTGTGAGTGGCTAATTGCCTAAATTTCAAGATTTGTATGCCTATAAATTGGCTGAAATGTCGTGACCTAAATCACACAAACCAAATTTTACTTGTTGTGGCTTTTTGCAAAATTCAAAGGTGGTCGCTATTTTTTTCTTTTTTTTAATTGTTGGGCTCGGGCCAGTGCTAGCATGGGAGGAAGGGAAATTTTTACGAATCAGGTATGCGTGCCATCTTCGAGCGCAGTTTCCACACTGTAGGTGGTGGTTCCCTTTTTGGGTTTGCTACGGTTTTTGGTATTGGTTTTGCGATGCCCGCCGCTGCTGTCGGAATGGATGTTTTTACGAATCAGTTCTACTTGCCTTCTTCAAGCGCAGTTTCTAAATCATGGGTGACAGTTCCCTTTTTGGGTTTCCTGTGGTCTTTGGTATTAGTTTTGCGACGCCCGCTGTGCTGTCGTAATGAAGGTTACACTCCGCAAAGGAGTGTGATCGCAGCAAGGGAGAGTGATTTATCGCAATGAAGACATTAGAAGGCTTGCTCATGATTCAGTCAGCTGCACAACTTCAAAGACTTGGTTTAAGAGTAATGGCTTTCTACAGACTTTAGCTCATTTTTTGTTGCTGCAATGCCCTTGGTGTTGCTGCTGTTGCAAGGGTGTGTCTTTAGCTGCTACAAAAGCGTGACCGCTACTGCTTTCATCGTTGCTTCCTACTGCGAGTGCAATTCTCGTTGCCATGCAGTGATGGTGTTTTTCAAGTGCCTCCAAGCAGGCACTATCACTATTCTTGCAAGCGATAGGGAATCACAAGACAAAGGCACTGCTTTGTTGCTTCATGCGTAGTTAACTGACCCTAACGCGTTTAGCCTTCCAAGAGGGATCATTCTGTGCACATCGAGTCGTGGACCCAGGAAGTGTCTTGCGAGATAACTGACTTCGGGCAATCGAAGTCTCCATATAGTGGACGTTCCTCCAAAGTTTTGATATTGAACTCTTCACATCATGATTGTGGCAACTCATTTACTGCTTTTGAACTTCTAGGCGAACGTATTTATAACGAGGCTGTGAATTGGGGCTCTAATATTCTGACAAAGGGAGAATTTGCGTTTTTAGATTTGTACTGAGAGTGGCTTGAGGACATTTTAAGCAGAAATAAGGAGCTTCTTACCAGAACGAGCATTTATGAAACTGTGTTCGCCTCATTGTTTAGCTACGACCACCATCCACCGGTTACTCCCGCCTTTCTGGAATACTGGTGCTCAGAAACCAACACTCTTCACACTTCGCAAAGGAAGATGTCTGTTTCACTTTGGGATTTGCATAAGATTGGCGGCCTTCTGATTCATGAGAGGTTTTATGATGAAGTCATTCCTTGTGTTGAGGAGTTTTCTCACAAGAATGGCAGAAACTCATTTTCCATGCCCGTCAGTTGTCCACACTTGTTCTTCGCGTACCACAAGCTTTTCCAAGAGGTTAAGGGCAAGTCGAGGGTCAAGATGACTTCATGGTATGATTTTGGTATCGAGGTGTGGCAAAATACAGGAAGCGTCCCAAGAAAAGTGGTAGAAATAAAATGACAAAATCGAAAGATGACTTCGATCCATGAGGCGTTATTGGTGCAACTAGGTGACATACCTATGCTGAGCTCAAGATCCTCGACCAGTTGGGCATAGCTTTCGAGGACTTAGAAGAATCATATTTAGCTGCCTTCCTTACTTATTGGCTTTGCAAATTTGTATTTCCCAAAGATGATCCCGATCTCATCCGCCCTGGGCTATTTAAAGTTGCTAGCAAAATGGCCATGGGCGAGCACCTTAGTCTTGCTATTCCCGTGCTGGCCAATATTTACGATGGTTTGAATGAGATTTCGAATTCAAACACCCCTGGAGATTATGCAACTATCATTCATTTTCATTATGTGTACAGTTGGTTAGGTGAATATTTTGACACTCATTTCTCATCGTCCATTATCAACAAAGCTGCACCCGTGATGACTAAGTATTATGGAGTTCTTTCAGCGAAGAGCCTTGACGATTCACATGCTCGTGTTTTATTCAGGAATTACGAGAGTCTTCAGATGGGTCATTTAGCAAGAGTATCCTCAAGATGATGAAAATGCATTGATGACCTACGTCTACATTATTCAGATTCAGCCTAGCTTGTAAGTCTCAGTTCTGGGTATGTTTCCCTAAGACAAGAAAATAGTCCCACATTGAACCTTATGGTCCTCATCGATTTAATAGATAGTTTGGTTACATCCAACATGTTCCTGGCAAGATCAAAATGACATTCGCCAAGGTTTGTTGTCATCTGTGTACTTTGCATTAGGAATCTTGCACTCGAACTTGTACCAACTCTGTGATAACCATGCCAGCTAAGGATGAGTTGAAGAAAAATCTGGTAACGCGAGATTATGCTATCTGGTGGTGGAAGGTGCATCGATTTGGTTCGGCCAAGGTGACAAATGACTCGACTCCTTCCTATTTACGAGATGATATGCCGAAAGAAAATCCCTCTAATGGTCTCACGAGGCCAGCACCTCTTGATTGTGCCAGTGCGGTTTCTGCAAAAGTTGGCCCATCAGCCCCGTTTCCTCGACCTCAGTTCTTGTCTTCATGCGCCACTCAACTGATCAATGATTCTGAGGAAGAAAGGGACATAGCTAGTTCATACAAGGATCGTGCCGTGTAGAAGAAACTACAGAAAACTTTGCATGACAAGCGACAACTTTAGGATGTTCATGAGGATAGCGAGGTTAACTTTAGGCACTGAAATGAGGCACTGGGACCCTTGCATTGTGATGACCGCGGTCTGTATTCGCTTGGTGACCTGGTCTTTGGTGGCGTCCCTTCGTCTTCACAACCAATTCATGGGCATGAGGTACTTTTTCTTCCCCTTTTTTTATTTTTTTATTTTTTTTATTTTTTTTATTTTCTGACATACATCCTTGCCCAGGTTGTGCTTATCAGCTCGGAAAAATTGGCAGGTGTGCATGTTCATACCTTCAATGAGATGTTGTTCGGGCGCTACTTACCTACAGAAGATGAGATCGATGACCCACTTGTGACGGTAGTTGTTCTAAGCCCAAACATCAGCTTGAGAGGGCCTAACCCAGGTGACTTGCCTTCAACCTTGTTCTTTGCTTCGAGGTCGATGTCTTGTTTGCTTACTTTGCAAACTACTTTGCATAGGTGTACATATGCGTCAGCCTATCTTGAGGCCGACGAGTCAGCCTATCTTGAGGCCGACGAGTCAGCCAACTGATTCTGAGATCTTGATTAGAAGGCCTGGCCCAAATGCTACGGAGCAGATCATCCATCGCATCAGTCTTCAAGCAGTTACTAATATCGGAAGCCATATCCGGAAGAAGATCTAGAGGTGTCATTTGGAAGACCTTCTGTTGCTCAAATAAGACTTGGCCAAGTTGATTTTTGCGATTGACAATCTTGGAGTTGATTCTTCACTTTTGAGGTTTCGAATTACCGAGCTTATGGCTACTTCGACTGAGTACTCCTCTTTGTACGCCATTTGTGCAAAGAGGCTCACCCCAAAGGTTTAAGACTAGCAGCTTGCAACCATTGATTCGTCTCTTTCTCAGGCTCGATCGCTTCAGCAAGCTGCCATTGATCATCATCAACTTATAGGGAATTCCTTGGCGTCTACAAACTTGTGGATAGAGGCGTTGAAAAAAGAGCAAGAGCAGTTAGAAGCCGAGTCAATTCAACTCCAGCATTCTCTTTTGAAGTATGAGGCTTCCCTTTCTCAACGTCGAGATGAGATCACTCGCTTGGAAGGCAAGAAAGCTATGATCGCAGTACTGCCCACGTTATCTATGACCGATGCTGATGCTTTGAAAACCTTGAAGGGCTTGCTTGAAGCGTAACAACATGGCTTCAAGGACTTAGTTTTTTAGTAGCGTCTTCAGTGATTTTTTTATTTTTTTTTGGTAATAAAATTGACTTTCATTGGTCAAACGTTTAATAAAACCTTATTTTTTCTTTTGATGTGACTGAACTCAAAGTTGAATGTTCAAGCTGCCTACGTACCTTTCCAATGAAGAGATCAAGTCATAACATAGTTCAAATAAGTTTATGCTCTTGCAGGCTAGGAGCATGTCTTTTTCTCAGGCATAGTACTACTTCGAGAACTTGACGTTTATGGGGCTAATCCTCAAGCCATATTCTTCAACGATCTTGTAAGCATCGTTTGTGTATACCTTTTGTACTATGTAACGTCCATCCCACTTTGAGGTGAATTTGCTTCCCGTCCTGTCTGTCGTGATGATAGGCCTACGTGATGCAAAGACGAGATCTCCTACTTGAAAATAACGAGGGCAAACTTTCTTATTGAAGGCTTTGGAGTGTCGTGCTTGATAACACTCCAAGTGCTGTTGAGCTTCGAGCCTTCTCTCACCCAGCGCTTTCAACTCTTGGAGACGCAACTTTGCATTCTCTTCATCAGTCAAGCCTTCTTGTATAGCCATCCTTGGTGAAGGAATTTGGATTTCCAATAGCAAAACAGCCTTCATGCCATACACTACCGAGTACGGTGTAGCTCGAGTAGACGTCTGATGCATCGTCTTATATGCCCAAAGTGCTTCGCTTACTCTCTCGTGCCAGTCTCTATTAATCCTGCCAACGACCTTCTTCAAGAGATTGCATAAAGTCTTGTTGAATGCTTCCACGAGGCCATTGGTTGAGGCGTTATATATCGAAGACTTGTGCTATTTGAATTTGAACTTCTGACAAAGCACGTCCATTAGGCGATTGGAGAACTGCTTCCCATTGTCCGTAATTATGTAACGGGGCACATCATATCGATGAATGATATGGGCCTTTATGAAATGAACCACCGTCTTCTTCTTCACTTCCTTTAATGGGATAGCCTCCGCCCACTTAGAAAAGTAGTCTGTCGCCGTCAAGATGTAAGTTTCCCCCACAAATGACTTTGTTAAAATTGGTCTAACGATGTCCAAACCCCATGCGTCGAAAAATCATGAAGCAACAGCTGGGTGTAATGGCTCTGGCGGCTGATGTATGAAATTGGCATGAAACTAGCAAGCTTTGCACCTCTTTGCGTAGTTAAGGCATTCATTCACCATGGTCGATTAATAGTAGCCCATTCTCTTCAGTTGGAAATGTAGCTTAGGTCCGGACTAATGAGCTCCGCATACTCCTAAGTGAGCTTCCTCCATTGCAGGACTGGCCTCTTTTTCTCCCAAGCATCTGAGAAGCACTTCCTCAAAAGAACGTCCAAAAACTGTCTCTTTATAGTAAAGGAAGCGAGGTGCTCGTCGTCTAACTTTCGTGTGATGCCTGGGATCGTCTTGTAGCTTTCCATGTTCTAAGTAGTCAATCAATGGTTACCTTCATTCTTCTATATCAACAAGAAAAATGGAGATGATATTTGCATATTCCAATGGTAGCTCAATGATAAGCGGGATCAACCACTGTTGGCAAACCAGAATGTTTACAGCATCTCCTTCTCTTCGCGCTACGCTTGAAGCCAAATTGGTGCGACCATTTACCATTTGGTTCCCCTCCCTTGGAACGTGCTCTAGTGTGACGGCATCAAACTTTTGAAGTAATTCTGTAGCCAACCATTAGTATGGACGAGATCCTCATTTCTTTCTCCATATTTGGTTAAGAGTTTATTAATCACTAGTTTAGAATCCCCATACACCTCTAACATCAGGATCTTCATCTCCACTGCCATTTGGAGTCCAATGATTAAGGCTTGGTATTCTACGACATTGTTGGAACACAACTCACTTAGGCAAAAAGAGTAAGGTAAACCTTGTCTCTGTGGTGAAACAAACACCACACCTGCCCCTACTTCATTCGTTCGTGCTGAACCATCAAAGAACATTATCCATGCTCGAAAGAGATCATCATAGAACACTTCTTCATCTGGTAGGTCATCTGATCGAAAATGCCTCTGAGCCTACTTCACTAGTCGTGCCACCAGCTTGACTGCGAGGTGGTGTACAGAGATGACGGTATCTAGACCTGGTATCTCTTTGTATGTCCATGTGAAGATGTCTTTGTGCTCCAGCAACAGTTGGTGGTATTCCTCCACTTCATCTAGACTTAATAGTACACTAACAAAGATAGGCTTTAGTTTTTCCCTTGTGCCCAAATTGAGTTCCTTCAGGTCATCAGCAGTTGCCTACCCCCCGTCTTTGAGTTGCGGTGGAGCTTCGTTGACGTCTTTTTCAGAGACTTCATCCTCATTGGCCTGTTCAACTACAAGGTGGTAGACACCTTAGACCATCTCTTCTTTGTCATCCTCTTGGGCCATTTGGTTCGAGGATTGGCTTGTGTGTATGATTGTGCGTCATTTCGCCTTCAACCCATCGTCTGTACTTACGTCCAATGTTGATCAGTGCTTCATGCGTGAAGGGATTAGGCTTCGATTTTCACCGCCCTTGGCTATGCCGACGGGTCTTCTTTTTTTAGAAATTGCTTTCTTTTTTCTAGAAGGCTTTTTTACCGCTTTGAGTCTCTCCAAGGCTGATCTTCGTGATGGAGAGCTAGCTTCTCTTTCTTGTCCATTAGGGTTGGTTAGCAAGCCTAACACAGAACTTCGAGAGACAAGTACGCCGAGTCAATTGAAAATATGAGTCCGAACTTGACCACAGATGCGATGCAATGCAGAAGCTCGGGACGTTAAACTGACCAAGCAAATTAACATTGAAGTTCATGGAGTGGGCTTTGACTCTTTTTTATCTTCCATCACATTTACACTAATGTGTTGAGTACTAACCTTTTTGTCTATTCCTTTGCTTGAAATTTTGACAGGTGCAATAGGTATGAAGCCAAGGCCTGCCTTTGTGAGCTCAACTCCATAACCGTGCTCCTTTAACCTTTTCTAAGTTTCATTGAGGTCGCATCTCCTTTATTTGATGACGCACAAGTTCTTCTTTCCGAGCATAGAAGATGAGGCGAAGTCATACCCAGCCCCTGCCATAAGCTTGTAAGCATTGAGGTCGAAGCCATCCTCAGTCCTCTTCGTAGGAAGAAAACCATACTTTGTTGCATTTTGCATTGGTCTGGTTAAACTCTGCAGTGGTGGCTTTGAAACATTTGAATCATCTAGCTTTGGTAACGGTACAACTGTGGCTGCCTTCAGGAGCTTTACGTCTACTTTCTCCAGTTTTCTTGAATGCTCATTGTTTATCTCTTTCTCAAAAGGGGATTGCCCATTCTTTCTTCACAACACTGGAATGTATCGGAAGACTGGTGTGTTCGATCCTTTATGGGATGTTCCACTCTCCTCTGATGTTGAGGGCTCTGAATGTTTGTCGCCACTTTTCTTAGGAGATGACACTGCCTATAGCTTTTCCTTCACAGGCATAGCTTTGCGTGTTGATTGGATCTCCATAGGAAAGGCTTCTAGCATGATGTCTTCATCCATGTAGAACTTAGGATTAGCGAAATGCGACTCTGCTTCGTTGAATGGCTTAGTATCACCGTGTATTGTTTTCAGTCCTCCTTTGTAGAATTTCAAGCATTAATACAGAGTTGATGGTACGACTCCATTCTCATGAATCCAAGGTCTCCCCAAGAGTAGGTTGAAAGAAATCCTTGCATCAATCACATGAAACAGCGTATTTGACTTTAGTTCTCCAATAACCATCTCGACCATAATCATGCCCATTTCCCTTTGCCCAGCTTGGTTAAAACCTTGGATTAGAAGGTGACTACTAGACAGCTAGTCCATTTTGATTCCTATCTCCATCATTGTTGACTTTGGCATGAGGTTTATGGCTGAGCCTCCATTGATGAGCATGCGCTCGGTCTTCTGCCCCTTTTGCGTAGCCTGAGACAAAAAGTGGACGCTTGTGTGGTTTCGACCCCAATAATAGGTCTTCCTCAGTGAAGTTAATGGCAGTACATGTGGCACAACACATAGCGTACTCATGATGTCGAAGTTCTAAACCTTCATCTTTGCATGCCTTCGACGAGTAGCTGTCAGGATCCATCAATGTTTTCGCTAATGTCCTTCATATTTCTTCGGGCAGTTGCAATGTGTCTTCCATGCGAAAACGCAAAGGTACGCTTTCTATTTGTGGATGAACCTCATCTTGCTTATGGGTAGAATCCTTTTGACTTGAAGGTTCTTCCTCCCCAACTATGTAACAAGCGACCGTGATTGGATTGTTTTTTAGGAAGCCTTTTGGGAAAGTACTCTTACAGGGCCATTAAAGCTCACGGCTTCCAGACCTTAGGCTCTTCTCTACATGTCGTATTTGTCATCCTTGCGGTGGCTCTTGGCTGGGTCTTCGCATCATGACGGTGATGACTTTCTTCTTGCCCTAGCTTCCTTACGTGAGCAACTTACGGTCGCGATTGTCGTGCCTTCCTCCATGTCACAAATGTTCATCCTTTATTGTCGTTAGTTAATAAGCCATTAGGGAGGTCCGTGTTACTGAAGCGACTTGCTTTGTTCGTGATGTTTGCTTTTCTCACATGAAGCAATTCATGTTTCCCCTTTGACGACTGTGGTCGAGGCGTGACTGGCAGTACACAAATAGGCACCGGATCGAAGGATCCAGACATAATGTTCGTCATGTTTACCGTTGCGGCCTCCTTAAGGTCTAGCTCGATTCTTCCTTCCTAAGCAAGTTTCATGATCAACTCCTTTAGCATAAAGCACTTGCCTATCGGATGACCGACGATGCGATGGTACTTGCAGTATTTTGGATCATTTACCCGGTTTATTTCTTCTGGTAGTTTACACTTGGGCAGCTCAAACACCTTTTTGTCGAGCAAATCTTCCACCATGGCAGCCACATAGAGTCCGGGAATGGGTAGGTCTTTTTTTTGAGCTCCTTTAAGGTGCGCTTACGCCTCTCCTGGTTACGAAAAGGTTCATTTCGTTTCACTGCTTTGTACTTATGAGCTTCAGCATGCTGACAGTACGACGAGTGCTGTATAAACGGTTCAAGAACTCCCGCTCCTATTGACCCCACATGTTGATGAACTCCTGCTTTAATTGCTTCCATCGGTTGATGATGTCAACGACTGACTCATCTTTCCACTGCTTTTTACTTGTGAGCTCCATCATGCTGACAGTGCGATGAGTGCTGTAGAAACGATTCAAGAACTCCCATTCTAATTGCTCCAAGCTGTCGATGAACCCCCGCTCCTCAAGGTCTAGTCTCGACGAAATGGGCGACGTGCTGCTTTGGGTTTCCCTTTCCATCAAATTGTATGAACTTAGGTGGCTGGTACTCCATCGGTATCTACAAGCCATCAATCCGCCTAGTATGTGGCTTTGCATACAGCAATGTACTTTGCATACAGCAATGTATCCCGCGAAGTACCTCCCACCTATGTTCTGAGGGTGTTCGCAATCATATCCTGGATCTCCTGGATAGAAAGAAAGCCCATCGATGTAGCTTAAGTCTCTAGTTTCTACTTGTTTACGGCCATGTTTAGCTGACGTTCATCTTCTTCACCAGACTCCTGTTCATTTGGATTCTTCCTTTGATCAGGACCGGTTCCTTCAACATGCTACGCCCCCAACTTGTCCATGAGTGTAGCAATCTGCAAGTTTTTTTCTTTGAGAGTTATGGTCATCCTTGCAATCGCCTTATTCATCTAAGCCAGCTATTCTTTATTGGATGTAGTGCCAAGAGTCATGACTTGCGCAACCAAATGATGTGACTCTTTTTTAGACATCGAGGATGCTGGTGAAGTCGCCGTGCGGCTGTTGCTGGTTGGTGATCTGCAGTAAGCTCCTACACTTGAGTCTGCGTCCGAAGTTGGTGATAATGAATGCTCTTGTGAACCTTTTGACGTGAGGAAACCGTGCTCGCCGCTCTGAGGTGTCCTCGTGCGTGCCATAGCAGTATGCTTCGGTACGGCCAACGATGCCAGACTGATGACGAACTTTCGCCCCTGGCGCTCTTCTTGCTTCCTCAGCGGCACCAACTTTGAAGTGGCATGTTGAAGAGTGGTAAACGTCTTCGCCTTACTCTGGGTTGTGATGCCAATGGATTCTCTGCTCCCAGCAGGAGTGCTCAAACTCACTCCCTTAGTTACAAGAATAGCTTGTTCCTTCTTTGATGCCATTGACTTCGAAGTGTGCTTGCATTTCTTGAACGGAGAAGGAGATGAGAGGTAGAGATTATCGCACCGGGCGTTCCAAATTTGTAAACACGAAGATCCTGCGACAAATGAAACAAGAACACGTGTACAAAGAATAGGTTTTGTACTAATGAATTTGAGGGTTACAATCTTTTTTACAATTTAATGCTCTGATTCGATCTCTAAAACGTGTAGATGTGTGGTGTTGTTAATCCAAGGGTCGCGATGACTTGATCTTGGATGAACAATTGCCTCAAGGATTTGACTTGCGACGAAGGAAGAATCGACATGTGTAGTGGTGCCTGTTGATTCTTCAATGGTTTTGGCGAAGAACGTAGAGTGCTTTCTCGATTCTTTAGAATTCTTGGGAATTTGAGAAGTTTGATGCTTAAGAGCTTTTAGAGTTTCAAAGCTTCAAGGTTTTTTGGGTGTGATTGTGTGAATGAATGGTGAATTTGTGAGAATGAATGAATTCTTCCTCCTATTTATAGACTTTTTCAAGCCTTGGTCTTTAATTTAATTAACATTAAATCAAATAAATGCTTTCTGCCAAATGTTGGCACGTGTCCTTCTTGATGACTCGTTCGATTTTGTTGAGTCACATGCCATGTGTACAATTTATGTGACACATGGCGCATGCCATGTAGGCCCTGGCACGTCGAAACTTTAATGCGTTGGTCAACATTTATTTCACCAAAATTTCGATGTCTATATTGCGGTAAAGAGATCTCCTGCCAAGAGCTCTAAGTAGCGAATAATGGATGGCGAATCATAACAGACATAGATTCCCATTTTTCTCTAAGGACCCATTTTGGTACGTAGTGGCGGCTCTATTTGGCACATTGACTGCGCACCCAAACAGACGTAAATGCAAGATGTTAGGCTCGTATCCAGTAACCAATTGTAACGGTCAATGAGGTTGGGTAGTGGTGAGCCTCAGGCGGACCAACATAGCTGCGTGTAATATTGCATGGCTCCAGGTAGATACCGGCAAATTGGTTCGCATAACCAAAGTCCGAGCTATCGTTTGACGGCGCTTTATGAATGCTTCTGCTAGGCCGTTTGGGTGTGAACATGGGGTACAAGATGTTCAACTTCAATCCTAATAGACATGCAATAATTGTCAAAAATCTGTGATGTAAACTCTCCAGCATTATCCAGTCGAATCGACTTGATCGGATAATCAAGGTGGTGAGCCCTAAGCTTAATAATTTGTGCTAGGAGTTTCATAAATGCAGCATTATGTGTGGACAATAAGCAAACATGTGACCATCACGTCGATGCATCAACCAATACCATAAAGTATCTAAATAGTCTGCATGTTGGTTGGATAGGTCCATAAATATCCATTTGAATTCTCTGAAGAAACTTTGGGGGGTCATGAATAATCTTTGTAAATAAGGGTTGAATGTTCAACTTCTTCATGGAGCATGCTTTGCAAAGCGAATGGCCATGATAAGATTTCAAGTGATGCCTATGTGATGCTTCGAGGATACGACGCATCATATCTCATTCGGGGTGTCCCATTCGATCATGCCAAAGCAGTAAGGTGGTTTAGAACTCAGCTATAGGGCCAGCCACATGATGGGTCTCTACGGATCAAATGGTTGTTATGTACAACCCACTCGGGAGAAGTTCCAACTTCTCGTGAATACGCTTCTAGCCATATTCGTAAGAAGTGATACAAAGAAATTCAGAACCATTCTCTTCAATGGTTTCAACATGATATTGATTATCTCGAATATCTCTAAACTACAACATTCTTCCGGAACGTGGAGAATAAAGTGTCTCTTTAATGGTTAATTCAGTACCATTAAACAACATAATGTGGGCCTTTCCGTATCCTTCTATCAAGTTGGATGGGCCTGGGACAGTTGTCAGAGGTGCATTTTTAGGTACGAAGTTAGTAAAATAGTGTTTCTCATGCAATATGGTGGGTGTGGTGGCACTATCAGCCAGACAACTAACTTCTCCACTAGTCATACCTAGAAATAAATTAATTGAATCGGTCACATGCATAAATATAATTCCATTCATCTAGTTAATCAATTCAAGAAATAATATCCATAAAATAATTATCCATTATTCAAAACAAACCAAAACCAAACAAATAATTCCAAATAACTTAGAAAAATTGTCTGAAAACTAAACCATAGTCCTAAAAATTTAGAGCGGGGTTCAACCACTCCTTGTAGGTTCGGCCACAAGGGCTGTAAAACACCCTAACATGCTTTAGAAAAATAAAAATTTTCTTCTTCCATGGAAGCGGATGCCTCCTGAAAATCTGAAACCTCCAAAGTTGTAATAGTATCTTCGGGAAGTTCTACAAGTGCAAAGTTAGACTCACGAAGGGAATGATACTTGGCAATAGCCTCGGGGGTAGTTTGGCATGCGCCTGACCAATGATCCTCTGATCCATAGCGTAGCACATGTCCAGTTCAATGGAAGCCGATTGAACAGTAGCTTTTCCCTTGTTCTTAAAGTTTAGGGCCTTATGGGCAAGAGGTTGGCGCTTCTGGGTCAAATTTCCTCCCTTAGATGGGCCTCTATTTTGTTAACATTGGGCCTGTGGTGGGAATTGCCGCCCTTTTCCACAGCCATGACAGAATTTTCGTCAGTTATGGCTGCTAGAATTGGTCGCATATGCTTCAGGCGCGGTGTTCGAGTCAGTTGGTCGGCATTCAAGTCACTCGGTCTGCAGTGCATCATGGATGTGTTTGCGGATGAAGATCATAATAGTAGCTTTTTGAGCTTCGTCGATGGGTTCATCATCAGTAGGTTCCTCGATAGTAACTCTAAGACTCTTTGTAGTAAAATGGAGCTTCACGTCTTGAACCCACTTCAGGTAGTTTCTTCCAGAGACTTCTAGAGCGGTGAAATCGAGCTTGTTCAAGTTCGACATGTCCCTAAAACGGAGGGTACAACAAATGTGGTTAGTCATATAGAAAGCCGTAGACATATATCATAGAACAATCAAGTTCTATGGATATGTATTGGTTTAATTTAAGAATGAAAGCTGCGGGTTTCATGTGGTAAGTTTTGAATGAAAACTTTGGGTTTCAAAGGCACTAAATTCGAAACTACAGGTACGATTTAGTTATGAATGTTTAGTTCATGTATAGGAGTACTTGCAAGAACACATAATACAAGATACAATAAAGTGTAGTGGATTTGTGGACTGCTTCAGGAACCCAAGTGTGAATGCTTCGGGGCTACAAAAGATAGTCAACGGTTCAAATAATTTATTGAATCGTTAATTGCCAAAAAGTGAGCTTCAGGGCAATAATATTGGATTAATTGTCAGAATAATGGACTGCGGGTCACTTTAATTAATTTAATAGATCAAACCATACGGAGTCGATTATAGAAGCAAAAATAATTATAACATTCGGGTTAAAATTATAGAGAATGCCAAAAAAATATCATTGGATTCGAAAAACCATAACCTAATATCAGTAGGCTTGGGTGTCATGAGTAGGGCAAGGCCCTAAAAGGTAGTGGGCCTCAGGTTGGTTGCGGAGCAGCCCAAATCATGGCTGTAGGCCATAGGCCGGCGTCTGGAATAAGCCCAACAGCAAAGTTGCTGGCTTTTGGGCCAAAAAGGGTACGGGTGCATAGGCCCAGCACGGGGCTGGCCTAGGATGTGGGTGCGCATGAAGCCCATCAAAAACTTGGCTTCTGTTTTGGGCCGAAGGAATAAGCTTAGCTTACTGGGCTGGCCATGTATGTTGTGAGCCGGGGCTAGGGCATAGCCTAGCAAGCACAAAAGCTTGCTGGCAGATTGGGCCAGGTTGCAAGGGACGACCCAGCAAGGCTGCACCCTTACTGGTGGGCTTAGGGCTCCAGGCCCGTGGAGAACCCAACCTTGGTCGAAGCTTGGTTGTCTCTGCAAGGGCAGCAAGCCCACGGGGCTGCTGCATAGTGGTCCATGTCATCGAAACGACACCGTCCCAAGGTGGTGACAAGGCTGTAGGCTAGCCAACTCGGCTGTCCCAGTGACGGTGCGGCGTGAGGCCGTGGCTCGGCTGCAAAAAATCCCAGATTTTCTTGTTTCAGCTTTTTTTTTAATTCTAGGGTTAATTGCTTCTAATTAATTTCGATGCTTTAACTCACAAAATCCACATAGCATAATTGCATATTGCATGAAGAAGTATATATATTGACAAAATATATGAACACATATACAATATATATATATATATATATATATATATATAGTTGGAAGGAAAATATAAATATAGGGGGTTCATGCATCATGGGGAATGTTTTCTTGCTTCAAGGTTTTTTCAAATATCTTAATTTATTTGAAAAGAACCTGATTGGTAGAAAATAATTGAGAGCCTTTGATGTTATAGAAGAAAACCTCATCCATGATCCTTCAGTTCCTTAGCTTCTGGCAAGAGTGTGCTGATAATGTGCTGTAGGCCTATTTGACTGAACTGTATTTAGGACAGAGAGGGAGAAGGGCCGGTGGCAACAGAGAGAAAAGAGAGAGATGTGTAATTCTGAGGTGTGTGTTGTATCACCCCATTGTGCCTTTACTTATAGTAGTAGGGAAGGTTAAATCTTTACCCTATTAGGATTAGAACTCTAATAGGAATTAAACTACTAAAGGGAATATACAAAGATACTCCTAGATACACTAGGACACAATCAAATTCCTAATCCAATAGGACTGCAACATAAATCTAATTGTTTTCTCTCCTTCACTGGTTTCATATATTTGTACATTATCTTACCATCTATTTCCTGCTAATTGTAAAGTAGGTAATGTTCATTGATTTCCTTCTAGAAAGCCATTATCTACTGATTTTGCTTATATCATATTTACATGGTTACTTGACACACCCCGTCCCGAAGGTAGGGCGTGCTGGCCGTCACGTGAACGTGACGTAAGCCATGTGCACTATGCGGAAGCAGGATCAATTCAAATGATACAAACCAATTTAAACTGAAACACTAGCAATACTAGTGTACAAGAAGTGTGAATTTCAATAATATAGAGCATAATAGTCTACGTGCAGTCAAGCAGAAGTACTGGATAGAAATAACACCCGAAGGTGGCCCTACATAAATGGAATTCTGTCAGAATGTCCGATGAGCTCCTTATATGCCACCAAGGAACGCTACCTAATACCTGGAGGGGGAAAAAACATAAAACTGAGTGGGTCAGAAACAATTCTTTTCAAAACCTTTCCTTTCAAAAGTTATAACCCCTCGCCGTAAAACCTGTATAACTTCCCAGAAATAAAGTATATACTCATATAAATATCTCAAAACCCGCTGGAAAAATGTGTGTATGAAAGTATGTATTTGCCATGCCAAAGTATCAACTGAATGCCAAAGCATCTTTGTGAATGTGATTGAATACTCAAATATCATCTCAGCCCTCGGCTGTATATAGCTCATATCAAACTCAACAAATCATATAACTTATAATCATCATAATCAGATCATATATACACCATGCACACACATCAATACCACTTCTAGTGATCTACACAACATCACTGATAATAAACTAATATGCTCTAGTGTTACAATCATGTGAAGACTGAGCGATAAATCGCGGGTCACCTACGAGTCGAACCCACCTATAGTGGCCTATTCGACAGGACTGAGCACCTAACTTGGATCCAAGGCGAGCATGCGGTGCGGAAGGTGAACAACACGTGAAAGACTGAGCCCCTCTCTGGGCTTGAGCACTAATATCAGTGTGCAGGTTTATGAGCTCTAATCATATCACATCACATCACATTTCATCATTCGTTCACAATAACTAGCATGTAAGCTTACCTGCCACTTACCTGTGTGTCCTCAGCACCGACATTAATATAAACAATCAATAATGCATAATTAAACAAATAGATACTTTGCATGGCATTTCATATCGCATTTCATATCACATTTCATTTAAACTGATTTTCTGGGAAAAACTCATTTATATAGTTATATACAGAAAAATAACTGCGCACTCACTGGTATGTAGATGGGTCATAACCTCCGTGCCTAGCCTGGCTACGCTCGTCCTCTGGATAGGTCTTGCCTATATGAGAAGTAACTGAAATAACGTTAATTAACGCACATAAACGACAATTACAAATAACTTCTCATACGTAGCTCAATTTTGGCATATGAATATACCAACGAGACCTACATGACGTCACGAGCGTCGTGATATTTTTAAAATAATTTTCCTGTAGCTCACACGCCCTCACGTGCCTGACAGGGCACTGTGAAACGCGCCCCCACGCGCATGGCACGCGCCTGGCGCGTGTCGTCTTCAACCTTGGGTCGCCGGCGCCAGCCACCGATCGCCGGAAACCTGCAACTCGCCATAACTGGGCCATTTCTTCACCATTTCAACAAATTTTTCTTCCTACGTGATCTAATTAAGAGAGGAAGAGGGCTATACCTTCAAAAACCTTGAAAAACCTTCGAATCACGACAGAGCAAAATCTCAAAAACCGGCCACTTTCGAACTGGGGTTTCCCGACGTCCAACTCAAGCCAACGATACATCTGAGGTTTGTGAGGGTCTCACAAAGCTCCCTGTGAGCTTGGATTGTCCTAAACCAAAGCCAATAAAAAGTTGGTGAATAGTGCCCAAATTGGACCTCGGGTTTTCGACGTGAGATCATACAAGTTCTTACCTGAAACTGGTGTCGACGTGTTCGTATGGACCTCAGGAACACAATGGAGCTCTTTTCTGCGTCGATCCATGAAGGTTTGGTGTCCTTTGGGTATGGTCCGTACGTGAGGGAAGAGAGAGAGAATGACGAGTTCAAGAGAGAGAGAGTGACGGGAAGAGAGAGAGAGTGAATGTGAGGTGTATGTGTTCTCTTTAGTCACCAATCAGATTTCAAGGACCAATAATTTGATTGGTTAAACTTAATTAGGGTAGTGCACCATTGGACAATTTCACACACATACATACGCACATGTCAGAAATCCCCGTAAGGGTATTTTCGTCCTTTCACGTCCCTAGTGACGTAATTTCCAGGACGGGCTGTTACAATCTACCCACCTTATAAAAATTTCATCCCCAAAATTTACATAACCAAAACCATCCACTAGTACTCATAAAACAACCTCGGGTACATCTCTCTCATCCGATCCTCCGTCTCCCAAGTAGCTTCTTCCACTGAATGGTTCCTCCACAAAACTTTAACCAATTGCACCGTCTTATTCCTCAAAACCTTTTCTTTCCAATCCAATATAGTCACTGGTTCCTCATCATAAGTCAAATCCGAACTAATCTCCAAGGGTTGATGAGGTATCACATGTGAAGGATCTGAGACATAGTGTCAAAGCATCGACACATAAAACACATTATATACCTTAGACAGTTCTGACGACAACTCAAGCCTGTAGGCAACTTCACCGACTCTCTCGGTGATCTGGTACGGCCCGATGTACCTAGGACTCAACTTTCCTTTCTTTCCAAATCGAACAACATCTTTCCAAAGCGATAACTTCAAAAATACCCAATCACCTACCTTGTACACTCTATCAGTAGCATGCCTGTCAGCTAGGCTCTTCTGGCGATCTTGGGCCGCTTTCAGGTTAGACTTAATAACCTGAACGTTCTGAGTAGTCTCCTCTACTATCTCAGGACCCATTAAAACTTTTTCGCCAACTTCAGACTAACATAAAGGTGTACGACAAGGCTTGCCATACAATGCCTCGAATGGCGCCATACCAATACTCGAGTGAAAGCTGTTGTTATAGGCAAATTCCATCAAATCCAACCGCTTATACCAAGTGTCGCCAAACTGCAACACCGAAGATCTTAGCATATCCTCCTTCTTCCCTTGCATAAGCTGAAATATGTGCCTCATCAAGAATTGCCTTCTTTCATTCCTCATTATTTGGCATGTACATCCTATTCCCTTGCATAAGCATGCCATCCGTCTCTCTAACTCTAAGATCCTTCTTCTTCCCTTGATTCCTCAAACGAATTAATTCCTGAATCTCTTCATCAATCATCTGAGTCTCGAGAATACGATCATCAGAATAGGCCTAACTTGGAAACTAGCAAGTAAGGCTCTATCTTGCTCTGCCACAGCTCTTTCTTGCTCTTCCAATTCCAATCTCACTCCAGTAGATCTCAAATCTACCAGAAGAGGAACACGAGAAGCATACAAAGCATTAACCCGACCTTGAGATTTCTTACTCAAAGCATCAGCCACTACATTAGCACGTCCAGGATGATACTCAATCGTGTAATCGTAGTCACTTAATAACTCAATCCATCTCCGCTGACGAAGATTCAAATCTTTTTGCGTGAACAGGTACTGGAGACTCTTGTGATCTGAGAAAATCTTACACTTCTCACCATAGAGATAGTGTCTCCAAATCTTCAAAGCGAAAACAATGGCTGCCAATTCCAAATCATGTGTAGGGTAATTCATCTTGTGAGGCTTTAACTGACGCGAAGCGTAAGCAATTACCATACCATGCTGCATCAATATGCAACCCAAGCCATTCAAAGAAGCATCGTTATAAACCTCAAAATTACCACTATCATCAGGAAGAGTCAAAACAGGCGCATAAGTGAGATAATACTTCAACTGCTGGAAACTCTGCTCACACTTATCATCCCACTTGAATTTAACTTCCTTCCTGGTCAACCTCGTTAGTGGTCAAGCCATAACTGAGAAATCCTTAACAAATCGCCGATAATAACCCGCTAAACCAAGGAAACTCCGTACCTCCGTGACGGTTCGTGGTTATTCCCAATTTTCCATAGCTGTTACCTTCTGAGGGTCTACCTGAATACCCTGAGCCGAAACAACATGCCCTAAGAAAGTAACTTGATCTAACCAGAATTGGCACTTACTGAACTTAGCATACAACTGATGTTCCCTCAGCTTCTTCAACACCAAAGTAAGATGTCAGACATGGTCTGCCTTTGACTTAGAATACACCAAAATGTCATCAATGAAGACAATGACGAATCTATCCAAGTACTGCTGAAACACCTTATTCATCAACCCCATGAAAGCTGCGGGTGCATTCGTCAATCCAAATGGCATCACAAGAAACTCATAATGACCATAACGAGTCCTGAAAGTAGTCTTAGGAACATCATCGCTCCTGATCTTCAACTAATAATAACCAGACCTTAAATCAATCTTAGAAAATACGCAGGCACCTCTGAGTTGATCAAAAAGATCGTCAATACGAGGCAAAGGATAACGGTTTTTAATCGTCATCCGATTCAATTACCTATAATCGATACAAAGCCTCAAAGTACCATATTTATTCCTTACAAACAAAACTGGAGCTCCCCAAGGTGAAGTACTAGGCTGGATGAAACCTTTATCAACCAACTCTTGTAACTGAATCTTCAACTCTCTTAGCTCGGCAGGAGCCATACGATAAGGAGTCAAACAAATAGGATTAGTACCTGGAAGTAAATCAATAGCGAACTCTACATCACGATCTGGCGGCAATCCAGGTAAATCATCAGAGAAAACGTCAGAAAAATGTCTAACCACCTTGACATTCTTGACGCTAACCGGAGCATCATCATTAAGTACCACATGAGCCAAGTACCCTTGACAACCTTTCTTTAGTAACTTTTTGGCTCTCACGGCCGAAATGATACCATGCCTCAAACCACTAGGCTCACCCACGATTGTAACTTCAGGTAATCCAGGACGATGAAAAGTCACTGATTTCCCGTAACAATCAATCTTAGCATGATTTCAATGCAACCAATCTGTGCCTAAGATGACGTCAAAATCCACAATGTCTAGCGGAGTGAGGTTAGCAGGCATAACCACATTCTCCACTACTACTGGACAACCTAGATACACATAGTCTACATAACACTTCTCTCTTCTGGGCATAGCAAACTCCAACTCATACCCAAGAGGTGAAGATTGAGGTTGTGTCAATTGAGCAAACGTATGAGAAATCACTGAATGAGTAGCACCACAGTCAATCAACACTTTAGCATAATGACCAAGAATATTTAACGTACCCATGATCAAATCCGGATTATCCTGAGCATCCTGCAGTGAAAGGTTGTTAATACGTCCCTGGTTCTGCTGCCTTCCTCTGCCCCTGCTACCATGAACTCCTCGCCCCTGAGGATTACGCCCTTGTCCTGACTGACCATGCTGTCTCGAAGACCCAACTCCACTGGAAGTAGCATCAACCTGCTGAGACTGTCATCCAGAATGCCACTGGGATCCACCTGCTGAATACTGCTGCTGAGGCATATATCCTCCAGAGTACTATTGTGGAGGCATATATCCTCCATAATACTGACCATAACTGCCCTACTAATAGGGATCCTAGGGGTACTGGTACTGTCCCGAAGCATAAGGAACAGAATCTCCCTGATAGTGGTATGCACCACCACAGCCCATCTGAGTATAACCACCCTGTCATGAGAACTGCGGAGCTGGAGTTGGCTGTTGTAAAGGAGGCTACTAAGGTCTCTGCTGACCTTGAGGACAAAATTTAGCCAGATGTCCCTCCTGACCACAAGTATAACAACCATGCTACCTCTTCGACATTCCCCCAAATGTCGACTACTGCACCTACGGCACCAAGGTGCATTTCCTCTGCCAAAATTCCCCTATCTATGGGCTCTGGAATCCTTGAAGAACCTACCACCTCCTCTCTGACCTGTTGAACTGAAACCTCCACTAGAAGAACTAGAACTAGTCCCACTACGCTTAAAGCTCTGAGTCTGGCGAGGTCCCTACGAGAAATGACCTTTGCCCTTATCCTTATTCTGATTCCCATTCTTCTCTTCCTCTTCACTGTCACTGGGCAAATTATCAGAATCCTCAATCTGAAGTAAAGCTTCATAAAACTCATGATAAGTGGCACAGGGAATCGCAGTCGCAATGGTACGCTATTTCTTGTTAGTGCTCAACTTAAAACGACGTAGCATCTCAACCGGATCAGCAGCAACTTCCGAATGATAACGAGATAGATCAGTAAACTTCCTGTAGTACTCGTTAGCTGACAGCTTCTTCTGCCTCAAACCAGTGAATTCCTGTTTCTTACGATCAAGATAAGCAGGAGGAAGGAATCTCTTATAGAACAACTGCTTAAACACCTCCCAATCTCGAGATTCTTCCTGGGATAACTCATCAGCTAACTGTCCCCACCATGAAGCTGGTTTCTTTCCCAAAAACCATGAAGTCGTCTCCACCCATCTGTCTAGAGATAGACTCCCCTGACTCTGCATCAGCCTGAAAGTCTTCTCAATATGCATCAACCACTTCTCTGAACCCTTAGGGCCTTCATTCCCCACAAAAGTGGTTATCTTCAAATTATGAACCGACTCCAGAGGGGTCCGCTGAGGCGGGCGAATAACTGACTGAATAGCACTCGCTATAGCTTCCCCTAACTGAGCTATGTCAGGGAAACTAGGTTCGGCTGAATGACGTGGCTCCCTACGAGGCGGCATAGTTCTGACAAAAACACCAAGATAATTAGAATACTCACAAGATATGCAAGACTGCCAAACCTATGCTCTGATACCAAACTGGCACACCCCGTCCCGAAGGTAGGGCGTGCTGGCCGTCACATGAACGTGACGTAAGCCATGTGCACTGTGCGGAAGCAGGATCAATTCAAAGGATACAAACCAATTTAAACTGAAACACTAGCAATACCAGTGTACAAGAAGTGTGAATTTCAATAATACAGAGCATAATAGTCTACGTGCAGTCGAGCAGAAGTGCTGGATAGAAATAACACCCGAATGTGGCCCTACATAAATGGAATTCTGTCAAAACGTCCGATGAGCTCCTCGTATGCCACCAACAAACGCTACCTAATACCTTGAAGGGCGAAAAATATAAAACTGAGTGGGTCAGAAACAATTCTTTTCAAAACCTTTCCTTTCAAAAGTTATAACCCCTCGCCGTAAAACTTGTATAATTTCCCAGAAATAAAGTATATACTCATATAAATATCTCAAAACCCGCTAGAAAAATGTGTGTATGAATGTATGTATATGCCATGCCAAAGTATCAACTGAATGCCAAAGCATCTCTGTGAATGTGATTGAATACTCAAATATCATCTCAGCCCTCGGCTGTATATAGCTCATATCAAACTCAACAAATCATATAACTTATAATCATCATAATCAGATCATATATACACCCTGCACACACATCAATACCACCTCTAGTGGTCTGCACAACATCACTTATAATAAACTAATATGCTCTAGTGCTACAATCACGTGAAGACTGAGCGATAAATCGCGGGTCACCTACGAGTCGAACCCACCTATAGTGGCCTATTCGACAGGACTGAGCACCTAACTTGGATCCAAGGCGAGCATACGGTGCGGGAGGTAAACAACACATGAAAGACTGAGCCCCTCTCTGGGCGTGAGCACTAATATCAGTGTGCAGGTTTATGAGCTCTAATCATATCACGTCACATCACATTTCATCATATTTCATCATTCGTTCACAATAACTAGCATATAAGCTTACCTGCCACTTATATGTGCGTCCTCAGCACCAACATTAATATAAACAATCAATAATGCATAATTAAACAAATAGATACTTTGCATGGCATTTCATATCGCATTTCATATCACATTTCATTTAAACTGATTTTCTGGGCAAAACTCTTTTATAAAGGTATATACGGAAAAATAACTACCCACTCACTAGTATGTAGACGGGTCGTAACTTCCGTGCCTAGCCTGGCTACACTCGTCCTCTGGATAGGTCTTGCCTATATGAGAAGTAACTGAAATAACATTAATTAACGCACATAAACGACAATTACAAGTAACTTCTTACACGTAGCTCAATTTTGGCATATGAATATACCAACGAGACCTACATGACGTCACGAGCGTCGT
This sequence comes from Heteromeles arbutifolia, assembly GCA_024362995.1. Lineage (NCBI taxonomy): Eukaryota > Viridiplantae > Streptophyta > Magnoliopsida > Rosales > Rosaceae > Heteromeles > Heteromeles arbutifolia. Next base: position 24,384,707 of record JANCRC010000012.1, read on the forward strand.
GATATTTTTAAAATAATTTTCCTGTAGCTCACGCGCCCCCACGCGCCTGACAGGGCACTGTGAAAAGCGCCCCCACGCACATGGCACGCGCCTGGAGTGTGTCGTCTTCAACCTTGGGTCGCCGGCGCCGGCCACCGGTCGCCACTGCAACTCGCCATAACTCGACCATTTCTTCACCATTTCAACTCATTTTTCTTCCTACGTGCTCTAAATTAAGAGAGGAAGAGGGCTATACCTTCAAAAACCTTGAAAAACCTTCGAATCACAACGGAGCAAAATCTCAAAAACCGGCCACTTTCGAACTGGGGTTTCCCGACGTCCAACTCGAGCCAACGATACACTTTGAGGTTCGTGAGGGTCTAACAAAGCTCCCTGTGAGCTTGTATTGTCCTAAAACAAAGCCAATAAAAAGTTGGTGAATAGTGCCCAAATCGGACCTTGGGTTTTCGAAGTGAAATCGTACGAGTTCTTACCTGAAACTGGTGTCGACGTGCTCGTATGGACCTCAGGAACACAATGGAGCTCTTTTCTGCATCGATCCGTGAAGGTTTGGTGTCCTTTGGGTGTGGTCCGTACGTGAGGGAAGAGAGAGAGAATGACGAGTTTAAGAGAGAGAGAGAGAGTGAGTGTGAGGTTTGTGTGTTCTGTTTAGTCACCAATCAGATTTCAAGGACCAATAATTTGATTGGTTCCACTTAATTAGGGTAGTGCACCATTGGACAATTTCACACACATACATACACACATGTCAGAAATCCCCGTAAAGGTATTTTCGTCCTTTCACGTCCCTAGTGACGTAATTTCCGGGACGGGCTGTTACATTACTACCAAATGTTTGAACTAAATTTTGAAACTATAAATTAAACTTATGATTATATTTATGAAACACTTTTCCTATGTATATTAAACTAATTCATTAATTTTTTATATTTCGCTTTCATATTCTAATTTTTTGTTCTTATGCTTACTTTAATAAATTTACTATATTCATTAATTGTCATAACATAATTTGGAATACAACCTATGACTGCTAAATTTGAACTTAAATCTACTTTAGCTGTTTCTATTTATGCTTGTTGGTGATTATCCCACCTATTGTCATATATGTACACTAAAGATTTTGTGCCTACTTATGCTCTAGTTAATCCTCCAATTCCAATTAATATTTCCTACGTGTATTTGACTTAAATGTGATTTTCTTAAATAATTAACTGCTTCTTTTCTGAGTAAATTAAGTGTAACTCCTTTATCAATATAGCTAACTTCCTGTTGACTAAACCTACCTACAGTTCTACTTCTATTTTCAAATAAACTTAATTGATACAAATTATATTTATTTTTCTGTGTCCTCTCAAATCCTCTTCAATTACACTCTTGTGCTTCTTCTTCATTGGGATAAATACCTTCATCTTTTAAGTATTTCTTTTTCTTTTCTTCTAAAGAGTTTCATTTTCTATTATCAAAAGGGTTTATTTTAGCTCTTCTTATATGAGTATTTGTACTCAAACTTAAATTTTTTTAATTTTTGTAACAAAGATGGTGGAAGTGATGAAGATGTGCAATGTAAAATTAATTCATTTTTGCTATTTGTTCTTCAACTTCATCTAATTTTTCAACTAAATTTAAAACTAATTGGATGATTAAATTATTTTGTCTAGGAGGATATTACTACTGGCTACTTGTATTGAAAAGTTTGTTAAACCAACTATTTATTCGTCTAGCTTACTAATTTTTTCAAAGCTTGAATATATTTTTTATTAGTTCTAGAATCGGCCATTCAACTTATAATCTATCTATTTAATAATGTAATTTACCTACTAGCTCAGTTAACTCTTTTTGTAGTAATTTGATTTTTTTAACTTCTAATTTTAATTGTTAAGCTATTTGTAGTGATCTAAGTTTCTTTTATCTCTCTTTTGATAGGAAACCTTTGAATATTTTTATTATTATCTTCTAATGGAGATGTAATATAGTCTAAATTCAACCTAGTAGACTTTATGAAATTTTTGTGAAACAGTCTAACAACTAATCTAATAAATAATTATGCTTATTATTTTCTGCCTAAACTATTTTGGTCTACGGTGATTTTTTTTAGTTTTTTTTTTGGTGGTTCACTAATTAAATTAAGATAATCTATCTTAAACTACAATCTACATTTCTCTAAAGTTATAGCTAATTGATTTCTAAAAAAACACTCTTTCTTCTCTGAAAGTCTCCAAAGTATGATTTCTTACTCTTTTTGCTACTAGTATGCTATGCTACACATCTTTATCTTTATATTTACTAATAAATGATGGATGTTCAAGATAACTAAGATAAAATTTCTACTTCTTCAAAATCTTGTAAATTATCTTAGAAATATATGCTAATCTTCTCTTTATGCTAGTTATACTTGGATGTCTAGGACAATAGATTCCTAATGATTGTGGTTGGCAAGGTGTACAAGGATATTTGTGTATGCAAATTTCTTCCTCCTTGATCTTGGACAAAACTGCACCTACAAAACAATTAACACCTTAGGTCAAGGCCAAGAGCCTCACGTGCCCACGATGAATTGGGGGGGGGGGGGGGCGGCTTTGGCCGAAGAACCTCCGATGCCAAAGTTAGAATTTAGAGAGAAAAAGTGTTTGAGAATTCTAGAGAATTTTAGCAAGAGTTGGAAGTCCCCTTTTGAGAAAGAATGGAGAGCTATTTATAGGGATATGGCCGGCCTCTTTGGGTGAGAGAGGACCAGCCACCTAGCTCCTTTTGTGGGCTAGGTTCTTGATTTAGGTTGAATTTAGGAGTTATGGGAATAATTGGTTAGTTAATTTTAGCAAATAGAATTATTGCCAAATTAACTAGCTAATTAATATGATAAAATAGGTAAATATGACAAGATCAACCAGAGTGGCCGGCCCTTAGGGATTTTTGGGTATATTTTGTGGTTAATTGGGTGACTTAATTGACATTTAATGGATTAATTAGGCAATTAATCCATTAATTAGCCAATTAACATATTTTTGGAATGAATATTTTGAAGGTTATGTAATGTTAGCTAATTGATTAGCTAAAAGAGGGAAAAAGAGGTAAGAAATATATGGAATGAAATAGGTTTGGCATTGTTACCTATATTGGGCATTTCTGACTTGGTTAAGGATGATTACCCGCTACTTGCGCGTAGGAATCCTGATACACCTCACGGGTATTTTTGTCTTCTTTATCCAAAAATCCACGTGTCGCCTTGTGATTATTTTTGGCTCCACAAATGCCCCCACACCTGTTGGGCTGCTCGTAAGAAAGGGCAGCAGGTGTAGTGACCTTGCTCTAGGAAACTTAGGACTGCTTCCTATTTTGATGTAGATTCGCTCTTTAATATGAAATTAGATCCTTCTAGAAAAGGGAAATAAATTCCTCTCAAAGTTTATTTAAATCCACCTTAAGTGGGTTGTTAAATCAACTTTGGAGAGCGATTTATTTTACCCTACAAGACAGAGAAAGCTTAGAGGATATTTGTTCCCCCTCCTCTAGCAATCTTCTACATCTTGTCCGTGCAAATGACCGTCTTTCGTTGCTTTCTTAGTCTTCTCCATGCCGCACCAATGTAATAAAAACTTAATTTCTTCCTGTCTTCTTCTTGGGTGGTGCTGCCACGGGCCAATCGTCGGGGTGGTGCGGCATGTCAGTTAGCAGGGGCAAGGAGTCAGCTTGGCACGGGCCAATGAGGTGATGTGGCAGGGGCCATTGCTTGAGCAACTCGGCTTGATTGAAACCAAGGACTGGTTCGGCATAGGCCGAGGAAATGGCATGGAATGGCCAATTCTTTGGGTTGCCACGTCTGGGCTGCCTGCTAAAAATGAGGAAACTGCTTGAGTTTGATTTTTCAACTGCCATAGATGGAGCAGTCAAGGATGAAGATGCCAAGATCGGAGTTGCTGAAGATGAAGTGTCGGATGAACGAACTGTTAAGTGTAAAAGTGGATGCTGCCCCCTAACCATTTGTTACTTAGTTGATCTTCAAGCATTCGATCTTTTGAACTATGTGGCCTTCTCGCATTGGAGAGCTCACCTAGATGGGTGTCAGGGATTTAGTCACTGTAGTTTGGCCGGAAAAAGGCTTAAAATTGGATAACCATTTTCTAGTTAGCCAATTTCGAGCCGTTTTCCAGCCAAAATGCGGTGATTTAGCTGTCAAGAAAGATATCATTCTCTTTGTCTCATTGAGAAGTATGATTTTCATTTTTGAATCACTCGATTTCGTTGATTATTGAAGAAGTTATGAACGTTTAAAGTTTACCCAGTTTCCGGCGAGTTTTCCAGTTTTTCCGCGGACCAGTCACATTTGAGGCTATCTTCCGGCCATCTCCGGCAACCATTGGGCTTCCAAATGGTATAATCTTGTCATACACTTTCCTATCTTCATTTTGATATATTATGGGTCGAATTTGGTTAAGAAATGATTAGTTACGCAGCTTTGAAAATTGCCCAAAGAGTTTTTAACGGAATGACCATTTGTGATGTGTTTGATCTATCTCAGGGACCATTTCTATTGATTTTCAATGTCAGGGACCATTTGTGATAAAAACCCTTTTTGAATTTGTCATTTTTATTACTGTTTTTTAATTTGTAGCACTACTAAAGTGTCAATGTCACTATTTCTGAATTACTTGCCCTTTTCCTCGTTTTGTGGCTGTCTTTGTTTTTTCTTTTGCATTTGTTTTGATGAGAACCACTTAAACTTGCTACATGTTTGTCTTGTTGGACCACTTTTGCGTCTGGTAGCTTTTATCTTTTTCTTTTTTCATGGACGAAGCTGTCTAAGTGTTTTAAAGGGAAAGATCGGTATTTTTTAAAGCTTTTGTACTAAAGACTAAATGGAAGTTTTTGAGGACTTTTCATTAGTTTTCTCTAAAAAAACTTGGGTTGAATAAATAAGAATAAATAAAATTGCATGCACAAATAAATAAAATGAATAGTGGTAAAAAAATTGCACTATTCAAATATAACAAGTATATAAAAGCATGTACAAATAAATAAAGTGAATTAATATTACAAAGCGACATCAGGACTCTTGCAAAATTAATAAAAAGAATGTAAGAAAAAAGAAACCAAAAGCCATAACTTGATCTACTGCCATAATGCTAGCACCAATTTTCATTAGCTATAATTATAGTAGCACAGTATAGAAACAAAGAAATTACCTTTGCATCTTGCAGATCAACTGTCATAAAACGCATCAACCGATCAACTAAAATGTACTCTACTTGTAAGTAATCCATAATTTTACCCACTAAGAATGTAAAAACAAACAACAAAGCCTTTTCCCAATAAGAATGTAAAAACAAAATAGACAGAAAATTCAAGACCTTTACATCTTGGGGAAAAACCCCAAAATGAGACAATTCCTTAATTTTGGGACAGAAATAAGGCATTTCAAATATGCACACGCAATGCACATGCGATGCACAACAATTGGACATAAATAAGATTTTACCTACACCTTGAAATAACTTAATTGCCCTTGGATTTAAATGGGTTAATTTGTCAAACCAAGTCAGTATTTCTTCCTTCTTGTTCGAAAATCTTTGGCGCCCAACCCTTAGCTCCAAGAACCCTAACCCCAAACGGCACAACCCTCTTCCACCCCATTTCCGACCGTTGCAACCTTTTCCACCCTATTTCCGGCTAACGCAACCCTTTCCCACCCCAATTTCCGGAGGACGCAACCTTCTCCATCCACTCTATATATTTAGGAGGTGTTGTGCTGTGCATTTGCACATCGTCTCGAAATATTTGAAAAAGTTGTTTCCACCCCAACATTTGCACCTTTCCAAAAGATTTCCATGGAAAAATCCAAAAGGATGTACGCTTTGAAATGAAATTTAATTATTTGAACCTAGGTTTTGTAAAATTGGGAATTTTGGGTTTTGAGTGCGAATTAGTGTTTTATACTGTTAAGTTGTTTGGTGTTAATTTGTGTTGTGCATGTGGTTTAGAGGTTGGTGGAAATTAATTGATTGAAACATGTTCATCAATTCGTGCATATTGCGTGCATAATCCGTGCATGTCTATATGTTGAGCACGCTTGAATTTGGTTCATGAAGTCATTGAATTTGTGCATACTACATGTATATTCTGTGCATATCCTTTTGATATTGTTGAAATATTCGATTGAATTTTGTTCATGAATTGGTAGATACTATGTGCATATTCTGTGCACGCGTTGATGTTGGCCATGCATGGTTGTATTTGGTTGACGAACTAGTTGAATTTGGGGAGACAATATGGATATACTGTGCATATCATGTATGCATGCTTATCTTATTTAATTGATTTGCTAATGTTCAAGATATTGCAGGTCCAAAGTCAAATCTATGTCTCCGACCGAACTTGTGCGTATGCTGGATGAGGTGTTTCCTACAGCCATCTCTTGTTTGTCATAAGCCTCGGGGTGTCTGGGTAATATTAGAGGCCAATTTACAAAGGATCTACTGAACAAACTTGGGGATTCGTGTTTCAGCCATTTGGTCAAGGGGAAGAAGAAGATAACCCTGAAACAATTGGAGGAACAAGTCAACATGTGCTGATAGGTGCATTATTTATCATATTTTTCATGTGAATTATCCCTAGGCTTTGTCAAGGAATTGATTATAAAAGAGCATTATTACTTTCCTTTCCTTAATTTCAGCCAATCTACGCACTTAGAACGTTTTTAGTGATAGTTCAACTTTCCAAAAGAGTTTTGGTGTAAGGCCAATGAGAAGATAGCTAAGAGGCTGAAGATCATTGTGTCGAAATTTCATAATTTCTTATGGAGCCATGCATTCCAATTTTACAAATCAACCCTGCAGAAGTTGCTTTCCCGTCAGAATTGCGTAGCTGTGGGAGAATGAAGATTTGGAGTATTTTCTGATTTTTCCTAATGGCGTGCAATATATGCTTGAAAAGATAAGAGATAAAGCTACATTTCCCATATTTTTATAGAATTTTCCAGAAGATAAATCGACCCCCAAACTGGCTTGCAAGACAGATGATGTGTATCCCAAGCTAAGAAGGATTCTTTCCTAGTTTGTGTCATTAATTGTTTAGGAGTTTGTTTTATTTGAGGAGAGTTTCTCCCAGACCTTTTAGGTTTTTATAGTTTAAATAAGGTGTCTTAAGCTCTCTACACACCCCCCACATCTGCACATCCACTATAACCCCGTATCACCCACATCACTACACCATTCACCATATCCTCAATTTGTGAAGAAGAGCCTAGGGACGTGCTTTGCCACAGACACCAGGTTCTTTCTTTTATTTTTGTTTCTATGTGTAACTAAGTTATTTTCTATGGTTTATGATGAAGCCATGACATGAATATTTGTGAAGTACTTTGCTAACTATTATCCAATTATATGTCATGTTAATTTTAGTCTTAATCAATTATCCAATTATTCAATTCAATTTATATTTTGTTTGTTTAATTAAGTCTAGCATGATTAGCCGGTTATATTGGTGTTAAAGCAATATATGTGGGATCGACCTCGTATTTGCATATATTACAATTGCTTTGTGCGCTTCCGAGTTTAATTTGGATTAAATTAATCTATTATTTAGGTTAGTTTAAACGGAACTTTAACGAAAAGCTCCCAGTATTGTTCACTTTAACGAAAAACCACATTTTTACACCAAAAAATCAATCCTGGTACTGTTCACTTTACCCTTCATTTTGTCATTTTCGTTAAAACTCAGTTTTCAAGCCCTTTTCATTAGTTTTCCTTAGTTTCAAATATCATCATGTACCAACATCCACAAGATACGTACAAGCTTGGTCTACTGTACTTCACCCATTTTGTTGTTTTGGGCAAGGAGAAGAAGTCAACCATTGACCACCACCTGCTTCAGTTGGTAAAAGATGAAAAAAAATGGGAGACATATCCATGGGAAACCGCATCATTCCAGGTGTTGATACCAAGCATATCCGTGGCCGCTTTGACCGGCCACAAAGTTGTAAAAGAAAAAGTTGTAGAGAAACCGGGGGGTGCGTTTCGGAACTCGTATAACTTGAAGGGGTTTCCTTATGCTTTTCAAATAATTTCTCTTTTATTTTGTTGTTATAAGTTTTCAAGTAATTTCTCTTTTATTTTGTTGTTATAAGTTGAACGCATTTTTGCATTCGTTTTCGCTACAACTTATTTTCATTATCGCCTTAAATTTTGTAGATCTGGTTGTTTAAAACTTTGCCATACTTAAGGTCCAAAATCTCAGCGAAGATGCGCATAGAGAACCTTCAGTTATTGCCCCAGATTTTCCGTTGGGACACCTACTTAAATATGTCCACTCACAAGCTGAAGAGCAGTTTTTTTACTGAAAAATCGGTACGTGTTTGTTCAAGTTTTAATAAACTTAGTAAATTTTGTATCATGAATTGGTTGTACTTATGTATGCAACAACGATTATGTCCGATGTAGGTTGTTGTCCACCTGATCACTCCGATCAAGGAAGAAAATATGGCGCTTTACTAGAACGTCATGTTTGATATTGTTGAGGCTAGTAGGGATGCAACACCGGAGGACGAAAATAAACGTGTTGTGGATGCTGATTAAGACTTCAAGGCCACACCTTCATCCGAAATGAAAGGGAAGGTGAAGAAGACACACGTGTGGGAGCGTTGCCATCATATTCTCGACCAGCGGTAAGTATATAAATCCTCGTAATTGAAGTTTCAATTTAGACGCATGTACTATTTCTGAACGAATATCGATTTCTGTGGTCCTATGATATGAAATCACTATTTTTTATACGCAGGAGTTTGATTTTATTTCTAAGAGACAATTTGAAGAATATCAGTAACGATGGATGTCCTATTGAGGATAGTTGTAGAGGCATTAGAGGAGGAGCAGCATGTCCGCATGGAGTTTGCTACCAAGCTTAAGCGTCTCCGAGGCAACGTAACTGGAAAATGGTTTGACAAGCCCTCGACCCTTGAAATGTGACGACCCTTCTAATTTTCCATGTAATTTCCTTCCCGATTGTACAATGATGATTATGCCCTTATTGGCAAAATGGAACCTGACGTGGACGTTGTTATTCAACTTTTTATTTATTTTTCCTATTATCGTGATTAAATAGTACTCGTTATTATGGACGCATGAGCGCAAACTGTACCCGAATCAAGTTTGTAACGAAAAAGTTACGCTTAGTTAAAGTACGTTAACAATGGGTAAAATTGTACACGCGTGTGTTAATTATTTTACTGTTGGGAACACAGCTTTTGATGAGGTGAGCCGGATTTTTTGTACTCTTCAATTGTACAAAATCTGAACCTTACCCTCTTTCAAAACTGGTCCTGTGACCTTACCTCACCACTAATCAATTTCTTCCATTACATTATCACCCAATCAGAAACACTCTCCCTCCCTCTCTCTTCTTCTCCATCTCTCTTCCATGATGTGCCTCTCTTCTATATGCGGCACAAACACCATCATCAAACATCATAGATCGGACTTCAAACCACCACCATCATACTACTCTCATCCCCACGAGTCCATCTGTACGGGCTGATTAAAAAATGACTGAGTTTTGAGCTTTCAACTCGGAGCTCCGACTGTGGTGTAGGTTCTCCAGCGAATTTCCGTTTGAGTTACAAGGTTTTGGAAGGTTTAGAAGCAACTACACAACTCCCTGAGGTCTCTAGCCTAAGTTTGAAGTTGAGCCAACGTGTAGACACACGACTTCGGAACGTTGGAATTAGGGCCAACATCTTCGAGGCATTTTCAGTCCATTTTCGTCCACTTATTGGACTTTTAAAAGTACAAACTTGTTCTTCTCTTCTCAAGCTTCATTTCCATATAAAGTACGTCGAAAATGGTAGAGAAATGAGGAAGATATGAAGTTTTAAAGTTTTTAAAAAAATCTGGCCAACTTTTCGAGATTCCGACAAACCAGACGGCGGCGACGGTGACCGAAAAAATGGAGAAAAAGGAGAATATTCCATTAAAGTTGACAAAATATCCTCACGTTATTACTGATGTCGTTAAGGTAACGCCGTTAAACTTAACAGAATATTCCGTCAAATCTTACAGAATATTCCACTAAAGCTAAGGGAGAATCAATTGTATGCTAAATTCAGTAAATGCTAGTTCTGGCTAGATCAAGTGTCATTCTTGGGACCCGTGATATCAGTTCAGTGTCTTCTCGTGGATCTTCATAAAGAAGCAGTAATGGAAAATCGAGAGCAACCTCAGACTGTTACAGAAGTACTAAGTTTTCTTGGTCTTGCTGGCTATTATCGACGTTTTGTGAAAGATTTCTCAACCATAGCACTACCTCTGACAAGGTTAACCAAGAAAGGAGTTACATTCAAATGGAATGATGATTGTGAACGGAGTTTTCAACAGTTGACGTACTGTCTGTCTCACTCATAGGGAAACGTGTTGAATCTTCACTGACCATAAAAGCCTCGAGTATATCTTTACTCAGAAAGAACTTAATCTCCGATAGTAGATGGATGGAATTAATCAGCGATTATGACTGCACTATTGAATATCACCCTGGTCGTGCAAATACTGTAGCAGATGCTCTCAGCAGGAAATCTCACGGTCGACTCAATGCTCTTTATGCATGTCGTGTTCCTCTTCTGACCGACCTAAGATCTACTGGAGCCGTTTTGGGAGTGGATCACCAGGGAGCCTTACTAGCCAACTTTCAAGTCAGACCAGTTTTATTGGATCGTGTTCTCGAGGCTCAGATGAATGACTCAAAAAATCCCATGAGTTAAACCAAGCACATATCTCCGCTTATGCGATGTATCTGGGGAGTACTAAAATGTATCATACTATCCGACCTTTCTAGTATTGGCCAGGAATGAAAAGAGAAATTGCTGAGTACGTGAGCCGTTGTCTGGTCTGTCAGTAGGTCAAAGCGAAAAGAAAGAAACCATTCAAGCTACTACAGCCACTTCCTATACCTCAGTGGAAATGGGAAGATATCACCATGAATTTCTTGTACAACCTGCCTCACACGCGTAATGGCTATGATGGTATATGGGTGATTACAGATTGACTTACCAAGTCAGCGTATTTCCTACCGGTTAGTGAAAACTATCTGCTAAGTCGGTTGATCGAACTTTTCGTTTTTGAAATTGTTAAATATCATGGTGTTCCAGTTAGTATTATTTCTGACTGGGACCCTAGATTTACTTCGAAATTTTGGGTAGATTTCAAGAAGGTCTAGGTTCAAAATTCCTCTATAACACCACATATCATCCTCAGACCGATGGACAATCCGATAGAACTATTCAGACGCTGGAAGACATGCTAAGATCTTCAGTCCTGCAATTCGGAGACGAATGGCATAAATGCTTACCTTTGACAGAATCTGCCTACAATAATAGCTTTCACTCCAGCATTGGTATTTCATTATTCGAGGCGTTGCATGGGAAACCTTGTCGTACACCATTGTGTTGGTTCGAGGTCGACGAAAGAGTTTTGGTGGGTCTTAAAACTGTAGATGAGACGACACAGAATATTCAAGTGATAAAGAACAACTTAAAGGTAGCACAGGATCAACAAAAAAGTATAACAGACAGACATTCGACAAACAGGGTATATGCGGTTAGAGATTAGGTATTCTTAATGGTGTCACCATGGAAAGACGTTGTACATTTTGGGAAGAAAGGAAAGCTAAGTCCTCATTATATCGGGCCAAATCAGATCATTGAGCGAGTTGGTGAAGTTGCCTATCGACTTGATCTACCGCCAGAATTGTCAAGAGTGCATAATGTATTCCACATGTCCATGCTACGGAGATACGTCTCTGATCTGTTACATGTCATTCATCCTCAACAGTTAGAGATTAACCCAAATTTGACTTATGATGAGGTTCTAGTGACAATTCTTGATTGGAAAGAAAAAGTTCTCAAAAACAAACTGTTCGTCTGGTGAAAGTCTTATGGAGAAACCACTTTGTTGAAGAAGCTACCTTGGAGACTGAGGAGCGTATGCGAGATCTTTATCCACGTTTGCTCTTTAACTATAATCTTTAGTAGTGTTGAAATTTCAGGGATGAAATTTTCTTAAGGGGGTAGGTTGTGACAACCTATCCCTAATTTTCCAAGTAATTTCCTTTCCGAGTGTGTAAAATGACGATTACGCCCTTGTTGGCAAAGTGTAACCTGACATGGATGTTGTTATTCAGCGTTTAATTTATTTTTCCTATTATCGTGATTAAATAGTACTCGTTATTACGGATGCATGAGCACGAACTGGACCCAAATCGGGTTTGTAACGAAGAAGTTACGCTTAGTTAAAGTACGTTAACAACGGGTAAAATTGTACACGTGTGTGTTAATTATTTTAGTGTTTGGACCACTATTTTTTATAAGGTGAGCCAAATTTTGTGTACTTTTAAATTGTACAAAATATGAACCTTACCCTCTTTAAAAACTGGTCTCGTAACCTTACCTCACAACCAATCAATTTCTGCCCTTACTTTCACACCCAATCAGAAACACTCTCCCTCTCTCTCTCTCTTCTTCTCCTTCTCTCTCACACGACGTGCCTCTCTTCTCTCTGCAACACAAACACCATCATTAAACATTATAGATCGGACTTAAAATCACCACCATTGTACTCCTCTCCTCCCCACGAGTCTATCTATACGAGCTGATTAAAAAATGATCGAGTTTTGAGCTTCCCACTTGGAGCTCCGACTCGAGTGTAGGTTCTCCAATGACTTTCCATTCGTGTTACAAGGTTTTGGAAGGTTTAAAAGCAGCTACACAACTCCTTGAGGTCACTAGCCTAAGTTTGAAGTCGAGCCAACGTGTAGACACGTGACTTTGGGACGTTGGAATTACGGCCGAGATCTTCGAGGCATTTTCAGTCCATTTCCATCCACTTTTTGAACTTTTAAAAGGTACAAATTTGTTTTTCACTTCTCAAGCTTCATTTCCATATAAAGTACGTCAAAAATGGTTGGGAAATGAGGAAAATATGAAGTTTTAAAGTTTTTACAAAAATTCGGCCAACTATCCGGATTCCGGCGAACCAGATGGCGATGAAAGCGGTGATGGAGGACGGTGACGGCAGCGGTGGACAGCGGCGACAGTGACCGGAAAATTAGAGAAGAAGGAGAATAATCTATTAAAGTTGACTGAATATTCTCACGTTGTTACTGACGCCGTTAGACTTAACAAAATATTATGTAAAATCTGACGGAATATATATATATATATATATATATATATATATATATATATATATATATTGTTCTTTATCAAATCTCATTGTTTTTTTAGATTAGCATGATGTAATATCAAAAATTCTCTTATGCATAACTAATTCATTCATAATTGTTTCTCAATCGATTCAAGTTCTACTTTCTTTTTTATTATCCGCATCCCTAATCATTAAACGAATCTTGCAAATATTGAGTTCAATACAACCCATGTAGCGAAGAACTATTGAGTTTCGTTGTTTCTGAACTGGCAATATTTATTTGGAATAGAAATGACCTAGACTAAGAACTAGTTAACTCTTATTAATCAAGTTTATATGTCATATTCGATCACATATTCAAGTAACTAAGTCGCCGGGAGAGAGATAACTCTAGACTAAGAGCTAGATGATTCTTGTTAATCAAGTAATGCAATATTTGATCGTTTATATGAGTAATTGGGTCGTCTTGTTCGTTCGTGTGTACCAAAGAGCTGGCAAATTGGCAGGATTTTCATTTCATTTATCATTTCTTAAATGGTTATTTATGCCATCTCCTGGAATCCTTTCTGATAATCCCCATTGTCCTCTAGTTATCTTAATTGTTCCGAAGATCAAATTGCCATGTCCAAGACATTTACCCTTTGCGTCGTTGCTTTCTTGGTGTACTCTATTTGCATTGAAACAACGAATACCAAAATTCTTAAATATCTTCCCATGGATCATGACCAGGAGTTTTTTGCAGGGGGTGACGTTGAATCCCTCCACCATTGAACTTATATAACAATGATTGTGAGAGAAGAGCAGGTGCATAGTTGGTTTTAAATTTGAATGAGTCTTCCGAAACTCGAGAGATATTGATCTTCCAGGCATTACCTTTATGTACATATTTACTATATAGTTGTTGATCTAACGATTTTGTAAATATGATGTAATTATAACGTACAATCTTTTTTCTTCATTCATCAACTGACGATAGTTCTTTGAAAACTAATTCTTCGTTGACCAAGTGGCAATGAATAGCTGTGAGCAAGCCATAGATGAATCCTAGGTGGGTATATTTAATTATACTGTGGGCAGAGAAATATTTTTAGGATAAAATCCTCGTTCTAAGCCAGGAGAATCGTAGAGGATATCTAGAAGTAGATAGTGTACCTTCTTAGGAGTTGTGATTACTTGTGGCACAAGCCAATCCCTAGGTTGTAGGAACTCCAAGACGTATAGGATCTTATTGTGTCCTTATCCGGATCAGAATCGCGTGTCTTGAGGAACAAGCATGGCCATCTAGGAGAGTCACTAGGACTCCGCCTAGTACTCCGGAGTAGAGTGATGGTGACACCGCTACTTTCTTTGATACAACTTCGCTCGGAGCTGACCAAACTTCTGAGGTAACTGTATTCGAATCAGCCTTACTCCGGCCCTTGAAGATCATGATCCCACACTAACAATTTCCATCTAAGGAGCCTATTCTTGTTGATTGTTACCTGCCGACTTGTCGACTTTAAAGAACCCATGAACTCAGATGTCGACTCGTCACTTGGCATCAGATATATTTTGGAACTTTGGTGCTTGCATCCCACCAACTACACCTACATGGTGCACAAGGAACAAATTGAGAAATGGCACGAAGAGATCCAACTTGATGCTTCAAACGAGGATGCCAATGTTCTTCTGCATAATGCTCGACATTTGTTTACAAAATATATATATGTACACTCCGTGTATATATTAAAAAATTTAGGTCCGGTGAGGCGAAGCCTCACGCCTCACGCCTCACGCCTAGGCTGGGCTATCCCTCGGACGCCTCGCCCACGCCTCACGCTTTTAATACATTGATCTCCACCGCAACCTAGCTCTTGCCTGTGTAAGTTCGGTATAATAATCGTCCTTTTCGGTATAATAATCGTCCTTTTACTTGATAGATGTGTTTGGTATAATATCATATTTTCCCATCTGTTAATAGGGTTTCGGAGTTCACTAAAATCCCTTCGAATTTGCTTCAGTTTTGATCAGAAGATGAGCGGAGGCAGCTGGTGCTGCTCTTGGTGTGACTGAGGAAGTTCTCACGTTCGTCGGGAATATCTCTATGCATCCGGAGACTTGGCTCGATTTCCAACGACGATGAAGATTTAGATGGTATAATCTGCTTCAGTTAGTCTATTTCTTTATGTAATTCAATTCAATGTGCTTTGTTTTCATGAAACTAAATACATAGTAGTGATACTATATTTCAATTCTCTAGATGCATGTGCTTCTCTTTGTGATATATAAATAATAAAGTTGTAGATTTGCACTTCGATAAAACATCCTGTCTTCCTTTGCCAACAAGCCGAATGATTATGAACTGCCAATCCTTTGAGGAATATTTTTACCAATTTTTTTTGTTTTTTCAGTCTTCTAATTTAGACTAAAAATTTAACATTCTAGAGTGTAGTTTCAACCATAAAACATAGTTAATTGAGGTCTTCAATTAAGTGAAATATTGACAGATTTCTGTACTCCCTTTGTCGAAAATGCGGTGTTGACAACCTGAATTTGCATGGCATTGAGAGCCTATTGTGTCGTAACTTAGTCACAGGTTCAGTAGATCACTCTTCAGATAACTTTGATAAACTTTGTCATCAGTAATTTTTTTCTGAATAGAGAATCATTTTGATCTTAAAGATGACATTTGGATATACCCAGTAGCATTTTCCTTTGGTAGCTCAAATGATCTCGTATCAGTAAGTGGAGTTGCATGTTTGATGTGACATATTTATATAGTTATTAAGGGCATAAGTTTAGTTATGCATTTTCAGTAAAGATGATACCGAGCTTTCATGATTCTTGATTTTCTTTTTTACATCCTTTCAGATTACATTGGTTCAGCCTTCCAATGTAAAGAGGGCAATGCCATGCCCTAATTGTCAGAAAATCGTAAAAGGTCAGTGGCTTTATTCTAATGGATGCCGTTCATTTTCGGAATTTAGCATGGATTACTGGACACACGATGAGGATCTCTATGACTTAAGTTATTCTGAAATGGTAAATAGTTTAGATCCTTTTTAATTTCTAATGTTCTGTTACATTTTGTGAATATTCTATATTTGCTGCATTTGACCGGATATCAATAAGTATTTAGGTCATACTTAATTTTTTACATGCCATATACTTTTGTGGAATGCGCATATATGATAATGCCTCCTTTCACACAGTATGAACCAAAATAGTTACACAAAGATTTATTTATTTTTAAGTGTTAATGTATTTATTGAAATGTTTTTGTAATTTTTTAGACTGAGGACATGGAACAGAGGTTAAAGTACCTCCAATTTGTTCAAATACAGCTCATGTCGCGGTTTGCTTCATAAACCTCTAAGCTTTGCTTCCACACGGTATATTTGAGAACATCTTTACATCTTAATTTTTGTTTTTGTTTGATTTCTGCAAGTTTGAAAGTTGGGTATAAAAAAATGCAGACCCTTGAATAAGTAAAATACATTTTGCTTCCAGCTCTTTGCTTTGATCGTCTGGGTGCTTTTTTATGATCATCAGTTTTTGGGTTTCGATCTACCGTTGCAAGATTGTATATTGTGTTTTTTTTGTGTATTTGAAGTGTTATCTAATGCTAAATTTGTTTTTTTTTAAATTATTTGGTAATTTAGAATTGGGTTTATGGGTTGAATTCAGTTTTAGGACTATAATTAAGGTAATTTAATGCTCTGATCATGCAGGAGTAGATGGGTATTGAGTTTCTGTGAAAGGTCAAGTTATAAATGGAGAGTTAAGGTCAAAAGCCTACTAAGCTTGGTGATGAGTTGCCGACCGATAGCAGCCCTCTAATCCATTGGAGTTTAAAGCAAGTTCATCAAACTCTTCAGCTAAAACCCCTAGAAATCTGTAAACTCCGCACCAGAATCCAATGACCATGATATGGACACTTGGACACCTATATGTAAATTATTGTAAATATGTTAGCCATTGTATGTAAATGTGGTTGTAAGTAGATTTAAGTAAATAGTGTTGCTTATCGTAGGTATTTAGTACTTTTTGCATGTTTTATGCAGTTTTAAAACCCGCAACATCGTGCGGGCACCATTGCTTGCTAGTGTTTACTAGAGGGGAATGGAATACTGGGAAACAGAATTGCATATATCCTTAGTCATTCAAGGGTTTATTAAGACGTCATGAATCAGAAAAATGTTGGGACTCACATAAAATCAGGGATCGAATTCCTGGAATGCTTGGAATTGGATTCTTGGGTGAGGGGATGTGTTTAGACTCATGTCAATGGTACCCATCAGAAATCCAACTTTTGTATCAATAACACTTTCATATTTTTATGCAAACTCCAAAATACCCCTTACAATTTCTAACAGTATGTAGCATGATCTCTCTCATTCTGAATTCCACAACCCAATCTCTCTCCTTCCTAATCTTAACTGTTGGAACCAAAATCAATCACCTCCGTGAGCGGTGGTCAAGCGCAAATCCGAGTAAATCTGAGCAACCTGCAAAAAGAAGAAGATTATTAATCAATAATCATCCTAAGCACACATATTTATTATAAATACATACACACACATATATATACATATTATATATATATATATATATAAAATAGAGGATGAAAAACACAATGAGCACACATATAACAATGCACGCAGACAGCACATACATCCATTATATAAAAAAATAAAAATCAGAAAAAAAGGCAGAGAGATGATAGTGCAAGGAAGAGGTATGAGGCAGTTAAAACCCTACCCAAAATTTGGGTTTGGGAGTAAAAAAACAAAAAATCCCCTAAGGCGCACCTAGACGACACCTTCCGCCGCCTAGGCAGCTCCAGCGACGCCTTCCGGCGACTTCCGCCCACTCCCTCAAAACAGAGGCGGCAACCCTCAAGCCCAGCCTCACAAGGCGCCTAGGCGTGCCCTGAGGTGAGCCTTATAAAACATTGGTGGAGATAGACCTCAAATAGGGCTTCTTGGTCGAGTGACGCTTCTGCTTCATAGATTCAGTAGCAATGTCCTAAATAGAAAATCACATCACAAAATGGTGAGCTTACAATAAAATCCCTCATTCATCAATCAAACAAATCAACAATTCAAAATAAGATGATGCCTGATACATACTTCTATATTATTGTCCGAGTGGGAAAGTGTTTATTTGTTAAGGTAAATGAACCATACTAATGTAAACAGAATGAAAATTGAAAGCCTTTAGCTAAAATGGAAGGGTTAGGATTTTTAATGGAAAAGACATTTAGCTAAATTTCACTTGCACTTTCTCAAGAACAATGCCCTCTACGTTGGAAGCACGATGGATTCGTTTGGTGTGGAAGAGCACGAACGTGGTGAAGCTTGAATCTCGCAAGATTTTGGCTCAATAAAATTTCTCTTGTGTTGTACTTTGTTTGTTGACGAAGTATTTAGCAAAAAGCAAATAAGCACTGGTGTAAACAAAATGCATACTATCACACTTAGACTGTTAGACACATACCTTAGAACGATTATTTCGACTACCACAGCCTTGTTTGTTTGATATATGTTGACATGGCTTAACTGTGACCGCACAAATAGGAGGGGATGGGAAGGGCATGGGAAAAAGAGGGCAGACAATCTGCCTCTTGAAAGGAGAGTGCATGCGTAGGAGAGAGAGGAATATTGAGAGATGAGAGAAGAGCGCACGCGTCTAATTTGTGAAGAGCGGTAAAAATGTAAATATCTCAAATTCAGTGACAAACTTACCCTCCTAACTTTAAGTAATTACCCTCCAGCCCAGGGCAGTGGTGTAAAAAAGGTAAAATTAAGGGACAAAAATTTGACTGTAGCTAAGCTACTGTCAAACTCCTCCTCAATTTTAGAATAGATAATGGCATCAATATTATTTAATTGCCACAATCCCCTTTTTGGCACACTACATGGAAAAAATGTCAATGATGCATGGCATGCATACTTAACAGATTGGGAGAAGTAAGAAATTGGAAACTTAGGAATAATGTAAGGAAGGCAGTGAGACCAACTAGCTAGTTTTAATCCTCCTTATTTGATATGATTTCTAATTTTCAATTATTCGATTACGAGTTTTAAAAAAAAATCCACATTTTTCTTGATTTCATCCATGTTTTGATAAACCCAGAGAACTCAAAAATCATAATAATTTCCATTTTCATTCTTTGTAAGTAATTATGCTAGAGTGTGCCAAGAAATGGTATCAAAACATAAAACTCTCGAAAAATATATTGCTGAATTTGGAAAAAGAAAAAATATCTGTGCATTGTTGTGTACTATTAATCAGGTTGTTTCAAAATGTTGAGGATTAATGCTAACCATATTGTTTATATATGTTCTGAAAATGGGAGAGCTTCTTGTTTCAATTACCAAGATTAATTCAAAAGTTGAAGCAATTTTCTAGTTTGGCCCTTCCAGCAAGACTGTCTTGTTACAAATTTACAAGCTACAAAGTCAAAATTAACAAACCAGACTGTACCATCCAATTGAACTTCAAAAACATATATAACTAATATTCCAGGTTATCAAATGTGCTGCCACATTGTCTATAATTGGCAAAGACGATCACAATAAATAGACAACTTCTCAATCCCATAATCATCATCTCCTCACCACTTCTCCAAACCCTCAACCAATACAACATCTCTACATTATTAATCTGTAATTTGTTTTGAAGGAGAAATGGCCGCGTCCAAGACATTTACAGTTTGCATTGTTGCTCTTTTGGTATGCTCACTCTGCATTCAAACGACGAATGCCAATTCCAGTAGACCGGTGACGAGGCCCGACCAGGTGTCTCCTTGCAGGGAGGCAAGCTGCATGCGGCCTCCATCATCTAGTCCTCCACCACCCGTTCTTTACAACAAAAATTGCTGGATGGTCAACTTGTACTGCACGGGTGGTCGTAAATTGAAATAAAGTATTTGGAAAGGCCACCAAGTAATGGATGTTACAACAAAGAAAAAATATAACAATGTTCTATTTATATAGCGGCTCATTTATCCAACCTTATTGTAAACATCATGTATGTTTGATTCTTTAAGGTTCTATCTTAGACTGCAACATGATCGTCTTCTCTTTGTTTTTTTTTCCTTGAGCAATATATTCATTAATGGTTGGAAGAATATGCCGACAGAGGATAGGGTGTAAAAAATGTGGCCTCATAAAAATCTTATCAAAGCTTTTCATTCGACGAAAACGAGTACCACGAACCAAAAGATTACAGATTGATATTAACCCATACTATGTGAGTCAATGCGCCATTTCATTGGCTTCCCTCTTTACATTTTGCAGTTTCTCTATAGAAAACATTCAGAGTTAAAAACAAGTAAGGCTAGAATAGTTTGCCACACACAAAAACATTAGAGAAAACATCCATTTTGCAGTTTCCCAAACTGGATGACTGCACAAGTTGTGCAATTCTATTGACTTCATTGACTAGTCCGTCCACCTGATTCTTCGAACTTGAATTGACTTTAGATATTACAAGAATATATTCTTTCACAAACTTCTCTTTTGTGGTCATTAAGCTTGAGGCACCTTTACATATCCAAGACCATATTTGTCACCGTGTGGTTTCCCCACACTCAGCATCTTGTCAATTTTTTTCAGCTCCAATAGTAAGACGAATAACTTTATCATTTGCCTCGTTCAATTCAATTAGTTGTTTCTTGTTAGCCTTATGATACAACACATTATTTTCCTTCAACACATGAATTTGATTCATCAAGTTTTCATGAGATATCATCAAGCTTTGAACTTGAGATTCAAGACCAGCAATAACATCGTCTTTCTCATTTTTTCATTGAAATTAGACTCCTAGACACGGGTCTCAAGATAACCAATCTTTTCATCCAGTTCAGATCTTACTAGACGAAGAGACTTGTTTTCTTTTTGCAACTCACCAATCTTCTTAGTCAACTTCATCTTCTCCACTTTTGTAATACAGTTCTCATCAAAGAGAGTACCACACTTAATGCATAATTCATCATAAGTCATCTCCTCACTGTCATTTAGTATAGCATCACCATCACTTGGAGACACTTCCTACATTGGAGCAACAAAAGCAACAATATTTTCTTCATTATCTGACAACTTGTCAGATAAGACAGAATCTTGATCATTACTATCACTTTACGTAGCCATCATTGCTTTTTCACACTTTTGTCCTAAGAATTTGGTGTTAGCACATTCAGCAGCATGGTGCCCACTTCCCCCACATGCAAATTCTTTGTGCTTCACTCCAGCAGATTATTTGTCCCAACTGTTGGATGTCACACCAAACCATTTAGAATCATTTCCTTTGTTTTTGAGAATTCTTCTAAATTGTTTGACGAATAAGGTAAGATCATTTTCTGAGGCATGTTTACACACATCACCAACAACCTCACAGTTCTCAAAACTTTGAAGGGCCACTTCTTTTCTCTTCTTGAAGTCACTTTCATCCATGTCAAACTCCATCTCATAATTGATGAGTTTCCCAACCAATTTTCCAAGCTTGATCTCATTTAGGTCCTAAAACTCTTGAATGACAGCCTTCTTGGCTTGAAATCTCTTAGACAAGCATCTCAATATCTTTTGAACAACAGTTGTTTCATCAATAGGTTTCTTTAACCCCAAGGCTTCATTTGTTAACATTTCAACTTTCTCATAAAAGACGGAGAAAGTCTCAAACTCGAGCATTCTCAAATTCTCAAATTTTGAAAGGGTCATCTGAAGCTTTGTATCTCTCACTAGTTGTGCAATAATGAACATGTGCAAACTGATTAGATAAAATGGCATAAACAATAGCATTTCTTGCTTTCCTATTTTCCATGGCAGAATTAATTTCTCCTTGAGTCCATTCACCCTTGGGCTTAACCACATATTCACCATTAACATTTCTTGACGGTGCCCTCCATTCCAAGGTAAGATAGTCAATTGCAACTAAGTCTTGAGCTTCCAATAAGATTTTAAACTTTTCACTCCATGCAAGATAATTAGTTCCATCAAAGTACGGAGACGAACTGCAAGAGGAAGCAACATGTTCACAATTTGTGGTGAGATTCCACCCAATACCAATCACTCCCAGAGATCACTCTATGTAAATCTAGAGCAAGGCTCTAATACCAATTGAAATTGGTATCAGGCGGAATATCTTGTAATTTAGAATTCGATATATGCTTGACTGACTAGTCATCTCACTAGTTAACTAGGATCAGATTTGTTAGTTTACCAATGTTGGAAATGTGCCCTAAAACCAATCATATGAGGATACTTTACGGACATTTCACATGTTAAACTAATCTAGTTTAATATAAAGGGAAGATTATTGTTTTAAGCCGTCTCATATAAATGTTATATGCTTAAACGATAAGTCCAAGGAATATGTAATAGGGAGAATATGATCTAAAGAAGTTAGATTCATGAGACCAGTCTCTTTCGAATACATATCCTAAAAGTTCCTGATCATAGGATTGCCAATTGGGCATTGACAGTCCGTTAAGATCAGTACGTCCTATGTCTTCTCTTAGGGAGAGTGACTGGTCTCGAGTCAATGGTGTGACTGACACCAAGACAAGTACGTAGGTGCTCAATAGAGAATGAGTCCACTGAACGCGATCAATGAGTAGTTCTCATACTCATGTCACATGAGAACTCCTGGTTGGGATAATGCAAAGTAGTCATTTGACCTGAGGCATCATAGTTGTCTTGTGGTTAGGTCCTTGATCTTTGGCTATGTCAAAGTCACTCCATCAGAGGGTGTCCACGGCATCGTTGGGGTTAAGCCACTTAGCCATGGAGGCAAGTGAATGCGCAACAAGGGATCTCTAACCTTCAAACGTTGAGGGAGAATACTCTATGATATGATTTAGAATCTCTGGCCAGAGTATGAATGAGATTTAGGAAGTTGTTCCAAATCACATTCAAGGTAATCATATAAGTAAGAGAATCACATTGGATAGTAGACATGAATAAACTATTAAACCAAACAATGTGGTCAAGAGTATTGTATTAGAGAAAGACCGTACTGCATTGTAATCCCAAACTGAATAGGTTCTCCAACCTCTTCTGATTAGCTTGGGTAGCCATGACATACTGCTAGGTGTCACTCATGGCTTGTGGAAGCCCTGAAGATGTATAATCACTAAAGGGAGAATTGAAAGTAAGTTTCAATTCACAATCGATTAGTAAGAGTTCTAATCGCCCATTGCCTCGCTAAAAGGAACCTAATGGATCGCACACCGTGTAAGGTAATGATTGAAGGATATAACGAAGATGAGTAAGGATAATTAAATGGTTTAATTATTTATGGCTAGGATTAATTAATATGTTAATTAATCAAATGAATAAGTTCGTTTTAGACCTCGGGTTAGTTTTGGGCCTCATGGCCCAATGGGCTTCGAATGTCAAGCCCATTAACTTAAGTTGTATGACAACTTAAATGACTTGAGATTTAAAAGGGCCCAAACAGCCCAATGCCTATGGTAGGCTGGCCATGTGATGAAAAATATGGTTTTGTTCTTTTAGTCACTTAAGTGAAGTGACTATATAAAGAACTTTATAGCCAAAATTCATTTAGGGTTTCTTTTGGAGAAAATTGGAGAGAACATGTCTCTCCCTTTCTCTCTAGGAGGCCGGCCCCCTTGGAGGGGATTAGCTAGCAATCCTTCCTCCTCCAAGGTCACTCATCTTTTTCCTTCACCATCCTTGGTGTCGAAAATTAGAGGTCTCCTACCTTGGGGACTTTTGGAGAATCAATTCTTCCATCCATATCCATGGAGCCAAGGAGCAAGAAGACAAAGGAAAGAAGGCCCTCACATGGGTGATTAACCTTTGCTAAGCAAAGAGGTGCTTCAAAGGAATAAAAGTTCCTCGACTCCTTTCTTTAAGATTTGAGTTGAGTCTTGGTTCACCATAACTACTAGGCTTTGAATTTCATGGGTAATGTTTTGTTTTGAGTGCATACAAGCATGATTCCGCCTTTAATTGTTAATTGCATGCCATAGATGTTGCTCAAATGAACATGTTTTTCACAAATTTTCCTTCAAGTGGTATCAGAGCCTAGGTCTAGTAGTTGGTGAATCCTTTTGGGTTTTGTAGTTCATAGTTTGTGATTTGAATGTTGTAATTGTTACAAGCTTTATTCTTGCTTCTTTGAATGTAAATTTTGTTAGAAAAGTTGCCATCTCAAATGTTGTAGATGTAGTTCATATGAGCATGAATTTTGGAGCTAAAATTTGGTGCCATGTTTTTGGGGAAATTCGGCCAAATCCAAAGGGTGGATTTTTGGGTTCATGTTTGTCTTGTTAAAAGTGTTTTAAAGTGACATTAGGAACCCCTAAGTACCCTAGTATGGTAATATGTTTTTTCCCTCAAGTTTGAGAGTTTTTTGGGTGTCTTTGGGTGAAAAATGTTCATGGAGCTCTTATGGGTTTTTCATGGATGTTCTTCATTGTTCTTGTTATGTTCTTGGCAAGAACAAAAAGGTTGGGTATTTTGATTCAAAGTTTTGGTTGATTACATAAAGTCTTTGTTTTAATGATGGATGGTTGAAAATGTGTTTGAATTTTTGTACTTGATTGGTACTTCTCTTACACACCTATACCTACTTTTTCAAACCAACCCATCACCTTTACAACCCATCACCTTTCACTTTTGTTGAAAAATTCAAAAGTTTATGGCACCTCTCTCATCCAAAACCGGCCAACCCTACAAGTAGGGTACTTTTGGGGCTTTTATGCAATTACATAAAGTTTTGATACTTTTGTGTATTTGTACTTTGACCTGAAAGTTTACGGTTTTACGTAAAGGCCCAAAAACACTAAAGGACAAATTGTTTTGCTCCTTTATTGAAGTTTTTGTATTTGTTGAAATTTTTGGGTTCTAGTTGTAATTACATGAAGTAATAGACTTTTGTGTTTTTACAAAGTGACCCCAAAAGTTTGTGTTTTGCAATATAGCCCAATGGTTGAGGTTATTGCTTTTTGGCCCAATTTAGTAGAGAACAAAATAGTATTGTCTCTTTAAATGAGAATTGGATTTTCATTTTATTTAGCTCCATTTAAATCAATTCGATGGATACAAAAACCAAATGAAAATGTTGCATTCAAGTTTAATTAGTTAAAGCGTTAATTAATTAAAGAAATGGTGATTATGAACCTAAGCCTACAATAATTGAGATATGTGAAAGGCCGTCTCAAATTTGTTTTAACCATGGGAATGTGTAGATTCATTTTGGTTGTAATTTGATATGATCAAATGTTGTAAAAGAGCATAAGCTCTTCTTTACTTTAAAGTAATTTGTTTTGATCAAATGTTGTAAAGAGCATAAGCTCTTCTTTACTTTGAAGTACTCCTTTCTTGTTTATTTGATATGCATGAAATTGGAGTAGTTGGGTCCAACGCCCAATAGGAGAAACATGCCTTAATATGATTAAACGCATAACTAAAATCAATCACCATCCCTAGACCGAGATCCAACACTAGGCTCGTGTTGGATCAAATCAAAGGTTCATAGTCATCCTAAGGCCCTAAGGTAACTATATAGTCCATCAATGAATGCAAAGCTTATGTTAGTAGTACCATATACTCTTGCTTTAAAAACCGTTTTACAAGCTTAGTGGGAGTATCGTATACTACTAAATCAATCAAATGGACCAATAGTTGTAATAGGACCGAATTGTTTTAACAAGATTAAAATAAATGCTTATATGTGATGAGACCTAAAACCCTCAACTAAACCATTATTAAGTTGATAAGCGTGAGAGTGCTTTAACACTCTTTCGTGGCCTTCCACCGTGGTAGGCTCCGATCGTTTGTGACTCGTACATCGACTTCACCCTATCATGGGGGAGTACAAAGTGCGTGCTTACACTCAGGAAGAGTCCTATATGCATACATGATGTTGTGAAGGTAGGCAACGAGAATGATCAACATCATATCATTGTGAGGTTGTTTTTGAACCCCTACTCAAACTTGCATGGTGGGAATGACTTAACTAAGTGCAATGGAGCCAACATCATATCATTGTGAGGCTTCATTCTCTAGAGGCCAAATAAGATGGGTACTTACATTAGATGTAAATGAGTAAGCGTACTCTCTCATTATTATTGTTGCTAGCCAACATCCTATCATTGTGAGTTGGGCTTGGTAATAGTGAGCCTCCCATACCCTACTAAGAGTTTTCTCCAAAACTCTCGAATTCCGATGAGGGATATGGAATTTGTCGAAAATAGTGGGTGGTGCTATTTGATTTAAAGACCCGGATCAAATGGCTTAAAATCAATCAATTTATATTCGTTATGTATTTATTTACCGATATATTTGCAAACGCTATCCAAAACTTGACAAAGAAAAGCCAAAGGCTTTAGTTTCCGGACTTGGTACCACAATCCCATAGATTGTCTTGAATGGATTGTATATGTGCCTAAGTAGTCTCATCCTCACAATTTTTCTATTGATAATGTGTCATTGGAAGAACATGTTAGATAAGTCTATCATAAAGAGGACAACACAAACAACCAATGCTTATTCCTTTATTGTATGAACAAAGGAACTTATGACGATTAGCACAAAGACATGAACACTTTTTGTGTCATAGTTCTTCACTTACAAATCGTTGTATGAAGAAATAAGAGTTGCTTAGAACAACCCTTAGTTTATGCAAACACTAGTGCTTGTTTCTTTGTTAAATGAACAAGGAACTTGAGAAGTAAGCACAAGGGCATGGACACTTAATTTGCCATGATTCTTCACTTACAAATTGTTGTATGAAGAAATAAGAGTTGCCTTGAACAACTCTTGAAAGTTTGTAATTATGTTTAGAACATAATGGTTGGTTGACAAAAATAGTCCATCAACATGGACTTATGATGATTTTTGAATCATTGAGTGTTGAAGTGTTAAACCACTTCACGAGAGGGAAACTAGGCTAGGACTTCACCTTTGTGTCCCTATCCATATGGTTCACTAAGTTTATTGTAAACTATATAATGAACAATAACCGCACGCTCTCCAAATCGTTTGATGTGTATAACACAATTGAAATAAGTTTCAAGAGAGATAGTGGGAGTTTGGGGACCATGACTATTGTAGTCAAGGGAGAAGTCATATGAAGAAGGCGAAATAACTCCAAGGGAACAAACTTTCTTTATGAAAGGATGGACATTGGAAGGGGTATATGCAAGAAATGTCTTGCAAGTGTCAAGAACACACCTTTCGAAGGTGTTGTAAATTGTTCTTGAATAGTTCAAAACAGTTAGTTCTTCTACTTGAATGCTTGATTCCGTATTAGTAACTATGTTTTTACAATCATTGTAAAAGTGTGGCTAATAAGAAGTAGAAGATTAATGAGAGAAGAGAAAGTACTTCACATTCAGAACGTGAATCAAATATAGATCTCTGCGAAAGCAGATAGTACTTACTTCCTCATATGAACTACCAAAGGAATTGGAAAAACAAAGATTGTCTTTACATTCCAGTTTGAATAAAGGAACTTAATTCCGTCACTATAAGAGATGGATGAATGTTTTGTTTGACAAAACATTGTTCTTTATTAATCAATGATTGGATTATTATAATCTAATTGATTGTCTCTATAGTAGAGATAATGTGGTAGTGTTAACTATTTAGAATATGACGATGCTTAAAACCCAAAAGGTTGCAAGGTAGTGACTAATCCCAAATTGAGTTGTGATACCTCTAAAACATAAATTACAAGTTGGTCATAGATGAATGCTTAGAATCGTTAGATCCGGATCCAATACCTTCTTGTTAAAATTGTATAGAGGCGAAATGTTCGAATCTTTATTCTTTATGAAAGAAGAAAGAATCACAAAGTTGTTGAGGTTAATTCACTTAGATGTTAGTGGCACTTGTCCACAACATAATACTACTCATGTTGTATGACATTCACCTAAGATCACTCTCGGTTGGACTATCGTTTATTTTGAATAAACAAAAGTCCGAATACTTTGCAAAAGGTTTCAAAGAATTCAAGAATGAAAGTTGATGAGTAAGACGTCTAAAGTATTTACCTCCTTAGATTTGATCCAAGGAAATATAACACTTTAGAAGAGTTTCCTTGATAGAAATCAAGGAAAGTAGCATCATAAGATAACGGATTTCTCCATTAGGAGAATAACGAACTCGAATAAGACTTAGTTAGTTGGATGTTATCAATTACCCACATATATAGGATATATATACTTCTAAGACAATATGATTGTCAATTAGAAGATCTTCCAAAATTTTCATAACTCCATAGGATGTAGTTGGAAAGAAAGACAAGTCTTAATCGTGTTAAGATTTGGGGTTGTGTGCTAATAAGCAATATTTGTTTGAGAACAATCTTGTGGGATATCCTTAAATTAACTTTTGGATATCACTTATATAAACTAACTAATAAATGTTATTTGTTGGGTAGTTCATTGTAATCCTACAGTAGGATTTGCCTAAGATAGAGCAAATGAACGAGAGATAGAACTCAAAGAATGGGTTCTTTGAGTGACAAGATGATGATCAACAAATATAACAACCTAGTTCCTACACCACAAGCTCCAAATGTAGTTGAGAAGGATTTATAAACCGTCTCAGTTGAATGGTTTGAACTTTATGACTATGTTATAGAGTTACACCTCTTAATTCGAAAGAAATAAGAATGAAAATCCTTATGACTACATTGAGTGTATATACAACATATACTCAAGGAAATGGTATAGTACCATTTGACCCGAAATAATGAAACCTTCATAGCTAATTGGTAGCTTAAGGTGACTACAATCAAAGAGATTGGTTGACTTGGAAGAAACCATCTTTGACGTAGTCTTGGTTTCCATTAATTCGAGGATTGCTAACTACAACGAAACGGTGATTGAATGTTTGGACATAATATGGGTTTCCGAAACCATTACCAAGATAGTCTTGATAATATATGTCTAAAACTAAGAATCACAAGACGTGTAAGTTGTAAAGATCCATCCATCATGAATCTTAGCAAGCTAGTGGGAGCTGTAAGCGTCTTATGAGAGAAAGATCAAATCGTTTGATTTCTCATAAAGATGTAAATGAATCTTTTGTTTGCTAAGTTTACAAAAGATTAGTGGGAGTTAATCGTATTATTAAATTAAAACATATATATGATATATTAAGTTTAGGAATTCTTCTTCGTTAAAGTAATGACTTTAAACATTCTATAATGATAGAATGTATATGGGAGACATAGTCTATATACATGGGATGAAAATCTATAATGATAGATTTCAGTATATATAATTTGATTATATCAATCCCTAATGATAGACAAAAGATGCTAGGAAGTTTCTCATATGATGATAAACTTTAGTCAGAAGGACAATTCTAGTAAGACTAGGAAGTTGCTCTTCACAAAGGGATCGTACCCCTTTGACTCCCAAAGAATTAATGCGTAAATAGAATCCTTTATGCGTACGCAGAAAGGTGATTTATGTATTTCATGTTGTATAAAAAGCGTTGATATGAGTTGTACCAAGATTGGTACAAGACGATATCAATGCAAGCCCAGGATCAGAACCAAGGCAACTGTCAAGTGAGTCCTTATGTATTTAAGAAATACTAAAGGATAGATTCCTCAAGAATGAGGAAGAATTAGAGTAACGCAATGGAAGCGTAAAAGTATTAGATTATGAATCTAATATCGTATCCATCATTGGATGTCTCTTCATTTTGAATGAAGAGATAATTGGATATCTCTTTATTATGACTGAAGAGATATTTGGGTGGAAACATTAAAGGTAATGACTTTAGTGTCTTCCATCATGAATGCAAAATATATATCGCCATATAGAAGTTTACAACAATGTTGTTTGGATGGGAAAGTTCATTTATGAACTCTCCATTCGGTTCCAACCAGAAAGTGTCTCTAGTGTGCCGACACTACGACACTAATGGGGCGATAGCTCAAGCCAGGGAATCAAGGTCTCATCAAGATCCGAACTCAAATGAGAGACTGAACCACATGATTAAGAATCATTTATAATGGTGATGTCGTTATTCTCAAGGTTGCTTCTATGGATAACATATAGATATCCATTGTCTAGGCCTACTACTCAGCCATTTTTGAAATGACTACAGAAGAGGTATCATCACTGATGACCAAGCTGATTGGCTCTAGTGCAAGTGGGAGATTGTTGGAAATGTGCCCTAAAACCAATCATATGATGATACTTTACGGACATTTCACATGTTAAACTAATCTAGTTTAATATAAAGGGCAAAGATTATTGTTTTAAGCCGTCTCATATAAATGTTATATGCTTAAACAATAAGTCCAAGGAATATGTAATAGGGAGAATGTGATCTAAAGAAGTTAGATTCATGAGACCATTCTCTTTCGAATACATATCCTAAAAGTTCCTGATCATAGGATTGCCAATTAGGCATTGACAGTCCGTTAAGATCAGTACGTCATATGTCTTCTCTTAGGGAGAGTGACTGGTCTCGAGTCAATGGTGTGACTGACACCAAGACAAGTACGTAGGTGCTTAATAGAGAATGAGTCCACTGAACGTGATCAATGAAAAGTTCTCATACTCATGTCACATGAGAACTCCTGGTTGGGATAATGCAAAGTAGTCCTTTGACCTGAGGCATCATAGTTGTCTTGTGGTTAGGTCCTTGATCTTTGGCTATGTCAAAGTCACTCCATCAGAGGGTGTCCACGGCATCGTTGGGGTTAAGCCACTTAGCCATGGAGGCAAGTGAATGCGCAACAAGGGATCTCTAACCTTTAAACGTTGAGGGAGAATACTCTATGATATGATTTAGAATCTCTGGCCAGAGTATGAATGAGATTTAGGAAGTTGTTCCAAATCACATTCAAGGTAATCATATAAGTAAGAGAATCACATTGGATAGTAGACATGAATAAACTATTAAACCAAACAATGTGGTCAAGAGTATTGTATTAGAGAAAGACCGTATTGCATTGTAATCCCAAACTGAATAGGTTCTCCAACCTCTTCTGATTAGCTTGGGTAGCCATGACATACTGCTAGGTGTCACTCATGGCTTGTGGAAGCCCTGAAGATGTATAATCACTAAAGGGAGAATTGAAAGTAAGTTTCAATTCACAATCGATTAGTAAGAGTTTTAATCGCCCACTGCCTCGCTAAAAGGAACCTAATGGATCCCACACCGTGTAAGGTAATGATTGAAGGATATAACGAAGATGAGTAAGGATAATTAAATGGTTTAATTATTTATGGCTAGGATTAATTAATATGTTAATTAATCAAATGAATAAGTTCGTTTTAGACCTCGGGTTAGTTTTGGGCCTCAAGGCCCAATGGGCTTCGAATGTCAAGCCCATTAACTTAAGTTGTATGACAACTTAAATGACTTGAGATTTAAAAGGGCCCAAACAGCCCAATGCCTATGGTAGGCCGGCCATGTGATGAAAAATAGGGTTTTGTTCTTTTAGTCACTTAAGCGAAGTGACTATATAAAGAACTTTATAGCCAAAATTCATGTAGGGTTTCTTTTGGAGAAAATTGGAGAGAACATGTCTCTCCCTTTCTCTCTAGGAGGCCGGCCCCCTTGGAGGGGATTAGCTAGCAATCCTTCCTCCACCAAGGTCACTCATCTTCTTCCTTCACCATCCTTGGTGTCGAAAATTAGAGGTCTCCTACCTTGGGGACTTTTGGAGAATCAATTCTTCCATCCATATCCATGGAGCCAAGGAGCAAGGAGACAAAGGAAAGAAGGCCCTCACATGGGTGATTAACCGTTGCTAAGCAAAGAGGTGCTTCAAAGGTATAAAAGTTCCTCAACTCCTTTCTTTAAGATTTGAGTTGAGTCTTGGTTCACCATAACTACTAGGCTTTGAATTTCATGGGTAATGTTTTGTTTTGAGTGCATACAAGCATGATTCCGCCTTTAATTGTTAATTGCATGCCATAGATGTTGCTCAAATGAACATGTTTTTCACAAATTTTCCTTCAACCAAAACAAAGAATAAATAATTATACCTAGTTTACTAATTTAACCCTAGTTAAGAAAGGTCTAGTTCAATGTACATTTAAACTTTGTCAAATTTAATTGAAAGCACAGATCTATTTCCAAGCCCTAGAGTCAATGTGTTACAAGCAAATTAACAAGATATGTGAGCATGAATAACAATAATCAACACAAAAAGTTTTTGGCCGGAAAAAACCCACCTCTAGGTTAAAAAAAAAATCAGGGACTCACCACTAAGTTCAATCCACTAGTGTAGACAAAAGTTCATACAAAGATCCACACAAAGCTCAATTCCTAGAAGAACTATTTGCCTTACACGAGATGAACTCCTGCGGTCTTCACGAAGTGGCAACTCCTCCTAAGCTCATCACTTTGTGGCATCGAGAACCAACACAACCAAAGAAAATGATATGATAATGATGGTTATATGATCTGGATTTAATGACCAGTCAGTTTCTCCAGTCAAACATTTGAAAGAAGAAACTAATGAGAATCCTAAAAAAAGTCTATAAGGATTTGAAACTCAATGCATGACCATGAAAACAATGCAAACCTACTTCCTAATAATTGGTGTTTAATGCATGAAGAAGGTTTGATAGTTAGGGTCTCATAAATGGAGAAGAGGCAAGCTCAAAGATTTCAATGCAACTTTCTCACTCTAAAATAAACTTTAAACCCCCTTAACACAAACTGAAACCCTAGGGAACAAATGTACCCAAGGAAATTTGATTTTCCATCAGCCAACTTGTGCTATGGACACTTGTCGGCTGCAAAAAAGATCTAAGCAGATCAATAGCCAGAAACTGACCACCAGCAAAAAGGTGTCAGTCAACCTATGTGGGCTTTCTTAATTTGTGTGCCTAGACAGGTGAAAGTCAGCACGCAAAACTGACTAGACAATTAAACTAGACATAATGGAACACAAATAGAGATATGAATGCACATGCATGAACATACCTTTTGAGATGAAATGTCCATATCTTGAACATTTACTCCAGCAGCAACAACCCATAATCAGGGTATATCATAAAGCTATATTGAGCATGTGTGAGGTTCAATTACAATATTTGACAAAGAAAGTCAAACCTAGAAGTCTTGACAAGGACATCTTTTACTTGTTTAGAAGGATATTTTGGCAAATATGATTAAAAAAAGAATCAATTGATTGGATCAAATTTTCATGAAATATGATAATTCTAGTAGTGTTTATGTAGATGATATTTTAGTACATAGTAAAACTAGAAATGAATATTGGAAGCATTTAGAGATAGTTTTACAAGAATTTGTTAATAATGGAATTGTGATTAGCAAAAATATAATAGCATTAGAAAAACAAGATATAGAATTTTTAGGAATGTATATTAAGTCAGTATAATATAGTTACAAGATCATAGAGCCGAGAAAGTTTTAGAATTTCCAGACAAGTTTGGTGTAACAGCCCGTTCCGATATTACGTCACTAGGGACGTGAATTTAAGAAATACCCTTGCGGGATTATTGATTTGTATGTGTGTGTGAAGTGGTCCAATTATTCACACCCTAATTAATTGGAACCGATCACAAAATGGGTCCTTGTAGGTGATTGGTGACCCAAGTACACCTCACCCTCACTCTCTCTCACTCCACCGACACTCTCCCTTTCTCTTACTCTCGGTTTCACTCTCTCTCTCCCTCATACTGTACGGACGCACCCAAGAACACTCTAAACCCCACGGATCGAAGCTACAAATGAGTCCACTGTGCTCGTAAGGACTCCACGATCACAACCATACCCATTACAGGTAAGAACTCTTCCATTTTCACGTGAAACCATTGAATCCCGAATGAGCTACTGTTCATGCAATTTTTGATACGTGATTTTTAGGAGATTTGAAGCTTCTAGGAAGCTTAGTGAGGTCCTAAGGAGGCTCAGAGTGTTTCGTTTGAAGGATTTGGACGTCGGGATCGTGAGAACAGAGTTTGGCCGGATTTTCTTGGATTTTGCCGGTGAGATTTCGTGACTTTTAGAGCTTTAAATTGGTATGATCGTGTTCTATAAGTTGAGATCTTCATTTTGGTGTAAATTGCATGAAAAATTGTGTAGAAATGACTGAGAAATCGAAGTTTGAAAATTTCCCGGTTTTCCGGCACCGGCGACGGTCGCCGGAGTCGCGAGGTTGAAGACGACGGAATATTTCGTCAAGTCTGACGGAATATTCCAACGTCGTCTGTTAGTTTTAACGGTAACCGTTGGAAGTTAACGGAATATTCCCAGAATATTCCTGACGACATTAACTGACGTCGTCAGTGTGCAGTGCACGTGGCGGCGTGTGGGGGCGCGTCTGGCCGTGCCGTCGCCGGCGCGTGGGTGGTCGGAAAATTTTTCTAAAAATATGGGGATGTTCCTGAGATTGTGTAGGTCACAGTGGTATATTCATATACCCAATTTGAGCAATGTATGAGAAGTTATTCCAAAGGTTTCGTTTATGTGCGTAAATTAACGTTAATTCAGTTACTTCTCATATAGGCGAGACCTATCCTGAGGACGAGCGTAGCCAGGCTAGGCACGGAGGTTACGACCCGTCTACATACCAGTGAGTGGGCAGTTTTGTTTTCCGTATATACCTATATAAATGAATTTTGCCTAGAAAAATCAGTTTAAATGAAATGTGTTATGAATGTGATATGAAATGCCATGCAAGGTATCTATATGTTTAATCATGCATTATTGATTGTTTATATTACTGTCGGTGCTGAGGACGCACAGGTGAGTGGCAGGTAAGTTTATATGCTAGTTGTTGTGAACGAATGTTGAAATGTAATGTGATGTGATGTGATATGATTAGAGCTCATAGACCTGCACACTGATATTAGTGCTCACGCCCAGAGAGGGGCTCAGTCTTTCACGTGTTGTTCACCTCCCGCACCGCATGCTCGCCTTGGATCCAAGTTAGGTGCTCAGTCCTGTCGAATAGGCCACTATAGGTGGGTTCGACTCGTAGGTGACCCGCGATTTATCGCTCAGTCTTCACGTGATTGTAGCACTAGAGCATATTAGTTTATTATCAGTGATGTTGTGCAGACCACTAGAGGTGGTATTGATATGTGTGCAGGATATATATATATATATATATATATATATATATATATATATATATATATATGATTTGATATGATGATTATGAGATATATGAGTTGTTGAGTACGATATAAGCTATGTACAGCCGAGGGCTGAGATGAGATATGAATATTCAATCACATTCACATAGATGCTTTGGCATTCATTTGATACTTTGGCATGACATATGCATACTTTCATACATACTTGTTTTGCAGCGGATTTTGAGAAAGATATATATGCGTATATACTTTATTTCTGGGAAATTATACAGGTTTTACGGCGAGGGGCTAGTACTTTTGAAAGGAAAGGTTTTGAAAAGAATTGTTTTACTGACCCACTCAGTTTTATGTTTTTCGCCCCTCCAGGTATCAGGTAGCGTTCGTTGGTGGCATACGAGGAGCTTAACGGACGTTCTGACAGAATCCCATCTATGTAGGACCACCTTCGGGTGTTATTTCTATTCAGTTCTTTGCTTGACTGCATGTAGACCTTATGCTCTGTAATATTGAATCTCACACTCCTTGTACACTAGTTTGGCTAGTGTTTCGGTTTTAATTGGTTCGTATTTTGAATTGATCCTGCTTCCGCACAGTGCACATGGCTTACGTCACACTCACGTGACGGCCAGCACGCCCTACCTACGGGTTCGGGTGTGTCAGTTTGGTATCAGAGCTTAGGTTTGGCAGTCTTGCATATCTTGTGAGTATTCTAATCGTCTTGGTGTTTCTGTCAAAACTATGCCGCCTCGTAGGGAGCCACGTCGTTCAGCCGAACCTAGTTTCCCTGACATAGCTCAGTTAGGGGAAGCTATAGCGAATGCTATTCAGTCAGTTATCCGCCCGCCTCAGCGGACCCCTCTGGAGTCAGTTCATAATTTGAAAATAACTACCTTTGTGGGGAATGAAGGCCCCGAGGGTTCAGAGAAGTGGTTGATGCATATTGAGAAGACTTTCAGGCTGATGCAGAGTCAGGGGAGTCTATCTCCATACAGATGGGTGGAGACGACTTCATGGTTTTTGGGAAAGGAACCAGCTTCTTGGTGGGGACAGTTAGCTGATGAGTTATCCCAGGAGGAATCCCGAGATTGGGAAGTGTTTAAACAGTTGTTTTATAAGAGATTCATCCCTCCTGCTTACCTTGATCATAAGAAGCAGGAATTCACTGGTTTGAAGCAGAAGAAGCTGTCGGCTAATGAGTACTACAGGAAGTTTACTGATTTATCTCATTATCATCTGGAAGTTGCTTCTGATCCGATTGAGATGTTACGTCGTTTTAAGTTGGGCACTAGAAAGAAATGGCGTACCATTGCGACTGCGATTCCCTGTGCCACTTATCATGAGTTTTATGAGGCTTTACTTCAGATTGAGGATTCTGATAATTTGCCCAGTGATAGTGACGAGGAAGGGAAGAAGGGGAATCAAAGTAAGGATAAGGGCAAAGGTCATTTCTCACAGGGACCTCGCCAGACTCAGAGCTTTAAGCGTAGTGGGACCAGTTCTAGTTCTTCTAGTGGAGGTTTTAGTTCCACAGGTCAGAGAGGAGGTGGTAGGTTCTTCAGGGATTTCAGAGCCCAAAGGCAGGGGAACTTTGGTAGAGGGAATGCACCTTGGTGCCGTAGGTGCAACAGTCGACACTTGGGAGAATGTCGAAGAGGTAGCACTGGTTGTTATACTTGTGGTCAGGAGGGACATCTGGCTAAGTTTTATCCTCAGGGTCAGCAGAGACCTCAGCAGCCTTCTTTACCACCGCCAGCTCCAGCTCAGCAGTTCTCAGGACAGGGTGGCTATACCTAGATGGGCCGTGGTGGTGCTTACCATTATCAGGGAGATTATGTTCCTTATGCTTCGGGACAGTACCAGTACCCCCAGGATCCCTATCAGCAGGGCAGTTATGGTCAGTATTCTGGAGGATATATGCCTCCACAGCAGTACTCTGGAGAATATATGCCTCAGCAGCAGCAGTATTCAGCAGGTGGACCCCAGTGGCAGTCTGGAGGACAGTCTCAGCAGGTTGATGCTACTTCCAGTGGAGTTGGGTCTTCGAGACAGCATGGTCAGTCAGGACAGGGGCGTAATCCTCAGGGACGAGGAGTTCATGCTAGCAGAGGCAGAGGAAGGCAGCAGAATCAGGGACGTGTCAACAACCTCTCACTGCAGGATGCTCAGAATAATCCGGATTTGATCATGGGTACGTTAAATATTCTTGGTCATTATGCTAAAGTGTTGATTGACTGTGGTGCTACTCATTCAGTGATTTCTCATACGTTTGCTCAATTGACACAACCTCAATCTTCACCTCTTGGGTATGAGTTAGAGTTTGCTATGCCCAGAGGAGAGAAGTGTTATATAGACTATGTGTATCCAGGTTGTCCCGTAATAGTGGAGAAGGTGGTTATGCCTGCTAACCTCACTCCGCTAGACATTGTGGATTTTGATGTCATCTTAGGCACCGATTGGTTGCATTGCAATCATGCTAAGATTGATTGTTACGGGAAGTCAGTGACTTTTCATCGTCCTGGATTACTTGAAGTTACATTCGTGGGTGAGCCTAGTGGGTTGAGGCATGGTATCATTTCGGCCGTGAGAGCCAAAAAGTTACTAAAGAAAGGTTGTCAAGGGTACTTGGCTCATGTGGTACTTAATGATGATGCTCCAGCTAGCGTGGAGAATGTTAAGGTGGTTCGACATTTTTCTGACGTTTTCCCTGATGATTTACCTGGATTGCCGCCAGATCGTGATGTGGAGTTCGCTATTGATTTACTTCCAGGTACTAATCCTATTTCTTTGACTCCCTATCGTATGGCTCCTGCCGAGCTAAGAGAGTTGAAGATTCAATTACAAGAGTTGGTTGATAAAGGTTTCATTCAGCCTAGTACTTCACCTTGGGGAGCTCCAGTTTTGTTCGTAAGGAAGAAAGATGGTACTTTGAGGCTTTGTATCGATTACAGGCAATTGAATCGGATGACAATTAAAAACCGTTATCCTTTGCCTCGTATTGACGATCTTTTTTATCAACTCAGAGGTGCCTGCGTATTTTCTAAGATTGATCTAAGGTCTGGTTACTATCAATTGAAGATCAAGAGCGATGATGTTCCTAAAACTGCTTTCAGGACTCGTTATGGTCATTATGAGTTTCTTGTGATGCCATTTGGATTGACCAATGCACCCGCAGCTTTCATGGGGTTGATGAATAAGGTGTTTCAGCAGTACTTGGATAGATTTGTCATTGTCTTCATTGATGACATTTTGGTGTATTCTAAGTCAAAGGCAGACCATGTACGACATCTTACTTTGGTGCTGAAGAAACTGAGGGAACATCGGTTGTATGCTAAGTTCAGTAATTGCCAATTCTGGTTAGATCAAGTTGCTTTCTTGGGGCATGTTGTGTCAGCCCAGGGTATTCGGGTAGACCCTCAGAAGATTGCAGCTGTGGAGAATTGGGAGCAGCCACGAACCGTCACTGAGGTACGGAGTTTTCTTGGTTTAGCGGGTTACTATCGGCGATTTGTTAAAGATTTTTCAGTGATAGCTTTACCACTGACGAGGTTGACCAGGAAGGAAGTTAAATTCGAGTGGGATGATAAGTGTGAGCAGAGTTTCCAGCAGTTGAAGTATTATCTCACTCATGCACCTGTTTTGACTCTTCCTGACGATAGTGGGAATTTTGAGGTTTATAGCGATGCTTCTTTGAATGGCTTGGGTTGCGTGTTGATGCAGCATGGTAGGGTAATTGCTTACGCTTCGCGTCAGTTAAAGCCTCACGAGATGAATTACCCTACACATGATTTGGAATTGGCAGCCATTATTTTTGCTTTGAAGATTTGGAGGCACTATCTCTATGGTGAAAAGTGTAAGATTTTCTCAGATCACAAGAGTCTTCAGTACTTGTTCACGCAGAAGGATTTGAATCTTCGTCAGCGGAGATGGATTGAGTTATTAAGTGACTATGATTGCACGATTGAGTATCATCCTGGACGTGCTAATGTAGTGGCTGATGCTTTGAGTAGGAAATCTCAAGGTCGGGTTAATGCTTTGTATGCTTCTCGTGTTCCTCTTCTAGTAGATTTAAGGTCTACTGGAGTGAGATTGGAATTGGAAGATCAAGAAAGAGCTGTGGTAGAGCAAGATAGAGCCTTACTTGCTAGTTTCCAGGTTAGGCCTATTTTGATTGATCGTATTCTTGAGACTCAAATGGTAGATGATAAGATTCAGGAATTAATTCGTTTGAGGAACGAAGGGAAGAAGAAGGATCTCAAAGTTAGGGAGACGGATGGCATGCTTATGCAAGGGAATAGGATGTACGTGCCAAATAATGAGGAATTAAAGAAGGCAATTCTTGATGAGGCACATATTTCAGCTTATGCGATGCATCTAGGAGGAACTAAGATGTATCATACCATTAGGCCATTTTACTATTGGCCGGGTATGAAAAAGGAAATTGCAGAGTATGTAAGTAGGTGTATCGTGTGCCAGCAGGTTAAAGCAGAAAGGAAGAAGCCATTTGGGTTGTCACAACCACTTCCCATCCCGCAGTGGAAATGGGAAAATATTACCATGGATTTTGTGTACAAGCTTCCTCGTACGCAAAATGGTTATGATGGAATTTGTGTGGTTGTTGGTCGGTTTACTAAGTCAGCGCACTTTATTCCTGTGAGGGAGAAGTATTCGTTGAACAAGTTGGCGGAATTGTTCATCACGAAGATTGTGAAGTATCATGGAGTTCCTGTGAGTATTGTTTCAGATCGAGATCCGAGATTTACTTCTAAGTTTTGGACAGCATTCCAGGAAGCTTTGGGTTCGAGATTACTGTACAGTACGGCATATCATCCTCAGACAGATGGGCAATCTGAGAGGACGATTCAGACTTTGGAGGATATGCTAAGATCTTCGGTATTGCAGTTTGGTGACACTTGGCATAAGCGGTTGGATTTGATGGAATTTGCCTATAACAACAGCTTTCACTCGAGTATTAGTACGGCGCCATTCGAGGCATTGTATGGCAAACCTTGTCGTACACCTTTATGTTGGTCAGAGGTTGGTGAACGAGCTTTAGTGGGTCCTGAGATAGTGGAGGAGACTACTCAGAATGTTCAGATTATTAAGTCTAATATGAAAGCGGCCCAAGATCGACAGAAGAGCCTAGCTGACAGGCATGCTACCGATAGAGTGTACAAGGTCGGTGATTGGGTATTCTTGAAGTTATCGCCTTGGAAAGGTGTTGTTCGATTTGGAAAGAAAGGAAAGTTGAGTCCCAGGTACATCGGACCGTATCAGATCACCGAGCGAGTCGGTGAAGTTGCTTACAGACTTGAGTTGCCGCCAGAGCTGTCTAAGGTACATAATGTGTTTCATGTATCGATGCTTCGACATTATGTCTCAGATCCTTCACATGTGATACCTCATCAACCTTTGGAGATTAGTTCGGATTTGACTTATGATGAGGAGCCAGTGACTATATTGGATTGGAAAGAAAAGGTTCTGAGGAATAAGACGGTGCAGCTAGTTAAAGTTTTGTGGAGGAACCATTCAGTGGAAGAAGCTACGTGGGAGACGGAGGATCGGATGAGAGAGAAGTACCCGAGGTTGTTTTATGGGTATTAGTGGATGATTTTGATTATGTAAATTTCGGGGACGAAATTTTATAAGGTGGGTAGATTGTAACAGCCCGTTCCGATGTTACGTCACTAGGGACGTGAATTTAAGAAATACCCTTGCGGGATTATTGATTTGTATGTGTGTGTGAAGTGGTCCAATTATTCACACCCTAATTAATTGGAACCAATCACAAAATGGGTCCTTGTAGGTGATTGGTGACCCAAGTACACCTCACCCTCACTCTCTCTCACTCCACCGACACTCTCCCTTTCTCTTACTCTCGGTTTCACTCTCTCTCTCCCTCATACTGTACGGACGCACCCAAGAACACTCTAAACCCCACGGATCGAAGCTACAAATGAGTCCACTGTGCTCGTAAGGACTCCACGATCACAACCATACCCATTACAGGTAAGAACTCTTCCATTTTCACGTGAAACCATTGAATCCCGAATGAGCTACTGTTCATGCAATTTTTGATACGTGATTTTTAGGAGATTTGAAGCTTCTAGGAAGCTTAGTGAGGTCCTAAGGAGGCTCGGAGTGTTTCGTTTGAAGGATTTGGACGTCGGGATCGTGAGAACAGAGTTTGGCCGGATTTTCTTGGATTTTGCCGGTGAGATTTCGTGACTTTTAGAGCTTTAAATTGGTATGATCGTGTTCTATAAGTTGAGATCTTCATTTTGGTGTAAATTGCATGAAAAATGGTGTAGAAATGACTGAGAAATTGAAGTTTGAAAATTTCCCGGTTTTCCGGCACCGGCGACGGTCGCCGGAGTCGCGAGGTTGAAGACGACGGAATATTCCGTCAAGTCTGACGGAATATTCCAACGTCGTCAGTTAGTTTTAACGGTAACCGTTGAAAGTTAACGGAATATTCCCAGAATATTCCTGACGGCGTTAACTGACGCCGTCAGTGTGCAGTGCACGTGGCGGCGCGTGGGGGCGCGTCTGGCCGTGCCGTCGCCAGCGCGTGGCGGCGCGTGGGTGGTCGGAAAATTTTTCTAAAAATATGGGGATGTTCCTGAGATTGTGTAGGTCACGGTGGTATATTCATATACCCAATTTGAGCAATGTATGAGAAGTTATTCCAAAGGTTTCGTTTATGTGCGTAAATTAACGTTAATTCAGTTACTTCTCATATAGGCGAGACCTATCCTGAGGACGAGCGTAGCCAGGCTAGGCACGGAGGTTACGACCCGTCTACATACCAGTGAGTGGGCAGTTTTGTTTTCCGTATATACCTATATAAATGAATTTTGCCCAGAAAAATCAGTTTAAATGAAATGTGTTATGAATGTGATATGAAATGCCATGCAAGGTATCTATATGTTTAATTATGCATTATTGATTGTTTATATTACTGTCGGTGCTGAGGACGCACAGGTAAGTGGCAGGTAAGTTTATATGCTAGTTGTTGTGAACGAATGTTGAAATGTAATGTGATGTGATGTGATATGATTAGAGCTCATAGACTTGCACACTGATATTAGTGCTCACGCCCAGAGAGGGGCTCAGTCTTTCACGTGTTGTTCACCTCCCGCACCGCATGCTCGCCTTGGATCCAAGTTAGGTGCTCAGTCCTGTCGAATAGGCCACTATAGGTGGGTTCGACTCGTAGGTGACCCGCGATTTATCGCTCAGTCTTCACGTGATTGTAGCACTAGAGCATATTAGTTTATTATCAGTGATGTTGTGCAGACCACTAGAGGTGGTATTGATATGTGTGCAGGATATATATATATATATATATGATTTGATATGATGATTATGAGATATATGAGTTGTTGAGTACGATATGAGCTATGTACAGCCGAGGGCTGAGATGAGATATGAATATTCAATCACATTCACATAGATGCTTTGGCATTCATTTGATACTTTGGCATGACATATGCATACTTTCATACATACTTGTTTTGCAGCGGATTTTGAGAAAGATATATATGAGTATATACTTTATTTCTGGGAAATTATACAGGTTTTACGGCGAGGGGCTAGTACTTTTGAAAGGAAAGGTTTTGAAAAGAATTGTTTTACTGACCCACTCAGTTTTATGTTTTTCGCCCCTCCAGGTATTAGGTAGCGTTCGTTGGTGGCATACGAGGAGCTTAACGGACGTTCTGACAGAATCCCATCTATGTAGGACCACCTTCGGGTGTTATTTCTATTCAGTTCTTTGCTTGACTGCACGTAGACCTTATGCTCTGTAATATTGAATCTCACACTCCTTGTACACTAGTTTGGCTAGTGTTTCGGTTTTAATTGGTTCGTATTTTGAATTGATCCTGCTTCCGCACAGTGCACATGGCTTACGTCACGCTCACGTGACGGCCAGCACGCCCTACCTACGGGTTCGGGTGTGTCATTTGGAGATAAAAAACAACTACAAGCATTTTTAGGACTGTTAAATTATGCAAGAAATTTTATTTCTAATTTAGGAAAAAATAGCAGTATTACATAGTGAAACCAGCAAAACTGGATAGTTTAAAATATAAAGCAAGAAATTACTAAGCTTAAACCATTGACATTGTCATTAGATGATAGTTACAAGATAGTTGAAACAAATGCTTCATCTTTAGGGTGGGCAGGTATATTATATCAGAAAAAGCATAAGGAATCACCAAAGTTTGATGAATAAGTGTGTAGATATAATGATGCATTTACAATAAGGACAGATTGTCAAAATATAGTATCTCATTGCAATGAGATACATACTAATAAACAGGCAACCCGAAAATGAGTCAATTTTATTGATTCAATTACAAGAAATGGTTTTAAACCAATTTTTGAACATATCAAAGGTAGTAATAATACGTTAACTGATCTTTTATCAAAACTAATTCATTGAACATGAATGGAATATTGTGAACCATCATCCTCAAATAGCATAAGTCCAGAAGGCAGAATGGCACATTTCAGTAGCATAATGATGCATCATAAGCCTCCACCATTCAGTGGATTCCAAAATAGCATAAGTATACCAACATCACCACCGGTACTCACCTTTAACTTTAATGGCAATGTAGTTGAAGGTATCAAAAATCCCACTCTGAGGTACTTGCCAAGGGTACCAGGACTCACTAATAAGGAGCAAGTTCTCTTAGATAACTTTTGGAATGTTCAAATTAAGTAACCAAGCATAGGGTTAGGTTATGAAAAGTTAATTAGAGTCTTAGAATAAGAGTTTGATAGCTTTCATTTTAATTTTCATCAAAGGCAACACCATATTCATTCTCTTGAACACACTCCAAGCCCTTTGTAGAGATCATAAGGCATTGATTAACCAGTTCAACAAAATGAACCAAGAACTCCAATCTCTTATAATGCAGCAGAAAGTAAGTAACACCTTGAAAAGAGAATTGAAAATAGGCAGAGAAGCTGATCAGCATAAGAATAAAGAAAAAGAGGTTATTGAACCTGATGTGAGAATTACTTGACACACAAATTAAACCCTATTGATGACAATTGTAGTAAAGATGCAAGTAGGGATCGTTCTAAACCGGGGATTAACTAGGGATGCTAATCAACACAAATAAGACTCAAAAACGTAAAAACAAAGTTTAAAACACTAAACTAGACTCAAAGAATGCAAGACTAAATTCTAAAACACTAAAACAACTCAAAAGACTCAAAACAGCACAA
Source organism: Heteromeles arbutifolia (assembly GCA_024362995.1). NCBI lineage: Eukaryota > Viridiplantae > Streptophyta > Magnoliopsida > Rosales > Rosaceae > Heteromeles > Heteromeles arbutifolia. The sequence goes on from JANCRC010000012.1 coordinate 24,429,191, forward strand.
AAACACTCAAAACTGCCTAAAAACACAAACTGGGCAGTTTTGAACTCTAAACACTACTTTGGACGAAAATAGATTTTAACTTGACTCAAGACACTTAAAAACACAAACTAAAACAGTTTCTAACTAATATGACTCAACAAGTAAAGGGGGGATTAGGTTTTGACGAATTTGAAAACGAAACAAGAAACTTAAAGTACTTAATGAAATCTGCACGAAATTGGGGATTTATATGGGTGAATGGCTAGTTAGAGGGATCCTTATCCACACATAAACATATGCATACAACTTGATTCCCAGTTACTCTTTCGATAAACCATGAATGACGATGTTCCGAATTAATTGTATTGAACTAATTAATTCCCAGATTTCCCTAAGTTCATTGAATTGAATGGATAACGCATCACAACCAAATTATTCTTATAAAGTTCCCTAACTATGGAATACGCATGATAGAGATACATATCAAAGATCATTAAGTTCCATGGAAATCATAAACATTGACAAGGCATTCATAACTATGGAATACGCATGTTACTCCTGCCTAGGGTTTACTTAACACAATTGTGACTAGCAATCTTTACTACTTGTGAATATAAGTTCATAACGATTAGGTGAAATTCCCTTATATCCTAGCATCAAATTTATGCATGCAAATCAAGTGTCGACCCCCAACCCACATACATAAACAAGTTCTTAATAAGCACAGAAAAGTAAACCACATTCATACTTTATGAAACAATAACTGAAGGTAATCAATTCATATCAAACATATGTCCATGGCTTTGAATCCACCTCTAACTAAAACGAAATTAGTTCCACATGTTCAACATAATTGAAAAGCAAGTTAAATTAAACATAGAAACGAAACAAGAGAAGAAAGAACTCCTCCCTCTCTAATGGAAGCCACGGCACAGCCTTGTCTTCCCTTCTCTGCAGCAAAATATGGATTTCTGAATGTATATGGGGGTGTAGAATTCGTATGGATGGGTGGTGTAGAATTCGTATGGATGGGTGGTGTGCACGGCAAAGGGTGTTTTAATATATATAGGCACCAAAAACCCTAAGTGAATCAGATTGGGACTTCTAGAAAACCAAATCCATCCAGAAATAGGCTCAAAACAATCAGATTTCCAATAGGAAAGGGCCTAAGGTGCGGCAGATTAGGATAAGGAGGGATAAGGCTTCTAGAAAGCCTTGCAAGGCAAGGAAACCAAGTTTTCTGAAAAGCTAGGTGCGGCAAGGCTAAGAGTTTCTAGAAACTCAATTTAAATGTCCCCCCAATCAGAAAATAAACCCTCATTGTACCAGAAATTGAATTAGAAAAGGATTAGGATAGGATAAGGTTTGTTAAGATAAGATAAGGATTGGATAAGATAAGATAAGATAAGGTTGTTTTGGATAATGTTTTGGATAATCCTCCTTCTTTTGAGCTGATTCCTTATCTTCAATGATTTGAATTTATTTCTCCAACCTTGAAACATAATCCCAACTCCATTTGAACTCCAAATTCGTCCATCTTCATGCCCATTGCTTGTGCTATCCATTCCAAGCCCAGATTTGCTCTAAAATGCTCCAAAATGCATCTTTTTGCCAACTTTGCTTCTTGGACCTAAAAACACACGAAAATGACTTTAAACACTATACTAAACAACAAATAGCTAAGCAAATGCAAGGAAACACACTAACTAAGTAGCATAAATATGCTCCTATCAGAACCCATACAATAAGAAACTAATGAGCACATAGAAGAGAAAGAGGTTAAGACTGAATTTTTAGAAAGAAAAAAATATTGAAATGGAGAAGCATCAGACAAATGAAGGAAAAAAGAAGAGATATGAAAGATTTCTTAGGACTATACCATTAGACTTAATAAAAGATGGCATTTTATTAGAAGAAATTTCGAAAGCAAAATTAAGAATAATGGCAATACATATGGCAAATGAGATACTAAGCAGAGAATCACAATCCATAAAGGAGCTACAATTACAATTACAACGTATTTTGTATCAATCCATCTTTGATCCAAAACTAGGGATGGATCTTATTATAAAGATATATCCACCATGTCTTTGTGACAGTACATAGGGTTGTGTTTGTAAACCAGAAGTTGGCATAGCTTTGACCAAGATTAATATGAGAGATTTTAGACCATGGAATAATAAGCATAAGAAACAATATAATGTAGTAGAAGTTACCCTAGCCTTATTATTAGAATTTGGCTATTTTGATAAAATATTCATTAACCATAATTCACAATTAAAATTATTCCTAAAAAGTTTAAGAAAATAGCAAAAGATTACTTAGAAGATTATATATGAATTTGTATAAGCTTTATCAGTAATCCTCTAATTGTTATATGAATGTGCATAAGGAGAAAGCTAGGCATATAGTCATGATTAATGTAGAGTTCTTTACAGCAAGACAAAAGTTTGTCATCAGCCCAACCGGAAGCCTCAAAATTTCAAAGGAGAAACATCAAATACGTATTACAAGATAAAAGAAGATATAAAAATAAATAAAAATAAAAAAGAGGCAGAACTAGAAGGAGATAAAGAATACTGGAATAATTTAACAAAAAAGGAACTGCACAACATCAATAACATGATGGAAGCATAGAAGATCTGGCAGCAGATTAGCAAAAATCACAGATTTGTAATATTTCTAAATTTTTGATAGCTCTTATTTGTTCTTGTTCACTTCTGCCATCTAATATATTATGGTCTAAGAATACTTGTTTAATTAATGTAACAAAACCATCTATATTAAAATATGTTTTAGCTACCTAATGTTGTTCTAGATTCTTTTACTTTCGATGATTGAAAATAGTCAAAAACTAAATCATCTAAAGTATGTTCAAAATAATCTAACATGTTTTGTGAATTAAGAAATTCTAACATTAATGGTGCATGTACACAACCTTTTTCCCATCTTTCTATTGTTTTTTTTTCCTAATCTTGTGGATCTATATTATCTAATTTTAATATATTACGTGCTCTAATAATTTGTTCTATACCTCTTATGTATGTGTAAAGTCTAGTCTTAAGTGTTTGGCTTTCCTTGTCAAATACTGTACTTGTGTACCACATGCTCAATTTAGTTTTACACTACATTATCTAATTATGGGATGTTGCTACTGGGATTAAACATTCAAAGTCGTGGCTCACCTTACTTCAAAAGGTTTGTTCATGCATATGCATTTCATCTTTATTTGTGTTGCATTTTGTCTAGTTTAATTGTCTAGTTAGTTTTGCGCGCTAACTTCTAGCTGTCTAGGTACACAAATTAAGACAATCTACATGGGCTGACTGACACCTTCCTGCTGGTAGTAAGTTTGTGGCCATTGATCTGCCTAGATTTCTTTTGCAGTCAACAAGTGTTCTTGGACAAGTTGGCTGATGGAAAATTTGATTTCCTTGGGTATATTTGTTCTCTAGCGTTTCAGTTTGAACTTGGGGGTTCATAATTTATTTTAGACAGAGAATGTGCCTTCAAAACTTTGAGCTTGCCTCTTTTTCATTTATGAGATCCTAGCTGCCAAACCTTCTTCATGCATTAAACACCCAATCATTGTATATTAGGGTTGCATTGTTTTAAAGTTTTGCATTAGGTTCTAGGTCTGGTTTTAAGCTTTGAATCCATTTTTAGACCAAGCTTTTGGATTCAAGTTAGATTATTCCTTCAACTGTTTAACTAGAGAATCTGACTAGTCATTAGAATCCAGATTTTATATGCATATCATAACATCATATCATTTTGTGATTTTAGTTGATATCGCTGCCACAAGGTGAAAAGCTCAAGAGGAGCTGCCACTTACTGAAGACTGAATGAGTTCATCTAATGTAAAGCAAGGTTGCATAAAGGTAAAGCTACTCTGTAGATAGGGGTCTAGGAATTAAGTTGGGTAAATTACATAAAACCACCTCAACTATTGGGTCATTAACAGTTTCATACCTCGTCCTTAAAAACTTTCAATGTCATACCTCATCTACGAATTTGTTACAAATTCATACCTCCCGTCAATTGTCTGTTAATTCATCTGTTAAATGCTGACGTGGCTTGAGACAGGGCCCATTTTCTATTAAAAAATTATTAAAATAATAATTTACCCTAAAACAATTATAAAAAAAAAAAACCCCACACCCATTTTCCCCAACCATCCCTTCTCCCTCTGCCTTTCTCCCCCTTCCCTTTCTTTTTCCCTCCCTTTCATTTCTTCCCTTCCCGTCTTCCCCAAACCCCAGTTCGTCTTCCCCCCCCCCACCCGTTTCTCCCCTCAACCGAGCCCAACCTGCAACCAAGAAAAAAAAAAAAAAAAACCCATCTTCATCTTCCCCGACCCCCCCTTCCCTGCAACCCACCCCTTTCTTCCCCCTCACGTCTTCCCCAAAACCACTGCGCACCCATCCTCTACCTCCTCATCCGTACCCACCATCTTCCTTCCTCTACACACCTCACTCCTTAAATACACACCCATTCCCCCCATTCAAAACCCCCAGTTCGTCTTCCCCCCACCCAAGTCCAACCCGCAACCCAGAAAAAAAAAAAAAAAAAAAAAACCAAATCCCTTCTTCCCCGACCCCCCCTTCCCTGCACCCACCCTCTCGGGGAAGATGAAGATGGTTTTTTTTTTTTTTCTGGGTTGCAAGTTGGCCTCGGGTGGGGGGAGATGTTAGTGAAGCAGCAGGAGGAGGAGGAGAAGGAGGAGGAGGAGGAGAGGGAGGAGGAGGGGGAGGGGGAGGGGGAGGAGCGCCATGGGAGGGAGGAGGAGATGGAGGAAGAGGGGACGCAGGGGGGTTCTGGGTTTGGAAGGGGGGATGGGATCTGGGTTTGGGTTTCTTTCTTTTCTTTTTTTTCTTTTCTTTTTAATGTTATTTAAATATTTAATTAATTTTTTAATAGAAAATGGGTCCCGTCACTTGCCACGTCAGCATTTTAATGGAGGAATTGACAGACAACTGACAGAAGGTAGGAAATTGTAACAAATTTGTAGATGAGGTATGACATTGAAACTTTTTAAAGACGAGGTATGAAATTGTTAATGACCCCATAGTTGAGGTAGTTCTGTGTAATTTACCCAATTAAGTTTGTGTGGTCTTCGTATGAATCTTGTTTACACCAGTGGATTGGACTCCGTGGAGAGTCCCCAGTTTTTTAACCTAGGGGTGGGTTTTTTTGGCCAAAAACATCCCGTGCAATTTATCGTTTTTCAAGTTTACTTATCTTACTGTTTGCTTGTGATATATGTTCATCATTTTTTGTAAATAGATAAGTCCATACAACTAATATTGTCAGAGTTAAAATGTGCACTGAACTGGATCTTAGTTAACTAATAACACTTTAGTAAGCTGAGCTTTGAATTGACTATTTCCGTTGTGAGTAAACTGACATATATGATCCTAGTTGATGAGTGATGCTAACTTGTCAGACAATCACGTATATAGATTTTAAATTGCAGGTTATTCCACATGGTACTAATTTCAGTATGGTATCCTATTTTTTCTAGGTGGTCTAATCATTTTTTAATCCATGTAATCTACTTCTCCTTGTTCACAATATTGCTCATTTTTTTGTTCTAAAAATTGTTAATCCGTTTTAGTTGTATATCCTGAATTATTCTCTACTCCTGATGTTGATGCTCCATTTTCCTCTATTGCGTTACATTATGTTTTTAACTCTAATAACTTCTTGTACTCTTTTGCTCCTAAAATATGTTCTACACCTATATGTAAAAATTTTTTTTTTTCATTTCGTCATCTGAAATCTTATGTAGTCCTAAATCACATGTCTCATATTTTCTAAATATTGTTCTCGTCTAAATTATCAGTATCTTCTATGAACTTGTTTACAATATAATCAAAATTTTGCAATTAAATTAGTATCTAAATTATCAAAAGTCATATGCATACTCTCATGAATACTTTCGATTTCACATTTTACTGTCATCCTTTTCTAAGTTTTTTAATTGCTATAACTACTAAATCTAATTCTTTTCTCTCCTTTACTGGTTTCATATATTTGTACATTATCTTACCGTCTATTTCCTACTACTTGAAAATTAGGTAATGTCCATTGAGTTCCTTCTAGAAAGCTATTTGTAAACAAGAAAATTCTGTAATGAATGAAACGAGAACACGTGTACAAAGTAGATTTGTATTGATTTGAATTTGTAGGTTACAATCGCTGTTTACAATTTTCCTCTGATTCAGTCTTCAAATTTGATGTAGATGCGTAGGTTGTTGATCCAAGGGTCGTGATGACTTAATCTCGGACGAACGGTTGAACGATTACTTCAAGTTTTGAGCTTGAAACAGTGCGTGGATGGTCTTCACCTCAAGTTTAGGGTTGCGGCAAAGGGAGTGTTGATGTAGAATTTCGTTGATTCAAGGGTCTTGGCGACTTGATCTTGAATCGAACGTCGTTACAAGTTTTGAGCTTGCAACAAAGTCTTGAAGGTGCACGAGTGCTTGTTGATTCTTCAAGGGAATGCTTCGGCTTTGGTGAAAAGAAAGTTTCGGCTTTGGTGTTGTGTTCTTTGAAGAGAGCTTTGGCAGCATATTAGTCTTCAAAGATTTGTGCAGAGGTTCTTCTTTTGTGGGAATTTCAGCTCTTCAATGTAGAAATTGTTGACCTCTATTTATGTCTAGGGACCTTGTATTTATAGACTTCCAAAGTTATGCCTTTGGATGGATTTGGCTTTAATTTGTGTCTTGATTCATCCATGGGAGAATTTAGGCATGTTTTGTGTCTTAATTTCAGCCACTTTCCCTTGCTTGGCCGAAATCCATAGGGCTTGTTTCCTATTTTGTGAGCAATCTTCAATTCTTGCTTGTTTTGTGAAGATGTTTTAGCTTTTTTTCCGGTTTTGAGAGATTTTGGACTCCTTGCCGATTTTAAGAGAGATTTTCTCCCTTTTTGCCGAATTTTGAGAAGGGTTTGTACTTCCTTTGCTGATTTGTGCCACACGTCATTGATGACTTGTCCATTTGTGATGAGTCATATGCCATGTGGAGATTTATGATGCATTATTTGCATGCAACGAAATTTACATGTCTACACATGCCCCTACTTCAAGGTGCGTTGTAGGCATGTGCTTGTCACTTGTAGAAAATGTGTTTTGAAGTCTTGCAATGTGAATGCTAAATTTGAACTTAAATCTGCTTTAGCTGTTTCTATTGATGCTTGTTGGTGATTATCTCACCTATCATCATATATGTACACTAAGGATTTTGTGCCCACTTATGCTCTAGTTAATCCTCCAATTCCAATTAATATTGCCAATGTGTATTTGACTTAAATGTGATTTTCTCAAATGATTAACTACTTCTTTACTGAGTAAATTAAGTGTAACTCTGATGTGATAGTTAAGCACACAAATTAAACCCTCTTGTTATCAATTGTAGTATAAACGCAAGTAGGGATCGTTCTGGACCGGGGATTAGGAGGGCTTGCTAATCTAACACAAACTGACTCAAATAAGCAAAACAAGACTCAAAAGACTCTAAATAGACTAGTAAGACTCAAAACAGGTTCAAAATACTCAAAACTGCTTAAAAACACTAATTGGACAGATTCTAGACATTAGACACAACTTTGGACGAAAATTGAATTAAACTTGACTCAAAACACACAAAGACACAAACTGAGACAGATTCTAACTAATTAGACTCAAACAAGTGAAGGGGGATTGGTTTTAGATTGAAACTAAGCTAAAACTAACACAGACTTTAAACTAGGCAGATTTAGACAAAATTGGGTTTTTAGGATGGATGGTGAACTAGCTAGAGGTTTCCTTATCCACACATGACTTATATGCATATAACTTGATTTCCAGTTACGTTTTCATTGAATTACGAATGACAATGCCCCAGATTAACCGTGTCAATCACTAATTAACCCTCAGATTCTCCTAATTTCATTGAATTGGACGGACAACTCATCTACAACCAAATTATTCTCATCAATTTCCCTACATGACATCATAATAGAGACACAATCAGAGATCATTACGCTCAATGAGAATCATAAGCATTGACGAGGCATTCATAATTATGACATCATGTTACTCACACCAAGAATTGAACTTAACACGATTGTTCCAGCAACCTTGACTACTTGTGAACATAAGTTTGTAACGATTATGTGAAACTCACTTATATCCTAGCATCAAATTTATGCATGCCAATTAAGTGTCGACCCTTAACCAACAAATAGAAATAAGTTCTAATTCAAACAGTTAAGCCAATTGCATTCATACTTCAAGAATCTGTAACTGAAATTTATCAAGTCATATCACACACAAAATCATGGTTTCAAAGTAGCCTCTAGCTAAAAACGAGTTTAGCCTCTCATGATTACAGCAAGACGAAGGAAAACTAATTTAAACATCGAAAACATAAGGTAGAAAACACCTAAGAACACCCAGCACTCCAGATTGGGTGCAAAACGCTCCAAAGCTGCTCCTCCTCTCCTTGCAGGGCTGCGGCACAAGTGGTTTAGGGTTTATGAATGGTGTTTGGAATGGCTGAGATGGGTAGAGATGTGTAGAATTCGTATGGATGGGTGGTGGTCTGCGGCAAGGCTTGAAAATATGTATATATAGCATAGCAAACCCTAGGGAAATCAGTTTAGGACTTGGACTTAGCAGAAAACTAAGATTAGGGCCCTAGGGTGCGGCAATTAATTTGGAAAAGGAATTGTGGTCCAATTAATCACTGAAAAGGATTTGTAGAACCCAAATCCACAAGGAAAAGGGCCTAACAATCAGAATCCAAGAGGGAAAGGGCTTGAGAGGTGCGGCACAATAGGATAAGGGCAGAGAATGCCTTGCAAGGCAAGGAAAAAGGATTCTAGAAGGGAAGGAGACGCCAGATTATCAGGGTTCTAGAAAGAACGTGTTTTGTGGCAGATTTTGGGGTTTCTAGAAGTATTTGGGGCGCCACTTTTGTAGGATAATGGATAGGACTTCTGGAAATCAGGTTTTAAGTCCCCTAAACTGAAGAAAACAGGTTAGGATAAGATTAGGATAGGATAAGATAAGATAAGGATTGGATAAGATAAGATAAGATAAGATAAGGTTGTTTTGGATAATTCTCCTTCTTTTGAGCTGATTCCTTATCTTCTTTATCTTTGACTTCTTTCTTCCATCTTCTTAGCTGATTTCAAGCCTTTATATCTTCAATTTCGTCCATCAACTTGCCTCCATGCTTGCACTACCCAATCTTGGCCCAAAAATGCTCTAGAATGCTCCAAATTGCTACTTTTTGCCATCTTGACACTTTGAACCTACAAACACACGAAAATAGCTTAAAACACAAAATTAACTAAGAACTAACAACGTAAATGCATGAAAACAAGCTAACTAAGTCGCATAAATATGCTCCTATCAAACTCCGTTATCAATATAGCTAACTTCCTACCTACCTACAATTCTACTTCTATTTTCAAATAAACCTAATTGATATAAATTATATTTATTTTTCTCTATCCTCTCAAATCGTCTTCTACTCTTGTGCTTCTTCTTCATTGGGATAAATTCCTTCGGCTCTAAGTATTTCCTTTTCTTTTCTTGTAAAGAGTTTTATTTTCTATTATCAAAAGGGTTTATTTTAGGTCTTCTTATATGATTATTTGTACTCAAACAAATTTTTTTAATTTTTTGTAACAAAGATGGTGGAAGTGATAAAGATGCACTATGTAAAATTAATTGATTTTTGTTATTTGTTCTTCAACTTGATCTAATTTTTCATGTAAATTTAAAACTAATTGGATGATTAAATTATTTTGTCTATGGGGATATTACTACTACCTAGTAGACTTTAAGAAATTTTTGTAAAAATAGTCTAACAACTAATCTAATAAATAATTATGCTTATTATTTTCTAATCAATATTTTTTGCCTAGCTAATAATAAGATCTACAATACTATTTGCTTGTGGATTTTCTTCACTGTGCAAAATATGATTGTGCTTTCTCAATGGAAAATAACAAACTAAACTATTTTGGTCTAAGGTGATTTTTTTTTTTTTTTTTTTTTTTGTTTGTGGTTCACTAATTTCTAAATTAAGATAATCTATCATAAACTACAGTCTACATTTCTCTAAAGTTATAGCTAATTGATTTCTAAAAAACTCTCTTTCTTCTCTGAAAGTCTCTAAAGTATAATATGTAACTCCTTTTTATACTAATACGTTATGCTACACTTCTTTATCTTTATATTTACTAATAAATGAAGGATATTCAAGATAACCAAGATAAAATTTCTACTTCTTCAAAATCTTATTAAGTTTCTTAGAAATATGTGCTAATCTTCTATTTATGATAGTTATAGTTGGATCTCTAGGACAATAGATTACTGGTGATTGTGGTTGGCAAGGTCTACAAGGATAATAATATACAGTGTTTATACAGATTAAACAAGTGTGTGATATTAGTTGTGTGGATGGCTTCCGTCCTCAGGGTACTTTCCTATTATAATTATACTATAAAAATGCTAACTTGGCTTTGATACCAAATTCGAAAGCAGAGGCCTGGTTAAATAGTCGAATTTTAACAACTAGACATAAAATCTTGCTCATGGAACTCAACATGTTTCAGCATGACGACAATTCACATTGCAAGTATAAGACCACAAAGGCTGAACACAGGAAAGCACTATTGTAGTTATATTATTAATGTCTAGTTATTTGTATGACAAGCATTCAACTATAACAGAGTGTTTGAACAAAGTATGATCGCCAGTTTAGCAGGTTTATAATATAACTACAATAGTGCTTTCCTGTTTTGGACTGAAAGTCTAATTAAACAAACACACTAAAAGAAAGAAAGGAAACTTACTTAAAACTGGAGAATTGCTTAAATATGTACACTTGCTCTTTTATTGATCTTTAAAAATTACAAAGGATGTTTAGAAGGATGGAAGAAATGCTAGGAATGCTCTATGTTTCTCTGCGTGAGTGTATGTGTTGTATTCCGTGTATACAATGAATGAAACCCCCCTTTATATACATGAATGGCAGTGCTAAAAAGCTTTAAAGACAAAATGAAAACTTTAGAGATGGATGGTTTGAAAATTTCCTTTAGTCTTGTCAACTTTTTGTCACTATTTCTAAATTTGTCATTTTTAGTTTGAAAGTGTCAGTGTCACTATTTCTAAATAACTTGTCCTTTTCCTCTTTTTGTGGCTGTCTTTGCTTTTTCTTTTTCATTTGTTTTGATGAGGACCATATAAACTTGCTGCATGTTTGTCTTGTCGGACCACTTTTGCGTCTGGTAGCTTTTATCTTCTGGTTTTTTTCATGGACCGAGCTGTCTAAAGTGTTTTAAAGGACAAGATCAGTATTTTTCAAAGCTTTTGTTCTAAAGACTAAATGGAAGTTTTGTAGGACTTTTCATTAGTTTTCTTTAAAAAACTTGGATTGAAAAAATAAAAATAAATAAAATTGCATGTATAAATAAAAAAAATGAATTAATATGTTAAGTGTAACAGCCCGTCCCGGAATTGTCGTACGACGGACGTGAACTGACGAAAATGCCCCTAGGCATAAAATAAGGTACGTGTGTGATTTTGCTTGGGTGTTTGGTTGTATTTGGACCACACACACACACACAGTCACTGTTTTTCTCTCTCACTCCCGTGCACTCTCTCTCTCTCAGACTTCTCTCTCTCTCGGTTTCTCTCCCTCTCTCTCTGCAAGTGTACGAACAAGCCCATTTCTCCCAGATCGAACTTGCAAGGGCCATATTTGAGATCCTTGAGGGTCCACGAGCACAACCATGGTGTTTTTGGCCGTGAAACCATAGAAAAACCCTAGAATCCGATAGGTCCGTCAATGTACAGTACCACCGAGGTGATCGTCGAGGTTTCAGACCATTTCAAGGCTCCTAAAGGTATTCTCTCTCCTTCCTAAGGAATTTGGTTGAGTTTTGGTTAAGTTTGAATGTGAGGAAACCACGGAAATCGAACCTCCGAGGGTGGCACTGTTCACCAACTTTTAAACCCGTGAGTTTCTTCAATTTTCAGGTCCATAGCAAGCTTAAGGACCTTCTCTCGATGCTCGGAGTGCATCATCAGTAAAAATTGGAAGTCGGAAAGCCCAGATACGAGGAGTTGCAGAGGTCGCCGGAGTTTCAAGCTTGCTCTGACGTGATTTCGTGAGATTTGAAGCTTCAAATAGGTATAACGTCATTCTCCTCACTCTAAGCTTTCGTTTGGTACAAATTTCGAAGAAGATGGTTGAAAAATGGGTGAGATTAGATGATTAGAATTTTACCCAGTTTTCCGACGACGACGACGGTCGTCGGAGTCCAGAGGTAGACGAATACGAAATATTTCGTCAGTTGGACGGAATATTCCAACGCCGTTAGTTAGATTTAACGGAAACAGTTAGAAGTTGACGGAATATTCCCCAAAATATTCTAACGCTGTCAGTATGCTTGTCACGTGGTCGCGCGTGGGGGCGCGTAGGTCCGTGCCTTGGCCGACGCGTGGCGGCACGTGGGTGGTCGGAAAATTTTTCTAAAAATATGGGGATGATCCTGAGATTGTGTAGATCACAGTGGTATATTCATATACCCAAATTGAGCAATGTATGAGAAGTTATTTCTAAGGCCTCGATTATGTGCGTTCATTAACGTTATTTCAGTTACTTCTCATATAGACGAGACCTATCTGGAGGACGAGCGTAGCCAGGCTAGGCACGGGGGCTACGACCCGTCTACTTACCAATGAGTGGGCATTTGTTTTCTGTATATACCTATATAAATGAGTTTTTCCCAAAAAATCAGTTTAAATGAAAGTGATATGAAATGCGATATGAAATGCCATGCAAAGTATCTGTTCATTTTATTATGCATGTTGATTGCTTATATTACTGTTAGTGCTGAGGACGCACAGGTAAGTGCCAGGTAAATTTACTTACTAGTTGTTGAGAATGAATGATGTGATGTGATGTGATGTGATATGATCAGAGCTCATAGACCTGCACACTGATATTAGTGCTCACGCCCAGAGAGGGGCTCAGTCCTTCACATGTTGTTCACCTCCCGTACCGTATGCTCACCTTGGATCCAAGTTAGGTGCTCAGTCCTGTCGAATAAGCCACTATAGGTGGGTTCGACTCGTATGTGACCTGCGATTTATCGCTCAGTCTTCACGTGATCGTAGCATTAGAGCATATTAGTTATTTATCAGTGACGTTGTGCAGACCACTAGAGGTGGTATTGATCTGTGTGCAGGGTATATATATGATGATATGATTGAGATGAGTATGAGCTATATGATATGATGATTGTTATGAGCTATATACAATCGAGGGCTGAGATGATTATTTAGTATTCAATCACATTCACAGAGATATGCTTTGGCATTCAGTTATGATACTTTGGCATGGCATATACATACTTTCATATATACATATTTTCCAGCGGGTTTTGAGAAATATATATATGAGTATATACTTTATTTCTGGGAAATTATACAGGTTTTACGGCGAGGGGTTATAACTTTTGAGAAAAGAAGGTTTTGAAAAGATTTGTTTCTGACCCACTCAGTTTTCTGTTTTTCGACCCCTCCAAGTATTAAGTGGTGAAAGTTGGTGGCAGACGAGGAGCTCATCGGACGTTCTGACAAAATTTACCTATGTAGGACCACCTTCGGGTGCTATCTTTATTTAGTACTTCTGCTTGACTGCATGTAGACTTTTATGCTCTGTATTAGTGAAATTCCCACTTCTCTTACACTACTATTGCTAGTGTTTCGGTTTTAATTGACCTGTAAATTCTATCATTTATTGCTTCCGCACTGTGCACATGGTTATGTCACTCTCACGTGACGGCCAGCACGCCCCTCTTTCGGGTCAGGGTGTGTCAGATTGGTATCAGAGCATAGGTTTGGTAGTCCTGCATATCTTGTGAATATTCTGATTATCTTGGTGTTTCTGTCAGAACTATGCCGCATCGTAGAGAGCCATGTCGTTCAGATGAACCTAGTTTCCCTGATATAGCTCAGTTAGGGGAAGCTATAGCAAATGTTATTCAGTCAGTTATTCGCCTGCCTCAGAGGACCCTTCTAGAGTCGATTCATAATTTGAAAATAACCACTTATGTGGGGAATGAAGGCCTCGAAGGTTCAGAGAAGTGGTTGATGCATATTGAGAAAACTTTCAAGCTGATGCAAAGTCAGGGAAGTCTATCTCCAGACAGATGGGTCGAGATGACTTCATGGTTTTTGGGTAAGGAACCAGCTTCATGGTGGAGTCAGTTGGCTGACGAGTTACCTCAGGAAGAATCTCGAGATTGAGAGGTATTTAAGCAGTTATTCTATAAGAGATTCATTCCTCCTGCTTACATTGATCGTAAGAAACAGGAGTTTACTAGTTTGAGGTAGAAGAAGTTATCAGCTAACGAGTACTACAGGAAATTTACTGATCTATCTCGTTATCATTCGGAAGTTGCTACTAATCCGGTTAAGATGCTACGTCGTTTTAAGTTGGGCACTAAGAAGAAATGGCGTACCATTGCGATTGCGATTCCCTGTACTACTTATCATGAGTTTTATGAGGCCTTACTTCAGATTGAGGATTCTGAGAATTTGCCCAGTGACAGTGAAGAGGAAGAGAAAAATGGGAATCAGAATAAGGATAAGGGCAAAGGTCATTTCTCTCAGGGACCTCGCCAGACTCAGAGCTTTAAGCGCAGTGGGACTAGTTCTAGTTCTTCCAGTGGAGGTTTCAGTTCCACAGGTCAGAGATGAGGTGGTAGATTCTTCAGAGATTCCAGATCTCAGAGTTAGAGAGACGGATGGCATGCTTATGCAAGAGAATAGGATGTACGTGCCAAATAATGAGGAATTAAAGAAGGCAATTCTTGATGAGGCACATATTTCAACTTATGCGATGCATCCAGGAGGAACTAAAATGTATCATACAATTAGACCATTTTATTATTAGCCAGGTATGAAACGGGAAATTGCTGAGTATGTAAGTAGGTGTATCGTGTGCCAGCAGGTTAAAGCTAAAAGAAAGAAGCCGTTTGGGTTATCACAGCCACTTCCCGTTCCGCAATGGAAATGGGAAAATATCACTATGGATTTTGTGTACAAGCTTCCTCATACACAAAACGGCTATGATGGAAATTGGGTGGTTATTGATTGACTTACTAAGTCAGCACATTTCATTCCTGTGAGGGAAAAATATTCTTTGAACAAGTTGGCTGAATTATTCATCACGAAGATTGTGAAGTATCATGGAGTTCCTGTGAGTATTTTTTCTGATCGAGATCCAAGACTTACTTCTAAGTTTTGGATAGCATTCTAGGAAGCTTTGGTTTCGAGATTGCTGTACAGTACGGCATATCATCCTCAGACAGACGGACAATCTGAGAGGATGATTCAGACTTTGGAGGATATGCTAAGATCTTCGGTGTTGCAGTTTGGTGACACTTGGCATAGGCGGTTGGATTTGATGGAATTCACCTACAACAACAGCTTTCACTCGAGTATTGGTATGGCGCCATTCGAGGCATTATATGGCAAGCCTTGTCGTACACCTTTATGTTGGTCAGAGGTTGGTGAACGAGTTTTAGTGGGCCCTGAGTTAGTGGAGGAGACTACTCAGAACATTCAGGTTATTAAGTGTAATATGAAAGTGGCCCAAGATCGCCAAAAGAGTTTATCAGATAGACACGCCACTGATCAAGTGTACAAGGTTCGTGATTGGGTATTTCTGAAGTTATCGCCATGGCGAGGTGTAGTACAATTCGGGAAGAAGGGCAAGCTAAGTCCTAGATTCATCGGACCTTATCAAATCACCGAGCGCATTGGTGAAGTTGTTTACAGACTTGAGTTGCCGTCAGAGCTGTCTAAGGTACATAATGTGTTTCATGTGTCGATGCTTCGTCACTATGTCTCAGATCCTTCACATGTGATACCTCATCAACCCTTGGAGATCAGTTCAGATTTGACTTATGATGAGGAGCCAATTACTATATTGGATTGGAAAGAAAAGGTTTTGAGGAATAAGACAGTGCATTTGGTTAAAGTTTTGTGGAGGAACCATTCAATGGAAGAAGCGACTTGGGAGACAGAGGATCAGACGAGAGAGATGTACCCGAGGTTGTTTTATGAGTACTAGTGGATGGTTTTGGTTATGTAAATTTCGGGGACAAAATTTTTATAAGGAGGGTAGATTGTAACAGCCCGTCCCGGAATTATCGTACGGCGGACGTGAAATGACGAAAATGCCCCTAGGCATAAAATAAGGTACGTGTGTGATTTTCCTTGGGTGTTTGGTTGTATTTCGACCCCCCCCCCACACACACACAGTCATTGTTTCTCTCTCTCACTCCCGTGCACTTTCTCTTTCTCAGACTTCTCTCTCTCTCGGTTTCTCTCCCTCTCTTTCTGCAGGTGTACGAACAAGCCCATTTCTCCCAGATCAAACTTGGAAATGCCATATTTGAGATCCTTGAGGGTCCACGAGCACAACCATGGTGTTTTTGGCCGTGAAACCATAGAAAAACCCTAGAATCCGAGAGGTCCGTCGAGGTACAGTACGAACCGAGGTGATCGTCGAGGTTTCAGACCATTTCAAGGCTCCTAAAGGTATTCTCTCTCCCTCCTAAGGAATTTGGTTGAGTTTTGGTTAAGTTTGAACGTGAGGAAACCACGGAAATCGAACCTCCGAGGGTGGCACTGTTCACCAACTTTTAAACCCGTGAGTTTCTTCAATTTTCAGGTCCATAGCAAGCTTAAGGACCTTCTCTCGATGCTCGGAGTGCATCGTCAGTAAAAATTGGAAGTCGGAAAGCCCAGATACGAGGAGTTGCAGAGGTCGCCGAAGTTTCGAGCTTGCTCCAATGTGATTTCGTGAGATTTGAAGCTTCAAATAGGTATAACGTCATTCTCCTCACTGTAAGCTTTCGTTTGGTACAAATTTCAAAGAAAATGGTTGAAAAATGAGTGAGATTAGACGGTTAGAATTTTTCCCAGTTTTTTGACGACGGCGACGGTCGCCGAAGTCCAGAGGTAGACGAAGACGGAATATTCCGTCAGTTGGACGGAATATTCCAACGCCGTTTGTTAGATTTAGCAGTGACAGTTAGAAGTTGACGGAATATTCCCCAGAATATTCTAACGCCATTACTATGCCTGTCACGTGGCCACGCGTGGGGCGTGTAGGTTAGTGCCTTGGCTGGCGCGCGGCGGCGCGTGGGTGGTCAGAAAATTTTTCTAAAAATATGGGGATGATCCTGAGATTGTGGAGATCACAATGGTATATTCATATACCCAAATTGAGCAATGTATGAGAAGTTATTTCTAAGGTTTCGATTATGTGCGTTAATTAACGTTATTTCAGTTACTTCTCATATAGACGAGACCTATCTGGAAGACGAGCGTAGCCAGGCTAGGCACGGGGGCTACAACCCGTCTACTTACCAATGAGTGGGCATTTGTTTTCCGTATATACCTATATAAATGAGTTTTTCCCAAAAAATCAGTTTAAATGAAACGTGATATGAAATGCGATATGAAATGCCATGCAAAGTATTTGTTCATTTTATTATGCATGTTGATTGCTTATATTACTGTTGGTGCTGAGGACGCACAGGTAAGTGCCAGGTAAATTTACTTACTAGTTGTTGAGAATGAATGATGTGATGTGATGTGATGTGATATGATCAGAGCTCATAGACCTGCACACTGATATTAGTGCTCACGCCCAGAGAGGGGCTCAGTCTTTCACATGTTGTTCACCTCCCGTACCGTATGCTCACCTTGGATCCAAGTTAGGTGCTCAGTCCTGTCGAATAAGCCACTATAGGTGGGTTCGACTCGTATGTGACCTGCGATTTATCGCTCAGTCTTCACGTGATCGTAGCACTAGAGCATATTAGTTATTTATCAGTGATGTTGTGCAGACCACTAGAGGTGGTATTGATCTGTGTGCAGGGTATATATATGATGATATGATTGAGATGAGTATGAGCTATATGATATGATGATTGTTATGAGCTATATACAATCGAGGGCTGAGATGATTATTTAGTATTCAATCACATTCACAGAGATATGCTTTGGCATTCAGTTATGATACTTTGGCATGGCATATACATACTTTCATATATACATATTTTCCAGCGGGTTTTGAGAAATATATATATGAGTATATACTTTATTTCTGGGAAATTATACAGGTTTTACGGCGAGGGGTTATAACTTTTGAGAAAAGAAGGTTTTGAAAAGATTTGTTTCTGACCCACTCAGTTTTCTGTTTTTCGACCTCTCACATGACGGCCAGCACACCCCTCTTTCGGGTCGGGGTGTGTCATTAAGTGGTAAAAAAAATGCACTATTCAAATATAACAAGTATACAAAAATATGTACAAATAAATAACATGAATTAATATTACAAAGCAACATCAGGACTCTTGCAAAATTAATAAAAAGAATTTAAGAAAAAAAGAAATCAAAAGACATAACTTGATCTACTCCTAGCACCAATTTTCATTAGTATAATTATAGTAGCACAATATAAAAACAAAGAAATTACCTTTGCATTTTGCAAATCAACTGTCATAAAATGCATCAACCGATCAACTAAAACGTACTCTACTTGTAAGTAATCCATAATTTTTCCCACTAAGAATGTAAAAACAAACCAACAAACAACAACAACGACAACAACAATGCCTTTTCCCACCATGAATGTAAAAACAAAATAGAAAGAAAATTCAAGACCTTTACATCTTTGGGAATTACCCCAAAATGAGATAATTTCTTTATCTTGGGACAGAAATAAGACATTTCAAATATGCATATGAACGATTATGTTTGTCCTAACTAAGAACATCTAAGAACATTTGAACACAAAAGCGAACTACTAACACTTTAATGTAGGCATGCATTCAAAAACAATTCTATAAACCCATGACCTTCAAAGCCTAGTGAATGGTGAACCACAAGACTCTTTAACAACATTAAAGAGAAGAAAGGATTTTGAGATTCATTACCCTTGAAGCTCATCCTTGTTTACACAAGGGATTCGCCCAAGTGGAGGGCCTTCAAGTTACCTCCTAGCTTCTTAGATCTTCCTTGTGATTTTCTTCCTTTTGATACTCCTTTGCTCCTTGAGGATGTGAGGAAAGGATCTCCAAAAATACCAAAAGTTTGGTACCTCTAAGTCTCCACACCAAGGATGATGGTGTGAAGATGAAATGGATTCTCTAGAGAAACTTGGATGCTAGTGAACTTCCCTAGGAAGGCAGGCCTCTATAGAGAAAAAGGGAGAAAAATTTCTCTTCTTTGCCTCAAGAAAAAACCCTAGTGAGAAAATGGCTATAAAGATGCTTTTATACCACCTCACATGTGAGTGGCAAACTTGCAATTAACCCAAGTTTGCTACCACTCACCCTATGGCCGGTTTTGACTTTGTGTTTGGGTTAGTTTCCATTTAGTTTTAGTTGTCACACAACTTAAACTCAATGGGCCTTGTGGACCAAAACCCTTTTGGGCCTCGAAACACAAAACCAACTTAAAACCCAATACGAACATTTTGTAAGATTAATTAACTAATTAATTAATCTTGACCGTACTCAATTAAACTATTTAATTGCTTGTCCATCTCATTTATATCTTCACATTCATCCTTACTCGGTGTACGATCCATTAGGCTCCAATTAGCGAGGCAGTGGGCGATTGTTACTCTTAATGATCGATTGTGAATTGAAACAACATTTTAATTCTCCCTTTGTTGAAGATTAGTGTTTGCTAATCTTCAGGGCTTCCACAAACCATGATTGACACCTAGCAATATGTCATGGCTACCCAAGCTAAGTAGAAGTGGTTAGAGAACTTATCTAGTTACAACTACAATACAATATGGTCCTTCTCTAATACAATATTCTTGATCACATTGTTTAAGTGACAGTTTGTTTCATGTCTACTATCCAATGTGATATTTCTCTATATGATTCAATTGAATAATGACTTGGAACATTCTTTCTAAGTCATATTTGTGTGCTTTCGCTAAAGACTTCTGAATCATATCTCGGAGTATTCTCCTTCCACCATGGAAGGTTAAAGATCCCTTGTTTTGCATTCACATGCCTACATGACTAGATAGTTTGACCCCAACAATGTCGTGGACACTCTTAATGGAATGCCTTTGACATAGTTAAAGATCAAGGACCTACCCATCAGACAACTATGATGCCTCGGGTCAAAGGACTACTTTGCATATTGCAACTTATGAGCTCTTACATGACATGTATGTTCAAACTCTCTTTTTATCATTGTTCAGTGTACTCGATTACCCTTTCAAGCATCTATGTGTTTGTCTTAGTGTCCAACACTAAATGACTTGAGTCGTACTCACGCTTGAGTCAACATAACACATACTAACCTTAGCAGATTGTCAATGCCTAATTGGCAATCCTATGGCTAGGAACATTTTAGGAATGAACATAAGAGAAAGGTCTCGTTAACCTAACTTAATTAGATCACTTCTCTCTTAGAACAAATACATTCCTTGGATTCCCTTATTGGTTAAACACATGATACAATAAACATTGATTAACAATAAGCTTTGCCCTTCAAATAATAGTTTAACATAATGAGTATTCCAAAAGCTATTACATCTGATG
This sequence comes from Heteromeles arbutifolia, assembly GCA_024362995.1. NCBI lineage: Eukaryota > Viridiplantae > Streptophyta > Magnoliopsida > Rosales > Rosaceae > Heteromeles > Heteromeles arbutifolia. The sequence goes on from JANCRC010000012.1 coordinate 24,449,828, forward strand.
AGTGGCTTTGTAGGCATACTTCTAACAATCTCCCACTTGCACTCAAAACCATCTTTCTATGTATCTAATACCCATCTTTTCCATATGGCGGTCAAGTTGGATTTGAGACATTGGTTTTGTCAGTGGATCTGCTACGTTATCGGCTGAGGCAACCTTGAGGATGTTAACTTTCCCTTCAACGGCATATCGTCTAATGATATTGAAGCGTCTATCAAAAATGCTTGCTCTTTTTATGAGCCCTGGGTTCCTTGGCTTGAGCTATCGCCGCACTATTATCACAGTACAAAGTTATTGGTGATGTAATGGTTGGAACCATTCCTAGTTCAATGATGAACTTCTTCATCCCGAATGCTTTTTTGCCAGCTTCAGCTGCAGCGACATATTCTGCCTCCGTCATGGAATTAGCAATTCTATCTTGTTTCTTGCTCTTCCAGCTGACAGCCCCACCATTCAGAGTGAATACATATCCAGAGTTGGAACTTCTATCGTCAACGCCAGATTGAAAATTTGAGTCAGCATAGCCTTCCACTCGCAACTATGATGCCCCTCCATAAACGAGGAACATATCCTTAGTTCTTCTTAAGTACTTAAGGATGTTTTGACAGTTGCCCAGTGTTCTGATCCTGGGTTAGATTGATATCGACTAGTAATGCTCACAACATAAGCGATATCAGGCCTTGTGCATATCATGGCATACATGAGGCTTCCAATCGCAGAAGCATAAAGAGTCCTACTCATCTACAGTATCTCTTCATGAGTTTTCGGTCCCATGGACTTAGAAAGGTGAATTCCATGTCTCACAAGAAGAAGACCTTTCTTAGATTGTTCCATTTAGAACCTACTTAGCACCTTATCTATGTACATAGATTGGGATAATCCAATTAATTTTCTAGATCTATCACGATAAAGCTTTATCCCCAATACATAAGATGCATCTCCCAAATCTTTCATATAGAAGGTTTTGGACAACCATACTTTTACAGAAGAAAGCACTGCAGTGTCATTCTCGAATGATAATATGGCATCTACATATAACACTAGGAATACAACTGCATTCCCAATGACCTTTTGATAAACACAATTGTCGTCTCTATTTTGAGTAAAACCAAATGATTTGATTTCAATATCAAAATGGATGTTCCAGTACCTCAAGGCTTGCTTAAGTCCATAAGTAGACCTCTGAAGCTTGCATACCTTAGTCTTTTCAGACTTCGACACGAAACCTTCGGGTTGAGTCATATAGAGCTCTTCCTCTAGGTATCCATTTAGAAAGGTTGTCTTCATGTCCATTTGTCATATCTCATAATCATGGTATACAGCTATAGCAAGCAGAATCCGAATGGACTTCATCATGGCTACAGGCGAGAAGATTTCTTCATAGTCAACCCCTTCTCGTTATTTGTAACCCTTGGCTATTAGTTTAGCCTTATAAGTCTCCACATTCCCATCCGCGTCTATCTTCATCTTGAAGACCGATTTGTTTCCAACAGGTACTATACCTTATGGCGGGTCTACTAGAGTCTAGACCTGATTTTGATACATGGAATCCATCTCGGATTTCATGGCCTCTTGCCATCTCTTTGAATCAATGTCGGGCATTGCTTCAGTGTAGTCTTTAGGGTCCTCATTTGTGTCATTGTCACCTAGAATGTGCCATTCTCCAAAGTTGTCATTCATGCCATACCTCTGAGATGGCTTGCTGACCCTTTCAGATCTTTGTGGAGCTTAGGGTTCAGGAATAGGGTTGTCAACTTGTCGAGTGCTTGTTTGTGGTTTATCATTAATCTCATTAATCTTCATCAATTTGCTTATAGTTCCTTTGAGAACGAATTTGTCCTGTAGAAACTTAGCATTTCTTGTGACAAAGACTTTTTGGTTGTCAGGATGGTAGAACTCATATCCCATAGTTTCTTTGGGATATCGCACAAAGTAACACTTGACGAATCTCACTTCAAGCTTGGTAGCTTCAAGCTTCGTAACGTATGTTTCACAACCCCAAATCTTAATATGATTACGACTCGGCTTTCTCCTATGTCATATCTCATATGGTGTCTGTGAAACTGACTTGGAAGGTACTCTGTTTAGCAAGTAAGTTGTTGTATATAGAGTATATCCCCAGAATGTTACTGGTAGATCGGCGAAACTCATCATAGAACGAACCATGTTCAACAAGGTTCGGTTTCTCCTTTCAGAAACTCCATTAAGTTAAAGAGTTCCCGGTGGAGTCCACTGTGATACTATTCCACACTCTTTGAGGTAATCTAGGAACTTATTGCTTAGATACTCACCTCCTCAATCTGATCTTAGGATCTTTATCTGCTTCCTAGTTTGCTTTTCTACTTCATTCTTGAATTCTTTGAACTTTTCAAAGGATTCTGACTTATACTTCATAAGATACACATGGCCAAACAGAGAGTGATCGTCGGTGAATGTAATATAGTATGAGAAGCCTCATCTTGATGTAGTAGACATAGGTCCACACACATTAGTGTAGATTAACCCTAGAATTTCAATGGCATGCTCTCCCTTCCCAGTGAATGGAGATTTAGTCATCTTCCCTTTCAAGCAACATTCACAAGTACCTATTTGGTCATTACCTAATGGGCAGAAATATCCGTCTTTCGACATCTTGTGAATCTTATCAAGGTTCACACGTCCAAGTTTAGGATGCCACATTTTTTCTTGGTTAACTTCTTCTCTAGCCCTTTTGGGTTTTGAGGTATTCCCGCTTTCAATACAGTGCATCCCACTACTTTTCTCTAGGTGAAAAGGTCCATCTATCATATTACCATGAGAGATAATACAACCGTTCAAGTATAAAGTGCAACTCATTTTGTCAAACAATAATGAGTGCCCATCTCATCAAATCATAGAGATGGAAATCAAATTCTTTATACATGATGGAAAATATAAACAATTTTTAAGTTCCAAGACTTCCCCAGAGGGTAGTTTAAGCATGTAGGTGCCTACTGCTTTTGCAAAGATCTTAGTGTCATTCCTAACTCACACAATCATCTCCCCATTAGGCAGTGTCCTACTCCCTGTTAGTCCCTGCAACGAATTGCAGATATGTTGACTAGCGCATGAATCAAATATCAAGGAATTGGAGCTTACTGTAAAAGAACTCTCTATGACAGAAATAGTCCCTTCAAAAGTTTGCGTCATAAGGTTCGCAATGCGCACCCTGTATTTCGTCTTCTAACATTCATCCTTTCCGCAATGAAAGCATGTTCCTTTGGATTTTCTTCCCTTGTTCTTATGCAACCTTTTCCTTATGATTGCATTCTCACTCCCACTGTCCCTTTTAAAACTATGTTCAAACTCACAGCATATGTCAATCATCTTAGAAAAAGTATGATCAAATCTATTTACTTTATAGTTTACTATAAACTTAGTGAAATCATCCGAGAGAGATGCAAGGAAAAAATCTTGGGCCATTTTCCCATCGATGGAAGTTCCTAAACTCTTAAGATCTTGAAAGATCCTTTCCATCTTTTGTCCATGTTTTTGGACCGATGTCCCCTTTGCCATTTTGGCATTCAATAGACTACAAACATTTGAAAATCGTAGATTACTAGTCTCAATGTCTTATGCAAACTATCAACCATGGCACAAGAAGTGTCCATGTGCTTATGTAGCTTCTTAAGCTCCTCACTAAGTGAAGTGAGGATTAAGCATTTGGCTTGTAAGTCATCTTCAAAGTGTCTAGTATAATTTTGTCACTCCTCCTTTGAAGCTAGTTTCGTAGGAGGTACATGAGGAAGGGATTGCTTTAGCACATATGATATGTCATGCATCTTTGAGACATTCTCAATGTGATGATACCAAGCAAGGAAACATTGGCCCCTAAGGCCCTTTTGGTCAAGTATAATGGTAGGTGTAATTTTAGGCATGTCGTTAACTACATAACATAACGTATTAGATTGTTGATTTTAAAACTACTTGATTGGGTCTTAAATCAAATAGTACCACCCACTATTTTTGGCAAATTCCACATCCCTCAATGGAATCCGAGAGTTATGTTGAACTCTTAGCAGGGTATGGGAGGCTCACCATTACCAAGCACACCTCACAATGATATGATGTTGGTTAGCAACAATAATGATGAGAGAATAACGCTTTAGTCATTTACAACTCTTGTAATTACCCATATAGTTTGGCCTCTAGAGAATGATGCCTTACATTGATATGATGTTGGCACCATTGCACTTAGTTAGGTCATTCCCACCATGCTAGTTCGTGTAGGGGTTCAAGAATAGCCTCACAATGATATGATGTTGGCCATCCTCGTTGCCTACCTCACCACATCATGTATGTTTATGGACTCCTTCTGAGTGTAAGCACATACTTTGAACTTCCCCATGATACGGTGAAGTCGGTGTATGAGTCACAAACGATTGGAGCCCACCATAGTGGAAGGCCCATGAAGAGATGTTCAAAGCATCTCTCACTTATCAACTTAATATTCGTTTTGAGCGAGTAGCATTGGGCTACATCAATTTCATTTTAATCTTATTAAAAGAACTTGGGCCTATCACAACCATTGGTCCAAGTTTATATGAATTAGTAGTATATAATACTCCCACTAGTTCGATGAAACAAGCGAGACTATATGGAACTACTAACGAATGCATAGTATCCTCATACAGACTATATGGTCATTTTAGCTCTTAGGATGATTATGAACCGTTTGATTTGATCCAACATGAGCCTTGTGTTAGACCTTGGGTCTAAGGTAGGTAGTTGTTGATTTTAGTTACGCGCTTAATCTAATTAAACCGTAATTTTCATGCAAATAAACAAAAAGGAATACTTGAAATAAAGAGAAGGGCTTATGCCCTTTTACAACACATTTGAAGGACTTATGCCCTTCTACAACACATTTGAACTAATCAAATTACATTCAAATCTAAACTACTTAACCCAAACATTCACAATGTTTAGCGGCCAATCACATAGCTCAATTATCGAGGCCTTTGGTTCATAATCACCCTTTTCTTAATCAATCACATTAACTAAGAAAACAACTTAAACAATTGGTTCTTGAATCCATAGAGTTGATTTAAATGGAGCTAAATGAAATGAAAATCAAATTCTCATTAAAGAGACAAAACTATTTTGTGCTCTAGCTAATTTGGGTCTTAATGCAATAACCACAACTATAGGGCCATTATGCAAAACACAAAACTTTTGGGGTCACTTTGTAAAAACACAAAAGTCCACAACTTCATGTAATTACAACTAGAACCCAAAATTTTCAACAATTATAAAAACTTCATTAAAGGAGCAAAGCAATTTGTCTTTTAGTGATTTTGGGCCTTTAAGTAAAAAACGTAAACTTTTGGGTCAAAGTGCAAATACACAAGAGTATCAAAACTTTATGTAATTGCATAAAAGCTCCAAAAGTACCCCCATTATAGGGGTGGCTGGTTTTGGTAGTGTGAGTGATGGGTTGGTTTTGTTGAAAAAACAAAGTCTTAAAGTATGTTGAAAAAGGTGATGGGTATGGCGTTGAAAAAATAGGTATGGGTGTCCACACCTAGTGATGATTGAAAAAGTCATACCAACCATCACAAAACAAGACTTTATGTAAACAACCAAAAAAATTTGAATCAAAACACCAAACCCTTTTGTTCTTGGTATGAACTACAAGAACAAAGCAAGAACATTGAAGAACATCCATGAAAACCCATAACTGCTCCATGAATGTTTTCACTCAATAAAACTCAAATTTTCACTACTTAAAAGGAGAGTTAACATCCTAGGGTACTTAGGGGTTCCAAAAGTCACTTTAAAACACTTTTAACAAGACAAACATGAACCCAAAGATCCACCCTTTGGATTTGGCCGAATTTGCCCATAGACATGGCACCAAATTTTAGCTCCAAAATTCATGCTTAAATGAACTACATCTACAACTTTTGAGATGACAATTTTCTAACAAAATTTACATTCAAAGAAACAAGAATAAAGCTTGTAACAATTACAACATTCAAATCACAAACTATGAAAAACAAAACCTAAAAGGATTCACCATACACTAGACCTAGGCTCTGATACCAATTGAAGGATTATGTTCGTCCTAACTAAGAACATGTGAGAACATTTGAACACAAAAGTGAACAATTAACACTTTAATGTAGGCATGCATTCAAAAACAATTCTAAAAACCCATGACTTTCAAAGCCTAGTGAATGGTGAACCACAAGACTCTTTAACAACATTAAAGAGAAGAAAGGATTTTGAGATTCATTACCCTTGAAGCTCATCCTTGTTTACACAAGGGATTTACCCAAGTGGAAGGCCTTCAAGTCACCTCCTAGCTCCCTTAGATCTTCCTTGTGATTTTCTTCCTTTTGATACTCCTTTGCTCCTTGAGGATGTGAGGAAATGATCTCCAAAAATACCAAAAGTTTGGTACCTCTAAGTCTCCACACCAAGGATGATGGTGTGAAGATGAAATGGATTCTCTAGAGAAACTTGGATGCTAGTGAACTCCCCTAGGAAGGCCGGCCTCTATAGAGAAAAAGGGAGAAAAATTTCTCTTCTTTGCCTCAAGAAAAAACCCTAGTGAGAGAATGGCTATAAAGATGCTTTTATACCACCTCACTTGAGAATGACAAACTTGCAATTAACTCAAGTTTGCTACCACTCACCCTATAGCCGGTTTTGACTTTGTATTTGGGTTAATTTCCATTTAGTTTTAGTTGTCACACAACTTAAAATCAATGGGTTGATAGGAGCATATTTATGCGACTTAATTAGCTTGTTTTCTTGCATTTACTTAATTAGTTTTTACTTATTATAGTGTTTTAAGCTATTTTCGTGTGTTTGTAGGTCCAATTGGCAAAGTTGGCAAGAAAGTGCATTTTAGAGCATTTTGGAGCAATTCTGGGTTGAAATGGATTGCATGCATATGGAGCACAAGGAATGGACGCATTTGAAGTTCAAATGAGGCTAGGAATGTGTTTAAAAGTTGGAGAAACAAATTCAAGTCAAAGAAGATAAGGAATTAGCTACAAACATGGAACATTATCCAAACCAACCTTATCTTATCTTATCCTATCCTAATCTTATCCTATCTTAATTCCAGCTGCAAGGGGGACTCCTTTTCATAATAGGATGCCTAAAACCTGTTTTTAGGAGGTCTTTTCCATCTAGAAACATGCCACAACACTCCTTTCTAGAAGTCCTAAAAATCTGGCGCCCCAAACCTTTCTAGAAGGCCTTTGCCTTGCCTTGCACTCCATCCCATTCCCTCCAATTGCTGCCGCACCTTCCCTATCCTTATTCCTCTTGGATTCTGATTTAATTAGCCTATTCCCTTGTGGATTTGGATTGTGCAAAGCCTTTTCAGAAATTAATTGGGCTAAACCCCTTTCCTGATGGATTTAAGCCTTGTGCCGCACCCTAGGGCCCTAATCCTTTATTTCTGCTAAGTCCAAGTCGTAACCTGATTTCCCTAGGGTTTGCCATGCCTATATATACATATTTTGAGGCTTTGCCATAGGTTACCACCCCCTATACCACACCATAATTCGTAGCCATCACCATCCATACACAGAAACACCCTTTGCCGCAAGAAGGAGAGGATGAGAGCTTTGCCATGGCTTCCATTGGAGGAGGACCTTGTGCCGCAACAACCTGCAACCATTGGAGACTTCCTGAGTTCTTTCTTCCCTTGTTTTAGTTTCAATGTTTATTTCAGATTGCTTTTCAATTGTTATGAACATGTGTAACTAAGTTTTTCTTAGTTAGAGGTGAATTCGAAGCCATGGACATATGTTTAATATGAATTGATTACCTCCAGTTATTGTTTCATAAAACATGAATGCGATTCACTTATCTGTTTGATTAAAACTTATTCTTGTATGTGGGTGAAGGGTGCACACTTAGTTTGCATGCATGAATCTGATGCTAAAATATAAGGGAATTTCACCTAATTGTTATGAACTTATATTTATGAGTAGTAAAGGTTGCTAGTCACAATCGTGTTAAGTGAATCCATGGCAGGAGTATCATCATGCTTTTCATAGTTACGAATGCCTTGTCAATGCTTATGATTTTCATAAAACTGAATGATCTTTGAATGTATCTCTATTATGCGTATTCCATGCAGGGAACTTGATAAGAATAATTTGATTGTCGATGCGTTATCCATCCAATTCAATGAATTAAGGAAAATCTGAAAGTTAATTTGTGCATTCACGATTAATTTGGGCCATTGTCATTCATGGTTTAAAGAAACAATACTGGAAATCAATTTGTATGCATATGTTTCATGTGTGGAGAAGGATCCTCTAACTAGCTTTTCACCCTTGAATTCACCTTAATTTCGTTTTAACTTACTTTGTTTGCTGCAATTTACTTAGTTTTGTCAAATTCGTCCAAAAACCCCCTCAGTTCTTATTTGTGTTTTAGTTTTGTCAAATTCGTCCAAATATGTCCCCTTTCAGTGTTTTGAGTCTTACTAGTCTAGAATTTGTCCAATTCACTCTCTAGTATCTGTTTTGAGTCTATTTAGCTTAGTTTGTGTGTTTTGAGTCAATTTGGTCAGTTTTGAGTCATAAGAGTCTAGTTTAGTGTTTTAGAGTTTAAATTGTGTAGATTAGCATCCCTTCTAATCCCCGGCCTAAAACGATCCCTACTTTCATAAACTATGTCGATAGGGTTTTAATTTGAGTGTCAAGTAATTTTCACATCATGGGCCTTATGGACCAAAACCCATTTGGGCCTCAAAACCCAAAACCAACTTAAAACCCAATACGAACCTTTCGTAAGATTAATTAACTAATTAATTAATCATGACCATACTCAATTAAACTATTTAATTGCTTGTCCATCTCATTTATATCTTCACATTCATCCTTACTCGGTGTACGATCCATTAGTCTCCAATTAGCGAGGCAGTGGGCGATTCGTTACTCTTAACAATCGATTGTGAATTGAAACAACATTTCATTTCTCCCTTTGTTGAAGATTAGTGTTTGCTAATCTTCAGGGCTTCCACAAACCATGAGTGACACCTAGCAGTATGTCATGGCTACCCAAGCTAAGTAGAAGTGGTTGGAGAACCTATCCAGTTACAACTACAATACAATACGGTCCTTCTCTAATACAATACTCTTGATCGCATTGTTTAAGTGATAGTTTGTTTCATGTCTACTATCCAATGTGATACTTCTCTATATGATTCAATTGAATAATGACTTGGAACATTCTTCCTAAGTCATATTCGTATGCTTTGGCCAAAGACTTCCGAATCATATCTCAGAGTATTCTCCTTCCACCATGGAAGGTTAGAGATACCTTGTTTTGCATTCACATTCCTAAATGACTAGACAGTTTGACCCCAACAATGTTGTGGACACTCTCAATGGAATGCCTTTGACATAGTCAAAGTGAAGGAAAAATTTTGTCCTAGCTAAGAACATGTGAGAGCATTTGAACACATAAGCAAACTAATAACACTTTAAAGTAGGCATGCATTCAAAAACAATTCTAAAACCCATGACTTTCAAAGCATAGTGAATGCTGAACCAAAAGACTCTTTAACAAATTAAAGAGAAGAGAGAATTTGAGTTTCATTACCCTTGAACCTCATCCTTGTTTACACAAGGGATTCACCCAAGTTGAGGGCCTTCAAGTCACCTCATTTACTCCTTTAGATGGTTGCTTCTTTGCTTCTCCTTTGCTCCTTGAGGATTTGAGGAGAGGAACTCAAAGAACACCAAAAGTTTGGTTTCTCTAAGTCTCCACACCAAGGATGAGGTGTGAAGATGAAATGGATGACTTAGAGGTAGGCAAATTGCTAGCTATTTTCCTCTATGTGTGACGGCTTCTTTGGAAGACAAAGAGAGAAAGAGTTTTGCTCTTTTGCCTCGAAAGCAAACCCTAGTGAGAGAATGGCTATAAAGATGCCTTTATACCACCTCACATGTGAGTGGCAAACTTGCAATTAACCCAAGTTTGCTACCACTCACCCCATGGCCGGTTTCCTTTAGTTATTGGGATAATTGCCCATTTTATTTTAGTTGTCATACAACTTAAACATAATGGGCTTTGTGGACCAAAACCCGTTTGGGCCCCGAGACCTGAAACTAACTTGAAAGCCTAATAAGAACCTTTCGTATAATTAATTAATCTTGACCATTCTCAATTAAACCAATTAATTGCTTATCCATCTCATTTATATTTCTTCACTTTCATCCTTACTCGGTGTACGATCCATTAGGTTTCAATTAGCGAGGCAGTGGGCGATTGTTACTCTTAATGATCGATTGTGAATTGAAACTTCATTTCAATTCTCCCTTTGATGAAGATTATTGTTTGCTAATATTTAGGGCTTCCACAAACCATGAGCGACACTTAGCGGTATGTCATGGCTATCCAAGCTAAGTAGAAGTGGTTGGAGAACCTATCCAGTTACAACTACAATGTAATATGGTCATTCTCTAATACAATACTCTTAATCACATTGTTTGAGTGATAGTTTGATTCATGTCTACTATCCAATTTGATAATTCTCTATATGATTCAATTGAATATGATTTGGAACAAACTTCCTAAGTCATATTCGTATGCTTTGTCCAAAGACTCCCAAATCATATCTCAGAGTATTCTCCCTCCACCATGGAAGGTTAGAGATCCCTTGTTGTGCACTCATATGCCTACATGACTAGATAGCTTGACCCCAACAATGTCGTGGACACTCTCGATGGAATGCCTTTGACATGATCAAAGATCAAAGACCTAACCATTAGACATCTATGTTGCCTCAGGTTAAATGACTACTTTGCATATTGGAACTTACGAGTTCTTACATGACATCTATGTTCGAACTCTCTTTTGATTGTAGTTCAGTGTACTCGATTACCTTTTGAGCACCTATGTGTTTGTCTCAGTGTCCAACACTAAATGACTTGAGACTAGTCATACTCATGCTTGAGTTAACATAACACATACTAACCTTAGCAGATTGTCAATGCCCAATTGGCAATCCTATGGCTAGGAATGTTTTGGGAATGAACATAAGAGAAAGGTCTCATTAATTTAACTTACTTAGATCACTTCTCTCTTAGATTAAAAACATTCCTTGGATTCCCTTATTGCTTAAACACATAATATAATAAATAGTGATTAACAATAAGCTTTGCCCTTCATTAAACATATAATAGTTTAACACAATAAGTATTCCAAAAGCTATTACATCAAATGAGTGGCTTTGTGGGCATACTTCCAACACAAAGATCAAGGACCTACCCATCAGACAACTATGATGTCTCAGGTCAACTGACTACTTTGCATATTGCAACTTATGAGCTCTTACATGACATGTATATTCAAACTCTCTTTTGATCGTTGTTCAGTGTACTCGATTACTCTTTCGAGCACCTATGTGTTTGTCTTAGTGTCCAACACTAAATGACTTGAGACTAGTCATACTCACGCTTGAGTCAATATAACACATACTAACCTTGGGGGATTGTCAATGCCCAATAGGCAATCCTATGGCTAGGAACATTTTAGGAATGAACATAAGAGAAAGGTCTCGTTAACCTAAGTTACTTAGATCACTTCTTTCTTAGAACAAATACATTCCTTGGATTCCCCTATTGCTTAAACACATGATACAATAAACACTGATTAACAATAAGTTTTGCCCTTCAAATAATAGTTTAACATAATGAGTATTCCAAAAGCTATTAACATCAGATGAGTGGCTTTGTGGGAATACTTCCAACAGCACACGCAATGCACACGCGATGCATAACAATTGGACAGAAATAGGATTTTTCCTACACCTTAAAATGACCTAATTGCCTTTGTATTTAAATGGGTTAATTTTTCAAACCATGTCAGCATTTCTTCCTCCTTATTCGAAAATCTTTGGCGCCCAACCCTTAGCTCCAAGAACCCTAACCTCAAATGGCTCGACCCTCTTCCATCCCATTTCTGGCCGACGCACCCTTTTCCCACCCCAATTTCCAACGGACGCAATCTTTTCCATCCACTCTATAAATTTAGGAGGTGTTGTGCTGTGCATTTGCACATCTTCTCGAAATATTTGAAAAAGTTGTTTCCACCCCAGCATTTGCACATCCTTTCCAAAAGATTTCAATGGAAAAATGTTCATCAATTCGTGCATGCTGCTTACACAATCCGTGCATGTCTATATGTTGGACACGCTTGAATTTGGTTCATGAAGTCATTGAATTTGTGCATACTATATGTATATTTTGTGCATATCCTTTTGATATTCCTGAAATATTCGATTGAATTTTGTTCATGAATTGGTAGATACTATGTGCATATTTTGTGCATATATGTGCATATTATGTGCACGCGTTGATGTTGGCCATACGTGGTTGTATTTGGTTGATGAACTGCTTTAATTTAGGCAGACAATATGCATATATTGTGCATATCATGTGTGCATGCTTATCTTATTTAACTGATTTGCTTATATTCTAGATATTGCAGGTCCAAAGTCAAATCTTCATCTCCAACGGAACTCGTGTGTCCGCCGGATGAGGTGTTTCCTGCAACCATCTCTTGTCTGTCATATGCCTCAGGGTGTCTGGGTAATATTAGAGGCCGATTTACAAAGGATATACTGAACAAATGTAAGGATTCATCTTTCGGTCATTTGGTTGGTGTGGACTGCATTGACTAGTTCAGGCAACTCACCCACTACGTTATCTTTAGGGCTATTAAGGATAAAGTGAGTGATGATTCCATCTCCTTCCTTTTTGGGGAACATGTCGTGACTTTCGGGAGCCGCAAATTTTGTTTGGTGACGGGACTCAGTTTCGGAGAATCCCCCATCCCCCTTCCCACCCCCCAATATAGGATGATGAATGTCGTCTTAGAGACATTTATTTCAAGGGGACGAATAAGATAACCCTGAAACAGTTAGAGAAGCAATTCAACATGTGCTGATAGGTGCATTATTTATCATATTTTCATGTTAATTATCCCTAGGTTTTGTTAAGGAATTGATTATAAAAGAGCCTTATTACTTTCCTTTCCTTAATTTTAGCCAATTTGCGCACTTAGAACATTTTTTGTGACAATTCAACTTTCCAGAAGAGTTTTGGTGGAAGGCTATTAGAGAAGATAGCTAAGAGGCTGAAGATCGTTGTATCCGAATTTCATAATTTATTATGGAGCCATTCATTCCAGTTTTACAAATCAATCTCGCTGAAGTTGCTTTCCCATCAGAATTGTGCAGCTGTTGGAGAATGAAGATTTGGAGCCTTTTCCTATTTTTTCTAGTGGTGTGCGATATATACTTGAATGGATAAGAGATAAAGCTACATTTTCCATATTTTTACGAAAAATTTCAGAAGATAAACCGACCCCAAAACTGGCGTGCAAGACAGATGATGTGTTTCCCAAGCCAAGAAGGATTCTTTCCTAGTTTGTGTCATTAATTGTTTAGGAGTTTGTTTCATTTGAGGTGAGTTTCTCCCAAACCTTTTAGGGTTTTTCTAGTGTAAATAAGGAGTCCTAAGTTCTCTCTACACACCCCCCATATCACCACATCCCCTATACCCCCATATCACCTACATCACTACACCATTCACCATCTCCGCAATTTGTGAAGAAGAGCTTAGGGACGTGATTTGCCACGGATTTCGGGTTCTATCTTTCTTTTATTTTTATTTCTATGTGTAACTAAGTTATTTTCTAGGGTTTATGATGAAGCCAAGACATGAATATTTTCAAAGTACTTTGTTAACTATTATCTAATTATATGCCATGTTATACTCTTAATTTTTGTGTATTTTATTCTAGATTTCGATTTCTAATAACTGGTCACCTTTAGGAATTTTGTACCTAGATATTTAGATACATCTATGAGGATGACCAATCAATTAGGTTTATTGGAACTAAGATTAAGAAGAGTTGACAAACTAGTGAGGATGACCAATATCAAGCTAGTCCTACTTGGTTGACATGATTCTTCTACGCTTAATGGGTTTGTATGTGTTTAATTGTATGCCTAACCAATAGGATATAATTATCATATGATTCCTAACCACGGATTAATTCATACCTTAGGAAGAAGAACCTTTAATATTTGAATGGTAATTGGATAGTAGTTGGCTCTAGAAAAAGTAAATAGGATTGTTATTCGTGAATTCATAACCTTAGGTTTTCTTGTGTCGTGTGTTTATTTTAATTAATTGTTTTTCTTTTTCTTGTTAATTTTAGTCTTAATCAATTACCCAATTATTCAATTCAATTTATCCTTTGTTTGTTTAATTAAGTCTAGCATAATTAGCTAGTTAAATTGGTGTTAAAGCAATCCCTGTGGGATCGACCTCGTATTTGCATATATTACTACAATTGATTCGTGCGCTTGCGAGTTTAATTTGGTTTAAATTAATCTATTATTTATGTTAGTTTAAATATACATCATGTGCAAACATCCACAAGATACGTACAATCTCAGTCTATTGTACTTCACCCACTTTGTTTTTTTGGGCAAGGAAAAGGAGTCAGCCATTGACTACCACCTGCTTCAGTTGGTAGAAGATGAAGAAAAATAGGAGACATATCCATAGGGAAACACATCATTCCAGGTGTTGATGCCAAGCATATCCGCGGCCACTTTGACCGGCCACAAGGTTGTAAAAGAAAACGTTGTAGAGAAACTGGGGGGTGCGATCCGGGAATTGTATAACTTGAAGGGGTTTCCTTATGCTTTTCAGGTAATTTCCCTTTTATTTTGTTGTAATAAGTTAAACGCACTTTTGCATTCATTTTTGCTGCAACTTATTGACATTATCGCTTTAAATTTTGTAGATCTGGTTGTTTAAAACTTTGCCATAGTTGAGGTTCAAAAACTATGCGAAGGTGCACACAGAGAACCGTCAGTTATTGCCCCGGATATGTCGTTGGGACACCAACTTAAATATGTCCCATCACAAGTTGAAGAGCAGTCATTTTGCTTAAAAAACGGTACGTGTTTGTTCAAGTTTTAATAAACTTAGTGAATTTTGTATTACGAATTGGTTGTACTTACATATGCAACACCGATTTTGTCCGATGTAGGTTGTTGTGCACCCGATTACTCCGACCAAGGAAGATGGCTCCTCACTGGAATGTCATGTTTGATGATGTTAAGGCTGGTAAGGATACAACACCAGAGGACAAAAGTAAAGGTGTTGCGGATGCTGATCAGGACTCCGAGGCCACGCTTTCATCTGAAACGAAAGGGAAGGCGAAGAAGGGATATAGCACACGTGTGGGAACTTTGCCATCGTCGTCCTAGTTAGTGGTGAGTACATAATCCCTGTAAGTTGTAGTTTCAATTTAGACGCATGTACTGTTTCTGAACGAATATCGATTTCTGTGGACTTACGATATGAAATCACTATTTTTTATACGCAAGAGTTTGAGTTTGTTTTCAAGCGACAATTTCAAGAATTTTCAGTGACGATGGATGTCTGGTTGAGGACAATTGTAAAGGCATTAGAGGAAGAGCAGCATGCCCGCATGGAGTTGGCTGCCGAGCTTAAGCGTCTACGAGTCGACGCAGCTGGAAAATCGTTTGACAAGGCTCCGAACCCTGAAAAGTCGGTAGGCTTAGAGTGGGATGCAAATCTACCAGACCTTCCCCTCAACCTAAAACCTCTACCGGCGAAGGGAAGTCGACTCGAGGAAAAAACATAATTTAAGTGACAGCCCCTACTGTGAATTTGGCTATTTTTTATGTCGACTTGCCAGATATAATTAAGGCCCAGAACATAAACGATGTCGCCCAATCACTGCTACATATATTGGAGTTTAGAGTAGAGAGTGAGTTAGGAGAAAGGCAAGTTTTCAATCTTCGAGAGAAAGACGAGGACACTGAGGTCAGCGAGCATCATACCCATACTGAGGAAGGCGTTGACGTGAACGAGGTGGCTGGTCCATCTGATTCGGAGCCGCTTCTTGGTAAAAGAATGCACCAGAAATTGGAAAATACCCACCATCTCCATAACTCATTGATATAGAAACTTGGAAATAAACACCCTACCTTAGTACCCTCGAAAAATGAGCAAAAATGTGCCTGCCAAACCTTCAGTCGTCAGAAGAGATAGAATTTCAGTCGGCAGAAGAATTTCTTGTGTTTGGCAATGGAAGAACTTCTTCTGCTAACACAAAAACAAGAAGGAAAAATGGCAAGAAAAAACAAACCTTGGAACAATGAGCTATGGGCCTAACGATTATCTTAATGACCTTACCTTTATGTCTCATCATCTTTATTGTCAACTTGGGTTCCCTCCAAAACCAAAAAACTATGTATAAAGAAAGGGAAACCTGCAAAGGTCCCTCAATAATAATAATATATTATAAAGGTAATGGGTTATAATTGAGGTTTTGTTTGGGTACTTAGTGATATGTAACCTTGTAATAAGATAAAGGAGGGGAAGACTTTTTTCTTCCCACAAATTGGAAGCAACATTCAAGTTGGGACAAAAAAGCACTGCTGGGGATTCCTATAGCTTTTAATCCACATCATTCTAAAAAGGCATTCCACTTCTCAGATAGCCAAAACAATTCACAACACATACATGTCCAACTGGAGACATGAAACTGAGGGTTTTAACGTCGAGTTAAAACCATGGTACAACCTCATTTTGCTAACTATTATATGACGATAACAGTATTGTTGAATGTATTTGCTAACTATTATATGATAATAAACATAAGGGCTACGTGTGTTTGTTATCTGAGCTGTGTACCATGTTCTAAAGTACCTTAACGTGAAGAGTATGAAATACATAAATACGCACTATATACACTAGACGTATGACATGTAGATAACATAAACACTATATCACTATGCACTCGCCATGTAAATGATATGCACATGTCATGTACATGTGATGCACATGATAGACACATAAAATACACACTATATGTCCATGATAAACACATAAAATATGCACTATATGCATATGTTCTGCGTAAAACTGGAGATTAGGCAACAAGTTGCTTCTACCATTTATAAGACACAATTTACGGCATGCTATTCATATAGTGGATACAATTACAACATAATCCACAAAGATCACATATATCCAAAAGATTGCAATTTGCACATTACACAACTCACAATGTCAAATTCATCAAACAACATAATCATATCATATGTAACGATAGTAGTGTGTACTTTACAATTCACAAAGTCAAAGTGTATACAGATAAACCAAAACATTGACATAAGGCTGCTGCAACAACCCCAATATGTCAGCCTCAACCACATAACAGAAGACGATGATGGATGGTTAGATATCAACAAACCCAACTGAGCAAACAGCAACAACCACTTCAATAACTTTTTTAAAATCCACTCTATGAAATGTAATATCATCAGTCCCAACAAGAAAAAATTGAAATATTTTACTTCCAATCCTTAACAAGCCAGTCAATGCCTGCAGAGTTCTTGGAGGATATCATGAGCCAACAAGCTTCCCTATCGGTGATGGATTTCAATTCCCTGGACAGCAAAATACATTGTTCAACACACGATTCGTATGTAAAGCTAACACAATTCATATGTAAAACAAACACATTCATATGTAACAAATAGCACAAACATCGATCTGTTCAAAGTAAACCACCACAATGGGCAACCGTATTCGTTACAAAGTATGAAAATGTTCACTTACATTTCTTATGGCAAACCCTATTTAGATGGAGTTTCCTTTTTGTCAATCTCGTTACGTAATACCAGTAGCGGAATGCCATTTAGTGATGCCTTACTTAAGAGGTCATCAAGTTCTCTTCTTCAGACTTGTAAGTTATCATAATCAGCAGTAACCATAACATAACTGCAACATGAAAAAAAAAAAAAAAAAGACGAATTCAACAAAACATAAAGTTGGTTTTGAAAGATAAAACATCTTATGGAAGACTGACAATCGTATCACTGCATATGTAAACAAAAGATGAACAATTCTAGTGTCTTTACTGTCATAGTTGGGAAACAAACAAAAAAAAACATTCAAATCATATGCCTACAAAATGTACAAGACAACATAAACATACATAATAGAGGAAACTGCACGGCAATATCTTTCCCACATGATTCGAAACCTAAATTAACCACAAGATCCCACAACTTTATTGTTGACATTCCCTTTTCTTACTTTCTTCATCCAACATGTACACAAAAGAGATTGCCTCAAGTAAGATAATTGTGGCAACGCAAATGCCTTAAGTAAGATAATTGTGCATGTCGTGTGCATGTACTGTGTATTTCATGCACAATTTCTTACATATTGTAGTAAGACTTCTAATTCACAAACATTCTCAAACAGACACCGATTCGAGATCGAATTCACAAACATTTGCAAGTTCATAACAAAATTAACAAATATTGAGCATGAATTAAAACACAAAACTCTATGATTGAAACCCAAAAATTGAAACCTAGAATCTTAAATAACAAAACCCATAAACAAATAAAGATTTCCAGAACACATTCCAAGCCCTCTCTTCCCCATCCCTCTTCTGCTCGACGTCCCATCTCTGCAAATCCAAAACACCTAATTGAAGAAACAAGTAATTAGTTGCATAAATGGAGACAATGACCTAGTTAGAGAGAGAAAGATATGAGAGAGACAGAGATGAACCGGATGGCTGTGGAAATATGGCTGTCGAAGCTTCAATGGCCGGAAAGGATGGAACTTTCCAACCAAAACGCAAAATCTCGTACAAAAATCATACATTTAAGGATGGAACACTAATGCAAACGAGAAACCCTCACTTCGAAGCTTCACTCTCGACTTCCCTCTCTTCGAAATCAAAACTCAGAGATCTGAGCTCAACCTAGAAACCTAGAGCTCATAGAGCTCTCTCGGCATGCCTCTCTTCCAAATGATAAAAATGATGAAATGAGCTGAAGGTTTTTAACATTTATATATGGGCATTTTAGTAATTTCGGTTTTTTGCATGGATTGTTCATGGCTGGTTTGTCCTATTTTTGTCCCAATATTAAGAAATTGTCCCATTTTGGAGTATTTCCCTACATCTTTTCGGTTTGTTTGAAACTGATTGAACCTTATAATATCCATCAACCCACTACACCACGCCACCACTCCTCACTTTCACCATTTAACATATTTGAAATATTATTAGGGTGATCTGCTATATAAGGCTAACTTGGAAGCGAAGAAGCTCTTGGGATGCAGTAATGAAGTTGGATAATACATTCAAACTCGTGTGCAACACACATGTGCCTGCCACATGAACCATCCAGATTGACCTACCACTCTTTGTGATCTTGCCACCAACCTCACAGCACAAGAATTGGATCTTCTATACCCAATTGCCAATCAATATCAAATGCTTTTCTATTTCTATACCGCAAAAATAAATATAAAAACTGCAAGAAAAAAAAAAAAAGAAAAATGGTTAGATTTCCATTTTCCACCGCCTTCCTTAATCCTTAGCATCCTCATCCTCGTCATCTTGTCTCTCTGCTCCGGTCCAAATTATATGGTAAGATCTCTTTTGTTTGAATATGTCTCTGCTGTTCTTATTTGATACATTGAGACATGATTAACGGGTAATTGTCAGCTTTGATTATTATTTTTGGTTTAATTTGTGAAAATTATGTGGGTTGTCTTTGGTCTTTTGGGAAGTGGTATTTCATCACTTTGGTTCGATCAAGTAGTGCAAGTATATATGAAACGACGAAATATTTAATCACCCAACGATGATTGTTTAACTCAGAACTTGCATGTCCTACAAATTAGTGATGTCCCAAAATAATTCAGAAAAACCATAAAATATAATCATCGTTGGGTGATTAAATATTTCGTCGTTTCATATTGGTTAGTTTTCTTTTTATAGCTGGTTGATTCCTCCATCAAAGACAAGCAGTTTCTTGAGTTTCCCGGGATTTTATACGAGTTTGTAAATTCCAAGTAGGAAACTGAAAGCTTCATATCATATAATTGTTAGTTTCATGTCATTTCACTACAGAAACTGTGTTTGAAGAATCTAGTTCGTTGGCATATGTACTATTCGAATGGTTTCCGTGTCAGTCAGGGTGTTTGGATGAACTGCTTGCATTTTGCCTTTCAAGTGCACTTGTGAGAAATTCTCATCAGTGTTTATACAAATTCAAATTTTCTGAAATTCGGATACAACGAGCTTCAGCCTCTTAGCTTCCTTCTCCAATTTTCCTTGCATCGAAACTCCACCGGAAAGTCGAATTGTCACCAAAAACGTTCTAAGTGTGCAGATTGGCTGAAATTAAGGAAAGGAAAGTAATAAGGCTCTTTTATAATCAATTCCTTAACAAAACTTAAGGATAATTAACATGAAAATATGATAAATAATGCACCTACCAAGAAACTGCCGTTGGATTTCAGAGCTATTTGCAATCGAGCACCTGAAAGATTAAAGCCTACCGAGAGACTGAACAAATGACTGACATTCTGATCAAAGCACTGCCACAGGACAAGTTTGCATACTTCCGAGGAATGGTTGGTGTGAAATCTGCAACAAGCTTAAAAGGGAGTATTAGGATTTAAGCTTCGAACATATTTTATTTTGGGAAATTTTTTCTGAGTTTTGTTCATTGTTCTTGTAATGAAGGCTTGGTTAGATTAGTGCCACCTGTTATAGCAGATAAGTTTGTCAAGTTGTACATGTGCAGTACACGTGACTCATGATGTGAGTGCAAGTGTTGTTGAAATTTAAATTCTTATCCAATATAGCCAAAAATTAACTCTTAATTTCAAAAATGTCACTTTTTATAAAATCTTTCAAATATATCCAAAATTTCACCTAAATAGACACAAATACCCTCAAATTTAACAATCAAATCTGACACACCCAGATCCGAGAAGGTCGAAGCATGCTGGCCATCACTGTGAAGTGACGTAACCATAGGGGTAAGTGATGTAAAAAGTGCGTAAATTTAAAACGAACTAGAACTAATTCAATTAAAAGATAGTGATAGAGTGCACAAACGTGGGAGTGACCCACTGGGAAGTTCTCGTGTGATTTCCCAGAAACAAAACCGTGAGGGCATGGTCGGGGCCCAAAGCGTACAATATCGTACTACGGACAATGGAGCCGGCCCGGGATGTGGTGGACCCCGGGTCGGGATGTAACAGTTTTGTATCAGAGTCAATCCCTGGCCGGAAGTGTGCCGACGAGGACGTCGGGCCCCTAAGGGGGGGTGGATTGTGAAATCCCACATCGCCCAGGGGAGTGGATCCTCTATGCCTTATATGTACATGCACACCTCCATATAGCACGAGGCTTGTTGGGAGCTCACTGGCTTCGGATTCCGTAGGAACTCCGAAGTTAAGCGAGTTCGCACGAGAGCAATCCCAGGATGGGTGACCCACTGGGAAGTTCTCGTGTGAGTTCCCATAAACAAAACCGTAAGGGCATGATCGGGGCCCAAAGCGGACAATATCGTGCTACGGACAATGGAGCGGGCCCGAGATGTGGTGGACCCCGGGTCGGAATGTAACAGTTTGGTATCAGAGCCAATCCCTAGGCAATACGGACAGTGGAGAGGGCCCAGAATGTGGTGGACCTCGGGTCGGGATGTAACAGTTTGGTATCAGAGCCAATCCCTGGCCGGAAGTGTGCCGACGAGGATGTCCCACATCGCCCATGGGAGTGGATCCTCTATGCCGTATATGTAAATGCCCACCTCCATATAGCACAAGGATTTTTGGGAGCTCACTGGTGTTGAATTCCTTATGAACTCCGAAGTTAAGCAAGTTCGCGGGAGAGCAATCCTAGGATGGGTGACCCACTGGGAAGTTCTCGTCTGAGTTCCCAGAAACAAAACCGTTAGGGCATGGTCGATTCTATACAAGTTGTGAGATTCTTGTATTAAAAAATTAATACCATAAAAAATAAAATTTTCCACCACTTATATAATAACACTGGTATACTATTTGTGTTACGGACACAAGAAAAAATTTCTCCAAGATGACACCCAAGCTCAAGAAATTGAATGGAGGGCTACATTTATTATTGTAGGTATATGAAAAAAGTGAAGAAATTTTAATTTGGTAATTGAAAACAGCTTTTTAAATATAATTACTGAGAACATCATCTTCTCAAGGTTTTGTTCTAAAGAGTCACTTCTGGGTTTATCGTTTTCTGCGCAATGGGTGCTTTTATAAGACCAAAAAGGGTCTAAGTTTCAAACTTTATGAAACTAAACCAAGAATTAACACTATTTATAAGACTTCACCAATAAGTAGACACTATTCATGAAACTAGACCAATATGTAGACACTATTTATGAAACGAAAACAAGAATTAGGCATTATTTCCAAAACTAAACCAATAGGTGAAAACTATTTATGAAACTAGAGAGAGAGAGTTTTCTGCACCCAAAAACCCATGTGGCATCTCTGTGCCTTTGATTTTATTGAACATGTCTTGGGACTCGGGACTTGAAGCTTGATTTGATTGGGTGTGACTGTTGACATGCTCAATAAAATCAAAGGCACATAGAGGCCACAAGAGTTTTTGGGTGCAGAAGATTTGGACTCGAAACTGAACTATACACTATTTATGAAACTGGACTATACACTATTTATGAAATTGGACTATACACTATTTATGAAACTGGAGTAAGAACTAGACAATATTTATGAAACATGACCAATAACTAGGCACTATTTATGAAAGTTGACCAATAACTAGACACTATTTATGAAACCGAACCAAGAAATAGATACTATTAATGAAACCATACCAATTACTATACATTATTTATGAAACTAGACCCAATAACTAGACATTATTTATGAAACATGATCAAGAACTATACACTATTTATGAAAGTTGACAAAAAAACTAGGCACTATTTATGAAATTGGACCAATAAATAGTTGTTGACCCTAAAAACTACCAAGCCTACATGGCACGCAGGCCGAGTAACTAATAAGCTAACTACATCCTTCGGTTGTGTGCGGGGCGTGCCAACTAGTCAGCCGAGCTCGGCCGATGAGTAAAATTTGTTGATGTTGCGTTGAGCGCGCGGTTGACTTCTGCGTCTTGCAATTGTAGCCGAGGAAGGAACTTGACTCGGCTCTTGGATTCTAAAGCCTGAAGACAAGGCTACTAAATATGCGAAGTTCACAGATCGTTGTCGTCAGATTCGGTCACAGTGATGGTGTTCGTCAGAGTAGACTCACGCCGAATTGACACTAAAGTGTAAGGGCACAAATACTCAAAGCGGATATACGTCTTGATGGTGAATGTGGTTCGGCCGTCAGAATGCCGAACTCTAAAGCCCACTTATGAGTATCCAATCATACAACAACTCGGCGTTCAATGTGCTGAGCCCTAGTAAATTGTAACACCTCACTTCGCCGAGAAGGCTGATGAGATGACCTCTGCCAATAAGGATTCAAAAATCCTTCTCGACCGAGTCTTGGATAGGTAACCAGTCGGCCCCTTCGCAGTGCTGTTTATCCAAACTGAAGGTGCTCCGCGGTCGGCTGATTCTACGGCGATAATGCTGTTTATCCAAACTGAAGATACCACCGGTTGCCTTCACAGTGCTGTTTATCCAAACTGAAGATGTGTTGGCGAAAAGGAAAATAAAAATCTCAAGGTTGTTGAAAGGTTTCGCTTAGAGCGAGGGTTTGCGCAAGGCAGATTTGTGTGTTGAATTGGAGGGGGTTTGAACGGTGCCACTGCTTCTGTATTTATAGGAGCAGATGTATCTTCAATCAAGTTCAAATCATACTCGGATTAGGATTCCTTATTCTGACCCGTCCCTATCTCGACCAATCCCACTTCTATCAGGACTTTGAACCTAGTCTCCTATCAAGTCGCATTCATTTCTAGGTTGTCAGCGTCCTCATCCTGCCGAGACTCCTTATTGTACCAGGATTCAACCTCCTTGCCTTTATCCAAATCACTCCTCCTCCCAATAGGACTCGGTCAACCTGACTTGGTGGCCAATGGCGACTGTACCTGGCCGATCTCGGCCCATGGACTAAATAACCCACAAGCCTCCAAATAGAACCTTCTGGGCCGAGAACAATTCTAATTCGGCCCAAACTAATATTTTGGGCCTAAACAATAGTATAGTACCGTTTAGTTTCATAAATAGTGCAGTTTTATAAATAGTTTCAATTTCATAAATAGTGTTCAGTTTCATAAACAGTGAACAGGTCCTGCGCGTGCGTCAGATTTTTTATTTTTTTTTTAAATTGTGTCCTTTTCATTAAGAATTAAGTTTTTTGTCCTTTTTATTAAAATTTAAGGGTTTTTCATTAAAATTTGATTCTTTTTCATTAAATAAAGTTACAGCATGATTTTTTGTTAAAATAAACATAACCCAAGCCCTTTTCATTAAAGTTCCCATAAATTAATCTTAGTTTAAATTTACATCATATCTCACAGCAAAAGACGGAAATGGCGTTAAGGCAACATCAAGCGGGCGGAATCTGTTCGTTCAAAACTCCATTATACCAGAAGGAGACGCACCCAAAAATACGACGAAAAATAAAATAGAATGAATACTAGTCCATGACAGAAAATAGATCATTAATACAATACGGAGTGATTACACTAATTAAGCAGTCGATGTTTCCAAACAATAAAATTATAATGACACGGAAAAAAATAGAGGGAAAGGGATGCGGGTTCCCAAAGAACTTAAGAACTTTGGATATCTACACCACCCTCAGTACTTTCATCTATGGAGAATCAAAATAATGCCCGCCGCATTCAGTTCAAGAAGCGGCAGAGGAGACTGGCTTTTATACTTACACTTACAGTTTGTCAACCTAAAATACAGTTAGGAACGGAGGATGGATGAGTTCCATCTTCTTAAGCTAAACGCTGCTGCAGATTTTGGCGCCGCGTGGTTGGAAAAACTGAACACTAGTACCCGTCTGAATCTTCTCAGCTCGTTCAATATAAAACCTCAGAGCTAGAGTCCTCTCCAAATGGAAGGTTCAGATCAGGTAGCGAAAAGGCAGTGTCTCGGCTCCCAACCTCTTGTTGTACCTTGGAAGAAACATTTGAAGGACAGGAGCTTTGTGAAGTGCCCGCGTTATTGCAATAAGCACTTGTTGTCATTATCGGAGTAGTGTAGCCAACTGCATTTATTTGCTCATTTTGTTGCCAAATGGCTTCACCAGACAGTAAAAGTGTCGTAGCTTTCATTTTTGTCTGCGGCAACTGCAACTCAAGCTGTAACCAAAACATAAAACCGCTGTTACAATACGTGTTATACATGCTGATATTCCTGAAAATGTAAATGATTGCATACTTGGTTCTTGTCGTCTCACAAATGATCAAAAAGCAAATCTACACTAAGCTATCATTGGCATAAACAATCTTACAGGAAAAACAAAAAGAGAAGTTATGTACTAATTTGTTCAAACTTTCGTGTCGATTATTACATAATACGAGAAGCATACTTATACATGCATAAAAAAAAGTCAACCCTCAAGAAAAGATGAAGGACTGCATCATGATTCATGCAACAGGCTGGTCACTGATGCATAATATATATTATATACATAATGTCTACATGTACGTATTCTGAGACAGAGGTGGACTTCCTACTTAAGCGCAATGGGATGGGAAAAGTTTTGCACCGATGCTAAAAGTTTTGATACTTAATTTTTACCACGATGGAAACTCTAAGCAGATGAAACTACAAGTCTAGTACTTTCGACATCAGCACCCTTAATGGCACAATAAAGGCCACAAAATGCAGACGTCAATCACTCTCTGAAATGACTAAAAGCTATAGAATCATGTCAAATAGTACATAAAAAGAGAGAAATTACGCATCAAATTATCCTATAGTGAGGTTTATTGTAATCCAATTAAGAACTTAAATGCCCACGTTTCACAAAATTATCGGAGTGTTTATTTTTAAATAGCTAAAATCTCTCCAGTTACATAATAGCTTTTTGTTTCAGAAGAAAGCCAGATAAAGGTTGAGCAACTGATGTCAGTGGAAGTTAACAAATATAGACATTCCTCAACGTACAAGCGCAACAAATAAAATCTTGGACTAGTTTTCAACATTGCTCGTATCAAATAATCAAATTGAGAATACGATAAAATACGCACAGTGATTTAGGTATGAGTGATAAGCCATGTTGCGTTTAAACTTTAAACATGTGAATCCGTTATGACTTTAAACTGTAAGTTTCATGAAAATTTTAAATCTAATGATTTTAAATTTGTATCATAAATGCATACATATTTAGAGCATAAGTAGTAACAGACTAACAGAACATTCACCTTCACTTTTTTCAAGCTTTCATTTGTGGCCCTTTGCTTCTCAACAGTGAGGCGTAGCGCTGCCAATTCCTGCTCAGAGAATGAATTAAAGAAATCAATGTACAGGTATCTCCACGATGACATATTGGAACATATAATGTAGTATCTTTAAGACGTACATTTTTCAAATTTCTTCTTTCCTTTAACAGCAGACTCTCCTCCTCTTTTAATTCAGCTAACGTCTGCATGCAGCCACTAGATTTTAGTACTACACTATGAAATATGAGTCCAACAATTATTCAGCACACCACCACGGACAAACCAAAAAAAGAACAAGGGAGGCGAAATGTGCAGTGTTAAAATACCTAATTTCCCCGAAAATGCCAAGATAATGGCAGTTAGGTTTGTCAAATATTCAATCCCAACAAAAGCTTTACATATGGAATTAAGTATTAGCTACTCTGCTTCATTCACATTTGTAAAGCAATCTCAAGATAATACTCCTATTGAATTTTTCCAAAACAAATCCACAGGCATACATACAATTAGACTGTTTGCATACTTTATAGGAATATTTTTAGCATTAGGAGTCTAAGATACTGGTCAAAGAAACTACTGAAACACAACCGCTGAGTAATTTATTCCGAGGATATTTACGCGGTAAAAGAAAGAGATCCTAAGTTTAAGCCCGGTCAAGGTCACTCGTTCAGAACTTTTTGTATAATCTGCTCAGTAAAGATATCTTACTCATGACTTTCGGATACTGATTACCATTAAGAATTAGAACTTTCTGTGGTTTGAGCCTTTGAGCTAAGACTTCAATTAGCCTTAATACATTAACTTAATTGGACTTTCTTTCGTTTAAGCCAAATAGGTCATAAGCTTTCCACGAATATTGTACTTGTGCATACATTGTGCAAATAAATAACGGTATATTTACCTTCTTCTTTCTTGGCCTCTTGAAGATGGTTAATTCACTTCTAACAGCAACCTGCACCCACCGAACATAACACAACCCAATTTTAGTCAAACAAAACATTTCTCGTTGCACAGTACAAAAAATCATACAGATTAGAGCTAGCCGGCTCAGCGAATATAGAAAAGGCCGCAATCAGCTTACAAATGAAAAATAAATAAAAATCATACCAAGTACACATATCAAACGGGGTGATCGAAACCACTCCATGGTCCATGCAACAATAAATCCACATATTCGAATTCTCACCGCTCCAAGGCCAAAAAACTTTTAAAAGGTTCTCCCTTGACTTTCTCATGACAATGTTAAAGTGCGTTTTCACTTATGTATTCATATTGTGACAATTTCAAATGAGCAGCCCACACACTGTGAGAACTTCCCATTCCCCTCGAGCAATTCACGTCTCAGTTTTCGACCCAAATGTACCTAATGCAATCATTCAACCTACCAAAAATAAAAAACTGGGGACCCTAGAGGACACCAAACAACAACAAATTCAACTTATAACAAATTAGGAGAGACGTCACCTAGTACTACAGTTCAGTGGTATTTCTCTTCACTTGTAAGTGAGATTTAGGTTCGATTCTCGCCAAAGATGAATTCAAACCACATCATTATGGCTAGCCCATGTGAAGCTTAACCCGTTCCCTTACCCCTTAACGTAGATAATATCGGTTGTTAAAAAAAAAAAAAAAAACCCAAATGGGAGAGACAATCCAAAGAGCCACTTGTACTCTCACAATTTGTAAAATTGTTTTCAATATTTTTATATCTTCCCATGCGAGACTGTCCCTTACGATCACGTGACAGACAGCCTGATAAAAAAGTTAGGGTTTTTATCACAAATGGTCCTTGATATTGATCAATCACATCATTTTGGTCCCTGACATTGAAAATCAATAGAAATGGTCCCTGAGATTGTCCACCATCCATCATTTTGGTCCTTCCGTTAAAAACCCCGTTACGTGTCCCGGAGCTCTTGGCCTGAAGTTTGGGCAATTTTCAAAGCTTCGTAACTCAAATCATTTCTTAACCAAATTCAACCCATAATATATCAAAATAAAGATAGGAAAGTGTAGAATAAGATTATACCTATTCGGAAGTCCAATAGTTGCCGGAGATGGCCGGAAAATAGCCTCAAAGTTGACTGGTCCAAGTGAAAACTTGAAAACTCGTCGGAAACTGGGTAAACTTTAAACGTTCATAACTTCTTCAATACTCAACGAAATCAAGTGATTCAAAAAGAAAAATCATACTTCTCGACGAGACGAAGAGAATGGTACATTTTTAGATGGCTAACTCGCTCTGGTTTGGCCGGAAAACGGCTCGAAAGTGGCTAGCTCAAGACCAAGACAGCTACTTTCGAGCCGTTTTCCTGCCAAACCAGGGCGATTTAGCTGTCAAAAAAGGTACCATTCTCTTCATCTCGTCGAGAAGTATGATTTTTGTTTTTGAATCACTTGATTTCGTTAAGTATTGAAGAAGTTATGAAAATTTAAAATTTACCCAATTTCCAGCGAGTTTTCAAGTTTTCACTCGAACCAGTCAACTTTGAAGCTATTATCCGGCCATCTCCGGCAACCATTGGACTTCCAAATAGGTATAATCTTATTCTACACTTTCCTATCTTCAGTTTGATATATTATGGGTCGAATTTGATTAAGAAACGATTGAGTTACAAAGCTTTGAAAATTGCCCAAACTTCCGGCCAAGACCAAAATGATGGATAGTGGACAATCTCAGGGACCATTTCTATTGATTTTCAATGTCAAAGACCAAAATGATGTGTTTGATCAATGTCAATGATCATTTGTGATAAAAACCCAAAAAGTTAATGTTTTACCCATTTGACTGTGTTCCCATTGGATCCAAGCTCGACCTCGTCTTTCCATAAAAAGCCAAACTGCGGCCGACCACACGCAATGATTTCCACGTCACTGCACAACCACTACCAGAACCACACCAAACCACAACGCGCAGACCTATTTTGCCACAATGACACGCCATCGATAGAGCAGGTCATCATTTTTCTCTCTTTCCAAACTGCCCTCGTAGTTTAAAGTACGGTTTGACTTTTTGAGGCAGAATTTCGTCATTTCGACTAAAGCTTAACCGGGGGTTTTTGGAGTTGGGGGACTGTTTGTTTGCTACCCAACTGGATGGGCGCCCCTATTAACCCGCATGGCTTAAGCTTAAAGTGACTTCAAAAGAGTGCTTTACTTTACTAAGGCTTTATCATCCATTTATCTTTTTAATGCACTGCTTAATTACAAGCTCACGTTACCTACCTCGGCAGAGTGGGAGTGTTGGACACAACAGTTTATGGGGTTGGCTGAGACCTTGTTCAATGACGAAAATGTCACCGATGAGAAGGGTATTTTGGGGTTTCCAGCGGAATAAGCGTGACAGGAGCGGAAAAGGAGAGTAAAAAAACGTGAAAGTGTCATCGACTCCTCTGACTCCATATGCTTTGAATGGAAGTCACCCTTTTTTTTTCCTCTGAAAAACCCTAAAGAATCTAGAAAATTTGAAAACACGGAAGGTCATGAGGGCATTTCAGTACACAAGATATTGACAATGGTAAAACGACAGCGCCCAGTCCAAACGACCGCCGAGCAGAGAAATCGTCCGGCGTGCGAAATGACCGAATTTGCCTCGGCGGCCACGATGCATCCCCGTGCAACATAGGGGTATAATTGTCAAAAGGAAAACGACCGATTGGAAGCCCCCTCTACAGAAACAGAGAGAGGCTGACAGATCACCAAGCCATCCTATCCGACTCCTGAACCACTCCCGTGTAAATACCACACCTTTCCAGGGGTATTTTCGTCAATTGAAAAATCCAAAAAAATAAAGTAAAAAAGCAAAAGAACAGCCACCGAACCAAAACCCGACCCGACCCTAATGAGTGATAGTGACAGAGATATACAGACCTTAGATCTCGCGGTATCGGTCGGCTTAAGCGGCTTGCTGGATTCTTCTGAACAGTCGACGCAGCCACCGCCGCCGCTAACCGAAGTGGCCCCGCTCCAGGAAAGAGGCGTGGTGGGGCTGGCCCTGTCGCCGCTCGACTCACCCTTCTTGCTCTTTCTTCCCTCAGCAGCGACGTCATCGGCATGATGGTTACGTGGCACGTTCCTGGAACGGCGCTGCCTTACGCTCCACCGCAAAGTCGGAAAGCCGTGAGTACTACTGCGCTTCGACGGCGGAGGCGGCGCCGCGTGCTTGAGGCGGAGAAGAAGGTCGACGATAGCCGCCTCGTCGTTCATTGCGAGCTTGACCCAGCCGTCTTGACCGTCGTCAGCAGGGGAACTCATAGTGTTTTCACTGTCGGTTTTGTGCTTCTCCTGGTTTTTGCAGAGAGAGGAAGAAGAAGAAGAGGGTGGCGATAGAGAGAAGGGGGAGAAAGAAATTCTTTTTCAATTTTATGCGGGTTTGTTTGTGTGTGCAGAAAGAAGAAAAGGAGGAAAGAATATAAATATATACATACACACAAACTCACAACTTTTCCGCTTCTTCCTCTTTGTGTGGATTTTCCTTTTTTTTTTCTTTTTTTTTTTTTTTTTTTGCTGTCGATCTTTTTCTCAATTCTATGGGTGGGCCTCCGGAGTGGGAACACGTGGCAGTTCTTGACCAACTTTGCGTGGCTTTTTATTTTGTTTTTTGTTTTTGTTAATGGTTTTGATGTATGACACTAATTTATTTAGATAGGGTTTGTAGGTGTAAGTTGGTTGAGGGGTGTGGTGTAGACGCGCTTGGGGCCGGAGGTGAGTGAGGACCAAGAATTGGGGAAGATGTAGAAGATGGTGATGTTTGTCAGTTGATGATGCGGCGCGTTTGGCTTCGGATGTTGGCAATTCCTTTTAGTTTTATTTTTTAAACTTTAATTGTCGGATTTTTATCAGATTAGGTTCTTGAAATTAGGAAAGTGATCTTCTCTTTCTCTCTTCCATCAAGGTTATCAGATTAAGTTATTTGGATCTTTCAAATTTCATCCAATGGCTAAAAAATATCACAAATTTTAATGGATCAAAACAAGTGAGTCGTTAGATGAAATTTGTAAGGCCGATCACCGCTAACCTTGATAAAAGAGATCCGGAGAGAATCTCTTTCCTTGAAATTATTAGTGATCCAGACGGTCTTAGTGGAAGAGATCCGGAGAGAATATATTTCCTTGAAATTATATATTTCTGTTAATTAATAAAACACTCATTGTCAACCAAAATCCTATGAAATTACCAGTTTAACCCTCTAATTAAAACAGAAAATGAATAAGAAACATGGGGCAGAAATGTAATTTCACACAACCAAATTTTTTTGTTTTTTGTTTTTCAAAGCCTCACCTACATGTAATCCTAACATATCTCTAATTATAAAAAAAAAAGTTAAAAAAAAAAAAACCTTCTCACTCCCACGTTGTCTATCACTCCCTTCCTCTTTCCTTCTATTTCAAAAACAAAAATAAAAAAATTTCTCATACACTTTGTGTGTGCCCATATGCTAGTTTTAATTAAAAGTGGCCTCTAAAATAGGAAGGTCGTCAACTTGATCTCTAAGAGCTAATTCACCTTTTTTAGGAGAGCAAGGGCAATGAAATTACTTTTACTATTTATTTTAAAGCGTAATTGTTTTTGTGCACATCCATTCGTTTGGAAATAGGGAGATGATAATTGCTCAAAGTGCATGTCTAACGCGCTTTCATTATACCCGTTAAGTAATTTTTCTCTAGTAATTTATCAAGTTGTGCTTTAATATGTATTGTTGGTCAAAATGACTTAGTTGATAAAATTATTTAGCTTTGACCTAAAAGTATTGATCTTTATGTGTAGGAACATAAGTATGGTGTAAGAAATTAAAAGATGAATGAAATTGGTTTTGTGGAGTTCTCGCAAAGTCAAGAAAGGAATTGGATTTTATTTTCAAGAGTAGTTTCATTTCCTATTGGCCTAGCCCATGAGACAATTGACTTCTCAAATTAAAAGCAGATGACAATTGGCTAGGTCATGGAAAATAAAAAAAGAAAAATAAAGGATATAAGAGCACTTCCACGACATACAATGAAATTCATTGCCTTGCCCCCTACCCCACAAAAAAAAACCCAAAACGCTCTAGCCTACTCGGGTAATTGGACTCAAGGCAAGCCCGAGAAAGAAGTTAGGTGAAAGTTCACGGCTCAAGCGCCTGGATGGATGTAACGCAAGGCTAACGTCATGCTTCAGGCACATATACACGCACGTGGGGGTGCGTCTCTGATAACGTTTCAGAAGGTGGACCCCACGTGGTAGCCCACTCAGTTACTGTTGCATTGGAGCAACGTGGCTGCTTCTAGGGCATTGGATTTCCAAAGTTAAAAAAATTTCAAACCTCGCCCAACGACTAGTGACGTGACACAATCTAGACCATTTGATTTCCAAATCAAGAGTCCACTTTTTCGGGTTTAAAAAATTGTAAAATAAATAAAATAAAGAAATTAGAAATGTTATCGTTAGGCCACATGTCACAATCTGGATGTTGGATTTCAATTTTTTTTATATCCAATGGTCCAAATTAATTAAGTTAATAAAAATTCAAAAAATTAAAAAAAATCAATTTTTTAAAAATTATATAATTTTTTATAAATACCTTACTGTTATCTTCCACCTTACACCACATTTCAATATTTTCAAATACTTTCTACCAATATTTCTCTCAAAGTTTTCATATACTTTGTTTGCAAAAAAACAAAAAAAAAAAAAAAAGGCTAATGATGCAGGTTCTAATTGGTCGATAATTAAAGATGTTACGTTGTGTTCTAGCTGGGTTCAAGCTACTCATGACCCAATTACAGGTAATGTGATGCGAGAAATGTGGAATAGTGTTCATTCCATGTTTTGTGAGAAGCTTAGTGGCATAAGAATGGAACAATCTCTCACAATTCGTTGGAGAACACTCAACCAATCGCTTACTTTTTGGAGAGACGTCGTAGGTCAACTAGTTCTAATATTCGAAGTGGCGAAAATTTAGCGGATCAGGTGACAATATTATTTATTTGTTTGCCCAAATTGACATTAACTAGTTTGATTTGAATTTTTTGTTCTCCCGCATTTTGTAGACACTTCAAGCACAAGCTTAGTACAATGCAAAAAACAAAAACAAATCATTCAAGCGGTAGGGATGTTGGAATATTATCAAAGATTGTCCCAAATACATAAATGTGCATGTTAGTCCAGAAGTTGTCATGAATAGCATGTTGGAAATGTGCCCTAAAACCAATCATATGATGATACTTTACGGACATTTCACATGTTAAACTAATCTAGTTTAATATAAAGGGCAAAGATTATTGTTTTAAGCCGTCTCATATAAATGTTATATGCTTAAACGATAAGTCCAAGGAATATGTAATAGGGAGAATGTGATCTAAAGAAGTTAGATTCATGAGACCATTCTCTTTCGAATACATATCCTAAAAGTTCCTGATCATAGGATTGCCAATTGGGCATTGACAGTCCGTTAAGATCAGTACGTCCTATGTCTTCTCTAAGGGAGAGTGACTGGTCTCAAGTCAATGGTGTGACTAACACCAAGACAAGTACGTAGGTGCTCAATAGAGAATGAGTCCACTGAAGGCGATCAACGAGGAGTTCTCATATTCATGTCACATGAGAACTCATGGTTGGGATAATGCAAAGTAGTCATTTGACCTGAGGCATCATAGTTGTCTTGTGGTTAGGTCATTGATCTTTGACTATGTCAAAGTCACTCCGTCAGAGAATGTCCATGGCATAGTTAGGGTTAAGCCACTTAGCCATGGAGGCAAATGAATGCGCAACAATGGATCTCTAACCTTCAAATCGTTTGAGGGAGAATACTCTATGATATGATTAAGAATCTCTGGCCAGAGTATGAATGAGATTTAGAAAGTTGTTCCAAATCACATTCAAGGTAATCATATAAGTAAATGAATCACATTGGATAGTAGGCATGAATAAAGTATCAAACCAAACAATGTGGTCAAGAGTATTGTATTGGAGAAAGACCGTATTGCATTGTAATCCCAAACTGAATAGGTTCTCCAACCTCTTCTGATTAGCTTGGGTAGCCATGACATACTGCTAGGTGTCACTCATGGCTTGTGGAAGCCCTGAAGATGTATAATCACTAAAGGGAGAATTGAAAGTAAGTTTCAATTCACAATCGATTAGTAAGAGTTCTAATCGCCCACTGCCTCGCTAAAAGGAACCTAATGGATCGCACACCGTGTAAGGTAATGATTGTAGGATACAATGGAGATGAGTAAGGATAATTAAATGGTTTAATTATTTGTGGCTAGGATTAATTAATATGTTAATTAATCGAACGAATAAGTTCGTTTTTGACCTCGGGTTAGTTTTGGGTCTCAAGGCCCAATGGGCTTCGAATGTCAAGACTATTAACATAAGTTGTATGACAACTTATTGACTAAATACCCAAAAGGGCCCAAACAGCCCATAGCCTTAAGGAGGCCGGCCATATAGAGAAGGAAAGGGTTTGTGATTCTTTTAGTCACTTAATTGAAGGGACTATATAAAGGACTTTATGACATTTCATCCTTAGGGTTTTTCTTTTGGAGAAAATTGGAGAGAACATGTCTCTCCCTTTCTCTCTAGAATAGCCGGCCACCATGGGAGAGTTTACTAGCATCTAACTCTTCCATGGCCACTCATCTTCTTCCTCGACCATCCTTGGTGTCGAAACTTAGAGATCTCCAACTTTGGGGATTTTTGGAGAACCCAATTCTTCCATCCATATCCAAGAAGACATGGAGCCAAGAAGCAAAGTTCCTCCATCCAAATCCATGGAGCCAAGGAGCAAGGAGACAAAGGAAAGAAGGCCCTCACATGGGTGATTAACCTTTGCTAAGCAAAGAGGTGCTTCAAAGGTATAAAAGTTTCTCAACTCCTTTCTTTAAGATTTGAGTTGAGTCATGGTTCACCATAACTACTACGCTTTGAATTTCATGGGTAATGTTTTTTTTTTAGTGCATACAAGCATGATTCCGCCTTTAATTGTTAATTGCATGCCATAGATGTTGCTCAAATGAACATGTTTTTCACAAATTTTCCTTCAAGTGGTATCAAGAGCCTAGGTCTAGTAGTTGGTGAATCCTTTTGGGTTTTGTAGTTCATAGTTTGTGATTTGAATGTTGTAATTGTTACAAGCTTTATTCTTGCTTCTTTGAATGTAAATTTTGTTAGAAAATTTGCCATCTCAAATGTTGTAGATGTAGTTCATATGAGCATGAATTTTGGAGCTAAAATTTGGTGCCATGTTTTTTGGGAAATTCGGCCAAATCCAAAGGGTGGATTTTTGGGTTCATGTTTGTCTTGTTAAAAGTGTTTTAAAGTGACATTAGGAACCCCTAAGTACCCTAGTATGGTAATATGTTATTTCCCTTAAGTTTGAGAGTTTTTGGGGTGTTTTTTGGTTGAAAAATGTTCATGGAGCTCTTATGGGTTTTCATGGATGTTCTTCATTGTTCTTGATATGTTCTTGGCAAGAACAAAAAGTTTGGGAATTTTGATTCAAAAAGGTGTTTGGTTGTTTACTTGTTTTTTGTTAGTGATGGATGGTTTGAATTTTCAAACTTTACCCATGCTTTTTCAACTATTCACACTATACCAATCACTTACATCTTTCCATCACCTTTCAAACCTAAAAATCAACTCACACACATCACTTACACTCTCTCCATGACCGGCCACCCCTATTAGTAGGGTACTTTTGGGGCTTTTATGCAATTACATAAAGTTTTGATACTTTTGTGTATTTGTGCTTTGACCCGAAAGTTTACGTTTTTACGTAAAGGCCCAAAATCACTAAAGGACAAATTGTTTTGCTCCTTTAATGAAGTTTTTACATTTGTTGAAATTTTTGGGTTCTAGTTGTAATTACATGAAGTAGTGGACTTTTGTGTTTTTACAAAGTGACCCCAAAAGTTTGTGTTTTGCAATATAGCCCAATGGTTGAGGTTATTGCTTTTTGGCCCAAATTAGTAGAGAACAAAATAGTTTTGTATCTTTAAATGAGAATTGGATTTTCATTTCTTTTAGCTCTATTTAAATCAATTCTATGGATACAAAAACCAAATGAAAATGTTGCATTCAAGTTTAATTAGTTAAAGCGTTAATTAATTAAAGAAAGGGTGATTATGAACCTAAGCCTACGATAATTGAGCTATGTGAAAGGCCGTCTCAAATTTGTTTGAACCATGGGAATGTGTAGATTAATTTTGGTTGTAATTTGATATGATCAAATGTTGTAAAAGAGCATAAGCTCTTCTTTACTTTAAAGTAATTTGTTTTGATCAAATGTTGTAAAAGAGCATAAGCTCTTCTTTACTTTGAAGTACTCCTTTCTTGTTTATTTGATATGCATGAAATTGGAGTAGTTGGGTCCAACGCCCAATAGGAGAAACACGCCTTAATATGATTAAATGCGTAACTAAAATCAATCTCCATCCCTAGACCGAGGTCCAACACTAGGCTCGTGTTGGATCGGATCAAAGGTTCATAGTCATCCTAAGGCCTTAAGGTAACTATATAGTCCATCAATGAATGCAAAGCTTATGTTAGTAGTACCATATACTCTTGCTTTAAAAACCGTTTTACAAGCTTAGTGGGAGTATCATATACTACTAAATCAATCAAATGGACCAATAGTTGTAATAGGACCGAATTGTTTTAATAAGATTAAAATAAATGCTTATATGTGATGAGACCTAAAACCCTCAACTAAACCATTATTAAGTTGATAAGCGTGAGAGTGCTTTGAACACTCTTTCGTGGCCTTCCACCGTGGTAGGCTCCGATCATTTGTGACTCGTACACCAACTTCACCCTTTCATGGGGGAGTACAAAGTGTGTGCTTACACTCAGGAAGAGTCCTATACGCATACATGATGTTGTGAAGGTAGGCAACGAGAATGATCAACATCATATCATTGTGAGGTTGTTCTTGAACCCCTACTCGAACTTGCATGGTGGGAATGACTTAACTAAGTGCAATGGAGCCAACATCATATCATTGTGAGGCTTCATTCTCTAGAGGCCAAATAAGATGGGTACTTACATTAGATGTAAATGAGTAAGCGTACTCTCTCATTATTATTGTTGCTAGCCAACATCATATCATTGTGAGGTGGGCTTGGTAATAGTGAGCCTCCCATACCCTACTAAGAGTTTTCTCCAAAACTCTCGAATTCCGATGAGGGATATGGAATTTGCCGAAAATAGTGGGTGGTGCTATTTGATTTAAAGACCTGGATCAAATGGCTTAAAATCAATCAATTTATATTTGTTATGTATTTATTTACCAATATATTTGCAAACGCTATCCAAAACTTGACAAAGAAAAGCCAAAGGCTTTAGTTTCCGGACTTGGAACCACAATCCTATAGATTGTCTTGAATGGATTGTATATGTGCCTAAGTAGTCTCATCCTCACAATTTTCCTATTGATAATGTATCATTGGAAGAACATGTTACATAAGTCTATCATAAAGAGGACAACACAAACAACCATTGCTTATTCCTTTGTTGTATGAACAAAGGAACTTATGAAGATTAGCACAAAGACATGAACCTTTTTGTGTCATAGTTCTTCACTTACAAATCGTTGTATGAAGAAATATGAGTTGCTTAGAACAACCCTTAGTTTATGCAAACACTAGTGCTTGTTGCTTTGTTAAATGAACAAGGAACTTGAGAAGTAAGCACAAGGGCATGGACACTTAATGTGCCATGATTCTTCACTTACAAATTGTTGTATGAAGAAATGAGAGTTGCCTTGAACAACTCTTGAAAGTTTGTAATCTTGTTTAGAACAAGATGGTTGGTTGACAAAAATAGTCCATCAATATGGACTTATGATGATTTTGAATCATTAAGTGTTGAAGTGTTAAACCACTTCACGAGACGGAAACTAGACAAGGACTTCACCTATGAGTCCCTAACCAAATGGTTCACTAAGTTTATAGTAAACTATATAGTGAACAATAGCCGTACGCTCTCCAAATCGTTTGATGTGTTTAACACAATTGAAATAAGTTTCAAGAGAGACAGTGGGAGTTTAGGGACCATGACTATTGTAGTCAAGGAAGAAGTCATATGAAGAAGGCAAAATAACTCCAAGGGAACAAACTTTCTTTATGAAAGGATGGACATTGGAAGGGGTATATGCAAGAAATGTTTTGCAAGTGTCAAGAACACACCTTTTGAAGGTGTTGTAAATTGTTCTTGAAAAGTTCAAAATAGTTGGTTCTTCTACTTGAATGCTTGATTCCGTATTAGTAACTATGTTTTACAATCGTTGTAAAAGTGTGTCTAATAAGAAGTAGAAGATTGACGAGAGAAGAGAAAGTACTTCACATTCAGAACGTGAATCAAATATAGATCTCTGCGAAAGCAGATAGTACTTACTTCCTCATATGAACTACCAAAGGAATTGGAAAAACAAAGATTGTCTTTACATTCCAGTTTGAATAAAGGAACTTAATTCCGTCACTATAAGAGATGGATGAATGTTTTGTTTGACAAAACATTGTTCTTTATTAATCAATGATTAGATTATTGTAATCTAATTGATTGTCTCTATAGTAGAGATGATGTGGTAGTGTTAACTGTTTAGAATATGACGATGCTTAAAACCCAAATGGTTGCAAGGTAGTGACTAATCCCAACTTAGTTGTGACACCTCTAAAAACATAAATTACGAGTTGGTCATATATGGATACTTTGGATCATTAGGTCCGGATCCAATGCCTTCTTGTTAAAATTGTATAGAGGCGAAATGTTCGAATCTTTATTCTTTTGGAAAGAAGAAAGAATCACAAAGTTGTTGAGGTTAATTCACTTAGATGTTAGTGGTACTTGTCCACAACATAATACTACTCATGTTGTATGACATTCACCGAAGATCGCTCTCGGTTGGACTATCGTTTATTTTGAATAAACAAAAGTCTGAATACTTTGTAAAAGGTTTCAAAGAATTCAAGAATGAAAGTTGATGAGTAAGACGTCTAAAGTATCTACCTCCTTAGATTTGATCCAAGGAAATATAACACTTTAGAAGAGTTTCCTTGATAGAAATCAAGGAAAGTAGCATCATAAGATAACAGATTTCTCCATTAGGAGAATAACGAACTCTAAAAGGATGTAGTTCGTTAGATGTTATCAAATTACCCATATATATATGATATATATACTTCTAATACAGTATGATTGTCAATTAGAAGATCTTCCAAAATTTTCATAACTCCATAGGATGTAGTTGGAAAGAAAGACAAGTCTTAATCGTGTTAAGATTTGGGGTTGTGTGCTAATAAGCAATATTTGTTTGAGAACAATCTTGTGGGATATCCTTAAATTAACCTTTGGATATCACTTTTATAAACCAACTGACAAATGTTGTTTGTTGGGTCTTTCATTATAATCCTACACTAGGATTTACCTAAGATAGGGCTAATGAACGAGAGATAGAACTCAAAGAATGGGTTCTTTGAGAGACAAGATGATAATCAACAAATATAACAACCTAGTTCCTACACCACTAGCTCTAAGGTAGTCGAGAAGGATTTATAAACCGTCTCAGTTGAAAGGTTTGAACTTTATGACTATGTCATAGAGTTACACCTCTTAATTCGAAAGAAATAAGAATGAAAATCCTTATGACTACATTGAGTGTATATACGACATATACTCAAGGAAATGGTATAGTACCATTTGACCCGAAATAATGAAACCTTCGTAGCTAATTGGTAGCTTAAGGTGACTACAATCAAAGAGATTGGTTGACTTGGAAGAAACCATCTTTGACGTAGTCTTGGTTTCCATTAATTCGAGGATTGCTAACTACAACTAAACGGTGATTGAATGTTTGGACATAATATGGGTTTCCGAAACCATTACCAAGATAGTCTTGATAATATATGTCTAAAACTAAGAATCACAAGACATGTAAGTTGTAAAGATCCATCCATTATGAATCTTAGCAAGCTAGTGGGAGCTGTAGGCGTCTTATGAGAGAAAGATCAAATCATTTGATTTCTCATAAAGATGTAAATGAATTTTTTGTTTACTAGGTTTACAAAAGATTAGTCGGAGTTAATAGTATTCCTAAATTTGAACATATATATGATATATTAATTTTAGAAATGAAAGGAATTCTTCTTCGTTAAAGGTTATGACTTTAAACGTTCTATAATGATAGAATGTATATGGGGGACATAGTCTATATACATAGGATGCAAGTCTATAATGATAGATTTTAAGATATAATTGGATTATCTCAATCCCTATTGATAGACGATAGATGTAGGAAGTTTCTTGAAAGATAAACTTCAAATGAAAGGACAATTCCAATTAAATTGGGAAATTGCTCTTCTAAAAGGGAATGTACCCTTTTGACTCCCAAAGAAACATAATGCGTAAATAGAATCCTTTATGCATACGCAGAAAGGTGATTTACGTATTTCATATTGTATGAAAAGCGTTGATATGAGTTGTACCAAGATTGGTACAAGACGATATCAATGCAAGCCCAGGATCAGAACCAAGGCAACTGTCAACTGAGTCTTTAAGTATTCAAGAAATACTAAAGGATAAATTCCTCAAGAATGAGTAAGAATTAGAGTAACGCAATGGAAGCGTAGAAGTATTAGATTATGAATCTTATATCGTATCCATCATTGGATGTCTCTTCATTTTGAATGAAGAGATAATAGGATATGTCTTTATTATGACTAAAGAGATATTTGGGTGGAAACATTAAAAGTAATGACTTTAGTGTGTTCCATCATGAATGCAAAATATATCGCCATATAGAAGTTTACAACAATGTTGTTTGGATGGGAAAGTTCATTTATGAACTCTCCATTCGGTTCCAACCAAAAAGTGTCTCTAGTGTGCCGACACTACGACACTAATGAGGCGATAGCTCAAGCCAGGGAATCAAGGTCTCATCAAGATCCGAACTCAAATGAGAGATTGAACCACATGATTGAGAATCATATATAATGGTGACGTTGTTATTCTCAAGGTTGCTTCTATGGATAACATATAGATATCCATTGTCTAGGCCTACTACTCAGCCATTTTTGAAATGACTATAGAAGAGGTATCATCACTGATGACCAAGCTGATTGGCTCTAGTGCAAGTGGGAGATTGTTGGAAATGTGCCCTAAAACCAATCATATGATGACACTTTACGGACATTTCACATGTTAAACTAATCTAGTTTAATATAAAGGGCAAAGATTATTGTTTTAAGCCGTCTCATATAAATGTTATATGCTTAAACGATAAGTCCAAGGAATATGTAATAGGGAGAATGTGATCTAAAGAAGTTAGATTCATGAGACCATTCTCTTTCGAATACATATCCTAAAAGTTCCTGATCATAGGATTGCCAATTGGGCATTGACAGTCCGTTAAGATCAGTACGTCCTATGTCTTCTCTAAGGGAGAGTGACTGGTCTCGAGTCAATGGTGTGACTGACACCAAGACAAGTACGTAGGTGCTCAATAGAGAATGAGTCTACTGAACGCGATCAACGAAGAGTTCTCATATTCATGTCACATGAGAACTCATGGTTGGGATAATGCAAAGTAGTCATTTGACCTGAGGCATCATAGTTGTCTTGTGGTTAGGTCCTTGATCTTTGACTATGTCAAAGTCACTCCGTCAGAGAGTGTCCATGGCATAGTTGGGGTTAAGCCACTTAGCCATGGAGGCAAGTGAATGCGCAACAAGGGATCTCTAACCTTTAAACCGTTTGAGGGAGAATACTCTATGATATGATTAAGAATCTCTGGCCAGAGTATGAATGAGATTTAGGAAGTTGTTCCAAATCACATTCAAGGTAATCATATAAGTAAATGAATCACATTGGATAGTAGGCATGAATAAAGTATCAAACCAAACAATGTGGTCAAGAGTATTGTATTGGAGAAAGACCGTATTGCATTGTAATCCCAAACTGAATAGGTTCTCCAACCTCTTCTGATTAGCTTGGGTAGCCATGACATACTGCTAGGTGTCACTCATGGCTTGTGGAAGCCCTGAAGATGTATAATCACTAAAGGGAGAATTGAAAGTAAGTTTCAATTCACAATCGATTAGTAAGAGTTCTAATCGCCCACTGCCTCGCTAAAAGGAACCTAATGGATCGCACACCGTGTAAGGTAATGATTGTAGGATACAATGAGATGAGTAAGGATAATTAAATGGTTTAATTATTTGTGGCTAGGATTAATTAATATGTTAATTAATCAAACGAATAAGTTCGTTTTTGACCTCGGGTTAGTTTTGGGTCTCAAGGCCTAATGGGCTTCGAATGTCAAGCCTATTAACATAAGTTGTATGACAACTTATTGACTAAATACCCAAAAAGGCCCAAACAGCCCATAGCCTTAAGGAGGCCGGCCATATAGAGAAGGAAAGGGTTTGTGGTTCTTTTAGTCACTTAATTGAAAGGACTATATAAAGGACTTTATAACATTTCATCCTTAGGGTTTTTCTTTTGGAGAAAATTGGAGAGAACATGTCTCTCCCTTTCTCTCTAGAATAGCCGGCCACCATGGGAGAGTTTACTAGCATCTAACTCTTCCATGGCCACTCATCTTCTTCCTCGACCATTCTTGGTGTCGAAACTTAGAGATCTCCAACTTTGGGGATTTTTGGAGAACCCAATTCTTCCATCCATATCCAAGAAGACATGGAGCCAAGAAGCAAAGTTCCTCCATCCAAATCCATGGAGCCAAGGAGCAAGGAGACAAAGGAAAGAAGGCCCTCACATGGGTGATTAACCTTTGCTAAGCAAAGAGGTGCTTCAAAGGTATAAAAGTTTCTCAACTCCTTTCTTTAAGATTTGAGTTGAGTCATGGTTCACCATAACTACTACGCTTTGAATTTCATGGGTAATGTTTTGTTTTGAGTGCATACAAGCATGATTCCGCCTTTAATTGTTAATTGCATGCCATAGATGTTGCTCAAATGAACATGTTTTTCACAAATTTTCCTTCATAGCAACCCTCTACACACTACGCCATATGTTCAGGAAGGCGACACAAAATAAGTACTAAGAGCGACCCCTGAAGAAGTGTCGGTGCTAACTCCTGTACTATAAGAAGGCTTCAAAGAAATAAAAGGGAGGTCTTCCAGGAGTGATTATGGAAAATATATGGAAGAACTTGCTCGTTAAGGTGAATTGACTTTGGTGCGGAGATCGTGAAATTATGAACAAGCCTCTAACAGAAATGTCTCTGAATCCCTAATATTTTTTGACATCGAAAAAAACAGACGTGGTGCGAAGGAGGCATGCAAGAGACGAGGGAACAAGTGGAGATGGTCCTAGCACCACAAATTGGTATGGTAATTACTAGGGAGTTTGTTGTAAAATCAGAGCCTATAATTTTCCAATCACTTTAGGTTATAATTTCATATTTATTTAATTTGGTACTTTATGCAATTTGTGTTTATTTAATTTACTATTTTATGTAATTTCGTATTCATTTAATTTAGTATTTTATGTAATTTCATATTTATTTAGTTTGACACGTGGTATGACGATATTGGTTAAAAATTCTAAATGAAATTAAAAAGATTTTTTTATATTATTTTATAAAAATAAATAATAATATTTTAATATAAATTGTCTTGGCTATTTAGTTTAGGGATTTTGTTGAACAAAAGTAAGAGTTTTGCAACGCAACTCGGTGAAGGAGGGGATAGTTCTATTAATCAGAGTGGTGGTGAGCATCTGATAATCAAGACCAAGGCCACGAATAGTGCACATAACGAGATCTTTATAAAAAACAGGCTCACTAATTTCAGTAAGTTGGTCAGTGATTGAGTTGGCTTCTTGAATATAACCATCAGCAGTCTTGGAGCAGTTGGATAAATCCAGAAGTTGAAAGAACAAAGTGGCTTCATTAGCAACAAAAGTATGAGAAAACTGCGTATAAAGAC
Organism: Heteromeles arbutifolia; assembly: GCA_024362995.1. Classification (NCBI taxonomy): domain Eukaryota; kingdom Viridiplantae; phylum Streptophyta; class Magnoliopsida; order Rosales; family Rosaceae; genus Heteromeles; species Heteromeles arbutifolia. Next base: position 24,494,038 of record JANCRC010000012.1, read on the forward strand.
AATCCCATAAAGCATGGGATGTAACACAACCAACAGTAAGATAAAATAAAGACTCAGAGATTGTACTCATGAGATAGCTAATCACCAGATGGTCCTGTTGATACCAACGGAGGTACTCGGGATTAGGAACTTCAGGAAGAGAGAGATGAGCGACTTCGATGAATTTGGGATTGGCAATGGTGGATGAGGGAGAGGGAGATGAACCATCTACACATTTCCAGAAATCATAACCGACAAGAAAAGCTTTGAGTTGACGAACCCAAACAATATAGTTGGTGGTAGAAAGTTTAAGGAAGGAGGCAGTATTTTGGTCATGGAGAGATGAAGTAGATGACGCCAGTGAGAGAGGAAATTTATTTTTGTACTTCGGACGACAAGGGAAAGGGAAAGAGGAGAGAAACCTTAGATCTAAGGAAAATCTAAACAGGTGATACATGTAGTATTATGACTTCTTGTATTGATGTGTAAACAATATAACAATAGATAGGGTATATTAATCCTTATTCAGGTAGGAACTCTATACTAATTACAATTGGAATTACATTCCTATATTACATGCTACAATCACGGAAAGGATTCCAAATTAATTAATTATATCAACAGAGATACTCATGATTAAGAACTTCAAGAAGAGAGAGAGGATCGACTTCGATGAAGTTGAGATAGACAATGGTGGGTGGGGGAGAGGGAGATGAACCATCTACACATTTCCAGAGATCATGACCAACAAGAAAGGCTTTGATTTGATGAACCCCAACAATATAGTTGGTGGTAGAAAGTTTAGGGAAGGTGGCAGTGTTTTGGTTGGGGAGGGAGGAAGAAGATGACGTCGTTCATGGAGTAAAATTTATTTTTGTATTGTGGACGACAAGGGAAGGGAAAAGAGGAGAGAAACATTAGATCTAAGGAAAAAACCTAAACGGGTGATACATGTAGTATTATGACTCATGTATTAATGTGCAAACAATATAACAATATATAGGGTTATATTAATTCCTATTCAGGTAGGAACCCTAAATAATTACAATTGGAATTACATTCCAATATTGTATGCTACAATCACGAAAATGATTTTAGATTAATTAATTATATTTTGAATGCTGAGTTTCACTTTTATGGTTCATAATAAAAACCCATATAAATCCTGAGTAATCATTAACCATAATAAAAAAAAGGTTTTAACTATAGTATATACATTTACTATTTAAGGGCAGATATACAACAAAAAATAGAGAAAATATCTTATTTGACCTTTCTATAATAAACAGTTATAACAATACTCATCATGTGGTTGTTCACATTCTGATTCAATATATAGGGTTAATCTCAGTTTACTACTCTGAAGTTTCTTGGTTTTCAACATTCATGAAGTTTTTTTTCATCCCAGAATGGTACATAAAGTCATAATTTTGGGGCATTTTCATACATGCTTTAAGTTTGTTGTTAAATCAGCCGTTAACTAGTGACGTGACGCACACTTAGACAATGACTAAGCGTCACGTGTCATAAGGGCCCACATAAATATTAAAAAAATTAAAAATTAAAAATTAAAAAAAACAGTTTCTGGCATGTCCCCTACCTCAACCCCCTCCCCCCTCCCCCCTCCCTCCTTCTTTCCTCGGCACACCCTTTGTCGTCTTCTCCTACATCACCCCCGCTCATCCTCCCTGCCTTCTCTCCTCTGTGCCCACCCAACCCTCCCTCCCAGGTTAATTTTTTAATTTTTTCATCCCAGATTTCGCTTCTTCAACTAGCTCAAGCTTCTCGTTGCCGGCGTTAACATTCTTCCACCACCACCAGAACCACCACTACTACAATCAACAGATCAACCACCACCACCATCACAGATCCACTTCCCTAACGCATGTTAACCTCTACACCTCTTCCTCTTTGTCACCGTCCGTCCGGTTCTCTAGCGACCACCTTCGATCTCTACCATCCATCATTCGAATCCATCCATTGCGAGTCGATGGAGTCGAAGGTGAGTGGGTGAAGCGAGCCTTGACAGCCCTGATTGGCCCTTGTGCGCACCAGCAGCAGCGGATAGCCGGGTTCCAACCACGCCCGAGCGACTCTTTGTCATGTCCACCGCCCACGATTAGCGGCGGGTTACAATTCAAAACAATCTCTCTTATTTTTGTTTTATAGAGTGACAAAACATGGAGGGGAAGAGAAGGGAGGGAGGGGGTCGAGTGTTGAGGTAGGGGACAGGCCATAAATTTTATTTTATTTTTTAAATTTTTTTAAATATTTATGTGGATCCTTATGACACGTGACGCATAGTCATTGTCTACGTGAACGCTACGTCACCAGTTAACGACTGATTTAATAACAAACTTAACGGATGTATGAAAATGTTCCAAAATTATAACTTTATGTACCACTCTGAGATGAAAAAAATTTCATGTATTGAATATTGAAAACTAAGAAACTTTAAGATAGTAAACTGAAATTAACCCTAATATATAATATCCCAATAATTAAATACATTTGTACGTAAATCATACGCCTATAAATAAACACTCTAACCAGAAAGGAAATGAACATTAATTTTCCTCTCTTTTCTCTCGTCTCTCTTTTCTCTCTTACTCAATATTTTGTTTCCATTCCAATTTTGAGTTTATTGACACATGGTTTTGGAAGTCTCAAAACTGCCACGTAGTCAAACCCGGTCCAACCCCGGTTCCTAAAACTCAAGTACCCTTGTAAACCCACAAGTTTTCTTCGTTTCCATCTTCGTCTTCCTCAAATTTCAAAACCTAAGCCATCATCCGTTTCGAGTAACAATGGCTCTCCAACTAAGATCCAGGCACGGAACCTAACGAACCCATCTCTCACCCACCTTTTCTGCACCAAATCCTCCTCCTCCTCCGACTCATCTGACCAAAAGGACCCTTCTGACCCGAAGGAACCCACAGATCTAAACCCCCAATCTCACTCTTCCTCTCTTTCTTCCTATTTCAGCGACGTCAAAGCCAGCCTCAGGCAACACCAACAACAGCAACAATCGCCGCCACTGCCGGAACAGAGAAGACCCACTCCTCAAAATCCGTCATATACAAACCCTTCTCCATCCGGGATCTCCAAAGTTGCTTCCTTGGAAGAAATCCGCAAAAACCTCTCCGAGTTTCGGCACCGATCCTCTGTGCCGGACCCCACCGAATCAGGCCCTGCATCTTTGCAACATTCTTCTACGGCTTCAGGTTTCCCACAGCAAATCTCTTTTTAAGAGCTCTTCAAGAGAAATGTGCTTGGCAAGGCCGAGGGCGGCAATGCCGATAGTGACCGGAAGCTCTCTTTTGATAAGATTCGAGAGAGTTTGAGGAAGATAAATAATCCTAGTGTGCAAAATGATAGGAAAGACCCTTCTTTGTTGTCGCGGTATACGGAGAGTTTGCGCCAGAAGCTGAACCAGCCGAATGTGATTGGAGGGACTGGCACACCTTTGCCATAGTCAATTTTCGATAAGGAGTTAAGAAAGGAGAAAAATGCAGAAAATGGCTCGAATGAAATGAAGACGGATTTCGTGAAGATGTACGGTTATGCAGAGTTGGGGGAGAAGTAGAGGAAGTTGAGGCCGGATGAGAAGGGGCAAAGCTGGTTTTCATTGCGGGAGTTAAATGAGAGGCTGATGAAGTTGAGGGAGATGGAAGAGAAGGAGACTCAGGCCGCCATTGGCAACGTTACATTCCAGGATTTACGGGACAGCTTGGTGAAGTTACAAAGGTCGGATCAGGAAAAGGCAAAGAAATCATCGAGTAAGTGAGCAGTTCTCCGCTGGATTTCTTTTTTGTGTTGTGTTATTTGAAAAGTTCACTTTTTGAAACAGTTTGTTCCCTGAGATGTTGTACTGATGGAATGGGATGAAATTGTTGTGCTACTTGCATTATAGGAGCCACAATTATGTTTCGCTAATTATTGAATAAGAACCATTAAAATTATATTTGGATTTAGTTCCAAAGTTTGTTATGACTGTGTTGACCCTAAAAACTACCAAGCCTACGTGGCGCGCAGGCCGAGTAAATAATAAGCTAACTACGTCTTTCGGTTGTGTGCGGGGCGTGCCAACTCGTCGGTCGAGCTCGGCCGAGGAGTAAAATTTGTTGATGTTGTGTTGGTCGCGCTGCTGACTTCTGCGTCTTGCGATTGCGGCCGAGGAAGGAACTTGACTCGGCTCTCGGATTCTAAAGTCGGAAGACAAGGCTACTAAATATGCGAAGTTCACAGATCGTTGTCGTCGGATTCGGTCACAGTGATGGTGTTCGTCAGAGTAAACTCACGCCGAATCGACATTAAAGTGTAAGGGCACAAATACTCAAAGCGGATGTACATCTTGATGGTGAATGTGGTTCGGCTGTCAGAATGCCGAACTCTAAAGCCCACTTGTGAGTATCCAATCATACGACAACTCGACGTTCAATGTGCCGAGCCCTAATAAACTGTAACACCTCACTTCGTCGAGAAGGCTGATGAGATGACCTCTGCCAATAAGGATTCGAAAATCCTTCTCAACCGAGACTTGGATAGGTAACCAGTCGGCCCCTTCGCAGTGCTGTTTATCCAAACTGAAGGTGCTTCCGCGGTCGGCTGATTCTACGACGATAGTACTGTTTATCCAAACTGAAGATACCACCGGTTGCCTTCACAGTGTTGTTTATCCAAACTGAAGGTGTGTTGGCGAAAAGGAAAATAAAAATCTCAAGGTTGTTGAGAGGTTTCGCGTAGAGCGAGGGTTTGCGCATGGCAGATTTGTGTGTTGAGTTAGAGAGAGGTTGAATGGTGCCACTGCCTCTGTATTTATAGGAGCGTCTCTGCAATCAAGTCATACTTAGATTAGGACTCCGTATTCTGATCCAAAACTATCTCGTCCGTATTCTGATCCAAAACTATCTCGATTAATCTTTCTTCAATCAGGATTTTGAACCTAGCCTTTATCATGCCGCACACATCTCTATATCTCGTCAACCTCATCCTTGCCGAGACCCCTTAATGAATCAGGATTCCGGTTATCCGTAGGACTCTGCCTGTTTCACCTTTATCCAAACAGCACTTTTCCTAACAGAACCTGGCCGATCTCGGCCCATGGGCTAAATAAACCACAAGCCTCCAAATAAAACCTTCTGGGCCGAGAACAATTCCAATTCGGCCCAACCTAATATTTTGGGCCTAAACATTGCCCCCTCGCTTCTGAGGTCTTCGGCCTGGAGATCTACCGGCCGAGCCTTGACCTTGAAGAAGCGAATCTCTTCATCACCCTAATCCTCGATTTCCAATGAGCATTTATGAAGCACGATTTCACGATCTTCTTTCTGCCAACCGTCTTACTACGTGGCGTCTTCTGCCATAACTGCCACTAGTAATGACGCCTGAAGCGTGCGGTTCACTAAACCGTCGAATCTCTCACTAAGCCTAATCATTACACCTCGATTCGCGGATTTTTGAATAACCTGGCGATCATGCAAGCACCAAAATGTCCTTTCCCATAAAACTCGCCGCCATACGTAAACGTGCATCCTCAAAATACGAAAAACTCGGTCTCTTCACCTGGATTCTCCGGATATTCATAATGATTAGAGCTTTTTCGACTAATTTCCCTTTTATTTCGAATTCTGAAACGATTGATCTTCCTCCAAGTACCCTATAAATACCAGAACTCTTTCATCTGTACCTTTACGCTTTCCAATTTTCTGAAATCTCTTGCTCTCACTCCCGAAACACCCAAGGAAAACCCCTTTTCTCCAAGATCCTTGCACTCAGACTCTAAACCAGAAACCCCTTTTTCCAGAAACCTCCCAACTATTAGCAATGGCTTCCTTTACCTCCCAGTTCTCCAAAGAATGCAAGAAATGCGAGAAGATCGTCGATCCCTGTGCCATTAAAACCATTCGCTTTGAATACGACATGAACACCCCTCATCAGATCCTTGGTCCTCTTTTCAAAGCGGCCGTGCCATCCCCTATTACTGAAATTTTCAAAGCCGAGAGCCTGAAATTCCTGCTGCAAGGCTTCGAGTGGTCAAAGTGGAGTTCGGCAAAACCTCAAGGCTCCTGGCCCTCGACCACTGCAACCTGGCCGGCCTGGGTCGAGCGAATGGAGAAGGTTTTCGGCGAGCAGTGGAAAACACTCGGCATCTATGACGTCAACCGCCTTTCATCACTGGAGATAGCTATGGACAAGGAGCTTCTTATAGCCGCCGGTGCTCGGCTACCAACACCATGGTCCTCCCTCTTGGCCCCGTCAGTCCCACCATCCTCGACGTCACGGCCCTTCTGGCGACCTCCCCCTCTAGCATTCCAATCGATGCAGCCCTCTCTGGGTACCCGTCGAATCTTGACCTGAAAGCGCTTTTCGACAAGCGGGCCCTCGAGATACTGAGCGGCGAAGGTCAAATACCCTCGAAGGAAGAGGTTCAAAAACTTCACAAGAACTTCTTCAACTACAACACCCTCTACCTCGATTTCGCCGGCCGAGGGGACGAGGATCTACGAGAAGGAGAGCACGAGGCCTTTCTCTTCTATTGGTACAATAAATACATCTGTTGTACCAAGTCGAACAAATGTCTGGTCGAGAGCATGCCAGTGGCCGAAGCTCTGGCTAGCGGCCACACTTTGGCTCTTAGCCCGACAATCCTTGCTCACCTCCTCCGTTGTCTGGTCGAGATGACCCTTCACAAGGTCGACCCGCACCAGAGCGGCTCTCTCTGGGTCTTCCAACTCTGGCTGCAGGTTTACTTTGTCCCCCTTCGGTCAGAAATCGCCAACTTCTTTCCCATCGAGGTGCTTGGTGCTCAGTTGGCTTCCCGACCAGCACCCCCGTACAAAGCCGAGGAAGTATTCAAATACTTCTTCACCCTCGATGCTTTCTCCGACGACGAATTTTTGATCTGTCGTCGTCGGGAATACCCTTCATCGGTCACGCTCCCTTTGTCAGCATGAAGGACGGAGGAAGACGCCGATCTCCGTCAATCCTGGGGGTCGTTCGTGCTTGCTCGTGACTTTCCTCTTGGCTGTGACGCCCACCGAGCGAGCTGGGAGGTTTATCATCCAAACTTCACCGCCCGGCAGCTCGGCTACCTTCAAGGCTGCCCGGTCCCCCTTTTCTCCTCTCGCACTCTTTTGAGCCGAGGACGCCTCTCTGGCTCCTCGGAAAAGGAATGTAAAGACGCGAAGAGGGAATTTCAAGAACGGTGCCAGAAACTTCGCCTTCGACTGGTCGTCCCTGAATCCCTCAGCACTGACACATTCGGCGACTGGTGGGAAGAGTGTACTCAACAATTCTTTGGCACACCGGTCGAAGATATCACAAACAGGCTCTTCGGCGATCGTCCGAATAAGACCCCGGCTTTCCCGCCTAAAGAAGCGGGCCAAGGTATACGGCTATTTTTACTTTGCTTTTGAGAGAAATCATCATAATTTTACTGACTCGCTCTTATCTTTTCCCAGGCAGCCAAGTGCCGAAGAGAGTAGAGGTGGTGGCTACCGTTGCGGCGAAGAAGAAATCAATTCCCTCATCCAGGCCAAGCAAACGACCTCGACAGGAGACCGAGACAGCAGCCGTGACCTCTCAACCCTCCAAGCGTGTCAAGAAATTGGCAAAGAAAGGGGAACGGAAGATCCATGTCGTTGATAGCCAAACGACAAGATCAGCCGCAGCTGACGTCTCTCGCTCCATCGGCACCGAGGCGGTCGTGCGGCGGGCCCAAACTGGCCAAGCACCCGAGGCTCGATCTGAGCCACAAGTCATGGCTGAGCCGACAGCTGCCCAGCTAGCCGAGGGTACGGCATCTCCAGCCCCGGTCGAACCGACTGCTTCTCTGTCGGTTGAGAGAACGGCCACTTCTGAACCGGTCGCGGCTCCTGTCTTGGAAGGGGCAACCGCAACGACGAGAAGAACCCCTTCCAAGGCTCCAAGACAGTCGGCAATCATCATGGAGGTATAACGATGCAGTTATTAATTCCTTCTTCCTCGAACAACTTCGAGTAATTTTAACCACCTTTATTTCAGGATGATGAGAGTGACAACCACCCCAATAGTCCTCATCCGTCGGTCGAGGCAGCAGTCCGGGTCGAGCTTCCTGCAACAGCTGAAGCGGTCGGCCAGGTCGATCCTCCCGTAGTTGCACATGGAAAAGGCCTTGCCGCCGAGCCTGAAGTAACGGCGGAAACGCTGATCCATCCACAGGATCAAGACCTCGGCATCCCTCATCAGGAAGCCACATCCACCTATGTAAGCACCCTCCTCACTATTCTTTTATCAATCTTCTGGCTTGGAACGCTAAACCAGAAAATACTAAATGTCAGGTGCCCGCGTTCTTCTTTTACCGAAAATTTTATGCGCCGAATGGTGTTATCTATATCTCTTGGCCACTTCAGTGGCCATCAAATGTAGATAACCTTCATCGGCCGCGTGAATTGAGAAGTAGTCTAAACATTGGGCTCGGCCATTGAGCTCTCTGGGTTCGAGCAACGATCCAGCAGACATGGCCGAAGTCTCTTCTCAGCAGGTCTAAAATTTCCTTCTTAATTGATTGTCTGATGATTCGATATGTTCTGACCTTTCTGTTTCGTGTAGCCCTCGTGGGAAGTCGAATTCGATGCTCTCCTCTCAGCAGCATCGGGAACTGCTGGCCCTTCGACGACCACGATTGGGTCATCGGCCGACTCATCTTCTCTCGTCAAGCTGCAAGAGCTTCTGTCATTTTCGGCCTCCCAGGTTCTCGAACGCAAGGGCCTTAACTCCGTTGACGAATGCCTCAATGACCTTACGGTTAATGGTCAGTTGAGCCCTGAAGCTATTACTCGGGCATCTTCGACCTTGGAGCAGACTCGAGAATTCTTCGGCATTTTCGAGAAAGCTCTTCGGGCCGAAGACGACTTGAAGGTCTCGTCGAGCGTTCTCGAAGCTTTCCGCCCAAAAGTTGAAGCCATGAAAGCAAAGAAGGACACTCTGGCCAACCTGGACCGTCAGATCATTGAGCTTAAAAAATGAAGATCGGCCGTGGCTTCTGAACTCGCGAAGGATTTTGAGCTGGGTGGCAAATCCTGCCTGTCCGACTATGCGACTAGCGTGAAGCGGGTCGAACAGCTCAAAATGGATAAGAGGATCCATCAAGCCGAGGTCACCATGGGCGAAGTGAGGTGGCTGGAGCTGAAGGCCGTGCTTGAAACTCTTCTTCCCCCGTCACCCTAGACTTACTTATGTACTGACCGACCAGCTCAAACTGTACTTTTTGACAATTTTTTAATAAGAACTTTCATTCTCGCATCTCCCAAGTAGTCGGATAGTATTTCTTTAAAAATTTCCCATTGATTGGTAACTTGTGAACTGCGCCGGCTCGATCTTTAAGGTGATATGCCCCCTTACCGAGCACTTTATAAATGATGAAAGGTCATTCCCAATTCGACGACCATTTGCCGAATCTAGGATCTTTAATTCCCATAGGCAACACAGTTTGCCAAACTAAATCTCCGTCACCGAATGTTTTCAGTTTAACCCGTTGGTTATAGGCTCGTTCGGCAATCTTTTTCTGCGTTACTAATAAATTGTATGCATCAAGCCGCGCTTCTTCCAAATCCTCTAACTCTTGCCTCATAGACTGACTATATTCGACGCTGAACAAATTACTTTGCTCGATTATTCGCAACGAATTTATGCTTAATTCGACTGGTAGCATTGAGTCGTGCCCGTAGGTTAATGCGTACGGAGTTGTCCCAGTCGCTGACCGGAGCGATGTTCGATAAGCCCATAAAGCCTCATTCAACTTCAAATGCCACATGCCAGACCTTTCCCCTATTATTTTCTCAAGAATACCGATCATCACCTTATTACTCGCTTCGGCCTGTCCGTTGGCCTGTGGATAATACGGCGTGGACTGCTCAAGCCGAATTTTTAGATTCGCCGCATACTCTTTAAACCTCTCGGCTGTAAAAATTGTGCCATTGTCAGTTATGATCGTTTTTGGTATCCCGAATCTGGTCACGATGTGTTCCTCCACAAAGTCGCAAACCTCTTTGGACGTTAATTCGGCATACGATTTTGCCTCGACCCACTTGGTAAAGTAATCGGTCGCCACAAGCACCCATGCATGCTTGGCAGCCCCGGAGGACGGTGTGATTTTGCCAATTACGTCCATAGCCCATCCTCTAAATGGCCATGGTTTAGTGACCGAGTGCAATGATTCGGCCGTGACTCTTTGTATGGGACCATGAATTTGGCATTGTACACATCCCCGTGCGAACTCAATGCAATCTTTTAATATACTTGGCCAAAAATAACCATGCCGTCGAAGCAACCATCGCATTTTCCGGCCCGACTGATGAGATCCGCAAATTCCTTCACGAACTTCTGTGATTGCTCGAGCAGCCTCTTGGGGGCCGAGACATAACAATAGTAGTTCATCTCCGCCTTTTCGATATAATTCATTTTGGTACATGACATAATTCGTGGCGTGAACCCTTGTTTTGCGGTCGTGTTTGCTATTAGGATTATCAAGATACCGCATAATAGGCTTCCTCCAATCATCTGGCATTACCTCAGCTGCGCAAACATCTATAGGGTCTTGTCGGTCCAACAACGAAGGTAATGACATGACTCTTATGCGTATCACGTTATCGCGTCGGAGGACTTGCTGATTAACCAAGGCCGGGTATAGTCGTCGTAACACAGGTATTTCCCGGCCTAGCTTACCCCCCAGGAGTTGTGCTCCGGAAGCGATTTGGGCCAGTTCGTCTGCATCGGTATTATGAACCCGGGAAATGTGCTCAAATGTAATGCCGTCGAAGGACTCGGCCAATCAGTTGGCAATCATGTGATAGGGTGCCAGAGTACAACTCATGCATCGAAAAGATCCATTGAGTTGGTTAATCACAAGTTCGGAATCATCGAGGATGAGGACACGAATCGCTCGTAAGTCATGGAGGACATGAAGGCCGATGATAAGAGCTTCATATTCGGCCTGATTATTCGTACAATCGAAATCGAGCCGAAGAGGAAAAAACCATCGACAGTGGCTAGGCGATTGAATGACGATGCTAACACCAGCCGAGATTGAGGTACTAGACCCATCAAAGTACATTGTCCAGTAGTTATCGCGTGCTTCAACCATGCCGATTTCGACGTCATTGCCCCCGACATCATATGGGGAGGGATGTTGGGCCAAAAAATCGGCTAAAGCTTGGCCTTTAACGGCTTTCTGAGGCACGTACTGCAAACTAAACTCTGACAATGCCATTGTCCATTTCTCGATTCGGCCTTTTACTATAGGCCGTGTTAGCATGTAACGGATAACATCAGTTTGGGCGATGACTTATGTGACTGACGGAAGCATGTAATGGCGGAGTTTTGTAGTGGCGAAGAACAAAGCCAAGCAAAGTTTCTCGACAGGCGAATAATTGATCTTAGGTGCATTCAGACCCCGACTGAGATAAAAGATAGCTTGTTCGCGGCCGGCCTCGTTGTCTTGAGCGAGGAGGCAGCCAATAGACTCTTCGGCTGCTGAAATATACAACTTTAGAGGCTTACCGCGCGGAGGTGGTACGAGAACCGGTGGCGTGGTGAGGGAAACCTTGATCTGTGTAAAAGCCGCTTGATGCTTTTCGCCACATTGAAACTGATCCGAGTCCTTCAATTTCAAAAGCGTAGAGAACGCCTTCATTTTTCTCGCCGAATTAGATATAAAACGGCGGAGAAAATTTATCTTGCCGAGTAAGGACTGCAATTGCTTCTTTATCGTTGGGGGCGGGGCAGCAATGATTGCGCGTGCCTTGTTTTCGTCCACCTCAACTCCTCGATGATGCAGAAGGAAACCTAAGAAGTTACCGGCCGATACGCTGAAGGCGCACTTAGCCGGGTTCATCTTCAGATTATGTCGTCGCATGTGAAGGAAAGCTTGCCGAAGATCATCTAGATGTGTTCGGCGGCTTTTTGATTTAACCACCACGTCATCGATGTACACCTCAACTATTGTGCCAATCAAGTCATGGAAGATGGCGTTCATGGCACGCTGGTATGTGGCCCCAGCGTTTTTAAGGCCGAATGGAATAACCACCCACTCGAATGTTCCAAGTGCCCTCGGGCAACGAAACGCAATTTTATGAACATCGGCCTCGGCGATAAAGATCTGGTTATAACCGGCATGGCCATCCATGAAAGACATCATGTCATGAGTGGTTGCGGCGTCAATCAAAAAATCTGAGATTGGCATGGGATATTCATCCTTGGGAGTTGCCAGATTCAAATTACGAAAATCAATACAAATGCGTAAGGCACCACTTTTTTTTAGCACCGGCACGATATTTGCCAACCATTCGACATATCAGGTAGTTCGAATAAACCCGGCGTTTAAAAGTCGGACCAGTTCTTCTTTTATGCTGAGTTGAACTTCGGTTGAGAACCGTCGAGGAGGTTGGCGAAAAGGTTTGCAACCAGGTTTGATGCGTAATTCATGCTCAACGAGGGTTCGGTCAAGGCCAGGCATCTCGTGATAACTCCAAGCGAAACAATCCTTAAATTCGCCAAGCAACTTGCAGAGTTCAGTCTTAGTATACTGGGGTAACAAAGCACTGATGAACAATGGCCGAGGGTTATCGGCCGTTCCCACATTTATTTCGTCCAATGGGTCTTTGACTTGGGGCCGGCTATCCTCGAGTTCGGCTAGGGCAGCCTGGATTTTGTCGAGAGAAATGACAGGGCCATTGTCGCAATCGGCGAGGAACTCCACGAGGTTGACGCCCGAATTCGGCTGTTGGGAGATAGCGTACCAATGAGCCAGCAACCATTCCATGGTCGATGAAACTGCGGCTCGACGTTTGGTCTGACTGGCGTCAGACATCAGGGTCGGTGACAAAGTTGGCCAACCCGAGCCTCGCCAAATCCTGGTGAACAGTTTCGGCGCCAACCTCGATGGCCTTCTGAACAGAAATCTGCGTTGGCCGACCTTCTACGTTAAGGTCGTGTAAAGTGATGTACCCGACATGATCGTCGTAGTATCGTGCCTGGATCATGTTAGCTTCGAATGGCTGAGAATCGGCTGGGTGAACCACGACTGGCTTCCCATCCCAAAAGACGAGAACTTGATATAGCGATGAAGGGATACAACTGGTTTGGTGAATCCAATCCCGTTCGAGCAACGCATTGTACTCGGTTTTGGAGTTAACTATAAAGAAAGCGGTCATGTGGTTGCGACCTACGACGGTCACCTCCAACGGGAGGACTCCCTTGGTTTGGGATTTGTCACCAACGAAACTGCTCATGGTGATCCCTGATGGAATAAGCTCGTCGTTAGAACGACGTAACTCCCTCATGATTGTCACATGCATGATATTGACCGTCGCTCCACAGGCAACGAAAATTTTGGACACTGGGTATCCCTCGATATGAGCCGTAACATACAACGGCTTTAGGTGATGGAGATTAGCCGATGACGAACGAGGAAATAATTCGCCGAGAGCTGCCTTGAGGTTATCTTCTTTTGTCGCTAACTCGACTTCGGCAGGGAGCACGAAGTCGGCCTGGGTAGCCTCCTCGGCCACTACGTCACCGTTTAGGAAGTTAGGTTGGGACATGCGTGGTTGAAAACCTGCAGGCAGAACATGGACCATACTGATTTCCATGTTGTCGAGGACCAAAGGACCCATCGGCCCGGTATCTCCCATCTCTGACGGTCCTACGTTTGCCGAGCTTTTCTCCTCCGGACTCCTGTTATGGATAGTTTTTGGGTTGATCTTATCGACTGTTGCCGAGGTATGTTCTTGCAAGGCGTCTTGGAGGACTTCCTTCTGTTGGTCGAGGTGCACAGGCTTATTGGGAACCATAACAGGGTCTAGGACTTGCGTTGTGCCGCGAGCCTACTCTTGATACATAATGCGGGCGTCCCTGATGTCTAGGTAGGCATCTAAGCATTCCACGCGCTTCGTCTCATCGGTCGTAAGGTCGAAAAGAAAAACGGCCGAAAAAACTTCGAAATGATATCGCAAGTGCTGGAGATCTTCCAGAGAAAAGGGGAGCTCGCTTGTCTCGATATCGGTATATGGGTCGACGTCAAAGCCGAGGACTCGAGCCTCTCGTATGTGCTGGAACCTAGCTTTCAGCCCTAGGTCTGAATTCATTTGAATAATTCGCTCGGCATCAGGACAGGCCAGAACGAGATCAATCGTATCTTGGCATGCTTTTGGCAAATCGTATAAATCGTTGGCCGAATGCTTTTTGTGAAACTCTCGCATATACTCCAATGCCTCTCCGAGGAACGGTGGATGCAGGTTCCGTTTAACCCTGATCAAAAGCTCCTGTATAGGTAGCGGGGGGAGTTTGCTCTCGGCTTCTGCCTTCAACTGTTCAAGGTGCGCCTTCATTTCCCCGGGTCGAAGGAGAAGTTTGATTCGCTTATCAGCCTCCTCAAATATGGTTTCCACGTTAAGATTGATCACTTGTCTTTCTTGGAGCAACTCTGTCATGATGGTTGAGGGTTGTCGTTCGTCATCACTGCTAGTTTTGTTCTTCGGCTGCCACTTGGGGGCCGAAGTTTCCTGAGCTGCTTGTCGACGAGCCATGCAGTCCATTCTTTGGCGCCGACGTTTCTGTGATTTGGATAGTGCAGTGTACACACCTTTAGGGGAATGATAGGTGTACCAACGTTGATCACGTGGTTTCAGAGGTTTGAAGGTTTTCCGCTTTGCCGATGAGTTCGAGCTGCTAGAACTTCGTGCGTAATAATCCTCGTTATAGAATGGTGCATCGAAGTCGAGGCGCCGTCTAACTGGGGGTAGTTCGGTCGGTCGCGTTTTGGGGCCGAGTCTGTCGAAAACTCCCTGGCGCTGGCTCGCACTAAGTGTCTTCTGAGGTGTTGCGGCCTAGTCTGTCTTAACTTTAAACAGCCTTCTGTTTGGCGCTGCGTCGACGTTTGTCTTACACCGACTGCAAAGAATCACTGATTTATCTTCTTCCTCGGCGCTGGAGTTTGTCATAGGTTGGATGATGGTCGGTCCTAAAAGAACCTCGGGTGGCTCGTTCGAAAATAAATCTATCTTGAGCTGTGGCTGAGAACTCTTCGTTCGAAAGTGTTGCACTGAGACGGGCCCGACCTTTTCTTTCCCTTTGTCTCTAGGTAGACGGGCATCTACCATATTAACCGTTGCCGTAGGAAACGGGTCGGCATCAACGCTCATTTTCTTGTCTGGAAACTTGAGTTTGCCGTTGTCGATCCAGCTTTGGACGGTATCTCGAAATATGACACAGTTGTTTGTCGTATGTTTATTCGAGTTATGGTACTTGCAATATGTTCTTCCCTTCAATTCTTCGGCCTTAGGAATATTATACCCAGGCCGAAGCTTGATGATCTTGGCCAGCAGCAGTTGGTCGAAGATGGCGTCGGCCTTAGTGATGTCGAAAGTATAAACCTTTGATGTTTTGGTGGTAGATTCTTCGGTGGCGGAGCGAGTTTTTACATCCTTGGGATTGGCGTACGTTAATGCTTTGCAAACATACGGTTTATCGATGACTATCTCGGCTGCATCAATATTAGCATACTCTTAAGGTTCAGTCGAGGCATAGCTAACCGTGGGGTTTTTATAGATGGTTCCTTGGGATGGAGACTTTGAGACTTTTTCTTCTCGGAGTAGGTAGTCATATTGCTCCACGTGTTAAGCTAATTCATACATGTCTCGGAAGTTTGCCCCCAGGAATTTCTTCTTGTACTCCATGTCCAGCCCATTCAAAGCTAGTCTAACAAATTCGACTTCAGGAAGGGGTAGTCGGTACCAATTTCTTGCTGACTTAAACCTGGTCAGGTAATCCATTGGTGACTCATCTGATGCTTGAGCTATCCTAGCTAATGATGAAACCGACATTTCCATCCCTGGCCGATAGAATTGCTCGTGAAATTTTTCGGCCAACTCCTCCCAACTTTGGATGGAGTTTGGTGGGAGATTGATGTACCACGCAAAGGCCGAGCCTGTCAATGAGAAGTTGAATAGCCGCAATTTATGGAAATCGCTATTAACATCGCCACATTGAGCGGTGAACCGGGCCACAAGTTCTAACGAGGACAAAGACGACTCTCCGGCATACAGACTGAAATCTGGGATTTAAAAACCTTAGGGATATTCAAATTTTTCGACGTAGGCAGGGTACGGGTGGATGAATTTTGGGAATTTCGGCCCTTTTTTCAAGGCCGAATCGATCATCCTCTGGATCTCGGTCGCATCGATGGATGTCGCCTCTACTTTTTGTCAGATCCATCCGCTCTACTGCTCGATCCTCCTTTCTTTTCCAGGTCAATTGACTTGAGCCGAGCAGGCACTGGCTCGGCCCGTACTATCGGTAAAGGATCATTCTTTAGTGGCCATTGCCGAAAATGATCGGAGGGTTTATCTTCACAGATCTTGTGTACCAGCATTTCAAGCATCTGGTGTGTGTTTCATTAGTACTGCTTATTACTTCACGCAGACTGTCTATTCCTCGGCTGAATACCTGTTCGACTTGTCGAGATTGTTCATCTAGTCGTCTTCAGAGAAACGACCTTGTTGGTGGATCAGCGCCTTCACCACCATCTTCATCGCAGTCCTTCACTACCACATCATTGAAAATGGATATGGTTTTGTTGGGGGCCTCTGCGTTACGAGGCTGACCGCCGAGGCCAGCTTCCTTTTCTCGGCGTGTTGTCCTCGCGGACTCTGGTGTCGCGGTAACAATGGGGTTTTGTGTCTGCGGTATCGACAAATCAATCATCGATTTTCCCATAACTGCTTTCTTCTTGACTGATCGTGTCTCAATTGGCATGAACTTCGTAGTTTTAGCATTGGGTCCCACCGGGCGTGCCAAAATGTTGACCCTAAAAACTACCAAGCCTACGTGACGTGCAGGCCGAGTAAAATTTGTTGATGTTGCGTTGGTCGCGCTGCTGACTTCTGCGTCTTGCAATTGCGGCCGAGGAAGGAACTTGACTCGGCTCTCGGATTCTAAAGCCTGAATACAAGGCTACTAAATATGCGAAGTTCACAGATCGTTGTCGTCGGATTCGGTCACAGTGATGATGTTCGTCAGAGTAAACTCACGTCGAATCGACACTAAAGTGTAAGGGCACAAATACTCAAAGCGGATGTACGTCTTGATGGTGAATGTGGTTCGGCCGTTAGAATGCCGAACTCTAAAGCCCACTTGTGAGTATCCAATCATACGACAACTCGGCGTTCAATGTGCCGAGCCCTAATAAACTGTAACACCTCACTTCCCCGAGAAGGCTAATGAGATGACCTCTGCCAATAAGGATTCGAAAATCCTTCTCGACCGAGACTTGGATAGGTAACCAGTCGGCCCCTTCGCAGTGCTATTTATCCAAACTAAAGGTGCTTCCGCGGTCGGCTGATTCTACGGCGATAGTGCTGTTTATCCAAACTGAAGATACCACCGGTTGCCTTCACAGTGCTGTTTATCCAAACTGAAGGTGTGTTGGCGAAAAGGAAAATAAAAATCTCGAGGTTGTTGAGAGGTTTCGCGTAGAGCGAGGGTTTGCGCAGGGCAGATTTGTGTGTTGAGTTGGAGAGAGGTTGAATGGTGCCACTGCCTCTGTATTTATAAGAGTGTCTCTGCAATCAAGTCATACTTGGATTAGGATTCCGTATTCTGATCCAAAACTATCTCGATTAATCCTTCTTCAATCAGAACTTTGAACCTAGCCTTTATCATGCCGCACACATCTCTATATCTCGTCAACCTCATCCTTGCCAAGACCCCTTAATGAATCAGGATTCCTGTTATCCGTAGGACTCTGCCTGCTTCACCTTTATCCAAACAGCACTTTTCCTAACAGAACCTGGCCAATCTCGGCCCATGGGCTAAATAAACCACAAGCCTCCAAATAAAACCTTCTGGGCCGAGAACAATTCCAATTCGGCCCAACCTAATATTTTGGGCCTAAACAGACTGTAATAGCTCCAGGCTTTATAGTATTGTGTTGTTTGCGTACTAGATTTTCGTTTGTTGCAGAAGTCATAGGTTTAAGTTTACTTTCGTACTACACGTGAAGATTTTCTATGTTTGGAGTAAGTTAGATGTGCTACAGATATAGTGATCTTACCCAACTGAAGCATATTCGTGCTCCTTCCCAGTTTGATTAAAATTTGAAGACGGGGGCCTAGGTACGGGAATTGGCTTAAGTTCTGTCTTCTGTTTTCTTTCCAAAGAGAAGTGCTGGATTATCACAATGTAAAGTAAAAAAGTGAATTAACAAATTTCAGCTTGTTGATTTGTATGTTTTAAATTTACAGTTAAAGATACAACAAAAGTTTCAAATTGTGTTGCTCGATTGATTGTATTTGATGAGTATCTTGCAATTTACTGATTGATTCTGTTTTTGCAGCAGTCCAGAGGATTGATATCTTGTCACATATAGGTCGAACTCCTAACTTTATGCTGCAACCTCCAAAGGAAAATTTGGTCGAAAAGGCAAGTATAGCTTTTCAGTTAACTTTGTGCGTCATTTAAGAATTTGTACAAGATTCACGTAATTCAGATACTAAAATTGTCCTTTCTCCACCTTGTGCTATGATGTTGTCCTCAATATTAATCAGCCTTCATAACAACCCATAGTACGCACAACTGCCCTGTTATCACTTGAGAGGTCTTATTGAGTTAATGTTGTATGCTATCTGTTGGAAATGTCAGAGAAATTTTGGTTTCACTTAATAGATGCTTGAATTGTTGTGATTCTCACACGAAATAATTCTACATTGCAAATTTTGTTAATTTTGATCAATAGTTTGGTGCTTAATACATTAATAAAATGTTTATGCAGTATTTCCATCCAGATAACATGTCTTCTGCAGAAAAACTGAAGCTTGAGCTTGCCAAAGTTAGAGATGAGTTTAAGATGTCAGAGTCGGATTGTGGTTCTGCTCGAGTTCAAGGTATCAGTTTTGATTTTGGGTTCACTCTTTTATTTGTAGAACAATGACTTTTACTGTCAATGAGGTGTTTTTAGGTGGAACTCTAGGAACAAATGAAAAACTCGGTTTTGATTTCGGGTTCATTACACTTTTTTATTTGTAGAATAATGAATTTTTTCTGATTTTCTTGTCCATCATGCAAGTGTTCTATCTTTATCATTGGCACGTACATTCAAGCTAATGTTTGAATTGTCCAGAAATTTAATTCTTTTTTCTTTCGGGTTTTCAATTGACTTGCAAACAATCTTTCAATCTCCTTTCACCCATAACAAATTTGTTATCGTTTGAAAGTTTTCTTCCTTTGTAATATTTATTCTTTGCTGTCACATTATACTATTCCTGGAGAAGAAAAAGGTGAGAAAGGTTACACTTTGCACAAAGGTTTGCATCGCAGGGTTGTGTCCGCTTATTATTTTAATGGGTGATAGCCCCCTTTACTTTTGCTTTTGGTAAATAAACATCAGTACAATAAAAAATATTTCTAGGCCCCTTTCCATCATCAATGCAGCTAACTATATAAATTAAACAGACAAATAGGAAGAAATGTTTTATGTTTTTGGATTTACATGTTTTGAAAATTCAAGAGTTTTAGAGATGTATTTAGATGGTCTGTGGAGTTCAATAAGGGTGTTTTAAGTTCGTAGATTCTACAGAAATGTCATTGGCTTTAATCCATCCCCTTCGTTTAGGGCCATTTGTTGAGCTGGAGTACTGCCAAAATGGTTTTCTTTGCTTGGTCTTTGGTATGGGGTAGAGTCTTCACCTTTGAAATTTCAGGAAGTGGAGGTCTTCTTAGGTAAAGATTTTGTATCTGAAAAAAATTGCTAGGAATCAGTTGACCACTTTCTGCTATACTCGGGTTCAGAGTTGTGTACTTTCCTCTTCTTCTATGTGGTTCAGTTGGTTATGTCTGGCTCAATAAAAGGTTTTCTTTGGCAGACGGCTCCCTTGTGTATATGAAGAGAAAGAAACAGTAGACATTTTTAGAATACGATCCCAATTGCCGTCCTTTAAGCATTCCAACCTGCACAGAACAATTGTTAAGGTCTCCATTGAAGTAAAATTCTGTTCATGATTTTTTTTTTTTTGGAAAAAAAAAAAGTTGTCTTGCTTATCAAAAAGGGGAGAAAAAGAATAAGTTGAAACTGGGATTTGTTATTTTAGCTGTTAAACGAGTTAAAATGGTTTATGGCCTAGAACTTAGTTAAAGAGAAAAAATCTTCAACCCTATACCCCTTTGCTGGGGAAAAATAAAGTGTTTAACTGTGCTGAAATTAGTACGTTCATAGCATGTTTACCCCTTCTAACACAATTTGAAGGTTAATTAACATTTTGGTTTTTTGGTTGCTCTGCAGTGGCACAACTGACGACAAAAATCAAGCATCTATCTTCAATTTTACACAAAAAGCTCACTATGGAACCAATAATCTTGCGTTTTATGCTTTCATGTTCATATTTTAAAAATTTATTGTCATGCTAATAGTCCAGGTAATTAATTAGTAGTTCGACTCATTCTGTTTCTAGTGCATAATTTACGTGGTACAACTTTGACTTGTGGGGTTTAAGATCGTTTTGTGAAGTTTTAATAGTCCACAGTAATTAGAGATAAATTAATGGTTGGCATGTTGGGTGGATCAACGTAATGTAGCTTATCCTAGCTGTTACTCTGAAACGTTGACCTTGAAAACAAATGTTGACACTAGTTCTGCGCAAATATCTAGGTGCTGGTGTATTTGGGTTTACACTATGATTTTCTGGTGATTCTGTTTTCTAAATTCCGCACTCGTCTTCTCAAAAAAAAAAAAAAATTCCGCACTCTTGTAAATACAAAGGGGAGTACATAGACATTTGTAAATACATATCTAACACTCGGACACCGACATACATGTCTGGTACATACTTTGCCCCTCCCCATCACTCTATAGCTGTCGTAGTATTGTTAGCCTTATTTTTTCCCCATCTTCATTACTGTTTACATAGATCGGTGAACTTTAAACCTCACTGGAGCAGAACCTACTCAGGTTTACTCAATAGATATGGTTTGTGAGTGATTATCCGCCTTTGGAATCTGTTACTGCCTTGTACCCAATAAAGGAATGAGTCGTCAGGGTTTACCTTGTGACCAAAAATATAAAACCATATGCTGGTGTTGGATTTTAGGATACCATATGCTGGTGTTGGATTTTAGGATACTGAATGTGTGCCAAGTTGGTTTATTACTTGATGTAAAAACTTTGCATATTTTTTTTGTGTAGGACAAGCATTCTCTGAAGGGTCTTCAAGCGATGGTGCAGCAGAGGAAGAGGTTATTGAAGTATCTTCGAAGAACTGACTGGGATTCTTACTGCCTCGTTCTCTCTAAATTTGGTCTCCGAGACAAGCCAGAGTTTCTTTCTAAACTTGGTCTCCGGTACAAGGAAAATCACAAGAATTAGACCAGTCGGCACTCTCTCTGTTTCCTCAGCATTTTGATTCCTGCCTGGTCAAGTATTATTATTTCCAGTTGTGTAGGGAATAAAAGTGAAATTGAAGGTCCATTCTAGTTTCAGGTTTACTTTTTCCCTCATTGTGAATAAGTAGCTTATGTATTTTCCATTAGACATGACAGTTATATTCAAGTAATACAGTGTTTAACTGACGCAAGCATTGCTGCTTTCTGTTCCGATGGATTGTCTTCGTAAAGAGTTGCTGTAAATTTATCTACCTCAGCCTTTTGCAGTTCTTCACCGCTCCCTTCATCCGTTCTGAGGTCAAACTGCCGCTGCCTGCCAAGTTCAATATCGGTAGGCTGGGACATCTTTTTCCGATCATAGCCAACGCCTCATCATCGATTCCGGAATACATCCAACTCAATACCTTCAACTTGGGAAGTTCAAACTCAAGGAGTAAACAAGGGTTCTTCCTCACTCTACCATCTATCATCAATTCCCAAATCTCAGAGCATCTCTTCAGTACTTGTACAATGCCGCCTTCTGTTACTCCCTTACAGCCGCTCAAATCGAGCACTTCCAAATTGGGGAAAGTAGATGCAAGACTTGTCAAGAAGGCATTGTCTATTGAGCTATTTTGAGCCAAGTTCAGAGATTTGATTTGATTGTTTGCCGTACAATCGGTTTCAATGTTTTCCGGCCATTTCCATTGTATCTAAAACCACACAGCTTGTTACGAGGATATAGATGGTGATATCGGTCCAGTTATTGTTCCTGCCGTTGCCATGTCCTTGTCTCTAAGAAAATGTGCTTTGCATCTATGATCTACCATCTTAATTGGATTCGGTACGCGTTATGTTGTATGATTGGTTGTAAGTGAGTGGTCTTAAGTTTGATTAACATATATATATATATATATATATTTCTATATTGTTATACTGACTTTTTATTGATTATTCAATCAAAATTTTGAAAAATATTTCCATATTTGTTGCTGGCCGTTTTTGATTATTAATATCTAACCTACCAATTAATAAAACTCTGGTTGTTAACCAAAACTCCATAAAGTTACCATTTTAACCCCCGCACCAAAATTGAACTCACAACCAGGTTAGCATTGACACACCCCGACCTGAAAGAGGGGCGTGCTGGCTGTCATGTGAGAGTGACGTAACCATGTGCACAGTGCGGAAGCAATAAATGATAGAATTTACGGGTCAATTAAAACCGAAACACTAGCAATACTAGTGTAAGAGAAGTGTGAATTTCACTAATACAGAGCATAAAAGTCTACGTGCAGTCAAGCAGAAGTACTAAATAAAGATAGCACCCGAAGGTGGTCCTACATAGGTGAATTCTGTCAGAACGTCCGATGAGCTCCTCGTGTGCCACCAACTTTCACCACTTAATACCTGGAGGGGCGAAAAACAGAAAAGTGAGTGGGTCAGAAACAAATCTTTTCAAAACCTTATTTTCTCAAAAGTTATAACCCCTTGCTGTAAAACCTGTATAATTTCTCAGAAATAAAGTATATACTCATATATATATATTTCTCAAAACCCGCTGGAAAATATGTATGTATGAAAGTATGTATATGCCATGCCAAAGTATCTGTTTAGGCCCAAAATATCAGGTTGGGCCGAATGAGAATTGTTCTCGGTCCAGAAGGTTCTATTTGGAGGCTTGTGGTTTATTTAGCCCATGGGCCGAGATCGGCTAGGTCCTGTCAGGAGGAGTGCTGTTTGGATAAAGGTGAAGCAGGCAGAGTCCTACGGATAACATGAATCCTGATTCATTAAGGGGTCTCGGCAAGGATGAGGTTGACGAGATATGAGATGTGTGTGACATGATAAAGGCTAGGTTCAAAGTCCTGATTGAAGAAGGATTAATCGAGATAGTTTTGGATCAGAATACGGAGTCCTAATCCAAGTATGACTTGATTGCAGAAACGCTCCTATAAATACAGAGGCAGTGGCACCATTCAAAGGCCTCCAACTCAACACACAAATCTGCCCTGCGCAAACCCTCGCTCTACGCGAAACCTCTCAACAACCTTGAGATTTTTATTTTCCTTTTCGCCAACACATCTTCAGTTTGGATAAACAGCATTGTGAAGGCAACCGGTGATACCTTCAGTTTGGATAAACAGCACTATCGCCGAGCACCTTCAGTTTGGATAAACAGCACTGTGAAGGGGCCGACTGGTTACCTATCCAAGTCTCGGTCGAGAAGGATTTTCGAATCCTTATTGGCAGAGGTCATCTCATTAGCCTTCTTGACGAAGTGAGGTGTTACCAGGTTACTACATTTGGCACATTGATAGCCGAATTGGATATTGAACTTCGCAAATTAGCAGCCTTGTCTTCAGGCTCTAGAACCCGAAGGCCGAGAATTGTTCCTTCCTCGGCCACAGTCGCAAGATCAAGAAGTCAGCAGCGCGACCAACGTAACATCAACAAATTTTACTCCTCGGCTGAGCTCGACCGACGACTTGGCACGCCCCGCACACAACCGAAGGACGTAGTTAGCTCATAGATTACTCGGCCTGCGCGCCACGTAGGCTTGGTAGTTTTTAGGGTCAACATTTTGGCACGCCTAGTGGGACCAAGTGCTAAAACTACGAAGTTCATGCCAATTGAGACACGATCAGTCAAGAAGAAAGCAGTTATGGGAAAATCAACGACTGATTTGTCAGTACCGCAGACACAAAACCCCATTGTTACCGCGACACCAGAGTCTGCAAGCACGACACGCCGAGAAAAGGAAGCTGGTCTCGGCGGTCAGCCTCGCAATGCAGAGGCCCCTAGCAGAACCGCATGCATTTTCAATGAGGTGGTAGTGGAGGACTGCGATGAAGATGGTGGTGAAGGCGCCGATCCACCAACAAGGTCGTTTCTCTGAAGACGACTAGATGAACAATCTCGGTAAGTTGAACAGGTATTCAGTCGAGGAATAGACAGTCTGCGCGAAGTAATAAGCAGTACCAATGAAACACACACCAGATTGCTTGAAATGCTGGTACATAAGATCTGTGAAGAAAAACCCTCTGATCATTTTCGGCAATTGCCACCAAGGAATGATCCTTTACCAGTAGTACGGGCCGAGCTAGTGCCTGCTCGGCTGAAGTCAATTGACCTGGAAAAGAAAGGAGGATCGAGCAGTAGAGCGGATGGATCTGACCAGAAAGTAGAAGCGACATCCATCGATGCGACCGAGATCCAGAGGATGATTGATTCGGCCTTGAAAAAGGGGCCGAAATTCCCAAAATTCATCCACCTGTACCCTGCATACGTCAAAAAATTTGAATATCCCAAAGGTTTTAAAATCCCAGATTTCAGTCTGTTTGCCGGAGAGTCATCTTTGTCCTCGTTAGAACATGTGGCCCGGTTCATCGCTCAATGTGGCGACGTTAATAGCGATTTCCATAAACTGCGGTTATTCAACTTCTCATTGACAGGCTCAGCCTTTGCGTGGTACATCAATCTCTTACCAAACTCCATCCAGAGCTGGGAGGAGTTGGCCGAAAAATTTCATGAGCAATTCTATCGGCCGGGGATGGAAATGTCGGTTTCATCATTAGCTAGGATGGCTCAAGCATCAGATGAGTCACCAATGGATTACCTGACCAGGTTTAAGTCGGCAAGAAATTGGTGCTGAGTACCCCTTCCTGAAGTCGAATTTGTTAGACTAGCTTTGAATGGGCTGGAAGTGGAGTACAAGAAGAAATTCCTGGGGGCAAACTTCCGTGACATGTATGAATTAGCTCAACATGTTGAGCAATATGACTACCTGCTCCGAGAAGAAAAAGTCTCAAAGTCTCCATCCCAAGGAACCATCTATAAAAACCCCACGGTTAGCTATGCCTCGATTGAACCTGAAGAGTATGCTAATATTGATGTAGCCGAGATAGTCATCGATAAACCGTATGTTTGCAAAGCATTGACGTACACCAATCCCAAGGATGTAAAAACTCGCTCGACCACCGAAGAATCTACCACCAAAACATCAAAGGTTTATACTTTCGACATCACTAAGGCCGACGCCATCTTTAACCAACTGCTGCTTGCCAGGATCATCAAGCTTCGACCTGGGCATAATATTCCTAAGGCCGAAGAATTGAAGGGAAGAACATATTGCAAGTACCATAACTCGAATAAACATACGACAAACAACTGTGTCATATTTCGAGATGCCGTCCAAAGCTGGATCGACAACGACAAACTCAAGTTTCCAGACAAGAAAATGAGCGTTGATACCGACCCGTTTCCTACGACGACGGTTAATATGGTAGATGCCCATCTACCTAGAGACAAAGGGAAAGATAAGGTCGAGCCTGTCCCAGTACAACACTTTCGAACGAAGAGTTCTCAGCCACGGCTCAAGATAGATTTATTTTCGAACGAGCCACCCGAGGTTCTTTCAGGACCGGCCATCATCGAACCTATGACAAACTCCAGTGCCGAGGAAGAAGATAAATCGGCGATTCTTTGCAGTCGGTGTAAGACAAACGTTGACGCAGCGCCAAATAGAAGGCTGTTTCAAGTTAAGACGAACTTGGCCGCAACACTTCAGAAGACACCCAGTGCGAGCCAGCGCTAGGGAGTTTTCGACAGACTCGGCCCCAAAACACGGCCGACCGAACTACCCCCAGTTAGACGGCGCCTCGACTTCGATGCACCATTCTATAACGAGGATTATTACGCACGAAGTTCTAGCAGCTCGAACTCATCGGCAAAGTAGAAAACCTTCAAACCTCCGGAACCGCGTGATCAACGTTGGTACACCTATCATTCCCCTAAAGGTGTGTACACTGCACTATCCAAATCACAGAAGCGTCGGCGCCAAAGAATGGACTGGATGGCTCACCGACAAGCAGCTCAGGAAACTTCGACCCCAAAGTGGCAGCCGAAGAACAAAACTAGCAATGACGACGAGCGACAACCTCCGACCATCATGACGGAGTTGCTCTAAGAACGACAAGTGATCAATCCTGACGTGGAAACCGTATTTGAGGAGGCTGATAAGCGAATCAAACTTCTCCTTCGTCCCGAGGAAATGAAGGAGCGCCTTGAACATTTGAAGGAGGAAGCCGAGAGCAAACTCCCCCTGCTACCTATACAGGAGCCTTTGATCAGGGTTAGACGGAACCTGCATCCACCGTTGCTCTGAGAGGCATTGGAGTATATGCGAGAGTTTCACAAAAAGCATTCGGCCAACGATCTATACGGTTTGCCGAAAGCATGCCAAGATACGATTGATCTTGTTCTGGCCTATCCTGATGCCGAGTGAATTATTCAAAAGAATTCGGACCTAGGGCTGAAACCTAGGTTCCAGCACATACGAGAGGCTCGAGTCCTCAGCTTTGACGTCGACCCATATACCGATATCGAGACGAGTGAGCTCCCATTTTCTCTAGAAGATCTTCAGCCCTTGCGATACCATTTCGAAGTCTTTTCGGCCGTTTCTCTTTTTGGCCTTACGGCCGATAAAACGAAGCGCGTGGAACGCTTAGATGCCTACCTAGACATCAGGGACGCCCGCATTATGTATCAAGAGCAGGCTCGCGGCACAACGCAAATCCTGAACCCTGTTATGGTTCCCAATGAGCCTAAGCCCCTCGACCAACAGATGGAAGTCCTCCAAGACGCCTTGCAAGAACATACCTCGGCAACGGTCGATGAGGTCAACCCAAATACGGTCCATGACAAGAGTCCGGAGGAGAAAAGCCCGGCAAACGAAGGACCGTTGGAGGTAAGAGATACCGGGCCGATGGGTCCTTCGGTCATCGACAACATGGAAATCAGTATGGTCTATGTTCTGCCTGCAGATTTTCAACCACGCACGTCCCAACCTAACTTCCTAGACGGTGACGTAGTGGTCGAGGAGGCTACCCAGGCCAACTTCGTACTCCTTGCCGAAGTCGAGTTAGCGACAAAAGAAGTTAACCTCAAGGCAACTCTCGCCGAATTATTTCCTCGTTCGTCATCGGCTAATCTTCATCACCTAAAGCCGTTGTATGTTACGGCTCATATCGAGGGATACCTAGTGTCCAAAATTTTCGTTGACTGTGGAACGACGGTCAATATCATGCCTGTGACAATCATGAAGGCGTTACGTCGTTCTAACGACGAGCTTATTCCATCAGGGATCACCATGAGCAGTTTCGTTAGTGAAAAATCCCAAACCAAGGGAGTCCTCCCGTTGGAGGTGACCGTCGCAGGTCGCAACCACATGACCGCTTTCTTTATAGTTGACTCCAAAACCGAGTACAATGCGTTGCTCGGACGGGATTGGATTCACCAAACCAGTTGTATTGTATCCTTTCATCGCTATATTAAGTTCTCGTCTTTTGGGATGGCAAGACAGTCGTGGTTCACCTAGCCGATTCTCAGCCATTCGAAGCTAACATGATCCAGGCACGATACTACGACGATCATGTCGGGTACATCACTTTACACGGCCTTAACGAAGAAGGTCGGCCAACGTAGATTTCTGTTCAGAAGGCCATCGAGGTTAGCGCTGAAACTGTTCACCAGGATTCGGCGAGGCTCAAGTTGGCCAACTTCGTCACCGACCTTGATGTCTGACGCCAGTCAGACCAAACACCGAGCCGCAGTTTCATCGACCATGGAACAGTTGCTGGCTCATTGGTACGCTATCTCCCAACAGCCGGATTTGGGCGTCAAGCTCGTGGAGTTCTTCGTCGAAGACGACAATGGCCTTGTCCTCTCTCTCGACAAAATCCAGGCTGCCCTGGCCGAATCGAGGATAGTCGGCCCCAAGTCAAAGACCCATTAGACGAAATAAATGTGGGAACGGCCGATAACCCTCGACCATTGTTCATTAGTGCTTTGTTACCCCAGCATACTAAGACTGAACTCTGCAAGTTGCTTGGCGAATTTAAGGACTGTTTCGCTTGGAGTTATCACGAGATGCCTGGCCTTGACCGAACCCTCGTTGAGCATGAATTACGCATCAAACCTGGTTGCAAGCCTTTTCGCCAACCTCCTCAAAGGTACTCAACCGAAGTTCAACTCGGCATAAAAGAAGAACTGGTTCGACTTTTAAACGCCGGGTTTATTCGAACTGCCCGATATGTCGAATGATTGGCAAATATCGTGCCGGTACTGAAGAAAAGCGGTGCCTTACGCATTTGTATTGATTTTCGTAATTTAAATCTGACAACTCCCAAGGATGAACATCCCATGCCGATCTCAGATTTGTTGATTGACGCCGCAGCTACTCATGACATGATGCCTTTCATGGATGGTCATGCCGGTTATAACCAGATCTTTATCGTCGAGGCCGATGTTCATAAAACTGTCTTCCGGTGCCCGGGGGCACTCGGAACATTCGAGTGGGTAGTCATGCCATTCGGCCTCAAAAATGCTGGTGCCACATACCAACGCGCCATGAACGCCATCTTTCATGATCTGATTGGTACTATAGTTGAGGTATACATTGACGACGTGGTGGTTAAATCAAAAAGTCGCCAAACACATCTTGATGATCTTTGGCAAGATTTCCTTCGCATGCGGCGACATAACCTCAAGATGAATCCCGCTAAGTGCGCATTCGGCGTATCGGCCGGTAACTTCTTAGGATTCCTTGTACATCATTGAGGAATTGAGGTGGACGAAAACAAGGCACGCGTAATTATCGCTACCCCACCCCCAACGACAAAGAAACAATTACAGCCCTTACTCGGCAAGATAAATTTTCTCCGCCGTTTTATATCTAATTCGGCGGGGAAAATGATAGCGTTCTCTACGCTTTTGAAATTGAAGGACTCGGATCGGTTTGAGTGGGGCGAAGAGCATTAGGCGGCTTTTACACAGATCAAGGTTTCCTTTACCACGCCGCCGGTTCTCGTGCCACCTCGACGCGGTAAGCCTCTAAAGTTGTATATTTCAGCGGCCGAAGAGTCTATTGGCTGCCTCCTCGCGCAAGACAATGATGCTGGCCGCGAACAAGCTATCTTTTATCTCAGTCGGGGTCTGAATGCACCTGAGATCAATTGTTCACCTGTCGAGAAACTTTTCTTGGCTTTGTTTTTCGCGACCACAAAACTTCGCCATTACATGCTTCCATCAGTCACGCAAGTCATCGCCCAAACCGATGTCATCCGTTACATGCTAACGCAACCTATAGTAAAAGGCCGAATCGGGAAATGGACAATGGCATTATTAGAGTTCAGTTTGTAGTACGTGCCTCAGAAAGCCATTAAAGGCCAAGCTTTAGCCGATTTTTTGGCCCAACATCCCTCCCCATATGATGTCGGGGGCAATGACGTCAAAATCGGCATGGTTGAAGCACGCGATAACTACTGGACGATGTACTTTGATGGCTCTAGTACCTCAGCCTCGGCTGGTGTTGGCATCGTCATTCAATTGCCTAGCCATAGCCGATGGTATTTTTCTCTCCGGCTCGATTTCGATTGTACGAATAATCATGCCGAATACGAAGCTCTTATCATCGGCCTACATGTCCTCCATGACTTACGAGTGACCCGTGTCCTCGTCCTCGGTGATTCCGAACTTGTGATTAACCAACTCAATGGTTCTTTCCGATGCATGAGTTGTACTTTGGCACCCTACCACATGATTGCCAGCTATTTGGCCGGGTCTTTCGATGGCATTACATTTGAGCACATTTCCCGGGTTCATAATACCGACGCTGACGAACTGGCTCAAATCGCTTCCGGAGCACAACTCCTGGGGGGCAAGCTAGGCCGGGAAATATCTGTGTTACAACGACCATACCCGGCCTTGGTTAATCAGCAAGTTCTCCGACGCGATAACGTGATACGCACAAGAGTCATGTCATTACCTTCATTGTTGGACCGACAAGACCCTATAGATGTTTGTACAGTTGAGGCAATGCCAGATGATTGGAGGAAGCCCATTATGCGGTATCTTAATAATCCTAATAGCAAACACGACCGCAAAATAAAGGTTCATGCCACGAATTATGTCATGTACCAAAATGAATTATATCGAAAATGCGAAGATGAACTACTATTGTTATGTCTCGGCCCCCAAGAGGCTGCTCGAGCAATCACAGAAGTTCATGAAGGAATTTGTGGATCTCATCAGTCGAGCCGGAAAATGCGATGGTTGCTTCGACGGCATGGCTATTTTTGGCCAAGTATATTAAAATATTGCATTGAGTTCACACGGGGATGTGTGCAATGCCAAATTCATGGTCCTATACAAAGAGTCCCGGCCGAATCACTGCACTCGGTCACCAAACCATGGCCATTTAGAGGATGGGCTATGGACGTAATTGGCAAAATCACGCCGTCCTCCGGGGCTGCCAAGCATGCATGGATACTTGTGGCGATCGATTACTTTACCAAGTGGGTTGAAGCAAAATCGTATGCCGAATTAATGTCTAAAGAGGTTTGCGACTTTGTGGAGGAACACATCGTGACCAGATTCGAGGTACCAGAAAT
Source organism: Heteromeles arbutifolia (assembly GCA_024362995.1). Classification (NCBI taxonomy): domain Eukaryota; kingdom Viridiplantae; phylum Streptophyta; class Magnoliopsida; order Rosales; family Rosaceae; genus Heteromeles; species Heteromeles arbutifolia. Next base: position 24,524,859 of record JANCRC010000012.1, read on the forward strand.
GATCATAACTGACAATGGCACGATCTTTACAGCCGAGAGGTTTAAAGAGTATGCGACGAATCTAAAAATTCGGCTTGAACAGTCCACGCCATACTATCCATAGGCAAACGAACAAGCCGAATCAAGTAATAAGGTGATGATCGGTATTCTTGAGAAAATAATAGGGGAAAGGCCTGGCATGTGGCATTTGACGTTGGATGAGGCTTTATGGGCATATTGGACATCGCTCCGAACAGCGACTGGGACAACCCCGTACGCTCTAACCTACGAGCATGACGCAATACTACCAGTCGAATTGAACATAAATTCGTTGCGAATAATCGAGCGAAGTAGTTTGTTCAGCGCCGAATATAGTCAGTCTATAAGGCAAGAGTTAGAAGATCTAGAAGAAGCGCGGCTTGATGCATATAATTTACTGGTAGCACAGAAAAAGATTGCCGAACGAGCCTATAACCAACGAGTTAAACAAAAAACATTCGGTGAAGGAGATTTAGTTTGGCAAACTGTGTTGCCTATAGGAATTAAAGATCCTAGGTTCGGCAAATGGTCGTCGAATTGGGAAGGACCGTTCATCGTTCATAAAGTCCTCGGCAATGGGGCATATCACCTTAAAGTCCTTCAGCTTGAGCCGGTCAGTCAGCACATAAGTAAATCTAGGGTGACGAAGGAAGAAGAGTTTCAAGCACGGCCTTCAGCTCCAGCCACCTCACTTCGGCCATTGTGACCTCGGCTTGACGAATCCTCTTATCCATTTTGTGTTGCTCGACCCGCTTCACGCTAGCCGCATAATCGGTTAGGCAGGTTTTGCCACCTAACTCGAAATCTTTCGCAAGTTCTAAAGCCACGACCGATCTCCGATTTTGAAGTTCGACGATCTGACGGTCCAGGTCGGCTAGAGCGTTTTTCTACGCTTTCATGGCTTCAACTTTTGGGCGAAGAACTTCGAGGACACCCGACGCAGCCTTCAAGTCATCTTCGGCCCGAAGAGCTTTCTCGAAAATGCCAAAGAATTCTCGAGTTTGCTCCAAGGCCGAAGATGCCCGGGTAATAGCTTCAGGGCTCAACTGACCATTAACCGCGAGGTCATTGAGACATTCACCGACGGAGTCGAGGCCCTTGCGTTCGAGAATTTGGGGGGCCAAAAGCGACAGAAGTTCTTACAGCTTGACAAGAGTAGATGAGTCAGCCGAGGACCTAGTTGTGGTCGCCGAAGAACCAACAGTTCCTGACGCAGCTGAGAGGAGGGCATCGAATTCGACTTCCCACGAAGGCTACACGAAAAAGAAAGGTCAGAATATGTTGAATCATCAGACAAGCAAGCAAGAAGGAAATTCTAGACCTGCTGAGAAGAGACTTCGACCATGTCTGCTGGATCGTTGCTCGAACCCAGAGAGCTCAATGGCCAAGCCCAGTGTTTTAGACTACTTCTCAATTCACGCGGCCGATGAAGGTTATCTACATTTGATGGCCACTGAGGTGGCCAAGAGATATAGATAACGCCCTTCTGCGCATAAAAATTTTGATGAAAAGAGAACGCGGGCACCTGACATTTAGTATTTTTCTGGATTAGCATTCCAAGGCAGAAAGTTGATAAAACAGAACAATGAAGTAGGTGCTTACATAGGCGGAGGTGGCTTCCTGAGGAGGGATGCCGAGGTCTTGATCCTGCGGGTGGATCGGCATTTCCGCCGTTACTTCAGGCTCGACGACAAGGCCTTTTCCATGAGCAACTGTTGGAGGATTTACCCGACCGACCGCTTCAGCGATTGCAGGTGTCTTGACCCGGCCGACTGTTTTGACCGTCGGAGGAGGACTGCTGGGGTTGTTGTCGCTCTCATCATCCTGAAATAGAGGTTGTTAAAATTGTTCGAAGTTGTTCAAGAGAGAAGGAATTAACAACCACATCATTATACCTCCATGATGATTGCCGACTGTCTTGGAGTCTTGGAAGGAGTTCCTCTCATCGCTGCGGTTACCTCTTCCAAGACAGGGGCCATGACCGGTTCAGAAGTGGCCGTTCTCTCAACCGACGGAGAAGCAGCCGGTTGGGCCGGGGTCGGAGGTGCCATGTCCTCGGCTAGCTGGGCAGTTGCCAGCTCAGCCGTGACTTGTGGCTCAGATCAAGCCTCGGGTGCTTGGCTAGTTTGGGCCCGCCGCACGACCGCCTTAGTGCCGATGGAGGGAGAGACGTTAGTTGCGGCCGATCCTGTCGTTTGGTTATTGACTACATGGATCTCCCGTTCCCCTTTCTTTGCCAATTTCTTGACACGCTTGGAAGGTTGAGGGACCACGGCTGCCGTCTCGGTTTCCTGTTGGGGTCGTTTGCTTGGCCTGGAGGAGGGAATCGATTTCTTCTTGGCCGCAACGGCGGCCACCACCTCTAGCCTCTTTGGCGCTCGGCTGCCTGAGAAAAGATGAGATCAAGACAGTAAAATTATGACAATTTTTCAGAAGTAAAGTAAAAATAGCTGTATACCTTGGGCCGCTTCTTTAGGCAGGAGAGCTGGGGTCTTATTCGGACGGTCACCAAAGAGTCTGCTTGTGATAACTTCGACCGGTGCGCTAAAGAATTGTTGGGTGCACTCTTTCCACTAGTCACCAAAGGTATCAGTGCTGAGGGATTCAGGGACGACCGGTCGAAGGCGAAGCTTCTGGCACCGCTCTTGAAACTCCCTCTTCACATCTTTGCATTCCTTTTTTGAGGAACCAAAAAGGCGCCATCGACTCAAAAGAGTGCGAGAAGTGAGAAGGGGGACCGGGCAGCCTTGGAGGTAGCCGAGTTGCCGGGAGGTGAAGTTTGGATGGTCGACCTCCCAACTCGCTCGGCGGGCGTCACAGCCAAGAGGAAGATCACGAGCGAGCATGAACGACCCCCAGGATTGACGGAGATCGGCGTCTTCCTCCGTGCTCCATGCTGACGAAGGGAGCATGACCGATGAAGGGTATTCCCGATGATGACAGATCAAAAATTCATCGTCGGAGAAAGCATCGAGGGTGAAGAAGTATTTGAATACTTCCTCGGCCTTGTGTGGGGGTGCTGGTCGGGAAGCCAACTGAGCACCAAGCGCCTCGGTGGGCAAGAAGTTGGCCGAAGGGGGACGAAGTAAACCTGCAACCAGAGTTGGAAGACCCAGAGAGGGCCGCTCTGGTGCGGGTCGACCTTGTGAAGAGTCATCTCGGCCAAACAGCGGAGGAGGTGAGCAAGAATCGTCAGGCTAAGAGCCAAAGTGTGGCCGCTAGCCAGAGCTTCAGCCACTGGCATGTTCTCGACCAGACATTTGTTCGACTTGCTACAACAGATGTATTTGTTGTACCAATAGAAGAGAAAGGCCTCGTGCTCTCCTTCTCCCAGATCCTCGTCCCCTCGGCCGGCGAAATGGAGGTAGAGGGTGTTGTAGTTGAAGAAGTTATTGTGAAGTTTTTGAACCTCTTCCTTTGAAGGTGTTTGACCTTCGCCGCTCAGTATCTCGAGGGCTCGCTTGTCGAAAAACGCTTTTAGGTCAAGATTCGACGGGTACCCAGAGAGGGCTGCATCGATTAGAATGCCAGATGGGGAGGTCGCCAGAAGGGCCGTGACGTCGAGGATGGTGGGACTGATGGGGCCGAGAGGGAGGACCATGGTGTTGGTAGCCGAGCACCAGAGGCTTGTGGCGGCTATGAGAAGCTTCTTGTCTATAGCTATCTCCAGTGATGAAAGGCGGATGGCGTCATAGATACTGAGTGTTTTCCACTGCTCGCCGAAAACCTTCTCCATTCGCTCGACCCAGGCCGCCCAGGTTGCAGTGGTCGAGGGCCAGGAGCCTTGAGGTTTTGCCGAACTCCATTTTGACCACTCGAAGCCTTGCAGCAGGAATTTCAGGCTCTCGGCTTTGAAAATTTCAGTAATAGGGGATGGCACGACCGCTTTGAAAAGAGGACCAAGGATTTGATGGGGGGTGTTCATGTCGCATTCGAAGCGAATGGTTTTAATGGCGCAGGGATCAACGATCTTCTGGCATTTCTTGCATTCTTTGGAGAGCTGGGAGGTAAAGGAAGCCATTGCTAATAGTTGGAAGGTTTCTGGAAAAATGGGTTTCTGGTTTGGAGTCTGAGTGCAAGGATCCTGGAGGAAGTGGGTTTTCCTTGGGTGTTTCGGGAATGAGAGCAAGAGATTTCAGAAAATTGGAAAGCGTAAAGGTGCAAATGAAAGAGTTCTGGTATTTATGGTATTTATAGAGTGCTTGGAGGAAGATCAATCGTTTTAGAATTCGAAATAAAAAGGAAATTAGTCCAAAAGTCTCTAATCATTATAAATATCCTGAGAATCCAGGTGAAGAGACCGAGTTTTTCGTATTTTGAGGATGCACGTTTACGTGTGGCGGCGAGTTTTATGGGAAAGGACATTTTGATGCTTGCACGATCGCCAGGTTATTTAAAAATCCGCGGATCGAGGTGTAATGATTATGCTTAGTAAGAGATTCGACGGTTTAGTGAACCGCACGCTTCAGGCGTCATTACTAGGGGCAGTTATGGCAGAAGACGCCACGTAGTGAGACAGTTGGCAGAAAGAAGATCATGCAATCGTGCTTCATAAATGCTCCTTGGAAATCGAGGATTAGGGGGATGAAGAGATTCGCTTCTTCAAGGTCAAAGCTCGGCTGGTGGTTCTCCAGGCCGAAGACCTCAGAAGCGAGGGGGTAATGTTTAGGCCCAAAATATCAGGTTGGGCCGAATGAGAATTGTTCTCGGTCCAGAAGGTTCTATTTGGAGGCTTGTGGTTTATTTAGCCCATGGGCCGAGATCGGCTAGGTCCTGTCAGGAGGAGTGCTGTTTGGATAAAGGTGAAGCAGGCAGAGTCCTACGGATAACATGAATCCTGATTCATTAAGGGGTCTCGGCAAGGATGAGGTTGACGAGATATGGAGATGTGTGCGGCATGATAAAGGCTAGGTTCAAAGTCCTGATTGAAGAAGGATTAATCGAGATAGTTTTGGATCAGAATATGGAGTCCTAATCCAAGTATGACTTGATTGCAGAGACGCTCCTATAAATACAGAGGCAGTGGCACCATTCAAAGGCCTCCAACTCAACACACAAATCTGCCCTGCGCAAACCCTCGCTCTACGCGAAACCTCTCAACAACCTTGAGATTTTTATTTTCCTTTTTGCCAACACATCTTCAGTTTGGATAAACAGCACTGTGAAGGCAACCGGTGATACCTTCAGTTTGGATAAACAGCACTATCGCCGTAGAATCAGCCGACCGCGGAGCACCTTCAGTTTGGATAAACAGCACTGCGAAGAGGCCGACTGGTTACCTATCCAAGTCTCGGTCGAGAAGGATTTTCGAATCCTTATTGGCAGAGGTCATCTCATTAGCTTTCTTGGCGAAGTGAGGTGTTACCAGGTTACTACATTCGGCACATTGACATCCGAATTTGATATTGAACTTCGCAAATTAGCAGGCTTGTCTTCAGGCTCTAGAACCCGAAGGTCGAGAATTGTTCATTCCTCGGCCGCAGTTTCAAGATCAAGAAGTCAGCAGCGCGACCAACGCAACATCAACAAATTTTACTCCTCGACCGAGCTCGACCGACGAGTTGACACGCCCCGCACACAACCGAAGGACGTAGTTAGCTCATAAATTACTCGGCCTGCGCGCCACGTAGGCTTGGTAGTTTTTAGGGTCAACAGTATCATAATTGAATGCCAAAGCATATCTCTGTGAATGTGATTGAATACTAAATAATCATCTCAGCCCACGGCTGTATGTAGCTCATAACAATCATCATATCATATAGCTTATACTCATCTCAATCATATCATCATATATGTACCCTGCACACACATCAATACCACCTCTAGTGGTCTGCACAACATCACTGATAAATAACTAATATGCTCTAGTGCTACGATCACGTGAAGACTGAGCGACAAATCGCGGGTCACCTACGAGTCGAACCCACCTATAGTGGCCTATTCGACAGGACTAAGCACCTAACTTGGATCCAAGGCGAGCATACGGTGCGGGAGGTGAACAACACGTGAAGGACTAAGCCCCTCTCTGGGCGTGAGCACTAATATCAGTGTGCAAGTCTATGAGCTCTAATCATATCACATCACATCACATCACATCACATCATTCATTCTCAACAACTAGTAAGTAAATTTACCTGGCACTTACCTGTGCGTCCTCAGCACCAACAGTAATATAAGCAATCAACATGCATAATAAAATGAACAGATACTTTGCATGGCATTTCATATCACGTTTCATTTAAACTGATTTTCTGGGAAAAACTCATTTATATAGGTATATACGGAAAACAAATGCCCACTCACTGGTAAGTAGACGGGTCGTAGCCCCCGTGCCTAGCTTGGCTACGCTCGTCCTCCGGATAGGTCTCGCCTATATGAGAAGTAACTGAAATAACGTTAATTAACGCACATAATCGAAACCTTAGAAATAACTCCTCATACATTGCTCAATTTGGGTATATGAATATACCACTGTGATCTACACAATCTCAGGATCATCCCCATATTTTTAGAAAAATTTTCCGACCACCCACGCGCGGCCACGTAACAGGCATACTGACGGCGTCAAAATATTATGGGCAATATTCCGTCAACTTCTAATTGTTACCGTTAAATCTAACTAACGACGTTGGAATATTCCGTCCAATTGACGGAATATTCCGTCTTCGTCTACCTCTGGACTCTGGCGACCGTCGCCGTCGCCGGAAAACTGGGAAAATTTCTAACCGTCTAATCTCACTCATTTTTCAACCATTTTCTTCGAAATTTGTACCGAACGAAAGCTTAGAGTGAGGAGAATGACATTATACCTATTTGAAGCTTCAAATCTCACGAAATCACGTCGGAGCAAGCTCGAAACTCCGGCAACCTCTGCAACTCCTCGTATCTGAGCTTTCCGACTTCCAATTTTTACAGACGATGCACTCCGAGCATCGAGAGAAGGTCTTTAAGCTTGCTATGGACCTGAAAATTGAAGAAACTCACGGGTTTAAAAGTTGGTGAACAGTGCCACCCTCGGAGGTTCGATTTTCGTGGTTTCCTCACTTTCAAAATTAACCAAAACTCAACCAAATTCCTTAGGAGGGAGAGAGAATACCTTTAGGAGCCTTGAAATGGTTTGAAACCTCGACGATCACCTCGGTGGTACTATACCTCAACGGACCTCTCGGATTCTAGGCTTTTTCTATGGTTTCACGACCAAAAACACCATGGTTGTGCTCGTGGACCCTCAAGGATCTCAAATATGGCCTTCGCAAGTTCGGTCTGGGAGAAATATGCTTGTTCGTACACTTGCAGAGAGAGAGGGAGAGAAACCGAGAGAGAGAAGTCTGAGAGAGAGAGAGTGCACGGGAGTGAGAGAAAGAAACAGTGACTGTGTGTGTGTGTGTGGTCCAAATACAACCAAACACCCAAGCAAAATCACACACGTACCTTATTTTATGCCTAGGGGCATTTTCGTCATTTCACGTCCGCCGTACGGCAATTTCGGGATGGGCTGTTAGAAGTATAGCATGCCTTATTTAAAAATTAAAAAAATATAAAGTATTCCCACAGTAAAAGAAATTGCTCATTATTATCTCAATTTTCTTCACTGTTTTTTTATTTATTTAGAATTTTAAAAACTAATCCCAGTTCTTGATAAAAAAACAAAATGAAATGAAATTGTTCACACAGTGTGTGGGCACCTGCTAGTGGAATAATTTTAGTTTATTCCACCCACACGAAATAATTCTTGACTCTACTATTGCAAATTGATGTGAAATTAAATTGCACTCAAATTTAAACCTTATCAATGTAGTAGGGATCGTTCTAGTCGGGGATTAGAAGGGATGCTAATCTACGCAAATCTAACTCAAAAACACAAAAACTAAACTTAAAAACACTTAACTAGACTCTAAAGACCCAAAACAACTTAAAACAGCACAAAACTAACAACTAGACTCAAAACAGACTCTAGGGAGTTATTTGGACGAATTCTAGACTAATAAGACTCAAAACACTAAAGAAAACTTAATTTAGACAGATTTTAACTAATTTGACACAACAAAATAAAGAGAATTGGGTTTTTGACGAAATTAACTAAAACTAAGCAAATTAAAGAAACAAAGTAACAAAGGTACGAAATTGGGTGTTTTGGATGGGTGAAAGGCTAGCTAGAGGGTCCTTCTCCACACATGACACATATGCAACACAAATCGATTTCCAGTTATTCTTTCTATAAACCATGAACCTCAATGCCCCAAGTTAACTGTGACAGCACTGCTTTAGCTCTCAGATTTTCCTAAGTTCATTGAATTGGATGGAATACGCACCGACAACCCAAATTATTCTCCAATAGTTCTCTACATGAAAAGCATAATAGAAGTACAATCAAAGATCATTAAGCTCTGTGAAAATCATAAGCATTGACAAGGCATTCGTGACTATGAAAAGCATGACACTTCTGCCAGGAATTTACTTAACGTGATCGTGATTAGCAACCTCCACTACTTGTAAATATAAGTTTGTAACTATTAGGTGAAACTCCCTTATATTTTAGCATCAAATTCATGCATGCAAACTAAGTATGCTTCCCTAATCAACATACAAGAATAAGTTTTAAATCAAACAGTTAAGCAAATTGCATTCACGATTTATGAAATAATAACTGGATGTAATCAATTCATATCACATATATGTTCATGGCTTTGAATTCTCCCCTAGCTAAAACGAGTTTAGTTCCTCATGTTCGCAATTAAACAAAGATAACTTAAATTAAACATTGAAAACAAAGGATAGAATACACCTGGAAACGCTCCAGCAATCCAAGGCTTGAATGGCAGGCACGGCACTAAGTTCTCTCATCTCCTTCCTTGCACAGCTGCGGCACAATGAGTGTGTGGTGGATGGATGTAGGTGAGTTATGGTAGAGGGTGGTAGTTTGAATGGTGCGGCAGATTGGGGTATACATAGGCATAGGGATTACTTGGCCTAGGTTGTCAAGGAAAATGATTTAGGACTCCAAACCAACAAGGAAAAGGCCATCTAGAAAGGTTGGGGCGCCAGATTTTTAGGGCTTCTAGAAATGAGTGTTGTGGCATGTTTCTAGAAGGAAAAGGCCTCCTAAAAACAGGTTTTAGGCATCCTAATATGAAAAGGAGTCCCCCTTGTAGTTGGAATTAAGGTAGGATAAGATTAGGATAAGATAAGATAAGGTAAGATAAGGTTAGTTTGGATAAGATAAGGTTGGATAAGGTTTTGGATAATTCTCCTTCTTTGTAGCTGATTCCTTATCTTCAATGACTTGAATTAATTTCTCCAACTCTTTTGCACATTCCTAGTCTCTCTTGAACTTCAAATTCGTCCATCCATCTTGCTCCATACTTGTGCTATCCATTCCAAGCCCAAAAATGCTCCAAAACGCTCCAAAATGCATCTTTTTGCCAACTTTGCCAATTGGACCTACAAACATACGAAAATAGGTTAAAACATTATAATAAGTAGAAACTAACTAAGAAAATACAAGGAAACAAGCTAACAAAGTCGCATAAATATGCTCCTATCACAAATCAATGCAAGTTATTGTGCATTCACTCTTTATATATATAAAAAATTTAATTAGAGAAGTGCATTTTGTATAAAGATTCGATAGAATTCGAATCACAGTTCCCTTCTGTATAAGAATTCGATAGAATGAAGGAATTTTTTATTTATTCCTGACACATTTAATTCCTCTCTGCGAATCCGGATCCTCGCTGAATACTCTTTGTGAGGATTCTGGAGATCTGTGAATTGTGTCCGTTCATTGTACATCATGCGGTTAGAAATCATTTTAAATATTTTTATTTAAAAATTGAACACAAACAATACTTGACAAAAACTGACCACACAATGTACAATGAACGGACACGATTCACGGATTCCCAAGATCTTTACTAAAAGAATCCGGAGAGGATCCTGTTGGACTCTCTGCGGCTAAAGACTAAGGCCTCGTTTGGCAGCTCGTACTGTATTGACTATTTCAGTCGGATAGGATAAATAGTCACCGGATAGGATTAACTAAATTAGTCAGGCGTTTGGTGCAGTATTGGACTAAAGACCGACTATTTAATATTGTATTTGGTACTATACCATGTACCATATAAATCGTACTGCTATTATTTTTTATCAAAAACAATTTCCATATTAGTTTTAAGAAAAAAATTGTTAATAAAATGAATAAAAGGGAAAATAAATTGATAGAATAATCCATAAATGAGGTCGTTTTGATTTTTGTTTGTGCACATTTCTCCATCTTGCTTGCCTTGAAGTGCTTGTACGAAGCCCAGATCTTGATCAGCTTCCCTCTCGCTGCCGAGGTCTTTAACTGCAGCTCTCCAGATGCAAAAATTAAATCAGAAATCTCGATTTGAGCACCATAATTGAAAACCCAGAAGCAAAAAATGAAGAAAATGAAGAATCGATATGAAATCGCGAATTAAAGTGCCTGAAAGTAGAAAACCCATAAGCAAAAAATGGAGAAAATGAAGAAACCGGATCTAAAATCACGAATTAAAGTAATTGAAAGTATGGAGGATGAGCGGCGGTTTTAGTATTGGGTTTTGGCTGTACAGGCTTCCTCTTTTATGGAGTTCTGAGTTTCGTCTGCCTAGCTAGCTATCCTTCCTTCTTAGGCTCCTTCGTCACCGGAGCCTCTGCTGGCAGTTAGGATGGAGGGAGGGAGAAAGAGCGGCAACACCTTGGTTGCGATGCGCAGGAGTAGAGAGGGTTAGAGAAAAGCGAACGCCCGACTAAATTATACCAGCGTATAGGAGAGGATAACTAAGCGGGCGTAGGGTGTATTAAAATTGTGGGACCAGATTGTTTTATTCGGTGGCTATTTTACACATTATGCACCAAACTACTGAGTCCGTATTATTAGTACTATCCGGTCCCTTATACGAGCTGCCAAACGAGGACCAAGACTGTTGTGTGGGTTGCCTAGTTTGATGTGCAAATGTTGCAACAAAACCAACGAATGAAATGAAAATAGGGGTGTGCTATTCACACACTCTCTTTTATTTTTCACACTCGTTTTATTTTCAGCTCTCGCATCAGATGAATTGAAAAAGGAAAAAGGATCATTGCGGGATTCTAAGGATCCCATGATCGTAACCTTTCATCGTACATCGTGCGACTAGAAATCATTTCAAAATTTAAAATTTAAAATTAAGTATAAATAGTTCCTAATGAAAACTGACCGCACGATGTACGATGAATGGTCACGATCACCTGATCATTTTCCTTGAAAAATATCAAAGGAAATAAATTAACAAGGGGCATGTGATAAGTAAAAAGGGGTGCTTGGATAACACATCCCATGAAAATATAGTTGGTGTTCTGAAATTGAGGATATGCGTGCAGTGGAATATAAAGTTAATAAGATACAATATTAAAAAGGTTCGGCAAGTGTGCCTACGTCCTCGGGGTCAACAGTAGTACTTTATTTCATTACTTGAAATAATAGGAGTACAAAAGAACTCTCACTATTTTTTTTTCTCTCTCTCGCCTTTCTTTTCTCTATTCATGCACTCTCTTCCGTATCTTCTCTTATATTGTTTGTCATACATTGCATGTTCTTTATATAGAACACTTACCATACAAAAGTTCACAATGCCAAATATTGAATGTTGAAATTCTATACACCAAAATAGTAAATACCAAACTCTTTGACTCATATTCTTCCATTTCACATGCTTTTTAATGTGGGCATTCACACGGGCTCAGGTCCTCTCCGGAGCTTTCAAAGCGGAGCCTCCAAACCAATTTAATAATGACTATTAGATGAATATCCTACGGCTAATAATTTATTCTTCTTCTTAATTGTTTCACGTCAAATCAATCTCTCTTTTCTCTTTCCTCTCTCCTCTCTCAATTTCAGATGAAATTTTTTTCAGAACTTTATGCAGCTTTCTTCTCTTTTTTCCATCAAAAAGCTGTAACCAATTTGAAGTAGAAACCATTTCAATTTCACATAAAAAATCTGGCTCTCTCGTTTCTCTTTCAACACTGAACTGGCGAGTCCACCGTCTCCGTCCTATCGCCCATTTAGTTACATTTTGTTCTTGTAGTTTTGTTGTGTTACCATCGTTACTCTTTCCTTGACCTTGTCCAATGAGAAAATTTGTTTCAGATTGGGTTTTTAGATGAAAAGATGTGCACAAAAATGAAAGTAAAAAATTAATTTAGTTGATGGTTTAAACTAAAATGTAGGTTAACTCGATTCCGAGCAAGTTGGAACCCATTTTTTTTTAATCTCAGTGGGCCAGGTCCTTAATCAATGTGGGGTCCAATTTATCTTCTCTGAAAATCACACTCACTGTGGTGGTGTCTTTGAGGGAGGAATAATCGGTACTGTAAAGAACTTGGACTGGGAGTTGTTTTTCTAACAGAAAAGGGCATTAGTTTTTTTTTTTTTTTTTTATGGAAAATGAGTATTTGGATAAAGGAGCGAGAGTTTTGGTCTGCTTTCTAGAGTTAGGCCATCTCCAACCGAAGGGTCCAGAGGGCCAGAGGGCCGAAAATAGCCCTAAAACCGTCTCCAACCGAGGGCTAGGCCAGAGGGCTCGGGAATCTGGGAGGGCCCCACGGAATTTCAAAGGGCCAAAGGGCTGGCTCCTTTTTTTTTTTTCTTGTTTTCCTATTGCTGTCGGTTATAACCGACAGCATTAAAGTAGAATTTTTTTATACTGTCGGTTATAACCGACAGTAATAGGTATTCACTTGCAAATTTTTTTTATTTACTATTAGTGTCGGTTATAACCGACACTAATAGTTTGAATTTTTTTTTTAATATAACGGCTAGCTGAGTCAGCTAGCCGTTGGGTTTTTTTTTTTTTTTTTTTTTTTTTGAATATTTCCTTCTTCAATATTTCCTTCAATATATTTTCCAATATTTCCTTCATCTATAATATTTGTTTCAATAATTTCATATAACTTCTATTTTTTCCTATAACTTTTATTTTACAAAATTTGTTTCATATTTTTTTAAAATTCCATTTTTTCCTATAACTTCTATTTCACAAAATTTGTTTTATTTTATTTTAAATTCTTTTTTTTCCGTATAACTTCTATTTTTTCCTATAACTTTTATTTTATGTTTGGCCCTATGGCCCTTTGGCCCTCGGTTGGAGACCGTTTTTTGTGATATGGCTATAACGAGCCCTCTGGCCCTCTGGCCCTCGGTTGGAGACGGAGGCAAATATGACCCTGTACTGTTCATTAAAATATTAATATCTTGGAGAATCTTGGAGGGCCAGAGGGCTCAAACGAGCCCTCTGGCCAGCCCTCGGTTGGAGATGGCCTTATAGCCCCGGTCATACGGGCGGTTAAAACTTAAAACGAGTTTTCTTACGCTCACTGCGCTTTTTCATTATTGTCTTAACTGTATGGCCCAATCGCCTTCTGCGCCTTTTCACTCGGTGGCAGTTTTCAAATTATTAACATATGATATGCGTCATAAAACTAACTAGTCGTATCCATCTTTCTTTAATTTTCTCTCTTTTCTAATTACAATTTACACAACACCAATTGAAGTCTGCCTAATAATTATGTAAAAATCGATGTGTCAACAAACATTACGGGTATTTTGTTAGGAGTAGATAAACTAGTAATTTTCTTAGGCCAAATTGACGGGCTCTTTTGGATGTGCTTTTAAAATAACTGAAAGCGTGTTCTCTAAAAGCGTTTTTAGTCATTTTAAAAGCACATCCAAACGGAAAATGATTCTTGCCGGATCCTTTTCCTGGGGATCCCGTGATTGTGACCGTTCGTCGTACATCATGCGGTCAGTTTAAAATTTAAAATTAAATATAAATAGTACCTAACAAAAACTAACCGTACGATGTACGATGAACGGTCACGATCACGGGTTCCCTAGAAAAAGGATTTGGCGATGATCCTTTTCTGAAAAGAGCCCGACAATTTGGCCTAAGAAAATTACTAGTTTATCTACTCCTAACAAAATACGCGTAATGTTTGTTGACACATCGATTTTTACATAATTATTAGGCAGACTTCAATTGGTGTCGTGTAAATTGTAATCAGAAAAGGGAGAAAATTAAAGAAAGATGGATACGACTAGTTAGTTTTATGACGCATATCATATGTTAATAATTTGAAAACTGCCACCGAGTGAAAAGGCGAGAAGTTGATTGGGCCATGCAGTTAAGACAATAATAAAAAAGCGCAGTGAGCGTAAGGAAGCTGGTTTTAAGTTTTAACTGGCCGTATGACCAGGGCTATAGCTCTAGAAAGCAGACCAAAACTCTCGCTCCTTCATCCAATTACTCATTTTCCATAAAAAGCTAATGCCCTTTTCTGTTATAAAAACAAACTCCCAGTCCAAGTCCTTTACGGTACCGATTATTCCTCCCTCGGAGACGCCAACACAGTGTGTGATTTTCAGACCTTTACAATACCGATTATTCCTCCCTCGGAGACACCAACACAGTGTGTGTGATTTTCAGAGAAGAAAAACTGGACCCCACATTGATGAAGGACCTGGCCCACTGAGACTAAAAAAAACTGGGTTCTAACTAGCTGGGAATTGAGTGTCTCTAAAAGTGCCCACCCTAGATACATATGTATAAATATATATGTGTGTGAGTGTGTGTATGTGTGTTTATTTTCTGTATGAGCAGATGCGTGTTTAGTCTTTGGTGAAAGAAAACAAAAGAGAAAATGGCGGAAGGCAAAGCAATTAGCTTGGAGGAAATCAAGAAGGAAAATGTCGACCTGGTAAGTTTTTCTTGATTGTGTTTTTGTTGTACATTTTGTACGTGTTCATGTTGTCACCATGCAGATTCTGAATCTTTTTGCAGCCACACTTGGGTTTTTTATTTTTGTGTGTTTAGACCTTTGATTTTTTGTTTTCAGATTAAATGCTAAATGTTTCTCTTAATCCATTATGTGTCATTTATCCTAATTTAGTTGATAAATTGAGACAGATCTTAGGTTTGATATTTTTAAAATTTTTTTTTATTATGCATGCATGCATGAGTGCAAGTTTTTATTTGCACCTTGGGTTTCATGGCAGATGCAGTTGATTAATCATTAGATGCTTGTTTTTTATAATCCTGGAATCATAATTATAAATGTTAAGGATTAAAATTATATTATGATGAGAAGAAGACTATGGACTTTGTTTGATGGCTGAGAAAATGCTGAAAATTGAAGAGAAGAAGACTTTGCCTTCCTATGTATTGCAGGAGCGCATTCCAGTTCAGGAAGTGTTCGAACAATTGAATTGCACAAAAGAGGGTTTGTCAAGCGATGAAGGGCAGAAGAGGCTTCAGATCTTCGGGCCAAACAAGCTCGAAGAAAAGAAGGTACTTCTCAAGAAATACTCGAGTATACTTTTGTCCCTAATGTTAGTTTTGAAAGGAAGAAAATTAATCTTGTGATTAATCATTGAATAGGATAACAAAGTGCTCAAGTTCTTGGGTTTTATGTGGAATCCCCTATCGTGGGTGATGGAGGCTGCTGCAATCATGGCCATTGCCTTGGCAAATGGAGGGGTACCATCTCTCTCTCTCTCTCTCTCTCTCTCTCTCTCTCTCTCTCTCTCATATTTTCGTGATTCTAATGAACCATGCAGGGAAGACCACCAGACTGGCAGGACTTTGTCGGAATTACTGCTCTCTTGATCATCAACTCTACCATAAGCTTTATCGAAGAAAACAATGCAGGAAATGCTGCAGCGGCATTGATGGCCGGTCTTGCACCGAAAACAAAGGTGACCATTAGTAATGGTTACATCATGTATAGAAACAACGAAAATGGGATTTTTATATATGCTTGTTTGATTGTAGGTTCTGAGAGATGGAAGATGGAATGAGCTAGAAGCTGCAATCTTGGTACCAGGAGATGTGGTCAGTATTAAGTTGGGAGATATTGTCCCAGCAGATGCTCGTCTCTTGGAAGGAGATCCTCTAAAGATCGATCAGTCTGCCCTCACTGGTGAATCTCTCCCCGTGACAAGATACCCTGGCGATGAAGTTTTCTCTGGCTCCACCGTCAAGCAAGGTGAGATTGAGGCAGTTGTAATTGCCACCGGTGTTCATACCTTCTTTGGGAAGGCTGCTCACCTTGTTGACAGCACCAACCAAGTAGGCCACTTCCAAAAGGTATTAGACATTTGTCTGAAGCTACAAGTATTAACTTCACGTACGAGCATTTAGTCCTTTCAATATTTTTCTGTGCTTCATTTCCTTATATGCACTTCTCATTGATCAGGTTTTGACTGCCATTGGAAACTTCTGCATATGCTCCATTGGTGTGGGAATTGTTATTGAGGTAATAGTCATGTATCCAATTCAGCACCGGGCGTACAGAGATGGAATTGACAATCTCCTGGTGCTTCTCATTGGAGGCATTCCAATTGCTATGCCAACGGTGTTGTCAGTTACGATGGCAATTGGTTCCCACCGCCTCTCGACACAAGGTGCCATCACCAAGAGGATGACAGCCATTGAGGAGATGGCTGGAATGGATGTCCTCTGCAGTGATAAGACTGGGACTCTTACTCTCAACAAGCTTACAGTTGACAAGACCATGGTTGAGGTGATTATGGCCGTTCAATTGATTTACTATTCATCAAATTTGTTTTATGATGTGAAGAAAAGAGAAAAAGAGAAAAAAATCAAGAACCTAGACTATTATTCCATTGCTTGAGGAAATGTCATTAATGGAATTTATTTTGATTTTCAGGTGTTTGTAAAGGATGTGGACAAGGATGGTCTAATTCTGCTCGGAGCCAGGGCTTCCAGGGTTGAGAATCAGGACGCCATTGACACCTGCATCGTAGGAATGCTGGGAGACCCCAAGGAGGTATATCCCAGTCCAATTCCTTTATGTACTTGCATTTGTAGCATAAACTATTTCTTCGTGTTTTGACAGCGAATGATTAATTTAACCATCTTAATGTACGCACTATTGTTTGTGTTGCAGGCCAGGGAAGGAATAAATGAGGTCCATTTCTTGCCCTTTAATCCAGTGGAAAAGCGTACCGCCATAACATACATCGATCCTGAAGGGAATTGGCATCGGGTTAGCAAAGGTGCACCAGAGCAGATCATTGAGCTTTGCAACCTAAAGGGTGATGCTGAGAAGAAAGCACATGCTATCATTGGCAAGTTTGCAGATCGCGGCCTTCGTTCCCTTGCTGTTGCTAGACAGGTGAGTTTTGAGCATTGTTCCTCTGAATTATAATTTGATGAGGATGGTTTCATATAACTGAAGTTGTTTTCTTCATAAATTGTTTGCCTTTAGACCGTGCCGGAAAAAACCAAAGAGAGTGCTGGAACACCATGGCAGTTTGTGGGTCTCTTGCCTCTCTTTGATCCTCCAAGGCATGATAGTGCAGAGACCATTCGCCGAGCCCTTAATCTTGGTGTCAATGTCAAGATGATTACTGGTGATCAGCTTGCCATTGGCAAAGAGACCGGTCGCAGACTTGGCATGGGCACCAACATGTATCCTTCTTCTTCCCTCCTTGGTGACACAAAGGACGAGTCGATTGCTAGCCTCCCTATTGATGAGCTTATCGAAAAGGCTGATGGCTTTGCCGGTGTCTTCCCAGGTAACCAGACTAAACCCTTCATGCAAGTAAGTTTGTTTCCGAAAATTCCAAGATTTTGTCTAGTAAAACTAAATAATGAGATACCATGCAGAACATAAGTATGAAATTGTCAAGAGGCTGCAAGACAGGAAGCATATTTGTGGGATGACTGGAGATGGTGTGAATGATGCCCCAGCTCTAAAGAGGGCAGACATTGGAATTGCAGTGGATGATGCAACTGATGCAGCTCGCAGCGCATCCGACATTGTCCTGACCGAACCTGGGTTGTCTGTGATCATCAGTGCTGTGTTGACGAGCAGAGCCATCTTCCAGAGGATGAAGAATTACACCATCTATGCCGTTTCCATAACAATCCGTGTTGTGCTAGGTTTTATGCTCCTTGCTCTCATCTGGAAGTTTGATTTCTCGCCTTTCATGGTTCTGGTTATCGCCATACTCAATGACGGAACAATCATGACTATTTCTAAAGATAGGGTGAAGCCATCTCCTCTTCCAGATTCATGGAAGCTAAAGGAGATCTTCGCGACTGGCGTAGTCCTTGGCACCTACATGGCTGTCATGACTGTTGTTTTCTTCTGGGCTGCTCATGGCTCTGACTTTTTCACGGTAAGCAAAATTCCTAAAATCAACTAAAGCAAAAGTCTTTTGTGGATCAATATTATTGCAAATATACTTACACTAAAAACTTGTAGGAAAAATTTGGGGTAAGATCTATCAGGGGAAACTTTCCTGAGCTTACAGCAGCTATCTACCTTCAAGTGAGTATTATTAGTCAGGCACTTATCTTTGTTACTCGATCGCGAAGCTGGTCTTATGTCGAACGCCCCGGTTTCTTTCTCTTGGGAGCCTTTGTCATAGCACAGCTGGTAAGTTTCGACAAGTTTACGGTTGTTGATAATATCTAATATTTTTTCTTTCATATTTTCAAGAGAAAACTACTAATTTCCTCTTGCTGTTATATTTTATCAAGATTGCTACCATAATTGCTGTTTATGCTAACTGGGGCTTTGCAAGAATCCATGGCATTGGATGGGGATGGGCAGGAGTTATCTGGCTCTACAGCCTTATCACCTACGTACCGTTGGACATTCTCAAGTTCATCATTCGATACGTGTTGAGCGGCAAGGCCTGGGATAATGTACTTGAGAGAAAGGTATGTTTGATAAAATCTGATGCTTAAAACAATATCTTTTCATCCTCGTATCCTAAATGTTTGATTCTTTCATATTGGTATTCAGACTGCTTTCACAACAAAGAAGGATTACGGAAAGGGAGAGAGGGAGGCGCAATGGGCTACCGCTCAGCGAACCCTCCACGGTCTGCAGCCTCCTGAGACATCTGAGCTCTTCAATGACAAGAACAACTACAGAGAGTTGTCTGAAATTGCCGAACAGGCCAAGAGGCGAGCTGAAGTTGCTAGGTAATTATACAACCTTAAGCTGGTTTTTACCCTCTTTTCTGTAACACAAACCGAAATATTTCAATAGATCTTATGTTCCTACCATTCTTGTGCTTGTTTGCTTTCCAGGTTGAGGGAGCTTCACACACTCAAGGGGCACGTCGAGTCGGTGGTGAAGCTTAAAGGACTGGACATTGACACCATTCAACAACACTACACTGTTTAAGTGAGTGGCAAGACGGAAGACAACTAGCGCATTAGCATGGGAATCCAGTGTTCATCCTTAAAAAAAAAAAAACCAACAAAAACCAAGGAAAAAAATTGCTGTTATTTGTCATTGACTTTGTAGGAGGATGACGGGGTTGGGAATAATCCAACGGGGGAGTTGTTTTAGACAACCTAAGGTTGGAATCGGTTATATTAGAAGGTTGAATCTTGTATTCTCTATGAATTAAATAATTAGTTCATTTCAATGATAATTTGCTATTTTTCACTTCTACCATTTGAACAACAATATTTCTGTCAGAATAGAAGTATATAATTATAGCAACTCAAGGTCTCGAGCCCTTTTGAGCACCTCTCGAACCTCTCTCAAGTAAGAACACTTGTGCCTCCTTTGAGTGGTTAAAATTCTAAAAATTAAAAAAGAGAGAGAATTCTTTGGCATGTTTAAAATTTGGCTACAATTGAGTCTCGCAGCCAAATCGATTCACTCTAGGTTTGTGCTAAAGTACTTGTTAGTGTAGAAGATTCTGTATAGGTTTTATGTGGACTAGGTTATGTAAATCCTTGTGCTGCCAAGTTTTTCTTGTACTCCAAGTAACTTTACTAGTATATATTTGTAATCTTGTGAATCAATGAAAATAAAGAACTTATAATTATAATTGGTATCACTTGTTTACGTTTCCCCGTCCTGGTAAAACCATAGCCTCCTTGCCGTGCTCCCATCCTCCACTTTTCTCAAATCCTTGCCATGACTCTCCCTTCCCCATGGCCACCAACGCCTCTTCATCCTCTACTCCTACTGGCTCCTCTCTGTCTGGTCTCAATGCTGCCCACTTTCTGAAACTCAAGGACTCCAACTATGAAGCCCGTTTCTTCTCGGGCATAATTTATTTTGGCTATGTTAATGGCTCTTTCCCAACTCCTGCTGCTGACAAGGAACTTGCTAAACCGAATCCTTAGTTTGCTGCTAGGTTTCTGTTTGGACCCAAATTTATATTATTGGGCCGAGTCTAAGTTTGTTCTCGACCCAGTATTCTTCCAGAAATATTATGGGCCGTCCAGTCGCCATAGGCCGCCAAGTCAGGTTGGCCGAGTCCTATTGGGAGGAGGAGTGATTTGGATAAAGGCAAGGAGGTCGAATCTTGGTACAATAAAGAGTCTCGACAGGATGAGGACGTTGACAACCTGGAAATGAATGCGACTTGATAGGAGACTAGGTTCAAAGTCCTGATAGAAGTGGGATTGGTCGAGATAGGGACGGGTCAGAATAAGGAGTCTTATTCCGAGAAGGATTCTAACTCAGCTATGAAGAGGTCCGCCCCTATAAATATAAGACTCAGTATATCATTCAGCTCTCTCCAATTCAACACACAAATCTGCCCTGCGCAAACCCTCGCTCTACGCGAAACCTCTTAACAACCTTGAGATTCTTATTTTCCTTTTCGCCAACATATCTTCAGTTTGGATAAACAGCACTGTGAAGGCAACCGGTGGTATCTTCAGTTTGGATAAACAGCACTATCACCGTAGAATCAGCCGACCGCGGAGCACCTTCAGTTTGGATAAACAGCACTGTGAAGGGGCCGACTGGTTATCTATCCAAGTCTCGGTCGAGAAGGATTTTCGAATCCTTATTGGCAGAGGTCATCTCATCAGCCTTCTCGACGAAGTGAGGTGAAACTAGGTTGCTACATTCGGCACATTAACAGCCGAATTTGATATTGAACTTCACAGAACTAGCAGCCTTGTCTTCAGGCTCTAGAACCTGAAGGCCAAGTCGAGTTCCTTCCTCGGCCGCAATCGCCAGATGCAGAAGTCAGCCGTGCGCTCAACGCAACATCAACAAATTTTACTCCTCGGCCGACTAGTTGGCACGCCCCGCATACAACCGAAAGACATAGTTAGCTCATAGATTACTTGGCCTGCGCGCCACGTGGGCTTGGTAGTTTTTAGGGTCAACATTTTGGCACGCCCGGTGGGACCAAGTGCTAAAACTACGAAGTTCACATGATAGATCAAGATGTCGATCCGGCTCCATTTAGCCGATTGCACGAGCTCCTAGAGGAATTGAAAA
Organism: Heteromeles arbutifolia; assembly: GCA_024362995.1. Lineage (NCBI taxonomy): Eukaryota > Viridiplantae > Streptophyta > Magnoliopsida > Rosales > Rosaceae > Heteromeles > Heteromeles arbutifolia. Next base: position 24,546,174 of record JANCRC010000012.1, read on the forward strand.
AACACAATGAGGAAAGTAAAAGATCTTTGGAAGTGGAAAAAGTTCTTCGTGGCCATAAAGAGATGCAAAAGTCATTCGCTTACATGTTGAGAATAAAAGCTCCTGTTACCCTGCAAGAGCAATGGGTAAACGAAGACAGGGCTCGGTTTAATGCCCGGCTAGATGACGATCGTTTTCCTTACGTTTCTGATTACAGATCAATTCCATTTGAAAAATGGTTAAGTCCAAAGGCCGAGGGGTAATTTTTCGCTTCGGCCACAAACAACATTCGGCCTAAGAAAATTGTCGAGACGGCCGAAGAAGAACCTAGGCCACCTGTTTTGTCGGTTGAGACTGAAAGTTTGGTAGGCCTAGAGGAAAATGTTCAAGTTCTGAGTTAAAAATTGACTCAGAAAATGATTTGTCAGAGTGTTCCAATGACGAACAAGACCGATATACGGCTTCAATGGTCTTAGACGCCAAAACCACGCCAATTGATATGATTATTGGTGATAAAGCCGATATGGATAAATCCCGTTCGGCTAAGTTGTTTGAATTAAAAGCCGAAATTGGCGAAATTATTATGCCTGGAGGGCATAATTGTTCAACACATTCGGCGACCAATGATAAAGAATCTTTCGTCAAGCCGAACATATTTGGAGATGATTTTTTATTCGGCTCAAATTTGATTGACTGTGTTGATATACAAAGATCTTGGCTAGGAATAAAGCATCGTTGGCCTCCTCCTCATTATGGTTCGACCATTTTCGTTTTCGTCTGCTAAAATATATATATATATATGTAAATAAATTATTTTCTCGACCATTCGGCTTTATGGGCCGACACTTGAGAAAATAAGGGGGGCAACAACATGGCCGAACTATGGCATGCTCGGTTTGGCAAGATTTTGGCCGAACTATGGCGTGCTCGGTTTAAAAAGTTGTTCTTTAGTTTAGCCGAGACAATTTTGGTCCACGGAATGGAATTTTAATGCCGAATACATTTCTATTCGGCAATGGGTTCTTTGTAATCCTCAATCACATGATTAGGCCGACTAGTCTTTGAGAGACTACTTTCGGTTGAAACCCGCAACTCAAAGGCGTTACGGCAGGTTCCTCTCGGCCCAATAAGTAGACGATTGAAGCACTTATAAGGTTTTTTGGCGGGAAAATATATACCGAGTCATTCGGCCTGCAGTAGATATATATGCATGTAATGAAAAAGTGTGGGTAATGTGTGCTGCCATGATTGCTGCTTTGCTGACTTTGATGGATGACAGGCCGAGTTGGCAATAATGGTTTGTCTCGGCCCCCTAATTTTGACTCACCAAATTTTTCTCGACCTTGTCAGTCGATAGCTGGGACAGGTTTTTATTGGTTACGAACAATTAATTTCCTTAACCATTCGGCTTATGGGCTGAAGTTCAAGCAAACTAGGGGGGCAATGTTTGGACCCAAATTTATATTATTGGGCCGAGTCTAAGTTTGTTCTCGACCCAGTATTCTTCCAGAAATATTATGGGCCGTCCAGTCGCCATAGGCCGCTAAGTCAGGTTGGCCGAGTCCTATTAGGAGGATGAGTGATTTGGATAAAGGCAAGAAGGTCGAATCTTGGTACAATAAGGAGTCTTGGCAGGATGAGGATGCTGACAACCTGGAAATGAATGCGACTTGATAGGAGACTAGGTTCAAAGTCCTGATAGAAGTGAGATTGGTCGAGATAGGGACGGGTCAGAATAAGGAGTCTTATTCCGAGAAGGATTCTAACTCAGCTATGAAGAGGTCGGCCCCTATATATACAAGACTCAGTATATCATTCAGCTCTCTCCAATTCAACACACAAATCTGCCCTCTCAACAACCTTGAGATTTTTATTTTCCTTTTCGCCAACATATCTTCAGTTTGGATAAACAGCAATGTGAAGGCAACCGGTGGTATCTTCAGTTTGGATAAACAGGACTATCGCTGTAGAATCAGCCGACCGCAGAGCACCTTCAGTTTGGGTAAACAACACTGCGAAGAGGACGACTGGTTATCTATCCAAGTCTCGGTCGAGAAGGATTTTTGAATTCTTATTGGCAGAGGTCATCTCATCAGCCTTCTCGGCGAAGTGAGGTGTTACTAGGTTACTACATACGGCACATTGACAGTCGAATTTGATATTGAACTTCGCAGAACTAGTAGCCTTGTCTTCAGGCTCTAGAACCCGAAAGCCGAGTCGAGTTCCTTCCTCGGCCGCAATCACCAGATGCAGAAGTCAACCTCGCGCTCAACGTAACATCAACAAATTTTACTCCTTGGCCGAGCTCGGCCGACGAGTTGGCACCCCCCGCATACAACCGAAGGACGTAGTTAGCTCATAGATTACTCGGCCTGCGCGCAACGTAGGCTTGGTAGTTTTTAAGGTCAACAGTTTCAATAGGATCAATTGGTGGTCAATTATCTGACTTCCACCCTCTCTAAGCCTATTTTGTCACTCACCGTTGGAATAACTTCTTCTCAAGCAATATGTCGTCTTCATGCACACTTATCTCAGGCCTCCATGGCCAATGCCACCAATATCTGTTTTCAACTATTGGCACTTACAAAAGGCTCTCGCTCTATCTCGAATTTCCTCTATCAGGCTCAGTCTATTGCCGAATCTCTTGCTGCAATTAATTAACCTGTTTCTAACGCTGATTTGGTCACCTTTGTTCTTAAGGGTCTTGGTTTGGAAGATTCTATGCTTGTTACTGCATTTTTAAATTTTCTTCCTCTGCCGGAATGTCCCAATTTACGATCTTGTATATTGACCTTTGAAGCCCAATCTCAACTTGACAGAGCAACACAAACTCTGCTTGCTGCCGCACCAGGCTTTCCCATTCCTGCCCAGCATGCGCCGCCAGCCTACATGCCTCCCCAAGGCTAGCAGGCCCACCTGCCTCTACCTGTCCCGTAGTAGTAGCATACCGCTGCTTACCAAGCTGAAGGCCTAGACCTGCATCATTAGCTTATCTAGCAACAACGTCCACACAATCATGGCCATGAGGGTATTAATCAATGCTGCCATGGCTGGGGCAGATGTGGTCATGGTGGCTACCGTGGTGGTGGCCATGGGGTTAGGAACCCAACCAATGAGGTTTTCATCCTCCTAATCAACAAGGTATTCTTAGTGTTCCTCCTGGTTTTTGGTGCAATTTTTGTAACTCTCTAGGTCATCATGCTCCTATGTGCCCACAATGTTCCGCTCCTCATTTTGCAGCTTATCATGCCTTCCCACTTGGTGCTGTTAATGATCTTACCTGGTACTTTGATAAAGGTGCCACTCACCACATGACCAACGATGGTGCTGCCTTCCATGACCTTGCTCCCTATAATGGTAAATATTTTGTTGTTGTTGGTAACATGACATCTCTCTCTATCACTCACACTGGCTCTATCCCTCTTACTTTAGGTTCTCGTCTGTTTAAATTAAATAATGTCCTCTATGTTCCTTCTCTTAAGAAAAATCTTCTTTTTGCCTCTCAGTTTACTAAAGATAATTCTACTATTGTTATTATTCATCCATTTGGTCAAGCAAACTCTGATTTTAACACTGGTTCTTCGTTGTTTCATGGCCACTGTGAGGGTTATCTTTACCTTATGTCACCATGCCTTCCATGCTGCCACTTCCTCCTTGTGGCACTCCCATCTTAGTCATCCGTCGCCCGAAGTTTTATCTAAGTTGTCTTTAGGATCTATGACTGAGTTAAATAAGGTGTTTTGTAAACATTATGCTCTATCTAAGGCGCTTAAATTACCTTTTACATCTAATAATATTGTTGCTCAGTTTCCCTTCTATTTATTTTATTTGGATGTCTGGATGTCTTTTATTCCATCTATTTCTGGCTTTCGCAATTATGTTTTATTTACGGATGATTCGTTACTTTTGGATTTTTCCTATGCAGGCCAAATCCGAGGTTTTTATGCACTTTGAATCCCTTTACAATATGGTGCGTAATATATTTAATTCCTTTATTAAATTTCTCCAATCCGATGGTAGTACAAAATATGTCAATAACTCATTTAAAACTTCTTTCACAAAGTTGGAATTGTCCATCGTGTCTTCATGTCCTCATACACTTGAACAAAAATGGTATTGTTGAACGTAAACACCATCATATCTCTACTATCACGCGTCTTCTTCTCCACATTGCCCACGCCTCACTCTCTCTTTGGGTCGAAGCTGGCTTCACCGCTGTCTTCATTATCAATTTACTCCCCTCCTTGGTCTTGGGTTGGTCTAGTCCGTACTTTTGTCTCTTTGGTCGTCATCCAAATTTATCCCCTTTTCGTACGTTTGGTTGTATGTGTTACCCACATATATGTGCTTATATTACTGACAAATTGGAACCTCATTCCAAAGAATGTGTTTTTGTAGGTTACAGCTTACAATAACAAAGGATACCGGTGTCTTGATCCTGAGACTAATCGGGTTTTTATTTCTTGCCATGTCACCTTTGACGAGTCCAATTTTCCATCCGCGAGCACTGCTGCCTTTGTAGCCCAGCCTAATTATGTTCCTATTCTATTTAAGCCTTCTCAAGTGTTGCAGACCCAGCCCATGCTCTCTCCCCCTGCGGCCCACTGTGACAGCCCGTCCCGAAATTTTATTCTCGATGATGTGAAATGACGTAAATACCCTTGAGTGATGGGTGTGTGTTTGTGTATTGGTTTAGTTTTAAGCCAATTATTTTATGCCCTAAATAATTGGAACCAATTATAACTAAGATTTCCATAGTTTGTAGTTGGTCACATTTGGACCACACACACATCACTTCTTTCTCTCTCAGTCCCGTACTCTCTCTCTCTCTCTCTCTCTCTCTCTTGTACGGATGAGACTCAAAACCCTTCGAAACTTGGCAAATCGAAGGAGATATAATGATTCGAAAAAACCCCAGTTTTCTGGCGTCGGTGACGGTCGCCAGAGGTTTGAGGAAGAAGACGACGGAATATTCCGTCAAGTTTGACGGAATATTCCAACGTCGTCAGTTAAAGTTGACGATTTCCATTAAGACATAACGGAATATTCTGACGAATATTCCTAACGCTGTTTGCTGTTCTGTTACACGTGCCAGGCACGTGGCCGCGCGTGGCCGGCACGTCTTGCCGTGCACTCACCGGCATGTGGCGGCGCGTGGGGCACTGAAAAATTATTTTAAAAATTTGGGGATGTACGTGAGGTTGTGTAGATCATGTTGTAATATTCATATACCCAATTTGAGCATTGTATGAGAAGTTATTACCTATTGTTGGTTATGTGCGTTAAATAACGTTTATTCAGTTATTTCGCATATAGGTGATACCTATCCAGAGGACGAACGCCATCAATCGAGGCTCGGGGGTTACAACCCTTCGACTTATCTGTGAGTGGGCTTTTGTTTTCTGTATATACCTATATAAATGAGATTTTTCCCAGAAAATCAATTTAAGTGAAATGTGATATGAAATGCCATGCAAAGTATATATGTATTTTGTTCATGCATTAGTAGTTGCATATAATGGTGATTGGTGCTGTGGACGCACAGGTAAGTATCAGGTGAGTATATATCGATGATAGAGAATGATTAATAAGAAATGATGTTTATGTTGAGATGTATTGAGAGCTCATAAACCTGCACCCCGGAGTTAGTGCTCCCGCCCAGAGTTAGGGGCACCGTTTTTCACGTGGATGTTCACCTCCCGCACCACACGCTTATCTTGGATCCAAGTTAGGTGCACAGTCCTATCTTATAGACCACTTTCAGTGGTTTCGACTCGTAGGTGACCCGCGAAGCGATTAGTGCACAGTCTTCATGTGATTGTAGCACTAGAGCGTACTAGTTACACCCAGTCCTGTCGTATAGACCACCTTGAGTGGGTTCGACTCGTGTGCAGGATATATATATGATGATGAGACTTGATGAGATTGATTATGAGCTATAGTTTCAGCCGAGCTGATGACTCGGTTGACATGTTTTCATCTATGATGAGTTTATTTCACCTGATATATTTGTTTGATTTGATGAGATATATTTGGCATGGCATATACCTTGCATATCACTACTTTTGGCATGATTTTGAATTTATGAGTTGAGATGAGTATATATGTATATATGTTATTTTTCTGGGAAATTATACAGGTTTTACGACGAGGGGTTAGAACCTTTGAAAAGAGAAAAGGTTTTGAAAAGATTTGTTTTTGCCCATTCACGCGTTTTGTTTTTAGCCCCTCCAGGTTCTAGGTAGCAGTGCTTTGGTGGTCATGAGGGATCCAACGGTGTTCTGACAGAATTCACAAAAGTAGGATTCACCTTCGGGTGTTATATCTTAGTCATTGTCCTTAACTGCAACTAGACGTTCTTATTGCTCTGAATGTGTATTTATACACTTAGACTCTCACTAGCATGTTATTTGGATAGTACGGTTAGTAGTTGGTTTTTATTTATTCGTATTTCTATTTATCTTATTAGCTTCCGCACTGTGCACATGGTTACGTTACTCTCACGTGACGGCCAGCATGCCCTCATTGGGACGGGGTGTGTCAGTTGGTATCAGAGCCTAGGTTGCAGTCCTGTATATCTTGAGAATTTCTTAGTGCCTTCTGTCAGAACTATACCACCTCCTAGAGAGCCACGTCGTTCAGATGAGCCTAGTTTCCCGATATAGCTTAGTTAAGGGAAACTATTGCTATTGTGATCCAGTCTATTATCCAAAGGACTTCTCTTGAGACTGTTTATAAGTTGAAGCTGAATCATTGTATGGGAAATGAAGAACCTGAGGGAACAGAGCGATGGCTCATTCATGTTGAAAAGACCTTTCATGTGATGCAAGTTAAGGGAATCTTCTTTTTATAAGGTGGGTCTAGACGACTACCTGGTTTCTGAGTATTGAATCTACATCCTGGTGGAGACAGTAGTCTTATACGATGTCACCGAAGGAAACAGCTGATTGAGAATTGTTTAAAGAGTTGTTTAAGAAAAGGTTTATTCCTCCGGCATATATTGATGGTAAGCAACAAGAGTTTACAAATTTGAGACAAGGAAAGATGACCAAGGTAAAGGTCAGTCATCTCAAGGACCTCGCAATACTCAGAGCTTCAAAGAAGTGAAGCTAGTTCTAGTCTTTCCAGCGGAGGTTTTAGTGCCATTGGTCAGAGGCGAGGTGGTAGATTTATTGGAGGTTCCAGATTCTAGAGGCAGGGAGATGCTGGTGGAAGAAATGTACCTTTGTGCCGTAGGTGCAATAATAGACACTTTGGAGAGTGTAGGTGAAAAAACAGAGGATGCTTTACATGTGGACAAATGGGACATAGAGCTGCAAATTGTCCCCAGAATCAGTAGATGCCCTAGCAGTCTTTTTTGCCACCACTAGCGCCGATTCAGCAGGTTCCTGGATTGCCGCCAGACAAAGATGTGGAGTTCACTATTGATTTGTCTCCAGGTATAGATCTTATATTATAGAATGGCTCTTGCAGAGTTGAGGGAATTGAAGGTTCAGTTGTAGGAATTGGTTGATAAAGGTTTCATTCAACCTAGTACGTTACTTTGTGGAGCCCCAGTTTTGTTTGTGAGGAAGAAAGACAGGACCTTAAGGCTATGCATTGATTATAGGCAATTGAATCGGTTAAGCATTAAAAACCGTTATCCATTGCCGCGCATTGACGATTTGTTTGATCAGCGTAGAGGTGACTGTGTGTTTTCCAAGATTGATTTAAGGTCTAGTTATTAACCGTTGAAGATCATCAGTGAGGATGTCCCTAAGATAACTTTCAGGACGCGTTATGGTCATTACGAGTTTTTGGTGATGCCATTCGGATTGACGAGTGCACCTGCAGCTTTCATGGGTTTGATGAATGAAGTATTCCAGGAATATCTCAATAGGTTTGTTATTGTTTTCATTGATGATATTCTGGTGTACTCTAAGTCGAAAGCAGATCGTGCTAGACATCTTAAATTGGTGTTGCAAAAATTAAGGGAACATCGGTTGTATGCCAAGTTTAGTAATTGCCAGTGTTGGTCGAATCAAGTGGCATTTCTAGGACATGTCGTATTTGCTCAAAGTATTCAAGTGGATCCTCAAAAGGTAGCAACGGTGGAGAATTGGGAACAACCACGAACCGTGACTGAGGTTTGGAGTTTTCTTAGCTTAGCAGGCTATTATAGACGGTTTATTAAGGATTTTTTAGTCTTTGCTTTGCCATTGACGAGATTGACGAGAAAAGAGGTTAAGTTTGAGTGGGATGAAATTGTGAGCAAAGTTTTCAGCAGTTGAAGTCTCATGAGATGAATTACCCAACTCATGATTTAGAATTAGCGACTATCATCTTTGCTTTGAAGTTATGGAGACATTATCTTTTTGGTGAGAAATGCAAGATTTTTACGGATCATAAGAGTCTCCATTATCTGTTTACTCAGAGGGATCTTAATCTTAGGCAACGAAAGTGGATTGAGTTGCTTAGTGATTATGATTGCACGACCTGGGTGACCGTGCAAATGTTGTGGCTGATGCACTTAGTAAGAAGACTCCAGTGAGAATTAATGTTTTGGATGGTTGTCATGTACCTCTTCTTACAGATTTGAGATCTACTGGAGTGGAACTTAGGGTGAAAGATCTAGAAGAAGCTTTATTGACTAATTTTCAAGTTAGGCCAATTTTGGTTGATTGTGTGCTTGAAGCTCAGGTGAATGATGAGGAATCTCAAGAAATAATTCAAGCTGTTGAGCGAGGTAAGAAGAAAGACTTCAGGATCAGAGAATCAGATGGCATGCTTATGCAAGAGAATAGAATGTATGTGGCAAATAATGAAGAATTAAAGAAAGAAATTTTGGATGAAGCATATTGTTCGGCTTATGCAATGCATCTAGGAGGAACTAAGATGTATCATACCATTCGACCATTTTATTATTGACCAGGTATGAAAAAAAAAAGGAAATTGCTGAGTATGTAAGTAGGTGGATCATTTGTCAGCAGGTTCAAGCGGAAAGAAAGAAGCCTTTTGGATTGACGCAATCACTTCCCGTTCCGCAGTGGAAATGGGAAAATATTACTATGGATTTTGTATGCAAGCTTCCTCGTACACTGAATGATTATGATGGTATTTGGGTGATAGTTGATCGGCTTACTAAATCAGCTCATTTGGTTCCAGTGAGGGAGAAGTATTCTTTAAGTCGATTAATTGGAAATTGTTTATAGCAAAGATTGTTAAGTACCATGGAGTTCCAGTGAGTATTGTATCGGGTCGTGATCCCAGGTTTACTCCTAAGTTAGGATAACGTTTCAGGAGACTTTGGAGGATATGCTGAGATCTTTAGTATTATAGTTTGGTGACGCTTGGCATAAGCGGTTGGATTTGATGGAATGTGCCTACAACGATAGTTTTCATTCGAACATTGGTATGGCACCAATTAAGACACTTTATGGCAGAGCTTGTCGTACACCCTTGTGTTGGTCAGAGGTTGGTGAAAGAGTGCTAGTGGGCCCTGAGATTGTGGAGGAGACTACTCAGAACGTTTAGGTAATTAAGTCTAACATGAAAGCTGCCCAGGATCGCCAAAAAAGCTTAGCAGACAGTCATGCCACTGACAGAGTGTATCAAGTTGATTATTGGGTATTTCTGAAGCTATCACTATGGAAATGAGTAGTAAGGTTCGGGAAGAAGGGTAAGCTGAGCCCTAGGTATATCAGACAGTACAAGATCATCGAACGAGAGGTGAAGTTGCTTATAGGCTTGAGTTACCTTCTGAACTGTCTAAGGTACATAATGTGTTTCATGTTTCGATGCTTCGACACTATGTCTCAGAACCGTCGCATGTGATACCTCCTGAACCATTGGAATTAACCTAGATTTGACGTATGATGAGGAACCAGTGACTATTCTGGATTGGAAAAAACAAAACGATCTGAGGAATAAAACAGTGCGCTTGGTAAAAGTTTTGTGGAGGAACCATTCAATGGAAAAAGCTACTTGGGAAACAGAGAAACGGATGAGAGAGATGTACCCAAGGTTGTTTTATGAGTACTAGTGGATGTTTTTGGTTATGTAAATTTTGAGGACGAAATTTTTATAAGGTGGGTAGATTGTGACAGCCCGTCCTGAAATTTTATTCTCGATGACGTGAAATGATGTAAATACCCTTGAGTGATGGGTGTGTGTTTGTGTATTGGTTTAGTTTTAGGCCAATTATTTTATGCCCTAAATAATTGGAACCAATTATAACTAAGATTTTCTTAGTTTGTAATTGGTTACATTTGGACCACACACACAACACTTCTCTCTCTCTCAGTCCCATACTCTCTCTCTATCTCTCAGAATCACTCTCTTTCTTCTCTCTTGTACGGACGAGACTCAAAACCCTTCGAAACTTGGCAGATCGACGGAGATATAACGATTAAAAAAATCCCTAGTTTTCCGGCACCGGCGACGGTCGCAGGAGGTTTGAGGAAGAAGACGACGGAATATTTCGTCAAGTCCGACGGAATATTCCAATGTCGTCAGTTAAAGTTAATGATTTTCGTTAAGACATAACAGAATATTCCGACGAATATTCCTAACGCCATTTGCTGTTCCGTTACATGTGCCAGGCACGTGGTTAGGCGTGGCCGGCGAGTCTTGCCGTGCACTTGCCGGCGCGTGGCGGTGCGTGGGGCACTGAAAAATTATTTTAAAAATTTGGGGATGTTCGTAAGGTTGTGTAGATCACGTTGGTATATTCATATACCCAATTTGAGCATTGTATGAGAAGTTATTACCTATTGTTGGTTATGTGCGTTAAATAACATTTATTCAGTTATTTCGCATATAGGTGATACCTATCCAGAAGACGAACGCCATCAATCGAGGCTCGGGGGTTACGACCCTTCGACTTATCTGTGAGTGGGCTTTTGTTTTCCGTATATACCTATATAAATGAGATTTTTCCCATAAAATCAATTTAAGTGAAATGTGATATGGAATGCCATGCAAAGTATATATGTATTTTGTTCATGCATTAGTAGTTGCATATAATGGTGAATAGTGTTGTGGATGCACAGGTAAGTATCAGGTGAGTATATATCGATGACAGAGAATGATTAATATGAAATGATATTTATGTTGAGATGTTAGTGCTCCCGCCCAGAGTTAGGGGCACAGTCTTTCACGTGGATGTTCACCTCCCGCACCACACGCTCATCTTGGATCCATGTTAGGTGCAAAGTCCTGTCGTATAGACCACTTTCAGTGGGTTCGACTCGTAGGTGACCCGCGATTACCGCACAGTCTTCACGTGATTGTAGCCCTAGAGCGTACTAGTTACACCCAGTCCTGTCGTATAGACCACCTTGAGTGGGTTTGACTCGTGTGCAGGATATATATATGATAATGAGATTTGATGAGATTGATTATGAGCTATGGTTTTAGCCGAGCTGATCACTCGGTTGACATGTTATCATCCATGATGAGTTTATTTCACCTGATATATTTATGTGATTTGATGAGATATATTTGGCATGGCATATACCTTGCATATCATTACTTTTGGCATGATTTTGAATTTATGAGTTGAGATGAGTATATATGTATATATGTTATTTTTCTGGGAAATTATACAGGTTTTACGGCGAGGGGTTAGAACCTTTGAAAAGAGAAAAGGTTTTGAAAAGATTTGTTTTTGCCCACTCACGCATTTTGTTTTTCGCCCCTCCAGGTTCTAGGTAGCAGTGCTTTGGTGGTCACGAGGGATCTAACGGTGTTCTGACAAAATTCACAAAAGTAGGATTCACCTTCGGGTGTTATATCTTAGTCATTGTCCTTAACTGCAACTAGACGTTCTTATTGCTTTGAATGTGTATTTATACACTTAGACTCTCACTAGCACGTTATTTGGATAGTACGGCTAGTAGTTGGTTTTTATTTATTCGTATTTCTATTTAACTTATTAGCTTCTGCACTGCGCACATGGATACGTCACTCTCAAGTGACGGCCAGTACGCCCTCCTTAGGACGGGGTGTGTCACCAACCCGTGCTTCCTACTGCTTCTGGGTCACTATCCACTCGGCATTTGGATCAGCACATGGTTCCTACCTCCTCTAGTCTATCCCTGCTCCTCTCCCAGGATTTAAGCTTCGCAGCAGGCCTACCTATCACCTTTGAGGCAATTCAACCCAGCGACTCGGCCAGTGGGTTTCAGCCCGTCTCCATTCCTTCGGCTGCTGCACTGCAACCCACTGTTTCCCAGGTCATGCCCCTTTCAGTGAATCCTATACACAATCGCTCCTGTACAGGCCATTCTAAGCCCAAGGATTTCACTGACGACAATGTCCACTATCCTCGTCCACACGCCCTTACTGTTTCTTTTTCGGATCTAGTTGAGCCCACTTGTTTTACTCAGGCTTCTTACCTTTTAGAATGTCGTTCTGATATGACTGAGGAACTTAATGTTTTATTTAAGAATAGTACGTGGTCCTTCGTTTCTCTTCATTCTTCTCATAACTTGGTTGCAAATGGGTCTTTCGCGTTAAACGTCATGCAGATGTTTCTATTGAGTGGTATAAAGCTCGACAGGTTTCTAAAGGCATTCATCAACAATGTGGATTGGATTATGATTGTGATGTTTAATCCTGTTGTCAAGCCTGCTACTATTTGCCTTGTTCTTAGTTTAGCAGTTACCTATGGATGGTCTATTCATTAATTAGATGTCAGGAATGCGTTTTTACATATGTTTGCAGGAAGATGTCTTTATGGTCCAACCGCGGGGATTTGTCAAACCTTAGTGCCCTCACCATTTTTGTAAACTGTACAAGGCCTTTTATGGTTTAAAGTAAGCTCCTCGTGCTTGGTTTCAATGCTTCAACACTTTTATCATCCGTTAGAGATTCGTAGAGATCTTGCCGACCCCTCTTTTTCACCTTCCACTGTGGTACGACTCATCTCATCTTATCATCCGACGATTTATGGATCTTTTGAGACATGAATTTGAGATTAAGAATCTTGGTCATCTTCACCATTTTCTGGGTATTGAGGTTCGTCCTCCTGCCGTTAGTGACACGCCCTGATCCTGATGTCCGTGGGACATTGGGATGGCCGTGTGCTGGTCGACACTCGAGGGTGTCGCAAGCCATTTAATGAATGCATATGCTGAGAACATGTGAAACATGCATGTAAATTTTGCATGAACTATGCAATGTAATATTCCAACATAAACCTTATAAAATAATATAATAATATTCAACTGCCAACAATGATAATGATAGTGATAATGCATGACATGTTCATAGCATACATCTAATTTAGAATACAAGCAGAATGTGATATTACAATGATGTCAAAGCAAAAAGGATGGCACGATGTCACTGGTAGGGGAATGCCTCGTAGCTCGGATCGTAGACCTCGTTCTTATGTCCTGAGGGGGTGCAAAACAAACATGAGTGAACCAAGTTGATATATAAGTAGTATTAACTTTAACGTACTAACCCCCGAAGTTTATGAAAACTAATAGCATATATGTGATAGGATATATAGTGTGCTAACTAGTGGTATCATAATTGCCTGAAGGCTCTCCATCATGTGCCTGTAGGAAGGACATACACCCATAGGCAGAACCTATGCCTGTAAGCAGAACATACACCCATAAGCAGGACCGTCACGTGCCTGTAAGCAGAACATATGCCCGTAGGCAGAACCATCGCTTGTAGGCAAGACATATGCTCGTAGGCAGAACAAACACCCGTGGGTAGAACATACACCCGTAGGCAGGACATACGCCCGTAGGCAGGACAATGACTACTAGATATGCACAAAAACATTGAATATAATCCTTCCAACATAAGTACATATATCTCAAAACATCTTCATAGTATATAGTCATCCATGATATATACTATAAAGAATGTAAAAACATGTTCATAAATAGTATATAGTCATCCATCATATATACTACAAAGAACATAAATTTGATAAAATATGGTATTCCAAAATATTCTCAGGAAAACATGATAATAATAAAGTGTAAATGTAATTTACTCATAAAACGTAACCATTAAATCATGCTTTTCATGTATGCATTTCTACTATTAAAATGTGCATTTTAGAAGGGGTCCACTCACAGATACTTCGTCGTCAAAGAGCCGTGCAAAATAGGAAGGACGGAAACACCGCTAATAGTCACATCTAAGCACATAAAGAGTACAATTAATAAAACTCTATCATAACGATTGAATTTCAGAAAACGGACGTTATAAATAGATTCAGGACGTTGACAAACCCCCACGCGCCGCCGTAAGGTGGACGCTCCGGGGGCCACGGGCCACTGTGGGTTATCAGAAAGTTGGCCGAAAAAGTCGCCGGTGCTGCCATGGACGGCCGCGCGTGTGCTCGATGCGCCGGCATCAGCTCGGCCTCACGCACGGCCTAGGTTCTGGGTTGTACCAGGTTTGGGCTTGGGTCTAAATGGTTTCTGGGCTTGGGTTCCTTGGGCTTAAGGCCCAAGTTTGCATGGCCCAAAGGCTTGGGGTCATTTGGGTTTTGGGTTGGACTTAGTGGGCTGGGTTTCAAACGGTTTGGGCTGAGGGTTTAACAAATGGGTTAGGCTTGGTAGCCCGGCCTAAAGCTTTGGGCTAGGGGACTTGGGTTTCCAAGTTTGGGTCATTTCGACCCGATTTCGACGGAAGGGAAGACTGGAGCTTATCGAGCTCCATTCAACGCTGTTACTTAACCTTAGGGTACGATTTAAGTACCAAAATGAAGTACAAGACAAGAGGAAGAGTTTTGTACCTAAATCACGTCGTGAGGTGGTCGAAGTCGGCCATATTTTAGCTCAAAAATCACATGGCTTGCCGGAGGAATTTTGCTGGGTTCCTGGGCTTCATGGAGGAGGAAGGAGAGAGAGACTCACATGGTGGGCGTGGTGGTGTCGCCGTGTATCAATTTGGTTGTGTGTGTAGATCGGGGTGAGGGAGAGAGAGAGTGAGTGAGTGAGCTGAGAGAGAGAATGCCTCGGGGAAGAGAAAAGAAAGGAAAGGGAGGGGGTTGCCACGTGGCAGCTAAAGAGAGGGAAAAAGTTATGAGGAAATCTTAAAAAGGATTCGGATTTGGTAGGGGATAAGGGGTAAAATAGTCATTTCATAAATTCGTCAAAATAAACATACACAATTTTGGGACGGGGCTTCACAATACCCCCCTTAAAAGAATTTCGTCCCCCGAAATTACAACCTCAAATAAATAAATACGAATACTGGCTCCTCATTAGTTCTTTCGTTTCCTATGTCGCTTCCTCGACTGCATGGTTCATCCACAACACTTTCACTAACGGGATGACTTTGTTCATCAGAGTTTGGTCCTGACGGTCGATGATCGCCACTGGTTCCTCAACATAACTCGTATCCTAATTCACTTCTAATGGTTCCGGCTGAATGACGTGAGAGGGATATGGTACATACTTCCGAAGCATGGAAACAATGAATACGTCGTGAATCTGCGACAGCTCTGGTGGTAGCTCCAACCTATAAGCAGCCGCACCAATTCTCTTAGTGATTCTGTAAGGACCAACATCGGGCTCAACCTCCCTCGTTTACCAAATCGAACCACGCCTTTCCAGGGAGAGAACTTCAAGAAGACAAAGTCACCGGTCTCATATTCACGATCCTTGGAATGTTGGTCCGTGATGCACTTCTGTTGATCTTGTGCCACCTTCATATTTCTCTTTATCAACTGGATGTTAGTATTAGTGGTGTCAACAATTTCTGGTCCCACTAACACCCGTTCATCGACCTCCGTCCAATATAACGGTGTTCGGCACGCCTTCCCATAGAGTGACTCTAACGGTGCCATGTCGATATTGGAGTGATAGTTGTTGTTGTAGGCAAACTTGATCAGAGGCAAATAGCTATCCCAACTACCCTTCCACTAGAGGACATACACTCTCAACATGTCCTCCAAAGTCTGAATTGTCTTCTTAGATTGACCATCGGTTTGTGGATGATAGACAGTGTTATACAACAGTTGAGTATCCGTGGCGTCGTTGAATGCTCTCCAAAATTTGGTGGTGAATCTTGGATCTCTGTCCGAAACAATGGTGACGAGTACACCATGGAGTTTGACAATATTATTGATTAACAATCATGCCAACTTCTCCAATGTGTAGGTCTATCGAACAGGTAAGAAATGAGCAGTCTTGGTGAGTCGATCCACTATCACCCAAATGCCATCATACCTCGACCGCGTGCTTGGCAAACCATACATGAAATCATGGTGATGTCTTCCCACTTCCACGCTAGTATAGGGAGATTCTGCATTAGCCCTTCAGGTCTCTGTCTGTCCGCCTTCACCTGCTGGAAAATAATGCATCTCTTTACATACTCTGCCACATCCCGTTTCATCCCATACCAATAGTAGAACGGACGGATGGTGTGATATAATTTGGTACTCCCCAGATGCATGGCACACGCTGAGATGTGAGCCTCATCTAGAATTTCCTTCTTCACCACTTCATTGTCCTTAGATACAAACAGCCTACTTCCCATCACCAAGGCTCCATCTCTCCGAATTTTTAAGTCTCGCCTAGAACCATTCCGCACCTGTTCCTTTAGGTCTGCACACTATTGGTCGAGCTCATGAGCTTTCCGAACCAAATCCACCAAAATTGGCCTAAATTGGAAGTGTGCTAACAAAGCTTACTGTGAATCTGGTGTCACGGTAACGCCGGTTTCTCGAAGAGAAAATAGTAGCAGAACATGGATTGCTCGAAGGAAGACAAGCTGTCCATAGGATTTCCGGCTAAATGCGTCCGCTACGACGTTGGCATGACCAGGATGAGACTCAATTGTGCAATCATGGTCACTAATGAGTTCCATGCACCTTCTCTGCCTCAAATTTTGCTCTTTCTGGGTGAAGACATACTTCAAACTTTTGTGATTAGTAAAGATACGGCACTTCTCGCCGTACAAGGAAATACAGCACTTCAACTCCGCTGGTGCCATTCGGTATGGTGCCAAGGAAATATGGTTGGTACTTAGAAGTAAATTAATGGTGAATTCGATTTCCCTCACAGGTGGTAACCCTAGCAAATCCTTCGAAAATACATCGGTGAATTCTTTCACTACTAGCACATCTCCAGCACACAGAGAAAGTTCATCCCTCGTGACTACGTGGGCTAAGAATCCCACACAACCCTTTTGTAATAACTTAGCCGTCTGGATGGTAGAAATAATACTATTTGGAAGGATCCATCGCTCACCCTGAAACGTGATCGCTAGTCGTCCATGCCGATTAAATGTCATAAATTTCTCCGTACATTCGACATAGGCATTGTGCCTAGTCAACCAATCCATTCCCAAGATGACATCGAACTCCACACGTTTGAAGGGAATCAAATTAGCCTCCAAGATTTCCCCTTCAACAATAACTGGGCAATCTTTAAACTCCCACTGTGCACATAATAGATCTCCAGGTGGTAATTGGATGAACATATCAAATTCGAGCGATGTAGGTTGCGAGTTTACAACCCGTGCAAATGGCGAGGATATAAATGAATAAGTGGCACCTAAATTAATCAAAACACGAGCCTAATTACCACAAACAAGCAAAGTACCAGTAATAACTCTAGGGTCCTGCTCTACCTCCTGCTGAGTCATGGCGTTGATATGCCCATGGACTTAACGTCCCGAACCATTGTTACGGCAGCCTCAAGTCCTAGGACCCTGGCTATTGCGGCCTGGTCGGTTCCCCTGAGTACGGCTACCTGAAGCTGCTCCAGAAAACTGTTGCTGTCTTTGAGTAGTGACCTGAGTACTCTGGTTGTTACTGCCACCATAACTTTGAGTAGTCGAATAATTACCCCACCGTAACTCGAAATACTCGGGTTATTTCTCCCACATTAACTTGAACTAGAAGCAAAATCATCAAATGAAGGTTGAGTACCGCAATTTCAGGCTATGTGTCCAAAGCCGCCACACCTGTAACACTCGATCGATTAGCCGTACTAGGATTATAGTGGCTGAAAGATCGCCTCGCCGACTCACTGTTTAAGCCCTCACTAGATGATCCCAAACCCTGATCCTGTCGCTTGAACGATTGAAAATGTTTAGGGCCGAAAGAATTAGAAGAATTAGAAGAAGTAGAAGGCTCCCTCATACTTCGGGATCGGAATCCACGACCCTGCTGATTATGGTTCCGAGGTTGATTCTGGCTCCGAGGTTGATTCTGATTAAGTCTGTTCCACCTTGTTTGTTCTATTCTCAAAGCCGCCTCAATCATTTCCTCGTAGGAGACATGCCTTTGTGGGGCCAGAAGCTCACAAAAGTCCTGGTTCATAGCAATCTGCAGCTGAATCATCATCGCCCGTTGGTTCCCATAAGTTCCCTCATGGTGCCTCTCCAATCGTCGAAAATCTAGAAATTCATGTCTCTTCCTCAGTTGATACTCAGGACTCATAAAGTGTTTGCTGAAAAGTGTCCTGAATGTAGCCCAAGTCATCATAGAGTTACGGGGGCGAGATCCCATCATTGATTTCCACCAATATCTCACATTCGCCTAAAGGAAATAACCAGCGATATTCGCCCATTCATACGATGGGCATCTCATACTCTTCAGGGTGTCCTCCATCTTTTTTAACCAATCCTTAGCCTCTTCACAGGCTCCAACTACATTAAGTTCCATAACACCGTTGCTATGAGCAATCTCCATATATGTACGACTCGGCCTGTTATTACCAGGAAAGGCATTTCGTAGCACGGAGGTTAACTACTGAATTCCTCCCATTAGACCAGAATGAGGTCATCGAGGTACATTTCCACCAGCCAGATCCATGATTTTGATAAGAAGCAAACAAGATTTAGAAGAACGAAGGATTATGGCTACAAGAAAGCTTATGATTAACAAATGGAAGAATGAAGTCCTAAGTATGCTCTGATAACAATCTAACACGCCCCGATCCCGACACCCGAGGGTGACGCAAGCTATTTAATGAATGCAATGCTGATAACATGTGAAACATGCATGTACATTTCGCGCGAACTACGCAATGTAATATTCCAACATAAACCTTATAAAATAATATAATAATATTCAACTGCCAACAATGATAATGATAGTAATAATGCATGACATGTTTAGAGCATACATGTAATTTAGAATACAAGTGAAATGTGCTACTACAATGATGTCAAAGCAGAAGGGATGGTACGATGTCACTGGTAGGGGAATGCCTCGTAGTTTTGATGTGGTAGAAACTAACACACAAATTAAACCCTATAAATTATGCAATCGTAGTATGAGTAAGTAGGGATCGTTCTATTTCGGGGATTAGAAGGGATGCTAATCAACACAAACTAAACTTATCAAAACTGAAAACTATGTTAAACTAACATCAAAACAATGACTGGGGGGATTTTGGACGAATTTACCTAAAACAAAAGTAAAGAGCAACAAGTAAATTAAGTTGTGAATAAAATATGGGAGAAAGGATAGCTAAATGATTCTTCTCCACACATGAATCATATGCGTACAAATCGATTTCCAGTTATTCTTCCTATAAACCATGAATGACAATGCCCCAAATTAACTGTGAACAACACTAATTAACTCTCAGATTTTCCTAAGTTCATTGAATTTGACTTAGCAATGCAACCAAATTATTCTTCTCAAGTTCCCTAACTATGAAAAGCATGATAGAGATACATCTTGAAGATCATTAAGTTCTGTGAAAATCATAAGCATTGACAAAGCATTCGTAACTATGAAAAGCATGATACTCCTGCCAAGGATTTACTTAACTCAATCATGACTAGTGACCTTTACTACTTGCAAATATAAGTTCATAACGGTTAGGTGAAATTCCCTTATATTCTAGCATCAAATCCCTGCATGCAAACTAAGTGTGCACCCTTAATAAACATACAAGAATAAGTTCTCTACAAAGCAGATAAGTAATTCACATTCATGTTTTATGCAACAATAACTGGATGTAATCAATTTATATAAAACATATGACCATGGCTTCGAATTCACCTCTAGCTAAAAAGAAACTTAGTTACACATGTTCATCATAACTGAAAAGCAATATAATATAAGCATTGAAGCTTAAAACAAAGATCGAAATAACTCAGAAAACTCCAACGACTTCAATGGATGATTGCAGGTTGCGGCACTCTCTCATCTTGATGCGAATTAAATCAACACACAAATTAAACCCTTTTTTTTACCATTGTAGTATATATGCAGGTAGGGATCGTTCTAGGCCGGGGATTAGGAGGGATTGCTAATCTATGCAAAACTGACTTTAAAACACTAAACAAGACTAAAAAACACAAAACTAGGCTAAAGACACTTAACTAGACTCAAATAACTCAAAATTGACTAGAATGACTCAAAACAACTAAAATGACTCAAAACAGCACAAAACAAGCTAATCGAATCAAAACAGACACTAAGAATGATTTTGGATGAAAATTGGTTTTATCTTGACTCAAAACACTTAAAAACACAAAGTTTGACAGATTTTAACTAGTTTGACAATCCAAAGTAAAAGGGGGTTTGGTTTTGACGAATTTGAAAACTAACAAAGTGAATTGCAAAAACTTAAGACAAGGCACGAAATTGGGTTGTTTCAATGGATGATAGGCTAGCTAGAGGGTTCTTCTCCACACATAACACACTTGCATACAAATCGATTTCCAGTTGTTGCTTTCAATAAACCATGAATCTCAACGCCCCAAGTTAACCGTGAAAGCGCATGCATTAACCCTCAGATTTTCCTTATATCATTTTATTGGACGGAAATAGCGCATCGCAATCAAATTATTCTTCAAAAGTCCCCTACATGAAAGCGCATAATAGAGATACAATCAAAGATCATTAAGCTCTATGAAAATCATAAGCATTGACAAGGCATTCGTAACTATGAAAGCGCATGATACTCCTGCCAGGAATCTACTTAACACGATTGTGACTAGCAACCTTTACCACTTGTGAATATAAGTTCATAATGATTAGGTGAAACTCCCTTATATTCTAGCATCATATTTATGCATGGAAATTAAGTGTGCACCCTCAACCCACATACACAAACAAGCTTTAATTCAAACAATTATGTAAATTGAATTCACAACTTATGAAATCACAACTGGATGTAATCAATTCATATTGCAAGTATACTCATGGTTTCGAATTCCCCCCTAGCTAAGAGGGGTTTAGTTCCTCATGTTCGCAAAACAAAGATAAACAAACTTAAACATTGAAAAACAAAAGATTGAAAACACCAAGAAACGTTCTAGCAATCCAACTTGAAAGGCAAGCACGTCTAAGGGCCTTCCTTCTTCTTCTTTGCTGCGGCACAAGGGTTGGTGATGAGTTTTGGATGTGAGTTGTATCGAGGAATGGCTGAAAGTATGAATGGTAGTGAATGGATTGATATGTTGTGCGGCAAGGCTTTTAAACTTAATAAGGGAAGGTAATCAAAGCCCTAATTAATTTTGGAGAGAAATTCCTTAAAGAATAAGGGTAATTAAAATCAGAATCCCAGAGGAAAAGGGTAAGGAAGGTGCGGGAGAGGGTTAAGGTGCGGGAGAGGGTTTTAAGGAAAGGGAATGTGACTTGCAACACAAAATAGGAAAAGAAAGGATCCCCCTTGTGCGGCAAGGAAGGGAAAGGACTTAGGGTGGTGCGGCATCCCTTTGTGGTGGGATTAGGACTTCTAGAACCTTTCATTAAGTGTCCTAAATTAATTTGAATCCTCCTTGCAGCTGGAAATTAGGTAAATTCGGATTAGGACCAAATCAGGAAACTTGGCTAACATTCCTTCTTCTAAACTGATTCATTTCTTCAAAATATTTGACTTAAGTCTTCAAGCACATTCCTAATCCTTCTTGAACATCAATTTCGTCCATTGACCTTGTTCCAAGCATATGCTATCCATTCCAAGCCCGAAATTGCTCCAAAAGGCACCAACATGCACTTTCTTGCCACTTTAGCCCTTTGGACCTAGAAACACACGAAAATAGCTTGGAAAACTAAAATAACTAAGAACTAACAACAAAAATGCAAGAAAACACTAAGCCACAGAAATATGCTCCTATCAAATTCCCCCACACTTAGCTTTTGCTAGTCCTCGAGCAAAACAAAACAAACAAAACACAATCTAATCCTTCCAACATTTACCTCAGGGATTTCCAATGAACATGACATATTAAAAATCATCACTTGCACAGATTTTGGTCATCCTTACACTTGAACTCATACTTAATCACAGTCACCATTCACTAGTTCACATTTAATCAATTAAAACAACATTTTGAATGTAGTAACATGCCTTAGAGAATTCCCTCAATTCCTTACTAGATATGCACTCAATTTTTACTCAAATTTTCTAACTACATTCCCTGCACTAGGTATATGTGAGAAGATTGATGTAAACATGAAAACGAACACTCACATATGTTGTAACAAAGAAGGCACTTTCTGGAGTTATGAATGAATATGAATATGATCTCACGAACGGAATGCTACTACTTAAATGCAAGAACCAGGGATACCATATGCTCATACCAATCCCAAACTCCACATATTGAAATACACAACACTCAAGATAGAAGTTAAGGGTTGTAACGGGGCTGAGGGTATTGGCTAACAAAGAAGGGTAAGGATAAACAAACATCTACTGAAATGCAAGAACTAGGGATACCATATGCTCATACCAATCCCAAACTCCACATATTGAAATACACAACACTCAAGATAGAAGTTAAGGGTTGTAACGGGGCTGAGGGTATTGGCTAACAAAGAAGGGTAAGGATAAACAAACATTCTTAAAGCAATAGCAAGCAAAGTAATGAAATTGACACTTAAAATTCACTTTTGAAAGCAGAAACTAACTTTAAACACAAGGAAAGAATTCCACAACATTTAGGGCCGAATTCAACCTTTTTGGACCCTTTCTTCAACAACCAACACTTGTGAGCTCATTCTCACTTATTTTTCAACTCTTTTTCTTTCTTTTCACATCTTTTCTTTTTCTTTTTCCTTTTCCACGAATTTTCTTTTTACTTTTCACCCATGCCTTATTTCTTTTCTTGGCATACTAACACACAAAAATCCCTTGCCCCACACTTGTTTTTCTGCATATTGTAGATCAAAAGGAATTCCCTCTAAGTTATGCTTCACTATCCTTTAAGAACAAGGGTATGGATGGTCCTATTCTAGGCTAGGTAAGGATAATGGGGCTAACAATGAAAATAGGCTAAATAAGGCTAAAAAAAGGTTAAACCTACAAAACATATGAGAAAGGGGTATGGCTGTTTGGCTTTGGTTCACTAAACAACTTCATCTTGTTATGTGTTATGCAATTCAATGTCATGCTTTGAATGAGACGGGTATGAGTTCTAGTATTTGGAACTTAAAATGATAAAACGCCTTCTTAATAGCAACCAAGCAAAGAAATAATGAGATCATGCAACGACTTTAGAAAACAAGAAATCACAGATTAATAGCTCTCCAAAGAAGGTAAAGGCTCAAGTCTCACAGGGATGTAGCATTAGTTTGAGTTCCTTCCTTCAAGCATGTTACAAAAACTGATTTTATCCTTTGTAATTACATGTGAATTTGTAAACAACAACTACAACTAAGCATAAACCAAAGAGCATATCAAACTTCCATCCATGTTCGTAACTTTCTTTAACAGTTATGTAATTAAAAACCAAATCCTCATCATTGTGTTGGAAGGTACCTAAAACACAAACACACCAAAAGCAAACATTGTCCTCAATGTTTCAAGCATAAACTCACCAAAAGCAAACAAACAAACAACGAACTAATCATGGCAAGATAAATGCAGTAAAAAGAAGGGTTTAGGGATGCAAATCTAGTTGTGGAGCAATTCCGAGATCTTCTTATTTGAATGCATGGGTTGCCTCCCAAGAAGCGCTTGCTTTAACGTCTTCCAGCCGGACGATACCTCCAATTAAGCTCCAGTGGTGCCCACGACATGGAGGGGTATTTCCTCCATGTCATGCTCCTCAAAATGCTCGTAGTATGGCTTCAAACGGTGCCCATTCACTTTGAATTGTTGGTCGGTCTTGAAACTTTGGATTTGGACTGCACCACAAGGAAAGACATTAGTAATAACAAACAGGCCAACCCACTTAGAACGCAACTTACCGGGAAATAATCGAAGGCGGGAATTAAAGAGTAACACTTTCTGCCCAATTGAGAATGATTTGCCACGAATCATCTTGTCATGGAAAGCCTTTGTCTTCTCCTTGTAAATTCGAGCGTTCTCATAAGCCTTGCACCTAATCTCTTCAAGTTCATTCAATTGAAGCTTCCTATGAATTCCAGCGGCATCAATGTCCATGTTGAATGTTTTGACAGCCCAATGCGCTTTGTGCTCCAATTCTACGGGAAGATGGCATGGTTTGCCACAGATGAGCCGAAATGGGGACATGCCAATGGGTGTTTTGTAAGCCGTGCGATATGCCCACAGCGCATCATCCAAACGCAAGCTCCAATCCTTCCTCGTTGGCCCAACAGTCTTTTCTAAAGTCTACTTGATTTCTCTATTCGAAACCTCAGCTTGGCCATTTGTTTGAGGATGGTAAGGTGTAGAAACCTTATGTGTGACATTGTACTTCTTAAACAGCACCTCAATGGTTTGATTGCAAAAGTGAGAACCTCCATCACTTATGATTACTCTTGGCATTCCAAACCTTGCAAATATGTTAGTTCTAATGAAATCTGCAACCACTATAGAATCATTAGTTTGCGTGGCTTTTGCTTCCACCCATTTCGACACATAATCCACAACAAGTAAAATATAAAGGAAACCATGTGATGAAGGAAAAGGACCCATAAAATCAATGCCCTATACATAAAAAATTTCGACAGGAAGTATGACATTTTGCGGCATTTGATCCCTTGCATCTATATTACCCGTTCTTTGACAACGATCACAAGACATACAAAAGGTTCTAGCATCCCTAAATATAGTTGGCCAATAAAATCCACATTCTAAAGCCTTAAGGGCTGTGCGTTGTGTCCCAAAGTGTCCCCCACATGCATAGGTGTGATAGAAAGTTAAAATTGAATTAAACTCCGAATCATGCACACACCTACGTATAATCTGATCAGTGCAATACTTCCATAAATACGGGTCATCCCACACATAGAAACGTGCATCCTTTTTGAGCTTATCACGTTGGAACTTATTTAGGGTGTTTGGAATTTGTTTAGACACCAAATAATTAACCAAATTTGTATACCAAGGCTCACTTACCTTAATGGACAGCAATTGCTCATCAGGAAACATTTCTGGAATGGGTATGGACTCCTCATCATGCACCATACGGCTTAGGTGGTCTGCCACCACGTTTTCACTCCCTTTCTTGTCCCTAATTTCAATATCGAACTCTTGGAGAAGAAGCATCCAGCGAATAAGCCTTGGTTTGGCTTCTTTGTTTGTGAGCAAATACTTCAAAGCTGCATGATCAGTGTAAACAATAACTTTAGTGCCAATTAAATAAGAACGAAATTTATCTAAAGCAAACACAACAGCAAGAAGTTCTTTTTCAGTGGTGGTGTAGTTCAATTGAGCATCATTCAAGGTCCGGGAAGCATAATAGATGACATGTGGCTGCTTGTTCTTCCTTTGGCCTAAAACAGCTCCAATTGCGTAATCTGAGGCACCTCACATTAGCTCAAAAGGAAGGCTCTAATCTGGTGGAATGATGATAGGGGCCGAAGTAAGTA
This sequence comes from Heteromeles arbutifolia, assembly GCA_024362995.1. Classification (NCBI taxonomy): domain Eukaryota; kingdom Viridiplantae; phylum Streptophyta; class Magnoliopsida; order Rosales; family Rosaceae; genus Heteromeles; species Heteromeles arbutifolia. The sequence continues at coordinate 24,571,864 of JANCRC010000012.1, forward strand.
GCTCTTTGAGGTGTTTGAAAGCCTTCTCATATGCCTCGTTGAAGTCAAAAGTCACCTCTTTTTGAAGGAGACGGCAAAGAGGCTGTGCAATATTTGAAAAATCCTTGATAAATCACCTATAGAATCTTGCATGTCCAAGAAAAGAACGAACCTCTCTCACCGAAGTAAGAGAGGGTAAGTAGCGTACAAGATCTATTTTAACTTATCAACCTCAATTCCTTTTTCAGAGATTATGTGACCCAAAACTATGCCTTGTTTTACCATGAAATGACATTTTTCCCAATTTAAAACAAGGTTAGTTTCAATGCATCTTTTCAATATTAAGGTCTGATTATCCAAGCAATCATCAAAGGACTTACCAAACACACTAAAATCATCCATAAAGACCTCAATGATCTTTTCAACATAATCTGAAAATATACTTACCATGCATATTTGGAATGTGGCTGGTGCATTGCATAAACCAAATAGCATGTGACGATAAGCAAAGGTACCCAAGGGGCACGTGAAAATGGTCTTTTCTTGATCCTCTGGGGCTATTACAATCTGATTATAACCTGAATATCCATCAAGAAAACAATAAAATGCATAACCAGCTAAACTTTCAAGCATTTGATCAATGAAGGGCAAAGGGAAATGATCCTTCCTTGTGGTGGCATTGAGCTTCCTATAATCAATGCAAACTCTCCAACCGGTTTGGATACGGGTAGGCACAAGCTTATTCTCTTTGTTATTCACCATAGTAACTCCAGATTTCTTGGGAACAACTTGTACCGGCGAAAACCAACGACTATCAGAGATTGGATAAATCACTCCACAATCAAGTAGCTTGATAATCTCATTTTTCACGACTTCCATCATTGGAGGGTTGAGTCGGTGTTGAGCTTCTTGAGATGGTTTAGCCTCCTCTTCCAAGAGTATACGATGCATGCAGGTTGTAAGACTTATACCTTTGATGTCAGCCAAGGTCCATCCAATTGTTGTTTTGTACTCCTTCAACACCCTCACCAACTTTGCTTCTTCTTGTGCCGTGAGTGAGGAAGAGGCAATGACGGGCAAAGTCTCTTGTTCTCCCAAGAAAACATACTTCAAATGGCTTGGTAATGGTTTAAGTTCGAGGGAAGGTGCCTGAACTATTGAGGGCAACAACTTATTAGCCGAAACTGAACTTGAAATTGGGAGCAAAAGCTTACCAGATTGTGGTGGCAATGATTCGAGGGCAGCCACCATCTCAATCACTTCTTGACTAGGGGGCACAAAAAGGATAGGGTTATGCATGCCGTGAGTAGGCATGGGTGCTGTCCCTTCATTTTTTATGCTCATTCCCTTCGTAATGGTTGTTTCAAGTGCATCCTCATTCAAATCTTCAAAGTATTGTTGCGCCAATGAATCAACTACATCAATTGAAAAACAAGAATGATCATCACAAGGATATTTCATAGCTTCAGAAATATTGAAATCAATAACATTGCCATCAAATTCCATTGTTAATGTCCCTTTAAACATGTCAATCTTTGTGCGGGCAGTTTTCATGAATGGACTTCTAAGGAAGATTGGCAATGAAGGAGAACGGTCTGAGTCTTCCATTTCAAGAACGTAGAAGTCTGCCGGAAAGATTAAGTGATTGACCTGCACTAAAACATCTTCCAAAACTCCTTTTGGATAGGCGTTAGAACGATCGGCCAATTGAATAATCACACCATCATTTTTCAGCTCTCCTAAGTTCATAGATGCATAAATAGAATAGGGCATGACATTAATTGATGCACCTAAGTCTAACATGGCATATTCAAACCGAGTATTGCCAATAACACAAGGAATTGTAAAACTACCTGGATCTTTGCATTTAGGGGGTAGTTTACGTTGCAAGGCGGCTAAAACGTTTTCAGTTACCTTTACCACCTCCTTGTTCGAAATTCTCTTCCTAGTTTTGCAAAGTTCTTTTAAAAACTTGGCATACCTTGGAACTTGCTTGATTACATCAAGGAGCGGTATATTGACTTGTACTTTTCTAAACGTTTCCAGAATGTCATTTTAAGCCTCCTCCTTCTTTGATTGCATAAATCTACGAGGAAAGGTACATTTGGAGGAATAATGTTAGAAATAATCGAATTTGGAACCTCCTGACCTTTGATGGATGGATTGGGGTGTTTAGGTGGCTGCGGCAAGGGTGGTTCTACCCTTGCCATGGGCTGCTCTTGCTCATCCTCTTCAGTTATCAACTTTTCATCCTCGTTGGAACGTGATTTGGAGGGTTGGTGGTCAGTTCTAACTTGTTTTCCACTTCGAAGAATGATGGCCTTGGCAGATGCGAATCCTCCCTTCGGGTTGACAACAGTTGAACTAGGCAACTTGCCTTGCTCTCTGAATTGGCCCATGAACTCCGCAATCTGTCCTACTTGCTTTTCCAATTCATCCACCTTTTTGTCTTGATTTTGCATTCCCTGCGCCATAGAGGTTAATAATTGAATAATTTGATCATTATCCATGGACGAACCTGATTTGGTTTGGGTAGGTTGTGCTTGGGGTTGTGTGGATGCGTATGGCCGTTGGTAAAATCCTGGAGGTTGCTGCCTAAATGCACTTTGTTGTTGGGTTTGTTGGGGCTCCCTCTACTTGAAGTTTGGATGATTTCTCCAACCTGGATTGTATGTGTTAGAGAAAGGATCACTCCTTGGTTGGTTTGGCTCCCAAAACCCACGGCATTGGCACTTTCCCACCCTCAATTCTCGATCAATTGAGGGCATTTTTCAGATGGATGTCCTTGTATAGAGCACACGCTACAGATTGTAGGTTTTTGCACCTTTGGTCTTTCAACGGCCTGTGGCACAAGAAGAGTAAGATTAGCCAATTGAGATTGAATTTCAGAAATTGCACTTACCTCATTCACATGTTGCTGCCGTGGGGTATCTCTCTACCCAATGCCTTCGTATTGTTTTGCATTTAAGGCTCGGTTGGCGATTAGGGTCTTGGCATCCATAAGTGTTTTGTTCACCAAAGCTTCTCCCGCTGAGGCATCTAGCATTTGTCTTTCAATGGGAAGAAGTCATTCGTAGAAATATTGAAGGAGAAGCTCTTCCTTCATTTGGTGTTGAGGACATAATGCAACGAGAGTCTTGAAATGTTCATAGTATGCTGGAAAGGATTCACCTTGATTTTGTTGAATGCCACTAATCCGCTTCGTCAAAAGAATGACTCTTGACGTTGGAAATAACTTCTCTAGGAATGCTCTCCCACGAGGTGACGGTTCCAGGTGCCAATTCGTACAACCAATCTTTAGCTTTTTCCAAAAGAGAGAATGGAAAAGTTTTCATCTTCAATATGCTTGCATCGACGTTGACTGGGGTCATGCTTGAACAAACCACTTCGAACTTATTCAAGTGCTTGTTTGGATCCTCCATGGACAACCCATAGAACTTTGGAATATGATGCAACAAACTAGAGCTTAATTCAAACTCTTCGATCTTGCCTTCAGCTGCGATGGGGTATTGAATACATAGGGGTGCAGCATTGTCCAATCCCGAAGCTGAGAGCTCCTTGATTGTTCGGTTGTCCGCTACCATGACATGTGCTTCCTTTACTTCTTCAGCCGTGGGCTCCTCTTCCACTTCTACTTCGGATTCAGAGTTAGAACTAGAAGGATTAGATTCTGGCTGCCTCTTATTCTTTCTCAATGTTCGTTCAAAATCGTCGTCAAACTCCAAGATGTGTGCACGAACAAGTTGAGAACTTCGAGTCATACACTAGTACCTAAAACAAGAAAATAAAACAAAGTCAGAAACTAAAACAAAATTCACAGAAAAGAAACAAGGGATTAGCAAAGTTGCTAATTTATGCAAAACTAACTTTAAAACACTAAACAAGACTTAAAAACACAAAACTAGGCTAAAGACACTTAACTAGACTCAAATAACTCAAAATTGACTAGAATGACTCAAAACAGCACAAAACAAGCTAATTGAATCAAAACAGACACTAAGAATGATTTTGGACGAAAATTGGTTTTATCTTGACTCAAAACACTTAAAAACACAAAGTTGGACAGATTCTAACTAGTTTGACACTCCAAAGTAAAGGGGGGGGGGGGGTTTGCTTTTGACGAATTTAAAAACTAACAAAGTGAATTGCAAAAACTTAAGACAAGGCACGAAATTGGGTTGTTTCAATCGATGATGGGCTAGCTAGAGGGTTATTCTCCACACATGACACACTTGCATACAAATCGATTTCCAGTTGTTTCTTTCAATAAACCATGAATCTCAACGCCCCAAGTTAACCGTGAAAGTGCACGCATTAACCCTCAGATTTTCCTTATATCATTGTATTGGACGGAAATAGGTCATCGCAATCAAATTATTCTTCAAAAGTTCCCTACATGAAATCGCATAATAGAGATACAATCAAAGACCATTAAGCTGTATGAAAATCATAATCATTGACAAGGCATTCGTAACTATGAAAGTGCATGATACTCCTGCCAGGAATCTACTTAACACGATTGTGACTAGTAACCTTTACCACTTGTGAATATAAGTTCATAACGATTAGGTGAAACTCCCTTATATTCTAGCATCAGATTTATGCATGCAAATTAAGTGTGCACCCTCAACCCACATACACAAACAAGTTTTAATTCAAACAGTTAAGTAAATTGAATTCACAACTTATGAAATCACAACTGGATGTAATCAATTCATATTGCAAGTATAATCACGGTTTCGAATTCCCCCTAGCTAAGAGGGGTTTAGTTCCTCATGTTCGCAAAACAAAGATAAACAAACTTAAACATTGAAAAACAAAAGATTGAAAACACCTAGAAACATTCCAGCAATCCAACTTGAATGGCAAGCACGTCTAAGGGCCTTCCTTTTTCTTCTTTGCTGCGGCACAAGGGTTGGTGATGAGTTTTGGATGTGAATTGTATCGAGGAATGGCTGAAAGTATGAATGGTAGTGAATGGATTGATATGTTGTGCGGCAAGGCTTTTAAATTTAATAAGGGAAGGTAATCAAAGCCCTAATTAATTTTTGGAGAGAAATTCCTTAAAGAAAAAGGGTAATTAAAATCAGAATCCCAGAGGAAAAAGGGTAAGGAAGGTGCGGGAGAGGGTTTTAAGGAAAGGGAATGTGACTTGCAACACAAAATAGGAAAGGAAATGATCCCCCTTGTGCGGCAAGGAAGGGAAATGACTTAAAGTGGTGCGGCATCCCTTTGTGGCTGGGATTAGAACTTCTAGAACCTTTCATGAAGTGTCCTAAATTAATTTGAGATCCTCTTTGCAACTGGAAATTAGGTAAATTCGGATTAGGACCAAATCAGGAAACTTGGCTAACATTCCTTCTTCTAAACTGATTCATTTCTTCAAAATCTTTGACTTAAGTCTTCAAGCACATTCCTAATCCTTCTTGAACATCAATTTCATCCATTCACCTTGCTCCAAGCATGTGTTATCCATTCCAAGCCCAAAACTGCTCCAAAAGGCACTAACATGCACTTTCTTGCCACTTTAGCCCATTGGACCTACAAACACACAAAAATAGCTTAAAATACTAAAATAACTAAGAACTAACAACAAAAATGCAAGAAAACAAGCTAACTAAGTAGCATAAATATGCTCCTATCACATCTCCCTCAATTCTGACGGATGAATGTCATATATATAGGGTAAGGGCACGTCTGAATCCTAGGAAGAAAAAGGATTAGGTTATTTGAATTAATTTAGGACTCCTAAAAATCAGATAGGAATTGTTGGAATGTGATAAGGATTCCTCTTTGCAACTGGAGATAAGATAAGATAATGTTGGATAAAATAGGATAATGATAAGATGAATCTGGATAAGATAAGGTAAGATTGGATAAGATAGGATAAGATAATGCCCCTCCCACTAGGATTCCTTTTTCTTCCAGATTCCAACTTCAATTTCTCCAGATTTTAGCACATGTTTAACACCTTTTAAATACCAAAAACGTCCAGCCCATATGCTCTCCACTCATGCTATCCAATCCAAGTCCAAAAACTGCTCGAAATTGCTCAATTTGACCATTTATTGTCATCTTTACCAACTGGACCTACAATAATACGAAAATAACTTAAATTACCAAAATAAATGGAAATTAACTAAGTAAATGCAAAGAAATAAGATAACAAAATCGCATAAACATGCTCCTATCAAATTCCCCCACACTTAGCTTTTGCTAGTCCCCGAGCAAAACAAAGAAAACAAAACAAAGTCTAAACCTTCCAACAATTGCCTCAGGGATTTTCAATGGAACATGACATATCAAAAATCACTACTCACATAGATTTTAGCCATCCTTACTCTTGAGCTTATACTTAACCACAGTAACCACTCACTAGCTCGCATTTAATCAATTAAAACAACATTTGAAAGTAGTAACATGCCTTAGAGAATTCACTCAATTCTTCACTGGATATACTCTCTATTTTCACACAGAATTTCTGACTACACTCCCTAAACTAAGTAAATGTGAGAAGTTTGATGTAAACATGTAGACTAGCAATCACATATGTTATAACAAAGAAGGCACTTTCTGGAATTATTAATACAAACATGTATATGATCTCATGAACGGTTAGCCACTACTTCGAAGCGAGAACCAGGGATTCCATATGCTCATACCAATTTCATACTCCACATATTGAAACACATAACAATCAAGATAAAAGTCTAAAGGTTGTAATGGGGCTAAGGTATTGGCTAACAAAGAAAGGTTAAGGATAAACAAAGGTTCTTAAAGTGATAGTAAGCAAAGTAATGAAATCAACACTTAGAATTCAACTTTTGATTGCAGCACCTAACTTTAAATACAAAGGGGAGATTTGTACAACTTAAGGGTCGTATTCACATTTTTGGAGCCTTCTTCAACAACCAACACTTATGAACTCATTCTCACTTCTTTTCAACCTCTTTTCCTTCTTTTTCAACACACTTTTTCTTCATTTTCTTTTCTGTTTTTTTTTTCAATGTTTTTTTTCTTCTCTTTTTTTTTCTTTGAAACATACGCACTACTTCACTGGATTCAAACAAACAAATTCTTCCCCCACACTTGTTTTTTCTGCAAATCGTAGATCAAAAGGAATTTCTAACAAGCCATGCTTCACTATTCTTTAAGAACAACGGTATGGATGCTCCTATACTAGGCTAGGTTGGGATAATGCAAGCTAACAAGGAAAATAGGCTAAATAAGGCTCAAAGGGGTTAAACCTACAATACATATGCAAGGGATAAGGCTTTTTGGCTCTGGTGGTAACTAAACACCTTCATCTTGTTATTTGTTATGCAATCAATTTTATGCTTTGAATGAAACAGGCATGAGTTCTAGTATTTGGAACTAAAATGATGAAAGAGCATTCTAGGTAGCAACCAAGCAAACAAATAATGAGATCATGCAACGACTTTAGAAAACAAGAATATCACAGATTAATAACTTTCCAAACAATGAATAGGCTTAAGTCTCACAGGGTTGTAGCGTTAGTTTGAGTTTCTTCCTTCAAGCATGTTACAAAAACTTATTTTTTCTCTTTGTGACTACATGTGAATTCGTAAATGACAACTACAACTAAGTATTAACCAAAGAGCATATCAAACTTCCACCCATGTTTGTAACTTTCTTTAACAGTCATGCAATTAAAAACCAAATCCTTATCATTGTGTTGGAAGGTACCCTAAGACACAAACAAACAACAAAAACGACTCCTTTTGGTATTTTCTCAAACTTTTTCAATTTCTTCAGATTTTAGCACATGTTTAACACCTTTCAAACACCAAAAACATCCAGCCCATATGCTCTCCACTCATCCTATCCAATCCAAGTCCAAAACTGCTCCCAATTGCTCAATTTGACCATTTATTGTCATCTTTACCAACTGGACCTACAATAATACGAAAATAACTTAAATTACCAAAATAAATGGAAATTAACTAAGTAAATGCAAAGACATAAGATAACAAAATCGCATAAATATGGTCCTATCAAGTTCGGATCATAAGCCTCGTTCTTATGTCCTGAGGGGGCACAAATAAAACATGAATGGACCAAGTTGATATATAAGTAGTAATAAAATAGTTAAACTTTAACGTACTAACCCCTAAAGTTTATGAAAACTAATAGCATAATATATGATAGGTTTTCCGAAAACCCTAGCATGCCATAAAACCTTTCATAAAATATATATCATATCTAGTGTGCTAATTAATGGTATCATAATTGCCCAAAGCCTCTCCATCACCCGCTCGTAGGCAGAACCATTGCCTGTAGGCAAAACCATTGCCTGTAGGCAGGACATACGCCCGTAGGCAGAACATACACCTATAGGTAGAGCATACGCCAGTAGGCAGGACAGACGCCTGTAGGCAGGACAGTGACCACTAGAAATGCACAAAAACATTGAATATCATCTTTCCAACATAAGTACATATATCTCAAAACATCTTCATAGCATATAGTCATCCATCATATATACTATAAAGAGTGTAAAAACATGTTCATAAATAGTATATAGTTATCCATCATATATACTACAAAGAACATAAATTCGATAAAGTATGGTATTCCAAAATATTCTCAGTAAAGCATGATAATAATAAAGTGTAAATCTAATTTACTCATAAAACGTAACCATTAAATCAGGCTTCTCATGTATGCATTTCTACTATTAAAATGTGCATTTTAGAAGGGGTCCACTCACAGATACTCCGTTGTCGAAGAGCCGTACGAAATAGGAAGGATGAAAACGCTGCTAATAGTCACACCGAAGCATATAAAAGGTTCAATTAATAAAACTCTATCATAATGATTGAATTTCAGAAAATGGACGTCATAAACAGATTGAGGATGTCGAAAAACATAATGGGGGACCTTGGGTACCCCCACGCGCCGCCGCACGCATCGTCGAAAAGTTGGTTGAAAAAGTCGCATGTACAACATGTGCTCCACGCGCCAGCACCGGTTTGGCCTCATGCGCACCCATATGCAGGCCCACGTACGTTGTGGGTTCTGGGTTAGACTGGGTTTGGGCTTGGGCCTAAAGGGTTTCTGGGCTTGGGTTCCTTAGGTCGAAGTCCCAAGTTTGCATGGCCCAAAGGCCTCAGGTCACTTAGGTTTTAGGCTGGATTTAGTGGGTTGGGTTTCAAAGGGTTTGGGTCGAGGGTTTAACAAATGGGGTGGGCTTGATAGCTTAGCCCAAAGCTCTAGGCTAGGGGACTTGGGTTTTCGGGTTTGGGTTATTTCGACGAAAGGGAAGGCTGGAGCTTCCTGAGCTCCGTTCAACGCTGTTACTCAACCTTGGGGTACGATCTAAGTACCAAAATGAAGTACAAGACAAGAGGAAGAGTTTCATACCTAAATCACGTTGTGAGATGGCCGAAGTCGGTCGAATTTTAGCTCGAAAATCATGGGGCTCGTCGGAGGAATTTTGCTGGGTTCCTGGGCTTCACGGAGGAGGAGGGAGAGATAGACTCAAACGGTGGGCGTGGTGGTGTCGCCGTGTATCAATTTGGGTGTGTGTGTAGATCGAGGTGAGGGAGAGAGAGTTTGTGCGAGAGTCAGATAGTGAGTGAGCTTAGAGAAAGAGTACCTCGAAGGAGAGAAAAGAAAGGAAAATGAGGGGGGTTGCCACGTGGCAGCTAAAGAGAAGGAGAGGGTTATGAGGAAATCCCAAAAGGGATCCGGATTGGGTAGGGTATATGGGGTAAAATAGTCATTTCACAAATATGTCAAAATAAACACACACAATTTTGGGACGGGGTTTCACAGTTAGCCTTCATTTGTCTCAAATGAAGTATGTTTTTGACTTATTGGAACAGACGCATATGGTTGATTGTAAACCTTCAGCACCCCTATTGCTAGTCGTGCTTAATTGTCTAATCAGGATGGTACACTATATCGGATCCCAATGAATTCCATCACCTACTGGGCTATCTTTAGTATTTCACCTTGACTCGTTCATGATTAATTAATTAAATGGAGAGTACAAGTGTAGATGTATCACAATGTCTAGGCATTACTTGGCAATTACTCAATTATCAGATTATTGGGGTGATGAAGCAACAATTAGCCATATTTTCAGTGTCACATCCCGGGCACGACTCCGCCGCAACACGATATTGTCTGCTTTGGGCCCCGACCACGTCCTCACGGTTTTGTTTCTGGGAACCCGTACGAGAACTTCCCAGTGGGTCACCCATCATAGGAGTGCTCTCGCGCGCTACTCTCTTAACTTCGGAGTTCCGATGGAACCCGAAGCCAGTGAGCTCCCAAAAGGCCTCGCGCTAGGTAGAGATGGCAATATACATATAAGGCTCATAGGATCCACTCCCCTGGGCGATGTGGGATCTCACATTCAGAGAAGCAAATTTGATTGCCAATGAAATGGCATAGAGGGCTTCTGGAGCATAGGTTCAACAGAGAGGGCCTGGGATGAAAATAGAGATACAAACGAGAAGTCTCCCTTTTATCTTTGAGATGGGATTTAACCTGTATGTAATGACTAAAGAACCTGAGATAGAGGATTGGAGAACATCTATCATCCAGTACTTGAATGACCCTTCTCTTCCCACTAGTAAGAAGATTAGACGACAGGAAACTAAGTTTGTAATGTGGGATAAAACTTTGCTAAGAAAGACTCCATATGGCTTTTGTTGAAATGCTTGGGTCTGGAAGAATCAATGAGGGTAATGGGTGAGGTACATGAAGGCATTTGTGGAGCACACCAAGAAGGAACAAAGATGACGTGGTTGCTGAGAAGATATGGCTACTTCTAGCCTAACAAGACTCATAAGACTCACAAGACTCAAAACAAACTTAAAAACACTTAACAAGACTCACAAGACTCAAAACAAACTTAAAAGACTCAAAATAGCTTAAAACAACCAAAAAGACTCAAAACAGACACTAAGGAGAAATTGGATGAATTCCAAACTTTACTTGACTCAAAACACTAAAAGACACAAGTTTGGACATATTCTAACTAATCTAACACACTTAATTAAAAGGGGATTGGGTTTTAACGAATTTAAAGTAAAACAAGTAAACTAAAGACTTAGACAAATTTGGACGAATTTGGTGAATTAGATGGATGATGGGCTAGCTAGAAGGTTTTTCTCCACACATGACACACTTGCATACAAATCAATTTTCAGTTGTTCTTTCAATAAACCATGAACCTCAACACCCTAGATTAATTAGGTACGCTTAAATTAACCCTCAGATTTTCCTTATGTCATTGAATTAGACGGAAATAGCGCATTGCAATCAAATTATTCTTCAAAAGTTCCCTACATGAAAGCGCATAATAGAGATACAATCAAAGATCATTAAACTCTATGAAAATCATAAGCATTGACAAGGCATTCGTAACTATGAAAACGCATGATACTCCTGCCAGGAATCTACTTAACATGATCATGACCAGCGACCTTCACTACTTGTGAATATAAGTTCATAACGATTAGGTGAAACTTCCTTATATTCTAGCATCAAATTCATGCATGCAAACTAAGTATGCATCCTTAATCAACATACAAGAATAAGTTTTGAATCAAACAGTTAAGCAAATTGCATTCACAATTTATGAAATCGCAACTGAAGGTAATCAATTCATATTGCAAATATATTCATGGCTTTGAAATTCCCTCTAGCCAAAAGGGGTTTAGTTCCTCATGTTCGCAAAACAAAGATAAATAAACTTAAACATTGAAAACAAAAGAAAGATTACACATAAAAACGTTCCAGCAATCCTAACTCGAATGGCAAGCACGTCCAAGGGCTCTCCTTCTTCCTTCTTTGCTGCGGCACAAGGGTTAGGGTGTGTAGAATGGGTGGTGATGGGTGGTAGAGGATGGATAGGTAGATACGTGGATGGAAGGTGGGTGCAGAGAGTGTGAATGGTGCGGCAAGGAGGTATAAATAAGCTAGGGTACACGGCTGGGAATTTTGAGAAAGGTTTAAGACTCCAAATCCTCCAAGAAAAGGGTAACAAATCAGAATCCCTAGAGGAAAAAGGTAAGAAAAGGTGCAGCCAGCTTTCTTCAAGAAAATAAGGTAATTGAATAAAAGAGAAAGGGAAAGGGAGATATGCGGCAGAAAAGAAAGAAAGGGAAAGTGATTTGGTTTAGAAAACAGGAAGAAAAGCCTCCTTTGCACGGCAAGGAAGGGGAAAAAGGGAAAGTGTGATGTGTTTGTGCAGATTTGGTGCGGCAAGGAATTTAGAGCAAGTTTAGGACTTCTAGAACAAGCAATTAAGTGCCCTAACATATTTTGGAATCCTTTTGTGGCTGGAACATAGGTGAGGAAGGATTAGGAAACTTCCAAGCCAAGAATAGAAACTTTCAAGAATGGAAACCTCCAAGAATAGAAACTTCCAAGTTTAGAAACTTTGGCTTCCAATTTTGAACTCTTCATTCTTCAATTGTCTTGAATTCAATTCTTCACATCTTCATTCAATCCTAAGCTCATTTGATCTTCAACTTTGTCTATCCACTTAGCTCCAAGCATGTGATATCTACTCCAAGCCCAAAACTGCTCCAAAAAGCACCAAAATGCACTTTCTTGCCTACTTTGCACTTTAGACCAACAAACACACGAAAATAGCTTAAAATACTAAAATAACTAAGAACTAACAACCTAAATGCAGGGAAACAAGTTAACCAAGTCGCATAAATATGCTCCTATCAGAAAGTACCATTGAAGCCAGAGTTGCACCATCCAGGTAGCTTTATTGACGTTGGTTTTGAAGGGCTGGTCCCTTGTCATCTCATAAAGCAGATGATACAGATACACTAGAAAGAAGGGGTCGGTGGCACCATCCTCAAAGGAATGCAGCGCCTCCACCAAAGGGACCTATTCTAGCTTTACTCATTTGGATTTGTTAGGGAGCACACGTTTATTCAACTAATATAGGAGAAAATTCATGTGCTCATGAGCTGGGTTAGTAGTGGGTGAAGAAGGGCTAAACATCTTCTTAGCAAAAGGGATGAAGTCTGTGAATGAGGTCCCATAGCTCTTAAAGGTGGTAGAGTTGTATTCCAAACTGGTGATAAACTAAGAAGCCTTTAAGCCTTCAAAAATAGGGCGAGAGAGTGATGACCAGTCGTGTGTAATGTCTATACACCTGCCTGATGGCCTAAAACAAAAGAACTGAGCTATATCTAGGATGGTGGGAGTCATACGGCCCATTCTGAAATTGAAGGTATTGGTCCCTGTGTTCCAAAAAAGGAGAGCTGTTGAGAGAAATTCATGCTTGATGGGGATAGTGGTATTTGACATCATGATAAGCTCATAGATGCCATTTGTCATCCATTTCTTCTTCCAAATGGGCTCTAATTCATCCACCTACTTGGACCAGGCTTCATCCTTCATTAAGGGGAAACCCCTATTGAATTGTGATGCGAAATATATAAGCACACAAATTAAACCTTCTTGTTGACAATTGTAGTATAGATGCAAGTAGGGATCGTTCTAGACCGGGGATTATGAGGGATTGCTAAAACACTTGGAACTGACTCAAAAACGTAAAACTAAGTTAAAAACACTAAACTAGACTCAAAAAACACTTAAACAACTCAACAGACTCAAAACAGCACAAAACAAGCTAAAAGACTCAAATCTGCCACTAAGAGTAACTTTGGACGAAAATAAGTTTTGACTTGACTCAAAACACTTAAAAACACAAACTAAATCAGTTTCTAACAAATATGACTCAACAAAGTAAATGGGGATTGGGTTTTGACGAATTTGAAAACAAAACAGGTAAAGTAAAGAACTAATGAAATCTGCGCGAATTTGGATGAAACTATGGATGATGGATTAGCTAGGAGATTCTTCTCCACACATGACATACTTGTAAACAAAACGATTTCCAGTTGCTTTTCAATAAACCATGAATTCTCAACGCCCCAGATTAACCGTGAATTGCACTAATTAACCCTCAGATTTTCCTAATTTTATTGAATTGGATGATTGCATACAACAACTCAAAGCATTCTCCACAAGTTCCCTACATGAATTGCAAAATAGAGATACAAGCAAAGATCATTAAGTTCTCTGAAAATCATAAGCATTGACGAGGCACTTGTAACTATGAATTGCATGAAACTTATGCCAAGAATTTACTTAACGCGATTGTGACTAGCAACCTTCACTACTTATGAATATAAGTTCGTAACGATTAGGTGAAACTCCCTTATATCCTAGCATCAGATTTATGCATGAAAATTAAGCGTGCACTCTCAACCAACACACACAAATCAGTTTTAATTCAACAGATAAGTAAATTGAATTCACAGCTTATGAATCACAACTGGATGTAATCAAATCATATTGCAAGTATAACCATGGTTTCGAATTCCTCCCTAGCTAAGAAGGGTTTAGTTCCTCATACTCACAGAACAAAGAATAATAAGTTTATACATTGAAAACTAAAGAAAGAAAACACCTAAACGCTCCAGCGATCCTAACTTGAATGCAGGCATGTCCAAGGGCACTCCTTCTTCCTTCTTGCTGCGGCACAAAGGTGGGTGAAGTGTATGGGATGTGTATAGGGGTCAGGAATGTGTTTTGGGTGAATGGAGATTGCGGCAAAGGTGTAGGGATGAATTCTGGCATGAATGGCTGAATGAATCCATATTGTGGCTGCAAAAAGGAAGTTTATTTAAAGGTTTCAGGAATTAAAACCCTAGGTTATTTAGGTAAACAGAAATGAAGTCAAAAGCTCTAGAAAGAGGAAACAAAATCAGAAAACTAAGGGAAAGTGCAAGGGATTTGCGACAAGGATCTAAATTAAAAAGGAATGTGTTTTAATACAAGGAAACAGGAAATAACCCTCTCCCTTGCACGGCAAGGAAGAGTAAAGGGCAAGGAGGTGCGGCTGGATGATTAGGAAAGGGAAAGTGTCCTAAAACTAAAGGGAAAGGAGTCCCCTTGCACGGCAAGGGAAAGGGAGAATGGGAAAGGTGCGGCAACGACTTTAATGGTGCAAGGAATATGTAGTTTGTGTCCTAAAATGCATATGAGGCCTTCAAAGTTGCTGGACTACAGGGACATTTAGGATTAGGAAAGGTCACACCAAAATAGGAAACCTTGGCTTAACTTTCCTACTTCAAGTAGGAATCCTTGTTTGAGTAGGAATCCTCATGTGAGTAGGAATCCTCATTCTTCGAGGAATCCATCTTCAATTAGGAATCCTTTGTTGATTAGGAATCCTTCGTTGATTAGGAATCCTTCGTTGACTAGGAATCATTCGTTGAGTAGGAATCCTAACTTCATCAAGTCTTCAATTTCGTCCATTCCTTTTGCTCCAATCATGTGATATCCATTCCAAGCCCAATTTTGCTCCAAAAGGCTCCAAAATGCATCTTCTTGCATACTTTGTCCTTAGAATATGAAAACACACGAAAATGACTTTAAACACTAAAATAACTAAGGAAACACAACATTAATGCACAAGAACAAGCCAATTAAGTCGCATAAATATGCTCCTATCAAATTCCCCCACATAAGGCTTTTGCTAGTCCTCGAGCAAAACAAAACAAACAAAGAAAACAAAACGAAACGAAACAAACAAAACACAACCTAAACCCTCCAACATTTTCCTCAGGGATTTCCAATGCCCATGACATGCTAAAAAT
This sequence comes from Heteromeles arbutifolia, assembly GCA_024362995.1. Lineage (NCBI taxonomy): Eukaryota > Viridiplantae > Streptophyta > Magnoliopsida > Rosales > Rosaceae > Heteromeles > Heteromeles arbutifolia. The sequence goes on from JANCRC010000012.1 coordinate 24,587,511, forward strand.
CATCATTCCCACAGATTTTAGTCAACTTAACACTTGAGCACATACGTAATCATAGTCACCACTTACTAGTTCACATTTAACCAATTAAAACGATGTTTTGAATATAGTAACATGCCTTAGAGAATTCACTCAATTCCTTACAAGATACTCTCTATTTTCACACACATTTTCTGACTACACACCCTACACTAGTTATATGTGAGAAGATTGATGTAAACTTGAAACTAGTACTCACATATGTAATAGCAAAGAAAGCACTTTCTGGAGTTAATAAGCATGCTTAGATATGATCTCATGAATGGAATGCTACTACTTAGATGCGAGAACCAGTGACACCATATGCTCATACAATTCCAAACTCCACATATTGAATCTCATAACACTCAAGATTGAAGTTTAAGGGTTGAAACGGGGCTAAGGGGAATGGTTAAGAAAGAAAGGATATGGAAAACAATGGTTCTTAAAGCAATAGCAAGCAAAGTAATGAAATTGACACTTAAAATTCAATTTTGAATGCGGACATCAACTTTAAACATAAAAGGGAAGAAATACACATTCTAGGGCCATATTTGATGTTTTGGACCCTTCCTTCAACAATCAACACTTTAGAACTCTTTTTCTCTTAATTTTCAACTCTTTTTCACTTTTTTTTTTCATATCTTTTTCTTTTTCTTTTTCTTTTGTTTTCCCACGAAATTTCTTTCTTTTCTAACCGTGCCTTATTTCTTTTTCTTGGCACACACACACACACAAATCCCTTCCCCCACACTTGTTTTTCTGCAAGAAGACAATCAAAAGGAATTCTTTTTAAGTCATTCTTCACTATGCTTCAAGAACAAAGGTATGGATGGTCCTAATCTAGGCTAGGTAGGGATGATATGGGTCACAAAGAAAATAGGCTAAACAAGGCTCAATGGAGTTTAAACCTACAAAACAAATGACAAAGGGGGGTTCGGCTATTTGGCTTGTGGTCACTACACAACTTCATCTTGAATATGTGTTATGCAAATCAATATCATGCTTTGAATGAAATAGGTATGAGTTATAGTATTTGGAACTAAATGATGAAACGCCTTCTAAGTAGCAACCAAGCAAAGGATAATGAGATCATGCAACAACTTTAGAAACAAGAATGAACAGATTATCAACTCTCCAAAGACGTTTTAAGCTCAAATCTCACAGGGTTGTAGCGTTAATTTGAGTTTCTTCCTTCAAGCATGTTACAAAAACTGATTTTTCCTTTATGATTTCATGTGAATTCATAAATTATAACCACAACCAAGCATAAACCAAAGAGTAAATCAAACTTTCATCCATGTTTATAACTCTCTTTAACAGTCATGTAATTAAAAATCAAATCCTCATCATTGTGTTGGAAGGTACCTAAGACACAAACAAACCAAAAACAACTCTTTTTGGGTTTTTCAAAACAATTTTTTCAAATTTTTATCAAATTTTCGGATCTGTATGACAAAACACACTAAAAGACTCCAAAACAGCTTAAAAACACTTAAAAAAAGCAAGGAACAACTTTTCAAGTAATGGGTGGTAGAATCCCATGAATTTGCATCAAAAACACTTTGTTACCCCCTCCCCAACACACTTAAATCAAACATTGTCCTCAATGTTTCAAGCGTAAACTCACACAAAAACAAACAAACTAATAAACAAACAAACAAACCCAACATGGCAGAAAAGAAACAACAACAAGGAGAAGGGTGTAGGAACGCAAATATGGAATTTGGAGTGATCCCTAGGTCTTCCTCTGTTGAATGCATGGGTTGCCTCCCAAGTAGCGCTTGCTTTAACGTCGTGCAGAGAGATGTCATCCACGGCATGCTCCACAAAGTTCTCATAATATGGCTTCGAACGATGTCCGTTCACTTGAAATACATGTCCTGTTTTGAGACTTTGAATCTGGATTGCACCATAAGGAGATACGTTAGTAATGACAAATGGTCCAATCCACTTAGAACGTAACTTACCAGGAAACAAACGTAGACGGGAATTGAACAATAGCACTTTCTGCCCTATGGAGAATGTTTAGCCACAAATCATTTTTTCATAGAAAGCTTTGGTCTTCTCCTTGTAGATGCGAGCATTCTCATACGCCTCGTTCCTTATCTCATCAAGTTCATGTAATTGGAGCTTCCTATGACTGCCTGCTGCACCTAAGTCCATGTTGAACTTCTTGACTGCCCAATGTGCTTTGTGCTCCAATTCGACGGGGAGATGGCATGGCTTGCCATAGATGAGCCGAAATGGGGACATCCCAATGGGTGATTTGTACGCTGTACGATATGCCCACAGTGCATCATCTAAACGTAAGCTCCAATCCTTTCTTGTTGGTCCAACGGTCTTTTCCAAAATCTGCTTTATTTCTCGGTTAGAAACCTCGGCTTGGCCATTTGTTTGAGGATGGTAAGGTGTAGAAACCTTATGTGTGACATTGTACTTCTTGAACAGCGCCTCAATGGTCCGATTGCAAAAGTGAGACCCTCCATCATTGATGATTACTTGTGGCATGCCAAACCTTGCAAATATGTTAGTTCTAATGAAATCTGCAACCATTTTAGAATCATTAGTCCGGGTGGCTTTTGCTTCCACCCACTTTGACACATAATCAACTGCAAGCAGAATATACATGAAACCATACGAGGAAGGAAAGGGACCCATGAAATCAATACCCCAAACGTCAAAAATTTCAACGTTGAGGATGGAAACCTGGGGCATTTGATCTCTTACACTTATATTTCCTGTTCTTTGGCATTTATCACATGTTAAGCAAAAAGTTCTAGCATCCTTAAAGATACTAGGGTAATAGATTCCACATTGTAACACTTTAAGTGTTGTTCTCCGTGTGCCAAAGTGACCACCACATGCATATGTATGACAAAAGCTTAAAATGGAATGAAACTCAAAGTCATGCACACATCGACGTACAATCTGATCGGGGCAATATTTCCATAAATATGGATCATCCCATACATAAAACCGTGCATCATTTATGAGCTTATCACGTTGGTGTCTAGTGAAAGTGTTTGGAATTCGTTTAGACACCAAAAAGTTGACCAAATCAGCATACCAAGGTTCACTTACCTTAATGGACAGCAATTGTTCATCAGGAAATGTTTCAGCAATGGGTAAGGACTCCTCATTATGCACCATACAGCTGAGGTATTCAGCCACCACGTTTTCACTTCTTTTTTTGTCTTGAATCTCAATGTCGAACTCTTGAAGAAGCAGCATCCATCGAATTAGCCTTGGCTTGGCTTCCTTCTTGGTGAGCAAATATTTCAAAGCTGCACGATCAGTGAAAACAATTACTTTAGTACCAATTAAATATGATCTAAATTTATCTAAAGCAAAGACAACAGCAAGCAGTTCTTTTTCAGTTGTGGAATAGTTCAATTGGGCATCATTCAATGTCCGAGAGGCATAGTAGATGACATGCGGCCTCTTGTCCTTCCTTTGTCCTAAAACAACCCCTAAAGCATAATCAGATGCATCACACATAAGCTCGAAAGGAAGGCTCCAATCAGGTGGAACAATAATTGGGGCTGTGGTCAGCAACTCCTTGAGTTGTTTAAAGGAGGCCGTGCACTCCTCATTGAAATCAAACACCACATCTTTTTGAAGGAGGTGACACAGAGGTTGAGAAACCCTTGAGAAATCTTTGATGAATCGTCGATAGAAACCTGCGTGTCCAAGAAAAGAACGAACCTCTCTAACCGAAGTAGGAGAGGGTACGTGACGTATAAGTTCTATCTTTGACTTATCAACCTCAATACCATTTTCAGAGATGATATGACCTAAACCTATGCCTTGTTTAACCATGAAATGACATTTTTCCCAATTGAGAACAAGGTTAGTTTCAACGCATCGTTTTAAGATCAAACTGAGATTATGCAAACAACCATCAAATGAATCACCAAAAACGCTGAAATCATCCATGAAAACTTCAATAATTTTCTCAACATAATCAGAAAATATGCTCATCATGCATCTTTGAAATGTGGCAGGTGCATTGCATAAACCAAATGGCATGCGTCGATAAGCAAATGTACCAAATGGGCATGTGAAAGTGGTTTTTTCTTGGTCCTCAGGTGCTATGACAATTTGATTATAACCAGAATAGCCATCAAGAAAACAATAGAATGCATAACCTGCTAACCTTTCAAGTATCTGATCAATGAATGGCAATGGGAAGTGATCCTTCCTTGTGGTGGCGTTGAGCTTTCTATAATCGATACAAACCCTCCAACCTGTTTGGATTCGAGTAGGCACAAGCTCCTCTTCGGCATTCTTTACCACAATCACTCCAGATTTCTTTGGAACACATTACACAGGTGAGACCCAACGACTATCGGAGATTGGATAGATCACTCCACAATCAAGGAGCTTGATTATCTCCTACTTCACAACTTCCATCATTGGAGGGTTGAGTCGGCGTTGAGCCTCTCGAGATGTTTTAGACCCCTCCTCCAAGAGTATACGATGCATGCAAGTGGTAGGGCTGATTCCTTTGATGTCAGCCAATGTCCACCCAATTGCCGTCTTGTGCTCTTTTAACACCCTCACCAACTTGTTCTCCTCTTGTGCCGTGAGTGTGCTTGAGATGATGACGGGCAGTGTCTCATCTTCCCCCAAGAAAACATACTTCAAATGACTTGGCAATGGTTTGAGTTCAAGTGTAGGTGGCTGCATAACTGATGGAAGTAACTTATTAGCCAAAACTGAAATTGAAATTGGGTCCAGAAACTTACCAGATTGTGGTGGCAATGATTCGAGGGCAGCCACCATCTCAATTACATCATCACTAAGGGGCACGGCAAGGGAAAATTCATGCATGTCGTGGGGATGTAGGGTTGCTGCTCCATTGTTTTGAATGTCCATTCCTTGTGCAATGACCAATTCAAGTGCATCTTCCTTCAATTGTTCAAAATGGTCCTGCGCCAAAGAGTCAATTACATCAATAGAGAAACATAAGTGATCCTCACTAGGATACTTGATAGAATTTGAAAGATTGAAATTAATAACTTCCCCATCAAATTCCATTGTCAATGTTCCATTAAACACATCAATCTTAGTACGGGCAGTTTTCATGAATGACCTTCCAAGAAGGATGGGCAATGAAGGAGAATGGTCTGACTCGTCTATTTCAAGCACGTAGAAGTTCGCTGGAAAGATTAAATGATTGACCTGCACTAAAACATCTTCCAAAACTCCCTTTGGATAGGTATTAGATCGATCGGGCAATTGTATAATCACACCATCATTTTTCAACTCGCCTAAGCCCATAGATGCATAAATTGAATATGGCATGACATTTATAGATGCACCTAAGTCTAACATGGCAGATTCAAAACGAGTATTGCCAATAACACAAGGAATTGTAAAACTACCAGGATCCTTGCATTTTGGGGGCAGTTTGCGTTGCAAGATGGCTGAGACATTTTCACCTACCTTTACAACCTCCTTGGTCGAAATTCTCTTCCTGGTGGTACAAAGTTCTTTCAAAAACTTGGCATACCTTGGAACTTGCTTAATTGCATCCAAAAGTGGTATATTGACTTGAACTTTTCTGAATGTTTCCAAAATGTCCTTTTTCAGCCTCCTCCTTCTTTGATTGCATAAACCTACGAGGAAAGGGTACATTTGGAGGAACAACATTAGAATTAACCAAAATTGGAACTTCCTTACTTGTGTTGGCCGAATTAGATGGTTTAGGTGGCTGTGGCAAGGGTGGTGCTACCCTTGCCGTGGGTGTGCATTGCTCCTCTTCTTCAATGATCAACTCTTCAAACTCGTTGGAACGTGATTTGGAAGGTTGGGGATCAGATCCTACTTGTTTTCCATTTCGGAGACTTATGGCTTTGGCAGATTCGAATCCACCCTTTGGGTTGACAACGGTTCAACTAGGCAACTTGCCTTGCTCTCGGAATTAGCCCATGAACTCTGTAATCTGCCCTACTTGCTTCTCCAATTCATCCACCTTTTTATCCCTAGTTTGCATACCCTGCACCATAGAAGTTAGTAATTGAAAAATCTGATCATTATCAACAGATGAACCTGATTTGGTTTGGGCAGGTTGTTCTTGGGGTTGTGTGGGTGCGTATGGTTTTGAATAGAAACCCGGGGGTTGCTGCCTAAATGCACTTTGTTGTTGGTTTTGTTGGGGTTCCCGCCATTTGAAATTTGGATGATCTCTCCAACCTGGATTGTATATGTTAGAGAAAGGATCACTTCTTGGTTGTTAATTCCCAAAACCCACTGCATTGGCAGATTCCCACCCTCCATTCTCAATCAATTGTGGGCACTTATCAGAGGGATGTCCTTGCATGGAACACACACCACAAGCAGCCACACTTTGCACTTTTGGTCCTTCCACAACCTGAGAAAGAAGAGTGGTAAGATTAGCCATTTGATTTTGAAGTTCGAAAATAGCATTTACCTCATTCACTTGTTGTTGCCGTGAGGTGCTTCTTTGTCCAACACCTTCATATTGTTAAGCATTCAAAGCTCGGTTAGCAATCAAGGTCTTGGCAGCCGTGGGTGTCTTATCCACCAAAGCTCATCCCGCTGAGGCATCTAGCATTTGACGTTCAATGGGTAGAAGCCCTTCGTAGAAATATTGAAGAAGAAGCTCCTCCTTCATTTGATGCTGTGGACATGAAGCAACAAGAGTTTTAAAACGTTCATAATAAGTGGGAAACGATTCACCTTCATTTTGCTGAATGCCACTAATCCTTTTGCGTAGAAGAATGACTCGAGAAGTTGGGAAAAACTTCTCCAAAAATGCCCGTTTCATGCTCTCCCAAGATGTGACAGTTCCAGGGGCTAGTTCATATAACCAATCTTTAGCTTTTTCCAAGAGAGAAAAAGGAAAAGCCTTCATCTTCAGTATGCTTCCATCGACATTGATAGGGGTCATGCTTGAACACACCACTTCAAACTCTTTCAAGTGCTTGTTTGGATCCTCCATGGACAGCCCATGGTACTTGGGAATGTGGTGCAGCAAGCTTGACTTCAACTCGAACTCCTTGGTCTTTCCTTGAGCAGCTGTAGGGTATTGGATGCAAAAGGGTGCGGCATTGTCCAATCCTGAAGCAGAAAGCTCCTTGATTGTTCGATTGTCTGCTGCCACGGCTAGTGCTTCCTCCAAAAACTGAGTCGTGGCCTCCTCTTCCACTTGTACTTCGTCGTCTTCAAGATTTGGTGCAGGTTGAGAAGGTTGGGGCTCTTGTTGATTCTTATTCTTTCTCAAAGTTCTCTCAAAATCGTCGTCAAAGTCCAAAATATTCTTACTAACAGGTTGAGAGCTTCGAGTCATAAACTAGTACCTAAAAACAAGAGAGCAAAACAAAGTCAGAAACTTAAACAAACTAAACAAAACAAAAAGAAAAGATCCAAGGGATTAGCAAAGTTGCTAATCCCCGGCAACGGCGCCAAAAATTTGATGCGAAATATATAAGCACACAAATTAAACCCTCTTGTTGACAATTGTAGTATAGATACAAGTAGGGATCGTTCTAGACCGGGGATTAGGAGGGATTGCTAAAACACTTGGAACTGACTCAAAAACGTAAAACTAAGTTAAAAACACTAAACTAGACTCAAAAAACACTTAAACAACTCAACAGACTCAAAACAAGCTAAAAGACTCAAATCTGCCACTAAGAGTAAATTTGGACGAAAATAAGTTTTGACTTGACTCAAAACACTTAAAAACACAAACTAAATCAGTTTCTAACAAATATGACTCAACAAAGTAAATGGGGATTGGGTTTTGACGAATTTGAAAACAAAACAGGTAAAGTAAAGAACTAATGAAATCTGCACGAATTTGGATGAAACTATGGATGATGGATTAGCTAGGAGGTTCTTCTCCACACAGGACATACTTGTAAACAAAACGATTTCCAGTTGCTTTTCAATAAACCATGAATTCTCAACGCCCCAGATTAACCGTGAATTGCACTAATTAACCCTCAGATTTTCCTAATTTTATTGAATTGGATGATTGCATACAACAACTCAAAGCATTCTCCACAAGTTCCCTACATGAATTGCATAATAGAGATACAAGCAAAGGTCATTAAGTTCTCTGAAAATCATAAGCATTGACGAGGCACTTGTAACTATGAATTGCATGAAACTTATGCCAAGAATTTACTTAACGCGATTGTGACTAGCAACCTTCACTACTTATGAATATAAGTTCATAACGATTAGGTGAAACTCCCTTATATCCTAGCATCAGATTTATGCATGAAAATTAAGCGTGCACTCTCAACCAACACACACAAATCAGTTTTAATTCAACAGATAAGTAAATTGAATTCACAGCTTATGAATCACAACTGGATGTAATCAAATCATATTGCAAGTATAACCATGGTTTCGAATTCCCCCCTAGCTAAGAGGGGTTTAGTTCCTCATACTCACAGAACAAAGAATAATAAGTTTATACATTGAAAACTAAAGAAAGAAAACACCTAAACGCTCCAGCGATCCTAACTTGAATGCAGGCACGTCCAAGGGCTCTCCTTCTTCCTCCTTGCCGCGGCACAAAGGTGGGTGAAGTGTATGGGATGTGTATAGGGGTTAGGAATGTGTTTTGGGTGAATGGAGATTGCGGCAAAGGTGTAGGGATGAATTTTGGTGTGAATGGCTGAATGAATCCATATTGTGGCTGCAAAAAGGAAGTTTATTTAAAGGTTTCAGGAATTAAAACCCTAGGTTATTTAGGTAAACAGAAATTAAGTCAAAAGCTCTAGAAAGAGGAAACAAAATCAGAAAACTAAGGGAAAGTGCAAGGGATTTGCGACAAGGATCTAAATTAAAAAGGAATGTGTTTTAATACAAGGAAACAGGAAATACCCTCTCCCTTGCACGGCAAGGAAGAGTAAAGGGCAAGGAGGTGCGGCTGGATGATTAGGAAAGGGAAAGTGTCCTAAAACTAAAGGGAAAGGGGTCCCCTTGCACGGCAAGGGAAATGGAGAATGGGAAAGGTCGGCAAGGACTTTAATGGTGCAAGGAATGTGTAGTTTGTGTCCTAAAATGGATATGAGGCCTTCAAAGTTGCTGGAATACAGGGACATTTAGGATTAGGAAAGGTCACACCAAAATAGGAAACCTTGGCTTAACTTTCGTACTTCAAGTAGGAATCCTTGTTTGAGTAGGAATCCTCATGTGAGTAGGAATCCTCATTCTTCTAGGAATCCATCTTCAATTAGGAATCCTTCATTGATTAGGAATCCTAACTTCATCAAGTATTCAATTTCGTCCATTCCTTTTGCTCCAATCATGTGATATCCATTCCAAGCCCAATTTTGCTCCAAAAGGCTCCAAAATGCATCTTCTTGCATACTTTGTCCTTAGAATCTGAAAACACACGAAAATGACTTTAAACACTAAAATAACTAAGGAAACACAACATAAATGCACAAGAACAAGCCAATTAAGTCGCATAAATATGCTCCTATCAAATTGAGACCACTTTGAAGTAGAGATTCCTGCCTCAGCGGTGTAAGGGTTGAGGGTGAACCAGTTGGCAGCGGGCATGTTGCTTTCCATAGCAACATGAACTCTAGAAGTCTAGGCAGGCCCCAGCGAATGCACTCCCTCTTGCCCCAACAAAATGGACAGATTGAGCCCAGCCCAAGGGCGATGAAGGTCGTTGAGCCGATGGCATAGAGTGACAATTCCTTCTTCAGACTCGCATGCAGGGCGCGAATTAGGAGGCAATGTTGAACTCAATAGAAAAAGTGAAAAGTGGCTAGAAATTGAGGCAAGAAAGGGATGAAAATTCAAGAGATTTGGGCGTTCAGAGAACCATGTTGGTAGAAGGAGATGGCCAAGAATAGTGAAATGGAAGTTATTTAATGGGCAGGTAGTTAACTTTGGAAATCATGGGTTAGTGCAAAGGTTTATTTGAAACGGCTAATTAAGAGGTGCTAATACCCATTTCCGGCATGCAATTGATTTTAATCATTATCAATGTCTTAACTAGCAAACTTAACAATGATTCAAGGGGGCACTGTTTAAGTGGATATTTAATGTTGGGCTTAGTGCGATTGGAGGCCTAAGAACGCAAAAAGTAGAAGGAGGATTGGGCTCGGACAATTCAACAACCTAGGAAGAATTAAAAATCATTTTGGCAAAGAATAGGCATCAAGCCTGTGTGAGAAGTGACACTCAGAGGGAAGCTCAACCCCAGCAAAAAAAAGTACTTTTTAAGGGCATGGACAGGTAAATAAATGGTGACTCACCATACTTCTAAGGCCATCACCAAAAGACGAGGCTTGGACAGTCGGGCTAGAGAGTTTATAAAAGCAACAAGGGACACTCAACCAATCAATCAAAAGACATCCAACTTTTCTCTCAGACAAGAAAGAAACCAGAAAGCTTTAGTTTGTCCAAACTATACCCTCTTAGTCGTAGGTTCACCATAGAAAACCATCTTTTGTCAAGTTTTAGAAGCTCTACTGCCTTTCCCCAATGTTGTAGTATCGAATCCCGTTAGTAAACCTGATTTACATTTCATTCTCCAAAGATTACAATCCTTATAAAACACAAAGAGAAGTGGTTGCAAGAAGATGAACCTTGCCTGACAATCAAACAATCAAGGAGCTCTCAGCCTCAGGATTGGACAATGTCATTTTTTTTGCATCCAAAACCCTAGGGCAGTTCAAGGCAAAATCAATGAGTTTGAATTGAAGTCTAGTTTGCTGCATCACATTCCCAAATACCATAGGTTGCCCATGGAAGATCCGAACAAGCATTTTAAGGAATTTGAAGTAGTATGTTTGAGTATGACACCAATTAATGTGGATGGGAATATTTTGAAGATGAAAGCCTTTCCATTCTTTCTTTTGGAAAAGGCTAAAGATTGGCTCTTTGAATTAGCACCTAGAACCGTCACCTCTTGGGAAAGCATGAAGAAAGCATTCTTAGAGAAATTCTTCCTAACTTCAAGAGTCAGTCTTTTGAGGAAGAAAATCAGTGGAATTCAACAAGGGCCGGAGAATCATTTCCAGCGTATTATGAGCGTTTCAAGACTTTAGTTGCATCTTGTCCACAACATCAAATGAAGGAAGAGCTTTTAATTCAATATTTCTATAAAGGACTGTTTCCACTTAAGAGACAAATGCTTGATGCTTCAGTAGGAGGTGCTTTAGTTGACAAAACCCTAGTTACTGTAAAGATTTTAATAGCGAATCGTGCCTTGAATGCACAACAATATGAAGGAGTTGGAGAAAGAGAGCATGCACGCCCAATCCAAGTCAATGAGGTAAGTGTTATTTCAGAACTTCAATCTCAAATGGCTAATGTTTCTACTCTTATATCACAGGTTGTTGAAGGATCCAAAGTGCAAGGTGCGGCTACTTGTGGTGTATGCTCTATGCAAGGACATCCTACTGATCAATGTCCTCAATTAATAGAGAATGGGGGATGGGAAAGTGCCAATGCCATAGGTTACCAAGGCCAAAATCAACCAAGGAATGACTCGTTTTCTAACACTTACAATCCGGGCTGGAGAGATCATCCAAATATGAAGTGGAGAGAACCTCAACAAACTCAACAACAAGGTGGATATAAACAGCCACCTCCTGGGCTCTATCAAAGGCCATTTGCGCCACCACAGCCTCACCCACAATCTTCCCAACCACATTCAGGTTCGTCAATGGATAATGACAAAATTCTTCAAGCACTAACTTTCTTGACTCAGGGTTTACAAAATCAAGCCAAAGGGATGGGCGAAATGAAGAATTAAATGGGGCAGATGGTAGAATTCATGGGACAATTTAGAGAACAAGGCAAACTTCCTAGTTCAACCATTGTAAATCCAAATGGAGGTTTTGAAACTGCTAAAGCTATCACTTTGAGAAGTGGTAAAGAGATTGGAACCAACCCAAAAACATCCAAACAAAGCCAAAAAGGGGACGAAAAGCTACTGCCCGAAGCAGAAAATGAGGACAAACCCACGACAAGGGAAGAACAAACCTTGCCGCAGCCTCCTAAGGCCCCTATGCCTCCTAATTTAGGTAAAGTTGGTTCAAATTCAAGTCCTTCTAACCCTATTCTACCAAATGTGCCTTTCCCTCACAGGTTTATGCAATCCAAGAAAGAAGAGAGTGAAAAAGACATCTTATAAAGCAAGTTCCGAAGTACGCTAAGTTTTTGAAGAAGCTTTGTACAACAAGAAAACGGATTCCAGAGAAGGAGGTGGTACATGTAAGTGAAACTGTCTCTGCGGTTTTGCAAAGAAAGTTGCCACCTAAATGCAAAGATCCAGGTAGTTTCACTATCCCTTGTGTTATTGGTAATACAAGGTTTGAACATGCTATGCTAGATTTAGGTGCTTCTATTAATGTCATGCCATATTTCATTTATGCATCTATGAATCTAGGAGAGCTTAAAAATGATGGTGTCATTATTCAATTGGCTGATCGATCTAATGCATATCCGAAAAGAGTTTTGGAAGATGTTTTGGTGTAGGTAGACCATTTGATTTTTCCAGCAGATTTTTATGTGCTTGAGATGGACGATTCAGCCCACTCTTCACCATTGCCAATCTTACTTGGAAGACCTTTCATGAAAACCCAAACCAAGATTGATGTGTACAAGATAGCGTTAACTATGGAGTTTGATGGCGATGTGATTAATTTTAATGTTTCTGAATTTGTTAAGTATCCTAATGATGTTCATTCTTGTTTTGCCATTAATGTGATTGAAAACCTAGGGTAGGAACGTTCAGCACCTATCAAGAAGGATGTATTTAGAACCACCATTAAAAGGGGAATTGGAGTGGATCACACGAGACAAGCCATTGCCTTCAAAGCACCCAAGGCCGAGAGCACCACCTCTGAAATTGTTAACAGTGCTGCTATTTTTGAGTCTTCATCACAGTACATCAGTGAGCCACCTATTCCAATTTCAATTCCCATTTCAACTAATAGGTTGTTACCTTCTTTGGTTCAGGTGCCTAATCGAATCCAAGCTGGTGGGAGAGTTTACATTGACTTTAGGCAGCTCAACGCCACAATCAGGAAGGATCACTATCCCCTTCCGTCCATAGATCCAATGCATGGAAGTTTTAAGGAGCATGTCATGGAGGATGTACCCCTTTATGCCGTTGGTCCTAGTGAAGCTTAAATGGAGGTATCGTCTGGCTCGAAGACGTTAAAGCAAGCGTTTCTTGGGAGGTAACCCATGTGTTCAAATCAAGAGACGATGGAATCTCCAGCTCCTGCAACCAGATTTGATCTCTCATACCCTTCTCTTTATTTTTTTACTTTACCATGATTGTCTTGTTTGCTAGTTATCTTTTGTTGCTTTCGTGTTTAAGTTTATTTTCAAAACATTTTGAGGACAATGTTTGGTTTAAGTGTTGGCGGAGTGGGGGGTGTAAACAGAATACTTTTCATGACTTATCTTTGAATTTCACCACCTATCACTACTAATATTGTTATTCACTGTTTTAAAGTGTTTTATTCTGTGTCATAAGACATATAAACAAAATTTAAATATTTGAAAAAAATCGAAAAAGTTTGAGAAAATACCAAAAAGAGTCGTGTTTGTTACTTGTTTGTGTCTTAGGGTACCTTCCAACACAATGATGAGGATTTGGTTTTTAATTGCAAGACTGTTAAAGAAGGCTACAAACATGGGTGGAAGTTTGATATGCTCTTTAGTTAATACTTAGTTGTAGTTGTCATTTACGAATTCACATGTAATCACAAAGAAAAAAAATCAGTTTTTGTAACATGCTTGAAGGAAGAAACTCAAACTAACGCTACAACCCTACGAGACTTGAGCCTATTCATTGTTTGGAAAGTTATTAATCTGTGATATTCTTGTTTTCTAAAGTCGTTGCATGATCTCATTATTTCTTTGCTTGGTTGCTACTTAGAATGCTCTTTCATCATTTTATTTCCAAAACTAGAACTCATGCCCATTTCATTCAAAGCATAAAATTGATTGCATAACAAATAACAAGATGAAGTTGTTTAGTTACCACTAGAGCCAAAAAGCCTTATCCCTTGCATATGTATTGTAGGTTTAACCCCGTTGAGCCTTATGTAGTCCATTTTCCTTGTTAGCCTGCATTATCCCTACCTAGCCTAGTATAGGAGTATCCATACCCTTGTTCTTAAAGAACAGTGGAGCATGACTTGTTGGGAATTCCTTTTGATCTACGATTTGCAGAAAAATAAGTGTGGGGGAAGAATTTGTTCTTTTGAATCCAATGAAGTAATGCGTATGTTCCAAAGAAAACAAAAAAAAACAAAAAAGAAGAACAAGAAAAAAGTTGGAAAAAAAAAACATAAAAGAAAAGGAAAAAAAATGTGTTGAAAAGAAAAAAAAGAGGTTGAGAAAGAAGTGAGAATGAGTTCATAACTGTTGGTTGTTGAAGAAGGGTCCAAAAATGTGAATCTGACCCTAAAGTTGTACGAATCTCCCCTTTGTATTTATAGTTGGATGCTGCAATCAAAAGTTGAATTCTAAGTGTTGATTTCATTACTTTGCTTACTATCACTTTAAGAACCTTTGTTTATCCTTAACCTTTCTTTGTTAGCCAATACCTTAGCCCCATTACAACCTTTAGACTTCTATCTTGATTATTATGTGTTTCAATATGTGGAGTTTGAAATTGGTACGAGCATATGGAATCCCTCGTTCTCACTTCTAAGTAGTGGCATTCCGTTCATGAGATCATATACATGTTTATAATTCCAGAAAGTGCCCTCTTTGTTATAACATATGTGAGTGCTAGTCTACATGTTTACATCAATCTTCTCACATATACTTAGTATAGGGAGTGTAGTCAGAAAATCTGTGTGAAAATGGAGAGTATATCCGGTGAGGAATTGAGTGAATTCTCTAAGGCATGTTACTACTTTCAAATGTTGTTTTAATTGATTAAATGCGAGCTACTCAGTGGTTACTGCGGGTGAGTATAAGCTCAAGAGTAAGGATGGCTAAAATCTATGTGAGTAGTGATTTTTGATATGTCATGTTCCATTGGAAATCCCTAAGGCAATTGTTGGAAGGTTTAGACTTTGTTTCATTTTTTTTTTGTTTTGCTCGGGGACTAGCAAAAGCTAAGTGTGGGGGAATTTGATAGGAGCATATTTATGCGATTTTGTTATCTTATTTCTTTGCATTTACTTAGTTAATTTCCATTTATTATAGTGATTTAAGTTATTTTCATATTATTGTAGGTTCAGTTGGTAAAGATGACAATAAATGGTCAAATTGAACAATTTGGAGCAGTTTTGGACTTGGATTGGATAGCATGAGTGGAGAGCATATGGGCTGGATGTTTTTGGTGTTTAAAAAGTGTTAAACATGTGCTAAAATCTGGAGAAATTGAAGTTGGAAATTGGAAGAAAAAGGAATCCTAGTGGGAGGAGCATTATCTTATCCTATCTTATCCAATCTTACCTTATCTTATCCAAATTCATCTTATCCTTATCCTATTTTATCCAACATTATCTTATCTTATCTCCAGTTGCAAAGAGTAATCCTTATCACATTCCAACAATTTCTATCTGATTATTAGGAGTCCTAAATTAATTCAAATAACCTAATCCTTTTCCTCCTGGGATTCAGTTGTGCCTTTACCCTATATATACACATTATTGCCGCAAATACGAGAAAAAACAAAGAGTGCCGCAACCTGAAATCATCCATTGAAGTCGTTGGAGTTTTCTAGGTTCTTTCTATCCTTGTTTAGTTTTGATGTTTATTTTAGATTGTTTTTTAGTTATGATGAACATGCGTAACTAAGTTTCTTTTTAGCTAGAGGTGAATTCGAAGTCATGATCATATGTTTTATATAAATTGATTACATCCAGTTATTGTTTCATAAAACATAAATGCGATTTACTTATCTACATTGCAGAGAACTTATTCTTGTATGTTTATTAAGGGTGCACACTTAGTTTGCATGTAGGGATTTGATGCTAGAATATAAGGGAATTTCACCTAATCGTTATGAATTTATATTTGTAAGTAGTAAAAGTCAGTAGTCATGATTGAGTTAAGTAAATCCTTGGCAAGAGTATCATGCTTTTCATAGTTACGAATGTTTTGTCGATGCTTATGATTTTCACAGAACTTAATGATCTTTGAGATGTATATCTATCATGCTTTTCATAGTTAAGGAACTTGATAAGAATAATTTGATTGCGTCGCTGAGTCCAATTCAATGAACCTAGGAAAATCTGAGAGTTAATTTGTGCAGTTCACAGTTAATTTGGGGCATTGTCATTCATGGTTTATAGAAATAATAACTAGAAATCGATTTGTATGCATATGTTTCATGTGTGGAGAACAACCCTCAAGCTAGCCTTTCACCTATATCTCGTACAAGACCTAATTCGTTTGCTGCAATTTACTTATTTTTGTTAAAATTCATCCAAAAATCCCCCTCAGTTCTTATTTTGTGTTAGTCTACCTTAGTTTTCAGCTTTTAAGTTTAATTTGTGTTGATTAGCATCCCTCCTAATCCCATGCCTAGAACGATCTCTAATTGCTCATACTACAATCGTCTAAATTATAGGGTTTAATTTGTGTGTTAGTTTCTACCACATCAGTACGTTCCTATTTGAAAGTTAAAAGTTATGGTTGCACATTTTGACCTTTACACTTGTATGTTAAGGAGAAAAATTAGCTTCAACTAGTTTCCACACAGATTCATGCAAGGTTTTGTATTTTCATATGATGAGATAAAACCACTATTATTAACAATTGGATGATTTTGTTTCCACGCTCATGATCTCACTTACTTATTTACCTACTTATGATTAACGTACTTTTATTGTATAATTGTCATAATCTGAACCCTTTTTTATTTTTTTTTTATTTTTATATTATTATGGTTAGAATTTCATCTTTACAAAAAAAACAATTAATTTAAGGCCATTTATACATCTATTTGTATCAAACAAATCAACATGTTTAACAGTTTCATAGATAACCATTTGGTGAGGATAAATAAAATGATTCGTTCGAGTACGTATGATGTTTGTACAATAAAAATATGTTAACCACGAGTAGGTGAGTAAGTAGATGCCCTAGTAGTAGGCCTGACAAACGGGTCGTGTCTGTCGTGTTCGTGTCGTTTTCGTGTAACACATGTTATCTTAACGGGTCGTGTCGTGTCACACATGTTATCTTAACAGGTCGGGTCACTTTACCCGTTGGGTAAAGTGACCCCACCTGTTATGACCCGTTAAGAAAAATATATTTTTTTCTACATAAATATTACTTCAAAGTATTAAAACACATTTGTCGTTTAACTACTACATCTACACTCGAAAATAAGTGCCTAATAAAAAAACATTCATACACTACTAGTGTATTACAAAATATTAAATGTGCAAGGATATGCAAAATGAAAGAGTTTTTGTTTTCAAGGTTGTGAAGGTCATTAAGTATAACATAAAATTTTGTGGTATCCACTAGTGTAAATATTTTAAATTGACGATCGAGTTCATTCATTGTATTCACATAGGGTCAAGGAGCGTAACGGTAAAAAATCATCAAAATCGGAGTTAAAATAACCGTTAAATCGTGATTTTTCGTTGATAACCGTCGAAAAGTTTTGTTCCGTTACTTGATCTCTGAATGTTTGTTTTTTGCGATTTTTGGCGTATACGATCTCGAAGCATATACAAACAAGTTTGACGGTCGGATCGTTGAAATTAGTTTCGTAGGATGCGTATCCCATCAAAACGATAGATTCACTAACACTTAGAGTTTATTTATACCTTCATTAAGTATAACATAAGATATTGTGGTATCCACTTGTGTAAATATTTTAAATTGAAGATGGAATTCATTCATTGTATTCATATAGGATCAAGGAGCGTAGCTGTTAAAAATCATCAAAATCGGAGTTAAAATAACCGTTAAATCATGATTTTTTGTTTATAACCGTCGAAAAGTTTTGTCCTGTTACTTGATCTCTAAATGTTTGTTTTTTACGATTTTTGGCGAATGCGATCTCGAAGTATACACAAACAAGTTTAACGGTTGGATCGTTGAAATTAGTTTCGTAGGATGCGTATCCCATCAAAACGATAGATTCACTAACACTTAGAGTTTATTTATACTCTCATTAAATATAACATAAGATTTTGTGGTATCCACTTGTGTAAATATTTTAAATTGAAGTTCGAATTCATTCATTGTATTCATATAGGGTCAAGGAGTGTAGCTGTAAAAAATCATCAAAATCGGAGTTAAAATAACCGTTAAATCGTGATTTTTCATTTATAACCATCGAAAAGTTTTGTCCCGTTACTTGATCTCTGAATATTTTTTTTTTTGCGATTTTTGGCGTATGCGATCTCAAAGCATATACAAACAAGTTTGACGGTTGGATTGTAACATCCCACATCGCCTAGGGGAGTGATCCTTAAATGTATATTCGCATCCCTACCTAGCACGAGGCCTTTTGGGAGCTCATTGGCTTCGGGTTCCCTAGGATGGGTGACATAGCACTCCCAGGATGGGTGACCCACTGGGAAGTTGCTCGTGAGTTTCCAGAAACAACCGTGAGGGCGTGGTCGGGGCCCAAAGCTGACAATATCGTGCTACGGTGTTGGAGCGGGCCCGAGAAGTGATCCACCTGGAGTCGGGATGTGACATGGATCGTTGAAATTAGTTTCGTAGAATTCATATCCCATCAAGTTCAATGGTATATATATAATTGTTAAGTAGATTTAAATTTATTTATTTTGTATGCATAACACATGAAAAATTAAATGGTATGTATATTTAAGCCAATCCAATGGTCACCAATTTTTAAAATTTAATTTAATATTTATATATATATATATATATATATATATATAATTATTATAGTTTTTATGGGTATAAAATTGTTAAATTAATATATATAATTATTATAGTATTTTTTTAGGGTTATAAAATTATAAAATTAATATTTTGCTTATCGTGTATCGTCTTACCCACGTGTATACTCGAACCAACCTGTTATCTTAACAAGTGCTTATCAGGTTACCCGATAACGACCTGATTCGTTATCGTGTCGACCCAAACACCTGTTAATTTTGTGTTGTGTCGTGTCAGGAATTGTCGGGTTATCGAGTCGTGTCGGGTTATCGAGGATGAAATTTTATAAGGTGGGTAGATTGTAACAGCCCGTCCCGAAAAGTTGGAATATTTTAATTTCGAGGACGTGAAAAGACGAATATGCCATTGGTCGTCAAGTTGTGTTGTGTGTGTGACTTATATTTAAGTTGGATTAATTCATTATTATTCCTAAGTATTGGAACTAACTTGAATTAAGTTGTTTTGTTGTTTTGGGTGGTTGGAGTGGACAACTTTGGACCACACACACACACACACACACACACACACACACACACACACACACACACACACACACCAGTGCCTTCTCTCTCTCTCCTCCCTCTCGGATTTTCTACAACTTTCGTACAACTTGTACGGACGAACTTCGAACTCAATCTTTCAGACACGGATCGACATCAAGAAGGTAAGATTCGAACTCCCTACAAGCTTAGAAGTTCATCTATACCATTTTCAAGACCTGAGACCTTCATTTTCTCTAGAAACCGTAATCTTAAATTTGTGCAATGTTCATGCACACGTAAATGTGGTTGTTTTAGGGGATTTTAAGCTTATAGGAAGCTTTAGGATGTTCTTACGAAGCTCGGAGAAGAAAAACCAAGTGATTTGGACGTCGGGAAGTTGAGTTTGGCGAGTTTCAAGTTTTGGCCGGATTATCGAGCTTTCTCCAGCGAGATCCTGTGGATTTTAAGGCTTGAAATTGGTAAGGTTTTGTGACACACCCAACCCGGAATGTCCACTAAGACTCCGAATCGAGCTGTGCTGGCCGACACCTGAAAGGTGACGAAGCCAAAAAGTGATGATATGGAAGAATGCAAATAAATTTAAACCTAAAGGTGCCTAACTATTAGAGTGCGCTGTCAGTGGGTATGGACCCATTTCACACGCGTTGTCAGAGCATAAGTAAAGTACAGTAGTGTGGGTAAAGATCATACCCTCAGAAGTAGCCACCTGAACTGAGATATGCCACAAGTCCTTGTCGATAAAGAAATTATGCTACAAGAACCTGGAGGGGCGCAAAACTAAAAGATGAGTGGGTCAGAAACAAATCTTTTCAAAACCTTTCTTTTCTCAAAAGTTATAACCCCTCGTCGTAAAACCTGTATAATTTCCCAGAAATAAAGTATATACTCGTATATATAATTCTCAAAATCTTTCTCGAAAATATGTATGTATGAAAGTATGTATGTCATGCCAAAGTATCATAACTGAATGTCAAAGCATAACTCTGTGAATGTGATTGAATACTAAATGTTATCTCAGCCTTCGGTTGTATATAGCTCATAACAATCATCATATCATATAGCTCATACTCATCTCAATCATATCATCATATATATACCCTGCACACACATCAATACCACCTCTAGTGGTCTGCACAACATCACTGATAAATAACTAATATGCTCTAGTGCTACGATCACGTGAAGACTGAGCGATAAATCGCGGGTCACCTACGAGTCGAACCCACCTATAGTGGCCTATTCGACAGGACTGAGCACCTAACTTGGATCCAAGACGAGCATACGGTGCTGGAGGTGAACATCACGTGAAGGACTGAGCCCCTCTCTGGGCGGGAGCACTAATATCAGTGTGCAGGTTTATGAGCTCTAATCATATCACATCACATCACATCACATCATTCGTTCTCAACAACTAGTAAATAAATTTACCTGCCACTTACCTGTGCGTCCTCAGCACCAACATCAATATAAGCAATTAATAACGCATAATAAATAAATGGATACTTTGCATGGCATTTCATATCGCATTTCATATCACATTTTGTTTAGACTGATTTTCTGGGAAAAACTCATTTATATAGGTATATACGGAAAACAAATGCCCACTCACCTGGAGCCCACGCTATAACTCCCTAGAACGAGTATCGAGGCGTCCCAAACGATAAGCGCCTAGAACAATTATTAAATCACATCTCAAAATACTTGTCGATAGAACACATAACTCACATAAAACACATCCTCAAGGGCATTCAAGAGTGATTCAAGACTCATTGACTATAAGTCAACCGTCGATCAAACATCGACAGACGGTAGGGTCCACAACCCTACATAACTCAATCCGGAAGATCCGCATATCAGATTTCCCATCCGTAACTTCTCATGATTCAAATTATGCTTATAGAACAACATACTAAAGTTTCATTATGATCCAACGGTTGCATCTCCGCCAATTTCCAAAATCAAGTGGAGATTAACCCTTTATTTTATGAACTTACAAATCCAATTCGGGAAGATCCATACATTAGATTCCCAATCCGTTAGTTTCTACATTCTTCAAATATTAAGTACTACAACGTATCAAAGTTTGGTGACGATCCAATGGTTGGATCGCTGATTCACATTTTTACCTAACCACGAATCGTAAAGAATTTGGCTCAATGATCCACTTACGTCAAACCACTATCAAAACTGAATTCAGGATATCAAACATAGCCTAAAAATAACATTGACGGCCCACTGGACACGCGCCGCTGCCTGCGCGGTAGTGGGTGGCGGTCGGCCGCCCCGGCTCGCCGGAAAATTCAACTAATTCCAAAAATTCTCAAAATTTGTAGAATTGAAGATCTCAATGAAAGGAACAACTTTCATACCTGTGAGTAAGGCCAATTTGGTCGATAAGAGCTCCAATTTCTCTAAAACCTGTAAGAACCCTAAAATTGGGTGTGATTCGATTCGACCTCCAAACTTGCTCCGACGCCTCCACGACTTGTGAAACGTTTTCCGGGGTGGATTGTAACATCCCACATCACCCAGGGGAGTGATCCTTAAATGTATATTCTCATCCCTACCTAGCACGAGGCCTTTTGGAAGCTCACTGGCTTCGGGTTCCGTAGGAACTCCGAAGTTAAGCGAGAAGGGGGCTAGAGCACTCCCATGATGGGTGACCCACTGAGAAGTTGCTCGTGAGTTCCCAAAAATAAAAACCGTGAGGGAATGGCAAGCCCAAATCGGACAATATCGTGCTACGGTGGTGAAGCGGGCCTGGGAAGTGATCCGCCCCTGGTCGGGATGTGACATTTTATTCCTTGTTTTGTAAGCTTTAAATTGAGACAAGTTTCCTGAGTTTTGGTGCAAGAATAAGGAAGTTATAACGATTAGAAGATTTTCCCAGTTTTCGACGACGGCGACGGTCGTCGGAGTTCGAAGGTAGGAGATGACAGAATATTCCGTCAACTTTGACGGAATTTTCCTAACGGAGGTTAATGGAGTTAGGTTAGATTTAGAGGAATATTCTATTTTTGGACGGAATATTCCCTAATGGCAATTAAGTTTCCGTCAGTGTGCCTGGCACGTGGCCACGCTTGGGAGCGCGTCTGGCCGTGCCTTGTCCGGTGCGTGGCCGTGCATGGGTATTCAGAAATTTTTTCTAAAAATATGGAGATGATCCTGAGATTGTGTAGATCACTGTGGTATATTCAAATACCAAAATTGAGCAATCTATGAGAAGTTATTACCTATTGTTGGTTATGTGCGTTAAATAACGTTTATTCGGTTATTACGCTTAAAGGTGAGGCCTATCCAGAGGACGAGCGCCATTAATCGAGGCTCGGGGGTTGTGACCCTTTGATATATCAGTGAGTGGGCTTTTGTTTTCCGTAAATACCTATATAAATGAGATTTTTCCCAGAAAATCAATTTAAGTGAAATGTGATACAATATGCCATGAAAAGTATATATCTATTTTATTCATGCATTAGTAGCTTTATATAATGGTAATTGGTGCTGTGGACGCACATGTAAGTGTAAGGTGAGTATATATATCGATGATAGAGAATGATTAGTATGTAATGATGTTTATGTTGAGATGTGTTGAAAGCTTATAAACCTCCACCCCGGTGTTAGTGCTCCCGTCCAGGGCCAGGGCTCAGTCCTTCACATGATGTTCACCTCTCACACCACACGCTCACCTTGGATCCAAGTTAGGTGCTCAGTCCTGTCGAATAGACCACTACAGGTGGGTTCGACTTGTAGATGACCCGCCCGCGATTAGCGCTCAGTCTTCACGTGATCGTAGCACTAGAGTGTAATTATTTACACCCAGTCTTGTCGGTGAGACCACGTGAGGTGGTTTCGACTCGTGTGTAGGATATATATATATATATACATATATATGTGATGATGATGAGATATGATGAGATTGATTATGAGCTATAGTTCAGCCGAGTTGATCACTCGGTGAACATGTTATTATCTATGATGAGTTTTCACCTGATACAGTTATGTGATTTGATGAGATATATTTGGCATGGCATATACCTTGCATATCACTACTTTTGGCATAATTTTAAGTTATGAGTTGAGATGAGTATATATGTATATATGCTATTTTTCTGGGAAATTATACAGGTTTTACGGCGAGGGGTTAGAACCTTTGAAAAGAGAAAAGGTTTTGAAAAGATTTGTTTTTGCCCACTCACGCGTTTTGTTTTTCGCCCCTCCAGGTACTAGGTAGCAGTTCTTTGGTGGCCCCGAGGGATCCAACGGCGTTCTGACAGAATTCACAAAAGTAGGATTCACCTTTGGGTGTTATATCTTAGTAATTGTCCTGGACTGCAACGAGACGTTCTTATTGCTCTGAATGTGTATTTACAGTTATCTTCTTCGCTTCCGCATTGTGCACATGGTTACGTCACTCTCACGTGACGGCCAGCACGCCCTCCTTGGGACGGGATGTGTCAGTTGGTATCAGAGCCTAGTTTGTAGTCCTGTATATCTTGAGAATTTTCTAGTGTCTTCTGTCAGAACTATAGCATAGTTAAGGAAAGCTATTGCTACTGTGATTTAGTCTATTATCCAAAGGACTTCTCTTGATATTGTTTATAAGTTGAAGCTAAATCATTTTATGGGAAATGAAGAACCTGAGGGAGCAGAGCGATGGCTCAATCATGTTGAAAAGGCCTTTCATGTGATGCAAGTTAAGGAAATCTTCTTTTTGAAAGGTGGGTCGAGACGACTACCTGGTTTCTGAGTATTGAATCTACATCCTGGTGGAGACAGTAGTCTTATACGATGTCACCGAAGGAAATAGCTGATTGAGAGTTGTTTAAATAATTGTTTAAGAAAAGGTTTATTCCTCCGGCATTTATTGATGGTAAGAAACAAGAGTTTACAAATTTGAGACAAGGAAAGAGGATAGCTAATGAGTATTCTAGAAAGTTTACGGACTTGTCTCGTTATCATCCGGATGTTGCTGCTAATCCAGCGGAAATATTATGTCGTTTTAAGCTGGGTACTAAAAAGAAGTGGCGTTTTGTGGTGACCACTATTCATAGTACTTCTTACCAGGAGTTTTACGAGATTTTGTTGAGGATTGAAGAAAATATGCCCAGCGAGAGTAAAGAAGAAGAAGGAAAAGAATGTGCATAAGAGGAAAAGAATGTGAATAAGAGGAAAGATGACCAAGGTAAAGGTCATTCAACTCAGGGACCTCGCAAAACTCAGAGCTTCAAAAGAAGTGAAGCTAGTTCTAGTTCTTCAAGCTGAGGTTTTAGTGCCACTGGTCAGAGGCGAGGTGGTAGATTTACTAGAGGTCTTGGATTTCAGAAGTAGGGTGACTCTGGTAGAGGAAATGTACCTTTGTGACGTAGATGCAATACCAGACACTTTGGAGAGTGTAGACGGGAAGCAGTGGATGCTTTACATGTGGATAAATGGGACATAGAGCTGCAAATTGTCCCTAGAATCAGTAGATGCCCAACAGTCTTCTCGCCACCGCTAGCGCCGATTCAGCGGGTTCCTGGATCTAATAATTGGTCAGATAGGTCGTGGTGAGCAAGGGCAAGATATTTAAACTAATAGAGGTCGTGGGGGACGACAACAAGCCAGAGACGTGTTACCATATCATTGCAAGAATTTCATAATCTTTCGGACTTGGTTATGGGTACGCTAAACATTTTTTGTCACTTTGCTAGAGTTTATTGATTGTGATGCAGAAATTATATGTTCTTAACGATGTTGTAAAGAAAGTATTGAATGAGCACGATCAAGGCATATATATGTGTTTCCCAATGAGGGGCAAAATGGTAATATTGCACCCTCGAGAATTGTTACTTATTTATCGAAACAATAATGAGTTATCGGTATCGCGGGCTGCAGACCGTAATATTAATAACTTATCCGTTGGGATTCGTTAAGCAAGTAATCAGGGACGCCATTATATATTAGTATTGTGTTCATTCAGAGTGTACAGTGATGTTAGAAGATGTAGTTATGACAGCGAATTCTTTTCCATTAGATATGGTGGATTTTGATGTTATTCTAGGCACAGATTGGTTACTTTATGATAGTGCCAAGATAGATTGCTACGGGAAATCAGTTACTTTCCATCGCCTTGGATTACCAGAGGTTACTTTTGTGGTTAAGCAAAGTGGAGTGAGGCATGTCGTTATTTCTGCTATAAGAGCAAAGAAATGGTTATCGAAAGGTTGCCAAGGATACTTAGCTCATGTGGTGTTGAATAATGTTGCTCTGAGTTGTGTGGAAGATGTAAAGGTGATTAGACATTTTCCTGATGTGTTTGTTGATAAATTACCTGGATTGCCGCCAGACGGAGATGTGAAGTTCACTATTGATTTTTCTCCGGGTACAGATCTTATATTATAGAATGGCTCCTGCTGAGTTAAGGGAAATAAAATAAAACAAAAAAATAAAAAAATTCAGTTGCAGGAATTGGTTAATAAAGGTTTCATTCAACCTAGTATGTTACCTTGGGGAGCCCTAGTTTTGTTTGAGAGGAAGAAAGACGGGACATTAAGGCCATGCATTGATTTTAGGCAATCGAATCGGGTAACGATCGAGAACCGTTATCCATTGACGCGCATTGATGATCGTTTGATCAGCATAGACGTCCCTGTGTGTTTTCAAAGATTGATTTGAGGTCTGGTTATTAACTGTTGAAGATCATCAGGGAGGATGTCCCTAAGATAACTTTCAGGAACCATTATGGTCATTACGAGTTTTTGGTGATGCTATTCGGATTGACAAATGCGCATGCTGCTTTCATAGGTTTGATGAATGAAGTATTCCAGGAATATCTCAATAGGTTTGTTATTGTTTTCATTGATGATATTCTGGTGTACTCTAAGTTTAGAGCAGAGCATGCTAGACATCTTAAATTGGTGTTGCAAAGATTGAGGGAACATCGGTAGTATGCCAAGTTCAGTAAATACCAATGTTGGATGAATCAAGTGGCATTTCTAGGACATGTGATGTCTGTTCAAGGTATTCAAGTGGATCCTTAAGAGGTAGCAACGTTGGAGAATTTGGAACAGCCGCGAACCGTGAATAAGGTTCGGAGTTTTCTTGGCTTAGCAGGCTATTATAGACGGTTTATTAAGGATTTTCAATCATTACTTTGCAATTGACGAGATTGATGAGAAAAGTGGTTAAGTTTGAGGGGGGATGAAAATTGTAAGCAAAGTTTTCAGGAGTTGAAGTATTTCCTCACTCATGCACTTGTTCTAGCACTCCCAGATGATAGCGGTAATTATGTGGTCTACAGTGATGCCTCATTAGGTGGTTTGGGATGTGTGTTGTTGCAGCATGGTAGAGTAATTGCTTACGCTTCGCATCAGTTAAAGCCTCAAGAGATGAATGACTCTACTCATGATTTGGAATTAACGGCTATCATCCTTGCTTTGAAGATTTGGAGACATTATCTTTTTGGTGAGGAATGCAAGATTTTTATGAATCATAAGAGTCTCCAATATCTATTTATTCAGAGAGATTTTAATCTTAGGCAACGAAGGTGGATTGAGTTGCTTAGTGATTATGATTGCGCGACCAGCGTGATCGTGCAAACGTTGGTTGATGCGTTGAGTAGACAATCCCAAGGTCGGGTTAATGCTTTGTATGCTTCTCGTGTTTCTCTTTACAAATTTGAGGTATACAGGAGTGGAAGATCTAGAAAACACTCTACTTGCTAGTGTTCAAGTCAGGCCAGTATTAATTGATCGAGTGCTCGAGGCACAGATTAATGATGAGGAAATTCAAGAGCTATTTCATTTAAGGAATCAAGGGAAAAAGAAAGACTTCAGAGTTAGAGAATCAGATAGCAGGTTTATGCAAGAATGGAGAATGTATGTGTCGAATAATTTTGGAATTAAAGAAAGAAATTTTGGATGAAGCACATTATTCAGCTTATGCAATGCATCTAGGAGGAGCTTCGATGTATCATACTATTCGACCATTTTATTATTGGCCAGGTATGAAAAGAGAAATTGCCGAGTATGTAAGTAGGTTGCCTTTGTCAGCAAGTTAAAGCGGAAAGAAAAAAGCCTTTTGGATTGACGCGGTCACTTCCCATTCCGCAGTGGAAATGGGAAAATATTACTATGGATTTTGCATACGAGCTTCCTCGTACACTGAATGGTTATGATGATATTTGGATGATAATTGATTGGCGTACTAAATCAGCTCATTTGGTTCTGGTGAGGGAGAAGTATTCTTTAAGTCGATTAACTAGAAATCGTTTATAGCAAAGATTGTTAAGTATCATGGAGTTCCAGTGAGTATTGTATCGGGTCGTGATCCCAGGTTTACTCCTAAGTTTGGATAGCGTTTGAGTAGACTTTGGAGGATATGTTGAGATCTTCAGTATTACAGTTGGTGACGCTTGGCATAAACAGTTGGATTTGATAGTATGTGCCTACAACAACAGTTTTCATTCAAGTATTGGTACAGCACCATTTGAGGCGCTTTATGGGAGAGCTTGTCGTACACATTTATGTTGATCAGAGGTTGGTGGACGAGTTTTAGTGGGCCCTAAGTTAGTGGAGGAGACTACTCAGAACATTCAGGTTATTAAGTTTAATATGAAAGTGGCCCAAGATCGCCAAAAGAATTTAGCAGGCAGACATACCACTGTTAGTGTATTATGTAGGTGATTGGGTGTGTTTGAAATTATCACCTTGGAAAAGTGTGATTCGGTTTGGAAAGAAAGGCAAGCTGTCCAAGGTTCGTCGGACCTTATCAGATCACCGAGCGAGTTGGTGAAGTTGCTTACAGGTTTGAGTTGCCTCCAGAGTGTCGAAAGTGCACGATGTGTTTCATGTTCCAATGCTTCGACACTATGTCTCAGATCCTTCGCATGTGATACCTCCTCAACCATTGGAAATTCATCTGGATTTGACTCGATGAGGAGACAGTGACTATTTTGGATTGGAAAGATAAGGTTTTGAGAAATAAGACAGTGAGCTTGGTGAAAGTTTTATGGAGAAATCACTCAACGGAATAGGCTACTGGGGAGACAGAGGATCGGATGAAAAAGGTGTATCCCAGATTGTTTTATAGTTTTTTATGGATTGTAATTATTGTTTAAATTTTGAGGACGAAATTTTATAAGGTGGGTAGATTTTCACAGCCCGTCCCGAAAAGTTGGAATATTTTAATTTCAAGGACGTGAAAAGACGAATATGCCCTTGGTCGTCAAGTTGTGTTGTGTGTGTGACTTATATTTAAGTTGGATTAATTCACTATTATTCCTAAGTATTGGAACTAATTTGAATTAAGTTGTTTTGTTGTTTTGGGTGGTTGGAGTGGACAACTTTGGACCACACCAACACAGACACACACACACACACACCCGTGCCTTCTCTCTCTCCTCCCTCCCGAATTTTCTGCAACTTCCGTACAACTTGTACGGACAAACTTCGAACTCAATCTTTCAGACACGGATCGACATCAAGAAGGTAAGATTCGAACTCCCTACAAGCTTAGAAGTTCATCTATACCATTTTCAAGACCTGAGACCTTCATTTTCTTGAGAAACCGTAATCTTGGATTTGTGCATTGTTCGTGCACACGTAAATGTTGTTGTTTTAGGGGATTTTAAGCTTATAGGAAGCTTTAGGACGTTCTTTTGAAGCTTGGAGAAGAAAAACCAAGTGATTTGGACGTCGGGAAGTTAAGTTTGGCGAGTTTCAAGTTTTGGCCGGATTATCGAGCTTTCTCCGGCGAGATCCCGTGGATTTTAAGGCTTGAAATTGGTAAGGTTTTGTTCCTTATGTTGTAAGCTTTAAATTGAGACAAGTTTCCTGAGTTTTGGTCCAAGAATGAAGAAGTTATAAGGATTAGAAGATTTTCCCAGTTTCCGGCGACGGCGACGGTCGCCGGAGTTCGAAGGTACGAGACGACATAATATTTCGTCAACTTTGATGGAATATTCCTAATGGAGGTTAACGTAGTTAGGTTAGATTTAGCGGAATACTCTATTTTTGGATGGAATATTCTCTAACGGTAGTTAAATTTCCATCAGTGTGCCTGGCACGTGGCCGCGCGTGGGGGTACGTCTGGCCGTGCCTTGGCCGGTGCGTGGCGGCGCGTGGGTGGTTGGAAAATTTTTCTAAAAATATGGGGATGATCCTGAGATTGTGTAGATCACTGTGGTATATTCAAATACCAAAATTGAGCAATGCATGAGAAGTTATTACCTATTGTTGCTTATGTGCGTTAAATAACGTTTATTCGGTTATTACGCTTATAGGTGAGGCCTATCCAGAGGACAAGCGCCTTCAATCGAGGCTCAGGGGTTGTGACCCTTCGATATATCAGTGAGTGGGCTTTTGCTTTCCGTATATACCTATATAAATGAGATTTTTCCCAGAAAATCAGTTTAAGTGAAATGTGATATGATATGCCATGCAAAGTATATATCTATTTTATTCATGCATTAGTAGCTGTATATAATGGTAATTGGTGCTGTGGACGCACAGGTAAGTATCAGGTGAGTATATATATCGATGATAGAAAATGATTAATATGAAATTATGTTTATGTTGAGATGTGTTGAAAGCTCATAAACCTGTACCCCGGTGTTAGTGCTCCCACCCAGGGCCAGGGCTCAGTCCTTCACATGATGTTCACCTCTCGCACCACACGCTCACCTTGGATCCAAGTTAGGTGCTCAGTCCTGTCAAATAGACCACTATAGGTGGGTTCGACTCGTAGGTGACCCACCCGCGATTAGCGCTTAGTCTTCACGTGATCGTAGCACTAGAGCGTAATTATTTACACCCAGTCTTGTCGGTGAGACCACGTGAGGTGGTTCCGACTCGTGTGCAGGATATATATATATATATATATATATATGTGATGATGAGATTGATTATGAGCTATAGTTCAGCTGAGCTGATCACTCGGTGAACATGTTGTTATCTATGATGAGTTTTCACCTGATACAGTTATGTGATTTGATGAGATATATTTGGCATGGTATATACCTTGCATATCACTACTTTTGGCATGACTTTGAGTTATGAGTTGAGATGAGTATATATGTATATATGCTATTTTTCTGGGAAATTATACAGGTTTTACGACAAGGGGTTAGAACCTTCGAAAAGAGAAAAGATTTTGAAAAGATTTGTTTTTGCCCACTCACGCGTTTTGTTTTTCACCCCTCCAGGTTCTAGGTAGCAGTGCGTTGGTGGCCACTAGGGATCCAACGGTGTTCTGACAGAATTCACAAAAGTAGGATTCACCTTCGGGTGTTATATCTTAGTAATTATCCTGGTCTGCAACTAGATGTTCATATTGCTCTGAATGTGTATTTACATTTATCTTCTTAGCTTCCGCATTGTGCACATGGTTACGTCACTCTCACGTGATGGCCAGCATGCCCTCTTTGGGACGGGGTGTGTCATTGCGCGACCAATATTTTGTCGTGCCAAATTGTATCTTTCATCATGCCAAGTGATCCGGTTTTTAAAACCAAATTAACTCCTCCACAATTTTCCCAATGTCTCTCTATATTCTCTTACCTCTCCTCTCTCTTTCCCTCTCCCCAAATCCAACCCTCTCTCTCTCACACTCACTTCTCTCACTCACACTCAATCTCTCCTCACTCTCTCTATCTCTCACTCTCATTCAATCTCTTCTCTCTCTCTCTCATGATCTCTTTTCACTCTCTCACACCTCTCTCCTCTCTCCATATCTCTCACTCACTCTCAATCTTGCCAAAGGGTATTTTCTCCCCAAATTTTGATTTTTTTTTCATTTATGTGTTTTTGGAGTTGATTTTGGTTGGGATGGGGTTTGGGGTAGGTATAAAGTGAGGGATCGAGTTTGGGGTCGGATTTGGGATATGCCGATTTTGGCGGAGGTTATGCCGATTTTTTGGTATTATTTTGTGTTGTTTTTTGGTTATTTGACCATGTTTATTTTTTCCGCAGGGAATCATTGGAACTTTGACAATGGAAGTTGAGGAGTTGAGGATTATGACGTTATCAGACCATATCTCCCGCCACCACCACCATAATAGACACTAGTAGAAAAAACACTTTGCATGACGTACGTACCTTCATCGCACAAAGTCAAAAATCGTTGCCTAAGGGTTTGCGCAACGCAACCTTCGTCGCGCGCTCACCGTCGCGCTAAGGCAATGACAGTAGGGTTTGCGCGACGAACAAGTAACATGCGTCGTGCAAAGCTGCTTCGCACGCGTAGTAATGCATCGCGCAAACCCTTTTTTTTGTTTTGGTCAAAAATATATATATATATTTTTTTTTTTGATAAATATTGCGCGACGTAGGACATGCGTCGCGCAAAGCCGCTTTGCACGACGTAGTCATGCATCGCGCAAACCCCTTTTTTTTGTTTTGGTCAAAATTTTTTTTTTTTAATTTTTGATAAATCTTGTAATTAAATTCTAAACAATAATTAATTAACCAAACAAAAGTATTTAATTATAAAATATATGAAAATGTACATACAAGATGTCCGAACAAAAAAGACAAAAAAAACAAGTAATCTTCTAAAGTAAACAACAAAACGATGAGATATACAAAGAAATATCAAACTATCCAGAGACCTCCAACAAACAAGGACATTGTCACTTGAAGACTTCACATTTTATTAACACCTCCAAACAAAGGACCTTGAGAGCGAACTACTGCCCCTAATGCTTGAGCCTCAGCAATTGTTGCCTTTCTCTATCTGCACGAACATAAGCATATGGATCAAGAAAATTTTTTTGTACTTGTATAGGTAGAACTCTTGAAAAATTATATTCAGGGGGGTCCTTTGAGAAAAGATAAACACATGATAGATTATGAACTTGCTAAACAGCCATGGATTAAATTCTACCAGCCCCGAATACCAGAGAACATATATTACTACAGGTTCCCCGATATGTATGGACTACACGAAAACAAATGCAAGGCTTGAAATTTCATATTGAGACATTAAACAGTAGTATTGTAAGCAATAAGAAAGAAAAACAAGCACATCGAAGCAATTTTCATGCTTAACATTTGTTTAGTAGAACGTCTCTCATTGTAGAATCTTTAAAGCAAGTAAATCATATAATTACCGTACTGCAGGGATGGAGTTATATTAGTGACAGGCTACTATCAGCAATTATACCTTACGAAGAGAGTGGCTGGTATGACAGACAAATGTGGGTAAAGCCACCTGAGGTTAGCACTCTTCACCTTATCCTTTCTCAGTTAATAAGGATCAAGGATGAAGTCCCTCTGGAAAATGTCCACCTTCAAAGTTTAATCCACATATCTTATTCAAGTATTCAACTGAAGAAGGCTACTTAGAATAATCAAGATATGATGAAATTCAAAGAAATTAACTGGTCACATAAGCCTCAACGTTCAAAGATATTAACTGATCACATAAGCCTTAACGTTGATGCATATATTGCCTCTAAATCAAAACCTCGAAAATTTGATTATGCTATGGAAACTATATCATGTGGCTTATCACTAGAGCTTAATACTCGAACAAAGTTTCTGAGAGTCGGACTATGTCCCTCTGTGTGGTGTATATGTGCATATGTATGTCAAATATTAACTGAGAAGGGTCATTGGAGACAGTGCAAATTTGAAGATATCTAAAATTGGTCATTAGGCAACAAAACTACATGACTCTTGACCTTTAACTAGTTAAAACCAGCAATTGGAACCCCAAATTTTTTTTCTGTTCTAATATTAATAACTGAGATGCAAAATCGTAGAAAATTTATGCTAAAACATTATTTCTTACGATACTGTGAAGCATCTAGCTTCAGCCACAATCCTCTTTTCATAAACTTCATATAAAAAAGAAAAACCATGTGTTATTCTTATAAGCATGAATGCAGCAAGCCATGGTGCAAGACCCAAACAAAGTGCATGTGCCATACCAAATCTTGGACTGCATAACATGAGAAAGATCATAAGTACTACTAGCCAATAACTCCAAACATGTTTAATTAAACAAATGAGCACGTTGTTTGTTTGCATTAATGCTTTCCATGAGAGATTAGAGTACGTTCCTTGTTGGAGATTAAAGGAAGACTAACACTTTCATGGTAATCAATTACCATGTGAATGCCATGAAATGCAAAAGTTCCACAGACGGATGTTTCTCACTACAATTCAAATTAAGGAAAAAGAAAATGAGTTGCGCAAGTTTTACACAAATTATTTACCATCCACAAAAAAGAATACAAACATAATTCTTCCACAAATAAAATGCAAGGTAAGTCATGTTATGGGAAAAGAAATTCCTCTCACAGAGGCAAAGATACTTAATCTAAATACATAAATTGGTTTTAGAAACAGAAGACTAACATATTGAAATATACAAACCATGCATCCTAATTTTCTGCTCGAAGCAAATAATCAAAAAGCCAAACAAATTTCAAGTTTTCTTTGTCAGTTGCAACAACATTTGAGTTTTTATTGTTCTGTTATGTCATATCTTCTAAAGCAAATTAAGAGCCGAGTTCACAGCTGATTTTGAAATCTCAAGTAAACCCAAATATAACAAATTTCCCAACAAAAAATTAAAAAAACAAAACAAAAAAAAAAACAACTTTCTTTTCATTTGTTATAATTTCTCAGTGACCAAATAAATAAAAAATTCACAATAAT
Organism: Heteromeles arbutifolia; assembly: GCA_024362995.1. Classification (NCBI taxonomy): domain Eukaryota; kingdom Viridiplantae; phylum Streptophyta; class Magnoliopsida; order Rosales; family Rosaceae; genus Heteromeles; species Heteromeles arbutifolia. The sequence continues at coordinate 24,621,529 of JANCRC010000012.1, forward strand.
TCAACACATACAGCAAATTAAGGACAGCAAGATAGAAAAATCACCAGTTCTTGGCCCAAAGCGGCTTGAAATGCACTGTCAAGAAGATCTTCCCCCCTCTATACATCTGAACCAATCCAAAATTACCCATAAATTAATGGACTTAAATTACAATCAGAAAACAAAAATGGGGGAAGAGGGAAAATCGTAAAATCAAAATAAGGCCGACCTTTTGGGTCTTTCCTTCTAGCTGAAGGAGCTCGAGTTCCGGTGTGGTGGCGGGGTAGGTGATGGGGATATCGAATTGGAGATCGAACTCGTACTTGAGGAGGTTGTAAACGTACCAGCACTTGCCAGTCCACCATGTAACCTCGGGATTGGCGGCGAAGATTCGGAACCAATCGTTGTCATTGGACTTGATCATCTCGGTGTATTCGAACCTTGAAATATCCAAGAACGATGTGAACTGGCTGAAAACAATTCCCTTTGCAGACCCATCCTTTTCAGCCATGGATCTTACCACAATCAGTAAATTAAATATGCAAATAATGAGTTGAATGTGCGAACCTGAATAGGACATTAAAATTGACGGCAGCGCGAGCTAGGCCGAGATGGAGGCGTGTGAAATTTTTTTGGATGAAGCCAAAAATAGAGAGAAATCGAGATATGGTGTTGGGAATGAGAAACAAAAAGTTTGAGATAGTGATTGAAGACCGAGAGAAAGAGGAGGCTCAAGGCTCAGGGCTCAGGCTGCTGCGCGAGATGTGAGAGACCGAGTGAGAGAGAAGGAAGAGAGACCAAATTTTTACACTCCCATTTTGTCCAAATTTGGGAAAATAAAAAAAAAAAACGCCTAATTTTTACAAAACTACCGCCAAATTTTTAACACATTGCGCGACGCATGTATACATTATGACGTCGCGCAAAGTGGTTTTGCGCAACGACACCATCTAGGCTTCACGCAAGTTATATTTAAAAAAAAAAATTATTATAAAATTCTACAAAACTAATTACAACGATCCAACCGTCAAACTTGTTTGTATATGCTTCAAGATTGCATACACTAAAAATCGCAAAAAAAAAAACATTTAGAGCTCAAGTAACGGGACAAAACATTCGACGCTTATAAACGAAAAATCACGACTTAACTGTTATTTTAACTCCGAATTTGATGATTTTTTTACAATTACACTCCTTGACCCTATGTGAATACAATGAATGAACTCGATCGTCAATTTAAAATATTTACACTAGTGGATACCACAAAATCTTATGTTATACTTAATAAAAGTATAAATAAACTCTGAAGTGTTAGTGAATATATTGTTTTGATGGGATATGCATTCTACAAAACTAATTTCAACGATCCAACCGTCAAACTTGTTTGTATATGCTTCAAGATCGGATACACCAAAAATTACAAAAAAAAAAACATGCAGAGATCAAGTAACGAGACAAAACTTTTCGACGGTTATAAACGAAAAAGCACTATTTAACAGTAGTTTTAACTTCGATTTTGATGATTTTTTACAGCTACACTCCTAGATCCTATATGAATACAATGAACGGAATCAATCGTCAATTTAAAATATTTACATAAATGGATACCACAAAATCTTATGTTATACTTAATGAAAGTATAAATAAACTCTAAGTGTTAGTGAATCTATCGTTTTGATGGGAAACGCATTGTACGAAACTAGTTTCAATGATTCGACCGTCAAACTTGTTTGTATATGCTTCGAGATCGCATCTGCCAAAAATTGCAAAAAACATTCAGATTTTAAGTAACGAGACAAACCTTTTCGACGGCTATAAACGAAAAATCACGCTTTAACGGTTATTTTAACTCCGATTTTGATGATTTTTTACAACTACACTCTGTAAACCTATATGAACACAATGACCTAATTCGATCGTCAATTTAAAACATTTACACAAGTGGATACCACAAAAGAAAAAGGCAATTCAAGAACCCCAAAATAAAAGCAAAAGGAAAAAAAAATAAAAAAAACTTTGCACGACGTAGGGGTTGCATCGTGCAAAGTTATTTTGCGCGACATAGATACACCTACGTCGGGCAAAACAGCTTTGCGCAACGCAGTTGCAACCACATCGCGCAAAGTTTTTTTTTTTTTTTTTTCTTTTTTTTGCCCTTTTGCTTATGAGTACAAAATAAATAAATTAAAATCTACTTAGTAAATATATATACCATTGAACTTGATGGGAAACACATTTTACGAAATTAGTTTCAACGATCCAACCGTCAAACTTGTTTGTATATGCTTCAAGATCGCATACGCCAAAAATCGCAAAAAACAAACATTCAGAGATCAAGTAACGGGACAAAACTTTTCGACAGTTATAAACAAAAAAGCACGATTTAACGGTAGTTTTAACTTTGATTTTTGATGATTTTTTACAGCTACACTCCTTAACCGTATATAAATACAACAAACAGATTCGATCGTCAATTTAAAATATTTACACAAGTGGATACCACAAAATCTTATGTTATACTTAATAAAAATATAAATAAACTCTAAGTGTTAGAGAATCTATCGTTTTGATGGGAAACGCATTGTATGAAACTAGTTTCAAGGATCCAACCGTCAAACTTGTTTGTATATGCTTTGAGATCGCATACTCCAATAATCGCAAAAAACAAACATTCAGAGATTATGTAATAGGACAAGCCTTTTCGATGGCTATAAACGAAAAATCACAATTTAACAGTTATTTTAACTTTGATTTTGATGATTTTTTACAGCTACACTATTTAAACCTATATGAACGCAATGAACTAATTCAATCGTTAATTTAAAATATTTACACAAGTAGATACCACAAAAGAAAAAGGCAATGCAAGAACCCCATAAGAAAAAAACAAAAAAACAAAAAAAAAAAAAAAAAACTTTGCACGACATAGGTGTTGCGTCGCACAAAACAGCTTTGCGCGACATAGATACACATGCGTCGCGCAAAGTTTATTTTTTTGCCCTTTTGCTTATGAGTATAAAATAAATAAATAAATAAAAGGGAGCTTTAATGAAAAGGGCTTTGACTAACTTTTATTTAATGAAAAACCACCCTAAACTATTATTTAATAAAAATGGCTTAAATTTTAATCATAAGGACACAAAACTTTTATCTCAGGCCCTACAAAAACACACGGGCTCACCAAAAAGCCCAAACCGCATAACAATTAATATTCCAAAATTGCCCCTAACGGAGCCTAACCTAGGCCTGTTAGCCAACGCAGATACTAAACTTCATCACCCCTCCCAACCCTATTAATGTTCACCAACCTTCACACCGTACTAAAAAATTGAAACCTCCATTGCTTGAAACGTCAATATCTCAAAGCATTTTCAAGTTTGATTCAAGTTTTCAAACAATAATCTACACATCAAATTAGGAATTTCTCAACCCAAAAACTCCATTTGAAGACGAAAATTTGAAAACATTCAAACTGTTTGTTTGCAGAGTCGAAATCGAACAAACACAGGTACAAACCTATAAATTCTGATATTCTTGATGATTTCTTACTTTAATTTACTAAATATGTACATTTGCATGTTTGAGATTCTAAAAAATGAATTATGTTTCCAGTTCAGAGTTCTGATTTTCATCCAGATGAAAACGCATAAAAAAATTGGGAAATAAAAGCAACAGAGAATAATTAGAGGTACGTACCAATAAATTTCTGATATTCTTGGTGATTTACAGTAATATGTAAGTTTGCAAGCTTCGAATTCATTGAATGAGCAATGTTTCTGCAAAATGGTATATTTTTGCTTCACTTTGATAACTGCTCGTTTTCTTATAACCTTTAAATAGTATTTTCTTGCCTTCATATGTTGGTTTCTTTGCTTAAATAACTTAAATATAATCAACATTTTATTCTGGTGGTGTTTTATGCAACAGCCCGTTCTGAAATGATTTTACCACTGGTGTGAAAAAACGATATTGCCCTCGAATGTTTCAAGGATTATGAATACTAGGGCCTTGGTTAGTAACCCTAGTTAAATTTGATTATGTTGGGACTTAAAAAAATTGTGTATGGTTGTGGTTGGTATTTGGTGCTGTGTTAGTGTGAACAACACCTTTTCTCTCTCACTCTCTCCGTCTGTACTCTCTCCTCCCTCTCGATCTCCCCCATTTTTCCATACAACCGTACGGACAACACCTAAACTAAGCCAAATCTTCACAAATCGAAGGATTAAAGGTCACCATCTTGTTCCTTGTGGCCTCACGAGTCGATTGGTACTATTTTCAGAACCTGAGACCTTCGAAAACCCGAGAACCCGTAACCCCAGATTTTAGCATTGTTCATGCACTTGTGATTGAGAAGGTTTCAAAGCATTTCAAGCTTATAAGGAGATTTAGATCATCCTCATGAAGCTCGGAGAAGAAAAATGAGGCGATTTGGACGTCGGGAAGTGGAGATCGACGAGTTTTAAGTTTGGCCGGATTATTGAGGTTTCTCCGGCGAGTTTCGGTGGATTTTGGGACTTCAAAGTGGTAAGGTTTTTTTCTACTCTTCAAGAGCTTTCATTTGGTTCAAGTTTCATGAAAAATGGTTGAAAAATGAGTGAGATATCAAGATTTGAAATTTTTCTAGTTTCCAGCGAGTTGCAGAAGGTGGCGACCGGCGTGGTCCATCGGAGAAGGAAGTAGAATATTCCGTCAGAGTTGAGGGAATATTCCTAACGACGTCAGGTAACACCGTTAACTTCTGTTAGTATATAATGGAATATTCCGTGGAATATTCCTAATGGCGGTTAGGGTTTCCGTCAGGGTCCTCTGCACGTGGCAGCGCGTGTGGCTGTGCACTTGCCTGTGCATGGCGGCGCATGGGTGGCCGGAAAATTATTTTAAAAGTATGGGGATGATCCTGAGATTGTGTAGATCACTGTGGTATATTTATATACCCAAATTGAGCAACGTATGAGAAGTTATTAGCTAGAATGGTGTATGTGCTTAAAGTAACGTTGTTATAGTTATTTCTCATATACGCGAGACCCATCCGGAGGACGAGTGTAGCTAGGCTAGACGTGGGGGTTACGACCCGACTACATACCAGTGAGTGGGCAGTTATTTTCAGTATATATATGTGTATATATATATATATACACTTGACGTTTTTCCCAGAAAATGTATTTAATGGAATGTGATTTAAATGCCATGTTATGCCATTATCATAATTATGCATATTGTTGCATGGTGCTGCGGAGGCCCAGGTAAGCCACATGTGAGTATATTATGCTGGTAATGAGTATGAAATAGTTGGTGATATTGTGATGCATATTGAGCTCATTAATCTGCACCCCGGTGTTAGTGCTCCCGCCCAGAGTTAGGGGCATAGCTTCACATGATCGTTCACCTCCCGCACCACACGCTCACCTTGGATCAAAGATAGGTGCATAGCCTGTCGTATAGACCACTTTCAGTGGGTTCGACTTGTAGGTGACCCGCGATTAGCGCATAGCCTTCATATGATTGTAGCACTTGAGCGTATTCATTATACACCTAGCCTGTCGATTAGACCACGTGAGGTGGTACCGACTTGTGTGCAGATATGTATAAATATGTTGAGATATGAGATTGAGATATGATTGGAATGAGCTCTAGTTTCTGCCGTATAGATCACGTCAGGTGACTTCGGCTAGCAGATGATTTATATTGAATTGCATCACTTGGCTTATTATTTATTATATTGTGATATTGGGCATAGTATATGCATGTCATACATTCAAAATGAATCTTGATATACTGAGCATGATTTGACTTATGTTTACGTATTCTATTTTCTAGGAAGTTATACTTGTTTTACGGCGAGGGGTTAGTATATTCAAGGGAAAATAAAGTTTTATATAAGCGTTGTTTTACTGACCCACTCAGCTTTGTTTTGCGCCCCTCCAGGTATTAGGTAGCATTTGTTGGTGGCTCACGAGGATTCTGGTGGAAGTTCTGACAGTACATCATCCATGTAGGAATATTGGTTACTGTGTAATTTAGTAATTTCTATGCTTGACTGCACTTAGACTTAATTATGCTCTGAAGGTGTATTAACACTTATTTCCTTTCTAGCCATTCTGGATGTTTGGTTTTATTCATTCGAAATTTCCATATCTTAACGCTTCCGCTTCGTGCATATGGCTTGCGTCACGCTCATGTGATGGCCAGCATGCCTCGATCTAGGTCGGGGTGTGTCATTTTAGTTTAACAAACAGTGTTTACGAAATAGTTTCCAATTTGCTTCATTTGTAAATAGAATTGAAATGTACGGAAACAGTAAAATCTGGGATGCATTCACGAACAAGTATAAATATATATTACGCTATTACACAAACTAGTGTGATTCTCTGTTAATAATTTGTACATTCAACAAACAGTATAGTTTGATAAATAGTGTAGTTTTTTTGTTTCTGTTTGATAAACAGTATGGATCCCGAATCAATGTGGTGTTTCAGTTCATTTTCTTAAATAGCATGCACTATTCTGATGTAAATCTATCAATATTTTCAGTATTTTAAGTTAAGTTTCGTAAGTACTTTGAGTTATTTTGATTGATGAATAGTGTGGCCATGTTGTTGTGTATCCAGAATCAGTGTGGTTTTCTAGTTGTGATCTATTCATATATAGATCAATAAATAGTTCAGTTTTCTAGTAAAAAAAAGTTCAGTTTGCTTTGGTAAAAAAGTGTGGTTTTCTAGTTCACTTTGATAAATAGTTCAGTTTGCTTTGGTAAAAAAGTGTGGTTTTCTAATTCACTTTGATAAATAGTTCAGTTTGCTTTGATAAAAAAAAGTGTGGTTTTCTAGTTCAGTTTGCTAAATAGTTCAGTTTCCTTTGGTAAAAAAGTGTGGTTGTCTAGTTCAGTTTGATAAATAGTTCAGTTTGCTTTGGTAAAAAAAGTGTGGTTTTCTAGTTCAGTTTGATAAATAGTTCAGTTTTCTTTGGTAAAAAAGTGTGGTTTTCTAGTTCACTTTGCTAAATAGTTCAGTTTGATTTCATAGTTCACTTTCATAATAAAAAATTGTGGTATATTTTGATATAGGTTCAAAAATAGTTGTAATAATTATACTATGTTTATTCTTATAGATGGATAGACCAAAGAAACCAAGAATGAAGACTTTCGCTAAAAAGAGTCCAAATAAGAACAAGAATAAAAGACCTCCAACTTCTTATTTGCAATACAGATGCAACGTTTTAGACTTTGCAAATTCAATGCAATTGTACAAACCCATGCTTCAACAACACCATGATGTTTGCAATCATTTGGCCAAGACATCATTTTGGAGTCCGATCAAGCTCTACATGGATGATGAAATTGTTGCAACCGAAAGAAAAAAGAAGTCTAATACGGATCTGATCAAGATTATACAATGCTATGACACCAAGAAACAAAAATTTCAAATTTGGAGATCATGAGCCAAGAGCAATAACAAGTGAAGATGTTGCTGAAATATTTGGATTGAACAACCAAGGAGTTGAACTACTAAACACAGACAAATCCACAAAAAACATGAAGGACAACTTTGTCAAAACATATTTTGCGAACCAAAAAATAGTGAAAAAAAAGGACATTCTTGAAGCGTACCAAAAATCAATCCAAGACGAAACTCCTGAAGGGGCAAAAGCTACTGCTTCAATCATGTGTGCATCTTCTACAATCCCTCTTATTTGCAACCTTCGGAACATACATCACGTGGAGCTTCATAACAATTTATGGAGCATTGGACCAAATCAGCAAATACAATTGGGCAAAAGGAGTGAGGGACAAATCAAAGAAAAAAAGCTAAAATGGAGAAGAATCAGCAACAACAAGCGGATGCACTCCCCTTATTTTGGTAAGAAATAAGAACTATATTTTAAAAACATGAATTCTGTCTTATGAATTGCACAAGAAAGTAATTCAAAGTTCTTATTTCATGTAGTATTGGATTTGTCTTCACACCAATCTGGTAGAGACAATAAGTGGACGAGAAAACATGGTTCCTGCCATTGGAAGATGGGACATAACCAAAATCCACAAAGCAATCAAAGATATTCCAGTTGAACAAATTGAGGTAAGGACCAATAACAAGAGTATTTCAATAAACAATATATTTTTGCACTTTATAGTTTCATAACTAGTGTGATTCTCTTTTAATAATTTGTACATTCAATAAATACTTTGCGTTTTTTAAAGTTTAATAAACAATGTTTACGAAACAATGACATTACTATGTAATTTAACAGCTATTTAATGTGTGACTATGCAGATTGGTGGTGGTATTCCTTGTGCTGAACCAAATGAGCCAATTGGTGGTGGTATTCCTTGTTCTGAAGAACCAACAGATGAGCATTCCAACATAAACCAAGGAGAACATAATGCCATTCCTTCTCCTGAACAAAATAATGAGTCTTCCAAGAAAAAAGAAAAGAAGACAACAGGAAGGAAAATGAAGATAACTGAAGCTAAAGCTCAAGAAGATCATAGTATCACCATCATTGAAGCTCAATTACAGTTTGATCAACTGTACAAAGAAGAATTGATGAAATTTGATGCAATTTATCAAAGGGACATCATTCGGATTGATAACACATTAGGTGTGGAAGGTTTTGAAGAGTTTAAAAGATGTGCGAGCATGGATCAAAAGAGGTATCTAGTCCTCAGTCACATGATGATATATGCACTCGACAACCTACACACAGATTCAATTGTAACGAATCAAACAACTGGAGCACTCAACAGAAACATTGAAAAGCTCATGCAAGAACGACATGAGGACAAGCAGAAGATTAGTTCAACGAAAATTGAAATGAGACAGTTGCAATTAAAGAACACAACAGCCTCTATGAAAGTAAATAAACTTCTGGATGAAATTGGAAGTTTGAAGAAGAAGCTACTGGAAAAGCAAGCAATAGTACCAGATCTAAATGCTTCAAACAAGGAAGATCAAAATTTCAAGGATCTAAATCAAAAGGATCTAGAAAATGAGGAACCACCTAAAGAAGATCTAGATAATAATGATCGAGTTGAAGAGCATACACATGATAAGGATACTGCTACTGAGGATCCAGTTCAAGAGAATGCAACTGAAAATGATGTGGCTATAGAGGACCCAGAACAAGGGCATGCAACTAATCATGATCCAGATGAAAATGAGGAGGATCAAGCTAAGGAAGATCAAGAGCATGAAGGAAAAGGCACTGCCACTGCAAAATGGACCTCTGGAGTTCAACAAGATGTTCAAATGCAGACTCCAACTAGCAAGGATCCTCAAAAGCAAGGAAAAGAAACTGCCAAGAAGAAGACGAGAACACTGGTAAAAAATATACGAAAGAGGGAGGATCGTAAACCAAATGTCGATCCACACTATGATTATATCCCCATCTAGAAAAAACAAAAGAAGGCGAAATACATCTGTGCTGTGAGTGACAGTGAAAGCCCTTCAATTGTTCCGTCACAATACCAACCGTTGGAACCAATAATTAAGAAAGGAAATGAGCAACCAAAGGTTCAATCACCCTTGAATCCAATTGCTAAAGAAATAGCAAAGAAACATGCAAAGAACACTCCAAAGAACCCAAAGCAAAGAAAGGAAAAGCTTGAGAAACGGTATCACATACCTGTATCAACAAGGACGTACAAGTTACTTGAAGATGAGATAAAAGAAAAAATCAAGGAATATTACAGACAAGAGAAAATGTAAGTTTACATTATTAATCATAATTTAATACATGTATACACACACACACACATATATATATATATATAGATATATAATACTTTTTATTTTCTGACATAAGACTACTTCTGGATGCAACCAACGCAAGGGTCCATGGTGACTGAGCTTGTTGTCCTAAAAACCGATCTGACATCATTGTTTGTGGATGGGGCAATCGACGCCAACATAATTGATGCTTCGTTCTACATAATGGCAAAAAACGAATAAAACACAGGGCAACAACAAAATTTGTATCTGCCTTCATTCATCTTTGTAAGTGCCAAACAGTTTTGTTTACAAAAATTTGTGTTTGTGCGATTTTATAAATATTTTGTAAATTTAATTAACTTTCATAAATAGTGTTTAGTCTTTTGGTTCAGTTTAAGAATTAGTATTACTTATTAATTAAGATTAATAAATAAATGTGTATTGTTGGTTCAGAATGACATGGAGATACAAAAAGGCAAGAGTGATCAAGAGCATAGTGACCAAACATTGAAGACAGTCTTACAAGATAATGTGGATAAAGTTGGAAAGGTCTTCATACTGATCAAGCATTACTTCCACTTTAGCTTGGTAGTTTGGGACATTAAAGATGGAAAAATGACACACTACAATTCCAAACTACCGAGGATACATGGGAATACAGACCAATACTTTGATCATGTTGTGCAAGTGGTAAGAACAAAACTATAACTCAATTACAAACCATATTCTTATGCTGATAGGAAAAATCAAACTTCATAATACAATTTCTTTTTTTTTTTTTTTTTTTTTTTTTGTGTTTTGTCAAAGAGACAAGATAGAAGCAATTTACAAAGATTTCAAATGAGACAGCAACCTCACAATAGAAATTCAAAGATGCTTAACTTGTGCACAACAAAAGGAGGACTCGTAAGTACAAACAAGAAACTGTTCTCTATATTTTTCAATCAAATTTATACATTCATACACATAAGAAGGACCATGAAAATCATATATACAAACACAAGACTCATACTTGAAAAATAGTTTGCAGTTTGCAGTTTGCAAAATAGTATAACTTTACAGTTTGCAAAATAATGTCATAAGAAGTTTCATAAATAGTTTATTTTTCACTCTTTACACTTTACAAAACAGTATTACAAATCAACAAAAAGTTCATTTTTTTCAATAAATTATATGTCATCTAACTAGAAATCTATGGAAGTGAGAAACAGAAAACAGAAAACAAAATCATTCTAGGAAAATATACTATAAATTTAGACTTTGCAAAATAGTGTCATTATATAGTTTCAGAAATAGTTCAAGTTTGCAAAACAGTGTTACGAAGAAGAAATAGTTCCATTTTTTTCAGTACTTATCTATGATCTAATTAAATTATATGCAAAATAAAACATAAAAAGATAAAAATAAAATAATAAAAACAAAATCATTATGCGAAAAATATGGTATAAATTTACAGTATACAAAATAGTGTTATGATCCAGTTTCAGAAATAGTTTTATTTTTCACTTTTGATATGTCATCGAATGTTATAATATGATCTCATTATCTATCATACTTATTTGTTTTTCCAAAAAAAAAAAAAGTGTAGATTGGATTGTGGCATATTTGTCATTCAATTTGCAAACCAAGTGCAAGAGGGCAAACCAATAGAAGCCACCTTTGAGAAGGAAGAAGTATTTGCCAAAAGAGCTCAAATTGCAACTACACTTGTGAATCACGAGAATAGTTATGCAAATGGACTGAAGAAGATACTTGAAGACGGAAGACGACAAAATAAACATGGTCAATATGATGACATTCCTGATGAGGATTTTATTACATTAGCATGAGTTTTTAGAAATTACAAAACCCCGAGCTCACGTGGGCTTGTATGCTGGTGCCCATCCCTTACTTCCGTACGTTTTATAATTTTTGGAACCTAGAGGGCCCAACACCATTACTTATCCAAAGAAACCACATATAAATGAAAAAGAATTAAAGTTTAGTATGAAGCCAATCAACTTCAAATGCCTTACCCTTTGAGTTATAAGAATGAGAACTGTATTAAAAAATTTCACATGCTTATATTTTGACACTTCCTTTTTGTTAAAGTTCTCTTTTACTATCCAAAGAATAGTTACCAATTTAGATAAATTTATGCAAACCAAAAAACTAGATAACTTAAACTGTTTCTGGAAGACATGTACACACAATATCTAAAAAATGAAAAATAACAGCTATTTATTCCTTTTTTATTAATTTTTTTTTTCAGTGCCAGATCAGCACCCAAATTTCCCATCCTTCCTGCATAATGAACGCCCAGCAAAAATCATCATTTCGCAGTCTCACACTAACTTCACATTCTCTCCCTAACACTAACTCCCATTTTCACGCACAAATAAGCCATTCACGATGAAGAAATTGCATGCACTATGAAAAAAAAACCAAAAACCCAGCCCCCAGCACAAATCATCCATCCTCATTTTCCGATTTTGTACATCATTCCAGTTCTTTCACGGACGAATTCACGCAAATTTCAACTTCGGTGAGCAACTTGGTCACAGAAATACCCAGAAAATAAACAAAGGAAACAATCTTACAATTTTTCTCAACATATTTCACAAAATCATACAATTCATTGTTTATATAACTAACATCTACTGGAATCAAGCATATAGAATAACATGCATCAACTTAAACAAAACCCAGATTATACTATTTCCTTAAATTTATTTTGTTATTTACTCTCAGTATGAATCCATCACAGATCCACCCAAAAAAAGACTATTTACTAGCTAATCGTTTAATATATAAACATACATTATGCTTTTACACGAACTAGTGTGATTCTCTGTTAATAATTTGTACATTCAGTAAATAGTTTGTGTTTTTTAAAGTTTAATAAATAGTGTTTACGAAATAGTTTACAATTGCTTCATTTATAAATAGAATTGCAAATTTTCAAGATCTTACACAAAATACACCTCCTATTGTACATTTTTATTTTTAATTTATTTAGTTATATGAATCTTATAAAGATTTATGCAGTTATGCAAATGTTTTGTATTTCCATAAATAGTAATTCACCTTTCTATGTTTCAGATATAGTGTGTACTCATACTGATTTTTATTTGTTTACAATCAAGTTGCATTCTAATAAAAACTATATTGACAGATGGTTTCAGTTAGAATAACTGTACAAATGTCAAACTCAACCAAAGCCAATGTCAAAATGATATCGAAAACAACAAAGAGGATGCAACAAAGGAAAATGCTTGGAGAAATAGAAAACATATCACATACGAAGAAGGAGACAATTCATCTACAAATTGACACCACTACTGCAGAAGAAGTTGGAGAACCAATGCAAAGTGCAAAGAAAAAAGTGCAAGAAAAGCAACCACTACAAAGGCAGAGGAAGAGGAAGACACAACCTAAAGAACAAAACAATTGTGAATCAAAGAGGCAGAAGAAAAGATGCCAAAAAATACAACCACCAACAGCAATCAAGAGAAAGAAAAAGGAAAATGCCAAACCACTTTCAGAATCAAACAAGCAACAAATTGAAGAAGAAATAGTGCAAAAAGAGGCAATACAACAAACAAATGAGCATGGTGACAGAATTGACACATTGTCGGACAAAAATGTTTCACCAATGGCAAAAGAAAGAGAACAAGAAACAGATATTGAAGCTCTAAAAAGCAACAATGCTCTCAACAAGAATCATCTGCAAGTCAAAAAGCAAACATTCAGTCAAAAAGCAACAAAGCCAACGACAAAAAACAAAAAGAAAGTCTTGGGTGAAATTCCATCATTCAACCTGGATTTAAAAGATGAGCCTTCTTCACAACCGGATGACCTTCCAGCAATAAATCACATAGACAGCAGTGTGAATTGGACACAACTTCAAGTGTACAAGATGCTGAAACCAGATGATAGAAGAAGAATAACTAAACTCTGGTTAACAGACAGCAGGTAAGTAATACAAAACAAAACTTTTAACTGAATTTTTTTTTACACACTTCCATAACTTTAGAAGCACTAATGAATTATTGTATAACTAATACTTTTGCACTGTCCTACAGCGATGAATACCGGACGGCTGAAACTACTGATTTCAACTATAACAGAATAATGGTGTTGAAAGAAGATCTGCACAGTTTGATGGCAAATGGACCTACATCAACTCAGATTGTTGATTCTTTCTGCTACCTAAAAAGAGAAAAAGAGAACATCACAAAACAAGTGAACTTCTATGTCTCCACAACAATCTTTTTGAGTAAACAAAACAACTACTATTCTTCAAAAAATATTTACATATACATATAAAAATTAGAACAATTAATTTGTAATTATCATTTTAGATGATTTTCATTTTCAACAACACAACATCAATGAACAAAGCATTGAAACAACTGTGCAAAACAAGGAAAAGCTCTACAACCAATTGATGGACCAATATGGAAAAGTATCAAAGATTTTCTTCCCACTGTTTCATTACAACCATTTCTCCTTGGTAGTTTTGGACACAAAAAATGCAGAAATGATTCATTACAATTCTCTTCGACAAAGCACAACAGATGAAGATTTGGACTTTGATTGCTAATGGGAAAATGCAGCAATAGTGGTAAGGAAAAACGCACAACCAAAAACTGTCATATTTATAGAAAACAAGCTTCTTATTATTACATTATAAATTTTTACAGGGCTGCTTTGTTCAATATTGGCTCGATAAAGCAAGAAAATCAACAAGAAATTCAAATGTTATGGATTCAACTCAAGCCACAATGAAGAAAATCAATTCCATCAAAAGTGACTTTGAATTCCAAGTCAAAGAAGACAGAACCTGTGCACAACAGAAACCAACATCGTACGTTAAAAAAATTAAAAGCATTTTAGTTATATATATATATATATATATATATATATATATATATATATATATATGTAGTTTGTGCTTACTACAGTTTGAAAAACAATATGAATAATTTGATACAGTTATACAAATAGTTTGTTTTGTAAACAACTACTCTATAATCTATACCACACACTTCATTTCATTTTAATACTCATAATCATTCCTTGAATTTCTTTGTAAATCAGATTAGATTGCGGCTTATACATGATGAGCTTCATTGACCAACTCTCAACTAACCGGAAGGTTCAAGGACGTATCAAAGATTATCAAGTAATGAAAGCAAGGAAAGATATCCTCGTGGATTTGATGAACCATGATTTCAGCTGGACAAAAGAACAAGAAGCATATATCAAAATCTCACAACAACTGACAAGCATTGGACATTAGAATAAAAATAAAAAATACGCATTATATGTAATTTTGATGTGGATGTACTTTTTAAGGTTCAAGCTTAGTTTTGCTATGATTTACGAATGTCATTGTCAAACATGTTTGACACAACTCTATATATACATATATATATATATATATATATGTTTCATGACTTAATCTAAATTTTAATCTATTTTGATAAATAGTTCAGTTTGCTTAGGTAAAAAAGTGTGGTTTTCTAGTTCACTTTGATAAATAGTTTAGTTTGATATATAGTTCGGTTTGCTTTGGTAAAAAAAAGTGTGGTTTTCTAGCAAAGTTTCCATAACATATCAAATTTCAATTAGATATATTTTTCATCCTTCTTTATTCGGATTACACTTGGATAACATATCGCTTATAAGTAAAAAAAGTATTAGTGTACATTTCATTGTAAACTTGTGAACATTTCACTTATTAAGCTTAATAACATATCGCAGTTTATCAGTTTATAAGTAAAAAGTTCAATAATTCAAATTTCATCAATTATTGAGTTTAATAAAAATATGCACAAACTTTGATATATTGATTGTATTAGGTACCATTATTTTTCTAGTTCACTTTGATAAATAGTTCAGTTTGATATATAGTTCAGTTTGCTTTAGTAAAAAATTGTGGTTTTCTAGTTCAGTTTGCTAAATACTTCAGTTTTGATAAATAGTTCAGTTTGCTTTGGTAAAAAAGTGTGGTTTTCTAGTTCAGTTTAAATGCAAGACACATATACTTACATACAACTTGCAAAACAGATATTGAAACCATAAAGCCATAAACTTAGATATGTATTCACTGTTTATCAAACTCAACATACTGTTTCGTAAAACTGGAAATACTAAAATATTGAATTCATATTTATTACTCGAACATAATTCCAAATCAACAATTACATACTCCCAAATGCCAATTGAAACAAAATAAAAATAATATCCAAAATGAAAATCAACCGTCTTGTATAACAACTTTACATGAAACCTTGTTATGTCCCGAACATCCACACCTACTACAAGTGACAATCTTCTTACTCCCACTGATTTCCCCAGCAGATTTGATCATATTTTTCTTTGGTCTTCCAGACGGAATCTTTGTAATTGGAGGCCTCACACCATTTATGAAAGTATCAACATTCGGCTTTTCTAAATCTGAAAATGGATGCATGACAAATTGATATGTTTTCCGATAAAAGCTTACTTTCCAGTAATCATCAACGTAATAAAAAACATCACGATTATCATGTTGCAACACCTGCAAAGCATGAGAACATGGAAAACAATTATGCTGCCATTTCACACAAGAACATGTCCTATCATCCAAACAAACAACAAACCAATTCCACTCCGTCCTAACTTCAAAAACATCTGCATCAGAACAACTTATCCTCCAATGCATGCCTTCCTTCAACATCAACTTCATCTCATTTTCTTCCTTTGGACACAAAATTGTATGAATATTCTGACCAAATATTCTCTTCTCAACCATACTACCCATCAACCGAACTCTAATGTCTTCAAGAAGATCCATAAGTGGCATACAACGACTATTTGACACCATGGCGTTAAAAGATTTTGAAAGTGCATTGCTCATCGATCCCCATCTGTTACCAGGAAAATGGGCAATAGCATAGTTCTCTTTTGGAAAATCACACAAAAAATTCTTCACATGTCATCGCCCATTATCCTTGAATTCCACCATCCACTCATCAAAATCAGATGGAGTACATGCGTACGCACAATTTGCCAACAGATTCATCATTTTCTTCTTTAGTCCTTCACATGCATATGTATGACAAAAGCTTAAAATGGAATGAAACTCAGAGTCATGCACACATCGACGTACAATCTGATCGGGGCAATATTTCCATAAATATGGATCATCCCATACATAAAACCGTGCATCATTTATGAGCTTATCACGTTGGTGTCTAGTGAAAGTGTTTGGAATTCGTTTAGACACCAAAAAGTTGACCAAATCAGCATACCAAGGTTCACTTACCTTAATGGACAGTAATTGTTCATCAGGAAATGTTTCAGCAATGGGTAAGGACTCCTCATTATGCACCATACCGCTGAGGTAGTCAGCCACCACGTTTTCACTTCCTTTTTTGTCTCGAATCTCAATGTCGAACTCTTGAAGAAGCAGCATCCATCGAATTAGCCTTGGCTTGGCTTCCTTCTTGGTGAGCAAATATTTCAAAGCTACTAATCCCCGGCAACGGCGCCAAAACAGAAAGAAAGAAAAGATCCAAGGGATTAGCAAAGTTGCTAATCCCCGGCAACGGCGCCAAAAATTTGATGCGAAATGTATAAGCACACAAATTAAACCCTCTTGTTGACAATTGTAGTATAGATACAAGTAGCGATCGTTCTAGACCGGGGATTAGGAGGGATTGCTAAAACACTTGGAACTGACTCAAAAACGTAAAACTAAGTTAAAAACACTAAACTAGACTCAAAAAACACTTAAACAACTCAACAGACTCAAAACAGCACAAAACAAGCTAAAAGACTCAAATCTGCCACTAAGAGTAAATTTGGATGAAAATAAGTTTTGACTTGACTCAAAACACTTAAAAACACAAACTAAATTAGTTTCTAACAAATATGACTCAACAAAGTAAATGGGGATTGGGTTTTGACGAATTTGAAAACAAAATAGGTAAAGTAAAGAACTAATGAAATCTGCACGAATTTGGATGAAACTATGGATGATGGATTAGCTAGGAGGTTCTTCTCCACACAGGACATACTTGTAAACAAAACGATTTCCAATTGCTTTTCAATAAACCATGAATTCTCAACGCCCCAGATTAACCGTGAATTGCACTAATTAACCCTCAGATTTTCCTAATTTTATTGAATTGGATGATTGCATACAACAACTTAAAGCATTCTCCACAAGTTCCCTACATGAATTGCGTAATAGAGATACAAGCAAAGATCATTAAGTTCTCTGAAAATCATAAGCATTGACGAGGCACTTGTAACTATGAATTGCATGAAACTTATGCCAAGAATTTACTTAACGCGATTGTGACTAGCAACCTTCACTACTTATGAATATAAGTTCCTAACGATTAGGTGAAACTCCCTTATATCCTAGCATCAGATTTATGCATGAAAATTAAGCGTGCACTCTCAACCAACACACACAAATCAATTTTAATTCAACAGATAAGTAAACTGAATTCACAGCTTATGAATCACAACTGGATGTAATCAAATCATATTGCAAGTATAACCATGGTTTCGAATTCCCCCCTAGCTAAGAGGGGTTTAGTTCCTCATACTCACAGAACAAAGAATAATAAGTTTATACATTGAAAACTAAAGAAAGAAAACACCTAAACGCTCCAGCGATCCTAACTTGAATGCAGGCACGTCCAAGGGCTCTCTTTCTTCCTCCTTGCTGCGGCACAAAGGTGGGTGAAGTGTATAGGATGTGTATAGGGGTCAGGAATGTGTTTTGGGTGAATGGAGATTGCGGCAAAGGTGTAGGGATGAATTCTGGCGTGAATGGCTGAATGAATCCATATTGTGGCTGCAAAAAGGAAGTTTATTGAAAGGTTTCAGGAATTAAAACCCTAGGTTATTTAGGTAAACAGAAATTAAGTCAAAAGCTCTAGAAAGAGGAAACAAAATCAGAAAACAAAGGGAAAGTGTAAGGGATTTGCGGCAAGGATCTAAATTAAAAAGGAATGTGTTTTAATACAAGGAAATAGGAAATAACCCTCTCCCTTGCACAGCAAGGAAGAGTAAAGGGCAATGAGGTGCGGCTGGATGATTAGGAAAGGGAAAGTGTCCTAAAACTAAAGGGAAAGGGGTCCCCTTGCACGGCAAGGGAAAGGGAGAATGGGAAAGGTGCGGCAAGGACTTTAATGGTGCAAGGAATGTGTAGTTTGTGTCCTAAAATGCATATGAGGCCTTCAAAGTTGCTGGAATACAGGGACATTTAGGATTAGGAAAGGTCACACCAAAATAGGAAACCTTGGCTTAACTTTCCTACTTCAAGTAGGAATCCTTGTTTGAGTAGGAATCCTCATGTGAGTAGGAATCCTCATTCTTCTAGGAATCCATCTTCAATTAGGAATCCTTCGTTGATTAGGAATCCTAACTTCATCAAGTCTTCAATTTCGTCCATTCATTTTGCTCCAATCATTTGATATCCATTCCAAGCCCAATTTTGCTCCAAAAGGCTCCAAAATGCATCTTCTTGCATACTTTGTCCTTAGAATCAGAAAACACACGAAAATGACTTTAAACACTAAAATAACTAAGGAAACACAACATAAATGCACAAGAACAAGCCAATTAAGTCGCATAAATATGCTCCTATCAAATTGAGACCACTTTGAAGCAGAGATTCCTGCCTCAGCGGTGTAAGGGTTGAGGGTGAACCAATTGGCAGTGGGCATGTTGCTTTCCACAGCAACATGAACTCTAGAAGTCTAGGCAGGCCCCAGCGAATGCACTCCCTCTTCCCCGAACAAAATGGACAGATTGAGCACAGCCCAAGGGCGATGAAGGTCGTTGAGCCGATGGCACAGAGTGACAATCCCTTCTTCAGACTCGCATGCAGGGCGCGAATTAGGAGGCAATGTTGAACTCAATAGAAAAAGTGAAAAGTGGCTAGAAATTGAGGCAAGAAAGGGCTAAAAATTCAAGAGATTTAGGAGTTTAGAGAGCCAAGTTGGTAGAAGGAGATGGCCAAGAATAGTGAAATGGAAGTTATTTAATGGGCAGGTAGTTAACTTTGGAAATCATGGGTTAGTGCAAAGGTTTATTTGAAACGGCTAATTAAGAGGTGCTAATACCCATTTCCGGCATGCAATTGATTTTAATCATTATCAATGTCTTAACTAGCAAACTTAACAATGATTCAAGGGGGCACTGTTTGAGTGGATATTTAATGTTGGGCTTAATGCGATTGGAGGCCTAAGAACGCAAAAAGTAGAAGGAGGATTGGGCTCGGATAATTCGACAACCTAGGAAGAATTAAAAATCATTTTGGCAAAGAATAGGCATCAAGCCTGTGTGAGAAGTGACACTCAGAGGGAAGCTCAACCCCAGCAAAAAAAAGTACTTTTTAAGGGCATGGACAGGTAAATAAATGGTGACTCACCAAACTTCTAAGGCCATCACCCAAAGACGAGGCTTGGACAGTCGGGCTAGAGAGTTTATAAAAGCAACAAGGGACACTCAACCAATTAATCAAAAGACATCCAACTTTTCTCTCAGACAAGAAAGAAACCAGAAAGATTTAGTTTGTCGAAACTATACCCTCTTAGTCGTAGGTTCACCATAGAAAACCATCTTTTGTCAAGTTTTAGAAGCTCTGTTGCCTTTCCCCAGTGTTGTAGTATCGAATCCCGTTAGTAAACCTGATTTACATTTCATTCTCCAAAGATTACAATCCTTATAAAACACAAAGAGAAGTGGTTGCAAGAAGATGAACCTTGCCTGACAATCGAACAATCAAGGAGCTCTCAGCCTCAGGATTGGACAATGTCATTCTTTTTTGCATCCAAAACCCTAGGGCAGTTCAAGGCAAAATCAATGAGTTTGAATTGAAGTCTAGTTTGCTGCATCACATTCCCAAATACCATAGGTTGCCCATGGAAGATCCGAACAAGCATCTTAAGGAATTTGAAGTAGTATGTTTGAGTATGACACCAATTAATGTGGATGGGAATATTTTGAAGATGAAAGCCTTTCCATTCTCTCTTTTGGAAAAGGCTAAAGATTGGCTCTTTGAATTAGCACCTGGAACCGTCACCTCTTGGGAAAGCATTAAGAAAGCATTCTTAGAGAAATTCTTCCTAACTTCAAGAGTCAGTCTTTTGAGGAAGAAAATCAATGGAATTCAACAAGGGCCGGAGAATCATTTCCAGCATATTATGAGCGTTTCAAGACTTTAGTTGCATCTTGTCCACAACATCAAATGAAGGAAGAGCTTTTAATTCAATATTTCTATAAAGGACTGTTTCCACTTAAGAGACAAATGCTTGATGCTTCAGTAGGAGGTGCTTTAGTTGACAAAACCCTAGTTGCTGCAAAGATTTTAATAACGAATCGTGCCTTGAATGCACAACAATATGAAGGAGTTGGAGAAAGAGAGCATGCACGCCCAATCCAAGTCAATGAGGTAAGTGTTATTTCAGAACTTCAATCTCAAATGGCTAATGTTTCTACTCTTATATCACAGGTTGTTGAAGGATCCAAAGTGCAAGGTGCGGCTACTTGTGGTGTGTGCTCTATGCAAGGACACCCTACTGATCAATGTCCTCAATTAATAGAGAATGGGGGATGGGAAAATGCCAATGCCATAGGTTACCAAGGCCAAAATCAACCAAGGAATGACTCGTTTTCTAACACTTACAATCCGGGCTGGAGAGATCATCCAAATATGAAGTGGAGGGAACCTCAACAAACTCAACAACAAGGTGGATATAAACAGCCACCTCCTGGGCTCTATCAAAGGCCATTTGCGCCCCCACAGCCTCACCCACAATCTTCCCAACCACATTCAGGTTTGTCAATGGATAATGACAAAATTCTTCAAGCACTAACTTTCTTGACTCTGGGTTTACAAAATCAAGCCAAAGAGATGGGCGAAATGAAGAATTAAATGGGACAGATGGCAGAATTCATGGGACAATTTAGAGAACAAGGCAAACTTCCTAGTTCAACCATTGTAAATCCAAAGGGAGGTTTTGAAACTGCTAAAGCTATCACTTTGAGAAGTGGTAAAGAGATTGGAACCAACCCAAAAACATCCAAACAAAGCCAAAAAGGGGACGAAAAGCTACTGCCCGAAGGAGAAAATGAAGACAAAGCCATGACAAGGGAAGAACAAACCTTGCCGCAGCCTCCTAAGGCCCATATGCCTCCTAATTTAGGTAAAGTTGGTTCAAATTCAAGTCCTTCTAACCCTATTCCACCAAATGTGCCTTTCCCTCACAGGTTTATGCAATCCAAGAAAGAAGAGAGTGAAAAAGACATCTTATAAAGCAAGTTCCGAAGTACGCTAAGTTTTTGAAGAAGCTTTGTACAACAAGAAAACGGATTCCAGAGAAGGAGGTGGTACATGTAAGTGAAACTGTCTTTGCGGTTTTGCAAAGAAAGTTGCCACCTAAATGCAAAGATCCAGGTAGTTTCACTATCCCTTGTGTTATTGGTAATACAAGGTTTGAACATGCTATGCTAGATTTAGGTGCTTCTATTAATGTCATGCCATATTTCGTTTATCCATCTATGAATCTAGGAGAGCTTAAAAATGATGGTGTCATTATTCAATTGGTTGATCAATCTAATGCATATCCGAAAAGAGTTTTGGAAGATGTTTTGGTGTAGGTAGACCATTTGATCTTTCCAGCAGATTTTTATGTGCTTGAGATGGACAATTCAGCCCACTCTTCACCATTGCCAATCTTACTTGGAAGACCTTTCATGAAAACCCAAACCAAGATTGATGTGTACAAGAGAGCGTTAACTATGGAGTTTGATGGCGATGTGATTAATTTTAATGTTTCTGAATTTGTTAAGTATCCTAATGACGTTCATTCTTGTTTTGCCATTAATGTGATTGAAAACCTAGGGCAGGAACGTTCAGCACCTAAAGAAGGATGTATTTAGAACCACCAATAAAAGGGGAATTGGAGTGGATCACACGAGATAAGCCACTGCCTTCAAAGCACCCAAGGCCGAGAGCACCACCTCTGAAATTGTTAACAGTGCTGCTACTTTTGAGTCTTCATCACAGTACATCAGTGAGCCATCTGTTCCAATTTCAATTCCCATTTCAACTAATAGGTTGTTACCTTCTTTGGTTCAAGTGCCTAATCGAATCCAAGCTGGTGGGAGAGTTTACATTGACTTTAGGCAGCTCAACGCCACAATCAGGAAGGATCACTATCCCCTTCCGTTCATAGATCCAATGCATGGAAGTTTTAAGGAGCATGTCGTGGAGGATGTACCCCTTTATGTCGTTGGTCCTAGTGAAGCTTAAATGGAGGTATTGTCTGGCTCGAAGACGTTAAAGCAAGCATTTCTTGGGAGGTAACCCATGTGTTCAAATCAAGAGACGATGGAATCTCCAGCTCCTGCAACCAGATTTGCTCTCTCTTACCCTTCTCTTTATTTTTTTACTTTACCATGATTGTCTTGTTTGCTAGTTATCTTTTGTTGCTTTCTTGTTTAAGTTTATTTTCGAAACATTTTGAGGACAATGTTTGGTTTAAGTGTTGGCCGGGAGGGGGGTATCTTTGAATTTCACCACCTATCACTACTAATATTGTTATTCACTGTTTTAAAGTGTTTTATTGTGTGTCATAAGACATATAAACAAAATTTAAATATTTGAAAAAAATCGAAAAAGTTTGAGAAAATACCAAAAAGAGTCGTTTTTGTTACTTGTTTGTGTCTTAGGGTACCTTCCAACACAATGATGAGGATTTGGTTTTTAATTGCAAGATTGTTAAAGAAAGCTACAAACATGGGTGGAAGTTTGATATGCTCTTTAGTTAATACTTAGTTGTAGTTGTCATTTACGAATTCACATGTAATCACAAAGAAAAAAAATCAGTTTTTGTAACATGCTTGAAGGAAGAAACTCAAACTAACGCTACAACCCTATGAGACTTGAACCTATTCATTGTTTGGAAAGTTATTAATCTGTGATATTCTTGTTTTCTAAAGTCGTTGCATGATCTCATTATTTCTTTGCTTGGTTGCTACTTAGAATGCTCTTTCATCATTTTATTTCCAAAACTAGAACTCATGCCCGTTTCATTCAAAGCATAAAATTGATTGCATAACAAATAACAAGATGAAGTTGTTTAGTTACCACTAGAGCCAAAAAGCCTTATCCCTTGCATATGTATTGTAGGTTTAACCCCGTTGAGCCTTATGTAGTCTATTTTCCTTGTTAGCCTGCATTATCCCTACCTAGCCTAGTATAGGAGTATCCATACCCTTGTTCGTAAAGAACAGTGGAGCATGACTTTTTGGGAATTCCTTTTGATCTACGATTTGCAGAAAAATAAGTGTGGGGGAAGAATTTATTCTTTTGAATCCAATGAAGTGGTGCGTATGTTCCAAAGAAAAGAAAAAAAAACAAAAAAGAAGAACAAGAAAAAAGTTGAAAAAAAAAACATAAAAGAAAAGGAAAAAAAATTTGTTGAAAAGAAAAAAAAGAGGTTGAGAAAGAAGTGAGAATGAGTTCATAACTGTTGGTTGTTGAAGAAGGGTCCAAAAATGTGAATCTGACCCTAAAGTTGTACGAATCTCCCCTTTGTGTTTATAGTTGGATGCTGCAATCAAAAGTTGAATTCTAAGTGTTGATTTCATTACTTTGCTTACTATCACTTTAAGAACCTTTGTTTATCCTTAGCCTTTCTTTGTTAGCCAATACCTTAGCCCCATTACAACCCTTAGACTTCTATCTTGATTATTATGTGTTTCAATATGTGGAGTTTGAAATTGGTACGAGCATATGGAATCCCTCGTTCTCACTTCTAAGTAGTGGCATTCCGTTCATGAGATAATATACATGTTTATAATTCCAGAAAGTGCCTTCTTTGTTATAACATATGTGAGTGTTAGTCTACATGTTTACATCAATCTTCTCACATATACTTAGTATAGGGAGTGTAGTCAGAAAATCTGTGTGAAAATGGAGAGTATATCCGGTGAGGAATTGAGTGAATTCTCTAAGGCATGTTACTACTTTCAAATGTTGTTTTAATTGATTAAATGCGAGCTACTCAGTGGTTACTGCGGGTGAGTATAAGCTCAAGAGTAAGGATGGCTAAAATCTATGTGAGTAGTGATTTTTGATATGTCATGTTCCATTGGAAATCCCTAAGGCAATTGTTGGAAGGTTTAGACTTTGTTTCATTTTTTTTTTGTTTTGCTCGGGGACTAGTAAAAGCTAAGTGTGGGGGAATTTGATAGGAGCATATTTATGCGATTTTGTTATCTTATTTCTTTGCATTTACTTAGTCAATTTCCATTTATTATAGTGATTTAAGTTATTTTCGTATTATTGTAGGTTCAGTTGGTAAAGATGACAATAAATGGTCAAATTGAACAATTTGGAGCAGTTTTGGACTTGGATTGGATAGCATGAGTGGAGAGCATATGGGCTGGATGTTTTTGGTGTTTAAAAAGTGTTAAACATGTGCTAAAATCTGGAGAAATTGAAGTTGGAAATTGGAAGAAAAAGGAATCCTAGTGGGAGGAGCATTCTCTTATCCTATCTTATCCAATCTTACCTTATCTTATCCAGATTCATCTTATCCTTATCCTATTTTATCCAACATTATCTTATCTTATCTCCAGTTGCAAAGAGTAATCCTTATCACATTCCAACAATTTCTATCTGATTATTAGGAGTCCTAAATTAATTCAAATAACCTAATCCTTTTCCTCCTGGGATTCAGTTGTGCCTTTACCCTATATATACACATTATTGCCGCAAATACGAGAAAAAACAAAGAGTGCCGCAACCTGAAATCATCCATTGAAGTCGTTGGAGTTTTCTAGGTTCTTTCTATCCTTGTTTAGTTTTGATGTTTATTTTAGATTGTTTTTTAGTTATGATGAACATGCGTAACTAAGTTTCTTTTTAGCTAGAGGTGAATTCGAAGTCATGATCATATGTTTTATATAAATTGATTACATCCAATTATTGTTTCATAAAACATGAATGCGATTTACTTATCTACATTACAGAGAACTTATTCTTGTATGTTTATTAAGGGTGCACACTTAGTTTGCATGTAGGGATTTGATGCTAGAATACAAGGGAATCTCACCTAATCGTTATGAATTTATATTTGTAAGTAGTAAAAGTCAATAGTCATGATTGAGGTAAGTAAATCCTTGGCAGGAGTATCATGCTTTTCATAGTTACGAATGTTTTGTCGATGCTTATGATTTTCACAGAACTTAATGATCTTTGAGATGTATATCTATCATGCTTTTCATAGTTAAGGAACTTGATAAGAATAATTTGATTGCGTCGCTGAGTCCAATTCAATGAACCTAGGAAAATCTGAGAGTTAATTTGTGCAGTTCACAGTTAATTTGGGGCATTGTCATTCATGGTTTATAGAAATAATAACTGGAAATCGATTTGTATGCATATGTTTCATGTGTGGAGAACGACCCTCAAGCTAGCCTTTCACCTATATCTCGTACAAGACCTAATTCGTTTGCTGCAATTTACTTATTTTTGTTAAAATTCGTCCAAAAATCCCCCTCAGTTCTTATTTTGTGTTAGTCTACCTTAGTTTTCAGCTTTTAAGTTTAATTTGTGTTGATTAGCATCCCTCCTAATCCCATGCCTAGAACGATCCCTATTTGCTCATACTACAATCGTCTAAATTATAGGGTTTAATTTGTGTGTTAGTTTCTACCACATCAGTACGTTCCTATTTGAAAGTTAAAAGTTATGGTTGCACATTTTGACCTTTACACTTGTATGTTAAGGAGAAAAATTAGCTTCAACTAGTTTCCACACAGATTCATGCAAGGTTTTTTATTTTCATATGATGAGATAAAATCACTATTATTAACAATTGGATGATTTTGTTTCCACGCTCATGATCTCACTTACTTATTTACCTACTTATGATTAACGTACTTTTATTGTATAATTGTCATAATCTGAACCCTTTTTTTTTTACTTTTTTTTATATTATTATGGTTAGAATTTCATCTTTACAAAAAAACAATTAATTTAAGGCCATTTATACATCTATATGTATCAAACAAATCAACATGTTTAACAGTTTCATAGATAACCATTAGGTGAGGATAAATAAAATGATCCGTTCGAGTACGTATGATGTTTGTACAATAAAAATATGTTAACCACGAGTAGGTGAGTAAGTAGATGCCCTAGTAGTAGGCCTGACAAACGGGTCGTGTCTGTCGTGTTCGTGTCGTTTTCGTGTAACACATATTATCTTAACGGGTCGTGTCGGGTCACACATGTTATCTTAACAGGTTGGGTCACTTTACCCGGGTAAAGTGACCCAACCTGTTATGACCCGTTAAGAAAAATATATTTTTTTCTACATAAATATTACTTCAAAGTATTAAAACACATTTGTCGTTTAAGTACTACATCTACACTCGAAAATAAGTGCCTAATAAAAAAACATTCATACACTAGTGTATTACAAAATATTAAATGTGCAAGGATATGCAAAATGAAAGAGTTTTTGTTTTCAAGGTTGTGAAGGTCATTAAGTATAACATAAGATTTTGTGGTATCCACTAGTGTAAATATTTTAAATTGACAATCGAGTTCATTCATTGTATTCACATAGGGTCAAGGAGCGTAACTGTAAAAAATCATCAAAATCGGAGTTAAAATAACCGTTAAATCGTGATTTTTCGTTGATAACCGTCGAAAAGTTTTGTCCCGTTACTTGATCTCTGAATGTTTGTTTTTTGCGATTTTGGCGTATACGATCTCGAAGCATATACAAACAAGTTTGACGGTTGGATCGTTGAAATTAGTTTCGTAGGATGCGTATCCCATCAAAACGATAGATTCACTAACACTTAGAGTTTATTTATACCTTCATTAAGTATAACATAAGATTTTGTGGTATCCACTTGTGTAAATATTTTAAATTGAAGATGGAATTCATTCATTGTATTCATATAGGATCAAGGAGTGTAGCTGTTAAAAATCATCAAAATCGGAGTTAAAATAACCGTTAAATCGTGATTTTTTGTTTATAACCGTCGAAAAGTTTTGTCCTGTTACTTGATCTCTGAATGTTTGTTTTTTGCGATTTTTGGCGTATGATATCTCGAAGTACACAAAAACAAATTTACCGGTTGGATCGTTGAAATTAGTTTCGTAGGATGCGTATCCCATCAAAACGATAGATTCACTAACACTTAGAGTTTATTTATACTCTCATTAAATATAACATAAGATTTTGTGGTATCCACTTGTGTAAATATTTTAAATTGAAGATCGAATTCATTCATTGTATTCATATAGGGTCAAGGAATGTAGCTATAAAAAATCATCAAAATCGGAGTTAAAATAGCCGTTAAATCGTGATTTTTCATTTATAACCATCGAAAAGTTTTGTCCCGTTACTTGATCTCTTTCTTTTTTGCGATTTTTGGCGTATGCGATCTCAAAGCATATACAAACAAGTTTGACGGTTGGATTGTAACATCCCACATCGCCCAGGGGAGTGATCCTTAAATGTATATTCCCATCCCTACCTAGCACGAGGCCTTTTGGGAGCTCATTAGCTTCGGGTTCCCTAGGAACTCCGAAGTTAAGCGAGAAGGGGGCCAGAGCACTCCCAGGATGGGTGACCCACTGGGAAGTTGCTCGTGAGTTCCCAGAAACAACCGTGAGGGCGTGGTCGGGGCCCAAAGCGGACAATATCATGCGACGGTGGTGGAGCGGGCCCAGGAAGTGATCCACCTCGAGTCGGGATGTGACATGGATCGTTGAAATTAGTTTCGTAGAATTCATATCCCATCAAGTTCAATGGTATATATATAATTGTTAAGTAGATTTAAATTTATTTATTTTGTACGCATAACACATGAAAAATTAAATGGTATGTATATTTAAGCCAATCCAATGGTCACCAATTTTTAAAATTTAATTTAATATTTATATATTTATATATATATAATTATTATAGTTTTTATGGGTATAAAATTGTTAAATTAATAAATATAATTATTATAGTATTTTTTTAGGGTTATAAAATTATAAAATTAATATTTTGCTTATCGTGTATCGTCTTACCTATATGTATACCCGAACCAACCCGTTATCTTAACAAGTGCTTATCGAGTTACCCGATAACGACCTGATTCGTTATCGTGTCGACCCAAACACCTGTTAATTTTGTGTTGTGTCGTGTCAGGAATTGTCTGGTTATCGAGTCGTGTCGGGTTATCGAGGATGAAATTTTATAAGGTGGGTAGATTGTAATAGCCCGTCCCGAAAAGTTGGAATATTTTAATTTCGAGGACGTGAAAAGACGAATATGCCATTGGTCGTCAAGTTGTGTTGTGTGTGTGACTTATATTTAAGTTGGATTAATTCACTATTATTCCTAAGTATTGGAACTAACTTGAATTAAGTTGTTTTGTTGTTTTGGGTGGTTGGTGTGGACAACTTTGCACCACACAAACACATACACACACACACACACACACACACACACACACACACACACACACACACACACACACACACATACACACACACACACACACCAGTGCCTTCTCTCTCTCTCTTCCCTCTCGGATTTTCTGCAACTTCCGTACAACTTGTACGGACGAACTTCGAACTCAATCTTTCAGACACGGATCGACGTCAAGAAGGTAAGATTCGAACTCCCTACAAGCTTAGAAGTTCATCTATACCATTTTCAAGACCTGACACCTTCATTTTCTCGAGAAACCGTAATCTTAAATTTGTGCAATGTTCATGCACACGTAAATGTGGTTGTTTTAGGGGATTTTAAGCTTGTAGGAAGCTTTAGGATGTTCTTACGAAGCTCGGAGAAGAAAAATTAAGTGATTTGGACGTCGGGAAGTTGAGTTTGGCGAGTTTCAAGTTTTGGCCGGATTATCGAGCTTTCTCCTGCAAGATCCCGTGGATTTTAAGGCTTGAAATTGGTAAGGTTTTGTGACACACCCCGACCCGGAATGTCCACTAAGACTCCGAATCGAGCTGTGCTGGCCGACACCTGAAAGGTGACGAAGCCAAAAAGTGATGATATGGAAGAATGCGAATAAATTTAAACCTAAAGGTGCCTAACTATTAGAGTGCGCTGTCAGTGGGTATGGACCCATTTCACATGCGTTGTCAGAGCATAAGTAAAGTACAGTAGTGTGGGTAAAGATCATACCCTCAGAAGTAGCCACCTGAACTGAGATATGCCACGAGTCCTTGTCGATAAAGAAATTATGCTACAAGAACCTGGAGGGGCGCAAAACAAAAAGCTGAGTGGGTCAGAAACAAATCTTTTCAAAGCCTTTCTTTTCTCAAAAGTTATAACCCCTCGCCGTAAAACCTGTATAATTTCCCAGAAATAAAGTATATACTCGTATATATAATTCTCAAAATCTTTCTCGAAAATATGTATGTATGAAAGTATGTATGCCATGCCAAAGTATCATAACTGAATGTCAAAGCATAACTCTGTGAATGTGATTGAATACTAAATGTCATCTCAGCCTTCGGTTGTATATAGCTCATAACAATCATCATATCATATAGCTCATACTCATCTCAATCATATCATCATATATATACCCTGCACACACATCAATACCACCTCTAGTGGTCTGCACAACATCACTGATAAATAACTAATATGCTCTAGTGCTACGATCACGTGAAGACTGAGCGATAAATCGCGGGTCACCTACGAGTCGAACCCACCTATAGTGGCCTATTCGACAGGACTGAGCACCTAACTTGGATCCAAGGCGAGCATACGGTGCGGGAGGTGAACATCACGTGAAAGACTGAGCCCCTCTCTGGGCGGGAGCACTAATATCAGTGTGCAGGTTTATGAGCTCTAATCATATCACATCACATCACATCACATCACATCATTCGTTCTCAACAACTAGTACATAAATTTACCTGCCACTTACCTGTGCGTCCTCAGCACCAACATCAATATAAGCAATCAATAACGCATAATAAATAAATGGATACTTTGCATGGCATTCATATCACATCTCGTTTAGACTGATTTTCTGGGAAAAACTCATTTATATAGGTATATACGGAAAACAAATGCCCACTCACCTGGAGTCCACGCTATAACTCTCTAGAACGAGTACCGAGGCGTCCCGAACGATAGGCGCCTAGAACAATTATTAAATCACACCTCAAAATACTTGTCGATAGAACACATAACTCACATAAAACACATCCTCAAGGGCATTCAAGAGTGATTCAAGACTCATTGACTATAAGTCAACCGTCGATCAAACATCGACGAACGGTAGGGTCCACAACCCTACCTAACTCAATCCGGAAGATCCGCATATCAGATTTCCCATCCGTAACTTCTCATGATTCAAATTATGCTTATAGAACAACATACTAAAGTTTCGTTATGATCCAACGGTTGCATCTCCGCCAATTTCCAAAATCAAGTGGCGATTAACCTTTTATTTTATGAACTTACAAATCCAATTCGGGAAGATCCATACATCGGATTCCCAATCCGTAAGTTTCTACATTCTTTAAATATTAAGTACTACAACGTATCAAAGTTTGGTGACGATCCAACGGTTGGATCGCTGATTCACATTTTTACCTAACCACGAATCGTAAAGAATTTGGCTCAATGATCAACTTACGTCAAACCACTATCAAAACTGAATTCAGGATATCAAACATAGCCTAAAAATAACATTGACGGCCCACTTTCATACCTGTGAGTAAGGCCAATTTGGTCGATAAGAGCTCCAATTTCTCTAAAACCTGTAAGAACCCTAGAATTGGGTGTGATTCGATTCGACCTCCAAACTTGCTCCGACACCTCCACGACTTGTGAAACGTTTTCCAGGGTGGATTGTAACATCCCACATCACCCAGGGGAGTGATCCTTAAATGTATATTCTCATCCCTACCTAGCACGAGGCCTTTTGGGAGCTCACTGGCTTCGGGTTCCGTAGGAACTCCGAACTTAAGCAAGAAGGGGGCTAGAGCAATCCTATGATGAGTGACCCACTGGGAAGTTGCTCGTGAGTTCCCAAAAATAAAAACCGTGAGGGAATGGCAAGCCTAAATCGGACAATATCGTGCTACGGTGGTGAAGCGGGCCCGGGAAGTGATCCGCCCCTGGTCGGGATGTGACATTTTGTTCCTTGTGTTGTAAGCTTTAAATTGAGACAAGTTTCCTGAGTTTTGGTGCAAGAATAAGGAAGTTATAAGGATTAGAAGATTTTCCCAGTTTTCGACGACGGCGACGGTCGCCGGAGTTCGAAGGTAGGAGATGACAGAATATTCTGTCAACTTTGACGGAATATTCCTAACGGAGGTTAATGGAGTTAGGTTAGATTTAAAGGAATATTCTATTTTTGGACGGAATATTCCCTAATGGCAGTTAAGTTTCCGTCAGTGTGCCTGGCACGTGGCCAGGCGTAGGGGCGCGTCTGGCCGTGCCTTGGCCGGTGCGTGGCCGCGCGTGGGTAGTCGGAAATTTTTTCTAAAAATATGGAAATGATCCTGAGATTGTGTAGATCACTGTGGTATATTCAAATACCAAAATTGAGCAATGTATGAGAAGTTATTACCTATTGTTGGTTATTTGCGTTAAATAACGTTTATTCGATTATTACGCTTATAGGTGAGGCCTATCCAGAAGACGAGCGCCATTAATCGAGGCTCGGGGGTTGTGACCCTTTGATATATCAGTGAGTGGGCTTTTGTTTTCCGTATATACCTATATAAATGAGATTTTTCCCAGAAAATCAATTTAAGTGAAATGTGATATAATATGCCATGAAAAGTATATATCTATTTTATTCATGCATTAGTAGCTGTATATAATGGTAATTGGTGTTGTGGACGTACATGTAAGTATAAGGTGAGTATATATATCGATGATAGAGAATGATTAGTATGAAATGATGTTTATGTTGAGATGTGTTGAAAGCTTATAAATCTGCACCCCGGTGTTAGTGCTCCCGTCCAGGGCCAGGGCTCAGTCATTCACATGATGTTCACCTCTCGCACCACACGCTCACCTTGGATCCAAGTTAGGTGCTCAGTCCTATCGAATAGACCACTACAGGTGGGTTCGACTCATAGGTGACCCGTCCGCGATTAGCGCTCAGTCTTCACGTGATCATAGCACTAGAGCGTAATTATTTACACCCAGTCTTGTCGGTGAGACCACGTGAAGTGGTTTCGACTCGTGTGTAGGATATATATATATATATATATATATATGTGTGATGATGATGAGATATGATGAGATTGATTATGAGCTATAGTTCAGCCGAGTTGATCACTCGGTGAACATGTTATTATCTATGATGAGTTTTCACCTGATACAGTTATGTGATTTGATGAGATATATTTGGCATGGCATATACCTTGCATATCACTACTTTTGGAATAATTTTAAGTTATGAGTTGAGATGAGTATATATGTATATATGCTATTTTTCTGGGAAATTATACAGGTTTTACGGCGAGGGGTTAGAACCTTTGAAAAGAGAAAAGGTTTTGAAAAGATTTGTTTTTGCCCACTCACGCGTTTTGTTTTTCGCCCCTCCAGGTTCTAGGTAGCAGTGCTTTGGTGGCCCCGAGGGATCCAACGGTGTTCTGACAGAATTCACAAAAGTAGGATTCACCTTTGGGTGTTATATCTTAATAATTGTCCTGGACTGCAACGAGACGTTCTTATTGCTCTGAATGTGTATTTACATTTATCTTCTTAGCTTCCGCATTGTGCACATGGTTACATCACTCTCACGTGACGGCCAGCACGCCCTCCTTGGGACGGGGTGTGTCAGTTGGTATCAGAGCCTAGTTTGTAGTCCTGTATGTCTTGAGAATTTTCTAGTGTCTTCTGTCAGAACTATACCGCCTCGTAGAGAGCCACGTCGTTCAGATGAGCCTAGTTTCCCGTTATAGCATAGTTAAGGAAAGCTATTGCTACTGTGATTTAGTCTATTATCCAAAGGACTTCTCTTGAGATTGTTTATAAGTTGAAGCTAAATCATTTTATGGGAAATGAAGAACCTGAGGGAGCAGAGCGATGGCTTAATCATGTTGAAAAGGACTTTCATGTGATGCAAGTTAAGGAAATCTTCTTTTTGAAAGGTGGGTCGAGACGACTACCTGGTTTCTGAGTATTGAATCTACATCCTGGTGGAGACAGTAGTCTTATACGATGTCACCGAAGGAAATAGCTGATTGAGAGTTGTTTAAATAATTGTTTAAGAAAAGGTTTATTCCTCAAGCATTTATTGATGGTAAGAAACAAGAGTTTACAAATTTGAGACAATGAAAGAGGATAGCTAATAAGTATTATAGAAAGTTTACGGACTTGTCTCGTTATCATCCGGATGTTGCTGCTAATCCAGCGGAAATATTATGTCGTTTTAAGTTGGGTACTAAAAAGAAGTGGCGTTTTGTGGTGACCACTATTCATAGTACTTCTTACCAGGAGTTTTACGAGATTTTGTTGAGGATTGAAGAAAATATGCCCAGCGAGAGTAAAGAAGAAGAAGGAAAAGAATGTGAATAAGAGGAAAGATGACCAAGGTAAAGGTCATTCAACTCAGGGACCTCGCAAAACTCAGGGCTTCAAAAGAAGTGAAGCTAGTTCTAGTTCTTCAAGCTGAGGTTTTAGTGCCACTGGTCAGAGACGAGGTGGTAGATTTACTAGAGGTCCTGGATTTCAGAAGTAGGGTGACTCTGGTAGAGGAAATGTACCTTTGTGACGTAGGTGCAATACCAGACACTTTGGAGAGTGTAGACGGGAAGCAGTGGATGCTTTACATGTGGATAAATGGGACATAGAGCTGCAAATTGTCCCTAGAATCAGTAGATGCCCAACAGTCTTCTCGCCACCGCTAGCGCCGATTCAGCGGGTTCTTGGATCTAATAGTTGGTCAGATAGGTCGTGGTGAGCAAGGGCAAGATATTTAAACTAATAGAGGTCGTGGGGGACGACAACAAGCCAGAGACGTGTTACCATATCATTGCAAGAATTTCATAATCTTTCGGACTTGGTTATGGGTACGCTAAACATTTTTGGTCACTTTGCTAGAGTTTATTGATTGTGATGCAGAAATTATATGTTCTTGACGATGTTGTAAAGAAAGTATTGAATGAGCACGATCAAGGCATATATACGTGTTTCCCAATGAGGGGCAAAATGGTAATATTGCACCCTCGAGAATTGTTACTTATTTATCGAAACAACAATGAGTTATCGGTATCGCGGGCTGCAGACCGTAATATTAATAACTTATCCGTTGGGATTCGTTAAGCAAGTAATCAGGGACGTCATTATATATTAGTATTGTGTTCATTCAGAGTGTACAGTGATGTTAGAAGATGTAGTTATGACAGCGAATTCTTTTCCATTAGATATGGTGGATTTCGATGTTATTCTAGGCACAGATTGGTTGCTTTATGATAGTGCCAAGATAGATTGCTACGGGAAATCAGTTACTTTCCATCGCCTTGGATTACCAGAGGTTACTTTTGTGGTTAAGCAAAGTGGAGTGAGGCATGTCGTTATTTCTGCTATAAGAGCAAAGAAATGGCTATCGAAAGGTTGCCAATGATACTTAGCTCATGTGGTGTTGAATAATGTTGCTCTGAGTTGTGTGGAAGATGTAAAGGTGATTAGACATTTTCCTGATGTGTTTCTTGATAAATTACCTGGATTGCCGCCAGACGGAGATGTGGAGTTCACTATTGATTTGTCTCCGGGTACAGATCTTATATTATAGAATGGCTCCTGCTGAGTTAAGGGAAATAAAAAAAATAAAAAAATAAAAAAATTCAGTTGCAGGAATTGGTTAATAAAGGTTTCATTCAACCTAGTATGTTACCTTGGGGAGCCCTAGTTTTGTTTGAGAGGAAGAAAGACGGGACATTAAGGCCATGCATTGATTATAGGCAATTAAATTGGGTAACGATCGAGAACCGTTATCCATTGACGCGCATTGATGATCGTTTGATCAACATAGACGTCCCTATGTGTTTTCAAAGATTGATTTGAGGTCTGGTTATTAACTGTTGAAGATCATCAAGGAGGATGTCCCTAAGATAACTTTCAGGAACCATTATGGTCATTACGAGTTTTTGGTGATGCCATTCGGATTGACGAATGCGCATGCTGCTTTCATAGGTTTGATGAATGAAGTATTCCAGGAATATCTCGATAGGTTTGTTATTGTTTTCATTGATGATATTCTGGTGTACTCTAATTTTAGAGCAGAGCATGCTAGACATCTTAAATTGGTGTTGCAAAGATTGAGGGAACATCGGTAGTATGCCAAGTTCAGTAAATACCAATGTTGGATGAATCAAGTGGCATTTCTGGGACATGTGATGTCTGTTCAAGGTATTCAAGTGGATCCTTAAGAGGTAGCAACGTTGGAGAATTTGGAACAGCCGCGAACCGTGAATAAGGTTCGGAGTTTTCTTGGCTTAGCAGGCTATTATAGACGGTTTATTAAGGATTTTCAATCATTACTTTGCCATTGACGAGATTGACGAGAAAAGTGGTTAAGTTTGAGGGGGGATGAAAATTGTAAGCAAAGTTTTCAGCAGTTGAAGTATTTCCTCATTCATGTACTTGTTCTAGCACTCCCAGATGATAGCGGTAATTATGTGGTCTACAGTGATGCCTCGTTGGGTGGTTTGGGAAGTGTGTTGTTGCAGCATGGTAGAGTAATTGCTTACGCTTCGCGTCAGTTAAAGCCTCAAGAGATGAATGACTCTACTCATGATTTGGAATTAACGGCTATCATCCTTGCTTTGAAGATTTGGAGACATTATCTTTTTGGTGAGGAATGCAAGATTTTTATGAATCATAAGAGTCTCCAATATCTGTTTATTCAGAGAGATTTTAATCTTAGGCAACGAAGGTGGATTGAGTTGCTTAGTGATTATGATTGCGCGACTAGCGTGATCGTGCAAACGTTGGTTGATGCTTTGAGTAGACAATCCCATGGTCGGGTTAATGCTTTGTATGCTTCTCGTGTTTCTCTTTTTACAAATTTGAGGTGTACAGGAGTGGAAGATCGAGAAAACACTCTACTTGCTAGTGTTCAAGTCAGGCCAGTATTAATTGATCGAGTGCTCGAGGCACAAATTAATGATGAGGAAATTCAAGGGAAAAAGAGAGACTCCAGAGTTAGAGAATCAGATAGCAGGTTTATGCAAGAATGGAGAATGTATGTGCCGAATAATTTTGGAAGTAAAGAAAGAAATTTTGGATGAAGCACATTGTTCAGCTTATGCAATACATCTAGGAGGAACTTCGATGTATCATACCATTCGACCATTTTATTATTGGCCAGGTATGAAAAGAGAAATTGCCGAGTATGTAAGTAGGTTGCCTTTGTCAGCAAGTTAAAGCGGAAAGAAAAAAGCCTTTTGGGTTAACGCAGTCACTTCCCATTCCGCAGTGGAAATGGGAAAATATTACTATGGATTTTGCATACGAGCTTCCTCGTACACTGAATGGTTATGATGATATTTGGATGATAATTGATTGGCGTACTAAATCAGCTCATTTGGTTCTGGTGAGGGAGAAGTATTCTTTAAGTCGATTAACTGGAAATCGTTTATAGCAAAGATTGTTAAGTATCATGGAGTTCCAGTGAGTATTGTATCGGGTCGTGATCCCAGGTTTACTCCTAAGTTTGGATAGCGTTTGAGTAGACTTTGGAGGATATGTTGAGATCTTCAGTATTACAGTTGGTGACGCTTGGCATAAACAGTTGGATTTGATAGTATGTGCCTACAACAACAGTTTTCATTCAAGTATTGGTACAGCACCATTTGAGGCGCTTTATGGCAGAGCTTGTCGTACACATTTATGTTGGTCAAAGGTTGGTGGACGAGTTTTAGTGGGCCCTAAGTTAGTGGAGGAGACTACTCAGAACATTCAGGTTATTAAGTTTAATATGAAAGTGGCCCAAGATCGCCAAAAGAATTTAGCAGGCAGACATACCACTGTTAGTGTATTATGTAGGTGATTGGGTGTGTTTGAAATTATCACCTTGGAAAAGTGTGATTCGGTTTGGAAAGAAAGGCAAGCTGTCCAAGGTTCATCGGACCTTATCAGATCACCGAGCGAGTTGGTGAAGTTGCTTACAGGTTTGAGTTGCCTCCAGAGTGTCGAAAGTGCACGATGTGTTTCATGTTCCAATGCTTCGACACTATGTCTCAGATCCTTCGCATGTGATACCTCCTCAACCATTGGAAATTCATCCGGATTTGACTCGATGAGGAGACAGTGACTATTTTGGATTGGAAAGATAAGGTTTTGAGAAATAAGACAGTGAGCTTGGTGAAAGTTTTATGGAGAAATCACTCAATGGAATAGGCTACTAGGGAGACAGAGGATCGGATGAAAGAGGTGTATCCCAGATTGTTTTATGGTTTTTGATGGATTGTAATTATTGTTTAAATTTCGAGGAAGAAATTTTATAAGGTGGGTAAATTTTCACAGCCCGTCCCGAAAAGTTGGAATATTTTAATTTCAAGGACGTGAAAACACGAATATGCCCTTGGTCGTCAAGTTGTGTTGTGTGTGTGACTTATATTTAAGTTGGATTAATTCACTATTATTCCTAAGTATTGGAACTAATTTGAATTAAGTTGTTTTGTTGTTTTGGGTGGTTGGAGTGGACAACTTTCGACCACACCAACACAGACACACACACACACACACACCCGTGCCTTCTCTCTCTCTCCTCCCTCCCGGATTTTCTGCAACTTCCGTACAACTTGTACGGACAAACTTCGAACTCAATCTTTCAGACACGGATCGACATCAAGAAGGTAAGATTCGAACTCCCTACAAGCTTAGAAGTTCATCTATACCATTTTCAAGACCTGAGACCTTCATTTTCTTGAGAAACCATAATCTTGGATTTGTGCATTGTTCATGCACACGTAAATGTGGTTGTTTTAGGGGATTTTAAGCTTGTAGGAAGCTTTAGGATGTTCTTACGAAGCTCGGAGAAGAAAAACCAAGTGATTTGGACGTCGGGAAGTTGAGTTTGGCGAGTTTCAAGTTTTGGCAGCTTTCTCCGGCGAGATCCCGTGGATTTTAAGGCTTGAAATTGGTAAGGTTTTGTTCCTTATGTTGTAAGCTTTAAATTGAGACAAGTTTCCTGAGTTTTGGTCTAAGAATGAAGAAGTTATAAGGATTAGAAGATTTTCCCAGTTTCCGGCGACGGCGACGGTAGCCGGAGTTCGAAGGTAGGAGACGACAGAATATTTCGTCAACTTTGATGGAATATTCCTAATGGAGGTTAACGGAGTTAGGTTAGATTTAGCGAAATATTCTATTTTTGGACGGAATATTCTCTAACGGCAGTTAAATTTCCATCAGTGTGCCCGGCACGTGGCCGCGCGTGGGGGTACGTCTGGCCGTGCCTTGGCCGGCGCGTGGGTGGTCGGAAAATTTTTCTAAAAATATGGGGATGATCCTGAGATTGTGTAGATCACTGTGGTATATTCAAATACCAAAATTGAGCAATGCATGAGAAGTTATTACCTATTGTTGCTTATGTGCGTTAAATAACGTTTATTCGGTTATTACGCTTATAGGTGAGGCCTATCCAGAGGACCAGCGCCATCAATCGAGGCTCGGGGGTTGTGACCCTTCGATATATCAGTGAGTGGCCTTTTGCTTTCCGTATATACCTATATAAATGAAATTTTTCCCAGAAAATCAATTTAAGTGAAATGTGATATGATATGCCATGCAAAGTATATATCTATTTTATTCATGCATTAGTAGCTGTATATAATGGTAATTAGTGCTGTGGACGCACAGGTAAGTATCAGGTGAATATATATATCGATGATAGAAAATGATTAATATGAAATTATGTTTATGTTGAGATGTGTTGAAAGCTCATAAACCTGTACCCCGGTGTTAGTGCTCCTGCCCAGGGCCAGGGCTCAGTCCTTCACATGATGTTCACCTCTCGCACCACACGCTCACCTTGGATCCAAGTTAGGTGCTCAGTCCTGTCAAATAGACCACTATAGGTGGGTTCGACTCGTAGGTGACCCACCCGCGATTAGCGCTCAGTCTTCACGTGATCGTAGCACTAGAGCGAAATTATTTACACCCAGTCTTGTCGGTGAGACCACGTGAGGTGGTTCCGACTCGTGTGCAGGATATATATATATATATATATATATATATGTGATGATGAGATTGATTATGAGCTATAGTTCAGCCGAGCTGATCACTCGGTGAACATGTTATTATCTATGATGAGTTTTCACCTGATACAATTATGTGATTTGATGAGATATATTTGGCATGGTATATACCTTGCATATCACTACTTTTGGCATGATTTTGAGTTATGAGTTGAGATGAGTATATATGTATGTATGCTATTTTTCTGGGAAATTATACAGGTTTTACGACAAGGGGTTAGAACCTTCGAAAAGAGAAAAGATTTTGAAAAGATTTGTTTTTGCCCACTCACGCGTTTTGTTTTTCACCCCTCCAGGTTCTAGGTAGCAGTGCTTTGGTCGCCACTAGGGATCCAACGGTGTTCTGACAGAATTCACAAAAGTAGGATTCACCTTCGAGTGTTATATCTTAGTAATTATCCTGGTCTGCAACTAGATGTTCATATTGCTCTGAATGTGTATTTACATTTATCTACTTAGCTTCCGCATTGTGCACATGGTTACGTCACTCTCACCTGACGGCCAGCATGCCCTCTTTGGGACGGGGTGTGTCATTGCGCGACCAATATTTTGTCGTGCGAAATTGTATCTTTGATCGCGCCAAGTGATCCGGTTTTTAAAACCAAATTAACTCCTCCACAATTTTCCCAATGTCTCTCTATATTCTCTTACCTCTCATCTCTCTTTCCCTCTCCCCAAATCCAACCCTCTCTCTCTCACACTCACTTCTCTCACTCACACTCAATCTCTCCTCACTCTCTCTATCTCTCACTCTCATTCAATCACTTCTCTTTCTCTCTCATGATCTCTTTTCACTCTGTCACACCTCTCTCCTCTCTCCATATCTCTCACTCACTCTCAATCTTGCCAAAGGGTATTTTCTCCCCAAATTTTGATTTTTTTTTTCATTTGTGTTTTTGGAGTTGATTTTGGTTGGGATGGGGTTTGGGGTAGGTATAAAGTGAGGGATCGAGTTTGGGGTCGGATTTGGGATATGCCGATTTTGGGGGAGGTTATGCCGATTTTTTGGTATTATTTCGTGTTGTTTTTTGGTTATTTGACCATGTTTATTTTTTCCGCAGGGAATCATTGGAACTTTGACAATGGAAGTTGAGGAGTTGAGGATTATGACGCTATCAG
The DNA here is from genome assembly GCA_024362995.1 of Heteromeles arbutifolia. Taxonomy (NCBI): domain Eukaryota; kingdom Viridiplantae; phylum Streptophyta; class Magnoliopsida; order Rosales; family Rosaceae; genus Heteromeles; species Heteromeles arbutifolia. Next base: position 24,662,605 of record JANCRC010000012.1, read on the forward strand.
ACCATATCTCCCGCCACCACCACCATAATAGACACTAGTAGAAAAAACACTTTGCGTGACGTACGTACCTTCATCGCGCAAAGTCAAAAATTGTTGCCTAAGGGTTTGCGCAACGCAACCTTCGTCGCGCGCTGACCGTCGCGCTAAGGCAGTGACAGTAGGGTTTGCGCGACGAACAAGTAACATGCGTCGTGCAAAGCCGCTTCGCACAACGTAGTAATGCATCGCGCAAACCCCTTTTTTTGTTTTGGTCAAAAATATATACATATATATATATATTTGATAAATATTGCGCGACGTAGGACATGCGTCGCGCAAAGCCGCTTTGCACGACGTAGTCATGCATCGCGCAAACCCTTTTTTTTTGTTTTGGTCAAAAAAAATTTTTTTTAATTTTTGATAAATCTTGTAATTAAATTCTAAACAATAATTAATTAACCAAACAAAAGTATTTAATTATAAAATATATGAAAATGTACATACAAGATGTCCGAACAAAAAAGACAAAAACAACAAGTAATCTTCTAAAGTAAACAACAAAACGATGAGATATACAAAGAAATATCAAACTATCCAGAGACCTCCAACAAACAAGGACATTGTCACTTGAAGACTTCCCATTTTATTAACACCTCCAAACAAAGGACCTTGAGAGCGAACTACTGCCCCTAATGCTTGAGCCTCAGCAATTGTTGCCTTTCTCTATCTGCACGAACATAAGCATATGGATCAAGAAAATTTTTTTGTACTTGTATAGGTAGAACTCTTGAAAAAGTTATATTCAGGGGGGTCCTTTGAGAAAAGATAAACACATGATAGATATGAACTTGCTAAACAGCCATGGATTAAATTCTACCAGCCCCGAATACCAAAGAACATATATTACTACAGGTTCCCCGATATGTATGGACTGAACGAAAACAAATGCAAGGCTTGAAATTTCATATTGAGACATTAAACAGTAGTGTTGTAAGCAATAAGAAAGAAAAACAAGCACATCCAAGCAATTTTCATGCTTAACATTTGTTTAGTAGAACATCTCTCATTGTAGAATCTTTAAAGCAAGTAAATCATATAATTACCATACTGCAGGGATTGAGTTATGTTGGTGACAGGCTACTATCAGCAATTATACCTTACGAAGAGAGTGGCTGGTATGACAGACAAATGTGGGTAAAGCCACCTGCGGTTAGCACTCTTCACCTTATCCTTTCTCAGTTAATAAGGATCAAGGATGAAGTCCCTCTGGAAAATGTCCACCTTCAAAGTTTAATCCACATATCTTATTCAAGTATTCAACTGAAGAAGGCTACTTAGAATAATCAAGATATGATGAAATTCAAAGAAATTAACTGGTCACATAAGCCTCAACGTTCAAAGATATTAACTGATCACATAAGCCTTAACGTTGATGCATATATTGCCTCTAAATCAAAACCTCGAAAATTTGATTATGCTATGGAAACTATATCATGTGGTTTATCACTAGAGCTTAATACTCGACCAAAGTTTCTGAGAGTCGGACTATGTCCCTCTGTGTGGTGTATATGTGCATATGTATGTCAAATACTAACTGAGAAGGGTCATTGGAGACAGTGCAAATTTGAAGATATCTAAAATTGGTCATTAGGCAACAAAACTACATGACTCTTGACCTTTAACTAGTTAAAACCAGCAATTGGAACCCCAAATTTTTTTTCTGTTCTAATATTAATAACTGAGACGCAAAATCGTAGAAAATTTATGCTAAAACATTATTTCTTACGATACTGTGAAGCATCCAGCTTCAGCCACAATCCTCTTTTCATAAACTTCATATAAAAAAGAAAAACCATGTGTTATTCTTATAAGCATGAATGCAGCAAGCCATGGTGCAAGACCCAAACAAAGTGCATGTGCCATACCAAATCTTGGACTGCATAACATGAGAAAGATCATAAGTACAACTAGCCAATAACTCCAAACATGTTTAATTAAACAAATGAGCACGTTGTTTGTTTGCATTAATGCTTTCCATGAGAGATTAGAGTACGTTCCTTGTTGGAGATTAAAGGAAGACTAACACTTTCATGGTAATCAATTACCATGTGAATGCCATGAAAAGCAAAAGTTCCACAGACGGATGTTTCTCACTACAATTCAAATTAAGGAAAAAGAAAATGCGTTGCGCAAGTTTTACACAAATTATTTACCATCCACAGAAAAGAATACAAACATAATTCTTCCACAAATAAAATGCAAGGTAAGTCATGTTATGGGAAAAGAAATTCCTCTCACAGAGGCAAAGATACTTAATCTAAATACATAAATTGGTTTTAGAAACAGAAGACTAACATATTGAAATATACAAACCATGCATCCTAATTTTCTGCTCGAAGCAAATAATCAAAAAGCCAAACAAATTTCAAGTTTTCTTTGTCAGTTGCAACAACATTTGAGTTTTTATTATTCTGTTATGTCATATCTTCTAAAGCAAATTAAGAGCCGAGTTCACAGCTGATTTTGAAATCTCAAGTAAACCCAAATATAACAAATTTCCCAACAAAAAATTTAAAAAAAAACAAAACAAAAAAAAACAACTTTCTTTTCATTTGTTATAATTTCTCAGTGACCAAACAAATAAAAAATTCACAATAATTCAACACATACAGCAAATTAAAGACAGCAAGATAGAAAAATCACCAGTTCTTAGCCCAAAGCGGCTTGAAATGCACTGTCAAGAAGATCTTCCCCCCTCTATACATCTGAACCAATCCAAAATTACCCATAAATTAATGGACTTAAATTACAATCAGAAAACAAAAATGGGGGAAGAGGGAAAATCGTAAAATCAAAATAAGGTCGACCTTTTGGGTCTTTCCTTCTAGCTGAAGGAGCTCGAGTTAAGGTGTGGTGGCGGGGTAGGTGATGCGGATATCGAATTGGAGATCGAACTCGTACTTGAGGAGGTTGTAAACGTACCAGCACTTGCCAGTCCACCGTGTAACCTCGGGATTGGCGGCGGAGATTCGGAACCAATCGTTGTCATTGGACTTGATCATCTGGGTGTATTCGAACCTTGAAATATTCAAGAACGATGTGAAATGGCTGAAAACAATTCCCTTTGCAGACCCATCCTTTTCAGCCATGGATCTGACCATAATCATTAACTTAAATATGCAAATAATGAGATTGAATGTGCGAACCTGAATAGGACATTGAAATTAACGGCAGCGCGAGCTAGGCCGAGATGGAGGCGTGTGAAATTTTTTTGGATGAAGGCAAAAATAGAGAGAAATCGAGATATGGTGTTGGGAATGAGAAACAGAGAGTTTGAGAGAGTGATTGAAGACCGAGAGAAAGAGGAGGCTCAAGGCTCAGGGCTCAGGCTGCTGCGCGAGATGTGAGAGACCGAGTGAGAGAGAATGAAGAGAGACCAAATTTTTACACTCCCATTTTGTCCAAATTTGGGAAAATAAAAAAAAAAGGCCTAATTTTTACAAAACTACCGCCAAATTTTTAACACATTGCGCGACGCATGTATACATTACGACGTCGCGCAAAGTGGTTTTGCGCAACGACGCCATCTAGGCTTCACGCAAGTTATATTTAAAAAAAAATTATTATAAAATTCTACAAAACTAATTTCAACAATCCAACCGTCAAACTTGTTTGTATATGCTTCAAGATTGCATACACTAAAAATCGCAAAAAAAAAAACATTTAGAGCTCAAGTAACGGGACAAAACATTTCGACGATTATAAACGAAAAATCACGACTTAACTGTTATTTTAACTCCGAATTTGATGATTTTTTTACAATTACACTCCTTGACCCTATGTGAATACAATGAATGAACTCGATCGTCAATTTAAAATATTTACACTAGTGGATACCACAAAATCTTATGTTATACTTAATAAAAGTATAAATAAACTCTTAAGTGTTAGTGAATCTATTGTTTTGATGGGATATGCATTCTCCAAAACTAATTTCAACGATCCAACCGTCAAACTTGTTTGTATATGCTTCAAGATCGGATACACCAAAAATTGCAAAAAAAAAAAACATGCAGAGATCAAGTAACGAGACAAAACTTTTCGACGGTTATAAACGAAAAAGCACTATTTAACAGTAGTTTTAACTTCGATTTTGATGATTTTTTACAGCTACACTCCTAGATCCTATATGAATACAACGAACGGAATCAATCGTCAATTTAAAATATTTACACAAATGGATACCACAAAATCTTATGTTATACTTAATGAAAGTATAAATAAACTCTAAGTGTTAGTGAATCTATCGTTTTGATGGGAAACGCATTGTACGAAACTAGTTTCAATGATTCGACCGTCAAACTTGTTTATATATGCTTCGAGATCGCATCTGCCAAAAATTGCAAAAAACAAACATTCAGATTTTAAGTAACGAGACAAACCTTTTCGACGGCTATAAACGAAAAATCACGCTTTAACGGTTATTTTAACTCCGATTTTGATGATTTTTAACAACTACACTCTGTAAACCTATATGAACACAATGACCTAATTCGATCGTCAATTTAAAACATTTACACAAGTGGATACCACAAAAGAAAAAGGCAATGCAAGAACCCCAAAAGAAAAGCAAAAGGAAAAAAAAAAAAAAAAAAAACTTTGCACGACGTAGGGGTTGCATCGCGCAAAGATATTTTGCGCGACATAGATACACCTACGTCGCGCAAAACAGCTTTGCGCAACGCAGTTGCAACCACGTCGCGCAAAGCTTTTTTTTTTTTTTTCTTTTTTTTGCCCTTTTGCTTATGAGTACAAAATAAATAAATTAAAATCTACTTAGTAAATATATATACCATTGAACTTGATGGGAAACACATTTTACGAAATTAGTTTCAACGATCCAACCGTCAAACTTGTTTGTATATGCTTCAAGATCGCATACGCCAAAAATCGCAAAAAACAAACATTCAGAGATCAAGTAACGGGACAAAACTTTTCGACAGTTATAAACAAAAAAGCACGATTTAACGGTAGTTTTAACTTTGATTTTTGATGATTTTTTACAGCTACACTCCTTGACCGTATATAAATACAACAAACAGATTCGATCGTCAATTTAAAATATTTACACAAGTGGATACCACAAAATCTTATGGTATACTTAATAAAAATATAAATAAACTCTAAGTGTAAGAGAATCTATCATTTTGATGGGAAACGCATTGTATGAAACTAGTTTCAAGGATCCAACCGTCAAACTTGTTTGTATATGCTTTGAGATCGCATACTCCAATAATCGCAAAAAACAAACATTCAGAGATTATGTAATAGGACAAGCCTTTTCGACGGCTATAAACGAAAAATCACAATTTAACGGTTATTTTAACTTTGATTTTGATGATTTTTTACAGCTACACTATTTAAACCTATATGAACGCAATGAACTAATTCAATCGTCAATTTAAAATATTTACACAAGTAGATACCACAAAAGAAAAAGGCAATGCAAGAACCCCATAAGAAAAAAACAAAAAAACAAAAAAAAAAACTTTGCACGACATAGGTGTTGCGTCGCACAAAACAGCTTTGCGCGACATAGATACACATGCGTCGCGCAAAGTTTATTTTTTTGCCCTTTTGCTTATGAGTATAAAATAAATAAATAAATAAAAGGGAGCTTTAATGAAAAAGGCTTTGACTAACTTTTATTTAATGAAAAACCACCCTAAACTATTATTTAATAAAAAGGGCTTAAATTTTAATCATTAGGATACAAAACTTTTATCTCAGGCCCTACAAAAACACACGGGCTCACCAAAAAGCCCAAACCGCATAACAATTAATATTCCAAAATTGCCCCTAACGGAGCCTAACCTAGGCCTGTTAGCCAACGCAGATACTAAACTTCATCACCCCTCCCAACCCCATTAATGTTCACCAACCTTCACACCGTACCAAAAAATCGAAACCTCCATTGCTTGAAACGTCAATATCTCAAAGCATTTTCAAGTTCGATTCAAGTTTTCAAACAATAATTTACACATCAAATCAGGAATTTCTCAACCCAAAAACTCCATTTGAAGACAAAAATCTGAAAACATTCAAACTGTTTGTTTCAGAGTCGAAATCGAACAAACACAGGTACGAACCTATAAATTCTGATATTCTTGATGATTTCTTACTTTAATTTACTAAATATGTACATTTGCATGTTTGAGATTCTAAAAAATGAATTATGTTTCCAGTTCAGAGTTCTGATTTTCATCCAGATGAAAACGCATAAAAAAATTGGGAAATAAAAGCAACAGAGAATAAATAGAGGTACGTACCAATAAATTTCTGATATTCTTGGTGATTTACAGTAATATGTAAGTTTGCATGCTTCGAATTCATTGAATGAGCAATGTTTCTGCAAACTGGTATATTTTTGCTTCACTTTGATAACTGCTCGTTTTCTTATAACCTTTAAATAGTATTTTCTTGCCGCATATGTTGCTTTCTTTGCTTAAATAACTTAAATATAATCAACATTTTATTCCGGTGGTGTTTTATGCAACAGCCCGTTCCGAAATGATTTTACCACTGGTGTGAAAAGACGATATTGCCCTCGAATGTTTCAAGGATTATGAATACTAGGGCCTTGGTTAGTAACCTTAGTTAAATTTGATTATGTTGGGACTTAAAAAAATTGTGTATGGTTGTGGTTGGTATTTGGTGATGTGTTAGTGTGAGGACCACACACACACACCCAAAACCTTTTATCTCTCACTATCTCCGTCTGTACTCTCTCCTCCCTCTCGATCTCCCCCATTTTTCTATACAACCGTACGGACAACACCTAAACTAAGCCAAATCTTCACAAATCGAAGAATTAAAGGTCACCATCTTGTTCGTTGTGACCTCACGAGTCGATTGGTACTATTTTCAGAACCTGAGACCTTCGAAAACCCGAAAACCAAATTTTAGCATTGTTCATGCACTTGTGATTGAGAAGGTTTCAAAGCATTTCAAGCTTATAAGGAGATTTAGATCATCCTCATGAAGCTCGGAGAAGAAAAATGAGGCGATTTGGACGTCGGGAAGTGGAGATCAACGAGTTTTAAGTTTGGCCGGATTATTGAGGTTTCTCCGGCGAGTTTCGGTGGATTTTGGGACTTCAAAGTGGTAAGGTTTTTTTCTACTCTTCAAGAGCTTTCATTTGGTTCAAGTTTCATGAAAAATGGTTGAAAAATGAGTGAGATATCAAGATTTGAAATTTTTCTAGTTTCTAGCGAGTTGCAGACGGTGGCGACCGGCGTGGTCCATCGGAGAAGGAAGTAGAATATTCCGTCAGAGTTGACGGAATATTCCTAATGGCGTCAGGTAACACCGTTAACTTCTGTTAGTATATAATGGAATATTCTGTGGAATATTCCTAACGGCGGTTAGGGTTTCCATCAGGGTCCCCTGCACGTGGCCGCGCGTGTGGCCGTTCACTTACCGGTGCGTGGCGGCGCAAGGGTGGCCGGAAAATTATTTTAAAAGTATGGGGATGATCCTGAGATTGTGTAGATCATTGTGGTATATTTATATACCCAAATTGAGCAACGTATGAGAAGTTATTAGCTAGAATGGTGTATGTGCTTAAAGTAACGTTGTTATAGTTATTTCTCATATAGGCAAGACCTATCCGGAGGACGAGCGTAGCCAGGCTAGACGTGGGGGTTACGACCCGACTACATACCAATGAGTGGGCAGTTATTTTCAGTATATATGTGTGTGTGTCTATATATATATACACTTGACGTTTTTCCCAGAAAATGTATTTAATGGAATGTGATTTAAATGCCATGTTATGCCATTATCATAATTATGCATATTGTTGCATGGTGCAGCGGAGGCTCAGGTAAGCCACATGTGAGTATATTATGCTGGTAATGAGTATGAAATAGTTGGTGATATTGTGATGCATATTGAGCTCATTAATCTGCACCCCGGTGTTAGTGCTCCCGCCCAGAGTTAGGGGCATAGCTTCACATGATCGTTCACCTCCCGCACCACACGCTCACCTTGGATCAAAGATAGGTGCATAGCCTGTCGTATAGACCACTTTCAGTGGGTTCGACTTGCTGGTGACCCGCGATTAGCGCATAGCCTTCATATGATTGTAGCACTTGAGCGTATTCATTATACACCTAGCCTGTCGATTAGACCACGTGAGGTGGTACCGACTTGTGTGCAGATATGTATAAATATGTTGAGATATGAGATTGAGATATGATTGGAATGAGCTCTAGTTTCTGCCATATAGATCACGTCAAGTGACTTCGGCTAGCAGATGATTTATATTGAATTGCATCACTTGGCTTATTATTTATTATATTGTGATATTGGGCATAGCATATACATGGCATACATTCAAAATGAATCTTGATATACTGAGCATGATTTGACTTATGTTTACGTATTCTATTTTCTGGGAAGTTATACTTGTTTTACGACGAGGGGTTAGTATATTCAAAGGAAAATAAAGTTTTATATAAACGTTGTTTTACTGACCCACTCAGCTTTGTTTTGCGCCCCTCCAGGTATTAGGTAGCTTTTGTTGGTGGCTTACGAGGATTCTAGTGGAAGTTCTGACAGTACATCATCCATGTAGGAATATTGGTTACTGTTTAATTTAGTAATTTCTATGCTTGACTGCACTTAGACTTAATTATGCTCTAAAGGTGTACTAACACTTATTTCCTTTCTAGCCATTCTGGATGTTTGGTTTTATTCATTCGAAATTTCCATATCTTAACGCTTCCGCTTCGTGCATATGGCTTGCGTCATGCTCATGTGATGGCCAGCATGCCTCGATCTAGGTCGGGGTGTGTCATTTTAGTTTAACAAACAGTGTTTACGAAATAGTTTCCAATTTGCTTCATTTGTAAATAGAATTGAAATGTACAGAAACAGTAAAATCTGGGATGCATTCACGAACAAGTATAAACATATATTACGCTATTACACAAACTAGTGTGATTCTCTGTTAATAATTTGTACATTCAACAAACAGTATAGTTTGATAAATAATGTAGTTTTTTTGTTACTGTTTGATAAATAGTATGGATCCAGAATCAATGTGGTGTTTCAGTTCATTTTCTTAAATAGCATGCACTATTCTGATGTAAATCTATCAATATTTTCAGTATTTTAAGTTAAGTTTCGTAAGTACTTTAAGTTATTTTGATTGATGAATAGTGTGGCCATGTTGTTGTGTATCCAGAATCAGTGTGGTTTTCTAGTTGTGATCTATTCATATATAGATCAATAAATAGTTCAGTTTTCTAGTAAAAAAAGTTCAGTTTGCTTTGGTAAAAAAAGTGTGGTTTTCTAGTTCACTTTGATAAATAGTTCAGTTTGCTTTGGTAAAAAAAGTGTGGTTTTCTAGTTCACTTTGATAAATAGTTCAGTTTGCTTTGATAAAAAAAAAGTGTGGTTTTCTAGTTCAGTTTGCTAAATAGTTCAGTTTCCTTTGGTAAAAAAGTGTGGTTGTCTAGTTCAGTTTGATAAATCGTTCAGTTTGCTTTGGTAAAAAAAGTGTGGTTTTCTAGTTCAGTTTGATAAATAGTTCAGTTTCCTTTGGTAAAAAAGTGTGGTTTTCTAGTTCACTTTGCTAAATAGTTCAGTTTGATTTCATAGTTCACTTTCATAATAAAAAATTGTGGTATATTTTGATATAGGTACAAAAATAGTTGTAATAATTATACTATGTTTATTCTTATAGATGGATAGACCAAAGAAACCAAGAATGAAGACTTTCGCTAAAAAGAGTCCAAATAAGAACAAGAATAAAAGACCTCCAACTTCTTATTTGCAATACAGATGCAACGTTTTCGACTTTGCAAATTCAATGCAATTGTACAAACCCATGCTTCAACAACACCATGATGTTTGCAATCATTTGGCCAAGACATCATTTTGGAGTCCGATCAAGTTCTACATGGATGATGAAATTGTTGCAACCGAAAGAAAAAAGAAGTCTAATACGGATCTGATCAAGATTATACAATGCTATGACACCAAGAAACAAAATTTCAAATTCGGAGATCATGAGCCAAGAGCAATAACAAGTGAAGATGTTGATGAAATATTTGGATTGAACAACCAAGGAGTTGAACTACCAAACACAGACAAATCCACAAAAAACATGAAGGACAACTTTGTCAAAACATATTTTGCGAACCAAAAAATAGTGAAAAAAAAGGACTTTCTTGAAGCGTACCAAAAATAAATCCAAGACGAAACTCCTGAAGGGGCAAAAGCTACTGCTTCAATCATGTGTGCATCTCCTACAATCCCTCTTATTTGCAACCTTCGGAACATACATCACGTGGAGCTTCATAACAATTTATGGAGCATTGGACCAAATCAGCAAATACAATTGGGCAAAAGGAGTGAGGGACAAATCAAAGAAAAAAAGCAAAAATGGAGAAGAATCAGCAACAACAAGCAGATGCACTCCCCTTATTTTGGTAAGAAATAAGAACTATATTTTAAAAACATGAATTCTGTCTTATGAATTGCACAAGAAAGTAATTCAAAGTTCTTATTTCATGTAGTATTGGATTTGTCTTCACACCAATCTGGTACAGACAATAAGTGGACGAGAAAACATGGTTCCTGCCATTGGAAGATGGGACATAACCAAAATCCACAAAGCAATCAGAGATATTCCAGTTGAACAAATTGAGGTAAGGACCAATAACAAGAGTATTTCAATAAACAATATATTTTTGCACTTTACAGTTTCATAACTAGTGTGATTCTCTTTTAATAATTTGTACATTCAATAAATACTTTGCGTTTTTTAAAGTTTAATAAACAATGTTTACGAAACAATGACATTACTATGTAATTTAACAGCTATTTAATGTGTGAGTATGCAGATTGGTGGTGGTATTCCTTGTGCTGAACCAAATGAGCCGATTGGTGGTGGTATTCCTTGTTCTGAAGAACCAACAGAGGAGCATTCCAACATAAACCAAGGAGAACATAATGCCATTCCTTCTCCTGAACAAAATAATGAGTCTTCCAAGAAAAAAGAAAAGAAGACAACAAGAAGGAAAATGAAGATAACTGAAGCTGAAGCTCAAGAAGATCATAGTATCACCATCATTGAAGCTCAATTACAGTTTGATCAACTGTACAAAGAAGAATTAATGAAATTTGATGCAATTTATCAAAGGGACATCATTCGGATTGATAACACATTAGGTGTGGAAGGTTTTAAAGAGTTTAAAAGATGTGCGAGCATGGATCAAAAGAGGTATCTAGTCCTCAGTCACATGATGATATATGCACTCGACAACCTACACACAGATTCAATTGTAACGAATCAAACAACTGGAGCACTCAACAGAAACATTGAAAAGCTCATGCAAGAACGACATGAGGACAAGCAGAAGATTAGTTCAACGAAAATTGAAATGAGACAGTTGCAATTAAAGAACACAACAGCCTCTATGAAAGTAAATAAACTTCTGGATGAAATTGGAAGTTTGAAGAAGAAGCTACTGGAAAAGCAAGCAATAGTACCAGATCTAAATGCTTCAAACAAGGAAGATCAAAATTTCAAGGATCTAAATAAAAAAGGATCCAGAAAATGAGGAACCACCTAAAGAAGATCTAGATAATAATGATCGAGTTGAAGAGCATACACATGATAAGGATACTGCTACTGAGGATCCAGTTCAAGAGAATGCAACTGAAAATGATGTGGCTATAGAGGATCCAGAACAAGGGCATGCAACTAATCATGATCCAGATGAAAATGAGGAGGATCAAGCTAAGGAAGATCAAGAGCATGAAGGAAAAGGCATTGCCACTGCAAAATGGACCTCTGGAGTTCAACAAGATGTTCAAATGCAGACTCCAACTAGCAAGGATCCTGAAAAGCAAGGAAAAGAAACTGCCAAGAAGAAGACGAGAACACTGGTAAAAAATATACGAAAGAGGGATGATCCTAAACCAAATGTCGATCCACACTATGATTATATCCCCATCTAGAAAAAACAAAAGAAGGCGAAATACATCTGTGCTGTGAGTGACAGTGAAAGCCCTTCAATTGTTCCGTCACAATACCAACCGTTGGAACCAATAATTAAGAAAGGAAATGAGCAACCAAAGGTTCAATCACCCTTGAATCCAATTGCTAAAGAAATAGCAAAGAAACATGCAAAGAACTCTCCAAAGAAGCCAAAGCAAAGAAAGGAAAAGCTTGAGAAACGGTATCATCTACCTGTAACAACAAGGACGTACAAGTTACTTGAAGATGAGACAAAAGAAAAAATCAAGGAATATTACAGACAAGAGAAAATGTAAGTTTACATTATTAATCATAATTTAATACATGTATACACACACACACACATATATATATATATAGATATATAATACTTTTTATTTTCTGACATAAGACTACTTCTGGATGCAACCAAGGCAAGGGTCCATGGTGACTGAGCTTGTTGTCCTAAAAACGGATCTGACATCATTGTTTGTGGATGGGGCAATCGACGCCAACATAATTGATGCTTCGTTCTACATAATGGCAGAAAACGAATCAAAAACAGGGCAACAACAAAATTTGTATCTTCCTTCATTCATCTTTGTAAGTGCCAAACAGTTTTGTTTACAAAAATTTGTGTTTGTGCGATTTTATAAATATTTTGTAAATTTAATTAACTTTCATAAATAGTGTTTAGTCTTTTGGTTCAGTTTAAGAATTAGTATTACTTATTAATTAAGATTAATAAATAAATGTGTATTGTTGGTTCAGAATGACATGGAGATACAAAAAGGCAAGAGTGATCAAGAGCATAGTGACCAAACATTGAAGACAGTCTTACAAGATAATGTGGATAAAGTTGGAAAGGTCTTCATACTGATCAAGCATTACTTCCACTTTAGCTTGGTAGTTTGGGACATTAAAGATGGAAAAATGACACACTACAATTCCAAACTACCGAGGATACATGGGAATACAGACCAATACTTTGATCATGTTGTGCAAGTGGTAAGAACAAAACTATAACTCAATTACAAACCATATTCTTATGCTGATAGGAAAAATCAAACTTCATAATACAATTTCTTTTTTTGTTTTTTTTTTTTTTTTGTTTTGTCAAAGAGACAAGATAGAAGCAATTTACAAAGATTTCAAATGAGACAGCAACCTCACAATAGAAATTCAAAGATGCTTAACTTGTGCACAACAAAAGGAGGACTCGTAAGTACAAACAAGAAACTGATCTCCATATTTTTCAATCAAATTTATACATTCATACACATAAGAAGGACCATGAAAATCATATATACAAACACAAGACTCATACTTGAAAAATAGTTTGCAGTTTGCAGTTTGCAAAATAGTATAACTTTACAGTTTGCAAAATAATGTCATAAGAAGTTTCATAAATAGTTTATTTTTCACTCTTTACACTTTACAAAACAGTATTACAAATCAACAAAAAGTTCATTTTTTTCAATAATTATATGTCATCTAACTAGAAATCTATGGAAGTGAGAAACAGAAAACAGAAAACAAAATCATTCTAGGAAAATATACTATAAATTTAGACTTTGCAAAATAGTGTCATTATATAGTTTCAGAAATAGTTCAAGTTTGCAAAACAGTGTTACGAACAAGAAATAGTTCCATTTTTTTAAGTACTTATCTGTGATCTAATTAAATTATATGCAAAATAAAACATAAAAAGATAAAAATAAAATAATAAAAACAAAATCATTATGCGAAAAATATGGTATAAATTTACAGTATACAAAATAGTGTTATGATCCAGTTTCAGAAATAGTTTTATTTTTCACTTTTAATATGTCATCGAATGTTATAATATGATCTCATTATCTATCATACTTATTTGTTTTTCCAAAAAAAAAAGTGTAGATTGGATTGTGGCATATTTGTCATTCAATTTGCAAACCAAGTGCAAGAGGGCAAACCAATAGAAGCCACCTTTGAGAAGGAAGAAGTATTTGCCAAAAGAGCTCAAATTGCAACTACACTTGTGAATCACGAGAATAGTTATGCAAATGGACTGAAGAAGATACTTGAAGACAGAAGACGACAAAATAAACATGGTCAATATGATGACATTCCTGATGAGGATTTTATTACATTAGCATGAGTTTTTAGAAATTACAAAACCCCGAGCTCACGTGGGCTTGTATGCTGGTGCCCATCCCTTACTTCCGTACGTTTTATAATTTTTGGAACCTAGAGGGCCCAACACCATTACTTATCCAAAGAAACCACATATAAATGAAAAAGAATTAAAGTTTAGTATGAAGCCAATCAACTTCAGATGCCTTACCCTTTGAGTTATAAGAATGAGAACTATATTAAAAAATTTCACATGCTTATATTTTGACACTTCCTTTTTGTTAAAGTTCTCTTTTACTATCCAAAGAATAGTTACCAATTTAGATAAATTTATGCAAACCAAAAAACTAGATAACTTAAACTGTTTCTGGAAGACATGTACACACAATATCTAAAAAATGAAAAATAACAGCTATTTATTCCTTTTTTATTAATTTTTTTTTTCAGTGCCAGATCAGCACCCAAATTTCCCATCCTTCATGCATAATGAACGCCCAGCAAAAATCATCATTTCGCAGTCTCACACTAACTTCACATTCTCCCCCTAACACTAACTCCCATTTTCACGCACAAATAAGCCATTCACGATGAAGAAATTGCATGCACTATGAAAAAAAAACCAAAAACCCAGCCCCCAGCCCCCAGCACAAATCATCCATCCTCATTTTCCGATTTTGTACATCATTCCAGTTCTTTCACGGACGAATTCACGCAAATTTCAACTTCGGTGAGCAACTTGGTCACAGAAATACCCAGAAAATAAACAAAGGAAACAATCTTACAATTTTTCTCAACATATTTCACAAAATCATACGATTCATTGTTTATATAACTAACATCTACTGGAATCAAGCATATAGAATAACATGCATCAACTTAAACAAAACCCAGATTATACTATTTCCTTAAATTTATTTTGTTATTTACTCTCAGTATGAATCCATCACAGATCCACCCAAAAAAAAGACTATTTACTAGCTAATCGTTTAATATATAAACATACATTATGCTTTTACACGAACTAGTGTGATTCTCTGTTTGTAATTTGTACATTTCAGTAAAACAGTTCACGATTTTAAGTTTAATACACAGTGTTTACGAAATAGTTTACAATTTGCTTCATTTGTAAATAGAATTGAAATGTACGGAAATAGTAAAATCTGGGATGCATTCACGAACAAGTATAAACATATATTACGCTATTACACGAACTAGTGTGATTCTCTGTTAATAATTTGTACATTCAGTAAATAGTTTGTGTTTTTTAAAGTTTAATAAACAGTGTTTACGAAACAGTTTACAATTGCTTCATTTATAAATAGAATTGCAAATTTTCAAGATCTTACACAAAATACACCTCCTATTGTACATTTTTATTTTTAATTTATTTAGTTATATGAATCTTATAAAGATTTATGCAGTTATGCAAATGTTTTGTATTTCCATAAATAGTAATTCACCTTTCTATGTTTTAGATATAGTGTGTACTCATACTGATTTTTATTTGTTTACAATCAAGTTGCATTCTAATAAAAACTATATTGACAGATGGTTTCAGTTAGAATAACTGTACAAATGTCAAACTCAACCAAAGCCAATGTCAAAATGATATCGAAAACAACAAAGAGGATGCAACAAAGGAAAATGCTTGGAGAAATAGAAAACATATCACATACGAAGAAGGAGACAATTCATCTACAAATTGACACCACTACTGCAGAAGAAGTTGGAGAACCAATGCAAAGTGCAAAGAAAAAAGTGCAAGAAAAGCAACCACTACAAAGGCAGAGGAAGAGGAAGACACAACCTAAAGAACAAAACAATTGTGAATCAAAGAGGCAGAAGAAAAGATGCCAAAAAATACAACCACCAACAGCAATCAAGAGAAAGAAAAAGGAAAATGCCAAACCACTTTCAGAATCAAACAAGCAACAAATTGAAGAAGAAATAGTGCAAAAAGAGGCAATACAACAAACAAATGAGCATGGTGACAGAATTGACACATTGTCGGACAAAAATGTTTCACCAATGGCAAAAGAAAGAGAACAAGAAACAGATATTGAAGCTCCAAAAAGCAACAATGCTCTCAACAAGAATCATCTGCAAGTCAAAAAGCAAACATTCAGTCAAAAAGCAACAAAGCCAACGACAAAAAACAAAAAGAAAGTCTTGGGTGAAATTCCATCATTCAACCTGGATTTAAAAGATGAGCCTTCTTCACAACCGGATGACCTTCCAGCAACAAATCACATAGACAGCAGTGTGAATTGGACACAACTTCAAGTGTACAAGATGCTGAAACCAGATGATAGAAGAAGAATAACTCAACTCTGGTTAACAGACAGCAGGTAAGTAATACAAAACAAAACTTTTAACTGAATTTTTTTTTACACACTTCCATAACTTTATAAGCACTAATGAATTATTGTATAACTAATACTTTTGCACTGTCCTACAGCGATGAATACCGGACGGCTGAAACTACTGATTTCAACTATAACAGAATAATGGTGTTGAAAGAAGACCTGCACAGTTTGATGGCAAATGGACCTACATCAACTCAGATTGTTGATTCTTTCTGCTACCTGAAAAGAGAAAAAGAGAACATCACAAAACAAGTGAACTTCTATGTCTCCACAACAATCTTTTTGAGTAAACAAAACAACTAATATTCTTCAAAAAATATTTACATATACATATAAAAATTAGAACAATTAATTTGTAATTATCATTTTAGATGATTTTCATTTTCAACAACACAACATCAATGAACAAAGCATTGAAACAACTGTGCAAAACAAGGAAAAGCTCTACAACCAATTGATGGACCAATATGGAAAAGTATCAAAGATTTTCTTCCCACTGTTTCATTACAACCATTTCTCCTTGGTAGTTTTGGACACAAAAAATGCAGAAATGATTCATTACAATTCTCTTCGACAAAGCACAACAGATGAAGATCTGGACTTTGATTGCTACTGGGAAAATGCAGCAATAGTGGTAAGGAAAAACGCACAACCAAAAACTGTCATATTTATAGAAAACAAGCATCTTATTATTACATTATAAATTTTTACAGGGTTGCTTTGTTCAATATTGGCTCGATAAACCAAGAAAATCAACAAGAAATTCAAATGTTATGGATTCAACTCAAGCCACAATGAAGAAAATCAATTCCATCAAAAGTGACTTTGAATTCCAAGTCAAAGAAGACAGAACCTGTGCACAACAGAAACCAACATCGTACGTTAAAAAAATTAAAAGCATTTTAGTTATATATATATATATATATGTATGTAGTTTGTGCTTACTACAGTTTGAAAAACAATATGAATAATTTGATACAGTTATACAAATAGTTTGTTTTGTAAACAACTACTCTATAATCTATACCACACACTTCATTTCATTTTAATACTCATAATCATTCCTTGAATTTCTTTGTAAATCAGATTAGATTGCAGCTTATACATGAAGAGCTTCATTGACCAACTCTCAACTAACCGGAAGGTTCAAGGACGTATCAAAGATTATCAAGTAATGAAAGCAAGGAAAGATATCCTCGTGGATTTGATGAACCATGATTTCAGCTGGACAAAAGAACAAGAAGCATATATCAAAATCTCACAACAACTGACAAGCATTGGACATTAGAATAAAAATAAAAAATACGCATTATATGTAATTTTGATGCGGATGTACTTTTTAAGGTTCAAGCTTAGTTTTGCTATGATTTACGAATGTCATTGTCAAACATGTTTGACACAACTCTATATATACATATATATATATATATATGTTTCATGACTTAATCTAAATTTTAATCTATTTTGATAAATAGTTCAGTTTGCTTTGGTAAAAAAGTGTGGTTTTCTAGTTCACTTTGATAAATAGTTTAGTTTGATATATAGTTCGGTTTGCTTTGGTAAAAAAAAGTGTGGTTTTCTAGCAAAGTTTCCATAACATATCAAATTTCAATTAGATATATTTTTCATCCTTCTTTATTTGGATTACACTTGGATAACATATCACTTATAAGTAAAAAAAGTATTAGTGTACATTTCATTGTAAACTTGTGAACATTTCACTTATTAAGCTTAATAACATATCGCAGTTTATCAGTTTATAAGTAAAAAGTTCAATAATTCAAATTTCATCAATTATTGAGTTTAATAAAAATATGCACAAACTTTGATATACTGATTGTATCAGGTACCATTATTTTTTTAGTTCACTTTGATAAATAGTTCAGTTTGATATATAGTTCAGTTTGCTTTAGTAAAAAAGTGTGGTTTTCTAGTTCAGTTTGCTAAATACTTCAGTTTTGATAAATAGTTCAGTTTGCTTTGGTAAAAAAGTGTGGTTTTCTAGTTCAGTTTAAATGCAAGACACATATACTTACATACAACCTGCAAAACAGATATTGAAACCATAAAGCCATAAACTTAGATATGTATTCACTGTTTATCAAACTCAACATACTGTTTCGTAAAACTGGAAATACTAAAATATTGAATTTATATTTATTACTCGAACATAATTCCAAATCAACAATTACATACTCCCAAACGCCAATTGAAACAAAATAAAAATAATATCCAAAATGAAAATCAACCGTCTTGTATAACAACTTTACATGAAACCTTGTTATGTCCCGAACATCCACACCTACTACAAGTGACAATCTTCTTACTCCCACTGATTTCCCCAGCAGATTTGATCATAGTTTTCTTTGGTCTTCCAGACGGAATCTTTGTAATTGGAGGCCTCACACCATTTATGAAAGTATCAACATTCGGCTTTTCCAAATCTGAAAATGGATGCATGACAAATTGATATGTTTTCCGATAAAAGCTTGCTTTCCAGTAATCATCAACGTAATAAAAAACATCACGATTATCATGTTGCAACACCTGCAAAGCATGAGAACATGGAAAACAATTATGCTGCCATTTCACACAAGAACATGTCCTATCATCCAAACAAACAACAAACCAATTCCACTCCGTCCTAACTTCAAAAACATCTGCATCAGAACAACTTATCCTCCAATGCATGCCCTCCTTCAACATCAACTTCATCTCATTTTCTTCCTTTGGACACAAAATTGTATGAATATTCTGACCAAATATTCTTTTCTCAGCCATACTACCCATCAACCGAACTCTAATGTCTTCAAGAAGATTCATAAGTGGCATACAACCGACTATTTGACACCATGGCGTTAAAAGATTCTGAAAGTGCATTGCTCATCGATCCCCATCTTTTACCAGGAAAATGGGCAATAGCATAGTTCTCTTTTGGAAAATCACACAAAAAAGTCTTCACATGTCCTCGCCCATTATCCTTGAATTCCACCATGCAATCATCAAAATCAGATGGAGTACATGCGTACGCACAATTTGCCAACAGATTCATCATTTTCTTCTTTGGTCCTTCACCACCAACCTTTGGAAATAAAGTACTCACGTTCTGTTTCAAATGAACAAAACAAAATGAATGTGGACACTCGAGAAAGAATTCTCGAATGCTCTTCAAAATACCATCATGTCTATCTGACATAAATGTGATCACCCTCCCTTGAGGCCTCAATGTACCAGATAATATTCCCAAGAACCATCTCCAATTTGCTATCGTTTCTGAATCAACAATAGCATAAGCAACCTCAAAAATCTCTGCACAACATAAGCGAAAATGCACTGTCAAATGTCAACTACTTCTGAAACTGTAATTGAACTATTTATTAAACTCTACTTAAACTACTTCTGCAACTTTTTTCCTTTATTTGAACATAAAATCAAAGACCAATGCACAACAAAAAGAAATAGATACAGTCAAGTATCACCTATTTATAAGACTAATTGAACTATTTCTTGAACTATTTCTTAAACTATTCTTCAACTAGGTCTAGATATGTTTCTTTTGCACAGTAAGAAAACAGAAACAACTAATATCCAATATAAAAGTTTGAAATTATTAACTCACCATCATTGCCATTTTTCGCACAGCAAGACAGAAGTGTTCCCTTATATTTGCTCTTGATAAAAGTACCATCAATGAATAACATCGGGTGACAAAACATGAAACCTTTTATCCATGCATCATAAGCAATAAACAAACGAAGAAATCTATTGCTCTCAGGTACAACTTCAAGCTCAAAAACAGATCCATGATTGCTTGAACGGGCAAATTCAACATACCAAGGCAAGAACTTGTAAGCATCAACATGATCACCATTTACCTCAAAAACTGTCCTCTGTTTGCCTAAGTATGCAGTAGAATAATCAATATCTAATCCATAAAACTGTTTTAAGTTTGAAATGATCTCCTTCGGTTTAATAAGAGGATTTGACTGAGCCTTATCCTTGATGAGAGAAGCAACAAACTATCGTCCAACAACTTTGTTTTTCTTGTTTCGAATCATACCCTTGCATGTATGCAGATTATGCAACTTCCGAATAACAAAAAAGTCATCAATATCACACTTGGATGCATACACACACCAAAGACAACCATCAGATTCCTTACTAGAACACTCCGCACTAATGCAATTCTTATCATTATTCAAATACTTCAAATCAAAACCACATTCAATAGAAAACTTCTTCAACTTATCTCGGAAATCAACACACCCTCCCCTAAAGACTTGCCCCTCAAATTCTATGTAGCTATCCCATTCACATGACATATAATTGTTCACACCATAAGAACCATACTTCCCTAAATGATCATTTTCACTAGCAACAATCATAGAGTCTGATGTACGACAAGAAGAAGATGTGCTTTCCGTAGGTAACTGAACCATGGAACGATCGTATTTATCCACAACCAATATTTCTACAATTGATTTCCCAACAACATCAAGAACCATCAGCATGTTTAGAACATCGGCATCACAATCTAACACACAATTATGATCTTCATTCAAAGCGTATCGCAACTCAAAACAACCAACTCTCAAACCCTTAAACCTAGAACAAAGACCAATGCAAATCTGATTGAAGGTAGAATTTGATGAAATAGAACTAACAACGCATAAACCACCATATGTAAACCGAGCTAGTTTACCATTCTCCATAATTGTTTATTAATCAACAACAATTGTTTATTAATATGTTGCAAATCTAAATAACACTATTTATAAAACACAATTTTAAAAGTTCACCTTACTAAATAACATATTTATAAAACACAACGATCACAAAAACAAAAAGTAAACTGAAATATCCACTGTTTCATAAAAACAGAACACTATTTTCTGAAAAAATGTTGAAAACATCAAATGACACACCCCGTCCCGAAGGAGGGCATGCTGGCCGTCACGTGAGAGTGACGCAACCATTTACATAGTTCGGAAGCTTTAGAGATACAATTACAAAGATATAACACCCGGAGGTGTATCCTACTTTTGTGAATTCTGTCAGAACACCGTTGGATTCCTCGTGACCACCAAAGCACTGCTACTTAGAACCTGGAGGGGCGCAAAACAAAGTTGAGTGGGTCAGTAAAACAAAGCTTTTCTAAAAATCATCTCGTTATCAAAGCGCTAACCCCTCGCTGTAAAACCTGTATACTTTCCCAGAAAATAGCATATAAACATATGTATATCATCATATTCAAAAATCATAACTCAAAAATCAATATTCTGAAAGTATGCCATGCCAAATGCATAAATATATATATATATATAACAGGTGAAATAACAAATCAACGGGAGACCCTGCAGTGGTCCTGTACGGCTAATCATATAGCTCAATAACTATGCCTGCACACGAGTCGGAACCACAGAAGTGGTCTGTATGACAGGACTTGGTGTAATAATACGCTCTAGTGCTACACTCATCAAAACGGCCGTGCGAATAATCGCAAGTCACCTACAAGTCGGAACCACAGAAGTGGTCTGTACAACAGGACTTACACCTACTTGGATCCAAGGGAGCGTGCGGTGCGGGAGGTGAATATCAACATAAGCACTAACACCGGTGGTGCATGTTATGAGCTCTCAACATAAAGCATATCATCAACACAATATAACTCACCTGATACTTACCTGTGCATCCACCGCACCCTTTCATACATATGCATCATATACCAAATCATATATTCCATATCAATTCTATGCATGGCATTTTAAAACATACTTTCAATTAAATTCGATTTCTGGGAAAATCAGTAAGTATATAGGTATATAATGAAAACAACTGCCCACTCACAGATATGTAGCCGGATCGTAACCCCCGAGCCTCGATTGATGGTGCTCGTCCTTAGGATAGGCCTCACCTATAAGCGTAATAACCGAATAAACGTTATTGAACGCACATAACCAACAACAGGTAATAACTTCTCATACGTTGCTCAAATGGGGTGTTTGAATATACCAACGTGATCTACACAACACCAAAAACATCCCCATATTTTTAGAAAAATTTTCCGACGTCTCACGCGCCGGCCAAGGCACGGACCTACGACCCCCACGCGCGGCCACGTGCCAGGCACACTGACGGCGTCAATTAACGCCGTCAGGAATATTCCAAGAATATTCGGTTAACTCCTAACTGTTACCGTTAAATCTAACTAACGGTGTTGGAATATTCCGTCAAACTTGATGGAATATTCCGTCGTCTTCAACCTTGGGACTCCGGCGAGTCTCCGGTCACCGGAAAACTGGGGATTTTTAAAACTTCAATATCTCACTCGTTTTTCATCCAAATTTCATGCCATTTATATCAAAATGAAGCTCTTAACTTGTAGAACACATTCATACTAATTTAAAGCTCTAAAAGTCACGGGATCTCACCGGAGAATTTCAAGAAAAACCGGCCAAACTTCGTCCTCACGATCCCGACGTCCAAATCCTTTAAACGAAGCACTCCGAGCTTCCTTGGGACCTCACTAAGCTTCCTCTAAGCTTCAAATTTCCAAAAACACAACGTTTAACATGAGCATAAACAGTACTCAAATCGGGGATTCTTGGTTCATGAGGTTTTCAAAGGTATCTTTACCTGAAATGGTTACCAATCAACTCATATGTGCTTCACGAACACAATGGTGCTCTCTTTGACCACGATCTATGAAGTTTCAAAGGGTTTTGGTGCTTGTCCGTACACGAGAGAAGAGAGAGAGAGTGAGTCCGAGAGAAAGAGTCAACGGGATTGGATGAGGGTGTGAGTGTGTGTGGTCCTAGTTTGGTCACCAACCAAACAAAAGAAAATCTAAGTCCTAATTGGGTCCAAACAATTAGGACTCAACATAATTGGTCCACTTCCATAATTTTAACCACATAATTAAACGTCCAAGGGTATTATCGTCTTTTCACACCATCGATAAAATAAAATAAATAAATAAATAAAATATTTCGGGACAGGCTGTCACAATCTACCCACCTTATAAAATTTCGTCCTCGAAATTTCATACAACAATACATTCCTCTAATAATCATAAAATAATCTTGGATATGTTTCTCTCATCCGATTCTCTGTCTCCCACGTAGTTTCTTCCACTAAATGGTTCTTCCACTAAACCTTCACCAAATGCATTATCTTATTTCTCATAACCTTATCTTTTCAATCCAAGATAGTCACTGGCTCCTCGTCATAAGTCAAATTCAGATTAATTTCCAAAGGTTGAGGAGATATCACATGTGAAGGATCTGAGACATAGTGCCGAAGCATCGAAACATAAAACATATCGTGCACTTTCGACAACTCTGGAGGCAACTCAAGCCTGTAAGCAACCTCACCAATTCACTCGATGACCACATAAGGTCCGATATATCTAGGACTCAACTTAATTCTCTTTCTAAATCAAATCACACCTATCCACGGTGATAATTTCAAACATTCAATCACCTACATAATACACTCTATCAATGGCATGTCTGTCTGCTAAGCTCTTTTGTCAATCCTGGACCGCTTTCAAGTTAGACTTAATCACTTAAACATTCCGAGTAGTCTCATCCGCAATCTCTGGGCTCACTAGCACTCTTTCGCCAACCTCAGACCAACACGAAGGTGTATGACAATCTTTCCCATAAAGTGCCTCAAATAACGCCATACCAATACTTGAATGAAAGTGGTTGTTGAAAGCAATTTCCATCAAATCCAACCGCTTAGTCCAAGCGTCACCAAACTGCAATACTGAAGATCTCAGCATATACTCTAAAGTCTGAATGGTCATCTCTAACTATCCGTCTGTTTGAGAATGACATGTTGTACTATAAAGAAATCGTATATCCAAAGCCTTCTAACACGCTATCCAAAACTTAGAAGTAAATCTAGGATCACAATCCGATACAATACTTACTGGAACTTCAGTGGTACTTAACAATCCTCGAGATAAACAATCCAGCTAATCGGCTTAAAGAATACTTCTCCCTCACTGGAACAAAATGAGTTAACTTAGTAAGCCGATCAATTATCACCTAAATGCCATCATAACCATTTTGTGTACGAGGAAGCTTGTACACAAAATTCATACTAATATTTCCTTATTTCCACTGTGGGACGGAAAGTGGTTGCATCAATTCAAAAGACTTCTTTCTCTCCGCTTCAACCTGCTGACCAATGATACACATACTTACATACTCAACAATTTCTCTTTCCATACTCGGCCAATAGAAAAATTGTCGAATGGTATGATATATCTTAATACCTCTATGATGCATTGCATAAGCTAAACAGTGCGCTTCGTCCAAGATTGCTTTCTTTAATTCCATATCATTATGCACAGACATCCTGTTCTCTAGTATAAACATGTCGTCTAATTCTCTAACTCCGAGGTCTTTCTTTTTCCCGTTATTCCTCGCCTCAATTAATTCATGGGTTTCTTTATTTCGGAAAAATCCTCCTAACAGGGACGAAGAACAACGGCGATCACGATTTCAAAATACGCTATTAGCATTTGTCGGCAAGCATTACTCAAACCACTCAACCAGATTCAGAAAAAATTGAAGATCTCTCTGAAATTGTTCTGCAAAAACTAAAATTCAATTAGTTTATAGGTGCGGCTACCTCCAAACTAACGAATCTAACAGAATAGTTAAGTTAGGTTAACCAAATCCGTTAGGGGTAAAATTGATAAATCACCATGTTATTTTGTTTGGGCTATTTTATTTGGGCTGATATAAAAATTGGCTTTGTACTAACCATTAAATAAACTTCCAATGTGGTTTTTGGTTAAAAGTTAAAGTTTTCAAGCCCTTTTGGTTAGTTTTCCTTAAATTGAAACCTACTTAGTAAATATATATATACCATTGAACTTGATGGGAAACACATTTTACGAAATTAGTTTCAACGATCCAACCGTCAAACTTGTTTGTATATGCTTTGAGATCGCATACGCCAAAAATCGCAAAAAAAAAACATTCAGATATCAAGTAACGAGAAAAACCTTTTCGACGGCTATAAACGAACGGTTATTTTAACTTTGATTGTCATGATTTTTTACAGCTACACTCTTTAAACCTATATGAATACAATGAACTAATTCGATCGTCAATTTAAAACATTTACACAAGTGGATACCACAAAAGAAAAAGAAAAATGCAAGAACCCCAAAAGAAAAAAAAAAAAAAACTTTGCACGACTTAGGTACGTCGCGCAAAACAGCTTTGCGTGACACAATTGCACCTTGCACCTACGTCGCGCAAAGTTTTTTTTTTTTTCCCTCTTTTGCTTATGAGTACAAAATAAATAAATTACAATCTACTTAGTAAATATATATATATATATATATATATATATATATATATATATATATATATATATACCATTGAACTTGATGGGAAACACATTGTACGAAATTAGTTTCAACGATCCAACCGTCAAACTTGTTTGTATATACTTCGAGATCGCATGCGCCAAAAATCGCAAAAAAAAAAACATTCAAAGATCAAGTAATGGGACAAAACTTTTTGACGGTTATAAATGAAAAATCACAATTTAACGGTTATTTTAACTCTGATTTTGATGATTTTTTACAGCTACACTCCTTGACCCTATACGAATACAAAAAACAGATTCGATCGTCAATTTCAAATATTTACACAAGTGGATACCACAAAATCTTATGTTATATTTAGTGAAAGTATAAAAATAAACTCCAAGTGTTGGTGAATTTATTGTTTTGATGGGATATGCATTGTACGAAACTAGTTTCAACGATCCAACCGTCAAACTTGTTTGTATATGCTTCAAGATCCCATACGCCAAAAATCGCAAAAAATAAACATTCAGATATCAAGTAACGAGACAAACCTTTTCGGCGGCTATAAACGAAAAATCACGATTTAATGGTTATTTTAACTCCGATTTTGATGATTTTTTACAGCTACACTCCTGAATCCTATATGAATACAATAAACTCATTCGATCGTCAATTTAAAATATTTACACAAGTGGATACCACAAAATCTTATGTTATACTTAGTGAAAGTATAAATAAACTCTAAGTGTTAGTGAATCTATTGTTTTGATGGGATACGCATTGTAACAAAACTAGTTTCAACGATCCAACCGTCAAACTTGTTTGTATATGCTTCAAGATTGCATACGCCAAAAATCGCAAAAAACAAACATTTGGAGATTATGTAACGGGACAAACCTTTGCGACGGCTATAAACGAAAAATCACAATTTAACAGTTATTTTAACTCTAATTTTGATTATTTTTTACAGCTACACTCTTTAAACCTATATGAATACAATGAACTAATTCGATCATCAATTTAAAACATTTACACAAGTGGATACCACAAAAGAAAAAGGCAATGCAAGAACCCCAAAAGAAGAAAAAAAAACAAAAAACAAAAAAAAACTTTGCACAACGTAGGTTTTGCGTCGCGCAAAACAGTTTTGCGCAACGAAGGTACAACTGCGTCGCACAAAGCTGTTTTGCGCGACACCATACTTCGTAGTGCAAACTGCCGTCATGCAAAGGTCTTTTGCGCGACGTTTTGTGTTTTGCGTCGCGCAAACATACTTTGCGCGACGAAATTTGCTCCGTCTCGCAAACATGCTTTTCTACTAGTGAGACTTGTATTAGAATTTTTTATTGTACTTTGTTCATTTATATGTACATTTTCAATATAATATTTAAGGATAATTTGATCACTATTTTTCATATGTAATTTTATTTTGAATATGTCAATTTAAATTAAATAAATTAAATAAATAAAGCCATACAATTAAATTAAATAAATAAAT
The DNA here is from genome assembly GCA_024362995.1 of Heteromeles arbutifolia. Taxonomy (NCBI): domain Eukaryota; kingdom Viridiplantae; phylum Streptophyta; class Magnoliopsida; order Rosales; family Rosaceae; genus Heteromeles; species Heteromeles arbutifolia. The sequence goes on from JANCRC010000012.1 coordinate 24,689,931, forward strand.
AACAAAGTAAAAATTCTAAAAATCTTGCGCTACCAAATATTTCGTAGCGGCAAACAATTAATATAATTAAATTAAAATAAGAGAAATAATAAAACAAAAAGTCAGAAACCTTGCACAACAAAGTATTTCGTTGTGCAAACAATTAATTTCGTCGCACAATATATTATATTTATTTAATTAAATAAAAAAATAAAAAACCAGTACCTTTGTGCGACGAAAACTAATTTTTGTCACGCAAACCCTATCTTCACGAGCTTTGTGCGACAAACCCTCCGCGATAAAAATTCCTTCGCGCAAGGTTTTGAGCAACCAAATCATACATTGCGCGACAAATCTTATTTCGTCATGCAAAGTGCTTTTTTGTAGTAGTGCTATCAGATTTGGTTCTAAATTAGTACGGTGAATTTATTTATTGTTTGCTTATTAAGTCGAGTAAGAACAAGATACAAATAGCAATGGCCAGCCATTTCAAAGATCCATACACAAACGGAAATATAAAAGCTAACTCAAAATTTATATGGGTTCAATCAGGTGATCCTTTTAGTGCCCAACTGGAAGAAAAAAAAAGAATGGATCCCAACAAACAAGGGGTGCTAATTAATTAATTATTTGATTCTTCATGGATGCGCGCAAGACTTGGCTGCCAATGGTCTAGAGATGACAATCTTTTAGGTGTTGATCTTTTACCCCAATGCTTTGTGGAATCTCTGTTCCTCTTCCTTGTAAGCGCCTTTGTCTCAATCTCAGAAGATGAAATGCTGCTGCCCCACATGCCCGCCGGGGTGAACAATTTTGACGAGCATTTTCTTGGTGTTGTTCGTGCAGAGCCATGTCGACAAGGACATTGTGTCCCTTCCATGCAAGTGTGCAAAATATTAGAGACGGATTAGGGTTGGAAATTCTGCAGGAGAGTTTAATTAAGTAGTGTTTCTTCTTGTGCGAATCGAGGAAATCCTTGAGATGTGTGAGTGTGACCTCTGCGTGCTGTATTGTATCGTTTTTGTGATAATAAAACATAATAAACTTTCGTAACGTCGTTGACCTTTTGATGCATATAGATTTAGGGTTTAAATCATTGAGTTTCGCTGGTATTCAATTGCCTCTCGTGTTAATGCAAGGTCAAGAATGCTTTTATTTGCTCGATTTTTATTTTTATTTTTAACAAACCATATTCTCTACACTAAGAGGAGAGGGGTAGACTAAGCCTCATAACAACTTTGTCATAATAATGTGATTCAACTTCGTCTTTGGCAAGAATCGAACTTAAAACCTCTCATTAAGTGAAAAGAAATACTACTAGACCGTAATATTAAGTGGATTATTTGCCAGAATTTAAGTGGTCAAGAATGTTTTTTTATTTTATGATTTTTGGTCATCCCATCTCGTTACTTTGGCGGATATTTCTATAAAAATATGTTTTAATTATTTGTTGCTTAAATTTCCACATTCATAAGACAAAATGTTTTGGTTGCCTTTGAACTTATTGATGTTTACAAAGAAAGTGAATGAGATGTATTTACTTTTATTTTCTATTTTTTAGGAAATTAATTCAAATTTTATTTAGTCATTTAAAAATATGGGGTAGTGGTATTTTTCTGAATTCGTACCAAATTATTATGATTAGTCTATTGTGAGGTTTAGCACACTCTTCTATCTTTAGTTTTTGGTAAAGATAAGAGTAATGTTAGGGAGACTAAATTTGCAAACTAAATTATGTGCACAAATAGAAATGGAACACGTTTATCAATGCTTAAATAATTATCCAATCATTAATTTTCATGTCATTTAGTTTACAAAATGATGTGCCACCAATAAGAAGTAAGCACGTTAATCAATACTTAATAATCCAATATTAATATCCACATCATTTGGTTTGCAAAATTTAATTTAAAATTTAATCTCCCTAGCATTATTCTTCAAATAATATCAAATGTATTAATAAAATGCTAATTCTAGTTGTGGTAATCAACATCAACAGTTGTGCACCTCAAGCAACTTTAAAAATGCTTAATTTATTGAAGTGATTGGAGGTTTTGAACATTTGGCTTATGGCGTGAGGCAAATTGTAGTTTTGCACATTTGGCTTATGGCATGAGGTAAAATATTGTCTTTTTGGGTTTAGCAAATTGTTTTCATTTGGCACAAGATACTGTTGCCAAAATTAGATTAACCGAAATCAACCCAATTAAGTCCAAATTTTAATGCTCGCAAGTGTACGAATCGTAGTATAATATAGTAGGCAAGCACAAGATCGTTCCAACTAAGATTGAATGTAATTCTGACTATCTAACTAAATTTAAGTTTCACTTGAATTGGAAAAAAAAAAAAAAAAAAAATTGATGATTTGAATAAGAATTTTAAAATGGTGATTGTAAATAAAATGAACTGAACTTAGCTAAGAGATGACAACGACAAAGAAAACAAATTATAATTCAATTGTGAAAAACACTAGAGCATCCGATTCACCATAACCAATCCTACTTAATTCCAACAGCTAATTATTAACGAATAAACATCCAACTTGACGGTCTAGTTCCTCTAATTCATATAGTATCCATGGCATCTAGATTACTACGTATACTCATATGTGCTAATAATCTATGGCATCTAGACTACTAAACACACACAAGTTCATTAACAATTTGGGAGCTAATTAAAAGACCGCATGAAACCTAGTGTATGGCATCTACAACAAGGAATTCATGGTACCATTTGCAAGATGCTAAACCCGAATTTACAACATGGCATATGTGTTAACTCGCATCAAATACACTCAACTCAAACCCAAGTGGTAGCTAATCACCATGATTAAAATTAATCTCATAAGCACAGCAAAATGATACTCAAAGTGAATGAAAATTCATAAATAATTAAGCTGAGAAATTAAGAACTCATAGTTAGGCTACATCGTAGCCCTAGCAAAATGAAACTAGTTCCCAAACATAATCGGAAATATTATTGAATTCATAAAAAGAAAAATAAGTTTAGAAAAGCCTGAAAATGCCCTTGCTCTGCCGCTGCCTTCTTCTCCTTTTTTAAATCTTTTTTTTGCCTGCCTTCTTCTCCTTTTTTAAATCTTTTTGTTTTCTCTTCTTCTGCTTCATTTATGATTAGCCCCAATTGACTAGATTAATGCCCAGCTGTTTCTGGTTTTTCTTCTTTGTCTTCCCTCTTCTCGCCGTAGCTTTTATCTTTTCGTAACCGACAAAGTTTAAAGCCAAGTTATTACCTTGTACCGTTTACTATCGGATATTGGAAAAATAACTCCCACATCTAAAAGCTTGAGAACTTCTGCTCGGACAACTTCCTTCATAAGCGGGTTGAGTCTCCTTTGTGCCTCGATGATAGGCTTGCTGCCTTCTTCAAGAAGAATTCGATGCATACATAAGGTTGGGCTGATACCTTTGATGTCAGCTATAGTCCATCCCAATGTTGTCTTGTATTCTCTGAGTACTCGAAGCAATTTTTCTTCTTCAAAAGAAGTTAACTTGGCTGCAATAATCACTGGCAATGACTTGGAAGCACCTAAAAATGCATACCTCAGATGGGTAGGCAATTGTTTCAAGTCTAGCTTCGGTGCAACTTCAACAGATGGATCAATTTTCACCGGAGCAGGTCCCAAAGCTTCGTAATGGTGTCTCCAACACAGATTGTGTGGAAGGGCAGAGTTGAGAATATTGACAATTTCAGTAACTTCTTCCACTTCAACTTTAGGCATGGATGAATGAACTAGACAAGCTTCGAGAGGTTCAGTTGGATGTTGTGCTCGAAACTGCTCGCTCACAATCTGATTCAAGATATCAATACTAAAACATTCTTCCTACTCTCTTGGATGCTTGATAGCTTCAAAAACTTTGAACACCACTTCTTTGTCTTCAACTCGCAAAGTAAGCAAACCACTTTTGACATCAATCAATGTACCGGCAGTAGCTAAGAATGGACGACCAAGTATAATTGGAATCTCTCTATCTTCTTCCATATCAAGAATCAAGAAATCTGCAGGTAGGATTAACTGATCAACTCGAACCAACACATCTTTGAGAATGCCTCGTGGATAAGTGACAGATTGATCCGCTAGTTGTAGAGACACAAGAGTAGGTTTCATCTCGCCCAAACCTAGCTGTTTAAAAATAGAATATGGCATCAAGTTAATACTACCACCAAGATCACATAAAGCTTTTTCAAAAGAAGATTTCCCAATTGTGCAAGGAATCGTAAAACTCCTTGGATCTATCAACTTCGGTGGCAACTTCTTTTGTAAAATAGCGCTACACTCTTCCGAAAGCATTACTTTTTCGTGTTCCAAAAACCTCCTCTTGTTCGTGCATGCATCCTTCAAGAACTTTGCATAATTGGGAATTTGTTTCACTGCATCAAGTAGAGGTATGTTAATGTTCACTTTTTTAAATAACTCTAAGATATGAGAAAAGTTTTGATCTTTCTTAGCCTTATGAAGTCGCTGAGGATATGGAACAGGTGCAACATTGGCCTTCTCCAAAATTGAATCGCCTAGATGTGTAGAATCTAATGTATCAGAGACAATATTAGGAACTTGAGCGGCTGATTTCATAAAACTCTCCTCTTGTGTTTTGGTAACAACATTCTCAGACTTTTCAACCAATGTCCCATTTTCTTCACTATTCGTCTCTACAGTTCTCCCACTCCTGAGTGTAATAGCCTTTAATTGCTCCATATTCCTCGGATTAATCTCAGTTTGACTGGGAAACTTGCCCTTCTCCCTCTCAACCACTGCATGTGCAATCTGCCCAACTTGATCCTCTAGCTTGCGAATAGATGCTTGCTGATTTTGTAAAGAAGTTTGAGTTGCTTGCATGAAATTATTGGTGTTTTGCGCAAGAGTGTTGGTTGTTTGAGCCAATTGAGCCATCATGTCTTCCATTGAACTTTTCTTGGCTTCATTGTTCTGGAACGGTGGAGGTGGGTTCACTTGATTTTGTTGATTGTTCTTCCAAGCAAAATTGGGATGATGACGCCAACCAGGATTGTACTTGTCAGAGAATGGATTAAACTGGTGGCGATTGAAATTTCCAATTTGATTGGCTTGTTCTTCAATGAACTCTGGAAATGAACCCTTCATAGGACAATCCATACTAGAATGTGGACCTGCACAAATTTCACACATATTAGAAACCATTTTTGACTAATTAGAAGACATTAAAGAATCAAATTTCTTATTTAAGTTAGAAATTTGGGCAGCCATAGCCGTAAATGCATCAATCTCATGTACGCCAGCTTTCTTTGGTTGTTCTTTTTCTCCACCCCAGTTTTGAGAATTGGCAGCCAAGGTATTGAAAAGTGTAGATGCCTCGTCAACAGTTTTAGTCATTATAGCACCCCCACTGGCAGCATCTATCATTTGCTTATTGTCAGCGTTCAAACCTTGATAGAAAGACTGAAGCTGCAACCATTCCGGCAAACCATGATGTGGACATTTTAGTAACAAGTCTCTGAATCTCTCCCAACTCTCATAGAAAGGCTCGCCTTGGAATTGAGCAAAAGTCATTATTTCGTTCCTTAGCTTTGCAGTCTTGGAAGGAGGGAAAAATTTCTGCAAAAATTTGTTGGCCAGATCATTCCAAGTAGTTATCGAATTCGATGGAAGTGAATGGAGCCAATTCTTTGCCTTGTCTTTCAGGGAGAATGGGAACATGCGTAATCTGATAGCCTCACTTGGCACATGATGAATCTTGAGAGTGTCACATATCTCGAGGAACTCATTAATATGCAAGTTAGGATCTTCAGTGGTCAAGCCATAAAATGATGGCATCATTTGAATGAAAGACGGCTTCAATTCAAAGTTGTTGGCAGCAACTTCTAGTCGAACGATGCATGATGGTGAGGTTGTCACAGTAGGAGCGGAATACTCCATCAACGTTCGGTTCTCATTCGGCTTAAGGAGAGCCATTTTGTCAGTCGGTTCTTGCTTAGGTTGCTCTCTTTGTAAATGATGGAAAGTCCTTTCGATCTCCGGATCAAATGGTACAAGCTTTAAACTCCGAGAACGGCGACCGTGCATGAACTTCAAAATGTACCTGAAAGCAAAAGAAAACAAAAACAAAAATTAGAATCACACAAATCACAATAAAAAATAAGCTAGAAAAAGAACTAACTCAATCTTCGTCGACGGCGCCAAAAACTTGTTGCCAAAATTAGATTAACCGAAATCAACCCAATTAAGTCCAAATTTTAATGCTCGCAAGTGTACGAATCGTAGTATAATATAGTAGGCAAGCACAAGATCGTTCCAACTAAGATTGAATGTAATTCTGACTATCTAACTAAATTTAAGTTTCACTTGAATTGGAAAAAAAAAAAAAAAAAATTGATGATTTGAATAAGAATTTTAAAATGGTGATTGTAAATAAAATGAACTGAACTTAGCTAAGAGATGACAACGACAAAGAAAACAAATTATAATTCAATTGTGAAAAACACTAGAGCATCCGATTCACCATAACCAATCCTACTTAATTCCAACAGCTAATTATTAACGAATAAACATCCAACTTGACGGTCTAGTTCCTCTAATTCATATAGTATCCATGGCATCTAGATTACTACGTATACTCATATGTGCTAATAATCTATGGCATCTAGACTACTAAACACACACAAGTTCATTAACAATTTGGGAGCTAATTAAAAGACCGCATGAAACCTAGTGTATGGCATCTACAACAAGGAATTCATGGTACCATTTGCAAGATGCTAAACCCGAATTTACAACATGGCATATGTGTTAACTCGCATCAAATACACTCAACTCAAACCCAAGTGGTAGCTAATCACCATGATTAAAATTAAGCTCATAAGCACAGCAAAATGATACTCAAAGTGAATGAAAATTCATAAATAATTAAGCTGAGAAATTAAGAATTCATAGTTAGGCTACATCGTAGCCCTAGCAAAATGAAATTAGTTCCCAAACATAATCGGAAATATTATTGAATTCATAAAAAGAAAAATAAGTTTAGAAAAGCCTGAAAATGCCCTTGCTCTGCCGCTGCCTTCTTCTCCTTTTTTAAATCTTTTTTTTGCCTGCCTTCTTCTCCTTTTTTAAATCTTTTTGTTTTCTCTTCTTCTGCTTCATTTATGATTAGCCCCAATTGACAAGATTAATGCCCAGCCGTTTCTGGTTTTTCTTCTTTGTCTTCCCTCTTCTCGCCGTAGCTTTTATCTTTTTGTAACCGACAAAGTTTAAAGCCAAGTTATTACCTTGTACCGCCTGGGTTTACTCACTGCAGTCCTAGCCTCCCAATCAATTTCTTCGACTCTCCAGTTGCTTAGTAACTGAAATTTTAATCTCCCAAATCAATTGACTTCCAATAAATCTGAAAGTGGTTGAATCCCCAAGTCAATTGACACCAGTAAGTAATGGACCAATAACCAGAACCCATGCTCCTGCTAAGAACCCACGAACTGAAATCTGAAATGGAAATTTGGGTTTCCATCTCTTGTTGAATTTGATCGCTTAAAGCCCCTTGCTCTGCTGCAATTGTATGTGGCGGTTTGCTCCAGAAAATTTTGGATTAGACCTTTCTTTCCTCTGTCGGTGTAAATGGAAGGATAAGGCCTTCCTTTGTACAATTGAATAAATCACGTGCCATGCATGTCTACCCATTTTGTTGACTTGTCAAACCTCTTTTTGAACTTGTAAAACAACATGATTCCTACACAAAAATTCAACCAAATAAGCTGCTCTAATTTCTGAAGGAAAGTAAGATTTGGATGAGCCAAAAATGTAATTAAAAATTTCCCAACCTGCGAATATCACTTCAGATCAATTTCAACTTACAAAAATGACAAACACACTTTCACTCAATCCACTTACTGAACTAAACTACATTCCAGCTACTTTACTTGAATTGAACTTAAAATGATTGAATTCATATTTTTCTCAAAACCATGTAATTTCATTCATTTTGAACAAACATGACACAAGAAAATGTAGCTTTCGGAGTAAAATAAGTAGTAAAATATGTGCTCATCAGATACCAATGGCTTGTAATCTCAAATTAACCTTCTTCTAAGTACCACGTACAATACAATTGCGCTAGCTAGCTCTTCAATCGATGACGATGATTAGCTTCCTATGTATCCACATGTCTCCTACACTTCACATCTCGCTCAACTCTTACTTTTTACATTTAGATTCAGACACTGTAATGCAACGTCCGTTTCCTAGTTCTATTTTTAGCATTTGGATTCAGACACTGTAATGCAATGTCCATTTCTTGGTTCTATTTTGTACATTTTGGATTCAGACACTGTAATGCAGCGTCCGTTTCCTGGTTTTTTTTTTTTTTTTTTTTTTTAAATTTTAGTAGAGCAAACTTCACCATGTAAACGAAGGGCAAGAAAGAGAGTGATAAAATATACATGTTCTAACTATTTATAGGATTCAGATCAAAACATCTTCCCCTTCCTATCTTCCCTCTCAACTCCTCTTTCTCCCTCGCGCCGCCAAACCCCACAGCTGTTAACAAACCCCAAATTTAGTTGCAGGTCATCTGTGCTCTAAGTCTGATTTATTTTTTTGCTCTCTTACTTCTTTAGATTTTTATTTGTCCTCACTTTATTCTTCTTCATCTTTGAGATTTTTCTCTCTACTGTAACTTTGTTTATCTCTTTATAATTCTTCCATAGTTATGAAAAAGATTTATGCAACCAAAAGACACCGGTTTGCACGACCCATCTCTTTATTGTTTCGTTAACATGGACTGAAATTTAGGGTCGAGGGACCTATAATTGAAGAATGTGGCGGTGTTGAGGCTGATTTTGGAGAGGGTAAGGTGAGGGGCCTGCAATTGGGGGTTGTGGGTTTGGTTGGTTGTGGCAGTTCTGGGGTTGGTTTTGAGGTGGGGTTGAATTTGATCTGGAATATAAGGACTGGTGATTCGAGGTTGAGAGCTTCGAAGTGAGGGAGAAAGAGAAAAGTTGAGGGGAAGAGAGGAAGGGAAAGAGATTTGGCCATTGGATTTGTATCATGGATCAGATCCATCAGACAAGAGGATCTCCACAAAATTGATCCAGGGAGGATCTAAACCCTATCTGTAATAGCTTAGGCCCATATGACATTCATAAAGATAGAAAAAGAGATAAGGATAGAAGAGTCAAATTTTAATATTTATAATATATTAAATCCTATGTGATATTCATCATTGATCTATGTCTAATTAATAAAAATATATCATTAATTAAGTCCAAACAGAGAGTGCATGAAAAGTCCCATCTTTGAAAGAGTCTTCATAGCGTTTTTCGTATATATGTATACATATACATATACATATATATATCAAACAATGAAAATTAAGGAAGCAAATGTGTATTCAATAGCATGAACATTGGGATGCAGCATGTAGGACAACCAACTGTTGTAAATGGAGGTTCATGGGATCGGATCATCTCCGGATCCCTTCCCTGGGTATCCTAGGGATCCTTCAAGCAGGAGCATTCAATTAAAAGTGGACGGCCAAGATTAATTTGAATTCTTTCTTCTCTATACAAAATGCCTCCCTCCCTCTTATTCACTGTCTTCTCTCTCAATCTTCACATTCTTCTCTTCACCATTTCTTACATTCCGAAATTTAATTTCAATTATGCCCAAACAAGTCCTCCATTCCAAACAAACTTATAACCCAGAAATTAAATCTTCGAACAGCCAAGCCAGGGAAGGAGAAAGAGGAGAAAAACTCCCATTCAATTTTCAGATTCCATATTTGACGCGAAACCAATTAAACCCAAGGAAGGAGAAAGGGAGAAAAATAGTTAGGACCGAAGATCATCGCTTGGGCTGTCTCGCGCAGATCGGCACTGAAACGCTTGAGGAACAGTTCTTAAATCGACCACGAAAGACTCATAACTCGTGTAACCGGTGGTTGGTAGTCCCTTAAAGTTGATTCTAATAAGTTCAGATTAATTATAAACTGTTTTCTTGGGTTGTGTTTGGAGGTACCAATTAAGGACTGTTACACTATGGATGTAAAATTTTAGGGTTGTTTAAGTGGTCTTCATCTTTGGAAAGATTCGGAAGTATGCAAGGTTTTCCAATCTAACCGTTCAAAAAAAAATTTGTGGCTATGATTGCTCCAATTTTTTTACAAAGCCGTATTGTTGCAATCCTAATATGTTAGGAACGTAGAGTATGATTCTCTCTCCTCTTAATCTCATTCTCCTTCCCTCTCCTCATATTTGAAAGGTTACGGTTAAGCCATGTCAACGTTTTGTGTTAACTTTTTTAAAATTAGAAGACAAAAAGCAATCTGTGAGAGGAGGGGAGGGAAGGGGATGGGAATAGGAGGGGAGATAATCCTACTCCTAAGAATGTGATCATATAAATCCTAAGAAATTCTTATGGGATTTTACCATATCTTTTAGATAGTATCCTACATCAGTTATAATACCTATCGGGGAAGGAATTTATCTTCCTTACTACTATAAATAGAGCTGCAATGGAGTGACATAATACACACTTCAGAATTACACCAAATTCACTCTCCCTTGCTTACCGCACCTCTCTCTCTCCCACTCTATAATTCTTTAGTTAAATACCACAACATGTTAGCAACATGCTCTTGCATGATGCTAAGGAACTGAAGGTTCATGGAGGAGGTTCTTCAACAAGTTCAAGGGCTCAATTTCATTTTCTACCAATCAGATTTTCCCAAAACACAGGCTTGATATTTTATACGTCATGTTACATGAAAATCCCCATGATACATGAACCCCAATCTTTTATTTCATAATTTTACTATTTTATATATATATATATATATATATATATATATATATATATATATATACTGTATATTGCATATATTTGCCAATATATATAATGCATACGTAATCTATGTGGAATTTTGTGAGTGAAAGAAACCGAAAGAAAATAGTAGCATGAATTTTAGGGTTCTGAAAACCCTAAAATCGAAATGAAAAAAAAAACAAAAAATGAGAAATTTGCTGTTGAGCAGCGGCTTGGAGCTGCGCCGCCAGAGTCGAAGCATGAATGTTAGGGCGTGTTTGTTTTCCTTCATTAGCCCTCATTGGACTGGACTAGACTAATAGTTAGTCCAGTCCCATGTTTGTTACTTCACGGGACTAGCTTTAGTGGGAGTAAGCCGGACTCGCCTGGACTAAGGACCGTGCTAGACGGTCTTAGCGAGAGACGTCGGGAACCATGGGACTAGCTAATCCCTTCGTCGCCCTCTGCTCGCGTCCCCTGCTCTCCTATCTGCTCGCGTTTTCTCCCTCCCTCTTCATCCCCAACCCTGAATCATGAACAAAGACCTTGATTCGAACTTCAATCGGAGAACTCATGAGCTCCGTCGGTCGCGCCCTGCTCATACCAAGCTCATCGGTCGTGCCCTCCGATTGGGCTCCTTCCTCCTAGACCTCAATTTTCGACAGCAAGGACTTTGGGCTCCATCCTCCTTAACCTCTTCCATTGCTACCTCTGCTCCGCTTTGCCCCTCACATCTCCTTCTGCCCTGCTTCCCACAACCAGAAAACCCAGAAAAATTGAACCCAAAAATGGGAAAGGGGAAAGAGACAGTGGCACAGATAAAATGGCAAAGACAAAGGAGAGGGGAGGGATGCAGTGGGCGGACAAAAAAATGAGAGAGGGAGGTGAAATGGCAGAGAAAGAACAGAGGAAGGATGCAGTGGGCGGACAAAAAAATGAGAGGAAGATGAAATGGCAGGGAAAGATGAGAAGATGTAGTGGGCGGACACAAAATTGGGAGATTCTAGAAAGGAAAATGATAATTTAATAATAAAATATTAGTATATATAGATTAAATTAATGATAAAATATTGTAAATATAAATTTAATAATATAATATATGAGTCTTGCTTTTTAGTTCGACAGTGCACCAAACGCTTCACTAAATCAGTCCAGCTTAGTCTAGTCTAAGCCAGTCCAGCTTAGTCCCTGAAGCTAGTCCAGTCCGAGACAGTCCGGTGCAACAAACGCACCCTTAGGGTTCTGAACACCCTAAACTCGAAAAAACAAAACAAAAAATGGGAAATTTGCGCCTGAGCCACGGCCTGAAGCTGCGCCGCCACAGAGCTGAGTCTAGCTGTGAGCCACTGTGCTGGCTTACAGTCGCGAGCCACTGTGCTGGCTTACAGCCGCACCGAGCTAAGCTGATTGCTCTGGCCTCTAGCACGCAAAAGAACGTCGTTTTGACGTCTGGGTTATGCTGCCGCAGTTAGGTTTGCTGCTTTGTTGCGCCCCAAGCCCAGTCCAGCAACCTGGACTTTCTGACTTAGCCAGCTTGGATTTTGGGCTTCTACCTACCCACCTTCCAGCAAGCAGCAGGCTTGCTGGGCCTTTCCCCTGCTCTCGGCATGTGCTCTGCTGCAGCCTGTAGCCTACAAAAACATGTCTGACTACTTTTGCAGCCTTGCCTCGAGCCCGCAACACCTGCACCCTTGTTTGCACAGCAGACAACATAACCTTGCTGAGCTGTAACCAATGTTTTTGGCCCCCGTTGCTTCGTAGCCACACACAATTGTTTTGGGGTGTCCCCAGCTAAAGCCCTATTAGGTTATATTTTCTTAATTGCTTGACCTAAAGTCAACCATAACTTACTTGACACGAACGTCATTATTATTATTTTTGCTTCCACAATCAAGCACCCAAATTCATTACACTTAAATTGTATATTGTATATGTGTTCTTACAAGTATCTCTTTTTATGAACATGTAGTTCATACTAAAATCGAACATGTAGTTTCTAATTTAGCGTCTCTCAAAGCCTAAGTTCTCAATCAAAACATACACCATGAAACCCGAATTTTTCATGTTAAATTAAACCAATACATGTCTATAGATCTCGAATGTTCTAACTGTATGTCTATGGATCTTTGATTTTCCATACGATTAACCATGATTTTGTTCCCTCCATTGCAGCAACATGTCAAACTTGAATAAACTCGATTTTACCACTCTGCAAGTATTCGAAAGAAACTACCTGAAGTGGGTCTAAGACGTGAAGCTTCATTGAAAAGGTTATGTACGGTCTGGTTGGCGAAGCTAAAAATGCCACCGTTATGATACAAAGACATATGCATGGTGCACTAAATCGAGTAACTCGCTGAAAATGATCGATGCACTCTTTGGCTCACTCTGGCAGAGCACTTCGATCACTAGAAAGATATATTCTTGCCTGAAGGCAGCACTACCGCTTCCAAGACTTTAAGTCTGTGACTGAATACAACTCTGAAGGTTGTTGAATCCGATCAATGCTCAAGTTCTATAATGAGGACTTGACCGAATAGGATCTCATGAAGGAGACCTATTCGACCTTCCGTGCCACCAATATTGTCCTACAACAACAATATCGGGCACATAAATTTACCAAATTTTCAAATTTTACCTCTATTTTACTTCTCACTAAAAAGCAGAACTAGCTGTTGATAAAAAAAAATCGCCAAGCTTGACCCACTGGCTTGAACGCTACGCTTAAAGCGCAAGCGACCACTTCTTGAAGCCACAAATGACAGGGATGTTGTCACGGCAGCAGCAATGGACGAAATTTCGAGCCACGGGCCCAAGGTCAACAGAGCAAAGGCTCAATCAAGGAAGGAAATTCGGCCCTGAAACATGATTCCCTAGCCCTTAAGGCTTCTAACTTCAAGAACAAGGTAAAGCCATCGCTAATCCGGATTCTACTAAATTGCACATGTGTTATCGATGTGAATCAAGAGAACATTGGTCACGCGTCTGCCGAGCTTCTCCTAAGGCACTTCCCAAACATCAATCTTTCCCGTAAGCAAACAAAATGCTACCACTTAAATTTAATCTCTTTTCAGGAGAATAAGTTGCCAATATCATTTTGCTTCATCCATCAGATTGCAATAACTTAAGTCTTGGTCTGTCAAAGAAGGTTGGGGTCGCAATCAAGTCTTGGGAATCTCAGAGATCTATAAACTAACATGATCCAGCACTGTGATAATTTTAAAATAAACACGAATAAATAATTGGCTGATATTAAGTAATACGCAACAGGCATAAGAACATATTCTTACTTCACTTTCCCTCCACAGTTATTGTATACAGTTCCAATGCATGATGAGTTCAACAAGCTTATCTGATTGAAAGCTTGGTGGCAAAGAAGTGAAAGGATATGCATGCTATTCCAGAATGTGCAACTTGTTCCAAAGACATCCGACGTTCAAGTCATACTAGCTTGCACATCTTTGAGAAGGGATCAACATTCAAGTCATACTTCTCTATTCGGGCCAAATTTAAGGATATACCTTCCACCGCAGTCGTCCCTATATATAGAAAAGAACAATTCAGAAAAATACCAAGACAAAAGAGTTGTAACAATCTTTAATCAGATGCTTGCACTATTCTTACCTTATTATTTACGAGTACATGGATGATATCATTGGGAAGCCACAACTTGCTACGTTTCCCAGGTTCGGACATTCTCGACAAACAATTTCCCAACCGAACTCTTGTATTAAACCATGCATGATTTTTTTCCCAAACAGAGTTACAAGAGATTTTTTCACCAGAACTGCTATATCAATGCCGGAGCGGTAGCCATAACTACTTTCTAGTATTCATGTTGCACGATTTTTCTTCTCTCCTTTACTCTACATACAATGTTCAAAAACAATTTCTTTTCTATCTCTTGTAATCCATCAAAACTTACTTTAAGCATATCAATAATTTTTCTGTCGGGACTTTCTTTTAGTCTATCCAATGCACTTGACCATTCTTTTCTTTTACATTTCTACCAAAAAGGAAAGAAATCAAAACTTTAAGAGATGATGGAAGGCCACTGGATTATTTCACCACATTCGTAGATAGCTCGAGAAAACCTTCTGCAACCCAGTCTTTCTTGAAGGCATTAAATCTTGAGCATCAATTAATGCCCTAACCTTGTATACTTTATCCACTCCAAATGTTCTAAGAAGTGTTCATCTCTTGATGTTATGATACTTCTACTCCGGAACCAAACCAATCACGATGACACAATGATTCCAATTGTTTTAACTCCTCCACATCATCAAGGACAATAAGTACTGCTTTGCTACGTAGTCTCTGCCTTATTATTCTGATCCCCTCATAAACGTTCCATACACATACATTACCTTTCAGTATGTTTGAAAGAAGTTGCTCTTGTAAATGAACTGCACCTTGCTTGTCAATTAGCTCTTTAACATTTGCAAGAAAACTGTACCCTTCCAACTGAGCTTGTACCTTTTAGAAACTACTTGTGCTAGTTGTTTTTGTTTCCGGATACCTCTCATCCCCCCCCCCCCCCCCCCCCCCCCAAATCCCTATCA
The DNA here is from genome assembly GCA_024362995.1 of Heteromeles arbutifolia. NCBI lineage: Eukaryota > Viridiplantae > Streptophyta > Magnoliopsida > Rosales > Rosaceae > Heteromeles > Heteromeles arbutifolia. Next base: position 24,705,255 of record JANCRC010000012.1, read on the forward strand.
TACGAACATCAGGAAATCCAGTGTCTAAATACGAAAGCAATTTGTTCACATGAGAATCCTTTCCAACTAAATCCTTAAATATGTTGGGAAGTATTTGATTTAGCCTAATGAAAACCTTGCTTACAAATATCTTGAATAACCTTGGATTCATACCTGCAAAGAAATAGATAACCATCTTCTGTATAAGCAACAATCTCATATTACTGGACTGATAGTATGCAATAGATACAATCATACAAGGACTTTGTGTTATTAGTTACAGAACTTTTAGCATTGAGATAGCTTCTCCAATTTAACAGAAGACCTAAATTATTGTGTTTTCGTACTTCTTAGGATCGGTTTATTCATGGTGATGTCAGTGCACATAGTTGACAAAACAAAACTACTACTTCGAGCAGCAACCTACGAGTTTCTATTCACTAGTTTTGACCAGCAATTCAGCATACTGTGCCAAAAATTTCTTTAGTAATAATCATGGAACTGCTGGGTTTTTGTTATCCATAGTACTTTCGCCCTTACATATTAAAAATGTTACGGCTACAAATTTGTGAATGCATCTGATCCGATGCACACCCAAATATGTACCGATATTCCTGTATTTCAAATACATCGTACAACGCCAAATAAGTTATTGGGTGTTCTTTTAATGGTTTCAATCGGCAGGATTATTAACAGTACATTTTTTGGAGAATGTTAATAAATTCCATTTTGTCGTCCCGTAGCTACAACCGTCTTTTTTATTGATACCGTAATAGGAATGAGGGTCCTCTCCGGATCTTCTTTGTGAGGATCCCGGAGATCCTCCAATAACATCCGTTCATCGTATATCATGCGGCCAGAAATCACTGTAAATATTTTTATTTAAAATCAAATATAAACAGTACCTGACAAAAACTGACCGCACGATGTACGACAAACGAATATGATTGGAGGATTCCCGGGATTCTCACAAAGAGGATCCTCATTCTCATAATAGCCCTTTAGTTGGGTATTGGAGGAAGCACTACCTATTGATAAGTCCTTACTGGTCTTTTTTAAATTGATTCAACTGCGAAATAAATAAATAAAGTATATTATGACATGTGTATCTAGGGAATAGTCGCTTCAAAGTAAATTTTCCCTAGATATATACATCTATTCAATTAAATTTTGGACCTATTCGGAATATATGGATTGTGCTAAAGATTCAAGATTCAAAACGAATTTTTATCTGTTTACACAAAACTTTGGGGGGGGGGGGGGGAAGTAAATAACTCATAAAAATTTATTCGAAATGCTTTTATAATTCTAGAATGTTCAATATATGTTTGACATCTTCTATACGAAAATGTTTAATTTTCATAAGATCTTCTTGATTGTTATTCAAAAGGTGCAATAATGTATGTATATCGGACCTTTTGAGGCAATTATAGACCATGGGGAGCAATTCTAATTGGTCAATAAAATATATTTCAATGCGATTTCTTTTTTATTTTAGCCAATCTATCATGATAAGTAAAGAGGGGTAAGTCCCTTTGTGTTGATTATTTTCTAAATGTAAGTTTTCTTCTTTCTGCATGTAAAAAAAGAATAAATTAATTAATCAAATTCGAGGAGGCTTCATGAAGTGCTTCTTTAATATTATGATCATTTTCTGTTGATTACGCACGCACCTTAGAGAGGATCTGGAGACGGTTGGAAGGTTGCTAATTCTTAATAAAAGGTATGTATAGTACATTACCTATGGTTTGCATTAAAAAGATAAGAGAAGAGAAACAAAGAAGAGTTCAGTAACATTACTGATCTTAGATATGCTATCCAGAAAGATGGGCAACTTTAGTAAGAGCAGCTCTCCAGTTTTGCACTCTCTCAGTATTGTGTTTAAAGGTTTCTTCATGCTTGGAGTTGGAGAAGACTATCCCAAAATTCCCTGTTTGTTTTCGTACCTTAGATGAATCCACATCGTAGAAAACTGGGAGAACTATTAAAGGTCAACACCAGCCCATTAAGATCAGTCGTTATAAAGAAACTAGATGTTCTAGTTCAAACATGCATGGAATTGTTCTAGAAGATTCTAGCATGTAATATTAAAGGTGGTCGATGCATCCAAATATGCTAGTCGTTTCTAGCCATGATTAAGTATGTTTGTTTGTAATTAGAATGTACTAGACGCCAGCAAATGTGAGGCTATTATGCATAGCTTATGTCGGTGGAGTGCATAATAAATGAACTAGCTAGAAAGCTCTAGTAATGCTTAAGTCGGTTTAGCTCACCTATAAATACAAGGTGAATTGCTTTGTGTTAGAATCAAGAAACCAAGTAATCAAGCAAGTAGTCAAGAAGAGAGACCTAAGTAAGAGAGTGAGAAGCCTTGTAAGTGAGCAGTGTTATGAAGAGTGTGAGTGATCTAGAGTGTGTCTCTAGAAAGAGTGAGTGTTGTAGCTTTTAAAGAGTGTCCTTGAGAGTTTGTGTGTTGTAATATTTTGTGAGTGTAATACAAGTAATTTGTTTACTTGTTTGTCTCTCCAACACTTGTGTTAGAGTTGTGTAATCTAATTTTTCCTCAACAATTGGTATCAGAGCGATACGATCAGGGACCGTCTCTAGTGAAGCTTTTGAGAATCGTGAGAAGTTTAGTACTTGGCAAGATTGTTGGTTAATCTTGTTCGGCTTATCAAAGTTCTGCCGATACGATGGGAGATCTTCAAGTTGTTGGAGGAATCAAGAAGTTAAACAACAAAAATTACAACACATGGGCGACGTGTATGGAGTCTTACCTACAAGGCCAAGATCTTTGGGATGTCGTCGGTGGTAATGAAGTTACGCAGTCGGATGAAGACACCAGCAGCACTTTGCAGAAATGGAAGATCAAGGTAAGTAAGGCAATGTTCGCCTTGAAAATCACAGTTGAAGAGGACATGTTAGAGCACATAAGGAAAGCCAAAACATCGAAAGAAGCGTGAGACACCTTCGCCACACTCTTTTTAAAGAGGAACGATACAAGACTGCATCTTCTAGAGAACGAGCTGTTATCAGTGGCCCAATGAGACATGACGATTGCGGAATATTTTCACAAGGTAAAGTCTATTTGCCGTGAAATTTATGAGTTAGATCCTAGTGCTGCCATTGTAGAATCCAGGATAAAAAGAATAATTATCCATGGATTGAGACCCGAATATCGAGGCTTTGTTGCTGCTGTACAAGGATGGCCAACCTAACCATCACTTATTGAGTTTGAGAATTTGCTTGCCGATCAAAAAGCTTTGGCAAAGCAAATGAGAGGGGTCTCGTCAAAAGGTGAGGAGGAAGCGCTCTACACCGAAAGTAAAGGTAGCTTCAAGTAACGTGCTGGTAGAGGATCTAAAACAAATGGTGACAAGGGGGAAGCTCCGAAGTATCATGGCAACCGTGGTCAGTTCCAGAACAATAAAAGGTTTGAAGGAAAATGTTACAATTGTGGAAAGAAGGGCCACATGGAGAAGAATTGATGGTTCAAAAAACCCGCAGAAAGTAATGTCGCCAACTCAGAAGAGAAAAGTGAAGATGATTGGAATGCCGTAGCATATCTAGTTATAGAGGAAGAATGGGACGCTGAAGCATCTTCTTGATGGTGCTCAGAAAATGAGGTGTTGCCTGACTCGAGAGAGATTGAAGATACGTTGTAGGAGAAAATGGGAGACCAACCTGCCCAAGTCCAATGGAGTCCAGATGAGCCTGAAGATTTGCTTGCTAGAGACGATGTCAAGCAAGAAGTACCTAAGAGTCCTTGGCAAACTGGTGTGTATCAACCACCAAGAGAAGTTAGACCTAGTGAAGTGGAAGTATCAACTCCACGATCACAACTAAGGAGGTTAACGAGAATACCGAAGCCAAATTCCAAATACGCCAATGCATCCATAGTAGAAGAAGTAGTTGAAGCTGAGATGCGTAAAGAAGCATCACAGAATTTTGAATGGCGTAAAGCTAGGAGAAGAGGTCGTTGTGTTAAAGAAATATCAAACTTGGGATCCAGTGGCAAGGCCAAGAGATGTGAAACCCAATCATGCAAACGGGTGTTAAAGATAAAGCGTCAACTCAGCAAGAAGAAAATAATGAGCTGGTGTTGAAGGGGAGTGTTAAAGATCAACATCAGCCCATTAAGATCAGTCGCTATAAAGGAACTAGATTGTTCTAGTTCAAACATGCATGGAATTGTTCTAGAAGATTCTAGCATGTAATATTAATTAAAGGTGGTCAATGCATGCAAATATGCTAGTCATTTCTAGCCATGATTAAGTATGTTTGTTTGTAATTAGAATGTACTAGAAGCCAGCAAAATGTGAGGCTATTATGCATAGCTTATGTCAGTGGAGTGCATAATAAATGAACTAGCTAGAAAGCTCTAGTAATGCTTAAGTCGGTTTAGCTTATGTCGGTTTAGCTCACCTATAAATACAAGGTGAATTGATTTGTGTTAGAATCAAGAAGGCAAGTAATCAAGCAAGTAGCCAAGAAGAGAGTGAGAAGCCTTGTAAGTGAGTAGTTTTGTGAAGAGTGTGAGTGGTCTAGAGTGTGTCTCTAGAAAAAGTGAATGTCATAGTTTCTAAAGAGTATTCTTGAGAGTTTGCGTGTTGTAATATTTTGTGAGTGTAATACAAGTAATTTGTTTACTTGTTTGTCTCTCCAACACTTGTGTTAGAGTTGTGTACTCTAATTTTTTCTCAACAAGAACTTTCTGTCCCATTACTTTCATGCACTACAGCTTTTGCAAGCTCATCCAAGCACCGTGTTGATTTGGCTTTGTTTCTTGAAAAAATAACAATTACATATCTTGATTCTTCGATTGCTTTCAAGAGGTTTGGCGAGATGGGTTTTCCCCTCTCAAGTTCATCATCTCTAAATGTGAATACTCCTTTCTGAACCAACGTATAAAAGGTCCGTTAAATGTAAGTGGGTGTCTACGCCTCTGAAACTGAAAAAGACATCGTACGTCCATCTAGGGATTGGAGGAGGTGATGAAGGAGAAGAGATATGTGGTTGGGTGGCTATTGAAGGGGTGGAAGGTTACTAGTCCCTACTTACGGCAAAGAAGATTACAAGTTTAAAGATTTATGCAAAATTGGATTAGAATGGGAGCATATAGTGACAGCACCATCCGGCTTTAACAATCTCTTATTTTTTTTAGAAGAAGGGAGAGCCAAGGTCAGGAGCGATACTCAAATCCTAATTACAGTTTAGCAATCCCCATCCAATTATCATCATCGTACAAATTTGGAGGCAGTTGGATTGTTGCAGAATCGCTTTCGTACAAATCCTAATTACAATTTTAAACATGATCAATGCCTCAATAGAAAAGCTAGCAAACGATTGCAGAATTAGACTTGAGCTGATCCAAGTCTTGCGCAATTGGGGTTGGTATCTCCCCCAAATGAGATTCGGAGTCATCGAATCACTGTCTTACAAGGAGGGCAGCTTACAAATGGTGAGAATCGGATCCGAAGAATCTAACACAATTCTTACCCTGTCTTGTCACCTTATCTTAATATTACAGTGGACACTCGGTTTTCTTTTTCCATTTTGTGCTGCGGCGAGGGAACATGTTAGATCTTTCCATCTAGTTTCAATCAACAGTTTCCTCACAGCACAACCCACAAATTCACCCAAATACTATTTCCAGGATACTCTGGCCTGCCTCCATTTGGCTCTGCATGAATTCCAAATTTGCAATTGGGAGAAGGAAAGCTTGATCAAATCCGAGTCTCCAACCAACAACACCCCAGGTGGCGCTTTTAATTTGCAGCAATGAAGTGACTACTCATCTTCGCCAGACGATAATTCCTTTAGGCTACTGTTGCCATCTGATTCTGACTTGTCACACGCCTCTGCACCAGAACCCAAATCACCTTCTGGACTATCAAACAGTTCTCGATCTGGAAGGAAGTATCCATCCTCGGGAGGCTTCTAGTCCTTCCCTCTCCAAACCACAATCTGTTCCTTCTCAAATGTCAGCGGGATACAAGAACAAGATCCTGCATCAACAGTAAAGTAGAAATGAGAGAACTTAATAAACAGAAGCAATCATGCATGCAAATACACATTTCGGTTTCGTATGCAGTTGACATAAGAAACCCCTCGAAAGTTGTGAAAGAAAAAAACTATTATGGTCTTCCAAGGATATTTAAGCCACTGTTACCATCGTTAGACATGTCAGATACAGGAAGAAATGCAGTAGGAAATCCCCATGACTAGCCATTTGAATGCATTTTCAACCGTACACAGAAGTGAGCTTGAGCAGAGAAGAAAAACACAGGCCTGACAAATTACCCGAATTTTGCAGCCTATTTTCTTGGAATCACTCTTCTTAAATCCCTGGCAATCTATCCGAATCAGACCATTTGGTCGAGACCATAAACAGAAAAAATGCGTACCAAGTTTTGTTAAAGCAGGGACAACTAATCCTCTCTTTCTCATTTCCTTTGTTTCTGCAATGCTTAGGCCATCAATTGTAGTTTTGATCAGCTTGGGGTATACCGTATACAGGCTCATGTGGTTTCCACAACGTTAATAGAATCACGGGCCTCTTCCTGGGGTTATAGTTCCTGCTCTTCATAATACAAGTCCACCACTATTTCTGTGGATGACTTTTCCTAAGGTTTTGTCCTGCAACACACACATGAAACATGCATTTAGCATTTCTTCCAAGTTCCAAGAAATAATAGTGAATCATGTAACCATTCTCATATATAATTCAATTCATCATGCAAACAGAAAAGAATTGCATTCGATTATTTATTAGCTTTTGGCGGGAGAGCTTGGTGACCATCATCACATGTAGGGTTTTCTTCTTGGATGCGTGATGAGCGTGATGATTGAGTGTGATGAGTGTGATGATTGGGTGTGATGAATCTGGAATATTGGGTAAGAGGAGATTCAAACACAAGACTCCACCTCCACCTCCGCCTCCTCCTCAGATGTATCAATACACGCATTTGTTATAGTGAGCACCATATTTTTTTAGCTGTTTCTCAACAATTTAAGGACACAAGTTAGAAAGAAACAAGTAAAAGAAGATTGTCATGATTGCCTTAGAAGTTGGAACGATAGAATCACCGAACCAATAGTTCTGGTTCTAGTTCTTCGTTTCAATTTGCAACCAATGAAGTGTGAATTTACAAAACATACAAGTAATTTAGACAAAATGAAAATTAATTTACAGATCCAAACATCTTTTGAGTGGTAAGCTACAAACATTAAGTTGATTCACTGATCAATAATTACAAGGGTATATAGGGTCCTACACTGATTTCACAAGGCATGAAATCAGATTGAGAATATAACAATCAATCCGTCATTATTATCTCGTCCCCTTATTCATTGTAAATGATAAAACTTTGCAAACAAATACCAATAGCGGTATGATACTTTTCATCCTTCTCTTCTCTCGTTGTCTTATTCATTGTATCAACTATTTGTACCCTGCATCCACTCAGAAAAGTGTTCGTACCAACTTAATAGCAGAAAAAATATTAAGGATTGAAAGCAAGTTGGTACATAAAATTATGAAGGCACTGACCTGCGAACAGAAATCTATTCAATCATTCATCACCTCCGAAAGCTATGGTTTATTTGAGAAGAATGCCTCCAAATTCGCCATTGCTAGATCAGTCAAATTCGTGAAACAGTGCTGTCAAGGCAGCTTTATGCGGCCACAAAACAACATTATCTAGTCCAAAGAGCTCTTTTCGAACTTCAGGCTCATTCTCAAACACATCCAAGCCTGCACCCTTGATCTCTCCTTGCACCAAACACTGTACCATTTCATTCTCATCGATAATAGCTCCACGCTCTACATTAACAATCACTCCCTCTCTTCCCAATGCCAACAAGATTTTCTTGTTAATCATGTGGCGGGTTTGAGCAGTCAACGCGCAACAAATGACAAGCACATCGATATTAGCCGCAAGTTCGCAAACATCGGAATAGAAAGGGTATGAAACAGATGGTTCTTCCTTGATTTGTACAAGATTTTGCAGTCAAATGCCTCAAGTCTTTTAGCAACTTGTAAGCCAATATGTCCCAATCCAACTATACCAACTCGCTTCCCTCCTATCTAAAATTCCAATCATGAAAACCACTTCACAAAGAAAAAGAGAAGAAGATAGATTCATAGTTCAAGTATCATCTATATGCAAATTTTAATACATAACATAATTATAAAGTTCTAAAGAACTGTTCCCAGTTATGCGGAAATTCCTCATCCTCCAAACTCTCTTCATTTGTTTTCGAGGATCTGTACACTGTAGCAATCCTTGACCTTAATTCAAGACTCTACACAGTTACAATAGCCCCCGCTATATTACAATCCAATGATTTGACATGATAACAATAGGAGAACCAAATTTAATTTCAAGCTCTCCACCAAAAAAAATTCTAAATGCACCAGTATATGGGATTCACTGCTTCAATAGAAACCAGAGTTTGCGTGCTCTACTCTAAATATTTCAGTTTAGCGGCTCTAGCCATTTATAAAACTGGAGCATTACATACACTTATGTAATGTAGAAAAATTAAAAGCAAATAAAAACCAATCAAAATCTGTATTTTGACAATCTTAATTTTCACATCACATCACCAACAAACTAAGAAAGAATATGACTACATCGATTAAAAAGTCCGGAGTATCTTATGTTCCGGAACACCAAAGAATTTTTCATCGATTAAACTTCACATATACAAAACAATTACAAGTAAGCTAAGAAGTGATGACCTTAGAACCGAGAACAAAATCTCCTCTGCTAACCCAAAACCCATCTCGGACAAACCGATTCGCGGCCGAAATCTTCCTCATGACGTCCAGAAACAACCCCACAGCCATGTCAGCGACATCAGCAGCGAAGATTGAAGGGGAATTGGCTATAAAACTTAAGAACACAGGTTTTTCCACTTGTTTGCATACCCATTCAACTATGGGATGCTTTGTATTTATAAGCTGTTCACGATTACATCAGAGGGTTTGAAAACCCTAATTACAAGGAGGTTTGAAATTCAAAATACAAAACAGAAAATCAACAGTTTACATATATCGAAAAGTATATCCTACAAACAAGGACTGATAATCAGATACACTTTCAAACTCAAACAAACTCCTCAAATCTCTGTTGACTCCTCAAAGCACGGTAGATGAAACTGCAGCAGGTTAACTTCGTCTAACATTGGCAATGTGCACGCCGCGTGCTCGACAGGCGGCCAAGTCAACATGGTTGAGGCCTACGCTGAGGGCGATTAGGAGCTTCAAGGAGGGAAGTAAATGGAGGAGCTGGGCGGTGATGGGGATTTCGAAGGCGGTGGAGAGGAGGAACTGGGGCTGAGGTAGAGGGGAGTCCCTGGCTTTGAGGAAGTGGAACTTGTGGGAAGTTTCGGACTCCAGGACTGTGACGCATAGGTTTGGGAGAAGAAGCAGGACTTGAGGGAGTTGGGTGGGATTATCTTGCGCCATTGGATTATTTAGTCGTGGGATTTTGGGGTGATTGTTTTCTGGAACGGGGATTCATGAAGGAGATGAATCTGTCCTAGTTTTGAGCAATATTTAATGCATTCTAATAACATTTTCTTTGAATTAGATGCCGATTGGGTTAGGGACATGCACAATATTTGTCCTCTTTGTCTCGTGTTTGTTTTGTTGCGTGGGCTGTGAATCGAAACAGGATCTTATTTGGATTCTTTTGTGAAGATTTTAGGAATTAGTTTATACTATCTATTTGTCCATTCATCATTCTGCGGTAAGAAATCATTTTAAATTTTTTTATTTAAAATTGAATACAAACAGTACTTAACGAAAATTGACAACACAATGCATGATAAATGGTTAAGATGAATTGATCTCTAGATTTCCGGAGAGGATTCTCATCCCTGTAAATCCGCTTGATATAATTGGAGTTGGTACAGCTTTAGGGGTGGGTTCGGTACGGATACCGTACCAAAACCCTTGTACCAATTACTGTACTAAACTTTCGGTTTGATAAAATCTATTACCATTACCGTACCAAACTTTCGGTATACCGAAGTTCGGTATTTCCAAAAGTTTGGTTGGCATGGTATGGCAATGGTAATTGCCATTTTGTTTTGGGAAAAAAATCAGTTTTTTTTTTTTAACCCAATTCAAGGGCTAAACATTTTTTTGTACCTTTATCTCATACATTGTAGCTTAAATTCATCTATTATTCATCGTTCACACACAATAATTCAAATGATGCATCAAGATTCATGATGAAAATTAAGCTTACAATCCAAATAGAAGTTATGAACCAAAACAAATAGAAGTTAACAATCCAAATAGAAATTAAAGTTTCAAACCAAATGAAAATTGGAACTAAACTTCAACAAGTAGAATTCATTGATCAGTTATTCAAGTTTAAGATGTCAAAACTTTTGGAGGAGGCATTGAACTTGTGTCAAGCCTACATTACAAACAAAGAAAACATATTAATTAGTAGCAAGAAGAATTAAAGTTGAAAACCATTTAATAACAAATTTACTAAAAAAATTAAAGCATATTTCCTCTTCTTCCATTTCCTTGTAAAATTGAAGCATATCTTCTGTTAGTTCCTTGTAGAAGTTTACTTCATCTGCCCTAAGCCAACCACTAGTACACACTAGTGCCTATACTATTTTAGGAATCAAGGATGCCTTAAAAGGGTCCACAACCCTCCTCCCTAGGCTAAATGTATTTTCACTAACAGCGGTAGAAGTGAGGGTTACAAAGATATCTTGGCTATTTGTGAAAGAATTAGGAACTCTTTTATGTTTGATTTTCACCATTTCAAGATATCAAAGTCACCAACAATAATGCTAATATAAGTACGGTTTTATTTTCAAATTATTGGAATATTATAAATGTGTTATATAATTATCTATTATATAATTTATAAATTATATATTGTATTGTATTTTCGGTACGGTACGGTAATACCGTGGTAATGGTATCCATTACCAATACTGTACCATGAAATTTCGGTACGGTACAATACCGTACCATTACTGATTGGCACAAAATCGGTATGGCACGGTTGGCAATTCGGTTGGCACGGTAATTTGGCAAAAAAATCCACCCCTATACAGCTTCACTTAAATTTTGTCTCATTTATGTATTTAATTTGAATTTTGGGAGATTTTAATAGATTTATAAATTTTTGGAGTTTGGTTAAGTTTTTATTGATTTTCAAAGGTTTTGAGGGTGTATGTTCAATTGAAATTGGGGTTTGCAAGCAGGACTCACGCTAAAAGTGATTCTGCAATAACTTGTCGACGTGTGTTCATTTTACTTCAACAATGAATATTGCTTTTTGGGCCAAATAAAAAAAAATAGTTCTCTCTTCCTCACCCTTTCAAGTCCTTCCCATTGAATTCAAAAGTCTATTACTTTTGTATTTATCCAAAGTTTTAAAATGCGCTCAGCGCAGCTGCGCAGGAAGGTGGGCACGGGCTTATAGGCATCTAGACAGGTGTCTAAGGGATTTTTTTTAATTTTAATTAAATTTTATTATATAACATATAAACAAATGTGCACTTATACTTGAAAAAAATACATAATGGTGTTATAGAATGATATATAGATTTATAAAGTATTAGAACATATTGAAAACATGGGCAACAAATAAATAATGAGTGTTCATCCAAGTATTCAACAAGTTTCTTACATTTTATTTAAAAAATAAAATACAAAATGAAAGTTATTTGTTTTATGTCTTGAGAGCCAAAACCTTAGCGGGTGCCTAGGTGGGTCTAGACGAGCGCCTAAGTAGATATAGGCACCCCTTCTTAATTTTCAAAAGCCTCGGAATTAATCAGGGTGATGACCAGCCGCCTAACGCTTAAGCATTGGAAATTTGTGGTTCTTGTTGCAGGTAAATGGAGCCTTCTTCCTTTTGTTTTTGCAGCATTGCCTTGTTGGATCTTCGGCATCTGCAAGGGATGTTGGTCTGTGGTCGATGGTTGGTGCTCAGTCGGCAGCGAAGGAAACCGGCTGCTAGGGTTTTTGGTTTTGTGCTTTTCTGCTTTGGGCCCCCAAGTATGGGTTGGGCTCTTTTTTGCGTTACTATGGAGGTCTATATCTTTATTTTGTTCTTTTAATTTAATTGGGCCTCCGTCTATATACATGTCTGTGCTTGCTAATATTATTTATCTTTGACAAAAAAAAAAATTCCAGTAGTTTTGTATCAAACAAGGCTGCGAATTTTTGAAATTTTGTGCCAAAACTTAAGAATTTAATTAGACGTCAATTTTAATTTCATGGATCCTACTTAGGGATGGTCAACAATTATGGTGAGCAGGAAACCGCGGTTATTTATCCATAACCGCTTATGCTCTTACCCGCATAACTGTTTACCCTTTGGGTAATTGCCTAAACATACCAATAACCATTTATAAGCGATTAATCATACTCATAACCGCATACTCATTTAACCATAACCGTACACATTTACCCATTTACCCTAACCCGTTTACCCATTTACCCTTTTCTTACCAATTTACTCTTTTTTTACCCATTTATTAAATGTAGACAGAAATAACCAAGAGAGATCCGAACCACGCTATGAAGAAACCTCAAATTATATTACAAAGACACCAACTCAGCCAAAAAAAGAAAAAGACACAGAATGTGTAGAAAATAGGATAAAAAAACGGTAGATATTGTCTTAGCTTAATTTGCTAGTATAGACAGTGACAGATGCATAATTTTAACATTTGGTGGTCTTAATATAAAAACTCCAAAAAAATTAGGCGAAAATAACATTGAACAAAATTAGAAAAGATTTTGGAACGAGCACACTCAGGGGGCGTTTGGGGTTGAGGTGATTTTAAAAAAAGTTACTGTGAAAAAAAGCTGATGGTCATTTTTGTGTTTGGTAAACTTCCAGCCTTAGCTTTTTTTCACAGTTTTGGGTGAAAAAAAGCCAAAAAACAGAAGCAACAAAATGCAGCTTTGAAAAGCTGGCTTTTCAGCTTTTGCGCAAACCTCAAAACGCGGGTGAACAGTAACCCTTTAATGAAAGTTTCTGGCAATCCTACCCTTCATCTCTATCATCCCCTTTTTGGGTTTCTGGGTTGCGGGCAACAAAGCAACAAATAAGTGGATTCAAACATCACAAATTCAACACCCAAGAGTACAAATTTCACAACAACCCAAAAGATCAAATGCAAAAAAATTCTCAAAATTTAATCACAGAAATTCGATACCTTAATTGCCAAAGCAACTTCTTCCTGGCACTCGAGCTCGGTGAGCACAGCAATCATATCCATCTTCAGGAGCCTCAAAACGTGGGTCTTTACAAACTTCCCCAGCTTATGGGTTGCGGGGAGCAGAGTGAGGGAGGAGTGGAATCGGGTTTCTGGGTTGCGAGGAGCAGAGTGAGGGAGGAGTGGAATCGGGTTTCTGGGTTTCTGGGTTGCGGGGAGCAGAGTGGGCGCGCGAGGGGATCTCGGAGGTGATCTCGGATAAGAGGGCCAGCGAGGGGATCTCGGAGGTGCAATTGGCGGAGGTCGTCAATGGCGATGGAATTACAAAGAGTGTTTGGGGTTTGGGGGTTTGGATCTTCGACGGAGATTGAAATCGAGATATGAGGCTACTGTTTATTTCATAAAACATATTATTTAATATTACTATTATTATTATGATAGTAATATTAAATAAAACATAATAATAATAATAATAATAATAATAATAATAATATATTATACCATTTTTGGTCATTTCATACAGTTCCAGCTGTTTTACTTAAAAGTTTACCAAACACAATCATACTGCTTTTTTTTTCCAAAAGCACTTTTACAAAAAAGTTTACCAAACACTCTGCTGCTTTATTTCACAGCCGCTTAATCTCACAGCACAGCGGAAGCAGCTTTTTTTCAAAGCACAGCAATACCAAACCAGCCCTTAATCCAACAACAAGCATCATGAAACTCTTTTGACATTTGAAATGAACACACTCAATTCAAAAAAAAAAAAAAAAAAGGCCCAAAAACTCAAATTTTCTGTGAAAATTCCAATTCCAATTAGCATTAAATTATACGGATTAAAAGGGAGGAGGTTAATAAAATGGATAATTCCAGAAGCGGGGAAAGAAAGAAGGTTCTGGAAGGAATGCGTGCAAATTGCAACTAATGCATCAATCAGACAAAAGGCATTACGCCATTAACAAGGCTGTAGCCGGCGGCGTAGTTAGAGGGGAGACCGCCGTTTATAACCATAAGGAGAGAGAGAGATGAACGGCGGAGACGAGAGAGAGGGTAGCGAGGTGAGAGAGACAAGCGGTGGGAGTCTGGGTCCTCAAAGAGGTTGACAATTTAGGGTTTTTAGTTTTTTTTTATAATTTTACATATATTAAATAAATGATTGTGACTTAGTACTACGGTGTAATGGTATTATTCTTCATTTGTAAGTGAGAGGTCTTAGCATATTATTGCTAGCCCATTGTGAGACTAAGCTCATCTTGACACATCCCGACTCGGAATGTCCACTAGGACTCTAAATCGAGGCCGTGCTAGCCGACACCTGGAAGGTAACGAAGCCATAAAGTGTGATAATGTATAAACTATGAATAACTTTAAACCTAAAAGTGCCTAAAAACACGAGTGCGCGGTGAGCGGGTATGGACCCATTCGCACGTGATACAGAGCATAAATAGAGTACAGTAAGGTAAGATAAGGATTATACCATCGTAAGAAGCCACTTGTACTGGGAAGTGCCACGAATCCTTGTCGATACTGAAACTTTGCTACTAGAAGCTGGAGGGGTCCAAAATAGAAAATGTGAGTGGGCGAAAACAAAACTTTTGAAAACACATTTCTCTTTTTAAACATAATAACCCCTCACTGTAAAACCCGTATAATTCTCCAGAACATAGAACACATACGTATATCGGAACCATACTCGAAATAGTAACATCCTGATGCATGCCATGCCCAATATCTCAACATAATGAAATAAGTACACCAGGTGTACTAATTCTATGGAAAGTAATATGTCAGCCGGATCCACCTATTATGGCCTGTACGGCTGAACCTATAGCTCATCAAATATCCAAGTAATATGTCAGCCGGATCCACCTCTTGTGGCCTGTGCGGCTGAACCTATAGCTCATCAAATATCCCTGCACACGAGTCGGAACCACCTCTAGTGGTCTGTACGACATAACTGGGTGTAAATAAATACGCTCAAGTGCTACGATCACGTGAAGACTATGCAAATAATCGCGGGTCACCTACGAGTCAGAACCACCTATAGTGGTCTGTACGACAGGCCTGTACACCTACCTTGGATCCAAGGTGAGCGTAAGGTGCGGGAGGTAAACATCACGTGAAGGACTGTGCCCTGGCCACGGGCAGGAACACTGACACTGGGGTGCAGGTTTATGAGCTCTAACTGCATCTAATATACATGTACGACTCATGGCCAACCTGTATGACAGTGTCAAAGTTGCCTATTATTGCAACATGTATGACAAGGTCAGAGTTGCCTAAAACATAAATGTAGTCATGCCATAACTTAATCATTTCAACTAATACCATAAACTCACCTGAACTTACCTGTGTGTCTTGTGTTCACCTTCGCACTTCAAAGCGTTCACAATAATTATGTGTAGGTAATATACATATAGATATGCCATGATGCAATTTGAAATTCAACCATATCATAGTATTTCCAATGTGAATTTATATAGAAATGGCATAAAACGCATAAGCTGTAACGCCCCACTCCCGAACTATTTATTTTCGGGAATAATTATCGGTGATAAGTTCGACTAAACACTAGTTTAATTAACTATCATTATTTACGATTCTTTACTTCAACTTCTCAATTCCTCACATATTAATTTATGACCAACATTTAACCACCATATCATAAGGTTATATCTCACATTTCACCAAGATCCTTCACATTGCTCAATTCCCCTAAACAAGGCTTTTGTTTCAATTATTGTATGGCTACATCTAACATTTCTTTAGACTGCCTACGTACCCTAAACAAGGATCAAGCCATTCGTAGTTCACATTCCAAATTCTATTTCATAATCTTCACATTTTAAAGTAACTAACACTTCATAATTCAAGTCCAAACAATTGATCCACAACAATTATATCATAAATATGAACTCAGAACATTGTAATTAGTTTAAAAAGAGCAATATCATCGTCTCAGCCACGCGCCGCCGTAGGTGGCAATCGGCCTCCCCAACTAACTGGAAAAATCAACTATTTTTAAAAATTCTCAAAAATTCCAGAAATGAAGATCTCAAAGAGTAGAGCAAACTTTATACCTACGGCCAAGTCCAATTTGGCCTGGAAAGGCTCCCATTTGCCTCGAACCCGTCGGAAACCCCAGTTTTGGGTGTGCTCGATTAAACTCCAAGGATGCTTCGACGTCCCTACCATTATTTGGGCTTTGTTCCAGACCTCAAGGGGGTACTAAAGGTGATGATAAATGAGTAAGAACGTTTTAGATTTAGTGGATCTCCGCCTAAGGCCGACGCACCTACCGTGGATATTTTCCTCAAATTTGAATTCCCCCTCGTCGTTTTTAGTGTAAAAATGGAAGAGGGATCGATTGGGCTCGAGGTAAGGATCATTTTGACACCAAGATCGCCGTCCATAGTGGCCAGAGTTGGGAGATAGAATCAGGTCGGGTCACGGTTCCTCAAGGGATCTGGCCGATCCCCTTCTTCTTCTCATCCCTCATTTCCCTCCTGATTCTTCTCTCTCATTCGTCACTATCTCTCTCCTTCTTTCCTGATTGGGTAGTGCCCATCTTCTTTCTTTCCCTCTCCTTCGCTGCCATCAGGCAACCATTTTTCCTTTTCTCTTTCTTTTCTTCCCCTCCACCCACACACCAATGGCATATAAAACATTTTGTAATAATAAAAATATAGTGTAAAATAATTAAAATAGTCTTTCATTCCAAATACTTTCGGGTTCGTAGCTCAATAAAACTTTAACCGTAACTCCAAATTCACTTGTACTTGTGCCTACGCGTCCGTAAGATCGAGCTCTATCCAAATATGTCAAGAAACATGACAAATTATACGAGAATCACATACGTCCCTGAGAAATCACGCTTTGCCTCTATGGCATTTTCGTCAATTCCCTAGATTAAAATAAATAAAAACATAAAATTATGGACGAGTTGTCACACATCTCCAACATTAGGGTTAAAACCTAAAACTTTAGACCCAGAAAATTTAGGTTTTAACATAGAAACATGTTTTTTGTTCCAACCCTTATGTGTTAAGCTTTTAGTCGGAGATTATTAAAAAATGAATTTAGGATTTTTAAAGTAACTTAAAAAAAATTATGTAGGCTTTTCTAATTTAATTTTGTGAATATTTTAACCTAAAAATATTTAGATTCCGATAAATATTAAAAAATTATTAAACCGACACCATGAAACTCATGGAACATTATGAAGGAATATGAAACACATAATTTTTTTTAATTATTTTAGCCATTGGATTTACCGTTAGATCTTTTTCTTTACCATTAGATTTAATCATATTAGATCTTAACCGTTGGATTCAATGAATTTATGAATATAAAACTAAAAAAAATAGACATATATGGTGTCCAGTCCCACTAACTCGAGGGGATTTATGGGCTAAATTTGCCCCAAAAATGAGTTTTTGGTTAAAACTCATATTTGACCTAAGGGTTAGAGCAAGTTAGGACACGTTACCTAAAATTTAAGTTTTATTCCAAGAGTTGGAGTATAATATCGTTTATTTTTTTTTTTTAAATAAATAGGTAATTGGATACCTATTTATAACTGCAAATAATATCAATAACCATCCATTTAATTTTCACTGGTAAACGGTTATATTAACTATTGTGATATTATATATTGAATACTCACATAATGATTATTATTTATAACTGATAAGCATATAATTCATACTGTAAATAAGATAATGCTAATAATTACTGCCACTCAGTACTACGGTCTGGTGGTATTCCTTTTTGCTTAGAAGTGAGAGGTATTAGGTTCGAATCTCGTGGATGGTGAATTCGATACCAAATTAGGCTGCCCATTGCGTGGCTTAGCCGAACTCCCTCTCCCTCTAGTGTAAAAATATCGATATACTCACAATGCTAATAATTACTATATAATAATGCATGATTATTGATGTAACAGCTCGTTCCGGAGATTTCGTACGATGGATGTGAAATGATGAAAATGCCCCTAGGCATTAATTAAGGTATGTGTGTGCATCTAAGTTTGTGAGTTTTGGTTGGTAGTATTTGGACCACACACACACACACACATTCACACTCTTTCTTTCTCTCACCCCCGTACTCTCTCTCTATCTTTCAGACCTTCTCTCTCTCTCCCTCTCGGTTTCGTACGGACGGCACCCAAACCCATCTCACACCTTGCAGATCGAGACTAGGGTAAGTATATTCGTGTTCCTTGTGATCTCAGGAAGCCATTAGTACAAGTTTTAGAACCTGAAACCTTCGAAAACCCCGTGAAACCTAACCTCCGATTTATGCACTATTCATGCACACGTGAAATATTGTTTTTTCAGGGGATTTTAAGTTCATAGGGAGCTTAAGGAGGTCCTTACGAAGCTCGGAGTGCTTCGTTGGAAGAATTTGGACGTCGGAATCGCAAGATCGGAGAGTTTCAATTTGACCAGATTTATCGAGGCTTTTTCCGAGAAATCCCCGACGAGTTGGGGGTCGAGTCAGGTATGTTTGTGTTCATCTTTGTGAGATCTTCATTTTGGTATAAAGTACGTAGAAAAAGGTGCAAAAATGAAGAAGTTATGAAGATTTGAAAATTTTCCAGAAATCGGCGAGAATTTGAGTTTCAGAAGGCGGCAGACGGCGGCGACCGGCGAGGTTCGCCGGAGAAGAAGAGCGAACATTCCGTCAAGTCTAACAGAATATTCTGACGCCGTCAGGTATCTTTAACGATTTCTGTTACGTTTTAACGGAATATTCCTAACGGTGTCACTATTCCGTTACACGTGCCAGGCACGTGGCCGCGGGTGGCCGGCGCGTCTGGCCATGCCTTGGCCGACGCATGGCGGTACGTGGAGGCCGGAAAAATTATTTTAAAAATATGGGGATGTTCGTGAGGTTGTGTAGATCACGGTGGTATATTCATATACCTAATTTGAGCAATGTATGAGAAGTTATTTCTAAGGTTCGATTATGTGCGTTAATTAACATTATTTCAGTTACTTCTCATATAGGCGAGACCTATCCGGAGGACGAGCGTAGCTAGGCTAGACACGGGGGTTACGACCCGACTACTTATCAATGAGTGGGCTTTTGTTTTCCGTATATACCTATATAAATGAGATTTTTCCCAGAAAATCAATTTAAGTGAAATGTGATATGAAATGCCATGCAAAGTATCTATTTATTTTTATTTATGCATTAGTGATTGCATATAATAATGTTAGTGCTGCGGACGCACAGGTAAGTGGCAGGTAAGTTTATATACTAGTTGATGAGAACGAATAATGTGATGTGATATGATTAGAGCTCATAAACCTACACACTGATATTAGTGCTCCCGCCCAAAGTAGGGGCTCAGTCTTTCACGTGATGTTCACCTCCCGCACCGCATGCTCGCCTTGGATCCAAGTTAGGTGCACAGTCCTATTGAATAGACTACTGTAGGTGGGTTCGACTAGTAGGTGACCCGCGAATTATTCGCACAGTCTTCACGTGATTGTAGCACTAGAGCATATGATTTTATATACAGTGATGTTGTGCAGACCACTAGAGGTGGTATTGATGTGTGTGCAGGATATATATATATATATATATATATATATATATATATATATATATATATGATTGAGATGATTATGAGCTATATGATATGATTGAGATGATTATGAGCTATATGATATGATAAGATTGTTATGAGCTATTTACAATCGAGGGCTGAGTTGATTATCCAGTATTCCATCACATTCATAGAGTTATGATTTGGCTTTCAGTTATGATACTTTGGCATGGCATACATACATTTATACATATATGTTTTCCAGCAGGATTTTGAGAATTATATATACGAGTATATATTTTATTCTGGGAAATTATACAGGTTTTACGGAGAGGGGTTATAACTTTTGAGAAAAGAAAGGTTTTGAAAAGATTTGTTTTTGCCCACTCACGCTTTCTGTTTTTCGCCCCTCCAAGTATTAGGTAGTGTTCGTTGGTGGCATACGAGGAGCTCATCGGACGTTCTGACAGAATTCACTTATGTAGGACCACCTTCGGGTGTTATTTCTATTTAGTACTTCTGCTTAACTGCACGTAGACTTTTATGCTCTGTATTAGTGGAATTCACACTTCTTTTACACTAGTATTGCTAGTGTTTCGGTTTTAATTGATTCGTAAATTCTATTCTTTATTGCTTCCACATTGTGCACATGGTTACGTCACTCTCACGTGACGGCCAGCACGCCCCACTTTTGGGTCGAGGTGTGTCAATTGATATATATTTTTTTATTAAGAAATGAAAATGGGGTAGTTTCGCGTTCATTTTCGTGACGGTTACCCAATAACCATAACTAAATCAAAATTAAACAATTTATCTGATGATTATCCATAACTGTAAAATATCTGAATTTAATATTAATATTTAAAACCAAACTATTTGGGTCGATTACATGCAGAGATTGTGTTTGACATATTCAGTGTTTAAATTTTTTTCGATAAGGTCGACATTTCCATGAAAATATCCAAAAATCATAAAAAGATATGGAAATTAGGGGTACTACACCTCATATTTGGAGAAATTCTTAAGTTTAGGCTAAAATCAACATATATGGTCGATACATCAGTTAAATATCGGAGAAACTTTTATACTTTGTCCAAACTAACGTTGGATTGACACACCCCGAACCAGAATGTCCACTAGGACTCTGAATCGAGCTGTGTTGGCCGACACCTGGAAGGTGACGAAGCCATAAGGTGTAGTGATGTGGAAAATGTGAATAAATTTAAAACCTAAAAGTGCCTAAATACAAAGTGCGCTGGTGAGCAGGAATGAACCCATTTCACACGTGACGTCAGAGCATAAGTAAAGTACAGTGGAATGGATAAGGATTATACCCACAGAGGTAGCCACCTATACTGAGATTTGCCAAGAATCCGCATCGATACCAACATTCAGCAGCTAAAACCTGGAAAGGCGAAAACCAGAAGGGTGAGTGGGCAAAAACAAAGCTTCAGAAAACACATTTCTCTTTTCGGAAAATAATAACCCCTCACTGTAAAACCTGTATAGTTTCCAAAAAATAATAGATAAGTACGAAAACGAATGCATGAGTGCAGTGAAAATAGAAGCATGTCATGCCACAATATTTCAGTAATAATAAGTGTAAGCCAGGTGTGAAATCAGTCTAAACTAGCATGCCAGTCAGAGTCACCTAGTGTGACTTGTACGACTGGACCTATTGCTCATCAGTCTATGCTAGCACAGAAATCGGAGTCACCTAGTGTAACCTGTACGACAGGCTGGGTGTAAATAAGTACGCTCTAGTGCTGCGATCACGTGATGGCTAGCGATAAATCGCGGGTCACCTACAAGTCGGAACTGCCTAATGCAGTTTGTACGACAGGCTAGCACCTACTTGGATCCAAGGCGAGTGTACGGTGCAAGAGGTAAACATACACGTGAAGGCTGTGCCCTAGCCCGGGACGGGAGCACTAACACCGAGGTGCAGCAATGATAAGCTCTAAATGAATATATTTATGCTCATACAATGCAACCATTTCAATCACATAATAACTCACATGAACTTACATGTGCCTCTGTAGGATCATTTGGCATATCACAAGTCTTATCACAATGCAATATTTAAATATAACACATTTAATTCATGGAATGCTATGCATAATCAATTTAAAACATTTCTGGAAACCGCAAGGTGTATGTGTGTGTGTGTGTGTGTGTGTGTGTGTGTGTATACACAAATGCCCACTCACAAAACATGACGTCGAGTCGAACCCATCTTGCGAGCTTCGAAGATCCTTGCAATGTGTTTCATATAGAAACAAAACCATTATGTAATTATGTATAACGTAATAACGTATAAACAAGTTTTTCGTACAAAGTACGGCTAATAAAGGAACTATATTCAAACGGTCGAATTTCGAAAAACGGAGGGCGGAATCGGGTCCGGCACATCAAGGACCCTAAGGAGGGACCTCGGGTTCCTCCCAGCGCCGCTGCACGTGCCACCACAAGGTGGCTGCACCGGCAACCACGGCAGCCCACACGCCATCCCCACGATTTTTGCAGGTTTTTCCCTCGACTTTCAAAGCTTATTACGGGCTCGATTCTCAACCAATTTCGATGATTCAAAAGCCAACTAGAAGCTAGAAATGCAGGGAACATGTTTGTACCAGTTTGAAGTCAAATAGTGGCAGGAGTTGGCTGGGGAAATGGTCTGAAAATGGCCAAATGGTCAAGGCAAGATTTTCCAGAAATCTGGAAATTTCTTTCCAACTTTCAGAGCAAATTTCTAGCCCGGTTCTTAACCAAACTTGATGATTCAAAAACCATTTTGAAGTTAGAAATGTAGAGAAGAGATTCATACCCTTAGGATGCCCAATGGAGATTGAAATTGACCAAAAAAATGGCTGTAAAGTGGCCAAACGACCACGGATTGGAAATTTCAGAATGAACAGTGACCTTCCTTTGTGCTTTCCGAGCTCCTACACCACCAAAACCACCCAAAAACTTACCAATCATGAACCTATACATGATCTACAATGATTTGGACCAATTTCGAGGCTTACCTTGGCCGAAAATGGTCAGAATTCACCGGAGAAGAGTGATGCACAGTGATGGTACTGTGCAGCGCGGGAAGGTAGTTTTCAAGGTGATTTTATCCTATTTCTAGGTCCAATGGCTCACAAGGGTTACAAAGGGATGATGGTGGGGGTGTTGCCTTGTTGTGGTTGCAGGTGTAAAGGTGTGGGTGTGTGTGTGTGTGTCTCGGCAAAAGAGGAGGAGAATGAGTAAAGGTGAGCGGGAGTGAAAAAAGAAGGAGAAAATAGAGAGAGTGAAAGAGAGGACAGAAAAGAACCCCCCAGAAAAATGGGGAATCTTGCCATGTGTCAGCGCAAGTGTGGTCCAAAAATGTAGAAATATCTCCAATGCAGAAATTACCCAAAATGCCCTTATCGTTTCGAGTATCGTAAAATCTTTGTTTTAGCTCCAAATTCAATTCCGCTTACGCCCACGCGTTCGTATCATCGAGTACTACACAAATACGCTGAAATAATACTTCGTACATTTCACTATACGCTGGTCAACGAAAGTCAACGCTCTCGCCTCTAGGGACATTTTTGTAAATTCACATTTTTAAAATTTATAAAACTTAAAATTAGGGACGGGTTGTCACATGGATAATCCCTGAAGTTTCATTTAAAATTTTCATCATTTTCATGGAAAATAACCGATATCGCTATCAAGATTTGATATATCCATCGATATTTTCATAAGTTTACCTATAAATATTTCTATCGATACAGATATTTTCAATGATGGGATATGTTAAATTGTCAATCCCTAGATCCCAGCCTCTTGTTGCAATGAGGAATCTAAGGCCATCTCCAACCGATCCGGCCAGAGGGCCGAAAATAGCCCGAAATGATAAGAAAACCGTCTCCAACCAAGGGTTAGGCCATAGGGCTCATGGGCCCCACCGGGCCAAAAAAGGAGAAAAGGGTCAACGAGCTGGCCCAACCCAGCCAGCCGGCTCGGGGCTGGCCAAAATTTTGAATCCAACCGTAGCTGACGTCAGTTACCATTGGATTTGAATTTTTCTTTTTTTTCGCCAAATATTTTTGAAATTTTTTTTAAAAAATTCCCTTTTTTTCCTATAAATACCTAGGCCTGGCAAACGGGTTGTGTTTGTCGTTTTCGTGTAACACTTGTTATCTTAACGGGTCGTGTCGTGTCACACCCGTTATCTTAACGGGTCCTTAACAGGTCAGGTCACTTTACCTAACGGGTAAAGTGACCCGACTCGTTATGACCCGTTAAGATTTTTTTTTTTCTTAAATTTGCACATACCACACCTTGCCACATAAATATTACTTCAAAACATTAAAACACATTTGTCATTTAAGTACTACATCTACACTCGAAAATAAGAGTCTAATAAACAAACATCCATACACTACTAGTCTATTACAAAATATTAAATGTGCAAGGATATGCAAAATGAAAGAGTTTTTGTTTTCAAGGTTGTGAAGCCTTTCTCAAAAGTTTAAACCTTGCCAATGGAACTCAAAGCTTGCATGTTAATCCTTTTACAAAATCCTCAATTTTCATCGATCATCATGACATAAGATTTTGTGGTATCCACTAGTTTAAATATTTTAAATTGAAGATCGAATTCATTCATTGTATTCATATAGGGTCAAGGAGTGTAGTTGTAAAAAAATCATCAAAATCGGAGTTAAAATAACCGTTAAATCGTGATTTTTTGTTGATAACCATCGAAAAGTTTTGTCTTGTTACTTGATCTCTGAATGTTTGTTTTTTGCGATTTTTGGCGTATGCGATCTTGAAGCATATACAAACAAGTTTGATGGTTGGATCGTTGAAATTAGTTTCGTAGAATGCGTATCCCATCAAAATGATAGATTCACTAACACTTAAGAGTTTATTCATACTTTCATTAAGTATCCACTAGTGTAAATATTTTAAATTGAAGATCAAGTTCATTCATTGTATTCATATAGGGTTAAGGAGTGTAGCTGTAAAAAATCATCAAAATCGGAGTTAAAATAACCGTTAAATCATGATTTTTCGTTGATAACCATCGAAAAGTTTTGTCCCATTACTTGATCTCAGAATATTTGTTTTTTTGCAATATTTGGCATATGCGATCTCGAAGTATATACAAACATGTTTGACGGTTGGATCGTTGAAACTAGTTTCGTAGAATGCGTATCCAATCAAAACAATAGATTCACTAACACTTAAAGAGTTTATTCATACTTTCATTAAGTATAACATAATATTTTGTGGTATCCACTAGTGTAAATATTTTAAATTGAAGATCGAGTTCATTCATTGTATTCGTATAGGGTCAAGGAGTGTAGCTGTAAAAAATCATCAAAATCGAAGTTAAAATAACTGTTAAATCATGATTTTTCGTTGATAACCGTCGAAAAGTTTTGTCCCATTACTTGATCTCTGAATGTTTGTTTTTTGCGATTTTTGGCGTATGCGATCTTGAAGCATATACAAACAAGTTTGACGGTTAGATCGTTGAAATTAGTTTCGTAGAATTCGTATCCCATCAAGTTCAATGGTGTGTGTATATATATATATATATTTATTAAGTAGATTTAAATTTATTTATTTTGTACGTATAACACTTAAGAAATTGAATGGTATGTATATTTAAGCCAATCCAATGGTCACCAATTTTTAATATTTAATTTAATATATATATATATAATTATTATAGTTTTTATGTCACAGCCCGTCCCGGAATTATTTTATCATGGACGTGAAATGACGGGATTGCCCTTAAGTTTGCTAAGGTGTGTGACATTTATATTTGATTAATAAGTTATAACCCTAAGTTTTTGGAAAAATAATTGGAATTTATTATTTTGTGTGGTTAGGGTTGTAGTGGACCACACATACTTACCCTCACTCTCTCTCTCTCCCGTGAGCACTCTCTCTCTCTCTCTTTCGGTTTATTCCTTCCTGTGCACTGTGCATGTACGGACGAAGTTGGAACTCGCCCATTTCTTCACAGATCGACGTCAAAAAGGTAAGATTCTTGATCCTTGCAACCTTCTGAGCATTCTAGTACCAATTTTGGAACTTGTAACCCTCGGATTAGGTGAGAAACCCTAACCCCGAAAATGTGCAATGTTCATGCACATGTAAAACCTTGCATTTCAGGGAATTTCAAGCTCATAGTGAGCTTACGGAGGTCCTCACGAGTCTCGGGGTACTTCGTTGGTAGAGTTTGGACGTCGGAGGACCGAGATCGAAGGTTTTTAAAGTTTGCCGAGCTATCGAGCTTTCTCAGGTAAAATCTAGTGATTTCCAAGCCTTGAAACTTGTTTAGATGTGTTCTACATGCTTAGAGCTTCATTTTGGTGCCAATTTCATGAAAAATGGATGAAAAACAAGTGAGAAACTATAGTTGGAAAATTACCCAGAAACCGGCGAATTCACCAGCGGCCGGCGAGTCGTCGGAAAAGATGACGGAATATTCCGTCAGTTTGGACGGAATATTCCTGACGCCGTCAGTTAAATCTAACGGATGCCGTTAGCAGTTAACGAAATATTCCTGATGCCGTTTGGTTTCCATCCGTGTGCCTGGCACATGACCGCGCGTGGGGGGCGCGTGGGTCCATGCCATTCCCGGCGCGTGGGGGCGCGTGGCTAGTCCAAAAATTATTTTAAAAATATGGGGATGTTTGTGACGTTGTGTAGATCACGTTGGTATATTCAAACACCCCAATTGAGCATCGTATGAGAAGTTATTTTGGATTGTTGGTTATGTGCTCTAAATAACGTTATTATAGTTGTTTCGCATATAGGTGAGACTTATCCCGAGGACGAGCGCAATCAAAGGCGTCACGGGGGTTACGACCCTTCGACATACCAGTGAGTGGGCAGTTGCTTTCTTATTATACCTATATACTTACTGATTTTCCCAGAAATCGAATTTAAATGAAAGTATGTTTTTAAATGCCATGCATAGAATTGATATGAATTATATGAATTGATATATGATGCATATGTATGAAATGGTGCGGTGGACGCACAGGTAAGTATCATGTGAGTTATATTGTGTTGATGATGTGATTTGTGATGAGAGCTCATAACCTGCACCACCGGTGTTAGTGCTTATGTTGATATTCACCTCCCGCACCGCACGCTCCCTTGGATCCAAGTAGGTGTAAGTCCTGTCGTACAGACCACTTTTGTGGTTCCGACTCGTAGGTGACCTGCGATACGTCACACAGCTGTTTGATGAGAGATGCACTAGAGCGTATTATTACACCAAGTCCAGTCGTACAGACGAATTTTGTGGTTCCGACTCGTGTGCAGGCATAGGTATTGAGCTATATGATTAGCCGTACAGGACCACTGCAGGGTCTCCGGCTAATTTATTATTCTACTTGATATATATTTGCATGTCCTCACTATGTTTTGATGCATATGGCATGGCATACTTTCATACTATTGATTTTGAACGATGATTTGAGAAAATGTTAAGATATATATGCTATATGCTATTTTCTGGGAAAGTATACAGGTTTTACAGTGAGGGGTTATATATGTTGATAAAGGAAATGTTTTGAAAGCTTTGTTTTACTGACCCACTCACTTTGTTTTACGCCCCTCCAGGTTATAGTTAGAAGTGTTTGGTGGCTCACGAGGATCCCCACGGCTATTCTGACAGACTTCACACATGTAGGACTCACCCTCGGGTGTTGTAATTTAGTAATTGTCCTACTTGACTGCATTTAGAATCTTATGCTCTGATTATGTGTATTTCACACTTAAACTCTCGCTGGCATGTCTTTTGGATGGTACTGCTAGTATTCGGCTTTTAGTCTTTCATTACTCTATTATCTTATTGTTTCCGCATTGCGTTATGGTTACGTCACATTAGTGATGGCCAGCACGCCCTGATTTCCAGGTCGGGGTGTGTCATTTTAGGGGTATAAAATTGTTAAATTAATATATATAATTATTATAGTATTTTTTTAGGGTTATAAAATTATAAAATTAATATTTTTCTTATCGTGTATCGTGTTACCCACGTGTATACCCGAACCAACCCGTTATCTTAACATGTGCTTATCGAGTTACCCAATAACGACCCGATTCGTTATATTGTCAACCCGAACACCTGTTAATTTTGTGTCGTGTCGTGTCGGGTTATCGGGTTGTGTTAGGAATTGCCAAGCCTATAAATACCTAAGTCATTCTTACACAATTTCTCACATAATTTTCACCATTCCATACTATCTCATTTCATTCTATTTCAATTCTTCACATTCTATTTTCTTACCTCTTCCAATAATCTTTCCTTCAATTTTTTCAATAATTTTCAAATGGCCACATCTGCAATGAAAGGTAGGGCTTGGACCCGAACAGAAGATGAAGCTCTTTGCAGGGCTTATAGATGGGTTTCAGAAGATAGTGTGAGGGGGACTTCTCAAACAAGTGAAGGTGTTTGGATTTGTGTGTCCAAAAAATACTATGAGTTGTACGAAGGCACCGCTCCACCGAATACCCGAAATCACGAGAGTTGTTCTTCAAGATGGAAGAAACATCTTCATCCAAGTTTGAATAATTGACATCAAGCATTGTTAACAGTCGCAAGTAGACATGAAAGCGGCGCCAATTACTATGACGAAGTAAGCATTTTCACAATTTATTTTAAATATTTAATTATATTACATTTAATTTCATAAATTAATTTCTTTTAATTTTTGTAATTATATTTTCTACGTACACCAAGCGAAGGAATTGTATATGGAGAGCAACTTGAAACCTTTTCAGCATCACGGTTGTTGGGAAATTTGTAAAGGTGGGTGTTATTTGAAGATCCACCTCAACATAGAGTAGGTCCTACGCCGGTGTTCGAAAATGCATCCTCAGCTGTAGATGGGGATGAAGATGGATCTTCTACCATTCAAGAAACAAGGGTAGAAAATCCGTCTTCGGGTGAAGGTTCCATACCTAGGGCTATGAGACGAAACAAAGCCCGAAAATTGAAGGAAAATGACAAGGCAAAGGATGATATCGCCTTTCAACAGGAAATGGCGGCCTCTTTGCGATTCATGGCGGAGCAAAATGCCATTGCTGCGGAAGAAAGGAACCGTAGGCATAAAGAACAGGCCAAACATATACAAAAAGAGATGAACTATAGGAATATGCTAAGGAGCACTTCAGATTACAATCCGATGAGTAAGGCCTATTTTGATAGGAAAAAGTAGGAAATTATGGCCCGACGGTAGTTGTTTACCTCCAACTATACTCCTACAATGGCGGATGATGAAAATGATGATGATTATAGACTTTAAATTTAAGTTGTTGTAGTTTTTAAATTTAAATATTAAATTATGTTTGACCCTATGACCCTTTGACTCCCTCGGTTGAAGATGTTTTTTGTCACAGGGCTATGTTTGGCCTATGGCCCTCTGGCCCCTGTTGGAGATGGTAAGAAATATGATCCTGCATTGTTCATTAAGGTACCGTTTGGTACGCAGACGGGACGGAACGGGATGGAATGGGACAGAACGGGACGGAACAAAGATTTCGTGTCATGTTTGGTACTGGTAAGATGGAACAAAATGGAACGAGATTAAATGACTAACTTACCCTTTTTATTTGACACTCTCTCTCCCGTTTCTCTGCTTTCTCTTCTTCCATATGTTTCTTGTTCTTCGCATGCCCAGATTGATCCCAGTAAAAATCAAACTCAGTAAATCAAACCCATACTTTCTCTTCATTTCATTTTCTTTCTCTTCAATTCAAACCCATATTTCCCTTTTTTTTAATTTCCCTTTTTTTTAATTTCTTTCTCTTCAAACCAAACACAGAAAAATCCCAAATTGTTTTTTTTTTCAATTTACAGAGGCTTTGTTAGAGCGTCGGAGAAGAAGGTGGAGCGCGAAGGGACTGAACCGGCGGCCGTGGTCTCCTCTTTGCTACGCGACTGAACCGGGTTTGGGTTAGCCATAGTTGGGTTCCTGGGTTTGTGGTGGAGGAGGCTACAGGAGAGAGGGAGGGTAACGAAGCTTCTGAGGCCAAGGAACAGAAAAAGCTCTTCTGAAACCTTGCTTGATTTCAGATGGAGTTGCAGTCACACCTGCGGAGAATTAGAAAATGGGTTGTTTGAATTTGGCTCCAATGGAGTATTTGGGGACGTTCAAACGGAGAGGTTTGAGGGCTTTCAGGAGAGTGCCGCCGTGAGAGCATCTCATCAAGCTGGGTTTGGGTTCGGATGGGTTTGCTGGGATTGAGTTCGAAGAGAGGGAGGCTACGGGAGAGAGAGAGATAGGGAGGGTAGACAGTGGAATTAATGAAAAAGATGAGGGATATTGTTGTCCAAAAAAATTATAAATTTGTGTTCCGTGGGTTGGAACGAGTCGTTCCTGGGAGGTAAGATGGAACCAAAAAATGACTAAAATTCGTTCCACGGGACGACTCGTCCCAGTCAATGTGGCGCACCAAACATGGGACGGAACGCCTCATCCCACAGACGTTCCGTCCCGTCCCACGTACCAAACAAGTCCTAAAATATTAATTTGTTAAAGGACTATAGGGCTAATGAGCCATCTGACCCTCTTTCAGTTGGGGATTGTCTAACCAAACACAAGTAACTTTAACTCTTTCAAACAACTGTAAAAGTCGAAACTCTGCAGCGACAGCGACCCAGACCAATATGTACGTCTGTTTTTTTTTACTTTCCCTTCTACCGTATGACGCCCACCAAAATAGTAAAAACTCACCATCCAATCTGAGGGCGCCACGTCATCATCCCGTTCTCTTCCAACTTGGAAACCACCAAAGTTAGAGGCTTACAGAAATAAAATAATCAGAGCCTCCCAATTCAACCACTCTCTCTCTCTCTCCCCCCTCTACGACAGAGAGCTCGACGAGGTTTCCGCGCTCGCTTGCTCCTTGATTGTAATCTATCCGGTTCATTTCGGGTGAACAAGATGAGACGCTCAGGTTCATGTTCCATCTTTCCAATTTCTTTTTTAATTTCGCTCAATTGTCGTTGAATTGTTTGGTTTAGATGTTTTGACGATTGGTTTTGTAGTATTAGTATTGACTGCTTCGTTTCAATTTTAAAGTCTTTAAATTTGTTGAATTTTGTACTTTTTTTACTTATTTATGATCATGGATTTTTGCTAGTATAGATCAGGTTTGATTGGAGCTTCATGCTTTGCATTGAATTGAATTAAATTGGTTTTAGAAAGAGCAGAATTCTGTTGAATTATAGGAATACTGTTAATTTAAATTAAGAAAGTCTAAAGTTTTGTCGAAATCCAAAATCCGAAAGTGGTTTAGTTGAATTAGTGAAAGTATTGGAATATTGTGTTGCATGAAAGGGTTAAAGGTTCTGAATTGTTGAAAAAAATTAGATTATTAACCAGAAAAATCAATGAGTGAACAGAGTAGGCTTAAAGTTTCTGATTTGTGGAAAAGAAATATAAAAATTGGATCTGTTTAAAATTTTCTTGGTTTTTATGTGAGAACCCTTCTTTTCTCTCTTCTTTTTAACATCTCCATCTTTGCACGCTCCTTTAGTCAAGAAGACGAAGATGGAAAAGTTATCGAGCAGCCCGAACTAATTGCCAATATCACATTCTGTCAAACGTTTGCATTTTAGACAGGTTTCATCAAATCTTTAGTCTTGTGGCAAAACTTTCTATCTTTTCTTAACCATGATTAACAGGGCCCAATGAGAATTGTGGGAAAATAATACTTACTTCAGCGATGGCTTTCCAGTTGTTGGAACACACGGAGGACCTCTCAAATAGAGAGGCAAGGTTTCGAGGCCCCTTCAGTATTTTCTAGACCCCCACTTATGGGGTGCAGATGGGAAGAGAACCACCTAGGGTTCTCGAACTCTCAGTCAGCTGGTTTATGCTGCACGTCCCTCAGGAGCTTTGTAAAATTATCCTACTCAAGTCTTGGATACTCCCTGAACCACACATTACTTAATAAACCTTGCTTTAAGTTGAAATACATTTCGGATTTGGGGCTATCCGGTTTTGTTATTGCAATACCGCAGACATTAGTAGTTGTACAATGTGTTCTTCTAATGCTTTAAATAGTAACCTATTTGAATATTGCTTACATATTTTGTTGAGTTGGCGTTCCATATTATATGTGCTTATAACTACTTTAATCTTAATCTGTTCAGCCATTAAAGCAGCTAATAAAGAGTTGGAACGTATTGATGCCATCTTTATTTCATATGAAAATGCGTCTTCTGGTTTGATTGAGTAAGTCTACTGCACAGAATACTTGTCATAATTTGTGGATTTTGTTATTACTTTTGTTGCAGCTGTTCAAAATGTTATTACATTTTTCCTTGTCACGGATGTAGTGCATTTTCCAGATGGTAATTGAGAATTTCATGAGAATATAATTTTGATATCAGAATGAATAAAGTATTGGGGTTTGAACAGTTTGTCATCTCATTAATTTTTAGGGGCATCTTTTAGAGAGTGAATGGAAACGGATGGATCACCATCTTTGTAGTAACATAAGATCATTGTTGGTTATTCCCCTCATGGTGACATCTTATATTTAGGGAAGTGCACCCTTTTTACCCTCAACCTCACCCCTGTTTAATCTTGATTGTTGATTCCTTTTGATTTTCAATCCGATGGCCATAAATAAAGAGGGGTGTCTAAGAAGCTAAAAAGGGTGTGTGAAAATCACTTCCCTGTGATTATTATTCAACAGAAAGGGTTGTTATTGAATGACCCAATTCTCCCTGTCCAGAAAATCTGCAGGCACCAATAGAATTGCATTATGTTCAAATACCAGATAAAACATCGAAATCATTGTTTTTTCTTATAGAAGGGAGAAGAAAACTAGTATTGTTTTATAGCATTTCAATTAGAATCAAATTGTAATCATATTTGTATCAACTCCACCTTAATAAAATTTTCCCATGGAGAAGCCGTACTTTTTAAATGTACGCACACCTTTGTTAGGGGAAAATTTGATGTTCCCTTATGACTTATTAGTTATTTGGTGCTCTTTGAACAGCCCAGAGGGAATCGAACGTCTTTGTTCAGATTTGGAAGTTGACCATACCGATGTAAGGGTCTTGATGCTTGCCTGGTAAGTTCAGTTTGGAGTTATTTGATCCTCACTTCGATATATCCTTGATTTGAATTGTCAAAGCTAATGGACTATGTATGCCAGGAAAATGAAAGCTGAAAAACAAGGATACTTTAACTTGGTAAGCAGCGCTTTCTCATCTGCATATCAAAGTACTTTTAAGTTCTTTTGTTTTTTGTCATGGAATTATCACTTACTCCATTTATCAATGTGTTGCATGGTTCCACAATTTATTTCATTCATCTAGCATCTAACCTCTACCTTGTTAAATTGTTTTTGATAATTGGATTTTCTCTTAGTTTTGGACCTTCTCACTTTTTTTTTCAAATACCATGTGTCATTGTTTACCCAAAAAAAAAGAACTTTAATGCTTTTGTTTAGGAATTAAAGATGGAAAACAAAAAAAAAAGTATAATTTCAAATTCATTAATGCCTTGCTTTTTGTGTAAAAATGACACATGGCACTTGTTAAAGTGGAAAGGTCCAAATGCAAAGGTTAGTGCAAAGGTTTGTCGTTGTTTTACATGTCTGGGTGTGTTTACTCGAAGAGATTTATATGTATATACATGGAGTCCTTGGCTTCAGAGGGAATGGAGTCCTAATTTATGAAGCTATAGGAATAAGGAAAATATATACATAAATATGTGTGCGTGTGTGTATTATATTTATTTACATGCATATGTACACATATGAGGACATGTGTCCATAAAGACAAATCTGTATACTCTATACGAACATATAGACACTCAGCTACATATATATACGCACAGATCAAATGACACTCGGGTTAAGTTGTCAAGCTTTACAGTGGTGAATAACCTTTTAAAGGATAACTTTGTTCGGGGGATGTAGTTTTTTTTTTGGGTCAAATGTAGTTACCGTGTGGATTTTATGCTCCAATAATGCTGACCACAATGTCAAATCCAAAGTCAATTCCATACTTAACCGTTCGATCCTTGTCCTATTAGAAGTCGCATATTTCTTGATATACTTTTCTAGTAAAAATTGAAACTTGATGTGGAACGTTCTTGTATTCATTACTCTAACCGTTCCATTTGTTTCATGACATTGCCAATCTCGTCGTTGATAGGAAGAGTGGCGAGTCGGTCTTAAAGGACTAAGGGTGGACAATGTAAATAAATTAAAGAAGGCACTTCCAGAGCTAGAGAAAGAGGTAGATTTTTAAAATTGCTTTCTTTTACTATGGCAATTTAATTGTTTAACCACATTGACATGATTGAGGTCACAGAGATTCTGATCCTTTTACCTTTAATTATATTATGAATAGGTCAGGAGGCCATCAAACTTTGTGGATTTCTATTCCTATGCATTCGAATATTGTTTAACAGGTAACAAGCTCAATGTGTCTTTTATGGTTAAATCTTGTAACGTAATTGATTTTTCCTTTTCCTTTTACCTTTTTATATATGTATTAATATCAGCCATCTGTAATTTTCTTTTGTCATTTACAGAGGAGAAACAGAAGAGCATAGATATAGACAGCATATGCGAGTTATTAAATATTGTTTTAGGATCTCATTACCATTCGCAGGTTGACTTATTTACTCAGTATCTAAAGGTGAGTAGCTGAAAACTATTGCTTTAGTAATGAACTGGTTTTCCGTTTAGTCGGGGAAGTGATTCTTAAATATGCAATTGTTCTAAATCTTTAGTGAAGATGATGGGGATCCTTTTCTCTCAATTTCTTCATATGTAGTCCAATATCTTGTATCTATTGACATTGGCCTAACTACCACCTTCACTGAAAAGAGAACGGACTGTAAATGTAAAATTCTAATTGCTTTGTTTTCTAAACGCAGATCCAGAATGATTACAAAGTCATAAATATGGATCAGTGGATGGGCTTTTACCGGTTTTGCAATGAGGTAATCTTACATGTTGGTCGCTTATTTGAACACGTGCTTTGTTTCTTTTCATTTTCCTTATTGACTACTATATTGCGTGCCTGTCCGCATATTCACTACTAGTCACGTCTTATTTCTTAAATGCTGCTCTGCCTTCATGATATGTTAGCTAACATTTTATCGTTACAATCCTTTGCACAGGTAAGCTTTCCAGACCTTAGCAACTACGACCCTGAACTTGCATGGCCTTTGATCCTCGACAATTTTGTTGACTGGATACAAGAAAAGCAGAGCCAGAGCTGATAATTTTCCTTGAACCTGAGCCTCTGCTGTAAACCCTACAATTCTTGGTGAAGCACTCTTCGAATCCTTGTTTTTTTCAGTGAGATGTTATTTTGGCACCGGCCCTGAATTTTACTGTGATTGGCCTTTTTGCAGGACAGTTAGACAACACAATCAAATGGCCTCAGGACTTTATTTTTCTTCATTTTATTCTCTTGCAAATATAGGATTTACCTTTGGAAATTGCATGTTTGTGATATGTATATAGTTCCGAAAATCTCGTTGAATGTCATAAACTTATAGCACAGCTTCCATAGTTTATTCTGTTGAATGTCCAACTAATGCTGTAAGTTACTTGAGTTGATCAAGTTGAAGCCACTGAATAATGTTATTTTAGTGTGAAGAGATTTTATCATGAAGGTGTTTCATAGAATAAAAGCACTTATGAAACTCGAAATTTCGTTTCATCACTTTTTGATATTATAATACGCGACCTTTTTGAAAGTTTCAATAAAAAATAATTGATGCGTTTCATTGCCTGTTTAGTGGACTTTTAGACTTAGTGACAGAAGTTTGACTTTTGATTGAATTTTGTAAAATGTTCGGCTTTTGAAAGTTTTATTTATGCACATTTCTCAACTATTTTTTCAGGAGTAATGCGTGGAGAGACTATTAGGCGTATCAGATACAACCATTGATCAACAAAAACACAAATTTGCCTGTACAAATGTTTGATATTTATCGGTAGGATCGGAATGGAGTCAAAGACAAAAAATTTCGAACTTCAGTGTAAGAGGGTAAACAGTGCCTCCACTTTACTCGAAAATTTTCTAATTTGGTCCAACAAGTCCTGAAGTAGTTGTATATTTGTCAACCTCATTGAGTCAAAAGACGGGGAAAAGATGACAATAAGATGAAGAAATTAAAGGAAGAAAGAAAGAGAGAAATTTCACTTCGAATACCAAACCAGGAATAGCGAGAGAACGTGAAGGGCATATTGTGGGGCATTCAACTTTCTTTCCTATAGGAAAAGCCACTTTAAACAAAAGCACTTGGGTCCTAAGTTTCTAACCCAAACTCTCCTCCGAGACGGAGCACAATGTTCCTAGTTGTAGGCTTTCTTTATTCCAAAGTGAACGTTCTTCAAGAAAACCAGACACACCCTTCAAATTTTTCGTAAAGTGATATTTTGAACTACTTTAGTCTATTGCGAAGGGAATTCAAACTCGAGTATAAAAGTGTTAGTATAATGTCCTAACTAATTGACCTAACTCGCATCTACAACTCTTCACTTTCTTTAATCTTCACAAATTTGGTAAATACTTTACTTTCCTAAAGTAACACATACAAACCACAAAAGAACGGAATTGCAATAATGTGTTGACAATTTGTCGGAGGGTTATTGACATTTATCATCATGTATTTTTTTTTGGTCATTAGTTAAATTTGGGGTGGAGGGAATCGAACTTGGGTGAGGTGGGAGTTTTCTTGGCTCTAGTGCCACTGCAACTAGGCCCCCATCCTCATTTATTGTCATGTTTTCGATGAAATCAACTGAGTAAGTTCATTATCAATTCATCATCCTAAGAGCAAAGTTGTCCAGGTGGTAGAATTTGCCGAGTCACTTGAGCCAGGTAGAAGAAAATCACACAAGGCCAACTTAGGAAACCTTGCAGGGCGAGGAAAAGAATCAAAAGATAACAGAAACAAGAACTTGACTTTGCCTCATATCTTTAAGCAATTTTCTAGAAAATAAATAAACGCTGCTGCAAATTTCAACCGTCAAGAGGATGAAGAAGCAATAATCAAAGGCGAAGAGGGAGGACGTGGGCGTCTTGTTCTGCTTCTACCCCTGCGCAATGTAGTGCCAGAAGGAGAGGATGATGAAGATGAAGGAGAATTAGAAGATATTGCCACATTGTTTGACTGGCTTGTTAACTTGTTCTTATCTCCTTCATCGGCCTCATCTTCGATTCTATGAACTTTGACCAAATTTTTTAAAGTCACTGGAAGAACACAATTGCAGAGGAAGCCTGCATATTAAGGAATGATTGGTTACCAATAGTATTAAAAACGTAAAACTTTAAGAAGTAGAATGCAGCATTTTCTGACAAGAATGATTTCAAGGCGATCATTTTTTTCCAAGAGTGAAGAAAGTTGAGATTCTACCCTAAAATTAATTAGCTATATGGGGAGTAACCCAGCTTACTTACAAATCCAAGAAAGGTCCCTCCTCCCATCAATGTGCGATTCATTCTCAGCACGCCCCTCATGTGTGGCCAATTTTCAAGCCTAACACGTGGACAAAACAAACGGGGTGACGTGGAGCACGTCGTGTGGTCGTTGGGCTTCACACATGGGACAACCTGCTATGATATCTTGAAGAAAGTTGGTGTTCCACCATAAAACCAATTGGCAATATGGGGAGTAGCCCACTTATGTATAAACCCATGCCAGGTCCCTCCGCTCCTTCCATCAATATGGGAGTGGGATTCATTCTCAACACTAAGTGGATTCTAGCTACTACTACTTCTTAGATGGGCTCCAAGCTCATGTTATCAAAACTTGCCCCTTTGGTTTTATAACTAAAATGTTTGATCCGCAGAAACTAAATGAACAAAAGAAAAGAACTTCTTAGTTCTTACCGATTCTAGCAAGCCGATTAACCCAACTTGGAATTGGATTTCCAGTCAATGTGATACATGCATCATTGCAGAAATGGTTGCAATTCTTGGTGACCAAATTGTAGGCATTTCCTTTGTATTTCGCTGCAAGACCTTCCAACACTGCCCTCACTTCTAAAGGCCCAACAATCGTCTTCCCGATCAGAATCGATTTCCTAAATGTAAACCCATCACACTTTTTCGGTTCTCCTTCAAAAATTCCAGATGTTGGATACTCGTGAGCTCCAAATGCATACTCCACACCATGCACTGCACAAGTAAATCCAATCAAAAACCTCCATAAACATGGAAAAACATTTCAAATCTCTGCCAAACACAATTATGTATATTTTATCACCAGCCAAACACAAAGTAAAGTTGGTAGAACTAACCTTGTACACCAGAATGGTAAACTCCAAGGCCAAGCCAATAAGCGTAGCCATTAAAAGGTGAGAGATCGTATACATTGAGGTACACAGGCACCGATCCACTGTCCTCCTCCTCCTCAATGGCACTTCTGCACACACTCTTTTTACACAACATTTTCACTCCTTTCTTCCTCTTCGCTTCTGCTGCTGCATTCACAGACCAAGAAACATTTTCAGCTGCACAACAACAACATCCTCCACCAAGAATGCCATTGAATTACAATACAATTTCCGAGTTGCTTTTCGGATTCTAAATCATGGGAATTCTTTGCTTCCAAAAAATAATGGGTTTTTAACTAATCTGCTGATTGTTCAAGTGGGAGAGGAGAATTTTGAGAATCTTCTGCTGATGGCTGATGCCTCGATGGTTGATGGGTTCCACAAGTGAAAGTGAGAGGAAGTGCTGCTGCTGCGGCCGCTCTTTGCTGATGGCTGATGGCTGATGGCTGATGGTTAATGAGAAAATGGTTGGTACAGTGTTATATAGATCTGGGATCTGTGGAATAATTGGGGTTGGATTTGACTGGAGTTATAGGGGGAAAAGCGTTATCCTTAGTTGGTTACAAATCTGAGCTGGTCTCATTCTCATCCGACCTTTAAAAATTGGGTAAATTACAAAAAAATATCACAACTATTTACCCAATTTTTTTTTTTTTTCTTTTCTTTTTTTGAAGTCTGTATGTGTAGTTGAGGCTTTGGCTCTAATTTTAGTTTAAGAAAAAAAGTGTGCATAAATCACCCGCCAAATTTTATTACTTTATGTATTCATAACAAAGCATCATGTTATGTTATGCAGTCACAAGTTATATTCGACAGGATAATACTTGCATCCCTCCATGTGAGGGATGCATATATCCCCTATTTGTGAATAACGCATCTTGACCGTACAAATTAACGATAGAAATAATTTAATTTATTAATTTTCATTTAAAGATTACTCTTACAAAAAGCATTCGAATGAGGATCGTTTTATCATCCAAACGTATCAAATAAATGGACGTTTCATCATGAATATATTACTTGGTACTTATACTGTCGATTTATTATATACATTTGAAGGACTAGAAGATTTCCGATTGAAATGATTTTTTGTAGGGATGATCTTCAAATGAAGATTAAGAAATTGAAAGTTTCAATCGTTGCCTTTATTCGGTCAAATACATTATTCACTAATGGAAGAATATGTGCATCCCCGCATTGGGGGATGCATGTATTATTGTTTTCGACATATTTATGGGATATGTAATGCTAATAAATGGTTATTTTCGGCTTTCAAATTAACCACTCATAATGTATTTGGACGAGGGACTTAAACTAAGGTAACCTACAAATAATCAATTTGGAAATGGTACCTTGAAAGATCTTTGTTCAGAGTCTTTTTAGTAATTATTTGAGTACTTCATTAGTCATACTTTAGCAGTGCCCCTATCCAAACATAGCAAAAGTTATACAGAGTTCGAAATTGTAAATACTTGAGATTTTAGAGTATAAATAATGACTCTGTTGAGTGAATTTTTCACCTTGTTTCATTTTGTTTTCTGAACTTTTATTTTTATTTTGAATCCTCTATACTTTCAATTTGTTTCAATATTCCCTCCATTGTTAATTCCATTACAAATTTTCTATTCAATTCCACTACGTGCAATATGCATGACCAACTTTTAACGGCATATGCATGAACAAAATGCTAGATTCACCAAGAAAATTAGTACAAAAGACAAGGGGCCATTTGCACGAACTAAAAGTTTAGAGGGAGTTCCGAGTCATATTGGAAGTTCATAGAGGAAAATGGAACAAAACTTGCAATTCATGAGCAATCTTAGTTTTCATTTTTGTGCTATAGATAGAGGGAATGTATGTGGGATAATGGAGGAATGAAAAACAGTGAAGGAATAGGATGATGGGAAAATGTTAAGTGGAATGTGTATGGAATAATACAAAAATGAAAATT
Source organism: Heteromeles arbutifolia (assembly GCA_024362995.1). NCBI lineage: Eukaryota > Viridiplantae > Streptophyta > Magnoliopsida > Rosales > Rosaceae > Heteromeles > Heteromeles arbutifolia. The sequence goes on from JANCRC010000012.1 coordinate 24,745,292, forward strand.
GAAAAGACTTCAATCTCGTTTGATAACGAACTCATTTTTTATTTTTTGTTTTCATTTTTTTCTGCTAGTGATAGAGAAGTAATTGTTGGAGCCAAAATTTTTCCCTAGAAAGCCGAATCATTTTATATTCATCATAGACCAAGCTTAAATTATGTGTAGAGTGCAACATGACGAGTTTGCAAATTCACAATCATGCCATACCAATAAAATGATAATTCATAACTTGGACATTCGAAAAATCAGGCTAAGCTCATGCAATACCATGTTTATTCATTATTTCAAGCTATATCAAACAAGTTTATAATATTAATACATAAACATTTATAATCCGAATCACGCCAAACCCCAGCACGCTTAAGTGGCCCTAGCCACATAACACGGCTTATCGAGTGACTTGTGGTGTGTACCATTATGAAAATCCATTGGTCTTGTACGGAATTAAAGTTTGTGAAAATTTTGGGCTGCTTGAGAGCACCAAAATCCAAGCCCACAACTTTAATCTCATGTGGGAAGGCTGTAAGAGATAATTCCTTACCTTTTCCTTACAAACCAATTAAAACACTTCAAACCTAACCAGATTCAAAACCTAGTTCGCTAGATTCATGCATTGACAGTACTCAACCTTGAGCCGCACACCTCGTTTTAACATGCATGAAGAACCCTACCATTTTAAGCTTGCGCAAGAAACCAAGGAGGAAAATGAAGGAGCGTAGCCAAAAAATGGAGCTCTGCCATGGGATTTAGCGTAGGGAAGGAGGGATTCTGGGTAGAACCTTCAACTTAGCCTTCACAGTTTGGTCCATGACAATGAAAATCAATTGAAGTGGTCCACGAATTTGTCCACCATAAATTATTTTGGTCCTCATGTGAAAAATCTGTCAATATTCACGTTAAATTGTCACATGACCGACCACATAACCACCATTTTAAAAGTATTTTTGTCAAACCAACTCTTCCACTTACCAAGGATATTGACATATTTTTTCACTGAAGGACAAAGTGATTTACAGTGGACAAACTGAGAGGCTACTCTATTGATTTTCATTGTCAGGAATCAAAGTGAGGAGTTATGTCAATCTCATGTATATTTTGGCCAAAAAGCTGAAAAAGAATAAAGAGAGATATATGCATTTCGTTCGTGGATTAATCATGAAACAATTATATCATATTTTATTGTTAAATAAGTGGAAGTGATTCCACACTTCTTTTCACCTTTACGCTCTTCTATTTATTTTTGGGTATTAAATTAAATAGATCAAAGGAGAATAATGGTGTATTTATCTTGGTAATTTAGGAAAAATGATAACACCACACTATTTTTCTCTCTTTATACACCCCTTGTTTAATCTTGTCTATTGTTTCGGTTTGATTTATTCAATCTGACAATTAGAAATAAAAAACAGAAAAGAGCTAGACTTCTTATGATTAAGGTGAAGTTCCTCTCAAATACTTCGTGCCCTATCACATAACTTCTTACTTATGATAAGAGCCTTTCATATTATAATCACTCTATAAAGATCATATATGCAAAAAATCAACTAAAACTAAGATCAATCAGTTTTAGTAAGTAGATAGACGGTTCATAATGCTTTTACAAATCTGTCCATTTTTTTTTTATATATAATTCGATGACTAAATGATCTAAATTCTAATTGATTTTCGTAAAGGTGATATTTACTTAGTAATTTATAATATGAACAATTTTAATCACAAATACAAAATTCTATAAATAAGCTACGAAATATCCTCAATCCTTAAAGAGCCAATTCTTCCTCTAAAATAACACCGCAGTCTAGAAAGACCATAATTGGGCTGGACTTTTTAAAAAGGGCCGTACCAAAGACAGTAAGCCCAAAAGCTGGTTGAAATGAGGACCTACCTTAAACCCTAAAAACCTCTGAAACTGCAAACTATTCCAAACTCTCCTTTCATGGCGCGCCTAATCCGATCCCTGAGAAAATCCTTTCATTTTTCTTCATCTTCCAAAATCCCAATTCAGAAAACTCCCACTTTGCATTTGGCACATGAAAAACAAGTATCTCTCATAAGCCCTTCACTCCAACCACCGCAATGCCGAAGAACTTACATCTCCGAAATGCGCAAATCGGCCTTCGAAGGCAACATTCTCAGACTCCTCCGCAATGAAATCCAGTACGAGCTCGATCACTCTCCTGCCACTCAGGTACCTACTTGGGAAAGGAATGTCGTTAGGATTTGTTCGGTTGCTGAGAAACCGAGGGAAAAGAAAAGATTTCGGAACTGTGTATGGGTCTTAAGGTTTGTTTCCAGAATTGGGGTGTTGGGAAATTTAGTTTATGTGTGTGATGGGGGAATTTTATCAACCTGACAAATTCAAAAGCATTTATCTGTTAACTTTTTCTTTCGAATAGGTTTCTGGATACTGAAAGTTGCATGGGGGAGTCAATTCAATTGGTGTCTGGTAAAATCTTATAAAATATAATGAGAAGTGTTCGTTAATTAAGACCGAGCCGGAAACAAGGTACCACATAAGCTTGAGATAAACTTTTGACATAATTATGAATTGCAATCCTCAACGTGAGATCACAGATTGTATTCAAGATGTTATTTCTTCCTGAGATAATAGATCATAGGGTTAAGAGGCCGAATCTAAATATCCTTCCCTCCAAGGACCGTACTTGGATTCGACAATCACAAGTTTATGGTCAGTGGTTAGTTTTTGGAATTAGGAGTTTAAGTTCTCCTAAATAATCTCTAGCAAAAAAATTCCCTTTGATCATTAGGGAGTCAATTTGTTCGCGTTTTAGTTCTGAATTCCTTCTGCTTTTCAGCAAGTTACAAAATTCAAGTCATTTACAGTTGACAACCGGCCTGGTGAGCAATGGATAAGCTTGAAGAGAAAATTTGGAGAGAAAGAGGACATTAAGATTGAAGCCACCATGTTTGATGGATCTGTTCCTGCTCCGAATCACATTACAATGATTGTTAATATCTTCAAGAAGGAAGGCGGCAATGTGTTGGAGATCATATGTTCAGCTTGGCCAGATAGTATAGAGATCAACAAGCTTTTCATCCGAAAACCTGAGAAGATGCCAGCTCAGCCTTATGCGGGTCCTGAGTTCAAGTATGACATTCTATTTAATCTCCTATTTATATATTACTATCCGAGGAACATTAGTAACATAAAAAACTGTTAGAGGTTGAGACAAATTCTTGGATTCATCTGAATTTTGTAGAACTCTTTTGGGTCTTGCCCCTTTTCTCCCATCTTTTGTTTTTGTTTGTGGTTGTCGTTCTTTTTCCTTGTGTATATATTTTTTTTCTATATTTATAGAGCATAGAGTCTGAAAGCTGATTTATACTTGGGTCTCAAAATATTTTCTTCTGCTCCCTAAATGTTACTTTTTATTTGTTTTTGTGGTTCGTGTACAGGGAACTTGATGATGAGTTGCAAGACTCACTTTATGAATTCTTAGAAGCGAGGAGTATAAACGACGAACTTGCTATTTTCTTGCACGAATACATGAAGAACAAAGATAAAACTGAGTTCATTAGATGGATGGGAACTGTGAAATCATTTATTGAAAAGAAAGTAGAATGATTGATTGTGCTACATTTTGAATGACCTTAATTTATCAATCCTATTTTCGTTGAGTAATGAAATTTCAACCTGGTTGCAATATTGGCTTTGCACATGATATTAGGTCATCCAAAATAGTAGAAGAGCCTTCTAGTGGTGGCATATGCCATCTGTTTAGGTTCTAAAATTTGTTAAAACTGTCTTCTTTCCTCAATTAACACCAAGATCCATGCCTTAACATCTAAAGCTTTACTTGTGGGTCTCTGTAGTGAGGTTCTTCACCATGGTTTCTCAGTCCTACCATGTTTTCGGTAGATCTACTCAGGTTCAGTAAAGCCTAAGTCATAAAGTTGGGATCAAGCTATTTTTTATAACTTTGGGGAGGTTATTATTTAATAGAGGTGTAGTTAAAAAATATTATTTATTGACTTATTTGTTCTTAATGAATGTTGTGTTTACTAAATAGGATTCTTGAGGATGACTATGGATACCAAAGCTTCGAAGCTGTAAACATGATTGAGAAGTTATAAACATTTTAGCTTCAACAGGAAGGTTCCATGTTGACGAAATATTACGTACCCGCAAGCTCAAAGACGTGATATCAACTACAAAAACTACAAAAGCATTGTCCCAAACAACTTTAGATAAATATTTTAGTTCTATCCTTTTATTTGTGATATTGCATATGGTACTCATTGACAGTTATTATTATGTGGACGTATGTTTTCTTAAGTTGGGACCGAGAAAAGTTATAACTTATTACAATGTGGAGTTTATTCCAATACATAACTAGTCCCAACTTGGGACTAGAATTATTATTATTATTATTATTATTATTTTTTTACTTTAAGGAGGTTATTCCTTTATAGAATATTACTTTGGGGAGGTTATACTTTAGTAGATTTTCGCTATGTGACCTTCCAGCAGTTTTTGTATCCCGTGGGAGATTTGTGATATTTCGATAGTTTCTGCCTCAGCTAGACAGCTGCTTGCAGCATTGTGACACTACTTGCTGCTGGTTATGCATTGAGACTAACAGGATAAAGTATACATATGCCATATGGCTAAGAATTATGCTGGTTCTTTGATGATGAGATTTCTGGAGCAAAAGAACCATCTTGACTAGTTAGAATTTAGTAGCAAAAAGTGTATTGTGCTCGTACCATGACAGATTGATGCGATGTAAAATAGCACACAAATTAAACCCTCTTATTGACAATTGTAGTATATATGCAAGTAGGGATCGTTCTAGGCCGGGGATTAAGAGGGATTGCTAATCTACTCTAAACTGACTTAAAAACACAAAATAAGACTTAAAAACACTTAACAAAACTCACAAGACTCAAAACAAACTTAAAAGACTCAAAAACAGCTTCTAAGGATGAATGTGGACGAATTTGGAACTACAAAAACTCAAAACACTCAAAAACACAATTTAGATAGATTCTAACTAAGTTGACATACAAAAGTAAATGGGGGATTGGTTTTGGATGAAATTAAGTAAAAACAAGCAGATTGTAAACTTAACAAATTAGACACGAAATTGAGTGAATTGATGGATGATGGGCTAGCTAGAGGGTTCTTCTCCACACATGACACACTTGCATACAAATCGATTTTCAATTGTTCTTTCGATAAACCATGAAACTCAACACCCCAGATTAATTAGGTACGCTTAAATTAACCCTCAAGTTTTCCTTAAGTTATTGAATTGGACGGGAAAGCGCATACAACAATTCAACACATTCTCTAAAAGTCCCCTACGTGAACAGCACAATAGAGATACAATCAAAGATCATTAAGCTTCATGAAAACTATAAGTATTGACGAGGCATTCGTAACTATGATGAGCATGATACTCCTGCCAAGAATTCACTTAACACGATTGTTTATAAGCAACCTCCACTACACATGAATATAAGTTCATAACGATTAGGTGAAATTCCCTTATATTCTAGCATCAAATTCATGCATGAAAACTAAGTGTGCACTCTTAATCAACATACAAGAATAAGTTATCAATCAAACAGTTAAGCAAATTGAATTCACAATTCATGAAATCACAACTGAAGGTAATCAATTCATATCACATATATATATTCATGGCTTTGAAATTCCCCCTAGCCAAAAGGGTTTAGCTCCTCATGTTCACAGCAAAACAAAGAGAAATTAAATTAAACATTGAAAACAAAAATAGATTACACCTAGAAACGTTCCAGCAATCCAACATCTTGAATGGCTAGGCACGGTTTCAAGTTAATCCTCTCCTTCTTCCTTTGTAAAGCTGCGGCGTTAAGGTGTGTAGAATGGGTGATGATGGGTGGTAGAGGATGGATAGGTATATAAGTGGATGGAATGGATGCAGAGAATGTGTTCAGGGATCCCCCAATTAAATGGTGCGGCATATGTATTTAAAGGGGGGAAGGCATGGTTTTGATGTGTTTTAGGGAAGGAAATAACTTAGCTATTTTGTCCTATAATTAAAAGTCAGAAATCAATGGAAAATAGGCAAGTAAGGTGTAGGAATTAAAGATAATAGGAAAGGAAATTCGGCAGAGAGTGTAGGACAGATTCAGTAATGTGTTTTGAGGCACAAAATAGGTAAGAATCCTCTCCCCTTGTGCGGCAAGAATTGAAACAAAAGGGAATGTAATTTTGGGTCAGAAAATAGGTAAGAAAGAGGGATATGTGCGGAAAAAGGGAGGATCAAAACAGGAATGTGGTTTTAAGAACATAAAATAGGAAAGGAGAAGATGTTTTGTGCGGCAAGGAAGGATCAAATCATAGAGAGGTGCGGCATGGCCTTTTAGGGCGTGTCTAAGGTTTCTAGAACAACCAATTAGGTGCCCTAACATATTTTGGAATCCTTTTGTGACTGGAACATAGGTGAGGAAGGATTAGGAAACTTCCAAGCTAAGAATAGAAACTTTCAAGAATGGAAACCTCCAAGAATAGAAACTTCCAACTTTAGAAACTTTGGCTTCCAATTCTGAACTCTTCATTCTTCATTTGTCTTGAATCCAATTCTTCACATCTTCATTCAATCCTAAGCTCATTTGATCTTCAATTTCGTCCATCCACTTAGCTCCAAGCATGTGCAATCCATTTAGTGCCCAAAACTGCTCCAAAATGCACCAAAATGCACTTTCTTGCTCCTTTAGCCCTTTGGACCTACAAACACACGAAAATAGCTTAAAATACTAAAATAACTAAGAACTAACAACCTAAATGCAAGGAAATAAGTTAACTAAGTCACATAAATATGCTCCTATCACAGATTTTGCTATTTCTTTGATCATGCAGGGGGTTCACCTTGGTTGAAATATAATTTCTTTAAATTAAGCGGAAAGTTTGCATTTACTCTCATGTTACATTCTATGTCTGGTTCTGTCATTATATTCATCCACTCGATCACTTAACACATTACACGACTTTTGCTCTAGCTTCTTTCTGACTAGCTTTTGCCATCTTTTATTTCTTAGACACTAATTTCATGTTGCAAATGTGCTTCTGCTACATGAAAAAACAATTATTCAATTTTGTTGTAGCTCCATAAAATTTGAACATTCAGTTTGAGATAAGATACGATCTTGGAAAGTGGAAACGAGTTGTTGCAGGTCGCAATCATATTCAAGACTATTGGTGGTGTGTAGATGGATTATGCTCCTGGATCATGCTGCTTGCTGATGTTGTGGCCAGAATTCCATTCTCACAGAACGTATGCATCCACTCTTTCCAGTCATCTCAACAAGTATCAATGTACCCTTCTCATTTTAGTCTTAACCATATATTCTTCTTTTCTGCATGATTGATATCGTAACTGAAGTTCATAGAGTAATGTTTGTTTTTAGATTTATAGCATGAACTAAATTGCAATCAAGTTGAAATTATGGATGTCTTCGTACGGTAATATCTCGAACTTGTGGTCCTGGCTTTATGAAAGATGCTCTATGGCAGTAAGTACTCTTAGTGAACTTCACATTCCACTACAATATGCTTCACCATTGCTAGACAGACATACCAATGGTGTGTATTGGTCAAACTTTGGATAAGATGAAAGTCCTATCCTCTTTAGTTTTGAGCAATATGCATCAGTTCAAAATCTGATGTCATGTTATTTTGGGTATCTTTTCTGGTCTACATCATACTTTCTCACCTCTAACTCCTGAATTAGATTGGACTATATAATTCGTTCCATCGGATTCGGTCCATCTTCCGAATAGTAGTCCTATGTTCTTAACTAGAATGACGATGCTACTGATTACGAAACTTCAAGGCACGAGCACCGTAGGAAATGAGAATTGTAGTGCCGTGGTCCACTATAGTGTCGTACTAGTCTCTTAAATTTCGACGTCCCTTGCTAGTTTCGTCTGTCGATTTGTTGATCTTAATTTCAAACGTCATTTTGAAGTTTGATTTTCAGAGACTGGTTATTCAACTTTTAGTTGTTTGAAGTGATTTTTGTGCAGAAACTCTGTCATTTAGAAGATTGTAAACATTGTTGAGAAAAACAATCGATCCAAAAACTAAATTGTAGAGACAAATGGTTCATATGATTCTCTCTTTTTAAGTTTACCATGTAGACTCTAAAATCATAGGTAATTACCGGTGGCGGATCCAGAAAATAATATTACCCCCGCGCAATTTTTTTTATACTAGAAATAGCATGTATATCGCAATTTCATCGAGTCTTGGTAGGCCTGAAGTCATTTGGAAATGCATAATGCACACTTATTAATACCTCAGTTGTGAGGGTAACTAACATGTTTCAAGGCTGCTCATATATGAATGCTTAACAAAGAAACACACTTATCTTGAACACACTAACAATGTTTGATGTCATTGCATCCCATTAATATGTTTGTGCAAGAATGATGATGCTTTGTTATTCACTGAGATCACCATTTCATTCACTCTTCTTTTAGACATTTTATCAAAGGGGCATGTATGAAGCCAACTCTAATCTTCAAAAGGGCAGCAGCCAAGGTATCCATGGATATTCACCGAAGTTCGGATGGTCAGCACCCAAGGTATCCATGGACGTTCACCGAAATTCGGGGGGCTCACTTGACCCTCCTGCGCCCCTCAATGCATCCGCCACTGGTAATTACAGGCCTAGGCTTAGCTAAGTTGGCTAGAGCGGTGTGCTCATCCTTTTGCACTTGAGCTCGAATTCCCCACCTCGTTGTTCAGACTAATTTAGTGTAGAATATCGTTTTTATAAAAAAGAATTGAAATCAGAGATAATTATATTTTCAAATTTGCACCAACTTTTGCTTGACCTTGTGATGGTGGTTCTACAACAGAGTATTTTTACTTTTCATGGTTCTGTACAGCCTGCATAGCAGCAGTTTAATCCTGATGAAGAAAGACTTACTTTACAAATTTTATGGATGGGGATTCTCTCCGGATCCTCACATCTTAGCCGTTTATCGTACATCGTGCGGTCAGTTTTCATTAGGTACTCTTTGTGTTTAATTTTAAATAAAATAATTTAAAATAATTTCTAACTGTACGATGTACATGAACGAATAGAACGTGAGGATTCCTAAAATCCTCACAAAAAGCATTCAGATGGGATGCAAATCCAAATTTGATTTGTTGTAGAATTATTTTGTACACAAATTGTTGTGAGAAAGCACAATTTTCAATAATTTGAAGAAAGCGATAGAAAGAGAAATATGTGCATATATGATTCTTAAACTAAGATCGATGATGGTTTTGTATTATCCCTCTCTCTATTCATTGAATAGGACAAACTTGACTTATACCCCCACTAATCAAGTCTTAAACCAATAATATTCAAATCTTATAACGACAAGTAATCTCTTCCTTAATTATGATAAGATCCTAATGGAGAAAGACTTTTTTTTGGTTTAATGTTTTCACCTAACCTCAGCAACATGAAAGCTCCACATTCACATGCATTCTCTTTTTCCAACTTTGTTCTTGTTAAGCGTTTCTTAATTTGGAAGCAAAATGAAAGCTTTTCAATATTTTAATGCCAAAATGGTTAAAGAATGAGGCATTTTAACACAACTATATGGACACCCCAACTGATTTGCAGCAAATGGCAGAAACCCAAACTTATACTTTCATTTCTATCCCATGATGACCAAAACACCCTTTTTCGTTTTGTACACATTTCTGTTTAATCTTGTTCGTTGTTTTCATTTGAAATATTTAATCTGATGACAAGAAATAAAAAAGACTGTATGGGAGAAGAAAAAGTATGTGTTGTGATTGATTTGTTTTGTGCATTCTCCTTCCACCTTTTTCCTTCACCGTTCACATTATCTATGTCGTAGGATGATCGAATATGTTTATTCTGTAGGTAAAATCTGTCGAGAATCAGTTATTGCAAAAGTTCATCCACACTGAGTTTGTTTTATTTTACAACTGATTTGGTTGATTTCTTAGGTAGAGATGATCTTTAATGTATTGATCTGAAAGAGAGATGGTTTAGAACATTAAACTGCGATATGTGGTGATATCATAATGAGAAAAGAAACCTAGCATAGCCAACTTTACATTTCATTTTTCAAAGCTATGTGACATCTTGTCTTCCTATCAAAACCCTTTGTTAATCAGAGATTTCAATGACAGTTAACTGTCACAGTGAACAAATTTCAATCTCTTTTACATGTTAATTCTAGGATAATCATGGTGTATTATGACTAATATGATATAGTAAACATCAAATCGATCTGGACCCACAAATTAGAAGGGGCCTAATTATGGAAGATAATTTGTAGCTAAGAAATCAAGGCAATCAACATTTTCCGACAATTTTTTTTTAACAAACGGTAGTATCTACATTAAAAGGGTGGGAGAGTGGGTTAAGCCTTACAATGGCTTGTCATAATAATGTGGTTCAACTTTTCCTTTGGCGAGAGTCGAACCTAAAACCTCTCACTTACAAGTAAAGAGGAATATATCATTAGACCGTAGTACTAAGTAGCAGATTTGCCAACAATTTAATATTGAGGAAAAAAATTCATGGGGTAGGAAGGGTAGCTATTAGATGGGATGATTAATCATTATTGTGTGTCTTTCACATGGCTTGTTACATTACACCAGCCTCTTTGATCCCAATAGCAATGGCAATAGAGATTGTCTATTACTTCAACTGCAGGTGGGTCAAAAACCATGTCATTTAAACCATTATGTCAAATTAAAAGTAGTAGGAAATGACAATCACAAGATTCCAAAATGTTGCACGTTTTGTGGACCTTATGGACAATAGTTTAAAATAGACAGATGACATAACATCAAAAAATCAAATACTAAGCATATTTTTTATAATAAAAGATAGAGTTAGTGAGTTAAATAGTTAGTTGTTAGGAGAGAGAAAATTGATAGAGATCCAATCCGCACCATAATGCAAAAGCATAGTTACTTTCCGCCACTACATTAAAGCGACATCTTCAAGTATTAAATAGATTTGAGAGTAGATAAGTTGATTAGAGTACACTCACGTACTCAAGTTTCGTTGCATTATAGTTTATGTTATATTAGAATATAGCTCTAGTGTTCTATTTTTTCTAACATCCATTTAACCACGAGCTGGTAGTCCAATGGTAAATGGCGGAGTGCGAGGTTTCCTTTAAACTAAAAACGAGAGGTCTCGGGTTCGAAACCCGCTACTGGTGTGGAAGCCAGACTTGTGGCCAAGAGGAGGCTAAAATGACTCTGTGAGTCTTCCCGACCCCCGAAAGGGGTGGATAACCGTGGCTTGCCACCAATTGTCCTTCTTTTTAAAAAAAAAAAAAAAAAAACAATACATGCATTTACTTAATACATTCATTATTTAACAATTAAATATATATAAAAAATGAAATGCATGTGCCGCAGCAAAGTTCCAAATGTTTTATAACTATAGGAATTTTTGGAGCATTTATTTGCATTCACGCCCTTTTCAATTCCTGCATTTGGCACTTCTCTTTAAACAGGTGCAAAATTTATGCTGACGCTTGTTGATCTTTTTTTTTTTTTTTACAAATGATAACGTTAGTGGGTTAAATAATGTATATGCATGGTTTTCACTACTGTGATAAAGCATCATTTACAAGTATTAAGTAGATTGATTAGAGGAGTATGCTCGCGTACTCAAGTTTCATTATATTATAGTTTATATAATATTAGAATGTAGCTCTAATGATTATGAGTATTTGTCTAACATGCTAGTTTTGTGTTCTATTTTTTCTTCCCAGGTGCCAATAGTAGAGAAGAAAATATCAAAAAAATACTAGCTATAGTACATGCATTTACTTAATACATTCATCATTTAACGGTCAAAAAAATAAAAAATAAAAAATCATATATCGTACCAAAGTCCCAATATTTTTTTATAATAATAGGAATTTTAGGAGCATTAATTTGCAGTTAATCCCTTTTCAAGTCCTGCATTTAGCACTTTAAAACAAAAAGAGAAAACTGAACGAGTAAAATTCCTTAACGGCTAAACTAAAGTACTGAGAACCCAATTAAAAGAAGAGCAATTTGCTGGCGTTAAATGGGGAATTAAATTCCCAAATTAAGTAGCAAGATTGGTCTTTGAGTTATTGGTACACATCACCATTCTAACTCAAATTTCCAGGTTCTCGAGTTGCATTCAGTCTCTATTTTGTGGGAGAAAGTCGTGACGATCTTGAATTAAAGAAAAAAAAAAACTACGACATATGGAATTGGGATATTCAAAGCCAAGAATTTCAAAACTTCTCTGAAAATGTCAACTATACCTAAAAGAAATGTGTACAAAAGTTGCAACATATACATGAAACTCAAAGAGCGAGGAAGCCTGAAATTGATCAGTTAAAAGGGATGGCTTTAAATTTAAAAAAAAAGAAGAGAAAAAGATAAATTGAGAAAGCGTTTAGAGCTTGAGGGACAAGTCAAGCTTCTGCAACTCATCTTGTTTAGCATTAAAATGGCCAGCCGCACTATTACTCCACCACAACCCTCCAATTCCTTCCACCGCCGGAGAAAACTTCCGACCATTAGTACTATAGGAAAACTTTCCAACGCCACCACTCGATGGTGAGGAGGAGGAACTTACGCCGCCCTGCACATGAAAAACATTGTTGGGTGGAACAAGCCGCCCGATCGCATGTTGATGATCGATAGGCCGTCTAAACCACCCATAGTTACCATTATTATTCCCACCAAAGGTGTTTGATTGGTAACAAGGCTTGTGAATTGTGGAATGCACTTGAATACCAAGTGACCTATTATCGAAGGAGCCATGCAAGGGGAGAGAAGCCATGCTGGAGAATCTGTGTGAAGAGAGTAAACTTGGAAGCCTCATCAAGGCATCTTCTGCTGCTGCAGTACAATTACTCTTGTGCCCTTTTTTGGAAAGTGTTCTTTCTCTCTTATGAGCATTTTGGTGCCCTCCGAGCGCTTGTGAACTGTAAAATTTTCTCTGGCAATAATTGCAGGAGAAAACCCTTGGCTCGAAATCAGTAGTAGCAGTAGTAGTAGTAGCACCTTTGGGACTGGAAGTCTCTGATGAAGAGTTTCCTGATGTGTTGTTTGAATCAAAACAGTTGATGAGGTTGAGTTCCGGCTTCGACCCATGATCAGATTCCTTGTTTGAGAGGCTTAGATCCAATGCAAGATTACGGATTTGATCTTGAGGGTGTCCTTGGTGATGATCTTGTACAGATGGTTGCTTTTCTGCACTTGGGGTTTCCATATTTGAGCCTTTGAGTAGGTTTGGTGGTAGTGGTGCCTCTGAGGGTGGGAAAATGCTTGAGTTTTCAGAGAGGGATGGATCAGATGCATGGGGCTTCATGAGGAAAAGATGTGAGAATTTTCTCCTTCTGGGGTGATGAGATTTGAGGAGTCTAATATTATTGAGAAGAATATGTTTTGATATGATAGTAATAAATGCGGTGTCCTACTCCTATGTATAGAAGGATAGACCACTGTTTTACAGTTAAAAGGTCTCAATGTAGCAAGACTTAAGGAATAAGAAAGTACTATTGAGAGAGAGAGGGTCCTATGAAGTATTTTGATTGAAACTAATGAGAAACATCCATGTAGCTCTTTTTTCTTGCACGTACCCTCTCTAATAAATGTTTCTATTAACTTTTTGTTTGTCTAATTTCCACTCTTGTCTCATTAACATTTCTTGGTTTTAGGGGTTTAACCTTTTCTAGGTATACACTATGCACTCATGGATATAAACTAGAGATCCAACAAGTAATCTTTTTTAGTTTCCTGAATTATGCAAGTGTAGATTGGATGATTTATTAGTTCTATAAAATTCAATGTAAATTAAAAATGAAAATGAATTGATTCACTGTTCATAAGCACAATATAATTCCAATTTTTTCCCGCTTAGTTTCTTTTATTTTATTTCTGCCACAAATGAAAATGGCCCTTGGAATCACACTCACATGTCACTATGGATCCACCTTTTCGTTCCTGTTCCATTTCTAGACCCGGCAGTTTCTGACACGACACGAAAACGACACGAAAATAACAAGTTTTGGGTCAACACGATAACTAATCGGGTCATTATCGGGTGACCCGTTAAGAATCCGTTAATAACGGGTTCTTAACGGGTATACACGCGGGTAACACGTGGGTAACCCGTTTCGACCCATTAAGAAAAAAATTATTTTGATAATTTTAAAGTTTAATTACTAAAAGATTTATTATAAAATAAAATAGCCATATTAATATATACAATATATTCTATATTAAATATATAGTTTTGTATTATTATTCTATATAAGTTTAAAAAAAAACTTTTAGTTATTATTTATTTTTATTATGAGAGTTCCTTATTATCATTACTAGGATAAATTTTACTTAACATGTTGTTGTCCAAAATTAAAATAAACTAGTATAGTATTTGTATAGGCAAGAACTAAGAAGATATACATACAAGTATGAAAAATGTGAAAGAATATGTAAACACTCGTGATTCATCATTATTTCTCCACGAGTAGATAATGGTTACACTTACACTATTGTTTAGATTTTTAAAATCCTCCAAACCCTCATGACTAATGTTTTTTATTTGAGGGTAAAATTAATAATAATTATTGTAGAAGTGTAAAAAAATATACAATCACTCATAGTGACAAGCTTTACAACTTTCATGAAGGGGTCAGCTTCGAAATCCAACACTATAATCCATAAACCTTAAATTTATATTTAACCGTCGATTGTCATTTACGCTTTATTCTTCTTATTGAATTTCATTTTTTAAATTTTCTTGTTTGAAAACATGATCATCTGGCAGATGTAAGAAGATGAACGGTTCAGATCTTTGATATCACATTTCGATATTTACGATTAACTGAAACATGAGTCGACGTCATATAGTTTGTAGAAACTTTATAAACATCAAGCAATATTTTCACTAACTGTAAAACTATGAATATAATATCAACGATCCAAACCGTTCATCTTCCTGCATCCTCTAACGGGTCGGGTCATATTACCTGTTAATATTATCGAGTTGATTTCGGGTAGGGACATTTTACCCGTTTATTTTAACGGGTGTTACACGACACGACCTGTTAAGATATCGGGTATGACACAAAAACGACACGAACACAGAAAACACGACACGAATGCCAGGTTTATCCATTTCCATTCTAACATAAAAGCTTCTTCATTCATTGTTATGTTTACTATACAAATATTTTACTTACCAGTAAAATGCAGCTGATATATGTGGTAGCAAAAATTTGTTGTCCTCTGCCTTGGCGAATTTGTACCTGCAAAACAAACAAATACCTTTGATCAAAGATCAAACCCACACGCGCCCACAAGAGAGGTGTGACATCCCACATCACTCAGGGGAGTGATCCTTAAATGTATATTCCCATCCCTACCTAGCACGAGGCATTTTGGGAGCCCACTGGCTTCGGGTTCCGTAGGAACTCCGAAGTTAAGCGAGAAGGGGGCCAGAGCATTCCCAGGATGGGTGACCTACTGGGAAGTTGCTCGTGAGTTCCCAGAAACAAAACCGTGAGGGTGTGGTCGGGGCCCAAAGCGGACAATATCGTGCTACGGTGGTGGAGCGGGCCCGGGAAGTGGTCCGCCCCGGGCCGGGATGTGACAAGAGGGGTGTTTGGCCAATTGATCTCTGATGCCTAAGTCAGTTTTTTTTGAAAAGAGAGAGAGCTTAAGGCTTGATTATGTAGCAAAAGCTTACTAGAAATTGGTGGAGTATGTGGTATTTATAGAGCTAGGGCCGCCACATATGTAGGGTTTGCCTTGACATGTGTCGACGTCCGATTGGTCAAGGTGAGTCTTCCGTTGGACGAATGAGAAAGAATTATTCTGAAGACTTTATTTTATAAATAATATCTTGGGACTATTTAGTAATATCCTTGATTGGATATGATTGTGATTCCTTTCTTGATGGAGTTGACCTTCACTAGGAAGCATAAAGATAAGATTTATTAATTAATCATATCGTTAATACCTTTGACTTTCCTCCTTGTCATGGGCATGAGAACTTGATGAGGTTGTAGTCAGTTGCTTAGGCCTTTAAGGATGTTGAAATGCACGTGGATTAAATGTGGGACTCGCCAATTTAATAAAGGCATTCTCGTCTTTCGTAGGTAAAAAGTTCATGTGTCGGCTCCAGGATTTTTTAGATTATTTTTTGCTCCACAAGTGCCCCCACACACACTGTGTTGCCCATAAGAAAGGGCAGGAGGTGTAAAAATCCCAATTTGAGTGGTTAAGCCAAAAAGTTGTTTCTTGATATGCCTTAGATTCCGAGCTTTGACTTGAAGTTAAAGTCTTCTAGGAAAGGGAAACCAACTGCCTGTAGAACTTATTTAACTCTACCTTAAGTAGAGAACTAAATAAATGTAGAGAACAATCATACTCCCAACAAGAAAAAGAGAAAACTAGAGGAAATTGTACCTCATCCCCTAGTCTTCGTCTTTGCTTGCCCCGCGAATAGTTGATCGTCATTGTCTTCTCGTCCGTGCCGCACCAAGGGTAAGAAAAAATGAACAACATTTCTCTTTCTTCTTTTTTTATTTTTATTTTTATTTTCCTGTTGCTGGACTAGAGTTGTATGGCTGCTGGCATGGCTCGGCACGGAGTCGAGGAGGTGGATGGTGCAGCTGGAGCTATAGTGTTTAAAAGAGGTCAACTCAGTTAGAGCCAAGGTGCTGATGGTGGGGCTCAATGCGCGGCTGGTGTTGCCCAAATGTTGGAGGGAGAGTGTTGTGTTGGGCCTCAGTGCGTTGAGCTTGCCCGACACATTTTCTTTTTTTTTTGAACAAACGATATTATCTACACTAAGGGGAATGGGGTGGGCTAGATGGGCTACCAATAATGTGGTTCAAATTCGCCTTTGGCGAGAATCGAACCTAGGACTTCTCACTTACTAGCTCGCTTGACACACTTGAAAGAATGAGAGATACGACGATGTTGGGCCTTTATTGAATTAGGCAGATATAGGAAAGTGGTGTGGGCGTGGGCTAGGCGTGGGTTGGGCCTGTCGCCGGGGCTTAGCTGACCTGCTGGAGAGGCAGACTACTGATGCTGCCTTGCGTCGTGGGGTGCTGAGTTGTGGCTTGACATTACATGTTTTTTTTATATCTCCCTCGAGTAGTCTTCTGAGTATTTCTCTGGTATTTTTGTGCATGACTTTTTTAATATTCCTTTATACAGCTGCAAGAGTGATGAATATCCTTCACCCAAGTATCGTCAGGGTGGGTCTTCTAGTAAAGTTGCCTACTTTAAGGCTGCTTTTGTTAAGATAGGTTCTGAGGAGTTGTTCCAAGACTTCCTTGAGACGTCCAAGCATGCAATCCCCTCCGAAGTTCGTATGAAATAAGTGAAGGAAACAGTCATGAATCGTATGTTTAGGCTACAAAGGTAGGAAAGAGAGCCATCAAGTTCCATCTATACTACTTCACGCTCGAATTCGCCTTTCATATGTCATGCTTCTTTCAAGAGGGGATATGCTCTATGAGATGTACACATGCTTACTGCTCCTCAAATGCAGTTTGTGTGGTAGTGGGGTTCTCGAACTTGAGCAAGTTCTTTGATCTAGGCTTGACCATTAACAAGTTATAGTACTTCTTCGAGATTGGCCACAAGGATGACATAAGGCAGCTGAGGTCTCGTCATAAGATTTTTGTATTCTTCGTGCAAGGGTGGTCATGAATGGGCTAGGGACACTCTAAAGGTCAGTAGAGAATGGGGGTCCGACTCTTCGCCTAAGTTGCATGTCCCAACTACATTCATTCGTCTGCTTGGAGTTTTTTTGTTGAGCTGCTCTTGACTACAAGTTACTGAATGTTTTTTTTTACTCTAACAGGCTTAATGACTTAAGTAAAATAAACTTAGCAAAACATTTCTTAAGGCATCTAAGTCTTTCCAAGAATATATAAGCACATTCCGCCTTACATTGAGCCTTTCAGCTATGCATTGCATTGCAAAGCATGAAAACTGTTGTAAGCATGCAATTAAGCCAAATCTAAGATAACTCCTGAAATCTTTGTCCAAAATAGCAGAATTGTATCAAACTCTGTTGTAAGGTAGGAATTGCAAAAAAACTTGAATAATCATTGGTATGCGAGGTCTTGAATAATCCATTCGCTACTTCATCCTGAATCCTCATTCAATGGGGGCGATGGGGCCTTTGGCTGCCTCCGGCAATTGTCTGCAGGTTTGTGCTACCCTTCTCGGTGGTTTGCTCTTTCGTGTTACAGTTATAGTACACATCGTTTGTCTCTAACTAGCGAGCGAGCTGCTCGTGATTACGTTTGGCGTTGAGTGCCAGTTGAGTTTGAGCTTCAGTGTCCTTGAGCTTCTTCATTTTCCATATGCTTCCTACTCTAGTGTGAGGTAGAAGGAATTCTATGCGAGCCAAGTTGCAAATAAACATTGTGCCTAGCTTCAGGTCTTGAGTGTTCATCAAAGCATGGACCCAATCGTGGAAGCGCACTCGCTTGCGAGCCTTTTAGGGACGGACACTTCTCAGTGTATAAGGCAAGAGAAAATGTTTTACTAGGGGCTGATGAGGGAGGCACGCTGCCTGAACGCCTAGTTCATGATGGGTTGAGTGGCTACTTGTCGGGAAGCCTTTGGAAAGAATTTTGTCATCATCTCCTGCCCTGCTTCACGAAACCTCATCAAGACTACGCTGCATTTAGATGTGCTTGAGGAGTTGACTAATCAGGGTGGACTATTGCGTGAAGGCACTGGTCAAGTTTACAACTTGCGGGGACATGTGTGAATCGCTTTTGGAATAGAGTGCATCTCTGTGAGCAATTTACGTGTACTGGACATTAGGCGCACAATTCTAGCCAAAACTGATTAAATCTGCATAAAAACAGGTCAAAACGAGAAAATGGGTCTCGAACTCTGAAAAACAGGTCTAGATCGCCGAAAAAAGGTCAAAAACGTCACCGCGTCAATTTCTAGTTTGCTGGTGGACTCGCTGGAAACGGGTCTGGTCTGGCGGCTAGTTGGTGGTTTAATTGAACTGATCTGGGTTCGGTTTGTTGAAGCTAGTCTGGGTCGCTGGGCAGATGACCTGTAGCTTTGCTGCTTTGCTAAGCCTGCATTGGCGCGCATTGGGCTTCTGGATTTTCGGCTCGCGTGCCTGGGCTTCTGGATCTTGCTCCTGGAAGCTCGGCTCATTCGTGGCTTGGCTACTATGAGGAAGCTCCTGCATGAATCTGTTTGTGGGCCTACGTGGATTTCTCATGTAGGCGCTGTGCATGCTTGCGTGCGTTGGGCCCTATTAGAACGGTTCTGAGTCTCCTGCCCTTGGGAGCTGCTGCATGTCCGCTTGAGCTTTATATTTAAGCTGCTACAATTGCAACTATGATTAGTTCAGGCTAGCACGGGCCGGACTTCTGATTGGCTGCAAAAAAAAGTTGTCGCAATGGATGCTTGGGCAACGATAGTGGCAGAGGGTGGTGGCAGTTGCTGCCGCTCTATTGACCAGTCTATTTCTAGGGATGTTGGACTGCATGTGGGAGTATTCGTGGGTCCTGCCTATTGAATGAGGGCATTTTTGTCATCTTTGGGAAAAAGTCCACTTGTTGTCTTAAAATATTTTGGATTTATTTTCGGCTCCACAAATATTTTCGCCTATATTACAAAAGAAATTAAAACCTAAAAGAAAAAAAGGAACTAGGATTATTTGTCAAAAATAATTTGTAATTAAAAACTCTAAATCATTTATCCATTTTGTTTAACACATCCTTCAAATTTATAGATTTAAGTTTTTTGGTTTTTCTTTTCTCATAAGTCATAACACCCTTAAATATTTCTTCTTTTATTTTTTAGTCAAACGAAATAGGAGTGGAACTTTCCTAAGTCCCTTGCCGAGGTCTTAAACATTGAGTCCAAACGAAAAATCAGAGATCCTCTAATAAGACCTAACTTAGAAACCAAAAGTCAATGAAATGTTGTCACGCTGGTAATTAGCTAAAGCTAGAAGAAAGAGTTTATCGTTATGCTATGTAGGGGTGGAAAAAATTCTCAAAATTCCCAAAAATCCCAAACCAAACCAAAAAAATGCCGATCCCAAACCAAAAATGTCCCAAACCGATTTTCCCAAAATTTCGGTATTCCCATACCGAAAAAATACCGAAATTTCGGTACGGGAATCGGGATTGTCTTCCCAATATTTCGGTATTCCCATACCGAACCGAAAATATATATTTTTAATTATTTTATATATATATATATATATATATATATATATATATTTACACATATATATTATTTTTTTAATTATAGTTAGAGTTAATTTGAACTGTTGGATTGTTTCATATTAATCTATGCCGTCCATTACTTGTTAGGCTTTCTTCCCGTCGAGTTCGATTTCATTTCTTTCTCACTCAGTCTCTCAGCTCAGAGCCACCGAGAGAGCCCTCTTTTGAGTCTTCTCATCTTTGTCTCGACTCTCAAAACCAACTTTGGCCAGTCACCGGCCCACCACCACACGGATCCACCGCTGTCTCTCTTCGACGATGGAGCCTTTCTTCACGACAGTGACGACACAGAGCCACAGCCATCGGTCTCTCTCTTGCGATTCTCTCTCTTAGGAGTCTCTCACGCGATTCTCTCTCTCAGATTCAGACACAGGTAAATAAATATGGGAATTAATTTAGGGTTTGAAATTTAATTTAGGGTTTGTGAAATTTAATTTACGAATTCTAGATTAAGTGTAGTTCGTCGTCGCCTTATCTCAATAAAATCGTCTCTTTGAGAGCTGGGTGGGTTTAGTTCGTGTCAGCTGATTCCTGCAAGGTGGAAGAAAACCCAGAAACGCAAAAACCCAAATCTTATCTCATCAATCAGGTACATGCAAATTTTCGATTTTTTTTATTCAGAATTTTTGTTTTGGGTATTTGAATGAAATGGGAAAGATGGGATTTTTGGAATGTGTAGTGACGGAGAACAGCTGAAACACGGCCAACGGCGAGATATGGAGGTCGTTTTGCAGAAGAAAGACGTTGTTGATTGGGCTTACAGAGGCGAAGGGGTTACTAATCTTGTTCTTGCTTACACCGGATCCTCCCCCACTTTTGTATGTTTCACTCTGCCCTGAGCTTCAATCCTGCATTTTAATTTTTAATTTTATTTTTAAGGAAAAAGTTGAAAATTTGTAGTAGTTTGTGAAGGGAGTTGGAATTGGGTAATGATTGTTCTTATTGTCATGCTTGGGAAATTTTGTGTGTTTCTGTATGTAGATTGGTAAAGTAATGCGGTTGCAGAAAGCTCGAATTAATGGGTCAAAGGCCTCGAACAGTCCCACGACATTGACCGCCCACAAACTTTATTTATGGAAAGAGGCATGGATGACATTGTAGCTACCTCTAACAAAGAACTTGCCAGCCAACTCTATGTGAAGCACATCATGAGCCCTTTATTGGGTTCTGCGTACGTTGATGCTAGGGTATGTGAAAACTTGAGTTTATACATGTACAAATGAATAATGTTTGTTGAACGGAAGCTATGTCAATGTTTTGTCTTCCTTTCCTGGATAATTATGCATGAAAGCTTTAAAACTATGTCAATATAGTTTGTATATTTAGTTTTTCTTTGAACTTGTGCATGAATGTTTTAAGAGTTTCATATATTATTGTTCTATAACCTTCAAGTTGAATTTTGGCAGATGCGTGTCCCTGTTTCCAGGGAATTCTTGGAGTCAGTTGAGAAGAACGTAATTAGTCAGCGTCCTGCTTCTCGAGTTGATGCCACTAAAGTTGGCACACAAAGTGATAATGTGCTTCTCATGTCTGATCATTCTCTTTTTCCTCGTGGTAATTAGCATCTCCCTGTGATTTACAACTTTTACATTTAGAACTCACTGTTCTGCACTTGTTTGTCAATCTTAGCAATTCGGGTTAACAAGGTATTCTGTGTGATGGTTTAATTTAGCTCCAAAGTCGGATGGTTTATTTAGCCTATTATCCAGGTTTTCTTTTGCATGCATGTCTTCCTTGCTTCCACTTGAAATTGTCACTTTACTTTTAGATTTCGCGGATAGAGTATAGGTTAATATAACACCTGGCACCTACACTATAACTCAGAAAAGCAGGAAGAGAAACCTGGAGATAGCATTCTGCTTAGCATTATAGGAAATTTGTATCTTATTCAATGTAGACACATCCATCTATTTAAATATTGTCTTGTGGCATATATGATAAGAAATTTGCGTTTTTTTATTGTTTGTTTTAAGTGATGGCTTATTCTGCTTTGTTCTTTTCAGTTACTCAAGGAGTTGAACCCTCTATATTTGTTGCATGCATTTGTAGTAGAATAGACAGATTGGCTATTGTGAGTAGGGGATATATGCAAGGATTTTGGTTTGATTTTATTTCTACACATAATGATTTGATGATCACTGCACAGCCAAGTTATTATAGCCCAGCCAAATTTTGATCACTGCACAGCCAAGATATGCAGTGCAGATTGGGTATTCTGCACATTGCACAGCCAAGTTATTAACATTATAGCCCAAAAGCCCAAAAATATTTCGGGATTCCCGAATGTCCCGAAATAGCGAAACTATTTCGGGATTCTCGAAAATTGGGATTCCCGAAAATTTGGTTTGGGATTGGTATTGAAATTGGGATTCCCGAAAATTTCGGTTTGGGAATCGGGACAAAGGTTTCGGTATGGGATCCCATACCGAACCACCCCTAATGCTATGACATGGGGATGGCGACGAGTGGCCGACAGGTACGATGGAGCAGCAGAAGTTGATATGAAGACCTCCTAATTGCTCTCATTGTTTATATATATAAGCATTATTATCACTCAGTAGTGTATAGTGATAGGATTTTTACCAACTGCAAAAATAGGGATAAAAATACTTAAAATACTTGCAAAAGTACAAAGTAATAATAGTTTAGATAGCTCTAGTAAGGTCGTTCTTCATAGGGATTGAATGAATAATTTGTATCAAACCAAATCTTAATTAATTATTTAAAACAAAGTTTGAGAAAAAATTGATTTTGTGATTTAAAATAGGAAAAATTAGGTTCTCATCCCTATTTTTCATACTCCATTGATTAAAACCTTATTTGTTCACATCCCGGCCCCGGGCAGATCACTTCCCGGGCCCGCTCCACCACCGTAGCACGATATTGTCCGCTTTGGGCCCCGACCACGCCCTCACGGTTTTGTTTCTGGGAACTCACGAGCAACTTCCCAGTGGGTCACCCATTCTCGCTTAACTTTGGAGTTCCGATGGAACCCGAAGTCAGTGAGCTCCCAAAAGGCCTCGTGCTAAATAGGGATGGGAATATACATTTAAAGATCACTCCCCTGGGCGATGTGGGATGTCACATTATTCATTTTCAATTTCTTATCAAGGTCTTTAGATTTTAATAAACGTCATTAATTATTTCAATAATAATTTTTTTTATATCTAAATATATTTATTTAGTGTTAGAAAAGTTACATTTGGTATATTTTTGTTTATGGTTAAATTTTTTATCATCTATTTTTATTTTTAGTTTGTACCAATTTTTATTTTGCAACCCCTATTTTTAATTTGTACCAATTTTCTTTTCAGTTTTAATTTTTACCCATATATTAATTCCCTTTTGTACCCATATTTTTTAAACTTTTATTAGTATTTGTACCCATATATTTTTTTTACCCATTTTTTATTTTGCTAAATGTACCCATGCTAATTATATATATTTATTTTATGTTTTAAAATATATCAATAGTTATTTTTTAAAATATGTTAATAATTATGTGGGTACATTATTATTATTATTTTTTTTACTATAATTTTTGTGAAGAATAAGATTACTCTAAAATTAATTTTTAGCTATTTATTATATTTTAAAAATATTATTTTTCTTTTTTGTCAAAATTTTAAAAATATTATTTGAATTTGTTTAAATTTCATAATATGTGGGACATTAAATGCATAAATGCATGTTAAATCTCTTAAATGAGGCTAAGGACCTAGATCAAAATATTTAAACAAACAAGATTTCAGTCTAACAATTAGGTTTATTAGGGATCGGAACCAAAATGACCCTTTAAAATAATAAAAGCGAATTTAATAGAAATAATTAAATAAACCGGCAAAATAAAATAAATTAAAAAAAAACTGTTTTTGAAAATTAAATTGTAAAAACACTAGGGTTCTGTCGTCACCGTAACAATCATTTGTAGATCTTTCAATTACTTATGACTTACACATGCATATTTTGAAGGTTAGGTTTTCCTAATGTATGCCTACTTGGACCCCCAACATAGAGCGTATATCAAGCATGCAATCCGTCTGTGGTATTCAGATCAAATCTAAACATGCATGACTCATTAAATTTTGTGAAAACCCTCTAAAAACCATGCAACCCTTAGGACATGGTATTCATCCTAAGTGAACTTGCACATATTAACCACAAGAAGCCTTCGTCAATTTCAAGGACAGACCTCCGACCAAAATTGCATCAAATTACTTTTCTAAATATCCTAATGGTGATCAAGCATCAAGACAATTAGATAGTTTAAACTGGTGATTAATAATTCAAACCTGCATGCATAGTATCATAAGTAAATTGAAAAGAAACTACATATTCTTGCTAAGGCTCGTGGCCTCACCCTAACAAAAAGAAATTAGTTACGAACAATCATAAAACAAAATATTATTCAAAATATGGATAGAAAACACCTTGAAAGAAGAATACAAATCCTCAAAGCCTAGCTAAGTTCTCCAAATTGATGCGTTCTCCCCCAAAAACCCTAATGGCTAAATAGCCTTATTTATACTACTACAAAATAAAATCCTTACTAGAAAAAGTGTTCTAAAAAGTAGGAAACATAATAGAATAAGATAACTACGAAATGGAGTAGGATTGTCTCCCCTCATAATCTCCTTCCCTTTCCCCCTTTCCTATTTGAATGGTTATGGTTAAGCCACGTCAACGTTTTTTGTTATTTTTTTAATAGCCAGAAGAAGACAAAAAGCAATTTGTGAGAGGAAGGGAGAGAAGAGATGGGAATAGGAGGGGAGAGAATTCTACTCCATAGGAAATACATTCATATTCTAACTTTGGAAAATCTGCCCAGCCACAAAGAATCCCATGTTTCTGGATCTTCAGGGCTCCAAAATAGGCCCAAAACAACTCGAATTAAGGCTTGAGATGTCCCGAACATAATTGTAGAAGGCCTTAAACCCAAAAGACATCATCTTGGACGCCAAAAAGCCCAAAACGTCACTTTGACAGCATTGCACGCTGCTCTTTTATTTCATCACCATAAATAAACCACTTGGTAGAAAAATCTAACACTTTGACACGAACTAACTAAGAGACACGAACATCCTCCAATTAAAATCACTCCAAAAATTGTCCGTTTGGTCACTTTTTGCTCAAAAGGAAGTCGAATGCCCTACATTGGAAATATAATTCAAAGTATCAAAATATCACCAAAATAATTAATAAATTACTACTAAAATTGGGAAAAATATATAATATGAAATAAACTCATCATATAGCATTCATCAACGGTTGTGACAGCCCGTCCTGAAAATTTTGTGCGGTGAATGTGAAGTGACGTTTATTCCCTTGGACATTAAGTTGTATTATTGGTTAAACTTGGTTTTGGGGCCAATTAAAGGAAGTCCTAATTGTTTGGAACCAATTAGGATTAGATTTTATGTATTTTAGGTTATAGACCAATCCAAAACCACATACTCATTCTCTCTCCTCTCCCATGCTCTCTCTCTCTCCCAGACTCTCTCTCTCTCTCTCTCATTCGTACAGACAACACCAAAGTCCTTGGAAACGTGACAGATCGAAGGTGTGAAGCACACCATCATGATTGTGAGGTACATACGAGTCGATTGGTACGAGTTTCAGGTAAGAAAACTGTCGAAAAACCGTTGAAAACTCGAGCTCCGAGTTAAGCACTATTCATGAACTTTTGAATGGTTGTGTTTTAGGACAATCCAAGCTTATAGCGAGCTCTAGGAAGTCCCCATGAAGCTCGGTGTACTTCGTTGACTCGGTTTTGACGTCGGGATCACGAGGTTCGAAGGTGGCCGATTTTGGTAGGAATTTCCCGACAAGTTTTCGAGGGATTTGAAGCTCCAAAGAGGTATAACCTTCTTCCTCTCGTGATTTGTGGCAATTTGGTGAAAATTTCATGGAAAATAGTGCAAAAACGAGCGAGAAAATGGCAGTTGCAGGTCTGCCCAGAATCTGACGCCGGTGGCACTGTTCCGGCGTTTGGAGGTTAAAGGTGATGCGCGTGGTGCTGTGCCCCTGCCGGCGCATGAGGGCGCGTGAGACCTCAAAATTTTTTTCTAAAATTATGTGTGTGTTAGTGACGTCGTGTAAGTCACGTTGGTATATTCAAATACCAAAATTTAGCAATGTATGAGAAGTTATTTCTAAGGTTTCGATTATGTGCGTTAATTAACGTTATTTCAGTTACTTCTCATATAGGCGAGACCTATCCGGAGGACGAGCCTAGCCAGGCTAGGCACGGGGGTTACGACCCGGCTACTTATCAGTGAGTGGGCTTTTGTTTTCCGTATATGCCTATATACTTGCTTTTCCCAGAAAATGAATTTAAAGAATTATACAATTTGAAATGCCATGCAAAGTATCTATTTATTTTATTTATGCATTAGTGATTGCATATAAAAATGATGGTGCTGCGGACCCACAGGTAAGTGACAGGTAAGTTTATATACTGGTTATAATGAGAATGAATTATGTGATGTGATGTGATTAGAGCTCATAAACCTGCACCTTGATATTAGTGCTCCCGCCCAGAATTAGGGGCATAGTCTTTCACGTGATGTTCACCTCCCGCACCGCTTGCTCGCCTTGGATCCAAGTTAGGTGCACAGTCATGTCGTATAGACCACTATAAGTGGG
This sequence comes from Heteromeles arbutifolia, assembly GCA_024362995.1. NCBI lineage: Eukaryota > Viridiplantae > Streptophyta > Magnoliopsida > Rosales > Rosaceae > Heteromeles > Heteromeles arbutifolia. Next base: position 24,772,220 of record JANCRC010000012.1, read on the forward strand.
TTCGACTCGTAGGTGACCCGCGAATCATTTGCACAGTCTTCACGTGATTATAGCACTAGAGCATATTATTCTATATACAGTGATGTTGTGCAAACCACTAGAGGTTGTATTGATTTGTGTGCAGGATATAAGATATGATTGAGTTGATTATGAGCTATATGATATGATGAGATTGTTATGAGCTATATACAGCCGAGGGCTGAGTTAATTATCTGGTATTTAATCACATTCACAGAGTTATGATTTGACATTCAGTTATGATACTTTGGCATGGCATACATTCATACATACATATTTTTCAACAGAATTTCGAGATTTATATATATATGAGTATATACTTTATTTCTGGGAAATTATACAGGTTTTATGGAGAGGGGTTATAACTTTTGAGAGAAGAATGGTTTTGAAAAGAATTGTTTTTGCCTACTCACGCTTTCTGTTTTTCACCTCTCCAGGTATTACGTAGTGTTCGTTGGTGGCATACGAGGAGCTCATCGGACGTTCTGACAGAATTCAATTATGTAGGACCACCTTCGGGTGTTATCTTCATTTAGTACTTTCTGTTTGACTGCACGTAGACCATTTATGCTCTGGTTGTGTAAACCTTCTTAATTCTCACACTAGCACACTATCTTGTTTTGGGTTGCTGGTTGCATGATTTTAATTTGTTCGTATCTTTCTGATTAATCTTACTTCCGCACTGTGCACATGGTTACGTCACTCTCATGTGATGGCCAGCACGCCCCACTTTCAGGTCGGGGTGTGTCAGTTTGGTATCAGAGCATAGGTTTGGCAGTCCTGCATATCTTGTGAATATTCTAATTATCTTAGTGTTTCTGTCAGAACTATGCAACCTCGTAGAAAGCCACGTCGTTCAGCTGAACCTAATTTCCCTAACATAGCTCAGTTAGGGAAAGCTATAGCGAGTGCTATTCAGTCAGTTATTTACCCGCCACAGCGGATCCCTCTAGAGACGGTTCATAATTTGAAAATAACCACTTTTGTGGGGAATGAAGGGCCCGAGGGTTCAGAGAAATGGTTGATGCATATTGAGAAAACTTTTAGGCTGATGCAGAGTTAGGGGAGTCTATCTTCGAACAGATGGGTCGAGACAACTTCATGGTTTTTGGGTAAGGAACCAGCTTCATGGTGGGGACAGTTGGCCGATGAGTTACCCCATGAGGAATCTAAGGATTGGGAGGTATTTAAGCAATTATTCTATAAGAGATTTATTCCTCCTGCATACATTGATCGTAAGAAACAAGACTTTACTAGTTTAAGGCAGAAGAAGCTGTCAGCTAATGAGTACTACAGCAAATTTACTGATCCATCTCGTATTTATCCGAAAGTTGCTGCTAATCCGGTTGAGATGCTACGTTGTTTTAAATTGGGTATTAAGAAGAAATTGCGTACCATTGCGACTATGATTCCCTGTACCACTTATCATGAGTTTTATAAAGCTTTACTTCATATTGAGGATTTTGAGAATTTGCCCGGCGACAGCGAAGAAGAAGAGAAAAATGGGAATCAGAATAAGAATAAGGGTAAAGGTTATTTCCCACAGGGGCCTCGCCAAGCTCAGAACTTTAAGCGTAGTGGGGCTAGTTCTAGTTCTTCCAGTGGAGTTTTTTGTTCCATAGGTCAGAGAGGTGGTGGTAGGTTCTTCGAAGGTTCCAGATCCTAGAGGTAGGGGAATTCTGGTAGAGGAAATGCACCCTTGTGTCGTAGGTGCAATAATCGACATTTCGGGGAGTGTCGAAGAGGTAGCAGTAGTTGTTACACTTGTGGTCAGGAGGGACATCTAGCTAAGTTTTGTCCTCAAGGCCAGCAGAAGCCTCAGCAGTCTCCTTTACCACCGCCAGCTCCAGCTCAGCAGTTTTCAGGACAGGGTGGCTAAACCCAAACGGGTCGTGGTGGTGCATACCACTATCAGGGGGATCCCGTTCCTTATTCTTCAGGACAGTACCAGTACCCCCAGGATCCCTATCAGCAAGGCAGTTATGGACATTATTTAGGAGGATATACGCCTCCACAGCAGTACTCTGGAGGATATATGCCTCAACAGCAGTATTCAGTTGGTGGATCGCAGTGGCATTCCGGAGGACAGCCTCAGCAGGTTGATGCTGCTACCAGTGGAGTTGGGTCTTCGAGGCAGTATAGTTAATCAGGACAGAGGCGTAATTCTCAGGGGTGAGGAGTTCACGCCAACAGAGGCAAAGGAAGACAGCAGACCCAGGGACGTATCAACAACTTTTTGCTGCAGGATGTTCAGAATAATCCGGACTTGATATGGGTACGTTAAATATTCTTGGTCATTATGCTAAAGTGTTTATTGACTGTGGTGCTACTCATTCGGTAATTTCTCATACGTTTGCTTAATTAACACAACCTCAATCTTTACCTCTTGGGTATGAGTTGGAGTTTGCAATGCCCAGGGGGGAGAAATGTTATGTAGATTATGTGTATCCAAGTTGTCCCATATTAGTGGAGAATATGGTTATGCCTGCTAACCTCACTCTGCTAGACATTGTCGATTTTGACGTTATCTTAGGCACATATTGGTTTCATTACAATCGTGCCAAGATTAATTGTTACGGGAAATCAGTGACCTTCCATCGTCCTGGATTACCTGAAGTTATTTTCGTGGGCGAACTTAGTGCAGTCAGGCATGGAGTTATTTTAGCTGTGAGAGCCAAAGAGTTACTAAAGAAAGGTTGTCAAGGGTACTTGGCTCATGTGGTATTAAATGATGATGCTCATGTTAGTGTGGAGAATGTCAAGGTTGTCAGACACTTTTCTGACGTTTTCCCTGATGATTTACCTGGACTGCAGCCAGATCGCGATGTGGAGTTCGCCACTGATTTACTTCCAGGTGCTGGTCCTATTTCTTTAACTCTTTATCGTATGGCTTCTGCTGAGTTAAGAGAATTGAAGACTCAGTTACATGAATTGGTTGATAAAGGTTTCATTCAGCCTAGTTCTTCACCTTGGGGAGCCCCAGTCTTGTTTGTTCAGAAGAAAGACGGTACTTTGAGGCTTTGCATCGATTACAGGCAATTGAATCGGATGACGATTAAATATCGTTATCCCTTGCCTCGTATTGACGATCTTTTTTATCAACTCCGAGGTGCCTGCGTATTTTCTAAGATTGATCTAAGGTCTGGTTATTATCAGTTGAAGATCAGGAGCGACGATTTTCCTAAAACTGCTTTCAAGACTTGTTATGGTCATTATGAGTTTCTCGTGATGCCATTTAGATTGACGAATGCACCAGCAGCTTTCATGGGTTTGATGAATAAGGTGTTTCAGCAGTATTTGGATACATTCGTCATTGTCTTCATTGATGACATTCTGGTGTATTCTAAGTCGAAGGCAGACCATGTTCGACATCTTACTTTGGTGTTGAAGAAGCTGAGGGAACACTGATTGTATGCTAAGTTCAGTAAGTGCGAATTCTGGTTAGATCAAGTTGCTTTCTTGGGGCATGTTGTTTCAGCTCAGGGTATTCAGGTAGACCCTCAGAAGATAGCAGCTATGGAGAATTGGGAGCAGCCACGAACCGTCACCGAGGTACGGAGTTTCCTTGGTTTAGCAGGTTATTATCGACGATTTGTTAAGGATTTCTCAGTTATGGCTTTAACACTAACGAGGTTGACCAGGAAGGAAGTTAAATTCGAGTGGGTTGATAATTGTGAACAGAGTTTCCAGCAGTTGAAGTATTATCTCACTCATGCTCATGTTTTGACTCTTTCTGATGATAGTGGTAACTTTGAGATTTACAGCGATACTTCTTTGAATGGCTTGGGATGCGTGTTGACGCAGCATGGTAGGGTAATTGTTTACGTTTCGCATCAGTTAAAGCCTCACGAGATGAATTACCCTACATATGACTTAGAGTTAGCAGCCATTATTTTCACTTTGAAGATCTGGAGACATTATCTTTATGGTGAAAAGTGTAAGATATTTACAGATCACAAGAGCCTTCAGTATCTTTTCACCCAGAATGAGTTGAATCTTAGGCAGCGAAGGTGGGTAGAATTGCTTAGTAACTACAATTGCACGATTGAGTATCACCCTGAACGTGCTAATGTAGTAGCTGATGCTTTGAGTAGGAAATCCCAAGGTCGGATCAGTGCTTTGTATGCTTCTCGTGTTCCTCTTCTTGTAAATTTGAGGTCTACTGGAGTGAAGCTTGAGTTAGAAAATTCGGAGGAAGAAGATCGAGAAAATGCCTTGCTTGCTAGTTTCCAAGTTAGGCCAATCTTAATTGATCGTATACTCGAGGCCCAGATTAGTGATGAAGAAACTCAAGAGCTTATTCGGTTAAGGAACCAAGAGAAAAAGAAAGACCTTCAAATTAGAGAAACAGACGGCATGCTTATGCAGGGAAAAAAGATGTACGTACCAGATATTGCAGAACTGAAGAAGGAAATTCTTGACGAAGCGCATATTTCAGCTTATGCGATGTATCCTAGAGGCACTCAAATGTATCATACCATTCGACCATTTTATTATTGGCCGGGTATGAAAAGAGAAATTGCTAAGTATGTAAGCATGTGTGTCGTATGCCAGCAGGTTAAAGTCGAAAGGAAGAAGCTGTTTGGTTTGTCACAGCCACTTCCCGTTCCTCAGTGGAAATGGGAAAATTTTACCATGGATTTTGTGTACAAACTTCCTCGTACACAAAACGGCTATAATGGAATCTGGGTGATTGTTGATCGGCTTACTAAGTCAGCGCATTTCATTCATGTGAGGGAAAAGTATTCTTTGAACCGGTTAGCCGAGTTGTTCTTCTCGAAGATTGTGAAGTGCTATGTCGTTCCAATTAGTATTGTTTCAGATCGCGATCCTCGATTCACTTCTAAGTTCTGGATAGTATTCCAGGAAGCTTTGGGTTCGAGGTTACTGTACAACATGACATATCATCCTCAGACAGACGGATAATCAGAGATGACGATTCAGACCTTGGAGGATATGCTAAGATCTTCGGTGTTGCAGTTTGGCGATGCTTGGCATAAGTGGTTGGATTTGATGGAGTTTGCCTACAACAACAGCTTTCACTCGAGTATTGGTATGGCGTCATTCGAGGCACTATATGGCAATCCTTGTCGTACACCTTTATGTTGGTCAGAGGTTGGCGAACGAGTTTTAGTGGGCCCTGAGTTAGTGGAGGAGGCTACTCAGAACATTCAGGTTATTAAGTCTAATATGAAAGTAGCCCAAGATCACCAAAAGAGTTTAGCAGATAGACATGCCACTGATCAAGTGTACAAGGTTGGAGATTGGGTATTTTTGAAGTTATCGCCGTGGCGAGGTGTAGTACGATTCGGGAAGAAAGGCAAGCCAAGTCCTAGGTTCATCGGACCATATCAGATCACCGAGCGAGTCGATGAAGTTGCTTACAGACTTGAGTTGTCGTCAGAGCTGTCCAAGGTACACGATGTGTTTCATGTTTCGATGCTTCGTCACTATGTCTCAGTTCCGTCGCATGTGATACCTCATCAACCCTTAAAGATCAGTCCAGATTTGACTCATGATGAGAAGCCAGTGACTATCTTGGATTGGAAAGAAAAGGTTCTGAGAAATAAGACAGTGCAATTGGTTAAAGTTTTGTGGAGAAACCATTTAGTGGAAGAAGCGACGTGGGAGACTGAGGACATGATGAGAAAGATGTATCCAAGGTTGTTTTATGGTTACTAGTGTTGTATTGTGGTATGAAATTTCAGGGACGAAATTTTTATAAGGTGGGTAGATTGTGACAGCCCGTCCCTGAAATTTTGTGCGGTGGATGTGAAATGACGTTTATGCCTTTGGACATTAAGTTGTATTATTGGTTAAACTAGGTTTTGGGGCCAATTACAGGAAGTCCTAATTGTTTGGAACCAATTAAGACTAGATTTTATGTATTTTAGGTTATAGACCAATCCAAAACCACATACTTCTTCTCTCTCCTCTCCCGTGCTCTCTCTCTCTCTCTCTCATTCGTACAGACAACACCAAAGTCCTTGGAAACGTGACAGATCAAAGGTGTGAAGCACACCATCGTGATTGTGAGGTCCATACAAGTCAATTCAGGAAAGAAAACTCTCGAAAACCCGTTGAAAACTCGAGCTCCGAGTTGAGCACTATTCATGAACTTTTGAATGGTTGTGTTTTAGGATAATCCAAGCTTACAGCGAGCTCTAGAAGGTCCCCACGAAGCTCGGTGTGCTTCGTTAACTTGGCTTTGCCGTCGGGATCACGAGGTTTGAAGGTGGCCGGTTTTGGTAGGAATTTCCTGATGAGTTTTCGAGGGATTTGAACCTCCAAAGAGGTATAACCTTCTTCCTCTCGTGATTTGTGGCATTTTGGTGAAAATTTTGTGGAAAATGATGCAAAAACGAGTGAGAAAAGGGCAGTTGTAGGTCTGCCCAGAATCCGGCGCCGGTGACACTGTTCCGGCGTCTGGAGGTTGAAGGTGATGCGCGTGGGGGCGCGTGGTGCCGTGCCTTTACCGACGCGTGAGGGCGCATGAGACCTCGAAATTTTTTTCTAAAATTATGTGTGTGTTCGTGACATCGTGTAGGTCACGTTGGTATATTCAAATACCAAAATTTAGCAATGTATGAGAAGTTATTTCTAAGGTTTCGATTATGTGCGTTAATTAACGTTATTTCTGTTACTTTTCATATAGGCGAGACCTATCCGGAGGACGAGCGTAGCCAGGCTAGGCACGGGGGTTACGACCTAGCTACTTATCAGTGAGTGGGCTTTTGTTTTCTGTATATACCTATATACTTGCTTTTCCCAGAAATTGAATTTAGAGAATTATACGATTTGAAATGCCATGCAAAGTATATATTTATTTTATTTATGCATTAGTGATTGCATATAATAATGATGGTGCTGCAGACGCACAGGTAAGTGACAGGTAAGTTTATATACTGGTTATGATGAGAATGAATGATGTGATGTGATGTGATTAGAGCTCATAAACCTGCACCTTGATATTAGTGCTCCCGCCCAGAGTTAGGGGCATAGTTTTTCACATGATGTTCACCTCCCGCACCACTTGCTCGCCTTGGATCCAAGTTAGGTGCATAGTCCTGTCGTATAGACCACTATAAGTGGGTTCGACTAGTAGGTGACCCGCGAATCATTCGCACAGTCTTCACGTGATTGTAGCACTAACATTATTCTATATACAGTGATGTTGTGCAGACCACTAGAGGTGGTATTGATTTGTGTGCAGGATATACGATATGATTGAGTTGATTATGAGCTATATGATATGATGAGATTGTTATGAGCTATATACAGCCGAAGGCTGAGTTGATTATCTGGTATTCAATCACATTCACAGAGTTATGATTTGGCATTCAGTTGTGATACTTTGGCATGGCATACATTCATACATACATATTTTTCAGCAGAATTTCGAGATTTATATATATATGAGTATATACTTTATTTCTAGGAAATTATACAGGTTTTACGGAGAGGGGTTATAACTTTTGAGAAAATAATGGTTTTGAAAAGAATTGTTTTTGCCCACTCACGCTTTCTGTTTTTCGCCCCTCCAGGTATTAGCTAGTGTTCGTTGGTGGCATACGAGGAGCTCATCGGACGTTCTGATAGAATTCACTTATGTAAGACCACCTTCGAGTGTTATCTCCATTTAGTACTTTCTGCTTGATTGCATATAGACCATTTATGCTCTGGTTGTGTAAACCTTCTTAATTCTCGCACTAGGACACTATCTTGTTTTGGGTTGCTAGTTGCATGATTTTAATTTGTTCGTATCTTTCTGATTAGTCTTGATTCCGCACTGTGCACATGGTTACGTCATTCTCATGTGACGGCCAGCACGCCCCACTTTCGGGTCGGGGTGTGTCAGCGGTCATCACATATTCCTCCTCTAAATTTAAAGTGTGATTTTGAATCTTGATACCATACATTTATATGCAAATTTCATATACAATTGATTTGGCAAAATTTCACATACAAGAGAACAAACACCATTAACTCAATTGACAAACACTAAAAAAAAAAGGAAGGGTGTCCGCCAAAAGACCTTTGATGCCTAAATCAGAAAAGTAGTATGAGAAAAAAAAGAAAAAGAAAAAAAGAGAACTTGAGGCAGTTTTGAGAAGTAAGTGGCAATTATCAATTCTTTTGTTTGACTTGGCTATTTATAGAGATCTGAACCCTAGCAGGCAACTAAGAGCGAAGGTTTCAGGCAAGTCTTTGTCCATCCATCTAGTAGTACTAAAGGCCCCTGTTGGTCAGAGCGCTGGCATGCCGATAGGGCAAACTAATATCTCAATCCCTTAAGGTAATCTATGGTTTGCTCACGACATCAAGAGTAAAACCGTCACAGTTAGCGCATAGTCCATGTGTCATTATCCTATTAAATATGGTTAATTTATGTCTCCATAATACATAATTATGATTCATGAGAGACAAAACGGGTTTTTGATGGTTTGATGAACATGATGTGATTTGCTATGACTTATGAGTGGATACATGTTTTAGGATTGTTTATTTGTTTGCCTAATGCCAAGAAAACTTGATTTGAAGTTTTATGTGACGTCCATCAAACCTAATTCCAAACTTTTGAGTTTGAGTTGATTGTATGATAATGTTCATTTTTTTCATCAGATCAATTAGAAGCCGTATTTCAATTTAATTTAAATTTTAGGAGTTGAACTCGGAATTGACTGTAAGCAATACAACAATCAGATGGGAAGAACAAAACATGGCAAACTGCCAACACAAGAAAAGGCAGTAAGCAACCTACACATGATTACAATCCTCAAATAAGATGTTTAAAATAATATTTGGCAGTTCCTCGAACCAAGTACAACAGCTCCTACTTGAACAGCGAACTAGGCTAACGGTGGGCAATCCTATTGACTTGACGACAAACAATTGATTATCAAAGTGTGATAAACAAAACTGCAAACTAATAAGAATATTATTGAACAAACGAGAATGCCGAAACAGCTACAAAACTGCAAGAGGCTACATCTTGATTAATTTGTTCTCGACTGAATAACAAACATGCTATTTATAATAAACTAACCCTAACCCTAAAAGGTAAGAAACCGAAACCTTAATGCTAACAGGCTAAGCCCAGAAAACCAAACATTAAAGTAAACCTAAATACTAATATTTTCCAACACCCCCCCCCCAGTCAAACTCATGGCGGTGTACAACATAGATTTGCAAACAAGCAGATGCTGACTGGCTTCTTTAGGCGGACTGGACTTGACTTGACTTGACTAGCGAACTGACATGAAAACTTAACTGGACTTGGCTTGACTTAACTGGCGAACTGATTCTGGATGGTGAAATGATTTTGATTTCGACTGGCTAGTGTTGAGAGTATGGAAAGAATCCGTCACTAAATGGACGAGATTTTCATAACTCAATTGTGGCTACAAACAAACAAAAACAAAGTACTATCACTCGAGTGGTCACAGGTCCAAGCACTCGAGTGACGGTCACAAAATAATTCCAAACAGGCCAACAACTGGTGTGGACCTAAAACAAACTTAACCATTTTTTTCCCTTTGCCTGTTGGGCCTAAAGCAATAGCAAACAATTTTTTTTCTTTCCTTTCTCTTTTTGCCTTTTTTTTTAATCCTTTCCTTCCAACTAATCAAACAAAAAGCACCATACCAATAGTCAGATCAACAAGGCACATCAGATGCAACTTTGAGACAAGAAAATTTAGCAGCAACATAAGAAACAGGCAATAGTGGCGGTGGTGTGTAGCAGGTCTGATGTGGGCGAGAGCAGCGGGCAAACGGGTGTGCGGCAGTGGGACGGATCTGGGCTGCAATTCGTAACGGTACGGCTTCAAGACAGTTGATGCGAGTCTGGTAGAACTAAACAAGTGTGGCGGATCTGATGCGGGTCACGATTTGAGTGGTGCATGCATGATGGGTTCATGCAGGCGTGACTGGTCTACAAGGAACAGGAATCACATATCATTATTTGTCAACAGAAACGGTGATAAACCGGTGATATGCGAACAGCAAACACGAATTGCAGCAACATATCTGGGGTTCTAAGCTTCAGAGCGACGCAGTACCTGTGGCTCGATGACTCAAGCTTTAGATTTCCAGCAAATTCAATGTTTTTTTTGTACATATATCAAAACCCTAACTACTACAAGAAAGACAAACCAACAAAACATACTACGGCGAACTGATACGCAGTGGACAAACGGATGAACAAATTGATACCTACCCAGAACAGATTAAATTCTGAAGAATCGGACCTGCTCTGATACCAAATTGAAAATCAGAGTGCGATAAACAAAACTACAAATTAATAAGAATATTATTTAACAAACGAGAATGCTGAAACGGCTACAAAACCGCAAGAGGCTACATCTTAATTAATTTGTTCTCGATTGAATAACAAGCATGCTATTTATAATAAACTAACCCTAACCCTCAAAGGTAAGAAACCGAAACCCTAATGCTAACAGGCTAAGTCCAGAAAACCAAACATTAAGGTAAACCTAAATACTAATATTTTCCAACACAAACATGGGTGATAGTAAATTCAGTGATCATAGGCAGCATCGTTTTCACATATTCCACAATATATCCTAGTAGAGATAGATTGTACGAAGGGTCTAGCAACGCCAATATAATCTAGAGAGAATCACTCTCAATAACTAAATTTTGAATACCCCCTATATGTCACCGATAAAATATGGAAAAAATTGCTCTGGAGAGAATCACTTGGCATATTTGGTGTGCCTATAGTGCACAAATTATCTTAGTTCTTATAGTTTATAGTAGCTTAATTTTCTCTTGTTGTAAAGGGTTTACTTTGCTTGGTCCAATCAAATTGAACCAAATCTTTTGTTAGATTTCTTTATCGGTGCATTGTGTAGAAAGATCAATGTTTGTGTATAGTTCGAAGAGAACAAAAAGGTGCTCCGGGGTACCCGGTACTCCAAGTATTTTAAAGGCAGGGACTTATGTGAAATAGAGAAGCAAACAAGAAAATCTGAGCTAGATGTTCATAGCGAAGTACGTTGGGAAACAGATTGCCACTATGGAGAGTGGATTTCAAAGGTAGTGCAAAGAACCTTAACTACCATAACTGCTTACTTAAGTAAGTCTACGACCATTCATATTCTTCAATTCCTGTCCGAACTACGTTAGATCTTCTTTTTTTTGTATTTTTTAAACAATGATCTAACAGTTAAAACACCAAGAGTACTAGCCCTAACCCACATAAAAATTAGAACGATTAAACTACACAAGATGAAACCCTGGATATCTTAGTCCCTTTGTTGAGAAATTCATGTTAATTACCAATGTTGTTAAATTATAGCTCCCAAATTATATATGAACTAGGAAAGAATCTTGTCCAACGTATATAGGGCCAAAACATAGTGGTAGTGAATAATGTGGTAGTTCGGATCAGAGTCCCTAAAAGTACTTGAGTCTAGGCTGGGAAAATTTCTCTAGAAGAGGCGCATATTCAATGGTTGAAGAAAGAGGGTCCCTAACCTTAGCGCTAATTTTACTAGGGAGTCCGTTCCGAGAGTCTCTCCGAATATCCCTAGTGCCGTCATGGTTCAACAGTCGGTGTCACTCCTAGTCTTTGGTTAAATCTGGCATGCAGCAGTATGATTGACAATTAGGCCATTACGGTGTTCTGTATGTGCGTTTGGATCAACAATGTCTGCTGGGGTCGAAATGGAAGTTTCCATGATTGGATGTCCCATCTGGAGTGATGGTGCTCAAGTTTCCAAATCTGAAGAAAGAGACTTGGGTTTGCAGAGTAGTTACGTGAGCATTCTCCAAGGCTTTCATGCCCCTTTCCAAATCTATAAAGTTTGAGCGACTTTCAGCTTGCAAAGCCTCCATAGTCTTTTGAAGATTATTAATAAAATCATTGAATTTCATTATCTGGTCCATAATTGGAGGAGTTCCGCTAGTTGGAGCTCAGATAGTCACAGAAGCGACTGAAATGTCAAAGGGCATGTTATTCCACCTTGAGTGGCGACGTCAGCATTTACAAAGCTATCCTTTGTAGATATGATGTGGTAGAGTGAGTTGATCGGGAATATGAGTTCACTCATAATGAAAAACACTATTTTTTGGAAACAAATTTGCACATCGCTACGAACGAAGAAGTTGAGCAAATCCGACTACCTGTAAAAAAACAAATGACACACCCCGTCCCGAAGGAGGGCATGCTGGCCGTCACGAGAGAGTGACGTAACCATTTACACAGTTCGGAAGCATCCCCAAGGTGAAGTACTAGGCTGAAACACCAACTGACACACCCGAACCCGTAGGTAGGGCGTGACGGCCAGCACGCCCTACCTACGGGGTTCGGGTGTGTCAACAAACAACCATGTTTAACCTAAGGCACCAATGTCGAGTATGAAATTGCCGTCTTTTGCACACATAGAGTGTAAATTAAATGTTGGGAAAAAATTTAGTTGTCATATGAACTTATACAATTTTTTCAATTTGTCATATGAACTAAAATTTTAAGCAATTTGTCCTATCAACTTTTCGAAATCCTTAATTTGTCATCTCATCTTAACTTTTTAAGATTTTATCCAAAATAACTCATGTGCCTTATGTTCAAGGTTATTTTCGACATTCAATCTCCTTTTCATTTCTTTGCTTATCATGAGCAGTATCTTAGTAAAATGAAAAGTTTGATATTTACCATTGTTTTATAAGTCAATTATACTTCACTTACATGTGTACTAGCATTCATGCACGCACTTACACACGTGCAGAAGGTATTTTTTGAACCACGACGTGCTACGATGGACTTACACGTTTTAAACATTTTTATATAAAAAAAATAGGGCAAAAGACTGTTTACTACCCTCATGTTTCGTGGTTTTCAACATTTGGTACATGAAGTTTTTTTCGTCCCAAAGTCATACCTAAAGTGTAAATTTTGGGACAGTCTCATACATCTGTTAGTCAAACTGTTAAGTCTGCCGTTAAGTGATGACGTGGCGCCTATGTGGACAATGACTGGGCGCCATGTGTCATTAAGAGGTCCACGTGGAATTTTTTTTTTTTTTTGGAGAAGGAGTTAAAAAATATTCAAAATTCATAAAAAAAAAAGGCAAGCCCCCGCCTTCTACCTCCCCTACCCTCCTCACCCTCTCATTCCCTCATCCCCCTGCACCTTCTCCCTCCAATCTCTCTTATGCAACCCACACCCCTTCCCTCTCTTTTCTCTTCTACAACATGCACCACCCTCCCTTCTCTCTTTGTTCCTCCCTTATCCCTCTATTCTCTCCTCTGCACCAACCCACCAAACCCTAGAAAATTAATTTGCAGACCGCACCCCGTAACCATTCTCTCATTTTCAACCCACACCCTTTCCCTCCCTTCTCTCTTCTACAACCTGTGTTGGAAGTATGCCCACAAAGCCACTCATTTGATGTAATAGCTTTTGGAATACTTATTGTATTAGACTATTATATGTTTAATGAAGGGCAAAGCTTATTGTTAATCACTATTTATTGTATCATGTGTTTAAGCAATAAGGGAATCCAAGGAATATATTTAATCTAAGAGAGAAGTGATCTAAGTAAGTTAGATTAACGAGACCTTTCTCTTATGAACATTCCTAAAACGTTCCTAGCCATAGGATTGCCAATTGGGCATTGACAATCCACTAAGGTTAGTATGTGTTATGTTAACTCAAGTGTGAGTATGACTAGCCTCAAGTCATTTAGTGTTGGACACTGAGACAAACACATAGGTGCTCAAAAGGTAATCGAGTACACTGAACAACGATCAAAAGAGAGTTCGAACATACATGTCATGTAAGAACTCGTAAGTTGCAATATGCAAAGTAGTCCTTTGACCTGAGGCATCATTGATGTCTAATGGTTAGGTCCTTGATCTTTGATTATGTCAAAGGCATTCCATTGAGAGTGTCAACGACATTGTTGGGGTCAAGCTATCTAGTCATGTAGGCATGTGAATGCACAACAAGGGATCTCTAACCTTCCATAGTGGAAGGTGAATACTCTGAGATATGATTCGAGAGTCTTTGGCCAAAGCATACGAATATGATTTAGGAAGCATGTTCCAAATCATATTCAATTGATTCATATAGAGAAGTATCACATTGGATAGTAGACATGAAACAAACTATCACTCAAACAATGTGATCAAGAGTATTGTATTAGAGAATGACCGTATTGCATTGTAATTGTAACTGGATAGGTTCTCCAACCACTTCTACTTAGCTTGGGTAGCCATGACATACTGCTAGGTGTCACTCATGGTTTGTGGAAGCCCTGAGGATTAGCAAACACTAATCTTCATCAAAGGGAGAATTGAAATGTAGTTTCAATTCACAATCGATAGTTAAGAGTAACAATCGCCCACTGCCTCGCTAATTGGAACCTAATGGATAGTACACCGAGTAAGGGTGAAAGTGAAGAAATATAAATGAGATGGATAAGCAATTAAATAGTTTAATTGAGAATGGTCAAGATTAATTAATTAGTTAATTAATCTTACGAAAGGTTCGTATTGGGCTTTTAAGTTGGTTTTGGGTTTCGGGGCCCAAAAGGGTTTTTGGTCCACAAGGCCCATTGAGTTTAGGTTGTGTGACAACTAAAACTAAATGGAAATTAACCCAAAAACAAAGTCAAAACCGGCCTAGGGTGAGGGTTATCAAACTTGGGTTAATTGCAAGTTTGCCACTCACATGTGAGGTGGTATAAAAGCATCTTTATAGCTTTTACCTCATTAGGGTTTTCTTGAGACAAATAAGAGAAATATTTTCTCTCTTTTTCTCCATAGAGGCCGGCCACTTAGGGGAGGGATAGCTAGCAATCTTTCTTCCTCTAAGTCATCCATTTCGTCTTCACACCTCATCCTTGGTGTGGAGACTTAGAGACACCAAACCTTTGGTGTTTTTGGAGATCCTTTCCTCACATCCTCAAGGAGCAAATGAGTAACAAAAGGAAGTAAATCACAAGGAAGATCCAAGGAGCTAGGAGGTGACTTGAAGGCCCTCCACTTGGGTGAATCCCTTGTGTAAACAAGGATGAGCTTCAAGGGTAAGGAATCTCAAAATCCTTTCTTCTCTTTAATGTTGTTAAAGAGTCTTGTGGTTCACCATTCACTAGGCTTTGAAAGTCATGGGTTTTAGAATTGTTTTTGAATGCATGCCTACTTTAAAGTGTTATTAGTTTGCATATATGTTCAAATGTTCTCACATGTTCTTAGCTAGGACACAATATTTCCTTCAACCTGCACCACCCTCCATTATCCATTCATTATCTCCTCTGCACCAACACAAATGAGGATCGCCGAGCTCTCAACGCCGGAGCTCCGGTAAGTCACCGTCGACCTCCACAACGAGCTCCTCAGCGCTTCCAGAACCGAAGACCACGCCAAGCTCCACCACGTCACAGTTGACCTCCCTAACGAGCTCCTCTTCTCCACCGCCAAGTCTCAGTCTTTCGCTACCAATTGGGTCCAGCAAAACGTCGTCGCTTACCACCCCAACACCCAGATCGAAGCTATCGGAGTCGGCAATGAGGTTTTCGTTGACACCCACAACACCACCAAGTTCCTCATCCGTCAGGTATTGACCGGCGGGGGACCCCCTTGAGGCCCAAAACAGATTTGGTGCGGTTTGCAGAGGTGAAAATGAAGGGTCTTGTAGGTTGCAAAAAGAATGGAGGGATAAGAAATGAAGGATGAGAGAATGAAGGGTGGTGCAAGTTGCAAAAGAGAGAAGGGAGGGAAGGGGTGCGGGTTGCAGAAGAGAGAATGGAGGGAGAGGTGCAAGGAGATGAACGAAGAAGAGGGTGAGGAGGGTTGGGGAGGTAGAAGACGGGGCTTGCCTTTTTTTTTTTTTTTTCTTTGAATTTTTTTTAACTCCTTCTCCAAAAAAAAAAAATCCACGTGGACCCCTTAATGACACGTGGCGCCCAATCATTGTCCACATAGGCGCCACGTCATCACTTAACGGCAAACTTAACAGTTTGACTAACGGATGTATGAGATTGTCTCAAAATTAACACTTTAGATATGACTCTGGGACGAAAAAAACTTGATGTACTAAATATTGAAAACCACAAAACTTCATTGTAGTAAACAGAGTTTAACCCAAACAAAAAATGTACAAAAAGAATTAATTATGCGTTATGTGCGTGCGAAAGACCTTTTTTTATAACCGACACTACACGTCTCTTAAGATATTTTGAACGTGTTTAAAAATAGAGAAAATAATATTTAATAAACAACTGATTGAATCATATTATTGCTAGCTCATTGTGAGATACTAATTATTATTTTTTTTTAAAAAAACTGTACAAGAAAAAGTTAAATAATAAAAAACTGTTTAACACTATACACTAAATAGTAAAATATTAAAACACCGTTTATCTCTATAGATTGAATAGTAAAATATTAAAAACACTGATTATCACTGTTAATATAACGAAAATACCCCTGCATTATTTTGAATTGCTTTTGAATTTTTTTGTTTGGAGGACATTTTTGTCCTATGATTTTTTGGTGAAGCCGGTGACCCCAAAAGGGGCGTCTGACTTTATATATAAGATATGTTTTGAGGATTATGGTAAGTTTCATCGTGTTCTACTATTTACTATATAAAAAATATTATTCCATAGCCTGATCATTTTAATTTTTTGATTTGTTCCTGATAATTTTCATTTTTTGATTTGGTGAAATATTAAAATTTTGGGAGTTTTAACGAAAAGCTCACGATACTGTTCACTTTAACGAAAAACCATATTTTTACACTAAAAAGTCAAACTTAGTACTATTCACTTTACCTTTTATTTTGTCCTTATCGTTAAAACTCAAAGTTTTCAAACATTTTTCATTAGTTTTCCTTAAAAAAAATTTTTGCCGAAGGGAACTTTTTAGAAGGAGAGTAGAAAGTTGAAAAGTCTGAAATAATTCTTAACACAAGTCATGTGGCATATGACTTATTTCGAATGGAAAACTTAATCAAATTAGAGATTGATAACAAATTAACGATTTTAAAAAGTTAAAATAAAAAATCACTTAAAACTGTAATTAATATAACAAGTTGAAAATTGTATATAAATTCGTATGATACTTCAAAAAATATTTCGTTAAATGTTTTTTCCAAGCCTTTAATAGTCAATTTATATTGGGTAGAGTGTGGTATAGAGCCACAGTACTATGGTTCGGTTGCATTCCTCTTCATTTGTAAGTAAGAGGTCTTATGTTCAAATCTCATGAATGACGAATTGGATACCAAATTAGGTTGCCTATTGTGTGGCTTCCAAACTCTCCCCTCTCCTTAGTGTAAAATATATCATTATACTCGAAATATGGTGTATAGTTAGCAACTTATTGGGTATAATAAAATATAAGGAAAACTAATGAAAATAACTTGAAAACTTTGAATTTTAATGATAATGAAAAAATGAAAAAATAAAGGGTAATATGAATAGTATCAAGATTGACGTTTAGTGTAAAATGTGATTTTTCGTTAAAATAAACAGTACCGAAAGCTTTTCGTTACCCTAAAATCTACCCTTGCTGGGTATACAATACTACTGTGGATTTTTGCCCTGAACCCCTTCCCAAGCCCGTTCTCGCCGCTTAGTCCTGCTTCTCTTCCACTCTCCTTCCGCCATTCTTTCTCTGCTGCTTCCGCTCTTCAACTCTTATTGCTATACCCAGCCGCCAAATCCCAGACGCATTCAGGCGAGGTAACTCGCTCTCCCTCTCCCTATCCAAATTTTTCATGATTTTTTATGATAATTTTCCTTTTTTTGTCAAATAATCAAGAAAAACATAGTGATTTGACCTTTTTTCCCTCCAATTTCTTGTTTGTTTTTAAATTCTGGTTTCTGTTTGTCTCCGGAGAAAGTTTAGGAAACCAAGATAAAGTTAATATTTTGATTGGGTTTCTGAGTTTTTTTTTTATTTTTTTGGGTTTGTGTGGTTGAAGGACGGAGTGATGACGGAAGAGGTGGCGCAGCCGTTGACGTATATACCGGAGGTTATATTGAAGAGAAGGAAAACCAATGAGGAGTTGGCTTTGAGGAGGAAAGAGCAATTGGAGCAGAGGAGGTTTAAGTCTCAGCAAAATAAGCAAGAATATATTAAGAAACCTGAGGATTTCATCAAAGAGTATCGCTACAGGGTAAACCTTTTGCTCTTTTCGTAATTTATTTGTCAGCGATGTTTTGTACTGCTGAGTTTCATGCCTTTTCTTGTTGTATTGTGTAATGAAACTCAATTATCAAGTTTAAATTCCGCGATGATTTATGTTGTTGTGTATGAAAAAGTGGGCATTAGCTATGTTAATTGGAATTTGCCGAATGTTGTAAAGTGCTGCCTTTATGCTCTAGTGTTATAAGACCCTTAGCTGTGATATGAAGAAATTGTGAACTATGTATGTTTCCTAATTGTGATTTTAGGCTAAAGATTGGATTTGTTTTGCTGTTGAAATTTGAGATACTTGAACAGAACGTTCTCTTGAGATGTGGGATATGAGAATAACGTGTTAAAAACTTACGTGATAATGACAGTTTTTTTATTTTAATATGTAGTAGAAGTTGGAATGTATTATGCAAAAACTCAGAACTTAAGGTAGACGGCTCTTATGAGCTTGTTGAGCAGGATTTTCTTGCTAAGTATCGAGTATCCTTTAGCCTGGTGATGTTTCCGCAGGCTTGTTTCTGTCTGCAACTTGATTTGTATATTCACTAGCCTGTCTACATTCTAATGTACTTCGTGATTGAAATTATCTGTTTCTTTAATTAGGAGATGGACCTTGTCCACATGAAACACAGGTTAAAGAGAAAAAGGCCAGCATTGGAGACAACTATCTCACAGCTTCTTTTGGTCGTCCGCATACAGGGGTAGGTTTTCAGTTTAATCTGATAAGTTTTATTTTACTTATTATCTCTATCTTGAACTCTCTATTTCTAATTTCTCAATACTTCTTTCCAGGAAAAATGACATGCACCCTGTTGTTAGGAAGGCCTTATATAGCCTAAAATTGAGGAAAATTTTCAATGCTGTCTTTGTGAAAGCAACTGACGCTATATTAGAAAAGTTGCAGAGGGTGCAGCCGTATGTTACCTATGGGTAGGGGTTGCGTGTCCTACTCTACTTTCCTGCCAAAATTTAAATATTTTAAGTGGATAAATGCATCACAAGGCACTGTGGCGTTCTGTATAATTTCATATTTTGCATTTGCAAGTGAGCAATAGTTGATTTTCTATAATAAAATGAGTGGAAAAATGCGATGTACAGTAACAAAGTTGGAGCCTGTCATCAAAGCACAAAATAACGGTAACTTTATTACTTCGGTATCAGCGGAGGAGCTGTATCAGGGTTTCTTACTTTATAGAATGTTTTCATATTGTCTCTTTTATGGAACTGCTTAATCTTTTTAACCTTGATATTTCAATTGGTTGCTAGGTTTCTTCTCTGATAACCGGTCTAGGGATTTTTCATTGCATAGGGAAATTGGCATACAATGTTTGTTTTCTATAATCACGATCAGCGGGATTTTGTGGCTATTAAGATTTAACGGACAATTATCGAGTTGAAATGTTTTTACTTTTTCATATTCATATGCACCAAATGCTTGAAATCATTTTGCACATAATTGTTAGGTTTTCATCTTTAATGTCTTGACTCTTGACAGTCTTGTGTCTCGGGATTTAAATTTTTCTTGTTTCAGTATGTGAACTACATTGTTGTGTTGTTAGACTGAACACATGTTCAGATGCAACAATATTTTGTACACATTATATTTGTTTTTGGTGCATGTGGTTGCTCCCCTATTGAAAAACAGTGCTTTGAGTGTGCGGCTATCTCAAGTTTAACTAAATCAATCTCTTGAATAATATGGATATCCATTTTATAGGATGTAGCAACCAATTCGTTCTCCCTCGTATTGTTGCTTGTATATTACTGACAAATGGTTCATGTTCGTGATGATATTTTTCTGGTTTCTGAAGGTATCCTAACCTTAAGAATGTGAGGGAGCTGATTTACAAGAAGGGCCTTGCAAAGATAGACAAGAAGAAAGTTCCTCTGACAGACAACAACCTTATTGAACAGGTAATCGGTAAATATTGAGCATAGTTAGTTTACTAGTCATCAGTTTCTTATTTCAATTTGTACATTTACAGTGTAAATCTTCACCCTTCTTTTATCTGACAGGCAATGGGGCAGTCTGATGTTATATGCATAGAAGATATAGTGCATGAAATTGCTACGATTGGCCCACATTTTAAGGAGGTTACCGGTTTTTTATGGCCCTTTGCGCTCAACAAGCCTGAAGCAGGAGTAAAGGGTTCCAAAACGGTATACAAGGATGGCGGAGATGCTGGCGATCGCGGGGATAAGATCAATGAACTAATTAGCAAGATGAATTAGCATGTGACGAGGTCTTACGATAAATGATTTTGGTTTAATGAGGATTGTGGTTGTCTTTATCTTTTGATCTATACTAAAACAGTGTTGTATGGTGTCTCTGACGCTTAAGAGCGACTCAAAATCAAATTTTGGTTTGAACTAGAAGTTAACATTGCCTCTACTGTTTTATACTTGAATGTTAAAACTAGAGCGGATTGAAGTTTGAATATGACACTTGCATAGAAAAAATTTGATGGTTGAAAAAACACATCATTTATCTTCTTATATCATCAACCTAACTATCTTACAATTTGAAGTATCCAACATTCCAATTTATCGATCTCTACGAGCATAGATTTATTCTAAGTTGGCTAGATTATGGTACTCTCTGATCTAAGCTCAAGTTAAGATTTCATTTCTATAATTTACAATGAAGTATTCTCCAATATGAGCTCAAGTTTAGGTTTCGGTTCTGTAGCCAAAAAAACCAATTCTGCTACTACCTAGTAATCTTAATTTCTAAATCTCTTGCATCTGTAATGACAAACTATTTATATAATTATGTTAAGCGCATGTTCACTTACAAGGAATGAAAATTGGAATCATTTTGATTCTAGAGTTCCTTACGTTTATTGTGATAGCAAATTTCCGCAATCTTCAGTCTTAACGAAATTGTACCTACAAAATAAAATAACATCATTGATCAAGGCCAAGGCCATAAACACCCCACGAGGTGAGTAATGGATGAGGAAAAAATAATCCCAAAAGTATTGAATATTAAATAATATCTTGTGATTATCTTGGAAGTATGTTTGATTAGATATGACTGTGATTGTTTCCTTGATTGAGTTATCCTTCAATTAGGAAAGTATTAAAGATAGAATTTAGTAGTTAATCTTATCTTTAATGCTTTCGACTTTTCTCCTTACCAGGAGAACTTGATGAGGTTGTAGTTGGTTGCTTAGATCTTCCAGAATGCTAAATTAAGTGTGGAAATCTTCGTGGACCCTGCCAATAGGGCATTCTCGTCTTATTTGGGAATCTTTGTGGGCCCTGTGAATCAGCTCTAGGAATTTTTGGAATATTTTTTGTTCCACAATTACACCCGCATCTGCTGTGACGTGTGTAGAAATAGGCAAGAGTTGTACAAATCCCAAGTTGAGTGGATAAGCCAAAAGTTGTTTCCTGATTCACCTTAGATTTTGAGCTTTGACTTGAATTTAAGTCTTCTAGGAAAATGTAATTAACCGCATTTAGAACTTATTTAAGTCTACTTTGAGTAGAGGATTAAATAAATTTAGAATCATTTTATACCCACAAGAAAGAAAGAAAACCAACGGAAATTTGTGCTCTCTCCCCTAATTTTCTTATTTGGTTGCCCTTGTGAAGAGTTGATCGTCGTCGTTGTCTTCTTCTTTGCACCACACCAAGGTAAGCAAAAATTTAAATTTTCATCTCCTTTCTTTGGTTTTTTTTTTTTTTTTTGAATGAGCGGGGCCCGACGTGAAGGCTGAGATCGACTGAGCCGAGTGGAGGAGCTAGCATGGCAGGGGCCACGACTTTAGGCTGGCACGGGTCAGTAGAATGGGCACTAGGGCGCTGAGTTGGAGGATTGAGCGAGCTGGGCTCTGCCCGTGAGTGGGAAAGGAAAAGAGAGGCACTAAAAGGCACCATGTTGGACTCATGTGGGCTGGGCCTTGCGATGGAGCGCTGGGCTCGGCTTGTTGGCGCGTTAGAAGACCGGTTTCGGCCAGGTTGTTGGAAGGAGACGGATGGGCCCGAGGCATTGCCTGTTGAAAAGAGAGAGGCCCATTAGAGCTTACCGTTGCCTGGAGGTAAGGAGGGAGGCTGGGGCCTCCTTCCTTGTTGGGTCGAGAGGAGAGAGGAGGTCAGTGCAGGGCGATAGGCTTCTTGGGCTGTGGGGCCTAGCGTTGGGTTCCTGTGGCCTTAATGAATTTTATTTTAAGAAAAACTAACGAAAATAACTTGAAAACTTTGAGTTTTAATGAAAAATGACAAAAAGGTGTTGTAAGTGAATAGTACCAGGATTAACTTTTTAGAGAAAAAAAGTGATTTTTCGTTAAAGTGAACAGTATCGGAAGCTTTTTGTTAAGGCTCCCTTTGTTTTATTTTTCTTCTCGAGCAGTCTTTTGAATATCTCTTATTAAATTCCTTTTAGGAATTTTTTGTCTCCCACCAATTGGAAGAGCGATGGATATCCTCCGCCCAAGTATCGTCAATGCGAGCCTTACGGTAACGTGGGTTACTTCCTTGGAGTCCGCGTGAAATGGGTGAAGGAAAGAAGCACTTATGAACCGTGCAACGATGCTGCCAAAGCAGGGAAAAGAGCCATCAAGTTTCATTTGTACTACTTTGTGATAGGATTCATTTTTCTCATGTCGCGCTTCTTCTAAGAGGTGATTTGCTCTATGAGATGAGCTCCTGCTCAGTGTTCCATGAACGCAGTTTGGATTATGGTGGGATTCTCAAACCTGAGCAAGTTATTTGATTTAATCTTAAGTGTCAACGAGTTCTGGTATTTCTTTGAGATTGACCACAACGATGGTGTGGGGTAGTTGAGGTCTCGCCATAAATAAACTACGTCTTATTCTCTTAGGATAATTTTGTGGTCTACTCACGACTTCAAGGGTAAAACCGTCATATTGAGCATATAGTCCACGTGTTCTCCTATTGGATGTGGTTAATTAATGTCCCACAGGCATCATATCATGCAATGAAGAATGACCCCTCGTTGATGAGGCAAAACCTCTTTGAGACTGATGAACAAGACATGACTCTGGTCGGTGTTCATCTCGTGCCTGATCCCACGACTTCTATTGCGCATGAATCCACGGCTACAGTCTGCTTGCTCAAGTCATTGATCCTATCCTTCCTCTCGCCATTCCGCATATGTGATTCAAAAAAGTACCAGCCTTTGTTGGTAAGACCACCATCTGCATATAATTCATTGGTCTTACCTGAAATTTTTGCAGTTCTTTTGTAAGTACTGTACTGGGATAAGTGTTGTAAATGAACATGGGTAATTATATAAATTGTACAATTACAATACCCAGGGAGGAATCTTTTGACCATTCATAGATGTTAACCAATATACAGTCAATCTAAAACAATGAGCAACATATCAACAAGATAATGACTGGCACATTAGAAGCCAATCTATGAAACGAATATAAAGCAATTACATTGGGCAATACCTGTTCTAAAATAGAATCCAGCCAAGGACAAGTCCGCCCTAAATTTAGGACAAATACAACACCAATAAGAGGACTGATCGCCACTCACATCCTCCCGACACTCCATGGAATGTCAAAAAAAATTATGTACAAAAATGTTGTCTATTTTTCATTCATTCACATATATACAATTTATAGAAATACAAATATATACAATGAACCTAATATAAAAGATTTAATAAAATGAATCTTTGAGTGCACCCCATAAATTTCCATACAATGAACCTAATTTAGAAGATTACGAAGAGATTTGGGAGTTTGACAATCTCGCTAATAGCCCCTCACAAATTGGACGACCAAGGCAGGACAAGTTTGGAACATAGGAGCCGACGTCGCGGCTTGTGGAGAGGCTTGGTGAGCACATCAGCAGGTTGATCAACATGGAATAAAGTAAACCCGATGACTACCCAACACCATTTTTTGATGAACAAAGAGATAATCAAAGCTCGATATGGCAAGTGTGGGCATGAAAAACATGATTAGCAGCCATGTAAATGGCATTAAGGTTATCACAGTAGAGAAGCACTGGAAACTGCAAGAGTGAGACACTGAGTGGTATTCAGACACAACACTGGAACAAGAAATAGTGGGCTACTTTTTGGAGCATCAGGAGATAAGATTGGAGCCCAAAGAAACAAGATAACCATCGTAGAACGACGAGTATATTAACCCAAAACTAATAACAAATCCTATTAAAATTTCGGCATAACCTCCCCTATAATTAAAACATTTCCCAAAACCCTGAAAATAACATAAGCAATATACATATCCAACACAATGATCACAACAGTTTAATAAAAGGTTCGGAACGATGACAACTTTTTAATCCTTACATGACATAACTTAACAAATTAAAACTAAAATAACAAAACTGATCAGCTAACATTCGTATACATTTTCTTCCTCTATTTCTCCTGAAAGTTATTTATTGAGCATCACAGCTACTTCTCTGGTTGAGGCCACTATTTCCTTTCTCCTAATTAGAACATACTAGGTGTAAAACCCTCCTTAAGTTAGATAGCAGAAATAAGATAGCTTAAAAGACGAAAATCAGGAAGTTTCCCCCCAATATTTTCCGAGGCAATCAACACAATATTTAAGAACAGCAAACAATCGGAGATGAGCAGTGAGAATAAAGCAGGGATGAGAGAAAGAGAAAGAGCAGCAGAAGCAGAGGGTTAAACCGAAAAGAAACTTCACAAACGAAGGGAACAAATCAAGGATGACGGACCCGTGGAGCGAATGGGCAAAATTGACTTTTCACTGCAGCAAACAGAAAACAACAAGGCAAACAAAGCAAAAATAGAAGGGCAAAAATGTAAGA
The DNA here is from genome assembly GCA_024362995.1 of Heteromeles arbutifolia. Classification (NCBI taxonomy): domain Eukaryota; kingdom Viridiplantae; phylum Streptophyta; class Magnoliopsida; order Rosales; family Rosaceae; genus Heteromeles; species Heteromeles arbutifolia. Next base: position 24,797,197 of record JANCRC010000012.1, read on the forward strand.
CCACTGGTCATCCACAGTGCTGCAAAACTGAGTTTTAGTATATATGATTTCCAATTCGAGCGTTTTGAAATACCACAACAAACTTCTAAAAATGGCCACAACTGCCATCCAAGACGACCAATTTTCGAGCTTGTATACACAGGCTCTTGACATTGCTGGCAACATGCTTGGCAAATAATTCTAAGCTACCGTAGCAAACAATTCCATATAACCTCATCCACATTGACATTTGTAAGACTCTGACAGTCACAACCGAGACTTCTACGACTCTAAAAACTTTGCTTCATGATAATTACCAAGGTTTTCATTTCCCAGTTAAACATTTTTACCATTTCCTCATCATCAAATCTCTTCCACAGCACTACCGTTTCAATTGCATGAGAAACCCATTTGAGTAACTAAGAAATGACACATAAATTAACAAAAAAATTGCCAAAACATAAAAATTAACAGACATGAATTACGGAATACACACAATTTCGATTTCATGACAAAACCCATTTCTGAAAGCGAAGAAATTGCGAACAAAAAAAAGAGAAAACAATGGAAACTTTTTAATCCTTGCATGACATGACATAACAAATTGAACCTAAAATAACAAAACTCAATTAACATGGGAATGAGGGAGTGAATTAGGATTGTATACCTGGCCGTGTACTCGAGGCATCTGTTGCGGATCCCGATGGCGACATCTGGTCCGTAGTGTGGGGGCGCCGACGAGTACGTCGGGCGCTAACAGGCAACGTCACCGATGAAGTCGATGATGCCTGCGCCTGTGGGACTGAAGGACCAACTGGGTCAACCTAATTGACTGGCCTATGGTCCATCTCTGCCCGAGTAGTGGTGGCAATAGTAGGTGTAGTCGACAGACTAGGTGTAGCCATTGGACTAGGTGTAGAAGTCATCGCCCTTTGGGTTCTAATGAGGTGTGACATCTACAGGAAAACATTAACAAATCCCTAATTTAAGAACCCTGTACTTAAATTAAAAAAAAAAAAAACCCTAATTCGAACCTTGTACTTGAAACTAAAAAACCCCTAATTTAAGAACCCTAATCTAACCCCCAGTGAAACACCCTAAATCTAACCCCCAAATTAAGAAAACCTAATCTAACCTCACTGCCCAAAATCGTTCCCCTAATTTAAGACCTAAATCTAACCCCAATTAAGAACCCTAAAAACTCTAATTTAAGAACCTAAATGTAACCCGCAATTTACGAACCCTAAATCTAACCCAACTGCCCTAATTCTAACCCCGAATTTGAAAAATGAAAAAAAACCAAAAAAACCCTAATTCGAACCCCCAATTTGTAAATAAAGAAAATTGAAAATGAAAACTGAAGAGGAAATTACCTCCTGGAGTGTAGCTGTAAAAAATCATCAAAATCGGAGTTAAAATAACCGTTAAATCGTGACTTTTTGTTTCTAACCGTCGAAAAGTTTTGTCCCATTACTTGATCTCTGAATGTTTGTTTTTTGCGATTTTTGGCCTATGCGATCTCGAACCATATACAAACAAGTTTGACGGTTGGATCGTTCAAATTAGTTTCGTAGAATGCGTATCCCATCAAAAAGATAGATTCTCTAACACTTAGAGTTTATTTATACTTTCATTAAGTATAACATAAGATTTTGTGGTATCCACTAGTGTAAATAGTTTAAATTGAAGATTGAATTCATTCATTGTGTGTGTATATATATATTTAATAAGTAGAGTTAAATTTATTTATTTTGTACGTATAACACTTAAGAAGTTGAATGGTTTGTATATTTAAGCCGATCCAATGGTCACCAATTTTTTAAATTTAATTTAATATATATATATATATATATATAATTATTATGATTTTTAGGGGTATAAAATTGTTAAATTATATATATAATTATTATAGTAATTTTTTTAGGTTTATAAAATTAATATTTTGCTTGTCGTGTTGGGTTATTGGGTCATGTCAGGAATTGCCAGGCCCAGCTTGCGCGACCAAAAATTGTTATGCGTCACGCAATTATGCTTTTAAATGGTTTTTAAATTTTTATTTTATTTTGTTTACAATTTATTATAAAATACAAACATACCAAATTTATTTACAAAGTAATTCACATATAAAATGGGAATCATTCATACCATTTTTTCCATCACGCATTAACCATTTCATGTGTTTTAAAAAAAATTGCCTTAATCTTCATCCGAACTATAATAACTTTCACTTTCGTCGCTATCATCATTTTCAGTGTCCCATTCCTCATCATCGATAGGTACATCACCATCGTCGTTTGTGCGCACTGGACCATCGTATCGTGGAATATTACCGAGGTTAATTGTGATCGACTGAATCGGTATTTCGATTGAAGATACTCCTTCTATCTGAAATGGTTCTTGGATAAGATTAGTATCTTGGAGTGTTTCCGCACCACTTTCCATCGAAGATTCAAGATGTTGGTCAGCAACATTGTCGATGTCGTCGTCAGTATGGTCTTGTTCTGGTATAGCATACACGTTCCTATGATCCATCGTCTGAACAACTTTCCAACCCCTCCTGGCTTTAGGGTCATCTAGATACACAATTTGTTTTGCCATGGTTGCTAAGATGTAAGGGTCGTCATCGTACCAAGTTTTGGTAGTGTTCACTGATAGTAATCCATGATCTCTTTTTACACTTCCATGCCTATTTGGGTTTGTATCAAACCATCGACACTTAAATAGGATCACTTGGCACCGGTCTTTGTAAAGCAATTGCACAACACTTGTTAGTTTACCATAGAATTCAATGTCTGTACTTTCGCCTCCCCCGGGGACATGAACATCGCTATTTGGCGTACACAACTTGTCATCTCGTGCACCCGCTAAGAACTTGACACCGTTCACATGGCAACCCGAGTACAATTCAACGCGAATTGGTCCAAACGTCAAGTTATATAACTCTTCACTGTACGCAGGGGAATTCGATGCTTTCAGTTGATTCCCCTAATATTAGACAAACATTTAAATTTGTTAGTTCGAGTAACTTAATTGGTACAATATATATGTCCAATACAAAACACTTCAAATTTACATATTTGAGAAACCACTGCGGAAACAATTCACGGTGTTTCTGGGCATACAAATGTGAAGGATGTGCCTGCTTCATCATATTTTCATGCTCGTCTAGGTATGACAGTGTCTTGTCACAATTGTTGAGTACGAACCAATGTGCTACCTCCATGTCCTTCTTGGAAAACGACTCGCCAAAAATCGGATCTCCGAATGGTCGAGCGATTTGGGCAAAAACTGAAAGTTTCTCCGTTCTCACACCCCCATCATTATTGCGAGGAGGACGATTGAAAGTTGTCTCAACATCCTTTAAATACATTCCACAAAATGTAAGCGCCTCATATGCCACCCAAGCTTATATAATGGATCATTCGGGCTTCGTTTTGTTTCGTACACTTTTCTTCAAGTCTTCGAGAAGCCTGTCAAAAGAAAACGATATGATACACATATTACTAATCGTAATATATTTAATATTGATTATTAAAAAAGACGAGGAATATATACCTTTCTATTGGATACATCCATCGAAATTTGACTGGTCCAGCAAGCAATGCCTCATCTGGTAAGTGAACCATCACGTGTATCATACTTGTGAAGAAAGCTGGAGGAAATATCATCTCAAAATTGCATAGAACTTGCACAATGTCATGGCGCAACTGATTAACGTCCATTTTTCGCAATGTTCTTGACGTTAATTGCAAAAAAAACTGGACAACAACATGATTGGTTTCACTACATCGGCTGGCAAGAGATGTCGAATACCCACAGGAAGTAGGCGTTGCAGAACCACATGGCAGTCATGACTCTTTAGGCCAGCTAATTTACCCCTGTCAACGTTCACGCAACGTGCGATATTTGGAGCATACCCATCGGGAAACTTTTCAGACGATAAAAACTTTAAAAATTCTTTCTTGTCATTCGGTTTCATTGAAAAAAATGCAAGATCCCTTATAGCTTTATCATTGTCCCTATTCATCCATAAACCCCATCGTATTCCCATTCGTTCCAAATCAAGAGGAGCTTTAATCGTGTCCTTTGTCTTGCCCTCAATATCTAGAATTGTGCCGACCAATGTGTCAAATACATTTTTCTCAACATGCATAACATCGAGGTTGTGTCTTAATTTTAGTTTGGACCAATACGGGAGCTAAAAAAACATAGACTTGTGCGTCCAGTTCATATGTGTAGAAGGTCTTGTCTTACTGACATTGGTCTCGAAAAGAGCAAAATCCAAACGGTGAAGCTGTTCCAAAATCTGAGCACCAGACCATTCTCTGGGTCTGAGGCGAAGCTCTTTCTCCCCGTCAAACTCTTTATCCTTCTCTCGCCACTCGTGGTCCTAAGGCAACCATCTTCGATGACCAAGGTAACAAATTTTTCCGGCGTGCCAACTAGATGTTACGTCTTCCTTGCATACAAGGCAAGCCATATAACCTCTAGTGCTCCACCCGAAAACCATTGCATATGCAGGGAAATCATTCACAATCCACATCACTGCAGCCCGCAAAGTGAACATCATGCCAGTACATTTATCGTATGTGGGCACATCGTGTGTCCATAAATCTTTTAGCTCATCCACCAACGGCCGTAAGTATACATCGATTGACCTACCAGGATCCTCAGTTATCAATAGAGTCATCACCATGTATTCTTTTTTCATACATTTCCATGGCGGCAAATTATACGGAAATACAAAAATTGGCCAAGTACTGTGGTGTTGGTTTAAAACCCTAAACGGATTAAATCCGTCAGTGGCAAGTCCCAATCTAACGTTACGAGAATTAGCAGCAAACTCAGGGAACGTTCGATCGAACTTTTTCCATGCCTCCCCATATGCAGGATGCTGCATCACATCATCGTCTACCCGTTTTTCCTTATGCCATCTCATGTCTGTGGCAGTATGCGTCGACATATACAATCGCTGCAACCTAGGTTTCAGAAGCAAATAACGCATAACTTTTTGTGGGATCTTAGTCGTTCTATTCTGAGATGTCATTTTGAACCTCGACTCATTGCATACAGGGCATTTATCCCATGCTTTATTCTCTTTGTAGAACAAAATACAATTGTTTTTGCAAGCGTGGATTTTTTCATAACCCAATCCAAGACCATTCAACACCTTTTGCGCGTGTCTATGGTCTTTCGGCAAACAATTGTCCTTTGGAAGCATTCTCTTGAAAACCCCCAAAAAGTAATCGAAACATTGGTTCGACATATGATACTTTATTTTTCCATGCATTAGTTCCACAATGGCCATGAGAACGGAAAAGCTCTTGCACCCCGGGTATAACTCTTGGTTGGTATTTTTAATAGTTTTTCATATTGTTCGAACTCTGCATTGTCCATTGGTGTAGGCATGTCATCTTCCCCTTCCTAATTGGTGTTTGTCGATGCAAATGGAAAAGCATCATTTATAATATCCATGACTTGTTCATTAGGATCCACAATAGGGTCAACATTATCCACTATTGTGGTGTTTGAAGACGAAGCATTGTCTAATTGTTCCCCATGATGGTTCCAAGTATTATATGTCTCAATCATTCCATTCCTTACTAAATGAAATCGAACATTTTCAATTGTCTCCCTTAACGTGTTGTTATACCTCCTACAAGGACACCAGATTCTAGTTGCACCCCAGTTGTGTGTACGTGCAAAGTCAATAAAATCCTCGATTCCATCCAAGTATTCGTCTGCACATCTATTCGGGTTCTATATCCACGTCCTATCCATAATTCTTGGAACCACAATAACAATACAACAATCACAACTTCATACAAAATGAAAATGTCACTTAATGCCTCCGGTAAGGGTCCTATCCCATTCAGGAATGCATAGTCATGTCACGTAATTTACGGCTCAATCAGATTAGATTTCGACGTGGATGAATTTCGGCAGCATCTCGATACAGTTCTTCGGGTGTATGACCCGAAGAACATACAGAGATGACACTGAAATCTCCATAACCGAAACCTAATCTTTCAACCATAAACTACGCGTCATAACTATGCATTCTCAAATTGTCCAAATAATGGGACAATTCAAGAATTAATTGGACCGTAGTCATGCTTTCGCATCCATGCGCGAAATCCAACTAATCCTCAAACGGGAAACTAAGTTTTACTAAAAATAAAAAACAAGTATGAAGTTAATTTCAATTAATTTCGTACATCACAAAACATATTTGTACGTCACGTACAAATTTAACAACATAATATAAATATAATTTTAGAACACAATATAAACATAACAAACTAAGTTCAACATAATTTAATTAATTTTATATGTTTAAAAAATAAAACGAAGAAAATACCTTCTCAATCGTTCTCCACCAATCGCTAATCACACACAATATCCCTATAGACAACGAAATTAATGGCGTTAGTATGAATTTACATTAATACTTTTATCGTAACGACAAAAAACGCTTACCAGACACACCGAGATAGCTCGATCAACCTAGAGAAGAAGATGGATGGAGTATTAGATGATGAAATTGAGAAAAAATGGAAATGACGGATGCCAGATTGAGCAAAATCGAAGGGATGAGTGCAGACGCACAATCTACAATTTTTTTGCAGTTTGCCTTTGATGTGAAAATTAACTTGACACACAAATTAAACCCTATTGATGACAATTGTAGCAATGATGTAAGTAGGGATCGTTCTAGACTAGGGATTAACTAGGGATGCTAATCAACATAAATAAGACTCAAAAATACTAAAATAGACTCTATAGACTCAAAACACTAAAAACAGCAATAAACAATAAAAAAAGACTCAATTCTAGACCTAACAATTTATTTTGACGAAAATTAAACTTAACTTAAAAGACTAAAAAAACAGATTTTGACTCAACTAACAAGACTTAATGAAAAAGGGTTTTGTTTTGACGAATTTAAGAACTTAAAACAGAAACTTGTAAAACAAACTCAAAAGACACGAAATTGGGTGAATTAAGATGGTGAAAGGCTAGCTAGAGGGTCCTTCTCCACACATGACACATATGCAATACAAATCGATTTCCAATTATTCTTTCTATAAACCATGAACGACAATGCCCCAAATTAACCGTGACTGCACGCATTAACCCTCAGATTTTCCTAAGTTCATTGAATTGGATGTAGCGCCGCAACCAAATTATTCTTATCAAGTTCCCTACATGACTGCATACTAGAGATGTATATCAAAGATCACTAAGCTCCGTGAAAATCATAAGCATTGACATGACATTCGTGACTATGACTGCATGACACTCCTGCCAAGAATTTACTTAACGCGATCGTTTATAAGCGAGCTCCACTACTTATAAATATAAGTTTGTAACTGTTAGGTGAAACTCCCTTATATTTTAGCATCAAATTCATGCATGCAAACTAAGTATGCATCCCTAATCAACATACAAGAATAAGTTTTAATAAAACAGTTAAGCAAATTGCACTCATGATTTACGAAATAATAACTGGATGTAATCAATTCATATCACATATATGTTCATGGCTTTGAATTCTCCCCTAGCTAAAAAGAAATTAGTTCCTCGCGTTCGCAATTAAACAAAGACAATTAAATTTAAACATCAAAAGCAAAGATAGAATACACCTAGAAACGCTCCAACAATCCAACGTCTTGAATGGCAAGCACGGCTCCAGGTGGCTCCTCCTCCTTCCTTCCTTGCAAAACTTGCGGCACAATGAGTGTGTGGTGGATGGATGTAGGTGAGTTATGGTAGAGGGTGGTGAGAGATGGGTGCGGCAGAATGCATATATTTATAGGGAGAGGGGGCACGGCAAAGGTAACTTAGGAAAAGAATTTTAGCACTTCAAATCCATAAGGAAAAGGTCAGCTATATGGCAGAAACCAAAGAGAAAAGCAGATAGAGGTGCAGCAGGCTTCTAGACATTCTAGAAAGAGTCTAGGCGCCAGATTTTTAGGGCTTTTAGAAATGAGTGTTGTGGCATGTTTCTAGAAGGAAAACGCCTTCTAAAAACAGGTTTTAGGCATCCTAATATGAAAAGGAGTCCCCCTTGCAGCTGAAATTAAGGCAGGATAAGATTAGGATAGGATAAGATGATAAGGTTAGTTTGGATAAGATAAGGTTGGTTAAGGTTTTGGATAATGCTCATTCTTTTTAGCTGATTCCTTATCTTCTTTGTCTTGGATTTATTTCTCCATATGTTTTGCATATTCCTAAACTCTCTTGAACTTCAAATTCGTCCATCCATCTTGCTTCATACATGTGCTATCCATTCCAAGCCCAAAACTGCTCTAAAATGCTCCAAATTGCACTTTCTTGCCAACTTTGTCATTTGAACCTACAAACACACGAAAATAGCTTAAAACACTATAATAACTAGAAACTAACTAAGTAAATTCAAGAAAACAAGCTAACTAAGTCGCATAAATATGCTCCTATCAAATTCCCCCACATTTAGCTTTTGCTAGTCCTCGAGCAATTTGGCGCCGTTGTCAGGGACTAGCAAAATTGTTAATCTCCCTTTGTTGCTGTTCATGTCTTTTACTTTTGATATTTGATTTAGTTTTCTTTCTTTAATTTTAGGTACTAGAGAAGCAAGACATGGATATTGCTAACATTCAAGCTCAATTGGCGAATCTTACTTCTCAGTTGTCGCAGTATGCCGAAATGACCACAATGCAAAGTGCCCCTACATTTGGTGCATCTTATAGGCAAGAATATCAAACAAATCAACGTCCATAAAGAGGTTGGGAGAATGTCAATACCTGGGGGTATCAAGATCATAATCAATCAGGGAACAATTTGTTTTCCAACATGTACAATTCAGATTGGAGTGATCATTCAAACTCTATGGGGTGGGAATCTCAACAAATTCAACACGAAGAATATTGGCAGCCATATGAGGAGTTCTATTTAAGACCTGCGCAGCCACCACAACCTCATATACAATATGCCCAACCAAACTCAGGTTCGTCAATAGATTATGATCAAATTCTTGATGAATTAACTTCTTTGGCGCAAAGCTCACAAAATCAAGCCGAGCAAGGCTCACAACAAGAAGAATATTTGCAGCCATCTAAGGAGTTCTATCAATGGTCATATGCACCATCACAGCCTCCACCACAATCTTCCCAACCACATTCAGGTTCGCTATTTGATAATGATCAAGCTATTCAATTACTAACTTATGTAGCACAGGGATTACAAAATCAAAATAATCGAATAGCGAATCAAGACAAGGAGATGAGCGACATGAAGAAGCAAATAGGGCATATTTCTTTGTTCCTTGGGCATTTTTGAGAAGAAGGTAAACTGCCTAGTTCAACCGTTGTAAATCCAATGGGAGATTTTGAAATCGCTGAAGCCATCACCTTGGGAAGAAATATGGAGGTTGAAGCTGACCCAGAACCGTCCAAACACAGCCCGAACGTGGATGAATTGCTGCTGCTAGAAGAAGAGGAGGAGGCCACACCTACGGCAAGGGTAGAACAACCATTGCCGCAGCCCCCTAGAGTCCCTAGGCCGTCCAACTCTGGTAATTGAAGGAAAATTTGTGAAAAACATGTTCATTTGAGCAACATCTATGGCATGCAATTAACAATTAAAGGCGGAATCATGCTTGTATGCACTCAAAACAAAACATTACCCATGAAATTCAAAGCCTAGTAGTTATGGTGAACCATGACTCAACTCAAATCTTAAAGAAATGAGTTGAGAAACTTTAATACCTTTGAAGCACCTCTTTGCTTAGCAAAGGTTAATCACCCATGTGAGGGCCTTCTTTCCTTTGTCTCCTTGCTCCTTGGCTCCATGGATATGGATGGAAGAATTGATTCTCCAAAAGTCCCCAAGGTAGGAGACCTCTAATTTTCGACACCAAGGATGGTGAAGGAAGAAGATGAGTGACCTTGGAGGAGGAAAAATTGCTAGCTAATCCCCTCCAAGGGGGCCGGCCTCCTAAAGAGAAAGGGAGAGACATGTTCTCTCCAATTTTCTCCAAAAGAAACCCTAAATGAATTTTGGCTATAAAGTTCTTTATATAGTCACTTCACTTAAGTGACTAAAAGAACAAAACCCTATTTTTCATCACATGGCCGGCCTACCATAGGCATTGGGCTGTTTGGGCCCTTTTAAATCTCAAGTCATAAAAGTTGTCATACAACTTAAGTTAATGGGCTTGACATTCGAAGCCCATTGGGCCATGAGGCCCAAAATTAACCCGAGGTCTAAAACGAACTTATTCATTTGATTAATAACATATTAATTAATCCTAGCCATAAATAATTAAACCATTTAATTATCCTTACTCATCTTCGTTATATCCTTCAATCATTACCTTACACGGTGTGCGATCCATTAGGTTCCTTTTAACGAGGCAGTGGACGATTAGAACTCTTACTAATCGATTGTGAATTGAAACTTACTTTCAATTCTCCCTTTAGTGATTATACATCTTCAGGGCTTCCACAAGCCATGAGTGACACCTAGCAGTATGTCATGGCTACCTAAGCTAATCAGAAGAGGTTGGAGAACCTATTCAATTTGGGATTACAATGCAATACGGTCTTTCTCTAATACAATACTCTTGACCACATTGTTTGGTTTAATAGTTTATTCATGTCTACTATCCAATGTGATTCTCTTAATTATATGATTACCTTGAATGTGATTTGGAACGACTTCATAAATCTCATTCATACTCTGGCCAGAGATTCTTAATCATATCATAGAGTATTCTCCCTCAACGTTTGAAGGTTAGAGATCCCTTGTTGCGCATTCACTTGCCTCCATGGCTAAGTGGCTTAACCCCAACTATGCCGTGGACACCCTTTGACGGAGTGACTTTGACATAGTCAAAGATTAAGGACCTAACCCCAAGACAACTATGATGCCTCAGGTCAAAGGACTACTTTGCATTATCCCAACCATGAGTTCTCATGTGACATGAGTATGAGAACTTCTCGTTGATCGCGTTCAGTGGACTCAATCTCTATTGAGCACCTACGTACTTGTCTTGGTGTCAGTCACACCATTGACTCGAGACCAGTCACTCTCCCTTAGAGAAGACATAGGACGTACTGATCTTAACGGACTGTTAATGCCCAATTGGCAATCCTATGATCAGGAACTTTTAGGATATGTATTTGAAAGAGAATGGTCTCATGAATCTAACTTCTTTAGATCACATTCTCCCTATTACATATTCCTTGGACTTATCGTTTAAGCATATAACATTTATATGAGACGGCTTAAAACAATAATCTTTGCCTTTTATATTAAACTAGATTAGTTTAACATGTGAAATGTCCGTAAAGTATCATCATATGATTGGTTTTAGGGCACATTTCCAACAATCTCCCACTTGCACTAGAGCCAATCAGCTTGGTCATCAGTGATGATACCTCTTCTGTAGTCATTTCAAAAATGGCTGAGTAGTAAGCCTAGACAATGGATATCTATATGTTATCCATAGAAGCAACCTTGAGAATAACAACGTCACCATTATACATGATTCTCAATCATGTGGTTCAGTCTCTCATTTGAGTTCGGATCTTGATGAGACCTTGATTCCCTGGCTTGAGCTATTGCCCCATTAGTGTCGTAGTGTCGGCACACTAGAGACACTTTCTGGTTGGAACCGAATGGAGAGTTCATAAATAAACTTTCCCATCCAAACAACATTGTTGTAAACTTCTATATGGCGATATATATATTGCATTCATGATGGAAGACACTAAAGTCATTACCTTTAATGTTTCCACCCAAATATCTCTTCAGTCATAATAAAGAGATATCCAATTATCTCTTCGTTCAAAATGAAGAGATATCCAATGATGGATACGATATTAGATTCATAATCTAATACTTTTACGCTTCCATTGCGTTACTCTAATTCTTCCTCATTCTTGAGGAATCTATCCTTTAGTATTTCTTAAATACATAAGGACTCACTTGACAGTTGCCTTGGTTCTGATCCTGGGCTTGCATTGATATCGTCTTGTACCAATCTTGGTACAACTCATATCAACGCTTTTCATACAACATGAAATACATAAATCACCTTTCTGCGTACGCATAAATGATTCTATTTACGCATTAATTCTTTGGGAGTCAAAGGGGTACGATCCCTTTGTAAAGAGCAACTTCCTAGTCTTACTAGAATTGTCCTTCTGACTAAAGTTTATCATCATATGAGAAACTTCCTAGCATCTTTTGTCTATCATTAGGGATTGATATAATCAAATTATATATACTGAAATCTATCATTATAGATTTCCATCCCATGTATATAGACTATGTCTCCCATATACATTCTATCATTATAGAATGTTTAAAGTCATTACTTTAACGAAGAAGAATTCCTAAACTTAATATATCATATATATGTTTTAATTTAAGAATACGATTAACTCCCACTAATCTTTTGTAAACTTAGCAAACAAAAGATTCATTTACATCTTTATAAGAAATCAAACGATTTGATCTTTCTCTCATAAGACGCTTACAGCTCCCACTAGCTTGCTAAGATTCATGATGGATGGATCTTTACAACTTACACATCTTGTGATTCTTAGTTTTAGACATATATTATCAAGACTATCTTGGTAATGGTTTCGGAAACCCATATTATGTCCAAACATTCAATCACCGTTTAGTTGTAGTTAGCAATCCTCGAATTAATGGAAACCAAGACTACGTCAAAGATGGTTTCTTCTAAGTCAACCAATCTCTTTGATTGTAGTCACCTTAAGCTACCAATTAGCTACGAAGGTTTCATTATTTCGGGTCAAATGGTACTATACCATTTCCTTGAGTATATGTTGTATATACACTCAATGTAGTCATAAGGATTTTCATTCTTATTTCTTTCGAATTAAGAGGTGTAACTCTATGACATAGTCATAAAGTTCAAACCATTCAACTGAGACGGTTTATAAATCCTTCTCAACTACATTTGGAGCTTGTGGTGTAGGAACTAGGTTGTTATATTTGTTGATCATCATCTTGTCGCACAAAGAACCCATTCTTTGAGTTCTATCTCTCGTTCATTTGCTCTATCTTAAGCAAATCCTACTGTAGGATTACAATGAACTACCCAACAAATAACATTGATTAGTTGGTTTATATAAGTGATATCCAAAAGTTAATTTAAGGATATCCCACAAGATTGTTCTCAAACAAATATTGCTTTTTAGCACACAACCCCAAATCTTAACACGATTAAGACTTGTCTTTCTTTCCAACTACATCCTATGGAGTTATGAAAATTTTGGAAGATCTTCTAATTGACAATCATATTGTCTTAGAAGTATATATATCCTATATATGTGGGTAATTGATAACATCCAACGAACTAAGTCTTATTCGAGTTCATTATTCTCCTAATGGAGAAATCCGTTATCTTATGATGCTACTTTCCTTGATTTCTATCAAGGAAACTTTTCTAAAGTGTTCATTTTCCTTGGATCAAATCTAAGGAGGTAAATACTTTAGACGTCTTACTCATCAACTTACATTCTTGAATTCTTTGAAACCTTTTGCAAAGTATTCGGACTTGTGTTTATTCAAACTAAACGATAGTCCAACCGAGAGCGATCTTCGGTGAATGTCATACAACATGAGTAGTATTATGTTGTGGACAAGTGCCATTAACATCTAAGTGAATTAACCTCAACAACTTTGTGATTCTTTCTTCTTTCCTAAAGAATAAAGATTCGAACATTTCACCTCTATACAATTTTAACAAGAAGGTATTGGATCCGGATCTAACGATCCTAAGCATCCATCTATGACCAACTCGTAATTTATGTTTTAGAGGTATCACAACTCAATTTGGGATTAGTCACTACCTTGAAACCTTTTGGGTTTTAAACATCGTCATATTCTAAACAGTTAACACTACCACATTATCTCTACTATAGAGACAATCAATTAGATTACAATAATCCAATCATTGATTAATAAAGAACAATGTTTTGTCAAACAAAACATTCATCCATCTCTTATAGTGACGGAATTAAGTTCCTTTATTCAAACTGGAATGTAAAGACAATCTTTGTTTTTCCAATTCCTTTGGTAGTTCATATGAGGAAGTAAGTACTATCTGCTTTCGCAAAGATCTATATTTGATTCACGTTCTGAATGTGAAGTACTTTCTCTTCTCTCATTAATCTTCTACTTCTTATTAGCCATACTTTTACAACGATTGTAAAACATAGTTACTAATACGGAATCAAGCATTCAAGTAGAAGAACCAACTGTTTTGAACCTTTCAAGAACTTTTTACAACACCTTCAAAAGGTGTGTTCTTGACACTTGCAAGACATTTCTTGCATATACCCCTTCCATTGTCCATCCTTTCATAAAGAAAGTTTGTTCCCTTGGAGTTATTTTGCCTTCTTCATTTGACTTCTCCCTTGACTACAATAGTCATGGTCCCTAAACTCCCACTGTCTCTCTTGAAACTTATTTCAATTGTGTTAAACACATCAAACGATTTGGAGAGCGTACGGCTATTGTTCACTATATAGTTTACTATAAACTTAGTGAACCATATGGATAGGGACACAAAGGTGAAGTCCTAGCCTAGTTTCCCTCTCGTGAAGTGGTTTAACACTTCAACACTCAATGATTCAAAATCATCATAAGTCCATATTGATGGACTATTTTTGTCAACCAACCATCTTGTTCTAAACAAGATTACAAACTTTCAAGAGTTGTTCAAGGCAACTCTCATTTCTTCATACAACAATTTGTAAGTGAAGAATCATGGCACATTAAGTGTCCATGCCCTTGTGCTTACTTCTCAAGTTCCTTGTTCATTTAACAAAGAAACAAGCACTAGTGTTTGCATAAACTAAGGGTTGTTCTAAGCAACTCTTATTTCTTCATACAACGATTTGAAAGTGAAGAACTATGACACAAAAAGTGTTCATGTCTTTGTGCTAATCTTCATAAGTTCCTTTGTTCATACAACAAAGGAATAAACATTGGTTGTTTGTGTTGTCCTCTTTATGATAGACTTATCTAACATGTTCTTCCAATGATACATTATCAATAGGAAAATTGTGAGGATGAGACTACTTAGGCACATATACAATCCATTTAAGACAATCTATGGGATTGTGGTACCAAGTCCGGAAACTAAAGCCTTTGGCTTTTCTTTGTCAAGTTTTGGATAACGTTTGCAAATATATCGGTAAATAAATACATAACGAATATAAATTGATTGATTTTAAGCCATTTGATCCGGGTCTTTAAATCAAATAGCACCACCCACTATTTTCGGCAAATTCCATATCCCTCATTGGAATTCGAGAGTTTTGGAGAAAACTCTTAGTAGGGTATGGGAGGCTCACTACTACCAAGCCCACCTTAGAAGAATATCATATTGGCTAGCTTTAATAATAATGAGAGAGTACACTTACTCATTTACATCTCATGTAAGTGCCCATCTTGTTTGGCCTCTAGAGAATGATGCCTCCGAAGAATATCATGTTGGCACCATTGCACTTAGTTAAGTTATTCCCACCATGCCAGTTCGTATAGGGGTTCAAGAATAGCCTCAGAAGAATATCATATTGGCCATACTCGTTGCCTACCGTCACAACATCATGTATGTATATAGAACCCCTCCTGAGTGTAAGCACATACTTTGTATTCCCCAGAACAGGGCGAAGACGGTGTACGAGTCATAAACGAACGGAGCCTACCATGGTGGAAAGCCACGAAAGAGTGTTCAAAGCACTCTCACGCTTGTCAACTTAATAATGGTTTGGTTGAGGGTTTTAGGTCTCATCACATTTAAGCATACATTTTAATCTTATTAAAACAATTCGGTCCTATTACAACTATTGGTCCATTTGATTGATTTAGTAGTATATGATACTCCCACTAAGCTTGTAAAACGGTTTTTAAAGCAAGAGTATATGGTACTACTAACATAAGCTTTGCATTCATTGATGGACTATATAGTTACCTTAGGGCCTTAGGATGACTATGAACCTTTGATTCGATCCAACACGAGCCTAGTGTTGGATCTCGGTCTAGGGATGGTGATTGATTTTAGTTACGCATTTAATCATATTAAGGCGTGTTTCTCCTATTGGGCTTTGGACCCAACTACTCCAATTTCATGCATATCAAATAAACAAGAAAGGAGTACTTCAAAGTAAAGAAGAGCTTATGCTCTTTTACAACATTTGATCAAAACAAATTACTTAAAAGTAAAGAAGAGCTTATGCTCTTTTACAACATTTGATCATATCAAATTACAACCAAAATTATATGATTACCTTAAATGTGATTTGGAACGACTTCATAAATCTCATTCATACTCTGGCCAGAGATTCTTAATCATGTCATAGAGTATTCTCCCTCAACGTTTGAAGGTTAGAGATCCCTTGTTGCGCATTCACTTGCCTCCATGGCTAAGTGGCTTAACCCCAACTATGCCATGGACACCCTCTGACGGAGTGACTTTGACATAGTCAAAGATCAAGGACCTAACCCCAAGACAACTATGATGCCTCAGGTCAAAGGACTACTTTGCATTATCTCAACCATGAGTTCTCATGTGACATGAGTATGAGAACTTCTCGTTGATCGCGTTCAGTGGACTCATTCTCTATTGAGCACCTACGTACTTGTCTTGGTGTTAGTCACATTATTGACTCGAGACCAGTCACTCTCCCTTAGAGAAGACATAGGACGTACTGATCTTAACAGACTGTCAATGCCCAATTGGCAATCCTATGATCAGGAACTTTTAGGATATGTATTCGAAAGAGAATGGTCTCATGAATCTTACTTCTTTAGATCATATTCTCCTTATTACATATTCCTTGGACTTATCGTTTAAGCATATAACATTTATATGAGACGACTTAAAACAATAATCTTTGCCCTTTATATTAAACTAGATTAGTTTAACATGTGAAATGTCCGTAAAGTATCATCATATGATTGGTTTTAGGGCACATTTCCAACAGTAATATTGTTCCAAACTCAATTCGTTCTAACCCCATTCCACCAAATGTCCATTTTCCTCGCAGGTTCATGATTTCCAAGAACGAAGAAAGTGAAAAAGACATCGTGGAAGCCTTCCCAAAGGTTCAAAGTAGTACCCAAATTCTTGATACACCACAACAAGTCCCAGATTGTGTTGAACTGTTCGAAGAGAATTGTACATCAAGAAGAATGATTCAAGAGAAATAAGTGGTTGGAGAATATGTAGAATGCATCAAAGAGGATGTTCATGAGACAACAAAGCCCAAAGAAGTTGAATTTTATGACACGGGACAAGTCACAACCCTCACATTAAATCTGGCCAAGTCCAACATTCTTGAAACTTTTAAAGAAGTGGTGTTTGTCCTTGAGTTTTTGTCGAAGCAAATAGCTAAGCCACCTCCCCGAATTTCAATTTTGTTTTATACTAACATGTTGATTTCAATGATTCAGGCACCCACACTAGAAATTAAACCATTGCCGGATCATTTCAAGTATCACCTTCCATTTAAAGATCAACTCCATGTCGTGGGACCTAGTGAAGCGTAATTGAAGAATTCGTCCGGCTGGAAGACGTTAAAGCAAACGCTTCTTGAGAGGCAACTCATGCGTTCAAATAAAGAAGATCTAGGAATCTCCAGCTCCACAACCAGATTTGCGTTTCTTAACCCTACTCTTTATTGCTTTTACTTTGCCATATTTGTCATGTTTGTTAGTTGTGTTGTTTGCTTGCTTGTGTGTGATAGTCTATCTTTGAAACATTGAGGACAATGTTTGGTTTAAGTGTGGGGGGGTAAACAAAGTGTTTTTCATTGATTTTCGTGGGATTTTATCACCTATCACTTCTAAAGTTGTTACTCACTGTTTTCAAGTGTTTTTATTGTGTTTTGAAGTGTTTTTATGTGTCCTATAACAAAAAATCCGAAAATTAGAAAAAAAATCAAAAAAGTTTTGAAAAAAAAACCAAAAAGAGTCGTTTTTGTGTGTTTGTGTCTTAGAGTACCTTCCAACACAATGATGAGGATTTGGTTTTTAATTGCATGACTATTAAAGAAAGTTGCAAACATGGATTGAAGTTTGATATGCTCTTTGGTTTATGCTTAGTTGTAGTTGTCGTTTACGAATTCACATGTAATCACAAAAAAAAAAAAAAAAATCAGTTTTTGTAACATGCTTGAAGGAAGTAACTCAAACTAATGCTACAACCCTGAGTGACTTGAGCCTAAACTTTGTTTGGAGAGTTATTAATCTTGAATTCTTGTTTTCTAAAGCCGTTGCATGATCTCATTATTTATTTGCTTGGTTGCTACTTAGAATGCGTTTCATCATTATAGTTTCAAATACTAGAACTCATGTCTGTTTCATTCAAAGCATAAAATTGATTAGCATAACAAATAACAAGATGAAGTTGTTTAGTTAAAACCAGAGCCAAAAAGCCTTAACCCTTTTCATATGTTTTGTAGGTTTAACCCCTTTTGAGCCTTATTTAGCCTATTTTCTTTGTTAGCCCACATTATCCTTACCTAGCCTAGTATAGGACTATCCATACCCTTGTTCTTACAGGATAGTGAAACACAACTTAGAGGGAATTCATTTAGATCGACATTATGCAGAAAACAAGTGTGGGGGAAGGTCTTTTGTTGCGAAGCTGTAAAGTAGTACATTGAGTGTGCCAAACAATGAAAAGGGCACGCGTAAAAAAAAAAAAAAAGAAAAAAAAAAGAAGAAGAAAAAAAACGTGAAAAAGAAAGAAAAAAAAGTTGTGAAATAAATGAGAATGAGCTCACAAGTGTTGGTTGTTGAAGAAAGGGTCCAAAAAGTTTGAATATGACCCTAAGTTGTACGAAATCCCTTAGTGTTTCAAGTTATTTGCTGCGTTCAAAAGTGAATTCTAATTGTTGATTTCATTGCTTTGCTTGCTATTTCTTTCAGAACTTTTGTTTATCTTTACCTTTCTTTGTTAGCCAATACCTTAGCCCCATTACAACCCTTAGACTTCTATCTTGATTGTTATGTGTTTCAATATGTGGAGTTTGGAATTGGTATGAGCATATGGAATCCCTGGTTCTTGCTTCTAAGTAGTAGCATTCCGTTCATGAGATCATATTTATATGTGCATTAATAATTCCAGAAAGTGCCTTCTTTGTTATAACATATGTGAGTGTTTAGTCTACATGTTTACATCAATCTTCTCACATATACCTAATGTAGGGAGTGTAGTCAAAAAATATGTGTGAAAATAGAGTGTATATCGTGTAAGGAATTGAGGGATTCTCTAAAGCATGTTACTACATTCAAAACATCGTTTTAATTGATTAAATGCAAGCTAGTGAGTTGCTACTGCGATTAAGTATGAGTTCGAGGGTAGGGATAACTAAAATCTATGTAAGTAATGATTTTTAACATGTTATGTACCATTGGAAATACCTGAGGCGAACGTTGGAAGGTTTAGGTTATGTTTTGTTTGTTTGTTTTGCTCAAGGACTAGCAAAAGCTAAGTGTGGGGGAATTTGATAGGAGCATATTTATGCGACTTAGTTAGCTTGTTTTCTTGCATTTACTTAGTTAGTTTCTAGTTATTATAGTGTTTTAAGCTATTTTCATGTGTTTGTAGGTTTAAATGACAAAGTTGTTTAAATGACAAAGTTGGCAAGAAAGTGCAATTTGGAGCATTTTATAGCAGTTTTGGGCTTGGAATGGATAACACATGTATGGAGCAAGGTGGATGGATGAATTTGAAGTTCAAGAGAGTTTAGGAATATGCAAAACATATGGAGAAATAAATCCAAGACAAAGAAGATAAGGAATCAGCTAAAAAGAAAGAGCATTATCCAAAACCTTAACCAACCTTATCTTATCCAAACTAACCTTATCTTATATTATCCTATCCTAATCTTATCCTACCTTAATTTCGACTGCAAGGGGGACTCCTTTTCATATTAGGATGCCTAAAACTTGTTTTTAGAAGGCGTTTTCCTTCTAGAAACATGCCACAACACTCCTTTCTAGAAGCCCTAAAAATCTGGCACCTGGACCCTTTCTAGAATGTCTAGAAGCCTGCTGCACCTCTCTCTCCTTTTCCTCTTTGGTTTCTGCCATATAGCTGACCTTTTCCTTATGGATTTGAAGTGCTAAAATCCTTTTCCTAAGCTACCTTTGTCGTGCCCCCTCTCCCAATAAATATATGCATTTTGCCGCACCCATCTCTCACCACCCTCTACCATAACTCACCTACATCCATCCACCACACACTCATTGTGCCGCAAGTTTTGCAAGGAAGGAAGGAGGAAGAGCCACCTGGAGCCGTGCTTGCCATTCAAGACGTTGGATTGTTGGAGCGTTTCTAGGTGTATTCTATCTTTGCTTTTGATGTTTAAATTTAATTGTCTTTGTTTAATTGTGAACATGAGGAACTAATTTCTTTTTAGCTAGGGGAGAATTCAAAGCCATGAACATATATGTGATATGAATTGATTACATCCAGTTATTATTTCGTAAATCATGAGTGCAATTTGCTTAACTGTTTTATTAAAACTTATTCTTGTATGTTCATTAGGGATGCATACTTAGTTTGCATGCATGAATTTGATGCTAAAATATAAGGGAGTTTCACCTAATAGTTACAAACTTATATTTATAAGTAGTGGAGCTCACTTATAAACAATCGCGTTAAGTAAATTCTTGGCAGGAGTGTCATGCAGTCATAGTCACGAATGTCATGTCAATGCTTATGATTTTCACGGAGCTTAGTGATCTTTGATATATATCTCTAGTATGCAGTCATAGGGAACTTGATAAGAATAATTTGGTTGCGGCGCTACGTCCAATTCAATGAACTTAGGAAAATCTGAGGGTTAATGCGTGCAGTCACGGTTAATTTGGGGCATTGTCGTTCATGGTTTATAGAAAGAATAATTGGAAATCGATTTGTATTGCATATGTGTCATGTGTGGAGAAGAACCCTCTAGCTAGCCTTTCACCATCTTAATTCACCCAATTTCGTGTCTTTTGAGTTTGTTTTACAAGTTTCTGTTTTAAGTTCTTAAATTCGTCAAAACAAAACCCCTTTTCATTAAGTCTTGTTAGTTGAGTCAAAATCTGTTTTTTTCAGTCTTTTGAGTTAAGTTAAGTTTAATTTTCGTCAAAATAAATTGTTAGGTCTAGAATTGAGTCTTTTTTATTGTTTATTGCTGTTTTTAGTGTTTTGAGTCAGTTTTGAGTCTATAGAGTCTATTTTAGTATTTTTGAGTCTTATTTGTGTTGATTAGCATCCCTAGTTAATCCCCGGTCTAGAACGATCCCTACTTACATCATTGCTACAATTGTCATCAATAGGGTTTAATTTGTGTGTCAAGTTAATTTTCACATCAATTTTTGAAATGGTTCCGTTGCACATGACTGAATCTAGATTAAAAAGGACGTACGATTTTGCGCGACGAATGTCCTTTTTCGTCGCGTAAGATATCTTTGCGCAACGACTTATGCGACGAAAAAAGAACCCCAAAAATGCAAATATTAATACTCATCCACATAACATATATTTATTCATTAAATTAAATATAAAGTCCACAAAATCTTATTTAAAAATAAAATAAAAACAATTCTCATCAACTTCAATCCTTCCTCGCCTGCAACACATCAGACTTCCACTACCGGAAACTTTGCTTGAAAAGCCCATCCACATAAATCCGTTGCTTCTCATCGGTTTCATCAACATCCCAATGAACCTACGTTAATGCCAATAACAATAAATTAGTAATTTAAAAAATATTACGTTTTAACAAAAATAATTGTTAATTATTTACCACAAACTTACCAATAACTCTCCTAGCATGGACTTCTTCAACTCCTCAGGAACCTTTTTCCAAGACTCAAACTCAGCAGAACAATCCCTTAGCACCAAATTCCCAATGCTATACTTAAATTCGGCGTACGCCTCAGCCATATTTTTGCCTTCAAAGTACGGTACTTGCTTCCGTCTATACCTTTCTAATGGCACAACAACTTTCTTTTTGCCAGAACCTTCTCCAGAATCAGCCATTCTTTTTTAAACAAAAAAAATTTTGAAAACTACACCTCTGAAACTGTGATTCTATAGCAGTAGAACACCTTTGCGCGACGAAATATTCATCACACAAACCTCCAAGTCCGTCGCGCAAAATGCGTCATAATGCGCAATAAATTGGTAGGTTTGAACGCAATTTGACTGTGCTTTGCGCAACAAAAACATGTATTCATCGCGCAAAAAATATCTTACGCGACGAAGTATTGTTGCGCAATATATTGAGCAACGAAGGTGTCGTCGCGCAATATATTGCGCGACGAACAAAATAACTATAATTACAAAATTTACGTCAACATAGATACGTAAACTTTATAATTACAAACAAATATTCACAAACGATTTAATACCTTAAATATTTATTCTCAAATTAATTAATACTTTAAATATTTATTCTATAAATAATAAGAGTAAACTGTAGCTATGATCCCTTAACTTTAGCTCAATTGGAGTAATAGTCCCTCAACTAAAAATCCATTACCATTGGTCCCTCAACTCATCAAAACGTGCAGCTATGGTCCCTCAACTAAAAATCCATTACCATTGGTCCCTCAACTTTAATTCAACTGGAGAAATGGTCCCTTAACTTTAACCCAATTGTAGCAATAGTCCTTCCAACATAACTCGTTTTGACAAAAATTTTGACATAGTTGACGAAAAGGACCATAATTACACACTTTGATTAGTTGAGGGACCCTAATTGTATAAATGGTCATTCCAACATAACTTATTTTGACAAAATTTTGACGAAATTGATGAAAAGGACTATAGCTACACATTTTGATAAGTTGAGGGACCAATGGTAATGGATTTTTAGTTGAGGGACCATTGCTCCAATTTGATTAAAGTTGAGGGACCATTGCTACAATTTACTCAAATAATTAATACCTAAAATATTATTCTATAAATAGTTAATACCTTAAATATGTATTCTACAAATAATTAATGGCTTAATCCATACAATTATTTTCAACATAAGTACGATATTCATTCAAGATTAAAAGCACATATAAACCGAGGATAGCGAGGGTGCTTACATTAGGTCTCAATAAAAAAACCCAACAGGAATTGAAACCTAATTAAGTCTAAATACATAAATTATAAATAAATAAAAAATAAATAAAAAAATAAAAAAAAACCTGAAATTTAAATATTGTCATACAAAACATAAATTTTAAACTACTATTTCGATGATCCTGCTCCATTCCGCAATACTTCATAACGCCACCGATTGTAACCTCCCTCCAACGCATCCTCCTGCAACTTCATCAATTGTTCTTTCGGTTCATCATCAAAAACATACTTACACTGTTACACATATATGCAAATAATTAATTCCAACATATAACTAAAAATTTCACAAACTTCATTATTGATCCATCAATAATATACTTACTAATAGTTCATCCATCGCAACCTTCTTTAAATTCCTGGGCATATCTTTCCAAGAACGCCACTCAGCAGTGGGGCAATTATTCCCCATAGCTACGGCAATAGCATGAGCAAACTCAAAATGCTCTCTCAAATCATGCGGGTTGGCGTCGCGCACACTCTTATCGTTCTTTCTATCCACCATCTTAGCACGAACATAATTATGAAGAATAAGGATAACAGAATTGTGAAGAATAAGGACAATAAAAGCGCCTATTTATAGCAAAGTTAAGATATTTGTGTGACGAAGGCTTTGTCATGCAAACATCTGTATTAAATGTCCTCTGATTCACCTGCATTAAATTGGTTATGCAAAAGCACTTTTCGTCGCACAAGTTTCTCGGGCCAAAAAAAATTACCCCGCGTTTTCTTGCTGACTTTACATGACGACAACAATTATTCGTCGCGCAATTTTTTATTTTATTTTTCAATATGTTTTCTATTTTGCGTGACGAATACGTTTTTACGTCGCGCAAGTGCCTCTTGGGCGACGAATTATTGTTCGTCGCACAAAATTTCGTCGCGCAAGCTGTTTTCTCTATTAGTGGGAGGAGACAGACTTGGGAGCAGTAGGTTGCACAATGAGGGCAGTGGAAGCAAGCTTTAGATGAGATCCATCAACAAGTTCGTACAAGTCGTGGCCAATAAGAAATGGCTTCATTTGACGAAGCCATTCAAGGTATACACGCGAGTAACCCATGGGTAACACGTTTCGACCCGTTAAGAAAAAAATTATTTTGATAACTATAAAGTTTAACTACTAAAAAAACTTATTATGAAATACAATAGTCATAGTGTATATATTATATACTAAATATGGATTATTGTATTATTATTCTATATAAGTTTAAAAAATTCAATTTTGCTTATTTATTTATTTTTATTATGAGAGTTTCTTATTATCATTACTAGGATAAATTTTACTTGACATGTTGTTCAAAATTAAAATCAACTAGTATAGTATTAGTATAGGCAAGAAGACAAATCTACAAGTGTGAAAAATGTGAAAGAATATATAAACACTCGTGATTGCATCCTTCCTTCACGAGTAGACAATGGTTACATTTACATCATTGCTTAAATTTTTAAAGCCCTCCAACCTCTCATTAATAGTGTTTTTTATTTGAGTGCAAAATTAATAAAATTAATAATAATTATTGTAGACGTGTAAAAAATGTAAAAAAATATATATATACAATCACTCGTAATTACAAGCTTTACAACTTTCTTGATGGGGTCAACTCCGAAATCTGACACCATAATCCATAAACCTTATATTTATATTTAATTGTCGCTTTTGTCGTTTACGCTTTATTCTTCTTACCAAATTTCGTTTTTCAAATTTTCTTTTTTGAAAACATGATCTTCTAGCAGATGTAGAAAAATGAGCGATTCAGATCGTTGATATCACGTTACAATATTTACGGTTAACTGAAATATGAGTCGATGTTATATAGTTTGTAGAGCTATAAACTTTTAGCAATATTTTCACTAACGGTAAAACTTTGAACATAATATCAACGATCTGAACCGTCCATCTTCTTGCATCCTCTAATAGATCATGTATTCAAAAAAGAAAATCTGAAGAAAAAAAAAATGGTGAGGAAAATGAAGCGTAAATGTAAACGACAATAAACGGTTAAATTTTGATCTATAGTTTATGTGTTTCTAGTGGCGAATATCGAAGTTGAGCATTTCACGAAAGTTATAAAGCTTGTCATGTATATTTATTTTTATATTTTTCACGCTTATATATTAATTAAAAAACATTACTTAAACAATAGTCATATTTTTTTCCAATATTTCTATATAAGTTAAAAAAAATTAAGTTTTATTTATTTATTTTTATTATGGGACTTTCTTATTATCATTACTAGGATAAATTTTACTTGACATGTTGTTCAAAATTAAAATCAACTAGTATAGTATTAGTATAGGCAAGAAGACAGATCTACAAGTGTGAAAAATGTGAAAGAATATATAAACACTCGCGATTGCATCCTTCCTCCACGAGTAGACAATGGTTACACTTACATCGTTGCTTAAATTTTTAAAACCCTCCAACCTCTCATGAATAGTATTTTTATTTGAGTGCAAAATTAATAAAATTCATAATAATTATTGTAGAAGTGTAAAAAATGTAAAAATAAAATAAAATAAAAAAATTTATATATATATACACACACACAATCACTCGTAATGACAAGTTTTACAACTTACTTGATGGGGTCAACTCCGAAATCTAACACCATAATCCATAAACCTTATATTTATATTTAATTGTCGCTTTTGTTGTTTACATTTTATTCTTCTTACCGAATTTCATTTTTCAAATTTTCTTTTTTGAAAACATGATCTTCTAGCGGATGTAAAATGAACGGTTCGTATCGTTGATATCACGTTACAATATTTACGGTTAACTGCAATATGAGTCGATATTATATAGTTTGTAGAGCTGTAAACTTTGAGCAATATTTTCACTAAAGGTAAAACTTTAAACATAATATCGACGATCCGAACTGTCCATCTTCTTGTATCCTCTAATAGATCATGTATTCAAAAAAGAGAATCTGAAGAAAAAAAAATATTGGTGAAGAAAATGAAGCGTAAATGTAAACGACAATAAACGGTTAAATTTTGATCTATAGTTTAAGTGTTTCTAGTGGCGAATATCAAAGTTGAACCTTTCACGAAAGTTGTAAAGTTTGTCATTACAACCGTTTATGTATATTTATTTTTATATTTTTACGCTTATACATTAATTAAAAACATTACTTAAACAATAGTCATATCTTTTCCAATATTTTTGGACAAAAAATACCCCATCTCTTTTCCAATATTTCCACAATTCCACTATCTGATCAAAACAAAAACCCTAATATTCTAAAATTTCTGTATGAGTTGAAAGACAAATGTGTTTTTATATTTTGAATGTGACAATATGATATGTGTATACTAATTTATTATTATATTTTTTATTTGATTATTTACTGGTTTACAATATATTTTCTTTGACGAGTAACGGATCGGGTCATATTACCCATTAGTATTAACAGGTTGATTTCGGGTCGGGTCATATCATCCGTTTATTTTAACAGGTGTTATACAACACAATCCGTTGAAATATTAATTATGACACGAAAACGACACAAACACAGAAAACACTACAAGATTGGCAAATCTACTACCAGGTTAAATGCACCTAAGTTCATAATAAACCAGTGAAACAACATTTTCTTTTCCCCATCTCAAGATTTGTTGAAGATCCACCGCATCCAAACCTACAAATCCCAAGAGAGAAACGAGGGTTAGAATATCTAACATCCAATAAGATGAATTCATCTTCGACAAAAAACAAGATGAATTCATCTATTAAGATGATATGTATACATCACTTACCACATCTGGTGATAAATTAATATGATACAGGAATGACGGTAGCAACCTTTTTAGTTAGACCAAAATTAATTAATTTCTAGGTAATTCCTTAAAAATTATCTCAGTAAAAGATCAACAAAATCATAAATTGTTTACCCCAAATCCCCCTAACATTTTTGTATGTTTTTATTAATGACAACAGCTAGAGAAAACTGATTCATGGGCAGGACACTGCTTAACACCGTTGGAATAGCGGTGATGGATCTTCGGCGCCAATGGTTTATATCGTCCGAAGCCGCACCAAAAACCACCAAGGCTGCCCATGTCAACTTAGCACCAACTCTGCAACAACAGGCTACCTTCTAGCTCATCATCGACTAACTAATCATGTGTCTTTATGGTTTGGTTTTTTAGTCAAAATGGTTCCTGAGATTTGCATAACACATAACTTTGGTTCCTGAGATTAGAAACCAATAGAAGTGGTCCGTGAGATTGTCTACCATCCTTTATTTTGGTCCTTCCATTAAAAAAATCCGTTAAGTGGTCCATGAGCTTTTTAACAGAATGACCAAAATGATAGATGGTGGACAATCTCAGGAACCAAAATTATGTGTTATGCAAATCTCAGGGACCAAAGTTATGACTTATGCAAATCTCAGGAACCATTTTGGCTAAAAATACCCTCAACTTAATGGAGTTTTTTAACTGAATGACCAAAATAATGGATGGTGAACAATTTTAGGGACCACTTCTATTGATTTTCAATCTCACAATCTCAATTACCAAAGTTATGTGTTATGCAAATCTCATGGACCATTTTGATTTGACTAAAAAGCCTTATGGTTTGTACTTTCAGTTTTTGGTCAGTCACTCGGTTGTTGCGTACGTCGCTGCGGGTGGAAAATATGTTGGTACTTCCGAGGATAGCCGGACATCTATGGTTTCAGTCCTGTATTGCTGTCAATGATTTGATGCTCTTAAAATGGTTGGACATCTAGTCATTCTGTGTGCGAAACTGAGTGTCCTTTACTATGGAACAAAAAAAGAAAAAAACTAGTACAGGGCAGTGTTACAAAATTGAAACAGGTAAAACTCAGAAAATAATTCAAATTTACGCAGAAAAACCTATTTGCCTAAGTGCTAATAAAGCATGGGATCTCAAACGACGTAAAACATTGGTTTCAATTGCTGATACAACAGGAACCATTTTACGTTGACAAACCTAATCAAATGGAGCACAAGCGTTCGATAGTTTCAAACAAGACCAAAATTTATTTGATTTTCAATGAGAATTAGAGTGCCTGTAACCGACAATCAGTGCTAGAACATCCAATTATGCGGATCCTGTATTAGTAGTAGGATCCAACAATTCCCTAATTTGACTTTCCACGTTCTTTTTCATCCAATTATAAGGTAATCTTTCAATCACCTCTGCACCAAAGGAAAAGAGGAGAGCCTTTCTCGCTGCCTCTAAATTGATGCCACGTGCCTGGAAATAGAAGAGTTGGCTTTCTTCTAGGTCACTAATTGCACATCCATGGGAACACTTGACGTCGTCAGCAATAATTTGAAGGTTCGGTTTGACATTTACAGTTGCACGAGGTGCAAGAAGAAGACTTCTTGTCAGCTGCCCACCGTCTGTTTGCTGAGCATATCTGCAAATAAGTAGTACGGATTTTGTGACCCTATCAGTGAGCAGCTAACATGAAGAAACTAGTCAACGATACTAGTAAGAAGCCTCAAAAGTTCATTTTCTTGGTTGAGAACTAAAACATAAAGTCTGAGGTTTCAAGAAAATGGGCACAAAGTGTTTTTGAGGCAAAGTTAACCAGTTCCCGGTAATCTGGGCAGTCAGATGAAAGAGATTTACCTGTTAACCTTTATGTTCCCATCAAAAACAGCTTGGCCTAGAGAATGAGACACGATGCACTTGTGAAGTTGTCTGGAATAACCCCGTGGATGGTCCAGGACTACACTACTATGTAGATCTTGTGTTTGATCACCGACAGACAATTGCAGTGTTGATAACTCGGTGATTGTGTCTGGTCCCAGTTGTTGAACATGGAGATTATGCCTGCTCAATTTTCCACCAGTACTAACCTCCACAAGCTCATATGTACTAGCTGATTCCTGAAACGCAATCAACTTTATAAATTTGATGCAACAGGAACTGCATGATAGATAGAGGGATAGAAGTTTTTTATCAGGTATGGGGCCACGGGCAGTGACCAAAGTTGAAAGTTCATTTACAAAGTAAGATTCTAAATGTTATTCATAAACCTTACTGAGAATAAAGCGCATTACATCATGTAGAGCTTAGCAGACAAATTTATCTCAACTTTAAAGTTATCCATAACGGAAAGCAATTTCACCTTCATTACGTACAAAATTTCAGAGAAAGCCAGGTATCAACAACTTTGATTGTAATCTTGCTCTTCTCTAAAGTTTAAGGGTACATATTGATCTACCATACTCTGAATTTCTCAGTCTTATCGGGGCCAAATCACATTTTATAACATGCTTAATTATATCTACCTGAAGATGAAAGCTACAAATTGTTTTTTTACCCCTTATTTTGTTGAGAAATACAACTTTTACTATGGATCTACTATCTTGGAATGCTTTTTTCTTATGAAACTTTAAATTTCCACTCATGATCCTGTTCCATTATTATCGAGGACTTTCTTCTTCCTAAGGTCACTCGGAAATTGAGAGTTAAGGATAGGAAACTTTTTTATAACTCAAAATAAAAATCAAATCATAAAAGAAACTGACTGCAATGTATTTTTTCAAATAACTAGTAACAAACTTCTTTTGATATAATGAACTAGTGAACTCCTTACACATCAGCTTATAAAAAGGTTTCTCATGCACTCCGCAAGCTATCAAATGTTAAGTTGATCACGCTAAATAGTACCTAACTCTCATTTGTAAAATATCCTTATAGATATCCAAGCATCAGATACAAAAGTAAGCAACCCATGAAACATGCTTCACAAAGAAGCAAAGAGAGAAAGAGAACAACTAACCTGACGGACCCAAGTCCACTTTATATGGGCAGCATTCAGAGATTGATTCTGAACATAGGAATGCGTAACTTTTCCTCCTTCTCCAACCACTACCTCAAAAACAGAATTTGTCCAATAAGACTTGTCGCCATCCACACCCAAGAACTCCTCAATTATACCAATCTCCCCTCCCTTCTCCACCAACACAAGCACCCTTGGATTCGCTAACGGCAGTTTATTTGACCCCTCATCACCGCCCTCGTTTGCAAGGTACCGCAGATAAACTGGAGTCTCTACACGGCACCCAGAAGGTACATAAATCACAGTTACATCTGGAGCCCCGATTCCATTAATAGACCAAAATAAGTCTCCTGGACAACTACTAGACACGAACTCAGACACCCTTTCCATAACGGTCTGTTCTGACAGCTGCTGAAAGCTACCCACATAAACCCCATCCGGAAATTCGCTCAAATTTGAGAAACTTACGACAAACCCATCAACTATAACCAGATTTGGAATTTGTGTATCTTCCAAAATGCTTGAATATGTCGGAGGGTGAGAGATTGGTTGGATTTGGGAGTTCTTAATGAAGGAGGTGTCAGTGAAGCGAAAGGGCTCATCTTTGCGAGACGGCCATGGGGTTGAGAGGAGGGCCTCAGAGGAAGAGTCTCTGAGATTTTGTAAAGGTAAAGGAGATGAAGTATAAGAAGAAGGTAGTGAATCTTCAAGAGCTTCAGCTAGTTGTAGAACAAAGGGGTCTGATATGGCGAGTTGTGAAGTTGGAGAAGATTGAGTTGAGACTCTGAGTTTTGTTTTAGGGGTTTTGGGTGTAGAAAACAAAGGTACCGGAGGTCTTTGAATGTGGGTTGTGAATGATATGGCCGCCATGGACGGTAGGCTACGAATACTAAGAAAAATGCTGAATGTTGTTACTAAACAAGGGGTGGGTCGAACTTTAAAGCCAATTTTCCTAAGCCGAAAGTTTGTCTCAAAGCTTGGGTAGAATCTCCTTCGTTTTCGTGCCACTTCCCAGATTGTACGGAGCCTGTTAAAACAGGTGAAATACTTATTTCTACATCTTCAACTGCATTCTCAATTACAAAACGAAAGAAGTTACTAACCTGTCTTTCCAAAACGGAAAAGCTAACGAGCCACGAAATTGCAAGGATGAAATCTGAAATCATACAAAAATCAACTAAAAGCCGAGCCACATCTACAAAATTATACAAAGATTAATAACAAAAAATGTATACTTCATAATTTATAAAGCTACGGCTCAAAAGACATTAATTCAATCCTTTAGTGTGTGTTTGGATGACAAATATTGCAGTGAAGAGGAAATTTAGTTGTGCAACTAAGCAAATACGAAATCGTGCCAATTTTCTTTCTGGTATTCTATCGAACACCATGGAGGCACACAAATCCTTAAAAGAATATCAGAAACAACGCCTCTGTAGGCAGCAATTGGAGAATTGCAACAATAAACAGTTTCGCTTAAACAACCCTTTAAATCTCAGCTTAAAGGTTACTCAGCCAAACATTACGCTATGTTACAGTATAGGAAAATTAATTAAATCCCTAATTCCCAAATTCCCAAATTCATATATCACAATTTAGCTAAAAAAAAAAGAAAAAAAAAAGAAAGAAGTTGGATGACAAGAGGAAGAAGATGAAGAATTTATACAACAAGAAGTAGGATTCAACTGTTGGATTAGAGAGAAGAAGAAGAAGCACGTACGTACGGCTTACAAATTACAGAGGAGCGAGCAGAAAGAGGAATGGCGCGCGCCTCGAATGCCAGGCTGCAGTTGCTGCCTGCTGCTTCTCTCAATCTGCTTTTGTTATCACGTAAAACGACAGCGTATGGAGTTGCCGCCGCCGATGGTCTACGATGCCATCCTGGCCGTTCACCAATATTTGTATTTTTTTGTTTTTAATTTTTCCAAACCAAGTCGGAACGACGTCGTCTTCTATGTGCTACACCCAAGCAGGTGCGGTATGGTTATCGTATCAAAACTTCTGTACCAACTAACGTACCAATTTTTAGTTTGGTAAAATTTATTACCATTATCATGTCAAAGATTCGATATGCCAAAATTTGGTATGTCAAATAATTTGTTTGACATGGTATGATAATTGTAATTGTCACTTTATTAAACATATATATTTATGGCACGTTAGACATAGTTATGGCATGGTAACTGACGACATCATCTTGTTTGAAGACATGTTTATGGCGCTTGGCTAAACCCGGTAGTTTCTGATACGACATGAAAACGACACGAAAATAACGGGTTTTGGGTCAACACGATAACTAATCGGATCATTATCGGGTGACCCGTTAAGAACCCGTTAATAACGGGTTCTTAACGGGTATACACGCGTGTAACACGTGAGTAACCCGTTTCGACCTATTAAGAAAAAAATTATTTTGATAATTTTAAAGTTTAATTACTAAAAGATTTATTATAAAATACAATAGTCATATTAATATATACAATATATTTTATATTAAATATATAGTTTTGTATTATTATTCTATATACGCTTAAAAAAAAAAGTTTTAGTCATTATTTATTTTTATTATGAGAGTTCCTTATTATCATTACTAGGATAAATTTTACTTAACATGTTGTTGTCCAAAATTAAAATAAACTAGTATAATATTTGTATAAGCAAGAACTAAGAAGACATACATACAAGTATGAAAAATGTGAAAGAATATATAAACACTCATGATTCATCATTATTCCTCCACGAGTAGATAATGGTTACACTTACATTATCGTTTAGATTTTTAAAATCATCCAAACCCTCATGAATAATGTTTTCTATTTGGGGGAAAAATTAATAATAATTATTGTAGAAGTGTAAAAAATGTAAAAAAAATATACAATCACTCATGGTGACAAGCTTTACAACTTTCATGAAGGGGTCAACTTCGAAATCCAACACTATAATCCATAAACCTTAAATTTATATTTAACCGTCGATTGTCATTTACGCTTTATTCTTTTTACTGAATTTCATTTTTTAAATTTTCTTTTTTGAAAACATGATCATTTGGCGGATATAAGAAGATGAACGGTTCAGATCTTTGATATCACGTTTCGATAATTACGATTAACTGAAATATGAGTCGATGTCATATAGTTTGTAGAAACTTTATAAACATCAAGCAATATTTTCACTAACTGTAAAACTCTGAATATATTATAAACGATCCAAACTGTTCATCTTCCTGCATCCTCTAATAGATCATGTTTTCAAAAAAGAAAATCTGAAAAAACAAAATTTGATGAGAACAATGAAGCGTACATGTAAACAACAATCAACGGTTAAATTTTGATCTATGATTTATATGATTATAGTGACGAATTTCGAAGTTAAGCTCTTCATGAAAGTCATAAAGTTTGTCATTACGAGCATTTATATATTTTTTTCTATATTTTTTACACTTCTGCATTAATTAAAAAACTATTAAAGACTTTACTTAAATAGCAGCCGTAAGATAAATGAGAGTTAATATGTACCGTTGGAGATTATAATGGGAACAGAACGAGATCTTGGAAGCCAAAGTATAGACAATACAAATACGAGTCTTGCAAAGAAAAAGGCTAGAGCAATCAATTTAGGTAAGCGAAAATATACTTAAAAGAAAAATGTGTTTTTATGTTTTGGATGTGACAATATGGTATGTATATATTTATTTAGTATTATGTTTTTTATTTGATTATTTATTGGTTTAAAATATTTTTTTCTTAACGACTAACGGGTCGGGTCATATTATCTGTTAATATTATCGGGTCGATTTCGGGTTGGGTCATTTTACCCGTTTGTTTTAACGGGTGTTACACGACACGGCCCGTTAAGATATCGGGTATGACACGAAAACGACACGAACACGGAAAATACGACACGAATGCTAGGTCTACGCTTGGCAATGGTGAACCTAATTATTTTTTACTTACAACATTCACATCGGACATACTCCTTCCATATTACAAGAAGGTTTATAAACCCAATTAACCTTAAAACAAAACCAATTACAAAATCAATGAACAGAGATGGATGAGTGTGGAGTCGACGGCGGAATGGGAAAGTGTTCAGAGAGAGAGAACCTGAGTTACTGAAGGGTTTCATTTTGTTCATTTTGTTTTTTTTTTGTTTTTTGTCATTAGTTAGTTCAGGTGGGGGGAATCGAACCAAACAAATATTATAGATAATATTATGAATATATATATATATATTATATAATTATATGTTATATAATTTATAAATTCTATATTATTATATTCTTCGATACAATACAGTAATGTCATGGTAATGGTATTGAATATCAAAATTGTACCATAAAATTTTGGTTTAGTACAAAACCGTGCCATTACCGATTAGCACAAAATTGCTGTGGTACGGTTGTCAATTTGGTTAGTACGGTAATTAGGTAATAAAATCCACCCCTAGACCCAAATAAAAAAGAACAGGGTCACCATGAGTTCAATACTTCTTTCCCAGTTTAGTTTAGTTTAGTTTTACTCATAAAAGAAAGCCTTGTTTTGATTCAATCTGTCCGAATATGAGTACGAGACATTACTATTATATTCAAACTATAACACGAGAATGTGTTTTTTAGTAAAATAATCTAAAAGTGGACACCACGTGACTCGTATACCAAAAAATAACTTACATGATACTCATACACTATTATCGTAGCATCTTGTGCCTGTTGGCATCACAATTCCCCTGCAAGTGTTGGTACTCTTTGTCAATTTAAAAATGTTGTTAAAAGCGTTGAGTAGGCATTAGACTCTTTTAAATGAGTTTATTTGTTATTATCAGGCGTGCAACTGTTGGCTAAGACCAACACAAAGATTGAATGATATTGTTAATTATAAACTAGCACCACCAGTAAACTAAGCTTCTAATCAAGAGATTATGCCATAGAAGGGTCAAAATTTATGTTAAGTTATTTCGTATACCTTTTATGTAAAGGACTTCAGATGTTTTTATTTGTGTGTGCCAAGTGATAACCACAAACTGATTGGGTTTTCGTTCAACTCAATTTGTAATTCTCATATAAATATAACTACGGAATGTATGACAAACTATATGAAATTGAAAAAACAAGTAGGAAATGAAGTTAAACACTAATCAAATATTCTAGTAATAACTTGACATGGAATAAGAAATACAAGCAACCGGTCAAAGTTTAAACCTATTCGGACAAGTTCAACTATCAGTTGGGCAAATTCTTGCTAGTATCTAAAATGCTTCAAAGTGAAGTTTTATAATACAAAATCGATACTACAGGCAATGTATTGTAAATGCAATTGCAAAGGCATCGAATTACAAAAGGATTTGAAAATGTACGTAGCAAAGCTTTAAAGTCTTTTTTTGTTGTGAGTTGAGTGTCATTGTCTTTTACCTTTTTGCTGCCTTTTATAGAACATGTCTTTCTTCTAGTTTAAGCATTTCCTTCTCAGATTAATCCTTTATGTTCCCAGTTGCTGATTTGATTGCTGTTAGAGGATAAGAATTTACATTCTTGAGCCTTCATCCTCTCAAAACTACCAAATTGCCATCAGAAAATATTTTTCTTCTATAAAATTCGACTAGACTAATCGCACAGTGTGAAAGGGTGTCTACCACCCACAAAGCCAAGGGTAAAATACTTTTGAATTCTTGGACTTGCGTACTATTCACTTCTATCAAAATAAATACCGAATTGCATTTTAAGTGAAAATTCGATCAGAGTCGATGCTTATTTTAGGTCCAAACAGTCACACTCAATGCTTATTTCATGTCCAAACAGTGCCAATATCATGGGCGTAGAACGCAACAACTTTACAACTTACAATGCCATAGAAGTGCTTCTCGTATTTTCCTTATACACATAAATGACTAATTTTCTTATCATTATGGAAATCATCATGATTGCCTTTCGGTACCGAATTTCTTTTTGTTTCTGGATACTTCCGAGTTTAGAAACATTTAGTCGCAGTGAAAACCTAAAATTGAAAGTGACACACCTCAACCCGGAATGTCCATCTAGACTTCGAATCGAGCTATGCTGAAGGCCACCAGGAATGTGATGAAGCCATAAATTATAGTGATGTAGAAAAGTGAGTAAATTTATACCTAAGTGTGCCTAAATGTAAGAGTGCGCTTGTAAGCGGGAATGAACCCAATTCACATGTGATGTCAGAGCATAAGTAAAGTACAGTAGAGAGAATTGAGAATTATATCATTGTAGGTAATCTCCCGCACTAAGGTTTGCCAAGAATCCTCGTCGATACGGAAGCTCGGCTACTAGAACCTGGAGGGGCGAAAAACAAGGGTGAGTGGGCCTAAAAATAAAGTTTAGTAAAACCTTTTGAAAACATAATAACCCATCGCTATAAAACAAGTATAGTTTCCAAAATAAACATACTACATATAGTAAGGAAATACTTACCGTAATCTGCAATATCTCAAGAAATCCATACGGCACCATATCTCGTAAATAAGCGCATGACATCCAAATTCACATAATCTTGCATAAGCAAACATATCATATCGAGTGCTCAACGACACATGCTGACACACGAGTTCATGTAAAGATATTCTGACATGAATAGGACTGGATGTAACAATGATATATGCTATAGTACTACAGTCACGTAAAGACTGGCACTCTGCGCAGCACATATGAGTCTTAATTGCCTATAGCAAACTAAGACAGGACTGGCACCTACAATGGATCCAAAGTGAGCGTACGGTGCGATGTGCACATACACGTGAAAGCCTGGCCCTGGCTTGGGCGAGTATTAACACCGGTGCAGTAAACGATGAGCATATAACATAAATATAGTCATGCCACAGTGATTCGATAAATCCAGCCAACATAATATTATTCATAGCTGTAAACTTAATTAAGGCATCAATAATAATGCACATACATGTGCATCCCGTAGGATGTAGCATAACGTCATAATTTCTATCAATGCGCTAGGTCTGATAAATGTCACGCTAATCTAGGCGTATTGTAGAAAACTCTTTATGAAATGTATAAATGGAAACTACAATTTATATGAATACTATATACAAGAAAAGACCCACTCACTGATATTTGCAATGTCGCAACAAGCTAGAGTCTCTGATAGTAATCGCACCTAAGCATAATATTGGGACCCGTTAGCAAAACTCAACTTAAACGATCAAATTTAGGAAAACAAAGTACGTGTTTAGAATCAGAGCGTCGAAATACGTTAAGAGGGGTCTCGGGCTAAATTTGTAAAAAGTCAACAAAAAACCCTAAAAGTCAACTAAGACGCTCTGGTGGTCAACTACGTTAAAATTTTAGAATTTCAGTAAATGGATGTAAAAAACGAACTCAGGATGTCAAAATTTCGTAAAAGTCAACACAAGAAATATTCCAAAGAATATTCTAGGGAATGTTCTGGAGAATATTCTAAGAATATTCTGGAATATTACATATCCATTTTGGAAATGGGTTCGGATTCGGATCCGGGCCTTTTTTATTTTTTTTCCTTCTTCTGCGGCCGGGTCGACCCAATCCCAGTCGCGGGTCTGGTCGTCGAAAACTGGGCAACAAATTCCCGAGCTCCAAACAAGCTCAAAACTCAACCATTTTTCACAAAATAAAAGTCAAAATGAAGCTGGTGAAGTAAGGGTTCAAGATGTACCAATGGGTAGGGCTGGTTCGGTATGGGATACCGAACCGAAAATGGCATATCAAATCCCGAACCGAAAATTTTCGGGACGAAAATCTCATGATTGATCCCGAACCGAAATTTTGAGATTCCTGAAATATTTTCGGTATTTCGGAATTTCCCGAAACCAAACCTACATCAAAATCCAAATCATCTAGATTGAAATTGAAATCATCCGAACCTACATTAAAAATCCAAATTGAAATCAGAGACATAGTGACAGTGAATCAGTGAAGATTTATGGTAGAGATAGACAGAGTGAAGAGAGAGACCCGCATCATCCTCCTAACCGAAGCCCCCAATTCGAAACCCTAAGCCCCAATTTGAAACCCTAACCTTAATTCGAAATCCCACACACACAGAGAATCACTGAAGAGAACCGGAGGTAGGGATGAAGCCGTGAGGTATGGTGGTGGCCGGAGTAGAGACAGTTTGTCGGAGTGAGATTGTTAGACACGGTGGGTGGCTGCTGAGCTTCGAATCCGAGAAAGAGAGAGAGTCTGAGACTAAGTGAAGGTAGATGAGAAAGGCAAAATGAAAAGAGAGTGAGTGAGTTGGGATGTGTCGACTCGATTTTGGATTGAGTGGAATGAAGGGTTAGTGGTTTCTGGTTGTAGAGAAAAAGATAATACGAGAGAGATGAAGGTTAGTGGTTTCTGGTTGTAGAGAGAGAGAGAGAAAATAAGAGAGAGATAAAAGGTTAGGTGTAGGTGGTTTCTGGTTGACGAGAAAGAGATAACACAAGAGAGATGACTGATGAAAGAAAATAAGAGAGACAGAGAGACAGAGTTCTGTCTTTAGAAAACAAAAGCACCCGTGACCCATCCCAATCCCATGTGCTTGATACAACCTTTGTCAGCACCACACCACACTTTAGTTATTTTAATAATATAATAATAGTCATTACACATTTCAACACACACACACACACATATATATATACACACACACATATATGAAACCCTAAACCCTATTGGTTTCGGTTCAGGAATACCGAATTATTTCAAAGCTGAGATCGATTCCCATACCGAACAATTCGGGATCGGTTCGGTTTTGGTACCAAAATTTTCAGGATTTTTGGTTTGGTATTTTTTCGGTTCGGTTTCGGTATGGTTTGAGATTTGATAGGAGCATATTTATGCACCTTAGTTAGCTTGTTCTTGTGCATTTATGTTGTTTTTCCTTAGTTAAAGTAGTCTTTTAAGCTAGTTTGATGTATTTTCAGGTTCTAAGGGCAAGTATGCAAAAAGAAGCAATTTGGAGCATTCTAGAGCATTTTTGGGCCAAGATGGGGTAGTGCAAGCATGGAGGCAAGTTGATGGACGAAATTGAAGATATTAAGGCTTGAAATCAGCTAAGAAGAAGGAAGAAAGAAGTCAAAGATAGAGAAGATAAGGAATCAGCTCAAAAGAAGGAGAATTATCCAAAACATTATCTAAAACAACCTTATCTTATCTTATCTTATCCAATCCTTACCTTATCTTACCTTATCTTATCCTAACCTGTTTTCTTCAGTTTAGGGGACTTAAAACCTGATTTCTAAAAGTCCTATCCATTCCCCTACAAAAGTGGCGCCCCAAATCCCTCTAGAAGCCCCAAAATCTGCCACAAAACACATTCTTTCTGGAAGCCTAAAAATCTGGCGCCTCCCTCCTTTCTAGAAGGTTTTTTCCTTGCCTTGCAAGGCTCCCTGCCTTATCCCTTTGTGCCGTGCCTTCTCACTCCCATTCCCTCTTGGATTCTGACTTATTAAGCTTTTTCCTTGTGGATTTGGGTTCAACAAATCCTTTTCAGAAATCAATTGGGCCAAAATCCTTTTTCCTAATGGATTCACAATTTCTGCCGCACCTAGGGCCCTAATTCCTTGTGCAATGCTGAGTCCAAGCCCTAATCTGATTACCCTAGGGTTTGTGGTGCCTATATATATAAGTTTTAAGGGTTGCCGCAGGTTACACACCTTCCATACACACCATTCTCGCCAGAAACTCTTCACCACTCCCTGCCGCACCATACATCCATCCTAGCCAATAACCCAGCCTTTTACACCATTCATAACCCCCTAAACCTGTCCCAAGACCTTGTGCCGCAGCAAAGAGGAGGAGAAGGAGCCTGGGACGTGCATGCCATTCAAGTTTGAATTGCTGGAAGTTTTAGGTGTTTCCTTTCCTTTGATTTCAATGTTTAAATTCAATACTCTTTGTTCTGTACGTATGAGGAACTAAACCCCCTTGGCTAGGGGGTGATTCGAAACCATGTTTATGCTTGCTATATGATTTGATTACCTCTAATTGCGTTTCATAAGTTGTGAATTCAATTTACTTATCTGTTCATATTAAACTGATTAGTGTGTGTTGATTGAGGTGGCCAACTTAGTTGCATGCATAAATCTAATGCTAGGATATAAGGAAGTTTCACCTAATCGTTATAACTTTATATTCACAAGTAGTAAAGGTTGATGATCTCAATTGTGTTAAGTAAATTCTTGGCATAAGTATCATGCGCTTTCATAGTTACAAGTGCCTCGTCAATACTCATGATTTCCATTGAACGTAATGATCTTTGATTGTATCTCTAGTATGCGCTTTCATATAGAGAACTCTTGAAGAATAATTTGATTGTGATGTGCAGTTTCCATCCAATTCATTGACATAAGGGAAATCTGAAAGTTAATTTAAGCAGACCTAATTAACTTGGAGTGTTGAGAATTCGTGGGTTATTGAATTGCAATTAGAAATCGTTTTGTATGCAAGTATGACATGTGTGGAGAAGAACCCCTTAGCTAGCTTTCCATCCATTGATTTAAACCAATTTCGTTTTACAATCTGTTTTGTTTTACAAAGTTTATGTTTTGTTTTCAATTTCGTCAAAACCAATTCCCCCTTTATTTTGAAGTGTCAAGTTAGTTAGAAATCAATTTAGTTTGTGTTTTTAAGTGTCTGGAGTCAAGTTATAAACTGTTTTCGTCCAAATTCTTCCTTAGTGCTCAAAACTGCCCAGAAAGTGGTTTTAAGGCAGTTTTGAGTGTTTGTTTGCTGTTTTGAGTCTTTTGGTTTGTTTTAGTGTTTTAGAGTATAGTTTTGCATTCTTTGAGTCTAATTTAGTGTTTTAACTTTGTTTTAAGTTTTTGAGTCAGTTTTCAAGTGGTTTAGCAATCCCTCCTAATCCCCGGCCTAGAACGATCCCTACTTACATACTTTGCTACAATTGATAAAAAGAGGGTTTAATTTGTGTGCTTATATATTTTGCACCAAGATTTTCGGTATTTTTTTCTAGCCTTACCAATGGGAGACGGAGCCGTGGCCGTAGCTGGCCGGGAATGGCCTGCAAAACCTCGGAATCCCACCCGAAAAATCTGGGGAAAACATCCCCGTATGGTTTCTTTCCTTTAATCCTACAAACACAGGCCTATAACTTCAAAATCTTTCACAAATGACGAGAGAGAGGGATTCCCGAGGCCTACCTTGGTCAAACATGAAGTCTCACCAGAAAGTATGGTGATGGTGGTCACGGTTTGCAGAGGAGAGAGGGACGAGAAAGTCTGAGGGTCTTTCCCCCACTTCTAGATTTCGTGGAGTTCGTCCAGGCAGTGAGATGGCGGTGGTGGTTCAAGTGTAGTTCGCTGGAGAGGTGGCGAGGTGGTGGTTGTGCTGCTCGACTCCACCATTTTTTACAAAGAAAAGAGAGAGATGAGAGATAAGAGGAAGATAGCTGAAAGGGTTAGAAGGAAAGGTGAGGTGGTAATCATCGGGTAGATGAGTGAGATGAATGAGGTTTTTAAAAAAATGAGAGAGAGTGTGTCCCGAGAGATAGGGAGACACGGAAGAGGTGAAGGAATGGGGCGTGGGCCCCACATGGCACACAATCCAATCCACAACAACATGAAACAGGAATAAAATATCCCATAAATGTAAAATTACTAAAATGCCCTTCAAGTTTGTAGTTTCATAAAATCTTCATCGTAACTCTGAATTCGATTCCGCTTCCGCCTACGCGTTCGTATCGTCGAGTACTTTGAGAATGCAGTAAAGTAGTAGCTCGTGCATGCCACAAAAAGATGGTCAACGAAAGTCAACGATCTCGTCTCAATGGGCATTTTAGTCAATTCACTCATTTTAAATTTATAAAATTGTAAAATTACGGATGGGTTGTCACAAAAAGCAAGTGACCATTTATCATAGTAGTGAAAAGGTATTAAGTATTTGCATGACGAAGTGGGTTCAAACCCCGTCGGTGGCTAATCTAACATCTAATCTAATAAATCTATCATTTGACAAAAAGAAAAAAAAACTAAAATTGAAAAAAGAAATGCACACTTATTCAATAATTAAATGAAAGAAAAAAAAATTATTTTAGATGCACACTTATTAAATTTCAATTTAATTCAATAAGTGTGCATTTAAAGAAAAAATTGAAATGTAATTATCCAATAATTTTATCAAACATCTATAAGGGAGCATTTTTACTCACCACCATAACTATGGTATATGCTTACCATACACCTAATCAATTGACACGTATCCATTTACTTAATTCTAGTTAACTTTCATATTAAATGTTACTTTTTCAATTTCAAAAAAAAATTAGCCAAGGTTAAATGAAAGGACATGTGTCAATTGATTATGTGTATGATGAGCATACACCATAATTTATGGTGGTGAGCAAAAATGTTCTACATCTATAACCATGGTGATTCAAAAAATACCCAAGAAAACACACCGTTTAGAACGAAATTGCTACTTATTATTATTATACGGATGCAAGTAAGGATAACTATCACATCCCGGCCCGAGGCGGATCACTTCTCGGGCCCGCTCCACCACCATAGCACGATATTGTCCGCTTTGGGCTCCGACTATGCCCTCACGGTTTTGTTTCTGGGAACTCACGAGCAACTTCCCAGTAGGTCACCCATCCTGGGCGTGCTCTAGCCCCTTCTCTCTTAACTTCGGAGTTCCTACGGAACCCGAAGCCAGTGAGCTCCCAAAAGGCCTCGTGCTAGGTAGAGATGAGAATATACATTTAAGGATCACTCCCCTGGGCGATGTGGGATGTCACAATCCACCCCTCTTAGGGGCCCGTCGTCCCCGTCGGCACACACATGGCCAGGGTTAGGCTCTGATACCAATTGTCACACCCCGCCCCGGGGCGGATCACTTCCCGGGCCCGCTCCACCACCATAGCACGATATTGTCCACTTTGGGCTCCGACTATGCCCTCACGGTTTTGTTTCTGGGAACTCACGAGCAACTTCCTAGTAGGTCACCCATCCTGGGAGTGCTCTAGCCCCTTCTCGCTTAACTTCGGAGTTCCTACGGAACCCGAAGCCAGTGAACTCCCAAAAGGCCTCGTGCTAGGTAAAGATGAGAATATACATTTAAGGATCACTCCTCTGGGCGATGTGGGATGTCACAATAACATGCACAACCAAAAATTTTGAAAAAACTATATTGAGGAAGTTTATTAAATAATTTTTCATACTGAGAACTATGTTGTAAAAGACTAGTTTAGTTGGCAAACGATTAATTATGTAATTAGTAGCATGAAGAGTGTGATTACTTGCGGTGCACCGCGAATCCCTAGATTGTAGAAATCTCCAAGAATATAGGAAACTTGGCTAAGTTCCAAACCGGATTATGTATCCGTACCTTGCAAAACTAGCATGGACTATCTTAGTGAAGTTGACAGATTTCGCCCACTGATCCAATGATGGTGATATCTTTAATTCGTTTGTACAGCTCCAAAATAGAAGTTGTTGAGTTTATGATTGAACTACTGAAGTATTCGTATTCGGATTCGTTTTACTCCAACTGTGAAAAATTATGGTCGCACACCTAATGTCAGTTCTTGACTAGTACGTTTGGACTTGTCAAAGATCTTGTTTGATTCTAAATATTATAGGAAAATGCTATCACAAACCCATTTTTACCTCTCACACACTCTTGTTAATTTTTTACCATTGATCTTTTTCAATTCATTCGATCCGACGGCCAAAAATTGAGAGATATATGTGAGAAATGAAAATGGGTGTGTAGATAGCACTACCCATGTTATATTGTTCTCTAGGGTTCTTATTACCCTTAGGTGTAGGTCTTGTAGAATTGCTATATATTATTTTCAAGTGATTTCATCTAGTACCAGTTTCAACTTAGCTTACCAAAACCAGTAACTTGTATGCCGCTAATCATAAGTCGTGCAAGATCTATAAGCCGACCCTCCAACACAAAAACATGTTTAATTTCTTCTACAAGCATTAGGGCATCTCCAGTGGACTCCCTAAATAAGGACAACCACTGTATAAAATGAGTATACAACAAATATAGGGACAACATGAAAATCCAATGGATCGGAAAGTGAGTCCTTAAAGTATAGGGACTCAAACCGGATAGATAGTGTATGTCCTCACATATAGAGATTGTATAGGGACAACCTTGAGTTGAAAACGGGGTTCACAATCTTGATCAAAGCTTTTAATGTTTTTAATGCTTCTAATTATAATGCTTTTAATTAATTAAAAAATGGTTACTATAAATAAAAACAATGTGCACCTTGAGTGAGAAACGGAGCCTATAATATTGATTGAAGATTTTAATACTTTTAATTAATTAAAAAAAGGTTGACATAAACAAAAAATGTGCACTTAATCAAATTATCATATAAAATCATAAACTTCAAATTTAGGGATTCTACCATAAGGACTTTACCATTGGAGGCAATATTCCTTTAGAGCAAGTCCAGCCCTCCCTCTATAAGCTGGGCAACATCCCATTTTTCCCCTCCCCCCCCAACAAAAAAAACCCAGTCCACCCCACCATATCCGCTAGGCTCCGAGGGAGGCCAACAAGGTACATAGCTGAAAATTGGCTGATC
Organism: Heteromeles arbutifolia; assembly: GCA_024362995.1. Lineage (NCBI taxonomy): Eukaryota > Viridiplantae > Streptophyta > Magnoliopsida > Rosales > Rosaceae > Heteromeles > Heteromeles arbutifolia. Next base: position 24,841,665 of record JANCRC010000012.1, read on the forward strand.
CAATACTCGGTCTATCTGACGTTAGCCACGTGAAGCCCTTTTTTTTGTGCCAGGAACGTGGGAAACACGCCCGCGTTCCCCACAGCGCATAGAGGGGAGGGTCCGTGCTGTAGGCACACTAAGGAGACGCAGGACTTGGGCTACGCGGCACGGCGATGGCTGTTGGATTTCTTACGGCTAGTTTTCTGGACCAATGGATTTCCAACAGTCAAAAAAATTTGAAATTCAAATCCAACGTCTAGTGACGTGGCAAAATCTAGACCGTTTGATTTCCACATCAACGATCCAGGTTTTTAGGCCTGAAAAAAAAAATGTCAGAATTCTTACTGTTGGCCATGTGTCCAATTTCGGCCTGTTGAATTTCAGTCTTTTTGAAATCCAACAATCCAGATTAATTAACTTAATAAAAATTTATAAAAAAATTATAAAAATTGTTTAATAATACAGGAAAAATAAAAAGAATTATATTTTTTTTCTATAAATACCTAACCATCATCTTCCACTTTACACCACATTTCAATATTTTCAACCAAAGTTTTCACTTACTTTTGTTTGCAAAAAAAAGGCTAATGAAGCATGTTCGAATTTTTTCTCTTGCTCATCGATTTCTAACAATCTCCTTGAAGAAGACATTGTAAAAACTCAAGATCTATAAACTGTGAAGAAAGATTCTGAACTAGTTTGAGTTTGGTGTATGACTTAGGATGAATGTAGGGTTTATATGGACAAAAAAAGAAAGGATGGGGTTTTAGATAATGCTACATGACACAACGTGATTGGTTAAAAATCTTATCGAAATCTATTCTAAAATATTCTAAACAGATAGTGACACGTTGCACGATGAGATTAATTCTAAATCTTATCGGAAATCTATCCATAAAATTCTTACAAAATCATGACATGTGGCGCTACGGAATTAGTTAAAATTCTACTTAAAAATCTATCCACCAAAATTGTACTTTAAGATAATGACACGTGGCGTGACAAGATTAGTTAAAAATCCTACCCGAAATTACAATATATTTATTTTTTAATTATTTTATAAAAAAATTTAAAATACGAATTGATTAGGCTATTCAGTTTAGGGGTGGAGATACACTTAGGCAGTTACTATTTATTGTAGTGAATTACTATTTATAGCAATAAATTACTATTCATTTAGGCAGATTGAATTAACTATTGCCCAGGTTTTTTAGGGGTGGACTTGCTCTTAGGGACATAAAGATTCTCTTTAAGTCTTTAAATAAGTACTCAAAAATGGTGGTGGGAGTCCCTAAATAGGGACTTCCATTGGAGATGCCCTTAAATAGGAACTCCATTGGAGATGCTCTTAGACTCATGATTGGTAAAGTTCTACGGAAACTAGACATCCAGTTTCCATACATATGTGGCACTAAACCGAGTTCAACCTGAGGAATTTCTGATAATCCCTGGTGTGAGGCCGTTCTTCACATGATTTTCCACACAGTTGCACATTGAACATCCAATTAGACACCGATGATTTGTTGGAATACTTTTTATAGACTTCATTTCTTCCTAGCTCTGATCCTTTTAGCCTGCAAATCACGAAATAGCTCTAAAGTCATCTCTAGGGTCGATTACAAAACACTCAATAGACACATCAAACAACCAATTTCAGAAAAAAATGGTAGCATAAAATTTGGGAAACAAAAGAATAATATAGGTGTAATTATGATGTCAACAAGAACATAAGAAGCGACAGCTTAGTTCGAAGAAGAAGACGACATAAAAAATGAAGTGACCTAGGGTTTGAACATGGACGGCTCGCAGCTTGGCTTGGCCCGGAGTCACGTCTCCTGTGTGATTAGGGGTTTTCAAAAAAAAAAAAAATTTGATTTCCCACAGGAATAATGTTAGGAAGATCAAATTTTTAAACCAATTTGCAAGCTAAATGATGCGTCACCAATAGGAAATAAGCACATTAATCAACGCTTAAGTAATAATTCAATCTTCCACATTCACATCATTTGACTTACAAAATTTGGTTTAGAAATTTGGTCTCCCTAGCATTACCCTTCCCACACATGTGTCAACAATAAATTAGCCTATATCAAATCATAATAATCACAGTAAGATATATAATCTGAAAAGTAAATTAGACCTTTTTTTTTTTTTTTTGAGAAAAGATTGACAGATTTCATTAGGGAGTCCAGAAGGAAAACAACAAAACAATTACAGATGAGCTTCCTCAACTAATAGGTTTGAAATGAGGTCTGGTGGAACCTCAACCCAAGTACCAATTAATTCCAAAACGAAGGGCAGAGCGCGATAGGCGATGAGCAATACCATTGGCTTGACAATGAATATGGGTAAAAGAAACTCTAGTGACTGATGCAATCAAAGCTTTCGTGTCTTCGATAATATGCCCAATCACGAACATATCAGGAGAAGGATCTGTTCTTCAATACTTATCGTTTAAAACATCATGTTCGTGCTAATAACGTGTTGTGGAATAATATGCCGAAATAATAGAGAAATTTGATATGAATCCAATTTTGTGAGCCATTATTAAGTATAGTCCAATATTGGTTTGATTATTAGGTTAAGTCAGATGACTCATTAGGTTAAATGCCCCTAAAATAATTAGAGAGTGGTAGAGAGAGAGGGATGGCTATAGAGAAGGGGTTTAGCTGTTTGTGAGATGTGTATTTTTCCTTTGGCCTTGTATCTTTATTTCTGCTCATCATAGGTAGGTTTTCTTTAACCCTTAATAATAGGATAGGTGTCCTAGATCTTATTGGATTCTACATAAGTTTACAAACTCACATTCCTAAAATAACTCTATTCGCAACAATATACAAGATGCTTACTATCACTTTTAAATCAAAGCTCAAATGAACAATGACTCATTTGAAAGTGCATTTAAAATGATAAAAGTGCTTTTAGAAAAAATGTGTTTCAGTTCCAAAGCACTTGAAGTGTTTTCTGCAAGCAACAGTTATGTGCTTCTTCCCGAAAACGTTTTAAGTGCTTCTTGAAGATTTACGCATTTTTACTAAGAATTTATTTTTAAAACATTTTCATCAAAAGCGCTTTCAGCTATTTTAAAAACACTTCCAAATGAGCTCTAAATTTTTCTAAGAACCATACGTACGTAGATAGAACATCAATGTTCGTAGCTCATAAAAACTATATTTTCAACATAAAACAAATTAATCTTGCTGATCGTTTGAATCAAATTCACGGTTTTTGCAAGTGGGATTGCAAGGGTAAGGGCAATCAATATTTTTAAACGGAGTGCGGTCGTAATACCAGTCTCCAACTGCCTTTGCAATTGTCTGCATAACACAGTAACACGTTTTAGTTTTTCATGTTAAAACCGAATGAAGCCAAGATTGAACGAAGATCACGGTACTCTTACCGTCTTACTCAACATAGGAGAGTCAGCTGCCAGCCACGTCTCCTGTGTTCCGATTTGGCAATGAGCGTAGCAGGAGTCGATGAACAGTCCGTTAGATGAAGAATTGCTCGCACCAGCAACTGCGTTTAAGAACTGTAACCTATATTCTGAAAATATATTCCAAGACGAAAAGACAAGTCAATTTTCCAGAAGACGTTTTTGTTTTTGCAATGTTTCAACATGCCAAAACCTTTTCTTGGTAAGATCCAACAAAGCTTCTATATATTGGAACTCGTGGACAGTGGTATGAAGTGAAGAGGCTGCTGCTATGAAGTGAAGGAGGGTTTTGAAATACCTTGCATGGTTTGAAGTTGACTGGGTGAGCAGTTCTGTATGCTAAGCTTGCAGTTTTTCCAGGCACCTTTAGGATCAGCAACACCCGGTGCCAAAATGTTCTTTATCTGAGTGGATACAACAATGAATCAGAAAAACATGCACCCTAGCATACTCTCCGAATGTGGAAAAACGAGTAAACAACGTCTATAGTTATTTGAAGAACGAGAACTAGTAAATGTTGATTGTTCGCAAATTTTATTTAGGTGACCTCTAATTATCATTCTATTCATAAATTGTAGAATAATAAGAGTAAAATGCGCACAAATTGAAACAAAGAGATAATATTGTTGTTCGTCTCATCAACAAAGAAAGCATTATAAAATTTATTTTTACAAACAAAGAGACTCAATAAGAAAGGCTATGGCGTAGGTTGTCCTAAGAAATTAGATAAAACGAAGTATATAAGGAATCATACAATTCAGACAAAAAGGAAACAAAGTTATTATAATTACAAACCAAACTGTTACTCGATTATATATTCAGGGTCACATACAGGATTATATGTCATTGAACTTTACGAAAACTATGTTCAATAACACAGAACAGTAGACTAAACTCGAAAGTACAGTACGCATTCAAGAATTAAGAGAATCAGCTAACCTGCCACGAATCATAAGCTGCATTGACAAAAAATATTGGTGTCCGGGTTTGGGGTACCACATTTTGTGGGAAGAAGCACTGCAATATTGTGGAACGAAATATCAGAAGTAATAAGGATAGGGTGAATAGCAAATCATACAAGAATATAAACACATACCAGCCCTGGACTCATTCTTGAAGTGCAGGATGCAGGAAGGTTCTTCGCCGAACCCTGCACAAAACATATAGATTATCAGTAGTAGAAGCTAACGCTTATCACATGCACAGAACGGAGGCCTGAGCGAGATACAATACATGTAGCGCAACCACTTCACTGTAAAAGGTTTGAATGTATTGTGATCCGGACACAGTCTTCCTGTTAGTCATTATAGGGCTTTAGAAACTAGAAAAGTTTATAAATATAATATTAGGTCAAGCTTTCATGACTAAAGATATAAAGTGCGTGCTTAGCGCTTACGCATTAATGAAGTAACCAGCATCTGCTAGACATTTTACTTTAGTACCCACAGGTAGGAGAGAACGAAAGTTATCACAATGAAGAATCGAGGCCAATCCGCCGGCCGAACAACCAGATAGAAGAGCCTGTCATCACAAGTCGTAGTGTTGAGCTATCGGCAGTGAGGACAAGATGAAAAAAAATACATTTGTGGAATGGTCCATACAGTTTGAGCATTTTTCATTCCTTTTGCCAATAAATCATCAATGATGGCACGGAAAACCCTTGCTCCTCTGAAGTGAAGATTTGTTGCCTGATCAAATTAGTTTTGATTAGATACATGTCATGTGATGGGAAAGCGGAGGGTTGAGGAGGTACAATAGACACCAGGTTTTGACTTTTGTATCAATTAATGTAAAACATGGGTTGCTCATTGAACCTTAAAAAACTTACTGGGTCTACTGCTTCAACATCACCAGTGAATGACGAGCCATCACAGTACCTAACTTTGATTCTATTCCAATTGTAGAAGTCTGGCATTGAAAAGAAAATTGATTTTTAGTGTTAGCCAAAAAAACAAAGAGAAAAATGAGAGCTGTGTTCATCAACTACTGAGTCATTCTTAAGATATATATTATTGTTTCGACAGAGTTTCACAGCAAGGCAAAACATTAATTGAGATACAAAAGCTATTAATGAGGTACAAAACCTAACCGAACCTGGATTAGTCTGTTGCTTGTTACCAAGAACACCAGAAAAAGACATTGTCTTTTCCATTTTGGTTGATGAACCACGGTAATTATTCTTGCGATCAAGGCAAGTTGCAACGCTGTTACACCATCCTCCACCCTAAGAACGAATATCAATGCAAAATTTTAAAATAACTAAGCTTACTAAGCTAATGAAAAGTCCACCTAGTTGCATGGACAAGAGAAAAAGGTTTAAGGTACAAGACCTCTGAATTCTGGATCTATATTTGACTAAAGTTACAACAGAGCTCAGATACAATAAATAGTTTTCACTTCCTATTGAAAAGTTGGAGATAAATGGGTTCTAAGATTAACATTCCACCCTTATCATTCATCTTTAAAATCCATTTTAGCATGATAGGAAAAACACAAACCTCGACGTGAACCAACCAATTGTTGATTCCGGCACCAAATCCCTTCTCAAAGTGGTAAGCGGGTGCACTCCCATCCAAACAAACTGCATAGAGTGCCAAATTTAGAAACACCACTAAGATAAAACTCGAAACAGACATTGGAACAATGAAACTTTAGGTAACAGACTCAATTCTAATCAGTTGGCTGTGCGGTGCGCAACAGTATTTCTCACCAGCTCCTTTAGCAACTGCATTTTCAACGAGAGTGATTCCCACAGGGTGGCTTTCTGCTTTCAGCAATATCAGTAAGCATACTAGAAGAGTTAACCATTGGCCTAATCTTTTACGGGCCATTCTGCACATACAAATTTACAGCAATTAATGTCCACTCCAGAGCATTTGCCAGCTTTAGTTGTAGACTCCACTACACAAACACAGTACCATATGTTGTCAAGATCCACCAAATTTTTTCTTTACTGAAAAATCTCTTTCTAAATCTAGTAAAGAATATGTCTCTATACAGTCTGTATATTTGTTATATATTTATCAAAGGTATCCTCCATCAGGGACGGTCCCCAATACATTTAGTTGAAAACGAATCCTCCAAACCGGTTTGGGCCAACAAAATCTTACCCTTGATCTTTGTACTGTCAAAGGATCCAGTTCCATCTGAACCAAGACCATGAATCTTTATCCATTCAATGCATAGAAATCAAATTTTAACAAATATATAGAAAGAGAAAAAAAGTACAAATCCAAAATATAGAAACAAAGCAAAAATTTACACATTACTTAATCATCAATTCCAAATCATATATTACATAATATTACTAACAAAATATATGAAACTGTATATAACTCTAAGCCATTAAGCTCAATCAGCTTGATGGGGTTTTATGAAAAAAGAGAACCCAAATTTCAAACTTTGATTAAGCTCATATATATACATGTCTTATTGTAATCCAGTCAGAACCACCAAGTTGCATTATACAAATGAACACAAACTGAATCAAAGTTTTGATTTCTTAAGAAAACCAAGTGATAAGAGGAAACTAAAACAGAACATATTTATCTGCTTAAAAAATAATAAATACAAAAAAACAATAGCATTTCTCCGTAGTCTGTACCTGGTAATAGAGAATAATCTGAATGAGATGGTAGAAGAAAGAATGTGAGAGAAACCCAGTTGAATGCTTGAGCTTATTCTTCCAATTATATATATAATGTGTGTGTATGTATATCTTGTGTCAGAGTAAAGTGAGATGTGAAAAGGAAGTTAAGTGCTTCCCAGTGAAGAGAGGTTTTGAGAGTATTTGTAGCAATTCTGGTGAAGAAGATAAAAGCTACATTATTGGTCTGCTGAGCTGCAAAGCAGAGAGGACAAAGAGGAAAGAAACAGCCAATGACTAGGACAAATCTTGTCGGTGTACGCGTGATTTATTTATTGTGAAACCACATACATGAAACAGGTTCTTCGTCGTCCTTATTGTGGCATCCAGTTTTAATAAAACAATTATACGTACAAGTTTCTGAGCATATCACACTTTTACTAGTTCTGAGACAATGAATGTCATCTATAAGTCTACACACTCTGAAGCCCACGGATCGAGAAATTTGGACGGTCCAATTTAAATATTGCAATTTCTATTTCGGTCCACTTCATATGAATTTAGAAATCTAGATCATTCAATCTAAATCATGCAATCCAGATTATCGGTCAATGGGCGTTTCTGAGGTGCGGACAAAGCGTGCGGACACTCCATGCAGACAAGGATCTAATGGCTAAAATGGACGAGCTCACGAGTAGAATCGGATCGTTGTTACCCGATGCATTGAAGGAAAAAATTTGTCCTAGCTAAGAACATGTGAGAACACTTGAACACATAACCAAATTAACAACACTTTAAAGTAGGCATGTGATAGGAATTTTTACCACCTACAAAAGTAGGGATCAAAACACTTTAAAATACTTGTAAGAGTACAAGGTTGTCGTAGTATAGCAGCTCAAGCAAGGTCGTTCTCCATAGGGATTGAATGAATAATTTATGTTAAAACCAAATCTTCATTAATTATTTGAAAACAAAGTTTGGAAGAGGTTGATTTTATGACCTAAAATATTAAAAACGAATTTAATTAAAAATAATTAAATAAAATTGAGAAAGTAAAGAAAACAAAAGAAAATAGTTTTGAAAATAAATTTGAGCACTAGGATTCCGCCGTCACCTTAACAATCCTACGTAGTTCTTCTAATTACTTATGACTTACACATGCATATTTGAAGGTTAGGTTTTCCTAAAGTATATCCTACTTGGAACCTCCAACATATAACGTATATTTAACATGCAATCCGTCCGTGGAGTCCAGATCGAATGTGAACATGCAAGACTCATTAAGTTTTGTGAAAACATTTTGAAAAACCATATAATCCTTAAGACGTGTCGTCCATCCTAAGAAGTTACACATATTAACCACAAGAAGCCAGCACCAATTTCAACGACAGCCCTTCGCCAAAATTGCATCAAATTACTTTTCTAAATATCCTAATTAGGGTGGATTTTTTTGCCAAATTGTCGTGCCAACCGAATTGCCAACCGTGCCATACCGATTTTGTGCCAATCGGTAATGGTACGGTATTGTACAGTACCGAAATTTCATGGTACGGTATTGGTAATGGATACCATTACCACGGTATTACCGTACCGTACCGAAAATACAATATAATATATAAATTATAAATTATATAATAGATAGTTATATAACACATATTAATAATATTCCAATAATTTGAAAATAAAACCCTCCTTATATTAGCATTGTTGTTGGTAACTTTGATCTCTTGAAATGGTGGAAATCAAACACAAAAGAGTTCCTAATTCTTTTACAAATAGCTAAGATATCTTTGTAATCCCCACTTCTACCGTTGCTAGTGAAAATGCATTTAGCTTAGGGAGGAGGGTTGTGGACCCTTTTAGGGCATCATTGACTCCTAAAATAGTAGAGGCACTAGTGTGTACTAGTGGTTGGTTTAGGGCAGATGAAGTAAACTTCTACAGGGAACCAACGAAAGATATGCTTCAATTTTACTAGGAAATTGAAGAAGAGGAAACAAGAAAGATATGCTTTAATTTTTTTAGTAAATTTGTTATTAAATGGTTTTCAACTTTAATTCTTCTTGCTACTAATTAATATGTTTTATTTGTTTGTAATGTAGGCTTGACACAAACTCAATCTTCTACAAGTTCAATGCCTCCTCCAAAAACTTCGACATCTCAAGCTTGAATAACAGATCAATGAATTCTACTTTTTGAAGTTTAGTTCCAATTTTCATTTGGTTTGAAACTTTAATTTCTATTTGGATTGTTCACTTCTATTTGTTTTGGTTCGTAACTTCTATTTGGATTGTAAGCTTAATTTTCATTATGAATCTTGATGCATCATTTGAATTATTGTATGCGCGAATTGTGAATGATGAATAATAAATGAATTTAAGCTACAATGTATGAGATAAAGGTACAAAAAAAAAGTTTTGCCCTTGAATTGGGTTAAAAAAACAAAAACATATTTTGTCCCAAAACAAAATGGCAATTACCATTGCCATACCATGCCAACCGAACTTCGGTATACCGAAAGTTTGGTACGGTAATTGGTACGAGAGTTTTGGTACGGTAACTGTACCGAACCCACTCCTAATCCTAATGGTGGCCAATCATCAAGACAATTAGATAGTTTAAACCGGTGATTAATAATTCAAAACTCGCATGCATAATATCATAAGCAAATTGAAAAGAAACTATATATTCTTACTAAGGCTCGTGGCCTCGCCCTAGCAAACGAAACTAGTTACTTACAACCATAAAACAAAATATTATTAAAAACATAAATAGAAAACACCTTGAAAATAAACTTAAATTATCAAAAGCTCTCTAAAGCCAAAATGCGTGCGTTCTCCCCCTCTTCTCCCTAATGGCTAAAAAACCTTATTTATACTACTACAAAATAAAATCCTTACCACAAAAGGTCTTAGAATAATACTAGGAAACATAATAAAATAATAAAACAGAAAATAAAAGGTTTCCTATTTGAACTAAAATTCGGAGTTCTCATAAAATTAGTCTTTTGAGACCAAATCAACTCCAATTTGGTCCCAAAAGGTCTCTTTTGAAAGCTGAAGACGTCCCCTACAAATCCTCAGAAGGAATCTTCCTTAAAATATGCCATCTTGACTTTCAAAATACCCAAAACGTCCAAAAATATCAATTTGGGAAAGCTGCGCGCTGAGCCTTCATTTCTTTGCCACGGTCAAACGGCTAAGTAGAAAAATCTGTAATTTTGATACAATCATCTTAAAAGACTCACGAACATCCTCCAATTAGAATCACTCCAAAATTCATCCGTTCGATCACTTTTTGTTACAGAGGAAGTCGAATGTTCTACATTGAAAATATATAACAAAGTATCAAAATTCTACCAAAATAACCAATAAATTATAACTAAGATTAGGGTAAAATATATAGTATAATATGGACTCATCAAAATACCCCCAAACTTAGCTTTTTGCTTGTCCTCAAGCAAAACAAAGCTAGAAAACAAAAATAAAAACTAACAAACTAGAAACTTAACTAAAACTTGACTAAGACAATTTTCACTTTAAGTCGCAAGTCATAGAAAACTTTAAAAATTAGAACATCTTTTCAAAAGTTCCAACTAATCCCACCACATAGTCTAAGCCATTTAGAATCAATTAGAAAAGAATTTATGAAGTTCCTTTGGTGTAAAGTGAACCAACATAATTAAAGAGACTCGACTGAAACCTCTACCTTTCGTCCATTTATTTCGCACATACTAAATTCAAATATAACTATGTTTTTTTCTTCTTTTCGACTTTTTTTTCTCTATTTTTTTTTTCATATATGTTTTTTTTCAGTAATAGTAGTGGTCGTGCAATGTCAGTTCACTTAAGCTTTCAATCCAACCCATGTAGCGAGCTTTAGGTCAATGACTCCCAAACCACAAGGCTTTAGGGCACTAGGTGTAAAACACCCCTAATGACTTATTAACTCGAGCTATAAAGGCTACGAAACCAACTAACCACTCTGCCCCATGCCAAGACTCTACCGTTTGACGCGAGAATCACTGCTGATTAGGCAGGACTGACCCGGTTACTAGGCAAAGCCTTGGATGGAACAATTATTACTTTATAACACATACTAACTTTATTTTATATATAACAAAAATTAAAATTCACTTTGACAAAAAGTAAATGTTTCAATCTCACTCCCCACAAACCATGTTGGTATGAATGTGCAAATTTTCAAAGTATAACTTATTAATTAGTGTCTAAGCAACGATAAATAGAAAAAACTCTATTTAATAAAATACTAAAAATTCTTATTTCTCATCCCCAAACTTATATCACACATTGTCCTCAAGGTGTGGAAAAAGAAATGAAATCTAAGACGGTAAAGAAACCTAACAAAACGTAAAAGACTACTAAATGAAATAAAGAAAAGGAAAAAAAAAATGAAATAAAGAAAGACAAGAAAAGAATGCACCTGGATTTAAAAATTTGGACTTGGCATTGGACATGGGGCCTGATGCAAAGAAACATGGAGCACGATTGGCAGCCCTGGAAACCAAAAGAAACTGGGCCTTGAAAAGAGCCGTGCACCGATGTGAAAACCAGCCCACGCCTGGCACACGTGCGATACACATATGGGACAGAAACCCTAAAGCTCCACTCTATAACTGAAGACACAGCCATTTCCATCGTCTTTCATTTCTGAGACAAGATCTCAGCCATCTCGATCCCAGAGCCATTAGAGCTGCTCTCTAGCCGTACCTCCATAAGTATAGCTCAATTAGAAGTACAACCTGCAACCCCCAAACTTGAAACAAACTCGCCTCGCTCAACCACCAGATCCATCCCATCTCAGTACAGCCATCACTGTACTCTTTGTCCTCAATGCAAGGTAAAAATGCTCTCTACTTGTGCGATTTTTGTGCTTATGCTTAGAGGAAATGGAAGAAAGATGAGATGTACCTCATGCATGTGTATATCGTGTGCAGGACTCTCGGATCCACAGCAGGAAACAACCCAAATCGCACATCCTAAGGTAGAATGGAAGGTAAAAATTCTCAACCACGATTTAGATGAATAGGTTATATGAATTTGTGTGAATGATTTTGTCTCAGTGTCTTTGTGTATTCGTGCACCCATGTATGAATATATCTTTGCATGCTCATAATTGTCCCTTTGTTGTGCATGTCTCCTGATGATGAATGCCGAGGAAAATTCGTGCAAAGATCTGGATCTGAACTTAGCTTGAGTACTGGTCTCCTCTGTGCTACTTGGTCCACCCTCAAACTTGTATTGAAGTATTTTGTTTTTTAATTGAAATGTGGGAGCGAATGGGTGGAGTGGGTACAAGTAGTACAGAGTCTTCTTTGCAAACCCACTGTAACGTTCCTCAAACTCCAGTTGGCTTTCCTTTTAAATTTCTGCACCGTAATGTTGATGTTGAATGCATACTGAGGTGAGTAGATGAATGCTGTGAATCCACGAGTAGTTGCGATTAGGCCGAATCAGTTCCGAATGCAGCCTGCATTCACAAATCAGAAACGTAATTAGATTAGTAAAGAAAAGTAACAATAATTAATTATTTTTTTCAATTTTCTGACTTTTTTCTTCTTCCATGATTTGTGTAATTGAAATAAAAGCAAGAAACTTAAATAAACAAAAATTAAAAGAAAAGAGTTACAAAATTGGGATGCCTCCCAATTAATGCTTTAGTTAACGTCTACAACTAGACGGATTGGAATGAAACTGGTGATCACGTGATTTGTTCTTTTAGAGTCAACCACTTTTTCACAGCATCAAGGGCTAACAGTATCTGAATTCATTGGTTGAGCCCTTGATGTCCACCCTTCCGTGTGAATGAATTTTTCTAAGAAAATAAGGTTCCTTCCAGCGATGTTTTGGTCTCCGTCAAATTGACTTTAATCTTGTATTTAATACCCATAATTTCTGCATTGGCCGAATTTGTCTATGAGGAATATGGCTGCCACAAAACGTCTTCTTTTCCTTGTATGTCTTAGCCTTCTCGATGGACCTGCACTCAATTTCTGCAATTATGATTGGCTTTGCTGGTTCACTCTGTTACGGCAGCAAAAATTGTTTTATCTTGAGCTGTTTGCCCTGTATCTAAATCTGGCAGATTTGTCAAGTGCTGGTCATGTGTTGGATCAGCTTCTGAATTTATATTAATAACCCCTTCGAACATGTCGGTTCCAATGCATACATGCAGCTTTGTTGGTTGCTTTGCAGCCTCTGGATAGGGAATGTGTGGCATATAGGTCTGGGTAGGAATCAGTTCTGGGGATGTGTTAGGATCAGCAGGTTCTGGTGGAATTTCAAGATTAGCAGTTTCCTCCGTTGGGCTATAGTCCTCGCCTGGGGGCTCTTCAATTATGGTGTCTTCCTGCATGTAGTCATAGCTCTCTACACATTGGGGTGTTTGAATTACATACCATTCCTCCGAATCTTGTGGGCCATCAATTTGTTGCCAAGGAAACTCGTCTTCCTTGTGTTCGCCCCATTGATGCATGAGCTGCCCAACTTGTTGCACCAGATTATCTAATGAAGCCTAGTATCTTGAATCATACGGTGGGTCTCCTGAATATTTTGAATTCCTTATTGATTTGATCAAACCTTGTTTGGAAACTGTCTTCTAAATTTTCAAGGGAAATTTCCAGAGGGGACTTTGCTGGTGCAGCAAGTTGCTCAAAAAGCTGCAGCAATTTGTCAGCTGCCGCAATCTCCTAATCAGCTTTTGCTGGCGCATGAGGCTGTTCAAAAGGCTGATGGCTACCCACCCACATATGATTTTGATGCTCTGACCATGATGGATTGTAAAAATTTGAGTAGGAATTGCACCTCGGTCCTTGAAAATTGCAAAGAGCACAAATTGTTGGTGCAAATCCAAAGGATCCCATTGCTGCTAATGAAATCGTTGCACTGCTCCCAAAATCAACAAATTGTAACCTAAAAAAACAAAATTAAAATCAAGTAAATAAAAAGATATATACAAAAATAATTAACTAAGAGTAGATAAACACAAATTATTTAAAACAATTCCAAGCAACGGTGCCAATTTTTTAATAGGAATTTTTACCATCTGCAAAAGTAGAAATAAACACTTGAAAATACTTGCAAGAGTATAAGCTTGTTGTAGTATAGGCAATGTTTTAAAAAACGTCCTAGGCAGGCGCTGGGCGTCTAGCAACCGAGACGTTTTTGGGCAAATCGAGTGGAAAAATCGGGGTGGGGCTAGGCGGCTAGGCGGCCCTAGGTGGTCCTAGGAGGTTTTTTTTTATATTTTTTTTTATTAATTTTGTGCTTTTTATCTTTTTTGGTTTCATATTTATGGAAATGGTGTATCTAATTTGCAAATGATAGATTTACTACAAGTTCATCCAATACTTATAGAAATAGTGTACCTAATTTGGATTTTATCATTATTTTATTATCCATACAAGTATAGTTTTTTTTTTTGGTGTCAATATGTACTTATTTACAAGATATACAAGAAATTTACCTAAATCCGCCAAGGCGCTAGGCGCTAGCCCGCCGCCCGACTAGCGCCTAGCGTTTTTTAGAACCTTGAGTATAGCAGCTCAAGCAAGGTCGTTCTCCACAGTGATTGAATGAATAGTTTATGTTAAAACCAAATCTTAATTAATTATTTGAAAACAAAGTTCGGAAGAGGTTAATTTTATGATCTAAAATATTAAAAACGAATTTAATTATAAATAATTAAATAAAATTGAGAAAGTAAAGAAAACAAAAGAAAATAGTTTTGAAAATAAATTTGAGCATTAGGGTTCCGCCGTCACCTTAACAATCCTACGTAGTTCTTCCAATTACTTATTTGTTACAAATGCATATTTGAAGGTTAGGTTTCCTAAAGTATATCCTACTTGGAACCTCCAACATAGAACGTATATCTAACATGCAACCCGTCCGTAGCGTCCAGATCGACTGTGAACATGCAAGACTCATTAAGTTTTGTGAAAACCTTTTGAAAAACCATATAATCCTTAAGACGTGTCGTTCATCCTAAGAAGTTACACATATTAACCACAAGAAGCCATCGCCAATTTCAGGGACAGCCTTTCGCCAAAATTGCATCAAATTACTTTGAGGTGGATCGAAGTTAGGTTGCGGCTGTGACCTAGTAAACCTATAACTTTAATTTTGTTTGTTTGTTCAGTTAGTGTGTTTTTTACGGCGAGGGAAGGGTAGATTAGGGTTGTCTCTGCCGGGAAAGAGGGGCAGAGGAGCAGAGAGAGGGAAATGTTGAAGGGTGTGTGTATGCGCTCGATTTATAGCGGATTGAAGCTGTGCTTGGATTGGAGTTGACACAGTTGGTTCATCCACAACCTCAGAAGAAACCCAGATTGTGAAGGTGAGTGTTTGAATAATTGCAGAATCTATGTTATAATGCATTTCCATTCCAGTGTGGTTTTTTTATTTTATTTTATTTTATTATTTTATTATTATTTCTTAAATCTGGGATTTGAAACTATAATGGTGGGTGGTTATCAGTGGATTTAGTTGAAATTGTGAAAGTGAATTTTAGATATATAAGTGTAAAAGTTGTGCTGGCTTGTGATAAGTTGTGTTGTACTTGTGTAACTTTGTTACAGGTTGACATTGAAGTATAATTCGATGGGGGGTGAGGTACAAGTAGAAGAAATTGTTGTCGAAAGAGAGGATGTAGATGCAGGGGATGAATTAGGTGCAATGTGGGTTGAATTTGTGGTACCAAGAGTAGACGAAGAGTTGAAACCCAAATTAGAATGGAGTTTGATTCGTTGGATAAATGGTATAGCTTTTACAACAATTCTGCACTTGCAGCGGGGTTTGGGATTCAGGAGCATAGTAGTAGAAAGTCCATTGATGGTGATGTTAGTTAAGGAAAGAATTTGTTTGTTGCAAACAAGGGAAGAAGAGGGAGGATGGTAATCCCAAACCCAATAAGAAAAGAAAAATGGGAGATGCTAGAACTTAGTGCAAGGTGAAACTTGCACTGAATAGGGACAGTGGTTGTGAAAAGTTTGTTGTAACGGTTTTCAATGAAGGACACGACCACCCTATGTCAAGTGTGTCACACTTATTTAGATCACATCGTCAAGTTTCGGAGGCAAAGAAAGCGATGATTAGACAATGTGGGGAGGCCAAGATTTCCATAAGTAAACAAGTGGTTTTATTGGAGGTGCAAAGTGGAGGAATTGGAAATATGGGTTGCACCCCTAAGGATATGTATAACGCAGAACAGCAATTGCGAGCTCATTTAATCCTGCATGATGCCGAAATGTTGAAAGAGCATTTTGAGGATGAGAAAGAAAAAAACAATTCATTCTATTTCAAGATGGAGATTGACAAAGGCATAACACTTGGGAATTTTTTTTGGGCAGATGCTAAGTCACGACGTGGTTACGGCCTTTTTGGTGATGTGATTGTGTTTGACACCACTTTCAACACCAATGTCTATGTGATGATGTTTGCTCCTTTGTTAGGAGTTCATAACCACAATCAAACCATGATATTCGGTTGTGCACTCTTGAAAAATGAAAAAACCGAGAGCTTTGAGTGGTTGTTTGAAGAAATGCTTAAGGCTACTACTACAAAAGTACCCATTAGTGTCGGTTTAAAAACCGACAAGAAACCCTAATTTATGTCGGATATTAGGTTAAAACCGATAGGAAATGGATGCATTGTCGGATAAAAGAACCGACAAAATTGATGGCGTCACAAAAGGCTTTTGCTGTCGGATAGGACTCTAAATCCGCCAAGAAAAAGGTGTCGAGTATAACCGACATTGCCACTCCTGTCCGATATAACCGACATTAGAGAGACAATAATGTCGGCTAGAACCTACAGAGAATATATTAATAATGAAAAAAATAAGAGCATTTCTGTCGGATATAACCGACAAAAAATATATTAATAAAAAAAAATATAAAAACGACAATTTAAATAACCATAAACAAAACTAATAATTGAATAAATAATACTAAAAATTAAACATATATTCATATATATATATAAGTTCGTTAATTATGTTTATAATCTTTTACTAATTATACAATTAAAATATACCTACATTCGACTTCCTTAATCAAGCGCCAATCCTTCGTCAAATGAAGTTGAATATCAGAGTGCACGATTAACAAATGAACAAACTAACTATAAACTAATATAATTTTATTAAGCGAACGAAAGATTGCCATGACGGCTACATAACCCAAGATGCTACATTGCGAATGACTTACTTCTCTGAATAATAAAGCTCTCTATTTATAATAAACTAACCCTAGTACTTAATAAGCAAGGAAACAAAAACCTAATTCAAATGGGCTAAGCCCAAATCCAAACATTAAATAACTATTTTCCAACACCCTCCGTCAAACTCATGGCGGTACATGTCATGAGTTTGCCAACAAGCAGATGCGGATGCAAGCTCTATTAGGCGGACACGACAAGACAAGCTTCGTTAGGTGGACATGACAAGGCAAGCTTCGTTATGCGGACACGACAAGGCAAGCTATTCAAGCGAGCAAACGAACAATCCAAGCGAGCAGGCGAGCGAGCGAACAAGCAATTCCAGCAATCAACAAATTCTGGCAACCAACGTTGGGAGTATGGACTCCGTCACTAAACGGACTAGATTCCTATATCCCAACTGAAGCAACGAACGAATAAAAACAAAACTTATCACTCGGGTGGTCACAAGTTCAAGCACTCGAGTGATTGGCAAGCAAATTTCATTCTGAATCGAAATCAACCAATACAAGCCCAACGATAGCTTCAATCAACAAGGGCCCAAAAACCTCAAAACACAACAGCCATATTTTTTTTCCTTCTTTCTTTTCCTTTTTTTTTTTTCCTCATTCCTTCTCCTTTTTTTTTTTGTATTTTTTTTCTCTTCTGTGCGAACAAACAGCAGCAGCAAGATCCCTTCTCTTTTCTTATTTTTTTCCTTTTGTGCAAACCAACAACATCAACCTTTTTATTCTTCGCGGGTGTAGGGTGGTGGAGACGGATCCAGATGCGGAAACGGTGCGGGTTCATCAAAGGTCAAATCACGAACTGATCAAGGATTCGATATAAATAAATGCAAGTGTGGAGTCTCCAACGTCGTCTGGGCAGACGCGGCTGTGAGACTACACAAAGTGGTGCAACGGTACGAGCATCAGTGAACTGTGGAGGGGTGGTTCCAATCAATTGCAGGCAGATGACGGGTCGGGCTACAGAGACGAGGGAACAGAGCGCAAGGCGGTCAGAAACAAACCATTTTTCTTTTCTTGCAAACAATCAATACCAACTAACAATCCAAAACGAACGACGGACAAGACAGACAAATTGATACCAGGGCAAGAGCAGATTAAACCCGAAGGATTAAATCTGCTCTGATACCAAGTTGAATATCAGAGTGCACGATTAACAAACGAACAAACTAACTATAAACTAATATAATTTTATTAAGTGAGCGAAAGATTGTTATGACGGCTACATAACCCAAGAGGCTACATTGTGAATGACTTACTTCTATGAATAACAAAGCTCTCTATTTATATTAAACTAACCATAGTCCCTAATAAGTAAGGAAACGAAAGCCTAATTCAAATGGGCTCAGCCCAAATCCAAACACTAAATAAATAACTATTTTCCAACAAAATATACAATTTGGGATTCCATAGCTCCTAGTTCTCCGTTGAGGCATTGCTCCTTGTTAATAACAAAAAAACATTGGTGATGCATATTTACAAAAACAAAACCTACATAAAAGCTCTAAACAAAGATCAATTTTCAATTTATGCATAATATTTGATAAGGTATCTCAAGTCAAGATTCAAAATACAAACTTGATTTAATAACTGTTTGGGCCCAAAATATTATTTTGGGCCGAGCTTAGAGTTGTTTTCGGCCTAGTAGTCTTCTTCTAGAATTATTATGGGCCGTCCAGTCATCGCGGGCCATCCGGTCAGGATCGGCCGAATCCTATTGCAGGACGGATTGGTTTAGATAGGGATAGAGTAGTCGAGACCTAGTGCAATGAGGAGTCTTAATAGACTAAGGATGCTGAGACTTAGGAAATGAATATGGTTTGTTAATTAGCTAGGTTCAGAGTCATTTTGGAGTTAGGATTGGCTGAAACCTAATCAGATTAGGTTAAGGAGTTATAATCCGAGTATGATTTTAGCCCGGCTATGAAGGGTTTCACTACTATAAATAGAGGAGGAAGTGTACATTCAAAAGCCCCTCCAATTGAACATATAAATTGCCCTGCCCAAAGCTTCTCAACAACCTTTGAGATTTTATCCTCTTCCTCTTTCTTCCGCCAACACATCTTCAGTTTGGATAAACAGCATTATGAAGGCAATCGGCGACATCTTTAGTTTGAATAAATAGCACTGGAGCCGTATAATCAGTCGATCAAGGAGCACCTTCAGTTTGGATAAACAGCACTGCTTGGAGACCGACTGGTTATTTATCCAAGTCTCGGTCAACAGGGACCTTCGAGTTCCTGTTGGTAGAGGTTATCTTAATCAGCCTTCTCAGCAAAGTGAGGTGTTACAGGTTACTAGGCTCGGCACATTGAAAGCCGAGTTGTTTTATGATTGGATATTTGCAAGTGAGTTTCAGAGTTCGGCATTTCGACGGCCGAACCACATTTACTATCAAGACATACATCTCTTTCGAGTACTTGTGTCCATATAGCCTGGTGCCAGTTTGGTGTGCTTATACTTTTACGAATATAATCACCATGACCGAACCCGGTGCCGACGATTTGTGAACTTCACAAAACTAGCAGCCTTGTCTTCAGTCTCTGAAACCCAAAGGCCGAGATGTGTTCCCTCCTTGGCTGTAATCGTAGGATCAAGAAGTCAGCAACGCGCTCAACCTTAACACATTTTAGTCCCAGGTCGAGCTCGGATGTCGAGTTGGCACGCCCCGCACACAACCAAAGGACGTGGTTAGCTTATTAATCACTCGACCTGCGCGCCATGTAGGCTTGGTAGTTTTTAGGGTCAACATTTTGGCGCGCCCAGTGGGACACAGTGCTAAAGCTACGAAGTTTATGACCATTCAGACACGGTCAGTAAAAAAGAAAACAAGAATGGGTAAATCAACGACTAATCTTCTAGTGCAAAACCCAGGTCATGACGGCTTGTCATAGGCATAAAATCCTTTAGCTTCCATAACACCTGAGGCCATAAGTGCGACACGCCAAGGAAAAGAAGTTAGTCGCGGCGGTCAGCCTCGTGATGCGGAGATCCCCACCAAAATGACAAAAGGAATTTTTGTTGAAGGAATAATAGAGGATTATGATGAGGACGGTGGTGATGCTTCTGACCCACGAACAAGATATTTTCTTCTATAGCAACTTGAAGAGCAATCTCGGTAATTTGAGCAAATGTTCAGCCGAGAAATAAAAAACATACGCCAAGAAATGCGTGATATCCTAGTTAGTGGAGTTTATGACAGTAGATCCGCCGATCGAATTAGGTAGCCTTTTTTCAAGAGTAACCCATTACCAATGAAACAGGCCGAGACATGATCCGCTCGGCTCAAAATGATTGACTTGGAAAAAAGTGGTAGGTCAACCAGCTGATCGGACGACTTCGATCAGAGGGTAGAAACGACATCTGTTGATATGGTCGAAATCTAGAGTATGATTGATTCGGCCTTGAAAAAGGGGCCAAAGTTTTCGAAATTCATTCCTCCATATCCTAGTTATGTGGAAAAGTTCGAGTACCCCAAGGGGTTCAAGATGTCAGACTTCAGCCTTTTCGCTGGAGAATCGTCCCTATCGTCATTAAAACGCGTGGCTCGATTCACTGCTCAATGTGGGGATGTTAACAATGATTTCCATAAGCTGCGATTGTTCGCTTGGTATATCAATCTCCTACCCAACTCCATCCAAAGTTGGGAGGAACTAGTCAAGAAGTTTCATGAACAATTATATCGACTAGGTATAGACGTGTCAGTATCTTCTTTAGCTAGGATGGGTTAAGCCTTTGACGTGTCACCAATGAAATACCTTACGAGGTTTAAGTCGGCTAGAAACTGGTGCTAAGTACCTCTCCTTGAAGGTGAGTTCGTTAGACTCGCTCTAAACGACTTGGATGTAGAGTACAAAAAGAAATTGTTAGGGGCAAACTTCCGAGATATGTACGAACTGGCTCAACATGTCAAGCATTACGATTATTTGCTCTGAGAAGAAAAGATCTCGAAATCCCCATCTCGAGGAGCGATTTACAAAAATCCTACGGTCAGTTATGCATCGGCCGAAGGCGAAGAGTCCCCAGTATGCCAGTAGAACCTCGACCGAGATAGTAATCGACAAACCATATGTATGTAAAGCATTGCCTCATGCTAATCCCGAAGATGTCAAAGCCCGCTTAGCATCTGAGGAAGCTATCGTTAAAATGACAAAAGTCTATACTTTCGACATCACCAAGGCTGATGCAATCTTCAACCAGTTATTAGTCGCGAAAATCGTCAAACTTCAGTTAGGGCATATTATTCACAAGGTCTAAGATTTGAAAGGAAAAACATATTGCAAGTACCATAACTCGAACAAGTATACAACAAACAATTGCGTTGTATTTCGTGATGCCATCCAGAGCTGGATCAACAATGGTAAGCTCAAGTTTCCCAAAAAACAAATGGGCGTTGACACCGATCTTTTTCCTACGACGACAGTAAGCATGGTAGATGCTTATCTACCTAGGGATAAAGGAAAAGGAAAGGCCAAGTTATTTCCAATGCAATTCGTCCCAAAGAAGAACTCTTGGCCACGATTGAAGATTGATTTATTTTCAAACGAGCCACCCTAAGATTTGACTAAACCAGCTATTATCGAGTCAATGTCAGACTCCAGTGCCGAGGACACTGACGAGCGGATGGTCATATGTAGTCGGTGCAAAATAAACGTTGGCCTACCTGAGCCGAAGGAAAAACTACTTCGGACTGAAAGGCCGCCACAGACGCCCACAATTGTGGCACTATCCCACAAGGTACTCGGGGCGGGCCAACGCCAAAAAGTTTTTGATAGGCTCGGCCCTCAAGTACAAGACAAGAAGCCATCTTCGACCAGACAGGGCCTTGCTTTCGACACGCCGTTCTACAACGAGGATTATTATGGGTGCAACTCTGGCAATTCAAGTTCATCCGTGAACCAGCTGATGTAAAATAAACTAACACTCAAATTAAACCCTCTTGTTGACAATTGTAGTATAGATGCAAGTAGGGATCGTTCTGGACTGGGGATTAGAAGGAATTGCTAATCTATGTAAAACTGACTCAGAAACATCAAATAAGACTCAAGAACACAAAACTAGGCTAAAAACACTTAACTAGACTCAAACTGAAGGAAAATTTGTGAAAAACATGTTCATTTGAGCAACATCTATGTTATGCAATTAACAATTAAAGGCGGAATCATGCTTGTATGCACTCAAAAATAAAACATTACCCATGAAATTCAAAGCCTAGTAGTTGAGTGAACCAAGACTCAACTCAAGAACAAAGTGAGTTGAGAAATTTATACCTTTGTTGATTCCTCTTTGCATAAGCAAAGGCTAATCACCCAAGAGATAGGGCCTTTATTCCTTGCTTCTTTGCTCCATGGATTTCTTGGAGGAGGATGGTTGAAAGGATTCTCCAAGTTCCCAAAATAGAGAACCTCTAATTTTTCCACACCAATGAGAGACTTGAAGAGGAGATGAGTGACCTTGGAGGATGGAAGATTGCTAGCTAATCTCCTCCAAGGGGGCCGGCCTCCTAGAGAGAAAAGGGAGAGACATGTTCTCACCAATTTCCTCAAAAGAAAACCCTAATGAAGAAAAGGCTATAAAGTCACATTTATACCTACCTTCATTGGAGTGGTAAACTTGTAATAAGTCCAAAAACCTACTCCTTTACAACATGGCCGGCCTTAAGGGTTTATTGGGCTGTTTAGGCCCTCTTGAATCTTTATTCATTAAGTTGTCATACAACTCAAGTCAATGGGCTTGACGTTCGAAGCCCATTGGGCCTTGAGGCCCAAAACTAACCCAAGGTCTATAACAAACTTATTCGTTTGATTAATTAACATATTAATTAATCCTAGCCATAAATAATTAAACCATTTAATTATCCTTACTCATCTCCGTTGTTTCTTCAATCTCTACCTTACTCGGTGTACGATCCATTAGGTTCCTTTTAGCGAGACAGTGGGCGATTAGAACTCTTCAAATCGATTGTGAATTGAAACTTACTTTCAATTCTCCCTTTAGTGATTATACACGTTTAGGGCTTCCACAAACCATGAGTGACACCTAACAGTATGTCATGGTTACCCAAGCTAATCAGAAGAGGTGGAGAACCTATTCAGTTTAGGATTACAATGCAATACGGTCTTTCTCTAATACAATACTCTTGACCACATTGTTTGGCTTGATAGTTTATTCATGTCTACTATCCAATGTAATTCATTTACTTATATGATTACCTTGAATGTGATTTGGAACGACTTCTTAAATCTCATTCATACTCTGGCCAGAGATTCTTAATCATATAATAGAGTATTCTCCCTCAACGCTTGAAGGTTAGAGATCCCTTGTTGCGCATTCACTTACCTCCATGGCTAAGTGGCTTAACCCCAACTATGCCGTGGACACTCTGATGGAGTGACTTTGACATAGTCAAAGATCAAGGACCTAACCACAAGACAGCTATGATGCCTCAGGTCAAAGGACTACTTTGCATTATCCCAACCATGAGTTCTCATGTGACATGAGTATGAGAACTCCTCGTTGATCGCGTTCAGTGGACTCATTCTCTATTGAGCACCTACGTACTTGTCTTGGTGTTAGTCACACCATTGACTCGAGACTAGTCACTCTCCCTAAGAGAAGACATAGCACGTACTGATCTTAACGGACTGTCAATGCCCAATTGACAATCCTATGATCAGGAACATTTAGGTTATGTATTCAAAAGAGAATGGTCTCATGAATCTAACTTCTTTAGATCACATTCTCCCCATTACATATTCCTTGGACTTATCGTTTAAGCATATAATATTTATATGAGACGGCTTAAAACAATAATCTTTGCCCTTTATATTAAACTAGATTAGTTTAACATGTGAAATGTCCGTAAAGTATCATCATATGATTGGTTTTAGGGCACATTTCCAACACAAACAACTCAAAATAGACTAGAATGACTCAAAACAGCACAAAACTAACAAATAGACTCAAGACAGAAACTAAAGGTGATTTTGGATGAAATTTGAAATATGAAGACTCAAACTATGAAAACAAACCAATTCTAACTTAAGTTGATTCAAAAGACTCAAAAGAAACCAATTAGAGCAGATTCTAACTAAAAGACACAAGTTTTAAAAAGGGAGATTGGGTTTTGACGAATTTAAAGTAAAAACAAGCAAATTGACAACTAAAACAGATTTGGCACGAAATTGAGTTAAATTGGATGGATGATGGACTAGCTAGAGGGTTCTTCTCCAAACATGACACACTTGCATACAAACCAATTTTCAGTTGTTCTTTCGATAAACCATGAAACTCAACACCCCAGGTTAACCGTGACAACACTTTTTTAACCTTCAAGTTCTCCTTAAGTTATTGAATTGGATGGGAAAGCGCATACAACAATTCAAAACATTCTCTAAAAGTCCCCTACGTGAACAGCACAATAGAGATACAATCAAAGATCATTAAGCTTCATGAAAACTATAAGCATTGACGAGGCATTCGTAACTATGATGAGCATGATACTCCTGCCAAGAATTCATTTAACATGATTGTGACTAGCAACCTCCACTACACATGAATATAAGTTCATAACGATTAGGTGAAATTCCCTTATATTCTAGCATCAAATTCATGCATGAAAACTAAGCGTGCACTCTTAATCAACATACAAGAATAAGTTATCAATCAAATAGTTAAGCAAATTGAATTCACAATTTATGAAATCACAACTGAAGGTAATCAATTTATAATGCAAGTATAATCATGGTATTGAATAGCCCCTAGCCAAAAGGGCTTAGTTCCTCATAATCGCAAAACAAAGGTAAATAGATTTATACATTGAAAACAAAAGAAAGAAAACACCTAAGAATGCTCCAGCAATCCAACTTGAATGCCAAAACGTCCAAAAGCTCTCATTCTTCTCCTTTGTTGCGGCACAAGGGATGGGTGATGGTTTTCGATGTGAATTGTATGTAGAAATGGCTGAGAGTGTGTTTGGTAGTGAATGGATGCGGCTGGATGTTTGTGATGGAGAATGGATGGTTGTAGGCTGCGGTACAAGGGCTTTTATTTAAGGGTTTTGGGAAATTAAAACCCTAAGTTAATTTGGTTTCCAGAAATTAATTCAATTCCACTAGAAGAAGGAAAATAAAATTAGAATCCTAGGGGAAAAAGGGTAAGGATATGCGGCAGAGGATTTAAAGGAAAGGGAATGTGATTTGGTTCAGAAAACAGGAAAGAAAGGGCTCCCCTTGCACGGCAAGGAAGGGGAATAGAATAAGAATGTGCTTTAAAGCTGAAATTAGGCAAGGATTTAGGCTACCTTGTGCGGCAAGGAACAAGGGATCTTTAGGTAGGTGCGGCAACCTCTATGGCAGGTTCTAGGACTTCTAGAAACATGTTATTTAGCAACCTAACATGTTTTGGAACCCTTTTGTAGCTGGAACATAAGTGAGGTAGGATTAGGAAACTTCTAAGCCAAGAATAGAAACTTTCAAATTTAGAAACTTTGGCTTCCAATTCTGAACTCTTTGTTCTTCATTTTCATTTCTTCATTTCTTCCATCTCTTTATTCATTCCTAGCCTCCTTTGGTCTTCAATTTCGTCCATCTACTTAGCTCCAAGCATGTGCTATTCATTCCAAACCCAAAATTGCTCCAAAATGCACCAAAATGCACCAAAATGCATTTTCTTGTTCCTTTAGCCCTTTGGACCTACAAACACACGAAAATAGCTTAAAATACTAAAATAACTAAGAACTAACAACCTAAATGCAAGGAAATAAGTTAACCAAGTCGCATAAATATGCTCCTATCACCAGCGCACCTTCAGGCCTCCCGAGCCACGTAATGAATGCTGATATACCTACAACTCCTCTACCGGTGCATACACTGCGTTGTCCAAATCGCAGAAACGTCGATGCCAAAGAATGGACTACATGGCCTATCGACGAGCAGCTAAGGATACCTCGGCTACCAAGTGGCACTCGAAGGAAACAGCCGGCAATGAAGATGACCGACAACCTTTGGCAATCATGATCAAGTTGCTCCAAGGGAAGAAGGTGATTAATCGTGACTTTGAAACCATAATTGAAGAATCTGAAAAGTGAATCAGACTCCTTCTTCGACCCGGGGAAATGAAAGCTCGCCTTGAGCACTTTAGGAAGGAGGTCGAGAGCAAACTTCCCTCGCCACTTACGTAAGAACCGCTGATCAGAGTTAGATGAAATCTCTACCCACCGTTTCTCGGTTAAGCCTTAGAATAAATGCGGGAGTTTCACAAAAAGTATTCGGAAAATTATTTATACGGCTTGTCGAAAGCATGCCTAGATACTCTTGATCTTGTTCTAACTTGCCCTGATGCTGAACAAATCATCCAAAGGACCTCGGATCTAGGGATGAAAACCAGGTTCCAACATATATGTGAGGCTCGAGTTCTCGGCTTAAAGGTATATCCATACATTAATATTGATGTCATCGAACTTCCTTTCTTTCTTGAGGACCTCCAGTATTTGTGACACCATTTCGAAGTCTTTTCAGCCTTACGATCGATGAAAAGGAACGCGTAGCACAATTAGACCCCCTTGACACGAGAGACGCCCGTATCTCATATAAAGAGCAAACTCGTATGACGTCGTAAAACCAAAACCCAGTTCCAACGTCGAGCAAACCCGAGACCGACATGCAAAACGGGAAAGCTTCAGTGGACATACCACAAGAACATACCCCGACCCCAGCCGAAAAAGATCAAGTGAATACTACCCACACACATGATACCTTGCCCGAAAATCTAGAGGAAGAAGATCGCGACCTGGTAGGTCCTTTGGTTCTCGATAACATGGAAATCAGCATGGTCCATGTCTTACCTGCCGAGTTTCAGCCAACCGCATCCCAACCAAATTTCCTGGATGATGACATGGTGGCTGAGGAAGTTGCACAAGTCAATTTTGTGGCCACCGAAGAGATTAAGCTGGCAACAAAAGAAGATAAAATCAAAGCAGCTCTCGCTGAATTGTTTCCTCGTTCTTCATAAGTTAATCTCCATCACTTGAAACCGTTATATTTTACAACTTATATTGAAGGATATTCGGTCTCCAAAATTTTCGTCGACTGTGGAGCAACGGTCAACATCATGCCTGTTGTTATCATGAAGGCGTTACGTCGTTCCAATGACGAACTTATTCCATTAGGGGTCACCATGAACAACTTTGTCGGTGTCAAATTCAAAAAGCCATCGAGGTAGGCACCGAGACTGTTCACCTGGATTCGGCGAGACTCGGGTTGGTCGACCTGATTGCCGACCTTGATGTTTGATACCAAATAAGACAGGCGCCGGGCTGCAGTTTCATCCACCATGGAACGATTGCTGGCCCATTGGTATGTTATTTCTAAGCAACCAAATTCGGGCATAAACTTAGTAGAATTTCTTGTTGAAAGAAACAACAGTCCAATTTTATCACTAGACAAGGTTCAAGCTACCTTGGTCGAGCTTGAAGACAGTTGGCCCCAAGTCAAGGACCCTTTAGAAGAAATAAATGTTGGGACGGCCGAAGACCCGTAACCTTTATTTATTAGTGCTTTATTACCCCAACCTATGAAAACCGAGCTTTGTAATTTACTCAAGGACTTTAAGGATTGTTTTCCTTGGAGTTACCATGAGATGCCTGGTATAGACTGAACGCTCGTCGAGCACGAATTACGCATCAAACCTGGTTGTAAACCGTTCCGTCAACCCCCTCGACGATTCTCGACCGAAGTACAACTAGGCATAAAAGATGAACTCGTTCGATTGTTAAAAACTGGGTTTATTCGAACAGCTTGATACGTCGAATGGTTGGCGAACATTGTCCCAGTTTTAAAGAAAAGTGGTGCTCTACGTATTTATATCGATTTTCGAAATTTGAATTTGGGAACCCCTAAAGATGAATATATAATGCCAATTTCAGATTTGTTAATCAATGCAGCAGTAAACCACGAGATGTTATCCTTCATGGATTATCATGCTAGTTACAACCAGATTTTCATTGATGAGGCCGATGTCCACAAAACTGCTTTTCGTTGCCCAGGGGCACTCGAGACTTACGAATGGGTCGTCATGCCATTCGGCCTGAAAAACGCCGGTGGTATATACCAATGCGCTATGAATACTATTTTTCATGATTTAATTCGTACCATCGTCGAAGTCCACATTGATGATGTTGTAGTCAAATCGAAACATCGTCGAACACATTTAGATGATCTTCGGCTGGCTTTCCTTCGTATACGCCAACATAACCTTAAAATGAATCTTGCCAAATGCGCCTTTAGTGTATTGGCCTGCAACTTCGTAGGTTTTCTCGTACGCCATTGTGGCATTGAAGTGGACGCAAATAAAGCTTGTGCGATCAAAGATGCTCCACCCCTGACAACCAAGAAACAATTACAATCATTGCTTGGTAAAATCAATTTCGTCTTGCCGTTTCATTTCTAACTCTGCAGGGAAGATGAAAGCTTTCTCCACGCTCTTGAAAGTTAAAGATTCGGAAAAATTCGAATGGCGTGAAGAACACCAAGATGCTTTCACACAAATTAAGGTCTCCCTCACTACCCTACCTGTCCTTGTGCCACATCGGTATGGTAAACCACTCAAGTTGTATATTTCAACAATCGAGGAATCCGTTGGCTGTATTCTTGCATAAGATAATGACACGGGATGGGAACATGCCATTTTCTATCTTAGCCGAAATCTTAACTCAGCTGAGATAAATTATTCACCCATCGAGAAACTTTGTTTGGCTTTGGTCTTCGCTGCGTCTATGCTACGACATTACATGCTTCATTCTCTTACGCAGGTCATTGCTTTAACAGACGTTATTCGCTATATGCTTGCTCGGCTGATGGCCAAATCAGAAAGTGGACATTGGCACTATCCGAGTTTAGTTTGCAATAGGTGCCCCAGAAAGCTGTAAAAGGACAGGCGCTGGTCGATTTCTTATCCCAACATCCCTCCCCATACGGTTTTGGGGGCGACAACGTCGAAATTGGCATGGTAGAAACACGTGATAATCATTGGACGATGTATTTTGACGGCTCTAGTACTTCGACCTCGGCTGGCGTTGGGATAATCATTCAATCCTCGGATCATTACTGATGGTATTTTGCTCTTAAGCTGGATTTCGATTGTACAAATAATCAGGCCGAGTACGAAGCCCTTATCATCGGCCTTAATGTCCTTCACGACTTGAGGGCAGCCCGCGTGCTCGTCCTTGGCAATTCAAAATTTGTGATTAACCAACTCAGTGGAACTTTTTGTTGCATGAGTTGTACTCTGGCGCCCTATCACATGGTTGCCAACTATTTGGCTGAGTCATTTGATGGCATCACATTTAAGCACATTTCATGAGTTTGAAACACTGACGCAGACGAATTGGCTCAAATAGCCTCTAGAGCACAACTCTTGGGGGGTAAGCTAGGCCGGGTCATACCAGTAGTGCGACGACCACATCCGGCGTTGGTTAATCAACAAGTTCTCCAACACAACCACGTGATCCGTACACGAGTTATGTCCCTACCTTCGTTGTTGGAATGATAAGATCCTGTAGATGTTTGTGCGGTCGAGACATTACCTGACGACTGGAGAAGGTCAATTGTGCAATATCTTGATAATCCTAATGGCAACCATGACTGCAAAACAAGGGTACATGCCATAAATTACATAATGTACCAGAACGAGTTGTACCAAAAAGGTGAGGACGATCTTTGTTATTATGCTGGGTCAGCAAAGCATGCATGGATACTCGTTGCGACGGACTACTTCACCAAGTGGGTCGAAGCAAAGTCATACGCCGAGTTAACGTCTAAAAAGTTTGTAATTTTGTGGAAGAAAACATCGTGACCAGATTCGGCGTACCAGAAACAATCATAACAGACAATGGTATAATTTTTACATCCGACAGGTTCAAGGAATACGCGGTGAGTTTGAAAATTTGGCTCGATCAGTCTACGCCATATTACCCATAAGCGAATGGACAAGCCGAAGCAAGTAATAAAGTTTTGATCGACATTCTTGAAAAAATGATAAGAGAAAAACCTGGGATGTGGCATTTGAAGTTAAACGAGGCATTAGGGGCATATCAAACTTCACTCCGATTAGCAACCCGGACAACCCCATATGCGTGAACTTATGGGCACGACGCGATGCTACCAGTCAAGCTAAGCATAAACTCATTGCGAGTAATCGAACAAAGTAGTTTGTTTAGTGCCGAGTATAGTCAAGCCATGAGGCAAGAGTTAGAGGACTTGGAGGAAGTTCGGCTTGATGCCTATAATTTATTAGTGGTGCAGAAAAAGATTGCTGAGCGCGCCTATAATCGACGAGTCAGACAAAAAACGTTTGGCGAAAGAGAGTTAGTTTGGCAAACCGTGTTGCCAGTGGGAATTAAAGATCCTAGATTTGGAAAATGGTCGTCGAATTGGGAAGGACAATTCATCGTCCATAAAGTTCTTGACAAGGGGGCATAACACCTTAAGGATCGAATTGGTTTAATTCATAAATTACCAATCAATGGGAAATTCTAAAAGAAATACTATCCAGTCACTTGGGAGATGCAAGAATAAAAAGTTCATTTCATTAATTTTGCAAAAGAGCGTACAAGTAGAACTAAAAAAAAAAATATAATTCCAACAGCCTACTACTAAAAACAAAGTCCTAAGGGGTCTAAGGAAGGAAGGCTTCAAGAGCGGCTTTCAGTTCCAACCACCTTACTTCGCCCATTATGACTTCAGCCTGCCTTGTTTTCTTCTCGAGCTGTAGTTGCTGTATCCGCTTTGAGCAAGCTGTGTAGTCCATCAGTTGAGACCTATTCGCCTTAAAATCCTTTTCGAGCTCAGAAGCAACGGCTGACCTTTGACGTTGAAGTTCGATGATTTGAAGATCAAGGTCGGCCAATTGTGTTTTCTTTGCTTTTATTTCCTCGAGCTCCAGCCGGATAGCTTCATGAGCGACCATTGTAGCCTTAAGGTTGTCCTCTGCCTGGAGAGCCATTTCAAAAGTAGTAAAGTATCGCCAGGTTCGCTCTAGGACATTTGATAAGTGAATGACATTTTCGATGCTCAGCAAACTGCTAGCTGCAAGATCGTTCATGCATTCTCCTACAGAGTCGAGGCCTTTGCGTTGAAGGATTTGTGAGGCCGAAAGGGATAGTAGTTGCTGCAACTTGACGAAGGTGTCAAACTCAATCGCAGTCGCAGAAAGTTTGGTCATAGTGGCAGAAGGTCCAGCTGTCCCAAAAGTGCTCGAGAGGAGGGCGTCGAGCTTGACTTCCTATGAAGGCTACACACAAAAGGGTTTTATGAAAAGGAAAATCTTAAAAGAAGATAGCAGAAAAGGAAGTTGTGTTAGACCTGCCAAGAGGATACTTTGGCCATGTCCTATGGTTTGTTGCTTGAACCTAGAGAGCTTAATGGCCGAGCCCAATGTTTAAGGTAGCCTTTTAGTTCATGCGGCCGATGAAGGTTATCTACGTTTGATGGCCACTGAGGTGGCCAGGAAATATAAATAACGCCCTTCGGTGCATTAAATTTTCGGAGAAATTAACGGTTGGGCATCTGGCATTTAATGTTTTTCTCGATTCAAAATTCAAAGGTTGGGAATTAAGAAAGAAAATGGTAATGATTCTTACAAAGGGTGAAGTAGCCTCATGAGGAGGGATGCTGAACTTTTGGTACTAGGGATGAACCGGTGTCTCAGCTGTCGCCTTTGGCTCGACAGGGAACGTCGTTTTATGTCCTGAACTTGCTTTGGCTGCAGGAGTGTCGGCTTGACCAGCCGCCTCGACCATTGGTTAAGGATTGATGATTGGTAGTTCGAC
Organism: Heteromeles arbutifolia; assembly: GCA_024362995.1. NCBI lineage: Eukaryota > Viridiplantae > Streptophyta > Magnoliopsida > Rosales > Rosaceae > Heteromeles > Heteromeles arbutifolia. The sequence goes on from JANCRC010000012.1 coordinate 24,873,736, forward strand.
TGGTCGATGATGTCTCACCAGCGGAGATCCTTCGCTCTCGTCCTCCTAGACAAAAGGAGATTGATCGTTAATCAAGAAGGTCGAAATAGAAAAACATTATAAAATTGTTATACCTCTGTTTCCAAGATAACCATTGGAGCTTTCTTTAGATTAGGGGGAAGGTTCTTCTGGGCAGTATTGGTTGTCTTTTTCGTAGTGGCAACCGTTGGGTTAACTTCAGCTTGAGCAGCGGCCGATGCTGAAGTTGCAAGCTCCTCGACAATTGGAGTAATGATTGGCTCGATTGTGACAGCAGCTTGCGTGGTGGGTTTGGCCGTAGTCGACGAGCCTATGGATGAGATCGTCGACTCTCGAGGCACCGTTTCCAAGACCTTAACGGCAGGAGAAGGGAGAAGGTCACTAATAGTGGTTGCTCATGTGGTTTGGCTAGAAATAATGTGAATCTCTCGTTCCCCTTTCTTTGCTAATTTCTTAACACGTTTTTTTGGGGCGGAGAACGTTACTGACCGTCTCGGCATCTGGGAGAAGCCGTTTGCTCGATGGGGACAGCGCAACAGCTACAACCTTCTTCAGAGGAAGGGTGAGCTTTTTCTTGGCTACAACCATTGCCACCACATCGACCCATTTTATTGTACGGCTACCTGGAAAAACTGAGCTCGAGTCAGAATAGGGTTTGAATAAACAAACAAGGAAAATAATAGAAGCAGATGTATACCTTGGGCTGTTTCTTTTGATTTTGGAGTGAGAGTCTTTTTGGGTCGATCGCCAAAAAGTTTCTTTAAGATTTCCTCGGTCGAAGTACGAAAGAAATCCTTGGTGAAAGCATCACACCAGTCGGCAAATGTGGAATTTGGTGCATTGTTCCTTGAACTCCTTCTTTGCTATCTCGCATTCCCTCTCTTAGGAGCCGGAGAAGCTCTCTCGGCTAAAAAGTGAGCGAGAAGCAAGGAATGGCATAGGGCACCCTTGGAGATAGCCTAGTTGACGAGCCAGAAAATTGGGATGATAGACTTCCCAGCTTCCTCGACGAGCTTTACAACCATCGGGCAGGTCGCGAGTGATGATGAATGATCCCTAGGACTTTTGAAGATCAGCTTCCTTGGCTTCTTTCCACACCGATTGTGGAATGATGATGGAAGATGGGTATGTCCGACGACGGCAGATTTGGAATTCGTCGTCTGACAGGTCCTCTAGGTCGAAGAAATATTGGAAGATTTCTTCAGCCGTGTGAGTAGGAATGGGGCGTAAGGCCAGCTTAAGACCCATTGCTTCAGAGGAATTGAACCTTGGAACTTTTGGCCACTGTGTTGAGAAATAGACCTGCGGCCAAAGCTGGAAGACCCAGAACGGGCTGTTTTGGTGAGGGTTGATTTTTTGTACGGTAGCTTCGGCCAAGCACTTGGTGAGGTTGGCAAGAATGGCTAGACTAAGGGCCAAGACATGACCGCTGGCCAGAGTTTCGACGATGGGCATGTTCTCGGCCAGACACTTATTCGACTTAGCACAAAAAATGTACTTTTTGTACCAATAGAATAAGAAGGTCCCGTGTTCCCCCTGCTTAAGATCATCATCTTCTGAGCCGGAGAAGTGGGTGATCAGGGTGTTGTAATTGAAAAAGTTCCTGTGCAGTTTCTGCGTGTCCTCTTTCGGAGGCCTTTGCTTTCCCTTCAACAGGGCTTCAACGGCACGTTCCTCGAAGATTATTTTTAGGTCCAGGTCGAATTTATACCTAGAGAGAGAAGTATCGATTGTGAGGTTGGTAGGAGAGGTGCCAAGCATGGCGGTAATGTCCAGCACCGTTGGACCAATGGGGCCGAGGGGGAGGACCATCATATTAGTGGCCGAGCACCAGAAGCTTAGGGTAGCCATTACAAGCTCTCGATCCAAGTTTATCTCGATGGTCGAGAGTTTGATGGCATCAAAAATACCGAGAGATGTCCACTCGTCACCAAAGTATGGCTTCATTCGAGTGACCCAAGTAGCCTAGGTCGCAGTGGTCGAGGGCTAGACACCTTGGGGTTTGGCCGATTCCCATTTCGACCAGTCATACCCTTGGAACAAAGGTTTCAGGCAGTGAACCTTCAGCATTTTGGTGATGACTTCTGGAACATCATCCTTGAAAAGTGAGCCAAGGGTTTGGTGGGAAGCACTTGGTTCATCCTCGAATTGGATGGTTTTGATAGTGTTCCGATCAGTGATGTTGCGACACTTATCGCATTCCTCGGTGAACTTGGTAATGAAAGCATTGGTAGCCATTGATGAAGATGAAGGTTTTTTAGGTTTCAAAGTGTGGTTTCTTTTCTGGGTTTATGAGCAAATGGCAAGCGACGAGATATTTGAAAGCGTGAAGATCTGAATGAAGGAGAGTTGGATATTTATAGGCATTTAGGAAGAAGATCAACAGTTTTATTTTTAAAGAATAAAGGGTAGATTCGACCACAATATTATGTAATCATGATGGATATTCAGAGAATCCAGATGACGTTTCATTGTCCGCATGCCTTAGGGGTAATTATTAAGGGACATGCATACCAAGAAGATGCCACATGGTAGGGAGTCTGACATGATTGAAATCGTGCAATTGTGCTCCATAAATGCGCCTGAGTGGTTGGGAGATTTGAGGTTTTTCAGTGTCCGTTAGGAATATGTTGAGGGTCGATTTTGCTTCTTCAAGGTCGAAGTTCGGCCAAGACTTGTAGGCCGAAGACCTCAGAAGCGAGGGGGCAATGTTTAGGCCCAAAATATTTTTTTGAGCTAAGCTTAGAGTTGTTTTCGGCCTAGTAGTCTTCTTCTAGAATTATTATGGGCCGTCTAGTCATCGCGGGCCGTCCGATCAGGATCGGCCGAATCCTATTGGAGGACATATTGGTTTAGATAAGGATGAAGTAGTTTTTTGGATCAACAATAACATAATCAAAATTTAAAACACAAACTGAACATAATACAAATAATTTAAAACGTACTAGTTTCAGAATGTTGCTCCTCGAATTGGTCATCCATGGTGATTGAAGTGAGAAGGAGAAGGGGAGAAGAGAAGAAAGAAATGAGGAGAGGAGAAAAGGAGGAAGGAAAGGGGAAGGGAAAAGGCAGCGGCGCAAGGAAGAGATGGAGGGGTTTTATTCTGGAACTTTTTTATTACTGTCGGTTAAAACCGACATAAACCATTTAAAAAAATATAAAACTATTTCCGTCGGTTATAACCAACAGTAAAAGAGAATGGAGGCAAAAATCCCCCCAAAATTCCCTACCAAAATTTTAAATTCCCCCCTAAAATATTGTTATGATTTTGAAAAAAATAAAATAATAATGCTTTGGTTTAATAAATAAATAATATGTATTTAAATAGAATACGTTTTTAAAAATTAAATAAATAATTGTTTGGTTTAATAGATAATAACCCATGTAAAATAGACCTGGCATTCGTGTCGTGTTTTCCGTGTTCGTGTCGTTTTCGTGTCATACCCGATATCTTAACAGGTCGTGTCATGTAACACCCGTTAAAACAAACGGGTAAAATGACCCGACTCGAAATCGACCCGATAATATTAACAGGTAATATGACCCGACCCGTTACCCATTAAGAAAAATATATTTTAAACCAATAAATAATCAAATAAAAAACATAATACTAAATAAATATATACATACCATATTGTCACATCCAAAACATAAAAACACAATTTTCTTTCAAGTATATTTTCGCTTACCTAAATTGATTGCTCTAGCCTTTAACTTTGCAAGACTCGTATTTGCATTGTCTATACTTTCGCTTCCAAGATCTCGTTGTATTCCCATTATAATCTCCAACGGTACATATTTACTCTCATTTATCTTACGGCTGTTATTTAAGTAAAGTCTTTAATAGTTTTTTAATTAATGTAGAAGTGTAAAAAATATAGAAAAAATATATAAACGCTCGTAATGACAAACTTTATGACTTTCATGAAAAGCTTAACTTCGAAATTCGCCACTATAATCATATAAATCATAGATCAAAATTTAACCGTTGATTGTTGTTTACATTTATGCTTGATTGTTCTCATCAAATTTTGTTTTTTCAGATTTTCTTTTTTGAAAACATGATCTATTAGAGGATGCAGGAAGATGAACAGTTTGGATCATTTATATTATATTCAGAGTTTTACGGTCAGTGAAAATATTGCTTGATGTTTATAAAGTTTCTACAAACTATATGACATCGACTCATATTTCAGTTAACCGTAAATATCGAAACGTGATATCAAAGATCTGAACCGTTCATCTTCTTACATCCACCAGATGATCTTGTTTTCAAAACAGAAAATTTAAAAAATGAAATTAAGTAAGAAGAATAAAGCGTAAATGACAATCGACGGTTAAATATAAATTTAAGGTTTATGGATTATAGTGTTGGATTTCGAAGTTGATCCTTTCATGAAAGTTGTACAACTTGTCACTATGAGTGATTGTATATTTTTTTTTACATTTTTTACACTTCTACAATAATTATTATTAATTTTATTAATTTTGCCCTCAAATAGAAAACATTATTCATGAGGGTTTGGATGATTTTAAAAATCTAAACGATAATGTAAGTGTAACCATTATCTACTCGTGGAGGAATAATGATGAATAATGAGTGTTTATATATTCTTTCACATTTTTCATACTTGTATGTATGTCTTCTTAGTTCTTGCCTATACAAATACTATACTAGTTTATTTTAATTTTGGACAACAACATGTTAAGTAAAATTTATCCTAGTAATGATAATAAGGAACTCTCATAATAAAAATAAATAATGACTAAAACTTTTTTTTTAAACGTATATAGAATAATAATACAAAACTATATATTTAATATAGAATATATTGTATATATTAATATGGCTATTGTATTTTATAATAAATCTTTGAGTAATTAAACTTTAAAATTATCAAAATAATTTTTGTCTTAACGGGTCGAAATGGGTTACCCACGTGTTACCCGCGTGTATACCCGTTAAGAACCCGTTATAACGGGTCACCTAATAATGACCCGATTAGTTATCGTGTTGACCTGAAACCCGTTATTTTCGTGTCGTTTTTGTGTTGTGTCATCGTGTCGTGTCAGAAACTGCCGGGTCTAATGTGAAATATGCGATAAAGAAACAAAAAGATAATTGGACAATGAAAATGTCATCACACAAACTAAATATTGTCTAATCAATACTTGAAAAACATAAGTAAAAATTTAGCACAAATTACTTTTCCCACATCAAAATTTAGGCAAATTTAACGGAGATATGCATTCTATGAAATTAGTTTCAATGATCTAACCGTCACAAAAGTTTACGACGCTTATAAACGAAAAATCACAATTTAACGGTTATTTTAGCTCTGGTTTTGATGATTTTTTACAGCTACTGACACACCCCGACCTGGAAATCAGGGCGTGCTGGCCATCACTAATGTGACGTAACCATAACGCAATGCGGAAGCAATAAGATAATAGAGTTATGAAAGACTAAAAGTCGAATACTAGCAGTACCATCCAAAAGACATGCCAGCGAGAATTTAAGTGTGAAATACACATAATCAGAGCATAAGATTCTAAATGCAGTCAAGTAGGACAATTACTAAATTACAACACCCGAGGGTGAGTCCTACATGTGTGAAGTCTGTCAAAACAGCTGTGGGGATCCACGTGAGCCACCAAACACTTCTAACTATAACCTGGAGGGGCGTAAAACAAGGTGAGTGGGTCAGTAAAACAAAGCTTTCAAAACATTTCCTTTATCAACATATATAACCCCTCACTGTAAAACCTGTATACTTTCCCAGAAAATAGCATATAGCATATATATCTCAACATTTTCTCAAATCATCGTTCAAAATCAATAGTATGAAAGTATGCCATGCCATATGCATCAAAACATAGTGAGGAAATGCAAATATATATCAGGTAGAATAATAAATCAGCCGGAGACCCTGCAGTGGTCCTGTACGGCTAATCATATAGCTCAATACCTATGCTTGCACACGAGTCGGAACCACAAAAGTGGTTTTGTACGACAGGACTTGGTGTAATAATACGCTCTGATGCATCTTTCATCAAACAGCTGTGCGACGTATCGCAGGTCACCTACGAGTCGGAACCACAAAAGTGGTCTGTACGACAGGACTTACACCTACTTGGATCCAAGGGAGCGTGCGGTGCGGGAGGTGAATATCAACATAAGCACTAACACCGGTGGTGCAGGTTATGAGCTCTCATCACAAATTACATCATCAACACAATATAACTCACCTGATACTTACCTGTGCGTCCACCGCACCATTTCATACATATGCATCATATATCAATTCATATAATTCATATCAATTCTATGCATGGCATTTAAAAACATACTTTCATTTAAATTCGATTTCTGGGAAAATCAGTAACTATATAGGTATAATAAGAAAGCAACTGCCCACTCACAGATATGTCGAAGGGTCGTAACCCTCGTGATGCCTTTGATTACGCTCGTCCTTGGGATAAGTCTCAGCTATATGCGAAACAACTATAATAACGTTATTTAGAGCACATAACCAGCAATCCAAAATAACTTCTCATACGATGCTCAATTGGGGTGTTTGAATATACCAACGTGATCTACACAACCTCACAAACATCCCCATATTTTTAAAATAATTTTTGGACTAACCACGCGCCCCCACACGCCGGGAATGGCACGGACCCATGCGCCCCCCACTCGCGGTCACGTGCCAGGCACACGGACAGAAACCAAACGACGTCAGGAATATTCCGTTAACTGCTAACGGCATCTGTTAGATTTAACTGACGGCGTCAGGAATATTCCGTCCAAACTGACGGAATATTCCGTCATCTTCTCCGGCGACACGCCGGCCGCCGGTGAGTTTGCCGGTTTCTGGGTAATTTTCCAACTATGGTTTCTCACTCATTTTTCATCCATTTTTCATGAAATTGGCACCAAAATGAAGCTCTAAGCATGTAGAACACATCTAAACAAGTTTCAAGGCTTGGAAATCACTAGATTTTACCTGAGAAAGCTCGATAGCTCGACAACTTTAAAAACCTTCGATCTCGGTCCTCTGACGTCTAAACTCTACCAACGAAGTACCCCGAGACTGGTGAGGACCTTCGTAAGCTCACTGTGAGATTCCCTGAAATGCAAGGTTTTACGTGTGCATGAACAGTGCACATTTTCGGGGTTAGGGTTTCTCGCCTAATCCGAGGGTTACAAGTTCCAAAATTGGTACTAGAATGCTCATAAGGTTGCAAGGATCAAGAATCTTACCTTTTTGACGTCGATCTATGAAGAAATGGACGAGTTCCAACTTCGTCCGTACATGAACAGTACACAGGGAGGGGTAAACCGAGTGGGGAGAGAGAGTGAGAGCTCACGGGAGAGAGAGGGAGAGTGAGGCTAATTATGTGTGGTCCACTACAACCCTAACCACACAAAATAATAAAACACAATAAATTCCAATTATTTTTCCAAAAACTTAGGGTTATAACTTATTAATCAAATATAAATGTCACACACCTTAGCAAACTTAAGGGCAATCCCGTCATTTCACGTCCACGATAAAATAATTCCGGGACGGGCTGTGACAGCTACACTCCTCGACTCTATAAGAATGCAGTGAACAAATTCGATCTTTAATTTAAAATATTTACACTAGTGGATACCACAAAATCTTATTTTATACTTAATGGAAGTATAATATTAACTTTAAGTGTTTGTTTAATATACCGTTTTGACGCGATATGCATTCTATGAAATTTTTTCAACGATTCAACCGTCAAACTTATTTGTACACACTCCGAGGTTGCATATGTAAAAGATCGCAAAAAACAAACATTCAGAGATTAGGTAACGGAACAAAAGTTTTCGACGGTTATAAACAAAAAATACAATTTAACGGTTATTTTAGCTCCGATTTTAATTATTTTTTATAGCTACACTACTTGGTGTGAAATATTCTAACACTCAAATTAAAACCCTATGGTTGTAGTACATGCAAGTAGGGATCGTTTTAGGCCGGGGATTAGAAGGGATGCTAATCTACACAATTTAAACTTTAAAACACTAAACTAGAATCAAAAACAGAAAACTAGATTCTTATGACTCAAAACTGATCAAATTGACTCAAAACAGATACTAGAGAGTGAATTGGACAAATTCTAGACTAGTAAGACTCAAAACACTAAAAGGAGACAGATTTGGACGAATTTAAGAAAACTAAAACAGAAATAAGAACTGAGGGGGTTTTTTGGACGAATTTAACAAAACTAATTGTATTGCAGCAAACAAAATAAACTAAAACGAAATTAGGGTGAATTCAAGGGTGAAAGGTAGTTAGAGGATCCTTCTCCACACATGAAACATATGCATACAAATTGATTTCCAGTATTGTTTCTTTAAACCATGAATGACAATGCCCCAAATTAATTGTGAATGCACTAATTAACTCTCAGACTTTCCTTAATTCATTGAATTGGATGGAATACGCATCGGCAATCAAATTATTCTTATCAAGTTCCCTATATGAACTGCATGATAGAGATACATTCAAAGATCACTAAGTTCTATGAAAATCATAAGCATTGACAAGGCATTCCTGCCATGGATTCACTTAACACGATTGTGACTAGCAACCCCTACTACTTATAAGTATAAGTTCATAACAATTAGGTGAAACTCCCTTATATTTTAGCATCAGATTCATGCATGCAAACTAAGTGTGCACCCTCAATCAACATACAAGAATAAGTTTTAATCAAACAGATAAGTGAATCGCATTCATGTTTTACGAAACAATAACTAGAGGTAATCAATTCATATTAAACATATGTCCATGGCTTTGAATTCACCTCTAACTAAGAAAAACTTAGTTACACATGTTCATAACAATTGAAAAGCAATCTGAAATAAACATTGAAACTAAAACAAGGGAAGAAAAAACTCTTAGAACTCCAATGGTTGCAGGTGGCTTGCGGGACAAGGTCTTCCTCCTCCAATAGAAGCCACGGCAAAGCTCTTCTTCTCCCAAGGCTGCGCAAAAGGGTGGTTCTGTGTATGTATTGTGATGGCTACGAATTCTGATGGAAATATGGATGTCTTGTGTGGTCTAGGGGGTGGTAACCTACGGCAAAGCCTCAAAATATGTATATATAGGCATGGCAAACCCTAGGGAAATCAGGTTAGGACTTGGACTTAGCATAAGTAAAGGATTAGGGCCCTAGGGTGCGGCACAAGGCTTAAATCCATCAGGAAAGGGGTTTAGCCCAATTAATTTCTGAAAAGGCTTTGCACAATCCAAATCCACAAGGGAATAGGCTAATTAAATCAGAATCCAAGAGGAATAAGGATATGGGAGGTGCGGTAGGAATTGGAGGGAATGGGATGGAGTGCAAAGCAAGGTAAAGGCTTTTTAGAAAGGTTTGGGGCGCCACTTTTGTAGGACATGGGATAGAGCTTCTAGAAAGAATGTTGTGATAGATTTTAAGTCTCCAAATAGGAAAAGGAATCCCCCTTTCAGTTGGAATTAAAGTAGGATAAGATTAGAATAAGATAACATAAGATAAGGTTGGTTTGGATAATGTTCCATGTTTGTAGCTGATTCCTTATCTTCTTTGACTTGAATTTATTTCTCCAACTCGTTTGCACACTCCTAGCCTCTCTTGAACTTCAAATTCGTCCATTCCTTGTGCTTCATATGCATACACTCCATTTCAGCCCAAAATTGCTCCAAAATGCTCTAAAATGCACTTTCTTGCCATCTTTGCCAATTGGACCTACAAACACAGGAAAATAGCTTAAATCACTATAATAATCAATAACTAACTATGTAAATGCAAGAAAACAAGCTAACTAAGTCGCATAAATATGCTCATATCACTACTCGACCCTATAAGAATGCAATGAATAAATTCGATCTTCAATTTAAAATATTTACACTAGTGGATACCACAAAATCTTATTTTATACTTAATGGAAGTATAATATTAACTCTAAGTGTTTATTTAATCTACCGTTTTGACGCGATACACATTCTATGAAACTTTTTTCAACGATCTAACTGTCAAACTTGTTTGTACACACTTCGAGATTGCATACTTAAAAAATCACAAAAGGCAAACATTCAGAGATTAGGTAATGGAACAAAAGTTTTCGACGGTTATAAACAAAAAATTCACATTTTAACGGTTATTTTAGCCCTGATTTTGATGATTTTTTACAGCTACACTCCTCGACCGTATAAGAATGCATTGAACGAATTCGATCTTCAATTTAAAATATTTACACTAGTGGATACCACAAAATCTTATTTTATACTTGATGGGGAAGTATAACATTAACTATAAGTGTTTGTTTAATCTACCGTTTTGATGCGATACGCATTCTAAGAAACGTTTTTCAACGATCCAACCATCAAACTTGTTTGTACACCCTCTGAGATCGCATACGTAAAAAATCGCAAAAAACAAACATTCAGAGATTAGGTAACGGAACAAAAGTTTTCGATGGTTATAAAAAAAAATCACAATTTAACGGCTATTTGAGCTCCGATTTTGATGATTTTTTTGCAGCTACACTCCTCGACCCTATAAGAATGCAATGAATGAATTCGATCTTCAATTTAAAATATTTGCACTACATACTACAAAATCTTATTTTATACTTAATGGAAGTATAACATTAACTCTTAAGTGTTTGTTAAATCTATCAATTTAATGGGATATGCATTCTACGAAACTAGTTTCAATGATCCAACCGTCAAATATATTTGTATATACTCCGAGATTGCATGCGTAAAAAATCGCAAAAAAAAAAAAACATTCAGAGATTAGGTAACGGGACCCAAAATTTCGACGGTTATAAACAATAAAATCACTATTTGTTCAATATAATATAATATTTTTTAAGAAAGTTTAATCAAAAGTAATGGTTAAAAAATAATGTAATATTTTTTAAGAAAGTTTAATCAAAAGTAATGGTTTAAAAACAAAGAAATTATAAAAAAAAATTTGACGCAATTTGTGAAGGATATAACCGCCAGAATTAGTATAAAAAATTTGAAAAAATTTGTGTTGATTATAACCGCTAGAGTAAGTATAAAAAATTCAAAAATAATTGATAGATTTGACACATTACTTACTCATGTCGGATATATCTGCTAGAATTGGTTAAAATTATTTTAAAAATGTATCTAATTGAGTTAAAGGCCCACTTCATTATTCTTGTCGGATATATCTGACAGTAATACTTTATTTTCCGATGCTTTTTAAACATTTTGTCGGAAAACACTTTATTCGACAGTAACAGAATAAGCCAATTTTGTAGTAGTGCTATGCCGAGTGAGCCGCCGAAAGTCATAATTACGGATCAAGATGAAGCCCTAGCAAAGGCTATTGGCAGAAAACTACCAACCACGTTTCACTAGTATTGCATATGGCATATTAGTAACAATTTCATTGACAAAGGTTGGGTTGAGGGCGCTTTCAAGGATTTGCATGATTGCATATGGGATATTGAAGGCAAAGAAGAATTTGGGGCAAGGTGGAAGGTGTTGGTAGAAGAACATGAGTTGGTTGATAAAACGTGGCTTTAGAACATTTATGACTTGCGTGCATAATAGGTTATGGCATTTTGTAAGCAAGCTTTTTTTGCCAGATTATCGAGCAATCAGCGTGACAAGAGTTGTCATTCCTTTTTTTCAAGCAATATGTGCACATGAAGCATTCTTTGATTGAATTCATCATCTGGTTCAATTGAGCCCTTGGACGGCCACATCAGAAAAAAGTGATTGGTACAATAATGATGAAAATTGTGCCTCTCCATTGTAGCTTCACACGCCAATGGAAGATTAAATGGCCAAATTGTACACATGGTTTACGTTTGAAAAGTTTCAAGTGGAGGAATTGAAGAGTTTGACTTGTTTTTTGGGAGAGCAGTTTGGGGAAGAGAATGAGGTAGCGTACTGATAGGAGCGTATTTATGCGACTTAGTTGGTTTGTTTTCTTGCATTTACTTAGTTAGTTATTGCTTATTAAAGCGTTTTAAGCTATTTTCATGTGTTTTCAGGTTCAAATGACAAAGTTGGCAAGAAAGTGTAATTTGGAGCATTTTGGAGCAGTTTTGGGCTTGGAATGGATAGCACAAGCAATGGGCAAGTGGATGGACGAATTTGAAGTTCAAGAGGAGCTAGGAATGTGCAAAAGATCTGGAGAAATTAATTCAAGTCATTGGAGATAAGGAATCAGCTTAGAAGAAGGAGAATTATCTAAAACATTATCCAAACTACCTTATCTTATCCAAACCTTGTCCAAACTTATCTTATCCTAACCAACATTATTCAAACATTATCCTATTTATCCAACATTATCTAAACTTATTTCTAGCTGCAAAAGGAGTCCTTATCCTATTCTAAATACTTCCCATCTGATTCTAGGAGTCCTAATCCATCCAAACAATCTAATCCTTCCCCTCCTTGGTTTCTGCCAAACCCTACCCTATATATACACAATTCTGGCGAATTTTCAAGGAGGTTGTACCACACACAAGAGCTTTAAACTCAGAAAATCCCCATTGTGCCGCAGTTTTGCAAGGAAGGAAGGAGAAGAACTTGGAGCCGTGCTGCCATTCAAGACCTTTGGACTGTTGGAGCGTTTCCAGGTGTATTCTATCTTTGTTTTCAATGTTTAAATTTAATTGTCTTTGTTTATTTGTAAACATGAGGAACTAAACCCCTTTTTAGCTAGGGGATAATTCAAAGCCATGAACATATATGTGACATGAGTTGATTACATCCAGCTATTGTTTCATAAATCGTGAATGCAATTTGCTTAACTATTTGATTGAAAACTTATTCTTGTATGTTGATTAAGGATGCATACTTAGTTTGCATGCATGAATTTGATACTAAAATATAAGGGAGTTTCACCTAATAGTTACAAACTTATATTTACAAGTAGTGGAGGTTGCTAGTCACGATCGCGTTAAGTAAATTCCTGGCAGGAGTGTCATGCTTTTCATAGTCACGAATGCCTTGTCAATGCTTATGATTTTCACAGAGCTTAATGATCTTTGATTGTATTTCTATTATGCTTTTCATGGTTGACGATGCGTATCCCATCCAATTCAATGAATTTAGGAAAATCTGAGAGTTAAAGCAGTGTTGTCACAGTTAACTTGGGGCGTTGAGGTTCATAGTTTATAGAAAGAATAACTGGAAATTGATTTGTGTTGCATATGTGTCATGTGTGGAGAAGGACTCTCTAGCTAGCCATTCACCCCTTTAAATCACCAATTTCGTGCATACTTAAGTCTACTTTACAATTCTATTTGTTTAAGTTTAAATTCGTTCAAACCCAATCCCTTGCTCTTAGTTTGTGTTAGTAAAGTTTAAATTCATCAAATCTTGAGTCCTTTAGTCTTTTGAGTCAAGTTAAGTCTTAATTTCGTCCAATTCATTCTTAGGTGTTAGTTTTGAGTCTAAAGAACCTGTTTTGTGTGTTTTGAGTCTAATTAGCTTATTTTGAGTGTCTAAAGTCCAGAAACTGTTTAATTTGAGTTCTATTTGCTGTTTTGAATTAATTGAGTCTAGTTTAGTGTTTTAAAGTCTAGTTTGTGTAGATTAGCATCCCTTTTAATCCCCGGCCTAGAACGATCCTTACTTTCATGTACTACATCGATAGGGTTTAAGTTTGAGTGCGATTTAATTTCACATCAAATTTTTGGCGCCATTGCCGGGTATTAGCAAATTGCTAATCCCCCATTGTTTCAGTTCATATTTTTTTTAGTTTCTGATTTTGTATTGTTTTCTTTGTTTTAGGTACTAGTTTATGACTCGTAGTTCTTAACCTGTTCACTCACATATCTTGGAGTTTGACAACGATTTTGAACGAAGTTTGAAATGAAAGAGGAAGTAGCCAGAACCTAATCCTCTTAGTTCTAGTTCTGAATCCGAATTTGAAGAAGAGGAAGAGGAAGAACAAGCTATGGCTGTGGATAATCGTACAATCAAAGAACTTTTAGCCTCGAGATTGGACAATGCCGTGCCCTTATGCATTCAATATCCTGGGGCGGCTCAAGGCAAGACCGATGAGTTCGAATTAAAGTCTAGTTTGCTGCACCACATTCCCAAATACCATGGGCTGTCAACAAGCATTTGAAGGAATTTGAAGTGGTGTGCTCAAGCATGACACCAATCAACGTAGATGGAAATATTCTGAAGATGAAAGCCTTTCCATTCTCTCTATTTGAAAAGGCTAAGGATTGGTTATTCGAATTGGCACGTGGAATGGTTACTTCTTGGGAAAGCATGAAAAGAGCGTTTTTAGAGAAATTATTCCTAACTTCGAGAGTTATTCTTTTGAGGAAGAGAATTAGTGGCATTGAACAAAGCCAAGGAGAATCTTTTCTAGCATACTATGAAGGTTTCAAGGCCCTAGTTGCATTGTGCCCTCAACATCAAATGAAGGAAGAACTTCTAATTCAATATTTCTATGAAGGACTTCTTCCAATTGAGAGACAAATGCTTGATGCTTCAGCGATAGGTGCTTTGGTTGACAAAACCCCAGTTGCTGCAAAGATCTTAATTGCAAATCGAGCCTTAAATAAAACAACAATACGAGGGAGTTGGACAAATAGATCCCCCACGGCAACAAGTCAATGAGGTAAGTTCCATGTTTGAAATTCAATCTCAATTAGCTAAGCTCACTGTTATTGTGTCACAGATGGCCAAAGGGATGAAAGTGCAAGGTGCGGCTGTTTGTGGTGTGTGCTCTATGCAAGGACATCTCAATGATCAATGCCCTCAATTAATAGAGAATGGGGGATGGGAAAGTGCCAATGCTATTGGCTTTCAAGGCCATAATCAGCCAAGGAATGATCCATATTCCAACACTTACAATCCGGGCTGGAGAGATCACCCCAACTTCAAGTGGAAAGAACCTCAACAACCTTAAAAACAAGGTGGATTTAGACAGCAACCCCCGGGCTTTAATCCAAGGCCAATAGCACCAACTCAACCTCAACCACAATCTGCCCAAACAAAGTTAGGTACGTTAATGGATGATGATAACATGTTCAAATTACTAACTACATTGTCACAGGGATTACAAAATCAAGACAAAAGGGTGGACAATTTGGAAAAGCAAGCTGGGCAGATAGCGGAGTTCATTGGGCAGTTTAGAGAACAAGGCAAACTCCCTAGTTCAACCATTGTAAATCCAAAATGAGGTTTTGAAACCGCTAAAGCTATCACTTTGAGAAGTGGTAAACAGGTTGGAACCGACCCACAACCATCCAAATCAAGTCCAAATGAGGATGAAAAGTTGCTGATTGAAGAGGAGGAATAAGCCAAACCCACGGCAAGGGTGGAGCAACCCTTGCCGCAACCCCCTAAGCAATCTAAGCCGTCCACAACATGTAAGGTTGTTCCAAATTCGATTATTTCTAATCATATTCCACCCAATGTGCCTTTTCCTAGCAGATTCATGCAATCAAAGAAGGAAAAGGATGAAAAAGACATTTTGGAGACGTTTAGGAAGGTGCACGTCAATATCCCGCTCCTTGATGCGATAAAGCAAATCCCGAAGTACGCTAAGTTTTTGAAGAAGATTTGTATAACAAGGAAACAGATTCGGGAAAAGGAGGTGGTACAAGTAAGTGAAAATGTCTCCGCAATGTTGCAAAGAAAGCTGCCACCTAAATGCAAAGATCCAGGTAGTTTCACTATCCCTTGTGTAATTGGTAATACAAGGTTTGAACATGCTATGCTAGATTCAGGTGCTTCCATTAATGTCATGACAAATTCTGTTTATGCATCTAGGAGAGCTTAAAAATGATGGTGTTATTATTCAATTAGCCAATCGATCTAATGCATATCTGAAAGGAGTTTTGGAAGATGTTTTGGTGCAGGTAGACCACTTGATTTTTCCTGCAGATTTCTATGTGCTTGACATGGAGGACTCAGCCTACCCTCCATCATCGCCAATCTTACTTGGCCGACCTTTCATGAAAACAGCCCACACCAAGATTGACGTGGCCAATGGAGCGTTAACTATGGAGTTTGGTGGGCAGGAACGTTCAGCACCAATTAAGAATGATGTATTTCGAACCACCAATGAAGAGGGAATCGGAGTAAAGCACAAGGGACACGCCCCTGCCATCAAGAGACCTAATCTGACCGAGAGCAGCCATAATGAATTTGTTCATAGTGCTGCTACTTTTGAGTCGACATCGCAGTACATTGGTAAGCCACCTACGCCAATTCCAATTCCCATTTCAACTAATAGGTTGTTACCTTCTTTGGTGCAGGTTCCCAATCGAATTCAAGGTGGTGGGACACGTTACATTGATTTTAGGAAGCTCAACATCAAAATCAGGAGGGATCACTACCCCCTTCCGTTCATAGATTCAATGCATAAGAATTTCGAGGAGCATGTCATGGAGGGAATACCCCTCCATGCCGTGGGCTTCAATGTAGCTTAAATTGGAGGTATCGTCCGGCTGGAAGACGTTAAAGCAAGCACTTCTTGGGAGGTAACCCATGCATTCGAATAAAGAAGACCTAGGAATCTCCGGCTCCACAACCAGATCTGCGTTTCTAAACCTTACTCTTTATCGCTTTTACTTTGCCATATTTGTCATGTTTGTTAGTTGTGTTGTTTGCTTGTTTGTGTGTGTCTATGTTTGAAACATTGAGGACAATGTTTGGTTTAAGTGTGGGGGGGTGAACAAAGTGTTTTCCATTGATTTTCATGGGATTTTATCACCTATCACTTCTAAAGTTGTTTCTCACTGATTTTAAGTGTTTTTATTGTGTTTTGAAGTATTTTTAGAAAAATACGAAAAATTCAAGAAAAAAATCGAAAAAGTTTTGAAAAAAAAAAACCCAAAAAGAGTTGTTTTAGACTCATTTTTGTGTGTTTGTGTCTTAGGGTACCTTCCAACACAATGATGAGGATTTGGTTTTTAATTGCATGACTGTTCAAGAAAGTTACAAACATGGATGGAAGTTTGATATGCTCTTTGGTTTCTGCTTAGTTGTAGTGGTCATTTACAAATTCACATGTAGTCACAAAAGGAAAAAAAATCAGTTTTTGTAACATGCTTGAAGGAAGAAACTCAAACTAACACTACAACCCTGAGAGACTTGAGCCTATACGTTATTTGGAGAGTTATTAATCTTGATTTTCTTGTTTTCTAAAGTCGTTGCATGATCTCATTATTTCTTTGCTTGGTTGCTACTTAGAATGCATTTTCATCGCTTTAGAACCAAATACTAGAACACATGCCCGTTTCATTCAAAGCATAAAATTGATTGCATAACAAATAACAAGATGAAGTTGTTTAGTTAAAACCAGAGCCAAAAAGCCTTATCCCTTGCATATGTATTGTAGGTTTAACCCGTTGAGCCTTAGTTAGCCTATTTTCTTTGCTAGCCCACATTATCCTTACCTAGCCTAGAATAGGATTATGCGTACCCTTGTTCTTAAAGGATAGTGAAGCATGACTCAGAGAGAATTCCTTTTGATCAACATATTGCAGAAAAACAAGTGTGGGGGAAGGTTTTTCGTTAGAAATTTGTATGGTAGTACGTTTGTGTGCCAAAGAAAAAAAGAAAAAAAAAACGTGGAAAAAGAAGAAGAAAAGAAAAAGACGTGAAAAAAAAGAAAAAGAGTTGAAAATAAGTAAGAATAAGCTCACAAGTGTTGGTTGTTGAAGGAAACGGTCCAAAAGTGTGAATCACCCATTTGTGTTCAAAGTTGGTTGCTGCATTCAAAAGTGAATTCTAAGTGTTAATTTCATTGCTTTTCTTACTATTTCTTTAAGAACCTTTGTTTATCTTTTACCTTTCTTTGGTAGCCAATGCCTTAGCCCCATTACAACCCTTAGACTTCTATCTTGATTGTAATGTGTTCAATATTTGGAGTTTGGGATTGGTATGAGCATATGGTGTCCCTGGTTCTTGCATCTAAGTAGTAGCATTCCGTTCATGAGATCATATACATGTTGTATTAATAATTCCAGAAAGTGCCTTCTTTGTTATAACATATGTGAGTGTTAGTCTACATGTTTACATCAATCTTCTCACATATACCTAGTATAAGGAGTGTAGTCAGAAAATCTGTGTGAAAATAGAGAGTATATCCGGTAAGGAAGTGAGTGAATTCTCTAAGGCATGTTACTACATTCAAAATGTTGTTTTATTTCATTAAATGAGAGCTAGTGGGTGGCTACTGCAATTAAGTATGAGTTAGAGGGTAGGGATGACTAAAATCAATGTAAGTAGTGATTTTTAATATGTCATGTTTCAATGGAAATCCCTGAGGCAATCGTTGGAAGGTTTAGGTTATGTTTTGTTTGTTTTGTTTTGCTCGAGGACTAGCAAAAGCTAAGTGTGGGGGAATTTGATAGGAGCGTATTTATGCGACTTAGTTAGTTTGTTTTCTTGCATTTACTTAGTTAGTTATTGCTTATTAAAGTGTTTTAAGCTATTTTCATGTATTTTCAGGTTCAAATGACAAAGTTGGCAAGAAAGTGCAATTTGGAGCATTTTGGAGCAGTTTTGGGCTTGGAATGGATAGCACAAGCAATGGGCAAGTGGATGGACGAATTTGAAGTTCAAGAGGAGCTAGGAATGTGCAAAAGATCTGGAGAAATTAATTCAAGTCATTGGAGATAAGGAATCAGCTTAGAAGAATGAGAATTATCTAAAACATTATCCAAACTACCTTATCTTCTCCAAACCATGTCCAAACTTATCTTATCCTAACCAACATTATTCAAACATTATCTTATTTATCCAACATTATCTAAACTTATTTCCAGCTGCAAAAGGAGTCCTTATCCTATTCTAAATACTTCCTATCTGATTCTAGGAGTCCTAATCCATCGAAATAACCTAATCCTTCCCCTCCTTGGTTTCTGCCAAACCCTACCCTATATATACACAATTCTGGCGAATTTTCAAGGAGGTTGTACCACACACAAGAGCTTTAAACTCAGAAAATCCCCATTGTGCCGCAGCTTTGCAAGGAAGGAAGGAGAAGAACTTGGAGCCGTGCTTGCCATTCAAGACCTTTGGACTGTTGGAGCGTTTCCAGGTGTATTCTATCTTTGTTTTCAATGTTTAAATTTAATTGTCTTTGTTTATTTGCAAACATGAGGAACTAAACCCCTTTTTAGCTAGGGGATAATTCAAAGCCATGAACATATATGTGACATGAGTTGATTACATCCAGTTATTGTTTCATAAATCGTGAATGCAATTTGCTTAACTGTTTGATTGAAAACTTATTCTTGTATGTTGATTAAGGATGCATACTTAGTTTGCATGCATGAATTTGATGCTAAAATATAAGGGAGTTTCACCTAATAGTTACAAACTTATATTTACAAGTAGTGGAGGTTGCTAGTCACGATCGCGTTAAGTAAATTCCTGGCAGGAGTGTCATGCTTTTCATAGTCACGAATGCCTTGTCAATGCTTATGATTTTCACAGAGCTTAATGATCTTTGATTGTATTTCTATTATGCTTTTCATGTAGAGAACTATTGGAGAATAATTTGGCTTGAAGATGCGTATCCCATCCAATTCAATGAATTTAGGAAAATTTGAGAGTTAAAGCAGTGCTGTCACAGTTAACTTGGGACGTTGAGGTTCATGGTTTATAGAAAGAATAACTGGAAATTGATTTGTGTTGCATATGTGTCATGTGTGGAGAAGGACCTTTTTGCTAGCCATTCACCCATTTAAATCACCAATTTCGTGCATACTTAAGTCTACTTTACAATTCTGTTTGTTTAAGTTTAAATTCGTTCAAAACCAATTCCTTGCTCTTAGTTTGTGTTAGTGGAGTTTAAATTCGTCAATCTTGAGTTCTTTAGTCTTTTGAGTCAAGTTAAGTCTTAATTTCGTCCAATTCACTCTTAGGTTTTAGTTTTGAGTCTAAAGAACCTGTTTTGTGTGTTTTGAGTCCAACTAGTTTATTTTGAGTGTCTAGAGTCCAGAAACCGTCTAATTTGAGTTCTATTTGCTGTTTTGAGTTAATTGAGTCTAGTTTAGTGTTTTGAAGTCTAGTTTGTGTAGATTAGCATCCCTTTTAATCCCCGGCCTAGAACGATCCCTACTTTCATATACTACGTCGATAGGGTTTAAGTTTGAGTGCGATTTAATTTCACATCACATACAACATACTTGAGAGGGCTGCGGGAGTGGCAAAGATGAAGAGGTTGGTGTTTGATACGACCTCAGGTTACGCTAAACGAAATTTAGTATTTGTGATAGTTTATCAATAAGCTACTCTACATCATATATAACCTTAAACTTCCAACTTCACACGTGCTTCACCAACCAATTGTTCCTTGGTCACTAGGTTACTTGTATTTATCTTTCCCTTCTATTTTTCCACCCCCTTGAGTCATACAGTTAAGCTAGCCCCTAAAACAGCATCTAATTCAACATTAGGATGAACATTGAATGGCCCTACATCAGTTAAACAATTATTATTTTTTTTTTAAAAAGTGATACTTCTACACTAAGTAAAATAAAGCGCTAACTCGGGACACAGTGGATGGAAGAGAAAGACCAAACCGTCAGGGTAAACAATTTACCACTTGCAAATAAATTTCTTGGTTGAGAAGTTGCAAATAGATTTGCATGTTGCTTAACCAAAGAAATGTTCTCACTAATGTTCGGATGGCCCAAAGAAATCTTCTCACTGATTGTCGGATGAAGTGAGCGCTGTTAGAACAAATACAATTGTCTCGCATCAGAAAAGTAATAGTACTCAATAATATGTTGCATATTAAATGGTAGATCTTCCTAACCAGTATCGACCTTTTGCTTATCATGGGAATGGTTTTGCTAAGCTCCATGCAAATCCATAATTAGTTGGAAATTATGAAAGGAAGTCAGAAAATTAACCGTTTCCAAAGATAAAGATTCGTTTGCTTAAGATGTTATTGTCTTCATTATAAAAAAAATATCAGTTGTCCTCAGAAATGGGATTGCAAACAACATCCTTCCTGAAAACCGTGCCATCTACGTACTATAGTTAAACT
Organism: Heteromeles arbutifolia; assembly: GCA_024362995.1. Taxonomy (NCBI): domain Eukaryota; kingdom Viridiplantae; phylum Streptophyta; class Magnoliopsida; order Rosales; family Rosaceae; genus Heteromeles; species Heteromeles arbutifolia. Next base: position 24,894,802 of record JANCRC010000012.1, read on the forward strand.
GGTTTTACAATACCATCGCAGCATTCATACAGACACCAAAATAAGATAAGTGTTCATACAAACAAACGATTAAGGGCTGCACATATTCATATATTCTTCTTTTTTATTCTACAAGTATAAGTTAAGATTGAATTTTAATGGAATCTTGTTCTTGTTTTGAAGGGACTGGAAGGTGACCCTTCTCCCGCAAGCTCTTGACAGTTTCATATAGGGTTTGTTTGACTGGTGTGAACTCCAACCCTAAGTCTCGTAGCTTCTGGTTTGTGAACTTGTATGGTTCTGCTCTGGGTTTCCCATTATCTTTACACCTGCAAGGTATATGTGCGACATATTAATTTAATCATACAATAAAAATGACCAAGTCATAAACTAAAAAAACGAAAATATATATGTCACGGGTGGGAGCGACTATCAACTAGTAATTTAATACGGCGATAATCACTGCTTTAGACATATACTGCACAAAATATATAAAAGAAGTAAACCAATGAGTAGCAATTTATTGAAATATAGAATAATTAGTCTTCAAGACTAAGTATTATTTCCTGAATTTTTGTTTACCCACTTCATTTCCTCAACTGGGCCTACTAATAATGTTGGAATATGAGCATCTATATTTTTAGGGTAGTACTATCCAAATATATATTTTTACTTCTCACGCACTCCTTTCGACCATCGGATCAAAGGAATTGAAAAAAATTAATAGATAAAATTTAACATGAATGTTTGAAAAGTGGAAAAGGATGTGTGAAATGCACTACCCATATTCCTAATGTCATTGAGAGCACTAAATGTTGTATTCCATGAAGTTGCATGCACACCTAAAGAGTAATTTTATTAAGACTAAATTTGCAAACTAAATTATGTGTCACTACTATGAAATAATCACGTTAATCAACACTCAAATAATAATCCAATCATCAATTTTTATATCATTTAATATATAATATTAAGTCTACATATATTTATTCTCCATAGTTTTTACCAAAGCTAAAAAATGGATACTTGTTAGGTAAAGAGAGTGACATGTTGCAAAAGAAAACAAAAACTAAAGATAATGTCAGGATGAGGTGGAGTCTTGTAGTAGGTAAGGACTCACTAGCACAAGTATTTTTATCCACCACAGTTTCAACTTTTTGGGGGCTCAATTTTTCAATTTTTCAGTTTGTCCAGTCCTTTGTGTAGACATGTCGATGTTCGTATACCTACTACTGCCCCACACCACAACAAGACTCGAGCAATCAAAAGCTTACACATGTCTTGCATCAAATCATAAACTAATCCTATGATTTTAAATTTATTTACTCAGCAAAAAAAGAAATTAGAAGTAAAGATAAACTAATCCTATGATTTTAAATTTATTTACTCAGCAAAAAAAGAAATTAGAAGTAAAGAAAAATAGGAAAACTAATGAAAATAACTTGAACATTTTGAGTTTTAATCAAAAGGACAAAAAGGCGTTGTAAGTGAATAGTGCCAAGAGTGACTTTTTAAAGTAAAATTGTCATTTTTCGTTAAAGCGAACAGTACCAGAAGTGTTTCGTTAAAACTTCCAAGAAAAATTCATATCAATATGTGTTGGCGGAATTAAAAACCCTAAATTGTGAAGTTGAATGTCTATTTGTAGCATGCTCAGAAATTACTCAAGAAAGTAAAGCCTAAACATTTATGATCTGGTATGGCTTATGCGCGTCGTCACTACAATTAACAAGTAGTTCTGTTAGGTTCAATTTCTCTTTTCTGTTAATTGCATGGTCTTAGTCAGTGCAGGAATCATGTCCTTGTTACTGCCCATAAACAATCCGTAATGTTAATCGAAATCATAGAGTATATAAAGAAGCACCGTCAACTTAATTAGAAAAGTGCTTAGTTTGCTAGTCATTGTCGTCCACCCGTCCCACAATAAATCAATGACTTAAGAGTCGTTTACGTATGCATAATAACGACTGTAATTAGCATTTAATTTTAACAAAAACCAAGCAGACATCTTATTGTTACACAAAAACCAAACCTAATAATAACATTAATAACAATGATAAAAACAAGAAAAATTACTGGTATACTCAGTAAAAGGGTTTGTAAAAAAAATTGATAATTAAGGATAATGATGTTGCACTTACTTGTTGGGAATAGGGTATTCCGGAAAGAATTTGGCCAGGATTTCCACGACGTCGCCACGGTGGAGCACGCTCTCAGCACAAAGGTATCTGCCGGAGGCAGAGGGTGTCTCATAGACCAAAATGTGAGCCAGTGCAACGTCCCTAACATGCACATAGGCCTGAACTGAATTGGCATAAGTCTTGGTCGAGCCAGTCAGGTACTTGAGGATGTGAATGATGCTGGCATTGACAGTTGGTTGCAGAAGTGGTCCGAGCACCAGCACTGGGTTCACCACCGCCAAGTCCACCCCTTTCTCTTTGGCCTCCTCCCATGCTGCCTGCTCTGCCACTGCTTTCCCATAGCAGTACCAGTTCTGCAATTTAATAAATATTTTTTAATCCATTATTAATTTATCAAAGTAATCTTTTATGTTGGGTTTTTCTATTGATTTTTCTTTCCAAATTGTTTGTTTTATATTTGCCAACAGAGTAGGTTACTTTGGGCTGTTATAGGTTTAGGATTAGTTCATTTTGCATGTTCAACCAAGTCTATATCGATGCATCCAATTGACCAAAAATATTTCTAACTATTCGTTGATTGTTTTCCAACTTTTGATCGCTATGTATGTGTATATTTTCAATTATTTATTGGTGAACTTTAGAAATTACTAGCAGAGAGCACACTTTGTGTGTGTGAATTTTTTTTTAATATTACATAATTATTGTTTTGTCCTCCTTATGTAAATATTGTGTATCAAAAGTGAGGGTAAAATTGGAAAAATAAGTACATGATTGTCATTTTCTCAAAAAGATAGTAAAATATGAAAAATAGGGATATGATTGTCATTTTGTCAAAAGGTACAAAATTACTATTTTGCCCTCCTTTTTGACAATAATGTGTATCAAAAGTGAGGGCAAAATAGGAAAAAAGGGAAAAAAATTGACTAGGGGGTTCTCTAAATAATAGTTTTGTTGTGCCATTCACATTTTTTAATTTTTTTTTTTTTTGTCTGACCACAGCATCTTTATCTCATTTTTTAATTTTTTTTATTCCATTTCAGTTAAAACCTAAACCCTAAACAGGCACAAATGTTCAATTGTTATAGATAAGCATCACCAACAGGTGAGAAGAAAACCAAGAAGAGGGCAAAAGCGGTAAACCACTGTACAATCCCAAAACATGTGGAAAACAAAGGGCAAAACGGGAAGGTCACTGTTAATGAACAGTACCAATCTGTTGGATTTTAGTATATGTATAATTTAGGATAAACTGCCAATTTAGTCTCTAAATTATTACCTTAGTGAAAATTAGGTCACTAAACTATTTTTTTCGGAAACATTAGTCCTTGAATTATAAAAATCTGCCAATTACATCCCTAATGTTATATTAGAAGCTACTATATTTAATTTTCCGTCAATTTAAGTCACGTTACTTGCATGTGTACATTGGAGGGTAGATTGGTAGTTTGTCATAAGAAAATAGTGTATGAAGTTAACTTTGGATGATAAATTGGTAGTTTTTCATAAAAAAAATAGTGTAAGTTAACTTTTGAGGGTAAATTAAACATTAAATTCGCAACCTATATGAAATGTTAAGGGCTTATAGACGAAAAAATGATGGTATTACACTCTAAAGTGTGTCAAGTGAGTTAAGTTGACGAAAAATTGGGTAAAATAGCTTTGAAAATAATAGTAGAGATAAAATTAGCAATTTCTAATTTATTTAGGGACTTATTTTACCGAAAAAATAATTCAAGGACCTAATTTTCACTGTGATGATAGTTCAAGGACTAAATCGACATTTCACCATATAATTTATATATTTTACAAAAGTATTTTGAAAAGCAACAACAAATAACATATTCTGCTGCGTTCTATCTAATATTCTTACTCAAAGAAAATATAACCTAGTTGGCAAAAACAAAGAAAAATAATATATATATATATATATATATATATATATATATATATATATATATAACCTAGCTAAACTTTAGCTCTTGTATCAAAAAATTAGTTTCAAGGTCTAATAATATTCTTCATTTGTAAGTGAGAGATCTTAGATTCGATTATTGCCAAAGACGAATTTGAACTACATTATTGCTAACCTATTGTGAGGCTTAGCCCAATCCCTCACCCCTTTAGTGTAGATAATATCGTTTGTTAAAAAAAAAAATTAGTTTCATATGTGGTCCAATAATTTACTAGACAAAACAAACAACTCACGTTTGTTTGAGTACATCAAATATCATTGCCTACCATTGAGCATGTATTATGGATAAAAGAAATAATTAGTACTTTATTGATGAATATGATTAATATTAATAAGTGATTTTTGTGTTAATGAGAAAAAAAATTATATACAATTATGATTGTGCTGACCTTGGTGTTCTTGCAAAATTCAAGATCACTCCAACAAGACTCATCGACCACCACTTCAGGACCCCTGGTGGGGTCCATGTACACCGCACCAATTGACGATGTGAAGACCACCCGTTTCACCTTGGCTTCCGCCGCTGCTTGAATCACATTCTTGGTTCCGTTCACCGCCGGCTCCACCATTTGTTCCTGTTTATACATATTAGGTCAGTCAAACTAATTACTACTATTTTTTGGATTGCATAATTATTTATTTTTTCTCGTAAAGAAAATAAATTAGGTCAAAATTTTCTATTCCAATAAAAATTCAGTGATATCTTCTTTTCTGGGTTACGCCTAAGTTCAGCACCTCATTAGTATATCCATATTTCAGAGGCTGACTTATATATTTCTTTTGAGTCTTAGTACAGGAGAATGTTTTAAGATAAATATAGACATACATGCATATTTCAATAAAATTTGTATTATTCGGAAGTATCTGTTAAGAGATCTACCTATCAAGACTCATGGCGAATACGATTAACAAATTATTTTTGTTTGTTAACAACTTGTATAGTGAAGCATGACAATTAAAATGAATACATAGTCATTCTTGCGTTCTGCATACAATATGTTACGTATAAATCTCTTTAACATAATATAGTGTTATTGACTTAAAACACTATGATAACGGTACGATTTATAGTCTCTTGTTTGATTGGGTTTCAAGTTTACTTTTTACTTTTTGTCCAAAAATTCTTACAAACTTTTAAGCGCATCATGACAAAGTTCACCAAGAATAGTTTCCAATTAAAAATTTCCTCAAAAAACATGAAAAAAGACAAATATCCACCAAACCAAACCAATGTCCATCAACCAAATATTCCCTGTTTTGTTATCTATCTTTTGGAGGTCCACAACATCACCATCGACAAGTGCCGTTGGACAGAGAACCGCACTTAATACTTATGTTTGAAGGATCCCCAAAGCGATCGGTTAGGGAAGATTAGGAACGTATGGGTTTGGTGGGGGGGCGTTGGTAAATGGTAAAAGACTAAAGAGAAAAAGCGCGCACATTTTCCAGTATTTTCTCAGCAACCAAACAGAAACCAAAAGAGAAAGTAAGGGAAAAAGAAAGCTCACTGGATCATCCGTGACAGGTGATGCTGTGTGAAAAACTCCATCACAGCCGTTAATGGCTTCTTTGAGGCTCTCATAATCAAGGAGATCAGCTTTGCACAAACTTAGTCTCACTGTAGCTCCTTCAAGCTCCCTCAAATGAGCATTTTTGGGGTCATCTACAACCAAAACCCATATTAAAAACCATAAAATAAAAACTATATAAATACAAGAAACAATGAATGATGAATGAACATGTCTCGCAAGATAAGCGACATGTTACGTTGTCAAATATGAACCATATCTATTGAATGGTTTGAAATAAGAATTATGCATGCAAACATAATTCAAGTTAACAACGTAACGAAAAAACACGTCCGACTATCTGTCAAATGAGTGTAAGCATTTAATATTGGATTTGGGGAAACAGATAGAGAAGCAAAGGCCTAAAAGGTGTTAATGATTTGTGCATAATTATTTACCTGGGTTTCTCAAGGTTCCTTTAACAGTGTAGCCTCTTTCTAGCAATAGCTTCACCATCCATGAAGCAATGAAGCCTCCAGCTCCGGTGACACAAATAGTTTGGCCGTGGCCCGAAACTGATGAGCTATCGGCTGGCATCTTGGTTATTAGCCTTGTTTTCGGACAATACGATATAGATCTTTTTTTTCTTTTTTGGGGTTGGTGGGAGCCAAAGAAGAGAAAGAAAAAAAGACGAAATGGAAAGTTTAAAGTGTGTTTGTAAAGGAAGAAAGGAGAGGCGCAAGACAAGAATAGCGGCTAAGTGGGGTTTTATAAGGAGGAGAGAGCCCACCAGACTCACCTAACACCGGTAAAAGATTTGAGAGAAGAGACAGACATATCTGTATGGCATTTAACCATTGCACTATCTTAGGGTTTAGGGTTAGTGGTTTTGGATACTTACGTATGAATGTAATCATATATTTTTACTACATCAGTTATGAAAAACGCTAGGAGGTCATTTTTTTTTTTAACCACATGGTGTACTATTTGACGTGGCAAGGAATGTGTATATATCTCATTGGATGTTATAAATATATATATATATATATATATATATATATATCATTTATCACAGCATGTGGTACACTAACAGTGGCAGAGTCAAGATTTTAGGTGAGGAGAGGCCTCACATAAATGTTAAAAAATTAAATAAATGAATTGTTTTTGGCACTCTGAAATTCTCATTTTACACTCAAACTTTCTATATCTAGAATGAAAAATACATTGGTGGGAGTGTAAAATGAGATTTGTGGAGTGCCAATAACAATTCCCTAAATAAATAGATAGTATTTACAAGAGAGTATACATGGTTGGAGTTGTGAGCTAATTAAATTTTTTGAGGCTCTAAATGTTTTTTTATTTTTTATGTTGAAGTTAACCTTCCATTCTCAAGTCAATACAAAAAGTAACTAATAAAAAAGTAAAGAGGATTAAGAGAAATTAACCTTTCAATATCAAGTCAATGAAAAAAATGCTATGAATACTATGTTTTTAGACCATATTTTGGAGACCACATAATGTGGTCTCATTGATGATTGGATTCATTCTTTTGTGATTTAAAGAAGTAGTTTAACCATTAACTACTATATAATCATATGGTCTCAATATAAGAGTTTTCAATCAAGGATCTAAACCAATTAAATACAAGTAACTACAATTAATATCATAATCGTAAATAGAATTGTTCTATCAATAAAACTTACTTGAAGAATTCATCATTCCAAGTTAGAGTTAATCTTCTCCTCTCTGCAATCTTGTGTTCAGTTCTCAATAGGACGAACTTCTCAGTATGAACGTGATTGTGAGAGGAGAGACCAAATCCATATATATCCAACTGTTGACAGTTTCCTCATATTAAGGAAAACTGTCATCCCATAATGTGAGTGGCTTAAAACCACTCCCTCAGAGTTCTATTCCCAATCAATTTTGATATAAATAGTTATATTCACTACAAGAAAACAGGGCTTATGTGACGACAGATATTCGTCACAGAAAATAAAAATGCATCACATTTGATAATATGTGACGCTTTCACAGCGTCACTGCGAGCGTCACCTATGACGTGTCACGGAAAGTATAAGTGACGAATTTTAAAAGCGCCACATATAAGTGACGGAAAGTATATGTGACACTGCTTTTGTCACTTAATACTGGTTTAAATTTACGAAAATAGGAGATTGTGACGGATAAGGCATCACAAAAGAATAAATTATGTGACCTGTATAATTCGTCACGTATGAAATAGATAAGTGACGCTGAAAGCGTCACATTTTTCTTCCATTTGTGGCATAGCCTGGGTCACTTATGTCAAAATAAAATATCTATTTTGGAAATATATGTGACAAACCAATACAATTCCCTATTTATAATCTGATATTACAATTCCTTGTTTATAAAAAAGAATAAATTATGTGACCTATAATTCGTCACGTATGAAATAGATATGTGACGCTGAAAGTTTCACATTTTTCTTCCATTTATGGCACAGCATGGGTCACTTATGTCAAAATAAAATATCTATTTTGGAAATATATGTGGCAAACCAATACATATTCCCTGTTTATAATCTGATATTACAATTCATTGTTTATAAAAAAAGAAAAAATTATGTGCCTATATAATTCGTCACTTATGAAATAGATAAGTGATGCTGAAAGCGTCACATTTTTCTTCCATTTGTGGCGTAGCCTGGGTCACTTATGTCGAAATAAAATACCTATTTTGGAAATATATGTGATAGACCAATACATATTCCTTGTTTATATTCTGAAATTACAATTCCCTGTTTATAAAATAGAATTACAATTCATGTCAAATATAAGGTAATGCTTCAGTTAATTGCATTTTCATTAATAAACTACTTAGGCACATACATCAAGTACATTTCATATTGACATACCCCGACCTGAGAATCAGGACGTGCTAGCTGTCACGTGAGCGTGACGTAACCATAAATACAATGCAGAAGCGATTAGATAAGAGAATTACGAATAAATAAAGACCAATTACTAGCAGTGCTATCAAAAAGACATGCTAGTGAGAATTTAAGTGTGAAATACACACAACCAGAGCATACTAATCTAGGTACAGTCAAGGACAATTACTAAGGTATAACACCCGAAGGTGAATCCTACATTTGTGAATTCTGTCAGAACGAATGCCATTATGAGGACTACTTGTAGCAACATTATACATAAGAGGAAAATGAAACACCTTGAATCCATGAGTGGTTCTAAAGTATTTATCATCACATCACACTTTTGGTCAGATTCACGAATATATGGCATGATTTGCAATGTGTAAATTGTAATATAAAAATTTGATCTCAAACTAACATGGAGTTGAAAAGTCATTGAAATTACTAAAAAGGCTCATAATATTCCTAGGTCACTTTCTAAGTACATTAAAAGAATTTAATTACCATAGTGTGAATTTGAGGTAGTGGATTTCTTTTGTTTTGATTATTTTCTTTACATTTCTAAGAAGCTCATGTGTTGATCTCTTTTAATATAGAAAGAAATCATATTGTAGACTATGATTTGTAGGAAAAAAAATAAAATAAAGAAAATGTTCTACAGAAACATACCAAAAAGCATAAATAAGAAACATGGCAAAGTGTTGCAGCAAGATAACATAAATAAGAAAATGTTCTACAGAAACATACCAGAAAGACATCACTAGTGTAAATATTATCACACAGCCAGTGCCAATGACTCACTGGTCTCTCATTCCATAGTGACTTCTCAGGCAGCTTAGCACGTCCTTTCGCAGGTATTTCACATGATAAGTAGTGCTCATGCAACCGAAACCTAAACTGGGAATACAACTTCCCCATCTTCTTATTCACATAAGCAAGAATCTTCGAATTGCACAAGTCTACCTCAAACAGTATCTAAAATCAAAATAAAATATAAATAGATGAGTGGTTGAAATTATTATGACTAAGTTGAAGTAAAGTCAAACTCACTAGCAATGACTCCCGCAATTTTTCCTTAACCATAGCTGGAACCTTCATCCATCTCTTGTAGCACACCGGTGCATCACTTCGAACAAGAATCCCTATTTCAGACGTGAAAAAAGCTAACACACCTGCATCAATTGGTACTTGCTGCTTCAAATCAAAGATGACTAGCATCTTCTTCCCGTTATTGGCCTCTAAAATATCATAGATGCGTTTCCCAGATGACTTTCCACGTGTCTTTTTTTTTGCAGAAAAATCAAACTCTGTTTCTGGAAAAGAAAAACAAATATTTATAAAGTGTTGTCATGATAAGACATAAAAATCATTGTACAGTTGTATATATCATGTACAACTGTACAATCATATATAACTCATCTTGAGAAATAAAAGTGGCCTTAATGCATTATGTATGCCTTACAACATCTGATGTATTCCTTTCTATGATATAGGTTAGAATTTGTAGGGAGAAAGCAACTGGTCACGTATATGCAATGAAGAAGCTTAAGAAATCAGTGATGCTTCGGAGAGGCCAAGTATACATTCTCTCATACCTTTTTTTTTTAATCTAATTTAATTTTTCTTCCCTGGGCTTAGTACAATTGGTGTTTTTTTTGTTTAGGTGGAACATGTGAAAGTTGAGAGGAATCTACTTGCTGAGGTTAACAGTAATTGTATTGTCAAGCTTTATTGTTCGTTCCAGAATGAAGAGTACTTGTATCTAATTATGGAATACCTTTCTGGTGGGGATATGATGACGTTATTGATGCACAAGGATACATTGACAAAAGATGAAGCTTGTTGAAATAGATCAAAATCACAAGTAAATCAAGTATGGGTTGTGTTAGTGATGCTGCACAAGTGATGCTGCACAAATGATGTTGCACAAGTGATGCTACACAAGTGATGCTGCACAATAAAAACAGGAACAACATGTTGTAATTATCACTATAGCTAAGTTATGGGTTAAAGTGGCTACAACCTTCCAACTTGTCATCTCACTTCTTGTTCAACCATACTTCTCTTTTTTTGTCAATGTCTCTCCCTAAAATCTGGGATCTCCTTACTTTTAATTATTGTTTGTTTAGCCCTTGTTGTGTCCGGTTTTCTAAGGCAGAAACCATGTGGTAAGTAGTGGTTGTTGTCCACTATTTTTGTAATCTGTCATCCGGCTCTTTATAAGAGCTTTGTTCTCTCTCTTATAAAGATCATGATCAATATACAAACCTTGAAATTCAATCAAGCTAGATTTTATATTGGGGAAACCGTTATAGCTATTGAGTCCATTCATAAACATAATTACATCCATAGGTACATTGATGTTAGTTTGATTATATGATTGTACACTTGTACATGATATATACATATGTAGATGCCCTGTTATCTAATTCTTATGTCTTATCATGATGAATGATTGTACAGTTGTACATGATATATACATATGTAGATGCCCTATTATCTAATTCAAAGGAACATTACTTTGACTAGATTTACAACATTATTACTATAATAAATATTTATAAAGTGTTTTCACTTAGAATTTTAATACCTGGGTTATTGTTTGCTAGTTCTTCAGGTGATTGTGATGGTGATGAGGGTCGTTGTAGTGGTGGTTGAGCTGGTGGTACAGGTGCATCATTTGGAGGAGGTGGTGTGCGATCTCTCACCATTTTCACCCTCTTTCCTCGCTGCATTGGAGCTGATAATGAAGATAGTTGAACAAAAAATACATTACTTTGGCAAGATTTGTGACCATTTTACTAATAAATATTTATAAAGAGTTGTCATTTAGTATTTTTATACCTGGGTTATTGTTTACTAATTCTTCAGGTAATGGTGGTTGTGGTGGTGGAGCTAGTGGTATAGGTGCATCATTTGGAGGAGGTGGTGTGCGATCCTTCACCATTTTCACCCTCTTTCCTAGCTGTATTGGAGCTGATAATGCAGATAGTCAAACAAAAAATACATTACTTTGGCAAGATTTGTGACAACTTTACTAAGATAAATATTTATAAGGAGTTGTCATTTAGTATTTTTATACCTGGGTTATTGTTTGCTAGTTCTTCAGGTGATTGTGATGGTGATAGGGGTCGTGGTGGTGGTGGTGGAGCTGGTGGTACAGGTGCATCATTTGGATGAGGTGGTGTGCGATCTGTCACCCTCTTCACCCTCTTTCCTCTTTATATTAGAACTGCCATGTAAATAAAGAAAAGACACAAGTTAGAACATAATAACATCACAAAATAATCTTACATTATAAGCATAGCATACAAACCTTTTTATTTTAGAAAATTAAAATTAACGTATTATGCATGAATCTCACCAAAATCATTAATCATAATCACTATATGTATCGGTTGTTTCACCATCTTCATTGTTTCCAAATAACAAGTCCTCATCCTCCTCTTCCTCATCCTCCTCATTTTTCTCCCCTTCCTCCTCTTTATCTGTTTCCGCCTCCGCCTCTGCCTCATCTTTCTCCCTTTCCTCCTCCTTATCTGTCTTCGCCTCCGCCTTCTCCTCCGCCTCATCCATTTGTTGCCCCATTACACCAAGCATTCTTCGAATCTCTTCGTCAACATCAATTGATTCTGGATCAATGTCCTCTCTGCATAATAATATAGTACCTTCATCATTTTCATCTTGAATTGGCCGTATTGAATTATCACTTTCATGCTCATACTCATCATCATCTTTGTCATTTTTGTCATCATTATCATCATCATCTTTCTCAAGAACATCCCAAACATGCCTATGTTGAATTTTTTGCACAACTTTCCAAGGATGACTTAACTTTAAATCGTCAATATAAAATACTTGTTGTGCTTGTGTAGCTAACACATATGGGTCACTATCATACCATCGATTGTTTACATGCACCGATGTAAGATGAAAATCTTGAATGATCTTTTTTCCTTTGGTATCCGTATTGTACCAATGACATTTGAAAAGAATTACCTTAAAACCTCATGTAAATTGAACTTTAATGACATTAACTAAGCTGCCATAAAAGTTACACGGTTCACCATTATGTAATCCATACGTCATTACCCCACTATTCTGTGTTGTGCGATTTTGATCAACAAGTGTGACCAAATATCGTATACCGTTCACAATACACCCTATGTATTGGATAGTGCGTCGATCAGAACCTTGGGCTAATGAAAAATTTTCTTCACTTACCAATCTAGGTTCTTGAAAATATAATGACCTGACTTGCTGCCTAAACCATTCTGGAAACAACTGTCTATGCCTTTGTTCTACATTAGCATGATTCTCTCTTTCCAAAAGTTGGATATGCTCACTACATGAATATAAAAATATGAGTTAAAATAATGGAATTACAAATATCATAAGTGAATCTTGAACTATTAAAATCACATACTTTCTGAAGTCTTCAATTTCGTCACAATTGTCTAAGATATACCAATAAGCCATTTCTATATCTTTCCTCGAAAGTTCAACCATTACATGACCTCCAATTGGACATGTTTTTTGAGCAAAAACTAAAATGAGTGCATTGGTATCATCACCATCATTGTTTCTTTCTGGTCTGGTGAATTTCGTCTCAACATCACATAGATACATGGAGCAAAATGTTGAAGATTCGTATGTGATAGGAGCATATTTATGCGACTTAGTTAGCTTGTTTCCTTGCATTTACTTAGTTAGTTTATGTTTATTATGGTGTTTTAAGCTATTTTCGTGTGTTTGTAGGTCCAAATGGCAAAGTTGGCTAGAAAGAGCATTTTGGAGCAATTTTGGGCTTGCAATGGATATCACAAGTATGGAGCAAGGTGGATGGATGAATTTGAAGACCAAGAGAGGCTAGGAACATGCTACAAATCTGGAGAATCAAATTCAAGACAAAGAAGATACAAATCTGGAGAATCAAATTCATGTAGATACAATTATCAATTTTATTTTCAACGAAACCAAAAGAAGATACCACATTACCAAATTTGAGATACCACTATCTAGAAGCTTGTTTGAGACCATAAATAGATTTGTTCAGTTTACATACCAGATTTTCTTTCCCCCTTTCAACGAATCCGGGTGGTTGAACCAAATAAATGTCTTCATCCAAGCTGCCATTGAGGAATCAGTCTTAACGTCCATTTGATGCAAGTGAAGATCAAAATGAGTGGTAAGAGCCATAATTATTCTTAAGGAATCTTTTGTGGAAACCGATGAAAAAGTCTCATTATAATCCAAACCTTCTTTCTGAGTAAACCCCTTGGCTACAAGCCTGGCCTTGTGTCTCTCAATTATGCCTTGTGAGTCACGTTTGGTCTTAAAACCCCATTTACATCATATAGGCTTAATTATAGGATTAGGAGTTTCTAAGGACCACACTCTGTTTTTCTGCATAAATGCCAACTCATCTTCCATAGTTGTAAGCCAAAAGGCAGCTTTATCACTCTGCATAGCTTGTTGAAAAGAAGTAGGATCATCATCATTTCCTAAATCATATTCGACTTCCTGTAAGTAAAACAAATAGTCATCGGAAATTGTTGACTTTCTTGGTCTTTGAGACTTTCTGAGAACTGGTGCGGTTGCTACATTTTCTTCTTGTGACTGTAATGGTTGCATGTCAGCAATATGAAGTGGAATTACATTGATTTCAGGCTGTTGAGTAGCTGCAACCTAATTCTCAATAGGTACATTTTGCATGGGAATAGGTAGATAGACGGTATTGCTGGAAAATGGTTCTTGTGTTTCATCAACTTCTTCAAAAACATATGAATTCTTGGATTGACAGTGAAGTGTGTTGAAGTCCTCGATGAACTTTGCATTATTTATCTTAGAAATTCGAGTATGAGAATGAGGACGATAGAACTTAAACCCCTTTGACTTCGCTGAATAACCCACAAAATAACAACTGGAAGTTCTTGGATCAAGCTTCCTTTCATTAGGATTATAAAATTGTGCTTCTGCTCTACAACCCCAAGTGTGAAAATGAGCTAAGCTCAATTTTCTGCTTGTCCAGATTTCAAATGGAGTAGAAGGAACAGATTTGCTAGCCACACAATTAAGAATATAGTTGGCAGTTTTAATAGCTTCTCCCCATAAGAATTCTGACAATTGAGAATGAGATGGCATGCTTCTTACCATATCTTTCAACGTTCTATTTCTCTTCTCTGCTACTCCATTTTGATGTGGTGTTCCCAGAGTTGTATATTGTGCCACTATACAGTCTAGAACAAGATCGGGTTTTAAGTCTTGACTAAAAAATTTTGTTCGAATCTAACGTATTAATATTTTATTTATCAAAGCTCATAAACAAGCTTTGTTCTTATAATATATTAATCATCTCAATACTAAAAATTTAAGCTCTACTACCCTTGTTTGATTAAAATTTTCCATTCCAATACAAAAAACAAAACCTTTAATCTTTCTCTCATTCAATAAATTGCAATTACTTTGTTTAATTATTTTTGTATGGCTTAAAGGCCCCTTCTAGTCTAGATTTTTGGCTCCGCCAATGCGGATTGGGGATCCCTATAACCATATCCAAAACTATAACCGAATATTATTCATGGTTTTTCTCCATATCCAAAATATACCCGAATTTTCATACGCAAATTCAATCCATTCGGGCGGTTATCCACGGTTATCGGTTTTAACAGTTAGAATTGTCATCTCTAAACCTCTCACATTTTTTTGTTTAATAGGGAGCCGCAATCCACGCCCTTACCACTAGGCCACTTGCTGTGGTTCTCCATAACATAACATTGGATGTGTTCTGGTTATGTTCTTATCAAGATTTTGGTTATTAAATTCGTGTGGTTATATGTTAACATGTGGTCCTTACACACTAAATATAAACTTGAAGCTATTCACGGTTTTTCTCCATATCCAAAATATACCCGAATTTTCATACCCAAATTCAATCCATTCGGACGGTTGTCTACGGTTATCGGTTTTAACGGTTAGAATTATCATCTCTAAACCTCTCACATTTTTTTGTTTAATAGGGAGCCACAATCCTTGCCCTTACCACTAGGCCACTTGTGGTTGTCCGTAACATAACATTGGACGTGTGTTATGTTCTTATCAAGATTTCGGTTATTAAATTCGTGTGGTTATATGTTAACATGTGGTCCTTACACACTAAATATAAACTTGAAGCGTACTTACACAAATTTTGTATTAGAAATGAATTGACAGAAACTGATATTTTATTCTCCTTGTGATTATTTTCATCGAATACAAGAAATAAATTATCATTTAATTAATTAGACATAAGTCCATAGACTTTTTCCGGTCAAAATAATGGTTCGATGGTTTGGTTAAGTCACTTGGGATAAAGTTCGGCCGTTTGATTTGATCCAATCTAACTTTGGTGTGTACCCAACATAAAATACAACTTTTTTCTTTTTTTGTAACAAAGGATTATATTAATCCGGGCAAAGATGCAAAGGTAAACAAGAAGGCCTACAGAGAGGCAAACAACCAAACATGGCACCATAAAATAGGTAGTGGAAGGAGCTACACGGAGACCAATGCCACACCTAATGCAAAACATCACTCCTCACACTACCCACAAACAAACCTAGTGTGGACAAGTCCATCATTACAGAGAACATGAACCAGGGAAGATGGAGGTCGGTCCATCCAAACCACATTGCACATTTCCCTACTTCGCCGCGACGCCAAGACATGCGCAATTTTGTTGGCTGATCTTGGAATCCAAGACCAGCAACAGTCATGGAAAGTCTCTCCCAATCTAGCACACTGTGAAAGTATAGGGAAAGCGTCCCACCTGCCCTTTGAAAGCGAATCCCGCAAACATGAGATTGCATAAGAGGAATCAGATTCAATTATCATTGAATTCCAACCCAATTGGTGACCCAGCTCGTAGCCATGCTTAATAGCCAGCGCCTCTGCCATAACCATACTCCCAGCCTTCACGGGATACCTACATGCACCCAAAAAATGCCCCACATGGTCCCTTGCAACCACCCCAGCAAAACCTGAGCCCAAATTTGCATCCCAACTAGCATCCACATTAATCTTGATGACCCCCGAGTTTGGAGGAATCCAAGTCATGGGAGTCACCAGTGCTCGAGAACCAGGTATTATACGAGTGCTGGATGACTGGGTAGCTACCAAGAAAGCCCATGTTGAAGTGGAAATTGTTAGGAGTACTTGCCTAGGATTAATTGGTTAATGGTTGAAAATAAAGTTGCACCGTGTCTTCCAAATATGCCAACATATAAAGGCAATATAAGAAAAAACTCGTCGCTTATCAGACTTCAACCCAGGAACTGCCTCAAGGCAAGTAATTAGCCAAGCCGGCCATGTTATGACTTCACACCGCTGTATCCTTATGCCCAATTCTCCCCCAAACCACATCAATTCCACCCACAGACAAAGTAATAGAAGATGCTCAATTGATTCTTCCTGAGCATTGTAAATAAGACACATAGGAGATGGAGAAGATCTTTTGAGAAATAAATTTTCCATAGTAGAAACAGCCGCATTAAGAGTCTTCCACATAAAACACTTGATTTTGGGTAAAGCCTCCATACTCCACACCCATTTCCAAATAGACTTTGGAATAGTAGCTGAAGTCGATGCACTCAGATTCCTTGGTGGTCCCTGGTAGGCAAGAGCCCAATGGTAACCCGAGCGAACTGTATAGGTGCCATGTTTCTCAAAAGGCCACACTAATCGATCATGACACAATGGGTCACCAATGGGTGTGTCCAAGATCACCTCATAGTCTCGCTGCGACATAAAAGATTTCAAGAATTCAATATCCCATTGCCCAGTGGTCAAATTAATCAAAGAGCTCACCGTCAAAGTTCTAGTGACAGGCATCACACTTATTGGTTCCGGTCTACCCAATAGGATATGTGGGAGCCATCTATCTTTCCAAACCTGAACCTCTCGACCATTCATAATTTGCCAATGAGCACCCCTCAACAATATATCTCGTCCCGCCAATAAACTAGACCAAGCCCGGGAAGCTCGTCCTCCCCGCTTAACTTCAAGGAAAGAACAATTAGGAAAATATCGACCTTTAAGAACTTGTGCCCACAACGTATACGGCTCATGTATCAGTTTCCAACATTGTTTGGCCAACAGAGCATCATTAAAAGATTCAAAATTCCAAAAACCAAGTCCACCTTCAGCCTCAGAACTACATAACCTCGCCTTAAAAACCCAATGAATGTGATTTTCTCCACTCTGTTGGCCCCACCAAAATTGAGAAATCATGGCATCAAATTCATTACATAATGTCTTAGGGAATTTAAACAAGTTCATCGGGTATGCTGGGATTGCTTGTGCCATCGCCTTGATCAAGACCTCCTGCCCAGCTTGTGAGAACATTGATTGTTTCCAACCTTGCAGTTTCCCCAAAAGTCGTCATTTGACATAGGCCAAGCCACATTTCTTCGACCTACCCCATATAGCTAGTACCCCCAAATAGGATCTTGGGTCTCTAACTTTCACTACACCCAAAATGTCGGTCAATTCCTTCCAGAATCCGTCCGGAACATTTCTGCCAAAGAAAACACTTGATTTCTATTTGTTTACCTGTTGTCCAGATGCCAAACAATAGTGATCTATTAACTGAATGAGATGCCGACAATTTTCTTTAGTTGCCATTAGGAAAATGAGAGTATCATCAACAAAGAACATGTGGGATATAACCGGACCAGCGGCATTCATCTGCACTCCTTGTAACCATTGTCGATCATTAGCCTATTAAAGCATAAGGGAAAAGACTTCACTAACTAAGAGAAATAAATATGGCTATAAGGGATCTCCCTGATGCAGTCATTTGGAGGGAGCAAATTTTGATCCTGGCTGCCCATTAAGGAGAATTGCAAAGCTAACTGAAGTGAGACATCTCAAAATCAAATTTCTCCAACATAAATTAAATCCCATCTTTTCCATCACTACCAACAAGAAATCCCAGGATTTGTGCTTTACCTGTTCCCTCAAGCAAACTCAGCCCTCCCATAGAGAACCTATCACCACTCTACGGTGGAAACAATTTCATTTTAACCGATCCTACCCCTATACTAAACACTACTACCCTAACTGACCCTACCATGAATCCTCCTCTTATTTCGAGTTCCTCTGACATGCCTCTGGAGTCCTCAGATAACTGTGGTTATGCTTTCAATATGAATAATTATGATACTCAGTCCGGTTGGATCATTGACTCTGGTGCCACATACCATATGACCTATGACCCCAGTGATTTAGCTTGCGATACTGCTCCACTTCGACGAAATATTACTAATGTTAATGGTGTCACCTAACCGGTAACTAGCGCTGGCACTGTACGCCTCACGCCTACCATCTCTTTGCCGCATACACTACTTGTACCTTCACTAAAGCATAAATTGATGTCTCCTGGCTAGACTACTGAGCAATTGAATTGTTGTGTACTACTGTATCCAAAGTTTTGTCTTATTCAGAATATTCTCACGAAAGAGATAACTGGTCGTGGTACTTAGAGGGGGGATCTCAATTTTGTGGACGATGACAGTACAGGACGAGTCAATCTTGCCCAAAGAGCCGTTGATCACAAACGGTGTCAATTATGGTTATGGCATCACCGTTTGGGTCATATATCTTTCAGTTATTTATAGCATATGTTTCCGGATTTATTTATTGGTTGTTCGGTTTCAGACTTTAAATGTGACACTTGCGTACTTGACAAAAGTCACCGTGTTTCTTATCCGTTGAATTCTAATAAAAGTGTTATTCCTTTTGGTCTTGTTCATTCGGATTAGGGACCATCTCCGATTACTACTTCATCTGGTATTAGGTGGTTTGTAACTTTCATAGATGATTGCACACAGATGACATGGTTATACCTTCTTAAGCATAAAAGTGATGTGTTTCTAGCGTTTAAGACATTCCACACCTTGGTTCAGACACAGTTTTCTACTAAAATCCAGATTTTGCGTTCTGATAATGGTGGTGAATATGTTAATAATGATTTTACACATTATTTAACTAATCACGGAATCCTCCACGAGACTACTTGTCCTCAGACTCCTTAACAGAATAGGGTGGCTGAGCGCAAAAATCGCCATCTATTAAAAACGGCTCGATCGCTATTGATAGGGGCGCATGTTCCCCGCTCCTCTTGGGATGTTGCTATTCAGACTGCCACTTACCTTATCAACCGCATGACATCCAAAGTATTGAATTTTCTTACACCTTTGCAAGTTCTTGCTACATTTATGCCTCTACTGTCCGTTTTGGTGCTCCCACTACGAGTTTTTGGATGTGTTGCCTTTGTTCATCTACATAAAAATCAATGGACAAAACTTGACCCATGTGTTCTCCGTTGCTTTTTCATAGGGTATGGACTACATCAGAAAGGGTACCATTGCTACCACCCTCCTTCACGTCGGATGTATACTACCATGGATGTTACTTCTTTCGAGTCTGAGTTGTATTACTCTTCGGCTTCTTCCAACCCTCATCTTCAGGGGGAGACATTGCATGACGAGCAGGTTTGGACCATGGCTGCTACCACTGATCTTCCGCTGCCACTATTAGCTGAGCCTGCAGTGGCTGCGCTGCCAGCCTAGCCAACAGAAGCAGCATCGCTGCCCACAAAACCAGCGGCATGCACGGTAGTGCCGTCCTCACCCACGGCAACAATGCTACCACTTGCCAATCTTGAGACTTCTACTGATACTACTCCCCCCTCGTCTCAAAATATAGTACCACCAAATGACCATACTCTAGAGAATATTCCTGAGGTGAGATCTGTTATTCTTATTGATGTATCTGATGTTCCAAATTGTTAGTTACCTTTTAGGCACAACCGAGGAAAGCCACCCAATCGATATTCACCGGAAACAACAAAAAGCTCTAAGTATCCCATTGCCAACTATGTGTCATCACATAAATTATCAAAACCTGGCAAAGCTTTTGTACAACAAATATCCAATGATAGCACACCAAGTTCATTGAAGGATGCACTATCTGATGATCGATAAACCAAGGCAATGGAGGAAGAAATGGATGCACTTCAGAAAAATCAAACATGGGATTTAGTTCTGCTACCTAGAGGAAAGAAGAGAATGGGATGTCGATGGGTGTACACCATCAAGTACAAAGCTGATGGGTCGATTGAACGATACAAAGCATAATTGGTGGCCAAGGGAGACACTCAGACGTATGGTGTTGATTATACAGAAACATTTGCTTCGGTAGCAAAGATTAATACAGTAAGAGTGTTACTTTCGTTGACAGCTAACTTGGATTGGCCATTACAACAATTTGATGTGAAAAATGCTTTCTTACATGGTAATCTTAAAGAGGAAGTGTATATGGATATTCAACCTGGTTATGCATCGGTTTCACAACCCAGAATGGTGTGTAAGTTGAATAAGGCATTGTATGGATTGAAACAATCACCTCGGGCATGGTTTGGTAGGTTCCGGATGGCTATAAGGAAGTATGGGTTCAGGCAAAGCAATTCCGATCATGCACTTTTCTTAAAACGTCGAATGGGTAAATTGACGGCACTTATTATTTATGCGGATGATATGAATGTTACGGGTGATGATAAAGAGCAAATCTCAAGGCTGAAAGATTGCTTAGCAACTGAGTTCAAGATGAAAGATCTTGGTGGATTGAAATATTTCTTGGGTATAGAAATAGCTCGATCTAAACAGGGTATATTTCTATCTCAAAGAAAATATGTTCTTGACTTGTTAGCCGAAACCGGAATGCTTGATTGTAAATCGGTTGACACCCCTATAGTCCAAAATCACCATCTTGCCGTGCACCCTGATCAAGTTCCTACTAACCGAGATCGTTATCAAAGGTTAGTTGGGAGGTTAATTTATTTATCTTATACAAGGCATGATATTGCATATGTAGTAAGTTTTGTTAGTCAATTTATGCATTCCTCGAGTGATACGCATATAGGTACGGTTGAACGCATTCTACGATACCTAAAGTCCTCCCCAAGTAGAGGCATTGTGTTTTCCAAGAATGGTCATTGATGGATAGAAGGTTATACCGATGCAGATTGGGTAGGGAATATTACTGATTGACAGTCCACATCGGGTTATTTTACATTTGTGGGGAGGGGGAATTTAGTGACTTGGTGGAGTAAGAAATAGAAAGTGGTTGCTTTATCAAGTGCAGAGGCGAAATACAGGGGTATGGTAAAAGGAGTATGTGAATTATTATGGCTTTGAAGGTTACTCGCAGAACTTGGGTGTCCTTCAATGTCGGCTTCGAATTTGTTTTGTGATAATAAAGCATAGCTTAGTTACCTGTTTGGGTCCTTGTAATCAGGATGTAATTAGGATAGATATTATTTGGTGTTTCTTTCCTTGTAAATCAATCTTGTACAATATATATTTCCCTCCTTTGTGAGAAGAATAATATCAGAAAATTAAACCCCAAAATAAGCCCTAATTAGCATTATGCATATCCAATTTGATCCCAAGCTCGAACTTATGTCTGGCCTTTCTAAGTTTGAGAAAATGGAATAGCTCGTAAGGGATACCTATGTTATCTTGTATTTGTCTGCCAGCTACAAACGCATTCTGTGTAAGGGAGATCAAATCTAGTAAGAACACTTTAAGCGGGTTCGCCAACACCTTGGAGAGCACCTTGTACGAGTAATTGCATAAACTAATGGGTTTAAACAGTGAAACAGTTTCGGCACTTTCGGAATTAATACAACATAAGTGGCATTAATCAGAGATGGATTCAGTGACTCCTCCATGATATCCCAAACCAGCTGATTCACATTATTCGCAATGATATCCCAATAAGAGTGGTACAAAATACCTTGAAAGCCATCCAGACCTAGAGCTTTAAGGCCGCCCATTTGTGTTGCAGCTTGTTTAACCTCATCCACGGAAACCTCAGTAGTGAGTGCTGCATTCATTTCCTCCGTGACTTTTGGAGTGACACAATTCAGGATATCCCCCCAATCACGATTCCTCTATGACTTAAAAAGATCAAAAAAATGAGCATCTATCATCTGCCTAACCTGTCTTAGGTTGGCCACCCATTCTCCACAGTTATTCTTCAACGATACCACTTGATTTCACCATCCCCGTTGTAAATTCGTTTAGTGGAGGAATTTAGTATTTGCATCCCCCTCAGTGAGCCACCTTACCCTGGAACACTGGTGCCAATAACTTTCCTCTTGTCCCCACAACTGATCCACTTTTTTTTAAAGCTCGTCAATTTTCTACCAGTTATCCCGCCAATTCCCTTGAAGATCCCGAAGTTCACTCAACATATTTTGAATTTGCCAACCACATTCCTTGAACTTCTCTTTACTCCACTTCCTCAATTTATTACAATAGTCATTTATTTTTAGATTCCAACGCTCCACATGATTGCTATCCCTAGGAGTTGCCCACACTTCATTCACTAAATCTCTAGAACTTGCTTCTTTCACCCAGAAGGCCTCAAACCTAAATAATTTTTTCTCCTTCACCAGTTTCGGCTCCTCCTGTAATAAGATTGGACAGTGGTCTAACCCTAGGACTGCACTATGTGTGACCATCGAGCTAGGCCATAGCGCCTGCCATTTATCATTAACAAGCACATGATCTAGTCGGGCCTCCACCAACTGACCATTCCTCGATCCTTTCTAAGTATATTTAGGACCATTGAAATCCAGGTCCATAAGGTCCAACTTACTCATAAAATCCTGCAGGTAACGTGGTCAGTTGTATCTGACTTTGGCTCCCCCTACTTTCTTATGATCCCACAAGAATTCATTAAAATCACCACCACAAATCCAGGGGATGGTGTCGGGGCCAAACTGTTGGTTCATGTGACTCCAAAACTCCGCATTTTTAGCTTTATAAGACGTGTCATAGATTCCTGTAAAAGGGAAAACACACTCCACATCCACTAACTTGCAGTGAGCATCTATATAATGCTGAGAAGCCTCCATAATTTGTACCTGTAGTGAATCGTCCCACCAAAGACTAAGTTCTCCCGCTCGTCCTATTGGTGCTACATTAAAACCATTCGCAAAACCTATTCACCGTCTAACTCCGCCTATTCGATGATTTTTCATTTTCGTTTCCGACAGAAAGATCATAGAGGGTCTGTGATGTCGAATTTGCCCGTACAGGGCTCGAACTACCGTGTTCGACCCAAGACCACGGCAGTTCCAAAAAAGATAACTCATGGTGAGCTTACTGCTGTTGAGGGCCAGGCGCCACCGCCACCTTGCAAGCTTCATTCTTCTCCTGAATTCTTCTCTGTTTTCCACACGAGCAGTGCACTTCTTTCACGCTCTAAAATTTTCTCCATAAACTCCCACATATCCTGATATTCGACTGGGATGTCCTACAACTCCTCCTCTGCGTAAATCGCCCTCTCCATCATCAGACATCTTTCTTGTGTGGTTATTCTTCGTAGTTTTCAGCAGTTATCGCTTTCCTCTCGTAGACTGCATCTGCTATTCCCTGGATTTTTGTTTTTTTTCTGTGGAGAATTGACCATGTCCTTGTGTTTACTTTCCATCTCCTGTTTCGAACTACTACCTGACGTGTCCTGTTGACCCCCTTCAACCTCCGACACTCTGTAGTCCATACTCAAGTCTACCCATCGCTTACGTGATATCTGTGATCGCTGATTTGAGGCCTCCCTATAACCCTTACAGTCAAACTGCTTCTTCCTGCTTGACGTTCTGGAACTTGAACCTCCTGATTTTTTTCTTCCCCACCAGATAACACCAAAGGCCTCATACCTACCTCAACTTGACTGTGGACCAACTAACCAGAATCTTCCAGTATCCACTGATCCAAACTATTACTGGGTCCTGACATCGTCGTTGTCTTAGATGCCACCTCTTCGAGCTTTTATCTTCGACATTCTACACTTCCACATTATGAGAAGTCTCCGTTGATGTATCAATATCATTGATAGGAGCATATTTATGCTACTTATTTAGTGTGTTTTCTTGCATTTGTTTAGCTAGTTGTTGCTTAAATAGTGTTTAAAGTCATTTTCGTGTGTTTTTAGGTCCAAGAAGCAAAGTTGGCAAAAAGATGCATTTTGGAGCATTTTAGAGCAAATCTGGGCTTGGAATGGATAGCACAAGCAATGGGCATGAAGATGGACGAATTTGGAGTCCAAATGGAGTTAGGAATATGTTTCAAGGTTGGAGAAATAAATTCAAATCATTGAAGATAAGGAATCAGCTCAAAAGAAGGAACATTATCCAAAACAACCTTATCTTATCTTATCTTATCTTACCTTATCCAATCTTATCCTAATCTTATCCTAACCTGTTTTCTTCAGTTTAGGGGACTTAAAACCTGATTTCTAGAAGTCCTATCCATTCCCCTACAAAAGTGGCGCCCCAAACTCTTCTAGAAACCCCAAAATCTGCCCAGAAACACATTCTTTCTAGAAGCCTAAAAATCTGGCGTCTCCTTCCCTTCTAGAATCCTTTTTCCTTGCCTTGCAAGGCATTCCCTGCGCTTATTCCTTTGTGCCGTGGGTTTTCAGGCCCTTTCCCTCTTGGATTCTGATTGTTAGGCCTTTTCCTTGTGGATTTGGGTTCTACAAATCCTTTTCAGAAATTAATTGGACCACAATTCCTTTTCAAAAGTAATTGCCGCACCCTAATCCTATTTTTCTGCTAAGTCCAAGTCCTAAACTGATTTCCCTAGGGTTTGCCATGCTATATATACATATTTTCAAGCCCTGCCGCACACCACCACCCATCCATACGAATTCTACACACCTCTACACATCTCAGCCATTCCAGACACCATTCATAAACCCTAAACCACTTGTGCCGCAGCCCTGCAAGGAGAGGAGGAGCAGCTTTGGAGCGTGTTGCACCCAATCTGGAGTGCTGGGCGTTCTTAGGTGTCTTCTACCTTATGTTTTCGTTGATTAATTTAGTTTTCCTTTGTTTTGCTGTAATCATGAGAGGCTAAACTCGTTTTTTAGCTAGAGGCTACTTTGAAACCATGATTTTGTGTGTGATATGACTTGATAAATTTCAGTTACAGATTCTTGAAGTATGAATGCAATTGGCTTAACTGTTTGAATTAGAACTTATTTCTGTTTGTTGATTGAGGGTCGACACTTAATTGGCATGCATAAATTTGATGCTAGGATATAAGTAAGTTTCACATAATCGTTACAAACTTATGTTCACAAGTAGTAAAGGTTGCTGGAACAATCGTGTTAAGTTCAATTCTTGGTGTGAGTAACATGATGTCATAGTTATGAATGCCTCGTCAATGCTTATGATTCTCATTGAGCGTAATGATCTCTGATTGTGTCTCTATTATGATGTCATGTAGGGAAATTGATGAGAATAATTTGGTTGTAGATGAGTTGTCCGTCCAATTCAATGAAATTAGGAGAATCTGAGGGTTAATTAGTGATTGACAAGGTTAATCTGGGGCATTGTCATTCGTAATTCAATGAAAACGTAACTGGAAGTCAAGTTATATGCATATAAGTCATGTGTGGATAAGGAAACCTCTAGCTAGTTCACCATCCGTCCTAAAAACCCAATTTCGTCTAAATCTGCCTAGTTTAAAGTCTGTGTTAGTTTTAACTTAGTTTCACTCTAAAACCAATCCCCCTTCACTTGTTTGAGTCTAATTAGTTAGAATCTGTCTTAGTTTGTGTTTTTGTGTGTTTTGAGTCAAGTTTAATTCAATTTTCGTCCAAAGTTGTGTCTAGTGTCTAGAATCTGTCCAATTAGTGTTTTTGAGCAGTTTTGAGTATTTTGAACCTGTTTTGAGTCTTACTAGTCTATTTAGAGTCCTTTGAGTCTTTTCAAACGTTTTTAACTTTGTTTTTGTATTTTAAGTCAGTTTAGAGGTTTTAGCAAGCCCTCCTAATCCCCGGTTTAGAACGACCCCTACTTGCATTTATACTACGATTTGACAACAAGAGGGTTTAATTTGAGTGCTTAACTTTAATCACATCAATCATGAGTGATGGCTTCAACATTGGTTAGCATACTACCTTGATTTTCTATCCTTGAGCTCCTGCGTGACACCCCTGGCATTCTACAATCTCCCATGATAGTTAATTGTCTTGGAGACTCTACGATATCACGGATTGGCGCTGCCTTAGTCCAATCCCCATACCCGGCCATACCACCTCTTGTAGGTTCAAATGTGCATTATGTATTCGAGTGTCCAATCCTCCCACAACGATAACAGAAGTCCTGTAATCTTTCATATCTGAACCCAACCCACGTTTCCGATTTATTGTCCCTCGGGAGCCAATATCCTATAGTTAAGGGCTTCGATGTATCAACTGCCACCCTCACTCTAAAAAATCCTCATGCCTTTGCCGGGTCCTCCCACTCTTCAAAGTCCCCAATGTGTGAAGCCAGTTTTCGTACATTTTTTAAAGTTACCAAATATGGAGGAACACCTCTGATTTGTACCCAAAATGGAACAACTTCCTGATTGATTTCCTCTAAAGCTAGCTCCCTTGGCCATCTTTTAACAAAAAAATTCTGCTTCACAACCGCCCACGGCACCTATTCCAGAATTTTCACTGTTGTATTTTCATCAGGTACTGTAATAATAAACATGTCATCTTTTACCCACTTCACTTCTATTTCCCCCATCTCCTTCCAGGAAGAGCGAAGAATATTTCTAATTCCCCATTTATTGAGGGGTTTATGTACCAAAGCTGCACCCACTAGCTTGACGCCCTGTTCCGTAGTAGTAAGCTCCAAGTTTCTCTCTAGGTGGACCACTAACTCCTCAACAGCCTCTCCAGCCATGAGTTTCTGTGAAATAACTGTCTCACAGACTAGCCAAACAGAGAAATACGACCAAGAATCACTTGAAACGATTTGCAGATAAGCTGTATTTTTTTTCTCTGTTCTCTCACCCTGCACGCTGGTCTCAAACTCCGAGTGGAAATACAGAAGAAGCACCTACAGAAAAAAAAAAAAAAAAAAAAGGTGTTTGTATGCAACAATCAAGGGAGAATTTGGATCGTACTTTGTCTTTAATGTCTGAGTGAATGTTTGTTGGGTTATTTATCTTTACCTCTGTTTTTGCAGATGGCTGAAGGTCGTGCTGTCGCAAGATTGAGCCCTGAAGTAGTTGGGAACATTTATGATTCCTTTGTTCAGCAACGCTCACCCATCTGCCTTATGCTAAAGTGTCCCCTTGGCATTTGTCGCGGGTGATTGGTTTTTACCTCTTACTTTGCCTCACCATCGCGACCGATGGGACCCCCGCGACCCAGATTCGCACAGGAGTCGGTTTGAATTAACAAAGAAAGAACACGGTTTGATTCGGTGGACCAAAACTGAAAGCAAAAGGGACGATCAGAGTTAAATTGAATTTGTTTTTGGTAGGTGGGTAATAAATGTTATTGAATTCTCAGAACTGGAATTCCTGACGAACAGAGAAACTAAGCGATTGTTCGGTAAGATTTCCTCACAGTGGAGGTACTCTCACAGAGGAGAGAACAGCTCTCATGGAAGAGAGAGAATTTCAAAACAACTTTTTTCTTTGTTGGAAATTATATATCATCATTTAGCAAATCCAATCCCCTTTTTATGTTCTGTTACTAAGATTAATTCATCTAAATCATGGGCAGCTTTTTCATTAATTTTCTAATAAGTTTCTTCTTCATCTTTTTGGAGTGGTAATCTTCCTTTTTGGTGGCTCAGTTACTATCAAATACACTAGAAATAAGTGCAAGTGGCAATCCTTCTCTTTGTTGGCTCAATTACAATACACTTATGCATGATACATATGGGATGGTGTGTTTTGAGTAATTTTTTTAACAAACAATATCATTTACACTAAGGGGAGGGTGTGAGTTTAGCCTCATACTGAGCTAGCAATAATATGTTTCAAATTCGTCTTTAGCAAGAATTGAATCTAAGACCTCTCACTTACAAGTGAATAGGAATATCACTAGACTGTAATACTAAGTATCGGTGTGTTTTGAGTTATTTTTTCTGAAAAATCACAAGAACATTTGTTAAAGAGTTACCATTATTAGGTATCAACAACCACTTCTTTGGCACTTCAATTTTTTTCTTTTAAAAAAAAGTTTCAAATGCTATTATTCTAAAGAAAAAAAGTTCACTTACCTAAACTGAAATGACCTGAAATGTCACTATAAAAGGAAAGTCAATACTTTTTATTTGGGGTGTAGGAAACCGATCAAGACTGAACAACCACTTACCCAGACAAAGCCTTGGAGGGAATAATCGTTTGACAATTGGGGATCTCCAAGGACACACCTAAACCTACATTACATTAAGCTTCAATACTAAATAGTCATTCTTTCTTTCATGAACACATCAAGTGACACTAAAAGTCATAATTCGACCGTTTATTTATTTTCTGTACTATTATTTAAAATTATCTTCAAAAAAATTATTTGAGTTGGAGAGTGTTAAACCATCCATATGAGTTTAACATCCATATGTGTGAAATAAATTGGTGGTTATTGTAACAAGTAAACCTTCAACATGTATGATTCATCAGCTGAAAGATTAAACGGTCTACAGATTGAATCAATTCTCTAGGTTTAAGGATGATTTTTAGATGACGGTAAAAGCAATGAAATGTTTGGATTATCATGTTTGTATGATAAAATAATGCCACATCATCATGTAAGAAAAAATAACACTTACATGTAAGGAATCAAGCCATATCCATGCTAAAACACCAAGTTCTCAAAGCTTCTTTTAAAGCATGCTCCACATATTGTACTAGGGAAACTGGGTAATGTGCTGTACTCCTACATAAAAAGTATTTGTATCCTTTGTTTTAATAAAATAATTTGTTTATTGTTACAATTAATGTTGGGATAGTCTGATTGTGTAAATGCTAAGTAGATTAAGTTATGAATCTTTTAGGATCTAGAAGACATTTCCTATTCAACCCTTTTCTTCTCTCTTGCCGAACACGTCCTCTTCTCTTTCTAAATTTTAGGTCACAACATGTATGTAGAATTATCTATTATCATTATTCTCTTTTGGGCTTCCTACTTTTACATTTAACAGCGTAATAAGATGTCTACAATGTAAACACTAATTTTGTTACAATAATAACAATGTCATTTTGTGTTATTAACTAAAGGATAATACTTGCATCCCCATCTGGGAGAAGGCACATATCTTAGCCCTTATGAATAATGTATCTTTACAAATAAATTCAATCTGATTAATATCTTAATCTTTATTTCAAGATCGCTCCTATTCAAAAATCATGTGAATCAATGATCATTTAGTCATGCAAATGTATGGAATAAAGGGACAATTCATCATAAATATGTTATTTGGTACTCATGTCGTCAATTTGTTCCATACATTTGGGTGTATAAATAATCTTTGATTCGAATGATTTTTTGTAAGGGTGATCTTCAAGTGGAGTTTGAGAAATTGAACAGACTTAATTTATATAGTGATGATACGTTAATCGCATGGGGTAAGATATGTGCATTCTCCTAAGAAAGGAATGCAAGTATTATCCTATAGTCAATAACACAAAATGACATTATTTTTATTGCAACCAAATTAGTGTTTACATTGTAGACGTCTTATTACACTATCAAACTAAATTGTTATCTTTTGGTGACTTTTCTTGCAGGTGTGGCTATGGAGGCTTGGGCTCTTGGTGGATTGAATGTGCTTAATACTCTCAGATCTAGTTTTTGGTTAGGGTGCATTTTTCAGTTTGGTGTGATGTCTTCCTTCGCGGAGGTAGCAGCGGTTGTGGCGGTTGTGGCGGTGGTGGCTGGTTTTCGGCGCTTGGAGCTTAGGGTTTTACTGTTCCCTGCTTCTTTTGTAGCCTACGAGCCTAAATTTATGTGGGTCTCCTTTTGTGGTTGGGGTTGTAGCTCTTTTTTTTGGGCTTGTTTTCTTGGGCTTGGTTTCTTTTTTATGTTTGCTTTGTTGTGTAAGACTTTGTGTTTTGTTTAGGTTTAGCCCTTTCTTAAAACAAATTGTATTTCTCTTTCATTAATGAAGCTTCATTCTTGTCCAAAAAAAACTAAATTGTTATCTGTTGAGATAATTGCATTACAAAATTAATAACAATTCGAATTAAAAGGTACCTATACTCTCATCTTTTAAGGATGCCGTAGACTGACCCACAAGAAATTATCTTTCTAAAAGGGAGATTATATTCACACACCCCAAATTACTTCTCTCACATTCTTTTAATTTTTTAATATTTTTCTATCAAGTGTTAGTGGTGTGAATAATCTCTCTTCTAAAAATATCAAAGGAGAAATTAGGTTCACATCCTTCTTTTTGCTACTCCATTGATTAAAATCCTATTCATTTTCAATTTTTGATCAAGGTCCTTGGGTATTAATAACATCATTAATTATTTGAATAATAAAACATTTTTATTTTTAAATATATTCCGTTAGTGTTAAAAATGTTACAATTAGTATATTTATATGTATGGCTAAATTTTTTATCATATATTTTTATTTTTAGTTTGTACCTATTTTTAATTTGCAAATATTTTTTAATTTGTACAAATTTTCTTTTTAATTTTAATTTGTACCCATATATTAGTTTCTTTTTGTGCCCATATTTTTTAAAATTTTATTTGTGTTTGTACCCATGTGTATACCATCACATGACATTGTATATTTAATCAATGATAGAAAAAATACATATGGTATATTTATGTTTTATGCCTAAACTTTGTATCATATATTTATATTTTTAGTTTGTACCCACAGTGACAGCCCGTCCCGGAAATAATTTATGGATGGCGTGAAAAGACGATTTTGCCCTTGGACGTTGAATTTTATTGTGGTGTTTGTCTGGCTAAAATAATGAAAGTGGACCAATAATGTTGAGTCCTAATTGTTTGGAACCAATTAAGACTAATATTATGTATTTTTGGGCTGTTGACCAATCCTAGACCACACACCCTCTTTCTCTCTCTTCTCTCTCATCCTCTCTCTATCTCAGACTCACTCTCTCTATTTTCTCTCGTACGGACCAACTACATAGACCCTCCAAACGTAGTAGATCAAAGTTTTTAAAGGCACCATCGTGTTCCTCGTGTCAATTCGAGTTGATTGGTACCAATTTCAGGTAAGAACTCCTTCGAAAAACCCGTGAACCGTAACCCCAGATTTCATGTACTGTTCATGTGGACGTAAATGTGAGTGTTTCAGGGAATTTTAAGGACGTAGGAAGCTTTAGGACGTCCCTACAAGTCTCGGAGAAGAAAAATGAGGTGAATTGGACGTCGGGGTACCGAGATCGACGCATTCAAAGTTTGGCCAGATTATCGTGGGTTCTCCGGCGTGATTCCTTGGATTTAAGGTCTTAAATCAGGTATGGTTATGTTCTACTCGTCCTAAGCTTTCATTTGGTTCAAGTTTCATGCAAATTAGGTTAAAAATAGACGAGTTATAAGCTTTTAAAAATTACCCAGAAACCAGCGAAGTCGCCTGCGATCGGCAACTCGTCGGAGAAGAAGAGAGTATATTCCGTTAGTTTTGACGGAATATGCTAACGGCGTTGGGTGACGCCGTTAGGGATTTAACATAATATGCTGGATAATTGACGGAATATTCCTGACGGCGTTAACTGAAGCCGTCAGTGTGCCTGGCACGTGGCCGCGCGTGGGGGCGTGTCTGGCCGTGCCTTGGCCGGCACGTGAGACGTCGAAAGATTTTTCTAAAAATATGGGGATGTTCGTGGTGTTGTGTAGATCACGTTGGTATATTCAAACACCCCATTTGAGTAACGTATGAGAAGTTATTACCTATTGTTGGATATGTGCGTTAAATAATGTTTCTTCGGTTATTACGCATATAGGTGAGGCCTATTCGGAGGACGAGCGTAACCAGGCTAGGCACGGGGGTTACGACCCGGCTACACATCAGTGAGTGGGCAGTTGTTTTCTTTATATACCTATATACTTACTGATTTTCCCAGAAATTGAATTTAAATGAAAGTATGTTTAAAATGCCATGCATAGAAGTATTATGAAATGTATGAATTGGTACTGATGCATATATGTGAAATGGTACCGCGGACGCACAGGTGAGTATCAGGTGAGTTATATTTTATTTATGTGAATCATTGATGATATGAATTATGTTGAGAGCTCATAACCTGCACCACCGGTGTTAGTGCTTATGATGTTATTCACCTCCCGCACCGCACGCTCCCTTGGATCCAAGTAGGTGTAAGTCCTATTGTACAGACCACTTCTGTGGTTCCGAATCGTAGGTGACTTGCGATTATTCGCACGGCCGTTTTAATGAGTATAGCACTAGAGCGTATTATTACACCAAGTCCTGTCGTACAGATCACTCAGTGGTTCCGACTCGTGTGCAGGCATAGGTATTGAGCTATATGATTAGCCGTACAGGACCACTGCAGGGTCTCCGATTGATTTGTTATTTCACCTGATATATATATATATATATATATATATATATATATATATATATGCATCTGGCATGGCATACTTTCAGAATACTGATTTTGAATTATGATTGAGAATATGATGATACACATATGTTTATATGCTATTTTCTGGGAAAGTATACTGGTTTTACAGCGAGGGGTTAGCGCTTTGATAACGAGATGATTTTTGGAAAAGCTTTGTTTTACTGACCCACTCAACTTTGTTTTGCGCCCCTCCAGGTTCGAAGTAGCAGTGCTTTGGTGGCCACGAGGAATCCAATGGTGTTCTGACAGAATTCACAAATGTAGGATTCACCTTCGGGTGTTATACCTTAGTAATTGTGCTTGACTGTACCTAGATTAGTATGCTCTGGTTGTGTGTACTTCACACTTAAATTCTCACTAGCATGTCTTTTGGATAGCACTGCTAGTAATTGGTCTTTATTTATTCGTAATTCTCTTATCTAATCGCTTCTGCATTGTATTTATGGTTACGTCACGCTCACATGATGGCTAGCACGTCCTGATTCTCGGGTCGGGGTGTGTCAGTTTGGTATCAGAGCCTAGGTTGCACACCTGTATGTCTTGAGAATTTTCTAGTGTCTTCTGTCAGAACCTTACCGGCTCGTAGAGAGCCACGTCGTTCAGATGAGCTTAGTTTCCTGATATAGCTTAGTTAGGGGAAGATATTGCTAATGTGATTAAGTCTATTATCCAAATGACTTCTCTTGAAACTGTTTATAAGTTGAAGCTGAATCACTTTATGGAAATGAAAGACCTGAGGGAGCAGAGCGATGGCTTAATCATTTGGAAAAGACGTTTCGATTTATGCAAGTTAAGGGAATCTTTATTTTGAAAGGTAGGTCGAGACGACTACCTGGTTTTGATTACTGAATATGCATCCTGGTGGAGACATGAGGCTTATCAGTTGTCCCCGGAGGAAACAGCTAATTGAGAGTGGTTTAAAGAATTGTTTAAGAAAAGGTTTATTCCTCCGGCATATATTGATGGTAAGAAGCAAGAGTTTACAAAATTGAGACAAGGAAAGAGGATGGCGAATGAGTATTATAGAAAGTTTACTGACTTGTCTCGTTATCATCCGGATGTTGCTGCTAATCCGGCGGAAATGTTACGTCGTTTTAAGCTGGGTAATAAGAAGAAGTGGCGTTCTTTAGCGACCACTATCCATTGTGCTTTTTACCAGGAGTTTTATGAGATTTTGTTGAGAATTGAGGACTCTGAGAACATGTCCAGCGATAGTGATGAAGAAGAGGAAAAGAATATGAATCAGAGGAAAGATGATAAAAGTAAAGATCCGTCATCTCAAGGACCTCGAAAGACTTAGAGCTTCAAAAGAAGTGAAGCTAATTTTAGTCCTTCCAGCGGAGGTTTTAGTACCATTGATCTGATGAGAGGTGGTGGATTTACTGAGGTCCTAGATTTCAGAGGCAGGGTGACTCTGGTAGAGGAAATGTACCTTTGTGCCGTAGGTACCATAGCAGACACTTTGGAGAGTGTAAGCGGGAAGTAGTGGATGTTTTACATGTGGATAAATGGGACATAGAGCTGCAAATTGTCCCTAGAATCGGTTGATGCCCAGCAGTCTTCTTTGCCACCACCTATACCGATCCAGCAGGTTTTTGGATCTAGTAGTTATGGTCATATAGGTCGTGGTGTGCAGGGTTAGAGCCGTACAGGTCACATGAGGTGACTCCGGTTGGATGGATGAGCTATAGATTCAGCCGTAAAGGTCATACTAGCTGACTCCGGTTGATATATATTTTTTTGTTATTGACGATGTTGTCAAAGAGAATAATGAAGGAGCACGATCGAGGCGTGTATATGTATTTCCCAATAAGAAACAAGATGGTAATATTGCACCCTTGGGAATTGTT
The DNA here is from genome assembly GCA_024362995.1 of Heteromeles arbutifolia. Taxonomy (NCBI): domain Eukaryota; kingdom Viridiplantae; phylum Streptophyta; class Magnoliopsida; order Rosales; family Rosaceae; genus Heteromeles; species Heteromeles arbutifolia. The sequence continues at coordinate 24,929,641 of JANCRC010000012.1, forward strand.
GCTTACTTATCGAGACAACAGTGAGTTATCGTTATTGCGGGCTGCAGGCCGTAATATCAATAACTTATTCATTGGATCCGTTAAGCAAGTAAACAGGAAGGTTATTCTACGTTTGATATGGTGTTATTCAGTGTGTCCAACGATGGTGAAAGATGTAGTTATGCCAGTGAATCTTATCTTGTTAGAGATTGTGGATTTTGATGTGATTTTAGGCACGGATTGGTTGCATTATAATCGTGCCAATATAGATTGATACGAGAAATTAGTTACTTTCCATCGCCCTGGATTACCAGAGGTTACTTTTGTGGGTGAGCAAAATGGAGTGAGGCATGCCGTTATTTCTGCTGTGAGAGCAAAGAAATGGTTTCAGAAGGCTGCCAAGGATACTTAGTTCACATGGTGCTAAATGATGTTGCTCCTAGTAGTGTGGAAGATGTAAGGGTGGTTAGACATTTTCCTGCTGTATTTCCAGACGAGTCACCCAGATTGTTGCCAGGCAAAGATGTGGAGTTCACTATTGATTTGTCTCCAGGCACAGATCTTATATTACGGAATGGTTCAGGCTGAGTTAGGGGAACTGGAAATTCGGTTACAAGAATTGGTTGATAAAGGTTTTATTCGACCTAGTACGTCACCTTGGGGAGCCCTAGTTTTGTTTGTAAGGAAGAAAGACGGGACCTTAAGGCTATGCATTGATTATAAGCAATTGAATTAGGTAACGATTAGGAACTGTTATCCATTGCCGCGTATTGATGATTGTTTGATCAGTTTAGGGGTGCCTGTGTATTTTCAAAGATTGATTTGAGGTCTGGTTATTACCAATTGAAGATTAAGAGTGATGATGTCCCTAAGACAATTTTCAGGACACGTTATGGTCATTGCGAGTTTTTGGTGATGCCATTCGGATTGACGAATTTTATGAGTTTGATGAATGAAGTATTCCAGGAATATCTCGACAGGGTTGTTATCGTTTTCATTGACGATATTCTGGTATACTTAATACTAGAGCAGAGCATGCTAGACATCTTAAATTGGTATTGCAAAGATTGAGGGAACGTCGATGTATGCTAAGTTTAGCAAATGCCAATGTTGGATGAATCAAGTGGCATTTACGGGGCATGTTATATCTGCTTAAGGCATTCAAGTGGATCCTTAAAAGGTAACAGAGGTCGAGAATTTGGAACAACCATGAACCGTGGTTGAGGTTCAGAGTTTTCTTAGCTTAGCAGGCTATTATAGACGGTTTGTTAAGGATTTTTCAGTCATTGCTTTGTCATTAACGAGATTGATAAGAAAAGAGGTTAAGTTGAGTGGGATAAAAATTGTGAGCAAAGTTTTAGCAATTAAAGTACCTCCCCACTCATGCACATGTTTTAGCACTCTCAGATGATAGCGGGATTTATGAGGTCTATAATGATGCTTCTTTGAATGGTCTTGGATGTGTGTTGATGCAACATGGTAGGGTAATTGCTTATTCTTCACAGCAATTGAACTTCATGAGATTAATTACCCTAATTATGATTTGGAATTAGCAGCTATCATCTTGGCTTTGAAGATTTGGAGACATTATCTTTATGGTGAGAAATGCAAGATTTTTACGGATCATAAGAGTCTCCAATATCTGTTTACTCAGAGAGATCTTAATCGTAGGCAACGAAGGTGGATTGAGTTGCTTAGTGAGTATGACTATGCGACCAGGGAGGTCGTGCAAATTTTGTGGCTGATGCACTGATTAGGAAAACTCCAGTGTGAATTAATGCTTGGTATGCTTGCCATGTTCCTCTTCTTGCAGATTTAAGATGTAATGGAGTCAAATTAAAGGTGAAAGATTGAGAAGAAGCCTTGTTTGCTAGTTTCCAACTTAGACTTATTTTGATTGATTGTATACTCAAAACCCAAGGAAATAATGAAGAAATTCAAGAGTTAATTCGATTAAGAAATCAAGGAAAAAAGAAAGACCTTAGAGTTAGAGAATCAGATGACATGTTTATACTAGAGATCAGGATGTATGTACCTAATGATGTGGAATTAAAGAAAGAAATTTTGGATGAAGTGCATTGTTCAGCTTATGCAATGCATCCAGGAGGTACCTAAAATGTATCATACCAATCGACCATTTTACTATTGGCTGGGTATGAAGAGAGAAATTGCTGAGTATGTAAGTAGGTGTACCAAATTGTCAGTAGGTTAAAGCGGAAAGAAATAAGCCTTTTGGATTGATGCAGTCACTTCCCGTTCCACAGTGGAAATAAGGAAATATTAGTATGGATTTCGTGTACAAGCTTCCTCGTACACGAAATGGTTATGATGGCATGTGGGTGATAGTTGATCGGCTTACTCAAGTAGCTCATTTTATTCCTATGAGGGAGAAGTATTCTTTAAGTCGATTAACTGGAAATTGGTTATATCAAAGATTGTTAAGTACCAAGGAGTTCCAGTGAGTATTGTATCGGATTGTGATCTCAGGTTTACTTCTAAGTTTTGGATAACTTCAGGAGGCTTTGGAGATAAGATTTCTTTACAACACAGCATATCATTCTCAGACAGACGGACAGTCAGAGAGGACCATTCAGACTTTGGAGGATATGCTGAGATCTTTAGTATTACAGCTTGGTGACACCTGGCATAAACAGTTGGATTTGATGGAAATTGCCTACAACTACAGCTTTCAGTCGAGTACTGGTATGTCACCATTTGAGGCACTTCATGGAAAAGCTTACCGTACATCTTTGTGTTGGTCAGAAATTGGCAAAAGAATTTTTACGGGCCCTGAGATGTGGACGAGACTACTCGAAATGTTCAGGTAATTAAGTCTAACCTGAAGTGGCCCAGGATCGCCAGAAGGGCTTAGCAGACAGACTTGCCACTGATAGAGTGTATTATGTAGGTGATTGAGTGTTTGAAATTATCACTGTGGATAGGTGTGATTCGATTTAGAAAGAGAATTAAGTTGAGTCCTAGATATATCGGACCTTATGTGATCATCGAGCGAGTTGGTGAGATTGCTTACAGGCTTGAGTTGCCTCTAGAGTTGTCGAAAGTGCACGATGTGTTTTATGTTTCGATGCTTCGACATTATGGTATCAGATCCTTCACATGTGATACCTCATCAACCTTTGGAAATTAATCTGAATTTGACTTATGACGAGGAGCCAGTGACTATCGCGGATTGGAAAGATAAGGTTCTGAGAAATAAGATAATGCATTTGGTGAAGGTTTTGTGGAAGAACCATTCAGTGCAAAAAGCTACGTGGGAGACAGAGATTCGGATGAGAGAAACATATCCAAGATTATTTTATGATTATTAGAGGAATGTATTGTTGTATGAAATTTCAAGGACGAAATTTTTATAAGGTGGGTAGATTGTGACAGCCCGTCCTGGAAATAATTTATGGATGGCGTGAAAAGACAATTTTGCCCTTGGACGTTGAATTTTATTGTGGTGTTTGTGTGGCTAAAATAATGAAAGTGGACCAATAATGTTGAGTCCTAATTGTTTGGAACCAATTAGGACTAATATTATGTATTTTTGGGCTGTTGACCAATCCTAGACCACACACCCTCTTTCTCTCTCTTCTCTCTCGTGCTCTCTTTATCTTAGAATCACTCCCTCTTCTCTCTCGTACGGACCAACTACATAGACCCTCCAAACATAGCAGATCGAAGTTTTTAAAGGCACCATCGTGTTCCTCGTGTCAATTCGAGTTGATTGGTACCAATTTCAGGTAAGAAGTCCTTCAAAAAACCCGTCAACCGTAACCCCAGATTTCATGCACCGTTCATGTGGAAGTAAATGTGGGTGTTTCAGGGAATTTTAAGGGCGTAGGAAGCTTTAGGACATCCCTACGAGTCTCAGAGAAGAAAAATGAGGTGAATTGGATGTCGGGGTACCGAGATCGAAGCATTCAAAGTTTGGCCAGATTATCGTGGGTTCTCCGGCGTGATTCCGTGGATTTAAGGTCTTAAATCAGGTATGGTTATGTTCTACTCGTCCTAAGCTTTCATTTGGTTCAAGTTTCATGCAAATTAGGTTAAAAATGGACGAGTTATAAGCTTTTAAAAATTACCCAAAAACCGGCGAAGTCGCCGGCGATCGGCGACTCGTCGAAGAAGAAGATAGTATATTCCGTTAGTTTTGACGGAATATGCTAACGGCGTTGGGTGACGCCGTTAGGGATTTCACGGAATATACTGGGTAATTGACGGAATATTCCTGACGGCGTTAACTGACGCCGTCAGTGTGCCTGGTACGTGGCCGCGCGTGGGGGCGCATCTGGCCGTGCCTTGGCCATCGCGTGGCGGCGTGTGAGACGTCGAAAAATTTTTCTAAAAATATAAGGATGTTCGTGGTGTTGTGTAGATCACGTTGGTATATTCAAACACCCCATTTGAGTAACGTATGAGAAGTTATTACCTATTGTTGGATATGTGCGTTAAATAATGTTTCTTCGGTTATTACGCATATAGGTGAGGCCTATTCGGAGGACGAGCGTAACCAGGCTAGGCACGGGGGTTACGACCCGGCTACACATCAGTGAGTGGGCAGTTGTTTTCTTTATATACCTATATACTTACTGATTTTCCCAGAAATCGAATTTAAATGAAAGTATGTTTAAAATGCCATGCATAGAAGTATTATGAAATGTATGAATTGGTACTGATGCATATATGTGAAATGGTACCGCGGACGCACAGGTGAGTATCAGGTGAGTTATATTTTATTTATGTGAATCATTGATGATATGAATTATGTTGAGAGCTCATAACCTGCACCACCGGTGTTAGTGCTTATGATGTTATTCACCTCCCGCACCGCACGCTCCCTTGGATCCAAGTAGGTGTAAGTCCTATTGTACAGACCACTTCTGTGGTTCCGAATCGTAGGTGACTTGCGATTATTCGCACGGCCGTTTTAATGAGTATAGCACTAGAGCGTATTATTACACCAAGTCCTGTCGTACAGATCACTCAGTGGTTCCGACTCGTGTGCAGGCATAGGTATTGAGCTATATGATTAGCCGTACAGGACCACTGCAGGGTCTCCGATTGATTTGTTATTTCACCTGATATATATATATATATATATATATATATATATATATATATATGCATCTGGCATGGCATACTTTCAGAATACTGATTTTGAATTATGATTGAGAATATGATGATACACATATGTTTATATGCTATTTTCTGGGAAAGTATACTGGTTTTACAGCGAGGGGTTAGCGCTTTGATAACGAGATGATTTTTGGAAAAGCTTTGTTTTACTGACCCACTCAACTTTGTTTTGCGCCCCTCCAGGTTCTAAGTAGCAGTGCTTTGGTGGCCACGAGGAATCCAACGGTGTTCTGACAGAATTCACAAATGTAGGATTCACCTTCGGGTGTTATACCTTCGTAATTGTCCTTGACTGTCCCTAGATTAGTATGCTCTGGTTGTGTGTATTTCACACTTAAATTCTCACTAGCATGTCTTTTGGATAGCACTGCTAGTAATTGGTCTTTATTTATTCGTAATTCTCTTATCTAATCGCTTCTGCATTGTATTTATGGTTACGTCACGCTCAGGTGACGGCCAGCACGTCCTGATTCTCGGGTCGGGGTGTGTCACCCACTTTTAATTTGCAACATTTTTTTTTTTAATTTGTAGAATTTTCTTTTTAGTTTTATTTTGTACCCATGTATTAATTTCTTTTAGCGCCTATATTTTTTTTTAAATTCATTTGTACTCATCATTTTTTAATCTTTTATCTGTACCCTAATTTATTTATAATGTACCCATTCTTTTTTATTAATGTACCACTTTGTTATATGTGAAATGTACCAATTTTTTTAACACTATGGATACATTCTTTTGCCATTTATTATTTCTTATTTTTACATAGTTTTTATCCATTTATTCAATCAAAATGTTTGAATTTTTTTATTGTAACTGTTTCTAATAGTATTATAATGAGGGATTTTAAATTTATAGAATTATAAATCTCATAAAATATCAAACAATTAATGTCAAAACTATAAAAATATAAATATTAATAGTAATATAATGAGGTGTACAAGGTCAAGGGACTTTGATCAAACTTTGAATATCATTAAGGTTTTAATCAAATAATGTTAAGGATTAGGGACCGCATCCAAAGTATCCCAATATCAAAACACCAAACTATAACTCTCACCAACCATCCATGTACAACTTTGTCAATTGCGTGATATGATGACATTATAGTAAAGGATACTACCACCGAAAGAGGATAAAAGAGTAGTTTTCAGTCTTCTAACTAAAGCTTCTACCCCTTACTTCAAGTTTATACGACATCCATGCAAAAGATTGACAGGAAAGCGACACACGCCGCAAACAGCCTAATCAAACCAAGTAGCTTCAAGGCTTTAGATTATTATTATATTAATTAAAAGGTGATTTTGCACGAAATGCACTTCGCACTCTAAAAATTGGATATGTTTTATCTATAGTCATTTGGGCCTCCTAAAAAATCTACTAAATTCATCGAGTTGTTCCAAAGGATTAAGACGACTAGTTATGACATCAAGTCATCATGCCTCTTATGCCTTAAGCGACACACGTGGTACAATGACCGGAACAAAGGATTGCGATCCCGCAAGGGTGAGCTAACTCCAAAAACCCATCCTCACTTCGGATTGAGTTTGATGGAATTATTTCATAAGAAAAAAGGGCTAACTACATTTTACACCCTCAATGTTTGAAGTGATTTTTAAAATGAACCAAGAAATTTTAATTTTTTTCACATTACCGCTTTAAGGATGAAAAATATAAAAGATGGCTTACATGTCAACCCAATTACAAGTTTCATGCTCACCATGCCATCAATTTAATTAAAATTCAAATAAAAAGTGTAAATTGATACAATTTGAAAACTTAAGAGACAATATGAGAAAATTAAAATCTCTCGACCCATTTTGAAAATTACCCCAAACATAGAAGATACGAGAGTAATTTCATGGTCCCATGGCTTTGAAGGTTCGAAATTGATGTGGCAGTACAGGAAGAGGATGTTGCAGTCATTCAACTGTATATGCATGCAGATAGAATTGGTATAAATGCTGTTTGGGCAGAATTTTAGCCCTTGCGTTGCTAACTGATTCAAAGTGTATAAAAATCAATTTGCTTGCCGTAAACAATGAAGGTTGTCTCTCCTAATTGATACAAAATGTTTACACATCACGTAACGACTGTTGTGGAATACGAAAGATTGTTATGGAATACAATCTAGTAACATTCAAGTTTTTCTATATTGCTAATACAACGAGTGTTGTAGTGGTGGCTGAGTTCTTAGTAATTTTTTGTTTGTTTAGTGTGCGTTTTTTGGATTACTGGACAAGATGTACTGTTGACACATTCTTATAACCATGTTTTCTTATTCATAAATTATTAAAATCGCTTCCTCAAATTATTTCGTAATTTTGGATGACGGTAAAAGATAACGACACTGGAGCATCAATTCATTTATTTGTCATAATTATTTAAAACTTGTAGATAATGAATTCGATACTAAATTATTATGACAAGTCTTTTCTGTAATCTGTATAGTAAATCAATCCTTTCACTTTGCTTGCCATCCTTTACTTTTCCAATAATGTCATAGCATGATCAAATACATATAATATAGGGAAATAGACAAAAATGACCCATTTTCTTAATCTTGAGACAGAAATAAGATTTTTTGAATATGCACACGCCATGCACAACATGACAGAAATATGATTTTTCCCACACCTTAAAATGACCTAATTGCCCTCATATGTAAATGTTTTAATTCCTCTCATTTTCTTATTTTTTTTCTCTACTCTCTCTCTCTCTCTCTCTCTCTGTTTGATTGTAACAACTCGTTCCTAATTTTACGATTTTATTAATTTTTAAAAGAGTGAATTGACGAAAATGCCCCTAAAGGTGAGATTGTTAACTTTCATTGACTGTCATTTTCTGACATGTATGATTTATTATTTTGTCGTATTCTTGAAGTACTTGACAGTACGAACGCGTAGGCGTAAGCGGAATGGAATTCGGACTTACGACGAAAATTCTACGAAATTACGAATGTGAAGGATAATTTAGTAATTTCACGTTTTCGGAGATATGTTTTCTGTTTCGTCTTTTATGGGATAGGAGTGTGAGCCAAGTGGGACCCACGCACCACTCTCTTCCTTCACTTCCGTGTTCACCTCCTTCCTTTTTTGTCGGACACCTCTCTCTTCTAACTCTCTTTCCCTCATCACACACTCTCTCATCTCAAACTCTCTCGCCATCTGTGAAAACCAGTGCAGCCGTGTACCACCATCACTCGCCGTCTTCTCCGGCGAGCTCCATAAGAAATATATAACCACACCAGACCACCAAGTCGTATCCCTCTCTATCCCTCTCGTTCTGCACCTCCTTCCCTCAACCTCTCTATAGTATCTCTCACCTTTGCAATACACTGATCACCCGTGAGGCTGAAATCATCACCATCGCCACTGTCCATGGCAGGTGACCACCGGACGAACACTTCCACGACCCCCTCTCACCTGAAACCTAGCCTTAGGTTTACTTCCAGACGTTCCAACACGAAAACTCTCGGATCTTGGAGCTCTTGCAGCGGTGGAGACTTTTCCGGCGTGGAACTCATCATTTTTTGTGAGGGTGAGTGTCGAATACACTTCGAGTGATGTCCCCTCATGGTTTAAAATAATTTTTAGTTTTGATGTGTGAAATTTAGACTGGTTTCATGACAGAAATGGCGAGGGGGAAATTTTCTCCCCAGTTTTTCGACGACTGATCTACCTTTTTGAGACCAGCTCCGGCTACGACTGGCCACGAGTTAGGTACAATCACGCTCCTTGTTCTTTGAGCTTCAAAATGGTAAATTGGGTTGTTGATTTTGACCGAGTTTTGGACCCAAAGCATGCTCTAGAAAATCACCTAGAAATCTACTATTTTCTGGGCACCATGAAAGAGGCGAGTATGTTTGTACTCGCAGGCGGCGCGTAGGCACGCGTGAACGCGTAAGGGTGGTCAGCGCGGCGCGTGCGGCTGCCAGTGCAGCCATCTTGTGGAGGTGCGTGCGGCGACGTGTGGAGGGACTCGAGGTCCCACCTTAGGTTTCTCGACGTGTTGAATCCGACCGTTTTTCGAAATTCCATTGTTTTTAGGTGAAAAGCATGGCAAGGACCTTCGATGCCCGCGAGGCAGGTTCGACCTAACGACATGATCTGTGAGTCGGTCTTTGCTTTTAATATATTATATATTTAATTAGTTTCCATTTATATATTTAATAAAGAATTTTCTACGATTTGCCTAGATTAGCTTTAACGTTATAAGATTTAGCGCATTGATGAAAATTATAAAATTATGCTACGTTCTACGGGATGCACGGTGTGCATATTATTATGGATGCCTTAATTGTAGTTACGGTCAAGAATAGTATTTCATTGATTAGAATTATTGAATTATCGAATTATTGATTTACCATTACATGATCATATTTATGTTATCTGCTCATTGTGTGCTATATTGGTGTTTGTACTCGCCCGGGCCAAGGCCAGGGCCAGGCTTTACATGTATGTTCACATCGCACCGTACGCTCACTTTGGATCCATTGTAGGTGCCAGTCCTGTCCTAGATTGCTATAGGCAATTAGGACTCGTATGTGACACCCATAGCACCAGTCTTCACGTGATTGTAGTACTAGAGAGTAAATTATTATTACACTCAATCATGTTCATGTCAAAATACCTCTGCATGAGCTCGTGTGTTAGCATATGTCGTTGAGCACTCGTTATGATATGTTTGTTTATGTGAGATTATGTGATTACCAAACGTTAGATGTTTATTTACAAAATATTGCGACGTATTGAATTCTTGAGATATTGTAGGCTATGGTAAGTATTTTCATACTATACGTAGTATGTATATTTGGGAAACTATACTTGTTTTACGGCAAGGGGTTATTATGTTTTCGATTATTTTTTTAGGCTCACTCACCCTTGTTTTTCGCCCCTCCAGGTTTTAGTAGTATAGCTTTTTGTACGACGAGGATTCTTGGCAAACGTTGGTATAGGAGAGTACATTTGATGGTATAATTCTTACACAAATTTCACTGTAGTTTACTTATGCTCTGACATCACGTGTGACTTGGGTTCGATCCCACTCACTTGCGCATTCTTGTATTTAGGCACTTTAGGTTTAAATTTATTCACATTTTCCACATCACTACACTTTATGGCTTCGTCACCTTCCTGATGCCAGCCAGCACAACTCGATTCGGAGTCTAGGTAGACATCCCGGGTCGGGGTGGGTCATTAACCCTCATCGTCTAACCCAGATCAAATCTTGGATTCTTGAACACTAGAAATGGCTCTGAAGCCGTCTTCTTCCAAATTAAACCACTGCTACACAACCAAGTTCAAGACTCCGCTATCCAAGCACCGCCTCCAGTTCCCGAAAGCCCATCCATCTTTGACCCCTAACTTAGCAGTAAAAGACCCGCCCGCGGAGCACCTGGTCGAAGTCCTAGCTCGAATTCGAGGCCACCCAGATCGAAAAGAATAGCTCGTATCGGCTTTCCAGATCAATCCTCAAAGGCAGAGTATTCAGGTTCGGGCCGATTTTGGGTAACGAGATTTCACGCTCGATTAGGTTTCTTTGTCGGAAGAAGACGACTTGGGGACGTTTTACAGCAAATTTGTCCAGTCCAGGATTGAGGGAAAATAGAGAAATCATAGTGGAAAGAAGAAGAAAGAAGGACACGGACGAAATTGTTTCGCGAACTCGTTCGCTCTCTTCGTATTAAGCTCACTCATACACTATATATACACACAACATGCATATGATATGCTTACAGATCTGAGATTAAATTAATTTCACTTCAATTTTATTGTGGGTTTTTATTTCTTCTGTCTTCTCCATCTCTCTGTTTCCTCTCTCGATCAAACTTTACAAGTACTAAAATAAGGTTTGGATTTGGTTGCAATTAAAAGAAAAAACGTATTAAGGCTTTTGGAGAAGAAATAAATTTGAGGGAAAATAGAGAAATCGGAGTGGAAAGAAGAAGAGAGAAGGATATGGCAAAATTGTTTCACAAACTCGTTCGCTCTATTTGTATTAAGCTCACTCATACACTGTATATAAAAGATATGTACACAACATACATATGACATGCACATGGTATGCTCATATATCTGAGCTCAACCCAGAAACCCAAAGCTCACACCCTCTCTTGACTTCCTCGATTCCAAATCAAAAAAATGATGTAAAGTGATGCAATGAGCTGAGAGTTTTTAGTATTTATATGTGGGTATTTTAGTCATTTTGATTTGTGCATTGCCAATATGTCCTATTTATGTCCCAAAATTAAAAAAATAGGTCATTTTTATCTATTTCCCTATAGTATAATGCATAGCTCCAAACTCCAGATCATATGTCCACTCCACAGGTTTATAACTGGGGCCATTGTGGGTTATCCTTATCTGAAACTAAGATATGGAGAATCTTTGAATAAAATTAAATAAAAATGGAAAGGGATCACTTATTTCATGGTCCCATTGAGATTCGAATTTTTTTATGCCAACATGAAGAGGCTGTTGCAGGTTTGCAGCCATGCATATATGCCAAGTAGATCGTTTCTGCCGGAATATTTTGACCGTCCAAGATTCATTGCCATTTTTGTGAAGATTTAATATTAAAATATTTTCACCAAAAATACTTCAACAATTTTAAAAATGTTGTAGGCCTAATCGACTGAACTGTAATTTAGGACTAGAGAGGGAGAGGGCCGGCGGCAAGAGAAAGAGAAGAGAGAGATGTAATTCTGAGGTGTGTGTTGTATCACCCCATTGTGCCTTTCTTTATAGTAGTAGGATAGGTTAAATCCTTACCCTAATAGGATTACAAGTCTAATAGGATAATATATAATAAATAGGATATTCCAAAATATTCCTAGATACACTAGGATTTACACAATCGCATTCCTAATCCAATAGGACAACAACACTCCCCTTGAGTGTGTAAATACTCAAACAAAACATCGCATCAGGTCTTCAGTAGTTGAGGTAGAACAACGGGCGAATGCGAGTCTCAAATTTAAAAGAAAGTATACATTGGTAGTACAACTCACAAAACCTCGCTATGGTAAAACCTAAGGTAGGCAAAAACCCATAGACTAAGGAGAAAAGTGAGAAGTATGTATAATGTCTAAAATAAACGTCAAACAGGCCGAAAGTAGTGAACTCAACGGAGTATGATCATCCCAGGATAGGTGCCTCATCAAAACCTTGTTAGGTAGCAAAAACCCAGTGGGAAAAATGCTCCTAATCGTAGGAAAAAAAGTACATTAAGATCAAGTGAGTACGCTTCGGGATACTCCCCTTAAGTTAGACATAACTTCCAAATAAGAGAACTACAAGCATTTCAACTCAGATAATTTACGCATACTGATTCCTTGGACTAGCTTCTGAAAAGTAGACTTGGGCAATGACTTGCTAAAGAGATCGGCCAGGTTGTCCTGTGAACGAATTTGCTTGACTTCAATGTTCTGATGATGTTGTTGCTAGTGAAAATAAAAGAACTTCGGCACTATGTGCTTGGTGTTGTCTCCCTTGATGTATCCCTTCGTTAACTGCTCGACACATGCTACATTGTTTTCAAAGATCGTCGTAGGAAGATCATCGACGGTAATAAGACCACTAGTGCTTCGAATATGTTCCATAATTACTCTCAACCAAAAGCACTCACACGAGGCTTCACGCAAGGTAAGAATCTCAGCATGGTTCGAAGAAGTCGCAACTAGCTTTTGCTTGGTAGACCTCCAAGATATAGCGGTGTCTCCAACAGTAAAAACATAACCTGTTTGAGAACGTGCCCTATGTAGGTCAGACAAATAACCAGCATCTGCGTAACCAACGAGGTGGGAATCGGCTTGGGGACTGAAGGGGATGGCGACTCCTCTCGAGGATTCATGGGTGTAGAACAAGCCCAAATCCGTTGTACCCTTAAGGTAGCATAAAATGTCTTTAACACTATTCTAGTGTCTGCGTGTAGGCGCATTGTTGTATCTAGCCAATAGATTAACAACGAATGAGATGTCGGGTCTAGTGTTTTGAGCCAAGTACAATAAAGCACCAATTGCACTTAGGTATGGAACTTCAGGCTCCAAAATCTCTTCCTCATCCTCCTTAAGACAGAAGGGATCTCATTTAGCATCTAGAGTCCAAACGACCATTGGAGTACTTGAAAGCTTCGCTTTATCCTCATTAAAATGTCACAACACCTTCTGGGTGCAATTCGATTGATGTACTAGGATTCCATCCAAACAATGCTCGATCTCCAGGCCAAGACAATATCAAGTTTTCCCAAGATCTTTCATCTCAAATTCCGATTTCAAGTGAACGGCAATTTCCTCAAGCTCTGCGGGAGTTCCGATGAGGTTCATGTCGTCGACATAAACTGCAACGATCGCAAATCTGGAATGTGACTTCTTGATGAACGCGCATGGGCATAGTTCGTTGTTCACATAACTCTAACTTGTTAAATATTCACTCAGACGGTTATACCACATCCGCCCGGATTGTTTCAATCCGTAGATTGATCTCCTCAATCTAATCGAGAGAGTGTTCCGTGGTCTAGAACTATTTGAACCAGTCAATGGAAGTCCTTCTGGAACTTTCATGTAGATTTTCGTATCTAGATCCCCATAGAGATACGCGGTTACCACGTCCATAAGCTGCATATTCAGTTTTTCGAAAACTACCAAACTGATAAGGTAGCAGAACGTTATGACGTCTATTACGAGGAATAAATCTCCTCGTAATCAATCCCAGGGCATTGACAGAAGCCTTGCACTGCGAGGCGCGCTTTGTATTGCACTATTTAATTCTTCTCATTACGCTTCCTTACAAAAACCCACTTGTAGCCCACGGGCTTCACATGTGGTGGAGTAGGAACCAGGGGCCTAAACACCTTATGTTTTGCAAGCGAATCGAGTTCGACCTGAATTGCTTGTTTCCAGTTTGACCAATCTGTTCTACGTCAACATTCATCAACGGAACATGGTTCAATGTCATCGCTAAGCATAATGTCGGAAGCAAAGGTATACGGGAATGCATCATCGACAATCATCTCATTCTGATTCAAAACCCCATCCAATACTGCGTAATGGATCAAAATCTCACGATTCTCGGGAGGCCGATATGTCTCGTCTAATACATCATCATAATCTAGAATAACCTCATGCGTTGGAACAGATAAGTAAGCAATGGTCGGATTCATACTAGGGTCACTAGTTTGTGCCGTTCTCTTCTTCCAGGGTTGTGAATCCTTTGAACCAGGGGGTCTGCCACGTTTCAGGGTAAGAGCAGATGATTGGCTAGCCGTCAGTGTACCTTGCGGTGTGGGAGGTGCGGCCACCCCCACCCTCGGGGATGGTTTAGCCTTCCACGGCGGTGTTACGGCGTACATTAAGTACGTACATCCCTGCAGGTACGTTTGCAGCGGTATATGTGATCTCGTCACCTTTGCTAGATCAGTAAAAGCATCCGACATGTTTTGAGCGATGCTCTGAAGATCTAGAATACATCGCACTTCAGTTTTAGACTTAGGGGTGCGGGGATCTAAATGAGACATAGTGGGAGTAATCCACGACAATTCGTGGCGATCTACAGGAAAGTTAGTGATCTTATCTCCCCCTAAAGATAGGAAGACTGTTTCATCGAAGTGACAATCCACAAAACGTGTGGTAAAGAGATCTCCTGTCAAGGGCTCTAAGTAGCGTATAATGGATGGCGAATCATAATCGACATAGATTCTCATTTTTCTCTGAGGACCCATTTTGGTACGTAGTGGCGGCGCTAGCGTATAATGAGGTTGGGTAATGGTAGGCCTCAGGCAGACCAACATAGCTGCGTGCAATATTGCGTGGCCCCAGGCAGAATTCGGCAAGTTGGTTTTCATAACCAAAGTCCGGGCTATCGTTTGAAGGCGCTTTATGAAAGCTTCTGCCAGGCCGTTTTGGGTGTGAACATGGGGTACATGATGTTTAACTTCAATCCCAATTGACATCCAATAATCGTCAAAAGTCTGTGACGTAAACTTTCCAGCATTATCCAATCGAATCGACTTGATCAGATAATCAGGGTGGTGATCTCTAAGCTTAATAATTTGTGCTAGGAGTTTCGCAAATGCAGCATTACGTGTGGACAATAAGCAGACATGTGACCATCGTGTCAATGCATCAACCAACACCATGAAGTATCTAAATGGTCCGCATGTTGGTACACTATTTCTAAAACTAAACCAAAATAACTCGTACTATTTCTGAAACTACAATAAAATAACCAATAATATTCATGAAACTGAACTAAAATAACCCATACTATTTCTGAAAGTAAACAAAATAAACACTGTTTCTGAAACTATAGCAAAATAATCCACACTATTTTTTAAACTTAAGCAAAATAATCCATACTATTTCTGAAACTACAGCAAAATAACTCACACTATTTTTGGAACTACAACAAAATAACTTATACTATTTATGGAACTACAGCAAAATAACTCACACTATTTCTGGAACTACAGCAAAATAACTCACACTATTTCTGAAACTACAACAAAATAGCCAACACTTGTTCTGAAACTAAACCAAAATAATTTACACTATTTCTAGAACTAACGCAAAATAACTCACACTATTTTTGAAACTGAACCAATAATCACTTTTGATTTGAATCCTTACCGCTCGTACCATGATACAATAACCACTTTTGATTTGTATTTGTGGCATTGTACGAGCAGTGAGGATTCATTTGGTAAAATCGTGATATTTTAATTGGATAATGGGCTTGGGTTAGGTTTCGTTAGGAATAATTATGAAAAAAATATTTTATTAAGGGTTGCCAGCACGTGTTTTTATTGTTTGTAGGGCTGGTATATAAATAGTTTTGTCCTATGGTTAAATCTCAAGCATATTTGGTTAAATAAAAGTTTATGGTAGTTTTTGGTTAACAAAAAATTGGCCCAAACCCTTTTCATTAAAGTTCCTAAACAAAAACTTATGCATTGATATATGGGTAATTAGTAAACTTTTTAGTGATTTATTGAAAAACTCGCTTTAATTAAATATGAGCTTGTACACCTACAAAAACAAGTACTCATTCATTAATTTTCATATCCCATTCAAGAGTAAATTGTAGCTATGGTCCCTTAACTTTAATTCAATTGGAGCAATGGTCTCTCAACTAAAAATCTATTACCATTGGTCCCTCAACTTATCAAAAAGTGCAGCTATGGTCCCTCAACTAAAAATCCATTACCATTGGTCCCTCAACTTTAATTCAACTGGAGAAATGGTCCCTTAACTTTAACCCAATTGTAGCAATGGTCTTTCCAATGTAACTCGTTTTGACAAAAATTTTGACATAGTTGACGAAAAGAACCATAATTATACACTTTGAAGAGTTGAGGGACCCTAATTGTATATATGGTCATTCCAATATAACTTATTTTGACAAAATTTATGAAAAGGACTATAGTTACACATTTTGATAAGTTGAGGGACCAATGGTAATGGATTTTTAGTCGAGGGACCATTGCTCCAATTTGATTAAAGTTGAGGGACCATTCGTACAATTTACTCTCCATTCAATTAAAACAAAACTTCTAGGCATTTTGCATCTCCCCTTGCACCCAAGTTCTCCGTTTTTTATATGAATTTAACATAGAATGTTGCTTGCATAAAAATAAAGATAAAGAAACAAAAACAGTAATCGAGTGCCATCTTCATTAATACGGGAAACAAACTCACCACCCATTGACATAAAAGATAGAAAGAAGAGGGAGGATAAGGCACTAAATCAATCTAATGGAGTTCACATGTGGGGCTTCTAGCAATTCAAATCCCAGATTCCAGTATTCCAATAAGCTAAATCAAAATTCAAAACAAAATAAATGTGCAGACTTGCATTATCCAACAAATTGTTCATACATGATACATTTATATGACTCAGGACTGGTTTTGATTGAAAAGGCTATCATTTGATTGTTATCGTTGTTTGTAATCATTCAACAAGGATATGAAAAATAGACACATCCGGTATAGTATTTTTTTTTTTTTTTTTGAACAAACGATATTACCTACACTAAGGGGAGATGGTGGGCTTAGCCTCACAATGGGCTAACAATAATGTGGTTCAAAATCGCCTTTGGCCAAAATAACCTAAGACCTCTCACTTACAGGTGAAGAGGAATATCACTAGACCATAGTACTAAGGCCATCTCCAACTTAAGGGGCTATGTTTTGCCCCGTCCAGAGTTATAGCCCTGCAAAAAATTATTTTTAAATGAACAGTGTCATGTCATATTTATATATCATCTCCAACTGAATGGGCTATTTTTTAACTCCCTCAATAATTTATTATTTTTAAGTTTGTTCTTTATTAGTTAATTGAATTAAACTACCATATTAAAATAAGTTTATCCAGACATATTTTAAGTTTCACTTATTGCTAAATGAATAAGGTTATCTAGACATATTTTGAGTGTCATTTGAAAAAAATATTGAAAATTTTAAATTCGGATTATTAGAAGACAGAAGAGAAAGGTGTGTATGAAAAGAGTGTTTGAGGTGAATAGAATGTGAAGAAGTGGATTAAAATGAGGTAAGATAGTATAGAAATGTGAAAAAATGTAAGAAATAGTGCAGAAATGGCTTAGGTATTTATAAGAAGAAAAAAATAGAATTTTTTTTTTTTTAATTTCGTCCTAAAAACAAAAAGGAAAACCCCCACAAACGGGCTGCCAGCGGGCTCAACATGCCCAACCCGATAGCAGAAAGGCTCTAATTTAACCTTGTGGGATCCACTTGGTTTTGGCCCAACCCTCCACTGGAGTCGGATTTTGTAAAAAAAAGGCTAAAAATTGGCCTAAGGCCTAAGTGGCACAATGAACTTTATTTTTTATGGTCCGCTTTATTGAGCAATGAAATAAAAGAGCAACCACAAAAAATGAACGAAATTCTTACATAGAATTGAGAGAGAGAGAGAGAGAGAGAGAGAGAGAGAGAGAGAGGAATACCTAGTAGGATGGTACTGGAAAAATGAACCGAGATACAGACCTCACTTCACCATTGTCGACCTACTGAAGTCTGCCAAATGTTGAGTAGGATTTAAGCCTAGACAAATAAATAAAAAACACCATACAGTCCTGCATTTTACTTTGAATCGAACCAACTATCCAGTCCAAGGTAATGCCATGCACCCTTGGACTTAGAGGGGGGTTGAGGGGGAGCGAAAGGTGTTGTCGCACAGGGTCCCAAATTTGAAGAGGCACCTAAATTTTTGTCATCTAACATCATGTAATAATATTCTATATTCAAAAATTGATTTGGTTAGCATTTTAAAACCGCATTATGCATTCTTTATAAGAATTTTTTTTTCTCTTTCTAAATATAAAAACTTGGAGTACAATGAGATATTTTGAGTGTCAATAATAACATCCTAAAAAATGATAGTTTCTTAATTTTATTATATAACAATGTTATATATTCAAGTGAAACTTTAAAGTTGAGGTTTGAAGTTTTTTTTTCTTGTTTGGTTGTTTAAGATAAAACTGCTTTTGATTATTTAGTGAATGTTGTGTTTGTAGCTCTTTTTACTTATCATTAAGGACATTTGTAAACATGCAATCAGTGAGTACTAAAGTTTGTTTTGATTTTTATTTTTATTTTTTGAACAAACGATAGTATCTACACCAAGGGGGTGTGAGAGTGGGGTAAGCCTCACAATGAGCTAACAATAATATGGTTCAAATTCGCTTTTGGTGAGAATTGAACCTAAGACCTCTCACTTACAAGTGAAAATGAATACCACTAAACCATAGTATTAAGTGGCTTTGTTTTAATTTAAGTGAATGTTTTCTAGTATCAATACATTTGTCATACTTTTTAAAAAAAGACTTAAAACTATCTTAAAGATGGCCTCTTTTACAAATTTTGCACAAGGCCCCCAAAATCGCAGAAACGGCCCTGCTTGGACTGGATATGAAATCATACAATACTCATGTTTGAAGTAAAAGGCCATAATATGTGATGGGAATGCACCACCTAAGTGAGTCTTTTGCAACAGTTTATATATTACTTCATATTAAATCTACATCAAAGGCAAAAACCACTGGGTGCATGTCACTGTCTCTACAAAAGAAACATAACAGAGACTAACCGACGCTGTCGGTACTAGAGCTAAAATCATGCACTTTTGAGCCTGCCCACAATCACTACCTGCACCTCTATCCACACTTTAGTCTAACTAACGTTAAGTGATCTTGCATTCTCTGCACCCTTGCCCAATTCCATTAGTTCTTTGAAGCATTCCCTACCAGAAGGTTCAATATCGACTTTGGGACTCTCTCCCTTTGATAAGGTCATAGTCTCAGGTGTCAGCTGTGCAGCCAATTCACCAGCAGATATTTGGCCATTATCCTTCAATCCGTCATTTCCTTGGCTTGATCGCCCGCACTTTCATCAATAACTTTATGTGGCAGAGTCAATACCAGTCTTCATATCGGCCTCCAATTCACCAACAGATATTTGGCCATCATCCTTTAATCCGTCGTTTTCCTTTGCTTTATTATCCTCACGTTCATCAATAACTTTATGCTCGCCAGCTGTGGCAGAGTCCATACCAGTCTTCATATCCGCCTCCAATTTACCAGCAGATACTTGGCCATCATCCTTCAATCTGTCACTTTCCTTGGCTTGATCACCGCCATCAATAACTTTATTCCCACCTAGTACAGAACAGTCTGCAGATTGACCATTCTACTCTGTGAGTAGTATGAAATTGCATCTGCATTATTAGGTTAACCACTAAAAGAAAACTTAAACGGAAACAAATTTTATAACGAGAATACATTCAAAATTCTTGCAATTACAGGAGCTCATTACTGTCATAATATTGTGACAAATATTCAAGAAAACCTTTTTCCATGTAGTGCAAAATGCAAAGGACATCGAAGGTTTGTCCAGAACATAACAAGAGAACTTCAGGAGTAATGATGACTAGAAGGATTGGTTGTGCTTCCCTTAATCGTCTAAAGCGGCCAAAAAGAATCGATTTTGCAAACACCATTTAACCATAAAAGACAAACACTTGTCAGAGGCACAAAGGACTAAATTTTCTATGAAGTTTACAGATATTATTTAGAGAATAAAACTTACGTATCAGAAGAAGCATCTGGTTTTAGCAGCTCCATTTCAACCTGTTGAAGAGAAAGAAAATTACGCAGGATAATTCATTAGGGAATAAGTTTAACACCAATGATCAAAATATGAATAACAAAAAAGTTCAATTTAAGACACAACACATACATCTGGCAAACCATCTCCAATCAGTTTCCAGCGCTGCTTTTTGAGGTTCATATTTTCTTCATCCCCATCAGTATACAACACCTGTGCAAGAAGTCAAACAAAAAACTATGCCTCATGCAAAGAAAATTTTGAAAGGAACCGTAACTGAAGTTATCATGGCAGATGTCAGGCTAGATGACCAGATCATGCTCCAAGTTGATGTTACAACAAAGAGTCAAATACTATAAGAGGGCCAAGGAGGTCATGTCTAGAACTCAAGGACTCTAGTATTGGGAGATCTTCAATCTAGCATTTCATCTTTGTGATACACAAAAGAAGACAGACAATATAGCATGAAGGCCATAAATCCAACTCACCAAGTGCTTCTTTTTGGCAGGGTCGTAAGAAGAAACAACACCTTCATAAAACCTGCAGAGAGAATTTTCAGGCAAGAAAATAATCATTTGGGGCTTAAAACTCGACCGTC
The DNA here is from genome assembly GCA_024362995.1 of Heteromeles arbutifolia. Classification (NCBI taxonomy): domain Eukaryota; kingdom Viridiplantae; phylum Streptophyta; class Magnoliopsida; order Rosales; family Rosaceae; genus Heteromeles; species Heteromeles arbutifolia. Next base: position 24,950,478 of record JANCRC010000012.1, read on the forward strand.
ACAGACGTTAGTCGGGCCATATAAAAAGAGAATACACAAATGGCATGAAGAATAAAGCATTAACCCAAGGGTGTTTTGAATCTTCTAGCAGCTTGGGAAGCCAGAAATTTCACCTATGGGGTACCTTTTGAAGATCAGAACTGGAAACAAAATAACACATGAAGACCTCCTGCAAGTCATGGCCAAAATACTGACTTCTTGCATTGGGTCAAGTGCAGAGATAGTGTTTCCTCAGCAAACAATACAAATCCAAAATTCAGTGCCAAAAAATTAGATTCACCATTTTTTACACCCCAAAAGGTCCTGTTGTATGACATGTATCACTATATCAACCTTCTCCTTTATTCAAGAAACAAAACCCATTCAGAATAATTTCAGTTGACAATCCTAAATTACCATTAAAATATAATTTGCAATCCCTTTTTTCATTTTGGAAGAATCCAACATAACTTGATCCAAGCATTGCCTCATAATCCATCACTGATGCATATACTGCATTTTCAAGCCATGCCCACAATTTCACCAAAATGTAAAATGCCACCCAATTGCCTTTCTCTGTATTATTCCCGGACTGGGTTTCACACCTACTAAAGAGTTCACATCAATTTTTATCTTATGTTAACTGTAAATTCATCTTGTATAAAATTTCACAGCTGAGCCCTCACATGGTTCTGCAAAAGCCTAACTAGAGTATCTATAAAACTAAAAACAAAATGGCGAGTTCCCTCTTGAGCTAAGCATACCCAATTATAATATGCACAAGCATAATTCATCAGTGTCGACCCGAATCCACTAAATGTCATGGATCCTTATAATTATAGTAAAATATTCTTTGATACGCAATGTTTCCAAGTCCTAAACGCAGTACTGATCAATAAAAACTATCAAACATAGAAACACGAAAACCACTGACGGTATAAGATGCAAGTAAATATTGACTAATTAAAAATATATCATGTCATTTTTATCATCAGTTCTGCAATACTCACTTTTTTATCCTGTGGCCACCAAACCTTTATTCTTCTGTCAACCAACCGTTCACAAAAATCAGGCATTTGAGAGGCCTAGATTGGAAAAGTTAAATTTACAATAATTAAAAACAAAAAATTATAAAATATATCAGTAAATGAATAGATCAACGAGGATACATGTTAACTTTGGAGGATACCCAAGTTCAAAAAGTACACCATGGTCCCAAATCCAATGTGAGCTCCTTAAGATATTAAATCTCCAGTTGAAAATTGAAACCTACAGAGGCTGCCCCTACCTCACTGTTTCTGCTCTTTTAAAGGCCCATTAAAGGAGTAAGAAATGCGGAATAATAATATAAGATGCAACACCTTATTCCAATGCATCGGCCTTGCTATTAGTTTAATACTTTCTTTATCATCAACGAAAAGAAAGCATGGATCATCAATATAGTGCCACTACTTAACTCAAATACCCCAGATTTCAGAACTTTATTGTTGGACAGAATACTACTAATCCATTATTGTTGGACTGAATATTCGGACATACAAAGATCAAATTGAACAGAAACAGCATTTTATTTGAGAACACATTTTATGTATGAGTCATTGAGAACACCTTTTACATTTTAATCACTGAGATTTTACTCGGTTTATATCATGTGTAATCCAATAACAGTGTTAATATTGTTCTGCACTACTTCATCTACAAGACGATGCTAATAGGGTCATCTAGATTGAAATAATAAAGTTGGGGCCAATACAGTATACAGCCAACCTATATACTCGGAAAATGGTCCAAAGTGATAAAGGGTAATAGTTGAGTTGAATGACCAAAGAGAAAAAACAATAACAAAGGTATACCTTTTTTTCAAAAGAGAAAAAAATATAAGTATGATTTAGCACCAAAGCATAACTAAGTAGACTTTAAACTGCAAATGAAGTTAAGAATCCTTACCTCTTCCTTTTCAAGGATTTGCTTCCTCATGAGAACCACTTTAGGGGTTCCTTCATTATCTTTATTCATTTTTTTGGCAGACTTGGAAATCTTTTGCAAAAGTGGACAATTGCAGATGGGAGACCCGGCCAAATAATAGAAGACAAGTAAAAGTCATTACAGGTGACAACTTAAAATTTCAATATCTATTCATTTTTGCATAATTGTCAGAGAAAGTACCTTGCTACCAGATGCTTCAGTACTCTCCTTTCCAGAAGTACTATTCCCCTTATATTTATTAATACCCCGACGGACGGATGATTGATCAGTGGTACTCTTCATTTCTACGTCCAAAGACGAGTGTTGATGTGATTTTTTATCAGGATCAATAGGAACTTCAGATTCCTTATCTGTGACCACATTTACAAAAGAAAGAGTGCAGCCCCCATTTGTTTTTTCAGCAAGTCTAATATCTCTAAGCTGCTCCCGTAGTCTTTTTCCTATGTTAACAGTCCCCTTATATTTCTTTCTCAGCTTGGGATTTTCTTCTTGTGGAGTTCTCTCCTCAACTTGAGCAATTGAGAGCTCTTGCTTCACAGCTGAAAAGGAACTAGGATTAGCAGCATGGTCTGCTACAACTTTCTTCTTCGGCCTGCCCTTTCTGTGTTGGGATCCACCAAGAGGGTTGTTCGGAAGAAACCGAAAAGCTCCGATATCCCTTTCAGTTTTAGGTTGGGAACCAGGTGGCTCCCTAGCACTTTGAAGCATCAAGGGCACATCAGTTTTTGCACAAAGACAATCTTTTGTACGTGAAGGATTAGACCCCCTGTAATCAGACTTACTGCTGGAAGATGGTTTCTGAGTTTTTCTCCCACAACTTATCCAAGAATGGTCATAGCCTTCTGCCGGGTTCATTAAAGAATTTGGCTTCCTGCCTCTCTTTTTGGCAGCTGGGGATGGCTCAATTTCTGATTTAAGAATGTTCAGAGAGAGTGAATTGTTGGGTTGAGCATTGTCATACCCTTCCTTTGGATCCTTAAAAAAGTTTGACTTCTGGACTCTCTTCTTGAGAGGCGAGCATGGCTCAGTTGCTGATTTGACAGCTTTTGAAGAGGAGTTGTCCGGTTTAGCACTATCTCTTTCATCAATAACCTTGGAGGGTTTAGTCTGATGGCAATGCTGTAATCTTGCAGTAGAATTTTTGTGTCTGACGTATTCATCCCCAGTAGAAGCAGCTACAGTCTTTTCAACTTCTCTAGGACAATCAGCACTGGGCTTAGGCCCCTCGGTCACCTGGATAATGAAGAAATCTTCTTAGACGGGTGTAATATCAAATGAAAAAAAAAAACAAAAAAAAAAAAAAGGAACAAAAGAGGAGAGGAATGGACATAACAGTAACATACATGAGCAAATCATTCAGAACTTCCTACTAATTCACATACAAGCACACATGCACAAAGACTTATGTCATTAGCCAGATCAAACAACTTTCCTCCCAATAATTTTTCCTGACATGCCATGCAATTTAAGCAAAGCAATGCTATTCCAATTTCTCTAACAATCTCTACATAGAATGTAGCATAGCTAGGTACACAAAAAGAGGGGGAATGGACTTGTTATTAATTTTTCCCCAATGTCTTGTTGATTTCATAAATCTGGGGTACTGGCTGGCATCTTCAATTCAGTGTAATCCTATACATCCACATTAGTCTCTTATTTATTATTGTCATACAGAACATTTTTAACACTACTCAAACAGCAGACACCATTGTGCACGAAAAAGAATATGGATACTGAACACTGGGAGACAACAGGCCTTCCCATTGGAAAGAATTTGATGCTATGATTACCACAGAGAGAGAGAGAGAGAGGGAGGGAGGGACAGATTTTGTTCTTCTCTTAGTTAGCAAGAGAAGTTCTGCTTTCAATTCGCCGAAAGAAAACAAAAAAAAAAAAAAACAAAACAAATCTAGATGCCGGTATTGAATAACTTCCACTAAACAGGCAAGTTTGTAGACAATATCACCAGTTTGGCTTACCAGATTCTTCGCAGAATCATTGACTTGATTATGTTTGACAGCATCAGATCCATTCTGGCACACAGAAGCCACTATTTGAGTGTAATCGTCCAAAGCGACGTCCATGGACTTCACTGCTTCCACAAGATAAGGTTTAAGCTTAGGTGAAGAATTGTCTATAACTTTCTCCCCCAATTTCCAAGAAAAAGGTGAAACGGTCTGAAACAGTAACAGGCCTCTTATACAAAGAAGAATGAATTATAACAAAATAAATTAAAAATACATAAAAAGAAAAGAACAAAACAAACAAAACAAGATGTAAAGGAGGAGATTATGACCTGATTTTCCTTTCTAACACTAGATAGAAGAGCTTTGAGAAGATCCACAGGAATTTCTTCACTTTCATCTAAAACCATGGTCATAATAGTTTCCATGGCTGAAAATACAGAATGCGGATGACTGAACCTTAACAGCAAGAAGGAGAAGCCATAAGTAGTTAATCATTTGCAAGAAATACATGAACTTCTATATTTGAGATAGAAGACAAAGCTTCAAGTTATCATTAAAATCAATACACACCACACACAGAGAGATTGTCTATTCTATAACTTACTGTTTATATGAATAAGTTATAAGGAAAATAATAACTTGAACCCCACAGATACAATGACTGTCTATTTTTTAACTTCGTAAACTTGCTCTCTCATTAGGACTAAACAAAGAAGACCCTGTTTATTTCCTCCACAATCATGTCTTTTGGGAAAAGATTCAGGTGAGAATACTCAGCAATATTATTTAATTTTTCTCTCTCACTTTGAAAATTTGGTGTAGATTCCATCTGTTTTGATGGTGTGGGTTTGGCGTGAAAAGTAAAAACGGCTATTCTTTGCTAGCAGGTTTGGGTTGAGGGAAACAAGGCGGCTCTGGGATAAAGTTCAGTTTTGGGCTCTTTGGACTTCTGTCTCTAAGGGTTTAGGATTATTTCTTTCTCTTATATTTGGTGGGACTGGAAGTCTGTGGTGCTATAGGTTTTTTAGACTGGTTTTAGGCTGGTTCTGTTTCTCTCCTGCTTTTTTTTTTTCCCTTTTAGTGGTCTTCTTGGCCACTTTCTTTTGCCCTTTGTTTTCTAGTCAGATGAGAGGAATAGGTTCAAAATGGACCTTTGAGGGCAGAATATCTACAAGAGAAATTGTGAAGATGACGATCTGATGAGTGAAATTGTCTAAATTCATTACACAAACGAATTCTATGAATAAAGTTTTCAGTTGTATGTTTTTTTCTTATTCCCTCTTCTTGGAGTGCAGATAGGAAACCCTACATATCTCTGCCTCAAACTCTTAAGAATTTCAAGTATGAATAAATTTTCCAAGAAAAAGAAAGTGGATTATTCACTCTCAAATTCAGTGCAAACCATACACTCTGAAGAAACAAACTCATCAATACTTTGTAGATGCATAAAACATTTTTCACTCTCGATAACTATGATTAGTTAACAGTGTTTTGAAGAAAAGTAAACCCGGTATTGAGTGAAAATTCTGCCCCACTTCAGAATAGCACGCTCGTGATACAAACATATATAGTCAAGAAACCTCTACAATTCCATGCAAACACTTGCCTAACTATTAAGAAGAAATGGAGCAGTACAGTTTTACTCATGCCATGCACAATACATAAATTTGTGACAAGAAAATTCCTATGCTCATGATACTCATTCCATGCTCATGATACAAACAAATTTCATATTTCAATTCAACGACAAATCACTTTCCGCACAGAACCGAGCGCAATGGTGTTCTAGGATTCATATAGCCAACCCCACTTAGTGGGATAAGGCTTTGTTGTTGTTGTATCGACAAATCACTTTCCAGCAAAGAACCATCAGAAGTCAAAAAGTAATAAACAGCATGAATAAAGCTCTTACTGGGTTATTTTAAGGAAATGTTGGAACATCTCAAGAATTAATGCACTGCAACCAAGGTCCAGCATCAGCAAGCTTGACCTAACCTTTGCAACAATATGAAGAATAGATACTGCCTTTCTATAAAAGGGACCGGAAACATATGAAAGCTTCTCAAAAGCTGCTACAGTCAGCTGAAAGATTTCCTGTTCAACCAATAAATGAGAAATGAAGTCCTAAGAGCCCATAAAATTAAAATATAAGCATTGGAGGATGCAAGATGTAGGACTTCAAAATGATTAATGATTACTTCAGATCCTAGACAGTTTACTGGAGCTGTTATACCTGCATCCATTCATCGTTGTATGGAGGAACCGGTGCTGTTATTCTCGTAAGCTCAATAATGCAAGAAGCAACATATAGCTTCACATCCATATCTGAGTGCCTAAACAGCTCATCAGAAATTAATGCCTTCATTATTGGTAGAAGTGCATCTTGCATGGATCTGTGTGGTGCTTGCTCAACATTTGACAACAAACCCTCAGCTTCCTAAAATACAAAAAGAAACAGAGGATCTCAGGTTTTCGCAATCTTTAAAGACCTAAAGAAAAAAAAAGTGAGATATAAGCTATAGCTATGCTTAACACAGCTTGAAACATTGTGTATCGCAACAGATTAGAATTTCTGATGAGTATCAATAAAACAAATTCAGAGAGATAGTTTTAACGAACTACGCAACTAATGAGAACAAATCATAAATAGATTTATGCATATCATCAAGACAGAACAATCAACTACTGCATTTGTAATCATCTAGTAACATCCGTGAAAGAGCAAGGTGAACAAGAGCCTGGTATTTGCATCTAATATGATGCTTGAACCACCACAAGAATCAGCAATATCACTATAGTAACATCCTTAGCTACGAGCCATTATCCATGTAAAGAAACCACTTCCATCTTCCAGTTCTCACTGGCTATTTCTTGGCCAGCATTTCCCTTTCTAGAGAAAATAGGAGTCCAAGAAATAAGCCATATGTGAGCAATGTGATTTAATGCAGACGAAAATACTAAAGAGCAATACCAACTGAATGGCATCGAAAATCAACTTTATCTAATTTAAGCAAATGATAGTCCCAAGCCATAGTTGTTGGAAGTAGGGGAAAAGTGTATATCGAGTTCAAAACAGGTTAAACGCCTCTCACACGCAAGCCAGTCCAAAACAGGGCAGCCTACTGCGACAGTTTCCAGGGAGACGGCTTTCACAGCTTGAACCCGACAACCACTAGGTCACATGGCCAAGCCAAATTGATGCTCTAAGATAAACACTCAATGGAGGTGAGTCTAATTACCCAAAATATGTAGGGCCTTGTGAAACTAAAGAGACAAAAAAAAAATCACAGATAATCATGTTTAAGACCAGACGAACAAACAGGCTCTAACAATGAGGAAAGATCGTCAATGAGTTTAAGCCTTTGGAACTATACCCTTATCAAGTAAACAAGCATGCTTTGCAATTGGACCTATCAATATCTAAGTATGATTGTATTTAAGCATCATGCTGAAGGTTCAACAACCTGCACCCCAAGCGCACGCGCGCACACACACAACATCTTTTAACAAGCAACAGTATACATTCAATGTCTTTTGATAAGCAACAATGTGAATCAAATATTGAAATATGAAAAATCATAGCCAACAAACAGCTCACATCTGGTTTAATGTATAATTGTCAAGCCATTCAACACATACACACACATCACCTTTTAATAAGCAACAGTATACATCAAAACATTAAAAAATCGTATGCTAGGAAACAGCTCACAATCGGTCATAATCCATAAGCTAATCAGCTAATTAAACATTACATACAAAAATTGGGAAATAAAAGTCATCTGTTCATTTAAAACACAATACTGACTGGAGCAAACAAACATCAACAAGAAACCGAAACAACATTAAAAGGCCAGAATTTTTGGTAAAAATTCGGCAAAAATAAGCCCCCATTTAAGCCCGACTCCAAGGAATTCAGAAAATGATGATCAACCCATCTCAAGCCATCACTCATTTGTATTCTAATGTTTTCAATTAGCACAAAAGAAACCCAAATACACACACAGAAACCTATAACACACCAACAATCGCTAATTCAACAAAATGATGATCAACCCACTTCAGCATTTCGGTGAATTCATCAAACCCAACAAAGAAAATGAGCTCAGTAAACATGCATATGAACATGTATGTTTGTCTAAACAATAAAATACAACAGAGAGAGAGGGTATAAGGGCGGCATTACGCCAAGGATTTTGAGAAGCTCGTCGGTAGCAAAGGGAGGGTTGAGGAGAGTATTTCCAGCCTCCTTGAGCTGCTGCTCCACCTCTTTCTCAGAGGAACAAGACATTGCGACAACACCCCAGAATTACAGTGGAAGCTGAAAGACCATTAATCTATATCTCCCCAAAAACCATAAGGAGACAAAGATACCAACTCAGAAAACAAACAATCAAGTTTTAGGGATTTAAGCCCATGTGTTGGGCATGCAAATACAAGGTACAAATGGGGGCTGTTCCGCTTCTCTCTCTCTCTCTCTCTCTCTCTCTCTACAGTTTACTGTACTGGGTTTTTTTCGGTATTGCCTCTCACGCTCAAGATTTTAAAAGTCGCTAGGCGCTAGACGGGCGGCGAGTCGGGGCCTAACGCCTAGGCGGCTAGACGGGATCTAGACGAATTAGGCGGATTTAAGTAAATCAATCATATTTCGTGTAAATAAATGTCTGCTTATACTTGAAATATATATAATTTCGTCATAAACTACAAAATAGAATGCATATATATTATGAAGTATTGGAACATAATGAAAACATGTGAAATAAGGATATAATGTATGTTCATTTAAGTATGCAACAAGTCTCTTACAATTTTTAGAAAAAAAACAAAATGCAAAATGAAAGTTATTTATTTTCTGTTTAAGTGAGTTGCGACCTAGGCGAGTGTTTAGGCGGGTCTAGGCGGTCTAGGCGGGTACCTATGTGGTCTAGGCGCCCTTAGCATTAATCGGAACGGTGACCAGCCGCCTATCGCCTAGGTGACGCTAGGCGGGGATTTATAGAACAGTGCTCACGCCATCTGAATGTGCATATTGGCGCTTTAATGCTCGTTCTTTGATTGCTGGCCCAAAGGAAAAGAGTGCCATTTTTGGCCAAATTACAACTTTGCCCTTGTAATGTTTGAATTTGGAGGGGCAATGGTGTATGATATTTTGCTTGTATTGCATGGGCTAATAAAATTCTTGTAGCACCAATTTTAAGTGAAACTAGATAAAATGCCTCCGTGTTGCTGGGGGACTTGAATGCACGAATCTTAACCACATGAATTAAGCACATGTAACTTGAAAAAAAATTCAACATAATCATGAACGAAAAAAAAAAAAAAAGATAGATGAGTGAATGGTGTCGGTAAGATAAGTAGTTCCGCTTTTACATACATTCAACCAAGTTGATTACAAAAGATATGACTGGAAAAAATGCCCTGTTTCCTAACAAACAAGAGCAACAAGCATTTAACACATATATTGGCCTTGAAGTTAAGATGGCAAAATATATGTTCTGCAGGCTAGCCTAGATCCCACCGAAAACCCCCCCAAAAAAAATGCAAAACTTCTTCATCCAACGGAACTTGTTCTTTCAGCAAATTACTACGATTTTCAGGTGAATGGATAGTGTGAACCACCAATTTGTTTCGGTTTGCACCCTTACCATAAACACTCAAACCCATCCTTGTTTTTTCTATTTTCACTGCTTTCTTTGTATTGGGTCCTGGGGTAGTTTCTCTATATATCTTTTTCATTCCTCGATTCTTTTCATTGTTTCGAGCTTTAATCAGTTCTTTTAAATTTTTAACCAAAATTCCTCCTAGAATTTGTTGTTCGCTTCGATCAATCTCTTTCACCATTTTATCTACCCTGAATCACAAATTAAATATAGCGTCAATATTTATGTTTTTTAGAAAAATCTGTTTAGCTTGTAGGTCTTAGAATAACATAGTTAAAAATTTTAAAAATTTAAATATGGAAATTGTGATTTTTTTTTGGAAATATGTCTGGTTTGTTGAGAGATTGCAGTTGTTAACAGCACTTATTAAAGCACTTCAGGGAGGATGAGACAATTGACTACCAGAAAAATCTAACGAAAATACCAACCAACCAAAGTAACTGACCTTCAAAGAATGATTTGGAAAAGTTAGAACGCAATAAAGAAAGGAAGCAACCAACAAAAAACATATAAAACGCCTAATAACATTTGATAAACAATTAAGAACACTGGGTTAAATAAGAATCACAGAGACACCAAGAGACTTTCAAACAATAACAAAATTGCATAGACAAAATTTAAATCAAAAAAAAAAAAAAAAAAAAAACTATCAGACCTCTGGACAATCAGAGGTCACAAAGATAACCAAGAATGAGAAACAAAGCATAGAACAAACATATAATATAAGCCGAAAAAAAACCAGTCATTTTAAAAATTATAAACTCGCATTGTTTGAAATGGAAAGCTTGGGGAAACAACGTATTGAAGTTCAGGACATACCAAAGGCTTGATTGAAACGTAATGGCTCAGAACCCCTTCATTAAAGACAGCAGGAAGAGCATATTATGATTCTATGATGTGAGCCCGATCTAAACTGCAAAAAAGCAGTGAGACTACGATTAAGAATTCGAAGGGCAAACAAACAGATACAATAAAAGTAAGTTAAATTGTGACGGTATAACGGACTCAATCTGTGAAACTGCACGAAATAAAGGGTAAGTCTCAGAACATTAAACATAAAAACTAAAACACCCCCATCTCTCTGCAAATCTTACAAATAAAATCGTAAACGCAATCCTTTGAAATCCAAACAGACCTAATTTTGAAACCGTTTCTCTCGGACACCCCATACCATAGAAAATGCACCCTATACCCCAAACATAATGCTCAGTGGCCAGATAGCAATCTGTGCAGGTTGATCAAGATGTCACTAATTAGTTTTTGCCAACAGATGGTTAACCATTTTGCCTTTTTTTTTTTTTTTTTTGCAGAAAGTGGACCATGTTTAACTTTAAAAGACGATCTCTATTTTGCCTAGACAGATTGCATCACCAATGCCTTGCCACACATTCACAAAAATGAGCAGTGTCGATTGACAAAATGGGCAGACCTGAATGGTACTAACCGAAGCACAACAATCCTCCAAAGGAAAACAAACAACGAAATGACTTCAAGAAAAATCTGTATCATGTATTCAACGAAGCAGCCTAAGTTGGAAAAGAGTAAAATTTAAATTGAAAAACAATAATTTAACAAAGACAAATTTAAAAACAAAAAACCATTAGAATCTTTACAGAAATCAACAAAAATGGCTGCAAGTTAAAATTCTTAAAGTTGATATATGGCTATAAATTTCCCTAATGTTTATAATAATCAGTGAAAACAAAATTGGTTACATCAGTTAAGAATACACCAAAGCTTAATACACTGTTATAACATGTTGCAACCATTACTGCATGTATATAGAGACACACATCTGAGATGGGAAAAAACCCCCAAAAAAAAAAAAACACATTTTGAAAATGCAGCAAAATAAATATATAAAAGCAAATGAGTGCTGCCTCACTTATCTAAAATGAAATGAAAGGCTATACTGAAATGAAAGCCCACCAGGTGCAAATAGAAATAAACTATATGGCTGGGCCTTGTACATGGTTAGATCCTTGGTCTCTAGGAATTATGCTAAAAGGAAGACTAATCAAATGATTACGCTTAGAACTATAACGTTGTTTCAATTTTTAAAAATTGTTAACTGATTGAAAAACCACACCATTTAAAGAATCAGTGGAGATCAGAATAAAAATAAAATACTACAGAGGTAAATGAACAGCCATTAATATAATTTTTTTTCTCAGCATGCCAACAACAATCAGAAAAAGAAAAGGAGAAAATATATGGGATAAATGTAAAGTCTATTTGAAAAGTTCAATATATTTGTTTGTCGAACTCAGTGATCAACCTTCACACTCATGCTTTTCAAAAAGAAAAGAAAACGAAGAACTAAAATCATTGACAATTCCAAGCAATATAGCAGCTATTATTAAGATCCAAAACGAATTCTGGAAAGTATGGGGACCAAAGACTATTAGAAGTTGGAAAGATATGCCGATGCAACAGTTTGAGAACACAGTTTGGGAAACTTTGGGTAAGAAATATGCTCGCAAGGAAAACCGACAATGGGTGAGTATGAATCTCAAAACCGGTTTATGTTTAAATTACTGAATTAGTTCTTGTAAAGAAAATTAGTCTTTTAACATGCTCTTTTCTAAATTTTAAAAAGGATCATAATTTTGTAAATAAATTCAATTCCCAAATTGAAATTGCAGTGTGAGCAAGCCACAGTTGATCGCATGGTTTTTTATCATAGCCATAATTAGACTAATGTGATTTATACTTAGAGACTAATGTTTTTTTTTCACATGGTTTTTTCTGTCAAAATTTATAGAAATATGAAAACAATCATCACTAATTTCAAAACCTGCATTAACCAAAATTAAAAGGAAATGGACACCATGAGTGCTTGCAAGATGAGAGAAGGGAAACAAAAAGGAAATGGTGCATTTGAACAGAATGATGATAATTTAAAACTTTAGGTATGAAAATGCTTAATTTTCATGTGTTAAATGAATAAGGATATCTTAAAACTTTAACTGGAATGACCAGGATGTTTTAAAACCTGTTAAAAAAAAAAGAATCACACAGACATAATTGAAAAAAAAAAAAAAAAAAAAAAACCCATCCAACATCTGGATAATCAAAGGGTCACAGAGAGAAGAAGAAAAAAAAAAACAAAGCAGAAACCAAACGAATAACACAAGGCGATCAAACTGAACAATAAATAAAAAATTCATAAAGTCGCATTGTCTGAAACGGAAAGCACCGGAAAAGAAAATTACATTTGTTAAAACAGTGGACTTATAAAGCTGGTTTATTTTTCCTTCAGGTTAATAGAGTGGTACCTGCAGAACTCGAAGTTAACATGCACTGTGAGGCTTGTGCAAAGCAACTCAAGAAAGAGATATTCAAATTAAACTCCATTACCAATGCAGAATGTGAGACACTTCTGCAGATTTGTTTTGGTTTTAGTGTAGTTCAGCACTGCAGGTTCAAGTTTGTTTTAAAAAACTGCTAAGAATTTTTCCTACGATATTTTATATTTCCCCTTCGTTGTTTGTAGCAATGCTTGATTTTGTCATAACTCCACCCTAAACCTAAAGTGCACTGTGGTTCCATGAGACAAAGTATGTAATAGTATCAGAAACTTACCAGTTAACCATATAATAATCTAATGCGATCCTAAAATGATGTAATCGTGGACAAAAGTAAAATTTCATCACAGAACACATAAACATAGGATGCAATCTTGTAAGTCCTACTATCTTAATATTTTTTTTAAATGAAGAATTACTATATGCCTTCTATAATTAGAGAAAATAAAAACCAGTTGCTTCTAAATTTTGGTCTCCCATTGTATAGGGAGATAAATTTGGCTCCTTTCTTTCCTAAGCATGGTCTTTTATAAGTATCATTTGATTGAGGGAGGTGCAAATGATTTTATTTAAATCTAGTCAATGGAGATGCTTCCTATAAATTTGCTTTTTTGAGAAGAAACAAACATTTTATAAAAGAAAAGAGAAATACACAGAAGTGAATAAGAAATCCACCATTTACAAGAAACAAGAAAAACTCTCAGTAGAATTTGGCTACAGCAACAAAAGCTAGACCTAACTCACTTTACTGTTGCTAACAAATCCCACAGTAGTTGAGAAAGAGAGTAATTATTAAAATCATTTGAGACTGAAGCCCATAGGGCTGCCCAATATTTTACTCTTCCCCAAAATACTTCTACCCCCACACCAGTATAATCCTCAAAAATTCTTTTGTTACGCTCCAGCCAAATGTTCCAAAAAACTGCCGAGACCAGACAACCCCACAAAGCTTTAGCTTTCCTCCCAATTCCTAGGGCCTCAAACTTGGTGCTTAGAAGCTCGAAGCAAGCCTTTGGAATGACCCAACTAGCTCTAACCTCCTGAAACAGTTTCCACCACAGTTGAATCGTGTAAGAACAATGGAGAAAAATGTGGTTTACACTCTCCTCCTTAGCTTTGCACAAACTGCACCAATGTGGGGATAAGCAGATAAAAGGGCTTCTCCTTTGAATTTGGTCACAAGTGTTGAGCTTCCCTTTGGCCACCAGCCAGACAAGAATTTTGACCTTCGGAGGAACTTTTGATTTCCAAATCTGTGAATAGGGTGGAAAATATTGCACAATCCCATTGTTACTCAAGAAGGAACGATAGGATTTGCATGTGAACAATCCTGATGCTTCCAGTTTCCACCTTCTGTTATCCGTTCTTGATTGAGACAAGCGAACCTCTTCCACTTTCTGTAATAATCTAGCCGCCTCTTCTATCTCCACCTCATTCAAATTTCTCCTAAAATCAAAATTCCAACTCAAAGAATTGGTAGAAAGATCCGCAAAACTTGAAATGTTCTGATTGTGCATCCTCGATAGCAAGAATAATCTAGGAAATTGTTCTTTCAATGGTCCTCCTTCTAACCACCCATCCTCCCAAAACCTCACCCTCTCCCCGTTGCCCACCTCAAACTTACAGCAATGAAGAAACAAATGGGAACTACTCGAAATATCTTTCCATGGGCTACGGCTTGAACCCCTCATCGGAGGAAATGTGTTCCATCCGATATTCTGTAGCCCATACTTGCTTCTTATCACCTTGTGCCAGAGAAAATGAGGTTCCTTTGGGAATCTCCACAACCACTTAGCAAGTAATGCTTCGTTCCGATTCCTCAAATTCCTTTTTACATAGCTTTAATTACCTGAAATCGATAAAAATGTTTAACAGAGACAAAGGCATGTATTTATTGTGCTAAAAATAGCTTGTAGTTTGTCATTTGGGAGAGTTTTTTTTTTTAAGTTTTTTTTTTTTCCCACAACTCTAAGTTCATTTGCTACAGCATCCCTGCTCCCCCAGCCGTAAAAATAACCTTACAAACAATATTAAGCAGCACTATTTAAGAATCTAAAAACAGCCCAAATTAACTACACAGACAGGACAGACACCGAAACATGGAGACATGCAACACAAAACCTGTAATTAGATCCCAATCACAAAATGGCAAGACAAAATTCCTAATCTAACTATCCCTATACTAATAGCCCATCCAAGCAAATACAATTCTAATGGGATTTAGAACAAATAAACCAATCATCCAATTCGAATGGCGTTTGGAACAAATACACCAACGATTCAATTCGAACTGGGTTTGTTACAAATACATGCTAATTAAGTTATTGAAACGGGGTTTGTTACAAATACATGCTAAGTTATCTCAAGCTTTGCATAAATAGAGAGATACAGATACATGCACAAAATAGAAAGAAGCCTAGTTCCATTCTAAGGTAAAACGACCAAATGGATGCTTAGTTATCCCAACATTGACATAAAAGGACAGATACAGATACGCACACTAAATAGAAAGAAACTCAGTTCCAATATAAGCTCAAACAACAAAAATTGAATTATATATTTAAAATCTAAGCATGAAAGCTTCGCAAATATAAATAAAAAAAGGTAGATAGCTAAATAGGCTTTGAACAAAAATGATGGTGTATAATTATATACCTCAAAACGGCATGGAACCAACTTCTTCCTCAAACGATCCAAATTTCTGTAATCTGCAAAGAGAGTAGATCTATTAGCAACTTAGACACTTTCAAATTTAAAGAGGAAATCTAAAAAAAATTTGCTAAATGACCAAAATATATGGAAGAGCAACGAAAATGATATCCATTGAAATTGCAACTCCCCTATTGACCGAATGAAAATAGAACATCAAAATGAGATTCTGTTTACTAATCCAATTTGGTGTCTTAGGAAGAATTTCAGCATTCAGTCAATTAAATGTGTTCAATGCCATTTCTTCCCAGTGGAAATTCCATATAACAATGTAAAAGCCACATTCTGCAATTTAAGCTAAGTAAAGTAAAACCCTCAATTAAACCCCAACTACAAAACTGAATTAAACAATTAAACTCCAAATTAAACTATTAATAAAACCCAAATTAAATCAGCAATCAGGAAAGATAAAAATACACCTATTTAAAGCATTGCATAACTGAGAAAGCTATATTTCTAAGAAAGATTAAAACCTTTTTACAAAATACACCTACTGAAAAGCCTCACATTTTTAAAGACTGGAAGTTTTTGCTCAAATTTTGTTTCCTACATCTGTTTAAAGTTCATTTTCTCTCTCTGTTTTACAACTCTACTCACACATATTTACAACATATTTACAACTCTTTTGCAAGAATCACATACTTGACAAAAATTCAAACCCATAAATCCGAAATTAGCAAAGTTATTTTTTACCCCCCAAAGACATTCCAAGTCTTAATGGTTACATTCATTAGCAAAGAAATACATGATATTTCAACTCTACCATGATATTTCAACCAAATGCTATATTTTACTGTAACTCACAGATGTAATACATTCTCAACACATTCAATACCTTTTGTGCTTCTGCCTTAAGCAAGCCTTGTTTATCAAGCGCATGAAACCTGCAACAGTGTCCGTCCACATCTCAGATTACAGGAACCCGTTGCACTTAAGTCACACATAAATTCGCATTCAAATCATAGAAGTAAACAACATTGTAAAGCACTATCATTCATCACAAAAATCATATCTTTGTTATCCCAATTAATCGAAATCTGAAACCCAATTTACAAATGTTGCTGCTTTTTCCTCCTCCTCCAAATTTTCTCAGCAAAATAGTAAATACAACAATTCCACATCCAAAACAAATTCAACTTTTTTCTCTTAATTCACAACTAAAATAACAATTCAACAAAAGTATAAAAATTTCCAAAACCCACGATCCAAACTGCAGAAATCTTCTATGTTTTTCATTTCCCAGAAACTGCACCATCTATTAACAGATATCAACAAAAAAAAAAACGAACCGGTGATGGGAACAGTAATGGCATACAACTCACAATGACTTCAATACATTCGGATATAAAGGCAAATTAAACTTGTTCAAGCTTGTCATAAAGAACTGAGTGAATAGAAAGTTAAATTGTGTGTTGAACAATGTACCTAAAATGTATGGATCAATTTTCTATTTAAGGTCAATATATTAGTTGATTATTATGGCCATCTATTCTTAGACCAAGATTTGCAAGGGATTACATGTAATCTTCCAGATCACTAACATGATTTACCCTCCATCTAATTATTTTCCAATCCCATTACAAATTCAAAAACTGAGTCATTTCATCAAGAGAGATGAAAAATATATATTCCTCAAACTCTTCTCTATCCCTTTTAGTAATAATAAATTTAAAACAAAAACATATTAAAAATTGATGGACTGGCACAAACTAAATACTTTAAAATCCCTAACGACCATGGAATCATTTGTCAGTTTGAACCAAATGCATGCAAATTACAATTTTTCTTTTTTGGTAAATAATACCAACCACATTCTATCATTACCAGATTCATAGTGCTTTGATTAACTTTATGGGGAGTAGAATCTCAATTCAAGCTAAGTAAAGCAAAACCCTCAATTAAACCCCAACTACAAACCCAAATTAAACCTTCAATTAAACTCTTAATAAAAGCCAAATTAAATCAGCAATCAGGAAAGATAAAAATACACCCATTCAAAGTATTGCATAACTGAAAAAACTATATTTATGAGAAAGATTAAAACCTTTTTACAAAAGACACCTACTGAAAAAGCTCACATTTGTAAAGACTGGAAGTTTATGCTCCAATATAAGCTAAAACGATAAAAATTGAATTATATATTTAAAATGCTCCAATATAAGCTAAAACGATAAAAATTGAATTATATATTTAAAATCCAAGCATGAAAGCTTCACAAATATAAATTTAAAAAGGTAGATAGTTAAATAGACTTTGGACAAAAATGATGGCGCATAATTATATACCTCAAAACGGTATTGAACCAACTTCTTCCTCGAACGATCCAAATTTCTAAAATCTACAAACAAAGTAGATCCGTTAGCAACTTAGAGACTTTCAAATTTAAAGAGCAAATGTAAAGAAATTTTAGCTAAATGACCAAAGACAGACCAAAAAACAAAAAAAAATTTACATATATTTTGAATCCAGCACAGGAACACAAAATTGTTCATCACATTACATCATATAATCAAACATCCCTCTATATTTAAAAGCTTGCAGTGCCAATTATTTCATTTCTCCTCCTCCATTCTCTCAAGCAAATGAGTCCAGGTGCACGTCACTACTTAATCAAAAGCATGTCCCTTTTGCTGCCATAGATATCAGAAATTAGAGATTTTGTACCCATCAAGGTTTCGTTTGGCACCTAGGATTGAATTGGAATGAATAACCCTTAGCATGTACTCATGAATCAGTACCATCTTCCCTCAGCACCTATATTTGCCTTAACTCCCAAACTTATTCAATTTGATCTATTCTATGATGAACATCCTCTATAAATTGTACGATTGGATAATAAGAGCCTCTACAACACCAATATCAAGTGAAGGTGTAGATATTTGCAAGATTTAGATGCATATTAAGATGCAATAGGGATTAACTTTTGATAAATAAAATAAATCGATGTCTTTTTTTGTTTTAGGGATAAAAAGACTTACTGATGAGTCAATTGTCAATTTTCTAAAGAAATCGTATCCTTTTAATGAGTGCATCACAACCTTCAAAAAATACGTGGAAATCAGTAAAATTGTAAATTAAAACACAACAAAAAACCTCAAAAGAAAAAATGAAAAAAAGAAGAAGAGAACTTGCCCTCTTTCCCCTCAAGTATGGAGTGTATAATGATTTCCAGTATCCAGGTTGCTTATATCCTTGGGTATGGTTTGTGACTTAGTGTTTGTGGTGAAAGTGACTTAATTTTTGGTCGTAGGAAGAGGCGGTGGGAGGATTACCACCAACCACTAACTCCCCCTACACCAAAAATTAATATAAGTCTATTCCAGTTCCTCAAAAGTTTCTAATGTAAATAAAAAAACATGCATATAAATACAAATCGAAGTCGGACTGAATCATCTACCTCAATCCTTGATCCAGATTCGGAAAATGCATCCTTAAATTTCTAAAAATTGTCATCATACCCAACATCTGGAGTATTGGATACTAAATTATTTTTAATTCAATGTATTTCAGCGTTTTGCTGCTGTAATTATGAGAATAAGGGAGCCTAAAACTACAACTTTGATTTTTGCCTCTGGGAAGATGGTGAGCCCTCCCAAAAACTTTTTAGGATTGTATTTTTTGACAACAATATGATTTCATTTCAGCTGTTCAATCTCTCATCAACAAACATGTTGCCAGAAATACCCTTCTGCAACCCCCCAACAAATACCCATCTTCATCATTGTCTTTCAAAACAACATTATTTTTCTACCAAGACCTATGGAATAAATTAAACAAACAAACATGTATAAACATATCCAATTACAACATGATAATCGATGCAATTTACTCAGCTCCTAGCTAGCCTCTTATTGTTCATCTTCATCCGTGCCAATCAAATCTGATTCTTGGCAGAATATATGTGCATGTGTGTGTGTGTGTGTGTAAAATATGCGTTTTTGAAGTATAAAGTTATCCCCATTTGGTTACCCTGGTTTCACAGGGTCCACTATTGTTAAGACTTGGAAGCCTACTTCCTACAACCAATTTCAAAACCTGCATAAAAATTTTGCATGCTTGATTTCTGAAAAATAATTTACACCTAAGCTAGTAGAACTTTAGAAATTTATCTTGGAACCTAATCTATTGTCCTAACAACCATAATGCAGAGAAATTTGTGGTGACTTGGAACAAATTAAGCAGTGGAATAACAATCATGTACATTTTTTTTTTTCAATTCATGCTTCAGTGCAGTTGGCTATGTATGCATGGGTTTCTCTTAACATCAAGGAAAATCATGATGCTAAATGTAAATCAATCATTTTTCATGCAGACAACAAAAAGGAACCCCCAAAACCTGACCTAACAGCACAACAAAATCCGGAAATAATTCACAACAAAAGGGAAGAAATGATGACAATCTATGCTAACAGTAGAGAATCGAATTAAAATTTGAATTTAGCTCAAAAACACTTACCCTTCAACGTTCAGAGCCTTAGAAAAATTTATGAAGTTCACGCAAATATTTTTACGTCTCAATGCACCTATCCTGCAAACCAACGAAAATGGAAATGCATTAATACAAACGCCAATACCGATTTCTAAGATTTTAGTATTCTCTTTACCCTTGCAACTGAAAAACAAAAATCCCAGAAAAATGAGCAAGAAGCTTTAGCAGAAAAAATCATATTTTCAACGACCAAAACCCAATACCCATTTAAGCTGAGATTTTAGTGTTCTCTTTACCCTTGCAACTCAAAACAAAAAATCCCAGGAAAATGAGCAAGAAGCATAAGCAGGAAAAAAACATATTTTCAACCACCAAAACCCAATACCCATTTAATCATACACGAACGAAAAATCTAAACATAGAGTCATAGATCAACGAACTGAAAACCCACAAAAAAAAAAACCCAAAAAAAAAAAAATGCCAGGATCAGCATGGCCTTACCTGCGCCGAAGAAAGAACGAACTGACGGGGTAGGAACCTAACCCCAATCTGAAACCCTGTTGATAAAAAGACGATTCTACCCCTCTAACTTATCATCCTCACCGTGGTTTTGTTGTAAATAAAGCAAAATCGAGGGGGGAGGAATTGACCTCAAGAGACAAAATTACCCTCCTAACTTTTAATAACTACCTTCCAACCCAGCCCCAAATCCCATGGCTTTGTTGTAAATAAAGCAAAAGCAACAAAAAATGGTACAGTGCCTGTCCTCCCCTACTTTAGACTGTAGTAATAAGTCGCATGCTATATGTCGCACATTGAATTTTAACAATCTGAACCGTCTATTTTGTAAGAGTACCCATTGTTATAGAAAAATAAATTTATTCAAAGGCAGAAACCTCTACCGCTACCGGTTTCATAACAATCAGAGAGAAAAACATTTCTAGTTAGTAGGCAAAGAGTTTAAAGTCGTATAATTTGTTAATTTATGTCAAAAATAGTAATTGGATGACCAATTTAGTGGAATTCATATAACACATGCCAAATTATTAATATTAATCTCTTCGCACCCGATGACTCGTGCGAGAAAGGTAATTTTTTTGATCACGAGAGCTAAGTGCGACTTATAAATTTTTATTCGATTTTAGACATTGATGTGTCAACTTTATGCAAAAGTATTCTCCAATGGTTATCGCAATCACCATGTTTGGCTAGAACGCCAACAAATTCATAAAAATGACAACTCTTAATCCCTATTCAGCCAAGTTACACAATGGTATCATTGAAATAAAAGCGTATGAATGAAACTACGATATATAAGACTGAAAAATGAAACTTGGTTGAGTAAGAGAAAGCATAGTTGTGATTCTTATTTCGATGGACTTCAATGGCCGTTGTGTACTTAGCATACATCCTCGCATTTTAATGCCCTCTTAATCCTGTATTTACAACAAAGAGTATATTCATATATGTATAGGGTTGGGATCTCCAATTTATAAGACAATTGGGAGGAAGGAGAGTTAATGAGTCTTTTATTTCTTTAATAAAAATGACTTTAATCTTCTGGAAAAAAACAATGTCATTTATCTAAAAACATATAGGTTTTGTTAGATTAAAAGAAATCAATTCGGAATCATTTCTGTAATTATCACATCTATTATTGGAATATAATTTTCAATTGTAATTGTTGTAGCATTCCTACGTAAATAAGGATTAATATAACCCTATTTACATTGTAATTGTAACAGCCCGTCCCGGAATTGTCGTACGGCGAACGTGAAATGACAAAAATGCCCCTAGGCATAAAATAAGGTACGTGTGTGATTTTGCTTGGGTGTTTGGTTGTATTTGGACCACACACACACACACAGAGTCACTGTTTCTCTATCTCACTCCCGTGCACTCTCTCTCTCTCAGACTTCTCTCTCTCTCTCGGTTTCTCTCCCTCTCTCTCTCTGCAAGTGTACGAACAAGCCCATTTCTCCCAGATCGAACTTGCAAAGGCCATATTTGAGATCCTTGAGGGTCCACAAGCACAACCATGGTGTTTTTGGCCGTGAAACCATAGAAAAACCCTAGAATTCGAGAGGTCCGTCGAGGTACAGTACCACCGAGGTGATCGTCGAGGTTTCAGACCATTTCAAGGCTCCTAAAGGTATTCTTTCTCCCTCGTAAGGAATTTGGTTGAGTTTTGGTTAAGTTTGAACGTGAGGAAACCACAGAAATCGAACCTCCGAGGGTGGCACTGTTCACCAACTTTTAAACCCGTGAGTTTCTTCAATTTTCAGGTCTATAGCAAGCTTAAGGACCTTCTCTCGATGCTCGGAGTGCATCGTCGGTAAAAATTGGAAGTCGGAAAGCCCAGATACGAGGAGTTGCAGAGGTCGCCGGAGTTTCGAGCTTGCTCCGACGTGATTTCGTGAGATTTGAAGCTTCAAATAGGTATAACGTCATTCTCCTCACTCTAAGCTTTCGTTTGGTACAAATTTCGAAGAAAATGGTTGAAAAATGAGTGAGATTAGACGATTAGAAATTTTCCCAGTTTTCCGACGACGGCGACGGTTGTCGGAGTCCAGAGGTAGACGAAGACGGAATATTCCGTCAGTTGGACAGAATATTCCAACGCCGTTAGTTAGATTTAACGGTAACAGTTAGAAGTTGACGGAATATTCTGACGGCGTTAACTGACGCCGTCAGTATATTCATATACCCAAATTGAGCAAGGTATGAGAAGTTATTTCTAAGGTTTCGATTATGTGCGTTAATTAACATTATTTCAGTTACTTCTCATATAGGCGAGCGTTATCCGGAGGATGAGCGTAGCCAGGCTAGGCACAGGGGCTACTTACCAGTGAGTGGGCATTTGTTTTCCGTATATACCTATATAAATGAGTTTTTCCCAGAAAATCAGTTTAAATGAAATGTGATATGAAATGCGATATGAAATGACATGCAAAGTATCTGTTCATTTTATTATGCATGTTGATTGCTTATATTACTGTTGGTGCTGAGGACGCACAGGTAAGTGCCAGGTAAATTTACTTACTAGTTGTTGAGAATGAATGATGTGATGTGATGTGATGTGATGTGATATGATTAGAGCTCATAGACCTGCACACTGATATTAGTGCTCACGCCCAGAGAGGAGCTCAGTCCTTCACGTGTTGTTCACCTCCCGCACCGTATGCTCGCCTTGGATCCAAGTTAGGTGCTCAGTCCTGTCGAATAGGCCATTATAGATGGGTTCGACTTGTAGGTGACCCGCGATTTATCGCTCAGTCTTCACGTGATCGTAGCATTAGAGCATATTAGTTATTTATCAGTGATGTTGTGCAGACCACTAGAGGTGGTATTGATGTGTGTGCAGGGTATATATATGATGATATGATTGAGATGAGTATGAGCTATATGATATGATGATTGTTATGAGCTATATACAGCCGAGGGCTGAGATGATTATTTAGTATTCAATCACATTCACAGAGATATGCTTTGGCATTCAGTTATGATGGCATATACATACTTTCATACATACATATTTTCCAGCGGGTTTTGAGAAATACATATATGAGTATATACTTTATTTCTGGGAAATTATACAGGTTTTACGGCGAGAGGTTATAACTTTTGAGTAAAGAAAGGTTTTGAAAAGATTTGTTTATGACCCACTCAGTTTTCTGTTTTTCGCCCCTCCAGGTATTAAGTAGTGAGAGTTGGTGGCACACGAGGAGCTCATTAGACGTTCTGACAGAATTCACCTATGTAAGACCACCTTCGGGTGCTATCTTTATTTAGTACTTCTGCTTGACTGCACGTAGACTTTTATGCTCTGTATTAGTGAAATTCACACTTCTCTTACACTAGTATTGTTAGTGTTTCGGTTTTAATTGACCCGTAAATTCTATCATTTATTGCTTCCGCACTGTGCACATGGTTACGTCACTTTCACGTGACGGCCAGCACGCCCCTCTTTCGGGTCGGGGTGTGTCAGATTGGTATCAGAGCCTAGGTTTGGCAGTCTTGCATATCTTGTGAATATTCTGATTATCTTGGTGTTTCTGTCAAAACTATGCCGCCTCGTAGAGAGCCACGTCGTTCGGATGAACCTAGTTTCCCTGATATAGCTCAGTTAGGGGAAGCTATAGCGAATGCTATTCAGTCAGTTATTCGCCCGCCTCAGCGGACCCTTCTGGAGTCGGTTCATAATTTGAAGATAACCATTTTTGTGGGGAATGAAGGCCCCGAAGGTTCAGAGAAGTGGTTGATGCATATTGAGAAGACTTTCAGGCTGATGCAGAGTCAGGAGAGTCTATCTCCGGACAGATGGATCGAGACAACTTCATGGTTTTTGGGTAAGGAACCAGCTTTATGGTGGAGTCAGTTGGCTGATGAGTTACCTCAGGAAGAATCTCGAGATTGGGAGGTGTTTAAGTAGTTATTCTATAAGAGATTCATTCATCCTGCTTACATTGATCGTAAGAAACAGGAGTTCACTAGTTTGAGGCAGAAGAAGTTGTCAGCTAACGAGTACTACAAGAAATTTACTGATCTATCTCGTTATCATTCGGAAGTTGCTGCTAATCCGGTTGAGATGCTACGTCATTTTAAGTTGGGCACTAAGAAGAAATGGCGTACCATTGCGACTGCGATTCTCTGTACTACTTATCATGAGTTTTATGAGGCCTTACTTCAGATTGAGGATTTTGAGAATTTGCCCAGTGACAGTGAAGAGGAAGAGAAAAATGGGAATCAGAATAAGGATAAGGATAAGGGTAAAGGTCATTTCTCTCAGGGACCTCGCCAGACTCAAAGCTTTAAGCACAGTGGGACTAGTTCTAGTTCTTCTAGTGGAGGTTTCAGTTCCACAGGTCAGAGAAGAGGTGGTATATTCTTCAGAGATTCCAGATCCCAGAGGCAGGGGAACTTTGGTAGAGGAAATGCACCCTGGTGCCGTAGGTGTGGTAGTTGACATTTAGGGGAATGTCGAAGAGGTAGAAGTGGTTGTTTTACTTGTGGTCAAGAGGGACATCAAGCTAAGTTTTGTCCTTAAGGTCAGCAGAGACCTCAACAGCCTCCCTTACCACCGCCAGCTCCAGCTCAGCAGTTCTCAGGACATGGTGGTTATAACCAGATGGGCCGTGGTGGTGCATACCCCTATCAGGGGGATTCTGTTCCCTATTCTTTAGGACAGTACCAGTACCCCCAGGATCCTTATCAGCAGGGCAGTCATGGACAGTATTTAGGAGGATATATGCCTCCACAACAGTACTCTGGAGGATATATGCCTCAGCAGCAGTTTTCAGCTAGTGGATCCCAGTGGCATTCTGGAGGATAGTCAGAGCAGGTTGATGCTATTACCAGTGGAGTTGGGTCTTCCAAACAGTATAGTCAGTCAGGATAGGGGCGTAATCCTCAGGGGCAACGAGTTCATGCCAGTAGAGGCAGATGAAGGCAGCAGAACCAGGGACGTTTCAACAACCTTTCGCTACAGGATGCTCAGAACAATCCGGATTTGATCATGGGTACGTTAAATATTCTTGGTCATTATGCTAAAGTGTTGATTGACTGTGGTGCTACTCATTCGGTGATTTCTCATACGTTTGCTCAATTGACACAACCTCAATCTTCACCTCTTGGGTATAAGTTGGAGTTTGCTATGCCCAGAGGAGAAAAGTGTTATGTAGACTAGGTGTACCCGGGTTGTCCTGTAGTAGTGGAGAATGTGGTTATGCCTGCTAACCTCACTCTGCTAAACATTGTAGATTTTGACGTTATCTTAAGCACAGATTGGTTGCATTGCAATCATGCTAAGATTGACTGTTACGGGAAATCAGTGACTTTTCATCGTCCTGGATTACCTGAAGTTACATTCTTGGGTGAGCCTAGTGGTTTGAGGCATGGAATCATTTCGGCCGTGAGAGCCAAAAAGCTGCTAAAGAAAGGTTGTCAAGGATACTTGGCTCACATGGTACTTAATGATGATGCTCCGGTTAGCGTGGAGAATGTCAAGGTGGTTAGACATTTTTCTGACGTTTTCCCGGATGATTTACCTGGATTGCCGCCAGATCGTGATGTGGAGTTCGCCATTGACTTAGTCCCAGGTACGAATCCTATTTCTTTAACTCCTTATCGTATGGCTCCTGCCGAGTTAAGAGAATTGAAGATTCAATTGCAAGAGTTGGTTGATAAAGGTTTCATTCAGCCTAGTACTTCACCTTGGGGAGCTCCAGTTTTGTTTGTAAGGAAGAAAGATGGTACTTTGAGGCTTTGCATTGATTACAGGCAATTGAATTGGATGACGATTAAAAACCGTTATCCTTTGCCTCGCATTGATGATCTTTTTGATCAACTATGAGGTGCCTGCGTATTTTCTAAGATTGATCTAAGGTCTGGTTATTATCAGTTGAAGATCAGGAGCGACGATGTTCCTAAAACTGCTTTCAGGACTCGTTATGGTCATTATGAGTTTCTTGTGATGCCATTTGGATTGACGAATGCACCAGTAGCTTTTATGGGTTTGATGAATAAGGTGTTTCAGCAGTATTTGGATAGATTCGTCATTGTCTTCATTGATGACATTCTGGTGTATTCTAAGTAAAAAACAAATCATGTTCGACATCTTACTTTGGTGTTGAAGAAGCTGAGGGAACATCAGTTGTATGCTAAGTTCAGTAAGTGCCAATTCTGGTTAGATCAAGTTGCTTTCTTGGGCATGTTGTTTCAGCTCAGGGTATTCGGGTAGACCTTCAGAAGATAGCCGCTGTGGAGAATTGGGAATAGCCGTGAACTGTAACCGAGGTATGGAGTTTCCTTGGTTTAGCTGGTTATTATCGGCGATTTGTTAAGGATTTCTCAGTTATGGCTTTACCACTAACGAGGTTGACCAGGAAGGAAGTTAAATTTGAGTGGGATGATAATTGTGAGCAAAGTTTCTAGCAGTTGAAGTATTATCTCACTCATGCGCCTGTTTTGACTCTTCCTGATGATAGTGGTAATTTTGAGGTTTACAGCGATGGTTCTTTGAATGGCTTAGGATGCGTGTTGATGCAGCATGGTAGGGTAATTGCTTACGCTTTGCGTCAGTTAAAGCCTCACGAGATGAATTACCCTACACATGATTTGGAATTAACAACCATTATTTTCGCCTTGAAGATTTGGAGACACTATCTCTATGGTGAGAAGTGTAGGATTTTCTCAGATCACAAGAGTCTCCAGCATCTGTTCACACAGAAGGATTTGAATCTTCGTCAGCGGAGATGGATTAAGTTGCTAAGTGACTACGATTGCACGATTGAGTGTCATCCCGGACGTGCTAATGTAGTGGCTGATGCTTTGAGTAGGAAATCTCAAGGTCGGGTTAATGCTTTGTATGTTTCTTGTGTTCCTCTTCTTGTAGATTTGAGGTCTACTGGAGTGAAATTAGAATTGGAAGAACGAGAAGAAAAAGCTGTGGCAGATCAAGAAAGAGCCTTACTTGCTAGTTTCCAAATTAGGCCTATTCTGATTGATCGTATACTCGAGACTCAGATGAATAATGAAGAGATTCAGGAGTTAATTCATTTGAGGAATCAAGGGAAGAAGAAAGACCTCAGAGTTAGAGAGTCGGATGGCATGCTTATGCAAGAGAATAGGATGTACGTGCCAAATAATGAGGAATTAAATAAGGCAATTCTTGATGAGGCACATATTTCAGCTTATGCGATGCATCCAGGAGGAACTAAGATGTATCATACCATTAGGCCATTTTATTATTGGCCAGGTATGAAAAAGGAAATTGCTAAGTATGTAAGTAGGTGTATCGTGTGCCAGCACGTTAAAGTCGAAAGGAAGAAGCCGTTTGGGTTATCACAGCCACTTCCCGTTCCGCAGTGGAAATGGGAAAATATCACTATGGATTTTGTGTACAAGCTTCCTCGTACACAAAACGGCTATGATGGAATTTGGATGGTTGTTGATCGACTTACTAAGTCAGCGCATTTCATTCCTGTGAGGGAAAAGTATTCTTTGAACAAGTTAGCCGAGTTGTTCATCACGAAGATTGTGAAGTATCATGGAGTTCCTGTGAGTATTATTTCTGATCGAGATCCAAGATTTACTTCTAAGTTTTGGATAGCATTCCAGGAAGCTTTGGGTTCGAAATTGCTGTACAGTACGGCATATCATTCTCAGACAGACGGACAATCTGAGAGGACGATTCAGACTTTGGAGGATATGCTAAGATCTTCGGTGTTGCAGTTTGGTGACACTTGGCATAAGCGGTTGGATTTGATGGAATTCGCCTACAACAACAGCTTTCACTCGAGTATTGGTATGGCGCCATTCGAGGCATTATATGGCAAGCCTTGTCGTACACCTTTATGTTGGTCAGAGGTTGGTGAACGAGTTTTAGTGGGCCATGAGTTAGTGGAGGAGACTACTCAGAACATTCAGGTTATTAAGTATAATATGAAAGCGGCCCAAGATCGCCAAAAGAGTTTATCAGATAGACACGCCACTGATCGAGTGTACAAGGTTGGTGATTGGGTATTTCTGAAGTTATCGCCGTGGCGAGGTGTAGTACGATTCGGGAAGAAAGGCAAGCTAAGTCCTAGATTCATCGGACCTTATCAGATCATCGAGCGCGTTGGTGAAGTTGCTTACAGACTTGAGTTGCCGTCAGAGCTGTCTAAGGTACATAATGTGTTTCATGTGTCGATGTTTCGTCACTATGTCTCAGATCCTTCATATATGATACCTCATCAACCTTTAGAGATCAGTTTAGATTTGACTTATGATGAGGAGCCAGTGACTATATTGGATTGGAAAGAAAAGGTTCTGAGGAATAAGACAGTGCATTTGGTTAAAGTTTTGTGGATGACCATTTAGTGGAAGAAACGACTTGGGAGACAGAGGATCGGATGAGAGAGATGTACCCGAGGTTGTTTTATGAGTACTAGTGGTTGGTTTTGGTTATGTAAATTTCGGGGATGAAATTTTTATAAGGAGGGTAGATTGTAACAGCCCGTCCCGGAATTGTTGTACGGCGGACGTGAAATGATGAAAATGCCCCTAGGCATAAAATAAGGTACGTGTGTGATTTTGCTTGGGTGTTTGGTTGTATTTGGACCACACACACACACACACAGAGTCATTGTTTCTCTCTCTCACTCCCGTGCACTTTCTTTCTCTCAGACTTCTCTCTCTCTCGGTTTCTCTCCCTCTCTCTCTCTGCAAGTGTACGAACAAGCCCATTTCTCCCAGATCGAACTTGCAAAGGCCATATTTGAGATCCTTGAGGGTCCACGAGCACAACCATGGTGTTTTTGGCCGTGAAACCATAGAAAAACACTAGAATCCGAGAGCTCCGTCAAGGTACAGTACCACCGAGGTGATCGTCGAGGTTTCAGACCATTTCAAGGCTCCTAAAGGTATTCTCTCTCCCTCCTAAGGAATTTGGTTGAGTTTTGGTTAAGTTTGAACGTGAAGAAACCACGGAAATCGAACCTCCGAGGGTGGCACTGTTCACCAACTTTTAAACCCGTGAGTTTCTTCAATTTTCAGGTCTATAGCAAGCTTAAGGACCTTCTCTCGATGCTCGGAGTGCATCGTCGGTAAAAATTGGAAGTCGGAAAGCCCAGATACGAGGAGTTGCAGAGGTCGCCGGAGTTTCGAGCTTGCTCCAACGTGATTTCGTGAGATTTGAAGCTTCAAATAGTTATAACGTCATTCTCCTCACTCTAAGCTTTCGTTTGGTACAAATTTCGAAGAAAATGGTTAAAAAATGAGTGAGATTAGACGATTAGAAATTTTCCCAGTTTTCTGGCGACGGCAACGGTCTCTAGAGTCCAGAGGTAGACGAAGACGGAATATTCCATCAGTTGGACGGAATATTCCATCAGTTGGACGGAATATTCCAACGTCGTTAGTTAGATTTAACGATAACAGTTAGAAGTTGACGGAATATGGGGATGATCCTGAGATTGTGTATATCACAGTGCTATATTCATATACCCAAATTGAGCAATGTATGAGAAGTTATTTCTAAGTTTCGATTATGTGCGTTAATTAACGTTATTTCAGTTACTTCTCATATAGGCGAGACCTATCTGGAGGACGAGAGTAGCCAGGCTAGGCACGGGGGCTACGACTCGTCTACTTACCAATGAGTGGGCATTTGTTTTCCGTATATACCTATATAAATGAGTTTTTCCCAGAAAATCAGTTTAAATGAAATGTGATATGAAATGCGATATGAAATGCCATGCAAAGTATCTGTTCATTTTATTATGCATGTTGATTGCTTATATTACTGTTGGTGTTGAGGACGCACAGGTAAGTACCAGGTAAATTTACTTACTAGTTGTTGAGAATGAATGATGTGATGTGATGTGATGTGATATGATTAGAGCTCATAGACCTGCACACTGATATTAGTGTTCACGCCCAGAGAGGGGCTCAGTCATTCACGTGTTGTTTACCTCCCGCACCGTATGCTCGCCTTGGATCCAAGTTAGGTGCTCAGTCCTATCGAATAGGCCATTATAGGTGGGTTCGACTCGTAGGTGACCCGCGATTTATCGCTCAGTCTTCACGTGATCGTAGCACTAGAGCATATTAGTTATTTATCAGTGATGTTGTGCAGACCACTAGAGGTGGTATTGATGTGTGTGCAGGGTATATATATGATGATATGATTGAGATGAGTATGAGCTATATGATATGATGATTGTTATGAGCTATATACAGTCGAGGGCTAAGATGATTATTTAGTATTCAATCACATTTACAGAGATATGCTTTGGCATTCAGTTATGATACTTTGGCATGGCATATGCATGGCATATACATACTTTCATACATACATATTTTCCAGCGGGTTTTGAGAAATACATATATGAGTATATACTTTATTTCTGGGAAATTATACAGGTTTTACGGCGAGGAGTTATAACTTTTGAGAAAAGAAAGGTTTTGAAAAGATTTGTTTCTGACCCACTCAGTTTTCTGTTTTTCGCCCCTCTAGGTATTAAGTAGTGAGAGTTGGTGGCACACGAGGAGCTCATCGGACGTTCTGACAGAATTCACCTATGTAGGACCACCTTCGGGTGCTATCTTTATTTAGTACTTCTGCTTGACTGCACGTAGACTTTTATGCTCTGTATTAGTGAAATTCACACTTCTCTTACACTAGTATTGTTAGTGTTTCGGTTTTAATTGACCCATAAATTCTATCATTTATTGCTTCCGCGCTATGCACATGGTTACGTCACTCTCACGTGACGGCCAGCATGCCCCTCTTTCGGGTTGGGGTGTGTCAGTAATACTTTACACAAATCAAATCGTCTAGGTTTCTCTATTAGGTCTATAGTTCTTTGTCAATTTGATTTTTTATTCTCTACCTTCTTGTCATTTTAGGGTGTGTTTGTTTGGACTCACTAACTTTTATTGGACTGGATTGGACTAATTATTAATCTAATCCCGTGTTTGTTAGGCAGCTGGATTATGTTTAATGGGATTAACCATGACTAGCTCAGACTCAACCCTCATTAGAAGTTCTTAGTGAACCCCCCAAAATATCACAAGGCTGCTAAGAGCATCATCTCCAAATGCGATGTCAAAAAGTCCACATTAGCAATAATAGTGAAAAAAAAGCAACAATGATGTTTTCCAACCGAAATATCAATTCCTAAGTAGCATGACATGGAATGGCAGCAGAGGAAGTTAGCTTCAAATCTATATTTAGTGAGTAACAAATGCTTTTTATAATTTTTTATTATTATCCTTTGTTTTAAAAATACTAATCATGCTTATGAAGAGTAAATAATATAACAAATAATAGTTTAAATTTGACATATCTGTTTGAACAAAATTTAAAAAAAAGATCAATATGCTACATAAGCCTTCAAATTTAAATTTTATGTTTAAAATTAGTCATCTCATTTGGAAATGATCTAACACCCCGCGCTGCTTCGTTTGCTTTGGCAACCCGCGCTGCTCTGTCTACTTTGGGAACCTGCGCTGATTCGTCAGCTTTGGAAACCTGCGCTGCTGCGCTTCCCCAACCTGTCGCCGCAACCCAATTCCAGCAACCGGTGTCATCTGCAAAATTCTCATCTTCCTCGTTTAATTTCTTTTGAAATCGAATATGGGTCTGTCTAATTCTTTTTCTTCTTAATTTTTTATGTAATTGAGATGATTAAAGTCGATGAGCTCAGGCACAAAACCAGCAGATCTTTTGGCTCGGCTGAAGGATGTGAAGGCAGAGCTCTCTCTAATGTTATTGATACACTGATTGATTTGTGAAATTTTTGTTCAATTTTTTTGTTTGTGTTTGTTTGAAGGCAGAGCTCACTCGAGCTATAAAGTGTGTATTTCCGGGAATGTAGTGTTTGTTTGAAAATGAGTCACACGGAGAGTATTTGCGCGTACGAGTACCATGTCCCAAAGGGCGCAAAAGTTGGCACTGGCCGTGTACTAGTCTGTAACTGATTGTAATGAGGGTGGCCACCCTGGTAAGAGCAAGTCCAGCGGGGGCTCCAGCCCTAGACCTGGCATTCGTGTCGTGTTTTTTATGTTCGTGTCATATTCGATATCTTAACGGGTCGTGTCGTGTAACATCTGTTAAAATAAACGGGTAAAATGACCCGACCCGTTACCCGTTAAGGAAAATATATTTTAAACCAATAAATAATCAAATGAAAAACATAATACTAAATAAGTATATACATACATATTGTCACATCCAAAACATAAAAACGCAATTTTCTTTTAAGTATATTTTCGCTTACCTAAATTGATTGCTCTAGCCTTTTTCTTTGCAAGACTAATATTTGTATTGCCTATACTTTCGATTCCAAGATCTCGCTCTGTTCCCATTGTAATCTCCATACACTCCTCATCACTAAGGTTTATTGAATCTGAATCTCTAGCATCCATTGCTTCTGAAACAAAATGGGTATAAATTAATTAATAGCTTAATTAATAAAGTAAAGTCTTTAATAGTTTTTTTAATTAATGTAGAGGTGTAAAAAATATAGAAAAAATATATAAATGCTCGTAAGGACAAACTTTACAACTTTCGTGAAGAGCTTAACTTTGAAACTCGCCATTATAATCATATAAATCATAGATCAAAATTTAACCGTTGATTTTTGTTTATATTTACGCTTCATTGTTCTCATCAAATTTTGTTTTTTCAGATTTTGTTTTTTGAAAACACGATCTATTAGAGGATGCAGGAAGATGAATGGTTTGGATCGTTGATATTATATTCAGAGTTTTACGGTTAGGGAAAATATTGCTTGATGTTTATAAAATTTCTATAAACTGTATGACATCGACTCATGTTCAGTTAACCGTAAAATATTGAAACGTGATATCAAAGATCTGAACGTTCATCTTCTTACATTCGCCAAATGATCATGTTTTCACAAAAGAAAATTTAAAAAATGAAATTCAGTAAGAAGAATAAAGCGTAAATAACAATCGATGGTTAAATATAAATTTAAGGTTTATGGATTATAGTGTTGGATTTCGAAGCTGACCCCTTCATGAAACTTGTAAAGCTTCTCACCTTGAGTGATTGTATTTTTTTTTTATACATTTTTTACACTTCTACAATAATTATTATTAATTTTATTAATTTTGCCCTCAAATAAAAAACATTATTCATGAGGGTTTGGAGGATTTTAAAAATCTAAACGATAATGTAAGTATAACCATTATCCACTTGTGGAGCAATAATGATGAATCACGAGTGTTTATATATTCCTTCACATTTTTCATACTTGTATGTATATCTTTTTAGTTCTTGCCTATACAAATGCTATACTAGTGTATTTTAATTTTGGACAACAACATGTTAAGTAAAATTTATCCTAGTAATGATAATAAGGAACTATCATAATAAAAATAAATAATGACTAAAACTTTTTTTTTAACTTATATAGAATAATAATACAAAACTATATATTAAATATAGAATATATTGTATATATTAATATGGCTATTGTATTTTATAATAAATCTTTTGGTAATTAAACTTTAAAATTATCAAAATAATTTTTTTCTTAACGGGTCGAAACGGGTTACCCACGTGTTACCCGCGTGTATACCTGTTAAGAACCCATTATTAACGGGTCACGCGATAATGACCCGATTAATTATCGTGTTGACCCGAAACCCATTATTTTTGTGTTGTGTCATCGTGTCGTGTCAGAAACTGCCGAGTCTATCCAGCCCGATGGATCGACGTCATTTCCTACCCAATAGCCCCAGCTCCTTGCTCCAGCCCATAGGGGCGATTGGGCTGAGGGGGGACTCGAGTGAGAGGCTCGGCTCGAATCGGTGGCCTCAGAGCCTGAGGCCAAATGATGCGTGGATGACGTCAGCCACATTATAAAATTAATAAAAAATGTAAAAAAGCAATAAAAATTAAAAAAATGTAAACAATTAATAAAAAATCCAAAAAAATTTTAAAAATTAAAAAAAAAAGATTTAATTTTTCTATAAATATCTTATCATTATCTTCCACCTTATACCACAATTTTATATTTTCTCAAATACTTTGGCTTGTAATTTCTTATTTAATGAAACGTGGTACAACGAGACCGATTAAAAATCATATCCAAAATTTGAAATAAAATTATTTTTTATTATTTTATAAAATAAAAAATACTAATATTTTGTTGCATATTGCCATGGCTATTCAATTTATGGGTGGAGATACAAAAGGCAATTAATGTTCATTAAAGGCAGTTACTGTTCATTGGAGGCTATTCAATAGGAAGTTGCCCTAGGAGGCCTTGATACGCTGGAGTTGCTCTAAGGATGACTGGTTGGATTTTATATATATGTATACACACACACACACGTTTCTATTTGTAAGTTGTGGTAGTTTTTTTTTTAATTTTATTTATTTTTTATTTATTTATTTTTTAACAAAAGAGCTTAACTTCATAATGGACTAGTAATAATGTAGTTCAAATTTGTCTTTGGTGAGAATCGAACTTAAGATCTCTCACTTATAAGTGAAGAAGAATATCACTAGACCGTAGTACTAAGTGACGCAAACTGTGGTTGTTGAATCCGTGGAACTGGCTGATTGTAATTAGTAGCTGTTCTTGTCCTTGTGTATGTTTTCGTGGTAGTTTGGTCGCCGAAACTCGTTTAAAGACGACGGAAATCCGATTACCTTACCCTATGGCTCTTTTGATAAACATTCTAATTTTATCAATTTTGTTTTGTTTTTCAATTGTTGAAACCATTTTGTTTTTATTTTAGGCTTTTTATCCAAAATGGTCTTTGAGATTTGCATAACTCTTTATTTTGGTCCCTGTGATTTGAAATTGATAGAATTGGTCTCTAAGTTTGGCCATCATCAATTATTTTGGTCATTCCGTGAACAATCTCTATTAAAGAATGATAAAATGACAAAAATACCCTCAATTTTTGTCAAATCATTTGGGCCTATAGTTATTAAATTGAGGGTAATTTTGTCATTTTAATCTTTATTTAAAATAACTATTCACGGAATGACCAAAATGATTGATGGTGAATAATCTCAGAGACCACTTGTATTGATTTCAAATCTCAGGGACCAAAATGAGGAGTTATGCAAACCTAAGAGATCATTTTGGCTAAAAAGCCTTTATTTTATAAGCACTGAAATGTTCATAAGGCATATTTCACTTGAAGAAAGACAAGGCTATGAGTGACCAAAAAGTAATGGAATGGCAACATTAGCAGGAAGGCATGCTCTTTAGACATAGAGTAAGGCACAAGAAATCCAATATATTACACTTCCGTTGTAAACTTACGGAATTAGCAACAGAAATTAACAAAAGAAGCAGCCTACGCATTCTAACGTAACGTGCATAAACAATTGAGACCATAATAGGTGGAGAAAGGATCAACTTGAACATAAACAGAGTTTCCCGAAAACCCGCCAGTGATAAAATTGGAGATTATTTAGTAGACACCTAGAAAATATTGGACAATTGAATAGAATTGAAGCTCAAATACCTTCACACATACCTCCACCAGACGCAGTTGTTTTGACACGCCAACAATGGTTTTATACGCGAATGCAACCCAATCCGTCAATCCAACAATCGAACAAAGTGCATGCAACGACAAGTGACAAGAACCAAAGTTGTGCACAAGAAGATTTCAATAAAAATACGTAAACTCATAAATTAATACATGAATATGCAGTATCAGGCACAGACAAGGCTAAGAAAGAAACCGCTTTCGGGTCTCGTTTTCTTTTTCCTGTTGTTTTCTCTTCAGAAAGTATTCTGTCCATTCTCCACACCTAAACCATACAAGACACCAGCATACTTCTCCAAAGAACCACTAAAGAAATTCTCTTTCAATTTTCTGAATGTAGAGGCCGTGAGCAAACTATCCGAACCTGCCTGGTGACAAATACCAACTCTCTCCACTTCCGACAGTTCCGCGAGCTTGTTCAATCCACCATGGAGGCTATTGCAAAACTTCATCAGATGCTTGATATCGTATACTGTCGGAAAGTATATATTGATCAAATTAAAGAACCCTGCTTGAGTTTGGGGCAGGTTCTGGCATGTCAAAAGCTTCAGCAAGTATCCAAAATCATAGCCGCTATGGAAAGTGACCCAATGCACATTATCATTCAGCACAATCCCACACGACATTAGGAGCTCCCCAAACCGCTTTGCATCAATACCCCTTTCATTGTTTTTCTTAAAATCGATGCCGCTTTGGTGCAGAAGCTCAATAGAATCACTGGCGAATACATCCTTATTGAGATTGAACTCGCGGAAATTGAACTGCCAAATGCATTGTTTATCAGTTCCACAAGAGGGCAAGTTCCCTTGCTCATTGGAAAACGTGAGACCGAGTTGAATCAACTTGAGCATGTCCACATTGTCCTTCAAGGTTTGGTAATGGTAGTCGTAGCTGTTCTTGAAGTTGCCCACCGGACGAATAACAATGCCCGGAAACTCAGTGTCCATGGCAACATACGGGTAGTCATCGACAATTTTGCGTATCAAAGCAAATTCCTCCCCAAGATTGTCGTTCCACACCTCACGAATTTGAATCGAATCAATTTTCGGTAAGAGCGGCATTCCGCAGTGAAAATCCACCAAGAAGTTGGACCAAAACCGTGAGATTTGAACACCCAAGTAAAAAATTCAATCAAATACGCATGCAGCGGATCCAATTGAATCGACGGGATTTACATGAACCCCGATCAACTCTGCTACACAACAATTAAAAACAACACAAACCCATCAAAAATCATTCAACCAAACTCTCCAAGTTTTTTATTAATTGATCGAAATATGCATACAAACACACAAAAACAAGAACCAAAAACCAAAAAGAAAAAACTGAGATAAATGAAAGGGAATTGAGACCAACCTCAAATCAGAGGAACATCAACATGGCATAAAAAGTCCGACGGTTTTTATCGAAGTGCATCGAGAACTTGCGGATTCAAAGGAGAAGGAAGCCAGAAAGCGAGGTTGAGGTTTCGATCGAGAGAGAGAGGTATGGTGGGAGACAAGATGTGCATCCAGATTTTTATGCGTCGTAAGGTCGGTGGAGGAAGGAGATAAGTTTTTATCGAAGTGCATCGAGAACTTGCGGATTCAAAGGAGAAGGAAGCCAGAAAGCGAGGTTGAGGTTTCGATCGAGAGAGAGAGGTATGGTGGGAGACAAGATGTGCATCCAGATTTTTATGCGTCGTAAGGTCGGTGGAGGAAGGAGATAAATATTATGGGGTCTTAAAATGGCGGTAATCTGATTTTTTAACAGTTTTTTTGTTTTTTAATTTTTTGGTGTTTTTGGTTTGTTCTTGGCTTCTTGCGCTGAACGAGAGGCAGAGAGACTCGAGAGAGAGGGAGTGGAACAAAGAACAAACAGAAAGGATGAATGGATGCCAAAGCGATAATATGAAATAAATAGAGACAAAGAGGATTTTTATTTTTTATTTTTTTTCAGGTGAAAATGACATGGTATTGTTGGCAGGTGGCCGTGGGATCCACTATGTCAGTTTCTTTGAATTTTCTTCATTGCGCTTATGTATGTATTTGTACACTCCTAAATTTTATATAATTAAAAAGGAAAATATATTTGCGTCAAGTGTAAAATGATATTTGTAGAGTGTTAATAATAATTTTCTTATGAAACTAGTACCATGATATAGTGGTATCTCTCTTTACTTGTAAATGAGAAGTGTTTGTGATATTCCTTTTACTTACATGTAAAAAGATATATCAATACAACGTAATACTAAGTCGCAATTAGAGCCGCTCTATTAACTTTTTGATAATAATAATAAAAATTGAAATGAAAATACTATATATCCTCAAAATGGGGTTTTCCAAAAACACCGAAAAGGAAAATTAAATTGAGGATCAGATGTCAACTTGAGGAATTAATCTCTATTTCTGCAAACGTAGTAAAACACACTCTGCAATAGCAATCCAACCAAATTTAGAATCACCAGAATAGCCACCAACCACAATCCTCACAGAAAATCCCCATAATCCTACCCGTTGTGCACCACAACCGACCCGAAAACCTCATCAATAATCTCGCAGATGGTCAAGTACTCGGAAACGGGCACGAAGGCCAACGCAACCCTCCCCTTGAGCAGCTCATATCTCTTCTTCATGGCGGCGAACTCGTAGATGGGCTTGAGCACGGAGACCACATAGGCCAAGTGCCAGAGCGCAGTGACGTAGTCATGGACGACCAAGAAGATGAGGAATTTGACAATGCCAGGAGAAGAACAGAATTAATCTCTGATCTGGAAAAGGAGACGGGTTTGGAGGCGTAGAGGGAGGCTATAATTCAACGAGGTCCAAATTTTAGTTATTTTTTTTCCAAATGTCCCTGTGGTGCGGGTTTGTGTCATGTACGCTGCTGAACATAGTCGCAATGTTGCCCTGATGTCATGCGTAGCAAAATAAGGTTGGCTTATTAGACCGGGATACCGTCGTGACAGTGTACTCGATCCATTTAAGTTTCTTTTGTAAAAGTGGGATGCTGATGGCCCACACCTACTAAAATAGTAGAGAAACTTACTCGACAACTACTTATTGTAAGCGTGACGTTATATGCAATGAAAGTTCTTGTCAAGTGGAGGGGAAATGTTTGAACAGAAATGCATCGAAGAAAAATGCCCCATCACTGTGATCCGCCATTTACATGATTGTTTACATTTATAGCTACATACATTTTACATTTCCGTTCAAATTTCTCGAAAATATTTTCTGATTCCAAGCATAACTTTTGCGTTGGATTCAAATCTCTAATCCAAAATTAAATTTCAAATTATAAATCATTTTGTCCAGGAGGTATTCTCTCGGCATTTAAAATTAAAATGTAGTAGAGTCGTCAATAGAGGTTCACAACTAGTCATAGGAGTAGAGTAGATGCAATCAAAGTAGAGTCTCTCTGCGAAACATGATTTCCCTGCCATCCGATCCTCCACTGCCCACTGGTTGTAGATTTACCATCGACCCTCGCTGCTCTGGAGTTCATCTTCTACCTCTTGCTACCAGGCCTGCCACAATACACCTCACATAGTAAGAGAACAAATCTTAACAACGGGAAGAATGGTTTTGATTCCAACAGTCGACGATTCTATACACTAATGCGTTACTCGAATCCTTGAGATTCAAGTCATTTAAACGCAATTGAGTGTTTGTAACAACGATATTCTGAGGTTGAATTCGCACAAGATGCATAGAGATAAAACAAAAGAAAGACAAAGTGGAGTACGAATCAACAGCAATATCTAAAGTGGTTTGATGAATTGCCGAGGACATCAAATGCATGTCTCAAATCTATCCATTTTAATATAATTAAATACAGCTGAGGATTATCATTGGTGCAGTCATGAAGGCATCCAAACAGAGAATTTAACAAATTGCCCCAACAAGAGAACTGTAATCCAATATCTTGAGAAACATTTATCTTCCAAATAATAATGAAACTAACCTTCGTTTCATGTTCTCTTTCGCTTGAGTGTCTTAATACTCTTTAAGACAAAACTGATAACCTCCTTCAGTGTGGCTTTCCTTCCTTCTTTGAAGTTCCAAAGTTCAGAGATAACATACCTCCCACTTGGATTGTAATCATTAAGTTCTTTCAAGGAACGACACACTCATGTATCTCATTGCCCCACTCCTCCTTCAGATTTCGTAGCTTCTCATCTTCCTCATCAAGTATTTCCTGCATCACATGGCATCTCAGAAAATTAATCATCTTCTAACCACCCTCCAATCGTCATTATGAATGGGTCATTATGAATGGGTGATTTAACACGACATTTACATAAATACATGTAGTATCTTCACATGCATAAGAACTTCAATCTCTAAATTTCTTTCACAATGCATCCTCAGCAAGGAAATTGTTATTCAGCACAACTTTTACCCAATATCTATTAACACAAAACAGATGAAAAAAAACAAACTCCTATTACGTAGTTATCAATACATTTGCAAGGTAACTCTGATTTATACCTGGATATAAGAAATAAAAATATACACGTAGCAAAGCCAATGTAAATTATCACAAGCATATAGCATAACTCCTCCCACCATATATATAATTGTAGAAACTGTGTTGGTTGCCAAACACAGCACACCTATGATTAGAATCCTAAAATTTTCCATGTTTGAAACTCTTGTAGGGTGCCTAGTTCTTCCCAGATACTAATTTTATGTTTCAGAATTGGTATAATGATTACAAAAACACCAGGAAATAGTTGAAAACAAAAATTAACAAAACAAGAATATTGTGTGTATTTGTTGAAATAACGAGTTACTAGATAAGCTTTTTATCATGATACCACTGCAAGTTCGAGTGCACATCTCCACTTGCATTTTTGGTAATATAAATGAGTTCCGAAACCATCAATTTGAAGGTATTTAAGAATCATACCTTGGGCTCCTCATTGACTGTTATAACCTTGAAAGGATGCCAATCAGGATTTGTTAGATTGTCCTGCCACAAGGAACATAGAGTGGAGGCCTGCATGTGTTCATGAAGGGCTTCTGATCAAGATCACCCATTCTCTTTATCCCAATATTAGATCGACCACTCAACATTTCACTCAAACCCTGAATAAACAATAAGAGCTTTCATGACTTCATTATCTCTCTTTATCATATGATGAAAATATGCTAATTACAAATATTTTTTTTTATTTGTTCCTTCTCTGACAAGATAATGGAAGTATATTTTTGTTTTTGTAAGTATGAACCGCAAGATTATTCCAAACAGAAAACACGACTACCAGCATTTTCCAATCTCTATCTTATACTCTTGTCTGAGCTGTGATTATGCCAAACAAAAAGCACGAGAGGTTGGATGATTACTAAAACAGAATTACCATAGACTACCAACTCATCACTCTAAAGCACTTTGGCCGTTTCTTTTTCTTTCTTAATGTACTTTTTCTAGCTTCCAATTCGATTACCTTCCAAGCAATGTAACAAGGAGAGAATAGTCATAATAAGTCACCATTTAAACATTCGAAAGTGGGATATATGTTTCATAGAATATCAGAAGTACGTTAAGTCTATACAAAATAAATAAATAAAAATG
The DNA here is from genome assembly GCA_024362995.1 of Heteromeles arbutifolia. Classification (NCBI taxonomy): domain Eukaryota; kingdom Viridiplantae; phylum Streptophyta; class Magnoliopsida; order Rosales; family Rosaceae; genus Heteromeles; species Heteromeles arbutifolia. Next base: position 24,992,101 of record JANCRC010000012.1, read on the forward strand.
TATGTATTATATTATTAATCAATATACAAAATTAAGATGGTTCCATCTTGTCACTATTCCAGTTTGATAATCGAGAAACATAACTTGTGAGACAATCTAATAAAAGAACATTCTTCATCCACGTAGACATATATATATAGTTCACCATTATAAAGGTGACTTCACGCATGTGGGATCCTGCCAATCTAACGGCGGGTAAAATTATGTTAAATAAACTGCACCCATTTAGAGTTTAGGTATCAGCTCTCATGTTTTTTGGCCAAGTTAACTCTACCCCACCTAGATTAATAAACCCTGCCAAAACATGGAAACAAAAAACTTATAAAGAACTAAAATGTGAAGGGTCCAATGATCTGAGCCATATATTTTTAGGCTTCCCCACAATCATCCTTGCGAAAAATCAACAAAATCTAAAACCTATTGTTAAAGAATTTTTGACAAAGAAATTGACGACCAGTGTTTCAACAAACCAGGTAATGATCAGATGGTAACCAAAATGGCTTCCAATTCGGTTGTTTTTCTTGGATGCTCTTAATTGAGTATTAAAAAAACCGGACAGTTTTCATTGTGGAACCAGTGTGGGCCCAGCCTGAACAATATGGTCCTTACTTTTCTTAAAATGGGGGCATCCTTGTAGCAGTGTATATAAAATAAGTATAACTATTAATAAGTAAAGTTCAAAATAAAAAGGAGGAAAAAATGCATACTGCTATTAATTCTTTACGCGCTTCTTGTAACTCATCATTGCTTTGGCGTTCTTTGGTGATAAGAGTTTGATTTAGAGATTCTAAATCCTCAAGTTCATCAACTTTTTCCCCTAATTCATCTTCCATTTCTTTTATCTTTGATTGAACAGCATCATCATCATGATCCCCTAGATGCTTCATCACCTCTAATTTCCCTTTTAGCTCTTCAATCTCCATCTCCAGCTTCTGTTTAGCATCCAGCTGCTTTTCTAACTCAAGTATTTTATTTAAGGCATCCTCTTTTTCTCTCTGAAAAGTTCAGATTCCTAGTCAGTGAAAACCATGGAAAAGACAGATATAGCAAGGAAGTTTTGCAGTTTCTATTGAGCTTAACACTAAATTTCCACACCTTTTGCACTTCAACCAGCCTCAAGACACTCTCATCAGCCTTTTTCTGCTCCTCGGAAGCCAATTGGAGTGAATTGTTTCTCTCATCATTCTGGAGGGGCAAACTATATTAGTACCCAGAACACAAACCAAGCAACGGCTTTACCTACTGGCTGCGCATTTCTAAATTTGAATTTTTAACACATGGCAATGCTTATGTACATGGCTGTGTTTGAATTACAGGGACAAGTTTACCAGAGCTTAACTTGTATGATTATGAGGATAAACTGTTGACCAATTTAAAAGCCAAACAGGATATCACAAACCCCATAAAATAAAAAACCAATATGAAACAGAAGTCAAATAATTTTTATGCATCCCAGAAATTAAACGGAAATAATGAATCATTTTTTTATAAACGCTAACTGACTATTTACTACTTAACTCCTAATGCAGACAATTAACCCCTTTTATTGAGGTCTCAAACTGTTCCAGTCTCACATTAATCACATATGAAACTGGGTATGACTTAAATCTTTTACAGACATGAAATGATTCTAAGTTACAGAATTTGACAATTCAAATTCTTGAAATATCTACAGCTCTGATTAACTAATAAAATTAATTCCAATTAAACAAAATTTGTCTCCATTTGTAGCTAACTGCCAGAAAACAAGGATAGCAAACAGAAATGCAACGTATGGACTGCTAGTAAACAAGTAGATTCAATGCTTACTTTAAATTCTTTTAATGCAAAATATGGAGTGGTACAAGTATGCCATATATGTTACCTTCTTCTTATCCTCGTCAAGTTTTTGCCTCTCACGCTTAGTCAATGCTTCCCGTTTGTTTAATTCTTTGCTCCAGGTATCAAGTTTCTTTTTTTTAGACTCCAACTCATAATTCAATTTTTCTTGTTCCTCTAATATTCTCTGAACATTATTTCTTGCCATTTGCTGCATCTTTCTCGTTTCTGATAAACACGAAAACAGTTCGTCAAGGAACCCCAACAAATCAAGCAAAGATAATAAAATCCAAATGCATAGGTACATTTAAACAAGAGGATGTGCTATACGCATGCACATAAAAAACAAAGCATAGGAGAAGGGGCAGGACAAAACCTTTAACAAAGTCATTGTGCAGCCGGTCTTTCTCTTCAAGCATCCTACTTAAAGACAGTGTCCTCTCATTGTACTTGTATCGCAGTTCATCCAGATTTTCATTTGTCATATCAATTTCATTGGCCAGGCTTGCCACAACATCATTTCTTTTTCTAGCTGCTTCCTGTACAATGTCAGATACCGTTCTTAGCTCTCCTGTCTTGCGAAGAAACTCCCCTATCTGCCCTTGGGAATGATAATCATCAGCACGAGCGCACCACCCATAGATGCTTGAGCCAGGCTGTTCCTTTCGTGCATTCCAATCCTTTTTACTTTGACAGTCGGTTTCAAACGTCTTCTCAAAATCAGTAGCATTCCCAAAACCATTCCAATCTTTACTAAAATATACTACAGCACATGCAGCTGGATCGCCTCCATTGCACAAAGTACGAACTTCTAAAGGTTTATATTTTGAAAACTTTCTCATCCAGTATCCAGAATCTAGAAGATCTTTTCCATCCTTTGGCTGGCTCACTATGTTTACAACAATGCCAGTCCAAGGCCACACGTTGAGGTCTTCTTGCTTTTCTTGCTGAGCAACAGGAGCCGGTAAAGTTGGACGCTGTATTTGGTCTCCTTCGCTGGCTAGATCATTCTCCAAGTAGAGTGCCAAGGCAAGGTGGTTGGCCTTCTGTTTCACATTTCTGAGAGCAGAACCTTTGGCCACCCCTGAAGCATGTTGGAGGATGTCCTTAAACTTGTAATCTTGTCTCTTCTTCCCCGCACAAAAGGGGCATCTAAGAGTCCCATTAGGACCCTTTACTTTATATTTACCCTCCAGTAACTGCTCGTAGGGTTTATCTTTGTATTCATGGATCTCGGAATCACTAATATCAGATTCATCTTCAGAGCTGTAGTCCATCTGGATTGTATAGAAACATCACAAATCATTGTTTGAAAACAGACTTGGTTTCGTAAATCCAAAAAACTCCGAACACACAAAACTGGAGTACTTGCAAGGAGACAGTTTAATGGACATTACAGCATGTCCACTCCTAAAGGTCAAGCTGATAAATAATTTGAGCATAATGAGAAATTGAATAAACAATCAAATGCTTTAAGCGAGTTTGAAACTAATGAATACAAAAACCCAATAATCAGAAAAGTTTCTCTGCAACTTACTCAAGAATGACAACAGTTTCTCCACAAAAACCCAAAAATTGAACAGTTTCTCTTCATACTTACAAAACCCGGCTTCTCTAAACATGTTCTGAACAAAGTAATTTGTATTGCAATAAAACTACATTTCAATCTCAATCTAATGCTTCAATCTTCAATCGCATAAACTACATTTCAAATGCGAAAAAATAAATGCATAAATTCGCTTACCCACAAAATCAACATGCGAACAGCAAAGGGTTGCCATAATCAAAGAAATTTTGAGTTCTTAAGCTGAGATTGTAGCGAGAGAAAGAGAGACTTACGGTGGAGAGTGAAAGTCAATGAGGGCAAATGGGTCTCTCTCTCCCCCTCTCGGTCTTCTTCTTAGGGCGAAAGAGTTGAATGGTCAGCACTCAGTAGCAAGCCCTAGATACTGTTTCCGAGTACCCGAGGTGAGGTGACGATCACGTGCCTTGCTTGCACTCGCCCGGCGATTATTCGTTACAGAGAAGTGAGCCAGTGAGATGAATTTCCTCTTTCTACTAGTGTGGTAGACACACTCCCGATGCATTGAAATTTCAAGACACCCCTCTTTTTTCATATATAAAAATACGCATAATTCTCGTTGAAACTCGACTTCAATTTCGCTTTTTCTGTTGAAACTGAAAATTTTCCATTTAACCCTTTAAAATTTAATTTTTGTTTCATTTTACAGATTTTGGGCATTTTCCATTTCAAATAGGGTAGTGCTATCAACAAGCGCATTCTTATTTCGCGCACCCTCACCTCAATTTTTAGCTATCACATCAAAAGAATTGAAGATCATTATGCCACCCTGATGGCCTCACAGATTGGGACTGCTCTTTCCACCAGTGCACTAGTCACACCACTCGGAGCTACCGCACACTTAAAGATCATATTCGGTAGCTAATCAATCAGGGGGGCTGCTTGGAGTTCGTTAAGAGCAACGCTAGGAAAGAGAAACCCGCTGAGAAGAAGAATCGTGGCGAGTCCGAGCTCACCGATAAAGAGGAAAATCCGCGCCTGATGAAGAAGCCTACCCTCAACATTAGTTGCATCTATAGAGGTCAGGAGGTGCCTTGAAGACAAAAGAGCTTGCAGCCCTGTACATAGGAACGGAACTCCGATCAACCTAAGGTGGAATGTCCTCAAGCACTACCAATATCACTAAAGACCCTCCAACGAACTACATGTTGTTTGATTCTTCCTCAGCATGAAAAGATATGTAGTCCGTCCATCATGGGTCTAACCACAATTGATCTCAACGATGCTTGTCTCCGTATAGACCGGAGAATATTTTCTCCGAAGTCTGCCTAAGTCAAGGCACCTTCATCAAAGATGAACCCCCATGCAAACCACATTGTTTCATCTTTTATTACAATTACACCCGTGATTTGATTCTCCTTCCCGAATATATGTAGGCAGTCCAATTCGGGGTTCAATCACACCGCACATCAAACCCCCATTCTTTTATATTAAGAATTTAGTTTGGTTATCGCACGACTTTCGTTTGTTTGTTCTTTCTTTTTTCTTTTTTTTGCGGTACAAGAATCCCCCAATATCCTAAATATCATACAACTTGAAACTCTGCAAAAGTGCAAGTCTAAAAACTCAAAAGTGATAATGCAGATGAGTCTCTTATAATCCATTTCGTGGTGTTCCTGTTAGCAGCTTATTAGGCTCGAGCCGTATTAAGCACGGCTGCGATAGGCGGACTCTGGACGTGGGGACATGACCCCTTGATCCGGAAATTTCCAATACATCATCTGGCTTCTAGAAAGTTTATACAACCTAAGGGTTGTGGTTTATAACATTCAATCTCAGGTTTTGACCATTCGACGGAATAATCAAAATCGCAATCCAAAAATCATCTAAGTTGTGGCGTTGAAGTTCGACCCTGAGTATGATTACTTCTATCCTGGACTAGTGTACTAAGTCAAGTATGTTATGAAGTAGTCTCGTGCCTAAGCAGGTTCGAAAGAGGCATCCAAACTAGGAAATGCACAAGAGGAATTTTATTCCAATAGAGCTCCAATATGCGGAAATGTCTTAGCTAAGTTAGCTAAGTGTAGTCCGTTCAAAAGGGCTTAGGTCCAACGCATATAGAGTCTAACAAAAAGATTCCAAAGATGTTCCTGATCCAGGTGGACGCGACCAAGTCCCTAATGAATTTTTGTTTAAGATTTATTGGGTACTTTTTAAGTTCCGAATGAATTCATTTTTTAGCGTTTCTAAGCAAATACAAAATGGCTCAAGAATAGGAAAGTCGAAGCAGCGTTTGATGGTAGCATCCTTGCCGTGCTCCTTATTCAACTCAAGAGCAATAGGCCACTTCCAGTTGTGGTGTTATGCAGGAATGACCACGAAGGCTCGATCGATTAGCTTCGGCCGACACAATCTTTCTCACATCATTGCCGCACTATAGATTAACAGTTGGAACATTCTAGAATCGAACCCCGGAGATGTCGTTTTCCCAGTTCCTGTCGACCACCAGGGCATAGAACCACCAGGACATCCTTATACCAATCTTGATCATGCCAGAGCAAGTCGGTGATATATGCTCCCCATTGAAGACTTGGCCGCGATTCGAAGAAGTAATGTGTCTTTAAACTTTTCCACATGGTGTACAACATGCGAAATTCCTGAATCCTAAGGATTTGCTTCATACCATTCACTTAGCTCGAAGCAGGTGATAATGCAAAAAAGAGGCATGAGTGAGATTGCAGATGGCCACATTGTAGCACACTAGAATCTCTTTCAGGAGTGCAGATAAAGGGAATTTTAGACTCAAATCTAAGTACCATAGGTGGATTCTCGTACATGGACGATAAGGATCAGAAGAATCAGGCGAAGCTGCTCGGATGTTTTGGTTGGCTTCCAACCAGACCTTGTAGTCATTTAGTAGATCTCGGCAATGGCGAACGAAGGCTTCATCATCTTTTTTACTTCGTACTCTGACCACATGAGGGTCTAGTGAGAGTCGTAGTTTGCTACAAAGGCATGAAGAACATTCAAATAAGACATATCTCAGTTTGAAAGGTTTGGGGAAAACATTAGAAGTGAGAATTTCTGGTAACGAAAGTAGAAGGTTCAATAATGGAAGGTTTTGTAGAAATCTTAAAATAAAGTTGAAGGCTTGAACACTTTGAAGTGTGAAGAAAACAAAGAAGAAATCCGAGGATATTTATAGAAATTTTAGATTCATCCTATTGTTGATTCTGGATCGTCATGCCTTGAGATCTATGAATCCGACGGTCTAAATAGGTTAGAAACATAAAAAGTAGTTCCTTATTTCTCGTGCACAAACAACTAAGGCATCCCTATTATTGCAACATTTATGGCACGATCTTCAGGAGCACACGTATGATTCTGGAACATCTCAATTACCTAGCAACAGGCAACAACTATGAGGTTGGATTGCCACGCGTCAGAAGAACTATAAACATTATGTATTATGATTTACTCCAAAATGCATGATCTTTGGATAATTATCTATCTTTAAGCGGAACAACCCTTTAGATAAATAGTTAAGGGAAATTGTGGGACGATGATTTTCAAGGGTTGGAGTAAGATGGATCGAAATATAAGTACCTAACAGTTTTGGTCATGTACCCAAGAGTTCCAATCAGCTTAAGTTGCACAAACAGACTAGCGATGCCACCATCTCCCAGAAAGGTAGGCGAAGTCCATCGACTTTGCTAAGATTGACCATTATTGTTTCGCAAGATACAGAAACTTGATCCGGTCATGGATCAGATAAGTTTCTATATTCTTGAAAATTCCTACAATCTATGGATTGACATGCGCCGCAAGTAATTAGAATTCTAAGAGGATGCAATATCTACTCCTAGATATCCTCTGGGATTCTCCTAACTTAATACGTATTTTATATCTTAAAAAGACTTTCTCTCGACTAGTATAAATACACCATTCTAGGATTCATTTCGAGAAACGCAATTATCACATACTCTATTGTCTTGGCTGATGCTTGAGTCTCATAAATTTCTTACCAACTTGACCGTCGAATAGCCTTTGGCTAGTACCCCACCGGTTCTAAGATGATCTTATGATCATTTGTTCTTTTACAAGTAGCGAGTTTGTGCATATCCTCCACACTGGATGGTGCACAAATTTGGTTCCAATAAACTAATTTGGTGGGTCAACTTCTCGAGCGTATCGAAATGTAGCGTATTATTGTTAGGCACAACTGAAAACCAATCATCTTTGACTACCAACCTCCTTATTCCCCATTTTCCTCTCATATTGTTGACTCTAGTGGCTTCGCTTTGAATGCTCAAGCTTGCCTTTCTCCACACGTGATTCAAAGGAAGCCCCCTCCTCAAGATGTAGGTTTCTTTCTTGATAGGGATTTTTACCACATGCAAAAGTAGGGATAAAAACACACAAAATACTTGCAAGAGAACAAGGTAGTTGTAGTATAAACGGCTCAAACAATGTCATTTTCCACAGGGATTGAATGAATAATTTGTATTTAAAACCAACTCTTAATTAATTATTTAAAACAAAGTTTGAAAAAATATTGATTTTGAGATTTAAAATAATAAAAACAAATTTAAACTAAAAACAATTAAATAAATCAACTAGAAAACAATTTAAAGAAACACTAGGGTTCCGCCGTCACCTTAACAATCCTATGCAGTTCTTCTAATTTCTTATGAATTACACATGCATATTTTGAAGGTTAGGTTTTCCTAAAATATATCCTACTTGGAACCTCCAATATAGAACTTATATCTAACATGCAACCAGTCTGTGACGTTCAGATCGAATGTGAACATGCAAGACTCATTAAATTTTGTGAAAACCTTTTGAAAAACCATATAACCCTTAAGACGTGTCGTCCATCCTAAGAAGCTACACATATGAACCACAAGAAGCCTTAGTCAATTTTAGGGACAGCCCTCCGCCAAAATTGCATCAAATTACTTTTCTAAATATCCTAGTGGTGGCCAATCATCAAGACAATTAGATAGTTTAAATCGGTGATTAATAATTCAAAACTTGCATGCATAATATCGTAAGCAAATTGAAAAGAAACTACATATTCTTGCTAAGGCTCGTGGCGTCGCCCTAGCAAATGAAAATTAGTTACTAACAACCATAAAATAAAGGGAGCTTTAATGAAAAGGGCTTGGGCCAATAAATATTTAACAAAAAACCATTCCAAAATGTTATTTAACCAAAAGGGCTCAAAGTTTAATAAAAAACCATCCAAAACTAAGTGTCCACCAGCACCGTGCCGCCATAACCCCCACCAAGAACAACAACGACAGCGACAGCGACGAGACAGGGGATCGAAAATTGGATCCCGTGAAATCGGGCGTTGAATCGCAGTGATTTCGATTACCTTGTGAGTGTTCTATTTGCGTTTGAGAGTCTGCCTGTAAACTGTTTGATGAAATGCCTGCATTGTTGTAGACATTAATGTATGGTACTGTTGTGAAATGTCGAAAACCTTTGCTTAATTCAGTGTTTGTTGTAAAAGGATGAAGGCTGCGGGATTGCTTGTCTTCGCCCCGCAAATATTACAAGGTATTTATGTTCTCTTCTGTTTAAATTCACCTTGTTGTACTTTTTTTTTTATTAATTGTCAGCAACCTCAACCCAGCACGAAAAGCGCCATAATAACTCCCTGTCTTCCTATCAAATCGAATTCCTCGATTTCAAAAACAACCAAATCAAAGTTGAAAAAGGAAGCATTCATCGGAACAAAGCCGCTGAAATAAGTTCAAAGAAGTTTAATGGCAGAACCAGCGAAAGTGTCTGGAAAAAAAAATAGAACGAAAGCATAAAACCGTTTATGGAGAACCCAAAACATAACACTGTTTTTGGAAAAAAAAAAAAAACAGATACAGTGTTTGTTTTGTCTGTGCACAAACAAACACTGTATCTGGAAAGAAAAGAACCAAAATCCAGAAACAGTTTATGTTTTAACCTTTGATTGTTTCTTTTTTTTCATGCATCAGTCGATTATATTTAAGAAACATAATGCTTATTTTGCTTTGAATCCAAATATAGTGAATTTCACTATTTCTTTTCTAACTTACATTTAAGAAACAGTGTGTCTATTTCATTTGGATCCAGAAACAGTGACTTAGATTCCAGAAACAATAACTTAGATTCCAGAAACAGTGACTTAGATTTTAGAAATAGTGTTACTTAAAATCAAGAAATAGTTTATTTTTACAGTCCAGAAACAGTGACCCGTCGTTATTATTAAATAGCATGCAGATCTCAAATTTATTTTCTGGAGAAACAAACGATGAACTCCACTGACGAAGAAAAATTGAAAAACAATATCTCGAATACACTACGAATAATAACGACGATCACATTTCAACGAAATAATACAAAATATAAATTAAATAGCATGAGGATCTATATTTTTGTTTCAAAGAAAAAAAAGAATGTCTGCAAAACAATAATGAACTCCATTAACGACGAAAATCTGGAACTCAACCTGAAAAAGTTAGGGGTAAAATCGACAAATCATAATTTATTATAGTTGGGCCATTTTTAGTTGGACTACTTTAATATGGGCCTTGTACTAATCATTAAACAAAACTTATAATATGATTTTTTATTAAAACTAAAACTTTTCAAGCCCTTTTTCATTAGTTTTCCTTAAAACAAAAGGAATTTTATTGAAATAGAAAAATGATTGAAAACACCTTGAAATACAAAACGTCAAAGCCTAGCTGAGTTCGCCAAATTGATGAGTTCTCCTCTCCTCTCTAACCCTAATGGCTAAAAAGCCTTATTTATACTCCTACAAAATAAAATCCTACCTTTTCTAGGCCTTCTAAAAACTAGGAAACATAATAGAATAAAATAACTAGGAAATAAAAGGTTTCCTATTTGAACTGAAATTCGGACTTCTCAGAAAATCAGACTTTTGACCAACCAAATCAACTCCGATTTGGTCCCAAAATGTCTCTTTTTAAAGTTTGAGACATCCCTAACAAATCTTCAGAAGGAATCGTTTTCAAAATATACCATCTTGACCTCCAAAATACTCAAAACGTCCAGAAACTTCAATCTGGGAAAGCTGCGCGCTGGGTCTTTATTTCATTGCCACGGTCAAACGGCTTGGTAGAAAAATCTGAAATTTTGAAACAATCATCTTGAAAGAATCATGAACATCCTTCAATTGGAATCAGTCCAAAATTCATCCGTTTAATCACGTTTTGCTCCAGAGGAAGTGGAATGTCCTACATTGAAAATATATAACAAAGTACTAAAATTCTACCAAAATAACCAATAAACTATAACTAGAATAGGGTAAAATATATGGTATAATATTGACTCATCAGTTCAGTTCATGACTTATCTGCTGGTGGTGGTTTCATTATCAAATTATGGTGGCCGTCCTCTTCTTGTTGGTACAAAACTTTTTGGTAACTTAAACACCCTCATGGTTGAAGCTACTGCTCACAAAATGGGCCTCATTCATGCTAAACTTGCAGGCTATCAGAGAATTATTATGGAAGATGATTCGAAAATTCTTGATTGTCTTCTTCGACGCTGCTTGATACCTTCGCGAATTAGAACTATTTCCAAAGACATTGTAAACTTAACTAGTGTTTTCTCTTCTATGTCCTTCCATCATATTTTGAGAGAGGCTAACTTTTATGTTGATGTTAATGCTAATTTTGGGCCTCAACAAGCCTCCGATTGTATTTGGTTAAATTCGGTTTCTTCATGCGCTGGGCAGGCTCCCTCCTTGACTCATCCGTCAATAAGTCAGTTCAATGCTAATTTATGGGATTTATAGCTATATTTTTTCTTTGGTCGCAAAAAGTACTAACCTAAAGAACGAAAAGCAATGAAAAGGAAAAAGAAGCATTTCGCTGTTGGGAGTCAAGCTTGGATGATAACTTCAATTCAAATTATTCAAGCGTTACTGCGTGAGGGGAGATCCGAACTCAAAACATCGAAACACCTGGTGCACGATTAAATATTCTTTACCAGCTGAGCCACAATCTCTACTTTTGACATTTCTTGATAATAACAAAATATAAAATATCGTGGTAAAACCAAATCTGTAGAAAAGGAGATGAAAAGATTGGAATGGAAGGGAGGTACGCACAAAGAGATGGTCACGTGAAGATTACAATATTTATTCTACCACAAAAAAGGTTTTTTTAGGCTTTACCCACTTGAATACATGAAATGCAGGATATTCTACTTTAACTGAATGCGCATGTGTTTTGGTTCTACTTGTCGCACACCTTCCTTATGGCTTCACCTAACACTTCTAACAAGGGAATTTGGCTTTCCAATTATTATTTTTCCACAAGTACAAAATTATTTAGTTAAAGACGCTGAATCAAAATAAATAAATAAACAAATCTCAGTTTCTCACCGTCCACTTCCTCATCCCCAGCAGCAGTTCCAACCACTTCTTTTTCTCACTTTTTTGTTTCCCTTGGGATTGTCTAAGTCAACCTGCAGCTTAATACTAGTATACTACTACTATATAGGCAAACAAGCTAGTTAAACTGAAAGCTCAAACTTTCTCTTCTCTTCTCTCTCTCTTTAAGATTTTATTGTTTACTGCACAAACTTTTAATTTGTTCATTTTTTCTCTCTATAGATCTATCTAGTACTCTTTTGTATTGGAGTTATAATTGATGGACAATAGTGAGGAAGTTCCGTCAGCTCCCTCAACTCCTGTAACACCAGAGACTCCTGGTGCCCCTCTCTTTGGTGGCTTCAAGCCAGATCACACAAGTAGTGGGATTGGTAGGAAATCCCTCCTCAAGAGCTGCACCAGATGCTTTACTGTTGATGCTTGGCCTTTGGAAGATGGCACGTTGCAGCCTAAAGTTTCTTGTGCATTGCCTTACGCTCCTGTCTCACTTGCACGAAAGGTAATTCACTGAAAACTCCAAAATCAATGTAGCCAAGTTCATAGTTCGAATCTCTCTTTTTGTTACTTTCGGGCTTGCAACTCCCCGCAATCCAATGTCAAAGATATGTTGGTTCATTTTTAATATTAAATTAATTAAGTTAATTATAATTGTCATTATTTGGTTGTTAGTGGGAAAGTAAGTTTATTTGTCATTATTTGTGGTTAGTGGGAAACTAAGACGGAGTCTTTAGCTTTTCATCTTTTGTAACTCTTGTAACCTTTTTTATTTGTTAATTTGTGTTTGTTATCTTATGCACTAAAGGTGATAATAAACATATGATTATTATCATTTTCCCATGTCTTTTTATTTATGATCCCACTACCAATTTCCTAATAACTACAATCTTTATTCCTCCATACTTTGTACCTTTTACTTATATTGGGCAAAGAAGGGTGTTCTACATGAAAGATCTTGGGGAGGCTAATTTTATTTTAGGCATGAAAATTACAAAAACATGTGATGGTATTTTTCTTGATCAGTCACATTATATTGAGAAAATATAATTTTATTGATTGCAAGCATGTTTCCACTCCTTTTGATTCAAGTGTTCACTTATTTCCAGTTGAAAAGGAAAATGATGTGATTAATAAAAAAGAAATATGCTAGCATAATTGGTAGTTTGAGATATGCGACTGATTGTACTAAACCTGATATTGCATATACAGTTGCAGTGCTTAGCAGGTTTTCCAGTAAACCATGTAAAGAGCATTGGCATGTTGGAGATATGTCCTGAAAGTCAATCTTTGGAAAGAACCTTTCAGGACAATTTCTGTATATATAGATAACTCTAATACAGCAAAAGGCAAAGTCACTCATTAGGACTATCTCAATAATCGGTATACGTCCAAAATAGTGAATCCACGAACAATGGATCGATGGAAGAAGTAATCTAATGATGTTAGACTGTAGAGACCTTCTTCACATAACCATAATGTTCAAAAGGTTCCTGGTCATAGGATTGTCAGAGGGACACTGACAATACATAGATCCATGCCATTTGTGTAGTGACACTAAGACAAGTATGTAGGTGCTCATTAAGGGAATGAGTTCACTGAAAACAATCAAACGAGAGTACTTGCATGGAAGTCTACTCACATGTCAAGCCAGTAACTCTATTGGTTGGAATAATGTAAGTAATCATTTGACCTGAGACATCATAGTTGTCTTGGGGATACGTTGCTGATCATTTGATAATGAGACGTGACCACATCTCATCTTGGATGTGTTCTATGCATTGTTTGGGTCAATGATTTATTCTCAGAGGCTTGTGAATGATCAACAAGGGATCTCTAATCCTCATTACGAGAGGAAGAATACTCTAAGAATACTCTAAGATATTGGTTGGAATAATGTAAGTAATCATTTGACCTGAGACATCAAGCGTAATGATGGAAGGCGTTCCTATACGACTCAATTGAATCATATAACTAAGTATAATCACATTAGGGGTTTGACATTAATTATCCATACCCTAGTAATGTGATTGTGAGTATTGTATTAGAGAAGGATCGAATTACATTGTAATTCCAACTGAATAGGTTCTCCAACCAAATTCTACATTAGCTTGGGTAGCCATGATATATGGTTAGATGTCACCCATGGCTTGTGGGTTCTTCTAGATGATTAAATAGTCATTGAAGAAGAAGGAGAATTAAAAGTAAGTTTTAATTCACTAGGTGATTGGATTAATACTAATCAATTGGATTGGTACCAATCACCTCACTGCCTTGCGAATTGGAACCTAAAACGATTGTACACCGAAACACTCTTGTGGTGAGACAACTAAAGGATGAAGGAATTAATTAATTGGATTAATTAAGTGTTATGATTAGTTAGAAAGTCTAAAGAAATCATAGAAGCGATGAAAGATCGTTTAGGGCTTAAAGAAAAGTTCGGGTTCATTCGGGCCCATTGGGCCCAAACCCATTGGGTCTTTTTATTCAAGCATAGGATGACTTGAGATGATAAAAGCCCAAAAGTCCAAACCCACACTAAGGGGCCAGCCATTGTTGAAGAAAGGAGAGAGAGGAGTTAATTTGTTGACTCACTTCTTTGACATTTATAAAGGAAGTTTAATGAAAAAGTTTCATTAGGGTTTTTGTGTGTTCTTTTTCAACAAAAGAGAAAACAAGTCTCTCTCTCTCTCTACACACATAAGGCCGGCCACCAAGAGGAGAAATAACTAATCATCTCTTCTCCTTTTGGTTATTCCAACATCCATCTCACTACACTAGTGGGTGTGGATCTTTAGAGGTCTTCTACTTTGGAGACTAGAGGAGAATCAAAGGAATTCATAATCCTTCAAGATGGAGGAAACAAGGAGGGAGGCTAGACTCAAGGAGTTCCAAGAACAAAGAGCTTGGAGGTGGTCCATGCTTGGTCTAAAGTCTAGATCAAGAGGTATAAAAACTCAACCTTCACTTTGTTCTTCTACATTTTGTTTGATGCATCTTATATGAACCTATGCTTCTTGAAGGGGATTTGCATGACTATAGCTTTGATAATATGTGATAATATGCTTCCGTTGCTTATGTATATAAATTTAGAATTGTATATGCATGCTAGTCACTAGAAATCCCAAATAAATCTCATTATTTCCCTTCATGGCATGCCATATAAAGAGTAATGAAATATTTACTTGGCACGAAGAATTATGGTTTATTTAAAAAAAAAAAAAATCTTGCAGTACTTAAGGTTTTTAGTGATGCTGACTGGAACACTATGTCAGGTGATTCTCTTTCTACTACTGGTTATATTTTTACATTAGGTAGTTGTGCTTTTTGTTGGAAATCAAAGAAACAAACTATTATTGCTAATTCAACCATGGAGGTTGAACTTATTGATTTGACATCAGCCACTCAAGAAGCAGAATGGTTGAGAGATTTTTTATATGACATCCCACTTTGGGAAAAACCAATACCACCGATTGTAATTCGTTGTGATGGCATTGTTGTTATCAACATGGTAAAAACCAGTTAGTATAATGGTAAATCCAGACCTATTATGAGATCTCATTTGAGCAATGGTACCATTACTGTGAATTTATACTAAATATGGTGATAATCTTGCAGTTCCATTAACCAAGGCCTTGGCAAGAGAAAAGGTCTGGAGTACATCGAGGGGGATAGGATTAATGATGTGAATCTAAACTAACCTAATAAATAGATTAATTCAAACCAAATTTACTCACAAGTTCACGAATTAGTTGTAGTGGAAATGTGTAAATACGAGATTGAATCCACCGGAGTTGATTTAACAATTTAATCCTATAACTGTTACTTAACGAATTGAAATAAAGATTCGGTTTGTATCGAAGAATAATTAAAATTAACAACGATTAAACAAAAATATGATTGAGAACAAATGTAAGAAAACACTAAGGCTTTGATTCCACCACTAATTGTCATACCCTAGTATCCAATTGTCAACTCATGAATTATCAAATTGATGAAAACAACTTCCGTACATATGTCCGTGGTCAGGTACACATGCCAATAATTTCCCAAATAGATGTGAATTTTACCGTGGTCAGGCTTAAACTCAACTATTCCTACAGTCTCCATATACATGGTCCGTATACACAAACATGTAGAAATCCAATTAAGCAAAGTGAGAAACAAATTAACCACTTATCAACTTGGTCACGTCAAACAAATAGTTAATTTTTTAGGAAGCCACACAAACCAATATTCGTCTACGGTCGGATCGAAATATAAGTTCATGATTCTCATTCACAAAGTATCGATAGAATCCAATTCATGGTCAGAAATAAATTCATATGCAAATAATTTCAATATCAAAATCCTAGGCTATGTTCAAGCACAAAGAACCAAATATCAAAATTGCAATTCCACTAGTGAATGAAAACTAATCATCAATATGAAATTCACGAATTAAATAATCAAATAACTAGAGTAATCATAATTAGGGCTTCCTCTTAGCTTTAGCTAAGAATTTAGAACCCCATGAACGAAGAATTCATAGTAGTTCTAAGAAGGAAATTTTGCATAAAATAAAACTAGAGAAAAAGAACCAAATTGTTGTCGCTCTGCCGCTGCTCTCTCTGTTTCACGCCAGAAGAAAGAAGAATCCTCTCTGGTCTCAACTGCCTTTTATATCCATTCTACCCGACTCCAAGGCATTCAAATCTCCCAATAAAACAAGAGACTTTTACTTAAATATCCCATATTGCCTCAATTAAAAATCCATATCGCTTAACATGATCTCCTTCCCTGATTACTTGTAAATTGCACCCACCAATTGAATTAGAGACATCAATTTGTAGGACCCACAAATCTCTTATTTCCTGGTAATTTGCTAATTTGCCTATTCCACCGCCAAAACCCAATCTGATCATTGAATATGATTACTTTATTCATCTTCTTACTCGACTCGTCGACTCCAATTTGATCAAGAAGAACAATTTGTCGTTCTTTATTCGATGTCACACCTTCAATTGAAAAGCAGTCTGCCTGCCGCACCATCTACTCATAAGATCACCGACTGAAATTAGTTGTACAAGTGTGATTTAGCTATCTGGCTTCTTGGTACTATCTTTGCCTTTTAAGTGCCTTGTGCTTTTCCTCTTCTTTCCTTCTCAATGCTAAGAATCTCAAAGGATATGTCCAAGAAGATAGGCCCCACTGCCAAACAAAACCAAAAGTTAATTAACATCCAATTTACCAAAATTAAGTTTGATATGACACGAAAAGATATTAACTTCTTAGCACTTCATTGGCATTGTCTTAATATTTCACCCTTGACAATATTGCATCCACATGCCAAATTATTAAAGAATTAAGCAAAACACTCTAATTAGCTCGAAAACGACGCACTATAGCACTAATGAATAAATGTAATAACTATGCGTCTATCAATTAAAGCCCTTGAAATCATGAGCCATGTATGAGGACACCCAACTTGGTAATTAGAGATCCTAAGAACTAGGTTCAGTGGAAAAAACGAATCATATGATGGCCGTAAGAGATGCACTATTATTTTTACTCATTCCTATGGTGTAAGTGCATTTATCCTGTAATATTTTTTGGAGGTTGAGTTTATTTAGTCTCTTAATAAAATCTGTAGCTCGTTTTGAGTGGGATGTTATAATTACAGGAGCATCCTTAACTGATTTTACCTATGTGAGTGTGAGAGTGAGGCCGCTTTCTATAAGAATTAGGCTTGTTCTCAAATACACTCATGAAAATTGAAGTTAGCACAAGGCCGTAACGTGCTAGCTATTAAACCTCAAATTAACACCTGGATTATTTTTTGTGAGCAGTAATTCTTATTTTCCCTTAAGCAGTTGTAGTTCAAGTATGAAACCACTATTAACTCTGGAGTAGGAATTATTGTTTCACAAATGGAGGTTCAATGCAGAGTCACACCTTCATGATGCATAATGATCCGTCTTTGGCCAATATTATTTTCCTTCTTTTCTTCACAGCTAATAATAAAAATGAGTGGGGGAATGTTGGTTCATTTTTGATATTAAATAAATTAAATAAATTATAATTGTCATTATTTGGTTGTTAGTGGGAAAGTAGGTTTTGTGGAGTAAAAAATAATCAAGAAAATTATGGAGGCGACACTTGAACTTTTGGGTAAAAATGATAAAATTACCCTCAAGGTTCACTGGGATTGCAACGCACATGCAACAGACAATAACGGCTCAATCAAGGAAGAGTCAAAGGTGATCAACATGGTATTTATTCAAATCCCTCTCATCACTCCTCATCAAATCCCCACTCAAAAGGTAACTCCCAATTATCCTATTTAAATTAGGATTGATTGTCTAGATTAATTGCAAGATATTATTTCACATAATATCTTGCAATTAAATCCCTAATTCCACCAAAAGTGGCCGGACCCTATTCTCCAAATAGGGCCGGCCACACCCCTGTAAATAGTCCCATTTTCCCCACTAAAATGCTAAGTTCATTCTCTCCCTCAAAATTCCCTTAACACTTTCTCTCTCAAATTCTAACTTTGGCATTAGAGATTCTTCGGCCAAAGCCCGCCATTCATCGTGGGAACGTGAGGCTCTTGGCCATGATCTTAGGTGTTATTATTTTGCAGGTGCATTTTCGTCAAAGGAGAAGACGGCGAAAATTTGCATCCATAAATTGGTGCTTTCATTAAGAGTCTTGATTCACACGCTCGAAGAAGACTCTCGCATTCAAAGTTTCTCATTTCTTGTTCATTTGTAGATTTTTCGTAAGTTCTTATTCTTAAAATTCTTTGAAAAAACGTAAAAGAAAAGTACAATGACTAGAAATTTGGAAACCACAACGAACGAAACTTCCTATGTTTAAGGATTTGGACCACGGCAATCCACAAGGCTCAACATGGTGACAAGTGGAGCGGCACCACCCACTCGGGGCACCACCGTGGCAGCCACCATGGTAGCAACCCTCGGCGAGCCCACAACCCACGATGAAGGCCTCACCTTGTAGCCACAAGCCCATGACCGCCCCACCTTAGAGCAGGAACCTAGACCCGCACCACAAGGGAGCCTAACACGGCCCAACGCGAGCAGGCCTAAGGTGGAGCCTCAGCTCCCAAAATAGCGGCCCAAGACCATCAGGCCCAAGCCGCGCCAAGGCGAGCTGGTCCGAGCTGTGACTCAGCGCGAGCCCAGCGCACTCTCGAGCCGAGCCCAGGCCCATCGCCATGCGTGTCGTACGTGGAGCAGCCCACGCATGTGACCCAACCCACTCCCTGGCCTTCTAAGCAGCCCAAACCGGTCCAAGACAAGTTTAACCGTCCCGGCTTCAGATTTCTGGACCGACGATTGAACCAGGGATATTTTCACCTTATTTTTCAGCAGATTTGACATATCCCAACTCAAATCTCGCGCTCAGAGTCCATTACACTTCCACTACTCAAGGCGATGCATACCGTCCAAGCTCTTCCAACCTAAATGGCGAACCACACTTGTCTCGACAAGTCATAGAGTTGACAAGCGCCCTCGCACAATAGACAACCTTAGTGAATTAGCTCTTGTAGCGCTCTGAGATGCAACGTGCCCTAGACAAGGTGTCCCGAAGTAGGACAAGGGCAGATGATGAACCTCTTCAATAGTGTTCCGGCAAGCAACCACTAGACCAGTCACGAACCGAGCGTTGTGGCAGTGTACACTCTCGATTGGGCCCCCAAGATAGTGTATACTCTAGTCTTAGCACACGGAGGAGCGTACATTCTTGGTTATGCCCACGGACGAGTATACAATCATGTTTGGGGCTACACTCTGATAATCAGCATGAGCAACCTTCCAGGCGAAGTGTTCATTCGCGGCTAGGCCTGTAAGGAGCATCATCCACCTCACAATGAAGTAGGCAGCATGACAGACGGAGAAAAGTAGTCACTCAATCTAGCTCAAGTTCAACTGGTAGCCTGTGAGAAATTCGCTCGCCTACTAGGAACGTACCACATGAAAGAGCAGCCTAGACCAGTAGGTCATGTCTGGGGGTAGCCGAGAGCTCCGCCACCAAAATAAAGGTAAATTTAGGAAGAAGTAGAGAGGCTCTTGACTGAGCGATTGTGCGATTTCTAACGCAACAAGGTTACTGAAGAGACGCTACGACGAGACATGACCAACATAAGCAGGTCATCATTCACGGACAAGATCGAGCAGGTAGAGCCTCCACACAAGTTCAGCATGCCACATTTCATGTCATTCAAATGAGATGAAGACCTGGAAGACACTTAAAGCACTACTGAAGCGCAATGGTCCTTTATCGGAACAACGATGCTCTTATGTGTAAGATATTCACCACCACTTTACAAGGCGAGGCCCAAGATTGGTTCCACGCCCTGCCGCCACAATTTATCTAGAATTTCGATGAGCTTTCTTTGGTTTTCACCAAAAAGTACTCATCCTATTGCTCGATCAAGAAGAAGTTCGACCACTTGTTCAATGTGAAGAAGAATCCAAAGGAGTCACTCCGCGATTATGTGAAGAGGTTCAAAGCAGAGAAGGCAAAGATAGTCGAATGCGATGACTCGATAACTAATGCGGCCTTCCAAAAATGACTCCCAGCAGACCACCTGTTGTTTGGAGAATTGATCATGAATGAAGATCTAACTATGGCAGACTCTTTTGCCCTGGTAGAGAAGAATGCACTTTAGGACGAGGCTCGGCGAGCAGACTAGTGGTATCTGTCCAACTAGCCCACGCTATAGTCGATAGAATGATGGTTGACAATGGAAGTGCAGTTAACCTACTTTACCTCTCAGTAATTCAGAAGATGGGCCTGGAAAACATAATCATACGCTGAGCGGAGGTACTCATCGGATTCAACGGACACACCTCAACTGTCATCGGCAACATTACACTTGATGTGAGAACATCGCCAATTTTCTCAAAGCAGATGTTCGTGATAGTAAGCGACCCGTCTCCTTACAATGAGATTCTAGGGCGACTTTGGCTGATAAAGCTGGATGTCGTAACCTCCGTCAAATATCAAAAAATCTGATTCCAAATCCTAGGATGAGGAATCGGAGAAATCAAGTCTGACCAGGTCATATCTCGATGATGCACTATGCAAGTACTGAAAGAGTAAAAAAAGAAGACCTTTACCCCCGTAGAGGCTACCGAGGTCTAAAGGGACGACGAAGCTACCAAATAGCAATTACAGTAGACAGATCAATAAAATGGTGTCCAAATCAACGCCCCAGCAGACCAGACGAGATGGAAACCTGAAGAAGACGCTGAGTACATCATTCTTGATCCCCAACAGCCGGAGAAGACTGCTAGAATCGGCTCATGTCTGAGCTCGAAGAAAAAGAAGGAACTCATGGCTTTCCTTAGGGAAAATTGTGACGTATTTGCGTGGTCATCTTCCGACATGCCCTGCATTGACCTTAAGATAGCTTGCCACAAGCTGCACATCTACCCCACTGCCAAACCGGTGATCCAAAAGAGAAGAAATTTCGTACCCGAACGAGTAGCGATCATCGAAACAGAAATCGACAAGCTATTGGAGGCCGAATTCATAGAAAAGGTAGCACACTCAGCATGGCTTTCCAACGTCGTGCTAGTGATGAAAAAAGAGAAAGGAAAATAGAGGGTTTACGTAGACTATACGACCTCAACAAAGCATGCCCAAAAGATCCTTATCCAATTCCCTGAATCGATCTACTAGTAGATTCAACTTCCGGGAACCAGTTGCTTAGTTTCTTGCACGCATACTCTGGCTACAACCAAATAGCCATGCACGAGCCTGATAAGGAGAAAATTATGTTTGTGATCGAGCGAGGCACCTATTGCTACAAGGTCATGCCTTTTGGCCTCAAGAACGCAGGAGCCACTTACCAACGATTGGTAAACATGATGTTCAAGAAGCAAATTGGAGTAACCATAAAGGTTTACATCGACGACATCATGGTGAAGGGCAAGCAGCAATAAGACCACATTAGCAACTTGGTGGAAACTTTCAACATCCTTAGAAAGTACAAGATGAAGCTCAATCCCGCCAAATGCACATTTGGAGTATCTTCAGGCAGATTCTTAAGGTACCTAGTAACCTAACGAGGAATCGAAGCACATCTTAAGCAAATCCAAGCAATCCTAGAGATGAAATCTCCAACTACCTTGAATGAGATCCAAAGCTTGACCGGACGAGCAGCCACACTCAACCGCTTCATCTTGCGGTCCATCGATTGATGCAAGCGTTTTTTCAAAGTTATCAATAGGACACAACGAGACAAATGGGATGATGAGTGCGAAAAAACTTTCCAAGACCTGAAGAAGTATCTAACATCACTTCCCTTACTATCTAAGCCAGAATGAGCGGATGATTTTAACATTTACTTGGCAGTCTCGGAGGTAGCAGTGAGCTTTACCCTCATATGAGAAGAGCTGGGGGCTCAACTACCGGTATTCTACACTTCTAAAGCTCTTCTAGATACAGAAACCAAATATCCAAAGATTGAGAAATTAATTTTGGCGCTAGTTGTTACTGCTTGGAAGCTCAGACAATATTTTTAAGCTCACACAGTCATTATCATGACTCAGTATCCTCTACGATCAATCCTACATGGTCCAGACGCTTCTCAACGAGTGATGAAATGGGTGTTGGAACTTGGCCAATACGACTTAGTTTATCGACCCCACATGGTTAGCAGTTTATCGACCCCACATGGTTAGCCTAGGCAACGCAATAGAGCGACCCAATGATGCCCTAGAGGTAACCGAGCATGCCCTAGCCACGTCTGTTTCACCCAATGAAGACTTCTAGCATTTGCACGTCAACGGCACATCCAAATACAAGAGCTTAGGAGCAAGCATGGTCCTTATCACCCCAGACGGTTCGATGCTCAAGCAAGCAATCACTCTAAGCTTCAAAGCATCCAACAACGAAGCAAAGTACGAAGTCCTACTAGCAGGCCTCTGAATGGCAAAAGACTTAGCATTGAAAAAGCTTGCAATTCATTCTGGTTCCCAGCTATTCACCAGCCAAACTACTGAAGAGTACACGGCAAAACATCTAAAGATGGCGCAATACCTAGAGAAGGTACGAAAGCAACTCGAGGTGTTTCAAACTTACACCCTCACTTAAGTTCCGCGGGCAGACAGCGCCCACACGGATTCTCTAGCTAGCTTAGGCTTCGCCCTTGACCACAAGTCAAACGCTCTATTCTGGTGGAGTACCTAGACAAGCCAAGCTTAGAGGTGAAGCCAGTAGCCGAGGTGTCACAAGTTAGTACAACTCCAAACTGGCAAGATTCCATTATAGACTATCTGGTTAATGGCACACTCCCCATGGAAAGATTGGAGTCTAGAAAGCTCCAAACAAAGGTAGTACGTTACTACATGTGGAACGGCATTCTCGTTCGAAGATCTTACACTGGACCACATCTCCGCTGCTTAGCGCATCTCGATGACCTAAAGGTTATAAGTTCAATCCACAAAGGTGTTTGTCGAAATCATTCTGAAGGTCGATCCTTAGCACAAAAGGCTTTTAACGCAGGCTGTTACTGGCCTACTATGAATCAAGACGCTAAGGAGTTAGTACAAAAGTATGACCGCTGCCAACATTACAAGCCGGTACTAGCACTGCCTGTCAGCGAACTACACTTGTAGACGAGTCATTTGCTGTTCATGTAGTGGGCAATCAACTTGGTAGGGCCAATGCCGCTAGCCACTAAGGGTATACTTCACCAAGTGGGTGGAAGCAGAGCCCACGACAACCATAACTCAGACGGACATAGAGCGCTTCATATGGAGGAACATCATTTACCGATTTGGCATCCCTCAATCCATCATCACAGATAACGGCCCATAATTCATAGGCAAAGATTTGGAGAAGTTTTTCCAGAAATATGGCATTAATAACACATGTCCACGCTGAGGTATCCCCAAGGTAATGAGCAGGCCGAAGCATCCAACAAGAGGATTGTCGACTGCCTCAAGAAATCCCTCTCCGACAAGAAAGGAAAATGGCCAAACGAACTTCCTGGATGTCTATGGACATATCGTACAACTAAACGACGAGCAACCAGTGAGACTCCTTTTTCTTTGGCATTTGGTTCAGAAGCAATCATTCTTCCTAATGTCATTGTGCCAAGTATCAACATTCTACTACCAAGCATCGAACATAACAGAAAGAAGATGGCCACAAAATTCGATCTAACAGAGGAGAAACACGAGAAGGGCATCAATCGCATCGTAGCCTACCAGCAGCAGCTCCTCTACAGATGGATCCCATCCGACAGTTTCAGCCCAGAGATCCAGCAGTTTTAGCCCGAAGATCTAGTCCTAAGAAAAGCCTTTATCACTGCCCACAGAGAAGGCTATAAAAAGATGGATCCCATCTGGGAAGGTCTGTACAAGATCAGCAAAGTAGGCAGCAAAGGTAGTTACACCCTTGCCACCATGAACGACAAAGAGATTGAAAAGCAGTGGAACACCTACAATATGAGAAAGTACCATGTGTGACCTCCCGCTACATCAAAGCCCAAAGACTCAAACAGCTCGACGGGCACCACCTCGCAAGCCGATGACTATCCAGTTGTTATGCAGTTTCTACTTTACAACTAAGTTTTCATTCATTTCACTCATTTTTCAATGAGGAATTTAGAAGTAATTTACAACTTGGCGTGGCTGCATGCTTATAACAACTTATCACTTTTGCACTTTAAAAGAAGACCACACCCTTCTTAGGGACTTATCGTAGGAATTGCGCCCCTTTGGGGACCAACCATGATCTCTAGTGTGAGAGGGTAAACCAATTCCCCGACGCCCACATGGGTTTGCTTTCTGATGCGAGAGGATAAACTATACACTTTGAATATCCAGATGTGGATGAGTCGGGCTGCCCTGGCGTAACTAGGTGCACGATGGCTTGCGACGGGATTCCTAGAAATAGCCACAATGGTCTTTTTCAAGGCTTAGCTAATTGAAGGATTTTAGGTCTTTTGGCCTAATCCGTGTGGAACCGGGCCTTAGAGACGAAGGAGGCACATTATGCAGTATGCCCTATGGACGGTTGCCCTAGAACCCTAAAACTGTTACCGAGTGCACTAAGGTAGCCTACGGTTTCCAAAAGACTATTTACGGCTTGCCCTTGGAGTAGTAAGCCATGCTAAACTTATACAACCGCATGTTTTTGTGAAAGGTTAAACAAGTTAGCGTGCATATACGAAGCTTTATCCACTGTTGACATGCTACGCAGTCGATAAGCTTCACCTCTGCCAAAGCTCAGAATGATCATTTAAGATCTCCGCTAATTCCTAAAGTGTTATGATACTTGCTACGTAACCCACAGAATTGGTTAAATAAAAGCAAGGTGTTCTCTCGGACCTTTGCTTACGAAATTTCATATAACCACGTACTTATGATATGAAAGGTTAGTGAATTTCATGACCCAAAAATCTTTAGTATGTTGTGATGCAGGCCACACAGCTCAAAGGATTGAAGAAAGCCAAGGTTAACAGCCAAGTGGTCATGTAGACTCGTCTGTTTCTTTAAGTAAGGCATCCGGCTGCCGACCCTAGGGCTAACAACCTTGCAAAAATTCTACACCAACACTTACGGCTGCATAGGCTACGTGGGCCTGTCTGTTTATAGAAAACCAACACGTCTGCCGTTGGTCTAAAGGTCAAAGGTTGGGCGTAAACAAAAGAAGCAAAGATGAAGAAAATCGAAGGAAGCAAGTTTATTAAATTTTCTAGCAAAATTGATAAATGAATAGCAAAGGCCGAAGAAGTTCAAACAAAGCAAAGCAAAAAAGCAACAAGGAAAACAAAGAAAATCCTAAGGCTACCTAGAAGACTACTCTTCAGTTGCTTGGACATCCCACGACTACTCGGTCGCCACACCTTCAACAGCCGCGACACTCTCACCAGCGACATCATCCATCGCTTCACCCCCGGCTACCCCAGCCTGGGCACCAACTTCTTCGGCTACTTCACCAATGAAAGCCTCAAAAGTAAAGGCAAGTAAGTCTTCCAGAGAAATAGAGGTCTCGAAGTCTTTCGTAGTAAACGCAAGGTCAGACGGCCTACCAAAGAGATGATCAACATAACCCAGCTTGTAGAAATCGGCTTGACTCTGAGCAAGCGAAGCCTCGAGCCCAACCTTCTCACCTTTCAGTTGCTCGTTCTCCTCGAGTAGGCCAACACAGACACGCTGCAGCTCATCCACTTCCTTCTTCAGACTTTCATTGATCTTCAATGCACCTTGGAGTTCCAACACTTGGGGTTCAATCCTATCGATGATCTTTTTGAAGTGGATCACTTAATTATAAGCAGCAATCAACTCTTCATCCTTTGCGTAAGCAGCGGAACGAAGCTCAGAAATGGCATGCTCATGATCTTAAATCTGAGATATGTAACATCCAATCTCCTTCTTTGCACTTTCATACTTCACTTGGATGGCGTCAAGCCTAGTCTTCAAATCAATGATCTCTTGGCAAGCAGTTTCAAGCTGCAGAGAAGTGGGGGTAGAGATATTAGACCCCTTCAAAGCGACGAGCTTAGATTCCAACCTCTTGATCTTCTCGGTGGAGGAATAAGCTTCAGCTACCATGGTCTTTGCCACTTTCTTGGCAGCCTTGGTATCCTTTTTGTCAAGGAGCATAGACTCTGCTACCAAAATCACCGTTTTCTGCATCATAGAAAGCAGAGCAGTTATTATATATTCAGTCGTATGCTTCACAATGGAACTTGGGCAAACAACCCCTTTAACGCCGGCAACAAGCTTGGCACATGTGTCCATGTCTTCAAGCAGATCTGGTTTCAAGAGCGCCCAAATCTCAGCAGCCTCCCTAGAAACAGGCTTGGTGGATTTCTCATAACTGCCCATGCGAGCAGTCTTATCTTCCTGAGCAGGCGAATCAGTCTCAACAGGAGGGGAGTGGGCTTTGGCACTACTTTAGCAGTAGAGCCCACCTTATTGCTCTTCATAATGGTAAGCCTCTCCGAAGATGAACTAGACTTAGCTCCCGACGGACGTCTTGGGATAAATTTCAGCGCTAGGGGCACGATAGAACCTCTACGCTGAGCAATTCGGTTAGCAATCGTACTACCCACCTTCAGCATGACAGGTATCACTGGCTCAGATCTAGTAGCCCTATCTTTCTTTCCTTTGGAAGAAGTCAAATCATTCACAAGCCTATCGGCAGCAGGCGAACCCTCACAAGCCTATCTGAAGAAGTTTAAGGAGTTGAGCCGAATTTTGAATCTACATAAACAGATGAGAACAATCAATAAATCAAATAGCAGCTCAGCAAAAGTACAAAGCAGCCTAGAGACTAAGTAGTCTACTTACCGGTGATGAAAATCATCGAAACACGCAGCTCAGGGGAAAAATCAGACTCCCACTCTCCACTTATCTCCAAAGTCTCCTTGGCCCAGTCATGATCTTTTTTGCTCGAATGATCGAAGAGCCTATGGCAGGATCGCAGCTGCCCAAGTCCTTCAATGTGGCCTATACCAAATAAGGACCAAAATTCGTTGACAATTAAATCCAAGTTGAAGAATTGGCTTAGATTGAGGAACCCCACAGTTACACGGACCACATTTGGAGAACATTGAGCCAAGGCACACTTCATGGACCAAAGGACTTCTTGGAAGAAACACGGCATGGGGAAGTAAATCCCAACACGAAGTAGTAGGGGTGAAACTTGATGGCTCTTCGAGCCCCAATACATGGCTCACAGTTGCTACCCTCCTTGACACGCTTTACACGTACCCCTGACGAAATGGCGTGCCTATATGCCTCAAGAAAGTCTCTAAACAAGTCATCAGAGCTAATTTTGAAGTGATGAGCAGCCTTGAAGTAGCCTACCTTACTCAAAGACCCGCCTTGGCGGTACAATGGCGGAACACCATCATCACCCTTGTGGCTTGAAGAAGACATGCTTGAGGAAATTTTACAAAGACGCGAGGAAAATTCATTAGACCCGTACAAAAAAAAAAAAAAAAAATATATATATATATATATATATTTATGCGCATCAGGCCCCACAGCCCAAAGACTAAGCCACAGTCCAAGACTGCAGGAGCCCAACAACCACGCCAGGCCCTACAGCCTGGTCTAGCTCCCTCTCGGCCCAAGAGGTATCTCGAGGGCAGGCGCCCCAGCGAACCCCTTAGCCCACTCAAACGGGCCAAGCCCGGCAGCCCACAAGCCCAGCAGGTCTCGGCACCTCTCACCTCTCTTTAAACACGGGCCCGAGCCCAGCAAGGAAGGAGGCCCGAGCTTCCTTGGCCCAATCCACCGCACTAGCCTGGCCCGTGCCAAATCTAGCCTAGCGCCCATCAACTCGGCCCAATCCGAGCTGCACCTGGCCCAACCAGCCGTCGCCGTACCGAGCCGACAACAGCAAGCCACCCACGGCAGCCATGCCGTGGCTTTCTAGCCACCTTTTAACACAATCTCGACCCCCGTTGAGCCAAATTTCAAGCTCCAAGGCTTCCAAAAATTAAGAAGACAAGGAAAATTAAAATTTTCTTACCTTTGTGTGGCATGAAGATGAAGAAAGCAACGAAAGACGATCATTTGCATGGGCAAGTGTAGAAGATTGCTAGGGGAGGGGGAACAAATATCCTCTAGCTTTCTCTCTCTTGTAGGGTAGAATAAATTGCTCTCTGAAGTTAATTTAATCATCTACTTAAGGTAGACTTAAATAGACTTTAGAAGTAATTTATTTCCCTTTCCTAGAAGGATCTAATTTCCAATTAATGTGGGAATCTACATCAAAATAGGAAACAATATTATGTTTCCTAAAGCAAGGGAAAATCTCTACACCTGCTGCCCTTTCCTGCGAGTAGCCCAACAAGTGTGGGGGCATTTGTGGAGCCAAAAATAATCAAGAAAATTATGGAGGCGACACATGGACTTTTGGGTAAAAATGACAAAATTACCCTCAAGGCACACCGAAATTCTCACGCGCATGCAACGTACAATAACGGCTCAATCAAGGAAGAGTCAAAGGTGATCAAAATGGTATTTATTCAAATCCCTCTTATCACTCCTCATCAAATCCCCAATCAAAAGGTAACTCCCAATTATCCTATTTAAATTAGGATTGATTGCCTTGATTAATTGCAAGATATTATTTCACATAATATCTTGCAATTAAATCCCTAATTCCACCAAAAGTGGCCGGACCCTATTCTCCAAATAGGGATGGCCACACCCCTATAAATAGTCCCATTTTCCCCACTAAAATGCTAAGTTCATTCTCTCCCTAAAAATTCCCTAAACACTTTCTCTCAAATTCTAACTTTGGCATTGGAGATTCTTCTGCCAAAGCCCCTCATTCATCGTGGGCACGTGAGGCTCTTGGCCTTGATCTTAGGTGTTATTATTTTGCAGGTGTATTTTCGTCAAAGGAGAAGACGGCGGAAATTTGCATCCATAGGTTTATTTGTCATTATTTGTGGTTAGTGGGAAATTAAGATGGAGTCTTTAGCTTTTCATCTTTTGTAACTCTTGTAACCTTTTTTCTTTGTTAATTTGTGTTTATTATCCTATTCACCAAGGGTGATAATAAACATATAATTATTAGTATTTTCTCATGTCTTTTTATTTATGATCCCACTACCAATTTCCTAATAACTAAAATCTTTTACTTATATTGGCCAAAGAAGGGTGTTCTTGTGGTGGAGCTTTGGACTCTTCTCTTTTTTGTGCAAAAAGGTTTGAGTCAAACATAATTTAGTTGGGCTATTATATCCTGGAAAGGACAAGTGAAGAGATATACTGCTGCACCAGTTCATTAACTTTTGTCAAACAGCAGTGGGCTTGAATCTCCTTAAAGAGAGCAAGATACCCTCGCCTCAGCCTAATTGTCTACGTGCTTCTTAGAAGAATATTTCAATTTTCTTGTAATTTTCCCAACAGTATGAATCCCTTTTTTTTATCGTTTTTACCAAAAGTGGGGTCTTTTACTATTAAGAATCAATCTCAAATTGATGGGAGAAGAGACTTTGCATGGGCTACATATTGCCAAATAATTTTATGGTAGAACTCAAACTTTCTTCATTTACTGCAGATACCCTCTGTAGTTCAGGCCATATTTATGCAATCTTCTCGTTACATATGCTAAAGAATATTTACCATATTTGAAATCTAAGACTAACCCATTTTTATTTGATGCCTAATCTGTAATGGGTTCGTGCCAAAAAACCAGGTGGGATCTGAATTCCTAAGCACTTTCGTATTGATATTTGTTGGGACAGCCACATCCATAGTGAACCAAAAGACACAAGGCTCAGAGTCCTTCTTAGGCCTTCCAGCCTCCACCGGCCTCGCTATCATGATTGTCATTCCATCGATAGGCCATATTTCTGGGGTCCATCTCAACCCTTCAGTCTTCACGTGATCGTAGCACTAGAGCGTAATTATTTACACCCAGTCTTGTCGGTGAGACCACGTGAGGTGGTTCCGACTCGTGTGCAGGATATATATATATATATATATGTGTGTGATGATGAGATATGATGAGATTGATTATGAGCTATAGTTCAGCCGAGCTGATCACTCGGTGAACATGTTATTATCTATGATGAGATTTCACCTGATATAGTTATGTGATTTGATGAGATATATTTGGCATGGCATATACCTTGCATGTCACTACTTCTGAGCATGGTTTTGAGATAAGTATATACGTATTATATATTTCTGGGAAATTATATAGGTTTTATGGCGAGGGGTTAGAACCTTTGAAAAGAGAAAAGGTTTTGAAAAGATTTGTTTTTGCCCACTTACGCGTTTTGTTTTTCGCCCTTCCAGGTCTGGGTAATAGTGCTTTGGTGGCCACGAGGGATCCAACGGAGTTCTGACAGAATTCACAAAAGTAGGATTCACCCTCGGGTGTTTTATCTTAGTAATTGTCCTTCACTGCAACTAGAAGTTCTTATTGCTTTGAATGTATTTCTACACTTAGACTTGTACTAGCATCTTTTCTTAGCTAGTATTGCTAGTGATTCGGTTTTTAGTTCTTCGTATTTCTATTTATTTTCTTAGCTTCCGCACTGTGCTTATGGTTACGTCACTTTCACGTGATGGCCAGCACGCCCTCTTTGGGACAGGGTGTGTCAAAAAGACCAAAGAAACAAAGAAGGGGTAAAAACAGAATCACATTGTACAATCAATAGTAACTAAAGAAATAACAGTTGTACAACCATTAAGTGTAAGATAATCCAAAATTTGAATACTTAAATCTTCAGTTTTTTTCACACCGTGGCAGATTTTTCATCACTGACTTCAATAATTCCAAATTAATTTAAAAAATATATATAAAGGGTAAGTATGTATATTTAATAACTTTGTTGGATTAAAAAAAAACATAACTCTGTATTTATCCTTATGCATAAATCTACAAGATAAAAAAAAAAAAAACATAACTATGTACTAATCTTAGAATCAAATTGTCTAATGCACTAAAAAAAACGGAAAGAATTAAAAGAGTGGTGGTAAGAAACTACTGTCACTTTCATGAAACTATTGTAATTTTCAGTTTTTAACTCATTCATTTGATCAATATCATCGGAATCAGTGTAATTTCGTCAAATTCTAATCCATACGATCACTTGTGTGCCTAAAAACTGATGACTCTTGACAGCAACACATAAAAAATACTTGGAAAAACGAAGTTGTGTGCTTAAAGGTTTTGTTTTAAAGATGGAGAAGGGGCAGAGGAACTTTACCCAAGGAATTTTCGTGCCTCCGCTCAACCTTTTTACACACCCTAAAAAATACTTGAAATCCGATCTCCCTGCTAGAACACACCCAAAAAAAATAGCAAACTAATAAACTTAATTATATATGATCATTT
Organism: Heteromeles arbutifolia; assembly: GCA_024362995.1. Taxonomy (NCBI): domain Eukaryota; kingdom Viridiplantae; phylum Streptophyta; class Magnoliopsida; order Rosales; family Rosaceae; genus Heteromeles; species Heteromeles arbutifolia. The sequence continues at coordinate 25,023,684 of JANCRC010000012.1, forward strand.
CACCACATAATTCAAATTAATTGGTGAAAAAATTAATTAATTAAACTGAGTTAAAAATTAAATATAAATACCAATAATAATTGTGATTGTCCATTTTTTGCTCCCTGGACTTTCCACTTGGAGTTGAAGATAGCACGAAACCACAAAAAAAAAAAAACTATTCAATTTCTGAGACCAGAGCACAAAACCAAGCAAACACCGCCACCTGCAACAGAAACAACACAGTAAAACAGAGTTTTAGAGAGAAAAAAACAAAGGACTTTAATTTTTCATCAATCGAGCAATCGATCTACACGAAAACCTGAAATCTTGAAGACCAAGATGACACACCTCGACCCAAAATGTTCACTAGGACTCCGAATCGATCTGTGCTAGCCGACACCTGGAATGTGACGAAGCCATAAAGTGTGATGATGTGGAAAAAAAATGTGAATAAATTTAAACCTAAGAGTGCCTAAAAACCAGAGTGTGCAGGTGAACGGGAATGAACCCACTTCACACGTGCTGCTAGAGCATAAGTAAGTACAGTATAGTAGATTGAAAATCATACCATCGAAAGAAATCTCCAATACTAAGATTTGCCACGAATCCTCGTCGATAAGAAATCTCAGCTAATATAACCTGGAGGGTGAAAACAAAACAAGGGTGAGTGGCCCTGGAAATAAATTTTTTTAATAGAAACCTTCTAAAACGTTATAACCCCTCGCTGCAACACCTATATAGTTTCCAGAAAATCATATCACGTATCAATGTGAAATAAAAAATATATCAACAGTAATTCCGTAAATATACCACGACACAGCATCTCATCAGCAATATAAATAATCATATGCTCAATAATCTATATTAGCACGCAAGTCGGAGTCACCTAGTGTGACCTGTACAACTGCACCTATATCTCATTAATCAATACTAGCACATAAGTCGGAGTCACCTATAGTGACCTGTACGACTTATCCATATCTCATCAATCAATGATATCACATAAGTCGGAGTCACCTATAGTGACCTGTACGACTTACCCATATCTCATCAATCAAAGCTAACACATAAGTCAGAGCCACCTGTAGTGACCTGTATGACTTATCCATATCTCATCAATCAATGCTAGCACATAAGTCGGAGCCACCTATAGTGACCTGTACGACTTATCCATATCTCATCAATAAATGCTAGCACATAAGTCGGAGTCACCTGTAGTGACCTGTACGACTTATCCATATCTCATCAATCAATGCTAGCACATAAGTCGGAGTCACCTGTAGTGACCTGTACGACTTATCCATATCTCATCAATCAATGCTAGCACATAAGTTGGAGTCACCTATAGTGACCTGTACAACTTATAGGCAACCTGTACGACAGTGTCGGAGTTACCTATTATTGCAACCTGTACGACAATGTCAGAGTTGCCTATTATTGCAACCTGTTTAATCACATAATAACTCACTTGAACTTATTTGTGCCTCCTTAGAATCATTTGGCATAACCATTTAACGTCCCAAAATTTTTAATCGGAACTAACCCGGTGATAGGCCAAAATAAAATCATGGTTATTCTCTACATTGTTAACCATCATAAACTTCTTTCCTTAAAGAAATCAAGTACCATGTTAAATTCGGGTTGTTTTATGGCTGCATCTAACTGTCTAGTTAGACTGCCTACGTACCCTCAAACGGGATCAAGCCATTCGTAGTTTAACATAGTACGTCAAAGCATTCACAGTAATTATGTGTAGGTAATAAGCATTAATCAATTTAAAAACATTTTTGGAATTATCAATCACATAAATATATATACGATAAAAGGAAAAGACCCACTCACCTGAGGTCCGCACTACGACTCCTTAGCACGAATATCGAGATATCACGAACCGCCGTCGCCTAGGACAATTATCAAATCACGTCTCACAGTTTTTATCGATAGAACACGTAACTTACATAAAACATATCCCCAAGGACGTTCTAGAATGATTTGTAACTCATTGACTAAAAGCCAACCGTCGGTTAAAGGTCGACGGTAGGGTCCACAACCCTAAGTAATTCGATCTAAAAGGTCCGTACCTCGGATTTCCGATCCGTACTTCCAAAGATCCACATTATTCTTCTAGAACAACATCCTAAAGTTTTGGAACGATCCAACGGTCGGATCTTCGCCAATTGCTAAAATTAAGTGGAAGTCAACACTTTATTTTATGAACTAACAAATTCAATTCGGGAAGATCCGTACGCCGGATTCCCAATCCGTCAGTTCCTAATATCGTTAAATATTATGTACTATAAAGTACTAGGGTTTGGTGACGATCCAACAGTCGAATCGTCAATTCATGCAAGGACCCCATGACGGCCAACTAGGTGGTCAACTACGAAACTACATTAAAACATTGTAATTTCAATAAACGAGTGTCAAATATGGAATCGGGGCTTCAAAATTAGCCTACGATGGTCAAGTGGGGTCTCGGCCCACGCGCCGTCGCGCGTGGTGGCTGGCCGCCATGGCTCATCGGAAAATTCCACTATTTCTAAAAATTATCAAATTTCATAGAAATGAAGATCTCAAAGAGAGGAACAACTTTCATACTTGCCATGAGTCCAAAAGTGGACGGAAGATGGTCAATTTTGCCCACAACGCCGGCGGGTGCCTAAAACTTCCCGACGTCGATTCATCATCTACGGTGGTCCAATGGGGTCAAGGTTGGTTGGGATTTGCTCCTGGGATGATGGGCTACAAAGCCCAAGTGGTGGCATTAGCCATCGCTTTACCGATTTGCCATTGAAAAGGGTGGCCGGAGCACCGTGAGAACCGTCAACTTTCGTGGCCTCAAACCACCTCATACAGTGGTTAATAAAGGTGGTTCTTGGTTGGGTTTTGTAGAGGGGAATGAGAGCTTCAAGATGGAGGTGGTGGCGTCGAAAATTTCTACCGGAGTTGGTCGGAATCGGCCTTGGAAAATGGGATGTCGCGGTGGGTGGTGCACGGGAAAGCTGGGAGCTTTCTCCCCTTTTTTTGTTTTCTTTTCTAATTTCTGATTGGTTGCTGCCCTCTCTCTCTTCTAATTGGTCATTTCTTTTCTCCCCTTGTTTGATTGGTCCTTAATCCATTGCTAAAGGCTGATTGGTCCTCATCCCACAAGGTGGGAATTTAATTTATTTAACTAAACTTTAACTAACCAAATTCACACGTCCTTAACTATACCGTTATAATGCGGACTCGTAAACGGCTTTCGCCTATGCATTCGTACCAACGAGTACTACGAGGATACACTAAAAGAACAAGTCATACGTTCCTATAGACGATGGTCAACGGAAGTTAAAGTCCTTGCCTTTAGGGCATTTTTTGTAAATTCACGCTTTTAAAATTTATAAAAACGTAAAATTAGAGATGGGTTGTGACAAAGATTTCCTAAAACAAAAAATCGAATTAGATGGAACAACCACACACAAATCATCAAAAAAAAGAAGAAAAGATTTGTAAGAAAAAAACTCATAGACCTTAATCCAAAAGGGGTTTGCAAGGTTATACACAAAAACCCTCGAATTCGCACACCAATTTTCCTAAAACAAAAAAAAACCCAATCAGATTAAACAACCGCCCAAATTCCAACTTTTTTCTTCATCTAAATCTTCATCCGATAGTTGCATGCGGTCAAATTGTAGATCAGAATGCTTTGATGGTTCACAGTGAGGAATAGTCTGTGTTGGAAGCTCTACTGACAGTTCTTGCATCTTCCTTGGATGAGAGGGGAGACATACACGGAGAAAGAGGGAGAAGAAGGAGAGGAGAGAGAGAGGTAGTGTATTTGATTGTGGGCGCAGACAGAGAGGAGAGGGCAAAGGATTATGGAATGGCATGCATAGGAAATAATATAAAAAAAAATTAGAGGGATAATTAGGATGTCTCTTCCATGTGGGTAGCTTTTTACTTTTGAGATTTTTGAGAGACAGTGGAATGAGAAGGACTCCCTCCCATCCCAGATGATCAACACGCGTACCTTTAACCTTTTTTTCTTCCTAGATGACCCACACGTGTGCATCTAGATCTTTCCCTTCCCAGAAAGTAAAAAATAAAGTAGAAGAGTGAAGTTGAGAAGAGGCAAAATCGAAATTATATAAAAAATTTAGAAGGATGTATATTGTGGCAGAAACGAAGTAAACAAAACCAAGAAGGGACAAAATTGGAAGAGTACAGTTTCTGAAGCCTCCTTCTAGGCAGAAGTGGAATGAAAGAAAGAAGCAGGGGCAAAAGTGGAAGTACACTGTACAATAAACAGTGTCCACACAGAAACAAAAAAAAGGTAAAAAGAGAAATGCACTAGCGAAGGAACAATGAAAAGGACACAAAGGGAATTAACTAAAAAGTTACTCATTTAGTATATATATAATTTGCTTATTTTCATCCAAATTTTCGAGCACAAAAAAAAAAAACCCAAGACAAATCATAAACCCCATGAGCTGCCCAATTGCAACCATAATCACCACAGCGAAAATTTGTTCAATCCAAAATACCTATCATCCAAGCACGAACCGACTTCGCCTCCACCCCGAGTAGACCTTGGATCTTGGAAAGATTACGGAGATAGGCAATGATCTTGGAAAGATTGCACAATTGGGTCTTGGAAGGATTGCAGAATTATTATCGTATTGCTTCATTCATTCTACAACAAACACTTTATTTTTGGGTTTTAGAACACACTCCTGCGAAGTAGTGGATGCCAGTTCTGGCCGGGTTCTAGGTTTTCATGGCCGGAACCGACGCGGTAGTTAGAATCAAATGTGGGTTCCATGAGGTAAGCTCGTCGAGCTCGTCTATGGTGGCCTTGGCCTTCTTGATTAGCCAATCGATGGCCTTGCTGGTCAGTATGGATGAAGAAGAATGAGGAGAGAGACGAAGCTGACTAGTTATCCCTCCTTTTTGGGTGTATTAGTTAGCAGGTGTAGCCTTGGTTTGGCTTAGCTTAACTTTTAAAAGAAGTGGGTACGAAAAAAAGTTGGAGCATTTGAAGTGTTTGGTAAACACTTTAAATCAGATTTTTTTTCAAAGTTATGGGTGAAAAAAAAGCTGAAAACCAGAAGCTGGAAATAGCAGCTTCAACAAAACAGCTTATTTTGGTAAAGCACGAATAAACAGTAAAAAATAAATGAACTTGGTAGTACGCCGGGTTGCAAACTTCAATCTGATTGACAACAGCGATCTGACCCTGGCCATCGCACCAAACAAACATTGATCATTTGATTCAAAGGTACAATATCGAGGATGCAGTGAGACAAAGAAAACGTTTTTCTTCAATCCAGAAACAACAAAACGAAGTTCAAATTGTTTTGTATGACCGAAAAGCCTGACATGAGTGAGTCAATTACAAACATTCCGAGCTGTGAGGTGATTTCCTCGTCAAATGAAATGTGCGTTTTGATACGGGGGACGAAACGCGAGAGAGAGGGGAAGGGTGCGAAGGTGGGTGAGGACTGAGAAATTTCAGGAGGGGGATCGTCTGTTTGTCGATTGTTATTAAAATGAAGAGAGAGATATATATTATTGTAAAACCATGGTGGGGCTCCTCTGGTTTTGCTGGGTTACTTATATATTGCGAAGCCTTTCTATCTCCCCTATTTCTCAATTTGTTGGTTGAAAGAGGATAAGCATTATCCATCTAAGTCCTTAAATTAAGAATTGCTAATCCAATCCCCATAACAAATCCAACACTTCAACCTATGTTCCTAAACTAAAAGATAAACGATGAGCAACATCAATCTAAAATCAAAATCCAAAACAAAAACCAAATCTAAAATCAAAACGAAAGGATGGAAGGAGCAGCATCAATCAAGAAGAAAGAGCAGTTCAATTAAAGAATTCAGCTGCGCACCCGGATGCGATTTCAGTTCGTGATGTCTTTGCTTATGAATGGGGAGTGACTATGGAAGAGATGAAATGGAGGGGATGAAATGACCATCTTATCCTCACATGTGAAATTACTTTTTTAAAATTTCTTAATTATAAATATTTAAGATAAAGTTTATAAATATTTTTATTTTAAAAAATAAAGTACATTTAGTAATTCACCTTTATTTGTTAAGAAAATTAAATTAATGGCATATCTAGTATTATACCTTTTTTGATCATTTCATACAGTCACAGCTGTTTTACATAAAAGTTTACCAAACACTATTATACTGTTTTTGTTTCCAAGCACTTTTACAAAAAAGTTTACCAAACACTCTATTGCTTTATTTCACAGTTGCTTATTCTCACAGCACAACAGAAGCAGTTTTTTTTCAAAGTACATCAATACCAAACCAGCCCGTAGACCGCTCAAAATAAGCAGATCCAGATTATTAGTCAGCCGGCTATTTAATACAAAAATGTACCAAACAAGTATACCTGTATTATTAATCTTATCGGGTGTGTGTTTACGAGCTGCCAAACAGAAAGAATAGCTTTTTAAAACGTATTAGATTCCTTTACTTCATGGAATAAAACTAGTGGAAGAAAAATGGAAAAAGTTAAAATTTTTATAATTTCTTGAAAAATACGTTCTAGCTTTAACTTAATTTTTCTAGATAATAAACGTAATGTATTATATTGATAGAGAAAAAGAGAGAACTGTCACATCCTGGGCTCGGCTCCGCCGTAGCATGATATTGTCCACTTTGGGCTTACCATTCCCTCACGGTTTTGTTTCTGGGAACTCACATGAGAACTTCCCAGTGGGTCACCCATCCTAGGAATGCTCTCGCCCGAACTCACTTAACTTCGAAGTTCCGATGGAATCCGAAGCCAGTGAGTTCCCAAAAAGCCTCGTGCTATAGGGAGGGGAGCATGTACATATAAGGCACATCACCCACTCTGCCGTTCGGTGCGGATGTGCCGGCGAAGACACCGGGTTCCCCTTAAGTGTGGTGGATTGTGAGATCATACTAAATTGTCACATCCCGGGCTCGGCTCCGCCGTAGCATGATATTGTCGGCTTTGGGCTTACCATTCCCTCATGGTTTTGTTTCTGGGAACTCACTGGCTTCGGATTCCATCAGAACTCCGAAGTTAAGCAAGTTCGGGCGAGAGCATTCCTAGGATGGGTGACCCACTAGGAAGTTCTCGTGTGAGTTCCCATAAACAAAATGGTGAGGGAATGGTAAGCCCAAAGCGGACAATATCATGCTACGGCGGAGCTGAGCCCGGGATGTGACAATTTGGTATCTGAGCCACTCTGCTGTTCGATGCGGATATGTCGGCAAGGACGCCGGGTTCCCCTTAAGTGGGGTGGATTGTAAGATCCAACATCGACCAACGGAGAGGGGGTGATGTGCCTTATATGTACATGCTCCCCTCCCTATAGCACGATGCCTTTTGGGAACTCACTGGCTTCGGATTCCATCGGAACTCCGAAGTTAAGTGAGTTCGGGCGAGAGCATTCCTAGGATGGGTGACCCACTGGGAAGTTCTCGTGTAAGTTCCCAAAAACAAAACCGTGAGGGAATGGTAAGCCCAAAGCGGACAATATCATGCTACGACGAAGCCGAGCCCGGGATGTGACAAGAACCGTCCACATCAATTATCTTATAGTTTTCACATGGTGATGACAATTAGGGCTGTTTCTTAAACTTTTTTAAAAGTAATTTTGGGGTCTTAATTATGTTTGGCAAATGAAAAAAAAAAACTGATTTTTTTTTTCAAAATTATGGGTCCACAATAGCGCAGAAAGCAAACACAGCTTTAGACATGCTTTTCAAAAAAATGTTTTTTTTTTCATTGGAGGCAAGTGAACAATACTAATTAATGAAACTTTCATATAGACAATCCTATTCCGATTTTTATTTTTGCTAAAACACTTTTAGCACTATAGTTTACCAAACACCTCTTTTCATAACTATATATTTTCAGACCACAACAGAAGCAGTTTTGATAAAAAACTTAACCTCTAGTTGGTCATTGTGAAGTTCATCTTTGTTTTCCGGAAGCAATTACTCACCTTAACCAACATACCAAACAAAGCATTGTGTTTTCATAAAAACTTTTGGAAAATTCTTGGTGAAGAGGACTAAGCAACCAACGCCATTCACGGTACTCAGCAAGGATACCTAAAGCAATGTGCACTTTCTTCATGTCTGGAGAAGTCTTGGGAGTTAAGAAAAAATTTGAATCTACATAGATAAAGGAGGACAATCAGTAAATTAGATAGCAGTTCAGCAAAAGTACAAAACAGCCTAAAGACTATGCAGTTTACTTACCAGTGATGAAAATCGTCAAAACGCGTAGCTCAGGGGAAAAGTTAGACTCCCACCCTCTACTTATCTCCAAAGTCTCCTTGGCTCAATTATGATCTCCCTTGCTCGAATGATCAAAGAGCCTGTGGCGGGATTACAGCTGCCCAACTCCATCAATATGGACTATGTCAAAGAAGTACTAGAATCCGTTGACGGTTAGATCCAAATCGAAGAATTGGCTCAAATTGAGGAACCCCACCATCACACGGACCGAATTTGGAGAACACTAAGCAAGGGCACACTTCATGGAGCAGAGTACTTCTTGGAAGAAACGTGGCATGGGAAAAGTGAATCTCAACACGAAGTAGGAAGGGTGAAACTTGATAGCTGTTCGAGCCCTACTACATGGCTCACGATTGCTCCCCTCCTTGACACGCTTCATATGCACCCCAGACAGAATGGCATGTCTGTATGCCTGGAGGAAGTCTCTGAACGATTCGTCGGAATCAATTTTGTCGTGAGCAACCTTAAAGTACCCCACTTTGCTTAAAGACCCACCTTGACCATACAACGGGGAATACCGTAATTACATTTATGACTTGAAGAAGACATGTTCGAAGAAATCCTACAAAGACGCAAGAAAGAATTATTAGACGGCTACACATAAAAAAAAAATTGCATGGAGCAGCGCGCCAGGTCGAAGCCTAGTTGGCTACCCCACAGACCCAGCACGCCGAACCCAAGCCATGATCCTAGCATGCAGACCCCTACCATATCTCTCTCAGCCCAAAGGCCTCTCGGCCCAATCTAATTGGAGGAGGGCTAGCACGTCTGCGCCTCTCTCTCTCTCTCTCTCTCTCTCTCTCTCTCTCTCTCGCATTTCTCCCCCACGGGCCCAAAGAGTAGCGCCCCAACGCTCCAGCCTTGGCCCAAGCCAGCCACGCGCCTAGCGCAGCTCGCGCTGCTACCCCTCAGCCTAAGCCTAGCTGCTACTGCACCAAGCCATTCACAACAACAATGCTGTGGCTTTCCTAGCCACTTTTCACCACATTCTCAACCCCCGTTGAGCCAAATATCAAGCCCCGAGGCTCCAAAAAAAATTAAGAAGACAAGGAAAACTAATTTTTTTTCCGTACCTTGGTGCGGCGTGAAGACAAAGAAGGCAACGAAAGACGGTTCTTTGCACGGGCTAGTGAAGAAGATTGCTAGGGGAAGGGAAACAAATATCATCTACCTTTCTTTCTTTCTTGTAGGGTTAAATAATTGCTCTCTGAAGTTGATTTAATCCTCTACTTAAGGTAGACTTAAATAGACTTTGGAGGTAATTTATTTCCCATTCCTAGAAGGATCTAATTTCAAATCAAAGTGGGAATCTGCATCAAATTAGGAAATAATCTGATGTTTCCCTAAGCAATTGGAGATCTCTACACCTACTGCCTTTCCCTATGAGTAGCCTAGCATGTGTGGGTATTTGTGGAGCCAAAAATAATCCCAAAACTCGTGGAGGTGACACGTGGATTTTTGGACAAGAAAGACAAGATTACGCTCGAGGCACACCGGGATTCCCATGCGCATGCAACGGACAATAACGGCTCAATCAAGGAAGAGTCAAAGGTGGTCTTTATGGAATTTATTCAAATTCCTCTCATCACTCCTCATTGGTTTTATTCAATAAGGTAACCTCCAAAACTTCCTATTTAATTTGAGAATAATTACTACGATAATTGCAAGATATTATTTCACATGATATCTTGCAATAATTCACCCATTACCACCATAAGGGGCCGGCCACTCTCCATCCAAAGGCCTGGCCACCCTCCTATAAATACCACACTTATCCTAATAAAATGCTAAACCATTTGCTAACCACAAACTCCTAAATACATTATTTTCAAAATTTTAACTTTGGCATCAGAGATTCTTCTGCCAAAGCCCCCCCTTCCCCCAAGTCGTGGGCACGTGAATCTTTTGACCATGATAGAAAGTGTTATTATTTTGCAGGTGCATTTTCGTCAAAGAAAGAGACGGTAGAAATTTGCATCCAAACATGAGACAAGAGTCAATGAAGTCTTGAAAGATAGCCTAGATGAGATGGCATGGCACCTCCACAAATCCAACTTTCAATAAATTAAATATTAAAACTTCATGTTTCAGCTTAAGAAGTAGAAACTTGAAACAAATCTAGAGAACCAGGTATAAATTTACTAAATTTTATAGAAAAGGTTGAAATTTACGAAATTTTTTTAAGCGACATTGCATAATACTGGAAGTTTTTTTGTTTTTTAAATACAAGCCATATTACTATTATAATCTTCACTAAAGAAAGGGTAATGTTTGAAAAACATAATAAGTTGAAAAGGAAGATCCTAATTACCAGACTATCGATATTTGTTTGTAATAAACTAAAAAACATTAGTAATTTCAAAAAAAAAAAAAAAAATGCATAGAATCTCGCAACATGATTGAGACCGACTCTGATCAAAATTTAAACCATGTACAAGTGGGAGAATTGGCGGGAGTCGCGGTGGGAGCAATTGTCATGCTCAACATACTCATAGCTGGGTATGTCAGAACTCCAAACTACTACTCTACAATATCATACTTTGGGCTGAACAATGAATCTTTGTTTGTGTGTGTTATTCTTAAGATCAATAATCTTTAGGCCATAGTTTAGTGGACAAAGTTTATATAGCTATGCCCGATTGTATACCCTTTGTGTCTGTGTCTCGTCGTGTTAAAAGAGCTAGACATGAGGAGCACACACTCGTTGTCAAGGAAGATTCTCTTAACATTCTCGGGTTCACTGTAAACCCGTTTATTTACAATGAATAAATAATTGTCATGTTATATGCTATTATTTTAATAAACTCAGATCACACAATTCACAGGCAAAATGAACACATTCTTAAATTTACGTAAAAACAAGGAAAAAAAATGTAGAAACAAGAATACGGCAAGCCAACCACCTCAATCTCAATGCTATTTCAGGATGATCTCTTGAAAAGTTTCGTTTCATTTTCACAATTGTGCAGGAAAACAGTAGGAGCTTCAATGAACACAGTGAGAACATTAGGACCAGCCATAGGTGCAAACAATTACAAAGCCATATGGATCTACCTCACTGCACCATTTCTTGGGGCACTCTTTGGGGCCGGAACCTCCACGGCTGTCAAGCTGCTAGAAGATGGTGACAATATTGAAAAGCCTTCACCAAGGAGCTTCAGAAGATAATTGATCGACATTCTTATTGGGCCCGCATCAATCATCTAGAAACCTTACATCAGGACATAATGCAGATTGCGTCGCAAAACGAAGTGAGATAAAATACAGTTGCATAATGATCTCTGATCGGTACATACATGTCTAAGTGGATGCGTAACATAACATGTCTATGCAATATGCCCTCATAAACAATGTGCTAAAAAGAATATAGTTCCATTCAGTAAAACCAACAGGTGCATAATTAACAATCCAAGTTCAAACAAAAAGTTTCATACAAGAGTCAAAGTAAGCTAAAATTTGACAGTGGCGTTCCAAAATGAAATCCAACAGAAACGCTTCACCATAGTTCCTCAGGTAAACCGTTTGGTATCACAGTACAATATATATATCCTCCCATTCAAGTTTGCGAATAAACTTATGAGACGGTAGCCTAGGAGAGTTAGAATTGCGTTTACTTCTTTCTTCATATATAGCTTACGGGCAGTAAAAATATCACACAAAAGAAGACACAGCATAACTTTGCAACTAATTTGGTTTCAAGCACAACCGTACCAAAACTCTTCCCCGCTATATTTAACTATTGATTCTTCGCAAAGAAAAAAAAATTGTTTAAAACCAAGCCAGTACGTCTGTATACAGTGATTCCATCTCACTTGACAATCATCCAAGCAGCTACACAAGTTGATCTTTCATAAATTGACAAGTGACCAAGCGGTAGACGGTACATATATTGCCAAGTTGAAATAACTCGCTAAACCCTAGGAGTTTCCCCGTAAATTGTTTAAAATAATCCAAAATAATCCAACTTTTGTTGTTTTGGGTATTTTTTTGGGCCGAATTCGTGTTGGCCCATCGCAAAGTGGGAACTGTCCATGTAAAATGTGAAGAATCCTCTAGAAAGAGCATAGTGGGAACTTTCCGGAAGCAATTACTCACCTTAACTAACGTACCAAACAAAGCATGGTGTTCTAAGGGGTGAACTTTTTTGCCAAATTTTCGTGCCAACCAAATTACCAACCGTGCCATACAGATTGTGTGCAAATCAGTAATAGTACGGTATTGTACCGTACCGAAATTTTATGGTACGATATTTGTAATGGATACCATTACCACGGTATTACCGTACCGTACCGAAAATACAATATAATTTATAATTTATAAATTATATAATAGATAATTATATAACACATTTATAATATTCCAATAATTTGAAAATAAAACCCTACTTATATTAGCATTGTTGTTGACTTTGATCTCTTGAAATGGTGGAAATCAAGCACAAAAGAGTTCCTAATTCTTTCACAAATAGCCAAGATATCTTTGTAACCTCCACTTCTACCGTTGCTAGTGAAAATGCATTTAGCCTAGTGAGGAGGGTTGTGGACCCTTTTAGGGCATACTTGACTCTTAAAATAGTAGACGCACTAGTGTGTACTAGTGGTTGGCTTAGGGAAAATGAAGTAAACTTCTACAAGGAACCAACGGAAAATATGCTTCAATTTTGCAAGGAAATGTAAGAAGAGGAAACAAGAAAGATATGCTTTAATTTTTTTAGTAAATTTGTTATTAAATGGTTTTCAACTTTAATTCTCCTTGCTACTAATTAATATGTTTTCTTTGTTTGTAATGTAGACTTGACACAAACTCAATCTTCTACAAATTCAATGCCTCCTCCAAAAGCTTCAACATCTCAAGCTTGAACAACTGATAAATGAATTCTACTTTTTGAAGTTTAGTTCCAATTTTCATTTGGTTTGAAACTTTAATTTCTATTTGGATTGTTAACTTCTATTTGTTTTGGTTCATAACTTCTATTTGGATTGTAAGCTTAATTTTCATCATGAATCTTGATGCATCATTTGAATTATTGTGTGTGTGAATTGTGAATGATGAATAATAGATGAATTTAAGCTACATTGTATGAGATAAAGGTACAAAAAAAAAAGTTTTGCCCTTGAATTGGGTTAAAAAAACAAAAATAGATTTTGTCCCAAAACAAAATGGTAATTACCATTGCCATACCATGCCAACCGAACTTTTGGCAATACCGAACTTCGGTATACCGAAAATTTATTACGGTAATGGTAATAGATTTTACCAAACCGAAAATTTGGTACGGTAATTGGTATGAAGTTTTTGGTACAATAACCGTACCGAACCCATCCTAGATTTTCTCATCAGAACTTTTGGAAAATTATAACATGCATGTAGTTGAGTCAAGGAGGTACAACTTTGAGAATTCTCAGTCTCACACACGTGCAAAGACGGAAGACCAAATCATTTGCTTCTTAAACTTCTTCCTACCATTTCAAGATTAGTATTCATCAATTTGGTCGTATATAATTAATTTTTTTTTGGACAAAGGTCGTATATATAAATTAATAACTTTACGTAGACATGAAAAATCCCCTAAAATTCTTGAATGGGAATATGGTAGACTTAATGTTTACAGGTTCAATGGATAATTTGACCGTTACGTGCCAAATTGCCAAAAGTATACTAATCTTGGTCACCAATGATGCTTCTTGAGTTTGGCATTTAGCTACTTGCATGTCACTTCTGTGTTTGTGGTACCAAAAATTCAAGCCATACGATTTAATTGAAAACGACCTCTTATACATTATTCGTTGCAAATAAACCTACCAATTTTTGTTAGATCAGTGTTATCCAGTCATATTATGATACGTTAATTGTACACGTTTTATACCTTCTTCTTTGTTTGTTTTGTTACAATTATTATTATTTTTTTTTTTAGTACATCGATATTTTTACATTAAGGGGAGAGGGAGTTCGGCTAACTCACACAATGGGCAACCTAATTTGGTATCGAATTCGCCATCCACGAGATTCGAACCTAAAACCTCTCACTTCCAAGTGAAGAGGAATATCACTAGACCGTAGTACTGAGTGGCTTGTTACAATTATTAGTAAGCGTAGAAAAAAACGAACCTAAAACCTCAAGTGTAAAAGTAAATGTTTTTTTAACAATTTGAAGTGCAAGACTTAACCAATGCTTTAAACTAAAAATAGTTAGTGCCACTTAGTACTACGGTCTAGTGGTATTCCTCTTTATTTGTAAGTGAGAGGTCTTAGGTTCGATTCTCGCCTTAGGCGAATTTAAACCATATTATTGCTAACCCATTATGAGGCTAAACCCAACCCCACCGTTTTAGAGCAAATAATATCGCTTGTTTAATAAAATAAAATAAAAACTTAAAATAGCTAGAAGACCCAAAAGACACTTTGACTACAAATAGCTAGAAGACCCAAGTAGGCAAGTCCTGCAGGTCCCCACCCGACCCTAGCGAACGGGATTTATTTGGAAATGGATGTATCTGGAAGGGTTAGGATTTGGATTTATTATTGTCTTGATTAGTTGATTTGGTCTAGTAATTTGACCCAGCTGTAATCCGCCCACTCTCTCATCTTCTAAATTTCTTAAACTAGTGCACTGTTTCTTTTACTTCAACAAACAACGATAATTTCAAGTTGAATTAAAACTGGAACAATAAAAATGCGAAAGACGATAACAAATTGATACGATACGGGTAGATTAAATCTCGAATAATCAAATCTGCTCTGATACCAAATTGAATATCAGAATACGTAATAGAATTAATTGAATATAAAACTTTATTAAATAAATAAATACGAAATTATCAAGAAAACTACATGAACTCAAGATGCTACATCTTGACTTGTTTAAACTAATGCACTTGTTATTTAAGAAAACTCATGCACTTTTTGTTTTCTTAAACTAGTGTACTTTTTATTTCTTTCAATTAATAACCTCCACTTCATAATTTCACTAGTTTAATGATTGTGCACATATTGCTATATCCAATGGATGAATCAACCCATCTGGGTTTTCCGTTGAGCTCTTACTTGAAGTTCCTAACTTCCTATAGTTGTATGTAGGCCTAGAAAAAATTCCCGAAAATCTCAAACCGAACCAAAAAAATCCCAATCCCAAACAAAAAAAGTCCCAATCCCAAACCAAAATTCCCGAAATTTTCATGATGAAATACCGAACCAATCCCGAAATTTCGATACGGGATTCGGTATTGTCTACTCAATTTTTGGGTAATCCCATACCGAACCGAAAATAAATATTATATATATGTTATTATATATTTATATATATTATTATACATTTGAGTTGTTGCTAACTACTAGTAGCAATATAATTGGTGTGGTCTACAAGTAGTAACCATAGCTCTTTATCGTCACATCTGTCAGTACGAACCTCCCACAAATGTGTCTATTTCTTCAACATGAAATCAAAAAATTGTATTGTTAGTTTTCGAACATAGTAGGTTTTTAACTTTTTTTTTTGCTTTTGGGTTTGTTAATTATTTTATTTTGGTTGCATGCTAATTTAACTTGATATGAATCCTTGCTATTTCAATTTGTATGAAATTTGGGAATTGAAGGTAAATTTGTGACAAACATGTTCATTTGAGCAACATCTATGGCATGCAATTAACAATTAAAGGCGGAATCATGCTTGTATGCACTCAAAACAAAACATTACCCATGAAATTCAAAGCCTAGTAGAGGTGAACCAAGACTCAACACAAGAACAAAGTGAGTTGAGAAATTTATACCTTTGTTGATTCCTCTTTGCATAAGCAAAGGCTAATCACCCAAGAGATAGGGCCTTTATTCCTTACTTCTTTGCTCCATGGATTTCTTGGAGGAGGATGGTAGAATGGATTCTCCAAGTTCCCAAGATAGAGAACCTCTAATTTTCCACACCAAGGAAAGCATTGATGAAGAGATGAGTGACCTAGAGGAGGTAAGATTGCTAGCTAATTTCCTCTAGGGTGGCCGGCCTCTTAGAGAGAAAAGAGAGCTTTGTGTTCTCATCTTTTCTCCAAAAGAAACCCTTAGGATGAAATGGCTATAAAGTTGCCTTTATACCACCTCACAATAGAGTGGCAAACTTGCAATTAAGCCAAGTTCACTTCCCCTTCTCTATATGGCCGGCCATTAAGGGTTCATTGGGCTTTCAAGCCCTTTGTGTTTTCAAGTTGTCATACAACTTGAGTTAATGGGCTTGACATTCAAATCCCATTGTGCCTTGCGGCCCAAAACTAACCCGAGGTCTATAACGAACATATTCGTTTGATTAATTAACGTATTAATTAATCCTAGCCATAAATAATTAAACCATTTAATTATCCTTACTCAACTCCGTTGTTTCTTCAATCTCTATCTTACACGGTGTACGATCCATTAGGTTCCTTTTAGCGAGGCAGTGGGTGATTGTTACTCTTAACGATCGATTGTGAATTAAAACATACTTTCAATTCTCCCTTTAGTGATTAGTCACCCTTAGGGCTTCCACAAACCATGAGTGACACCTAGCAGTATGTCATGGCTACCCAAGCTAATCAGAAGAGGTGGAGAACCTATTTAGTTTAGGATTACAATGCAATACGGTCTTTCTCTAATACAATACTCTTGACCACATTGTTTGGTTTGATAGTTTATTCATGTCTACTATCCAATGTGATTCATTTACTTATATGATTACCTTGAATGTGATTTTGAACGACTTCATAAATCTCATTCATACTCTGGCCAGAGATTCTTAATCATATTATAGAGTATTCTCCCTCAAACGGTTTGAAGGTTAGAGATCCCTTGTTGCGCATTCACTTGCCTCCATGGCTAAGTGGCTTAACCCCAACTATGCGGTGGACACCCTCTGACGGAGTGACTTTGACATAGTCAAAGATCAAGGACCTAACCACAAGACAACTATGATGCCTCAGGTCAAATGACTACTTTGCATTATCCCAACCATGAGTTCTCATGTGACATGAGTATGAGAACTCTTTGTTGATCGTGTTCAGTGGACTCATTCTCTATTGAGCACCTACATGTTTGTCTTGGTGTTAGTCAAACCAATGACTTGAGACCAGTCACTCTTCCTAAGAGAAGACATAGCATGTACTGATCTTGACGGACTGTCAATGCCCAATTGGCAATCCTATGATCAGGAACATTTAGGATATTTATACGAAAGAGAATGGTCTCATGAATCTAACTTCTTTAGATCACATTCTCCCTATTACATATTCCTTGGACTTATCGTTTAAGCATATAACATTTATATGCGACGGCTTAAAACAATAATCTTTGCCCTTTATATTAAACTAGATTAGTTTAACATGTGAAATGTCCGTAAAGTATCATCATATGATTGGTTTTAGGGCACATTTCCAACAGGAATACCAAACCATCCCGAAATATCAAAAATATTTTGGGAATGCCGAAAATTGGGAATACCGAAAATTTTGGTTTGGGTGATCTTCAAATTCTCATTCAGAAAATTTTCGGTTTGGAATTCGGGATCCCATTTTCGGTTTGGGATCCCATACCGAACCACTCCTAGTTGCAAGCTTGACTAGTCTACAACTTTTTAAAGGCATTCGTTCATTTTAACTATTGAGACTTTTTTTAATCTTTGATCCTTTGCAACGTTTCTTGTCACAAATATAATGAACATTGTAAGATTATTTTCCAAAATTTTCAATTCACTCAGACATATTTTAGACAAATGTGTCTCCAAAAATCAAAGGGCAATTATCTATAACATGTTTAAATAATAAGAGTATGTTTGGTAATGTTTTGCAAAATAGTTTTGCATTTCACAGATACAAAAATAAGTGTAGAATGTGTTTGGCTAGATTGCCTTTTAGTAATAATGAAAAATGTATAAAACAATATCTAGGCTAAAATATGTAACCCATCAAATATGTTTTTTCAAAAATTAAATCCAAAAAAATGTATATATAAACAAAGGTAGAATTTTTATTGAGAAAGAAAAAAAAAACCATACGCGCCATCATGGCCACCACCCCTCCACCGTCTCAATCCGCCACCATTCCTCCCACTACCACCCAACCACCGTTGGCAAGACTACCTCACACACACCACAAGCCTCCCACCACCACGCCTTCACGATCACCATCATCACCCCCACCTCCATGGCCACCGCCACTTCTGTGGTCATCGGCATGGAGCAAAAAAAAATCCTAAAAATCCTAGAGTTACCACGTGGACTTTTTTCCGAAGAAGATAAGAATACCCTTATTAAATTGGTGAGACCCGCATTTAATCCACGCGCAGTTCAACCTCCCTGAAGACATGAGCAGCCGACCACAATGTCATCAAGCTCTAATGCCTATGGCAAGGAGAAAAGTCAAGGGCATTAAAGATATGGTTAATTACCAAATCTTATTTTTAATACTCTCTTAATTGAATGTCAACTCAAACAAGGAAGGAATTTCAATCATATTCAATTAGGGGCAATTCCAAGATAATTCCAATATATTATCTCATAAGGAATATCTTTGGGATTATTCTTTCCTCATCTATTCTACAGATGACACACCTTAGACAATGAAAAGTTGCCACGTGTAGGGCAAAACCCTACCCTATGGCAGGGCCCGTCCTAAGTTTTTGGGTGCCCAGGTTGAACTTTCAAAACGTTTCTTTTTTTCAATACACAAACATATATTATACTACTTGAGGAAAAATATACACTTGGGGACATGACATAGTACCTAAACCTCGAAGATCAAAAGCAAAATCATATACAACAACTCCAAGCAAAACTCCTTAAAATATCAATTTTAAGAAACTGTCTTCTTGCATTTTTTGAAGCATATATATATATATATATATATATATATATATATATATATATATCTGTGGATGCACATTTCCGCCATCTCTTCCTTTGACGAAAATGCACCTGCAAAATAATAACACCTAAGATTAAGGCCAAAAGCAACACGTGCCCACGATGAATAGGGGGCTTTGACCGAAGAATCTCCGATGCCAAAGTTAGAATTCTAAAAAGAATGTGTTTAAGTGTTTGTGGGCAGCAAAAAGCCTCCTGAATTTTGGAGATACAAGGTGTATTTATAGGAGGGGAGAGGAGTATGGGCCGGCCTTCTAGGGTTTAGGGGTGGCCTGCCCTAGGTTGTATTTTGGGTGAGAATATTCCAAGATATTTGTGTAAATAAATATCTTGGAGTAATTTGGTAAGTATCCTATATAAATGGATCAGGATTACTCACTTGAAAGATGTCTTCTATGATTAGGAATGTATTTATGATAAGAATAAGGAATTATCCTATCACAAATACCTTTGACTTTTCCTACGGGCAGGGGTGTCTTGAGTAGTCGTTGATCTTTGCCTGCTTCACCTCAGCTGGGCGTGGTGAATGAGATTGCTCCATGCTCATTTAATAGGGGCAGTATAATCCATATGTCAACTCTATGATTTTTGGGATTATTTTTGGCTCCATAGATGCCCTCACACCTGCTGGGCTGCTTGTAGGAAAGGGCATGAGGTGTAGGAATCCAAAGCTGCAATGGAGTTTCTGTCCCAATTTGATGTAGATTCCCTCTTTAATTTGGAATTTAAATTCTTCTAAGAAAGGGAATCTAATTGCCACCAAAACCTATTTAAGTCTGCATCAAGTAGAGGGTTAAATAAATTTGGAGAGCAATTAAAACCTGCAAGAAAGAGAGAAAGTCAGAGGATATTTATTCCTCCTCCCCTAGCAATCTTCTTCGCTTGCCCTTGCAAACAATTGTGTTTTGTTGCTTTTCTTCTTTTCCTAGGTAAGAAAATTTCAATTTTCTCATTCTTCTTGATTTTTCGAAGGAGGCTTGAATTTTGGCTCAACGGGGGTAAAAAAGGTGGCAAAAAGTTGCAGCCGTGGGGCTATTGTGCTGCTGTCATGGCAGCTGGGTCGGCTTGGCACGCCGTTGCACTGGTAAGGCTGAGCCGGCTTGGTGCGCTGGTTGCTGCGCGGAGGAGAAAGGGTAAGGCCTTCCAAATGACGGTACTGGCTTGGGCCCATGTGTTGGACCTTGGCGCTGGGGCACTGGTCTTGAGCTCCTGCAGCAAGGGAGATGCGAGAGAAAGAAAGGGAGGCGCGGGGGTGTTAGCCCTTTATCTATTTGGTTAGAGGCTGGAGGTGGTATGCTGCTTATTGGGTTGAGAGGAAGATAGGGCTTGGCATGCTGGGCCTAAGTCTTGGGTCGGGTGCGTTGGGTCTGTGAGGCAGCCAGCTGGGCTGCGGCCTGGCACGCTGATCCATGTTATTTTCCTTTTTTTTTTCTTTTTTTTTTTCCTTTTTGAAGCATTCTTTTAACAATTTTTTCGTGCGCTGTTGTAAGATTTTTTCGAACATGTCTTCCTCGAGGCACAAGAATGATGATTTTATTCCTCAGTTGTATCACTAGGACAGATCTGCAAGTAAGCTAGGCTACTTCAGGGCTGCTCACGTCAAGGTAGGTTCCGATGAGCAGTTCAAAGACTTCCTCGAGATGTTTAAGTACGCAACTCCGTCTAGGGTTCACGCGAAGCGGGCCAAGGAAGGTAGCAGTCGTGAACCGTGTTGGGGTTCACCTTTCCCATGCCTCGATTCTTCTAAGAGGTGATCTGCTTCATGAAGTGTGCTCCTGCTCTGTCTTGGCCTGGGCTGCGCGTTCCTGCTCAGTCCTGGCCTGGGCTGCGCATTCCGACTCCTTTCATCGATGGTAAGTAGGCTGCTTATTCCCTAAGCTGTTTTTTACTTTTGTTGAGCTGCCTTCTGATTTGTCCTCCTATGTTTTTGTAGATTTGAAATTCGGTTCAATTCCCAAGACTTCTCTAAACATGAAGATTGTGCACATCGCTTTAGGGATCCCTGCTGAATATCGCGAATGGCGTTGGCTGCCCAGTCATCTTCGTAGGGAGAAATGTGGGCTGCTCCCACATGAAGAGATTAGGAGGATCAAGGGTGAGGCGTTCGCTCGTCCGATAGCTACTGTGGAGCCTGTTGCTAGTGGAGGCGGGAGAAAGAGATCTTCGTCGCCTGATAGAGAGCCGTTGGTGGAGAATAAGCCAAAAACTTCCTATGCTGCTTGTGAGGGTGCGTCCACTGTTGAGACGCTCATGATTGACTTAACTTCTTCCAAGGGGAAGAAAGAGGTTGCTGGATATGAGTCTATGATGCTTGCTTCTTTGAGGGTTACTAGAACGGTTGTTGACAGGATTGCACAACAGAGAAGTTGTGCTCTGCCCCCTATGTCTGGTTTTGTTTCGAGACAACTTTTCGTGCCCAAGTCTGATTTAATTTCGGAGGTGCATGCAGCGGCAAAAAGCAAGGATATTGATTCCGCTGCCAAGGCGGTGCCATGACCGGCCTCTCCCACTAAGAATGAAGCGTCTACCCGTTTGAGCAGCCGTGAACAACCTACCAAACCAACCTTAGGGGAGTTTTCTGAGATCCGTGCGCTGTTGAAGCCCAATTTTCTTGAGGACACGAAAGCATGTGTTAAGTTTGTTGATGGCGTCAGCAAGGTTATTGACTCCAGTTTCTTTATGACGCGTAAGGCTCAATCACAAAGGAGTTCCCTGCTTGCTATGATGCAGAAATTTATGATCTTGGCAGCTGAGTACACGCATATAGAGCAGGATGATGCCAAGGCTGCTAGGGAGATAACGACATTCATGGTAGCTGAAGCTTGCTTGGCTGTTGTGAAAATTAAAGAGTTGGAGTCTGAACTTGCCTTTTTGAAGGGATTTGATGTCTCTGCCTCTACTGCTCAGCAACTTGAGGCCGCTCGTAAGAGATCAGTGACTTGAAGGCTCAGCTTGACACAATTCGAGGGAAGTATGGCATTGCAGAGAAGGACATTGAAGTCCAAGCGTTGCTAGTGCAGGACCTCGAGCATGCCATTTCAGAGTTTCGGTCTGATTGTGATGCCAAGGATGTAGAGTTGCTCGCCATGGATAATGACGTGGTTCGACTTAAGAAGGCCGTTAGTGGATTTGAGTCCAAGGAAGTGGAGCTGCAAGGAGCGTTGTCTGCTAGCGAAAACCTAAAAAATGAACTAGATGAGTTGCAAAATGCTCGTACTGACCTAATTAAGGAGAATAAACTGCTGAAGAGCGAGAAGTCCTGTCCTAAGGTTGTTCTTGCCCAAGGTCAAGCCGACATTTACAAGCTTGGCTATATAGATCATTTCATTGGCATGCCATCTGACTACGCCTTCTTTGATAAGGACCTCGAGCTTGTTGCTATTTCTTTTGAGGGTCTGCTTAAGTTTTCCTTTAAGAGCGTCATTGGTGGAGCAGCTGAGGATCACGCTGCCCACATAGGTATGGTCGAAGGTAGTGTTGCCCAGGTAGGGGCGGCTGATGACAGTGCTGCCCAAGATGGGGTAGTTGTAGAAAAAGTGTTGGAGGTTAATGCTGCTGGGAGTGATGCGGCTGCTGAAGATGTCCAAGCTGCTGAGGAGTAGTATTTTTTTATAGACTTTAGGATTTAGTTTCTTTTCCTTTCCTGCTTTGTTTTTTCCTTCGCTTGAACTTTGTTGGCCTTTGTGCCAGTTTACCAATTTGCTAGAAATTTATAAATTGTTTTTCTTCGCTTTACTTCATCTTTGTCTCATTGCCTTACTTCAAGCTTTTGCAGTAGAATGAACAATTGAGCAGGCTACTTTGATCAAAGTAGTCAAGCCCCTCTCCATTGCTTTAGGCACCAACTTCAGGTTGTCGGGTGCAAATCTTCTCTTGCTTGGGGCATCTTTTGAAACTTCTAACTTACAGGGACGAATGACCTCCATAGTTGCAAGTTTCATATCGGTGGTCCACTAAATCTTTAATCACAAGGTCGCTAGTGAAGCGTGCTGCTTTTTCATAAGTAGATGGGCTTGGATGACGTACGTGACTGCCAATTTAGGCTTAGGAACTCTCCAAAGCTGTTAACACAAGAGTCAGCAGCTAAGTGCCTTACTTACAGAAGCAAGCGAGTTTGGATGAGGCAGTCCAAGATTTCTTGAGGTAGTCCATGATTGTCTTGTTGGATGCCTCCGCTTGCTCGTTGCATTGGGGATATCTAGGCATAGACATGTGCTGCTTGATGCCATATTTCTGGAAGAACTTTGCCAAGTCTTTGCCCACAAATTACCGATGGTTGTCGGTGACGATAGATTGAGGGATGCCGAACCGACAGTTGATGTTCCTCCATATAAAGTGCTCTATGCCTGATTGAGTAGCAGTGGTCATGGGCTCAGCTTCTACCCACTTTGTGAAGTAGTCGGTAGCCACAATCATCATGCTTCTGCCCCTAGTAGCAGGCGACATGGGCCCTACCAGGTCGATTGCCCGCTGTATGAATAGCCATGGGCTTGTCTACGGGTGAAGCTCGCCGGCAGACAGTGCAGGTACATGCTTGAAGCGTTGGTAGCTGCTGCTTTTTTGAACAAATTCCTTAGCGTCTTGGTGCACTGTGGGCCAGTAGTAGCCGACGTCGAAGATCTTCTGTGCTAAGGATCGGCCACTTGAGTGGTTTCCACTAACTCCTTCGTGGATCAAGCTCAGAACTTTCAAGTCGTCAGGAAGCGCTAGGCAGCGTAGATGTGGGCTTGAAAAGTATCTTCAGATGAGAATACCATTCTACATGTAGTAGTGTGCTGCCTTTATTTGGAGCTTCCTAGCTTCCAATCTTTCTGCAGGGAGTGTCCTATTGACTAGGTAGTCAATGATGGGGTCTTGCCAGCTTGTGGTTATATTAACTTGTAATACCTCGACTGCCGGTTCTTTTTCTATGCTTGGCCTTCCTAAATACTCGATCATGATGGAGCGTCTGAACTGGTAGTCCAAAGCAGAGCCTAAGGCTGCCAGGGCGTCTGCATAAGCGTTATCTACCTATGGCACCTATGTGAGGGTGTAAGTCTGAAACACCTCAAGCTGCTTTCGTACCTTCTCGAGCATCGAGCTATCTAGGGTGATGAGAACCAAGCCTGCTTCAGAACTCTTGTAGTTGGATGAACCGTCGATGTGTTGAAGGAAATATTTGTGAAAACTAGTTCATTTGAGCAACATATATGCATCCAATTAACAGTTAAAAGGCGGAATCATGCTTGTATGCACTTAAAAACAAAACTTTACCCATGAAATTCAAGGCCTAGTAATTGTGGTGAACCAAGACTCAACTCAAGAACAAAGTGAGTTGAGAAATATTATACCTTTGTTGATTCCTCTTTGCATAAGCAAAGGCTAATCACCCAAGAGAGAGAGGGCCTTTATTCCTTACTTCTTAGCTCCGTGGATTTCTTGGAGAGGATGGTAGAACGGATTCTCCAAGTTCCCAAGAAAGGGAACCTCTAAGTTTCCACACCAAGGAGAGCACTGAGGAAGAGATGA
The DNA here is from genome assembly GCA_024362995.1 of Heteromeles arbutifolia. NCBI lineage: Eukaryota > Viridiplantae > Streptophyta > Magnoliopsida > Rosales > Rosaceae > Heteromeles > Heteromeles arbutifolia. The sequence continues at coordinate 25,048,329 of JANCRC010000012.1, forward strand.
ATGACCTAGAGGAAGAAAGATTGCTAGCTATTTTCCTCTAGGGTGACAGGCCTCCTAAGAGAAGAGAGAGTTTTGTGTTCTCATCTTTTCTGTCTAGAAAACCCTTAATGAACTTTTGGCTATAAAGTCCTTTGTATAGCCACTTCACTTAAGTGACAAAAAGAACCAAAACCCATTCATTTACAATATGGCCAGCCTTTTAAAGGCTTTGGGTTGTTTGGGCCATTTTGAGTTTTTAGTCATTAAGTTGTCATACAACTTAAGTTAATGGGCTTGGGCCTCGAGGTCCAATAATTACTCAAAAGCTCAAACGAACTTATTCGTTTGATTAATTAACATATTAATTAATCCTAGCCATAAATAATTAAACCATTTAATTATCCTTACTCATCTCCGTTGTTTCTTCAATCTCTACCTTACATGATGTATAATCCGTTAGGTTCCTTTTAGCGAGGCAGTGGGCGATTAGAACTCTTTAAATCGATTGTGAGTTGAAACATACTTTCAATTCTCCCTTTAGTGATTATACACCTTTAGGGCTTCCACTAACCATGAATGACACCTAGCAGTATATCATGGCTACCCAAGCTAATCAGAAGAAGTGGAGAACCTATTCAGTTTAGGATTACAATGCAATACGGGTTTTCTCTAATACAATACTCTTGACCATATTGTTTGGTTTGATAGTTTATTCATGTCTAATATCCAATGTGATTCTTTTACTTAGATGATTACCTTGAATGCGATTTGGAACGACTTCCTAAATCTCATTCATACTCTGGCCAAAGATTCTTAATCATATCATAGAGTATTCTCCCTCAAATGGTTTGAAGGTTAGAGGTCTCTTATTGTGCATTCACTTGCCTCTATGGCTAAGTGGCTTAACCCGAACTATGCCATGGAAACCCTTTGACGGAGTGACTTTGACATAGTCAAAGATCAAGGACCTAAGCACAAGACAACTATGATGCCTCAGGTCAAAAGACTACTTTGCATTATCCCAACCATGAGTTCTTATGTGACATGAGTATAAGAACTCCTCGTTGTCCACGTTCAATGGACTCATTCTCTATTGAGCACCTACATGCTTGTCTTGGTGTCAGTCACACCAATGACTCGAGACCAGTCACTCTCTCTCTAAGAGAAGACATAGCACGTACTGATTTTAACGGACTGTCAATGCCCAATTGGCAATCATATGACCAGGAACGTTTAGGGTATATATACGAAAGAGAATGGTCTCATGAATCTAACTTCTTTATATCACATTCTCCCAATTACATATTTCTTGGACTTATCGTTTAAGTATATAACATTTATATGAGACGACTTTAAAGAATAATCTTTGCCTTTTATTAAACTAGATTAGTTTAACATGTGAAATGTCCTTAAAGTAACATCATATGATTGGCTTTAGGGCACATTTCCAACATGTGCAGGCGCCAAAAGTCTTTGTCAAAAAGGGTTGGTACGATCAGGACGTGCTCGGCTGCTTCGGGGATGCCTTTGGGTTATGCTATTGCGTCTTTTAGGCCAGGAGTGAACTCCGCTATGAAGTCTGCCAGGGCCTAAACTTTTATCGCCGTGCGGGGTCGGTAAACCAAGCTATATTAGCCGAGTTCCAACGTCTACTTCATCATTCGTTGAGAAGAGTATGGACCATGCAGGATATATCGTAGGGGATACTGAGTCATGACAACGACAGTATGTGCCTGAAAGTACGATCTGAGCTTCCGAGTTGTAGCAATTAGCGCCAAAATTAGCTTTTCAATCCTCGGGTATCTTGTTTCCACATCAAGGAGAGCTTTAAAAGTGTAGAATACTGGTACTTGGGCCCCTAGCTCTTCTCGTATAAGGGTAGAGCTTACTGCTACGTCTAGGACTGCCAAGTAGATGTATAATTCCTTGGCTGCTATCTGCTTGGACAGTAGCAGAGGGGACGTCAAATATATCTTCAAGTCTTTAAATCATTTCTCACACTCGTCATCACACTTGTCTCTTTGCGCCTTCTTGAGGGCCTTAAAAAAGGCTTGCATCGATCGGTTGAGCACGAGAGGAAATGATTCAGTGCAACTGCTCGTCTGATTAGACTTTGGATCTCCTTCAAGGTGGTAGGGGATTTCATCTCCAAGATTACTTTGATTTTCTTGGAATGTGCCTCGATTCCTCGCTGGATTATGAAGTACCCTAAGAATCGGCTTGAGAAGACTCCAAATGTGCATTTGGCAGGGTTAAACTTCATCTTGTACTCCTTAAGGATACTGAATGTCTTTGCCAAGTTTCTGAGGTGGTCTGACTGCTGCTTTCCTTTTACCATGATGTTGTTGACTTAGACCTCCATGGTAACCCCAATCTGCTTCTTGAACATCCTGTTACTAACCTTTGATAGGTAGATCATGCGTTCTTGAGGCCAAAAGGCATAACCTTGTAGCAGTAGGTGTCGTTCGATCACAAATGCAGTTTTCTCTTTGTCGGGCTCGAATATGGCTATCTGATTGTAGTCGAAATATGCATCCAAGAAGCTGAGTAGCAGGTTCCCTACGGTTGAGTCCACCAGTAAGTCAATTCAGGGGGATAGGGAACAGACAAGCCTTGTTGAGGTCGGTGTAGTTTACGCATACTCTCCATTTGCCCTCCTTTTTCTTCATTACCAACACGACGTTGCAACCATGCTGAATGCCCCACTTCCTCAATGAATCCGGCTTCCAGTAGCTTGTCTATCTCTGCCTTAATGATCGCTACTCATTATGGAGCAAAGTGTCTTCTTTTTTGGATCATCGGTTTGGTAGAGGGGTCGAAATGTAGCTTATGGCATGCTATCTTGGGATCTATGTCTGGCATGTCGGAGGGTGACCATGCAAAAATATCAAGGTTTTCCCTAAGGAAGGCTGTGAGCTCTTCCTTTTCCTTTGGGCTCAATCTTGAGCCGATTCTGGTCGTCTTCTCCAGAAGCTCAGGATCAAGAATGATGTACTCGGCGTCCTCTTATAGTTTCCATCTTTTCTTCAGTTAGCATGTCTTTCTAAACGCCATCATCTTGATATGTCTGCTATAGTTGTTATTTGGTAGCAGGCTTGTCATTCTCAACCTCGGTAGCTCCTACAAGGGTGAATGACTTCTTCTTTAACTCCTTCGACATTTGCATTGTGCATCGTCAGGATGCGAATTAGTCAGACTTGATCTCTCCGACTTCTTTTCCTAGGATATGGAATCAGATTTTTTGGTAATCGATCGTGCTTATGGCGCTCAGTTTCACTAGCCAAAGTCTTTTGAGAGTCCTGTTATAAGGAGATGGGTCACTGACTATGATGAACGTCTGCTTAGAGATTATTAGTGGTGTTCTTACATCGAGTGTTATGTTGCCAATAGCAATTGAGGTGTATCCAGTGAGTACATTTGCTCGGTGTATTATCATGCTTTTCAGGCCTATCTTTTAAATGATGGATAACTAAAGTAGATTTACTGTGTTGCCGTTGTCTACCATTACTCTGTCGACTATAGCATGTGCCCAGCTTTGGCGTGTAGGAAGTCAACTCCCTCAGCATTCTGCTCAGTGAAACCAACGATGGGTCCAGGTTTGGCGTCGGCTGCCTGAACCTAGGAAACTGTTATAGCCTGCTAGATCTTTCTCTTCTTGGAGTTGTTTATAGCCCCCAAGTATTCGGACTGAACGAAGATGTTATTGATTCTGATGGTCTTGGCAGACATCTTCTCATCTGTGTCTGTGTTCCTCCTAAGCTGCACAGCTAGCTTGTCCAAGTATTAGTCGCATTTACCCTCCTTCACCACCTTCTTTAAATAGTCATTCCAGGTATAGCAGATGTCGATCGTGTGACCAGGACCTCGATGGAACACGCATAACTTGGTGTGATATAACTTGGAGGTGTCTTATTTGAGTTATCTTGGCAGCTTGAACCAATGCTCACTTTTGAGGTCGCAGAGGATCTGGTTGATTGGGGTCGAGAACTTGGTATAGTTCTTGGTAGCCTGACCTCATTTTGCCGGGGATCGGTCTATGCGCTTGGCCCCCTGCCTGCTTCGGTCGTTGGACTGCTTCTTGTCCAACTTTTTCTGAGTTATCTTGGACTTCTTTTGAAGCTGCTCAGGTGCCTTGTTTGCTCGTCAAGCCTCATCCCAAAACGCATGCTTCCCTGCTAGGGCGAATGAGTCTGCTAAAGTCAGGTTTTCTTTCATGATCAATTCTCCGAATAAGGGATGATTTTCTGGGAGTCCCTTTTGGAAGGCTGCCCTGGCGATCGAGTCGTTGCAGCCGTCTATCTTCTCCTTCTCCACCTTGAACCTCTTGATATAGTCATGGAGTGACTTATTCGGATTCTTCGTGATGTTGAAGAGATGATCATACTTCTTCTTGATCGAGCGGTAGGATGAGTATTCCTTAATGAAAACTACGTAAAGCTTGTCGAAACTCCAGATGCATGTGGTACGTTCTTGGCAGGCGAACAGATTACTCGTAGGTTGCGGGTTAAACTTGAGCCGGGTTGAGCGACTGCTTCTTTCCGTCCGTCGTGCTGCCTACTCCAATGTGAGGTGATGGATGCTCCTTGAGGGCCTATCCACGAATGAACACTTCGCTTGAAAGGTTGTCCATATTGATCATCGAAGTGTGGCCTCAACCATGAATGTATGCTCGTTTGAGGGCCTAACCGAGAGTGAACGCTCATCCGTTGGCTAAGATAAGAGTATACACTATCTCGGGGGCCCAGGCGGGAGTTTACACTGCCAGAATGCTAGGTTCGTGGCTAGTCCAAGGGCTACTTACTGGGATGCCGCTGGAGAGAAACGTCATCGCCATCCCTTGTCCTACTTTGGGACACCTTGTTTGGGGCATGCTGCATCTCGATGCGTTGCAGGAGCTAATTCACCAAGGTTGTGTGTTGCGCGAAGGTACTTGTTAGTTTGGTGACCTGTCGGGATATGTGTTGTTCCTTATTTAGAGTGGAAGATGTGGGATGGTAGATATATGCTTGAGTTGTGGAAGTGTAATAGACCCCGGGTGCAAAGCTTAAGCTATGATAGGTCAAATCTGCAGTAAGGTGGGGTGAAAGACCCTTGGTTCAACTGTTGGCCTCGAAATCTGGATATGGGCTGGTTGAACTGGTCTAGGACCATGCTGGACTGTCTGGAAGGCTGCGGGAGCAGGTCGGGCACATGGGCGCTGGACTGCCTCGGTTTGTCCTGATAGGCCTCGAGCTGGAGGCAGCGTTGGGCTTACGCTGGGCTACAACCTGCAACACGGTTGGCTCGGCTTGGGCTGCCTCAGTTTGGAAGCTTGTGTCCAAGTAAAGGTGGTAGACGCGAGGGGCTTCTACTGAGGGCGATCAGCTGCCTGGGTTTGCACCTGCTGGCGACTTGTGCCATGGGCCTCTTGCCCTAGGGTTTCCTCGCGATGAGTAGAGGCTAGCCCATGGGCGACGGCTACCGCTGCTAGCATGGCTACGATACTTCGTGGAAGAGGCAAATGAGCAGTCCTTGCCGTGGTAAGCCTCAAGGAGCGACGGCGTGAAGCCACATCGCGATCTCCATCTGTTGGTCCATGTCTTTCAACGTAGGAGGTCCCACTAGTTGTAGTTTCTGAATTTCCTGCCATCGTAGTCGTGGATCTACGAATGAAGGAAGTTGAAATCGAGAGTCTTCTTTGAGTCTTCGGATAAGAGCTCTCAATGAAATCACCAATTTGTGGATGCAAATTTTCCTCATCCCTTCCTTTGACGAAAATGCACCTGCAAAATAATAACACCTAAGATTAAGGCCAAAAACTTCACGTGCCTACGATGAATGAGGGGTTTTGGTCGAAGAATCTCCGCTGCCAAAGTTAGAATTCTGAAAAGAATGTGTTTGAGTGTTTGTGGATAGCAAAAAGCCTTCTGAATTGTGGGGATAAATGGTGTATTTATAGGAGAGGAAAGGAGTATGGGCCGACCCTCTAGGGTTTAGGGGTGGCTGGCCTAGGTGGTATTTTGGGTGAGAATATTACAAGATATTTGTGTAAATAAATATCTTGGAGTAATTTGGTAAATATCCTAAATAAATGGCATTAGGATTACTTACTTGAAAGAGGTCTTCTCTGAATAGGAATGTATTTACGATAAGAATAAGGAATTATCCTATCATAAATACCTTTGACTTTTCCTATGGGTAAGGGTGTCTTGAGCAGTCGTTGGTCTTTGCCTGCTCTACCTCAGCTGCATATGGTGAATGAGACTGCTCCCTGCTCATTTAATAGGGGCAGTCTTGTCTTTCTTGGGGAATAATCCACGTGTCAGCTCCATGAATTTTGGAATTAATTTTTTGCTCCATAATATCATCATGGTCCAAGTCTTTAACCTCATGATTTTCAACGCATGAAATTGCTAATCCATTTACCCTATCTTGAATCATAATGGTCTGCGAATAAGGATTTTATAATTTCAATTTTGAAAAACTTATTTTTATAGACGAAGACGGCGGAAATTTGCTACCACAAATTAGCACTTTCATTGAAGGCCTGATTTAATATGCTCGAAAAAAGCTCTTGCGTAAATTATTCAGGATTTTTGTTATGTTGGATTTCTGTACACCTCATGGTCATTGATTTTTCCTAGAAAAATTCCTTGATCAGTCACTTGAAAAAGATACAATGGTAGGAAATTCCAAAACTACGGCGAACAGAACACCCTACGTCGAAGGATACGAACTAGAGGATGGAAATCAAGACGTGGCCCCGTGTCAACGTTCTTCACGACTCAACACGACAGCGGAGAAGTCCTAGCGCTACATAACACCACTATGACCACAGCCCAAGGCGTTGCCTAGCAAACTTCCCAGCATGTAGCCCATGCAGACCATGGGCAGGAGGCTCAGGCCCCCACAACCCAAGTTGCAGTAGTTTAGACCATCCAAGCCTAGGCACCCACTGCAGCAGCAGTAAGCCGTGCTGCCTAACGAGCCAAGCCCACATACAAGCAGCAGCAGAGCTGGCCCAACCAACAGAAAAAACCATGGGCAAGAGGTCCAATGCACTAACCCAGTATGCCCAGCTCCAGCCCACGACCAGGCTCTGCACCTCAACGCGACTCTACACCACAGTTCTTAAGAATCAATTTGATTCACCATTGGTTCCACACTCTGACGAGCATTCTGAACAAAGTATCCACTCAGGAGATTCTTTTAACATGAACCAAAGGAGTCGACGTAGATGGTAGATAGAAGCATAAACATAGTACGATTCGAGTCCAACTGGCAGCCAGCTCCAAGCGGAGCCACGAGCTAGCCCTCTCACCCGTCATAAACTAACCACATGTACCATAACTGTGTCATAGATGAGCAGGACATGGGTAAGATCAGCACAGACCCAAAGGTCACCACCTAAGACAGTTGGAGTTTCCATTGCCCTAGCAGAGGCAAATCCAAGAGGAAGTAGAGAGGCTCTCAACTAAGAACTACATGTATTCTACTGCATCGAGACCATTGACGAAGTACTCTGAAAGGATGTAGCAAACATGAACATGTCACCCTTCTTTGACGAGATCGAGCATATAGACCTACCTCGTAAGTTTAACATGCCGTATTTCGTCATATTCAAGGGAGATTAAATTTCAGAGAGGCCCCTAAACACTACTGTAGCGCAATGATCATTTACAGGTACAATGACCCCCTTAGGTGCAAGATTTTAGCAACTACTCTACAAGGCAAGGCACAAGACTAGTTCCACACCCTGCCATCGCAGTCTATCCAAAGCTTCGACAAACTTTCCTTGGTTTTCACTAAGGAATATTCGTCCTACCGCTTGATAAAAAAGAAGTCAGACCATCTGTTCAACATAAAAAAAGACCCAAAAATGTTTTTGTAGTTACTTGAAGAGGTTCAAGGTGGAGAAGGCTAAGATTGTCGAGTATAATGGAACAATAACCAATGTAGCCTTTAGAAATGAACTCCTAGTAGACCACCCATTATTCAATGAATAGATCATCGGACAAGACTCTACCTTGGCGAACTTTTTCACGTCAGCGGAAAAGCATGCACTTTGGGACGAAGCCTAACAGCCCATAAAGCACTCGAGTAACCTTGGAAATGACCAGAAGCCGGCCAGAAGAAGGCAAATTAGAGCTGTATAATGACAAGAAGAAAACAGGAACCAAGCCCAGGGACCGTTCCCCAATGAAAGGGGGCTTGACCCCCATGATGTACATGGAGTTCTCAATCCCGATCAATCAAATCTGTCGCAAACTAAAAAATGAACCATGGCTCAAGCTACCACCGCCAACAAAGGGAGATACCTCCAAATTGGATCATAGAATATACTGTGCATTCCACCAAAGTCCAGGCCACACATAAGATAGTTGCTTAAAATGGAATGACTACCTCGGAAAGCTCGTGAAAGAAGGCATATGTGATAGGTACCAGGACAAATCAGCAGCACAGGCAAGAGGGGATTTAAAAGAAAATGTGGAACCACCTACCAATGCGATACGAATGAACAACATCTTCGCTGAATTCGAGTACTTGGGGACTACTAACAGTTCCAAGAAGAGGAAGATCTAGCAGGCGAGATCAATGTTCGAGGTTCAAGCTGTAGATGGTATACCTGGACCGATCATCAGCTTCACTGAGAAAGACGCCAAATGAATAAACTTCCCTCGCGACAACGCCCTGGTGATACCTGTCTAACTAGCCCATGCCATTGTCTACAGAATAATGGTGGGATCGACAACACTGTTAACATTTTGCAATTATCAATAATCTAGTTAATGGGCTTGGAAAGCATAATTAGACACCGCACGGAGATCTTGACCTAATTTAATAGCCATACCTCAATTGTCATCGGCACTATCGTACTCGACGTGAGTACCCCTTTAATTGTCTCACCGCAGATGGTATTGTGTCTCTACCCAGGCTAGTGAAGATAGAAGCAGTGACATCTGTCGAGCACAAGAAGATTCGAATCTGCATCTTGGGAGGAGGAATGCAAAATTGGAGATATCAAGTCTGACTAGGCCACATCCCGATGATGCACAATGCAATTTCTGAAGAAGTCAAAAAAGAAGTTATCATCCCGAGCCATAGTAGATGAAGAATAGAATAATGATTCTACCTCCACTTAATATTAATTACAACAAGCAGGTTAAGATGATGGTGTCCAAGACGACACATCGACAGACTGGTCAAGATGAAAAGCCAAAGAAAGTGCCAAGTACATCATTCTTGACTCCAAGTAGTCGGAGAAAACTAGAATTGGCTTACGTCTGAGCTCGAAGGAAAATGAAGCTTGTGAAAAAGTCACTCCCAATTCGACAGAAGCAATAACTCAGCCCAACAGCACCCCGGAGGTAAATGAGCAAAAAATAAGCGCATCAGCCTTACCCATACGAGATTTATGGCATTTACATGTCGATGGTTCCTCTAATAACCAGGGTTTGGGAGCAAGTCTTGTCCTCATCACCTTAGAAGATCTGGTGCTCGAGTAAGCGATCACTATAGACTTAAAAGCATCTAACAACGAAGTAGAGTACGAAGCGCTACTAGCAGACCTCCACTGGCAAAAGACTTAACAGTGAAGAAGCTCGCAATCCATTCAGATTCTCAGCTTATCACCAACCAACCCTCAGAAGAATACATGACAAAACATTCAATGATGGCGTAATACCTGGGGAAGGTACGAAAACAGCTTGCAACATTTTAGAGTTACACCCTTACTCAGGTTCCACGAGTAGAGAATGCCCACGCGGATGCATTAGCAAGCTAGGCTCTGCCTTTGACTATCAGCTTAAATGCTCTATTACAGTGGAGTACCTAGAGAAGCCGAGCATAGACATGGAACCAACAACTAAAGCGACACAAATCAACACAACCCTAAGCTGGCAAGATCCTATCATCGACTACTTAGTCAATGAAACACTCCCCGTAGACAAGCTGGAATCGAGAAATCTTCAAACGAAGGCAACACACTACTCCATGTCAAACGACATGCTTGTTCCCAGATCCTTTACAAGACAACATCTCCACTAGATGATGCTTCCTGATGACCTGAAGGTTCTACACCTAATCCACGAAGGCTTTTGTGAAAATCACACTAGAGGCCACTTCTTGGCGCATAAAGTTCTCAATGCGGGCTATTAATAGCCGACCATGCATCAAGATGCTAAGAAGTTGGTTCAAATGTTCTACAGCTAACACACCTCGACCCGAAAGGTCCACTTGAACTCCGAATCGAGTTGTGATGGCCAACATCGGAAGGTGACGAAGCCATAAAGTGTAGTGATGTGGAAAATGTGAACAAATTTAAATCTAAAAGTGACTAAATGCAAGAGTGCGCATGTGAGCGGGATTGGACCCGTTTCACACGTGATGTCAGAGCATAAGTAAAGTACAGTAAAATTAGAATAAGAATTATACCATCGGAAGTAGTCCTATATCAACTTTTGCTAGAAATCCTCGTTGACACAAGAGCTCTGTCACTAAGATCTGGAAGGGCAAAAAACAAGGGTGACTAGGCCTGAAAATAAAGTTTTGTTAAACCTTTTCGAAAACGTATAACCTTTCACCGTAAAACAAGTATAGTTTCCAAATATATATATACTACATATAGTATGAAAACACTTACCGTAACCAACAATATTTCAGAAATACAATAAATCATAATATTCTGCATATAACATCCAGTAATCACAATATCTTGCATAAACGAACGTATAATATCAGGTGTTCATCGACATATGCTGACACACGAGTTCATGCAGAGGTGTTTCGACATGAATAAGACTGGGTGTAATAATGGTTTACGCTTTAGTACTACAATCATGTGAAGACTGGCACTATGCGCGTTGCATACGAGCCCTAATTGCATATAGCAATATAGGACAGGACTGGCACCTACAATGGATCCAAACTGAGCGTACGGTACGATGGGAACACACATATGAAGACTGGGCCCGGCCCGAGCGAATACTAACACCAGTGTAGCATGAATGATGAGCAGTTACATAAATATGATCATGCAACGGTAAATCACCAATTCTAGTCAACATAATACTATTCATTGCCGTAACTATTATTAAGGCATCCCATAATAATATGCATACTTGTGCATCCCATAAGACGTAGCATAATTTCATAAATTCCGTCAATGCGCTAATTCTTATAAACGTTAATCTAATCTAGGCATAACATAGAAAATTCTTTATTAAATACATAAATGGAAACTAAATAAATATAATATTTAAAAGCAAAGACCTACTCACAAGACATGTAGTCGGGTCAAACCTGCCTCGTAGGCATCGAAGATCCTTGCGTTGTGTTTCACCTAGAAACGAAACCATTTACGTGTATATAACGAACTAATGAAAATACGCGTTTTTATACGAAGTACGGCTAATAAAGGAACTATTTTAAAATGATTGAATTTCGAAAAACGGAAGGCGGATTTGGATTCAGCATGTTAGGAAACCTAAGGAGAGACCTCAGGTTCCTCCACGCGTCGCCACAAGGTGGTTGCACGCGCCTTCTTCGCGATTTATAGATTTTGTAGGTTTTTAAGGTAACTTTAAGAGCTCATTCCTAGCTCAATTCTTCACCAAACTTGATGATCCAAAAGCCAATTTATAGCTAGAAATGTAGGGGACAAAACCGTACCAAAGTGGGACCGAGTTATGGTCGGTGTTGGTCGAAAAAATGGCCTGAAAATGGCGAAGTGGTCACGGATTTCACTTCCAAGAAAACTGGGAAAGTCTCATCTTCGTCCTTTCAACATTAACCTTCCTCTAAATCAAGTAGAAAGGTTATAAACGATATCAAATCATGATTAAAAGAAGAATCCGAGTGATCTTGAGGCCTACATTAGTTGCAGAGTGGAGTTTTTCCATGAAAAAGGGCGGTGGTGATGATGTGTTCTCTCTGCACTTGCAGAGATTGAGAGAGACGAGAGAGGGAGGTAAGGAAAAAACGAGAGAGTCTGGTAATCAGTGGTGGTCTGGAGTTCACCGGAGTGGCAAAGGAGTAGTATGGGCCCCACTTGGCACACAGCCCAAGCCACAAAAGACAAAACATAAAATATCTCCCGTAAATGTGAATTTACTAAAATACCCTCGGTATTCGGTGCTTCGTAAAATCTTCGTTAGAACTCCAAATTCAATTTCGCTTGCGCCCACGCGTTCGTATCGTCAAGTACTACGAGAATATGTGTGTATGTGTCTTTGGTCAAGCCCAAACAATAATTAATTATGTATGATGCCTAATTAATAAAATACTAACGTAGACGAGTCTACTTGCCCACTTGCTTAATGAACCCAACAAATAAGCTATTGATATTATAGTCTGCAGCCTGCAATACAGATAACTCATTGTTGTCTCGATAAACAAGTAATAAATTCTCAAGAGTGCAAAATTATCATTTTGCCCCTTATTGGGAAACCTGCAAAAATCATCCGATTTATGCCGGTTCATGCTCACATGTTCGTAAGAACACGTACCACCCAGAATTTTGTGCAAAGGAATAAGGAGTGATAAGGACTCGGATGTCCATGAAGGATTTCCATTTAGCCCGTTAGGAGCATAATAAAAAAATTTCAACGTTAGGGAATGGGATGTCACAATAGCTGCCAGCGCTTCAAGCCAGCGCCTACACTACCTGCTAGCGAGCTCCATCCGCCGACAAGCCCATGACCATTCATGTAGTAGACGATCGACATGGTGGGATCAATGCTGCTTGCTACTGGGGGCAGAGGCATGATGATCGTGGCGACAAACTACTTCGCTAAGTAGGTCGAAACCAAACCCATGACAACTATCACCCAGAAGGACAGAGATTTCACGTGCATTTGTATCAACAATTATATGTATTTATTTTTTTATGTCAAACCCAAACGCGTACATGTGATTCATTTCCAATTGAATTGAAAAGATGCGATCCACATAAAATGCATCCCTAGAACTCCTGATCAGAAGACTCTGGCAAATTTATATTTAATTTATTTTTTAATCCTTTTAATATTTGTCTTCTTGGAGAAATTAGACAATTTTCTCGCTCAATAGAAGCACTGTTCCAATTCCGGCTGCAATATATTATTGAGGCAATTCAATCAAGTTTTTGGTAATTTAAATGCTTTGGATTTAGACCTTCTTTCCAATTATACAAAGATTGAAAAAAATATCTTAAGGACGGGACATCACTGGTGAGTAAATTTTTTAGAGAAAAGGACATGCATGAACCCAGATCCTCTCCGGATCATTTGAAACTGAGCCTCAAGATCAAATAATCTGTACCGTTGAAATTTGATCTAACGACTACAAACAGGGGGCTCTCTAAAAGTTATAATAATTGTAGCCGTTAGATCAAATTTCAACGGTCCGCATCATTTGATTCTTAGGCTCAGTTTCAAATAATCCGGAGAGGATTTGGGTTCGACATGCATGCGTTTGTATTTTATGGAAAAACAATAGAATATTATCAATCATTCCACAATGAACAAAAATAAATTATACATGGGGTAATATCGACATGTGGGATTTGTATTTTTATTTGGAAAATTGACGAATTCGGGGGACCACCATGATTGTGATCTGGCAACTCCATGCATCTCCCAGGTGAAGCTGATCTCACGCATGGCGTCGAATGCGAACGTTGTAAATTTGTAAAGGAGAGGAAGCATCTCTCTTCTCGTATGAATCTCCTTCAATTTATTTGTCCCCAATTTATTGAAGATGCCTTTATATTTCTTTGCAATTTGATCACTTAGTACTACGGTCTAGTGATATTCTTCTTTACTTATAAATAAAATGTCTTAGATTCGATTTTTGTCAAATGTAAATTTGAACCACATTATTGCTAGCCCTTTATAAGGTTTAGCCCACTCTCCCACCCTCTTAGTGTAGATGATATCATCTGTTAAAAGAAAAGAAAAAATTATTATGGTGGTTTAATTGTATTTCTCCTTAATTATAAGTAGGTAAATTTCGAAGTCTTTATGTAGTACAAACGATATTCTACACTAATATATGCTAAAAGGATGGATGAAGGATTAAACTCAAGTCGCAGTGGGTTTAAGAGGAAGACTTTAATTATCAAAGCAATCACTCACTTGCGATTCCTAATTATAGTTGAGTTATTTGGTTGGTTGACCTAATTAAGAGCTTGTTTGGAAGTACTTTTAAAATAACTGAAAGTGTTTTTAGAGAAAATATTTTTGGGTTCCAAAAGCACTTGAAGTGCTTCCTCGAACAAAGCACCAGTTATGTGCTTCTTCCAGGAAGCATTTCAAGTAGTCTTTCAAGATTCACATGCGTTTTTACAAATGATTGTTTACAAAAATATTTTCACTAAAAGTACTTTCAGTCATTTTAAAAACATTTCCAAACGAACTCTTAATATTTGCCTCTAATATCGTTGCATCAATAAATGATTATTGGTAGTGTGGGACAAAAGGTTTATTTTAAAAAAAATCCTGTTTTGCACACCATATTTTTCATTATGCTGATCGTTGAATGCAATTCATACTCTTTCAATCGGAAAAAGCACTATATACCAAAACAATATTCCGTAAAAACTTTTTTTATTATGAGTTCAAATGAATAAAAAAAGGATGTGACAAATAGAGAGGAAGTGAGTTCAAAACAATAAATTGAATTTATTATTGGTTAGGGAGCTAACTTTTACACTCTGTATTTTTATCATTTCACACTGTTCTTTATTCATGCTTATCAGCTTGAACAAATTTAATAAAAAGAGTATCATCATCACCTTGATGTATCCACTTGAGACTCTATAATGCTAGTAATAATCATCCTTCTAGTGGTTCAAGTTTGTCATGCAATGTTGCATTGTGATTGAGCTTGTAATGTTCGACAGTCTATCTTGCGATAAACTTTATTCGTAGAAGCATCGATCAATTTGAACTTGTCATGTAATTTTGGTCTAGTCTATTTAGACCAAGCTCCAAGCTCTTCCTTTTTGTTGGCAACTCTTTGTAGCTTATACTTGGATCTCTTGACCTCAAGGTATTATTTTGTAATCTTTAGTCACGCTGTGTAAGTTACACGGCAAAAAATGTCCACGGTCACCGAAAAATATAAACCTTGCAAATTTTTAGTCACGTCCACGAAAGGATTCACAAACGTACAAACTAATCAAATGATATTAAATAACTCTCTTAGCTATCTTTCTCAACTCTTCCTCGCTCTCTTTACTAACTATTATTCTTTTCCTATTTAAGGGATTAAACACCATAAATCATAACCCTAAACCTATTAAACCAACTCAAAATCAAATAGTTAAATTGAAATGTTAATTTATGTTGATGGTTTCTTTCCCTTCAATAAAAAAATTAAGAGCTTATTCAGAAGTGTTTTATAATGAATAAAACCGTTCTTGGTGAAAATGTTTTTGGGTTCTAGAAGCAATTGAAGTGCATTTTGAAAGAAGCATCAGTTATGTATTTCTTGCAGGAAGCACTTCAACTGCTGTTTGAGGGTTCACTTGCAATTTTACTAAGGATTGGTTCCAAAAGCACTTTCATCAAAAGTGTTTTCAGTTATTTTAAAAGCACTACTAAATACACCCTAGGTGAACACGATTTGTGGATGTTTTTGCATATCAGTTATTACTTTTAGCAT
The DNA here is from genome assembly GCA_024362995.1 of Heteromeles arbutifolia. NCBI lineage: Eukaryota > Viridiplantae > Streptophyta > Magnoliopsida > Rosales > Rosaceae > Heteromeles > Heteromeles arbutifolia. Next base: position 25,063,932 of record JANCRC010000012.1, read on the forward strand.
TTATGATTAATCCTTAGTTAAAAAAATAAAAAATAAAAATGCTCTTCTAGTAATTCATGGTAAATTATTTAAATAGTTTTCAAAAATGAAGTTCACATATTTTAGTCACATTATTGTACCCTATGATATATATCAAGTGATATATACATGTTACACTATTAATGAATTTATCTTATTAAATATTAGTTACATGTATCATCTGACGCATCAAGTACAAATGTACATGTTACACTATTAATGAATTTATCTTATTAAATATTAGTTACATGTATCATCTGACACATGAGGTACAAATGTTGTTCAAAAATGTATTCTCCTTAACATTGGTGGGATCCAACGTAGTTATTAGTTACACTTATCAGTTTTCATTTTTAGGCGCAATGCCATATGGCCGACACGAGTGGGTGACAAGATTACAACATTCTCCATAGTCAATGTGAAGGTCAATATCTCTGTAATCTTCTTTGTCTCTTTCCTTTTTTTTTTTAAACTTAAATTTTCTAATAATCTTATGCTATTTTCAAAACTTATGTAACTTATGTCCCTATTTTGGCACGACTTTGTTTCTTTCTTCGTTTCTGTGCTATATCATCCACTGTATAATTGGTGGGATCCAATGTACTTTTAGTGGTTGAGCCTCCCTTCCCTTCCCTACCAGTTCTGCAAGTTGAAGTGGGGCAGTACGTGTATAAGTCTCAAACATGTGCTTGTAAGTAAGACCAGAACATTTTAAAGTCCAACAATATATCCAAATTCTTGAAATTAACTGGATATGGACGTACGGAAAAAAACCATTCATGAATGAGAGCATGCGTGGACAATTTTTGCAAGTTTAACTCAGTGGACTGACCGACCCTATCAAACCCTAATTTTATTCATCATGTTCATATTCTACTGTGCGATGCGAGTCTATAATATCTATATTTTGGGGTTGGTGTTTCATTTGGTCGTGGTCTTTAGCTAGGGTTGAGTCTTCTTGTACTTTTTTATTTTGTCCTCACGGATTAGGTTTTGACTTATTTTTTGCTTATGCGATCAAGCTCGTGATTTCATTTGGTGACGCACCCCACCGTCCAATTAAGCTTTTTGGCAATCTCAAAGTCTAACTTTAACCACTATTTTTAATCCAAAATTAACCACAATGCAAGCTATTTGAAAATTGAAAACCAGTTTAAGTACTTGAATTACTCTTTGATTTGATAATTCATAATTAATAACTAGCAGCTGTACCCGAAAGTCAAGCACGTTTATGTTTTTAATTTTTGCATCTAAACTTGATTATCTCCTAGGTCAAAAGGAAGATAACCTAAAAGTCTCAATGATCAGAAAGTACTGTATGCTCATGAGATTACCATATGCAAGTGAATTTCTAGGTGCATAGTGTGGTAGACAATTTCTGCCATCTTCAGTCTTGAAGAAAAAGTACTTACAAAACAGTCAACACCTTCGATCAAAGACCAAAGCCTCACACGCCTATAAGGAGTAGGGGGGAGAAGTAAGGAGGGTTAGCCAAAGGATCTCCGATGCCTAAGTTAGTCTATTTGAATAGAGTGAATGTTTAGGGTTTTTGTATATAGAAAAGCTTACTAAAATTTGGTGGAGATGGAGGTATTTTAGGGAGGTAGTGGCCGGCCATGGGTGTAGGATTTTTCCCTACACATGGCGACATCCGAGTGGCCAAGATGTGTCATCCGTTAGATGAATGAGGTAAGAATATTCCTAAGATATTAATTAGGAGATAATATATTGGGATAGTGGTGGAAGTATCCCTAATTGACTGAAATATAGATTACTTAGTTTATCTTCAATTAGGAATGTATTAAAGATGGAATTTAGTAATTGATTTTATCTTTAATGCCTTTAACTTTTCCTTACCACAAGCAGGGGAGTTTGAGCAATCGTAGTCAGCTGCTTGAACTTTCCAGGGATGTTGAGCTGCACGTGAGTGTATCTGAGAAGCCTGCCTATTTAATGAGGGCAATCTTGTCTTTCTTGAGTAAAAGTCCACATGTTGCCTTGTGGATTTTTTGGATTATTTTTGTATTTTGGATTTTTGAGTTGTAAGAGGGAAGAAGAAGGAATGGAATAAAGTGAAGAGAAAATGGTATAATAGTTATTTTCTAACTAGCTTAAACTGTAACATCCCACATCGCCCAGGGGAGTGATCCTTAAATGTATATTCTTATCCCTACCTAGCACGAGGCCTTTTGGGAGCTCACTGGCTTCGGGTTCCATAGGAACTCCAAAGTTAAGCGAGAAGGGGGCTAGAGCACTCCCATGATGGGTGACCCACTGGGAAGTTGCTCGTGAGTTCCCAGAAACAAAACCGTGAGGGAATGGTAAGCCCAAAGCGGACAATATCGTGCTACGGTGGTGGAGCGGGCCCGGGAAGTGATCCGTCCCGGGCCGGGATGTGACATAAACCCATGTGGCACTCTTCATTAACCTATGCATAATTATTATAATTATTTTATTAATTATGTCAAAAAATTACCCCATTGATAGGCTAATTGGTAAGGATTTTATTGATCTTTGGCTAAATATGCTTATAAGAAAATATCAAGGGAAGCCTTGAAACTTTATACTAAGGAAGGAGGGAGACTGATTTGTGAAGTCCATAAAGGATGAAGCTAGAGAGACCATTTATTTAGATCATATATATTTTGTAGACCACATAATGTAGTAGTTGATGATTGGATTCCTTCTTTAAATCATTAAAAAAGAGGTCAACCACCAACTACCACATTCATTAACCTATGCATAATTATTATAATTATTTTATTAATTATGTCAAAAAATTACCCCATTGATAGGCTAATTGGTAAGGATTTTATTGATCTTTGGCTAAATATGCTTATAAGAAAATATCAAGGGAAGCCTTGAAACTTTATACTAAGGAAGGAGGGAGACTGATTTGTGAAGTCCATAAAGGATGAAGCTAGAGAGACCATTTATTTAGATCATATATATTTTGTAGACCACATAATGTAGTAGTTGATGATTGGATTCCTTCTTTAAATCATTAAAAAAGAGGTCAACCACCAACTACCACATCATGTGGTTTATAAAAGGCGTTTTTGAACATTAGTCCTTGTAAAATATTAAAATTAAAAAAAAAACATGCTGCTAGATTACATATTCAATTTAATCTCTTGAAGTGTACTTTTATCAAAATTTACATTCAATTTTTGTTATTTAATGTGTATTTTTATTTTATCTCTCCACATTAAATTTTAATTTTATTAATATGCACATATTTAGTTTTTTAATTATAAATGAATGTAAATGAGAAAATATTAAAAGAAATTTGTTATACAAAATATATAAATACATAAGTGTACAGAAATGACTGTGCCGAAATATATAAAATTGACTTTTTTGTACCGAAATATTTGTACCTACATGATTGTACCGAAATATATTATAATGAACCAAAATGTATTATATTGAATTAATGCACCTAAATGTCAACACCGAAATGTATGTACCAAAATGTATGTACCGAAATGTCAATACCGAAATGTATGTACCTAAATGTCAATACCGAAATGTATGTACCAAAATGTACGTATCTAAATGTATGTACCGAAATAAAATATATTGAATTAATGTACCTAAAAGTCAATACTCAAATGTGTGTACCAAAATGTACGTAACGAAATGCTGTAACAGCCTGTCCCGAGATGTTTGTATCAGGGACGTGAAATGACATTTTTACCCCTACATCGGTGGTAACGTGTGTATGCATTTTGGGGCTTGTTTTGGAAATTGGGCTTGGTGGTGTGGCCATAAAATGGTACACGTACACAAATACGCACATACACTATATCTCTCTCTCTTCCTTTCTCTCTCCTCTCTCGGATTTTTCTTCCGTTTAGCCTCAAACGTACAGACGCCGTGGTTGTGGGTGATTTCGGCACAGATCGAAGTCGTTCTTGCTGGATTCGTGACCCTGGTAAGTTCACAATCACTTATATACCTTCGGTTTAACTTGAAACCTTCAAAAACAAAGGCTTCCCGTGAGTAGATCTAATGGTACTGTTCATGTACTTTTAATCTAGGGAGTTTTAGGACATTCTAAGATCATAGGGAGCCTTAGAATGTTCTTGTGAAGCTCGGAGGACAAAATTGGAGGTTTTTGGACGTCGGGATCGCGAGTTCTGAGTTTGGCCGAAATTTGTGATTTTGCTCCGACGATTTTCCGTCGTGTTTTGGGTTTAAAAGAGGTATAGACTTGTTCCTCTAGTCCTAAGCTTCATTTTGGTGTTAATTTCGTGAAATTTGGTTGAAAAATGAGTGAGAAATCAAGGTTGGAAGGTTTACCCACTTTCTGGCCACACAGCGGCGCCGGCGCTGGTCGCCGATGAACTGGCGAAGAAGATGACAGAATATTCCGTCAACTTTGACGGAATATTCCTAACGGAGGTAATGGCGTCAGGTTAAAGTTAACAAAATATTTTGGAGATTTAACGGAATATTCCCTAACGGCGTTAGGGTTTTCGTCAGCATGCACGGCATGTGGCCGCGCGTGGCCGTGCCTTGGCTGGGGCGTGAGGGCGCGTGGGGCTTCAGAAATTTTTTCTAAAAATATGGGGGTGTTCGTTGGATTGAGTAGAGCATGTTGGTATATTCAAACACCCCAATTGAGAATGTATGAGAAGTTATTACCTAAGTTTGGTTATGTGCGTAATTAACGATTGTATAGTTGTTTTGCATATAGGTGAGATTTATCCTGAGGACAAGCGCAGAGCAGGGCTTAGCACAAACCCTAAACCCTAAACCCTAAACCCTATATATACACTTGGCTGATTCCCAGAAATACGTTTTGAATGATTTTATGAAATTGAATGCCATGTCGAATGCCATATATATTTATTGCTATGTTTATGCGATTATATGTTGCGGCACTGCGAACGCCAGGTAAGTCAGGTGAGTATGTATTTTCGTTATGATGATTATGGTGGTATCGGTGAGATTAGCATATGGCTCATTTACCTGCACATCGGGGTTTGTGCTCCGCCAGAGCAGGGCTTAGCTTTCACGTGATCGTTCACCTCCTGCACCGTACACACACCTTGAATCCAAGGCAAGTGCCAGCCTATCATATAGACCACTATAGGTGGTTCCGACTTGTAGGTGACCCGCGATTCATCGCCAGCCTTCACGTGACCGTAGCACAGAGCGTCTTTATATACCCAGCTTGTCGTACAGACCACTACAGGTGGTTCCGACTTTGGTGTAGGTTATTGATTGAGAGTTTGGATTAAGAATTTATTTGAGGAGCCATAGATTCAGCTGTACAGGTCACGATAGGTGACTCCGACTGACTTGTATGCATTGCCGGCATGTTATGCATTGAGATATCACCTGATTGATTTTGATGATATTTGTTGCATGCTTTGATATGGAATATGGTTTATTCGGACATGGCAATATTTGAATGTTGGTTTTCAGTTTGAGTACGTATATTTTTCTAGGAAGTATATATGTTTTACAAAGAGGAGTTATAACTTTTATATCGAAGTGATTTTGGAAAAGCTTTGTTTTTGCCCACTCACGCTTTTGTTTTGCGCCCCTCCAGGTATTAGATAGCATTGGTGGCAAGCGAGGTTTCAAGGCAAATCTGACAGTGCACTATCCATGTAAATATTCTAGTTATTTTGTTAAGTCATTCTGGACTGCACCTAGGATGCTCGAACCTTGTAAATTATGCTTTTGTCCTTCACACTTTACAATGATCTTTTATCGCTGGTTATGTTATTTTAGTACTTATCATCTTTATATATTTTTTCCGCACTGCGCACATGGCTACGTCACGCTCACATGACGGCCAGCATGCCTCGATCTCGGTCGGGGTGTGTCAAATGCATTCTATTGACCGAAATGCATTATATTGAATCAATGTAACTATATGTTTGTACCGATGGATATACCGAAATATTCAAATGTATTAATGTACCTAAATGAAGAACATACAAAATTGTTATCGGAATATATATTATAAAAAAATTAGTTCCCTAAATGTAGACATTAAAATATGTTATGATGAATGAAATAAAAATTAAATTTAAATGTAATTAATACATTAAAATAAAAATAAATAAATAAATAAAACATCAAAATATAACTAATAAATGATATGATTAAAAGTACTAGGGACTAAAATTGGATTTTAATCTTACACAAGGTTATAGTCTAAAACTCATCTTTTTTAAGGATTAAAATGAAGTTTTCTATTTATAAAATATGGTCTAAAATGATAATCTCCTAGCATTTTTTGTCGATAAAATATGCACTGATGCATGTGAAAGAATACACTGGAAAAACCATTTTTTTCCGAGGGAGAGATGAAATTTAAGACGTAATACATTTGGCTTTTGACAAAACAAAGAAAGAATGAAAAAGTCCACAGTTATTTACCATCAGATTCACCTTAATCAATCTTCCATTTTTTGGTGGATTTACACTCAGCATAAACATTTATTGTTTTGATATATAATTCCAATTCATCATGTATATTCAACAAAAAACAGCTTTGACAAGGGTCAATACGTAGTAAAAGTTTATTCTAAGTAACATGTCTTTGTTATCATATATACACGCATATATTTATATACAATCATAATTTGTAAGCGATATATTTCTACTGATAGTTTACTCTGCTGATGTTTACGCGGTTTATCAGCATGATCGTCATTCCAGATTAATTAATTTTCGCAAAACTATACTTATGGCATTTGTTTAAGAATAGTCTCCTTTTAGCTGCACGACAACGAGGAAGTCAAATTCTCGATAAAATTCTTGATATTTCAACATTACTATCTAGGGTGTGTTCGAAAATCGAAAAGCGAAAAAAACTAAACCGAACACTAAATCAAAGTCGAAAAAAAAACTAAACCGAAGAAAAACCAAACCAAGCTAGAAAAAATGAACCAAACCAAAATGTATTAGTTCGGTTTCAGTTTTAATGGTTTAGAAACCGAACCCAACTTAACTGAATTTTCTTAAAATGACGCGTTTTGCATGTTTTAAACTTAACCCTATTACACTGGACGCCAATCGCAAGTACCAACTTCGAAGGAATCGAACAACAGAACCCTTCTCCAGTGTATTACTAATGTCGCACACCTCGCGATTCTGAAGGAATAATTTGATAAAACTAAGTTCATGGAGCAACATAGATACATGCATTTAACAATTAAATAAATAACATAAGCATGCTTGTATGCAATAAAAAACAAAACTTAACCCTGAAATTCAAAGCCTAGTAGTTGTGAATCATGACTCAACTCAAATTCACAAAGAGAGTTGTGAAGTCTAGACTTGTGTTTGGCTTTCCTTGTCAATGTTGTATATATACCACACGTGCTCAAATTAGTTTTAGGACATTCTCTGCTCAAAGGGCTACTAGTGTTGGAAATATTTTCTCAAAGATTTGGACCATCACTTTAAAGTTTTGTTCATGCATATATATTTCACGTTTAAAATTTCTATTGTATTTTGATTAGTGATGTTGTCTGGTTAGAATTGCTCCCTGCTTTCTAGCTAGCTGAGCACACACTTTAAGACAACCCACATGGGTTAACTGACACCTTTTTCCCAAGTATGGTTTTCTCATCCTTGATCTGAAATGATTGTTTTGGCTTTTGACACGTGTCTCCTTGTTCCCCTTGTCTGAAACATTCATGCCTCTGTTTAAAAGTGCAGCTAGGGCTTATTTGGTTTTTGGCTGAATGAGATTAATTTTAGAGAGAGTCTTTGTTTTTCATCTCCATCTTAGATCCCCTAGAAGCATCAAGCATTTTCTTGGTAATGTTCTTTATTGAATTTTTATAAAACATCCATGAAAATACTTGCTTAAATCTTCTTAACATCTCATTTGTTTTAGGTTAGAAAGCTTAAATTTTTCAAGAGTGTATTAAAAGGCTTTGTGCTTTCTTTTGTGTTCTTCACTTAAAACCCAGTTGCATAACCTTTTCTCATACATCAAATATGTGTAAACATGATGAGCGCATATTTAATTTATTATTTATTTCACCCTGGAAGTTACATTTTATGATGATATGTTGGATTTAAATGAGAGGAATTATATGACTTTGAGTTTTTATAGTCAAACTAATGAATTTGATCAAAATTATGTTAATTTCTTAATTTTAATATAATCAAGTGGTATGTTTAAATGCCTATGGCCATTGATTGAAGTGTAGACTATGGATTTACATATTGCGATTTAGAAAATACATGTGGCTTAAATTTGTTTTATTTCATTCTTTTTCAGGTTACTCATTGGAATGAAATTGGAGGATGTCCATTTGGGAAATACAATTAATGTTTGGAATCAAGTAGAGAATTGAAGAGGGCAATATAAAGGCTGTGGTTGTAGCTAGTAACCGAAGAGGCACAAGGCAATAGATTGGTTTTAAACTTTAGTCGGTTACGGAGATTGAAAGAATGAAGCTGAAGGGAAAAGACAAAAGAAACAAAAAGGAACGGCTGGAGTTCGATTGGAATTAATATATTGATTTTTTTTTTTTGGGTTAAACAATAGATTTTGTTAGATTAGGTGTTAGGTTAGCCACCGACGAGGTTGAACTCACGCCGTCTTGCAAGGGCTCAACACATTTCCACCACTGTGGTAAAAGTCTACTTGCTTAATTTATCAACAATTGGGGCTGCTCATTATTGAAGAAATGAATGAAAGAGGGAAGAAGAAAATGAGGAATAAGACAAGAAGCAGAAGAAGGAAGCAAAAGCGGGGAAGACAAAGACGAAAAAAAGGTTGATTAATATAGTAAATTGGGCTGGTCATTATTCATTAAAGAAAGAGAAAATAAGAGGAATTAAAAGCGGGCAAACTAATCATCATTCCACAAGGAAGGAAAGAAAAGGCACGGTAAGAAGGCTGCGGCAAAGCAAGAGGTTTTAGGGTTTTTCTAAACTTAGTTTTCTTCTTAATTTTATGGATTCAATAATATTTCCAATTATGTTTCGGAACTAATTTCTTTTCGCTAGGGCTACGATGTAGCCTAACCATGAATTCTTGAAACTTCAGTTTAATTATCACTACTACAATACAAGCTATCACCGGCGGAGCTAAAACCGACCAGAAACCCAATTTCTGTCGGAAATTTGGCAAAAATCCGACATTAAACAATGTAATGTCAGATTGGAATAGCAACACTAATGCTAGCGTCACGAAAGGGCTTCAGTGTCGGTTTGTGGGCTTAATCCGACACTACTCAGCGTCAGTTTAAAGTGACACTAACTCTAACGTCGCTTTAAAGCGACGTATACTTCAACCTAGTGTCGGTTTAATGCGACGTGAATTAACAAAATAAACTATATAATATCCAACCTAGTGTCGGTTATAACCGACATAGTGATAAATAAACTAAAAAAATATCTTTAACCGACGTCAGATAACAGTTAAATAAATAAAATATTCAAACTAGTGATGCTTTTAACCGACACAACCTTTGTTAATAATATTAATATTACATGAAAAAAAATTATACAACCAAAATAATAAATTTAAGTATAGGCCAAAACAAACATTAATAAAAATAATTAACAAGAAAAATAATGCCAAAATATACAAATACTTTACATCTAACATTCCAAATAATATACAAAAACACATTCGCCATACCAAACACTAAATCCGACATCACAATCATAACATACAAAAACAAAAATATAGTACGATCAAAGTGTCATATTTATCCAATAAGAAAGCGAACCAAATACACTGCACAACATCATTTGAGCCTGAATGTGGCCCAGATCCTTCTCTTCCTTGACATACTTATCTTCCTTGAGATCCTCCATCTGATCCAAAAACCCTCACAAAGTCCCCCACATCAAATCCAACACCCGCATCAAATCCAGCACCCGCAAGCATTCGTGAAAACTCCCTAGGTGGAACTTCAGGACTAAATCCACCAGGAGCAGCCATCTCGGGTCGATATACTGGCACTTGATAAGAAGGCTGCTGCATATATGGCATGGGAGGTTGCTGCATATATGGCATGGGCTGCATAGGCATCGAATACATAGGATATGGAGCTTGTTGATTATGGCCAACATACGGATATGTAGGGGGAGGCTGACTTTGGCCCTCCTGTTGAGGAGGAGGCTGACTCTGGCCTGACTGTTGGGTTCCTAGGCTATTCGGTGGTTGCAGTTGAAATCTTTGCAGAAACATCGCAAACAACTGATTCTGCCGTTGCTCTATGTTCGCCATCCATTTATTACTATTTTCCTCCCTCCTTCTCAACTCATTATTTTCAGTCATCAGCACTGCCACTGCACTCTTAGATGACCTCCTAAAGGTATTTGATGTAGAAGATGAAGAAGATGCATAGGACACCATATCAGGAGTCACCCCATGACCATATCCTCTAACTCTATTATAAGTCTTAGGACCCATTGTATCAACATAAACTCGGGTCCTAAGTTCTTCATTATCCTCTTGGCCCGACTCAATCAAAGTTTGCAGACTGCTCTCCATTGTTGCCTTGCATTACAGTTTTTAAAAATAAAAATTCAAACAATCGTAAAACAGATAAATAAGTTATAGATAACAAAAATTAATAACAACAACATTCTAACAAGTAAAAATCAAATACCCATGTACGCTCCGATGTTTCATCAATCCAACTTTTATCTTTTCGTGTATGACATTCACGAAAAAAGGTTACAGGATCTGCCTCTTTCCCATGCTTCTTTTGCTTCATCAAAAATTAAACTTCATACTATCAATTTTAAGCAAACCTCATATTAAAAATAAAATTTCTAACAACTATAGATTATTTAAAACTAATAACATTTTTTCAAAATGTAAAATCCATACAAATTCTTGCCGCACTCGTGCAAAAGATCTAGTTCCAGTAGTATGGTTCATTGTTTTCATTTGCCTATTAATTTTGTTTTTTTCAACAACCTCCTGAAAAGAATCAGAAATTTTTTAGACAAATTTAAAGTGATAATGAAATAAATCATAACAATTAGCCTTGTTTTTGCGCTATCCTAGTAAGTCACCAATGCAACCCACTGTGCAGGTTTCACTTCATGGGGAGGTTGGCTGCGCACCTCCGCTGCTCTGTTAGTATAAAACTCTTTTTTTTAACTTATTTCTAAACTCCTTATGCGCATGCTCCGCCACCTTAAGTGTCATATGACGGATCATAGGCATCTTTACTATATCTGCATCTTCAAAAAAAATATTTCCCTACATCCATAAAAAAATAGCCCAAGCTAATCAATTATTATTTCTATCATTGACTTGTTTTATTTTCAAGTAAAAATAAAAATATCTATACCTTTATTCTTTTCCAGAAAACTTCTTTATCTTTTTCCTTAATCTTACACCAATCACTCACCAACGGGAGATTTCTGTGGTCTCTAACCTCCCTCGCTGCATATTTTGCAAAAACACTAGAATTCTCGCTTATGCATTTTCCGGAAGAATCAAACAAAAAAAGCTGTTTCGTCCATTTAGGAATTGAGGATCCGCGCCACCGCTGAGGTGTTCCTTATTAATACAAAAAAAAACAATAACAAACCAGGAAAACAATGTAAATTTTCAGTTTAAGCAAAATATACGTTTAAGCATAAAACAAAAACTGAATTTAATAATAATTCAAAAACAAACCAGCTTCGAACTCCTCCACTTCAAAATGAAGTTCGTCAGAACGTTAGTGGAAGGAACAGGAGATGGCGAAGGAGAGGGAGTAAACGAGACAGAAATGGGGGAAAAAGTAAGGGTGAAATGGGAAAATGAGAGGGAGTAAACGAGAGAGAAATGAGAGACAGATATCAGAGACAGAAATGGAAGCACGGAAGTAATGAGAATGAAGGGGGTTCGAAATATGTACATGTTACGTCGGTCAAAACCGACACTAGGTCTGACATTGTGACATAAGTGTCAGTAGCGTCGGAATAAAGTACATTTTGCGTCGGAATAATTGCACTTTGAGTCGGTTAAAACCGACACTATTTTCGACGTTGGGCTGACATGGTTACGTCGGAATAATACAACTTTGTGTCGGAATATTTGAATTTTGCGTCGGTTCAAACCGACACTATTCCTGACACGACCTAGGTACTTGCAGCCTGACATACTTTTGACTGTCAGGTCGTGGCCTCGAAATTGGACAGGTTTGCGTCGGTAAAAATCGACGTTGGGCTGACATGTCAGATGTGGTGTCGAAATAATCAGCGGTGGCGTCGAAATATTCAGAGGTTGCGTCGGTTTAAACTGACGCCAACTATGACACAACTGAAAAAGCTCTATTCCCGTGCAAAAAAAGCGGGAAAATTCCCGCCCAAAATATTGAAAGTAAACCGACGCAGATGAAGTATGCCGTCGGCTAAAAACGACAGGAAACAAGCAAAAAAAAATGTTTAACCTAAAGTTAAAAAATAAACAGTTATGTTATTTCATATAATATTTTAATAAATAAAATTTAACTTATATATAATACTTAATAAAAAACAGAAATATAATTTTGTGATAAGATATCATCAAACACAAATTGAAACATGGTTTAATTAATACATGAAATAAATAATGTACCTATTCCCAGTCATCATCTGTTAGCTCGTCGTCGGCATTGGCATGATTAACGAACTCGGTAGGCAACGGTAATGATTCAAGAAAAGGAGTCTCTTCCATGCCAACCCTTGTATGGAAATTTTCATTATCAAGAATTCGATCATCCAAGTTAGGTATGGCATAATCATCAATTACATCACTATCCTTTAATACGTCAAACAAATCTCTCGACTGGTTTCGAACAACTACGTGCCAATCTTTTTCAATTGTGTCCTCCACGTAAAATGCTTGTAATGGTTGTGATGCTAATATGAAAGGATCCTCTTTAAATCCCAATTGATTGAAATTCACCATAGTAAATCCAAGGTTCTAAAAGTCGCTAGGCACTAGTCGGGCGGCGGGCTGGGGCCTATCGCCTAGGCGGACTAGGCAGATTTAAGTAAATCTATCATATTTCGTGTAAATAAGTGTCTGCTTATACTTGAAATATATATAATTTCATTATAAACTACAAAATAGAATGCATATATATTATGAAGTATTGGAACATAATGAAAACATGTGACATAAGGATATACTGTGTGTTCATTTAAGTATGCAAGAAGTCTTTTACAATTTATTGGAAAAAAAAATGCACAATGAAAGTTATCTATTTTCTGTCTAAGTGAGTTGCGACCTGGGCGGGTGTTTAGGCGGGTCTAGGCGGGCTAGGCGGGTGCCTAAGCAGTCTAGGCGGTGCCTCGGCAGTCTAGGCGGTGCCTCAGTAGGCCTAGGCATTAATCGGGGTGGTGGCCAGCAGCCTAGGCGGCGCTAGGCGAGGATTTTTAGAACATTGAGTAAATCCAAATTGATCGGTCTTCATTCCTTGTGGACTTTCACTATTAACCCAGTCGCACTTAAATAACATCATAGCTCAACCCCTATCTCCTGCCTCAATAGGACCACAATATTTAACCTCGAACATATCTACAACTCTGCCATAACAATTCACTTGCCCAATTGCTCCAGGAACATTTGCAGGTACAAAGACACCACAATTTTGATTCTTATGCTTATCATCCACAGATTTTATACGAAATCTAAACCCGTGAACAATGTGACTTTTATATCTACTCACAACTCTACTAGGATAATTAGCTAGCCAATGCAAGTCTTGAGATATCAACGTGTCATTAGCATGACATCTTGAATTCATCTGTAATAAGTATGAAGATAAAAATTGACAGAATAACTATAAACATGTTATAATTAAAATGCAAAACAATAAATAAATAATGTCATTGTTATATCAACTCACATGTTGCTTGAACCATTCTGGAAATTCTTTCTTGCTTAGCTCCTTAATTTGTCGCATAGTTAACCTTTCTCGATGATGTTTAGTTTTCAAGAATTCCTCATGTTGCCTAGACAATTATGTTCAAATTTAGATAATTAATTTTTCAAAGTTAAGAAAACCAATAAAACATTAAGATGTATGATTAAACGTTCTTACCTTCTAAATAGGCTAACTTCATCACAATTATTTAGAATGTATTTATGGCACTGATCAAGAACATTTAGATCGAGCTCCACATTTTCTCCTGAACCCATATAACATCCTTTCGAGTCAAAAATTGATAACCCACTAGATACTCCACGTCCAATACCATCTTCATTTCGGCCTCTATGGGTACGACGATATTCAATGTCTCTAAGATACATGGAACAAAAGGACAAGTACTCATCCGCCAAATATGCTTCAGCAATAAAACCTTTAGGACGACCCTTATTATGAACATAGCGCTTTAGTGTTTGCAAATACCTACAATTATAAAACGAAATACAAATTATTATAATTATTAATTAAAGTTATGACTACAATTGTAAAAAAATTATAAAATTTTATTCATTACCGTTCAATTGGATACATCCATCTTTATGGAACAGGCTCTGCAAGAGCTGCTTTATCTGCCAAGTGAACTGGGAGGTGCACCATTATATCAAAAAATGCAGGAGGGAATATTTTTTCAAGTTGACATAATGTCAGGGCAATTCTAGAATTTAATTGCTTGAATCCTTCCTCAGATTCCTTACTACACAATTGTCTAAAAATTGCACTCAACTCTAATAATACCATAGTAATAGCTTTAGGTAAAACCGGGCGTATTGCAAGCGGGAGTAACTACTGCATTAAAACATGGCAATCGTGACTTTTCAACCCATGTATTTTTCGTTCATTCACGTGCACACATCGCGACAAATTTGATGAATATCCATCGGGGACCCGAATAGTAGACAACACTTTGCAAAACGTAGTTTTTTCTTCTCTTTTCAACGTGAACAATGCTGGAGGTTGAAATGTTCTATTTCCGTCTCTACGTGGGTGTTGGCTACGTCTTATGTTCAAGAATTCAAGATCTGCACGTGCAGCCAATCCATCTTTAGACTTTTCTATATCTAGCAATGTTCCCACCACACTGTCACATATATTCTTCTCGATATGCATAACATCAAGATTGTGTCTAATCAACAGATGCCTCCAATAAGGTAGTTCATAAAAAATAGATTTCTTCTTCCACTGACTGTTACTACTTGTACTGCTCGAAGTTTTTCTTCTGCGTTGCCCAACTAAAGCATCTTTGTTTGGTTTTCCAAAAGTAAATCTCAATGTAGAAAGTTCTTCCAGACATTGTAAACCAGTCCACTGCCTTGGTGCACTACGATGCTCTCGACGACCATTAAAAGTCATGGTTTGCCTTCGAAACCTATGATTATCTTCAAGAAAGTGTCGATGCCCCATATAACAAATCTTACGACTCGCCGACAAGTAAATAGATTCTTTATCATGCATGCAATGTGAACAGGCTTTATAGCCATGTGTACTCCATCCTGACAACATTCCATAAGCCGGAAAATCACTTATAGTCCATAAGATAGCAGCCTTCATCGTAAAACTTTGGTTGGAATACGCATCATAAGTGGGAGTGCCCATCTCCCACAACTCA
Source organism: Heteromeles arbutifolia (assembly GCA_024362995.1). NCBI lineage: Eukaryota > Viridiplantae > Streptophyta > Magnoliopsida > Rosales > Rosaceae > Heteromeles > Heteromeles arbutifolia. The sequence continues at coordinate 25,079,472 of JANCRC010000012.1, forward strand.
TTCAGCTCGTCAATCAATGGACGCATGTATACATCAATCTCTTTACCAGGACTGCGCGGTCCTGGTATTAACAAAGACAACAACAAATTTGGTTGCTTCATGCACATCCAAGGCGGCAAATTGTAAACAGAAAGCACCACAGGCCATGTGCTATGGTCATTCCTCATTTTCTCAAAATGATTAAATCCATCACTGGCCAACCCTAATCGAACATTTCAAATTTCTGACGCAAAATCCAAATATAAATTATCCAAATGCTTCCATGCTGGAGAATCTGAAGGATGTCTCATAAACTCATCCTTAGGACATTCAGTTGCGTGCCACCTCATATGTTCAGCCATATGCTTCGACATAAAAAATCGTTGCGATTGGGGTTTTAAAGGAAAATACCACATAACCTTAGATGCGATCTTTTTTCTCGAGCTATCCTCTGTGTTGGTAATTTTATATCTTGATTTACCAAAAACCGAGCACACGGTCAAATTTGAAGCATCTTTCCAATAGATCATGCAATCATTGGGACATGCATCAATTTTCACATATGTCAGACCCAAGTCATTTATAAGTTTTTTTGCCTTATAACGGGATTCAGGCAAACAATCCCCTTCAGGCAACATTCTTTTAATTAACTCCAATAAAGTGGTGAAGATCTCGTCTGACATTCCCGCTAAACACTTGATCTGATACAGTCTGACAACTGCTTCCAATTTCTTAAACTCCTTGCAACCTGCCCACAAATCTTTATCTGCCTCTTTAAGCAACCTAAAAAAAGTCTCCACCTCTTCTGGATGCCCTTCCCCAATAGGGGGTTTAGTAGATGGCCCAACACCTTCTTCTGTCAATGGTTGGACAAATAAATCATTAAGAAAATCATGCATGCCAATCACCTCATCTCATGTTTCTTCTTTTCCAATTGCCACATTTTGCTCTCCAATGTTTTGCTCGCCATGATGTCACCAGCAAGTGTTTTTATAACCTTTATCCATATCATACAATATAAGATGTTCAACAATAGTGTCCCTAACAAAAGTATATCGATTACAACATCTTTTGCAAGGACATCTAAACTTATCAGGACCAACACCATTTGCAACTGCTTGATCCAAAAACAAATTAATTCCATTTGTATACGCCTCAAAATTTCGGGGTATTGTCAACCAACTCTTGTCCATGTTTTACCATTTTGCAAGGGCAAAATATTATGTTGACACTAAAATGCCTACAATCTTTCAATCCCTATCATGTAGGCATAACTATTAGAATTTTCAATTTCTATCTTTCAACCCTCGAACTATATCATGATTGCAATCTTTTAATTTTCAACATCTATTATAGTAAAAACAAATTAAAATAACAACAAAAAGTTATCAAAATTATGCTCATCTAATCCATTCTAGTAAATAACAACCAAAAGTTATCAAAATAACAACAAAAACAAATTAAAATAACAATTAGAGTGCAAAACAAATTAATTTAACATAATATATTCTTATATTACTAAATATTAAAAGTGTATATTATATTTAATATTGTTAATTTCACATAAATGCTTATAAATATTATTCATTTCCATTTTCTCATAACAATTCAAGTGACAAAATTAATTAATTTGACTAAATATTTATTAATTTAACAAATATAGTAGAAATTTATCTAAGTACTTAAAATAGAACTTTTAAATAAATAAACTTGTGTATTATGCAATTTAAAAATTAAAGAATTTAGTGATAGAAACCTGGATTATGAAAGAATTCCGTCGTCGATCAATTCTTTATGTTGACCAGCTAAAATAAATTCCCTACAAAAATAAATTGTAAATAAAAATTAAACATAAAAGGAGAAAATAAAAATATTAGAAGTAAGAAAAACTTACTGTTGTGAAGAAGGAACAAATGAAGTAGGAAGAACAAATGAAGTAGGTGCAAGAGAGAACACACGGGAAGGGTTTGTGAATTGGAAGAAAGAATAAGAAAAATGCAAGAGAGGAAGAAGAAAACACGGGGGAGAGTATATAAAGACCATCAATTTGTCACTTACAACCGACATTGGGTTTCAAAATATTTAAAAAAAATAAATCTATGTCGCTCAGAACTGACGCAAGGTTAAAAAATTTAAAAAAAATAATTAGTGTCGCTTAAAAGTGACACTGTTTTACTTAAAGTGACACTGTTTTATTTAAAGCGACACTAGTATTTAAAAATTATTAAAATCTGTATCGCTTATAAGCGACATTAAATGTTTACGACGGTTTAAAAGCGACATAGACATTTTATGACGATTATAAGTGACAGTAAATCCGACGTCATGTTAAGTAAGTGTCGGAACTATCTTATCCGCCACTATATTATATTAAACCGACGCAAGCCACTGACACTATAAAGCCCTTTTGTAGTAGTGTATTAATGAATTTTCATTCACTTCGAGTGTCATTTTGTTGTGATTATGAGCTTGATTTTAATGTTGGTGATTGGCAATCACTTTGGTTTGAATTGAGTGTATGAGATGCAAATTAACGCATATGCCATGTTATTAATTCAGTTTGACTGTCCTGCAAATGGTACCATGAATTCCTTGATGTAGATGCCATACACTAGGTTTCATGCGGTCCTTTAGTTAGTTCCCCAATCATAATAAATTCATATGTGTTTAGTTATCTAGATGTCATAGATTGTTAGCACATAGGGGTGTACGTAGTAACTAGATGCCATGGATACTATATGAATTAGAGGAACTAGACTGTCTAGATGGATGTTTATTCATTAGTGATTAACTGTTGGAATAAAGTTGGATTGGTTATGCTGAATCCGATGCTCTAGTGTCTTTCACAACTGATTTATAATTTTCTTTGCAATTTGTTCATCATTCTCAATCACTTGTTAATTTCATTTTACATTTTATTCATGTAGAATCTCAACTCCTAAATTTTTCTCAAATCATTAATCGTATAATTTCAATTTAAGTGAAATATAAATTAACTTAGATAATTAGAATTATATCAATTTTAGTTGGAACAATCTTGTGCTTGCCTACTATAATTATACTACGATTCGTACACTTGCGAGCATTAAAATTTAAAACTTAATTGGGTTAATTTCGATTAATATAATTTTCGCAACAAAACACTACACATGTTTTCTGAGTTAAGGGCTGCATTTTTCAATGGTCTAGTTTTTCATAAGTTTCAAATCTTTAAACAGACCTAGGTTGAATTCAATTTGGTTACCTCCTTTAACTGTTTGACTAGAGAAACTGACTAGTCATTGAATCCAGATTTCATATAATTTTCATCATCATATCGTTTTCTTTTGTTTGTGTTAGTCTCGGTGTCACAAGGTGAAGAGTTTAGGGAAAGGAATTGCCATCTTGTGAAGACTGAAGACGTCTCCATCTCATGCAAAGTAAGGTTGCACAAAGGTAAAGCTACTCTGTATATTAGATCTAGGAATTAAGCTTGTTGTGATACTTTGTAAGAACCTTATTTGCACTAGTGGATTGGACTCCGTGGAGTTCCCGGTTTTTTGAACCCAGAGGTGGGTTTTTCCAGCCAAAAACTTATTGTGTTCCTTGTTTCTTAAACTTGTCCACATATCTTATTTATTAGCATATGTTTCATGCATCCTATGAGTTGTTATTTGATATGTGTTTGCGACTAAGTTTATAATGCATATTATGAGTAATGAACTGAATTGTTGTTGACTAGGATTACTTGTAGTAAACTAAGTTTGATTGATCGATTTGTGTTTGGTTAACTAACGAATCTGTACTTAGTTGACTAGCGAGTTTGACTAGTCAATCCAGCATACTTTAATTCATAATTGATTTGTAATTGTCATTGGCATAATGAAATGATATGTGAATGTGTTCAAGTTTGGGAATTGTTGTTGTGAGACAAATTTGGGTTGACTCTGACTAGTTAGACGTACTAGTCAATTAAGTTTTGTTCTTGCAACTGTACTTTAGGTCACTGATAAACTTGTAACTAGTTGACTAGCTCATCTGACTATTCTACTATGCAAACTTAATTTTTATTTGCAGGATATTCCGTCTGGCACCAATTTTAGTTGAGATTTGTTATACCTTTGTAGATCCACTTTGCATAGGCAAAGGATAATCACCCAAAGTGAGGGTCTTCATTTCTCTCTTTGATTTGGACTCCACAACCTTCATCTTCATTATTTTGGCTCCTTGGATTCTTCGATTTAGATGCTTGAATGGATTCCCCAACCCACCAAAGTAAGAGACGTTTACGTTTCGACACCAAGTTTGATTTAGGAAGAAGATGAGTGACCTAGGAGAAGAAAATTGCTAGAGATTCTTCTCCTAGGGGCCGACCTCCAAGAGAGAAAAGAGAGAGATTTTTCCTCCCTTTCGCCGCTTGAAAACCCAAATGAGGGATGAGTTTATAATGCCATTTATATATAGTGTTTTCCACTTAAGTGAAATCCCTCTCCATTCTCTTATGGCTGGCCATGTCAAGTCATTGAGCTTTTGGGCCCCTTGTGTTTCAAGTTGTCATACAATTTAAGTTAATGAGCTTGATGGTTCGAAGTGCATGGGACTTAGAGAGGCCCAATACTAACTCAAGGTTTAAATCAAATTTATTCATTTGTTTAATTAACATATTAATTAATCATAGCCATAAGAAAATAAACCATTTAATTGTTCTTACTCAACTCTGTTGTATTCTTCAATCATTAGCTTACACGGTGTGAGATCCATTAGGTTCTAGTCAGTAAGGCAATTGGCGATTAGAACTTTTGCTAATCAATTGTGACTTGAAACATTGTTCCAATTCTCCCATTAGTGAATATTAGTGATTGCTAATCTTCAAGGTTTCCACAAAGCATGAGTGATACCTAGTAGTATGTCATGGCTACCCAAGCTCAGTAGAAGAAGTGGATAACGTATTCAATTTGAGATTACAATGCAATACATTATTTCTCTATATCAATATTTTTTATCACATTGGTTGGTTGATAGTTTATTCATGTCTACTATCCAATGTGATTCTCTTGTTCATATGATTACTTTGAATGTGATTTGGAACATACTTCCAAAATCTTATTCATGTACTATGGCCAATTCGTAATCATATCATATAGAGTATTCTCCTTCAACTGTTTGAAGGTTAAAGATCCATTATTGTGCATTGACATGTACACTCACATGTGATTTGGAGCGTGATTCCTAAATCATATTCATGTGCTTTGACCAAAGACTCTTAAATCATATCATAGAGTATTGTACTTCAATGATTGAAAGTTAGAGATCACTTGTTGTATACTCACATGCCTTTGTGAATAAATCAGTGATCTCAACAATGCACGGAACAAACCATAAGGTTATTGACACATCATCAAATAATCAAAGACGTATCCACCAGACAATTGTGGTGTCTCAGGCCATAGGACTACTTCGCATTATTCCAACTAGTGAGATCTCATATGACATGAGTACGAGAACTCCTCGTTGATTGCGTTTAATGAACTCACTCTCTGTTGAGCAGCTACATACTTACCTTGATGTCTTTCACACCATTAACTCGACACTAATCACTCTCTAAAGAAAGAAGACATAATATGTACTGATCTTATCGAAGTGCCAATGCCCAATTTACAATCCTCTGATCATAAACGTTTAGGATATGTGTATGAGAAAGAGAGGTATCATGAATGTAACTTCCTTAGATTACATTCTCTATTACATATTCCTTGGACTTATTGTTTAAGCATAAAACATTTAACGAGACAGCTTTAAACAATAACATTTTCCCTTAAACTAAATTAGTTTAATATGTAAAATATCCGTAAAGTATCATCTCATGATTGGCTTTTATGGCATATTTCCAACACATACAACCCTATAAGAAGCTCGGCTACTTAATTAATTTAATTAGTTACCTTAAAAAAAAAAATATATATATATATATATACACACACACACACAAATATACTAAAAAATTTAAATCCTACATTTGAAAATTATGGAACATTATGTGCTTCTATGAAGTTAGGAACCCCATGTTGCTAATTAGTTTTCTAAGACTGTGACACATGAAGAATATATATATATATATATATATATATATATATATATATATATAGAAGAAATATTGTCATAAATTCTATGGACACCCAAGTTTAATGCTCCGAGTTGGTGAGTCTGCTTGACTATGACCATGGGAAGAGTGAAATTCCCCATAGCTTCTCCAGGCCTGGAAGGGGTGGATAATCGTGGCTTGCCACCAGTTGTCCCCCTTAAAAATAATAATAATAATAATTAAGACTATTGATCTATTGATGTTAACATTTGTAACAACCCGTCCCAGAGTTTTCGTAAGGCGAATGTGAAATGACGAAAATGCCCTTGGGCGTTAATAAAGGTATGTGTGTGTATTTACATTTGGGAGTGTTTGGTTGGTGGTATTTGGACCACACACATTCACACACTCACCTTTTTTCTCTCTCACTCCCGTACTCATTCTCTCTCTACCTCACAGACACTCTTTCTCTCTCCTTCTCGGTTTTTTTGTACGGAGAAGACACAAATCCTCACTAAACCTGGCAGATTGAGTCTAAGGTACGTATATTTTTGTTCCTTGTGGTACTAGGAAGCCATTAGTATAAGTTTTAGAACCTGGAACCTTTGAAAACCCCGTGAAACCTCACCCTCCGATTTGTGCAATGTTCATGCACACGTGAAATGTTGCTTTTCAGGGGATTTTGAGCTCATAGGAAGCGTTATGAGGTCCTAAGGAAGCTTGGAGTAGTTCGTTTGAAGATTTTGGACATCGGAATAGCGAGATCGGGGAGTTTCATTTTGGCCGGAATTATCGAGGCTTTTTCCGGCGAATCCCCGGCGAGTTGGGAGTCGAGTCAGGTATGGATGTGTTCATCTTTGTGAGATATTCATTTTGGTATAAAGTATGTAGAAAATGGTGCAAAAATGAGTGAGAAACCATGTTTGGAAGTTTACCCAGAAACCGGCGAACAGTCGCCGGCGACCGGCGAGTCGCCGGAGAAGACGAAGAATATTCCGTCAGTTTTGACGGAATATGCTGACACCGTCAGTTATCTTTAACTATTACCGTTAGGTTTTAACGGAATATTCTGAGGAATATTCCAGACGGCGTTAACTGACGCCGTCAGTGTGCAAGTCACGTGGCCGCGCGTGGGGGCGCGTCTGGCCATGCCTTGGCCGGCGCGTGGCTGGTCGAAAAATTTTTCTAAAAATATGGGGATGATCTTGAGTTGTGTAGATCACAGTGGTATATTCATATACCCAATTTAAGCAATGTATGAGAAGTTATTTCTAAGGTTTCGTTTATGTGCATTAATTAACATTAATTCAGTTACTTCTCATATAGGCGAGACCTATACGGAGGACGAGCGTAGCCAGGCTAGGCACGGGGGTTACGACCCGTCTACTTATCAGTGAGTGGGCATTTGTTTTCCGTATATACCTATATAAATGAGTTTTTCCCAGAAAATCAATTTAAATGAAATGTGATATGAAATGCCATGCAAAGTATCTATTTATTTATTATGCGTTATTGATTGCTTATATTGATGTTGGTGCTGAGGACGCACAGGTAAGTGGCAGGTAAATTTTATTTACTAGTTGTTGAGAATGAATGATATGATGTGATGTGATGTGATATGATTAGAGCTCATAAACCTGCACACTGATATTAGTGCTCCTGCCCAGAGAGGGGCTCAGTCCTTCACGTGATGTTCACCTCTCGCACCGTATGCTCGCCTTGGATCCAAGTTAGGTGCTCAGTCCTGTCGAATAGGCCATTATAGGTGGGTTTGACTCGTAGGTGACCCGCGATTTATCGCTCAGTCTTCACGTGATCGTAGCACTAGAGCATATTAGTTATTTATCAGTGATGTTGTGCAGACCACTAGAGGTGGTATTGATGTGTGTGCAGGGTATATATATGATGATATGATTGAGATGAGTATGAGCTATATGATATGATGATTGTTATGAGCTATATACAGCCGAGGGCTGAGATGATTATTTAGTATTGAATCACATTCACAGGGTTATGCTTTGGCATTCAGTTATGATACTTTGGCATGGCATACATACTTTCATACATACATATTTTCAGCAGGGTTTTGAGAATTATATATACGAGTATATACTTTATTTCTGGGAAATTATACAGGTTATACGGCGATGGGTTATAATCTTTGAGAAAAGAAAAGTTTTGAAAATATTTGTTTCTGACCCACTCAACTTTCTGTTTTTCGCCCCTCCAGGTATTAGGTAGTGTTCGTTGGTGGCATATGAGGAGCTCATTGAACGTTCTGACAGAATTCACTTATGTAGGACCACCTTCGGGTGTTATTTCTGTTTAGTACTTCTGCTTGACTGCACGTAGACTTTTATGCTCTGCATTAGTGGAATTCACACTTCTTTTACACTAGTATTGTTAGTGTTTCGGTTTTAATTGATTCGTAAATTCTATTCTTTATTGCTTCCGCACTGTGCACATGGTTACGTCACTCTCACGTGACGGCCAGCACGCCCCACTTTTGGGTCGGGGTGTGTCAACATTCATATTTAACGAAGTTTAAAAAATGTTGTTAAAGTTTACAACCTAAGGTTACATAAGAATCATTAAACTTTACAACCTATAGTTACTTAATAATGATATGGTTATAGTTTTTATTTATTTTTATTTTTGTCAAAATATGATTATATAAACTACTTATTAATAGAATCCTGATGGTCAACTAAAACCGTATAAAATTACTATTTCAACCCTTTAACCAAAACTGAACAAAAATAAAAAAACATAGACAATTTAATAATTACATAACCATCAATTTTGTCGTTTTTTTTACAACAACCTCACAGTCATGTTAGTATCACATGCCCTATTTAAAAATAAAAAATAAAAAACACAATTGCTCATCATTGTCCCATTTTTCATAACTTTTTTTTTTAATTTTTTTAAAACTAATCACACTTTCATAATAAAATGAATAAATAAATGAAATTGTTTACACACCGTGTGTGTGAGCATCTGCTAGTCTTAGTTAATTAATAACACATAATAATGACTTTGTTATTACTCTCAGGTTCTAATAAGGTATGTTGTGAATGTTTTATTGCGCTATTAAGGTAAAAATGTTATGCGTAGACGTGATTGCTTTACAAAATTCTCGTTCAAATTAAAAAATACTAATACTTTTTTTTTTCTTAAAAGGTACCATAAACTAACCCTAATGTTGTCCATAAAACATATATGCCATGCATGTGCACAAAGAAGTTGTAAAAGTCAGCTGCAGGGAGAATGAAGAATGTTAGTTTGCCTAGATGGTGAGCCACCTCATGGTTAGTTCTAAATCTACTGTCCAATGTAGATCTTCATCGATTGTTTATGAAATATTAGTTTAATGTAACTCTTTTTTTTCTCTTTTCAAATCAACTAGTTCTTAGATAAATGGAAGGTGATTCCAATTCCAAGTTCAAGTTATCACTGCTAATAAACGGAAGTTTAATTTGTGTCTCGGTAAAACTGTAAAATATCCTTGACTTGAAATTTTACAATAAACGCGTTGACAGGTTTGGATATGCGCATGGACGGAGCTAGAAATTTCTTTTAGTGGGGACAACCGAAAACAACTAAGAAAACTTTATTATAGTATGGTTGTATGCAATATGATATTAAAGATGGTTTCAAATGATGATGTATCACAATTCTAATGTTACAAAAATTTCAATATAGTAGTGGAAAGTGGCAAAGTGAGGAGAAAAATATAAGTACATGACAGGTGGGAGAGAGTTTTTTCAGTTTGAATGACAAAACAAGAGCACTATTGCTCATATAATATTTGATACATATATTTTCTTCAAAGATAACTCGTTTATATTATATAATTGTAGTCTACAACAAAATAAACAAATTACTTAAGTAAATGCATCTGCCCCCAATGAACCTTTATTAACTCCGGTCTATGGACATGCGAATAAAAAAATACAAAAAAGATATATGCATTTTTCATCTACGTAAAACAAAAAACAATGCATAGATTCATGAAACGTGGAAAAAATGCTTCGAAGTTCAAAACGTGACAGAAAAGCAAACCCATAATATTACTCATTGATACGATATTCATTACCCCACTTAGAAAAACAGAAAAAGTAAAACTTATTATAATAGTATGACAAAGACATCATCGGGTCAATATAGAACTTCTCTTGCTTCTTTCCACTATTCTTTAAAATAAAATATTAAATTATTAAAATATTAAAAGTAAAATAAATTCATTAGCATACACACACAACACAATTCAAATGACTTATTTAATTCTTGGTGTGGCGTGCTTGACTAGAAAAATCAAGTACAAGGAAATTCAAACTCCATGACGACCGACACGTCGTAGAACTTGCAGTTCTTATATATAATTATTCATCTTATAAACGCACCCCAAAAGCCAGTCTATATACAGCTCTTCACTGACACTACTCATCTCTTATCTTTCCTTCTCTCTCTCTTTCTCCCCAGTTTCCTTCTCTCTACTCAATCTCTTATGAGAGCTTTTTCTGGTTCTATATATTAAACTGCCTTTCATTTGGTAAAACTCAGACAGTTTCACACAACTACTTGGTCAAGATTTAGGTCAAACTTGAGGGCTTGAGAGATTTTCTTGAGGATTATTACAAGGAAGGAAGAGCTAGTATTGTTAATTTCAAAGGAAATGGACTACTCAGCTGCATATGATGATGATACTTCTTTGGATCTTAATTCCATGCCTCTCAGACTTTTCGATGATACTCCGGTAAGTAGAAAATTATATGTATTAAAATCTCACGAATATATAGTTATATCACTTTGCTTAATTGTTTATAAAAGTTGCTCATGAACTTATAGAAGTTTAAATATTTGCTTTGATTAATTTCAGATGATCAAAAAAGAGGTACATAGCAAAATATTGATCGACTTTGGTAGGCAGCTTCCACCTAAAGAAGAGGTTGGTTTCTTAGTTTTCTCCACCTTATCTTCTCTATCTTCTTGTTTTGTGGTTGCCAATGAAGGCCTGCCTTCATGGTTTATAAGGATATTTTACTATTTATTTTTCACAATCTTTTTCTTTAGGAAGAACTAATCTACTGCTTATAAAACTTCAATATACAACCTCTTTAACACTTGAAACATGAACTATATATATAGTAGTAGGCCGTTGAAGCACGCGTTTAGGATTTTCGCTACCATGAAATATAAATGTTTAATTAGTAGTAGACCGCTGAAGCGTCTATTTGAAAGCTTAACATATGGGATCAGAGCATATGTGGTTTGATATCAAGAAATATAACTGCTTGGGTTCCATGGCTAAAAGGTTTATGATCTGCTTTGATTCAGAGTGGTGCTCTATTGGAAGAATTGCACCGAGTGAGTGCAGAGAACAAGAAGCTAACCGAAATGTTGACGGTGATGGGAGAGAACTACAATGCTTTGAGAAGCCAACTGTTGGAGTACATGAGCAAGAACCCTGAGAAGGAGGTTAGCCCAATTTCAAAGAAAAGAAAGTCCGAAAGCAGCAACAACAACACAAACAGTAATAATATCATGAATGGAGGAGTGAATGGAAACTCGGAGAGCAGTTCCAGTGATGGAGAGTCCTACAGGAAACCAAGAGAAGAGATCGTCAAGGCTAGGATTTCAAGGGCTTGTGTCCAGACCGAAGCATCTGATACAAGCCTGGTAATTAGTTAGTCCTCAATCCGTAATCAATGTCACATACTTACAATGAACTCAATTTTATTTATTTGAGTTGTTGTATTGAGCAATTTTATCTGTATTTTAATAGGTTGTGAAAGATGGATATCAATGGAGGAAATATGGCCAAAAAGTTACTAGGGATAATCCTTGTCCTAGAGCTTACTTCAAATGCTCTTTTGCTCCAAGCTGCCCTGTGAAAAAGAAGGTGAGTGAATTCCTTAACCTTCCTTCTTGTTGCTTAAAACTTAGTGTAAATAGATGATTTCGTTGCTTTTCATTGTTCTTATAAGTTAAATGTAATTTTGTCTATAATTTCCTCTTCAGGTTCAAAGAAGTGTTGAGGACCAATCTATTTTGGTGGCAACTTATGAAGGTGAACACAACCACCCCAACCCTTCCCAAATTGAAGCAACATCGGGCCCAAACCACTGCGTGGCAATAGGATCCGTCCCCTGCTCAACCTCCCTTGGCTCAACTGGACCTACAATTACTCTTGACTTGACCAAATCCAAGTCCAGTACTGCTGATGCCAAGAGCACAAAAACAAGAACTGAAACACCCGAAGTTCGCAAATTTTTGGTGGAGCAGATGGCTTCTTCCTTGACAAAGGATCCCGATTTCACGAAAGCACTTGCAGCAGCCATATCAGGAAGAATACTTCAACACAATACTTACTGAAAGAAAAGAAATGGTGAAGGTCAATTAAAAGCCTTGGTCTTTCACTAGTTAGACTGTTTCTGAAGATTAGGTGTATGTATTTGTAAATACAACAATGGAAAAAGAGGCTACAAGGACACTGTTTTTAATTCCAATCCGCAGGGGATTTAAAATTTCTTCGGAATTTGCTCGGCTAAAAGTTCAGCTAAAATGCATTAATCTGCACAATTGTAACAATGAACAGAACTAAGAGCCAGAGCTTCCGAATCCTATGGTTTCAGCCTAACCGGCTTTTGTTTCGCCGAGAACACTAATTTAATGCCCGCTTCGTACATGGTCTAAAAGCCAGAAAAATTGTGAGTGCATTTTTGCTCATGTGGTGGTAATGATCACCATCCTACTTATTATCATTAGATAAGTTTAAATTTTTATATTTGTATTTATTCATTACACTGATTTCGAAATTCAAACTCATTCAACGATAATAAATAGAACGGTGAGCTTCACTATCACTTGTTATCTCTCTACAAGTTTTTCCCTCAATTTTTTTTTTTACATGTTGAATCCCAAATTTAGCATAGACCATGCATTTTGAGAGAGAGAGAAGTTGTTCAGTTCCAACGGTGGACGGTCAGTCGGTGTTTATATCTTGGTCAATGATAGACAATGGAGGCTTTCAAAAAGTGAAAGATGTCCAACATAACCTACCATTACCACTGTTTGGGCCCAAAATAATATTATTGGGCCGAGTTCAGGATTGTTCTCGGTCCAGTGTCCTTCCAAAGATATTGTGGGCCGGTCAATCTGCCATAGGACGCTCAATCAAGCCAGCCGAGTCCTAGTGCAAGAAGGATTTGTTTGGATAAGAATGAAGAGGCTGAGTCCTAGTACGACAGGGGGATTTCAGAGTTAAAGGCACTTAGAGTTCGGGAATGAATCTGGCTTAATATGGGCCTTGATTCAGAAAACCATTGAGGTTAGGATTGGCCGAATCATTATCAGATTGGGATAAGGAGTTTTAGTTTGAGTACATCTTTGATTCGGCCAGGAGTAGGTTCGCTGCTATAAACACAAGACTTAGTGCATCATTCAAACCTCTCCAACTCAACACACAAACTGTCATGCGCAAACCTTCGCTCTACGCGAAACCTTTCAACAACCTTGAGAACTCTATTCTTACCCCCCTTTGTCACCAACACACCTTTAGTTTAGATAAACAGCACTGTGAAGGCAACCGGTAATACTTCAGTTTGGATAAACAGCATTATTGCCGTAGAATCTGCAAACCGCGAAGCACCTTCAGTTTGGATAAACAGCACTGCGTCGAGGCCGACTGGTTATCTATCCAAGTCTCGGTCGAGAAGGACTTTTGGGTCTTTATTGGCAAAGGTCATCTCATTAGCCTTCTCGGTGAAGTGAGGTGTTACAGTTTACTAGGGCTCGGCACATTGAACGCTGAGTTGTTTTATGATTGGATACTCACAAGTGGGATTTAAAGTTCGGCATTCAGACGGCCGAACCACATTCACGATTAAGACGTACATCTGCTTTGAGTACTTGTGTCTTTATACTTTGGTATCGATTCGGCGTGCTTATACCTTCACAAATATAATCACTATGACCGAATTCGGCGCCGACGAGTCGTGAACTTTGCAGAACTAGCAGCCTTGTCTTCAGGCTCTAGAACCTAAAGGCCGAGACGTGTTCCTTCCTCGGTCGCAATCGCAAGACGTAGAAATCAGCAGCGCACTCGACGCAGCATCAACATATTTTACTCCTCGGTCGAGCTCGATCGACGAGTTGGCACGCCCCGCACACAACCGAATAACGTAGTTAGATCATTAGTTATTCAGCCTGCACGCCACGTAGGCTTGGTAGTTTTTAGGGTCAACATTTTGGCACGCCCAGTGAGACATAGTGCTAAAACTTCGGAGTTCATGACCATTGAGACACGGTCAGTAAAAAAGAAAACAGTGATGGGAAAATCGATTGCTAACCCTATAAGCCAGAACTCAGGGCCAGAAGGCTTGCTACAGGCACAAATTACAGCTGCTGCGACGCCCGAAACACTGAGCGCGACACGTCGAGAAATGGAAGTTAGTCTCAGCGAGCCGTTCCATGATACAGGGATCCTCATTAAAACGACGAAATGAGTTTTGGTCGAAGGACTAGTAGAAGATTGTGATGAAGACGATGGTGATTCCTCTGACCCACCAACCAGGTCATTTTTTCAGCGACGACTCGACGAGCAAACTCGGCATTTCGAGCATTGGTTCAGCAGACAAACAAACATACTAACAGAAATACGAGACACTCTAGTCAGCAAGGGCCATGATCATGGATTCGCTGATCATTCTCGGCAATTTTCGCTAAGAAATAATCCCTCACCAACAGTATAGGTTGAGCCAGTATCTGCTCGGCTCAAAACAATTGACTTGGAAAAAAGAGAATTATTGAGCAGTAGAGTAGACGGATTCGACCAGAGAGTGAAACGACATCCGTTGATATGATCGAGGTTCAAAGGATGATCAATTCGGCCTTGAAAAAAAGGCCGAAGTTCCCGAAATTCATCCATCCATATCCAGCTTATGTGGAGAAGTTTGAATATCCCAAAGGCTTCAAGATCCCAGATTTCAGCCTCTTTGCTGGAGAATCGTCATTGTCCTCGTTAGAGCATGTAGCTCGGTTCACTGCGCAATGCAAAGATGTTAATAGTGATTTTCATAAACTGTGACTATTTAACTTCTCGTTGACAGGCTCTGCATTTGCGTGGTACATCAACCTCCCACTAACTTTATCCAAAGTTGAGAGGAATTGGTCGAAAAATTTCATGAACAATTCTATCGGCCGAGGATGGAAATGTCAGTTTCTTCATTGGCCAAGATAGCTCAAGCATCCGATGAGTCACCAATGGATTATCTTACAAGGTTTAAGTTGGCCAGAAATTGGTGCTGAGTGTTTCTCCCTGAAGTTGAATTTGTTAGGCTCACTTTGAATGGGTTGGACGTGGAGTACAAAAAGAAATTCCTAGGGGCAAACTTTTGAGACATGTACGAGCTAGCTCAGCACGTCGAGCAATATGATTATTTGCTCCGAGAAGAAAAGATTTCGAAGTCCCCACCCAGATGAATGATTTACAAGAATCCCACGGTCAGTTGTGCGTCAGCCGAATGCAAGGATTCCCAGTACGTCAGTGTGGACGCGGTCGAGATCGTAATCGATAAGCTGCATATATGTAAGGCATTGACTCACCTTAATCCCAAAGATGTCAAAACTCGCTCGGCCTCTGAAGAAGTTACAATCAAAGCATCAAAAGTTTATACATTTGACATCACTAAGGCTGATGCAATTTTCGACCAGTTATTGCTTGTAAAGATTATCAAGCTTCGGCCAGGGCATAACATCCCTAAGGCTGAAGAGTTGAAAGGCAAGACGTATTGCAAATATCACAATTCGAATAAGCATACGACCAACAACTGTGTCGTGTTCCGTGACGCCATTCAGAGCTGGATTGATAAAGGAAAACTCAAATTCCCTAAGAAACAAATGGTAGTTGATGCCGATCCATTCTCTTCGGCGACAGTTGGCATGGTGGATGCTCACTTACCCAGAAACAAAGGGAAAGGGAAGGCCGAGTTCATTCCAATACAATATGTCCCAAAGCAGAATTCTTGGCCATGACTTAAAATTGATTTATTTTCGAATAACCAACCTACGGAGTTTTCGGGACCAACGATTGTCGAACGTATGTCAGACTCCAGCGCAGACGAAGCCAATGGACCAATGGTGTTGTGCAGCCGATGTAAAGCAGATGTTATCTTAGCTAAGCCAAAGGAAAAACCACCTCAAGCTACGACACCACAAAAGTGCTCGGCGCAGTCCAGTGTCCGAAGGTTTTTGATAGGCTTGGTCCTCAAATGCGAATAGAAGGACCAACCTCGGTCAGACAATGCCTTGATTTTGAGGCACCGTTTTACAATGAAGATTATTACTCGTGTAATTTCAGCAGCTCGGGTTCGTCGACGAATCAAAGAACGTTCAAACCGCCCGAGTCACGTGACCAACGGTGGTATAGTTACAATTCCCCTACAGGCGTCTATACCGCATTATCCAAATCTCAGAAGTGTCGACGCCAACGGATAGATTGCATGGCCCGCCAACAGGCTGAACATGCTACTTCGACCACCAAATGGCAACTGAAAGAAGTACCAGGTACTAGGTAGCGAAGCTGGATCAAACTCCTTCGACCAGGGGAAATGAAGGCTCGTTTCGAACAATTCAGAAAAGAGGCAGAAAGCAAACTCCCTCTGTTGCCTTCACCAGAGCCACTAATTAAAATACGGCAGAATTTGCACCCTTCACCTTACGATTTTGGGGGCAATGATGCTGAAATCTGTATGGTAGATACACGTGATAGTCACTCGACGATGTACTTTGATGGCTCTAGTACTTCGGCTTCGGCTGGGGTTGGGATCGTCATTCGATCCCCTGATCATAACCGTTGGTATTTTTCTCTCAAACTTGATTTCGATTGTACGAATAATCAAGGCGAATACCTTGTCATCGGCCTTGGTGTCCTTCATGAATTACAGGCAACCCGAGCCCTCATCCTCAACGATTCTGAACTTGTGATTAACCAGCTCAATGGTACTTTTCGTTGCATGAGTTGCACTCTGGCGCCCTATCACATGGTTGTTAGCTATTTGGTCGAGTCTTTCAATGACATTACATTCGAACACATCTCTCGAGTTTGAAATACCGACGCAGACGAACTGGCTCAAATAGCCTCCGAAGCACAACTCCTGGAGGGCAAGCTAAGTCAGGAAACACCTGTATTACGACGATCATACCCGGCCTTGGTTAATCAGCAAGTTCTCCAACACGACATCGTAATCCGTACGTGAGTCATGTCCCTACCTTCGTTATTAGAGCGAAAGGATCCCTTAGACGTCTGCGCAGTCAAGGCAATACCAATTAACCGGAGGACGCCAATCATGCAGTACCCTTGACAGCCCCAATGGTAAACACGACCGCAAGACAAGGGTTCATGCCACGAACTATGTCACGTACCAAAATGAATTGTACTGAAGAGGTGATGACGGTCTATTACTGTAATGCCTCGGTCCTTAAGAGGCTGCTCAAGCAACTGCAGAAGTTCATGAAGGAATTTGCGGGGCTCATCAGTTCGATCGAAAGATGCGATGGTTGCTTCGCCGACACGGTTATTTTTGGTCGAGTATACTGAAGGATTGCATTGAGTTTGCACAAGGATATGTACAGTGTCAAATTCATAGTCCTATACAGAAGGTCCCGACCGAATCACTACATTCGGTCGCTAAACCGTGGCCGTTTAGAGGATAGGCCATGGACGTAATCGGCAAAATTACACCATCTTCCGGGTCAGCAAAGCATGCATGGATACTTGTTACGACGGACTACTTCACCAAATGGGTCGAAGAGAAGTCACATGCAGAGTTAACGTCTAAAGAAGTTTGTAATTTCGTAGAAGAAAACATCGTGACTAGATTCGGCATACCAGAAACAATCATAACTAATAATGAAACAATCTTCACATCCGACAAGTTTAAGAAGTATACAATGGATCTGAAAATTCAGCTCGAGCAGCTTATGCTGTATTACCCGCAGGCGAATGGGTAGGCTGAAGCAAGTAATAAGGTTTTGATCGGTATTCTTGAAAAAATGGTAAAAGAGAGGCCTGGTATGTGGCATATGAAGCTAAACGAAGTGTTATGGGCCTATCGAACTTCACTTCGATCAATCACTGGAACGACTCTATACGCGTTGATTTATGGACACGACGCAATGTCACCGGTCGAGCTAAGTATAAACTCGTTATGGGTAATTGAACAAAGTACTTTGTTCAGTGCCGAGTACAGTCAGGCCATGAGACAAGAGTTAGAAGAGTTAGGAGAAGCTTGGCTTGATGCTTATAACTTGTTAGTGGCACATAAGAAGATTACTGAGTGAGCTTATAATCAACGAGTCAGACAAAAAACGTTCGGGAAAGGAGAGTTGGTTTGGCAAACCGTGCTACCCGTGGGAGTTAAAGACCCTAGGTTCGGCAAATGGTAGCCAAATTGGGAAGGGATATTCGTTGTAACATAGAGTTCTAGGCAGGGGGCATACCACCTCAGGAAATTTAAAAAAAAAAATTATCCGATAACTTGGGAGATGCGAGAATAAATGTTCATTTCATTAATATTCATAAAAATGGTGTACAAGTAGAAGCTGATCGACCAATTTACAAAGACAACTCATGGGGATGACGGAAGAAAAGCTTCAAGGGCAGCCTTCAACTCCAACCATCGTACTTCGCCTATTGTGATTTTAGCCTGCCACGACCTTCTGTCCATCTTCAGTTGCTCAATTCACTTTGTACCAACCGCATAGTTAGTCAAACAAGTTTTGCTCAGCTCGAAATTATTAGCAAGATCAGAGGCAACAACCGACCGCTGACGTTGGAGTTCGGCAATTCGACGGTTGAGGTCGGCCAGCTGTTCTTTCTTTACCTTTATCACCTCGACTTCTGGGCGTAGAACTTCTTGAGCGACTAATGCAGCCTTAAGGTCGTCTTCTCCCCGAAGAGCTCTCGCGAAAATATCAAAATGCTTTCAAGTTCGATCTAGGACGGAAGACAGACGAGTGACGGTTTCGTTGCTCAGAAGACCGCCCGCTGCAAGGTTGTTCAGACATTCTCCCACGATGTCGAGACCATTGCTTTTAAAAATTTGTGAAGCTGAGAGGGACAAAAACGCCTGTAGCTTGACGAAGGCACTTGATTCGGCCGTTGATACAGGTCTGGTTGTAGTCGCCGATGAGCCTGCCGCTCCCTAAGTGTTCAAAAGAAGAGCATTAAGTTCAACCTCCCATGAAGGCTGCGCAAAAAGGAACTCGTCAGAACAAGTTAAGTCACAAGGAAGTAAAACAAGGGGGAAAACGTTAGACCTGCCGAGAAAAGACTTCGGCCATGTCTGCTGGCTCATTGCTCCAGCCTAAAGAGCTTAAAGGTCGAGCCCAGTGTTTAAGATGGCTTTTTAGTTCACATGGTCGATGAAGGTTATCGGCGTATAGAATTTTCGGTGAAATGAAAAGGTGGGCACCTGATATTTAATATTTTCCTGGTTCAGAATCCTAAGGTAGAAGATTGATCAATGGAAAGCAATCAGAGTATTTACGTAAGCCGAAGTGGCTTCTTGCGGGGGGATGCCGAGGTCTTGATCCTGCGGGTGAATCGACATTTTCGCCGTCGCTTCAGGCTCGACGGCATCCATTTTTCCACAATCGATTGCAGGATAATCGACCTGGTCACCTGCCTCGACCACTGCAGGAGGATCGACCTGGTCACCCACCTCGACCATAGGAGGTGGATCGACCTGGTCACCTGCCTCGACCACAAGAAGAGGGTTCGCGGAAAAAGTTTTGGTTGGTCGAGGGCGACTAGTCAACGAAATCTCGTCGTCCTCATCATCTTGAAGAAATAAAAATTGTTAGTATTTTTGAATTTAGTAAAAGAAGAGGATGACCACAACAGAATTATACCTCTTCCAGGACGATCGTTGATCGTTTTGGATTTATAGGGAGGTTCTTCTCAACCGAAGGGGGCACCTCCTCCAAAATAGGTGCTGCAGTCGGCCCCGGAGCTGCAGGCTCTTTGATCGGTGGGGCAGCAGCTGGTTCGACCACGACTGGAGGAATAAGTTGAATTTTGAGCGCCTGACTAATTGGAGTTGGCCGCCTCTCCGTCATTGCTTGGACGATAGGAGCAGGAGGAGATACATTGGGAGTAGTCACTGATGTGGTCTGGCTGGAGATAATGTGAATCTCCCGTTCACCCTTCTTCGCCAGTTACTTGACAAGTTTTGGGGGGCGAGAAGATTTACCTGCCGTCTCGGCCTCCTGGAGAGCCGTTTGCTCGGTGGGGATGGCGCGGTGATTTAGTCTTCTTGGAGGAGAAGGCCAAATTTTTCTTGGCCGTAGCCACTGTGACCACATTTGCCTGCTTCGGCACTCGACCGCCTGAGAAAGCGAAGCCGAATTAGTAAAATTAATTGGGCGTTTGAAGGAAGAAGGTTGAAATAAACATATACCTTGGGCTGTTTCTTTGGATTGTGGGACATGAGGCTTTTTGGACCGATCACCAGAGAGTTTGTTGACAACGTCTTCGACCGATGTGCCAAAGGAATCTCGAGTGTATTCTTTCCACGAGTCGCCGAAGGTGTCAATGCCGTGAAATTCAGGAACAGTTGGTCGAAGGCGAAATTTTTTGCATCATTCCTGAAACTTTTTCTTGGTATCTTTGCACACCCTCTCTGAAGAGCCAGAG
Source organism: Heteromeles arbutifolia (assembly GCA_024362995.1). Lineage (NCBI taxonomy): Eukaryota > Viridiplantae > Streptophyta > Magnoliopsida > Rosales > Rosaceae > Heteromeles > Heteromeles arbutifolia. Next base: position 25,100,213 of record JANCRC010000012.1, read on the forward strand.
AGACGTCCTCGACTTAGGGCGGAGTGAGAGGTAAGAAGAGGTATCGGGCAATCTTGGAGGTAGCCAAGCTATCGAGCAGTGAAGTGGGGATGGTAGACCTCCCAGCTTGCTCGGCAAGCGTCGCAGTCAAATGGAAGGTCTCGTGTTAACACAAATAACCCTCAAGCCTGACGAAGATCAGCATCTTCGGCTTCACTCCATGTTGATGATGGGAGCCTGATCGAGGAAGGGTATTTTTGACGACGACAAATTAAGAATTTGAAGGGTATTTTTGACGATGATAAATTAAGAATTTGTCGTCAGAGAGGACATTGAGGCCGAAGAAGTATCTGAAAACCTATTCGGCCAGGTGAAGAGGCGCCGGTCGAGATGATAGTTGAAGGCCGAGCACTTCGGTAGATTAGAAGTTGGAAATCTCTGGCCAAAGTGTGGCAAAATAGACCTGCAGCCATAGTTGGAAAACCCAGAGAGGTCCGTTTTGGTGTGGGTCGATCTTGTTGATGGTCACCTCGGCCAAGCAACGTAGGAAGTTGGCAATGATAGCTGGGCTGAGGGCCAGGGTATGACCGCTAGCCAGGGCTTCAGCCACTGGCATGTTTTCAACCAGGCATTTGTTTGACTTGGTACAACAAACAAATTTGTTGTACTAGTAGAAGAGGAAGGCTTCATGTTCTCCCTTCAGTTGGCTCGCTTCCCCTCGGCCAGCAAAGTGTAGGATAAGGGTGTTGTAATTGAAGAAGTTCTTGTGCAACTTTTGAACTTCTTCCTTTGAAGGCGTTTGACCTTCTGTGCTCAGCATCTCGACGGCCCGTTCGTCGAATAGTGCCTTGAGGTCGAGATTCGACGGGCATCCAAAGAGAGTGACGTCGACTGGAATGCCAAAAGGGAAGTCCCAAGAATGGCTGAGACGTCGATGATGGTAGGGCCGATAGGGCTAAAGGGAAAGATCAAGGTATTGGTGGCCGAGCACCAAAAACTCAAGAGCCTGATGGCGTCATAGATACCAAGAGCCTTCTATTTTTGGCCGAAGAATTTTTCCATCCGTTTGACCCAGGCCGCCCAGTTTGCAATGATCGAGGGCTAGGCTCCTTGGGGCTTCGCCAGGTCCCACTTCGACCAGTCAAACCCTTGCAGCAAGGGTGCCAAGCATTGGGCATTGAAGAAGTTGGTGATGGATGATGGCACTGCGTCCTTGAAAAGTGGCCCTAGAATTTGATGGGAGGTGCTAAAGTCACTTTTGAAGCGCAAGGTCTTGATGGTGTTCCGATCGATGAAGTCCTTGCCCTTGTCATATTTTTCAAAGTGTTTGGAGATGAAGGAAACCATTGATGAAGCCTTGAAGAGTTTCTGGGTTTGAAAGAATAGTTTTTGAGTTGGGAGTTTTTGGGATATCTGGGTTCTTGAAAGCAAGAGATAAGAGAAAATTCAAGAGTTTTGAAGTGTAAAGTGCGAATTAAAGGGATTCGAGTATTTATAGGCGTTTTTAGGGGGATGGTCAAGTGGGTGATTTCAAAATAATTGGGATAGAATCGACTGGGAAAGTTGCTAATCGTTATGAATATTCGGGGAATCTAGGTGAAAAGACCAAGGGTCTCACGAATTGAAGGCGCACTATTGCATGTGGCGGCGGTTTTGATGATGAAAGACGTTTCAATGGCCGCATGTCTTAAGGGTCATCATTGAGGGCTGCTGAGCGAGTTAGGGGGTCGCCACATGGCAAAAGGTTAAAGAGAGTGGAAACGAGTAATCATGCTTCATAAATGCGTGCGATTGAGGTTTTCAAGGTGTTTAGATGTTTTTGGAGGATATGCTAGAGGATGTTTTCGCTTCTTCAAGGTCGAGGCTCGACCAAAGGTTATAAGTCGGTTGTCTCAGAAGCGAGGGGGCAATGTTTGGGCCCAAAATAATATTATTGGGCCGAGTTCAGGATTGTTCTCGGCCCAGTGTCTTTCCAAAGATATTATGGCCTGGTCAATCTGCCATAAGACGCTCAATCAGGCCAACCGAGTCCTAGTGCAAGAAGGATTTGTTTGGATAAGAATGAAGAGGCCGAGTCCTGGTACGACAAGGGGATTTCAGAGTTAAAGACACTTAGAGTTCGGGAATGAGTCTGGCTTAATATGGGCCTTGATTTAGAAACCCATTGAGATTAGGATTGGCTGAATCATTATCAGATTGGGGTAAGGAGTTTTAGTTTGAGTACATCTCTGATTCGGCCAAGAGTAGGTTCGCTGCTACAAATACAAGACTTAGTGCATCATTCAAACCTCTCCAACTCAACACACAAACTGCCCTGCGCAAACCCTCACTCTACGCGAAACCTCTCAACAACCTTGATAACTATATTCTTACCCCATTTCTCGCCAACACACCTTTAATTTGGATAAACAGCACTGTGAAGGCAACCGTTGATACCTTCAGTTTAGATAAACAACATTATCACCGTAGAATCAGCCGACCGCGGAGCACATTCAGTTTGGATAAACAGCACTGCGTCGAGGCCGACTGGTTATCTATCCAAGTCTCGGTCGAGAAGGATTTTCGAGTTTTTATTGGTAGAGGTCATCTCATTAGCCTTCTCGGCGAAGTGAGGTGTTACAGTTTACTAGGGCTCGGTGCATTGAACACCGAGTTGTTTTTCGGCATTCAGACGGCCAAACCACATTCACGATTAAGACGTACATCTGCTTTGAGTACTTGTGTCCTTATACTTTGGTACCGATTCGGCGTGCTTATACCTTCACGAATATAATCACTGTGATCGAATCAGGGGCCGACGAGTCGTGAACTTCGCAGAACTAGCAGCCTTGTCTTTAGGCTCGAGAACCTAATGGTCTAGACGTGTTCCTTCCTCGGTCGCAATTGCAAGACGCAGAAGTCAGCAGCGCACTCGACGCAGCATCAACATATTTTACTCCTCGACTGAGCTCGGCTGACGAGTTGGCACGCCCCGCACACAACCGAATGACTTAGTTAGCTCATTAGTTATTTGGCATATACGCCACTTAGGCTTGGTAGTTTTTAGGGTCAACAACCACATTGGAGTTTGATTCAAAAGAAATAGAAAAAACAATGAGGAAGTTGATCTAAACTGGGAAAAAGTTACATTGATGGTGACAAAATAAACTTCATTTGTAATAATCTGTATATATAGCCATTTAGTACTACGGTTTAGTGATATTCCTCTTCACTTGTAAGTGAAAGGTTTTTGAACCACATTATTACTAGCACATTATGAGGTTAAGCCCACCCTTTCCCCCTTATTGTTATATATATATATATATATAGCTTTATATTCAAAGCCAACAACCCCATTTGGGGTCACAAGCTTCACCCAAAAAATTTGGACAAAAATGCCCCCAAAACAAAAAATTTCAAAAACAACCCAAAATAATGCAGGGGTATTTTTATCATTTTAACAGTATTTTTTAATAATTAATTCATTTTGTACAGTTTTTTTTTATAATTAGTACCTCACAATAGGCTAGCAATAATGTGATTCAATTAGTTGTTCATTAAATATTATTTTCTCTATTTTTAAATACATTCAAAACATCTTAAGAGGCGTGTAATGCCGGTTACAAAAAAGGTCTTTCGGACGAGCATAATAATGTGATTAAATTAATTGACAAATGATTGTTTTTTTTCTTTAACAAATGATATTATCTACACTAAGGGGGAGGGGGAGGGGGTGGGCTAGCAATAATGTGATTCAATCAATTGTTTATTAAATATTATTTCTCTATTATTAATGTAAATGCAATAAAATGTAGATGGAAATTGAAAGACTGATTTTATTATGTGAATTTAGCTGCTTTGATTGGTTTGTGAGGGGTTTTTTTCTAGCATGATCTAAGTTTGTTCATTTACTTCAAATATTTGACTTTCCTTTTGTCAATTCACGCATATAAATATATTTAAAATGTGTAAGTCGCGCGTAGCATGCCGTGATTCAAAAAATGTCTTCTGCACGCGCTTGAGCGCGTGCATGAAGGCTAGTAAATATAAAGCCAGCGCCCTAATTTGGGGCCACGGCTTCACCAAAAAAATTTGGATAAAAATGCCTCCAAGACAAAAAAAGTTCAAAAGCAGCCCAATATAATGCATCAAATAATGCAGGGGTATTTTCGTCATATAAACAGTATTTTTTAATAATTAATTTTTTTTTGTACAGTGGTTTTTTTAATTAATTAATTAATTTATTTTTATAATTAGTATCTCACAATAGGCTAGCAATAATGTGATTCAATCAGTTGTTTATTAAATATTATTTTCTCCATTTTTAAACATGTTCAAAACATCTTAAGAGGTGTGTAGTGCCTGTTATAAAAAAACGTATTTTGCACGCGCATAATAATGTGATTCAATTAGTTGTCAAATGATTATTTTTTTTTTCAATAAACAATACTATCTAGAATAAGGGGGATGAGGTGGGCTTAGCCTCACAATGGACTAGCAATAATGTGATTCAATCAGTTGTTTATTACATATTATTTTATCTATTTTTAAATACGTTTAAAATATCTTAAGAGGCATGTAGTGCCGGGTATAAAAAAAATGTCTTTCGCACGCGCATAATAATGTAATTCAATTAGTTATCAAATGATTGTGTTTTTCTTTTTAACAAACAATATTATGTACACTAAGAGGAAGGGGGTGGGCTTAGCCTCACAATGGGCTAGCAATAATGTGATTCAATAAGTTGTTTATTATATATTATTTTCTCTATTTTTCAACACGTTCAAAACATCCTAAGAGCCGCGTAGTGCCGGTTATAAAAAAAGGTCTTTCGCACACGCATAATAATGTGATTAATCGTTAGGCAACGGTTTTTGACTTTGCAACGATTTTTGACTTTGCACGATTCTTGACTTTGCACGACGAAGGTACCTACGTCGCGCAAAGTGTTTTTTCTAGTAGTGATTCAATTAGTCGTCAAATGAAATTTTTTTTGAGCAAACGATATTATCTACACTAAGGGAGAGGGGGTGAGCTAAGCCTCACAATGGATTAGTAATAATGTGATTCAATCAATTGTTTATTAAATATTATTTTTTCTATTTTTAAACACGTTCAAAACATCTTAAGAGATACGTACTGCCGGTGATAAAAAAAAGTCTTTCGCACACGCACAATAATGTGATTCAATCATTTGTTTATAAAATATTACTCTCTCTATTTTTAAACACTTAAGAAGCGCATGCTGGTTATAAAAAAAAAAGCATTTCGCACATGCATACTAATGTGATTCAATTAGTTGTCAAATGATTTTTTTTTTTTTTTTAACAAACGACGTTATCTACACTAAGGAGGAAGGGGTGGACTTAGCCTCACAATAAGCTAGCAGTAAAGTGATTTAATAAATTGTTTATTAAATATTTTTATTTTTTATTTTTAATGTAAATTGAATAGAATGTAGATGGAAATTTAATATGTGGATTCAATTGTTTTGATTGATTTATGAGGAGTTTCTTGTAGCATGAACTAATATTATTCATTTAGTCCAAATATTTGACTTTCTTTTTTTCATAAAAAAAATATTGAAGCAATTAACACATATAAATACATTTAAAATGTATAAGTCGCACGTAGCACGCTGTGATTCAAAAAATGTTTTTTGCACACGCGTTAGCACGTGCATGAAGGCTAGTATAAATATAAGTAACGCGTGTGCATGAAGGCTAGTATAAATATAAGTCAACAGAATTGATTCAACTATATTATTTATATACAGAAGAGCAGTCTATGACTTCCAGCCTAATGGATTAACTTATATCTAGAGACTTCGTTGATTACTGTTCTAGACTCGAAACTGCAATCTTTTTCAACTGATTATGCCATGAAACTCTAGTAATGGAAGCAACTGGTGCTGCAATAATTTATTGGTCCACCAGGCACCAGCTCCATGGAAATCTTGAGCGAATATATTCAGAATCAGGCAGTGATTTCACGAAGCAAAACAAGGATTTTGATGATACATTAGCCACCATCTCCACGGCTATTGTTTCTGCCTCACAATCTTCCAAAACGGTAATACCTCAAGATTATTAGAACAGTTTCCTTGAGCTTGTACTATACTTCACTGCATACAAACAATAACAAAGCCTTATGCCACTAAATGGGATGGACTGTATAAATCGTAAAACACCATTGAACTCGGTTTTGTGCCAAGTCTTCCATTAGCTCCAAGTACTCCATGTCTTTTCTTAGAGTCTCTTTCCAAGTCTTCAAAGTCTTTAGGTCTTCCTCTACTACACTGCATATAAAGTTTCAAATATTATTTGAAAAAGAATGATTCAACATAGAAAGGATTAGAAAGCTAAAAATGAGGACAGAGCGTTAATAAATTACATTTGACATAAAATTGCTGATTGGTTCTATCATCCTACAAAGATTAACTTTTAATGGGGACTAGACTATCAGGTTTGCAGTAAAACTTCAATATGGGTGTGAAACAAGTTTAGTAAGTAGAATACAGTTTAAAAACCATCCTTTTGAGAACCGTGACATATAACTTTACATTAACTCGACCGGAGATACTCTCCACTAGTTTGGCAATTAGGGACTCAAACAAGAAATTTATAAAAATATGATAAATTTATCACCCGTGTTGTAGGCATAATTTACTGAACGATTATGGAGGTCATAGAGAGGAGGGGTGCGGCATAGAGAGAGAAAGAGAGAGATGTGTAATTGTGTAATTGTGGGTGTGTTCCATTCCACCTCATTGTACCTTTATTTATAGTAGCATGGAAGGTTAATTCCTTACCCTTTTAGAATTACAACTCTAATAGGAATTAGAATACTAAACGGAATATAAAAGATATGCCTAGATACACTAGGATTTACACAATCACATTCCTAATCTAATAGGACTGCAATACTCCCCCTTGAGTGTGTAAATACTCAAGTAAATGGCGCATCAGGTCTTCAGTGATAAAGGAAGTACAATTGATAAAGTCGTCGACACAATGAGCGAATGCAAGTCTCAAATCAATGGAAGAATGCATAAAAAAAAACAAAACTCACAAAATCTGACTATGGTAAAATCCAAGGAAGGAGAAAAACCCATAGACAAAGGAGACAAGTGAGAAGTTGCATTAGGTCAAAACTATACGTCTTCTGGACGCAAGTAGAAGAGCTCACAAAGGTATGATCAGTCTAGGATGGGTGCCTCGTTAAAACCTAGTTAGGTAGCAAAAACCCAGTGGGAAAAATGCTCCTAATCGTAGGGAAAAAGAGTTCATTAAGATCAAGTGAGTATACTTTTGGATACTCCCCTTGAGTTTGACATAACTTCCAAATGAGAACTACAAGCATTGCATAGGGGTAGTTAGGTATACCAATTCCTCGAACAAGCTTCTGCAAGGTTGACTTCGGCAATGACGTCGTGTAGAGGTCGTTTGGGATCGTCTTGCATGACTTCAATCTCCTAAAGCTTTGCTGATGTAGATGTAGACGCAATATGTCTTGGCGTTGACTTTGTTGATGTATCATGTCTTGGTCGTGTGGATACATGTGGCATAGTCTTCATGGATCGTCGTCGGGACTCAACGATAGATGAAAACAGCAAGTACTTCGAATATGCTCAACAATAACTCCTAACCATGTCTTACTTGTGGTGTAGTGAAGTGAGGTGAGTCTTGGAACGATTCGAACATTTCGCAACTAAGGTCATATCGTGGACATCCAAGATATTGCGATATCCCTAACGGTAAAGACATAACCATTTGGGGATTTTGCCTTGTGCGAGTTTGATAAGTAACATGCGTCAGCATAACAACAAGGCAAGTGTAATACCCTGTATAAAAAAATGGTTATATATATATGTGTGTGTGTGTGTGTGTGTGGGTAATTATTTTTACATAACGATTTTTATTAGATTTATTTTGTGCAAGAACCTACTTTTGATATGTAAAATAGTTTCAATGTAAAATCCTTTTTGATTCAAATTATTTCAAAAACTAGCTATTTCATGTTCATATGGAATTAGAGATATTTTTAGTTTGAGTTGGAGAAGGGGATTATGATGAGTTTGGCTTTACTTTTCTCACCAAGGCTAAGTGACGTTTGGCAACCATTAGAGAATAAAGAGTAGGGGTTAGTCACCACTCTAGATAGGTTGAGGTGGAAGTTGGTAATTAATAGAAGCTAATAATTAGGGTGTGGAGGTGGGAAGCCTTTGGCTTATATGTGTGGCTAAGTGTTGAGATTGGGTTGATATTTTTTACCAATTAGGAGTGAGTTGGCAAGTTGAGTTAATGTAGTGAGATTACTCACCATTGGAGAGGTGTGAGTCTATATAGAGCCATAGATTAGGTATGTGTATGTATTGGCATGCATGTGGCAATATGTTGTTGTTTTAGAGTGCTTACTCACTAGCCTAGGGGAATTTCAATTAATTGTCTATATTCTCTCTTCAATGCTACAATCTATTATTCCAAATCTTCCAATGAGGTGAGAACGGGTGGGATTCATATCCCTTAGAGATGAATGTGGCTTTTGAGTATTTGTCCACATGTCATGGTTGATAATTGGTGAGTATTCATTCCCCCAAATTGTTTGGACGTGGCCTTTGGATGCAAGGAACATCTTGCTTATTATTCATTAATTTATGATTAATCTAACATTTGTTGCCTTGTGATTGGAACACATTTCAGGGTGATGATTAGGTTAACAATTGGTGTGTTTCTATTGGAACACATTTCATGTTTAATGATTGGCTCAACACTTGCTTTCTTTCTATTGGCACACTTGTGAAGATTCTTTGGAGAGGAAGATGTCCAAGTGTAGCAAAAGGATTTGAGAAATGTCATTGAAGGCTTAATTGTGGATTCCCTTTCTTCATCCATAATAGCAAAGGAAGGAGAGAAACGGGGAGAACAACACACACACCACCAACAACATATGGGGAATAAGAACCAAAACCTTCTCTTCTTTATAGACTACTTTTCCCACCATCCTTTTATTTTACCTTATGTAAAGGCTCAAAGCCATCACCATTGTATTTTGTAAATCTCTCTTACATAGTGAAAACATAAATGCACATGCGACCTTAGTGGATGGTGAACCACTTAAATCTTGTGTTGTTTATACATTTTGAGATCATTTCCATGAGAAGCATTTCACCAAACCATCAAAAATCTCCATTTATGTCCCTTGAGAATGTTGTAAAATAAGGGAGACAAATCCCAGAAAAATACATGAGACCTTACCCAACAAATCTCTCCACAAAACCTCATCTATCAAAAGAAAGATATCCAAAAACTAGAAATTTGTCTAGCCTATTTGACAGACCGAAACACCATCATCCATAGATTATATCATAGTACTTTCTTCATGAGAGTTGTTCGTATATCTCTCTTCCATGATATATCCAAATTTCAGAAAAATCCAACGGTGTGATCGTCCAATATGTTTGAAACACCAACTCAATCTTTATTCGCGGGTCGGGGCATGACAGCAAGCATCATTTCGAGGATCATAGGGGTTGGATTTGCTCGAGATGCGTTGGGATTCACCCTCGTAGTACCTTCAGGGTACGTCTTTAGTACCAATTCAGTGGATGCGTGTAGGCACGGTGCTGCATCTTTACCAATATATCAACAGGGAGAGAGATGTCCTGTCTAAATACAATGAGCTAAGTACAACGAAGCGCAAAGTTGAACTTAGATATGAAATTTCGGATTCCATAACCTCTTCAAGGGTCTCATTTGCATATAACGTATGGACGATCAAAGGTATACTCAAAGGTGACACCTTCAGGGTATAGTTCGACTAGTAGACCAAAATACCATCAGAACAATGCTTCAACTTCAGGTCAAGGCATAAACGAGTTTTCCCAAGATCCTTCATCTCAAATTCCATCTTTAGGTGCAAGACAATTTTCTCAAGCTCTTCCGAAGTTTTATTGAGATTCGTGTCAATGACATAAACTGTAACTCTAGCAATTCGGAATAAGGCTTCATAGTTTAACACGCAAGGGCATAATTTATCCCTGACTGATCAAATAATCACATAGACGGGTATACCACATCCGTCAGATTGTAAGTGAACGCCTCAAACAAGTTAAGAGGATGTTCCGTGGTTTTGGAATTATTTGAACCAGTCCATGTAATTCTTCAGAAACTTACATGTAAATCTCTATATCTATATCCCCATGGAGAAAATACTAACCAAATTTCGTAATGCATCATATCGCACTGTTTCATTCATCTCATAACGTGTCATTTCCCACTTGTAACACAATAGGGTTACCTTGGGCAGTGTAGGAATGACAGGTCCAATACACACTTTGGTAAGGAATTTGACCTGGATTGTAATTTCGGTAGTCCAATCAGTTCTGCGTTGTCACTTAATCAACGGAACACAGTTCGATATCGTCGTTTTTCATTTATGTATGTAGCATAAATGAAAACATCATCGATGGTAATCTCATATCAATTCCATTTAGCTTATCCAAACTAGTATACTGGACCAAGAACTTCAAGTCTCGGGAGTAATCCAGATTAATCTCATGAGATGGAAATGATTTGAGACAGCGATTAAGTATGAATTCATTGTTGTGTCGTGTCTTCCTCTTCTAGGGAAGTGAATCCTATGAACCGAATGATCTATCGTGCTCCAGGCCAAGACAGATTGATTGATTATCCGTCGGTGTATCAGACCGTTCAACGTGGGCGTCCAAACCGTCCAACATGGGCGGCACACCCTCCATGGATGTTGACTCGACGTCCATTAAGTACGTCTATCCTTACATGCATGTTTGCAGCTGGTATATGATCTCGTCACTTTAGCTAAATCAGAGGAATGCGTCTGGAGCAACATTCTGAAAGCTAGAATTCATCGCACTTGCTTATCACACTTGTGCAGTACAGGGATCGAGATGAGACATAGTGGGCAATGTCCATGCAAATTAGAGCCGTTCTCCAGGAACGTTGACGTTCTTATCTCCCCCTACTGGCAGGAGGACTGTCTCATTAAAGTGACAACCTGCAAATGAGTGGTAAAGATATCGCATGCAAGGGCTCAAAGAGAGCTAGTGTGAAGGAGAATCATAATCGACAAAGATTCACATCCTTCTTTGAGGACCCATATTGGTACGTTGCAGCGGCGCAACTTGGCACATGGAATGGACACTCAAATGCGTAAATACAAAAATGGTTAGGTTCATACCCAATAACCAACTGTAATGTCGTATTGGTTAGGTGGCAATGGGCCTCAAGGCAGACCAACATAGTTACGTACAAGATTGCATAGCCCTAGGCAGAAACCGAAAAGTTGGTACGTTTACCAAAATTCAGGTGATCATTTAAATTGCGCTTTATGATCGCTAGGCGAGGCTATTTGGGGGTGAACATGGGAATTCGATGTTCAATTATAAACCCAAAAGACATGCAATACTTTATCGAAAACCATCGATATAATATCTCTGGCATTGTCTAGTCTCCCGGACTTTAAGGGATAAGTAGGGTGGTGAGCCCTTAATCAGCCAAGAGGTTTAGCAGTAATGTGTGTGGACAAACATGTGACCAGTTTGTCGATTCATCAACCAAAACCATAAGTATTTATATGGTCCACATTTTGGTTGGATTAGTCCACATATATTCCCTTCAATCCACTGTAAAAAGAGAATCATTTCGGATCTTTGCGAGGAATGATATAGAAATCAATTTCCCTAATGAGCAGGCTTGGTAAAGTGTGTTTTATAGGCACAGGATCCTTACTTCGGGTAAAGAGATACGTCGTAGGATCATTGTTCGACCTAAGTGTCCCAAATGGTTGTGCCAAAATAAGTAAACTACTTAATCACCCAGCTCCAGGCCGGCCACATGTGGTGTGTGCCCCAGTTGGCAGATAGCCCATTGGCCCAAAATCAAAGTTTCATGCTCATTTTTGGAGGTGGTACAAAGATATTTCACTTTATTTTCTTCAGTGATTTCATTAATGATCATTGTTCTCTTGAAAATCCTTAAAACTTAACGACATGGAGAATTTAAGGTCCCTTAAATGGTAATTCAGTACCATTCATACAACGAGGAGCATGCCAATGCTCTTAATCAGGTTGGATAGACCTGAAGTCGTTGTTAGATATGTGAGTTAGGTATAAAGTTAATGTGCGTAGTATCGCATTCATCCAGACAACTAACTTCCCCATATTCCTACCTAATCACGTGTTTAATTGAATCAGTCACATGTATTAAGAAACATGATTCCATTAACTCATATTCGAGGACAATATCAATAAGATTATCCATAAGTAAAACAATCACCAAATGTGAATCCAAGCACATGAAAAAAATGTTCACAAAGTAAATGGTTTACTAAGGGGATTCGGCCAACAAAGCCATCCACGTCAAAATTCTGCTCTTTCAACAGTGTTCGGTGGAGCAAAATTAGTCTCACATATTGACTACTAGAATGGTACTCCTTAACAACATTGGTAGAGGCACGAACATGTGCATAACCAATGATCTATTCCATCGAGACGGAAGTAGATTCTGCAGGGTTGAGGTTTGGAAATATTATCCCATATTCTTAAAGTTTTAGGTCTTAAGTGCCAAGGATCATGCTTCGGGCATGATGCCATACCCTGGCAGGCCTTGATTCTACCATATGTTGTAAAAACAAACTCGAAATTGGATTGTGAGAGAAACAGACCCGAATTAGGTTCGGTAGACTCCAGCCGAAGCTGGAGGGGTCTGTTTGGTAAGTCTCTGCCGATGTAGAGAAGTAACATTCGATGCACCTCTGCCAAAGTAGAGCATGCCCTTTAGTGCATCCCTGCCGAAGTAGGGCATCACCGTTTGGTAGGCTTTGACCGAACTGGGTCGAGCCATTCGGTAGACTCTAGTCAAACTAGGTCCATACCTTTCTCTCATGTTTATGGTAGTAATCAGATCCGAGAATTTGGTAAACTTCTACTTTCTACATTGCTACGTTAGGAGCAAGTTAGAAACATGGAATGACGAGAAAAGTATTCTCCAGTCAAAATTCAATCGGATTTATAAACTTCATAATCGTACTCATTCATGGACGTAATCATGGTGTGCTTCAGGCAATGTCTTTCGTGAGTAGACAGTCCGTAGGAGTGTACCAAAGAGCCATGCAATCCTCGTTCGGGAGGTATTTTTATTTGTAATGCTTCGGGCATAAGTCTTCGAATGAAGATCATGGCAGAGGCTTATTTAGCTCTTCCTTACCATTGTTGGCTTCAAAGGTTTCTCAGCTACTTGATAGTTAAGTGGAGATTCACATCTTGCACCCCACATGAAGTGGTTTTTATTAGAAACATCCAAATCAGGGAAAATCAAACTTGTGACGGTTTTACAATCCACTGAATTAGGGGGAACAAGATTGTGATTGGTGCTATAGGAATGAATCATCCCTAAACATTAAAGTTAGAACATTTGAGTTCTAAGACATGGTTTTCATGAAAAACGTCGGGTTTTCATGGGTGTATTGTTTTATGAAAATTGCTGGTTTCAAAGTCACTAAGTTTGAAACTATAGGTTCAATTTAGTTTATGAACGTTTAGTTCATAAAAGAGAGGTTCTTGCAAGAACATAGAATACAATATGCTGATTTAAGTGTAGTGGATTTAAGTTGCTTCGGGACTACGAAAGGATGTTAACAGTTCAAAGAAGAGAAATAAATTATTGAATCGTTAATGTCCAAAAGTGATATTCAGGTCAATAATTTTGGATTCATTATCAGATTAATAGACTGCAGGTCATTTTTAATTAATTCAATAGATCGAGACTAAACGGGGTCGATCGTAGAAGCAAAAATAATAATAACACTTGGGTTAAAATTATTTAAAATGCTAAATAATAGCATTTGGTTGAAAAAATCATAGCCCAAAAAATTGGGCTGGGTGCCGTGTAGGTTCGGCTACAGTATGCAGCCCATGGGGTGGCTTCAGGCCACGGGCTGTAGGCAAGGGAGCCCAGCAGCAGCAGCTGCTGGCTTTGGGCCGAAAGAGGGAGCCCAGTAACAGCTGGCTATGGGTTGGGCCCGGGGCAAAAGAAGCCCAACCTACTAGGCTGGCTTAGTGATACGTGGGCTAGGAAGGTTAAGCCCAGCAAGCCAAGGGCTTGCGTCGTGTGGGCTGAGGTGAGGCAAGGGCCCAACAAATATGTCAGGCCGTGTTGGACTCAAGGGTTTGGACCGAGGGTTGCAGGCCCTAGGGTTAATCAACCCAGATTTTTTTTTTTTTGACATGTTAGGGTTTTTAAAAAAATCTAGAATTGTTTCTAATTTATTTTATATGCTGTGACTCACAATTCCACATAGCAAATATAATTGCGTAATGCATGAAACAAATATATATATATATGTATATATATATATATAGATATATCGGAAGGTAAATATAAATGTAGGGGGTTCATGCATCATGGGGAATGTTTTCATGGTTCACGGTCATTTCAAATATCTTCCTTTATTTTAAGCGTACCTGATTGGCAGAAAACTACGAAAGCCTTTGAATTTGTAGAAGATCCATCTCGAAAAGTCAGAATTGCATCTCCAATGCATTGTATCACGTTCAACACAGAAAAATTAAATTGAATCTATAGTATGTAGATCAATTCAATAAAATAATAAATTAATCATAAAAAGAATGATTCAAACGTAATACTCCCCTGATTGAAGATTAAACTCTCTTGTTAGTGCAGCGTCGAGAGCGTGCTGATAACGTGTTGTAGGCATACTTTACTGAAAGATTATGGAGGCCATAAAGATAGGGGTGCAACATAGAGAGAGAAAGAGAGAGATGTGTAATTGTGGGTGTGTTCTATTCCACCCTATTGTGCCTTTATTTATAGTAGTAGGGAAAGTTAATTCCTTATCCTTTTAGAATTACAACTCTAATAGGAATTAGACTACTAAAGGGAATATAAAAGATATGCCTAGATACACTAGGATTTACACAATCACATTCCTAATCTAAGAGGATGGCAACAACTCGGAGTTATTTGGGGAAAAAATTCAATCACACAAAACAACTATTTCAAACATACAAGGAAATATATGAAATTGATTTAAACTGATAAGTGAATGAATAAGTAGAGTAAAAGGAATGAGAGGTTACCAGAATAGCAGGATGATAGTGGAACTGAAAGTTATCGTGTCACAATTTTTGAGTTTCCCTTCATATCTAGGAAATTCATCAAACATGCAGAGTTGTTCATAAGTGTCTAGAGAGTTCTTTTCTATTCACCAATGTATTTTTGAACTCAAATGCCGTCTCTTTGAATATTTTCAAAATTGATTTTGATCAGGGAGACCATGCAAATAGCCATGTGCAAATGCCGTCTCCCCGATCAACACGTACTAACCGCAACGCTCATCACAATGCCAAGTGCAAATAGCTTGCCAGCTATTTGCATAGACAGACCTATCCTTGGAACTTTGTGCCAAAAAGTTATGTGCTCGTTCTTTCTTGTTGGTAGACAATCCAACGCCAAGAGCAATTATTCGATAGTGGTCATCTTCTTCGTTACTGCGACAGTGGCCTGTCTACTGAGTTCTACGGGCTGACTTATAGGCTCAAAGTCGTGATCTTTCTCATTCTCTAGTGGGCTTTCTTTAGGCCCATCTCATTAGGCACAACAACAACTATATATTATTGTAATGAAGGACTGTGCGTTAACATAACGAATAACCACTACTCAAACGATGAGAATAGGTCATATATATAAAATATGTAAAATATGAAATAAAGTGTATTTAAATATAATAATAACCATGATAAAATAAGAATATGCATAGTTGTTTTTATTACTTGTTGCGGCTTAAAGAGACTTCACTACTTTGAAGATATTTATCTCACAAAGAAGAATGTTTGTAACGCAGCGAAAATTGATAGGCAAGAGAAAAAAGGAACAATCAACGTATTACACAAGAATTTTTACTCTCACATAACAAAAAAGTACAAGAAGACACTCGCCTAACTTTTCTTACACTCTTAGAAGCTTTGTTGCTTCTTCTTACTTCTCACTTCTCACTCTTCTTACTTCTTACTTAGTTTACATAGCAACACACACACACACACACACACACACATTTATAGACATGATAAGCCGACTTACTAAGTCGGTGGAATTGGACTAATTCATCCTAGCCGTAAGTTTGTGGTTCTAGATACTTCTAATTGCAACCATCCTATTTAAATATTGCTAGAACGTTCCATCATTTTTTATATGCACACATGATGCACCGACCACTTTTTGCTAGAATTCTTTAGCACATTCATGAGCTTTTCCATGGGTTGGATCATCTCCTTGGACTAAAAACAAGATTATAATTCAACCTCACCCCTTAATGTTATTTTGTGACACCAATTGAGTTCCTCAATCCGACAAAGTCTTCTTTTTGAGTGGCTTGGTGAATATGTCTGCAATTTGGTCTTGAGACTTCATGTATTCCACTTGCACATCCTTTCTTGTAATATACTCTCTTATGTGATGATATCGAGTATCTATGTGTTTGCTGTTGTCATGAAATACCAGATTCTTTGCCAGGGCTATTGCATACTTGTTGTCGACATAGATCTCTATTGGTCGTTCCTGTGGCATGCTTAATTATTTCAACAAGTTTCTCAGCCAAATTGCATGACAGGCACATGAGGTACCAACTACATATTCAACTTCGCAGGTAAAGAGTGTGATAATCAGTTGCTTCTTTGACATCCATGTGAAAGTAGTGTCTCCCATGAAAAACACAAGGCCAGTAGTACTTTTCTCTCGTCAGAATATCCTGCCCAATCACTGTCTCTATATCCAACAAGTTTGTAGTTATTAGAACTTGAATAGAACAAGCCAAAGTTAACTGTACCTTTAAGGTATCGAAGAATTCTTTTGGCGGTCTTCAAATGTGCAATTGTGGGATTCTCCATGTAGCGACTGACTAATCCGATGGCATAGAAAATGTTTGGTCTTGTGCATGTCAAGTAGCGCAAGCTTCCAACTAGACTTTTGAAAAATGTTGGATCTACACTTTCTCCTTCATCTCGCTTGGTTAGTTTGACTCCGCACTCCACTAGCATGCTTATGGACTTGCAATCATCCATTTTGAACATTTTCAACATCTCATTTGTGTAGCTTTCTTGGGAGATGAAAAAGCATTCTTCCTTCTGCTTAACTTCAGTGCCCAGGTAGAATGCCATTAACCCGATGTCGGTCATCTCAAATTATTTGGTCATCACTCTCTTGAACTCTTCAAACATGTTTGGATTACTTCCAGTGAAGATTAGATCATCCATATATAAGCACACAATGAAAATATCTTCATCTTTCACTTTGACGTAGAGAGCATGTTCATGAGGGCACTTAGTGAAGTTATTTTCCTAGAAGTACATGTTAATGCGACTATTCCATGCTCTTGGTGCTCGATTTAACCCACACAGGGCTTTCTTCAGCTTTAGAACCTTGTTTTCATGCCCTTTGATTTCATAGCTTGATGGTTGCTGAATGTAGACTTCTTCATAAAGGACTAAATTTAGGAAGACGGACTTTACATCCATTTGTTGAATATTCCATTTTTTTTAGTTGCTAAAGAAATTAGTAATCGTATAGTTTCCAAACAAGCAACAGGTGCAAATACCGCATCATAGTCGATTCCAGCTCTTTGACTATAACCTTTCGCCACTAGTCTCGCCTTGTATCTTTTGACCTATCGCTTGAAATTTTTCTTTGTCTTGTACACCTACTTGACTCCAATGGCTTTGTGTTCTTTCGGAAGAAGAGCAAGTTCCCATGTATCATTTTTCTTAATTGCTTCGATTTCTTCATCCATCACTTTTCTCCACTTAATATCTTGCACTGCTTCTTAAAAGTTGACTGGTTCACAGTCAGCAAAGAGATAGAAACGTGTAGGATTATCAAGTCTTTCAGTGACCTCATAAAAATCTTATATACTTCTTGTTGATTCATCTCTTTCATTTAGACTCCCACTTAACGATGTTGATGTAGGTGAGTTTCCATGAATGGTTGATGTTGGTGAAGCAGGTGGAGTAGTGGATTATTGTTGAACTTCTCTTGCTTGATCCATCTTTGTTTGTTTATTCTCTTCTTCAAATTGAGGAAAGAAGTTGAGATCACTTGCATGCGATCCAAAATCTCATTCTCCTTCTTCATCGAATGTCGCATCTCGACTGATCACTGTCTTCCCATTGTTCGGATTATACAACTTGTAGCCTTTTGAATTTGATTCATAGCCAATGAAGATGAACTTCTCACTTTTATCGTCAAGTGTGGTTCTCTTCTCGTTTGGTACATGTACATGGGCTATACTTCCAAAAACTCTTAGATACCTTACTTTCTTCCACCATGCTTCTGGCGGAGTCTTTCCCCACACACTTCTTGTTGGA
The DNA here is from genome assembly GCA_024362995.1 of Heteromeles arbutifolia. Lineage (NCBI taxonomy): Eukaryota > Viridiplantae > Streptophyta > Magnoliopsida > Rosales > Rosaceae > Heteromeles > Heteromeles arbutifolia. The sequence continues at coordinate 25,118,586 of JANCRC010000012.1, forward strand.
GATCGATTGGATAGGTAGACAACACATGCTACAACTTATGCCCATAACTTCTTAGGCAATCTCTTGCTTTTGAGCATGCTTCGAGCCTTCCGCCACTCCATTTTGTTGAAGGGATCTTGGAACTGTCAAAGGTCAACGAATTCTATTGGCTTCATAGAATTCTTGAAATTCCTTCCAAGTGAATTCTCCTCCTCAATCAGATCTCATGGCTTTGATTTTGCAACCACTCTCATTTTCTACAGCGGCTTTGAACTTCTTGAATGCTCCAAAGACCTCTGATTTCTTCTTCAAGAAATTTACCTAGGTTTTCCTTGAAAAATCATCAATGAAGAGAAGGAAATAATTATTTTTACCGAAAAAGCTTGGTTTTATTAGACCGCACACATCGGTATGAATGAGCTCGAGTGGCTTCTGAGCTCTTATCTTCAACTTATTTGGAAAGTTTTTCCTGAATTGTTTTCCAAGTAAACATCCTTCACAAATTTGATCAGGGCAATTGATGCACGGTAAGCCTCTCACCATCTTCTTCTTAGACAATAACTCCAATCCTCTAAAGTTACAAAAACCCAGAACGAAGATGCTAAAGCCAGGTTATGTCTTTGTAACATGTCTTGAGACACTTTGCAACATCATTTTGAATATTCATAGGAAACATTCTACTCTTTGACATTTACACCTAGGCAATTAATTTTCCTTCATCATCTCTAAGAAAAAGGCTATAATTTTTCATATGATGATCATAACCTTTTTCTAAGAGTTGACCCAAACTTAAAATGTTGCTTCTCATATTTGGCACGTAATAGACATTTGAAATTAATTGGTGACTGCCATTTTTCATGGGAATAAGGATGTTATCTTTTCCTTTTTCGGGTATTTTGGATTCGTCTCCAAAAGAAACGTTGCCACTCATTGATTCGTTGGCCTCTACAAACATGCTTCTTCTTCCACATATATGGTTGCTGGCGCCGGTGTCAAGGTACCATGTATATTCTTGGTCATCATCATTGTTCTTGCATGCTAGTAGCACAATGCCATTCTCTTCTTTCTCTGTCACATAATTGACCCCATCATCAAGTCTGTTGTTTAGAGCTCTACATTCTCAAGCATAATGCTTGAACTTTTGACAATTAGAGCATTGAACTTGAGATTTATCACACCTCAAATTTGAGTGTCTGACAATTATAGTATTGAACTTGAGATTTATCATACCTCAAATTTAAGTCCTCTTCCACGACCTCTTGTTGAGCTCTCTCCTCTTTCATAGTTGTTATGGTTGTTGAAGTTTCAACCACGTCGACGTCAGCGACCTCGGCCACGACTTCTTACGTTTTGGCTTCTCTCATTGTCGAAGCTTTCTTCTTTCTTCTTTGGGTGGACTTGTGGCTTGAGGAGTTGTCCATCAATCCCTTGTCTCTTCTTGTATTTCTCTTCGTATGCTTGCAACAAACCCATTAATTGCTCTATAGCCATTTCTTCCAATTTTTTTGTTTTCTTCAATTGTCACGACGATGTGCTCGAATTTGGGATCCAGCAAGCCTAGTATCTTCTCCATTATTCTAACATCTTCCAACTTTTCACCGTTTCTTTTTAATTGATTGGAAACGGCTAAGACTCTTGAAAAATGAAAAATAATCGGAGATTGATTTAGACACTTTCATTTGTAGAGATTCGAACTCACCTCCCAATACTTGAAGAGGAACCTTTTTCACTTGGTCAACTCCGTTGTAAGAGATTTAAAGCTTCTCCCATGCTTGCTTGGCGGAGGTTGCACTTGAGATTTTCTCAAAGTTATTGTCATCCAATGCTTGGTAGATGAGATAGAGAGCCTTCTTGTCTCTCTTTGTTGAATCTTTCAAACTCTCATTCTTGGGTTAGGATAGAGTAGTTTCATCTTCTAGCTCACTGTAACATTTCTCCACGACTTCCCAAACATCGTGTGCACCCAAAAGGGCCTTCATTTTGATACTCCAATAATCAAAATTGTTGTTCAGTGCTGGAACTTGGAAGGCTGGCATAGCATTGCTAGCCATAGCTCTAGTACCACTTTGTTTGGGCTTAAAGAGACTTCACTACTTTAGAGATGTTTATCTCACAAAGAAGAATGTTTGTAACGCAGTGAAAATTGATGGGCAAGAGAAAGGAGGAACACTCAAAGTATTACACAAGGATTTTTAACTCTCACAACAAACAAAAATAAGAAGAGACTCACAAACTTTTCTTACACTCTTAGAAGCTTTGTTGCTCCTTCTTACTTCTCACTTCCCAGTCTTATTACTTCTTACTTTGTTTACATAGCAGCACACACACTTATATTTATAGCCATGATCAGCAGACTTACTAAGTCGGTGTAATTGGACTAATTCATCATAGCCATAAGTTTGTGGTTCTAGATACTTCTAATTGCCACCATCCTATTTAAATATTGCTAGAACTTTGTAGCATTTTTATATGCATGCGTGATGCACCGACCACCTTTTGCTAGAATTATGTAGCACATTCATGAGAAAACAAGATATTAATTCAACAACAAGCTTATGAGTTGAATAAGAATGTGAGATGGGCTGATTTGTATGATCCTGATGATCATTTTCCTGAGTCTGCTGACTATACTGACAGGGTTGGACTCCTTAATGTTGGTTGGCACAAATATCGCTATTATTCTTCTTTAAAATCATTTAGGCAATTCGTTTATCTCCATGTTATTTAAAAGGATTAAGGCCTGTCTGGTAACGTTTTTGGAGAATATTTTATAAAATGATAACGAGAAAATGGATTTGAATTTTCAAGACTCAAGAATGCGTCTGCTAAAATATTGTAATTTCAGTCATTTGTGGAGGTGTTCTCTTTCACTGTCTTCCTTACGTACTTGGTTTCTCATACTAAACGTGTTTTGCTATTTGGATAGCAGATACAGTTTTTTCAAATTTTCAGCCAGACTTCAAAAGTAGCTGAATGAGTCTCGCTTCTTGAATCATAGAACAATAATGCAAAGAAAACTATCGACAAGAATGATCTTTATGGTTCTTTTCTACAATGTGGCATGTGAGCAATTAAGGATTTAGCGAGGCATAGCTTCATACTCGAGTAAACTAGAACTATATTATTAAGTGCTTAGTACAGATTTGAGAATGCTCTTAATTGTTTTTTGGCTACAAAAGATTCCTCTTGTTAAACATTGCATAGTTGTAGCTTCCTACAAAAGATTCCTGATGTCTCCGGCTACCAAAATGAAACCAGTTTTGTTTCGTGATCTTGATCCTCCTCCATTCAGAGCAATGGTTAAATTTTATCAAGGACTTTTGCAGTTTTGCTTGCAAAATAGTCAATGAATGAAGCATGATCAACTTCTAATGGTTTTCCTTTTTATCTTCTTTAGCTTGCCGCTCTTATCAATGACACAGCTGGTGTGATAACTACAAACACCGCAACTATCCAACTTGTAAATGCACGCCAAAAACCCTGGTAAATTACATATGTAAATACTAGTTTGCTTGCGTTAGATAAGTACTTGTTTGAACTTTGAACATATGCGTATGTACTCCATTTCGTTTTTATCGTGGGATTTATTTTTCTCACCATTGGATTTTGATTTTCAAATCAGTTGCTTCTAAAACACATTGATACCCTTCAACTCATAATCTCATTGTTTTGCAGCATTGCATTATTTGGCTCTGCAGACAAGGGGAAACTAATCGTCCCCAACGCAGAAGAGAAGAACTGTGTTATTGTTTCATCCAAGACAAAAAAATTAAAGCACATTGACACTGAAGCTATTAAAAATGCACTTCCAATTTCAATGTGTCCCCAGCTGTAGTCTAAGAGGGGTTAAAGCTGACCCTGATTAGTTTTGTTCTTGTATTACTACACAATCTAAACCCTAGTTTGTATAGCGGACCATTAAGGCAATGTTGATTAATAAATGTAGGATAGATTTTTTCTGCTATCAACGTCTGAGTGTTAACATAGTCTGATAGTCCCAATTCGTTTAAACGGACAAGGGAATTCCATACATAAGTATGAATCCGACACCAAAATAATTCAAGGACAATCCTACTACAAGGATACATTAAGAGAGGACAAAATATTAGAACCAGTTCTTTTCCTGCTGGCGGGATCACATTGTTTAGTGAGCTTGAATCGAAAGTACTAGGCTGGCATCCTGTTACTCTGAGAACATAATTGATGTTTACACACCTTTGTAGCTTGCTGCCCGAGCAACAATGCTGGTTGCAATGAGACAATTAACTGTTCTTCTTGCTTCCATGATTACGAGTATCTGGTACTGAAGGTTTTCAGTATTTCCCTCCATGCTTGTCGGTTCCTTGCAAAAGTAGCATTCTGTTGAGCATGACAAGTACAAATGTCCTAGCAAGCATCAGCAAGAACTACAGCCCAAACAAGTGGATAAAGCCGGTGTATCATTCCATCTCTTTCGCAAGTTAGACAGCTTTCAGTTGCCTTCTAATGTCATTTTACATGAAAATCATATTCCCAGTTTCTTGAACAAGGGCCGACCCTGAAATTCCATGGAAATTACCAATATCGGCAGCAGCTAAGGCAGGTGCATCATTATGTTTTCTAGTAGTAATAGGTTTATGATGGCCATTCAAAGCCTAGTTGTTTGTTCTATATTCAGATTTCAGTTTTATCATCACAAATTTGAGACATATTAGTTTGGTGGATTCCAATCCTCTGTTCCTCATTTTAGACCGGACTAAGGATTTTCTATATTTCCCGTTGCATTCAAATATAAGCGTGCAAGAAGTTTGTTTAAATTTTTCCTCAGCTCATTGGTTTTAAGGTCATAAGACTAAAATATAAGTTATTAAGAGTGCATAAAATTTTCAGAGAATACGTCAAAGAAAAGTGATGCATCATCCCATCTTATCACGTAGAAATCATTTTTGATCATTGCACTGGTTATTGAGACAATGAAGGGCAGGAGATATGTAAGGGAACTGATGCTTGTACCTGGTCTTGCAGAGAACTTGCTTAGTGTAGGCCAAATGACTGAGCATGATTAATTTCTTCTGTTTGGAGACTATAGAGTGGATGTGTTTGATAACAGGTCTCTAAGTAATCTAGTGGTAAGTGTGAAACAGAAGGGAAATAGGTGTAACATTGTCTAATGCACTTGTAGGATATCTGTTCAATAAATAGACTACAATGTTAACTGCCTCTCCCTATAGCTTGTAGGGTAACTCCTTCTTATGCAGCATACTCTTAGCCATTTCCACTATTGTTATGTTCTTCCTTTCTGCCACTCCATTTTTATGTGGAGTGTAGGACACAGAGAGCTGCCTTTCCATGCCAATTGATTCAGAGAATGTATTAAACTCAATGGAAGTAAATTCTCCACCCCTATCAGTTCTCAGTTTCTTTAGTGAGTAACCACATTGCAATTCAACTATAGCTCTAAACTTGTTGAATATCCCAAACACTTCTGATTTGTTTCATAAAGTAGATCCAACACATTCTTGAATAATCATCAATGAATGTAAGGAAATACCTATTTCCACTCATGGTTGGAACCTGCATAGGTCCACAAACATCAGAATGCACCAATTCCAGTGGTTTTTGTGCTCTCCAAGTAGTCTCCTTAGGAAATGACTCCCTATGATGCTTCCCAAGTACACATCCTTGGCACACATCATCGATATCTTGGATTTCAGGCAGTCCCAATACCATTCCTTGATTTTGCAATAGCTTGAGGCTCTTGAAATTCAAGTGGCCAAATCTCTTGTGCAACATCTTTGCACCTTCCTGCACACTTGTACTTAATCCAAGCTCCTTGTTTATATTGAAAATCAAAGGAAAGCACCTATTTCCCTTCTGTTTCACACTAACCACCAGATTACTTAGAAACCTATCATCAAACACATCGACTCTATAGTCTTTAAACATAAGAAAGTAACCATTCTCAGTCATCTGGCCTACACTAAGTAAGTTCTCTGCAAGACCAGGTACAAGCATCAGTTCCCTTATATATCTCATGCCCTTCATTATCTCAATAACCAGTGTTCCCTTTCCTACTACATCAACCAAAACTTCAGTGCCTACTTGGACTTTGGCTTTCACATTTCTATCAATATCAACAAGTAAATCTTCTCTGGATGTCATGTGATTACTGCATCCACTATCTATGTACCACACACCATTCATCTTCTGCACTTCACTAGAGTGACTAGCATAAAACAAATTACTAGTTTCTTCAACTTGATTAGCAAAATTTACTTGTTGCACAGCCGTGTTTACATTGCAATATCTTGCAATTTGCCCAATTTTGTAGCACTTGTGACACTTGACTTTGTTCTTAACCAAACATTCTCCATAGTGAAGTCTATCACATAATTTACACTTATCCCCAGTGTTATTTGCATCATTTTTCAGAAGAATAACAACCGTCTTATTACTCCACTATTTTCCTTTTGACTTAAAATTCTTCTGATATTTGCCATTGTTAGCTTGACCATTAAACCTGTTTGGTTTAGATGCAATGTTCAACCTAGCAAATGTCTTCTCTGTGCTACTCTCACCGTGCCTATCAAGTCTTTGCTCATAACCTTTTAGAATAGCAACTACATCCTGAGCATCTATGGTCTCCAGATCCTTAGTATTTTTTATCACTGATGCAATACTATCATAAGATTTAGGCAAATTAATTAACAGTTTCTGCATTATTCTTTGATTACTCAGATCTTCACCATTGCTTCTCATTTGGTTAATCAGATCAAACAATTTAGCAATATACACAGAGAGTGATGCATTTTCATTCATACGAGTATACTCAAAATCTCGCCGAAGACCTTGAAGTTTCACAGATCTTACTTGTTTATCGCCAACAAATTCTTGTTTCAAAATGTCCCACACAGCCTTTGCACTTTCCTGAGTTGCGATCCTCTGGAAAATTTGATCTGAAACAGCACCTTGGATGATTCCAATAGCATCCTGGACTACATTATCTCGCATCAACTTCTTCTCCGCCTCTGTGAGCTCCTATTCCTTCTTCATCGGAGTATCGTAACGCTTTTTCAACCAGATTCCACAGTTCGTGTGAACAAAAAATAGTCTTCATTTTGATTTGCCAGAAATCAAAATTCTCGCCATTGAAGACTGGCGCTCTGAGTTCTCCTCCTACAAATCCAGCCATGTTAGACTAGACTACAGATACAAACTCGAATCATTGGAATGAGCTTTTGCCGTGAATCCGAGCTTAATCCTCCACATATGTGACTCCCAGAAAATTCAGACCCAACCTGGCTCTAAGGCCATGTTAGTGAGTTAGATTCAAACAGAAAAATTTTGATGATGATTATGGAAGAATACTCAGAAAACTTGAAGAAAGAGGAAAAAGAATTCCAATAAAAAAATTACAGAGAATGTGACTCTGCAAGTCTTCCATATATTTCGGCACACTGAGCATATGAGCTCATACAAGGTAAAATATAACCGTTGAGAGTGAGGAGAGAGAGAGATACAACTCAAGGTTCAATCTCAGCCATCCATTCTAAACTACACATTACGTTTTAATCACATAAGCTCAGCCTATGAGTTGAAGCATTGCACTAATTAAAACTTGTAATCTTCTTCACATCAGTTCACCAACTTACACATCAACAAAATCTACTGTAATCTCAATTGAAGAATATTTGATGTTCCAATCTTGACTAATTCCGATTCTCTGGTCTAATTCAAATGTTGAATTATAAGTGTGGTTTTGCACGAGTTGCAGGATCTTCCTTTGACTCCACATATATCATTGCAACATATCCCAACGTCCACAACAAAATGTACTGAAATGGTACCTACGATACGCATGCAGAAACACTTAAAATGCTCCCCACATACTGAGGATCTTTTATGTACCCAAATGGAAATTCTGTCACCCAGGGAATGTTCTTCCCAAAACGTACTCCATAATACGTACCAGATTCAGCAACTGATAAACCCTACAAATTGACAGGAAAATTATTAGTTATATATCTCAAACAATCGATTTTTTAAAGAGAAAACCCCAACTGCAGAACTTTTGGTCTGACATAAATCACAGTTACATTGAATGATTAAGGTAGTACTCTGATCACCAAGTTCTTATATGTTTTAATTAATCTTTTAAATATTCAGCGCTTTTGGTTTCTTGTCACATACAACTGAAATGTAGGCTACAATTACATCAAGCAATTTTCATTGTACTTGAAATTCAATGGAAATAATAATGAGTCCTCGGTCGAGACTTTCTTACAAGGCCCTAGTTTACTCTCATTATTCTTCCCACTTCAAACTTCATCTATTTCAACTGCTGCCGATAATCTTCAGCGTGATGACTGCACAATAATGCATACAGCACCAGTTTGCTCCAATTATTTGGTTGAAGTGCAAAAGCATGTTGTTATCAACAGAAATTTCAGAACAAAATGCTGAAATAGTTTATTAAATCTTTATAGTCAAGAATAATTTTGACTAGAAGCAAATCAGTGCCCTCTTCTCCTTATTTCCCTCTTTGCTGCACTACCTTAGAAAACATACCTTTTCTTTTCTTTTTTCCATTGGGGTAGGGAACATAAAACTTACCTGAAAGTTCTAACTAACAAGGATCTTAAGACAAATTATTTGTGGTTCAATCAAGCAGACGTTCGCCTTGAAGAAATTACCAAGGGAACATCAATAGGAACTGGACATCAGGGCAGCGGCGATGAACTAAACACCAGTTCTAGCACATTAATTTTTCCAACATGTCACTACTAAGAAAAATCATTACAATTGAAATGCAGATATTATTTTTGTCTCAATCCCACTCTTTCCTTTCCCATTACACCGTGAAGCAAAATAATTTCACTCCTATGAATTATATGGTTTCATACATTCAATGCAATCTTTTTTCTCTGTCAGGATTTCTACATATAAGCGCTTCCCTTCCCATTAACTAGAAAGAGCTGTCTATAGATGCAGAATACAAAGACGGGCTTCCAAGGTCCCCCTATAACATTTAAGTAGCATTTGAAAAGGATATTCATAGAAATGATGAAGGATCTCATACACTGTATCAATTCGAGCATCACAATCAACAGCTGAACCACATTTGGTTTGGATTAAAATGCACCCTGATCTCCATATCCGATCATGAAAAATATACGTATCACAAAAACCCATAAAGGATATTCAGTTCAAGAGCAACCAAACAACCATAACAGCAGGCTGTGCAGCATGACACAACTATGACCAACATAAACATGAACTAATTAAGCATGATGAGAAAGAATTTCTCAATCCTACTGTGTCATACAGATTTAGAACATGTAATCAATTGACTAATCAAACAGTTAATTCCTGCCATTAAAAGACAAAAAGAAAAAGCTTCCCCAACTACCTAATCAATGAACCCAAACTCCATAACATAAAAACACATCCAAATAAAATAGAAAAGTGAAAACTACCCATGTCTTCAAACAACAAATAAAAACACCAATAAAATGGACTAACTTGAAGTTGAGGAACTGGCCAAAGGCAATGAGGGGACAGAAGTAAAGAAGGGGAGGACAAGAGAAGGTAGAGACTGAGAAAAGAGAGACGAACTGAATCAGCTTCAGGAAATGAGCCACATAGGCCATCATTTTGCATGGGTCACGCCCCTTCCCACACAGCTCTACCTATGTTTGTGGGTAACTTCACAACCAATAGTAGAATGGGAAGGGTGAAAGCACTCTTATTACTGCTGTTATCCCCATTTTTCTTTTTCTTTTTTCACTTGATTCTCTCTCACTTTCTCGGAAAAATGGTTCTTTCTTCCTTCATGTGTGCCTCAGTGAATCTGAGCTCATGTGTTTGAGTTGATTTTAATGTCGAACTGAGGTAGGTGGCAGGCCCATGCTTACAACCCGATACTTAGCATGGCTTTGAGCTATCACATCTTCGGAAGCACATATTGGATGAAGGGGATTTGAAGTTTTGAACCTCGTATGCAAAAAGATCCACTTTTTAATTTGAGAATTTCATATGTATTTATGCATAATGTCATCGACGTAGACCTCCATAGTTACTCCAATCTGCTTCTTGAACGTCATGTTCAGTGGCAGAGGGAATGGACCAGGGTGGGGATAGGCCCATCCTCACTTTACTTTTAGCATACTTGTTCTCTACTGCAGTCTTTCAAATTCCACCGCCTAGGTCCCGACAAATCCGTTTCGCGTCCCAGTTTTTATACTAGTATTTGTATTTTACTCTGCCGTCTATCTTGCAAATATTTTGTTTAAATTGTGATTTTGTTTTTGTTAAATTGATTTATTGCAATTTTTTTTAATTGATTGTCAAATTTGTTTGAGTCTGTAGCTTGAGCGAGTATTTTTGCTATATTGTGAAGAGCAACCTATACAATCGAATGAGTGATTTATGGACGAATAATTGTTTGGTTGCTTATATTGAGAAATATATTTTAAATAGTATAGATGATGAGCCTACCATTATACGGTTTTAAAATACGAAAATTCTTCGAGTACAATTGTAATTGTTGTGAATTGGTAATATTATCGATGAATTTGTTATTTTGGACTCGTATCATCTTATTTTGTTTTTGTTTGTACTTTTGTAGATACTATCCGTTTAGATTTAGTTTTTTTAACATTTGGGGTAGTGCTATTCACACATCTTTTTTACATCTCACACACTCTTCTTAAACTGCCAGAAATCAAGAGATGTGTATGAGAGGTAAAAATGGATTTTTGGATAGGTAATCCACACATCCATTAACATTTATGAGAGGCCCATCCTCACATGAAATCCTAGCTCCGCCACTAATCATGTTTACCAATCACTGGTAAGTTGCTCCTGCATTCTTGAGACTCAAAAGGGCATGACCCTATAGCAATAGGTGTCCTTCTTAATCATGAATGCGGTCTTCTCCTTGTTAGGCTCGTACATGGCAATTTGATTGTAGCCTAGGTATGTGTCCAAGAAATTGAGCAGCTTGTTCCCTGTAGCTAAGTCCACCGGTAGGTTAATTCTGGTAACTGGATAGGGATCATTAGGGCATGCTTTGTTGAGGTCGATATAGTCTATGCAAACTTGCCATTTTCCCTTCTCTTTCTCCATCACTAGCATGACGTTTGCCAACAATCTCAACCTTCTCGACCTTCAACCTTTTTACGTTGTCAAGAAACATCTCATTCGATTTCTTTTTTTCTTTATGTGGTGGCAGGGTGTGAAACCAATCTCGATCCTCACCTTGTAGAGTAGTGGTGAAAGTCTTGCACATGAAGGAGTCATTATTCTTGTAAATGATTATCGCGATGTGGTAGTGCTTTAAGTGCCTCTCTGAGTCTTCGTCACTCTTAAAATGGTGAAATGCGGCATGTTAAACTTGGGCAGGGGCTCCGTCTACTCAATCTCGCTTGTGAAATTTCACCTGCTCATGTTAGTTATGTCTCTTTGGAGTGCCTCGTTAGTGGTTTCGATGTGCTGGAAACCTCAATCGTTCAGCTAGTAACCTCTCTACTTCTTCCTGAATTTGCCTCTGTTGGGACAGCAGAGCTTTCAGCTGTCCTTGGTGGTGACCTGCGGGTCTGCGCTGCTCTTCTTCGTGTTCTGCTCGTCTGTGCCAAGGCTGCAGTGCACATAGTTCGTTTCTGGTTGGCAAGCGGGCTACTCGCGGTTGGGCTTGGTGCAAGCTGCTAGTTGAACTTGAGCTCGATTGGGTTACTTTTTCTCTCCATCTGTTGTGTTGCCTACTTCGATGTGAGCTAGAGGATGTAAAGTCTAGTTTTAAGTGTTTGGCTTTCCTTGTCAAACATTGTATTTGTGTACCACATGCTCAATTTAGTTCTAGACTACATTATCTGATTATGGGATACTGTTACTAGGATTAAACGTTCAAGGACATGGCTCACCTCACATCAAAGATTTGTTCATGCATGTGTATCTCATATCTCTATCTGTGTTGCATTCTGTCTAGGTTAATTGTCTAGTCAGTTTTGCACGCTGACTTCCAGCTATTTGGGCACACAGATTAAGACAACCCACATGGGTTGATTAACATCTTTCTGATGGTAGTTAGTTTCTGGCTATTGATCTGCCTAGATTTCTTTTGGAGTTGACAAGTGTCCTTGGGACTAGTTAGTCGATGAAAAATTAGATTTTCTTTGGAATATTTGTCTCTAGGGTTTCAGTTTTCAATTTGGGGGTTCAAATTTTATTTTAGAGAGAGAGTACCTTCAAAGCTTTGAGCTTGCCTCTTCTTCATTTATGGAACCCTAGCTGCAAAACCAATTTCAAGCATTAAACACCTAATCATTGTATATTAGGGTTGCATTGTTTTAAGGTTTTGCATTATGTTCTTGGTCTGGTTTTAAGCTTTAAATCCATTTTTAGACCAAGCTTTTGGATTCAAGTTAGTTTCTTCCTTCAACTGTTTGACCGGAGAATCTGACTAGTCATTTGAATCCAGATTTTATATGCATATCATATCATATCATTTTGTGATTTGAGTCGATATTGGTGCCTCAAGATGAAGAACTCAGAAGGAGCTGCCACTTAGTGAAGACCGAAGAAGTTCATCTCCTGTAAAGCAAGGTTGTACAAAGATAAAGCTGCTCCATAGATAGGGATCTAGGAATTGAGCTTATGTGGTCTTTGTATAAACCTTGTTTACATTAATGGATTGGACTCAATGGAGAGTCCCCGATTTTTTAGCCTAGAGGTGGGTTTTTTCTGGCCAAAAACATCCCGTGCAATTTATCGTTTTTCAAGTTTACTTATCTTACTCTTTGCTTGTGATATATGTTCATCATTATTAGCAAATAGATAAGTCCATGCAACTCAGATTGTTAGAGTTAAAATGTGCAATGAACTGGATCTTAGTTAACTAGGAACACTTTAGTAAACTGAGCCTTGAATTAACTATTTCCACTGTGAGTAAACTAACATATCTGATCTTAGTTGATGAGTGTTGCTAACTCATCAGGCAAGCACGTATATAGATTTTAAATTACAGGTTATTCCACCTAGTACCAATTTCAGAAGATGCTCCTTGCAGGCCAAGCCGTGAACCGACGTTTTGCTTGAAATTGTGCCTAGGATGGTCGTCAGAGTGTGCGCCTAACCATGAATACACACTCGCCCAAAGACCTAGTCGGGAGTGAACGCTTATTTATAGGCTGAGGCGAGATGTTAACTCAAGGGCCCAAGCAAGAGTGCACACTATCAGAATGCTAGGTTCGTGGCTGCTTATCGAGACGTTGATGGAACGAAATGTGGTCACTTACCCTCGTCCCACTTTGGGATACATCGTCAAGAGTGTGTTGAGTCTCGATGTGCTTCAAGAGCTGATTCACCAAGGTTATCTGCTGCGCGAGGGTGCTTGTCAAATCTGCGACTCATTGAGATAGGTGTTGTTCGCCATTCGGGGTCGAAAATCTTAGATGGTAAGCGTCTCAATAAGAAGTGGAAGTTTAATAGACTTCAAGTACAAAATTCGAGCTGGGACGGGTCAAATCTACAAAAAAAACAAAGGGAGAAAATACCTATTGTTCAACCGCAGGCCAGATGATTTGTCCAGCCGATCTGGGAACTTAGAGTCGGGTCATTTAAACCAGTCTAAGACTGGTCTGGAATGCAGGCTAGGATGCTGGAGTGGGCTGGGCAAGCTAGGCTTAAGCATGGACGCCTACAGCTAGGCTTGTGCTCTGGTTGTTCCTAGCACGGCTTGAGCCGCCATGTCTGGCGCCTGGTTTTGCTGCTGTGCAGAATGGGCTTGCGCTCGGCCTTGGTCCCCAGTTGCTGCTGTAACATCTTGAATTGGGCTTTGGAGGGGATGTCTTGATGCCACTGCACGGGCAGCGATCTGAGCTCAGCCAAGAGGTACACTGCACGGGTAGCGTTGCTCCCCTCGGCATGGTGAGCCTCGAGGAACGACGGTCCGGGGCCACATCACGATCTCCATCTTTGGGTCCATATCCTTGAATGTAGGATGTATAGTTGGTAGTGGTTTCATAATTTTCCGCCATTGTATTTCTTCCCAGAGATATTCAAAGAACATATAAAAAATTTCGAGATAGGAATGTGTGGAAAAATTTACTTATATAACGAAAAAAATTCAAAAGACAAATGCGAGAGCTTTCTTCGAGCGTTTAAATCAAGTTCTCAATGAAAGCACTAGCTTGTGGTAGCAATAATCTGTTGTCTTTAGTCTTGATGAATTTGTACTTACAAAACAATTAACACATTTGACCAAAAACCAAAGCCGCACATGACCACGAGGTGGAGAGAGGTGGGGAGGGGGGGTCAACCAATGGATTTCTGATGCCTAAGTCAATATCTCTGAAAATAATGAGTGTTTAGGGTTTGTATGAGTAGAAAAAGCTTACCAAAGTTTGGTGGAGATGAAATATTTATAGGGAGGTGGTCAGCCAAGGTGTAGGGTTTTGCCCTACACATGGCGATGTTCCCATTGGCCAAGGTTATGTCATCCGTAGGATGAATGAGGAAATAATATTCCCAAGATATTAATTAGGAGATAATATCTTGGCAGGATGATGGAGGTATCGTTGACTGATTGACTGTGATAAGGATTCATTGATATTTCTGGTATAGTAGATGCTATCACACATACAATCTTACTCAATTCGATGAAATTGTTTGATCTTAAATGGGATCTCACATAATTTCACACGTGAGCTTACTTGATTAAGTTGACCTTCAATTGGGAATGTATTAAAGATAGGATTTAGTAATTAATCATATCTTTAATGTCCTGAACTTTTCCATGTCATGAGCTGGGGAGCTTTGAGCAGTCGTGTCCGCTGTTTGAACTTCCAAGGATGCTGAGCTACATGTGGGAATATTTGATAGCCTTCCCATTTAATGATGGCAATCTTGTCCTTCTTGAGAAGAAGTCCACGTGTCGCCTTCTGGATTTTTGGGATTATTTTTTACTCCACAATATGCATTAATGAAGCCTTTGCAACTGAGCACCATCAATGAAGCCTTTGCAAGTACTAGAAGCCTCCTTCCATATAACAATATTAAACAATGTTCATTCCCTCCCCTCCTGCTAGATATTTATCACATAGTATATGCATCCAAAGGCCAAAATCTTGCTGAATCATCCTCCAAAAATTCTTAGCAAGGTAAAATATCCTTTTTATACTTACAAAAAAATTTCACTCTCAACTTTTAAAGATTTATACATATAGAGAAGCATTTGTTCCATTTCCTATATACCTTTTGTTTCACTTTGCTTCTAGATAATGTGGAATATTATTGTAAAGTATAGGAGAATATTGTTAACCCAACTTGCAATTAAATCTTTGACCAAAAATTTAATTACTTGTTATTGTATTAACATATGTAAGACCAAAGTCCAACATCCAGACGTATCGATCCTTCCGCGTAGGAGCAACCAGCCCTAAAAAAACTTGCACTCATTCAATGTTACAAAAATCATGTCAGCCAACAATATGTGGTACAATATTTTAATGGATAAGGTGTTGAGTTTCTACCCTTGTCGTTCGAGTTCGAACTCTCTTCCCTCCCCTTGATAAGTAAAGTTTAAAAAAAAAATTACCGACAAGGCTAAGAGCAGGGTGATTCTCATACAATGCTGAAAGAGTAATGTTAGGTCATTCGAGTTCGAACTCTCTTCCCTCCGCAGGCCAAATGATTTGTCCGGCCGATCTGGGAACTTGGAGTCGGGTCAGTTAAACCAGTCTAAGACTGGTCTGGAATGCAGGCTAGGCTGCTGAAGTGGGCTGGGCAAGCTAGGCTTGAGCATGGAAGCCTACAGCTAGGCTTGGGCTCCGGTTGTTCCTAGCACGGCTTGAGCCGCCTCGTCTGGTGCTTGGTCTTGCTGCTGTGCCGAGTGGGCTTGGGCTCGGCCTTGGTCCCCAGTTGTTGTTGTAGCATCTTGAATTGGGCTTTGGAGGGGATGTCTTGATGCCATTGCACGGGAAACAATCTGAGCTCAGCCAAGAGGTACACTGCACGAGTAGCGTTGCTCCCCTCGGCATGGTGAGCCTCGAGGAACGACGGTGCGCGGTCACATCACAATCTCCATCTTTGGGTCCATATCCTTGAATGTAGGATGTATAGTTGGTAGTGGTTTCATAATTTTCCGCCATTGTATTTCTTCCCAGAGCTATTCAAAACACGAAAAATTTACTTATATAACGAAAAAAATTCAAAACACGAATGCGAGAGCCTTCTTCGAGCGCGTAAATCAAGTTCTCAATGAAAGCACCAGCTTGTGGTAGCAATAATCTGTCATCTGTAGTCTTGACGAATTTGTACCTACAAAACAATTAACACCTTTGACCAAAGACCAAAGCCGCACATAACCACGAGGTGGAGAGAGGTGGGGAGGGGGGTCGGCCAATGGATTTCTGATGCCTAAGTCAATATCTCTGAAAATAATGAGTGTTTAGGGTTTGTATGAGTAGAAAAAGTTTACCAAAGTTTGGTGGAGATGAAATATTTATAGGGAGGTGGTTAGCCAAGGTGTACGGTTTTGCCCTACACGTGGCGATGTTCCCATTGGCCAAGGTTATGTCATCCGTAAGATGAATGAGGAAATAATATTCCCAAGATATTAATTAGGAGATAATATCTTGGCAGGATGATGGAGGTATCGTTGACTGATTGATTGTGATAAGGATTCATTGATATTTCTGGTATAGTAGATGCTATCACACATACAATCTTACTCAATTCGATGGAATTGTTTGATCTTAAATGGGATCTGACATAATTTCACACGGGAGCTTACTTGATTAAGTTGACCTTCAATTGAGAATGTATTAAAGATAGGATTTAGTAATTAATCATATCTTCAATGTCCTTGACTTTTCCATGTCACGAGCTGGGGAGTGTTAAGCAGTCGTGTCCGCTGTTTGAACTTCCAAGGATGCTGAGCTACATGTGGGAATATTTGATAGCCTTCCCATTTAATGATGGCAATCTTGTCCTTCTTGAGAAGAAGTCCACGTGTCGCCTTCTGGATTTTTGGAATTATTTTTTACTCCACAATATGCATCAATGAAGCCTTTGCAACTGAGCACCATCAATGAAGCCTTTGCAAGTACTAGAAGCCTCCTTCCATAGAACAATATTAAACAATGTTCATTCCCTCCCCTCCTACTAGATATTTATCACATAGCATATGCATCCAAAGGCCAAAATCTTGCTGAATCATCCTCCAAAAATTCTTAGCAAGGTAAAATATCCTTTTTATACTTACAAAAAAATTTCACTCTCAACTTTTAAAGATTTATACATATAGAGAAGCATTTGTTCCATTTCCTATATACCTTTTTGTTTCACTTTGCTTCTAGATAATGTAGAATATTATTGTAAAGTATAGAAGAAAACTGTTAACCCAACTTGCAATTAAATCTTTGACCAAAAATTTAATTACTTGTTATGTATTAACATATGTAAGACCAAAGTCCAACGTCCAGACGTATCGATCCTTCCGCATAGGAGCAACTAGCCCTAAAAAATCTCGCGCTCATTCAATGTTACAAAAATCATGTCAGCCAACAATATGTGGTACAATATCTTAATGGATAAGGTATTGAGTTTCTACCCTTGTCGTTCGAGTTCGAACTCTCTTCCCTTCCCTTGATAAGTAAAGTTTAAAATAAAAAAAACTACCGACACGGCTAAGAGCAGGGTGATTCTCATACAATGCTGAAAGAGTAATGTTAATGTCGTTTTTGTGTAATACATGTTATCTTAACGGGTTGTATCATGTCATACCCATTATCTTAACGGGTCCTTAACAAGTCAGGTCACTTTACCTAATGGGTAAAGTGACCCGACCCTTTATAACCCGTTAAGAAAAATATATTTTTTTCTTAAATTTGCACATACCACACATTGCCACATAAATATTACTTCAAAACATTAAAACACATTTGTCGTTTAAGTACTACATCTACACTCGAAAATAAGAGCCTAATAAAAAAACATTCATACACTATTAGTCTATTACAAAATATTAAATGTGCAAGGATATGCAAAATGAAAGAGTTTTTGTTTTCAAGGTTGTGAAGCCTTTCTCAAAAGTTTAAACCTTGTCAATGGAACTCAAAGCTTGCATGTTATTCCCTTTACAAAATCCTCAATTTTCATCGATCATCAGGAAGAAATTGTATTGGAACTTTGGCTTGATCTATTGTCTTCAAGAGTTATGTTGATGATGTTTTCAGTAAGGTTTTCCATGTCAGAACTCTCTTCCGCATAAACTAAGTATAGAAAAACCAAACATTAAAAACCATTCAAATTATGAGAAGTTTACCAAAATAATTATGAAAAGAAATAAAACAATAATACTATACCATATAAAAATATATTACCTCTTTTTCCAAAGCCAATCTCGTGTGCACAACAAAGCTTGAACTGTTTCTGGTAACAATGAACTAGGATACTGATCTAGTACTTTACCCCCAATACTAAATGCAGATTCTGATGCAACAGTTGAAATGAAAATTTTAACACATCTCGTGCTAACTGAGAAAGTATCGGATAATGAAAACGCTCCATTTGCCACCAAGAAAGAACATTTATGTCAACTTTTCTATCTATTCTTTTATCCTCCAAATACTTCTGCAATTCATTTTTTTCAATCGAACTTGAACCATTGTAATTATTATCAAAATCCTACATCATAAAAAATAAAAACGAAAATGTAATAAGAATCATGCATCATGTTAATTTCAAATATAATATCAACACTTTTTATAGTACTACTACTACAAATATAATATAATATAATATATATATATATATAATTATTATAGTTTTTAGGGGTATAAAATTGTTAAATTAATATATATAATTATTATAGTATTTTTTTAGGATTATAAAATTATAAAATTAATATTTTGCTTATCGTGTATCGTGTTACCCACGTGTATACCTGAACCAACCCGTTATCTTAACAGGTGCTTATTGAATTATCCGATAACGATCCGATTCGTTATCGTGTCGATCCGAACACCTGTTAATTTCATGTCGTGTCAGGAATTGACAGACCTAATGTTAGGCATACCATCTACTGTACCGCCAGATGTGTTATGTTCTTTTATTTATTTTATGAATCTTTTTTTTATTTTTTTAAGAGAAGTCAATAGTGTTTATTCATTATTACTTTAAAAAAAACCCTCACCTCCACCCACTTTCCAGACCCCTCTTAACAACGCACCCATCGAACGAAGGATACCTTGCCCTCCTCCCAATGAACAACCAACTCCCATAACTCGCCGTGTTCAAATCTTTTGCACCCAAAAATTTATGTGGTTTCTTTGTGCCTTTGATTTTATTGAGCATGTTAACAATCATACCCAATCAAATCAAGCTTCAAGTCCCGAGTCCCAAGACATGCTTAATAAAATCAAAGGCACAAAGAGGGCACATGGGTTTTTGGGTGCAGAAGATTTGGACTCTAACTCGCCAGAAGAAGAGAAATTTATTCAAATAAATCATACCAAAGAACTTTATTTTTTTTTGTGAATCGAAACTCCTAACACCGTTTCTTTCCATGTCTGAACTTCCAAAAAGCACTCTTGCAACAAAATTCTTCAGCTAGATCTAGGGTTTTGAGTATGATTTTCAAAGCCATGGAGAACAAAGAAACTACGAAAATTCTTGGCATACGGGTCTGAACTCAGAACCAATTTTCATGTTGGTAACAATTTTTCATATCAATTGTTCACACTGGCGACTCATGTTATTGATTGAAGTCTGATCGGTGGTGGGAATTGAATTGTTAAGCAGGGTTTGAAATCTATAATTGAAAGATAAAAGGGAGGACGGGGGAGACAAAAAACTCAAAGTAGGGTTTGATTTATTTCTAGGTTTCTTAATCCATAAAAAATGAATTTTTTTTTTCCTGCAGTATGAAGCAATCAAAAGGGTCATCAATGTAATCCCTCGAAACAAAGTTCGGAGTCCCAAAGGATGAAATTGATTAATGATTGATTGATTACAATTGTTACTTCCAATGACATATAAAATATTACAACCGCTTGGAACAACTCAAAAGACTTTGATAATTAATACAACATTTGACCAGAAAAATTAAAAACTGTTGTAAGCCTAATTTACTGAATCATATAAATGACAGAGGGGGTGCGGCACAATAGGGAGAAAGAGAGAGATGTGTAATTGTAAGGTGTGTTCTATTCCACCTAATTGTGCCTTTATTTGTAGTAGTAGGGAAGATTAATTCCTTACCCTAATAGGATTACAACTCTAATAGGATAATATCTAACCCTAGAGAATATTCCAAGATATCCCTAGATACACTAGGATTTACACAATCACATTCCTAATCTAATAGGACTGCAACACTCCCCCTTGAGTGTGTAAATACTCAACTAAATCGCGCATCAGGTCTTCAGCGATGAAGTAAGAACAGTTGATGAAGTTGTCGGCACAATGAGCGAATGTGAGTCTCAGATCAACGAAAGAATGCATAATAGGTAAAACTCACAAAACCTTGCTATGGTAAAACGCAAGGTGAAAGAAAAACTCATAGACTAAGGAGAAAAGTGACAAGTTGCATTAAGTCAAAACTAGACGTCTTCTCGACACAAGTAGAAGAGCTCACATGGGTATGATCAGCCCAAGATGGATGCCTCGTCAAAACCTAGTTAGGTAGCAAAAACCCAAGGGGAAAAATGTTCCTAATCGTAAGGAAAAAGAGTACATTAAGATCAAGTGAGTATACTTCTGGATACTCCTCCTAAGTTTGACAAAACTTCCAAATGAGAACTACAAACATTGCATATGAATAGTTAGGCATACCAATTGCTCGGACAAGCTTTTGGAAGGTTGACTTCAGTAGTGACGTTGTGTAGAGGTCGGCAAGGTTGTTTGGGATCGGCTTGCATGACTTCAATCTACTGATGCTTTGCTGATGTAGATGTAGACGCAATATGTCTTGGTGTTGACTTCGTTGATGTATCATGTCTTGGTCGGGTTGACATATGTGGCATAGTCTTCATAGATCGTCGTTGGAACTCAACGATGGATGAAAACAACAAGTACTTCGAATATACTCAATAAGAACCCCTAAACATGTCCCACTTGTGGCGTAATGAAGTGAGGTGAGTCTTGGAATGATTCGAAGATTTCACAACTAAGGTCATATCGTGGACCTCCAAGATATTGCGATATCCCGAATGGAACACGGTTCGATATCGTCGCTTTTCATTTATGTTGGTAGCTACCATAAACATCATCGATCATAATCTTATTCCAATTCCATTATCTTAACCAAACTAGTATACTGGACCAAGAACTTCAAGTCTCGAGAGTAATCTGGATTAATATGAGGTAGAAATGATTTGAGACAGCGATCGGGTACAGATTCATTTCGTGACGTGACCTTCCTCTTCTAAGGAAGTGAATCCTATGAACCGAGTGATATGTCGTTCTTCAAGCCGAGACATATTGATTGGCTATTCGCCGGTGTACCAGACCGTCCAACAGGGGGTGCCAAACCATTCAACAGGGACAGCACATCCTTCGGGGATGTTGACTCGACGTCCGTTAAGTACGTCTATCCTTGCAGGCATGTTTGCAGCTGGTATATGATCTCGTCACTTTAGCTAGATCAAAGGAATGCGTCTGGAGCAACATTCTGAAAGTTAGAATTCATTGCACTTGCTTATCACACTTGTGCGGTACGGGGATCGAGATGAGACATAGTGGGCAACATCCATGCAAATTCACGCTGTTCTATAGGAACGTTGACGTTCTTATCTCCCCCTAACGACAGGAAAACTGCCTCATTGAAGTGACAATCCGTAAATGAGCGGTAAAGAGATCGCATGCAAGGGCTCTAAGAGAGCTAGTGTGAAGGAGAATCGTAATCGACAAAGATTCACATCCTTCTTTTGAGGACCCATATTAGTACGTTACGACGGCATAACTTGGCACATGGAATGCACACCCAAATGCGTAAATACGAAACGTCTGGTTCATACCCAGTAACCAACTATAACGTCGAAAATGGTTGGGTGGCAATGGGCCTCAAGGTGGACAAACATAAATGCGTACAAGATTGCATAGCCCTAAACAGAAACTAAAAGCTTGGTGAGTTCACCAAGGTCTAGGCAATCATTGAAATTGCGCTTAATGATCACTCTACGAGGCTATTTGGGGTGAACATGGGAATTCGATGTTCAATTATAAACCCAAAAGACATGCAATGCTTATCGAAAACTGTCAATATAAACTCTCCGGTATTATCCAGTCTTCCAGACTTTATAGGATAAGCAGGGTGGTGAACCCTTAAAATCGGCCAGGAGGTTTAGCAGCAATGTGTGTAGACGAACATATGACCAGTTTGTCGATTCATCAACCAAAATCATAAGTATTTATATGGTCCACATTTTGGTTGGAATAGTCCACATATATTCCCTTGAATCCATTGTGAAAATAGGTGATTTCGTATCTTTGCGACGGATGATTTAGAAAATCAGTTTCCCTAATGAGCAGGCTTAGCAAAGTGTGCTTGTAGGCACAAGATCCTTACTTCGGGTAAGGAGATGTGTCGTGGCATCATTGTTCAACCTATGTATCCCAAAAGGTCATGCCAAAGCAAGTAAACTGCTCGAATCACCTGGCTCCAGGCCGGCCATATGTGGTGTGTTCCCAATTGGGAGGCAACCCATTTGCCGCAAAGCAAAGCTTCAACCTCATTTTTGGAGGTGGTGCAAAGATATTCCACTCTATTTTCTTCAATGGTTTCGTTCATGATCATTATTCTCTCGAATATCCTTAAAACTCAACGACTTTCTTCTGGAACAGGGAAAATATAAGGTCTCTTAAATGGTAATTTAGTACCATTCATACAACGAGGAACATGCCAATGCTCTTAATCAGGTTGGATAGACCTGAAGTCGTTGTTAGAGATGTGATTTGGGTATAAAGTTAGTGTGTGTAGTATCACATTCATCCAGACAACAAACTTTCCCACATTCGTACCTAATCATGTGTTTAATTAAATTCGATCACATGTATACAAGAAACATGATTCAATTAACTTATATTCAAGGATAATATCAATAAGATTATCCATAACTAAAACAAACACCAAACTTGAATCCAAGAACATAGAAAAATGTTCACAAAGTAAATGGTTTACTGAAGGGATTTGGCCAACATGGCGATCCATGTCAAAATTCTGCTTTTCCAACGGTGTTTGGTGAAGCAAAATTAGCCTCACATATTGACTACTAGAATGGTACTCCTTAACGACATTGGTAAGGGCACAAACAGGTGCTTAACCAATGATCTATTCCATTGAGATAGAAGTAGATTCTGCAGGGTTAAGGTTTGGAAATATTATCCCTTATTCGTGAAGTTTTAGGTCTTAGGTGCCAAGGATGACGCTTTGGGCATGATGCCACACCTTGGCAGGCCCTGATTCTACCATAGGTTGTAAAAATAAACTCGAAATTGGATCGTGAGAGAGATAGACCCAGACTTAGGTTCGGTAGGCTCCAGCCGAAGCTGGAGGAGTCTGTTCGGTAAGCCTCTGCCGAAGCAAAGCAATACTGTTTGGTGCACATCTGTTGAAGCAAAGCATGCTCTTCGGTGCATCCCTGCCAAAACAGAGCACCACCGTTCGATAGACTCCAACCGAAACTGGGTCTATACCATTCGGTACCTCCCAGCCAAATTGCTAGGGTACCTTTCTCTCACAAGTGTGGTAATAATCAGATTCGAGAATTTGGTAAATTTCCACTCTCTACACTGCTACTTCAGAAGCGAGTTAGAAACATGGAATGACGAGAAAAAGTATTCTCAAATCAAAATTCTATTGGATTTATAAACTTCATAATCATACTCATTCATGGACGTAATCATGGTGTGCTTTAGGCAATATCTTTCATGATTAAACAGGTCGTAGAAGCGAGCCAAAGAGCCATGGAATCCTCATTCGAGAGGTATTTCCATTTATAATGCTTCAGGCATAAGTCTTCGAATGAAGATCATGGTGGAGGCTTATTCAGCTCTTCCATGCCGTTGTTGGCTACAATGGTTTCTCAGCTTCTTGCTAGTCAAGTGGAGATTCACGTCTTGTACCAACATAAAGTGGTTTCAATCAAGAAACGTCCAAATCAGTGAAATCGAACTTGTTATGGTTCGACAATCCACTGAATGAAGGGAACAATATTGTGATTGGTGCTATGAAAGTAAGATATCCATAAGCATCAAAGTTAGAACATTCAGGTTCTAAGACATGGTTTACATGAAAAACGTTGGGTTTACAACATGGGGACCAATGGGAGGCTCTTGTGGTTAAAAGAGTTTGTTTCACTTAGCACAATGAGTATGGTCATTAGTTGCGTAGCAACATTTTTCATTCAACCTGCACAATTGGAGGGAAGGTTTGCAAGCTTATTATTGATGGTGGGAGCTGTGAGAACGTAGTGGCAGAGAAGGCGGTGCAAAAGCTTGAGCTTGAAACAAAACCACATCCAAATCCTTATCAGCTCTCTTGGTTAAAACGTGGTAATGAGGTAAATGTTTCCAAACGTTGTCTGATCCATTTCTCTATTGCTAACAAGTATAGAGACAAGGTTTGGTGTGATGTGATTAACAAGGATGCTTGCCATCTTCTTTTGGGGAGACCATGGAAATATGATCGAAATGTTTCCCATGATGGGCGAAAAAATACGTACAATTTTTCGTGGGATAATAAGCGTATTGTGCTTGCTCCTTTTAAGGATTTCGGGCCTAAACCATCTAATGGGGAGGGTTCTAATTTCCTTACTTATCATAAGTTCATAACTGAAATGAAGCAAAGTGATGTGGTTTATGTGCTGGTTGGCAAAGAGAAAGGGCAGATTGCTAATCCAATTCCAGAATTGGCTGAGCCATTGTTAGAAGAATTCGCAGATGTGTTTCCGGAAGATATTCCAGATGGTTTGCCTCCATTGCGAACCATTCAGCACCAAATTGACTTGGTACCCGGATCAAGCCTTCCAAACAAAGCACACTACCAGATAAGCCCTACTGAACATGAGGAGTTAAGACGACAAGTGGAGGAGTTGCTCACAAAGGGGGAAAGCTTAAGCCCTTGTGCGGTTCCAGCCTTGTTGGTGCCAAAGACTGATAAGACATGGAGGATGTGCACTGATAGTCGAGCGATCAACAAAATCACAATTAAGTATCGATTTTCGATGCCAAGATTTGATGATCTTCTTGACCAACTGTGTGGTGCCATCATATTCAGTAAAATTGATTTGAAAAGTGGGTATCATCAGATACGCATTAGATAGGGCGATGAATGGAAAACAGCTTTTAAGACCCGAGAAGGCTTATATGAATGGTTGGTATCAGAGCGTCAGCTCGATCCAAGGGTGACGCTATATTCAGCATGTCGCAGATGCCATTAGATGAAGATCTTAATCTGGACCTTCCTCCAATATTTGATCGTTGCTTGGATAGTTCATGTCCAATATGTTGTGAAAATTATTCAGGTGATTGTCTCGTAGATCTTGATCTTCCTCCCAAGTTTGATCATTCTCCATATGGTACTTATCACATTTGCTGTCAAAGTTCTTGTGTGGTTCAACAAAATGTTGATATGGAATCTTGTCTAATTATTAAAAATGCTGATTACAAAGAATTTTTGAAGTTGGAGTTTCATGATTTAATGAGTTAATTGGAAACTTCTGGATATGTTGATTTAATTGGGGTTGATGTCTTCTCCTTTAGAATTTCCAAAGTTTTGGTTGACATTATAAATCAAATGAAAGAGAATGTCAAGGTAGTGAGGTATGCTATTAAGGGTGCTTTTCACACTTCAACAGTCATATTGAATGCTCCAAATATTTGTTTGGACCGGCAGAGTTCAATTTTATCACTCCAAATCAGATGATGATCCGAATTCGAGGACGAATTCTCTCCAACCCCACGAGAATGATACAGGCCAAGGACTGAAGGAGTTATTAAATAAAATTACTGGCAGCTGGGATTTAAGTTTTATAATATAATACATGCATTTTTAGAGTTATAATGCATATAACTAGCTTTAAATTTGTGGCTTATGGAATTCCTAGATTAATGACATTTTATGAAATCATTTAGTTTTTTTAGGAGTTATATTGTAAGCCTTTATTTTTTATGTCTTTTCATATTTTTCACTTTAAGTTGTAAGCCTATAAATACTTGTATTTGTAAAGAAGGAGAGAAGTTGTTTGAATTATCATATTGATATTTGAGTTGTAAACTTGTTTTATGTGCCTTTCTCTTTTTAAGAGTCTGTTGCTTTGTTCTTTCTAGTGTCTACTTTATAGGCTGGAACTAGAACCAAAGCAGAGGTGCTGCTTAAGTTTTTTTTAGCTTAGAAAATATCGTATTCTCACAAGTTCTGCAAACTTATCTACTGACTAATTCTCCTTAGGTCAATGACTCGATGTTGCCAAACAAATACCAATGCATTTTTATACGAGTAAATTGTCGATTTTCCCCTAAACTTTCACTTAGCTTTCAGTTTCCCCTTAAACTTTTCAATTGGAAAATTAAGGACTCAAAACTAATTTTTTTTTGGCTGATTTCACCCCCTGCTGTTAGTTTTTCATTCATTCCATCCAAAAAAATAGTTCAAGTCCTTGATTTTCCAATTAAAAAGTTTAGGAGGAAAATTGAAAGCTAAGTGAAAGTTCAGGGAGAAAATCGGCAGTTTACCTTTTCGAAACCCTTCGTTCTTTTGATAATATAATGGCTTCACCTGCAAGCACACAGAGGGACCAAAAACAAGTCGAACTGAACAATGCATCTCATATTATGTAAAACTGTGCCACAGGAATTCAAGCATAAACATTTACCATGTAATTTCTTCTATACCACAGCAAATGTTATTACTACAACTTTATACCTTTTCTCCAGCTATGTAATGGAAATTTTTAATAGAAACAAACATAAATACTAACGGGTTACATCTGATTTCCGGTTTTCGATTTCCCAAGCAGCAGAGACGTATTGAGATCTCACTACCTAGAAGGTCAATTACAGATTCATTCATCAGTTGATGATGTTTATACTCGACGTTAAACTGTCCTTGGCTATATGCCTGTATTTAACAGTGACGTTACTTCATTGCCAATAACACCGATAAGCATAGACAAGTTACAAACTTACAATAAACTATGACTTCCACTTCATATCAAACTTGCAGATTGCAAGGCGTCTGGCAATGAGCATGGCAAAACTTGTTTGGTACTCACATTGTCGAAGCTTTAGCAAAACTTGAAAATCTGGAGAACTCATTTTCTAGAAGAGCCTGCGGATTCCCTTGTTCAACCTACACAGGAGCAGAGAACAAAGTAAAAATATGAGTCGAGACTTTAGTAGGCAATGAAGGTAAATAGAGCTTTAGCCAGCCCACTACTGCAACGGTAGATGACGCCTCGAGGAATATGATGAGATTGACATTCAATTAGCATTTTGCTAAAACTAATTTTAAAATTGGTGATGTGGCCTACATCTAGCAAGGAATAATCAAATGGTGAAAAGGGTATTAAGTCATGTGTCCAGAAAGTTCACAACTGAATCGTGGATTCTATTCTGATATTAAATGAACTGGTGTTGCGCATTGAATTGTGGATTCTCACCCAACATTAAACGAAGGAACCAGTGTTGCGCATTGAATTGTGGGTTCATGTGACTGTTGTGTAAATTGGTTTAAGGATCACGAGTGTTCAGAGTATGACTAAACTTGTCGAACAAGACTCTGTGTAAGTCATGAAAATAGCAAGATGGAAGACACAATAAGGGATGCATTCACTATAAACAACTTTATTTCATGACTGAAATAATAGACGTCAATTAGCAACCATTAAAATATGACTGCGGGCAAACACATACGCACATACACAAAGATAAGAATGTGACGTACCAGCATACCATGGTCAAGGACCAGGACCTTGTCCATATTCAGGACAGTGGAAATACGGTGAGCAATTGTGATAACTGTCATTCCTCTGCATTCACTGGATATGGTTTTTTGTAATATGGATGCTGTTTGAGTGTCAACGTTAGCGGTGCATTCATCCAAACACAGGACCTGAAAATTTAACATTATTAGTCTTTATATGTAATGTACACTTGATTATTTCAAATCCAAGGTAAAAAAAAGTCATTAATCAATTAAAATTGTAACTAATGAATCATGACCCTTTCTTTCACTTTGCATCAAGAAACTTATAGAAGTGGCTTTTACACTGTCACTGCAATTTACCGTATGTGTATTTCATTGTGCTGTTCCTGAAGTGTTTCACACTGTCCACCAGCCGAATTAATAAAAAAGGGTCATTTTACAAGTCTTACCTTTGAAGACTTGAGAAGTGCACGTGCAAGGCAAAGAAGCTGCCGTTGCCCAACAGAAAACGACATCCTAGATTCCTTTAGGTGAATATCTAGCCCCCCTGCTGCTTCTACTTCCTCTTTAATATGGCATCTCTCCAAAGCCTTCCAAATGTTTATATCATCACACAGCAGGAATGGATCGAGGTTGTCCCTACAAATTTTGAACAAGTGACTAATTGTAGAGAGTAATTGATGTGAACAAAAAGTTAACGTCACGTGACTGTATCATAAAGCAAAATACACCACAACCACAATAACGTATCAATTGAGTACCTCAATGATCCTTCAAATAAAAATGGAGTCTGAGGAACAACAGAGAAATGTGCCCGAAGATCCCTGATAGAAGCATTAGCTATGTTTATGGCATCCACAAGAATGCATCCTGTACATATTGGAGTGAGGCGGAAAAGGGCATTCAATACACTAGATTTTCCAGCTCCTGTCCTTCCAATGATACCGACCTGATCAACAATCAAGAAGAAATTTAAATGAGCAATCCAGCCAAAAAAACCTTTAGCATGAGACTGAGCATATGACCAACCTGCATCCCTCCTTCAATAGTAAAACTAACATCACGAAGTGCAGCTGGTAAAGATGGCTTATATCTCAAGGTGACATTGCGGAATTCAACCTGTCCTTGATAAGGCCAACTGGGATGTAAGGATTGGAATCCATCCATTTCTTCTTGCGGAACATCCATATACTGTGAAGTGTAAAATCAGGTATAAGTAATTTGTCAGAATCAATTTAAGACATATATCCTTCTTTGTACCTCAAGAGCTCTTTCAACAGAAACCATTTCTTTCTCTGTTTCAGTGAAACTTGTCAAAAAGCTTCCCAGTAAAGAGACAACTGGAGCTGCATAAGACAGAGCCAATCCTACCTATAAAAGAATGCACATTCTTTAACACTATTTACTTTGACAATACATGCAAATAGATAAAAGACTTCAACTTTAACTCAACTCTTAAAAATAAAAATTCAAGTGTAAAAGGTAGAAGTTATAGATAGATGAAGGTCTAGAGAGCTTACCAACCCTGGAGTACTGAAATTGATTGGTAAACTTCCACGAGATCCAATAACAGCCATGATAGCAATAAACGAGATGATAAATGCAGCTAACAACTGCAAGAAATGCAATTCCAGAATGTTAGAGCAGCTAACTTTTTCTGGTTTACCATAGTTCCCCAGAACTTGAACTGTTAGGAAGTCGGCTCTAAGGAATAAAAGTTAAATTGGAAGGTTTCAATTACAAGATTAAAACCTTATAATCACCATTGTAAACTAGGATAAAACTTGTTGACATTGCCGCAATTTCCAAAAGATTAAGCTGTTAGGATGTGGGCCTAAACTGTACAACCTTTTCTCCTAAACTGTAAAACTTTTGCATGAAACTCTCATTCTAACCAGACAATGTTAAGCCTTAAGACCTGATAATATAATCTTACAGGTAAGAAAACTTCTGTTTCGAAAGTTAACTTTACAGCTTAAATTGTATACTTCCGATTTTGTTGTTCTAATGATGAATAAAGCTCCAGACTGCAAATGTATAGTAATAACCAAAGTTACGTAAAATGGTGGTTTCAAATTACTGAGATGTACCTGAAGACGAAGGGAAAGCCACAAACTTGCTGTTAACTCTGTGTATGAAGTTTGTTGATACAATTTGACCTGGTCAGTGAATCTGCCGAAAAAGAGGTCCTGTCCATTACCGGAACTGATTGAGTGCAATATCTCTATGAATTTTACTATAAGCACAAATTATCACCATGACCAACAAGAATAAAATAACAAAAAAGCAAAGTTGGTAGTTACAATAGTATGAATCAAAATGAAGGAACAAACAACAGAAAGATTGATTCATTCAAGCTTCTAAGTTTCATCACTCTGATGGTAACCATAGATTTAATGATACAAAAAAGTATTTTCTGTTCAGTTTAGTTGGGCTTCGTTTTTTGTTTGGTTGGAGCGATCATAATGGACTTCTTGTACATCTTTTGTTCTACCAAATAAAATTCTTAAATAAATGATACTAAGATACTAAGCTATGAATCCAAGAAGTAAGAACACAATAATACTAAAATGGCCTAATTCCTGTGCACCGTATTCTGTTCTTCTAACTATACCCATTATGAGCCGTCTCAACATTTTATTATTCCTAGACAGTCCCACAATTTTTAGGTTTTACGATTGAGGAACTACTTACAAGAAGTGTTACGCTTTGTCTACTAACAACAACAACAAAGCCTTATCCCACTAAGTGAGGTCGTCTAAATTATGTTCAAAACTTATCATCGTGATCAGTCTCAACATTGTCTATTAAGTATGTTCAAAATTCATCATCATGATCCATGCTCTTCTTCAACCTACGACGGGACAAACAAAATTACTTGTTTTGTTTTTTACAGAACTGGATAATGACAGCTATACTCTACTGATATTTTTCACACATTATTAATGAGACCAGTGCAACTAGGAGAAAATGACGCTACTACAGATGATAAGTATTCCCAATATACACCCATTTCGAAGGGGGAATAGGACACTTAAACTAACAGTAATTTCCAAACTTAGTTCACCGTTTGAGGGCCAAGGTACAACTTTTACCTGCACAAAAAGGACAAAATACATATTTTTCAACATTTTGGAAATTTTAAACTGCATGCTAAATTTAAGGCACATACAACTTATTTAGCATGTAAAATGTTCACCTAGTTTCAACAACCCTAATTTCAGCACCTAATATTCTTGCACTTTAAAATTAATCAGATTTACAGTGGTGCTGGTGCATCTTTGTTAAGGCATGTCCGTCTATGATTGTTAAAGGAATGCATTTCCTTTCCTTCGAGAGAATATACATTCTACTGCATGATGTCATAAGATAAATACTGGTATTTTCTCTTGGCAGTCAATTTTTTATTTTTTACAAATATCTACCTGAGACTTGAATGCCCGTATAGTTGATGATCCACCAAGTGTCTCTGAGAAGGATGTATAGATGGGAGATCGAGAAACACTGTCTAGCCTTCGCAATTCCCGTGAAGTTGATCTGTAGAAGCACTGTATAATATTTCACCAATGAGATTATTCTTTTTCTTTAATAAAATAAAAAATTCCAACCAATGTTAATACCATATGAAATGTAATATGCCATATTATTAGATCAAATCACATTCTATTTGGATGGAAATATTTTATTTAATTAAAAAAAGGAAAATATTGTACTTCATTTGGTTGACATGAAGGGAGAAAAAGAAAAATTGCTTACAAGAGTTAATTTCCATACCCTTAAAAAGGGGGAAACAATTGTTCCACCATCCATGGTAAATTAATGTAAAATTAACTTTATGTCACTATCCTAGAGATGCCCCGTCACCAATGTATTAAAAGCGTGAGGCGTGGGCAAGGCGTCCGAGGGGAAGCCCGGCCTAGGCGTGAGGCGTGAGGCGTGAGGCGAAGCCTCACGGGACCTAAATTTTTTAATATATACACTGAGCATACACATATATTATATTCAAAAGAAGAAGATTATTAATCAATAATCACCTTGAGCACACACATATATTATAAATATATATATACACACATATATATACATATATTATATTATATATGTATAAAATAGAGGATGAAAAGCACAATGAGCACACATATAACAATGCACACAAACAACACACATCCATTATATAAAAAATAAAAATCAGAAAAAAGGCATAGAGACAAAAGTGCAAGGAAGAGGTATGAGGTAGTTAAAATCCTACCCAAAATTTGGGTTTGGGACTAAGAAAAGAAAGAAAAAAAAAAAGCCACTGAGGCGGCCCTAGGCGCGCCTAGGCGGCTCTGGCGAAGCCTTTCGCCCACTCCAGCAAAACTGAGGCGTTATCCATGGCGCCCAGCCTCAAGGGCGCCCTAGGTGCGCCTTGAGGCGAGTTTTTTAAAACATTGCCCGTCACATAGAACATTACACTTAACATGAATTCAATTTCCCCCACCTAAATAATTTTGTAGGCAATATGTTTCATACATCAATTAAATGTTCCTGAGGTTCTCAGTGGATTGAAAAGTTTACACCTGAATCCTGGCTCAGATGATTAAATGAATTAAAGGGTATGAAGAATACCTGAAGTTGGTTGTAGATATACCAGAACGGGAATAGCAAAAGCAAGAAGAAGACCTAAAGACATACATAAACCTTTAAAACAACATTTCAATGATGAGGATGGCAAAAGTATGGAATTCCAGAAGAATGTCTCACAAAAGTAGCTTCGGATACCTGAACATATGACAAAACTATTGCAATGCCCAGCAGGCCAACAAAATTGGCTAGGAGAATGTTAAGAATGAAGGGAAGAGAATCATCAATTGTATATAGATCTGAAGAAAACCTACAGGAAAAAAATAAAAAATAAAAAAAGATGTGTCATATAATAGATTATAGTTGATGAAACTATAAAAATATAGGGAAGCATTCTTATAAAACCTGTTTAGTATTCTTCCACCTGGTGTCTGATCGAAAAATTGCACAGGTGCATTGATAATCCTTTTCAGCAGTGTATCGTGCACCTTAACAGCAGCTCGTAAGCCACCAAATGCGAATGAGAAGGCCCTCACTAGTGTGAGAATTGAATTTACAATGCAAAAGATGCAAAGTATAACCTGCACTAGTCCAACAAAAACAATAAACATCTTAATAAGAAATTGTAGGCATTTTCTTTTGCCATTGTTTGCAAAAATGTTCATAATAATAAAAGTTGACCTTACAACATTACGCTGTCTATAAGCTAATTTCACAATTTCAGGAAAAAAAGATTAAAAGAGTTATATGCTTTATGGATTGCAGTACAGTATAAATCATATAACGACCTATCTATCTATATTAACATGAAAAAACTTGATATCTTGACCATCTGATGATCCAATTCTAAATACAGAATTTGGAGCTGCCATACAGTAAACCTTTGGCAAAAACCTTCTATTGTTGTTTTCCTGGAAGCTTCTATCATTTGAATAAGAGAACCAGAATCCAGCCAATCCTTTCAATTTGCCAAGTCAAGAGAAAAAATGGAAAATCATGCCATAGTATGGAAAACTGGGGAAGTTGTTTACCAGATAAAAGGATGTGGAATATTCTTTCTGACCTCTTCCTGTTGCATCAACCCAATTTGAGAGCCACAGATCATTCCCATTACGAGAAGCTTGCATTAAGACTGCTGAGAGGCATATTAAAACTGAAATCAACCAACCAGAAAATGTGGCATATTTCCTGCAATAATGATTAATATTAGTTAATGTTAACCCTAAAAGATTGATATTGGAAACCCCCAACTATATCCACATCCACTACAAGATTTTTGTAATCTCTTACATGAAGTGAAATACTAAATCTTCAAATATAATAACTAAGAAATCATTAGAAAAATCAAGAGAATAAATAATGATTTTCAATTAAATGTAGTGTGAAATTGTAAACTTTTTTTTTACTCACTTGTAGATGGTAAGTTCTACTCTGCCCTCTTTTCGTGCCTCAACTTCAATAATCTCTTGTGTTCCGTCTGAAGCAGGCACAGTTTCTTTTTCTAGGATGAGAGTTTGTTGGCTTTCCATAAGAGTATCTACGACACTGGACTCTTGTCTTTCATTTTGTAGACAAGTATCAAATTCATTCAGTGGAGAGAATGCTGAATACGAAGAAACTGGCAAATCAGCTAAGCTTCCAACCCATTTCACATGTCCCTTGTCCATGACAACTATTCTATCAGCAGAAGATATTGCCTGTGCAGTAATTGAAAATAAATTGAATCATTATCCAAGGAACTCCTCAGAGAAATTATACGATGAACGGTTTTCTATACCCTGAAGTTGCTTTATAGTGTCTTAAAAAGCAGAAGAATAATGTGACAATAACAAGTTCACCTACTGAAACAAAATAAATCTTCATAATAACTAGAAGTGTAAGACAAGCAATCATGTATCAAAAGTCATCAACTTACTGATGCAGGCAAGAAGAGAACAAACAAATCATATCAAAATCAAAGTCAATGCAAGGAAATTCATACATAAAAAAATTATAAAAACTAGTGTCTTGATGATCTGCTCAGCTCAGTATAACTAAAAAGCTCTGGAGAAACAGAGATAACCTGAACATTATGGGTACAAAGTACACGAGTCTGCTGGTTCATAAGTGGACCCAAAATGGCTTTATATAAAATACACCGAGCAACTTGTGCATCAACTGCACTAAGGACGTCATCAAGAATAAACATATCAGAGCCATTATAAATAGCCCTGCAATCACACCAAGTTACAAATTTATTCAGACTCAAGGAAACAGAAAATAGAAGAATAGTGTTGGTGAGAGAGAGAGAGAGGGAGGGAGAGAGAGAGAGAGATGTAACCTTGCCAAAGCAATTCTAGCTCTCTGTCCACCTGACAAATTGATTCCTTTTTCTCCAATGTAAGCCATGTCACCTCCAACCATTAATGAAATATCGAGGTTTAGCGCACTTGCCTCTAAAGTGTCAGAGTATCTACAAACAAACAAAAAAATTCACAATAAGAAAAATTATTTTGTACAAGTAGAAGGGCCCTTTTTCTTTGAGAGAGGCCAAAAACATTAATTCTGTAAAGAGATCCCAAAATAAATAAATAAATCTATTCAAATGATATTTTATTTCTCAAAAAGAAGAAGCTAATTGAGACATCATACACAACAAATCTCAAAATTTTGGAATTACTAGCCTTTGGGAAGCTTGAAAATTTCAAAATGTATCGCAGACTTATTTGACATCATGACTTACGTCATAAACCTAATATGCTACAAAAGAAACCCAATTTTTGTTGGCACCCTAGGCCCCAAAATATACAGGGTCAGCCCATTTCTGAATTCAATAATGATTTAGAAATGGGCACCTCGAATTGGGAGTGGCTCAGGCAGGCCTGACATGCATCTATGATCTCTTTGTAACTGGCCTCATAGTTTCATACACAGGAGCAGGATATTAGTTGTGTTTCCAATAGAATTTGCATATTCAAGACATGAAATAAATTTTAAATGAAAAATTAGATTTGAACAGTGTAACATAGAGGAAGGGGCAGGGGAAGGAAGATATTAATATTATACAATTTTTTCTTTGGAAAATGAACCGCACCTTCTGGGATCATAATGCTTTCCAAACAGTATATTATCACGTATTGTTCCAGATAGAATCCAGGGGACCTACCATTCCAAAAAGCAAGCTTGAGATAATTATATTTTACAATAGTGTAAGTACAGCAACCACTCTATTAACTAATAAACAAACCTGTGGTACATATGCTATAGAACCACAGGAATACACTGATCCATGGACAAGTTGCATCTCCTCTAAAATTGAACTCAACAAAGATGATTTACCAGAACCGACCTGAGAATTCAATGAACAGACTGAATGGTAAAGCAGCAGATGTCAAATTAATTCTTCACAAAAAATATTCATATCCAATAGTCTAGTAGTAAATCAAAATTCATATATCTAGGTACAAAAGTAACAGTAGGGTAAAAATATGACAACTGACAGATACAGGATAACAATACTTCACTCTCCTAAACACTAACTTGTATTTCAGACCCTATTTGACATGAATTATCAGGATTTCATTTATATTGATTTATCAGGACATCTTTTATATAGCTACAAGGTTTGAGGTTTTACATGGCCTTTGTAGATATCTACTGTTACCAGAAGTATAAGTAACTGTTTAAAGTGTCTCGTTTATATAAAATCAAATCAATGAAAGTGCACCAACTTCCAGAGGAATATACTGGCTAAATTATTTCTCATTCATAAACATTAAACAATTTAACAAATAAGCTGAGAATCTTCTGTTGTACAATCAATATTACAGACAAACCGTACTGGATATGAAGTGATAATGAGCAAATTTAAATCTTTTCCCACATATCTGACCTCTCCAATTACCGCAACAAAGGAACCCTTCGGAATAGCAAGAGTCACATGATTCAGAACCAAATTCAATTGCTCTTCATCGCTGCTTGACCAAGAACAGCAGGAATCATGGAACACGACAGCGTTATCTTCATGAGTAAACTCAGATTGGTCATTTGAAATATATGATGAAGCAGAACCAGCGGTCTTTTCTAGTTTGGATTTGTGCTCAGAGCAAGACAGAAATCTGGTCAACCGCTTGATAGATATGATGGCCTGGGATAGAGTAAGAGAATGTATGCATTTCAACCAATAATTACAAAAGTAAAAGAAATGCTTTACACCAAGACCCACGGAACAAGGAAAACTTACATCAATTAATCCATTAATGACCCATGGAAATGAATTTAGAGGGGATATCAAATTATTAAACAACGCAAGACAGGTGAAGACCTGCATTTGAGATTCATAGAGAGGTCAACTTTTCTTGAAAATTACAGCAATGGTATTAGGAAGTGCCTATGTAAACTAAAATCACAGGAAACAGTTAGTACCGTTGCAGCATCAAGTTGATGTCCCATCAATGTGAAAAGCCCAAATGTGAACAGAGAAAAAAGAGTTGGTGTTGTAGCCCAAAAAAATACACACCAGGCATCCAAGTACTTCCGTGTCTAGAAAAATGTGAATAAATGAAGCATTATTCTATCCTGTTAACTGTTCACTCAAGCACTGGAAGATAAGATATCTGTATCAATTGCTTGTTCTTGGGTATGCTAATAACAGAAGTAGAGCCTTACAGTTAAGTGCATAACTTCTAATGATCTCGTCTCCATCAACCAGCTAGAAAACAGAAGCTCCCACCCATACATCTTCAAAGTGCGGATATATGTCAAAAGTTCTCCTGTCCTCCTTATCCTGCATAGACCATGTTACTGAATGAAAATATTGATTATTGAGAAAACATGACATCACTGTACATCTTGTTTTGTTGATTCTGTACTTACCAATACTATAAAAAAAAATAAAAAACTATTCCTAAAAGAAAAATTTAAATCTTTAGTGTGAATAATTATCACCAGTATATAGACATGAAATAAAAAATAAATAAATAACTGCCGGACAAAAGCAAGTTAAATGAGCAGAGTAATAATTTTGAATAGAGAGCTATGTCACCTCATGATGGAAAATAACTTTTGGATCTAAATAAACTTTAATCGAGACTATAATCATTTTTGGAATCTCCTAAATTCCCAGAGTAGAATACCCTCTACAGGAATATGTTTAAAGCAATTACATGGTTTTAGCTCGGTTATTTTGGGTTGTGTTTCCAATATTATATAAAGCCCAAGTGTGGAAGCAGAAAATTTTATCATTTAAATCTTAGCTGTCCACATAGGTATACTTATCCTCCTTTATCATTTCAATCTTGGCTGTCTTAATTATTATCTTAAGGAATTTGACTGATTAGTATCATAAGAAATGTACAATGTCCAGATCATGGAAAATCTGTACCAAACAGGGGAATTCTTAGCCAGAATATAAATATTGGTTGACGCTTTGTAAACTGAAACCTGGTTTAAAATTCAAACTCTCAATTCCTTAGCACTAAATGGAGCTATGTCAATCAGATACAGAACTCTCTCAAATTTCACAAATTCCCAGATGGAAAAGTTGGTGAATAAGTTGTTCAACTTAATGCACTGATGTTTAGAGGGTTAAGGCACCATCATGCATTATTTAGTGAATGTAACCTAATTCAGAACCGAACAAGATTAAATGCAATGCTCTTATTGAGTTCTGTTAGCTGATATGCATTGTTCTTCTTATTGTGGCTTAACCTTGGAGATAAATAGTAACCAAAATTGGCATCAGAATTAGGTTATTTTGAGATGCTTATAGTTCAAGTATATACAGTTCCACATCATTTTTGTGTCTCACGGCACAATCAGTTCCAGCACTACACATGACAGGGAGCATTAGTATTCCTTTTCCTTTTGTCAGGATTGAAATACATTGTTGTCAACTTAAGCTTTCAAGATCAACTGTAATACTAATATGCTTTCTATGGATGCAATCACTATGTTCAGACCAAGTGTAAATACTAAGGTAAAAAAGTACATATACCTCTCATCCTTCTGCTGCATCATTTTCATTGTAGCACTTGCAATCAATGTAGATATCCATTTATTCACTACAAGAAAAGATATAGAATTTCAATCAGCACAATATATATGTGTGTGTGTGTGTGTATATATTCCCAAGTTCTCAACTTCACACACACAATCTCACAAGTCACAGTACACCCACCCTCCATTTATGGGTAAGGATGATTAATTAAACCACAGTATCAAATACATAACAAGCCTAAGCTCAAATATCCTATTTGAATATGATTGCAAAGGATGCCCAAAGTGATCCATACAACCAACTCTTTACAAATTTATAGCTCTTTACACATTTCTAAGTAACTATTTGTATCACACTTTATTACTTTTTTATGGAAACCTGAATTTGAATTTGCAGAAAATGTCATAAATGTTTGCATCATATTCACATCTTATAATAAATTTAATTAAATAAAATAAAAACTAGAACAAGTATGATCTGCTTTTCTTAAACTCCATGTAAAAAATAGGATACTGAGAGGTACCTGGTATCAATGCGATGGTAATTGCAACACCAGAAACAAATGCAAACTTCACTTGTGTATACAGAAGGAACAAAGCCACCCCAATTTGTAATGGCAAGCTGAAACATTCATGAGAACGGATAAGAAAACCATATGCTGAAGATCGCACCACTGATGCACTTAATGTGAGATGACAGTTAATGCATGAGGATAGAGAGAGAGGTGAGAAACATATGGAGAGTTTTCTCTTATTGTCTTTAAATTTTTCTAGATACTATTATACCCTTAATATATTAGTTTCTTTTTCTTTTTATTTAATGTAAACGAGGGCATAAGTAGAAGTTTGTAAAATGTGGTTGACAAGGTGAGTTCTCTTAAATCACAGTATAGCTTTACACTAAATTCAACATTAGAAACTTCGGAAAGTATGAAATAAACATGTTCTTTGATGCAAAGCAAAACCATTACCTCCACATATCATGGAAACTGTTACACAAGTTGACAGTACGATCAGAATCTACAGCCATGAATGTCTGGATTTCTCCCTCAGTAAATTTTGATCGTTCTGCTAGATTGATACTTAAGCACTGGCAAAAAAGAACAAACTTAAGACACAGCAACGGGAGTTTTTTACAGAAGATCAAATGCCTAATCAGTAAAAGCAGAGGAAAAAAGAAAAACCCACAGATGCATGCACATCAACTTTGCAAGATAACTATTTACTTCCGAG
The DNA here is from genome assembly GCA_024362995.1 of Heteromeles arbutifolia. Classification (NCBI taxonomy): domain Eukaryota; kingdom Viridiplantae; phylum Streptophyta; class Magnoliopsida; order Rosales; family Rosaceae; genus Heteromeles; species Heteromeles arbutifolia. The sequence continues at coordinate 25,158,244 of JANCRC010000012.1, forward strand.
TTGCAATAATCCCAGAGTTCCAATAATACTAGTTGCAATAATCCTTCATCACCAAGACCAGAATAATATAACAAATAAATAAATGAAACCAAAAACTGTATTTTAAATTACTCAAAACTGCAACAGGAAGGCATATATGACATAACCATGGAAAAAGTTTGGAATTTTCAGAAATGTAACATTTCGTAGAAATCCCAAACAAATCCTACATAACAATGTCCTCAGGGTCATCCACAAAAAGATTATGTAATAGACAATACGTTATTTTAAATCGTATGTTACAATAAAATGGATATGGAAAAGATATACCTTCTGATAGATAATAGTAATGATACTAGATCGTAACTTTAACTTCAGTCCTGAAAGATGAAAAGTATATTGCGTATCCAAAACTGATCTGCAAAATTGGCAAATTTCTTCAATAAAGTTCTATTAAATTAAGCATTGTTTTTTACGTTTACGGAAAATTAAGTACAGATTTGATATTATAAAAAATAAAATCGGAAAGGACCAGAAATAAAAGGCTCCTTTGTTGGCGTTCAATCACAAATTTCAGAATATAAAACTTGGAGAGAAAAAAAACAATTTAACAGGAAACAGCATGATGTTTATCGCTTTGTTGGCATATAGCCCCAAAGGACAAAATAGGCATTCAATAATAGCTGACCGTGCGCAACCTAAGCTTTAAAGAAATATACCAACACTCTCTTGGACCCACAACAATAATGAAAAAATAAATAAAACCAGCCTCATCCATAGATGGACAAATAATGGTATCCCATATGTTAAAATGACCCTTCTAGTTACCCATGTTTAAAACAGAAACTGGATGTACCACACTTAGTGTGGCCAATGGTTGTGAAATGCATTAACTGAGATAGACTTACTTGACAAACCTAAATAAAAGAATCGTAATGAATGTGTTTCTTTAGATTCAGAGGGCACGCAACAGATAGATATTTAAATGTAAAAAGTAACTGTAACAATGCTTAAAAATGAGAGACAAAAGAAGGGGGTGGAGATGGGGTAGAGAGGATGAGAGAAGACCATCTGATAAAAATAGGGGGGCAACAAAACAATATTAATATTGTCATTACAGTTCAACAATCAGAATAGTTACTTCAAAATAGATACGAGGCCCAAGCATATTGCAAGAACATAGCCATCAATATTCTTCGAACCTGGCAAAAGAAACAGAACAGTGACAAATTTCGTGAGTAGGCCATTAGTAATTTCAAAAGGAAACAATAAGGCCATCACATCCTAGCTTAAATGATAATTCCATGAACTAGGAAATAAAATTGAATGTAAAAATCAAGAACTGCATTTGATAAGATGTGTGGTGACAGAAAGGTCATCAAATGATAAATTAGATGGTGGCACTCTTAGAGGTCTCCTTTTGCCTTTTTTAACAAATTGAGGCCTTTTATTACTATGTTGGATAACAGATAAATTGTTACTACCGCTTTTGCTGATTTTGAGAACTAGTAGTTTTGCAGAAGATTATAATTAGTACGATTATAGAAACAGATGTAAGCGCTCTACAGATGCTCTGGACCCTACTAGGGAGTAGCTCCTAGTCCTACACAATGGAACTGGCACTAAAGACAAACAAGGAATACTCATAAAATCCATTGTAGCACCCCAACCTAAAATACTGTGATTTGGATAAGTGATAGGTTGATCTACCACATTTAAATAAGCAAGACTAGTTTTTTGTAGTACTGTGAAAATCCACTACACCTACAAAGTATTTTCCAGAAAGAAAAAATAAATAAACCAATGAAGTGATGGCATCAATGACAATGTTTTCCGTGACAAAAAGGAAACCATCAGTTTCTACTAAACCTTGTTGAAGGAAGTGAATCAGTTTATTGAGAAGGAGTGGTCCCGCAAAACCAACAGAGTCATTAAGTACCTGAAAAAGTTAAATTGTCATTTTTGTCTCCCAATTTATAGTTAAGTTTTTAAATTATCTTTGCTATACGGACTAAATAACGAAATTTTTCTTAAGCTCAGCCAAAACAAACAATAAATTAAAGTCGTTGGCGAATTAGAAAAAAAAATTCACAATTTTAAGTTTTATATGAAGACACTTCAAGGGCTCAATTAAAGGGAAAACAAAACCTCATATATCCACTCATCATTCTCTAATTAATTCTTTAAATTTGAAACTCCTTTGATGTTCTTCTCTCATTACAAGTGAGTAGGGTTTTTTGTTTATAAAGTCTAGTGTTTGAAGTGTTTTTCTCTCAGGCATAATGATATCAAGGGCTTATATGTGAAAAGCCATAAAATCTTAGATAGGAAACCGTAATTTATTAATAATCAATTTAGCGACCAGAAGGCTACATGCAGAAGAACTGATCCTATCAAAAATTGATGTATCCTATCAACCTATACCCGAATTCAGACATTCCTGCAAACCATATTCCAAAGAGAATTGTCAAATTTAAGAAGTTCCACTGACATACTTCTATCCCCTGGTAAAAACAAATTTATCAAGAAAAAACGAATTGGAGTTCTAATGTTCGTGAAAACTGAGTATATAGTACATACTACATAGAACTGGAGGAGTTAATACTTTGATAAATTCTCATTTCCAATAGAACTCAAAATTCCCACAGGACTCATGCCATGGGAACTTTGTGAAGCATATAAGTCGTACACTGAGAAAATGATTATACTGTTCAAATGGCTCCCCAATATGCTTTTACAATGCAAGTCTTCTGTTTCAATTCCTTATTCATATCATAAGAACCAATTTCCAGAAACCCTGTAATTTAACTGCAGACATTATGTGGTTTTGGATGCAAACTTTTAATTTTCACCATCACTTATACTGTTAAACAAAAGTATGAAGGAGAAATAAGTAAGAAAATGATTGTACAAGTGACAAGCTGTGAAGGCACAGTTACAAAGAAAATAGCTTATTACTATTGTTCTATCCCATTTGTTTTATTACACTGCATTCTCTCTATATAACGCTAAAGAAAAATTAAGATGAACTTAAAGAAGCAGCATATTCTTTAACAGAATTATTTCTAAAATTCATTTGTTTCTACATTTAATAATACTTTGAACTTTGAAGTACATAGTACGAAAACCATTAGCAGAACATAAGTACCTTCAACAAGCCCAAACGAATGTATGGCCATCCATATGCACAACATATTGCCCTAAACAGTGATGGATCAGGGGAACTGCTCTGTTGGGATTGCCAACAGCCAAACAATGTATCATGACAGGAACAGGGATTCATATCAGAAGGAAGGTGAAGCAAATCCTCAAAATCAAGCTGCTTTGTGACACCATGATTCATCACAGAAGTGATAGATCTAAATGTCAAAAGATCGAAATAGCCCTGAGTGTTTCCCTTTGACAATCAGTACAAGATTGTAAGTATGAGCTAACCAACTTTATAGGAAAAGAAGATTAATAACAAACAGCATAGAAGAGGAGGTATCCCTTTCTCAACGGTTACAAATTAAACATTAAACAGCTATCAACTCATAGAAGTAAGCATTAATCAAGATTCAAGAATACATATACTTAAGGAATTAGTGCTTGGAACATGTCAGCATCTACATTTGTACTTAACTGTAATGTAAAGTGGAACATGACAGCACCGTAGGAAGCCAAAGGGTAAAATCAGATCCTTACATTTGCAGACTAAGTCAAGAAAGTTATGGAATATAAGGGATAACATTAGGGGGTGGGGGTGGGGGGGGAACCTTTCTGAAATGCCTAAAGATCACCATAAAGATGACTTATAAAATATACAAAAGAAAATCATATTATAACAGACATACAAATTCCCAATTCTCATGAATTTCCAAGATGATTTTTCAATAAGAAACACAGAACTTGTTAATAAAAATGGAAGAAATCCAGAGGTAGGATGACGAAAAACCCACAAGAGATAAAGACAATATTTCATGTTTAGAAAAATACGACGAAGCATATAAAAGTTTCCAGAAAAGATGTAGTGTTACTAGTATCTTTTTTTCAGTAACAGTAGTCTTACTAGTATCTCTTACACACCACTTGTTAGTTGCAGAGTAAAATTACCAAACAATAAAAGGATGGTACTATCACACAATTATATGTAATTGCACAGGAAAAGTAGCATGACAGCATGTAACTTACAGAATCATTAAGGCTGCCTTCCTCAACATCTGTGTCAGCAGAAAGTAGTGAATCTTCAAGTGTACTGCAATATATGCAAGCAGGCAGGACAATTAAAGGGTTGGGGTTTGGATAGGTCAAGGAAATTTGACAGGGATGGAAAGTTAAATCTAGATGAACACATTATCAGTAAACATCCTAGTGATTTGTGAAATAACATGCCCATTGCAATCTAGATTGAATTTAGAATATGGCATATTTGTAATTATAACTTTTCAGACATTATATGGGTTCTCTAGATGGCAGTGTGAACACGAATTTCTTGCGAACGAACGAGACAAGAACACGTGTACAAAGAATACGTGTAGTAATGAAGTTGTAGGGTTACAATCTCTATTAACTTGAATCCTCTGATTCGATCTTCATATGGTGTAGATCTGTGGATGTACTGTTGATCCAAAGGGCCGCCGGGGCTTGATCTTATGATAAACAGTTGTGTAGATTTGTTGATGTTGTTGATCCAAAGGGCTTTCAGGGCTTGATCTTAAAATGAACAATGGTGTAGATTTGGCTTCACGTTGTTGATCCAAGAAGGCCGTCGAGGCTTGATCTTTGGATGAACAGTTGTGTAGATTTGTTGATGTTGTTGATCCAAAGGGCCTTCAGGGCTTGATCTAAGGATGAACGGATGCTTTCTTCAAGGGCCGTTGGGCTTGATCTTGGGAATTTGGGAGGTTAGATGTTTGAAAGCTTTAGAGTTTCAAAGCTTCAAGGATTTGGGGAATTCTCTTCCAATTTGGGAGTAGAGAAATGTATTTGTGATGTCCTTGATGCTTGATTCCTTGATGGAGAAGCCTATTTATAGGCTTTGAGAATGAATCACCACCACAAAATTTTCCCACCCAAGCACCATTACCTAATTTTCCCACTTAATGCAATATTGAAATTGAAGTGGTCTAACATATGGCCTAATTTCCCACTTAATGCAATATTGAAATTGAAGTGGTCTAATTTATGGCCTAATTTCCCACTTAATATCATTTTAAACTTGAAGTGGTCTAACTTTGTCATTGCTCAAATGAGAAAAATTTGCTTTGATCCGTAATGGATTGAAGTGTGCTTGCCTTGTCATTGCCCAAATGAGAAAAACTTGCTTTGATCCATAATGGATTGAAATGTGCTTGCCTTGTCATTGCCCAAAATGAGAAGAAAACTTGTTTTGATCCATAATGGATTGAAGTGTGCTTGCCTTGTCATTGCCCAAAATGAGAAGAAAAACTTGTTTAATCCTTCAAGGGTATTTCTTCCTATTTTGTTGAGTCACACACCATGTGTACAATTTGTACGACACGTGGCGTATGCCATGTATGCCCTGACACATCAAAAATTTTAATGCGTTGGTTAACATTTGTTTCACCGAAATTTCGATGTCTACAGGCAGTGTATTCGAAGATTGCAGAGCGGCAGATGTGGAAGAGTTGTGAGGTGCAGTATTTTTTGGATCATCTCTTTGAGCTTCTGTTTCTAATGTCTTAATGGGCACTAATGTGTGTGTCATCTTGTTAGACTCAAAGGCAGCTATCAGTTACTTTTTTTTTCTTTCTTTCTTTCTAGTTTTGAGGAGATCTATTTCAGTTTTCTTTAGTTTGATATGTACTATAGACCATGGAATTGTTGTCCACTACTTGAACGGTTTGATTTTATGCAATTATGGTTAATAAAAGTATTTTCTTTTTTAAAAACAATAAATTAGGGTAATCGAAATGTGTAGAGAGAGAGAGAGAGAGCGAGAGAAAGAGAGAGTTAGAGACACCTCAATGAAAGGAAACTTGCAAGTTTTACTTTCCAATACGCACTAGGTCATACCCTGGGTTGCATTGATGAGTTACTTTTTACAAGGCCTAAACCCTATAATTTCAACTCCACTGGGTTGAACTATGGAGCATTGGGCTATATACCCATTGTCTTCTCCAAGGTTAGCATCACTTATGTAATTCAGCCAGTATACTATGAATTGCACACAACATTTTCCATGCAACTGTTATCAGAAAGAAAGGGATTAAAAAAAAGAGTTAAGTAGCTGACACCTTCTCTTGTAAGATGCCCTCTTTATTCTGATAATGTTAATCGATATACCAAAGATCGTGTCCATTGTAACAGTAACACATAATAAGACCTGTCAGAAAAAAAAAAAAACCTATAAATTATTAATTCCATTTCCTAAAGAATACTAATCCGACACCATTTCTAGAACCCAAGTATAAAATCAACCCCATATAGAAGAACAATCATAACCACTATTCAATTTCTATGGAACTTTATGAGAACTAGTCCCATAATTAGAATAAAAATGCCAAGTTGATTAACCAACCTTTCTTATCAACTTAATCTTAAGTGGTAAAACCTTGGTGAGTTGGGTAGATGATATATTCAAATTACCAATTGAAAAAAATACCGGAAAATTTTCAAGACCAATTCCTTTATATAATCTCTTCTTTAAGGAATTAACTAGCTTTTTATATCCCACCATGGACTGTAATTATAGTAACAGAACAACCACATTGGCCAACACAAAATGGTAATAATAAACTCCTAGAAAACAAATGTACCTTGAATGGAGGATATGCTGTGAGCAAATGAAGTACTCCCAGAAGAAGTTTTATAATCCACCAGAAACACAAGATCCGGTTGCAGAAAATTTGACAACCGTTGAAATACTTTGCGAACAGTATGATAAGTGTCTGCGTATTTTTTAACAATCAATAACTTAGTGAAAAGATGACAAATGATAATGCATTTTTACATGTTACTACAATAAAAAAGAATTCAACAAGAAACCAAATAAATAAATAAATCCTTACCCATGATGCAAATTGAGAACATCTGAAAAACCATTCATGATGTGCGACAAAGATGCCATGAAGTGCTTTCTTCAACAATAATGCACTGTCTAAAAATGATATGCATACTCCAATGGCAGGAAGAAAGAGCAAGAAAAGCTTTTCCATGAAGTTCATCTGAGTAAAGTTTGTAAAAGCCATCAGTATACGTGGGGAGGCTACTCAAAAGAAACATAAAAGCATTGATAACACCATAACACCAATAAACATTAGGTTCAGAACTGACTATGAAAAAAATGCAATAAGTGCACTTTTAATTATCCTTGTTGAGCGTAGCTTTGTGCGTGTGTGTCTGAATGTTATAGAATTCAAGGAAAACCTCCAAATAATAACCTTAAAATCAGGCAGTGCCATGCTATAAATTGGAGACCCTTATGGTAATTGCCTTTCCTTAATTTCTTTCCTTTCACTACATTTTCTTGTGAGCAGAAAAAGAATTGAAACTTTAAGGCAGTGTTCTATAGCAATGCACGTAACACCATCATTCCTTTGTATTCTCAATAACCAAGAACAGCATGTGTAATATAAAACCCACCCTCCAACTTCTTCTGCCAGTCCGTTGCGTTATTCCGAGCCCAACTATCATACAAACAGTCACTGCATTTGCACCAAAACCTAAAACAGTAGAGACTGTCAAGGTCAAACAGTTAATAGTTGAATTAACAGTTTCTTTCTCTTCATATGGAAAAGAAATTCACACTACACACAAAAACCCAAAAGGATATGTGTTTCCGAAACACTTGGAAACTCCATTGACATCCCATACCTGCAGAACATGGCAGCAATTTACAATCAAAATTCAGTTAATTTCACCACTGTAAGAACTGAATTGCACTTCTCCACAAAAATTTCTAGGATTTCGAAAACCCAATCCGCCATTAGTTCTTGGCGCCAAACAGAGAAGACAGAATGAACAGGTAATTAGAAACATCAGCAGCAACAGAAACAGAGACCATTATTGTGTTCATTTATATTCCACAGTATTTTCTTACCTTCCAAACAGAGGACTGCGAAACGGAAAGAAAAGAAAAAAATATATATGCAACTTTACTAAATTCCAAGGTGATAGGGAAAACAAATACGAAAGAAAGAAAAGAAAAAAGAGGAAAATGAAGAGAGAGCGCGTACGGATGGAGAATTAGGGCAAATCAGGTTCATGAAATCCTCCATTTTCTGGATTACAACGTTTCGTTTGCAGGGAAAAGGAGTGAGCGAACGGTTTCTTCAAGGCGAAAAGCTGCAGAAGCTCACCGCTCAAATTCTTGCTTTTTAGGCTTTTTTATTTGACTTAATTTGAGCTCAAACATTCTTCATGAAAATTTCACACCTTGGAGGCGTGGGGCCACAGGCCATGAGAGATAAAAGAGAAGAGAACTTGTGATTTTTTGGTGGTCATTTCTCACTCAAAAAACAACAACCAAGCTTTATTCTAATAAGTACGTTCCGTTGTATGAATTTAGAGCATTATTGAGCTCGATTTTTGTAACAAGTTTTCCGTTAGCTTCAAGTACTTTATATATTTTCTTATTGTCTCTTTTAGAGTCTTCCTAACTTATCCTCTACTCATTTTGCCATTAGTCTCCATATCATAGTCTCATCTTCTAATTGAAGTATATGTAGGTCTTCCGTTCATTTGTTCAAATCATCTTAACCGATTTTCTCTCATCTTAACATCAACTGCGGTCATCCCTACTTTACCTCAAATATCCTCGTTCTTAATTATATTCTTTCTCGTGTGCCCACACATAAAGCATACTCATATCCGTTACACTCATTTTTTGCACACGTTGCTTTTGACCGCCCAACATTTTGTGCCATAAAACATCATTGGTGACACGCCCGAGCATGATATTCTCCAAACACCACATGCTGGCTGATGAGTCAATATTATATTATATATTTTACCCTATTCTTAGTATAATTTGATAATTATTTTGGTAGAATTTTGATACTTTGCTTTATATTTTCAATGTAAGACCACTATTCTAAAAATCCCCCCTAGTGCGGCCTAGGCGCTAGGTGGCTGGCCATAGCTTCGATTAATGCCTAGACGTTTGAAAATTAAGAAAGGGCGCCTAGACCTGCTGAGGCGCCCGCCTAGCCCACCCAGACCCGCCTAGGTTGCGACTCATTTCTTATTGATGACACATTATTTAGTTTGCAATTTTAGTCTATAAATTTAGTCTCCTTAGCATTACTCTTAAAATGAGCACATATTATATGTTTGTTCCCATGTTTTCATTATGTTCCAATACTGCATAATATATATGTCATTCTATTTTGTAGTTTATGATGAAATTATATATATTTTATAAATTGACACTTATTTACACGAAATATAATAGATTTACTTAAATCCGCCTAGGCGCCCGCCTAGACCCTACCTAGCTGCCTAGGCGCTAGGCCCCAGCTCGCCGCCCGACTAGCGCCTAGCTTCTTTTAGAACCTTGTGTAAGACATTCAACTTCCTCTGGAGCAAAACGTGACCAAACAGATGAATTTTGGAGTGATTCAAATTGGAAGACATTCGTGTGTCTCTTGGATTGTTCGTATCAAAATTTGGAATTTTTCTACCAAGCGGTTATTTTATGGCAATTTAATAAAGAAACAGTGCACGTTGCTGAAAAGTGACATTTCTAGGCTTAAACTGCGTTGTTGGAGCCCAAGATGACCTCAAATGGGTTTGTGGCCTTCTGAAGAAGTGTTCAAAATAGTCCAAACTTTAAATCTAGCTATTTTGGGCCAGTTTTGGAGCTGATTTGGGTCCAAAACGCGGCTATGCAGATTTCTAGGTGAATTTACCAAGTTAATTTAGAATTATGTTTCCTATTTTATTTCAATTTATTAGGTTTCCTAGTCTTATTCTAAGACCTTTTACTAGGAGGATTTTATTTAAAGTAGTATAAATAAGCCTTTTTGGCCAGCCCTAGGGTTGGAACGTATGCAAGATTCGAGAAGAAGGATTTGGCTAAACCTTAGAGATTTTCAGACTTTATTCTACAAGGTGTTTTCATTCTTTTTCTAGTTTAATATAATTCTTTTGATTTTAATTATGAGTACGCGTAACTAATTTTCTTATGAATATGTAGTTTTTATTTAATTGCTTATGATATTACACATGCATACTTTGAATTATTAATTACTGTGCTTTAAACTGTCTTTGTCTCTTAATGATTCGCGACCATTAGGATGTTTAGATAAGTAATTGGATGCAATTCAGTCGGAATGCCACCGGGGAATTGAGTATTGCTTCTTGTGATTGATAGTTGTAATTTCACCTAGGGCGAATGCAACATCTTAGGGGTTGCATAAAGCGTAATGAGTCATGCATGTTTATATTTGATCTGAATGCCACAAATGGATTGCATGTTTGATATACGTTCTAGCTTGAATGCCACAAGTAGAATATGCATAAGGAAAATTGTAATACCCTAAAAATTTAAATATATGAATATGTGGAGAAAAAATCGAAAATAAATCAATTCATGGTTATGAAAATTTAATTGAGAAATTTAAAAATTTTGTCGCTAGAAATTATTATAATTTACGTATCTGTATTATTGAGATTTTATATTATTTTTCGAGAATTTGTATTAATTTAGTTGAATTTAGATTTTAATTAAACTAGTTACGAAGAGTGAAGTTTGGAAATTAATTATTTAAAATTCGTAGATCATTCGAGGTCGCAATTTATATTTTCGAATAGAGCTCAATCTCACGATCGCGTAGGCGCAAACCGTTCATGAACCGTAGTTATAACAAAAGAGTTATTAACGTTTAAAGTTAAGGACATTTTTGTAATTTTGGCTTGAACTAGAAGGCTCCAGATTTCTGAAGCCATTATTTGTGATGCCACGTGTGTGGATGTAATGAAAAGGAAATGAGAGTAAAGAAGGGAGGCGAACGAATCAGAGAATGAGGGGGAGTGAACGAATGAGGGAAGAAGGAAATGAGGGAAATGAGGGAAGAGAGAAGGAGGGGGAAACCAGCCGGACCTGTGACCCGGTTACACCTTTCGACCCGACCCGGCCATATTTTCTGATCCCGGCCACCGTTGACGACAGGACTGGTGCCAAAATAATACATACTTTGAACCTAGTCCTTCTCTCTATCCATTCCACCCCAAAATTTATGAAAATTGCTTTGAATTTGGTGAAACCCACATCGGTGGGTGGGAGGATCCTTTGTCTTCAATCCGCCATTTTGGAAACGAATTCGTTTGATCTCCACCACCATTGGACTTCCCTTCAACCCAGGAACAAAGCTCAAACCACCTTGGGGGCGGCGGAGCACCAGAAGTGATGGATTGAAACAACCTATTTTTAGGGTTTTCCTGTGGTTCGAGGGCAATTTAAAGTGTTTCCCGGCCAAATTGGACTTGGCCACAGGTATGAAAATTGATCCCCTCACTGAGGTCTACTTGCCTGTTAAATTTGGTAATTTTTAGACATAGTTAAATTTTCCGGTGAGTCAGAGCGGTCGGCTGCCACCCGCAACGGCGCGTGGCCAGTGAGCCAACACTGTTTTTTTTTAATGTGAATCTTGATATTCCAATTACATATTTGGTATCCATTTGATGTGTTTCGATTATTGACACGAATGTTGGATACTTTGGTTAATAGAATAATTTCGGAAATGAATTTCAAAGAAAATATGAACTACGATTGGCTTGATCCCTCTGAAGGGTACGTAGGCAGTCTAACGAGAAGTTAGATGCAGCCATAAAATAAACGAGATTAAATAATCGAAAATCAATCTTTTGTTGAGAAGTTGTTTTAATAGAAGAAATTCGTGAATAATTATTAAAATTAATCTTATGTTTTGGTAATTAAATTTTGGTTATAGATTTTGCGAGTGATTCATAAATTTAGATAAAGAATTATGATTTATGGTAGTTAAATAAACAAGAGTTTAATTTGGCCTATCACTGCAATTATTTTCCGAAATAAAAATTTTCGGGCCGGTGCGTTACAAATGGTATCAGAGCAAATGATCCAACTTTACAATATGCAATATTATTGAGTTGTGGTTGTGAATTATGACTTGCATTAATCTTGCATTATTTTATAAGTTCTATGAATGTGAAAGAATTTATTTGAAGATGAGCACTCGATTAAGTATCAGATTAAGTTAAGATGATTGTGAAATTGTGACAAGTAGGTGGAAAAGTTGTATTATACATGTGCAAGTGAGAAATGTTGAATTGGGTGAAAAAGGTCCGTGGATGTTGAATTGGGCGGAAAAAGGCTCGTGGATGTCGATTTGGGCGAGATGGCCCGTGGAATGAGAGGAATGTTTGGTTTGGCGAAAAGAGCCCGTGGATATTGATTTGGGCAAAAAGGCCCAAGGATGTGTGATTGGGCAAAGTGGCCCGTGAACGATGAATTAGGCGAAATGACCCGTGAATGTGAAGAAATGGATGAGTGGGCACAAAGACCCAATGTATTCGGGGAGAAGCTCCATGTGTGGGCTGTGAGAATGAATTATTGAAGTGATAAAAATGTGTGATGTGTATTGGCCAGGTATATTACGACCTTTTCCAGTCTACTAGTTACTGATTGGGATGAAAGAAAAAGGTGATGAAATCGTTGTTTTGTCAATGATAATCATGGCTAGAAATTTTAAAATCTTTTGGCCAATTATAATTGTGGTTGGAAATTTAGTATTTTTTAAAGGTATGATGGTTTATCGAATGGGAATGAAATTATAAACTGTGGTGATGGTTTGACCATTATAATTGGAATGGTGAAAAGACCATGAAGAATATATATATATATATATATATATATATATATATATATATATATTTTATTATTTTTTTTTTCATCTATTATTGGTGGAAATGAATGAAAATATGGAATGAGTTTTTGAGTTCGATTAATATAAACGTTTCCCCAGTTGAGTTTTTACGTTTGATGAAAATAATTGATGGGGAAAGTTTATAATTACCAATTCAATTGGTTTGGTTGCCATAATTATGAGTTGTCATTGTTGGATTTGATATTGTGAACAAAATTGTTGACGAGCACGTATTCTCGTGGTTATGTGATTAATAAGGTTTAATTTTGTTGGCCAATAGAGTCGTAATATATTTAAATTTCTCTTCCTTGGTTGATGAAATGTGAATAGTACTATGGAAGTGCGAGTCCCTCATTTATTCGATATGTGGCTGCACATTGAAGCAACTTAAAAGAGAACCACTTGAAAGAAAGATTTGAAAAAAACAAAAAAAAAAGAAAAAAAGAAGAAGATCAGGTTTTTTAAATTTACTATGGGTAATTTAGTTAACTGTGGAAATGAAGGAAATCATAGAATGAGACTTTGATTTCGTTCCATGGTAATAGTATTGCGGATCTTTATTTCAATATATAGTGCTGAGTAATTATGTTTGAAATTTGATTTGTCAATTCTAATGGTTTGGTTTGAAATTTTGAAATTTACTTTGCCACTGATGAATATGGCTTGAAATTATGATATTTAATTGGCCGAAGATAGCTATGATTGAATTTATGATATTTGTTTTTGCCAATAATGAGTATGGAAATTTTTTTTTGATGTTTGGTATCACCCGTGAGTGTGGTTATAAACTTTGAGGTAGAATCGTTGTAACGGCGATGTATAGCCAGTGATGGTACGTGGTTTACCAATGATTATGGTTATTATGTTAGTATTTATCTAGCCAAAGGGTAGACGGAGTTTAATATCTAGCATTATTTAGCCAAGGGTAAAGGTGGCTTGACATTCTAATATGTATTTAGTCAATGAGGATTATGGCTTGATGTTTGACATTATTTTTGCCAATGTGTATGGCTAGAAATTCTAATAATTATTCTGCCAATGAATGTGGCTGGGAATCTGAGAATGTAGGTGAGAATCACGATTATTATTCGTTGGTTGCTTATTTTTGGAGCCTGAATAACATCGTAGATTGAGATTATGATTTTATTCACCATTAAAGGAATGGTGGGAATAGTTCTAATTCCTTTTCGTAACTCGATGGTTGAAATCTCGGGGACGAGATTTATTTAACGAGGGGTGAATGTAATACCTTGAAAATTTAAATATATGAATATGTGGAGAAAAAATAAAAAATAAATCGATTTATGGTTATGAAAATTTAATTGAAAATTTTAAAAATTTTGTTACCTGAAATTATTATAATTTACGTATTTGTATTATTGAGATTTTATATTATTTTTCGAGAATTTATATTAATTTATTTGAATTTAGATTTTAATTAAACTAGTTACGTAGAGTGAAGTTTGGAAATTAATTATTTAAAATCTGTAGACCGTTCGAGGTCACAATTATATTTTCGAATAGAGCTCGATCTCACGAACGCGTAGGCGCAAATCGTTAGTGAACCGAAGTTGTAACGAAAGAGTTATTAACGTTTAAAGTTAAGGACATTTTTGTAATTTTGGCTTGAACTAGAATGCTCCAGATTTCTGAAGCCATTATTTGTGATGCCATGTGTGTAGCTGTTGTGGAGCCAAAAATAATCAAGAGGCGACACGTGGATTTTTGGGTGACAATGACAAAATTACCCTCTAGGCACACCGGAATTCCTACGCGTGAGCAGTGGACAGTCATCCCTCAATCAAGGCAAAAATGCCCAAATAGGTATTTATTTATAACCTATTTCATCCATCCCTCATCATATCTTCACCACAAGGTAACCTCTAAATCATTCCTTTTTATTATATTAATTAGCCAATTAATTAGCTAATTAAACATAAATCATGAACCTAACCCACAAATTCATCCATGTGGCCGGTTCTTCCTCTCCCATGGGGGTCGGCCACACCCCTATATAAACCCCCTCATTATCTCCAAAACTGAATTCCAATTCTCTTGCTAAATTCTCTAAACATTTTTCCCTCAAAATTCTAACTTTGGCATTAGAGGTTCTTCGGCCAAAGCCCCCCATTCATCGTGGACGCATAAGGCTCTTGGCCTTGACCTAAGGTGTTATTTGTTTTGTAGGTGCAATTTTGTCCAAGAACAAGAAGGAGGAAATTTGCATCCAAAAATTGGTGCTTTCATTAAGAGTTGAGTCACACACTCGTAGAAAACTCTCACATCTAAGGTTTTTTGTTTATTTGCTTATTTGTAGATTTTTCGTACGTTCTTATTCTTGGAATTTTTATTTCTAAAAATTCTTTGATAAAACGTAAAAGAAAAGTACAATGGCAAGAGATTCGGAAACCTCGACGAACGGAAATTCCAACGTTCAAGGATTAGGACCACGACGATCTACATAACGGTGTGTGGAACGGCACCCCTAGGAGGCACCACCGTGGCAACCACCACGGCGGCCACCATGACGGCCACCACGGCAGCCACCCTCAAAAAGTCCCACGGCACCACAACCACTGCCCAAGCCGTGCCATTCAAGCCCACACGGGCCCAAGCCTAAGGCGAGACGACCTTAGCCACTCAAGCTTGACACGAACCCAACACTTTGCCAAGTCGAGCCCTAGCCTCGCACCCACATGCGCCATACGCCAAGCAGCCTACTCCCGTGGCCCAAGCTGCTCCTGCGGCCCAGGCTGCTCCCGTGGCTTTCCAAGTAGCCCAAATCGGTATTAGTTCCACCGTCCCGGCTTCAAGTTTCTAGGCCTACAATTGAACCAGGGGCATTTTCACCACACTTCTATGCAGATTTGACATTCCCCAATTCGAATCTCGCGCCCAGAGTCTACCACATTTCCATTGCTCAAGGAGATGCATTCATTCCAAGCTCTTCCAATCCGAATGACGAACAACACTTGTCTCGACAAGTTATAGAGTTGACGAACGCCCTCGCACAGCAGATGACCTTGGTGAATCAGCTCTTGCAGCGCAACGAGATGCAACGTGCCCCAGACCAAGTGTCCTGAAGTAGGACAAGGGCAGACGAAGAACCTCTTCAGCAGCGTCCTGGAAAGCAGCCACTCGACCAGCCACGAACCGAGCGTTCCGGCAAAGTAGCGTATACTTTCGTCTTAGCACGCGGATGAGCGTGCACTCTCGATTAGGCCCACAGACGAGCATACACTCACGATTGGGACCACACTCCAATGAACAACATGGACAACCTTCCAGGTGAAGTGTTCATTCGCAGCTAGGCCCGCAAGGAGTATTCTCCACCTCGCATCGGAGTAGGCAGCACGACGGACGGAGAGAAGCAGTCACTTAATCCGGCTCAAGTTCAACCGGCAGCTTACGAATAATTCCCCCATCTGCTATGAACGAATCACATGCACCGCAACCGTGGCATAGACGAGCCAAGTACATAGAAGAGCAGCCTAGACCAGCATGTCACGATTGGGGGCAGCCGAAAGCTCATCTACCCCAATAAAGGCAAATTCAGGAAGAAGTAGAGAGACTCTTGATCGAGCGATTGCACGATTTCAAACGCATCGAGGTCACTGACGAGGCACTACGAAAAGACATGACCAACATAAGCAGGTCACCCTTCACGGACAAGATCGAGCAGGTAGAGCCTCCACGCGAGTTTAGCATGCCACATTTCACATCCTCCAAAGGAGATGGAGACTCGGATAGACACTTGAAGCACTACTGTAGCGCAATGATCCTCTATCGAAACAACGACAATCTCATGTGCAAGATATTCGCTACCACTGTACAAGGCGAGGCACAAGATTGGTTCTACACTCTGTCGCCATAATCCATCCGGAGTTTCAACGAACTTTCTTTGGTTTTCACCAAAGAATATTCATCATATCGCTCGATCAAGAAGAAGTCCAACCACTTGTTCAAACATTAAGAAGAACCCAAAGGGGTCGTTTCGTAACTATGTGAAGAGGTTCAAAGTAGAGAAGACAAAGATAGTCTGATGCAACGACTCGATAGCTAGAGCAGCCTTCCAAAAAGGACTCACAGCAGACCACCCGTTGTTCTAAAAATTGATCATGAAAGAAGATCTAACTCTGGCAGACTCTTTTGCACTAGCAGAGAAACATGCACTTTGGGACGAAGTTCGCCGATGCACACTCAAGGCAAATTTGAGTGATCTTGAATATGAAGTCCTCTACTACTCTGAAGGAGATTCAAGATTTGACTAGCCGAGTAGCTATATCTGAACCAGCAATAAGCTCCACCCTCATACGAAAAGAGCTGGGGGCCCAACTACCTGTATTCCACAGTTTAAAAGTTATCCTCGATGCAGAAACCAGCTACTAGAAATTCAAAAGTTAACTTTGGAAATAATTGTTGCAACCCAGAAACTCAAGTTATACCTTCAGATGCACACAGTCATCCTCATGACGTACTATTCCGACCAATCCAGACACACGATGATAAAGGCACAGACACTTGCGGTGCAAAATTTTTTTGACGAACACAACAACTCAGCTCAAAAGGCATGTTAAGGGTAGACGAACATGAGAAGGGCACTCGAAAGCAAATTTTGTCCTTGTTGCCCCAGAAGATTCTACATAGGAGCAACATATACCGACAAGTTAAGCATCACATTCTGCCGCACTTCACACGGCCCTAGTCGACCCTTGCTCCATAATTCAACTTTCGAGCAGCCTGATATCGGCAGTTAAGCATCTTGTGCTACGTGTAACATGGCCCCAACTCCACGGCTCCCTACTGCGCCTTCACGCTTAGCCTAGGCAATGCAATAGAGCGACCCAATAACGCTCCTAAAGCAGTCGAGCATGCCCTCGCCACGCCTGCTTCGCCTGATAGAGACTTCTGACATTTGCACGTCGACAGCGCATCCAACTACAAAGGTTCGGAAGCTTGTCACCCCAGACGGTTCGACGCTCGAGCAGGCAATTACTCTAGGCTTTAAGGCATCTAACAACGAAGCAGAGTATGAAGCCCTACTAGCCGGCCTCCAAATGGCAAGAGACTTGGAGGTGAGAAAGCTTGCAATTCATTCCTATTCCCAGCTAATCACCAGCTAGACTATTAGGGAGTACACGACAAAAACATCCAAGGATGGGCCAATACTTAGAGAAAGTATGCAAGCAACTTGAGGCATTTCAGACTTACACCCTTACTCAAGTTTCGCGGGCAGACAACGTCCACATGGACGTACTAGCCGGCCTAGGCTCTACCCTCGACCACCAACTTAAACACTCTATCCTGGTGAAATATCTAGATAAGCCAAGCATAGAGGTAGAGCATGAAGCCGAAGTGTCACAGGTTAGTATAACTCCAAACTAGCAAAGTTCTATTACAGACTACCTGGTCAATGGCACACTTCCCACGGAAAGGTTGAAGTCTAGAAAGCTCCAAATAAAGGCAGCACGTTACTACATGTGGAAAGAAATTCTCGCCCGAAGATCCTACACTGAACCACATCTCTACTACTTAGCGTATTCCGATGACCTAAAGGTTCTAAGCTCAGTCTATGAAGGCATTTGTGGAAATCACTCCGGAGGCCGATCCTTAGTGCAGAGGGCTTTTAACACAGACTACTACTGACCTACCATGCATCAAGACACTGAGGAGTTAGTGTAAAAGTGCGACCGCTGCCAAAACTACAAGTCGGTACCAGCACTGCCTGCCAGCGAACTATACCCGCATATGAGTCCTTGGTTGTTCATGCAGTGGGTAATCGACCTGGTAGGGCCAATGCCGCCCACTACTGGGTGCAGATGCATGATGATCGTGGCAACTGATTACTTCACCAAATGGGTAAAAGCAAAGCCCTTGATAACCACGACTTAGACGGATATAAAACGCTTTATATGGAGGAATATCATTTGCCGATTTAGCATCCCTTAATCTATCGTCACCGATAATGGCCCGCAGTTCATGGGCAAAGATCTGGCGAAGTTCTTCCAAAAGTATGGCTTCAAGCAACATATGTCCATGCCGAAATATCCTCAAGGCAATGGGCAGGCCAAAGCATCCAACAAGACGATCCTCGACTGCCTCAAGAAATCCCTTGCCGACAAGAAGGGAAAATGGCCAGACGAACTTCCCAGATGTCTATGGGCATATCGCACCACCAAACGACGAGCCATCGGTTAGACTCTTTTCTCTTTGGCATTTGTTAAGAAGTAATCATTCTTCCCAATGTCATCGTGCCAAGTATCAGCACTATACTGCCAAGCATCGAGCAGAACAGTAAGGAGATAGCCACAAGCTTAGATCTGGCAGAGGAGAAACGCGAGGAGACCATCACCCGTATCGCAGCCAACCCGCAGCAACTCCTCTCCAACTATAACAAAAGGGCAAGATCTGGCAGTTCCAGCCTGAAGATCTAGTCTGCAGAAAAGGCTTCAAAAAGATGGATCCCATTTGGGAAGGTCCATACAAGACCAGCAGAGTAGGTGGCAAGGGTAATTACACCCATGCCACCATGAACAACAAATAGATTGAGAAGTAGTAGAACGCCTACAATATGAGGACGTACCATGTGTGACTTCCCGCTACATCAAAGCTCGAAGACTCAAGCAGCTCGACGGGCACCACCTCACAAGCCGATGACTATCTAGTTGTTATGCAGTTCATACCTTACAGCTAAGTTCTCGTTCGTTTCACTTGTTCTTCAATGAGGAATTTAGAAGTAATCTATAACTTGGCTCGGCTGCATGCTTACAACAACTGATCATTCCTGCACTTCAAAAGAAGACCGCGCCCTTCTTAGGGACTCACCGCAGAAATTACGCCCCCCGAAGGACCAACCATGCTCTTCAGTGCGATAGGGTAAACCAATTCCCCGACACCCACATGGGTCTACTCTCCAAGGTGGGAAGATAAACTTACACTCTGAATATCCATACGTGGATGAGCCGGGCTGCCCTAATATAACTAGATGCACGATGGCTTGTGCTGGGATTCCCAGAAGTAGTCACAATGGTCTTTTTCAAGGCTTAGCTAACTAAAGGATTTTGGGTCTCTTGGTCTAATCCACGGGGAACTGGGCCCTAGAGATGGAGGGGGCACATTACACAGTATGCCCTGTTGACGACTGCCCCAGAACCCTAAAGCTGTTACGGAGTGCACTAAGGTAGCCTACAGTTTCCAGAAGATTGCCTACGGCTTGCCCTTCGAGCAGTAAAGCCACGCTAGACTTATACAATCGCACATTCTTGTGAAAGGTTAAACATGCTAGCGTGCATATACGAAGCTTATCCACTGTTAACATGCTACGTAGTCAATAAGCTTCACCTCTGCCAAGCCCGGAACGACCTACATCAAGTCCTAAAGTGTTGTGATATTTGCTACACAACCTACGAAATTGGAGAAAGCCAAGGTTAACAGCCTAGTGGTTACACGGACTCATCTGCTTCTGTAAGTAAGAAGTTCGGCTGCCGACCCTATGGCTAACAACTTTGCAAAGTTCTACACCAATACCTACGGCTGCATAGGCTATGCGGGCCTGTTTGCTTATAGAAAAGCAAAACACCTGCCACTGGTCTATAAAGTCTAAGGTTAAGGCATGAACTAACAAAGATGGAGAAAAACGAAGGAAGCGAGTTTATTAAATTTTCTAGCAAAATTGATAAACGACTAGCAAAGGCCAAAGAAGTTTAAGCAAAACAAGAGCAACAAGGAAAAAGAAAATCCTAACGGCTACCTAGAAGACTACTCTTCAGCAGCTTGGACATCACACGACTACTCGGCCATCACACCTTCAGTAGCCGTAACGTTCCCAGCAGCAGCACCATTCGGCGATTCACCCTCGGCTGCTCCAGCTTGGGCATCAACCTCTCCGACTACTTCACTAATGGAGGCCTTAAAAGTAAAGGCAAGCAAGCCTTCCGGAGAAATTGAGAAGGTTTCGAAGTCTTCCCAGCAAACTCGAAGTCAGATGGCCTACCAGATAGATGATATACATAACCCAGCTTGTAGAAATTGGCTTGACTCTGACTAAGCGAAGCCTCGAGCCCAGCCAACATGGACGCGCTGCAGCTCATCCACTTATTTCTTCAAACTTTCGTTGATCTTTAGCATATCTTGGAGTTCCAACACTTGGGGTTCAAGCTTATCAATGACCTTCTTGAAGTGGATCACTTAGTTATAAGCAACAATCAACTCTTTATCCTTTGCATAAGCAGCAGAACGAAGCTCAGTAATGGTACGCTCAAGATTTTGAATTTGAGGTATGTAACATTCGATCTCCTTCTCTGCACTTTCATACTTAACTTGGATCGCGTCAACCCTAGTCTTCAAGTCAACGATATCTTAGCAAGATGTCTCAAGCTACAGAGAAGTAAAGGCAGAGATAGACCTCTTTAAAGCGAGGAGCTCAGATTCCAACGTCTTGATCTTCTCGAGAGAAGAATAAGCTTCGGCTACCACACCCATTGCCACATCCTTGGCAGTCTTCGTATCCTTTTGGTCCAGGAGCATAGAATCAGCTGCCAGAATTGCTGTATTTTACATCATGGCAAGTAAGGCAGTCTTCCTATACTCGGTCGTATGTTTCACAAAGAAACTTGGGTAAATAACCTATCTAACGTCATTGAAAAACTTGGCACAACCGTCTATGTCTTCAAGCAAATCCGGTTTAAAAAATGCATAGACCTCAGCAGCCTCCCCAGAAGCAGGCTTAGTGGATTTCTCATAGCTACCCACGTGAGCAGTCTCCTCCTTCTCAGCATGCAAATCAGTCTCAGCAGCAGGGGGAGTGGGCCTTGGTTCCACTTTAGCAGCAGAGTCCACCTTATTGCTCTTCATATAACAAGCCTCTCCAAAGGTGAACCAGACTTAGCTCCCAATGGACATTTTGGAACAGACTTCAGCACTGGGGGCATTATAAAACCTTTACGGTGAGCAATCCTACCAACAATCGTACTAGCCATTCTCGACATGGCAGGCATCATAGGCTCAGATCTAACAGCCTTATTTTTCTTCCTATTGGAAGAAGTCATGTCAATCACAGGCCTCTAAGCAGCAGGCGGACTCTCATGAGTAGCGGAGGAAGTCTTTAGTTTTTTCTTAACCAGCATCTCTTGAGCAGGTGATGAAGATCTCTGTATTCCACCTTCATTCATAGTAGGCTCCACGACAGCGATCAGACGAGCCAATGCATCCGCCTTGATCCTCTTTACATTATCTCAGGAGCAGCCCACATTTCTCTCAGCAAAGAAGACTAAGCAGCAAACGCCGTTCACGATACTCAGCAGGGAAGCTCAACCTATGATAGTTTTTCCCTCATTTTTTCTCTCAGACCAGCAGGCAAGAGACCTGCATGCCCAGCATTCCAGCAGCCCATGAGGTCCACGACCTTCTTATTTCTCTCAATCACCGCCTTAGCCCGTGTCAGCTCCAATAGCCCAAAGGACATGAGGCATGCGACTCGCCTAGCACAGCGCCCTAGCGCCACAATTTGTGGCCCTAGCTGCATAGCTGCCATTGGCTTTAGCCAAATCGAGCAGCCCAAGCAGTGGTCCTTGCCACAACACCTCATCAGCTCATGCCGAGCCAACTCCTGGCCTCTGCTAGCTGACGTGTCGCACCACCCCGACGGTTGCCTTGCGGTAGCACCATCCAATAAGAAGACAAGGAAAATTAAATTTTTTCTTACCTCGGTGCGGCACAGAGAAGACGAAGAAAGCAACGAAAGACAGTCATTTGCACGGGCAAGTGTAGAAGATTGCTAGGGGAGGGGGAACAAATATCTTCTAGCTTTCTCTCTCTTGTAGGGTAAAATAGATTGCTCTCTAAAGTTGATTTAATCATCTACTTAAGGTAGACTTAAATAAACTTTAGAAGTGGTTTATTTCCCTTTCCTAGAAGGATCTAATTTCCTATTAAAGAAGGAATCTACATCAAAACAGGAAATAATTCTATGTTTCCCAAAGCAAGAAAATCTCTACACCTGTTGCCCTTTTCTAAGAGCAGCCTAACAGGTGTGGGGGCATTTGTAGAGCCAAACATAATGAAGAGGTGACACGCGTGGATTTTTGGGTGAAAAAGACAAAATTACCCTTGAGGCACAAAGGAATTCCTACATGCGAGCAGTGGACAATCATCCCTCAATCAAGTCAAAAATGCCCAAATAGGTATTTATTTATAACCTATTTCATCCATCCGTCATCATATCTTCTCCACAAGGTAACCTCTAAATCATTCCTTTTTATTATATTAATTAGCCAATTAATTGATTAATTATTCAATTAATTGATTAATTATTCAATTAATTAGCTAATCAAACATAAATCATGAACCTAACCCACAAATTCATCCATGTGGCCGGTTCTTCCTCTCCCAAGGGGGCCGGCCACACCCCTATATAACCCTATCATTCTCTCCAAAACTGAATTCCAATTCTCTTGCTAAATTCTCTAAATTCTCCAAACACTTTTCCCTTAAAATTCTAACTTTGGCATCGGAGGTTCTTCGGCCAAAGCCCTATTCGTCGTGGGTGCGTGAGGTTCTTGGCCTTGACCTAAGGTGTTATTTGTTTTGTAGGTGCAATTTTCTCGAAGAACAAGGATGAAAAAATTTGCATCCACAGCTGTGATGAAAAGAAAATGAGAGTAAAGAAGGGAGGCGAACAAATTAGAGAAGGATGGGGAGTGAAAAAATGAGGGAAAAAGGAAATGAGGGAAAGGAGGGAAGACAGAAGGAGGGGGAAACCGGCCGGACCCATGACCTGGTTACACCTTTCAACCCAACCCGGCCATATCTTCCGATCCCGGCCACCATTCACAACCGGACGGGTGCCAAAATGATCCATAATTTGAATCTAGTCCTTCCCTCTATCCATTCCACCCCAAAATTAATGAAAATTGGTTTGAATTTGGTGAAACCGGCACTGGTGTGTGCGAGGGTCCTTTGTCTTCAATCTGCCTTTTTTTAAACGAATTCCTGTGATCTCCACCACCATTGGACTTCCCTTAAGCCCAGGAACAAATCCCAAACCACCTTGGGGGCGGCAGAGCACCAGAAGTGATGGATTGAAACAACCCATTTTTAGGGTTTTCGGGTGGTTCGAGGATGATTTGGGGTGTTTCCCGGCCAAATTGGACTTGGCCATAGGTATGAAAATTTCTCCCCTCACTGAGGTTTACTTGCTTGTTAAATTTGGTAATTTTTAGAAATAGTTAAATTTTCCGGCGAGTCGGGACGGCCGATCGCCACCAGTTGCGGCGCATGGCCAGTGAGCCGACACTGTTTTTTTTTTATGTGAATCTTGATATTCCAATTACGTATTTGGTATCCATTTGATGTGTTTTGATTATTGACATGAATGTTGGATACTTCGGTTAATAACATGTGAGAACATTTGAACACATATCCAAACTAATAACATTTTAAAGTAGGCATGCATTAAAAAACAATTATAAAGCCCATGACTTTCAAAGCCTAGTGAATGGTGAACCACAAGACTCTTCAATAACATTAAGGAGAAGAAAGGATTTTGCCACTTGAAGCTCATCCTTGTTTACACAAGGGATTCACCCAAGTGGAGGGCCTTCAAGTCACCTCCTAGCTCCTTACATCTTCCTTGTGATTTTCTTCCTTTTGTCCTTTGCTCCTTGAGGATGTGAGGAAAGGATCTCCAAGAACACCAAAGGTTTAGTGTCTCTAAGCTTCCACACCACGGATAAGGTGTGAAGATGAAATGGATGACTTAGAGGAAGAAAAGAATGCTAGCTATTTTCCCCCTAAGGGGCCGGCCTCTTTAGAGAAAAATAGAGAAAACGTTTCTCTTCATTGCCTCAAGAAAATCCTAGTGAGAGAATGGCTATAAAGTTGCCTTTATCCCACCTCACATGTGAGTGGCAAACTTGCAATTTACCCAAGTTTGCTACCACTCACCCTTGGCCTGTTTTGACTCTGTTTATTGGGCTAATTGCCCATTTTGTTTTAGTTGTCATAAAACTTAAACATAATGGGCCTTGTGGACCAAAAACCTTTTTAGGCCTCGAGACCCAAAACTAACTTAAAAGCCCAATACGAACCTTTCGTATAATTAATTAATCTTGATTAAACCATTTAATTGCTTATCCATCTCATTTATATTTCTTCACTTTCATCATTACTCAGTGTACGATCCATTAGGTTCCAATTAGCGAGGCAGTGGGTGATTGTTACTCTTAACGATCGATTGTGAATTGAAACTACATTTCAATTCTCCCTTTGATGTAGATTAGTGTTTGCTAATCTTCAGGGCTTCCACAAACCATAAGTGACACCTAGCAGTATGTCATGGCTACCTAATCTAAGTAGAAGTGGTTGGAGAACCTATCCAGTTACAATTACAATGCAATACGGTCATTCTCTAATAAAATACTCTTAATGACATTGTTTGAGTGACAGTTTGTTTCATGTCTACCATCCAATGTGATACTTCTCTATATGATTCAATTGAATATGATTTGGAACAAACTTCCTAAGTCATATTCGTATACTTTGGCCAAAGACTCCCAAATCATATCTTAGAGTATTCTCCTTCCACCATGGAAGGTTAGAGATCCCTTGTTGTGCATTCATATGCCTACATGACTAGATAACTTGACCCCAACAATGTCGTGGACACTCTCGATGGAATGCCTTTGACGTGATCAAAGGTTAATGACCTAACCATTATACATCTATGATGCCTCAGGTCAAAGGACCACCTTGCATATTGCAACTTACGAGTTCTTACATGACATGTATGTTCGAACTCTATTTTGATCGTAGTTCAGTGTACTCGATTACCTTTTGAGCACCTATGTGTTTGTCTCAGTGTTCAACACTAAATGACTTGAGGCTAGTCATACTCACGCTTGAGTTAACATAACACAGACTAACCTTAACGGATTGTCAATGCGCAATTGGCAATTTTATGGCTAGGAACGTTTTAGGAATGAACATAGGAGAAAGGTTTCGTTAATGTATTTTACTTAGATCACTTATCTCTTAGATTAAATACATTCCTTGGATTCCCTTATTACTTAAACACATAATACAATAAATAGTGATTAACAATAAGCTTTGCCCTTGATTAAACATATAATAGTTTAACACAATAAGTATTCCAAAAGCTATTACATCAAATGAGTGGCTTTATGGGCATACTTCCAACACACCTGTAGGTAGGACATTCACCGTAGGCAGTATCATTCACCCGTAAGCAAATCATTCGTCCGTAGGAAGGACATATAAGTAACCACTAAATAGGCACATAAAAGCATTAAACATAATCTTTCCAAAGTATAAGTATATATGTATCTCAATGGAGCTCAGTAGCTCAAACATCATATCTTAACTCATGTTCATAGTATATAATCATCCATCATATATACCACAAAGAACGTAAAGTTGATAAAGCATGATAATTCATAAAGCGTGAAACCAATTTACTCATAAATGTTTCATAAAACGTAACCATCAAATCATGCTTTTCATGTATGCATTTCTAATAGTAAAATATGCATTTTAGAAGGAGTTCACTCACCGGTACTTGACCATCGAAGAGCCATGCAAACAAGAGAGGATGGAAATGCCATACACAATTGCACCTAAGCATATAAAGGTACCAATTAATAAAACTATACTAAAACAGTTGAATTTTGGGAAACGGACGTCATAAATGGATTCAGGACGTCCTAAAACATAAGAAGGGATCTCGGGTACCCCCACGCTTCGCCACGAGGCGGCAGTCCTGACGACCATGAGTCGTCGCACATGCTGTTTTGGGGTCGCCGGAAAGTTGGCTGGAAAAGTTGTCGGCCCCATCGTGGATGGCAATGGAGCACAATACCTCTGGTGGAGGCACGTATGCTCCATGCGCAAGCCCATGAGCGGCCTGGGTTCTAGGTTGGTTTCTGGGCTGGGTTGGTGTTTGGGCTTGGGTTATGTAGTTGGGCTTGGCTTCAGTGGGCCGAAGGCCTGTGTTGTAAAGAATGGGTTTGGGCTTGGCCTAGTGGGCTGAAACTCTAGGTTGGGCCGGGTAGCTTAGCCTAAGAATTGGGCTGGATTAGTGTTTCCGAGTCGAGCTTGACCCGATTCCAAGTCGGGTTGTCCATTTTGAGGAAAAAGAAGGCCGGATCTATCCCAGTTCCGTTCAACCCTAAAACCTAACTAAAACCCAACACACAATATACCAAATTGAAGCCCAAGGAACAAGAAAGAAATTTGTACCAATTTCAAGATGTGTGGTGATCGGAGTTAGCCAGAAAAGTGATCTGAACCCACGGGTACTTCGCTGGAAACTAGGGAAATACCCCGAGCTGGTTTTTCGTTGTTTTGAGGTCCAAAATTACACAAATATGATCAGAAGCTAATTATGAGGACCAAAGGGGAATGTTTAGAGTGTTTTCGAGGCTCACCTACGTCGGAGGTGACGGAAACTCGCCGGCATTCATCGAGGGAGAGAAAGAACAATGACACCTTCACTGTGCAGTTTCATGGCGTGAGGTGTGGGGTTTTCGAAACCTCTACGTCTAGTGGTGAGTTCTGAGGTGGTTTTTTGTGTGAGTGCAACTTAAAGAGAAAAGGGAGAGTTACCGAGAAATAGAGTGCTCCGAGAGAGTTTAAGAGAAATGAGAGAAAAGTGAGAGGAGAGAGAGAAATATGTGAGGTCACGGGGAAGGGAGAGGAGAAATGAGAGTGGGCCGGGGAACAAACCAAAAAGAGTAGGCCTCATAAGGCATACAAAATAAGACCTAAAGAGTAACCATTTCAAAATATCTTTCAACCCCACTAAAATTACCAAAATACCATTCGTTCCAAAATTCGTAACATTATTCGAAACGTGTTGTTACAGCTAGTTGTATTGTCGTCCTATAAAGTTTTTCCTTAAGCATTAGTTGCATACGACGATAACACAACATACCTGATGTATCTTTCACTTCATCCATCCAACTTGTATTTTATGATTGAGATCTCCATCTAATTCTCTGTTATTTTTCAAGATAGATCCCAGATAATGAAAACGTTATCTTTTTTGCACTTCCTGATCTTCAGTCTTCACCTTATCTTATTTAGGACTTCATTCTCACTAAACTTACACTATATATACTCTGTCTTTGAACTACTTAGGCGAAGACCTTTAGATTCCAACATTTCCCGCCAAGGGTTAAGCTTCACATTTACTCCCTCCTGTATTTCATCATCAGCACTATATCATTTGCGAAAAGCATACACCAAGGGACATCATCTTAAATCTGTCCCATTAACTCATCCATTACCAAAGCAAAATGGTAAGGACTTAAAATTGAGCCTTGGGTGTAACCATATGCTTTCAATTTGTTCTTCATGAGTTCTTACTGCAATCATTGATCTATCATATATATTCTTTATTGGTTCGATATATGCTACTCGTACTCATTTCTTATTTAGAATCATCCAAAGAATTTCTTTTGGGACCCTATCATACATTTTTTTCCAAATCTATAAAGACCATGTACAAATCCTTCTTCATATCTCTATATCATTTCATTGGTCTTCGTTAGAAATAGATTGCTCCATTGTCGAGCGCTCTAGCATGAACCCAAATTGATTCTCTAAGACCCATGTATTTTGCCTCAATCTACGCTCAATTACCCTCTCTCAATGCTTCAATGTATGGCTCATTAACTTAATACACCTATAGTGCAGAGCTAGCTTAAGGTGACTACAATCAAAGAGATTGGTTGACTTGGAAGAAATCATCTTTGGCATAGTCTTGGTTTCAATTAATTGGGATATTGCTTGCTACAACTACATAGTGATTCAATGTTTGGACATAATATGGGTTTCCAAAACCATCATGAAGACAGTCTTGATGATTTATGTCTAAGACTAAGAATCACAAGATGTAAAAGTTGTGAAGATCCATCCACCATGAATCTAAGCAAGCTACTGGGAGCTATAAACATCTCATGAGAAAAGATCAAATCGTTTGGTTCTCATAGGATGTGAGTGAATCTTTTGTTCACTAGGTTTTCAAAAGATTAGTGGGAGTTACTCATATTCCTAAATTTAAACATATATATATATATATATATGATATATTAATTTTGGAAATGAAAATAAATTCTTCTTCGATAAAGTTATGACTTTAAACATTCAATAATGATAGGATGTAAATGGCAGACATGGTCTATATACTTGAGATCAAAATATAATTGGATTATCTCAATCCCTATTAATAGACAAAAAATGCTCGAAAGTTTCTCAACTAATAAACTTCAAAAGGAAGGACAATTCAAGTTAGACTAGGAAATTGCTCTTCTTAAAGGGAATGTGCCATTTGACTCCCAAAGAAACATAATGCGTAAATAGAATACTTTATGCATACGCATAAAGGTGATTTATGTACTTCATATTGCATGAAAACCATTGATACGAGTTGTACCTAGAATAGCAAATGATAGGTTCCTCAAGTATTTAAGAAATACTAAATGATAGGTTCCTCAATATTGAGGAGATTTAGAGTAACGAATGGAAGTGTAAAATGTATAAGATTATGAATCTAATATCATATCCATCATTGGATATTTCGTTATTGGATTATGAATCTAATGTCATATCAATCATTGGAAATCTTTTTATTATAATTAAAGAGATAATTGGATGGAAACACAAAAAGTAATGACTCTAGTGTGTTATATCATGCATGCAAAAATATATCGCCATATAGAAGCCTACAATAATGTTGTTTGGATGGGAAAGTTCATTTATGAACCCTCCATTTGGTTCCAACTAGAAAGTGTCGCCAATGTACCCACACTAGGACATTAATGGGGCGATAGCTCAAGTCAGGGAATCAAGGTCTCATCAAGATCCAAACATTATTGAGAGATTGAACCACGTGATTAAGAATCATGTATAATGGTGACGTCATTAATCTCAAGTTTGCTTCTCTGGATAATATATAGCTATCCATCTGTTGGAAGTATGCCCACAAAGCCACTCATTTGATGTAATAGCTTTTGGAAGACTTATTGTGTTAAACTATTA
This sequence comes from Heteromeles arbutifolia, assembly GCA_024362995.1. Lineage (NCBI taxonomy): Eukaryota > Viridiplantae > Streptophyta > Magnoliopsida > Rosales > Rosaceae > Heteromeles > Heteromeles arbutifolia. The sequence goes on from JANCRC010000012.1 coordinate 25,188,126, forward strand.
TATGTTTAATGAAGGGCAAAGCTTATTGTTAATCACTATTTATTGTATTATGTGTTTAAGCAATAAGGGAATCTAAGGAATGTATTTAATCGAAAAGAGAAGTCATCTAAGTAAGTTAGATTAATGAGACCTTTCTCTTATGTTCATTCCCTAAACGTTCCTAGCCATAGGATTGCCAATTGGGCATTGACAATCCACTAAGGTTAGTATCTGTTATGTTAACTCAAGCGTGAGTGTGACTAGTCTCAAGTCATTTAGTGTTGGACACTGAGACAAACACATAGGTGCTCAAAATGGTAATCGAGTACACTGAACTATGATAAAAAAAGAGTTCGAACATACATGTCATGTAAGAACTCGTAAGATGTAATATGCAAAGTAGTCATTTCACCTGAGGCATCATAGATGTCTAATGGTTAGGTTCTTGATCTTTGATCATGTCAAAGGCATTCCATCGAGAGTGTCCACGACATTGTTGGGGTCAAGCTATTTATCCATGTAGGTATATGAATGCACAACAAGGGATCTCTAACCTTCCATGGTGGAAGGAGAATACTCTGAGATATGATTCGGGAGTCTTTGGCCAAAGCATACGAATATGACTTAGGAAGTTTGTTCCAAATCATATTCAATTGAATCATATAGAGAAGTATCACATTGGATAGTAGACATGAAACAAACTATCACTCAAACAATGTGATTGAGAGTATTGTATTAAAGAATGATCGCATTGCATTGTAATTTTAATTGGATAGGTTCTCCAACCACTTCTACTTAGCTTGGATAGCCATGACATACTGCTAGCTGTCACTTATGGTCTGTGGAAGCGTTGAAGATTAACAAACACTAATCTTCATCAAAGGGAGAATTGAAATGTAGTTTCAATTCACAATCGATCGTTAAGAGTAACAATCGCCCATTGCCTTGCTAATTGGAGCCTAATGGATCGTACACCGAGTAAGGATGAATGTGAAGATATAAAGGAGATGGACAAGCAATTAAATAGTTTAATTGACAATGGTCAAGATTAATTAATTAGTTAATTAATCTTACGAAAACGTAAGGGGCTTTCAAGTTGGTTTTGGGTTTCGAGGCCCAAAAGGGTTTTGGTCCACAAGGCCCATTGAGTTTAAGTTGTGTGACAACTAAAACTAAATGAAAATTAACCCAAATACAAAGTCAAAACCGGCCATAGGGTGAGTGGTAGCAAACTTGGGTTAATTGCAAGTTTGCCACTCACATGTGAGGTGGTATAAAGGCATCTTTATAGCCCTTCTCTCACTAAGGTTTTCTTGAGGCAAAGAAGAGAAACTTTTTCTCCTTTTTCTCTATAGGGGCTGGCCTTCCTAGGGGAGTTCACTAGCATCCAACTTCCTCTAGGTAATCCATTTCATCTTCACACCATCATCCTTGGTGTGGAGACTTAGAGGTACCAAACTTTTGGTATTTTTGGAGTTCCTTTCCTCACATCCTCAAGGAGCAAATGAGCATCAAAAGGGAAGAAAATCACAAGGAAGATCTAAGGAGCTAGGAGGTGACTTGAAGGCCCTCTACTTGGGTGAATTCCTTATGTAAACAAGGATGAGGTTCAAGGGTAATGAATCTTAAAATCCTTTCTTCTCTTTAATGTTGTTAAAGAGTCTTGTGGTTCACCATTCACTAGGCTTTGAAAGTCATGGGTTTTAGAATTGTTTTTTAATGAATGCCTACTTTAAAGTGTTAATAGTTTGCTTTTGCGTTCAAATGTTCTTACATGTTCTTAGCTAGGACAAATAATTTCCTTCAAGTGGTACTTGATTCAGGCGCTAGTCAACATATATGCAATTCGTTGCAGGGACTAACTGGGAGCAAGACACTGCGCAATGTGGAGATGATTGTGTGAGTTGGGAACGGCACTAAGATCTCTGCAAAAGCAGTAGGCACCTACATGCTTAAACTACCATCTGGGGAAGTCTTGGAACTTAAAAATTGTTTATATTTTCCTTCATGTATAAAGAATTTGATTTCCATCTCTATGCTTTTACGAGATGGGCACTCAGTATTGTTTGACAAAATGAGTTGCACTTTATGCTTGAACGGTCGTATTATCTCTCATGGTAATATGATAGAGGGACTTTTTCACCTAGAGACAAGTAGTGGGATGCACTGTATTGAAAGCGGGAATACCTCAAAACCCGAAAGGGCTAGATAAGAAGTTAACCAAGAAAAGATGTCGCATCTTAAATTTGGACATGTGAACCTTGATAGGATTAGCAAGATGTCGAAAGACGGATATTTTCGCCCATTAGGTAATGACCAAATGGGTACTTGTGAATGTTGCTTGAAAGGGAAGATGACCAAATCTTCATTCATTGGGAAGGTAGAGCGTACCACTGAAATTCTAGGGTTAATCCACACTGACGTATGTGGACTTATGTCTACTACATCGAGAGGAGGTTTCTCTTACTATATGACATTCACCGACGATCACTCTCGGTTTGGCTATGTGTATCTTATGAAGTACAAGTTAGAATCCTTTGAAGAGTTCAAAGAATTCAAGAATGAAGTTGAGAAGCAAACTGGGAAACAGATAAACATCCTAAGATATGATCGAGGTGGAGAGTATCTGAGTTCCTAGATTATCTCAAAGAGTGTGGAATAATATCATAGTGGACTCCACCGGGAACTCCACAACTTAATGGAGTTTCTGAAAGGAGAAATCGAACCTTAATGAACATGGTTCGTTCTATGATGAGTTCCACCGATATACTAGTAACATTCTGGGGATATGCTCTATATGCAGCAGCTTACTTGCTTAATAGAGTACCTTCCAAGTCAGTTTCACAGACGCCCTATGAGATATGGGATGGGAGAAAGCCAAGTCTTAATCATATTAAGATTTGGGGCTGTGAAGCATATGTCAAGAAGCTTGAAGCTACTAAGCTTGAAGCGAGATCAGTTAGGTGCTATTTTGTGGGATATCCTAGAGAAACTATGGGACATGAATTCTACCATCCTGAAGACCAGAAAGTCTTTGTCGCAAGAACTGTTAAGTTTCTAGAGGATGAATTTGTTTTCAAATGAACTACAAGTAAAACGAGGGAAATTAATGAGATTAATGATGAACCACAAACAAGCACTCGACAAGTTGCCAACCCTGTTCTTGAACCCCAAGCTCCACGAAGATCTGAAAGGGTCAGCAAGCCACCACAGAGGTATGGTATGAATGACAACTTTGGAGAATTGCACATTCTAGGTGACAATGACACAAATGAGGACCCTAGAGACTACACTGAAGCAATGTCCGACATTGATTCAAAGAGATGGCAATAGGCCATGAAATCCGAGAAGGATTCCATATATCAAAATAAGGTCTGGACTCTTGTAAACCCTCCAGAAGGTATAGTACTTGTTGGAAACAAATGGGTCTTCAAGAGGAAGATAGGCGTTGATGGGAACGTGGAGATTGATAAGGCTAGACTAGTAGCTAAGGGTTACAGGCAATGAGAATGGATTGACTATGAAGAAACATTATCTCATTTAGCCATGATTAAGTTCATTCAGATTTTGCTTGCTATAGTTGTGTACCATGATTATGAGATATGGCAAATGGACGTGAAGACGACCTTTCTGAATGGCTACCTAGAGGAATAGCTCTATATGACTCAACCCGAAGGTTTCGTGTCCAAGTTTGAAAAGATTAAGGTATGCAAGCCTCAGAGGTCCATTTATGGACTTAAGTAAGCCTTTAAGTAAGCCTCCAGGAGCTGGAACATTCATTTTGACATTGAAATCAAATTGTTTGGCTGTACTCAAAACGAAGATGGCGATTGTGTTTATCAAAAGGTTGTGGGGGATGCAGTTGCATTCCTCGTGTTATATGTAGATGACATATTACTATTCAGGAATGACACTGCAGTGCTTTCTTATGTAAAAGTATGGTTGTCTAAATCCTTCCATATGAAAGATTTGGGAGATGGATCTTATGTATTGGGGACAAAGCTTTATCGTGATAGATCCAAAAAATTACTTGGATTATCCCAATCTATGTACATAGATAAGGTGCTAAGTAGGTGAAGAAAAATTTGTGAAAAACATGTTCATTTGAGCAATATCTATGGCATGCAATTAACAATTAAAGGCAGAATCATGCTTGTATGCACTCAAAACAAAAACATTACCCATGAAATTCAAAGCCTGGTAGTTGAGTGAACCAAGACTGAACTCAAGAACAAAGTGAGTTGAGAAATTTATACCTTTGTTGATTCCTCTTTGCATAAGCAAAGGCTAATCACCCAAGGAGATAGGGCATTCATTCCTTGCTTCTTAGCTCCATTGATTTATTGGAGGAGGATGGTTGAAAGGATTCTCCAAGTTCCCAAAAAAGAGAACCTCTAATTTTCCACACCAAGGAGAGCATTGATGAAGAGATGAGTGACCTAGAGGAAGTAAGATTGCTAGCTAATTTCCTCTAGGGTGGCCGGCCTCTTAGAGAGAAAAGAGAGCTTTGTGTTCTCATCTTTTCTCCAAAAGAAACGTTAAGGATGAAATGGCTATAAAGTTGCCTTTATACCACCTCACAATGGAGTGGTAAACTTGCAATTAAGCCAAGTTCACTACCCCTCTCTATATGGCCGGCCATTAAGGGTTCATTGGGCTTTCAAGCCCTTTGTGTTTTCAAGTTGTCATACAACTTGAGTTAATGGGCTTGACATTCAAATCCCATTGGGCCTTGCGGCCCAAAACTAACCCAAGGTCTATAACGAACATATTGGTTTGATTAATTAACATATTAATTAATCCTAGCCATAAATAATTAAACCATTTAATTATCCTTACTCAACTCCATTGTTTCTTCAATCTCTATCTTACACGGTGTATGATCCATTAGGTTCTTTTTAGCGAGGCAGTGGGCGATTGTTACTCTTAACAATCGATTGTGAATTAAAACATACTTTCAATTCTCCCTTTAGTGATTACTCACCTTTAGGGCTTCCACAAACCATGAGTGACACCTAGCAGTATGTCATGGCTACCCAAGCTAATCAGAAGACATGGAAAACCTATTCAGTTTAGGATTACAATGCAATACGGTCTTTCTCTAATACAATACTCTTGACCACATTATTTGGTTTGATAGTTTATTCATGTCTACTATCCAATGTGATTCATTTACTTATATGATTGCCTTGAATGTGATTTGGAACGACTTCCTAAATCTCATTCATACTCTGGCCAGAGATTCTCAATCATATCATAGAGTATTCTCCCGCAAACGGTATGAAGGTTAGAGATCCCTTGTTGCGCATTCACTTGCCTCCATGGCTAAGTGGCTTAACCCCAACTATGTCGTGGACACCCTCTGACGGAGTATCTTTGACATAGTCAAAGATCAAGGACCTAACCACAAGACTACTATGATGCCTCAGGTCAAATGACTACTTTGCATTATCCCAACCATGAGTTCTCATGTGACATGAGTATGAGAACTCCTTGTTGATCGTGTTTAGTGGACTCATTCCCTATTGAGCACCTGCATGCTTGTCTTGGTGTCAGTCACACCAATGACTCGAGACCAATCATTCTCCCTAAGAGAAGATATAGCACGTACTGATCTTGACTGACTGTTAATGCCCAATTGGCAATCTTATGATCAAGAACATTTAGGATATGTATACGAAAGAGAATGGTCTCATGAATCTAACTTCTTTAGATCACATTCTCCCTATTACATATTCCTTGGACTTATCGTTTAAGCATATAACATTTATATAAGACGGCTTAAAACAATAATCTTTGCCAACAGTATCATCATATGATTGGTTTTAAGGCACATTTCCAACAGTAGGTTCCAATTGGAACAAACTAAGAAAGATCTTCTTCCTGTGAGACAGGGAATTCACCTTTCTAAGTCATTGGGACTGAAAACACCTGAAGAAATACGGCAGATGAGTAGAACTCCTTATGCTTTTGCTATAGGAAGTCTCATGTAAGCCATGATATGCACAAGGCCTGATATCGCTTATGCTGTGAACATTACTAGTCGATATCAATCTAACCCAGGATCAGAACACTGGGCAACTGTCAAGACGATCCTTAAGTACTTAAGAAGAACTAAGGATATGCTCCTCGTTTATGGATGAGCATCAGAGTTATGAGTGGAAGGCTATACTGACTCAGATTTTCAATTTGACGTCGACGATAAAAGTTCCAACTTTGGATATGTATTCAGTCTCAATGGTGGGGCTGTCAACTAGAAGAGTAAGAAACAAGATGTAATTGCTGATTTCACGATAGAGGCAGAATATGATGCTGCAGCTGAAGCTGTCAAAGAAGCGTTCTGGCTGAAGAAGTTCATTACTGAACTTGGAGTGGTTCCAAACATTACATCACCAATAACTTTGTACTGTGACAATAGTGGGGCAATAGCTCAAGCCAAGGAACCCAGGGCTTATCAAAAGAACAAGCATTTTGATAGACGCTTTAACATAACTAGAAGATATGCTGTCAAAGGGAAAGTCAACATCCTCAAGGTTGCCTCAGTTGATAACATAGCAAATCCACTGACGAAGCCAATATCTCATATCCAACTAGACCGCCATATGGAAAGGATGAGTATTAGATACATGGGAAGGTGGCTTTGAGTGCAAGTGGGAGATTGTTGGAAGTATGCCCACAAAGCCACTCATTTGATGTAATAGCTCTTGGAATACTTATTGTGTTAAACTATTATATGTTTAATGAAGGGCAAAGCTTATTGTTAATCACTATTTATTGTATTATGTATTTAAGGAAAAAGGGAATCCAAGGAATGTAATTAATTTAAAAGAGAAGTGATATAAGTAAGTTAGATTAATGAGACCTTTCTCTTTTGTTCATTCCTTGAACGTTCCTAGCCTTAGGATTGCTAATTGGGCAATGACAATCCGCTAAGGTTAGTATGTGTTATGTTAACTCAAGCGTGAGTATGACTAGCCTCAATTCATCTAGTGTTGGACACTGAGACAAACACATTGGTGCTCAAAATGGTAATCGACTACTCTGAAGTACGATAAAAAGAAAGTTCGAACATACATGTCATGTAAGAACTCGTAAGTTGCAATATGCAAAGTAATCATTTGACTTGAGGCATCATAGATGTCTGATGGTTAGGTCCTTGATCTTTGATCATGTCAAAGGCATTCCTTCGAGAGTGTGTTGGAAGTATGCCCACAAAGCCACTCATTTGATGTAATAGCTTTTGGAATACTTATTGTATTAAACTATTATATGTTTAATAAAGGGCAAAGCTTATTGTTAATCACTATTTATTGTATCATGTGTTTAAGCAATAAGGGAATCCAAGGAATGTATTTGATCTAAGAGAGAAGTGATTTAAGTAAGTTAGATTAACGAGACCTTTCTCTTATGTTTATTCCTAAAACGTTCCTAGCCATAGGATTGCCAATTGGGCATTGACAATCTGCTAAGGTTAGTATGTGTTATGTTAACTCAAGTGTGAGTATGACTAGTCTCAAGTCATTTAGTGTTGGACACTGAGACAAACACATAGGTGCTCGAAAGAGTAATCGAGTACACTGAACAACGATCAAAAGAGAGTTCGAGCATACATGTCATGTAAGAGCTCATAAGTTGCAATATGCAAAGTAGTCCTTTGACCTGAGGCATCATTGATGTCTAATGGTTAGGTCCTTGATCTTTGATTATGTCAAAGGCATTCCATTGAATGTGTCCACGGCATTGTTGGGGTCAAGCTATCTAGTCATGTAGGCATGTGAATGCACAACAAGGGATCTCTAGCCTTCCATGGTGGAAGGAGAATACTCTGAGATATGATTCGAGAGTCTTTGGCCAAAGCATACGAATATGACTTAGGAAGTTTGTTCCAAATCATATTCAATTGAATTATATAGAGAAGTATCACATTGGATAGAAGACATGAAACAAACTATCACTCAAACAATGTGATTGAGAGTATTGTATTAGAGAAGGATCGTATTGCATTGTAATTGTAATTGGATAGGTTCTCCAACCACTTCTAATTAGCTTGGGTAGCCATGACATACTGCTAGGTGTCACTCATGTTTTGTGGAAGCCCTGAGGATTAGCAAACACTAATCTTCATCAAAGGGAGAATTGAAATGTAGTTTCAATTCACAATCGATCGTTAAGAGTAACAATCGCCCACTGCCTCACTAATTGGAACCTAATGGATCGTACACCGAGTAAGGATGAAAGTGAAGAAATATAAATGAGATGGATAAGCAATTAAATAGTTTAATTGAGAATGGTCAAGATTAATTAATTAGTTAATTAATTTTACGAAAGGTTCGTATTGGGCTTTTAAGTTGGTTTTGGGTTTCGGGGCCCAAAAGGGTTTTTGGTCCACAAGGCCCATTGAGTTTAGGTTGCGTGACAACTAAAACTAAATGGAAATTAACCCAAAAACAAAGTCAAAAACCGGCCTAGAGTGAAGGGGTATCAAACTTGGGTTAATTGCAAGTTTGCCACTCACATGTGAGGTAGTATAAAATCATCTTTATAGCTTTTACCTCATTAGGGTTTTCTAGAGGCAAAGAAGAGAAACATTTTCTCTCTTTTTCTCCAAAGAGGCCGGCCACTTAGAGAGCTTTTCACTAGCATCAAAATCTCTCTAAGTCATCCATCTTCTCTTCACACTACATCCTTGGTGTGGAGACTTAGAGGTACCAAACCTTTGGTACGTTTTTGGAGATCCTTTCCTCACATCATCAAGGAGCAAAGGAGCATCTAAAGGAGAAGAATCACAAGGAAGATCCAAGGAGCTAGGAGGTGACTTGAAGGCCCTCCACTTGGGTGAATCCCTTGTGCAAACAAGGATGAGCTTCAAGGGTAATGAATCTCAAAATCCTTATTCTCTTTAATGTTGTTAAAGAGTCTTTCACCATTCACTAGGCTTTGAAAGTCATGGGTTTTAGAATTGTTTTTGAATGCATGCCTACTTTAAAGTGTTATTAGTTTGCATATGTGTTCAAATGTTCTCACATGTTCTTAGCTAGGACAAATTTTTCCTTCAAGTGGTATCAAGAGCCTAGGTCTAGTTTATGGTGAATCCTTTTGGGTTTTGTGTTTTTCATGGTTTGTGATTTAAATGTTGTAAATGTTACAAGCTTTGTTCTTGCTTTTGAATATAAATTTTGCTTGAAAATTTAGCATCTCAAATGTTGTAGATGTAGTTCTTTTAAGCATGAATATTGGAACTAAAATTTGGTGCCATGAATGTGGGGAAATTCGGCCAAATCCAAAGGGTGGATTTTTGGGTTCTTGTTTGTCTTGTTAAAATTGTTTTAAAGTGACGTTTGGAACCCCTAAGTACCCTAGGATGTTAACCCTCTTTTATGTAGTGAAAATTTGAGTTTCATTGAGTGAAAACATTCATGGAGCTCTTATGAGTTTTCATGTGTGTTCTTCAATGTTCTTGATGTTGTTACCAAGAACAAAAATGTTTGGAGTTTTGATTCAAAGTGTTTGGTGTTTTTCATAAAGTTTTGGTTTATTTTTGAATGGTGATGGATGATTGGTGATGGATGATTTATGTCTTTATTGTTTGACAAAACATTTTCATACAACCTATACTAATCAACTTTTCCACACCTACCTATCAACTTTTTCAAAACACTTTCAAATTTTGATTTTTTCACCAAAACCTTTTTCCCCCTCCTTTTTCACTTCCAAAACCGGCCACCCTATTAAGTAGGGTATTTTTGGGCCTTTTATGCAATTACATAAAGTTTTGATACTTTTGTGTATTTGTACTTTGGCCCAAAAGTTTACGTTTTACGTAAAGGTCCAAAATCACTAAAGGACAAATTGTTTTGTTCCTTTAATGAAGTTTATGTTATTGTTGAAATTTTTGGGTTCTAGTTGTAATTACATGAAGTTGTGGACTCTTGTGTTTTTACAAAGTGAAGCAATGTGGCCCAATAGTTGTGGTCATTGCATTTTCGGCCCAAAATATGATGAGAACAAAATGGTTTTGTCTCTTTAATGAGAATTGGATTTTCATTTCATTTAGTTCCATTTGAATCAATTCTATGAAACCGAAAACCAATTGTTTAAGTTGTTTTCTTAGTTAATGTGATTGATTAAGAAAAGGATGATTATGAACCAAAGGCCTCGATAATTGAGCTATGTGATTGGCCGCTTTACATTATGAATGTTTGGTTTAAGTAGTTTAGATTTGAATGTAATTTGATTAGTTCAAATGTGTTGTAAAAGGGCATAAGCCCTTCTCTTTATTTCATGTATTCCTTTTTGTTTATATGTATGCAAATTGGAATAGTTGGGTCCAACGCCCAATAGGAAATAACGGTTTAATTAGATTAAACGCGTAACTAAAATCAACAACTACCTACCTTAGACCCAAGGTCCAACACAAGGCTCGTGTTGGATCAAATCAAACGGTTCATAATCATCCTAAGTCCTTTTAATAAGATTAAAATGAAATTGATGTAGCCCAACACTACTCCCTCAACAAAACGAATATTAAGTTGATAAGCGAGAGATGCTTTGAACATCTCTTTGTAGGCCTTCCACCGTGGTGAGCTCCAATCGTTTGTGACTTGTACACCGGCTTCACCCTATCATGGGGAAGTTCAAAGTATATGCTTACATTCAGGAGGAGTTCATATGAACATACATGATGTGGTGAGGTAGGCAACGAGGATGGCCAACATCATATCATTGTGAGGCTATTCTTGAACCCCTACACGAACTAGCATGGTGGGAATAACTTAACTAAGTGCAATGGTGCCAACATCATATCATTGTGAGGCATCATTCTCTAAAGGCCAAACTAGATGGGTAATTACAAGAGTTGTAAATGACTAAAGCGTTATTCTCTCATCATTATTGTTGCTAACCAACATCATATCATTGTGAGGTGGGCTTGGTAATGGTGAGTCTCCCATACCCCACTAAGAGTTCAACATAACTCTCGGATTCTATTGAGGGATGTGGAATTTGCCAAAAATAGTGGGTGGTACTATTTGATTTAAGACCCAATCAAGTAGTTTTAAAATCAACAATCTAATATGATTTATGTTATGTTATGTAGTTAATGACATGCCTAAAATTACACCTACCATTGTACTTGACAAGAATGGCCTTAGGGGCCAACGTTTCCTTACTTGGTTTCATCACATTAAGAATGTCTCAAAGATGAATGACATATCGTATGTGCTTAAGCAATCCCCTCCTCATGTACTTCCTACGAAACTAGCTTCAAAGGAGAAGTGTCAAAATTATGCTAGACACTATGAGGATGACTTACAAGCCAAATGCTTAATCCTCACTTCACTTAGTGAGGAGCTTAAGAAGCTACATGAGCATATGGACACTTTTTGTGCCATGGTTGATAGTTTGCATAAAATGCATGACATTGAGACAAGTAACGTACGATTCTCAAATGTTTGTAGTCTATTAAATGCCAAAATGGCAAAGGGGACATCGGTCCAAAAACATGGACAAAAGATGGAAAGGATCTTTTAAGATCTTGAAAGTTTAGGAACTTCCATCGATGGGAAAATGGCCCAAGACTTTTTCCTTGCATCTCTCTCGGATGATTTCACTAAGTTTATAGTAAACTGTAAAGTGAATAGATTTGATCATACTTTTACCGAGATGATTGACATGTGCTGTAAGTTTGAACAAAGTTTCAAAAAGGACAGTGGGAGTGAGAATGCAATCATAAGGAAAAGGTTGCATAAGAAGAAGGCAAGAAAATCCAAAGGAACATGCTTTCATTGTGGAAAGGATGAACGTTGGAAGAAGAAATACAGGGTGCGCATTGCGAGCCTTATGACACGAACTTTTGAAGGGACTATTTCTGTCATAGAAAGTGCTTTTATAGTGAGCTCCAATTCCTGGATATTTGATTCAGGCGCTAGTCAACATATCTGCACTTCGTTGCAGGGACTAATAGGGAGCAGGACACTGCGCAATGGGGAGATGGTTGTGCGAGTTGGGAACGGCACTAAGATCTCTGCAAAAGCAATTGGCACCTACATGCTTAAACTACCCTCTAGGGAAGTCTTGGAACTCAAAAAATGTTTATATTTTCCTTCATGTATAAAGAATTTGATTTCTATCTCTATGCTTTTACGAGATGGGCACTCAGTATTGTTTGACAAAATGAGTTGCAGTTTATACTTGAACGGTCGTATTATCTCTCATGGTAATATGATAGAGGGACTTTTTCACCTAGAGACAAGTAGTGGGTTGCACTGTATTGAAAGCGGGAATACCTCAAAACCCAAAAGGGCTAGAGAAGAAGTTAACCGAGAAAACATGTGGCATCTTAAACTTGGACATGTGAACCTTGATAAGATTCACAAGATGTCGAAAGACGGATATTTCCGCCCATTAGGTAATGACCAAATGGGTACTTGTGAATGTTGCTTGAAAGGGAAGATGACCAAATCTCCGTTCACTGGGAAGGGAGAGCGTGCCACTGAAATTCTAGGGTTAATCCACACTGACGTATGTGGACCTATGTCTACTACGTCGAGAGGAGGCTTCTCTTTCTATATCACATTCACCGACGATCACTCTCGGTTTGGCTATGTGTATCTTATGAAGTACAAGTCAGAATCCTTTGAAAAGTTCAAAGAATTCAAGAATGAAGTTGAGAAGCAAACTGGTAAGCAGATAAAGATCCTAAGATCAGATCGAGGGGGAGAGTATCTAAGCAACGAGTTCCTAGATTATCTCAAAGAGTGTAGAATAATATCACAGTAGACTCCACCGGGAACTCCACAACTTAATGGAGTTTCTGAAAGGAGAAATCGAACCTTGATGAACATGGTTCGTTCTATGATGAGTTCCGCAGATCTACCAGTAGCATTCTGGGGATATGCTCTATATACAGCAGCTTACTTGCTTAATAGAGTACCTTCCAAGTCAATTTCACATACGCCCTATGAGATATGGCATGGAAGAAAGCCAAGTCTTAATCATATTAAGATTTGGGGTTGTGAAGCATATGTCAAGAAGCTTGAAGCTATTAAGCTTGAAGCGAGATCAGTTAGGTGATATTTTGTGGGATATCCTAGAGAAACTATGGGATATGAGTTCTACCATCCTGACGACCAGAAAGTCTTTGTCGCCAGAACTGCGAAGTTTCTAGAGGACAAATTTGTTCTCAAAGGAACTACAAGTAAAATGATGGAGATTAATGAGATTAATGATGAACCACAAACAAGCACTCGACAAGTTGACAACCCTGTTCCCGAACGCTTAGCTCCACGTAGATCAGAACGGGTCAGCCGGCCACCTCAGAGGTATGGCTTGGATAATGACTTTGGGGAATTGCACCTTCTAGGTGACAATGACACAAAGGAGGATCCTAGAGACTACACTGAAGCAATGTCCGACATTGATTTAAAGAGATGGCAAGAGGCCATGAAATTCGAGATGGATTCCATGTATCAAAATCAGGTTTGGACTCTTGTAGACCCTCAAGAAGGTATAGTACCTGTTGGAAACAAATGGGTATTCAAGAGGATGATAGGCGTTGATGCAAACATGGAGACTTATAAGGCTAGACTAGTAGCCAAAGGTTACAGGCAACGAGAAGGGATTGACTATGAAGAAACTTTCTCTCCTGTAACCATGATTAAGTCAATTCGGATTTTGCTTGCTATAGCTGCGCACCATGATTATGAGATATGGCAAATGGACGTGAAGACGGCCTTTCTGAACGGCTACCTAGAGGAAGAGCTCTATATGACTCAACCCGAAGGTTTCGTGTCCAAGTCTGAAAAGACTAAGGTATGCAAGCTTCAAAGGTCCATTTATAGACTTAAGCAAGCCTCCAGGAGCTGGAATATTCGTTTTGACACAGAAATCAAATCATTTTGTTTTACTCAAAATGAAGACGATAATTGTGTTTATCAAAAGGTCGTTGGGGATGCAGTTGTATTCCTAGTGTTATATGTAGATGATAGATTACTATTCGGGAATGACACTGGAGTACTTTCTTCTGTAAAAGTATGGTTGTCCAAAACCTTCCATATGAAAGATTTGGGAGATGCATCTTATGTATTGGGGATAAAGCTCTATCGTGATAGATCCAGAAAATTAATTGGATTATCCCAATCTATGTACATAGATAAGGTGCTAAGTAGGTTCCAAATGGGACAATCGAAGAAATGTCTTCTTCCTATGAGACATGGAATTCACCTTTCTAAATCCATGGGACCGAAAACTCCTGAAGAAATACGGCAAATGAGTAGGATTCCTTATGCTTCCGCCATAGGGAAGTCTCATGTATGCCATGATATGCACAAGGCCTAATATCGCATATGCTGTGAGCATTACTAGTCGATATCAATCTAACCCAGGATCAGAACACTGGGCAGCTGTCAAGACGGTCCTTAAGTACTTAAGAAGAACTAAGGACATGTTCCTCGTTTATGGAGGAGCAACAGAGTTGCGAGTGGAAGCCTATACAGACGCAGATTTCCAATCTGACGTCGATGATAGAAGTTCCAACTCCGGATATGTGTTCACTCTGAATGGTGGGGCTGTTAGCTGGAAAAGCAAGAAACAAGAAGTAATTGCTGATTCCACGACAGAGGGTGAATATGTCACTGCAGCTGAAGCCGGCAAAGAAGCGTTCTGGATGAAGAAGTTCATTATTGAAGTTGGAGTGGTTCCAACCATTACATCACCAGTAACTTTGTACTGTGATAATAGTGGGGCGATAGCTCAAGCCAAAGAACCAAGGGCTCATCAAAAGAACAAGCATTTTGACAGGCGCTTTAATATCATTAGAAGATATGCTGCCGAGGGGAAAGTCAACATCCTCAAGGTTGCCTCAGCAGATAACGTAGCAGATCCACTGACGAAGCCAATGTCTCAAATCCAACTTGACCGCCATATGGAAAGGATGGGTATTAGATACATGGGAAGGTGGCTTTGAGTGCAAGTGGGAGATTGTTGGAAGTATGCCCACAAAGCCACTTATTTGATGTAATAGCTTTTGGAATACTTGTTGTATTAAACTATTATATGTTTAAAAAAGGGCAAAGCTTATTGTTAATCACTATTTATTGTATCATGTGTTTAAGCAATAAGGGAATCCAAGGAATGTATTTGATCTAAGAGAGAAGTGATTTAAGTAAGTTAGACTAACGAGACCTTTCTCTTATGTTCATTCCTAAAACGTTCCTAGCCATAGGATTGCCAATTGGGCATTGACAATCCGCTAAGGTTAGTATGTGTTATGTTAACTCAAGTGTGAGTATGACTAGTCTCAAGTCATTTAGTGTTGGACATTGAGACAAACACACAGGTGCTCGAAAGAGTAATCAAGTACACTGAACAACGATCAAAAGAGAGTTCGAGCATACATGTCATGTAAGAACTCACAAGTTGCAATATGCAAAGTAGTTCTTTGACCTTAGGCATCATTGATGTCAAATGGTTAGGTCATTGATCTTTGATTATGTCAAAGGCATTCCATTGAATATGTCCACGACATTGTTGGGGTCAAGCTATCTAGTCATGTAGGCATGTGAATGCACAACAAGGGATCTCTAGCCTTTCATGGTGGAAGGAGAATACTCTGAGATATGATTCGAGAGTCTTTGGCCAAAGCATACGAATATGACTTAGGAAGTTTGTTCCAAATCATATTCAATTGAATCATATAGAGAAGTATCACATTGGATAGAAGACATGAAACAAACTATCACTCAAACAATGTGATTGAGAGTATTGTATTAGAGAATGATCGTATTGCATTGTAATTGTAACTGGATAGGTTCTCCAACCACTTCTAATTAGCTTGGGTAGCCATGACATACTACTAGGTGTCACTCATGTTTTGTGGAAGCCCTGAGGATTAGCAAACACTAATCTTCATCAAAGGGAGAATTGAAATGTAGTTTCAATTCACAATCGATCGTTAAGAGTAACAATCGCCCACTGCCTCGCTAATTGGAACCTATTGATCGTACACCGAGTAAGGATGAAAGTGAAGAAATATAAATGAGATGGATAAGAAATTCAATAGTTTAATTGAGAATGGTCAAGATTAATTAATTAGTTAATTAATTTTACGAAAGGTTCGTATTGGGCTTTTAAGTTGGTTTTGGGTTTCGGGGCCCAAAAGGGTTTTTGGTCCACAAGGCCCATTGAGTTTAGGTTGCGTGACAACTAAAACTAAATGGAAATTAACCCAAAAACAAAGTAAAAAACCGGCCTAGAGTGAAGGGGTATCAAACTTGGGTTAATTGCAAGTTTGCCACTCACATGGGAGGTAGTATAAAAGCATCTTTATAGCTTTTACCTCATTAGGGTTTTCTAGAGGCAAAGAAGAGAAACATTTTCTCTCTTTTTCTCCAAAGAGGCCGGCCACTTAGAGAGCTTTTCACTAGCATCAAAATCTCTCTAAGTCATCCATCTTCTCTTCACACTACATCCTTGGTGTGGAGACTTAGAGGTACCAAACCTTTGGTACGTTTTTGGAGATCCTTTCCTCACATCATCAAGGAGCAAAAGAGCATCTAAAGGAGAAGAATCACAAGGAAGATCCAAGGAGCTAGGAGGTGACTTGAAGGCCCTCCACTTGGGTGAATCCCTTGTGCAAACAAGGATGAGCTTCAAGGGTAATGAATCTCAAAATCCTTCTTCTCTTTAATGTTGTTAAAGAGTCTTGTGGTTCACCATTCACTAGGCTTTGAAAGTCATGGGTTTTAGAATTGTTTTTGAATGCATGCCTACTTTAAAGTGTTATTAGTTTGCATATGTGTTCAAATGTTCTCACATGTTCTTAGCTAGGACAAATTTTTCCTTCAGAATGTCCACGATATTGTTGGAGTCAAGCTATCTAGTCATGTAGGCATATGAATGCACAGCAAGGGATCTCTAACCTTCCATGGTGGAGGGAGAATACTCTGAGATATTATTCGGGAGTCTTTGGCCAAAGCATACGAATATGACTTAGGAAGTATGTTCCAAATCATATTCAATTGAATCATATAGAGAAGTATCACATTGGATAGTAGACATGAAACAAACTATAACTTAAGCAATGTGATTAAGAGTATTGTATTAGAGAAGGATCGTATTGCATTGTAATTGTAACTGGATAGGTTCTCCAACCTCTTCTATTTAGCTTGGGTAGCCATGACATACTGCTAGGTGTCACTCATGGTCTGTGGAAGTCCTGAAGATTAGCAAATACTAATCTTCATCAAAGGGAGAAATGAAATGTAGTGCCAATTCACAATCAATCGTTAAGAGTAACAATCGCCCACTGCCTAACTAATTGGAGCCTAATGGACCTTACACCGAGTAAGGATGAATATGGATAAGCAATTAAATAGTTTAATTGAGAATGGTTAAGATTAATAAATTAGTTAATTAATCTTACGAAAGGTTCGTATTGGGCTTTCAAGTTGGTTTTGGGTTTCGAGGCCCAAAAGGGTTTTGGTCCACAAAGCCCATTGAGTTTAAGTTGTGTGATAACTAAAACTAAATGGAAATTAACCCAAATACAAAGTCAAAACCGGCCATAGGGTGAGTGGTAGCAAACTTGGGTTAATTGCAAGTTTGCCACTCACATGTGAGGTGGTATAAAGACATCTTTATAGCCATTCTCTCACTAGGGTTTTCTAGAGGCAAAGAAGATAAACTTTTTCTCCTTTTTCTCTATAGAGGCCGGCCTTCCTTGGGGAGTTCACTAGCATCCGACTTCATCTAGGTAATCCATTTCATCTTCACACCATCATCCTTGGTGTGGAGACTTAGAGGTACCAAACTTTTGGTATTTTTGGAGTTCCTTTCCTCACATCCTCAAGGAACAAATGAGCATCAAAAGGGAAGAAAATCACAAGGAAGATCTAAGGAGCTAGGAGGTCACTTGAAGGCCCTCAACTTGGGTGAATCCCTTGTGTAAACAAGGATGAGCTTCAAGGGTAATGAATCTCAAAATCATTTCTTCTCTTTAATGTTGTTAAAGAGTCTTGTGGTTTACAATGCACTAGGCATTGAAAGTCATGGGTTTTAGAATTGTCTTGGAATGCATGCCCACTTTAAAGTGTTTATAGTTTGCTTTTGTGTTCAAATGTTCTTACATGTTCATAGCTAGGACAAATAATTTCCTTCACCATCGTTTAGGCCTATTAGACAATCAATTTTGAAATGGCTTCATAAGAGGTATCATCACTGGTGACTGAAGGAAATTTTTTATCCTAGCTAAGAACATGTGAGAACATTTGAACACATAAGCAAACTAATAACACTTTAAAGTAGGCATGCATTAAAAAACAATTCTAAAACCCATGACTTTCAAAGCCTAGTGAATGGTGAACCAAAGGACTCTTTAACAACATTAAAGAAAAGAAAGGATTTTGAGATTCATTACCCTTGAAGCTCATCCTTGTTTACATAAGGGATTCACCCAAGTGGAGGGCCTTCAAGTCACCTTCTAGCTCCTTAGATCTTCCTTGTGATTTTCTTCCCTTTTGATACTCCTTTGCTCCCTGAGGATGCGAGGAAAGGAACTACAAAAATACCAAAAGTTTGGTACCTCTAAGTCTCCACACTAAGGATGATGGTGTGAAGATGAAATGGATTACCTAGAGCAAGTTGGATGCTAGTGAACTCCCCTAGGAAGGCTGGCCTCTATAGAGAAAAAGGAGAAAAAGTTTCTCATCTTTGCCTCAAGAAAACCCTAGTGAGAGAATGGCTATAAAGATGCCTTTATACCACCTCACATGTGAGTGGCAAACTTGCAATTAACCCAAGTTTGCTACCACTCACCCTATGGTCGGTTTTTACTTTGTATTTGGGTTAATTCCCATTTAGTTTTAGTTGTCACACAACTTAAACTCAATGGGCCTTGTGGACCAAAACCTTTTTGGGCATTGAAACCCAAAACCAACTTGAAAGCCCAATATGAACCTTTCGTAAGATTAATTAACCAATTCATTAATCTTGACCATTCTCAATTAAACTGTTTAATTGCTTGTCTATCTCATTTATATCTTCACATTCATCCTTACTCGGTGTACAATCCATTAGGCTCCAATTAGCGAGGCAGTGGGCGATTGTTACTCTTAACGATCGATTGTGAATTGAAACTACATTTGAATTCTCCCTTTGATGAAGATTAGTGTTTGGTAATCTTTCGGGCTTCCACAAACCATGAGTGACACCTAGTAGTATGTCATGGCTACCCAAGCTAAGTAGAAGTGGTTGGAGAACCTATCCAGTTACAATTACAATGCAATGCGATCCTTCTCTAATACAATACTCTTAATAACATTGTTTGAGTGATAGTTTGTTTCATGTCTACTATCCAATGTGATACTTCTCTATATGATTCAATTAAATATGATTTGGAACAAACTTTCTAAGTCATATTCACATGCTTTGGCCAAAGACTCCTGAATCATATCTTAGAGTATTCTCCTTCCACCATGGAAGGTTAGAGATCCCTTGTTGTGCATTCATATGCCTACATGACTAGATAGCTTGACCCTAACAATGTCGTGGACACTCTCAATGGAACGCCTTTCACATAATCAATGATCAAAGACTTAACCATTAGACATCTATGATGCCTCAGGTTAAATGACTACTTTGTATATTGCAACTTACGAGTTCTTACATGACAATTATGTTCGAGCTCTCTTTGGATCGTAGTTCAGTGTACTCGATTACTATTTTGAGCACCTATGTGTTTGTTTCAGTGTCCAACACTAAATGACTTAAGACTAGTCATACTCACGCTTGAGTTAACATAACATACACTAACCTTAGCAGATTGTCAATGCCCAATTGGCAATCCTATGGCTAGGAACGTTTTAGGAATGAACATAAGAGAAAGGTCCCGTTAATCTAACTTACTTAGATCACTTCTCTCTTAGATTAAATACATTCCTTGGATTCCCTTATTACTTAAACACATAATACAATAAATAGTGATTAACAGTAAGCTTTGCCCTTCATTAAACATATAATAGTTTAACACAATAAGTATTCCAAAAGCTATTACATCAAATGAGTGGCTTTGTAGGCATACTTCCAATAATCTCCCACTTGCACTCAAAGCCACATTCCCATGTATCTAATACCCATCTTTTCCATTTGGCAGTCAAGTTGGATTTGAGACATTGGCTTCGTCAATGGATTTGCTATGTTATCAGCTGAGGCAACCTTGATGATGTTAACTTTCCCATCGGCAGCATATCTTCTAATGATGTTAAAGCGTCTATCAAAATGCTTGTTGTTTTGATGAGCCCTGGGCTTAAGCTATCGCCCCTACTATTATCATAGTACGAAGTTACTGGTGATGTAATGGTTGGAACCACTACAAGTTCAATAATGAACTTCTTCATCCGAAACGCTTCTTTGTCGGCTTTAGCTGCAGCGACATATTCTGCCTCTGTCGTGGAATCAGCAATTACATTTTTTTTCTTGCTCTTCTAGCTGACAGCCCCACCATTCAAAGTGAGTACAAATTCGGAGTTGGAACTTCTATCGTCGACGTCAGATTGAAAATTTGAGTCAGTATAGCCTTCCACCCACAACTCTGATGCTCCTCCATAAACAAAGAACATATCCTTAGTTCTTCTTAAGTACTTAAGGATCATCTTGACAGTTTCCCAGTGTTCTGATACTGGGTTAGATTAATATCGATTAGTAAAGCTCACAGCATAAGCGATATCAGGCCTTGTGCATATCATGTGATACATGAGACTTCCTATCACAAAAGTATAAGGAGTCTTACTCATCTGTCGTATCTCTTCAGGAGTTTTCGGTCTCATAGACTTAGAAAGGTGAATTCCATGTCTCACAGGAAGAAGGCCTTTCTTAGATTGTTCCATTTGGAACCTACTTAGCACCTTATCTATGTACATAGATTGGGATAATCCAATTAATTTTCTGGATCTATCACGATAGAGCTTTATCCCCAATACATAAGATGCATCTCCCAAATCTTTCATATGAAAGGTTTTGGATAACCATACTTTTACAGAAGAACGCACTGCAGTGTCATTCCCGAATAGTAATATGTCATCTACATATAACACTAAGAATACAACTGCATCCCCAACGACCTTTTGATAAACACAATTGTCGTCTTCGTTTTGAGTAAAACTAAACGATTTGATTTAAGTATCAAAATGGATGTTCCATCTCTTCGAGGCTTGCTTAAGTCCATAAATAGACCTCTGAAGCTTGCATACCTTAGTCTTTTCAGACTTAGACACGAAACCTTCGAGTTGAGTCATGTAGAGCTCTTCCTCTAGGTAACAATTCAGAAAAGCTGTCTTCACGTCCATTTGCCATATCACATAATTATGGTATGCAGCTATAGCAAGCAGAATCCGAATGGACTTAATCATGGCTACATGAGAGAAGGTTTCTTCATAGTCAATCCCTTCTCGTTGCATGTAAGTCTCCACGTTCCTATCAGCGCCTATCTTCCTCTTGAAGACCCATTTGTTTCCAACATGTAATATACATTCTTAAGGGTCTACTAGAGTCCAGACCTGATTTTGATACATGGAATCCATCTCGGATTTCATGGCCTCTTGTGATCTCTTTGAATTAATGTCAGACATTGCTTCAGTGTAGTCTCTAGGGTCCTCCTTTGTGTCATTGTCACATAGAAGGTGCAATTCTCTGAAGTTGTCATTCATACCATACCTCTGAGGTGGCTTTCTGACCCTTTCAGATCTTCGTGGAGCTTGGGGTTCAGGAACAGGGTTATCGACTTGTCGAGTGCTCGTTTGTGGTTCATCATTAATCTCATTAATTTCCCTCGTTTTACTTATAGTTCTTTTGAGAACAAATTCATCTTCTAGAAACTTAGTAGTTCTAGCGACAAAGACTTTCTGGTCATCAGGATGGTAGAACTTATATCCCATAGTTTCTTTAGGATATCCCACAATATAACATCTAACTAATCTCGCTTCAAGCTTCTTGACATATGCTTCACAACCCAAATCTTAATATGATTAAGACTTAGCTTTCTCCAATGCCATATCTCATAGGGCGTTTATGAAACTGACTTGGAAGGTACTTTATTAAGTAAGTAAGCTGCTGTATATAGAGCGTATCCCCAAAATGTTACTGGTATATCGGCGGAACTCATCATAGAACGAACTATGTTCATCAAGGTTTGATTTCTCCTTTTAGAAACTCCATTAAGTTGTGGAGTTCCCGGTGGAGTCCACTATGATATTATTCCACACTCTTGAAGATAATCTAGGAACTTGTTACTCAGATACTCTCCCCTTGATCTGATCTTAGGATCTTTATCTGCTTCCCAGTTTGCTTCTCAACTTCATTCTTGAATTCTTTGAACTTTTCAAAGGATTCTAACTTGTACTTCATAAGATACACATAGCCAAACCGAGAGTGATTGTCGGTGAATGTGATATAGTAGGAGAAGCCTCATCTCGACGTAGTAGACATAGGTCCATACACGTTAGTGTGGATTAACCCTAGAATTTCATTGACACGCTCTCCCTTCCCAGTGAATAGAGATTTGGTTATCTTCCCTTTCAAGCAACATTCACAAGTACCCATTTGGTCATTACCTAATGGGCGGAAATATCCGTCTTTCGACATTTTACGAATCTTGTCAAGGTTCACATGTCCGAGTTTAAGATGCCACATCTTTTCTTGGTTAACTTCTTCTCTAGCCCTTTTGGGTTTTGAGGTATTCTCGCTTTCAATACAGTGCATCCAACTACTTTTCTCTAGGTGAAAAAGTCCCTCTGTCATATTACCATGAGAGATAATACGATCGTTCAAGTATAAAGTGCAACGCATTTTGTCAAACAATACTGAGTGCCCATCTCGTAAAAGCATAGAGATGGAAATCAAATTCTTTATACATGAAGGAAAATATAAACAATTTTTAAGTTCCAAGACTTCCCCCGATGGTAGTTTAAGCATGTAAGTGCCTACTGCTTTTGCAGAGATCTTAGTGCCATTCCCAACTCACACAATCATCTCCCAATTGCGCAGTGTCCTACTCCCTATTAGTCCCTGCAACGAATTGCAGATATGCTGACTGGCGCCCTAATCAAATATCCAGGAATTGGAGCTTACTGTAAAAGCATTCTATATGACAGAAATAGTCCCTTCAAAAGTTCGTGTCATAAGGCTCGCAATGCACACCTTGTATTTCTTCTTCCAACGTTCATCTTTTCCACAATGAAAGCATGTTCCTTTGGATTTTCTTGCCTTGTTCTTATTCAACATTTTCCTTATGATTGCATTCTCACTCCCACTGTCCCTTTTAAAACTTTGTTCAAACTTATAACACATGTCAATCATCTCGGTAAAAGTATGATCGATTCTATTCACTTTATAGTTTACTATAAACTTAGTGAAATCATCCGAGAGAGATGCAAGGAAAAAATCTTAGGCCATTTTCCCATCGATGGAAGTTCCTAAACTCTCAAGATCTTGAAAGATCCTTTCACCACATCATGTATGTACATATGGACTCCTCCTGAATGTAAGCACATACTTTGAACTTCCCCATGATAGGGTGAAGCCGATGTATGAGTCACAAACGATTGGACCCCACCACGGTGGAAGGCCTACGAAGAGATGTTCAAAGCAACTCTCGCTTATCAACTTAATATTCGTTTTTGTTGAGGGAGTAGTGTTGGGCTACATTAATTTCATTTTAATCTTATTAAAAGAACTTGTGCTTATCACAACCATTGGTCCAAGTTTATATGAATTAGTAGTATATAATACTCCCACTATTTCGATGAAACAAGCGAGACTATATGGAACTACTAATGAATGCATTGCATCCTCATATGGACTATATAGTCATTTAGGTCTTAGGATGACTATGAACCGTTTGATTTGATCCAACACGAGCCTTGTGTTGGACCTTTGGTCTAAGGTAGGTAGTTGTTGATTTTAGTTATGCATTTAATCTAATTAAACCATCATTTCCTATTGGGCGTTGGACCAAACTATTTCAATTTGCATGCAAATAAACAAAAAAGAATACTTGAAATAAAGAGAAGGGCTTATGCCCTTTTACAACACATTTGATGGACTTATGCCCTTTTACAACACATTTGAACTAATCAAATTACATTCAAATCTAAACCACTTAACCCAAACATTCATAACGTAAAGCGGCCAATCACATAGCTCAATTATCGAGGCCTTTGGTTCATAATCACCATTTTCTTAATCAATCACATTAACTAAGAAAGCAACTTAAACAATTGGTTTTCGGATTCATAGAATTGATTTAAATGGTACTAAATGAAATGAAAATCCAATTCTCATTAAAGAGACAAAACCATTTTGTTCTCATCATAATTTAGGCTGAAAATGCAATGACCTCAACTATTGGGCCACAATGCAAAACACAAAACTTTTGGGGTCACTTTGTAAAAACAAAAAAGTCCACAACTTCATGTAATTACAACTAGAACCCAAAATTTTCAACAATTATAAAAACTTCATTAAAGGAGCAAAACAATTTGTCTTTTAGTGATTTTGGGCCTTTACGTAAAAACGAAAACTTTTGGGTCAAAGTGCAAATACACAAAAGTATCAAAACTTTATGTAATTGCATAAAAGCCCCAAAAGTACCCCCATTATAGGGGTGGCCAGTTTTGGTAGTGTGAGTGATGGGTTGGTTTTTGTTGAAAAACAAAGTCTTAAAGTATGTTGAAAAAGTGATGGGTATGGTGTTGAAAAATAGGTATGGGTGTCCACAGCTAGTGATGATTGAAAAAGTCATACCAACTATCACAAAACAAGACTTTATGTAAACAACCAAAAAACTTTGAATCAAAACACCAAACCATTTTGTTCTTGGTATGAACTACAAGAACAAAGCAAGAACATTGAAGAACATCCATGAAAACCCATAAGAGCTCCATGAATGTTTCGCTCAATAAAACTCAAATTTTCACTACTCAAAAGAGCGTTAACATCCTAGGGTACTTAGGGGTTCCAAAAGTCACTTTAAAACACTTTTAACAAGACAAACATTAACCCAAAAATCCACCTTTGGATTTGGCCGAATTTCCCCACATACATGGCACCAAATTTTAGTTCCAATATTCATGCTTAAATGAACTACATCTACAACATTTGAGATGCTAAATTTTCAAGCAAAATTTATATTCAAAAGGCAAGAACAAAGCTTGTAACATTTACAACATTTAAATCACAAACCATGAAAAACACAAAACCCTAAAGGATCCACCATACACTAGACCTGGGCTCTGATACCACTTGAAGGAAAATTTTTGTCCTAGCTAAGAACATGTGAGAACATTTGAACACATAACCAAACTAATAACACATTAAAGTAGTCATGCATTAAAAAACAATTCTAAAACCCATGACTTTCAAAGCCTAGTGAATGGTGAACCAAAAGACTCTTTAACAACATTAAAGAGAAGAAAGGATTTTGAGATTCATTACCCATGAAGCCCATCCTTGTTTACACAAGGGATTCACCCAAGTGGAGGGCCTTCAAGTCACCTCCTACCTCCTTAGATCTTCCTTGTGATTTTCTTCGCTTTTGATACTCCTTTGCTTCTTGAGGATGTGAGGAAAGGAACTCCAAAAATACCAAAAGTTTGGTACCTCTAAGTCTCCACACCAAGGATGATGGTGTGAAGATGAAATGGATTACCTAGAGGAAGTTGGATGCTAGTGAACTCTCCTAGGAAGGCCGGCCTTTATAGAGAAAAAGGAGAAAATTTTTCTCTTCTTTGCCTCAAGAAAACCCTAGTGGGAGAATGGCTATAAAGATGCCTTTATACCACCTCACATGTGAGTGGCAAACTTGCAATTAACCCAAGTTTGCTACCACTCACCCTATGGCCGGTTTTGACTTTGTATTTGGGTTAATTTCCATTTAGTTTTAGTTGTCACACAACTTAAACTCAATGGGCCTTGTGGATCAAAACCCTTTTGGGCCTCGAAACCCAAAACCAACTTGAAAGCCCAATACAAACCGTTCATAAGATTAATTAACCAATTAATTAATCTTGACCATTCTTAATTAAACTATTTAATTGCTTGTCTATCTCATTTATATCTTCACATTCATCCTTACTCGGTGTACGATCCATTAGGCTCCAATTAGCGAGGCAGTGGGCGATTGTTACTCTTAACGATCAATTGTGAATTGAAACTACATTTCAATTCTCTCTTTGATGAAGATTAGTGTTTGCTAATCTTCAGGGCTTCCACAAACCCTAAGTGACACTTATCAGTATGTCATGGCTACCCAAGCTAAGTAAAAGTGGTTGGAGAACCTATCCAGTTACAATTACAATGCAATACGGTCATTCTCTAATACAATACTCTTAATCACATTGTTTGAGTGATAGTGTGTTTCATGTATACTATCCAATGTGATACTTCTCTATATGATTCAATGGAATATGATTTGGAACAAACTTCCTAAGTCATATTCGTATGCTTTGGCCAAAGACTCCCGAATCATATCTCACAGTATTCTCCCTTCACCATGGAAGGTTAGAGATCCCTTGTTATGCATTCATATGCCTACATGACTAGATAGCTTGACATGATCAAAGATCAAGGACCTAACCATTAGACATCTATGATCCCTCAGGTCAAATGACTACTTTGCATATTGCAACTTACAAGTTCTTACAAGACATGTATGTTGGAACTCTCTTTTGATCGTAGTTCAGTGTACTCGATTACCATTTTGAGCACCTATGTGTTTGTCTCAGAGTCCAACACTAAATGACTTGAGACTAGTCATACTCACGCTTGAGTTAACATAACACATACTAACCTTAGCGGATTGTCAATGCCCAATTGGCAATCCTGTGGCTAGGAACGTTTTAGGAATGAACATAAAAGAAAGGTCTCGTTAATCTAACTTACTTAGATCACTTCTCTTTAGATTAAATACATTCCTTGGATTCCCTTATTGCTTAAACACATAATACAATAAAAAGTGATTAACAATAAGCTTTGCCCTTCATTAAACATATAATAGTTTAACACAATAAATATTCCAAAAGCTATTACATCAAATGAGTGGCTTTGTGGGCATACTTCCAACAGTGACATGGTTGATTGGCTCTAGTGCAACTAAACTAGTTTATTGTAAGCGCAAAGATTATTGTTTAAAGCCATCTCATTAAATGCTTATGCTTAAATGATAAGTCCAAGGAATATGTAATTAGGAAAATATGATCTAATGAAGTTAGATTCATAAGACCATTCTCTTTCGTACACATATCCTAAATGTTCCTGATCATAGGATTGCTAATTAGGCATGGATGAGCCATATACATGCTATGTCTTCTCTCCAGGAGAGTGACTGGTCTTTAGTCATTGGTGCTAATGACACCAAGACAAGTATGTAGGTGCTCAATATAGAGTGAGTTCACTGAACGTGATCAACAAGAAGTTCTCATGCTTATGTCACATAAGAACTCATAGTTGGGATTTGCAAAGTAGTATTTTGACCTGAGACATCATAGTTGTCTTATGGTTAGGTCCTTAGTCATTAGCTGTGTTAAAGGTATTCCATTAGAGAGTGTCCATGGCATAGTTGAGGCTAAGTTACTTAATCAAGGAGATATGTGAATGTGCAACAAGGGATCTCTAACCTTCAAACCGTTGAGGGAGACTACTCTATGATATGATTAAGAATCTCTAGCCAAAGTATGAATGAGATTTAGGAAATCGTTCCAGATCATATTCAAGGTAACCATATAAGTAAGAGAATCACATTGGATAGTAGACATGAATAAATTATCAAACCAAACAATGTGTTCAAGAATATTGATTTAGAGAACGACCGTATTGTATTTGTAATCCCAAACTGAGGTTCTCCAACCTCTTCTGATTAGCTTGGGTAGCCTTGACATGCTGCTAGGTGTCACTCATGGTTTGTGGAAGCCCTGAAGATGTATAATCACGAAAGGGAGAATTGAAAGTAAGCTTCAATGTACAATCAATTAGTAAGAGTTCTAACGCCCACTGCCTCATTAAAAGGAACCTAATGGATCGCACACCATGTAAGGTAATGTTTGAAGGATACAGTGAAGATGAGTAAGAGAATTAAATAGTTTAATTATATATTGCAGTGATTAATTAAAGACAATTAATCAAAGACAAAAGGTTCGTTTTGGGCCTTAAGTTAGTTTGGGGTTTCGAGACTCAAAAGTGTTGTGGTCCATAGGGCACATAAAGTTTAAGTTGTGTAACAACTAAAACAAATGAGCAATTACCCTAACCAAGGAGGGAAACATACAAAGCTTTCCTCTTTCCTCATCTTCTTCTTCCACCATCTTCTTCTCGTAGGTCATTCGTCTTCTTTTTCCACCATCCTTGGTGTCGGAACTTAAAGGCTTTCAATTTTGGGAGCTTTTGGAGAACCCAGTCTTCCATCCAAATCTAAGAAGACAAGGAGCCAAGAAGCAAAGTTCCTCCACCCATATCCACGCAGCCAAGCAGTAAGATGGCAAAGGAAAAAAGACCTTCACATGGGTGATTAACTTTTGCTAAGTAAAGAGATGTTTCAAAGGTATCATGTTTCTCAACTTACTTTGCTCTTTGAGTTGAGTCTTGCTTCACCACCGCTACTAGGCATTGAATTTCATGGTTTAAGTATTGTTTTAAAGTGCATACAAGCATGCTTCCTCCATTTAATTGTTAAATGCATGTAGTATATTGCTTAATGAACTTAGTTTATCAAATATTTTCCTTCATAATAGTCGTTGGATTATTGGTGATGGAAGGTCAGTTTCTTTTTGGTTCGAGAAATTGGGGGATGACCCGTTATTAACCCTTTGTTATTGCTAGTTATTTTCACCTATGGTTTTTCCTTGGGTTTCATATGCTATTGAAGCTCAAAGTTGGTATTTGCCCGATTATCTTGCAGATTTATTCCCATTTGTGGTGCAACATATTTCATGCATTCCTTTGCCTTTAACTGTAGTGGATGACAAATTGATTTTGGAGCCTTCGCCTACTGGGATCTTTTCCTTTTCTTCTGGTAATCATCTTAGTCGAAGGAAACACAGTGATTGTGTTTGGGCTAAGGTTATTTGGCAACATTATATTATGCCTCAACTATCTACTCTGGCTTGATGGCTTTTTCATGATAAACTTTCTACCAAAGATGCTCTAAAACGACGTGGTAAACTTCCAGTTGTTGTTTATGTCATCATTCTGAAGAATCTAGTGCTTATGTTTTCTTTAGTTGTCGGATATCTTGGCAGTTTTTGGAGGTGGTTAGCATGTTAATTTGGTACTCCTTCACATCTTTCAGATTCTTTGGTAGTTTTTGGGATGTCAACGTGCGTAAGCCTTTTTCTCAACAATTGTACAATCTCTGGTTTTTGAGGTCTTTATACTATTTCGGCTATTTGGAAAGCTCGAAATATATTTATTTTTTTAGGCTGCTTTCATCGTCTTTGCATGTCTATCAGTTATGGGACCGTTAGTGTTGCAAAGTTTATTCCTGGTTACTCTCAGGGTTTTAACACTCGTATCATTTCTTTTTTAGGAATTTGACCTATTCCTCGTATAGTTCCTGTGCTTTGGTCTCCTCCTTGGTTTCCTTGGATTCCTTGGATTAAACTTAATACAAATTGTTTGTTTAAAGGAAATCCTGGTCCTGGTGCATGTGGAGGAGTTTTTGGGGATTGCCATGGTCAGTTTTTTGGTGGTTTCTGCCAATCCATTGTCAGTTTTTTGGTGTAGAATCTGCATATTAGCAGGGTTGGTATTGTCTTTCGTTGGAAAGTCACTATTCGAGTGTTATTTCCACTCTTTAATCAACTGATTTTGATCCTCCTTGGTTTCTTTGTATGCAAGGGTCTATTTGTTTGGAACGCATTTGGAAAATGAATTTCTACATCTCTCACATATATCTTGAGGGAAATGTTGTTGCAGACAATTTTGCTAACATAGACTTGTCTTCTCTAACTTTGGTATGACATGATTCCCCTCCACTGACAGTTCGTGGTGCTTTGTTTTCAGACTATGTTGGCTTGTCTGGCTTCCTCTTCTCAAATTAATGTGCATCTTGACATACAAGTTTGTCTCACTTTTTTTTTTTTTCCTAACCTTGTGGAATTGTTCGTCATCTTTTGCACCTTTTAGGTTTGGCTTTAAGGGGTTAGGTTTTATGTCCCCCTCTTTTCCTTGTATTTTTTTTGTTTTCGTTTCTAAAGGAGTAAGGTTTATGTCCTCTTTCTTTTTCATGTACTCTTATGAGGGGTAAGTTTTATATCTCCATGCTTAGGTGTAAATCTTTTTCTTGTTATCATTAAAATCCTACTCGTACAGCCTAGGTTTTTTTTGTTTTAAAAAAAAATAGGACATTCACCAATGAAATGCGGTTCAATGTCCTAGTTTGATAGAGAATGTTACGGCATCCATCAAAGTCGACAACATAGTTTAATCAAAGGCTCCTTAAAAGACAAAAACCAAAAACAAGTACATACAGGACCACAACATCAACACAAAAGGCAAATACATACACAAGTAGAACTAGTACTAGGAGAGGGAGAGGGAGAGGGAGGGAGGGAGGGATGATGCCTATTTCTGTTTAAAGTTTATAGAAGAAGCTTAAAAGCTTCAACATGCATTTATGGAAATAGACCCTAAAAGCACCGATCCTTGTCAACTTTGGGTTTAAAGCTAGCTCTCTAATGAAGGAAAATTTGTGAAAAACATGTTCATTTGAGCAACATCTATGGCATGCAATTAACAATACAAGGCAGAAACATGCTTGTATGCACTCAAAACAAAACATTACCTATGAAATTCAAAGCCTAGTAGTTATGGTGAACCATGACTCAACTCAAATCTTAAAGAAAGGAGTTAAGAAACTTTTATACCTTTGAAGCACCTCTTTGCTTAGCAAAGGTTAATCACCCATGTGAGGGCCTTCTTTCCTTTGTCTCCTTGCACCTTGGCTCCATGGATATAGATGGAAGAATTGATTCTCCAAAAGTCCCCAAGGTAGGAGACCTCTAATTTTCGACACCAAGGATGATGAAGGATGAAGATGAGTGACCTTGGAGGAGAAAGGATTGCTAGCTAATCCCCTCCAAGGGGGCCGGCCTCCTAAAGAGAAAAAGGAGAGAGTTATCTCTCACTTTTCATCCTTAGAAAACCCTAATGAGGATGGTGCAAAGATACCCCTTCTATGCTTTTAACTTTTTGTTCATTTTTGGACCAAAAGGTCCATCCTCTCTATATGGCCAGTTTTCCCATGCCTTTGGGCTGTTTTAGGCTTCTTGAATTTTGGTTGTTAAGTTGTCACACAACTTAAGCTAATAGGCTTGACAATTTGAAACCCAATTTGGGCTTTAAGGCCCATATCCAACTCAAGGTTTAAAACGAACTTATTCGTTTGATTAATTAACATATTAATTAATCCTTGCCATAAACAATTAAACTATTTAATTGTCCTTACTCATCTTCGTTATATCCTTCAATCATTACTTTACACGGTGTGCGAACCATTAGGTTCCTCTTAGCGAGGCAGTGGGCGATTAGAACTCTTACTAATCGATTGTGAATTGAAACTTACTTTCAATTCTCCCTTTAGTGATTATACATCTTCAAGGCTTCCACAAGCCATGAGTGACACCTAGCAGTATGTCATGGCTACCCAAGCTAATAAGAAGAGGTTGGGAAACCTATTCAGTTTGGGATTACAATGCAATACGGTCTTTCTCTAATACAATACTCTTGACCACATTGTTTGGTTTGATAGTTTATTCATGTCTACTATCCAATGTGATTCTCTTACATATATGATTACCTTGAATGTGATTTGGAACGACTTCCTAAATCTCATTCATACTCTGGCCAGAGATTCTTAATCATATCATAGAGTATTCTCCCTCAACGTTTGAAGGTTAGAGATCCCTTGTTGCGCATTCACTTGCCTTCATGGCTAAGTGGCTTAACCCCAACTATGCCGTGGACACTCTTTGACGGAGTGACTTTGACATAGTCAAAGATCAAGGACCTAACCGCAAGACAACTATGATGCCTCAGGTCAAATGACTATTTTGCATTATCCCAATCATGAGTTCTCATGTGACATGAGTATGAGAACTCCTCGTTGATCGCGTTCAGTGGACTTATTCTTTATTGAGCACCTACGTACTTGTCTTGGTGTCAGTCACACCATTGACTCGAGACTAGTCACTCTCCCTAAGAGAAGGCATAACACGTACTGATCTTAACGGACTGACGATGCCCAATTGGCAATCCTATGATCAGGAACATTTAGGATATGTATATGAAAGAGAATGGTCTCATGAATCTAACTTCTTTAGATCACATTCTCCCTAGTACATATTCCTTGGACTTATCGTTTAAGCATATAACATTTATATGAGACGGCTTAAAACAATAATCTTTGCCCTTTATATTAAACTAGATTAGTTTAACATGTGAAATGTTCGTAAAGTATCATCATATGATTGGTTTTAGGGCACATTTCCAACAGTCTCCCACTTGCACTAGAGCCAATCAGCATGGTCATCAGTGGTGATACCTCTTCTGTAGTCATTTCAAAAATGGCTAAGTAGTAGGGCTAGACAATGGATATCTATATGTTATTCACAGAAGCAGCCTTGAGAATAACGACGTCACCATTATACATGATTCTCAATCATGTGGTTCAGTCTCTCATTTGAGTTCGGATCTTGATGAGACCTTGATTCCCTGGCTTGAGCTATCGCTCAATTAGTATTGTAGTGTCGATAAACTAGAGACACTTTCTGGTTGGAACCGAATGGAGAGCTCATAAATGAACTTTCCCATCCAAACAACATTGTTGTAAACTTCTATATGGTGATATATTTTGCATTCATGATGGAACACACTAAAGTCATTACTTTTAATGTTTCCACCCAAATATCTCTTTAGTCATAATAAAGAGATATCCAATTATCTCTTCATTCAAAATGAAGAGACATCCAATGATGGATACGATATTAGATTCATAATCTAATACTTTTATGCTTCCATTGTGTTACTCTAATTTTTCCTCATTCTTGAGGAATCTATCCTTTAGTATTTCTTAAATACTTAAAGACTCATTTGACAGTTGCCATGGTTCTGATCCTGGGCTTGCACTGATATCGTCTTGTACCATTCTTGGTACAACTCATATCAACGTTTTTCATACAATATGAAATACATAAATCACCTTTCTGCGTATGCATAAAGGATTCTATTTATGCATTATGTTTCTTTGGGAGTCAAAAGGGTACATTCCCTTTTAGAAGGGCAATTTCCGAATCTAATTGGAATTGTCCTTTCATTTGAAGTTTATTTTTCGAGAAACTTCCTACATCTATCGTCTATCAATAGGGATTGAGATAATCCAATTATATCTTGAAATCTTTCATTATGGATTTCCATCCTATGTATATA
This sequence comes from Heteromeles arbutifolia, assembly GCA_024362995.1. Classification (NCBI taxonomy): domain Eukaryota; kingdom Viridiplantae; phylum Streptophyta; class Magnoliopsida; order Rosales; family Rosaceae; genus Heteromeles; species Heteromeles arbutifolia. The sequence continues at coordinate 25,221,570 of JANCRC010000012.1, forward strand.
GAGTATGTCTCCCATATACATTCTGTCATTATAGAATGTTTAAAGTCATAACTTTAACGAAGAAGAATTCCTTTCAATTCCAAAATTAATATATCATATATATGTTCAAATTTAGGAATTTGATTAACTCCCACTATTCTTTTGTAAACCTAGTAAACAAAAGATTCACTTACATCTTTATGAGAAATCAAACGATTTGATCTTTGCCTCATAAGATGCTTATGGCTCCCACTAGCTTGCTAAGATTCATGATGGATGGATCTCTACAACTTACACGTCTTGTGATTTCTAGTCTTAGACATATGTTACCAAGACTATCTTGATAATGGCTACGGAAACCCATATTATGTCCAAACATTGAATCATTGTTTAGTTGTAGTTCGCAATCATCGAATTAATAGAAACCAAGACTACGTCAAAGATGGTGTCTTCCAAGTCAACCAATCTCTTTGATTGTAGTCACCTTAAGCTACCAATTAGCTTTAAAGGTTTCATTATTTCGGGTCAAATGGTGCTATACCATTTCCTTGAGTATATGTTGTATATACACTCAATGTAGTCATAAGGATTTTCATTCTTATTTCTTTCAAATTAAGAGGTGTAACTCTATGACATAATCATAAAGTTCAAACCATTCAACTGAGACGGTTTATAGATCCTTCTTGACTACCTTGGAGCTAGTGGTGTAGGAACTAGGTTGTTATATTTGTTGATTATCATCTTGTCTCTCAAAGAACCCATTCTTTGAGTTCTATCTTTCGTTCACTTGCCCTATCTTAGGTAAATCCTAGTGTAGGATTATAATGAACTACCCAACAAACAACATTTGTCAGTTGGTTTATAGAAGTGATATCTAAAGGTTAATTTAAGGATATCCCACAAGATTGTTCTCAAACAAATATTGCTTATTAGCACATAACACCAAATCTTAACACGATTAAGACTTGTCTTTCTTTCCAACTACATCCTATGAAGTCATGAAAATTTTGGAAGATCTTCTAATCATATTGTCTTAGAAGTATATATCCTATATATGGGTAATTGATAACATCCAACGAACTACATCTTATTCGAATTCGTTCTTCTCCCAATTGAGAAATCCATTATCTTATGATGTTACTTTCCTTGATTTCTATCAAGGAAACTCTTCTAAAGTGTTATATTTCCTTGGATCAAATCTAAGGAGGTAAATACTTTAGACGTCTTACTCATCAACTTACATTCTTGAATTCTTTGAAACCTTTTGCAAAGTATTCGGACTTTTGTTTATTCAAAATAAACGATAGTCCAACCGAGAGCGATCTTCGGTGAATGTCATACAACATGAGTAGTATTATGTTGTGGACAAAGGCGACTAACATCTAAGTGAATTAACCTCAACAACTTTGTGATTCTTTCTTCTTTCCGAAAGAATAAACATTCGAACATTTCACCTCTATACAATTTTAACAAGAAGGTATTGGATCCGGATCTAACGATCCAAAGCATCCATCTATGAACAACTCGTAATTTATGTTTTCAGAGGTGTCACAACTAAGTTGGGATTAGTCACTACCTTGCAACCTTTTGGGTTTTAAGCATCATTATGTTCTAAACAGTTTAACACTACCGTATCATCTCTACTATAGAGACATGAAGGAAAATTTGTGAAAAACATGTTTATTTGAGCAACATCAATGGCATGCAATTAACAATTAAAGGTGAAATCATGCTTGTATGCACTCAAAACAAAACATTACCCATGAAATTCAAAGCCTAGTAGTTATGGTGAACCAAGACTCAACTCAAATCTTAAAGAAAGGAGTTGAGAAACTTTTATACCTTCGAAGCACCTCTTTGCTTAGCAAAGGTTAATCACCCATGTGAGGGCCTTCTTTCCATTGTTTCCTTGCTCCTTGGCTCCATGGATATGGATGGAAGAATTGATTTTCCAAAAGTCGCCAAGGTAGGAGACCTCTAATTTTCAACACCAAGGATGATGAATGAAGAAGATGAGTGACCTTGGAGGAGAAAGGATTGCCAGCTAATCCCCTCCAAGGGGGCCGGCCTCCTAGAGAGAAAAAGAGAGAGTTATTCTCACTTTTCATCCTTAGAAAACCCTAATGAGGATTGTGCAAAGATACCCCTTCTATGCTTTCAACTTTTGTGTACATTTTGGACCAAAAAGTCCTTCATCTCTATATGGCCGGTTTTCCCATGCTTTTGGGCTGTTTTGGGCTTCTTGAATTTTGGTTGTTAAGTTGTCATACAACTTAAGCTAATGGGTTTGACGATTCGAAGTCCAATTTGGGCTTTAAGGCCCAAATCTAATTCAAGGTTTAAAACGAACTTATTCGTTTGATTAATTAACATATTAATTAATCCTTGCCATAAACAATTAAACGATTTAATTGTCCTTACGCATCTTCGTTATATCCTTCAATCATTACCTTACACGGTGTGCGATCCATTAGGTTCCTTTTAGCGAGGCAGTGGGCGATTAGAACTCTTACTAATCGATTGTGAATTGAAACTTACTTTCAATTCTCCCTTTAGTGATTATACATCTTCAGCGCTTCCACAAGCCATGAGTGACACCTAGTAGTATCTCATGGCTACCCAAGCTAATCAGAAAAGGTTGGAGAACCTATTCAGTTTAGGATTACAATGCAATACGATCTTTCTCTAATACAATACTCTTGACCACATTGTTTGGTTTGATAGTTTATTCATGCCTACTATCCAATGTGATTCATTTACTTATATGATTACCTTGAATGTGATTTGGAACGACTTCCTAAATCTCATTCATACTATGGCCAGAGATTCTTAATCATATCATAGAGTATTCTCCCTCAAACGGTTTGAAGGTTAGAGATCCCTTGTTGCGCATTCACTTGCCTTCATGGCTAAGTGGCTTAACCCCAACTATGCCGTGGACACTCTGTGATGGAGTGACTTTGACATAGTCAAAGATCAAGGACCTAACCACAAGACAACTATGATGCCTCAGGTCAAATGACTACTTTGCGTTATCCCAACCATGAGTTCTCATGTGACATAAGTATGAGAACTCCTCGTTGATCGCATTCAGTGGACTCATTCTCTATTGAGCACCTACGTACTTGTCTTGGTGTCAGTCACACCATTGACTCGAGACTAGTCACTTTTCCTAAGAGAAGACATAGCACGTACTGATCTTAACGGACTGTCCATGCCCAATTGGCAATCCTATGATCAGGAACATTTAGGATATGTATACGAAAGAGAATGGTCTCATGAATCTAACTTCTTTAGATCACATTCTCCCTATTACATATTCCTTGGACTTGTCGTTTAAGCATATAACATTTATATGAGATGGCTTAAAATAATAATCTTTACCTTTTATATTAAACTAAATTAGTTTAACATGTGAAATGTCCGTAAAGTATCATCATATGATTGGTTTTAGGCACATTTCCAACAATCTCCCACTTGCACTAGAGCCAATCAGCTTGGTCATCAGTGATGATACCTCTTCTGTAGTCATTTCAAAAATGGCTGAGTAGTAGGCCTAGACAATGGATATCTATATGTTATCCATAAAAGCAACCTTGAAAACAACGTCGTCACCATGATACATGATTCTCAATCATGTGGTTCAGTATCTCATTTGAGTTTGGATCTTGATGAGACCTTGATTCCCAGGCTTGAGCTATCGCCCCATTAGTGTCGTAGTGTCAATCCACTAGTACACTTTCTGGTTGGAACCAAATGGAGAGTTCATAAATAAACTTTCCCATCCTAACAACATTGTTGTAAACTTCTATATGGTGATATATTTTGCATTCATGATGGAACACACTAAAGTCATTACTTTTAATGTTTCCACCCGAATATCTCTTTAGTCATAATAAAGAGATATCCAATTATCTCTTCATTGAAAATGAGGAGACATTAAATGATGGATACGATATTAGATTCATAATCTAATACTTTTACGCTTCCATTGCATTACTCTAATTCTTCCTCATTCTTGAGAAATCTATCCTTTAGTATTTCTTAAATACTTAAGGACTCACTCGACAGTTGCCATGGTTCTGATCCTGGGCTTGCATTGATATCGTCTTGTACCGATCTTGGTACAACTCATATCAACGTTTTTCATACAATATGAAATACGTAAATCACCTTTCTGCGTATGCATAAAGGATTCTATTTACACATTATGTTTCTTTGGGAGTCAAAAGGGTACATTCCCTTTTAGAAGAGCAATTTCCCAATCTAATTAGAATTGTCATTTCAGTTTAAGTTTATCTTTCGAGAAACTTCCTACATCTATCGTCTATCAATAGGGATTGAGATAATCCAATTATATCTTAAAATCTATCATTATAGATTTGCATCCTATGTATATAGATTATGTCCCCTATATACATTCTATCATTATAGAACGTTTAAAGTCATAACTTTTAACGAAGAAAAATTCCTTTCATTTCTAAAATTAATATATCATATATATGTTCAAATTTAGGAATACGATTAACTCCCACTAATATTTTGTAAACCTAGTAAACAAAAGATTCATTTACATCTTTATGAGAAATCAAACGATTTGATCTTTCTCTCATAAGACGCTTACAGCTCCCACTAGCTTGCTAAGATTCATGATGGATGGATCTTTACAACTTACACGTCTTGTGATTCCAAGTCTTAGACATATGTTATCAAGACTATCTTGATAATGGCTTCGGAAACCCATATTATGTCCAAACATTGAATCATTGTTTAGTTGTAGTTAGCAATCATCGAATTAATAGAAACCAAGATTACGTCAAAGATGGTGTCTTCCAAGTCAACCAATCTCTTTGATTGTAGTCACCTTAAGATACCAATTAGCTTTAAAGGTTTCATTATTTTGGGTCAAATGGTACTATACCATTTCCTTAAGTATATGTCGTATATACACTCAATGTAGTCATAAGGATGTTTCATTCTTATTTCTTTCGAATTAAGAGGTGTAACTCTATGACATAATCATAAAGTTCAAACCATTCAACTGAGACGGTTTATAGATCCTTCTTGACTACCTTGGAGCTAGTGGTGTAGGAACTAGGTTGTTATATTTGTTGATTATCATCTTGTCTCTCAAAGAACCCATTCTTTGAGTTCTATCTCTCGTTCATTTGCCCTATCTTAGGTAAATCCTAGTGTAGGATTATAATGAACTACCCAACAAACAACATTTGTCAGTTGGTTTATAGAAGTGATATCCAAAGGTTAATTTAAGGATATCCCACAAGATTGTTCTCAAACAAATATTGCATATTAGCACAAAACCCCAAATCTTAACATGATTAAGACTTGTCTTTCTTTCCAACTACATCCTATGAAGTCATGAAAATTTTGGAAGATCTTCTATTAGAAGTATATATCCTATATATGGGTAATTGATAACATCCAACGAACTAAATCTTATTCGAGTTCATTCTTCTCCTAATGGAGAAATCCATTATCTTATGATGCTACTTTCCTTGATTTCTATCAAGGAAACTCTTCTAATGTGTTATATTTCCTTGGATCAAATCTAAGGAGGTAAATACTTTAGACGTCTTACTCATCAACTTACATTGTTGAATTCTTTGAAACCTTTTGCAAAGTACCGGACTTTTGTTTATTCAAAATAAACGATAGTCTAACCGAGAGCGATCTTCGGTGAATGTTATACAACATGAGTAGTATTATGTTGTGGACAAGTGCCACTAACATCTAAGTGAATTAACCTCAACAACTTTATGATTCTTTCTTCTTTCCAAAAGAATAAAGATTCGAACATTTCGCCTTTATACAATTTTAACAAGAAGGCATTGGATCCGGATCTAACGATCCAAAGTATCCATCTATGACCAACTCGTAATTTATGTTTTTAGAGGTGTCACAACTAAGTTGGGATTAGTCACAACCTTGCAACCTTTTGGGTTTTAAGCATCGTCATATTCTAAACAGTTAACACTACCACATTATCTCTTTTATAGAGATAATCAATTAGATTACAATAATCCAATCATTCATTAATAAAGAACAATGTTTTGTCAAACAAAACATTCATCCATCTCTTATAGTGATAGAATTAAGTTCCTTTACTAAAATTGAAATGTAAAGGCAATCTTTGTTTTCCATTTTCTTTGGTAGTTCATATAAGGAAGTAAGTACTATTTGCTTTCGCAAAGATCCATATTTGATTCACGTTCCGAATGTGAAGTACTTTCTCTTCTCTCATTAATCTTCTACTGCTTATTAGCCACACTTTTACAACTATTGTAAAAACATAGTTACTAATACGGAATCAAGCATTCAAGTAGAAGAACCAACTGTTTTGAACTATTCAAGAACAATTTACAACACCTTCGAAATGTGTGTTCTTGACACTTGCAAGACATTTCTTGCATATACCCCTTCCAATGTTCATCCTTTCATAAAGAAAGTTTGTTCCCTTGGAGTTATTGTGCCTTCTTCATTTGACTTCTCCCTTGACTACAATAGTCATGGTCCCTAAACTCCCACTATCTCTCTTGAAACTTATTTCAATTGTGTTAAACACATCAAATGATTTGGAGAGCGTGCGGTTATTGTTCACTATATAGTTTACTATAAACTTAGTGAACCATTTGGTTAGGGACTCATAGGTGAAGTCCTTGTCTAGTTTCCGTCTCGTGAAGTGGTTTAACACTTCAACACTCAATGATTCAAAATCATCATAAGTCCATATTGATGGACTATTTTTGTCAACCAACCATCTTGTTCTAAACAAGATTACAAACATTCAAGAGTTGTTCAAGGCAACTCTTATTTCTTCATACAACAATTTGTAAGTGAAGAATCATGGCACATAAAGTGTCCATGCCCTTCTGCTTACTTCTCAAGTTCCTTATTCATTTAACAAAGAAACAAGCACTAGTGTTTGCATAAACTAAGGGTTGTTCTAAGCAACTCTTATTTCTTCATACAATGATTTGTAAGTGAAGAACTATGACACTGAAAGTGTTCATGTCTTTGCGCTAATCTTCATAAGTTCCTTTGTTCATACAACAAAGGAATAAGCATTGGTTGTTTGTGTTGTCCTCTTTATGATAGACTTATCTAACATGTTCTTCCCATGATACAGTATCAATTGGAAAATTGTGAGGATGAGACTACTTAGGTACATATACAATCCATTCAAGACAATCTATGGGATTGTGGTACCAAGTCTGGAAACTAAAGCCTTTGGTTTTTCTTCGTCAAGTTTTGGATAGCATTTGCAAATATATCGGTAAATAAATACATAACAAATATAAATTGATTGATTTTAAGCCATTTGATCCAGGTCTTTAAATCAAATAGCACCACCCACTATTTTCGGCAAATTCCATATCCCTCATCGGAATTCGAGAGTTTTGGAGGAAACTCTTAGTAGGGTATGGGAGGCTCACTACTACCAAGCCCACCTCAGAATTATATCATGTTGGCTAGCGTTAATAATAATGAGAGAGTACACTTACTCATTTACATCTCATGTAAGTACCCATCTAGTTTGGCCTCTAGAGAATGATGCCTCAGAATTATATCATGCTGGCGTCGTTGCACTTAGTTAAGCTATTCCCACCGTGCTAGTTCGTGTAGGGGTTCAAGCATAGCCTCAGAATTATATCATGTTGGCTAAACTCGTTGCCTACCTTACTTCATCATGTATGTATATAGAACTCCTCCTGAGTGTAAACACATACTTTGTACTCCCCCATTATAGGGTGAAGTCGGTGTACGAGTCACAAACGATTGGAGCCTACCACGGTGGAAGGCCACGAAAGAATGTTCAAAGCACTCTCACTCTTGTCAACTTAATAATTGTTTGGTTGAGGGTTTTAAGGTCTCATCACATTTAAACATACATTTTAATCTTATTAAAACAATTTGGTCCTATTACAACTATTGGTCCATGTGATTGATTTAGTAGTATATAATACTCCCACTAATCTTGTAAAACGGTTTTTAAAGCAAGAGTATATGGTACTACTAACATAAGCTTTGCATTCATGGATGGACTATATAGTTACCTTAGGGCCTTAGGATGACTATGAACCTTTGATTCGATCCAACACGAGCCTAGTGTTGGATCTCGGTCTAGGGATGGAGATTGATTTTAGTTATGTGTTTAATCATATTAAGGAGTGTTTTCTTATTGGGCGTTGGACCCAACTACTCCAATTTCATGCATATCAAATAAACAAGAAAGGAGTACTTCAAAGTAAAGAAGAGCTTATGCTCTTTTACAACATTTGATCAAAACAAATTACTTTAAAGTAAGGAAGAGCTTATGCTCTTTTACAACATTTGATCATATCAAATTACAACCAAAATTAATCTACACATTCCCATGGTTCAAACAAATTTGAGATGGCCTTTCACATAGCTCAATTATCGTAGGCTTAGGTTCATAATCACCCTTTCTTTAATTAATTAACGCTTTAACTAATTAAACTTGAATGCAACATTTTCATTTGGTTTTTGTATCCATAGAATTGATTTAAATAGAGCTAAAAGAAATGAAAATCCAATTCTCATTTAAAGATACAAAACTATTTTGTTCTCTACTAATTTGGGCCAAAAAGCAATAACCTCAACCATTGGGCTATATTGCAAAACACAAACTTTTGAGGTCACTTTGTACAAACACAAAAGTCCACTACTTCATATAATTACAACTAGAACCCAAAAATTTCAACAAATACAAAATCTTCATCAAAAGGAGCAAAACAATTTGTCCTTTAGTGATTTTGGGCCTTTCAGGTCAAAGTGCAAATACACAAAAGTACCAAAACTTTATGTAATTGTATAAAAGCCCCAAAAGTACCCTACTAATAGGGGTGGCCGGTCATGGTGTGGAGTGTGAGTGAGTGTGAGTTGATTTTAAGGTTTGAAAGGTGATTGAAAGTTGTAAGTGATTGGTATGGTGTGAATAGTTGAAAAAGCATAGGTGAAGTTTGAAAATTCAAACCATCCATCATTAACAAAAACAAGTAAACAACCAAACACCTTTTTCAATCAAAATTCCCAAACTTTTTGTTCTTGCCAAGAACATATCAAGAACAATCAAGAACATCCATGAAAACCCATAAAAGCTACATGAACATTTTTCACCCAAAAACTCTCAAACTTAAGGGAAATAACATATTACCATACTAGGGTACTTAGGGGTTCCAAAAGTCACTTTAAAACACATTTAACAAGACAAACAAGAGCCCAAAAATCCACCCTTTGGATTTGGCCGAATTTCCCAAAATACATGGCACCAAATTTTAGCTCCAAAATTCATGCTCATATGAACTACATCTACAACATTTGAGATGGCAAATTTTCTAACAAAATTTACATCCAAAGAAGCAAGAATAAAGCTTGTAACAATTACAACATTCAAATCAAAGACTATGAACTACAAAACCCAAAAGGATTCACCAACTACTAGACCTAGGCTCTTGATACCACTTGAAGGAAAATTTGTGAAAAACATGTTTATTTGAGCAACATCTATGGCATGAAATAACAATTAAAGGCGGAATCATGCTTGTATGCACTCAAAACAAAACATTACCCATGAAATTCAAAGCCTAGTAGTTATGGTGAACCAAGACTCAACTCAAATCTTAAAGAAAGAAGTTGAGAAACTTTTATACCTTTGAAGCACCTCTTTGCTTAGCAAAGGTTAATCACCCATGTGAGGGCATTCTTTCCTTTGTCTCCTTGCTCCTTGGCTCCATGGATATGGATGGAAGAATTGATTCTCCAAAAGTCCCCAAGGTAGGAGACCTCTAATTTTCGACACCAAGGATGATAAAGGAAGAAGATGAGTGACCTTGGAGGAGAAAAGATTGCTAGCTAATCACCTCCAAGGGGGCCAGCCTCCTAGAGAGAAAAAGGAGAGAGTTATCTCTCACTTTTCATCCTTAGAAAACCCTAATGAGGATGGTGCAAAGATACCCCTTCTATGCTTTTAACTTTTTGTTCATCTTTGGACCAAAAGGTCCCTCCTCTCTATATGGCCGGTTTTCCCATGCCTTTGGGCTGTTTTGGGCTTCTTGAATTTTGGTTGTTAAGTTGTCATACAACTTAAGCTAATGGGCTTGACAATTCGAAGTCCAATTTGGGCTTTAAGGCCCAAATCCAACTCAAGGTTTAAAACGAAATTATTCGTTTGATTAATTAACATATTAATTAATCCTTGCCATAAACAATTAAACTATTTAATTGTCCTTACTCATCTTCGTTATATCCTTCAATCATTACCTTACACAGTGTGCGATCCATTAGGTTCCTTTTAGCGAGGCAGTGGGCGATTAGAACTCTTACTAATCGATTGTGAATTGAAACTTACTTTAAATTCTCCCTTTAGTGATTATACATCTTCAGGGCTTCCATAAGCCATGAGTGACACCTAGCAGTATGTCATGGCTACCCGAGCTAATCAGAAGAGGTTGGAGAACCTATTCAGTTTGGGATTACAATACAATACGGTCTTTCTCTAATACATTACTCTTGACCACATTGTTTTGTTTGATAGTTTATTCATGTCTACTATCCAATGTGATTCTCTTACTTATATGATTACCTTGAATGTGATTTGGAATGACTTTATAAATCTCATTCATACTCTGGCCAAAGATTCTTAATCATATCATAGAGTATTCTCCCTCAACGTTTGAAGGTTAGAGATCCCTTCTTACGCATTCACTTGCCTCCATGGCTAAGTGGCTTAACCCCAACTATGCCGTGGACACTCTTTGACGGAGTGACTTTGACATGGTCAAAGATCAAGGACCTAACTACAAGACAACTATGATGCCTTAAGTCAAAGGACTACTTTGCATTATCTCAACCATGAGTTCTCATGTGACATGAGTATGAGAACTCCTCGTTGATCGCGTTCAGTGGACTCATTCTCTATTGAGCACCTACGTACTTGTCTTGGTGTCAGTCACACCATTGACTCGAGACTAGTCATTCTCACTAAAAGAAGACATAGCACGTACAGATCTTAACGGACTGTCAATGCCCAATTGGCAATCCTATGATCAGGAACATTTAGGATATGTATACGAAAGAGAATGGTCTCATAAATCTAACTTCTTTAGATCACATTCTCCCTATTACATATTCCTTGAACTTATCGTTTAAGCGTATAACATTTATATGAGACGGCTTAAAACAATAATCTTTGCCCTTTATATTAAACTAGATTAGTCTAACATGTGAAATGTCCGTAAAGTATCATCATATGATTGGTTTTAGGGCACATTTCCAACATCCAATCCTATCCATTTATTACGCTCTTTAAGGCTGAGGACTCGCACTTGTAGCAGGAGAAAAATTTCTGCAAACATAACATAAAAAATACAAAAAGTTAAAAACAAGAAAATTTCACGGGCTTTTCTTTTGTCATGTTCTCTCTCTCTTAGTCAGTCATTCTCTCTTTGAGGAAGAGATGAAGAAGAGGAAATAAGAATCTTGCCATATATACAAAAATCAACAAGCACTTAACCACCATCAATAGCGGAGCCCGAAATTATTTGGTGGGTGGGCTAAACTAAAATTATTACTACGGGATCAAATGGTTAAATTTTTTTGTTACTTACATAAAGTTACGCAATAACAAGCTTAAAAACAATAATTTAAAGTAAGAAATTTAACTATGAATAAAGCAAGTTTCAACTAGATTTAACAAAGAAAACATTTGAAGTTGCAACTTATAGTAGAAAGAAACATACATTATCTGTGACAGCCCGTCCCTGATTTTAAGAGTTTTTAAAGTTTTAATAAAGGATTTTACAAAAATGCCCTTTGAGGCACGTGCATTGTTCGAGGTTAATCGTTGTGTCATGCCATCTAAGATTTGTTTTCTTGACATATCCTCGTATTACTCGTCACTACGGATGCGAGGGGGCAAGCGGTTCGTGATTTGGAGTTATATCGAAGAAGATATTGATGTTTGAAGTTTGGGCATTTTAGGAATTATAATAGTAAAATCTGGAATTTCTTTTATGAAAGTGGACGGCCCAGATTTAATAAAGAAATAAATGGATGGCAGGGATGAAAAGAAATGAGATTACGTGTGTGTGTGCGTGGCTGGTGGAAGAAGGAAATGAAGAAGAAGAGATTGGGCAGAACTGCCCAACCAGAGGAAGAGAGCAGGAGCTCCGGGAGAGAAAGGAGAGAGAGCTGGACGAATGGAGAGAAGAGAGAGAAAAGCCCAGCCAATCGGAACAGAAAAAGGAGGAAAGGAGGGAGAGAGTGGCGCGGGGGATCGGCCGGATCTCCTTGGCCCGTTCTTGACCCGGTCGGCACCCATGCCTATTTTCGATGATTTTCACCCGTTTTTCCGGTGAATTGCTTCAAGAAACCTCATGGGAAACACTCTAGGACCCTTCCTCTATCCATACCATCTAAAATTTTGAGAGAATGGTCTTGAAAATGGAAGAAACCGCAAAGGGGGTGCGACGGGGTTCGTGACGGAAATCCATCAAATGTGAAGCAAATTCTTCCAATTACCACCACCCATAGCATCCTCTTGAGGCCTAGAGCAAAGCCCAAACAAGTTTGGGAGCGGCAGAGTTGTTTTAGAGTGGGATCGAAGACACCCAAATTCAAGGGTTTCGTACGGTTTTGGAAAAATTGGAGCCTTTCCAGGCCAAATTGGCCTTGGTCACAGGTATGAAAGTTGTTCCTCTCTTTGAGATATTTAATTCTGAAAATTTTGGTCATTTTTGGAGAAAGTTGAATTTTCCGGCGAGCCGGGGCGGCCGACCGCCACCCACAGCGGCGCGTGCGGCGGAGCGTGGCCAGTGAGCCGCCAATGCTATTTTTAGGCCATAATTCATGTTCTGAATTCAGTTTTGGTGAATGAATGACGTATGATGATCATTCGAACCTAAATTCGTTACGATGCGGGATTAGGCCAAAATATGAATTGACGATCCGACCGTTGGATCGTCACCAAATTTTGTTACGTTGTAATACGTAATATTTGAGGATAATAGGAACTTATGGATCGAGAATCTGATTTACGGATCTTCTGGAATTGGAGTTGTAAGTTCATAAAATACAATGTTAACAGTCACTTAGTTTTGACAATTGACGGAGATCCGACCGTTGGATGGTAATGAAATTTTAGGATGTTGTTCTAGAGATTTATTGTGGACCTCTGGAAATTACGGATTGGAAATCTGAGTTGCAGATCTTCCAGATCGAACTACATAGTTACGTGTTTTATATAAGTTATATATTCTATCGATATGATTTCTGAGGCATGATTTGATGATTGTTCTAGGCGCCAATCGTCATGACGCCTTGATGTGTTGTGCTAGGGAGTTGGAGGGCGAACTCCAGATGAGTGGGCAGTTTTGTTTTCCGTATATACCTATATAAATGAGTTTTTCCCAGAAAATCTATTTAAGTGAAATGTGATTTGAAAGTATGATTTGAAATGCCATGCATAGAATTTATATGAGATATGTGAATTGATATATGATGCATATATGTGAATTGGTGCTGCGGACGCACAGGTGAGTATCAGGTGAGTTATATTTGGTTCATTGAATTGTTTGATGTGATTTATGTTGATAGCTTATAACCTGCACCCCTGGTGTTAGTGCCTATGTTTTCACCTCGCACCACACGCTCACCTTGGATCCAAGTAGGTGCATGTCGTACAGACCACTAGAGGTGGTTCCGACATGCTAGTCGTACAGACCACTAGAGGTGGTTCCGACTAGTAGGTGACCCTAGATTATGTGCACAGATGATTGATGAGAGAAGCACTAGAGCGTAGTATTACACCATCCCAGTCGTACAGACTACTACAGGTAGTTCCGACTTAGGTGCAGTGTAGTGCCGTACAGGTCACAGTTGGTGACTCTGGCTGGATTGGATATTGAGCTCTAGAATCAGCCGTACAGGACCACTGCAGGGTCTCCGGTTGATTTATTATTTCACCTGATTTATATTGATGCTTCCATATTATGTTTTTGGCGCATGGCATGGCATATTTTCTGAAAAGTGATAAAGGATGGTCTTTTATGATTTTTGAAGCTATATATATTTATATATGCTATTTTCTGGGAAAGTATACATGTTTTACAGCGAGGGGTTAGAACTTTGATAAAGGAAAGATTTGAAAAGACTTGTTTTACTGACCCACTCAACTTTGTTTTACGCCCCTCCAGGTTCGAGATAAAGCAGAGCTTTGGTGGCCACGAGGAATCCAACGGTGTTCTGACAGAATTCACAAATGTAGGATTCACCTTCGGGTGTTATATCTTAGTAATTGTATCTTAAAAGCTTCCGAACTGTGTAAATGGTTACGTCACTCTCACGTGACGGCCAGCATGCCCTCCTTCGGGACGGGGTGTGTCATTATCAATCCTGTCATAACAACTTAACAAATAAAAGAAAAAGTACCTATTCAAGTTGTGTCACAGCCCGTCTCGGAATTTCAATTCCGAGGATGTGAATTGACGAATTTGTCCCTAAAAGGATTGCTAAGGTATGTGACATGTTTAATTGATTAATGTTATCCTTCCTAAGTTTATGGAAAATCTTAATGGGAATTTAGGTAATGTTTTCATTTGTGTGGTTAGGGTTTAATGTGGACCATACACACAAACTGCATTTCTCTCTCTCTCCCGCACGCTCTTAGTTCACTCTCTTCCCTTCTCATTCGAAACCGTACGGACGAACCCAAAGACCACCAAATCTTCACGGATCGACGTGGTTGAGACCACCATCATGCTCCTGGAAACCATACGAACTCATTGGTACCCATTTCAGGTAAGGGTTCATTCATTTTCACGACGAAATCACGAGCACCGAGATTGTCACTATTCATCAACTTTTAAATGGTTACGTTTTAGGACAATCCAAGCTCACCACGAGCTTTAGGAGGTTCCCACGAAGCTCGGAGTGCTTTGTTTGAAGGTTTGGGACGTCGGGATCACAAGGTTCGAAGGTGGCCGGTTTTGGTGGAATTTTCCCGACGTGATTTGGAAGGTTTTGAGGCTCCAAAGAGGTATAACCTTCTTCCTCTCATGATTTGTGACATTTTGGTGAAAATTTCATGAAAAATGGTGCAAAAACGAGCGAGAAAAGGGCAGTTGCAGGTCTGCCCAGAATCCGGCGCCGGTGGCACTGTTCCGGCGTCTGGAGGTTGAAGATGATGCGCGTGGGGGGCACGTGGGGGCGCGTGAACCCTAGGAAAAATAATTTTAAAATATCATGATGTTCATGAGGTTGTGTAGATCGCGTTGGTATATTCATATGCCAAAATTGAGCTTTGTATGAGAAGTTATTTCGAATTGTTGGTTATGTGCTTTAAATAACGTTTTTATAGTTGTTTCGCATATAGATGAGACCTATCCCGAAGACGAACGCAATCAAAGGCGTCACGGGGGTTACGACCCTTCGACATACCAGTGAGTGGGCAGTTGTTTTTACTATATACCTATATACTTATTGATTTCCCAGAAATCGAATTTAAATGAAAGTATGTTTAAAAATGCCATGCATAGATTTATATGAATCATGTGACTTGAAATGCCATGCATAGAATCGATATGAGTTATGTGAATTGATATATGATGTATATATGTGAATTGGTGTTGCGGACGCACATGTGAGTATCAGGTGAGTTATATTTGGTTCATTGAATTGTTTGATGTGATTTATGTTGATAGCTCATAACCTGCACCCCTGGTGTTAGTGCTTATGTTATTCACCCGCATCACACGCTCACCTTGGATCCAAGTAGATGCTAGTCGTACAGACCACTAGAGGTGGTTCCGACATGCTAGTCGTACAGACCACTAGAGGTGGTTCCGACTAGTAGGTGACCCTAGATTATGTGCACAGATGATTGATGAAAGAAGCACTAGAGCGTATTATTACACCATCCTAGTCGTACAGACTACTACAGGTAGTTCCGACTTATGTGCAGTGTAGTGCCGTACAGGTCACAGTTGGTGACTCCGGCTGGATTGGATATTGAGCTCTAGAATCAGCCGTACAGGACCACTGCAGGGTCTCCGGTTGATTTATTATTTAACATGATTTATATTGATGCTTCCATATTATGTTTTTGGCGCATGGCATGGCATATTTTCTGAAAAGTGATAAGGATTGGTGTTTTGAGATGGTTGAAGCTATATATATTTATATATGCTATTTTCTGGGAAAGTATACAGGTTTTACAGTGAGGGGTTATATATGTTGATAAAGGAAAGGTTTTGAAAGCTTTGTTTTACTGACCCACTCACCTTGTTTTGCGCCCCTCCAGGTTGTAGTTAGGAGTGTTTGGTGGCTCTCGAGGATCCCCACGACTATTCTGACGGACTTCACACGTGTAGGACTCACCTACGGGTGTTGTAACTTAGTAATTGTCCTACTTGACTGCATTTAGAACCTTATGCTCTGAATATGTGTATTTTACACTTAAACTCTCTCTAGCATGTCATTTGGATGGTACTGCTAGTATTCGGCTTTTAATCATTCATAACTCTTTATCTTATTGCTTCCGCATTGCGTAATGGTTACGTCACGTTAGTGATGGCCAGCACGCCTTGATTTTCGGGTCGAGGTGTGTCAAGTTGTGCCCTTTGATCCTTAATGGAATTGAACGTTAACCTAACAAATTGAAAAAGTACCTATTCAGAAGGTATATCACTCATCACTATCATCTCTTTTTTTAAAGAATGAATCAATAGTTCTTAACCTCGTCATTGAACGTTAACCTAACAAATTGCACAACAATAATACAAGTTTATATAATAAATTATATTTCTAAGAAATCTATTAGACTATCAGAAAAAATATATTAAACTTGAAACTGAATTTTTAAAGTACGACCTCTTAAAATTAAAGCAATAAACAAATAAAATTATCAAGACTTAAGAATAAAGTGGTCAAAAACTTACCTATTAATGAGAAAAATCAATAAACTTTCTCACTTGTATGCTTGGTTTTTGTGAACTGCAGACGAGACGAAAGCTTTTTAAAAAGTGAAAAACGGCCACTGTTGTACCCCAAAAGTCGAAAATAAAATAATAAACTACTCCTAGGAAACCTAAAATAATAAAACATTAAACCTATTTTTTAAAACCGGATGACTACTCCTACGAAACCTAAACTAATCACTATAGACTGCTCCCTAGAAACTAATCAAATAAAAAGACCTATAGACTTATAACCTAGAGACGTGTGTGTATGATTTGAAATATAATATTATTAAATTTCGATATTGATTAAAGTAAATAATTTTTTAATATTTATTAACTTCCTGCTTTTTCTAAAAGTAGTCATATTTTTCAAAACTATTACTTATTGGGTGGGTTATAACAATTAAAAATAATAAAATAGTCTAAATTATTAGTATTTTTAACCTCAAACAACTAAAACTCTCCCTATGCTATAGCCCATCCTAATCTTGTTACTGCCTCCGCCGTTGACCACCATAATCTATTTTTGTCCCGATATTAAATTCATTATTTTCAAGACTTAATTGGGTTCTCAATCTCATCATCGAGCGGGCGTTTGTGCCTTTCAGCCTTGCTTTGTGGTGTTTATTTTTGGAAGTGTCTTTAATAAAAAGCTGGCTAGCTCAACAGACCGAACTGGAAACCATAAACCACATTTCTACTAAATAAATAATTCCGAAGACAGATCCAGAAAACCAATTGTAAACAAAAGTGCCTTAACTTCTCTTTCTCTATAGCCCTCTGTACTTACTAATCCCTGCATTCCTTTGATCGTTTGGTGCTGTCTTCCTTCTACCAAATTTCTCTGTCTTTGCATCTCAGTACTTTAACTTCTCTTTCTCGAACATTATATTAACTGTTAAAGCTCTGCCATCCAATTTCTTGATATTCAGTTTACGCAACAGACATAGAGAGAGAGAGAGAGAGAGAGAGAGAGAGAGAGAGAGAGTGACAGGGATCAGGAAAGGGATTGCTGGTTTGAATCCAATTCTAGGGGGAGCAGGTTTCTGACATCGACCGCGACGAAAATTTGATGAAGTCAATACCCTACTTAATAACCAATTTTTCTTCTTGCATAGTTTTTTTTTATTTTATTTAATTTATTTTTTTTTTATGTATAATGTATGTTTAGGGCTGGGTAATTTAAGTGATACAAAGTTATTTAACACTGAGATAACAAATTCTTTCAAATGGGTGGATGCTAGTTTTGATTGGTGTATATGAGTCGTCCTTCAACACCATATATATGTATTTATATGGAGAGTGACCTAGCTAGTTAGTTGATAGTGTTCTGGATAAAAGCTTGTGGGTGAGATACTGGATGCATGGGTTTTTTGCGATATATGAAGGTGACACTGTTGTTTTTTGGTTGTGTAATATTGGACTACTCTGCTGTCCTTGGTTTGAGTTTTTTGCTTCAGAGAGGAGGAGAATCAACAGATCAACGAGTGGAAGTCAGTGATTCTGAAGATAGTGAGGGAATTGGTAGCGATATCTAGAGCTGGATTTAACTTCACTGAAGGAGAAAATCCACATGTCACTTTACAAGAGAAAAAGGTTATGACGAATGAGCGCTGGTACTAGTGTTGGCTTTCTGATTGGACCCTCTGTTTTATCTTTTCTAGTTTGATGAATTTGGTAATGGGAGTCAAAATTCTGCACAAGGCTACCATTGATTTACTTTTGGACATTATGGTTTAGTGTTGCCAAATGCCAACCTAGCTACAGAAAGGAATTCTAATGGTGACTTGTCTGATATGCAAACATAAAGTCCTCATATGGAAGTGGGGAGGTGGTAGTCCACTGCAATTGGACGCAGAAAATGGAGCAACAGAATCTGTTAATCAGTTCTTATGTGTATGAGAAACTGGTTACCAGTGTTTGATGAAACTAGATTGACATAGTGTTGATTTTGATGATTATTTTGTGACACAGACATCATGCTTGACATTGCAATAGGACTTTTCTTTTTGGTGAACAATGAACATGGATGAAGTCCTATTGCTCTTTCCGAAAAGTTTCATTTGGTGGATTTAGAAGAACTAGAAGGAGTAACAAAGTCTTTAGCACCCAAACCATCAGTGTTTAGAAACTCATGTTTATTTGGTTTGTGACAAAAATAATCCCCGAGCAGTTCTCTGAATTTCAAGCCCCAAGAAGTAAGGCAGTGGACCGCAGTCTTTAGCACGGAATAAGTTGCTCAATTGAGTGATTAGAGACTTACAAATATGGGGAGAATTCCCAGTTATAAGAATATCATCAACATAGACCCAGACCAAAACAAGAGACGAATCTTCTCGGTTTCAGCCTTAAAAGATTGGAATCCAAACGAGATGAGAGCCTGAAATAATTCTTCATACCAAGCTCTTGGTGCCTGTTTTAGCCCATAGAGATGTCTTAGAGGATCAATGAACCCTTGGGGCTGAACTATATATCCATCCTCTTGAAGCCTTCCATGCAAAAAGGCATTAACATCCAATTGATGTAAAAACCAGTCAAACTGTGTTGCCAAAGCTCTTGCCTTACGCCTGGCTCCAATCTAGAAGATTGTAGAAAATGAATTCAATTCATATAAACAAGATGTATATACTTAATTACAATGTGTTGCTTTTATGTACATGAATGAATAATCATAGCCAAACTAACTCTAACAAACAGAACTTAACAGAATCTAAACAGTCTTGACGGTCTCTAAAAGATTGACTTGTTGACTGCTGACTAGGATTAGTTTTAGGTGACTTGGCTCCCACTTGGCATCTGTGGAAGGTATTCTAACCGTATTTATTTTCTCGGATTCAAATGCAGAAGAAAATTCAGGTCAATTTCATATTATTCCTTCTTTGGTAATTTCTTATGCCATATCAACGAGGGGAAATTTAAAGAGACAGTCAATGATGCGTGAAGAAATTGGTTACAATTAGTTTGCAGTGTAATATGAGATTAGTTTATCAGTTTAGATAAACTGGGCCCGTCAGCTTGTGACTATAGAATCATAGATACCACTGTAAGCTTATGTAATTGTTAGGAAAACAAAGTTTTGTTGAATTCTCTTCTAAACAAAGCATACTGTATGTGATGATGACAATCTAATGTTGATCTACAAGGGGTAACTTCAGCAATCGGCTAGTTAGCATATGTTGTTCCTGATTAGATTTAAGGCCTCATGAGTAGAATATATGAAATGAGTACCAAAACAACAAATATGTATGGATGGCCAATACTTTAAAATTGAAAAACTGTTGACACGCATTGAGACTTGAATTTTGCATCGGTCAGTTTGATGTTGAGCTGATCGACTAGAGATTGATATAAGCTTTTGGTTAAAAATTTGGTGTTGAGCTGATAGAGAGATCTTCTGCTGCTATTGTTTTTACACTTTTATCTGGATGCGATTCACTTTAGTTGGTATATATGTTTATCACTTTGTTGCTTAGTTGATCAATTACTTCTTTGTTTTGCAGGAAGTTTCCGATTACCATGGGGGCCATATTTTTTGTCTTGCTTTCCTTGCTCGTTTCTTTCTTGGGTGTCCGCGGCACCACTTTCTTGGGTGTCTATGGCACCACTTTCTCTCTAGAAAGAGTGGTTCCAATGAGTCACCCAATTCAACTTGACCAGCTCCATGTTAGGGACCAATTCCGACACACCCACCTCTTTAAAAAAGTTGTGGGCGGGATCGTCAACGTGTCAGTCAAACACAAGGGTTTGTACAATCATATTGGGTACGATTATGAGGTTTCTTTCTATTTATTTTGGTTTTAATCATTTTCATTTCTCTTCTATTTTAGACTCAGGAATTAAATGATTAATTGTATAGAAAGTTAATGACTAGTTTTAGTGCATTATTTCATGAATGCAGGCTGTACTTGACGAAAGTTAAAATAGGCTCTCCGCCAAGAGAATTCAATGTGCTGATTGACACCGGTAGTAAGGTGTCATGGGTTTCTTGCAGTTCCTGCAGTGTATGCCCTAGATTTAAGGGACTTGGGGTAAGAGTTTATTTTCCTTTCTTTGTTTTCTATCATTTTAAGTTTATAAGTATTGCAACAATGATTGTATATTTATAGTTCTTTTTTTGTTGTTGGAGTATAGTTAGAACTAAAAATTAAGGTTAGCTCTATACAAAGATTACATGCTATTTAAAACAAGATCAATATGTATGTGTGTCGTGTTAACCACATACCATTGTGTCATTACATACATACATATATATATATATATATATATATATATATATAGGCGGCTGGCCATCGCTCCGATTAATGCATAGGTCTTTGAAAATTAAGAAATGACACCTAGACTTGCTAAGGCGCCCACCTAGACTGCCTAGACACCCGCCTAGCCCACCCATACCAGCCTAGGTTGCGACTAACCTAAACAAAAAATAGATAACTTTCATTTTGCATTTTATTTTTTTCAATAAATTGTAAGAGACTTGTTGAATAGTTAAATAAACACACATTATATGCTTGTTCCCCATGTTTTCATGATGCTCCAATACTCCATAATATATATGTCATTCTATTCTGGTATAAATAGACACTTATTTACACGAAATATAATAGATTTATTTTAATCTGCCTAGTCCGCCTAGGCGCCTAGGCGCTAGGCCTCAACCCACCGTCCGACTAGCGCCTAGCGTCTTTTAAAACCTTGATATATATGTACAAGGTTAATGCTATACAATCAGGTAAAGCTTTTGAGGATACCTGAAGATGACATTGAGTTGGATGAACGAGAGAACCCTAGTCTGCAAGTAATCGTCCAAGGAAAGTCTTCTACTCACTTGAAGCCTTTATGTTCTTATGGTGATAGAACTCTTTTCTTAGAACGTTTTTTCTGTGAGCAGGGAATTCCTACATTTATTGTGGCAATGGCAGCCAACTTCCATCTATCGTGGAAGTATGGTTATTGACAATTGTCCCGTTGCACCAAATCTCAGTTTAAATGAAGTAGTGGATTAGTGGTAAAATACCTTAAGTAGTTATTTCAAAGCATTCTGAATGTTCTTCCACAAAAATAGGATGTTAACTTTTTCATGTATTCAAACTCTATAGAATTATATTATCAACATTTAACCTCTCTCCTTTATCACAACTTCTTAAGTCCAAATAGGATTCTTACATTCTCCCACATGGACGCTAACTAGTTGTGGTTTAGAAGTTCCATGTCTAATATGAATTCATTCCTTAGTGATCACTTTCAGTTTTACGCAACTAACATCTTATTCACATTTACCAGTAATCATTTAAGGATTGAACTTTAGGAAATAATACATGTACTAATACTGTATTCACCCTGAAATCACAAATCCTCAAATTCATACCGTATAATGCAAGTGTAATCAAACATTTTTACACATTAATAACAGAATTTAATCTATATTTCACTTCATCTCTCCCACTGAACAATCCAACTAACCATTGCCGAGCCCTTGTTTGGCTGCAATGTTCTCATAACACTTGAATAAACAAGCTTCTTTATCACTCAAGTTCCTGAGCATTACTTCAACTTGTATCAGCTCACTGCAAGCATATATTTGTATATACAAACAACTGAAAGAATCATCAAGCTTGAATTCATCAGCATGTCAAATGAAAACCATGAAGCACAAAACATGAATTCATACTTATTCAAAATAGGGATATTCACTCCCACATAACAGCAGAATCGAATGAGTCAATGACTCCCATATTCATGACATGATCCTTGAACACTCCAACAGCCAAGGGCTTTATAAGAAGATACTCCTGCCTTCACCTTTTCCTTTATGGACAAATATTTCACGTCCATCATTTGTACATGTTTATGTTACACCTTTGGGCAAGAAACATAAACAACCATCATTTTGAAAATAGATTCTTTAACCTTATTGTATAACAGTCTTGTAAAAGATTAAGAAAACAACCAAGATTTCAAGTCTTTGGACAAGAAAATAGTCAACTTAATTCTCTTAAAAATGTTATACCCTGAAAAAAATCTCAAACGATTCATACATTCCTCTCTTTGGAAAAGAATATTGACACGTTAGAAGTTTTAAAACCATATTTTACATAATCTATATGTACACAAGCATGTACTACAAAATCTCGCTCATAAGTTTTTCCTGAAGAAGTAAAGGTTAGTGCAAAAAATATTATCGCAAAAGACTTTATTGTTATGATTGCAACCATCTAAAAAAGCCAAGAAACATTAGTAAGGTGAACCTCAAACCCTAATAATTATTTGGTCAAAACCATTTAAGCAATCTTTAACTCAAAATTGCCTCAAACTGAAGCAGCTGTGAAAACAAGTTCATTTAATCATCCATGTCTATGTCTCACTTTTGAGCAAGAGACATAAAATGCCTTAATTCTTTACTGTATAGTCATCACACAATAGATTAAGATAGAACACAATTCATAGCATATAAAACAGTGCTACTGTTTATGCCTTTGTCTAGTATCCATGCATAAAACTTTAACATTTCAATTTGATGGTAAGTAGGAGAAATCAACCAAACATCGTATGAAAAACCAATTTCCTACACTAACGGTAGAATCTAATTATGGATTATTTTCACGTGTATCAGGTTCCATCTTGCAACCTACCATCTACTTCAAAAACAGCATTACTCAGTAGAATCTATAAACCCGTATCAGAACAGGAAGCAAATACCACACCCATCAAAAGGAATAAAGTTACTGAAATAAAAAGCACTTACGCTCTCAGAGAAGAAGTTGTTTAACTTAATTTCACCTCCACAAAAACAACCAAGATGCACCACCCAAAAAGATCAATTAAGTCACTTTCTTTAACCAACATTAATTCTAAGTGTCCCCATTCATTAGCATCCCCTCAACAATAACTTGTATGAAAAATTAGTAGAAAAATAAAGAATCACTTTGCAATATGATACATCGATTCAAATTGAAGCTAATAAACAAAACCACATCCAGATAAATCAGAAAAAGACATTACTTACTTCCTGAGCCTGAGATGCAACCTTCCCAATTCCAATGGCCCACACGAGCTCAAAGGCTAGACGACGCCAACTCGCCGTGCTCGTCTTCGTCAAGTCTATTGGAAACTTCGTCGTCTCCGTCACCATGACCGAGACCAACTCCTGTAAGATCTACATGTAGGCACCGCGATTTTCGTTTGGTTTCGTCATCAACCCAAAAGGCTTAAAAATTGAATCACAATTCCATGCATCCTTTCCTGGACCAAAATTTCCATAAAATCCCACAATGGTTAAATAGCATGATTATTTGTTCCAGTAAGACATATTCAGCCTTAGTTGTTTTACGTTGGCACCATTCCTGAATAAGACTTACAAAAAAAAAACATTAATGCAAACAATTATAATCATAAATAATTATAATCACAACCAAGGAAAGCATTGACCAGAAAGCATTAAAGCCGTGTCCATTAGTCCACCAAGCTGGTGCATCCGTGATATCAAAGGCAACCCAGCAATCTTTCAGACCAATATCCTTACCACCACCTCCATCGCTGGTTAAATGGAAGAGAAAATCGTAGCAGTTGCATTCACTGAAGACGATAACATTTCATGTCAGCTTATTACATTAACACGTGATTGAAACACGGTACAATACAACGCTTTTGAGCAAGAAGTATTTTCTGCAAAAACATACACACAATGCAATTTTACCAAATGGCTATTTAGTTTAACATTAAACAGTTTCTTGGTCCAGGTGTTTGGGCAAGAATTAGAGCCTATTTAACACTGCCAAATACCATGTCCTAACTCATTAGTCGAACCATTAAAAGTACTCCCCTTTTTTTAAGACACTTAAAAGAATTAATCCAAATTATATCCTCCTGAGAAACAAGAGTAATAGAAAAGATAACAGAAAAAGAGGACAAGAAATTGAAGCATATTCCCAACTGTCTTAGCATCTCCAAACATGGAGCAATGTGATGATAAATCAAGACATGAACTGATAATGAAAAACACAACTTATATGCAGCTCCTCACTCCCTTTTTTTTTTTAACCATAAGAAAATGGCGATAACATAATATTTTTCATTAGAAGATCCACAATGAACACAGCTACAAGGACGTAATATTTTCATGTATGCAAACCATGAACCACAATCCAGAGAAGGAACCTGATACATCATATATGTCAGCTCTGGATCGAATCACACGATGGAGAAATAGATGCATGTTATGATCAATGAGTCACAATTTTATACCACTGAGGCAATATTTCATTGAGAACCCATTTTGATGGAATTCTTCGAACAATTGTTCAGTATATCAATTACTTGGACTTCTGTAATTCTTGATTCCTTATCTGCAAACAATTGAGATGGTGGTGAGAAGAGAAAGGTGAAAACAAAACAAAACATGAATCCAAGTGAAACTAACCCTGGCTCTGATACCAACTGTTAGAACTAAAAATTAAGGTTAGCTCTATACAAGGATTACATGCTATTTAAAACAAGATCCATATGTATGTGTGTCGTGTTAACCACATACCATTGCGTCTATATATATATGTACAAGGTTAATGCTATACAATTAGGTAAAATACCTTAAGTGGTTATTTCAAAGCATTCTGAATGTGCTTCCACAAAAATACGATGTTAACTTTTTCACGTATTCAAAGGGTTTAGAATTATATCATCAACATGTAACCTCTCCTTTATCACAACTTGTTAGGTCCAAATAGGATTCTTACATATATATATTTATAGTTCAACTTCAAATCTCTGCTCTGTACAAAGTATCCTAATAATTACCAAAATCCTGATACGTAAGCTAAAAAAATGAAGTAAAATAAGATAAACTCACAAGTATAGACTCTCAGACACTAACCCTCAACCGAGCAACTCAGATAGGAGTGACCCAACCAACGATTTATGTAACAACCCGTCCCAATTAAATTTACAAATTTTGGAACGAGGGCATTTTGGACATTTCACGGGTGAAAGAAACTTTGGGGATTGTTTTTGGGCCTTAATTGGTGAGTCGGGTGGGGCCCACCTTCCTTTTTGGTCCCCCGACCCTCCCTTCTTCTTGGCTGCCACATGGACCCCTCTCATTTTTCCCCTCACTTCTCTCTCTTCTCTCATCTCCCCCGTGCTCTCTCTCTCTGTGCTCTCCTCCTTCTTAGCGACCTACACCCACACACACATACACCCATCTCTCCTTCTAGAGCACCTCGCACAACACACAAGCAATAACTTAGGCATCTGGGGGAGGGGGTGTTGGTGAAGGTTGAATCACGAAAACGACTCGAGGAGGTGGTTTCTATAATTTCCTACGAGCCCGACGGCTTCGAGCCGATTTCCGACCAACCCCGACCACTACTTGTGAAACAAAAGGTAAAATCCTAATCTACACTCATTAAGCTTCATTTTGGCAGGTAGATCGTATCCTAGGGTTGTGTATCAAAGTTGAACGGACCAGCTTCCTCCTTCACAAATCCAGCCTAAAAACAGGGTCAACCCGACGAGGTAGCCCTGAACCCAGACCCATTGAACTCAGGCCTTTAGGTCTAAAAGATTAAATGCTCCAGAACATAAAGTGCACACAGATTTTTGGTTGAATGTTTTGGATGATATCCATTGATCTCAGTATATGGTATTTATACAATTTCACAAAGACTTTACAAGCGTTGACAATCTGTACGAGGAAAGATTTTACAATTGAATATGTGCATACAATTAGGAGGCTTAATAAGGTAAATGAATGGGATCATGAAATCCTTTTTTGGACAGAGGATTTCATGGGCTGATGAGCTTGATTCTCTTCATCTTGTCTATCACACCCCCGCAAGCTGACGGGGCGCAGAAGCATTGGAAGCTTGGGCAGGAGATAGCTTAAACGAGTAGTGGACAGACCCTTGGTAAAGATGGCAGCAATCTGATCATGTGTGGAAAGATAAAGGACTTAAAGCTCTTTACGAACAACCTTTTCACGAACATAGTGATAATACATCTCAACATGACGAGTACGGGCGTGAAAGACAGGATTTGAGGCTAAGGATATGGCGCTAATATTATCACAATGGACTGTTGGACAATACAGCGGGAGGTGAAGATCACGAAAAAGCTTACGGAACCATGAAATCGCAGCAGCAGTGTAGGCGAGCTTGCGATACTTCGTTTCAGTACTCGAATGAGAAACCCACCTTGTTTCTTGGAGCTCCAAGAGACAAGGTTTGAACCAATATAAATGCAATAGCCACCAGTGGAATGCCGATCATCAGGATCACCGGCATAATCGGCATCAGAATAGGCAGTGAGAATAATGGAGCCAGGTTTGTATGTAATACCGTGATAGGGAGTACCAGCTAGATATCGTATGATACGTTTGACAGCTAACCAATGGATAGAAGTAGGTTGATGCATAAACCGACAGACTTGGTTGACCGCAAATGCAATGTCAGGACGAGTGAGAGTAAGGTATTGGAGAGCACCTACAACACTTCGGTATTCTGTTAGATCAGGAAGAGGGTCTCCATCTTGAAGGCTGAGCCTGCGACCGCTGACAGCGGGGGTATGAACAGGTTTAGCTGCTGCCATTTTGGTACGTAATAGAAGATCTTGTACATATTTATGTTGAGAAAGAAATAAGCCATCCGATGTCCGGAAAATCTCCATGCCAAGAAAATAATTAGCAGGGCCTAAATCTTTCATAACAAATCGACGTCCTAAGTCAGCAATTAACCAAGAAATATGAGACATATCATTCCCTGTGACCAAAATATCATTGACATAGATAAGCAGATAAATGCATATGGAGCCATTAAGATAAATGAAAAGAGATGTGTCAGGCTGAGACGGCGTGAAACCCAAGTCCTCCAAGTGCGAAGAGAAGCACTGCAACCACGCCCGAGGGGCTTGTTTGAGACCATAAAGAGATCGTTGAAGTTTACAAACATGATCAGGGAATTGGGAATCCACAAAACCACTTGGTTGGCGCATAAAAACTGCTTCAGATAAAAAACCATGTAAAAATGCATTTTGAACATCAAGTTGACGGATGGGCCATCGAAACTGAACAGAGAGTGCAAGGATGTGACGAATGGTGGAATGGTTAACCACAGGGCTGAAGGTTTCATCGTAATCGAGTCCAGGCTGCTGATGGAATCCATTTGCAACAAGGCGGGCTTCAAAACGTTGGATAGAGCCATCAAAGTTCCTCTTGATACGGAAGACCCATTTGTTTGGAAAAATGTTCATTGAATGAGTGCGGCGAACAAGAACCTAGGTACGGGCTCGTTGAAGAGCATTGAATTCATCTGCCATGGCCTAACGCCACTCAGGAAATTTGTTTGCTTGACTGAAACAAGTAGGCTCAATGAAAGTATTAGTAGATACATAATAATCCGCATAATTAGCACATTTGGAATTAGACTTAAGATTACCAGCTTTACTCCGAGTCACCATGGGGTGAGCATTCGTCTCTCTTACTGAAGACGTGGCGGGGATAGGTGGATGACTTAAGGAACTTGGAGAAACAGGTTTGGAATGTGTAAGTAAATGAGTAACTGGAAATGGTGCAAGGCCTGCAGGACGAAGGGTTTTACGGTGATAAACTTGTAGAGGAGCATGTGCATTTGGTTTTGGGATAGGAGGTGAGGATTGGGTTGTTGAATTATCAGGAGGTGCGGCTGGGTTGTTAGAGAAGACGGCGGAGGAAGAATTTGGCATTTGGCTAGGGGGATTTGGAAGGGATAGGGTCGTAGGCACCGATTCAAATATGGATGGCATTTAGCTAGTGGAATTAGGAAGGGGTGATGTTTGATTGGTTGGATTTGTAGGCACCAACTCAGAGGTGGATGGCATTTGGCTAGTGGAATTAGGAATGGGGATGTTTGATTGGTGAATGTAGGTAGAATTTGGTGCGGATGGATGTGGTTCTTGGATTGTGGGTGTACACATGGCAGGGGCCTAATAATTTCGAGTGCAGGATCCGGGACGAACTTGTCTTTCAGGAGGCAAGAGTAGAGGACAGCTTAGAAAATGGAAAATTTAACTCATCAAAAATAACATGGCGTGACAAAAAAATGCGGTTGGTAGAAATGTCTAAGCATCTATATCCTTGGTAATTCAAAGAATACCCTAGAAACACACATTTGGTAGAATGATAACTTAGTTTATTATTATTGTATGGACGCAAGTATGGAAAACATGCACATCCAATTGTTTTCAAAAAAGTATAATTTGGTTCTTTGCCAAACAATTTGTGGAAAGGAGTATCATAATTCAAAACTTTAGAAGGAAGACGGTTAATTAAGTATACCGCAGTGTGCATGGCCTCGGCCCAATAAGCAGGAGGCATCGACGTTTGGGCCATCAAGGTAAGCCCAGTGTCAACAATGTGGCGATGCTTACACTCCACCAAACCATTTTGCTCCGGATGGTGAGGACATGAAAAACGGTGATGAATCCCATGTTGAGTCAAGAAAGCTTTAAATTGAGTACTGGTATATTGCCCCCCCCCCCCCCCCAAAATCCGATTGAAACATTTTAATTTTAGTAGAAAATTGATTCTCAACTAGAGTCTTAAATGTAACAAAAATGGAATAAACCTCAGACTTTAAGCGCACTGGAAAAATCCAAGAATAACAAGAATAATTGTCAACAAATAAAACATAGTATTTATAACCACTAATAGATAAATTTGAAGAATTCCACACATCAGAATGAATGAGTTCAAGAGGGCGAGATGTAACAGACAAGGATGGAGAAAAAGGAAGTTTAATACTCTTGCCCAAAGGGCATGAATGACAAACAAAATTATGCATAGAGTTTTTGCCAAATAAAGGCAATTTATTCCTAGAAAATAACGATTGTAAAACTTCAGATGAGGGATGACCAAGACGTGAATGCCAGATATCGCCACCAACACAGACACCTAACAGTGCGACACGACCATGAAAAGGTTTTGATGAGTGTATGGGAAAAACACCATCCCTACTCTTGCCCTAAAAAATGATCTTCGCCGTCACCGAATCCTGTAAAAAGAAACAATCAGGAAATAAGGTAATGAAGCACCCATTATCTTTCATAAATTGATAGGCAGATACAATGGAGGTAGAGGCATTAGGACAGTGAAGAACATCTTTCAATTTAAAAGTCAGGTTATTAGATGATAAGGATAAGTTACCGATATGACTAATAGGCAAACCTGCTCCACCAAGCACACCATCGACGGTATCATTGCCACGATAAGCTCAGGTAAGAGTGAGTTTGCCCAAGTCATTGGTGATGTGAGAGTTAGCACCGGAATCTAGAAGCCAAGGTTTGTCGGATTGAGCGGATTGAGTCACGGATTGAGCCACCATAGCAGTAAGGACTTAGAAGGAATACACCTTTCATACGCCAAGTTCATACTGTCATAACAATCAATGGTAGGGTGCCCAAGACTACCACAAATTTGACATTTTATGCGTGACTCACTAAAGGTTGAAGAAGATGAACCATTGTGCTGATTAGGGGCTGGGCCTAAAAGACTTGCAACTAGCTGACCACGATTAGAATTACCAGAGGGATTAGAATTACCTCGATAGAATCCACCACTATGTTCACCACGATTAAAATTCCCAGAAGTATTAGAGTTGCCTCTATAAGAGCCACCCACGCAAGAAGGGCGACCATCATTGCGAACGGAGAAGGACCAACCACCACCGTGAAAGGAATTGCAATTTCGGGAGGCCGCCATAGCTTGAACGGAGTGATCAATATAAGGAGTCGGATCGGCAAGACGCAACTTAGCAGAGAGGAGAAGAGCTTCCAAATCAACATAAGAAACTGGGGTTTCACGAGCTTGGGCAACAACAACGGTGTTTTCGAACTTTGGTCTAACATTAGACATGATCACAACAACAAGATCAACATCGGTGATTGATGACCCAGCAAGCGCAAGACTGTCAGCAAGAGAGTTGATGCTATCCAGATAGTCAGCGATGGAGGAATCACCACGCTTAGTTTGGAAGAAGGCTGTACGAAGTGGGATGATGCGACTCTAATTGTGAGACGCATATCGGTGTTCCAAACCAACCCAGACATCACGAGCAGAATTGTAACGGGCTGTTACAGAGAGAGCCTGTAGGTCAAGAGACCCATTGATCCAAGAAAGAACCAATTGATCTTTTTGAATCTAATCCTCATAATCAGGATTGACAGTGGTGGTGAGTTTTTCAGTGTCATCCTTGAGAAAGTGGGCAAGACATTCGGAAGATCCATCAATAAAATGCATCAGACGACGACTCTTGAGAACGGGTACAATCTGAGCAAGCCAGAAAGGGTAGTTGGTGGTATCAAGTTTGAGAGTGATGGCATGGGAAACATTGGGAAGGGTGGAAGAATCTATGGAAAAGGGAGTATTGGTAGTGGTAGCCATAAGTAGAGAGAAAAAAAATGGACGATGAGTCAAAGGCTCTGGTACCATGATGAAATTGGGGTTCCACCATAAAACCAATTGGCAATATGGGGAGTAGCCCAAAACCATATAAGCACATAGCAAACCTTGTCCCTCACCGATGTGGGACAACTCTCAACACGCCCCCGCACATGTGGCGGATTTTCAAGCCTACACGTGGACAACAACTGGGTGACATGGAGCGCGTGTGGCCGTTGGGCTTCACACGTGGATAACCTTGCTCTGATACTATAAAGGATTAAATGCTACAGAACATAAAGTGCACACATATTTTTGGTTGAATGTTTTGGATGATATCCATTGATCTTAGTATATGGTATTTATACAATTTCACAGAGACTTTACAAGCGTTGACAATCTGTACAAGGAAATATTTTACAATTGAATATGTGCATACAATTAGGAGGCTTAATAAGGTAAATGAATGGGATCATGAAATCCTCTTTTGGACAGAGGATTTCATGGGCTGATGAGCTTGATTATCTCCATCTTGTCTATTAGGGCTGTGCTAACTCAGGCCTTTGGCCCAATGAACCTAAGCCAAACCCTAGGGAGCCCAACTTTTTTCCCTGAGCCCAAAACCCAAATGGAACCCCAGCATTTGGGCCATGGAACCAGGCCCAGTTGTGAAGCCCAGACCCACTGAACTAAACCCTAAAACCCATTAGGCCCAAGCCCAGACCTAGACCCAGATCCCGCCCAACCCAGTCGGATCCCAGAATCCCAAGCTACGCGCGGGCCTGTACATGGGTACGTGTGGGTCCTTTCCTTGTCCAGCTCGTGGAGCACACACGCCTCTACCAAAGGTACTGTGCTCCGCCGTCATGGCCACGGCGGCGCTGGTGACTTTTTTGGCCAACTTTTCGGTGACCCAAATCGACGTGTGGAGGTACCCGAGGTCCCCCCTTATGTGTTTTCGACGTCCAAAATCTGTTTAAGTCTTCGCTAGGTTGCATGACTCTTCAATAGCAGAGTATCTGTGAGTGGACCTCTTCCAAAATGCATATTCATTATAATTAAATTTACAAGTTTTATTTATGTAGGTTAATTGTTTCTAGTTCTCATGCATCCTAATATGGCTTCGTCACATTCGGGTGTCGGCCAGCACATGCGTACCCTGGTGTTTGGTGAATATCAAGGTCGGGCATGTTAATTTATCTAAACACTAGTCAGATAAAAGAGAATATGGGTGGCTCAAGCTCTGGAAGCTAGGCCATTGTAAAAGTTGTAGGATCTCATGCGACTCTAAAAGCTACTTGCTTCCCTCCCTTCCCTTTTTCTTCAAGATTCCTTTTTTTTTTTGTCAAACAAAATGCATGTTATCTACCAACATCCGTGCTTTTGACCCTTCAAAAACAAGAATTTTTGTTTTAATACATGCCTAATATATTTAAACAAGGATTACGAATACTTACATTTACTAAGGAATTCATTGTACTGCAAACAATGTTAAATTTAATAATGTTCAGTTGTAGATTTGTAATTATAAGAACATCAAATGTTCTTTTGTGTAATGTTCTTCTTTTGCCTATGGTGCGTTTTGAAGGCCACGAAGGTGCCTTTGTGCTCTGTGTGGTGGAAGTCAATATGGCTCCACACTATAAAGGTGTCAGTGTGTAGAGGAAGTATGATTGTATTGAAAAGAAGAGAAACTCTTTCTTGAAAAATCTCAAGGATCAACTTTCTGGCTTTCTTGGTTCAAGACTCTATCACAGAAGTTTAGGTTGCCCTTCTCTTCTCCATTTTTATCCAAATCTTGCATATCTCTTGTGAAATCTTTTGTGTATGTTGTAGCTATATACAAAAAATCCAACGTGGTTTAATTGGGTCAACTAAGTTCTAGGAGTTACCTTGTGTTCTTTAATTTGGGGATCTATTTCTTAGAAACCCTAACTTTCGAATCGAAATGATCAATGGCAAGTAGCAGCAACAATAATAAGAGTATCTCATCTCTAATCTTTGATGGTGAAAATTACGATTATTGGAGAGTGAAGTTGAGGAACTTATTCACAACTTTCGGGCTATAGTTAACTATCAATGTTAGGGTTGCTGAATCGAAGGAGGGTGTGGAACTAACTGCAATGGATAAGGCACTTCTAGAAGAAAATCTCAAGAAGGATTCCCTACTTCATTCAGATAGGCCCCTCAGATGAAATATTTACGAGGATCTCGAATGAGACGAAATCTAAGGATGCGTGGGATTGTAAACCTTATATAGTTATATAATTAAAACATAAAACAAGGAGTTGGCTGACCTGATCATGAAGCGATAGCCATTGGAGACCAAGTGAAGAGAATGTAGGTTGCGGCAACACCAAAGTCTTATACAAAGCACCAAGCTAGATACAACTACTTTATGGGAAGCGTTTGTTGTGTGTCTAGGGTTTGCAGAGACCTTAATATTTGTACTGGTTAAGGCATTAAGGTTCCGTCCATAAAGGAATCCAAAATCCCACTTTTTTTATCCTATCAGTTAGGTATCATAATAAAATATAATAATCAAAGACTCCATCAATCTTACTTGTATTACAAGACACCTAATATAAGATTGATATCTTAGGAGATCAAATCACAATATCTACATTAATATCCACTATTACATTCCTATTATATGTTGTAAACCATTTCAGGTTGATTTATATTGGAATAAATCCAACAGGGATGTCTTGGAGAAAAAATATAGAGGTGTAGAGGAGGTAAGATATGTAAAATTGCATACTCTTAGAAGAGATTTTGAATATACTAGGATGAAGGAAAATGAATTGTTGAAAGATTACTTGACTAGACTCATTGATGTGATCAATCAAATAAATCATATGGTGAGAAGATAAGTGATAGAAGAATTGTTGAAAATATTTAGTAGTTTGCCTAAAAAATATGATTCTATTGTGAGTGTCATTGAGGAAACTACAGATTTGGATTCCTTGTCTATTTAAGAGTTAAAGGTTCACTTCAATCCTTTGATTATAGATTAGATATCCATGCTATATTTAGTTGAGAATGCACTTTAGGCACTTATAGTGGGTGAGAAAGGAAGAGAACATAGTCCATCATTTTCTCAACAAAGCAAGCCTAGTTCTTCTAAGACAAACAAGAATTGGAAAGGGAAGAAGAATTTCAAAGGAAAAGGAATTTTTTAGAAGAATTCATATTCAGGGTCATCTTCCATACAAGCAAAGTGCAAAATTTTCAATGGAAAGAATCATTATAAGGACACTTATTGGTTCAAAGGGAAACTAAAGTGTTATAGATGTGGTCTCTTTGGCCATATACAAAAACATTGTTCTGTGAAACTCAACCTAGCTGCAAATTATGTAGAAAAAGAAGATACAGATGCTAGTCTTTTCTATGCGTGTCATGAAGCTATGATTGAAGATAAAGAAGATGGTATTTGGTTTGTTGACAGTGGATGTAGTAATCACATGACTACCAACAAGAATCTCTTTGTTGAGTTTGATAATACAAAGAAGACAAAGGTTAAGCAAAAAAGAGAAGGTGCCCTATGCTAATGTGGTGGGCTGCCAAGTTCAAGAAATCAGTGTCGTTTCCAAGTACATGGCAAATCCAGGAAAGCAACATTAGGATGCAGTCAAGTGGATTTTGTGTTACTTGAAGGGTTCTTAGCGACAAGGGATATGTTTGAAAAGTCAAAAGAAAATGAGGGGTTGTGCTAAGATATGTGGATGTCGATTATGTAGGGGACTTGGACAAGAGAAGGTTAACTTCTGGTTATATTTTTACATGCGCAGGAGGACCAATTAGTTGCATGGCACTACTACAACCAATTACAACTTTGTCAACCATAGAGGCAGAGTACATTGCTTTAGCCTAAGTTGGAAAGGAAGCAATTTGACTTAGTGGCATGGTAAGTCAAATGGGAGTCACTTAGGATTAAGTGAAGTTGAAATGTAACAGTCAAAGTGTCATTCATTTTGCAAAGAATCAGGTTTTTCATGGAAGATCAAAGCACATTAAATCGAGATATCACAGAATCCGAGATCAGATGGAGTCCAAGGAAAGTTCGGTTGAAAAGGTTCACACGGGCGACAATCCCGTAGATTTTCTTACGAAGATAATGCCGGCCAAGAAGTTCAAGCATTGCTTGAACTTGATCAATCTCGTTGATTGATCAAGGTGAAGCACCTCCTTATTTGAGGTGAAATGAGGCAAGAAGAAATTTGCCAAGGTGAAGATTCTTGAAAATTTTCAGAACTACTTCAAGAAGGTTCAAATAGACTCTGGGGTGCAGCAGTCAAGACTTGGTCTGACTTACCAAGGTGGAGATTGTTTGGCTCGTCAAAGTTAGTTTCCTATTTTGTTTAGAATTATATTAAGGAAATTAAAGGTGCACTGATTCTTCTCTTTAAAGGACTAGGAAAGAATCAAAGTTTCCTTGTACAAATAGATTAGGAATCCATGAAGTCTAATTGCAATAGGTAAGAAAGTGTACTTTCCTATTCCTTATAGAATATGACACTTAATCAAAAAATAGATATGTAAATCACCCTATACTTATAAATATGGTGCGGCAAGACTAGGAAAAGCGAGAGAAAAGCCAGAGGGAGCTGAGAGGGATAAAGGTTGATTAGTTCTAGGGTTTTGTAAAAGTACTATAACTCTATTATTAATCAAAAAAGCTGTGGTTTTTCTGCATGGACGTAGGCAAAAGTTCTGTCAATCTAGTATAAATCTTGTGTATTTCTAGTTATTCTCTA
The DNA here is from genome assembly GCA_024362995.1 of Heteromeles arbutifolia. NCBI lineage: Eukaryota > Viridiplantae > Streptophyta > Magnoliopsida > Rosales > Rosaceae > Heteromeles > Heteromeles arbutifolia. The sequence continues at coordinate 25,257,704 of JANCRC010000012.1, forward strand.
ATTTTGTTAAGTTTAATCTATTGCCTGATACATCAAAAAGCAAAATCCATAGGGCGAAAACCCATTGTGAGACTTAGTCCACCCCCTCTCCCTTAGACCATCTCCAACCCTTGGGCGAAAACCTAAAATTTTTAGCCTAGAAAATTTAGGTTTTAACCCAGAAACAGCTTTTCTTCTTGGTTAAAATTTTAGCACTTGATCATTAAAGAATGAATTTAGGCTAATTTTTTTTCTTCTTAAAGTAACTTTTTTAAAAGAAAAAATTTAGTAGACTATCCTAATTTAATTTTATGAACATTTTAACCTAAAAATATTTAGATTCCGACAAATATTGAAAAATCACTAACCGACACAATGAAACTCGTGAAACACTATGAAAGAATATGAAACACATAAAAGAAATTTTTTTTTTAATTACTTTACTCGTTAGATTTACATTTAGACCGTTAGATGTTTTTTTTACCGTTGGATTTCATCAAATTAGATCTTAACCGTTGGATTCAATGAATTTATAAATATAAAACTAAAAAAAATGAGTTTTGAGTTTTAACCCATTTTTGCCCCAAGGGTTGGAGCAAGTTGGGATAAGTTTAGAACCTAAACTTTGAGTTTTACTCCAAGGGTTGGAATAAGTCTTAGTGTATATTATATCGTTTGTTATATATATACATGTCACATCCCGGCCCGGGGTGGATCACTTCCCGGGCCCGCTCCACCACCGTAGCACAATATTGTCCGCTTTGGGCTTGCCATTCCCTCACGGTTTTGTTTTTGGGAACTCACGAGCAACTTCCCAGTGGGTCACCCATCTTGGGAGTGCTCCAGCCCCCTTCTCGCTTAACTTCAGAGTTCCTATGGAACCCGAAGCCAGTGAGCTCCCAAAAAGCCTCGTGCTAGGTAGGGATGAGAATATACATTTAAGGATCGCTCCCCTGGCCTATGTGGGATGTTACAATCCACCCCCCTTAGGGGCCTGACGTCCTCGTCGGCACAATTCCGACCAGGGATTGGCTCTGATACCAATTGTCACATCCTGGCCCGGGGCAGATCACTTCCCAGGCCCGCTCCACCATCGTAGCACGATATTGTCCGCTTTGGGCTTACCATTCCCTCACGGTTTTGTTTCTGGGAACTCACGAGCAACTTCCCAGTGGGTCACCCATCATGGGAGTGATCTAGCCCCCTTCTCGCTTAACTTCGGAGTTCCTATGGAACCCGAAGCCAGTGTCACTTCCCGGGCCCGCTCCACCATCGTAGCACGGTATTGTCCACTTTGGGCTTACCATTCCCTCACGGTTTTGTTTCTGGGAACTCACGAGCAACTTCCCAGTGGGTCACCCATCATGGGAGTGCTCTAGCCCCCTTCTCGCTTAACTTCGGAGTTTCTATAGAACCCGAAGCCAGTGAGCTCTCAAAAGGCCTCGTGCTAGGTAGAGGTGGGAATATACATATAAGGCTCACATGATCCACTCCCTTGGGCGATGTGGGATCTCACAATCCACCCCCCTTAGGGGCCCGATGTCCTCGTCGGCACACACGCGGTCAAGGTTAGGCTCTGATACCAAATGTCGCATCCCGGCCCGGGGTGGATCACTTCCCGGGCCCGCTCCACCACTGTAGCACGATATTGTCCGCTTTTGGCTTACCATTCCCTCATGGTTTTGTTTTTGGGAACTCACGAGCAACTTCCCAGTGGGTCACCCATCATAGGAGTGCTCTAGCCCCCTTCTCACTTAACTTCGGAGTTCCTATGGAACCCGAAGCCAGTGAGATCCCAAACGGCCTCGTGTTAGATAGGGATGAGAATATACATTTAAGGATCACTCCCCTGGGCGATGTGGGATATTACATATATATATATATATATAGTACAAAATATCAACCCCAACCAGAACTAAAAACTAGCATATACAATAAACACTAGTACAAAAAACAAATAGTCGCGCAAAACTTAGCGCAACGAACCTTCGTCGCGCGCTAACCGTCCCGCCAAGGTAGTGACAGAAGGGTTTGCACGACGAAGAAGAAACATGCGTCGCGCAAAGTAACTTTACGCGACGCAGCCTACGTCGTGCAAAGAGGCTTTGTGCGACGCATGTTTCTTCTTCGTCGCCCAAACCCATGTTTTTTTTTTTTGGCAAAAATATTTTTTATTTAATTTTTTATAAATATTGTAATTAAATTCTAAACAATAATTAATAAACCAGGAAAAAGTATTTAATTATAAAATATATGAAAATGTACATACAAGATGTCCGAACAAAAAAGAAAAAACTACAACAAATAGTTTCCAAAGAAGAATGGTGTAAAGTTGGTGAATAAAGGCTCCTTGGTTTTAGGATTCATTTTCTCACGTTGGTGATCCTCGACCCCATGGGACTGAAAAAAAGTTGCATATGTGCTTACCTGCAAAGGAAAAAAAAAACTTTTCAGCACTTGAAAATGATGACAAAAACCAAAAGCTCTCCAAATTTCAAATCCTTGCAAGAAGTAAGCAACTAAGTAGCAATGCAAAATGTTCAGGAGGGGTTAAGAATTTAAAAAAAAAAGGTGCAGAGAATCAATTAGTAGGGATACATTGGCCTTACCAGATTCAATGAATGAGAAAGCTTGACTGTCTGCAATATGCTTGATTTATTAGTTTCCTTGTTGGGAAGAATCTCAACTCTGCCCTTGCTTATGAACGTATAAGGATCACTACAATGTTGGATGCGAATATCAGTCTTACATTCATTTCTCATCCCAAATAGAAATCAATATTCGCCAAAGTTAAGAAGAAAAATATTTTGGAAAGAGGAGGGTTGGTTGCTAGGAATATTACCAAAAATCAATACATAAACATTAATATTTCTAGTTAGGTATATTAGTTGAAGAGAAACATGGATCAATAAAGGAGTACACAAAATCGTAAATGAAAAATCAGGGAGTCTATCAATTCTTTCACCATAGTGTCATAAGCCAGTTAGTAACAACAGAAGGCTAACCTCTGAGGCACAGAGTTCAAATCAGCAAGGGAATCTTCAACTTGGAAATTTTCTCAAGTGCATGGATGAGGGTCACAACCTTGTATAAAAAAAGAAGCAAATTAAGTCAATTCTGCTCCTTAAACACAAAACTAACAGAAGGAAGAGTTTCATTTTACACACGGCACCTGTAATAATTTTATGTCTGGATTTTTTACATTTGCATGTAAATGGGTATTTGACTGTGGCCGAAAGGGACAACTGTGTCAGCAGTTAGCACTCGAGAATTTAGGATATAAGGCTGTAGAGTTTGAAATAGACACATTACCACACAAATTGTAGGTCGATTGCCATCAGAGGAGCCCTCATTTTCCACCATTTCTAATATAACAATAAGTGCAACAATGTCCTGAAAAATTACGTACAATAAGCTGATATAACAAACAGATGGGAAGCAGAAACAAGAGCCCCACTAGAACAGAATGCACATTAAAAACTGTAGACATCGAAATTTCTATGAAATAAATGTTGACCAATACATTAAAATTACAACCTCCACTCATTTCATCAACATCATACACTCACTTCACCTACAACCTCCACCCATTTCACCAACATCATACACTCACTTCACCTACAACCTCCACTCATTTCACCAACATCATACACTCACTTCACCAAAAAAAATGATGGTGGTGATTCATTCTCAAAGCCTATGAAAAGGCTTCTCCATCAAGGAAACAGGGGACATACATTTTTCTCTACTCCCAAATTGGAAAAGAATTCACCAAAGTCCTTGAAGCTTCGAAACTCTAAAGCTTTCAACCATCCAACCTCACAAATTTCCAAGAATTCCAAAGGATCAAGAAAGCTCTCTTCATTCTTCGTCAAATCCTCCTTCAAGATCAACCCCCTGACGACCCTTGAAGAAAGTGTTCATCGTTCATCAACCTTCAAGATCAAGCCCCAAAGGCCCTTGAAGAAACTTCCAACCGTTCATCCAAGATCAAGCCTCAACGGCCCTCGGATCAACAACACAACCTGCAAATCTTCATCTTACAAAGATAGAATCAGAGGACCAAATTGTAAAAGAGATTGTAACCCCAAAATTAATACAAAATATTATTTTGTACACGTGTTTTTGTCTCTTTCATCGCAGGAATTTTCGTGTTTACAAATTTGGCACGCTTAGTGGGATGGTTTTGATGGGATACGCATTGTACGAAACTAGTTTCAACGATCCAACCGTCAAACTTGTTTGTATATGCTTCGAGATCACATACGCCAAAAATTGAAAGAAAAACAAACATTCAGAGATTAAGTACGGGACAAACCTTTTCGACGGCTATAAACGAAAAATCACGATTTAACGGTTATTTTAACTCCGATTTTGATGATTTTTTACAACTACACTCTTTAAACCTATATGAATATAATGAACTAATTCGATCATCAATTTAAAACATTTACACAAGTGGATACCACAAAAGAAAAAGGCAATGAAAGATCCCCAAAAGAAAAGCAAAAAAAAAAAAAAAAAAAACTTTGCACGATGTAGGTGCATCTGCGTCGTGCAAAATAGCTTTGCGCGACGTAGGTGCACTTGCGTCTCGCAAAGTTAGGAAAAAAGCGGTAAAAACATTGTAGTTTGGCCCCAAAACTTTGCGCGACGAAGGCTGGCGTCGCGCAAAGTGCCGTTGCGCAAAGGCCATTTGCGCGACGTTTTGTGTTTGGCGTCACGCAAACAAACTTTAACATGTTTTTCTACTAGTGAAACCAACTTCGCACAATCAAATTTCTAATAAAAGCATATAACAAGCCAACTATACACCAACCCTAAACCCTTCTTAACAAGCCAACTATACATCAACGCATATACACAAGATAAGAGGTTTCTTAGACATTAATTGCCCGTTATGCAGTATAACTTTATTCTACTAGATACGAGTAAAATCTACTAAAACATACACCGTAGTGCGTTAAGAAGCAAAGTATGTCGATATTAAACTTAGGGAAAGCCAATTTGCAGTAAATCAACTGATGACTAAAACATGAAATACTAAATTTACCCATTGAAACAGCCAACAGCTGATTACTAGCCAGCATCTTTACCCTACTAACACGGAAGAAAAACAAAAGATGTAAGCATTAAAGCCTCCAGCATATAAGGGTACAATTTTTGCTACTTTATAAGAAGGTCCAAGAAAAATTTAATTTGATCATGATCCTGGTTAATTAAAATCAGGCATCTAGTCTGCAACTTAGAAAAGAACCCACAAAGACATGTAGTCTGCAACTTATTAGTTACCCCCATATTATAGCTTGCCGGAGTGCTATACCGTATATATTATAGGTATCCAATTCAGCACAATCATATACAGCAAAGAAGAGTTCATTTGTCTTAAAAAAAATAACAAAGCTAACAGCTCAAAATAATACTACCATAAACTGTGGTGGAAAAAGAAGTAATGTAGGAAAATAAAAGGGAAAAATTTAAATCAAAGAAAGTTTGTCGCCATTTAAAATAATAATAATAATATTTTCCATTTATTACGAAAACTAATATCCGAAATTATCCCACCATTACATTATAAGAATAGTGTTAGCTAAAAATATAGTCCAAAAAAGAAAATTCATGATGTTGGCATAAAAACTTAGTTGGCAAGGCATACAGATACTACTGTTTTTAGGGTAATAGTAGTATAGTCGCAAGATTCGAAGCTCCTAAAAAAAACAAAACAAAAAAAGGAGCAAGGGAAAATGGCACCAATTTGAAATCATTATATGTGTGTGTGTGTGTGTGAAGGAGCAAGGGAAAATGGCACCAATTTGAAATCATTATATGTGTGTGTGTGTGTGTGTATGGATGGTGGTGTCTAATTAGGTGCTCCGCATGCAAAGCCAAGAAAAAAAAAAAAAAAAGTGGTGGCCCACTTACAAATTCCAAATTGCTTAATGCACTTTCCCGTATATTTATGTTATTTTACTAACAGAGAAGAACCTAAGGTGTTTAGAGCTAATGGAATTCCTACAAACCTTTTGGAAGGATCCATACAACTTCCAATGTCTCAGAAAGTGATTGTAAAATATTGTTCCAGCAGAGAATGGGGTTAAACAAATCTCGGTACAATTAATCACCGTGGTGGTGTACAAGACTGGTCCAGATAATTGGGGTGGTTATTAGTCATCAAATAATGATGCTGCTCCAAAGGTGAAATACTTTTAAGATTTTCAAGTGCGTACCATGGTTCCCATTTCTGAAGGTTCTGTGATTAACACCATGGTTTATGTCTGTGATTAACACCATGGTTTATGTGTAAACTTTATGTGGTTATATAATTAAAACACAAACGAAGGAGTTGGTTGACCTGATCATGAAGCGATAGCCAATGGAGATCAAACGGAGAAGATGAGGGATGCAGCAACACCAAAGTCTTCTACAAAGCACCTAGCCGGATACAACTACTTTATGGGAAGCGTTTGTTGTGTATCTAGGGTTTGCAGGGACCTTAGTATTTATACTGGCTAAGGTATTAAGGTTCCGTTCATAAAGGAATCCCAAATCTCACCTTTTTAGCCTATCAGTTAGGTATCATAATCACTTAATATCAAGGATTCCATCAATCTTACTTGTATTACAAGACACCTAATATAAGATTGATATCTTTAGGAAATCAAATCACAATATCTACATTAATCTCTAATATTACATTCCTATTATATATTGTAGACCATTTAAGGTTGATTTACATCGGAATAAATCCAACATTCTCCCACTGGTCTACACATATAATATTTATGTTTATACTTGAAATTGGAAATTAATGTCACTTTAATGGCCATGTAGTTGTGATAACATCCTATCCTTGATACAAGTTTCTGTCAAATAAGTCTTTCAACATGAAACTAACAAGGTTGTAAGGTTGACACAACCCAAAACCTTCATAATCACACATGCTAAAATCCTCATCCACATGAAACACCATCAAATTATGATTGTAGAGATGAACTTTAATTACCTGAATGTGTCTCAACTTTTATCATCTCAGGTCCTCGTTAATGCAAACTTCTACTGCAATTGCAAACAAAACTTCGTAAAACATAATTTATTCAACACCTACGAGCAAGATGAATTAACATGTTTTTGACACTGGTTCATATACCATATCAATTACTTTCGTGAGAAACTTTTCAACACTTACGAGCAAGATGAAAAACCCTCACAACTAATACAACATATAAATCATGTCATGCCATTTTAAGTCGAACCAAAAGAATTAATCCACACTTACGAGCAAGAAGATTAACCATTCCTTTATGATTTAAAATGCAATTTGCTTAACTGGATATCAGATATATCACCATCTGATAATTGATCAACACATAAACATGTGACTCAATGAATCCAACCGGAGATTAAACTGAATACATGAATTCAAAAAACCATACATACCTTATAGGTCATCTGCAAATGTAAGGCATTAATTACATGAAACTCAAGCTCCCACTGATCTGCAACATCGTCACTTAATTTACAAATCACTACTTAAATCATACTTTTGAAATATGCTTCTGGGAACACCCTTACTTTGTCAATGAATGCATATCACTACAAAATTGTCTTTCTTTAACCCTTCCTTAACACCTTAAATAACATAATCTCAATGAAAGGTAAACCTAAGACATTCACCGCTGTTTATACAAAATCATGCATTCCACAACCATCTTATTTGCATTAATAATTCCATATTTGTGCTAAATCCCCATGAGCCTCAAAATTCTATGTAAAGATTAACAAATAATCAATCAAGGCATCCAAATGATTGCAAGTAAAAATATACACATACACCAAGTACTCATTCTGCAACTTAAACATATTATTGTCATTCGAGTCATGGCATAATTACAATTTCATCAACCAAAACACATATTCATGGAAGATAGAATAACACTTTAATAGATTTATACAAGCCCACTTAATGCTCAAAACTTTAGAACAACTCCCACTAAACTTTTAGAGTTTATACACATATTGCAAATAAGTTAATGAGTGTGAAGCCCAATTTTCTTTCACTAATTCTCCCACTTGGGCAAACACTCATTCATATATTCTTTCAAGGATGTACCTAAACAAAATTGCTTCATATTTTAGACATAATTAAATAGACATCACAACCAACATAAAGTTATCAAACAAAATTTCAGCAATGAGTTACACTTAGTTTAGAATTTATCATAATTAATTTATAAGCTTAATTGCTACCAAAAATTTACAGATCAAAATAGACATACTAATCTTCATAAAATAAAAATATATAACTGTTTTAGGTCAAAATAATTGTCTAAAGTGACGTCTCAAAAGACAAAAACAATCTGCCAACAAAACTGTCTGTATGAGCATGGGTTACTAGTAAATTCACCATAATTACAATACATGGCAAAAATTTACGAAAATTGGCAGACACATAGTAGACATATATATGTTGACCATATAAAAAATTCAGGTCATTTGGTGACCATTAGACGTGTCATTCACCCAATTTAAATCAAGACACGCAATCTGCCAGAAACAATTATGTGCATCTATCATGAATTTATACATCCATAACAAATTCAATTTCATATCATTTCAATTTCGATGTCCAAAGGAAACTCCAGTAGTCAAATTTCATCCCCTAAACCGACATCATAGTTCAAATTGAAAAGATTTACAAGCATAAGACTTAAACAATGCGTACCTTAGCAATCCTTGATTAACCTTCATGGGTCCAATACTTTGCATCAACAAGTCTCATGAAGAGACACAAAATACATCATGATGCAACCGATTTCCATGCCTTAAAACCACAACTATTATGGGGCTCATAGTGGGATTTTGTAACTGATGGCATGGAACTTTATCCCCAATAAACTTCATGAAACTAGATTAATTTACACCTACAGGCAAGCAAATTAATTAGTTTCTAGTACTGGAATATATGTCACAAGAGTTACCTTCTTAAAAAACTTCAACAGCTATGGGCAAGATGAAGTTTTCACAAACTCTTGTGAAATAAAACCCATACTATGCCATCTTAATTAAAACAAAGGAAACGATCCACACCTACGGGCAAGAAAATTATCCCTTTTATTCTAATTAAGATGCAATGTTGATCGAAGTAACTTAAAACCACAGTCCCAGCATCAACTAAGCCGATACGGCTTGCTTAGTTGACAAGACATTGATCACCTCAAGCCTGAAACAAAACGTCACATGGATTAATTAGTTGTAAGTGACAAAATTATGATAACCTTATTCAAGCTTCGAGTCTTGCCAACAAATGGCCTTAATTTAATAATCTCCTTCCTGACTCCCTTCGATATCCAATTAATCTCAAAAAACCTGACAACATACTTGAAAAGAGATTAATCACATATAGATCAAGTTATATAAGAACTGTAATATCAATCTTCCACCACAAGGATATCAACACGTATGAGAAAACATGATGGAGCTAATAGATTCAAAATGGAAACACTTTAAACAACACAGTCACTTTTAATTCAAAAGCCAAAATTGTGATATCACCTAAATGCTTTCTTAAGTCAAACGGGTTCCTTTCCTTTTGTGCCTTTATTTCCATAGTACAAGACTCCTAAAACATTAGCATCAAAATCATGCATTAGCCTTGTAAATACCAAATTAAGTAAAGGAACAACCAAAATTCTTTTCTTCCAAAAGAAAAATCTCCAATACATGCCATACATTAGCCTTAATAATTTCTTTTCTTCTCCCCTTATGGCACATAAAAATTGACTGATAAAAGCATTGTTTAAATTCTTTAGGCATAGGAAAAACCACAAACAATAATACATGTTTGAAAATTCATGCTTATCAATTAAGTCACATATTTTGAATGGATTACATACCTCATGCCTTCATATGTTCACCACTTCTTTGTAAACATATATATAATCACATGACCAACCATAATTCTTATATAAGAATAGATAAAAATACAAATGAGAATTGTCACATAATTACTACAAACTTTCTTCATTTGTATAATACCCTTGTACTTGTCATTGGATGCTTTCTGTCATTCTCAGTCATTCCACAAATTATACATCAATTTTTCATTGTTAACTAGTCATGTATAATTTATATGACTATTGAGATAGGAAAGCAAATTATAGATAAACCTGATTGATTAGTCACGCATATTTCTTGTGCTATTAATGGCGTAAAAGTTCATTCACATATCGTGAAAATTAGTGGAAACAAAGACTACAATTCACTATAGTCCAAAACCCACGGCAATATTATAAATATGTCATCTCATGCTTAAACCAAATAAGCCATACAAGTAACATTATACACGCCATTTGCTTAACAAATGTTGCCAAATATGCATGACTTACTTTCATGTATAGGAATTTTATTAAAATTCATTAACAGACAAGTACATAGTTGACATGCATAAAACTTGGCATACGCTTCCCTGCAACACAACTGTAATATATGTCACCACAATCATATATAGGCACAACTCATATACCAATAATACTATTGAGACATCTAAAAGTGAACAATTCTGTCACCTACATTCCGAAAGATGTCAAGCAATATTTGAACTGTTACGCTTCTTTCTTAATTCTAAGAATTAGGTTACAGTCAAAATTGGGTTCTAAATAATCAGTTGGTTATGCTAGTACGAAAACTCTTCGATGCCACCAAAACAAGGAACCAAAAACATATTATTCCAAATAATAAGGAGATGTCACGGCATAGGTAAGTTATGCAGGAACCAAATAATCACCTTTTAAATCCACCACAAAATCTTGTCAGCAATTAAGACCAAAGGAAAAGATTACACCAAAAACCCAAAATGAGTCGATGAAACACAATGCTCTGCTTTGGCAGAGGTCGGCTTGCTAAATGGAGAGGCCGCATCACTTTTCCAGTGTAAATGTGTATTTACGTATGCTTACAGAATTGACAAAGACATCCGTAGTACACTTTAAAATAGAAAATCTGAAATATGCCATGGTTTCCAGTCATAGTTAATCCAATGAACTAACTAATCAATTTTCTTTAACATCCCCTTATCAGGCTAAAAATAAAAATTACATGCGCTTGTTTGATCAAAATACTAGCAATCTCCAGACTTTGATGGTTTGACCCAAACATATTTTATGCCATAATGATGCCTGATCAAAAAACTATCAACTAAACCATATTATCTGCAATTAAAATAGGTATAGTTTAAAAAATATGTTGGGATTTGAAGCTTATTCCATATTTGAATCATCACCATTATTTTAATGTTATACTTCAACACGGTTTATATATATGCTTCTCCGCATGCGGCATGCCACTATTATAGGATTGATCCACGATTTGCCGCTATGCTTTGTAAAGTTTCCCAGATTCATGCCATAAGATTATTAAAATTCTTGACTAAAACCGAATGGTTATATAACCTATTAACAATCATCAATTGTATCGATTGAAACAACATGGTGGTGTTGCCAAGTATATGCAATCATAACATGGATTAAAAACCCAGGTCATAAAAATATTATATAGTCCAACCTAAACCCTAATAGGTTTTAATCATATAATCAGTGGCTCTGATACCACATCTAAACTTTATGTGGTTATATAATTAAACCACAAACGAAGGAGTTAGCTGACCTGATCATGAAGCAATAGCCATTGGAGATCAAACGGAGAAGATGAGGGATGCGGCAACACCAAAGTCTTCTACAAAGCACCTAGCCGGATACAACTACTTTATGGGAAGCGTTTGTTGTGTATCTAGGGTTTGCAGGGACCTTAGTATTTATACTGGATAAGGTATTAAGGTTCTATCCATAAAGGAATCCCAAATCCTCCCTTTTTAGCCTATCAGTTAGGTATCATAATCACTTAAAATCAAGGATTCCATCAATCTTACTTGTATTACAAGACACCTAATATAAGATTGATATCTTTAGAAAATCAAATCACAATATCTACATTAATCTCCAATATTACATTCCTATTATATGTTGTAGACCATTTAAGGTTGATTTACAACGGAATAAATCCAGGGGAACTCGAAGGGAAAAGGAACACATATCAAGCAGCGGCAAGGCACGAAGCAGGCAGCAAGAAGAGTGCAAGAAATCACAACAACGAGCAGCGTAGTGCACAGTGGCGAGCAGCAAGTGCAGCGGACGGCGAGAGTGCAACGGAGCGTAGCAAGGCAGCCTCCTTTGCAGTGGGCAGCCTCCCTCGCAGCGGGCATCCTTCCTTGCAGCGGGCAGCATCGCCAGCCGTGAACATCGTCCTTTGCAGCGTATCACGTCCTCAGCAGGAGCAACGCAGCAGGGAAATACAGCAACCCATCAAGCTTTGCAGCCATCAACAGCAGCAAGAAGTACGGCAGGCCCGTCGTCCTTTGCAGCGAGCGGCACTCCCCTTTGCAGAGAGTGGCACTCCCCTTTGCAGAGAGTGGCACTCCCCTCTGCAGCTAGCGGCACTCCCCTCCACCGCGAGCGGTGTCCCTTGTAACGATCAGCAGTGGCAGTGCGAAAACCCTCATGCAGCAGCGTGCAGTGGCTTCCATTGCAGCAACGAAGCAGCAAGAAGCGCGCGAAGTGGAGCCTCCAATCCCTTGCAGCAGCAAAGCTTAGCCTCCCTTGGAGCAGCGAAGCTCAGCCTCCCCTTGCAGCAGCCTTCGTGCAGCGAGTGTAGCGAAAAGCAACGGCAGTGCAACAGCCCTCGTACAGCAGCCCTCATGCAGCAGCGAACGGTGGCAAAACACGGCAACGGGCAGCTGCAAAGGGCAAGCAAACACATCAGCAAGACACGCAGCAGTGGATGAGACTTCAAGTTTGGTCGTGATAAAGCTATTCGAAATCTTCTCATTTTAGTGCTTCATCTGCAACTACACATCAGATGCAAACACGCATGTCGTTTTCACCGATGGACTCAATAGACTTCGTCACTTCCGCCTTCATGAGTGGTTCGTCTGAGAAGTTGCTCTTAAAAATCACTGTGGTGTCTTGGCAACTGCACCAAAAAAAAGAAAAAAAAGGAGAGGGAACTGCCGCATGGTGCCATGGGACTGGGACGACATGATCAATCTCCGTCTTCACATCAGTTTTTTCGCAACAAGGCGCGACGATCATTGATGATGCCCACGGAAGAAGCGCGACATAGGCTCGGGAAGATCGTTGGTGACGTTGAGAAAAGCACGACGATTGTTGATGACGCTCAGGGAGGAAGCACGACATGGGCTAGGGAAGACTGACAAAATGGCGACGGCTATACCAGTCCGGTGTACAAAGACAAAGCACAGTGCTTCTTTGCACATAAAAGCCTACCTTAACCTCTCTCTATATGGTAAAATCCAGGGCTATGAAAAGGGTAAAAGAAAGGAAATAAATTCATAATTACCTTTGATTATGGAGACATCCTTACCCGCAATTGAAGTGCTTGCCATACAATTTAAATGCTTTGATTCCCTACCAATTGGGTCTCAACCTATTCAAGGCAATAGTATAACGTAATCCCAATGATGACGGTGCGTCACATGCATTAAGCTGAAAGGATCATTCAAATTTCTTCAAAAAAAAAAAAAAAAGTAATGCTAGGGATACTAAATTTGTAGATTAAATTTTGTAAACTAAATGACATGGAAGTTGATGATTGAATTATTACTTAAACATTGTTAAACGTGCTCATTTTCTATTAGTGACACATTATTTAGTTTGCAACACTACTAGAACTTTGGCTATAAGCCACCCTTTTCATTGGTGGCTATTGTCAAGTATTGCCACTCACATTGGTGGCAAACCTCTCTGGCCACCAAGCATCCACTAAACTAGAGAGTGTGGCCTATGTAGAGGACTCTATTGTAACAATAGCTACTAATTAGATAATTGTGGCGCAATGAATAGTTACACTTTTGAAATATGATATAATTTTTATACATTGGTGGCTATGTTGTAATATATTTTTTTTTAAAAAGGGCCCAGTAATCTGGGCACCCAAATTATAATCTCATTCCCATTGATGATGACAAATCCTTTTATATACTATATTGATCCAAAAAATAGGGTCTCTGATACATATATAATGTATAAGTACAATGGTTATATAAAATGTATAAGCACAGTCGTTATACAAAAGTATTCGATTATACAATAAAATTATCCTATCCTACTCTCAATCTCCCAAACATCTCCAAAACAGAAAACAAAAAAGTGAGTTCTAATTGAATTCATTTACATATACCCTACACCATTAAGACTTAGTAATAAACTAGAAATAGTGCCCGTGCGTTGCTGCGGGTGACCAATTGCAAAGTCGCTTTAAAATCAGGTAAATATGCAAATGAATACACACCTGGGTTGATATATAAAGCTTTGAACTAAAGCTGGGATTGTTACTTTTCAAGTGGAGAAGAAACTCGATAGATTTGGTTAAAAAACTCCCAGATGCAAGATTCGAATAACTCACCAAAAAAATATCCAGTCTGAGAGCGAGCAAGAGAGAACCACAGACAACAAAACCACAAAACCGAAAACAATGAGCAATGAAAACAGATCCAATTATATTTGCAAGTTAGAATATCGCATTATTAATCTTGCTGGCTGCAAAATCTATTATATTCTAATTTAAATTGTATCACAACAGTAGCAATGTTAAGCAAAATGATTAAAATCCAGCAGTGTTAAATCCTGAAACTCTACAAAAAAAAAATTACTATGAACACACCCACAACCGAAACACATAGAAAAAACATGACAGAAAATCTTTCCAAATAAGCAAAACAAAATTAAAAAAATAAAGATAAAAATAAAAAAATAAAACCCTGGCGCAAGCAGACAAAGGAAACTAAATTAAAACACAATATATACCTTCAACACAGAGAACTTGGGAAATCGAAATCGAAACTCCCAAATTTTTAAAGGCACCGTTTCCTGAAACTGAAAACCAAGTTGCATCAGACATTTAGAGAAACTATCAAACCAAACACAGGAAATCGAAACCATATAGACTGGTAAAACATAACATGAGGGAAGACAGAAATCACAATTCAAGAAGACAACCTAGAAAGCATTTGGTACCTTAACTAAAGGGTAGACCCGGCAGTTTCTGACACGACACGGTGACGCAACACGAAAATAACGGGTTTCGGGTCAACACGATAACTAATCAGGACATTATCGGGTGACCCGTTAAGAACCTGTTAATAACGGGTTCTTAACAGGTATACACACGGGTAACACGTGGGTAACCCGTTTCGACCCGTTAAGAAAAAAATTATTTTGATAATTTTAAAGTTTAATTACTAAAAGATTTATTATAAAATACAATAGCCATATTAATTACTAAACCCTATATTAAATATATAGTTTTGTATTATTATTCTATATAAGTTAAAAAAAAAAGTTTTAGTCATTATTTATTTTTATTATGAGAGTTCCTTATTATCATTACTAGGATAAATTTTACTTAACATCAAAATTAAAATAAACTAGTATAGTATTTGTATAGGCAAGAACTAAGAAGACATACATACAAGTATGAAAAAAGTGAAAGAATATATAAACACTCGTCATTCATCATTATTCCTCCACGAGTAGATAATGGTTACACTTACATTATCGTTTAGATTTTCAAAATCCTCCAAACCCTCATGAATAATGTTTTTTTATTTGAGGGCAAAATTAATAAAAATTATTGTAGAAGTGTAAAAAATGTAAAAAAAAAATATACAATCACTCATAGTGACAAGCTTTATAACTTTCATGAAGGGGTCAGCTTCGAAATCCAACACTATAATCCATAAACCTTAAATTTATATTTAATCGTCGATTGTCATTTACGCTTTATTCTTCTTACTGAATTTCACTTTTTAAATTTTATTTTTTGAAAACATGATCATCTGGCGGATGTAAGAAGATAAACGGTTCAGATCAGTTAACTGAAATATGAGTCGATGTCATATAGTTTGTAGAAACTTTATAAACATCAAGCAATATTTTCATTAACCATAAAACTCTGAATATAATATCAACGATCCAAACTGTTCATCTTCCTGCATCCTCTAATAGATCATGTTGTCAAAAAAGAAAATATGAAAAAAACAAAATTTGAACAATGAAGCGTAAATGTAAACAACAATCAACGATTAAATTTTGATCTATGATTTATATGATTATAGCGGCGAATTTCTAAGTTCAGCTCTTCATGAAAGTTGTAAAGCTTGTCATTACGAGCGTTTATATATTTTTTCTATATTTTTTACACTTCTACATTAATTAAAAAACTATTAAAGACTTTACTTAAATAACAGCCGTAAGATGAATGAGAGTAAATCTGTACCGTTGGATTCTATTTCACTTATATTATTAGAACTTTTTTGGACGAAAAAACCCCTTCTCTATTCCAATATTTTCCAATTTTACCATTTGATCAATTTAGGTAAGTGAAAATATACTTAAAAGAAAAATACATTTTTATGTTTTGGATGTGACAATATGGTATGTATATACTTATTTAGTATTATGTTTTTCATTTGAATATTTATTGGTTTAAAATATATTTTCCTTAACCGGTAACGGGTCAGATCATATTACCTGTTAATATTATTGGGTCGATTTCGGGTCGGGTCATTTTACCCGTTTATTTTAACGGGTGTTACACGACACAACCCGTTAAGATATCAGGTATGACACGAAAACGACACGAACACGGAAAAGACGACACGAATGCCAGGTCTACTAAAGGGCAGGTAGATTTTACTCACTCAATTCCATTCTAAAATGTTTTAAACGAAAATTTCAGTGCCCGATTGAAACGATAAATGTGTAATGGCATATTGGTCTGCAGATTATTTATCATCTACAGGCAATAGACTCGGAAAAGCTTCCCTAACATTTCTCCTTAGCATCCAAAACAATTCAGTACCAACATAGACCATCCATAACGGATTATATATGAAAATATATACATAGATATACCCATTTGTAAAATGTATGTGTCCAGATAATTGCTCTTCTGTCAAGACCTCTTCTTTATTTAAATTCAGATCACAATCGAGATATTTTTGACATACCCTAATTCTTTAACTCCGGCCTGAAGTGCAAAGCATCTCAACCTCAGCATCCCATGTCTGGAGAAAAGAAAAGGGTAACAACCTTAAAACCCATACTAAAGCTCAGATAACTTGGATGATTGGATCAATCTGAAAGGTGTACAAATAAATAAAGCAAGAAGATTTGTAAACTTCTTGCGAATTAGTTGAATTAAGGTCTTTCCTAATTTCTCACATGCACAAAAAAAAAAATATGGGAGAACAAACGTCGGCATTGATAATGCTGGACGGCATACAGTAAAATCAGACGTGATCATGTGATTAAGAGCAAGACTGTTGAAAGAGGAATGTTCAAAGGGTCATGTGATAGACCTGAGGTACTGTGCACACACAAAATAGCATGCTAGCACAAATCTATGAAATCGAAACCAAATGACATCAGACATGCAGAAAAACTATGCGAGGAAACACACAAAACCGAAACCAAACGCGATAACAAACACACAAAACTTACCTCAAAATGGTCGATTTGCAACTGAGTTCTTGCAAAAACAGAAAACAGTCTGAGTAATTTGCTAGTGAAAGATCAGAAAATTGAAAAGTGAAAAGTGAAAAAAAATTGTGTTTCATAACCCATAAATCTCTGTTCCTCTATCTTCTTACCACCAACCCTAAATCTCTCTTCCAGCCATTCTTTTCCGTTTTTCTCTCACCCTCAAAACTCCCAAACCCAATCCATTCCTTTGTTACAACCCATAGCATAATCTAATTACACCCTCCAAATCGATTTCCTTTCGAAGTCTATTACAAAACTTGCATCCTTGGATAAGCATGCTACAAAATTCTCAAACTCAAAACATAATCTAATTAAAATTTCACCCAAGAAAACTCCCCACCTTTCTCATTAAATCAAAACTCCTAAACCAATTCAATGGTTGATCACAACCCATAATACAATCTAATTAAAAAAATTTACACAAAAATCTATTCAATTTTTAACACTTAAAATTGAACAAAACAAAATCGATAGATTTGGTTAAATAAAAAATAACCAGGAGAAGGGGCTGAAAAGGAAGCTTTGATGAGGGTTGAAGGCCATGACTTTACCCAGATTGACTTGAATCTGCTGCCGAGGGGTCTCCATTGATGCGACCCTGTTCATGAACTTATTGCAGTTGCTTTTAGTCTTCTCCTCCCTCCCTCCCTCCCTCCCTCCTCTCTACAAGCCGCATGCCTTCCCTTCACCAAATCCCTTTCTTCCCCCTCTCGCCCTCTATCTCTCCTCCTCTCTTTAAACTGCATGTTTTCTCCTCACAAAATCCCACACTGAGCCGTCGATCCCATCGAAAGGGTTAGGGAAAAGGCGAGGAGTTGAGCTCAGGGAGAGGAGAGAGAGAGAGAGAGATAGAGAGAGAGAGAGAGAGAGAGAGAGAGAACGGCTAGGTTGAGAATTAGGGTTGTCTAACTTTGTATTTATTTGGGGGTGAAAGTACTGTAGAATAGGATTATTAAATGAAAAAAAAAATATTTTTGACAGAAAAAAAGGAGAAGAAGATTGAAAAATAAATTAAAAAAAAAAACAGGTCCCAAAGTTGAAAAAACATGTAAAAAGTCTTTGGTGTAAAAAATTTTATAGTTTGACACCAATGAATGGTGTCATAAAGGTTAAAGCCACCAAATTTTGACAATGGTAACAGTTTAATTTACAAAGCCACTGACATCCGCGGCATCCCACTATAAAGCCACCAAAAAATAGGAAAAGTAGCAGCTTTACATCTATGGCCACCAATTGCAAAAGGTGTGCAAAAAATGGTGTGCAATGGCTATAATTCAAGTAGTGCAAATTTAGTTTACAAATTTAGTCTCCTTAGCATTACTCCAAAAAAAATGATAGTGAACATGTGCACTCTTGAAAAAACGAATGCGAAATTCAAGGAAAAAAAGTTGCATGCAACCCCAATGAAAACAAAGAATGCCGTCCATGCATGGGACATTTGTATTTTTTCAAGTCCACTTGAAAAAATAAAGAAAATAAAAAACAAATATTCTTTTGAAACACCCAAGTTCAAGTTTTGTTCAAGAGAAGTAATTGTCGCAAGCATGCAAGGTACGAGGCAGTCGACCTCAAGAGTAACTTCAAGTTGCATCTCCTATCCATGGCAAGTACATGTTTAGTACCAAATTTTAGACGCAACCACAACCATAACCAAACTCAAATCCAAATTCAGACACTCGTGCTCTTCATCAAGCTCGTAAAGAATCACTAAGCACAACAAATACATGTGGTGGTTCATACACACCAAAGCCGAAGATCACCCACCACATGAAACTCCTCATGATCCAGTTTCATTCAAGATCAAGTCTCGATGGCCCTTAAAGATATTACAAGTCTGATTCAAGACCAAGTGTCCTCTACCCTTGAATCAAATCCAACTCCAGAGAAATGAAGTAATCCAAACCTTTGGAGAGAACCAGAAGGCTCTCTAGCCAAAGCAAACACCCGTGTTCAAACTCGTGGAGATTCAACAAGCACAACAAACATGTGTCACCACCAAAGCTGAAGATCACCCATCACGTGAAGCTCCTCGTGGTCCCGTTTCGTTCAAGACCTTGACGGCCCTTGAAGAAACTTCAACCCCAATTCAAGACCAAGCCTCGACGGCCCTGGAAGAAACTTTCAGTTCAATTCAAGACCAAACCTCTACGGCCCTTGAAGAAATTTCTAGCCCAATTCAAGATCAAGCTTCAACGGCCCTTGAATCGACATCTACGTTGAGAGACTTTAAAGCATAATGGTCAAATGCATTCACTATGCAAGGGACTTCAAAAGCACACCTTCTGAGAGACTTTAAAGCATAATGGTCAAATGCATTCACTATGCAAGGGACTTCAAAAGCACACCTTCTGAGAGACTTTAAAGCATAATGGTGCATTCACTATGCGAGGGACTTCAAAATCGCACCTTCTACACGTGACAAGCACATACATACGACACGCCTTGAAGCAGGGGCATTTGTAGACATCAAAATTTTGGTGAAAATAAATATCCCCTAACGCATTAATTTCGACATGCGAGGGCTTACATGGCATGTGCCATATGCCTCAACAATTGTACACATGGCATGTGACTTATCAAAATCGGACGAGCCATCAAGAGGACACGTGGCGCCATTTGGCGGAAAATAGTTAAAGAATTATCTTTATTAATTCCTTAATTAGTTTTAATTTAAATTAAAAAAATTAATTGGTGGAGTCAAATCATGAACCAAGACACAAATCAAGTCTTGGTTCTTTCGTAGGCAAAGCTTGGAGAATTTATAAATTAGAGGTTCCAAGACAAAGAAAAGGGGATCCAAAAATCATTCAAGCACCCAGACGCTGCCAAAGCTCAAGCACCCAAATCCTCAAAACACTTAGAAGAATTCAGAAAGTTCAATGTGTTCTTCACCAAACCTTCGAAGAATCATCAAGCACTACTAGCTGTGCCGATCCTTCAAATTGCCAAGAGCCAAAACCTCGAGGCAACTGTTCATCCGAGATCAAGTCATCGCAACCCTTGGATCAACAACCTACACATCCACACGTCTTTTGGAGATCGAATCAAATGAAACTTGTAAACAGAGATTGTAACCCGACAAATTCATTAATACAAAATTACTTTGTACACATGTTCGTGTCTCATTTGTCACAAGAATTTTGTGTTTACAGTGCGATTTGAATTTCTCTTCACGACTCACGTTTACTTTGAATATATGGCGGAGCCAAAAATTTACGATGATGAGGTCACGAACAAGAAGCTTTCAAAAACTAAACATACTTTCATTTATAATTGACAATGGCATGTTTTCATATTTTAGGAACGTCGTATCATGACATCATTATCAATATATCAGGGTAGTGCTGTCCACACACACATTTTTACTTATCACACATACTCTCAATTTCCGGTGGTCGGATCAAATAAATTAAAAATAGGCATGTGAATAGCACTATCCTATAATCAAATACATTTTTCATTGTATACAACCAGATTATCATCAACATTGATTTATCATATAATGTGGATTCTTCACACTACTGATCACAAAAAAAAGCTCTCCTATTTTGGGATAGTTGTAGTTTTGGTATGTTTCAATTAATTAGGATATGTTGTCCCCATTTTATTTGCCTTAGCTATTATCGGGTCATATAAAATTCAAGAGGGAGATATATAAAGTTATTGGGGTTAGTGGTAGTCAATGCCCCCATGTTGGCTCCGCCAATGAATATACATCAAGACTTTGAAAATAAATAGGTTCGGTATGCCTCTAAAAAAATAGTATTGCCCTTGTTAGGGAGATCACCCATTCCTACAGCCCTTGACAAGCCCCGATCCCGATATTCCCCAAATACCGAGATGGTCACGTGCTGGCCGACACCCGAGGGTGACGAAAGCCATTTATTGAGTACAGGAATAAGAATAAGAAATAAATAAGGGTTATGAAATTAATTACAATGAATTAACAATCTAGGAACGTGTTCAGAGCATACAACTAACTAGAGCACTAAAATAATTAATATAAAATTGAAATAAATAAAAGGATGTGGGTCCTACACCGAGAGGATTGGAAGATGCTGCTGCGGAAGTGTCTTAACGCCAGGGTTATGTGCCTTGATCCTAAGTCCTAAATGGGGGCGCAAAACAAGGGTGAGTGGACCAAGTTCATATATACAATAATAATAACGCAGTTATCAACATACTAACCCCACAGTTATATAATGAAAACTACTAGCATAATAAGTGATAGCTTTACTGAAAACCTTAGCATGCCATAAACATCTCAAAAGATATAACGCGGAAAAACATCGCGAAAATCAAAGCATGAATCGTCTCACAGATCGTCTAGTAAACGCAGTGTGCTGCCAGTAAGATCACTGAATAATAATACTCCCGGCCCCTTGCCTGCACCTAAGTCTCTGTGCCCGTAGCCAGAGATAACTCCCTCCCGGCCCAATGTCTGTCTTCGTGTCCCTCAGCCTTTCGCTAGGGATTATTTCTCCGGGCCTCAATGCCAACACCAGATCCTCGCCCCAGGCGGCATAGTGTCCACTAGGTACGCACAAATAGTTACGCCTCTAAAAAATAACCACTTCATAGTATAAAGTCATCCATCGTCTATACTATAAAGAGGGGTTTCGAAAACATGTTCTAGCATCCTATCATCATCCATTAGATAGTCTACCAGTTCATGGTTTTTATAGAAAATACTATATGTCAAAATATAGCTCAATATAGGCTAACAATTAATTCCTCACAAAAACACGAGACGATAATCAACATTTCAATAAACATGCTTAACATAAAATCAGTTCGTAAACTCGTAAGGCATGCGTTTCAATTATGCAATTAAATTATAAAATCATGACAATTTAGAAAGGGTCCACTCACAGTACTTAGCCGCCGAAAAGCCACGCCACCTAGCGAAGAAGGAAACGTCACAGATAATTGCCCCTAAGCACATAAAGGGTACACTTAGTCAAACTTTGCTCAAACGACTTAATTTGGAAAAAGGGACTTCAAAAACGGGTCCACGACGTCGGAATTAGTCTAGGAGAGGTCTCGGACGAAAACCTGAAAGTCAACCCTAAAAGTCAACGTTGACCAGGTCAACAATCAGACCGGGTCAATAGGTCAAATAGTCAAACGGGCCGGACCTAGGTTTTGGCTTTGGGCTTGGGTCCTAAGGTTTTTGGTTAAAAAGGGTTAGGGTGAAATGGGGTGGTTTGGGCTTAAACCCAAACCCACACAAACATACATACACGCACACACACACTATACACTCAACACACACACACGGCACTACATATACATACACATGCACAGTACTCACACACACATACACGTGCACAGTACTCACACACACGTAACCCACAAACACATACACACACACTCACGCACACAACAACACACGGTTCCGCTGCACCTGATTCTGGAAATAGTAGGCAGAGAGTATGCATGTCAATACATAGTTATCTCTAGCCCAAACTCATATGCAAGTAGGTATCTAGTTACCTGGAATAGTATTCAAACGAGTTTGAGTGCTAACACCTTCAAACTCGCCAGAAAAAGCACGGGGTTCACCATCAAAAACTGAGACCAAGAGAATGAGTGCATGCAGAGAGTTAAACCCACAATTCAAGCTTAGGTTAGCCCAACAATGCATTAAAAGTCTAAATCAAGCTAAACGCTAAGAAGACAGTCACCACCTAGCTTCGAACTCAACAACATTCGCCGGAATGACATGCATGCACATATTCCAAACAGAGAGATTAACCCCAGAGATATTCGACATAATCCTCATCACAAATAGATACCCAGAACTCAAATAAAAGGAAAGAATTTAACCTGGGATTGAAGGTTAGAGCTCAAAGCTCTCGGGTATCGTGGCAGATCATCCCACGATGCTCTAATGGCATATCCAAGTGCATTGTAGAGTTCCTCAAGTCTCAGAGATTCCAAATATGTGAATTTCTTTTGTTTGATTTGTGAGGGAGCTAAGATCAGGCTAGGTGAAGCTCTCGGAGCTTAGAGAGAGAAGAAGAGTGTCGAGAGTTAGAGAGAGAGTGAGAGAGACGACGAGATGATGATGATGATGATGATGACGCCGTTGACGTCGGGGAGGGTGGTGTGGTGATAAGTGAACACGGTTGTGGGTCGCGGGGTGAAAGGGTTTCGAGAGATACGAGAGAGAGTGCAGAGAGTTGAAAGAAAGATAAGAGGGGTCACGGGGTATAGAGAAGAGAAAGAGAGAAGACTGAGAAAGATGGAAGAGTGACAAGAATGGGGGACACAAAAACAGAAGGTGGGCCCATTGGGCACACCAATTAAGAATTAAAAAAAATCATTTTTAAATAAAAATGGGGGTGGGGTGTAACAATCTACCCCCCTTATAAGAATTTCGTCCTCAAAATTTAAAATCACTTACAGAACTGAAATACTCAAAAATTTGATGACGTATATATGTATAAAGAATAATCAAGTCAGAGTGGGTGCATCAAAGAGAATATGCCAGACCGTCGCGAGCGGGTTGCAAAATCCTTTATCATGCCTCTGAGCTCTTACTTTCTTCTCCATCAGTGTAAAAATAGATACATACTTTAATAAGATATAAAGTCAAAAACACAAAATAGTTTAAGACCAAAAGTAAGAATGTAAAATAAGATAACGTCAAAATAAATAAGTACTAACATATAGATCGAAAACTCGTGCTGAACTTAAAACTAAAAACAGAAGTACTTCCCCCAAAACATTTGTAACGTCAAAATAAATAATTAGTAACAGAAGTTAAAATAATTATTCCGAAAATCCAAAATCGAAAATGAAAATGGGGCTTGGCCAAGAATTTGAAACATCACGTACTTCGAGCATAAAGGTTTCTTTGGGTCGAGCCCCAACAATAGCGAATTCCGTAACAAACCTAACAAATAAGCTACCGATATTACAGTCTGCAACCGATATTACAGACTAACCCCCATAGTTATCAACATACTAACCCCCACAGTTATATAATGAAAACTACTAGCATAATAAGTGATAGCTTTACTAAAAACCTTAGCATGCCATAAACATCTCAAAAGATATAACGCGGAAAAACATCGCGAAAATCAAAGCATGAATCGTCTCACAGATCGTCTCGTAAACGCGGTGTGCTGCCAGTAAGATCACTGAATAATAATACTCACGGCCCCTTGCCTGCACCTAAGTCTCTGTGCCCGTAGCCAGAGATAACTCCCTCCCGGCAATACCTGTCTCCGTGTCCCTCAGCCTTTCGCTAAGGATTATTTCTCTCGGCATCAATGCCAACACCAGATCCTCACCCCATGCGGCATAGTGTCCACTAGGTACGCACAAATAGTTACGCCTCTCAAAAATAACCACTTCATAGTATAAAGTCATCCATCGTCTACACTATAAAGAGGGGTTTCGAAAACATGTTCTAGCATCCTATCGTCATCCATCAAATAGTCTACAAGTTCATGGTTTTTATAGAAAATACAATATATCAAAATATAGCTCAATATAGGCTAACAATTAATTCCTCACAAAAACACGAGACGATAATCAACATTTCAATAAACATGCTTAACATAAAATCAGTTCATAAACTCGTAAGGCATGCGTTTCAATTATGCAATTAAATTATAAAATCATGACAATTTAGAAGGGGCCACTCACAGTACTTAGCCGCCGAAAAGCCACGCCACCTAGCGAAGAAGGAAACGCCACAGATAATTGCCCCTAAGCACATAAAGGGTACACTTAGTCAAACTCTGCTCAAACGACTTAATTTGGAAAAAGGGACTTCAGAAACGGGTCCAGGACGTCGGAATTAGTCTAGGACAGGTCTCGAACGAAAACCTGAAAGTCAACCCTAAAAGTCAACGATCAATGTTGACCAGTCAAAGTCAACGGTCAACAGTCAACGATCAACGTTGACTAGGTCAACAATCAGACCGGGTCAATGGGTCAAATAGTCAAACATGCCGGACCTAGGTTTTGGCTTTGGGCTTGGGTCCTAAGGTTTTTGGTTAAAAAGGGTTAGGGTGAAAAGGGATGGTTTGGGTTTAAACCCAAACCCACACAAGCATACACACACACACACACACTATACACTCAACACACACACACGGCACTACACACACATACACGTGCACAGTACTCACACACACGCAGCCCACAAACACATACACACACACACACTCACGCACACACCCACACACGATTCCGCGGCGCCAGATTCTGGAAATAGTAGGCAGAAAGTATGCACGTCAATACATAGTTATCTCTAGCCCAAACTCACATGCAAGTAGGTATCTAGTTACCTGGAATAGTATTCAAACGAGTTCGAGTGCCAACACCTTCAAACTCGCCAGAAAAAGCACGGGGTTCACCGTCGAAAACTGAGACCAAGAGAATGAGTGCATGCAGAGAGTTAAACCCACGAATTCAAGCTTGGGTTAGCCCAACAATACATTAAAAGTCTAAATCGAGCTAAACACCAAGAAGACAGTCACCACCTAGCTTCAAACTCAACGACATTCGTCAGAATTCGTCGCCGGAATGACATGCATGCACATATTCCAAATAGAGAGATTAACCCCAGAGATTTTCAACATAATCCTCATCACAGATAGATACCTAGAACTCAAATAAAAGGAAAGAATTTCACCTGGGATTGAAGATTAGTGCTCAAAGCTCTCGGGTATCATGGTAGATCATCCCACGGTGCTCTGATGGCACATGCAAATGCATTGTACGGTTCCTCAAGTCTCAGAGATTCCAAATATGTGAATTTCTTTTGTTTGATTTGTGAGGGAGCTAAGGTGAGGCTAGGTGAAACTCTCAAAGCTTAGAGAGAGAAGAAGAGTGTAGAGAGTTAGAGAGAGAGAGAGAAAGACGACGAGATGATGATGATGATGATGATGCCGTTGACGCCAGGGAGGGTGGTGTGATGATGGGTGAACACGGTTGTGGGTCGCGGGGTGAGAAGGTTTCGAGAGATACGGGAGAGAGTGCAGAGAGTTGAAAGAAAGAGAAGAAGGGTCGCAGGGTACAGAGAAGAGAAAAAGAGATGACTGAGAGAGATGAAAGAGTGACGGGAATGGGGGACACAAAAACAGAAGGTGGGCCCCTTGGGCACACCAATTAAGAATTAAAAAAATCATTTTTAAATAAAAATGGGGATGGGGTGTAACAGCCATTCCAGAAGTCCCCGAGTGAAAAATTGAAGACATTAGAAAAGGGTGATAATCTAATTAAAATAATTTAAATTACGGGAAGGAGCAACCGAACTCTATAAAGGTAGCACACTCCTCTAGTCAACTTGACTGCGTTAAGCCCCAAGTGGATTTCTGGACAGGACCAAAAGACTGGAGCTATTATTGTTCGAAGCAGAGCTGACGGCCTACGCTGCCAAGTCTAGGGTCTCTTAACAATGACGGGCCTACGCTGCTATAAAACTAGTGTGAATGCATGAGGAGACGACTCAATAGACTCAAGCCTCAATGTATGCTAACCTAGAAATAGCTCAAACGGTCAAAATTATAAACAACGAGAGTCGAAGGGCTCTCGGAATCTAGTAATTTGAGGAAATCACAACTCTTGTTTTCCTACTTTACAATAAAGTTCAGGTAATACAGTTGAGAGGAGAATGGAAAACCTCAAAACACTTCAGCCTAAATATGTAATGTGAAAGTCTAATGAGCATACACTACGAGATAAAAAGAAAAAACGAATTCTTAAAACTCAGAACAAAGAAGAATAAATTGTACACTTCCTTGAGTTTTACCACAAGCATTAGGCCCATCCTAATCCAAAGCACAGCATTGCCAAAGAAACCGCCAAAGCCCGAAATCCCTATTGAGGAACCACCAGGACAGTAGCATCTGATGAAGAGTTATGAGCACTGACGGCACTTTTGGGCACAAAGGCAGAAGATGGACAAGACAGAGACCTTCATGCCATTGTAGCACTGGCCATTGCCACAAATGAAGTAATACCTCTTGGCCTGATTGAGGGGGATGAAGTCTTTACCACTGCTCCAGTTCCTAACTGCACTGTCCAAGGTGCAGTTGTCATACCCTGTTTGGTTTACTTCAAACACATTGTACTGATTCTTTTGGTACCTAAATGCTGCAATTTTACAAACATTACACTTTGAGAACAAAAGAAAACCATGGAAAAATTGGGGAAAACTTGCCCTATAGATAATTGGTTACAATACCAACTTGTATTTAATACAATTATCATATGACAATCATATATAATTTATATAAACATCTATATTTAATACCGTCAAACTGACTATCGAAATGGTGATTGTATTAAATAGCCAAATCCTTAAATTATATCAGAATGTACGTGCTAGTTTCAACGCTAGTGTACAATAATATGACATTTCTCTTTTCTCTTTTAATTTTTTTTACATGAACAAAAAAAATAAGAAAACTAGAAAGTGGGTTTGAGAATTCAAACTGGATACTTGAAAACGAATCGAATTTTGATTTAGACAGTTGTGAAAGTCAAATCTAATGGTTAAAACATACTACACCAAACATAGAGAGGGAGAGGGAGAGAGGGAGAGGGAGAGAGAGAGAGAGAGAGAGAGAGAGAGAGAGTTGTTACAGATAAGGTCCCCAACATAGAAAGTGTGGTTGTTGGCCCAGAGGGTGTAGTTTTGGGCAGGATTGCAACCACGGTTGGCGCCAACAATGTGGTCAGTCGCCACGATTGGAGTGAGCACTGCAAGCCCGGAGATGATGAAAACCAGAAACAATATTAGGTCGCCTGAGTTGGAGGACGAGGACTTGGTAGACATCTTCCTTCACCCCTCTCTCTCTCTCTCTCTCCGTGTCTCCCTCTCTCTCCCTGGGTTAATGGGAAACTAGAAGAAGAGCTGTAGCCCTTACCTCCTCACTGCTCACTCTATTATTTTACTGGAGAAGAGAGTTTACAAGTCGAATTATCTGGGTTGTGTGCGTGGGCACCACAACACAACAATAATATTATAGAGTTTTAACGAAAAACCTCACTTTAACGAAAAATCATATTTTTACATTAAAAAGTCAAACCTGATACTATTCACTTTACCCTTTATTTTGTCCTTATCGTTAAAACTCAAATTTTTCAAACCATTTTCATTAGTTTTTCTAGGGTCCAGTCCAATCCAATCCAACAAATGTTTACAAAGTGGTCCACTGTATAGTTTGTTTTGGAAAGGTATAGATTTGAATTAAAGCATGATATATAATTGAATACTATATAAGTCACTAGGATAAATGTTCATGTTTATATTTCTGTAAATGAATGAAGAAAGTTAAGGTTCCATCATGAAATTAATTGGCAATATAAGAAGTAGTTCAATCTCTCATAAATCCATGCAAGATTCTTCTTCCCATCATTGCAGAACTCATTCTCAACAATGAATACTATAGTAAATTTGGTAACGTATTCTCAAGAGGAGGAGGAGCAGACTTGTGGTTTCTAACTTTTCATATGAAAAGTGTGAATTGGAATTTCTTCCTACGCTCGGCTCAAATTTAGAATTCGAGTTTCCCTCCACTTTTGGCCTACTTTGTAGCCGTTAAATAGTTGTTCTTATGAAGAGTGAAAACTCAAGCATAAGAGCAAGTCCACCCCTAAAAAATGCGCTGGCACCCAGCCCGTTTAATCCATTCAGTGAACAATGATAGACCCCCTAAACAGTTGAATTGGCCAAATGCATTTTCACCCCTAAAACTAAATAGCCTAGTCAATTTTATTAAAATATTATTAATTTTTGTTATAAAATAATAATTTGATTTTTAATTTCTGATTTTATAAAAAAATATTATTAATTTCTGACATTTTTTTTTTTTTAGTTCTTTGGCCGAAAAATCTAGACTGTTGATCTGAAAATCGAAAGGTCCTCATTGTGCCACGTCAGTAGCCATTAATTTTATATTTCAAAAAAAATTTGACCTTTGAAATCCAACAGCCTAGAAAAATAGCCGTTGGAAATCCAACGATCCGCATTGTGCCACATATCCACACAGAAGAACCCATATTGCGCTTGCACAATTGGCCCACCTCTGCGATGATGTCGGCCACTCGTGACCACGCGCCTGACGCAAAACAAGGATATTAGGTGGCTGACGTCAGCTTGATGTCATGTACGGCGGGCCTTGGCTTAGCACATTCTGGGCAGGCCTAGAGACTAGCTTGGGCTGGGTGCCAACCTATTAGACTCGGCTAAAGTGTTTTTTGGGGGTGCCGGCTCAATTTTTGGACTTTAGGCCAGCCTATTGTCTTGGGCTGGACTTGCTCTAAGAAATAACATCACATCAAATTTTAAAATTATCTCGTATTATTATAATGTCTGGATTATTTGTATAAAGAAAGCACAAGTGAGGGAGTAGTGGTTGGTAATTGGTAGTAGTAAACATTTAAAAAAGAGTTTTTTATCACAAATGGTCCCTGAAATTGACCCACACCATTAAGATGGTCCCTAAAATTATAAATTAATCAATGTAGTCCTTGAAAAAAGGTGTTGCAAATCAATGTGGTCATTCCATCACAATTCTGTTAAAAATTTCGTTAAGTGCTGATGTGGCACATAAATGGGCCCCACAAGATTTATGGGTTTTTATCACAAATGGTCCCAGAAATTTACCCACACCACCAAGATGGTCCCTAAAATTAACCCACACCATCAATATGGTCCCTGAAATTGAAAATCAATCAATGTAGTCCATGAAACTAGGTGTCGCAAATCAATATGATCCTTCACCACAGTTTTGTAAAAAAAATTCTTATGTGCTGATGTGAGTTTAATAATTAATTACAAAATTGTCTAAATACCTTTTTGCACAATAATTTTTTTTTTTCTTATAGTAGGGCCTATTCCGAAGAGAGATCTCTTCCATAAATTCTCAAAGGCACAAGGCTTAACCAAGGCCTAAGAAAGGGTGTGGAAATCGTTTTCGTCCAACAATAGACGCACCTCGGTTATAACCTCATTATCTCAAGGCAGACCTCGTCATTCTTTGCATCACCAGACCACCAGGGAAGCGTCGAACAAGCCCTCCAAGATTAAGGTTGTGAGGATGTTGATCGCCTAAATGTTAACAATGATGTCCGAGTAGTTGTTGCCAATGGGACAAGCCGTCACCAAAGTTGATCTCAATCCAGGTTCAATTCGGTGAAGGATGTTGAAGTGTGTAAAGATGAGTTTTTTTTTTTTGAGATTTTTTTTTAGAGAATAGAGAGCGAAGGAGGTAGAGAAATATGGACTGGGATCAGAAGTTATTGCAAGATTGTGTTTTTGGGTTTTGACAATTTTTTTTTATTAACTATTAAATTATTAAGCCTATTTGTAATATTTTGTTTTATTTTAATTAGACTTGTGTGACTCATTTATGTGTCACATCAACACATAATAGAATTTTTGACAAAATTGTGACGGAATGACTACATTAATTTTGAGACACTTACTTGCGGGACTACATTGATCAATTATCAATTTCATGGACCATTTTGATTTCGCGGGTCAATTTCAGGGATCATTGATGTTGTGAGTCAATTTCAAGGACCATTTGTGAGAAAAAATTATTTATGAGGCCCATTTATGTGCTACATCAACACTTAACATAATTTTAACAGAATTGTGACAGAATGACCATATTGATTTGCGACACCTATTTTCAAGGACTACATTGATTGATTTTCAATTTCAGGGACCATCTTGATGGTGATGGTCAATTTCAGGGACCATTTATGATAAAAAAAAAAAAGAAAAAGGAAACTTGATATAAGTCCAATTTTTTTAGCCAATAGTAGGAATAGTCCAATTTATCAAATTAAGTCCAATTTGTTATATTTAATTATTTAATTCTCAATAGTTATCCGTTCAATAATAAGATTTATTATAAAAATCAAATTTCTTCCTAATTATCTCTTTGCTTATTTCTTTTTATTTATCGTTTTGTTATTTCTCGTTCTTCCTTCTGCTTTAAACCCTATTTATAGATTTTATTTTTTAATTTTTTTAATCAACCTATATCACAGGTTAATTATATTTATCTACCTATATGACAGATTTTTTATTTATAATTAACCTATCACAGATTAATGTGTCTTACTTGTAAGTATGTCATGTTTTTTCTACCTTTTAATTAGGTTTCATATCTCACGTATAGGTATAATATACATTCATATATTTGTTACTTGAGTTAGGGTAGAATGTTTTGCAGATAAATTTATGTTAGTATATTAGTATTTTTGTTATAAAATATTAATTATATTTTTTGGAGTTGGAAAATGAATAATATTAGAAGATTTTAATTGATTTTTAATATCTTTAGAAAATATAAAATGAGTATAAAAAAAATAAAAACATATAATTAGATAACTGGACTCATTCCTAAAAACACTCTACCTTTTTGGATCTAGATCTAAAAGCCCCAAAAAAAAATCCTTTAAAAAATGACATGAGTGGATAAGTGCGGGCATGCTCTCATCTCATGCGTCCAAGTAAAAAGCCCGGCTTCACGTTCACTCCATGACTCTGGGCAAGTGGTGGTACACAGGCCACCATCTCAATATCTTTCTTCGAGTACTCAGTCTTGCTTTATTTAAGGGTCGTTTACAACTGTTTCTTCAAAAAAAAAAAACATTTACTTGTAGAAATATTTTCATATCCAAAACCAAAATGACGTTGTTTTCAACAGGATTTTTATAAAGCTCAAACTCGTCTGCACATTCTCACTTCGCAAAGGCATGAAGCCACAAAGAGCAGTGACGTCCCTCACGTGGACCAGTAGCGACGTCGTCAATCTCTTCTGTCTTCTCCTAATTTTCTTCAAAATTTCAAGTCTTAAGCAGACGTCGTCAATCTCCAATCTCACCTGTCACCCGTCAAATATCACATTAAGAATAATTATTAAAACAAGTCTTCGTTCAGTATGAGCAAACAAAAGGAACAATGAAAAGAGAAAAAATAGTACTGCTTGCAAGCCATTGAAACCACGATAAACTGCAATCAAGTCCATAAACTAATTGACCAACGTTGGAGCCATATGCCAAAAAATACATTATGGACACTGGGGATTAAGTAGAATACATACCAGCAACATATGGAAACAATAGCACAGATTCCTGGATACCTGAAAACTGTGAAGTAAATGCTCCTATATAAAAATTTTCATTGTTCAAGAGGCTGAGAGGCTGAGCTCGTTTCTAAATACCAAATCAATTTTTGTCTTGAGCATCTTCCACGGATAAAAACAGATAGTAAAGTTGTAAAGTTTCCATGAGTCGATGTTTGCAGAAGAAGGATCCCCAATGACTTGGCTAATAACTACAACTCATAGCTAATAACCACCACCCATATCTTTTCAAGATTTTCAACATCCAGTCAACTTTCAGATTAGACTATTCAACTGATGTCTTTTTCGTTCTTTATTGCCATGGATTATTCCATCTCCTTGTACTGCCTTGCTTTTGATTAACCCTTGTTGCTTGCTTGACTGGTTTCAGTCTCCGTTTTCCTTTAACACAACTACCTTGCTCCTTCAAAACTCTCTTAAGCTTTGGATCTTCTACAAATTCGTTAGAGAGTTCTGAGTAGTAACTAGTAAGTGCGATTCTTAGCTATTTATAGAGACTAAATCCTAGATGGCTAGAAGATGAGGCTCTGCGCAGTACTAGGCAGTCCTTAATGTCCATGCCAATCTCTACAGTCTTGCCAGCTGGTAAAAGCGACGTCGTGCCAAACATCCAAGGGCCATTGGGACGGGTATGGCCTGGTTGTAGAGCCCCTAATATATGTCATGGGCGCGCCGGAGATCCCATGACCCATACCATGATCAGCCCGGAAAGTCTATGATCCATTAGTGGCTAAAACGCCCATTATCATAGGGCAGACTACGTCTTATTCCTTTAAGGTAATTTGTGGTCTACTCATGACGTCAAGGGTTAAACCGTTATATTGAACATATTGTCCACGTGTCCTTCTCATAATGGATGTGGTTAATTTATGTCTCTACAAATGCCTCCACGTCTGCTTATGTTTATGTAGGAAATAAAAGGAAATGTACTGTCTAATTGACTATGACTTTTCTTCCAAAACAAGATAGGTTTTCAAGTCATAAAAGGAAAATATTTCCTTTTATTTCCTTTTATTTCCTCAGAAGGATATAATATAAATAGGAGACACTTCTAGCTTGATTTCGCGTGAGGCTGGTAGAGGACTATCTTATCCCTTTAGAACTCCTTAGGCTTGAAGCATCCAATTGTTGGGTTGATCGTTCTGCACAGTAGGATGGACACATGCTCAACGAGCATTTTTGGTCATGGGCCCGCCTTCGTCTTTTGGACTGGCAAAGTGGGAAAGTCCACTATCATGGCATGTCTAGGCAGAGTGCCGACATGCTGTCTGCAGGGCGCATGGGCGCAGTGATTGGTGTGCTAAGGTGAGCACGGAAGTCGAAGAATGATGCCGAGTTATTAAGATTGATGACTTCGTGACTCCAAGTATCAAAAGTGGCCCATATGGCTCTAAGTGCTTCGAAGGATCTGCGTACATGTAGATGATTATTGGGTCTAGTGCGCATGAAGTTTGATGGCTTGCCCCCAGCCTGTGCAGGCATGAGGGTCTTCTGATGTGGTTATCCCAAATATTAGAGGAAACATATCAAGGTGGTGAACCATTGAGTCTGTACTTAATACTCATGCTCTGCTTCTCAAGTTCTGCACCTTGTTTTGGCCTAATTGTGTTGACTGTTGATCATCTTTCCTTTGCTTCGCATATACGTCCCTCGATTGGTTTGTGACTTAGCCATATAAAGTGTAAGTCTGGAGAAGAGTCGAGCGAGCAGTCATAGTGGTGATACAATAGTCAGGGAGGACAGTCATGCACTATTTACTTAATCTTCACGTCAGCAAGTTGTGGTCCTTATGGTAGGACGATTCTGACAGGTGAGAAGGACTTGGATGGTAGCAGGATGGTCCGTATCTATGTTTGCGAAATCTTCAACACCTTAAGGAGGGTCTGAGAAGGCAACTGTCGGTGTAGCATTGCCCCAAAGGTGTCACATCAAGTAGGAAGGAAGGCTCTGTGCGAGTGACTGAAAATACAATAGTTTCAAAGACATTAAAGGTTCCTTTTTTTTTTCTTTTTTTTTTTTTTTTTTTTTTTGGGGTTAAAAGATGACTTGTGTCATGCGAAGAGTGAAAAGATCCAAATGCAAAAGTTAGTACAAAGTCCAAATTCAACTGGTCTATTTAATAACACTCTTAACAAACTTTTTCCTCTGAGCCATTTTTAGCATTTCATGCTCATGTTCGTGATCTCATTTGTGTTGAGGGTTAAGAGTTTGTTTCCAACAGTCCGGACTATTGAGTAGTACAACTTTTATACATTAGATTGGCAAAGTAAGAAATAAAATAGTAAAACTATTGAAGAAAAATTGCTCTCTCTCCCTCACAAGACGAAGTATGGTGGTTTCTTAATGGATATATTTGTTGTTGGGTTTGTGCTCCACATCGCACATCTCATCAATCAGCGAGCCCATCGTAGGAAAAATGGATCTCCCGAACATAACATGGAAGCTAGAGTTGTCCGAGTCCAAGCATGTCATTTGACAAGCCACCAACACTAACAATATTATCAACGTATAGCCACTGAGTACTGCAGTCTAGTGGTATTCCTCTATACATGTAAATGAGATGTCTTAGGTTCGATTCTCACCAAAGGTGAATTTGAACCGCATTATTGCTAGCTCATTGTGATGCTAAGCTCACCTCCTCCTCCTTAGTGTAAATATTATGACATGTAGCCACTTAGTACTACGTTTTAGTGGTATTCCTCTTTACTTATAAGTGAGATGTCTTAGGTCCGATTCTTGCCAAAGACGAATTTGAACCGCATTATTGCTAGTCTATTATGAGGCTAAGCTCACCATCTCCTCCTTGATATAAGTAATATCGTTTGTTTAATAAAAAATAACTACAACTACATCATCTAAATACAATATTCACACCATTTCAACATTAACGATATCATAGCACTACTATCTAAATACAATATTTGCGACTTTATGTGCTATTCGCCATGGAGTAATTTAGACATTTCAACCTATCAAGAGTACGTAAAAATTTTGGGCGGCATCTATATTTCTATTTTGACTAAATACTTTTGAAATTGGGCCAATTTCTTTTTTCCTTTAGGTAATACTGGGGAGATTATGATTTAAACCATACGACGTGTTTGTTGACGATTCGGTTCTTACTTACGGTGATTTTGGATTAAATCAATAAAAAGTTACAATATTAACATCACAAATCCACCACTACAGCTGGCACTCACTTCAACTGACACACCCTTTCTCATTTTTTATATTTTGAATATGTCAATACGGATTCAGACACTGTGTTAGTGCAACACAATGTTTGTTTCCTAATTTTGTTTTTACACTTGGATTCAGACATTACATTGCAGTGTCCGTTTCCTGGTTCCATTTTTTTCATCACTCAAATGCCTCCTACATTACGCGACTCTTGAATCTTACGTTTGGATTCAGACATTGCGTTGCAGCATCTATTTCCTGATTTGTTTTTTACACTTAGATTCAGATGCTATATTGCAATGTCCATTTCTTAGTTCCGTTTTTCCATCACTCACACGCCTCCTACGTTGCGTGACTCTTATTTTTACATTTGGATTCAGACACTGCGATGCAATGTCTGTTTCCTTATTCTGTTTTTACATTTGAATTCACACACAACAATGCAGTGTCCATTTCTTGCTTTTTTTTTTTTTTTTTTTTTACATTTTGTTCCATTCTTTCTCCTTCCCCAGCTTTTCTTTTGTGGTTGGTAATTGAAGTATTTACGTTGCTAAAACTATGCAAATCGTGAGCAAGAAATTCAGGGCTCGTTTGGTATTCTATTCCAAAATTTTAACTCAAAATTTGTGATTGTTTTTAAATTCATGATTTCTTAAGTACAACCCTTCCAATCCAAAAACTTGTTTGTTATGGAACTTTGGAATTCTTAAAAAAAAAAAAAAAAAAACATTTCAATCCCAAAACACTCTTTCTCACATGCATAAACACAAATAGTTGGTGGGCACACATTCTAAGTTACAAGCAAACAAAAATAATAGATCAAGCTCCCCAACCTCGAAAAATTTAACCCTTCAAACTCTTCTCCAATCAGCCCTCATACCTGCAGTTGCCCCAATCTTTAAAGATATAACTTGCAAAACGTGCAACAAACCAAGTTACCGAAGCTCTAGAGGCCGTCTCCGTAAAAGAGTTCAAATCTGTGGCGCATCAACGCAGTGCAGGCTGTAACACCAACATTTTTCGACAAATTCAAAGAACCAAAGGAGCAATGCTGGTTGAATTACAGAGGAAACTAGCACAAAGAACCAACTTCACGTGCAAAAAAGAGAGGTTTTTTGGGAGAAAAGAGAGGTTTTTTTTTTTTTTTGTTCAAGCAAGATAGCCTAGATTTTTTGTAAAACCAGGGCTGGAGCCAAAGTACAAGGAGGCCTACCAGAAGGCAACAAACAAGGAAACAAACAGAACGCAGTGAAAAGGGGAACAAATGCTAAAGACGCAGCACTAAGTGCAAAAACGTCACCCCCCTTCACTACCAAAAAACAATTACGGAGGACAAGGGAGCCCATCCTTGTTCAGCACATGCACCAACGAAGATGGAGGGTGGTTAGCCCAAGAGGAACCGCACATCTCCGTATTACGTCTCGACACCAAACGGTCTGCCGCCCTATTGGCCGATCTTGGAACCCAAGACCAGGGGCAAGACTAAAAGGTATCCACAAGCCTAGCAATTCTTGTCAACGTAGGATAAGCCTCCCAGCTGCCAAAAGAGAGGTTTTTTTGGTAAAGAAGAGAGAGGTTATTTTGGAGAGAATATCATGAACCTTTTTTTGATTTAATGGGGCAAAAAAGTATTTTAAAATTATTTGGATGGGCTTGAAATCCATGTGACATTCCTCATTGACTTATGCCTATTTAACAAAAATATTGTTGGCGTGAGTTGACTATTCGCCTACAAAAATGGCTTGAGCCATCTTTTACAAAAAGTTGAAATGTTGCTTGAGCCATCTTTCACAAAAAAAATTGTTAAAGCGACTTGGGGTGTGTTAGTTAGGTTCATTGACCAATTGGGTTCATTGAACTTATACATAGGTTTATTAACTCATCTAGTTTTTATTTAGTGTATGAAGAGTAAATGA
The DNA here is from genome assembly GCA_024362995.1 of Heteromeles arbutifolia. Lineage (NCBI taxonomy): Eukaryota > Viridiplantae > Streptophyta > Magnoliopsida > Rosales > Rosaceae > Heteromeles > Heteromeles arbutifolia. The sequence continues at coordinate 25,295,522 of JANCRC010000012.1, forward strand.
GGTGTATTTGTATTTAATTCATGTATTTTTTTTTTTCGAAAGATAGAATTATATTGATCAATCAAATACGAATGGAAACATTTGCATCTTCTGTTAAGATATTAAATAAAAATTCTGGTCCTAACTCATCACAGCCAAAACTCTAACCATGCTTATGAACGTACGCCACCACCATATGGGATGCACGATTACATTGACGAGGAGTGAAGATAAACTTCACCGACTGAAAAGAAGGCATCATAGCCCAAATATCAACCAAATAAACCTCCATTGACATGTCCGCTTGAATCTCCTTATTGAGCATTTGAATCAGCCCCTTCGAATTGGTTTCCACCTCTAGCGCCACCCCTGACTCCGGAATTTTATATATATTTTGTACATTTGAGGATGAATAATATTAGAAAATTAAACTTCCAAATTAGCCTAAATTAGCAAATATTTCATTGATTAGGTCCAAAATAAAAATTGACCTTTGATATATGGTTCATTAGTAAAGTTTTTATTGACTTTTTATTAAATTTCCTTATTACTTAAGCATTGATTAATATGCTTGGAAACTTTAATGAAAAGGGTTTCGGCTAAGTTTAACTTAACCAAAAACCACCATAAACTATTATTTAACTAAAAGGGCTTCATATTTCATCATAAGGCCCTACAAACATTACGAGAGATAGGCTGAATAAAAAGCCCAATGTGCAATAATTTTTTTTTCCAGTCATGCCCTTGACAGAAACTTCATTATGTCAGCCCAATTCCGTTACAAACAAACTTTTCTTTATTTACAAGTATGCCACTACCTCGTTAAAGCCTAAATATCATATAAAAATGAAATTTTTAAAGTTGTTGTAGGCATAATTTACTGAACAATTATGGAGGCCAGAGAGAGAGGGAGGGTGCGGCAATAGTAGAAGAAGAGAGAGATGTGTAATTGTGGGGTATGTGTTATTCCACCCCATTATGCCTTTATTTATAGTAGTAGGATAGGTAAAAACCTTTCCCTTTAGGATTACAACATTTAATAGGTAATCTACTCCTAATAGGAATATAAGATACATTCCCATATCTACTAGGATTTACACAATCACATTCCTAATCTAATAGGACTGCAACACTCCCCCTTGAGTGTGTAAATACTCAAGTAAATGGCGTATCAGGTCTTCAACGATGAAGTAAGTACAGTTGATGAATTCGTCGGCACAATGGGCAAATGCGAGTCTCGTATCAACGGAAGAATGCATAAAAGGTAAAACTCACAAAACCTCGCTATGGTAAAACCAAGGTGGGAGAAAAACCCATAGACTAAGGAGAAAAGTGAGAAGTTGCATTAAGTCAAACTATACGTCTTTTGGACGCAAGTAGAAGAGCTCACAAGGGTATGATCAGCCCAGGATGGGTGCCTCGTTAAAACCTAGTTAGGTAGCAAAAATCCAGTGGGAAAAATGCTCCTAATCATAGGGAAAAAGAGTACATTAAGATCAAGTGAGTATACTTCTAGATACTCCCCCTGAGTTTGACATAACTTCCAAATGAGAACTACAAGCATTGCATATGAATAGTTAGGCATACCAATTCCTTGGACAAGCTTCTGGAAGGTTGACTTGGGCAGTGACGTCGTGTAGAGGTCAGCAAGGTTGTCTGGGATCGGCTTGCATGACTTCAATATCCTGACGCTTTGTTGATGTAAATGTAGACGCAATATGTCTTGGTATGGACTTCGTTGATGTACCATGGCTTGGTCAGGTTAATACATGTGCCATAATCTTCATGGATCGTCTTTGGGACTCAACGATAGATGAAAACACAGCAAGTACTTCGAATATGCTCAACAAGAACTTCTAACCATGTCTCACTTGTGGCGTAGTGAAGTGAGGTGATTCTTGGAACGATTCGAAGATTTCGCAACTAAGGTCATATCGTGGACCTCTAAGATATTGCGATATCCCTAACGGTAAAGACATAACCATTTGGGGATTTTTCCTTGTGCGAGTTTGATAAGTAACCTGCGTCAGCATAACAAACAAGGCAAGCATCATTTCGAGGATCAAAGGGGTTAGATTCGCTCGAGATGCGTTTGGATTTGCCCAGCAGTTCCTTCAGGGTACGTCTTTAATACCAATTCAGTGGTTGCGTGTAAGCGCGGTGCGACATCTTTACCAAGATCAACAGCGAAGGAGATGTCATGTCTAAATACAATGAGCTAAGTACAACGAAGCGCAAAGTTAAACTTTAGATATGGAATTTCGGATTCCATAACCTCTTCAAAGGTCTCATTTGCAGATAACGTATGGACGATCAAATGTATACTCAAAGGTGACACATTCGGAGTGTAGTTCGACTGGTAAACCAAGATACCGTCAGAACAACGCTTCAACTTCAGGTCAAGGTATAAACAAGTTTTCCCAAGATCCTTCATCTCAAATTCCATCTTCAGGTGCGAGGCAGTTTTCTCAAGCTCTTCCAGAGTCTTAGTGAGATTCGTGTCAATGACATAAACTGTAACTCTAGCAATTTGGAATAAGACTTCATAGTTTAACACGCAAGGGCATAATACATCCCTGACTTATCAAATAATCACGTAGATGGGTATACCACATCCGTCGGATTTTTCAATCCATAAGTGAACACCTCAAAATGAGTTAAAAAGGTGTTCCGTGGTTTTGGAACTATTTGAACCAGTCCATGTAATTCTTCGGGAACTTACATGTCAATCTCCGTATCTATATCCCCATGGAGAAACACTAACCACATTTCATAATGCTGTTATCAATCACATGACGTTTGAGAGAAACCTTGCACCGTAAGGTGTGCATCATATCGTACTATTTCATTCATCTCATAACGCTTCATTTCCCACTTGTAACACAAATGGGTTACCTTGGGCAGTGTAGGAACTACGGGTCCAAAACACACTTTGGTAAGGAATTTGACCTGGATTGTAATTTCAGTTGTCTAATCAGTTCTATGTTGTCACTTAATCAACAGAACACAGTTTGATATTGTCACTTTTCATTTATGTTGGTAGCTACCATATAAGTGAAAACATCATCGATGGTAATCTTATTTCAATTCCATTTAGCTCATCCAAACTAGTATACTGGACCAAGAACTTCAAGTCTCGGGAGTAATCCAGATTAATCTCATGAGATGGAAATGATTTGAGACAGCGATCGAGTTTAGATTCATTGTTATGTCATGTCTTCCTTTTCCAGGGAAGTGAATCCTATGAACCGAATGATCTGTCGTGCTCCAGGCCAAGACAGATTGATTGGCTATCCACCGGTGTACCAGACCGTCCAATAAGGGCGTCCAAACCGTCCAACAGGGGCGGCACACCCTCTAGGGATGTTGACTCGATGTCCGTTAAGTACGTCTATCCTTGCAGGCATGTTTGCAGCTAGTATATGATCTCGTCACTTTAGCTAGATCAGAGGAATGCATCTGGAGCAACATTCTAAAATCTAGAATTCATCGCACTTGCTTATCATACTTGTGCGGTATGGGGATCGAGATGAGACATAGTGGGCAACGTCCACGCAAATTCGCGTCATTCTCCAGGAACGTTGACGTTCTTATCTCCCCCTAACGACGGAAAAACTGTCTCATTAAAGTGACAACCCGTAAATGAGCGGTAAAGAGATCTCATGCAAGGGCTTGAAGAGAGCTAGTGTGGAGGAGGATCATGATCGACAAAAGATACATATCCTTCTTTGAGGACCCATGGTGGTATGTTGCAGCGGTGCAACTCGGCACATGGAATACACACCCAAATACGTAAATACGAAAATCATCAAGTTCGTACCCAGTAACCAACTGTAATGTCATATAGGTTGGGTGGCAATGGGCCTCAAGGCGGACCGAGATAACTGCGTACAAGGATTGCATAGCCCTAGTTAGAAACCGAAAACTTGGTACATTTACCAAAATTCAGGTGATCATTTAAATTGCGTTTTATCATTGCTAGGCGAGGCTATTTGGGGTGAACATGGGAATTCGATGTTCAATTATAAACCCAAAAGACATGCAATACTTTATCGAAAACCATCGATATAAACTCTCCGGCATTATCCAGTTTCTCGGACTTTATGGGATAAGTAGGGTGGTGAACCCTTAATCGGCCATGAGGTTTAGCAGCAATGTGTGTGGACAAACATGTGACCAGTTTGTCGATTCACCAACCAAAACCATAAGTATTTATATGGTCCGCCTTTTGGTTGGATTAGTCCACATATATTCCCTTGAATCCACTATGAAAAGAGAGTCGTTTCGTATCTTTGTGAGAGATGATTTAGAAAATCAATTTTCCTAATGAGCGGGCTTTGGCAAAGTGTGCTTGTAGGCACAAGATCCTTACTTCAGGTAAGGAGATGCGTCGTAGCATCATTGTTCGACCTAAGTGTCCCAAAAGGTTGTGCCAAAACAAGTAAACTGCTCAATCACCAGGCTCTAAGCCAGCCACATGTGGTGTGTTCTTAGTTGGGAGACAACCCATTGGCCCCAAATCAAAGCTTCGGGCTCATTTTTGGAGGTGGTGCAAAGATATTTCACTCTATTTTCTTTAGTGCTTTCATTTATGATCATTGTCATCTCGAATATCCTTAAAAACTCAACGACATGGAAAATTTAAGGTCCCTTAAATGGTGATGCAGTACCATTCATACAACGAGGAGCGTGCCAATGCTCTTAATCAGGTTGGATAGACCTGAAGTCATTGTTAGAGATGTGATTTAGCTGTAAAGTTAGTGTGTGTAATACGTATTCATCCAGACAACTAACTTTCCCACATTCCTACATAATCACGTGTTTAATTGAATTGGTCACATGTATTAAGAAACATGATTCAATTAACTCATATTCGAGGACAATATCAATAAGATTATCCATAAGTAAAACATACACCAAACTTGAATCCAAGAACATGGAAAAATGTTCACAAAGTAAATGGTTTACTAAGGGGATTCGGCCAACAAGGTCATCCATGTCAAAATTTTGCTCTTCCAACGGTGTTTGGTGGGGCAAAATTAATCTCACATATTGACTACGAGAATGGTACTCCTCAATGACAGTGGTAGAGGCACGAACAAGTGCATAACCAATGATCTATTCCATCGAGACGGAAGTAGATTTTGCTGGGTTAAGGTTTGGGAATACTATCCCTTATTCTTGAAGTTTTAGGACCTAGGTGCCAAAGATCATGCTTCGGGCATGATGCCACACCTTGGCATGCCTTGATTCTACCATATGTTTGTGGTAGTAATCAGATTCGAGAATTTGGTAAACTTCTGCTTTCTACACTTGTTGCTTCAGGAGCGAGTTAGAAATAAGGAAGGACGATAAAAGTATTCTCTAGTCAAAATTCAATTGGATTTATAAACTTTAGAATTGTACTCATTCATGGACGTAATCACGGTGTGCTTCAAGCAATGTCTTTCATGATTAAACGGTCTGTAGAAGCGAGCCAAAGAGCCATGGAATCCTCGTTCGGGAGGTACTTTCATTTGTAATGCTTTGGGCATAAGTTTTCGAATGAAGATCATGGCGAAGGCTTATTCAGCTCTTCCTTGCCATTGTTGGCTTCAATGGTTTTTCAGGTACTTTAATAGTCAAGTGGAGATTCATGTCACCCCACATAAAGTGGTTTCTAATAGAAACATCCAAATCAGGAAAATCAAACTTATGACGGTTCGACAATCCACTGAATTGAAGGGAACAAGATTGTGATCGGTGCTATGGGAATGAATCATCCATAAGCATCAAAGTTAGAACATTCAAGTTCTAAGATATGGTTTGCATGAAAAACGTCAGGTTTTCATGGGTGTATTGTTTTATGAAAACTTCGGGTTTCAAAGGCACTAAATTTGAAACTACAGGTTCAATTTACTTTATGAACGTTTAGTTCATAAATGAGAGGTTCCTGCAAGAACACAGAATGCAATATACAACTAAGTGTAGTGGATTTTAAGGTTCTTCGGGAACTCAAGTGTGAGTGCTTCGGGACTACGAAAGTGAGTCAACGGTTCAAAGAAGAGAAATAAATTATTGAATCGTTAATGTCCAAAAGTGATCTTTAGGTCAATAATTTTGGATTCATTATTAGATTAATGGACTGCAGGTCACTTTTAATTAATTCAATAGATCGGGACCATTCGGGGTCAATCGTGGTAGCAAACTAATATTAAAATAATATTATTGGATCGAAAATATAACCCCAAAATAATTTGGGCTTGGTGCCGTGGGTTAAGGGGGCACAGTTTGGGTGCCTTAAGCATAAGGCAAGGCCCAAAAAAACTTTGGGTGACGGCTGCAGGCCACGGTGTGAGAAAATTCCCCAGCCGCAATTGGGTTGTGTTTTGGGCCGAATGAGGGTGCACGGGACAAGGCCCAGTAACAGCTGGCCTTGTGGGTGATGCATGGGAGAACAAAACCCAGTCCCGTGGGCTGGAGTGATGGTTCGAATGGGAGCCCAGCCGCATAGGCTGGCTTCCTATGTTGCTAGCCGCAAGGAAACAAGGCCCAATCGAGTGGGCTAGCACAAAAGGTAGCAGGTCTGCGGGCCTGGGTGTGTGCGGGACAAGAACCCAGCAAGCAAAGCTTGCTGCGGGTTTGGTCTAGGTCCAGGAAGGCTACAAGCCTTCACAAAGATAGAGTTAGGGTTGCGGCCTATTCCACTCAAGCAGGCCAAAGGCTTGGATGTCCATGTAGGTGCAGCAAAGCCCAGAGGGCTGCTGCCAATGTTATGCCGTAGGGGTGGTGCCAAATTTTGTCCAATTTCCCTTTTTTTTTTTTTCAAAATCCCATAGGGTTTAGGAAAACCCTAATACGCTTCTAATTTATTTAGATGCTTTGACTCACATATTCCACATAGCAATTTATAATTGCGTAATGCATGAACAAATATATATATTGACAAATATATGAACATATACAATATATGTATAGAAAGGAAAATATAAACATAGGGGGTTCATGCATCATGGGGAATGTTTTCATGCTTCAAGGTCGTTTCAAATATCTTACTTTATTTTAAGCGTACCTGATTGGCAGAAAACCATAAAAAGCCTTTGAATTTGTAGAAGATCCTTCTCAGAAAGCTGGAATTTCATCTCTAATGCGTTGTATCACGTTCAACACAGAAACATTTAATTGAATCAATAGCATGTAGATCAATTCAAAATAATAAATTAATTAATCATAAAAAGAATAATTAAAACGTAATACTCCCCAGATTGAAGAATAAACTCTCTTTAGTGCAGCGGCAAAAGCGTGCTGATAACGTGTTGTAGGCATAATTTACTGAACAATTATGGAGGCCAGAGAGAGGGAGGGTGCGGTAATAGTAGAAGAAGAGAGATGTGTAATTGTGGGGTATGTGTTATTCCACCTCATTGTGCCTTTATTTATAATAGTAGGATAGGTAAAAACCTTTCCCTTTAGGATTACAACATTTAATAGATAATCTACTCCTAATAGGAATATAAGATACATTCTCATATCTACTAGGATTTACACAATCACATTCCTAATCTAATAGGACTGCAACAAAAGTTTTAAATAAATACAAAAATAATCTATTATCATCAATGTTACCTATTACTCATGTATCCAATAGGAATGCATCTTAATAATCTTGCAACATGAATAAAATCAAAATTAATCAACAAAAAAAAATCGCACATGAAATTAAAATTACGTGGTAGCAATATCCCATTAAATTATTTTTATATCAGCAAATCAATTGTTTTGAATTGTAGCTTTACAAGTCGCCATGTTATGTTTTTTACAAGTTGCCTTGTTATTTTTTATACAAATCAATTTGGAAACCTTATTATTTTCATTCTCATTCTACAATGTTACACGACGATTTGAATTGTTTATTTTTAGGTTGTCATTTAAAGTCATCTCTACAAAAAGTTAAATGCATTCAAAAGTTTTTGCTCAAGTAACGATTATTCAATAATTCTTTTAAACACTAATTATGACAATATTATTCTAAAACGGTTGTGTGAGATCCCAAATCACCCAGGGGAGTGGATCATGTGAGCCTTATATGTATATTCTCATCTCTACCTAGCACGAGGCCTTTTGGGAGCTCACTGGCTTCGGGTTCCATCGGAAATTTGAAGTTAAGCGAGTAGCACGCGAGAGCACTCTTATGATGGGTGACCCACTGGGAAGTTCTCGTGTGAGTTCCCAAAAACAAAACCGTGAGGGCGTGGTCGGGGCCCAAAGCAGACAATATCGTGCTACGGTGGAGGCGTGCCCGGGATGTGGTGGGGGCCAGGGCCGGGATGTGACAGGTTGCCACTTCGTACTACGGAGTTGTAATTATTTAAACTTTCATCTCATTCTATCAAATTCATCAAAGTACTAAAGATAAATAAATTTACTTACATTCGCCCAGTCCGCCACCTGACTAGCGCCTAGCATCTTTTAGAACCATGAGAAATAGTATGTGTTTTCTTCAGTGTTATAAATAGGTATAATTTTGCGATAGTTCCAGCAATAGTGTACGCTATTTTTGTTCAAATCCAGAATTAGTGTGAGTTATTTTGTTCTAGTTCTAAAAATAGTGTTTATTTTGTTATTTTTCATAAATAGTGAGTTATTTTGGATCACTTTCAGAAATAGTGTAGGTTATTATTCAGTAGTTTCAGAAATAGTGTGATTGTAGTTCTAGAAATAGTGTTAGTTATTTTGGTTCACTTTCAGAAATAGTGTGAGTTATAATGTTGTAGTTCGAGAAATAATGTGGGTTATTTTGATTCATTTTCAGAAATAATATGGGTTATTTGTTTTAGTTGAAGAAATAGTAGTTCACTTTCAGGAATAGTGTAGGTTATTTTGATTCACTTTTAGAAATAGTGTGAGTTATTATATTGTAGATCCAGAAATAGTATGGGTTATTATACTGTAGTTTCATAAATAATATGGGTTATTTTGGTTTACTTTCATAAATAGTAAGTTATTATATTGTAGTTTCAAAAATAGTGGTTCTTCTGAGTTATTTTGTTATAATTTAAGTAATATTGTTTATTTTGCTCCTTTACATAATGAGTTATTTTGGTTCAGTTTTATAAATAGTGTGAGTTTTTTTTTTTTGTTCTAGAAATAGTATGAGTCACTTTGGTTCACTTTGCTATAGTTTCAAAAATAATATGAGTTATTTTGGTTCACTTTCAAAAATAGTGTTGATTATTTTACTATAATTTCAAAAATAGTGTTTATTTTGTTACCTTTAGACATAATGTGAATTATTTTGGTTCATTTCATAAATAGTGTGAGTTTACTTGTTATAGTTCCAAAAATAGTTGTTGTAGTTCATAAAATAGTGTCTTAACTATTTTCATTGTTACAGATGGAACAAATGAAAAATGTTAGGGTGAAGAGTTTCGCTAATTGATATTGTTGCAAAATATCACTGTCAAGTTCTTCAAAAGGGAAAAGTTAATGAAAATCTTGTTGTTCTCTACCATTACATGAAACTATGCGAGTAATCTAAAGAAACAAATTATGCCTAAAGATAAATGATGACACAGAAATAGAACGGTAATAAACACAAACATCTCTAGTGCCTTGAATGGATTGTGAAGACCATGTTTTGGGCACTTGGACAAGCTCTCCACAAATGGCTGCAATAGCAATCCAGCAATCCAAAAACATTAGTTACGGTGCACATACACCGACATAGAAGAAATCACATTTTAAGCTAATTACTATGTTGCATTAGAAAGGGAAATCAAAATAGGACATGATGAAAAGACAGTAGGCACTTCGAAAAGTGCCTATAGTATTAACCAAGATGGGTGCTCAGTTGCTATATATGCACTCTACAAAGGAAATGGAAGATTTGAAAAGAAAAAAAAACAAAAACAAAAATTGTACTTGTATTATACAATCTGCAAGCATACCTTAATCCCTATTTCATCAACTTCGCAAACTCTATTAATGTTCTTGGATTCAAAATTGTGTTCCATCTATTAGTGTTCTTCCATTTACCCCTTCCATTTACCCTGCACTGAAAAAATACATCATTTCTTTTTAATAGATTTCAATACTTGATTTTTTTTTCCAAGTCATTTTTACGAGAGGTTCATACACCACTGTATGAAAAGATAACATAGAAAATACTATGAAAAAAGTTGATGTAAGGAAATAAACTTAACAAATCAGGTTATAATCGTTCAAGAATTTAGTCTCTAGTTGCAACTCCAAAACCAATTATTGTTCTGAGTGCAGAGCACTTTTCATGGGAGCCAATTTCCACTGGCAAATGATGTGATATAAAATAGCACACAAACTTAAACCATATAGATGTAGTATGTGTAAGTAGGGATCGTTCTAGGCCGGGGATTAAAAGGGATGCTAATCTACACAAATTAGACTCTAAAATACTAAACTAGACTCAAAAACAGAAAACTAGACTTTAAACAACTCAAAACAAGCTAAACTGACTCAAAACACACAAACTAAGTTCCTATGACTCAAAACTAGCACTAGAGGGTGATTTAGACGAAAATTAAACTAAGAAGACTTGAAATACTAAATGGGGAATTGTTTTGATGAATTTAAAACTCAAACAAACGAACTTGTAAAACAAACTTAAAGGGGTACGAATTGGGGTGACTTTAAGGGTAAAAGGCTAGCTAAAGGGTCATTCTCATGACACATATGCAACATAAATCGATTTCCAGTTATTATTTCTATAAACCATGAACGACAATGCCCCAAGTTAACCATGAACAGCACTAATTAACCATCAGATTTTCCTAAATTCATTGAATTGGACATCGCATCGCAACCAAATTATTCTTCTCAAGTTCCCTACATGAATAGCATAATAGAGATACATATCAAAGATCATTAAGTTCTATGAAAATCATAAGCATTGACATGACATTCATGACTATGAACAGCATGACACTCCTGCCAGGAATTTACTTAACGCGATCGTGACTAGCAACCTCCACTACTTGTAAATATAAGTTTGTCACTATTAGGTGAAACTCCCTTATATTTTAGCATCAAATTCATGCATGCAAACTAAGTATGCATCCTTAATCAACATACAAGAATAAGTTTTCAATCAAACAGTTAAGTAAATTGCATTCACGATTTATGAAATAATAACTGGATGTAATCAATTCATATCACATATATGTTCATGGCTTTGAATTCACCTCTAGCTAAAACGAGTTTAGTTCCGCATATTCATCATAACTGAAAACCAAATTAAAACAAACATTGAACTAAAACTAAGGATAGAATACACCTAGAAACACTCCAGCAATCCAAATGTCTTGAATGGCAAGCACGGCTCCAAGCTCTCCTCCTTCCTTCCTTGTTGCGGCACAATGGGGATTTTCTGAGTTAAGGCTCTTATAACCTGCGACATAAAAACCCCCTTGAAAATTCGCCAGAATTGTGTATATATAGGGTAGGGTTTAGCAGAAACCAAGAAGGGGAAGGATTAGGTTGTTTGGATGGATTAGGACTCCTAGAATCAGATGGGAAGTATTTAGAATAGGATAAGGACTCCTTTTGCAGTTGGAAATAAGTTTAGATAATATTGGATAAATAGGATAATGTTTGAATAATGTTGGTTAGGATAAGATAAGGTTGGATAAGGTTTGGATAAGATAAGGTAGTTTGGATAATGTTCCCTTCTTTTTAGCTGATTCCTTATCTTCCAAATCTTGAATTAATTTCTCTAGATCTTTAGCACATTCCTAGCCTCTCTTGAACTTCAAAAACGTCCATCCACCTTGCTCCATGCATGTGCTATCCATTTCAAGCCCAAAACTGCTCTAAAATGCTCCAAATTGCACTTTCTTGCCAACTTTGTCATTTGACCTACAAACACACGACAATAGATTAAAACACTCTAATAAGCAGAAACTAAGTAAATGCAAGAAAACAAGCTAACTAAGTCGCATAAATATGCTCCTATCAACAAATGACCCATGATTTTGAAATTTCGTCAATGGAGCGGTGAACAACGACGATGAGTTTCTACGAAAATTCCTCTAAAATTGATTAGGATTTGAAAATCGACTCTCAAAGCCTTGAACATGCTCCTATAACTTTGGTTAAAATACCCAGATATGACGTGTTACAATCACAAAGGCAGCATAAGTAATAAAAAGCATTGTTACCTTCATATATGTAACAAGTGTGTCCCCCTTTTTCTTTCCGGTTGCTTTGTCAAAATAGCTTCACACGAGGCTTTTTTGTTTGAGGACCCTATAAATTCCATTGAATAAGGAGGTTATTAGGTGGGAAGAATGAGAGCGGAGATTTATTAATTAAACTACACAGTGGATGTTTGACACTTGGTTTCATAATGCGACAACAAGACCACTTTCCAATATAATTTGACAGTGACTCTTAAAGGGAAAAGTCTAAGAATTTGGTTGTACGGACACTTGGATAAAAGACATTACTCTTTTTACTCGTATAAAAGTGGCTACGAATCGTGCCCGCGGCCAAACACGAGAACACAGCCGAGCCTGAGTTTAACAAAAGAAACCGCAAGGGAACGAAAGAGTGCGTGCGAGAAAGCAGAAGAAAATGAGCGGCGAGGCCAAAACCAGTAGCACAACTGCCGGAGGAGGAGGAGGAGGCGCTGGTGGAAGGGGATTTAGAGCGAGGATGGAGCACTACTTGTACAGCGGTGAGAAGAAGCACGTATTTGCAGGCCTCGTTATTATCAGCGCCGTCTTTGCCGTTCCTTGGTACCTCATGAATCGAGGTTCGTATCTCTTTACTTCTCTTTCGATTTATACGCCGCCGTTTTTGGGTTCTAGTGATTACAACTACGAATTTTCCTACCTTTTCTTGGCAACCAAACACTGGAAATGTGTAAATTGGGGATCATTTGAAATCAATTTTCCCGGAATCTTTTGAAATTTGTAGCAGTTTCGTTGGTTCCTGTTAATCGATTACGCGGGTCGAGTCTCCTTGATATGTATTCAGTTAACAATTAGGTTTGGGTTACGCTATCTGAGCAGTGGAAATTTCTATTAGTTTGCATTTATGAATTAATTTTTGCAATTATTCTTAAAAATTTGGGGCTCCTGTAACTTCAGTAGCATTTTGCTCTGCTCGTCTGGTGTGAAAAGTAGGGGCTGTTTCCCACAGCATTATGCCACTTTGATTTCACCATATTCTTGCGAAATACATTTTAACGATTTCATGGCAGTTTCTTTTGTTGATATCTGAGTGTAAAGCTTTGATTGAATGGTTATAACTCATGATGTGCCTTGCAAGAGTGATTTCAGACTCCGTTATCGGATTTTGTTTCGGTTACCTGTTGATATTGTTAACCATGTGTTTTGTTATCGGCCAAGTCTGATTCCATTTGTGTTCTCCCTCCCTGTAGGGGCAAAGCACCAATCTCATCAAGATTACTTAGAAAAAGCTGATAAGGCAAGGAGTGAAAGACTTTCTTCAGGGACACCCGCCGCTGCTAAATGATTTCACGAGTTTTATGTTGAAGGTGTGTAACTTTACTCTGGTTTTTCATAATGGTTGCAACTTGGAAGGTGCAATAGGTTTTTTTGCCTTCACCAACCCGTTTTCCAGAAGAGTGGCTTCTCATGATCCTTGAGGAGTAATGGTTGTTCTGTTTACTTTTGTTTTGATAAATACAAATTTACGGTTATGAGGAATCGTTATGAATAATTAGGTTGTGTTTCTTGTCATGTTGAGGTGCATCCATGATCCTTCCATGTCAGGAATTCCAATAGGCTCTGTTTGTTCTCATCTGGAGCTTGCATTTTATGTAAACTTTGGGTTAAATACTCGAGTTTCCAGACTGTTGAACCAAAACAAAGAATTCCTGCATCAGTTTTATTAATTTTGTTGAATTACACTCCGAGGTGTGGGTGTCGAATTTGTTGTTCGGGAATGGAAACTGGTTTTTTTCTCGGGAATTCTATTCGGACAAAAGTTCTCTTTCTAAACCCAATTTATAACTTTCTTTACGTTGAATCTCTGTTTTATCCCACATACAAAATGCATTTAGAAAGAAAGAAAAAAAAAACGAAAAAGAAACCCAGCCAAAGTCACCTCAGACATTCGCCTCACCTCATCCCACTAGAATATAGAAGCAGTACTTCAACATCATAACTCCGTTTACCTCCACACGCCCCTTGTTAATTTTTGTCACAATCGTCATCAAATTATTTGATCTTATGGTTGGAAATTAAGGGGGTATGTGAAAGGTAAAAATGATTGTGTAAATAACATCACCCTTTATTTAATCTCAACCATTAAAAACTAGTTCACTGAGTACGTGTGCAAAACCTTAGTTCTTCGGATTGCCTTTTCACAAAAATTCAACTGTTTTATGATAAACCAATTTGAGGTTGAAACTCAGTGAGCTTAAATCATTCAACAGGAATGACAAACAGTCTGGGCAGTCGAGGATTGGAGAGAGATTGTTTTAATGGAGGTGTGGGTATGGGGTAATCCGAGGTATTTTCATTAATTGGTTGTTTATTATTTTTTTTTTAAAAGAAACAAACGGTATTATCTACACTAAGGAAAATGGAGTAAACTTAACCTCACAATCGGTAGGTTATGGCTTTTTCTTTCTAGACACATTTGGTACATGGCGGTAAAACAGGAATTTCAAGGTAAAAAGTTATAAGTTGAGCTTAGAAAAAGAAATGTTGGGTCCGAACAAAATTCTCCTTTTTCCCGATCTCCATCTCCCCGTCCAGATAACAGCTCAAAATTATGCGGTGTCATACTCATCAGATTGCCAAGTTCAAAGTTTTTTCATCTAAAATAAAGGACGAAAACAAAAGGAAGTTAAAAAGGCCACCCTTTTATATCTCCGCACGGATTGCTTAAAACATAGCATTTTCCCTTCACTAACATTACCTGGATGCTTGTGACTCCAGAATTTTCTGTTGCCCTGCACTTATGACGCTTTCCTCTTTCGTTCTCCGGTCTCCGGTCTCCGGTCTCCATCCTTGTTAATCAAGACCAGGGAAAACAGTCGTGTGCCTGGACTTTCGATTAATAAGAGAAACGTACATAGAGAATAGCAATAAATTGAATTTTCCATTATCCTTGATTGAGGTTTAATTTTACATCTATAGTGGCATCAGTCTTCGATACTTGAAGAACCACACAAATGCAGAAAATATGCAAAAGCCAGTTACTCCTGTAATTATAAGTACCCACTTAAATGCAGCAGGCTCATCAAACATCGGTATTGTGAAGTTCATCCCAAAGATTCCGGCCACAACCCCAAATATCGCAACAACAAACGTCGCAGTTGTGAGCAGTAGCTCGAATTGAATCAGCTGGTTTCGAATGTTATCCTGACAGAAAAACCTTTCTTTTGTTAAATTTATGTTCCCCCAATACAAACAAAATTTGAGGAAACTAGGGCAGAAATTAAACATCCAACATCTTTGTTATCTTCGGCCAAGGAGCAGAAGAGTTAAATGACTCAGAACAGATAGAGAGTTGCTCAACAATTTCAAGTATTCAACCCTCGTACATTCTGAGGAAACGTTTCAGTAAATAATTGCCTCAAATGGAAATATTTGTAATACTCAATGTGTGTGTGTCTCCGTGTTTTTTTTCTCTCTTCCTAGGTTCAGGTTACGTTGAACAACGTTTTAGGCAATATTGAGAGACATTTATCCGCAAGAAAAAATTAAATAAATAAACAAGGCACGTACCAGTTGAATGTTAATGAAATCTTCAGTGTCGTCAATGTACTCTTTCAACTGAGACATGGCACAGAAATGATACAAGCTTGTAACCTTCTCAAGTTAATATGACAAGGGAATGATTAGATTTAGTCATTGATATATATAGTAGTATCAAGTTCAATTAAACAAGTCCTATACTTACCGATGTCAGCTTATTCAGGGTGCTATCGATGACGACGAAGTACGCTTCCAGCAACATCTCAAGCTCTTCTATACTCTCTGTAGCACTATCTGAACTCCTCATGCTTTCATGTCTACTCCTTGCAATGCTGAGGCTTTTCTCAAGCTTTCGGCCATCGGGAGGTGAAGATACAGGAGAAACAGGAGCAGAAAGAGATGCACCATCAGTAGATCTGTACCCCATCATAGATTGATCGCCATAAAATGCCGACTCCATGCGACTTTTCTTCTCAGTCAGGTACATCTCAGCCATATCTCCATCATCATCCATGAGCTGCTCTATTTCATCACGAACCTAAACAGAGGCAACTCAAACATCGGAATGCAGTTTTGGTGACATTTGGTGGCTTAAGCATGATGAAGCTATTAAGTGAGATAAACATAAAGATGCAATACCTTCTGAACTCTCCGAGTCAAGGCAACAAGTCTGCTTTTCAAACGACGAGCACGTTCCAAGTTCAGTGTACTGATCTTTGACGTGAGCTCGTCCAGTAATGGATATGCTTCAATTTCTAATTCGGCTGCCTATACAATACACCATTAATAAATGAGTCGCTAACTCGAAGAAAGTTTAGCCACCAAGGAGTCAAGGACATGATCCAAGTTCATACTTCAAACTACAGATGGTGTCTTCCAAAATTGTGTAGAGCATTAATGATCAGTGAGCATACTGGAAATATAACAAATCAATGTAAACAGAGGACAGTAAGTCCGCTGAACACTAAAGCCAGAAACTGAGAAACAAAAACAAGTAGTTTTGTTTTGACAAAAACAGCTCTCCAAGCAGAAAAATAACAATAATTGGCATTTCTTGAACTCTGAAAGATTAAAAACGATGCAACAAATTGAAAAAATAAAACATCCACGTACAAATGAATGCAATATCTCTTTTGGCAAATTGCTGTAATCAACAACAATAAACAAAGGAACTTTGTAATTAATAGCATCCGTCAACGTTTGGTATATTACTCCCTGTGGAATTTCCCCAAGTTTGCAACTCTAAATTCTAAAGAGTGCTGAAATATATCTAAAAGGAGATGCTAAACGTTGAACTACAAGTAAAATACAGGGGGACAAATGAATAACTCATTTCTTGTTTCCCAACTAAGTCTGCACTGTCTCATGCCCACTTACCAATACTAGAGAAGGGTGGTGCTGATTTAATTTGAAAGGGCTCACTCGACCTCCCGTAACTTACTAATTATTTATAAAAACGTGAGCAGTGATGCATAACTACAAGTAACAGGTACATCAGGCATGATAATTATTTGGTCCTATAATCCCATCCTGGACTTGCAAAAAGATACAAGTTGTGTTATTAATTTAGATATCACAGCAGATATTTTTCTACTTATTTCCAATATGATCACATAAGTATACATGGATTGTAGAAGGATAGCCAAACAAAACAACTGTGAATAAATGGAACCCTATTTTGATGACCATAATCATACAAAGAGTCAACAGCAAAAGATTATTCAAATCATCATTGTTTTTCACTGTCTAAAGCCTCTTATTTTCATTTTGAAACAACACACCACAGATAGCGCTATGTTGAGTGCTTGATGAATAAAATGTAAGGCACACAAGGTCCTCAAAGTAACAAGCACCAAGTGCATAGCTCCAATCATCACGAAAAAATTTAAGCACATACCCGGCTGTGGCAATTCGGCAAGTATCATTATCAGTCACCAATAAGGCACCGACCTCAAAACTATATACATCGTTATGTAATGGACTGTCTTTACAAGTTCACTGACTTTCGGTATCCTCAGCAACTTCATCCCTTCAACTAGTGAACGAGTACAACCATAATATTGTTTGGCATCCAGTAGAGACAAAGAAACGCGGAAAAAAAAAAACAAAACAAAACAAAAACAAAAAACAAAAAACAAAAAATTCATCTTAAATAATAACAATCTTTGGTATTACAATACTTACCTGGACAAAAGGGTACACAGAACCCTTGACCTATCACTGTAAAATAAAAGGCTAGCAGAAGTATGATTCAACATAACCTAGTATCCCACTAAAACAGAGAACATTTTTGCATTCGACGGACAACACCAGATTTCAATGACCAAACATGATATATAACGTAAAAGACTGACGATATATACTTGAGCTAAACAAAATGTGACAGATATGGTTATTTTGGTATGCACTCAACTTTTCTGTAATTTCATAGTTATCCGTTAAAACACCTATAATGCAGAATCCGATCAATTTTTAGAAGGCAAAGTTATCCAAATACTTTTAGAAATATGCACTCAAAGAAATAGTCATCATCCACATCTAGTAATAAGGAGAGATAGCGAACCTAAATTCTTGTGCTCTTTTAAATACCTGAGAATCGAGAAATGTACAGGCAGCCTCAAGAGCAACTTCTAAAGCCCTAAACTCAAAGGGCAAATAATCAGGAGATGTGCTCCCAAACACACTATCAAAATTTCTATTTCCCCTCCGCCGATTTAAGTCAGAACCATCAGACTGCCAAACATCACCTACTCCATTTGTTGTTAATCTTCTCTGAAGCTCCACCACATACTGTAATACATAGCTATCAAGGGAATTCAAAAGTAGAACCTCATCGGCTGTAATAATACATCGAATCTGCTCTAGATTAACCACAATAGCTTTCTCTCTTCCAAGGATGGTTGAAGGATAAACAAATAGAGGATCAAGCAGCCGTAGGTCACGGGCAGGAAGATCACAACGACGCATCATAGTGAACTTATCAACCTCAATGATCTGAGAATTGCCAGATGTATCAACGTGAATCCAGGACCGAAGACCCTGGCCCCGCTTCTTCAGCCCCAGAACATCCACACTTTGAAAAGGTTGCCTTCCAAGTGCGGATGGTCGATAAGATGCTTCGCGAAGGTTTACAGCTGAAGCAGGTTTTGGGACTTTTGGTGGAAGCAGCCTCTCTTTGAGGTCCTCCATTACCTATGAGCTCTCAGTGCTGCAACATTAAAAACGAAAAAAACTTTAATTGCAATATTACACTTGTCTATATACATACAAGTACCGGGACCAATGATTGCCAGGCTTTCTTGATTGAACAAAGGGAAACAAATTCCTCACGCCCATTTCGGTCCCAGAAATACAAAGAGGTGCGAGGAAACCATTTCCGCCATAATCGAAAGCACTTTCATTCTATAGTTCGTGTCTGCTAGATATGATAATTATCTGCTGAAAGATATATCTTAAAGGAAAAATACAGAAACCCAATTAATAAAACATCATCAAAATTCCAAGAGAATAAATTATGGGATATAAGCATATGATTCAACAAAACCAAAACCATACATGGAAATCCAAAACCAAAACTTGAAGAACTCCAATCCCAATCCCAATCCCATCCTAAGCTCCACCAAAACAAAAACGAAAGCATCAGCAATCCAAAAGTTACAAGCTTGGCTCAAAGTCCACAATCCCAGTTTCCACAATATAAAAACACATAAACGGCATACCCAGATAAACTCTCGGTTACTGCTAACAGCTGGTGGTTTTTGATGATCGTCAGAAGCTCAGCTCACAACTGAACAATTCTTGTGGACAAAATTGAAGAAACGATTGGCCTGGATAAGAACCCCAGCCCTAGATTCAGGAATCGAGAGGATTTCGGCATGCCCAACCAAGTTGCTAATTGAAATTCGCGGCGGGCGTATCAGGTGGTTTGTCTACTGGTTCGTTGGAGGAGGAACGAAAAGAATCACGGGAAGGGTAATGTCCTGGAAACAAAATCCTATACTTTCAAAAGGTTTAATAATAATTAATTTAGGTTGGTTTTTTTTTTTTTTTTTTTTTAACAAACGATATTATCTACGTTAAAATAAGGGAGGTAAGCTTAACCTAACAATATGCTAGCACTAATGTGGTTCAAATTCACTTTTGGCGAGAATCGAACCTAAGACCTCTCAGTTACAAGTGAAGAGGAATACCACTAGACTAAAATACTAAGTGGCAATTAATTTAGGTTTTGATTTGTACAAGAGTAGAAAAGAATGTGAGTGAGTCGAGACTGCTAACGTGGGTTTGTAATTATGTAGGGCATGATTGGTCATAGCGGAGTCTAAGTTGGGTGGGTAAAAGTGGGGTGCGAGGTTCCATCAAACAGGCTCTATGCTACTCGAGTTAGTAAGGATTGAGATTCTCTTTGCATCTCAGACTTCAGAGCCTTTGGACTGAGCAATTCGGACTATTCAAGAGAGAGATATGTATGTCGGAGAAAGAAATTGTTTATGCAGTGAACCAATGAAATGGACTAATAGGATCGCATGATTTAAATTGAACGGTCTAATTTATACGGTCCACGAACTTCAGAGTGTAAGATTCAGAGAGCATCTCAATCCGTATAGTAGGGCAACCGCCTCTCAAGGGTAGGTAGAAAAGAATTATTGCAAAACATTAGGCTAGCCCTAACAGTTAAGTTCAAATTTACCTAGGCAAGAATCGGACCTAAGACCTCTCACTTACAAGTGAAGAGTAATTTCACTTAATCGTATTACTAAGTGGTTTTTGACTTGTTATACGTACTTGTAATTAGTATGAGAAGAAAGAGAGTTATTCTAATTTTTTTCATTTTTCCTGATACATAAGGATTTGTTTTAAGGTAATAATTTTTTTTAATCAAATAAAATAAAAAACATCATTAATCAAAAATACAATTTCATGATTACAAATGCAAGAAAAATATAATACAAAATCTAGGATTTTTCTATTAATAGGAAGAGACTAGAAAGGTTGCCCGCACGATGCTGCGGGTGTTTAGAAATTGTATGAACCATGTAGGTAATTTTAGATATATATTTACATGTAAAAATATATTTAGACCCTAAGTCTTCAATTTCTTTGTCACAGTGAAGTCCCCAACATCTTCAAAACCCTGAATAAAAGGCCAGAATCCTTAGAGAGAACTTAAAAATATGAGGAAATTGGCAAATTAGCATAAACAATGCTATTATTTATCCAGTCAAAGCCAAACTGAAACGGTGCAGAACTAACACAACAAAATTCGTCAAAGAAACTAAACAATGGGTAGAATGTTTCTAAGATTTGTATTTTATACAAAAATAATCTTCTAAAAAAGCAAAAAACACAAATTAGAAAGGAGAGAATATATAAAATTCGAGTAAAAGGTCACAAACACAGAAGTCATTTAATGGAGATTATTCGAACAGATTTTGGTAAGCAACCGCATGGATTATATATGCCAAAGATTAGATGATGGTAAGCGTCAGATGATATACTAACGGGAATCTTGAACTTCATGTGACTCAACTATATACAAAATGCTCCGAAAGTACTATATATTTACCAAACATAAATACAAAAGGGCATGTAAAAGAGTCTCTGAATGTGATATAGCGTACCAAGTTAGTAAAAATATACTCCGACATGGCCAGCTCAAAAGAAAGAGATTCCTCGACTCACAATGTGTTATAGAGAGACAGTTTCCTGCATATTTCAATATATCCCTTTGTCAATATATCCATAATGACCATGAATTACACTAATTCATAACCATTGAATCGTCATTGTAAAGGACCAGTGAAGATTTGTTCTTTGTATGTGTGTAGATGCAGAGACTAATCCAAAATTAAACATGTTCGAAATATTTGAGTTTTACCCGATCACTGACGAAACAAAGGGCTCAAAAATAGGATTTGAACTCAGATATGAACTCATATTTGAACTCGAATTAGATCGATGGCTACCACCTCTTTCTCTGAGCTCTAAGTTGGCAATTAAAGAAAATACTATAAATTTTGAGACACGCAATTCAAGGTCTAAACAAAAGGCTAAACTTTCAGACATGCAATCCGAAATTAAGCTTTACCATTAATATTGAAAAAATTTAGTTGTGAAATAATAAACTATAATACATAAAAATAACTTGTTGAAGACCCATACCTATTTATTTCACCAAAAAATTGTGCGCAAAAAAGTCCCTAAAATATCATGCCCGAACATTACAGGCAAAATTAATTGATGTGAAAATAACCTAAAAACTCAAAATTAATTGATGTGAAAATAACCTAAAAACTGAGAATTGGGTTTGGCGATATTACCAATGATACAGAGAAGTAGTGGACATACTTCTACGCTCCTCTTCCTCTTTCTCTAATTGAAGTTGAGTTCTCAGGTGAAGTGGTGTTAAAGTTTAAAAAAGTGTCAAAAATGAACAACTTTGCAAAAGAATACATTAATTTATGATGAAAATCTATATTACCAATCGAAATTATATAGGGGAAAGAAACCGTACCAAATTTGAGGCACAAATGATCAAACTCCAAAAACCTTCATTTCTGTGTTTTTTTTTTCCAGCAACCAAATAAACTTTAAAAAGAAACTGTAGAATCCAGAGCAAGCATTAAAGAAAGTCAACAGTGTAGGGCATCAATGTCTGCCGGAATAAAAAAGAACAGATGTTTTCCTAGCTATATTTCAGGTTAATCTAAAAATGTCTCCCTCCTTGATATGAACAATATATAGTAACAGCTCGTCATTAGTTTAACAATCTATAGGTTTTAGCAAACAATTAAAATCAGAACCTATGAGGAAATGCTGAAAATTATGTGTAAACCACCACCGAATTAAAATGACATTAAACTGAATGGAAATACATCTATTCTGCCTTTAACAAATAGAAAACACTGCAGTTGTGAATTGCGAGCAAAAATATAAAACAAATTTGTAATGAAATTGTAATGAAATTGGGCTCTCTGCTCCTGGTCACTAAATAGTACTATTCTGTCCTCCGGGGGACTCCACCAAGAGGTTCTTTCTCAAAAACAGTCTGCCCCACCTCACCTGAATGCAAACTACCTCCTTATCCGGATTAACCACTACGTTGAAAAAGAAGAAATTATAACGAAATCCTAAATCCAAGCCATTAGAAAAATGTAATTCTTACCCGGTTAACAAAGTTAACAACAAATCAAACCAAACTAAAAACCTAAACCAAAACAGGAAAATAAATTAAATGCCAATAAAAGAGTAAAACATGTATGAGCAAGGCAGGGGTTTACAAACTCTGTTCCTTCAAATGGGCATAAAAGGGTCTTGAGTTTTGCCAATTACCCCACAATTGCAGATAATTATAACCATATTCTATTCTAATTCTAAAAAGTAGGTGTCAATCATATTATAAAGTGAGCAAAACCTAAGGCAGAAAAATATTAAAGAAAGAGAAACATAAATTGCTCATCATGGATTTTGGAAACAAAATCATAAACGTTAGTAATATAGAATAAAGAGGTCACCTATTATTTTACACATGTATTTTGCAACTCAAACACATGGTTTTGATAATGTTTGCTTGTCTGTAAACTGCATAAAGACATTTTACCAAGAGTTATTAGCTTTTTCCAACCTTTCAAACAAAATTATATTCTCTCACTGATATGAAATTAAATTGAAAGTAGAGCTCCAATAAAGTTTGAGGGGTTTAACAACATGAAATTACATCAAACTTCAATCCAGTTGCATAATTAATCCATATAATCAATATGGATTCCGCAGGGAGCTAAGGGAGAAATATCAATTCAGGCTATATCTACCAAACATATCAAAGAAAAATCACTTCTTACTGGGTTGACTGTTACTGCTGCCGACCAGTTGCGACAGAAGTGATTGCTGCAAAGTCAAGAGTATCTGCAAGATAGAAAAGAAAAAACAAAGGCAATAAGAAGCAAAAGTTAAATTATGAAAGAGAGAAAGAAATTGACTGATGAGCATTGAGTTTGTATGGAATTTCTTTCAAAATAATTTGCATTTAGAAGTTGTGAATCTTAATTAGGTTTTCATGTCTTAGTGTTACATACTTTGAAATTTTTGCAGGACCCTGATAGTTGCTAATGCTGGGGATTGTCGACTTGTGCTTGGTAATGGGTAGAGTAGCAGAGGTGTCAAAAGACCACAAACCAAATTGTAAATATGAAAGACCATAAGTTGAGCATCTTGGCGGTGCAATTAGTCAAATACAAACTTCAAAACTCAAAACCTTAGGCACCCAGAATAAATATACCTCCTGTATAGTCTCAGGAGAAGCCAACTGACGAAGAAATTTTGGGTTTTGCATCATCTCCCTTAATTAAGAATTGGAATCGAGCATGCTGCGTTACTGGGGGTTGAAACCTAGAATTTGCAGTCAAATAATGTTAAGAAAGAATCAATTTCATACTCAAAACTTATTTATATTAAGTGACAGCGTTATATAAGAGTTTCAAAAGTCTTGCAAATCATGCTATCGTTAAATAGGAGTTTATTTGCCAATAATATAATTTTTAAAACAAAATTAAATGTCATTCTAAGACGGATCAGATTTATGTAAATTGATAAACTCAGCTTTGATTATCTAGAGTAAGAATCATCATTTCCGTCTTTTCTCTTCAAAGGAATTAACTATTACCAATTTATACACATACTTTCCTCTTCTAACTTACTGTGAATAAATGGCTAATTATTTGTTTGTCTAGTGAAAGGTTTAAGGCCAACATTCAAAAGTATAAAAAGGCATTGTTCCACTAAAGATATGCTCTGTCCATATTTTCTCAATCTGTGAAAGAACATATTAGATTAAAATATGTGGAGAGGGTATATCTCTTGTGCAAATGTTTACTTTTATACTTTTGGATATTCAATCTAACCTTTCAATATGCAAGCAGGTAGTTTGTAATGTATCTAGATCATGTGAAAAGAAGATAGTTTGTGTATATATTAGTAATAGCTAATTCCCCTAAAGAGAAAGCTTAGTAAAAATTGAAATTAAATGTAATCTGTCAATAAAACAAAATTAATAAAGTAATAATTAATTTTACATACCTTTGAATGTTCGTGTCATCATTGCTTGAAAACGTATTTGTCAACGTAGTAAGTTCATTGTTGAGTTAGCAATTATTTTGTTTCGTTGCAAAACAAAGTGTTAAAAAAAAAGTTTTATGGCAGTTAATAAATAATATGTAATAGTTAGTTGACATGGATGGAAAAATGGAGTCATGAGTAGGATGAAAGGGTAAAAACTAAATTTGAATAAATAAAAAACTATTTGTAATCCATTATCAGGCATCATTATCTATTTTATGCTAAACATAAAAGATAAGGTCTATTACTATGAGTGAAGCTAGTGTTTTTGGTATGGGTGTTCTAAACCGTAAAGAATTGAGAAACTGAGATTAAGAGGAATTCTGATCAAAGAATTGAGAATTAATAGGAATTGGATCCTATCTTTTCTTCTAGTTTATTACTATTTGGTATGTATATAATGAAAAAGTTATCTTGTTGCCAAGTTTGAATTTCACCAATCATAGGTTTAAGAAACTTTGGACAATTGTTCTGTTACAGCATACAACTATTCTCATGGAAAAAACACAATTGAATCAGATTATAATCGTACAATGATTAATTTCAATGCTATTAACAGTAATATTTGTATACCTGTATAGTTAGGATGTTGTATGATAATTTAGCAGCATATCAATTTTTTTCTGCAATAAGACAATAGCACTTATCAACTTATACAAATTTGAATTTGAATCATTTGGGCTTCAAAATAATTGCACAGAAATCTAGAAGAAGATGAAAATTGAAGCAAACTATATGCACTGGGCAATTGTGACTGTAATCAATGCTGATGAACAATTGACTGATAAAAGAAAAAAGGCCAAAAAAATTGGTTGGTCATAACTGTTTTAAAAAACAGAATGCAAGATGAACGATCAATAATATAAAATAAAATAAAATAAACTCTAAGAGAAGGATATGAAGAACAATCAGAAAAAATATGTTGAAGAGGAATTTAAAAGTAATACCATAACTACATTCTCACCTTTTACAAAGGAATTGTGAAATTGTGCAACAACGCACCATGCAACCACAGAGGCAAAATTTATTTTGCAAATAAGTTTTCAATGGGACTGCCACTTTTTCGTTGTCCTATGAACACTGAGTGCAAACTGCAAAAATCAACATTATCCACAATGTTTATTTTGAATGAAACACAATTAAAAAATAAAAATAAAAAACTAACCAATTAATTTTTATTAACATATCTGATTTATAACACATAAATTGATGGCTGCATTATCAAAAAAACCTAATTCATAGGTGACATTCATTTAACAAATGCATATGTTTAAAAATATATATCCATTAACTAAAAGAAAAATTATTATCACAATAGAAAACTGCAATGTTACCCTGTAATATTCACAGTTTAACCAAACATTCAACTTTTCTGGTATCAGAGTATATAACTATAAAATTATAAGCTGAGTTTGTAAAAAACCGTTTGATATATAATTTAGACCCACGATATTCAGTGTTACTAAAAACCATAACACAATACACCATCTAAATTCCATATACAATTTAGACCCACATCATTCACAGCAATGAGATAGTTGACGAAGAAAAAAAAGGACTATAATCTTTCACAGAATATTAGCAAAGTGAAAAGCACTTACAAACACACTCAATTGTTGATAAACTTGACAGCTAAAATTTCAACGGGAACTCTGATGTAACAGATTTTTTTTTCAAACCAAAATTAATCTGCAAATGATTCCAAACACAAAAAAAATTAGTTTTCAAACAAAGATAAGACAAAGTTAAAATATTTGCTGGCCAATTTGTATAAGAGGAGAACAAAAATGAAGCTTCTATCAACATGACTGTCAAATTTATACACATTAGCATAAATATAATTTAAACACTTTACATAGAGGATTTACAAAAGTAAAAAAGAAACAAACTGAAAGTCTAACTATAACAAATAACAGTGTTAATGTTAGCAAAATAACTTATCACACAAATTAACTAACACTGGTAAACCACAATATTAATCCACCTTGAAGAGAGAAAATCGATACAGAAAAAAAGAAAAAAAAAAGAAACCAAGGCTTTAACCATCACATATAACAAACAGATTAACGAATGCACAAAAAACGAACAAATTGAGTCAAACTGAAAAGAAAAGGTAAATTCAAACAATTGGAAAACATACACATGAAGCAAAACATGTAGAAAAAGTCCAAAAACTTGAGTAAAAACGAAAGAAAAAAATAAATGCAAACAGCTAATAAACATATATAAAGAGCAGGTAGAATCATGCACAGAGAAGCAGCAAAAATCCTAAACTTATCTTATTCTCCTGAAAACCTACCACATCTTTCTCACTGCTCAAAATCCAAATAACCACTTAAAATTGACAAAATTACAATTAAATTAAACCACAACGCACCAAACAAAATCCAGTAAAGGTAAAGATGAATTGAGCAGCCTAAATGAATGGAAACATTCATACCTCAATTGAATTTCCAACTTGATTTTCTTGCTTAAAAATCTTAATCTACAAAACCAAATTAGTTTTATCAAACAACATTCAAAAATAAAATCCAGTGAACAAAAACATCAATTGAATACCCTAAATAAGTGGAAGCATTCATACCTCAATTGAATTTGCAGCTTAATTTTGTCGGTTAAAAATTCTGATCTGCAAAGCCAAATCAGTTTTATCAACAATAAACTATCAATTTATGAAAGCAAAGACAACGCATAAAAAGAACATTAAACTGGGAACGAAGTCATCATACTTTACTATAGTCTTGTGACAATTTGTCATTTGTAGTTTTTTAATAGAAATTATTATACCATACTTACGATTTCTTCTTGTTCATAGCACTAACTATTTGCACTGTAAAACATTCTTCATGTGAATCAATTGAGATTATACACTTGCACTTATATTTTTGTCTTCACAGAAGGAAAATTTAAAACCAAAAGATTAGAGTTTCTTAGTTCATAATTTTCTTGCACCATACACAGAAATAAAATAAAATAAATTCAGAAA
The DNA here is from genome assembly GCA_024362995.1 of Heteromeles arbutifolia. Lineage (NCBI taxonomy): Eukaryota > Viridiplantae > Streptophyta > Magnoliopsida > Rosales > Rosaceae > Heteromeles > Heteromeles arbutifolia. Next base: position 25,323,287 of record JANCRC010000012.1, read on the forward strand.
ACGCAATCTCACATACCAATCATACCATACACAAAAGCCAAACAAAAACATGACAGCCAATAATAAAATGGAATGGAGACCTCATTAACCTATTTATTAACAATTTTCTCATGTAGATTGCTAACTGTCCATTCTTAGTTATCAAATTCATTAAAACCATTCAATCTCTTATATGCAACGGTAACCCTCGCACCCAGAACGACAAACCAAAAATTTATCAATGTCTTATACCTTTCAAAGACTCCACAAACATACATAAAAATACATACACTGAATCATTTTTTGTATCTATACACCAATAATTTGACATTTGATACGGAAAACAAATCTAAAATCCAGGCTTTAAATACATTATAAACTCAATTAATACAAACAAAGAAAGAGCATCACACCAAACAATTTCATCAAGTCTAGAAATCTGATTGCCTCATCACTTCACAAAACAATATACTTGAAAACAGATTGAAACGAAGCACCACTAAACTGCTATTTCCTCAAAATGATCTAAATTAAAAAATGTTCTCCTTTTTCCTGTATTTATATTTATCAAATCATCCCTTTTTTTAGCTTTTTGAATAACATATAAAGCCATGGTCCTGAAGCTATGAAATGAAGCTAACACAACTTCTACCAGACTAACAAACACATTGGACCAACGACTGTCCTAGGCATATCCATTCCTCGCTAATCTTTGGGCTTTTAAACAAAAAATAATAATAAAAATAAAAATTTGGTTCACCCACACTAAAAACTGAAACAATCAAAGTAAACTCAAAAATTAATCATGGCTATCCGTATCTATTCCTCACAAAACTCAGGCTTTTAATTAAAACACTAAAATAAAAAAAAATTGTTCACCTACAGCAAAAAACGTAAATATCAAAGGCAAAACCCAAAAACTAATCATGCCTATTCCTCTTTTCTCTTTTCTTTTTTTTTTAATTTTGAGGGAAAAATCGTGGTATTTTGAGGCAAAAATTGAACCACAAACAATAAAAAAAACCCTAATAACAAATAAATTTAAGAGCAAAGAGATAAATTATATACCTCACCCAAAAAGGGCTTGCAAAGTCGCAGTAAAACCCTAAAATTGGAAGACTAAAGTTCCCTGCAAACAAAAAACGAAATTAGACGAAAGAACCAGATGCAAAACATGAAGAAATAAAGAAAACGTTGAGCAAAATAGGTGAAGAGCCAAACTTTACAACAATCAATTTAAGGTCGTAGTAAAACCCTAAAATTGGAAGACCAAAGTTTCCTGCAACCAAAAAACGAAATCAGAGGAAAGAACCAAATGCAAAACACGAAGAAATAAAGAAAACGTTGAGCAAAATAGGTGAAGAGCCAAACTTTATAACAATCAATTAAAAAAAATTCTTCCAAAACCAAATAGAAAATAAAACAACGCATGAACAAACACACCTAAAGTAGAGCGATTGGTTTGTGGAAAACAACGACGAAAACAGGCGAAACACTCTTCCACACGGTCCGATCAGAATCAAATGGAAACATACCAGCCAAATCAACAAAACCATAAAACACTTCACACAAAAATAAATAAAGACTTAAACTTGAGATTTACATCAGAGAGTAAGTGTACGTAAAGTTGTGTTCGTTATGGTTGCTAGAGCGGAGGACGACAATCACTGCTTCCTGAAAATAAAAAAGAACTAAATCAAATGACAGAACCCAAAAAAATTAAAAAAAAATTAAAAACGCACGCTAAAAAAGACGGAAAAATAACCATCAAGAACTTGCAAGACCTGAGAGGTTTTAAACAAAAGGAATCTGGAGCAATCCAACATTTTTCAGCCACCAAAACCCAACGCTTAGTGGAGAGAAAAAACATAAGCGGCGGAATGGAGAGCTAAAAAAAAGGATGGCAGAAAATGACCATAGAGAAAATGAAAGGAAAGGTAGAAAAACAAAAAGCAGAGGAGAGAAACAGGAATAACCATTGATGGCCAACGCGTGCCGAGCGAGGACCAAGGGGTCCTTTTACTGTACAAAGCAAGACAAACAAACCAACTACAAAGCAACATGATGACATTTTCGCCCGTTTACTGTCACTGAAAAAGCTTTAAACACTGGGCTTGAGAGTGATAGGAGGAAGAAGCACGGATGATGGACAAGTAGATATAAAGATCCAATGAGAGAGAAATAAAATAATAAGATACAAAGGAAAGAAAACCCACTTTCAGAGAGAGAAGTTGCAACAGCCAGAGAGAGAGTTCATGAGGAAAACAACCATCTATTTATCTATCTATCTTCTATATAATAAAGAGAGAAGAAAAGGTAACAGTTCAGCACAGTTTTTTAGGGCGAGATGACCATTTTATCTTTGCATAATTTGAAATATGATTTTGGGCAAGTTTTGAATTTTTTTGGGTGAGGGGCATTTTCGTCTAATTCTTTTGTCAAAGCAAGTGACACCAAAGTTTTTGTCCGCATGTGCACTGTTCACTCTTCTATTCTTTATTTTTAAATACGTTCCGGTTATAAAAGGTTTTTAGCATGTGAATAAATTAATTGTTAAATGATTGTTTTTTTTTTTTAAACAAATGATATTATCTACACTAAAGGGGAAGAGGTGAGTTTGGCCTTACAATGATTAGCAATAATGTGATTCAATCAATTGTTTATTAAATATTTTTTTCTCTATACTGTCAAACGATCAATTTTTTCTTTATAAAAATAGTCTTTCGCACGCGGATAATAATGTGATTAAATTAATTGTCAAATGATTTTTTTTTACCAAATAATATTATCTACACTAAGGGAGGGAGTTGGCTTAGCCTCACAATGGGCTAACAATAATGTGATTCAATCAATTGTTTATTAAATATATTTTTTCTCTATTCCTAATGTAAATTCTATAGAAATCGATTTTATTATGTGAATTCAGCTACTTTAATTGGTTTATGAGGGGTTTCTTCTAGCATGATCTAAAATTATTCATTTATTTCAAATATTTAATTTTTCTTTTGTCAATTTGCATATATAAATACATTTAAAACGTATAAGTGGTGCATAGCACGTTGTGATTAAAAAAATACCTTCTGCACGAGCGTGAAGGCTAGTATATAATAAACAAAACAATCACCAATTGTTTTACCCCGTGGATAAAGACATTGGTTTTTGGACAGGACAAAAGAAATGATTAAAGTTGTCAGAAGTTAAACCCAGCCACATGATTTGTGGCGCAAAAAAAGAAAAAAGAATTATAAAAAAAGTTGTTGTAGGGAAAAAATGATTAAAAAATGTGGTTGAGTTGAAAACCAAAGAACCACAGATGATGGAGAATGCAGGCTGGGCATTTCACTGTTTATGAACAGTGTCCGCTCTCAGGATGAATAGTGCTTTTTCAGCTGAGTTTTAGTAGATATCAATTCGTCAAGATGGCCAACACGCGGAACCAGAAATCAGGAAGGGCAAAATGGCCAACTCACTGCACAATTCCATAAAAGGGCAAAAAATTGCTCAGCAAGCGAAGGACAAAACCGGCCACACACTGTTAACGTACAAATACATAAGGAAATCAGTAATCGAATTAAGAATCAATTTGACGGAGTAAATATCGGACAAGCATTTTCTTTTCATTTGTCTAAAGTTGGGGAGGGGCAGTGCAATTTCAATTTGACATTTTGTTTTTTACTAACTTGCCACCGCTTTGGGTGCTGGGTTTGTGCCTTGGGCCAGCTATGCATTTTGTGAGCCTTTTCGGAGTTTAGGGTCGGGAAGTGGGGGGAAGAAGAAGGAGGTTGCGAGTCAGAGTAGGATTGGGTTTGGGATGGGAGGGTACAAAGAGGAGGGAGCGAGGGGAGGGAGTGATGGAGGAGGGAGTGACGATCAGAAATCTAGGGAGAAGATGAAGATCGGCAATCTGGGGAGAAGAGAGAGAGATTTTTTATTTATTATTATTAAATAAAAAATTAATAATTTATTAATACATGAGGTGAGATGGATGATATTGTGATTCGATTCATAGTTATTATAAAAATATAATAATAATTTATCAATAATTAATTATTTTTTTATTTCAGTTGATAAAGGAGTGGGTCCTGTTCCTACAATGTCATCATTTAACAACTAAATTGACAGAAAATATAACGGAGGTCTGACATTGCAATGAATTCATAAGTTGAGGTATGACATTGGAATTTTAAGACATGAGGCATAAGATTGTGGACCCATAGTTAATGTAGTTTTGTGTAAAATCCTCCCAAAAAATAAAAAATAAAAAACTTTTTATGGATGATAGATACTTCTCAACCATGTAGATTTTATTTTTTCCAGAGCTTTCTATCAGCTCTGGATTTATGTAAGATTCCATTAGAGATAGAGGAAAAAGCCCTCTCGGCCACGATCGGAACGAACCACTTTAGGGACAGGAGCCGGAGCCGGAGCAACCGGGCGAGGATGATCACAACTGCAGGATGGGGGACTTCTTTGGAGAAGGTTGCCAGGGCCAGCCAATTTTCATTTAAAATGTATGATAGTCTTCAACTGCAGAAAAGTAATGCGGAGAACTAGTAAGAATTGTGTTTGCAATCTAATTCGTGACGCATGACGAAATTCTTCAACATTCTACATTTATAATATATTCATTGATACGAATATACCTACTAAAACAAACCAACACATTATCAACCCTTTCCTAGTCATCAATCCTGCAACACCAAATTCCTCGCTTTTTTTTAAATTTAGCGGATTACCGCTATGGACAGCATATTCATGTTCCACTCATACATCCATAAGCTTAGGGTAGTAATATTACTCGTAATGATAAAAGAAATTTAAGGAGAAACACAATTTGCAATGGTAATCTTGACACTCTTCATTTGATTTGCCGAGGCATTGCCTCAACTTCAGAGAGCTATGTACATAAAAGGACAATTAGATCCTCAGTTTGCATTATATACACAAGAACAACCGTCTTTAGGTTGCAATGGGATTAATTTGGACTTAACTTAAACCCATGTATTCACCTGATTAATTACAATTCTCCCTTCAAATATAAGGATTAATGTGAGATGTGGTCTCTAATTCCAGCCCATCTCATCCATTCCTCCCACATGTCCCAATCCGGATCTTTCATTCCCCTCATCGCCTCTTCATCCCCTTCATCGTACGTCTCATACATCCGCAATGGAGTCGTCGTTTCTCCTCTCAAATTGCTCATAACAATCTGCGCAGGCACATCAACAAAGAAGTAAATCAGATAAATATTCTGGTGTCTTGTCTCAGGGAGCATACAGCACTGTATTGGGACCATACCATTTGATAAAACATCATAATCAGAGGCTTATCCCGGGGATGAGGATCCTCCGGATCCTCTTTCTAGGATCTTCACATCTTATCCGTTCATCGTACATTATGCGGTCAACTTTTGTTAGGTATTGTTTATGTTTAATTTTAAATGAAAAAATTCATACTGATTTTTGGCCTCACGATGAATGTATAGGATATGAGCATCCTTAGGATCCTCAAGATGGGATCCTAATCCTTAACCGGAACCTAACACCTAATACCACAAAGATTTTAATCAAGAAGAAGGAGAAGGATGAACACAAAGACTTTAGAGAGAGAAAGAGTTTAGAGCGAGAAATAGGATTTGTATTGACTGACTAAATGAAGATTACACATACTGTTTTTATAAAAGAAATCCTAACTACTTTAACCAAATACTAACAAAACTGTATTACATTTGTACCCTTAATACTCCCCCTCAATCTCAACTGTGGAAACCTTATCCGGAACATAATACCTAATACCACAAAGATTTTCTTCCGAATATCTCGAGAGATGCTTATATAATTCAATGTGAGAGTAACCCCATTACATCTGCATCAACATCATTCAAACTTCATACCCACACACAAGTCACAATTTTGCTGCATATCTTTATTAAATTTCAAAGTTTTATTTATCAGAAAACAATTTCAGACAAATGCCAAGAGATTAATGACATATGTCCTATTAATTAGTGTTTATACAGTAACTAGTGCTTAAGCAGTCATTAGACTTTATTAGTGTATGATTTAGTTTTCAATGACAGTTGATCTCATATATATTATATGGGCTTATCCTTCTCTTCACCAAGTTCAAATCCCCGTCCCTAAATTTAGAGTGAGTTAGCCCCAGTTTGGGATTGAGGTGATTTAAAAAAAAGCTGCTATGAAAAAAAGCTGTGACAGTTTTTTATGTTTGGTAAACATTCAGCTTCAGCTTTTTTTCACAGTTTTGGGTGAAAAAAAACCAAAAACAAGAAGCTGCAAAACCCAGCTTTGAAAAACCAGTTTTTTTTTACATCTGTTTTACATAAAAGTTCACCAAACACTATAATACTACTTTTTTTTTTTCCAAAGCACTTTTACAAAAAAGTTTACCAAACACTCTGCTGCTTTATTTCACAGTTGCTTATTCTCACAGCACAGCAGAAGCAGCTTTTTTTCAAAGCACAGCAATACCAAACCAGCCCTTAACCTACTCTTTCTCGGAAAATAAATAAATAAATTCCAAAATATGGGTTCGATCCCAAAAGAAAAATATTTATATCCTTAATTTTGCTCACCAGCTTTTGTTTTGCAAATAGACATATAAGGCGCATATTTGGTTAGGCCATCTCCAAACCTGGGCTAAATGCCAAATTTTTAGCCCAAAATTCCCCCCAAACACCCCCCAACCCAAGCCAAAATATTGGGCTAAAAGGGGAATGCTAAAGTTGGGCCAAATTCCCCCCCAGATTCCCCCCCCCAAGCGCGTGGACTCTCCCGGATTTGGGCCACTCTCGGCCCGCCGACTCACGCACGCGCCCCACGCGGGCAAGTTGCAACCGAAGCCCGACAGGAATGGGGCCCAGCGTCAGGGCCTTGTCGGCCACTCACCCGAGCCCAACGGCTCTTTTCAAAATCGGACGCCCAGAATTTAAGGACCGTTGGTTGATCCAACGGTGCAGATTCAAATTTCATTTTTAAAAATTATGTTATTTTAAAATACATTGAATCCAACGGTTGAGATTGAATATAATCAAATCTAACGGTAAAAAAAAAGATCTAACGGCCCAAATTTAAATCCAACGGCTAAAATAATTAAAAAAAATTATTTAACTCAAAATTCACCCAAAAACTCTATAAATACCTATGTATTTGTTCAAACATCCACACAAAACTCAATTTTCTCCTATAATTCTTCCAATTTATCTTTCTACCATTTCTTTCCATTTCCAAATTGTTCAACATGGCAAGAGAGCATGTTAGAGGTCGTAATTGGACCTGTGAGGAAGATGTTGCTTTATGCTTGGCATGGGTTTCTGTTAGCGAAGATGGTGCAGTTGGCATAAATCAAAATAAAAAGGTTTTGTGGGATAAAATCATTGCAAAGTTTCAAGAAAATTGCAACGGCGGAGGGCGGGATGGTAGTGGTGTTTATGATCGGTGGAAGACTATCAACAAAGCATGCACTTTATGGAAGGGAAGCTTGGAGAGAGCTATGGTTGACATGCCTAGTGGAAGGAGCACCATAGAAATTGTGAGTTTTTTTCTTGATATTTTATTTGTCATGTACATAATATTATTTTGCAACTAATTATTTTTATGTATTTTTTGCATAGGGTGACAAAGCAATGGAAATTTACAAGACAAGAGTAACACCAAAAAATCAAGTTTTTAAGTTGCAACATGCTTGGGACGTCCTCAAGGATTGTCCGAGGTGGGCAACCGATGCAGACCAACAATGGGGAAGATTATTTCAACGTGAAGCCACACCGAGAAATGAAGGTGTCGATGAAGGTGTCGATGAAATGACCTCATCTCCTTCTTTACCAAGGCCCCCGGGAAGAGATAAGCAAAAGGAAGCAAAGAGAAAAGGGAAGTCCCAAGATTTGACGAGTGGACACTTTGCTACCGAAATTGCAAAATTGCACGAAACTCATAGCGCTCGCCAAGCAGAAGCAGCCCAAATGCGTTTGCAAATGAAGGAAGAAGGGGATAGGGAGCAAGAGAGGTTTGAAGTTAATTTGATGATGGAGGACCTCGACAAATACACTCCAGAGAGGAAGAAGTTCTTACGTGGTAAGCAAAAGGAAATTTTGCGAAGGAATGCCACAAGGAGTATATTTCAAGATGATGAATCCTCTGAACCCTATATTCCAAGTCAACCACGAAGTTCATCAGCAAGTGAAGATGGTGGATATGATTATTAAGTTTATGTAGTGTATGATTTATGTGCTTTATTAATTAAGTTTATTAATTGTCGTTTGTATTAAGTTTATGTTGTTTATTACGTGGTTTATGTACTTTATTAAATTTATGTCTTATTAATTATTGTTTCTATTTAATCTAGATGTCTTCAATAATTATTGTACTTATTATTCCACACTTTGATATAGAATAGATGCCTTCAATAATTCAACCTCCATTCAACAATTCAACCTTCATTCAATAATAAACTTAATAAAGTAGACAAATAACAACATAGTAGACAACATAGTAGATAAATAACAACATAGTAGACAAATAACAACATATTACATAAATGCTCAACCAACATCATCAACGTTCACCTTCTCGGCGCCATACATGCTCAACCAAATCCTTGCGAAGTGTGTCATGAATTTGAGGAGCTTGAATTCTATTTAAACGTCCCATATACTCACCCAAGGTGACCCTATCATGTCGGGTCTCATATGTGGTTGGAGCGAGATATTCAACATCTCTTGCAATAGCTCTCGCATGTGTTGGTTGGTCATCATCCACATCTTCGTCTGAATCTTCTTCAATTTCGATGTACTCATCTTCCACAATCATATTGTGCAAACTTATGCACGTCATCATGATTGAATGGAGGTCTTCGCGTTGCCAAAAGCGTGCAGGCCCTCTAACAATGGCCCATCGAGCTTGTAAGATCCCAAACGCTCTCTCCACATCCTTCCTGTAAGACTCTTGCCTCTGCGAAAATAATTTCTTCTTTGCACTATCGGGATGAGAAAAACTTTTGACAAAGGTAGACCAACTAGGATAAATACCATCAGTTAGGTAGTAACCTAGCTCATACATATTACCATTTACCTTGTATCGAATTTCTGGTGCCCATCCATTCACAACCTCATCGAACAGAGGAGAAGACCAAAGAACGTTGATATCGTTGTTTGATCCGGGAGAGCCGAATAATGCATGCCAAATCCATGTGTCGTAAGATGCCACATCCTCCAGCACAATGGTTGGCTTGTCATGACGGCCCTTGAATTGGCCAGCCCAACCAGTAGGACAATTCTTCCACTCCCAATGCATACAATCGAGACTTCCTATCATGCCAGGGAAGCCTCTTTTGCCTACCTTGCGTAGAAGCCTTTTCAAGTCTTCACGAGTTGGCTTGCGGAGGTATGTGGCTCCATAGATGACTTGAATTGCTTGACAGAAGCGCTTCAGATTCTCAATAGCAGTACTCTCCGTAAGTCGGCAATATTCGCCAGTTGAGTCAACAGAGCACCCATTAGCTAGCATTCGAAATGCAGATGTGAGCTTCTGATGAGGTGATAGACTTTGTCGGCCGACGGCATCTATCTTCCTTGCAAAGTAGTGGTCATGATTGACAACTGCGTTCAAGATGCCTTCAAAAAGCTCTCTCCTCATCCAATACCGCCTTCGAAAATCATGAGCAGGAAATCTCGGCCGCTCAATGAAATAATCTTTCATCATTTGGTCATGACACTCTTCTCTATCACGCTGCACGAATGAACGCCCCGTGACAGAACCACGATGGCTAGATTTGCCATGGTGCTCATATTGCATAAACGAGTTTACAAGTTCAGCTTCGGCGTTGATCAGTTCTACATCTTCAATGTCAAGCCTTGCTTGGTATTGTGCCATCTCCATTGCTCTGCTACGCCTTCTTCTATCACCCATTGATGAGATATTGAGGATTTTTAGGAAACAAAAACTCTTTGAAAGTTGAAAGATTGGTGAATATAGAGGATGATTGAAGGTTGAAAGATTGTGTGATCAACTAATATTGGACGTGTGTTTATATAGAGGATGATTGATAAACGGTTGGTGAAAGTTGAAAGTTTGGTGTTGAAAGGTTGGTGAAAGTTGAAAGTTTGGTGTTGAACGGTTGGTGAAAGTTGAAAGTTTGGTGAAAGTTGAAATATTGGTGAAAGTTGAAGGCTTGGTTTGTGAAAAATTTAATGATTTTTCAATATTTATCGGAATTTAAATTTTTTTAGATTAAAATGTTCATAAAATTAATTTATGATAGTCTACATATTTATTTTTTTAAAACAAATTGATTTAAGAAAAAAATTAGCCTAAGTTCATTCTTTAATAATCCCGGGCTAAAATTTTAGGCCAGTAGGGTTGGAGCAGAAAAACTGTTTTTGGGCTAAAAGCCAAATTTTCCTGGCTAAAAAATTTGACTTTTAGCCCAAGGGTTGAAGATGGTCTTATGCACTTGAATTAACATTTAACAACCACAAAAGAAAAAACAGATTTTGTTAAATTGTATCAATGAATATCGTACCTTAAAAAAAAAAAAAAAAAAAAGAGAGGAGGGAATAGAATTACATACATCATCGGCTTCATTGATCTGGTGAAACTCAACTCCACAATTGTTTCCTCTGCATACGTCTGGATGATACTGCAATTCAACATAACCCAATCAGCCTAAACAGTCCCACAAATATCACTTAAATTCTATAAATAAATAAAAAAAATTAATTAATTAATTGTGATTTTATAAAAACCAACTAAAAAGAGAAAAGTTAAAAGCACTCCAGATCAGTTAAAATTAATAAAAACATAGATTAGAGATTTATATTTAGATTTAGAAAAAAATTACAAACCTTCAAGGCAAGTTGTCTAAACGCCTTCCTGACCTCAGATTCAGAGGCACCGGGTTGAATCTTCAAAGTCCGGTAAGGATCGATCACGGAAGAAGCAACACAAGAAACCATCACCCTCTTATTATTATTCACCATCTTCTTCTTACTTGCCTTGTCCTTGAACAGATTCCAAGACGACTCATTGCCCCCAATCACACCTGCTCCAACACACGCCATTCCCAAAATCTCATAAAACCCAATAATCCTCTGGCTATTCAAAAAAAACCCTATTGATTTTCTTGGAATTGGAATGAGACCCTTTAACTCAAATCAGAGGGCTTTTTCCTTGAAACTCAATGATTGCAATTTGCTGAACAGAAAAATAGACATTCGGGGGGAGAGGACTTGCTTATTATTATTATTATTTTTTTTTTCGGTGAAGGAGGACTTGCTTTTTCAAAAGGGAGGAGGAAGGGGTTGTCCGACTCCTTATCAATCAGTCTACGGGGTGACATGTATTGTGTTGTTTTGTGGATCAGGTCCTAATTGAATCAGGATCCTCGCCGGATCTTTCCCTAGGGATCCTGAAATCATGTCTGTTTATTTTATATCGTGCGGTCAGTTTTCGTTAGGTATTATTTATATTTGAATTTTAAATTTTAAATTTTAAATAATTTTTGACCGCACGATATACGATAAACGGATAGGATTGTGGGATCCCTAGGATCCCTAGGGAATGGATCCGGCGAGGATCCTGATTCGTCCTAATTATATAGAGATAGAGGGTCCTCCTTCGCAAATTGCAATGCTTATCTGAATTTTTCCGAGTCATATTTGGAGACTTTTTGTTTTGGGTTTAATATCAGGTCATAGGGGTGAAAATTTTTACTATAATACCATACCTACCGTCCTACCATACCAAATTTTTACCAAAAATTTGTACCAATTGGTAATGGTACGGTATTTGTACCGTACCATACTATTTCGGTACAGTATTGGTATTCAAAATCAGTACCGATAGTATACCGTACCTGTCGATAATTTATTAATATTATATTATGTATTTATAATATATATATATATATATATAATTATGTATTATGTAATTTTTATTAATATTTTTATATCCTAGTCTGAAGATTTTAGTTTCAAAGTTTTCTGATTCATAATGTTCTAAGTCTACATGATAGTATATGTAGACAAGAAAAGAGAATGATTACAAGCAAGCATCTTTACATAAAACCCTAGAGACCGGGTAAACTTGGGACACACACTTTTCCTTAATTTAAGGTGATTTACATCAAACACAAGACTAAGAAGTAATCAGCAAGTTAAGTGCCTTGAATCAAGGAGGAGAGAAAGCTGGAAAGCAACTGGCGATTGGCAGATTGCTTGGAGCCTTGTGATACAAGTTGACATACGAGTTGACTTGCTTGAGCCATTTAGCACATAAACTTTAGGTCGACTGAATACTATTCCAAACAACTTTAGGTCGACTGAATACTATTGCTTGAGCCATTTAGCACAAAAACTTTAGGTCGACTGAATACTATTCCAACATAGTCATTAGTATATTGTGGAAACTTCTATGGCTTGTAACTTATATTGTGGAAACTTCTATTGTGGCTTGTAACTTCTATGGCTTGTAACTTCTTGAATTAGGTTAGAAAAATATTAGATTTTGGGCAAACTAAGTGGCCTTAAAACAAAGTGGTAATTACCATTAGCATACCATACCAATCAAACTATTTGGTATACCGAAAGTTTGGTACGGTAACGGTAATAGATTTTGCTGTACCAAATATTTGGTATGGTAATCGGTACAGAGGTTTTGGTACGGTAATCGTTCCAAAACCACCCCTATCAGGTCACTTCTTAGCTCTACAATTTAGAGATATTATTCTTTATTTATAAGTGAAAAGTCTTAGCATCAATTCCCGCCAAAAACGAATTTGAACCACAATATTGTTAACTCATTGTGAGGCTAAATCCACCACATCTTCTTTAGTGTAAATGACATCGTTTGTTTCAAAAAACAAAAAACAAAACCGGAGGATATTCTCTTTTCTGTTTTTGAGTTATTCTTATTTAGCTACCCTGTTGAAAATGCTGGTGGGTTAGTGAATGCCCACAGTACTATGGTAGAAGTTTTCAATGCCCATACAAAACCGAAATTGACTTTGGGGATGCAGATTCAAAAGTTGTGTTGTAAATTTCAAATATATAATTAATATGTTTGATCGGAGCTGTTCTATAAATAGAGCGCTCCGAATGCTTTTAAGACACAGCGAACAAAAGAAAGAAAGATCAATAACATCATTCATTCCTCCCTCTTTTATATTTGCCATCCCATTAAGTTTTAACCACAGTGTGATACTTTACATCCGCCTCACACCTATCACTAAAAGGTTATCTCTCTAATTTTGACGTATATATAACACGTTATCAGCACGAGTCTCTAAATATAACCTTCTCTCATTTCTCTTCGCCGAACGAAAAGAAAAAAAAAAGGTTTCCTCTAAGGTTTTTACTGTTCAGCTTCTTCCTCTGCCTCAACTGCGCGGTATACCCTCGCGACGAACTGTTTGCTCCATACTTGCTCTTAGTTCTCAACCTAATGGTTACATACATCTTTGATTTCTTGTTTGGTGTAGATATTGATTACTAACCCAGTATTTATTTATGTTAATTTTACTGCAATCCAAGATGGTGCGGTACAATTGCCTATCTTGAACTGCAAATTTAATCTTACTGCGATCCAAGATGGTGCGGTATCATCGCCTATCTTGGAATGCAGATCTAATTTTACTGCAAATTTTAGGTGGAGCGGTATAATCGCCCACCCTGTCCTGCATATTTAAATTTGCCTGCTGTTTAATTTCATTGCAATTTTAGGTAGTGCGGTATAATCGCCCAACTTGCTCTGTGTATTTAAATTTTCCTGCTACTTGAGTGGTGCAGAATAATCGCCCATTTTATGTTACATTATTTCAATGAGAATGGTGCGGTACAATCGCCCTCCTAATTCATCATGTAAATCCCGAGCCTGAAGTTTCGAGTGATTGTCATTTTGGCCTGAAGATCAAAATGAAAAAAATTTGTAAGAACCAGAAGTTCTAACACTATATTCCTCCAGGAATACATATTATTGCAAGTTCTTACATATCTCATTTTTCTTTCAGAAAAGAAAATGGCAAACTTGGCAAAGCTTAATTATGCTGCCTTGGACATTACCAGGAATAATTACCTTACCTGGGTACTGGATACCAAGATCCACCTGGAAGCAGGGAATCTTGGAGATACCATCAAGGAAGAGAACAACTCATCTTCTCAAGATCGGGCGAAGACCATGATCTTTATTCGTCGCCATCTTGATGAGGCACTAAAGAGCGAGTACTTAACGGTTGAAATTCGTTAGCTCTCTGGAAGACCTTGAGAAATAGATACAATCACCAGACAACGATGATTCTTCCAAGAGGTCGCTATGAGTGGACTCACTTAAGGATCCAAGATTTCAAGTCAGTGGCTGAGTACAATTCTGCGTTGTTCAAAATTACCTCTCAGATGAAGCTCTGTGGGGATACTATTACTGAGGAAGATATGCTGGAAAAGACTTTCAGCACATTTCATGCCTCAAACGTGCTCCTGCAGTAGCAGTATAAAGCACGAGACTTCACTTAATACAACCAGCTGATATCTGTGCTCCTGGTAGCTGAACAGAACAATAAGCTCCTGATGAAAAACCATCATTCCCGACCTACTGGATCTGCACCATTCCCAGAAGTGAATGCTGCTTCCCTCGAAGTGAACGCCGCATCCTATAGTGGCGATAATCATAAACAAGGACGTGGCCACAAGCGAGGTCGATGGAACAGGAAAGGCAAGAACCATGGTGGTCAGTTTCACAATCAAGTTCTGAGGCATAATTCAGGCCCGAACTTCAAAAATGTGAATCGCCACAAAGGCAAAGCTCATATGAACAATGCTCCCAGAAACTTTGAAAGAGCCTGTCATAGGTGTGGTGGCAATAGGCATTGGGCGCGTACTTGTCGTACCCCAAAAAATCTGGTGGATCTGTATCAAGCCTCATTCAAGGAGAAGGGTGTCGAGACTAATTTCCTCGACCAGGCTAGTGATGTGAAGTAAAGCAACACTCAAATTAAACCCTCTTGTTGACAATTGTAGTATAGATGCAAGTATGAATCGTTCTGGACCGGGGATTATGTGGGATTGCTAATCTATGTAAAACTGACTCAGAAACATCAAATAAGACTCAAGAACACAAAACTAGGCTAAAAACACTTAACTAGACTCAAACAACTCATATTAGACTAAAATGACTCAAAACAGCACAAAACTAACAAATAGACTCAAGACAGAAACTAAAGGTGATTTTGGACGAAATTTGAAATATGAAGACTCAAACTATGAAAACAAACCAATTCTAACTTAAGTTGATTCAAAAGACTCAAAAGAAACCAATTAGAGCAGATTCAAACTAAAAGACACAAGTTTTAAAAAGGGAGATTGGGTTTTGACGAATTTAAAGTAAAAACAAGCAAATTGACAACTAAAACAGATTTGGCATGAAATTGAGTTAAATTGGATGGATGATGGACTAGCTAGAGGGTTCTTCTCCACACATGACACACTTGCATACAAACCAATTTTCAGTTGTTCTTTCGATAAACCATGAAACTCAACACCCCAGGTTAATCGTGACAACATTTTTTTAACCTTTAAGTTCTCCTTAAGTTATTGAATTGGATAGGAAAGCGCATACAACAATTCAAAACATTCTCTAAAAGTCCCCTACGTGAACAGCACAATAGAGATACAATCAAAGATCATTAAGCTTCATGAAAACTATAAGCATTGACGAGGCATTCGTAACTATGATGAGCATGATACTCCTGCCAAGAATTCACTTAACACGATCGTTTATAAGCGACCTCCACTACTTATGAATATAAGTTCATAACGATTAGGTGAAATTCCCTTATATTCTAGCATCAAATTCATGCATGAAAACTAAGCGTGCACTCTTAATCAACATACAAGAATAAGTTATCAATCAAACAATTAAGCAAATTGAATTCACAATTTATGAAATCATAACTGAAGGTAATCAATTCATAACGCAAGTATAATCATGGTATTGAATAGGCCCCTAGCCAAAAGGGCTTAGTTCCTCATAATCGCAAAACAAAGGTAAAAAGAAAACACCTAAGAATGCTCCAGCAATCCAACTTGAATGCCACAACGTCCAAAAGCTCTCCTTATTCTCCTTTGCTGCGGCACAAGGGATGGGTGATGGTTTTGGATGTGAATTGTATGTAAGAATGGCTGAGAGTATGTTTTGTAGTGAATGGATGTGGCTGGATGTTTGTGATGGAGAATAGATGGATGTAGGCTGCGGCTCAAGGGCTTTTATTTAAGGGTTTTGGGAAATCAAAGCCCTAACTTAATTTGGTTTCCAGAAATTAATTCAATTCCACTAGAAGAAGGAAAATAAAATCAGAATCCTCGGGGAAAAAGGGTAAGGATATGCGGCATAGGGTTTTTAGGAAAGGGAATGTGATTTGGTTCAGAAAACAGGAAAGAAAAGGTTCCCCTTGCACGGCAAGGAAGAGGAATAGAATAGGAATGTGCTTTAAAGCTGAAATTAGGCAAGGATTTAGGCTACCTTATGCGGCAAGGAACAAGGGATCCTTAGGTAGGTGCGGCAACCTCTATGGCAGGTTCTAGGACTTCTAGAAACATGTTATTTAGCAACCTAACATGTTTTGGAACCCTTTTGTAGCTGGAACATAAGTGAGGTAGGATTAGGAAACTTCTAAGCCAAGAATAGAAACTTTCAAATTTAGAAACTTTGGCTTCCAATTCTGAATTCTTTGTTCTTCATTTTCATTTCTTCATTTCTTCCATCTCTTTATTCATTCATAGCCTCCTTTGGTCTTCAATTTCGTCCATCTACTTAGCTCCAAGCATGTGCTATTCATTCCAAACCCAAAACTGCTCCAAAATGCACCAAAATGCACTTCCTTGCTTTTTTAGCCCTTTGGACCTACAAACACACGAAAATAGCTTAAAGCACTAAAATAAGTAAGAACTAACAACATAAATGCAAGAAAACAATCTAACTAAGTCGCATAAATATGCTCCTATCAAAATCCCCCACACTTAGCTTTTGCAAGTCCTCGAGCAAAACAAAACAAACAAAACACAATCTAAACCTTCCAACATTTACCTCAGGGATTTTCAATGCACATAACATATTAAAAATCATCACTTGCACAGATTTGGGTCATCCTTACACTTGAACTCATACTTAATCACAGTCACCATTCACTAGTTTGCATTTAATCAATTAAAATAACATTTTGAATGTAGTAACATGCCTTAGAGAATTCCCTCAATTCCTTACTAGATAAACACTCAATTTTCACTCAGATTTTCTGACTACACTCCCTTTCTGACTACACTCCCTACACTAGGTATATGTGAGAAGATTGATGTAAACATGAAAACGAACACTCACATATGTTATAGCAAAGAAAACACTTTTCTGGAGTTATTAATGCATATATGAATATGATCTCATGAACGGAATGCTACTACTTAGATGCAAGAACCAAGGACACCATATGTTCATACCAATTCCAAACTCCACATATTGAACACATAACAATCAAGATAGAAGCCTAAGGGTTGTAACGGGGCTGAGGGTATTGGCTAAGAAAGAAAGGTAAGGATAAACAAAGGTTCTTAAAGAAATAGTAAGCAAAGTAATGAAATTGACACTTAGAATTCACTTTTGAATTCAAAAATTAACTTTTGACCAAAAAGCGGATATTTACACATTTAAGGGCCAAATTCAATGTTTTGGACCATTTCTTCAACAATCAACACTTAAAAACTCATTCTTTCTTCTTTTCAAACTCTTTTTCTTTCTTTTCTTTTCTTCTTTTCACACATTTTTTTTCTCTTTGGCACGAAAATCCCTTCCCCCACACTTATTTTTCTGCAAAATGTAGATTAAAAGGAATTCATTTTAAGTCATGCTTCACTATCCTTCAGGAACAAGGGTAGGGACAATCCTAAACTAGGCTAGATAAGGTTAATGTGGTTAACAAAGAGAACAAGCTAAACAAGGCTCAAAGGGGTTAAACCTACAAAACAAATGACAAAATGGGGGGTTCGGCTATTTGGTTGTGGTTCACTAAACAACTTTATCTTGATATGTGTTATGCAATTCAATGTCATGCTTTGATTGAAACGGATACAAGTTCTAGCATTTGGTTTTATCATGATATGAATGCATTCTAAGTAGCAACCAAGCAAAGAATAATGAGATCATGCAACGACTTTAGAAAACAAAAACATCACAGATTAATAACTCTCCAAGGAAGAAAAGGCTCAAGTATCTCAGGGTTGTAGCGTTAGTTTGAGTTCCTTCCTTCAAGCATGTTACAAAAACTGATTTTATCCTTTTGTGATTACATGTGAATTCGTAAACAACAACTACAACTAAGCATAAACCAAGAGCATATCCAACTTCCATCCATGTTCATAACTTTCTTTAACAGTCATGCAATTAAAAACCAAATCATCATCATTGTGTTGGAAGGTACCTAAGACACAAACACACCAAAACGACTCTAAAACAACTCTTTTTGGTATTTTTCAAAACTTTTTTCAATTTTTTTTTCAAATTTTCGTATGATTACTTCAAAGCACACTAAAACACTCTAAAACACTCTAAAAACACTTAAAAACAGTGAGAAACAGCCTTAGAAGTGATGGGTGACAAAAATCCCACGAATTTGCATAAAAAACACTTTGTTTACCCCCCCACACTTAAATCAAACATTGTCCTCAATGTTTTAAGCATAAACTCACAGAAAGCAAACAAATAACACAACTAACTAATCAAAGCAAAATGAGAGCAGTAAAGAGAAGGGTTTAGGAACGCAAATCTAGTTATCGAGTGATTCCTAGAACTTCCTTCGTTGAATGCATGGGTTGCCTCCCAAGAAGCGCTCGCTTTAACGTCGTGCAGCCGGACAATACCTCCATTTAAGTTTCCATGGAGCCCACGGCCTGGAGGGGTATTTCCTCCACGACATGCTCAACAAAGTTCTCATAGTATGGCTTCAAACGGTGCCCATTCACCTTGAATTCTTGCCCAATTTTCAAGCTTTGGATTTGGACTGCACCATGAACAAAAACATTAGTAATAACAAACGGACCAACCCACTTAGAACGTAACTTACCAGGGAATAAACGAAGACGAGAATTGAATAGCAACACTTTCTGCCCTATTGAGAATGTTTTGCCTCGAATCATCTTGTTATGGAATGCCTTGGTCTTCTCTTTCTAAATTCGAGCATTCTCATAAGCGTCATGCCTAATCTCTTCAAGTTCATTCAATTGAAGCTTTCTATGAATTATATCCTTGTCCACGTCCAGATTGAAGGTCTTGACAACCCAATGTGCCTTGTGTTCTAATTCCACGGGAAGATGGCATGGTTTGCCATAAATGAGCCGAAATGGAGACATACCAATGGGCGTTTTGTAAGCCGTACGATACGCCCACAGTGCATCCTCCAAATGCAAGCTCCAATCTTTCCTATTTGGCCCAACGGTCTTCTCCAAAATTTGCTTGATTTCTCTATTCAAAACCTCGGCTTGGCCACTTGTTTGGGGGTGATAAGGCGTTGAAACCTTATGCGTCACATTGTACTTCTTAAGCAGCGCCTCAATGGTTTGATTGCAAAAATGAGACCCCCCATCACTTATGAGCACTCTAGGCATCCCAAATCTGGAAAAGATGTTAGATTTCACAAAATCTGCAACAACTTTAGAATCGTTAGTTCAAGTGGCTTTTGCTTCCACCCACTTCTAAACATAATCAACCGTAAGTAAAATGTAATTGAAACCAAAAGATGAAGGAAAAGGACCCATAAAATCGATGCCCCAAACATCAAAAATTTCAACAACAAGGATTGGGGCCTGCAGCATTTGGTCTCTTTGGCCTATATTTCCTGTCATTTGGCAACGATCACATGTTATGCAAAAAGTTCTAGTATCTTTCAACAAAGTAGGCCAATAAAATCCACATTCAAGAACCTTAAAAGCTGTCATTTGGGTGCCAAAATGACCCCCACATGCATAGGTGTGACAGAAACTTAAAATTGAATGAAATTCAGACTCATGCACACACCTACGTAGAATCTGATATGGGTAATATTTCCACAAGTATAGATCATCCCAAACATAAAATCTAGCATCCTTTTTAAGTTTATCACGTTGGAACTTATTGAAGGTGTTGGGAACTTGTTTAGACACCAAATAATTAACCAAATCGGCATACCAAGGCTCACTTACCTCAATGGACAGTAGCTGCTCATCTGGAAACGTTTCTGGAATGGGAATGAACTCTTCTTCATGCACCAATTGGCTTAGGTGGTCAGCCACCACGTTTTCACTCCCTTTCTTGTCCCTAATTTCAATATCGAACTCTTGAAGTAAAAGCATCCAGCGAATGAGTCTTGGATTGGCTTCCTTCTTCGTTAGCAAATACTTCAAGGCTGCATGGGCAGAATAAACAATAACTTTAGTGCCAATTAAATAAGATTGAAACTTATCTAATGCAAATACAACAGCCATGAGTTCTTTTTCAGTTATGAATAGTTCAATTGGGCATCATTTAAGGTGCAGGAAGCATAATAGATGACATGTGGCTGCTTGTTCTTCCTTTGGCCTAAAACAGCTCCAATTGCATAATCTGATGCATCACACATGAGCTTAAAGGGAATGCTCTAATCTGGTGGAGTGATGGTGGGTGCCAAAGTGAGCAATGTCTTGAGATGTTTAAATGCTTTCTCACACGCCTCGTTAAAGTCGAATGGTACATCCTTTTGCAGGAGACGGCAAATGGGTTGTGCAATCTTTGAAAAATCCTTGATAAATTGTCTATAGAAACCTGCATGCCCAAGAAAAGAACGAACCTCTCTAATCGAAGTTAGAGAGGGTAAGTGACGTACAAGAACTTTCGATTTATCCACCTCAATTCCACGTTCAAAGATTATATGACCCAAAACTATACCTTGTTTAACCATGAAATGACATTTCTCCCAATTTAACACAAGGTTAGTTTCAATACATATTTTCAAGATTAAAGTCAGATTAGCCAAGCAATCATCAAACGAATCACCAAACACACTAAAATCATCCATAAAGACTTCAATGATCTTTTCAACATAATTGGAGAAAATACTTACCATGCATCTTTGGAATATGGCAGGTGCATTGCATAAACCGAATAGCATGCGACGATAAGCAAACGTTCCAAAAGGGACAAGTGAAAATGGTCTTTTCTTGATCGTCCAGGGCTATGACAATTTGATTATAACCAGAATATCCATCAAGAAAACAATAAAATGAATGACCCGCTAACCTCTCAAGCATTTGATCAATGAATGGCAGTGGGAAATGATCATTTCTTGTTGTGGCGTTGAGTTTCCTATAGTCGATGCAAACTCTCCAAGCGGTTAGGATACGGGTGGGCACAAGTTTGTCCTCTTCATTCTTCACAACCGTGATTCCAGATTTCTTGGGAACGACTTGGATAGG
This sequence comes from Heteromeles arbutifolia, assembly GCA_024362995.1. Classification (NCBI taxonomy): domain Eukaryota; kingdom Viridiplantae; phylum Streptophyta; class Magnoliopsida; order Rosales; family Rosaceae; genus Heteromeles; species Heteromeles arbutifolia. Next base: position 25,344,744 of record JANCRC010000012.1, read on the forward strand.
TGAAACCCAACGGCTATCGGAGATGGGGTAGATCACTCCACAATCAAGTAGTTTGATTATCTCTTTTTTCACAACTTCCATCATATGAGGGTTGAGACGGCGTTGAGCCTCTCTAGTTGGTTTGGCTCCCTCCTCAAGAAGTATGCGATGCATGCAAGTGGTAGGGCTTATCCCCTTGATGTCGGCCAAGGTCCAACCTATGGCAGATTTGAACTCCTTCAAGGCATGCACTAATTAACTTCTCTTCTTCTTGTGCCGTGAGGGAGAAAGAGACAATGACGGGCAAGGTCTCTTGTTCCCCCAAGAAAACATACTTCAAATAGCTTAGTAATGGTTTAAGTTCAAGGGTAGGTGCCTGAATTAATGAAGGAAGCAACTTATTAGTCGAAACGGGAATTGAATCGAAATTAGAAGGCTTACCACCATGCTTTGGCAATGATTCAAGGGCAGCAACCATCTTTGCCTCTTCTTCATATGTAGGCACAGCAAGGAATGCATCATGTTTGCCGTGGGTTGAGGTCTTTCCAATTTCTTCGATTTTTACTCTTATGCCTCTTGAAATGGTTTTTCCAAGCACATCATCTTGTAAAGCCTCAAAGTATTCATGCGCCAAAGAATCAATTATATCAATAGAAAAACATGAATGATCATCATTAGGGTACCTCATAGCTTCAGAAATTTTGAAATCAATGACATCCCCATCGAATTCCATTGTTAAAGGTCCTGTGAACACATCAATCTTTGTACGAGCTGTTTTCATGAATGGCCTTCCAAGAAGGATCAGCAATGGAGGAGAATTGCTTGAATCTTCCATGTCAAGCACATAGAAGTCCGCTGGAAATATTAGGTGATTGACCTGTACCAAAACATCCTCCAAAACACCCTTTGGATATGCATTGGAACGATCAGCCAATTGGATAATCACACCATCATTTTTCAACTCTCATAAGTTCATAGATGCATAAATAGAATAGGGCATAACATTAATGGATGCACCTAAGTCTAACATAGCATGTTCAAACCTAGTATTGCCAATTACACAAGGAATTGTAAAACTGCCAGGATTTTTGCATTTAGTGGGCAATTTTCGTTGCAAGACGGCTGAAACATTCTCACTTACCTTGACCACTTCTTTGTTCAAAATTCTTCCTTTTGTGGTGCAAAGTTCTTTCAAAAACTTAGCATACCTTGACACTTGCTTGATTGCATCAAGGAGTGAAATGTTGACTTGAACTTTCCTAAATGTCTCTAGAATGTCATTTTCAGCTTTCTCTTTCTTTGTTTACATGAACCTGCGAGGAAAAGGTACATTCGAAGGAATAACGTTAGTAGGAATTGAATTTGACACGTTCTTACCTTTATTGGACAGAATGGATGGTTTAAGAGCACTTGAGGCCTGCGGCAAAGGTGTTTCCACCCTTGTCGTGGGTTGAGTGTATTCCTCCTTTTCAAATTGCAACCTTTCATCTTCCTTGTGACCTGATTTTGATGGTTGTGAACTTGCCTCGACTTCCTTGCCACTTCTTAAGATGATTGTCTTGGCAGTTTCAAAACCTCAATTTGGATTTGCAATGGTTGAACTAGGGAGTTTTCCTTGGTCTCGAAACTATCCTACAAACTCCGCAATCTGCCCAATTTGCTTTTCCAATTGATCCACCCTTTTGTCTTGGTTTTGCATTGCTTTGATTTGATTTTCTTGCCCCTGAGACAAATTGGTGAGTAACTTAATAAGTGTGTCATTATCCAAAGAAGTACCTGAAGTGTTTTGGGCAGATTGTTGTGGGGCTTATGTTGGTGTGTATAGCTTTGTATAGAAGCCCGGGGGTTGCTGCCTAAATCCTCCTTGTTGTTAGGGTTGTTGAGGCTCCCTCTACTTGAAATTTGGGTGGTCTCTCCAACCTGGATTGTAGGTATTAGAGTATGGATCGTTCCTTGGCTGGTTTTGGCCTTGAAATCCAATTGCATTGGCGCTTTCCCATCCACCATTCTCAATCAATTGAGGGCACTTCTCAGAGGAGTGTCCTTAGATAGAACACACGCCACACACACTTGGTCCTTGCATCCTCATCCCTTCGGTCATCTGAGACACAATAGAAGTAAGATTAGCTAATTGAGATTGAATGTCGGATGTGTAACTTACCTTATTTAGTTACTGCCGTGAGGTGTCCCTTTGCCCAATGCCTTCATATTGTTGTGCATTCAATGCACAGTTTGCAATTAGTGTCTTTGCTACCATAGGTGTCTTGTCAACCAACGCACCTCTCGTTGAAGCATCTAGTATTTGCCTTTCAATTGGAAGAAGACTTTTATAGAAGTATTGAAGTAGAAGCTCTTCTTTTATTTTGTGTTGAGGACACGATGCAACAAGGCTTTTGAAACGCTCATAATACGCTGGAAATGACTTTCCTTGGCTTTGTTGGATTCCACTAATCTTCTTCCTCAAAAGAATGACTCTTGAAGTGGGGAAGAACTTCTCTAAGAACGCCCTCTTCATGCTCTCCCAAGAAGTGACGGTTCCAGGGGCCAATTCATATAACCAATCATTAGCCTTCTCTAGAAGAGAGAAGGGAAATGCCTCCATCTTCAAAATGTTGCCATCGACATTGATTGGAGTCATGCTTGAACACACCACTTCGAACTCTTTCAAGTGCTTGTTTGGATCTTCCATGGACAGCCCATGGAATTTGGGAATGTGGTGCAGCAAGCTAGACTTCAATTCGAACTCATCGGTCTTGTCTTGGGCAGCCCTAGGATATTGAATGCACAAAGGAAAGACATTGTTTAATCCCGAGGCAGAAAGCTCATTGATTGTTCGATTATCCGTTGCCATGGCTTGTGGAAGCACTACTCTTTCGCCTGTGGCCTCTTCTTCAAGTTTTACTTCGACTTCTTCAACCTCAGGTTCAAGAATGGGTGGTTGGGCCTCTTGATGATTCCTTGACCTTCTTAAAGTTCGTTCGAAATCGTCGTCAAAGTCAAAGATGTGCTCACGAACTGGTTGAGAACTTCGAGTCATAAACTAGTACCTAAAAATGGGAAACAAAACAAAGTCAGAATCTAAACAAAAACAAACAAAAAAGAAACAAGGGATTAGCAAAGTTGCTAATCCCCGGCAACGGTGCCAAAAATTTGATTGTGAAGTAAAGCAACACTCAAATTAAACTCTCTTGTTGACAATTGTAGTATAGATGCAAGTAGGGATCGTTCTGGACCGGGGATTAGGAGGGATTGCTAATCTATGTAAAACTGACTCAGAAACATCAAATAAGACTCAAGAACACAAAAGTAGGCCAAAAACACTTAGCTAGACTCAAACAACTCATATTAGACTAAAATGACTCAAAACAGCACAAAACTAACAAATAGACTCAAGACATAAACTAATGGTGATTTTGGATGAAATTTGAAATATCAAGACTTAAACTATGAAAACAAACCAATTCTAACTTAAGTTGATTCAAAAGACTCAAAAGAAACCAATTAGAGCAGATTCAAACTAAACGACATAAGTTTTAAAAATAGAGATTGGGTTTTGATGAATTTAAAGTAAAAACAAGCAAATTGACAACTAAAACAGATTTGGCACAAAATTGAGTTAAATTGGATGGATGATGGACTAGCTAGAGGGTTCTTCTCCATGCATGACACACTTGCATACAAACCGATTTTCAGTTGTTCTTTCGATAAACCATGAAACTCAACACCCCAGGTTAACCGTGACAACACTTTTTTAACCTTCAAGTTCTCCTTAAGTTATTGAATTGGATAGGAAAGCGCATACAACAATTCAAAACATTCTCTAAAAGTCCCCTACGTGAACAGCACAATAGAAATACAATCAAAGATCATTAAGCCTCATGAAAACTATAAGTATTGATGAGGCATTCGTAACTATGATGAGCACGATACTCTTGCCAAGAATTCACTTAACACGATCGTTTATAAGCGACCTCCACTACTTGTGAATATAAGTTCATAACGATTAGGTGAAATTCCCTTATATTCTAGCATCAAATTCATGCATGAAAACTAAGCGTGCACTCTTAAACAACATACAAGAATAAGTTATCAATCAAACAGTTAAGCAAATTGAATTCACAATTTATGAAATCACAACTGAAGGTAATCAATTCATAACGCAAGTATAATCATGGTATTGAATAGGCCCTTAGCCAAAAGGGCTTAGTTCCCCATAATCGCAAAACAAAGGTAAACATATTTATACATTGAAAACAAAAGAAAGAAAACACCTAAGAATGCTCCAGTAATCCAACTTGAATGCCACAACGTCTAAAAGCTCTCATTCTTCTCATTTGCTGCGGCACAAAGGATGGGTGATGGTTTTGGATGTGAATTATATGTAGGAATGGCTGAGAGTGTGTTTTATAGTGAATGGATGCGGCCGGATGTTTGTGATGGAGAATGGATGGATGTAGGCTGCGGCACAAGGGCTTTTATTTAAGGGTCTTGGGAAATCAAAACCCTAACTTAATTTGGTTTCCAAAAATTAATTCAATTTCACTAAAAGAAGGAAAATAAAATCAGAATCCTCGGGGAAAAAGGGTAAGGATATGCGGAGGGTTTTTAGGAAAGGGAATGTGATTTGGTTCAGAAAACAGGAAAAAAAGGGCTCCCCTTGCACGGCAAGGAAGGGGAATAGAATAGGAATGTGCTTTAAAGATGAAATTAGGCAAGGATTTAGGCTACCTTGTGCGGCAAGGAACAAGGGATCCTTAGGTAGGTGCGGCAACCTCTATGGCAGGTTCTAGGACTTCTAGAAATATGTTATTTAGCAACCTAACATGTTTTGGAACCCTAGCTGGAACATAAGTGAGGTAGGATTAGGAAACTTCTAAGCCAAGAATAGAAACTTTCAAATTTAGAAACTTTGGCTTCCAATTCTGAATTCTTTGTTCTTCATTTTCATTTCTTCATTTCTTCCATCTCTTTATTCATTCCTAGCCTCATTTGGTCTTCAATTTCGTCCATCTACTTAGCTCCAAGCATGTGCTATTCATTCCAAACCCAAAACTGCTCCAAAATGCATTTTCTTGCTTCTTTAGCCCTTTGGACCTACAAACACACGAAAATAGCTTAAAACACTAAAATAAGTAAGAACTAACAACATAAATGCAAGAAAACAAGCTAAATAAGTCGCATAAATATGCTCCTATCAGCTAGACCAATGGATATACCTGATCCAGTGTGCGACTTATTAGGGCAGTTGAACATAACCCACCTAGATGTTTCAGACTTTATTGTGGAAAGGGGAAATGAAGTATACAGGTCCGACTGAATTGTTTATGTTTAATGACACGCCCCGTTCCCGATATTCCCCGAATATTAGGATAGGCACATGCTGGCCGACACCCGAGGGTGAAGAAAACCATTTATTGAATACAAGAGTAATGATTAGGAGAGATATGCATGATTTAAACATCAGAATCTAAATGAAATAAGCAAAGTTTAAGGAAATGTCTAGAGTGCAATGAACAAATTCTAAATCAAAATCACAAAAGGAAAGATCATTATAGATATCACACAAGTGAATGATAGACTGCTACTGGTAGGGGAATGCCTCGTACGTTGTGTCGTAGTCCTCGTTTCTAAGACCTGAATGGGGGCGCAAAACAAAGGTGAGTGGACCAAGTTTATATATACAATAATAATAAAATAGTTATCAACATACTAACCCCCACAGTTATATAATGAAAACTACTAGCATAATAAGTGATAGCTTTACTGAAAACCTTAGCATGCCATAAACATCTCAAAAGATATATCGCGAAAAGACATCGCGTAAAACCAAAGCATGAATCGTCTCAAAGGTCATCTCGTAAACGCGGTGTGCTGCCAATAAGATCACTGAATAATGATACTCCCGGTCCCTTGCCTGCACCTAAGTCTCTGTGCCCATAGCCAGAGATAACTCTCTCCCGACCCAATGCCTGTCTCCTTATCCCTCAGCCTTTCGCTAGGGATTGTTTCTCCCGGCCTCAATGCTAACACCAGATCCTCGCCCTAGGCGGCATAGTGTCCACTAGGTACGCACAAATAGTTACGTATCTCATAGAATACCACTTCATGGGATAGAGTCATCCATCATCTATACCATGAAGCGGGGTTTTTCAAAAACATGTTCTAGCATCCTATCGTCATCCATCAGATAGTCTACCAGATCCCGGTTTTAATAGAAAATACGATATATCAACATATTGCTCAAAATAGGCTAACAATTATTCCCTTATGAAAATGAGACGATAAATCAACATTTTCAATAAACATGCTCATCATAAAAATCAATTCATAAACTCGTAGGCATGCTATTCAATTATGCAATTTAACTATAAAATCATGCAATTTTAGAAGGGGTCCACTCACAGATACTCCGTAGCAGCAGAGTTGTGCGGAAAAGAATTAAGGAAAACCCCATTAGCAACTTCACCTAAGCACAAAAATGTACAATAAAACAAACTAGGTCAAACGGGCTTTAGGCTAGAAATCCGGATTAGGGTTTAGGTTAAATAGGGTTAGGATCTATTGGGTTTTGGGTTTAGGGTCCTAAGGTTTTGGGTTTAAAAGGGTTAAGATGAAAATGGGTGGTTTGGGCTTAGGCCCAAACCCACACACACACACACACACACACACACACACACACACACACACACACACACACACGTCACAGCACACACACACACACGTGCACTGCACACACTCACACACGCTTACACAGACACACATACACACTCAACACACATACATACAGAGCACATGCACACACATGTGCACCACACACATACACATGCACGGCACATCACACACACGTATACACCACACACACGGCACTGTCCAACAAACAACAAGGTAATTAATTACCTGGGTTCGAATTCAAATGGGTATGTTCACCCACAGCAACAAACTCGCTGAAGTTCATCCTTTCACACTTGCCGTGAACTGGAAATTAGAGATTGAGGTGTATGCAGGGGTTAGGGCTTGAATAAGGGGTCCAAAACCTCATCCCAGTTATCACAAAGACAAAAAGGAAGAGATTAGATGCATTAAGACACCCACCAACTTCGAACTCGACGACATTTCGCCGGAGTTTGTCGTTGGAGCTGGGTTTTTGGCATAAAGAAGAGCTGAGGTCAAAACCGTCGAGTTTTGCCATAAAACCAACATCATAAATCATAAAACAACATGCACAACCCAGAAATTTGAAGAAGGAACACAAGTCTCACTTGGGTTTGAGCTTTAGAGCTTTGAAACTCTCGGCTTCAATGGCAAAACATTCCAGGGTACTCTGATGGCGCATGCAAGGGTATTGTTGAGTTTGTTGAGTCTCAAGGATTCCAAATATGTAAGTTTCAAGTTTGATTTGTGAAGGAAATGAGGTGAAAGTTAGGGAGAAGCTCTCGGAGCTTAGAGAATGTGAGAGTTTTCGAGAGTTAGAGAGAGATGGATTTCAGAAAATGAAAAGGGAAGGCTCGGGAAAAGAGGAAAAGAAAAGAAAGCTAGGGAGCTGCCACTTGGCAGTTCCAGGTTAATTTGAAAACTAGATCGAGGGTCCTGATTTAACTTGGATAAGGACCAAATTGATAGTTTAAAAGTAAGTTTCAGGGAGTAAAATAGGAATAAAATTAAATATGGGGGTGGGTGTAACATTTAATGTACTTTTATCATGCTAAACTTGTAGTTTAAAACTAGTTTTTCAGATTCAATAAAAGTGGCATGTAAATTTCATGTTATAACTTTCTTTTAACTCTGATTCTCTTACTCAGAGAGCATGGATAAAAACTATGGTCATTCTCAAAACATGAGAAATGGCGAAGATATTTGTCTTGCAGATTGTGCAACAACGGATACAATACTTCGAGATCGAAAGTATTTCTCAAGATTGATGCTTACAAAAGTAAGGGTAACAACAATATCAGGACCTTCAGATGTAATTGAAGGCTCAAGGAAAGCCCAGATTATGTTACCAAATGGAACAATATTGTCCATACAGAATGCGTTGTATGCTACTCGATCTACTCGAAATTTGTTGAGTTTCAAAGACATACGTTTAAATGGATACCACATTGAAACAAAAAGTGCAGAAAATGTGAAGTATCTATGCATTACCTCCAATGATACCCAGAAGCGTATATTGGAGAAGTTGCATGGTCTGTCGAGTGGATTGTATTATACATACATAAAGACAGTTGAATCACATACTGTCATGAACCAGAAGTTCATTGATTCAAAAGTCTACATGCTTTGGCATGACCCTCTGGGTCATCTAGGATCCACCATAATGCGTAGGATCATTACCAACTTTAATAGACATCCATTATTGAGTAAACATATTGCTATCTCAAATGATAACCCTTGCAAAGCTTGTTCTCAAGGGAATTTGGTAATTAGACCATCACAACTAAAGGTTGATGCTGAATCCCCATCATTTCTGCAAAGAATTCAAAGGGATACGTATTCAACCATCATGTGGACCATTTCGATATTTTATGGTTTTGGTTGATGCATCTACCTGATGGTCACATGTTGTCTATTGTCTACTCAGAATGTAGCTTTTGCGAGACTTCTTGCTCACATAATTCAATTACGAGCACAGTTCCCAGATTACCCCATTAAGTCAATCCGACTTGATAATGCTGGTGAGTTTACGTCTCAAACCTTTGATGTGCATGACATAGGGCATTGATGTTGAACACTCTGTTCCTCATGTCTATACTCAAAATGGTTTAGCAGAAGCATTGATCAAGCGACTTCAGTTAATAGCCCGCACTCTGCTCATGAAAACAAAATTACCAGTCTCTGCATGGGGACATGCCATCTTACATGCTGCATCATTGGTTCGATTGAGACCTATAGCCAACCACCAATACTCCTTAGTATAACTCATGTTTGGACATCAGCCAAACATTTCACATTTACGAGTTTTTGGTTGTGCTGTTTATGTACCTATTGCACCACCGCAACACACTAAAATGGGACCTCAGCATAGACTGGGAATTTATGTGGGTTTTGATTCATCATCTATCATTAGATATTTGGAACCCTTGACAGGTGATATGTTTACAACACGTTTTGCTGATTGTCACTTTGATGAGACAATATTCCCATTGTTAGGGGGAGAAAAGACCATTCCAGAACAACAGAAAGAGCTAACATGGGTTGTTCCCACCTTGTCTCATTTTGATCCTCGAAGCATTCAATGTGAAAATGAAGTGAAAATGATCGTTCATCTTCAAAGTATTGCCAATCAAATGCCAGATGCATTTAATGATGCTATGAAAGTGACAAAATCATATATACTAGCTGTAAATGCATCTGCAAGAATTGATGTCCCTGTTGGAAAAAAAAATAAAGTGGCAGCGAATGATTCATCTGGTGCACTCCTGAAGTGTGGTAGACCCCCAGGTTCAAAAGATTCAGCCCCTCGAAAGAGAAAGACGATGGCACAATTGAATCCAAATGAAATCATTCAAGAAGAAAGAATGAATGACGAATCCACAATTCATGATTCTGTACTTCTAGAAAAAGAAAATGTCCTTGATGAAACACATGTCCTTGAAGAGACAGAAGTACATGAAAGTAAAGAAATCTCCATAAATTATGCTTGTACTAATGAATTGTGGGACCGAAATGAAATAATCACTAACAACATGTTCGCATTCGCAGTAGCCACTGAAATCATATTAAGTGATGATCTTGAGCCCTGCTCTGTTGATGAATGCAAACAGAGACAAGATTGGCCTAAGTGGAAAAATGCAATCCAGGCAGAATTAAATTCCTTGGAAAGGCGAAATGTTTTTGGACTAGTAGTCCAAACCCCGCCTGGTGTAAACCTCGTGGGTTACAAATGGGTATTCACAAGGAAACACAATGAGAAAAATGAGATTGCAAGATATAAAGCACGACTCATTGCACAAGGTTTTTCACAAAGACCTGGAATTGATTATGAGGAGACATACTCTCCTGTAATGGACGCAATTACGTTCCGTTACTTAATAAGTTTAGTGGTTTCAGAAAAACTTGACATGCAACTTATGGATGTCATCACCGCGTATCTATATGGAGAATTAGATACTGACATATATATGAAAGTCCCAGAAGGACTTAAGTTGCCTGAAACAACTAACAAACCACGAGGTATGCTCTCAATCAAATTAAGGCGTTCATTGTATGGGCTGAAACAATCTGGACGAATATGGTATAATCGTCTCAGTGAGCATTTGATCAAATAAGGGTATATCAACAATGTCATTTACCCTTGTGTGTTCATTAAGAAATCCAACTTTGGATTTGCTATAGCGGCAGTATATGTCGATGACATGAACCTAGTTGGAACCCCTGAAGAGCTCAATAAAATTGCTGAATATCTGAAAAGCGAATTTAAAATGAAAGACCTTGGGAAAACAAAATTTTGTCTTGGCCTGCAAATCGAGCATTGTGCTAGTGGAATTTTGGTCCACCAATCAGCTTACATTGAAAAAATCCTGAAGCGATTTGGCATGGACAAGGCTTATCCACTCAGCACGCCAATGGTCGTTTGTTCTCTAGACATTAAGAAAGATCCATTCCATCCAAAAGATGATGATGAACTGGTCCTTGGTCCAGAAGTACCATATCAGAGTGTAATAGGGGCTTTATTGTATTTAGCACAATGTACTTGACCATATATAGCTTTTTCAGTTAACTTGTTAGCAAGGTATAGATCTGCTCCAACAATTCATCATTGGAAGGGTGTCAAAGATGTATTGCGATACCTTCGTGGGACAACAGATATGGGTCTCTTCTACTCGAAGAACTCCACAAATGACCAGGTCCTTGTTGGATATGCAGATGCTGGTTTTCTCTCTGATCCGCATAAAGCCCGCTCACAAACTGGATATGTGTTCAAGAATGGAGATACAGCGATCTCATGGCGCTCAACAAAGCAAACATTAGTTGCTACATCTTCAAATCATTCAGAAATACTTGCTTTACATGAAGCAAGTCGTGAATGTTCTTGGTTAAGATCAATGATCCATCATATCCGGAATTCATGTGGTCTAACTTCGAAGACAGACAATCCAACTATCATCCATGAAGATAATGCAGCCTGTGTTGCCCAAATGAAGGAAGGATTCATCAAGGGTGATAAGACTAAACACATATCTCCAAAGTTCTTCAGCGTACATGAGCTTCAGAAGGCTAAAGTTATTGAAGTCGGACAAATCTGTTCCAATGAAATTCTGGCAGACTTGTTCTCTCTACCAAAATGCACGTTTCAAAAGTTAGTGCAAAGTATCGGATTACGTCCACTTACCAAACAACTAAATTTGGAGAATGCGGAATCAGGGGGAGATACATATCAGGGGGAGCATCCATGATACATGCATGTTGTACTCTTTTTCTTTCGATTAGGATTTTTCCCATTGGGTTTTTCCTATCAAGGTTTTAACGAGACAACATAAGCATATTTAACACTATATCAACAATCCAGGAAAAGTTGTACTCTTTTTCCTTCGCTATGGTTTTTTCCCACTAGGTTTTGACAAGCAAGGTTTTAACGAGGCAACTGATGTTGATGTGTGGGCATCCAAGGGGGAGTGTTGAAAATGCTGGTGGGTTAGTGAATGCCCACAGTACTTTGGCAGAAGTTTTCAATGCCCATACAAAACTGAAATTGACTTTAGGGATGCAGATTCAAAAGTTATGTTGTAAATTTCAAATGTATAATTAATATGTTTGATCGGAGTTGCTCTATAAATAGAGCGCTCCGTATGCTTTCAAGACACAACGAATGAAAGAAAGAAAGATCAATAACATCATCCATTCCTCCCTCTTTTATATTTGCCATACCATTAAGTTTTAACCATAGTGTGATACTTTACATCTGCCTCGCACCTATCACTAAAAGGTTATCTCTCTAACTTTGACCTATATATAACATACCCCTAATTTTAGTACTTTTCCATTTTTCTTCTACAACTTATTGACTAAATCCAACTTTTCCATTTATTGTTGATGGGTACCTTTCATTTTTATTATAATCTTTCGATGAGGTCCATCGCCCCTTTTCTTTTGTTTGGAAAATTTTGAAATATCATATGAAATTATACACTTCTTCTCTTTCAAATGTAAGACTCCTGTCACCAGCAAATGTTCGTATCACGCATTGTGAATAGCTATGTTCAAGAATGAACGAATTGTGACAGCCACAAATAAGCCAAATTTGCCTTTTTCCCTCAACATTATTGGGGAGTTGACCAAAATGATCATAAAATATCACTGTTATAAAAATCTCCACCTAGCGCTGCTTTGGCCCTGCCTAGGTGCTAAGTTGTTGGCCATCGCCACAATTAATCTCGAAGTGTTTGAAAATTAAGAAATGACACATATACCTACCTAGGTGCCCGCCCTGCCCTCCTAGACCTGCCTAGACCTGTGACTCTCACTTTAACATAAAATAGATAACTTTTAATTTGCATTTTATTTTTTCAATAAATTGTAAGAGACTTGTTAAATACTTGGATGAACACTCATTCTATGTTTGTTTCACTATGTTTTCAATATATACTAATATTTATAATTTATATGTCATTCTATTTTTACAATTTATGTATCCGGGTACAATTATGTATTTTTTACTTATAAGTAGACATTTATTTATATGTTATATAATACATTTAATTAAAATTAAAAAAATCTAGGCCCCCGCCTAGACTCCTAAGCGCTAGCCCCTACTCGTCGCTCGACTAGCGCCTAGTGCTTTTAGAACCTTGCTAAATACATTTTGAGAGATCTCTTCCAAATCAGTTGTATGACTATCAAAATCGTGTGCATTAACATGTAGGTTCTAAAGGTGAGTAGTAGTGTTCCATTAGCAATTGAGTCAGACGAACTCAAATTTTAAGTTGTGTTCATTCTCTTTATTATCATCTAAAGTTAATCTCTGTAAAATACTATTCAACTGGAGATCGTTTAGTCATTCATATGTACACAAAAAATAAACGATTCATCATGAAGATGCTACTTGTTATAAAGATTGTCAATTTGTTTGACATGCATACATGGCTAAATATTCTTCAATTGAATTTTTTTTTCTTCAGATATCATTATTAAATATAATATAGAAAATAAACAACTGCGATTACGATGTTTATATACTAATATGATGACCAAGCACAAGTCTCATTCTTACATTTCCTTTTCCTTATTTTCGATTTCAATAATGGTTGCTATTCATCGACTCCAAAAAAATGTCATCATCAACTTTTCTTTGTCTATTTTTCTTTTCAAGCACAGATGGATATTTTATTATGAATTGGCAAGGTGCGACTCGTTAAATATCGTTTCTAATTAAGAGATTCTTCAATTTGTTTTTAAATGGGTAGACGAAGATATGACTATAATTCTAACGCACATGGTAAAGTCTATTCAACTTCATTATTTGTGCTCCAGTTATGATTTTTTGTGACATTTAAAATTAGTTTAAATTTTATCAAGATGACCCGAGAGGCTGAGCACATCAACAACTTAATCACGACTTTATGACCGGGGAAACAAGAACTAGACTTCAGCAAATGTCCCAATATCTATATAATATGAATTTCTTGAAATTAATTCTTACCAACAATTGATTTATTGACCTTTTTTGCATTTTATCCGACATCTTATTGACTAATTCAACTTTTTTATCTATTAGTAATGGACGACCTTTAGTTTTATAATTCTTATGCTGAGGTCATTGAAATGCTGTTTATTTCTTTGATTTATGTTTATAAGTAACAGGACTTCTAAGACCATCTTCAACCCTTGGCCTAAAATCTTAAATTTTTAACCCAGAAAATTTAGGTTTTAACCAAGAAACAACTTTTCAGCTTCAACCCTTCTAGCCAAAAATTTTAGCCCCAGATTATTAAAGAATGAATTTAGGCCAATTTTTTTTTTTAAAATTAACTTTAAAAAAAATTATGTAGACTATCCTAAATTAATTTTATGAACATTTTAACCTAAAAATATTTAAATTCCGATAAACATTGAAAAATCACTAAACCGACACATGAAACACATGACAGAGATGTATAAACACAAGACACATGAGCAAACACATGGTTTTGGAAGATGGCAGAAAGGAAAATTGGAAGAATTGTACGAGAAAAGTGAGTTTTGTGTGAATGTTTCAACAAATATATAAATATTTATAGAGTTTTTGGGTGAATTTTGAGTTAAATAATTTTTTATAATTATTTTAAACGTTGAATTTAAATTTGGGCTGTTAGATCTTTTTTTTACCATTAGATTTGATCATATTCGATCTCAGTCGTTGAATTCAATAAATTCATAAATATAAAACAAAAATATTAACTAAATTAAATGTGGACCGTTGGATAACCAACAACCCATTTGAATGTGAGCTGTTGATCAACCAAAAGAGCCGTTGGGCTCAATTTTATTGGCAGACAAGGGGGAGACACACCCATATGGGTAGGGGCTCCACCACTAATCTTGACCTAAATCCTAGCCTAAATCTGGCTTGTTTTTTGGGTTTTAGGTTTTAGGTCCAAATTAGAACTTGGCTTGGAATGGATTGGGAGGGGGGGGGAGAATAGAAAGGGAATTATAGGTTTTAGGCCATGAGTTGGAGTTGGCCTAAGGAAAGGAATTTTCATTTTTTTTTTGTAAAAATGGAAATTAATTGTGGGATCTACTTTACATCAAACTTTAACGATCCGAACCGTTTATTTTATAAGTCTCGATTCATAGATCATCAACGCAAAAATTCAATTCAATCCGAAATCATTTGCTTATTTAATTATCACTATGAAATCTCATTGTTTCTTATAAAACATAGTGTTCGTCAATTTGTTTAAGGATGATCTATGAAGTGCAACTTGAAAAATAAAGTGCAACTTGAAAAATAAATGGTTCAGATCGTTAAAGTTCGATGTAGTGTAGACCCCACCCCACAACTAATCCCATTTTACAAAATAATAGAAATCTCTTTTACATAGCGTTCTTCATGCTATTTCTTTCGATTATAATAATGTGTCCATCTCTAATCTTTCACAATCAATGTCATCATCATCCTTTCATATTTTTGCTACTTTCACCAACTTTATTTGTTTTTTGAGATTGCAAACGCCATTCTATTACTATATATTAGGGCTGGGCAAACGGGTCCTGGACCCGCGGGTCGGGGCGGGTAATACGGGTACGGGACGGGTACGGACCGGTTCTTAATTTTGTAAAAACAGATCGGGGCGGGGCGGGCCGGGTAATTGAAGTTTTCGATTCGGGCCGGTTCCAAAAGTATAGGAACCGCGGGTACCCAGACGGGCCCGTTTGTGTTACAATGGACGGACGAGATTTAAAATATCATCCCTAGCCAATCTCAACCGTCGGTTTCAACCCCAGCCAATTCCACATCCCGAGTTCCAAAAGCACCTTCAGACTTTCAGTCTCTCGGATTCTCAGATTCTCAGACTTTCCCTCGACTCCCTCTCCCTATTCCTTCCCTCGACTCGCAGTGCTCACCGCCGTCGGGACCAACACAACAGCACCATCAACTCCGCCGTCGCGACCACCATCACTCACCCCATCACCACCGTCGAGCTCCAACTCTCAGACTCTCACAGCGCTGTTGCGACCAACACAATGACACCACCTCCGCCGTCACGACCACCATCATCACCCCATCACCACTGTCGAGGACACTGCTACTACCAGTACCAACCATCATCCCTCTAAAATTTAGGTAATTTTGAATTAGGTTTTATTATTAATGTGAATTTCTAGTGTAGGGATTTTTAGGGGTTTTAAGTTAGAATTTGTAGATTGATGATTGAGCTGTAAAAATGTTTCAGGATCTGGAATATGAACTGGGAGAAGTAGAATTTGTAGATTGATGATTGAGCTGTAAAAAATATTCCTCTTTTGATTTTTTTTAAGATGGAGTGTTTTCTTTAAGAAATTATTTAAGATGGCACATAAAAGCTTAACTGCTAAGAACCCTCTTACGATTTTTAGATGGAGTGTTTTCTTTAAGAAATTATTTCAGATGGAGTGTTTTTTTTCAGATGGATTTTTAGGCCTTTTTTTTTTGAAGTATCTATGTGTTTTTTTTTGAACTCTCTTACGATTACAGAGCTAAGATGAAATAAGTCTATACTGAAATTGAAAAAGAAGAGAAGAATAGGAAGCCTTGCAATTGTTGCTGTAATTTGAGTTTGTGATGATTCATTTCTGTGTAGAATTTTGAATAACATGGTTAGAAATTGGAATTATGTAAATTTCATTGTTTCTGAATTACGACTTAGTTTTTTAATAACACGGGTGGTTTTTGAGTTTGAGATGATTTCTTTCTATAATTTGAGATGATTTCTTTCTGTAATTTGAGATGATTTCTCTTACGATTTCATTGTTGCTGTAATTTGAGTTTGAGATGATTCATTTATGTATTACGACTTAGTTTTTTAATAACACGGGTGGTTTTTGAATAACAGTTTTACAACTTGGTTTTCTGAAATGCCAATTACAGCTCTAGATTTTATCTCGATGTCAAAATGTTTTGTCAAACTTAGTTGTATTGATTTAAAATAAAACTTACCCAAACATGTATGTGGAATTTCAACTTAGACTCCTAAGTGGCAGTCTTATCGTAAACTGGAATCTGTGCAGTTTTTTCAAACTGCAATCTGTGCAGCAAACATTTTTAAACAGCAAAAAAAAAGAAAAAAAAAAAAAAAGAAAAAGGACCCGTGTACCCGGACCGAACCGGCCCGTTTCAACCGGGCCGGGTAAGGTCCGGTTCCTATTTTCAGAATTGTAATGCCCGCCCCGCCCCGCCCCGTCTCCTTTAATTCTGGGTCCGGTCCGGTCCCTTCAAAATTGGGCCCGGCCCGACCCGTGCCCAGCCCTACTATATATAATTGAATGACTACAATTTTGACATGAAAAAGAATCCTTTTTATTTATTTATTTTTTTCTAAAAAATGGGACAATTAGTGGCAAGCTACGGTTATCCATCTCTTTCAAAGGCCGAGAATCCTTTTTTGGTGTTATGAGTTGAGTAGACCAAAATACGACTACATCTGCATACCAATTTTTATTTGTATCTTTTAATTCTTCTTTATTTTATTATTCAAATGTCTAAATAAAACTAGAATTTGTAAAGTTCACCTTTTTTTTTTTTCTTTTTCTAATTGTATTGTGCCTGGAGGCTTTTTGTGGTCGAAAATTATATGATTGAAGCTCCTAAATAGTTACAAAAATGTTGTTTTTACTATTTATTTGTATCATTTTTTAAATAGAAATAGAACTCACGTGTGTTGGTGGAGCCTACATCTATTGAAAAAAAATACAAATAATAATACAAATAGATAGTAATGTAACACTACTTAAATAGTTACTTAGAAAGTTACGAATAAAATTCAATGAGAAATCAATATATATAATTGAGGCATGACTTATGAAAGTATTATTTGAGAATTTATTTATAGACATTAATGTAAAAGGAAATCACAATTATTGTACCATCGAGGCATTGACCTCGGGGTATTACCGAAGAAGAATTAGAACCGGTGGGGACCAAACAAAGTTGAGAAAGAGGACCCGTGGGAAGGGAAAAGGATCCTCTCCGGATCCATTTTGTACGGATCATAGGAATATTCATATCTTAACCGTTTATCGTACATCGTGTGGTTAATTTTCGTCAGATACTATTTGTATTTCATTTTAAATAAAAAAATCAAATAATTTCTGACCGCACGATACACGATGAACGATTAAGATATGAGAATCTCTAGGATCCCCACAAAGTGGATCTGAATGACATCCAATTCCGGTGGAGAGCAAACAAAGAGGGCATAAAATTAAATTACCGTGGCATCGGGACACGTGGCAACATTTGTGTGGCGATAATGAAGGCGGTGCTGATTTGAGCTCATGGTTTATAAATTGATTAAAAAATTAATATATTATCATGAGTAAGTTTTCCACATGCAATATGTTTCGATATTTAATTATATTATAATAGCTTCAACCCGGTTCATAAATAACAAACATATGTGTGCTTCTGATTTAAGACTTGTACTATTGTGCAAAGAGATATTATTTATATTATCTAGTGGAGGGGCTCATAATCAAGTCAAACGAAGCTCGAAAGGCGTCCATGCATAGCTCAGTGCCTAAGAAAAGTTGCAGTCCTTGACCGAGTTGATTCATCGGTTGTAGTTCTATCAATTTTTTGTATTCAGATGAAGAACTACCAATGTATTATTAACCGCAAAGCTTTCCACGAGGAGTCCCAAAATGTCACAAAAATTTCAGAATTAGGGGTATACGAAATGGTGTTTTACATGGCTAAGAAATGTGTAATCAATTTTATGGGAGACCCAACAATTTTTTAGATGAAATGATAGCAATTTTATGATTATGTTAAAAAGTAATACAAGCATCAGTTTATGTTACGAGGGTTCGAATGGTTGAGAGGCAAACGATTTATTTAAGAAGAAATTTTAAGAAATTGTGAGTACCAAGTGATTTAATGCACCATTAGATGGAGAAATTTGAAATGAATGAATATGATCTATTAATGGGGTGTTTATAAACTAATTATCAGATTTAAAATGCGAAATTAGATTCCTATTACGGGATATATCTCGTTTAGTAAACTTAGGGGAATAAAAAGAAAAATGGGACCCACACAAAATAAGAAATTTAATTCCACATTTTGAAGGAATTTGACTCCTTGATTGGAGGTGGTAATCCAATTCTGGAAGCATAGAGGAATCATAATCAATTTTTCTTACCCATTATGCTCACAAAATAAGGAATCCAATTCCTTATTTTGAAGGAATTGGACTCCTTGATTGGAGGTGGTAATCCAATTTTGAAAGTATAGGGGAATCATAATCAATTTTTCTTACCCATTATCCAATTCTGGGAGTATGGAGGAATCAGAATCAATTTTTTTTACCCATTATGCTCTTAGATATTTATTCCGGGAGTATTGACTAATATGATTGATGGTAGACAAACTCTGGGACTACTTGTATCGATTTCAAATGGTGACCAAAGTAAAGAGTTATGTCAATCTCAAAGACCATTTTGACTAAAAAGTTAGTAAAAGGTATGTGATAAGAAAGATCAAAATAATATCACGAAACACGTGTCCAGTTGACCTTGGAGTAAGATAATACATCTTATAAGCCTGGACATGCAACCAAATGAACCTTGAATTAATGACAATCTTCTTCAAAGGCCATATAATGTCAGGTGACCGGCTCTAAATGATCGAAATCCGACCGGTTAATGTCCGCACGGAGCAAAGAGTGCCACATCGATCCCCGACATTCATACAAGGTAAGGAATATAATCCCGATTAACGCCCCATTTTAATGTCGAAGTTGTTACGAGTTATATATTAATTAAAGTGTAAATAGTAGTCCATTGTTCCATATTGACGAAGTGCATATGTAATACCAATTGTAACTTCTATATATACTCAACTTTGGAGATTAATGAATATACAAGAAATTCCCAAATATTGTTATATATATTTTTGGTATTTACCATGTTTAATTTAACTTAGCATCAGAGTAGTTCGTTCTTGGTGACTTGTGTGCTTTAATTTTGTTCCTACTTTTGTCGTGATTTCCTTCGTTCAAAAGAAAGAAAAAAAAGTTTAACAGTGACGTGCTACAATGCCGTGAATAGTGCCGTGCTACAGTGCCGTGAATAATGATCTGCTAAAGCTCGTGAACAGTGATCTGCTACAGTCTCATGAACAGTGTTATGATAAATTGTCTTAATTCAGCTGCATATCTTTTGTGCCTTTATTGTTCGTGGTTTAGCTAAATAGCTCAATATAATCATAGTGTTGTTATGCATCTTGGTGGAACAAATATATGGATAATTGATACTGGCAGTACTACAAAATGGACTTATTGTGTCATTGGGTGATGTCGCTTTAATATAATATAGTGGCGGACAAGACATTTGCGACGCCTACTGAACATGACGTCGGATTTATTGTCGCTTGTAAGCGCCATAAACTGTCTATGTCGCTTTTAACCGACGTAAACATTTAATGTCGCTTATAACCGACATACATTTGAATAATTTTTAAATAATGGTGTCACTTTAAAAAAAATAGTGTCGCTTTTAAGAGACATAAAGTATTGGTGTCGCTTATAGCCGACACTAATTATTGTTTTTAAATATTTTAAAGCCTGCGTCGGTTCTGAGCGACATAGATTTTATTTTTTTAAATATTTTGAAACCCGGTGTCGGTTGTAAGCGACAGATTGATGGTCTTTCCCCCGTGTTTTCTTCTTCCTCTCTTGCATCTTTCTTAAGGATGAGTTTATGAGGTGACACGCAACTAGGCTTGACAAACAGGTCATGTCTATCGTTTTCGTGCAACACCTGTTATCTTAACAGGTCGTGTCGTGTCTCACCCATTATCTTAACGGGTCCTTAACATGCGACCCGTTATGACCCGTTAAGAAAAATATATATTTTTTCTTAAATTTGCACATACCACACATTGCCATATAAATATTACTTCAAAACATTAAATCACGATTTAACAGTTATTTTAACTCCGATTTTGATGATTTTTACAGCTACACTCCTTCACCCTATATGAATACAATAAATGAATTCGATCTTCAATTTAAAATACTTACACTAGTGGATACCATAAAATCTTATGTTATACTTAATGAAAGTATAAATAAACTCTAAGTGTTAGTGAATATATCGTTTTGATGGGATATGCATTCTACGAAACTAATTTCAACGATTCAACCGTCAAACTTGTTTGTATATGCTTCGAGATCGCATACACCAAAAATCGAAAAAAAAATAAACATTCGAAGATCAAGTAACGGGACAAAACTTTTCGATGGTTATAAACGAAAAATTACGATTTAACGGTTATTTTAAGTCCGATTTTGATTATTTTTTTATAACTACACTCCTTGACCCTATATGAATACAATGAATGAATTCAATCTTTAATTTAAAATATTTACACTAGTGGATACCACAAAATCTTATGTTATACTTAATGAAAGTATAAATAAACTCTAAGTGTTAGTGAATCTATCGTTTTGATGGGATACGCATCCTACGAAACTAATTTCAACGATCCAACCGTCAAACTTGTTTGTATATGCTTCGAGATCGCATACGCCAAAAATCGCAGAAAACAAACATTCAGAGATCAAGTAACGGTACAAAACTTTTCGACGGTTATAAACGAAAAATCATGATTTAACGGTTATTTTAAGTCCGATTTTGATTATTTTTTATGGGTTAATAGTGAAAGTGAATGAGGAATGAAGACCGATCAATATGGATTTACTATGGTGAACTTCAATCGATTGGGATTTAAAGAGGATTCTTTCATATTAGCATCACAAGCATTACAAGTATTTTACGTCGAGGACACAATTGAAAAAGATTGACACTTAGTTGTTCGAACACAGCCGAGAGATTTGTTTGACGTATTAAAGGATAGTGATGCAATTGATGATTATGCCATACCTAATTTGGATGATCAGATACTTGACAATGAAAATTTCCTTACAAGGGTTGGCGTGGAAGAGACTCATTTTCATGAATCATTACTGTTGCCTACTAAGTTCGTTAATTATGCTAATACCGACGACGGCCTAACAGATGATGACTTGGAATAAATATATTAATTATTTTATGTATTTTAATTATTAATTAGACTATGTTTCAATTAGTATGTGATGATATTTTATAATAAAATTATATTTATGTTTTTTATTACGTATTTTATTCAAATTAGGCGGGAATTTAAACTTTGGGTTGAACATTTCTTTTTTTAAACTAGACGGGAAATTTAAACTTTGGGTTGAATATTTTTTTTCTTTGGGTTGAACATATTAGGCGGGAAATTTCCCACTTGTTTTGAAATGGGTGTGAGACTTAGTGTCGGTTTTAACCGACACTATCATCTTTTAATGCGACACAAGTTTTATTAAAGTGACGCTACGTGAATCTCAAAAAGTGTGTAAGAAGTTGGTGTCGGTTAAGACCGACGCAAGTTTTATTAAACCGACGCCAATAAAGAGTGTCAGAAAGTTGACTGGTTCATTTAACTCGACGTGAATTGATGTAAAGTGTGTCAGGTTGGCGTCGGTTTAACCGACGCCATGTTCATATAATTCGACACCAGTGGCTTTTAATTCGACCTCAATCAATGAATATCGGTTAAAACTGACGCCAACTAAGTACCCATATTTAAATCCCTATCTTTCCCATTTCATCTGTGCTTTCATTTCTCCCCCAATTTCAGTCTTTCTTCTTCTCCTTCCCCATTTCATCCGTGTGTCACTTTCTTCCTCATTTTTCAGTTTTTCCACTTCTCCTTCTTGATTTTCTATGGATCACCATTAAGTTAAACGCAGCGTTTTGAGCTTCCCCAACCCCACGTTGAAAAAACTTGAAGCCCGAAATTTCACACGCACCCCGCCTCTCTGCGTCTCTCCCTCTCTTCTTCTCAACCATTCTCTCTGTTTTGGCGGCACCGCACTGAGTTGTTGACTGCGGCGGCGAGTACGGTAAGCTTTTTCGACCCATCGCTTCCTCTCTCTCTCTATATATCTATGTATATGTATATTTCCAACTCAGCCTTGCTGCTTACTCAGTATATTCCTAATCGTTAGTGCACTCGCCGTCGCCTGCAGCGTTTCTCCTTGCAAGCGTTGCGATGGGAGGCTCACGAGTTCAAGTAAACAAGCAACACAAGACGTGCTTCGCTTCAAAATCATCTCGTAATCTCCACAAAACTTCAGGTTCTCTCTCTACTTTCTCGCACTTCTTTTTTATTCAGCCTCCATTTGGTCGAAAATTTGAGACATAATGGCCATGCAATTCAATCTCTGTGTATAAGTTGAGTGTTTTTTGGTGCTTCAGAGAAGAATAGGATCGGTAAAACTGAGCGTAATGTTACCAAGGGAGCTCGGGCGGCTCGCATTTAGCAGAGCAAGATGGTAATTGGTTTCGAAATTTCCAGTCTTTCTATCGTTTCGATTTTTAGTACAAAACATCTAATTTGCAATTTCGATGCTTTGTAGCTTCGGGAGCAGAAGTGAGCGGCTCTTTTGAAGGAGAAGAGAGCTTCGAGTGGATCAGTAAGTCATCCCCGTGTCATTGTGAGTGTTTTGTTTACAGTTGGCATTGATAGAGAAAAGTGTTTCGATTGGACTAATGCGCAATTAGGATGTTTTTATCAGCAATATAATCGTTTGAAATTCAGCTAATGGCAGGTTCTGTTCGAGCTTTCTGCTGATGCGAACCTAAATTCACTTGTTGATGATCTTTTATCCTTGTTATCTCTGCATGGTTATGAACCTGCATTTCCAACAGTTGCTTCTCCTGAGTACAAGCTGAGAATGACGGTACCCTGCCTCTGCTGCTGTATTTTAAGTTTTTAGTCGAATGACTATCATATTTTTTTTTATATTATTAATATATTTGGTGTCGCTTATGAACGACAGCTTAATAATTATTTTATGTATCTAGATGTTATGTAATGTCGGTTTGGACCGACAGTAAGTGTGATATTTTAGTTGTTTATTTGTTACTTAATGTCGGTTTGGTCCTCCATCATATCAGATTTTCATGTTGCTTATAAGCGACGTAAGAGCCGATGTCGTTTTTAAGCGACGCCGTTGTTCTTTTTATTTGATATCATTTTGCTTCTTGGTGGCAAATTAAGGGGGCTAAGCGACGTCAATACCCTTTTGTGACGGTAGTATTGGTGTCGGTTCCTCTATGCGACATTGCACGATTTAGTGTCGAATTTTTACCAAAAATCCGACAGTAAGTGGTGTTTCTTGTCGGTTTTACACCGCCAGTGATATCCCCTTTTGTAGTAGTGTGGGGCCATTGATCATGTGACCAGTGACCCTAGAGTGTTTTATGAGTTATGTGACTATGTTCGTGATCCATATATTACTAGTGCAAATGGAGCACCTTCCCCTGTGAAGGGCGAAGGCACTATCTCTTTTACTCTGACCTTGTCATTGGTCCATACTTTACTTGTTCCCAATGTTAAATGCAATCTTTTGTCGGTAGGAAAACTACTTGATATCTTATATTTTTCCACTCATTTCTACCCAACATATTGTTATTTTTAAGACATTCAAACTCAGAAGATAATTGGCCGTGGTAAAAGAATTGTGGGTTTGTACATCTTGACTATGAAGGATACTGTTGTTTCAGGTTCAAATAATCATGAAGTTCTAAGTGCTAAAGTGGATGATAGACATCAAATTTGGTTGTGGCATCGACGTTTGGGACATCCATCATTCAGTTATATGAAGCATCTATTTCCTTCTTTGTTTCGCACTTGTAGTAATTCAGAGTTCAAGTATGAAACATGTGTCATGGCTAAGAGTCATCGTGCTTCATTTCCCACAAGTGATTCTAAAGCTAATTTGCCATTTGATTTGATACATTCTGATGTGTGGGGTCCGGCGAAAGTTACTTCTAATAGATTCTGTTGGTTTGTTACTTTTATTGATGATTGTACTCGATTAACTTGGGTGTTCTTGATGAAGAAATAAGAGTGATGTCTCTTTGCTTCTTTAAGAATTTTGTGCAATGATGTCTACTCAGTTTTAGACCAAAGTTAAGGTCTTCAGGTCTAATAACGGAGGAGAATATGTGAATCACACTTTGGCATGCTTTTTTTCGTGATCAGGGTATTATTCACTAGACGACTACTCCGTTTACACCCCAACAAAATGGTGTGTTCAAATGAAAGAATCGTCAAATAATGGAGGTCGCTCGCTCTTTGATGTTGGATAAATGTGTTCCTAATCATTTGTGGGGACATGCAGTTTTGGCTGCTGTGTATTTGATAAATCATGTTCCAAGTAGGGTTCTTGATTTTCAGACACCGCTTGATGTGCTACAAAAACATGTTTCTCTTGTTTCTGTATCCAAACTTCCTCCGAAGGTGTTTGGGTGTATACTATATGTGCATGTCTACTCTCATCAGCGGAGTAAACTTGATGCATGTGCTCTCTGATGTGTATTTATTGGGTATGCTAACAATCAGAAAGGCTATAATTGTTATCATCCTTCGACCCAAAAAACTTATATTACTATAGATGTCACCTTCCACGAAGAAGTTCCGTATTTTGTAAAGCCCTCTTCCGACTCCTCACTTCAGGGGGAGAGGGGGAGTGAAATGCAGATTCGAAGAGATGACATGGATGATGTGTTACAGGCAGAGTTGGGGACAAGACTTGTTATGCTGTGTGATACTGATCGGTTGGCTATAGATAGTGATCAATCAACTGTCATTTCTGAGACTATTTCTATTGACGACCGGTCGGATGTGCCCAATGAGTTGCCTGTTGTTGGTATGTCTAACGAGTTGCCTGATGATGGTTCATCTAGTGATGATTCTTCTAACTGTTTGGTACAAGATGGTTACATATATGAGGTAAATTCTGATGATTCTTCTACTTATCAGTTGCCTCCATAAGCTAATCGTGGAAAACCTAAAGTACAATATGAGCTTGATATGCATGCCAAAGCCAAGTATCCTATCAACAATTATGTGTCTACTCATCGTTTGTCCAAACCATATGCATCTTACATATGTGAGCTATCTAATGTATCAGTTCCAACAAAATTGCAGGATGCTTTGTTTGACCCTAACTGGGTTAATGCCATGAATGTTGAGATAGAAGCTTTAGAAAAGAATTCCACTTGGGATTTGGTTCCTTTGCTGAAAAGGAAGAAAGTTGTTGGATGTAGATGGGTGTTCATTATTAAGCATAAAGCAGATGGTTTTATTGACCAGTACAAAGCCAGATTAGTTGCTAAGAGCTATACTCAAACCTATGAGGTGGACTATCAGGAGATTTTTGCTCCTGTTGCCAAACTCAATACTATTCGTGTTCTTCTGTCCTTAGCAGCAAATCATGATTGGCCCCTATTGCAGTTTGATGTTAAGAATGCTTTCTTTCATGGTGATCTTAAGGAGGAAGTTTATATGGATCTCCCACTTAGTATCAGAATATCTCCTGGAAAAGGTGTTGTGTGTAGATTGCGAAAGGATTTGTATGGTTTGAAACAATCTCCTGAAGCGTGGTTTAAGAGGTTTACAAGTTCAATGAAGAAGTTTGGGTATTTCCAGAGTCATTCAGATCATACTTTGTTTCTAAAGTGACAAAATGGTAAGCTAACTGCATTGATTATTTATGTTGATGACATGATAGTGATCGGTGATGATCATAAAGAGATACAACGCCTTCAAAAGTATCTAGCTACTAAATTTGAGATGAAAGAATTGGATGAATTGAAGTATTTTCTTGGAATTGAGGTTGCTCGATCCAAGCATGGTATTTTTCTGTCTCAACGGAAGTATGTTCTTGATTTGTTAGCTGAAACATGTATGTTAGATTGCAAACCTGTTGATACTCTGATTGAGTATAATCATCGTCTGGGCTTATTTTCGGATCAAGTTCCTACCCATAAGGAACAATATCAGAGGCTTGTGGGGAGATTAATTTATTTTGTCTCACACTTGCCCTGACATTGCTTATGCAGTTAGTGTGGTAAGTCAGTTTATGCACTCGCCTAGTAAAGCTCATATGGATGCAGTAATCCATATTTTGAGGTACTTGAAGATGGCTGTTGGCAGAAGCTTGGTTTTCTCCAAGAATGGTCATTTGAATGTCGAAGGGTATACAGATGCAGATTGGGCAGGTTCTATCACTAACCAGCGATCTACATCTGGATACTTTACGTTTGTGGGTGGTAATCTAGTTACTTGGAGAAGCAAGAAACAAAAAGTGGTGGCTAGGTCAAGTGTTGAAGCTGAGTTCCGTGATATGTCTCATGGTGTATGTGAGTTGTTGTGGTTGAAAAAATTGTTGAGAGATCTTGGATTTAAACCCAAGGGTGCTATGAAACTCTATTGTGATAACAAGGTTGCTATTGAGATTGCTTATAATCCAATGCAACATGATAGAACAAAACATGTGGAGATTGATCGACATTTCATCAAGGAAAAATTGGATGCTGGAATTATTATGTTTCCGTTTGTGGGATCTGAAGATCAACTCGCTGATGTGCTTACTAAGGCTGTATCTAATAGTGTGTTTTCCAACTCGCTTGACAAGTTGGGCATGCATGACATCTTTGCTCCAACTTGAGGGGAGTGTTGCGAGTTATATATTAGTTAAAGTGTAAATAGTAGTTTGTTGTCCCACATTGACGAAGTGCATATGTAATATCAATTGTAACTCCTATATATACTCCACCTTGGAGATTAATGAATATACAAGAAATCCCAAATATTGTCATATATATATTTTTGGTATTTACCATGTTTAATTTAACTGAAGCAGTAACAAGAATTTTGAACTTATTAATTATTAGAGATGCATCCAACAATTCAAAATTTTCATTGTATATTGCATGGTGTTGATTCAATGAATTATTGCTCGTTCAAACTTCACAAGCAATACGAAAGAAAACGAATAACATTCTTGATCTTTGTTTGGTCAGGTTGCATCTAAAGAAAATGTTCCGTCCTAAAAGAATTTGTAGGCAAGCTCTTCAAACTGTGGAGAGAACTCAAAGACATACTCAGGAGAGAGAACCGAATGACAAATTCCCGGACATGTACATAACTCAAGCTATACTGCTATTTGACAAAATACTGTGAACGTGTACTGTCGTGATAACGGCATCCTAATTTGAACGAACTTATGATTCGTGAGATGGCCAAAGTCATAACTTGTAGAAATGCAGTCATTCTATATAGTTACCATTATAGGACCAACCAGAAGATCTATTTAGCTTTTGCTGTGGTTTTTTCCTTTTCGGATGACGGATTAGATGCGATTGGCTGGTTCTCAACAGATGCAGCTGAATTAACAGGTTTCTTAAACTGAACCAGGATCAATGTCATGTTGTCACATCCCTCTCCACCAGATGATGGTGCCAAGCACCTTTCAAACACTCTCTCACAAACCACTGACAGTTTACTTTCCTGCATTATCATACGAATGTGATATGTCACTCAAATGGTATATATTTGGAAATCGCAGTGTGGTTCGTCAACTTACATGTTTTAATTGTTCCCGAACATGGTCCACAAGTTGTTGACTTGACATGCAGTCCCTGGAGAGAGCTTGCATCAGCGTTTCAACAAAGTAGCGGAATGTAAAGTCTACGTGTGCATGTTATTACGTTAATGTATCAACAAGAAGTTATTTTTCTGATAGGAAAGTTTATTACAAAGGAAACTTTACCATATCCCATCACAGGCTATGACCAGAAAGTCATCATCATCACAAAGCTCAACCTACATGAAAGGGAAATTTTGAATTAAAAACATAAATTAGTGAAACTTTCTTCCTTTAAAACTTTGGAAGTCTGACTAGCATCTAGATTATATAACTTGGATCACAGGAATACTTTTCCTCGAAACAAAATAACACTTTGTTTTGTTTATAAGATTGGTTGTAAGTATATACGGTTCAAGTTTCTCATCCCAATTTCACATCATTTAGTTCTGAAATGAAATGCTGCATACGCTAGTTATGTCGGGATTGGCAGTCACAATCTGCATTTCAACAGGCAACTGTTTGTTCTGCTTGAGTTCCGCATCCCCTGCAGGCAACAACATTTAAATACATGAAATTCAAATGAAAAAAAGGGTTATTTCCCAGTTTCTCCTTTCAAAGGGTAAGGAAATTTTTCGTACCAATCGCTCTCGCCAAGTTCAAACTTCCATTGACCCTTCCAACTTGGATAAATCCACCAGCCTTGAGAATTCTTTCTTTCTCATTCTCCATGTCAGGTTTATGATCTTAGACAAATTATATGCCTGCATTTAAAACTTTAATAAGGAATCACAGACAAAGTCGGCTGTAAAGCAACACAATGGCAGAAACTCAATTCCTAAAAGCTTGAGTACAAAAGTTGGGGCCGGAGCAGTTTTTTTATACAAGCAACGACAGATTCATCTTTCACTAATCATCCCAAACAATACATAGGTAATATTTGGGTACAATACTCCAGTGACCAAAAAAATGATCTAGAGGTGAATTTGCTTAAACAAGACAACAATAATAACCCCTAAACGGCTACCATATGTACGAAAAATAAACCGCATCATGAGCAGTTTGAGTTTTACGCAAGTGAAAAGTGCGGCAGACGGGGGATCATAACGATCCTTTTGATGATTTAATCTGACGTTGACATAAAAATTTAGGAAGCCCTTACCAACACCATTTATTTCAAATGGTATATTCATCATTTAATTAAAAAAAAAAAAAAATGTACAGAAAATTAAGAGAAAATAAAAACCATAAATTACCACGACACATTTAATTCAGTAACTAACGAATACATGCAGCAGATATTCGCTCCCTCTCTCTCTTCCGACTTTCAAACCACATCAAATGCATATTCTTTAATTTTATTTCTATTTTTATAAAAATCTTCCCACATTTAATTAGCCTTATATTTTCCATTTGCAAATCTCCTGAAAACCCTCCTCTTTATTTTTTTTTCATTTTTGAAAATCCTTAGGGTTTATGTTTTAACTCACCAAAATCCATTGCTCTACCTTCAAAAGGCTAGACTATTTCTTCTGTATCTTTCCCCGGCTTTCAATACAATCCTTCTCCTCTGCGGTAATTTTCCAATTTCTAGTCTGTTTTCTATTTTTATTTTTTTCACCAAGATTTTGTACTTGATGATTTTTTATGTATTTTTCTCAATGATTAATGATTGTGTTGTTTTCATCGCTGATATTCTTAAGGGTTTTGGGTAATTCATGGTTTCTTGAAATCAAAACCCTCCAAGGATTTGATCTTGTTAATGTTGCAATGTGCTTCTAATGCTTTTGTTAGTTTTCTGCATAATATTATTATTAATTTTTGTTATTCATTTGGTTCTAAAACATACATAAATCCTTGCAGTGCGAAGAAATGGCTAAGCAGAACACAGCAAAAGAAGATTTCTCCCTAAAGGAGACCTCGCCGAACATCACTGGCCGGAGGTTCTCCACGGGCCCCATGACCTCCTTTGATCTTGTCGAGCATATGCAGTATCTCTATGTCAGGATTGTGAAAGCCAGAGATTTGCCACCTACCGCCGACCCTTATGTTGAACTGAAGCTCGGAAACTACCGGGCAGTAACAACACCTTTAAAAAAACATCCAAACCCCGAATGGAACCAAGTGTTTGCTTTTTCGAAAGACAGAATTCAAGCTGTTAGTATGGAGATTTTGGTGAAGGACAAGGCTGTTGTTGCAGAAGGTGGTGATCATGGAACCATTGGGATGTTTGGTTTTGCTATGGCTGAGTGTCCTAGTAGGGTTCCGCCGGATAGTCCATTGGCGCCGCAATGGTACATGCTGGAGGATCAAAACAAGGCCAAGATTAGAGGAGACCTAATGCTTTCTTATTGGATTGGGACGCAAGCAGATGAGGCCTTTCCAGATGCTTGGCACGCTGATGATGCATCGGTAAGTGGGGATGGACTTTCGAGTACTCGTTCGAAGGTTTACCTTTCACCTAGGCTTTGGTACATGAGAGTGAATGTGATTCAAGCTCAGGATCTTGTGTTAAAAGACAACAACAGAAAGCAAGCACCAGAGTTTTTTGTGAAGGCTCAGTTCGGGAATGTGGTTTTGAGAAGTGGAGTCTGGACGGATAAGAATTTCAACCCTACTTGGAATGAGGATCTAATGTTTGTTGTTGCAGAACCGTTCGATGATCCTTTGGTGATAAGTGTGCAGGAGAAAACGAATAACAATGAGGAATCTGCCGGGCAGATTGTAATTCCTTTGAGGGATGTGGATAAGAGGATAGACGCTACTCCGGCTACTCCCAAGTGGTATAATCTTGGGACGGTTGAAGTAGTTGAGGGTGTGCCGAAGGAGGTGAAGTTTGCGAGTAAGATCCAAATAAGGGTGAGTTTGGATGGAGGATATCATGTTCTTGACGAGCCAGCTCACAGTACTAGTGATCTCAGGCCAACTGCAAAGCTTCTTTGGAGGCCTCCTATCGGGATTTTGGAATTGGGAATCTTGAATGCAACCGGTTTGTCACCAATGAAGCCTAAGAATCGTGTTGATGCATATTGTGTAGCAAAATATGGGACAAAGTGGGTGCGAGCAAGGACGGTTGTTGATTGTTTGTCTCCCAAGTGGAACGAACAATACACATGGGAAGTCTATGATCCATGCACTGTCATTACCATTGGAGTTTTCGACAATGGGAACTTGCAGGGTGGGGATAAGCTGGGCATGGATTTGAGTATTGGGAAGGTAAAGATCCGTCTATCTACCCTTGAAACTGGTAGGATTTACACGCATTCATATCCTCTTGTGGTTCTACAACCTACTGGGGTGAAAAAGATGGGTGAAATCCAACTGGCTCTGAGATTTTCATGTCCGTCTTTGCCTAACATGCTGCACACATACACACGGCCTCTGCTGCCTAAGATGCACTACATTCTCCCACTGTCTATATACCAGCTTTCTAGTTTACGACACCAAGCTGCATTGATTCTCTGGTTGAGGTTGAGCCGGGCTGAGCCACCACTTAGGAGAGAGGTTGTGGATTACATGTTAGATTCCACTGCGCATTTGTGGAGTTTTCGAAGAGGCAAGGCCAATTTTATCAGGATCATCAAGCTGTTTGATGGTTTGGTCATGATGTTCAAAGGGTTTGATAAAATTCGGAAATGGACTAACACCATTACCACGGTTCTTGTTCACGTTGCCTTCACTGTCATGCTTTTTTTCCCTGGTCCGACAATTTGCTTAATGTTTTTATTGCTGTTGCTGAAAGGGGTTTGGAATTACCGGAAGCGGCCTAGACAAATTGTGCACATAGACACAGAACTGTCACAAGCATATGGCGTACATCCAGAGGATTTGGACGAAGAGTTTGATACTTTTCCAACAAAAAAGACTGGCGATGTTCTGAAACGAAGATATGATCGTCTTCGAGGCATTGCAGGGAGGATTCAGGCAGTGTTGGGGGACATAGCGACACAAGGCGAAAGGGTGCAGTCTCTGCTGAGTTGGAGGGATCCAAGAGCCACAACTTTATTTATGTTCTTCTGTATTATTGGTATGATCCTATTTTATGTCTGCTCGTTGAAGTTGATAGTTTGGCTTGCAGGAGTTTATGCAATGAGACATCCAAAATGTCGGGATAGATTCCCTTCGCTCCTGCAAAACTTGATCAGGAGGATGCCGGCAAGATCAGATAGCATGTTGTGAGGAGAGCTTTAATCTTTGGTTTTTCGATCAGTCAAAGTTTATCTATGGACATGTGTTTTGTGTTTAGTTTCTTCTTCTTTCTCTTTTCTTTACAGAACAGTTGGCATATGTTGATCATGTTCTCTAATAAAGATGATTTGCATGCTATAAGAAACACTTCTAGCTATGTTCTCTAATGAAGCACTTCTTTTTTCTCTTTGGAAAACCTTGTCACGATGACCGACATAGTTCCATGCTATATGAAGCACTTCTATAATTTGATAAAGACGATTTGAAAGTACCCTAAAATTTAGAAGGGACTGGACAAGAAATCTCGAACTCTTATACAGCAAGAAAACAATATTCTCAGGTTTCATGGATACCTTAAGGAGCAAACTAAAGGAAGAAGACTGTAAGGTGATTTGAGAATGAGAGTGATTGGAGCTTAAGAAGATAAGGAAAAAGAGAAAACTTTACTCTAGTATTGCATATAAATAAATATTCCTTAACGTTATGGCACTACAGGTCTTGCATTGATCCAAACGAAAATTGTACCGATAGGGATATCCGCAGACAGGGAACTGGCATAACAACGACAATATATTCCATAGGTAAAAAATTTCTTTGAAACTGCAGCATACCTCACCCTTCCTGGATATTATGCAGCGAGAATCACCAGCATTGGCAACAAGAAGTTGTTTGTTCCGGATAATAGCAACACAAGCTGTACTTCCAGAATTTGGTCCATCAAAATCAGAATGAAGCCCCTAGCATCAAACCCAAATACTTTTCTTCGTGAAAATAGGGTTGCATAGTAAAATTTTAAAATAATAAAGCACACCAATCAAATTCCAAATATATTTATCATAGTATTAAGGCAAATTATCTCAAACTGTCAATGACAGGTAGTTAAAGATGATTCACTTCCTCCCGCTGCCGTATAGATTGTTGTTCACCTCAGCTTAAGTTTGATAAGTGTCAATCATGTTATACTGAAGAAATTAGATGAAATTTTTTGTGAAGGACTTCAAAGCTTGCGAAAACATTGCCATGATGACTTCCATGCTATATGAAGCATTTCTATAATTTAATAAAGACGATTTGCAAGTACCCAAAAATTTAGAAGGACTAGGAAGAAATCTCAAACTCTTATACAACAAGGAAAAAAAAAAGATTCTCAGATTACTGTCTCCAATCTCCACTAAAACATTTGTGCATCTGGTGATATGGTTTCCAAAAGAAATGGAGAATATAGTACTATTGTTAAATGCAGCTTAAGTAACTGCTGTGTAAAGAGTACCTCCTCAGAAGACCACTGATCAACATGGTCATTGAATGCACTACTCTTAGCTTCAACACTCTTCGGAGAAAAAATGAACCCTTCTATAAGACCAGAAACTTTGTCTATCTTATCTCCCAAGTACAGCTAATTCTCTCCAGCCTCTTTGTCCGCGCATCATCTCATCCATCCTGCCTCATTTAAAAGAAATTTCAGATGACAAAGTATCTCGTAGATAATCATATCTATCCAAATTCTTCCTACCCCTCATTACAACTTTCTTCCACTTATTGTGTTCCATCATTACATGCCCTCAATCGTGGTTGCCATCTCTATTTTTGGGACTTTTAATATAATACATGAACACAAACATCCTATAACTCAATGATAATAAAAGAAAAAGAACAAGCATGGTATGTCAGTATGAGTTATGTGCAAGGTGACTTATCATAGGCGCATTAACAGAATGGAGCAGTGACAATGACTGGCAGTTGTAGTTGAAACGTGACCGGGTTTGAAGTTACTAATCTGTTTACAACTTATTATGCATGCGCTGGAAATTGCTAAAGTGAACATTAATGATACAAGGGGTTAAGTAACCTGAGAAAAGCTTGTAAGATATTTCTGAAATCATAAGAACAACAAGACATTAGGATCACGGATTTGATAAACCAAAATTACAATAAATCAATTACAATTTACTTATCTTTGGAATACGGAAGACATGGCTCTTGCGGATGACAAAGGAGTCTTCTACTTTCAACAAGCGGAAGTGTTCCAGCAATAATAGGGTTTGCTCGGAATGGAACGTGTGTTTTGTGAAAGCAGGGACACCCTTAATATAGTGATTAGGGTCCCCCTAATTCTGCCTATTATAGTAATTAGAGGAATACAATCACCATTTATTCTTAATGTTGTCCCACCAAGGCATGTACAATGTCTTACTTAATTAGGGTTTCAATTAGTCAACTAAATATATCTTGGTTCCATGATTCTTGCCAACCAATATTGAATCACGTTAAAAGCCAAATATCTTGAAGATCAAGTTATTTGTCTTTCAAGTAATTCGATTCACAATAATTGACAACTCAACATGAGTCTTACATTCTCCCACTTTGAGTGTCAATACCAACAGTTTGATTGCAACAAGAATCACAGTGATCACTGAACCAAAGATACAACAGTTATCCCTCAAAAGACAACTATTACTTAAACTGAATGTAGAACTATAGAAATCCAAATGCATATCTTTCTGCATTTGTGCTCTATAATCACATGCACGTTCAATCCAAGCATACAGCTGCAGACTATGCCATGGTGTCTGAAACTGATGAACCGAATATCAGTCTCACTAAAAAAATGAACTCTAGCATGAGTTCCTTGCACGAATTTCTGTCAATTTAAACAATCTGATATAATATCAAAATTAGGATTTCTCATTAAAACTTATGAACAAAAGTTTAAACAAAATTACTCTTAAAGTATCAACCACTCACACTTCAATATTTCAAACAAAAGGCAAGCTTTTATTCCCACTAACCAAAGTAGTTAAATACTTCAAAAAACAAAATGTAAACTTTTACTCCCACTGATCAAAAGAGTAAATTTTTTATAAACGCCTACACAGTAGAACAAATACATTTTTAAATACTCCCACTAGTAAAGCATTGGTTGGGATCTACAGTTGTAGAAGTTGTAAGCTCAAAACATATCAAATAACTTTTCTGACCTCATCTTTATGCCAGATAACTATAAGAAGTGGTTCTTGTGAATGAAAACTACACAAACAATTAGTAAATTTTGTTCATCTAACAATTGACAGAAATAGAAAACTTTAACTGAATGTTTTCTTATTGCATCAAAAGCATATAATTCCAGAATCATCTTTGGACATAAACTAATTATATTAGGTTTGTATAGCTAAAACATAAAATACAAGGGCAAACGTATATAGCTTCAACACTTTTGAGCAGATGAAGTATATGCAACCTTGTCAATTTCATGTTTCACTATACATTGATTTATAGTTGTACTGAATAAGAAAACACTTTTGAGCAGATTAATTATTCATCAATAACATATAAATCACAAGTTCAATTTCTTGAACAACAAACAAGAATTAATAAGTAAAACACTTTTGAGCAGAATGTACCCATTAATCCTTCATGAATATGAATCTGGTTGTATTGTATTTATCTGTTCAATATTGATAAATAACGATAGTGATTCAAAGTAAAATTTCTTGCAAGGTTAGTTACATTTAACAAACAAAATATAAACAAATATCATGATTTACATCTTATCTTCGGATGCAAATATCGATGAGTGTGAAGCCCATAATATATTAGTGTGAAGCCCATAATATATTATTTCTCCCACTTGGGCAAACACTCCTCAAAATGCAAGGTTCATAATAAAACTTAAATAATAATCACGATTTTTATATTGGAATATTGAAAAATTAGGTCACAAATTAACATGAAACCCTATAAGAGAATCCAAACTCAAATTTATGTTGTAATTCTAAAACAAAGTCGATTAAAATAAACATTTTAGATATCTCAATAACATCAATTTTTTTTTTAACACTAATTTTAATCCAATTTAGAAGTTAGAAAAAAAAAAATTAAGGCAAAAGATTGGCAAATTTACCTACTCATTCTCGATTCTACAAGATTCATCATGGAAGTAGTCAAGTTGTGGAGGATCGAACCAACTGCAAATTGCATGATTGTTACACCTTTGGGCAGAAACTAATCATGCAAAGAAAATACCTGCATAGCTAGCCAAAACATAAAATACACAAAATACATATAGCTTCAACAGCTTTGGCCAGATGAAAATATGTTAGAAGTACTTTATGATTTGCTATAATACTAATTTATAATTGGTGAGTGATTTCCTGAAATTCCCATTGGGACAAAAGTATTCACCATATAAATTAGAATTCTGATTTTTCAAAATATTCTTTTAGAACAATATTAAATAACCGTTTTGTTGGATATTCAATGATTTTCAAAAGATTCAATCAGACACAAAAGTACGTCATTGTTGACATTGAACAATAGAGTTCTCGAAAGAGGAAACATGGTTATTCAGTTATTCGATAGAGGCCAAAATGATCAATTAGTAAACTGATGTCACTTTCCAATTTTCTCTCAAAAGACAATTATCATCATAATCAGAATTGATGACCAAACAAAACATTGGTTTAAGCAAAACAAACCAATACATTTTAAATCAAAA
The DNA here is from genome assembly GCA_024362995.1 of Heteromeles arbutifolia. Lineage (NCBI taxonomy): Eukaryota > Viridiplantae > Streptophyta > Magnoliopsida > Rosales > Rosaceae > Heteromeles > Heteromeles arbutifolia. The sequence goes on from JANCRC010000012.1 coordinate 25,381,548, forward strand.
TTTAATCAGTGTTGTTTATAAAAGTCGTTAGTATTGAGAATTTGCATAAAATGAGGACATATTGGAACCATAAACTTGTATAATAATCGGTACCAATAGATGTGCACAAATCAGTGAAACATTAATATCACATAACAAAACTAGTTTTGAAGTACCAAAATTCAGCAGTACTACTTTAGTTTGCAAATTCACTAAAAACTCAACTCTAGTTAGATTGTCATGAAAATTTTCAGATATGAACTAGACATATATGGTCACTATTTCGAAAAATTTCATAATTTTTAAATTTTTACAAGTGAGTAAAAACTTAATTCCAAAAGAAATGTGCTGCAGAAATACTGCAGTACCAACCTGAGATTAAAAATTCACTAAATATTCATTGTTCATCCAATATGCATAAAAATTGTCAGACATAAAGTAAACATACAAATCTGTTATTTTCCAAAATTTCAAAATTTTTGAGACTTTACAAGTGTACTAAAAGAAAATTAGAAAGGGGATGTGCTGCAGAAACGACAAAAATTCTGCAGTACATACAGGAGACTAAATAATTCACCAAAAATTCAATTTTTTTCTCCAATATGCATGAAGATTTTCAGAAATGAAGTAGACATATAAATTTACTGTCACCCAAAGTTCCATAATTTTTTCAATCTTTAAAGTGGGCTAAAAATAAAATCGAAATGGAATGTGCTGCAGAAGCTGCTTAAATTCTGCAGTATAGTCCTGAGGTTAAAAATTCACCAATAAGTCATTTTCAAACCAATGTGCGTGAAAATTTCCAGATTTAAAATAAACATATCAATGTATGTCATACTTAAATTTCATAAATTTAGGAGTTGCGTAGGTATATCAAAATAATATCACAAACAGATTATGCTGCAAAATTCCAGCAACATAGTACCACACTAAAAAATTTACCATAAATCCATTTCTTGTACAAAAAGGATGAAAATTTTCCTGTGTATACAATCCATTATATAATATAACATGGCAAATTTTTCACAAATTTTAAAGTTAGGAAAATCTATCAAAATCGTAAGCAAATAGGACACGTTGCAAGGTATATGTAATACTCCATCAATATTTCCCAAGCTCTACCAAAATTTCAGATTTATTCATAATTTAAATAAAATCAATTTACAATCTTTAATATGCTCAAAACACTAAAATTTCCTAAGTAAATTAAAGGTTCATTTCATTAGATAAATAGCCTTTAAAATGCCCAAAATATTAAAATTTCTCAAACAAATTTGTTGAGTCACAAAATTGTTGGTTTGGACAAAATAAACCAATCTATATGTATCAAAATTAGGCTTATATAAGGAACAATATTTCAACATTATTAATCGATCTCAACCATCAGTCATAAAAATCCAAAAGAAATCACAAGCTTTGTGAGTGCAGGATACATATCCAAATTTAAAATATGGAAACATGAAATCCAAAAAGCGTAACTCCTTAATTCTAAAAGATTCTTTATAAGAGATTTTATTAGTAAATGAAATGAGTTAATTCAAATCAAATACAAAACGGGTAATTTAATTGCAATTTCAATCTAGCTTAAATTGTCACATCTTGACCCGGGCTCGACCACATCCCGGGCCCGCTCCACTATCCGTAGCACGATATTGTCCGCTTTGGGCTTACCATTCCCTCACGGTTTTGTTTTTGGGAACTCACGAGTAACTTCCCAGTGGGTCACCCATCATGGGAGTGCTCTAGCCCCCTTTCTCGCTTAACTTCGGAGTTCCTACGGAACCCGAAGCCAGTGAGCTCCCAAAAGGCCTCGTGCTAGGTAGGGATGAGAATATACATTTATGGATCACTCCCCTAGGCAATGTGGGATGTCACAATCCACCCCCCTTAGGGGCTCGACGTCCTCATCGGCACACTTCCGGCCAGGGATAGGCTTTCATACCAATTGTCACATCCCGACCCGGGCTCGACCACATCCCGGGCCTGCTCCACTATCCGTAGCACGATATTGTCCGCTTTGGGCATACCATTCTCTCATGGTTTTGTTTTTGGGAACTCACGATCAACTTCCTAGCGGGTCACCCATCATGGGAGTGCTCTAGCCCCCTTTCTCGCTTAACTTTGGAGTTTCTACGGAACCCGAAGCTAGTGAGCTCCCAAAAGGCCTCGTGCTAGGTAGGGATGAGAATATACATTTATGGATCACTCCCCTGGGCGATGTGGGATGTCACAATAAACTGACACACCCCGACTCGAACATTGGGATGTGCTGGCCGTCATGTGAGCGTGACGAAGCCATGTGCGCAGTGCGGAAGAATAAATGTAGATAATAAGTACTAGAATAACATGACTAGTGATACGGGTATATAAAAGAGTGTGAAAGTTAACAACATAATTTACAAAGTTCGAGCATCCTAGGTGCAGTCCAGAAAGACATAAACAGGAAAGCCAGAATATTTACATGGATAGTGTACTGTCAGATATGCCTTGAAACCTCGCTTGCCACCAACGCTATCTAATACCTGGAGGGGCGCAAAACAAAAGTGTGAGTGGGCAAAAACAAAGCTTTACCAAAACACTTCGATATAAAAGTTGTAACCCCTCTCAGTAAAACATGTATACTTCCCAAAAAATATATATACGTACTAATACTGGAAAATCATCATTCAACTAATGCCATGATCGAATGAACCATAATCAGTAATATGCATGTATCAAGTATCATCAAAGCAATCAGGTGATATCCCAACTCAAATCATGCCGGCAATATAAATCAGTCAGCCGGAGTCACCTTTAGTGACCTGTACGGCTGAATCTATGGCTCCTCAACCAAATCCTCAATTCATCTATCAATCAATAACCTGCACCCATGACGGAACCACCTAATGTGGTTTGTACGTCAAGCTGGGTATATATAACGCTCTGTGCTACGATCACGTGAAGGCTTGCGACGAATCGCAAGTCACCTACGAGTCGGAACCACCTAGTGTGGTCTGTACGAGATAGGCTGGCACCTGCCTTGGATCCAAGGTGAGCGTACGGTGCGGGAGGTGAACGATCACGTGAAAGCTCAGCCCTACTTTGACGGCACAAACCCCGATGTGCAGGTAAATGAGCCATATTTTAATCTCATCGATATCACCTCAATCATCATATCACAATCACATACTTACCTGACTTACCTGGCGCCCGCGGTGCATCGACATATAATCATATAGACATAGAAATATATATGGCATTCGACATGGCATTCAATTTCATAAAAGCATTTTAAAACATATTTCTGGGAATCAATCAAGTATATATATATACTGAAAACAAAAGCCCACTCACACTTTTGTTTTGCGCCCCTCCAGGTATTAGATAGCGTTGGTGGCAAGCGAGGTTTCAAGGCATATCTGACAGTACACTACCCATGTAAATATTCTGGCTTTCCTGTTTATGTCTTTCTGGATTGCATCTAGGATGCTCGAACTTTGTAAATTATGTTGTTAACTTTCACACTCTTTTATATACCCGTATCACTAGTCATGTTATTCTAGTACTTATTATCTGCATTTATTCTTCCGCATTGCGCACATGGCTTCGTCACGCTCACGTGATGGCCAGCACATCCCAATGTTCGAGTCGGGGTGTGTCAGTTTGGTATCAGAGCCAGGTTTCGATCCTGGGACCTGTGGGTTATGGGCCCACCACGCTTCCGCTGCGCCACTCTGATTCAACCAGAATTGGCATTTACTGAACTTGGCATAAAGTCTACACTCCCTCAACCTTTTCAGCACCAAACTAAGATGTCGCACATGCTCTGCTGTAGATTTAGAATAAACCAAAATGTCATCGATAAAAACAATGACAAATCGGTCTAAATACTGGTTATACTTCAAGACAGTCTAGTCATTTGGGACAGAGTCGTGGTACACCTGGGCGTAGTGGCCAGTCTAGCAGAGGTCGTGGGGGACGTCAGCAGACCCAGGGACGTGTTCATAATCTTTCAGTGCAGGACGCTTAGAACAACCCCGATTTGATAATGGGTACGTTAAATGTTCTTGGACATTTTGCTAAAGTATTGATTGACTGTGGTGCTACCCATTCGATTATTTCTCATACATTTGCTCAATTGACGCAACCTAATCCCACACCTCTTGGTTATGAGATAGAGTTTTCTATGCCCAGAGGTGAGACGTGCCAGGTAAGGTGGATGTATCTAGGATGCCCTGTGTTAGTGGATGATGTAGTTATGCCCGCTAACCTTATTCCGTTAGATCTTGCTGAATTTGATGTGATTTTGGGCACTGATTGGTTACATTATAATCGAGCTAACATTGATTGTTATGAGAAGAAAGTTACGTTTCTACGACCGGGCTTACCGGTGGTTACATTTGTTGGTGAGCCTAGTGGCGTCAGGCATGGTATTATTTCAGCGGTGAGAGCCAAGAAGTTATTACAGAAGGGTTGTCAAGGGTATCTGGCACATGTGGTACTGAATGATAAAGTTGCTAGCAGAGTGGAGGATGTTAGAGTGGTTAGACATTTCTCAGACGTGTTTCCTGATGATTTGCTGGGGTTGCCGCCAGATCGAGACGCTGAGTTCACCATTGATTTATTGCCAGGTACTGACCCTATATCTTTGACTCCCTATCGAATGGCTCCTGCAGAATTAAAGGAATTGAAAATTCAGCTGCAAGAATTGTTAGATAAAGGTTTTATTCAGCCTAGTACTTCACCCTGGGGAGCTCCAGTTTTATTTGTAAGGAAGAATGATGGTACTTTGAGGCTGTGCATAGACTATCGGCAGCTGAATCGGGTAACGATTAAAAATTGTTATCCATTGCCGCGTATTGATGATCTGTTTGATCAGCTGCGAGGAGCTTGTGTGTTTTCGAAGATGATGCGAAATATATAAGCACACAAATTAAACCCTCTTTTTATCAATTGTAGCAAAGTATGTAAGCAGGGATCGTTCTATGCCGGGGATTAGGAGGGATTGCTAAACCACTTGAAAACTGACTCAAAAACTTAAAACAAAGTTAAAACACTAAATTAGACTCAAAGAATGCAAAACTATACTCTAAAACACTAAAACAAACCAAAAGACTCAAAACAGCAAACAAACACTCAAAACTGCCTTAAAAACACAAACTGGCTGTTTTGGACTCTAAACATAATTTTGGACGAAAATAAGTTTTAACTTGACTCAAAACACTCAAAAACACAAACTAAATCAGTTTCTAACTAACTTGACACTTCAAAATAAAGGGGGAATTGGTTTTGACGAATTTGAAAACAAAACATAAACTTTGTAAAACAAAACAGATTGTAAAACGAAATTGGTTAAAGTGAATGGATGAAAGGCTAGCTAAGGGGTTCTTCTCCACACATGTCATACTTGCATACAAAAAGATTTCTAATTGCTTTTCAATAAACCATGGATTCTCAACGCCCCAGATTAACTGTGAATTGCACTAATTAACCCTCAGATTTTCCTAACGTTATTGAATTGGATGATTGCATACGACAACCCAAAGCATTCCCCACAAGTTCCCTACATGAATTGCATAATAGAGATACAAGCAAGAATCATTAAGTTCTATGAAAACCATAAGCATTGACGAGGCATTCGTTACTATGAATTGCATGAAACTTATGCCAAGAATTTACTTAACACAATTGAGATCATCAACCTTTACTACTTGTGAATATAATTCTGTAACGATTAGGTGAAACTTCCTTATATCCTAGCATTAGATTTATGCATGCAACTAAGTTGGCCACCTCAATCAACACACACAAATCAGTTTTAATATGAACAGATAAGTAAATTGAATTCACAATATATGAAACGCAATTAGAGGTAATCAAGTCATATAGCAAGCATAAACATGGTTTCGAATCCCCCCTAGCCAAGGGGAGTTTAGTTCCTCATACTCACAGAACAAAGAGTATTGAAATTAAACATTGAAATCAAAGGAAAGAAAACACCTAAAACTTCCAGCAATTCAAACTTGAATGGCATGCACGTCCCAGGGCTTCTTCTCCTCTTCTTTGCTGCAGCACAAGGTCTAGGGACAGATTTAGGGGGTTATTAATGGTGTAGAAGGCTGGGTTATTGGCTAGGATGGATGTATGGTGCGGCAGATAGTAGTGAAGAGTTTCTGGCGAGAATGGTGTGTATGGAGGGTGTGTAACCTGCGGCAAAGGGTGGAGAAATATATATATAGGCACCAAAAACCCTAGGTGAATCAGATTAGGACTTCTAGAAAGCCAAATCCATCCAGAAATAGGTTCAAAACAATCAGATTTCTAATGGGAAAGGGCCTAAGGTGCGGCAGGTTTGGATAAGGAGGGATAAGGCTTCTAGAAAGCCTTGCAAGGCAAGGAAAAAGGATTCTAGAAGGGAAGGAGATGCCAGATTTATAGGGTTCTAGAAAGAATGTGTTTTGTGGCAGATTTTGGGGCTTCTAGAGGGATTTGGGGCGCCACTTTTGTAGGGGAATGGATAGGACTTCTAGAAATCAGGTTTTAAGTCCCCTAAACTGAAGAAAACAGGTTAGGATAAGATTAGGATAAGATTGGATAAGGTAAGGTAAGATAGGATAAGGATTGGATAAGATAAGATAAGATAAGGTTGTTTTAGATAATGTTTTGGATAATTCTCCTTCTTTTGAGCTGATTCCTTGTCTTCTTTATCTTTGACTTCTTTCTTCCATCTTCTTAGCTGATTTCAAGCCTTTATATCTTCAAATTCGTCCATCTTCTTGGCTCTAAGCATATGATATCCATTCCAAGCTCAAATGTGCTCCAAAAAGCTCCAAAATGCATCCTTTTGCATACGTGCCCTTAGAACCTGAAAATACATCAAACTAGCTTAAAAGACTACTTTAACTAAGGAAAAACAACATAAATGCACAAGAACAAGCTAACTAAGGTGCATAAATATGCTCCTATCAAATTCCCCCACACTTAGCTTTTGCTAGTCCTCGAGCAAAACGAAACAAAGTAAACAAAACGAAACAAAACAAGTATAACACAACCTAAACCTTCCAACAATTGTCTCAGGGATTTCCAATGCACATGATATGTTAAAAATCATCATTCCCACAGATTTTGGCCATCTTTACGCTTAAGCACATACTTAATCATAGTCACTACTTACTAGTTCACAAATAACCAATTAAAACGATGTTTTGAATGTAGTAACATGCCTTAGAGAATTCCCTCAATTCCTTACAAGATATGCACTCAATCTTCACTCAGATTTTCTAACTACACACCCTACACTAGTTATATGTGAGAAGATTGATGTAAATATAAAAACGAACACTCACATATGTTTATAACAAAGAAAGCAATTTCTGGAGTTAATAACATGTTTAGATATGATCTCATGAATGGAATGCTACTACTTAGATGCGAGAACCAGTGACACCATATGCTCATACCAATCCCAAACTCCACATATTGAAACACACAACACTCAAGATTAAAGTCAAGGGTTGTAACGGGGCTTGGGGAGTTGGCTAACAACGAAAGGATATGGAAAACAAAGGTTCTTAAAGCAATAGCAAGCAAAATAATGAAATTGAACTTAGAATTCCCTTTAGCATGTAGAAATCAACTTTTAAACACAAAGGGAAGATTCAAGCAACAATTAGGGCCGGATTCAATGTTTTGGACCCTTCCTTCAACAAACAACACTTGAGAACTCTTTTTCACATCTTTTCAACTCCTTTTTCATTCTTTTCACAACTTTTTCTTTTTTTCTTTCTATTTTCCACGAATTTTTCTTTTCTTTTTTTTTCTTTCTTTTCTTTTCTTTTCTTTTCCGTGCCTCATTCAAGCCTTTGGCACACCCACAACAAAACTCATTTCCCCCACACTTGTTTTCTGCCAAACAGTGATCAAAAGGAATTCATATTGAGTCATGCATTACTATGCTTCAAGAACAAAGGTATGGATGATCCTAATCTAGGCTAGGTGAGGATAATGTGGGTTAACAAAGAAAAATAGGCTAAATATGGCTCAAAGTGGTTAAAACCTACAAAACACAATGAAATGGGGAGATACGGCAATTTGGCTATGGTGGTCACTACACAACTTCATCTTGAATATGTGTTATGCAAATCAATAACATGCTTAGAATGAATTGGGCATGAGTTCTAGTGTTTGGAACTAAATGATGAAACGCCTTCTAAGTAGCAACCAAGCAAAGAATAATGAGATCATGCAACGACTTTAGAAAACAACAAATGCACAGATTTTTAACTCTCCAAATAAACGTTTAGGCTCAAGTCTCACAAGGTTGTAGCGTTAGTTTGAGTTCCTTCCTTCAAGCATGTTACAAAACTGATTTTTCTTTTATGATTGCATGTGAATTCATAAGTTATAACCACAACCAAGCATAAACCACAGAGTAAATCAAACTTTCATCCATGTTTACAACTCTCTTTAACAGTCATGCAATTACAAACCGAATCCTCATCATTGTGTTGGAAGGTACCCTAAGACACAAACAAACACACAAAAACAACTCTTTTTTGGGTTTTTTAAAACCATTTTTCAAATTTTTATGGGATTTTCGGATTTTTGAGTCAAAACACACTAAAACACACCAAAACAGCTTAAAAACACTTAAAAACAGCAAGGAACAACATTAGAAGTTATGAGTGATAAAACCCTACGAAATTGCATCAAAACATTTTGGTTACCCCCCCACACTTAAATCAAACATTGTCCTCAATGTTTCAAGCATAAACTAACACAAATAAACAACAAGCAAACAAAACAGCAACGAAACAATAAACAAGGCAGAAACGAAAACAACAACAAAGAGAAGGGTTTAGGAACGCAAATCTGGAATTGGAGTGCTCCCTAGGTCTTCCTTTGTTGAATGCATGGGTTGCCTCCCAAGTAGCGCTTGTTTTTTTACGTCGTACAGCCGGACGAAACGTAATCACTCCAGATTGGAGCCCACGGCATCCAAGGAGATCTTCGAATGGGCGGTGATACTTGAAATGATCCGGCAATGGTTTAAATTCTAGTGTGGGTGCCTGAATCATTAAAATCAGCCAGTTAGTAGAAAACAAAATTGAAATTGGAGAAGATGGCTTACTTGTTTGCTCCGACACAAACTCAATTACAAACACCACATCTTTGAATGTTTCAGGGATTTTGAACTTGGCCAGATTTACTATGATGGTTGTGACTTGTCCCGTGTCATAAAATTGAACTTCTTTGGGCTTTGTTGTCTCATGAACATCCTCCTTGATGCATTCTTCATATGCTCCAGCCACTTCTTGCTCTTGAATCATTCTCCTCGACATACAAGGTTCTTTGAACACTGCAACACAATCTGGAACTTGATTTGGTGTGCCAAGAATTGGGATATCACTTTGCACCTTTGGAAGGGTTTGCATGATGTCCTTTTCACTCTCTTCTTGCTTGGGAATCAAAAACCTGCGAGGAAAAGGGACATTTGGAGGAATATCATTAGAATTAAATGAATTTGGGACGTCCTTACTTGTGGTGGGTGGTTGGGAGGGCTTAGGGGGCTGCGGCAAGGGTTGTTCTTCCCTTGCTGTGGGTGTGTCTTCTTCCTCCTCCTCAATCAGCAGCTCCACATCCACTTCTAGGCTATGTTTGGACGTTTTTAGGTCAGCTCCAACCTCCATAGCACTTTCCAAAGTGATAGCTTCAGTAATTTCAAAGTCTCCCATCGAATTGACAGTAGTTGAGTTGGAGAGTTCACGTTGTTCTTGAATTTGTACCATGAACTCTGCAATCTGCCCAATTTGCTTTTCCAAATGGTCCACCTTTTTGTTTTGGTTTTCTTGTCCCTGAGATAAAGAAGTGAGTAACTCAAGAATTTTATCATTATCCATTGACGAACCTGAACTTGGTTGGGCCGAATATGGTTGAGGCTGTGGTGGTTCATATGGCGTTGTATAGAACTCCTCAGATGGCTGCCAATATCCTTCTTGGTGTGAGCCCTGCATGAAAGAAGATAGTACATCAAGAATTTCATCATAAGTCATGGACATACTTGAATTCGATTGGAATTGTTATGGGGAAGGCTGTGGTGGCTGCATAGGTCTTGAATAGAACTCCTCATCTTGCTGCCAATATCCACCTTGTTGAAATTGTTGAGGTTCCCCCCACCTATAATCTGAATAATCTCTCCAATCAGAATTGTAAGCGTTGGAAAACAGGTTGTCCCATGATTGGCTATGGCCTTGATAACCCCAAGCACCTCCGTGTGCAGTGAATTGAGCACGTTGATGAGTTTGAGCAGTGTGCATTGTGGTTGTTTCGGCAATCTGGGACAATTGAGAAGTAAGATTCGCCAATTGAGCTTGAATGTTAGCAAGTGCCATGTCTTACTTCTCTATGTACCTGAAACCAAAGAAGTAAAACTAAATCAAATATCAAAAGTAAAAGACACAAACAAAAACAAAGGGGATTAGCGAAAGAAAACAAGAAAACAACACAAAGTCAGAAACTAAAACAAAATAAACAAAAAGAAAAGAACCAAGGGATTAGCAAAATTGCTAATCCCCGGCAACGGCGCCAAAAATTTGATGCGAAATATATGAGCACAGAAATTAAACCCTCTTTTTATCAATTGTAGCAAAGTATGTAAGCAGGGATCGTTCTATGCCGGGGATTAGGAGGGATTGCTAAACCACTTGAAAACTGACTCAAAAACTTAAAACAAAGTTAAAACACTAAATTAGACTCAAAGAATGCAAAACTATACTCTAAAACACTAAAACAAACCAAAAGACTCAAACCAGCAAACAAACACTCAAAACTGCCTTAAAAACACAAACTGGCTGTTTTGGACTCTAAACATAATTTTGGACGAAAATAAGTTTTAACTTGACTCAAAACACTCAAAAACACAAACTAAATCAGTTTCTAACTAACTTGACACTTCAAAATAAAGGGGGAATTGGTTTTGACGAATTTGAAAACAAAACATAAACTTTGTAAAACAAAACAGAAGGGGTTCTTCTCCACACATGTCATACTTGCATACAAAAAGATTTCTAATTGCTTTTCAATAAACCATGGATTCTCAACGCCCCAGATTAACTGTGAATTGCACTAATTAACCCTCAGATTTTCCTAACGTTATTGAATTGGATGATTGCATACGACAACCCAAAGCATTCCCCACAAGTTCCCTACATGAATTGCATAATAGAGATACAAGCAAGAATCATTAAGTTCTATGAAAACCATAAGCATTGACGAGGCATTCGTTACTATGAATTGCATGAAACTTATGCCAAGAATTTACTTAACACAATTGAGATCATCAACCTTTACTACTTGTGAATATAATTCTGTAACGATTAGGTGAAACTTCCTTATATCCTAGCATTAGATTTATGCATGCAACTAAGTTGGCCACCTCAATCAACACACACAAATCAGTTTTAATATGAACAGATAAGTAAATTGAATTCACAATTTATGAAACGCAATTAGAGGTAATCAAGTCATATAGCAAGCATAAACATGGTTTTGAATCCCCCCCTAGCCAAGGGGAGTTTAGTTCCTCATACTCACAGAACAAAGAGTATTGAAATTAAACATTGAAATCAAAGGAAAGAAAACACCTAAAACTTCCAGCAATTCAAACTTGAATGGCATGCACGTCCCAGGGCTTCTTCTCCTCTTCTTTGCTGCAGCACAAGGTCTAGGGACAGATTTAGGGGGTTATTAATGGTGTAGAAGGCTGGGTTATTGGCTAGGATGGATGTATGGTGCGGCAGATAGTAGTGAAGAGTTTCTGGCGAGAATGGTGTGTATGGAGGGTGTGTAACCTGCGGCAAAGGGTGGAGAAATATATATATAGGCACCAAAAACCCTAGGTGAATCAGATTAGGACTTCTAGAAAGCCAAATCCATCCAGAAATAGGTTCAAAACAATCAGATTTCTAATGGGAAAGGGCCTAAGGTGCGGCAGGTTTGGATAAGGAGGGATAAGGCTTCTAGAAAGCCTTGCAAGGCAAGGAAAAAGGATTCTAGAAGGGAAGGAGACGCCAGATTTATAGGGTTCTAGAAAGAATGTGTTTTGTGGCAGATTTTGGGGCTTCTAGAGGGATTTGGGGCGCCACTTTTGTAGGGGAATGGATAGGACTTCTAGAAATCAGGTTTTAAGTCCCCTAAACTGAAGAAAACAGGTTAGGATAAGATTAGGATAAGATTGGATAAGGTAAGGTAAGATAGGATAAGGATTGGATAAGATAAGATAAGATAAGGTTGTTTTAGATAATGTTTTGGATAATTCTCCTTCTTTTGAGCTGATTCCTTATCTTCTTTATCTTTGACTTCTTTCTTCCATCTTCTTAGCTGATTTCAAGCCTTTATATCTTCAATTTCGTCCATCAACTTGCCTCCATGCTTGGACTACCCAATCTTGGCCCAAAAATGCTCTAGAATGCTCCAAATTGCTTCTTTTTGCCCTCTTTGTCAATTGGACCTTGAAACATATTCCTAACTCCATTTGGACTCCAAATTCGTCCATCTTCTTGGCTCTAAGCATATGATATCCATTCCAAGCTCAAATGTGCTCCAAAAAGCTCCAAAATGCATCCTTTTGCATACGTGCCCTTAGAACCTGAAAATACATCAAACTAGCTTAAAAGACTACTTTAACTAAGGAAAAACAACATAAATGCACAAGAACAAGCTAACTAAGGTGCATAAATATGCTCCTATCAGAAGATTAACTTGAGGTCTGGGTATTATCAACTGAAGATTAGGAATGATGATGTTCCTAAGACGGCGTTTCGAACCCGTTATGGTCATTATGAGTTTTTGGTAATGCCATTTGGGTTGACTAACGCACCAACTGCTTTTATGGATATGATGAACAAGGTGTTTAAGCAGTATTTAGACCGATTTGTCATTGTATTGTGATATGATGATTGAGGTGATATCGATGAGATTAGAATATAGCTCATTTACCTGCACATCGGGGTTTGTGCCGCCAGAGTAGGGCTTAGCTTTCACGTGATCGTTCACCTCCCGCACCGTACGCTCACCTTGGATCCAAGGCAGGTGCCAGCCTTCACGTGATCGTAGCACAGAGCGTTATATATACTTAGCTTGACGTACAGACCATATTAGGTAGTTCCGTCATGGGTGCAAGTTATTGATTGAGAGATGAATTGAGGATTTGGTTGAGGAGCCATAGATTCAACCGTACAGGTCACTAGAGGTGACTCCGGCTGACTGATTTATATTGCCGGCATGATTTGAGTTGGGATATCACCTGATTGCTTTGATGATACTTGATACATGCATATTACTGGTTATGGTTCATTCGATCATGGCATTAGTTGAATGATGATTTTCCAGTATTAGTACGTATATATATTTTTTGGGAAGTATACATGTTTTACAGAGAGGGGTTACAACTTTTATATCAAAGTGTGAGTGGGCAAAAACAAAGCTTTACCAAAACATTCAGATCCATCACATGTTTTGCCTCCGCAGCAATTAGAGATTAATCCTGATTTGTCTTATGAGGAGGAGCCGGTCACTATACTAGATTGGAAGGATAAGGTCTTGAGGAACAAGATAGTGCGTCTAGTGAAAGTCTTATGAAAGAATCACTCAGTGGAGGAGGCAACCTGGGAGACGAAAGAAAGGATGAAAGAGTTGTACCCTCGACTGTTTTATGAGTTTTAATGGTTTGTACTTGTTGAGTAAATTTCGAGGACGAAATTTTATTAAGGTGGGTAGATTGTAACAGTCCGTTCCGAACTAACGAATATAATAATTATGAAATGATGTTTTTACCCTTGCGAGGGTGTGGAAATGGGTAAGTTGGAATAATGCTTTTATGTAGGGGTACCCATATATTTTTATTTATTGATTTTATGTGGCTTGGATTGGTTGAGGGTTAATTTATACACACACATGCACAACACGTGTGCAGCCTTCCCCTTCCATTTCACCCGTCTCTCATTCCTCTTCTCCAAATTTCCTTCCTTTTTCCCTGCAACTGTACCGACGATGCCATACTTCTTGATCTGGTCATGGATCAAAGCCCTAGATACTATATTTAGAACCCTGGTGACCTGGTGAGTACAACCCTGCCCTTAGTTTAGGTTTAGACCGTCGAAAACCCCAGAAACCGTGAAGTACGGTGAATGGTACTATTCATGCACTCGAAATCTATGGTGTTTCAGCCTATTTTGAGATCATAGAGAGGTTTAGAATGGTCCTGTGAAGCTCGGAGGACAAAGTTGGTGGTTTTTGGACGTCAGGATCGGGAGTTCGAGGTTTGGCCGGATTTCGTGGTTTTTCTCCGACGAGATTCCGTCGTGTTTCGAGCTTTTAACAGGTATAAACCTCTTCTCCTTGTCCTAAGGATCATTTTGGTGTAAATTTCGTGAAATTTGATTGAGAAATGAGCTAGAAATTGAAGGTTGAAAAATTACCCAGTTTCCGGCGACATAGCGGCGCCGGCGAACTGAGGTTGAAGGTGACGGAATATTCCGTCAAAGTTGACGGAATATTCCTAATGGAGGTTAACGGCGTCAGTTAACTTTAACGGAATAAACTAGGGATTTAACGGAATATTCCTTAACGGCGTTAGGGTTTCCGTCAGTGTGCACGGCGTGTGGCCGCGGGTGGGCGGCGCGTGTTGCCGTGCCTCGGTCGGCGCGTGTTGCCGCGTGGGACTTCCAAAAATTATTTTAAAAATATGGGGGTGTTCGTGGGATTGAGTAGAGCATGTTGGTATATTCAAACACCCCAATTGAGCAATGTATGAGAAGTTATTACTTGATTTGGGTTATGTGCGTAATTAACGCTTATATAGTTGTGTCGCATATAGGTGAGACGTATCCTGAGGACGAGCGCAGCCACGCAAGGCTCGGGGGCTACGACCCGTCTACTTATCAGTGAGTGGGCTTTTGTTTTCAGTATATATATATATACTTGATTGATTCCCAGAAATATGTTTTAAAATGCTTTTATGAAATTGAATGCCATGTGGAATGCCATATATATTTCTATGTCTATATGATTATATGTCGATGCACCGCGGGTGCCAGGTAAGTCAGGTAAGTATGTGATTGTGATATGATGATTGAGGTGATATCGATGAGATTAGAATATGGCTCATTTTCCTGCACATCGGGGTTTGTGCCGCCAGAGTAAGGCTTAGCTTTCACGTGATCGTTCACCTCCCACACCGTACGCTCACCTTGGATCCAAGGCAGGTGCCAGCATATCGTACAGACCACACTAGGTGGTTCCGACTCGTAGGTGACTTACGATTCGTCGCCAGCCTTCACGTGATCGTAGCATAGAGCGTTATATATATACCCAGCTTGACGTACAAACCACTTTAGGTGGTTCCGTCATGGGTGCAGGTTATTGATTGAGAGATGAATTGAGGATTTGGTTGAGGAGCCATAGATTCAACGATACAGGTCACTAGAGGTGCCGGCATGATTTGAGTTGGGATATCACCTGATTACTTTGATGATACTTGATACATGTATATTACTGATTATGGTTCATTCAATCATGGCATTAGTTGAATGATGATTTTCCAGTATTAGTACGTATATATATTTTCTAGGAAGTATACATGTTTTACAAAGAGGGGTTACAACTTTTATATCGAAGTGTTTTGGTAAAACTTTGTTTTTGTCCACTCACACTTTTGTTTTGCGCCCCTTCAGGTATTAGATAGCGTTGGTGGCAAGCGAGGTTTCAAGGCATATCTGACAGTACACTATCCATGTAAATATTCTGGCTTTCCTGTTTATGTCTTTCTGGACTGCACCTAGGATGCTCGAACTTTGTAAATTATGTTGTTAGCTTTCACACTTTTTTGTATACCCGTATCACTAGTCATGCTATTCTTGTACTTATTATCTACATTTATTCTTCCGCACTGCGCACATGGCTTCGTCACGCTCACGTGATGGCCAGCACATCCCAATGTTATAGGGTTCTTACGATTTTTGACGAAATTGGAGCTCTGATACCAATTGTCACATCCTAGCCCGGGGTGGATCACTTCCCGGGCTCGTTCCACCATTGTAGCACGATATTGTCCGCTTTGGGCTTACCATTCCCTCACGGTTTTGTTTCTGGGAACTCACACGGGCAACTTCCCAGTGGGTCACCCATCATGAGAGTGTTCTAGCCCTATTCTCACTTAATGTCGGAGTTCCTACGGAACCCGAAGCCAGTGAGCTTCCAAAAGGCCTCGTGCTAGGTAGGGATGAGAATATACATTTAAGGGTCACTCCCCTGGGCGATGTGGGATGTTACAATCCACCCTCTTAGGGGCCCGACGTCCTCGTCGGCACACTTTCGGCCAGGGATTGGCTCTGATACCATTTTGTCACATCCCGGCCTAGCGCGAGGCCTTTTAGGAATTCACTGGCTTCGAGTCCCGTAGGGGAGTGATCTTTATTGTAACATCCCACATCACCTAGGGGAGTGATCCTTAAATGTATATTCTCATCCCTACCTAGCGCGAGGCCTTTTGGGAGCTCAATGGCTTCGGGTTCCATCAGAATTCCGAAGTTAAGCGAGTAGCACGCGAGAGCACTCATATGATGGGTGACCCACTGGGAAGTTCTCGTATGAGTTCCCAGAAACAAAACCGTGAGGGCGTGGTTGGGGCCCAAAGCGGATAATATCGTGTTACGGCAGAGTTGTGCCCGGGAAGTGGTCCAACCCGGGCCGGGATGTGATGAATTGGTATCAGAGCCAATCCTTGGCCGGAAGTGTGCCGACGAGGACGTCGGGCCCTTAAGGGGGGTGGATTGTAACATCCCACATCGCCCAGGGGAGTGATCCTTAAATGTATATTCTCATCCTTACCTAGCGTAAGGCCTTTTGGGAGCTCACTGGCTTCGGGTTCCATCAAAACTCCAAAGTTAAAGGAGTAGCACGCGAGAGCACTCCCATGATGGGTGACCCACTGGGAAGTTCTCATGTGAGTTCCCAGAAACAAAACCGTGAGGGCGTGGTTGGGGCCCAAAGCGGATAATATCGTGCTACAGCAGAGTCGTGCCTGAGAAGTGGTCCAACCCGGGACGGGATGTGATGAATTGGAGCATTGGGATGTGCTGGCCGTCACGTGAGCGTGACGAAGCCATGTGCCCAGTGCGGAAGAATAAATATAGATAAGAAGTACTAGAATAGCACAACTAGTGATACAAGAGCATAAAAGAGTGTAAAAGTTAACAACATAATTTACAAAGTTTGAGCATCCTAGGTGCAGTCCAGAAAGACATAAACAGGAAAGCCAGAATATTTACATGGATAGTGTACTATCAGATATGCCTTGAAAGCTCGCTTGCCACCAACGCTATCTAATACCTGGAGGGGCGCAAAACAAAAGTATGAGTGGGCAAAAACAAAGCTTTACCAAAACACTTCGATATAAAAGTTGTAACCCCTCTCTGTAAAACATGTATACTTCCCAGAAAATATATATACGTACTAATACTGGAAAATCATCATTCAACTAATGCCATAAACGAATGAACCATAATCAGTAATATGCATGTATCGAGTATTATCAAAGCAATCAGGTGATATCCCAACTCAAATCATGCCGGCAATATAAATTAGTCAGCCGGAGTCACCTCTAGTGACCTGTACGGCTGAATCTATGGCTCCTCAACCAAATCTTCAATTCATCTATCAATCAATAACCTGCACCCATGACGGAACCACCTAATGTGGTCTATATGTCAAGCTGGGTATATATAACGCTCTGTGCTATGATCACGTGAAGGCTGGCGACGAATCGTAAGTCACCTACGAGTCGGAACCACCTAGTGTGGTCTGTACGACACGCTGGCACCTGCCTTGGATCCAAGGTGAGCGTACGGTGCGAGAGGTGAATGATCACGTGAAAGCTAAACCCTACTCTGGAAGCACAAACCCCGATGTGCAGGTAAATGAGCCATATTCTAATTTCATCGATATCACCTCAATCATGATATCACAATCACATACTTACCTGACTTACCTGGTGCCCACGGTGCATCGACATATAATCATATAGACATAGAAATATATATGGCATTCGACATGGCATTCAATTTCATAAAAGCATTTTAAAACATATTTCTGGAATCAATCAAGTATATATATATATACTGAAAACAAAAGCCCACTCACTGATAAGTAGACGGGTCGTAGCCCCCGAGCCTTGCATGGCTGCGCTCGTCCTCAGGATACGTCTCACCTATATGCGAAACAACTATATAACTGTTAATTACGCACATAACCCAAATCAAGTAATAACTTATCATACATTGCTCAATTGGGGTGTTTGAATATACCAACATGCTCTACTCAATCCCACGAACACCCCTATATTTTTAAAATAATTTTTGGAAGTCCCACGCGCCCTCACCCGCCGCCCACGCGCAGCCACGCGTCGTACACACTGACGGAAACCCTAACGCCGTTAAGGAATATTCCGTTAAATCCCTAGATTATTCCGTTAAAGTTAACTGACACCGTTAACCTCCGTTAGGAATATTCCGTCAACTTTGAAGGAATATTCCGTCACCTTCAACCTTAGTTCGCCAGCGACCGGCGCCGGCGCCGCTGTGTCGCCGGAAATTGGGTAATTTTTCAACCTTCGATTTCTAGCTCATTTCTCAATCAAATTTCACGAAATTTACACCAAAATGATTCTTAGGACAAGGAGAAGAGGTTTATACCTGTTAAAAGCTCGAAACATGACAGAATCTCGCGGGAGAAAAACCACGAAATCCGGCCAAACCTCGAACTCCCGATCCCGACATCCAAAAACCTCCAACTTTGTCCTCCGAGCTTCACAAGACCATTCTAAACCTCTCTATGATCTCAAAATAGGCTGAAACACCATAGATTTCGAGTACATGAACAATAACATTCACGGTACTTCACGGTTTCTGGGGTTTTTGACGGTCTAAACCTAAACTAAGGGCATGGTTGTACTCACCAGGTCACCAGGGTTCCAAATATGGTATCTAGGGCTTTGATCCGTGACCAGATCAAGAAGTATGGCATCGTTCGTACAGTTGCAGGGAAAAAGGAAGGAAATTTCGAGAAGAGCCCATCCTGGGAGTGCTCTGGCCCCCTTTCTTGCTTAACTTCGGAGTTCCTACGGAACCCGAAGCCAGTGAGCTCCCAAAAGGCCACGTGCTAGGTGGGGATGATAATATACATTTATGGATCACTTCCCTGGGCGATGTGGGATGTCACATAAATTCCCATAATAGTTGTATTGTGATGCACAACCCAAATTCAAGGAGACTACTAATTTCCCTTTTAAGAAAACGTATTAAAAATAATGTCTCTTTATATGGGCAATATCAATAATTATGAAAATACTTTTAATCTCACAATAAAACAATTAGTGGAATATATTTTAAATTTAGAATATCCTCCAATTTAGGTGATAATTACCAATTAATTTTAAAAACAATTCCAGAAGGAAATCTACATACAAGACCAAAATAAATTAGTCAACATTAAATTAAATTGATTAGGAGACTGCTAACATAATTAGAAAATTGCAACATGTCTAATGCGATTCTTCCCTTCAATAGAATATCATTAGGATTACTGATATTAATTAAGAAAAAGAGTACGTAAGCGGAAGCATAAAATCCCAGAAACTAATAGCAAAAAACCATATTAAGTCGTAGGAAAATTTGTATTCGAAAACAATTATAATTCATGTAATTTATACAAAAGCAAAATTGATACAAATTGTAATTCAAATTAAATCTTACCCAAGTGTCTTCTAACAAGAAGTTATTCTCGTCGAAAAGTGCCGAGCGGGCCAAAACCATAACGAAAAATTCGAGCTTCAAATAATAGGTTGTAAAGTAGTGCTCGAAAATTATATAACCAAAAACGCAAATTAAAAAAAAAAAAATTATTTTTACCAAAATATGAATAAAAATAATTTATCTCATATAATTAACACCAATTTTATATATGTTATTAACCATGAAAAATCATTGCATACCAACACAAAATTGTGGAAGCATTAAAACCAATTTTCATGAGATGGAACAGTAGAAGGCATCCAACCAAAACGATAAGCAAATTTTCTTTGGTATATATGTGAATCATCTTCAATAAACAAATTTGCTTATACCTTTATATCGGACCCTAAACTTGTTGTGCGGCTCTGATAAGAACAACAACAAGACATTAGGATCACAGATTTGATAAACCAAAATTATAATAAATCAATTACAATTTACTTATCTTTGGAATACAGAAGACATGGATCTTGCGGATGGCAAATGAGTCTTCTACTTTCAACAAGCGGAAGTGTTCCAGCAATAATAGGGTTTGCTCGGAAAGGAACGTGTGTTTTGTGAAAGCAGGGACACCCTTAATATAGTGATTAGGGTCCCCCTAATTCCGCCTATTATAGTAATTAGAGGAATACACCAAATCACCATTTATTCTTAATGTTGTACCACCAAGGCATGTACAATGTCTTACTTAATGAGGGTTTCAATTAGTCAACTAAATATATCTTGGTTCCATGATTCTTGCTAACCAATATTGAATCACGTTAAAAGCCAAATATCTTGAAGGTCAAGTTATTTGTCTTTCAAGTAATTCGATTCACAATAATTTACAACTCAACATGAGTCTTACAAAGCTTTCTGCAGAGAACTGCCTAAATCACCAGCTAGATATGCTTCATCCTTAAATACCTGTAGATGGAGATACTTGGCGCAGAAATTTGCCACTGCTTTACCTGCAAACCCATCACTAGTGATGATAAGGCCTCATCACAATGTACCAACCTATAAAAACTTAAAACATTAAGGAATCCCATCTCACTAATTAAACCACCTCCGTCCCTTCTTTTGTGGGGCTACGAGGTGGGAAGAAACAAGAAAGGTTCGTAACTGAAAAATACAAGAAATATGCAACAACATTTCCAGGACTTTGAGGTAGCCTTTATATGGAAACCTCGTGCAAAATGTGGACATTCGGGCACACATGGTTTTGTAATTTGTTTTGAATTTATTTTATTTAGTAGATTTGATTAGGTTTTTTGGAGTGTTTCGTAGTTTATCTAAAACTCAAAATAAATGTTGATTCCAGGTATGTGATCTATGAGAGTATAACAACCTGGACAGTCCCCTATGAACATGAAAACCAATTACAAATGGAAAAAGTTTCTCAAAATGACAAGAAAGATAACAATATAAAAAAGTAAACGTTGAATTACAGAACTCAAAAGCCTAACCTCCATGTCCATCATAAACACCAAAGAAAGATGTTGAACCGTCAAAATCTGGATAAGCAGCATACTACAACAAAAGTCTAGTACTTTTAGTAGATAATAAGAAAAACAGTATTTAATCGATGGCAAATTTGAGAGCTGCTAGTTCACTAGACACTCCCTCTGAATAAAAGACTACATTCACTTCTCTATTTAGCATGGCAATTCACTTCTCTATTTAGCATGGCACGTTTGAAAAGAAACATTGTATTTACATAAAGATACGGCTCTTTGAACAGCCTTGGTTCCAGTCATCAGCTAGATGCCTAAACTTGAAGCAGTCATTAAGTTACCGACTTCCAGCTACTCATGCAAAATCCTCTTCTCGCTCTGAATTTACTATATATTATATAGATATATGGATGTAAGTTATATACAAAATAAATAACTGAATATCACTTTCCTGTTCAGACGACGACAGTTGTAAGTGAAATGTAAATCTTGCACACATACGAAGCCAAAGCAAACAAAACAACTAAGCTGCACTCTCTACTCAAGTAACCCGATCTAAGCGAATGCAAATTAAGAAGAATAACGTAATAAAGCCTACTTACAGCATCTTCCATGGTTGAACGCCACCCTTGCATGGAGGATGACCCGTATCGAAGTGTGTCATTCTCACCATCTTCTGAGACCTTATCAGTTTTTGGAGCGCTGAGATATATTCCCATCTCCAGCTGCAACCACATTATCAAACTCATGATCAATCATACATATCATCAAGCAACACAGTCATTTTCAATCCACACGCACACAAACACACGCATTTCTTTGTTAATTGTTGTGACAACAAATATTACATATATCCCCTTCCTATTTGCGCACAAGAAACTGCAAGATTCAAAAGTTTCTTAATTCGGCTCGAGAATAATAAATGCATAGAAGACGACGGCATTAATTATCAATGGATCCCTTGCTTGCTATGCAATACTCATCAAAAGATCCAAAACAATTCAACACCCGTAAAACAAAAGCCTACCATCTTTAATGAAAAAAATTTCCAAAATGTAGCAACCATATCCAAATAATGCAGCTGAAAACGGAGGAAATTTCCCGCGTTTTCTTGGGAACCAAACAGATCAAACAATAAAGATTACCCAAAAACAATTAAAAAAAAAAGGAAAATTCAACAAATCAGATTCCAGGGTCACAAGCACAATGAGAATAATTCAGCTGAATGAAGCAGCTATTATTAATTATTTTATAGACAAGAAGATTAGAAAATTCAACATTCAAAAGGGTGTAGGGATCGAAGGGAGCACACTCACTAATTGGTTTGATTTGGGCGTATATTTGATCGAAGCGCGAGAGAGATCCGATTGAATTGAAGGAATGATTCTCACGAGAGTGAGTGGAATTTGATGATATACACATATATATTATGTATATTATATATAGGCGCTTGGCACTGAGCGGGCGGACACGCGCCATTCAGAGGCAACAATTGCTTCTGTTGCAAGAAAAGAAAAGAAATGTTGTCCAAAAACGAAATGCAAATAAATAAACAATCACACTCACTATTTCAAACTAAAGATTTTCATTAAACCATGGAGGAACCAATCAATTCATCACAAGTGACCAAAACTCATACCTGTAGAGAATGCCATCAAAATAACTCATCTCCAGCTCGTTTGAAAATGCTTATCAAACACTTATGCTTAAGAGTGTTTTTATTGAAAGCTCTTCTATTAGAAACAGACCAAAAAAGTTTAATAAGAGTGTTTTTTTTTTTTTTTTACTTAAAAACACTTTTAGTTATATGAAATTACTTTTTGCTACTTATCAATATTGAACTGATAAATACATAGCACCTGATTCACATTCAGTAAAGGTTAATGAGTATATTCTGCTCAAAAGTGTTTTCCTTATTAATTCTTGTTTAGTTGTTCAAGAAATTGAACTTGTGGTTTATATGTTCTTGATAGATAATTAATATGCTGAAAAGTGTTTTCTTATCCAGTTCAACTCTAAATCAATGTATACTGAAGCATGGAATTGATAAGATTGTATATACTTCATATGCTCAAAAATGTTGAAGTTATATACGTTTGCCCTTGTGTTTTATGTTTATGTTATGCAAACCTAAAATAATTAGTTTATATCCAAAGATGATTATGGACTTATGTTATTGTTGCAATTAGAAAACATTTAGTTAACGTTTTTCTATTTCTGTCAAATGCTTGATGAACAAAATTTACTGACTGTTTTATGTAGTTTTTAATCACAAGAACCACTTCTCTGTAGTTATCTGGCATAAAGATGAGGTCTTAAAAGTTATTATATGTGTTTGAGCTTACAATTCTATAATTGTAGATCCCAACTCATGCTTTACTAGTGAGAGTATTTAAAAGGTATTTGTTCCGTTGTATAGGCATTTATAGAATTTTGACTCTTTTAATCAGTGGAAGTAAAAGCTTGCCTTTTGTTTTGAAAAAAATAATTCAACTAGGTTGATAGTTTAAGAGTACATTTTGTTTATAATTCTTAATGAGAGATCCTAATTTTGTAAGCAGTATGTTGTATTCTATTCGTTCTCTTATTCTTATATCAGATTGTTTAAATTGACGTAAATTCATGCAAGGAACTCATGCCAGGGTTTATTTTGTTTAGTGAAAGTGATATTTGGTT
The DNA here is from genome assembly GCA_024362995.1 of Heteromeles arbutifolia. Taxonomy (NCBI): domain Eukaryota; kingdom Viridiplantae; phylum Streptophyta; class Magnoliopsida; order Rosales; family Rosaceae; genus Heteromeles; species Heteromeles arbutifolia. Next base: position 25,405,465 of record JANCRC010000012.1, read on the forward strand.
CATCAGTTTTAGACACCATGACATAGTTTGCAACTGTATGCTTGGATTGAATGTTCATGTGATTATAGAGCACAAATGCAGAAAGATATACATTTGGATTTCTATAGTTATGCATTCAGTTTGAGTAATGGTTTTCTTTTGAGAGATAGTTCCTTGTATTATCAGTTTAGTGATCACCATGATTCTTGTTATATACAAACTGGTTCTTATTGACTCTCAAAGTGGAAGAATGTAAGACTCATCTTGAGTTGTCAATTATTTTATGAACCGAATTACTTGAAAGTCAAGTAACTTAATCTTCAAGTTATTTGACTCTCGTGATTTATATTGATTGACAATATTCATGGAACCGAGATAGTTGACTATTTGGTAATCTAATTAAGGAAGACATATTGTGCATGCCTTGGTAGGACAACATTTTGATTTTATAATGATTTGGTGTATCTTTCTGTTAACTATAATAGGCAGTTCTAGAGGAACTCTAATCACTATATATGTAGGATTTCCATGCTTTCACAATAAGCGTTCTATTACGTGCCCAACCCTGTTCACAGCAAGAACATATAGTTTGGAGAGAGTAGAAAACATTCTTATGCATGCCCCGATTCCTCTTCTACAGATAAATGAATTGTAATTGGTTAATTGTAATTCAATTTATTGAATCTGCGATCCTAATGCCTTATTGTTCTTAGAATTTCATAATATACCTTACAAACAATTATAAAAAGAATTGGTCACTGTAAAATTTTGGGCTGCTAGAAAATTGATCGATTCACTATGACTATACATGCATCCTTGGAAATTTGGGAAAAAGAAACTTGTGCATATGTACGCGTGCTTGTAACATAGCTGCTCACCTTCTGGCCTCTTCTGACGTACGACGTAGTGGTCTTCATAGAAAGAAGAAATAAATTTCCTTAATGAGTATGCGTATTGTCCATCCAACTCGGGCAATTTCTTCATTTCTTACTGCAACGTATTTTAAATATAGTGAGTTATCAAATCCAAACCATTGCATAGTCACCAAACAGAGTCACAGAGGTTTAAGATAGAAACATGAAATCTCCAAATGAAGCCTTTACGAATGTAACGATCCGTCCCTAAATATTACGGGTTTTATAATTTTAAAGTGTGAAAATTACCAAAATGCCCTTAAGTTTCGAATTCGATAAAATCTTCGTTTTAGCTCCAAATTCAATTCGCTTGCGCCCACGCGTTCATAAAGAAAATGGTTTTCTTATTATTAGTACTATTATTATAAACTTTGGTCCACTCACTCTTTGGTTTTGCACCCCCTTCAGGATTTAGATTCGAGGCACACAATCCCGGCGTCAGGGCACTTCCGTTTAGGTATCTTCAAGTCTCCTCTGTGTAGGAACCATTCCTCGTTTCGTACCTTTTCATAATAAATCTTTCACATTATTCTTGATTAGTTGTATGCTCTGAACACGGTTCTACATTAGTATATTTCTTTCTGATCACACATTTTAATTTGCATGCATGTTAAAATGGCTTCGTCACCCTCGGGTGTCAGCTAGCACGTGCCTATCCTGGTATTTGAGGATATTGGGATCGGGGCGTGTCAGTTTGGTATCAAAGTATGGTTTGTTCAGAGCATACTTAGGATCTTCTCCTATTATAGTAGTGTGTCGACCTTGATATCATTTGGATGTCACAGCTTTTGTTTATTGATGTCCTCGGCACGGTTGTGCAATCCTTATTTTGCCTGAGTAGTCACATCCTATTTGAAGTATAAGAAATTTGTGTTGGGATTGTGCCTCAAGTTTGACGTAATTGATTGATAGACGACTTTCAACATCAGACCGATACTCTGTGACATGCATTCTTTAGGAATAGTGGGCAGAGTTGGATTTACATAGAAATGACGTGAAATAGAGAAATCTTAAAGGGATGAAGACTAGTTGGGACTAGTTGAAGATTGGAAATGATGATGGTCCTCTGCAACATGCTTTTCTTAGGAATGGTGGGCAGAGGCATACTTGTTGGGAGATCGCTTATGACATCCAAAGTTCGTGTTAGAAATTTTTTTTTAAGAAAGCACCAGTTGTAGGCGAAGTTAGCAGGTATCTGTGGGGTGGATCGAATCAACTTCCTTGGACTTGTTGTTTCCGCTGAGGGAATCTGTGTGGACCCTAAAAAATTTCTCAGCGTTTGTTCACTGATAATATCTATGTTTACTCCAACCACGAGTTCAGTTTATTAAACATCAACAACCAGTTTTATACCAAATTCCGCAAATGTTGACCTTGCGTAGATTACATACCTTACTTGGGAGACGTGAACGTAGCAGAAGATATTCTTACCAAATTCAAGGTTGTGACAATTGGAAACTGAAAACCCTTTTAAGCGTCGTGAATTACAAAATACCATTGGTCTTGTCGATTTCTATTTACAGTTGCCAACGAATCTTTGACCATAACCTAAACCGTCATCTTCGACTAGGAAACAAGTCAGTTTTATTCGAGATGTTGTCTCACCCGACCATTGTTCTTACACCCTTCGATGACACCAATAAATTTTGAATCCTACGGTGTTGTCCTACCGAACGTATAATCGTGCGCTGTTGCAGCATGATCAAGTAACGCTTGTGTCTCTCGACTATTGGAAACACACAAAATGAACCATCTTACCTACAACCTTCAGTCAACGGTTACCACCCTTAATTGAAAACTTGATGACACCCCCTCCGTGGAGACTTTGGTAATGAATCTATATTTGTTGACCATCTCATTCGATGTACTATCCATCATTCCGCGGGGACTATACTTTGAATCGTTGGGCAGAATTCCTCATTCTCAAATCTTTCAGACTCTCTGACATTTTGATCCGTATGGTCAGACTCTCTGACATTTTGATCCGTATGGGCTCTGTTCGTAATCTCAGTTTCACCTCCTGGTACTAAAATATATCTTAGTTAATCTTGGATTACCCTACTGCTCTTCGTATCATTTCTGAAGTTGAAGTTTTTAGTTGAGATCGTCAGTCCTTCAATCACCCAATTAGCATTCTATAGAGCGAATCTTCGCTACTAGTGATTTAATATCCCTGAAATATCGTTGTAACGAATTTTGTGAATTTTGGGTTGAGGGAAAAATCTAAATTTCCATTCATCAGTTTTCATTAGATTATCGTTCAACCTCACAAACTTTTAGTTATATTTTCACTCGAAATATGATAAGCCTCGGGCGATGGTGATTGATAGAATATATCAATGTTTACGACTGCACCATCGTGTACCACCCCGATTGTGCAAGCATAGTTGCTAAGCACCTCAGTAGAAAGACACATCGATACCCGAATATTCTTCAATCAGTCATATTTCCACCTTATGCGGAACTCTTGAATACTTTTGCGACATGATCTTCGACCATCAGGAAATTAAGTTAGCTAATTTTCAAGTTCGACCATTTCAAGTTGTTGCTACCCAATCAATTTAAGTATTTACATGTATTCAAGCATCGGAGTTGTATATTCAATCCAAATATCTTGTACTCTAGATTTAATGGAATTGTTTTAACCCTTAAACTCTTGAGTGTTCTTTTGGCCTTCTCGACGTGGTTTCTTGCTAAATCTGTGAGGAGTTCACGGTGGATTAACTCAGCTGAAATGTGCGCCCAGTTTCGTATCGATTCTAACAGGAACATTAAGAGTATAACCTTTTCGCACGTTTACTATACTTACCAGGAAGAATTCCAAGTAGCCTTGAGAATTGAGCCGTCTTTTAGCATAGAATTGGTGAAGGTAGAAATGTAGGCTCCGAGCCTAGTGATTGTATGGCTAGTTTCTGTGAATGAGTTAAAGCAGCAACCGTTATTCGAAGGAAATGGTCAGAGTGATAGTACCTCTAATATAGATTTCGAATCTTATACCTCTCGATTAGGAGAGCGATCATCTTGGGTTCGCTAAGCAAGTAGGCAAGTCGGCTCGTCTATGACAGTAGTTAGTAATTAGTTATGGTTTGGACTTGACCCAAGACACACACACACCCATTCTCAGAATACGTGACATGACGAATGCTTGAGCAAGGCCTAATCCCACTTTCGATTTTGATTTTCAGTGCAAATATTTTAAATTACATTACTATATTTATATATGTATTTTGTCACTACAAATTCTGGGCGAGTTATTTCCACTTTCGGTTTTAAATTTAGTACAAGTATTCTAATTTTATGTTATCTATCTAATTCGACGTTATTTTATTATACGTATATATATTTTTGAACTTATGCTATTACATAATTATATGTATTTTCAACTTTGTATATTATACAAGTATTATGCTATACTAGACTATTGAGGAAGGAAGAAGGTATGAGCTTGGAGGCATGAAAGATGAATCATTGCAATCTGATCGCGACGGAATGACATTCTATTTTTGAGTATTTACATATAGCAAATTATTTCAAATTTCGGGGATGAAATTTTTCTTAAGGGGGTTAGATTGTAACGACCCGTCCCCAAATATTACGGGTTTTATAATTTTGAAGTGTGAATTTACGAAAATGCCCTTTGAGGCAAAAACATTGATTTTTGTTGACCACCTTGTTGTGTCACGTAAGATCCTTTTTCGTGGTGTATCCTTGTAGTACTCATCGTTACGAACGCGTGTGTGCAAACGGAATGGAATTTGGAGCTAAAACAATGATTTTACGGAATTCGAAACTTAAGGGCATTTTGGTAATTTCCCAAGTCAAGATATTTTCACTTTGAACCACCCCGGGCTGACACGTGGCAGTTTTCCCCACTTTCTGGGGTGTTCTTCTTCCCCGTGTCTTTCCCCCTAATCTTCTGGAACTTTCTCCCTCTCATTTCTCTCCCGTGAGCTTCTCTCTCTCTCCCTTCACTCTCTCGAAACCTCTCTCTCATCACCCTTTTTCTGTGGCTCTCCTCCCTCAGTTCTCATCTATGCTCTCTTAGCTACCTCTTTCTTTATTTCTCTTTCTCTTTCTCTCTCTCTCTCTCTCTCTCTCTCTCTCTCTCTCTCTCTCTCCTTCTCTGTAAACACACACACACAAACACCACAACGACGACTGGACCAACCACTACCGTAGTTCTCACTTCGACGACCTCACCACCCTCGAGAACTCTCTATCATGAACCCAGACCTGATGGACATCCCTCATTTCTTCTCTTTCCCTGCACAATGGCACCACCACTGTTCCTGAAATTATTCCAGCGAGTTCTCCACGATCCCGGCTTAGGTAAGCCTCAGGGACACCTTCCTTTTCTTCCTTTTGACTTTCTGATGTGATTGCTAAGGCTACATGCACGAATGGGTGAAGTTTTGATGCAGAAATGGCACAGGGGAATCTCCCCAATTTTTCGGCAAGGAATCTGTTGACTTTGAGCCTTTTTCCGGCCAATGTCGGCCATGGTCGAGGAAACTAATGGTACATTTCAAATCCTTGTTCATTGGGCTTCATTTTGGTATATAGAATGATTAGTTTTAGTTAAGATTTGGGGATGATTGGAGCTTGGGAAGCTCTGGTTTTCTTCTTCCTGGAGTCTGGCTGACCCACGATCTGAAACTGGGTCGACCCGACTCGTAGACCAATCGGATCCAACCAAGCCCAATCCAAAATCGGGCCCAAACCTTTGGCCTAGGTAACCCAAGCCCAAACTAGTATTAGGCCCAACCTATTAACCTTAAATCAGATCCAAACCCAATAACCTAGGCCCAAAACCTGATCTGAAATCCCACCCAACCCAGCAACCCAAGCCTAGATAAAACCCGACCCGAACCCAATTCCAGTTTCCTGGGCCGGCGCATGGCCTACGCGTGGGTGCGTATCATGGTTGAAGCGTGGAGCACACGCGCCTCCGCCGGAGGTACTGTGTTCTGTCGCTGTCCACGGCGGCGACCACAACAGCATCAATGACTTTTCCAGAAAACTTTTCGACAACTCATTTTGGCGCGTGGCCGTTTAGACCACCGCCCCATGGCGGCGTGTGGGGGAACCATAGGTCCTTCCTTTGGTTTTTCGATGTGCCGAATCCGAATCCGCTGTCCGTTTTCCCGAATTCGACCGTTTCAATAGAGTTTTACTAAATGACCTCTATATGTGTTTAGGTGCATCAGTGGGAAGTGACTCCATCCTCTCTAGCTCGAGCAGCTTTTGGGCAACAAAATATTTGTGAGTGGACCCCTTCTTAACTTGCATGTTTTATAAATATTAGGCTTGCATTCACGAAAAGCATGATTTCATGATTTAATGTTTTTATGCATTATTTATGATTTCTCGAATTTATGTTTTAATAAAGGTTATGAATTATTGGATTTTCGTATGTGAAATTCTATGGATTTACGAATGTGGATTATCATGGAATTATGAGATAAGGCTTTGAGCTTTTGAGCTCCGAATTTCATATGAGATTTTTGAGATATACTTTCGGTGCTTATCTAGTGGGTTATCATACATCACATACACACGACCGGGTATGTAGACGTCTATGGCCATAGGACACAGTTGATGATATTTATGACATACCCCAAACTTCACTAGCCCGGGGCTAGTGTCGGTGTGATGGACCGTATGTTTCTTCTCTAGCGTAACCCGGAGTCGTACAGCTTCACCTTCGGGTGATGGACCCATTGCATATACATATATATATATATCCTCTTCTCTGGCTTTACCCAGAGTTGTACAGCTTCACCTTCAGGTGATGGACCATGGTTTCTTCACTGGCGTAACCCAGTGTCGTACAGCTTCACCTTTGGTGATGGTTATGCCTTCCGGTCACTATGATACCCCTAGTTGAGTACATCATTGATGAGATTTACGGATTTGCCTTCGGGTGGCTATACTGCCTTTACTAAGGACTGGTTTACACGCACATGTTTTACAAACGTTTTGCATTGCATGCTAAAGTTTCAGAAAGCCTATTGTGTTATTATATGTGTTTTCAAAACGGGGGGTTAGTATGTTCATAAAGAAAATGGTTTTCTTATTATTAGTACTATTATTATAAACTTTGGTGCACTCACTCTTTGGTTTTGCGCCCCCTTCAGGATTTAGATTCGAGGCACACAATCCCGGCGTCAGGGCACTTCCACTTAGGTATCTTCGAGTCTCCTCTGTGTAGGACCCATTCCTCGGTTCGTACCTTTTCATAATAAATCTTTCATATTATTCTTGATTAGTTGTATGCTCTGAACACACTTCTGCATTAGTATATTTCTTTCTGATCACACATTTTAATTTGCATGCATGTTAAAATGGCTTCGCCACCCTCGAGTGTCAGCCAACACGTGCCTATCCTGGTATTTGGGGATATCGGGATCGGGGCGTGTCAATGAAATTCAAATTTCTGTATCATCAAATAATCAGTGAGTTCCAAACACACAGTTGATTTCTCTTTCATACAAGTTTTCCCTCTTTTCCTGAAACTACTTACAGTAAAAACTTTTACAACGTACTAGAGAACAACTCCGATTATGTAGCTGGGCCTTGTCAAGCTGATCACGATGCCGACTAGTGACAATGACAATAAGATAATGTACATGTGAATTTGTTTCCCTGTGAATGAGGAATGTTTTGTCAACTTGAGAATTCCATCTTTGCAGGAAATGATGATGTACTTGAACGGCTCCTTGAGCTTTCACTTCCAGATTGTTGACTTATCACATCCTTAAACACAAGTGAAGGAATGAATAAACAAATAAACTTGAAGAAAACATAGAAATAGAAAAGCACAAACACAAGCGTTATGGCATGTATGCAGTTCAGGTTTTATGTTATGCAACTCACTTGTATCCAAGGATTCGAGCGCTCTCTCGGTGAGAATGCTCCAGTAGCACCAAGCATGACACAATTCAAGCTCTCATCGGCAAGTGCTCTCAATCTGTTAAGTTCAGGCAGCACAACCTTGCCAAGATCTGGCCTGTCCTTTCGCCTCATTTCAGCACACTGTAAACAGAGCTTGGCAAACTTCAAGGCTTCCTCAACTGGCCAATCAGGAACAGCAGGGTCAAGCATCTCAGCAAAAGTCCCCGTCTCAATAGCCCGTTCAACATGATGAGTCAACCCCATTGGTGGCTTGGCTGTTATAAGTTGTAGAAACATGACACCAAGTGAGTAGATATCAGATTTTGTCCCAAGCAAGCCAGTTTGCTGATACTCTGGGTCGATGTAGCAAAATGTTCCGGCTGTTGATGTCATGTGATACTGAGTGACGGCGTTGGCTACAGATGGAGGGACAAGCCTAGCTAAACCTACATCACTGATCTTGCTCACATAGTTATGGTCTAGCAAGATGTTGCCGGGTTTTAGGTCACGATGTACAAGGGGTTCTGGCTTGGTCTGATGAAGGAACAAAAGCCCTGTCCCAATTTCTGCAGCAATTCGGAACCTTATCTGCCAAGGAATAACTGGGGTGTTACCTCTGCAGAAGAGACAATCTTCCAAGCTCCCATTACCCATGTACTCATATACCAAGCAACCGTAATCTGGGCAAGCTCCAAGGAGTAGAACCATGTTTGGATGTCGTATACAGCTTAATACCTCAACCTGAACAACTTTGGTCAGTCAGATAAATATCCACACTAATACATGACCAACAAATTGAATCCCCATTTAGATTAATGAGTATCAATAATCCTAGAATTCACAATTAAATAATGAGACCTAAGATCACTGCATCAGAAACTACTCGCATGAGTGAAGTTCATATTATATTCTTTCTCATTTTACTTTCGTAATATTTTTCTAACATTATCTATGTTTTCTTTTACTTCTGCCACAGGAAAACCACTCGATCAGTTTTATTTTCGAACAATATGGTCCCATTCCGGAAACAAATATGAAGTTCACGCTTTAATTAATTCATGATCAGATTCAACATAGTAATTACTTAATGGTTAATTCATTGTTTATGATATGAAGAGAGTGTTGTATATTTGAAGATATATAGTAGTTAAAAATTGATCATGTTCCATGTAACAAACCTCCTGCTTGAACTGCGACTGTCCTTGAGCTGCATCTGGACGTAGAATTTTTATCGCCACTGGTGTGTGGTCTAGTTCACCTCTGTATACTGGCCCATAGCCTCCTTCACCAATCTTTTGATCTTGTGAGAAATCATTCGTTGCCTTTTCAATCTCCTGAATTGTGTATTTCCTGTACCTAAGATCATATGACCTTGCTTGAAGTGCCTTGTTCTTCTCTTCGGATTCTTTAAGAGCTTTCATTTCTGCAACCCCTCTTTTTTGTGCTTCCAATTCAGCAATCCTTCGAGCTGCTTCAGCTGCCTCAATGGCTGCCTTACATTTTACTTTCTCCTTCTCCACAAGTGCCAATGCAACTTCCTCAGCATGTCGTGCCACTTCTAGCCTTTGTTCATCTTCCATTTTCCACTGGTTAATTTCTTTTTCCTGTGATGATTTTTTGGTTAGAACATATGTTAAACAAATTCTATGCTCGATTAAGGTATCGTATAGTATAGACCTTGTGTTTTGCTATCAGAGCTTCCTTGCACGCTGTACTGTACATTTCCATTGTTTGTTTCAGCTCTAGCTTGAGCCTCCTCATCTCAGCTTCCACATCGTCCTGTTATTGTCGATGCAAATGAGAATGGTATTAGATTTTGACGAAAGGTTTATATAGTAGGAGGCCTTGCAGATTCCAATGTTTACAATATATGCTGGGAATTATCTTAAGTACCATATTTTGTGATGATGACGATGATTTTCCACTGTCAACTGAACATGATGACATTTCACATTGCAAAGAGCCCATATCTAAAAACTTGTGTCTTGAGTAAGATGATGTAGGGCTTCTGTTGTCCCCGTCCGAGCCGATTGAAAGTCGAGAGTTCATTCCTGATTCTACACCAAAGTCGCAGCGAGGTGACATACGATCAATGCTTGGCCTTCCACTACTTACAAATGATATATCAGTTTCTAGTGAAAGCTCATATGATTTGTCCATTGAGGGTCTTCCTCTTGCGAACGGTGACCTGTAAATCATTTTTGTTGGGTTAGCCCCTCTAATTGATCATGTATTCCCTTTTTCATAGTTGTTCACACAAACATATAGGCTTTTAGAACTCCGACCGAAAAAAAGATAGCATATGTATATCTACAGCGTACCCTAAAAGAAGTCATCCGCGCATTGTATTCAGAGAATAAAAGCATCCAAATCCAAAGCCAATTAGTTGCCAATGATGGATAAACTCTCAACATATATACATATATGCATTTCTAGAACATAGATATGCCTATTCACTCAAATACGATAGGACTAGGAGATTAGGGCTTACTTGATTTGAATGTCACCATCTGGCTGGTTACGAGTAGAACAGTACTGCATCCTATCCGATGCTGCATTAATAAAAAAACTTCAGTCAATTAGCAACTAATGAAAAACACGATATATGATTATCGTGAGGTGGAAATAAACCTGAAGATCTGGCTTCAGAAACAGTGCTTGGTTGGTGTTGAACTTGACTACGTTGGGCAAAATTTTGGGGTGTGGAAGTAGCACATCGCATGTACGACACCTTTCCTTTGCCAATCACATAAACAGAGCAAAAATCCGGTGCCCTTTTTGACACTGTGCTTGGAACGTCTGTGAGTTTAAATCTTTTGTGGAACAGAACGTAAAAAAAAAAAAAAAACAGTTTATGCAATTAGGGTTCCAATATTAGAACTGATATTGCCCAAAAAGAATATTAGAATTGATTAAGGTGTATATGTTATATACAAAAGAAAAATCTCAAACAGATGTATAGGAAAATGATGAGGAAATAGTTAATGATCACCTGAAAATTCCGCTTTTGGACGGTGTGCCAAGTACCAAAATCTCGATAGTGTTAACCATAACATAATCGATGATTGCGTTTGGAATGTCAGTGTCCTTGATTACCACTTCATTGCATTTTATCTGTTTCAAACATGACAAGGAAGTTGTTACTGATATTCCGAAAAAGTCATCCTGGTATCTCGTCTCTCAGTCTTGGATGAGATACTAATTCCAAATTCTTTCTCGCCTACTGACCTATTCTCATTCCAGGTGAGTAAACACATCGGGTGCATGATTATGACGTAGGAGATAGAAATAGAAACTAATGAAGAAGCATAAATATAGTAGGAAAGGACTCACATTCTTTTTGGAGCAGAAGGAACGGAAAGAAAGAAAGAGCCCTTGGGTTTGTTGGGGGTCGGAGCCTTCAGGGGAGGATGTTTGATCAACATGGAGCAATGTGAGAGGCTGGCCTCTGGCGAGAAGATGATCAACTGCCCATTTGATTGCATGTTCACTTCCTTTGTCCTTGTCTATGGCCACCGCCACCGACTCCTCTCTCTTTTCTCCTTGCCCTCTAACAATCCTCGACATTACCTTTAGTTAATTTTTTTTCTCTCTTAATTTATTTCTATAAAAAATTAATTCATTCAAAGCTCTCCAATTAACAATTCACCAGCTGCTGACCTAGGTTTAAGAAACTCAGAAATTAAGCAATTAAGCTTCTTATTAAATTTAGAGATCAGTTTCTAGTATACTTAATTCGTGCTGGCATCAGTTGGCATTGCCTTGGAAGAAAAACATACATGCTCAAACTAATTAACTACATCTTCTAACATCCTTAATACGAATTAGTATCTTCTATTTAAAGTTGATTTTCTTGAATTTGTAGAACAAAGTCTCGTTGGTTAAATTTATTTTTACCGACTATCATGGCGACTTATGATTAATAAACATATATCAACTGTTGTATATGTGTTCAACTAACATGATGACCAGCAACTATAATCTCTTCTCATCCTTTAGGGACTGTTTTGAGTCGTTGTAACTATTGTCTTGTCTTGCCAAATTTTGTGACTTGCATAACAAGAAAATCTATAAGTTGGTAAGTTCAAAAATAGCTACTTTATTCGTTGCCATTGCATTTGCATGGTTCTAGAGTTTTTTTATTTTTTTTCATTTTTTTATTTAATTTTTTTATTTTTTTTCGGTAGCAAGTTCTAGAGTTCTTGATAGAACATATATATATATATTAACAAATTTTGCTTCAGAGAAAATACTTTCTTTTGTAATTAGATGTGGTATTTTTTTTGGGTTTTTATCACAAATGATCTTTGAAATTGACTCACTTATCAACATAGTTCCTGAAATTAAAAATCGATCAATAATGTAGTCTCTGAAAATGATTGTCACAAATCAATGTGATCATTTCGTCACAATTCTGTCAAAAATTATATTATTTGATGATGTGACAATCTTAACCTAGTAGTTTTTGAAGCAATCAAGAAGGGAGATCTTTTAGGTAGAAAAGGACCTTAACCAAGAAACTAATTGTTGGAACTAAATTTGCGTAGATCCGCGGACGGAGGCGAAATCCAGTTGAAATTGCCCATGATCCGCAGAGAGGGGAGAATGGGGTTGATTGTCAGGTGAGGTAGATTCCAGATTAGATAGCCTAGATATCTCCGGGAAGGGGAATCAAACCATGGGTGTAGTTCTAAGAAATAATGGTGTGATGAGCAACACATCGTGAACCATCATTGGCGAATAGCCTATGGAGGGGCGTTAAGGAGATGGGTTCTCCATAGACGTGCCTACGCATAGACGGTGGCGTGTATGAGAAAAAATATAGTAGTCTGATAAAGAAGATAAAGAGTCGTCCCTTGATACACTACTACAATATTAGCTTTAGTTGTCGGACGATGGTGGCGGTTAATAAGTCATTCTGACGGATAAAGATATCCGACACATAATTTATTTAGTGTCGGATAAAAGATAATTTCTGTCGGATTTTTCCTGGCGGATTTAACCGCCATTAAATTATTATAACCCTCAGTAATTGTGAATTCTTTTTTTTAATTTTTTTAACATATTCTGGCGGTTTTGAAGTTAATGGTAGCGGTTATAACCGACAGAAATTGATTTTTTTATTATTTTAGTATTCTGGCGGTTATTATTTTAAATTTCTGACGGATATAACCGACATAAATTAAATATTTTATTATTTTACGCCTAAAGCTTTGCAGTTTGTTGTTTATTCAGATATCTCTCTTCTTCATCTTCAATCTTCAATCTTCAATCTTCAATCATTTTCTTCTCTTCATTTCTTTTGCTTCCATACTTTTCATCTTCTATTTCTTTCTTCATCTTTTTCTTCCCTTCATCTCACAGTAAGTTTTTCATTTATTTTGCTTCCATACTTTTCATCTTCTATTTCTTTCTTCATCAAGTACTTTGTGACTTATTTTTATTTTCTGATTTGATTTTGCAAGTGCTTTATTTAGTTGGCTGACTACGTAAAGAATAGATCGACGACGGAATTCTTCAATAGTTCAGGTTTTATTACTGAACTTCTTGATGTTTAAATTGTTTGTTTAACACACAAGATTATTTATTTAGAGATTTTAATTTAATTAGTAAGATAAATTAGGAATATTTTTGTTCCATTAGTTTATTTTATTTACTTAAATTGTTATGAAGAAATTGAGATAAATATGATTTGTAAATATTTATGTTAAATTGACAATATTTAATATACCATAAATTGGTAATATTTTGGTAATATAGGTATATATTATGTTAATTAATTAAATATTTCACTCTAATTGCTACGAGGATATACAAAACTTAAATTTAATAAATAATCAAGAGTGTAGATAAACATATTTTTGTTAACCTTTTATTGTATTTTTAATTTGTTTTACTGTGATAGGTGTTGGAAATTAAATTGCAATTGTGATAGTTCGAGGTTGAAAGATAGGGATTGAAATTTCTATGTGGGAAAGAATTAAGGTATATATTTACTTAAATTGTTATGAAGAAATTGAGATAAATATTATTTGTAAATATTTATGTTAAATTGACAATATTTAATATACCATAAATTGGTAATATTTAGTAATATAGGTGTATATTATGTTAATTAATTTAATATTTCACTCTAATTGCTACGAGGATATACAAAACTTAAATTTAATAAATAATCAAGAGTGTAGATAAAGATATTATTGTTAACCTTTTATTGTTTTTTTTAATTTGTTTTACCATGATAGGTGTTGGAAATTAAATTGCAATTGTGATAGTTCGAGGTTGAAAGATAGGGATTGAAATTTCTAATAGTTATGCCTACATGATAGGGATTGAAAGATTGTAGGCATCTTAGTTTCAACGTAATATTTGCTCTTGTACAGTGGTAAAACATGGAAAAGAATTGGTTGACACTACCGCGAAATTTGGGAGCGTATACAGATGGAATTGATTTATTTTTGGATCAAGCAATTGCGAATGGTGCTAGCCCCGATAAGTTTAGATGTCCTTGCAAAAGATGTTGTAATCGATATACTTTTGTTAGAAAAACTATTGTCGAACATCTTGTGTTGTATGATAAGGATAAAGATTACAAAAATACTTCGTGGCGACATCATGGGGAACCTTTAATTGGAGAGCAAAATATGGGGATTGGAGAAGAAGGTGTTGGGCCGTCTACTGAAACAGGAGATCGGTTGACTGGTATTCATGATGTTCTTAATGATGTATTTGTCCAACCATTAACGGAAGAAGGTGCTGGGTTGTCTACTGAACCCCTTTCTGGGGAAGGGCGTTCGGAAGAGGTCGAGACTTTTTTTAAGTTGCTTGAAGAGGCAGATCAAGATTTGTGGCCAGATTGTAAGGAATTTAAAAAATTGGAGGCAGTTGTAAGATTGTATCAGATCAAGTGTTTAGCAAGAATGCCGGACGGGATCTTTACCACGTTACTCGAGTTAATTAAAAAAATGTTTCCTGATGGAGATTGTTTGCCTGAATCTTGTTATAAGGCAAAAAAACTTATAAATGACTTGGGTCTGACGTATGTAAAGATTGATGCGTGTCCCAATAATTGCATGATCTATTGGAAAGACACTGCAGAGTTGACTGCATGCTCAGTTTGTGGTGAATCAAGATATAAAAATGTCAATGAAGATGATGGCTCTAGAAAAAAAATCCCAGCTAAGGCTATGTGGTAATTTCCTTTAAAATCACGATTGCAGCGGTTGTATATGTCGAAGCATACGGCTGAGCATATGAGATGGCACGGAACTGAATGTCCTAAGGATGGGTTTATGAGACATCCTTCAGATTCTCCAGCATGGAAGCATTTGGATAATTTATATCCGGAGTTTGGATCAGAAATTCGAAATGTCCGATTAGGGTTGGCCAGTGATGGATTTAATCCTTTCGGAAAAATGAGGCAAGACTATAGCACATGGCTTGTGGTGCTTTTAGTTTACAATTTACCGCCCTGGATGTGTATGAAGCAACCGAATTTGTTGTTGTCTCTGTTAATACCAGGACCGCGCAGTCCCGGTAAAGAGATTGATGTGTACATGCATCCATTGATTGATGAGTTGAATGAGTTGTGGGAGGTGGGCACTCCTACTTATGATGCGTATTCCAACCAAACTTTTATGATGAAGGCTGCCGTCTTATGGACTATAAGTGATTTTCCGGCTTATGGAATGTTATCAGGATGGAGTACACATGGATATAAAGCCTGTCCACATTGCATGCATGATAAAGAATCTATTTACTTGCCGGCGAGTCGTAAGATTTCTTATTTGGGGCATCGACGCTTTCTTCCTGTTGATCATAGGTTTCGAAGGCAAACCACATCTTTTAATGATCGGCGAGAGCATTGTAGTGCACTAAGGCAGTGGACTGGTTTATAATGTCTTGAAGAACTTCCTACTTTGAGATTTACTTTTGGAAAGCCAAAGTAGAAAACGAATTGAGAGCAGTACAAGTAGTAAGAGTCAGTGGAAGAAGAAATCTATTTTTTATGAACTACCTTATTAGAGGCATCTGTTGATTAGACACAATCTTGATGTTATGCATATTGAAAAAAATATATGTGACAATGTAGTAGGAACATTGTTAGATATAGATAAAAAGTCCAAGGATGGATTGGCTGCACGTGCAGATCTTGAAATCTTGAACATAAGACATAGACAACATTCGCGTAGGGAAGGAAATAGAACATTTCGACCTCCAGCATTGTTCACGTTGAAAAGAGAAGAAAAAATTGCATTTTGTGAAGTGTTGTCTACTATTCGGGTTCTCGATAGATGTTCATCAAATTTGTCGCGATGTGTGCATGTGAATGAACGAAAAATACATGGATTGAAAAGCCACGATTGCCATGTTTTAATGCAGCAGTTACTCCCGCTTGCAGTACGTGTGGTTTTGCCTAAATCCGTTACTATGACATTATTAGAGTTAAGTGCCATTTTCAGACAATTGTGTAGCAAGAAGGAGTCCGAGGAAGGTTTCAAGCAATTGAATTCAAGAATTGCCTTGACATTATGTCAATTGGAGAAGATATTCTCGCCTGCATTTTTTGATGTCATGATGCACCTCCCAGTTCACTTGGCAGATGAAGCAGCTATTGCAGGGCCTGTTCTATATAGATGGATGTATCCAATTGAATGGTAATCAACAAATCTTTATAAAATTTGTTAATTTATAATGATAATTTTTATTAGCAATTATAATAATTTGTGTTTTGTATTATAATTATAGGTTTTTACAAACACTGAAGCGCTATGTTCGTAATAAGGGTCATCCTGAAGGTTCTATTGCTGAAGCTCATTTGGTGGATGAGTGTTTGTCCTTTTGTTCCATGTATCTTAGAGATGTTGAGTCTCGTCGCACTCGTAGAGGTCGAAATGAAGATGGTATTGGACGTGGAGTATCTGGTGGGTTATCAATTTTTTACTCTAAAGGATGTTATATGGGTTCAGGAGAAAATGTGGAGCTCGAGTTAAATGTTCTTGTCAGTGCCACAGATACATTCTAAATAATTGTGATGAGGTCAACCCATTTAGAAGGTAAGAACATTTAGTCATACGTCTTAATGTTTTATCAATTTTCTTTACTTTGAAAAATTAGTTAAGCATATTTGGACCTGATTGGCTAAGCAACATGAGGAATTCTTGAAAAATCAACATCATCGAGCAAGGCTAACTGTGCGACAAATCAAGGAGCTAAGCAAGAAGGAATTTCTGGAATGGTTCAAGCAACATGTGAGTTCATATAACAGTCACATTATTACTTTCTTTTTTTTTTTACATTTTAATTATGACGTGTTTATATTTGTCGTGTCAATTTTTATCCTTTTACTTATTACAGATTAATTCAAGATGTCATGCTAATGACATCTTGATATCTGAAGACTTGCGTTGGCTAGCCAATTATCCTAGTAGGGTTGTGACGAAATATAAAAGTCACATTATTCATGGGTTCAGATTTCGTACAAAATTTGTGGACGATAAGCATGAGAATCAAAATTGTGGTGTCTTTGTACCTGCAAATGTCCCTGGTGCAATTGGGCAAGTGAATTGTTATGGTAGAGTCATAGACATGTTTGAGGTTAGATATTGTGGCCCTATCGAAGCAGGAGACAGGGGTCGAGCTGTGATGTTGTTTAAATGCGAATGGGTTAATAGTGAAAGTCCAAGAGGTATGAAGACCGATCAATATGGATTTATTTTTTATAAACTTCAATCAATTGGGATTTAAAGAGGATCCTTTCATATTAGCTTCACAAGCATTGCAAGCATTTTATGTGGAGGACACAATTGAAAAAGATTGGCATGTTGTTGTTCGAACGCAGTCGAGAGATTTGTTTGACGTATTAAAGGATAATGATGCTCTTGATGATTATGCCATACCTGATTTGGATGATCATGTACTTGACAATGAAAATCTGCATACAAAGGTTGGCGTGGAAGAGACTCCTTTTCACGAAGTATTACCATTGCCTACCCAGTTTCCTGGTTTTGTTAATGCCGACAATGACCTAACAGAAGATGAAATGGAGTAGTTCTATTATTTACTTTATGTTTTTTAAGTATTAATTAGACTATATTTCAATTTGTGTGGAGGCTTTTATTTAAAATATTTTAGTTTGTGTGGTAAAATTTAAAATGGTATAATGGTAAAAAAAAAAAAAAAAACACATGATTTATTTTTTTTATATTTTGTGTGGTGACTTTTATTTAAAATATTTTAGTTTGTGTGATAAAATTTAAAATGTTATAATGGTAAAAAAAAAAAAAAAACACATGGTTTATTTTATATTTTTTTGGTGTGGTGACTTTTATTTAAAATATTTTATTTTGTGTGGTAAAATTTAAAATGTTATAATGGTAAAAAACAAAACAACATTTTTTTTTTTTGCCCTTTAACGTTCCTGTCGGATATAACCAACACAAACTGACCAAAATTTGAGCGGGAATTTTCCCGCTCGTTTGCTTTGAAAAAATTAATGAACCTGAGACACATATTAATTAGGCGGCGCTTTTCAGACAGGGTTGGCGGTTTTAATAGACTTACTATCGGTTAAGACCGACACTAATCTCGCAGCTACAACTACCCTTCTGAGATAATAATGTTGTATATGTTCTGATATAATAATGATCTTACTGACCGATATTAGTTTTTTGACGGTTTTAGATGGTTTCTGTCGGATATTACCGACACTAAACTGACACATTTTTAATATTTTAATTTACTGGCGGTTTTATTGAGGTTCTGTCGGTTATAACCGACAATATTTATTTCACTCAACCACCTTTTCTACGTCAGCTGTTCCTCTTCACCTTCTCATTTTCACTTTCATTTTTCACCTTCTCATTTTCACTCATCTTCTGCACCTTCCCGTTTTTACCATTTTCACTTTCACTTTCATTTTTCACCATGGAGGAACAAAATGAACGTAGGACCCGAGGAGCTGCTATTCCGAAGTGGAAAGGGAAACAAGCTTGTCTATTCCGAAGTGGAAAGGGAAATGTGTAAGTGAAAATTCCTCTGAATTTTCGAAATTGGTAGCCTCGGAGGTTAAGGATCCAAGACATATTCCACTGATGAAGGATTGGCGCAGGGTTCTTGCAAATGATAAGGAACTTATGTAGGAAAGAATTAAGGTAAAAAATTTCGTTTTGTACTTTTTTTTTTTTTTCAAGAGTTAAGGTATATATTTTCGTTTTGGACCTTGTATTTTTCAAGGTATATATTCCAAATACTAACATGTTTTTTTTTTTATGAATATAGGGTAATATCTTGTTTCTTGATGAAGATCAAGATAGAATGCCAATTGTTCGCAACATGACTCTCCATGTTGCGGATCATGCATACAAGGAATATCGTAATTGGTTAAAAGCAGAGTATTACACCAAAAGGCAAGAGCATGAGCCCTCAGAACCTCCCCCTGGTGTGGATGGTGGTCAATGGGCCGAGATGTTAGCATATTGGGATAATCCTAAAACAAAGGTAAAAAATTAATGGTTTGATATTTGGTATTTGAATATGTTCTTATAAGGTTTTTTTTTTTTTTTAATTTTCAGGAGGTGGCAGAGAAAAACAAGTTTAATTGTGTGTCAAAAAAGATGAATTATACTACTGGTTCAAAAACGTTTGCTTGGGTTCGTGAGGAGCTTGTAAGTGTTGCTAAATTGTAATATTTGAAGTGTTTTATTTTTGTTTTTTTATTTATAATCGGGGGTTAATATGTATTTGTTGTTCTCTTTTAACATGTTTAAAGAAGAAAAAGCATGGGAAGGAACCACATCCCATCTCTTTTTTTCGAGCTACCCATACCCGGAAAGACGACACTTGGATTGATGAATCATCACAACAGAGAGGGGTAATTGATTTATAACTCTATTCAGATTATGACTATGTGTATCTAATTTTTATTTATCTTTGGATTGTTGAATCTGTGTTGTGAAACTTGATGAAATATTATATTTCAAGAATCTGTATTTTTTTTCTCTTAGTAATTTTTATTATTTTGTTTATATATTATACTGCAAGATATCTATGTAGAGTCAAGTTCAGTCAATGGTCGATTCCGGAGAAGAGGACACCTCTGAGGTTAGAACACAGATATATGTTGAGCAAATGGGGGCTGAGACTAGAAATAGAGTTCGAGGTTATGGTCATGGGGTGATACCGGATATGGTGTCATATGCAAGTTCTTCAGGTGCTAGAGCTTCCAGGAAATCATCCAGGGGTGCATTGGCCAAGTTGGTAGCTGAGAACAACGTATTGAGGAGGAGGGAGGAAGAAGCCTCTAGGTAGTTGGCGACGGTAACGGTTGAACTTTAGCAATCAAAGAACTCGCAAAACCAAGTGAACCAGCAACAACAGGCAATGAACCAGCATCTCATGATGCAGCAACATCAATTATTTATGTTGCTAATTCCACAACATCTGCAGCGGCCACCACTTAGCCATCAGGAATCACAACATTCGACTCCCAATCAGCCACCTGCGTCTGCCTATCCCATGCAACATATGTCTTTTCAGTTGCAGTATCCAATGCCAGTATATCGACCTCAGATGGTTTCTCCTGGTGATCACTCACATATTTCTCCTGGTGTTTTTAATGCTGGATTATCCCCAGGTTTGCTTTCTGGAATGTTGTCGGGTAGCTTTGATGACGATGTGCTGAGGTAACTGGGAGCACATGCAGGATTGGCAGAAGGCGCCGGAGGACATGGAGGAGTGGCAGAAGGCGCAGGAGGACATGGAGGGTCGGTGGAAGGCACGGGTTCGGTTGAATAGCTTGTTGATTTTCATGGCGGCTATATCTGATGTCTTATTTATATTTTTTGTTAAGTTATGTATTATGGCTGCTGCAGATGACAGTATTGTAGGTTAATTTATATTTAACGTTAACTTTATGTGTTATGACAGATTCAAAAGACATTATTCTAGTAAGTTAATTTATATTTGAATGCATGTTATGTTTGTTATAAGCTTTATTCACTCATTGATATTTTTTTATTCAGTCTCTAAAATAAAAAAGTAAAAAAGAAGTTTCATTTTTTTTTAATTACTAAAATTTTTTTTTATTCAGTTTGTAAAATAAAAAAGGAATTATTTGTTTTTAATTACTTATATTTTCCTGTTGGTTAGGACCGACGGAAAATAGTTCAATTAATTTTTTAAAATATTATTATGTCGGTTAGGAATGACATAAAGATGATCATATCCGATAGTATTTTGTAATTTCTGGCGGTGAGGACCGACAGAAATTGGATAATATCTGAGAGTATTTCATGTTTATTGTCGCATATAGCTGACATAATTTCTGTCTGTTTTAGGGCCTTAGCCGACAGAAAAGTCATTTCCCGACGCCAGCAATTTTATCGGTTAATATATCCGTCACTGCATCAACTTTCTGTCGGATTTGACTCACTTTTCGACAGAAATATATGTTTCTTGTCGGTTATTATAGCGACACTAATAATCTATTATTTGTGGCCTATCGCCTGGTGGCTAGGCGGGAGCCTAGGCGGACTAGGCGGATTTGAATAAATATTTATAAATTAAAGAAATTTACTTTATAATATATAAATAACATTGAGTAATATGTGATTTTTGGAAAAGAATAATATTATATAAAGTGAGGAATTGAAGTATATATAACATGGCTTTGTTTTAAAAGGAAAACAGAGATACCCAAACAGTATGTATAATATAATAGTGACAAGGTAAAAAATGTGAAGTTTTCAAAAAGGGTAATGCTAAGGATACTAAATTTGTAGATAAAATTTTGAAAACTAAAGGACATGTAAGTTGATGATTGGTTTATTACTTAAACGTTGATAAACGTGTTTATTCCTATTGGTGACATATCATTTCGTTTGCAAATTTAGTCTCCCTAGCATTACCTTTTCAAAATATTAAAAAAAATCTTTCTTATTTAGAGTTTTCAAGTAAAACAATTTAAGTTGTAAAGATAAAATAATAATTCAAAACATAGTATTTGTTGTAGGCATAATTTACTTGAACAATTATGGAGGCCATAGAGAGAGGGATGCGCCAATAGTAGAGAGAAAGAGAGAGATGTGTAATTGTGAGGTGTATTCTATTTCATCCTATTATGCCTTTATTTATAGTAGTATGGAAGGTTAATTCCTTACCCTAATAGGATTACAACTCTAATAGGATAATAACTAGTCTAAGAGATATGGTAGAATCCCATAAGGATATCCTAGATATGTTAGGATTTACACAATCACATTCCCAATCTAATAGGACTGCAGCACTCCCCCTTGAGTGTGTAAATACTCAAACAAATGGCGCATCAGGTCTTCAGGGATGAAGTAAGTACAGTTGATGAAGTCGTCGGCACAATGATCGAATGCAAGTCTCAAAACAACGGAAGAATGCATAAAAGGTAAAACCCAAGGTGGGAGGAAAACCCATAGGCTAAGGAGAAAAGTGAGAAGTTGCATTAAGTCAAAACTATACGTCTTATGGACAAAAGTAGAAGATCTCACAAGGGTATGATCAGCCTAGGATGGGTGCCTCGTCAAAACCTAGTAAGGTAGCAAAAACCCAGTGGGAAAAATGCTCATAATCGTAAGGAAAAAGAGTACATTAAGCTAAAGCGAGTATACTTCTGGATACTCCCCCTGAGTTTGACAAAACTTCCAAATGAGAACTACAAGCATCGCATATGAATAGTTAGGCATACCAATTCCTCGAACAAGCTTCTGGAAGGTTGACTTCGGCAGTGACGTCGTGTAAAGGTCGGCAAGGTTGTTTGGAATCGGCTTGCATGACTTCAATCTCCTAATGCTTTGCTGATATAGATATAGACGCAATATGTCTTGGTGTTGACTTCGTTGATGTATCATGTCTTGGTTAGGTTGATACATGCGGCATAATCTTCATGGATCGTCATCGGGGCTTACTCTTTCCTTGATACACTATTTCCCTTGTCCTCTTGTCCTACACAAAGAATTCAGATTCATCACATATAAACTAGCTCTTATTGTCAGCACAAAGTTGTTTCACAGATAATAAACTCCTAGCAATATGAGGAACATGTAATACTTTGTTGAGAATAAGAGAATGGTTATTGGTTTGTAAAGTAGTTGAACCAATGTTATGTATTGATAAACCTATACCATTTCCAATGGTTATTTTATCAGAACCCTCAAAAGGTGTAACTTGAGTCAAAGCATTGATGTCAGTAGTCATATAATGAGATGCACCTGAATCAACAATCCAAGTATCATGAGGAATGAACTGTGTAGTCTGTTGAGCATTCATAACAGACAATGATGGTGGTGGTGGTTGACCTTGAAATGAATAATTGCTTCTCTGATAACAATCAAGAGCTGGATGTCCTTTTTTTTCCATAGATTTGGCAATCAACAACAAAGCCTGAATTAGAAGAGTTATTGTTCCTATGATAACAATTAACTGCAGTGTGCCCTTTTTTTGTTACATATTTGACACTCTATCACAACATGAGTCCTGGTATTAGTATTACCAGACTAAGAATTATTACCATTTTGTCTTGAATTGCTTAAGCCATATCCTCTTCCCTTGAAGCTATTGTTGTTTATGTAATTATTTCCCCTGTATTGATTTCCATTTGATCCTCGAGCCCTAAACTGAATTTCCCCATTAGACTATGCACCTGAATTATTTTGATCACTAGGATTGCCAATAAAACCATATCCATAGGATTCACCTGGGAACAAAGTAGGTGGTGGTGGTGGATAACATGGTTGGGATGAAGCGGGATAGAATGGCTGTTGAAAATTTGGTGGTGGCAGTAATTGTTGAAAGAATTATCTTGAATTTGAGGAGTAGTACCATAAGGCACAGCAGTGATTGTCTCCACAGTACTACCAGAAATATGAGTGTGAGCCTAAGCATTTGAGGAAGATGCAGAACTAGAACTAGCATTAGAACCTTGAACATACATTGTAGATAAGCTCTGAGATAATACATTAATCTCCCATTCAATTTCACTTTCTGCACCCAATAATTGTGCTTGAAACTTTTTCAAGGTAATTGATGACTCCCTAGCCAATATAACCGTGTGAATGACACCATACTCCTTAGGTAAACCAGCAAGACCATAAATCATTATATCATTATCAGACACAGTGCATGAGTTAGTTGTTCCTTAATACTTTTCAACTTCAAAAGATACTTATCAATTGTATCAATTCCTCTCTGAATCGTGTGCAACTTTGTTTTGAGATGATTGACCCTAGACTTAGAAACAGATGCATATCTGTCAACAAGATTGGTCCATGCTTCATAAGCAGTTAGTTGTACAACCAAGACCATACTCCATTGCCCCATCAGTTAAGGTAACAAGTAATAAACTCAGTAGTGTCATATCTGTAGATTCCCAATCCATAAAAGCCACAGTAATCTCCTTTGTAATCCCAGCTTCCGCACTAACAACATACTTTGATGGACACACAGTTGTACCATAGAAATTAACAATTTGTACCCCTCTTAAAATAGATTGAAATTGAAATGCCTATTTCGCGAAATTATCATCTCTTAGCTTTATGGTAAGCATACCCAAAACTCCATCAACTTTAAAGTTTGAAGTACTCATGATTATCTTCAAAAAGCCAACAACTAATCACCAAATCGAATTATACCCAGAAATTGACACTCTAATTTGAAATAACCAAGGAAGAATGACACTTTCCTTAACAAACAGTTTCTTGACTTAGAAAGAGTGACACTTTCTTGAAAGATTAACACTTTCTTGAATTCGTGAAAGAATAACACTTTCAAAAGAAAGATACTAACAATCCCAGCAGATATGAATTAACATATACAGATTAACAGAAACATCCCAAATCATGAAAAACAACCCAAATCAAGAATTTGTAGAAATCAGCCATATGCTTCGAATTCAAGAAACTAATGAAGAGCTAAGAACAGTAACACTTGAAAGAATAGCATAATCCATGGACAACTCAGAAATCTTCCCATGAATTCCGAAGTTCCCATCAACATCATCAGAAATCGCAAAAAGAACAACTCTGATGAATCGCAGCAACTACAACACCAATACAAATCACTGAAGCATCAATAGCAGCGGAACAAGTCAGGATCGGAATCGGTGATGAACCATTTCTAGCGATGATACCACATTTATGGAAATCAAAGGAAAAAACTTATGAGAAATCTCAAAGAAGTATAGAGAGAAGAAAGAAAGAGAAAGATATTGTATTGAATACTTTGAGAGAAGTTACAAGATGAATGGCAACACTACTACAATATTAGCTTTAGGTGTCGGATGATGGTGGCGGTTTAATAAGCCATTATGTCGGATAAAAGATATCCGACACATCATTCAGTTAGTATCGGATAACAATGAAATCATGTCGGTTATATCCGACATAAATTTCTGGCGAATATTTAGTGTCAGTTATATCCGCCATAAAATTATTATAACCGCCAGTATTTTTGAATTCTTTTTTTTTATAAATATTTTTAATATATTCCGGTGGTTTTTTAAGTTAATTGTGGCAGTTATAACCGACATAAATTCACTATTTTATTAGTTTAGTTTCTGGAGGTTATTATTTTAGTATTCTGACGGTTATAACCGACAGAAATTGACTATTTTATTATTTTAAAATATTATATTGATTAAAAATAAATAAACATATGGTTTAAATATATTTTTAGGGGGGGAATTTAAAATCGTGACAAAATTT
Organism: Heteromeles arbutifolia; assembly: GCA_024362995.1. NCBI lineage: Eukaryota > Viridiplantae > Streptophyta > Magnoliopsida > Rosales > Rosaceae > Heteromeles > Heteromeles arbutifolia. Next base: position 25,430,981 of record JANCRC010000012.1, read on the forward strand.
TGGGAGGGAATTTTGCCGCCATTTTTTTCCTGTCGATTATAACTGCCAGTAATGAAAATTTTTTGTCGGTTTTTATTTTAAAAAATGTTACTGTCCGTTTTAACCAACAGTAATAAAAATTTTCCAAAATAAAACCCCTCCATCTCTTCCTTGCGCCGATGCCTTCTCCGTTCCCCCTTCCTTCAATGAAATCATTTCAGCTTTTTACATTTTCTCTCTCTCATTTCACTCTCTCTCTCTCTCTAAACCTTTGTCTCAATCTTTCTCTGTGAGTTCATAGTGTTCACCAACGGTGATTCTTCAATTTTGTTAATATGTTATCGATAGCCATCGATTCTTCCTGGGTTTTCTATTACTGAATCTTTCGCTTAATTTTTCTTTTGGGGGAGCTTTTCGTTGGAATCTTCGTCTAGGGTTTCATCTGGGTTGCATTCGTAGTTGTGTTCATCATGTTCATCGGTGTATGTGCTGCTTTCTCATCTGTTTCCGCTACTCTGATGGTTATGATGGTGTATGCTGATAAGGTTGAATCTGGTGAAATATCAGGTTCTATGTTCGAAACCTTGCAACATATTATCTTTGATTCTTGATTTCTTGAGCTGTTTCTTGTTAAAGAGATGAGATTTTCAGTATACATATATGTTACTATGAAAGTTAATTAGTAGTATTGAAACAATTAAAGCCCAAATTGCCAATGTGATAGAGGTCAGATGCCATTGTTTGAATGCCAATTGCCAAATCTGTGAATCTTGATTGAAGTTGTGAAGGCCGATGCCCATAGATTGATTACAGTTAGAATGTGTAAGTGGAGAATACTAGTTTTCTTGTTAATCTTGAAGTGATAAGTTTGTTGTGTATGCTTGTGAATTTGTAAGTGGAGAATACTAGTTTTTCTGCATTATATATTGAGAGCTATTGCTTTAATGTTAGGATGTTGACTAGGATGATGATTCAGCATAATTAGTTAGCTGTATTACTGATAGTGGGCGGGAAATAGTGGATTACTTAGCTTGGTGGTTAGTAGGTAGCTTAGCAGTTAAGAGAGTGGAGGGCTATATAAGGAAAACTGTAAGGAAGATGAAGGGTTGTTGTAAAAGTTGGTTGTTACAGATAATACATTGCTACTGCTATTACATTGAGTAAGACGTGAAGTGTGGGTCTTAACATTGGTATCGAGCCAGTGCCTTCGATCCTGGTTTATCCTTCCTCATGTATGACTCGATTGGCTTCCAGGAAAAATATGGAGTCTCAGGTGTCCACTCTCGAAAATTTGGTCGCTGAATTGCAGAAGGAGTTCAAAGAATCAAGAAGCGAATTCAAGGAATCGCGAGCCGAATTCAGAGCTACCCACAAATTGATCCTTCAGCAGCTGCATTTGTTGTCATCAAGGGGCAGTGGATCAATCGGATAATCATCAGATGCAACTCGTACGGATCCGATTCTGCAAATGGGTGCGAACGCCAATCTGGGTTCTAATCAAGGTCACCAAGAAGTCCCTCCAACCGCATTAAATCAACGGGCTCCATTCCTTAAGATGGATTTTCCAAGATTTGGTGATGGCGATGATCCGTTGGGATGGATTTACAAGGCTGATCATTATTTTGATTTCTTCAATATCGAGGATTTCAAGAAGGTGAAAATGGCATCCTTTCACCTCGAAGAAGAGCCTTTACAGTGGTTTCAATGGGTGAACTGCACTGCAAACTACCCCAAATGGGAGGATTTCACCAAAGCTCTATGTCAGGAGTTCGGTCCTTCAGAATTTGAGGATTCAACAGAGAGCTTGGTCAAGCTTCGCCAAACAGGTTCCTTGCGAGAATATATCATGGAGTTCAGAAGGTTAGCTAACAGGACTCGTGATATTACTTCTTCCCTCTTAAAGTCCTGCTTCATTGGCTGCTTGAAGGCTAAATTGAGACATGATGTCAAGATTCTGAAACCCCAAGATATGTTGGAAGCCACTGCATATGCACAACAATTGGATGCTAAGTTATCAAATTTAAAGGTCAAACCTTTCTCTCGATCTTTTGTTAATAATTCTATGAAAAATCCATTGCATGCAGTTAATATAGCACCACCAGCAGAAATTAGACCTAAGAATAATAATGTGCATGAAATGACTCCGGAGGAAGTAGAGTTTTGTAGGAAGAATGGTTTTTGCTTTCATTGCAAGGAAAAATATTACAGGGGTCATTTTTGTGAAAAGAAGCAGCTACTTTTTATTGATGTTCAGGATCCAGTTGAATTAGTAACTAAAGAGGAAGAAGAATTGGAGTCTGAAATAACTGCCTGTGCATTATTTGGTGCTCCTGCTCCTAAGTCCATTAAAACTATGAAAGTTGGGGGAATGATAAAAAACTGTTCAGTGGTTATGCTCATTGATTCAAGGAGTTCCCATAATTTCATTGATTTGTCCTTGGTTAAAAGAATTAGGGGACAATTGGATACTACCCATTCATTTAATGTGAAAATAGCTGATGGTGGAAACATTTCAACTCATGGCACTTTGGGGGCAGTACCACTAAAGATTCAAGATTATCATTGTGTAGCTGATTTGTATGCCATGTCATTGGGGGGTTGTGATATAGTTCTTGGGGTGCAGTGGATAAAGACTCTTGGTCCAGTTTTATGGGATTTTGACAAATTATACATGAAGTTCCAAAAAGGGAATACCACTTATTGCATTTCAAGCTCTGATTTCTCTGGGGATCAAGTTCAAGAGGTGACTGCTTTCTAAATGGAGAAGTTGCTGCAACAAGACACTTCATTGGGGGCAATTTTGTTCCAATGACAACCTGAAATAATTGAAGAGTCATCTGATTCACTATCATTGATTAAAAAACAAGAGCTACAAACACTTTTGACAGACTATGAAGGGGTATTCTCAACTCCTAAATCACTGCCACCTCACAGGTTGCATGACCATAAGATTCCCCTTTTGGAAGATAGCAAACCACCAAGCATGAGGCCTTACAGGTATGGTCTTCTCCAAAAAACTGAGATAGAAAAATGTGTGCAAGAATTGCTTGATTCTGGTTTTATTAGAGTAAGCAACAGCCCTTATTCATCTTCAGTTATTTTGGTTAAAAAGAAGGAAGGGACATGGCGAATGTGTATGGATTATAGAAGCCTCAATAGGATTACAATCATGGATAAATTTCCTATCTCATTAATAGATGAACTACTGTTTGGTGCTAAGTATTTCTCTAAATTAGATCTGCGATCAGGATACCACCAAATTAGAATGCACCCTTAAGACATTGAAAAGACTGCGTTTCGAACTCATGATGGTCACTACGAGTTTTTGGTTATGCCTTTTGGTTTAACTAATGCTCCAGCTACATTTCAATGTTTAATGAATGACATCTTCAAGCCTTACCTCAGAAAATTCATCTTGGTCTTTTTTGTTGATATTTTGGTCTATAGTAAGAGTTGGGAACTGCATTTGGAACACCTCCGGCTAGTGTTTGAGTTGCTGCAATCTCATACATTATATGTTAAACAATCTAAATGTGCTTTCGGACAAACTCAAGTGGAATATTTAGGCCATGTGGTGTCCAAGAAAGGAGTAGCAGCTGATCAATCAAAACTGAAAGCTATAGCCAATTGGCCTATTCCTACATCCGTGAAAGCTTTTAGGGGATTTTTGGGGCTTACAGGGTATTACAGGAAGTTCATACCCAACTTTGGGAAGATTGTTGATCCTTTGACAATCCTAACAAAAAAGAACAACTTCAAGTGAGATGAAGTAGCTACAATCACATTCAATGCACTCAAACAAGCTATGGTTTCTCCTCAAGTGTTGGCATTACCAGATTTTAGTCAAACATTTGTCCTTGAAAGTGATGCTTCAGGTTGTGGGATTGGTGCTGTGTTACAGCAAAATATCAGACCTATTGCCTTTACTAGTAAGGCATTGAGTATTAGAAATTGGTCATTATCTGTTTATGAGAGAGAAATGATGGCCATAATTCATGCAGTGAAGAAATGGCAATCCTATTTGGTAGGGAGACATTTCATTATTAAAACAGATCATTACAGCTTGAAGTTCTTCTTACAAAATCGAGCTAACACTCATTTTCAACAGAAGTGGGTCTCTAAGTTGCTTGGATTTGACTATGAGATACAATATAAGCAAGGGTGTGATAATCAAGTGGCTGATGCTCTATCTCGGATTCCACAAGATGCTTTGACAGTTACGGAGCTCCAATTGTCCAGTATGGAGTTTTCAACTATTTCTTATCTTTAGCTCAGTTGGATGGATGATTTGAGGCGACACAATAGGCAAGATCCTTGGATTATGGCTAAAACACAAGAAGTGCAACACATCACAGATTCCTCTACAATCAATCTTTTGAAATATACGGTTGACAATGGTTTCTTAAAGTACAAAGGCAGAATTGTACTTAATCCCACTAGTTCTTGGCGACAGATTGTATTTGCAGAAAATCATAGTACTTCTTCAGCTGGACATGCTGGCTTCTTAAAGACATATAAAAGGTTGTCTAGGTCCTTCTATTGGGTTGGTATGAAGAAATATATCGGAACCATGGTGGCAGAATGTCAAACTTGTCACCAACAAAAGTATGAAACTTTGGCTCCAGCCGGTTTACTTCAGCCATTGCCAATTCCTTCAAGGATATGGTCTGACATTTCAATGGATTTCATAGTGGCATTACCACCCTGCAAAGGAAAAACAGTTATATGGGTTTTCATTGATAGATTGTCCAAATACAGCCATTTTATTGCTTTGTCACATCCTTTCACTGCTGCATCAGTTGCAACTCTCTTTGTTGAGCATATCTTTAAGCTTCATGGTATGCCGACATCAATAACCAGTGATAGAGACCCTGTGTTTATAAATGCTTTTGGAAAGAATTCTTTGCACTCCAGGGTTCTTCTTTATGTCTCAGTTCAGGATATTATCCATAAACGGATGGTCAAACAGAAGTTGTTAACCGGTGTGTGGAGACATATTTGAGGTGTTTTTGCAGCCTTCAACCTAAAAAGTGGTCTATGTGGCTGCCTTGGGTAGAATGGAGCTACAATACAGCTTACCATACTACTACAAAATTGTCCCCATATGAAGTAGTTTATGGTCAACCTCCTCCATCACTGCCTGTATATGAAGCTGGTACTACCAAGTTGGAACTCGTTGATCGAAGCCTGATAGAAATGAACAAAATGTTGTCTTTATTAAAAACCAATTTGGAAGCTGCCCATGTTCGGATGCAAGTTCAGGCTAACAAGCATCGCACTAAAAGAGTTTTTCAGGTTGGTGATTTGGTGTACCTTTGCTTAGTTCCTTATCAACAGATGTCGTTGGCTTCCGAGCCCTTTCACAAGCTCCAACCACGATTTTATGGTCCCTATGAAATCTTGGCAAAGATTGGTCCAGTAACTTACAAATTGAAGCTTCCAGCCACATCCAAATTACATTCAGCGTTCCATGTTTCTTCTCTGAAAAAACATTTGGGTGCAACATTTACACCTACATCTCCTCTACCAGTTATTACTGATGCTGGTATTATTCAGGATGTACCATTGGCAATTTTGGACAAGAGGATGATTAAGAAGGGCACTACTGCAATCACTGAAGTTCTGATTCATTGGCAGAATCATTCAGCAGAAGAAGCTACTTGGGAGGCCTATGGCGAATTGAAGAATCGATTTCCTGAAGTAGTTCACATGTAATATTGCAGGTTAACAGTTGTACACTTTCATTTTAAGTCTTGTTGTACAAGACTCATTTGAAGGGGGGGTATTGTTAGGATGCTAACTAGGATGATGATTCAGCATAATTAGTTAGCTGTATTACTGATAGTGTGCGGGAAAGAGTGGATTAGTTAGCTTGGTGGTTAGTAGGTAGCTTAGCAGTTAAGAGAGTGGAGGGCTATATAAGGAAAACTGTAAGGAAGATGAGGGGTTGTTGTAAAAGTTGGTTGTTACAGATAATACATTGCTACTGCTATTACATTGAGTAAGACGTGAAGTGTGGGTCTTAACATTTAAACCTTAAAATTTTTAAGTTTTGACATTTTTTGTGAACTGTATTGAGAGCTATTGCTATTTTGTGCAGGCGACGAGTATTCTCGGATGATGGCCGAACTAGAATCTTTGGAGGCTTTAAAGGAAGAAAAGGGTGTATAAATGTAAATATTGAGTTGTATCAGCAATTCTTTCATTTGTTAAACCTTGTTGTACCATGTATGCATAGGTCACTGTAGCCTTCAGTTTTCGACCCCTAGGATGATTCGTTGCAGCTGAAACCTAGGGTCTGTAATTTTTTCGTTTTTTTTTAATTGTATCGCCGCTCTAATTGCCCTTGCAATTTCAGGGGTTATTGTAATTGGAAGTTTGTATCGACATTCACTAATGAATTGGGGTCTGCAAGTTCTTCCTTGGATTCTCAGAATCAAACTGGTGCAGGACAAGTTCTAATTCTGCTGGTATTGACTCATCGACTGGTGGAAGAAGTCGTGTTCCTCTTGGTTCAAATAAATCAACACAACTTTCTGGTTTTCAACCCTAACAACCTCAACAACAAGCATTCTATCCTTTGGCACCTGCTAATGATTTTGGATCTGGTTTTGTGGGAAAGAAATGATTCAAAAAGTAGTTTATATTTTTTTTTATTATTAATATATTTTCTATCGGTTTTATCCGACAGAGAATGCTATTATTTATTCATTATTAATAAATTTTCTGTCGGTTTTATCCGACAAAGAATATATTTTCTGTCGATTATATCCGATACAATTTCTGTCAATTTTAGAGTATTTTCAGTCGGAAAATTCATTTCCTGATGCTGGCAATTCTGTCGCTTTTTATATACGCCACTGCATCCATTGTCTGTCGGATTTTGCTTAATATCCGACAGTAATATACGTTTCTTGTCGGTTATCATAGCGACACTAATACATGGTTTTGTAGTAGTGCAAATGCCTTACAAGTTTGCTTTTGTAGTTAAACTAACTATAACATAATTACAATACTACCCTTCTTACATTCCACCAGTTTTTAACAAACTCAATCCATATAACCAACTTATAGCAACCAAATGTTTTATCTATTGCCACATGTACATTATGGTTATTAAGGATAAGGATGAGGCGCGAGTGAGGCTACTGAGGCTTGAGTCTTTTAGAGAGACTATGAGAGTGAGATTGCGTAAGGGACAAAAGTAACAAAACGAAGAAGGAAAAAATGGAAATGGAAGGAAGTAGGGTCATGAGGTTGTTAAAACGAGTCCAAATATTCTGCACCCAAAAACTCATGTGGCCTCTCTGTGCCTTTGATTTTATTGAGCATGTCAAAAGTCACATCCAATCAAATCAAGCTTCAAATCCCGAGTCCCAAGACATGCTCAATAAAATCAAAGGCACAGAAATGCCACAGGGGTTTTTGGGTGCATAAAACTCTCTCTGTTAAAACCACGTCGTATTGATTAAGGGTAAAAACGATATTTACGGTTCAGTTTCCGAACTATGAAAACCGAAACCGAACCAATCCATTTTGGTTCGTTTCGGTTTTTTTTGTTTCGGTTCGATTTATTTTTTTATTCAATTTTCTGGTTTCGGTTCAGTTTTTAGTTTATAGTTTTTTTTTTTTTTTTTTTCGGTTTTCGGTTTTTCGAACTCATCCCTAACAAGAATCACTTACCTCATCTTGACCTCCTTCACCTTCAGCCTCACTTTTGGCTCCTATCGATTCATTTTTTTACAAATCAACCTCTACACTGTCCGAAGCCTGTAACAATCAATACCAAAATATTAAACATAAAAGCTTTGGTAATTGACACACATACACTGATATTGTGATACACAAGAGATGTGACTCAATTGTTGCCCATTTTCAGTTGCTGCCACACAGACACACATATACATTAATAAAAAAAAAAACACACATACACAGACACACACACTGATACATAAGAGTTTTACACCCCTGATACACTTATACACACACAGAGACTGAGATACATTATATACACTGATACAATTACAAACACATTGATATGCATATTTCCACATTTCCACAGATACAAACACACACACGACCAGCTCTGCCTCTTCCTTACAGATTAAAGGCGTCAAAATAAATTTGGCAACCCATGTATTAAATTTCCTTGTAAGAGAGCAACTTGAGTGAAATTTGACTACCACAAAATAAAAATAATTGCACGGTTTAACTAAGAAGCATTACAGTCAGTACAAAATCATGCATTTGTTAGAATCACGAATCCTCTACTAGGAATCAACCTAAATTAGCTGCTGAGCTAGTAGCTATGGCAGTGAAGCAAGGAAGAAGATGAAGTTGGAAAATGAGGAATATAATATTGTTTTCGACCGTTACAACCATTTTGGAGCATGATATACCCCTTTTACCTGCATTCCAATGTGTGAATACCAGCTGGACAATTCTCAACAAACTAATTTAAAGGTTCCCTACAACTTTTAACCCATTATAAACCCCAAACTTCTAAACCATTACAATTTTGTCCTAAATGACTTACAATTTAGTCCAATTACAAAAACGACTATTCTTCCTTGTGATCGAAGCAATCACAATGCTCAGTTCAGAACAATACTCGCTCCTTAAGAGAACCTTGTCCACAAGGTTTAGAGAAGAAATTCAGGAAACTTGGCTTGGAAGTCATCAAAATCCTCCCAGGTGGCATCATTGCTCTCTTGATCTTGCAATTACACCAGCACTTGAACTTCTGCAGAATTCCCTTTCTTGTACTTCCTTCTTGCTATGGCTGCCTGAGGGATGTTGTGAACCAATCCATCTTCCATTACTAGAGGCAGTGCAGCTTGTGGGACAATATTGGAACCCAATTGCTTTTTCAGACAGCCAACATGGAACACTGGGTGGATTTTTGTACCCTGAATTGAGCTTGTACGCTACAACTCTTATCCTTGAACTTATCTCATAAGGTCCATGGTACCTTGGTTGTAGCGTGTGGTAGCTATGAGGAGCTAGAGATTACAATTGATAAGGGACTAGTTTCAGATATACAATGTCTCTTACATCAAATTGCCTTTCCGTTATTTTCTTATCACCTTGTAACTTCACTCTATTCTAAGCAACCTGCAAGTTGGTTTTAAGTACAAACATCACCTTATCTCTGTCTAGCAAACTTTACTCCACAGACTCCACTCTTGCAGTGCCCAATTCATAAGAAATTACATAGGGAGAAGGGTAACCATACACCATTTCGAATGGAGTGAATTTTGATGAAGTGTGGTGGTAGGTGTTGAAGCACTACTCAGCCCAAGCAAACCATTGAACCCATTTCCTTGGTTGCCCTCCTACAAAGCACGTGAGATAGGTTTCAAGACACGTATTCATTACTTCTGTTTGCCCATCACTCTGTGGATGGTACCCAGAGCTTATACATAACTTGGAGTTTTGTAATTTAAAAAGCTCTCTCCAAAATGCACTGATAAAAATGGGATCCCTATCACTGACAATTGAAATAGGCATGCCATGCAACTTGAACACGTTGTCTAAAAAATCTGTGCCACTGTGGATGCAATATATGGATGAGCCAAAGCTACAAAATGTGCATATTTAGATAATCAGTGAACCACCACTAATATCACAGACTTCCCTCTACAAGTAGGCAATCCTGTTTTGAAATCTTGACTAATATTAATTCATACCTTTGGAGGAATAGGTAATGGCTGCAGCAGTACAGGTGGTGAAATACTTTCAATCTCATTCTATTGGCAAACCAAACATGACATTCAACAACAAAGTGCTTGATATCAGTTTTCATTCCTTGCCTATAAAAGCTTCTCTTGATCCATTGATATGTCTTCTTAACTCCCTAATGACAAGCAGATTAAGTAGAGTGATGTTCTTCCAAGATTTTCTTTCTCCATTCTGAGGAAGGGCTCCGTACTACCTTTTTGTTGTAACACAAGAATCCATTGTCAATGGAGTATTTTCCCAGTGAGAACTGCCTATGCCATTTTGTGCAGAATTGATCACTTATCTTTTCTTTTCTGAAATCCATTCATCTTGTTCATTGTACCTCCTTAAATCATCTATCCAGCCAAAATAAGGATATAATATGGCAGTGTACTCCTTAGAAAGATCAAGGTTTTGAAAGGGTGATTCTTGGAGCTGTGGTGTACCTTGTAGTCTAGATAAAGCATCTGCAACCACATTTTGAGATCCATTTTTGTATTGGATTTCATAATCATACCCCCATCAACTTAGACACCCACTTCTGTTGGAATGAAGTATTGGCTTTCCGGTGCAAAAAATACTTGAGCCTGTTATGATCAGTCTTGATAATGAAATGCCTGCCTTGAAGATACTTCTGCCACAACCTGAAGTATCACATTCAAGTTCAAATGGTTTACCCCCTTGTTGAAGCACAACACTAATACCACAACCTGAAGTATCACATTCAAGTTAAAATGGTTTTCAAAAATCTAGAAAGTCGAGCACTAGAAGAGAAACCATAGTGGGCTTGAGTGTTTGAAAGGCTTGTGTAACTTCTGTACTCCACTAAAACCTATCTTTCTTTATCATTTGGTATAGGGACTGACAAATTTTGCCATATCCTCGCACAAATTTTCTATAGTAGCCAGTGTGTCCTAAAAATCCTCTCAACTCCTTTACATTCTTTGAGCAGACCACTCTTGTATTGCTTGAAGCTTAAAGGGATCAACTGCTACTCCCTCCTGAGACACAATGTGCCCTAGGTACTCCGTAGTTCTCTGCCCAAATTAACACTTCGGACTTTTTGACGTAGAGTTGATTCTCCTTTAGAATTTCAAACACAACTTGCAAATGAGATAAAAGTTCTTCCCATAACTTATTGTAAATCAAGATATCATCAAAGAAATCCAGCACAAGTTTTCTCAAGTATGGTTTAAACATGTCATTCATCAGACTTTGGAATGTTGCAGGAGCATTTGTGAGGCCAAATGGCATTACTAGGAACTCAAAATGCCCTTCATGAGTCCTAAAAGTAGTCTTTTCCACATCTTCATGCTGCATTAAAATTTGGTGATATCCAAACCTCAATCTAGCTTAGAGAGGTAAATTGCTCTAAATAATTCATCCAAGACGTCATCTATGAGAGGAATGGGCTACTTGTCCTTAGTGAGTGTATTGAGTTCCTTGTAATCTATGCACATCCTCCAAACGCCCTCTTTCTTCCTTATTAAAGGAATATGAAGGGAAAATGGACTGTGACTTTGCCTCATAAACCCTGCAACAAATCACTCTTAGACTGCTTTTTCTATCTCTGTTTTCTATAAGGGACCATAATAATATGGCCTAATATTGGGAGGTTTGGCATCCTGTAACAATGGAATATGGTGGCCATGCTCTGTGTATAGAGGTAGCTTGGTAGGCAATACAAAAATCTCCAAGTAAATTGTGAAGGTCTTGGAGTTGTACTGAATTCAAATCACATGCCTCAAACTTCTTGTGCTCCATTGAATACAAGAATAATCCTAAATTGGAATTGAAGATTTTCTTTTCTAGGTGTTGAAGAGACACTTCCGGAATCATTGGCTCAGTGGAAACACTATGAGACAATTTATAGGTTTGATGAATCCTAGTGAACTTCATTGTGAGTAGCTGAAAGTCCCACAACACATGACTCACTGTGCTTCATGTGTTGGAGCTCAGGTTGTCCTGCAATTATTTCTTCCTCAAGGCCATCAGACTCCACAACATCTAGCATCAACAATCGTTTAAGATTACATTTATATCCTCTAACCCATTTATCAGAACAAAACCAACATTCACCCCTCACATTTCTTCCTCACGTGAGAGTTTCTTAATAGGCAAGTTACCAATTCTAGGCACAATGTGAGTAGTCGGTGCAGCTATAGTATTATGAGGTCTAGCTACTGTAGTTGGTCTAGTGAATGGGGGTTTAAAATCAGAGAGTTTAGCATCAAGTTGTACTGCAATAACAATAGCCTCATGCACATTTGCAGGTTTCAAAAGCTTCACATCATACTTTATTTCCTTATTAAGACCTCGCAGAATGCCAACTTTTCAATAAAATTGGTCCAATCTCAGCGGTTGGAAAATGAGGAATATAATATTGTTCTCAAATGTAACTGCTACAACAATTTTGGAGCAAGATATACTCTTTTTTGCACGCATTCTAGCGTGTGAATGCCAGCTGGACAATTCTTAACTAACTAATTAAAAGGTTTCCCACAGCTTTTAACCCATTACAATAAAACCCCAAACTTCTAAACCATTACAATTTAGTCCAATTACAAAAACAACTGTATATCCTTGTGATCGAGGTAATCACAATGCTCAGTTCATAATAGCATTGCACACTGACACACACACACACACACACACTGATACGCATATTTCCATATTTCCAAAGATAATTAGTAGGACCATTTTCTAATTTTAATTTTTTAAGGTTCACAGAAAATCCAATTTATAATTTTCTAATATTAAATTTTAGGACCAATTTGAACAAAGCAAAAAAAAACCCCAATTTCTAATTTTCTAGGGTTCGCCAGAAAAACTCAACTTGAACAAAGCAACTAGGAGAGGATTTGAGAGAACGACACGATGGTGTGGTGGAAGACGGGTTGAGAACGAGTCTGAGATAGTTTAGAGAGGGTTTGAGAGACATTGGTGACTAGGGTTACTGGGGGAGAGAGATCAGTATCACTTTTCTTTTCTGTTTGCACCTTTGTCTTGACACCGAAAAACACTATTCAGCGACTACGATTTCATCATGGATACATTAATTGAATAAGCCATAGAAGAAAATTCATCCAAAAAGATAAGACACTCACATTTTATACTATGATGAGCTAGAGCGTGAATGCAGATTAAATAGCTCTCAGACCTTAAGCTCAAATATAATTTGTGCAAGCGCATGAAGCTCTGATACTAACTTCTCTAAAATTAAAAAGTAGTTTTTCGATTGATAACTTCATACCATTAATGTGTATAATTGTGGGAGATTAGTTTGAAGCAAATTCATCACTATAAAACTAACTTTTGCCACAAAATTAGATTGCAATTTTGGGACGTTCTTTTGAGCATGACTTAATCTTACAATATATTGCTCTCTGTTTACTCTGTATATGCAGGTCACATACTTCAAATGTGGTGGAGTGTCGCTTGGGGTCGGCCTGGAACATCGAGTGGCAGATGGGTGTTCAGGTCTCCACTTTGTAAATACATGGTCTGATATCACCCGCGGACTTGACCTTACAATCCCACCATTCATCGACAGGACATTACTTCATGCCCGAGACCCACCTCGGCCAATCCATTTTTAGATTGATGCGGGAGCAGCTTAGCGTCTTGAAAGCCAAGTCTAAGGAAGCAGGGAGCACAATCAACTATAGCACATATGAGATGTTGGCAGGCCATGTTTGGAGGTGTGCATCAAAGGCACGTAATCTTCCCAATGATCAAGTGACCAAACTGCATATTACGGTTGATGGACGGTCCAGACTGCAACTCCCACTCCCACTTGGTTTCTTTGGCAATTTGACTTTCGCAAGTGCACCATTTGCTACAGCGGGCGATCTCAAATCAAAACCAACATGGTATGCTGCAAACCGTATACATGATGTTGTGGTGCGCATGAAGAACGATTACCTTAGGTCAGCTCTTGACTATCTTGAGGTTCAGCCAGATTTGTAGGCCCTTGTTCGCGGAGCTCATACTTTTCGGTGCCCAAAACTTGGGATAATTAGTTGGGGGAGGCTGCCGATATATGATGCAGATTTTGGTTGGGGTCGACCTATGTTCATGGGACCTGGTGGAATTGGATACGAGGGTTTGGCGTTTGTGTTACCAAGTCCAACAAGTGATGGGAGTTTATCAGTGGCCATTTCCCTGCAGTCTGACCATATGAAATCATGTGCCAAGTTGTTGTATGACATATGAGGAAATCAAATGCGTGAAAAGTTTGTTCATCAGCCTAAAAATAAAACGTGTCTTCGGTGGTAATTAATATCTCTTGTGGCGAACTTCTTGTCTGAGTTGTCTTCATTTTCTCTTGAAATAAAAGATGAGAACATTAGAATTCCCCACTCTTTTTTTACAAAATTTTTATTAAACATTTGTGTCTTTTAAAGATTTGATTAAGACGCTTTAACTAATGTCCACCTAAGCATTTTTAAATTTATTTTATTACATGTCATTAGTTTATTTTTTTAAAATGAAAATACTATATGTTAATTTCCAACTTTATCCTTTTAGTTGATATAGGGAACTTTTTTTTTTTTTATGGCTTGTCTGGATTTATATCTTTTTATAGGGATATTATTAAGGGAAATTGTAAAAATGACCAATTTTCTTAATTTTAGGACTAAAATAGGACAAACCGGCCATGCACAAGCTATGCACACGCAATACACAATAATGGGACAGAAATTCGAACCCTCATTTCTCGTTTTTCAGAGAGATAAACATAGAGGAGTGAGAGAAAAAACCTCTCTTGCCTCCACCAAATATGTCGGCGACTTGCACAACGCCACAGTTAAAACCCATTTTTTATTTTTCCCTGGTTTTGGTTCTTAGCATCTTTATCACTCTTTCTTTCTGCATCTCCCCTTTATGTTTGGCTTAAATTCAGCAAACTGTTGTATTTGTAATGAAATTTGATGCTTTGAATTGTAGCAATGGGGTTGAGTTTATGGTGATTTCTTGTTTGGTTGCACTCTTCAAGAAGTGACTTTGTTAGAGGGAAGTTGATTTTAGTTGATATGTGGAATTGAATTCTGGATCATTAGAATTAGGGAAGAATTTTGGTATCTTTGGTTTAGGGTTGTGTGAATTGGAACTTGTTTATACGGGTTGTTATGATTTGGAACTTGTTTAGGGTTATGTGAATTACATCTTGGTTTGTTATGCTTTTATCAACCTATAGCGTCCTCTCTCTTGTCGATTTGATAGTGTTTCTTTTTATTCTATTTAATGCACCAAAACTAGGTAAGCTAGCTAGTTTGTGTGATTTTCCAACTTGGTTTTGATGTTTCAAATGAATTTAGGTAGACATAGCACAAAGTGAAAATGCCTTTGTCAGACTAGGAAACTATGTGCAAATGTGCTTATGGATTACTAGTTTCTTGTTAGTGAGTTGACATGTAATGTCTCATATGCAAGGGGTTTTCTTGATACGAGCTACTATGCTAGCTACAAGAGACTAGTTAAAGTTCTTCCATTTCTCCCGAAAACAATGTGAATTGTGAAATGATCATAATCACTTAGTTATGTTCATCATGCACGTTGAGTGTTGAGTGAGGTGCATTAACTCACCAGTCCGTAAATCCAATAACGTGCCTCGGTTGATAGTACGATTCTTCAGTATTATTTCTTTTGTTTTCATTGTACAAATGGTAATTGTGTGTTTATGGATAAAGAACTAATGAGATTTATATTTATGAATTTGGTTTTTGGGAAATGGGTGTTGTTCTAATTTGATTACTTACATTGCTTTACTTGATGCTTAGGTAAGACAAATTTCTATTGGTGACGCTTATGCGCTTTGAGGTCATTTAAGAGGGATGGTTATGCCCTTGGACTTGTTCTTATTGATAGACTTTGTAAGCCTTCTGAGCTTGAGGAGGTACATTTATTATTGTACAAGATGGATCTGTTATTTTAGAATAAAAAGACAACTTTTGAGAATTTTATGGAAACTTTGTTGACAATTTGAATGTTGTAGCCTCTGTTGAAGGCTCTTCTAAAAGCCAAACTAAAGAAACTTTGAAAAGTTTGTATTCAAATGAATGTTTTCGTTTATTTTCTTATATCTTTTGTAAATTCGCTACTCAGTTCTTTTATGGGGTGTTCCTGTCCATTTCAGTTTGTTCTATCTCTTTTGTGGCCCCCATAATTGATTTACCAATGAGGAATGGTGGCAGGATTAGTGAGATTTGAAAGTGTTATTTTCTGTACAATTCAAATGTGCATATTGTGCGCATAATGTGAGCTTGGTGTGTACATGCTATGTGCATAGCATGATCGTGTTCTACGCATTAAAGGAGCTCAAATTTGGGTTTCTGCTCATTTATTTTAATCTAATTTTGAACTAACGTCATGCGTTGTAGGATTCGAACCTACGACATCGGGTTTTGGAGAAAGCAAACATTGTTAATGTTCCATTCACTAACAAAAAGTACATCAGAACTAAATTTGAAGAAAAGTAAAGGAAAACAAGAAAATTTAGTCCCTATTATATCCATTTAACATATCACAAAAAATGTTCATATCCTGTTGCTAGCTGCGCAAATTGCAGGTACTGAATTTGTCATAGCGCCATTAATCCCAATGGGATCGGAGTGTGAATGGCCCTAGTGCACTTCCACAGTTGGTGCATGCTTTGACGACATCATTGTCCTCAAGGCTGTTCTCTTTTTCATCCCCACGTGGCAAACCATGACCACACCGTAGACATACGTTGATGCTTAATGACCATTGGAGATCGCTGTCTTGAAATACTCAATTCCGAGTACGAAATTATTGTCTTCGAAGTAGCATTCCATGGCGTAGGTGTAAGGGCCTCAGAATTGTTTCACTCCTTGCATCGTTTGAAGAACTTGGACACTTGTTCATCTGTGGTCCATCAGGTCAGCGGGTTTACCAATTCAAAGGTCCGAATGTTTATTTCTTCGAAGATGCGATCGTGTTGGCCCAATTGGTTGAACTTCTTGCATACCATTTTAGCTGAATACAGGTCATGAAAAGACCGAGGAGCAACCTTCGTTAGTATTTCCAAAAGAAACTCATCTAGAAGAGCTTCTATGAAACTTGGGGTGGTTGTGCCTTGATGAATCGCTCTGGCTTTCTTTAAACTTCTTCCTTTCTTCATACTCCTTCCTCTCTTCATCATTCTACAACTAGATGAGGTGGTTTGTGCTTTGAGAAGCATGAACAAATACACCATCTCTCATGCAACCCAAAAGTCATCCATGCACAATAACCAAATCAATTAATTAAAACTTACCCAAGCATGCATGCAACTATCATAAATTATAATTAGCACAACCCTAGAGAAAACAACCCAACCACCAAACCTATCACACCCATCCTTGACTATTATTTCTACTTTTTTGATTCCTTGACATGACAAGTGCATACTGTGTACAGGCATTGTACAAGTCTTGTGCATGACCTAAGCATGTCCCAAAAGTCCCTTTTCAAATTACTGTATGCACATACATGCACACAATATGCACATTGTGCACATTATATGCACAATATATGCGCATTATATGTACACCATGCACATGGCATGCTCATAATATGTACATTTTGTCCATAAATTTGTAATCAATTAATTATCTGGAAATTAGGACTTCAAATTGGAGTAAGTACAGATATGTGAAATTAGGGCCTTCAAATTAAGGCTTTCAGATTGCTAGTCCTGTCACATAAAAGAGTGCATGTACATTAATGTACATGAGCAACTACTAAACTTATCATGACCACAAAGTGGCACAATGACCACCAAACCCTACCATTGGGTTTACCCAAATCGAACATGCACATTATATCATTTTGTCATAGTAATATAGTTTTGAGTTGTGACTTTAATTTTTTATTCAAATTCAATGCGGTACTTTTTTTTTTTTATTAAAGCTCATAAACAAGTTTTGTTCTTATGATATAATTGACTTAATACTAATTTTTCATATACATTTTAAAATTCCATCTTTTATGTTTGAGTAAAATATACCATCCCAATGTGTCTTAGAAATCCCATAAGTAGCTCCCTGGCCAAGGAGTTTTTACATATCATGTGCATATAGTGTGCAAATCATGTGCATATATTGCGCATAACATGTGCAAATAGTGTGCATACTATGTGGATAAAAGTGTGCGTATAATGTAAATATAATTCATGTATTTGTGTTCGAATATGATTATGATAACATGGCTTCACAATATGTGTAATCATGTGTGAATGTACATTGTAACTTTGGTGTACTAATATACATATTCTTGTAGTGAAATAGTTTAATTAATTAATAAAGAAAAAATAAAACTTTTTACTTAATTAATTAATTAATTGTAAAGGATATGATTGTTGGGTATTTGAACGGCAAAAGGTGTAACTTCACCAAAAGAAGGTTTCTGTCAGAACAATTTTTTCCAAGGTGAAATTGTTGCAAACCATCATATCTTTTCCCCTTATTGTCCAAAAGATACAAACCATCTATTTATGTTGTCTTCTTAAGAGTTTGTGTTTTATTTGAAAACCACTACTTCTTGAAACCAAAACCACCTCTACGCTTATACAAAATCAAAACCACAACTTCTTCAAACCAAAACCAAAACCAAAAGCACAAGTTCTTGTCCAAAAGATGAAGAAAGCCAAAACCACCTCAATGCCCATATAATCTCTTCCCAATGAACTTCTTCTCCAAAAACTGACTAAGGTTGCTTCCCGATCTTTTAAAGACTTGTTTTCAGTAAAGATGGTGTGCAAAAAAGTTCAACTAAATCGGTCAAGAAGATATATTCAAACACATCAACATTAGGGAATTTGAAGGCTTCAACCCCCTTACTTCATAGACCAATAAGGAAGATTTCTCCAAGTTCTTGAAACGGTGCTGGCAGTGTGGCAATTCCGACGTCTGCTAGGGATGACATGCTTCTTTTAAGACAATAAGAAAGAAGCTGAAATTGAGCCTACGAAGATGGTGATCTCAAAGGTTCATGAAGTAGCAACGTACATCTACAGTGTCATCTTGGTGTGCTACTGGGGGGGGGGGGTAGGGATTCGAAGCATGAAGGCCTCAAGCTTCTGTATTCTCTCAGGACGGTTGAGCGTAATGGAATGTCAAGAGATGGTTCTTCGGTCTTTGTCGGGTCTATGGGTGGACAGGGATATGTGAAATTCTACAATTTCACAATCACAATGTTGCCATGCAAGCATGTAGCAACTGTGGAAGTCCACATGGTCATTTCACAATTAGTCACATTAGGGTTTCTTTGACCATGAAAAATTCAGCAACTGTACTTCTTGCAGATGGCATCAGGAAGTTAATATTTTTTGTGAACAAATGTGTGGTAAAGATAGGTAGATTTTATTTTGGTTTCATTTTGTTGTAATAGTTGTGTTTAAATTGCAACACAACGTTTTTGTTTCCTTTACTTTTCTAATGTACTTATTTACTTCCTAATTATATGGCCTCTCTATTTTTTCATTTGTTGCAAAAAATCATCAAGGACCCTAAAAGAAGTAGCCATAATTACAAAAAAAACCATCAATTTATGATAGTAATGGACAGCATCCAATGTGTCATCATTACCATGCAAGTATGGAAATCAAATCACATCCTCTATATCTACCTTGTCTTATCACTAAACCCATATCCACCTTGTCTTATCACTAGTCTTATGGAGTCAATTTGGGGTCAAGTGTTTAAGAGAGTCCCTAGGTGGAAATTGTGGAGAAATTGTACGTATCATGTGCATGCCATGAATGACGTGCATATAACGTGCATGAACATAATTAGATCTAGGGATCCATTAGATCTTTCTCTAAATTGTATAGAACCAAAAAGGAATTGAAATTTATATGGTAAAACATAAGGCTGGGTTTAGGAAAAAAAACAAAAAAAAAGATGTAAAAAGAATCAAGTTTCAAACCCATGCCTTGTTGAAGCTACCAAACTATACTCACCAACTGAAATGAAGCTTAATATTGTTTATACTTGCACACAATTGATATATAGTACAAAAATTGTAGGACAGGCCTAGACCAACCTTCCCATCCATATGGCTCCACCACTAATCAATTTCCCTAACCTATATTATTATATTATATGTTGAAAATGAAGTAGCAGGAGTTGATAGCTATATGTTGGAAATGAAGTAGCAAGAGGGAGAAAAAATGAGTGCTGGGATTCCTACAACTTCTGTGGTCACATGCAACAAATCCTCACCACATAAACACTTTCAACACAATCCCTCTTTTACCCAATGGGTTTTCTTCCACATCAATAATACATTTGTATAAATAGGCTTCTCACACTTATTTTCCATAACCATTATCCCTATACCAAAAAAGCCATTCCAATTCTCAGATAGCCAAAACAATTTACAACACCAAGATGTCCAAGTTCAGACATGAAACTAAGGGTTTTAATGCTGAGTTCCACGAGTGGTACAACATGGAACCTCTTTCACTTCCAAGGTTACCCAAGGCCCTACGTCATCGTTTAGCTATGTCAACTTGGAGATCCCGCTGAGGAAATATAGATTAGGTTCGTGGGAAACTTGATTATGAAATGGGCGTCGAGGAGTATTGGAACCACAAGCTAATGAAGGCAGAAAAAGAGCTTGTTACCTCAAAGGTAAAGCCAATAAAGCGCTTTACCTTGCAAGCAAGCAGAAAACAAAGGTTGACACATCTAAGAAATGATCCCATCCCTAAATATTGAATTGTGGCATAAGTGTTGCAGCCATATTGAGTCATACGTGTGTTCCCGGGAGGGAAAAATCGAAATAGGGAAGGAACGCAACAAGGGGTTTGAGGATTTTTGTCAGGTAGCGAAGTGAAATGAACCCCATGAACCACAATGGTATTCATTGATAGTGAAGCAGATCGAATCGTTTAATAAAATTTGGTATCGGTGATCGTTCGGTGAAGGTTATGCTTAATAGCTATGGTAGACTTAATTTGAAGGCTTAGATATGAAGCAATGTAATGTAGTTATACAATGTATTTGCTAACTATTATATGATAATAAACATTAGGACTATGTATCCTTGTTATCTTCAGCGCCTACCATGTGCTAAACTACGTTAATACGAAGAGTATCAAATATGTAAATACGCACTATATACACTATATGCGTATGGGATGCACATCATATGTACATTTCATGCACATGGTATGCACAGAACTGGAGATCGAGCAACGAGTTGCTTTTTGCATTTATAAGAAACTTTAACGGCAACCTATTGGTATAATGGGTACAATTAAAACATAACTATTATGTATATAAGGTTACAGTGACAGTTTGCAAAGTCTTGTTACATATATCAACCACCGCTTAATCGTACGCTCGGAAAACATAATAGTCGTTGTCGTTATTTCATGGACATGCACGACTCTTAACGTCCTCTAAGTTTTTTCTTAATTTTGTTTTTTGCCGAGGCCAACTAGGTTGTAGTCATACTCGCTAAATTCCAGGGCACAAAATACATACATCATAATTAGTGAACATTCTCACTTCTCATATTAAGTTGCAGCTAGGCACACCATGCACACCATATGCACACCACATGCACATTACGAAAAAAATTTCACAAATTTCTGCAATCCAACACTTAAACTAGAAATTGTTCCATCCCAATTTTGTAACATGTCAAAAATTAAAGTTTATTCCACAACCCATAGTCCCCAAAATGAAATACAAACCCTAATTTAACTTCTAAGTATTATTTCACCTTACAGACAACCCATTTATTCCATAAATAATTGATGTAGAAACTTGGAACTAAAACACCCTACCTTACTATGCCTGCCGAAGCTTCAGTCGTTGGAAAAATGGAATTTTCCGGCCAAAACACAAAATATGGTACAAACCTCCTATTTTAAGGATGGAACAATTTGTTGTGTTTGGTTATGGAACAATAACACACATATCTCATAGATCTGAGCTCAAACTCGAAAACTCCGACTTCACTCTTCTAACCTCTCTCTCGACATCCCTGTGGAGCCTAAAACGATCCCAAAAATTCTAGAGGCGACACGTGGACTTTTTCTCAAGAAGGACAAGATTGCCCTCATTAAATGGGCAGGCTCCTTAGATACTCCACACGTAACTCACACCCCTGAAGGTCCCAGTAGCTGAATACGACTGGTCACAGCTCACCTGCCCTTGGCAAGGAAAAGTCAAGGCATTAAAGATAAGGATTAATTACCCAAATCCTACCTT
Source organism: Heteromeles arbutifolia (assembly GCA_024362995.1). Lineage (NCBI taxonomy): Eukaryota > Viridiplantae > Streptophyta > Magnoliopsida > Rosales > Rosaceae > Heteromeles > Heteromeles arbutifolia. The sequence continues at coordinate 25,452,907 of JANCRC010000012.1, forward strand.
TAATACATTCCCAATTGAAGATTGACCCCATTCAAGTAAGTAATCCCTATTTAAATCAATTAGGGATAATTACTCCATTATCTCTATTTCCTATTTAATATCTTGAGAACATTTCTCCATACCTTGGCCAATAGGATGCCGCCATGTGTAGCGTAAAACCCTAACACTATGGCCGGCCATCTCCTCCTATATATACCCCCAATTCTACCAATTTTTGATAAGCTTTTACAACCTTAAAAAGCCCTAAACACTTACTCTTCTCAGAGAAACTAACTTAGGCATCGGAGATTCATTGGCCTAACCCCCCCCCCCCTTTTTTTGCGCATGAGGCTTAGGTCCTTGATCAAAGGTGTTGATTGTTTTGCCGGTGCATTTTCGTCAAAGCTAGAGACGGCGGAAATTTGCATCGACAATCCCTGTGTTCGAAATCAAAGCTATAAGGTCAACCCAAAACCCAGCTCAATTTTCTAACCTCTATCTGCATTTCCCTCTCTTCAAAATCAAGGCTCACACATTTGAGCTCAACCAAAAAAACCCAGAGCTCATAGCTCTCTCTCTCTCGACATCCCTCTCTTCCAACCCAGAAAAATGATCTCATCACCTGTGAATTTTTACTATTTATTTGTGGGTATTTTCGTCATTTCAGTTTTATGCATGGTGTGCATGGCCGGTTTGTCCTATTTCAATCCTAAGATTAAGAAAATGGGTCATTTTTGGCAATTTCTGTTATTAATGGCTATTAACTAAATCATCATTATTATCTCTAAATTTTGAATTTTTAAAATATTTTTTGGTGTGTTTGGGTTTATACCCCTTTGTTGGCGCGTTAACATAAAAAAAAAAGTACCATTGAAATATAAAAGTTGTTGACATAGAGGATGAGTTTGGAGTCTTTGGACTGAGATTAGTGCTCTTCGGCATGAGATATATGAATGTGAATTTTAAATTGAACCAAAATAAAATGTACCCATGTCAATTTGAAACGTACTAATAATAACCTGAAATGTATCGATATTAAATTGAAACATATACATTCCAACTCGAAACGTACAATAACAACTTCAAATGTATCGATGCTAAGTTGAAACATATCCATTCCAACTTGAAACGTAGCAACATATCGGCTTGAAACGTATATCAATGCTAAATTGAAACGCACCCAATACCAACCATCTTTTAAAAGGAAATGTACCACTAAATTCTATTTCACAAATGTACATGGTACGTGAAAAAGATAGAAAGATGAGTAAAAAGTGTGATAAAACAAAAAGCATACCCCTTGATATGGATACTAAGATCAAGAGGTGTGCATAAAATGAAATATGAAGGAAATGAATATGACCGACAAGGGAGAACGGGAGGGTTGATTGACCATCGAGGAAAGCAATGGCATGAAAATGTTGCTAATGGTTGTAGAAGAAGATAGCACGATAGTTACTTGTATGGTGTGGAGTTAGGAAGAAAATGTATGTTATAAGCATAACTAGATCAGGTTTGATGTGTTTTAAGATTTTTAAAATTTATCTACATTTTAGGAGATTTGGTATATTAACATGATAATTATTAGTTAACTAAAGGTACATCATAATGGCAAATCGTATAGTATTGCATAAAAAAAGATGTTATAAAATATGTGGCACCTAAATTGCACAAAAAACGAGATGTTTATATCAAAACACCTTGATATTGAGGTTTTTTTTTTTTCTTTTTTTTTACAAGTGTTTCAAAATCACGTAGCAGGTTTGCTGAAAAGTTAAAGGAAAACTAATGAAAATGGCTTAAAAACTTTGAGTTTTAACGATAAGGACAAAATAAAGGGTAAAATGAATAGTACCAGGATTGACTTTTTAGTGTAAAAATGTGGTTTTTCGTTAAAGTGAACAGTACCGGGAGCTTTTCGTTAAAGTTCCCAAAAGTTAATGCATATGGTAATGCTACAATCAGGGTTTAACTTAAGGTAATTTTGAATTTAGGCGAGGACATATATACCACTTTTTTTTGGACAAAATATATACTGTTGTAAACATTCCTAGTTTAGGTATGATTGTGTAAATCCAATATTAGATTTGATTCTAGTTATCATTTCCTATTGTATCTTATATTCCTTGGGGATGAAGGAATATCCTCTCCTCTTATTATTATAAATAAAGGCACAATGTAGGAGGGATAACAACACACACATATTCCCCTACAATTCTACAAACACATCTCTCTCTTCTCATTGCCGCCGGCCCTCTCTCTCTTTGTCAGATAAAATAGACCACAACACGTTATCAGCACGCTCCTACCACTGCGCTTAGGAATTTGACGTTGAAGAATTTTTTCATCAAACCAGTTCATCCATATCATCACGCAATCAGGTTCTTTCAAAACAACAGCTTTTAACTCGATATTTTTGCAGCCCTGATAGTATGAACATTCACCATGATGCATGACCTAACCTTACGTTTTACGTATTTTAGATTCTACATAAATTGTGTATGCCTCGTAATCATAATTGTTGAATTATGTGAATTTGATAGTTGTCATGAATTGAATCATACATATGTACATGCGTTGAAAATATTATTTTGCATATGCATCAAATTATATATGTGATTCATTGAATTATATATGCATATACTTGAATTGAAAAAAAAAAGATTGGAATTGGGACTCTAGGGTTCTTTCGAACTCGTGACCATCATCCTGCAAATGAGGTTTCCACGCCAAGCCGAGAGCCTGCAGCTCTCCTTCACCCTCGAAAACCCATTAAGCCAGAAGCTCCGAGTCTCAAAAACCCGACACCTTTCATGGTGTCCTCGACCACGGCATGACCTGCAGCCATTGCCTTGAACTTTTGATTCATGTTGTCGACGACCAGACGTCGTCCCATACCGGAATTGGACTGAAATTCATCGAAATTTTCATATAAACCCGATTAGAATTTCTAGGGCTTTCACAACGAATGTCGAGATTTTTTCAAATCTCTGTTCCTATTTGGGTCCCCAGTTGGACCCCCGTGCTTCGCCGTGCCACCAACCCCCCGAGGACAGTCGCCTGAAGCGACGCCGACACCCTCCTCGCAGCGTTCCGACACCCAGCGTCGCTGGGGTGTCTCGAATCCCCTCGACCCGAGCTCTATTGGGCTCCACACTACGGCCTGCATCAGTGCCCTATTGGGCTTGTTGCTGCTATATGTTGTCACGGCCCAGCCAGTGTGAGAAAAAAAAAACAAGTTTGTTTTATGGGCTCGCCTGAAGCAGCCCATATGAAAGGGATTTTTTTTTTGTTATTTTCTAGGCTTGCCTGAAGCAGCCCGTGTTGAAATTTTTTTTAGTTTCTTGGGCTGCTTGCAGCAGACCAACTTCCTCTCCTCGTGGGCCTTTAGCCCTACCCGAGACCCCTAGCCTAATTTTTGGGCCTAGGTCACACAGAACATAATTGCTCATGCCACCCGTAGCCTTTTGCTTATAATTTTTGGGCCCCGAGCTATATTCACCTAATTCTTTTAGGCCCAATGGGTTATATATTTTTTCACCCACATTTTAATTTGGCCCAAAGTCCAAATAAATTAATTCAATTATAATGATAAACCTAAACTAATATTTTTGCATATACTTGTTGAATACTTGTTGCATATATATTTGTGTTTGCCTACAGGAATAGATGAACCTTTATTTTGAAAAACCTGAAGTTTCTTATAAACATGCCTTGTTTGAAAACCTGAAGTTTTTCGTGCAAAATTAAGCCAATACATGTATATTAGAACTTGTATGTTCTACTCCTACGTGAATGGATTGATTTTTTTTTCTCCATTACACTAACCACATCTTGTCCATCTATTTTGTGACAGGAACATGTCGAATTTGAACAAACTTGACTTCACCACTTTGGAGGTTTCTGGAAGAAACTACCTCAAATGGGTCCAAGATGTGAAGCTCTACCTCACTGCAAAGAACTTGCGTCCTGCCATTGAAGAAGCAATGGACAAGCCTGCTGACGAAGCTAAAAAAGCCACTGCTATGATCTTCATTCAAAGACATATCCATGACGCTCTGCAAACTGAGTATCTTGCTGAGAATGATCCATATGCATTATGGGTCGCTTTGGGTGATCGTTTTGATCACCAAAATGACATATTCTTGCCTGAAGTAAGACACGACTGGCAGTATTTGCGCTTCCAAGACTTTAAGTCCGTGAATGAATATAATTATGAAGTTTGTCGAATCTGATCACTTCTCAAGTTTTGCAATGAAACTTTGACCAAAGAGGATCTCTTGGAGAAGACTTATTCGACCTTCTCTGCTTCTAATATTGTCCTGCAGCAACAGTATAGAGCTCTGAAGTTCACTAAGTTCTCGAATTTGATCTCTGTTTTACTTCTCGCTGAAAAGCAGAACCAGCTGTTGATGAAGAATCATCAAGCTTGACTTACTGGGGCGACTGCTGTGCCTGAAGCACATTATAGAAATCACCAACGCCCAAAACGCCAAAAAAAACGTGGTATGGGCCACCATAAACCATCCCACCAAGTTCAACAGAGTCAAGGCCCATCCAAGGGAGGAAACAAAGCCCCGAAGCACTCAAACCTCGTTCCCAAGGCCCCAAACTTCAAGAATAAGGGCAAAGCACATGAAACCATGGATGCAGATATGTGATATCGCTGTGGTTCAAAGGACCATTGGTCCCATGTTTTCCGCGCTCCTAAGAAGGTTGTAGATGAATATCATTCTCGTCGTAAGAAGTTTGAATCAAACTTCATGTAAGTGGACGCTTCGGAGACTACCAAGATGGAGGTTTTTGACTTTCAAGAGGATACCACCCCTATGGAAGATTAGAATCTTAGACATAGACTTATTTTTTTGTTAAATTAAGACAATTGGGGCCGAATTCCACTAAGTGGCTGAACCCCTCCTTTGTTTTTGGTCAATTTTTGAACAATTTTCCTTTATGTTTTGGATTATTAGTTGGTGATTTGTTTTTTGGATATTAAGTTTTAATCCTTGAATAAATGAAATTATTTTGAATTGATAATTGTTTTTATAAACCTTTATGCATGTGACCGATTCAAATTAATTTTTCATTCTAGGTATGACTAGTGGGAAAGTTAGTTGTCTGGTAGATTGCATGAACGTATCTATTTCACTAACTTCATACCTAAGAATGCACCTCTAACAACCCTCTCAGGCCCATCCAACCTGATAGAAGAATACGGTAAGCCATGTATAATGTTGTCCAGTGGTACAATTTTGACCATTGCTGAGGCACTCTATTCTCCACGTTCCGGAAGAACGTTGCTAAGCTTCAAGGACATTAGAGATAACAATTACCATGCTGAAACCCATGTAGAAAACGGAGTTGAATTTCTGTGCATAACTTCCTACGAATGTGGCCAGAAGCGATTCTAGAGAAGATGGAGTGTATCGCGAGTGGTCTGTCTACTACGACCATACGCCCCATAGAATGCCACTATGTGACCGGCCCTACTACTGGGATCGTGCACGAAATTATACTTTGGCATGATCGTTTGGGACATCCTGGACGAATAGCGATGCGCCGTATCCTCAAATCTTCACACGGGCATCCACTAACCCGAAGTTTAGGTTCGATCCACGAAATCACATGTCAAACATGTTATATGGGAAAGCTTATTACTAAGCCTTCTTATGACAAGATTCGTTCGAATCCTCCCATTTTTCTACAACGGATTCAAGGGGACATTTGTGGACCGATTCACCCTCTATGCGGACCATTTAGATATTTTATGGTTTTGGTTAATGCTTCCACATTGGTCACACGTGTGCTTGTTGTCCATAAGGAACGCTGCATTCTCCAAACTGTTGGCTTAGGTTATCAAGCTCAGGGCTCACCACCCTGATTATCCGATCAAATCTATTCGATTGAATAATGCTGGAGAATTCACATTCTAAAACTTTTGATGACTATTGCATGTCGGTTGGGGTTGAAGTTGAACATCCAGTACCCTATGTTCACACCCAGAATGGCCTGGCAGAGGCTGTCATTAAGCGTTTACAAATGATTGCTCGATCGTTGGTCATACGTACCAAGCTCCTGATTGCTGCTTGAGGCCATGCAATATTGCACGCAGCAAAGTTGGTCTGCCTAAAGCCTGTTGCGACACAACCATTTAGTGCCCTTCAGTTGGTTACTAAATATGAACCCGACATATTGCATCTGCGCGTTTTTGGTTGTGCGGTATATGTGCTGATCTTGCCACCCTTACGTACAAAAATGGGGCCTCAGCGAATGATGGGAATCTATGTCAGATATAATTCTCCTTCGATTATTCGTTACTTAGAACCTTTGACAGGCGATCTGTTTACCATTCGTTTTGCGGATTGTCACTTCTATGAGACAGTCTTCCCGTACTTAGGGGGAGATAAGAACGTCAACGTTCCTGATGAACGATGCAAATTATTATGAACGACTCCCACTTTGTCTCATTTAGATCCCCGCACTGCTCAGTCTGAAACTGAAGTGCAGCACATATTAGATCTCCAGAGCATAGCTCAGAGCATGCCAGATGCTTTCACCAATCTAGCGCACGTGACAAGATCACACATTCCAGCTGCGAATACGCCTGCAAAGATGGATGTACCAAATGTACGATAGACTGCCCTCCTGGAAGCCCGGGACGCTAATCTTGGTGATCCACTTACATTAGCGGCTAGCCAATCATCTGCCCTTACACAAAAGCGTGGTAGACCCCTTGGTTCAAAGGATTCATACCCCTGCAAGAGGAAATCCACGGCACAAGGCCATGAAGAGCTTACTGTGAATTCGACTATCGCTTACTCATTCTACCCAACTCATGAGGAAATTCTAGATTACGGAAGCGTCCTTGAAGAGACGAATCCTCTTTCCGAGAATCATGAGATTTCAATCTATTATGCTAGTTTAAATGATGTGTGGCTTAGAAATGAGATGATTGTCAACGATGCATTAGCATTTGTAGTAGCTACTGAGATCATGTTGAGCGATGACATTGAACCGCGTTTCGTTGATGAATGTCGACGTAGAACTGATTGGTCAAACTGGAAACAAGCAATCCAAGTCAAACTCGATTCGCTTGTGAAACGTAAGATGTTTGGACCTGTAACTCCTACTCATCCACATGTGAAGCCCGTTGGCTACAAGTGGGTTTTCGTTCGGAAACGTAATGAGAAGAATGAGATTGTGCGCTACAAAGCTCGTCTTGTTGCACAAGGCTTCTCACAACGCCCCGGGATTAACTATGACGAAACTTATTCACCCGTTATGGATGTGACTACTTTTCGCTACCTTATCAGTTTGGTAGTTTATGAAAAACTGAGTATGCAGCTAATGGACGTAGTAACCGCGTATCTCTATGGGGATCTTGATACGAAAATTTACATGAAAGTTCCCGAATAACTTACGTTGACTGGTTCAAATATTTCCAAACCCCGGAACATGCTCTCAATTCGGCTGAGGCGTTCACTCTACGGTTTGAAACAATCCAGAAGAATGTGGTATAACCGTCTGAGTGAGTATTTGACTAGTCAGAGATATGTGAACAATGAAATATGCCTCTATGTGTTCATAAAGAAGTCACATTCTAGATTTGCGATTGTTGCAATATATGTCGATGACATAAACCTCATCAGAACTCCTTAAGAGCTCGCGAGAACTGCCGCGCACCTGAAGTCAGAATTTGAGATGAAAGATCTAGGTAAGACTTTATACTATCTCGGTCTCGAGATAGACCATTGTTCAGATGGAATCCTAGTACATCAATCGAACTACACCCAAAAGGTGTTGCGCCGCTTTAATGAGGATAAAGCGAAGCCTTCGAGTACTCCTATGGTCGTTCGTTCGCTAGATGCAAAACAAGATCCCTTCCGTCCGAATGAGGATGATGAAGAGATTTTGGAGCCTGAAGTTCCTTATCTAAGTGCAATAGGCACTTTATTGTACTTAGCTCAATGCACTAGACCCGACATCTCCTTCGCTCTTAACCTTTTGGCAAGATACAGTAATGCACCTACACGTAGACACTGGACTAGCGTGAAAGACATCTTCCGTTACCTTAAGGGTACTACAGATTTGGGCTTGTTTTATGCCTATGAATCCTCGAATGATGCCGCACCTTATGCTCCTTGAGTTGATCCTCGCTTTGTTGGTTATGCCGACGCATGATACTTGTCTGATCCGCACAAGGCGCGTTCTCAAACGGGTTATGTCTTTACCATTGGAGGCATCGCAATCTCTTAGAGGTCAACTAGACAGACCTTAGTTGCCACTTCGTCTAACCATGTTGAAATTCTCGCTTTACATGAAGCAACTCGGGAATACTTTTGGTTGAGATCAGTAGTGGGCCATATTGCGATTTTTATCCCGTCGTTGATGTCCCAGCGACTATCTTTAAAGACAACGCAGCTTGCATCGAACAGCTCAAGAAGGGTTACATCAAAGAAGACAACACCAAGCATATTACGCTGAAGTTCTTCTTTTCACATCAACAACAAGAGCATCAGAAGATTGAAGTCACGTAAATCCGTTCACAAGACAATCTGGTCGACCTCTTCACCAAATCAGTGCCGAAAACGATGTTTCAGAAGCTTATTCATGGAATTGGTATGCGTAAACTTTCTGAGTTGTAAAATTGCTATTTCGCTTTGGAATTTTGTCAAACTCAGGGGAGTATTCTGAAGATACTTGCTTGACCTTAATGTACTTTTTTTTCCCTACGATTAGGAGCATTTTTCCCACTGGGTTTTTGCTACCTAACTAGGTTTTAACGAGGAACCTACCTTGGGTTGGTCATATCCCTGATGACGTCCTGTAGACGTTTCTTTTGACTTTTGCATTTCTCATGCATTTTTCCTTAGACTATGGATTTTGTCCCTACTCGGGTTTTTGCCATAGCCTTAGGGGTTTTTTTGGTGAGACTTACTTACTTATGCAAGTTCCTACCTTATTGAGAATAAGGGTTGTTCCTTGGAATCAGTGCCAAAGAGTCGACTTCATCAACTTCTGCATGATGCTAAATCTACCTTGAGTATTTACACACTCAAGGGGGAGTGTTGTAAACATTCCTAGTTTAGGTGTGATTGTGTAAATCCTAGATTAAATTTGATTCTAGTTATCCTTTCCTATTGTATCTCATATTCCTTGGGGATGAAGGAATATCCTCTCCTCTTATTATTATAAATAAAGGCACAATGTAGGAGGGATAACAACACACACATATTCCCCTACAATTCTACAAACACATATCTCTTTTTTATCCTTGCCGCCGGCCTTCTCTCTCTTTGTCAGATAAAATAGACCACAACATATACCACTTTATTGATGGAAATTTGGCAATATTCTCTGTCATTTTCCTTCGTTGTGCATGATAAATCATAATCTTTGTTACAATAGTAAAAAAACATGTTTGGGCGACGGCAACTTGCGCGATGAAGCAAATTTCGTAACGCAAAGTATGTTTAAGCGACGCAAAAAACAAAAAGCTGTGCAAACGGCCTTTGCGCGACGAAGGTACACCTGCGTCGCGCAAAACATCTTTGCACGACCCCAGCCTTCGCTGTGCAAAGTGCCGTTGCGCAAAGGCCGTTTGCACGATGTTTTGTGCGTCGCGCAAGATTTTGGCGCCAAACCAAGAATGATTTACCTCTTTTTTCCCAACTTTAAGAGACACGAGTGCACCTACGTCACGCAAAACAGCTTTGCGCGACGCAGTTGTACCTACGTCGTGCGAAGTTTTTTTTTTTTTTTTTCCTTTTGCTTTTCTTTTAGGGTTCTTGCACTGCCTTTTTCTTTTGTGGTATCCACTTGTGCAAATATTTTAAATTGACGATCGAATTAGTTTATTGTATTCATATAGGGTTAAAGAGTGTAGCTGTAAAAAATCATCAAAATCAGAGTTAAAACAACTGTTAAATCGTGATTTTTTGTTTATAGCAGTCGAAAAGGTTTGTCCCGTTACTTGATATCTGAATGTTTGTTTTTTGCGACTTTCAGCGTAAGCGATCTTGAAGTATATATAAACAAGTTTGACGGTTGGATCGTTGAAATTCGTTTCGTACAATGCGTATCCCATCAAAAAGATAGATTCCCTAATATATAGAGTTTATTTATACTTTCATTAAGTATAACATAAAATTTTGTGGTATCCACTAGTGTAAATATATTAGATTGAAGATCGAATTAGTTCATTGTATTCATATAGGGTCAAGGAGTGTAGTTGTAAAAAATCATCAAAATCGGAGTTAAAATATCCGTTAAATTGTGATTTTTCGTTTATAACCGTTGAAAAGTTTTGTCCCCTTACTTGATCTTTGAATTTTTGTTTTTTGTGATTTTTAGCGTATGCAATCTCGAAGTGTATACAAACAAATTTGACGGTTTGATCGTTGAAATTAGTTTTGTAGAATGCGTATCTCATCAAAACGATAAATTTCCTAACATTTAGAGTTTATGTATACTTTCATTAAGTATAACATAAAATTTTGTGGTATCCACTAGTGTAAATATATTAAATTGAAGATCGAATTAGTTCATTGTATTCATATAGGGTCAAGGAGTTTAATTGTGAAAAATCATCAAAATCGGAGTTAAAATAACCGTTAAATCGTGATTTTTCGTTTATAACCATCGAAAAGTTTTGTCCCGTTACTTAATCTCTGAATGTTTGTTTTTTGCAATTTTTGGCGTATGCAATCTCGAAGTATATACAAACAAGTTTGACGGTTGGATCGTTGAAATTAGTTTCGTAGAATGTGTATCCCATCAAAACAATAGATTCCCTAACACTTGAGTTTATTTATACTTAGGTAAATGACAAAAAACTACCTCAACTATTGGTGTCACGACACTTTCATACCTCATTTTTTAAAATTGACAATGTCATACCTCATTTTACGAATTTGTGCCAATGTCATACCTCCGTCAGTTTTTCTGTTAATTTTTCTGTTAAGTGCTGACGTGGCTACATACGGGTCCACTCATTAATCCAACTGGATTAAAAAATTATTAAATATAATTTTTAATAATTAAAAATTAAAAAAAATTAATTTTTTTATAATATTAAATCTCTCTCTCTCCCTCTTTCCCTCTCTCCCCCACCTCTCACGCCTCTCTCTTCTCTGCATCCCCAGAACCCCTTCCCCCAACCCCTCCCCCAAAACCCAGCTTCCCTTCTCCCATTTACCAATAAGGAATCAAGGGGGAAAAAGAAGAGGAGACAAAAAAAAGGAAGTTTTCCTTCCCTCCTGTCGGCACTTGCACCCGCACACCCAACCCAACCAACTCTGGCGATTTTTGCCATTTTTTCCTTCGAATCACCACCATCCAGCACCCACAACCTCTTCCACATCATCCCCTCTACGATCTCCACCCAAATTTGGGGATTTTCAAGCCCAAAAATCGTGTTCCACAGCAAATCCTAATTTCTACAACCTTCAACCCAAAATAGAAGCTTTTCGTTTCTTTTTCTGTCTTTTTTGAAATTGGCGAATTCAAATTTCAAATTTTAGGGTTTGGGTGGACATTAATTTGGTGAGGGTGATGGGTGTGTTGGGGGGTGGTGAAACGCCGGTCTTGGAGGAAGAGGTGGTAGTGATGGAATACGGAGCGAGCGGGGGGGGGCGGTAATGACAGAAGATGGTGGACGCCGGGGGGACGCGGGGGGGGGGGGGAGAGGCTTGCTGGGGTTGGCGTGGGTCGCTGCGTTTTGGGGGAGGGAGGGACACGGGGGATGGAAAGGTTCTGGGAATACAGAGAGACAGAGATGAGAGAGGAGAGGAGAGAGGAGAGAGAGGTGAGAGAGGTGGGGGAGAGAGAGAGGTGGAGATTTAACATTGTAAAAAAAAATTTATTTTTTTAATTCTTAATTATTAAAAATATTTTTTAATAATTTTTAAATCTAGTTGGATTAGTGAGTAGGACCCGAATGTAGCCACATCAGCACTTAACAGAAAAATTAACAGAAAAACTGACGGAGGTATGACATTGGTACAAATTCGTAAGATGAGGTGGTACAAATTCGTAAGATGAGGTATGACATTGTCAACTTCAAAAAATGAGGTATGAAAGTGTCGTGACACCAATAGTTGAGGTAGTTTTTTGTAATTTACCCTTTATACTTTCATTAAGTATAACATAAGATTTTGTGGTATCCACTTGTGTAAATATTTTAAATTGACGATCAAATCAGTTCGTTGTATTCATATATGGTCAAGGAGTGTAGCTGTAAAAAATCATCAAAATCGAAGTTAAAATAATTATTAAATCACGATTTTTTGTTTATAACCGTCGAAAAGTTTTGTCTTGTTACTTGATCTCTGCATGTTTGTTTTTTGCGATTTTTGGCGTATGTGATCTCGAAGTATATACAAACAAGTTTGACGGTTGCATCGTTGAAACTAGTTTCGTAAAATGTGTTTCTCATCAAAACGATAGATTCACAAACACTTAAGAGTTTATTTATACTTTCATTAAGTATAACTTAAGATTTTGTGGTATCCACTTGTGTAAATATTTTAAATTGACGACCAAATTAGTTCATTGTATTCATATAGGATGAAGGAGTGTAGCTGTAAAAAAAATCATCAAAATCGGAGTTAAAACTACCTTTAAATCGTGATTTTTCGTTTATACCGTCGAAAAGTTTTGTCCCGTTACTTGATCTCTGAATGTTTGTTTTTTGCGATTTTTGACGTATGCGATCTCGAAGCATATACAAACAAATTGAATACCTATACAATGCGTATCCCATCAAGTTCAATGGTATATATATTTATTAAGTATATTTAAATTTATTTATTTTGTACGTATAACACTTAAGAAATTGAATGGTATGTATATTTACTAGGTAGCTTTAAATTTAATTATTATTGTATTTTTGTTAGAAAAATATATTATTGTGGGTTTTATGTTAAAAAGAATTGAATTTGAAGGGAGTAAAGTCACATTTTCAGTAAATTTTGTAATATTTTTTTAAAAAAATAAAAATAAAATACTTTGCGCGACGCCTCAATGTGATCGTCGCGCAAAAACACTTTGCGCGACGTCGAAATGTATACGTGTGTCGCGCCAGTTGCGATAATTTTGGCGGTGCAATTGTAAAAATTAAGCACTTTTTTTTTAAATTTTCCCGGACAAATATTTCTGGGATCCGAAATGTCCCTCGCTCATCTCGCCCTCTATTTCACTCGGTCTCTCTCTTCCCGTAGCCTTCCTCCTTATCTTCTTTCCATTCTCATCCTCTCTCTCTTCCCAACCCAAACCCTAGTCCTCCTCCACTCCAGCCGACTCTCCTCCTCAGCTCAGCTCGCACAAGGCTTTCCGGCCGAATCGCCCATAAGTTTCTCCGACAGTCGCTCGATTTTGTTCATGTAAGTATACGGTCTAATTAGATTGATGGTAATTGCTGATTAGATTTTTTTGTTTCTGGATATGGTTGTTGTCGTTTTGATTTGATATCAGTCATTTCGTGCTGGTTTCGCTGTTATGGTTATGAAATTAGGGTTTTTTGGGACTCGGATTGATGTGGGTTGAATGAGATAATTACCATTAGATTTGATTTTTTCATGTGGGTCAGTTTTGTTTTGTTTTGTTTTTTGATAGCTCAATCTGTGAGTTTCTTACCTGTGGGATTTGGTAGCGTGTTACCCTTTATAATCATTGTTCTTACAAAATCAAAACCTAAATCACACATATTCGCCATCTCTTTCACCGATCTGCAACTCTCTTTCGCCATCTCTCCGGCTGATGTGCATAAACCCTTCGCTACTCTCCCAACTTCGACTTCATCTCACAGTACTCTCTCTCTCTCTCTCTCTCTCTCTCTCTCTCTTACACACACAGGGCACAGAAATATGAAATTTCTTTCAGTTGTGCAAGTTTGAAAAGATCAAAGATAATTTTAAGGTAATAGCAGATGTGATTGTTCAATGAATCTTTAGTTTGCCTTGATCAATTTAATTCATATGCATCACTTGAAATCTCAAAGAGAGGGAATTATCTATCGCTTGATTTCTGAAACAAAAAGAAAAAAAAAAAAACTTCAGGCTTGTACTGTACTTCTCTATATAGCAGTGTTGCTGTTCAGTCATCGTAATACTTAGTGTTATGTTAATTACCCTAAAAAAAATTGACCCAGCACCTGATCTTACTAGGGTTTCTGTTGGGACTTTGGAATGGGTTCAAAGGTAATTACAGGGTATAATGGAAGATAATAGTTAGTATCATTGCATATTTGAATGTGAATTTGCTTCTTGTAAAGGTGTAATGCTGATAGGCATTGGCCCTGGACCATTGTTAAGGGAATTTAGAATCCTATTATTGAAAATTTAGATTCATATAGGACAACATAGAGTGCTGTCTATGATCATGATGAACTCTTTAGGATATAAATAATGAATGAACTCTTTAGGATATAAATAACAATGTACATAGAGAAGTAATGCTTGACAAATTCAACTTACAGGAGCACTAAAATGAAGTTCTATAAGTAGCACAATTTGTAGAAAACAGAAGCAGCTTAGAGAGACTAAGAAGATATAGGGGTACTTCAACAGATGCTTATTTCTTTCACTCCAATTTGACTTTGGCTTACAAAAGTGAGCCTTATTTTCTAAAGGTTTTTGGCATCAAAACGACTTTAAAAGAAAATCCTAGAGATTCATTAAAGATATGTAGAATCTTAGAAAACTTTTAGGGCTCATTTGGTGTTAGGGAATTGAAGGTATATTGAAGGCAACTAAGGGCGCATGTTTTGTTAAATTTAGGGATCTCAATTAACAGATTTTTGGTTCATGGACCAATTCTAAATTTTACTCTTGATTGTTTGCCGAACTCTAAAATGACCCCAGAAGATAGATTGACTATTTTGCTTACCATGGAAATTAATTTTGGGAACCAAAGGCTTAGTTGTTTTCATCTTCCAAATAAAATATCTTTTGTTTTTTTTTTTCCTTCTTAATATGACAAATAATTTAATCTTGGATCATGTATTGAGGTCCCATTGAAAAACTAAATATATGCAGGCATGGAGTTACTAAGAATCCATTTGAAGATGTAGAAGCCCATACGAATCAATCTTTTGTATATGTTGGCATTGATAGTATTCTTGCCGGTCTCATTGATTTTGAGGATCAGATAAGGGAAGATGATGGACAAGTTGTTAAATCTTTATCTAAGCAAGGGATCGATGTATGCATGCTATTTGGGGACAAAAGCAATAACGCAGAGTACGTCGCATCTGCGGTTAGTATTCCGAAAAATAAGGTAAGGAGTTCTGAATTACTTCTTTCTTTGATGGGAAACAAAAATTTTATCAATTTGGGAAAATGTAAAAAATAGTGAAACAACTTCAAGCAGAACACCAAAAGCTTGTCCTCTATCTTTTATTTTAATTTATTTTTTGAAATGAAATAGATTTTTAATAATATCATAAATAATACAGATAAGGTATCCACAATCTGTATACCTAGCCTATAATACAATAACCTCAAGACTTGAAACCTAAACTTAATCACAGCTGCTAACACATCCGTCATTATAGAAGAGTGAGAATACTCAATCCCTAAACTCATTTGAAACTGATGCCCAAATAGTTGCCCGGTATCTAACTCGATCCCAGATTTTTTTTTTAGGTTTTTATCACAAATGGTCCCTGACATTGATCAAACACATCATTTTGGTCCCTGACATTGAAAATCAATAGAAATGGTCCCTAAGATTGATCAAACACATTACAAATGGTCATTCCGTTAAAAACTCTTTGGGCAATTTTCAAAGCTTCGTAACTCAATTGTTTTTTAACCAAATTCGACCCATAATATATCAAAATGAACATAGGAAAGTGTAGAACAATATTATACCATTTGGAAGCCCAATGGTTGCCAAAGATGGTCAAAAAATAGCCTCAAATGTGACTGGTCCGTGGAAAAATTGGAAAACTCGCCGGAAACTGGGTAAACTTTAAACGTTCATAACTTCTTCAATACTCAACGAAATTGAGTGATTCAAAAATACAAATCATACTTCTCGACGAGAAAAAGAGAATGGTACCTTTATTGACTGCTAATTCACCGTGGTTTGGTCAGAAAATGGCTCGAAATTGGATAACCATTTTCGAGTTAGCCAATTTCGAGCCGTTTTCCGGCCAAACTACGGCCAGTTAGCCATCAAGAAAGATACCATTCTCTTTGTCTCATCGAGAAGTATGATTTTCGAATTTGAATCACTCGATTTCGTTGATTATTGAAGAAGTTATGAATGTTTAAAGTTTACCCAGTTTCCAGCGAGTTTTCCAGTTTTTCTACGGACCAGTCACATTTGAGGCTATTTTCCAGCCATCTCCAGCAACCATTGGGCTTCAAAATAGGTATAATCTTGTTCTACACTTTCCTATCTTTATTTTGATATATTATGGGTCGAATTTGGTTAAGAAACGATTGAGTTACGAAGCTTTGAAAATTGCCCAAAGAGTTTTTAACGGAAGGACCATTTGTGATGCGTTTGATCAATCTCAGGGACCATTTCTATTGATTTTCAATGTCAGGGACCAAAATGATGTGTTTGATCAATGTCAGGGACCATTTGTGATAAAAACCTTTTTTTTCTCTATCGAATTTAATTGTATAGCCTATGATGCAGCATTGGCTTCATCGCATGTTGGAATTGCCGTGGGTGGTGGTGTTGGAGCTGCTAGTGAGGTGTCTTCTATTATGCTATTGGGCAACAGACTTTCACAGGTAATTTTCTTAAAAATATAACATTGTAGTAGGATTATTTGCACGAACACCTCCTGGGTTGTTTTTGAAAGCAGAAATAGGTATCAGATTCTGCGGTATTGTTTTTGGAAACCAAACTATAGAGGATTACATGTTGTCGTAGCAAAATTTTCTTTTAGACGTTTACCATCCGCAACTATGAATGAATAATTGAAGAGTGCAGCGGAATTCTTTTCACCATCTATAAAAGATTATTTGAAAAATTTGCATAATGTTGATTGGTGGAGCACTGATGGAAAAACTAGTTATCTTTCTTTTCATACAATAAGCACTGTTGTGTAGGATATTTGATCTTCACAATTTCCTGCAGTTACTTGATGCCTTGGAGCTGAGCAGGCTAACTATGAAGATTGAAGCAAAATCCCAATGTTCGGTCTTCAAATCCCGATGCCAGCACCTGACCTTGCTCCATTTTTGACATCCCAGCCACTTCGCCCAGCCAATACCCAGTAGCTTGATGTATCAAACCTATATGAAAGTTATTGTAGTTTTTTCTATTTTTGTTCGAACATCGTATGTACATTTTCATATATTTTATAATTAAATACTTTTTCTTGGTTTATTAATTATTGTTTAGAATTTAATTACAATATTTATTAAAAAGTAAATAAAAAATATTTTTGCCAAAAAAAAAGGGTTTGCGCGACGAAGAATTAGGTTGCGTCGCGCAAAATGGCTTTGCGCGACGCATGTCCCTACGTCGCGCAACACCTCCTTGCGCGATGTATAGCCTACGTCACGCAAAGTCACTTTGCGCGACGTAGGGACATGCGTTGCACAAAGCCACTTTGCGCGATGCAACCTAATTCTTCGTCGCCCAAACCCTACCGTAACTGCCTTGGCGCGACGGTTGTGCGTGACGAAGGTTTCGTTGCGCTAATTTTTGCGCGACATTTTTTTGACTTTGCATGACGAAGGGCCTGCGTCGCGCAAACTGTTTTTTTTTTACTAGTGTTAGCTAAGTGGTTTTTTTATTTTTTTTTATTTTTTATGTTTGTAAGTAGGATATTTATCTCCAAAAAAAGAAAAGGAAAGATATTGCGTTTGGTTCCCATAAATGATGAGTTTGAGCAAAATTATTTTATTGTGTGGCTTAGCTTTAGGCTATAGATCTGTTGTCCCCTTATATGTGTCTCATTTGTGCATTCTTGCTAATATTTTAACACATGCATCATGACTTAATTTCTCATTTATGTTTTCTTGCTAATATTTTAACAAATGCATCATGACTTAATTGAGAGATCACTCTGTTCACTTTTTTATTTGGCATCTAAAAATTAAAAAAAAAAAAATCTAAAATACAAAGAAATACACGAGGAACGTATGGAGGTCCGTTTCAAGAAAAGGAGTATGAAGGGTCGATCTTCGTCTCTACTCTCATCTCTCAAACCCTATAAAAGCGAAGAAGAATAGTAAAACGACAAGGGTGAAGTATCCGACATACAATTTGGATGGCCCGTCCATGGTGGTTGTCATCTGGATCAAGAGTTGATTAGGCAAACAGAGGGCTTAGTAATTATCGACAGGGTGGTATTAGGTGATCATCGAAAGAATTTATATCTCACTTGAGATTGTGTGTATGTAGTTGCCTCTCAAGGATTGGATCTTGTGAACTAGATGCTGCACAAAAAAGTACGCCGAAATTTCCATACAATTGAGATTTTCATTAATATAGAGAAAATAGCAGTACAACCATGGAGATACACTACAAAAAAAGTGGTCTAAGAACCCAATTGATTTGTGCCCTCTTCACTTTCATTGAGCGCATATATATATATGCGCTTTTTAATGTCAATGAGCACAAAAATATCTCAAATGTGCTTTCTTAAACAAAAAGACACATTAGTTTGTGTCTTCAGTAAAGTATATTGTGCCTATTGAAACTTGAGCACCAAATATTGTGCCCTTATTTATAGATATCAGTAAACATAATTTTTTATTAATTTATAAAAACACAAAAAACATTTTTGTGCTCTTTGATTTAATATATTTAAATCAAATGATTTTATAGACACAATGTTCGGGTCTTCCTTCATAAGTCTGGACACAAAATCATATTTTCATATTAGTTTTTAGTGATCAAGGCCCATCGCACCCCACACCAGACAATGGTGAGCAGTAGCATTAAATGAGTTTTTCAAAAACTCCAGTCCTGCCTTCCTTTCCTTTTTCTCATTACCTACTTTTTCAAAAAATAGACTCAAATATATCATTGGTGTCGTCAAAAGACACAATTATATATTCTTTATTATTACCAAGGTATTAAATATCGGTAATATCGGAAATATCGGTAATCCGAAAACACGGAAATATATATGGAAATATCAGGATAATATCGATATCGATAAAAATTATATGGAAACCACGGAAATTGTAAGAAAAACTTGGAAATTTTTATTGAAACTTTGCAGGATGTTTATTTAGTCAATTATCTATTAGTGTATCACAAAAAATTGGAAGGAAATGCATTGCATGATGGATTTAACATTATCAAGTTGATTATATAGCGAGCTGACAAACATTGTGAGTGTAAAAAATATGTAGTAATTAATGAAAGAAGTTTAAACACACCATAATCATTTATATATAATGAATTAGTACAATATTTTACACTTTATACATTGCATGGTAAGATACATAGTGACTTAGTACCACATAGAGTTCCTATGAGGTTCAAATTTTTCACTATCTTCATTATCTCTATGTGTAGAGTAAGTGTATTGTGAAGAGTAGTTATCAAATGATAAATCCCCAAAGTAGTTTTGCATGTAATTGTTAACATGCCACCCATACGGATCCGAGATTGATTGACGTTGTCCATAAGCAAAATCATTTGAAGATTGAGTCTCGGATTCTTTCCATGAGTCGCTCGATTCCATCCCAACAGGAATGGGATATGAAGGGTAGGGAAATGGTTGGTTATGAGTATAACCATAGTTACTACTTCCCACTCCAACAGAGTCCGAAGTTCTAGATAACGAGTCATCTTCTTGACTTGACAAAATCCCCTTGCCTCTTTCTCTACGAGTATAGTCCTTCCCTATGGCACCAATTCCTGGTCCTGCCCGCCTACTGCCATGGTCATCATCATGTGTTGCATGCGTGAAGTTTGCCTCACCAGTGAAGGGGCTCATAAATCCGGGAGGTGGTCCATAATAGTTTCCATATCCACCACCACTACCTCCAGCTCCACTATATCCTTCATCATTCCCACCTCCGGTGGTAGGTGAGTCTCCTGATCTTGTACTAGAGCTATCATTAGTATCAGCACGATGTTGTGGTTGTGTAGGATTGGAAGAAGGTGGAATTCCAGTGTTTGTTGGTCTGGGGCGCAAAAGTTCTTCGAAAGAGTCAGCGCTGCTAGATCCCACCTCCTCCTCTAATACTCTTTCTACATTTATCTCTTCATTACGTGCTTCTTCAGCAACTCTGGGAGCTGGGTTGCCTTCATCATCATCTAAATGAAGATGTCTAATCCACTGATAAAGTTGGTTACCCTCTGTATCATCATCTTCAGCAACAATATCAAACACATCTAGTGGGTCACCACGGTCGACATGATCTATTTCTGTTTCCTTATCTCGAACTTGAAGCTTCATGTTGTAGTAGCAATAAACTAATTTTTCCAACCTACTATGAGCCAACCTATTTCTTTGCTTTGTGTGTATGAGTGCAAATGTGCTCCAATTTCTTTCACAAGCAGATGAGGAAGCTGTTTGTGATAATACTTTGATTGCTAACTTTCTCACAGTTGGTGCATCGGTCCCATACATGATCCACCATTCAGCTACAATGAAAAACAATGTTGATAAGCCTAATAACTCCAACAAATTCTATTATAAACTTATAGTGAAATATGTTTACACTCACTAGGAAACATTTTTGTTCGAGCAGCAACTGATGTTGGTTCTCCAAAAGTTCTTCTTGCATCTTTAAACCATGTTAGCTGAATTCAATAAATCGTGTTAGTTTAATCCAACAAAGTAATTATTATAATTTAAGTAATTGTGTACCTTATTTCCAAATTGGCCAATTGTTGGTGATGCAGGGTCTAATTTAGAGTATACATTATGTACAGCACGTATAAGGGTACCATCATCTCCAACACCGGGTCTGTATTGGTATCGAGGATTCAAATAATATGCTGTTCAAAGAAACACATACTCTAATAAGAGAAACAATACTTATGCAACTAAAGAAATGAATTGCAAATTATGACATAATTTATACCTGCTGCATGCAAATCGTGGTATAATGTTTTATACCATCGATCTTCAATTATCTTTATGACCCACCTTGCACCATGTTTTCTTTCCAATTCATCCTTCACTACATGCATCAACTCATATATTGCCCCCATAGTAGGATACACTTCTGTGTCAACAATCCGTAAAACTTTGTAAAGAGGTTCAAACACTTGGCACACATGTTCTGATTGAGTCCAAAAAGCATGATCAAGCACTATACTTTCCACCATACGACCTGCATTTGAGCGGCTGAAATTATGGTTGGCCCAATCGTCACTAGTGAATAGATGCTTTAACCCTGCTTTCTTCTTAAGTAGGCTGTCTAATGCAATATAGTTGGTGGCGAATCCAGTGGTAGCTGGACGAATAATTTCACCTTTGCAAAATTCACGCATCTTTGCCAACAACCAACCGTGATTGTAAATATAATTTGTGATCGTTCTAGCTCTTTTTACCACAGTAGCAACATTCTCTCTCTTCCCCATTGCCTCAAACATGAGATCAATACAATGTGCTGCACATGATGTCCAAAACACATTATGATGCTTCATTAACTTTTTTCCAGCTTTGACAAATGCAGAACCGTTGTCGGTCACGACTTGGACAACATTATGCTCTCCAACCTCCATGATTACATCCCTCAATAATTTGTAAATATACTTGTAGTTCTTTATATGGTCTGAAGCATCAACAGACTTCAAAAAAATTGTCTTTCCCTTAGAGTATACCATGAAGTTTATGATAGACAATCTGGTCGGGCCAGTCCATCCGTCACACATGATTGTGCAACCATTAGTTTCCCACTTTGACCTCAACAACTTGTTAACATACTCGCCAATGTCTTTATACTCCATATCCAAATATTTGTTTCTTATCTCATAGGGAGTGGGAGGTTGTACTCCAACACCGGCTTGTTGACATCCCACTACCATATTTTTGAAATGATGTGATGATGCTTTCTTAGCAGGGACATTTTCATAGATAAAGAACTTGCTAATTAGACGCCCCATTCCCTCCTTCACATTACCTCCAGTGAAATAACTCCAAACACTCTTTGACGTGCTTTGGATGACTTATATAAACTTGGGGCTATTGGTGGTGTTGGTTGTGATTCTCTAAGACTGCCTCCCTGTCTCATTTGTGCACCACCACTTGTCCCGGAACCTTGTGCTCTATTAGGAATTTTATGAAGGTGTTCTCTTTCCTATGCTGACTGTTTGGAGGCACGTAATGCTTGTTTCAAACTGCGTCGTTCTTCAGGTCTCATGTCATCATCACATTCGTCCTCATCGTCGTCATCATCACTGTCAACCGCTTCGCCAATGACTTCTCCTCGTAGCCCAGCTCGAATATTTTCCATTCCATGTGTTATCTTTTCCTTCTCCTGTTTTTTATTTTTTAATAATGTGCTGATGAATGCCTTCACTTCTGGGGGGACATTATGGCATCATTGGACATTTTTTGCTGGATCTAATCCACTAAGATGGTACTTAAGTCATGTCACTCCGCCACTCTTCATTACCCGATGACAATATTTGCAAATTGTGCCATGTTTGTTTCCGTCTATTGGGTCTCCATGTTCCCAAGCTGGATCACGTTTAGTAACTCCACTGGACATCTTAAACGTACCTATATTTGTTTTTCATGAAAATTAGACAATTTTTATTTGGCCAAAAAATATAGTAGTGATGACGGTTATATAAGAGAACCTAAATAATAAAGTTATTCTACAGAAGAATTAAATACGAAGTAAAAAAAATGATTGTAAAAATTTAAGTAATTATAAAAATAATATGAAATAATAAAACCTAATATTAATGAATAATATTCCAATTTGATAATAAAATAATAAATAACATTAAACATATTAAAATTTTCCTAGGGAATAATTATACAACATTACTTAATTACTTCAAAAAATTAACATCTATGTTTGTAAACTTACCTTAAATATGGAACCCTTTGTGCAAAGGCCAAATAGAATATGCGTGGACCAACAATAAAATAATAATTACACAAATGTAACAAATCTGGAACTTTTGATGTCGTACGTAGCAGCAAAACCTCGACGATCCTCTGCAGCTTGCCGTCTATGAATAAATGGGAGACAAAGAAGGTATTTAACATTTAATTTGAAGTGGCGTGAGTTGCAGATCCATTTATTCAGTTGAAACTCTGAAAGGACTCTGGAAAGGCTCTGAAAGGGCTAAGGGAAGAATAAGAAACGAAAAGGTGTAATAGAGGTTTTTCAATTTTCGAAGGGTTAAAAAAGGTGTGATGACCTCTGGGAATGTGAAAGAATTGGAAGGAAGCAGATTTTTTGGTTTTTCTCTGACAAATTTTTTGGTCTTCACGTGGAGAAGAAGATAAAGTAAGAATATTTTTTGGTTCTTCTCTTACAGAATTTTTGGTCATTCTCTTACAGAATTTTTGGTCTTCACGTGTTTTGGTTCTTTTCTGACATAATATTTGGTCTTCACGTGGAGAAGAAGATAAAGTAAGCATATTTTTTGGTTCTTTTCTTACAAAATTTTTGGTCTTCATGTGTTTTGGTTATTCTCTTACAGAATATTTGGTCTTCACGTGGAGAATATTTGGTCTTCTCTGACAGAATATTTTTTTGTTCTTCTCTGACAAAATTTTTGGTTCTTCTAAGCAAAGTTACTTGCTTCCAATTCTTTCATACAAAACCGTGTGCCACATACACACACACACACAGACACACAAAAAATCGTACACACACAAACACACACACACAAAACTGTAAACAAAACCATGTGCCAAAACCGTGGTTTCATACAAAACCATGTGCCAAAACCGTGTGCCACAGACGCACACACGCACACGCACGCACGCACGTACGCAGTCTCGATCATTGCACACAGACACCCACACACCCACCCACCCACCCACCCACCCACCTTCCCTCTTATTCTTTCTTCTTCTCCGGTTCTCCCCCTCATACGAAACCAGATCCCTTCTTCTCCACCTCCTATTCCCTCCCACTGCCCAGCATCCCTTCTTCCCCCCACCTTTCTCTCCCGATTCCCAGGTTCCCTTCCTCCCCCCTTCCCAAAACACCTTCACTCGGACGGCGTCCCTTCCCTCCCGCCCAGATTCCCTTTCCCCCCTCTCTCCTCTCCAGATTCTTCTTCCCCCGCCCAAATTCCCTTCCCCCCCCCTTCCTCTCCAGATTCTTCCCCCCCCCCCGGCGTTCACGTTCTCGAAGCCCCTTTTCGCCCCCCCAACACACACAGATGTTACAGGTTCAACGAATTTCCAAAAATCCGTTTGTTGGGGGTCTCCTCTCTCGGGTGCCTTCCCCTGTTCTCTTCCCCCCACTTCTGTGTTTCATATTCCCACCCCCCGGCGCTATTCTCGCCGCCGCGACTCTTCTCCTCCCCCCTTCGAATCTCTCGGCCGGATCTTCTTCTCCGGTTAGCATAGTTTAAAAATATCGCGATATTTTGATGAAAACCAGTTGGATAGTAATTAAAATATCGGTACCGTGAAAAACCGATAATATCGGCGATATTTTGTTCCTTGATTATTACTAGCCTCTTCGCATGCACTAACGTGCGTGCAAGAGGCATTTTTACATCACAGACGTTACGCGCTAAAGGTGTATTGTGTTAGTTTTTTTTTTCTATTGTAATTGTCAAGATATATTTTAAATGTATTGTGCAAAGATGAATTTTTTCTTTACCATGCGCGCTCTAAAAAGTTGTCATATTTTTCGTTTTCACCTTTCCTTGATCGAATCGTTATTGTCTTTAGCTAACATGTCTTCCTAAATGAAAGAAGGTGAATGTATACAGTACTTGTAGGACAAATAATCGAAGGACACGATTGATAGTGTAGGTCTCATTTATCTGACGGTTGAAAACAATCATTCTTCTTTTGCACACATACAATGTCCGCAGCCAAATATTCAACATTGGAAACCGAGGAATCGTAGAGACTACTACACTGATCCAGCCGCTGGCTTTCATCCGTATACCCCAGTATCCGTTCCCTGCGAGCAAACAATAGTTCAGAACAGAACCTCAAAAACCATATAAGTTATCTCAGGTCTGCTCATAATTACAAGAGTGAAAAAGTAAACCCAAGTTCTGAACTATTACACTTGGAATTTAAAACAAACTAAACCCAAGTTTTGAACTTTAATTAAAACCCAACAAATATCGGGAAAAAAAAAAAATTTCACTTTATGGAATCTAATGCAGCAATTTTGCATAATACTACTTTACACAACAAAAAAGACTCAAAATTTCGCTTTTTTTCCTACATTTTCTCAGTAACCAATCAGGCCAAACACCCCAAAAAATCACAATGAAAAACCAATAACAGGCTAAAATTCTTCACAAAAATTCAAGAAAACTCACTCAATCTGCAGAAGAATTTTCTGGGAATCCGGATGGAGATCCCCTACTTGGTACCATAACTCGCCGGAGTCTTGTCATTTGTAAACAAATACAATTGCTGTTGCTGCTGCTGTGGTTGTTGCTGCTGCTGCTGAAAATGAGGCTGTTGAAACAGCGGCTGCTGCTGCTGAAATTGCGGCTGTTGAAACAGCGGCGTCTGCTGCTGCTGTTGCTGCTGCGGTGGTTGTTGGGAGAAGAAGGAGCTGCTTTGCTGAAAGGGCTGTTGAGTTTGAAACGGCGATTGCTGCTGCTGCTGTTGTGGCTGCGGCGTAGAGAATAACGATGTGAACGCCATTGTTGTGGTTACTGTGGGCTGGTTTTGGGATTGAGGTTCGAAAATTGGGGAAGACTGCATAATTTTCTTAAAAACACAATCAATGACTTGAATTTTGACATAGTCTAGAATGTCAATTCAAGAATAGCAAATCAACCATGAATGCTTGGCGTTGGATTCATGGAAGCAAAATTGAGAAAGTAATTTAAACTGAAACGATAAAGAACAACTTACAAACCAAAACGTACGGACGATTTCTTGCCGCTAGATTTCCAAGGAAGCAAAATCTTCAGCTGATGCAAAACCTATGTCGTTTGGCTGGTTTTAATGGAACTGTCCTTGATTAAAAAAATAAAAAAAACTGAACAGTGGAGCGGTTGTATTGAGGAAAACATGGGAGCGGTTGTGTGTGTAGAGAGACGAAGAGGGAGAAGAAGGGGGTCGTGGGTTTTTAACTTCTTTTTTTTTTCTTTTTTTCTTTCTAATTTTTAATTCTCTTTTTGTTTAACATATTTGTTTTTGTTTTGACAAAAGTATCCCTGCTATTTTGTTTCTATTATTTTTAGTTTATAGTTTAATTTTTTTTTCCTTGAGACAGCAAAATCTTCTTTTGGCTTTCTTATATTAATTAATTAAAGATTTCAAAGACTTATGATCCACTCATTCCTTACTCTCTCTCTCCCCCTAACTCCACTTTCTCACTCTCCCCCTTCCACTCTCTCTCTTTCTTCCCTTTAACTTAACCCAACCACACCAAAAGATGGTATAGGAATCCGGTAATCCCATATATATATATAGATATATATATATATATATATATATATAATTTTAAATTAAGAAAAGTGTTATTGGCACTCCAAAAATCTCATTCTACACTCCTCATAACTGTATTTTTCTTTCCAAATATAGAAAGTTTGGGGGATGTAGAATGAGATTTTTAGAATGCCAATAACAATTCCCTAAATTAAAATGGAGAACTTATGTGGATCGTCGGATTGGTTGAGATTAAATCTCGACTGTTCATGTATAATTAACCCTAAAATAATCTCTATCTCGACCTGACTTCACTCTCAATCTCATGCCTCCTCCACCGAATTTGTCACCTGAATCGCGAATCCACCCTCACTCGTGGATCCGTCCCCTGAATCGCAACTTCACCCACTGTCCACACCACCTCCCCTGAATCGCATGAATCGAGCTCTCGATCTCAGTCCTCACTCCTCTTCACTGCACAAGGTAAGAAATTTCTGCAATAAACTCAACCAAAGTTCATGGAGATTGTTAGATTTCGAATTCGATTAGTGATTTTGAATATGAGTTTTTGAATTAGGGCTTTTGAAATTAGGGATTTTGAATATTTTTTTTTTTACATTTTCTTTTTTATACTTGTCCCTGCATGCAATTTTGGATATGAATATGATGGGTTTTTGGTTAATTAATACAGCCACCACCTTAGGTCGTCATTAGAGACTCTGAAGTTTCTTGGTGACTGGTTGGTCGACTTTATGTTCAAGGTTACTGGTTTATAGCTTATACTAATGTGACCCCGAAAATCATATCAAATCTTCTTATATATGTGTTAAGAAAATTTAATTGAAATATTCAATTCATTTTAACCATGCAAATCTGTACTCTGAGTCTTTGGCTATGAGTCTGTCTATCTTTCCCATAAATCTTTGTACATTGTTTTTTTTTTTGTTTGGGACACAAACGTGAGTACTGCATAGCATAAGCTTCAGGGTTACATGCCAATTTCCTGGCTCCACTAATCTATTTTATCTCGCTTGATCTCTCGTTATGACTTTATATTATTTGTAAACATCAATTTAAGTTTGTGCTCAGCTCTGATTAGCATACTGTAACGACAAAGAAGGATAATATGTTTTCAAGATCTTAGAGAATAATCAGTTTACTGGAACTATTCCCCCTGAGCTTGGGAAATTGGTTAACTTGAATAATCTTTAAGCACATTCTTTTTTCTTTCACCCTCAGTTTGTTTTTACTTACTTTTAGGGGGCGTTTGTTTGCCCTCACTAAACCTTGTTGGATTGGACTGGCTTAACTGGGATTGCTAATCCGTGTTTGGTGTGAAGAAGGACTAGCGTGAATGAGACTAAGTCGGATTCGTCCCGACTAAGTCCTTCGCTAGTTAGTCTTAGCGAGTCCCCCGATATGTATGGGATTGTTAGTCCCGTCTCAAAATCTGCTTCCTTTTTACACTGCATCGTCTGTACGCTGCTTCGTCTCTGTTTACCCACCCCCAAATCAGCTTCTCCCACTGCCAAAATCTCAAAATCGAACCACCAAAATTCAAAAAAAAAAAAAAAAAAATGCAAAACAATGACAACAATGGGAGAAGCTGATCAGCAAGCATTCTTCCTTTTTCCCAGAAAATTTTGAGATGGCTATCTCGTTCTGGAATTGTAGACGGAGAAGCCGACGCATGTATCAGAGGGAGGACAGAAATTCAAAAAATTTTGGGAGAAAAAAGGTGAGGAAGGTGGAGATGCCTAACGGTAGAAAGAGGGCGAAAAGGATGAGCTTGTCTTGAAAGATCTACCATGACCTTGTTTTGAAATACTGCGTTTTGCAAGAAATACAAGGAGGAAAGGACAGAATGGATGGAGTCGGAGAGAAGAGATGGAAGAAGGTTCCAGAGAGAGGTAGAGTGGGAAAAAAGAAAGAAAAGGGTTAAATTAATATTATTAGATAAAATAATAAAATATTATTAGATAAAAGTTAAATAATATAATATTATAGTTTGTTTATATTCTGCTTTTTAGTCCGACACTGCACCAAACGCTTCACTAAGCTAGTTCAGCTTAGTCTAGTCTAAGCCAATTCAGCTTAGTCCCTGAAGCCAGTCCAATCCGAAAGAATCTGGTGCAACAAACACACCCTTAATTTTTATATAACTTGAATAATTTGTAAGCACATTCTTTTTTCTTTCACCCTCAGTTTGCTTTTACTTAATTTTTAATTTTCATATAACTTGAATAAGCAAGTACCAGTCGATAATTAGCATTGGTATCTGCAGCATTCTGAATGCAAACAATCACACGGGAGAATTGCCTAGGGCTCTCACTAGTCTGACTGAGTTAATAAAATTGTAAGTGTTTGTACCCTTTTTCTTTCTTATTGTAAATCTGTTAGAAATCTTCGATTTATTGTATTCCTTGCATTTATGCAGGATTAACAGTAACAACTTAACTGGAAAAGTACCTGATTTTTTTCAAAGTTGGAAGCAACCGCAGAAACTTGCGAACAATATTTTCCTATTCCATATTCTAAATCTGACACAGTTACAAAAATTGTGCACAATTACAAAAATTGTGCTACTATAAATTTGAAATGTCATCTGACACAGATGTCAGAACTGGGGCACAAAAAACCCTTATATGTGCTCAACTCTTTGACCACAAATAGCAATATTGTGCTCTCTAAAATGGGCACGCCTATAGAGGGCACATATGATAGTTTAGTTGCTGCATTGTTGCTATTGCTCTATGGGCACATATGTTGGTGCCCTTTGACGTCATAGGACACAAATAACTTATTGTGTGCACTGCCCATATTTTTTGTAGTGAAAAGATTGGGAGCTTTGCTCACCTTGTTAACCAACCCTCAGGGAAAAAAGTGAAAATTAATGGTGCTAGGGTTTTACGAGGGTTTGAGAGAGAGTGCAAGTTTTGTATTCAACTGGAATGCATAGGGACACACTTTTGAATGTCAGGTTGGACTTACTTCTGAAAGCCTACTAACAACAAAGTTGCTGGGATTTGTGGCAATGGAGATTGAGGCATCATTTATATTCTCCATATGATATACACATGTTTATCATAGAAAATCATAAACAACTGTTTTCGATTTAATATGGATAAAATTATATTAAAGGGGTGCATCATGGTGATTTTTTGTATCACCAAGGTTAAGCAAATTTGCAAAAAATAAAACGATATATAAGAAACATAAAAAAATCACTTAAGAAAGAGGAAAATATTATAATCGGGTTCATGCTTTATTGCATGTTTAAACATATAATTAGCAGTTTGGCATTAACTTGAATTCATGAAACGAAATAATTGTTCCATGGTAGGAAAGGGCCTTACAGATGGAGCTTGGCCACTCTCTAGGGTGCTTTGCAACATCAAGGGTTTGATTACTTGCCGCTAGAGTAGTGGTCGTGTTCAGGGCAGGGTTGTCCTCAACCTGTATGGTGTTGTGGGCAGGGTTGTCCCCAACCTGTGTTGTGCGGGTCGTCGTCAGACATCTCGTTAGAAGTCCAATATCTTGGGGGGGGGGGGGGGGGGGAGGGGGGGGGCAGGGTTATCCCCAACCTGTGTTGTGCGGGTCGTCGTCCGGTCAAAGACTGTCCGACGGTCAAGTTAGTAAACAATATTAAGAGTGCGTTACCAAAGCTGAACTCCTATTAGGGAATTTATACCAGTTAAGGAGAGGACCATTTAGGATAGTAGAATCGTCATTAAATCGGGAGAATCCCAAAGGATATCTTGGAAGTAGATATTGCATCTTCTTATGAGTGCGATTACTTGCGGCGCATGCCAATCCTTCGATTGTAAGGACTCCAAGACAAAAGTATGATAGCATCACTGCTCTGTTTAGTGTGCAGCGGAATGTATCAAATAAACCAACGGTTCATCGTGAATATGTTACAGGCTAATTAAATCGTCAATTTGTTCCATATATTTGGATTACTAAATGATCTCCTATTCTAATGATTTTTCGTAGGAATGATCATTAAGTGAAGATTAGAAAATGGAACTGTTCTAATTATGAAATTTGTACGATAAAGATCTTTTATTTGGAAGGGTTTGATATTGGATGCAAGTGTTGTCCATATATTTATTCACATTTTGTAATGGAAAACTAGCATAAGATTGCAATTCTACACACGTAATTAACACCAAGGGTGGATCTATATAGGAACCGGAGTGGTCTCAGGGCCCTCCGGAGATTAGGAAAAACGCTTGTGAAGTACCTTGGAGGACCACCTTAAACTCTAGATGGAGCTTTGTGAAGTACCAGATGGGATAAATATCATAGTGAAAGATAATAGTTAGTATCCTAGTAGGTATAAGAGCCACCGTTGGCTAGGTTTAATTCGCCGAAGTTCGATTTTGTAGTTGCAGAACCGGCCAGATAAAGTCAAAATGAAGAAGATGGATTGTATACCCTACTTTTGGCTTTTGCTAGAACGTAGCTATTTTGCCCTTTCTTCCCTTTTTTATTATAGTTGGACCCACCATCTTCTCTCAAAACATTGTTTTCTATCCCCGCTTTGCCGTTTGGCTCTATTTCTGTCCCCTGCAAAATATTGAAGACTAAATATAATGTTTAGGAAATTAAATTTATCCATAAAATTTCCATGTTATTTAGTTTATAAAATTCTGTTTACAAATTTAATCTCCTAGCATTACTCATTTTTTTAACCTTTTAGATTACTAGTATCTCTTCACCTTATAATTTACTATTCTTAAGAAAATCATTTTCAATTTACTAGTTGTCAAGAAAAATTGAAACTAAATATTTTAGCAAGGTTTTTAATCACTAAAAAACAAAATAAGGCCGTCTATATACAGACAAAGTTTTCGACGAAATGTTTTCTGTAAAAAATACAAAAAACAATTGTGCGCGGTATTTCCGTCTAGAAAATCGATTCTTTTATACTAGGACCACCCGAAGTTGAAATTCTTAATGTGCCACTGATCAACACTACGAATTTGTGTTTGACCTAACATCTTCTGCCACAATATGGTTCTGAAATTGAGTCTCTTGATATGCATACAGGTCACATACTTCACATGGAGCGGAGTGTCACTTGGTGTTGGCATGGACCACCTCATAGCAGATGGAGTTTCTGGTCTCTTCTTTATAAATACATGGTGTGATATGGCTTGTCGTCCGGCTCTTACAATTCAACCGTTCATAGACAAGACATTATTTCGTGCCCGAGACCCACCTCAGCCTGCATTCCCCCACCTGGAATATCAACCTTCTCCCCAAATGAAAACCCCCATCCGCAAAGCATAACTGATACTACGACCTCCATTCTCAGATTTACGCGGGAGCAGCTCAACATTTTGAAGGCCAAGTCTACTGCAGATGGCGGGAATACAGTCAAGTATAGCACATTTGAGATGTTGGCAGGTCATATTTGGAGATATGCATGCAAGGGGCGTCAACTTCACGATGGCCAAGATACCAAACTTCTTATTGCAACTGATGGAAATTGGAAGGTCTAGATTGCAACCAGCGGTCCCACCTCCTTACTTTGGCGATGCTGTTTTCAGAACCACACCAACTGCTGCAGCAGGGTATCTCCAATCCAAACCGACATGGTATGCTGCAAGCCGTATTCATGATGCTTTGGCGCGCGCGGACAACTATTATCTTAGATCATTTCTCATCTACCTTGAGCTTAATCTTCCTCATCTTTGCGAACTTGACACTGGAGTTTCGTCTATGCGGTGCCCGATTCTTTGGATAAACAGTTGGATTATGCTGCCGATTCACGATGCTGATTTTGGTACCAATTTACATGGGACCACCTTGTGCAATGCCTTTTTTTCATACTACCAAGTGCAACAAATGATCATAGTTTGTCGCTGGTTATTTCCCTGCAATCTGAGCACATGAATTCATTGTCCAAGATGTTGTATGACATATGAAGCAAATGAAACGCTAAAGATTGAATTCCCGCCATGCACTGCTGGCGGCCTAAGGTCATCCTTAAGCTGCATGTTCAAAGCTTAAATCCTCTTTTCTTCCCCTTTAATTAAATTAAAAAAGGGACAGTTTTCTATGCTCTGTTGATTGTGCATGTGGACTTCTGCTCCACATCATTGGCTGTAGCTTGTTGTCATTCTCAATGTTTATCTTTTCCCACATTTTTACGTGAAACCTAAGAAAAATATTATTCTAAATATGAGGTTAAAGTTCTCTGAGTTGAAATCCAAAATTTGGATAACTCCTCACTTTGATCCCTGAGATTTGAAATCAATAGAATTGGTCTCTGAGTTTGTCCACCATCAATCATTTTGGTCATTCCTTGAAAAATCTCCATTAAATAAGAATAGAATGACCAAAATACCCTTAATTTTTGTCAAATCATTTTGACCCATTATTTATTAAATTGAGGGTATATTTGTTATTTTGATTATTATTTAACATAATTTTGCACGGAATGACCAAAATGATTGATGGTTAACAATCTCAGGGACCACTTCCATTGATTACAAATTTCAGGGACCAAAGTGATGTGTTATGCAAATCTCAGGGAATATTTTGGCTAAAAAGCCTATTTAGTTTAAGGTGAAGCTTATATTATCGAGGAAAAATGTTATTCAACCAACAAAAATGAGATTTGAGTTTTGAGTCCAATGCACATAACTAAATTGTTAAAACTCTATGAATTTTGAGTCCAATGTTTCTCTTCCAATGCACAGACTCAAGTCTTAAAAATTAAAGCTCATATGAGTCTTAAGATGCGAGTCTTTATATCAGAGATGAAAACCAAAATACGTAAATTAATCCACCACCTTTTTGGGACTCAAATATAAGAATATAAGTCCAGAATTTGAGTCTTTGCATTGGAGATGCTCTAAGAGCATTTCTACGGATGTGGACTTTCCTAGGCATTTGTAACGCCCCAGACCTAAGGTTGATTCAGTTTGGTTTCAAACAATTTCATTTTTTATTTCAGCCTAATTAGTAGGCCCATTAAAAAATTGGCATTAATACAAGTATTCAACATTCAACAAACTCAAAAGTTCAAAACCTAGTTATTTGCAAACTAAAATGCATTATGGCATTAATTCAACCCGATTGGAAAAAAATTCATGATCACTATATTAAAATTCGACTTGAAACAAAGTTCAACATCAAAATGCCTTATTGCATTAGTACAACCCAATTGAACAAGTTAAGTTTACCATACTAAAATTGAAGTCCAAACAAAGTTCTATATCAAAATGCCTTATGGCGTTAGTACAAACCGAATAATAAATTGTTTATGCCATTAAACACAAATTTTTTGGTGTTTCCAGTCACGACTTTGAATCCTTCAACCCTTTCAATTTTCTCTCTAATATTATTCCGTTCATACAAAAGAAATTGCATAAGGCATGAATCGTCTATGAAATGGGCAGGAGGGTTCATGTTGTTCTACTACTACAACAACAACAACTACTAGTAGTAGTAAAATTGGTGCAGCAACAAAGGTGAAGATAAAGATCACAAAGATCCCCTTTTGTTACTTGATTCAAATGAACCCTAACCCTAGCCCTAATTCTAAAATTAATCACAAATACCCAAAAGTTATGAGTATTTTATTAGCACCCCACATAAATATTTATTATTAAATGACTCATGTATCTTAATATGAAATTACTATTTAACCCCAAAAAATGTAAAGGAAATTGAATACACCCACATAAAAAATTATGTACTAATATGAAAATTTTCCTCTTTTTGTTCTGACATAGTTGTCTAAACCCTAACCCTAAAGTCTTAAAACCCCTAATTCACAAAAACTCCCAAATTGATAGAAACCTAAAACCTAAAAACCAAAAAATGTTATGAACTCGTAACACGTACCTCCATTATAGATTTGTAAACTACAACATAATGAGGGAATGTTGAAAGTTGGAAGTGTGGTGAGAATGAATAATGAGGGAATGTTGAACACTGTTCTAAAAATCCTCGCCTAGCGCCCCCTAGGTGCTAGGCGGTTGGCCACCGTCCCGATTAATGCCTAGGTGTTTGAAAATTAAGAAAGGACGCCTAGACCTGCTAAAGCACCCGCCTTGACCGCCTAGGCACCCGCCTAGTCCGCCCAGACCCAACTAGGCACCAGCCTAGGTTGCGACTCACTTAGACAGAAAATAGATAACTTTCATTTTGCATTTTATTTTTTCAATAAATTGTAAGAGACTTGTTGAATACTTAAATGAATACACATTATATGCATGTTCCCCATGTTTTCATTATGTTCCAATACTTCCAAATATAAATGTTATTCTATTTTGTAGTTTATAATGAAATTATATATATTTTAAGTATAAACAAGCACTTATTTACACGAAATATAATAGATTTACTTAAATCCGGCTAGTCCGCCTGGGCGCCCACCTAGGCGCTAGGCCCCAGCTTACCGCCCGACTAGCGCCTAGCGACTTTTAGAACCTTGATGTTGAATGTATGTGAAGAAATGTGGGGTGTATGTAGAAAGTGTGGGGTGTGAGGGTAATATAGGAATTTAAGTAGGGTGTATTAAGATAAATTATAATTGAAAAAGTAGATGTGGGGTGTATTCAACAATATGTAAGGTGTTAATAAAACAATCCAAAGTTATTCACAATTTTTTTTTAATACATCGATATTTCCACGAGATTCGAACCTAAGACCTCTCACTTCCAAGTGAAGAGGAATACCACCAGACCGTAGTACTGAGTGGCTTCACAATTATATATTTATATAACTAAATTGACTAATAAAAGTTCTAAGTTTAGAGTTACCATATTAGCATGTTGGAGCTAGAAAGAAGCGGAGGAAGCTCGATTTGAATCGCCAATTTGCAGTGTAAGAGAGGACGGTAGTAGTTCGGTTTTCGAATTGGGAGGACGACTTGAGTCCATTGATAGGAGCATATTTATGCAACTTAATTAGCTTGTTTCTTGGCACTTTTGTTGTTAGTTCTTAGTTATTTTAGTGTTTTAAGCTATTTTCGTGTGTTTGTAGGCTTAAATGGCTAAAGTGGCAAGAAAGTGCAATTTGGAGCATTTTGGGCTTGGAATGGATAGCACATGCTTGGAGCAAGGAGGATGGACAAAATTGAAGTTCAAGAAGGTTTTGGAATGTGCTAGAAGAATTAAGTCAAAGATTTTGAAGAAAGGAATCAGTCAAGAAAAATGAGACATTAATTCAAAGTTACATTAATTCAATCTTACCTTATTTTCAGAATATGACACTTAAATACATTCCCTTTCTTTCCTAAACCCTTGCCGCATATCCCTTTCCCTTTCCTTCCCTTGTGCCGCACCTATTCCTTCTAGAAAACCAAATCCCTTGCACAGCAAGCCTTCCCTTCCCTCCTAGGATTCTGCCGCACTTCCCCTTTCCCTTTTTCCTCTTGGATTCTGATTTGTTACCCTTTTTCTTAGAGGATTTGGAATAAACGTCTATCTCCAAAATTAATTAGGGTTTGGATTTCCTTTTTCCTTAAATAAAATCCCTTGCCGCACAACACCATCCATCCATTCACTTACTCATTCATTCATACTTTCAGCCATTCTTCCATAGTTCATCACTCAAACCTTCACCCATACCTTGTGCCACAGCAAAAGAAGAAGAAGGAAAGCCCTTGGACGTGCTTGTCATTCAAGTTTGGATTGCTGGAGTGTTCTAGGTGTCTTCTACTTTTGTTTTCAATGTTTAAATTTAATGGTCTTTGTTTTGCGAACATGAGGAGCTAAACTCCTTTTAGCTAGGGGGAATTTCACAGCCATGAACATATTTGCAATATGAATTGATTACTTCCAGTTGTGATTTCGTAAATCATGAATGCAATTTGCTTAACTGCTTGATTGATAACTTATTCTTGTATGTCGATTGAGGGTGCACACTTAGTTTGTATGCAGGGATTTGAAGCTAAAATATAAGGAAGTTTCACCTAATAGTTACAAACTTATATTTACAAGTAGTGGAGGTCGCTTGTAAACGATCGCGTTAAGTGAATTCCTGGCAGGAGTATCATGATGTTCATAGTTACGAATGCTTTGTCAATGCTTATGATTTTCACAAAGCTTAATGATCTTTGATTGTATTTCTATTATGCTGTTCATATAGGGAACTATTGAAGAATAATTTGGTTGCCAATGCGTTATCCATCAATTCAATGAATTTAGGAAAATCTGAGGGTTAATGCGTGCTGTTCACGGTTAACTTGGGGCATTGAGGTTCATGATTTATTGACAAAGCAACTGGAAATCGATTTGTATGCAAGTGTGTCATGTGTGGAGAAGAACCCTCTAGCTAGCCTTTTACCATTCAAATCATCTCAATTTCGTGCCTTTTCTGTTTAGTTTCATAATCTGTTTGTTTAAGTTCTAATTTCATCAAAAACCCAATCTTCTTTACTTTGTTGTGTCAATTTAGTTAGAATCTGTCTAAACTTGTGTTTTAAGTGTTTTAAGTCAAGTTGAAATCAATTTTCGTCCAAATCACCCTTAAGTGTCTAATTTGAGTCTATTTCATTGTTTTGTGCTGTTTTGAGTCATTCTAGTTTGTTTTGAGTCTCTTTAGTTTGTTTTGAGTTCTTTGAGTCTAATTAAGTGTTTTCAGCCTAGTTAAGTGTTTTTGAGTCAGTTTTAAATAGATGAAAAGACCCACAACCATCCAACCATCCAAATTAAGTCCAAAGGAAGATGAAAAGCTGCTGATTGAGGAGGAGAATGACAAACCCACGGCAAGGGTAGAATCATCCTTGCTGCAGCCTCCTAAGCACTCTAACTCGGCCAATAAAGGTAAGGTTGTTCCAAATTCGATTCCTTCTAACGTTATTCCTCCGAATGTACCTTTCCCTCGCAGGTTCATGCAATCAAAGAAGGAAGAGGCTGAAAAGGGCATTCTTGAGACGTTTAGGAAAGTGCAAGTCAATATTCCACTCATTGATGCAATCAAGCAAGTTCCAAGGTATGCCAAGTTTTTGAAAGAGCTTTGCACAACAAGGAAGTGAATTTCGAACAAAGAAGTGGTCCGGGTAAGTGAGAATGTTTCAGCCGCCTTGCAACGGAAATTGCCCCCCAAATGCAAAGATCCCGGTAGTTTTACAATTCCTTGTGGTATTGGCAATACTAAGTTTGAACATGCCATGTTAGATTTATGCATCCATTAATGTCATGCTATACTCCATTTGTGCATCTATGAACTTGGGAGAACTTAAAAATGATGGTGTTATTATTCAATTGGCTGATCGTTCTAATGCATATCCGAAAGGAGTTTTGGAAGATGTTTTGGTGCAAGTTGATCAATTGATATTCCCATCATATTTCTATGTGTTAGAAATGAAGGATTCAGCTCATGCTACTCCATTGCCAATCTTGCTTAGGCGACCATTCATGAAAACAACCCGAACCAAGATCGATGTATTCAAAGGAACATTGACAATGGAATTCGATGGGGAAGTCTTTGATTTTAATATTTCTGAAGCTATGAGATATCCTAATGATGATCATTCTTGTTTTTCTATTGATATAATTGATTCATTGGCGCAGGAATATCTTGAAGACTTAAATAAGGATGCCCTTGAAACGACTTACAAAAGGAATGTAACTAAAAAACAATGAGGCAAGGAGCAAGCACACCGACGACATGCATGAGGAGGGCCTGGCCGTGCCTAGATGTGAAGAGGAGACTGAGATGGTGGCTGCCCTTGAGTCCTTGCCGAAGCATAGAGGTAAGTCTCCAAATCCAAGTCCAATTCCTGTTTTCACTAATAAGTTGTTACCCTCAGTGATTCAGGCACCTTCCCTTGAGCTTAAACCATTACCAAATCATTTGAAGTACGTTTTCTTAGGAGACAAAGAGACTTTTCCGGGCATAGTGTCTTCCACACTCATGGCACAAGAGGAAGAGAAGTTGGTGAGGGTGTTGAAGGAGTACAAAACAGCCGTTGGATGGACATTGGCCGACATCAAGGGAATAAGCCCTACAACATGCATGCATTGCATACTTCTTGAGGAGGGGGCTAAACCAACTCGAGAGGCTCAACGCCGACTCAACCCTCCAATGATGGAAGTTATGAAGAAAGAGATCATCAAGCTTCTTGATTGTGGCGTGATCTATCCAATTTCAGATAGTCGTTGGGTTTCACCGGTTCAATGTGTTCCTAAGAAATCTGGAGTCATCGTGGTAAAGAATGAAGAGAACGAGCTTGTACCCACTCGCATCCTAACAGGTTGGCGAGTTTGCATCAATTATAGGAAGCTCAACGCCACTAGAAGGAAGGATCACTTCCCTTTACCGTTTATTGATCAAATGCTTGAAAGGTTAGCCGGTCATTCATTTTATTGCTTTCTTGATGGTTATTCGGGATATAATCAGATTGTGATAGCCCCAGACGACCAAGAAAAGACCGCTTTTACTTGTCCGTTTGGTACTTTTGCTTATCGTCGAATGCCATTTGGTTTATGCAATGCACCAGCCACCTTTCAACGATGCATGGTAAGTATCTTTTCAGATTATGTTAAGAAGATTATTGACGTTTTCATTAGACTCGGCAATTTCTGACACGACACGAAAATAACGGGTTTCGGGTCAACACGATAACTAATCGGGTCATTATCGAGTGACACGTTAAGAACCCGTTAATAACAGGTTCTTAACGGGTATACACGTGGGTAACCCGTTTCGACCCGTTAAGAAAAAAATTATTTTGATAATTTTAAAGTTTAATTACCAAAAGATTTATTATAAAATACAATAGCCATATTAATATATACAATATATTCTATATTAAATATATAGTTTTGTATTATTATTCTATATAAGTTAAAAAAAAAGTTTTAGTCATTATTTATTTTTAGGGTAAATTACAAAAAACTACCTCAACTATTGGTGTCACGACACTTTCATACCTAATTTTTTTAAATTGACAATGTCACACCTCATCTTACGAATTTGGTCCAATGTTATATCTTCCTTTAGCTTGCCGTGAATTTCTTAGTTAAATGCTGACGTGGCTTGATCCGGGGCCCACTTTTTATTAAAATATTATTAAAAACTAAAAAAAAATCATTTAATATTTTTTAAATATTAAAATAATAAAGAAAAGTTAAAAATAAACAAAACTTTAACCGTGTCCTTCTCTCTCCTCCCCCATCTTCTTCTTCCCCCCCTTTCTGCAACCTAGAAAAAAAAAGGGGAAAAAAAAAAAAAACCAATTTGTCTTCTCCCACCCTCAGTTTGTCTTCCCCACCCCCCCTCACCCCCTATTCTCCCCGCATCCACCCTTCGCACCCAACCTCGGCACCCACCTTCGCACCACCCTCCGCACCCACCTTCTTCCCTCCACACCCATTCCCCCCATTTTCTGCTCGCCTCTCCACCCTCGGAATCGGCCTGGCGAAGGTTTCCCAATTCCACCTCAACAGGATATGGGATTTTTTTTCAGTTTTTTTTCGGTTTTTTTTTTTTTTTTTTTTTTTGGGTTGCAGGTAGTGGGTGTGAGGTTGCAGATAGTGGGTGCAGATGGTTTAGGAAAGACGGGATGGGGGAAGAAAGAAAGGGGGGTCAGGGAAAATCGTGAACCTTTTTTTTTTTTTTTTTTTTTTTCCTTCCTTCTGTTTTTTGGGTTGCAGGAGGGGGGAAGAAGAAGATGGGGAGAAGAGAGAGAAAGGGGGGGGAGAAGGGCACGGGTTTGTGTTGTTTTTTTTTTTAAACTTTTCTTTATTATTTTAATATTTAAAAAATATTAAATGATTTTTTTTTAGTTTTTAATAATATTTTATTAATTTTTTAATAAAAAGTGGGCCTTGGATCAAGCCACATCAGCATTTAACTGAGAAATTCACGGCAAGCTAACAAAAGGTATAACATTGGACCAAATTCGTAAGATGAGGTATGACATTGTCAATTTAAAAAAATGAGGTATGAAAGTGTTATGACACCAATAGTTGAGGTAGTTTTTTGTCATTTACCCTTATTTTTATTATGAGAGTTCCTTATTATCATTATAGGCAAGAACTAAGAAGACATACATAAGTATGAAAAATGTGAAAGAATATATAAACACTCATGATTCATCATTATTCCTCCACGAGTAGATAATGGTTACACTTACATTATCGTTTAGATTTTTAAAATCCTCCAAACCCTCATGAATAATGTTTTTTATATGAGGGCAAAATTAATAAAATTAATAATAATTATTGTAGAAGTGTAAAAAATGTATAAAAAAAATATACAATCACTCATAGTGACAAGCTTTACAACTTTCATGAAGGGGTCAGCTTCGAAATCCGACACTATAATCCATAAACCTTAAATTTATATTTAACCGTTGATTGTCATTTACGCTTTATTCTTCTTACTGAATTTCATTTCTAAAATTTTCTTTTTTGAAAGCATGATCATCTGGCGGATGTAAGAAGATGAACAGTTCAGATCTTTGATATCACGTTTCGATATTTACGGTTAACTGAAATATGAGTCGATGTCATATAGTTTGTAGAAACTTTATAAACATCAAGCAATATTTTCACTAACCGTAAAACTCTGAATATAATATCAACGATCCAAACCGTTCATCTTCCTACATCCTCTAACAGATCATGTTTTCAAAAAAGAAAATCTGAAAAAACAAAATTTGTTGAGAACAATGAAGTGTAAATGTAAACAACAATCAATGGTTAAATTTTGATCTATGATTTATATGATTATAGTGACGAATTTCGAAGTTAAGCTCTTCATGAAAGTTGTAAAGCTTGTCATTACGAGCGTTTATATATTTTTTCTATATTTTTTACACTTCTACATTAATTAAAAAACTATTAAAGACTTTACTTAATTAATTAAGCTATTAATTAATTTATACCCATTTTGTTTCAGAAGCAATGGATGCTAGAGATTCAGATTTAGTAAACCTGAGTGATGAGGAGTCCGTGGAGATTATAATGGGAACAGAACAAGATCTTGGAAGCGAAAGTATAGACAATACAAATACGAGTCTTGCAAAGAAAAAGGCTAGAGCAATAAATTTAGGTAAGCAAAAATATACTTAAAAGAAAAATGCGTTTTTATATTTTGGATGTGACAATATGGTATGTATATACTTATTTGGTATTATGTTTTTCATTTGATTATTTATTGGTTTAAAATATATTTTCCTTAATGGGTAACGGGTCGGGTCATATTACCTGTTAATATTATCGGGTCGATTTCGGGTCGGGTCATTTTACCCGTTTATTTTAATGGGTGTTACACGACACGACCCGTTAAGATATCGGGTATGACACGAACACGGAAAACACGACACGAATGATAGGTCTAGTTTTCATGGATGATTTTAGTGTTTTTGGTGACTCTTTTGATGGTTGTTTAACTAATCTCACTTTAATCTTGAAACGATGCATTGAAACTAACCTTGTTTTAAATTGGGAAAAATGTCACTTTATGGTAAAACAAGGCAAAGTTTTAGGTCATATAGTTTCAGAAAAGGGAATTGAGGTTGATAAATCAAAAATAGATCTTGTACGCTATTTACCCTCTCATACTTCGGTGAGAGAGGTTTGTTCTTTTCTTGGACACGCAGGATTTTATCGACGATTCATCAAGGAATTTTCAAAGATATCCCAACCTCTTTGTCGTCTCCTTCAAAAGGATATGCCCTTTCAGTTCAGCAAGGAATGCGAGAAGGTCTTCAATCGCCTCAAGGAATTGCTCACTTCATCCTCCATCATAGTTCCACGAGATTGGAGCCTTTCTTTCGAGCTCATGTGTGATGCCTCAGATTATGCAATTGGAGCTGTTTTGGAACAAAGGAAGGACAAGAAGCCTCACGTCATTTACTATGCCTCAAGGACCTTGAATGAAGCTTAATTGAACTACTCCACCACTGAAAAAGAACTTCTTGCTGTTGTGTTTGCTTTAGATAAGTTTCGTTCTTGTTTACTTGGTACTAAAGTTATAATCTACACTGATCATGCAACTTTGAAGTATTTTCTTACGAAGAAGGAAGCCAAGCCAAGGCTTATTCACTGGATGCTTCTTCTTCAAGAGTTTGATGTGGAAATCTGAGACAAAAAAAGGAATTGAAAACGTGGTGGCTGATCACTTGAGCCGTTTGGTGCACGATGAAGAGTCATTACCCATCTCAGAAATGTTTCCAGACGAGCAGCTGTTGTCCATTAAGGTAAGTGAGCCATGGTATGCTGATTTAGTGAATTATTTGGTGTCTAAACAAGTTCCAAGCACCCTAAACAAGCACCAACATGATAAACTTACAAAGGATGCACGATTTTATGTGTGGGATGAAACTTATTTGTGGAAATATTACCCTGATCAGATTTTTCATAGATGCGTGCATGGTTTAGAGTTTAATTCAACTTTAACTTTCTGTCACACTTATGCATGTGGAGGACACTTTGGCACACAATGCACAACACTGAAGGTTTTAGAATGTGGATTTTATTGGCCTACTATCTTTAAGGATGCTAGAACCTTTTGTATGACTTATGATCGCTGTCAAAGAACGGGAAATATAGGTGCAAAAGATCAAATGCCGTAAACCTCTATCTTGGTTGTTGAAATTTTTGATGTTTGGGGTATTGATTTCATGGGTCATTTCCTTCATCTCATGGTTTCAATTATATTTTACTTGCTGTGGATTATGTGTCGAAATGGGTGGAACCAAAAGCCACCCCTACTAATGATTCCAAAGTGGTTGCAGATTTTGTTAAAACTAACATATTTGCAAGGTTTGGGATGCCGCGAGTACTTATCAGTGATGAAGGCTCTCACTTTTGTAATCGAACCATTGAGGCGCTGCTCAAGAAGTACAATGTCACACATAAGGTTTCGACACCTTATCATCCCCAAACAAGTGGCCAAGCCAAGGTTTCGAATAGAGAAATCAAGCAGATTTTGGAGAAGACAGTTGGGCCGACTAGGAAAGATTGGAGTTTGCGTTTGGATGATGCATTATGGGCGTATCGTACGACCTACAAAACACCAATTGGGATGTCTCCATTTCAGCTCATATATGGCAAACCATGCCATATTCCCATGGAATTAGAGCACAAGATGCATTGAGCTGTCAAAACATTCAACATGGACATTGATGCCGCTGGCATTCATAGGAAGCTTCACTTGAATGAACTTGAAGAGATTAGGCACAAGGCTTATGAGAATGCTCGAATTTACAAGGAGAAGACAAAGGCATTCATTGACAAGATGATTTGTAGCAAGACATTCTCCATAGAGCAGCAAATGTTACTTTTCAATTCCCGCCTTGATTTGTTTCCCGGTAAGTTACGTTCTATGTGGGTTGGTCATTTTGTTGTTACTAATGTTTTTCCTTATGGTGCAGTCCAAATTCAAAGTTTCAAGACCGGACAAGAATTCAAAGTGAACGGGCACCGTTTGAAGCCTTACTATGAGACTTTCGAGGAGCATGTTGTGGAGGACATACCCCTCCATGCCGTGGGCTCCAATGAAGCTTAAAAGGAGGTGTCGTCCGGCTGGAAGACGTTAAAGCAAGCTCTTCTTGGGAGGCAACCTATGCATTCAAATAAGGAAGACCTAGGAATCGCTCCACAACCAGATTTGCGTTCCTAAACCCTTCTCTTTAATGCATTTATTTTGCCATGATTAGTTCATTGTTTGTTTGTTTGTTTATGTGTGAGTCTATGTTTGAAACATTGAGGACAATGTTTGATTTAAGTGTGGGGCGGGGGGGGGGGGGGGAATAAAGTGTTTTTAATGAAAATTCGTGGGATTTTATCACCTATCACTTCTAAGGTTGTTTCTCACTATTTTGAAGTGTTTTTAGTGTGTTTTGAAGTGTTTTTATGTGTCTTGACAGAAAAATACGAAAATTTAAAAAAAAAAAAAATTGGAATAAGTTTTGAAAAACCCAAAAAGAGTCGTTTTCGAGTCATTTGTGTGTGTTTGTGTCTTAGGGTACCTTCCAACACAATGATGAGGATTTGGTTTTTAATTACATGACTGTTAAAGAAAGTTACAAACATGGATGGAAGTTTGATATGCTCTTTGGTTTATGCTTAGTTATAGTTGTTGTTTTTGAATTCTTATGTAATCACGAAAGGAAAAAAAAAATCAGTTTTTGTAACATGCTTGAAGGAAGAAACTCAAACTAACGCTACAACCCTGAGAGACTTGAGCCTATACTTCTATTGGAGAGTTATTAATCTGTGATGTTTTTGTTTTCTAAAGTTGTTGCATGATTTCATTATTTCTTTGCTTGGTCTCTACTCAGAATGTGTTTTCATCATTTTAGATCCAAACACTAGAACTCATACCCGTCTCACTCAAAGCATGACATTGAATTGCATAACACATAAACAAGATGAAGTTGTTTAGTGAACCAAAGCCAAACAGTCGTAGCCCCTTTCTCATATGTTTTGTAGG
Organism: Heteromeles arbutifolia; assembly: GCA_024362995.1. NCBI lineage: Eukaryota > Viridiplantae > Streptophyta > Magnoliopsida > Rosales > Rosaceae > Heteromeles > Heteromeles arbutifolia. The sequence continues at coordinate 25,497,785 of JANCRC010000012.1, forward strand.
TTTAACCCCTTTTGAGCCTTATTTAGCCTATTTTCTTTGTTAGCCACATTATCCTTACCTAGCCTAGTACAGGACTATCCATACCCTTGTTTTTAAAGGATAGTGAAGCATGACTTAGAAAGAATTCCTTTTGATCTACAATATGCAGAAAAGCAAGTGTGTAGGAAGGGTTTTCAAAATATGTGTTTTGTGTGCCAAAGAAATAGGGCACGGGCTTTAAAAGAAAAGAAGAAAGAAGAAAAAAAATGTGAAAAGAGAAGAAAAAGAAAGAAAAGGAGTTGTGAAATAAGTGAGAATGAACTCACAAGTGTTGGTTTTTGAAGAAAGGGTCCAAAAGCTTGAATCTGGCCCTAAGTCGTATGAATCTGCCCTTGTGTTTAAAGTTGATTTATGCATTCAAAAATGAATTCTAAGTAATTTCATTGCTTTGCTTTACTATTTCTTTAAGAACTCTTGTTTATCCCTAACCTTTCTTTGTTAGCCAAATACACTTAGCCCCGTTACAACCCTTACACTTCTATCTTGAGTGTTGTGTGTTCAATATGTGGAGTTTGGAATTGGTATGAGCATATGGTGTCCTTGGTTCTTGCTTCTAAGTAGTAGCATTCCGTTCATGAGATCATATTCAATTGTGCATTAATAACTCCAAAACGTGCTTTCCTTGTTAAAACATATGTGAGTGTTTAGTCTACATGTTTACATTAATCTGCTCACATATACTTAGTGTAGGGAGTGTAGTCAGAAAATCTGTGTGAAAATAGAGAGTATATCTTGTGAGGAATTGAGTGAATTCTCTAAGGCATGTTACTACATTCAAAATGTTGTTTTATTTGATTAAATGCGAGCTAGTGAGTGGCGACTGTGATTAAGTATGTGCTTAAGGGTAAGGTAAGGATGACTAAAATCTATGTAAGTAGTGATTTTTAGCATGTTATGTTCATTGGAAATCCCTGAGGTAAATGTTTCAAGGTTTAGGTTTTGTTTTGTTTTGCTCGAGGACTAGCAAAAGCTAAGTGTGGGGGAATTTGATAGGAGCATATTTATGAGACTTAATTAGCTTGTTTCTTGGCATTTTTGTTGTTAGTTCTTAGTTATTTTAGTGTTTTAAGCTATTTTCGTATGTTTGTAGGCTTAAATGGCTAAAGTGGCAAGAAAGTGCAATTTGGCGCAGTTTTGGGCTTGGAATGGATAGCACATGCTTGGAGCAAGGTGGATGGATGAAATTGAAGTTCAAGAAGGTTTTGGAATGTGCTAGAAGAATTAAGTCAAAGATTTTGAAGAAAGGAATCAGTCAAGAAAAAGGAGACATTAATTCAAAGTTACATTAATTCAATCTTACCTTATTTTCATAATAGGACACTTAAATACATTCCCTTTCTTTCCTAAACCCTTGCCGCATATCCCTTTCCCTTTCCTTCCCTTGTGCCGCACATATTCCTTATAGAAAACCAAATCCCTTGCATGGTAAGCCTTCCCTTCCCTCCTAGGATTCTGCCGCACTTCCCCTTTCCCTTTTTCCTCTTGGATTCTGATTTGTTACCCTTTTTCTTAGAGGATTTGGAATAAAAGTCTGTCTCCAAAATTAATTAGGGTTTGGATTTCCTTTTCCCTTAAATAAAATCCCTTGCCGCACAACACCATCCATCCATTCACTTACTCATTCATTCATAGTTTCAGCCATTCTTCCCTAATTCATCACTCAAACCTTCACCCATACCTTGTGCTGCAGCAAAGAAAAAGAAGGAAGGCCCTTGGACGTGCTTGTCATTCAAGTTTGTATTGCTGGAGTGTTCTAGGTGTCTTCTACTTTTGTTTTCATTGTTTAAATTTAATGGTCTTTGTTTTGCGAACATGAGGAGCTAAACTCCTTTTAGCTAAAGGGAATTTCAAAGCCATGAACATATTTGCAATATGAATTGATTACTTCCAGTTGTGATTTCGTAAATCATGAATGCAATTTGCTTAACTGCTTGATTGATAACTTATTCTTCTATGTCGATTGAGGGTGCACACTTAGTTTGCATGCAGGGATTTGAAGCTAAAATATAAGGGAGTTTCACCTAATAGTTACAAATTTATATTTACAAGTAGTGGAGGTCGCTTCTAAACGATCGCGTTAAGTGAATTCCTGGCAGGAGTATCATGATGTTCATAGTTACGAATGCTTTGTCAATGCTTATGATTTTCACAAAGCTTAATGATCTTTGATTGTATTTCTATTATGCTGTTTATATAGGGAACTATTGAAAAATAATTTGGTTGCCGATGCGTTATCCATCCAATTCAATGAATTTAGGAAAATCTGAGGGTTAATGCGTGCTGTTCACGGTTAACTTGAGGCATTGAGGTTCATGATTTATTGACAAAGCAACTGGAAATCGATTTGTATGCAAGTGTGTCATGTGTGGAGAAGAACCCTCTAGCTAGCCTTTTACCATTCAAATCATCTCAATTTCGTGCCTTTTCTGTTTAGTTTCATAATCTGTTTGTTTAAGTTCTAATTTCGTCAAAAACCCAATCCCCTTTACTTTGTTGTGTCAATTTAGTTAGAATCTGTCTAAACTTGTGTTTTAAGTGTTTTAAGTCAAGTTGAAATCAATTTTCGTCCAAATCACCCTTAAGTGTCTAATTTGAGTCTATTTCATTTTTTTGTGATGTTTTGAGTCATTGTAGTTTGTTTTGAGTCTCTTTAGTTTGTTTTGAGTTCTTTGAGTCTAATTAAGTGTTTTCAGCCTAGTTAAGTGTTTTTGAGTCAGTTTTAAATAAATTAGCAATCCCTTCTAATCCCCAGCCTAGAACGATCCCTACTTACATATACTACAATAATAGGCTTTTAATTTAAGTGCTAGTTTATATCACATCATCCATAATAGGGTATTAATTATGAGCGTTTCAAGACACCTGTTGCATCATGCCCTCAGCATCAAATGAAGGAAGAACTTCTACTTCAATATTTTTACGAGTGACTTCTTCCCATTGAGAGACAAATGCTAGATGCCTCGGCAGGTGGTGCTTTGGTTGACAAAACGCCGGTTGCTACGAAGACTTTAATTGCAAATAGAGCCTTGAATGCACAACAATACGAAGGAGTTGGACAAAGGGACACCCCACGGCAACACCAAGTTAATGAGGTAAGTTCAATTTCCGAATTGCAATCTCAAATGTCTAATCTCACTGTTCTTGTGTCACAGATTGCCAAAGGAATGAAAGTGCAAGGACCATGTGTTTGTGGCGTGTGCAATATGTAAGGACACCTTTCTGAGCAATGCCTTTAATTAATAAAGAATGGGGGATGGGAAAGTGCCAACGCCATTGGCTTTCAAGCCCAAAATCAGCCAAGGAATGATCCATACTCCAATACTTAAAATCCGGGCGGGAGAGATCACCCAAACTTCAAGTGGAGGGAGCCTCAACAACCTTAACAACAAGGTGGATTTAGACAGCAACCTCGGGGTTTTTATCCAAGGCCATACGCACCAACTCCATCTCAACCACAATCTGCCCAACCAAAAACAGGTTCGTCCATGGATAATGATCAAATTGTTCAATTATTAACACTTTGGCACAGGGAGTCCAAAATCAAACCCAAGCAATGCAAAATCAAGCCAGAAAGGTAGATGAATTAGAGAAGCAAATGGGGAAAATGGCGGAATTCATGGGCCAATTCAGAGAGCAAGGCAGATTGCCTAGTTCAACCATTGTCAATCCTAAATGAAGATTTGAAACCGGCAAAGCAATCATGTTGAGAAGTGGCAAGGAGGTTAGAACAAACCCACAACCATCCAAATCAAGTCCAAAGGAAGATGAAAAGCTGATGATCGAGGAGGAGAATGACAAACCCACGGCAAAGATATAATCATCCTTGCTGCAGCCTCCTAAGCACTCTAACTCGGCCAATAAAGGTAAGGTTGTTCCAAATTCGATTCCTTCTGACGTTATTCCTCCGAATATACCTTTCCCATGCAGGTTCATGCAATCAAAGAAGGAAGAGGCTGAAAAGGACATTCTTGAGACATTTAGGAAAGTGCAAGTCAATATTCCACTCCTTGATGCAATCAAGCAAGTTCCAAGGTATGCCAAGTTTTTGAAAGAGCTTTGCACAACAAGGAAGAGAATTTCGAACAAAGAAGTGGTCTGGGTAAGTGAGAATGTTTCAGCCGTCTTGCAACGGAAATTGCCCCCTAAATGCAAAGATCCCGGTAGTTTTACAATTTCTTGTGTTATTGGCAATACTAAGTTTGAACATGCCATGTTAGATTTAGGGGTTTCCATTAATGTCATGCCATACTCCATTTATGCATCTATGAACTTGGGAGAACTTAAAAATGATGGTGTTATTATTCAATTGGCTGATCGTTCTAATGCATATCCGAAAGGAGTTTTGGAAGATGTTTTGGTGCAGGTTGATTAATTGATATTCCCAGCAAATTTCTATGTGTTAGAAATGGAGGATTCGGCTTATGTTACTCCATTGCCAATCTTGCTTGGGCGACCATTCATGAAAACAGCCCGAACCAAGATCGATGTATTCAAATGAACGTTGACAATGGAATTCGATGGGGAAGTCATTGATTTTAATATTTCTGAAGCTATGAGATATCCTAATGATGATCATTCTTGTTTTTCTATTGATATAATTGATTCATTGGCGCAGGAATATCTTGAAGACTTAAATAAGGATGCCCTTAAAACGACCATTACAAAAGGAATGGAATTCAAAAACAATGAGGCAGGGAGCAAGCACACCCATAACATGCATGAGGAGGGCCTGGCTGTGCCTAGATGTGAAGAGGAGACTGAGATGGTGGCTGCCCTTGAGTCCTTATCGAAGCATGAAGGTAAGTCTCCAAATCCAAGTCCAATTCCCGTTTCCACTAATAAGTTGTTACCCTCAGTGATTCAGGCACCTTCCCTTGAGCTTAAACCATTACCAAATCATTTGAAGTATGTTTTCTTGGAAGACAAAGAGAGTTTGCTGGGCATAGTGTCTTCCACACTCAAGGCACAAGAGGAAGAAAAGTTGGTGAGGGTGTTGAAGGAGTGCAAAACAGCCATTGGATGGACCTTGGCCGACATCAAGGGAAGAAGCCTTACAACATGCATGCATCGCATACTTCTTGAGGAAGGGGCTACTCGAGAGGCTCAACGCCGACTCAACCCTCCAATGATGGAAGTTATGAAGAAAGAGATCATCAAGCTTCTTGATTGTGGCATGATCTATCCAATTTCAGATAGTCGTTGGGTTTCACCGGTTCAACGTGTTCCTAAGAAATTTGGAGTCACCATGGTAAAGAATGAAGAGAACGAGCTTGTGCCCACTCGTATCCTAACAAGTTGGCGAGTTTGCATCAATTATAGGAAGCTCAACACCACTACAAGGAAGGATCACTTCCCTTTGCCGTTTGTTGATCAAATGCTTGAAAGGTTAGCCGGTCATTCTTTTTATTGCTTTCTTAATGGTTATTCGGGATATAACCAGATTGTGATAGCTCCAGATGACCAAGAAAAGACCACTTTTACTTGTTCGTTTGGTACTTTTGCTTATCGTCGAATGCCATTTGGTTTATGCAATGCACCAACCACCTTTCAAAGATGCATGGTAAGTATCTTTTCAGATTATGTTGAGAAGATTATTGAGGTTTTCTATGTGCCTTTATTTTTTATTCAAAAATATTTGGCTTCTTCTTGTTTCTTAAAAATATGGTGAATGATTAGAGTGTATCTTTTACAGGCTTTGCTTTTCCATAGAATGGGAAGATCTTGGAGAAGGCCCTCGCACAAGGTAAGGTGGATGATGTAGGATTGTCTTTTTCTGTGTTGACTAAAAGTTTACTTTGGAGTAATCTCTTATTTGTGACTAAAAGTTTACTTTGGAGTATCATATGCAAAAGTCAAAGTTGCCCAAAGTTCAGAGGATACATTGAATGAAGAATTGGATATGTATATCGTATTTGCTACCCAAGAATATGACCGTTTTGATTGTTAATTACCCATTCCTAGCTAGCTCATGTGTTAGGTAGGTGAAGGATGGGGATTAGTAGTGAGTTTATCTAATTTTTAAGTGATAATTGATGGCAGACCTAGAGTTTATCTAATTACCCATTCAACTCATATTATATAAGCCCACCTTTTAAAACTCAATTGGTTCCATTTATTATCTATTTTTTTAATAACTAGTATTATAATTATGAATGTTGAGATAACTCTGTATGTGTATCGCTTATTCCGAGCTCACACATTATCATGCGTTAATGCATATTCTTTTGTGTGAAAGTAGAAAAAAGAAAGTAGAATACTGTTTTTGGAATAGTTTGGATTGACAACTTATCTCATATTGCTTAGTGTTTGACATTTCTTTTGTAGTTCAAATATTTTGGATTAACTATGGAGATCAGATCAAGGGTGCTTAATTCTTAGCTCGGTATGTTTTCTATCCACCTTTTAAATAAAATTTTGATTAATTTTACTTACTTTCTTTGTATTCTTTTCTACATTTGTTGTTGTTTTTCTTGTTAAACATAACTGCCCTTTTTTAATAGATGATATAAGGTGTTTTTTCTTTATTTTCGGATGACATTAGGTATGGACAAGAGTTGGATAGATTTAAATGACAGGTCATTTGATCAATTTAAATATGGGCTTGAACATTTTTTGGAGTTTGCATTGGATAACAATAAGGGTCATATAGGATTTATTGTCCTTGCAAAAAATGTTACAACCTATACTTTGTTACAAGGGAAGTAGCAAGAGCTCATATAATAGTAGATGGGTTTATGCCAAATTATAGAAATTGGATTCATCATGGAGAAACAAACCAACCATTATATTCAGAACAAGGTATTGGGAATAATATTCCATCAGCTTCTGTTGATGATATGTTTGGAATGGTACAAGAGGCATTTGGCCATTCAAATGTGGATCCTAATATGGAGAATGATCAGTCAATAGAAAATGAACACAGTGAGGGGCCAAATGATGAAACTAGAAAGTACTTTAAATTGCTACAAGATGCAGAATGTCCTTTGTATCCGGGGTGTGAAAAGTTTACTAAATTGTCATTCATTGTTCGGCTATTACACATAAAGGTACTTGGTGGATGGACAGACAGTTCAATGACAATCTTGTTAAATTTTCTAAAAGAAGTTTTTCCCAATATAGATATACCAGATTCTTATAATGATGCTCGAAAGATTACGGAGGACTTGGGCTTCACATACGAGACATGGGAGTAGCATTTGATAAGGTACTTGGTAGGTACTCAATTACATAGTATGAATTATTTACATCTTTTATGATGATTCATAATGTGTATATACTAATTTTTTAGTGCAACAGAAAATGGCACCAAAAAGGGGAAGAGGCAAAGCAATGGAGGAATTGATTCCCCCATCTCCAATGAGAGCTAAAAAGGGTAGGTCATAAGCACGACCATCTCAGCAGCGTGGACAAGGTTCGAATCAGCCTCAGTTATCTAGGCCATCTCAGCATATCACATTGAATCAAACTCAACAACAGCCACCGATTACAAGGCGTGCACAGTCTCAATTAAAGACACAACTACAACAAAATCCATCTGCCTCTAATCGTGAGGATGAGCCTTTGGCAACTCCATTAGACGAAACAGGTTTGCAATGCTAAAGGACCATTAATTTTTCTACTTTTTTATTCTATCATTCAAATTATATTTTGCTTATAATGAATAATTTATAGGTGAAAATCAGTTTGAAGGTATTAGGAAAGGTCGGGGAGCTGCTCTTTCTATCGAAGAATGGGGAACTGGAACAAAAGTTCATATTGATTTTGATTCTAAATGGAAGCCAATCAAAGAAAATGCAACCAGGTTTAGTGGACAACTTGGAATTATAGCAAGAAATGGTCAAAAGGTTCCTCTAACATATGTTTCATGGAATGAAATGCCTGATCATGTATTAGATGATATTTGGAAAGAAGTCACGGTAAATGACACTTACAAAATTTACAAATTTTACTCAGATGCACAAGTCTTCATTTCATTAATAGTTATCGTCTAATAATTGCAGGATAACATAGATGTCCCTGATGCATATAAATTTCATTGCTTAAAGGTTATTGGCAATAGATGGAGGGATTGGAAGTGTCGGGTTAAGCAAAGATGGTATGACGCATACTTGACCGATGAACAACGTTTATCCTTCACTCCTCCTCAAGTCACTACAGATCAATGGAAAGACACTAGTAAAGTATTGGGGCCTCCCTAATGTAAAGGTAAATTAGGAAAAATTACATTTTAAGTTTATAATAGTGACGAATTATGGTTGCTTTAAACATGTGTGTAGGAATATTCCGAGGCAAATAAGGCTAATCGTGCATATGGAGGTGCTCCTCATCGGACTGGTCGTACGTCATTTGCTCAATTGAAACATGAGGTCAGAACACTAGTTTTGCAGTGAGTAATAAGTGATAATAATTAACAATAAGACTAATACTAATACAGACAGGGGGATGTATATACACACACACACACACACACACACATACACACCATGTTGGAAAACTGGAATGGTATAATTCGTACCAGGTCCAATTTGAATACGGCATGCTGCAATGATGGAAAGTTTTTATTTTCTCCATTTAACAATTTTCATTACTAACTCGATTAAACATTGTGTGCTCTTTAGATGAGAGAGAAGGGAGAGAAAACGGATCGGTTGAGCATGTTTATAAAAACAAGAACAAAGAAAACAAAGAATGATGACAGAGACCCTTTTCGATGAGGAAAGTGGCCGCATTATTGTAAGTATCAGTTGGTTTATATATTTTTCACTCAAAGTAAAAACTTTGCATATTCACATCGTTTTGATTAGTTGGGTTGTGAATTATTTTTATCTTTTGGTCATTTGAACTGGCTGGCTGGTCATGTTTTATAGAGTCAATTTAATCAATGCTTGGAAGAAAGGGAAGAGCATGAGCAAGACGAGGATTATCGAGATGAGGTGTTTACTAGAGTTATGGGGCTTGATGCACATGGACGTGTTCGCATGTATGGAACAGGTATAACTCCATCTCAAGTGTTTGGTCAAAGTTCAAGATCTTCCAATGTTAATGAGGACACCATACGAGAAGAGGTAGAAAGACAATATAAGACTAAGATAGATAATCTTAAGGCTAAGCATGAATATGAAATTGAAGATCTCCGATCCAAGTATAATGAAGTCAGTTTGAAACTCCATGTCATGATGACTCATATTGGTTTCCGTGTTAACACATCACCAAGCGGAAGTGGACAGGTATATACATTCGAATGTGATTTTGTTCTCTTTTCAATTTATTAGAATAAATTTGTGTGAAAATTTGAGCAATTTTGATTTCTATTTGTCGTGTTGGTGTTAAATATAGGCTCCAAATACAGCAAGCCATGTACAAGAAACATATAAGAGTAATGAGCAGCAACCTCAGCTAGACCCAGAAGCATAGAAACAATTGCTTTCATAAAAGGTTTGTAAAGTCATGCATCAGTTCTACTAAAATTTTTCATTCAAAATTTTTATGTTTAAGCATATCCGAATGGTTTGGGTTATACTATGTTGGAGCATATTTGAAAATTCTTATTGATGGTTGTGTAATGAGCAGCAACCTCATCAGTTAGACCCAGAATCATAGAAAACATGTTATTGATGGTTGTGTAATTCTTATTTTTCAGTTTTGCATGGAGATTGTGATGAAGAGTCTTAATCATAATTAAACTCTTTTGAACTATGTTGGAGCATATTTGAAATATAAAAAAATATGTATAACTTTGAGACGAGATTATATTTGACTCTAGTAGGATTATGTATTGGGATATGCGGAAGCTGTACTTTCAATGTTATTAAGAATTCTAAAAGCACAGTTCTTTGATTCATATATTATTTTACTTTTGAACTTAGGATGATTGTGAATAAGATTATAAATTGCAACCCAATCTTTCATTGAACAAATATCATTTCCAACCATTTTGTATTTATAACAAAAAAATTGTAGGCATAAAAGCATTTACGGCGTGTCAAACATGTTCTAAATATTTTGTTTAATTCCACCACCAAAGCAGTTGCGACACTAACTATTGTGTCACAAAGCTGTCGTAAAAAACTTCGCGACGCTTGAAATGTGTCGCAATAAGTGGTGAAAACTTTTGCGACATGGGTTTGTTGCGATCCAATCACAAGCGTTGCATGAGCGTCGTTAAAACGCATAAACGATGCTTTTATGACTTTACACGACGATTTTTTAGCGTCGTATTTAGCAAGTTTTTTTGTAGTGATGGTAAAACAAGGCATAGTTTTAGGTCATATAGTTTCAAAAAAGGGAATTGAGGTTGATAAATCAAAAATAGATCTTGTACGCTACTTACCCTCTCCTACTTTGGTGAGAGAGGTTCGTTCTTTTATTGGACACGCAGGATTTTATCGACGATTCATCAAGGACTTTTCAAAGATATCCCAACCTCTTTGCCGTCTCCTTCAAAAAGATATGCCCTTTGAGTTCAGCAAGGAATGCGAGAAAGCCTTCAATCACCTCAAGGAATTGCTCAATTCGACTCCCATCATAGTTCCACCAGGTTGGAGCCTTCCTTTCGAGCTCATGTGTGATGCCTCAGATTATGCAATTGGAGCTGTTTTGGGACAAAGGAAAGACAAGAAGCCTCACGTCATTTACTATGCCTCAAGGACCTTGAATGATGCTCAATTGAACTACTCCACCACTGAAAAAGAACTTCTTGCTGTTGTGTTTGCTTTAGATAAGTTTCGTTCTTATTTACTTGGTACTAAAGTTATAATCTACACTGATCATTCAGCTTTGAAGTATTTGCTTATGAAGAAAGAAGCCAAGCCAAGGCTTATTCGATGGATGCTTCTTCTTCAAGAGTTTGATGTGGAAATTTGAGACAAAAAAAGAAGTGAAAACGTGGTGGCTGATCACTTAAGCCGTTTGGTGCACGAAGATGAGCCATTACCCATCTCAGAAACGTTCCCAGACGAGCAGCTGTTGTCCATTAAGGTAAGTGAGCCATGGTATGCTGATTTAGTGAATTATTTGGTGTCTAAACAAGTTCCAAGCACCCTAAACAAGCACCAACATGATAAACTTAAAAAGGATGCACGATTTTATGTGTGGGATGACCCTTATTTGTGGAAATATTACCTTGATCAGATTCTTCGTAGGTGTGTGCATGATTCGGAGTTTAATTCAATTTTAACTTTCTGCCACACTTATGCATGTGGAGGACACTTTGGCACACAACGCACATCACTTAAGGTTTTAGAATGTGGATTTTATTGGCCTACTATCTTTAAGGATGCTAGAACCTTTTGTATGACTTATGATCGTTGTCAAAAGCAGGAAATATAGGTGCAAACGATCAAATGCCGCAAACCTCTATCTTGGTTGTTGAAATTTTTGATGTTTGGGGTATTGATTTCATGGGTCCTTTTCCTTCATCTCATGGTTTCAATTATATTTTACTTGCTGTGGATTATGTGTCGAAATGGGTGGAAGCAAAAGCCACCCCTACTAATGATTCCAAAGTGGTTGCAGATTTTGTTAAAACTAACATATTTGCAAGGTTTGGGATGTCGCGAGTACTTATCAGTGATGGGAGGCTCTCACTTTTGTAATCGAACCATCGAGGCGCTGCTCAAGAATTACAATGTCACTTATAAGGTTTCGACACCTTATCATCCCCAAACAAGTGGCCAAGCCGAGGTTTCGAATAGAGAAATCAAGCAGATTTTGGAGAAGACAGTTGGGCCAACTAGGAAAGATTGGAGTTTGCGTTGGGATGATGCATTATGGACGTATCGTACGGCTTACAAAACACCAATTGGGATGTCCCCATTTCGGCTCATATATGGCAAACCATGCCATCTTCCCGTGGAATTAGAGCACAAGGCGCATTGGGCTGTCAAAACATTAAACATGGACATTGATGCGGCTGGCATTCATAGGAAGCTTCAATTGAATGAACTTGAAGAGATTAGGCACGTCGCTTATGAGAATGCTCGAATTTACAAGGAGAAGACAAAGGCATTCCATGACAAGATGATTCATAGCAAGACATTCTCCATAGGGCAGCAAGTGTTACTTTTCAATTCCCGCCTTCATTTGTTTCCCGGTAAGTTACGTTCTAAGTGGGTTGGTCCTTTTGTTGTTACTAATGTTTTTCCTTATGGTGCAATCCAAATTCAAAGTTTCAAGATCGGACAAGAATTCAAAGTGAACAGGCACCGTTTGAAGCCTTACTATGAGACTTTCGAGGAGCATGTTGTGGAGGACATACCTCTCCATGCCGTGGGCTCCAATGAAGCTTAAAATGAGGTATCGTCCGGCTGGAAGACATTAAAGCAAGTGCTTCTTAGGAGGCAACCCATGCATTCAAATAAGGAAGACCTACGAATCGCTCCACAACCAGATTTGTGTTCCTAAACCCTTCTCTTTAATGTATTTATTTTGCCATGATTAGTTCGTTGTTTGTTTGTTTGTTTATGTGTGAGTCTATGTTTGAAACATTGAGGATAATGTTTGATTTAAGTGGGGGGGGGGGATGGTAAATAAAGTGTTTTTAATGAAAATTCGTGGGATTTTATCACCTATCACTTCTAAGGTTGTTTCTCACTGTTTTTAAGTGTTTTTAGTGTGTTTTGAATTGTTTTTATGTGTCTTGACAAAAAAAATACGAAAATTAAAAACAAAAATTGGAAATTTTTTTGAAAAACCCAAAAAGAGTCGTTTTAGAGTCGTTTGTGTGTGTTTGTGTCTTAGGGTACCTTCCAACACAATGATGAGGATTTGGTTTTCAATTACATGATAGTTAAAGAAAGTTACAAACATGGATGGAAGTTTGGTATGCTCTTTGGTTTATGCTTAGTTATAGTTGTTGTTTACGAATTCATATGTAATCACAAAAGGGAAAAAAATCAGTTTTTGTAACATGCTTGAAGGAAGAAACTCAAACTAACGCTACAACCCTGAGAGACTTGAGCCTATACTTCTTTTGGAGAGTTATTAATCTGTGATGTTTTTGTTTTCTAAAGTCGTTGCATGATTTCATTATTTCTTTGCTTGGTTGCTACTCAAATTGTGTTTTCATCATTTTAGATCCAAATACTAGAACTCATACCCGTCTCATTCAAAGCATGACATTGAATTGCATAACACATAAACAAGATGAAGTTGTTTAGTGAACCAAAGCCAAACAGCCTTACCCCGCTTTCTCATATGTTTTGTAGGTTTAACCCCTTTTGAGCCTTATTTAGCCTATTTTCTTTGTTAGCCACATTATCCTTACCTAGCCTAGTATAAGACTATCCATACCCTTGTTTTTAAAGGATAGTGAAGCATGACTTAGAAAGAATTCCTTTTGATCTACAATATGCAGAAAAGCAAGTGTGGGGGAAGGGTTTTCAAAATATGTGTTTTGTGTGCCAAAGAAATAGGGCAGGGGCTTTAAAAGAAAAGAACAAAGAAGAAAAAAAAATGTGAAAAGAAAAGAAAAAGAAAGAAAAAGAGTTGAGAAATAAGTAAGAATGAACTCGCAAGTGTTGGTTTTTGAAGAAGGGGTTCAAAAGCTTGAACCTGGCCCTAAGTTGTATGAATCTTCCCTTGTGTTTAAAGTTGATTTCTGCATTCAAAAATGAATTCTAAGTAATTTCATTGCTTTACTTTACTATTTCGTTAAGAAGTCTTGTTTATCCCTAACCTTTCTTTGTTAGCCAAATACCCTTAGCCCCGTTACAACCCTTACACTTCTATCTTGAGTGTTGTGTGTTCAATATGTGGAGTTTGGAATTGGTATGAGCATATGGTATCCCTAGTTCTTGCTTCTAAGTAGTAGCATTCCGTTCATGAGATCATATTCAATTGTGCATTAATAACTCCAGAAAGTGCTTTCCTTGTTAAAACATATGTGAGTGTTTAGTCTACATGTTTACATCAATCTGCTCACATATACTTAGTATAGGGAGTGTAGTCAGAAAATCTGTGTGAAAATAGAGAGTATATCTTGTGAGGAATTGAGTGAATTCTCTAAGGCATGTTACAACATTGAAAATGTTGTTTTATTTAATTAAATGCGAGCTAGTGAGTGGCGACTGTGATTAAGTATGTGCTTAAGGGTAAGGATGACTAAAATCTATGTAAGTAGTGATTTTTAGCATGTCATGTTCATTGGAAATCCCTGAGGTAAATGTTGGAAGGTTTATGTTTTGTTTTGTTTTGTTTTGTTTTGCTCGAGGACTAGCAAAAGCTAAGTGTGGGGGAATTTGATAGTAGCATATTTATGCGACTTAATTAGCTTGTTTCTTGGCATTTTTGTTGTTAGTTCTTAGTTATTTTAGTGTTTTAAGCTATTTTCGTGTGTTTGTAGGTTTAAATGGCTAAAGTGGCAAGAAAGTGCAATTTGGAGCAGTTTTGGGCTTGGAATGGATAGCACATGCTCGGAGCAAGGTGGATGGACGAAATTGAAGTTCAAGAAGGTTTTGGAATATGCTAGAAGAATTAAGTCAAAGATTTTGAAGAAAGGAATCAGTCAAGAAAAAGGAGACATTAATTCAAACTTACCCTATTTTCAGAATAGGACACTTAAATACATTCCCTTTCTTTCCTAAACCCTTGCCGCATATCCCTTTCCATTTCCTTCCCTTGTGCCGCACCTATTCCTTCTAGAAAACCAAATCCCTTGCACGGCAAGCCTTCCCTTCCCTCCTAGGATTCTGCCGCACTTCCCCTTTCCCTTTTTCCTCTTGGATTCTAATTTGGTAACCTTTTTCTTAGAGGATTTGAAATAAAAGTCTGTCTCCAAAATTAATTAGGGTTTGGATTTCCTTTTCCCTTAAATAAAATCCCTTGCCGCACAACACCATCCATCCATTCACTTACTCATTCATTCATACTTTCAGCCATTCTTCCATAATTCATCACTCAAACCTTCACCCATACCTTGTGCCGCAGCAAAGAAGAAGAAGGAAGGTCCTTGGACGTGTTTGTCATTCAAGTTTGAATTGCTGGAGTGTTCTAGGTGTCTTCTACTTTTGTTTTCAATGTTTAAATTTAATGGTCTTTGTTTTGCGAACATGAGGAGCTAAACTCCTTTTAGCTAGGGGGAATTTCAAAGCCATGAACATATTTGCAATATGAATTGATTACTTCCAATTGTGATTTCGTAAATCATGAATGCAATTTGCTTAACTGCTTGATTGATAACTTATTCTTGTATGTCGATTGAGGGTGCACACTTAGTTTGCATGCAGGGATTTGAAGCTAAAATATAAGGGAGTTTCACCTAATAGTTACAAACTTATATTTACAAGTAGTGGAGGTCGCTTATAATTGATCGCGTTAAGTGAATTCCTGGCAGGAGTATCGTGATGTTCATAGTTACGAATGCTTTGTCAATGCTTATGATTTTCACAAAGCTTAATGATCTATGATTGTATTTCTATTATGCTGTTCATATAGGGAACTATTGAAGAATAATTTGGTTGCCAATGTGTTATCCATCCAATTCAATGAATTTAGGAAAATCTGAGGGTTAATGCGTGCTGTTCACGGTTAACTTGGGGCACTGAGGTTCATGATTTATTGAAAAAGCAACTGGAAATCGGTTTGTATGCAAGTGTGTCATGTGTGGAGAAGAACCCTCTAGCTAGCCTTTTACCATTCAAATCATCTCAATTTCGTGCCTTTTCTATTTAGTTTCATAATCTGTTTGTTTAAGTTCTAATTTCGTCAAAAACCCAATCTTCTTTACTTTGTTGTGTCAATTTAGTTAGAATCTATCTAAACTTATGTTTTAAGTGTTTTAAGTCAAGTTGAAATCAATTTTCGTCCAAATCATCCTTAAGTGTCTAATTTGAGTATATTTCATTGTTTTGTGATGTTTTGAGTCATTCTAGTTTGTTTTGAGTCTCTTTAGTTTGTTTTGAGTTCTTTGAGTCTAATTAAGTGTTTTCAGCCTAGTTAAGTGTTTTTGAGTCTGTTTTAAATAGATTAGCAATCCCTTCTAATCCCCGGCCTAGAACGATCCCTACTTACATATACTACAATAATAGGGTTTTAATTTGAGTGCTAGTTTATATCACATCATCCATACATTTTTGAATGTGATAGGATTTTTAGTACCTGAGCAAATAGGGTTAAAATCACTGAAAATACTTCCAAGAATGCAAGGTAATTGTAGTATAATTGCTCATGCAAGGTCGTTGTCCCCAAATATTGTTTGACTAATTTGTAATCAAATCAACTCTTAACTAATTATTAAAACAGATTTTTATCAAAGATTTGAGATTTATGAATTTAAAAAGATTGAATTAACTATAAAAGAAATCTGAAAGTTTGGA
Organism: Heteromeles arbutifolia; assembly: GCA_024362995.1. Taxonomy (NCBI): domain Eukaryota; kingdom Viridiplantae; phylum Streptophyta; class Magnoliopsida; order Rosales; family Rosaceae; genus Heteromeles; species Heteromeles arbutifolia. The sequence goes on from JANCRC010000012.1 coordinate 25,514,137, forward strand.
AATAATAACAGCAAAGAAGAAAAACGTTTTTAAATTAAAATCAATTTAGAGAAATCTAGGGTTTAGCCGTCACCGTCACAATCCTATCAATTACTTATGAATTTCCACATACATGCTTTGAAGGTTAGGTTTTCCTAATGCATATTTTCCTTGTGATGTTCAAGCGTAAACGTATATCTAACATGCAATTCGTCTGTGATGTTCAGATCAATTATAAACATGCAAGACTCATTAAGCTTTGTGAAAACCCTTTGAAAAACCATGCAACCTTTAAGAGCGTGATGTTCGCCTTAAGTGAACTTACAATTACTAATCACGAGAAGCCCTCCTCAATTTCAGGGTGATATTCCAACAAAAATTGCATCAAATTACTTGTTTAAATATCCTAACGGTGATCAATCATTAAGATATATTGATAGTTTAATCGCGGTGATTCATAATTCAAAGCAAGCATGCATCCATTCATAAGCAAATTAATAAAATCACATATTCATGCTAAGGCTTAAGGCATCGCCCTAGCGAACGGAAATTAGTTACGAACAACTATAAAAACTAAAGAAAATATATTAACTAGAAAAAGGATTGAAAACACCTTGTAGGTAAAAAGTCTGAAGTTCTCCAAAATAATGCGTGCCTCCTCTTTCTTGCGTCCCCCAAAACCCTAATGGCTAAAAAGCCTTATTTATACTACTCCAAATTAAGACGCTCATAGAAAAGATTTACTAAAAATTAGGAAATAAAATAACAAAAGGATAACTAAAAATTACATTCCTATTCTGACTAGGAAATTTGCCCAGCAGAGAAATAATCACGTTTCTGGACCTTCAGGGCTCCAAAATAGGCTCCAAATGACTTGAATTAAAGATCAGGACATCCTCTTCAAGTTCAAAGAAGAGCTCAAGTCCAAAATCCATCATCTTTCAGCCCAAAAGTCGCAAATAAGCTCTGCAACCCAATCTGCCAGCACTACACGTTGGGCATAAATTAATTCGCCACGATTAGATTCTTAGGGATAAAATTATGAAATTTTGACACAACCTTCTTGACAGATTCACGAACCTGCTTCAATTGGAATCACTCAAAAATTCCACCGTTTGATTACTTTATGCTCTAAACAATTTCGGATGTCCTACATTAAAAACATATAGCAAAACATCAAAATCTCACCAAAATATACCAAGAATAGGGAATAATATATAGTATAAAATCAACTTATCACTATGAACTCGACCAAATAACCAATTACGCCCCAACACCCAATTGACTATTAAATTAAATAATTTTTATGTTATGCGATTTCGGTTTGATTTTGATTCTAGATATTAGGAAACAAAACGAAAACCACTTTTTAGATTGTGATTCGATTTCAAACTGAAACCGTCTCAAAATCATAACAACCAAACTGTTCATTGCAGTATGATTTTATCCATATTTGGATTACCGTTTTCGATTCCAATTGCACACCCTCAGCGTCCACTCTATGACATTTTCCTAAACACATCATCAATAAAATAAATGAATTATTTAAAATCTAAAGCCCCTCATTTCTTACCAAATCGACCGAAAAAAAACCCATCTTTGTTGATCGGATCCTTATTCAGAAATAAAATATGCAGTCACGCTGACGGTAGCCAAACTAACGGAGCCACCTACCACCGTAATAACGTCGCAACCCCAACTGTTCCCGTTCCCGTTTTCGCATTTCTCCTGCTCCCACGCCGTCCAAACATGCTGTCACAATTAACACCAAAGTGTCCTCTCCCACCGGAATCCAGTTCCAATCCACCAACCAACACCCTAGGGAAAGCGGCGGGCTCTACAAGTGCACGGCACAAAAATCCAATTCCGTCCCAAATTTTAGTATTTTATTTCATTTTGAAGTATTTCGGAGATTTAATTGAAGATAGTTCGTTAAACTTTTTCAATTTTGAGAAAAATGAAGAGAGGGTATTTTCATCATTTCAAATTTTACTAAACCTTCTTGGGTCAACTCTTGAGTAGATTAGGTAGAGCTCGATCCCACGTACGCGCATGCGCAAACGGATCTAAATTCCAAGTTAAAATGAAGAAGTTAGAAGCGTTTTATGTTGGACGGCATTTTGGTCATTTGACCAAAATTGCTATAAGTGAGAATCAATCGGCTTTTGTGGCAGGGAGACAAATTCAGGACAATAGTTTAGTGGTGCATGAGAATCTTCATTCTCTTAAACAGCAAGATGACGGTAACGAGGCTTGTTTGGCAATGAAAGTTTTCTTTTGGCTATGAATGGAGTTTTCTTTTGGCTATGATGAGCGCGTTGAATGGAGTTTTCTTTTGGCTATGATGAGAAAGCTTGGTTTTTCAATGGAATTTTGTCAAAGAATTGATGAGTGTATATCTACGGTGTCATAAAGCATTTTGATTAACGGTGTGTCTACGGGCTACATTCAACCACAACGGGGGTTGCGGCAACGGGACCCGTTGTCTCCGTTTTTATTCCGTGTGCGGAGGGGTTATCGGCTTTGCTTCGTCGACAGGAGGAGCTGGAGGCTATTCACGGCATGAGAGTGGTGGAGGGGGGTTTTTCTCTCTCACACTTGTTCTTTGCAGATGATGCCGTTATATTTTGTAAAGCTACAAAGGATGAAACAATGGAGGTAATGGGGGTCTTACAATGCTATGCGAAAGGCTCAGGGAAAATTATTAATAGGAACAAGAGTTCAATTTTCTTTGGTGCAAAATGTTCGAGGAACCGGAGAAAGGAAATTGTTAATTGTACAAACATTAATGGCGTGAAGACTTTGGAAAGTACATGGGGTTAGCTTCTGATTTTGGTCATTCTAAAAAAGTGATTTTTGAGGAGGTGCGTGAAGCTTTGAATGCGCGGATTAATGGGTGGGCTGAGCAGTTTCTTTCCTTGGCTGAGAGAGAGGTAGTAATTAAAGCGGTGGCTATGGCATTACCGAACTACGCGATGTCTTGCTTTAAATTACCGGTGGGGCTGTGCAAGGAGGTGGAGAGTTTAATTACAAGGTTCTGGTGGGGCGCGCGCGGGGGGGTGGGGGGGGTGGGGTGGGCGGGTTTGGGGGGTTAAAAAATAATAAGGGAATGCATTGGTTTTCTTGGGAAAAAAATGAAGAAAGTGGGTGGGTTAGGGTTTAGGGACCTTATGAGCTTTAATCTTGTTTTTCCGGCAAAGATTGGATGGAGAGTAATGATGAAACCAAATTCTCTTTTGGCGCGAGTTTTGAAAGAAAAGTATTTTCCTGATCAATCATTTTTGGATTCGAAACAAGGGAGGCGGTCTTCATGGGGGTGGAAGGGGATTATTCAAGGAAGGAAGGTGTTGGAGAGTGGATTAAGATGGAGAGTTGGTGAAGGGAGAAGTATTAGACTTAAAACCGAGCCTTGGATTCCACTACCGAATACATTCAAAGTCCGATCTCGGCATGTGAATATGCCGGAGATGGTGGGGGAACTAATTGATCGTTCTGTTGGCTCATGGAATAAGGATTTGGTTCGTACTTATTTCGAGGAAGATGAAGCGAAGCTAATTTTGTGGTTGCCTATAAGTTCTATGGGGTGTAAGGACAAAGTAATATGGCACTATCCGAGGAATGGGGATAATACGGTCAGGACCGGGTATGGGGTGGCACTGGAACTACAAGCGAATGGGGAATTGGGAAGGAAAGGGACGGGAATGGGGAGTGGTGGTCCGATGACTGACCGTGTATGACAGGATGTGTGGAGATTACAGGTGCCAAATAAAATGCAGTTTTTTATTTGGAGGTGTTGTAACAACTCTCTGGCTGTTCGGTGTAATCTAATTCGTAGGAGGATGAGAGTGGACAGTTCGTGTGTTATGTGTGGGTGTGCTGAGGAAACGGAAGAACACCTATTTTTTGGGTGTGAATTTAGTCGTGTCATCTGGTATTGCTGCTCTTTACAACTGGATGCAACGGCGTTTGTGGGGATTGACTTTCATGCGTGCTGGAGTAATATTGGTATGCGATGTAAGGATCAGCAGCGGAGAGATGAGATCATGCAGGAGGTAGTTTTTGTTCTTTGGAGAATTTGGAAGTGTAGAAATGAATTGGTGTTCCAAGGAGTGCTGAGAAATCCAAAAGATGCACTTGATCTAATACGAAATCACATTCAGGAGTTTAGACGTGCCCAGTCGAAGAAACTGAAGAAAGATGTAGGTGATGGTGCTGTTACCCATTTGGTTTTTGCGGGGAAAGAGGTGAGGTGGAATACTACTACAAAAGGGGATATCACTGGTAGTGTAAAACCGACAAGACACACTAATTACTGTCGGATTTTTGGTAAAAATCCGACATAAAATCGTGCAATGTCTGATAGAGGAACCGACACCAATACTACCATTACCAAAAGGGTAATGACGTCGCTTAGCCCCCTTAATTTGCCACCAAGAAGCAAAGTAATATAAAATAAAAATGAACAACAGCGTCGCTTAAAAGCGACATAGGCTCTTACGCCGACTATAAGCGACATGAAAATATGATATGATGGCGATCAAAACTGACATTAAGTAACAAATAAACAATAAAAATATCACATTTACTGTCGGTCCAAACTGACATCACATAAGTTAAATAAATAAAATAGCCGATCTACTGTCGATCGTAACCGACATTACCTAACATCTCCATAAATAAAATAATTATGCTGCTGTCGTCCATAAAATCACCAGAACTTCACTTCTTTTTCATTTTCTTCTTAAACAACCAAAAAAATCACCAGAATACTTATTCATATCTGGATCATCATCACCATACGCTGGATTCGACCAACCATTTACCAAACCTAGTAACCTCCTGACCACCTGAAGCAATGGATTACAAAGAATGTTATTGAAAATTTAAACAAATACACACAATGTCAGCCAACTCCGGCATGAAAGCACGTCGTCGTTAATACAGTTTTATCTGGGTTTGGATTGCACTTCGGCATATTGGGCACGACTGAAGATCTTGTACGCATTCGCAACATGTCTGCACCGAAAACATAACACTAAGAACGCGGTACTAAAAATATGATCGTCTCAACTCATCCTAAAACTATAGTTCAAAAATGTACCTGATGCCCGCAACCAAAGGCCATGTCTTTCGGATTCATAGGGCAAATGGGGCAAACCTATGTGAGATCCCACATCGCCGAGGGGAGTGGATCTTGTGAGCCCTATATGTATATTCTCATCTCTACCTAGCGCGAGGCCTTTTGGGAGCTCACTGGCTTCGGATTCCGTCGGAACTTCGAAGTTAAGCGAGTAGCGCGCGAGAGCACTCCCATGATGGGTGACCCATTGGGAAGTTCTCGTGTGAGTTCCCAAAAACAAAACTATGAGGGCGTGGTCGGGCCAAAGCGGACAATATCGTGCTACGGCGGAGTCGAGCCCTGGATGTGGTGGGGCCTGGGCCGGGATATGACAATTTGGTATCAGAGCCTAACCCTGGTCGTGTGTGTGCCGACGAAGACGTCGGGCCCCTAAGGAGGGGTGGATTGTGTGATCCCGCATCACCCAGGGGAGTGGATCATGTGAGCCTTATATGTATATTCCCATCTCTACCTAGCGCGAGGCCTTTTGGGAGCTCACTGGCTTCAGATTCCGTCGGAACTCTGAAGTTAAGCGAGTAGCACGCGAGAGCACTCCCATGATGGGTGACCTACTGGGAAGTTCTCGTGTGAGTTCCCAGAAACAAAACTGTGAAGGCGTGGTCGGGGCCCAAAGCAGACAATATCGTGCCACGGCGAAGTCGAGCCTGGGCCGGGATGTGACATATAAACTGTTAACCCACAAAAGCATTACAGACCCATCAAAACAGTTTTTAGAGGTGGCAACTTAGAAGTTTGCATACCTGATTATCATAGGTCTGGGAGCAGGTGGAGCTGTACCGACGGAACTAGGGCTGGGCACGGGCCGGGCCGGGCCTAAATTTGGAGGAACTTTGCCCTACTCGTTTTAAAATGTAACGGGCCGGGCCAGGCCAGGTAGAAGGATTTTGAGTTTAGGAACCGGACCTAACCCAGCCCGTTTCAAACGAGCGGATTCGGGACGGGTCCACGGGTCCAATTTTTTTTTTTTTTTTTCCTGTTTTAGAACGGCGCCAATCTGCTGAGCAAAAGCAGAAGCAAAACCAACCATTGGAACAGCGCCGATCTATTGAGCAGAAGCAGAAGCAAAACCAACCATTTTAGACACTCATTTGCACTACTCAGAACACAGAAAAACAAATCCTACAAACATTTATGCATTGCATGTGTTTAAACACAACCAAATCAATGTATATACTCCGCACATGTTAACGATTCATCCATGTATGTCCCGAAATAAGTAAACCATGAAATCCCAGATCCATAGTTTCTAACAGAACCCATTACTCTTACACACAAAACTACATCAAATCAATCTCACAAATAACCAAATTGTTCAAATCGGCAAATCGAATCAGTTAAATGGTACACTGAGTTGAACCCAACCCTGAAAATTACACATAAATTAAAGAAAATTAGAACCCTAAGTCTCAATTTCCCAGCAATAGCAAGCATTACACAGAAATTAAAGAAAATGGAAAAGGAATTACCCGAATCAGTCAGTTTTTTAGGCCTGGCCATGCTTGCTACTCCAGTCGATCCTCGAAATACTTACAAAGTCTTCATCCGTGAAAAGTGAAAACAGCATCGACGTCGTTATATGCCAGGAGCGCAGGGCCTTGCCACGACGCCAAGGTCGCCGAAAAAAGGGAGTCGGTGCCCGGACTCGCTCATCCTCTAGATCTTCGACTCAGTTTCCGATATCAAGACCCTCATCGGCTTTCCTTCAAATCTTTGACTCGGCCTCTAAGAGTGGATGATGAGTACAAATGCTTTGGCGACGTGGTGGTGGGCTGAGCGACAATATCAGTGAGGTGAGGCTGATGAGTACTGTGAGGAGGAAAAGACGATTGAGAATTTGAGAGTTGGAGGCGAGGGAGATGGAGTCGAGGGACTGAGGGAAAGGGTTTAAGAGTCTGATTTTGGAACTTGAGAGGAATTCACTATGGTTGAAACCAACGGTTGAGATTGGATGATAGGTTATCATTCAATCTCGATCGTTCATTATAATTAGAAACGGGTCGGTTCGGGTACCCGTTTTACTAAGTATCTGGACTCGGCCCGCCCCGTAAATGAAAGGGGCCCGGCCCGCCCCGCAACGTTTGTTCTCTAAAATATTAGGAACCGGCCCGTACCCGTCCGAACCCGCCATTACCCGCCCCGACCCGCGGTTCCTCTACCCGTTTGCCCAGCCCTAGACGGAACTGCTGTCTCCATAATAAGAAGGAACATTTGGCTCGTAACTGGTATAGGAAGGTTTCGTGAAAGATGGTGAACTGAAACTGGTAGCACGGGAAATTTTTAAGCTGCTGAAAGATGACGCTCTATACACAGGAGGGGGGAGAGGAACCCTCTGGGGAATATTGCCCTTCCGGCCACTGCCCATTTCAAGAAGAAGAAATTTTGTAAAAAAATTACGTAAACACAGGTTTTCGAAAAGGGTTTACAGATGAGAAATAAGGAATGCATTGTTACCCCAATATATTGAGCTCTATCGTTGCTTTTCTCTGACACGCTGATTGAAACACACTTGGCGTCGAAATATTTGGACCTCGCGTCGGTTAAAACCGACACTAAGTCAAGTAGTCTGACATACTTACTGAAAGGCAAGTGGCGTCGAAATAGGAAAAAAATGCGTCGGTTAAAACTGACGTGAGCCTGACAGACTTGATGGAAGTGGCGAACCGACGTGAGCCTAACAGACTTGATGGAAGTGGCATCGAAATAAGCAAATTTTGTTTCGATTCAAACCAACGCGAGCCTGACAGACATGACTGCGATTGCAAGTTGTGTGGAAATAAGAAAACGTTGCGTTGGTCAAACCAATGTGAGCCTAACAAACTTGACTGTGATTGCAAGTGGCGTTGAGACAAGCGGGAAAATTCCCGCCCAAAAAAAATAAAGTTTAACCCAAAGTTAAAAAATAAGCAGTTATGTTATCTCATATAATATTTTAATAAATAAAATAAAATTTATATATAATACTTAATAAAAAACATAAATATAATTTTATGATAAGATATCATCACACACGAATTGAAACATAGTCTAATTAATACATAAAATAATTAATATATTTATTCCCTGTCATCATCTGTTAGCTCGTCGTCAGCATTTGCATGATTAACGAACTCGGTAGGCAACGGTAATGATTCAAGAAATGGAGTCTCTTCCACGCCAACCCTTGTATGAAAATTTTCATTATCAAGAATTCGATCATCCAAAATATTAATTTTATAATTTTATAACCCTAAAAAATACTATAATAATTATATATATTAATTTAACAATTTTATACCCCTAAAAACTATAATAATTATATATATATATATATATATATTATATTAAATTTTAAAAATTGGTGACCATTGGATCGGCTTAAATATACATACCATTCAATTTTTAAGTGCTATACGTACAAAATAAATAAATTTAAATCTACTTAATAAATATATATATATGTACCATTGAACTTGATGAGATATGAAATCTATGAAACTAATTTCAACGATCCAACCGTCAAACTTGTTTGTATATGCTTCGAGATCGCGTCAGCAAAAAATCGCAGAAACCAAACATTCAGAGATCAAGTAACGGGACAAAACTTTTCCACGGTTATAAAACGAAAAATCACGATTTAACGGTTATTTTAACAACGATATTGATTATTTTTTATAGCTACACTTCTTGATCCTATATGAATAAAATGAATGAATTCGATCTTCAACTTAAAATATTTACGCTAGTGGATACCACAAAATCTTATGTTATACTTAATGAAAGTATAAATAAACTCTAAGTGTTAGTGAATCTATCGTTTTGATGGGATGCGCATCATACGAAACTAATTTCAACGATCCAACCGTCAAACTTGTTTGCATATGCTTCGAGATCGCATACGCCAAAAATCGCAAAAAACAAACATTCAGAGATCAAGTAATGGGACAAAACTTTTCGACGGTTATAAACGAAAAATCACAATTTAACGGTTATTTTAACTCTGATTTTGATGATTTTTTACAACTACACTCCTTGACCCTATATGAATACAATGAATAATTCGATCTTCAATTTAAAATATTTACACTAGTGGATACCACAAAATCTTATGTTATACTTAATGAAAGTATAAATAAACTCTAAGTGTTAGTGAATCTATCGTTTTGATGGGATACGCATTCTAAAAAACTAATTTCAACGATCCAACCGTCAAACTTGTTTATATATGCTTTGAGATCGCATACGCCAAAAATCACAAAAAAAAAAAACATTCAGAGATCAAGTAACGGGACAAAACTTTTCGACGGTTATAAACGAAAAATTACAATTTAACGGTTATTTTAACTCCGATTTTGATGAGTTTTTACAGCTACACTCCTTGACCATATGTGAATACAATGAATGAATTCGATCTTCCATTTAAAATATTTACACTAGTGGATACCAAACTCCAAGTGTTAATGAATCTATCGTTTTGATGTGATACGCATCCTACAAAACTAATTTCAACGATCCAACCGTCGAACTTGTTTATATATGCTTCAAGATCGCATACGCCAAAAATTGCAAAAAACAAACATTCAGAGATCAAGTAACGAGACAAAACTTTTCGACGGTTATAAACGAAAAATCACGATTTAACGGCTATTTTAGCTCCGATTTTGATGATTTTTTACAGCTACACTCCTTGATCCTATATGAATACAATGAACTAATTTGATCGTCAATTTAAAATATTTATAGAAGTGGATACCACAAAATCTTATGTCATGATGATCGATGAAAATTGAGGATTTTGTAAAAGGAATAACATGCAAGCTTTGAGTTCCATTGGCATGGTTTAAACTTTTGAGAAAGGCTTCACAACCTTGAAAACAAAAACTCTTTCATTTTGCATATCCTTGCACATTTAACATTTTGTAATAGAGTAGTAGTGTATGGATGTTTGTTTATTAGGCTCTTATTTCCGAGTGTAGATGTAATACTTAAATGACTAATGTGTTTTAATGTTTTGAAGTAATATTTATGTGGCAATGTGTGGTATGTGCAAATTTAAGAAAAAAAAAAAAATTTCTTAACGGGTCATAACGGGTCGCCTGTTAAGGACCCGTTAAGATAATGGGTGAGACACGACACGACCCGTTAAGATAACAGGTGTTACACGAAAACGATAGACATGACCCGTTTGCCAGGCCTATTTGTATGCCACCTCATAAACTTATCCTTAAGAAAGATGCAAGAGAAGAAGAACAAAACACGGGGGATAGTATATAAAGACCATCAATCTGTCACTTACAACCGACACCGGGTTTCAAAATATTAAAAAAAAACTAAAATCTATGTCTCTCAGAACCGACACAGGCTTTAAAATATTTAAAAACAATAATTAATGTCAGCTAGAAGCGACACCAATACTTTATGTCGCTTAAAAACGACACTATTGTTTTTAAAGCGACACCATTATTTAAAAATTATTAAAATGTATGTCGGTTATAAGTGGCATTAAATGTTTACGTCGGTTAAAAGCGACATAGACAGTTTATGACGCTTACAAGTGACAGTAAATATGACGTCATGTTCAATAGGTGTCACAAATGTCTTGTCCGCCACTATATTATATTAAACCGACTTCACCCACTGACATTATAAGGCCCTTTTGTAGTAGTGGTAATGTCTAAACTATGGGACGGTGAAGTTCCATTGTGATGGGGTATGGTGTGGGCAATCAATGAAAGGTGGTTACATATGGGTGTTGAGAGACTTTGTAGGTTTGTTAAAGATGGCTGGTGGGGATGAGGGGGTTTTTTTCGTAGTGTAGCCATGATAGAAGCTGCTGGTGTCTATGCGGCGCTGGTGGTAGGAAGGGAATTGGGATGTAAGAAGGTGGAGATTGAATATGATGCTCTTGCTCTTATTCAAATGATTCAATGAGTTTGTTCGGTGGATGCTACTTTGGATTGTTTCATTCAAGAAGTTCTTGTTTGTTAAGGGAAGTGGTAATCTTCCTGCTCACGCTGTGGGTTCATATGTCACCGCACATAGTGGCTCTTTCCTTTGGGATGCCCTAGGCCTTGAATTTCTTTTTAACGTTATTGTCAAAGATGTAAACGTTTTAATTAGAATCTAATAAAGTTTACCCTTTGACAAAAAAAAGAAAATCACTTTCCAAATCTAGAAAGTCAGCCCAAAACCATGAAATCCAACCCAAATCGTGACCCACGCAACCTTTCATTTTCCAACGCCGATTCCGGCTAACTCCGACAAATTTATCGATGCCGCCACCACCACCATTTTGAAGCTCTCACTCCACTCTACAAAACCTGCCCAAGAACCAACCCGTTTAACCAACACATGCGGCGGGGCATGGCCAAGGAATCTGGTGATTCCAAAATGAGTCCGGCCACCTTTTTCATTTTTCAGGCAAATCAGCGAAGCGATGACCGACGCCACCACCGGGCTCTGTAGCCTTTCATTCCAAGCGTAAAACTCGACCAACCTTGACCATTTTGGACCACCATAGATGGCGAATCGATGCTGGGAAGTTTTAGGCACCCGTTGACTTTACCGGAGGAATTCACCATCTTTCGTCCACTTTTGGACTTCGTTGCAGATATAAAAACTGATCCTTGTGTTAAGATCTACCTTTTTGTAAAATTTGGGTAGAATTTGTAGTATGTTGGAAAACTGGGTCGCTAAAAACCACCACGTGCGGCGGTGCATGTGGCGGTGCGTGGGAAAACTAAGTTTCATGGATTTTGTACAGCGGTAAGTTTTTAATGTTCCAAGCCCATATCCAGGGCCTGTTTGTTGAAATTCAATACGATGGTTTGATTATTCGATTTTGTGATAATTATATCGCCGTATGATTTTTGTAATTAACAAATATGCGATAACATGTCATTCCCAGTTGATGTGCATCTTGATTTATGTGCAAGTAGCACTGTGCCTAGTTTTGCATGTTGGCTTTACTAAGTTTCCTAAGTGGGGTTTTATGTATTGTATTAGGTTCTTTGGAGAAATGATGGTGAATCTGGAAATGCGGATAACCCAGGTGAGTGACTTTAATATAATGTGATACAGTTATTACCCATGAGAACTTCCTTGTTATATACCATGTGGATATAACATGGATTTGCAAATGTTTTATGGAAATGTGTGCCACTATAATACGTTTACTTGATATTGTCATCAAAAATACATCTATACTATGCTTGAAATAATTGTGAAATATGAAGGCTAGTAGATGGCCGCTAACCAAGTACATGGAGTGGTGTGGCATCGAACCAGAATCACATGGATGGTCCCGCATGGTTAATTCGCCTTAAGGGGCCATACTATTTGAAGGTTGCACCTAGTTAATCCGTATTGGGCAACCCTAGGATCGCTCCTGGTTAATTCGCATTGGGCGATCTTCATTACTTAGGTATGGATATACATAGTTTAGGGGTGATCATGCCTGGTTAATTCGCATTGGGTAATCGCTACCTATCAATGTTCTTAGAAGTGAATCTGCTTGGTTAATCCGCATTGGGGGGTCACATACTATTCAGTTACCTTTGTAGGCTTCGGCCGAACTATGTCTCTCTATTGTCCTAGACTTAGCATGTTGTTACACATAGAAAGAAAAGATCGAAGGCATGTGTGGCTCAATCTAGCTAGAAGTAACGAATGAATCAAATAATTTATATGATGGTGTTGCCTAAAAAAGAAGAATCAGATGTAACTAATTCCTACTTGATACAAAGAGAAATGCAATGTTGAAAAAGATACCAATATCATTCCTACACGTGAATGTATTTACGATGGTATGTCATTTCTACACAACTTCAAGTTGTGTGATGACTAATAATTATCTTGAAAGACGTGTGATAAGATTCAGAATTAAGAACCATTCTTATACACATTTAATGAGGGGTATAGTGGTTAAGTTATAAAATATTTGGCAATCGGATCTTTGTGATCATTCAAAAAATGATGAAAGGTGAGTGGTGAGTCATAGTCCGAAAAGAATGATGAAATGATAGTGATGGTAATCAGATTGACGGATTGATCTAGTATTCAGAGGAAAATCTTGTGTAGACATAGCACTACTTTTACATTTAATCATTTAATTTTACTTATATGCACATATGTTGTATTATCGTCACTTACACAAGCTTCACAGTTTATTCGGGTTTTGCTTTTCCCCATGCGCCATTTCCACAACATAAGGTTGTTTTACAGAGTATGGGGTAGCAGTTAGATGAGAAGATTTCAGGTGGTGTATGTAGCTGTGTGGGCAGTGCACTCGAGAGTAGGTATTGTCACCCTTTATTGTAAGTTATTTCTGTTGAAGCTGTGATGTATATTGTATGCATGAGTTTTAGTGACTCTAGGTATTTTGTATTGTCCCACTACAGTTATATTGTTATGTATCGATTTCAAGCTTATCTGATCAAGATCGGAGCATGACATGTTGAGTGAGCGTAGTTCTAGACCGTTGAATAAGTGAGGTGTTAAAATAATTTTTGATCATTGTTGAAGGATAATTTTGTGGTTTTTAATCATAATAATTATCTCTCAAGATAGATTAAATCATGTACTTGTGCAAGATAAATGGAATGCAACATATCTCTCTAATCTATAAGGAGTTTGGATATGCATGTGCATTTGTTTGCGCCTGAAATAATAGCTTGGGCCAAAATAGGTTGACCCGGAGACCACAGTTCTCACCCCAGTAAATATCATTTAGGCTAGTGGGTTTTTAGCCCACAAATAGGATCAGTTCGAGTGAGTCCTCGTAGAGGTATGACTATGAAAAGATTAAGTGTATCTTGATCGAGTCCTACACAAATTGAAATTGCCAAGGATAAGGATAAGTTTTGGATAAATATGAATTATCCTAGAGATCAGAATGCATACATGATCAAATAAAGATGAATAAATCTCATAATGGGACTAGGTTTAGAGTCCTGGTGAAAATCAAAGAGGCCGCGAGACTAGATGGAGATGAAGTTTCAGCTAAGAATGGATAAAAGGAATATTGAAGCAAAAGACGAGCAAACACAGTCTCATTAAGACTCTGCCTCGGCATGATTGTTTATCATGGAAGTCTCGCTTATAAATAAAACTATAAAAAAGGCTCTGCAACATTAAAGCCCATTTCAATTCAACAAACAAACAACCCAAATGCTCTATGCGAAAACCTTTGCTATACGCGAAACCCTTCTCACACGCCTGGAAAAAAACATTATCCTAACCCTCCCACCAACACATTTTCAGTTGGGATAAATAAACAGCATCATGTTGGCAACTGACAACATCTTCAGTTCAGATAAGTGAGCAGAACTGAAGCCGTAGAACAAGGCGATTGAAGAGCGTCTTCAGTTCGAACAGGTGAACAACACTGCCTCTGGCTGGTTGGTTGTCTATCCAAGTCCCGGCCAGTGAAGAGTTTCCAACCTTTTCACCCAAAGGGGTCACTTCATTAGCCTCCCAGGGAAGTGAAGTGTTCTATGATTGGTTACTTTTAGGTGCATTTCATAATTCGACATTCAGGCAGCCGAACCACGTTCACCATAAAAATGCTCAGCTCCTTTAAGTACCTGTGCCGCTACAGCCTCATACTGATTTGGCGCACCTATATTTTCACGAATATAGTTTAGGAAGTCGAACCTGGTGCAGGAAGTCCTGAACTTCGCAGTATCATGTATCAAAATGTTACGAAACATTATAAGGGCTTATAAAAAGTTGGATCACTATTGATTGCCAATGAATTTAGAGTGAAAATTCAATTTCCATTCATATAGCGGTATACAATATAGATAAAACACATTACCTTGAGTGATATGTTTTTTTATAAGGAGAATATTAAGTAGTTTTTTTATCCAAAATTTAACTTGTAAGTAAAAGTATAATTGAAGATTCTCTAAAGTCCTTCACCGTTTACTAGGTATTAGAAAGTTGGTGGAGAATAGGAGTTGAAGCTAGAAGAAAGACCTTTTTTTTTTTTTTTTTTTTTCTTGAAAACTAGGAAATCACATTCCAAGGCAAAGAAGCCAAACAGATACAAGAAAGCCTATGAAGAGGCAAACACCCATAAAGGACGACCAATACCAAAGCAGTGAGAGGGCATGCAAGCACTAGACACTTCCACCACGTAAAAGTGTCACCCCAAACACTACCATATCAAGACTAGTGAGGACACAGAAGACCATCATTGCTCAATACATGAACTAACGAAGATGGAGGCCTATCGACCCAAACAAAATCACACATCTCCGTAATACCAGCCGACGCAAGAATATCCGCTGCAATATTGGCTGATCTTGGCACCCAAGACCAGCGACAGTTCTGGAAAGCCCTACTCAACCGATCGACCATAGCCAAGATTGGGTAAGCCTCCCAACTGCCATTATCAATAGAACCTCTAAGAAAAGAAATTGCTTCCAGAGAATCAAATTCGAGAATAACAGAGCTAACTCCCAGCAAGGCACCCAACTGGCACCCATGAAGCAATGCCAACGCCTCAGCCGCAGCCACAGTGGGAGCCACAATAGGATACCTTGCAGCAGCCAAAAATCTCCCTCCCTCAGCTCTAGCAATCACCCCTGCAAAGCCCAGTCTAGAATTCTTTGACCAACTGGCATCCATATTGATTTTAGTAAAAGGAGAAGTGGGAGGAATCCACCGATCAAGCTGGGCGTCCCGAGCAGATTGGGCTTCCTGAGCTTGCACCGAAGTGCTACGACCTCCCCCAATCCTCATCGCAATCGAAAAGGATGCCACAACATTAAAAATGGCATTAATCACATAAGAAGGATTAAGAGAAACCTGGTTGAACACAAAATCACACCTAGCTTTCCAAATGAACCAACAAGTAACCGCAACATAAGCCCGAAACCAATTCCTATCAGCCGAGGCCCCTAAGTTAAAAGATAACACGGCCTGTAACTAGATCACCCACGAATGGATACCATCTCTATCAACTTTATAATTGAGACCACCCCCAAACCAAACTCTCTCCACCCAAGGACAAGTAAGGAACACATGTTCAACAGATTCATCAGCGCAAAAACAAATAGGGCAGGTAGGGGACGGGGACACCCTGCGATTGAAGAGAGCAGCTTGAGTTGGCAATCCATGGTGAAGCGATAACCAAAGTAAACATCTAATTTTAGGAGGCACCTCTAACCACCAGATTACTTTCCATACATCTGAAGGTACCGAACTTGTGGCAATCGGTGATCCCTCGAAATTAAAGATTGAGATTGAAGCCACCGGTACCCTAGAAGAAAGACCTTTGTTAGGTTTTTTTTGGTTTTGTTTTACTTTTCACTCTTCATATATATTTTAAAACAAAAATAAAGATAAAAAGGAAAGTGTTTGTTTCTTAGTACCATAGGTCACCATCTCACCAACTCTACTGATTCTTGCATTATTTTCAACCAAAGGAGACAAACCCAACGCAAGAGGGAGGTCTCCACCAACTCCTATCCATTACTTCCATTCTATCTAAAGCAAACAAAACCCATATTACTTTTCTTCTTCTCTCTTTTTTTTTTTTTTTTTTTTTTTTTTTCTTCAGAAAATGTAACAAAAACAAAAAAGGAAATTTTATTTAAATCCATGTAACCTATTTCTACACCCAACTTAAATTTTAAATGTTAATTGTCTATTTTACCCTATTGCATAATTACTATTAAGTACAAAATGAAATTAATAATAAAACTCAAATTTATAAATAAACCCAAACACTATAATTAAATTGTCACATCCCGACCCGGGGTGGATCACTTCCCGGGCCCACTCCACCACCGTAGCACGATATTGTCCGCTTCGGGCCTCGACCACGCCCTCACGGTTTTATTTCTGGGAACTCACGAGTAACTTCCCAGTGGGTCACCCATCCTGGGAGTGCTCTGGCCCCCTTCTTGCTTAACTTCGGAGTTTCTACGGAACCCGAAGCCAGTGAGCTCCCAAAAGGCCTCGTGCTAGGTAGGGATGAGAATATACATTTAAGGATCACTCCTCTGGACGATGTGGGATGTTACAATATCCTGGGACCTTCATTCCCCACAAAAGTGGTTATCATAGTGTTTCGGTTTTAATTGGTTCGTAACTTCTATTCTTTATTGCTTCCGCACTGTGCACATGGTTACGTCACTTTCACGTGACGGCCAGCACCCCCCCTTTTGGGTCGGGGTGTGACATAAATCCTACGATCACTCTTTATTTATCCTACGTCCATTCCGGCTAAAATTTGTTTTCTTGATGGATGATGATTTTGAAGTTTTGAACCCTCCAACCAAGGTATGACTCAATTTATGAATTTTTTGAAGTTTAGAAGATGAGTATTTTGATTTTAATCAATCCCGCATAGTTTGTTTATCTTTTTGCAACATCAAATTACTGCAGTCGCTCTCCCACTGTCTATCTGCACCCAAAACAACTGCAAAGACTTGCAGATGTTGCAAATATTTTCTCTGACGGATCAAGCCTGTAGTTCAACATGGAAGAAAAATTGTAACTTTGTAGGTGGCGTTGCTGTTACTTGAATGCCATCTTTCGTCATACGATTTCATTTGTGGAGTTTGCAGAACATATTCCATTAGTTGTTTTCAATCTTTAGAGTTATCCATTATTTATTCCAAATCAATAAATTTCAGTCTGTAAATTCTCAGTAATTATTTCTCGCTTCATATTCTTTAGGCCCTATATGTCGATTCCTGAATGAACTGGGGAACAAGATTCAACCAAATACAAAACACCAGCTGCCCTTGGCAAAAAATAAAATTACTAGCAGCATTTGCATCACTATATTCCCTGAACACGGCTACATTCTTTATAAAAACTTGATTACTATAACGTAGCTCCAGGTTTGTAACAGGATGTGTAACTGGAAAGAAACGCAAGTTTTGCACAACATACTGTGTTCCATTCACTCTAGTAGGATGACTAACACACCGCTTGACTGGATCAATAACAATTTTCTCGAGTCCTACAACATTCTCTATCAAATACACGACATGTTCAATAACATTTCTTCGACCACGCTACCCTACTACTTCTACTACCTTGAGGTTATGATGGGGAAATTTGTCAGCCATGACTGAATTCACACCCCAATTCTCACTGTCCATTTCCAGACGACGTAAAGATAGAGTTAACAATCAAATGAGTGTAAAAATAAATTCACATACTGAATTGGATGTATAGGGGTATATTAGGTAATAAACTTGGGTTTAAAAAGATATTAATAGTTTAGTTAAAAATCAAATGGGTGTAAAGAGTAAGTTGGGAGGAGGATTCTCTCCTCCTTTTTTCCCATACACCTCCATCATCTTCCTGTTTGTGTGGTCACGATTAAGCCACGTCAACATTTAATATTGATTTTTGGAGAAATTAGGTTCTCATCATTCCTTTTGCTACTCCTTTGATTAAAACCTTATTCCTTTTCATTTTTTGATCAAGGTCCTTGGTATTAATAACATCATTAATTATTTCAATAATAAAATATTTTTTATTTCTAAATATATTTATTTAATGTTAAAAATGTTACAATTAGTATATTTATATTTATGGCTAAATTTTTTATCATATATTTTTATTTTTAGTTTGTACCCATTTTTAATTTGCAACTCTTTTTTAATTTGTACCAATTTTCTTTTCAGTTTTAATTTGTACACATATATTAATTTATTTTTGTGCCCATATTTTATAAAGTTTAATTTGTATTTGTACCCATATTTTTTTATTTATTTGTACCCATTTTTAATTTTGCTAAATGTACCCATGCTAATTATATGTACCATTCATGTATTTTTTTTCAAATTTTTAATCTTAAAATGTAATGATTCTTAAATATACCAATTTGTTATATGTAAAATGTACCCTTTTTTTTTTTTTATATAAAATCTATTCATTTTTTTTCTAATCCATTTTTAAACTTATATGGGCACATTCTTTTTTCTTTGATTTGAGAATGTATCCATGTTAAGTTTAATCGAAGAAATTTACTAATTTTACTAAGCCTAATATCTTTCTTTCTTTCTTTTTTTTTGTGTGGTGATTTTGAAGAATGTACCCATGTTTTGATACAATAATTTTTTGGTTAATTTTGATGAATGTACCTATGTTTATATATATATATATATATATGTATATATATATATGTATATATATACACACACATATATACACAGACACACAATAGTATATTTATATTTTAATATTTTTAATCCCACAAATTATGGTTTTTTATTTAAAATCTCATTAATATAAACAACTATAAATTTCAATTTTTAATTTAAAAAAATATAGTAACATACATAGAAATAAATTATCACATTAATTTCAAGGACTTAGATCAAAAATTGAAAACCAACAAGGTTTTAGTCAAAGAATATTCATAGCTATGGACTGCATCCAAAGTCTCCCTTGATTTTTTTATGGAGATAATAAGATAAAAAAACGTGGTTTAACCGTGATCACATAAACAGGGGAGGATGGAAGTGTATGGAAAAAAAGGAGGAGAGAATCCTCTTCCAGTAAGTTGGATGTAAAGATAAGTTATATGGTTGAAATAAAATTTCCCAAACAAAAATGGGAAAAGTGTTGGCGGTGGTCAAGGATTGCAGTTTGACGTGGTATGTTGTGAGTGGGCACGGTAGGTGAGTGACAGATGCTCTGCTCCTCCGCGCTCGCTCCAGATATATGCACTTAGGTGGAAGGTCTCAACAACACCCTCCCTCCCTCCTAAATAAGCACTCTTCCTCTCTCCTTTCATTCTCCCTCCCATTTCCCAATTTCCACCCATCTCTGTGAATTCTTCCCCTTTCCCTTGCCTCCATCTCTCTCTACTCTCTCTCTCCGCCCTCCCTCTGCTAAAGTACGCTGGTAGCTCGCAACACCCACATTTCCAGGTAATCATATCGGTTCTTCTTTTCTTTTGGTTTAATTTTCATCTTTTAACGTTCACCGACGGCGCATGTTAGCAACGACGCCGGACGTTTGTTTTGACAAACGACGGCAGACGTTACAAGAAAACGCGAGAAAGGAATGAGCATGATTTTTAGTTAAATTAAATGCCACCAAGGACGGCGCACGTTAACAGTGTTTTGTTGGGTGCAGCGCAGGTGTGCCAGGCGGGGCCCAACGAAGCGCGAACATGGTGGTCAACGTTACCGTGAGGGAGTCAACGATGTTAAGGCCGGCGGAGGAGACGCCGAAGAAGCTGTGGAATTCGAACGTGGACCTGGTGATTCCGAGCATCCACACGCCCAGCGTCTATTTCTACAGGCCGAATCAAAACGGTGGGTCCAACTTCTTCGAGCTGGCGGTGCTCAAGCACGCTCTCTCCAAGGCCCTTGTGCCGTTCTACCCCATGGCGGGGCGGCTGAAGCGCGATGACGACGGCCGTATCGAGATAGATTGCGGCGGCCAGGGTGTTCTGTTTGTTGAGGCGGAGACGGGCTCCGTCCTCGATGATTTCGGGGATTTCGCTCCCACGCTGGAGCTCCGGAGGCTCATCCCGGCCGTTGATTACTCCGCTGGCATATCGACTTATGCGCTCTTGGTGTTACAGGTATTTTATTTATTAGTTTTTCGGATGGTCGTTTTCAGTGTTGTCGTGTAAGTTATAGCACACGTTGTTTTATTTGATCAAACACATTTTATTTGAATTGGTCAAGTAATTAATGATCATATTTCTTGTCCTCATATAAGCATAGGACAATGCTCCATCTCGGGAGGGGTGTCCACCTAAATTCAGCCTATGTCATGTTGTGATTAGTAAATTTATTAGTTAATTCTCTTCGGATTCTCTTAGTGGAAATTTAAAGAATCAATTAATCGTGTTCGTTCATCATACATCGTATGGTTAGTTTTTATTAGGTACTGTTTATGTTCAATTTTAAATAAATAAAAATTCAAAATAATTTATGATCCCATAATATACGATGAACGGACACAATTGATTGATCTTTCGAATCATCACAAAGAGAATCCAAATAGAATCCTAATTCTTCTTTTAGAATAAACTTGTGAGTTTGAGTAGATAAATCACAGGTGTGAGTGAATGACTGTCAGTTTTAAACTAAAAAAATAAAAAATAAAACATATTGATTTTTGACAATCGACTGCGTGCCCTTGGCAATTGGCATTAGCTTTACTCGATACTTGTTTGCATCACATATATGACCACGCATTTATTGTTTTAAACTTGTGTAAAAAGATTTACCTAAACAAGTGGGTGGCAAAAGTTTGGTCGTACAAATGAGTCTCGTTTTTGTAAAATATGATCACTTCATTAGATCTCGTACCTCTAACATGGTCAACTGATGGATCTATAGTTTAGAAAATGTGGGTTATATAGGAATAGTATTGAGATGGTCATTTGGTAATAGGGTAGTGCTATCCACAAATCTCTATTAATTTACGCCTTTTGATTTTTTTTTCAATTCATTCAATTTGGCAATTACTAATTAAAAATAATGTGAAATATAAAAAGAGGTGCGCAAATAGCACCACCATGATAGGATTTTGGATTAGTGATATTGCAGGTGACTTTTTGGCTGGAGTAAAAGTCAATTTAGCAAGTAGTTGGCTTGTGAAATTTTTATGTGTGTTGACAATTTGGAGTAAACTCTGCGTTTAGATTATAACCTAGTGTTGAAAAACATACTACTTGTATTGCATATAATTTCTTAAGGCTACAAATCAGATTTCTTAATTATATCATTAATTTGATTTGAACTTTTCCACACTATTTAGAGGTCCTAATCTCCATGTTGATGAAAGTTCAAGAAGATACTTAATTAGGAAAAAAAGGGGATGTTATTGTTGTTGACCATGGTAATTAATTATTCAACAGTTGAGCTTACAAGGAATGGTTCGGTTTTTACTCTTTGCAGGTCACGTACTTCAAATGCGGAGGAGTGTCACTTGGTGTTGGAATGCAGCACCATGTAGCAGATGGATTTTCTGGTCTGCACTTTATTAACACATGGTCTGATATGGCTCGTGGTCTTGACCTTACAATTGACAGGACATTGCTTCGTGGCCGAGACCCACCTCAGCCTGCATTCCACCACATTGAATACCAACCTGCTCCACCAATGAAAACCCCTCTGCAAAGCGCAAAACCTGGTGCTGCAGATACCACCACAGTCTCCATTTTTAGATTAACGCGGGATCAGCTTAACATCTTGAAATCCAAGTCCAAGGAAGCTGGGAATACAGTCAGCTATAGCTCATATGAGATGTTCTCAGGTCATGTTTGGAGATGTGTATGCAAGGCACGTGAACTTCCCGATGATCAAGACACCAAACTATATATTGCCACTGATGGAAGGTCCAGACTGCAACCACCACTCCCCACCTGGTTACTTTGGCAATGTGATTTTCACAACAACACCAATTGCTATCGCGGGGGATCTCCAATCAAAACCAACTTGGTATGCTGCCAGCCGTATCCATGATGCTTTGGTCCGTATGGATGATAATTATCTTAGATCAGCCCTCGACTATCTTGAGCTTCAGCCTGATCTGTCTGCCCTTGTTCGTGGAGCTCATACATTTCGGTGTCCAAACCTGGGGATCACTAGTTGGGTTAGGCTACCAATCCATGATGCCGACTTTGGATGGGGTCAGCCCATTTTCATGGGACCTGGTGGAATTGCATTCGAGGGGTTGGCGTTTGTATTACCAAGTGCAACCAATGATGGGAGTTTGTCGCTAGCCATTTCTCTGCAATCCGAACATATGAAATCCTTTTCAAGGTTGTTGTATGACATATAAGGAAACGATATGCCTGAGAAGTTTAGCATGGTTTGAGTTACAGCCAGCCGGTCATCATCAGGTTTGCCTAAATTTTCGAAAGTGGTCGTGTTTCTTTCCTAGTGCTTTTTTGCTCATTCATGGCTAATGTCAGTGGGAATACTTATGTCGGTTGACTATTTGCTCGACCTGATATAGAACATAAGTTGTACACATCCAAGGACTTTGACAACAATTCTATTACTCATTGGAACTAAATTTACATAATGTTTAATTTTGTTATATCACTTTGGTTGCACAAAGGATAATTGTCTGTGCTGAACCTACAATCTGGTATAAGTTCCCAAAATTTCGGAATCATGTATTCCGAACCTAAAGATCTGTTTTCGTTTTATTTTTACTGGTGTGATCTTACTTTAGTCATATACATTTACCATGTTTCATGCTATTGATCGTCGCCTATATTTTTGGTTCTTTGGTTTAGGATTAAGGAACTCAATACTTTTACTAATTTGCAGAAGATGAAAATGCAGATAATCAGTAAGAGAATGCTGAAGTACTGTTTATAATTATATACAACAATCCTGGTACAAGCGTACAAACAATTTCTGTAAACTTACCAACAAATAGGATTAATTATAACAAATAGGATTAACAGATAATAACCATAGAAAATGTGAGAAATTCCCAATTAACAAAGCAAAGCTTATCGACCAAACAAAAACAAACCAACCATCATATTCAGTATATGTCTCCGATGAATCGGAACATGTCATAGTAAGTGAAAGGGAAGAACAAGAATCAAAGCAGAGGTTACTTGCAGCATGGTTTCAGTGATGAGAAAAGGCTGCTGGGACCTTGCGAGCACCGGTGTTGCACTACTTTTCTCAGTTGGGCGTCGATGACCTACATCTGCACCACCATTTGCCCCTTTCCCTCTTTGGTTCTTCCTTGAATCATCCGTTTCATATTTTTCTCCATACAGATTGACTGAGCCACCCACACCAGCACGCCTCACTACCACAGAACATTCAGTGCAACATTAGTCGGTGGTTCGAAGGATCAATCAACTGAATAATAAAGATAACTTCTTACATGAATTTCTCTTCCTTGTACACCATGTTCGTGTTCTAACTCGTAGACGCTTGTGCGGGCCAAGCTTGAAAGGGCATGAGTGCATAAGATGAATAAGAAGCATGTAAGTAATTTCATTCCCATTCCTTTCATTTTGTTGAAGACTGCCAAAAGCTAAAGGTTTATGCCACAGCCTTTATGGATGCTTATATTATATATTCTCTAGTTTGTAGCTACACATATTTAGAGAATCTAAAAAGGAACTCAGCAAATGGTAGCGTCAAAGAGGAGCAATCCATCTGTTGGATAAGCAGGCACATTCCGAAACCCTACCATTTGTGCTTTGGAGGAATATTGTTAAGCTTAGCTATACTTAATATATGTATTTGATAACGACATACTAATTTGTTCAATGGGTAAAGGAAGCCTTCCCTTTTCTCTCTCAAAAAAACCTAATTTCTGAAAGCCTTCTTGTTGTCGGCCCCTTGCTTCGTCATGGGGTCGGCAGCAGCCCAGTGTTCACCCCTCCTCACCCTTTTCCCTCTTCCCCTTTCTTCCTCCCTACCCCCACCCCACCCCGCCCCTACCCCCAACCCCCCCCCCCCCCCCCCTCCCTGTTTGTTGGTTCTCCAACTCCCTCCAGTTTTTCGCTTCTCCAAACCACCATGGTTGGTGATTTGGTTTTTCTTTTTATGCACTTAGATTTCAGCTGTTTTCGTTCTGAGCATTTTGTGTCTCAGGTTGCCCTTTCCTTGAGTTTATCTCAGCTCTGCTTTCTATGCCTTGTTCCTCTCCAAGCATTGCTCCTCACAGTGGATCTTCAACCATCTACCCTTGCTGCTCGGTTCGTCTGGTGTCTCCTCGTAGGATCTCCTCCGAAGGGGCACTTTGGTTGTTTGTAGCATTTAAAGTGCATTTGCACTATTTGGTAGAATTTGGGGAGTGCATTTAAAGGGCATTTAAAGTGCGGATAGCTTGCATACCCCCATTTTTCGTTCATCATTTTAGTTCTTTGGCCCTTCTTCCAGGTGGTGGCGACAAACTTGCGGTGGTGGTGCGGCTTTTTTGGTGGAGGTGGCTACTTTACATTTTCTTATCTAGGTTTTTCCGTTTGTTAGCTATGGGCTGCTCACTTTGGCCCTATTTCATTGCAATTTTCTGTTATGGAATTGAGCTTTTGCTTGGCCTTTTTGGACTCTATTTTGGAGGTGTCCTTACCTTGTAATAGCTTTATCTTTCAATGAAATTTACTTTGATCGACAAAAATTAAAATACTCAGAATATAGCTAATGGGGAAGTATATAACATATTCATTTATTAACTTACGTGACTGCTAGTAATATGATCGTCTGATCATCTGATTCTGAAGGGAACTGAACACGCACCTAATACACTGGTTTTGGTATACTGCCTGGACTTTTACAATTTTGGCTTGATGTGAACACGTACAATATTTTTTCGTTGATGGTCTCTTCAGGGCCGGCCCCGAGAAATTGGGGGCCCTAGGCGCGCCTTCGAATGAGGGCCCTAAAGTTATTTGACACCCGACTCGTTGTGCATTTATATGTATAATAAAAGGTTTCGCTAAATACATGAAAAAGTTCATTTCTACATCAAAAATCATTAGAATTCATATCCAAAGAAGAAAGATATGCAAACATTACTTAAATATTACACGTCTCGCGTTTTTAGATGCAAATGTACTAATTAAGTTTACATAATCTAACTTGTCAACCAATTCTTTTTCAATTGACAAAATAGCTAATCCATTCAATCTTTCTTGTGACATAGTTGATCGAAGATACAATTTGATCAACTTTAATTTTGAGAAACTTCTTTCTGCAGAGGCAATTGTAACTGGTATAGTTAACAAAATACGATAAGCAACCTATGCATTTGGGAAACAACCATCCATTTGTCTTATATATTTTAGCACTTCCATTGCCCGATTTATTTCCTTCGGCAAAGTTTCTATCAAGATTCTTAGCTCTATAAATAAGTCATTTCCATCAATATTAGAATGCTCACCATGTTTCAGAAATCCTTCAAGATTGATACAAAAGAAAATGGTTGAATTGTTGCTGAAGCTCTGCACCCTACCCAAGACACTTTGTACACCAAGTTTCAAGACTATTAAATGATTTTATGCTTAAATATTTTATTAAATTCAAACTCTAAAAATATATTTATATATATTATATATATACACATATTTAAGAAATATTTTGGGCCTTCCGGCCCTTCCCGAGGCCGAAAGTTGCACAGCAAGTTCCAAATTTTTTTTTTTTTAATAATTTCATATTTAGATATTTTACTTAAACTACAAAATTATATACGTAAAAAATTGTTATTGGAATTCCAAAATTCTAGTAGAGTACGTTCCAAACTTTCTATAGTTGAAAAGAAAAATATACTTGTAAAAAATGTAGGACGAGATTTTTAAAGTGTCAATAACACTTCTCTATATATATAAAAAAAATAAAAAAATTTGGGGGCCACCCCGAAGTGGGGCCATAGGTGCCCGCCTAGTCGGGCTACTCCCAGGACCGGCGCTGGGTCTCTTGCTTTGCAGTTTCTTGCAACCTCCCTCTGCCTCATTGGTTATTCTATTACCTCATTTGGTTCACTGACCATGCACGTTAAATCGCCCTTTGCTTTTGTTTTGCAGAGAAACATGAGAAGGCACAAAGAACAGAAACAAGGAAAACGGATTAAAGACTGACCAAAGAAAATCAAACATTATGCTTTCAACCAGTACAAAATTATCTCCGAGTAATATGATCATAATTTTGGGTACAACAATGATTAAATTGACAGTTCTGCAGTTCTAAGTGACATCGTTGTAATACAAACTGCAAAGTGGAATTTAAACATAAAAAAGACACGTAATTCATGAAAATTTCCTAATTCTAAAGTTCATATCAATAACGTCCTCCTCCATTGCCTCAGGATTCTCATTTCTCCTACTCTCCTGCTCAATATCCTTGCCAATGTTCTCTCTAATCGCATATTTGCAAGCATGCTGGCATGTTTCGGTTATGTCCTCACCACTTAAACCTGCAGTGTGTACTTGGAAAGGTCCTCATTGACACATCTTTTGGAAACTGGAGACTTCCTCAAGCAAGACTTGATTGCTTGATAGAAAAATTCCTCACTAGGGAGAGGGATGTAAATCAACTGAACCAGACGCCCTGGATGCAAAGGTGCAGGGTCTCTAACGTCAGGTCTGTTAGTGGCCCCAACAAAAAAAGCATCTTACTAGTGTGATCTTGCTCTAGTCTTATACGTTCTATAATGTTTCGTGCAGTTGTTCGTTGAATATCTTTTCGGTTTTTGGTTTAGGACTAAGGAGATCATTTTCGTTTCCAATTTGCAGAAGATTTGCAGAGAATCAACAAGAGAATATTAAATTTATGTTTATAACACTACAATCCAATTACAAGCTTACAAACAATTTCTGAAAACTTGCCAGCAAAAATATAGATATCAGCACTCATCAACTTCCAAGCTTATTAATTGTAACAAATAGAATGGGAGAAAAGTTCTCAATTAACAAAGCAAAGCTTATTGACCAAACAAAAACAAACCAACGCTTCATGTATGTCTCCGATAAATCGGAACATGCTACCGTTATTGAATGCGAAGAATAAGAATCAAAGCAAATGTTACCTGCAACATGGTTTTGGTCAAGAGGAGGGCTGCTGGGATCTTCCAATCACCAGTGTTGCACAACTTTTTGGGCGCCAATGAGCAATATTTGAACCAACTCTGCCTTTCCCTCTTTGGCTCTTCCTTGAATAATCCGTTTCATGTTTTTCTCTAGACAGCTTGATTGAGCCACCCACACCAGTATGCCTCACTACTGTAGAATATTCACCGCAACATTATTTGGTGGATCGAAAGATAATTCAGTTAAAATAATAAGAGGGTTTAATTTCTTATTCTTAACATGAATTCCTCGTCCTTGCACAACCTCATGTTCTAACTCAAAGAATCTCAGGAGAGCCGAGCTTGAAAGGCACGAGTGCATATAAGATGAATAATAAGCATGTGAGTAATTTCATTCCCTTCATTTTTGTTAAGTTGGGTGGAGGGGGTAGGGAGATAGCTAGGGAGTTAGGGATAGACTGTGCTAAACGTAAAAGGTTTAGGCCTTAACCTTTACGGATGCTATCGAGTTTCTAGCTACATGTTGAGAGAATCTAAAAAGGAACTCAATAACTGGTAACCTTAAAAGAGGAGCAAATCCATATCTTGGCAGAGCAGGCACATTCCGAAACCCCACCAATTTTGCTTTGGAGGAATATTTTTACACAACTGTTGTGTTTCTCAAGCTTAGCATAATATTCCATGCAGACCTGAAGTTAAGTACATATATATGCTCCTGTATATTTGATAACTACGTACTAAACTCATACGCATTTTTTCATCAATGGGGAAAGGGGTTTCGAACTTGACACCTCTTCCAACATTGGGAAGAGAAATGCCACCTCATAGGATATGGATATTTGTGCAGTAAAACATATTCGTTATTAAAGCGATCATGATCTCATTCCGAAATGAATTGAATACGAACACAATTACACCTGTTTGGGTATACCTCCTGGACTATTACAATTTCTGCTTGATGTGAGAAATTGAGTACATAATTTTGTCGTTATGGTTTGATTTTGAAACTGTAACGTCCATTGCCTTGAATTTCTGACTCAACTGTAAGATGCATTGCTTGAAATCAATCTCTAGAAGATGTAACCATTATTTTTCAACCGATGGTGTCTTCTATTGCCCTTCTATGGTCAACATTTATTTCGTTTTGCAGAAGCATATAGCTGCAAATGCGATTATTGCAGCAACATGAAAAGAAAGAAAAAGCAGAAACCAGCAAAAGGGATTAAAAACAAGGGACCAAAACAAATCATGTACAATGCTTTCAACTAATTCAACATTTATCTGAGTATTATTATCATAATTTTGGGTACAATAATGATTAAATGGACACTCCTACGGTCCTAACATTGATGTAATACAAAATGAAAAGCTGAAATTTAAAGAACGAAAAATATGCATATCATGCAACTATACTAATTGTTGGATGCTAAACCAAAGTTGATCGAGAAGGAATGCAGCAGCTAAACTAAGAAAGCCAATGGCTAGTTTCTTTTTAAAGTGTAACCGCTAGTTAGGTTAAGTGATAGTTTTTGAGAAGTGTAAGGCCCGAAGGCTAGCCAGAGGGCTCGTTTTAGCTCTCTGGCCCTCCAAGAAATTAATATTTTAATGAACAGTGCAGGGCCATATTTCTTACCATCTTCAACCGAGGGCCAAAGTGCCATAGGGCTCGTTTTAGCCCTGTCACAACAAACCATCTCCAACCAAGGGCCAAAGGGTCATAGGGCCAAACATAATTTATTATTTAAATTTAAAAACTACAACAACTTAAATTAAATGTAATATAATTAAATATTTGAAATAAATTGTGAAAACACTTACTTCGTCGTAGTAATTGGCGCCGTTTTCATGTCTACTTGCGGCGGTTAACAGTTGTATGTTAAATTAATTTTTTAATTTAAGTGTCCAATTACTAGTACAACTTAGTTTGAGATAGTTACATGTATAAATGCACATTTCCAGCTCTAATAGGAAGCTTATATTTGGGGCACCCATTATATTGGTCCCACATCGGGAGAGAATCAGCAAGCAAAAGCTTGCATGTGTGGTATCCATTATATTTGTCCCACATCGGTTGTGGGAGAGGTTTGAGCAATCAAACATGCTTATAAAAGCAACATCCTCACATAAAATCAATCACCTTTCTGGGCCTTAATTAAATAATCTTTTTTAATTTTTGGCCCCAAAATAAACTGTAAAAAAAAAAAATAAAAAAATAACGGCTAGTTGACGTCAGCTAGCCGTTGAGATTCAAATTTTTTGGCCTGGCCCGGGGCCAGCTGGCTGGCTCATTTAGCCCAGCCAGTTGGCCCTTTGGCCCTTTTTTGTCTAGTGGGGTCCACAAGCCCTTTGGCCTAGCCCTCAGTTGGAGACGATCTTAGGGCTATTTTCGGCCCTTTGGCCCTCTGGACCCTTCGGTTGGAGATGGCCTAAGGCTTAGATTAAAAGCTCCAATGAAGGGCTAAGCTTAGCTTTGTGCAAACAAGTTTGGTACGCATTTGTCAACTAGCTCCAATGGAGATAAGAGATGACTGCAATATGATGTGGCGCTTTTATACTATACATTATTCCCTATTCTTGGTATATTTTGGTTATTATTTTGGTGAGATTTTGATACTTTGTTATATGTTTTTAATGTAGGACATGCGAAATTGTTCTGAGCATAAAGTAATCAATCGGTGGAATTTTTGAGTGATTCCAATTGGAACGGGTTTGTGAATCTGTCAAGAAGGTTGTGGCAAAATTTCCTAATTTTATTCCGAAGCATCTGATCGTGGCGAATTAATTTATGCCTAGCGTGCAGTGCTGGCAGATTAGGCTGCAGAGCTTATTTGCGACTTTTGGGCTGGAAGATTATGGATTTTGGACTTAGGCTCTTCTTAGAACTTGAAGAGGAGGTCCTAATCTTTAGTTTGAGTCATTTTGGATCTGTTTTGGAGCCCTGAAGATCCAGAAACGTGGCTATTTGTTTGATGGGCAGATTTCCTAGTCAGAATATGAATGTAATTCCTAGTTATCCTTTTATTATTTTATTTCCTAGCTTTTAGAAAACCTTTTCTATGAGTGTTTTAATTTGTCGTAGTATAAATAAAAATATTTAGCCATTAGGAGAAAAAAAAAGAGAACACGCGTGCTACTTTAGAGACCTTAAAAAAAAAAAAGAACACGCGTGCTACTTTAAAGAGCTTTGAAAGTTTATTTTCAAGGTGTTTTCTTTCCATGTTCTTAATAATATTTTGTTTTATGATTGTTCGTAACTAAGTTCTTTTGCTAGGGTGAAACCACGAGCCTTAGCATGAATATGTGATTTTATTAATTTGCTTATGAACTGATGCATGCTTGCTTTGAATTATTAATCACTACGATTAAACTATTTAATTGTCTTAATGATTCGCGACCATTAGGGTTTTTAGACAAGTAATTTGATGCTATTTCTATTGGAACATCACCCTGAAATTGAGAAGGGCTTCTAGTGATTAGTAATTGTAAGTTCACTTAACGTGAACATCACGCTATTAAGGGTTGCATGGTTTTTCAAAGGGTTTTCACAAAGCTTAATGAGTCTTGCATGTTTATATTTGATCTGACCATCACAAACGGGTTGCATGTTAGATATACGTTTTCGCTTGAACATCACGAGGAAAATTTGCATTAGGAAAACCTAACATTCAAAGCATGTATGTGGAAATTCATAAGTAATTGGTAAAATTGCATAGGATTGTTAATGGTGACGGCAGAACCCTAGTGTCTAAATTGTTTGCAAAAACCTTTTTCTTTTGCTTTCTTTACTTTGTCAATTATTTAATTATTTTTATTTAAATTCGTTTGTATTATTTTAAATTCCAAAATTAGCCTTTTCAAATTTTTGTTTTAAATAATTAGCTAAGAATTAGTTTAAATACAAATTATTCATTCAATCTCTGTGGAAAACGACCTTGCGTGAGCTGCTATACTATGATAACCTTGTACTCTTGCAAGTAATTTTAAGTATTTTTATCCCTACTTTTGCAGGTGGTAAAAATCCTATCACAATCCTAAAACCCTACCAATGTCATATATATGTGTGCTATGAGTAGTCTTAAATAGCCGCCATTTCCTTCTCAAACTCTGTGCAATCATCATCATTCTTGAAAACCTAAAACGTCTCCAAAACAAAATACCAACTTTATAAAACATTATCATGGCTTCTAAGCTTAGTTCTTGATCACTGAAATCTGGGCGTTTGTGAAATATGTTTTTGGCATTGTTCAAGTAAAGGTTGAAACCCTAAGTGTCGATTCGAGTAAAAAAAATGAAAGGATCCGGTAGAGGTGACCTCAAAGCTCCGATCTTTGATGGGGAAAACTACGACTACTATAGGATTTGAATGACAACCATCTTCAAGTCGTATGACTCTGGGAAATGGTTCAACATGGATATGAACTACCAGAGATGGAGATTGATGCTCTAGAAGATGATCTTACTGAGAAACAGATAACTACGCTGAAGGACAATAGGATGAACGATGCCAGAGTGTTAGGAATCATTCAAGAGGCTATTTCAGATCTCATATTTCCCAGGATAGCAAATGAAGACACTGCTAAAGTTGTTTGGGATGCTCTGCAACAAGAATACAGAGGAGATGTGAAGGTAAGGAAAGTGAAACTCCAGTCTCTTAGACGTGATTTTGAATATACATGCATAAGAGAAGATGAACCACTCAAAGACAACTTTTCTAGGTTGTTTGATGTTGTGACTCAAATGAAAACTTATGGAGAATATCTGCCAAATGAAAGAATTGTACAAAAGCTTTTAATTAGTCTGACTAAGCCTTATGATTTTGCTGTGAGTGTGATAGAGGAAATCAAAGATACTGATACCCTCAATGTATAAGATGTGTTGGCTTCCTTAAGAGCTTTTGACCAAAGGCTTGAGAGGCACGCTGATGGTGCAACTGAGAAAGCTTTTCAGTCACTAAACACAAGGTCTTCTAGTCATTCTAATCAACATCAGAACAAACAGAAGAGAGATTGGAAAAGGGAAAAACAAGAAGTGGGAAGGAAAATCAAATGGAGAGTTCAAATTCAACAGTGGAAACAATAGTGGTAGTGGTAAATCCAAACCATTGTGTAAGTACTGTGATAAGTTACACTTTGGTGAATGTTGGTTTAAAGGAAAACCAAAATGTCACAAATGCAACAGGTTTGGCCACTTACAGAAGGACTGCATATCAAATACTACTCAGCAAGTGAACAATACAAACAAGTAGAGGAAGAGACCAATGTATTTTGTGTATTTAGTGCCAGTGCTGTGAAAGATAATGAAATCTAGTATATAGACAGTGGTTGCAGTAATCACATGACTGCTCATGAGTCTCTATTGACTGACATGGACACTGCATTCCCTGGAAAAGTAAAAATGGGAAATGGGAACATTATGAAAGCAGTTGGCAAGGGTACTATCATCATTGAAACCAAAAGGGGAAAAAGACACATTAAGGAAGTCATGTTAGTACCAAGTCTGGATGACAACATTCTTAGTGTTGGACAGATGATGGAACATGGTTACGTTTTGTTGTTTGGTGATACCGTTGTTGAGATATATGATGATAAGACTCTGTCAAATTTAGTTGTGAAGGTTGAGATGAAAAACAGAAGTTTTCCATTACTGTTGAAGTACCTGGAATAAGTGGCAAGGAAGGAAAATACAGTTGATTCAGGTAGACTATGGCATAAAAGATTTGGGCACCTGGATATGCAGAGTTTGAAAAATTTGCAAAAACATAGAATGGTACAAGGGTTGCCTCAGCTAGATGATGTGAATGAAGTTTTTTGTGAAGGCTGTGCACTAAGGAAACAACACAGGGAAATTTTTGAAACTGGCAAGGCTTGAAGAGTTGCAGAACCTTTAGAACTAATTCACATTGATGTGTGTGGTCTAATGAAGAATGCATCCATCAGTGGGAACAAGTATTTTTTAACTTTCATAGATGACTACTCAAGGATGTGTTGGGTATACTTTATGAGATTCAAATCAGAAGTCTTTAACATCTTCAGGAAGTTTAAAGCAATGGTGGAGTTACAAAATGGGCATCAAATCAAGAAAATAAGGAGTGATAGGGGAGGTGAATATACCTCAGTGGAATTTAATGCTTTTTGTGAAGAGATGGGCCTAGAGAAGCAACTCACAGTAACATACTCACCTCAACAAAATGGCATTGTGGAGAGAAAGAACAGAACTATAGTGGAAATGGCTAAATTCATGTTACATAAGAAGAAAATACGCTACTCATTTGGGGAGAAGCTATGAATGATGTTGTATATCTCTTGAACAGGTGTCCTACCAAAGCTTTAGAGAAGCAAACTTCATTTGAAGTGTTCAATGGAAGAAAACCTGCAATCAAGCATTTGAGAGTTTTTGGCTCTATGTGTTATGCACATGTGCCATCACAACTCAGACATAAGCTACAAGAATCTAGCAACAAGTGCATTTTTATTGGATATTGAACTAGTGAAAGAGACCATAGGTTGTACAATTTGAAAACTCAGAAGATCAATCTTTCAAGGGATATGATCTTTGATGAAGATACATTGTGGAATTGAGAAACAAATGCAGTAGAACAAGACAAAGTGTCACTGCAAATTGGTTTCACTGAGCAAAGAACTGCACATAATGGAATTCGTGAAAATCATGAATATGGAGGAGGAAATTCTTGTAGACCTTTCAGAACTCACCATTTCAAACCCCTCTGAGTTCACAAAGCTTAAGTGCAGGTTCAATATCCTAACAAGGAGAACAACAAAGCTCAATCTCAAGCTCATGATTAACTCTAGTTAGAATGAGAAGTTTGGATGAAATTTATGCTACCTGGAATTTATGTGTCATTAAACCAGAAACCTTTGAAGAAGCTAAGAAAGACAAAGCATGACAAATAGCAATGAAGGATGAAATCTCAATGATTGAGAAAAATGAGACTTGGATCCTAGTTGACAGGCCAAGTGATAAACCTATGATTAGTGTGAAGTGGGTTTATAAAACCAAGTTGAACTTGGATGGATCTGTGCAAAAGAAAAGGTTAGATTGGTGGCTAAAGGCTACTCCCAAAAGCCTGGAATTGACTTTATGAGACATTTACACTGTGGCAAGATTGGACACAATTAGAACTTGATTGAATTGGCTACACGAAAGGGTTGGTAGCTGCACCAATTGGATGTTAAATCAGCCTTATTGAATGATGTATTAGAAGAAGAGGTTTATGTGGACCAACCACAAGGTTTTGAAGTCAAAATTAGCAAGGTCTATTAACTAAAAAAGGCACTATATGGTTTAAAGCAAGCTCTCAGAGCCTGGTATAGTGAGATTGACTCACACTTCACTAAATGTGGTTTCAAGAAAAGCCTTAATGAAGCAACACTCTACACCAAAATAGAAAACAGTTCTGATATCCTCATTGTATCCATCTATGTGGATGATGTGATCTTTACTGGAAATAGTAAGAGAATGGTGGATGAATTCAAAAATGAGATGATGGGAAAATATGAAATGACAGACTTGGGGTTACTTCACCATTTTCTTGGAATGGGGGTAATACAAAGATCCAACTACATTTTCATTCGTCAAATGAAATATGCACAAACACTGTTGGATAAGTTTGGTCTGAAGGGATGCAAGCCAGTGAGCACTCCCTTAATTGCAAATGAAAAACTCAAGAATGAAAATGGAAGTGAACCAATGGATGCAAGTCTTTATAGGAAGATAGTTGGCAGTCTGCTATATCTTACAACAACAAGACTAGACATCATGTATACTGCAAGCTTACTTAGAAGGTTCATGCACAATCCTACAAAGATACATTTGGGAACTGCAAAAAGAGTCCATAGGTTTATGCAAGGAACAATTGACTTTGGGATCAAATATGAGAAAGGAAAGTCAACTATATTAGTTAGTTTCTATGACAGTGATTGGGGAGGTAGTGAAGATGACAGGAAGAGCACATCAGGGTATGCATGCATTTACTTTTGGTTCTGGTGTACTCTCTTGGGCCTTAGTTAAGCAACAAAGTGTTGCACTGTCAATAGCCGAAGCTGAGTATATAAGTGCTGCAGAAGCAACATCTTAAGCAATATGGCTGAGATTTGTTCTCAAAGATTTTGGGGAACTACAAGTTGAACCAACTCAGTTGATATGTGAAAATACCTTAGCCATAACAATGACTAGGAACCCTATGTTTCATCAGAAAACCAGGCACATCAAAAGGAAGTACAACTTCATAAATGATGCACTGCAAGAGAATGTCATTGAATTACTATACTACAGAACTGAAGACCAAGTTGTAAACATTTTTACAAAGGCACTCCTAGAGGAAAGGTTCATATACCTCATGAGTTTGCTTGGAGTCAACACCAGAAAGAGTTTAGAGGGGAGTGTTAGATGCTAAACCATTTCTGGAGTTGATCAAGAAGAAATGCATCAGCTAAACTAAGAAAGCCAATGACTAGTTTCTTTTTAAAGTGTAACAACTAGTTAGGTTAAGAGATAGTTTTTT
Organism: Heteromeles arbutifolia; assembly: GCA_024362995.1. NCBI lineage: Eukaryota > Viridiplantae > Streptophyta > Magnoliopsida > Rosales > Rosaceae > Heteromeles > Heteromeles arbutifolia. Next base: position 25,550,253 of record JANCRC010000012.1, read on the forward strand.
TATAAGTGTAAGGCTTAGATTAAGAGCTGCAATGAAGGGCTAAGATTAACTTTGTATGAACATGTTTGGTATGCATTTGTCAGCTAGCTCCAATGGCGATAAGGGCTGACTGTGCACTCCTAAAACCCTACCAATGTCATATATATATGAGTGCTATGAGCTACTGCAATAGCAGTCTTAAATAGCCAACATTCCCTTCTCAAATTCTGTGCAATCATGATCATTCTTGAAAACCTAAAACCTCTCCAAAACACTTGAAAACCTAAAACCTCTCCAAAACAATCATACAAAATACCTACTTTATAAAACATTATCACTAATTGTGAAGGTCATCTTCATCAGGCCAGAAAACAGCACATCTGCTAGAAGCACTGTCTGCAAACCTGAAATCTATTCCAAACCTTCTTGACTGCTGCAGTATCTGTGCAAAAGCCTAGTACTTTTGAATATCAGCATCACTAAGCATACTTCATCAATTCCTCCAAATGACCTACCTTTATCTTTACTACTTCATTAAAAACGTCATCCTTCATTGCACTAGGATTCTTATTTCTCCTATTCTCCCTCTCAATATCCTTCTTAATGTTCTCTCTTATCGCATATTTGCAAGCACATTGGCATATTTCCGTTACATTCGCACCACTAAAACAAGTAGTGTATTTGGCAAGGGCTATGATGTCCACATCTTTAGTAACTGGAGACGTCCTCAAGCCAGACTTGAATACTTGATAGCGAGAATCCTCATTAGGGAAGAGGAATGTAAATCAACTGATCCAGACATCCTAGATGCAGAAGCGCAAGGTCTACAATGTCCTGTCTGTTGGTGGCCCTAATAATGAGAACAGTTTTCTTTGTAGACATTCCATCCATTTGTGTAAGAAGTTGATTCATCCTATAAGTAGCACTCTCATCATCACCTACATTACCCTTTCTCTTAGTGGCAATGGAATCAAGTGCATCAAAGAACATGACATATAAAGCAAAACCACGGGCTTTGTCAAAGATTTTCCATACACTGGCCTCACTCTTTCCAAACCACATTGTAAATAATTCAAGCCCTTTTATACTGATGAAGTTTGCTGGACACTCGTTGGCAATAGCTTTTGTAAGAAGAGTTTTACCACATCCCAAAAAGCTATAAAAGAGAACTCCCTTTGAAGGGGACATTCAATTTCTTCGGATGCTCTATAGGATATTGGACCATCTCTTGATGTTCCCTCTTAACACTTTCGAGACATCAAATATCTTCCTGACTAACATTTGGCACTTCAATAGCTGTTTCACGAATGGCAGAAGGGTTGCTTGTGCTAAAAGCAGTCTGCAAGTGCTAGTTTGTAACTGCCATTGAATTAAGAATCTCAACATCTATTTCCACATCTTCTAAGTCGATCACATCCATCTTCTCTCTGATGCATTGAAGTGCACCCTTAGGACACAAAGCAGCAAGATCCACACCAGCATAACCATGTGTGTCTTTAGCTATCTTTTCTAAGTCAACATCTTTAGCAAGCTTTATGTTCATGGTATGGATATGCAGAACCTCAAGACGTCCAACTTCATCGGGGACACCAATATCTATTTCTCTATCAAATCTTCCAAACCTTCTGAGAGCCGAATCATTTCAACTTCTCCATATTTCTTTTCTTGGTTCGAAGCAATTTAATCAATCTCATCAATAAATATAATGGATGGTGCATTCTTCTTTATTCTTTAAAAGCTTTCCTGAGGTTGCTTTCACTCTCCCCTACCATCTTCGACATGATTTCTGGTCCGTTGATGCAAAAAAAAAAAAAAAAAAAAAGCCTCGGTTTCATTAGCCATAACTTGGGCAATTAGAGTTTTGTCTGTTCTAGAAGGTCTGTACAGAAGAATGCCCTTTGGCGGCTTCACACCGATTGATTTAAACAGCTGAGGATGCCTTAGTGGCAGTTTCACCAATTGCGAATCTGAGCCATCTGTTTCCTAACGCCACCAACATCGTTATAGCCAACCTCATTCAATAATCTTTCCTCATCCACCTTTCTCATAGGCTCCCCTTCACAGTAGATTTTAGTGTCGGGAGCAACCACGCAGTACCCAGCGGGGTCAGTTTCAACAACCTTGAACTCTGCAGTCCTCATTCTTTCTCTCACAAGGAAGAGATCACCCTTCCTCACTAGGAGGTAGCTCTTGAGGAAATAAGTTTCAAATATGCATGAAGGAGATTTTTGGTGACCTCTTCAATACTGTCATCCACAGGAAGAATGTGGACGCGGTTTCTATACTTGACATCAACGCACTGGTAAACTGAAACAACGTCGCCAAGCCTAACCCTCAAGTTGCTCCTGACAACCTTGTTCATCCTTATCTTTGGTTCCTCCCATGTATTATCAATAGTAACAATGCAGATTGTGTCACCATTAAAGAGCTGGAGCTTTTCCATAGTCGCCGGGTGGAGCGTTACCACTGAGTTGTCGTCAGTGATAGCAGTAGCATCATCGACAAGAAGCCGATTTGCAGCCTTTTTACCCTCAAGGATGGCCGTACTGAAGTCGGTTTTTGTCACCATGGAGTCGAAAGATTGATGAATTTTGTTTATCATCATGTATGACGACAGAAGAAGAGCAAGTGAGAGAGAGATTTTGAGAAAGAAAGAAGAATGCAGTTTGGTAGAAGAGGCTGTGACTTGTGATCGATATTTATAAGGATGAGCAATGACATGAGGTTTACTCCTTTTTTGGTCGGGAAAGGTTTCTTAATATTTCTTTTCAAGAAATATTAATTTATTGCTGTGTGAAAATAAGGGAGCCCAGGCTAACCCTTTTTCTTTTTAGGTAATAAATGCTTTCTAAATAGGAAAAATTACACTTAGAGTATACTTTCAATACTTGATTATATATTGAGACAACACTTTTTAAACATTTGAAGAAATGACATTTTTTAAACCCATGTAAAAAGACGTCATGCCCTATTTTTCCGTTAGAAATGGAGTTACGTATTCCGTTAAATAGCAATCGGCGGTGATTCGAATCATTCAAATTATATTTTCGTTTCTCTGATGTTTTTCTCTCTCTGAAGTTTATCTGTTTCGATTTATCTTTCGTCATCTCCCTTAATTATCTCTCGCCATAATTTCTATTTGAATCATTCGAGTTTTCTTCGAAGGTAAGTGTTTCTCTCAAGTTTATCTCTCTGAATTTTATGTGTTCCGATTTAGATTTTTCGAAGTGTTGTGTGTTTTTGAATTTATTTCGGTTTAGATTTTGAAAGAGTCTCTGATTTTTCAATTTTTTATTGGTCGCATTGAGTTTTGTTGGGTTGTTTTTGTTTTTTGCAGTCACGATTTTTTAGTTTTGAAGATTTTGATTTGATCGAGTGTTTGGCGAAGGTGATTTTTCGTTGTGTTGCTTTTGTTTTTCATTGAAGTTCCTTTTGTTTTTTTTGCACTATAGTTATCATATATATTTGTTAGAATTGGAATGGATTATGAGTTAGTTTAGTATTTGGCGAAGGTTATTAATATTTATGCAGCATCAGTTCATAGAATTGTGCAGAATCAGTTGTCATAAGTTTTTTTGGGGGGGGGGGGGGGGAGGGGAAGGGGTAGGGAGGGAACCCTCCCTCATAAACATTTAATAATTTTCAACGTAATACTTGTGCAACATCAGTTTTATATAAAAAATAAATTTCAATGTAATATTTTTGCAGCATCAGCTTATAGAATCTTGCAAAATCAGTTGGCATAAGTTTTGGGGTAGGGGGCGGGTTTAATAATTTTCAACGTAATACTTGTGCATCATCAGTTTTTTTATAATCAACGTAATACTTGTGCAGGATCAGTTTTATACAAACATTTATTTAAAGGACAATGGATTAGAAACTAGTTAATAGATTATTTAATCATTTTTCGCATTTTGTGTTGCATCTGTGTTACAGATATTTGTGCAACATCAATTTTTATTGATTATTAGATTTACATTTTAAAATGCATACATACATACATACATACACACACACACACACACACACATATATATATATATATATATATATCTAATTATTTATGTGCAACATCACTTTTACCTTTATGTTTTTATTTTTTTTTGGGTGTAGATCATGTCCGTTGTTAAAGTGTTGAAGTGTGTATATGAAAATTGTGTAGTAGTTGTGCCACTTTATCCGCATACTAGTTATGAGGATTTGTGTGGGCAATTAATTTTGAGGTTTCCAAGTTTCTCAGCAGGAGGCTTTCTGTTGAAATACTGATTATACGGAGGCGAACCAAACTGTTTATTAGAGTGCAATGAAGATATTTAGACCCTTCTATTGGTGAATAACTTGATTTCAAATCCAGTTGTTGATGTTTATGTTCAAGCTAAGAAGGATATGTCTATTGTTTCTACTAGTAGTGTGTTGTCTTGCCTAAGTGAAGCTACTAGTATTGGAGGTGAGAACCAATTTTTTGGTAAGTATGGCTCTTATGGACCTCACTATTATGCAACAAATGAGTGACAGAGTTATATTTCTTATGAGGGTCAAAATTATGAAGATTGTGCAGTTGAGTTTTGGACAAAACTTACACAATACTCTATTGAGGTTGGTTTTGTTTTTAAGTTCACTAGGAATAATTAGAAGCGTGTTATTGTTGTTTGCTCAAAGAAACTGTCGGAGGGGTGTCAATGGCATGTTCATGCTGTTGTGCAACAACCTAGTGGTTGTTTTATCATTAAAAAATTAAATAATATTCATACTTGCACTAGACGTATTAGTCAAAAGGAGTTTAGCCCTTCTATTTTGTCCTCTTTGTTGGTTGCCAAGGTTATTTTAAATCCATCTATTAAGACAAAGGATGTTATGAGAGAAATAAAGGAGAGTTATGGTCTTGATGTTAAATACCATGCAGCTTGGCGTGGCAAATAGATTGCATATAATGAGGTTAATGGTGATGAGGTTCTCTCATTTGGATTTTTGCCTTGGTACCTTGATAAGTTTGTGCATGCCAATGATGGATCCTTTTGTGCACTAGAACTTGATAATGATAGTGATCAGTTTGAAAGGTTATTCATATCTTTTGGAGATTGTGTTAAAAGATTCATATGGTGTAGACCAATGTTGTTCCTTGATGGTATATTTTTTAAGGGAAGATATACTGGTATTCTTCTTGGTTGTTGTGTTAAAAATGCAAATAATGGTAAGTTTTTTTAATTGTTATAAATTACAGATTTGTGATATCGTTTGGAATTTCAATATTTATATGTTTTGGAGAATTAGGTTATTCTTTTTGTGTAGATTTGTGTATTAAAGTGCAACATCAGTTTAATAATGTGCAGTATCAGTTTAATAATGTTCAGCATCTGTTTATTAAAGTGTAGCATCAGTTTAATAATGTGCAGCATCTGATTATTAAATTCCATCATCGTTTAATAATGTGCAACATCAATTTATTAATGTGCAGCATTTTGTGTATTAAAGTGCAGCATCAGTTTAATAATGTGCATCACCAGTTTATTAAAGTGCAACATTAGTTTAATAACGTGCAGCATCAGTAATGTTATGTGCAAAACCTGTTTTTTGATATAATTATTAAATTTTTTTTTCTATACAGAGATTTTCCCTGTGTGTTATGGTATTGTTGACATAGAAAATAAAGAGAATTTGATGTGGTCTGTTGAACATTTGGCTCAGATATTAAATTGCCAAAGAAAGAAGATCACGTTTATTATCGACCGACATCATGGGCTTTTGAATGCTATTCGAAAGTACTTCCTCACTGCTTCTCATGGTTTCTGCATTATACATTTGAGGGAAAATTTAGAAAGGTGATGTGCCGGTAATAAGTTTTTGAATGATCAATTGTGTGAATATTTCAAAAATTGTGCATATGCTTGTAGTGTTGAAGATTTTGATATGAATATTGAGAAAATGAGAAGTGTTGGTGGAGATATTTACGATTCATTTTTAGATGATCTTCCAAAAGAGCATTATTCTATTATACATTTTCGAGGAAATCGGTGGGGCGAAATGAGTAATGCAACTGCAGAATCATTAACGCAATGATTTATGAAGAGAGTTGGATGCCTATTCTTGATTTGATTGAATCAATTAAGGGGAGGTTGATGGTCATGATGTCCGACATGAGGCGTGTTTTAGAAAAGTGGTTTTATTTGTTATGTCCAAAAAAAGAAGATGATCTTAGAGGTTTTATTCAAGAAGGTAGTTATTGGATTGTTAGTAGGTCATCTGATGATGTGTTTGAGGTTCGAGGAGATAGGAACTCTTTTGTTGTTATGTTGGATCAACACCAGTGTTCATGTGTTCAATGGAAGCATAAAGGATTTCCTTGTGCTCATGCTTTGCAAGTTATTCTGCATGATCATCGTGACATTGAGGATGGATGACTACTGAAAAGTTTCTTCTTATAAGCTAAGCTATCAGTTTCGTATTGTCCTAGTTTCTGACTTGAACAAGCCCACTTTTGATCTACTAAATACTCATGTTAAGCCCTTTCTTACAAGGAGACAAGGTGGTAGACCACGTATTCATCGTTACAAGTCTAAAAATGAAACAAAAGGTGTAAGATGTAATCGTTGTCATCAGATTTTACACCATAACAAGCAGACATGTCAGACTTTAATTTGATTTTTATATTTTTATTTTTTGAGTGTTGGATTTTTTTGTATTATGGAAATTTGTTATCAGATCAGTTTTTTGTTATTTTTCGTTTAGAATAAGTTTTTCATTTTATGCAGAATTAGGTTATACATTTTGAATGCAACATCAGTTTTTTGTATTTTGCAATTTTTGATTCCCCAATTTATGAAGAATTAATTTTTAGAAATTGAGTTCATATTTTTATAACAATGAGTTATTGGGAGAATCTTGTTGTTCCCAATTTTGTAAATTTTCTATCATGGAGAAAATGAATGAACATGTTGAAAAAGCTATGTAACATTTGAAATGGATAGATTAAAAAACAAATGTAACATTTGAAAAACATAATAATTGTCAAAGTAATACTTATGCAGCATCAGTTTTACATAATCAACGTAATACTTGTGCAGCATCAGTTTTATATAAACAATAATTTTCAACGTAATACTTATGCAGCATCAGCTCATAGAATCTTGCAAAATCAGTTGACATAAGTTTTGGGGTGGGGGTTGGGGAACCTCGCCCCCCCCCCACATAAACATTTAATAATTTTCAGCGTAATACTTGTGCAACATCAGTTTTATATAATCAACGTAATACTTGTGCAGCATCAGTTTTATATAAACATTTATTTAAAGGACAATGGATTAGAAACCAGTTAATGGATTATTTAATCATTTTTGGCATTTTGTGATGCATCTATGTTATAGATATTTTTGGCATTTGGCATTTTGTGTTATATACATGTTTTTATAACAAAGAGTGCGAGAAGCTTGTTGTTCCCAATTTTGCAAATTTTCTATCATGGAGAAAATGAGTGAACATATTGAAAAAGCTATGTAACATTTGAAATGGATAGATTAAAAAAGAAATGCAACATTCGAAAAACATATGTACATATATATATTTTTTGCAACAGTGAGTTATAACAATGTAATTTTAAACATCAAAGTTCATAAAATTTGAAATGTTAGAAGTTTAGCTTGTTTTTTTTTTTTTTATTGGTTCAAGATGGTTTTTGTTTATCTTTTACTTCAGCTGCTTGTTTTTGCTCCTCAAACTTCATGCTCCCACTCAATCTATGATGTATTATTTGAGATACAATATCACAGCGCACATAGTTGACTTCCCGTTTGGTTAAGTACTTTTACATCTTTCCGTCCTTTGCTTGCATGTGGCATCAGTTAAAGCAGACTAAGCATACAGCTTCAGTTATGAAAGAATATAGCTTCAATATCCAGCATCAGTTATAGTAGACTCATTCAGTATGCAGAATTATTATTTTATATGGAATCTAATGATTGGTGTAGAATCATTTTATCACTGAGCATCAGTTATACCAGACTTAGTATGCATCATCAGTTATACCAAAATTAGTATGCAGCATTAGTTATACTAGACTTAGTATGCATCATCATTTTACTGTCTTATTCATTGCAAAAATTAGTTTAACCTTAAATATGTAACCAAGAACAGTAATTCAATTAAAACAATCAAAATACACAATGATACTTACGATCCAAGTTGAATAGGACATTGCTTATCTTCAACCATCTCAAAAGTTGCATTTGTAAGGCTTATTCGGATGTAGTCATTTGTTGAACTTTCCCTTTCATTCAATGGCAAATGGAATAATCTGTCTCTGTTGTTGTACCATTCTTCAACCATTTTGACTTGTATACAAATTAAGTGTATGTTTGAAAAATGTACTAGGAAATCACTGAAAATATTAGCGATAATGAATTTAGACTTACCACTTTCTATGCATTGTCATTGTGGATGTTTGTTTCAGTATGTAGTTTCAATGACATTGAATAGATTTTATCTAAATTCAATATTTATAACTTACAAAGAGATTGATTGAGAAGTTGAAGTTTTGATGATCCAAATTGCTTTTTTGGTCCCTGAGAATGTAGTTGTGTGCATCAATCACAATATTTATAACTCTGTCATCTCCAAGGAATCCATCCATATCTTTTTTCATCACAATATTGTCATAGTAGCTGAACTCATTTGCAGTTGATGACCAATATATGTCCCTGATATACAATATAAATAGAAATATGTTAATGCAGAATCATTATTTTGAAGTATAACAGAAATTATAGATTTAGTTGTAAATTTCTCTTACACTGATGCTTTTTCCCATAAAAGGTTGATGGCTTTTTTTGTCCATTGTGGGTAGGTGAAAGTATGCTGGATTGCCTTTCCACTCATTTAACTCTCTTGTTTTCTCCATGGCAGTGTAATAGAATTGCATATCTTTTTTTTTTTTTTTTTTTCTGGCTTTTTGCTTGATGCGTCTGACCATTGTTTGAGTTTAAGGTTGAACATGTTTTTGAGATTCTATTGGTACTTCTTCTGGAGTTTGCAGAACCTGTTTTGACTGGATGTCTACCTCTTGATCAGAAGCGATTACGATTTTGTCCCCAGTTTTAATAGATTCGCTTTCAGTTGCAGAATCAGTAGCAGAATCCTGATGAATAGGTTTCTCAGTTTTCTCTTCTTTTTCTGGTTCAGCCTCATTGATGAAACCCAAGGTCTTGTTTAGCTCAGAAATTCTTTTTGTTGCTTCTTCACTAATTCTTCAAAAGAAATCTTCTCAGCTTTTAGAATTTGAAATTTCTCTCTTATTTTTTTCGATTTTTTCCTTGTTTAATGCATTTAGTTCACAATGCTTCTTGTAGGACTTTTCTTGCTGCTATTCAAGGTCATTCTTCTCCTTCAGCAGTCTCTTATTCTTTTCCAGCAACTGATTCCTTTCTTCTTCCCATTTTTTCTTTTGTTGCCTCAATGCAGTGTTCTTCTTCTCGAGTTCACTTTTCTATTTTTCCAATTTTTTGTTCTCTTTTTCCAACTTCTTGTTTTCTTTTTGCAAGTCCTCATTATTGTTTTTGTTGCGTAAATTAGATAACAAAAATTATACTCATTAAGTCTCGAATTTTAATGTTTATTTTAGTGCTCGCAAGTATACGAATCCGATGATTGTATAGCATATAAGCACGGATATCGTTCCACAGAGATCGAATTGATTCTAAAAGTCATACGAACTAAATTGGAACAAATTATAATTGGGAAGCTTTAACGGAAAAGATAGAAGATTTGAATTAAACAAAAAATGAAATATGACATTAAAATAAAATACATGAAATAATTAAATTATAAATATAAGAAAATAAAATCTAGGGCATTCGAATTCACCGTAACCACTTCTACTTAATTCCCTTAATATGTTATGCTCAAGTAGTTCCCCAATATTGATGATCGATTTTTCCTAAATTATTCGACGACCATGGCATCTGGTTACATCAAAAGTATCCTTACATGTTAACCCTCTGTGGCATCTAGATGGATTTAAACAAGTAAGAATCCATTAAGCTCTAGGGAAATCATTGGAAAATCACACAAACCCTAATTGTATGGCATCTACAAATAGGTGGTTATGGTATCAATTGCAAGAAGCTAAACCCAAGTTAAGATTACGAATAGCAAAAGATACTCAATAAAGAAGAAAAACATGATAATAACAATGCCACAATGCAATTAAGTATTCATGATTAGGCTACATTGTAGCCCTAGTAATGAAAAACTCCAAAGTAGCTCTTCCTCTTGGCCTTCCTTGCCGCAACCCCCTATTTAGAATAGATGATTTTTGGTTTTGTTTTTGTGGTTGACTTTTCACAAGGAGAATGGATCTCCTTAATATAAAACTCACAGCAAGGGTATTAAAGGCTAATTGAAATCCAATTAAAACCCCACTAAAATCCTACCACTAATGGACTTGAAATCCTTATTAAAGAAAATGAATAATAAACAGAAATAATAAAAACTAGAAATTAAGTTCTCTCCTAAATTCCATTGAATAGCATTCCCATCTCTATTTGATTCCAAAACTGCTCGGTTTCATCTTCTTGTTGTAATGCACATGTCTTCGCGCAGCTAGTTAGCCTTTTGTTCCATTGAAATTACGGTAGACAGCTGAAATCTCCTTTTTTTCACTTCTTTTTCACGTAACTCCTATATTGAATGCCTATAAATTAGTGCATTTAACCCCTTTATTTATACAAAATCCAAAGGAAATATATGATAAAAATATATGAAAATATGCACCCATCAGTTTTGCAAAGCATCATTCTCTTCAACTATTTTCTCAATAATAGAAGTCTTGAAATGGCATACGTAGATAGCATTATTCAACACCTGAAGCCGAAGTTTCGCCCTCATTTTCCAGTACTTTGCAGTATCTGTTTGGCTTTGAGAGAGCTATTCTTGTGTTAACTCCTCTTCTGAATTTTCACATTCCCATTTTTCTTCACCCGTAAGTGGAGCAAGAAGCCATTCATAGAATGTTTGATGCTTCCTTGTCTTGATTGTAGACTCATCGAGGTGAACTAGCAGTTGAGGAACATATGCTGCATTTCTTTGTTGTTCCTTAGCTTAAACTGGCAGTGGAGGGACTGATTCTGCATTTGCTTCTTGTCGATGTGGGTGAACTAGCATTTGAGGAACTGAGGTGCTTGGAGTCATTATTTTCACTGCCTCTTCTTGCACTATAGGAACTTATTCTTGAATTGAAGTACTTGGAGGCTCTTTTTGCACTGCCACTTTTTGCACTGGAGGAGTTGATTCTTCAATTGATGTACCTGAAGCCTCTTTTTGTACTACTTCTTCTGCTTGGAAATTAACCACATTATTGATCACCCTATCAATTTCAGTCACATCTATGTCTGTGATGTCCGCATTTCTTTCTTCATTTTCAACAGTTGGCTAGGCAGAATTATGTGCAATATTTTGGACATCTTAGACTCGCTCATTTGGAATTTAGGTGCCAAAGATACTCTGACTATCAACCAATGTGTCAAAGTGATCTTCATTTTCATTTTGTTCTCCACCCTCGTCCTCCTGATAGTATTCAAAATCAATAATTAAATGATAAAGATTTAGTATGCAGCATCAGTTATGGACTATAATGACAAAGTTTCAGTTATGGAGTATTACTTATACAAAGATTTAGTATGCAGCATCAATTATGGGTTATAATGACAAACCTTCAATTTTATGGCAAAATAATTATGCAGCATCAGTTATGGATTATAATCGCAAAGCTTCAGGTTATAGCAGAATAATCATCCAACATCAGTTATAGGAGAATCAAGAATATGTATCAAAATTTATTATTCATTATTTTAGTTATACAAGAATTAGTATGTAGCATTGTTTTCCATTTTTTTTAGTGTGCATTATTACATATATAAGTTTTTTTTAGCATGGATTAGTACTTATACAAGAATTAGTATCCAGCATCAATGATAAAAAATTAGTATGCAGCATCAGTTATACCAAACTTAGTATGCAGCATCAGTTATAAAAGACTTAGTATACAGCATCAGTTATACCAGAATTAGTATGCAGCATCAGTTATACCATACTTAGTAAGCAGCATCAGTTATACCAAACTTAGTATGCAACATCAGTTATACCAAACTTATATAAGTTTTTAGCATGCATTATTACTTATACAAGAATTAATATGCAACATCAGTTGTACCAGACTTAGTATGCAACATCTGTTATACCAGATTTAATATGCAGCATAAGTTATACCAGACTTTGTATGCAGCATCAGTTATACCATAATCATTCAGTTGATGACATTTTAATATATTTTTTTATGGCAAACTCATGATTTTATATAAAATATAAACATAAATTTTAAGCAAGATTAGCTTGTTTTTGGATTTACCATTTTGTCTGTTGGGTCATCGTCTTGATTTTTTAGCTTATCTTGGCTTTGTGTTTTTATATTTCACGCAACCAGTGTCATTTGAAATTCTTCATTATTTGTTTGATCATTGCTTTTTTCCGGCACATCTGAAATAGTTCTTTCATCATCATCATCTTCTTGCTGTTGAACGTCAATCATCTCATCATCAGCATCACCTTTTTGACGTTTAGGTGCCACTACGGTTTCATCATTCTTGGCTACTTGCTCAGGTCCCCCTACCGTTTCATCTTCTTCATGATCTTCATGTTGAAGCACTAATTTTTTTGACGCTTTAGCTTTCTGGGCTTTTGGTTCCTTCTTAGCTACTTGCTTTTCCATTTTCCTCTTATTTGATGCAGGTGGAGGATCGACAAAGTCGTCATCATCATCTTCTAAGTGCTGTTCAATTGACTCCTCAATTTGTTTTGCATTGTCCATCTGTGAAAGATTAAAGAGTTATGTTTTTTGATACTTTGTTTGAAAACAACACATAATAGGCACATGCATAATATCTTTTCACACAAAGTACATGTAGAGTCATGTTTTACATAAAAGTATATGCAGTATCAGTTTTACCTCCAAATTTTCATTTGCTTCTTTATGGATTTTTCATGTAGATTTGCCAAATCCCACTTCACTGCTATTGGCAAGCGTTTCTCCTTTCCTTCTATTAGGTTTATGATTGTGGTGTGATCACAAATCCAATATTGTAGACAAAATAAAAGTTAGAGATTTGTATATTTTTGTAAAATAAGACAAAAATTAATTTTTTTATTAGTTTTTGTTTGCTTACTAGTAAAAGTACAACAGCGCCACTGACGGTTGGTTGTTTGTCTATTTTTCTCTTCTGTGTTTTATCAATTGATTCCATCAAGTATCTTGTTGTTTCCTTGGCCCAGTTGTACTGATTTATGTTAGCGATGGAGTTGCAATTCTTGGCCAAAGGGAGTTTCCCTGCTGAGCTCCTAAGCAGATTTATGTTGAGCAAATATAAAATTATAAGGCAGGCTGCATCTTGATCCCCTTCTGTTATCCCAGTATCAAATGCAACTTGAATTGCTTGTGCAATTTCTCTTCCACCAATTCTTGTCATTTTCAAGAAGTATTTATCAACAAATCTAATTACTTTCGGGCTTCTCTGCCTCGGTTTGGGATCCCAAATATGCGTTGGACATCATTAGTATTTACTTTGCAATATCCATTTTTGAATTTGAACATTCCTTTTTCAGTGTCATACCAATTCACTATATGTATGACATCTCAGTCTGATTTCTTCATTTGTAATTCACCTTTTATGTAAGCTTTCACTAGTCTGCCAAAAGGTGACTTATATATGAATGCCAAGACTTCTAGTTTTTCTTCAAGTTTTGGCTTGAGCTTTTGTATTAGTTCTGCAAAGGCCAAGAGATTCAGTCTTATTTGGGCATAGTTCTCATCTGTTGCCCGACGCTTTACGACATGAGAATTTGGAGCTGATTTCTTTTTTATTGCAAAATGTTTTACTATTGGCGTCATCTTCATAAAAAAATTGAAACAATCATGAGTATAATAAATTATCAAATAATAAGAATTCATATAAATGACAAACTAGATGCAAAGGGCAGATGCTTAAGACACAAGCTAGATGTAGCATCACTAAGCACGCAAGCTATATGCATGATCACTTAGCGTGCAAGCTATATGCAGCATCACTTAGCAAACAAGTAGATGCAGCATCACTTAGCGCACAAGTAGATGCAGCATCAATTAGCAAACAAGGTAGATGCAGAATTGATTGTTAATGCACAATGTAGATGCATAATTGTTTTAACACAAGCTTGATGCAGATTCATTTCCTATTTTTCTACAACATATTTATGTGCAGAACCAATTTACAAACAAAAAGTAGAACCAGAATTAATTTACAAAGTACAGTGTCAGTACAAAGTGCAGCATTAGTTCAAAGTGCAGCATCAGTTCAAAGTGCATCATCAAAGCTAGATGGTTAATGTTTTTACTCACAAAATTTAGACACATATTCATTTTGTTTTTCAGATGTTGAAGAATCAGTATACATATAAACTAAAAAAGCAAAATTGAAACATCTAAAACACTGAAATTATTTTTTCTCGAACTGGAACACTGAATTTTTTGTAAAATCAAGTGCAAAAAACACTTGATAATGCATGCATTTTTTTATAGTTTTGTGAAAAGTGTCTTTTGCAAAAACAAGTGCCAAAACACTTGATAATGCATCCAAAACTTTGATAATGCTTTCGTTTTTGACAGAGTTCGAAATATAATCATGCAACAGGACGATTTTGAGTAGTAGGAAAACCTTTGAAACACTGATCTTTCTAGAAATCCGGCTAAACTTTGTGAATCACTTATTGAAAATCCGGCTTGGAAGTGTTGGAAACTATGGAGATTTTAGGGTTTTTTTTTTCTTCTGGGGAAGTATCTTTTGCGTGATAGGAATTTCAAATGATAGGTTTGGGGAAGAGGAAACTGTGGGTATTGAATAAGGGAAAAGGGAAAGGAACCGGTTAGTTTTTATGATTTTTGTCATGTAGTGGTTAACGTGGCCGTTTATTAACGGTTATAGTCGAGTGGCATGGGCCGTAATTTAGTCGGTCCATTTCTTTTTGGGTTGGGCTTGGTTTTCTGTTATTGAGTTTTTTTTTTCCCTCCTTGCAATGTTTTAAAATGTGTGGAGTTGTGTGAAATATAGTATATATTTGTGTCTCTATAAGTAAGGCTCCCTTCTAAATATATCCTTTAAAAATAAAATTTTAAATTATTAAATATAAATTTGAATTAATTTGCAGTCCAACAAAATTTGAATTAGTTTGTTATTTTATATGATATTTAATGAATGTGGAACATGGAAACGGGGGAAGTTGAATCCAAGAAAAATATGGCTTGAATTTCATTGGTCCCATAAAATTTGTTGGTAACTTGGTTTCCAAGTCTCCTGATGATTAGAATAAAGTTTGGTTTTGTAAATAATTATCATATTATCACCACCCAAAACAAAATAGGATATCCAAATTAAATTGGGAAATTTGTTTGGTTGTAAATTAAGTACCTTGTTAATTAACTAGTAGCTTGGCATGTACGTCACAAACCAAACCTACAGAGCATCAAATTAACCTGACCGACTTTCTATATTGCTTCAAACCCTAAACCACACATTCCCATTCCCTACTTTATAAAGCATTACTCAAAGCAGTCACTAAGTTATTCAGAATCACTAGCTTATTTCTTGTGAAGCAAACAAGCAACTTAGATTGTTCGAGTGAACAGAAGAGTGGAATGGTGAAAAGAAAAGCGGAAGAAGAAACTCGGAACATGTGGAATCATGGAGAGCGCTGGTTGAGAAGAGCCTTGATTGGAAAACGATGATTTGGTTCGGTTTTTCTTGCTACTCCAGATAAACATAAAAGGGGTCTGTTGACTGGCAATTTTCCTGCATTGATGGCCGTGAAATCGGCAGAGCTCTCTGCTTCAGAGTCCATTCAGCATGAGGCAGAGGTTGTCTTTGAGATTAAGGGCTGCCCTTTTATTATCGAGCGCTTTGGCAAACAAACCACAACCACCGACAAGGGTGACAAGGTGTACTAACTTGCTGTTAGAATATGCCGCTGGAGGAACCCTTGATGGTCTCATCCAAAGATCCAACGGTCATGGATTACCTGAAGCTTGTTGATGCAAATTTCCGCCGTCTTCAGTCTTGACGAAAATGTACCTGGAAAACAATCAACACCTTTGATCAAAGACCTAAGCCTTATGCGCCCATGAGGTGGGGGTTAGGTCAACAGATCTCCGATGCCTAAGTTAGTTTCTCTAAGAGAGTAAAGTGTTTAAGGCATTTTAGGGTTGCAAAAGCTCTCAAAAAATTGGTAGAATATGAGGTATTTGTAGGGCTAGGGCCGGCCATATAGTGTTTAATGGAGAGATATTCTCTAAATATTCCCAAGATATTAAATAGGAAATAATATCTTGAGATAATGGTGTAATTGTCCCTAATTGATTTAAATTACGATTACTTACTTGATTGGAGTCAATCTTCAATTGGGAATGTATTAAAGATAGGATTTGGGTAATTAATCCTTATCTTTATTTCCTTGTCAAGGGCAGGTGAGCTGTGAGCAGTCGTGTTCAGCTGCTGAGATCTCCAGCGATGTGAGCTGTGTGTGGGAGCATCTGAGAAGCCTGCCCATTAATTGAGGGCAATCTTGTCTTTCTTGGATAAAAGTCCACGTGTCGCCTCTAGAATTTTTGGGATTATTTTAGGCTCCACAAATATCCCCACACCTACTGTGTTGCACGTAGGAAAAGGATAGTAGGTGTAGGAATCCCAAGTTGCTTAGGCTTGTAGGATTGCTTCCCAATTTGAACTTGATCTTCTTTCTTGATTTAGAGATAGACTTCTTCTAGGAAAAGGAAAATAATTATTCCCAATACCTATTTAATTCTGCCTTAAGCAGAGGATTAAATAAATTTGAAGAACAATTATTATCCCAACAAGAAAGAGAAAGCCAGAGGCAATTTTTATTCCCCCTCCCCTAGCATTCTTCTTTTCTTGCCCTTGTAAACAGCCATCTCTCGTTGTAATTCTTCTTCTCCGTGCCGCACCAAGGTAAGGAAAATTTGAATTTTCTTCTTCTTGAATTTTTTGGAAGTCTCGGGACTTGAAAGATTGGCTCGATGGGTGCCATGGACGTTGGTGACACATGGCATGGATGTCGTGGGCTGCTGTGCACAAAAGGGCAGCACAGTGATGCGGTGCAGGATGAGCTGGTGCGGGCTAGGTGGACGGGCTCTAGGACGAGGAAGGGCCAGCTCGAGTCGGGCCCTTGAGGCAGCTGGGCATGGGCCTGTGCAGGCACAAAGTGAGGTAGAGAAGGAGACCGGCTTAGGCCGGGTTTCTCTAGTAGATAGTGCGGGCCGAGAGGCCTTGGGCCTCGCTGGTGAGAAGAAGAGAGAGGAGAGAACGCAGGGCATTCGCCCAATCTCTGTTGACATGGGCCACGGGCCTGCTTGGGTTCTTTGGCGGGCGAGGAAGGGCACAAGGGCCGTGAGGCCTGGTGCGGGGGTGCTGGGCTTGCGGTCATTCTTACTTTTTTTTTTTTTTTTTCCTCTTCTCACGAGCTACCTTCTAAATATTTTTTCTCCTGCTTTTTGCAAAGACTTTGAGATGTCTTCCTCCGATCGCAAAAGTGACAAATATCCTCCACCTTTGTACTGTCAAGGCAGTTCTTCCGGCAAGGTGGGTTACTTCAAGGGTGCACATGTCAAGATCAATTCTGACGAGCTGTTTCAGGATTTTCTTGAGGCGTACAAGCATGCGATTCCACCTGGGGTTCGCGTTAAGCGGGTGAAAGATGATAGCGGCCATGAGCCATACGCAAGGGTGCCTCTGCTAGGAATAGAGCTATCAATTTCCATCCGTACTACTTCATGTTAGGATTTACTTTTCCCATGCCGCGTCTTTTCCAGGAGGTGATCTGCTCCATGAAATGAGTTTTGGCTTGACCATAAATGAGTTTTGGTACTTCTTTGAGATTGGCCACAAGGAAGGTGTGGGGCAGCTGAGGTCTAGCTATAGGCTGCTCGATGCTTCTAGCTAAGGTGACCATGAGTGGGCGAGAGATACCTTGGAGATGAGCGGAGAGTGGGAGTCTGATTCTTCTCCTAAGCTGCGTGACCCGACTACCTTTATCAGTGGTAAGTGAACTGTTTCATTCTTGTCCTGCTTGAATTTTTGTTGAGCTGCACCATGACTTTAATTTATTGATCATTTTTCTTACTTTGTGTAAATTCGAAGTTTGGCTCAACTTCAAGGTCTTCGGCAGATATGAACAAAGTGCACGTCGCCTTGGGCATTCCTGCTGAGTACCGTGAGTGGCGCTGGCTGCTCAGCCCTCTTCGTCAGGAGAAGATGGCCTGCCTCCGAAAGAAGAGATAAAGTTGATAAAGGATGGGGCGTTGGCTCGCCCGATTGCTGCTGCCAATGATGGTGGGAAGAAGAGGTATTCCTCACCCATTTGTGAGCCTTTGGCTAAGAACAAGCCAATAACTTCTTTTGTAGCTCGTGGGAGCTCGTTTGCTGCAGAGAAGCTTGTCATTGATCTAACTTCTCCTAAGGCGGGGAAGAAGACCGTTGAGCCTGAGCCTGTGAAACCTGCTACTCCGAAGGTTACCGCATCCATTGCTGGGAGACTTACCCAGCGAAAGGGTTTGGTGGTGCCCCTAGTGTTCGGGTTTATGTTGAAGCGTCCGTCGGGAGCTAAGTCTGGTTTAGCTTCTGAGAGGCTCACCGCTATGAAGAGCGGGAATGTGGATTCTGCTACTAAGGTGGTGCATGGGCCTGTTCTTCATTCTGTCGTGACTGACTCACTTGCTAAGAAGGGGAAATTTGCTCGCATGGGAAGTTGTGAGAGATCCACCGAGTCTGAGGCTAGAGAGTTTCCCTAGTTTTGTGCGCTGCTGAAGGCTGACTTGCTTGAGGACGTCGATGCATGCGCCAAGTTTGTTGACAGCGTTGGGAAAGTTGTCATCTGCTCAAACTCTTTTGCGAAACATCCTGCCTACTCGAGAAGGTCCTCCCTGATTTCCATAATGCATAAGACCTTGATCCTAGCAGCACCTTGATCCTAGCAGCTAAGTCTACGCACGTTGATCAGGATGCTGTCAAGTGTGCTAAGGAGGCCGAAGTGGCATTGGTGGCTCAGCGTCGCTCGGCTGCTGAAAAGATCGAGAAGCTCAAATCTGAACTCATCGTTTTGAAAGGGTCTGATGTCTTTACCCTTACTTCTTTGCAGCTAGAGATCACTTATCAGGAGATCGCTCATTTGAATACTAGGCTTAGTACGACTCAAGCAATGTTAGAAGCTGCAGAGAAGGAAGTCAATCGTGTTTCTCCGGTGGTCGAGAACCTTGAGCGTGTCAATTCGGAGCTACGATCCACTTGTTTTGCCAAGGATGAGGAGCTTATCTTCATGCATGCCGAAGTGTCTCGCCTCAAGGAGGTTGCCAGTAAGCTTGAGTCTAACGAAGTGGATCTGCAAGGTGCGCTGTCTGCTAGCGAGAACCTGAAAAAGGAACTGGATAAGCTGCAGGGTGCTCACACTAGACTTGTTGAGGAGAATGCGCAGCTGAAGAATGAGAAAGTTGGTCACCAAGTGGCGCTTGCTTATTGTCAGGCCCATTTCTACAAGCTTGGCTATGTATACCATCTTCAGGGCAGGCCGTCGGATTATGAGTTTTTCGATAAGGACTTCGGAACTTTTTCCATTTCTCAAGTTGATCTGCTTGATTTCTCATTTAAGGCTGCCTTTGGTGGAGCAGTTGAGGGCCAGGCAATCCAGGTAGGGGCAGCTGAGGATGAGCTGATGGAAGCTTTGATTACTAGAAGCGGTGCGGCTGCTGAAGGCATGGCAGTTGAGGAACCAGTGGTTGCGCAAGCTGCCAAAAAGTAATCTTTTTGCTAAAGTCGTGGCAGTCGAAGACATTTTAGGTGTGAGATGTAGGCGAAATCACGCCTCAGAGGCCATATCCTTCCGAGTCGTAGTTTTGATTCCTCAGATTACTTAACTAGTATTACAAAACTTTAAAATCAAGCCACTTCATGAAGATTTGCACGTCGAGGACGGACCATCTTGCCACGTAAATTCTTTCATGGGCAGGGGTCCTGCACTTAGCATCTCTTTTAGTTAGAGACCTGGGATCCCGTAGAATTGAATCATTTAGTTTACCACGTCTATTCTAGGGGAAGAACTATCGTGGCCAATTCTAGGTGTCATCCGGCGCAGGTAGTCGATGCATTCATGGGGAACTGAGTAGTCGTACAACCTATCCATGTCTGGATATTCCGGAGTAGTTTACCCTCTCGCGCTAGAGAGCAGACCCTAGATAGGTGTCGAGGAATTAGTTTACCTTCTCGCACTGGAGAGCTTTCCCAGATGGGTGTCGGGCAATTAGTTTACCCTCTCGCGCTGTAGAGCTAACCCTGATGGGTGTCGGGGAATTAGTTTACCATCTCGCTGTAGAGAGCTTACCCATATGGGTGTCAGGGAATTAATTTACCCTCTCGCGTTGGAGAACCAACCCTGATGGGTGTTGGGGAATTAGTTTACCCTCTCACTTTGGAAAGCTTACCCAAATGGGGCTTTGAGCAGTTGTTGTAGGCATAGAGGGTCATGGCACTTCGGTAGTGCATCAAATGCCTGTTCGGATCTTCATCTCCTTTTAACAAGGTAAAATATGGCGGGTTAAACTTCCGCAGTAGCTCCGTCTGCTCGATCTCGTCTGTAAATGGTGACCTGCTCAGGTTGGCCTCATCTCTACGAAGGGCATCATCGGTAGTGTCAATGCGTTGGAATCCGCGCAGCTACTCTGCTACGAGCCTTTGTACTTCCTCCTGGATTTACGCCTGGTGGGGCAGCGGAGCCTCCAACTACCTCCGATGCTGACCTGCTGATCCCTGTTGCTCTTTGGCATGTCCTGCTCGTCTATGCCGCGGTTGCTGTGCACAGGGTTCATAATGTGCTGCTCGCCGTCGCGCTTAGCTAGGGCTGCCAGTGGAACTCGAGCTGGACTGCTTCCGTTCTCTCCTATGGGCGTCATGCGGCTGCCTACTCCGTTGCCTCGCAGGAGGATCTCCTTGTGGGCCTAGCCTCCTATGGACGCTTCGTTTGGAATATCCTGAGTGCTCGTCAAAGTGTAGACCCTACCTTGAATGCATAATGACTCGTGAGTCGAGTTAGGAATGACTGCTTCTCTGTGCATTTAGGCATGAGAAGACTTTTCCCTGATGGCCCAAAGGAGAGTGCACATTACCTGAACGCACGGTTCATGGCGGGCTGAGCGGCTTCTTACTAGACATCGCTGAAATGAGTCACGTTCTTCCACCTTTGTCTTGCTTTGGGACACCTCATCTGGGGTGCGCTGCATCTCGATACGCTCAAGGAGTTGGTTCACCAAAGTAGTTTGTTGTACGAGGGCGTTCGTCAAATTGGTGACCCTTTGGGCATGTGGTGCTCGCCATTTGGATTGGAAGAGTTTGGAAAATGAGCATCTCCATGTGTGGTGGAAGTATAGTAGACTGGAAGTACAAAGCTTGTGCCCAAAGCGGGCATTCCTGCAGAAAAGTGGGGTGAAAGTAACTCTGAGTCAATCGCGGGACCTGTGGTCGAAATTTGGATCGCTGGAGGTGGCCTTGGAATGGATTGGACCGCGAGCCAGGTCGTCGGAGTGGGTCGCGGTACGCATTGGACCAGTGCCTGCTCGCATTGGGCCTGCATAGCCGTAGGCCCTCTTGGCCGTTGGGCTGCCACATCTTAGCCTACTGGCTGGGTGGCTTGGGCTTGGGGTCGTTGAGCTGCCTGGCTGGCAACAGCTGCCGAGTTTTGGGCTCAAGTTTGGGTATGCTGTACAGTTAGGCCTGCTGTTGCAATGGGCTGGGCCTCCTGCCCTAGGCCTGCTATGAGAGCTGCCAAGTTTTAGGCCTCATGCCCATAAGCTTAGAAATGGACCTGGACCTCCTATCTAGGGTTTGGAGGGATGTAGCGCTGCAAGGGTAGCGGCGATGGAAATGCTGTCGTGGCCTGGTGGCCTTGCCACGGCTACTGGGTCACGATGGTGGTGGTAGTGGTGCGGTTCTGTGACGGTGGAGCTCCTCCTGCCTTCGCGTTGAGCCTTGAGGACCTCCGTCCTGGGCTATGTCCTCGTCTCCACTCTCCGGTCCAAATCCTTGCACGTTCGGGGTTTCGTTGTAACAATCCGTCTCGGGATTTATGGAACAAAAAGGGTATTTTTGTATTTTCACTAAGTTTGGGGATATTTTCCTTTTAAAAATTGTTTTTGGGTCATAAATGGTGTGCCCAAAGGGGCCCACCTCTAATTTGTCCCTCGGTTCCCTCCCATTTTTCTTTCTTTTTCCAGATTTTTATAACTCTATTTCTCTCATTCAGTTCTCCCATCTTCTCTCCCTCTCAAGCTTATCTCTCTCTCGGACTCTTTCCTGATCGACATACCCACACACACACCAACACACCCTCATCTCCCTCATCATCAAACACCACAACAACAAAACATCATCACCATCACCCTTGTGTTCTAAAAAATGAAGAAAAAACACCCCAAACCCTTATCTTCCTTTCAGCCTGTACTGTTCATCATCTTCTCCATCGAGTTTCGTATTTTTCCAACGTTGGTAAGCTTCTAGAAACCCTTGGGTTGTGTTTTAGGGTTAGATTGAAGCTTGTTTTAAGTGGTGTATACGTTAAAATCGCATAAAATTGCTTGGGAAAGCTTTTCCAAATTTCACTGAGTACTACAACTTTCCTTTTTGTTTCACCCAATTTCATTGAGTATTGAAGAAGTTATACTCATTTGAATCTTACCCAGTTTTCGACGACCTTCGCGGCTTTCGAGGCGTTTTTCTTCATATAAGGCACCATTCTTTTAGTCTCGTCGAGAGCTATGATTTCAATTTATGAATCACTCGATTTCGTTGAGTATTGACAAAGTTATTAATGTTTAATATTCGTTTAGTTTTCCGGCCGAATTCCGGCCTTCTTCTTCTTGAGGTCCAGGGACCCACCAAACCCAGGCCCTTCGAGTCGTTCCTGCCAAGCCCAAAACCCTGGGCAGCCCAATCCAACCCTTTTTAGTTTTGTTTTTAATTTATTTCTTTGTTTCTTTTTCAAACAAAAGGCCCTTTGGGCCATTCCTTTTAAAAACCCAGGCCCATGTGCCCTAAAGACCCAAGTCTTTAAAGGCTTAAGGCCTTTGGGCCTTCTCTCTCTCCTTACGCCCGTGGCCTTGGGGCCGAGCCCTATGCCCACTTCCCAAAACCCATTTCCTAAACCCTAAGCCCATATTCCTTAAGCCTTTTCCCTAAACCCAACCCACCTATTAACAAAACCCTAAACCCTTTAACCTTTTAAACCCAAAACCCTTTCTAGGCTTTAAGCCGTATACCCCAATGACCCAAATCCTTGTAACCTAAGTCCAAAACCCCAAACCCTAGCTGGCCCAAACCCTTTTACGGGGAATATTTCGTTAGGAAATATTCCATCAGGGAATATTCTAGGAATATTCTATTGACTTTTACGAAATTTACCCATGACCCTTCTTAGGGTAATTCGACATCCTGAATCCATTTCCGACGTCTGTTTTCCCAAATTGAATTGTTGTTATAATGTAGTTTTATTAATTGGACCCTTTATGTGCTTAGGGGCAATTATTGTGGCGTTTCCGTCTTCGCTAGTTTGCATGGCTCTTCGGCGGCTAAGTATATGTGAGTGGACCCCTTTTAAAATGCATGTTTTATAGTAAAAATGCATACATGGAAAGCATGATTTAATGATTACGTTTTATGAGATAACATGCTTACTGAGGCTAGTTTGAATTATTACTATTTTTCCTATAACCCATGTTCTTATAGAATATCTTATGGATGACGATATGATATTTAAAGCATGTTTAGAACACCTCTTTATGGTATAGATGATGGATGACTATATACTATGAAGTTGCTTTTCAATATATATATGTTCGATGGTTTTGTACTTACCTAGTGGTCCCAATTCCACTACGGGATGAAGGGATAGATTCTGGTCCATCCCGGGTGGCGGTTATGGTGTTGGCATAGGGCCTGAAGTGGTTTTCCTCTAGCTATTAGCACAAGGACGGGGAGCTGGCATGGGGCCTGAAGGGATATTTTCCTCTGACTGTTCGCTCAGAGATGGGGAGCTGGCATGGGGCCTGGAGGGATATTGGACATTCACTAGTGATTACGATATATACGAGATATGTTTTGAGACATTGCGCGGCATGCTAGGTTTCAGAAAACCTATTTTTATCATGATATATATGTTTTCATAAAACCTGGGGGTTAGTATGTTGATAACTGTTTTATTATATATATATATATATATATATATATCAACTTGGTCCACTCATGTTTGTTTTGCGCCCCCTTCAGGACTTAGAATCAAGGCATACAATCCCAGCGTTAAGGCACTTCCACATCGGCATCTTCGAGTCCTCTCGGTGTAGGACCCATCCTTTGTTTATTTCAATTTTATATTATTTCTGTTAGTGTTCTAGTTTGTTGTATGCTCTGAACACGTTCCTTAAATGCATACTCATTATTTTTATATTTATAAGTCTTATCTATCCCTTGTTTTCAGCATTTGCACTTAATAAATGGCTTTCATCACCCTTCGGTGTCGGCCAGGACGTCCCTATCCTGGTATTCAGGCAATATCGGGATCGGGGCAAATTTCCACCGTGGTCTTGACGAAAATGCACCTGCAAAACAATCAACATCTTTGATCAAAGACCTAAGCCTCACGGGCCCACGAGGGGGGGGGGTTAGGTCAACGGATCTTCGATGCCTAAGTTAGTTTCTCTGAGAGAATAAAGTGTTTAAGGCTTTTTAGGGTAGGGTTGCAAAAGCTCTCAAAAATTGGTAGAATATGGGTTATTTATAGGGCTAGGGCCGGCCATATAGTGTTAAATGGAGAGATATTCTCTAAATATTCCCAAGATATTAAATAGGAAATAATATCTTGAGATAATGGTGTAATTATCCCTAATTGATTTAAATTAGGATTACTTACTTGATTGGAGTCAATCTTCAATTGAGAATGTATTAAAGATAGGATTTGGGTAATTAATCCTTATATTTAATTCTTTGCCAAGGGCAGGTGAGCTGTGGGCAGTCGTGTTCAGCTGCTAAGATCTTCAGGGATGTGAGCAGCGTGTGGGAGCATCTGAGAAGCTTGCCCATTCATTGAGGGCAATCTTGTCTTTGTTGAATAAAAGTCTACATGTCAGCTCTAGAATTTTTGGGATTATTTTAGGCTCCACAAAGCTCATGTTAAATGTGTACACAAGGTGCATTCTGGAAGGGCTTATACATATTCACAAGTGTGGTTATATTCACTGCGATCGGAAGCCCGAGAATATTTTGCTTGTGCCTTCCACTACAACTTCTAGTTTTGTAGCGAAGATTGCAGATTTTCGATTGTCTAAGAGAAGCAAGGAGAAATACAGTGGATGGAGAGGCACTCCTACGTATCTATCCCCAGAAGCTTTAAAAGATATGAAGCAAGATGAGTCCTTTGATATATGGTCTCTTGGTTGTATAGTGTTTGAGATGCTAGTGGGCAAGTCGCCCTGGGAGTTGAAGCCAGGTTGTAGTGACCGTGTCAATATCCTCGATGTGACAATGTTGGATCATCTGCGTACTTCAAGAATTCCTGCTGAAATCTCATATGTGGCCAGGGATTTTCTAGAGATTTGCCTTGCCATGAGACCTGAGAAAAGATTAACTGCTGTGGAGCTCCTGTCTCATCCTTTCGTAGGGCAGCCACAACCAAAAAAACCAGGTCATGTCAGGGTAAAGGTGGTTAACTCAGCCTTAGGTCAAGCATATGGCATCTGTTTCTTCAAACCGAGTGCAAAATACCACACAAGCGTTGCGATTGTTTCTAGAATGTAGCCCGCCCCGGGTTTTGGTATACGATCTGGAGTGTAGAATAATGGAGTTGCTGTTTGATATGATAAATTCAGTAAAAGCCTGTTAGAGGTTGATTGTTGTTGTATCTTTTAACTGTAAAGTGCATTAATGTTTCAAGTTTACAAGCACACAACTGTACAAATCGATTCAAACGTCAATCTAATTTTTTATTAATTATAGCATGCAGATTGCTTTTTCTGGCTTGCTTAGATCTGAATTTTTCCAATTTGTTGCAACTTAAACCCAAGTTTAACATGAACACTTTGTCTGACAGAAGGATGAGTAGCTATTTATCATAAATCATGGAAATTAATAAAATTATCGCTTGATAAAATTTTCTGTCTTTTCGTAAACATCATTATTTGAATTGATTTCGTATTATAAAAGACATAATTGTACAAAAACGATTCAATTTCTGTTTAATTTTGCACTGCAGCCGTACCACTCAATCAACGTTGCAATTAATCTTTGTATTTCTCTGTTTGGTCCAGATCATTCATGACATCGTGCTACTGCTACTGCTACTGCTACTGTTGTGCTGCCTCTCTCATTTGCCAGATTGTGGTAGTCTATCTATGGTGGCTTTCCGCACAACTGAAACTCATATACTTCTACAATCACCGACCCTCCACCGCAACCCCCTCTCCAAAATTTCCCTACCTTGAAAAATGCCCTTCCAAACCCACGAAGATTTACTGCCAAGCTTCGCATCCATGAAAGACTTATTCTGAAAATATTTCTCTTTGAGTACCTGAGCTAACAAAGAATTTGGCTCCCGCACCAATCTCCGTCCAATTCTCGTCAACAAAGCAAGATTAAAACATTGCAAATCCCTAAACCCCAAACCACCAGTTTGCTTCCTCTTTTTCAATTTTTCCCACGCAACCCAAGGCATCCCCTTGTGTTGAATATTGCCGCGCCACCAGAACGTCGCAATCTCCCGTTCCATCTCCTTACATATACTCACCGGTATCTTAAAACAAGACATCGCATAATTAGGCATCACCATTGCCACCGCCTTGATTAAAACTTCATTTCCTGTCGATGATAGTACTATTCCGCCCACCCGTTGATTTGTGCATCCATGCCCCTTTCTAACCTCTTCCAAAACCGCTTTTTTGGATTGCCCAAAGTCCGGAAACAATCCCAAATATTTTCCAAAACCATCTCTGGCGTGAGTATTGGTACACCAACCAATTTTCCTTCGTCTCTCTGTTAGAACAATGTGCGCCAAAAAATAAAGAATTTTTATCGCGATTGATAAGTTGGCTCGAGCCCTCCGCATAACAATAAAGAGCACTCAAAACCTCCAGCACTTCATATTCCGAAACTTGCCAAAAAATAACTGAATCGTCCACAAAGAATAAGTGGGATATAGCGACCCCTCCCAGAGCTACAGGCATCCCATGTACCACGCCCAATTCCTTTTTTCTTCGTAATAACACTGATAAACCCTCTGCACAAATTAAGAATAACAGTGACATCAGATCACCTTGTCTAAGCCCCCTTTGTGGTTGAATGTATCCCGACGGTGACCCATTAGTCAAGACACTATAAGTCATTATAGAAATATAAGCCTCGAGCTGCTGGCAAAAGGCCTCACCAAACCCCAGTTTCCACATCATAGCCAACAAAAAATTCCACTCAACCCTATCATATGCTTTAGCCATATCAAGCTTCAAAGCGATGTGTTGTTCATCCCCCGTTTTTCCACTTTCAATGAATGCAAAATCTCATGGACTACCAATATATTGTCTTGGATTTGCCTCCCCACCACAAACGCATATTGATTTTGGCTAATCAATCTCGGCATGACCCCCTTCATTCTATTAGTCACAAGCTTCGCAATCACTTTATATATAACATTATACAGAGAAATCAGATACATCTGGGTCATCTTTCTAGCACTCGCCACCTTCGAAAATAGAACAACGTGAGTATGATTAATTTTTTTCAATAACTTCCCCGAGTGCCAGAAAGCTTTCACCATCGAGATAATTTCATCTCCCACCACATCCCAATGATCATGAAAAAAACCACTGGAGAACCCATCCGGACCAAGCGATTTCAAAGCCAGAATCTGAAAGACCGTTCTCCGAATCTCATCATCCGAAATACGTTTCATTAATTCTGTATTGTCCACCCCCGACAACCTTGGTTCAACCCACTCCGTGACCTCATGAACTCTCTGCGGGTTGCACGTAAGAAATAGCTCATCAAAATAATTACATGCGATTTCCTCCACCTTACTCGGTTCATCCCACCACACCCGATTCTTATCCTCTAAGCCAAGCCTTGAATTCTATTACTCCTTCGACGTTTAATTGTTTGGGCATGGAAATACTTTGTACTTTTATCACCCTCTCTCAACCATTGGTTACACGATTTAATCTTCCAATATGCCTCCTCTTCTCAGGCAAGAGACTTAAGCTCCTTCTCCTTTTGTCTAACCTCCGCATTTGCAAAGGCATCAGATTGGTAAACCCCACGTAACTCTTTTTTTAGTGTCTCAATCTTTTTCTTCGTATTTCTCCCACAATTCCCATACCACCTCCTTAATCCCTGTCACACCTGCTTTAGTTTTTCCACCACCTGAAACGCCCTTGACCCAACGAAATCTGGACAAATACGTGTTTGCGTAGACTTCTGAGACCTCAACGATGCTTGCCCGAAGGACGACTTCCCCTTGCCAATCGTTGAAATCATGGTGGACGCAACCACTGGCCACGAGGCACTGTCATTCATAGGCTGCTCTTCTGGGTACAATCAAATTCGCATGGCTCTCGAAGACGAGGAACTAACAGCCTTCCGCACTCCAAAAGGTATCTACTACTACAAGGTGATGCCCTTTGGTCTAAAGAACGCTGGAGCTACATATCAACACGCAATGCAGAAAATCTTCAATGACATGCTACACAAAAACGTAGAATGTTATGTAGACGATGTGGTGGTCAAGACAAAGAAAAGATCTGATCACTTAAAAGATTTACGAATAGTGTTCGAAAGGCTGCAAAAATACAACCTCAAGATGAACCCGTTGAAATGTGCATTTGGCGTCACCTCTGGAAAGTTCATCGGCTTCATTGTCAAGCACCACGGTATTGAAGTGGACCAATCAAAGATCAATGTCATTCAAAGCATGCCTGAGCTAAGAAACCTGCACGAGCTGAAAAGTCTACAAGGACGACTAGCCTTCATCAGACGCTTCATCTCTAACCTTGCAAGGCGTTGTCAACCGTTCAGTTGACTCATGAAGAAGGATGTTCTGTTCGTATGGGACGAAGCGTGCCACAACGCTTTTGAAAGCATAAAAAAGTATTTATCAAGTCCACCTGTCCTGGGGGCACCTATGCCCGGGAAGCCGCTCATATTGTACATCGCCGCTCAGGAAAGTTCAGTTGGAGCACTTTTGGCACAACAAAACGAATCCCAGAAAGAATGAGCGCTCTACTACCTCAGTCGAACTCTCACCGGCGTTGTGTTGAACTACTCCCCAATAGAAAAGATGTGCCTCGCCTTGGTATTCGCCATCCAGAAGCTCAGGCATTACATGCAGGCTTACACTATCTACCTGGTTGCTAAAGCTGACCCGGTCAAATACGTCATGTCCAAACCAGTCTTGACAGGGCGACTCGCTAAATGGGCGTTGCTTCTTAATCAGTATGAGATCATCTACGTCTCAGCTAAAGCCGGCAAGGGACAAAGGTTAGCAGACTTCCTTGCCAATCACCAATCCCAGCTGATTAGAAAATCTCAAATGACTTGCCTGACGAGGAGGTGTTCTACATCGACATCTTCCCGACATGGACGATGTTCTTTGACGGATCTGCACGAGCAGACGGAGTAGGGGCAGGAGTAGTATTCATGTCGCCACAAAGGCAAATACTACCTTACTCCTTCCAACTAAGCGAATTATGCTCCAACAACGTCGCTGAGTAGCACTGATCATTGATCAACATGGAAATCACAACCCTTGAGGTATATGGCGACTCCAAGCTCGTAATCAATCAACTCTTAACTGAATATGAAGTGAGGAAAGATGATCTCGTCTTATACTTCCGGCAGGCAACTCAACTGCTACAAAAGTTCGAGGCCGTGACACTAGAACATATGCCAAGAAAAGAAAATCAAATGGCAGACGCTCTCGCCAACCTAGCCTCGAGCATGACACTAGGAGAAGACGAAGCTGCAGACGTGCCAGTTTGCCAAAGATGGGTGATCCCGCTCATCACTTAAATGCCACTGGATGATACCAATGCCATCTCAGTACTTCCAGTCGATGTTGAAGAGTGGAGACAGCCGCTGATTGACTACTTAGAGCATGGAAAGCTTCCGGATAATCCTAGACACAGCTCTGAAATACATCGACGAGCACCTCGCTTCCTCTACTACAAAGGAACACTCTACTAACACTCTTTTGAAGGAGTACTTCTGAGATGCCTAGGTGAGGAAGAAGCCAATCAAGCCATGGAAGAAGCACACTCAGGTGTATGCGGGGCGCATCAGTCTGGACCGAAGCTATATTTCCAACTCAAAAGGATGGGTTACTACTAGCCAAGCATGGTGAAGGATTGTCTGGAACACACCAAAAGGTGCCAACCCTGCCAATTCCATGCCAACTTCATACATCAACCGCCTGAACCATTACACCCTACAACCGCTTCATGGCCATTTGATGCATGAGGATTGGATGTTGTAGGATCAATCGCACCAAAGTCATCTACAGGAGAAGTTTACATCCTAGCTGCAACATATTACTTCTCCAAGTGGGCTGAAGTCGTACCCCTAAGGGAAGTCAAGAAGGAAACTGTTGTCCGTTTCATCAATGAGCATATCATCTACCGATATGGTGTGCCTCGCTACATTATCACTGACAATGGAAAACAGTTGTCCAATCGACTTGTGGACGAGCTCTGTGAGAAATACAAGTTCAAGCAGCACGAGTCTTCCATGTATCATGCTCCGGCCAACGGTCTTGCAGAAGCATTCAACAAAACATTATGCAACCTCCTGAAGAAGGTGATAAGCCGAACAAAGAAAGGCTGGCACGAAAGAATAAGCGAAGCACTTTGGGCATGTAGGACAACACATAGGACTCCTACCCAAGCTACGCCATATTCTCTTGTATATGGTGTAGAAGCTGTTCTACCACTCAAAAGTCAAACCCCCTCACTAAGAATGGCTATACAAGAATGCTTGACTGATGAAGAGAATGCAAAGTTGCGCCTTCAAGAGTTGGAAGTACTCGACGAAAGAAGGCTCGAAGCTAAACAACATTTGGAATGCTACCAAGCACGGCTATCTAAGGCATTCAACAAGAAGGTTCGCCCAAGGTCTTTCCAAACTGGAGATCTCTTCCTAGCATTGCGTAGGCCTATCATCACAACTCACAAGACAAAAAGAAAGTTCACATCAAAGTGGGATGGACCATACGTAATACAAGAGGTCTACACCAACGACGCTTACTTAATCATGGCAGAAGACGGCTTGAAGATCGGCCCCATCAATGGCAGATTTTTGAAGCGTTACTACCCCTAAAAGGCAGCAACAAAGCTCCTCGCCTGCACGAGCCTAAACTGCACACGGCAACAAAGCTCCTTGCCTGCATGAGCCTAAAATTGCACATGGCAACAAGACTCCTCGCCTGCATGAGCCTAAACTGCACACGGTACAATGCTCCTGGCCCTCAAGAGCATAAACGGTGTATGGCAAAATCACCATCAAAATCACATCATCAACAAAAAAAAAAAAAAATATACAAACACTTTGAAGAATAAAGAAGCAGATTTAACAATGAGAATACTTTATTGCTTTAAAGGAAGAGGTCGGCTCTAAAGCCTTGTTACAAAAGAAACGGGATACACTACTCGAAAGCTATGTCCCTAAAACTACGGAGACGATCTTCAAGCAAACCTTCGAAAGTCTTCAAAGTCTCTACCTCAGTGCGAGACAAGATGGGCAAGTCCATAGCCACGCCTTTCTCTTGTTCTAAGCGAGAAATCTCATCTTGGTATTGAGAAAGTGTAGCTCCCCGCTTCACAAGAGCACCTTCAAGTTGTGATGCTTCGATTCCCAACCGTTCTCGCTCTCGCGCCAATGCATCTAGATGCTCCCGGACGGAAGCCAAAGAAGCCTCTGTGACTTGGTAATCTCTCAAAGCAGTTTGCTGAGAAGACCGGACTCGGGCCAGTGACAAGTCTATGGTTGCAAGTTGTTGAGCTCTAACATCTGGGCTCAATTTCTTTAAGGAAATAACACACAAGGAGGAATACTCAGTCGAGGCAGCCATAAGTTCGGCAATCTTGATCCTCAAGGACGAAGAATCAACGTTAAGGTTGTCAATCGCAGAAACAAGCTTCGACAAATCCTCTTTGAGCAACGCAAGGTCTTCCAGCGGGCACTTTGAAATCCTGCTCTCAATATGGCTCTTGATATCCATGGCTGCATGAAGGCTGATGCGATGGATAAGCTGCTCAGTACCGCTAAGGTTCGGCCCTCTCAAAGAGATCCCAAAACTAGCTGGCAAAGGTGTTGGACGCATGACACACTCTTGTACACCTTCACCTACACACGGCAAACTTGGGAAATTCGGCGGATTCTAAACGAGCCCTGCACTAGGCGGATCCCCAATCTCCCCGTCTGTAGGAAGATTACCTCCAAGTAGCATATCTGTAGAGGAATAAATGCCCGCGGTCGCCAAAGCAAAAGAATATGAAGGCCCAACCTAAAGAAGACAAAGAAAGGTGTTAGAAACAAAAGCTGGAACAATGAAAGAAAAAGAAATCATGAGAAAGAAAGAAATACATACGTCTTTCTCAAAAGACACACGATCATCAGATTGAGGATGCCTAAATACTTTTTTCCTTTTATGATGAAAATTGACATTGCTGTTAACCTAAGCAACTTTAAATGGTCGCTTGTTTAAAACTTGTTGGTGCCGCTGCAAAACAAGTTCATCTTCGTGCGAATCAACTTCGTTACCTGTCTCTTCAAAAGCATCCAGATTGTGAGAAGGCAAGCACAAGCATTGACGGGCTAAAACCACAGGTCTATCTTGCAAGGGAGTTGCACTCGCGCAATCAAAAGGTACCAGCTGTGTAGGAACCACAGAACAACCCTCTTTCGACGCATCATGGCTTAAATGAGAAGAATTGGTATCACTTGCCATCCCCAAATTCTCATAATGTACCTTTGACCACCAATGTGTGTAAACACGAATCACTGGATTACTCTTGAACTCGTCTTTGGTCGGCAAGGTGATATAAGCTTTTGTACATGCACGGGTATAAGACTCCCAATGCATATACACGGCTTGCAAGCATTTCGATTGGGCTTTTTCCTTTGGCTTGCCTGGCACATTTTGGACAAAACCAAATTGCCTGCTAAAACGGTGGGGACTAAACGGCTGAACGATGGATCGGTCTTCCTACCGCAAAGAAACATATCCCAAGTGAAGACTTATAAGATAAGACAAGTCTGAGGAGTGAAGATGCGAATCATCCATGATGCGCCGCACCGAGCTAACTCTCGCCATGCAGTCTATCCTTAAGCCTTCACAACTTCCAAACAGTGTTTGCGCATGCGAATCATCAAGACTCTTCGTAGAAAGCACGCCAGAATGATTCGTCATTAAAGGCCCCAGCTTAACTGAAGTCGGTGAAGAAGGCCCTGACTTGTCTAAAGTTGACGAAGAAAAATGAGTGTCAAAGTACTCACCCAACCAACCATACACATAGTGGTAAGGAAGTACCACAGCACGATCTTCAGTGCTCGCCGAGTTTGAAACAACGCTCAAGTCGTTGTAAATGTTGGCTAAGACCGGAATAGCAAGGCTAAAAGATTCACCTACGGCCATCTTGCTAGCAACTTTGAAGACTCCGGGACGGACCAAGTTGACGTCGTCTTTGGGGAAAACAAACTTACAAAGCCAACAAGCTAAGAAAACGGCTAACTAAGATTCTTCCAAGTGCTCTGACGCCACGCCAAGATCCTCAAATGCCTTCAACTCGGCAGGAGTACGGTAAACGGTTAGACCAACGACACCTGACGGGTCCGAGTCTCCCTTAGGCATGGTTGTCTTGTTACGACCAATTTTCTTCGAAGGCCTCTTGTACTTCATGGCATCCCAATACCAAAATCAGATCCATGAAGAAATCTTCATGCCTGACTAACCCGGAGCCTCTTGGAAAAACTTATGGTACGCCCGAAACAAATAGCGACAACTCGTAGACAATCCTCGACTGTTGCGATAAGAAAACTCATCCACGCAAGGAATAACCTCATCATAAAATTTTCCCTGGATCGGAAAACCTCCTATCTTGTGGAGATCCCAAAGTGAAATCGACATCTACCCACGAGCCGTGTGAAGTGTGTTGGTCGTTGAACACCAATGCTCAAAGAATGCACGAAGGACGGAAGGATGACGGTCATAACTGAACAAAGAGGCATATACAGCATGATAAAGGCCCATGTTGGTAAGCATATCTTTGGAGCGACTCAAGACATCCTCAAGCCATTCCCAATAAAACTCAACGAATGCGGCTCCTTCAGTAGTGGATAGAGTGCTACTCCAAGCCACAGCTCCGCTACGGATACGATCACCAAAAAGCTCAAGCAAGACCGGATGATTGTCACGAACATGGTGTGAAGGGTTCAAGATAAGAATCCTTGATGTGCACGCTTTCTTCTTTGTATTTGGTCGAACAAAGTCTACCACCTCCCAAAATACTTCAGAAGACCACGACTTAATATGCATGGAGTTGTCTTTTGCGGAAAGAGCAAGCGCCTTAGGGCCAGTCAGTGGCGCATAAAGCTTCAACGTCGTTCCATTATCTTGCGAATCGCCTTCATTTGAAAGAATGGTGATGGTGTTGCTCCTAAAGCATTTGAAAAATACCATGGCCGCAACGAAAAAGTCAGCCACAAAACTTGAGCAACACGGGCAGCTACAGGACGATCCTCCAAAGCACGCTACAGTAGCAAAGAAACCAAAGTGCCACGCAATCGCACTACACAACCCTGCAGCGATTACGCAAGTAGTTTCTTGCACCTCACGGCGACGCCACCACCAAGGGAAAGCTGTGACCAAAAGGTATTACATAGCGAAGCCCCGCTGCAGTCTCTTGCACAGCTCCACACGGCAGCGCACCACCGAGGGAAAAACTGTGATCAAAAGGCACTACACAGCGAAACCTCGTTGCAACCTCTTGCACAAGTACACCCACGTCCTGCTATCACGTCTCTAAAAGCTTCGTGAGGATTCCAGCATCATGTTTTGCCTTCTCCAAAATTAAAGATTCCTGGCATCACAACAAAGAAATCCATCAGTAGCGTACACACATCACATATTTTATATACACGATGATGAGACAATCAACATATATATATATATATATATATGCACGTACATGGGGTGACGGGACAACCACCTGCCACAATCAAAATATGTATATATATATATATATATATATATATATATATATATTTATATATATGCAATTGGGACAACCACCTGCTACATTCAAAAAAAAAAAAAAAAAAAAAATATATATATATATATATGAATGCATGCAATCCCAGAAATCAAAGTCGTCCTCAGCTTAAAGGAAATAAGCCTTATCGCCTAAGAGCAAGTCTACCCCTAAGGACTTTGCGCCAGCACCTAGTGCATTTATCCACTCAAGTGAACAGTAATAGACCCCAGTGAACAGTAACAGGCCAAGGCATCTCCACCCCTAAAAAAAATGCACTGGCACCTAGTCAAAAAATACACTGGCACAAACAATCTCCACCCCTAGAAAATGCGCTGGCACCCAGCCCATTTAAAATATTTTTAAATTTTTTGTAAACGAATAAAAAATTAAAATAGTTTTAATTTCGGATAGGATTTTTAACCAATCTCGTCACGCCACGTGTCCTTATCCGAGCGTACTATTTTGTGAATAGATTTCCGCTAAGATTTTAAACCAATCCCGACGCGCCACGTGTCACTTCCGGTTTACAATAATTTAGCCAAGATTTTGATAAGATTTTCAACTAATAACGTCATGCCACGTGTCATTATCCGAACGTACTACTTTGTGGATAGATTTTCGATAAGATTTTCAACCAATCCCGACGCGCCACGTGTCACTTCCGGTTTACAATAATTTAGCCAAGATTTCGATAAGATTTTCAACCAATCACGTAGTGCCACGTGGCATTGTCCAGAACTTCATCCTTTCTTTTTTTGTCCATATCAACCCTACATACGAAATAACATAAAAATAAATAAAAATAACATAAGAAATAAAAATAAATAAATAAAAATTACATACGAAATAACATAAGAAATAACATAAAAATTACATACGAAATTAAATAAATTAAAATATTGATGTGGGTGGAATGCATATAAATAAATAAAAATATTGTCACCTGATCCGCTAAACTTGTCCCACTACGCAGGTTACCGGAAGCATGAGAGATGGCGTTTTTCCAACAAGTAAAGGATGCATTGAGTTTTTTCCAACGACCTTGAAGACCTTGACTAGATCTGGCGTCTTTTCCATGTACATCACAAAACGCTTGCGTAATTTTACTCCACATATCTCGCTTATCCATCTCATTACCCGTAATCGGGTCATGAGTAGTGTGAACCCAACATTCACACAACGTAACATCTTCAATGAGCTTCCACGAAGACATTTTTTTCTTTTAAAGTGTGGAAAATATTGAAATGTAGATAGTATAGGAAGTGTAGAAAATATTGAAATGTGGTGTAAGGTGGAAAATGAGGGTTAGGTATTTATAGAAAAAAATAATAATTTTAAATTTTTTCTGTAATTTTTACACAATTTTCTGTATTTTTTAATAATTTTTAATTTAGTTAATTAATCTGGATCGTTGGATTTGAAAATTTTTCAAATCCAACAGCCCATAAAGTGCCACGTGGCCAACAGTCATAATTCTGACTGTTGGGCCCTTTTTTTTTTTTTAGGGGACAAACGTGGACCGTTGATCTGTGATCGGACGATCCAGATCAAAATTTAAATTTAAATTTTTTTTACCGTTGGAAATCCAACGGTACATAGCGCACCACGTCGCCTCCCCGGTGAGAACTGAGTGCACCTGCGCCGCGGGCCCCGCCTGTCAGCCACTCGCGCCCACGCGCGGGTCAACTGCACGCGCCTAGCGCAAAAAAAATTTAAATTGTTGTCTAACGCCACACTGGCGTCATCATGGCGTCAGATGGACCGGGCCACGCCTCAGTCAATTTTGGACTGGGCTAGAGACCAGCTTATGCTGGGTGCCAGTCAATTGGATCGGCTGTAGGGGATTCACTAGGTGCTGGCCCGTTTTTTCGGCTGGGTGCTGGGCAAAAAGCCGTCCGGTGGACTTGCTCTAAAGGCTTCACAAATGCCTTTCCTGCGCGACTGCCTTCTCTCTTCCCGTCTGCAGTAACGTCTCTCTCTCTCCTCTGTATATAATACATGTACACGAACATGACAATCACTTTCCGTATATATATGGCATATAATATATATATATATATATGTACAAGGTGATGGGAGATACATACATAAAGGATTGGAGTCGTGCTCTGCTGAAAGAAACTGCACGGAGGAATTTGCTATGCCCTGCCTTCGTTTTCTTCCTTCACCCCAACCTTCAAACTAGCAGCCACTCCTTCTTTTTGTCCAGCACCGAGTTCAAGAAGCAGCAGACGCAGACTGCAGTGCAGCAAAGAAGCAATGAACACAGTCACGGTTGCAATCAGCAGCAGCACGGAATGGCAGGACAGGGCAGTTGGGATGCAAGACAGTAAACTGGTGCCAAGGTTGTGTAGTGGCCATGTGATGCCCTATATATGTATGTATATATAATGGTCTCAACAGATGAAAATGAAACCGGTTTGCATGCAGTGCAGTAACTGTGTAAACAGTCATCCGCATGCAGAAAAGAATACAGGGAGGAATGCAGTACAATAACTGTGTAAACGGTAACCGGCATGCAGAAAAGAATGCAGAGAGGAATGCAGTGCGGTGACTGTGCAAATCCGCATGCGGAAAATGATGCAGAGGAAGAATCCCATCGACGAACCCAAAAAAGCAGATGAAGTGCGACGACTGTGCAAGTAATGATGCGGTGACTGTGCAAATAATGGCGCAGTGGTCGTGCAAGCAGTGATCCGCGTGCGGAGAAGAACGCAGAGAAGAATGGTGCGGTGACTGTGCAAATAAAAATGGTGCAGAGAAGAATACGGTGCAGCAAAGAAGACCCATACTCTCCACTTTGCTTTTCCGTCAAAGAATCATGCTCCTGGTTTCTCAGGAATAATTATAAAAAAAAAAAAATATATATATATATATATATATATGTATGTATATATAATAAAAAGATGACAAAGGACATTTGGTGCGTCAAGCACCATCCATATAAAAAAAAAGAAAAAAAAAGGAAAAAAAAAGAAAAGAAAGAGAAGAAAACAGGGAAGTAACATATCTTAATGAGATATGTGTTGTAGCACAATACACTAAATAAAATAAAGCCCGTCTATTGATATCTCCAAAAAAAAAATAATAATTACAAATGAGTACAACAACAAAAAAAAAGAAAAAAAAAATTGAGGGAGCCTTCATAAAGGTTGCTCACGTGAAGCCCCACTGCTCGGCGAAACCCTAGAAGCAGGAGACATTGGAGATAGATTATTCGGAGCCTCGATACTTGGTTGAACTCCAGATGTCGAAGGCAAAAAGTGCCTCTGGAAGAAAGCCATAAACCTCTTATGGTCACTTTGAATCCGACCTTCAGATTCCTGCAGCTGATCAAGCTTTCTCTTCATACTCGTTGAATAATTATCTGCAAGCTTGAGCAACCCTCTATTCTCATGCTTGAGCCACCTGATCTCTCGTCCAAGACTTGCCATCTTGGCCGTCAATGATTCAACTTGGCGAGTTCGAGCAAGGAGGCGTTGGCCCATATTAGACACAGAACCCGCACACTAGACACTGAGAGCCCAGGACTCTTGAACAGCCAACTCATCGGACCGTCTTGAAAGCAACCTATTGTCTCTAGGAGTGAGGAAGTTCTTAGCTACTACCGTAGCTGTTGTTGCATCCCCCATCACAGAGTCTTCAACTGTAAGAGGGCCATTAGAAGATAAGAAGGATGGACGCCATATATTACCCTGACGCGGCGCATCTGTATCACTCCTGAGACTCAAATCTAGGCAAATGTTAGACGGGTAAGCCATTTTCAGAAATGGTAAAAGAAAAGGTTTGAATAGAGTAAAATCTCAGAAATACACCAGACATAATTTTCACAAGCAGGTAATCTTCAAAGTGTGCATGCTGCATGTGATCAACACCTCTATAAAAGGAGAGGTAACACAACCACTAATTCAAAAAAATTGAAGAGACACCACTCTCTGACTTTCAAAAGCTGAATTTTTCTGCATAAAGTTCGTCAACACTTTTCAGGCGCAATCTCAACTTGTCGGATAACACGTGCGACTTTGTCAAAAAAATCTCTGACAAAGTTGAAAACACGTTTCACTATTCCAACTACCACACTCTTGCCGACAAGCGTGGGCGACAAGGCCACATCCGCATCATTACCTGCTATTTCGCCATTCTCTATATAGGTTGACCTTCATCCTCCATAGCAAGGCACACATCCAAAATGCTTGGCTCTTCTCCCTTGCCAAAAATGCATCTGCAACCAAGTCTCTCCGCATACTCAGTTGTCTTCCTCTTCGAGAACACCTCTTTGATCAAGTCACTCAAAATGATCAGTTCATTTCCTCAACCAGAAACCCCTCTCGATCAAAAAGTTTACACCCGCATCAAAATCTTATACTCTTTCCTCCAAGAGCAAAAGTACCTCATATCATCAAGGTTGAAAGCAAGAGTATCTCATAGCATGCTTTCTCCCTATCCTTTTCTTTGTCCTCCCTCTTCACTGTAGGACAAGGAGAAAGAAAGCAATCAGCCAACGCTTGGAATCAACCTTCCGAGTTGGAACCGACTGCCTGGAACCCCTTCCCTGATTGCTTACCTAGCCTTGCTCTCGAGTACTCATCTTCAACATCTTGTGCTTCCAGAGAAGATACCATATCCGCTTGGAGAACGGATAAAGGAAATTGATTCATCGAAGCATGTGGAGACAAGCGCAACCAATACATGTGCTGATCCATCCGATGCTTCTTCAAAAGCAAACGTATCTCATATCATCAATGTCAAAAGCAAAGGTATCTCATATCATGCTTTTTCCCTGTCTTTTCCTTTGCCCTTGCTCTTACCTGCAAGACAAGGAGAAAGAAAGCAACCAGTCAGAACCTAAAATCAAACGTCCGATCTGAAACTGATTGCTCGGAACCTTTGCCTGATTGTTTTCCTTGCATTGCTTTCGAGCACTCATCCTCAACTGTTGTCAAGGTCACGAATTCCTCTGGCAAATACCTCATGACAGTGGATCAGATATTGGCCATTTACACTGAAGCTGCCAAGCAGGGATGAGTCGCTAAGAAGTAGTGTTATGAATGACCATTCAAATGCAAAGGTTGCGTACCACTTCTGCTATGCCACAAATTGAAGCAGAAGATTCAATGATGAGCTGGAACAGGCCACTACAACACAATACCTTTCCTGTAGAACCGCATAATCTAGATGGAAGAGTCTAAGTCAGATCCAAGCTCGGCACCGCTGCCCTATCTAATTGACTCAAGAAGCTTCAACAAACCTTTCACTGGCACCGTCGTCGAAGAGCAAAGCCTCGCTGTGCAACGCTATCAAATCACCACTACTTATTCGAAAGCAAAAGTATCCCATATCATCAGTGTCGAAAGCAAGAGTATCTCATATCATGCTCACTCTCCCTGTCCTTTTCCTTGTCTTTGTTCTTACCTGCAGGACAAGGAGAAAGAGAGTACTCAGTCGGCACTTGGAATCAACCTTCCAATCTGGAACCGACTGCCTGGAACCCCTTCCCTGATTGCTTACCTAGCATTGCTCTCGAGTACCCATCCGCATCTGCCTAGAGAACAGACAAGACGAGTGACAATGAAGCATCAATCTTGTGGATCATCAGTAAATGCGACAACTGCACGTGCTGATTCAGCCCATAACCCTCTTCAATATGAATTGGAAAGATTGAACAAAGAAACAGGCCATCACCTCCACCTCGTACCTGTTTGCCAAGTATCCAAATCCTGGCCTTTCATGGTCCTATCTAAATTCAAGATCAAGCCCCAACGGCCTTTGAAGAAATCACAAGTCCAACTTAAGATCAAGTGTCCACCATCCTTGAACCAAATTCAGCTCCAGATAAAAGGGGTAAATTTAGACATTTGGTGCAAGTCTGGCAGAAGAAATCCCCAGTCTAGTTCAAGATTAAGCCTGTGGAAAATCAACAATTGGAGGAAACCAGAAAACCCTCCAACCTAGTTCAAGATCAAAGCTGTGGAAAGTCAACAAGCGCAACAAAATATGTGCCGATTCATCCATTACCAAAGCCAAAGATCATCCACCACATGAAGCTCCTTGTGGTCCAATTTCATTCAAGATCAAGCCTCGATGGCCCTTGAAGAAATTTCAAACAAAATTCAAGAACAAGCCTCAACAGCCCTTGGATCGACATCTGCACTAAGGGACTTCAAAATGCATCTTCTACACGTGACAAGCACATGTATACAACGCGCCTTGAAGTGGGGGCATTTGTAGACATTGAAATTTCGGTGAAATAAATGTTGACCATTGCATTAAAATTACAACAACCCACCAATTCACCTACAACAACCCACCAATTCACCTACAACAATCCACCCAAATTACCTACAACAAACCACCCAATTCACCTACAACATCCACCAAAACAAAAGGATGGTGGTAATTCATTCTCAAAGCCTATAAATAGGCTTCTCCATCAAAAGATCAAGGGAGGATTTTGACATACATTTTCTCTACTCCCAAATTGGAAGAGAATTCAAATCACACCAAAACTTTGAAGCTTTGAAACTCTAAAAGCTCTCAAGAAAATCCCGAAGGATCGAGAAAACTCTCTTCGTTCTTCCTTCATCGTTCTTCCAAGATCAAGCCCCGACGGCCCTCCAATCAACGATCATCGTTCAGGAATCAAGCCCAAAAGCCCTTGAAGAAACGTTCATCCACCTTCAAGATCAAGCCACCAACGGCCCCTTGAAGAAACTTCTTGTTCATCCAAGATCAAGCCCCGACGGCCCTTGGATCAACAACATCCACAAACCAACATCTTACGGAGATCGAATCAGAGGATCAAGTTAAAAGAGATTGTAACCCCAAAATCATTAATACAAAAAAATATATTATTTTGTACACGTGTTCTTGTCTCTTTCATCGCAGGAATTTTTTGTGTTTACAGCACCACAGCGTGGGTTCAAATCTCGTCGATTCTTTAATCTAACATTTAATCTAATAAATCTATCGTTTGAAGAAAAAAAAAAAAAATTAGTGAATTTTCAAATTTGATTTTTGGTTTTTCTTATTTTTTGCTGCATTTGTCAGTGATGACGGCAATATGGCTTAAGTTTTAACTTTCCTAAATTCTCAATACAAGTATATATATTTTTATTTTTTAAAGTGTAAGTAGACACTTATTTATATGTTATTAATAAATTTAATTAAATCAGCCTAGGCCCTGCCTAGCCGCCTAGGCACTAGGCATCAGCCTGTCGCCCGACTAACGCTTAACATTTTTTAGAACCTTGCTTCACATAACAATAACCGTAGCCATTTAGGCTACAAAGACACAAGAACACAATAATTTAACGAGGTTTAGTAATTTGTGTTTACGTCTTTGTGATCGCCTTGAGAAATTCCTTTAGTAGAAAGAAGCAACTTTGACTAAAAGAATTCGCTTATCCCTTTTTTGTTAATTTCTTTGGAACCTGCTCTAACCCTCTTGGCATCTCTCTTGCAATTCTCCTTAAATTTAATAATATTTTGTTGAAGTATGAAAATAAATCCTTAAAGAATTTAAAAAAATAATAAAAAATTCATTGCTTGCTTAAGCGCGGCGTGAACACGCCTAAACACTTGGAAAACCCTTTGAAACCCTTGTCATGCAGCCGCTTAAACACTCTGAACAACCTTCATAATATTGTTGCTGGTCGCCATGGTTGATCAAGTAATTGTGCACATTCGTAAGTGTCTGATATTGTCAAACATTTATTCGTCCAGATTTCGACTACCAACCTCGTCCAACATATTTGGTGAGCAAAACCATAACACATATAACAAAAGCAAACAAGTCATTAAGATCATTTACTCTTACATTTGAGATCCCATATCGGTTACCACATCTCCCATCCATTATTGCTTGTATATTAGTATGTAAAAGGAAAACAAGCAATTGAAGGTAACTAAGAGCTCATTTAGATGTACTTTTAAAATGACTGAAAGCATTTTTGGTGAAAATGTTTTTGGAACCAATTCTTAGTAAAAATACAAGTAAACTCTGGAAAAACATTTAAAGTGCTTCCTGGAAGAAACACATAACTGGTGCTTCTTGCATAAAGCAATTTAAGTGATTTTGGAACCAAAAAACATTTTCTCTAAAAGCTCTTTTAGTCATAAAAGCACATCCAAACAAGCTTTAATTTTTTTTGCTTCAAGAATAAGGCGTTGAGTAATTCAACAAAAATGCAAATATCCCTAATGATCCACAGGCATATTCTTGACAACTTTCGGGTTATAAAGAAAAGTTTTGAACTCTGAATCTTTAGCCTACTCCTACCGACCCACCACTCTCACTACTGGGCTAACCCCAAACTGGCTCAAACCTTTCCGCACCAAAGGCAAGATAGAACATTTTAACACAACAAGGTTGGTGAAACTAGAGAACTCAAATCCACACGAGAGAAAAAAAACTTAATAAAATGCATATATAATATTATTAAAAGAAGCTGAAATTAGACGTCTCATATATGAGAAAATTTTGAAATTTCTCACTAGCCTGTAAAACCGTGATCCCAGTTCATACACATCTGAGCAGCTTAGCTCTGAATCATGACTAAATGATAGAAGCACCAAAAATCAATGACATAATTAGCAACAGCACATTATATATATGTATCTCTCTCTCTGTATTTCTTCGTTTGTTTAAGAACAAAACACCGTACAACTTTCAGTTGAAACCATCCCTCGGGTCACAAACGCTTCTTCTTTTATCGTCGTCAATATCTTGCAGAGAGTTTCTTCTTCATGACGATGAATTATATGAACTCTAAGTCCATACATACAAAGTAGTACACACCAACAAAACAAATGCAATCGAAAAAGAAAACAAAAAAG
Source organism: Heteromeles arbutifolia (assembly GCA_024362995.1). Lineage (NCBI taxonomy): Eukaryota > Viridiplantae > Streptophyta > Magnoliopsida > Rosales > Rosaceae > Heteromeles > Heteromeles arbutifolia. Next base: position 25,594,471 of record JANCRC010000012.1, read on the forward strand.
AAGAAAAATAATCAAAACAACGAGTTTTTACTTGCTATATTGTTACCTCTCTCTGAATTCGTGCAACTCCCTCTGCTCTCTCTCTCTATGCCCGGAAACTTTTTTCTGTCTCACCCCACCATTGATGCACCGCAACACCTTCATCCCGAAGCTGCCCGTACAACGCCAAGCACTGCCAATATGCCCTGCGGCTCCTGACATTAATTTTCCCATTATGTCCCTGTGGCTTGCACTCCAAGAAAAGCTCATCCACCAAGTGAATCGCTTTACTCTTCACCATCTCATCCACCACCTCGGCCTCGGCCTTCATCACCACGTACTCCTCCTCCTTAACATTCTTGTTCAGCCACTCTGACATTCCAGTCTGAACCATCTCCTTCCCGGAACTCTCCTCTGTCACAGTCTCGATCTTGTACATCTCAAAGTTCTTGTTCCGGGTAGGGTAGTTCTTCGCAAACCAGCTCGTCCCACTTCCGCCTTCCTTCTCCGGCAATCCTACGTCAATAAAAACCCTTCTAGGGTAGCTCTCGAGCGAGTCACCCATCAAGTCTGGGAGGAACCTCGTTCACTTCAAGTACCACCTCGATTTCCCAGACAAGGCTCTAGGGGGTTCTAGAAGCACATCTTCTAGCCTCTTCAATGCCTCCTTCTTTGCCTCCTCAGCCAAGAGCCTTCTTCTTGTGGGAGAGGTGGTGGTAGAGGATGAAGTTTCGGTTGCGTGGGTGCTGGTCTTCCCCATTGCCAAAACGGTTGTGTCCAATCGCCTCAAGTACACCATCTTGTAGCTGTCAGGCTTCTTGAAGCTGTTGGAGGCGTCATTGCTGAGCTGAAGCACGATAATCCCACCGATTTTAAGAGTCCTTTCGACGAACTTTGAGGCGGCAGGGAAGGCAGAGACGAATGCAAAGTCAATTGAGTTTTCAGGGACTGATCTTTGTCTGTCGGAGTTGATAAGCTCGATTTCGTTAATATCTTCGTTATCGAGGATCTGAGATGCTTTGGCAGCTTCTTCGTCCCCACTGCTTACAAAAACAGCTTTATGTGTGCCTCTCTTGTATAGGCCTTCGTTGGCCAAGTCCCTGAAGATCAAAGGCAGGAGCTCCAGATTAACCACGTCGGATGAGCTAATTATGTCAGGCAGAGAAGTGGTTGCAGTGGGGATGAGTGAGTGCAACCATGGGAGTGAGACGATGCACAAAGCCAAGATCAAAGAACGAGCGACGAGGATCAAGGCTCTGGAATCTGGAATTCGAATAACCAAGTACTTGGCATCCGGATACAATCCGATTGGAGCAGCATGCTTCGGTTGGTGTTTGGTATGGAAACCTTGGATCAAATTGATCACCATAGTCGTGAAATAAAATTGAGTACTAATGTTGTGTGCAAAATTCGAGAATTACTAGACTGATAATTCGGCCGATGAGAAGACAGGTAAAATATTGAGTTGTGAGAAAAAAAGAGAGCAGATGAATGATTGTTTTGGGACAAAGAGGGAGATTTAGTGCGGAGAGCCAAAAGAATTTAGCGAGTGCAAAACCGGGCGGCGGTGTGATTCCCACCCACGAGAGCCACACGAGTGCTTTGCATTCTAGACCATAACAACATCAACAGCCTCATCCTCTGCACCTCCATTTCTCTTGAATTTTCGACCCAGATCGGTGTGTTTAATGTGATTCTCTGCCAATTAATACACTTTACTTGCTCGTCATCATCATCATCATAACTTGTACGATGCATGTGTAATTTAGCGAGACATTGTGAGTGAAAACCACATCACACGCCGATCAGAGATTCATGGAGGGAGGACTGAAGAGAGAGGCGTTGTTTTTTTTTTGTTTTTTTTTTTTTTTTTTTTTTTTTTTATTACCGTGAGAAAGAAATGGCTGGTGCAATGAGAATTGAGTTTGGCCATTGCTTCGTCCTTCATGCATAGAATGCATGGAGTGTAATTTTCCCTATCAACCTGCTATAATTAAGCGTAATTGGTTGTAACATACACAGCGACTTCGGGGTGCCATATATGCATTGCTTCACTTGGAATCATAGCTATATGTTACATTTTGCTAGCATGGAATAGTAATAAAAGGACATGCTTGCTCCGCTGAGATGATACAATGTAGTCTCCTTAACATTTTCTTTTAAAAATATGCTTATATTTTGAGTACATGTATAAAGAGAACCCACACACGTCCCTCAAAGAGCCTCAGCCCACCTTCAACGACCTCTCCCAGTTTTGTTCAAACAAACAATAACAGTAGATATTATCGTTTGTTCAAAAAACAAAAAAACAAACAAACAAACAATAACATTAGATGCGATCCGAAAGGGAAAAAAAATTCAATGACATTACTAGCTAGCTAGAAGCATTTATTTTGATTATAAATTAGAAACCATACATTTTCGGATTATAAATATAGCTTTCGACATTTCGCAATAAGAATGTAGCTAGCAGCTTGAGTTGAATGTTTCTTCAAACAAGCACATCAAATGAAATAAACAATTATTGACCCAAAAACTACCAAGCCTACATGGCACGCATACCGAATAACTAAGAACTAACTACGTCTTTTTTGTGATTGATGCAGGCGTGTCACCTAGCCACCGAGGTGAATTGGGTGAATAAAATGAATGTGGTGGTGATGTAGAATCGCGCTGCTGACTTCTAGACCGAGCGACTACGATCGACGAACACTCTCGATCTAGAGTTCTTAGAACCTGAAGACAAGATTGCTAATCTCGTTGTGAAGTTCAGGATCCTTTGCACCAGGTTCAACGGCTTCAACTATATTTGTGAAAATATAAATATGCTGGATCAGGTACAGGCTGTAACAGTAAAGATACTCAAGGGAAATGAGCGTTTGTTCGGCTAGATGAATGTCAAACTCTGAAGTGTACTTGGGAGTAACCAATCATATAACACCTCACTTCGCTAGGAAGTTGATGAAGTGACCTTTTTTGGCGATGGAATCAGAAGCTCTTCACCAACTGAGACTTGGATAGGTAACCAACAAGGATAAGAGAGTGTTGTTTAACCAAACTAAAGGTCTCCTAGGCCAGGCAGGTTTTACAGCCCCAGTATTCTTAATCAAATTGAAGGTGTTGCCAGTTGTTGACACGGTGATGTTTAACCAAACTGAATATATGTCAACTATGGGATGGGTCAATGATACGTGGAAAGAATGACCGAAATGCCCGATGCCCATGAAGCGTAGTCCGGCAAGCTCAGCTTAGGCCTATTAAGGATATTAATTATCTCCCAAGTAAAGAAACCCTAATTATGATATCTTAGGGATTAGGCAACTAATCAAGATTCTAGGAAGATTGGGTATCTTATCCTAGATTCCCTCTTAGATAGTCTCCTGATTTGATGAAGATTACTCTTCCTACAAGAACTATCAAGATCCCTATAAATACACGAGCATGGCTATTTATCGTGGGGACATGACATCTCTCTCTCAGACTTCTCTCTAAGTATAATATTCTCTACATCACACATATTCTATCTATGCCTAACAAAGGCCTTTACGCCGCCTCTACACGTAGACACGTCCATAGAGAACTCCTCTGCTTAATACCCCACCATAGGCTATTCGTCAAGGATGGTTCACCACATTCTTTCATAAAACGACACCCGTAGTTTAATTCTCCTTCCTGTAAATATGTAGGCAGTCATATTCGGATTCAACCACGCACCTCCCCCCCAATCAACCATATTCTCCCCTTGTCCGAGGTCATGGGCTACTTTGACTGGATTTCGCCTCCATCTGCAAATGTGCACGAATTTGGTTCCAACAATTGGTGGTTTCATTGAAAGTGAATTTGTATTCCCCCGACCAAATCACTTTATCGACATGTGAATCTACTTTGGAAAAAAAATGATCAAACAAAGGAATTGTAGTAATTTCAATTGGAGTGGATTTGTGAGTCTCCCAAAATAATTGTGTCAAAATTCCATAATTTAATTCCGAGCTGTTGGACCGTGGTGAAGAAAAGAAGGCCCAGCACGCAGCATTTTCAGATTGACATTTTTGGATGTTTTGGATATTTTGAAGATCAAGATGGCACATTTTGAGGAAGGTTCCTTCTGAGGATTTGTTGAGGATGTCTTAAGCTTTAAAAAGAGACCTTTATGGACCAGATCGAAGTTGATTTGATGGTAAAAATCTTATCCATGAGTGACAACAAAAACAAGGACGATGGTCACAATTACTTAATAAAGTATTGAAGAGTCACGAACCCCAACTCTATATGACATGAAGAAGAGTTTTATTAATTGCAAGGCCCGAATTTTCCAAAGTGAACACAAAAAGAGAGGGTTTGTAATACCTTTATTTATTTATTTTCTAATATCTTATTTATTTATTTATTTTGTTCTAATATCTTATTGCTTTGAAAAGTTTATATCACTTTACCATGAAACAAAATAGTACAATCTGACTATTTGTTATTGTTTTGCAAAAAGGGTACATGCTGATCGCAGATCCCCTCTTCTTTTGAGATCCCTAGTGTTGGACTTGTTGGTATATGGTCCAGCCCATGATGAATGTTCTAGATTATTCTAGTAAGCAAGCGAGGTGGCTGGAGCATGCTAGACAATTCTAGCATGTTATTAAGTTGATGGAAGAAGCTAGAAAGCACTAGTTTCCTTGGTTACAAATGGAAAGATCTAGAAGCTACAATTTTGTGGCTAGTCTAGAATTATCTAAGTTAGAGGTTGGTAGAATATTCTAGAAACTAGAAACTAGTTCTAGTTTGTAGAAGGAACTAGAAACTAATAGAATGTCAAGCCCTCACCTATAAATATGGGTGTAGTGCAACCAATCAAGAAACGAAATGAGTAGCAAAGGATCAAGTCCAAAGCTAGAGTTCCACTCCAAGAGTAAGAGTGAGAGTGTTCCACTACACATTGTGTGAGTGAAGTTTAGTGTGAGAGAAAGTGTTGTTATACTTTCTTGTATCCATCAAGCCTTGTCTTTGGCTTGGTAAGACTACTCTTGTTGTACTCATTATTTTCATATAGTGAAGATTGATCGTTCTTCCGTGGACGTAGGCATAAATTGCCGAACCACGTAAATTCTTGGTGTCTATTTTCTACTTTACTTTGTGCATTCTCTATCTTGTAGTACCGTCATTCCTAACAAGTGGTATCAGAGCCCGGTTGGCTGGTACTACCAGATGGAAGGAAGTGGCACTATGATCAAACTCACCAACTCCAATTGGGTAACATGGAAGCGAAGGATGAAGGACATTCTCTATTGCAAGGATCTGCATGAGCCAATTGAAAGAGATGCTGCTAAGCCCGAGAGCATGTCCGATGCCGAGTGGAAGAAGATGAATCGCAAGGCAATTGGCACAATTAGACAATAGGTGGACGATAGTGTTTTTCACCATGTGTCTAATGAAACCAATGCCCGTGAGTTTTGGACAAAGCTTGAGTCCTTGTTCGAGAAGAAGACCCCAGCTAAGAAAGCCTTCTTGATCAAAGAGCTCATCAATGTGAAATACAAGGATGGTTTAAGTGTAGCAGAACACTTGAACAATTTCCAGAATATCATCAACCAATTGGCTACTATGAACATGACGATTGAGGATGAGCTGTAAGCGCTCTTGTTACTTGGATCCTTGCCAGACAGTTGGGAGACCTTTGTGGTGAGTATAAATAACTATGCTTCTAATGGTGTTCTTACTCTTGATAATGTTAAAAATAGCATGCTCAATGAAGAAACGAGGAGAAAGACTTCTGGTACAGATAGCAGCCAAGTATTTGTCACAGAGAATCGCGGAATAAGCAAGAGTAGAGGGCCTAGAGGTCATGGCAGAAGTCCTAGCCGTTCCAAGTCAAGGTTCAGGGGTGCATGCCACCATTATGGCAAAGAAGGCCATATGAAGAAAAATTGTCGAGTTTGGAAGAGAGAGCAAATGGAAGGAAATAATCAGAAGAAATATGATACGGGCAATACCACTGCAGTCCTATGTGGTGATGTACCAGAAATATTGTCTGTTGGTGAATGTTTGCATATGGGTGATTCTGACAGAGACATTGAATGGATCTTTGACAATGGAGCTTCCTTCCATGCTACATCCAAATGGGAGTTCTTCAGCACATACAAAGAATGTGACTTTGGCATAGTGAAAATGGGGAATGAAAGTTATTCCAAAATTATTGGAATTGGTGATATTTGTCTAAGAACTAATCTCGGCTGCCAGTTGATGTTGAAAGATGTGAGACATATTCCTGATATACGTCTCAATCTGATATCCATCGGTACCCTTGATCGACAAGTTTATTATCACCATATTGGCGAAGGAAAATTGAAGCTTACTAAAGGCCTAATGGTGGTAGCAAGAGCACGACTTTGTTGTACGTTGTACCGGTCAAATGCCAAGGTTTTGAAAGGTGAGTTGAATGCTGTGGAGGACTCATCTTTAGAGTTGTGGCATAAAAAGCTAGGCCACATGAGCGAGAAAGGCCTACAAGTTCTGGCAAAGAAATCTCACATTCCATTTGCCAAAGGTACGTCGTTAAACTCTTGTGAGCACTGTTTATTCGGAAAACAAAGAAGAGTTAGTTTTTCTGTTCCATCTACCAAGAACGGAAATCTGTTAGATCTTGTTTATTCAGATGTGTGTGGTCCCATGGAAGTCGAGTCACTTGGAAGAAATAAATATTTTGTTACTTATTGATGATGCTTCACGAAGGGTCTGGGTGTTTTTGTTGCAATCCAAAGACCAGGTGTTTCAAACATTCCAGAAGTTCCATGCCATGGTGGAGAGGAAAACTGGAAAACCTCTCAAGTGCCTTCGTAGCGACAACGGCGGCAAGTACACATCTCACCAGTTTAGAGAGTATTGTGCGAAACATGGCATACGTCATGAGAAGATAATTCCTGGAACTCCACAACATAACGGTGTTGCTGAAAGAATGAACCGAACCATCATGGAGAAAGTCAGGTGCATGCTGAGGACTGCAAAGTTGTCTAAGCAGTTCTGGGGTGAAGTTGTAAAGACAGCCTGCTATATGATCAACCGATCTCCATCAGTACCATTGGGTCTTGATGTTCCAGAGACAGTATGGACTGGTAATGATGTGTCTCACTCTCATCTGAAGGTGTTTGGGTGTAAAGCTTTTGTGCATTACCCAAAGAGCAGAGATCGAAGTTAGACTACAAAGCTACACCGTGCATCTTTCTTGGTTATGGCTGTGAAGATTTTGGTTACAGATTATGGGACCCATACCAGAAGAAGTTTATAAGAAGAGTTGATCCATTAGCTTCAGATGAAGAAAGTCACGGTGACATCCCTGAAGCAACTACCAAAGAAATGCCTGCAGAACCAGATAATGCTGATCAGGGGGAGCCTGATCAAGATGAGCCAGACCATGAAATTGCTGATCAAGGGAAGCCTGAAGAGCAGATTCAAGGGGAACCCAATCAGGGGAAGCCTCCAACCCCACAAGAGAATGAAGATCAGGTCAAAAGATCCAGCAGAAGTCGAAGACCGTCTACCAAGTATTCTTCATCAGAGTATATCATGTTGACTAATTATGGAGAGCCCAAAACTTATAAGGAGGCCAGAGCTCATAACGACAATGACAGATGGATGAAGGCTGCTGGGATGGACTCCAGGTAACTTGGAGTCATGATCGGAATTCCTCCCTCATGGACTGGAGGGGGAGATTCTTGGTATATGGTGTAGCCCATGATGAATGTTCTAGATTATTCTAGTAAGCAAGTGAGGTGGCTGGAGCATGCTAGACAATTCTAGCATGTTATTAAGTTGATGGAAGAAGCTAGAAAGCACTAGTTTCCTTGGTTGCAAATGGAGAGATCTAGAAGCTACAATTTTGTGGCTAGTCTAGAATTATCTAAGTTAGAGGTTGGTAGAATATTCTAGAAACTAGAAACTAGTTCTAGTTTGTAGAAGGAACTAGAAACTAGTAGAATGCCAAGCCCTCACCTATAAATATGGGTGTAGTGCAACCAATCAAGAAACGAAGTGAGTAGCAAAGGATCAAGTCCAAAGCTAGAGTTCCACTCCAAGAGTGAGAGTGAGAGTGTTCCACTACACATTGTGTGAGTGAAGTTTAGTGTGAGAGAAAGTGTTGTTATACTTTCTTGTATCCATCAAGCCTTGTCTTTGGCTCGGTAAGACTACTCTTGTTGTACTCATTATTTTCATATAGTGAAGATTGATCGTTGTTTCGTGGACGTAGGCATAAATTGCCGAACCACTTAAATTCTTGGTGTCTATTTTCTACTTTACTTTGTGCATTCTCTATCTTGTAGTACCGTCATTCCTAACAGGACTAACTCAGTCCAACACCATTCTGGTGGAGCTAGTAATTCCGACAACGACACAACCTCTTTGATGAGCATGGCCAAGTCTAAAGACATGAAGAAGTACACTAGGGTCAAGTCACCCCTAAAAAAGATATAAAGTTCAACTCCGGAACTAAGTCTCAAGTTCTAGGTTCCGAACCCACATATGAACCATGATGGTTCTACTACGCGGTATCACGATCTACGACACGAAGAGTAAAAAGAAAGAGAGATGATAATCCCATGACTTAGGTACAAACGTACCCAAGCAAATCCGACAAGCATGGACCTAGTTCACAAGGAACTTCCAAGCCGAGAAGCGAAGGCAGTTTAGCCTCCGTGCAGGCCAACACTTCATCGAGAGTCCAACTCGTAGACCTCTCGTCTGAAGTCTACATGCAACTCAATTCAAGTACGTCAACACTCCAACTGGGGCAATGCAATCATGCCTAAAATCCATTATGCACACTCTAATAAAATCGACTTCCAGGATGAATTTATTCACAAGACCAATCAGAGACGAAAGCTAAGACGCCCAACTTGATTCCTATTCCTCAAGTCCTTCATTCCGTGAGGTTTCTTTTGTGAATTTTTTATTTTTGAAAATTCGTAATGGAAGAAGGGAAATTTAGATGATAAGAAAGCTTTGCCCTTTTTGCATTCTGCCTTTATATATATATGAGGCATTTAAAAAAATGGATCCTCACATTTTTTTTAAAAAAAGTTGGGGATTAGTTGTGGGGCCCACACCATCTCGAACTTCAACGATCCGAACCGTCTATTTTTTAAGTTGGAACTCATAAATCATCCTTACAAAATATTAGCCAGATTGGAATTATTGGAGACATCTAATTGAGTTTATAGAAATTGACGAACACTTTGTTCTATAAGAAACAATGAAATTTCATCATGATAATTAAATAGGCAAATGGTTTGAGATTAAATTGAATTTTTGCAAAGATGATCTGTGAATCGAGATTTACAAAATACATGGTTCGGATCGTTAAAATACACGGTTCGGATCGTTAAAATTTGACGTGAAGTGAATTCTATAACTAGTCATTCCCCACCCCCCCCCCCCCCCCCCCCCCCCAACACACACACACATATGTATACGTATACACACACATTCTTTTTTATATTTTTAGTTAGGGATTCTGCTTATAAGAGAGAGACTTATATAGAATATTTAGTTTACATTCTTCTCATTTTTTTTTTTTTTGGTCAAAAGGTAACTTTTACTCATACTAAATTCGAATAGAAACATTTACATCTTCACCTAGAATATTAAATAAAAACTCTGGGCCAAAAGCATCCCAACAGAAAGAACCTCTCTTCGAGGTAACATATAAAGCTACAGCATGAGCTGCGACATTTCCCTTCCGCTTGACAAACACAAACCTCACCCTTCCTACTTGAGACGCCAAAAAACCTATATCATGGATAAAGCATTCTAAAGTAGCATCGGTCACATACTCCCCATTAAGCATTCTAATTAAAACCTGAGAGTTAGACTCAATCTCCACATCATCAAAGCCGAACTCCCTACAAAATTTTAGAGCCGCACGAACCGCAGCGGCTTCAGCCATTGCCACATTGTTGAAGAATAAACCATCTTCCCCACCAGCCACGTGTAGTAGTTCAGCAAAGTCCCTCACTATCCATCCATAACGTCCTCGGAACTTCTTCCCACACCAAGCATCGTCCTAATTAACCTTGAGCACTTCATAATTAGGTCTCCTCCACCGAATAGGGATTCCAGCAAAGGAGTTACCATCCTCATCCTCACACATAATAGCAGCATGTTTGATAGAATTTTGGGAAGCTCTAAACTCCATAATCTGTTGCCGCACCAAAGTAACTCCTTCCATGGGATTAGCTGCCGCGCCTTTGAACAATGTCTCGTTTTGACACTTCCAGATTCTCCACATAATAAACACACATTCCTGTAAGATCAACTCTTTTCTCTCTTCGTCGCGGAATCGATTGCATAAGCCGTGCCAAATCTCACTAAAATCTTTCCCCGTGGAAGGCTCCATGTCCAGTTGCAAAGAGCAGTTATACCACATTACCTTGCTGAACTCGCATTCAAAGAAAAGATGTTGCTCCGTCTCCCTAGCACCACCACACAAAGCACAAGAAGTATCCACTCTCATTCTTCGTCGGATAAGATTTACACACACTGCCAATGAGGTGTTGCAGCACTGTCAAATGAAGAACTTCATTTTATTTGGGACTACCAACCTCCAAACATCCTGCCAGCGTCAGTCCACCTCATCTCGCCGACTACTCCCCCCCCGTCCCTTTCCGCCCATATTCCCCATTTTCCTGCATTTCCATAGTGACACCACACCCCGTCTAAACAGTGTAATCCCCGTTATTGGTATGATGCCATATGACTCTATCCTTGCACCCCGCCAAACTTGTTAGTAAGCCAAGAATAATATTGCTCTCCTCCTCCTCAAAACATCTCCGAATCAATTCTGTCTTCTAGGAAACCGTCTCTGTATCAATCAGTTCCCTTACCATCATCGGCATTTCATAATGCTTCGATCGAACTCGAAATGTATGAAGCCTTGGGAGCCAAGAGTCTTGGCAAACGCGAATACAACAACCATCATCAACCCTCCATCTCCTTCCTCTTTCCAAAATCCTTCTTCCCTGAATGATGCCCTTCCACCCCCAAGAAGACCTTTTGCCCACCTTAGCCTCCATAAACGATCGGTCAGGGAAGTATTTTTCTTTAAGAATCTGGCCTAGCAACATATGGGGGTTATGCAGAAGCCTCCATCCAATCTTCGCTAGATAGGCCAGATTAAAAGATAATAGATCCCTAAACCTCACCCCTCCCAACTTCTTCCTTCTTTTCAATTTCTCCCAGCTAATCAAATGCATTCCGTTCTTATCCTTACTTCCCAGCCACCAAAATTTTGCAATAGCATACTCCATTTCCTTACAAAGGCTTACAGGAAGTTTAAAGCAAGACATTGCAAAATTTGGTAAAGCCATGGCAATAGCTTTAATTAGAACCTATTTTCCCGCCGGACACAGAAACTCTTCCGCCCATCCATTAATTCTCCCATCTAGAACCTCGCGAACCCCTTCAAACACCGCCTTCTTTGATGAGCCAAAGTCAGCACTTTAGCCCCAAGTACTTGCCAACAAAATTAGTGCAGGAAGCAAGCTTCCTTCTCTGTCGCTGCGAACAGTGAGCTCCAACATAATGGAACTCTTTTCTCTATTAATGACTTGACTGGAGGCCTCTGGGTAACATTGCAAATCATCCAAAATCTCCCTAACCTCAACTTTTGTTGCCTTACAGAAAATGATAGCATCATCTGCAAAAAATAAGTGGGAAATTTGCGTCCCACCAGGAACCACCCGCATCCCATGTAGAGAACCTCGCTCCTCCCTACTTCGTAACACTGCTGAGAAGCCCTCGGCAAAAATTAGGAACATAAATTGTGACATAGGATCTCCTTGTCGTAGCCCTCTCTTCGGCTGTATAAACCCAGTGGAAGAGCCATTAATAAGCACACTATAAGTCACCGTAGTGATACATGCCTCGATTCTACTACAAAACTCATGTGGAAAGCCCAAGGCTTTCATCATTTCCAATAAAAAGCTCCATTTGACACGGTTGTAGGCTTTTGCCATGTCCAGCTTCATTGTGACACAATCCTCATCCCCATCATTTTGTTGATTTAGAGAATGGAGAATCTCGTGCACAAGAAAAATGTTATCCTGGATTTATCGACCCGCCATAAAGGCCGATTGGTTTGCACTAATAAAAAATGGGAGCACCATCTTCATGCGATTAGTAAGTAGTTTAGCTATCACCTTATACACAACATTGCACAAAGAAATCAGTGGTAACTAAGACAGATTCCTTAGGCTAGGAACTTTGGGAATAAGAACCAGACGTGTATGGTTTAGTTTCCTTAGCAGGTTCCCCGAAGCCCAAAAAGCCTTTACCATATCCACAATATCGCGGCTAACCACATCCCAGAATTCATGATAGAAACTTCCCGTAAATCCATCAGGCCCAGGTGATTTATCAACCGGAATCTCTGGAACATAGTTTGTCGCACCTCTTCATCCATTATCGGTTGCATCAGTCTTCGCGCGTTCTTCGGTAAAAGTTGGGCCTCCACACAATCCATGATTTCTTGAATTCTTCTCAGTCTGCAGGTACGGAAGAGATTCTGGAAATAATTCACAGCAATGCCATCCACCTTGCTAAGCTCAGTAAACCAAAACCCCTGCTTATCCTCCAAGCCCATAATTTTATTACATCGACGCCATTTCGCCGTTTGTGCATGAAAATATTTTGTATTCTTATCCCCCTCTTGAATCCATTGATTCCTGAACTTGAGCTTCCAATACCTTTCTTCCTCACGAAGCAAAAATTTTAACTCGCCCTCATTGCTTCGAACCTTTCTTCCACTTATATGTGTCTCTTGGTTCTTTTTTCAGTGCCTCAATACGAACCTTCGAATTCCGCCCATTAGATCTTCTCCAGCTTTGCAGCCCTCGATGGACCCACTTCAACTTCTCCACCACCTGGAAGGCTCGGGATCCCACAAAACCATGTCTCCAGTTTGTCTCCACAATGTCGTGGCATTTCTTCTCACTATTCCACTGAGGATCATATATAAATCGTCTCCTCCGTTTTAAAGGAATAATGTCAGTATCCAAAATGAGCATAGCATGATCGGATCCTTCCAGTACTTCGTGCAGGACCTTAGCCTCCGGGTATGCCGATACCCATCCCTCCGAAGCCAATCCCCGATCCAACCTTTGTTGGATAGGACCTTCATCCCTTCGATTCCTCCAGGTAAAAGGATAACTCGTGAACCCCAAATTGAACAGCTCATTGCCAACCACAAACTCACAAAAATCTCTCCGACTTGCCACAGATTTATAATTCCCCTTCCTTCTTCGAGTCGTCAATGATGTCATTAGAATCACCAATGACCAAACATGTCTCACCCGCTACCCCCAACCGTTGGGATAAAACTCACCATTGATCCTTCGTCTTCTTGTCATCAGTACTCGCATAGACCGCAAACAACTTCCAATGCTCATTTTTTGGGTAAATTACATAAAACTACCTCAACTATTGGTGCCACGACACTTTCATACCTCACCTTTTAAAATTGACAATGTCATACCTCATCTTACGAATTTATTCCAATGTCAGACCTCCGTCAGTTTTTCTATTAATTTATCTGTTAAATGTTGACGTGGCTAGAGACGGGGGCCACTCACTAATCCACCTCTACAATCCTTCCCCACCCATCCCCCTAACCTACCTTCACCACCCTCTCTCTCCTTTCTCTCTCTCGCCTCTCTTTTCTCTCTCCCTGCAACCTCCATCCCTAAAGTCTAAAAACCCAGAAACCCTTCCCACCTGTCCCCCTCCAACCTTCCTCCACCACCCACCATCTCTTTCTCCTCTCACTCTCTCGCCTCTCTTCTCTTTCTCTGGGCAACATGCATTCCCAAAATCCCAAAACTCATTACAAATCTCAAAACCCAAAATCTCATCAAACCTCCCAAATCTCAAGAAAGCGGCCCTGTTCAACTTCGACCTCACCCTTCCTATCCAGATGGTGCAAGGATTAGAGAGAGATAAAGTTTCTCTGATTTGGGACTAGGGATTAGAGAGAGAGAAGAAGTTTCTCTGATTTGGGGGTGGGCTCGGGTGGGGAGAAAGGGTGTGTCTGATATGGGAATGGGCTCGGGTGGGGAAGACGAATTATTTTTTTTTTTTTGGTACATGAACAGGGACCAACTCGAGGAGCTGTGGGTGAAGTCATCGTCAGCCTCCTTGGCATCAAAGAGGGTGGGTGGTGGAGGAAGGTTGGGGGAGTAGGGGACGGGTGGGAAGGGTTTCTAAGTTTTGGGATTTTAGGGATGCAGGTTGCAGGGAGAAAGAGGCGAGAGAGAGAGGGTGGTGGAGGTAGGTTGGGGGGGATGGGTGGGGAAGGATTTGTAGAGGTGGAAGTTCGCCGGATCTCCACACCAGAAGCTGAGTTAGAGTTCGAGAGAGCTCAATCCCTCGGCATTAATGGCAAAGTACACGGGGTACCTCGATGCAACGTGCAACACCACAGCTGAGTTCCCTATGTCCCAAAAGTTCAACGTTCAGACTTTTTGAAGTTGGTTTGGTTGAAGTAGAGAGGAAATAAGGTGGTTTACTTCTCAGAGCTTAGAGAGATAGAGAGAGAGTCGGGAGCTTAGAGAAAGAGAAAGGTTGCAGAAAATGAAAGAAGAGAAAGAGAGTTCAGGAGTGTTCACTGGGGAAAAGGAAAAGAAGAAAGAAAAGGGGAAGAAAAGAGAATGGGCTTGATTACAACACAACATAGTGGGTCCCACACTTGTCCCACTATTTTATATAAAAAAATAATTTATTTTTAATTTTTGAATATTTAATTATTAAAAATATATTTAATTATATTTTAATCCAGTTGGATTAGTGAGTGGCCTCCACCTCTAGCCACGTCAGCACTTAACCAATAAATTAACAGAAAAACTGACGGAGGTCTGACATTGGAACAAATTCATAAGATAAGGTATGACATTGTCAATTTTAAAAGATGAAGTATGAAAGTGTCGTGACACCAATAGTTGAGGTAGTATTTTGTCATTTACTCACATTTTTTTGTTTATCACAAATACCCACCTCAATGAAAAAATCTGAACATATAACAAGCATCACATGATTATAGTTTCTCCAAAAGATACACATACCTCATGCGATTCCCCTTGGTTCAAAAGCATGCATGAAATCCATCCCAAGCCATTTCTTCAGAAAAACATAGCGATTACTTCGATTTTTAGTTTCAAGGAGAATCACTATGTCGGGGGTGTAGAGCTTATTTTGCTCCATCAGATCGTCAACCGTCAGGTCACCCCCAATACCCTGACAATTCCAGCAGATTATTTTCATGGAGACTTGGGAAACCCATCACGGCTGGTCTTCTCTGCCTCAGAAAAAATAATCATTCTTGGTCGAATGCTTTTTGGTTCACAACATTCCCCTGGTGTCGTATACTCCACTTCATGAAACTGTCTTTTTTTTCCTTTTTTTTCTTTCATCATCGCTTCTATGATTTGTGCCAGCTTAAAAGGATCATCGTCCATAACCCCTTTTTCTTCAACCACATCCCCTCCCGCCCCCTGCAGATCCAGACTCCCCACCAAGGCCTCTACGCCTCCATCAATGCCATTTGCAATTTGCAGTTCAATATTTAAATCAATTCCGATGCCAGTTTCCTGTGACACACAAACCTCATTTGGGCAATCGTCCTTTTCAGGAATTTCTTTCAAGACAATATGCTTTGCTCCATCAGCAACCACACCCCCTGGTCCAATTAGTCTCGTATCAAAAGCAGGCTCTCTAGCCCTTCTTACTTTCTGTTCTTCCTTTCTTTGGCAACGAATTTTTCCTGTAAGAGTATTACCCCCAATCCCTCTTGGGTTCGAGGAACTTTGCGGTTTACTTGGTGAAAAAGCCGTATCAAACACTTCGTCATCCACCCTGGCTGCACTTTCATCCCCGCTAAGTAAACCCCTGATAGGAGCATATTTATGCGACTTAGTTAGTTTGTTTCCGTGCATTTACGTTGTTAGTTCTTAGTTATTTTAGTGTTTTAAGCTATTTTCTTAGTTGTTAGTTCTTAGTTTGTTTCCATCCAGAACGATCCCTACTTGCATCTTTACTAAAATTGTCAACAAGAGGGTTTAATTTGTGTGCTGTTTTACTTCGCATCAAATTTTTGGCGCCGTTGCTGGGGATTAGCAACTTTGCTAATCCCTTGTTTCTTTTTCGTGTGTTTTTGTTTCAGTTTCTGACTTTGTTTTGTTTCTTGTTTTTAGGTACTAGTTTATGACTCGAAGTTCTCAAACTGTTCGTAAGAATATCTTGGACTTTGACGATGATTTTGAGAGGACTTTGAGAAGGCAGAGAAACCAGCAAGAATCTAATCCACCCAGCCCTGAACTTGAGCTTGAAAAACAAGTGATAGAAGAGGAAGAAGAGCCCACGGCTCAAGTGTTGGAGGAAGCACTAACCATGGCAGCGGACAATCGAACAATCAATGAGCTTTCTGCTTCAGGATTGGACAATGCCGCACCCATATGCATCCAATACCCCCACGGCGGCTCACGACAAGACCGATGAGTTCAAATTAAAGTGTAGCTTGCTGCACCACATTCCCAAATTCCATGGGCTGTCCATGGAAGATCCAAATAAGCATCTAAAAGAGTTCGAAGTGGTGTGTTCAAGCATGACTCCAATCAATGTCGATGGCAACATTTTGAAGATGAAGGCCTTTCCCTTCTTTCTTCTAGAGAATACTAAGGATTGGTTATATGAATTGGCCTCTAGAACCATCACTTCTTGGGAGAGCATGAAGAAGGCATTCTTAGAGAAGTTATTCCCCACTTCAAGAGTCATTCTTGTGAGGAAAAAGATTAGCGAAATCCAGCAAAGCCAAGGCGAGTCCTTTCCAGCATATTATGAGCATTTCAATAGCCTTGTTGCATCATGTCCTCAACACCAAACGAAAGAAGAGCTTCTACTTCAATACTTCTATGAAGGCCTTCTTCCAATTGAAAGGCAAATGCTTTAGCGGGAGGTGCGTTGGTGGAAAAAACACATATGGCAGCAAAGACACTAATTGCAAACCGTGCATTGAATGTACAACAATATGAAGGCATTGGGCAAAAGGACACCCCACGGCAGCAACTGAATAAGGTAAGTTCCACATCTAACATTCAATCTCAATTAGCTAATCTTACTTCTATTGTGTCTCAAATGGCCGAAGGGATGAGGATGCAAGGACCAAGTGTGTGTGGTGTGTGTTCTATCCAATGACATTCCTCTGAGAAGTGCCCTCAATTGATTGAGAATGGTGGATGGGAAAGCGCCAATGCAATTGGATTTCAAGGCCAAAACCAGCCAAGGAACGATCCATACTCTAATACCTACAATCCAGGTTGGAAAGACCACCCAAATTTCAAGTGGAGGGAGCCCCAACAACCCCCACAACAAGGAGGCTTTAGGCAGCAACCCCCGGGCTTCTACACAAAGCCATACGCACCAACACAAGCCCCATAACAATCTGCCCAAAACAGTTCAGGTACTTCTTTGGATAATGACACACTTATTAAGTTACTCACCAATTTGTCTCAGGGGCAAGAAAATCAAACCAAAGCAATGCAAAACCAAGACAAAAAGGTGGATCACTTGGAAAAGTAAATTGGGCAGATAGCGGAGTTTGTAGGACAATTTCGAGAACAAGGCAAACTACCAAGCTCAACCGTTGTCAACCCCAAGGGAGGATTCGAATCTGCAAAAGCAATCATATTGCGAAGTGGAAAACAAGTTGGAACAGACCCACAACCCTCCAAATCACATTCCCAAGAGGACGAAAAGTTGCTGATTGAGGAGAAGGTGCAAGACAAGGCCACGGCAAGGAAGGAAACAACCTTACCGCAACCTCCTACACTCCCTAATCCATCCAATCCGTCCACCCCAGGTAAGAAAGGTTCAAATTCGATGATTTCTAACGTTATTCCTCCAAATGTACCCTTTCCTCGCAGATTTATGCGATCAAAGAAGGAGGAGGCTGAAAATGACATTCTGGAAACGTTTAGAAAAGTACAAGTCAATATACCACTCCTTGATGCAATCAAGCAAGTTCCAAGGTATGCCAAGTTTTTAAAAGAACTTTGCATAACTAGGAAGAAAATTTTGAACAAGGAGGTGGTAAAGGTAAGTGAAAACGTGTCAGCTGTGTTGCAACGTAAATTGCCCCCTAAATGCAAAGATCCGGGTAGTTTCACAATTCCTTGTGTTATTGGCAATACTCGGTTTGAACATGTCATGTTAGACTTAGGTGCATCTATTAATGTCATGCCTTATTCAATTTATGCATCTATGAACTTTAAAGAACTGAAACATGATGGTGTGATCATTCAATTGGCCGATCGTTCTAACGCCTATCCAAAAGGAGTTTTGGAAGATGTTTTAGTACAGGTCAATCACTTAATCTTTCCAGCGGACTTTTATGTGCTTGAAATGGAAGACTCGGACTGCTCTCCTTCATTGCAAATCCTCATTGGAAGGCCATTCATGAAAACAGCCCGCACCAAGATTGATGTGTTCAAAGGAACCTTGACAATGGAATTTGATGGGGAAGTTATTAATTTCAATCTTTCTGAATCTATCAAGTATCCTAGTGATGATCACTCTTGTTTTTCTATTGATATTATTAATTCATTGGCGCAGGAACATCTTGAACAATTGAATGAAAATGCACTTGAAATGGTCATTACACAAGGAATGGGCCTAAAAAACAATGGAGCAGTAACTATGCATACCCACGGCATTCATGAAGCAACCCTTACCGTGCACCCTAATGAAGAAGTAATTGAGATGGTGGCTGCCCTAGAGTCATCGCCACAACAAAATGGTAAGTTTTTGCTCCCAATTTCAAGTTCAGTTTCGACTAATAAAATGTTACCTTCAGTTGTGCAGCCACCTTCCCTTGAACTTAAACCATTACCAAGCCATTTGAAGTATGTTTTCTTGGGAGAACAAGAGACTTTGCCCGTCATAGTGTCTTACACATTCATGACACAAGAGGAGGACAGATTGGTGAATGTGTTAAAGGAGTACAAAACAGCAATTGGGTGGACATTGGCCGACATCAAGGGTATAAGTCCTACCACATGCATACATCATATACTCTTGGAGGAATGAACTAAACCATCACGTGAAGCTCAACGCCGACTCAACCCTCCAATGATGGAAGTCGTGAAGAATGAGATCATCAAGCTAATTGATTGTGGAGTGATCTATCCCATCTCAGATAGCCGTTGGGTTTCACCTACCCAAGTGGTTCCAAAGAAATCTAGAGTCACTGTGGTGAAGAATGAAGAGAATGAACTTGTGCCTACACGTATTCAAACCGGTTGGAGAGTTTGTATTGATTATAGGAAGCTCAACGCCACCACAAGGAAGGATCACTTCCCTTTGCCATTCATTGATCAAATGCTTGAAAGGTTAGCTGGTTATGCATTTTATTGTTTTCTTGATGGATATTCAAGTTATAATCAGATTGTAATAGCCCCGAAGGATCAAGAAAATACTACTTTCACGTGCCCCTTTGGTACTTTTGCTTATCGTCGCATGCCATTCGGGTTATGCAATGCACCTACCACATTCCAAAGATGCATGGTAAGTATTTTCTCCGATTATGTTGAAAAGATCATTGAAGTCTTTATGGATGATTTTAGCGTGTTTGGTGATTTGTTTGATGATTGCTTGGCTAATCTGACTTTAATCTTGAAAAGATGTATTGAAACTAACCTTGTGTTAAATTGGGAGAAATGTCATTTCATGGTTAAACAAGGTATAGTTTTGGGTCACATAGTCTCTGAACGTGGAATTGAGGTGGATAAATCGAAAATAGATCTTGTACGTCACTTACCCTCTCCAACTTCGGTTAGAGAGGTTCGTTCTTTTCTTGGGCATGTAGGTTTCTATAGACGATTTATCAAGGATTTTTCAAAGATTGCACAGCCCCTTTGCTGTCTCCTCAAAAAAGAAGTGACATTTGAGTTCAACGAGGAATGTGAGAAGGCTTTCAAACATCTCAAGGACATGCTTACTTTGGCCCCCATTATCATTCCACCAGATTGGAGCCTTCATTTTGAACTAATGTGTGATGCATCAGATTATGCAACTGGAGCTGTTTTAGGCCAAAGGAAGAACAAGCAGCCACATGTCATCTATTATGCTTCCTGAATTCCTGAACCTTGAATGATGCTCAATTGAATTACTCCACCACTGAAAAAGAACTTCTTGCTGTTGTCTTTGCATTAGATAAGTTTCATTCTTATTTAATTGGCACTAAAGTCATTGTTTACACTGATCATGCAGCTTTGAAGTACTTACTCACAAAGAAGGAAGCCAAGCCAAGACTCATTCGCTGGATGCTTTTACTTCAAGAGTTCGATATTGAAATTAGGGACAAGAAAGGGAGTGAAAACACGGTGGCTGACCACCTAAGCCTATTAGTACATGAAGAAGAGTCCATTCCCATTCCATAAACGTTTCCCGATGAGCAGCTACTGTCCATTGAGGTAAGTGAGCCTTGGTATGCTGATTTGGTGAATTATTTGGTGTCTAAACAAGTTCCAAGCAACCTAAACAAGCACCAATATGATAAACTTAAAAAGGATGCATGTTTTTATGTGTGGGATGACCCATATTTGTGGAAATATTGCCCTGATCAGATTGTACGTATGTGTGTGCATGATTCTGAGTTTAATTCAATTTTAAGCTTCTGCCATACATATGCATGTGGTGGTCATTTTGGCACTCAAAGGACAGCACGTAAGGTTTTAGAATATGGATTTTATTGGCCTACTATCTTTAAAGATGCTAGAACTTTTTGCATAACATGTGATCGTTGCCAAAGAACAGGAAATATAGGTGCAAGAGACCAAATGCAGCAAACTACCATATTCAATGTCGAAATTTTTGATGTTTGGGGCATTGATTTCATGGGTCCTTTTCCTTCTTCTTATGGTTTCACTTATATTTTGCTTGCGGTTGATTATGTATCGAAATGGATGGAAGCAAAAGCCACCCGTACTAATGACTCCTAACCTTATTAGGACACTAAATAAGAACTTCTAGAAGTCCCGAGGACCTTGCCGCACCTTTTCCTTGTTTCATCTTCCTTGCCGTGCAAATGAGAGTCTTTCTTTCCTATTTTCTGCCATAAAACACTTTCCCTTTCTTTTAAGTCACATTCCCCTTTCCTAAAGGCTTAGCCGCACCACCCTTACCCTTTTTCTCTAAGATTCTAATTTAATTTCCCTTTTTCTAGTAGAATTAATTTCTGTTAACCAAATCAAGTAGGGTTTCGATTTCCAAAAACCTTTAAAATTAAAGCCTTTGTCACAGCTTAGGAGGGCATTCATACATCCAGCCACAATCATTCATCATCATTCACTCCCAAAAACATTAAAACACTCTTTGCCGCACCATATACCTATCCTAACCATAACCATACCTTCTCCTATCCATTCTTCCATACATTCCACCACTCAAACCATCAACCATACCTTGTGCCGCAACAAATGAAGGGAAAGAAAGTTCTTGGACGTGCTTGCTGTTCAATTTGGATCGCTGGAGCGTTTAGGTGTTTTCTTTCTTTTGTTTTCAATGTATAAATCTGTTTACCTCTGTTTTGCGATTATGAGGAACTAAACCCCTCTTCGCTAGGGGGGAATTCGAAACCATGATTATACTTGCAATATGATTTGATTAATTCCAGTTGTGATTTCATAACGTGTGAATGCAATTTGCTTAACTGTTTTATTCAAAACTTATTCTTGAATGTTGATTAAGGATGCATGCTTAGTTTACATGCATGAATCTGGTGCTAGAATATAAGGGAGTTTCACATAATCGTTACTAACTTATATTCACAAGTAGTGAAGGTCGCTGGTCACGATCACGTTAAGTTAAATTCTTGGCATAAGTATCATGATGTCATAGTCACAAATGCTTTGTCAATGCTTATAATTTTCATAAAGTTTAATGATCTTTGATTGTATCTCTATTATGATGTGCATGTAGGGGACTATTGAAGAATAATTTGGGTTGAGGATGCATATTCCATCAAATTCAATGGCTTAAGGAAAATCTGAGGGTTAATTAGTGATGGCACGGTTAATCTGGGGCATTGTTATTCATGGTTTATCGAAAAAGCAACTGGAGATCAATTTGTATGCAAGTGTGTCATGTGTGGAGAATGACCCTCTAGCTAGCCCATCATCCATTCAAAACACCAATTTCATGCCTAAATCTGTCTTAGTCTTTAGTTTACTTGTTTTGTTTTAAATTCGTCCAAAACCCAATCCCCTTTACTTTTGTGTGTCAAACTAGTTAGAATCTGCTCAACTTTGTGTTTTTAAGTGTTTTGAATCTTCATAGTTCCAAATTCGTGCAATTTTATCCCTATAGTCTGTTTTGAGTCTTTTAGCTTGTTTTAAGCTGTTTTGAGTCAATTTAGTGGTTTTGAGTCACTAGAGTCTAGTTTTGCATTCTTTGAGTCTAGTTTAGTGTTTTAAACTTAGTTTTACGTTTTCAAGTCAGTTTCAAGTGTTTTAGCAATCCCTCCTAATCCCTGGTCCAGAACGATCCCTACTTGCATCTTTACTACAATTGTCAACAAGAGGGTTTAATTTGTGTGCTGTTTTACTTCGCATCAACCCCAATCTCCAAGCTGTGCCAAGTCCCCTGTTCCTTAATCCATCGAGGAACGAGTGCTTTTCCGGATCCCATCCCAGTCATCACTCCACTCTTCCCTCCATCTCCCTACGTTTTTTCTTTCACCATTAAACCCTACTGAGAGCTTGCTTCGTGAGCTAGATCCCAAAGGTTTTCCTCGAAGGTCAGTTTTTGCTTCTAACCCATGAAATGCAAGAGCATCATCCAAATCCCCCAAACCATCTCCTTCTGTTCTTCCAACATTCTGAAGATCCTTGCAAACTCATGTTGAATGTCCCAGCATCCCACAAATGAGGCAGTATTTTGGTAAGAACCTACATTCTGATCGTTCTTAAAGGTCCATGGTTGATCCTTGCAAACTCGGTTATGTCTACTCCCCGTTTGATCAGCCACCAACACCTGATTGTTCTTGAAGGTCCATGGCTGATCCGCATCCACCACCCTTTGTAGATCTCGCTGCCTAACAAAGCATGCCAAGAACCTATATTCTCCAATATCTCAGACGGAAACACCCTATTGCCCCTTCTAGATGTTGGTTTTGTGGCTCAATTAATTTAGGCCTTTGTCATTTGTAAGCCCAGCAGCCCATTTTAAAAGGCCTTGCTTTTTTTGTCCATCTGAATAGCCACAAGAGTGGCTAGGGTTTTCTATAAGGCAGTAGCAGCTGCCATTTGTTTTAGAGGAGTAGCAGAAAAGCAGCGGCAGCAGATGAGAGAAACTAGGGAGAGCATTCGGCTCTCCCATTGGAATAAGAGCTGCTGCTTCCTCCGTTGTTAGTAATCACTTAATCAAAGATGTTGGTGCTACGTTGTGTAGCTTTTGGGATAAAAGGGATTTTAATATGTGTTTCTTTTTCTCCAATTGTTCTTTGTTTAAGTGAGAGCTACTGTGTGTTTCTAAGACTACTACATGGAAAAGAGTTTGATGATGAGCAAGTGAATGTTTGAGGTTGTAAAGCAAGTCTGTGGGATTTGTCTCTCTGAGGAAGATAAAAGAAGAGTGAGGGGAACACTAGATTGCTGCACTCATTATTTTTTGTTTTGCTTGCATCATGGAATGGGAAAAGTGGAAAACAGATATTTGAGAGAAATGGAGCTGTCTGTTGACAGCTCCAATTTGTGGTGCAGAGGTCCTTTTGGAACTTGTTTCGGAGCTTCGACAAGCTCTAGATCATGTTGATTATGTTCCTCCAGGCCACTATCATTGTTGCTTTGGAAGAGAGGGAGTTTCCATGGCAGGCATTGGAGGAGAGTGAAGTGCAGGTCACGGCTTTGACTCTGTTTTTCACTTGGGCTGGTTTTAGGTTTCTTTGCAGTCGCTGCTTGTATTGTAAGGAAATTAAGCTCGGGGTGGTTCTTTTGGAATTGGTGACTGGACAGAAGCCACTTGAAATCAGGCCAATTTGTTGAGTTCTGCAAGGTCTATTTTGGATACACCACGTGCATTACAGAACATTTGTGTGGAACCCTCTTGTAGAAGGCAAGTTATATGCTTTCTAACTTTGTTTGGTCTATGGATATTTGGTTGGATTTGTTTGCCACTGCTATTTGGTTTGTTGGTCTCCATCATCTGCAATTAGCTTTCTTGGTCTCCATCATCTGCAATTAGCTTTCTTGAAGACTCCAGTTGAGGTATGGTTTTGGATCTCCTGCTGATTATTTGAATTTGAAATATTTGGTTGTCCTGTTGTGCTCATGTGATGATGGTAAACTTGAGTGAAGGGCACAATATTGGTATTCCTAGGGTATGAATTTGGGTGAAAGGTTTTGTATGTGATATGTTAGACCTTGTCGCCAAATTTGTAATCAATTTTGACTTGGAGAATGTGCTATGCTATATGAATGAGTTTATTGGTGCAGTTTCAGACCATGGTGTTTGTGAGTAGGTGGAGTTCATTGCGTGTCCAATCTTGTTATGGTGTGCTTGATCTTTGGTTGGTGATATTGAAGAATTCCAGTTCTTCATTTGAATCACTTTTGTTTTGATCAAGCACCTATGGTGTGCAAATTTATAGAAGATGGCAGAGAAATGTTCTACTTTTGTTGGCTTTGGTACAATTTGAGTCGAGGTGGAGATTATTATAAGCACCGAGAGGTTAGGGAATTTGATTTAGCTTCCGTTGTCTCTAGTTCGTTCTTTGGGTGCTTATGGTGATTGTTGATTCGACTCTTTGTGATATTATGTGAATTTGCCAAGGTGGAGATTGTTGGTTTTGTGGCTCAGTTAATTTAGGTCTTTGTCATTTGTAAGCCTAGCAGCCCATTTAAAGGGCCTTGCCTTTTTTGTCCATCTGAATAGCCACGGGAGTGGTTAGGGTTTTCTATAAGGCAGCAGCAGCTGCCATTTGTTTTAAAGGAGTAGCAGAAAAGCAGCGGCAGCAGATGAGAGAAACCAGGGAGAGCATTCAGCTCTCCCATTGGAATAAGAGTTGATGCTTCCTCCGTTGTTAGTAATCACTTAATCAAAGATGTTGGTGCTACGTTGTGTAGCTTTTGGGAGAGAAGGGATTTTAATATGTGTTTCTTCTTCTCCAATTGTTCTTTGTATAAGTGAGAGCTATTGGATGTACGTGGGATTTGGGATTCGAGAGTTCAACTCTATTTGTAATCTCCATATTGATATTAGTGGAATTTCCTCACCGTTTCTGGACTTAGGCTTACGCCGAACCAGTATAAATCTCTGTGTCATTTGGATTATTTGTCTTGTCATATTTTGCTGTATTAGCTTATTGGTTTCATATTTAACGCTTCCGCACAACACTAGAGCGACGAGAAGCAGTCGATAAATGCATCACCACACTTCCCTGGATGTTAGTACTTCCGCAACCAGGGTATACTGAAAACCTAACAAAACTCCTTCAACAGTCTTCCTGTCGATTTTGATCCCCCCACGCTCCTTATCAGACAGCCTCAGTCTAGATCCAAACCTTGACCCCAGCTCCTCTAGATCTCGCTGTTCGTCTTCCGTTGCCATGACAAGATCTATCTTCCTTTTTTCCAGTATGTTCCCCTCACAACACCCACCGTGCTCTCACGGTGCACTCCCCGCAACACCACGTAGATCTCCTCACCGCCGCGCTCGATCAGAGGAAAAATCCTTCGCACCCCCCTTGTTCTCGCAGGTACACGAAGGCCAGACCGACCCACAGACCCAGTCACAACTCCAATCGTCACTCGCCGACAACTGTAGGTCTCACCTGCCTAAGGTACTCCGATCACCGATTCCGGAGCGGCTGGCATCCTCCTTTTGAGAAACGCGCATGCGCACCGAAAAACCCTCCTTTCGAGGGACGACCATAAAAGGATTTTCCTCTTCTCTTCGTTTACATTCTTCTCATTGCATTGCAGTAGAATTTTTTATTTACAATTTTAAAAGATATAAAATAAAATAAAAACATAACTGTTCATCTAAACACTTGCATCTCCGGATGAGATGCTCTTAAAAAGCACGCAAGAAAATGAGAGGGGGACCCAATGGCAATGGCAGAGACGGAGAGAAGGGACAACTGTTAGCCTCAAATCGTCCACCAACTGCCAAATCTCGACCGTCAAAAATACCCACATGGTCCCGTCCATCGTGTTGGTCGAACATAACAATTATCTCCTCGTTTTTCTAGGTGAGTAATCAAACCTAAAACAAACAAGAAAAATGCTCAAATAAAATTCCCAACGAGAAGAGCAGCAAGAACAAGTCTCCTCTCTCTCTCTCTCTCTCTCTCTCTCTCTCTCTCTCGTTCCTCTCTCTAAGCTGCTGTTGTTGTTGTTCTGCTTCTGAATACTTCGTGTTTTGATGGAGAAGGAGAATATTTATGGTTTAGATGATGATCATGTGGGGAAGAAGATGAAGGGTAGTGATGGGGGTTTGGAAGGATTTGCTTTGGTTTCTTCCACAAGGATTGATTGGAAACCCAGAAGGAGATCACTAATAGGTACTACTTTTATTAATTAATTATTTAATTAATTGTTGTTCATGGAGAATTTAAGCTTGGTTTTTGTGATGCTTGCAAGATTTAACTTGCTTAATTTCTACTTACCACAATTGATCAGTTCAGTTGAGCTCATTCAATCATTCTTTTAGTTGTAAACTTGCTATGAATCCTAACATGATCCGAAAGATTAAAGCCAAAACGCTTGTTAATTAGTTTGGTCTCTCTTTCGAGAGAGAGAGAGAGAGGGAGAGAGGGAGAGAGAGAGAGAAAGACTTTGCTCATACCTTATTATGTGCATTAAGTTGCAATTTGCATTTGTTTTTGTTTTCAATTTTGGCCCGTAATCTTTGACGTCTTCAAAGGATTACTTACTCCTTTTCAAATCCAACCAAAAAAAAAGGTTTGACTTTTAATAGCAAGCCCATCTGATTTTTTATTAATTAACCGAACTGTGAGCATACTTTTATTTCATAAGAAAACGCGACAATACACATTAAAAAAAAAAAAAGGCAACCATGAGGTTTATTTTAGGGTTATTTTTTGTTTTTATTTATTTTTTTTCAAATTGAAAATTCGTTTGATAATTGTTTTTAATTTTAAAAAAAAATGAAAACAGAAAATTATTTTCTTAAGTTATTTGAACTTTAGTATTAGCGGTATGGTATGTATGTACAAGGATCACCACACACTACCTCTATTATCTTTTGTATGCAACCCGATATAGCAGTAAAAGCAAGACGTGTACCTGGATCGACTCAAGTAGTTCCCATTGAAATAGGTTCCACACACAACTCAACTGATAAGCTATTGTACATTAGTGTCCTGTACTTGTATACTGAAATTCCTTTTGTTATTCTACTCCATATATCGATCACTGCGTTCTGGTTCGAACTTTTAATGCCACCACCTTGTACAAAATATGCTGCATCTCTAAATTCGATTGCACTAGAAAGTGAATTTGTTTCCCACAGCTAGCGGGAGGAATATAGACAAGGTAACAGAAGACACTGCTAATGATAGTCCCGACAAACAGGAAGCGTCCATCACCAAAGAGGAAATGCAGGACGTAACTACTGCTGCTGAGCTCTCTGAACGTCGAAAGGCCCTTTTTGAACCCTTAGAACCTATAACAAATATCAATGGCAAACGTCCGTCAGCTGAATCCTTACTTCCTCCACCGGACTTTGATGCCACAACCTATCCCAAAGGGTGGCTGATTGGGAAAAAGAGGAAACTAGTTAACGTTGATGTTGTTGAGAAGATGCGGAGGATTGCCGTTCAAGAAATGAACAGAAAGGTGTCATTTCCAACACCTCGCATCGTCTCCAACCAAAGGAAATGCTTTTTGCAACGTATTAAACTGCTATTATTTGTTGTCGTTTCAGGATAGGGAGATCGACGGGCTAAACGAGCAGTTGGAAGAGGATGCCAGGTGCCTAGAGCACCTGCAACTCCAACTCCTCCAAGAGCGAAGCAAACGTGCAGACATGGAGAGAGAGAACGCAATGCTGCAAGACCAGATAACCATGCTCATGAACATGTTGCAAGACGACCCCGTGGACGACGAAGGCTCCGACGAGCCATAGATGTTGTTTGTTATTTGTTTCCTTATCCTTTTTGTACATTTGGTTGGAGAAAGTAGTCACATAACAGACGCTGCACAGTATAATAGTGCAGGTGCTAATGCCCTCTGCACATGCCTATTTCTAAATCGTGAGAATCTTGCGAAAGTCATATGTCAAAGTATGTGTCTAAACTGTACTTATCTTGGCTAGTTTTATGCGTCAAATGATTCCTCGTCCATAATTTAAGTTCGTTCACTGTCACTGTCACCAAAGGCCAATGCCGATACAACAATAAATCTCAGTGATGTCTTTGTTAAACCAAAGCGATCATCAACATGAAACAAAATTAACAGATAGTAGTGTTCTGGATACAATTCATTAAGAACACAACTAGCCTTTCATTTCTTTCGTTTGCGATTGGAGATAAACAGGTTTGAAACTTCTGTTTAGTGTCCCTATCCTGTGTGAAAGTTTACGGTCTCGAAGAGAGGGAGGCAAAGCAATCTGGTGAACGATATCAATTTATCAAGGAAACAGATGGCGCCGATGGGCAAAACCGATCACAGAAGGGCAGACTTTTAGAGTGTTAACAAAACTCACATGGCTAAAAAAGAACACTTGTTCATTGTATACAAAGGTAAGACGAGTACTGTTATGAAAATCTCCGCCTAACGCCACCCAGGCCCCTCCTAGGCATTAGGGGATGGCTACCGTCCCAATTAATCTTTAGGCGTTTGAAAAATAAGAACTAGGTTTATAAACACGTCAGGATTCTTCATCAACGAACGTACATTTCTGAATCCCTTACACGCTTTTAACAACCTGCACCTGTTGTATTCACAGACGTGAGAGCCGCCATTTAGATTTCTATGCTTTTGTACAAAGACTAATCCGGGAAGGTAAATGACTACTCCCTGGCCTAATTACATCATAACCTTATGACCAGTTAAAAAGAAACTGAGGAAGAGATGCTATCCTGGGAATAGTAAGAAGCAGCTCCCCAAATGAATCCCTTCTCGGCATGGTCAGTTCCTGCTTGTCATCAGAATCATCGTTGGGCTCGCCCTTGGGTGCAGGAAAACCTTCTACAGGCTTACTCTCATGAGCTGATGCAGAAGCGGAGTTGGTTTCCGCTGCTTTCCGATCATCGCTTCCATTCAACCACTCATCACTTCTGACTTGCAAGTTTAGTTCTGTAGAAGGATCCTTTTGCAAAAGGCAGCAAAGGGAACTGACCCTCGTCATGAGGGACTGCTCATCAGAGGGTAACGTGATTTGGGAGTCACTGAACAAGTACTGCGTAATCTCCTCCAACATGTCTGTGCTGGGTTGTTCCTTTCCGGAAATGCAATTTCCAATGTGGCTTACGATGTCACTCACTGACATTGACGAAGGAAGTCCAGGAACTTTTATTTTCTTTGAGGTTCCGGCAGTGTCCATCACTGTATATAAGAGGACAGGTTAGGCACAGTACTTGTGCAATGCAGTCTCCATAACAAAATTCCACGACAAACATGAATCTCATATGAAGTGCATGCTTAAACTAATAGAGATTAACATGTTTTTATGCCATAAAAGAAACTCACGCTGAAATACACGAAGACCACATGCTTTAAGTGTAGCAACCATTGAGGACATTGCTCAGACCAGAAATCCAGTGTATTCATCTTCTAGATTAAGAGGACATAAATCCTACTAGCTCTGGTCTCAACTTTCTCCAGAATTTATATAATAGAAATCAATCGTTGCAAAACAAAAGAAAAAGGACATCTTTCCATGGACAACTACTGTTTTTTTTCTTTTCCATATGAGGGCTACTTGGACTGGCATTTCATTGATCTCTAGGTAGCAGATGATTTCTTGCAAAAAAAAAAAAAAAACATTTAATATCATGCTTGGTGTACACAAACGGTGGGTGGGTGACTTGCTTCCTTTTTTCTGTTTTGGGGTAAAAATAGATGATTTTCTGCAAATGAATGACTTTCTTTCTTCCTACGGGGCGTGAAAAAAAATATCAGGATCTAATGCACTCAATAGATAAGCTACAACAATCTAAACTATATGGTGCATCCATGAAACTATCTTAGTGAAGCAATTACCAAAAAGGTAGCAACATCTATAGCTCCTTTAACATTCATTATCTTAAGGCCCGTTTGATAACCATTTCACTTCTAGGTTTTAGTTTTCATTTTTTATTTTACTAGATATAAAGAGAAAGTAGAAGGAAAGATGGATGAACCAAGAATGTGGATGGAGTGTGGTAGGAGGGAGGATGGCGAAATGCACATGAAATTGTCATACAAAATGAATACGAAAAACCGGAAAAGATATCCTACTTATACTTGTTTTCAGCTTTCATTTTTGGTATATGTTGGTACATTTCATGGTGGCGTATTTCTGTACAAATTAACTTGATTAACCAAATCAGCTGCAAATTAAAATATGGAACATCATGTTTCAAATTCCATCTTTTTCTACTCGTTGCTTGTTTCTTTTCAGATTTTCCTTATTCAGTGAAAGTAACTCCTCTTATCCTCTGAATCGATATTACCAGAAAAATAACCGATCCCAACCCATTTACTGAACCAAAGGGGACGCTGATGAAGAGACTTTCAAACATAATTCTCAGGCTCACATACTCTGCCAACAGAATTTCTGTTGCAGGGGATCCGTAAGTTATTTTGTGACTATTTATTCTATATATGCAGAGACAGAATTGACGAGATATATATGCTTCTAACTCAGGTTACTCAACGATATGATAAAAAATGAAAACTTGTTAAATGCAAGAAATAAACAGAACTGCAATTGCATGGGAATAAAATCTTAAACCCAGAAACACAAATTTTAATCATAAGCCATGGGGGAGGAGAGTGAGGATTGAATTTTTAGCAAATAACTCGGTTTAAGGTTTGCAGACCTGTACTAGGTGAAGAAATTTCCTGGGAATAATTTTGAGGAGCTCTACCGCTAAAATCTTGTTCATTTTTAGATAGCGACGAATGAGCTCCAGAAGGTGATGCTGATTCCTGCAAACCAAATATCGCAGACCCCTCTTCATTCTTTGTACCAAACCGATGTCTATATTCATCATCAGGGCCACCTGTTACAGTAGCTCTAGCATCGAAGAACGGAGATTCTAACACAATTTCTGGCTGCTGGCTTAAAAAGTTGAGACGAGGATCACATTGAATAAGCTTTTCGAAATGCTTGCCAAAGAGCAACCCTTGTGGGCACTGCAGAAAATGCCGCCTAAGACAGGAAATATAAAATAAAATTTGGAACACAAAATATGACAATTCTCCACACTCTACAGTATGCATAATCGGTTGCAAACTACTAAATGAACCTTGTAAAACATTGGGTATGTAAAACATTAGAAAAACATCAAGGCATACCAAGTCATTTATAAGGAGTTCCTGCACCATGTTTTCTGAAGCTACCGTGCATATGTGTGCACATGCATGTGCATCATTGCACATACGGATATATATGATTTCCACGAATGGAAAGCTAACCACTTGTGGGATACCTAACCCAGTGAGATACACCACGATTGGAAAGGTACAAAGTCTACATGCCTATGTTTGCTACAAGTATCCTTGTATTCTCATGTCCCAGACTTTGCAGCTTGCTCCATTCATTTAGTACATTTTAATGTGTGCTAACCACCTTTTACATGTCTGGGTGACAGACAGATAAAATAATAAAGTTGCTTAGATAGTTCGGTTCTAAACTTTACGGTAAAGGGTAAAATGATATATAGCATGTTGCTGTATGGCAAGATAATAATTCAGGAGATTGTGTCGGACAAAACTGTTTTGTACACCATAACTTTGACCATCACTCTAATTTGGCCAACAAAAAGTTTTACCCTTTATATAAGGGTCTGTTTGGTATCCTATTTGAAAATTTTTATCATTTCTCAAAACATTTCTTAAGAACATTTCTTGAAAACAATTTTCTTTAAGACTTAAAAACTTGATTGGTTTGCAATTTAAAAATTTTAAATCTTACGACTTAAACTAGACAAAGAGATCTAAAAAGAAGGGGTCATAGGAGAGGGAGAAATAGGAGAGAGGAGGAAAGAAAGTAAGAGATGATTGAAGGAAAGGGAAAGAAGAGAGGGGATCAGACGAGATAGAGAGAGACGAGTGAGAGAAAGAACCGAGAGAATGAAGACAGCAGATTGGAGAAGAGACGAAAAAGGTAAAAAAACAGAGGAGAGAAAGAAGAAAAGAGAGAGATAGATTTGGAGTGAGGAGAGGAGGGAGAGAAAAGAAAGGAGTGAGTTTAAGATTAAAAACTCTAAAAACTCACTTTTTATGTTTTTAGATAATAGATTATATTTTTGAGTTCGTCTTGAGTTCAGTTTTTGAAAATAGTCCTATCAAACAAGTTTTTAAAGCCTAAAACTTGAAAATTATTTTTGAGTTAAAAAAGTTGGATTCAAATAGAATACCAAACAGGCCCTAAGCTTCTCAATGTTTTAAAAATATCTCATAACTATAGTAACTAACTGCCACTGACGTTTCAAATAAACATGTAATCAATCTAGGAAACAATCTGACAAAGATTCATGCTTTGGTGCTTAAAGCATCTAACTATTGACTACAAGGTTAGAGATACCTGTTCAAAGTGGCTTGTCCAGCAGTAAAATCAGATGTTGCCTGCCACAAGGTATGTTTCCTAGGTTGCGGATTGGTCTCCCTAAAGAAAAGAGGCGGTCTGGCAAGCTGCACCAAGAGATAATATAACAGATTATGAACTGATACGGCATAATTACCAAAGGAAAAGGAAAATTATGTTAAGAGTGACAATTACCACTACATCCAAAGTCCCCGGTCCATCATCCGGGTAGTTTGCCTTGATAGCCACAACATCTGACCACTGAATTTCCATCTTGTTCTTAAGACTACCATCAAGCACTTCCCATACAAGTTTATGCTTGGCAAAATAACATTTCGCCACCAAATCTCCTTCGTATCTTGACTTATACTGCAACAGAAAATCGATAATACTTCAATCCAACATCCACCATCCACCATCAATACATTAAATGGGTTTTTATCACAAATGGTCCTTGACATTGATCAAACACATCATTTTGGTCTCTGACATTGAAAATCAATAGAAATGGTCCTTGAGATTGATCAAACACATCACAAATGGTCCGTCCGTTAAAAACTTTTTGGGCAATTTTCAAAGCTTCGTAACTCAATCGTTTCTTAACCAAATTCGACCCATAATATATCAAAATGAACATAGGAAAGTGTAGAACAAGATTATACCTATTTGGAAGCCCAATGGTTGCCGGAGATGGCCGGAAAATAGCCTCAAATGTGACTGGTCCGCGGAAAAACTGGAAAACTTGCCGGAAACTGGGTAAACTTTAAACGTTCATAACTTCTTCAATACTCAACGAAATTGAGTGATTCAAAAATGAAAATCATACTTCTCGACGAGAAATCGACGAGAAAAAGAGAATTGTACCTTTATTGACTGCTAATTCACCGTGGTTTGGCTAGAAAACAGCTCGAAATTGGATAACCATTTTCGAGTTAGCTAATTTTGAATCGTTTTCCGGCCAAACTACGGCGAGTTACATCAAGAAAGATACAATTCTCTTCGTCTAGTTGAGAAGTATGATTTTCGTTTTTGAATCACTCGATTTTGTTGATTATTGAAGAAGTTATGAACGTTTAAAGTTTATCCAGTTTCCGGTGAACTTTCCAGTTTTTTCCCGAACCAGTCACATTTGAGGCTATTTTCTAGCCATCTCCGGCAACCATTGGGCTTCCAAATGGTATAATCTTGTTCTACACTTTCCTATCTTCATTTTGATATATTATGGGTCGAATTTGGTTAAGAAACGATTGAGTTACGAAACTTTGAAAATTGCCCAAAGAGTTTTTTACGGAATGATCATTTGTGATGTGTTTGATCAATCTCAAGGACCATTTTTATTGATTTTCAATGTCAGTGACCAAAATGATGTGTTTGATCAATGTCAGGAACCATTTGTGATAAAAACCCTTAAACAAAATCGAATACAGAAAACATGTTCGTTTTTGTATACCTCCCAAGTCCCAATCCTTAGAAGGGAAGCCGGAAAGTTCATAGCCTTGAGCTTGTCTGATGCACCGGAAGCAGCAGCTCCCTTGTGACTTCTCTTGCCTAGGGTTGCCAATTTAGCAGATTTTTCTTGAGACAGCTTCATCTGGATCAAATCCAAAAAAGATGGACTTTTTTTTAGCTGCAAACCGAGCGGGCTCGGCTCATCCAGCGGATGGCACACCCACGCATCCACATCGCCCGGCATCTTTGACACAAACACCATGAAAAATCAGCATACTCTCAATACATCACATCACATTTGAAAAAAACCAAATTCATTTCTCTCTGTAAACGACTCCCTAATCTGTTTGGATGCTAAGAAAGTAGAAGAAAACTAAAATAATTCAATCAAGCTAATTCAAAATCAAAAAACACGGGGAACAAAAATATCTATTCCTTCTGAAAACGACTCCCTAATCAGTAATCCGTTTGGTTCTAGGAAAATTCAGGGAAATCCAAATCAAATCAGTTCAATCTGTGCTAATTCAAAATCAGATAATACGACAAACAAAATTGAAAGGAGATGAACATATGCCTGCGGAGACGAGTCGAGTTTGAGCCGTTTGTGACTCGCACCGCGTCGGGTGCCACACGACTCATCGCCGTCCAACTTCACCGTCACCTTTCGCGGACTCATTAGCTGAACCATCGGCGCTAGAATTCACCAACCCCAATCTGACTCGGCTGCACAGCGAGTTAACTCACCGAATTCTCCGATCCCGAAAATGTTTATAAATTTCGCGTCGACGAAATAATAACCGAGTGGCGCTGCCTTCTTTCCTTTAAAGGCAGACAACCCATGGACGACCGTCACGTGCTACGCACATGTCCCACCGATTCGCCGTGTTCGCGCAGAGAAATAGACTGGACCCGATTTACGTAAACTACCTTGGGTTTGGGCAGTGACTGTGCTCTTGGAAGCGGCCGGCCGAGGCCCATGACGTCAGCTGGTTTGGCGTGTTCTGTCGGGCCCTGGAAGTCACGTGCGCCCACTTGCGTGTTTGGATAAAATTGGGAGGGCCCGCATTCTGAAGGTTGTGAGCTGTGCAGGTGATTTGTCCGGTAATTGGCCGGGTGGGTGATGAGTGTGCGGAGTGTCTTGACACGTAAGTATTTGAAATCGAAAGATGATCCTCTCCGAATCCATCGTACGACCAATTTTCCTCAAATATTGCTTTTATTTAATTTTAAATAAAATAATTAATTATTTATAATTATACGATATACAATAAATAAATGTGATTCGAGAATTTCTAAGATCTTCATAAAAAGGATCCTCATTCTTTAAAACCGAGGGAAAGTCTGCCAACGTGTTCTTGTGGATAAGGCTGAGCACCTACTTGTCAACTTCCCTTTTGGCAGTGGATAATTTATAAAATGGGTTATTTGTCTTTTTTATCGAAATTTAAATATTTTTATGTTAAATTGCTCATAAAATTAAATTGAGGTAGTCTACATAATATATATTTTTTTTTAAGTTACTTTAAGAAAAAAAAACTATCTTAAATTCCTTCTTTAATAATCTCGGCTAAAAACTTAGAAAGGTTGGTAGAGAAAAACTATTTCTATGTTAAAATCTAAATTTTAGGTTTTAAAACATGGGTTGGAGATAAGCAAGTTAATGATCACTTAAATGATAATCTAATTAGAGTAAATTGTAGCTATGGTCCCTTAACTTTAACTCAATTGGAGCGATGGTCCCTCAACTAAAAATCCATTACCATTGGTCCCTCAACTTATCAAAACGTGCAGCTATGGTCCCTCAACTAAAAATCCATTACCATTGGTCCCTCAACTTTAATTCAACTGGAGAAATGGTCCCTTAACTTTAACCCAATTGTAGCAACGGTCCTTCCAATGTAACTCGTTTTGACAAAAATTTTGACATAGTTGACAAAAAGAACCATAATTATACACTTTGATGAGTTGAGGGACCCTAATTGTATAAATGGTCAATCCAATATAACTTATTTTGACAAAATTTATGAAAATGACTATAGCTACACATTTTGATAAGTTGAGGGACCAATGGTAATGGATTTTTAGTTGAGGGACCATTGCTCCAATTTGATTAAAGTTGAGGGACCATTCGTACAATTTACTCATCTAATTATCAACAACCACATCTGTAAATTTAGAATAAAAATTTAGTCTCTATATCATTATCCTTTTATTTAAGATAATGCTAAGACCATCTCCAACCCTTGGGCTAAAACCTAAAATTTTTAGCCCAAAAAATTTAGGTTTTAGCCCAAAAACAGTTTTTCTGCTCCAACCCTTATGGCCTAAATTTTTTAGCCCGAGATTATTAAAGAATGAATTTAGGCTAATTTTTTATTTTAAAGTAATTTTTTTAAAAAAATTATGTAGACTAACTTAGTTTAATTTTATGAACATTTTAACCTAAAAATATTTAGATTCTGACAAATATTGAAAAATCACAAACCGACACCATGAAACTCGTTATACACTATGAAAAAATATGAAACACATAAAAGATTTTTTTTAATTACTTTAGCCATTAGATTTAAATTTGGACCGTTAAATATATATTTTTTACTGTGAATTTCATTAAATTAGATCTTAATCGTTGGATTCAATGAATTTATAAATATAAAACTAAATAAAATACACATATATGGTGGGCCAGCCCACTAATCCTGGGCTAAATCAGGCTTTTGTTTAGGTTTTAGCTTTTAGCTCACACATTTAGCATGGGTTAGGTTGGTTTGTGGGGGTGGGAGGAATAAAACCTAAAAAATAGCATTTAGCCCAGGGTTAGGTTTGGTCTAATAAGACTAAATTTTTAAACCAAATTTGAAAACTAAATAATATGTCACCAATAAGAAACAAGCACATTAATCGACACTCAATTAATAATTCAATTATCTACAACTACATCATTTGGTTTGCAAAGTTGGTTTACCATTACCCTTTTATTTATAGGTAGTGCTAGGGAGACCAAATTTCTAAATCAAATTGTGTAAACCAAATGATGTAGTTGTTGATGATTAGATTACTAATTAAATGTCAATTAACGTACTTATTTTATGTTAATAACACATTATTTGATTTGCAAATTTAATTTTCCTAACATTATTCTTTATTTATTAACCAATAAGCTTGTGGTGTAGTCGGTTAGTAATTTTGGTATAAATTAAAAACTATTCCAATTTATGTTAGACAAGTTTCATGTTCTTTTAACAAATTTGGAGGAAAATTTTGATGTGGATAAAGATTGTTAACGGCTTCCCCACAGGTGTTTGATTGATAGTTTTTCGCCGAGAACTTTTTTGAAAGTACCCTAGGATGAAAAAATAATTACACTCGTGCTAAATGCTTTCCATTAAGTTCCATAATCTTTTGTGTGCAGTTGTCATTGATACTGTCATAAAGTTACAAGGGTTATTTCTTTTCAAGGCTTCTTCATGAGAAACAAATATGAGATTGTGGTAGCACTCCTTGTGTTGAGCACGTTTCAGAATTGGGCCTTCAAATTTGTGCTATGTTTTCAAATGAACATATCTGATTTCCAATTGCCCAGAAAGCATGTGTAACACGAACATAAGGGCGTTTCTGAGGTGCGGAAGAAGCATGTGGATCATCCATGCCGACAACGATCTAACGACTGAGAATGGACGAGCTCACGAGTAGAACCGGGTTGTTGTGACCAAGTGCATTTAGAAAATTTTAAATTTTTTTATTCATTTAGTATATTTTGTATGAGGGAGGGAAACAGGGAGCAAGCGGGAGGGTTGCCCATTGAGCACGTTGGAGTGGGAAAGAGAAGGGAAGAGAAGGGAGCCGGAGTTTGGAACGGATTTAGGTGGATTGAAGCTAGGTTGCGGCTGCTACCCGGTGATCCCATAACTTTATTTTTTTTTTGTGTTTAGTGGGTGTGTTTTTTATGGCGATGGAGGGGAGATTAGGGTTGTCTTTGCCGAGAAAGAGGCAGAGAGACGGAGGTGGTGAAGGGCGGGAGGGTTTGATTTCAATTAGGATTGATTGGGAGGCGGTAAATCCCATACCTTTAATTTCTTTTGGTTCAGTGGTTTTTTTTGTCGGAGACAGAGAGTTGTATTTTTGGGGGGGGGGGGGGGGGGGGGGCGGTGCAGGAAGAGAGGCCGAGAGAGGCACTACTACAAAAGTACCCAGTAATGCCATTTTAAAAAAGACAAGAAAAACTCATTTATGTCGGATATTAGCAAAAATCCGACAAAAATTCATGTAATGGCGGATAAACGAACAGACAGCATTGCTTGCATCACGAAAAGGTTTTTGCTGTCAGATAGGAGTCTTATTCTGCCAATGGTTGGCTTCCAAAGCTAGAAGTTTAGAGGCCATGGCCTCTTGCCATTTAGGGACTCTGATAACTTCTCCATAAGTGTTAGGTTCAACAGAGCGAGTAATATTGGAAATAAAAGATTAATATGATGGAGAGGAACTATTATAAGAAATATAATTACAGAGTGGGTCTCGAGTTCCTGAAGAAGAACATGTTGAAGACAACGATGAAGGTTGTGGATGGGGTAACTCAATAGCCTAGCAAGTATAATTGTGAGGCCATAATTTCCACCTCTATAGAATAGTGTTCTGTCGGCTCGACCCGGAGTGGGTGATATGGTTCCTTGCAAGACTTAAATAAGCACTCTGCAATCAGAGCACTGTCGATATTATACAATCCGTCTACCCCTAAGAGCAACTCCAGTGTGGGAGCCCTTCCCCCAGGCTATTCACTATTTAATCCACCCAGTGAACAGTAACTGCCATAATGAACAGTGCATTCCCCTGGCAATTGGCTTTTGCATCTCCACCCCTGCACTTGAATAACCCTGGCAATTGGCTATAAAATATTAGTATTTTTTTATTTATTAAATAATACATAATAATTTTATTTCTAATTTAAAATTTTTAATCGTTCTCGTTGCGCCACGTGTCATTATCCGCAAAGACAATAATTAGTGATGGATTTCCGATAAGATTTTTAATCGTTCTCGTTACGCCACGTGTCATTATCCGAAGAGACAATTATTGGTGATGGATTTCCGATAAGAGTTTTAACCAATTACGTCGTGCCACGTGTCACAATCCGATTACAATCTTTGAGGATAGATTTCCACCAGATTTTTAAAGAATGACGGCATGCCACGTGGCATTATCTACAACCCAATCCTTTCTGAATCCTCCATATAATCCACCATCCATCCTCAGAAATCTCACACCAATTTTCTGAAGATCTCTATCATTATTCGTAGTTTCTACTTCCTTCTTCACCAAAATCTCTATCATTATTCATAGTTTCTGCTTCATTCTTACAATGTCTTCTTCTTCTTCTTCTTCAAAGATGATGTGGGAAATCGATCAAGAAGAGAAAGAATTGTTTAACCAATCAGAAGGAATGTTCAATGCCGGGGATTGGGCCCAAAATGCGATGGAAGAGGATGACGAGCGTAGACAGAAAGATGACGAATCAAGAATGGCAGGAGCCTCACATTCCCGTCAAGTCATCCAAGCTGTGGCTCATACCTGCAGGCCCAACCGTGCTATAAACATTGATAGAAGCAGGCAACGACGAGGTCAGGAGCTCTTGGATGATTATTTTGTTCGTAACAGTGCATTCCCTGATACGTACTTCAGACGCCGTTTTAGAATGGAACGACATTTGTTCAACAAAATCATGGGCGCTGTTTGCAACCATGATTCTTACTTTGTGCAAAAGCCGGATGCGTTTGGTGTTATGGGTCTCATGCCTCAGCAAAAAATTACTGCAGCCTTGCGGATGCTTGCATATGGAGCAGCTACAGGCCAAGTGGACGAGATAACGAGGATGGGAAAATCAACCATTCTTGAGTCCCTGATGAGGTTTTGCTCTGCAATCGAATCTATCTACACCGCAAAGTACCTCCGAAGGCCTACTCATATGAACTTGGAAAGGCTTCTGAACAATGGCGAGATGCGAGGTTTTCCAGGGATGATTGGAAGCATTGATTGTATGCACTGGACTTGGA
This sequence comes from Heteromeles arbutifolia, assembly GCA_024362995.1. Classification (NCBI taxonomy): domain Eukaryota; kingdom Viridiplantae; phylum Streptophyta; class Magnoliopsida; order Rosales; family Rosaceae; genus Heteromeles; species Heteromeles arbutifolia. Next base: position 25,634,727 of record JANCRC010000012.1, read on the forward strand.
AAAACTGTCCAAGTGCATGGCAAAGCGCTTATGGGGACAGAAAATGATCAAAAAGTATCATTTTGGAAGCGGTGGCATCTTTTGATACATGGATTTGGCATGCCTTTTTCGGGGTTCCGGGTGCTCAAAATGATCTCAATGTCCTTGCCCAATCCCTAGTGTTCAACGAAGTCTTGCAAGGAAAGGCACCAAAAGTCACATACTGCGTCAACAGACATCAGTACGACGGGCCATACTACCTAACAGACGGCATTTACCCAAGGTGGGAATCATTTGTCAAAACAGTGCCACGTCCACGAAGTTCAAAGGAAAAATACTTTGCAAGCTGTCAAGAAGGATGCAGGAAGGATGTGGAGCGTTGTTTTGGTATACTCCAAGCTCGCTGGGCTATTGTTAGGGGTGCTGCCAGAATGTTTGATATGGAGTCGCTTCGATCCATCATGATGACGTGCATCATTCTTCACAACATGATTGTGGAAGATGAGTACGATTATGATGCCGTTGATGAATATGAGCCAGACACGATGAACAATTCCAGAACACAAATATATTGTGCTCATGACGCCACCGAAGTACCCGTGCAACACGAGCCATTACAAAGGGATGGTCGTTACAATGATAGGGTCATTCAACGATATACTGCACTTCAAAGGCCATATATGCACAATGCCCGCCAAATTGACTTGATAGAACACCAGTGGGCATTGAGGGGTGCTGAATAAGTTCATTAGTGTTTGTTTTTATTTGGTATGTTGATGTAATTTTATTTGGTATGTTAAGGTTATTTTATTTGGTGTTTGTTTTTATTTGGTGTGTTTTTTTGGTATGTTGATGTTATTTTATTTGGTGTGTTTAAATGTGTTTTGAATAAAGATTCTCTTAGTAGCAAAAAATGACCAAATTAAATAAATATACTCTTAGTTTAAATAAAGTACTAAATTCAATAAATTGGAAACAACAATAAAGTACTTCAATGAATAAGAAATTACAACCCAAATTGATTGGAAAATTATGGGCTCCGATTACAAACAAAGTGGTTGGAAAATTATGGGTTCGTGAATGGATAATCATCACCTAACCAATTTGTGGTGCTAGGATGATCTTCTCTTGTCGTGCTAAGACCATCTCCTCTTGCTCTCGCTTCTCTTGCACGCCTCCTTCGCACCACGTCTGCTTTCTCCGACTGCCAAAAATATTTAGAGTTTGGAGACTTCCCTTGTAAAGGCTCCTTCATAATTTCACGATCTTGTTGAGCCATTCTTTCTTGTCTTCTATGTTCCCTTTCTTCCCGAAGTAGTTCTCTTTCTCTCTCATCAGCTTCAAATTTTTTCTGAAGAGCTTCTGCTTTTGCATCCTCTATAGCTTTATCAGCCTCAAATTTAGCCATTTCCCGGGCCAAAGTCAATTCACCTTGGTGGGCAAGTTCTTCCATATACTTTGCATGATCATTCTTGGAAGCATTACCTTTTCTCTTTGAAGCCTTCTTACCTTGAGGCCTAATTGGAAAACGGGTCGACCCCGACGCTTGTTCAACGGGGGGTGTTTCGGGTACTTCTTCTGCATCATCTTCATCATGATCATGCGAGGCATGATCGGGTGTAGAGTGTAGAGGGGTGCTGTTCATGAAAACTTCTGGACCGACAGGCACAACTCTGAATCTAAGACAATCTTTCACAATATTCCAACATTCCCACCTTGTGAATGATTTTTTTTTGCTTTTGGTTTTGGCATTATACCAAGCTTGTGCTTGAAGTTCCTACACAATGCGGGAAAATGAATAATACAAACAAATAATTATAATTAAAGTAGCTAACAAATAAATAATACAAACAAATAATTATAATTAAAGTAGCTAACAAATAAATAATACAAACAAATATTTATAATTAAATAGCTAACAAATAAATAATACAAACAAATAATTATAATTAAAGTAGCTAACAAATAAATAATACAAGCAAATAATTATAATGAAAGTAGGTAACGAATAATTATAATGAAAGTAGCTAACAAATAATTATAATGAAAGTAGCTAACAATTAAATAATACAAACAAATAAATAATATATTGTTACCTGATCCGATAAATTTTCTCCACTTCGAAGATTAGTACTAGCTTGTGCCAAGGCATCTCTCCACATACTAAACGATTGGCTAAGTAATTTCCAACGACTGGACATCGATTCTTTGGTTCTTTGCCCGCCCATTTTCTCAAGATAATTGGTATGAATAAGACTCCACATTTCTCGCAACTGCATCTCATTACCCGTAAGCGGATCATGAGTAACTTGAACCTAGCTAGCACACAACGCAACATCTTCAAGAACAGACCAATTCGTACCTGCAGCAGTAGTCATTTTGTTTGAAAAAAATTGGATTGAAACTTTGAGAGAAAGATAGGAATGTGGTTGAAAGTAGTTGAGAAAATATGAAATTGTGGTGTAAGGTAGATGCTAATGACAAGGTATTTATAAAAAAGTAAAAAAAAAAATTTTTTAAATTTTTAAATTTTTTTTCGGATTTTTATTCATTTTTTACAATTTTTTTAAATTTTTTATTCAACTAATTAATCTCTACCGTTGGATTTAAAAAAAATTGAATTTCAACGCTCCAGATTGTGCCACGTGGCACAACGGTAACATTTCTGAATTTTAAAACTATTTTTTCTTTTCTTTTTTATTTATAAAGGAGAATAATATCAACCGTTGATCTCAGATCCAACGGTTGATATTAAATAAGATTTTTTTATTTTTATTACCGTTGCAAATCGGATGGTCCAGTTTAAAGAGCCGTTGAGATCGAACGGACCGTGGGAAGCCACGTGGTTCCCAACGGTAACTTTTGAAACTGCGTCAGCGGGCCCCAGGTTCTGAAATCTTGTCGGGTGACGCGCCCTCACGCGCTTGACAGAAAAAGAAAAAAAAATTGGGCTGACGCCAGGATGACGTCAGCCTTGCGTCAGATCCCCTTCGGGCTCGCGGGCTGGCAACTCCTCACAGGCCCGTTGCTCGGGCCTCCCCTGTCCCTCAGGCTCCCGCACGCTGGAGGTGGTAGGCCGGGCTCTCCGCCGCTGTTCACGGGCCTGTCCCCCGAGCAAGGTCTTCCGCTGGACCTGCTCTAAGTGTCCAACTGCCTCCACGCAGATGTCAATCAAACCCATCCCATCCAAACTGTAAAAACTCTGCTACACAGAAGTTTGGGCAGAGTGATTGGCAACTGACCCATGCTATCACAAATTATAATTTACCGATGATTTATAAAAGTTTATTTTCCGGCAAAAAAATTCGGTCATCAATGAAATAAAAGAATTATTTTAGACTTTTAAAATTGAGAAATAAAATTAATACTATATTAATTGATGAGTTGATATTGTATTATATATTTTATCCTAATGTTAGTTTATTTTGGTTATTATTTTAAAAGAATTTTAATATTTTGAATTATATGTCCAATATAAGATTTTCGACTTCTTCTAGAGCAAAAAGTGGTCAATCAGATGAATTTTTGAGTGATTCCAATTGGAGGATGTCCGTGAGTCTTTCATCTTGTTCGTATCAAAGTTTGACATTTTTCCACCAAGCGGTTATTATCTGGTGATGAAACAAAGGAGCAGCGCCCAGTGCTGTTAATTGACGTTTTGGGCTTATTTGGGCTTTCTGGCGTCCAAGATGATGTCTTTTGGGTTGGAGGCCTTCTGCAATTATGTTCGGGTCATCTCAAGCTTTAATCAATGTTTAAAATATCGGTATCATTGGAAATATCGATATGCAAATTTGTGGAAATGTCAATAGATATATCGAATATCAATATCGATATCGGTTGCTTTCAATGGAAATGATGGAAATTTAAATTGAAACTTTAGAGATTGTACCATGTCGACAATATTTATCGATTTTAGCATAAACTTAAGAGTTTCTCCGATATAAGGTGAAGTTTAGACTTCACCTCCCCATTTCCATATCTTTCTCCGATTTTTTGGATATTTCCACCATATCGAAAAAAATTTAAACATTGGCTTTAATTCAAGTCGTTTTGGGCCTGTTTTGGAGCCCTGAAGATCCAGAAATGTTAGATTCTTTGTGGCTAGGCAGATTTCCTAAAGTTAGAATATCAGAGGGTTTTTACAAAACTTAATGAGTCATGCATGTTTAAATTTGATCTGAATACCACATACGGATTGCATGTTTGATATACGCTCTATGTTGGGGTCCATGTAGGCATATGTTAGGAAAACCTAACCTTCAAATAGGGGTGGGCATAAAAACCGTCAAACCGCAATACCGAATCGAATCGTATGAAAAAAAATCTAAAAAAATCGTGTTGACCGGAAAAGTCAACTTTGAGTGAAAAACCGAACCGGACCATTTAAGCCGGTTCTGGTTCCAGTTTCGAATGACCAAGAACCGGCCGGAACCAAACAGAACCGTTTTATTAATAATTAATTAATTAATTATATATATATACACACATGTCATGGTATAATAGGTTGAAAAATTGGTTTCACCAAATTGCAACGCGGAGGATCCCATCCTAATTCACTTTCATAGTTTCAATCACACACAGCTTCACACACACACACCCCATTCCTGATTCCCTCATTTCACACAGCCGACCGGCGACCCCCATTCACGACATCTCATCCTCAACTGCGACGACCCTCATCATCCTTCATCCGCGACAACTCACGACACTTTATCCTCCGTCCTTCCTCCTTGGTATTTTCTCTATCTATATCTAACCGTACATGCTTAAAATACTTGGTGAAATTGCAAGGATGTACGTTTCTGGGTCATCTGTGCATATGCTGGTTTATGGTTAATCGAGTTTGCGATTTGCACCCCAATATAGAGATTTTTTCTCTTACATGCCTACATGCGAATGTGTAACCTATGTTGTTGAATGCTACTGTCATATCCTATGAGCTAATGTTTGTTGACGATGTTAGGGCATTTGCATTTGGAAGAGAGTGTTGTGATGTCATTTGTGTTACCGCTATTTGAGATGTGGATTCTTTGTCTATAGTAATGGTAGTTTTTTTTGCTAGCTTTCTATGTGACATTCTACATTTCTGGTATTCTGGTTGTGAACTGTTGATGCTCTATGCTTGTAATGTGTAATCTTTTTTCGTCAAATGAATTGGAATATGACGTTTTTGTAGAGTGGTAATTACTCATCGTTAACGCTTCTCTCCTTGTATCTTCCCCTCTGTCTCAAACCTGTTAGCTATTGTTCCCTTAGTTGATGCCTTCTATATTGAAAATTAGTAATATCTTGACAAGCCAGAAAGGAATTTGATGCATTTGATGAACATGAACCAACTAACCAAGTGTAGAAGACAAACTTAAGGATAATGTTAGACCTACTTCTACTTGAGCTTGCTGACAGATAATTGACTTTGTATGTGCAACTTATCAATGGCATGGGCTCGTATTTTCTTTCGAATTGCTTCTTGACGTCTCTGCCGCTAAATAGGAGGTTTTGTGTTGTTGGTATATTGTCACTGACTTCCTCTTGTTTTTCCTTGTTTTCTTGTTTTTTTTTTTTTTTTTTTTTCTTTTTGCTCTGTCAAATTCCAGCGGATCCAAAGGTAATTGATACCTTTGATTGTGTAAAAGAAAATTATGCATTTCTACAGTGTCGAGATTCTCTTCAAGATCGGTTGGTTTTGAATCTTAATGGCTGCCACTGCCAGAAGATATCTGATAAGGGAATTGAAGCTATAACCAGTGATTGCCCCAGTTTGAAGGAATTTTCGATCTATTGGAATGTGAGGTATTAAAGTTTGATTTGTCTTTCAAATCTTATTTCTAGATGAAATGTTGTTTGCTTTCACTGAATTTGGGAACATGTATTGAATTTCAGGGTAATAGATATAAGGATAGCGCACCTGGTGAAGAACTACAAACATATAGTTGATATGAACGTAAGTGGCTATAAGGTACTTGTCACTTGGTCCCATCCTATTTCAGTGCTTTGTGAGTTGCAAACTATACACTTTGAAACATATATGAAATGCATTAATGCTAATGAAATGCATGCCAAGATTGTTAGAGACTTGGTGCTAGGAAAGTGCCTTAATCAATTTTATGTAATTTTTTGAAACTTAAATGATATGTAGAATATTTCGTTTTGGGCTCGATTTTAGATTCACCTTGGTAACTGTTATTAACTTTAGGCAGTGGTTGATATATATATTTTTTCGATAGCAGAAGTTGATGTTTAACATTGGAGCTCAGCTGGGTTTTCTCCTTAATCTTTCACTTTTACATGATATGATTATACAGAAAGAGTGGATATATTTGTCAGCAGATTCTGTTTAATTGTTGTGTAATTAAATTTAAACTTGCAGTTTGCTTCTTCAAACTTTTAAAACTGGGGAAGCCCGTGCTTGCTCTCTGAAATAAGTTGTTTGATTCTGCTTGTTATCTGGAATAAGTTGTTTGATTTGATTATATGTTATTTGATTGTGTACATGAGCTGCTGATTGTGTACAGGAGCTGCTGCTTCCTGCTTGCTTTCTGAATTCTGAAATAAACCTGCAATTTGCTTCATCATTTTTTTGTTTGTTGACTGATTGTCCAATGCATATTTATTTTAGTTGTCTCTTTTTGTTGACTTGGTGCCACTACCAAAGACATTTGCATTAAAAATGATGTGTTGTATGCAACTTTATATAATCAATTTTAGAAGATGTATTTGAATGCATGATGATTTGGTGTTCAAAAAATTTAGTATTTGGAACCGTAAACCGGCAAGAACCGAATCGGAACCGATGTAGACTGAACCGTAAGGTTCTAGTAATAAATTTAAGCGGAATCGCACTGAACCGAACTGTTGATATTTTCCGGTTCCGGTCTCATTTTAGGGATGAAACCGCACCGAACCGCACCGTGCCCACCCCTACCTTCAAATATGTTTGTGTAAGTCATAAGTAATTGAAAGAACAACGTATGATTGTTAAGGTAACGGTGGAACCCTAGTACTTTCACAATTTAATTTTCAAAAACTGTTTTCTTTTAATTTATTTTATTTTGTTAATTTATTTAATTATTTCTATTAAATTCATTTTTATTATTTTTGGTCATAAAATCAACATTTTTCCAAACTTTCTTTTAAATAATTGATTAAGATTTGATTTTACATAATTTATTCATTCAATCTCTGTGAAGAACGACATTGCTAGAGCTGCTATACTACGATTACCTTGTACTCTTACAAGTATTTTAAGTATTTTTATCCCTACTTTTGCGGTGGTAAAAATCCTATCACTAATAACAACCAGTTGGTATAGAGGTTTTTGAGTACCATATTATATATTTTGGTGTGTATAATTACATTAACACCCTTTGAGGTTTATCGAGTTTTCAAAAAACCCCCACACATTTGGGACATTACGCTAACACCCCCTCACGTTTTAATTCACTTTCACATAACCCCTTCAGTCAAAATTCTGCTAATAAATGGACAACTTTACCCTTGTAACTCATTAATTAAATAATAAAGAAATATATTAGAAAAATAAAATATTAAAAATAAATAAATAAAACATTAAAAAATAATTTTAAATTTTAAATTCAAATAAATCAAATGCAAACCTTTATCAAGTTACTGTTAGTAAAAATATCAGGCTGGCATTGCGGGAGGGTCTTCATCAGATTAAGAACAAAAAATGCCTCATCAGTTAGATTGTTTAGACAAAGATGAAATTTTCTATTTTTTGTTCTTTAGATTAAGGCAAAAACCTCAAGAGCATAGAGACACTGCTTCTTCTCAATGGCGTCGGACAGGGCCTCGGTAACAGTGTTGACCTAGGCCTTGGCATTGTTCTTCCGATCCACCTTATTCTTCACATTTTTCAAAGCGAAACGAGCGGAGATGAAGCGGAAGGAGCGCAGGTTTTTCTGTAAGTCACCGGAGTCGATATATCTGAGACGCCCGGGAACTCGCCTCTCTTCCAGTGAAATTTTTGTTGAGAGGAAGAAGATGCGGGATGAGAAAGGAAGAGAATGAGAGAGAGATTGAAGAAGCCATGGATGGCTTTGGCCTGCAAAATTTTTAAAGCAGTGACGGGGTAGTGAGTAGTGAGGGTGGGGCAGGGGAGAGGAAAAGGATGAATTGTGGCAATGGTGGGACAACGAGAAAGGAAAACGGCGGGGAGTGGAATTGGGAAAGGGGTTTAGGTTTACTCTTTTTTTTCCTTTTCTATTTTTAAGTTTTTAATTTATTCTTTTAATGTTTAATTAATTTTTAATGTTTTTTTTCCTAATATATTTCTATTTAATTAATTAGTTGTAAGGGTAAAGTTGTCAATTTATTAGTAGAACTTTGACTAAAGGAGTTATTTGAAAGTGAATTAAAACATGAAAGGGTGTTAGTGTAATGTCTCAAATGTGAGAGAGTTTTGTGAAAATTCGATAAATCTCAGGAGGTATTAATGTAATTAACCGACAGTTGATTCCGTGAAGAGTTGGGTCCTTATCTTTGGATTGCTGGGTGAATGTGAAGCAATTAAAATAATTGTTAATGACAAGTTCTTCGTTTCATCCATCAACCCCAATTGAATGTTGCATTTTCTTTCTTCCGAGGTATGTCAAAGTGTGCACGTGAAACCCCAATAATTCTCATGCATGCGCTAGTGGCTGGAGAAATTTTTAATTGTGACGGGAATACGAGTGGTACACCATATATTTTTATGTAAGTAGTGAAAATTTTTATTTTTTAAGTTATTAATTTTTTGACAAATATATCCAACTATTTATGTAATGACACGTGGTGTACTACCCCGTATGACGGCCTCACTAAAAAATCTCTCCGGTGGCAGTGGGGTCCTAGTTCCTAAGGACAGCCCTTCCTCTTTTGTTCTCATGCCAAACTCCAACCCCCTACCAAGAATCTCTCCTCTCTCTCTACAAACACAGTCATTGATTCATATCTTAAGTTCTTGACCACCATCAATAATGGCTGCTGCAAAACCTCAACTTTTGCAGTAGTTTGTGCTGTCTGCTTTTCTTCTCTGCCTCTGTTAATCTGCAAATGGGGTTCAGTGCTTTAAGGAGAAGAAGCTCCTCAAGCTGCAACAGTTTCGTTGGAGGCAGCATGGTCGACATGCTGAAACCACAACTACTGCTTGCCTCTCCCACAAATCAAGTAAGCAAACACTACTGTACCACTGCTTTACTTTGTTTTGCATTGTACTATGTTTTGCACTACTGGATTATGGGCTTTTCTCTGGTGTCCCGGAGTATCCCATACTCTGGATGTTGGAACCGTTAGATCCCTGGTTAAAAATATAAAATTGAGATGTTTAATGGTTGAAAAGCCTGAAGTATCCCATACGGAGCGCCCTAGAATTTGTAGTTAATATGTATGTGGCGAATAAAGGTCTTAGGTCATCTACCAACAAACTCTCTTGGTAGATTATGCTGGGTTGTGGCCTATGCAACTCAAAATAATGAACTTTTAATGGTTTCTATATATTCTCTGGGCTTTTTAATTTGTTCGAATGTGTATATACTTTGATAAATGTTTTTTGTTTTTCTTTGAGATATTAAATAGCATGAAAATATTATTTTAGTAAATCTTGAATCGGTGTCATTTAATTTGATTATAGGAGGAGAAAAAGGTGCAGCCATTTTGGAGACACAGAGATGACTGCTCTGGAACTGGAAAGATTGTGGACTGGAACAAAAAACAACAGAAACGTTTAGTTTTGGACGATGTTCACGTTCGGACACTACAATCCGGATTCAAAAGCAGGGTTTCCGGCAGCATGAAAGATGTATCAGATGCTCAAATCCTGTTAACTTCCGGCGCTAGGCTACAAACACTGAACTACATTGTAACCGTGGAACTGGGAGGAAGAAATATGACACTGATTGTAGACACAGGCAGTGATTTGACTTGGGTTTAATGCCAGCCTTGCAAATTGTGTTATAATCAACAAGAGCCTCTCTTCAATCCTTCTGCATCCTCTTCGTACAAATCGGTTTTATGCAACTCATCGACTTGTCAGTCACTCCAGTTTGATACCGGGAATCCAGGGGCATGAGGGAGCAACCCAATGAGCTGTAACTACGTCGTGAAATATGGTGATGGCTCGTACACTCGCGGTGAGCTAGGTAGTGATCGTCTTAGTCTTGGAACTGCGCCGGTGACCAATTTTGTGTTTGGTTGTGGAAGAAATAATAAGGGTCTGTTTGGAGGAACTTCGGGTCTAACGGGTTTGGGAAGGAGTGAAAATGTCTCAGTGGTGTCTCAAACTTCTGCATTATGTGGAGGAGTTTTTTCCTACTGCTTACCTACAGCAGAATCCACAGCTTCTGGTTCTTTAATTATGGGGGGTGATGCTTCAATTTACAAGAACTCCACTCCTATTTCTTACACTAGAATGGTTAATAATCCACAGCTATCATCCTTCTATTTTCTCAACCCTACTGGTATAAGTATCGGGGGAGTCGCTTTACAAGCTTCAACTTTTGCAAGTGGTGGGATTCTGATTGATTCTGGGACACGTTAGGCAGGAGTGCACGAAAGAATAGTACGAAAGAACCGTATAAAATTTCACACACTTCATAGAATTGACCTATGTTGAAAAAAAGGTTAAAGAACGAAATAAGGTTTACGTTAGTTGACAGCAGATTTGCAAAGGACCAACCAACAACAATAACAACCAAGCCTTATCCCATTAAGGGGGTCAGTTATATGAATCCTAGAATACCATTGTGTACGATTTTCCGCCCAGTCCTCTGTTAGCTCGAAATACTCCATATCTTTTCTTAGTCTCTTTCAAAGTCTTTCTAGATCTTCCTCTACCCATTTTCCCCTCCGTCTCATATTCTCAGCTTCTAACCGAAGCATCAATAGGTCTTGGGTTCACATCCATGTCCAAACTATCTTAACCGATTTTCTCTAATATTACCTTCACTTGCGGCTACTCCTACTTTACCCCAGACATCCTCGTTCTTAATCCTATCATTTCTCGTGTGCCTAGACATCCAATGAAACACTCTCACTTTATAAGAACTTACGAAAAATAACGAGCGAGGTTGAAGCCACTTTTTTTCGATAGTAAGAAGAGAGTAAGAAAAATGGTCGGCTGTCCATCCCGGCAGTTCCACTTTTATCTTATTATAGTGCTACTTGTTGAGTGGTAATGGAAAGTGAACTGGAGTTCTGATTCTGAATCTCAGACCAGACAACTGCTTCAACTAGATGCCTGCAAAACTTGTACAAAATTACCTCGGAAATCACCAAGCTCGTCCCATGTGCATTCTCATAACACGAGAGCAGTAATTGAATAAACTTTTTTTGTCTAAGTAAGAACATTTACGCAACACATGCATATAAATTAACAATTAAAGTAGACATGTTGTTGAGCGTAAAAATTACAAAGCTTACATGGCGCACAAGCCAAATAACTATGAGTTAACCTTCTTGTAAATGCAGGCGTACAACCTCGCTACAGAGCTCAGTCGAGCGAGTAGAATAGATGTGGTGGTTTTGGTGTCAAATGCGTTGTTGACTTCTACACTTGAGCGATTACGGTCGAGGAAGGAACATGTCTCGACCTCGGGTTCTAGAACCTAAAGACAAGGTTAGTAGATCACTATGAAGTTCAATAACTGGTTCAGCTTTCACTATGCCGAACAAGGAGTAACATGGTAACTCCTCATTTCACAGAGAAGCTAGATGACCTCTTTAGGCGAAAGAATTGGAAACTCTTCGCCCGCCAAGTCTTGGATAGGTAAGCAACCAACCAAAAGCAGTGTTGCTCACTTGTCTGAACTGAAGATAGAAGATGTTTAGCCAGTACAAGATGTGTTTATGGCACCCATCCGACTGGAGTAGCCAAGAAAAGGTTCTAAAGGAAAGAATGTACTTGACCAAAGGAAGTCTTTTCAAGTACGGTAGACACTAGACATTCCACATTGGATGAATGCCCTAAAAGAATGCTTACCGATTAGTAGACTGCCCTTGAAAGCATACTTTTTGTCGATTTCGGAAATGATAGGTGGTCTCAGCTCCAATGTTGTTAATCTAAATTGAAGAAGTTGCTGGTTGCCACCACAATAGTGTTCACTTATCTGAACTGAAGATGTGTTGGCAGGAGAGTTATGATAGTTAGTGTTTTTCTTAAGGGTATAAGAAAGGTTTCTCGTAGAGCGAGGGCTTGAGCTGTTTGTTGAGTTGAATGAGCTCTTTACGTTGCAAAACCTCTTCTATTTATAGGGGTGAATTCTATGACGGCCAAGTCCACCGAATGGCATAATTATAGTAATATTTCAATTCTTCGGCATATTCTCTTAGCATACAAGGAATTATTCTAGGCCGAAACTCTATCACTACCAAGTCTCGTCGTCTTCGACTAAGACTCTGAACCTAGATTGATTATGCGATTGATTCAACCCTTATCCAGAAACCAATCCTGATCCTCAATATTTCTCTTATCTAACATCTTAGAGTATATGGGCTGAGTGCATGCAAAGTCAGGTCCAAACATTGTCCCCAATTTTCTTTAGCTTTAACCTGCAAACCAAATGGTTAAGGAAATTAACCCTGCCTCTAGCTGATCATCGGACAGAGCACCTTTATTTTTTGGAGTATCAACTTGTGCAACCAAATGTAATTTATTAATGCTCGGTGAAACAATAATATGAACTTTTTCGCTGAATTACCCAACTAGTGTACACATGAAGGCCTACCAACTAAAGTGGGTGGTCATTCAAATTATTTTTTTTTTTTTTGGGCAAACAACCACTTGTTGCCCCCTCATTTACTTAAGTATCGGCTTAGACTGTCGAATAGTTAAGAAAAGAAAAGTTATTATTTTTCTAGCGAACGAAAACAGAAGTGGCATAACCATGATGATGAGAAGGTCAATTATACTGTTTCAATCTGATTTCGCTCCAGGCTAAATAAAGGATCATTTCTAAACATTCTTAACTTGGCCAAATATGTTTGATTCTCAGCCGCCAAATGCATTGAGTTATTATGCCTCCCCCTCATTTCTGAACATAATTAGTTTGCATTTTTGGCTTTTAACTCGAATAACTTAGCCGAACGGGATTGCTCCAAATCGGTATGTCCGATAATCATATTAATTGACATGATTTTTGCGTCTGAGGCCATGTTTCAGCCTTGTTTGTCATTAGAAAATCTCCTGACAAACCATTGGAAACTTTTCTTCTAAGCCAACCAAATTTTTAGTCTTGACCGAAAAAATAGGGGGGTCTAGCTTGTTCTTCTAGGGTAACTAACTTTTCTGATTTAGACAAGAAAAGAGGTGTCCTAGTTTCTTCATAGACCAAATTGACAATTTCTTATACCGAAGCTTGATTGTGGACTGAGCGAAAAATTGCCTCTGGCATTCCAATCCAACCATTCTTTAATGGAATAGACTTGTACCCAAGAACAAAAGGAAAGTGTTTGTCATCTAGCCAAGCATTAAAGCGGGCTCTATCCTCTTTTGCACATTGTTCTTGTAAGGTGAGAGGAGTTTTCACTTTCAACATGTGAGCGAAGATTTTCGCATCTCTTCATGGGCATCAAGAATTTTTTCGCTTCCCCTGCTCTTTATTCTTCTCACACTTTTGAATGTGTTTTTCCAATTGCGCTTGGATCTCTTCCAACCGGCTAAATTTAGTCGGATTGGAATATTGAAATATCATATGACTTTGTAGTTTTAACACTCGGTCCTACTAGGCGTACCAAAATGTAGACCCTAAAAATTACAAAGCCTACGTGGCGCATAGGCCAAGTAACTATAAGCTAACTACGTTCTTCTTGTGAATGTGGGTGTGTCAACTGACAACTAATCTCGATCATGCGCGTAAAATAAATGTAGTGGTTGTGGTGTTGAATGCACTGCTGACTTCTGCACTTGAACGATTATGATAGAGAAACGAACCATCTCGACCTTGGTTCTAGAACCTAAAGGCAAAGTTACTAAATCACTGCGAAGTTCAATAATGGGTTCGGCTTTTACAGTGCCAAACAAGGAGTAACATGGTAACATCTCACTTCGCCGAGAATCTAATGAGATGACATCTTTAGGTGAAAGAATTGGAAACTCTTCAGCCGCCAAGTCTTAAATAGGTAACTAGCCAACCAGAAGCAATGATCTTCACTTGTTGGAACTAAATATGCCCTTATATCCCTTGGTTTTACAACTCCGGTGTTGTTTAGTCCAAACTAAAGATGTCGCCAGTTGCCAACACAGTGCTATTCACTTATCCAAACGGAAGATATGTTGGCGGGAAAGTTAGGATAGTTAGTGTTTTCTCACATTTCACATAAAGTGAGGTTTTCGCGCAGAGCGTTTTAGTTGTTTGTTGAGTTGAAGGGGCTCTCTATGTTCCAAAACCTCTTGTATTTATAGGGATGAATTTTGTGATGGCCAAGTCTATCGAATGGCATAATTTTAATAATATTATGATTCTTCGGCATATTCTCTAAATATACACGGAATTATTCTCAGCCAAAACTCTATTGATGCCAAGTCTCGTCGTCTTTGACTAGGACTTTAAACCTAAATTGATTATGCATTTGATTCAACCTTTATTTGGAAAACCAAACTTAATCCTCAATATTTCTCTCATCCAACAACTTAGAGTACTATGGGTCAAGTACGTGCAAAATCGGGTCTAAACACATGCACAAAAAAACAATTCTATAACTAATGAAATTCAAAGCCTAGTGAATGGTGAACCATGACTCTTACAAAGTTAAATTGAAACATATGAGCTTTCATACCCTTGAAGCTCATCCTTGTGTTCACAAGGTTATCACCCGAGTTGAGGGCCTTCAAAGTCCACTCCTAGCTTCTTGGATGTTTCCTTTCTCCTTCAATCTTTGCTCCTTGAGTCTTTGCTCCTTTGTTTGCTCCTTTGCTTCTTGAGGATTTGGGGAATAAAACCTCCAAAGCTTCCAAAGTTGAAAACTTCTCAGTCTCCACACCAAGGATGTGAGGAGGAGATTGAATGACCTAGAAGAAGTTTTGTTGCTAGTAAAACTTTCCCTGAGGGGCCATCTATAGAGAGGAGAGGGAGAGTTTTTATGCCTCCAAATTCCTTCTCACAAAACCTTAATGAGCTTTAAGTTATAATTTCACTTTTATTCCCACTTGCAATTGAGTGGCATAATTGAAATTATGTAAACCTTTAGGCAAGGTTGGCGGTCCCATGGTTATTGGGCTTATGTCCCTCTTTGTTTAAGTTGTCATAAAACTTAACCTTAACGGGTCTTATGGACCAAAGCCCATTGAGCCTCGAAAACCCGAAACTAATTTAGAGCCCAATTCGAACTTGTTCTTTAGATTAATTAACTCGTTATTAATCTTAGCCATACTCAAGTAAACTATTTAATTGCTTACATGCATCTCATTTATATTTTTTCAATCTTATCCTTATGGTGCACGATCCATTATGTTATAGTTAGCGAGATGATGATTGTAACTTTTACTTATTGATAGTGAATTAAAACTTTCTTTTAATTTTCCCTATGTTGAAGATTAGTGATTGCTTAAATTCAAGGTTTCCACAAATCATGAGTGACACATAGCAATATGTCATGACTACCCAATCTAAGTAGAAGTGGTTTGAGAACCTATTCAGTTACAACTATAATGCAATATGGTCATTCTCTAATTCAATACTCTTGACCGCATTGTTTCTTTGATACTTTATTTCGTGTCTACTATCTAATGTGATACTTCTCTATATGATTCTAGTGAATATAATTTGGAACATATTTCCTAAATCATTTTCATGTGCTTTGGCCAAAGACTCCCAAAACATATCTCAAAGTATCTCAGGTCAAATGACTACTTTGCATTATTGTAACCAAGGTTCTAAAAGACGCTAGACGCTAGTCGGGTGGTGGGCTGGGGCTTAGCGCCTAGGCGGCTAGGCGAACTAGGCGAATTTAAGTAAATCTATTATATTTCATGTAAATAAGTGTCTGTTTATACTTAAAATATAGGGTACATATCAGTTTACTACCCTCAAATTTCATGGTTTTCAACATTTGGTACATGAAGTTTTTTTCGTCCCAGAGTCATACCTAAAGTGTTAATTTTGGGACAGTCTCATACATCTGTTAGTCTGACTGTTAAGTCTCCCGTTAACTGATGACGTGGCGCCTATGTGGACAATGACTGGGCACCACGTGTTATTAAAGGGTTCACGTGGAAATTAAAAATTCAAAAATAAATTATTTAAAAAAAAAATAAAAAACACCTTCGTCTTCCTTGAATCCCACTCGTGACCACCCCCCATTACCCATCCCTTCTCCCACCCCCCCCCCCCAACACTCTTTCTCTCGCACCACTTCTATCCGGACTCCCTCGACTCCTCCCATCACTCCCTCGAAATCGACTGCGACACCCCTGACCAACCTCACTCCACAACCTCCACCTACAAAGTTAAGTTCATGTGCAGCTACCGCGGCAAAAAAACCCCGCCCCCACGACCACTAGCTCGCCTATGTCGGCGGTGACACCAAAATCCTCGTCGTCAATCGCAATATCAAGCTTTCTGCTTTCATCTCCAAGCTCTCCTCCCTCTACGACACCCCTAATGACGTCAATGGATCCTCTCCGACGGCTCCGGTCACGGCTTTGGTTCAGATCGGGTCTCCCGATAGATCCTCTCCAACGGCTCCAATCACGGCGTTGCCGACTCTAACCCCGATTTCTTGGGGATCGCCACACCGGAGAACCGGTGATGTCTCGGGCGGAGATTCAGAGGCAGATCTAGGAGTTGCAAATGATGCAAATCGTTGCTGGTCACGAGCCGAGAGGCACATGAACACTGAGGGTATCCGAACATGACTGAGGTGGGAGGGTTTGCTGAGATGGGGTGGGTGGGACTTGGGGAAGACAAAGGTGGTTTTTTTTTTTTTTTTTAATTTTTTTTTTAATATTTAATTTCCACGTGGACCCTTTAATGACACGTGACGCCCAATCATTATCCACATAGGCACCACGTCATCAATTAACGGGAGACTTAACAGCCAGACTAACGGATGTATGAGACTGTCCCAAAAATAACACCTTAGGTATGACTCTGAGACGAAAAAAATTTCATGTACCAAATATTGAAAACAATGAAACTTAAGGGTAGTAAATTGATATTTACCCTAAAATATATATATTTTCACCATAAACTACAAAATAGAACGACATATATATTATAAAGTGTTGGAACATAATGAAAACATGGGGAACAAGCCTATAATGCGTGTTCATTTAAGTATTCAACAAGTCTATTACGATTTATTGAAAAAAATAAAATTCAAAATAAAAGTTATCTATTTTTTATCTAAGTTGCAATCTAGGCAGGTGCCTAGGCGGGCTAAGCACCTGCCTCAGCAGGTTTAGGCGCCCTTTCTTAATTTTCAAACGCCTAGGCATTAATCAAGGCGGTGACCAACCGCCTAGCGCCTAGGCGACACTAGGCGGGGATTTTTAGAACAATTGCAGCTTATGATTTCTAACATGAAATGTATGTTAGAACTCTTTGTTGATCATTGATCAATGTACTCGACAACCTTTTGAGCACCTATGTGTTTGTCTTAGGTTCTAACACTAATGACTTGAGACAAGTCATACTCCTAATTAAGTGACATTACACACATTAGCCTTAGCAGATTGTTAATGCCCAATTATCAATCCTATAGCTAGAACCATTTTGAGAATGAACATAAGAGAAGGGTCTCATTGATCTAACATACTTATATCACTTGTCACTTAAGTTGATTACATTCTTTGAATTCTATTATCGATTACACATAATACGTTAAGTAGTGATTAATAACAAACATTATTCTTCTTTTAAACTAAATAAGAGTACATAAAAAGTATTCCGAAAACTATTACGTCAAATGAGTGTGGTTTTAAAGCATAATTCTAACAGTAATAAGACCTGTCGCGGAAAAGGGTGGTTGTATGTGAGTCCAAGTTCTTCTTTATGCTAATTAGATAACGTGCAAAAATGCCTTCTCTCAGGGACGTGGTTGCGACATTTGAAAAACTGTTTCTCCAGTATCTCCCAACAGCCATTCTTCCTTGACACTGCAGTTAACAGATACCTAGTTCTGATCAAGTGCCATTCACAAGGGAGGACATTTCAAGAGTCTCATACTCATGTACATCGTTGGCTTTTTTGGTCCTCAACATCTCAGATGGAAGAATAGTTAAGTTGGGATCGCTTCTAGGTATTAAGAACAGTAGCGCAATTGGAACAATTCTCAACAAACTCCGGATCAAAATGGCCATCCAAAGATTTTCGAACTGTGTCCGCGTAATATTCAAGATGTGGAGTAAGAGGCCTCCGGCCCAAGTAGATGACAGCATCCCTACATGATCAATGGACATCAGTAAAGCAAAGAAAGTACCTTCTATACCTGCAGGGCAGAGTTTGGAACTAAGTACAAGAAGAGGCATCCACTTCAAACGCCCAATCAACATAGAAACGCCTTCGTCAATGACAACAAAAAGATAATCTGGCAAACCAAATTTCAAATTTATGCGCAACACCAATACCAAGTCCAGCAATCCTGAAGCACCATAGAGCAACTGAGTCCAGAAAAGAACATCCCTGAAAGGGTAACTTTTTAAAAAGTTCTGGTAGAGAAGGACCCCAAAAAGGGAGCCAACAGCACCAATAGAGAATATGGATCCGACAACCTCCTGTAAGAAGCACATAAATAATGAGTTTGGATTTAGGCGCATCAGACCAAACAATTTCTGGCCACAAGAAATGCACTGGAATTATAGAAGCAGTTCCGGTTACCTTGGAGAAAGACGGACCCCCCTTTGCATCAGTGTACCAATAAAACATTCCTTCACGAACATTCAAGGCCAGAGCAAGTGACAAGTACATGTATAAGCAAGGCCTCCATACACTACCGCATTTTAATGTTGTCCACATAGCCTTGCCAGCATCCAGTAACTTTACACTGACCTAAATTAAGATATTGGTACGAGCATCAGAGAAACCAGGAACTAAAATGCACAAATAAAAAAGTAATCTCACCTGTTTATAAGCAAAGTTGCGCGCACGAGATTCTCTATGCATTATCCCAACCAAAATGACAAGCCCCGGAGGGATGCTGAGCAACCCAAACACACCCTGTCATAGAAGTGCCAAACTTCCACCATTCAGAAAAGCAATTTCAGCTGATAAATTATCTAAGCGGATAAGGAAATTATACCAACATGATATGGTTCAATCGACAGGTTGCAAAATTCAATTTCAAATCAATGTTCTGTCTAATCTAACAGTATAATATGAATCTTTTCATATGAAACGAATTTCATAAACGAAAATCTACGTGAATGAATTAGAGTTTTTCAACCATATGACCACTGAAACTCATCCATTGATAGTTGACCAGATGAGAATTATATCATTTGAATGTTGGTAAATTCAAAATCCTCGGCAAGCCTACTATAGTAAAAATTGGAGAGGTATGCCTAGACATGCCCAAAAATAAAAATATACCAAAAGATTGACAATGCCAGATGTTTTTATGTTGCAACTATAAGCGAAAGCATACCTTAGGGCCCACAAGGTGAACAAGAAACCCACTAAGTGAAAAACCCACCAGTGCCCCGACTGAAGAGCTCAGTCCACACAAGCTCTGCATGTCACCGGCAAGGGATGGATGTCTTATACTGTTCTGTGTAACACAGGCATCAATTGTTACATCGGCAATTGCAACTCCAGCACTCCCCGCCATCAGAGCCAGCAAGGACATTGTCAGATTTAAATTCTTGTCTAGTGATAACACAAGCATGGAGATCACCCCAAGTAAACCTGGAAAGACCAACAGAGAGAGGAAAAATAAGGGAACAGCATTAAGGTAAAGTAGTATTTTCTAGTTTATAATCAGGTCATTCTACTGAAGGATATATAGTAAATTTCATCTTATACAGATTAAAATAGAAAAACAACAGCCAAGTTTCAAGGTGACTCTTGCAGACAAACTAATGCAGCATTAGATTACAAATACATATACAAAATGGAAGTCATGATTGTCACGGTTCATGAGATTTTAAAACTCAGCCAGAGATTACGATCGTCGGATTTTACAAACCAGCAGTTTCTCAATTTTACGAAAATTGATGTAGAATGGTCAATTCATGTATGTATATATGTGGAACAAATATATATATGTTTCGGTTCCACATCCTCTTCTCCTGTGTCAAACTGTGGACTACTTTCCCTTCTACAAGTCATGGCATGTCCTTTTGTGCACACTCTACAGATGCTACAGTTATCACATGAAAAGAAAATAAGGTATTGCAATGTGGACTAAGGAGAGCCAGTCACTGCAGCTTATAGGTATCACAATAAACAGTTTGGAATCTGCTTAACTTAATTGCTGCGACGAAAGCATTTTCAAGGTAGATAAGAGATATCTAAGAATCCTCCATACTGAAACTCATATTTTTAATGTAAGTAAGAGAAGTTTCGAGGGGGAAACAAAACAATTGAATTGACTACCAGTCCTGAAAGCATTCCCTAAGGTCTAGCAGATATTCTATATAAAACCTTCTAGAGATAATTTTCAGTTTTGGACTATCCACAGCACTTAAATAGGGGTACAGTCTCCAGGTACAGGCTTTTTTTTTTTGGTCTCTTTCAAAAGTCAGATGATGTAGCTGAAAAAGAAAATGATCTGTGACAACATATAACAGAACGTCCTTATTAAATTGCTCAAATTATGCCGAAATAAATTTGAATATGATGCCAATCCAGACTATGCAAGGCCAAATTATCATGCCAATATTTTAAAAAACTAGAGTGTGAGAGTCCAAAGCAAGTAAATCAACGGTATAATTCCATAAAACATGCTATC
Organism: Heteromeles arbutifolia; assembly: GCA_024362995.1. Taxonomy (NCBI): domain Eukaryota; kingdom Viridiplantae; phylum Streptophyta; class Magnoliopsida; order Rosales; family Rosaceae; genus Heteromeles; species Heteromeles arbutifolia. Next base: position 25,655,589 of record JANCRC010000012.1, read on the forward strand.
ACAGTAATCACACTTAAGTAACGCAAACTTAAGCTTTAACTGGTAAACATGTTATGCGATATACATCTATCTTGATTTTGAAATGAACATCCCACCTGGAGTTCTGTATACAATAAAATATTATCTCCTTGCAGTGAGATTTTTAAAAGTAACTAATAATTTACTTTCAGAGAGGAAGAAAATGATCATTTTACCAGTTTCTGTTATATTCAGCATTTCGGTATGAGGACAGACAACCATTAACAGTGGAATGTCAACTCATCTATGAATGCATATGTTGATGATTAAAATTTAAAGTCCAACTTTTTAAAACATCCTTCATGTACAGGTTTAACTTCGAATTTTATATTTAAGGTTAAACAAATGGCACATACTGAAACTAAGTAAGTAGGTACCAGATTCATAGTACTATACAGACATACATATTTTCTGTTTAAACCTGCATGCCAGGCTACTGATCAGGTGATTCAAATTAAACCCAGAAGGTAAATGTCGTAGTAGTTATATAACCATACGTCTGCACAAGGAAATGACCATTTGTTTGAAAATCAAACCAGTTATTAGAATGGGAGTCACTTAAAGAGAAAACTAACGGAGCCTACAACTGAAGGCATATGATTGGATTTTCTCATTCGAACAGAAAAGGAGTTTCAAATCTCGATTCCCTTTGTATGTAGGTCGAAGGTATGAGGTAGAGGTCTTACTTAACTGCAGCCCAAAAGATTACCATCTGTGCACCGTGCACACTCACAGGTGCAAAGGTGCGAAGGTGCAAACACACACTAGCATTTCCCAATTTTATCACCCCATATGCTAACAACTGCCATTTCTAAAATTAATGTTTTTCCCCTCATCTGGAATTGATTGTTTACGTATCAAGTAATTTACAACATATATGGATCTTAAAACTAAAAAAATTGACAAGAATAAGTAGCCATTACGTATCAAATAAGCAACAACATATATTGATCTTTAAATAACATAACAATATGCCCTTTAATTCAATCAAAAACTAAAAGCAGCATCTGAAATATATAAACTCAAAAACACACATTTATGTAGAAAAATGAGTTGCATCATAATTTACCAGCAAAAACAAAGTAGGGTTTTCGGCGGTAGCCAAGAACAGGAAGAGTGTCAGTGAGAAGACCCCAGAAAGGCTTCACAATCCAAGGAATTTGGATGATCCCAAAGTAGACTTGTGCCTCAGAAGGCTGCACTTTCTGATCATCTTTCAAGTAATACTGTATGCTAATTCTACTCAGTCCCATGCTTAGACCCTGACTGATGCCGTACACAATCACCACACCCACCACAAAGCTCCAATGCAACTCGCTGCTCAGCATTCTTAACCAATTTATGGGTGTCCATAGCAAATCTCGGACACCCTTTACTAGAGTTTTCTGCTTTTGGTTCTCTGACTCAGGGTGAAGACTTTCTTTTTCATGTTCTTCTGCTTCCATTTCCATGGCCGATAATTTTGATTTTCCTTCAAAATTTGAGAACAATAAAACACACCCAGTTGATATATCTTGGTTTTCTGAGGTGGGCTTGTCGATTTGGTTCTCAGAAGCTTCGTCTGCTTGACTTTGACTTTGACTTAACTCAACAGTTCAACTCTTTCAGTATGACCGCCACACGAGGTGGTACACCACATGTCTTTATCTAAATTGTGGTTTATGTGTATTAAAAGGTTAATACTTAAAAATTAAAATTTTTCACTACTTACATAAAAACACGTGGTGTACCATCCGTGTTTTCATCACAATTAAAAATCTCATCGGGAAGGGGGAGGGGGAGAGAGAGAGATTTTCCCAAGGAAAAAAATGGAAACCATATTGCTGGGCTCTTCGGCTTTATCTCTTTTTTGGTTAAAGGCTCATTAGCTTTGATCCAAGCCCAATGGGAAATGGACATTCGTTCGTAGTTTCTTTTTGTTTTCTCTTACACTTATTTTTTACTACTCACACATCCATTTCAATTTTTTGCCGTCAGATCAAATAAATTAAATAAAACCAATAGCCAAACATTAACAACGATGTGTAAGAAGTAAAATGAGTATGAATAGCATTATCGTGTTGGAAGATATTAGTATTTATGTTTATTTTAGTATTTGGGTTTTGTTAGTTTAGGAATTGGCCTAGCCCATGCGAGTTTGGATTTTTTAGGTTTATTTCTCTATAAAAATAGCTTGTGATTGAGTTTGAAAATAAGTTAGTCACGATGTGGTCTCTTGAGATTTTGTAACGTTTCGGCATTCTCGTTTGTTTAATAATATTCTTATTATTTTATAATCTCGTTCGTCTCACACTCTAATATTCAACTTCTCCTAGTTAAATTCGTCAACTAAGTTGAATTTTCATCCTTTTGTTTTACACGTCTTCTCATTCAGCAAGTAGCCACTGCGTCTTCGATTCAAGCTCTTCTTCCTACACTTAGTGTAGCATAAATTAGTAACATTGTTTGTAACAAAAAAGAATGTGCTCATTTAGTGTCTAGACTTAATAGTTACTAAACTTTAGACAAATCAAAACTAAAGTAATCGATAACCAAATTTTTTTATAAACTGAATTTATCAAAAGATTTCAAAAAACCAAAGTTACTGTAAATTGTCGAACCAAAAGTACCGGTACAGGATATTACCAAATTGCAAAATACCAGTAGTTTTAGTTTTGCTAAGGGTCATTATCGATTTAAATTAACTAAAAGGTAGCCTTATTTGAAATAGAACCCTATGCCCTGTTTTTTAAACCCAAATTGCAATCCCACTTCCCATCCTGAAAGTGCAAGTTTTTATGATTTTCTAATTTCCTAGCCAAGTTTAATGTGTCCATAATAAACTAGTGCTAGATTTTAGGCGTGTCTTAATGTCTAAGTTTGTGATTTGAGACTTGCACGTCAAGTAAAATCAAAGGCAATCTGATTTCATGGATCACTTAAGGTAAACTTTGTACGCATCATTTTAAGAAAGTATAAGTTTACTTAATTGTAGGGTTAAAGCATAATATCGGTTTACTTAATTGTAGGCCATTGATTTTGTTTGTGACGTCCTTCATATACTATTGGTTTTCCAGCAGGTTTGCTATCTTTGAGAACCATAATTTCGTGCGAGAAAAAGTTTAAGACAAGGAATTTGTATAATAGGTTAGAAGAGTGAAATATGAGTGAAACACTTTCTTCTAGCATTCATATCATCATTCATGATTTGTTCTAACCCACGGGCGAACCTTCTGCTCTGAGGTGATCACGTTTAAACCAAGAGGAGACAAAGAAAAGCAAGTATGAAGACAAGAGGACAAGGCAATCTTTGAGCTAGCTTGTAAGTTGTCTTGTATTTGTTGTTTGATCTTAGTGGATTATTTTCTGGCAGTGTGCACATGGATTTTCCCCATCGTGTGTGGGGTTTTCCACATTAAAAAAATCGTCACATGTTCATTGTATTTCATTTTCAATTTATTTACTGTTGCGTCGCATAATTAAAACTTTGTTTCCATCCCGCTAGTCTAGGTGTTTATATTTGGGATTTTTTATCTGTTGGATTTGAGTTCTTCGATCATCTTTGTTTTCAATTGGCACCAGAGCCTTTCTCTAGACATACTTAGAGCGATCCTTGGGATTTTAGGATTGATCATGTTGCGCGTTCAGTTACTCATCCACCATACTTTGATGGTGAGAACTATGGGGCATGGAAAGCCGAGATGAAGTCATTCTTGTGGGCTATAAATCAGAGTGTGTGGCACACTTATGTCAATGGTGGATCTGAACGAACTAAATTGAAAAAGATGAGAAAACTAAAACTGAAAAAAAAAAAAAAAAAATTGTTCCTAAACCTAATGATGAACGGTCAAAAGATGAAGTACTTCATATATAGCACGAACAATCAAAGAGGCTTGAACACATTGTTGCCAACCATTCACCTGAACAGTTTGAATACATCTCCACTTGTGAAACTTCAAAAGATGCTTAGGACATTTTACAAAGATACTCTTGAGGGGAAACGCTGATGTGAGAGCTTCGGAGCTCCAACTGTTTACAAACCAGTTTGAAAATATTAAGAGGGAGGAGGAGTATGAATTACCTTCTGATTATTATGCTAGACTCAGTTTTATTGTTGACACTTGGCACAATATAGGTGAAACCATTTCTAAGAATATTGTTGTCAAGAAAATCCTTAGGCCCTTGGCTACTAGGTTTGACACAAAAGTGACCACAATTGAAGGGCATAGGAATTTAAACACCTATAAACATAAAGAGTTACTTGGGTCTTTAAAAGCTTAGGAATTGAAACATCCTCCAGTCAAAAAATCCAAAAGTGTTGCCTTTAAAGCAGTTCAGGAACATGAAGGGGATAGTGGTGCTGGTGATGAAGAGCTTGGCTCTTCTCACTAAAAGTTTCAAAATTTTCTGAAAAAGTCAAAGTTTAAAAAGTCGTTATAAAAAAGGTAGTTCATGATCTAAAAATTCAGGTCTAAAGAATTCACTTACAAGATATAATTTTAACTAGGAGATAATGTCATGAGTTTCAGGGTTATGGTCATTGTGCACATAAGTGTGCGAACACTCTCAAGAAGCAAAAAAAAAAAAAAAAAAGAAGAGTTAAAACTGCAATGAAAGTCATTTCGAGTGATAGTGAGTCCTAAGTGATGAAGATGAAGTTGTTGCTTTTGTTGCTCAGGTTGAGTTGGTTAACCTAAGGACCTTTTCTTTTGACTCTTGAAGATTGTATAAATTTAGGGTGTGATATCTACACACCCATTTTTACTTCTCACACACTATTTTAATTTTTGGTTGTTGGATCGAATGAAGTGAAGAAGATTAATGGATAGAAATTAAAAAGGGGTGTGTGAGAAGTAAAATGGGGTGTGTGGATAGCACACCCCAAAAATACTGTTGTCTCTGCTTCTTATATGCCCAAAGGTTTTGAAAATTTATTCGCCAAATGTTCCTGAATAGTTACACCTTCAAGAGCAATAATATGATTTTCATTAGAATCATGCAATGAAATTGAAGATCTAGCATGCAAAAAAAAAAAATGATTCTCCTTTTTCCTCCTCGGGTTTTTTATCACAAATGGTCCCTGATATTGATCAAACACATCATTTTGGTCCCTGACATTGAAAATCAATAGAAATGGTCCCTGAGATTGATCAAACACATCACAAATGGTCATTCCGTTAAAAACTCTTTGGGCAATTTTCAAAGCTTCGTAATTCAATCGTTTCTTAACCAAATTCGACCCATAATATATCAAAATGAAGATAGGAAAGTGTAGAACAAGATTATACCATTTGGAAGCCCAATGGTTGCAGGAGATGACCGAAAAATAGCCTCAAATGTGACTGGTCCGCAGAAAAACTGGAAAACTATCCTGAAAATGGGTAAACTTTAAACGTTCATAACTTCTTCAATACTCAACGAAATTGAGTGATTCAAAAATAAAAATCATACTTCTCGACGATACAAAGAGAATGGTACCTTTATTGACTGCTAATCCACTGTGGTTTGTCCGGAAAACGGCTCAAAATTGGATAACCATTTTCGAGTTAGCCAATTTCGAGCCGTTTTCCGGCCAAACTACGGCGATTTATCCATCAAGAAAGATACCATTCTCTTCTTCTCGTTGAGAAGTATGATTTTTGTTTTTAAATCACTCGATTTCGTTGATTATTGAAGAAGTTATGAACGTTTAAAGTTTACCCAGTTTCCGGCGAGTTTTCCAGTTTTTCTGCGGACCAGTCACATTTGGGGCTATTTTCCCGCATCTCCGGCAACCATTGGGCTTCCAAATTGATATAATCGTGTTCTACACTTTCCTATCTTTATTTTGATATATTATGGGTCGAATTTGGTTAAGAAACGATTGAGTTACGAAGCTTTGAAAATTGCCCAAAGAGTTTTTAACGGAATGACCATTTGTGATGTGTTTGATCAATCTCAGGGACCATTTCTATTGATTTTCAATGTTAGGGACCAAAATGATGTGTTTGATCAATGTCAAGGACCATTTGTGATAAAAACCCGAGGAAGAAAAAGGAGAATCATTTTTTTTTTTTTTTTGCATGCTAGATCTTCAATTTCATTGCATGATTCTAATGAAAATCATATTATTGCTCTTGAAGGTGTACCTATTCAGAAACATTTGGCGAATAAATTTTCAAAACCTTTGGACAATATTCAATGTTCGATTCGAAAATTTTAGAAAATTAATTGGTGTGTGTTGCATTGACTAAATCATTTTGTAAATTTATGTCAAACATGCATCTCATCTGCATGTTCATGTCGATTAGGATAGTGCGAATTTTAGTTTGTTTCTTCCAGTCTTCTGCACAAATTTAGTTTCTGTCAACGGTTACACTGCTTATTGGTTTCAATCCCAGACTCAAGTATGTTGGCAGTTCTTGATTTTATTGAATGAGTTTCCTTTTATGTTAGCACTGAACATGTTTGATTATCATGAAAAATAACTGCACGCCATTTAGATGTTAATTTAAAGCGTGATTTAAAAATTCATATGGCCACTTAGTACTACGGTCTGGTGGTATTCCTCTTCACTTGAAAGTGAGAGGTCTTAGGTTCGAATTTCGTGCATGGCGAATTCAATACCAAATTAGGCTACTCATTGTGTGGCTTTGCCGAACTCCCCATCCCACTTAGTGTAAAAATATCGATGTACTAAAAAAAAGAAATTAAAATTCATATGTGAATCTAGCGATTTTATAAAATCCCTGTGATGTTTTGAGCCGATTGAACATATGTAACAATCACATTTTTGTGTGTGTGTATAATCTCATATTTGCTTGTATCTCTAGAACTTGCCTTAAACCTCTCGAACATATATTGATTCATGTGATATCTTGAGGATGACAAAAGCATCTAGGACATACCATCATTGTGGAGCCAAAAATAATCACAAGACGACACATGGATTTTTGGATAAAGGAGGACAAAATTACCCTTGAGGCATATCGGGATTCCTACGCGCGAGCAGCGGGCAATTATCCCTCAACCAAGTCAAAAATGCCCAAAATAGGTAACAATTCAAAATATATCGCATCCATCGTCATCCAATATTCTCCACAAGGTAAACTCCCAAAATCTTCCCCTGTTATTAGATTGATTAGCTAATTATTCCATAACTCCCAAATTATTTCTTTTAAATTATGTTAATTAGTCAATTAATATATTTATTACCTAATTAATCTATTAATTGATAATTAACTACAAATTACACCCAAAAAATACCACACCATATCCCTATAAATAGCTCTCCATTCTCTTCAAAAACTACTTCCAGGTCTCTAACAAAACTCTACAAAATTCTCCAAACATTCTTCCCTCAAAACTCTAACTTTGGCATCGGAGGTTCTTCGGCCAAACCCCCCCCCCCAATTCATCGTGGGCGCGCGAGGCTTTTGGCCTTGACCAAATGTGTGATTTATTTTGTACGTGCATTTTTGTCCAAGATCAAGGAGGAAGAAATTTGCATCCACAAATTGGTGCTTTCATTGAGAGAAGAGATCCACACTTGTAGAAGACTCTCGCGTAAAAATGTTTTTTCTCTATTTCTAGTCCACTTGTATTTTTCGTACGTTCTTATTATTAGAATTTTTTATTTGCAAAGATTCTTTGATAAAACGTAAAAGAGGAATACAATGGCTAGAAATTTAGAAAATTCCACAAGTGAAAATTTCAATATTCAAGAAATGGGACCGTGACGATCCACAAGGCTAAATGTGATCACAAGTGGAGCAGCATCATCGCTACGAGGCTCCACCATGACAACCACCACGTTGGCCACCACGGCAACCACCCGTGGCGAGGTCTATGGCACCAAAGCCATGGCCCAAGCCATGTCATTCCAAGCCCAACGTGAGCCCAATGCGTTGCCAAGCCGAGCCCAAGCCTCGCACCCACGTGTGCCACGCACTGAGCAACCTGCTCCCGAGGCCCAGCCTGCTCACGAGGCCCAGCCTGCTCTCGCGGCCCAGCCTGCTTCCGTGGCCTTCCAAGCAACCCAAATCGGCCCAAGATTAGCTCAACGATCCTGGCTTCAAGTTTCAAGACCTACGATTGAGCCAGGGGTATTTTCACCACATTTCTCCGCAGATTTGACATTTCCGAACTCAAATCTCGCACCCAGAGTCTACCACCCTTCCACAACTCAAGGTGTATTCCTTCCAGGCTCTTCCAATCCAAATGGCGAACAACACTTCTCTCGACAAGTCATAGAGTTGACGAGCGCCCTCGCACAACAGACGACCTTGGTGAATTAGCTCTTGCAGCGCACTGAGATGCAACGTGCCCCAGACGAGGAGTCCCGAAGCAGGACAAGGGCAGACAAACCTCTCCAGCAACATCCTGGCAAGCAGCCCCTCAACCAGTCACGATCCGAGCGTTCTGGCAATTTACGCTCCCGCCTGGGTCATTGGGATAGCGTATACTCTCGCCTTAGCGCCCCGATGAGTGTGCATTCCCGATCAAGCCCATGGATGAGCATACGTTCATGGTTGAGGCCTCACTCCGGTTATCAACATAGACAAACTTCCAGGCTAAGTGTTCATTCACAACTAGGATTGCAAGGAGCATTCTCCACCTCACATCGGAGTAGGCAGCACAGCAGACGGAGAGAACCAGTTACTCAATCCGACTCAAGTTTAATCGGCAGCCTGCGAGCAGCCCGTTAACCTACCAGGAACGGGCCACATGCACCGCAGCTGCGACAAAGATGAGTCGAGCATAGGGAAGAGTGGCCCAAACCCACATGTCACGACCAGGAGAAGCCGAAAGTTCCACTGCCCCAGCAGAGGCAAATTTAAGAAGAAGTTAAGAGGCTCCTAACTGAATGATTAATCAATTTCCAACGTGACGAGGTTGTTGACGATGCACTTCGACGAGACATGACCAACATAAGCATGTCACCATTCATAAATGAGATCGAGCGAACAAATTCACCTCGCGGGTTCACTATGCCTCACTCCGTACAAGGGAGAAGAAGATCCTGATCGACATCTGAAGCACTGCTGCAGTACCATGATCCTCTACAGGAACAACGATTCGCTTATGTGCAAAATTTTTGCCACAACTCTACAAGTCGAGGCGCAAGACTGGTTTCACTCTACTGCCGTACTCCATCTGGAGTTTCAACGAATTTTGCTTTGTTTTCACTAAAGAGTATTCTTCTAACAGCTCAATCAAGAGGACATCCGACAATCTTTTCAGCATCATAAAAGACCATTGGGAAACAATTTGCGACTATGTCAAAAGGTTCAAAGAGGAGAATGCCAAGATTGTTGGCTACAATGAGGACATAGCAACGACAGCATTCAGAAATGGGCTTCCTACCAAACACCCTTTATTCAAAAAATTGATCATGGGAGAAGAACTGACCCTAGCAGCTTCGTATGCTTTGGCAGAAAAGCATGCACTATAGGACGAGGCCAAGCAGTTTAACAAAAATAAGTCAGAAAAGAAGCACATGGAATGTTCCCCGACCAGAGAAGACTCAGCAGCCGAAACATTCATCAAGTTCACAGTTCCAATCAGCTAAATTCTCTATAAGCTCAAGAATGAACCTTGGTTCGAATTGCCACCACCCATGAAAGGCGATCTTACCAGGTTGGATCATAAAAAGTATTGCACATTCCATCAAGGACCGGGCCACACTACCAACGGTTGCCTGAATTGGAAGTAGTACCTTGAGAATTGACAAATGAGGGTCGATGCAATGAATATCTTGACAGGTTAACAAAACAGCCTACACAAGCAGGGGAAGTTCCCATTACCTCTTGAACCTCGTTAGGGCTTTTCCAAATAAGTTTGAAGTCTTAATCAGCTCGACGAACAAGGCCTCGCGAGCCGAAGATTATCCAATTTGTTATGCAGTTTCTACCTTTCAGCACAGTTGTTTTATTTCTTTATTCTCAATGAAGATTCACGAAGTTATTCATAAGCCTGGTTCAACTGCTATCTACAACAACTGCTCAAAACCCTTTCTGGGTATGCTCTCCAGTGCGAGAGGATAAACTAATTGCTCTCCAGTGCAGGAGGGTAAAGCAATCCCCCGACACCCATATAGGTTTACTCTCCAATGCGAAAGGATAAACTAATTGATCTCCAGTGCGAGAGGGTAAACCAATCCCCCGACACCCATATAGGTCTGCTCTCCAGTGCGAGAGGATAAACTAATTGCTCTCCAGTGCGAGAGGGTAAACTAATTCCCCGACACCCATATGGGTCTGCTCTCCAGTGCAAGAGGATAAACTAATTGCTCTCCAGTGCAAGATGATAAACTAATTGCTCTCCATATGGGTCTGCTCTCCAGTGCGAAAGGATAAACTAATTGCTCTCCAGTGCGAGAGGGTAAACTAATTCCCCGACACCCATATGGGTCTGCTCTCCAGTGTGAGAGGGTAAACCAATCCCCCGACACCCATACGGGTCTGCTCTCCAGTGCGAAAGGATAAACTAATTGCTCTCCAGTGCGAAAGGGTAAACTAATTCCCCGACACCCATATGGGTCTACTCTCCAGTGCGAGAGGGTAAACTAATTGCTCTCCAGTGCGAGAGGGTAAACTAATTCCCCGACACCCATTTGGGTAAGCTCTCCAGTGCAAGAATGCCACATAGCTTAAAAGATTGAATACTTAAAGATCAACTAAGAAGCAAATGGTCAAGGGGCAGCAGCCACTTTTGCACTCAACAGTTCGCTCATCCAACACTTCATCTTCAGTAGCTCCGATCTTGGTAGTTTCATCCTTAAGTGCTCCATCTGCAGCAGCAGAGAAATCAAACTCAAGCAATTTTCTCATTTTCAACAGGCAGCTCATACATGGCAACCCAAACTGTTGCCCATGCCACGCCACTTTCTCGGCCCATGCCGAGCCAATCCTTGGCTTTAATCAAGCCGATCAGCACAAGCAATGGCCCCTGCCATATCACCTCCTTGGCCCATGCTAAGCCTACCCCGTGGCAGCACCACCCAAGAATAAGACAAGAAGAATTAAGTTTTTCCAACTTCGGTGCGGCACGAAGAAGGCGAAGAAAGCAATGAAAGACGGTCATTTGCACGGGCAAGTGTAGAAGATTGCTAGGGGATGGGGAACAAATATCCTCTAAGCTTTCTCTCTCTTGTAGGGTACAATAAATCGCTCTCCAAAGTTGATTTAACAACCCACTTAAGGTGGACTTAAATAGGCTTTGAGAGAAATTTATTTCCCTTTGCTAGAATGATCTAATTTCATATTAAAGAGGGAATCTACATCAAAATATGAAGCAATCCTAAGTTTCCTAGTGCAAGAAGATCTCTACACCTGCTGCCTTTTCCTACGAGCAGCCCAGCAGGTGTGGGGGCATTTGTGGAGCCAAAAATAATCACAAGACGACACATAGATTTTTGGATAAAAGAGGACAAAAATACCCTTGAGGCATATCGGGATTCCTACGCGGGAGCAGTGGGCAATTATCTCTTAACCAAGTCAAAAATGCCCAAAATTGGTAACAATTCAATATATATCTCATCCATCCTCATCCAATATTCTCCACAAGGTAAACTCCCAAAATCTTCCCCTTCTATTATATTGATTAGCTAATTATTCCATAACTCCCAAATTATTTCTTTTAAATTATGTTAACTAGTCAATTAATATATTTATTACCTAATTAATCTATTAATTGATAATTAACTCTACAAAATTCTCCAAACATTCTTCCCTCAAAACTCTAACTTTGGCATCGGAGGTTCTTCGGCCAAAGCAGCCCCCCCCCCCCCCCCCCCCCAAAATAATCGTGGGCGCGTGAGGCTTTTGGCCTTGACCAAAGGTGTGATTTATTTTGTAGGTGCATTTTTGTCAAAGATCAAAGAGGAAGAAATTTGCATCCACAACCATTACCATATTTACCAATGTCCTACTCCTAATATGATATTCCCTAGCAACCCCTTTGAGCCTCATTAGCTTTTTATTATTGTAACCAAGGTTTTAAAAAACGCTAGGCGCTAGTCGGGCGGCGGGCTAGCACCTAGCGCCTAGGCGGGTAGGCGGGTTCTAGGCGGGCGCCTAGGCAGCCTAGGCGGATTTAGATAAATTTCTTATATATTTTATGAATTAATTAAATTTACTATATCAAATTTAAATAATTATTGACTAATATGTTATTTTTTATAGAAGAACATACATATGTGAATGTTTTATGTATATATAGGCGGATTTATAATTTTTCAGAATTTAATTAAATTTATTATAACAAAAACTAGTTATACTTAGTAAGATGGACTGTTTTGTTAACTCAAATTCAAAAATTAATAAGATGGTAAGTATATATAACAGCCCGGCCCAGCCCAGCCCAGCCCACCCTAACCCACCTTATTTTTTCCCCATTCTTTCCCTCTTCTCCTCTCTGCCATCTGCAACATCGTTTTAACATATTAATTAAAAAAGCCAAATCATGCAGCTTTTTCTCTTCTCCTCTCTCCTTTCTGCAACATAGTTTCAATATATTAATTAAAAAAGCCAAATCATGCAGCTTTTCCTCTTCGCCACTCAACCTTCTGCAACATGGTTTCAATATATTAATTAAAAAAGCCAAATCATGCAGCTTTATATATTTTACCACATGGGTTGTTTTACTTTTATACTCATACCTCTCCGGCTCTCCCTCTATTTCTTTTTGGTATCATAACAGCCTCGTTTCCATCGCTGCTTGTTCTTCACTTCTTTTCCTCTCTCTTAGAACCAGGTTGTTCTCCCCATCAAACCTCTCCCACCGCCTCCACAAAGCTACTCCAAACCTCCAATTTTCATTCCAAAAGTCCGATAGAATTCTAAAAATCCCAACGAGCAAACAACATCCCAAGAAATCTGAGGTGGATTCTTTGAACAATCAAGTGGGGTTTGTATGTGTCGCTGAGATTTCCAGTTTACTCTTTCTCTTCTCGTCAGATTGCAGCGAAACAGAGAACCGACGAGGCTCCAAGAGGTCGCCTAGACCACTGCCTACCACCGCCGAGACCGCCTAGACCGCCTAAATAGCGCCTAGGCGGCCGACTAACTCCTACCCGATTTGATGAACATTTTAGCATAAATCCCGATGGCACTCCACCGCCCAGCGCCTAGGCCGATTTTTAGAACACTGATTGTAACTATATATGTCATTTTTAACCCCAAACCTTAAACACTCATCCTGCTCTATTCTTTGACATTGGTAGAGTATGTTTTCTTTAAATTAGTTTTATGTTGCAAGATTTATGCTTGGGGTTATTTAAAATAAAAAATAAAGGACAAAAGAAAAATAATAAGAAGGGAAAAAGAGTGCACAAAAAGTTCAATTGTGGCAAAATGTTTGTGTGATTTTAGAGACAGCATTTTTCTTAGATTGGGTCCAACAAAATAATTTTGATCCTTGTTTGAGAGATTTGTGTTCTTAATACGTTGCCAAATACTTCTACTTATTTATATGCATTACTAAATCATTGAATCTTTGTGTTATCTTTACCCCTTGTTTCTTTCACCTTCATCTTAGCCCCATTGCAACCCTAATTATAGACCTTTTGATTGAAGAAGTTGCTTGATATTGATAACGGGTTATGTAGTCAAGCAACCATATGTTGGCATGTTCTATGAGATCACTTAAATGAAACACTAGTATAACTAAAAAATTTATGTGTGCATTGGTGTATATCATGTAAGAAGCTTACTTGTTGCATATGATGATTTAAAGGAGCTTAGAATTACTTGTGATGGCTATTACACACATGAACTTTCAAGGAAAATCAAAAAGTAATTTGCTAACACATGCGATGCTTATTCACTTTCTCTCTTGAATGTTTGCATATTATGGCTATGGGATGGGACTCCATTGCATATCATGTTTTGCTTGTTATTACATTTTCATTTACTTAATTTGGCACAAAATTGCTAGCTAGATGGTGAAGTCATGTTGTCTATATCACATGATTATTTGTTTGTTGGAGTTTGACTTTGTGTTTTTGCAAATTAAGTGCTCTTTATTTTCATTGTAAGAGCGATATAGCTTGTGTTATTGTCGTTGCAATCAACACCACTTGGTGATGCTCTTCTTATTATTCGATTTTAACTTTGTGTTTTGTTACTACTTTTCGTTTATTGTTTTATATTTTTGGATTTTCTTGACAAAAAGGGGAAGAAAGCATATATTTTGTGTTTATATTTTCTAACAAAAAAGGGGGAAGTAAGTGTTTGATATGGTTAAGAGGAGTTGTTACTTTGAAAGTGAGTATAATTTAATTTGTAGGATTGCAACATGGTTTTAATCATTTGTTAGTTTGATTGATCTTGCTTTGGTTATTGTTATTCAAATCTCATTTTATACTTCACTGGTATTTTGGATTTTTTGTGTGCAGGTTTCAATTCATGATCTATGATGGATAGGTTTAGGAGTCATTTTAATTGTTATTGGGGTTTTGTCTAGGAAATGCCAAAGGTGAGGTTGAAAGAGCAAGCTTTTGTGATTGGTTAATTTCCTAGACAAGGTAATGCATGTGTCTGTAATAGACTAGTGCTAAATTTTAGTGCCTAGGTTCGTGATATGAAAACTTGTACGTCAAGGAAAATCGAAGACAATATGATTTCGTGGATCACTTATGGTAAACGTGCATCATTTTAGGAAAATATATTAGGAGAGTGTGGTCAAATAAAATCTATTTATGATATAATCAACTTATTTTAGGGTTAAAGCATAAAATCAATTTACATAATTGTAGGCTGTTGATTTTGTTTCTCGCATCCATTATATACTGGTGGTTTTCCAACAGGTTTACTATCTTTGCCAACCATAGTTTTGTGCGAGAAAAAGTTTAAGGCAAGGATCTTGTATGCTAGGTTAGAAGAGAAATCCAAGTGAAACACTTTTTTCTAGCTATCATCATTCACACTTTCTTTCAAGAGGAGACAAAGAAAAGCAAGTACAAAAACTACAGGACAAGGTGAACTTTGAGTTTGTAAATTGTCTTATACGAGTCTTATATATATTCTCTGATCTTAGCTGATTATATTCTGGCAATGTGCCCGTGGATTTTCCCCATCATGTGTGGCGTTTACCACGTTAAAGAAACTCTCGTGTGTTCATTGTATTTCATGATGTAAGAGTTGCTGCGTAAAATAACTTTTTATTTAATTAATAATCATATAAAGCAGAAGATATTACGCCCATAATTCCTGAGTTTCACGTTACTCTTACTCCATCCAAGAGACATGTCATATACAGGGCATCCCACCGTAAACCAAATATTGTACCTTAGATTCAATGGGATTCAAGAATCCACTCTTCAAAACATGGACAAGTGTTGTCTTATAGCAATTAGATTACATACACCTAGTTCGACCCCCTAAGCTAGGTTTGGAAATCCTTTATATTACATATCCATATGAAAAAATGGCAAAAAAGAAAGTATTTCTTTTATGCTACTGAGCTGAGCAAATAAGATAAAGAGAATGAGGTAAACAGTCAAGTTGTGGATAAAAAAAAAAACTTCTATTTATTTACTGTTGAGCAAATCCCACAAGTCTGAGTGTTTTTATTTGGGGTTGTTTATCTGTTGGATTTGAGTTCCTTGATCCATCTGCATTTTCACACCCAACCTCTGATTCTCCCCCCCCCCCCAAACCAAAAAAATTTGTCGACCACCGAAACTCACAATTCCACCATTTTAATTTTCAATTTCAAAATCCAACCATGAATAATAATACAGTCATTTTAATGTCTAAATGATTTTTTTCAACAAAACTGTTTGAAACTTTTGCACATTCCCGAGGCAGTTTCTCGATCCGACAATGCTACCTAATATCTTAACTTGTAGTAACTCAAGTATAAGAACAGATTGTGCTTGGTTAATTTGCAATGGCGGGATTACAGCCTCTATTTTCTTTTAGCACAACCATGTTTCAAACAAATTTGTTGATTTCTTGTAGAGATAGATTTTTGGTGGTTAACCATGATGAGTTCATTTAGCGCAATTACACTTGATGGGAAAACAAAACCGCAAAGTGAAGCATCACACACCAAGAAGTTTGCACCAATTAAAAGTTTTTTAATCTGTGTTGCATATATATTAATTGATGAACATGCAGATGCACAGAATGGTCGGACCAAAATGTGGACCGTTGATCCAATCTACCCGTAAGTTAGTGGGACGATCCATTGAGGAGGAGTTTGACCATTTGTCAAAAATTGAGTTCCCTAAGCTCTTAATTGATTTTTTTTCATAGACATCAGCCACCTACAAGTGCGAAGCTATATAATTAGGCGCCCTTGCTTTGTGGTCACAATCTTAGGTTGTTGTCAACTTATTTATAGACAAACTCAAGTAGTCAATTGTAGTTGGTGTATAAGGCTATCTCCAATCTCAAAACTAAAATCTAAAAGTTATGAATTCGTACTCGGCCTAAAATGTGGTAGTGCAAACATTCAACAAAGTTAGAAGAGCCTAAATTATTATGAAGATTTAAAAAAAAATGAAAATGGTTACGTTAGGCTATCTTCAAAGTTGTAAGTTATATTTGACTCTAAATATGGCGGTATAAGTTATTCCATGTCATATGCATACAGAGTCAAATTCAAATTTGAACTTTTAAATTTAGCGCATATAGGAGGACTGTGTCAAATTTAGAGTCAAATATTGTTTTTCTCTATTTGAGAGATTAAGTCTAAGATTAAAGTTAAACTCAACTTTTAACTCTAAGTTTCATGGCGTATTGGAGATAACCTTATAGATGATTAGTGCCGACTCATTTGTATTGGCATTTGAAGAAAACTTTGGCATAAACCATCACAGGGTTGCTCAGTGGTTGGGGATGAATTTCAAGCCCGTATATTCCACATGGCGCGCCTTGGGTTCAATTCCTGACGTTGGTGAATAGCACGATGGTGACTAGGGGATGCTAAAAGGCCCTTGCGAGTCTTCCCGTCTCCCGAAAAAGTGGACTGCCGTGGCGAAACAATCAGCTGGTCCCTTTTTTAAAAAATAGAAGAAAACTCTGGCACAGAGAATCCATTTTAGGATAGAGTAATTACATAATAGTAGGGGTGGAATTTTTTACCACATTACCATACCAACCGTATTACCAACCGTACCATACCAAAGTTGTGCCAAAAAATTTCTACCACTGGTAATGGTACGGTATTTGTACCCTACCATACTATTTCGGTACGGTACTGGTACTCAAAACCAGTACCGGTGGTATACCGTACCTACCGGCTACCAATATTATTAATATTATATTATGTATTTATTCATATATATATATATATATATATATAAATAGAATTATGTATTATGTAATATTATATTATGTCGTTTGACTCATTTATCCTAAAATCTCCACAGAAACCAAACACTCTCAGTCTCTCACTTTGTTCTCTGCTCGACACAAAGTTAGAAACCTAGGGCTTGTTCCGCCGTCACAGCTCTCTCATCGACTCATCTTCGTTTCTCGTTTCCGGCGATTTTGTCTTTCTCTGCAGTCCATCAACTTGGGTTGTCCTTCTTCGTGGTTCCGTCTGGCAAGGTAATTTACATACAATTTTGAAGAATATAGAGATGAAGTTTAGGAATCTCTTTCATCGGTTTTTCCATTGTACTCTTTTATCAGTTTTTCCATTGTACTCTGTCATCAATTTTGAAGAATGGGTTGTCCTCTGTAATTAGATAAAAACTTTCAGAAACCCTAAATTGATAAAATTGGGGATTTATTAATTGGTTTGGTTTTATATGACCTATTTTGCTTGCTGCCTACTTTTTTGCATCCTATTTTGGTTGCCGTAGCCGCAGCATCATTCAAATATCCTGGTATATTAATGTATGGTTAATTATTTGGGGGAAATTAAAGATCAGAGATCAATTAGTAATTAATTAAAGCAGATTAATATTTAAGATATGGATATATAGGTAGTTAACAATTATACCTTTCATGATTTGAGAGCCACGGGTGCAAATCTCGCCGGGTTGGTTATAGCCGAGTGAGAGACCAGTTTCAAGGTAGGGGTGGACATTAAAATGTATATTTTTTACATCCTATACTAAATTGATTAGTAATTAATTAAAGCAGATTAATATTTGGGATATATAGGTAGTTAACAATTATACTAATGCAAGGAAATGGAAGAAGTTGAAACAAGTAAGACATGTTTTAAATTATTTAGTAAATTTGTTATTAAATATTCAACTTTAATTTTTATTCTAAATCTTATTAATATGTGTGTGTGTGTGTGTATATATATATATATATATGTACTTTGTAATGTAGGCTTGACACAAGCTCAACCTCAATCTTCTACAAGTTCAATGCCTCCTCCAAATGCATCTATATCTCAAAGCTTGAAGAATTGATCAATGAAATTTTATTTTTTAAAATTTTAAGTTGATTTAGTTTGAAATGTTAATTTCAGCATGTTTGTATCTGCAACTACAAGTAAGGAATCCAAATTCCCCTTTATTGTTAAGCTTCATGTGAAACTGCATCCATTTGTGAAACTACATCCCTTTTATTGTTTTGGAATGAAGATGGTTTTGTATTCTTAAGAACCTTTTTCAAGTAGAAGAGGACAGAAACATACCGAGCCTTTCTAACTGGAATGTGTCCCTAACAACAGCACTTCCAAGTGAGGGCACATCATATGCATTGGGTATTACCACCTTGGATTGTGGGTTCAAATCAGCAAGCCAGTTGTCGAGCACAGCTATGGATATTTACTTTTTTGTGGTTTGCTGTCTTACATTTCTGGTTCATTTGAGTCTCAGCAAGCTATAGAAATCTTGTCTTATGATTTATTAAGTTTCTGCCACTTTGACATACAATAGTAAAAAATCTTGAATTAGGTTAAATTGTGTATATATGTCAAAACTGTGTATATTTTTTGGGTTTTGAATTAGGTTAGAAAAATATTAGATTTTGGCCAAACTAAGTGGCTTAAAAAAACAAAGTGACAATTACCATTGGCATATCATACCAACCAAACTATTTGGTATACCAAAAGTTCGGTACGGTAGTGGTAATAGATTTTGTCGTACCAAATATTTGGTATGGTAATCGGTACGGAGGTTTTGGTACAGTAATCGTACCAAACCACCCCTACATAATAGTGATAATTAGTAGTATAATGGATGACAGTGAAAATAAAAAAAAAGAATTGATGAGGATAATCGAAGATGGAGGAAAAAACAAGATAATCACACAAACAAGAAGAGAGGCCAAAAAGGGAGTAAGTTTATAAGTTAATTAAGGGTGAATAAGCCACACACACACATTTGCATGATATATAAATATAAATAGCATAGTGTATATATATAGGACAAAATGAAGAAAAAGTTCTATCAATTTTCAGTTTTGACAAATAGCCCCAAAATAGAGTAAGTGAGGACAACAGGTAGGAGACTATAAGAGCTTGGAGACGGTCACAAAAATAACTGTGATCCAGCCGGTTCAACAGCTTCTATTCTCGCATCCCCGTAAATTGTAACCACCCCAGAAAATCCATAAATGTTAATTTATTTTTCATTTCATTTATAAATTTTCGTGCCAAGAAAATCATACCATTTAATTAATTTTGTGCTCTCATCCTCCAATATAGTAGCACTAGTATATCATCCCTTCCTTCTCATTATATTATGATGACCTAGTCACATCCCTCATCTCCCTCCCTCTCTTCTCTCCTTCTCTGTCTATTTTTCTCTCTTTGCTCTCTTTGGGTTAGAGAAAGCGAGAGAGAGCGCGAGTTTAATGGCGAAAACCTCACAGAAAAAGCAGAACAGTACAGCTGTAAGCACTAACAACAGCAGCACCACCACAACCACCACTAGCAGTACTGCTACAACAACAACAAAAGGCAAGCGGACACGGAAAAGCGTTCGCCGTGACTCTCCGCCCCAGCGGAGCTCCGTCTACCGTGGTGTCACGAGGTTATATCATATTCATGGATACATGTTAGTTAAATTAATTGTATAGTTTTTACCATTTTCTTGCCTTTTCTTGTTTGGAGTTAGCCGCCGGTTCTTGTTTCATTTCTGTTTTTAACTTAGGGTGATATATCTATCACTGATCAATGTTGATTAATGTTTTTGAATTTAGGCATCGATGGACGGGTCGATTCGAAGCTCATTTGTGGGATAAGAATTGCTGGAATGAGTCGCAGAACAAGAAAGGAAGACAAGGTTCTTCATTAATCTCTTCTTTCCTTGATTTGGTTTTTAATTCTTTTCTCCTTAATTCTTTTTTGTTTTGGGGTTAACAATTTTCCTTTTCTTGTGTTTTTGGTTTCTTGGTGGTGATGATGATATTGATGGAATTAATCCCAACTCAAATGCAGTCTATCTAGGTCTGTCCCCATTTGAAAACAAGTTAATTTTCATATTTTTTTATTACTGCGTCATTTTAATTCATAATTTGATTTATTGGTTGGGCAAGAAATGGATCGATTTAATTATACGTGGGATATTTCATTTTTCTTAGGGGCATATGATGACGAAGAAGCTGCAGGACGTGCTTATGACTTGGCAGCATTAAAGTACTGGGGACGAGATACAATCCTCAATTTCCCAGTATATTTTCTACCTTACTAAAACTGGATGGTGGATCGATCCATCTCTGGACTTTCATCAAAAACATTTTTTTAATTAATTTGTGATGTTATTAACATATATATGAAATGGCATGTATCCACCTTAATTCTACATCTTTGATTAATTGTTGTAGGTATCCACTTATCAAGAAAAGCTCATAGAAATGGAGAGCCAGTCGAAAGAAGAATACATTGGATCATTCCGAAGGTGATAATTAATTAAACTTGTATCTCGTATCTACTTTGATAAATATATATAATAGAGCTTTTAAATTTTTATTAATTAACAGGAAAAGTAATGGATTTTCTCGCGGGGTTTCAAAGTATAGAGGCGTGGCAAGGTACTTATATTTAGTTAATTTTCATTAGTTTTTTTTCTACAAGCGATAAGATAATTTTATTAAATTCATCTTAACTACTGAGACGTGTGATTCAAACTTAGGTGCATACAGTAGAACACCTTGTTTTAACTTGATTAAATTCATATATTTTAATTCCAAGATTATTGCTTTAACGAAATGTTTCTTTCATACTAAAATAATTAAATGCAAGTGTATACATTTCACAAAAAGTTGAGATGTGGCTGTCACAATGACACAATCTATATGCATATAATTCAAAGTTACCAAAAAGTTGACATGTGGCCGTCACAATCTATACGCATGTAGGGAGATATTGTACAACTGACTTTATACTTTATAGAGATAAATTTGGTTTTTAATTTCTTTGATTTAATTCATTTTTGCAGACACCATCAAAATGGAAGATGGGAAGCTCGAATTGGCAGAGTATATGGAAACAAATACCTTTACCTTGGAACCTACGGTAATTCCCACTTTTTACCATTTAATGTTTTTACTACGAGCGATATTGTCACTAAAAGTTATATTAAACAGAAAAAAGCAGAGTAAAATTTGAATGCAGTGGTTTGAAGAGGAACGTTATATCCGTTTAGGACAATACACCACTGCTTTATAGTTTTGAATTCAAGTCTTCAGCAATAAATATGTTATTATTTTTTTCAAATGTCAATTAGAAATATATAGGATATTTGCTAATAAAAAAACCAAGAAAGCAAGATCTTTGGTTTGCCAAAATAACTTAACAAAGAATCTTTTTCTTTAACTTGTGGGTTAACCTAAATGGATTTGAATCCCATCCGGATCCAAATTGTGAGAATCCTAAGAATTCTCACATCTTAACCGTTCATTGTGTATCGTACTATGAGAAATCATTTGATTTTTTTTTTATTTAAAATTAAACACAAATAATACTGATAAAAAATGACCGTAAAATATACAATGACCGGCTAAGATACGAGGATCCCTAGAATTCTCACAAACTGAATCCGAAAAGGATCCTCTTTCAACCATAATCTGGTTACAAGTTTAAAATGCCACGTGGAAAGATGCGACTCCTCACACGTCATTGGTGTACTTCAACTACTAACACCAAAGAAGTTATGTAATTGAAAAATCTTTTCCCCATGAATTCCTAATAAAAACAACAACGTACAGGTGGTCCAAGATAATAGGATAAAGAAAACAACGAAAATTACGCAATCAAAACCATTTAGTTGGTACGTAGATCACCTAACCTGAACTGCCCATGCACCTATTCAAGATTTTTATTCATATTTTTTCGAAAATAATTTCCAGATCTTTCCACCAAAATTTGCTAGCAAATTAAATTTTTGTATTTATTATTGCTTTGTTTGGATTCCACACCATTTCTTAGGGGGGTGTGTGAGCGCAACATTTTTTATTTCTCACACACAACTTGTTAATTTATGTCTTTTGATTTTTTCAATTCATCTAATTTGACAGCTCACCTTTAGAAGGATGTGTGAGAAATAAAAATAAGTGTACGTATAGATTACACACCCTTTCTTATGTATGTACAACCTTTGAATTTTATTGTTTAATCTCTATATTTTGGCAGCTACACAAGAAGAAGCAGCCATAGCATATGACATGGCAGCAATAGAGTACCGTGGACTTAATGCCGTTACAAACTTTGATCTTAGCCGTTAAGTCTCTGTGCCCAGATAATACAAACGGGCCTAACGACGCTCAACAAAACCCTAACGGTGACCTCCATCAAATGCAAAACCCTAATGGTGTCCTCAATCAAATGCACAACCCTGACTGTAAACCAGAACTGGAGATCATGCCTGACCACACGAGTTCGAGTAGCGCTAGTGAGTCATCCGTAGTTTTGCCACGGTCAGAAAATGGTTCATCGGCGTCATCCGCACTAGGGCTCTTGCTACAATCTCCTAAGTTTATAGAAATGCTCGAGAGATCCTCTGTTACGGAATGCTCTCCAACTCTTTCAGAGCCGGAAATACGTAGACGCATTTTTCCCGATGACATTCAAACGTATTTTGATTGCCAAGACTTGAACAGCTTTGCGGAAGGAGACGACATTATTTTTGGTGACTTACGATCGTTTACTTCACCTGTTTTTCACTGTGAACTCGATGCATGAAGATGATCCGCAAAGAAAGTGGAAGACGTATACTATTATAGAATGAGATGAGTTTTATTTGGATGTTCCTGTGAATATGGAGGGACATCGTGTTCACTGACACAGAAGAAGACGGTAACTTTGAAAGTTTGCTAATTGTTGTTGTTTATTGGTTGATTTTCATGTAGATGGGAGTAGAAATTCATTTATCTAATATTTTCCTAATAAGATAAGTTCAAAAGTTGGCATTTAAGGGCTATTTACTTCATTTCTATTCTATATTATACCTGTACGTTGTGGTAGAAGTTTTAGCCATTTTCTGACGAAAACTTACACAACAATCAACAAATAACACCTTTGATTAAGGTCAAAGAGATTAGGGCTTAAGTGCGTAGGAAAAACTTACTAAAAGTTGGTGGAGACGAGGTATTTATAGGGAGGTGGCCAGCAATAGGGGTACACGTGGCGGCATTCGATTGACTAAGATGAGTCATCCGTAGGATGGATGTGAAAAGAATAATCCCAAAGATATTAATTGTTAAATAATATCTTGGGATTATCTTGGAAATATCCTTGATTGGATATGATTGGAATTCTTGCATGTTTAAGTTGATCTTCGATTAGGAGAATCTTAAAGGTAGATTTGGTAATTAATCCTATCTTTAGTGCTTTGGCTTTCCTCCTTGCCACGAGTAGGGAGCTTGATGATTTCTTAGTGAGCTGCTCTAGCCTATAGGGATGTTGGACTACGCGTGGGAAAAGATTCAAGTGTCGTCTTCAGAATTTTTGAAATTATATTTTGCTCCACACGTATCTTTCATTTATATAATGAGTGCACTTACGTTAATGAACAAAACATTCGTTCTTTGAAACTACTATGTTTCGTGTTTGACATGCACTGGATAACTGATTCAAGTGTTTTACTACAAATCATTTTTGTATACATTTTGGTGTGAATTCGATCTCATTGATCCTCCTTCTTCTAATAATTAACAATTTATGTCATTAATATCCCTCTGTCCATGAGAAAAACTCACTTCCCTGTGTGATCTTATTGTCCCTCAATAGGGACCAATGTACGGCCGATTAGTAACATGGGGGTATTTCAGGGAAAGGGATCCGGCCTAATCCACTAAGTTTGGGGATCTGGGCCATTGAAATTTGATTCAACAGCTAAAAGTTATTATAACTTTTAAAGTGAGCCCCTGTTTGTAGTCGTTGAATCAAATTTCAATTACCCGAATTCTCAAACTTAGTGGATTAGAAGGAAAGGATCCGGAGATGATCCCTTTCCTTAGGTCGTTAGTAGTTGGCAGCTGCCAATAAATTTTTTCTTGAAAAGTTGAGTTGATGGTAAACCTTGACACAAAAAAGTTTGATGGTGAACCCATATGACTAACTAGGTGGGAGGTTTGTCACAGAGAGAGAGAGAGAGAATCTTTAAGGGAAGAGATTTCCATTTTTTAATAAAATTGGGATTAGTTGTGGGGTTCACATTGCATTGAATTTTAACGATCCGAACCGTCTATTTTTCAAGTTGCACTTCATAGATTATCCTTGCAAAATATTAGCCAAATTGGAAATGTTTAAGACATCTAATTGGGTTTAAAGAAATTAACGAATACTTTGTTATATAAGAAACAATGAAATTTTATGTTGATAATTAAATAGGCAAATGGTTTCGGATTGAATTGAATTTTTGCAAGGATGATCTATGAATCGAGACTTACAAAATAGACTGTTCGGATCATTGAAGTTCAATGTGGAGTGAGCCCCACACCTAATCCCCATTTTTTTCAAAAAATGGGGATCTTTTTGCATAAAGGGCATATATACATACATATATCTATGTATATATATACACATATATATATATATGTATATATATACACACACACAATATTTAGGACTCGGGATACACGTTTTGATACATTTTGAAACGCATTTTTGTAGGGTTCACTCAGTAATGTTTATCTTTTATATCTTACCTCAATGGTCATGTCTACCAAAAATCACTCAAATACAAAACGATATGACCATTGGATTAAATTTGATGTTTCTTTGTAGAACCGTATTCGTCCATTTTCTTTATTACAAATGAATGCCTTAATGGTATTGTATTTGTCTAATTTTTTGTAAGTATGATCTATAAGTAATGTATTAAAATATAGACAGTTCAGTTCGTTGAAATACATTACGAAGTAAGCCCTACAAAATAGGTGTCAAAAGCTTGTGTTTCCGGATCCTAACACACACACACACATACATACATACATACATACATACATACATACATACATACATACATATATATATATATATTTA
Source organism: Heteromeles arbutifolia (assembly GCA_024362995.1). Lineage (NCBI taxonomy): Eukaryota > Viridiplantae > Streptophyta > Magnoliopsida > Rosales > Rosaceae > Heteromeles > Heteromeles arbutifolia. Next base: position 25,680,969 of record JANCRC010000012.1, read on the forward strand.
ATTATATGACTTGGCTATAGTAAATACATTGACTTATTCATTTAACATCTAATGGTATCAGAACGAGAGAACATCAAATCTAATCGTATCTGATGTTAAATGATGAATGTATTAAGTGAACACATGGACGGGAGTCGGTCCTCACAATTTGTAGGGTTAATTTAAATAATGTAGAAGTTTAGGTGTTGGTAGGCGCCCCGAATTCATGTTTTCTTGCGCATGCAGATAATTCAGATTAACTAGCAAGATTAGTTGTAGTCAGTTTACAGCTGGGTGTATGGTTGAGCAGAATAACTAGATTAATGCGAGTCGGTTTATAGTAGGATATATAGTTGAGCAGATTCAAAATTGACCCAATTTATAATTTAATTTGCAGTTGGATGTATATGGTTGAGAAGTGATCTCAAGGTCCAAGTACAAGGATCCTGTTCTTTTGTTTGTCTTAGCATTTGGTTCACCTTTGATTAAGTTTTAGTTTACAAACGCATATACGTGTGGCAATTGATTTTTTATATTGTTTTTATATAAAAATTAATTTATATTTTTTTTTTTAAATTATTAAAGTTAAAAGAAGAAAGGAGTAAAGGCAAGAAACCGCCCACAAACGTCGGAGTTTTTTTTTAATTTTTTTATTAGCACTCCACATAATGTTGAATGCACTCCACATTAAAATTTAATATTAAGTGGCTTATGTAACTTACTATGCAATAAAAATTTCGACCTTATGAGGTTTAAAGAAAATAAGAAATTTCTGAATACACCCCAAATTACTTTTAACGTATTATTTATCATCTTCAACTATCAAAACCCTTCATGTAACAGGCCGTTCCGATGTTACGTCACTAGGGACGTGAATTTAAGAAATACCCTTGCGGGATTATTGATTTGTATGTGTGTGTGAAGTGGTCCAATTATTCACACACCCTAATTAATTGGAACCAATCACAAAATGGGTCCTTGTAGGTGATTGGTGACCCAAGTACACCTCACCCTCACTCTCTCTCACTCCATCGACACTCTCTCTTTCTCTTACTCTCGGTTTCACTCTCTCTCTCCCTCATACCGTACGGACGCACCCAAGAACACTCTAAACCCCACGGATCGAAGCTACAAATGAGTCCACTGTGCTCGTAAGGACTCCACGATCACAACCATACCCATTACAGGTAAGAACTCTTCCATTTTCACGTGAAACCATTGAATCCCGAATGAGCTACTGTTCATGCAATTTTTGATACGTGATTTTTAGGAGATTTGAAGCTTCTAGGAAGCTTAGTGAGGTCCTAAGGAGGCTCAGAGTGTTTCGTTTGAAGGATTCGGACGTCGGGATCGTGAGAACAGAGTTTGGCCGGATTTTCTTGGATTTTGCCGGTGAGATTTCGTGACTTTTAGAGCTTTAAATTGTATGATCGTGTTCTATAAGTTGAGATCTTCATTTTGGTGTAAATTGCATGAAAAATGGTGTAGAAATGACTGAGAAATCGAAGTTTGAAAATTTCCCGGTTTTCCGGCACCGGCGACGGTCGCCGGAGTCGCGAGGTTGAAGACGACGGAATATTCCGTCAAGTCTGACGGAATATTCCAACGTCGTCAGTTAGTTTTAACGGTAACCGTTGGAAGTTGACGGAATATTCCCAGAATATTCCTGACGGCGTTAACTGACGCCGTCAGTGTGCAGTGCACGTGGCGGCGCGTGGGGGCGCGTCTGGCCGTGCCGTCGCCGGCGCGTGGCGGCGCGTGGGTGGTCGGAAAATTTTTCTAAAAATATGGGGATGTTCCTGAGATTGTGTAGGTCACGGTGGTATATTCATATACCCAATTTGAGCAATGTATGAGAAGTTATTCCAAAGGTTTCGTTTATGTGCGTAAATTAACGTTAATTCAGTTACTTCTCATATAGGCGAGACCTATCCTGAGGACGAGCGTAGCCAGGCTAGGCACGGAGGTTACGACCCGTCTACATACCAGTGAGTGGGCAGTTTTGTTTTCCGTATATACCTATATAAATGAATTTTGCCCAGAAAAATCAGTTTAAATGAAATGTGTTATGAATGTGATATGAAATGCCATGCAAGGTATCTATATGTTTAATTATGCATTATTGATTGTTTATATTACTGTCGGTGCTGAGGACGCACAGGTAAGTGGCAGGTAAGTTTATATGCTAGTTGTTGTGAACGAATGTTGAAATGTAATGTGATGTGATGTGATATGATTAGAGCTCATAGACCTGCACACTGATATTAGTGCTCACGCCCAGAGAGGGGCTCAGTCTTTCACGTGTTGTTCACCTCCCGCACCGCATGCTCGCCTTGGATCCAAGTTAGGTGCTCAGTCCTGTCGAATAGGCCACTATAGGTGGGTTCGACTCGTAGGTGACCCGCGATTTATCGCTCAGTCTTCACGTGATTGTAGCACTAGAGCATATTAGTTTATTATCAGTGATGTTGTGCAGACCACTAGAGGTGGTATTGATATGTGTGCAGGATATATATATATATGATTTGATATGATGATTATGAGATATATGAGTTGTTGAGTACGATATGAGCTATGTACAGCCGAGGGCTGAGATGAGATATGAATATTCAATCACATTCACATAGATGCTTTGGCATTCATTTGATACTTTGGCATGACATATGCATACTTTCATACATACTTGTTTTGCAGCGGATTTTGAGAAAGATATATATGAGTATATACTTTATTTCTGGGAAATTATACAGGTTTTACGGCGAGGGGCTAGTACTTTTGAAAGGAAAGGTTTTGAAAAGAATTGTTTTACTGACCCACTCAGTTTTATGTTTTTCGCCCCTCCAGGTATTAGGTAGCGTTCGTTGGTGGCATACGAGGAGCTTAACGGACGTTCTGACAGAATCCCATCTATGTAGGACCACATTCGGGTGTTATTTCTATTCAGTTCTTTGCTTGACTGCACGTAGACCTTATGCTCTGTAATATTGAATCTCACACTCCTTGTACACTAGTTTGGCTAGTGTTTCGGTTTTAATTGGTTCGTATTTTGAATTGATCCTGCTTCCGCACAGTGCACATGGCTTACGTCACGCTCACGTGACGGCCAGCACGCCCTACCTACGGGTTCGGGTGTGTCACTTCACCCTCCACTTCATTGTTGAATAAAATTCTAACTATTGAAACAATAAACATGTTGATTGAGAAAAAATTTAACGAATGAAACACGATATCAATATTTCGGAAACTTCACTTGAGGTAAAATTTCATAGTTGTTATTGTTTTAATTATTCAACGACATCGGTAATTATTTAAGCCTGCTTTTGCTTTCCATACTACCCAATTTCATAGGAGGCCAACCCAGCAATGCCTTTTTCGTTCTTATTCATCTTCTAGGGTTTACTTTTGCTCTATTAGGTTCCTCCCAATTGCCATTTTTTAGCAGAGATCCTCTTTTTTGTTAGCAAAAGGCTTAAGAGACAAAGAAAACGAGATTGGCTATGATGACCCAATGAAATTCAAGCTCAACAAACCAGATTGTAGACTTCTCTTTTTAGAGAATGTTAGGGTTTTAATCCTAAGTCAATTTAATTTATAAAAATTGAAAATGAGTATTATAAGATTTAAAGAATGTGGGGTGTATAGAAAATGTGGAGTGTATGTGGAAAGAATTAGGTGTATGAGAATGCCGGGTGCGGGGTGTAAGGATATTATGAGAAAGTATGTGGGGTGACACACCCCGTCCCGGAGGAGGGCGTGCTGGCCGTCACGCCCTGATTTCCAGGTCGGGGCATGTCAGTTTGGTAGGGCGGGGTGTGTCATGGGGTGTATTAAGATAATTTTTAATTGAAAAAGCAAATGTGGGGTGTATTAAGTATGTGGGGTTTAATCAACAATATGTGGGGTGTTAACAGAATAAGCCTTTTTTTTTTCTTTCTATAATTTTAAATTTTAAATTCATTCGAAATTAAAATGTGGTGAATTACCTTAGCTCCTTTTGGTTCAATTGTAATTTTTGAAATTTTTAAAGAGCAATTTATGGTATTTTGAATGTTTCACAAGGATGCTCACTTATATATAATATTGCATATATACATCATTGCAACCCAGAAAATGTACTAGTATTTAACCATGTGAAGACTAGTTAGTGTAGCAGCATCAATCTCCATTTTTGTAAGGAGATTTGAAATAAAACTTATTAGGTTGGTTGGTAAAGCAAATTGCCTCCAAGAGGGTGTATATGTATTATACCATCTCAAGTCGGCGGGTGCGATGGTTGTGTGTAGTGTGTAGGCAGGGGGGCAATTCTATACATATGCGAGTGGAGTAGACGAAAGCTAGCCATGGATGATGGATCATCTCCACCACCCTTATCTTTTAGACTTTTAGTACCTTAATTTTGACTTGATGCATGCACCAATCGAAGTAGAGAATAAATGATACTAAATTGTCGAATTTTATGTCATATGTGTGGAGCCAAAAAATATTCAAGAGGTGACACGTGGATTTTTGGGTGAAGATGACAAATTTACCCTCGAGGCACATCGGGTTTCCTACACGCGAGCAGTGAAGAATCATCCATCAACCAAACCAAGAGTATCCAAAATAGGTAACAAGTTCAAATTTGTCTCATCCATCCTCATTCCATAACTTACAAAACATTCCTTTCAATTATGTTAATTAGCCAATTTAATATATTTATTCGTAATCAATATATTAAATTGCCAATTAAATCACCAAATAACACCCAAAATATACATAAAGGGCCGGCCACTCTTTCTCCAAAGAGGACCGGCCATGCCCTATATATTGGCTCCCATTCTCACCAAAACAGGAGGCCACACTTTTGCAAAACTCCCAAAAATTCTCTAAACACTTTTTCTCTCCAAATTCTAACTTTGGCATCAGAGGTTCTTCGGCCAAAGCCCCCCCCCATTCATCGTGGGTGCGTGAGGCTCTTGGCCTTGACCAAAGGTGTTGATTGTTTTGTAGGTGCAATTTTGTCCAAGATCAAGGAGGAAGAAATTTGCATCCACAAATTGGTGCTTTCATTGAGAGTTGAGATCCACATTCGTAGAAGACTCGCGTAAAAAAAGTTTTTTTCTCTATTTTCTCTATTTTCTAGTTCATTTGTATTTTTCGTACGTTCTTATTATTAGAATTTTTTATTTGCAAAGATTCTTTGATAAAACGTAAAAGAGTAATACAATGGCTAGAAATTTAGAAAATTCCACGAGTGAAAATTCCAATAATCAAGAAATAGGACCGCGGCGATCCACAAAGCTAAATATGACAACAAGTGGAGTGGCACCACCACCACAAGGCTCCACCATGGCAACCACCGCGGTGGCCACCACGACAATCACCTACAACGAGGTCCATGGCTCCACCACCACGGCCCGAGCCATGTCACTCCATGGCCAACGCAAGCCCAATGCGTTGCCAAGCCAAGCCTAAGCCTCGCATTCGCGAGCATCACGCGCTGAGTAGCCTACTATAGCGGCCCAGCCCACTTTCGTGGCCCAGCATGCTCCTGTCGAACAGCCTGCTCCCGCCGAGCAGCCCATTCTCGCAGCCTAGCCTGCTCCTGACGAGCAGCCCGCTCCCGCGATCCAACCTACTCCCGCTGAGCAGCCCACTCTCGCAGCCTAGCCTACTCCCGTCGAGCAGCCCGTTCCCGCGGCCCACCCTATTCCCGTAGCCTAGCCTACTATCGCAGCCCAGTCTGCTCCCTTGGTCTTCCAAGCAGCCCAAGTCGGTCCAAGATTAGTTCAACCATCCCGACTTCAAATTTCTAGGCCTACGATCAAACCGGGGGCATTCTCACCACATTTCTTCGCGGATTTGACATTTCCCAACTCAAATCCAGCGCCTGGAGTCTACCACTATTCCACTGCTCAAGGAGGCACATTTCTTCCGAGCTCTTCCAATCTAAATGGCGAAAAACACTCGTCTCAACAAGTCATAAAGTTAACGAGCACTCTTGCACAACAGACGACCTTGGTGCACCAGCTCATGCAGCACATCGAGATCCAACGTGCCCCAGACGAGGTGTCCCGAAGTAGGACATGGGCAGACGAGGAACCTCTCCAACAGCGTCCCGGCAAGCAGCCACTCAACCGACCACAAACCGAGCATTCGGGTAAGGTACACTCCCGATTGGCCCCCGAGATAGCGTATACTCCCGTCTTAACGCACGGAGGAGGTACACTATCGACTAGGCCCACAGACGAGCATACACTCATGGTTGGGGCCACACTCTGATAATCAACATGAGCCACCTTCCAAGCGAAGTGTTCATTCGCGGCTAAGCCCGTAAAGAGCATCATCCACCTCACATCGGAGTAGGCAACACGACGGACGGAGAGAAACAGACACTCAATCCGGCTCAAGTTCAACTGGCAGCCTGCGAAGAACTCGCTCGCCTGCTAGGAACGCACCACATGCACCATATCCACAGCATAAACGAGCCAAACACATGGAAGAGCAGCTTATACCAGTAAGTCACGACTGTGGGCAGCTGAAAGCTCCGCTACCCCCAACAAATGCAAATTCAGGAAGAAGTAGAGAGACTCTTGACCAAGCGATTGCCCAATTTCAAACGCAACAAGGTCACCGACAAGGCACTACGACGAGACATAACCAACATAAGCCGGTCACCCTTCACAGATGAGATCGAGTAGGCAGAGCCTCCATGCAAGTTCAGCATGCCACATTTCACGTCCTTCAAATGGGATGGAGACCCGGAGAGATATTCGCCACATTTCACGTCGAGCAGGCAGAGCCTCCATGCAAGTTCAGCATGCCACATTTCACGTCCTGGAAGTTCAACAACGATGATCTCATGTGCAAGATATTCGCCGCCACTCTACAAGGCGAGACGTAAGATTGGTTCTACACCCTACCGTCACAATCCATCCAGATTTTCGACGAACTATCTTTGGTTTTCACCAAAGAATATTCATCATATCGCTCGATCAAGAAGAAGTCTAACCACTTGTTCAACATCAAGAAGAACCTAAATGAGTCACTTCACAACTATGTAAAGAGGTTCAAAGTAGAGAAGGCAAAGATAGTCGGATGCAACGACTCGATAGCTAGAGCAACCTTCCAAAAAGGACTTCCAGCAGACCATCCGCTGTTTGGAAAATTTATCATGAAAGAAGATCTAACTCTGGCAGATTCTTTCTCTCTGGCAGACAAACATGTACTTTGGGACGAGGCTCGCCAATACACATTCAAGGACTTGAAGAAGTACATGACATCACCACCCTACTATCCAAACCGGAAACAGCAAATGACTTATTCTCATGTTTGACAGTATCTGAAGCAGCAATAAGCTCTACCATCATACGATAAGAGCTAGGGGCCCGATTACCTGTATTCCATAGTTTAGCTACCAGAAATTGAAAAGCTAACTTTGGTGATAGTTGTTGCAACCCGAAAGCTCAAGTTTTACCTTCAAATGCACGCAGTCATCCTCATAACGCACTATTACACCCAATCCATACGCGCGACGATAAAGACGTAGACCCTGATGGATGCAAAGTTTTATGACGAACGCAACAACTCAGCCCAAAAGACACGCCAAGGGCAGACAAACACTGAAAGGATATACTCGAAAACAAGTTTTGTCCTCATCGCCCCAAAAGATTCTACATATGAGCAACATGTACTGGCAGTTGAGCACCACCTCCTGTTACGCGTCACACGGCCCCAGCCGACCCTTGCTCCATAATTCAATTCTAGAATGGCCCAATACCAGCAGTTGAGCATCTCTTGCTGCATGTAGCATTGCCCTAGCTCCATGGCTCCCTACCACGCCTTCACGCCTAGCCAAGGTGACGCAACAAAGCGGCCCAACGACACCCCGAAGGTAGCCGAGCACACCTTAGCCACACCTGATCCTTCAATGGTTCTGGCATTTGCATGTCAACAACACATCCAACTACAAAGGCTCGCGAGCAAGTGTGGTCCTTGTCACCCCAGATAGATCGATGCCTGAGCAGTCGATCACTTTAGGCTTCAAAACATCTAACAAGACGATCCTCAACTGCCTCAAGAAATCCCTAACCAGCAAGAAGGGAAAACAACGAGATGAATTTTTCGGATGTCTATGAGCATATCGCATCACCAAAAGACGAGCAACCGATGAGACTCATTTCTCTTTGGCATTTTGCTTAGAAGCAATCATTCATCCTAATGTCATCAAGTCAAGTATCACTATTCTACTACCAAGCATTGAGCATAACAGTAAGGAGATGGCCACAAGCTTAGATCTGGCAGAAGAGAAACGCAAGCAGACCATCACCCGCATCGCAGCCTACCAGCAACAGCTCCTCTCCAACTACAAAAAACAGGCCAAGATCCGGTGGTTCCAGCCTGGAGATCTAGTCCTAAGGAAAGCCTTCATCACTGCCCACAGAGAAGACTCCAAAAAGATGGATCTCATCTGGGAAGGTCAGTACAAGATCAGCAGAGTAGGCGGTAAGAGTAATTACACCCTCGCTACCATGAAACGACAAAAAGATCAAAAAGCAGTGGAACGCCTACAATCTGAGGAAGTACCATGTGTGACCACTCGCTACATCAAAGCCCGAAGACTCAAGCAGCTCGACGGGCACCCCCTCACAAGCCGATGACTATCCAGTTGTTATGCAGTTCATACCTTACAACTAAGTTTTCGTTTGTTTCACTCGTTTTTCAATGAGGAATTCAGAAGTAATCACAATTTGGCTCGGCCGCATGTTTACAACAATTGATTACTCCTGCACTTCAAAAGATGACCACGCCCTTCTTAGTGACTCATCACAGGAATTGCGCCCCCCGATGGACCACTCATGCTCTCCAGTGCGAGAAGGTAAACTAATTGCTCTCCAGTGCGATAAGGTAAACCAATTCCTCAACACCCACATAGGTCAGCTTTCTAAGACGGGAGGATAAACTCTACACTCCGAATATCCAGACGTGGATAAGCCGGGATGCCCTAGTATAACTAGATGCACAATAGCTTGCGCCGGGATTCCTAGAAGTAGCCATAATGGTCTTTTTCAAAGCTTAGCTAACTGTAAGATTTTAGGTCTCTTGGCCTAATCCGCGGGGAACCGGGCCATAGAGACGGAGGGGGCACATTACGCAGTACGCCTTATGGACGGCTGCCCCTGGAACCCTAAAGCTGCTACCGAGTGCACTAAGGTAGCCTACGGGTTCTAAAAGATTGCCTACGGCTTGCCCTTCAAGCAGTAAAGCCGCGCTAGACTTATACAACCGCACATTCTTGTGAAAGGTTAAACAAGCTAGCGTGCATATATGAAGCTTTATCCACTGCCGACATGCTACATAGTCGATAAGCTTCACCTCTGCCAAGGGCGGAACAACCTACACCAAGTCCTAAAGTGTTGTGATACTTGCTACGCAACCTACGAAATTGGAGAAAGCCAAGGTTAACAGCCCAGTGGTTACGCGGACTTTTCTACTTTTGTAAGTAAGGCATCTGGCTACCAACCCTATGGCTAACAACTTTGCAAAGTTCTACACCAACACGTATGGCTGCATAGGCTACGCGGGCTTGTTTGCTTATAGAAAAGTAGCACGCTTGCCATTGGTCTATAAAGTCTAAAGGTTAGGGCATGAACAAAAGAAGCGAAGATGAAGAAAAACGAAGGAAGCATGTTTATAAACAACTAGCAAAAGCTGAAGGAGTTCAAGCAAAACAAGAGCTACAAGGAAAAACAAAGAAAATCCTAAAGGCTACCTAGAATACTACTCAATCGCCATACCTACAGCAGCCGCAACGCTCTTAGTAGCGACATCATCTAGCGCTTCACCCCTGGCTGCCCCAGCCTGGGCACCAACTTTTCCAATTACTTCACCAATGGAAGCCTCAAAAGTAAAAGAAAACATGTCTTCCGGAGAAATAAAGAAGGTCTCGAAACCTCGAGCTCATCATCCTTACCCTTCAGCTACTCATTCTCCTCGAGCAAACCAACACGGACGCGCTGCAGCTTATCCACTTCCTTCTTCAGACTTTCGTTGATCTTTAGTACACTTTGAAGTTCCAACACTTGGGGTTCAAGCCTATCGACGATTCTCTTAAAGTGGATCACTTGATTATAAACAGTAATCAACTCTTCATCATTTGCATAAGCAGTAAAACAAATCTCAAAAACGGCATGCTCAAGATCTTGAATCTGAGGTATGTAACATCCGATCTTCTTCTCTACACTTTCATATTTAAAGTTGGATCGCGTCAAGCCTAGTATTCAAGTCAACGACCTCTTGGTGAGCGGTCTCACGCTACAGAGAAATGGGGGAAGAGATATTAGACCCCTTCAAAGCGACGAGCTCAGATTCCAACCTCTTGATCTTCTCGGCAGAAGAATAAGCTTCAGCTACTACAGATTTTGCCACCTCCTTGGCATCCTCTTGATCAAGGAACATAGACTCAGCTACCAGAATCGCCATTTTCTGTATCATGGCCAGCAGAGCAGTCATCCTATTCCGGGTCGTATGCTTCGCAAAGGAACTCGGGCCAACAATCCCTTTGACACCATCGATAAACTTGGCATAAGCGTCCATGTCTTCAAGCATATCTGGTTTCAAAAGCGCACAGATCTCAGCAGCCTCCCAGAAGCAGGTTTAGTGGATTTCTCACAACTGCCCACGCGAGCAGTCTTTTCCTTCCCAGCAGGCGAATCAATCTCAGCAACAGAGGGAATGGGCATTAGCTCCACTTTAGTAGTAGAGTCCACCTTATCGCTTTTCATAGTAGCAAGCCTCTCCAAAGGTGAACCAGACTTTGCTCCCCACAGACGTCTTGGTACAGACTTCGACACTGGGGGCATGATAGGATCTTTACGCTGAGCAATCCTATCAACAATTGTACTAGCCATTCTCAACATGGAATGTGCCACAGACTCAGATCTAGCAACCTCATTTTTCTTCCCATTAGAAGAAGTCATGCCGATCGCAGGCCTCTCAGCAGCAGACGAATCCTCACAAGCAATGGATGAAGTCTTCAATTTTTTCTCAACCAGCATTTCTTGAGCAGGTGGGGAAGATCTCTTTTCCCACATTCACTAGCAGCGAGATCCACAACAGCAATTGGACGAGCCAATAATCCGCCTTGATCCTATTCATCTCCTCTCTCGGGAGTAGCCCACCTTTTCCCAGCGAAGAGGACTAAGCAGCCAACGCCATTCACGGCACTTAGCAATGGAGCTCAACCTATATTGGTTTTTCCCTCATTTTTTTCTCTCGGACTAGCAGACATGAGGCCGTCATGCCCAGCATTCTAGCAGACCATGAGGCCCGCGACGTCCTCATTTCTCCCAATCACCGACCTGGCCCGTGTCAAGTACAAGAGCCCAAAGGACATGAGCCATGCGGCTCACCTAGCACTGCACCCCAGCTCCACAATCCGCGGCCCCAGCCGCATAAGTTGCCTTTGGCTCTAGCCAAGCCGAGCAGCCCAAGCAATGGTCCCTGCCACAACACCTCATCGGCCCATGCCGAGCCGACTCCTGGCCCCTACCAGCCGACATGCCACACCACCCCAATGGCTGCCCCGCGACAACACTATCCAAGAAGAAGACAAGGAAAATTAATTTTTTCTTACCTCGGTGCGGCGCGGATAAGACGAAGAAAGCAACGAAAGACGATCATTTGCACGAGCAAGATGTAGAAGATTGCTAGAAGAGGGGGAAAAATATCCTCTAAGCTTTCTCTCTCTTGTAGGGTAGAATAAAACGCTCTCCAAAGTTGATTCAACAACCCACTTAAGGTGGACTTAAATAGACTTTGAGAGGAATTTATTTCCCTTTCCTAGAAGGATCTAATTTCCTATTAAAGAGAGAATCATCATCAAAGAAGGAAACAATTCAAAGGTTCCTAAAGCAAGAAAATCTCTACACCTGTTACCTTTTCGTGCGAGCAGCCCAACAGGTGTGGGGGCATTTGTGGAGCCAAAAAATATTCAAGAGGTGACACGTGGATTTTTGGGTGAATATGACAAATTTACCCTCGAGGCACACCGGGTTTCCTACACGCGAGCAGTGAAGAATCATCCATCAACCAAATCAAGAGTACCCAAAATATGTAACAAGTTCAAATTTGTCTCATCCATCCTCATTCCATAACTTACAAAACATTCCTTTCAATTATCTTAATTAGCCAATTTAATATATTTATTCCTAATCAATATAATAAATTGCTAATTAAATCACCAAATAACACCCAAAATACACATAAAGAGCCGGCCACTCTTTCTCCAAAGAGGACCGGCCATGCCCTATATATTGGCTCCCATTTTCACCAAAACGGGAGGCCACACTCTTGCAAAACTCCCAAAAATTCTCTAAACACTTTTTCTCTCTAAATTCTGACTTTGGCATCGGAGGTTCTTCGGCCAAAGCACCCCCCCCCCCCAATTCATCGTGGGCGCGTGAGGCTCTTGGCCTTGACCAAATGTGTTGATTGTTTTGTAGGTGCAATTTTGTCCAAGATCAAGGAGGAAGAAATTTGCATCCACAATATGTACAAGTTGTACTTGTGTTGCTTGTTAAAAATTACAAAGTTTACGTGACGCACAGATTGAGTGACTAAGAGCTATTTTCGATGGCTTGGATGCTAATGCAGGCGTCCCAATTCGTCACCGAGTTCGGTCGGGAGAACAACTTGAATGTGGTGATGTGATGAAATGCGCTGCTAATTTCTGACTCGAGCGACTCCGGCTGAAGATGAAATACTCTCGGCCTGAGTTTTAAAACCTGAAGACAAAGTTATGCAAATCACTGCTAATTATCAACAATAACCCATTTCCCAACCCTAAATCAGCTACCACAATTATCGCTAAGAGAAACCCAACGGACACCCAAAAATTAGCCGTAGAACAGAAGCCATCTCGGCTGTGCGAGAGCACTGCTCTGTGAAACCCTAGAAACTCTAGAGCCGTTTTTTCGGGTTCCATTTTCTTTTCTTTCTTACGGAATCAAAACCGTATGTGGTTTCGCAAAAACAACCCTAATTCATGTCTCTCCTATGGGTGGCCATAAGGCCTTTTTGCCCTTAATTGGGCCTATCTTATCTTTAAGCCATCTTTAACTTACGTCTTCTAAAGGAGTGTAGGCCTAATGGGCCCACTTGAACCTAAAACCTTTTTAAGGCCCATTTAATATGTTAAAGCACCAAAATTAATTATTTCCAATCCCCCCATAATTAATCAATAGGGTTGGGTTTGGTTGGCAAACAGTGCCAATTTCTTGTGCCACAAGCCATCCACATATACATAATTAACAAAAATCAGTTATTGCTTGTCAACCACCTCCTTGAGGTTACCAAAATCGGTTCAGCCAAAATTATTGGCTAATTCAGTTGGTAAATGACATAAACAGTGGTTTTGCTACTGTAAAAATTAAGCTACAAAAATATCAGCCCAAGATCGCACATCGACCGTTAAGAAGAACAAACCAAAAAATAGAAGGAACAAAAACTGCTTAGAATGGAAATCAAATCATAACTTAATAAGCCAACAGCAATATCAGCAAACATAATCCAAATGGTTAATAGTTTACAAACTCAAAAATCTAACTCTTATAGTTGTCTAAATCCAATGCAACAACCAATGCAAAAGCAAAAACAAAAAAGTCAATAGTCAAAAGTATGGTTCTAATTATAGGATCCCCTGATTGCAATCTGCATGGTAGGGCTAGCATTTGGCGTGGTGGCAAGGGAGGTGTTGGTTCATTGAATAAAAGATGAAAACTGTGAGAGCCAGGGTGCGAGAAGTAGTACAAGAGTAGAAGAAAAAAAAAGTGAGGAGCCGTGAGTGGGTTTTTATTTTCTAAGCCATAAAACTTAGGAGTTTTGCATGTAAAAAATACCTAAAATATCTATATATATATATATATATAGGCCCTTTTATGCAAAGGGATTCCTATTTTTTTTTTCAAAAAATGGGGATTAGGTGTGAGGCTCACTTCACATCGAACTTCAACGATCCGAACCGTCTATTTTGTAAGTCTCAATTCACAGATCATTCTTACAAAAATTCAATTCAATCTGAAACCATTTGCTTATTTAATTATCAAGATAAAATTTCATTGTTTCTTATATAACAAAGTATTCGCTAATTTCTTTGAACCCAATTAGATGTCTGAAACATTTTGATTTGGTTAATATTTTGCAATGATGATCTATGAGGTGCAACTTAAAAAATAAACGGTTCGGATCGTTAAAGTTCGATGTAGTGTGGACCCCACAACTAAACCCCATTTTTATAAAAAATGGGGATCCCTTCCCTTAAAGATTTCTTATATATACAGACCAATGCAATTCTAACCGTTAAAATGGGTTTGATCTAAGGGTTTATATATGGTATAGGATCAAGGGACAAAGATGTTGACAAATATTTTTACACTCCATTTAAACCCTTAGATCAAACCCATATTAACGGTTAGAATTGCATTGGTCTATAAACTATTTTGAAATAAGAAAGGAAATTATACAAATATACCTCTGCAATAATGAAAATTATTATGATAATATTTTGATTTCTCTCTCTTCTCATCTCTTCAAATTCGAAAATAAAAAGGGTTTATTCCTACCTAGTCCTTCTGATGGTGTGGAGAAGAAGGAAGAAATAGGAAGAAAGTCAAAATGACATCGGATTCAACTTGTATGATTCATGGAGTTCTTGTAGTCGCATATCCTATTTTCTTTTCTAATTTTAGACATTTGAGGATAAATAAAAGATCAAATTTTGGATAACAAACACCAAAAACAATTTTTTATTTTAAAACACGTTTCAGAATTGGGGTGAAATGGAGAAGTTATAGGCACCATCACCATGAACCCAAACAACACCAGAACGCTCCAAATCAAACTAATGACCTTCACCTATATTTAGATCAACAATGCTCATACTTTGTTTTTCTCGAAGGAAGCCGCCGCTTGCAAACCAGCAGGTCAAAGTAAATTCTATATACTTTGCTACTGAATGTATAAGATTTAATGGCATTAAATCTTTTAAGATATACAGAGGAAAGACAAACACCAATAATAATTTTTCACAATTAATGAATTTAATTTCCTTTCATATTACAAATTGAATTAGTAAATAAACCAATACAATCTTAACCATTAAAATAGCTTTAATCTAAAGGCTCAAAAGAAGTGTAAAAAAATTTGTAAAAAAATTTGTCCCTTGATCATATCCCTATATATATATATATATATATATATATATATATATATATATATATATATATATATATATATATATATATATATATATATATATATGTATGTATGTATTGGTCGGTACGGTATACCGCTAGTATACAAAATTCAATACCAAAGCCATCCCATTAATAGTTAGTTCGATATAATGCCAACCGATTATGAAATTATGCCAAAATTTATCATACCAATATGAACCGGCCAGTACGGTTTAATCGGTATGTCGGTTTATGGCAATATTTTTTACCCCTATTAATCACATTAATTATTCCATCGTTGTATAACCTTATAATCCTTGATTCTATAGTAGGGTGTGTGATCCGTTAGATTCTAATTGACGAGGTAGTGAGATGAGGACCTCACCAACTATAAGTGATGCCTAGCCGCATGTCATAAGGACAAGGATCCTCTTCGGATCCTCTTTGTGAGGATCCGGGGATCAATCAATCATATCTGTTCATCGTATATCGTGCGATCAGTTTTCATTAAGTACTATTTATATTCAATTTTAAATTCAAAATTCAAAATGATTTCTAACCGTACGATGTACGATGGACAAACTCAATTGATTGGTCCTCCGGATGCCCACAAAGAGGATCCGGATAGGATCATATTCCATGTCATAACACCCAAGCAAGGTTCTAAAAAACGCAAAGCTCTAGTTGGGCGGCGAGCACGGCCTAGCACCTAGGCGCCTAGGTGAGGCCTAGGCGGATTTATGTAAATTTATTATATATCTTGTAAATAAGTGCCTATTCACACTTAAAAAAAAATACTTGTATAGATAATAAAAGAATGATAAAATGCAAAAATTGAAGTAGAAGAATACACAAATTACATCAATCCAACAAGTTCAATATTTAAAAAATAGTAAGCATATAATCATAATGAGGAGTATTCTTGGATGATAGACTAAATTTTTCTTATTCATGATCTTTGCATTGGATTGGACATAAACTAAATTATTTAACCTTGTTGTATCTAGTTTATTTCTTTTCTTTGTATGTATCCCCTCAAAAGTACTCCAATTCATTTACAATTGGATGAACTTGTAGTCAATCCATCATTTACAAATTAGGTACACCATTTCCATAAGTATACCACCATGAAACTAAAAAAAGAAAAAAGCACACAATTAATAATATAAAAAATATAAAAAAACCAAACCACCTAGGACCACCTAGGACCGCTTAGCTCCAAACCGATTTTTCAAAACTATTTGCCTTAAATCGTGGCAGGCCTTCACTGCCTAACGCCTAGGCGGCCGCCTAGACTGATTTTTCGAACACTACACCCAAGTCAATAAAGAAAACATAGAGGATAACTTATTCCGTTACAATTACAATGCAATACAATTCCTCTCTAATTGTAATGCCCTTAGTCATTTGGATAGGCTATTTCAAGTCACTTTGCCTAAATGACATTTCATTGGTTTGTTCAATTATATGCTCTAGCCAGAGACTTCTGAATCATCCCGAAAGAGCATTCTCCTTGCATTGTGAAGGTTAGAGATTCCTTGTTATACACTCACCTACCTCCATAAATAGAATAATGACCCGAACCATGCACTCGATTACCCTAAGTGGTGTAATGCACATCTCAAATTCATTGAGTTATCCATAAAACAACAGTGACGCATCAGGTCCAAGGATTATTTTTGCAATACTGAAATCGTTAACTCTTATTGACATGAATGTGCATCTAGTATACACCTATAAGAATTCGTGGTTGGACACGTTCGGTGAACTCAATCTCCATTTGGACACCTATGTATTTGTTTTAGTGTCCCACATGACATGAGACATGTCATCATAAACATCATACATACTATTCTTAACAGATAGTCAATCATACATACTATTCTTAACAGATAGTCAAAGCCCAATTAACAATCCTATAACTAGAAACATTAAGAATATTTAAGTCATTTGGGATTGGTCTCAATCAAGGAACAAAATGCCAATAATATCGACGATATATCGCCGATATTATCGGTTTTTCATCGGACCGATATTTTAATAGGTATCCAAATGGTTTTTGTCTAAATATCGTGATTTTATCGATAACATCGATAATATCGCGATATTATCGATGTTATCGCGATATTATCAATATTATTGATAATATCGCTCTCTCTCCGTCCTCGGAACGGCAGCCGAACTCCGTCGTCGCAACTGCCAAGATCTGCGCCTCTCACAGGTGGTGATGGTGCTCGCCGGAGTGTGCACCACTGTGGTGGAGGTCACGGTGGGGTGGGTGTGGTGTGTCTCCCCTCCGCTCGCTCGCTCCCTGTCTGTTCTTTCTGCGGTGGTGAACGAAGGGCAGTGCAGCAGATCGAACTAATTTGAGCTTCACACTAACACGGAGAGAGAGATCCAAGACTTACCTAACCGGAAAATCAAAGAAGACTCGCCGGAGAGTTATGGGCTCCGCCATTCTCGCAGAGGCGGGAGAGAGAAGACTGATGATGTGTGATGATGGTGGTATCCTCGATCTGCTCGAGTCGAGCAGATGGTGCTGCTACGTGTGTGTGTGTGGTCACGGCAAGAGAGGGAGAGAGGTAAGAGGGTTTCGAGAGAGAGAGACAGTGCAGAGAAGAGAGAGAAACAGTGCAGAGAAGAGAGTGAAAGAAGGAAATGGGGTCTCGGGGTAGGGGAGAGACCCACGTAGTGGGTTCTTTGTATTTTAAAAAGTTGTGGTCATGTTTTAATTATGAAAACCCACGTAGTGGGTTCTTTATATTTTAAAAAGTTGTCCAAGTTTGAGATCCACCCACACTACGTGGGTGTTTTATAATTTTAAAAGTTTGAGATATATTTTATATATATATATAAAGGTTATATAAATTTAAATTATGAATTATTTAGTTGAAAGGCAGGAGAAAACAAAAGAAAAAAAAGGAAAAGGAAAAGAAAATAAGAAAGAAAAAAAAAAACACCAAGGGGATTCAAACCCCTCCCTTTGTCAACCACACACCTAGACCTTATCCAACTCGCTATAGATGTGTTTGTAATTACATATTTAGCCTGTAATATTTATATGGTTGTTAAGATGTCTGCAAGGCTTGCAAGCTAATATTTATTATCTAGGATAAATTTCTATATTTAAAAAAACACCAAGGGGATTCGAACCTTGACCACCATATCACTTATGTTTTTTGTGAAAATATGCTAAAATACACTTACTCTACACATAGAGATGACGAAGATAGTGAAAATTTTGAACCTCATAGGAACTCTATGTGGTACTAAGTCACTCATGTATCTTACCATGCAATGTATAAAGTGTAAAATATTGTACTAATTCATTATATATAAATGATTATGGTGCGTTTAAACTTCTTTCATTAATTACTACATATTTTCTACACTCACAATGTTTGTCAGCTCGCTATATAATCAACTTAAATCAGTTAAATCCATTATGCAACGCATTTCCTTCCAATTTTTTGTAATAAACTAATAGATAATTGACTAAATAAACATCCTGCAAAGTTTCAATAAAAATTTCCAAGTTTTTCTTACAATTTCCGTGGTTTCCATATTATTTTTATCGATATCGATAATATCCCGATATTTCCATCGATATTTCCGTGTTTTTGGACTACCGATATTTCCGATATCATCGATATTTAATACCTTGGTCTCAATAACCTAAATCTATTAGTTTGCAACCCCAAATTTAAATAACCAATATTGTTTTGGACTTGTATTGTTTTAGTTAATCACAATTAGTTAACAAACAATCATCTTTGCCCGTTATATTAAAACTGAATAAACTTGTCTTAATACACTAAGTAATTTCCATAAACTATTTACTCCTAATTGGATTTATAGGCATACTTCAAACAAAAACGCTAACAGCTTGTGAAGATTGCTCATGTGTAGTGATTAATATTGAACAATGGAAGGTTGATTGGAAAAAGAAATAAATGTGTTCAGAGGTTGAACTACAAAACGCAGTGGCAGATAATTTGCTCTATACCGTGCAGCAAAGCTTTGAATCAATAGAAGCCAAACATATGCAAAACGCTTGGTAGCCTGTCAAAGGATATCTGTAATCCATCACATACTTCGATCTCCCAACCCTTCCGAGCTGCAGAATTGTCTGCTTTCCGTTTTCCTGACAAACATGTGTATATACAAGTTAGAATCCCATAGTCATGTAAGATTAATTAAACACTGGTTCTCTCATCCCGTTATCATAACAAATTGTAACTCATGATCACGTTGTTTCCACAGACAATACGGCACTTAAACATATACGTGATTCAGATAAGCCTGAGTAAGATTTTTGGAATCACGATTGTTCATAGTAGTTACCTCCAGTGTCAGTTGGAAATTCTTGACTGAACTTTGGATTCGAAGACCCGCTCTTCCCCTATCTCTAAAGTCTAACTCATATTGCTTTGAAATCTGGATGAAAACAGAATTCCGTTAATGGAGATCAGAACAATTAAAGAAAGGAAAATTCCTACAGGGTCAGGTAATAGGCCTACTTTTTTGTAATGGGGAACTCGTGAGAATAGCTGATGGACTTTGTCAAGCTTCCCTTCCCAGTCCTTTGGCAGTCCCTTAATGTGTTGTACCTGCAAGAGAAGAAGGTGTACCGCGCAAGCTAAAAAGTTGACCCAAAAACTGGATTTCTGAATGCAATTTACATTACCAGACACTGAGAAAAATAACATATTCACTAGAAGAACCTGGTCTATACAAGTTATCTATGTAATGTAAGAATTAACCTAAGATGTCTTAGAAACTGTTAAGATCACCTGCGTTGTGTTTTTTAACTGCATGGATTGGTGCTTGGGTATATATGCCCTCATACGTCTGTAACTTCCTGTCCAGCTCGAGATTGTTGGCGTGAACCTGTAGAGACAAAGAGCAACCATTACAAATTGAGGAGGGAGATTGCCTGCGCATGTGTGAGCGAGAGAGAGGGAGGCTTACGCCACAACAGCAAGTGATTTAGCCTCTTTGCTCAAGGAATTGGGACGACCACCCTGCAATTAAAACTGTATTATCAACCAAATGACATAAAATGTCCAAAGAAATCAGATTACGATTTCTACAAGTAAGAATAATTCATAGAGTTCATTTTAAACCTTATCCCATATGTGGTATTTTGAACCCATGAGGTTAGCATTTACAATCCCAATAAAACTATCATCTGAATGAGACATTATTCCCTTCACATTCTGAGCAATAGTTAACTCAGGTTTTCCGTTCCGCCGCTTATGGTGAGCAATAGCTAGTTTCCGGTCCTGCCTTCCCTTGCCTTCCTGAAATATAGCAATACCACACCAATCTAACAAGTTATAACAGAAAACATGGGGCTTCAAACTAGTGCAACACAAACAGCAATAGAGCAGGGCGGGCAGGTCACGGATGAAGCCGTGAAGACTATGTTAGAATCAAACTAACAATGCATATTTGATTCATATGTCGAAAAGAAACCCCTGATAGTCCAGTAACAAACATCTATGTGCTTTCACTAAACTCGTAAATTTGTTTCGCAATCTTGGGAATAACAGGATATAACAGTATTCTAACATTGCCTCTACCTTCTAAATACAGGAATGACTGACCAGCATTACGCGCAGCAGAAGAGTTGTACAACACAACTACGTTATTGGCTAAATCAAACATGCCATAAGCTATTCAAAGTTCCCCAAAATATAGACAACCTTCTTACATTGGTATAAAGAGAATAGAGAGTGCCCCCATCTAATCCTTCTGGGGTTGCTTCCTTCACTATAACACATGTGCACCTTCCCACATCCATTGGCAATGGCCTGCAAAGCAATGACCTAAAAATATCCACCAAATAAATTACAAGTTTAGTAAATATCTTTTCAAAGAAACAAAATTTTCATATTCTTAGCAAAAACAAAATTTTTGGTACAAGCGATATTGGGGGAGGTGGTGTTTCGAACTAGGAACCTCGGATGCAAGGCAGAATGCTCTAAATAAATCGAGCTACGAGCCCCCTTGGTAAGCATAAGCAAATTGGGCAGAGAACTCACTTGTTAGGCAGAGTAGACCAAGAGGAGGCAGGGGCAGCCTCAGAATCGGAGTAGTCCCAGATCTTCAAAGAGCTCGAGTTGTCGGACCCATTGCTCGGTGGGTCCCACATTGTGGATATGGACCCACCAAAGAGTGCCTTCTCAGGCTCATTTGCCTGCATACAGAACTGAAGCGAGGAGGGCTTGAGGGCCCTGCAGCCAGTGGACAGAGACTTCAAATTCCTCGGCTTCAATGGCTGCATCGCAAAAGAGGAAGACCCGTTTTCTTGTGCGACCAAATTCTCCTTGTCGCTGTCGGGCAGGGCCTGCTGTGGCTTGTTGGGCATTGCGTTCTCTTTGTTGTCGTTTAAGGGTGATTGGTTCGGGTTCGAGTTGTCGTTCTTGGAGGTGAAGGCGATGCCTTCGCTGCAGCTGCGGCTGTGTTTCTGGTCTGTGAGGGGATTGACATAGAGAGAGTTGTATGAGGATTGCCGTGGAATTAATGTGGTTTTCTTGCAACCATCCATCATCATGGTTCAGAGAGAGAGAGATTTGAATGATGTTGTAGAGAGAGGGAGAATTTGAATCTTCACTTGAATGAACAAGTACAAAAAGCTGGGGTTTTTTTACTGAATAGTAGGTGAGTTAGTGTGCTAGTGGGTACAGTTCCAGATGTGTCAAAATTCATGTAAAACGGATGAGAATCCTCTCCGGATTATTTTGTGAGGTTTCTAGAAATCACTTTATCGTATCTGTTCGTTGTATATTGTACTTTAGTTTTTATAAAGTATTGTTTGTGATTAATTTTAAATAAAATAATTTTTAGCCATAAGATGACAAATGAACAAACATGATAAAATGATTCTCGAAATCCTTGCAAACAGGATCAGAATAGGATTTTTTTTTTTTGGTCAAAAGGTTCCAATTCCATGCAAAACAACACCCAGCTCTGTTCTGCGACATTGGCATAATGGTGGGGCTCTCTCTGGCTTTCTTTACCATTTTATGGTAAAGTAGTGGGATCAAGGATGTTTGAATTTGAATAAGCATTGGAAACTGCCGAGTTTTTTTTGTGTGTTTTGCTTCTAGAGGAAAGGAATTAGGATGTTTTCATTTGTCTCGGGTTTGGTGGGATAACGGTAACTATTCAAATTATGTTGACGTTTTGTTAGTTTGTGTGTGTAGTGGGATACTCGATAAACGAAGTCCAGGGGAAATCACAATGGGCGGGAGACATGTTTGAATTAAACCTGATAAATGGATCGTGTTTGGTTTTGAATTATTAATTAATGGAGAGGTACTTCAAATGTTTTATTATTTGTCATTTAGTACTACGGTCTAGTAGTATTCCTCTTCATTTGTAAATAAGATGTCTTAGGTTCGATTTTCACCAAAAGTGAATTTGAACCACATTATTGCTAGCACAGTGTGAGACTTGACCCACTCTCCTATCCTCTTAGTGTAGATAATATCGTTAAAAATTAAATAAATGTGGTAGACCTAATTTACTGAATTGTATTTAGGACTAAAGAGGGAGAGGGTTGGCGGCAAGAGAGAGGAGAAAGAGAGATGCAATTATAAGATGTGTGTTGTATCACTTCATTATGTCTTTATTTATAGTAGTATGATAGGTTAAATCCTTACCGTAATAGGATTACAATTCTAATAGGATAATATATACTAAAGAGAATATTTTAAGATACCCTAAATACATTAGGATTTACATAATCATATTCCTAGTCTAATATGACTGCAACACTCCCCATTGAGTGTGTAAATATTCAAACAAAACATCGCATTAGGTCTTTAGCAGTTGAGGTAGAACAGTTGATGAAATCGTCGGCACAACGAGCGAATGCAAGTCTAAAATTAAAGAAAGTATGTGTTGGTAGTAAAACTCACAAAACCTTGCTATAGTAAAACCTAAGGCATGTGAAACCCCATAGAGTAAGGAGAAAAGTGAAAAGTATACATAATGTCTAAAACAAATGTCATACGGGACAGTAGTGAGTATGCTTCAGGATACTCCCCCTGAGTTAGACATAACTTCCAAATAAGAGAACTGCAAGCAATTCAACTCAGATAATTTACGCATACCGATTCCTTGGACGAGTTTTTGAAAAGTAGACTTGGGCAATGACTTGGTGAATAGATCGGCCAGGTCCTGGGAACGGATTTGCTTGACTTCAATGTTCTGATGTTGTTGTTGCTGGTGAGAATAAAAGAACTTCGGCACTGTGTGATTGATAAAATTTGAAGGGTTTTATTGTAAAAAAAAGTGCAATGTTCCTCAACCTTCATTTTGTATATCCTTAAACATTTGGTATTTTGTAGTAATGTACTAATATTTTTTCATTAGGCTCTTATTTTGGGTATGTAATACTTGAAAGACAAATATTTTTTTTTATGTTTTGAAGTAATATTTATATGACAATGTGGTATGCATATACTAATTTAGTATTATGTTTTGCATTTTTTGGGTCAAATTATGTTTTTCATTTTCATTAGTTATTGGTTTAAAATATATTTTCTTTAACCGGTAATAGGTTGGGTCATATTAGCTTATAATATTAATAAGTCGATTTTGGGTCGGGTTATATTTCCCGTTTACTTTAACGGATGTTACACGACACAACCTGTTAAAATATCGGGTATGTTACAAAAACAACACGAATACGAAAAACACGACACGAATGAAAAGGTTTAATTCCAACCAATACCAAATAATGTATCTATTGGTAACAAAATGCTTGTCGGCATTGGCACACAAAGTAAATAGCTGTTTTGGTTGGATTGTTTTGAATGGTTGCAACTTTAAATGAAAATATGTTTTAACGCCTATATATAGGTTAATCTCTACTGCAATTTATTTATTCACTTTCACATTCACATAATCATTCATAACGTGTATTAATTATTAGAGAGTCTCATTGAGTTCATATAAGAGAGTATTCAACACAATCGTGGTTTATTGGAGTTTTGTGATTTGGAGTGATACTATTACAAAGACGTGGTTGTGGCATCCGAAAAGACAAGTCTTGATCAATCATGAGCACTATAGTGAAGCATAAACTTATTTTAAGGACAAAATATCTAACATTTTCCTCGACGAATTTACTGGTTCTTCAAATCCACATTCATATGCACTTAGCATTGTATTTTTTTAACAGTTTGCAAATTATTTGGTATATAATTGCATGAATTATTAGTATATATATAGAAATTATACCCCTATTTTTCCAACAAATTTACTGTCACATCCCCGCCCGGGGCGGATCACTTCCCGGACCCGCTCCACCACCGTAGCACGATATTGTCCGCTTTGGGCCCCGACTATGCCCTCACGGTTTTGTTTCTGGGAACTCACGAGCAACTTCCTAGTGGGTCACCCATCATGGGAGTGCTCTAGCCCCCTTCTCGCTTAACTTCGGAGTTCCTACGGAACCCGAAGCCAGTGAGTTCCCAAAAGGCCTCGTGTTAGGTAGGGATGGAAATATACATTTAAGGATCACTCCCCTGGGTGATGTGGGATGTCACATTTACCCTGTAATTTTTTCCTCATAATCGTGCAATGACCAAATGCCCCTGGAAGGGTAAATGCTAAAATTTCATTGTCTTTCGTGCTTGTGACATGTATGAATTATTCTTTTAACATATTCTTATAGTGCTCGTCGATACAAATGCGTCCGTACAAGCAAAACGGATTTTAGAGTTAAAACGAAGATTCAACCCTTAATATGAAAGGGAGATACTCTAAGATATAATTCGGGAATATTTGGTCGAAGTATCAAACGTGATAAAGGAAGGCGTTCTTACACGTCTCAATAGAGCCGTATACAACAAGATAATCACATTAGAGGTATGGCATAAAGTATCTATACCCTAATAATCTGATTGATAGTATTGAAAGAGAGAAAGATCGAATTACATTGTAATTAATACCAAAAATGTTCTTCTATACATTCTACATTAGCTGGAGTAGTTTAACACATGGCTAGATGTCAACATTGGCTTGTGGGAACATCTCGATGATTAAATAGTTTAATCTTCGATGATGGGAGAGTTAAAAGTAAGTTTTAATTTACCAAGTGATTATATTAAAACCAATCACTTCACTGCCTCGCTAATTATAACCTAATATAAATCATACACCGATATACTAGTGAATTGGGATGACAGTACGAGATGAATGAAATTAATTGGATTATAGTATAGAGATTTGATTAATTAGAGAGAGTCTCATATTAATAAATTAATTATAAGACATTAATAGGGCTTTAAAATAGTTTGGGCTTTTCAAGCCCGTTGGGTCAAAACTCATGGGGCATAATTTATGACATAAGATGTAATAAGTGGCATTAGGCCCAAGAGGCCCCAATTTCTATACAGAGAAATTGGAATCCCCTGCATTTTTTTAATACTTTTTAGATTAAACATTAGTTCTTTTCTAAGATTTAATTAACAGGCTTTGACCAATTGCCACATCAATATTTTTCTATTTTTTAAATTATATGTAATTAGTTTAAAGGCATCTTCACTTCACCTTGTAACTAATTGCCGACAATCTAGGAAATTTAATTTTCCTAGTCCTTTAAACTCCTATGTTTTAATGACTCTTTCTATAAAAAAAATAATTAATTAGAGTTAAAATAAGTAATTAAACTCCTACATTTTTAATGAATTAAAATAAGTAATTAAACTCCTACATTTTTAATGCATCTTTCTAAAAAAATATTAATTAAACTAATTCCTCATTATTAGTAAAAAAAAAAGTAATAAAACTTATGGGTTGAAAACAAACATACCAAAAATAAAAAAATGTACCATAAATCAAATATACCAAAAATTCAAATGTATCAAAAACTAAATGTACCAAAAATTCAAATGTATCAAGAAACCAAATGTACCAAGAAACCAAATGTACCAACAATTCAAATGTACCAAGAAGCTAAATGTACCAAAAGTTCAAATATACCATAAACTAAATGTAATAATCTTATAAGTAACCAATGCCGACATAATCAAATGTACTGATTAACCAAATGTACCTAAAAATGAGGTTTTGTACATTCTATTTAATTTACTAAAATAAATATTTTAATAAAAAATAAAAAATAAATCTGAAATCATTATAATAAGAGATGCATAAAAATAGGAGGAAAAAAAAGGGAATGCCAATAAAGAAATAACGTGAATAGACTTTTAAGAAAATAAAATGAAATGAAATTAAGCACCAAAATTGTAGGGAAAATGTTTAATAAAATTTTCTAAAGGAATAGGTGTTTAGTCTATGGCATTTAAAAACGAGGCGTCTATATCAAAACACTGCTTTCTATTCATGGCCAATTCTAGAGGTGAAGAGGAGAGAGAGCCTCTTACATGAGTCACTCCGTCTCTCTATACAGACAAGAATTAGCCTTTCACATTTTAGGCTTTTAGTGGTTCTTAGGTTCGATTCTCATCAAAGGTGAATTTGAACCACAATATTGCTAGCCCATTGTGAGGCTAAGTCTACTTTCTCCCTTTTAGTGTAATATCGTTTGTTAAAAAAAATAAAAAATAAAAACTAATAGGGTCAGCTGCCTAGTTGAGGAGGACACTAGTACCTTCTCCTCCTCTAAGCTCATACATCCTTGATCTCATTCCTAGAGGTGTGGAGAAATTGGAGGCCTTCTCCTTGAGTGACTTAGAAGAAGAAAATGTGGCAGATCCTTCTAGGAAGGTGCAAACTTGGGAGAGGACTTTGGTGGGTGTACAAGCTAGATCCAAAGGTATAATTCCTCAAACCTTTATCTTTGTTTTAAATACCACAACTAGAGATATTAGCACTAGACTATGCAATCTTAAAGGGGATTTAACTTGACTAATGGCCTATACATGCTACCATTGTTATTTATACTACCTAGTGAAATTGGAAATCTTGTGCCTAAAATCTCTAGTATTTCCTTTCACGAACACGTGGAGCACATCCCTCATAAACATCATTAAAAAGAGGTGACGTATAACTTATATTAAGATTATTACACAAATCGGGAGATCCGAAAAAGATAGTGCCATATCCATGTATCATATGATACAACAGCTTCAGGAAAAATGATGGGACACCCTTTGTAGCCAGTTTAAGCACCATGGTATGCCCTTGGACATTTGTTCCAATCCCATTGCATGCAATCAAGACTCCAAAGCATATGCCAAGAAACCCCCGTTCCTTAGATTTTCTCAAAAGTCTCTGTAATTCATTCTTAGTGGGTTTACAAAGATATTTTGGTCCGAAGACGGCATTGATTGGATGACAGAATCTCCTGCAAGACTCTCAAGATGTTCTCTCTGAAACCTTTATATACTCGTCAATGGAAGCAGTGAGGGTTTCGTATGCAAGCATACTCGAAAGTTGCTGACTGCTGTTATCTCTGCATGTTGTGAGAATCCAAGTTTCCCGATTGCATTAGGTTTTTGAGTGCAATAATCATAAGAAGTGATGACTCCTTCCATGATCTTGTCAAACAGCTCATGTCACATGTAGAAGCTGGCCTAAAAGAAGCGTGGTGAATACAATGGAGAGCAAGACAAGTAATTGCATAAGCTGAACATGGCTCTCTTCCTGATCTCGATTTACTCGGCTTCGACGTGATGAGGGGCAACGTGTTGCGGCGGCTCATTTGCTTCTTGGGCAAAGCCTTTAAGCATCTTTAGAAGTGCTGACACATGACCCATGCCATTGCGAAAACAACTTTATCATCTTCGCATGAGGAGTTATTATTTCATGGTTGGGCCATTACGGTTTGGTGGTTGGGAGTTTTTTTTAAGAATATAGTGATTAGAAGCTTATTATTATGAAATAAGTGTGATTGTTAAATGGTTGATGAATTATAATTTACTGAGAGTGAGTGACAAATAGATAATGATCCGATGTATTCGATTGAGACGAGAATATTTGATCTAATAGTTATTGGAAGATGAAATCTTATCGTATTTGATTGGGGAGAGTGACTTAATTAGATAAATAAACCAATGGATGAGAATGAGCTAACATAATATAAAGAGATAATGATCCGACATATTAGATTGAGATGAGAAAATTTGATCTAACAGTTTTTTTTAATAAACAATATTATCTAACCTACTAAAGGGAGGGGAGGGTGCTTAGTCTCGCGATGAGCTAACAATAATGAAGTGAACCTAAGACTTGTCACTTACAAGTGAAGAGGAATACCACTAGACCGTAGTCCTAAGTGGCTTGATCTAACACTTATTGAAGGATGAAATCTTATCTTATTTGGTTGGGGAGAATGACTTAATTAGGTATATAAACTCTGTTAAATAAATAAACTAAACTAACAGATGAGATTGGGCTAAGATAATATAATTCAACGGCTGTTGTAAAACGAACTCTAGTAATTTCCATTTGGATAGAAGGATTGGCAATTGCCGAAAACGAGTGGCTCATCTCTTTCACTTCCTCACTCCCACACCAAACCCACTTCAAAAATCCAAACCACCATCATGTCCTCCCTGACTACCACTCTTCTGTGTAACCATGGCCAGCAGCGCGGTCGCACTCTCTAGCTCCAATCTTTGCCACCTCACTAGAAAACCTACTTCACTGACTTCAACACTCAGCTTAAGAATCAGAGCCAAGGCCTCCACAGCCATGGCTGCGGCCTCCGCCGCCAAAACCAAGGTGGTACCTGCAGTGATAGTGGGCGGTGGAAGGGTCGGAAGGGCCTTGGAGGGGATGGGGAATGGCGGTGACTTGCTGGTGAAAAGAGGAGAGCCCGTGCCTCTTGATTTCCAAGGTCCAGTTTTGGTTTGCACTAGGAATGATGATCTTGAAGCTGTTCTTGAAGCCACTCCAAGGCCTAGATGGAACGGTACTACTTTCTCTTCACTCTTTTTTCCAGTTATTGTCTGAGCAGTTTCAATTGATTTGTTGATGGTTTTTTATATGAAATTCAGGTGTTATCAATCAATTTTTTGTTAGTATTATATGTATATGAATTACGGAAGACGTGGCACTGAGCGCAATGGCGTTTTAGGATTCATACAGCCGACCTCACTTAGTGGGATAAGACTTTGTTGTTGTTGCTGTATTATATGTATATGAATTGTTTGGTTACTGGAAGTGGAAGTAAGTTGGGAATTTGATTGGATGGGGCTTTTCACTTGTGATTACATTCAAACCCAATACTCTTGAACTATCGGTTCATGTTCATGTAATAGCGTGCTTAATGGAGTTTCTTAGTACAAACTCAATATGCTGGGTGGTGAATCTCAAAAGTGGACCTTCATACTGTTAATTATTGGATCCAAATTAGATGACTGAATTCTTTGTTCGACTGCTATGTCTCTTGTATATATGAAGTTGGAGTTTTCATTGACCAAAGCTTGTCCAATGCCATAAACCACTAATTCGGCCTGTGACTTCTATTCTTTCATGAAATTGTTCATGTGTTTTCGAATATTTGTTGAATTGACTCACTACTGATTATAAGATATGTGAAAAAGTTAGGAGTTTGTGACCAAATATTCCTACCATTTGTTTGCAGCACTCCCTTGTGCAGCTATAGCACCACTGTTAGCTTGGCAGTTTATAATTCAGGCTGATATGAAACTTCATTATTTGTAATGCAATTTTCTAAACATTCACTTTCAGTTAAATTACATGTCAATCAAACCTATATAACATGCTCCCCCTCTCCTTGTTTTCAAGTTTTGTCGCTTGCCAAAATTGGCGGAGAAATGGGGAAATGTCAGATTGCATTCTTCTGTGAATGGCTTTAACTGGATTTTTTTACTTCACCTAATTTGCAAAAAATTTTTTGGATTTTTGCTTCTTGGTTTGCTTGACCCAATGGGCTTGACAATCCAGCAGATTTGGTTTTTTTCCAGAATGGAATGCTGGAACCATGGTTTGAAAGTAAAGGTCTTGGTGATGCTGACCAAGTCCTAGCATATTTTGCTGTCTCCAAGCTTGGAGAACCTCCTGTTGATGGAAAGACTGATACCAATCGTGAAGGACTGACTGCGTCATATGGGAAGTGGGCATCGGCAGTAGCTGATAGATTACATGCTGGCGGCCTCACTTGCAAGGTAAAAGAATAATATCTCCGTAGCATTTTACACTAATTTGGAATTGGTTTTTCTGTTGCGTTAGTCTTTTGCTGATGAATGAAAATATAAAGCAGGTTCTCAACAAGGAAGCATTTCAGAAGCAGATGTTAGAGAAGTTGATCTGGATTTCAGCATTCATGCTTGTCGGAGCTCGTCATCCAGGAACAACTGTAGGTGGTGTAGAGAAAGAATACCGCTCTGAGGTAATCTTTTTTACTTTTATCTTTTCTTTTAAAGTTGAAAAGACTAGAAAATAAATGTAATTCTGCCTTTGGCATATTGATGGTGAAATAGGATCTTTGTTCAAAACAATTTCTACTTCATGATTAGGTTGCAGATTTGGAAATGCCATGTACAAATTTACTTTACCTAGTATTTGTTACCTTTTGGCTATTATAATTCTACTATGTATGGCATAATAGCTAGCGAACTGAACTAC
This sequence comes from Heteromeles arbutifolia, assembly GCA_024362995.1. Classification (NCBI taxonomy): domain Eukaryota; kingdom Viridiplantae; phylum Streptophyta; class Magnoliopsida; order Rosales; family Rosaceae; genus Heteromeles; species Heteromeles arbutifolia. Next base: position 25,711,736 of record JANCRC010000012.1, read on the forward strand.
AATCAATGGACGATGAAAAGAGGGACTAAATTATATCATATGATTGGAATCTCATAAGTTGTCTGAACTTAATGATGGGGCAACAATTCCTTGTGTTTTACTTCGTTATAAACTGGTTTCATATCGTTGATTTGCAACAATAGCAATTCTAAGGTTACTTTCTTTTGTATGTATTTTTCCTTCATCATTATGCATGACTTCCTAGTTTTTATTTATTTCTTTATTTCTGGGAAGCATGACTTTCTAGTAAAAATAACACCGAGGTTTTGTTCCATTAGCATGGGTTTGTTACAGAATGCTGAAAGGTTACTAAAAGTAAATTCTATTGGGGGTGTGGTGCTGTCTGGTTTTGCTTGGCTTACATCAAGCCAAACGCATAATAATTATCATGGCCAAGGCTGTAACCAGATTATTAGGTTGAACTGTAACTGTCCAAATACTTGCATAAGAATGGACATCTCTCATTTCATTGACAAAGAAGTATCATGACAAGAAACCACTTTTAAGTTAGCGCAGTATAGAGTCCATACTAAATTTTCGGAGTAAGGGAGGAAAGGGTTGGCTCATCACATTGGTTATGTGTTAAGAAAAGGAACCGATAAAAACTTGACCGATATTTATGCTTTCAGGTGTCTAGTCTCATTGCAGAGCTTGCCTCTGCAGCTGCTGCAGAGAAGGGGTTGGTATTTGAAGAAGCCATGGAGGACAGATTATGTGCATACTCACGCGCGGTTGCACACTTTCCTACTGCAGTTAAAGAGGTGAGAGATGCATGCAAATCATAAAGATGAGTTTTGCAAGCATATATATATATATATACACGCATGTGACTCGAACGAGTTTAATTTGTTTTGTCACTGTGGTGATTGCGTTTTGCTTGCAGTTTAAATGGAGAAATGGTTGGTTTTATTCTCTAACCGAAAAGGCAATTGCCGAAGGAAAGCCGGATCCCTGTCCGCTCCATACGGCATGGCTCAAAGATTTGAAAGTTGTCTAGGAAAACATACTCTACCATATCAGTGATTACTAATACAACTAAGGACCAGAGATTGCTTGTTTTACTTATTTTGACAAGGTAATATTTGTAAACTAGGTCGAGGAAGATTCGAATTAGGGTGCAAGGGGCGGGCGCATTCTGTTTTTCGCTCAGTCTTGTGCATGCTTAAAACACAAAGAAACATGCCTTCGCAATGTGCCAACTTCGATGCTCATCATGAAAAATTTAAGCACGAATAGATTTACATGTCATCGCATAACAATGTTATTTTAACAAAAAAATTATAATCTTTTTCAATACTAACACTTGGATGATTTATACTAATTCGTTTAAGTTGTAGGGAGGGTGATTTGAAATTGGAGAGGGACCAGGTACAATTGATTAGTATTTATACAATCACTTAGTGAATTAAAACTTACTCTTAATTCTTCTGTACATTGACAACTACATAATTAATTATCAAGAGAGACCCGCAAGCCATGAGTGACATCTAGCGATGTGTCATCGCTACCCAAGATAATGTAGAATTGGTCAGAGAATCTATTATGTATGGTTACTTTTATGTCAACCCATGTGACATTCCATCATCCTTCTCTAAGTGAATACTCTCAAATCACATTATTAGGGTATGGTTACATTTATGACAAACCCCCTAATGTGATCATCCTAATTTATATGATTCCATCGAGACATATAGAAATCTCTTCCTTTATTACGCTCGATACTTTGGCCGAAAGTTCCTGAATCATATCTTAGAGTATTCTTCCTCTCGTATTGAGGATTAGCTATTCCATGTTGAATATTCAAATGTCTCTGAGAAAGTAATCCTAACAATGAATAAAACACATCCAAGCTGTGATGTGGTCATGTTTCATTGTCAATTGATCAGTAACATACCCCCAAGACAACTATGATGTCTCAGGTCAAATGAATACTTGCATCATTCCAACTTGTAAAGTTGCTTGACATGTATGTAGAATTCTATGCAAGTACTCTCGTTTGATTATGTTCAGTGATCTCATTTTATTAATGAGAGCACCTACACACTTGCCTCAGTATCCCTATACGAATGGTTTGAGACTAGACATTCTTCCTATAAAGTAGACATAGTATGTACTGGTCAATCCGGACAGTCAATGTCTCTATGACAATCCTATGTCTAGAAACCTTTTAAGACATAGGGTTATAGAAAAAAGGTCCCAATTGTCTCTTTAAATTGCTTTTTTTCATTAATCCATTGTCCATGGATCCACTATTTGGACGTACATAGATTAAATAGGATAGTCTTAATTAGTAGTGTTGCATGTTTGTTGTATTAGTCATAACTAATCATTCTGGAATTATCATGAAAGGTTTCTTCTCAATATTGAGTGCAGGGCATATCTCAACAGTAAACCTAGTGGGACAAACTTGTAGTCTAAGGAAAAAATGTGAGTTAATGCAATGTCAATGTTTTAGTTGAACAAGTGGCAATAAATGCACATGTCAAGGGTATGACCAGCTTGATGTGGATGCCTTGTTACAACCACATCAGGTTAACAAATACTCAAACCACATGCCGAGACGGATGAGTTTTCCCAAGATTCATCATCTCAAATTCGAACTTCGATTGTGAGTCAGCTTTCTCAAGCTCTTTCAGAATCTTAATGAGATTCATGTTCACAATTTACTTCTCACGTGACTACAAGTAAGCCTCCAACCTCTCCAATTCATACGCACCACTACCCACTCTCTCTCAAACACAAAATAACTAATTTAGCAAATGGCATACGAGCCTGTAATTGTCTACGTTGACTACTACTTCGAGCCTGAGACTGCCTTTATTTGCTACAACGAGGTAGTGCATGCTTGTATTGACTACAACAAGCTTGAAACTGCTTTTATTGGCTACAAAGAGGGGTGCCTACCAGCTTGGACAATCTCTAAATGCAAAGGGCTAAAAACTTAAAATTTAGCCTGCATTTTTAACTATTCATCTACACGAATAGATTAAGATGGGGCGCCTGAGATAATCTTCAGGTGTTCGTAAAATCTCCCGTATACATAGATATATATATATATATATATATATATATATATATATATATCTATGTATATCGTAGTTCTATATCTACAACTACAAGGTATTCATTTGCAATTTACGACGGAAAAACAAAAAGCAGAAATAACAAAAATCCACCCCATTTACTTGACACATTTAGGAAAATGAACCAGGACCAATACCCTCTCATTTTCCCCATTCCTTTTTTCATTATTTTCCTTCATATCCAATCGTCTGAATTCATTAAAATCAAACACAAACAAGAGTCGAACAGTGCATATCCCAATAAGTCACCTGTACCTTGACGAGACTCGTAGGATGATATTGAGAAGCAAGATAAGGCTGTACCTACGATCAGTCATGCTTGCACGGTTTTATGCCAGCTTAGGACGCTTATTTTCTGACAAGATAAGGGAAATGGCTTGAGTCACTCGACTTTATGCACACTAGACTGGAATCAATCTTCCATCTGGGGCAATATACGACTTGTCATCTATTTAACCATCTTACATCCATAATCTGCACTCACCCTCGTGTTAGTGTGTAGGTAATGTCCGTATATCTTCATCCATGTGTCCCCAAACTCAAAGAAGTTCATAGGCAGAGCAGAGCAATGAGAATTATCGCACTGCTAAACCAGATTACTGCAAGTGGCATAAAAAGTCATCGAAGCCATGTCTGTCTCATGATCTGCAAGCTCACAGTACAAAAATTAGGCAATTGGATACTCGAAATATTCAATAGGTAGAGGATTATATAAGATGGTATCAAGACATGAAAAATTGCAATCTGTCATTAGCTCAGGAATTACGTTATCATTTACTAGCATCCTTGAAAGATGGTAATGAGACTCACCAATTTATTGTCTTTGCTCCAATATTTTATCAACTACTGGAAATGTGGGAACTATATCCACGGGGACCTATGCAAATACGAACACGTTAGTAACTACACGACGCGTTGCCATATGATGCACAGAATCTTAGGGCATCTTTTTGGATTACAGATTTCAATTTAGATTTTCCATTATACGGGATTTTCCTAATAGTAAAAAGCATCTTTTTGGATTACAGATTTCAATTTAGATTTTCCATTATACGGGATTTTCCTAATAGTAAAAAGAAAAATAGGAAGCCAAAAACAAACTACATAATGCAAATCCCTGAATTTTTATCAAAGCGAAAATGCAGCTTAATAAATACGAAATGTCAACTTGATCAATGAAAACTGGGAATATGTATTCTAGAGATTTCTGTCTAATGCACGCAATTTGCAAATATCAGCTTAATAATATGCATACAAGTGCCTGAACTCTTCATATTTGATCAATTTTATCGAAATAGATTTTTGTACCTGAATTATCTCTAATTTTTGCAAAGCAACTTTTAATGGGTCTGTCAGTATGCCGTGTTTCTGAAGCAGTACATTTGCAGCCTCTTTGTCACCTTTTGCTTGTATGGTGAGTATCGCCTGACTCAGGGTCTCAACTGCACCTTCAACCTTTTACCAAAACATATATAGCCTTGATGCGTCACCATGGGGGCAAAAGGAGGAAATTTGGAAATTGAGAAGTAATACCTTGGTAAAGTCAACAGAAAATGTTTCATCAGGATTCAAAATAAAGGCTCCTTCCACATACAACCAGTTAAATTGCAAAGCTTGTCCTTTTCTGCAATTATAAAGTATAAGATACTTTGGAGGCCAAACATGCTGGATGGTTACTATAGCAATGCTCGCTGACAAGTGAAAAAGTGGACTAGAGAAGGATGAATTACTAGCTTACCCATGAGCTTCTTCAAGACCAAACTGTACCGAGCGGAAGCATCCAGCAAGAAAAAAAACATACATAGACTTCAATAAACTCTTTGGGAGTAAGTCCTGGAACCAGCAAGAAAAGAGACATGGAACTTCATTTAGTATAAGCACTAGAACACTGCTTGTATGCCACTACTATATGAATACCAGTGTCAATAACACAACTTACAAGAAACAAAATTTCATTAATAATTATTAAACGAAAGGTAAAAAGACTCGATCGATCAACAAGAGGTCCAGCGCCATCTCGATGATAACATAATTAAAACAAATGAAAGATGCAAATGTGTAAACAAAAAAAAAAGTGTAAACCAAACTATCCCACTAATAAGATAAAGTGAAGGAAAGCAATCTCAACCAAATAAATAGCCACTCACCTTGTCGATTAGGAACTTCAATGCCCAAAGGCCAACTATATCAGCTTTGCTTCTTCCAGAGCTGAGTGGAGTTCTTGCAGTTCCTTTGTCAAGAGATGAAAGGGACACATGGAAAATCAGATTTAACATTAAGAAAAAAGTGCACACTTGATGTACTTAACCTTCAAAAATTTCCTTCTTTTTTCTTGCTTTTTCTTAAACTGCTTAAAATGACATTAGAGGTATACCAAGAAGCACAAGAACTTTGAATATAATCTTCAATAAGACTGACTGTAAAATATAGATGTTTTAAGCAAACTAAATTTAGGCAACCAAATAGGCTTTTGCAAGGAAACAAGTTTCAAAGATGCTGAAAGCCAGATACCTGTTCTGGTTATCAACTGGACTTCAACAAAGTGTTGCAGTAATCTCAAATATGTTTAGGTTCTGTCCGTAGTAAGATAGAGTTATGAAATCAACCTCAAATTTCAATGTTCATTGACCAGCAACAATTACTATCAAATTGACGATCACAGTTTATTAAACTTTCTGTTCTGCTAGATATCTTGAACCTTATTTTGAACAATTGTTAGTTTACTATTAGCAGTGATGCAATTCACAAAGGTTGTCAAACTAATATATAGTGAACAAGTAAATTAGATAACTTATACTGATGTCACTGACCAATCTCACTGTTGACTTTCTACCATCTGGAAGTGTTATGGTATGAGGTCCAATCCCATGACAGCACTCATGGCAAATTGTGTGAGTGAAGAAAGATTCAAAATCTACAAGTTCCTGTTGTTCCTTTGTAATACAAACATCAGCTATAGGCTGAAGAATGTGCTTGAACCTGATTTAGCATAGGTAGTTCTGACATTACGAACAGATCAAAATTTGGAAAAGCAATAATGGATATTAATCTGAGGGAAGGAGAGTTTTACTTGGCCTCTGAAATATTCTTAAGCATGACCATTGATGTTCCTTGATCTTTAACTATACGCTTGTCACTTGGTAGATTAACTGCAGCAGTTTGAGGACCCTTGACATCCTAAGGTAAAACTTGGAAGTTGTCAATGTCACTTCATCAACCAGATCAATTTGCATATATATTGTTAAACATAGGTCAAGAAGACTCTGACCTCCATGGACTGACTTTATAACTAAGAAGAAAACTATTTTAGTAAACCCAACCCACTACTAACTTGTGATTGGTATGTCAAACTCAAACCTAAATATGAGAAATATACATTTTCATTTTCTACCCTCCAAACACTATTTTTCATTGACTATTTTCTTCAACGGTGGAGGGTTAGAAGCAGGGAAAACTATAATCCCGATCATTGTGCCTGTGATGAAAAAATTGCATGTTGCCATAAAATAGAACATCTTGAAAGATTCTCCAGAGTTCCAAAACTTACTCCTGCATTATAAATAAGATCGATGACTCGAATAAGAGCAGATATCACATCTCTGGACTTGTAGACATTATCCAGTGGCAGATTTTGTTCCAAAACCTTATATAATTAGAAGGAATAACAAAGTTGTCAGGATCATTTTTTCATTTGGTAAGATATTGCATCTCTGGTAGAAAACGTTTGTACAACAGTACCTGCAAATTGTCACCAAAAAGTTTTACTTGAGCAGTTGCTTTGTCATCTCGAACTCCAATAAATGCTTCAAAAGTAGCCTGAAATAAAAGGTAGTTCAATAACATCTAAAGGCAGAAAACTTACTACCATGCTACATCACTTAAATTCCCAAATAGGATCTTTAGAAAACAAATGTCCATGACTCCATATGCAAGAAAATGAACATTATAAAAACTTTAAGAACAGAAGAAATTTAAATCAATATATTTGTATTTGCAGTATATCCGTTTGATCACATTTCAAAATACAAAGTGATAAATGCAGAAGCTCAAAACACAAGGGTGGTCCATATAAAAAATACCTTGTATCCAAAAAGAGCATCTTCATATGTTTCATATGGCCCAATAGTAACATCCAGCTTAGAGTCCTACAACAGAAGAGTAGATAAAAACAAAGGCTGGTTCAACAGTTTATGCTCTGAAGAATTTACAGACAATAAGCAAATAACAAGAGGAAAACAAGAAAGCTTCCATTCTTTCACTGTCTCATCTGCTTGAGACTATGGTACAGGTTGTTGCGAGAAACATGGTTGAGTTTGGTAACTTCAGTCTTGTGTTTCACTATTTAGTGAGAAACATTGTGCTTTTGGTGGTGGGAAAAAGCTACAGTTCGGTAAAGTTGTAGTCTGTTGGCAATTTTTTGGGTCATTTAAGTGGGAAAGAATGGTCGAACATTTGAATGCAAGTGTGGGGTGGAAATGTATTTCTAGTGGATAGAGCCAAGATTTGCTGTTAGTACCTCCAGTGGACAGCTGGTTTTGCATTTAATGTATTGCCGTTTACATTATATTAAAAAAGAAAATTGTGGTCATTGCTGAAAAAAAATAATTGTCAACAGGCAATAAAATAGGGAATTCGATTTCATATGAAGTAACACCACTTACATCCAGGCAATGCAACTTCAGAAAACTAGATATTGTTGTTAAATTACATTGAAGTCAATATGTGACGGTCCTATTTAAGCTAAAACCAATAATATGACCATATTATGTTAAAGAATTAAGCTGATTCTTAGCAACTTCAACATTAATAAACTAGCTGATGAGAATAATTGTTTATAGGAACGAATAACTAAGAACCAACACCATATAATTGAAATACTGAGCAGATTCATGATTGTAAATGGTATATTAAATACTCCACTAACCAACTCCATCCAAGCTATATCTGAGTCATAGTAGTCATTTGAAAGGACAGCATCGGCCTTGCTGTGAAAAAATCTCTTCAAACTTCATAGAGAACAAAAGATTAAGTTAACATTTGTACAAAGATAATATTTAGCACAACCATTGTCAACTTTTGTAGTTGTAATTTTTTCTAACATCAGTAATTACCACACTCTCACTCTAATTTAACGTTAAGAACTTTTGGATGATGAGTTAATGAGTTCAAATAATGAGGTTTCACTGATAAAAAGAAGAAGAAGAAGAAAGAACTGTGCTTTACGAGGTACAACGACATATACAAATGACAGATCCCTTTAAGGCATTTGTCCCTTGGTATTTCATTGTGATATACCGCTGGATACTAGTAATAAAAGAAGCCACACATACAGAAATATTAAGGGATAGCTGACATCAAGTGACATAAAAAAGCCATATATCACATAAAATACCAAGGAAGTTTTGTTGGACTCTTGCGTGACTTATTTATATTTGTTACATTGTAAAGCTTGAAATCTCGGTATTTAGACCCACACTAGCTTGGAAATTGCATAAACAATCCTTACTCTCAGAATCAGTAATGAAACAGCTTAAGAAAAGAAAGTCTTCAATCTCATACCTAGGGGAACTGGCCAAGTCACCAGCTTTATGCAATAAGTCAGCTGCTTGTGTGAGGAAAGCATTATACTCTTGGGAGAAGGGAACACTATATAGATTGTGAGTGGATGTCACTGAATGATTTGTGCTTCCATCCGTACTTCCATACAAGGAAGAATCCAGGCTTAATTCGCTCTGTCTTTTAATAACTGTGAAAAAGCTTGTTGCAGCTTGTTTTTGGTCCTCTGTTAGACTTTTCTTCCACAATTCAAATTCCTACACCAAAAGAAACTCTTTTGTCTTCACAAATGCAAAAAAATCTTTCCTAAAATACAATGAGCTCCTGTTATATACCACTTTGTCCATGTCGGGCGGATATAAGTTTGCACCAGGAGGTTTCAGCACAGGAAACGCAACTTTGTATTCAATTCCCTTCCACCCAGTAACCGGTCTTGTTGCTTCAGGAAGCAACTTTATAGCCGAATCTGCAGTTGTCAAAAATGCCTCATTTTCATCAAGGGATGACCTGTTGATAGAAAATGAAAATATTTTTATTTTCATTGATTTAAGGGAACCAGAGATTTTACAGAAAGGGAAAAGCAAATTAAAAAGAGGATGAACAAGATGACTATCCGTACAAAACAAACAAAACTAGCAAGCAAGCAACACTCAGTGCACAACTTGGGTCCAAACAAGATGAACCACGTCACACTAAAGTGGAAATGTCACATTTAGTTTTAACAAGAAAGCCACATTCTCAAAACGAAAGTAAAGCAACCCAATTTTTCACGTAACCAGAAAATTTAAATGCCATGCAGAATATTGCCACTGAATCAATTTTACCGCAGCTAAAGGCCCATTTGTGGACGTTTACTCAAGTAGAATCTTCCAAAATTACACGAGCATACCCACGCAAAGACACACACAACATGGTATATATGCACGTAAAAATGTCATGTGCTTACAGCTGAAAGAGCACCGAGTTAAAAAAATACATACCATGGACTCTTATCAATTACATAGTACATCCATTTCAACTTGTCCAACTGTGATGCATCTGCATGCTCCTTCAACCATTCCCTTAGAACTGGGTTACTGTATCAAACCTAAATGTGAAATTAGAAAAATGGAATGGAAAAAAATCAGAGATGGTCACTGCAAGATTGATTAAGGATTGAAAAAAAAGAAGGAAAAAAAGGTGCATGACAAACTAGCTGCAACACATGGAAATTAGAAGATATTTTTGTATAGCTTCCGACCTGGCTCATTTAGTGCATTTTTACTTTCATATGAAAATAGCTAATTATTGTGCAAAATATATTCCAAAATGAGTGTGCAGATGCACACTACTGTTGATAGTCAGATGTACCATGCAGCAGCATCACCAGATCATGGTTTTCATTCATATCAACGATCATTATGCATCAGAGATTCAGAATAGCCTAACAGCACAAATACACAGGTCGGAATGGTTGCATAATTATCTAACAATGAATGTATTTCTGTACGAGCCTATACAACCTGAAGGTAAAAGATTTGATCTCCAATTGCTGCAGCCTTAATTAGTAACACCAGAGCCTCCCTGTCTGCCTCTGTAAGACCTGTTAACTGCAACAATGAAACAAAATATGCTAAACTTAACTTCAAGGACCCAACCAACTAAAAGAAAAAAGGAAGGACACCAGCTAACCACAAAATATGGGAAAGGGAGGAGGAACTTCAACATCAAAAGTGTATAATATCCTATATTTTGGACACGAAGTTCAAATAGAAATACGACAAAACAAATTGCACCATCTGCTTAAAAATATGTAATAATATTGTTCAGTGTTCACCTTTCAGACAAGAAAGCTTATTGCACTTTTAATCAACTTTTAAATTGGTTTGCACAGTTTGCATGTACTGTTTGTACAAGTTACAGAAAATGGAAAGAATGGTACTCACCCTATGAAATGCTCGCCAAGGAAGCATTAAATTGTATCCCCAGAATATTGGATGGGCTAACAAACACAACAACCACAAGGTTCATAAAGAGCTCAATGCCTTTGAAAGCCCTTGCATGCCTTTTCTACCATATGCACACCAAATAATACCTATAGAATTCACATGTCACATTACCCATACACGGTGCAACAAAAACGCCCAATGCAGATTTTGGCTGAAGCAAATTAATCCCGATCACTAAAACTAAAGAAGGCAACTTAGGATGAAGCAAAAACTTATGAACATTCTGCCTTTCCAACTTCAGACAAAAACTTATAATCGTTGTACCATGACTGAATAGTCTAAATCAAATGAAGTTGAGAAGAAAAGGGAATAAACTAAAGAAATAATTTACTAAAATAATAACAGATGTAAGAACTGATTAAAGGGCGCTAACCTCGGCACTGAGGGAAACAGGAGCATAACATTGGAGTTGCTTTTGTAGTGATAAATTTCGATCTATGGTGTTCTCCTTGTACCTTTATCAAATTTAATATGAAATAACAGGCATAAGAAAGTAGTGAATATCCAAGAAATTTGACCTATGTCTTTCTGTCTTCACAATTATAAACATATTGATCTACTATTAAGGTTTTTCCTGCCCACCAAAGCATAGAATAAAATTGTGTTGCCATGGCGGCACAAGAACATTCATTTATGAAGCTGGCGAGGAACAATAAAAAGAAAAAAAATTAATATAAATTCTCCTTTTTGTCAAAGAAAAAGTTAGATCTTGACTTTCAAATTTTGAAAGTATAAAAACACAACAAAAGTTTTAAGAAAGAAAATTTATTGGAGATGCAACTAATCCAGCCTACATGTATCAAGGACTCACTAATCACAAGTAAATTTGCTCCTTGGCCAGCTTACCTCCGTGCAATTATGTCAAAGAGCTGACCATATTGCCCATTTACGTCACAAGGGACGTACTCAGGGTCTTCTTTAGCAAGTAAGCTTCTATAGTCCTCATAAGAAATATATTTAACAGCAGCGACTTCAGTTTCCTGTCATTAAACAGAAAAGCAATATGTTCTTCAGATACACATGAAAATTTCTATGAATACATAGGTACATTGCAACCAATACCAAAATCATCTTCATAGTTTACTACTTTTCAACCCTAGTCTTTGAACTATTTCTAGGAATGGTCAATAATTCTTATGGCCATACTTCCTACCTTAAAGAGAATATAACTGACAGATCTTCCCAGAGAAGTCAATGTATTGATAATACATGAATGTAACTTAATACGAAAGCAAAAGCAGAATCCCAAATAATTGGAATTGCAACTTGATATGCATCACCCTTCTCACCTGAAGAGTAAATGCTTCGAGAGGGATTGGATCCACAGTAGTCACCAAATATACATCATTGAATTCATTATTAATGAATTTTCCATCATTTTTCACACCGCATTCAAAATGTAATACAATGTAAGTGATCATATTAATATATAATGTCTTCTATTAATCTGATTTCCATATACTTTTGCGACACTTCTACCACCTGTCAATTTTGTTCGCCTTCTTTTATTTATACCTTTTACTTTAACATGTCTTTCTTTTGTTATAAACTTATATATGCATCTAGTGGTCTATGTTGTTTATGCCATACCACCTACGCCTGCTTCATGGATCTAGCCACTCGGTCTACATTTTGTTGTAAACAGATTGATTTTCAAATCTGCTTTCTAGTCACACCAATCATCCATCTTTAAATACCCATTTTTATCCTGCATGGATGCAATGCACTTGTTTTGTCCCGTACAAAACAGTTGGCCTATGGACAGAGATATTCACTGATGCTGGATGGAATGAAACTGGAATCCTACATGAGATACCTTCAACTGCTTAAGACCTCCACAACAACTCCAACAACTTCACAAGTATAACACCTCACCTTCCAGAACTAACTCTTGATTACAATAACAATGAAGATGCCTAGCAATATTTTCAAGAAAAACTAGTTTATAATAAAATATGTTAGATAAAGAAATATATATCCAACACAGAATAAAGGAATTGACGTACTAACCACTCTTGAAGAAAAACGAATAGCATTTCAAATGCATCCTTTGGAAGTACTATACCCAGCTCTTCTTGAAGCTCCCTCCTGAAACATAACATTATTATGTTTTAGCGACCACAGTTCAGAACGCTCTAAGTTGTCACAACAAAAAGAAAAATCAATAAATAGGCATGACTGTCTCGTACAAAGGTGGAGGTGGTGCAGTAACTCGGTGAAATGAGGAAGAAAATATTTCAATTCAGAAATAGGTACTTTATGAAATCGGCAGCTCTGTATAAACCCCTTTCAAATGTTCTACAACAACATTTGTTATCTACTATTCAAGAAAGTGAAGAATCATTTATAAATACTAATTCCAAAGTAAATTTAATTATGGCCAAAGTTAGCTTCCTGATTACCGTTAAAAGAGGCAACAAGAAAAGATTTAATATGAAGGGGACCAGATCAAAGAGCTAAAACAGTAAATCTTGGAATAGGAAAGGAACAAATAATGACAGTAAGTAAAATGGCTTCCATCAAAACTCATATTAGCTTTAACTTGTTAGATGAATATTAGCTTTAAAACTTTGTTACAGTTTCTTACCAAGTTTTAGACAGCCTAGAAAGTTTTAAAAACTCAACAATATCAAGCTAACAGGAACAAACCCATCAAAGTCACACAAAGGCCAAACAATACATACAATAAGCCACACCAGGCACAAAACAGCAGACCATCCAGATGAATCACACTAATAGGAACATCCCTAAAATGACAAATATGCCCACTACGATGCAAGGAATCTAGTTCTTCTGTCCTATCTTAAAAAATTCTTCGATCCCTTTCCCACCATGGCATCGAAATAGAGGCCAAAGCTTCACAAAACTAAAGGATAACCGTTCTCTTCTTTCCAATCTTAAGAAACTCTTCTAACTCTTAAGTTCTGCCAGACAATATGCCCTGCATAAGTTAATTCTTTAAAAAACATATGATATGAATCATATGATATAATCCTTCACCAAACCTAGTCAACCAGTATAAATTCATTTCGCCCGAAAATAAATAAATAAACCAGTATAAATTCATTGTCTGTTTATATCCTAACTTGAGAAAATGAGAAACTTTTACCAAGCAATGCCAAATTTGCCACATGTCCAATGGGGGTGCTGAAAGACTCATGTAACTGTCTAACAAGCTCATTATCACACATTCCCACTTCATTCCGCAGTTACTTGTCAATGAAATTCTACCCCTCCTACAGCCTAAAGGCGCTTGATTAAACAGAGGGGGGGGGGGGGGTGTTGGGGTTGGTGCTCAAATGACATTTCAACTAAATTGGATATCATCTCATCTGTACATGCCTTTTAAAATGCAAATATATTATCAAACAAAAGTTCATAAAGTGCGATGGATCTAAGTACAAACTATATATCCAATGAAACTAGCTACCGAGCTGTTATAAGTGACGAATCACCAGCGGATATGTGTCCAGCACTTGAGATATCCCACAATCCGGCCCATGAATCTTTGCAGTCGGCACGCCGTTCGATAAGCAGTACTTGTGTATTCTCAGCAAAAATCCACACATGAACAGCTCGATGGTAATCCCCGTCTCGATGAACATCTCCCCTACATGGGCATGAATAACATTCATTATACCACAACATATACAGTTGAATCTAAAGATTCAGAACTAATGGGTTATCAGCACAAAATTCTTAAAAATCAGAAACAGAACATTTACATACATACATATTTAAAAAAGGGAAAAATATTGTGTTTGAATTTATCAAAACTTATCAACTGATTTGCTTAATTTACTTGATAATAGTAATTGATTGACTTAGTTTACTTAACCCATATCATTTCCTTTTCTTTATACAATATATTCTGTTTGTTTCTCCAGAAATTACAAGAAAATAATGAACACTACAAATAAAATAAAATATCTTTGCTTGATTATGCTTGGTTTGGGTTAGGGTTAGGGTTAGGAGCTTGCCTGGGCTTGGAAATGCCGGTCTTCTGCCGGTTTTGGTGAGGACGTCAAAGTACTCTTCTTGTGTAGGAGGAGGAGCATCACCTTCCGCCACCGGCATTGCTACTGTCAGTCATTCCGATTACCCCCCACCCCACGAGCCACGAGAGTTTATTTGATTCTGATTTCTCAGTTGATTTGTCTCCACCCACACTCTCTTTGTTCGCAACAAGGCCGAGTATGCGTGCGTTGACAGCAATGGCAGCAACGGTCCTGAGTTAGGGGTGGTTTGGGAGTGAGGTGCTTAAAAAAAAAGCACCCATGAAAAAAAGCTGTGAGGGTTTTAGGTGTTTGGTAAACTAAAAAAAAAGGGCTTATTTTGGAAGCTGATGTGAGAATAAGCTGAAATCAAAGGAAAAGCTGAAGCAGCTATTTGCTGCTTTGGAAAACTGGCTTTTTTTTCAAAGCACACGGAGCTACAGTGCTCCTTTAATGAAATTTTCAAATTGCCAATGTTGCCCTCATTTCTCTCTGCCTTCTCTCTCGCACGCCCTCCTGAAATCGCAGCCCTCTTCTCCTCTGTTGCCTGCAGCTGCACCTCTTCTCCTCCTCCTCCTTTTCCCCTCTCTCCGTCGGTCTCAGCGCCAGTCGTCGCCTTCCCTCCTTCTATCGCCGTCGCCTTCCCTCCTTTCTCTGGTAAGCTTCTCTTCTCTAAAATTTTGTTATTTATTTGTTTGGATTTTTTAATTTGGGGATGGGGAGAGTGAAAGAGGGGTGGGAAGAGCGAAGGGATGAGTGTATGGGTGTCGGGAAAACTAGGGATGGAGAAAACAATTGGGGAAAAAAATGGGAAAAAAATTAGGGTTTGTGGAGGAAACAAGAAAATTGACTGAGAAGATAGAAGAAACCTTTTGACTGGGGAATGAATGAGCTAAAGAATGAAGAGAAGAAACCTTTTGTAGAAGAAACCTTTTGTAGCAGTGCAGAGTGCTCTGTGTTCTACTTGGGATGCCTTTTTTCCCTCCTATTCTTCTTGGGACGAAGAGAGTAAGATGTATTTTGGAAAACTCCACTCTTGTGTACATTAGTGGTAGTGGTGTCTCCCAATGCTTGCTTAGGTTGGTGCCACCCTCTGCTTTCCTCTATGTTCCTACCCTATAATTTTAACTGGGCCTTTGGCAGTGTCAACATCCACATATACAATGTTACACTTTACTTCCCTGGAATCATACAAGAACTAAGCACACTATTTAGTAGGGTCTGACAATTTTTTGGACAACTTAATGATTTAAGGGTCTGAGATAATATGCCAAGTTGCTCTTTTGTGTTGCGGAATCACATAAATTTTCTGTACAGTTTTTTCTGGATAGTACCAAATGTCTAGTTTTAGATACTACAATTCTTGCTGCACTCCACGGAAAGCCAATTGTATGCAACAAAGTTTTCGAGCTTCACAGATGACAAAGAACATATATTTGGGCACACAGAACATGCACACATTAGTTGTATACTTGTATGCTATAACATTTTTGAGTTCAGAGAATTTAGAGAAAGAAAAATGGTATATGTAGAAAACACATCTTGTTGTTCTTGCTGTTGTTGTTCTTGCTATTGTTCTGTGAATTGTTGTTGGATTTTGTAGTTGTATGTGAATTGTTGTTGGATCTTGTTTTAATATATATTGTAGCATAGGTGGACGAAAGGGGAGAAATGCATTCAATTCTTTTTCTGTCAGTTAATTGGGGATTTCTGGTTTGCAAGAATTCAATTTCAACTACTTCCTCTATTCTGTTAGTTTCTGTAAAAAAGTGATTTTTTTTTTCTTTTTTTTTCTTCTGGTGGGTCAAAGACTGGTAACAAATTTTGGGTTTTTAGTAGAGCGATAGCATTAGGGGGTAAGATAGTTAGTTGTTAGGGGGAAGGGGAATCAGTGGGGGTCGAACCCTCACCGGTTGCATAGGCATAATTGCTTTCCGCCACTACAATAACAAGTTTTGTTTGGAAAAAGTGAATATGTTGTTTTAAAAATTTGGAAAGTTTGAGGTAGTGGAGAGTTTCCATTTCTATTGATAAAGCTAAAATCTCTGTGGTTCTAATTGTGTAATTGCTTTGATTATTAAACTAAAAATTGGTACTTTTTGTGGGTGATTTATTACGTTCTTGAGTTAAACTTGATTTTTTGTATGCAGGTGTCCCAAATGTGTGCAATTAAAGCTCCCTTGTGAAGCTGCTGCTTTCTGGTTTGTAACAACCTCATTCTTTTGTATAAATGGTAATCCAATTTCGATACAATTTTAGTGGAAATTTTGGTTGTGTGTAGTGATAGTGAGTCGAGCATTTCAAATGTTTAACCTCATTAAGGAGTTTGGAGACATCGACATTGAAATTTTACACATTAGATTGGATATGTCAATAGAAGCTTGAAACTGATCTATCATTTCATATTTGATGAAATTTTGCATCTCTTAACAGCACTCAGGAGTGTTTTAAGGCTTCTTGGAACTCTCATAAACCCGTGCATCTAAAAGCCAAGTCGTCCGAATCTGGGACAGATACTCCCGATAATGAAGGCTGGCTATATTGCTTGAAGAAAGGACAAACTCGCCGTCGCCTATTGGAAAGGAATGTGAATGCCATCGTTTAAGTTCTCCACTTTCCTATCTTTAGGATGTTTTTGCTGGTTTTCTGGATATTAAATTCACTATCATGTAGACTTTGTTATGATTATGAAATAGATCATCTTTCGTTTAAATGATTGCATTGCCAAATCGAACTACTGCATTATGGTGTAATAGACTGGTTTGAGTTGATTATGGTATTCTTTATCTCAACCCTAAACCCTACACATGTTCTTCTCAAAGCAATATGATGACGCCACAAAAAACTTTCACGTCCTTCATTTCATTGTCATTGCTACAATGGCTCTTCATAACTACATACGGAGGTATTCTGAACGTGATCGTTATTTTGATGACCCCAGAGACTTTTGTGAAGAGAGCGATAGTAGTGATGATGATGAGGAAGAATACCAAAATTATTAAGTTAAAGGATCACATGAGATAGAAGCATTAAGAAATAAAATAGCGGCAAGTTTGATGAATGCATCTAATTAGACTACTTTCAAGTACATTAACAATATTGTACTAATGAATCCTAGCTATTCAGCCTAAAATGTTTCAATTGAAGTAGTTTGTCATACTAATTAATATTTAAGATAAAGTTTATAAATATTTTTCTTCTAAAAATAAAGTATATTTAGTAATTCACTTTTATTTGTTAAGAAAATTAAATTATTAAAGTACTATACCCTTTTTGGTCATTTCACACAGTCACAGCTGTTTTACATAAAAGTTTACCAAACACTATCATACAGCTTTTTTTTCTAAAAGCACTTTTACAAAAAAGTTTACCAAACACTCTGCTGCTTTATTTCACAGCCGCTTATTCTCACAGCACAGCCGCTTATTCTCACAGCAGCTTTTTTTAAAAGCACAGCAATACCAAACCAGCCCAGGGCAAGTCGTGCATGTACTACGGTTTAATGGAATAAATTGGTTTAACCAGACCAGGGCTCCAGTGGAAAAGATAAATTCCAGTCCGTATTCTGTAAAGTATGTTTTTAATCTGATTTATTGTTATGAACTAGTTGTGATTGCCTTAGTCACAGTGAGATTTTAGCTAACAGTAGTGAGGGCCAAAGTGTAAGGTAGTAAAGGCATAATTGTAAGGGGTTAAAAGTATGGGGGTTTAATTGTAATGAGCCAATATTTAGTAGAAGGTTTCAGTAATTGTTAGTTATTGTCCAGGTGGCATTTTTTGTATTGGGGTATTGCAGGCTTGTGGGATATACATGTTTCTGAATTCATTGTAATGGATATCTTGGAAAAAAATTAATAGAGTATTCTCTTTGGACCTTTCTCTATCCTATCGCCCCTCTTGCTTCTATAGCTACCGGCTCTGGTTGATTCTCCGACGCCGGTTGGGTCTTAACATTGGTATCACCCTCCGTTCCTGGATTTTCCCATCCGTGTATGCCCCGTTCCAAAACCAACACTCGTTCCGCCATGGATGCCCACTTTGCTGCTTTTGAAGCTAATTTTCCGTCGATCATCCGTGACGCGGTGAACTCTGCTTTTGATGCCAAGCTCTCCTCCCAACTCGATGTGCGCCTTCCGGGGTATTTCGAGCAGTTCCGTCGCGAGCTCACCCATGAACTCACCTTTCGCCATGAGGGTGAAGGTACCTCTCAACCTCCTCCTGCAAATCCACCTGTTCCTCATGAGTTGGCTCAGATCTCGCCACCCCCTCATCCTAGCCCTCCGAATCCACGGCCGCCTTGGCAACAACGCCTTGAATTTCCCAGATTCACTGACGGTGAGGATATCTTTGCTTGGATTTACAAAGCCAAACAGTTTTTCTCCTTCTATGGGATCCCGAATGCTCAGCGTGTTCTCACGACCTCCTTCCATTTTGAGGGCGAGCTTCTTCATTGGTTCCGTTGGATGGACTGTACCACCACCACCCCCACTTGGTCGGAGTTTACCAAAACCCTTTGTCAAGAGTTTGGACCCTCTGCTTTCGACGATTGTGCCGAGGCTCTCTTCAAACTTCGCCACACAGGTACTCTTCGTGATTATATCGTTGAATTTTGCCGTTTGGCCACTAGATCGCCTGAGATTAGCCCTCCTCTATTACGAAGTTGCTTTTTAGGGGGGTTGAAAAAGGAACTTCGCTATGATGTCAAACTGTTAAAACCGGCCAATGTCCATGAGGCTATTGCAGTTGCTGTGCAACTTGATTCCAAGCTTACTGAGCTAAAATCGGTCCCATCTCGCACCCATCCAGCTTCTAAACCCTTTTCAAACACGGTCACACCTTCCTCCTATACTGTGCCAAACACTCGCAACCTTGCTATTAAGAAGCTAACCTCGAAGGAGATCCAGAGGAAGAGAGAGCGAGGGGAATGCTGGTTTTGCAATGATAAGTGGATAATGGGACATAAGTGTGGCCTTAAGCAACTATTGATGATGAATGTGATGGATTCAGACGTTGTGGAAGGTAATATAGCGAAAGATCACCCTGAGTTGTAGCATATGGAGCTTAGTGAATGTGCTTTTTATGGCACTCATGGAAGTTCTACAACACAAACTATGAAAGTGTTTGGTCAGATTAATGGTCACCCTGTGAAAATCTTACTTGATTTGGGTAGTTCACATAACTTTGTGGATTCCAAATTGCTGAAACAATGGGGATGGCAAGCAGCGACTACCAAGGCTTTTGAGGTCATGATAGCTGATGGAGGCAAAGTTACAAGTTCTGGTTGTTGCAAGGCTGTGGAATTATCTCTTGCAGGGTATCATTGTCTTACAGATTTGTATTCCTTGCCTCTGGGTGGTTATGATGTAGTTCTAGGGGTGTAATGGCTTTCCACAGTGAGCCCTGTGTTATGGGATTTCCAACTCCTCACTATGGAGTTCACTAAGGACCACCATACTTATAAGATGTCTCACCACTCTTCCAATGCCTCAGGAATTCAAGAAGTATCACTGCACCAATTGGATAAGGAGCTAGTTAACTCTAACTTGGGGTTATTTTTGTATTCCATGGAAGAGGAGAAACTAGAATCCTGTGACTTAAATTCAGTGTAGTTGCAAGAGCTGCAGCAACTATTGAGTAGGTTTGAGGCAATCTTTGCCTTACCTACAAAGCTTCCTCCACAGCGAGACCATGATCATCATATTCCTCTAGTGCAAGGTGCCAAACCCCCAAGCATCCGACCATATCACTATGGTCCATTGCAAAAAACAGAAATCGAAAAGGCAGTTCAAGAGCTACTTGAGGCATGTTTCATAAGGCCAAGCCATAGTCCATTTTCCTTTCCCGTGTTATTAGTAAAAAAGAAAGAAGGCACTTAGAGAATGTGCATTGACTATAGGGAGCTCAATGCCCTCACTATTAAGGATAAGTATCCTATACCCCTTATTGATGATTTGTTGGATGAGATGCATGGGTCTCTCTATTTCTCTAAGTTAGACTTACGATCAGGATATCATCAGATATTAATGCAACTTGGGGACATTGAAAAAACTGCATTTAGGACTCATGAGGGACATTAGGATTTCCTTGTTATGCCTTTTGGGCTTACAAATGCTTCTGCCACATTTCAAGGTTTAATGAATGCTTTGTTCAAACCACATTTGAGAAAATGTGTGTTAGTCTTCTTTGATGACATTCTTGTTTACAGTAAGACCTGGGAAGCCCATTTAGCTCACTTGCAGACGGTGTTTGAGATATTACAAGCCAATCAACTCTTCCTCAAGAAATCTAAATGTTCTTTTGGACAAAATAGAGTTGAGTACTCAGGGCACATTGTCTCTAAGGAGGGAGTGGCACCTGATCCTAGAAAAATTGAAGCTATACAAGGTTGGCCTGCACCAAGAAATGTCAAAGAACTCAGGGGTTTCTTGGGCTTAACCGGCTACTATAGAAAATTCGTACCAGGCTTTGGCAAAATTTGCCAGCCCTTATACCACTTGACCAGGAAGGATTGATTTTATTGGGATGCAGAAACTCAACAGGCTTTTGACAGGCTTAAAATAACTATGGTCTCTCCACATGTGTTGGCACTACCAGATTTCTCCAAGCCATTAGAATTGGAATGTGATGCCTCAGGCTGTGGTATTAGGGCTGTGCTACAACAAGAAGGAAGGCCTATTGCTTTTTCAAGCCAGGCCCTGGGTCCAAGGAATTAAGCACTCTCCACTTATGAAAGAGAATTAATTGCTGTGGTTTATGCAGTAAGGAAGTGGCAAAATTATTTGCAGGGCAAGCATTTCATAATTAAGACTGATCATAACAGTCTTAAATATTTTCTGCACCAAAGAGCTAATACTGCATTCCAACAGAAATGGGTATCTAAATTGTTGGGGTATGATTATGAGATACAATTAAAAAATGGCTCCCAAAATGCAGCAGCAGATGCCTTATCCAGGTTACATGGGGTGCCTAGACTCCAGGAACCCTTGGAGTCTATGGGAGCATGTTATGACATTTCTTACCCATACCATGGATGGATTGATGAATTGAGAAGAAACACTGAACAAGATAAGTGGGTCACAGCAAAGAAAAAAGAAGTTCTTGATTCTGCAATTAATGGCACCGGTGGTTTTTCTTTGGGAAAGTACACTATGGACAACAAATTCTTACTTTACAAGCAACGAGTGGTGTTGGGTCCTCACTCTGAGTGGAAAAAGAAAATTTCAGAAGAATACCATTGTACTCCTTCTGCTGGTCACCAAGGGGTACTTAAAACATACCAAAGGGTCAAGAGAGGCTTCTATTGGCAGGGAATGAAGAAGGATATCAAGACTTATGTGGCAGAATGTCAAGTGTGCCAACAAAACAAGGTGGAAACCATTTCTCCACCAGGGTTGTTGCAACCCTTGCCAATTCCCCAAAGAGTTTGGACAGACATTAGCATGGATTTCATAGTAGGACTGCCCCTATGCAAAGGAAAATCTGTGATATTAGTGGTAGTGGACAGGTTGTCCAAGAGTGCTCACTTCGTAGCAATGTCCCACCCCTACACTGCAATCACAGTAGCACAGGCCTTTATTGACAATGTGTTGAAACTCCACGGCATACCAAGCTCAGTGGTCAGTGATAAAGATCCTATTTTTGTCAGTGCTTTTTGGAGGGAATTGTTCAAATTACAAGGATCAAAACTGTGTATGAGCTCTAGTTACCATCCCCAAACTGATGGGCAGACTAAAGTGATGAACAGGTGTCTTGAGACCTATTTGAGGTGTTTTGTGAGAGGTCAACCAAAAAAGTGGGTTCAATGGCTTCCATGGGCTGAGTGGTGCTTTAACACTTCCTACCACTCCTCTACCAAATTCACACCTTTCGAACTTGTTTATGGTTATCCTCATCCCCAAATTATACCCTATGAATTTGGTACTGCAAAGGTGGAAGTCGTGGAACAAGGTTTATTGGAGAGAGATAAGGTCTTATCTATGCTAAAACACAACCTGGAAGTGGCTCAGAATTGCATGAAGATGCAGCAAGATAAGAAGAGGACAGAGAGGCAGTTTGAAGTTGGGGATTTTGTGTATCTGAAGCTAATTCCTTATCAGTTGCAGACCCTATCTCCTCACAGCTACCATAAGCTTTTACCACAATACTATGATCCTTATGAGATTTGTGAGAAGGTTGGAAATGTGGCCTATAAACTAAACTTGCCACTAAACACAAAAATTCACCGTGTGTTCCATGTGAGTCAATTGAAGAAACAACTGGGAACTAAAGTAACACCACAGACTGTCTTGCCACAGGTTGTTGAATATGGATTGGTAGGAAGTACACCTGTTGCAGTGTTGGCAAGGAGAATCTATAAGAAAGGAGATGTCGCTGGAGTTCAAATCCTGGTACAATGGCAATAGCAAGAGGAATCAAAGGCTACTTGGGAGGATTTTGATGAGTTCAAAGCCAAATACCCTTCATTTCCTCTCTAAAACCTTGTGGACAAGGTTCTTTAAGGGGAAGGTATTGTTATGAACTAGTTGTGATTGCCTTAGTCACAGTGAGATTTTAGCTAATAGTAGTGAGGGCTAAAGTGTAAGGTAGTAAAGGCATAATTATAAGGGGTTAAAAGTATGGGGTTCGATTGTAATGAGCCAATATTTAGTAGAAGGTTTAAGTAATTGTTAGTTATTGTCCAGGTGGCACTTTTTGTATTGGGGTATTGCAGGCTTGTGGGATATACATGTTTCTGAATTCATTGTAATGGATATCTTGGAAAAAAATTAATAGAGTATTCTCTTTGAACCTCTCTCTATCCTATCGCCCCTCTTGCTTTTATAGCTACCGGCTCTGGTTAATTCTCCGGCGCCGGTTGGGTTTTAACATTTATGACGCTAGTGAATCGTATTGTGGTGACTAAGAGAAGACTAAAATGCTTGTGTGAGTGTTCATAGCCTTCGGAAAAGTGGACTGCCGTGACAAAGTTACCAACTGCTTTCTTTTAATAAAATAAAAACAAAGAATAAATTGATTATCAACTCAACATTCACCTGTTTCGAATTTAAGATTTTTTACTTATAATTTATAATTGAGAAGAAATACCATTAGGTTGTATATTACCCGTATATTACTAAGTGGCAACATAAATTCATTAAAAACTACCAATGTCTTTTCCTTCTGAAAGATTCAAAGTTATTCTTCTAGGAGTACTCGTGTGTGTTATTCAAATCTTAAAATGGGAAGGAAATTGTCATGTTTACTGCATTTAAAGATTTATTTTTATGAAAAAAATATAGAAATCTAATGTGGATAGAACAACTTCGAATCTTACATTATGAAGGAAATTGATACTTTTAATGAATTTAAGAATTTTTTTTCTAAAACAAATAATTTAGGGATTTTATTTTTATTCAAGTAATGATTCAAAAATGAAATTGCCAGATACATCATTTTTTTTTTGCCAATAATAATACATCATTTTGATACAGTCCTAGAGCGTATATCTTCAGAGTCAAACCAAAAGATCAATTCTATAAAGTTTCATTCATTTTGGAGATTATTCAATGATGAGTTTTATTCATACTCATTTATAATCTTTTTACACCTAACTTATTATTATTTTTCTTAAAATTCCAAATATGCCCAACAATTCTCCCTTTACACCCAAATTGAAAAAGAACAAAAATAAAAAATAAAATTCTAGCACTAGAAACCTCCGGCCACCCATCTCTTCAAATCCCAACCACCCTCAATTTCTACCCTCCCCCGCCGCCACCTTCCTTACCACCCACAATGAAAACCTCAAATATCTCAACCATCATTACCCCTCTTCCAATCTTTCACGCAATGATTCGAACAATCTGAATTCTCTGAAGCAGCTGACCATTCGAATCTAATGCTGTAGTAGAAGTAGGATTGGAAGTTGAAAATTGTTAAGTTCAAAACTTCAAATCATGTGGCAACAATGGCGAAGCTACTAAGGGACAGAGAGGGGTGGCCGCCTCTCCTCTCACCGGAAAACAAGCCCATAAGTATTGATTTGCTATGTTGCCGCCCCTTTGGTCGGTCGGAAAACTTGCAATTCCGTGAGGAGTCCATGCTGTTGTGCAACGCAGGCTCTTTTTTTTTTTTTTTTTTTTTTTTTCAAAATAGTCAGGCCAAAGAAAGGAGGAATGGAAGCTGCATTTTGCAGCTTCTGAAATGGTGCTTCTAGTTCGGTTCCAACAAAGAAGAAGAGAGAGGAAGAAGAAAGACTTTATCTCTCCCATCCTACCCCACGTGCCCCTTCAAATCACCCAATTTGTTTTGTTTTTTTTATAACTATTGTCCAATGCATTTGCACCAAAGTGAAATCCTAGAATGGCACCTTATATCTCTGCAAATGGATGGTTCTTTCTACAATTCTTTCGATTTCTTCTGTGGAATTAGTTAACAAGGTCTTGCATCTTTCTATATCTCCCAAAAATAATCCCCCACTAAGAATCCTTTTTGTTGGATCGTATTATAACGAATTCTTTGGGAGTTTTTAGGAAATACTTTAAAATTTTATTAAACTATGAAATTTATAAGACAAGAAAAGATAATAACTACCAATACCAATACGAATAATAAAAGAGTGGATTGTCGTGTGTGTGTGTATATATATATCTATCTTTCATGTAGAAACATGTAGAAAGATGAATTAGAAACATGTAGAAAGATGATATGAATGGGTCCATTTATTTATATGTTTATTGTATTTTATTAATTAATATATATTTCTTAAAACATATACTTGTAGACTCCCTATCCCTATTAAGTATATATATATACTCACTTAGGTATACTTAGTATAATATAACAATTATATATGAATTATAAGATATCTTTATTGTAAGATCCCACATCGTCCAGGGGAGTGGATCCTGTGAGCCTTATATGTATATTCCAATCTCTACCTAGCGCGAGGCCTTTTGGGAGCTCACTGGCTTTGGGTTCCATCGAAACTCCGAAGTTAAGCGAGTAGCGCGCGAGAGCACTCCCATGATGGGTGACCCACTGAGAAGTTCTCGTGTGAGTTCCCAGAAACAAAACCATGAGGGTGTAGTAAGGGCCCAAAGCGGACAATATCATGCTACGGTGGAGGCGTGCCCGGGATGTGGTGGGGGCCCGAGCCGGGATGTGACAATTTGGTATCAGAGCCTAACCCTGGCTGCGTGTATGCTGGTGAGGACGCCAGACCCTTAAGGGGGGGGTGGATTGTAAGATCCTACATCGCCCAGGGGAGTGGATCCTATGAGCTTTATATGTATATTCCTATTTCTATCTAGCGCGAGGCCTTTTGGGAGCTCACTGGCTTCGGATTCCATCAGAACTCCGAAGTTAAGCGAGTAGCGCGCGAGAGCACTCCCATGATAGGTGACCCACTAGGAAGTTCTTGTGTGAGTTCCCAGAAACAAAACCGTGAGGGTGTGGTAGGGGCCCAAAGCGGACAATATTGTGCTACGGTGGAGGCGTGCCCAGAATGTGGTGGGGGCCCAGGCCGGGATGTGACATTTATAACAATATAAGGATAAGGTTCAAATATAAAACAATAAATATAACAATGAATAACCGGTACAAATATTAAATCAAGGTACCCATTCTATGATAACTCTCAACAATCTCCCCTCCATTTTTGTGCCTTCAGTGGGCTTAGTATTTCCGGCAATTGCAATGGCTTCTTTATCTCTTTATATTAAAAAAAACAAGATTTTTTAGATACAACAAGGACAAATCTTATTTATATATATATTTTTTTCAAGACTTACTTGGATCATAACACGGATATCTATTTAGTAAAATATGGTATAATATGCGGCTTCCTTCAGGCATAAGCCCTTATGTACGTGTAAACATGATAAATGAATTATAACTGTTTTCAAATAGATCGGGATCGGGGAGAATTTCTGAAATGTAAAGTCAATATATCTATATGTATTAGGAAATCATATGAAAGGGATTTTATTATTTTAGTTTGGATCTAAGAAATTCGATGAATTATCTCTAAAGGTTCACATCATAATAGTGCTGGTTGATGAGAGTTACTTTGGAGACAAAAAAAAGTAAAAAAAAAAAAAAATTATTTTTGTTATTCTCCCAATTCCAATAAAATGCAACTAGGTCTAGTTAGAGTATGAGTTGGCGATCATAACGTATATGTGTAGAACTTATAGTGGGGTCTCGAAAAACAAGTAATTTCTGTTGGGCCTTTATTCTTTTTTTAGGTTCATTAGGGTTTTTATTGGTTGGAACGTCCAATTATTTTGGTAGGAATTTTATATCTTTATTTCCTTCTCAGAAAAAAAAAAATTTCCACAAGGTATCGTGATGTCTTTCTATGGGATCACATGTCTTTTTATTAGCTCCTATTTGTGGTGCACAATTTCGTGGAATGTAGGTAGTGGTTATGATCGATTCGATATAAAAGAGGGCATAGTGTGTATTTTTCGTTGGGGATTTCTTGGAAAAAATCGTCGCATATTCCTCTGATTCCTTATGAAAGACATTCAGTCAATCAGAATAAAAATTAAAGAGGGTATTTATGCTCGTCGTGTCCTTTATATGGAAATAAAAGGACAAGCAGCCATTCCCTTGACTCATACTGATGAGAATTTTACTTCACGAGAAATTGAGCAAAAAGTTGCTGAATTGGTCTATTCACTTTACCCTTTATTTTGTTATTTTCGTTAAAACTCAAAATTTTCAAGCCCTTTTAATTAGTTTTCGCTTAATTTTTCTATATAGTCCAGATTTTCACTTCAAGAAAATATTTTTATTATAATTTTTTGTAATGGGCCAGGGTGAGGAAGCTGTTCCCAACTGGAGAATCCCGATCTGAAATTTTTGTATATAAAGGGAAGGATGACGAAAAAATACTTAATAGGTATGGGGATGACAATGACATAACTTATGTATAATATTCTTTACAGTCATCCCCATTTTTAGATGATGATAAAGAAAATCAAACGTAAACTTTTTTTTTTCTCCATTTACACACTACAATTTTTTTGTCCCTAAATTCTTATTTAATTAACTCTTTCAAAATACCCAATTTAAAGAGGTGTTATTAGTGACATAATGTACGAAAATCACACCCTCCTTATCTACTCTAAAGGAAAGAAAAAATCTACTCTCCCCACCCTCCATATCATAGGATAAGTACAATTAAACTGGATATGAATGATGTGCATTATTTGGTGGCATTAAAATGTATCGCATATCGGATATAGATTTTTAAGTCATATCCAGAATATCTGAAACCCGATTCAAGCCAGCCCACCACACATGCTAAATTAAAAATTGTTAAAAATCAATCTTTGATAGCATATAGAAGAATAAAAATAAATTATATAGACGAAATTGCAATTACACATTTGAAAATTAAAAAAAAACATACAACCAAAAAAAAAAAAATCTCAATGAGGGCACTGCAATTAGATCAACGATCCTCAACTTCCAAGCCATACAAAACTCCTTGACAGCAATAAAAGTTTGAGTTGCAGTTTTGTTCCAATAAGCTAGTTTTGAAATACACATCCTTGAGCTTCATAAACGTTTGCAAAGTCAGCAGACTATCGGAGCCAGCCTGGTGACTCTTTCCGGCCACACGATCGACGTTGAGTGCATTCGCCACTTTCTCGAGACCTCCATGAAGCCCTTGGCAAAACCTAATCATGTATTTGATGTCATACACTCTTTGTCCAAAGTACAAATCCATCATCCACATGAAACTCGTAATGTCGTGCGGCAACACCTCGTTTAGAATTTTGATCAAGAACCCGAAATCATAAGCACTGTGGAATGTCACCCATGTCAAGTTGGATTCCCTGGAGATCAGACCGGAATTCCTCAACAGAGAAGAGAAGTGGGAAGCGCTAATACCATTTTGCTTGTTCTCCAAGAAATCGATTCCTTGCCTCTTAAGTAACTCGATTGAGTCCTTGTTTTGACAGTCGCGATCGATATCAAAGTCCCTGAAGTTGAACTCCCAAATGTAGCAGGTGTCAGTGCCCAAGTCCGGCAGGTTTCCGTGGCGGTCGGAGAGCGTTAGACCTAATTGGATTATCTTGGTGGCGTTCACGTTTTCCCTCATGAGGTGGTATTTGGATGCAGGCGTCTGTGCAGGAATTTGGAAAACTGTCCCCGGAAATTCGGTGTCTAGAGAGACGAAAGTGTAGTGACGAATCAAGGCCGTAATCAGACGAAACTCGAATGCTGCGTTGTGCTGCCAAACCCGTCGAATCGCTACGCTCTTCATCTTTTTGGAACTTTTTTTGTCCATCATTATCTTCTTCTTTTTGTTCTTGGATGGACATTGAATTAATGTTATGATCACCGAGACGATGCATTGCTTATATATATACACAGAGAGTAATTAAGTTTCTTGCCAAGAACAACTAGGAAATATATGTTTTATAATATTTCTCGTTAACTTACTTCAAATATTAGTTCCAGGTGAAAACAGGAAACCCAGCTGAAAAGAGAACAAACGACAAGATGCAATAAGGAAAGATTTATTTCCTAATTTCCAATTGTTCCCCAAACAAAAGAAAAAAAACATAAATTTCATTATCACATCAAAGTCGGTAACTTTGTTTCTCTCTCTCTCTTAGGTTTCTCTTTCATCGGTATCATAATCAAGAAAGACGGACGGTCACAGAGTAACGGCGGAAAATCAGATTCCTTATTGTTCACGAGCTGTGAATCATAGTGGACGTAAATACAATTCATGTTTGTCTTCAAATGAAACCTATAAGTTCTCAAAAAGTAAGGCAATTTCACATGGGGCGCATGATGAGGAATGGCTAAATCACAAACAAGCCTGTGGTTCAATACAACTGTGAGAAATAAAATGGAACTTTGTGATTTGGTCATGGTTAGGGTTCTACATGTAGTTCAGTTTGAGTCCATCAACACTCCGACCAGGGCAAGTGGTCGCCAAAGCTGTAGGGGCAATGTAATCGTGCCAAAATTCCCGAATGAGTCAGTGCTAGGGCGAATTGTTTCGTGTGAGTGAAACCGATTCTAGCTTCGTGACACTCGTATAAATGTGCATCATAACGTTCTATGAAATGTTAATCCCAATGAATCTCTTGCAGCTCTTATATACCTAGTAGTGTGACATATCACAACTATTGCTAGGGTTGCATCTTGAGACTCCTCATTTTGTACAAATGCAAGTAATCATGAACAAATTTGTGTTCATTCCAATTTAGGGACTTCTTTTGCATAGATCAGGGAAGACTCACATAAAATCTCTCTAGTTAATGCAAAAACAGCTCCAAAATTGTTCCGTAAGGAGCACCTATGTTTTCACAAGTAGGTGGGTTCTTGCAATTCCATATAAGGTAAATGCAAGTATATTTTCATCACTAAACTGAGAAAATATTTCAACCATGAATAAACATGGAATTACTTGCACCCTGATCAATCATTTTTCCACGAAGGATCTTATGTCAACCCTATGATGATATAAGAACCAAAATAATGTTTTATGGACATGGCTCGGTTTGGACAATCATCCACTGCTCGGATAAACTATGCATTAATGCTTTGTGAATAACAAGCATACACCATTTTATCACAAATACTGATGAGTTTATATTATAAACACCTCAAAACTGGTATTTATATCATTCCTTATTCACATACGTGTGTCATACATGCCACTACTTAATTAGAGCATATATGAACGAGAAGTTCATGTCCAATATATCGCATTCTCGATTACGTACGAACTGACGTCATATTTTTTGCACTTTTAAATGAATTATTTTGAATTATTAATTATTTTCAACCTTAAATAAATACCACAATTAAATATAAAAAAATAAAAAAATTATGGCTACGTTTGGTATCGCATATTGTCTGCCTTTCTATAAAATCAGTATCTAATTTCAAGGTTTATTAAGTGATTCAGATGTTATTTTCATAAACTTTCATGAGTTGTCACAAGTATTTATATACATTCATCATGAGTCATAGTTAGTGTATCACAAAATTCATTAGTACTGTGACACACATGTACATTCTAAAACAAACAACTTTGGCCACAGCAAACCAAAAGTTCATTTCCCTGCAAAGTTAACACATCTAGTTTAAAAAAGGACACGCCGCAAATGATTTTTCAAAATGTGCTTAATGGTTCATCGAGCATATATTTGTAAAAAGCATCTAACACTTCTAAACTTCATGCGGCCACATCATATTACTGTTTTGAGTTGGTTGTGAAGTTGGCATAGGGTGAACATTTCAGTTGTATCAGGTACAACGGCAGCGGTGCTCATCACGCCCCGATCCCGAGATACATTTAGGATCGACACGTAACGTCACCATGTACCTATTCATCTATCATGCCTCGCCTCAGAGACATGACCAAAAGCAAAACAGCGGTCAACAGAGCATTAACTTTTTCTTTTATATCATGACTGCATCTAACCTCTGTGTTAAACTGCTTATGTACCTTAAGACATGATCAAACCATTCGTAATTCATCCTTTTGTTAAACTCTGACAACTTTCATAATATTTCTAGTAGAAAAACTAGGGTTCCAAAATCACTAAATGGAATCTACGAGTATGACTCACTAGATTCCAGACTACTTAACGAACAATATAATAACCAGGACTGTCATTTTACCTTTCATATGTCACAATGTTTTCCAACCACAATTCCACATTCATAACA
This sequence comes from Heteromeles arbutifolia, assembly GCA_024362995.1. Lineage (NCBI taxonomy): Eukaryota > Viridiplantae > Streptophyta > Magnoliopsida > Rosales > Rosaceae > Heteromeles > Heteromeles arbutifolia. The sequence continues at coordinate 25,743,047 of JANCRC010000012.1, forward strand.
AATAATTGATTCCATGAATCAAAGATGCACACTATTAACATTTAACTATATTGATCAACCAACAAGATCATATATGACTTCACTAATTTCCATAAAGACAACCTCTATAAGGTTTGCCGTATTTCCTAACTTGAAACCAAAGCAATAGCATTGTAACCCTAAGTTACAAACACAAACAAAAACAAAAACTTGAGCAACTTCTATGCACAATAATCTAGGGTTCTGGACCACTCAAAAGAACCAAATAGGGATAGGGATTCCAGACCACTCAACCGAATCCATCTTTAAAATGCGTATGGTCCCTCAAATGAAGATTAACCAAGCATGTGACCAAGTAGGCAGTGACCCCCAATACGGATTAACCAGAGCGTCACCCTTAGAATGTGTATAGTCTCACAATGCGGATTAACCAGGCATGACCATGAATAAGCATCCAAAAATGTGATCCCCCAATACATATTAACATGGCGGGACCACCTATAATGTAACCGAGTAGGTAGTGACCCCTCAATGCGGATTAACTAGGTGGAGTCACCCCTAGAGTGTATATGGTCCCTTAATGCGAAATAACCAGGTAGGACTATGGGCATGCCTCCATAGTGTGGTTCCTAACTGCGGATTAACTAGGCTAAACCACAAATGGAAATAATGTATCCAGGTAAGCAGTGACCTGTCAATGCAGATTAACCAAGCAGAGTCACCCTTAGAATGCGTATGGTCCCCAGATGCGGGTTAACCATGTAGGACCATCCATGTACCACTGCTACATGGTGCAGTCACATCATCACACATCATACATCAATTTGACAAGAATTACAATTGTAAGCACACACACACTATCGATTTCACAAGACTAACAAATATCTAATCACACATACGTACAAGCTCTACGAAATAATTCTAATATGGTCCTCAACTTATAGTAGTTGCACATTATCATGTCCTCTTGAAGCTCAATACACATGTAAATACCAACAAATGCCACTTGCACACAAACCAAGATACACATCTCCCATGATGGCTTACTAACCAAAATAGACCTACTAGCCTTTATCGGGTCTCTAGTAATACTAATTTCAATATTTAAGAATGATTCGAGACTTTTGATCAAGTGTCAACCTTTCATATGAGAAATTCAACACACATTACCTAAACTTATAGATATCGTACTTAGTAGAAATGAATGTGTCACCTAACCACGAAATAGAGTGACGATGGGCTGAATCTGCCCTTATTCTTTCCACTACTTTCTTTCTTCTTAGTAAAGCATACAATATTTCCTTCTACACCTCACTTCTAAAGCAATTTCAAATTAATTATGTCTTTCTTAATGGAATTCCTTCTTTGCCTACATAAACAAACTCACTTAAAATTCCAAATTTAACTAAAATGGATACATTTTTAGCATCAATCAAAGAGTATATCTAATAACAAAGTTAGGCCTGCTGATGTCCCATGCAAAATATCTAATTGGTCATATTCTGAACATTAACGTAGGACTTGAAACAAATCCTTTTAGTTTTTCTGTTCCTAGTAATTGGATAATTCATTCCAATTTGAAAACAATAGTTTGGAGACAGATACCTAATATTCCCAAAAAAGAATCCTCTTCATGTTCAAACTTATGGCACTGAACTGATATCAAAATTCCCACTGATCAATGAAGTAAAACTCCACTATGCTTTGACAAGGACCAACAATATTAAAATCCAAACAAAATAACTAACATTTGGTTGTTAATGGAATTTAATTATGTTTGTGTTTTAAGTAGTAATGATGGCAAAAAGGTTAATTAGCTTCACAATTATATGTTTAATGATACTTGTAGGACGTGGGATTACTCGTGATGGATTGCTGTCAGTGGGAGAAAGATATAGTAAAGTTCTAATTTTCCCTTATAATCTTTTTGGATTTTTTTTTTTTTGAACTCACACCGTCATGCAAAGGCTTAACTCCTTTTGGATCTTTGATGAACCTAATTGAATTGATTCAAATCCCAAACAACACCACAAGTCTCATCCTCAACGTTATATAGAAAATCAAATTAAAATTTGAAATCAAGAATCGATCCCAAAACTGAAAGTTTGGAGAAAAGCCCACGAGGAGATGATCATTTTTATCCGTTGGATCGAGCCCCAATTCTAGTGGGATTGACCGAAAAAATGAGTTTCCCCATGAGGATGGCTTTCTCCATCATCTTCGATCTGCTTTGTCTGATGCTCTTTGGGGAAAATAGTGGTAATAAATGTGTTGAGCTCGACGAGACGATAAATTTTAATATATGATTCGTTTGAATCAAGAAGTTATGAAGATGTTGAGTTTTTTTAAGATAAAAGGATGAAGAGAGTGAAGAAGACAGCACTGCTGTGCACGCAGGGAAGAAGCAATAGTTAGGCCATCTCTAATGGAGAAGGCTAAAGGTCTAAAAGCCAAAAAATGGCCTGATCTGTCCAAAAACTCATCTTCGATTGATAGATGCGCTATAGTTCTATGGAGCCCACCAAACCATTATTTGGCTAAAAGGGCCATCAGGTTGCAAAGGCGGAGCCAAAAAAATTTTCTTGGGTGGGCTAGCTGACATAAAATCATATGTTTATATTTTTTCTTATATAAAATTATGTAGTAATCAATATAAAAGAACAACAATAGAATATAAACAATTCTTGAAATCAGAACCCTAGCCGACAACTTCAAGGACCATATAAATAATTAACCTACTAAATAAATCGAGAATAAGTAAATAAAGTGATTAAAAACGTACCAAAGGTTACATTTATTGGAAAATCACAATGAAAAGTAAGGATTTATGGAGATAGGGATTTAATTGTGAACTAAACGAAAATTTCTTTTTCTTTTCTTGAGTAAGAAATACAGAGGCTAAATCGCAAAGGTAAATGGTCTTTTTCTTTAGAATAAGAGGTATTATTTATTACCTATCCTCTACTAAATACACATGAAATAATAACTTGTATTAAAATTGAGTGGGCTATTAAGCATGAGTTTAAAAAAGGATAGTCTTATTCACACACCCTTATTAATTTTTTGCCCACTACTACAAAACCATTTATTAGTGGCGCTATGATAACCGACAAGAAACGTGTATTACTGTTGAATATTAAGCAAAATCCGATAGAAAATGGATGCAGTGGCGGATATAATAAGTGACAGAATTGCCAGCGTCAGGAAATGAATTTTTCGACAGATTATACTCTAAAACCGACAGAAATTGTGTCAGATATAACGGACATAAACTGTGTCAGATATAACTGACAGTAATTGTGTCGGATATATCCGACAGAAAATATGTAAAACCGACAGAAAATATAAAACCGATAGAAATTGTGTCGGATATAACCGACATAAAATTTATAAAACCGATAGAACTTGTGTCGGCTATAACTGACAGGGAATATATTAATAATAACTAAGTGCATTCTCTATTGGATAAAACCGACAACAAATAAAAAATAAAATAAAAAGGACATGGGAGCATTCTCCCTTCTCCTTCTTGTTGAGCATTCTTCCCCCTTTCTGCTCGAAATGACTAGAATCTACAGTTAATGAGCAAACCAGATTGGGCAACATGCTTGAACGATGGAATTTGAAGCTCGAATTCAAAAGATCCAAAACCCAACTCCACCAACCTTCTTCCCAACACAAACACAACAATCCATCCCAGAAAAACAGAAGAGAAAACCCACATCTTCCATAAATAGAAGAACGAAGAAAAGATATCAGGGATGACCGAGTAAGTTTCACTACATACCAGTCTTGTACAAAAGATATCAGGGAAAGCAAAATGCAATCACCATTGTAAATCTTAGAAAAGTAAACCAATTGCAAGCAACCATTAACGAAATCCCTATTCCTTGGATTCTACCTAGACAAACCAAATCGTAAGAAAAGGGTTTTCCTTCGGATAGTTAAATTCACACTCCTGTAACTCCCGAAAATAACTTCAAAGAGGCATTATCACAAACAGGTGGTGGGCATATCTAACATATATCAGTTTCAACAAACAACAGTAGATGAACATTTATGACGTAAAAAATTAGCAAAACTAAACAAATTAAATCCTCTAAATTGTTCGAATCAAGCTGTAGAGCATTAATGGTCGTCGTTCATAAAAAGCCTTAGATGGCCGTAAAACCACAAAAACAATGGAAAACCAGATAGAGAAGGTTTAAAGAGAAGGAACACAAAAGAGAAAACCCACATCTTCCATAAATAGAAGAACGAAGAAAAGCATGCAGATCCTAAATCATACACAGCATTCAAACATCAAACACTTACACAATCAACGGAAATGACACAAAATTTCCCAAGCATGACAATAAGAACAATCAATACCCAATTCCAATTCCCTTCACAAACTACTCCAAATTTTCAACTTTTTCCTTAAAATTAAAAATTAAAATGTAGGATTGAAGCTTAGGGTAGAGTGAAACATACAAAAGTGGGGGAGGATCCGGTGTAAGCGAGAACAAGATTAGCAGCCCCTTCACCTATGTAAGCCCAATCAGTAGCGTCTTTCTTCTCCAAAACGACATCCATATCTCAACGTTGGCCGCGTTTCAGCTGTTCTCCGTCACCACACATTCCAAAAATCCCAGCTTTCCCATTTCTTCAAATACCCAAAACCAAAATTCTGAAGAAAAAATATCGAAAATTTGCATGTACCTGATCGATGAGATAAGATTTGGGTTTTTGCCCTCTTCGTCTTGGGGCGCTTTGTGGCTGTTTTCTCGGTAGTTCTGCGGAGGATCATCTTCCATGGCCTCGTGGGTGCGCTTCTGTGCTGGCATTGCTCTGGTTTTTCTCTTCTAGTTTTTCTCTTATTTGTAAATTAAAAGAAGAAGGGAGAATGCTCAACAAAAAATATAAAAAGAAGAAGGAAATGCAGAGAGGAGATAAAGGGGAAGGAAGGGGGAAGGGAGAAGGCACTGGTGCAAGGTAGAGATTGAGGGGTTTCAATGTGGAAAATTTTCATTACTGTCGGTTATAACCAACAGAAAAAAATGGCGGCGAAAATCCCCCCAAAATTCTCAAAATTTTAAATTCCCTCCCAAAATTTTGTTACGATTTTAAAAAATAAAATAATAATTGTTTGGTTTAATAAATAAATAAATAATATGTATTTAAATAGAATACGTTTTTAAAAATTAAATAAATAATTGTTTGGTTTAATAGATAATAACCCATGTAAAATATGCAATAAAAAACAAAAAGATAATTGTACAATGAAAATGTCATCACACAAACTAAATATTGTCTAATCAATACTTGAAAAACATAAATAAAAATTTAGCACAAATTACTTTTCCCACTTCAAAATTTAGGCAAATTTAACAGAGATATGGATTCTACGAAACTAGTTTCAATGATCTAACTGTCAAACGTGTTTGTAGATACTACAAGATCGCATACGTAAAAAATCGCAAAAAAAACACATTCAGAGATTAGGTAACGGAACAAAAGTTTTCGACGGTTATAAACGAAAAATCACAATTTAACGGTTATTTTAGCTCCGATTTTGATCATTTTTTACAGCTACAATCCTCGACCCTATAAGAATGCATTGAACAAATTTGAACTTCAATTTAAAATATTTACACTAATGGATACCACAAAATCTTATTTTATACTTAATGGAAGTACAATATTAACTATAAGTGTTTGTTTAATCTACCATTTTGACGCGATATGCATTCTACGAAACTTTTTTCAACGATCTAACTGTCAAACTTGTTTGTACACACTCCGAGATCGCATATGTAAAAAATCACGAAAAACAAACATTCAGAGATTAGGTAACAGAACAAAAGTTTTCGACGGTTATAAACAAAAAATCACAATTTAACGGTTATTTTAGCTCCGATTTTGATGATTTTTTTATAGCTACACTCCTCGACACTATAAGAATGCATTGAATGAATTCGATCTTCAATTTAAAATATATACACTATTGGACACCACAAAATCTTATTTTATACTTGATGGGGAAGTATATCATTAACTCTAAGTGTTTGTTTAATCTACCGTTTTGATGCGATACGCATTCTACGAAACGTTTTTTAACGGTCCAATCGTCAAACTTGTTTGTACACACTCCGAGATCGTATATGTAAAAAATCACAAAAAACAAACATTCAAAGATTAGGTAACAGAACAAAAGTTTTCGACGGTTATAAACGAAAAATCACAATTTAACGGTTATTTTAGCTCCGATTTTGATGATTTTTTACAACTACACTCCTCGATCCTATAAGAATGCATTGAACAAATTTGATCTTCAATTTAAAATATTTACAATATTGGATACCACAAAATCTTATTTTATACTTGATGGGGAAGTATAACATTAACTCTAAGTGTTTGTTTAATCTACCGTTTTGATGCGATACACATTCTACGAAACGTTTTTCAACGATCCAACCGTCAAACTTGTTTGTACACACTTTGAGATCGCGTACATAAAAAATCGCAAAAAACAAACATTCAGAGATTAGGTTATGGAACAAAAGTTTTCGATGGTTATAAACGAAAAATCACAATTTAACGGTTATTTTAGCTCCGATTTTGATGATTTTTTAGAGCTACACTCCTCGACCCTATAAGAATGCAATGAATGTATTGGATCTTCAATTTAAAATATTTACACTAGTGGATAAATCTTATTTTATACTTAATGGAAGTATAACATTAACTCTTAAGTGTTTGTTAAATCTATCAATTTGATAGGATATGCATTATACGAAACTAGTTTCAATGATCCAACCGTCAAATATGTTTGTATATACTCCAAGATAGCATGTGTAAAAAATCGCAAAAAAAAAAAAAAACACTCGGAGATTATTCTGGCGGCTGTCCAAAATTTTGCTTTGTTCGTGTCGGTTATATCCTTATTACAAAAATGATAGAGCTTCAGATTGTAGCCTGTTGTTATTATTCTCTCAGAAAATTTATGGCTCGTGGGAAATGGGTTCATTAGACTTTAGGGTCATGAGTGAATTTTTTTTTTTTAAATATGTGTTTATTTATTTATTTATAATCAATATAACATTTTAAAATAATAAAATTTTCATTTATGTCGGTTATAACCGCCAGAATACTAAAATAATAACCGCCAGAAAGTAAAATAATAAAATAGTCAATTTATGTCGGTTATAACCGCCACCATTAACTTAACAACCGCCATAATTTGTCAAAAATATTTAAAAAAAAGGATTAAAAAATATTGTCGGTTATAACCGACATGATTTTGTTGATATCCGCCACTAAATATCCGCCAGGACTTTATGTCGGATATAACCGACATGATTTTCCTAATATCCGCCACTAATTAAATGATGTTTTGGATATAATTTATCCAACAGGATTTTCTAATATCCGCCACCGTCATCCGCCACCTAAAGCTAATATTGTAGTAGTGGCCATTGATCTTCATCTTCGATCTGAAGGTCGAAAACTAAGCGGGATGTGTGAAAGATAAAAATAGATGTGTAGATAGCACTACACTTACAAAAAACCTCCCTGGGCTATAGCCCACCTTAGCCTTGTGGATGGCTCCGCCCGTGTCAGGCTGGCCAAAAATAGCCCCCCTCTTAGCCCTTTTTTTGGAGCTTAGCTCCTCAATTGCAATAATTGATTCAATTCAACGGCTAGATTTGAAAACATCTAACAGTAGTTTAATTAAATTAACTAATGAATTTATAGTATAAACTTAAAACTAATATAAATTATTGAAGGGGTTATATTTAGCCCCTTCGGTTGGATATGGCATATGACTATGGCCTTAGCTCTTTCGGTTGAAGATAACCTTAGCTTCTAGAAATGTCTCCATTTGAAATTACTATAGTACCGTCCAACTTTACTCGTTTATAATTTCTTCGTTACAACTCTGTTTCGTGAACAGTTGTCGCTTATGCGTTCGTGAGATCAAGCTCTATCATAAATTACTAAGAGTAACTGTCACATCTCGGCCCGGGCCTTCACCACATCCCGAGCACGCCTCTACCGTAGCATGATATTGTCCGCTTTGGGCCCCGACCATGCCCTCACGGTTTTGTTTCTGGGAACTCACACGAGAACTTCCCAATGGGTCACCCATCATGGAAGTGCTCTCGCGCGTTACTCGCTTAACTTCGGAGTTCCGATGGAACCCGAAGCCAGTGAGCTACCAAAAGGCCTCGCGTTAGGTAGAGATGGGAATATACATATGAGCCTCACAAGATCCACTCCCCTGGGCGATGTAGGATCTCACAATCCATCCCCTTTTAGGGGCCCCGACGTCCTCTTCGGCACACACGCGGCTAGGGTTAGGCTCTGATACCAAATTGTCACATCCCGGCCCGGGCCCCCACCACATCCCTGGCACGCCTCCATCGTAGCACGGTATTGTCCACTTTGGGCCTTGACCACCCCCTCACGGTTATGTTTCTGGGAACTCACATGAGAACTTCCCAGTAGGTCACCCATCATGGGAGTGCTCTCGCGCGCTACTCGCTTAACTTCGGAGTTCCGATGGAACCCGAAGCCAGTGAGCTCCCAAAAGGCCTCGCACTAGGTAAAGATGGGAATATACATATAAGGCTTACATGGTCCACTCCCCTGGGCGATGTGGGATCTCACAGTAATCCCAAAAGATCTATGAATTTTTAATGACTATTTATGAAAACTCAAACTTTGTAACTACTTAATTAAAGCTCTAAATTAACGAAAATAAATTTTCATAATTATGAAATGCAAAAAATTAAATATTGAAATTCGGGGATGGGATTTTACACTCAGTGTGGCCTCTGTTCGTTCTTGGGTATCGGTAGGACAAGACATAGACAATTACAAAACAATAAAATTATTTTAAATATTAGTACCACTAAGATATTGTGAGGTAAAGCATAAGCAACAATTACTTTCGTTTGCGTAACTTATATTTGGTAATGGACAATTTTGCTTGTCCCTAACGCGTCTCCCATATTGATTTCATTTCTCTTTTCGACTTGTTTTCAACACCCATTTTCTTTTAACTTGAATATGATATTTAACCACTTCCCTTGAAAACTCCTACCTCTATATTCACTTTCTTTTCTTTTTCGACCACAGTTACCAACAACCAAAGAGTTCAACCATTGACCACGGCTACCTTCCTTTGACATCAATGCCTTGTCAATTAGATCTGAAGCTTTTCTTGAAAAAAAGTGCTCTTTTGGACACAATAGAAGTGTCAGCATCTTTGCCTTCACTAGCCAAAACAATACTGGATTCAGTGGTTTGAAGTCACATGTTCAATTTGTAAGGTTGAGGCATCAACTCTATTTGTTTCATTCTCAAATAGCTTAATCTGTGCCGACAAGGAATTCCGGTAAACTTCATCTTTTTGCAGCTGCACTAAGCATTATCTGAGACCATATCAACCACTAACCTTTTTATCTTTCACTTCTACAGTCTTCTCAAGTATTTTATACACTTCCTCAGTCCCATCCGCTAACTTCTCCCTTAAGAAACAAGTCACACTCTTTAATACATGCACTTAAAGCCTTTTAAACATAAACCGGATGTACAATTTGGCCATTTGAGCTTCCATTAGGGTGTGAAGTTTCATAGGAAGGGCACAAAATTCATCATTATGGTCTTTTCGATGTTAGCGTCCAAGGGATCGATTAAAACGAATGATGAATTCAATCAAGGAGTACTTCCTATGCACATATTGCTTGAAAAAGGAATAAGAACACTCTGCACATTGACTGCTCGACATTCCGACAGAAAAATCTTGCTTACAAAATGCGGGAACCTAATTTGCACGCAAACCATAAATTTCCTCAAGCTAAGATCCATCAACCAATTCATGTTGTTCAAGCAACACCTTCCACCTTCCACCTTGCCTCAAATTGCTTTTTGCTTTCGATATCTCATTTCACTCATGCGTTCAATTGTTACATATAAACCATAAGGAAGTTATGTTGTTCAAGTGTCATTGGTATGATACGAACCTAGATAAAGTAGACAATGTCGTTCGAGATATGTACTTGTTATCTATCAACACAAACACCCAGTGGTTTAAGGATGATCCCTACATCCTCGCCAATATGGCGAAACAAGTATTATAACTCAATGATGTAAGGACGAGGTGGTTGGAAAGTAGTCCAATTCGTACAATACATAACTATTTGGGACTTGCCAAACCCACAATAGGAAGACGATAAGGATACCAATAATGATCAAAATGTTTACCAAGAGGATCATCCGCAAACATCCAAAACCCTCCTAAAATACGAAGCAACTATATCGTACAACCACTATTCGAGATGTCAAGTGTCTCACCAATTGAAAATAGATGCAATATGTACTGACATCGGGTCCGTACCATCAATTCATCCGAGTTACTTGCTTGACGATAGCACCGATAACTCATATGATGAAATCGATATTGAAGAGGATATTGAAATAATAAAGTATACCGACAGTGGCTAAAGGTTCACTGTTGTAATATTATGTGCAATCCATTATAATGAAAATTATGAACTAAATAAAGTATTATGTTTATTTTATATAAGTTCACAATGGTCCATTTATCGTTATGTTTAAAAAAAAATTTAAGCATTTCGCCCAAAGAAAAGGCAATAATTTCGTTAGGTTAAGTCTCCTTGCCCGACGGAATAGTGAGATTCATTGGGCAAACCTTTATTTTATTATTTAGGGTTTATGGTTTGTTGGGCAAGGGTAGAGGATATGTTCACAAACTAGCATCTCTAGCACTATCTCAGGCTGCCTTCAATTAGATTTTATCCCACCCTTATTGACCATAGGTGGAGGTATATAAGGAAGTAGTATAGTGACTATTGTAGGCATATTTTTCCCACTTACTTTTCCATTCGAACTGGATGCCACAACATTTGTCATATTTTCTTCGATTGTGATTCCTCCGGTGGTTATAGCTGGGACCACTGCGGGCAAGGCTGATCCAAATACTACTACCTCAAAAGTCTGACCATGGACTCACTAGCTTAGGGCGGAGCTGTATCAGATGAAGTAGGATGCCACCATCACTCTATTCAGGGGCACTAGGCGAAGTCATAGCGACTTCGCTGGATGACCATGCTTGTTCCGCAAAGCACGCAATTTGATCTCGATATGGCCTCAATCAAATCCTATAAGTCTTGGAGTCCCTACAATCTAGGGATAGGCATGTGCCATAAGTAATCACGCTCCTAAGAGGATGCAATATCTACTTACTAGATATCCTCTTGGATTCTCTCAGCTTAGAATAAAAATTCTATCCTAAAAAGATCTTTCTCTTATGGTATAAATACACTCATCTAGGCTTCATCTACGGTAACACAATCTATACACTTGAATTTTCTTGCCCACCACTTGAGTCTAAAATCATTCACTAACTTGACCATCAGATAGCCTTCGCCCGGCACACCCCATCCCCCTTCCCGCTAAGGGATTGGTTAGGTTTTACAATTTTGCAAGTTTTTCCAGACTACACAGATTGGTGCTTTCATTAAGAGCAAACCCATAGTTAGAGACGAAAGCTAAGACACCCAAAATCGCTGTGTCAAAATTTCAGAATTTTCTGCAAAGCTAATCTTTCCAGTTTTACGTATGAAGACAATCAAAGCTGCATTCTCACTAGAACTACACAACAATGGGAAATCGAGAAAATGAAGATTTCAAGGCCTTGCCGATTTTCTCCAGCGACATGCCATATACGCACAAAAACATAAGACGTGGAAATACAATTTTAATATTTTTCCCAGAATTTTTCAGAAGATGGAATAGTCTCAAATCCGACACCCGAGGCAATTGAACAGCAAGTCAGCACAAACAGTGCATCGTAGTAGCACCTCCTACTTTCCAGATTAACCTGTACCTGCTGGGAGAAAACTGGTTTTCTTGCCATACATCACTGCGAGGATATGGAAGTCAGATTTCTATAGAATTTTGTGGAACGCAATTCCAAGTTACGTGGAAGACGTTGTTACCGTTTTACAACTTATATCCCATACTAGAATTTTCTGCGAGATTCTTTAAGTTCTTCCTTTGAACTCATATGACAACTCAGATCCCATACTAGAATTTTCTGCGGGATTCTTTAAGTTCTTCCTTTGAACTCATATCAAACGACGTACAACGTGCCGCAACGACATACAAGTTCAAGATGCACACAGTCATGGTTGAGTTAACATTTAACCTAAGGGTTTTAACCCATTCAAGTCCGCTCTGTTGAGCTAAAACAGAAGGTCACCCATAAAGTATTGCGTGACAACTCCACACTTGTCCTTCTCCACTACTAGCTCGTAATGGAAAAGACAATGGGCATACCAAATGGAGTTAGAAGAAAATTTTCATGAATCTAAACTAGGAAACCAACTTGAAGGCCCATCCAATAGGGGAACAACCTTGGTCCAAACTATGGTATCGCTCCAAGAGATAAGTACCTCCAACTATTTAATTATATAAACGACTAAATGCATGTCCAGGACCAAAGACCCAAAGCTTGGAATGATCTTTTTAGATCCTGGCACGCAATCATTTGTTCTTTCTTACACCATTCATTGTTGTACATGGAATACCCTAAATTGTAGAATTAAGAAGAGCTTTGAAACTTCACGAGATCGCAAAGTCTAAAAATTCAAAGTAGTCAGAGGAGTTTCTATTAAGCCCATTACTTGTCGTACGGTTAGTAGCTTGAGAGGCTCAAGTAGTAATAAGCACATTTAATATTGTTCGGTTACGGGCAAAGGCACAGGGCATCCTGACTCGGAAGTTCAGTGCACCATTCAGCCTCCAGAAAGATTACACAATAAGAAAGGTTGTGGATTATAACATTCAAACCTGAACTCTACGCCATTCGAGAAAATAATCAAATGAGGCATCTAGACTAGGAAATCTTCAAAAGGAATTTTTTTCAAACGGAGCTTCGATATGCGGAAGTGCCTTAGCCAAGTCAGCTATGTCATGCCCCGATCCCGAGACACGTCCATGACCGACACGTGACCTGAACTCGTACATATATATCTATCATGCTTCACCTCCGAGACATGACTAGAAACACAACTAAATCGTTCAGTAGTGCAGTAACTTTTTCATTTGTTTCACAGCTAGATCTAACATTTGTGTTAGACTACCTACAGTAAGTTCTAGCAAACAAAGTATAGAATTCCCAAAATCACTTAATAGAACTCAACGAGCATGATTTACTAGATTCCGAACTATAGATGATAATATATGACCACCGGGATTATCAATTCGTCAATCACATATATAACATTCTTGACCATACTTTATAAAATTATAAAGCATTCATTGAAAATCCTAAAAGTATCACACATACAAGGACGAATCCACATAGGGACCAGGGAGGTCCCAAGACCCGTCGGCTATCCTAAATCGCTGCTAGAAATTTTCCGGGGACCCCTCGTACTAGAGCATGAGGTATGTGCAGGTTGTAGGTTGCAGGTTGTAGTGGCTGTCTTCTTCTTGGAGAATATGACCGCGCACAGAGAAGAAAGAAAATAAGGACCCTTCCTGCCTCTCTCCTCCTTGCTTCTGCCATGGTCTCATCCATCGGTGCCACCCACTTCTCCTCCACCTTTCTCTGTTGTCTGGCGGGGCAGTACATAAGCCCAAATTTCCCCAAATTATTTCAACCACCTTAGTAATTTTTCTTATGGGTGAAGTTTCCTTCATAAGGTTAGTAAAATGGATATGATCTGTCATGGGTTGGTGAAATTTGGGGGTGGAGCTGCCATGGCTTGGGGAGAATGGGGAGGAAGGCGGTTGGTGGAGGTATGGCAGCTGTGTTCTTAGTGAGAGGGAAGGTTGATGTTTGGAAACTAGTAAAAGAGAAAAATGGTGTGTTTGGTTAGAAATATAGTAAGAGTTTGGGAAGAGTTTTATTTGACTGGTGTTTTAAATTTAGTGGTTCATATTAGATAATCAATAGCTTAGGTGCTCCCTAGTAACTTATGAAACCGCGTAATGGACGCTTGAATTATGATTTTATGATTTTATAATTTGTAATATTGTTTTGCATATGATTTTTGAATGAAATGTATTATATTTAAATTTTCAATGTTATTTTTGTCTATAAATTTTTTGACCTTTATTATTGGGACCCCCTGAGTTTAAAATCCTGGATCCACCACTGCACACATATATCTATCGACCTTCATAACTCAACATCAAAGGTTCTTGAATTATCATTCGTAATTACGCTGAAAACTAGGGTTAGAGTGACTTAGTCGGCCGAAGCCTACAACTCCTAATCTTCCACATTCTAGACTAACCCAAAGGAAACAAGGCGAAACAGAGTATCCGGACCACTCAAAGGAACCTACCTCTAGAATACGTATGGACTCCCAATGCGAATTAACAAGCAAGACCATAGGCATCTATCCAATAACGTGGTCCCCAAATGTGGACTAACAAAGTAGGACCACCTATGGAAGCAAGGACCACCTATGGAAGCAAGGTAAACAAAGTCACCCCTAAAACATATAGTCCCCCAATGTGGATTAACCAACATACTAAAATTTAGTAACGATCTGACGGTCAGATCTCCGCCAATCATAAATTTAAGTTGTAGTCAACGATCGGTTCTACAAACTTAGAATTTCAATCCCGGAAGTTCCGTAAAATGGATTTTTGATTCGTAAGTTCCTAAGGTCCTAGAATAATACTTATAATAACACATTAGAAATTGGTGACGATCCAACGGTCGTATCATTGACTACTTTACAATCTAAAGATTCTTCAACCCAAAAGACCCGTACATCATATTTTCAATCCATAAGCTTCTAAGATCCTTAAATATTAAACACAACAACATATAATAATTTCATAGCAATCCAATGGTTGGATCGACATCAATTACAAAAATTGAACGATGGTACAATTTCCCATAATTCTAATAATCAAACCGTCGTATAGCGTCTTAACAAATGGACCTTGAAATTAGACTTAGGACATTGAGGACACTTGATGTCCACAATCCAAATCACTAAAGTTCCCCACGCGCCGCCACCCATGCCGCCACGAGCGGTGGTTTCAGTGAACGAAAACTCCGTTTTCTGACCAACTTCGATTTCTACCAAATTTTAAAAGCAAGTAGATCTCAGTCTAAGGAATAATGGTCGTACCTTTGTCAAGGCTCAATTCAGCCGGGGAAATGCTTGAAATTTTTGTGCACCACCGGCCCTAGAAATGAGTATCCTTGGATTTGCCTACATTGGTGCTCAGACGCCTCAACCAAAGCTTGAGCCTTGTTCCTGGGTTTAAGGGGAGTTTATTGGTGGTGGAGATCGACATGAGTTCATTGGTGGTGGTGGTGATTGACGAAACTACCTTCAAAAATGGCAAATCGCTACAGAAGACCCACAAAGTCGTCAATGTTGTTCTTCACAAAATAAGAGCCAAAATGGCTTAGGTTTGTAAGAAAATGGAAGAGGGAAGGTTGCTGAGTAAAATGCAGGTGGTGGCTCAGGGCGAATTGCCGGAAAAAACGCCATGGAAGGCGTAAAAAAGTATTGTAGGAACACCAGATCAGAGGTCGGATCGCGACTGGGGAGTCAGGTCTATTGGTTTCTTGGAAGCTGATTGGTCAGCTTCTATCCCCCTCTCTTCTGATTGGTTCCTTTTCAATAGAGTGGGACTTGTTTTTTATAGCAAGTCCCAAGTTACTATTTATATCAAACTTTCAACATCTGTAACTTCTTCATTATAGCTCTGATTGATGAACGACTTTCACCTACGTGCTCGTGGGATCGAGCTCTATTCAAAAATACTAAAAGTGACCCTAAAAGGCATTCGGATTTAAAATGATTAATTACGAAAATTCAAACTTGTAATTAGGTAATTAAAATTCTAAAATTAAAGAAATTAAAATAAAACTAAGAATAGTGTAAATACGAAATACGTAATTAAATAATGGGATTTTGTGGACAGAATTTCACAGCTAAGTGTAGTCCGATCGAAATTGCTTAGTTCCCACGCGTGCATAGGGTCTGACAAAAGGATTCCAAAGGTGTTTCCGACCCTCATGTAGGCAACAAAGCTCCTAACGAACTTTCGTTTAAGATTCATTAGGGATGAATCAACAATTCTTAATGAGAAGGAAATCCTTTCTTGGTTACAAGTTGCACTATTGAAATCTTCTCACCTAGAATGAGGGCAAGGTGAAAGAACAAACGGAATCAACAGACAAGACAACTCAAACATGTAAGATTGACATTAACAATCTGAAGTCCCTTCCAGGTATGATTTGACACTTTCATCCTTAATCTGGTCAATGCATTACTGCAAGTCTGGGGCAAAAGGTTTTCCATGGGTTTAATATTGAATACCTGGTATCAGAGAAAATGTGGTACTCCAGATATCACGCTGGGAATCTTTATAAACACTAAGTTTGGGATGTGATGTTTTTTCAAATCAGCAACACCGATGAGGGTTTTGATGAACTCTGTCCTAAGCCTACAAGCTTACTCGTGTTTCACTGTAGTACTCCTTACTTCAAAGTTAGCTTAATTCGGAAAGATTGACGAATTAAACTATATTTCGTGATTAGAAAGCAAAGGATGAAAAGTTCCAAGTATTTTACTCTAATAGGCTTAATGACTTGAGTAAAATAAACTTAGCAATACATTCCTAAAGCATTTATGTTGACACGCCCGACCCCGATATCCTTCATACACTAGGGTAGGCACGTGCTGGCCGACACCCGAAGGTGACGAAGCCATATTAGGATGCATGAGAACAACGAATATAAATAAAAGTTATGAATTAAAATACAATGAATATGCAACTTAGGAACTTGTTCAGAGCTTACAACTAATCCTAGACACTAAAAAGAAATAATATAAAATTGAATGAGCAAAGGAATAGGTCCTACACTGAAAGGACTCGAAGATGCCGATGCGGAAATGCCTTGATGCCGGGATTGTACGCCTCGATTCTAAGTCCTGAGGGGGTGCAAAACAAACATGAGTGGACAAAGTTGATATATATATATATATATATATATAAAAAATTAATCCTGAAATAGTTATCAACATACGAACCCCCAAAGTTTTATGAAACTCAATAGCATAATATGTAATAGGTTTTCTGAAAACCCTAGCACGCCATAAATCCTTCATAAAACATATATCATATAGTGTGCTACGTAGTGGTATCATAGTGGCACGTGGTACTATATCTCCCGACCCGAAGCCAATAAACAAGTATCTTCGCCCGTAGGCAGAACAGTGACCATTAGATAAGCACAAAAACATTGAACATACTCTTTCCAACATAAATACATATATCTCAAAAACATCTTCATAGCATATAGTCATCCATCATATATACTACAAAGAAGTGTAAAAACATGTTCATAAATAGTATATAGTCATCCATCATATATACTACAAAGACCATAAGTTCGATAAAGTATGGTATTCCAAAATATTCTTAGTAAAGGATGATAATCATATAATGTAAATCCAATGTGCTTATAAAATGTTTCATAAAACCTACCCATTAAATCATGCTTTTCATGTATGCATTTCTACTATTAAAACATGCATTTTAGAAAGGGGTCCACTCACAGATATTTTGCCGCCGAAGAGCCACGCAAACTAGCGAAGACGGAAACGCAACAAATAATTGTCCCTAAGCACATAAAGGGCCCAATTAATAAAACTTTTTTCAAACGATTGAAGTTGGGAAAATGGATGTCAAAAACAGATTCAAGACGTCGAATTACCCTAGGAAAGGTCTCGGGTAAATTTTGAAAAAGTCAACAAAAGTTAACAAAAATATTCCAAGAATATTCTTTGAAATATTCTAGGAATATTTTGTTCGGTCACTGGGCTGGGTCAAAGGCTGGTTAACAGGTCGGGGCTGAGTCAAAGGCTAGTGTGCCGGCTTCCGTGGCCTAAAGGCCTGGGGTAATTTGGGTTTGGGTTAGGCCTTAAAGGTACCAAAATGAAACTACGAAGGAGAGGATTAGAACTATACCTATCATGGGGCCAGTCGTGGCCAGAGTCAGTCGGAAAACGGCCTGCAACTTACGGGGTTCGTCGAAAAATATGAAGAATGCTTCCCCGAGTTGTTCATGGGTTCAAACGTTACCAAGGTTCTCAAAACCACCCTAAACCAACCTAAAACATGATCTAAATGGATCCTAGGAGGCTTACCTTAGTTGCACTATTGAAAACTCGCCGGTGAGGTGCAAGCATTGTGACTATGCTCCAGTGCGAGCCAAGAAGAGAAGAAGAGTGATCCGGGGAGGGGTGAGGGAGAAAATGATGGTCCAGGGGGTGGTGGCTGTGTGTGAGTATGTAAGTGTGGGTGTGTGTGTGGGAGTGCGTCAGAGAGGAACAGAGAGAGTTGACAGAGGTGAAGGGTAAGAGAGAGATAGAAAGAGAAAAGAGAGAACCAAGAAAGGTGAGGGAGAAAGATAGAAGGATGGGCTGGGGGAACAACCCAAAAGTAAGTGGGCCTCATTGGGCACACATATTAAGGCATAAACCAATATTTCAAACAATTATCCTCCAACCAAAATGAAATTACAACTTTGCCTCTTTCGTTCCGTAAAAATCCAGGACGGGTTGTTACATATGTCATTCTAGGAATATATAGGCACAATTGATGCGATGTAAAACAGCACACAAATTAAACCCTCTTTTGACAATTGTAGTATATGTATAAGTAGGGATTGTTCTGGACCGGGGATTAGGAGGGATTGCTAATCTAAACTAAACTGACTTTAAAACACAAAAACACAAAAAGAAACTTAAAAACACTTAACTAGACTCTATAGACTCAATACAAACTGAAAAGACTCAAAACTAAGTAAGACTCAAAACAACACAAAACAATGAAATAGACTCAAAACTGACTCTAGGGAGTTATTTGGACGAAAATTAACTTGAACTTGACTCAAAACACTGTAAAACACAAATTGGACGGATTCTAACCTAATTAACACAACAAAGTAAAGGGGGATTGGGTTTTGGATGAAAATAAAGTAAAACAAAACAGAAACTAGAACTAGACAGATTTGGACGAATTTGGTGAATTGGATGGATGATGGGCTAGCTAGAAGGTTTTTCTCCACACATGACACACTCGCATACAAATCAATTTTTCAGTTGTTCTTTCAATAAACCATGAACCTCAACACCCCAGATTAATTAGGTACGCTTAAATTAACCCTCAGATTTTCCTTATGTCATTGAATTGGACGGAAGTAGCGCATCGCAATCAAATTATTCTTCAAAAGTTCCCTACATGAAAGCGCATAATAGAGATACAATCAAAGATCATTAAGCTCTATGAAAATCATAAGCATTGACAAGGCATTCGTAACTATGAAAGCGCATGATACTCCTGCCAGGAATTTACTTAACATGATCGTGACCAGCGACCTTCACTACTTGTGAATATAAGTTCATAACGATTAGGTGAAACTCCCTTATATTCTAGCATCAAATTCATGCATGCAAACTAAGTATGCATCCTTAATCAACATACAAGAATAAGTTCTGAATCAAACAGTTAAGCAAATTGCATTCACAATTTATGAAATCACAACTGAAGGTAATCAATTCATATTGCAAATATATTCATGGCTTTGAAATTCCCCTTAGCCAGAACGAATTAGCTCCTCATGTTCACAGCAAAACAAAGAGAAATTAAATTAAACATTGAAAACAAAGAATGAAAACACCTAAGAATGTTCCAGCAATCCAATCTTGAATGCCAAGCACTCCAAGGGTCTTCCTTCTTCTCTTTGATGCGGCACAAGGTGTTGGAGATGGTTTGAAGGGTTGTTTATGGTGGTGAATGAATATAGGTGAGTTATGGTGAAGGGTGGATGGTGGATTTTCGGCAGAAATTGTGTAGAGAGATTTAAATGGTGCAACAAGCTTTATTTAAAGGGCTAGGGTACTCAGAAAATAATAGGAAAGGTTCAATACTTAGCTATTTTGGTTCCACAATTTAATAGGTAAGAAAGAATCAGAAAATCAAAGAGAATAAGAATGTGAAATTCGGCAGAATATGTGGGACGGATTTAGGAATGTGTTTTGAGGCACAAAATAAGTAAGTATGCATCCTTAATCAACATACAAGAATAAGTTCTGAATCAAACAGTTAAGCAAATTGCATTCACAATTTATGAAATCACAACTGAAGGTAATCAATTCATATTGCAAATATATTCATGGCTTTGAAATTCCCCTTAGCCAAAACGAATTAGCTTCTCATGTTCACAGCAAAACAAAGAGAAATTAAATTAAACATTGAAAACAAAGAATGAAAACACCTAAGAATGTTCCAGCAATCCAATCTTGAATGCCAAGCACTCCAAGGGTCTTCCTTCTTCTCTTTGATGCGGCACAAGGTGTTGGAGATGGTTTGAAGGGTTGTTTATGGTGGTGAATGGATATAGGTGAGTTATGGTGAAGGGTGGATGATGGATTTTCGGCAGAAATTGTGTAGAGAGATTTAAATGGTGCAACAAGCTTTATTTAAAGGGCTAGGGTACTCAGAAAATAATAGGAAAGGTTCAATACTTAGCTATTTTGGTTCCACAATTTAATAGGTAAGAAAGAATCAGAAAATCAAAGAGAATAAGAATGTGAAATTCGGCAGAATATGTGGGACAAATTTAGGAATGTGTTTTGAGGCACAAAATAAGTAAGTATGCATCCTTAATCAACATACAAGAATAAGTTCTGAATCAAACAGTTAAGCAAATTGCATTCACAATTTATGAAATCACAACTGAAGGTAATCAATTCATATTGCAAATATATTCATGGCTTTGAAATTCCCCTTAGCCAAAACGAATTAGCTCCTCATGTTCACAGCAAAACAAAGAGAAATTAAATTAAACATTGAAAACAAAGAATGAAAACACCTAAGAATGTTCCAGCAATCCAATCTTGAATGCCAAGCACTCCAAGGGTCTTCCTTCTTCTCTTTGATGCGGCACAAGGTGTTGGAGATGGTTTGAAGGGTTGTTTATGGTGGTGAATGGATATAGGTGAGTTATGGTGAAGGGTGGATGGTGGATTTTCGGCAGAAATTGTGTAGAGAGATTTAAATGGTGCAACAAGCTTTATTTAAAGGGCTAGGGTACTCAGAAAATAATAGGAAAGGTTCAATACTTAGCTATTTTGGTTCCACAATTTAATAGGTAAGAAAGAATCAGAAAATCAAAGAGAATAAGAATGTGAAATTCGGCAGAATATGTGGGACGGATTTAGGAATGTGTTTTGAGGCACAAAATAAGTAAGTATGCATCCTTAATCAACATACAAGAATAAGTTCTGAATCAAACAGTTAAGCAAATTGCATTCACAATTTATGAAATCACAACTGAAGGTAATCAATTCATATTGCAAATATATTCATGGCTTTGAAATTCCCCTTAGCCAAAACGAATTAGCTTCTCATGTTCACAGCAAAACAAAGAGAAATTAAATTAAACATTGAAAACAAAGAATGAAAACACCTAAGAATGTTCCAGCAATCCAATCTTGAATGCCAAGCACTCCAAGGGTCTTCCTTCTTCTCTTTGATGCGGCACAAGGTGTTGGAGATGGTTTGAAGGGTTGTTTATGGTGGTGAATGGATATAGGTGAGTTATGGTGAAGGGTGGATGGTGGATTTTCGGCAGAAATTGTGTAGAGAGATTTAAATGGTGCAACAAGCTTTATTTAAAGGGCTAGGGTACTCAGAAAATAATAGGAAAGGTTCAATACTTAGCTATTTTGGTTCCACAATTTAATAGGTAAGAAAGAATCAGAAAATCAAAGAGAATAAGAATGTGAAATTCGGCAGAATATGTGGGACAGATTTAGGAATGTGTTTTGAGGCACAAAATAAGTAAGTATGCATCCTTAATCAACATACAAGAATAAGTTCTGAATCAAACAGTTAA
This sequence comes from Heteromeles arbutifolia, assembly GCA_024362995.1. Classification (NCBI taxonomy): domain Eukaryota; kingdom Viridiplantae; phylum Streptophyta; class Magnoliopsida; order Rosales; family Rosaceae; genus Heteromeles; species Heteromeles arbutifolia. The sequence continues at coordinate 25,764,984 of JANCRC010000012.1, forward strand.
GCAAATTGCATTCACAATTTATGAAATCACAACTGAAGGTAATCAATTCATATTGCAAATATATTCATGGCTTTGAAATTCCCCTTAGCCAAAACGAATTAGCTCCTCATGTTCACAGCAAAACAAAGAGAAATTAAATTAAACATTGAAAACAAAGAATGAAAACACCTAAGAATGTTCCAGCAATCCAATCTTGAATGCCAAGCACTCCAAGGGTCTTCCTTCTTCTGTTTGATGCGGCACAAGGTGTTGGAGATGGTTTGAAGGGTTGTTTATGGTGGTGGATGGATATAGGTGAGTTATGGTGAAGGGTGGATGGTGGATTTTCGGCAGAAATTGTGTAGAGAGATTTAAATGGTGCAACAAGCTTTATTTAAAGGGCTAGGGTACTCAGAAAATAATAGGAAAGGTTCAATACTTAGCTATTTTGGTTCCACAATTTAATAGGTAAGAAAGAATCAGAAAATCAAAGAGAATAAGAATGTGAAATTCGGCAGAATATGTGGGACAGATTTAGGAATGTGTTTTGAGGCACAAAATAAGTAAGTATGCATCCTTAATCAACATACAAGAATAAGTTCTGAATCAAACAGTTAAGCAAATTGCATTCACAATTTATGAAATCACAACTGAAGGTAATCAATTCATATTGCAAATATATTCATGGCTTTGAAATTCCCCTTAGCCAAAACGAATTAGCTCCTCATGTTCACAGCAAAACAAAGAGAAATTAAATTAAACATTGAAAACAAAGAATGAAAACACCTAAGAATGTTCCAGCAATCCAATCTTGAATGCCAAGCACTCCAAGGGTCTTCCTTCTTCTGTTTGATGCGGCACAAGGTGTTGGAGATGGTTTGAAGGGTTGTTTATGGTGGTGGATGGATATAGGTGAGTTATGGTGAAGGGTGGATGGTGGATTTTCGGCAGAAATTGTGTAGAGAGATTTAAATGGTGCAACAAGCTTTATTTAAAGGGCTAGGGTACTCAGAAAATAATAGGAAAGGTTCAATACTTAGCTATTTTGGTTCCACAATTTAATAGGTAAGAAAGAATCAGAAAATCAAAGAGAATAAGAATGTGAAATTCGGCAGAATATGTGGGACGGATTTAGGAATGTGTTTTGAGGCACAAAATAAGTAAGTATGCATCCTTAATCAACATACAAGAATAAGTTCTGAATCAAACAGTTAAGCAAATTGCATTCACAATTTATGAAATCACAACTGAAGGTAATCAATTCATATTGCAAATATATTCATGGCTTTGAAATTCCCCTTAGCCAAAACGAATTAGCTTCTCATGTTCACAGCAAAACAAAGAGAAATTAAATTAAACATTGAAAACAAAGAATGAAAACACCTAAGAATGTTCCAGCAATCCAATCTTGAATGCCAAGCACTCCAAGGGTCTTCCTTCTTCTCTTTGATGCGGCACAAGGTGTTGGAGATGGTTTGAAGGGTTGTTTATGGTGGTGAATGGATATAGGTGAGTTATGGTGAAGGGTGGATGGTGGATTTTCGGCAGAAATTGTGTAGAGAGATTTAAATGGTGCAACAAGCTTTATTTAAAGGGCTAGGGTACTCAGAAAATAATAGGAAAGGTTCAATACTTAGCTATTTTGGTTCCACAATTTAATAGGTAAGAAAGAATCAGAAAATCAAAGAGAATAAGAATGTGAAATTCGGCAGAATATGTGGGACAGATTTAGGAATGTGTTTTGAGGCACAAAATAAGTAAGAAAGGCTCCTCCTTGTGGGGCAAGGCATAGAACACAAAGGGAATATGATTTTGGGTCAGAAAATAGGAAAAGGCACTCTCCCTTGCACGGCAAGGAAGAGGAAAACAAGGACAAGGTGCGGCTGGATGATTTAAGTGTAAGGAAGGTTCAATTTGTGTCCTAAAATGCATAGGAGGCCTTCAATGTTGCTGGAACTTAGGGACATTTAGGATTAGGAATGGTCAAACCAAAATAGGAAACCTTGGCTTAACTTTCCTACTTCAAGTAGGAATCCTTGTTTGAGTAGGAATCCTTGTTCAACTAGGAATCCTTCTTTGATTAGGAATCCTTCGTTGATTAGGAATCCTTCGTTGATTAGGAATCCTAACATCTTCAATTTCGTCCATTCCTTTTGCTCCAAGCATGTGCAATCCATTTAGTACCCAAAACTGCTCCAAAAAGCTCCAAAATGCACTTTCTTGCATACTTTGCACATTAGACCTACAAACACACGAAAATAGCTTAAAATACTAAAATAACTAAGAACAAACAACGTAAATGCAGGGAAACAAGTTAACCAAGTCGCATAAATATGCTCCTATCAAATACCCCCACACTTAGCTTTTGCTAATCCTCAAGCAAAACAGAACAAACAAAAGAAAACCTAGACCTTCCAACATTTATCTTAGGGATTTCCAATGCACATGACATATTAAAAATCATCACTTACACAGATTTTGGTCATCCTTATCCTTAAGCACATACTTAATTATGGTCACCATTCATTAGCTCGCATTTAATCAATTAAAACAACATTTTGAATGTAGTAACATGCCTTAGAGAATCCCTCAATTCCTTACTAGATAATCACTCAATTTTCACTCAGATTTTCTGACTACACACCCTACACTAGGTATATATGAGAAGATTGATGTAAACATGAAAATTAATACTCACATATGTTGCAACAAAGAAAGCACTTTTCTGGAGTTATTAATGCATATATGAATATGATCTCATGAACGGAATGCTACTACTTAGATGCAAAAACCAGTGACACCATATGCTCATACCTATTCCAAACTCCACATATTGAAATACACAACACTCAAGATTGAAGTTAAAGGGTTGAAACGGGGTTAAGGGTGTTGGCTAAGAAAGAAAGGATATGGAAAAACAAAAGGTTCTTAAAGAAATAGTAAGCAAAGCAATGAAATCAACACTTAGAATTCACTTTTGAATGCAGAAATTTAACTTTGAACAAAAAGGGAAGATTTACACACTCTAGGGCCGAATTTTGATGTTTTGGACCCTTCCTTCAACAATCAACACTTTTAAACTCATTCTTTCTTCTTTTCAAACTCTTTTTCATTCTTTTCACAACGTTTTCTTTTTCTTTTCTTTTGCATACGAATTTTCTTTTCTTTTGAAACACAAAATGTAGAACTGAGCTTAAAAACAAACAATCCTTCCCCCACACTTGATTTTCTACATAATGTAGATCAAAAGGAATTCATTCTAAGTCATGCTTCACAATCCTTTAAGAATAAAGGGTATGGATAGTCCTATTCTAGTCTAGGTAAGGATAATGTGGGCTAACAAAGAAAATAGGCTAAATAAGGCTCAAACTGGGTTAAACCTACAAAACAAATGAAATAGGGGGGTACGGCTGTTTGGCTATGGTGGTTCACTAAACAACTTCATCTTGATATGTGTTATGCAAATCAATGTCATGCATTGAATGGAACGGGCATGAGTTCTAGTATTTGGAACTAAATGATGAAACGCCTTCTAAATAGTAACCAAGCAAAGAATAATGAGATCATGCAACGACTTTAGAAAACAAAGAATCACAGATTAATAACTCTCCAAAAGAACATTTTAGGCTCAAGTCTCTCAAGGTTGTAGCGTTAATTTGAGTTTCTTCCTTCAAGCATGTTACAAAAACTGATTTTATCCTTTTGATTACATGTGAATTCATAAATTATAACCACAACCAAGCATAAACCAATGAGTAAATCAAACTTTCATCCATGTTTATAACTCTCTTTAACAGTAATGTAATTAAAAACCAAATCCTCATCATTGTGTTGGAAGGTACCTAAGACACAAACACACAAAAACAACACAAAAACAACTCTTTTTGGGTTTTTCAAAACAATTTTTCAAATTTTTATGAGATTTTTGGATTTTTATGTCAAGACACACTAAAACACTCCAAAACAGCTTAAAAACAGCAAGGAACAACTTTTGAAGTAATGGGTGATAAAATCCCACGAATTTGCATAAAAAACACTTTGTTACCCCCCCCCCCCCCACACACACACACTTAAATCAAACATTGTCCTCAATGTTTCAAGCATAAACTCACAGAAACAAACAAACAAACAACTAACTAATCATGGCAAGATAAATGTAGTAAAGAGAAGGGTATAGGAACGCAAATCTGATTGTGGGGCGATTCCTAGGTCTCCAATCTTCAAATGCATGGATTGATCTTGGAATGGACGGTGATACTTGAAATGATCCGGCAATGGTTTAAATTCTAGTGTGGGTGCCTAAATCATTAAAATTAGCAAGTTAGTAGAAAACAAAATTGAAATTGAAATAGATGGCTTACTTGCTTGCTCCGACACAAACTCAATTACAAACACCACATCTTTGAATGTTTCAGGAGTGTTGGACTTGGCCAGATTGACTATGATGGTTGTGACTTGTCCCGTGTCATCAAACTCAACTTCTTTGGGCTTTGTTGTCTCATATATGTCCTCTTTGATGAATTCTTGGTATTCTCCAGCCACTTCCTTCTCTTGAATCCTTCTTCTTGATGTACAAAGTTCTTTGAACACTTTAATACAATTTGGAACTTAATTTGGTGTACCAAGAATTGAGATAGTACTTTGCACCTTTGGAAGGGTTTCCATGATGTCCTTTTCACTCTCTTCTTTCTTGGGAATCAAAAACCTGCAAGGAAAAGGGACATTTGGAGGAATAACATTAGACTTAAATGAATTTGGGATGTCCTTACTTGTGGTGGGTGGTTTAGAGGGCTTAGGGGGCTGGGGCAAGGGTTGTTCTACCCTTGCCGTGTGTATGTCTTCTTCCTCTTCCTCAATCAGCAGCTCCTCATCCACTTCTAGGCTATGTTTGGATGTTTTTAGGTCAGCTCCAACCTCCATAGCACTTCCCAAAGTGATAGCATCATGGATTTCAAAATCTTCCTTCGAATTTGCAATAGTTGAGTTGGAGAGTTCACTTTGCTCTTGAATCAGCACCATGAACTCCATAATATGCCCAACTTGTTTCTCCAATTCGTCCACTCTTTTAACTCAGTCTTTCATCTCCTTGTTTTGATTTTCTAGTCCCTGTGTCAAAGAGGTGATTAATTGAATAATGTTATCATTACACAAAGACATACCCGAGTTTGTTTGGGCAGATTGTGGTGGAGGCTGTAATGGTGCATGTTGGCCATTGATAAAACTCCTTAGATGGCTGCAATTGTTTTTCTTTTTGTGAGCCCTGCGTCAAAGAGATTAGTCCTTCAAGAATTTCATTATAACTCATCGGCATACTTGAATTCGATTGGAATTGTTGTGGGGGAGGCTGTGATGGTTGCATAGGTCTTGAATAGAACTCCTCTTTTTGCTGCCAATATCCACGTTGTTGGAATTGTTAAGGTTCTTCCCACATGTAATTTGAATAATCTCTCCAATCCGAATTGTAAACATTGGAAAACATGTTGTCCCATGATTGGCTATGGCCTTGATAACCCCAAGCATCTTCATTCGCAGCGAATTGAGAACATTGACGAGTTGGATATCCTTGCCCATAGAACACACCACATGTAGGGACACTTTGCATTGTGGTCTTTTCGGCATATTGTGACAATTGAGAAGTAAGTTTCGTCAATTAAGCTTGAATGGTAGCAAAATCCATGTCTTACTTCTCTAGTACCTGAAATCAAGGAAACAAAACTAAATCAAATATCAAAAGTAAAAGACAAAAACAAAAACAAAGGGGATTAGCTAAAAAAAACAAGAAAACAACACAAAGTCAGAAACTAAAACAAAAACAAAATAAACGAAAAGAAAAGAACCAAGGGATTAGCAAAGTTGCTAATCCCCAGCAACGGCACCAAAAATTTGATGCGATGTAAAACAGCACACAAATTAAACCCTCTTTTGACAATTGTAGTATATGTATAAGTAGGGATCGTTCTGGACCGGGGATTAGGATGGATTGCTAATCTAAACTAAACTGACTTTAAAACACAAAAACACAAAAAGAAACTTAAAAACACTTAACTAGACTCTATAGACTCAATACAAACTGAAAAGACTCAAAACTAAGTAGAAAGACTCAAAACAGCACAAAACAATGAAATAGACTCAAAACTGATCCTAGGGAGTTATTTGGACGAAAATTAACTTGAACTTGACTCAAAAAAACTTAAAAACACAAATTGGACGGATTCTAACCTAATTAACACAACAAAGTAAAGGGGGATTGGGTTTTGGACGAAAATAAAGTAAAACAAAACAGAAACTAGAACTAGACAGATTTGGACGAATTTGGTGAATTGGATGGATGATGGGCTAGCTAGAAGGTTTTTCTCCACACATGACACACTCGCATACAAATCAATTTTTCAGTTGTTCTTTCAATAAACCATGAACCTCAACACCCCAGATTAATTAGGTACGCTTAAATTAACCCTAAGATTTTCCTTATGTCATTGAATTGGATGGAAGTAGCGCATCGCAATCAAATTATTCTTCAAAAGTTCCCTACATGAAAGCGCATAATAGAGATACAATCAAAGATCATTAAGCTCTATGAAAATCATAAGCATTGACAAGGCATTCGTAACTATGAAAGCGCATGATACTCCTCATGGGAATTTACTTAACATGATCGTGACCAGCGACCTTCACTACTTGTGAATATAAGTTCATAACGATTAGGTGAAACTCCCTTATATTCTAGCATCAAATTCATGCATGCAAACTAAGTATGCATCCTTAATCAACATACAAGAATAAGTTCTGAATCAAACAGTTAAGCAAATTGCATTCACAATTTATGAAATCACAACTGAAGGTAATCCATTCATATTGCAAATATATTCATGGCTTTGAAATTCCCCCTAGCCAAAACGAATTAGCTCCTCATGTTCACAGCAAAACAAAGAGAAATTAAATTAAACATTGAAAACAAAGAATGAAAACACCTAAGAATGTTCCAGCAATCCAATCTTGAATGCCAAGCACTCCAAGGGTCTTCCTTCTTGTCTTTGCTGCGGCACAAGGTGTTAGAAATGGTTTGAAGGGTTGTTTATGGTGGTGAATGGATATAGGTGAGTTATGGTGAAGGGTGGATGGTGGATTTTCGGCAGAAATTGTGTAGAGAGATTTAAATGGTGCAACAAGCTTTATTTAAAGGGCTAGGGTACTCAGAAAATAATAGGAAAGGTTTAATACTTAACTATTTTGGTTCCACAATTTAATAGGTAAGAAAGAATCAGAAAATCAAAGAGAATAAGAATGTGAAATTCGGCAGAATATGTAGGACAGATTTAGGAATGTGTTTTGAGGCACAAAATAAGTAAGAAAGGCTCCTCCTTGTGCGGCAAGGCATAGAACACAAAGGGAATGTGATTTTGGGTCAGAAAATAGGAAAGGGCACTCTTCGTTGCACGGCAAGGAAGAGAAAAACAAGGACAAGGTGCGGCTGGATGATTTAAGTTCAAGGAAGGTTCAATTTGTGTCCTAAAATGCATAGAAGGCCTTCAATGTTGCTGGAACTTAGGGACATTTAGGATTAGGAAAGGTCAAACCAAAATAGGAAACCTTGGCTTAACTTTCCTACTTCAAGTAGGAATCCTTGTTTGAGTAGGAATCCTTGTTCAACTAGGAATCCTCCTTTGATTAGGAATCCTTCTTTGATTAGGAATCCTTCGTTGATTAGGAATCCTAACATCTTCAATTCTTCAATTTCGTCCATTCCTTTTGCTCCAAGCATGTGCAATCCATTTAGTACCCAAAACTGCTCCAAAAAGCTCCAAAATGCACTTTCTTGCATACTTTGCACATTAGACCTACAAACACACGAAAATAGCTTAAAATACTAAAATAACTAAGAACAAACAACGTAAATACAAGGAAACAAGTTAACCAAGTCGGATAAATATGCTCCTATCAACAATCCGCCTTGCATCCAGCTTTTTAGCTGTGCATCTAGAACTCCAACCAGGGGTTCACAATTGATAGGAGCATATTTATGCTACTTTGTTAACTTGTTTCCTTGCATTTTCCTAGTTAGTTACTACTTATTATAGTGTTTAAAGTCATTTTTGTCACACCCCAATCCCGACATAAGTCTAGGATCGACACATGGCGTCCTCAAATACCCGTATCTCAACCTAACCCGCCTCTGGAACATGGCAAAACACAACTCAAGAATCGAATCGCATAGTTTATGGCTGCATCTAACCTCCTCGTTAGACTGCCTACGTACCCTAAACAAGGATCAAGCCATTCGTAGTTCATCATTCATTACACATTGACGTTTAACACAATACGCTCAAATAAAAAAGCATAGCATTCCTCAATCAATTATTAGAACCTAACAAGCATGAATTACTAGATTCAAGGTTACATAACAAACCCACATGACATTCAAGGTTTCCATTCCATCCATCATATAAATCACTATGTTTTCAACGTGATACCTCTATCCATAGCATGTAACTTAACCAATAACCAACGAAGCACATTATTATTCTCAAACCACATTGATCACTAAAATAATCATAATAATACAATCATATCCAACGTCATTCCACAGTCCCGTCAATTAATCCATTCATGAATCAAGGATGCATGATCTTAGTATTTAACTACGTTAATCAATCAATACGATAACATATCATTTCATGTATTTAGTTAAAGAACTCTATATAATTTCCCTACTTGGATTATGAGTAACAACATGGCAAATCTAATTTAGATTTACAAGGTCTATGGATAATTCCCATTCACTCGAATCTTGGATTCTAGACTAACCCTTAGGAATGTGCATGAGTAAGGATTCCGGACCACTCAACGGAATCCAACCACAGCGGGTTCCGGATTACTCAACGGAACCAAAATATCAAGTATAGCATCATGCTTTATGAAATCATAATCAAGTCGCAGAAAACTTCAAAGGAGTCACCCAGACATCCAACGGCTTCTCTAATTCAAACCACAAGATTCTCAAAAACCATCGTTCGTATGTACATTAAAAACTAGGGCTAGGGGGACACAGTTCGGCCGAAGCCTACATAAGTAACCAAACAAGAAGTGGCCCCCCAATGTGGATTAACCAAGCAGAGCCACCCCTAGGAAAGTAACCAAGTAGGCAGTGACCCCCCAATGCGGATTAACCAAACAGAGTCACTCCTACAGCTGTTAGGAAGTGATCACCCAATGCGGATTAACCAAGCATGATCTCTCCTAACCATACATGGCCATAAGGATCGTCTAACGCGGATTAACCAAGCACGATCCAAATATAGTATGGTCCCCCAATGCGGATTAACCAAGCAGGACCACTAATGACCCCCCAATGCGGATTAAGCAAGCAGGGTCAAGATAATCAAGTAGGTAGTGACCCCCCAATGCGAATTAACCAAGCAGAGTCACACCTACAGAACTGTTAGGCAGTGATCACCCAATACGGATTAACCAAGCATAATCACCCCTAATTATAAATGGCCATGAGGATCGCCCAACGCGGATTAACCAAGCGCGATCCATATATAGTATGGTCCCCCAATGCGGATTAACCAAGCAGGACCACTAGTGACCCCCCAATGCGGATTAACCAAGCAAGGTCAAGTCCACTACTAGCCCTCAATTTACAAAACATTTCAATCTGCAATTCGAATCACTTTCCCACAAATATTACCCATCCATGAATCAAATCACATTTAATATAATTAGATCGATGGCTAATTATAAGGGAATCACATTTTAACAGAAACACACCAAGTCATGTCCGCACAGGATAACAATTACGAAAACAAGGTAATCACCAATATCACATATATTATAGTCACTCACCATTTTCATACTAGTAACCATACATATCTAACCACATTTCATTAACGTTTCCAAGCTACAGTTGATTCACAATTTATAAACATAGATCGATACTTAAAATAAAAATAACCATTCAATAGAAAGCACATTTAATAAACAAGTATAACTCAATATGATGCCACTCATACATATATCGACACACTTCAACTAGGAACGACATGTCAATGAAATGAGCCACCTAAGTTCTATCAAGCCTCAACAACAAACTAGAGATAAACGACACTCTAGAGTAGAGCACGTTGACTAGAACGTCAACCGTCAATAAGGTAGGTCCATTAAGGTCAACAACCTAAGGCTATTCAATCCGGAAGATCCGCTCATCGCATTTCCAATCTGTAAGTTCTCAAAGGTCCAACAACTGATAATTAGGGTGTTCACAAAATTGAACGATGGTCCAACAATCGGATTGTCATCAATTATACAAACAAGTGGCGGTCCAATTTGATCAGCACACCAAACAATTGAATTTCGAGAAACCGAGCTAGACATAAGTTCATAGGGTCACTAGAAGGTATTTGGTACTTAGACAATACTTGTGGACGGTCCCACGCACCGCCACACGCAGGGTATTCAAGGTGGAGGGTTTAGAAACCCCAAATTTTCAACATCAACTAAATAATCTCAAATTTACGTGGTAGCTAGATCTCAATAAGGGAAACACTTTTCACAATTAGGCCGACAACAAATTCTAACCGGAAACGGCCCAAATTCACCGGAGAAAACCGAATTTCTAGGGTTCTAAACACCCAACTCTAAAATGAATACGAAAGCACAAACTAAGCATACCAACTTGAATATTATGAAGAGTAGATGAAGTTTCATACCTCACTTGAAGGAAATGATTGCCGGAATCGCCGGAAAAATGACAAAACCGCCGGAAAACCCACGGAACTTTGCTGCCTCGAACTGGAAAAATGAATAAGAAAATGGAAAATCTAACACTACAGAGTTGTAGGGCTCGTCAAGAGCTTTCTATGGACACCAAGATCACCCAAAACGGAGATCGGATGAAGGAGATACAAGCGGATCAAGTTTGTGGGTTAAAGGGGTCGAAAACGCCCCAAAACGGGTCAAAAATCAGACCCCCTTCTTTGTTTTTTCCTAAAAACTCCCCCTTTCTAAATGGTCCCTCCCCCTTTATTAAGCTCACTTAACCTTTAACCCACATGTGGGAATTACATAGTTCCCACAATCTATAGTTCACAACTTCAAACATCCGTAACTATACCGTTATAACTCGGACTCGCAAATGGCTTTCGCCTATGCGCTCGTGGCTTCGAGACCTATTCGAAAACATTACTTGTGACCTCAAAAGGTCCACGAATTTTTAAATAATTATTTTCCAAACTTCACTCTTCATAACTAGTTTAATTAAAATCTAAATCCAAACAATTTCAAATAAATTCTCGAGAAATAATATTAAATCTCAATAGTACGAATACGTAGATTATAACAGTGAAATCCGGGAATAGGATTTCACAATTTTTGTGCAATTTCAGGTTTATATGGCAGAGTATGCAAAAAGAGGCAATTTGAAGTGTTTTGGAGCATTTTTGGGCCAAGAGTGGATAGCTTATGATTCAAGCAAGTTGGATGGACGAATTTGAAGCTCAAGAGTGGATAGCTTATGATTCAAGCAAGAGTGGATAGCTAGGAATGTGTTTCAAAGTTGAAGAAATCAAATCCAAGTCAAAGAAGATAAGGAATCAGCTCAAAACAAGGAACATTATCCAAAACCTTATCCGTTCCTAGTTTGTCTCAACATTATCCAAGCACATTCCTGAAAACATGCCTTGTGTTTTATGTCTTGTTCCTTTTAGAATATGACACAACATGTTCTTTCTAGAAGACCCTATAAACCAGGCGCCTATTGTCCTTCTAGAACCCATATCTTTGTGCCGCACCTTATCCCTTGTTTCCCTTGGTTTTCTGACTTTTAGATGCCATTTTCCTTGTTGGAGTGGATTGTTAAACCCTTTTCCTTCTCAGATTGGAGTCCAAATCCCTTTTCTAAAAACCCTAGCCATGCCTAGCCATTTTCCTTGTGGATTTGGGTTGTGCAAATCCTTTTCAGAAATTAATTGGGCCATAATCCTTTTTCCTAATGGATTTACACATCCTGCCGCAGCTAGGGCCCTAATCCTTTGCTTATGCTAAGTCCAAGCCCTAATTTGATTACCCTAGGGTTTGTGGTGCCTATATATACAAATTTAGAGGGATGCCGCAGGTTTCACCACCCCCTATACACATCACAGCAATCCATTTACATCTACTCATCCCTTCTGCCACAGCCTTTGGAGAGGAGAGAAGGACTTGTGCCGTGGCTTCCATTGGAGATGAAAGGTTGTGCCACAGCCTATCTGCAACCATTGGAGTTCTTAGAGTTCTTTATTCTCTCGTTTCTGTTTCCATGTTTATTTTACTTTGCTTTTCAATTACTATGAACATGTGGAACTAATTTCATTTTAGTTAGAGGTGAATTCAAAGCCATGGACATATGTTTAATATGAATTGATTACCTTCAGTTATTGTTGCGTAAAACATGAATGTGATTTACTTTTCTGCGTTAGTGAGAACTTGTTCTTGTGTGTTGATTAAGGATGCATACTTAGTTTGCATGCATGGATTTGATGCTAGGATATAAGGGAATTTCACCTAATCGTTATGAACTTATATTCGCAAGTAGTAAAAGTCATTAGTCACGATTGTGTTAAGTAAATCCAAGGCAGAATTATCATGCAGTTCATAGTTATGAATGCCTTGTCAATGTTTATGATTTCCATGGAACTTAATGATCTTTGATATGTGTCTCTATCATGCGTATTCCATAGTTAGGGAACTTGATAAGAATAATTTGGTTGTGATGCGTTATCCATTCAATTCAATGAACTTAGGGAAATCTGAGAATTGATTAGTGCAATACAATTAATTCGAAGCATTGTCATTCATGGTTTATTGAAAGAATAACTGGAAATCAATTCGTATGCATACGTTCATGTGTGGAGAAGAACCCTCTAACTAGCTTTTCACCCTTGAATTCACCTTCATCTTGTTTTAATTTACTTTGTTTGCTGTAATCTTCTTAGTTTGGTTAAATTCGTCTAAAAACCCCCTCAGTTTTTATTTGTGTTTTAGTTTAGTTAATTTCATTCAAATCTATCCCCATCTAGTATTTAGTGTCAAGTTAGGTTAGAATTCGTCCAAATGCTTCCTTAGACTCTGTTCTGAGTCTATTTAACCTAGTTTAGTTGTTTTGAGTCAATTTGGTCAGTTTTGAGTTGTCTAGAGTCTAGTTTAGTGTTTTAGAGTTCAAATTGTGTAGATTTGCATCCCTTCTAATCCCCGGCCTAAAACGATCCCTACTTTCATAAACTACGTCGATAGGGTTTTAATTTGAGTGTCAAGTAATTTTGACATCAAATTTGGGAGCCGTTGCTGGGGATTAGCAAACTTGCTAATCTCCCTAGTTTCTGCCGTGTGTTTTAGTTTGTTTTTGTTTTTGTTTTGCTTTGTTTTCTGAGTTTGTTTTGTTTTCTTTGTTTTAGGTAATAGTGTATGACTCGAAGTTCTTAACCTGTTCACGCATATATCTTGGATTTTAACGACGATTTTGAACGAGATTTGAGAAGGAAGAGAAAGCACCCAGAACCTGATTTACTTAGTTCTAGTTCTAATTCCGAATCTGAAGTTGAAATTGAAAAGGATTCGGAAGAGGAGCAAGGCATGGCTACAGATAATCGAACGATCAAAGAACCTTCAGTCTCGGGATTGGACAATGCAACCCCTTTATGCATTCAATATCCTAGGGCAGCCGAGGGCAAGATTGCTGAATTCGAATTGAAGTCTAGCTTGTTGCACCACATTTCCAAAATCCATGGGCTGTCCATGGAAGATCCAAACAAGCACCTGAAGGAATTTGAAGTGGTTTGTTCAAGCATGACCCCTGTCAATGTCGATGGAAGCATAATGAAGATGAAATCCTTTCCATTCTCTCTTTTGAGAAAGGCTAAGGATTGGCTCTATGAACTAACACCTGGAACCGTTACTTCTTGGGAAAGCATGAAGTGCGCATTCTTAGAGAAGTTTTTCCCAACTTCAAGAGTCATTCTCTTGAGGAAAAGGATTAGTGGCATTCAACAAAACCAAGGAGAATCGTTTCCAACATATTATGAGCGTTTCAAGGTGCTAGTTGCATCTTGTCCACAACACCAAATGAAAGAAGAGCTTCTCCTTCAATATTTCTATGAATGACTTCTTCCAATTGAGAGATAAATGCTCGATGCTTCAGCGAGAGGAGCTTTGGTTGACAAAACTCCAGTGGTTGCCAAGACTCTAATTGCAAATCGATCCTTGAATGCTGAATGCACAACAATATGAAGGAGTTGGACAGAGAGAAGGGCCACGGTAACAACATGTGAATGAGGTAAGTGCAATTTCAGAATTTCAATCTCAAATGGCTAATCTCACTCTTCTTTTGTCACAGGTTGTTGATGGAACCAAAGTGCAAGGTGCGGCAGTTTATGGAGTGTGTTCTATGCAGGGACATCTCAACGATCAATGCCCTCATTTGATTGAGAGTGGAGGGTGGGAAACTGCCCATGCCGTGGGATTTCAAGGCCAAAACTGGCAAAGGAATGACCCATACTCAAACACATACAATTCAGGATGGAGAGATCATCCAAACTTCAAGTGGATGGACTATCAACAAGCACAGCAACAAGGCGGATTTAGACAGCCCCCTGGGATGTTTCCAAGGCCATATGCACCCACACAACCTCAACCACTTTTGGCCCAAACCAATTCAGGTTCATCGTTAGATAATGATGAAATTCTTCAAGTACTAACCTCTTTGACGCAGGAAGTGCAAAGCATAAAAAATCAAGCTAAAGAGGTGGACGAATTGAAGAAACAAATGGGGCAAATGGCGGAATTCATGGGCCAATTCAAAGAACAAGGCAGATTGCCTAGTTCAACCGTTGTTAATCCTAAATGAGGATTTGAAACCGCCAAATCAATCATGTTGAAAAGTGGTAAGCAGGTTGGAACTGATCCAAAACCATCCAAATCAAGTCAAGAAGAGGACAAGAAACTGAAAATTGAGGAAGAACATGCCAAACTCACGGCAAGGGATGCACAACCATTGCCGCAGCCACTTCCCACTTCTAAACCGTCCCCAACCATCAAGGTAAGTCCAAATTCGAATTCTTCTAGTTCTATTCCACTAATTGTACCCTTTCCTGGCAGGTTTAGGCAATCAAAGAAAGAAGATGCTGAAAATGACATTCTAGAGACATTCCGGAAAGTTCAAGTCAATATCCCACTCCTTGATGCAATAAAGCAAGTCCCAAGGTATGCTAAGTTTTTGACAGAGCTTTGTACAACAAGGAGAAGGATTTCGAACAAAGAAGTGGTTCAAGTAAGTGAGAATGTTTCTGCGGTGTTACAAAGGAAATTACCCCTTAAATGCAAAGATTCAGGTAGTTTTACAATTCCTTGCGTTATTGGGAATACTAAATTTGAACATGCTATGTTAGACTTAGGAGCTTCAATTAATGTCATGCCATACTCTATTTATGCATCTATAAACTTAGGCGAGCTTAAAAACGATGGTGTTATAATTCAATTAGCCGATCGTTCTAATGCATATCCAAAAGGAGTTTTGGAAGATGTTTTGGTGCAGGTTGGCAATTTGATCTTTCCAGCGGACTTTTACGTGCTTAACATGGAGGATTCACCCTATTCTACCCCATTGCCAATCCTCATTGGGAGACCTTTCATGAAAACAGCCCACACCAAGATCGATGTGTTCAAAGGGACTTTAACAATGGAATTTGATGGGGAAGTTATTGATTTCAATCTTTCTGAAACTATCAAATTTCCTAAAGAAGATCATTCTTGTTTTTCTATTGATATATTTGATGATTTGGCGCAGGATTATCTTGATTCCTTGGAGAGGGATCCCCTTGAAACAACAATTGCACAAGGAATTGGGCAAAAACCCAATGTTGCCGTGCCTAGAAGTGAAGAAGAGGCCGAGATGGTTGCTGCCCTTGAGTCACTGCCTCAACACTGTGGTAAGCCTTCAAAACCAATTTCAATTCCCGTTTCTACTAATAAGTTGCTACCCTAAGTGATTCAGGCATCCGTACTTGAGCTTAAACCATTGTCGGATCATTTAAAGTACGTCTTTTTGGGAGATAACGAGACGTTGCCCGTCATTGTCTCCTCATCACTCATGGTAATGGAAGAGGAAAAGTTGATTCGGGTGTTGAAAAAGCACAAAACAGCCATTGGATGGACCTTGGCCGACATTAAGGGAATTAGCTCTACAACATGCATGCATCGTATACTTCATGAGGAGGGGGCTAAACCAACTCGAGAGGCTCAACGCCGACTCAACCCTCCAATGATGGAAGTTGTGAAGAAGGAGATTATCAAGCTTCTTGATTGTGGAGTGATTTATCCAATCTCGGATAGTCGTTGGGTTTCACCGGTTCAATGTGTTCTAAAGAAATCTGGGGTCACTGTGGTGAAGAATGCAGAAAATGAACTTGTGCCCACACGTGTCCAAACAGGTTGGAGAGTGTGCATCGACTATAGGAAGCTAAACGCCACCACGAGGAAGGACCACTTCCCTTTGCCGTTCATTGATCAAATGCTTGAAAGGTTAGCCGATCATTCTTTTTATTGTTTTCTTGATGGTTATTCTGGATATAATCAGATTGTCATAGCTCCGGATGACCAAGAAAAGACCAATTTCACGTGTCCCTTTGGTACCTTTGCCTATCGTCGCATGCCATTCGGTTTATGCAATGCACCTGCCACCTTTCAAAGATGCATGGTAAGTATTTTTTTTTCAGATTTTGTGGAGAAGATTATTGAGGTATTCGTGGATGATTTTAGTGTTTTTGGTGATTCGTTTGATGGGTGCTTAGATAATCTCACTTTGATTCTAGAACGTTGCATTGAAACTAACCTTGTTTTGAATTGGGAAAAATGTCACTTTATGGTCAAACAAGGCATAGTTTTAGGTCATATCATTTCAAAAAGGGGAATTGAGGTTGATAAATCTAAAATAGATCTTGTATGCTACTTACCCTCTCCTACTTTGGTTAGAGATATTCGTTCTTTTCTTGGACATGCAGGATTCTATAGGCGATTCATCAAGGATTTTTCAAAGATTTCCAACCCCTTTGCCGTCTCCTCCAGAAAGATGTGGCTTTTGTGTTTGATGAGGAATGTGAAAAGGCATTCAAACACCTTAAAGAGATGCTAACTTCGGCCCCTATCATAGTTCCACCAGATTAGAGCCTTCCTTTTGAGCTTATGTGTGATGCTTCCGATTATGCATTAGAAACCGTTTTGGGACAAAGAAAGGACAAGAAACCACATGTCATCTATTATGCATCCCAGACCTTGAATGATGCTCAATTGAACTACTCCAGCACTGAAAAAGAACTTCTTGCTGTTGTGTTTGCTTTAGATAAGTTTCGTTCTTATTTACTTGGTACTAAATTTATTATTTACACTGACCATGCAGCTTTGAAGTATTTGTTCACCAAGAAAGAGGCCAAACCAAGACTCATTCGCTGGATGCTTCTTCTCCAAGAGTTCGATATCGAAATCCGGGATAAGAAAGGGAGTGAAAACGTGGTGGCTGACCACTTGAGTCGTATGGTGCATGAGGAGGATGCTGTGCCTATCCAAGAGACATTCCCAGATGAGCAGCTGCTGTCCATCAAGGTAAGTGAGCCATGGTATGCTGATTTAGGGAATTATTTGGTGTTTAAACACGTTCCAAGTGAGCTGAACAAGCACCAACGTGATAAACTTCAAAAGGATGCACATTTTTATGTTTGGGATGACCCATACTTGTGGAAATATTACCCTGGTCAGATTCTTCGGAGGTGTGTGCATGATTCTGAGTTTAATTCGATTTTAACTTTCTGTCACACTTATGCATGTGGAGGTCACTTTGGCACTCAAAGAACATCACATAAAGTTTTAGAATGTGGATTTTATTGACCTACTATCTTTAGAGATGCTAGAACTTTTTGTATGACTTGTGATCATTGTCAAAGAACAGGTAATATAAGTGCAAGAAACCAAATGCCACAGCATCCTATCTATTATGTCAAAATCTTTGATGTTTGGGGTATTGATTTCATGGGTCTCTTTCTTTCTTCACATGGTTTCCTTTATATTTTGCTTGCTGTGGATTATGTGTCGAAATGGGTGGAAGCAAAAGCCACACGTACTAATGATTCTAAAGTGGTTGCAGATTTCGTTAAAACTAACATATTTGCAAGGTTTGGAATGCCAAGAGTACTAATTAGTGATGGGGGGTCCCCATTTTTTTCAATCGAACCATTGAGGCGCTGCTCAAGAAATACAATGTCACGCATAAGGTTTCAACACCTTATCATCCTCAAACAAGTGGGCAAGCCGAGGTTTCTAATAGGGAAATCAAGCAGATTTTGGAAAAGACAGTTGGACCAACTCGGAAGGATTGGAGCTTGCGTTTGAATGATGCATTGTGGGTGTATCATACCACCTACAAAACACCAATTCGGATGTCCCCATTTTGGCTCATCTATGGGAAACCATGTCACCTTCCCGTTGAGTTAGAGCATCGTGCACATTAGGCTGTTAAGACATTCAATATAGACATTGATGCCGCTGGAATTCATAGGAAGCTTCAATTGAATGAGCTCGAAGAGATAAGGAATGAAGCTTATGAGAACGCTCACATTTACAAGGGGAAAACAAAGGCTGCCCATGACAAGATGATTTGTAGCAAAACGTTCTCTGTGGGGCAGAAAGTGTTACTTTTCAATTCTCGCCTTCTGTTGTTTTCGGGTAAGTTACGTTCTAAGTGGATTGGTCCTTTTGTTGTTACTAAGGTTTTTTCTCATGGTTCAGTCCAAATTCAAAGTTTGAAGACGGGACACGAATTTAAAGTGAATGGACATCGTTTGAAGCCATATTATGAGACTTTTGAGGAGCATGTCGTGAAGGATGTACCCCTCCATGCCGTTGGCCCTATTGCAACATAAATGGAGGTACCGTCCGGCTGGAAGACGTTAAAGCAAGCACTTCTTGGGAGGCAACCCATGTGTTCAAACGAGAAAACGATGGAATTCTAGCTCTAAAACCAGATTTGCGTTCCTCCACCCTACTCTTTCTTGCTTTTACTTTGCTATTACTGTTATGTTTGTTAGTTGTGTTATTTGCTTGCTTTTGTGTGAGTCTATGTTTGAAACATTGAGGACAATGTTTGGTTTAAGTGTTGGGGGGGGGGAGGTAAACAAGTGTTTTCATTGATATTTTCGTGGGATTTTATCACCTATCACTTCTAATGTTGTTACTCACTGTTTTTAAGTGTTTTTAGTGTGTTTTGATGTGTTTTAGTGTCATATAACAAAAAAAGAAAGAAAAAATCGAAAAAGTTTTGAAAAATACCAAAAAGAGTCGTTTTTGAGTCGTTTTTGTGTGTTTGTGTCTTAGGGTACCTTCCAACACAATGATGAGGATTTGGTTTTTAATTGCATGACTGTTAAAGAAAGTTACAAACATGGATGTAAGTTTGATATGCTCTTTGGTTTATGCTTAGTTGTAGTTATAATTTACGAATTCACATGTAATCACAAAAGAAAAAAAATCATTTTTTGTAACATGCTTGAAGGAAGAAACTCAAATTAACGCTACAACCCTAAGAGACTTGAGCCTAAAACGTTCTTTGGAGATTTATCAATCTGTGATTTGTTGTTTTCTAAAGTCGTTGCATGATCTCATTATTCTTTGCTTGGTTACTACTTAGAATGCGTTTCATCACTTTAGATCCAAATACTAGAACTCATGTCCGTTTCATTCAAACCATCAAATTGATTAGCATAACAAATAACAAGATGAAGTTTAGTTAAACTAGAGCCAAACAGCCGCACCCCTTTCTCATTTGTTTTGTAGGTTTAACCATTTTGAGCCGTGTTTAGCCTATGTTCTTTGTTAGCCACATTAACCTTACCTAGCCTAGAATAGGACTATCCATACCCTTGTTCTTAAAAGAATAGTAAAGCATAACTTAGAGGGATTCCTTTTGATCTACAAATTGCAGAAAAACAAGTGTGGGGGAAGTTGTACGTTTTTGTGTGCCAAAATAAACAAGGAGGGCACGGGTAGAAAAAGAAAAAGAAAAAGAAAAAAAAAAGAAGAAAAACGTGAAAAGAAAGAAAAAAAAGTTTCAAAATAAGTGAGAAAGAACTCATAAGTGTTGGTTGTTGAAGAAAGGGTCCAAAAAAAAGTTGAATTCGACCCTAGGAGTTGCATGAATCCTCATTTGTGTTTAAAGTTGATTTCTGCATTTAAAAAGGGAATTCTAAGTGTTGATTTCATTGCTTTGTTTACTATTGCTTTAAGAACATTTGTCTTTCCTTACCTTTCTTTGTTAGCCAATACCCTTAGCCCCGTTACAACCCTTAGACTTCTATCTTGATTGTTATGTGTTTCAATATGTGGAGTTTGAGATTGGTATGAGCGTATGGTATCACTGGTTCTCGCGTCTAAGTAGTGGCATTCCATTCATGAGATCATATGTGCATTAATAATTCCAGAAAAGTGCCTTCTTTGTTATAAACATATGTGAGTGTTCGTTTTCATGTATACATCAATCTTCTCACATATACCTAGTGTAGGGTGTGTAGTCAGAAATTCTGTGTGAAAATAGAGTGTATATCTTGTGAGGAATTGAGGGATTCTCTAAGGCATGTTACTACATTCAAAATGTTGTTTTAATTGATTAATTGCGAGCTAGTAAGTGATGACTATGATTAAGTATGTGCTTGAGAGTAGGGATGGCTAAAATCTACGTGAGTAGTGATCTTTGGCATGTCATGTATCATTGGAAATCCCTAAGGCGAACGTTGGAAGGTTTAGGTTATGTTTTGTTTGTTTATTTTGCTCGAGGACTAGCAAAAGCTAAGTGTGGGGGAATTTGATAGGAGCATATTTATGCGACTTTGTTAACTTGTTTCCTTGCATTTTCCTAGTTAGTTACTACTTATTATAGTGTTTAATGTCATTTTCGTGCAATTTCAGGTTTATATGGCAGAGTATGCAAAAAGAGGCAATTTGAAGTGTTTTGGAGCATTTTTGGGCCAATAGTGGATAGCTTATGATTCAAGCAAGTTGGATGGACGAATTTGAAGGTCAAATGAGGCTAGGAATCTGTTTCAAAGTTGAAGAAATCAAATCCAAGTCAAAGAAGATAAGGAATCAGCTCAAAACAAGGAACATTATCCAAAACCTTATCCGTTCCTAGTTTGTCTCAACATTATCCAAACATGTTCCTGAAAACATGCCTTGTGTTTTATGTCTTGTTCTTTCTAGAAAATGACACAACACGTTCTTTCTAGAAGACCCTATAAACCTGGCGCCTATTGTCCTTCTAGAACCTCTATCTTTGTGCCGCACCTTATCCCTTGTTTCCCTTGGTTTTCTGACTTCTAGAAGCCCTTTTCCTTGTTGGAGTGGATTGTTAAACCCTTTTCCTTCTCAGATTGGAGTCCAAATCCCTTTTCTAAAAACCCTAGCCATGCCTAGCCATTTTCCTTGTGGATTTGGGTTGTGCAAATCCTTTTCAGAAATTAATTGGGCCATAATCCTTTTTCCTAATGGATTTACACATCCTGCTGCACCTAGGGCCCTAATCCTTTGCTTATGCTAAGTCCAAGCCCTAATCTGATTACCCCAGGGTTTGTGGTGCCTATATATACAAATTTAGAGGGATGCCGCAGGTTTCACCACCCCTTATACACATCACAATTCATTCTACATCACAGCAATCCATCTACATCCACTCATCCCCTTTGCCGCAGCCTTTGGAGAGAAGAGAAGGACTTGTGCCGTGGCTTCCATTGGAGAGGAAGGGTTGTGCCGCAACCTACCTGCAACCATTGGATTTCTTAGAGTTCTTTCTTCTCTCGTTTCTATTTCCATGTTTATTTTACTTTGCTTTTCAATTACTATGAACATGTGGAACTAATTTTGTTTTAGTTAGAGGTGAATTCAAAGCCATGGACATATGTTTAATATGAATTGATTACCTTCAGTTATTGCTGCATAAAACATGAATGTGATTTACTTTTCTGCGTTAGTGAGAACTTGTTCTTGTGTGTTGAGTAAGGATGCATACTTAGTTTGCATGCATGGATTTGATGCTAGGATATAAGGGAATTTCACCTAATCGTTATGAACTTATATTCGCAAGTAGTAAAAGTCGTTAGTCGCAATTGTGTTAAGTAAATCCAAGGCAGAATTATCATGCAGTTCATAGTTATGAATGCCTTGTCAATGTTTATGATTTCCATGGAACTTAATGATCTTTGATATATGTCTCTATCATGCGTATTCCATAGTTAGGGAACTTGATAAGAATAATTTGGTTGTGATGCGTTATCCATTCAATTCAATAAACTTAGGGAAATCTGAGAATTGATTAGTGCAATACAATTAATTCGAAGCATTGTCATTCATGGTTTATCGAAAGAATAACTGGAAATCAATTCGTATGCATACGTTCATGTGTGGAGAAGAACCCTCTAACTAGCTTTTCACCCTTGAATTCACCTTCATCTCGTTTTAATTTACTTTGTTTGCTGTAATCTTCTTAGTTTTGTTAAATTCGTCTAAAAACCCCCTCAGTTCTTATTTGTGTTTTAGTTTAGTTAATTTCATTCAAATCTGTCCCCATCTAGTATTTAGTGTCAAGTTAGGTTAGAATTCGTCCAAATACTTCCTTAGAGTCTGTTCTGAGTCTATTTAACCTAGTTTAGTTGTTTTGAGTCAATTTGGTCAGTTTTGAGTTGTCTAGAGTCTAGTTTAGTGTTTTAGAGTTTAAATTGTGTAGATTAGCATCCCTTCTAATCCCCGGCCTAAAACGATCCCTACTTTCATATACTACGTCGATAGGGTTTTAATTTGAGTGTCAAGTAATTTTCACAGCAACAATATAATTCGAAACTCCAAAGGATCAAACCATTGAAAGACAAGCGAGGAGAACTAGCCAAACTTGGCTAACTCGGAATCAAGCACACAACTCTAAGGCCATTCTAAAGAAGTTATTCTAGAATGATCCACTCGTGGTACATTGGTAACTACCCATCTTCGAAGTGGAGCGTACTCTCAGAAGCAGTTAGGGGCAATTGGGGACCATGATTAGTGGTAAGAAGGACCGGAATACTCGAAGTCCAATGAGCATAGTCTGGCAAGCTAGGCTTAGGGCTATTAAAGAGATTACTTGTCTCCCAATTAAGAAAACCCTAATTAAAGTCAAACTAGGATATTTTAGGCATTAGGCAACATAATCAAGATTCTAAGAGAACTGGGTATCTTATCATAGATTTCCTCCTAGATAGTCTCCCGATTTGAAGAAGATTACCTTCCTTACAAAGACTTTCAAGATCCTTATAAATACATAAGCATAGGTATTTATAGGAGACACATCTATCTCTCTCTGAGACTTGTATATACATATTCTCTCTATGCCTAACATAGGCCCTTGACACCGCCGCCGTCTACTCGTAGACATGTTCATGGAGAACTCATCTTCTTAACGCCCGTCATAGGCTATTCGTCAAGGATGGTTCACACCATTCTTCCTTAGAACTACACCCGTGGTTTGGTTATCCTTCCAAGAGATATGTAGGTAGTCTTATTGGGAATTAACCACACCCCTAATTAACCTCATTCTCCACTCACCAGAGATTAGGGGCAATCCCGATGAGTTTGGCCTTCATCCGCAAATGTGAGCAGATTGGTTCCAACATTGAGCTTCGCGCCCAGTGACACGCATTAAATCTATCTTCTCTAGTTGGTTCACCTAACCGTCACTTAGAAACCACCTCCCGAAACTGCAAATTGTTGATCTATACGACCAAACACTGAGATGGCTCTGCGAAATGAGAACTTTCACTCTGGAATGCAAGCTATGCTAACAATAGGAAGTCCGACGATTAAAAGTCAGGCCACTCAGAATAAAAAATGGCTCCCTCTCCGAGGACATGGGAGTCCCATATGACTCTTCTCACTCCATAGAAGGTGACATGGTCTTAGTAACTACATCATTGAGGCACTCCGTGGGCATAGTTGGGGGCAATTGTGGGAACCCAGTTTGCACCTTCCTGGAGCAGTGAGTATTCGAACCCACTCCGAGGCTCCGACCTAGAGTGAACTCGGCAACTAATCAATTTACCAGCTAAGGGTGCAACACCTTTGGTGGTTCCCAATACAATCTCACATGCCCACTTAGGACAAAGTGGGTTTCGAAGGCACTTTGCGCCAGGTTCAGTCACACTCCCCTTTTTGGCGCCAATTGCCCCGTTGCATCCAGACTCTTTGACCTCTGCCACATGGAAGCTCAGGCAAAGCAAATCACATGGGCAACGTCATAGGTGATGCACAATAAGGCAGACGAGGCTGACCTCAGGCGGCTATGTCAGACAGCAGAGACCTTTGATGGCTGAGAGGTAAGCTCCCCCTTTCGCACAGTCTCTCGATGATACCACCGGTCCCCAAGACGGCTCCTTCATCATATATAAATAGGCATCCCGACTCCTCACAAAAGGTTAGACAATATAAACTCAGCTTATACACTAACTACCCATTTTCCCACCTAAATCTATACATGACTTGATCATCGGAGTACCTATGTCGGGAACCACCCTCCCCAATGCTTGGCTTCATGATCCTTTGTTTATCTTTGTGTTTGCAGATTCGATCATCCCACCTTGCGCAGAATCAAGACCTAGGCAATATTACCTTGGTTAAGTAAACTATTCCAAGCATGCAAATGACTTGTAGTTTAGTTGGTTAAGAGTCTTCACCATTGCATCTAAGGTCTTCTGTTCGAATTCCCCTCCTTGTAGTTTAATATAGATATCTTGTCGTTTAATATAGAACATTAGTGTGCCGGGTCGTGTTTGGAAAAATATCACCTTGCTAAGAGTCGTGAGACCCAACCAACACATGAGACGTAAAAAAATGAGTGCAACATGGTCAAACCCAATCAACATGTGAAATATGGGAGGATGGGTCTCACTTGATGAAACCCAGTCAATCTGTGAAATGTAGGAGAGATTATTTTAACTTGGTCAAACCTATCAACAATTGAGACTTACAAGAATAGATGGGTTTCCCTTAGCCTCACCCACCTTAGACATCTCAATTAAAGGATTCAAGTGGAGTTTTGATGGATTTTAATGGATTCATAAAATCAGGAAAAATAATAAAAATGAAACAATTATCAAACTGTCGATTAGTTTCTAATAGGATTAAATATATGCACACATTGAGAATCATGACAAGTCTAATCAAATACATTGAAAGAGACTCGTAATCCTTTTTTTTTAGAAAATGTACGATAGTCGTTATCAAAAGGAGTACGTATAATCAATGAGGATAAGGTGCATACAATAAGCCTAGATAAATACCTTACCATTTAAGTAAAGCACATAATCACCACTCAATACTATGGTCTAATGGTATTCATCTTCACTTGAATGTGAGAGGTCTTAAGTTCGAATCTTGTGAATGGCTAATTCGAGCCGAACTCCCCCTACTCTTAATGTAAAAACATCGATGTACTAAAAAAAAATAAAAATAAAAAGTAAAGCACATAATCTGATAACACCATATGCCTAATTTTCTTTCAATCAAAATAATCATTATAGTAAAACCGCAGTGTTTCCATACTACAAATATTATGTATATTTGACCCAATCAATAGTAGTTCACCAACTGAATAAAATGAACCACAATCACTTTACTGTGATTTCAATTTTCAATACTCTAATGAAAGGAACAAGTAAATAAAAAATTAACTTGGCGAAAGGATTATCGATCTACATGCTAAAGAATTTTCAATTTTCCATGGGCAACTGAAGTCTTTGCATGCTCCAAGCTACACAACGCTTTTTGAGTTCCGCTCAACCCAGAACATGATGGACTGCCTCCTAATGTGACAGCAAAGTAAAGGTAAATGGTGCAGAGGAATGTCAGGAGTGCTAGGGCTGTTAAGAGGAAGCGGTGTCTCTGAAAGAGCGTCGACCAGCTACCCAACTCATTTTGTGAGAATTGCTTTCTAAATGATGCTGACTTCCGAACAGGAGAAGACAAAATGGTGTCAAGAACCATTGTATAATATGTACTGACCTTCTTCAGACAACCTGAAATTTGCACAAACGTGTGTTCAAGATGACAGCTAAATCAATTGCTACTGCTAACAATACACTGAATTGACAATGGCCACAAAAGACGTCACATGCAGAGATCAAGGACAGTTAAACAAAGAGATCAAGAGGATATAGTTGAAGATACATGACCATACTAAAAGTATGACTGAGTTTAACAAATTTGTCTTTGGTTTTTTTTTTTTTTGAATAGAAAATTTGTCTTTGGTTATAATCAACAACAGTTGCATTCTGACTGGATACCATGAAAAAATATGAAGAAGATAATCATACAATTTACAAGTGAAATTCTCCAGCCATTTTTCAGATGAGAAATATGCCAACGAGAAGCATTTCCAACAAATGCAATTAATACCCTCAAACAAGTGAGGGTGTGAGAGAATTATGCTGTACATGATACTCTCCCATACTGTAAATAAATACAGAACAATTATGAATTTATCACGTGCCCTCTCCCATACTGTAAATACTTTACCTCCATTGAAGATGGACAGGTACAACTACTGAGAGTTCATTGAGAACCTAATGATAAAAATATTTCATACTACCCAGGTTGTTACTGCAATATTCCAGAACTTGACACTTCATCTTTGACAACCCAAAGGCAGTGCAGAAGAAGAACCATTATGAAGCAAGCAATTCTGATAGCATTAAAATAAACTTGCAATACAAAGACAATGTGTGCTTTCATTCACCAGAGATACATCATGATTAACAACAGCTGACCTCAATTTAATAACAGAAAACAAATACTTCCACCTTGAAGTTTAGAATGCGCTTCATATCTCAAAAGACAATAATATAATGAGAGGCGGACATGAACAGATGACTTTACAATGAAATATGCGTGAGCCTGGTTTTAGAAAGTTAGTCCTCATTTTCCATAAGATTAATAAGTCGAAAATCCCTCCCAATTACTCGTACTATGAAAGCTACCCCTAATAATCAAGAGCCATCAACTTTCTACTGGGCTAAAGCAGCCTAACCACGTCACTGAGGTTAACAAAAGATTTCCAGAAAGAAGCATTAAAACTAATACTAGATCAGATGGGTGACAGTGAATTAGAAGACAACAAAACAGCCTACTGGCTCAATAAAATAATAAATTCAGGTTTTCCTTGAACAGGAAAAATGCATGAGAACCATACTTGTTGAAAAGGAATTAGAAAGAAAGCAAACGTCTGTAGAAATGTCTTTGCATGCGTTTCAACCTATTGCAACGTGTAAGGAAACACAACACTTGCAAAACCATACTGACTTACATATCTACAAAAGGGAATCTTTGAAGGAAAATTGGATGTAGAAAATGACATAGGCTTGAAAATGAAAATCTTTCTCCAACTTTACTATATAAACACTCCAAAAATCGCAAAGTGCAACCAGTATATTATGAGACCAGAAACATTAAAAATGCAACACACTTACATCTACCAACTATAGAAATTCGGACCTCACAAGGGTCGACCGAAGAAGATAACTGCCGCCACGTAGGGGCACACAAATAAATATTCTCCTTTCATATCCACAAAGCTAAATACAGGAGAGTAAGCCCGCTTTCAAGCAAGATTCTGAAAATGATTACCTAATGACTGGATGTTTGAGGAACCAGTAAATCCAATGTATCTTTGCACACAGTGGCTTCTCTGAAATTTGCTTTAATTAATAGACTCGTGCTTCTTATGAAAATAAAAATAATAATAGTGACAAGCCAACATTGTTTATAAGTTAAACTTAACCAGAAAGCCAGGTTAGTTCCGCTTCAAATAAAATACGAATTCATAGCAGCTCCACGCAGTCAAGCGAATTGTCACAATCCAACCACATACATCACCCATCCCTTGACATCAATTCCAAATTAAATTAGCGAATCTGCGGGGTTTTGTGAGATCCCCATTCCCAACAGCAGCATTACCAGTGATCTGAAGGGCATTAATCTAATTCACCAACTCAAGAATTGACCTCCCACCGAATGTTATTATCTCAAAGGAGCTACATCCAGATCCTTTTTCGCTTTCACGTTCTTCTCACGATGCAATTACAACACCACCTCAGACGACAAAACCCCTTGACATTTACAATCACGAATCTCTAAATCAAACCCACAACCCCAAATCACGTCATTCTCACAAAACCCACATCCATAAAAACTCTAATTAAAGGAAAGACAACCATAAATTTAAAAAGAGGAAAATAGAAAAAAGCAAACCAAACAAAACCCAGGTAAGCAGGAGCTCAGATCCCAAGGAAATGAAAAGGAAAAGACGAGGGAGACTTACAGATGATTGGATCACAAATTTTCTTTTTCTTTTATTTTTGTTGCCGTTTCTGTTGGGTCTCCTGAGTCGTCGTCGTCGACTTCTCCCTTTTATTGTGCCAAGGGATCAGAAGAGATGAGAGAGAGAGTGGGCGTCGTCCCGACACAAACAGAAGGCGTTTTAGCGCCTTTTCTCCGCGCTCAAGGGCCGTTTTAATATCCTCGACAGGCCATCGCGCGCAGGCGTTAGTGCGTTTTCCTTCCTTTCATTGCTGTCGCTTTTGCTTACGGTGTTGCTATCACACGTCCTTTTTACCTCTTATATATTTTCTCATCATTTATGTTTATTAGTTTTCTTTAATTCATTCCAAAATTGAGAAAAATATGAAAATATGACACTCATCTGAAGAAGTGAAAAGATCCACGCAAAAGTTGCTAGCACTCCCTTTTTCTTTATTATATGCAATAACCGAAAAGGAGAATCAAACCTAAACCGTTATGATAGAGTAAATATTTTTAACCAATTGGAACTACAAACTCTTTGTTATCTCATTTCTTTGAATAAATGAAAGATATATTGAGTTATATGGACACTTTTTCCATTATAAGCACAAACTAAATAGAGAAACTGAACAAAGAACCTATTATGTAAAAGCAAATATTGTAATCACTTAAACTACCAGTCCTTTATTATATAATAGTATTGAAATATTGAAAAACAGAAGATTTTTTCTTTATGATGCCAAATTCTCATATAATAATTATGTCGTATTACTTTCATTCTAGTACTTATTTTTATGTACTTTTTGATAATTTTAATACAAAATATCTATTTGGTATAAATATATCGTTATATAAAAAATAAAAATAAAATTATAAAATTATTTTGAAGCACGAGTTATAGATTTTGCCGTTGTGCATAGGACTTTTGCTTTCAGTACAATGCGTCTCAATTTTAAACTCTACACTTCTTACAACTTATGGTGGTATTTCTTTTCATTTGTAAGTAAGAGGTATTGGGTTCGAATCTCGTGGATGACGAATTTGATATCAAATTAGGTTATTCATTGTGTGGTTTAGCCAAACTCTCCCACACTTCAGTAAAAATATATCGTTGTACTAAAAAAAAAAAAAAAAAAATTGGCTATCCTTGTTACAACTTATTAGATGGTTGTTATGGCCGGCAATGACATGCCCTTCTTCTCATACCTTTATCAGTGGCGAGGATGCTGTAAATTTGTCATTAACCAATTGGATTATAAAAGTTCTTTTCTTATACTTGTAGACAACGAAAGCTACTCAAGTTTAGGATAAATTTGAAAGTGGATTCCCAACTTTGATACTTCAACAACATTTGTTAATCTGGCCTTTAGCTTGTACTATTACGTGACAAAGTTGGGTATCCAAATAAATGGGGAGGTATCTAGCGATTGTTTTAAGTATAAATTAGACCCGGCAACGAGTCATTTTCTATCATATTTGTATTGTGTAGACTATAAACCCGTATTTTTAACAGGCCAACCGTGAAGCTAACTAGTGGAAAATCCCAACTTGAAGTCTTGGACTCCTATCGCTTGTTTGTAAGTGACTTATTAGCCAAAAAAAAAGTGGACTTTGAAACGCTTTTAAATTCAGGTGTGGAGTTACATAACAAAATGCATTTATATCTTGAATGTCGTAAAAGCTGTGTGAATACCTACATATTTTGATTAAAGATGAAATGTAAGAAATGACACACCCGAACCCGTACGTAGGGTGTGCTGGCCGTCACGTGAGCGTGACGTAAGCCATGTGCACTGTGCGGAAGCAGGATCAATTCAAAATACGAACCAATTAAAACCGAAACACTAGCCAAACTAGTGCACAAGGAGTGTGAGATTCAATATTACAGAGCATAGGGTCTACGTGCAGTCAAGCAAAGAACTGAATAGAAATAACACTCGAAGGTGGTCCTACATAGATGGGATTCTGTCAGAACGTCCGTTAAGCTCCTCGTATGCCACCAACGAACGCTACCTAATACCTGGAGGGGCGAAAAACATAAAACTGAGTGGGTCAGTAAAACAATTCTTTTCAAAACCTTTCCTTTCAAAAGTACTAGCCCCTCGCCGTAAAACCTGTATAATTTCCCAGAAATAAAGTATATACTCATATATATCTTTCTCAAAATCCGCTGCAAAACAAGTATGTATGAAAGTATGCATATGTCATGCCAAAGTATCAAATGAATGCCAAAGCATCTATGTGAATGTGATTGAATATTCATATCTCATCTCAGCCCTCGGCTGTACATAGCTCATATCGTACTCAACAACTCATATATCTCATAATCATCATATCAAATCATATATATATATCCTGCACACATATCAATACCACCTCTAATGGTCTGCACAACATCACTGATAATAAACTAATATGCTCTAGTGCTACAATCACGTGAAGACTGAGCGATAAATCGTGGGTCACCTACGAGTCGAACCCACCTATAATGGCCTATTCGACAGGACTGAGCACCTAACTTGGATCCAAGGCGAGCATGCGGTGCGGGAGGTGAACAACACGTGAAAGACTGAGCCCTTCTCTGGGCGTGAGCACTAATATCAGTGTGCAGGTCTATGAGCTCTAATCATATCACATCACATCACATTACATTTCAACATTCGTTCACAACAACTAGCATATAAACTTACCTGCCACTCACCTGTGCGTCCTCAGCACCGACAGTAATATAAACAATCAATAATGCATAATTAAACATATAGATACTTTGCATGGCATTTCATATCACATTCATAACACATTTCATTTAAACTGATTTTCTGGGCAAAATTCATTTATATAGGTATATACGGAAAACAAAACTGCCCACTCACTGGTATGTAGACGGGTCGTAACCTCCGTGCCTAGCCTGGCTACGCTCATCCTCAGGATAGGTCTCGCCTATATGAGAAGTAACTGAATTAACGTTAATTTACGCACATAAACGAAACCTTTGGAATAACTTCTCATACATTGCTCAAATTGGGTATATGAATATACCACCGTGACCTACACAATCTCAGGAACATCCCCATATTTTTAGAAAAATTTTCCGACTACCCACGCGCCGCCACGCGCCGGCGACGGCACGGCCAGACGCGCCCCCACGCGCAGCCACGTGCACCGCACACTGACGGCGTCAGTTAACGCCGTCAGGAATATTCTGGGAATATTCCGTCAACTTCCAACGGTTACCGTTAAAACTAACTGACGACGTTGGAATATTCCGTCAGACTTGACGGAATATTCCGTCGTCTTCAACCTCGCGACTCCGGCGACCGTCGCCGGTGCCGGAAAACCGGGAAATTTTCAAACTTCGATTTCTCAGTCATTTCTACACCATTTTTCATGCAATTTACACCAAAATGAAGATCTCAACTTATAGAACACGATCATACCAATTTAAAGCTCTAAAAGTCACGAAATCTCACCGGCAAAATCCAAGAAAATCTGGCCAAACTCTGTTCTCACGATCCCGACGTCCAAATCCTTCAAACGAAACACTCCGAGCCTCCTTAGGACCTCACTAAGCTTCCTAGAAGCTTCAAATCTCCTAAAAATCACGTATCAAAAATTGCATGAACAGTAGCTCATTCGGGATTCAATGGTTTCACGTGAAAATGGAAGAGTTCTTACCTGTAATGGGTATGGTTGTGATCGTGGAGTCCTTACGAGCACAGTGGACTCATTTGTAGCTTCGATCCGTGGGGTTTAGAGTGTTCTTGGGTGCGTCCGTATAGTATGAGGGAGAAAGAGAGTGAAACCGAGAGTAAGAGAAAGAGAGAGTGTCGGTGGAGTGAGAGAGAGTGAGGGTGAGGTGTACTTGGGTCACCAATCACCTACAAGGACCCATTTTGTGATTGGTTCCAATTAATTTGGGTGTGTGAATAATTGGACCACTTCACACACACATACAAATCAATAATCCCGCAAGGGTATTTCTTAAATTCACGTCCCTAGTGACGTAACATCGGAACGGGCTGTTACAAGAAAGACCAAAAACAGTAGTATAGATGTATTGTCAAATTTTATTACCGTTGTAAGGCATGACTTTCAACATGCATTAACTTCTCTTGTAGACTTTTGTACGTAAGTGACTCTATAGAAAGACCATGCAATGTATAGAAAGTGATATTACCAATCTCCCTCCCATCTCTTCACCTACATTCATTGTCTAATACAGTTAAGAAAATGAACAGTGTGACACATTGCTCCCGTTCCACTTCGATCTCTAGCAAATGTCCTCTCTCTCATTTTTGCCTATTTATAACATTGTAACCATTCATTACATTGTTTTGTAACTTTTTAATGTGATTTTTGTATTCTTCAACACACGCCTTTACAACGTCAGACTGCCACAAATTAGGTCATTAAGTGTAGCCAATTCTACGTCAATCAAGCAAATTCGGGAGCAACGCAAGATAATTGTTACATAAACGTCCTTTCAATTTTTTTTTTTAATGATTGAAACCCTGTGTAAGTGAAGTATCACACTTGCAGTTTATTTAGAGACCAAAAGAAGACCAAGTCTTCACACTTATAATTTTCTTTACAAAACAAAAGAAGATAGGGGAACATAATTTCAATTTCCGTCTTAAAAAAAAGTTAAACAGAAGATAGCCAAGTTAACACAGGGAAGGAAAGTAAACATAAGTCTCCAAAACCATTCCTTCGTACCGAACAAACTTTTTAAACAACGATAGTATCTACGTTAAGGAAGAGGGGAGTAGACTTAGCTTCACAATCGGCTAGCAATAATACGGTTCAAATTCATATTTGGCGAGAATCGAACGTAAGACCTCTCACTTACAAGTAAAGATGAATATCACTAGATCGTAGTACAAAATTACAACAAACTTTATATATATAAAAAGTAGTTTGAAACGTTTGAGCCAAAAAATACAAGTTACTCGTATCTTTACAAGCTAAAGATATCAATATTAAACATTGGTAAGTTAGACTTCTTATTCGTGTATATATATATATATATATATATATATATATATATATATATATATATATATATATATATTTACACTAAAGTGTTGGAGAAATATAGTAGTTGTAAACTCGTCACTTCCGAGATTCAGACTTAAAATTTTTCTTACTTACAAGTAGGAGAAATATAAGTGCAGTCTGATAGTTGAAGTGAAATAGTCGAAGTGAGAGTTGCATCACATGTGGAGATAAAACGGGTACCGTTTAATAAAAACCGTGGATAATTCGAATCGAATCCGAAACCAAAAGCAGAGCCTTTACTATTTTTTTGGTCCGTCTTATTCAGCAGGCTCGCTCTAATCATTCATCCCCTTCTTCACCCTTTGCTCTCGTTCAATTTCCCAAAGGTAGGCCCTCACTCCTCGATTGCAATTCTGTACAGCCAGAGCTTTTTGGTTAGGGTTTTTGATCCATTGAATCATCGCTTTTCTTATCTGTATTTGATCAATTAAATCATGTGTTTTGTTTGATGGTTAGGGTTTTTTGCATCAGTTTCTTTTTCTTAATTTGATCGAAATTTAATTGGCAAACACCCATTTTGTTTCTTTTCTTGTTAGGGTTCCAGTTTCAAACCATACATGCTTTCCTTATCTTTGTTCAATTTTTGAATTGAGCTGCAATAAGTTAATGATAATGGTAATGACGATTAGCTCGAGGCCTGATATTTATTTAAATTTTTCGAATTTAGTTCAAAATTTCATCAGGGGTGTTGTTTCTTTATCGAATTTTATACCTTCGTGTGACAAGTTCTTGATTTTGTTGATTAGTTTGCTTATTATAGATTGAATAGGCGGTGAAGTGTGAAAGAAGAAGATGTGGGCAGCTTCGTGCCTGGCATCATGCTGTGCTGCTTGCGCTTGCGATGCTTGCAGGACGGTGGTGTCAAGTATTAGCCGCCGGTCTGCTAGGATTGCATACTGTGGGCTCTTTGCGCTTTCTTTGATCGTCTCATGGATTCTCCGCGAGGTTGCGGCTCCTCTCCTGGAAAAGATTCCCTGTAAACCACCTCTTCCATCATTCCAATATTAGTCTGTGGTGTTATGTTATCTACTTGTATTCTGTACACTTGTTTTGAATGTATTGTAATGCTTTATAAGAAAATCATAATAGCGTGTCATCCAATGAGTGAAGAATCTTACCTTCCCGTGGAAGTTTGACTACAACTAGGTGACGAGAACGATTATATTTCATCGGCTAATTTTAATTTAACTTTGAATTTGAGGAAATTAGGAATTACTTGGTTCTTGGGTTTAGTGGTATATTATATATGGTGGTTGGTTGTGACGCTAGTCTCATATTGGTTGTTGATGCAGGGATTTCTCAGTTTAATGAGACAGATAACAGGGAGTGGTTCGAAACAGATGCAGTGCTTCGTGTTAGCTTGGGGAATTTTCTCTTCTTCACTATTTTATCAGTTATGATGGTTGGTGTGAAGAATCAGAAGGATCCCCGTGATAGTTTGCATCATGGTGGATGGATGATGAAAGTTATATGCTGGTGTCTTTTGGTGATCTTCATGTTTTTCGTACCAAATGAGATTGTTAGCGTCTATGGTAAACACTACTAACCATCAGGGTTTTGTTTTGATAGTGAATGAAATTTCCACTTTTTATTCTTTGAGTAGTCCCAAGCACTGGAAATATAATGCAATTGGCGTTTCTTGCCCTAATTAACAACAACAACAACAACAACAACAACAACAACAAAGCCTTACCCGCCTAAGCGGGGTCAGTTGTATGAATCCTAGAACACCATTGCGCTCGGTTTTGCGCCAAGTCTTGCCCCAATTAACAATCACAAATTTTGAACCTACAAGAAGTGTCTGTGGAACCCATTGCTTAAATGATTAAATTGAATGCAGTTAGTCCTACATTCAAGTTTTAATTCTGATGTTAGAATGTAGTCATTGTTTTAAGTTTTCAGTATTAATTTGACTCTTGAAAAATAGTTAGATTGCTAAATCTAAATGGCTTTAAACATTGAAGAACTTAATTATGGGCTTACGTAGGTTGAACTTAGAGAGTAATAATTAAGTTATAACTCCACAATTGTTCCATATATTTCTGTGGAATGATTAGTTTTTTGGTTCTCTGTCATGGATTACTCTTAATTTTTTGGTTAATTAAATGTACCTTGGTTTGAGCACATTCAAGCTTTTAAGGCATCTGTACAATTGTCATGATTTTGTTAGAGTAATCTGGTGAAAGAAAAGCTTTTTGACCATGATCTGTTATGCAAGGAAACTGAGAGAAGATTGGACCACTATTTGAGATTAAAATAATATCTGAAGGCAAACTGTACTCCTTCAAGTAAATTTATCTCCTATGTTTTCGTAAGGGAGGAGTGCAGAGTGATCTTTATGGAGTATCAATAGCATTTGGATTAATCTGTTAATCCTACTGTGGAATATCTTTTCAATTGTTTGACTAAATTTGACAGTGAAATATCATGTTTGCAGAGACAATTTCCAAGTTTGGCTCAGGATTTTTTCTTCTTGTACAAGTTGTACTTCTGTTGGATTTTGTTCATGGATGGAATGACAAATGGGTTGGATATGATGAGAAGTTCTGGTTCGTGTATCATTTTCTTTAGTATCTATTATTCAAATTCACATTTCTACACCTTTAACTGATTTTATCTTCCTCGCTATATATAGGTACGTTGCACTTTTTGTTGTTTCTCTTGTTTGTTATCTGGCAACATTCGTCTTCTCTGGACTTCTTTTCCATTGGTTCACACCATCTGGACAAGACTGCGGGCTCAACACCTTCTTTATTGTCATGACTCTCATGTGTGTCTTCGGGTTTCTTATAGTGGCACTGCATCCTTCGGTAAGTTCGTAAATATGCATATTTTTACTTTTATTGTCATACTATTGTAGCCAATGATAATTGGTTATCAAGAAAGGAACAGGAAAAGAAGAAAGCAGCCCCCACAGTTGTATGATACATGCGCATGCAAAGATACAACTGAAAAAAATTAAAAATGACTAACAAAACTTGTATAAGGTTGTGAGATCGTTGCATTATTGTTACTGTCTTTATGTGCAGAGAGACTAGTTATAGATTCAGTGATAGACCAGAATTACAGAGCACAGAGCCAATAAAATCCACCGTTGTTTTATTTTTTTTTTTCAGGAGGAAACATCCTATTCTATTTCCTTAAGATTGCGCAAAAAAAAGTAATTAATACTCGAAATTATATGATAAATTGACACTTATTTAAGCATGTTCTGTAGATAACATAATAATTGGGTCAAAACCAGAAGAATATCACTCTCCAGGTTATGGTGATGAGAGCAACACATTTCTCCATCTTAAACTTGATTCAATTTATTATTTTTCCCCTCTGCATTCTGAAGAGAGCAACACATTTCTCCATCTTAGATACAGTTAACTTAAAGAGTATATATTGCTTGGCATATTTGTACTGTGGAGTAAATTTTGTTATGAATAGTACTGTGATTAATTATGATTTTAATGTTATACAGGTAAGTGGCAGCATTTTGCCCGCGTCAGTTATATCTATGTACTGCACGTACCTCTGCTACAGTGCACTTGCCAGTGAACCTAGGGACTATGAGTGCAATGGTCTTCACAAGCACTCCAAAGCTGTTTCGACCGGGACCCTTACCTTTGGGTTGCTAACCACTGTTCTTTCTGTGGTTTATTCTGCTGTTCGTGCTGGATCTTCCACAACTCTTCTCTCCCCACCAAATTCTCCTCGCTCAGGTAATTCTCTATGGAACATTTAGAACTCTTGGTTTGTTTCAATATGTGAAATCTTTGTAGGGTGCTATTATTGGCACTCCAAAAATCTCATTATACACTCCTCATAAGTGTATTTTTCTCTCTAAATATAGAAAGTTTGGAGTGCACTATGAGATTTTGAAGTGCCAATAACAGTTTCCTTTTTCTATACTGTATGAGAAAAATATGGTTAAACTGTCCTTTCCAATGGTTGGTTATGGTGAGGTTGTTTCTTGAACTATTTTATTTGATGTTTGGTTGCACTGAGGCTATCCAGTTTTCCTATGCAAAAAACTGATGCACCTTTTATTATTTATTTTTGGGCAAAGGTGCTGGAAAGCCTCTGCTTCCATTAGACAAGGTTGATGAACACGAAGAAAAAGAGAAGTCCAAGCCAGTGTCATATTCATATTCGTTTTTCCACATCATCTTCTCTCTTGCTAGTATGTACTCGGCCATGCTTCTGACAGGGTGGTCAGCCTCAGTTGGGGAGGGTGGGAAGTTGGTGGATGTTGGGTGGCCATCTGTGTGGGTGAGGATGGTGACTAGTTGGGCAACTGCAGGTCTGTACATCTGGTCTCTTTTGGCTCCTATTCTGTTCCCCGAGAGGGAATTCTGAACCCCGACGCCAGCCACCAAACGAGAGAAAAAGGGTTTGCTCATTGACGTATTAAGTATATGTATTGTGTGTATGCGACATCTATTGTACTTAAAAGTACCATCAACTCTGTGAATAGAATGGTTTGTGTTCGACTTTTAGAATAACCAAATCATGTCGGAAAAAATACATGTTATTGAGCTTGAAATCGTTATCTTTCGATATCCCGAAACCATCCTGTGTGTTTTATATTCTGCAGCTGTATCCATGTGGTTCGAATACAACCCGAAAGCCCTCCTTTTCGCAGGATGTTAGAAAGCGCTAAATTTGATTGCTTCTTGCTGCCTGAGTTACAAAATGGTGTCACAATTAGTGCATTGACTCATCAAGTTATTTGAAGGGATCATCGTTACATTACCATTTAGTCATCAAACAATAACATACGAAATGGACAAACAACACAACTTTTTCAAAAGAATGAACGGTCACGATGATTTCAGATATTTGAGTCACGGCTGTCTTTTTCGGTTTTCGTCAATTTTTGTACAATATCATATTTATAAACTAATCAAAACTGCGGGCTGCGGGAAAGGGTTTTGTATGAAATAGACAAGCACCACAAACGTTTCTAACAGAATGAACGGTCACAATGATAATAAAATGGTCTGGCGATTTCAAATTTTGAGTCCTGGGTGTCCTTTTTTCAATTTTATACAAGCAATATCATATTCTAAATTAATCAAAATTGCGGAGAAAGGGTTTTGTACTTGAGTGCAGAGCGGGGAGCACATCCCCCTCTAGTGATGTTCAAGTTGTTTAAGATGTGCGAGAGGATGCTTCGTATACGTGAGTGATTCTTTGGTTTCAAAGTGAAAATCGAGAAAGAAGAGAAGAACAAGTTAAAAGAAGTTGAAAGGCAAAATAAAAGCAAGGAATCAAGTTTTTATTTTTGTACATGCGAGATAAGGGGTATTTGAACTGAGGATCTCGGATGCAGGGTAAATGCTCTTAACCAACTGAGTCACAAACTCTTTGCATTGCAAGGAAGGAATAAAGCTAACAAACAAGAGGAGAGTAATTCTTCCCATCTTTTGGAAAATCTTTTCCTTGGTAATGGCTAACCGCATGTGTAGTATTCTTTACCTGCATTACAAGTATTCTTCATTCTCATCATATAAAGCTGGTTGTGGGGAATAGCTCTAGCACTACAAATATCATCTTCCCTAATTGTGTCATTTGCATTGCCTATACAACTGTTTTCTCCCTCTTCAACTGTAGATATATTTCAAACCTCAACAAACCCTAAACCCTAAAATCGATGGCTGAAGCATTCGTTTCCTTTCTGGTAGAACAGTTGTTCTATCATTCTTCAGCAGGTGGAACAAGAGGTGAGGCTTGTTACGAATGTCAATAAAGAAGTTGCAAGTCTCACTCGCAATCTCAGAGCTATTCAAGATGTGCTTCAAGACGCAGAGGAGAGACAAGTGAAGGAGGCTAATGTGAGACGTTGGCTGAATGATCTGAAGGAAGTATCGTATGAGATGGACGACGTGTTGGATGAGTGGAGCACTGAGATACTAAAGCAAAAATTTGAGAAAGAAGAAAAAGAAGGTTAAATCCCTATTGATCTTACTAAGAAAAAGAAGGCCCCCCTCCCTCTCTTTGCATTTGTTTTGGCCAAGTCAAATATCAGATTATTTCTCGCCATGACATTGCTGTAAAGATAAGAGACTTGAACGAGAGGTTAACATCGATTAGTAATGAAAGACAAAGTTATAACTTTCAATAGGCAAAGAGAGACGTCGAACAACTTGAACGACTGAAAAGTTCTTCCGTTGTCGACAAATTTGGGACGTTTGGCCGAGACAACGAAAAGAACATTTTAGCGAGCAAGTTGCTGAGCGAGAATAGTCAAGAAAGGAGGGGGCCCCTTGTCATCCCTATTGAAGGGATGGGAGGGATTGGAAAGACAACTTTAGCCCAACTAGCTTTTAATGATGAAATGGTAAAGGCTTATTTTGAGAAGAGAGTATGGGTTTGTGTCTCGGAGCCTATCGAACAGGTCAGGGTTGCGAAAGCCATCGTGGAGGGTATAGATGGGAATTCAACTACCCCAATTCTCAATTAGTTAGAGGCTTTAGTGCGACGTATATGTAAATCTATTGAGGGCAAGAAGTTCCTCCTTGTCTTAGATGATGTGTGGGATGCAGACTACAGGAAGTGGGAGCCATTGATGCATTCTTTACAGCTTGGTGCATTAGGCAGTAGAACAGTGGTTACCACGCGAAAAGAACAGGTTGCTGCTATCATGGGGTCAGCCACTCATGTCATCCATCTGAAGGAGTTGAGCGAAGAAGTCAGTAGGTCATTGTTCTTTCACCTTGCATTCTTTGGCAAGGAGAGAAACGAGACTGGAAAGTTTGAAAATATTGGCAAGAAAATCGTAAAGAAGTGAAGGGTTTGCCGCTTGCTGCGAAGACTTCAGGTAGTCTTATGCGGTATAAGAAAACAATTAGTGAATGGGAAGATGTTTTGAAAAGCAAGATGTGGAATTAGAAGAGGTTGAGCAACAAGTTTTCCAACCATTGTTACTAATTATGACTTGACCTCAACAACCAAACGCTGTCTTTTATATTGTCATGTTTTCCCAAAAGATTATGTGATCGATAAAGATAATTTGATTGAGTTGTGGTGTCACAAAATTATTTTAATGTGGGAGAAAACAAAGGAAAGAAGACAATAGGTCAGATGCATTTCGATAACTTAGTAATGCGGTCTTTCTTTCAAGATTTTGAGGAAGATTATGATGGAAATATAGTAAGATGGAAAATGCATGATCTTGTGCATGACTTTTTGCATTATCTGACAAAGAATGAATCTTTCATTTCGGAAGTTGAAGGAGCTGAAAGAATGGTGCTGCTGGATGACAAGGTTCGTCATTGAACCTTAACGTCTGCAGATTGGTATCTATTTCCAGCTAATGTTAACCACTGCAAAAATTTGCGTACCCTTGTAAGCTCTAACTCAGAGGTTTCTACTATTGCATTAGAGCAAATTTTACAGCTTAAATGCCTTGGAACATTAAATTTGAGTGGTAGCTTAACCGAAGTTCCAAAGGAGATAGGTGGACTGATACATTTGAGGTATCTTGATTTATCACATAATTGGAGTTTGGTGGAACTACCAGATACCATGTGTGATTTATACAATTTGCAAACCTTGCGACTTGTTGATTGCGAAAATCTCAGAAAGTTGCCTAAGGACATGGGAAAGCTAATGAAGCTAAAGCATCTTCATGTGGAGAACTCTCATCTTCTAAGGCCAAAAGGGATCGGGAGATTAGTAAGTTTGCGAACACTAGACCAGTTTCATGCCATTTGTAATGGCGACAATGAAGGATTCAAGTTAGAAGATCCGAAAAACTTGGACCAGCTTGAAGGGCGTCTTTCCATTATACACTTGTCTCAGAAGGCAGCGAATGATGCCAAGAAAGCACTATTGGTGAATAAGAAACACGTCGCTCGTTTGGAACTAGGTTTCAATTGTGAATGTGTTCCTCTGGAATCACCAAGGGGAAGCAACGATGAAGGAACACTGAATGCCTTACAACCAAATCCAAATGTAAGTACTTTAATCATCCAGGGTTATAATGGTGTCGCCGTGTCTCCTGATTGGTTGATGTCCTTGCACAAGGAGGCTTGGTCTTTACTTTTGCCCGGAATGCGAGTTTTTGCCTCCTTTAGGGAAATTGCCATCTCTTGAATGGCTGTCTATACAATGGTTGTCCAGTGTGAAAAAGCTCGGGGCTCAGTTTTTGGGAATAGACCAACCATAGTTGCCGGATACGGGTACGATTTGAGTTTGAAGTTCGGTTCGGATATAGGATTCGGTAGTAACATAAAGTATCATTTGTAGAGAGTAGGCATAGACACTATGGTTTTCAATTCGATTCGTTGTAAATTTGTTAAAGAAGGTAAATTAGTTTGTATATAAAAATATTGATAATAATACATTTAAATTAATTTACCACCGCACCATTCATTTCCCTTATTATTTCTTTACGTGAACATTTCATTAGAACATGAATAGATAGGAATTAAAATTAAAATGACTCGGATACCAAAGACTTATCATTTCCCTTGGTTATTTCTTCACGTAATCATAATTTATCTCTTTAATATTTTTTATTAAATATTCATTAAACAAATAATTAATTTATTTGTAGACGTTTCTTTTCCTTACCCTTTGTTATTTCTTCTCGATTCTCGGTGTCGCATTCCAGTTCGCTGTCCCTCCCTCCTCTCTCTCCCCTTTCTTCTCTTTCCCCGACCTCTCCTTTTTCTCCTTCACCGACAAACACAAGGACGAATAGGAACCTGCCCAGTATGATGCTCTTCTCGAGGGGGGTGAGCAAGTCACCTCTGTTCTTCAGAAAGTCTCCCCAACAACTACAAGGACGACATCCGCGAATTTTACAGTGACCCAGGTGCCTTTTTTTCAGTTCTTTGTTCAAGTTTTGTCTAATCTGGTTAGAGACACCGAATTCACAACCGAACCGTCAAAGTATCGGTACGGACGTACCGATTCGGAGTTCGGACAGTAAATGGCCGAATCTGGCAACTATGAGACCAACTAGAAACGCAAGCATCATCGTCGTCGTCGTCGTCATTTGTTTCATTCCCGAAACTGAAACAACTCAGCCTCTGTTGCATGTGGGATTGGGAAGAGTGGGAAGGAGTTGCAGGATGCTCACAAGAGGATTCTCAAATTAAAATAATGCCCCGCCTTTCTTGGCTAGACCTAATTGGATGCCCTAAGCTAGGAGGGTGGCCTGACTTCCTGCACAAGTCACCAATACAGAATTTGGAGGACAAGTTTCGTTCTATGGAATGGACAATCTTCGTTC
This sequence comes from Heteromeles arbutifolia, assembly GCA_024362995.1. NCBI lineage: Eukaryota > Viridiplantae > Streptophyta > Magnoliopsida > Rosales > Rosaceae > Heteromeles > Heteromeles arbutifolia. Next base: position 25,807,639 of record JANCRC010000012.1, read on the forward strand.
CTGAACGTGTTAATGAACTGAGGTTCTAGCTCGGGAACTTGTCGAGTATCCAGCTCTTCTCTTATGGTAATTAAGCTCTTGTTTATCTGATGCTTACGGATATTGGTTTTTCTAATATAATTGTATGGAAAACTCATGTGCTTTCACTTGTATGTTGTTATGAATCGCTAGGTATCATCTCCGACCACCATCTCTCATCAATCAATGTCAAGTGTGATCCATCTCCGGTAATCTTCAGTCGATAATCTTGTATGAAAACTGACAAGGTATTTCTTCAATCCTTCCCATGCATATTATACACTCTCTCTCTCTCTCTCTCTCTCTCCATTGCACAAGACAAGATAAGGGTGTGGCTTCAATGCTACATAGCACTCAGTGTTACGGGTATTTTAGTTGTTAGATGTTTTATTTTCAATCTCAACTTATCATTTGAAGAAAAATTAAATAATTATACGCTGAAATTGATAATTTATGGTGCCCTCGCATTAATTTGCTGATATAGGATGGACTACGAGGAGGAGGATGCAGCAGCATTATATTGGAGATGAATGCAATTGCAAAATGTCGTCGTGGGTTATGTATTTTCTCAAGAAAACTTTGCTTCTACTTGTATAATATTATCAATCTACTTTGAAATACTGTGTGTGTTTATCCAATAGGTTGACTTTTATTGCACTATTTAGTGTAGTTCCCCCAATATGCTTCTAGTAAAAACGATCATTCGACAAAAAGGAAAAAAACCAAAAAACCTAATCGAACGTCGTCTCCGTTGCTACCGCCCCGCTAGCTGCCACAAGGGTAGATGTCCTCAATGAAGTCACAAAACTAACCACCTCATAACAAGAAAATAGCCCCAACCAAGTTACGCCGCCAAAATCGCCACACCAGATCTAACCCACCATTGCAAGTAGAACCCACAAAACACACAAGTGAGAAGCAGGGAGGGGAGGCTTTAGATCCCGCGATTTGAGCCAAGGTTGAGTTGGTATCAACACGAAATCATATTAGGACACCTTTGACAAAATTGAAAAATTACAAACAAATTTCAGTTGCCATCGATTACGATACCGAAAATCGGATGCCATGAGATATCATTTGCTAAAAAAACATCCAAAGAAAACTGGAGTGAGCAAAGAATGTTACACTTAAAAAATTCAATTTGAATCCAATGGGTTAAAGTTTAACCGGGTGTTTAGGACAATCATTCAATCCTCGTAATCTCCAGCATTCTCCAATAGGTAATTGGCTGCCAATTCCTCATTGCGATCGCACGCCAGAAAAGCCTCAATGACCAACGCTCTGTCAAATCCCATCGCCTCAAGCTGTAATAGAGAATGCCAAACTAATCAGCACATACAAAATTATTATGTAGCAGTTGTCAGGAACAGAGAGAATACATACACGTTCAATGGCCTCCTGCTCCGCAGGGGTTACGTTGATGGCATGAGGCATATCTTGGTCAGGACCGTCAGGCTGATCAAATATGTCACTGGAAAACGGAGCAATTTTATAAAAAAGACAAATCATGATTTTGACAAGTTCTATAAATTCAATGCAGGGTTTGAAAAGCCAATCATATCGTATTAGAAACATAAACCAGTGAAGATACGGTTAGCTTGAACAAGCCCTGAAGAGAACCCAAGGGATGGCTCAGAGCCTCAGAAGATAAGTGGGTGGAGAAAAAGTACTTGATGAGCAAGCAATTATGTAACTGGAAAGACTTTATCGGGCCCTGTTTATGACTACAATGTACCGAATTCATATCTATCAACACTCACCCTTCAGAACCCTCAAGAGGTTCATTTATTAACTGAAGGAACTCAGTATGGTGCTCCTGAATTAATCTTAAAAGCTGGGGGTTTTGCTTTCCGAGCTCCTGCAGCATGGGCTGTAACAAAAGCAGCATGAAACTATTTAACACATTTATAAGAAACCATCACAATATTTAATGTCAAAGATGCAAAGCAAATGCAGACCTGCAAAATTTGTGGATTTGCTTGCACCATTGAGCGCAGTGCTTGGAACTATGATGGAAACAATAAAAATGTAAAAACAAACCTTTCAGCACTGACAAGTGAATAAGGCAGGCAAACTGAGTACAACTTAATGCATTGGGAATATATATAAACCATTAAGATGACATAGCTTAGCCAAACATTGCTTGCAACAGAGGATTAATGTCCTCCACTTCTTTGAAAATACAAGAATAAATAAGAATATAAAGAAAGAGATAGGATCAATTTACAATTATCTACCATTCCCTCACTACATGCCCCATCTACCCTATCTGCACATTTCTGTGATACATAAGAACCAAAATACACATTATTGTAGCAAAATTTCCAAATCTTAAGAATAGTGTTTGTGGTTTTCCATACACGTTGAATTTAATCCTGAGGTTTCAAAAATGTCCGCCTCAACCTTGTGTTTTTGTTTATGTTCATGATGCCAAACATAAACCAAAAGGAGAGACTGACAAAATTGATACCGCAAGACTAAATTAGACATATAGGCCAATTGTTAACATGGTCGAATAATAAAATTGTCAACAAGTTCGATTAAGTTTATGTGATTGTTTATAATATACAAAATGTACACCATAGCTTGGATATATTATGACAACAAGTTTACCTGCCGATTATTCCTAAGGAAGTCGAGGGATCCAAGTGCCCCAGCGCCAGCACCAGAGAGTGTTTCCTGGAGGATTCCAGTTCAGATACAATGCCTCAATAAATGCACAAAAACATCCAACAAACCTGAGTTTTACCTGAGGAAACATATTCAAAGGAGCAGAGTTAGGTGCTCCAGAGACAGGAGCAGCATTGGCTGCCCCTGTCTCAGTTGCCTGACTTGTAGGGAAATTTCCTACAGGAACTGCAACTTCTGTTGTTTCTGGAATACCCTGAAGAACAGTATGTCAGCAGCTACACAATGGATCAACATCACAGCAACAAGTTTAAGAATAGACATACAGAGTACAAGTAGTCCACTGCTCGCTCTGGATTGTTATAAGCTGCTCGTAGGGCAAGTGTAACTGTTTCTCTGTCCCAGTTGCCACCTCCCATAACCATTATTTGTTGAATAGTCTGCTCAAGATTAGTGCTAGCAACTAAAGTTGAAGCAGCTTGACCATAGGTATCACTATGCGCACTGCAGTTGTAACAGAGGACTTAAGATCGTTATGTTATACTAGTAAAAGTAATAAACTATGGCAAGAGGAACCCAACTCTGTTATTCTGAGTCAAATTGAAAAATGAAAAGCGGACAATGAAAGCAGTTTCTTGAAGCAGCCAATGTGCCAACAAGGATAGTTCATTCACTAAGCCCTAATTCACAATTTAACTTATACTGCCTATACTAATTCTTAACGAAATCTATCTGAGTGAGCGTGTTCAAGGGATGGATAAACATTAACAGACAGCATGGTTAACACACTAAGCTCAGCTCAAGAACTTGACTTTAAGGTTCGTATGTTGTATTAACAGTTGGCCGCCAAATTCAACCTTAATTTCTAATTATATGTGAATAGGATACACCACCATTCCACACTGCCTTGTTCAAAAGTAACACAATGACTACACATACTCTCTTCTCATAGATAAACTTAAATAAAAGGTTCCAGCAGCTATACTAGTAACACAAGGCAAAAATCATAAGAAAAAAACAATGAAGGCTACAAGAGGAAAGATAACGAGATGATTCTAGTTATCCACATGAGTAGGAGTGTCAAAAGATGAGCCTTTTAACTCAAACAAAGGATTTCCATCAAAAGATGCTTGATAAAGTTCACTTTAATCGATGTACTTCAATCCTTAGTAACAGCTGCAACTTAATGCAAGCATCATATGCAACAATCTAAGGTAATTCAAATTTTAACCATTTACACATACAAGTTGTTTGTACAACATATTGTCAAATATAACGTCAGGAGAAAGAACAATACCTAGCAGTGTCTGGAGCAGATGTGGTACTCTGTAAGGGTCTGCCGCAGCACAAAAAGTAAAAGTATGAATCTAATTTAATATGAACACAGGTTTAAAAGGTTGCTCGTGCTGTAGTTGTTACTCACGGTGCTTGTATGGGAGCTTCAGTTCTGGTTGTAGAATCTGTGGTTGGTGGAGTTGTAGAAGGATTTGTAGAGGCAGGCTGTAACACAAAGATACAGCATTTAGCCTATACATGAATAATATACCCAAAAATAAATTAACAAATGCCTAGCAACTAATATCAAGAATAATACCTGACCAGAAGAAGACCCTGCTAAGCCTGAAGTTTTACTCTGTGAAAATTGCCAGAAAGAAAAATTTAGAATGAATGGTAGGAACAAGAGTATATGCACATTCCAGAGAAAGCAAACAATAAAACATGTTTCTAAAGTCGCCGCCAATCTTGGTTAATGTTCATAATAGAAAGATTATCTGAAAAGCAAACATGTGCTGGCATTTAAACTTCCACAACTACGCAAGAACAATTCACAGAAGACTCGTCATAGATAAGACAAAACCCAGCATGTCATAACAAGTGAACCAATCCGATTAGCAAAGTACAAGGAGATGAGAACTTATATCTTTGGAACAGACATGTTATGATAGTTCCATTACTTGTGCAGCCTTATGCAACCTTATGTTTCAAAAACCACCAATACTAATATATAGTACATTCAAAAAAATTTAATTAGGATTATAGCTAATACACTGTAATAGAATAAACTGTAAGTATACCACCAGAAACTAGGCATCCTTTCTTCATTGGTGTTTAGTTGACCTTGTTTTCACCAATCATAACAGCTGAAAATAGGCATCTTTCTTCAATGAATGTTTCCCAAGTTTGTAACATAAGATAAAGATATAGGCAACCTCCAACTGTTTAACAGTAGTTAGAAAGTTTGCACATAATATACATGTAATGTTCCATCTCCATACATTTCTGATTATACACTTTTCATAAAAATCAAATATATTATAAAAGTACATGCATATTTTTGCATACTTTTTTTTAATCATATAGGTGTATTCACATGCCCTACACGTATTTTTTTCACATGTTTTAAATGAAATTTTGAAATATTCAAAAAGCATATGTAAGTAAATTATTAGTATTTTTCCTGTCCCATATTCTACTAATTATGGTGTTAATAATAACTCTACCCCTCTAATACTAAACACAGTCTCTTTTAATAATAGTTCTACTAATTATGGTGTTAACTCTGCCTGTGTAGCCACTCAGTACTACGGTCTGGTGGTATTCCAAATCTCGTGGATGGCGAATTCGAGACCAAATTAGGTTTCCCATTGTGTGGCTTAGCCGAACTCCCCCTCCCCTTAGTGTAAAATATATCGTTGTGCTCAAAACAAAAAATAAAAAATAAAAATAAAAAAACTCCGCGTGTTTAAGTTTATCTTACACTGCTGGTCCTAAGCCTAGATAAAGGAGGAGGGGGAGGGCGTCAGGTAGTCGACAGCCGGCACTCCGTTTTCACGTCAAATCCCTATGAATGTAGGGAACAAGTTGTCCAATGGTCTATTAAGAAGATGCTAGCTAAACAATTCAACAAAGACAGCAAACTCAACTAACAAACAAAGATACATGGCAGCAGACCAACAAAATATCGCAGCATGCAATATAGCCCGAAAAGAACTATTCCTAAGTTTTGAAAATGCAAATACCAAAAAGGAAGCCAAAAACAAATTCATCCCACAGAAGAACCATCTCCTCATCCCTTGCTCCCCTCAGAAATTCTTCCATTCCTCTACATCCGAACCACCCAAAAGATTTCCATCACTGATATCAACTATGACTTAGTTTAAAAGGGTCCTCTCTTCCTTACCTAATTTCATTTTTAATATTTTCCTGCTACTTTTCTTCTCTCAGACCCCTTCTCTCCTCTCACACTCACAGACATACCCGCAGAAGTTAAAAGATTATATATATTTTTGTCGATTACATCATTTTATTCAGTTAAGAAAAGGCCTTAACCCTCTAAAGTTGGATTGATTCATGCACCTTAGTCAGAAGAAAAGCAAAAAAAATAAAATAAAATTCTTTGTTAGGCACATTCATGGAAGCTCCACTAGTTATAAATGTTGTAATCATGCAGTCCATATCATGACAATTACCTTGAAATATTACTCACAAATGCCATAATGGTACCTTAGATGCCAGAATAATCACAAACATATCTTAAGCATTGTTAGACTAATTAATTTGATTAAATCACAAACAATCCAAACTAATGAAGCATTTAATCTTCCAGAATTAGAGGTGTGGAAACATGTGTGTATTGCCTGATTTACTAATTATTCATCCGATACTAATGTTTAACCATTATTAATCACTCTCACATCCTAAGCATACAAAATATCAACAATGCCCTTGGTTAATTCCATATCTAAAAAACGACAACTTAATTAAAGAAGGATAAACAGCAAAAAGGTAATAGTTTAAACTGAAAAATTAAATGAACATGAGAAATCCGAGTAATTTTTCCATGTGGCCAGTTGAGCTAACCCAACCTTTCTTTTGATTTGCTTTCACTGGTCATTATTTATTCCCTTCTATATAGATATTCAATATAAAAAAGGGCCAGTTGACACGCGCATGAGTGCATGCCAAGAAGCACAGTACTAAAGTCGCGCACTAAATTATAGTATATACAAGCTTTTAGTAGAATAGTATGGCATTACCACTTCTGTGTTTCTGAACAACTTACGGTTTCAAAGGATGGAAAGTAATGGTAATCAAGATCAGACAAAACACATCTGTCAGACTCAAGCCTAGTAAAATATATATTATTACCGATTCTATGACTGGAATTTGCCAAATACCCCTAATAATAAACTTCTTTACTAAATGAAATCCTACAATTGATGAAGACATCAATCAACAAAAATCGGTTGCCGTATCAGAATAAGAGTTACTTTGAATATAATTAGCACATTGCCTATGATTTAAGAGAGAAATACCTTGCTAAGCATGACAACAAGAAAACCGTCTTCCGTGACCTTATTGTCAGCCAATGTAGTTTCGTCTTTCAAGACCTTCCCATTATGAATCAGTAACTGCTGTCCACATGGGTAATTATCTTTTCCTTGTACATCCTCAATGTTCTTCTTCACAGCCATAACCTTATATTCACATTAACATAAGTACATTATGCATATATTTAATTTCAATCATCCAATTATATCAAGCTTCTCTACAACCACCACCATCCACTACATGTTATAGCCATTTTTGTCTGCAATTATGCTCACGTGATATGCAAATAAACGGGCATATAAACAAAATTCAAATTTGGATATATACAAATATATAAGCAAACTTAACAACATTTCTTCCATTGGTGTGGAGTGTGGTTCCTAAAAGCGGAAAGGAATAAAACATATTACACTGGATTGACATTGTGCAAGTACTTGACAAGCAATAAGATATGAAAAAAGTTACAAAATCTCAAATTTTCTCAAGATTTTCTTTCCTTATTTTCTTACCAGCCAAACAGACTGAATAGAAGCAGAAAATTCAAAATTCAAAATTCAAATAAAAAGTAAAAAAGGACAAGAAGAAAGATGCTCACGGCGTCAGTGGGCTGAACCCTAATTTCGAAATGGCTGCCTTTGAGGGTCTTTACAGTGAGCTTCATCTCACCAGATTGGCAAGTCCAGAAACGACAGCGTCTCGATTGGCTCGGGAGAGAGAGTGAGGAAAAAAAACCCTAGACAAGCGAAGGCCGAAGCCTTTAAAGAGAAGGCAACCGAGTGCAGGGAGCGCGTAGCGTACTGTGTCCGCTTTTCATCACCTCCGTACTAAATACTGGAATGCACGAGTGGCGCACGTGACTTTTTACAGACTTTTTTTTTTGTCAAGCAACTAATTTAATTAAAATAAGAGAAAATTGTAACAATTGTCCCTTAACTTTAACTTAATTAGAGCAATGGTCATTCAATTAAAAATTCATGACCATTGGTCTCTTAACTCATCAGGATGTTCATCTATGGTCATTTTCGTCAACTCCATTAGAATTCCGTCAAAATGACGCGTGTTGGAATGACCATTACTACAATTGGGTAAAAGTTGAGGGACCATTTCTCTAATTGGGTAAAAGTTGAGGGACCATTTCTCTAATTGGGTAAAAGTTGAGGGACCATTGCCACAATTTTTTCATTTGGTTTTCTATATTTGCCCTTTGATTCGACCTCATGTGCATGGCACGTAACTCATTTTGACAGAAGTTTTAACAGAGTTGACGAAAAGGACTATAGATGCACGTTTGATGAGTTAAGGGACCAATAGTCATAGATTTTAGTTGAGGGACTATAGCTCTAATTGAGTAAAAGTTGAAGGACCGTTGCTATAATTTTCTCTTAAAATAAAACACACTAATACAAAGTAAGGCAAGTCCAAAGACAACCCACAATCCTAAAAAAGACGATTGAATCAAATGGTTTACATGATAGTGTATTTAAAGAGTATGGATTTGGATGTGACTCATTTCTACTCGATACAAAAAGGAGATGCAATGATGAAATAGATGCCGATACCAGTCCTACACGTAATACTGATAGCGTGTCATTCCTACACAGTATTAGATTGTTTGATGACTAATTATTATTCTGAAAGTTGTGTGGTGAGATTCGTATATCCGGAATAGAATAAATTATTCGTATACATATTTACTGAGGCGTATGGTGGTTAAGTGATATAAAATAAGTGGCAATTGGATCTTTGTGATCATTCGAAAACGATGAACGCGAGTGGTAGGTCTCAATCCAGAGAAGGATTATGTAATGATAATGACGGTGATCAGATTGACAAATTGAGCAAGTATTCAGAAGAAAGACTTGTGTGGGCACAACCAGTACTTTTAGGTTATACTTTATATATTTTGAAAAGGTTTTGGAAAAACTGTGATTGTGATTTTTATTTTTTATTTTTAGTACCACGATATATTTTACACTACGGGGAGGGAGAGCTCGGCTAAGCTACACAATCGACAACCTAATTTGGTATCGAATTCGCCATCCACGAGATTCAAACCTAAGACCTCTCACTTACAAGTGAAGAGAAATACCACCATACCGTAATACTAAGTGGCAAATGTGATGTGCTTTAGAACTATGATTTTACTTAGGAAATTTTACTCCAGCACCCTTCATTTGATTTTACTGAATGGCAACTGGGATTATTAATCTCATTCCAACACTCTTCATATCCACAGCCAAGGAATGATGCTTTCTAAGTCCTATTCAGTGTTCTAAAAAGCGGCCTAAGCGGCTGCCTAGGTGCTCGGTGGTGAGGTGTCGTCCCGATTGGGTGCTAAACGGTGGACAAAATTAGGGAGTTATTAGGCGCTCTTAGGCGATCCTAGGCTGTGGTGCTAGACTGTTCTCCCCGTTGCTTTCTAGATCTGGTCGCCCCTTCACCGCAGATTGTCGATAAATCTGACAAGGGAAAAGAGAGGGAGGGAGGGAGGGAGTTCGTGCAAAATGAGATAAAAGGAGAAAGCAATGGTCTACTGCAGAGAGGCCGAGGGGGAGGTAGAAGAGTGAGTGCGCATATGAGATTTGAGGGGCGCGGCTATTGTTTAGCTAGGGTTGGTAAGGTTTTGTTTTATATAGTAAAAGTTTTTGACATTTTCTTTTAAAACTATATCAACCCAACTTCATTTTTCTTAAAGAAACTAAGGCACAATAATAACTTCAAATTTACGTCTTAAAAATAACCCCAAGTTTATACAATGTTCATAGTTATGCAAGTTTTGCATTTTTATTTTTCAAATTTTATATATAAGGATGGTTTTTTAAGAGTAAATATGCACTTATTTCTATATTATATAATAAATTTATTTAAAAAATACAAATCCGCTTAGGCGCCTAGGCGTTAGGCGTTAGCTCGCCGCCCGACTTACGCCTAGCGTATTTTAGAACCATGGTCCTATTACATTGCGTTTTCTGATTGCTTTTCTAACTTTGCATTTCTTCTTTATATTATTTGTTGGTCTGTTCATTTCTTCCATCTTATTCTCAGTTTCAGCAAGAACTTTTTCATCTTCTTCCACACTCATATGGAAAAGATTTGAATGTTTCATTGGTGGAGAAATGTGTAAGCTTTTTCTTTTTTGCCTCTAATGTTGGTTGTCCCTCATGAAATTTGAGGGGTAATTATATTTTCGTTTGATGTTCTATCAATTTAGCTTGGCGTTACTTTATTAGTATTTTATGTGGAGCAGCGCAAAGTCTCTTTAGTTTTATTTGCTTTGGTGCTGCTTTAATATGGTGCAGGGTATTTCATTTATTTTGTTTCATTTGGTTCATAAAATCACCTTGAATATTGTTTAATGATATTCATTGTCTTTGTCTTCCATGCACTAAATGGAAAGGATCGAAGTTAACATAGAATTGGTGTACAAGCGAATTGATTGTGGGATTGTATATTATTGGTTATGATGAAAGGTTAATATTTTAAATGAAGGTAAGGTATGTCATTCATCTTCTTTTTGTCTAGTTTCAATCTACTAACAAAAGCAATTATAATTGTGAGTAATCTCATCAATATTGTTGGTTTTTGTTGTCAATCTATGTAGGGAGCTCACTCCCATTGGAGTTCATGAAAATATGAATTGAGAGAGTGTCTCCAACTATTCTTTACATAGACAAAAAGTTGGATGTTATAAGTTTGGTTTGACAATTTTTCATGGTGAAGATTATCTACAATTAGATTGATTTAGATTACGTTTGACTCTAAATGCTCCTAGTTAGGGAATGATATAAAATTGGAGTACTTGCAGCCAACCAAAATTTTTCCTTTGTCTATATGCGGTACGTAGAGAGTTCTTTTTTCAAATGCAGGAAGCAGCTCATGCGTGTGGCAATTGACTTTTTGTTTATCACGGCGCACTACGCGCAAGTTAATTGTATATTCTTCTAATTGAAGTGACATACATAATATTTAATCACATGTGAACAATTATATAAAAGAATGCACAAAAAACCTGTAGTTGCTTGATTAAAAATTCTTAAATTGTAATTATTATTTTATGTTTTCATTTTATGTGCTTTTTTTGTTTGTTCTACTGTGGTTAACTTGTGCCTGGAGTAAAAAAAGATGAAAGCAGGTGTCATAAAATGTTATAAATGACAAAGCAATGTAGAAAGACACCGTAAATTAATCCCCCAGTTGTGTTTGTATCTTTTAGCAAGAGTTATACCTTATAATGTAAATGTGCAATTACTGTGTGAAATCTTTCTGCAATATAATTTACATTTATCTTTTCTCTCACAATTTGTCTGCCTCATGAAAATATGAAAAATAATTTTATCACTACCTGCCTGAATAAGGAAAATTATGGATATATAAAACTGATGTATGTAGAAAACGTAGGAGTGTATTTGTAGTAAAGATGTTTTTATGTATGCACAAATTTGGAAGGAAAAAGAATCCAGTATGACGCACGTAACACATCGTGATATAAAAATATGCCTTTTGCATGCGTAAGGCTCATGCAGAAAGGTTAGTTATATGTTATTCCGCTACTATCATACCATCACGTGTTGATTTCAAACGTATATTGAGATCGGGATGTGATAATTTGTGTCTATTCAAATGAAATTTTTGGTATGTTTGAATGTTTTTATAAAAACCATAATTTTTGAAATTAGGTGACAAATTTTGGCTAATAACAATAAGAACTCTTGAGCGAGAATTAACAGGGACAACTGGGCTTTAGCCTTTTGGGTTTTCACATTCCAGTTTTGTTTTTTATTTTATATTATTTTAAATTCCTTTTCAGAGAAGCAGCAGAGAGGCCATGCACCGTTTAAGTGCAAAAGATTTGGACTTCAAGGTTGGCTTATATGAAACTGGAAAAAAATAAGTGAAAAAGAAACAAAGAAAATTTAAACACGTGGGATCACGTGCCACCAAAGCAAAAAGTAAAAAAAAAAAAAGTCTTTTTAATTTTTTTTGTTGGAAAAGAAAAACAAAATTGAAAATTGACTGTGCTTAACAAACAGTGCCTAGTTGGATTTCTGCATACAAATGTTTCCTTATATCTCTCTCCATAGTTTTTAACGGTGATCCAGTACCTTTGTGACTTCTTCCATATTCCATTTTCTCTCTTTCCCCAAAAAATCATCAAATTTTTTAGAAAAAAAGAAAGAAAGACTTGAGTCCTGCTTTTAATTTTAATTTTTTAATTTATCTTTTTTTCCTCACGAGAAAGCTTGATTACAATAAGAACAAATATTTCTGCATATCTCATGTGACTACCATTAAAAAAGGCATCTCTCTCTATCTCGATAATGCCTCATCTATATTAAGCCTTTCTTCTTCTTCTCGTTCTTTGTACGCCACATAATAAGCTGCTGGCGCTATTGCATTTAAGATTTCGTTTGATCCAAACAAACCCAAAAAGAAGATTTTTTTGGTGTGATTGAGGATGGAGAGGGAGAAGAAAAAGTATCATATAGGATCAAAGCACTACACCCTGTATGAGAAGGTAGAGCAAGGCGTTAACGCTTCTATACATCGTGCTCTCTGTAAGCCGTTGAAGGAGATTGTTACCATCAAAATCCTTGATTTCAAACACAACAATTGTGATCTGGTATTTTAATTTTTCATTTTTGTCATGTGTTTCTAATTTTGTTTTTTTTTGTTTTTACGTATTAATATGTGTCATTTGTTAAATTAATTGGTAAAAATGTTAATAAGGCAAATGCAATTGAGAATGGATTCAATTGTTGTGATTACTAGCTAGTTTCAGCTTCAATTTTTTGGTTTTGAAATTTGATTTATTCACCGGTTACTAAACCTATCTAATTATCAATTGGTAGGTAGAGAAGTTCATGCGGTATTATATGTAGTTTTGGAAGATACAGACATTTAGTTTTGGTTTTATTGAAATTTCCATGACCCCATTGAAAATTAGCCAAATTACCATGTGTATTTGCTTAGATTGCCCAATCCCATGGTGTTTTTTTCCATGATGATATCGGTTTTTGAACATTGTTCTGTGTATTTTTTCTTTCAACGTAATAACATTTTTCAAGAAGCATAAACAATGATTCTCGTCAACCATCCTAGTGTCCTCAAATCACATTGTTCCTTTGTTAGTGATCATAATTTGTGGGTTGTCATGCCGTTCATGGTTGGGGGGTTTTTGTCTTCACATTTTGAAGGCAGCATATCCTGATGGTTTTGAGGAAGATGTTTTAGCCACTGTGTTACGTGAGATTTTGAAGGGTTTAGAGTATCTTCATCATCGTGGTCATATTCATCGAGATGTCAAAGTAAGTATGTTAACGTTCCACATCATTCAAATATTTTTATGCTGCAACGCATTCCTATCTGGACAAATGAAGCAATTGTTTTTAGTTGTATTGTCTTCAACTTGTTATGTTTTTTGTGGTATGGTATCTAGTTTTAATGGCAATGTCATTTGGTTGTCTATGTACTGCATTCACAGTTGAAATCTTATATCTCAAGGCAGTTGCTAAGCTTTTTCCAACTTATATTTCTTGCCACTGTTTAAGACTTTTCATCCAAAACTTCTGATGACCATTTTAAACTAGAACACAATTGTCCAATATTAACTTAGTTACTCGAGTCATGTCAAACATGTCAAACAGAGCCTTTCCAATAGTTGAAAGTACATTCTTGATCTCTCTAGCCCCATATTCAGTAGGATAGTGTCTAAACTCTTACACATAATTATTTAACTACTTTATCATTTTGTGGTGCATATTTTCTATATACCATAATAAACTTAGACTTCTAGTCGCAACAATTATTGGTTTTTTAGTGCATCTATAATAAACTTGGGAACCTTTAGCTTATTTTCTCTTCTTTGACTTGTAAATACTTCTTATAGGGTGGAAATATTCTCATTGGCTCATCCGGTGCCATTAAGCTTGGAGACTTCGGTGTTTCTACTTGCCTTTTTTATTCAGGTGATAGGCAGCGTATGAAAAATACATTTGTGGGAACGCCTTGATGTTATACTTGTTTTTGCTACCTTATGAGTTTGTTTAGTTCTTAATTGTTCAAACTCCTGACATGTCATATAATTTTGGCGGGCTATCGAAAAGCCTTGGTGCACTAGTGGTAAATCAGTAAGGGAAGAACATACATCAATTAACTCCAATTATAGTTTGGATTCTTTCAAAACATTTAACTAAGAAACTTAGTTTTGACCATCTAAACAGCATAAACTTGATTCCTCAGTCTTACTTTTCTTATTACTTTGTGTTGTAATCAACAATTTTTGTATCTTTGTCTTGTAGGATGACACCAGAGGTTATGGAGCAATTATATGGTTATGATTTCAAGTCATTTTGTTATCTATTTAAACTAATTGCTAGTCTTACTCTCTTATTCCTTTTTAAGAAAAACAAAATTCTTAGGCATCATGGAGTTAAGGTTTGGTTGTCATTTCCATGCTGGGCAGATATTTGGTCTTTTGGTATAACTACATTGGAGCTTGCCCATGGTCACACTCTTTTCTCAAAGTATCCTCCAATGAAGGTGCATATTAATTGACACTGTGTCCTTATGTGAGCATCTTTTAGACCATTATTAGTTCATAAAATTTAATGCAAATCTTATATTTTTCTAGGTACTACTGATGACCTTGCAAAATACGCCACCTAGTCATGATTATGAAAGGGATAAGAAGTTTTCAAACGTACGTCTCAACAATTTAAATTGAGTTTTGCTTTGAGATTGTAGATTTCATAAGGAAATGCTTTTTCTTTTTCTTCAGTCTTTTAAGCAGATGATTGCTAGTTGCTTGGTAAAGGATCCTTCAAAACAATCTTCTACCAAGAAGTTATTGAAACATTCCTTCTTCAAGCAAGCTCGGTCAAATGATTATATCTCACAAAAACTTTTGGCGGGGCTGCCTGCTCTTGGTGATCGCATCACGGAATTAAAGGTAGCAATTCATGTGACTTTTAACACATATTCATCTGCGCGCTATAGTGATGGGTTTTATCTTTTATGTACTTAAAATCACATATTTATCCTATGACAAAGATATGAAGAGTATATGCTTGCACAAAAGAAAATGCCAGATGGACAAATGGAGTAACTATCACAAGCAAAAATCTTCTATCTTTAATCAATAAGAATGTTATTGATATTTGATAAAACAAAATTGGTATTGTGATTATATTGTTTTGTTTTCTTGCTTCTATTAAGAATACTTAACAAAGGTCACTGAAAATCAAGCATTTAATAAATTTTATTACCACAAGTAAATTGGTTTGTAGTATAAAAGTCAGCAAATTTATCTTTTCATAATTTACAATAAAACAATCAATGGAATGGATTTCAAATTTAGAAATTCCTTTAATAATATGAACCAATTAATTCCCATTAGGGCAAAACAACATCCAACCAGAAAAAAAATCTGATTTATTAACAATGAAACAAAATAAAACAAATAATCCACTTTGGTAGACAATTTGCAAAACTCTGAAACCAATTCCAAATTATTGATAGTATTCATTACTAGAGATATTAACAAATAACAAAACTATTGGTTTGAATCAAAATAAATCAATATTAGATAGAGTTTGGTAGAATCTGTAGTATCAATTCTCAGCAAATTTCAATTGGGTTAGGCTTGCAATAATATATTATCAAGTCAAATTTGAAATCATAAAAAAAAAAAAAGATGCCAGATGAACCTTTCTTCAATCAATGATTAAATATTATAAACGGAAAAACATGAAGGGTCTTGCAAACAAGACGTCCCCAAAAAAAAAGAATTTTTACAAGACGTATACAATTGCGGAAGCGTACACGAAAACGAAGACATTTAAAAATCTCAGTAAGGAGAAGAATCAATTCCCTTTTTTGGTAAAATACCGCACAAAAACAATGCCCCAGATATTTATTTATTTTTCATTATATTATGAAGATTGTTGAGCATTCACCAGTGAATGATATACGTCATTTAACAATTCTAAATTGACAACACATTTTTAATTGGTTCTCCCAAAATAACTCACAAGTCACATGTTCCGGATATTCAAAAAGTAGAAGACAACCAATGATAAGCAAAATTTTGCAAGCAATTATGTTTAATCCAAGCCCTAAGCTGCTTGTGTGGCTCTGATACCATATGTAAGAAATTTCTGAAATCATAAGAACAATAACAAGGCATTAGGATCATGGATTTGATAAACCAAAATTACAATAAACCAATTACAATTTACTTACCTTTAGAATACGTAAGACATGGTTTTTACGGATGATAAATAAGTTTTCTACTTTCAGCAAACAGAAGTATTCCAGCAATAATAAGGTTTACTCGAAATAGAATGTGTATGTTGTGAAAGCATGGACTGCCTATATATAGTGAATGACTCCTACTAATCCAGCCTATTACTGATTAATAGGGATTTTGCCAAATTATAGGATAACAATAGAGTCCTAATTGATATTGATTTTTTGTCTAACCAAAAAAGGCCTCTTGATTAGTTGCACATAATAAGGACTCCAAATCTTATTTTTTTTAACAAACGATATTATGTATATTAAGGAGGAGGGAGTGGGCTTAGCCTCACAATGGGCTAGCAATAATGTGGTTCAAATTCACTTTTAGCGAGAATCGAACCTAAGACCTCCCACTTACCAATGAAGAGGAATATCAGACCGTAAGTTAATTGATTGCCAACAAATCAATAAATCATATTCGTTGATACTCACAACCTTACAGAAGTCTCCAGTTTCTAAAGATTTGGACATCAAAGCCCTTGCCGAGAACACCAAAGGATTTAGTGGTGCGGATATAACAGAAATATGCCAGTATGCTTGCAAATATTTGATTAAAGAGAATATTGAAAGAGAGAGGATGGGAAACGAGAATCCTGAGGCAATGGAGGTGGATGTTGGCACTGTCTAAAAATCCCCGCCTAGGCACTTGGCAGCTGGCCACCAACCCGATTAGTCCCTAAGCATTTAAAAATTAAGAAAATGCACCTAGACCCGCCTAACCCGACTAAACCCGCCTAGGTGATGACTTCAACTTAGACAGAAAGTCAATAACTTTCATTTTGCATTTTAATTTTTCAATAAAATGTAAGAGAATACTTCGATGAACACTCATTATATGTTTGTTCCTCATGTTTTCAATATGTTTTAATACTTTATAATTTATATGTTATTTTATTTTGCAATTTATGTATCTCAATATAATTATGTGTCTTTTAAGTATAATAGCACTTATTTGTACAATATGTAATAAATTTACTTAAATCCGCCTAGGCGCTAGGCCTCAGCCCGCCGCTCGACTAGTGCCTAACGTCTTTTAGAACCTTGGATGCTAGTGATGAAGTAGCAGAGATCAAAATTTGAGGAATCGATGAAGAATGCTCGTACGAGTGTCAGCAATGCTGATATCTGCAAGTATCAGGCATTTGCGCAGACATTGCAGCAGTCAAGATGGTTTGGAACGGAGTTCAGGTTCACAGACAGTGCTTCTGGTTGAGGCGTTGCTTACAACTCTTTTGCAACAGTTGTTCTAGGGCTGACGAAGAAGATCCTTACAATTAGTATACTTTCATGATGTGTTAGAATTGCAGAAGTTCCTGCGTTTATTATCAACCGTTTACCAAAAAAGAATGATTGATTAATTAATTAATACCTTTAATCTAATATTACATTAATGCTTGAAAGGATTATTTACATGAATACATTCAATTCGATCAAGATCGTCACAAAAGGCCATGTATAGAGCAATAAAAGCAATAACATTTTGAGACAATTTGCTAGTTACATGCTTACAACAGGTTCACAAGAATCACGACTAGATTTGAGACTTTGCCTTCCCAAAGGGACGACATCAAGCCAGTCGTTAACTTTGCAAACGAGTTTTTGTGTGAGAACCTCCGGAGCAGATGGGGGAAAAATACAAGTATGTATCTGCATGGTTATGTCTGCAAATTTGCACATATGAACTAATTAAAACTTGAAAATATTTATAGAAAATAACAGGTGAAGAAATATACAAAAATATTTAGAGAAGCTTCCCCTTGTTCTCCGATTTGTCCCATGCCACCCATTTTTACTGTAAAATAAGTTCTTATTAACTGATGTAAATTAGACTGACTCAATTTAATTGTCGCTTTTCCTTTTTCCCTGTACCTTTTCCTCCACTTGTTCCCGTCTTCTCCAAAATACAATACTGATTCTCCACTTCTAAATTAGTAATCATCATCAAAGGAAGAAACTATGAACAATGTATGGGCACCTTCGTGCATTTGACAAGGAGGTATTTATAGAAATTTTGGTTGATAAGACCGATGATGGTTCGTAGATTGGTCAACTAGTCAACTATATTGACAAATTGTTCACTGGTTAATTTCACGTGAAGTCCAAGAAACTAACCGATTTTTGTTTTTAATTTTAATGTCATTTTATGTGATTGAATAATTCACATGTTTTTTGTGTTTCAGTAAACGCAAGCCAATTAAGGGGAATACTTGCATATTAATTTAAGGTAAGTAAACATGCTCTTACGTTTTTTAGTGTATGTGTTTATATTACAAGGTGACTCTAGTGACTAGAGTCCCAAAGATTCATTCCAAGCTTTTAATTGCATATTAATTTATGGTAAGTAAATACTAAGTTGCTTATTTTTATGGCATGCTTGAGTCCCAAAGATTCATTCCAAGCAAAACATATTCTGTTTAACAAATTTTATCCTCAAGACTTCTTTACCATACATATTTGGAGCTTCAAGATCAACTTCAAATTTATATTCAAGATGCGTGTGTGAGTAGTTAGTTTTCTCAATTGCAAAAACTGGTGATCTTGTAAAAAAAATTGGTAGAGATAGGGAGACATAAAACACATAATCATGTGTATAAGCTTATTATACTGGCTTTAGTGTTATTTGTTACAGCTGCTTCAGTGTAGAGAGTTTTTTCTGCTATATAATCATCAAAAGTCCACTTCGCAACAACACAAAAGATAAATGGTTGAGCAATAGTTTGTTTGTTTACATTGAGAGAGATGTATTTTCTTGTATTAGTAACGAACCATTATGTGACGTTTTCATGATATGAAAACTCACCGTGGACTCTTGAACGATAATTGTATTGTTTAACTTTTAAAAAGTCTTTGTTGTTATAAACTTCTAGTTTAAGTGTGATTGTGTAAATCCTAGATTAGATTTGATTCTAGTTAATCTTTCCTATTTGGACTTGTATTCCTTGGAGGAGAAGGATTTCTTTTCTCTCTTATTACTATAAATAAAGGCACTGCGTAGGGAGAATAACACTCACATTCCTCTACACAACCCTACAAACACATCTCTCTCTATTCTCTCTCTATGCCGCCGGCCCCCTTCCCCTATCAAATAAAATAGGCTACAACACATTATCAGCATGCTCCTACTGCTGCACTTAGGAATCTGACGTGGAAGCTTTCTGCATCAAACCAATTCATCAATATCATCACGCAATCAGGTTCTTCCAAAACAACGATTTTTATCTCGATATTTTGCAGCCCTGATAGCATGAACATTCACCATAATGCATGACCCAACTTTATGTTTTTCAAATTTTAGATTCTACATAAAATGTGTATGCATTATATTCATAATTGTTGAATTATGTGAATTTGATATTTTCCATGAATTTCATCAAATATATGTCCATGCATTAATTTAATTGAATAAATATGCCTTGAATTAATTGAAAAAAGAAAAAAAAAAGTCGAAAACTTTTAGGGTTCTTCGAACCCATAACCTGAATCGCCATCAGCCTGCATCGGCTTGGAAAGCCTAGCCCAAGCCACGGATCTCAAGGCAGCAAGCCCAGAACCCAATGGTGCGTTTTAGGCACCATTGTCCTAATTTGGAACCTTCGGCCTGAAGCCCAGGTCCCCCCCCGGTCGATTTTTTCGACGAAAACACGACTGGCAGTCGTGTGGTTTGGACAAAACTCATTGTTTTCACTAACGATCTTCGAAATTCTTAGAATTTCATGAGTTTTTCGTAGGATTCACTCAAATCCCTTCGGTTCTCACCACCCCCGACATAGAGGTTCAACCTCCGTCGTCAAATCTTGGTTCTCCAATGAACTATAGCTTGCACTGACCATGGAACACCACCTGAAGCGGCGCCGTTGACCATCACTAGCGGATCCCCACACCCAGCACCACTGGGTGGCCTGAAAATCCAAACCCAAGCCCTAATGGGCCTCAGATTCCTTTGCTCCATCTCTCACAACACCCTTTTATTAGGCATGCTTTTGCCTATTGCCTTGATCCACATCACCAGCCTTTTGGGCTTTGGTGATAACTCGGCCCAAGAACCAGTTAAGCTTTTCTGTGCTCTTGCCGTTTCTCCTATGCACCGCATCACAGAGAATCCCAGCCTCTGCTGGTGTACATGTGTGTGTCGCACCGAATCCCAGCCTCGTTGGGGTATTCGTGCTCCCTATCGCACCTGATCAGCGCTCTGTCTAGGCCTATGCTTTGGGCTCGGCCTTTTTGCAGCCTTTTTTCTGCCTTGGGCCTACATCCCAACATTTATTTTAGGGACTGATCAGCCCGTGCCTAACCTCAGCCTAGTTTTTGGGCCTGGACCTCACGATTCTAAATTTACTCAGCCCACCAGTGGGCTTTGGCCTATTATTTTAGGCCTCTAGTCTAAATGCCTATTTTTTAGGTACCTATGGGTTTTATAATTTTTTCACCCACAATTCAAATTTGGCCCGAAGTCCAAATAATTAATTTAATTATGATTATAGACCTGAAGTTGGATTTGCATATTTTCTTGTTGCATATATATATATATATATATATATATATATATATATTTGTGTTTATCTGCAAGAACATATGAACCTGAAGTTCATACTTATTTCGAAACCTGAAGTTTTCCTTCAAAACATCACCCATGAAAACCCAAAGCTGTTCATGAGAATTTAAACCAATACATGTCTATTAGAATCTGAATGTTCTACTCCTATGCGAATGAATTGATTTTTTCTCCATTACACTAATCTCATCTTATCCATTTATTTTGTGATAGGAACATGTCAAATTTGAACAAACTCGACTTTACCGCTTTGGAGGTCTCTGGAAGAAACTACCTCAAGTGGGTCCAAGATGTGAAGCTCCACCTCATTGCAAAGAATTTGCGTCCCGCCATTGAAGATGAGACGGACAACCCGGTTGGCGAAGCTGAGAAAGCCACTACCATGATCTTTATCCGAAGACATATTGATGACGCCCTACAAACCCAGAACCAAAAGGTGCATTTTAGGCACCCTCGTCCTAATCTGGAACCCTTGGCCTGAAGCCCAGGTCCCCCCCCGGTCAATTTTTCCGACAAAAATAGGATTGACAGTCGTGTGATTTGGACAAAACTCATCGTTTTCACCAACGATCTTTGTTAGTTTTTCGTAGGATTCACTCGAATCCCTTCGGTTCTCACCATCCCCAACGTTGAGGTTCAACCTCCGTCGTCAAATCTTGGTTCTCCAATGAACCATGGCTTTCAGCGACCATGGGACACCGCTTCAAGCGGTGCCGACCCGAGCCCTAATGGGCATCGGATTCCTTTAGTCCATCTCGCACAACACCCTTTTATTGGGCTTACTTGTGCCTATTACCTTGATCCACATCACCAGCCTTTTGGGCTTTGATGATAACCCGGCCCGAGAACCAGTTGAGCCTTTCTGGGCTTCTACCGTTTCTCCCATGCACCGATTCTAAATTTACTTAGCCCACCCCTGGGCTTTGGCCTATTATTTTGGGCCCCGAGTATAATAAATGCCTATTTTTTAGGTACCTATGGGCTTTATAATTTTTTCATCCACAATTCAAATTTGGCCCCAAGTCCAAATAATTAATTCAATTATAATTATAGACCTAAAGTTCTGTTTGCATATCTTCTTGTTGTATATATCTGTATATATATATTTGTGTTTATCTGAACCTGAAGTTTATACTTATTTCGAAACCTGAAGTTTCTCGAAACATGCCTTGTTTGAAAACCTAAAGTTTTCCTTAAAAACATCACCCATGAAAACCCAAAGTTGTTCATGCGAATTTAAACCAATATATGTCTATTAGAACCTGAATGTTCTACTCTTATGTAGATTGATTTTTTCTCCATTCAACTAATCACATCTTATCCATTTATTTTGTGATAGGAACATGTCGGATTTGAACAAACTCGACTTTACCGCTTTGGAGGTCTCTGGAAGAAACTACTTTAAATGGGTCCAAGATGTGATGCTTCACCTCACTGCAAAGAATTTGTGTCCCACCATTGAAGATGAGACGGACAATCCGAAGTCATATTCATGACACCTTGCAAACCGAGTACCTTGCTGAGGAGGATCCACGAGCACTATGAGTTGCTTTGGCTGATCGCTTTAATCACCAAAAATACATCTTCTTGCCTGAAGCAAGACATGACTGGCAGCATTTGCGCTTCCAAGACTTTAAGTCTGTGAATGAATATGATTATGAAGTTTGTCTTATCTGATCACTTCTCAAGTTCTGTAACAAGACCTTGACCGAAGAGGATCTCATGTAGAAGACCTATTTGACCTTCTTTGCTACTAATATTGTCCTGCAGCAACAATATAGAGCTCAAAAGTTCACTAAGTTTTCGAATTTGATATCTGTTTTACTTCTTGCTGAAAAGCAGAATTAGCTGTTGATGAAAAATCATCAAGCTTGACCTATTGGGGCAGCTAGAAGCCACCCCATCAAGGTCAAAATGCCCAAAATAAACATGGTAAGGGTGGCCAGAAGCTACCCCGTCAAGGTCAACAGAGCTAAGGCCTATCCAAAGGAGGAAACAAAGCCTAGAAGCGCCCTAACCTCGCTCTCAAGGCCCTGAACTTCAAGAATAAGGGCAAAGCACCTAAAACCATGGATGCAAATACGTGCTATCGCTGTGGTTCAAAAGACCATTGGTCCCGTGTTTGCCGAGCTCCCAAGAAGGTTGTAGCTAAAATCATTCTCGTCATAAGAAGTTTGAATCAACTTTATGCAAGTGGATGAACCAGAGAGTACCAAGCTAAAGGTTTTTGACTTTCAAGAGGTTGTTAGCCCTATGGAAGATTAGAATCTTTGAAATAAACTATTTTTCTAGTTGAAATTTAG
Source organism: Heteromeles arbutifolia (assembly GCA_024362995.1). Classification (NCBI taxonomy): domain Eukaryota; kingdom Viridiplantae; phylum Streptophyta; class Magnoliopsida; order Rosales; family Rosaceae; genus Heteromeles; species Heteromeles arbutifolia. The sequence goes on from JANCRC010000012.1 coordinate 25,830,769, forward strand.
ACATTGGGGTCGAATTCCACCTGATGTGATATAAAATAGCACACAAACTTAAACCCTATAGATGTAGTATGTGTAAGTAGGGATCGTTCTAGGTCGGGGATTAAAAGGGATGCTAATCTACACAAATTAGACTCTAAAATACTAAACTAGACTCAAAACACACGAACTAAGTTCCTATGACTCAAAGCTAACACTAAGGGGTGATTTAGACGAAAATTAAACTAAAAAGACTTGAAATACTAAATGGGAATTTGTTTTGACGAATTTAAACTTTAAACAAACGATCTTGCAAAAACAACTTAAAAGGGTATGAATTGGGTGATTGAATGGGTGAATGGCTAGCTAGAGGGTCCTTCTCCACACATGACACATATGCAACATAAATCGATTTCCAGTTATTATTCCTATAAACCATGAACGACAATGCCCCAAGTTAACTGTGAGCAGCACTAATTAACCATCAGATTTTCCTAAATTCATTGAATTGGACATCGCATCGCAACCAAATTATTCTTCTCAAGTTCCTACATGAACAGCATAATAGAGATACATATCAAAGATCATTGAGTTCTATGAAAGTCATAACCTTTGACAAGGCATTCGTAACTATGAACAACATGATACTTTTGCCATAAATTTACTTAACGCGATCGTGACTAGCGACCTTCACTACTTGTAAATATAACTTTGTAACTATTAGGTGAAACTCCCTTATATTTTAGCATCAAATTCATGCATGAAAACTAAGTAGGCCTCCTTAATCAACACACAAGAATAAGTTCTGAATTAAACAGTTAAGCAAATTGCATTCACAATTTATGAAATGACAATTGGATGTAATCAATTCATATCACATATATGGTCATGGCTTTGAATCCACCTCTAGCTAAAACGAGTTTAGTTCCTCATGTTCGCAATTGAACAAAGACAATTAAATTTAAACATTGAAAACAAAAGATAGAATACACCTGGAAATGCTCCAGCAATCCACAGGTCTTGAATGGCAAGCACGGCTCCAGGTGCCTTCTTCTTCTCCTTTCTTGCAAAGCTGCGGCACAATAGGGATTTTCTGAGTTAAGGCTCTTGTAACCTACGACACAACCCCCTTGAAAATTCGCCAGAATTGTGTATATATAGGGTAGGGTTTAGTAGAAACCAATGAGGGGAATGATTAGGTTGTTTGGATGGATTAGGACTCCTAAAATCAGATGGGAAGTATTTAGAATAGGATAAGGACTCCTTTTGCAGCTGAAAATAAGTTTAGATAATATTGGATAAATAGGATAATGTTTGAATAATGTCGGTTAGGATAAGATAATGTTGGATAAGATAAGGTAGTTTATATAATGTTTCCTTCTTTTTAGCTAATTCCTTATCTTCCAAATCTTGAATTAATTTCTCCAGATCTTTAGCATATTCCTAGCCTATGTTGAACTTCAAAAACGTCCATCCACCTTGCTTCATGCATGTGATATCCATTCCAAGCCCAAAACTGCTCTAAAATGCTCCAAATTGCACTTTCTTGCCAACTTTGTCATTTGAACCTACAAACACACAAAAATGGCTTAAAACACTCTAATAAGCAAAAACTAACTAAGTAAATGCAAGAAAACAAGCTAACTAAGTCGCATAAATATGCTCCTATCACCACCTAGTGGCCGAACCCCCCTCTTGTTTTGGGTTTAATTTTAAACAATTTTCCTTTATGTTTGGATTATTTGTTGGTGATTTGTTTTTGGATATTAAGTTTTTAATTAATTACCATCCTTGAATACTTAAAATTATTTTGAATGGATATTTGTTTTTAGAACTTTTATGCATGTGACCGATTCAAATTAATTTTCAGTATAGGTATGACTGGTGGGGAAGTTAGTTGTCTGGCAAATAGTGCAACCACGCACACCGTTTTGCGTGAACACATCTATTTCACTAACTTCATACCTAAGAATGCACCTCTGACACATCTATCTCAGGCCTATCCAACCTGATCGAAGGATATGGTAAGGCACATATAATGTTGTCCAATGATACAATTTTGACCATTGATTAGCCACTTTATTCTCCACGTTCCAGAAGAACGTTGTTGAGTTTTAAGGACATTAGAGATAATAATTACCATGTTGAAACCTATGTAGAAAATGGAGTTGAATTTTTGTGCATAACTTCCTATGAATATGGCTAGAAGCGTATTTTAGAGAAGACGGAGCGTATATACTACGTGTTAACTACATTGCAATGTTTGGGAATTAAAGGGAAAAATCAAGAATAAATGATGAACAAAAGGGAGAACACAGAGATATGAGAGAGAGAGAGAGAGAGTTTAGAGAGAGAAATAGGAATTGTATTAACTGACTAAATGAAGATTACACACACTGTTTTTATAAGAGAAATCCTAACTACTTTAACCACATACTAACAACCTTACAAACTATATTACTAATTGTATTTCTAACTGTTTTACACTTGTACCCTTAATACTCCCCCTCAATCTCAATTGGGGTTTCCCAGTTTGAGATTGCAGCAATTTGAGCTTGATTTTGCTCTTCAGTTTCTTCGCAATTGCAATGGATATTTGGTTTATTGGCTGTATATTTGCTAAACTTGTCACGAAGCAAGCAATCTTCCTCGGGGATTCTGAACTGCAGCAGCTCCTGCATATATTCAGGTTGTTGGGCGCTCTAAATGAAGATGTGTGGCTAGGTGTAAGCAATTAGACCCTAATAGACACAACACAACAAACAGCAACCCGATCCTCCAACAGACACAACAAACTCTGCAATCCTTCAAGCTTCAAGCTCTTAACAATGGAGAATTTTACAATCCCCAACAAATCAAGCCTTTCAACAGCCATCATTCCCTCCAAATTTAGCAACCCATCTGAATTCTCACCATGACAAACCAAACCTACAAAGTTCTGCTCACTGATAACACTTGTTGATAAAATGCACATATGCTACTTGCTCATATAAAAATCCAATATTCCCATCCAAAACATCCAATATTCCATTGCCTCTCGCATGAGCTTCAATCAATGAACAACCTCTTATAAAATTGTAACACACCCTCAGGCCGGTTATAACAATTTCTTGTGGGATTACCCTTCGTGGGATTTACCGTCAATAACTTCATTTAACATTGGCTTCACGCCCACAATCAAAACTAATTACTAACGGCTTCGTGCCAACAAATTTCAACTTCTAATGGCTTCGTGCCAACAATCTTGAAGTACTAATGGCTTCATGCCCATTTCTAATGGCTTTCTGCCAATACTACACTACACTACACTAATGTCCACGGGATCGCCCTTTGTAGATTTTACCAATTCACAACACTACCTATTCATAACATGGAATTACCCTTCGTGGGATTTACCATTAACAACTTCTTCAAACTTCATCTTTTAAGACACATATAACCGGACCTACTGTAGATTCATGCTAACAACTGAGTTGGTTAGACTCTGAAATTATAGGCTATGATAGGAAAATATTGAACAATCTTCACGGAGATCACACTTCTCATACCCAAGAATCCATATTCATTTCTCCAAACATATTAAGAGATTGAGCCGAATTTTAGTAGCAATCCAGAGCAACAATCTTGAACCCAAATATCAGACACAACTTGAAGAAGCCAGAAAAAATCACAAGAACATGACTTCATGCGACAAACTAATTGAGTTACACATACACATTCAATCATCAAATCTTTCAAGAATTTAAGAGAGAGAGAGAAAACCAGAAGTCTATGTCGGTCTGGAAGCCGAAAATACATGAAGATGGTGGTGAAAGATATAGAGAATATGCCAAATAAGATCCTCCAGGAAGCTGCCTGTGAGGAGAAGCTTGCTTCACTGAGCAAGGAAAGATTGATGCATTCTTCTCCAAGATTATCCACCAAAAGGTAGACCACCTAAGATACCATCGCTTTCTGCCAAACAAGCAACTCGTGTGCATACCATAAATTGGTCAAATATATGAAATTCATTGACGCATAAGATCGAACATGTGATAGGCAAGAACTCATTAGGAAGAAAGAAGACACAAATTCCAGATTTTAGCAAACAAGAATCGCAAGATTCTGGCGAAGCAGCATAAGATTCTGAGGAAAAACCCTGATCCTGATGAAGACCGAATGTCAGTGACCGATTCCAATGAAGGTGAAGGACCCATTTCTGGAAATATCTCCGACTCTGCCTTCAGACCACCGTTTCTCGTTCAAAATGTCACCGTTACTACTTTCCTAATTTTTGACAATTGGTCGCTGATAATTGTTGGAATCGACATGTTCTTGGATCCGTACTTTAGGATTTCAGGTCCAATTCGCTACTCCCCCAAGAACCTTGGTTGTTTAGCCCCCAAAGAGATTCCCGATCAGAGGATGAAGCTTAGAGACGATTACGCCCCCTTCAACCCTTTAGAGCATAGCTCAAAGCATACCAGATGCTTTCACCGATCTAGTGCGAGTGACAATATCACATATTCCAGCTGCGAATGTGCCTGGAAAGATGAATGTACCGAATGTACACGGACTTCCCTCATGGAGGCCCAAGACGCCACTTTGGCAGATCCACGTACCTTAGCTGCTAGTAAATCATCTGCCCCTATACATAAGCGTGGCAAACCTTTTGGTTCAAAGGATTCACACCCCCGGAAGAGGAAACCCACGGCACAGGCACCTGAAGAGCCTACCGTGAATCTGACTATTGCTTACTCATTCTATCTAACTCATGAGGAAATTCTAGATTACTGAAGCGTCCTTGAAAAGACGAATCCACATCCCGAGAATCGTGAGATTTCAGTCCAATTGATTGGTCAAATTGGAAACAAGCAATCCAAGTCAAACTCGATTCGCTTGCGAAACGTAAGGTGTTTGGACTTGGAGCTCCTACTCCTTTACATGTGAAGCCCGTTGGCTACAAGTGGGTTTTCGTTCAGAAACATAATGAGAAGAACGAAATTATGCGTTTCAAAGCTCATCTTGTTGCACAAGGTTTTTCACAACACCCCGAGATTGACTATGATGAAACTTATACACCTGTTATGAATGTGATTACTTTTCGCTACCTTATCAATTTGGTAGTTTCCGAAAAACTGAGTATGTAGTTGATGCACGTAGTAACTGCATATCTCTATGGGGATCTTGATACGAAAATTTATATGAAAGTTCCTGAAGGACTTACATTGACTGCATCAAATAATTCCAAACCCTGGAACACGCTTTCAATTCGGCTGAGGCGTTTACTCTAAGGTTTGAAGCAATCGGGAAGAATGTGGTATAACCATCTGAGTGAGTATTTGACTAGTCAGGGATATGTGAGCAACGAACTATGCCCTTATGTGTCAATTAAGAAGTCACATTCTGGTTTTGCGATAGTTGCAGTATATGTTGATGACATGAACCTCATTGGAACTCCTGAAGAGCTCACGAGAACTGCCGCGCACCTGAAGTCGGAATTTGAGATGAAGGATCTAGGAAAGACTCGATACTTCTCGGTTTTGAGATAGAGCACCATTCGGATGGAATCTTTGTACTCCTATGTTCGTTCGATCGCTAGATGCAAAACGAGATCTCTTCCGTCCGAAGGAAGACGATGAAGAGATTTTGGAGCCTTAAGTTCCTTATCTAAGTGCGATAGGCACTTTATTGTACTTAGGTCAATGTACTAGACCCGACATCTCCTTTGCTGTTAATCTTTTGGCAAGATACAGTAATGCACCAACACGCATACATTGGACTGGTGTTAAAGACATTTTCTGCTACCTTAAGGGTACTACAGATTTGGGCTTGTTCTATCCCTATAAATCCTCAAGTGATGTCGCACCCTCCTTATCTTAAGTCGGTTCTCGCCTTGTTGGTTATGCCGACGCATGATACTTTTCTGATTCGTACAAGGTGCGTTCCCAAACAGGTTATGTCTTTACCATTGGAGGCATCGCAATCTCTTGGAGGTCAACTAAACAGACCTCTATTGGAGGCATTGCAATCTCTTGGAGGTCAACTAAATAGACCTTAGTTGCCACTTCGTCTAACCATGCTGAAATTCCCGCCTTACATGAAGCAACTCGGGAATGCTTTTGGTTAAGAGCAGTTGTGGGCCGTATTCAAAGCTTCTGCGATCTTTACCCCGTCGTTGATATCCCGACGACGATCTATGAAGACAACGTGTGGTATGCATCGAACAACTCAAGAAGGGTTACATCAACGGAGACAACACCAAGCACATTGCGGCGAAGTTCTTCTTCTCACATCAACAACAAGAGCATCAAAAGATTGAAGTCACGCAAATCTGTTCACAAGACAATCTGGCCGACCTCTTCACCAAATCGCTACCACAGGCGACGATTCAGAAGCTTGTTCAAGGAATTGGTAAGTGTAAACTTTCTGAGTTGTAACATTGCTAGTTCTCTTTGGAATTGTGTCAAAATCAGGGGGGAAGTATACTTGCTAGATCTTAATGTACTTTTTTTCCTATGATTAGGAGCATTTTCCTATTGGATTTTTGCTACCTAACTAGATTTTGACGAGGCACCCACCTTGGGTTGATCATATCCCTGATGACGTCCCGTAGACGTTTCATTTGACTTTGCATTTCTCACGCATTTTTCCTTAGACTATGGGTTTTGTCCCTACTCGGGTTTTTACCATAGCCAAATGGTTTTTTTGTGAGACTTACTTCCTTATGCAAGTTCCTACCTTATTGAGAATAGCGTGTTCCCAGAATCAGTGTCGACGAGTCGACTTCCTCAACCTTTACATGATGTCAAATCTACTTGAGATACACACTCAAGAGGGAGTGTTATAAACTTCTAGTTTAAGTGTGATTGTGTAAATCCTAAATTAGATTTGATTCTAGTTATTCTTTCCTATATGGACTTGTATTCTTTGGAGGAGAAGGATTTCTTCTTTCTCTTATTACTATAAATAAAGGCACTGCATAGGGGGAATAACACACCCATTCCTCTACACAACCCTACAAACACATCTCTCTCTATGCCGCTGGCCCCCTTCCCCTGTCAGATAAAATAGGTCACAACAAGGTGAACATTAGTTACAGCATCTTAATCAAATCTTTAAAGACACAAATGTTTAATAAAACTACGTAAAAAAAGTAAGGGATTCTAATTTTCTCATCTTTTATTTCATGAGAAAAACAAGACAACTCAAACAAGAAGTTTGCCACAAGAGTACATTAATTACCAACAAAGACACACACATTTTATTTTTAGGCTGCATTTGATTTCCTCATATGTCATACAACAACTTGGCAAATGATTCCATATGGTCAGACTGCAGGGAAATGGCCACTGATAAACTCCCATCACTTGTTGGACTTGGTAACACAAACGACAAACCCTCGTATCCAATTCCACCAGGTCCCATGAACATAGGTCCACCCCAGCCAAAATCTGCTTCATATATCGGCAGCCTCACCCAACTAGTTAACCCAAGTTTCGGGCACCGAAAAGTATGAGCACCGCGAACAAGGGCCGACAGATCAGGCTGAACCTCAAGATAGTCAAGAGCTGACCTAAGGTAATCGTTGTTCATGCGCACCGCAACATCATGTATACGGCTGGCAGCATACCATGTTGGTTTTGATTTGAGATCGCCCACTGTAGCTAATGGTGCGCCTGCGAAAACAACATTGCCAAAGAAACCAAGTGGGAGTGGGGGTTGCAGTCTGGACCGTCCATCAACCGCAATATGCAGTTTGGTCACTTGATCATCGGGAAGATTACGTGCCTTGGATGCACATCTCCAAACATGGCCTGCCAACATCTCATATGTGCTATAGTTGATTGTGTTCCCTTCTTCCTTAGACTTGGCTTTCAAGACGCTAAGCTGCTCCCACGTCAATCTAAAAATGGAGACTGTCGTACTCTCGGCATCACCATCTTTTGTGCAGGGCGGAGGAATTTTTTAGGGCGGATCAGGCTGGTATTCAACGGGGTCGAATGTTGGCGGAGGTGGGTCTCGGGCACGAAGTAATGTCCTGTCGATGAATGGTGGGATTGTAAGGTCAAGTCCGCGGGCGATATCAGACCATGTATTTACAAAGTGGAGACCTGAACACCCATCTGCCACGCGATGTTCCAGGCCGACCCCAAGCGACACTCCACCACATTTGAAGTATGTGACCTGCATATACAGAGTAAACGGAGAGCAATATATTGTAAGATTAACTCATGCTCAAAAGAACGTCCCAGAATTGCAATCTAACTTGGTGGCAAAAGTTAGTTTTATAGTGATGAATTTGCTTCAAACTAATCTCCCACAATTATACATTGTTATACCATATATTGGGCTTTGGTATTTGAGCTTCATTACTTAGCCCATGATTCATGTAAGTGGGGAGGAAACCCTTATTCTATAAAAGGGCTCACTCACCCTCACGTAGGAGAAAGGAATCAAGAGGAGAGCAAAGAGGGCAAACACTAGCCTCTATAGCCTGTATGTGTACTATAATCTTCATTTACACAGTAAAACGGAATCGATATCAGTGTGGACGTAGCCCAACTTGGGTGAACCACAATATATTTTTGTGTTCTTGTGCATTTGTGTGATTCACGGTCGGATTTACGTTGGTCCAAAATCGACCTGATTTTGTGCATCAACATACATTAATGCTATATGAAGTTATCAATCGAAAAACTACTTTTTAATGTTAGAGAAGTTAGTCCCAGACCTTCTGCACGAATTACATTTGAACTTTAAGGTATGAGAGCTATTTAATCTCTAACATTCACGCTCTAGCTCGTCATAGTATAAAATGTCCGGGTCTTATCTTTTTGGATGAATTTTCTTCTATGGCTTATTCAATTAATGTATCCATGATGAGTTTGTAGTCGTTGAATAGTGTTTTTTTGGTGTCAAGACAAAGTTGCAAACTGAAAAGGAAAGCGATACTGCCCTTGAATAAAAAAAGCAGGTGCCCCTTGTATACCACGAAACAAACAAGAACATGTCCTTAGGAAGCATATTGGTATAATTAGGGTGGGCATAAAGTCCCGAGGACAGAAACCGAACCGAAAGAAAACCTGTCGGTTCATTTTTTTTTGCTCATTTCGGTACGGGTACAAAAAACCGAACTGGTTTCCCATAAAGAGGTTCGATATTGGTTTGGTTACATTTCGAACCGAATTGAACCTAGAACCAATTTATTTTTAAATTTGTTGGGCCACGTGGCTGGGTTTGATTGGTTCTTATCCGAGTTTAGGTAGACTTGGCCACACCTAATGGATTCGAATCCCCCCAGCCTCAACTCTTAGACTTAGGATGGGTTTGGTTTTATTTGGTTCGGTTTTTTGCCAAAATTGAAACCAAACCGAGAAATTTTGGTTTTGATTCAGTTCGGTTCGTTTTTTTTTTGTTTAATTTTGTTTGGTTTCGATGTTTTTTTATTTTATTGAACCTGATATTTTTTTTAAAATATAGAATTTAGATAAGAGGCTTGCATTGACACACTAATAATAAGAAAATGAGAAATCACAAACAGAACCACCAAAGACGTGCTTGGTTTATCCTTAGGTACTCTTTGCACACATAACAGCCCTAAATGAAGACACCTTACCACTTCAGATATGTTGTACGAATCACAAAATGTCTTATCGATTAGTTCTAGTGGTTTATCTTAAATTCATAGTGTCCATGCCTTAAAACAAATTGAAACATGTATGATATGTTAGTAGGATAATATGTAAAAAGGGCTTTGCTGCGGGCCTTCTATAATGTTAAATGGCATATCATTAGAGGGGGTGCTTCTAAGTTTGCACCGTCTAATTCATTAGTTCTTTTTTTTTTTTTTTTTTTTTTTTTTTTTTCGGTTTTCAGTTTTTAAAACCCACCCCTACTCAGACTATCACTCCAATTATCACTTTCTCAAACTATCTCTCAACCACCGCCACTCCAATCTCTCTTACCCAGTAACCCCTGTCACCAATGTCTTTCAAACCCTCTCCAATCTCTCTCAGTTCTCAACCCGTCTTCTACCATACGATCGTGTCGTTCACTCAAATCCTCTCCACTCCAATCTCTCTCAGACTCGGTCTCTCTCTCTCAGTTGCATTCTTCTCCAACTCCATCGACTCCACTCTAGTCGAACTCGCAGCCACTCCAATAGTAATGGTAAGTGTCAATTGACTCAATTCCTTCAAATATCGTTGCGTTAAAAAAAAAGGCAATAACTTATAGGAATTGCCCATGCTGAAGCTTTCGATAAGAGGATATTAATCGAAAAATAATAACCACATACTATTTTTCTATTGTATACACTTGTCTCTTAAAAAACAAGGTATGTGAGAATGAAAGAAGTGTAGATATCATTTCCTAAATTAGTTCATGCAACGAAATGAGTAACAAATTAATATTCCAATAAACTTTATCAAAGGGTTTTTATGAGCATCGCACCGATTGTTGAGTACACCCGTGACCCACTGAATATTTATTGTTAAATCACTTGTTTAAATGACTTTTAAACCCTAAAAAGTAAGGCAAAACAATTATTTTCTTCATACAGCCCAAATCATTTAAACAAGATCCTAACCACCCGTAAATTATATATAATTTTATATCTGTGGATGCAAATTTCTTTCTCCTTGTTCTTGGACAAAATTGCACCTACAAAACAAATAACACCTTAGGTCAAGGCCAAGAGCCTCACGCGCCCATGATTAATGGGGGGTTTTGGCCGAAGAATCTCCGATGCCAAAGTTAGAATTTTGAGAGAAAAATGTTTGGAGAATTTTGAGAATTTAGCAAGAGAATTGGAATTGAGTTTTGAAGAGAATGAGAGGGCTTTTATAGGGGTGTGGCCGGCCTCCTTGGGTAAGAGAGGACCGGCCACTTGGCTCTTTTTGTGGGCTAGGTTCTTGATTTGTGTTTAATTGGGAATAATTGAATAACTAACTAATTAATTAGCCAATTAATAGAATAATTGCCTAATTGATTAGCTAATTAATATAATAAAAATGGAAGATTTAGGAGTTACCTCGTGGAGAGGATTTGATGAGGATAGATGAAATAGGTTTTGAATTGTTACCTATTTTGGGCACTTTTGACTTGGTTGATAGATGATTGTCCGCTGCTTGGGCTTAGGAATCCCAATATGCCTCAAGAGTATTTTTGTCTTTTTATCCAAAAATCCACGTGTCGCCTTGTGATTATTTTTGGCTCCACAATATCCACCAACACTCACAATGTCTATGATTATGTTTTTTTTATCAAAATTTTTAAGGATTCTGCAACATAAGAGATGAAGTACTCTGAAATATTCAAATCTTCTTTGCGATATACTCTAAAATATTCAAATCTTCTTTGCGACAATGTGGTAGTAGTGTTTTTTTCTTTTTTATTTTGCTAAAAAATTTCAAGCATGTTTGCTGTTTCTTTCTTAGGATGGTTTATGGTGCAATTCCATTCAAGCATGATTGCAGAACCGAGAATCTGCATGGACACAGCAATAGCACAATCAACTAGCCCTTTCATGATTTCTTATTTACAAATAGCCATTTCTGAGTTTAAGATCAAATTCACATTTAGAGCCTAATTCCCCTAAATTGACAAAAACCTTGAAGCAGTAGAACCACGCGCACTGTTTGTGTGCCGAAGACAAAGGGTTTAAATTTATTTTTGTGGACAAGATGAAGACAAGAGGTAGATTTTGGTGTGGGGTGTATGAATTGTGTGGGGTGTGAGGGTAGTTTCGGTTAGTAACTCGGGTGTATTAAGAAATTTTTTAGTTTAAAAGGTAAGTGTGAGGTGTTTTAAGTATGTAGAGTGTATTCAACAATATGTGGGGCTAGGCTAATAAAACAACCCAGGGAGCTTTCATGAAAAATGTTTGGACTAAGTTTATTTTAACCAAAAATCATGATATAACTTTATTTAACGAAAAAAACTTAAGTTTTAATATAAAAAAAAAAACCTTAAATTTTAATAAAGATGACAAAAGAACTTAAATTTTAATATTAAATTTTTTTTTTTAAAAAAAAAAACCTGACACATAGGATCCTTGCGTCCATCATAAACATTGTTTATGAAACTGCATAGTATTACACTGTTTATGAAACTTAACGGTACTACACTATTTATGAAACTGAACAATACTATACTATTTATGAAACTGACCGGTACTACACTATTTATGAAACTAAACGGTATTATACTATTTATTAGTCCAGATTCATAAATAGTGCCTAGTTCTTGGTTCAATTTCATAAATAGTGCCTAGTTATTGAGTTTTGTTTCATAAATAGTGTATAGTAGTTGATACAGTTTCATAAATGGTATCTCATTCTTGGTCAAGTTTCATAAATAGTGCCTATTTCTTGGTCCACTTTCATATATAGTGCCTAGTTCTTGGTCATGTTTCATAAAGGGTTGTTTTATTCACACCCCACGTTTTATTGACTACACCTCATATACTTAATACACCCCACATTTACTTTTTAGACTAAAATTTATCTTAACACACCCTACATATTTTCCAATACTATCCTCACACCCCACACTTTCTACATATATCCCACACTCTCCACTTAAAATCCAAATCAAATCATGTGTTCGTCTCACAAGTTCATTTACTCCACCATTTTTAGAAACGAGTATTGTCGAATGATCATGGTAGAAATTTCTATGAGGTGTAAAGAGAAAGTGCTTCATCTTCAAATCAATGGTTTAGGGTTTATGAAGAAAAAGTTTGACCAAACTCCATTAGTATCATCTTGCTTCTTTCTTTGTGCATCTTTGAGGACTCCACTTTTTCCTCTAATTTGGAATTGTTAGACTTGAGATATGTCGAGTTAAGGGGTTTCTCAAATGGTTTATTATCTATTAAGAAACTCAAATCAAGTACAAAACGAAAATTTCTCATATTCTTTTTTCAATTTTTAATTATTCCATTTTGGAGTTTCTATCAATTAAGAATTTTAGGGTTTCTCTATTCAATTAACTACAAAGATCTTTGTCCATTTTGCGGGGTTAGTTTTCAATAAACTTCATCGATTTCTATCAATTAGGGATTTTAGATTTCATGTGTGTGTGTGTGTGTCTATATATATATATATATATGTATATGTATATGTATCCTATACTCATCTTGTTTGTTAGTTGTTAGAGTTTTGTTCTACAATGGATGATAGGAGTGACTTTGAGAGCTTGAAGAAAAAAATATGAAAACAATTTGGGACACATTCATAAAATAATTTTATTTTTTAAATTCAAATGTGGCCTAAATAGTCATTTCATAATAGGATATGTAAGTAATTTAATAATAAATTTTTATGTGGGGTGTATTAAAAAATATGTGAGGTGTTAATAAAAAAACTCTTTCATAAATAGTGTCTAGTTTTTGATCCAGTTTCATAAATAGTGTACAGTAATTGGTACATTTTCATAAATAGTGTCTCTTTCTTGGTTCAATTTCATAAATAGTATCTCTTTCTTGGTCTAGTTCCATAAATAGTGTATATTTCTTGGTCCAATTTAATAAATAGTGTCTAATTCTTAGTACATTTTTTTTTATTTAGTTTTAAAAATAGTGCCTTTTCCAGTTTCACTGCATCCCTGGAGCAACAACCACCTTCATGATGGTGGCGATGCCCATGCCCATGACGTTCTTCATGAAATACCCAGTCGTTCCACCCTTCTTTTCCACTCAATCTCAACCCAAAATTGAAATTGAAAACTATTTGGATATTTGAGATGTCGCTCCTTGCATCTTTATCTGCATCTTTATCCACAGCCACCCGCACAGACGCTTGAACTACAAATGCTGAATGCATCACCCTCAAACTCCAATTCTCCATCATCCATATCTCTCAATTAGGTCACATATAAGGCTTTCAATCATTTTAGTTTGGATTTTTTTTTCTTTTTTTTTTTTTGGTTTGTTAAATCCAATTCACATATTAACAATTTAACAAGTGGAAGCAAGGGTTTAGTTATATCACATTCATATCCTCAAGCATCAAAGTTTTTTGTTTGTTTGTTTGTTTGTTAAATCCCATTCACATCCCACCAAACCTTCGATCCCAGACCAAGAGGTGGCCTCACATCACCACCTAGCTGGGAAGAAGGTCGGTGAAACACAAAAAGTAAAAATAAAAATTGTTTTTCATGCGCTTCGATTTAGATTTTTTTTGTTGTGTTTTTTTATATTTCTTTTCCTTGTTCTTATCATTAAATAAAGTTATAAGGTGACTTTTGGTTAAGATTCAAGTTTTGAAGCTCCTTTCATTAGTTTTTCTTTTATCTAATCTATTAGTTTGATTTATCAGCTTAACAAGTAATAACTAACTAAAATCCTCAGCCAAAGGCACTACTCCTCTAATATTATACAGCTAGAAAAGATAATCAATGCTCAACTGAATCTAAATCAACATACACATACCTGTACCACAATGAGGGGATAAGTGGAAATCCCAGCAGAATAATCGATGACGGGGATGAGCTTCCGGAACTCGGGAGTTGGCGCAAAATCGTCGAAATTCTCGAGGACGGAGGCGGTCTCCGCCACAACAAACTGCACGCCCTCCCCATTGCAGTTGATTTCGGAACGGCCTGTTTCTTTCTGCTGGAGGCGGCCCGCCAGGGGGTAGAACGGTACGAGGGCCTTGGAGAGGGCGCCTTTAAGCAGTGCTAGGTCGAAGAAGGGGCCGGTGGGATTGCCGCCGGTTTGGCTTCGCCGGTAGAAGTAGACACTGGGGGTGTACTTGCTCAAAATCACCAAGTCCAAGTTGGACATCCACAGAACTTGCTTTGGCGTCTCCTCCGCCGGCTTCACGATCGTCGTCTCCCTCACGCTAACATTCCCAGCCATGTTTTAGTTACGTAACGAAGGTCTGAGATTATTATGTTGTTGCGCTCACTTTATAGTTTTTAGTGGGTATGGCAATTCCAACCGTTAAACCCGATAACTGTGGATAACTGTCCGAATGAATTGGATTTGAATATGAAAATTCGGGTATGGTATGGATATGGGGAAAAACCGTGAACTTTATTTGGTTATGGTTATAGGAGTCCCCAATCCGTATCCGTTCCCGAATCCGACCCGAATATTATATATATATATATATATATATTTGATATTTATAATTTTATTCAATTTACCCTCCCTGTACTAATTCATATATGCATGCATCAAACCCTATACTATATTTATTATGCACCAAACATCATGCATGGGGCATACCAACAACCTCATCAATTCAATACTCTTATTGTTATACTCAACTAAATTAATTCATTGAATCATTTTATATATCAATTATCAAATGTTACAAGTTTATCAGATTCATCTCTCTTCAAGAGTCTCACCATCAAGAAATTGGTGGATGTTATCATGAACAACTTCAAATATATTGTTATGTTTTTTGTAATTGGATGTTGCTATTTAATGACGGAATTAATATCTACTAAAATTTATAATGTGTCAATTGGATGAATATAATTTTTTTTTTGTTTTTTGACGAAGATTGATATAATCGATAACCGATTGAAAATCAGTTATCCGGTGGATATGGTTATGGATAATCCCCGATGGTTAATTTGCGGTTATAGATATGGTTAATTTTCGTGGTTATGGGGATGGATATAGCATTTCCGTCCCCAAATCGAACTGTTGTCATCCCTAGTTTTTAGCATTCCATCCCATACACTGCATGCGATCTGTTGGTAGGGATGTCAATTCTAACCGTTAAATCCGATAACCGTGGATAACCGCCCGAATGGATTGGATTTGGATATGAAAATTCGGGTATGGTTTGGATATGGGGAAAAACCGTTTATATTATTCGGTTATGGTTTTGGATATGGTTATAGAGGTCCCCAAACCGTATCCATAACCGAATCCGATCCGATTAGTAAATAATATAATTTATATATAATATAATAGTATAACATATATATATATATATATATTTGTATATCTATTATTCACCAAACCATTACCTTGAGAATACAAAAGTTGCATTTTGTAGGAAAGTAAAGTTTTGAATCAAAATCAATGTGAACTCAATGATGCTTATAAGACATAACAAAGACAAGCCAACATCATCAGTGTTTTAATTTTTATACTCAACAATATTCATTCATTGGATCATTTTATACATCAAATGTTTAATGACGAAATTGATATCTACTAACTTATAATTTCTCAATTGAACGAATATATTTTTTGTATTGACGAAGATGGATATACCCGTTAACCGATGAGGAATCCGTTACCCGGTGGGTATGGTTATGGATAATACCCGATGGTTAATTTGCGGTTATGAATATGGTTATTTTTCGTGGTTATGGGGATGAATATAGCATTTCCGTCCTTAAACCGAACCGTTGCCATCCCTATCTGTTGATCTGCCCGGTGGACCCACTGCTGCTGGTGGAGCCCACGGTATGGTTTTGGATAATGACCTCGATTACCGACATACCAATCGTTGCCCACCACGTGAGTAGTTAAAATTCCGTGACTCGTACTTATTGTTTAGACTAATCACATTGTCATATTTTCTCACACATTATAATGGCATCTATCTTAAAATTTAAACAATTAAAATGTTATTTTCTCACCCATTATTATACCTGAACTAACTGGAATTCATAAAATTATGAACTTGTCTCTTCGGAAGAAAGAAAAAAATCCTTGTCAGCACTCTCGCTCTACCATGAACCTTAACTTGTCTCTAAAATTATTTCTCTACGAAGGCATTGATCCGCATACCCCAGCATTGCGAGACGTAGTCAGAGCGCTTGGTGACAGACCCCGCACCATTTTTTTCTACTGATCAAACTCAATACCCTTCACAGAAGACTACCTTCCTCAGTTCCTCTTCAACACTTATGTATAGAAATATGAGCATCTATACATATACAGTAAGACCCCATTACATTTCATTCAATTCATGCAGATATCCATTGTTGAAACATCCAACCAAAACAAAATCATTAAATTCGAACCGGAGACTGGCCGGAGAAAGCATAGAAGAAGCAAACTCTGGCTGCCTGATTTTTGAGTTCGTCTTTGTCTTCTTATGAGAATTAATTTTCAGAAAATATAGGAAATAGTGTGTGGAACTGGAACGATTTTAAGGGTGGATTAATCGTTTTTGAATAGCTATCTTTTAAGGTTTTTATCGGTAATTTAATAAATGAGCAAACTTGTAATTCAAATTTTTATTAAAAAGTGAGTAAAAGGATAACATACTGGGGTGAAAATAACAGCACTCGTTCCAAAATTATTGGTGTCTCCCAAATCCCAATATTAGTGATTTCATTTAAGCACTACATAACAATTGGTCGAGCATTTATTGTTTTAGAAGATTTTGATTTAGGTCAGGTGACTAGAAAATCTTTAGAAATTATTTTATTAGCAAATTTGAATTTAGTTAAGGCAGCTAGAACAATCTTTCAAAGGAGGCACCAGCCTTCAAGCGTACAACCAAGGAGGATTCAAGCTTGTACACTTAACCACAAGGGTAGGAAGAACCCCGCTGGCTAGAACAATCTTTACAAGAAATGGAAAAGGTATAGATTTCATATTTACGTTTTGTTTCGCTAAGAATAGTTGTTTTCTTTTCCTGGCTAAGAATAGTTAAGCGTCGTTATCTTTTAATTAAGAGTAATATGTCGTCTACCCCCTTCAATTAGTCCCCTATTGTTGATTTACCCTTTGAATTTATACCCCTTAAAGTAGTAGGAATTAGCCAGTTTACCCCTTTGAAGCAATACGTAATTATTTGAGACTATTGTGAAGGATTTAGAAGTTACTTAGAGAGAAAAAAGAAGATTTTTTTTTTTTTAGTACAACGATATATTTTTACACTAAGGGGAGGGGGAGTTCTGCTAAGCCACACAATGGGCAACTTAATTTGGTATCGAATTCGCCATCTACAATATTTGAACCTAAAACCTCTTAACTTCCAAGTGGAGAGAAATGCCACCATACCTTAATACAAAGTGACAAAAGAAAAGTTAATAGAAGAAAAAAGTTATTATTAATTGTTTTACTTTTGTTTTTAAAGTCAAAACCGAAGAAGAAGTTTGCAACACAACCAAAATTGCGAGTTATTGACCTTATTTTCAATGAGAAACTCCTACAGTTTTAGATTAATGGTTCTATAAGATCACGTATCGGTCTACAGAAAAATGTTGAACAATGAGAAACTTTTTAGTGTCTTCGGAACATGGGGCAATATATGTTGTCATATAATTTTTTTTTTTTCAAGTGTCCTCATTTGTATAATGAAGATACAACTATGATTACGCAAAGCAATAAACAGACTTTAAGCACTTGGTTGAAGGCCAAGTTTTACTGAAAACTGTAAAATCACAATTAATATAATCTCTAAATCATGTTAGAGAAGCAGGTCCAAACCAACTTTAAGTCTTGATTAATCATGTTTGATGTAAAATGCAATCATCTTAGCGAAGCTGAGTTGAAATGAGATGTCTTAATCCTTAGGTCAAATTAATTGATGTTGTCATCGTCTACATATATAAGTAGCAACTAAGGGAAGGGCTTTTTTTGGTCAGTGAATACGATAGGGCTGTTGAATTCAATAAAATGCTATTTGGTGGGTAGAATCTTTATTGGAGAAGCGTGATGATAAGGATAATACAGTAGAGAAATCCCTTGTTCAGAAAGTTGAAGATATTTATCCAAAATTAACTCTACACGGTCCACGTGATATCAACCTGAATGGCTCAACAGCTAACAAAATTATCCGGTCCCCGCCCACCCAAATTAAGAATGCAATCAGAGCTCTTTACGTCCACCGCGTACCGCCCTGACTCTTCCTAAGTCTTTCCTGTCGACATCTATCCGCTCTGTAGTAGGATAAGGATTTGATCCTTTTTATTCTTACACATAAACCCACGTATATATATTATATTTTATTTTAACAAATGATATTTTCTACATTAAAAGTCGAAGGGGTGTAGTCAATTTGGATTTCAGAAGATTTTAATGGATTTTTTTAAGTGACAGATTTCAAAGGATTTTAATAGATTCTACAATTCTATATGGATTTTGACAGATTATTATGGATTTCTATTATAGATTTATATGGATTTGTATGAATTTCTTTCATGGATTTCTTAGGATTTCTTTTTTGACTCCTACAACAAAAATTCTTTTCTCAGTGCACAATCTAAAAAAGACATAAGCATATGTATATTGATATGGAAATATAAACCAATCAAATGTGTCTTTTCTTTCCCTTTCTCATTTGAATTGTGATTTCTTTACGAAAAATAATTTTAATTAATCAAAACAAGTAGTGCTTCTTAAATCAAATGTCTCAAAATTAACCCTTTTTCCTCAACAATTGATTAGTTCATAATGTGTTATTCAGTCTAAGTACAGTTACCAATATAAATAGGATTTGGAAGATGCTTGCACCCTTACACTAACATGATTACACGAAAAAGAACAGAAAGCTTGAATTGGCAATAAGATTCTTAGTAGTAATTTCCAAGAGTTCAATTAACATGGTAAAAAATTAACACATTCAAATAGAACGCATAATCATTACAAGAACTGCTAGTAGCTATTAACACTTCCCATCAAAACATTACAAGAAATACTATTACACAATCCAAAATAAAAGGAAAAAAAAAATCAAAAAATATTGTACAATTCAAAAAATTCAAGTTTGCAACTGGGACGGTTACAGATGAACGTGAAAAGAAATCAGGTTGGCAGGTTCTATGTTTGAAAGAAAATGGAGAGTGAGAAAGAAAGATCAAGTTGCAGAATGGATAGAGAGAGAAAGAGCGAGGGGGTTGAAAAGAAATCCTAGGGGTGGAGGTAGGATTTTGTTATGCTTATAATCCCTTTTCAAATCCCACAAAATCTCTTATTGAAAGAAATCCTTCAAAATCTATGAATTTTTTAATACCTATAGATTTGCATGGACTCTATAAAAATCCTTTAAAATCTCAATTGACTACATCAGGATTCTAAAGTATTTGAAAATCCTTTAATTGACTACCCTTGTATTTGAATGGATTCTTTTAAAATCTTTTAAAATCCTAGTTAACTACACCATGATTCTAAAGTATTTTAAAATCCTTTAAAATCCTCATTTGACTACACCCCCTAAGATCATCTCCAACCGGGTAGGCCATAGGTCAAAGGATAGCCCTTTCTGACACACAATGAGTCAACAATAATGTGGTTTAAATTCGCCTTTGGCGAAAATCAAACCTAAGACCAGACCTATCACATACTAATGAAGATGAATACCACTAGATCGTAGTACTATTCAAATATAAACTAAAATTCAAATAAGCTGTCATGCACACGAATAAATAACATTATTTCATATTATTTACAACTTATGCCATCACACATTAAAATTAATTTCAACATTTTAATAGTTATTGTGAAATATAGTGTGAATGTCACACCGATGAACAGTGTTTTAAAAAATGCTCTAGGAGGCTGCGTAAGGCGGCGTAAGGCGAATGCCTAGGTAGGAAGACGGACGCTAGGCAAGCGAGACAGAAGTTGGACGATCTGGCCCGCCTGGGAAAATACGAATTGCTACCCAAAAGTAGTCAAACGTTGCGCAATCTAGGCGCTCTGCGTCTCGCCGTCTTGTCTTTCCGAGTTTGGCCGTCTTGTCTTTCCGAGTCTGGCCGTCTTGTCTTCCCGAGTTTCGCCGTCTTGTCTAACCGAGTCTCAGTGTGACGATGGTATATGAGACGAGAGAGAGAGAGAGTGTGCATATGCAATTGCAGATATGCTGACAGCGGCAATGGTTTTAGAAGCGAGCAGCTTTAGTTAGGGTTTTTTTTTTCTTTCTAAAGGTGAGTCGGTGACTGGGATGGCCATTTGACCCATAAATACAAGTGTCTTGAAATTTATATTGTAATAGGATAAATGGGTTAGAAGGCCTTGGGGTTTTTTTGTTAGGATCTTATTCAAAATTAAAAACAAGGAATACAAGGCCCAATCTTGCATTTTATTAATGAAAATAAAAGGCCCAACAAAATTAATGGCTTAGAAAATGATACAAAACTAAAAAAAAAAAAATCTAAAATTTTAGACATGTATATTTTTCTTTCAAAATTTTTTTAACATATTATTCAATGTTATTTACATATTATATAGTAAATTGAATTAATTTATATGATATATAACAAATTTACTTAAATCCGCCTAATCTGCCTAGGCGCCCGCTTAGGCCTTGCCTAGTCGCCTAGGCGCTAGGCCCCAGCCCACCGCCCGACTAGGGCCTAGCGTCTTTTAGAACCTTTGCCTATGAATGTATGAGGAATCAACCAAAATCGACTTTGGTGTCAACAACTAAAAGTTTTAGGTGAAAAAGACTTAGGGAGGTGAAAAGTTTTCTTCATGCATGTAAAGTGTTGTCCGATCAAACTTTCTATATGTAGAGGTATGTTTATATACTCAAAACAACATACAAGATCAAAAAGGCAGAAAGTGAATACCAATCTCCCTTCCCTTTCTTTGCATGCATTTTTTGTGTAATACAGTCACGAAATTAAACAGTGTGATACATTGCTCATGTTCCACTTCGATCTCTAGCAAAGGTTATCTCTCTCACTTTTGCCTATTTATAACAAGTTATCAACATGACTCTCCAACCCTAACAAGTTATCAGCATGACTCTCACCTACTCTGTGATCCCTCGTAACCCCAATGAAGAACTGTTACCACCATGCCTTCTCCTAGTCCTCAATTTAATATTACTTATATTTTTTATTTCTTTTTTGGTGTAACTCCTAATTACTAATCCTACACTGAAATTTTAGATGGTGTAACTCTGGATTACTAAACCTCTATATATAGAGGTATGTTTATATCCTCAGAACAACAAATAGATCAAAAAGGCAGAAAGTGAATACAAGTCTCCCTTCCCTCTCTTTACCTGCATTCTTTGTATGATACAATTATGAAAATAAACAGTGTGATACATTGCACCCGTTCCACTTCGATCTCTAGCATAGGTTATTTCTCTCTCACTTTTACCTATTTATAACAATAACGATGATTTTGTTTTTCTTCCGGTCAAGTCATAAATCTCATTTAAATCCCTCTTTTTCTCTAAAACTATTAAAGCATCTCCAAATGAGATGTCAGAAGTTCACATTAGCAATAACAGCAAAAACTGACAACACTAGTGTTTTCCAACCAAAATGTCAGTTCATATGTGGCATGACGTGGAATAATAGCAAAGATTGTTGTTGTCAAATTTGACAACAGCTTCAAATAATTTTTAATTAAATGCTTTATTAATTTCTTATTGGTTTAAAGCATTGCCTTTTCATTTCCTTTCATTACCAATGTAATAGTTAAATATTTTTATACTTTTTAGTTCATTTTCCTTCATTACCAATGCAAAGGAAATAATATATGATTTTTTATTTTATGTTTAAAAATTGACATATCGAGTGGAGAGAAAAACATTAAAAGATGTCAAAATACCACATAGAATGTCAAATTTAAATTTTAAGTTTGAAATTTAACATCTCATTTGAAGATAGTCTTAGCAAGTAAATTAGTATTCTTTGATTTTCTGAATGTAATTAAATTATTATTCAGTAAAAAAAAAAAATAGATACATTTTTTTTATTACATCACATGATACGTTATGTTTCCTAACTTTTTAGTTTTGTTTAGTTATTTTATAATAAAAATGAAAACGCAGTGCAAACGAATGTCATTGTGGCTTCAATAAATACACCTCAACTCGCCCAACACCACGTTTTCCTCGCCTTGCAAAACGATGTCTAGTTAACTTTCACATTAAATGTTACATTTTCAATTTTCAAAAAAAAAAAAAAAAAAAAAAAAAAAGTGAAATGACACGTGTCAACTGATTATGTATATGATGAGTAAAACCATAGTTTATGATGGTGAGCAAAAATGCTCCCAAAAAAACTTGCCATGGTGGCTAGGTAGGTCATTTTGCCAGCACGCTCTTCTAGAGGTGGGTTTAATAGGCTAAGGATAATACTAGGGAGACTAAATTTGTAGACAAAGTTTTAGAAACTAAGGGACATGGAAATTGATGATTGGTTTATTACTTAAACGTTGATAAACGTGCTTAATCCTATTGGTGACACATCATTTAGTTTGCAAATTTAGTCTCTCTAGCATGACCCATAGGCTAAACATAATTACATGTTTCCTTTACGACTCTTCATCTTTTGAAAGTGCTCCATAAAAACATCAATATCAATGCTAACAAGTCTCTCTCTCTCTCTCTCTCTCTCTCTCTCTCTCTCTCTCAATATATCCATTCAAGCAGTCTTCTATTCATTTATCCCCAAGTCGATTGCGTAATTGATTCAGAAAATAAAGCTAAGTGGACAAATTTTTTGGACCACATTTGCAAATCATGTGATGTGTTATCAATAAGAAATAGACTTAAATATCAAAATGGTCTTTGTGTTTTACTCTGTTGACCAATTTAGTCCATGTGTCTTCAATTTGACCAAATTGGTCTCTATATTTACATCTGTTAGCCAATTCAAGACAATTCGTTAAAAGATAGTTGAAATTGACATGTCCTAAATTTCATAGTACTCACGTGAATTAAACGAAGTATCAATTTCTAAAGATATGCATCGTATCTGTTTAGTAAGTGTATATAAAATTACATTTTTATCCTCTCACATGCTTGGCACATATCAATTTTAATGGTCGTTCAATGATTTATCTTGAATTGACTAACATATGTTAACACAGAGGCCAATTTGGCCAACTTGAAAACACAGGTACTAAATTAGCCGATAGAGTAAAACACAAGGATAATTTTCACATTTAAGCCTAAGAAATAAACACGTTAATTAATACTAAAGTAATAATCCAACTGATAGGGATTTTTACCACCTGCAAAAGTGCGGATAAAAACACTTTAAATATTTGCAAGAGTACAAGGTAATTGTAGTATAGATGGTAACAAAATCGTTCTCCACATGGATTGAATGAATAATTTATATCAAACCAAATCTTAATTAATTACTTAAAACAAAGTTTTGGAAAAAAGTGATTTTGTGTTTTAAAATAATAAAAACGAATTTAATAGGAAATAATTAAATAAAGTGACAAAATAAAATAAACTAAAAGAAAACGGTTTTTGAAAATTAAATTGTAAAAGCCTAGCAAGAAAATGTATTGGGAAAATTCAATCGCAGTTGTAACGAACTTATAATTTTCGTTGGGCAAAATATGTTTGCACGATGAAATTGTGTTGTCGAGAAAAGCGTGGTCTCGATTGAAATTAATATTTTGCTCGATGAAACTGTTCGTTTGGCAAACATTTAATTTAAAAAAAAAAATTCGTAATTTTATTTTTTATTTAATTAATTTAATTTAAAAAAAAATATTGTGCCTAACGAAAAGGTTAGTCTAGCAAATGTTAAATTTTGTTTTTAAAAAATAATTTTTTATTTAATCAATTTAAAAAAAAAAATTTGTGCGCCTGATTCTTTCTAGCCTCCTTTATTCGAGCTTAAGCATCTGCCTCGGCAACCCTGACCTTCTCCTCTACTCTCACAACAGCTGCTTCTATTATCACAACACGCTCTCTAGCTTTCGCATGCTCAGAACGCCATATGTGTGCCTCTTGGAGAGTAGGATCTCTATGCCTAGTCAATTGTTCTTTTTCTTTCCTCAAGGTCGCAACCTTTTCTTCATAATCTTTTAGCTACAAACATAAACAAAAGCCCATAAATAAAGCAGAACAATAAAAATGTTCTCTCAAACAAAAATCAACTTCTCTTTTTCCACTTAAGAATATAAAGTAATGGAAGGGGAAAAGAAAACAGATCCCTTATTATTCACATAAGAGATGAGAGTTGTGTATCTTGAGAGAGATAGAGTTGTAGAGAGAGGGGAGTTGCAGCGCGATGAGGAAAAAGAAAGGGACTCGATACTTATAAAATATTAGAACCTTGAGAGAGAGAGAGAGAGATGAGAGTTGTGTACCTTTGAGACAGAGAGGAGAGTTGCAGAGCGAGGAGAAAAAAAGAAAGGGACTTAGTACTTATAAAATATCAGAAGCTTTACTCGACGAACAATTCGTCGGGTAAAGCTTACATGGAAATGCCACACAAATCAAATTTTTGGCAAAAAAATTGGTGGGAATGTTATACCTTTGCCTGACGAACCATTTCATCGGACAAACTAAGTTGGTTCGTCGGGCAAAGGTTGCATTAAAATGCTGCACAGTTCAAATTTTGGCAAAAAAAAATTGGTGGGAGTGTAGTACGTTTGCCCGACGAACTATTTCGTAGGGCAAACACCAAATATTAAAAATTTTCCTCATATTTTTATTTATTTTCAAACGGTTAAAAGATCATCAAGTTTGATGATCTGGTAATATCAATGTATGGTTTTACCTTCAATTAGCGTACTTGTAAAAAATCAACCAAATCGAAGCTAAAATAGCCGTTAAATCGTGATGATACGTTTCCAACCGTCAAAAGATTTTGTTCCATTAGCTAAACTCCGAAAGTTTGTTTTTTTGTGATTTTTGGCATATACAATCTCGTACTATATTTAAACAAGCTTAACGGTTGGATCGTTGAAATTAGTTCCCTAGATTGCGGATCCTGTCAAAACAATAGATTCATCAAACACTAAGAGTTTATTTTATACTTCTATTAAGTAGAACGTAAGATTTTGTGGTAATTACTAGTGTGTTGATTTTAAACAAATGATCGGATCCATTCATGGTATTCTTTTAGGATGTATTTGTAATAAAAAAAATCATCTAAATCGGAGCTAAAATAGTCGTTAAATCGTGATGATACGTTTCTAACCATCGAATCATTTTGTCACGTTACCTAATCCCCAAAAGTTTGTTTATGGTGATTTTTACTATGCGATCTCTTACTATATTTAAACAAGTTTAACGGTTGGATCGTTGAATTTAGTTTTGTGGACTGCGTATCCCATCAAAACAATAGATTCATCAAACAATTAGGGTTTATTTTATACTTCTATTAAGTAGAACGCAAGATTTTGTGGTCGTCAATAGTCTGTTGATTTTAAACTAATGATTGGGTCCATTCATTGTATTCTTTTAGGGTTGAGGAGTGTATTTGTAAAAAAGAAAATCCAAATCCGAGCTAAAATGGCTGTTAAATCGTGCGGATATGTTTCTAACAGTGGAAAGATTTCATCTCATTACCTAATCCCCAAAATATTTGTTTTTGGTGATTTTTTGTGTATGCAATCTCGTACTATCTTCAAACAAATTTAACGGTTGGATCGTTAAAATTAGTTTAGTAGATTGCGTATCCCATCAAAACAAAAGATATTTCAAACGGTTAAGAGTTTACTCTATACTTTAATTGAATTGTATTACTTTAATTTTTTTTTAAACTAATCGTTTAGCCCAATGAAAAATTTCGTTGGGTAAGGCTTATTTCTTCCTAATTTAATTGTACAAATTTAATTTTTTTAATTTAGTAGTTTTTAATTGTATTTAATTTTTTTGGTAAAAAAAAATTAATTTAATTGTACAAGAACTAATTTTTTTTGTTGTAGTCCTATTAGATTAGGAATGTGATTGTGTAAATCCTAGTGTATTTAGAGATATCTTTGAATATTCCCTTTAGTAGTTAATATCCTATTAGAGTTGTAATTCTAAAAGGGTAAGGAATTAACCTTCCCTACTACTATAAATAAAGGCACAATGAGGTGGAATAGAAGACACCTCACAATTACATATCTCTCTCTTCTCTCTCTATGTGCCGCACCCTTTCTCACTATGGCATCCATAATTGTTCAGTAAATTATGCCTACAATACGTTATCAGCACGCTATTGACGTTACGCTAAAGAGAGTTTGATCTTCAATCTGGGGAGTATTATGTTTTAATCATTCTTTTTATGATTAATCTATCATTTTATTGAATTGATCTAGATGTTATTGATTCAATTTAATTTTTCTGTGTTGAACGTGATACAATGCATTGGAGATGCAATTCCGGCTTTCCGATAAGGATCTTCTACAAATTCAAAGGCTTTTGTTGTTTTTTGGTAATCAGTTACACTTAAAATAAAGGAAGATATTTTAAATGACCATGAAAGCATGAAAACATTCCCCATGATGCATGAACCCCCTACATTTATATTTACCTTTTCATGCATTACGCAATTTTTGCTATGTGGAATTTATGAGTCAAAGAATCGAAATAAAGGAAGATATTTCAAACGACCATGAAGCATGAAACGACCATGAAGGAAGATATTTCAAAGGCTTTTGTTGTTTTCTGGTAATCAGTTACACTTAAAATAAAGGAAGATATTTCAAACGACCATGAAGCATGAAAACATTCCCCATGATGCATGAACCCCCTACATTTATATTTACCTTCTGATATATATATATATATATATATTGTATATGTTCCATATATTTGTCAATATATATATATATATACACACACACTCACACGTTTCATGCATTACGCAATTTTTGCTATGTGGAATTTATGAGTCAAAGAATCAAAATAAATTAGAATCAATTAGGGTTTTCCAACCCTAGTGTCGAAAAAAAAAGTTAAAAATTGGGTTTTTTTCTTGCGACATCAGCCTCGACCCTAAGCCAACCTAAGACATGTTGGCTAGCCTGAAGCCCAGCCGTGTTGAGCAGCTACCAAGACGACGTCGTTTGACGTCCAGACCAAGGCAGCAACCTTTTTGGCTTGTTGCGTGCGAGACTGACCAGGCTTCTGGCTTGGGTAGGTTTTTCAGTTAAGCCTGTAGCCCAGCCCATCTTCGGCATGGCCTGTAGTCACATGTTGGGCCCTATACTTACACCTCTGGCCCAAACCAGCAAGTATGCTGCTTGTTGGGCTTGCCTCTGCGTCTCGGCCCACTTGCAACAGCCCTATTTGCTGTTGGGCTCGCCATGTCATGGCCCAAAACTGAAGCCTAGCCAAAATGCCCTAACCCAAGCCAGCGCAAGCTGAGCATGCTTCCCTATGCCTGTTTTTGGCCCAATTCCCGCAACCTTGAGCTGCTGGGCTTATCCCAACCCACGGCCCAAAGGTCTGCAGCCTTCCCGTGGCCTCTAAAGGCCTGTAGCTATGTTGCAGGGCCTTGCACCGTACATTGCAGCCAGCCCAATGAAGCTGGGCTGCGTTATTTTTCAACCCAATGCCAATTTTTGGCATTCCTGCTTCATAACCATACCCATTTAATTTTTGGGTTGTTTTGGTTAACGCTAATTAAGCTATAATTCACTTGTCACTTGGCCCGCCACTAATTGAAGCTAATATGACCCGCATGTCATTATTTTGCTTCTATAATCAACCCCGAATGATCCCGATCTATTGAATTAATTAAAAGTGACCAATAGTCCATTAATCTGACAAGAAATCCAAAATTATTAACCTGAAGATTAGTTTTGGACATTAACGATTCAATAATTTATTTATCTTCTTTGAACCGTTGACATCCTTTCGTAGTCCTGAAGCGCTCATACTTGAGTTCCAGAAGCAACTCAAATCCATTACACTTAAATCAGCATATTGTATTATGTGTTCTTGTAGGAACCTCTCTTTTATGAACTAACCATTCATAAACTAATTTGAACCTGTAGTTTCAAATTTAGTGCCTTCGAAACCCGAAGTTTTCATAAAACAAATACACCCATGAAAACCCGATGTTTTTCATGAAAACAATGTCTTAAAACTCGAATGTTCTAACTTTGATGCTTATGGATGATTCATTCCTATAGCACCAGTCATAATCTTGTTCCCTCCAATTCAGTGGATTGTCGAACCGTCACAAGTTTGATTTCCCTTATTTGGACGTTTCTAATAGAAACCACTTTATGTAAGGTACAAGACGTGAATCTCCACTTGACTATTAAGAAGCTGAGAAACCATTGAAGCCAACAATGGCAAAGAAGAGCTGAATAAGCCTTCGTCATGATCTTCATTCGAAAACTTATGCCTGAAGCATTACCCAAGGAAGTAGTGCTCTTACAGACTGTCTGATCATACGAGACATTACCTGAAGCACACCATGATTACGTCCATGAATGAGTACGATTCTGAAGTTTATAAATTTGATCGAATTTTGACTCGAGAATACTTTTCTTGTCCTTCTATGTTTCTAACTCGCTCCTGAAGCAGCAGTGTAAAAAGCCAAAGTTTACCAAATTCTCGGATATGATTACTACCACAAATGTGAGAGAAAGGTATAGGCCCAACTTCGGCTGGAGTCTACAGAACAGTATAGACTCAGTTCGGCGGAGTCTACCGAATGGCTCAACCCAGTTCAATCAAAGCTGACCGAATGGTGATGCCCTACTTCGGCAAGGATGCACCGAAGAGCATGCTCTGCTTCTACAGAGGTGCACCGAACGATATTGCTTTGCTTTGGCAGAGGCTTACCAAACAGGCCCTTCCAGTTTCGGCTGAAGCCTACCGAACCCAAGTCTGGATCTATCTCTTACAATCCAATTTCAAGTGTTTTTTTTTTTTTTTTTTTATTTTTTTTTTTTTTACAACATATAGTAAAATCAAGGCTTTCCAAGGTGTGGCATCATGCCCAAAGCGTGATCCTTGGCACCTAAGACCTAAAACTTGAAGAAATAAGGGATATAATTTCCAAACCTTAACTCTGCAAAATCAACTTCAGTCTTGATGGAATAGATCATTGGTTATGCACCTGTTTGTGCCCCTACCAATGTTGTTTAGGAGTACCATTCTAGTAGTCAATACGTGAAACTAATTTTGATCCATCAGACACCATTGGAAGAGCAAAATTTTGACATGAATGGCCTTGTTAGCCGAATCCCCTTAGTAACTTTGGTTTACTTTGTGAACATTTTTCCATGTTCTTGGATTCAAGTTTGGTGTTTGTTTTTCGTTATGGATAATCTTATTAATATTGTCCTCGAATACGAGTTAATTGAATCATGTATCTTGTATACATGTGACTAAATTCAATTAAGCACGTGATTAGGTAGGAATGTGGGAAAGTTATTTGTCTGGATGAATGCGATACTACGCAAACTAACTTTACACCTAAATCACATCTCTAGCAACAACTTCAAGTCTATCCAACCTGATTAAGAGCATTGGCACGCTCTTCGTTGTATAAATGGTACTACATTACCATTTAAGAGACCTTATATTCTTCCCATTTTGGAACAACGTTGTTGAGTTTTAAAGGATATTCGAGATGACAATGATCATAAATGAAACCATTGAAGAAAATAGAGTGAAATATCTTTGCACGACCTCCAAAAATGAGCCTGATGCTTTGATTTAGGGCCAATGGGTTGCCCCCCAACTGGGAACACGACACATGTGGCAGGCCTGGAGCTAGGTGGTTGAGCAGTTTACTTGCTTTGGCATGACCTTTTGGGACACTTAGGTCAAACAATGATGCTACGACGCATCTCCTTACCCGAAGTAAAGATCTTGTGACTACACGCACACTTGGCCAAGCCTACTCGTTGGGGAAATTGATTTTTTAAATCATACCTTGCAAAGATACGAAATCACCTTCTTTTCATAGTGGATTCAAGGGAATATATGTGGACTAATCCAACCAAAATGCAGACTATATAAATACTTATGGTTTAGGTTGATGAATCGACAAACTGGTTACATGTTTGTCCACACACATTGTTGCTAAACCTCATGGCCGATTTTAAGGGTTCACCACCCTACTTATCCCTTAAAGTCTGGGAGATTGGACAATGCCAGAGAGTTTATATCGATGGTTTTCAATAAAGTATTGCATGTCTTTTAGGTTTATAATTGAACATCGAATTCCCATGTTCACCCCAAATAGCCTTGCATAGTTATCATAAAGCGCAATTTAAATGATTGCCCAGACCTTGGTGAACATACTAAGTTTTCGGTTTCCTTTTAGGGCTATGCAATCTTGCACGCAGTTATGTTGGTCCACCTTGAGGCCCATTGCCACCCGACCTATTTGACGTTACAATTGGTTATTGGGTACGAACCTGATGTTTTGTATTTACACATTTGGGTGTGCATTCCATGTGCCAAGTTGCGCCGCCGCAACATACCAATATAGGTCCTCAAAGAAGGATATGAATCTTTGTCAATTATGATTCTCCTTCACACTAGCTCTCTTCGAGCCCTTGCAAGTGATCTTTTTACCACTCATTTACGGATTGTCACTTCAATTAGATAGTCTTCTCGCCGTTAGGGGGAGTTAAAAATGTCAATGTTCCTGGAGAACGGTGCGCATTTGCGTGGACGTTTCCCACCATGTCTCATCTCGATCCACGTACCGCATAGGTGTGATAAGCAAGTGCGATGTGTTCTATCTTGCAGAATGTTGTTCTAGACACATTCTTGTAATCTAGCTAAAGTGACGAGATCATATACCAGTTGCAAACATGCCTGCAATGATAGGCGTACTTAACGAACGTTGAGTCAATATCCCCGAAGGGTGTGCCACCCCTATTAGACGGTTTGGCCACCCCTATTGGACGGTCCGGTACACCGACGGATAACTAATCACTCGGTCTTGGCTTGAAGCACGATAGATCACTCGGTTCATAGGACTCACTTCCCTAGAAGAGGAAGACATGGTACAACAATGAATCTATACTAATTGCTGCCTCAAATCATTTCCATCTCATAAGATTAATCTGGATTACTCTTGAATGTAAGTCTTTACCATTAGGGATATCGCAATAACTTGGAGGTCTATGATATGACCTTAGTTGCGAAATCTTCGAATTATTCCAAGACTCACCTCATTTCACTACACCACACGTGAGACATGGTTATGAGTTCTTGTTGAGCATATTCGAAGTACTTGCTGTTTTCATCCATTGTTGAGTCCCAACGACGATCTATGAAAACTATGCCGTATGTATCAATCCGACGAAGATATGATACATCAACAAAGTCAACACCAGGACATATTGCATCTACATTAGCAAAGCATCAGGAGATTGAAGTCATGCAAGCTGATCCAAGACAATCTTGCCGACCTCTACATGACGTCATTGCCGAAGTCAACCTTCCAGAAGCTTGTTCGAGGAATTGGTATGCCTAACTTCCATATGCAATGGTTGTAGTTCTCAATTGGAAGTTTTGTCAAACTCAGGGGGAGTATCCAGAAGTATACTCACTTGATCTTAATGTACTTTTTTTCCCTACGATTAGGAGCATTTTTCCCATTGGGTTTTTGCTACCTAACTAGGTTTTGACGAGGTACCCATCCTGGGCTGGTCATACCCTTGTGAAGCTCTTCTACTTGTGTCCAGAAGACATATAGTTTTGACTTAATGCAACTTCTCACTTTTCTCTTTAGTCTATGGGTTTTTCTCCCACCTTGGGTTTTACCATAGTGAGGTTTTGTGAGTTTTACCTTTTATGCATTCTTCCGTTGATTTGAGACTCGCATTCACTCATTGTGCCGACGACTTCATCAACTATACTTACTTCATCGCTGAAGACCTGATGCGCCATTTGTTTGAGTATTTACACACTCAAGGGGGAGTGTTGCAGTCCTATTAGATTAGGAATGTGATTGTGTAAATCCTATTGTATCTAGGGATATCTTTGAATGTTTCCTTTAGTAGTTAATATCCTATTAGAGTTGTAATTCTAAAAGGGTAAGGAATTAATTAACCTTCCCTACTACTATAAATAAAGGCACAATAGGGTGGAATATAACACACCTCTCAATTACACATCTATCTCTTCTCTTTATGGCCTCCATAATTGTTCAATAAATTATGCCTACAACATTTTTTAATTTATAGTGTTGCCCGACGAACGATTTCGTTGGGTAATGTTTATTTTTTTAATTTTTTCTTCTATTTTAAATTTTTTTAATTAAATAATTTTCCCTACGAAGGTATATTTTGTCCAATGAAATGGTTCGTTTGGCAAAGTCTCTGACAAAAAAAGTTGTTGATCATTTTTGCCCAACAAAATTTTCGATTTCATCGGGTTAAGTATCTTTGTCTCGCATGTCTTTTGCTTTAGTGAAACGATTTTTTTTTTCTTTCTTTGCTGCCCTACTTTTGTGCTTATGTTGCTTTGTTTATTTTGTTGCAGCCATAGTATTTTCAAGTGCTTTAAGAATAATACCAATATTGTTCTTGCGAAGGAAGGTGATTCACAATATAGAGGGATGACGTTGAAGCTTTGCGCGCCGTTGACTAGCCTAAGGTGCTTGTTCTTCCTGGAAAAGACAACTTGATGCATATCAAGTCATGGTCTTCTGAAGTGTCTTGGGAAGTGATGGATTTTGGTCAACCAACTCTGAAGAAGAAGGCGTGTACATCAAGGATTCTTATTTTGAATCATTCGCACCTTGTTCGCGACAATTCACCGACTTCGTTTGAGCTTCTTGGCGTTCGCATTCGTAGCAGAGCTGTGACTTGGAATAGCACCTTGTCGACTATTGGAGAAGCTGTATTTGCTCATTTTGTAATAAGGCTTTGTAGCCAAATTCTTCCTTTAAAGAAATAAAGTATTCACATTTTGAATTTGTTCTTCATTCTTCAAAGTGTTTGTGGTTTTGTTGATGAAGTGACTATACTTGAAGTTTTGAAGTTTGAAGTTGCCTACGTACCCTCGGTTGAGGAAGGATCAAATCATGACGTAGTTCAAATGGGTGATGGGTTTTTGGCGATTTTGATGGTGATCTTGATGGTGATTTTTTTTGTTTTTGTTTTGTTTTGTTTTTCTGTACACAGTTTATGCTCTTGCGGGCCAGGAATGTTGAGTGTCGCCTTTTAAGCTTGTGCGAACAAGAAGTGTCAAGTGTCACCTTTTAAGCTCATGCGAACAAGGAACATTGTGTCGTGTACAGTTTAGGCTCATGCAGGTGAAGAGCATTGAGTGTTTGTTTTAGGGGTAGTAGCGCTTCAAGAATCTACCGTTGATCTGGCTGATCTTCAAGCCGTCTTCTGCCATGATTAGATAGGCACCGTTGGTGTAGACCTCTTGTATTACGTAAGGTCCATCCTACTTTAATGTGAATTTGCTTTTTGTTTTGTGAGTTATGATGATGCGCCTTCGTAATGCCAAGACAAGATCTCTAGTTTGGAAAGACCTTGGGCGGACCTTCTTGTTAAATGCCTTGGATAGCCGTGCTTGGTAGCAATCCAAGTGTTGTTGAGCTTCGAGCCTCCTTTCGTCGAATGCTTCCAACTCTTGAAGTCGCAGCTTTGCGTTTTCCTTTTCAGTTAAGCCTTCTTGTATAGCCATCCTTAGTGAGGGGATTTGACTTTCGAGTGGCAGAGCAGTTTCCACGCCATATACGAGAGAATAAGGCGTAGCTTGGGTAAGAGTCCTATGTGTCATCTTATACGCCCAAAGTGCTTCGCTTATTCTTTCGTGCCAGTCTCTCTTTGTTCAGCCGATCACCTTTTTAAGGGGGTTACACAACGTTTTGTTGAATGCTTCTACAAGACCATTGGCCGAAGCATGATACATAGAAGACTTGTGTTACTTGAACTTGTATTTCTCACAAAGCTATTCCACGAGTCGGTTGGAGAACTATTTTTCGTTGTCAGTGATGATGTAGCGAGGCACACCATATCAGTAAATGATATGCTCCTTGATGAAGCGGATGACAGTTTCCTTATTGACTTCCCTTAGAGGTACGGCTTAAGCCCACTTGGAGAAGTAATCCGTTGTGGCTAAGATGTAGGCCTCTCCGATAGATGATTTTGGTGTGATTGGTCCCACGACGTCTAATCTTTATGCATTAAATGGCCATGAAACAACCGTAGGTTGTAATGACTCAGGCGGTTGATGTATGAAGTTGGCGTGGAACTGGTAGGCTTGGCACCTTTTGGCATGCTCCAAGCAATCCTTCACCATGCTTGGCCAGTAATAGCCCATTCTTTTGAGCTGGAAGTGTAGCTTTGGTCCACACTGATGTGCTCCGTATACGCCTGAATGTGCTTATCCTATGGCTTGATTGGCTTCTTCCTCACCTAGGCATCTTAGAAGTATTCCTTCGAAAAAGCATTGGTAGAGTGTTCCTTTGTAGTAGAGGAAGCAAGGTGTTCGTTGACGTACTTCAGAGTGGCGGCTAGGATCGTCCGGAAACTTTCCATGCTCCAAGTAGTCGATCAGCAGCTGTCTCCACTCTTCAGTGTCTACTAGAAGTACTGAGATAACGTTTATATCATCTAGTAACGTTTCAGTGACGAGCGCGATCACCTATCTTTTGCAAACTGGCACGTCTGCAACTTCGTCTTCTTCTAGTGCCATACTTGAGGCTAAGTTAGTGAGAGCGTCCTCCATTCGATTTTCTTTTCTTGGCATATGTTCGAGCTTCACAGACTCGAATTTCTATAGCAATTGAGTTGCTAGCTAGAAGTATGGGACGAGATCATCTTTCCTCACTTCATATTCAGTCAAAAGTTGATTAATTACGAGCTTGGAGGCGCCATACACTTCTAGCGTTGTGATTTCCATGTCAATCACCATTTGAAGTCCGATAATTAGCGCTTAATACTCAGCGACAATGTTGGAACATGGCTCGCTTAGTCGGAAGGAATAGGGTAGTATTTGTCTTTGTGGTGACATGAATACTACTCATGCCCCTGCTCCGTCTGCTCGTGCAGATCTTTCGAAGAACATTGTCCATGTCGATGTAAAACACCTCATCGTCGGTAAGTCGTTTGAGATTTTCCAATCGGCTGGGATTGGATGATCGGCAAGGAAGTCTGCTAGGGCTTGTCCCTTGACGGCTTTGGCTGGGCCGTAGATGATCTCATACTTATTGAGAAGCAATGCTCATTTCGCTAGTCGCCCTATCAAAACTGGCTTGGACATGACGTATGTGACCGGGTCAGCTTTGGCAACCAAATGGATGGTGTAAGCATGCATGTAGTGTCTAAGCTTTTGGATGACAAAGACTAAGGCAAGGCATATCTTCTCGATTGGTGAGCAGTTGAGCTCGGCACCAGTGAGGGTTCTATTTAGGTAGTAGAGTACATTTTCCTTTTGGTCTTTATTTTCTTGTGCTAAGAGTGCTCCAATGGAACCTTTTTATGCAACAATTTATATGATGAGTGGTTTTCTAGGCATGGGAGCTCCTAAGATAAGTGGGCTTGCCAGGTACCTTTTTATGATTTCGAAGGCATTACAGCATGCGTCATTCCATACGAATAGAGCATCCTTCTTCATAAGTCGACTTAAGGGTTGACAGCGTCCAGCAAGGTTGGAGATGAAGCGTCTAATGAAGACAAGCCGTCCTTGTAGACTTTTCAGCTCGTGTAAATTCCTTGGCTCGGGCATTCTTTGAATGGCCTTAATCTTTGATTAGTCCACTTTAATGCCACGGTGCTTGACAATAAAGCTGAGGAACTTCCTAGAGGTGACACCAAATGCACACTTCAAAGGGTTCATCTTGAGGTTGTAGTGTCGTAGTTTGTCGAACACCATTCGTAAATCCTTCAAGTGATCAGATCTCTTTTTGGTATTGACAACTATGTCGTTTACGTAACACTCTACATTTTTGTGTAGCATGTCATTGAAGATTTTCTGCATGGCGCGTTGATATGTGGCTCCAGCGTTCTTCAAGCCAAATGGCATTACCTTGTAGCAGTAGATACCTTTTGGAGTGCGAAAGGCTATTAGTTCCTCATCTTTGGGAGCGATATGGATTTGATTGTACCCAGATGAGCCATCCATGAATGATAGCACCTCGTGGCTAGTGGTCACGTCCACCATGATTTCGATGATTGGCATAGGAAAGTCATCATTTGGGCAAGCATCGTTGAGGTCTCAGAAATCTACATAAACACGTATTTGTCCAGATTTCTTAAGGATAATGACGATGTTAGAGATCCACTTAGGGTATTGCACCTCTCGAATGAAGCCTGCTTCGATTAGCTTGTCAATCTTGGCTTCAATTTGTGGGATGAATTCAGATCGATAGTGTCTTTGAGTTTGCTTTATCGGTCACGTTCCAGGCTTGATTGCAAGATGATGCAAGATAATGGTAGGGTCAAGGCCAGGCATTTCTTTGTAGGTCCAAGCAAAGACGTCTTTGTACTCTGAGAGCAGTTGGTAGTACTCCTTGATCTCGTTCACACTTAGTATTGCACTTACGAAGATAGGTTTCGGTTCCTTATTTGTGCCTAAGTTGAGCTCCTTGAGATCATCAACCGTGGCTTGCCCCTATCCTCGAGTTGTGGTGGTGCAGCAGTGACGTCTTCCTTGGGGACTTTGTCTTCTTTGTCTTCTTGTTTTGTGATGTGGAAGACGTCTTGGACCTTCTTTTGAGTGTCGTCCTCTTGGGCTTGTTGACATGAAGATTGGCCAATATGGATGATGGTGCGCCTTTTTACCTTTAATTGTCATTTTGTGTCAACTTCCAAGGTTGTTTGGCATTTCATCCTTGAAGGAATCTAGCTTCGAACATCATCTTTTTCTGCTAGACCATCGAGTTTTTCTTCATTTGGCATGGTCTTCCTCTTTCTAGAAGGCTGCTTGGTTTCTTCAACTCTTTCCAAGGCCGACCATCATAGAGGAGAGCTAGCCGTGTTTCTTTGTCTCTTAGGTTTTGACAACCTTTCAAAAATAGAGCTTTGAGGTGTTGGTGCGTTAGGCAGCTTGAAGACAGAGGTTCGGTCTTGTCTACCAATGCGATCAAGTGCCGAAACCCTAAGTTTTGAACGGTTCAATCGATCGAAGACTAATGTGTTGAGCGCTAGCGTTCTTTGCTTTTCTTGAGATCTTCACGGGTATATTTGGTGTGAAGCCAAGTCCAGCTTTGTTGTTGTCAACTCTGTAACCATGGGCCTTCAACTTGTTTTTAGTCTCGATGATGTCATGTTCTTTGTTGTTGACGGTGTTTAAAACCTTCTTTCGAAGATTTGAAGGGGAGGCGAAATCATACCCAGCCTTTGACATGAGTTTGTAGGGGTTTGGGTCGAAACCTTCTTCGGTCTTCTTGGTTGGAAGAGATTTTGGTTCCACCCTCTTTGGCAGGGGTTTTACGTAACCTTGTGGTGGTTTTGAAACCTTAGTGTTGCCTAATTGTGTCAGAGGTAAAACTGCATTTGTCTTGAGCAGCTATACATTATCCTTGTGCAGTTGTGTGTTGGCTTTGCTTGTTCCAGTTTCAAACGAGGATTGCCCATTCTTTCATCTCAACATGGGGATGTATCGGAAGATGGGTGATTTTGATCCTTTTGAGGGCGTCATACTCCCTTTGGTTGTTATGGGTTTGGCAGGCTCATCGTCATATTTGCTTGAAGATGGCACAGCTTCCCTTTCTCGTTTCTTGGGCACGGCTTGCCACTCTTGTTTCTTAGGTGGGGCTTTGCCTATGGATTTGATTTCTTCTGGAAGAGCTTTGGGCATCATTTCTTCATCCATGTAGAACTTGGCATCCGCGAAGTGTGATTCGGCTTCGGTGAATGGCTTGGTGTCGCCTTGTATCACCTTCACTTATTCTTGGTAGAACTTTAGGCATTAGTGGAAGGTGGACAGTACTACCCCATTCTCGTGGATCCAAGGGCTTCCTAAGAGCAAGTTGTAGGAAGTTCTTGCATCAATCACATGGAATAGCGTGCTTGATTTGAGTTCGTCAATGGTCATCTCCATGCAGACTATGCCCATGGCTCTTTATCCTTCTTGGTTAAAACCTTGGATTAGGAGGCGGCTCAGGGATAGTTCATCCACCTTGATGTCGATTATGGTTATTGTTGACTTTGGCATGATGTTTATGGTTGATCCTCCATCTATAAGCATGCGATTGACTTTGTGCTCCCTTACGTACCCAGAGATGAAGAGAGGACGGTTGTGAGGCTTTGATCCCAGCAGCAGGTTTTCGTCAGAGAAGTTGATTGCGTCATGGGTGGCACAGCATGTGGCATATTCATATGGCTGAAGCTTCAAGCCT
Organism: Heteromeles arbutifolia; assembly: GCA_024362995.1. Taxonomy (NCBI): domain Eukaryota; kingdom Viridiplantae; phylum Streptophyta; class Magnoliopsida; order Rosales; family Rosaceae; genus Heteromeles; species Heteromeles arbutifolia. The sequence continues at coordinate 25,869,643 of JANCRC010000012.1, forward strand.
TCATCCTTGCTTTCTTACGCTTCGTGGACGTCGGGACTCGGCAAGACCGCTATTAATGCTATTCGCATCTCTTTGGGCAATCACAGATCCTCCTTGATGCTAAAGTATGACACTAGGCTTTCTTTAGGCGTAGGAGTTTACTCTTCCTTGACGATGATAACTTTGCCTTTTGAGGGCTCTTCTATCTCTACTTCAACCATGTGACAGGCAGCGGTAGTGCACTGTTGGAAGAAATCCTTCGGGAAGTACTCGTGCAAGAATACGGGAATGCGCAGCTCTTGCTCCATAGGTTCCCCAGCGTATGTCGGCTTAGCAGCCTTACGTGTCTCTTGGGCTTCATATTGTTGCTATAGCGGTGCTTTCTTGCTTGTTCCACCTTTGGCTTTATGGCCTTTGGTCATGGCTTCCTTGTTTTGTTGTAGGTCACCAATGTCCACCCCTTTTCATCGTCAGTAAGTGCACTTTGGTTACTTGCCCCATGTGATGGTTGTGTAGAAGGTGCCGTGTGGCTTGAGCATGGACAGGAATGAGCATGCGTTACTTAAAGAGGCACGGGATCGAACAAACCAAACACAATTGTAATAGTGTGTGTTGCGGCTATGTCTTCAAGGTCGAGTTCAATTTACCTTTGTTGTGCCAGCTTCATGATGTGCTCTTTGAGGATGAAGCACTTGCCAACAGGATGGCTCACGACACGATGGTACTTGCAGTACCTAGGATCTTTAACGCGATTCATTTCCTCAGGGCGCTTGCATTCTGGCAGCTCGATCACTTTCTTCTCTAGCAGGTCGTCTAGCATTGCTGCCACGTCAGAGTCGGAAAAAGGGTACGTCTTTTGCTCTAGCTCCCTCAAGGTTTTTTGTACCTATCTTAGGTGCGAGAAGGCTCACTTCTTTTTATCTCATTCGCTTTGTTCTTGGATGAGATCTTGACGGGCGTAGGGGAGGTCTTAATGGGGGTAGTGTTGACGGTAAAAGCTTCATTGGCGGGCTTTTTCCCAATCTTGTCTACCTTCGGAGTGAACACCTTGTCTTTCTTAAAGTCGGTGATTGGGTCATTTTTCCTATGGTTGGCGATACTCAGCTCCATGTCGTGGGAACTAGTCGCCAGTTCCTCAAATGTCTTTGGCTTTATACCTTGGAGGATGTAGTGTAGCCCCTAATGCATGCCTTGAATGCACATCTCAATGACGAAGCTTTCAAAAAGCCAATCCTTGTAATCCAGACTTAATGAACGCCATTTGTTAATGTAGTCGATAACAAGTTCATCATTTCATTGCTTCGTACTCGTCAGCTTTAGCATGTTTACGGTGCAGCGAGTGTTGAAGAAACGGTTGAGGAATTCCCTTTCAAGCTGGTCTCAGCTGTTGATGGATTCAAGCTCGAGGTCGGTGTACCAGTCAAAGGCATTACCTTTCAGCGAGCGCACGAACTGCTTGACAAGTTAGTCTCCTTCTGTCCCAGCGTTGTTGCAAGTTTCGATGAAATGGGCAATATGTTGTTTAGGATTGCCCTTTCCATCGAATTGCATGAACTTTAGCTGCTGATAACCTTTTGCCATCCTCAAGGCGTCAATCTTCTTGGAGTAGGGCTTTGAGTATAGCACAAAGTCATGCGAGCTTCCTTGGTACTGCGCCTTGATGATGCCACTGATAATCTCCTGCATCTGCTAGATCGAGAGAGATCCCATGAGCGATGTTGCTTGGTCCAGCTTCTCCTCTACTTTCTTCACCATAGGCTCTTCCTTTTCGTCAGTTTCGTCCTTTGGTGGATCAACCTTCGGGTCAGCTTTGTCGTCTTGTTGCGCCTCCAGACGGTTGACGAGCGTAGCAATTTGCAAGTCATTCTCCTCCACAGTCCTTGTCAGCCTTGTCATCGCTTCACTCATTTGAGCCAGTTGCTCCTCGATGGAAGTCACGCCTGTAATCATGACTTGCATGGCTACAGGACACGAGCTGCTTGAGTCGGCGTCAGAAGTCAAAGACTCAGAGTAACTCCTCGAACTTTCTTCCCTTGGCGCCCTTAGCGAGGCCAGGGTGATCGTAGGTTCGTGCCTCGGGTGCTCTTGCTCCTTGCAGAGTTGATGGAGGGGTGGAAGGCATAGCAGAGAGAGTTCGTGCCTTGCTTCAGGTTGTGACGCCCAAAGTGCCACCACTTGCGGTAAGGATGTCCTTGTTTTTTGTGTTGGTAGCGGGAACAGCTTGATCTTTCTTTGCTGCCATTTATGCTTTTTATGGGTTTGAAGATAAAGATGAGAGGCAAAAAGGTCCCACCGAGCGTACCAAATTTGTAAACACGAAAATTTTGTATCGAATGAAACGAGAACACTTGTACAAAGTAGATTTGTATTGATTTGAATTTGTAGGTTACAATCTTTGTTTACAATTTTCCTCTGATTCAGTCTTCAAATTTGATGTAGATGCTTGATTGTTGATCCAAGGGTCGCGATGACTTGATCTCGGACAAACGATTAAACGATTGCTTCAAGTTTTGAGCTTGAAACGGTGTGTGGATGGTCTTTACCTCAAAGTTGCTGCAAACGGAGTGTTTGATGTGAGATTTCATTGCTTCAAGGGTCTTGGCAACTTGATCTTGAAACGAACGTTGCTACAAGTTTATAAGCTTGCAACAAAGTCTTGAAGGAATCGGCTTGAGCGCTTGTTGATTCTTCAAGGAAGTGCTTCGGCTTTGGTTGAGAGAAAGGTTCGGCTTTGGTTTAATGTTCTTCGAATATAGCTTTGGCAACATATTAGTCTTCAAAGGTTTGTCAGAGGTTCTTCTATGTGGAGATTTTCCGACCCCAATGTTTGTGGGAGGACCTTGTATTTATAGGCTTTTCAAAGCTTGCCTTTGGGTGGATTTGGCTTTGATTTATGTCCTAATTTGTCCATGGGAGAATTTAGGCATGTTTTGTGTCTTAATTTCAGCCACTTTACTCCTTTGGCTGAAATTATGAGGACTTGTTGGCTATTTTGTGAGCAATCTTCAATTCTTGCTTGTTTTATGAAGATGCCTTAGCTTTCTTTCTAGTTTTAGGACCAATCTAGACCTTTTTTGCCGAATTTAAGGGAGTTTTCTCCTTGGTGCCGATTTTTAGGAAGATTTTATATTTCCTTTGCTTGATTTGTGCCACATGTCATTGATGACTTGTCCATTTGTGATGAATCATATGCCATGTAGAGCTTTGTGATGCATCATTTGTATGCAACGAAATTTACATGTGTACAGTATTATATTGAATTAATGTACCTAAATGTTTGTATCGAAATGTATGTACCAAAATGTGTGTACCTAAATGTATACACCGAAATGTGTTATAATGAATTAGGTAAACTGCCAATTTAGTCCCTGAATTATCACAGTGAAAATTAGGTCCCTAAACTATTTTTTCAGAAAAATTAGTCCCTGAATTATAAAAATCTGTCAATTACATCCCTAATGATATATTTGAAGCTACTATATTCAATTTTCCATCAATTTAAGTCACGTTACTTGCATGTGATACACATTGGAGGGTAGATTGGTAGTTTTTCATAAAGAAATAATGTATGAAGTTAACTTTGGAGGAGAAATTGGTAGTTTTTCGTAAAGAAATTGTGTAAGTTAACTTTTGAGGGTAAATTAAACATTAAATTCGCAACCTATATGAAATGTTAAGCACTTATAGACGAGAAAATGATGGTATTACACTCTAAAATGTGTTAAGTGACTTAAGTTGACGAAAAATGGGATAAAATAGCTTTGAATATAATGGTAGGGATGAAATTAGCAATTTCTAATGAATTTAGGGACCTATTTTTCCAAAAAAATAATTTAGGGACCTAATTTTCACTGAGGTGATAGTTCAGGGACTAAATCGGCATGAATTTAATGTACCTAAATGAAGAAGACAAAGTACATTGAAATATATTGTATAACAAAAATTAGTTTATCTAAATGTTTATAACAAAATATATTACAATAAATGAAATGAAAATAAAAATTATAATGAAATAAAATTAATACATTAAAAATTAGGAAGAAAAAGAGAAATAATTAAAAAAATCAAAATATAATTAATAAATAAGGTTATTAATGTATCAAGGGACTAAAATTAGATTTTGATCTTACTAATGGTTTTAATCTAAAAGTCATCTTTGCCAAGGATTAAAATGAAGTTTTCTATTTAAAGGATTATTCATTTCTTCTTCATGGTTGTCTACTTCGTGAAGACGCCGCCATAGAGCTATAATACAGAGCTAGAGGCCGAGCCGCCCCAGGCTTTGATTTCAAGAGGTCCTCGAAAAATATAGCAATGATTTCGGAATTTGGGTTGTCGAGGGTCCTAAGGCAACCCAGGTCCCCTTATAGATTTTGCAACTAACTCAAACCACACTAAACAGACCTATATAAACATAGGAGGATAACAATACCTAAACATTCTTTCTATATCTGGAAAGTTGAAGAGGAAGTGAAGATACAGAGGTCTCGAAGGAGAAGAATGGGCCGACACTAGGGGAGGAAGAGACTTCAAGACTTAGATATATGAAAATTCAAAAGTGTTTAACAAAACTTTAATCTGAATTATTAAATAATTAGTTATGTGACGTGGTGGTGGTGTACTTTATGCGCAAATAGAAGCAATCTTAGTAAAAAAATATCAAATATCAACATCATAAACGAAAGTGAAGAAACAAACAATCTCAAAATAAGAATACAAGAGATTAACGTGGTTCGGCGTAAAAGCCTACGTCCATGGACGAAGCACGTTGAGAAATTTCACTAAATAAATGGAGATTACAAGCCCTAAACCAACCAAGTAGAGAACCCAAAACAAACAAAGGAGATGCTCCAAAATTTTTCTCTAACTCTCAAACTCAAACATTAACTCTCACTAAATTGTCAAATGAATGAGCCATGAGTTTGCCACACACACATGACTCCAGACGGTGACCTCCACCAAAACCAAAAGGGAGAAACTCTCTCCACTCATGTGGAGGCACACACATGTAATCACCAGATGGTGTTAGAGTGAATGTAGAAATATAAAGAATAATCTGAATGATGACTTTAAGGTACGACTTGAATCATTTCCTTAAAGTGTTATTTTCCCCCACTCGAATGAGTTTGCTAAAAGGTTCTTGGCAAATCACTTCCAGGATACAACAAAGTATGAAATATTCGATTAGCAAAACCGAATTATATTCCTTTAGAAATAACTAGAAAGAAATTGTATGAATGTGATGGAGAGAAAAGAGAGCAAGGAAGTAGAAACAAATATTTGAAATTGTGTGTGAAACATTGTGCCACAATAGGTATTTATAGGCATTAAAACACCTGTTCATCGAGCCCTTTCAGCTTAGTTGAAGATATACAACCCTTCTTAATAGTGTTCATCCAAAAGACATGTCTTCTATTTAGAATTTTTAGAAAATAAATATTGATTAATTACATCTTTTAATTCTACTTACACAATTTGAGTAAGCATCATGTTTTTTAACAAAAAGTTGCAACCATTCAACAAAATATACAAATGTAAAAGGTTGAATGAAGCCCAACCTTTTGTAAAGGTTGATGCTCGTACAGTTTCTGCGCACCGCAGCACCCTTTATAGATTACACACATGCTGCACAATGCAGCCGAGTCATATATATATATATATATATATATATATATATATATATATATTTATTATTGAAATCTCTACCAATCCTTCCCAATTTCAATAATATGATAAATAATATAATAAAATTTCTCTCTTTATAATTAACCATAAACATACTGATATAATCATGCATACAATAAAGGCGTCTTTCGAATTAAACCTTTAATTAGTGTAAGTAATTCAAAGTTATAACGAATGCGATGGTGACCTAAGTTTAAACCAACTATTCTTATGTTAAAACTGGAATCACTACACACATGACTATGTCTTATTTCCTTAAAGAAATTTCTGAACTAATTAAGCACTATTATGGCCTTGTGCTTCATCTTGGTTTATGAAAGTTTACAAGAGAAAACCCAACTCTTGGTAGAAGCGGCACCACTTCTTATGCTCATATAGCTGAGGTTCCTTCCCATGTCCCTGCTACTACAGACCTAACTACAAATAACCTCATTAAGAGATAAAACTCATCCTCCTAAACGTAGTAGTCTTGCGCTGATCATCCTGGAATGAGCTATATATTAATTTTCAATGCTTTCACAACCACTTATCAATAACTTGTTATTACCCATTAAACTTTTAAACTTGTGATGTTCTAGACAAATTCGGGTTACCATTATTGGTGGCTAATTTTTAGTAAAGGGTTTTAGCCCCATTCCACTAGATGTACTAACTACCAAAACTCTTGAAAATGCTTTCGTTAACAGATCCGCCAAGTTATTACTTGATGTAACATAAATAATATTAATAACTCCATCAGTTATTAATTGCTTGACATATTCATGTCTTGAGCTAATATGTCTACACTTTCCATTATATACCTTATTGTATGCTCTACACAAAGTAGCCTCACTATCACAGTATAAAGAAATGGATGGCATTGGTTGTGGCCATAACTCTATTTCCAATAACAAATTTCTAATCCATTCCGCTTCTTTACCTGTTGCAGCTAACGCTATAAATTCATATTCCATAGTTGAATGTGCTATACATGTTTGCTTCTTCGAAGCCCAAGAAATTGCTCCTCCAGCAATTGTAAAAATCCACCATGATGTAGACGTATTATCATTAGCACTTGTTATCCAACTTGCATCTGAATATCCTTCAAGTATTGCTGGAAACTCATAGTAAGTTAAACTCATGTTAATAGTTTTTTTAAGATAACCAAAAATTGTATTTATTGCTTTCCAATGGGCAGTACCTGGATAACTAGTGTATCTAGAAAGTTTGCTTACTGCAAATGCAATATCTGGCCTGGTACAATGCATGGCATACATTAAACATCTTATTACACTAGGATACTCAAGCTATGCAACGGACCTACCAGAATTATTAATCAAAGTCTCACTAGGGTCATTAGGGGTATTTGTTTCTTTTATTTGTAGATGCTTAAACTTAAGAAGCAATTTTTACACGTACTCTACAAGTTAGACAAATTTGATGGATCAAACTTCACCCGATGGAAGGACAAGATGCGTTTCATGTTTACTGTTCTAAATGTCATACATGTGTTGGACCCAAAATTGGAGCCTATTCGTGAACCAAGTGACAAAGACTCGGACAAAATAGTTATCGATCCAAAGAAGCGTGAAGAAGATGAATTGGTATGTCGAGGACACATCTTGGGCATATTATCTGATCGCTTATATGACCTGTATGCACACATTCAATCTCCAAAGGAAATTTAGGAAGCACTTGAACACAAGTACACAACGGAGAAAAAAGGTACCGATAAATTTTTAATGTTCAAATATTATGAGTTCACTATGTTTGTGTTGACCCTAAAAACTACCAAGCCTACGAGGCGCGTAGGCCAAATAATTAATAAGCTAACTATGTCCTTCGGTTGTGTGCGAGGTGCGCCAACTCGTTGGCCGAGCTCAGCCGGGGAGTAAAATGTGTTGATGTTGCATCGAGTGCGCTGCTGACTTCTTGATCTTACAACTGCAGGTGAGGAAGGAACACGTCTCGGCCTTCGGGTTCTAGAGCATGAAGACAAGGCTGCTAATTTTGCGAAATTCAATATCAAATTCGGCTTTCAATGTGCCGAATGTAGTAATCTGTAACACCTCACTTCGCCGAGAAGGCTAATGAGATGGCCTCTGCCAATAAGGATTTGAAAATCCTTCTCGACCGAGACTTGGATAGGTAACCAATCGGCCCCTTCGCAATGTTGTTTATCCAAAGTGAAGGTGTTCCGCGGTAGGCTGATTCTATAGCGATAGTGTTGTTTATCCAAACTAAAGGTATCACCGGTTGCCTCACAGTCTTGTTTATCTAAACTGAAGGTGTGTTGGCGAGAAAGGGGAGAAGAATAGAGTTCTCAAGGTTGTTGAGAGGTTTCGCGGAGAGCGAGGGTTTGCGCAGGGCATATTTGTGTGTTGAGTTGGAGGGCCTTAATGGTGTTTGCAGCCTTGTATTTATAGAAACATAGGTGTGGTGCGGCTTCACACTAATGCAAGATTTGATTTCAATTCAAACTTGTCAACTAGAGTCTCAGTCAAAGACTTCTCCAGATAAGCAACAGCCTATCTTTTAGATGCCATCATTATCTCCTTATTTTATGTAAACAACTGGCATGCATCAGCCTATCTGATGACTTCCACGACTCTGGAACCAAAGTATGCGAACAACAAGACTCGGTAATAAAGGAGGCACTGCCAAAAAACCAACTTGACCACGTTGTCTGCCTTCCACGTGTATGCTTGTCCCACTGAAGAATTGCAAATGAATGGCAATTCCCTCCCACGTGTATGCATGTCCCCCTGAAGAATTGCAAATGGATGGCAATTCTTCTTCTGACTATTGATTATTATATAACCATTCTCATTTAATATTATCCCATGCAGAGAAACCCATTTCCAAACAAACACCGTGATATCGATCATATTTATTCTAGATAAATTGATATGTTATTAAAAGATAATATCATGATTAAAACCACAATCCATCCTTCAATAATAATTATCTTAATTATCCTGCTATCCAACGGTTGAGAGTAATACTCACTCAACAGCCTCGATTACTTGGGCCGATGGTGTAAAATCGGGTCCAAACAGTTTGATAATAAACCCATCCTAGACCAAGTTCATGAATTATTGGTCTTGGTCTCAAAGCTTCGTGAACTTAAAATAGTTATTCCGGATCCTATGATAGTTGGGGTTATTATGGCAAAATTACCTCAAACATGGAATAACTAAAGAAAGAAACTTCTACACGTGGTGGAAGATATTAGTTTGGAGGATTTGCAAAAGGGTATTCAAATTTAAGAGGAAACTCGAAATCGTGATAAGAATTTTGCAAATCAAGATTCCTCTAAAGTTCACATTGTCGAAGGAAACAAATACAAAAAGAACTTCATAGTCAAAATTGACAAAGGAAAGTTTAAGAAGACCAATTTCAACAACAATCAAAAGAATGCAAATGGTGTCTGCTACCATTGTGGAAAGAAAGGCCATTACATTTGTGATTGTAGACACAGAAAAGCAAGTGAGAAATATGCCAATAAGACCAATAGGGCAAATATGGTGGAAAATTCTGGAATTGATAACATTGTTGCAATGTTATCAATGATGCATATTGGCATGATTACCGAACTAAATATGGCAACAACAATAAAATCCTCCGGTTGATGGCTCAACTCAAGGGCTACTATACATGTGTGTAATGACAAGGCACAATTCAAGACATATAAAGCATCAACGAACAATCAAGAGGTTTTGGGAAATCATAATTCTGCCAAAGTTCTAGGAAAAGGAACCTTTGAACTTCAGTTTACTTTTGGGAAGAAATTGACATTGCTTAATGTACTGCATGTTCCACAAATTAGAAAGAATCTTATGTCTGCAAATTTATTATGTAAGAATGGTATAAAGACTGTTCTAGAGTCCGACAAGTTAATAATGTCGAAAAATGGGATGTTTGTTGGGAAGGGGTATTCTTGTGATGGGATGTTCAAACTAAGTATTAATAATAAAGTGAATTCTTCTGCTTATATTGTTGAATCTTCCTCTCATTTATGGCATTTATGTTTAGCAGATATAAATTTTAGATCTTTAAAATACATGCGCACCCTTGGTTTAATTGCTTGCAATGATGATTATAATGATAAATGTGAAACATGTATTCAAGCGAAAATGACTAAGAAACCTTTTCCAACTGCCGAAAGAAATACAAATTTATTAGACTTAATACATTATGACATATGTGAATTCAATGGTATTTTAACAAGAGGAGGAAAAAGATATTTTATCACATTTATAGATGATTGTTCTAAGTTCACTTATGTTTATTTATTGTCTAATAAAGATGAAGCTTTTGAGTGTTTTAAGCGCTATAAAGCTGAAGTTGGAAAATTAAATACCTTCGTAGAGGTGGTGAATATTTTTCACATGAATTTGATATTTTTTTTTGTGAAAAGCATGGTGTTATACATCAAAGACCTACACCTTATACACTACAACAAATGGTTTGGCAGAAAGAAAAAATAGGACACTCACTTAAATGATTAATTCTATGATGATTAATGCTAATACTCCAAAATATTTATGGGGTGATTGTTTATTGCATGCCATATACACAATAGAATTACATCTACAAAGACACATGTGTCACCATATGAAATTTGGAAAGGAAGAAAACCAAATTTGTCATATCTGAGAGTATGGGGTTATGTAGCTTTTTATAAGGCACTCGATCCTAAGAGATCCAAGTTGGGTCCAAGAGGAATTAAAAGCATATTTGTAGGATATGCAGAAAATTCAAAGGCATATAGGTTGCTTAATTTAGACTCAAATACAGTAATTGAGTCTAGAGATGTCGAATTTATAGAAAATAAATTTTATAATGACTACTCAATGTCTGGAAAAGAGAATGATCAAACACCTTCTTTTAATCTGCTACTAGTCATTCTCAAAGTGAGAAAAGAAAACAATTTGAAACTGTTAATGAACCAAGGAAAAGCTAAAGGGTAAGAAAAGAAAAGACTCTAGGCTCTGATTTTATTTCGTCTCAATCTATTGTATTTTTAGTCGAAGGAAATAGAAAGAAGATTCTTAAAAAAATACCCATATTGTTGAATGTTGAGGATGATCCTAAAAGTCTAAGCGAAGCATTGACTTCAACAGATGCAGCCTTTTGGAAAGAGGCTATAGATGATGAATTTGAACCATCAATATCTATTCAAACATGGGTTTAAGTAGACTTGCCCCAAGGATCAAAAGCAATAGGTTGTAAGTGGGTGTTTAGAAGAAAATACAATACAGAAGGGTCTATTTAGACATTTAAAGCTAGGCTGGTTGCCAAGGGTTTTAAGTAGAAAAAAAGAATAGACTTTCGATACATATGCATCAGTAGCTAGGATCACATCAATTAGAATATTGTTTGCATTGGCATCTTTATATAATTTGCATGTGCATCAAATGGATGTGAAAACGGCTTTTTTAAATGGTGATTTAGATGAAGAAGTCTATATGGAACAACCAGAAGGGTTTGTTCTCCCTGGGAATGAAAATAAAGTTTGTAAATTAGTCAAGTCGTTATATAGATTGAAGCAAGCACCAAAACAATGGCATGAAAAGTTTGATATTGTCATTTTATCATATGGATTTAGACATAACAATGCTGATAAATGCATATACTCTAAATTCACAAATGATTATGGTGTTGTTATATGTTTCTATGTCGACGACTTGCTAATTTTTGGTACAAACATGAAAGGTGTATCTGAAACTAAAGAGTATCTAAATTCAAAATTCAAAATTCAAAATGAAGGACTTGAATGAAGTAGACACTATCTTGGGAATTAAAGTAAAGAAGCATAATAGGGGTTACACTTTGTGTCAATCACATTATATAGAAAAATTGCTTCTTAAGTTTAAGCATCTACAAATAAAAGAAGCAAACCCCTTATGACCCTAGTGAAACTTTGATTAATAATTATGGTAGGTCTGTTGCAAAACTTGAGTATGCTAGTGTAATCGGAAGTTTAATGTATGCCATGCATTGTACCAGGCCAGATATTGCATTTGCAGTAAGCAAACTTTCTAGATACATTAGTTATCCAGGTACTGCCCATTGGAAAACAATAAATAGAATTTTTGGTTATCTTAAAAGAACTATTAACCTGAGTTTAACTTACTATGAGTTTCCAGCAGTACTTGAAGGATATTCAGATGCAAGTTGGATAACAAGTGCTAATGATAATAAGTCTACATCATGATGGATTTTTACAATTGCCGGGGGAGCAATTTCTTGGGCTTCGAAGAAGCAAACATGTATAGCACATTCAACTATGGAATCTGAATTTATAGCATTAGCTGCAATAGGTAAAGAAGCGGAATGGATTAGAAATTTGTTATTGGAAATAGAGTTGTGGCCACAACCAATGCCATCCATTTCTTTATACTTTGATAGTGAAGCTACTTTGTCTAGAGCATACAATAAGGTATATAATGGAAATTCTAGACATATTAGCTTGAGACATGAATATGTCAAGCAATTAATAACTAATGGAGTTATTAATATTATTTATGTTAAATCAAGTAATAACTTGGCGGATCCGTTAACGAAAGCACTTTCAAGAGTTTCGGTAGTTAGTACATCTAGTGGAATGTGGTTAAAACCCTTTACTAAAAATTAGCCACCAATAATGGTAACCCGACTTTGTCTAGAACATCACTAGTTTAAAAGTTTAATGGGTAATAACAATGACACACTTCGACCAGAGTCAAGGCATGCTAGCTGTCACGTGAGGGTGACGTAGCCAAGTGCGCAACATAAGTGATAATAATAAGAAAAATGTGAATAAATAATAACCAAAACTAAACTTATTTAACTAGAGATAATATATATAAGTGTGTGAAAATGATCAAGTATATGACACACGCATATCAGAGCATAGGTAAAATGAAAGTACAGTCGAACTAACTAAGTACTAATTATACAAACAGGGAGAAGATCCCTACAATATTTAGTAGAACGTCAGAACCGCCTAGTAGTCCTCGTGAGCCACCAAAGACGAACAGCTACCTAGAACCTGGAGGGGCGCAAAACAGAAAGGTAAGTAGGCAAAAAAAAACAAAGCTTTAGAAAACACATTTATCTTTTCTGAAAATAATAATCCCTCTCCGTAAAACCTGTATAGTTTCCAGAAAATAGTACTACATAGGTATGAAAACCAATGCACAAGACCAGCGAAAACTGAAGTATGCCATGTCATAACATTTCAGCACTAAAGATGTGAAACCAATATAAAATAGTATGCCAGTCGGAGTCACCTAATGTGACTATAGCTCATCAATCTAGGCTAGCACACGAGTCGGAGTCACCTAGTGTGACCTATACGACAGGCTGGGTATAAATACGTACGCTCAAGTGCTACCATCACGTGAAGGCTGTGCGATAAATCACGAGTCACCTATGAGCCAGAACTACCTATTGTGGTCTGTACGACAGGCTAGCACCAGACTTGGATCCAAGGTGAGCATGCGGTGCAGGAGGTGAACAATCACTTGAAGGCTGGCCCTGGCCCCGGGTGGGATCACTAATACCAGGGTGCAACCATGATGAGCTCTAAATAAATGTATGCATACCAATGCAATACAACCTATTCAATCACATAATACTCACCTGAAGCTTACCTGTGTCTCCGCAGCATCACACAATACAATTCACAAGTGTAACAATGCAATATTTAAAATGTAACTTACTTATGACATGGCAAGCAAAGCATAATTCCATATAAAAACGTTTCTGGAAACTAAGTACATATATATGTATATATATATATAACAAATGCCCACTCACTGATAAGTAGCAAGATCGTTGCCCCTTAGCCTTGCTTGTCCACACTCGTCCTAGGGGTACGTCTCACCTATATGCGATACAACTATTCTTCCGTTAATTAATTAGCACATATACAAAACCTAGGAATAACCTCTCATATCTTGCTCAAATATAAGGTTTGAATATACCAACGTGATCTACTCGACGATACAAACACACCCATATTTTTAGAAAAAATTTTGGACACCGGACACCCCCTCACGCACCGGCCACGCGTAGGCACATGCATGACACACTGAAGGAAACCCTAACGGCATTAGGAATATTCTGTCAAAATAGGCGGAATATTCCGTTAAATGGTAATGGCGTCACCTAACGCCGTTGGAATATTCCATTAAAGTTAACGGAATATACCTTCTTCTTATCCGGACACTCGTCGGTCTCCGCTGTCCATCGCCGCCGGTCGCCGTTTGCACTCGCTGGTTTCTGGAAAATTTTCAAAAGCTTATATCTACTTTAATTCTTAACCAAATTCCATGAAATTATGGATTTAAAGCTCTTAAGGAGTAGAAGACGTTCGTACCTATTAGAAACCCAAAATCCAACAGAAAACGGTTGGAAAATCCCTCGACAATTCCGACCAAAACTGGAACTTTTCCAAACCGTGTGATCCGACGTCAACACAACCCCAAAGTTCTAGGGAAGTTACGTGGGAACTTTTCCAGGTCCTAAGACTCCGTAAACTGGCCGAGATCGTGACAGAGAAAACTTGCTCCTCGTCGGAACTTCTGGTTTCTCGGGTTACACTCGTCCATTCAACAGTTAGGTGGTATCACTGAGTTCGTGAGGTCAAGGGGAATACGATGATGTAAAACTCACATTCGATCTGTGAAGTTTTGATGGGTTTGGGTATGGGTGTGTCACGATCAAGGAACAAAATGCCTATAATATCGGCGATATTTCGCCGATATTATCGGTTTTTTACAGGACCGATATTTTAATAGGTATCCAATGGGTTTTCGTCAAAATATCGCGATATTTTGGAACTGTGCTACTCGGAGAAGAACGCCAGAGCTTCTACAGCTCCGGCCGACTGTAAAAGAGGACCCTAGACTCCGATCTAGGTATCAAAATGAAATAGAAGATGAGATGAATGTTTTTATATATTCCATTTGCTGTGAAACAGTCGGAGGTGTTCGAAAAGTTCGTCGACACCCATGGCCTCGCTGGAGATGGGTGTGCCTATTCCCGAGCCGATTTCATCCCAAAAACCTTGCAAAAACACGATTTTGAATTAAATTTCACATATAAGGTTCAATCTAGAACAGAAAGAGGCAAACCCGAAGCTTACCTAACCGGAGAAATTCAAGAAACTCGCCGGAGTTCCTGCGTTCGCCGAGTTGCAGAGACGAGAATGAGAGGGAGAAAGACGAGGTTGCTGATGATGATGGGTGTCTTCCTGAAGCAGGTGCGATGGTGTGCGTGTGTGTATGTGGGTCTGGGACCCTCGGTGCAGAGAGAAAGGAGAGAGACGGGGCCGACGAGGGAGGAGCAGAAGGCGATGTGGGTCTCTGTGCTTGTGTGTGGGAGAAGGATCGAGAGACCTTGGGTCTCTGTACGTGTGTATGGGAGATCTGTGTGTGTGTGTGGGAGAATGGAGAAGGGGGAGAAGGGAGCTCAGAGAAGAGAGAAGGATCGAGAGAGAGAGAGAGACTGTCTGCGTGTGATGTCTGTGTGCGTGTGTTGTGTGCGTGTGTGATCTCTGTGTGCGTGTGTGGTGGCATGTGTGTGTGTGTGTGTGGTTGGGTCATCTGACTCACCTCACCTGACGACTTTTACAATCACTTTTTACAATTTCAGAGCATGGACAAAAATAATAGTGCTTTCATAATGAAACTGTGTGCCACTGTGAGTCTGTGATATTCTTTCACATTCAAAACCGTGTGCCACTGTCTGTTATATTCTTTCACATTCAAAGAGGTGGAGTATCAGAGCCATTCAGAGCATTTTCATTTCTTCTTCTTCCCTTACCCTTTTCAAAGCCATTCCAGATCCATTCCAGAGCTTGAACACAAAGGGTTCCATATTTAAGGTAAGTTTACAAACTTATATTTATATTATTTTAATTTATACAACAACAAAAAAATTTGTGTGGACTCGTATGTTAATTTTTTTTAAGTAATTAATACTTGCAGTTAATTTTTGTAAGTAATTAAGTAATGTTAACAATTACATGTTAATTTTTTTCAGTAATTAAGTAATGTTGTATAATTATTCCCTAGGATAATTTTAAAATGTTTAATGTTATTTATTATTTTATTAATATTAGGTTTTATTATTTCATAGTATTTTTATAATTACTTAAATTTTTACAATAAGATGTCTAGTAGAGTTACTAAACGTGATCCAGCTTGGGAACATAGAGACCCAATAGACGGAAACAAACATGGCACAATTTGCAAATATTGTGGTCGGGTAATGAAAAGTGGCGGAGTGACACGACTTAAGTACCATCTTAGTGGATTAGATCTAGCAAAAAATGTCCAACGATGCGATAATGTCCCCCAAGAAGTGAAGGCATTCATCAGCACATTATTAAAAAATAAAAAACAGCAGAAGGAAAAGATAACACATGGAATGGAAAATATTCGAGCTGGGCTACAAGGAGAAGTCATTGGCCAAGCGGTTGACAGTGATGATGATGACGATGAGGACGAATGTGATGATGACATGGGACCTGAAGAACGACGCAGTTTGAAACAAGCATTACGTGCCTCCAAACAGTCAGCATGGGAAAGAGAACACCTTCATAAAATTCCTAATAGAGCACAAGGTTCCGGGACAAGTGGTGGTGCACAAATGAGACGGGGAGGCAGTCTTAGAGAATCACAACCAACACCACCAATAGCCCCAAGTTCATATAAGTCATCCAAAGCACGTCAAAAGAGTGTTTGGAGTTATTTCACTGGAGGTAATGTGAAGGAGGGAATGGGGCGTCTAATTAGCAAGTTCTTTATCGATGAAAATGTCCCTGCTCAGAAAGCATCATCACATCATTTCAAAAATATAGTAGTGGGATGTCAACAGGCCGGTGTTGGAGTACAACCTCCCACTCCCTATGAGATAAGAAACAAATTTTTGGATATGGAGTATAAAGACATTGGCGAGTATGTTAACAAGTTGAGGTCAAAGTGGGAAACTAATGGTTGCACAATCATGTGTGACGGATGGACTGGCCCGACCAGATTGTCTATCATAAACTTCATGGTATACTCCAAGGGAAAGACAATTTTTTTGAAGTCTGTTGATGCTTCAGACCATATAAAGAACTACAAGTATATTTACAAATTATTGAGGGATGTAATCATGGAGGTGGGAGAGAATAATGTTGTCCAAGTCGTGACCGACAACGGTTCTACATTTGTCAAAACTGGAAAAAAGTTAATGAAGCATCATAATGTGTTTTGGACATCATGTGCAGCACATTGTATTGATCTCATGTTTGAGGCAATGGGGAAGAGAGAGAATGTTGCTACTGTGGTAAAAAGAGCTAGAACGATCACAAATTATATTTACAATCACGGTTGGTTGTTGGCAAAGATGCGTGAATTTTGCAAAGGAGAAATTATTCGTCCAGCTACCACTCGATTCGCCACCAACTATATTGCATTAGACAGCCTACTTAAGAAGAAAGCAGGGTTGAAGCAACTACTCACTAGTGATGATTGGGCCAACCACAATTTGAGCCGCTCAAATGCAGGTCGTATGGTGGAAAGTATAGTGCTTGATCATGCTTTTTGGACTCAATCAGAACATGTGTGCCAAGTGTTTGAACCTCTTTACAAAGTTTTACGGATCGTTGACATAGAAGTGTATCCTACTATGGGGGCAATATATGAGTTGATGCGTGTAATGAAGGATGAATTGGAAAGAAAACATGGTGCAAGGTGGGTCATAAAGATAATTGAAGACCGATGGTATAAAACATTATACCACGATTTGCATGCAGCAGGTATAAATTATGTCATAATTTGCAATTCATTTCTTTAGTTGCATAAGTATTATTTCTCTTATTAGAGTATGTGTTTCTTTGAACAGCATATTATTTGAATCCTCGATACCAATACAGACCTGGTGTTGGAGATGATAGTACCCTTATACGTCCTGTACATTATGTATACTCTAAATTAGACCCTGCATCACCAGCAGTTGGCCAATTTGGAAATGAGGTACACAATTACTTAAATTATAATAATTACTTTGTTGGATTAAACTAACATGATTTATTGAATTCAGCTAACATGGTTTAAAGATGCAAGAAGAACTTTTGGAGAACCAACATCAGTTGTTGCTCGAACAAAAATGTCTCCTAGTGAGTGTAAACATATTTCACTATAAGTTTATAATAGAATTTGTTGGAGTTATTAGGCTTATCAACATTGTTTTTCATTGTAGCTGAATGGTGGATCATGTATAGGACCGAGGCACCAACTGTGAGAAAGTTAGCAATCAAGGTATTATCACAAACAACTTCCTCATCTGCTTGTGAAAGAAATTGGAGCACATTTGCACTTATACACACAAAGCAAAGAAATAGGTTGGCTCATAGTAGGTTGGAAAAATTAGTCTATTGCTACTACAACATGAAGCTTCAAATTCGAGATAAGGAAGTAGAAATAGATCATGTCGACTGTGGTGACACACTAGATGTGTTTGATATTGTTGCTGAAGATGATGATACAGAGGGTAACCAACTTTATCAATGGATTAGACCTTTTCATTTAGATGATGATGAAGGCAACCCAGCTCCCAGAGTTGCTGAAGAAGCACGTAATGAAGTGATAAATGTAGAAAGAGTATTACAGGAGGAGGTGGGATCTAGCAGCGCTGACTCTTTGGAAGAACTTTTGCGCCCAAGACCAAGAAACACTGGAATTCCACCTTCTTCCAATCCTACACAACCACAACATCGTGCTGATACTAATGATAGCTCTAGTACAAGATCAGGAGACTCACCTACCATCGGAGGTGGGAATGATGAAGGATATAGTGGAGCTGAAGGTAGTGGTGGTGGATATGGAAACTATGTTGGACCACCTCCCGGATTTATGAGCCCCTTCATTGGTAAGGCAAACTTCACGCATGCAACACAGGATGATGACCATGGCAGTAGGTGGGCAGGACCAGGAATTGGTGCCATAGGGAAGGACTATACTCGTAGAGAAAGAGGCAAGGGGATTTTGTCAAGTCAAGAAGATGAATCGTTATCTAGAACTTCGGACTTTGTTGGAGTGGGAAGTAGTAACTATGGTTATACTCATAACCAACCATTTCCTTACCCTTCATATCCCATTCCTGTTGGGATGGAATCGAGCGACTTATGGAAACAATTCGAGACTCAATCTTCAAATGATTTTGCTTATGGACAACGTCAACCAATCTCGGATCCATATGGGTGGCATGTTAACAATTACATGCAAAACTATTTTGGAGATTTATCATTTGATAACTACTCTTCACAATACACTCACTCTACACATAGAGATGATGAAGATAGTGAAAAATTTGAACCTCATAGGAACTCTATGTGGTACTAAGTCACTCATGTATCTTACCATACAATGTATAAAGTGTAAAATATTGTACTAATTCATTATATATAAATGATTATGGTGTATTTAAACTTCTTTCATTAATTACTACATATTTTCTACACTCACAATGTTTGTCAGCTCGCTATATAATCAACTTGATAATGTTAAATCCATCATGCAATGCATTTCCTTCCAATTTTTTGAGATAAACTAATAGATAATTGACTAAATAAACATCCTGCAAAGTTTCAATAAAAATTTCCAAGTTTTTCTTACAATTTCCGTGGTTTCCATATAATTTTTATCGATATCGATATTATCCCGATATTTCCATCGATATTTCCGTGTTTTCGGACTACCGATATTTCTGATATCATCGATATTTAATACCTTGGTCACGGTGCAAAGGAAGAAGAAGGGAGAAGAGTCGAGAAGGCGAGAGAATGAGAGTGTACGTGTGTGTGTGTGTGTGTGCGTGTTTGATTGGGCAGAAGAAGAAAATAAATATTTTCATGAAACATAAGAAGGGGTGTCACTTCTACCAAGAGTTGGGTTTTCTCTTATAAATGTTCATGAAACCAGGATGAAGCACAAGGCCATAATAGTGCTTAATTAGTTTAGAAATTTCTTTAAGGAAATAAGACATCTTCATGTGTGTAGTGATTCCGGTTTTACCATAAGAATAGTTTGTTTAAACTTAGGTCACCATCGCATTCGTTATAACTTTGAATTACTTACACTAATTAAAGGTTTAATTCGAAAGACACCTTTATTATATGCATAATTATATCAGTATGTTTGTGGTTAATTATAAAGAGAGAAATGTTATTATATTATTTATCATATTATTGAAATTGAGAAGGATTGTTAGAGATTTCAATAATGAATATATATATATATATATATAGCTGCATTGTGCAGCATGTGTGTGTAATCTATAAAGGGTGTTGCGGTGGGCAGAAACTGAAACTGTACGGGCATCAACCTTTACAAAAGGTTGGGCCCCATTCAACCTTTTACGGTTGTATATTTTGTTAAATGGTTGCAATTTTTGGTTAAAAGACATGATACTTACTCAAATTGTATAAGTAGAATTAAAAAATGTAATTAATCAATATTTATTTTCTAAAAATTCTAAATAGAAGACATGTATTTTGGATCAACACTATTAAGAAGGGTTGTATATCTTCAACTAAAATGAAAAGGCTCGATGAACGGGTGCTTTAATGCCTATAAATACCTATTGTGGCATAATGTTTCACACACAATTTCAGAAATTTGTTTCTACATTCCTTGCTCTCTTTTCTCTCCATCACATTCATACAATTTCTTTTTAGTTATTTCTAAGGGAATATAATTCGGTTTTGTTGATTGAATATTTCATACGTTGTTGTATTATGTAAGTGATTTGCAAAGAACCTTTTAGCAAACTCATTCGAGTGGGAGCAAATAACACTTTAAGGAAACGATTCAAGTCGTACCTCAAAGTCATTCTTCAGATTATTCTCTATATTTCTACATTCACTCTAACAGATGGGTATGTTCATACAGATTAAATTAAATTAAAGATTATGGATACATGTTACAAATTAAAACTAAAAAGAATATTGTTACATATTAAAAAAATGGAGCTTTGATGAAATGAGCTTAGACTAAGTTTAATTTAACAAAAAAATAACCCTATATTATTATTTAACCAAAAAGACTTCATATTTAATCATAAGGACAAGACTAATTTATATCAGGCCTACAAACATTGAACACACATAAGCTGAATTAAAGCTCAAAACGAAATATTTGTTTTTTCCAGCCCCGCTCCTAACGGAATTATATATGTGTCAATCAATTATTACCACACATAAGCTCTCTCTATTTGTTAATAATTAATGCTAGAAATGATGTGGATGTTGATAATTGAATTATTATTTAACCAAAACGTGTGCAAGGCACATTGCAATTCGTGTTCAGTTTCAGAAATAATCAGTAGTACTGTGTTCAGTTTTAGAAATAGTATCATGTTTAGTTTCAGAAATAGTCAGTTTAAGAAATAGTGTAGTACCCGTGTTAGTTTCAGAAATAGGAATCGTGTTCAGTTTCAGAAATAATATCTGTATTTAATTTCAGAATTAGTCTATTTAAGAAATAGTGTAGTACTTGTGTTCATTTTTCAGAAATAGTCAGTGTTTAGTTTTAAAAATAGTATAATGCATGTGTTCAGTTTCAACAATAGTGATAATACTAGTGTACAATTTAAGAAAGTGACAATCTCGTGTTCAATGATCAGTTTAAGAAATAATGTAGTATCAGTTTCAAAAATAGTGAGTTTAAGATTAAGAAATAGTGAGATAGATAAAGAAAGTGTATGTGCGCGCGCTAGACGCACGGGTCCCGAGCGTCAAATTTTATTACTTTTTAAATTTTTTTTATTATATTAAACAAGACAAATACTCTAATAGTGATAAGTTTTCCTAAAAACCTTAACTTGAAATCCTAAGCTAGAGCCTAACTTTCTGTTCCAACCTAAGTTCCAACACAACTAACGCCATGTACATTTGCACTCTTTTCTTTTCTTTTTTAATATCTCAATATAGATATAATACTAATATTATGTATGCAACTACTACAACATATGCATGCATTGTGACTCACAGGTAGGAAGAGAGATGAAAATTTCAAAAGTGGTGATCGTTATTTACCGATGGAATATATTGTAGCAATAGTCCTTCAACTTTAATCAAATTGGAGCAATGATCCCTCAACTAAAAATCTATAACCATTGGTCCCTCAACTCATCAAAATGTGTAACTATGGTCATTTTCGTCAACTTCGTTAGAATTTTGTCAAAATAAGTTATGTTGGAATGACCATTACTACAATTGGGTTAAAGATGAGGGACCATTAATTCAATTGGGTTAAAGTTGAGAGACCATTTCTCTAGTTGGATTAAAGTTGAGGGACCAATGGTAATGAATTTTTAGTTGAGGGACCATAGCTGCACGTTTTGATGAGTTGAGGAACCAATGGTAATGGATTTTTAGTTAAGAGACTATTACTCCAATTGAGTTAAAGTTAAGAGACAATTGCTACAATTTACTCTTATAGATGTGGAGGTCGGCTACAAACCTACAAGGCTTAGTAGCCAAGTAAATATGTCGATATATGTAGGGTAAATTACTAGGCTTGTGAAGTTATTTGTGTTAACAATATGTCAGGCATAATCATCTAAGGAAATTGACACACGCATGAAAATGTGTCAATTAACTGGCAACATCATTGAACAAATGTTGCCACGTTTTGTGTAGGTCTCGCCTCCAAGCTTGTTAGATTTAGAGTTCATTTGGATGTGTTTTTAAAATGATTGAAAACGCTTTTAGAGAAAATATTTTTTTATTCCAAAAGCACTTAAAGTGTTTTCTGCAAGAAGCACTAATAATGTGCTTCTTCCGAGAAGCACTTTAAGTGTTTTTTCAGGATTTACTTGCATTTTACAAAGGATTGATTCTTAAAACAGTTTCACCAAAAAAACTTTCAGTCATTTTAAAAGTACATCCAAACGAGCTCTTATTCATCATGTGAATTTACATGAAGCACTTATGCCACCTAGCTTGTCAGTAATGCAGGTTTCAAACTGAAATAAGGGAGATTACCTGGTCCTAATGGGACCCGGATCCCTTCCGGACCAAAAAATTCCGAGACTAAGGATCAAATTATCCGGGCCATTGAAATTTGATCCAATGGCTATAAACATGGGGGCCCCTCTAAAGTTATAATAATTGTAGCGGTTAGATCAAATTTCAACGGCCCATATCATTTGATCCTTAGGCTCAGATTTTTTGGGTCCAGAGGGGATCCGGTAACGTTCCAATGGATCGCTACTCTACACATACACATGTATACCTCCATACGTATACAAAATATAGACAAGTAACAAACATAAAACAAAAGATATTTAATATGTTACGTATTTTTTGAAAATGGAAAACAAAAAATGGCGAGGAAAGAAAAGCCACAACAAAGTCTGATAAAAACCAGCAAAGAGAATCAAACTGTTGAATTTCTGATTTAATTGTAATGTATTTCATGTGAGCAATGTACAAGGAAACAAGTATAAATAGGAGAAGAGATGAGAGAGGGAAGGTTACAAGCACCAACCGAGAAACCCTAGTGACTGGATAAATCTAGGCTTAATCTAATCCTTAAGGCAAGGAGATTACACCAAATCCTAGGCTATGAAACTAATCAGCCAACTCCCTTCAATTAAGGAAAGATGACTGTTTTACACTATGAGACAATGATAGACCACCTTGATATCTAGGATTTGGTGGCTCTAGGCCATGTGACCGCAAGTCACAAGGATGTATGGATGTATACTTCAACACAAACCCAGTTGAAGTCGAAATCAGACGCACCATCGACAATGCTATTATATTCAGCCCCAGATTCAAATCCATGGCCGCCGTGCCGATTGGGACGAAGAGAACCTTCTAATTGCAAGCCGGGTGGTCGACGAAACAGCAGAGAGATTTTAAACACAGGAGACGCTCTGTCTTGGACTCCAAGACCCCACCCACCAATTCATCAAGAAGGTATCAAATAATATGGGTTATTCAATCTTTCTTGAAAATTATCTTATTTGGCCCGTTTGGATTGAACAATTTGGATTTGGATTTTGAATCTTTTGCTTTTGTTGGTTCAGAGTTGGAATTGGAATTGCCAAGATTGAAGGAGAGGATTTGAGGTTATGGATGGTAAACGGACATTAACTTGCAGTCAAGGGCAAAATAGAAAATTCATTGCTTAGGTCATTTTAATTGGACTGATTTAGTATTAGGTTTTGTCCTAACCATTGAATAAAGTTAGTACATAATTTTTTTGTTAATATTCAAAGTTTTCAAGTATCATTAGTTTTCCTTTAAAAAATTAAACACGCATTAAAAATAGAAATATATGAAAAATATTAAAAGGATATATTTGGAAATGGCTAATAAATTTTTAAGTTTTAAAATTGACATATGCTTACATTTTTAAATAATTTAATATTAAAATAATAACGTGAAAAAAAAAGTCAAAAGACCTTGATAAAAATGAAAAGTTTCAATTAATAAGAAAGAAAATTAAGGGATGGAACCTAGTTTATCCTTTAATAAATTTTATATCTTCACAAATTTTTCACCAATATTATTTTAAGAAAAAAATATTGACTTATCTCATGCCAAAATCTTTTATCATTTTTATTTCATTACAAGTATAGTGCGAGGATGTATTGTTTTACATTAGCAAGTTAAGAAATCTTGTAAGGACTTATATGGAGTTTAGTCACTTGTTATTTTCAATTGTATTTATGTTGAAGCTCAATTTCATTCATGGTATCATTTTTTCTTAAAATGGATAAACTATTATGTGAGTACATTATTTTTGCTAGACTTATATGAAGAACAATATTAACTCTTTACCCAAAAAAAAAAACGAGAACAATATTAACTCTATCATGGATTTTGAAGTAATTATTATATTTTAAAATATTATTTGAAGTGGCTTAAATTTATAATTTGTGGGATATTAGAAGCATTAAACATCCAAATTTAAACAATTAAGATTAAATAATTTGTGGGATCATCTGTAGCCCTTTTCTGAGTTAAACAATTAAGATTAAACATCCAAATTTAGAAATAGAGTGCGAATACCAATAATAGGACCGACTCTTCCTAGAAACAAGAGAAATCAGAAGTTCCATTTTTAGAAAAGTTTCAAGAGCGAAAACATTGCACGTCAACTGAGCCTGGAACTGACTGACTATTCCCTTACCATGGCCATCCATCTCCTCCTCCTTTTTCAAGCAAACAATAACATGTTCCTGCACTTTTGGCGGGGCAAAGACTTGCACTGCATCATACACCTATAAATACTTGCATCTTTCAATCCACTCGCCTGCACCTCTTTCGTTCTTCGTCCGAACTTCACTTCTCTATCTCTAATCAAGTCTCAAAATGTATTTACAAAAGTTCAACGCACCCGTTACTCATCTCTTGTTACCTTTCTTTTTCTTTTTCTTTTTGCCGTCCTCTGCATACAACATCACTGACATTCTAAGCAAGTATCCTGATTTCAGCATCTTCAACGACTACCTCACCAAAACCGAAGTTTGTAACCAGATCAATGAACACAGATCTATGACCGTCCTCGCTGTCAACAATGCTGCCATGTCCTCTTTAGCCGGAGAATCAATGGATGTCGTCAACAAGGTGATGCGCATCCACGTGTTTCTGGAATTCTATACCCTCAACAAGTTCAAGAGCTTGCCTACATCGCAGACCACCCAAGTGACCACACTGTTCGAATCTCCTGATCAACAACGGTACTTGAACATCACAAATGGGGGCACCGTCTCAATTGTTTCCGCTGCTGGTTCTGAAAAAGTAGAGGTAGTTCGAGATATTTCTCCTGATGACATTTATAAGGCATCATTGGTGCAAATTAGCAATCTAATTCTGCCTTCCAGCTTAAGTAGTTCACCGTCTCCATTAGCACCTTCACCAACTCCAACACCTTCTCCATCACCCTCTTCTTCGTCACCTCCTCCATTAACTCCGTCTCCATCAGCACCTTCACCAACTCCAACACCTTTTCCATCACCCTCTTCTTCATCACCTTCTCCATCAACTCCGTCTCCATCCCCTCCTTCATCATCCAGGTTCAACATCACCCAAATTCTAAACAAGTACCCAGAATTTAGTATCTTCAACGACTACCTGACCCGAACACAAATTTGTAGCCAGATCAATGAACGGAGAACCTTAACGATCCTCGTGCCCAATAATGAAGCCATGTACTCTTTAGTAGGACAACCAATGGACATGATCAGAAAGGTGCTAAGCACCCAGGTTATACTGGACTACTATACCATCCAAAAGTTCCACAACCTGCCTGTTTCACAGTCCACTCGAATAATCACACTACTCGAAGCTTCTGACAAACCAAGTGGCCAACAGGGTTTCGTGAATGTCACAAATGGGGACACGATCTCGATTGTTTCAGCTGCTGGTTCTGACCAAGCAGCAGTAGTTCAAGATGTTGTTTCTGATGAAAATTATTATATATCAGTGGTGCAAATTAGCAAGGTAATAGTGCCTTCAGGCTTAAATTCACCAATTTCATCACCTTCTCCATCAGTACCATCACCTTCTCTGTCAACACCTTCACCTTCTCCGTTAGTATCTTCACCTTCTCCATCTCTTCCTCCTTCATCACCTACTTCATCAACTCTCAATATCACCAAAATTCTAAACGACTATCCAGATTTCGGCCAATTCAATAGCTACCTGAGCGACACCCAAGTTTGTGACCAGATCAATGTACGCACGACCATCACAGTCTTTGTGGTCAACAATGCCGCTTTGTCCTATTTAGTCGGAAAATCAAACGAGGTTAAGAAAAGGGTACTAAGCTGTTAGAGTGAATTAGTGAATGTAGGATGGTTACACTTGTCATAAGATTAGAAGCTGTGTTAGTTAGGAAGTTAAGTTTGGTGTGTATAAATACTGATGTACATTGCATTACTTGGGGGTTAAGGAAAATTATATACAACATATTTCTTCTTTCTCTCTCTCTTAATCTCTCTCTCTCTCTCTCTAAAACTGTTCTTCATTGATCACAGATCTTCCATTAATATTAGTTAACATGGTATCAATCGCCTCTGATGCTTGCGCGTGATACTTCGATCCGTCTTCTTGCTTCCGCTACCTTTGAATTTGTCTTCGGCTGCCTCTGATTTCTGTTTCTTGATTCTCAAGGATTTCTTCATCTTTGTGCATCCTCATTGTCTAGGGTTTGACTCGATCTTGCTCTGTGATCGATCTTTCTTCTATATCCTTCTGGCGTGTGCACTCCAAGTGTTTGTGATTTGTTCTCAGTGAAGTTCTCGTTGCACAGTGATCTAATTCGGTTGTTTTCTGCCACAATGGTGGCTGCTGCTCAACTTACGATTCTTCAATCTCCGATTACGGCCCTCATTTCTACAATCTCTACGTCGGTGAACGTGAAATTAGATGATTCAAACTACCTGAATTGACATTTTCAGATGCAACTCATGCTGGAGAGCAATGGTATTATGGGATTTGTTGATGGTTCCAATCCCTGTCCTGTGTCTGCTGAATCTGGTAATAATTCTTCTGACTCATCTACTTCTGAGAAATGTGATGCATTGCTAGTATGGAAAATGCATGATAGGGCTGTTATGCAACTTATTACTGCGACTTTGTCTCCGGTTGCCATGTCTTGTGCTATTGGTAGCAAAAGCTCCAACGAGCTTTGGGTTCGTCTTAAAGAACAATTTTCCACTGTGTCAAGAACTAGCATTTTTCAAATGAAGTCCAATTTGCAGAACATCAGAAAAGGGTCTGATAATGTTAGTCAGTATCTGCATAAAATCAAAGAGGCTAGGGATTACTTGGCAGCTGCAGGGGTCTATTTTACTGATGAAGACATTGTAATTCTAGCATTGAATGGACTCCCTCCTGAGTATAATACTTTCAGATGTGTAGTTAGGGGTAGAGAAAGTGTGTTTTCACTTAAAGAATTTCGATCACAATTATTGGCTGAAGAAAGTATTGTGGACAATGTTTCTGTTGCTCCCTCATATCTCACTGCTATGGCTGCTAACTCTGGACCCACTATGTCTCAAGCACCACCACCTCAGCAATCTAATGGTTCTCCTAGTCAATCCTCTTATCTTAATGGTGGCTATAAGTCTTTCAATAGGAACAAAGGCAAGGGAAAGTTTAATCAAGGTCAGAGGTCATTTAACTCAAGACCACAACTTTACACACAGACTCATGTGTTGCCTACACCAACTCTAGGTGTTCTTGGTCACTCTCCAACTCAATACTATTCTTCTCCTTCTGCCCCTCTTATTCCTACATGTCAATTGTGCAACAGTGAATGTCATACTGCACCATTTTGTGGTTCTAAGCCTCCTGAGAGACCCAAGTGTCATATTTGTGGCAAAACAAATCATTCCACATGGTACTGCTTTTATAATGACAAAGGTCCCAATTATATTGGTGGTGGTTCCTATCAAAGTTATCCTCAGATACCTCCTCAGACTTATGGACACACTCATTCTCAGCATCTTCAATCTCCGCCATTGCCTATGCATGCTATGCATACTGCAGTTCAACCCTCTCCAGCATCCACTTCTCAGGGCCTTCCTCAAGTCTGGCTCACTGACTCTGGTGCCACAAATCATATGACTGCAGATTTGTCTAACCTGTCCTTGGCAACTCCTTATCCATCAAATGAAACTATTCAAACAGCAAATGGTGAAGGTTTATTAGTATCACACATTGGTACATCTGTTATTAACACTAGTGTGAAACCAATCAATTTGAATTATGTGCTTTATGTTCCAAAGTTATCCCAAAACTTGTTGTCAGTGCATCGGATCTGTTTGGATAACAACTGCTGGCTAATTTTTGATGCATTCTGTTTTTGGATTTAGGACAATGCCACAGGGAGGATTCTCTACAAAGGGCTGTGCAGTAATGGACTCTATCCCATTCCTTTAGCATCTTCTCTATCTACCTTCAAACCTACAACACAACAACCTCAGGCATATCTTGGTCAGCTAGTACTATCTTCTACTTGGCATCATAGACTAGGTCACCCTACAAATAAGATTGTATCATTGATGTTACATAAGGCTCATATTCAATGCAAACAGGTTTCTTCCCCAGTTATGTGTCACAGTTGTCTACAAGGCAAGTTTTGTAAACTTCCTTTTCACCACAGTGTCAATAAGTCCATACAACCTTTTCATACTATACATAGTGATCTTTGGGGTCCTTCTCCTTGTATTTCCATAGATGGATATAAGTACTATGTGATCTTTGTTGATGAATGTACAAGGCATTGTTGGTTGTTCCCATTAATAAATAAAAGTGACTTGGTTTCTGTGTTTGTTACATTTTACAACTATGTTCAAACTCAGTTCTCAAGTGGTATTAAGGTCTTTCAAAGTGATGGGGGGGAGAGTATATTAGCAAACAGTTTCAATCTTTTCTTAAAGATAAGGGTGTCATTCATCAGAAATCATGTCCATATACTCCTGAACAAAATGGGTTGGCTAAGAGAAAACATAGGCACCTTATTGAAACCATAATCACTTTATTGCAGAATGCTAAGTTACCATCTTCTTTCTGGTCCTATGCTGTCCAAACTGCTTCTTACTTGATTAATCGAATGCCCACATCAGTTCTCCTTGATAAGTCTCCTTTTGAAACTCTATTTGCAGTTGTTCCAGAAATTTCTCATTTGAGAATATTTGGTTGTGCCTGCTACCCCCTGTTAAAACCATATCTCAGTAACAAACTTCAACCAAAAACTATTAAATGTGTGTTTCTAGGTTATGCCTCTCAGTATAAGGGGTACATTTGTTATGATGTATCTGGGAAAAGAACTTACATTTCTAGGCATGTTGTATTTGATGAACATGATTATCCATTTTCAGACTTATTGCTACATTCCCCATCCTCCCATACACCTTATGTGATGTCTCAATCTTCCTCTCATTTACCTATTGTCACAAACACCAATGTTGTTGTTTTACCTGTGTCTCATGTCACTTCCACTACTGATCCAACTCCTACACTTAGTAATTCGACTGAGTTTTGTTCTATAGCACCACAAATATCACCTCAGTTATCCTCATCTTCTCCATTTGTTCCCCATTCACCTCTGTCTATTACTGGTGCATCTGAATCCTCTCATTCAGTCCCTGTGGTACCTGAGTCCAATGATGAAGCACTATCACATGAGCATCTGAATCTAGGTCCTTCTTTTCAACCTGAAACATTGCAAGCAGTTCTGGAGATTCCTCCTATGAATTTGCATCCCATGCAAACCAGAAGCAAAAGTGGAATTGTGAAGAAGAAGGCTTTGCTGACTACTTTACAAGAATCTGGTAGTGTTGATTTGTCTTTGGTTGAACCCCTTAGTTACAAGACTGCATTAAAAGTTCCTGTTTGGATGCAAGCTATGACAGAAGAAGTTGATGCTCTTCATTCTCAAGGCACTTGGCGTTTGGTGCCTTTACCTGCAAATAAGAATTTAGTTGGGTGTAAGTGGATATTTAAGATTAAAAAACATGCAGATGGGTCTATTGCCCGACATAAAGCTCGATTAGTGGCTAAGGGATTCAGTCAAGAACCAGGTCAAGATTATGGAGAAACCTACAGTCCTGTTGTTAAGCCAACTACTGTCAGGCTTGTATTGGCACTTACAGCTCACTTTGGTTGGAATTTAAGGCAATTAGATGTCAAGAATGCATTTCTGTATGGAATTCTCCAAGAAGAAGTATATATGGCTCAACCACCTGGATTTGTGGATCCCAATCATCCACATTTGGTCTGCAAACTTCAAAATCTTTGTATGGTTTAAAACAAGCTCCTAGAGCTTGGAATGAGAGGTTTACTACATTTCTCCCTACACTGGGGTTCAAAAATACATACTCTGATTCTTCCCTATTTGTGAAACAAGTGGATTCTGATATTGTTATCTTACTGTTGTATGTGGATGACATCATTATTACTGGCAGTGCATCTAATGCAATTCAGGATGTTATTCATTCTCTCACAGTTGAGTTTGAGATCAAAGACTTAGGAGATCTGCATTATTTTCTGGGCATCCAAATTTCTAGAACCAAAACTGGGTTATTTCTGTCTCAGACCAAATATGTTCATGATTTCTTACTCAAGACAGAAATGAATGAGTCCAAATCATGTGATACTCCATGTCTACCCTATAACAGATTGCTCAAGGATGATGGACAACCGTATGGTAATCCTACTTTGTATAGAAACATTGTAGGGGCATTGCAGTACCTAACTTTTACTGGACCTGATATTGCATTCTCTGTGCATTAGGTCTGCCAGTTTATGCAGAATCCAATGATTGCTCATTTCACAGCTGTGAAGCGCATACTCAGGTACTTAAAAGGAACAATGCACTTAGGAATCAGTTATAATCGAGGTGATTTGCATTTAACAGCATTCAGTGATGCTGATTGGGCAGGAGACCCAAATGATCGACGATCCACTACTGGTTTAGTTATCTTTCTTGGACCAAACCCTGTGTCTTGGTCTTCTAAGAAACAGCAAACCGTTTCCAGGTCCTCTACTGAGGCAGAATATCGTGCTCTATCTACTACTTCTGCAGAACTCGATTGGATCAAGCAATTACTTGTGTTTCTGCATGTCCCTATCTCTAAAGCTCCAGTATTGTTTTGTGACAATCTGTCAGCTATTGCGCTATCTTTTAATCCGGTTCAGCATCAAAAGACAAAGCATATTGAAATAGATGTGCATTTTGTTAGGGAACGTGTGGCCAAACAGCAGCTCTTTGTTCAGTTTGTTTCATCCAGAGAACAGTTTGCAGATATCTTGACCAAGGGATTGAGTGCTCATTTATTTCAAACTCATTGTACCAATCTCATGCTTAGCTTATCAAAGCAAGAGATTGAGGGGGGATGTTAGAGTGAATTAGTGAATGTAGGATGGTTACACTTGTCATAAGATTAGAAGCTGTGTTAGTTAGGAAGTTGAGTTTGGTGTGTATAAATACTGATGTACATTGCATTACTTGGGGGTTAAGGAAAATTATATACAACATATTTCTTCTTTCTCTCTCTCTTAATCTCTCTCTCTCTAAAACTGTTCTTCATTGATCACAGATCTTCCATTAATATTAGTTAACATAAGCCTCCATGTTGTTATGGACTACTATACCCTTGATAAGTTCAAGAGCTTCCCTAACTCCCAAACCACCCAGCTGATGACACTGCTCCAGGATACTTTCCAATCGATTGGCTTTCAAGGTTTGTTGAATGCCACAAATGGGGACACGATCTCAATTATTTCCGCTGCTGGTTCTGAGAAAGTACAGGTTGTTAAAGATATATTTACGGAGAACTTGAAACTATCAGTGGTGAAAATAAGCAATCTTATTGTTCCTTCAGACTTAAATGATTCACCTTCTTCATCAGTACCATCTTCATCTCCTTCCCCTCCTCCTCCATCAACCTCAACACCATCTTTATCTCCTTCCCCTTTTCCTTCACCACCATCAGGTCCTTTTGACATCACCAAAATTCTAAGCGATAACCCAGATTTTAATCTCTTCAGCACTTACTTGACTCAAACGCAAGTTGCTAACCAGATCAATGGACGCAAAACCATGACAGTCTTCGTGGTCAACAATGGCGCCATGACCTTTTTAGTCGACAAACCCATGGAGATCAAGAGAAAGGTATTGAGCCTCCATGTTATCATGGACTACTACACAATCCAAAGTTTCCATAACTTGCCTGCTGCGCAGACAACTCGAGTAAACACACTGCTCCAAGTTACTGACCAACCAAGTGGCCTACAAGGCTTGGTGAACATTACAAATGGGGATAAAATCACCATTGTTTCAACTGCTGGTTCTGACCAAGCAGTGGTAGTTCGAGATGTTGCCAATGATGAACCGTCCTACGTATCAGTGGTGCAAATTAGCAATATAATACTCCCCTCAAGCTTTATGGCACCAACCCTCTCTCCTTCTTCAACCCCAGGTAAGGCACGATCTGCTGCACCAGTCCAGGGTCCATCTAACAGCCCTGCACTTGAGATACCAAAGGAAGGCAAAGCTCCAACATCATCAAATGCAACAGCTCCCGAGGCACCAAAACAAGGTGAAGCACCGCCATTAAATGGAACAGCCCCCGAAGCACCAAAGCAAGGTGAAGCGTCACCATCAAATTCATCAGCACCCGAAGCACCAAAGCAAGGCGATGTGTCACCATCAAATGGAACAAAACCCGAAGAACCAAAGCAAGGCGGAACGCCACCAGCAAATGGAACAGCACACGAAGCAAAACCATCATCAAACGGAACATCATCCAAGGCACCACAGCAAGGTGAAGCTCCAACATCACCAAATGCACCAACATCCGATGCACCAACAAGTTCGAATGCTGCACCTAGCTCAGGCGGTACTGCACATGGTACAACTACATATGCTCCTGCCCCAAATTCATCGAGAAGGTTTTCTGTTAATTGTGCTTCCTTTATAACTACAATCTTGGTGGCCGTTTATTCTCTGACTTGCAGCACACTGACTTAAGTTGCAAGAAAAGTGTGGTTCTTGATCTTAGAATAAGGAAGAAGAATTGCAGGGTAAAGCAAGCATGTGATTTGAAATTTTGTTCTTGGTGAAGTATTTATTATGAACAAATGATACGCAGAAGCTGCGAAAAAGTGTGTGTAGCTCTCAGTTGTATTGTATTAATTAGTTTCTAGAGTTGCAGTTAGTCATTTTTATAGTTGATTGTATTAGTTTTGGCTCTGTTTTGCAAGAAACAGAGAGCTTTAGCAATAAGATTTCTTCAATGCATTCCATTTTTCTTCTATCCTTCTCTATTAACTTTTCAATGGAATAAGAGTTCAGAGCCTGATTTCTACTTTCATATCTTGGTTTAATGTTTTAAAATGAAAATTTGTAAAAAAAAAAACAACTAATTATTGGATCAACAAGTAGTAATTTGAGGAATTAAAATCAAATTCTGAAATTGAATTAACTTATGGTTTTGGGATTTAGGGATTTACCTGTTATGCCTTGTGTTGGGACATAAAAATATCCCACCTTATAATAGCACGAAACATGTATTATCAACTCAATATGACCATCCTACCTTTAATGGACCATGCAGATGTTATACATACCTTAAAGGCACGAGATGGGATGATCCCCAGGTGGTATGCTATCGCCTGCCCCTTGCCTTTCTAGGCTTACGAGCCTCTGTTTTGTAGAGCACCCAAGAAGCCCACAATCATCAAGCCACGATGCCATTTTGTCACCAAATGGCCTTAACGCTGACGACCTTGATCTATTGGCTTATCTGTCAGTCCCTGCATTTGGTGGTAACTGCCGAAGTGTATTCGAGAAGTTTGCTAGGGAGTATCCTCTACAACGATTATGCAAAATGCTTCCACATCGATGTTGTAGACAAGGTGTCATTATAATACAAGGTTTAACAAACCTAGGGCTAGGGTTTACTCCTTGTTTGTCTATAAATAGCCAAACATTCACCCTTTTTTTCAAGTTAATTCCTCTCTAGCCACACTTATACAAACCTAGAATTCTCTCATGACTTAGGCATCAGAGGCCCTTTGACAAACACCACACAAGTGTTAATCATAACCTTGTTTGTCCCTTTGACTTTGCCTAACAATTTTCTTGTCAATTCAAACCCTGACAAAAATTGCACAAACAAATTAGTGCTTTCATTGGGAGTTTGAAAATACTCCTGATTTGCTCTTTCCTTGAGCCAAATTCCAAATCCCCAAATCCATTTTGTAGATTTTGTTCTTCATGTTCATCATGCTCTTCGTGTCCATACGAAAATGATGGAAACTCGAAGATCTTCAAGCCGCAACACCCATGCCTTGGCACCACCGGCCTCCTCGGCCTCACACATCACCGCCCTCGAATTGCTTCCTACGGTTCGAGCCACATATTATCCACTACCAGCCACCACAGTCACCATTGTGGCTGCGAACCTAAGTGACAAAGCCGTACCATAGTGAAGTGGTAACCGCATTACCTTGGCATGTCCCTCCATCACGACATAGTATCGTGTCTCTCCACTTGCAACGAGTCCAACGGCAAACGCGCCACCACCGAGCTTCATCATAGACATCATGGTCGTGGTTGGACATATCCAACCTGTAAGGATGACGACTCATTTCCCACTTGATGGTACATGTACGATTCCCCAAACCCTAGCTCATAATGTTTGGCCCCTAACTGGTTTCATCACTTTCGGCGCATTTGATTTAGAAACCCTAGAAGATTTTTGACAACCCTTTCGAGGCCTCATCGACCCACGCGTCGACACGCATACCAACCGTCGACAATAGAATCAGTGTAAGGCCTTAAGATTTGGCCCATCACACTTTTTGACCCTAGGTATCACGGAAGACATCCCTGCAAAGAACTTATACTTGATGTCAAAGGTTGATATATGATCCGCAATGTTTGATCACCTTATAAGCCATCTTGGCATACAAGAAGTCACTGTTGGGCACATGCAGACACTTCTTGCAATGCTCGGTGAAGGCAATCCGCACGTGCAATCTGAAACCCATTGGCTTGCTACTAACATACATTCTTGTTTGGGATCAAGTGGTAATGTCTTCGAATAGACTTAAGCCTTTAAAAGCACTCACTCCACTCTTGGGGAACCTTGAAGCATCCATTCAAGATTAGGTTCGAGGGTTCCTCGACAACCTAAACGACATGTTGAGCCCGACAGATAAGATCGGGATGACCACTCTGAGGCTGGCTCTTTTCATCTTGCCTTACATGACAACGAGGAAAAGATAAAACCTCTCCCAGTGTAGAGGAACCAAGGTCCATCCAAGCCGATGGCATTATTTGCTTGGTCGACGAACGACTCCTAAACCTTAAACGGGAGAAGGGTCTGTGAAGATACAAAAATAAGTGGCCAGAGTTAATACCTTCCCTTTCAGCAACGAGATTAAGCAAACACTCATTACCTAGTTGTTCATCCTGATCGATAAATAAAGCACCACCGCAACATCATGATACTCCACAAATGGAATAATGTGCTGATGTGTAAGGTTTTCATTATGATCCTGCAAATAGCAGCCCAGGATTGATTACGTACTTTAGCACCTAGTTCATCCACAACTTTGAAAAGCTGTCATTGGTCTTCACCAGGGAATACTCCTCATATCGAGTGGTGAGGAAGCTTTCCGACCACATTTTCGGCATCAGAAAGAAGCCTAATGATTTGTTTCATGACTTCATCAAAAGGTTCAAGATGGAGAAGGTTAGCATTGTTAGCTGCAACGAGACCATCGCCTCTATGACACTCAGGATGGGCTTACCAAACTTGATCACCCCCTCTATGGAGAAATCATCATGAGCCCTAGGCAATCTATCACTCAGATTCTCTCTTCCAAAGAATGTCACGCCTTGTGTGACGATGAGAAAAACATCAACTAGGTTGCCTTTAGAAGAAATTTTTTGCCACAGGATGGTTGGCGCATCTAAGTCCTACGACCTACTTGCATAGATCTATTGTTTGCCTCAAGAAACTTGTAACACAAGTCAAAGTTAATTAGACACCAGTGTGGGTTGATTAGGACTAGATTGGAAGTATAAGTTTTTCTCGTTCCGTTCCGAGGCATAATTCTCATTCTTGAATCACTCAATTTGGATGAGAAATGAGAAAGTATGAAGATTTGAAAATATTATAGAAAATTGGCCAAAAACCCATAATCCTTTGAGTTTTCAGGTAGGTGGGGTCGACTCCTGCAAGTTGGGTCGAATCAGCCCATTAACCTTAACCGGTCAGCGTTGACTATTAATCAATCAAGGTTGACCATTGTCTTGTTTTTAGGTTTTGGCTCAGGCCTCTTCCTAGGGTAATTTGACGCGCTGATTCCAAATCCACACTCCGTTTTTCCAAATTCAATTGTTGAAAATGAGTTTTACTATTAGGTTATTTTATATTCTTAGATGCGAGCAGTTTCGGAGGCCCTAGATGACAAGCCTAACTTGAGAAAGACTTCATATATAATCAATGAGTGGACTTTTAATTCAGAAATGTTTTATTTATCTAAATTTCTAAGCATGCCTAGATAACTATAAATTTCAGTTATATTTTATAGATTTCATGATATATCATCAAAGCTAACTTACGACAAGATTTATGATGTATAAGTTAGACTGATTTTGAGATTTTACCACCAAACTTCTTATATATGTTTTATGATGTATGATTTATGACAATGATGATTTTATCAACATTGGATTCTTTATTACTTATCTTGTGGCACGCATACACCCATACAGATTTAGAGTATTGTACCACCTCCACGGCCGTAGGACACAACTTGCATGTGTATGAGTATTTCCAACTTGTTATTGCCTCGAGATTACTTGGCAATGACATGATTGTATTTCCAGCTTCCATTAGCTACGGCTAGTGGATGATTCTATTTCCAGCTCCACTAACTACGGTTATTGGATGACTATATATTTCAGCTTACATGTGTATTAAGGTACCACAGTTATACTCTCAGCGTATCATTACCTCGAGATTACTCAGTAATGACATGATTACAGTTATATTCTTAGCTTTTCATTGCCCAAAGATTACTCAGCAATGACATGATTATATTATCTAGCTTCCACTTCCTACGACTAGTGTATGATATTGTGCCATGCCACTGATAAGTATCAGCCAATACATATGTATCTATCAGCTATCAGTGTATACATGTATAGATCTGTTTTCAATTCTTATGGCATGCTTAGCTTTTTTAGAAATTATATATAGTTTTATATGTGTTTTCAAAATAGGAGGTTAGTATGTTCATAAATAAATTTGTTTTAGAAAGCTTTATTTTTTGTCCACTCACATTTTTATGTTTTGCGCCCGCTTAGGATTTAGTAGTTGTATCAGTGATCACATCCGACGTCGAGATATTACTTTCCAGTAGCTCTGACATGTTCTATTAAGTATGGTATTTACTCAATATAGTAATAGGACATTTTTGGAGTAATTATGCTCTCAACCCATTCTCATGCATCTGATAGAGGGTTAAAGCCCCATTAAGTGTGGCTTCAGGAATATATTGTAATAAAATAAATGTGATTACCTGCAAGTGTTTTGATTTAGGCATATCCCTATTTTAGGGGAAGTTCTGCCGATTTTTTTCGCTAGATTTTAATGGTTGATAATTTTAGTTATTACATCATGCATATGATGGCTTCGTCACCCATCAAGGTGATGGCCATCATGCCTCGGTTTTGACGCCCACTGGACATCAGGTCGAGGTGACACTACACAGACAACTAGTGACACTACTCAATTGATAGAAGTGAATTAACCTGCACAAACCACTGCCAATGCTCCAACAGAAGGCCAATGAACTTACCAATGCCAGGAAGTCACAAAGAGCTCGAAAAGTTATGATGCTACCAAATTTTGTATATTTGAATGAAGTTAGGCACAATATAGGTGATGAAAATGATCCCATTTCATATATAAGTAGGCCATTAATAGTGCTCGATCAATATTGTCGCATCAAGCAATGAAAGAATAGCTATAGTTTATGGAGAAAAACAGTGTCTAGAGTCTTGTTCCAAACACCTATGCAGTCGCCACAATTATTGGTTGTAAGTGGGTCTTCAAAACAAAGAGGGATTCAAGGTCACATTGACAAACATAAAACAAAGCTAGTGGCAAAAGGCTTAACACAAAGAATGAAGTGACTATAATGAGACACTTTCTTCAATCTTAACCAAAGACTCCATGAAGGTCATTCTAGCTCTCACAGCTTACTTTGATCTAGAACTTCATTAAATGGATGTTAAAACAGCATTCTAATAGGGAACTTGAAGAAGATATTTACAAGAAACAGCCACCAAGATTTGTTAAATTAAACAATCGTGAGTAAGCTCAAGACCGGGGGGTGGTGTGCCAACCAAAGACTATCCGAAGGTCAAGTTAGTGAACTATTTTAGACTCGAGCAGTAGGTAAGAGAATTGGAGTATAGAGATCGCATAACCAGAGACCAACCTTAAATGGGTGTATTTATACCGTGGGGATAGACCTTTTTAGGATAGAATTCTCGTTCTAAGTATGTAGAATCCTATAGGATATCTAGAAGTAGATATTGCACCCTCTTAGGAGCTATGGTTGCTTTCGGTGCACGCCAATTGCTAGATTGTGGGAACTCGAAGACTTATAAAGATCTGATTGAGTCCATATCCGAATCAGATCGCGTGTCTTGCAGACAAACATGGTAATCTAGCGGAGTCGCTCGGACTTCGACTATTGCCCCAGAACAGGCTGATGGTGGCATCGTTGCTTTATCTCAGCCAGCTCCGCTCGGAGCTGGTAAGTCCATGACTAGACTTGTGAGGTAATTGTATTCGGATCATCCTTACTTCGGCCTCGAAAACCATGGCCCCACATTTGTGGTTTGATTTAGAAAGGCGCATGGATTTCTATTTGACTCCTTTGAGATTTTTGCCGAGTTTGATTATAATTTTATAAAGTATGATTTTATGAATTCTGTTTATAAATAGTGATCGATGGACTTGTTTTATAATTATTATATACGTCGGATTATTGTCACTCACACGAGCGTCGTAGCTTATCCAGGTTGTTGATTTACCCGATGTACCATTCCCACAGTGTAGGGGCGATTGTGCAGGTGATAGAGGTTAGTTGATATGAGGAGCTCTTGGGGTAGTAGATAGAGGACAGAGAGCTTGGACTGCTTAGGTTACCCTATATCTTTCCTTGTATTTCTTTTAAACTTTCTTTTGGGAGCCTACGGGCGTTAGCTTTGTTGTACAGTTGTGTATTTGTGACAAAGACCTCACCACCTTGTAAGTATTATTAATTTTAGTTCAATATATCTTGTTATATTTACTCCTCCCCTACAGTTGAGGGTTATGTGTCAATCCTAGACGTATGTCGGGATTGGGGCGTGACATTCAGTGTGGAAAAAAAATTGGAATATGGGACCTTTAGGTCTCAAGTTTGAATTGCATGTAAATAGTTGTCATTCCTAAGTTCCATGAGTGAGAGTTTTAAAAATATAAAATAAAAATAAAAATAATTTACCACGAGTGGCCAACATTGTCACCCCATCACTGTCCTGTCATCACCACCCACCAGAACTGTTGCCGGCACTGCCACTGCCACTGCCACCACCACCATCGTCATCGCCGTCGCCACCATCATCCACCATCATCATTGTCGCCACCACTGTGGAGCCTAAAATAATCCCAAAAATTCTAGAGGCGACACGTGGACTTTTATTCAATAAAGACAAGATTGCCCTCAATAAATGGGCAAGTTTCTTAGATGCTCCCACGCGCAGCTCACACCCCTGGAGGTCTCAGCAGCTGAATACGACTACCCACAGCTCACCTGCCCTTGGGAAGGAATTAAAGATGAGGATTAATTACCCAAATCCTATCTTTAATACATTCCTAATTGAAGATTGACTCCAATCAAGTAAGTAATCCTAATTTAAATAAATTAGGATAATTACACCATTGTCTCAAGATATTATTTCCTAATTAATATCTTGGGAATATTTAGAGAATATCTCACCATTAAACACTATATGGCCGGCCCTAACCCTATAAATACCCCATATTCTACAAATTTTCAGAGCTTTTGCAACCCTAAAAAGCCTTAAACACTTTACTCTCTCAGAGAAACTAGGCATCGGAGATCCGTTGACCTAATATCATCATCGTTGGCACCACCACCCATCATCATCACCGTTGCCGCCGTCACCTACAATAAATGTTCTGACTATTATATCTCACATATATATTAATCCTCTAGATACACATTACATTTCATATTTGAATTTCCTTATTCTTTCAGGTTAGCCAAACAAGAAAATTTCCAAATTCTAGAAAATAAATTTTCATCATTTCAAATTCCATCATTTTAAAATTCCTTTAAAATCATAAGGGCCCGTTTGGCATTCTACTGAGAAATTTTTATCAGTTTTGAAAACATTTCTTAAAGCCATCTCTTAAAGACAATTTTTTAGACTCAAAAACTTATTTGGTATGAAATTTTAAATTTTTTTTTAACAATTAAAAAGAAAGAAAAAAAAGACAGGCCCCACTCCTTTTAACCTCGACCTCCCGCTTCCCCTACCCTTCTTTTCTCTCTCATCGTACTTGTCTCCATGACAAAACATGGCAAGCACTTAGCAAAAATATCCAAAATTAACCAAACATTTGTAAGAAAATCGCTTATAAATGCAGTTCTCTAGAATCTCAACGATGAGTTTAT
The DNA here is from genome assembly GCA_024362995.1 of Heteromeles arbutifolia. Lineage (NCBI taxonomy): Eukaryota > Viridiplantae > Streptophyta > Magnoliopsida > Rosales > Rosaceae > Heteromeles > Heteromeles arbutifolia. The sequence goes on from JANCRC010000012.1 coordinate 25,910,567, forward strand.
TGGAGAACAATTCAGAAATAAAGAAAAATAACATAACTTGAAATTCTAATACTTTATTAACTAAAAATACTGGCTACACAGAATGAAATACAGAAATAAGTACAAGAATTAAAAAAGTACTAACTTGATTACAACAGGTAGAGGCTAGCGCAAAAGCTTTGTCCTTCGAACAGTATTTTCGTCCCACTCTTGTGCTTGTGGTTCTACAACGTCTGCTCGACCAGGATACAACTACCTAATTCTACAACCCGCACTGGATTATAGAATTCTAGCGAATGACTTTGTGTGTTTACTCTTTGGAAAGTTTGTACGGAAGAGAAGGAGGAAGAAAAGATGATCCTACTTGGAAACTATGATTGCAAATATATAGGTTGTTTCACACCTTTTCAAATACTTGTTCAGCGTACTTGAAAATACACAACTCTTTCTAAGAGCTGTGTCTCTTAATCAAAATGTTTTTTAATTAATAAATTAATTAAAAAACTTAATCCGAATTTAAAATTAATAAATCTGATTAATTTTAAATTCCAAGGCCCAAGCCCTTATCTTGATTAATTAATATTAATTGTATTAGGCTATATTTTACAAACCTAATCCACACAACCATAAGGCCCAAGTCTTCAATCCATTTCCAAATGGTCCAAATCCTACCTACTATTGTAAAAGACAAAACATATATAAAGTTCCCTTGGAATCCTATGTTCCCCAATGTGTGGCGTATTTTTTGATGTCGAAGAAGACAGATATAGAAAAATCGATCTTGGCGACAAAGTCGAGGATTCGCCGGGCAAAGGCATAGGCAACCAAAGATTCAAACGAATAAGGTGTCGGGGCTGGCTTAAAGTCGAGTTGCATGAGGTTTGCGACAAGGGTGAAGGGGGAAGCAGAGATAGCAGAGATCAAGTGAAAGGAGTTTGCCGGCATTTTGAATGTTGATTGTGTTATAGGGACGAAAGCGATTGCACGAAAAAAAACTCCACAAAGTGACATTTGTGTTTTTAAATAATAAACTAAAGTTCTATACTTGAGTTGGTTTTTAAGAATAGGCTTGCCAAATGCAAATTTTTGTTTTAGAAATCAAAAACTGGTTTTGAGTTTAAATCAATGAATCCAAGTTCACAACTAAATGGGCTCTAAATTTTCTCATTAAAGCGAAATTTTTTAAGTGCTGCTACATCCACTCTAATGTCTTATTTTTCTACCCACATTATAATCTTCCCCATCACAAAAAGTTAAAAAATTGAAATGTTATTTTCCATCCACTATTATTCCTAAAATAACCTCTAATATATACCTAAATTCTTTTTAATTTTTTAGAAAAATAAATATTAGACTGCTGATAAGCCCAGCTGAGCCTTCATTCATCGCTAAGGCCTCCCTTCCTGATTTTTATTCTGGTTGGAATTCCATAGTTTGGTGACTTCCCAAATCTCTAGCGATCGCAACTCTCCTCCCTTCCCTTTCTACAGACCCCTAATGCAACCTCCTTCCTTATCCCTTCTAAATCCCACGACCAACCCTCATGTTGCATTCCCAAAATTTCATCTTCATGCCCCATTTCCAAATTCGCGAAGCCTAATTCTACCCTTCAAGTCTTATTCTTGTCTCCCATATCAAATTTCAAATTTTAAATAATTAGTTCATTGGTAAAATGTTATGAAAAACTATTATATATGTTAAAACGAGGAATAAAAAATATATATTTATTTAAATGAATCGAGATATATGCAGAGAGATGGTGAACAGAAAAGAGAATCATTTCTTTCTTTATCTTTGTTTGCCTTGGTCCTTAAATATCATTTTACAAGAGGGTAAAATTGGTATCAAATTTTTTTTTTTTTTTGAAAGTGGGAGAAGAGATAAGAGTGGGTGAGTTTATCAGCGCTCATGTTGATAGTAGTATTGAATTTACCAGATTGCCCTTTATTTTGGGCCGAAAGAGGGAAAAGATAGAAAATATCGCAAAATCACCCAACAAAATATAAAGATTGCCCTTTGTTTTGGACTGAAAGAGGAGAAAGATACTTTATTGTACAATTGAAAAAAAAAATATACGAGGGACGGATGGAGGCATAAAAGGAGGAATAAAAAATATATTTATTTGAATGAATTGAGATATATGCAGAGAGACGGTGAACAAAAAAGAGAATCAAAAAAGAGAATCTGTTGTAGGCATATTTGATTGAACTAGTCTAAGGGATAAGAGGGAGAGGGAGGTCGGCAGTAATGAGGGAGAAGAGAGAGTGATTTAATTGTGAGGTATGTTTGTATCACCCAATTGTGTCTTTATTTATACTAGTAGGATAGGCAAAAACCGTACCCTTTTAGGATTATAACACTTAATAGGTAATCAACTCCTAATAGCAATATAAGATACATTCCTATATCTACTAGGATTTACACAATCACATTCATATTCTAAATATGACTGCAACACTCCCCCTTGAGTGTGTAAATACTCAACAAACCATTGCTTCAAATCTTCAACAGAGAAGGTAGAATAGTTGATGAAGCCATCGGCACAACGTGTGAACGCGAGTCTCAAATTTAAGAAAGTATGCATTTGTAGTAAAACTCACAAAACCTCGCTATGGTAAAACCCAAGGTATGGGGAAAACCCATCGACTAAGGAGAAAAGTGAGAAGTATGCATAATGTCTAAAACAAAAGTTAAACAGGACGAAAGTAGTGAACTCAACGAAGTATGATCATCCCAGGATGGGTGCCTCATTAATAACTCATTAGGTAGCAAAAACCCAGTGGAAAAAATGCTCCTAATCGTAGGAAAAAGAGTATATTAAGATCAAGTGAGTATGCTTCTAGATACTCCCCCTAAGTTAGACATAACTTCTAAATAAGATAACTACAAGCGATTCACTCAGATAATTTACGCATACCGATTCCTTGGACGAGCTTCTAAAAAGTAGACTTGGGCAATGATTTTGTGAAAAGATCGGTCAGGTTGTCCTGGGAACGGATTTGGTTGACTTCAATGTTCTGATGCTGCTGCTGCTGGTGTGAGTAAAAGAACTCCGGCGCTATGTGCTTGGTATTGTCTCCCTTGATGTATCCCTTCTTTAACTGCTCGATACATGCTGCATTATCTTCAAAGATCATCGTAGGAAGGTCAATGACAAAAGTAAGACCATTAGTGCTTCGAATATGTTCCATAACTGCTCTCAACTAAAAGTACTCACGCGATGCTTCATGCAGGGCGAGAATCTCAGCATGGTTCGAAGAAGTCGCAACTAGCGTTTGCTTGGTAAACCTCCAAGATATAGCGGTGTCTCCAACGGTAAAGACATAACCCGTTTGAGAACGAGCCCTATATGGGTTAAACATATATCTAGCATCTGCGTAACCAACAAGGCGATAATCAATCCAAGAACCATAGGGGGCGACAACACTCGAAGATTTGCGAGTATAGAACAAGCCCAAATCCGTTGTACCCTTAAGGTAGCGGAAAATGTCTTTACCACCATTCCAATGCTTACGTGTGGGCGCATTGCTGTATCTAGCCAAAAGATTAACAGCCAAAGAGATGTCGGGTCTAGTGCATTGAGCCAAGTACAATAAAGCCCCAATTGCACTTAGGTAAAGAAATTCGGGTTCCAAATCTCTTCCTCATCCTCTTTTGGATAGAAGGGATCTCGTTTAGCATCTAGAGTCCGAATGACCATAGGTGTACTTGAAGGCTTCGTTTTATCCTCATTAAAATGACGAAACATCTTTTGGGTGTAGTTCGATTGATGTACTAGGATTCCATCCGAACAATGCTCGATCTTCAGGCCGAGGCAGTATCGATTTTTCCCAAGATCCTTCATCTCAAATTCTGATTTCAAGTGCGTAGCAATTTCCTCAAGCTCTGCTGGAGTCCCAATGAGGTTCATGTCGTCGACATAAACTGCAATGATTGCAAATCCGGAACGTGACTTCTTAATGACCACGCATGGGCATAGTTCATTGTTCACATAACCCTGACTTGTCAAATATTCACTTAGACGGTTATACCACATTCGCCCAGATTGTTTCAATCTGTAGAGTGACCTCCTTAACCTAATTGAGAGAGTGTTTTGTGGTCTAGAACTATTTGAACCAATCAATGGAAGTCCTTCTGGAACTTTCATGTATATTTTCGTATCTAGATCCCCATAGAGATATGCTGTTACCACGTCCATAAGATGCATATTCAGTTTTTCGAAAACTACCAAACTTATAAGGTAACTGATAAACGGCATATTACGGGGGAATACGTCTTCTCGTAATCAATCCTAGGGCGCTGAGAGAAGCCTTGCGCTACAAGGCGTGCTTTGTATCGCACTATTTCATTATTCTCATTACGCTTCCTCACGAAAACCTACTTGTAGCCAACAGGCTTAACACATGGTGGTGTAGGAACTATAGGTCCAAATACCTTATGTTTCGCAAGCGAATCGAGTTCGTCCTGGATTGCTTGTTTCCAATTTGACCAATCTGTTCTACGTTGGCATTCATCAACAGAACGTGGTTCAATGTCATTGCTAAGCATGATGTTAGTAGCTACTGAGTACACAAATGCATCATCGACGATCATCTCATTCTGATTCCAAACCTCATCCAATACCGCGTAGTGGACCGAAATCTCACAATTTTTGGGAGACCGGCATGTTTCATTTGAAGCATCATCGTAATCTAGAATAACCTCATGCGTTGGAACGGATGAGTGAGCAATGGTTGGATTCAAACTAGGGTCACTAGTTGGTGTCGTTTTCCTCTTCTAGGGTTGTGAATCCTTTGAACCAAGGGGTCTGCCACGCTTCAGGGTCAAAGCAGATGATTGGCTAGTCGCCAATGTACCTTGCCGCGTGGAAGGTGAGGCCTCCTCACCTTCGGGGATGGTTTGGCCTTCCCAGGCGGGTTGTTGACGTACGTAGGGTACATTTATCATTGCAGGTGCGTTTGCAGCAGGTATATGTGATCTTGTCACCTTTGCTAGATCATTAAAAGCATCTAGCATACTTTGAGCAATGCTCTGAAGATCTATAATTCATCGCACTTCAGTTTTAGACTGAGCAGTGTGGGGATCTAAATGATACATAGTGGGAGCATACCACGACAATTCGCGGCGTTCTCCAAGAATGTTAGCGTGCTTATCTCCCCCTAACAACTGGAAGACTGTCTCATCAAAGTGACAATCCGCAAATTGTGCGGTAAAGAGATCTCCTGTCAAGGGTTCTAAATAGCAAACAATTGATGGTGAATCATAACTATCCCATTTTTCTCTGCGGGCCCATTTTGGTACGTGGTGGTGGCGCTATTGGCACATAAATGGTGCACCCAAACACCCGTAAATACGAGACGTCAGGCTCGTATCCAGTGATCAACTATAATGGTGAATGTGGTTGGGTAACGGTGGGCCTCAGGTGGACCAGCATAGCTGCGTGCAATATTGTATAGGCTCAAGCAGATACCGGCAGTTTGGTTCTCATAACCAAAGTCCGAGCTATCAGTTGAAGCGCTTTATGAAAGCTTCTGCCAGACAACTAACTTCCCCCACTAGACGTACCTAGAAAGAAATTGATTGAATTGGTCGCATGCATAACTATAATTCCATTCATTCAATTAAGCAATTCGAGAAATAATATCCATCACATAACAATCCATAATTCAAAATAAAACCAAAAACAAACAAATTATTCCAAATACTTAGAAAAATTGTTCAAAATTAAGCCATAAACCTAGAAAAATAGGGGATAAGGGCTGGCCACTCCTAGTGGGTTCGGCCAGTAAGGGTAAACACCCTAAAAATATGTCTAATTTATTCATCCATAGGAGCTGATGCCTCCTGAAAATCCGATATCTCCATTGATGTAGTAGCATCTTTCGGATGATCCACATGTGCAAAGTTAGACTCACGACGGGAATGATATTTGGTAATAGCCTCAGGGGTAGCTCGGCATACGCGTGACCAATGATCCCTTGATCCACAGCGGTAGCACATGTCCATTTCGGTGGAAGCTGACTGAACGGGAGCTTTTCCCTTGTTCTTGAAGTTTGGGGCCTTAAGGGCAAATGGTAGACGTTGCTAGGTCACATTTCCTCCCTTAGGTGTGATACTCTGTTGACCTTAGGCCCGTGGTTGGGCTTGTCGCCCATTGCCACGGCCACGATGGTTCTTTCGTCATTTACGACTGCTAGAATTGGTCGCATGCACTTCAATCGTGACATTCGAGCCAGTGGGCTGAGCTTGATGATTCTTCATCAAAAGCTGGTTCTGCTTTTCAGCGATAAGTAAAACAGAGATTAAATCTGAAAACTTGGTGAATTTCTGTGCCTTATATTGTTGCTGCAGGACAATATTAGTGGCATAGAAGGTCGAATATGTCTTTTCCAGGAGATCTGATTCGGTTAGTTCCACTTTACAGAATTTCAGCAGTGAACGGATTCTACAAACTTCATAGTTGTATTCATTCACGGACTTAAAGTCTTAGAAGTGAAGATGCTGCTAGTCGTGTCTTGCTTTAGACAAGTAAATGTCTTTCTGGTGATCAAAACAGTCAGCCAGAGCAAACGAGAGGGTGCGTGGGTCCTCCTCAATGAGGTACTCGGTCTGCAGTGCATCATGGATGTGTCTTCGAATGAAGGTTATTGCATTGGCCTTCTAAGTTTCGTCGACAGGTTTGTCATCGACGAGTGCCTCGATGGTGGCTCTAATACCCTTTGCAGTCAGATGGAGCTTCACGTCTTGAACCCACTTCAGATAGGTTCTTCTGGAGACTTCTAGAGCGGTGAAATCGAGCTTGTTCAAGTTTGACATGTCCATAAAACGGAGGGGAAAAAACGTGATTAGTCATATGGTGATCCATAGACATATATCATAGAACATTCTATAGACATGTATTGGTTTAATTTATGCATGAAAACTACAAGTTTTATGTGGTATGTTGTGAATGAAAACTTCAGGTTTCAAAGGCACTAAATATGAAACTACAGGTTCAATTTAGTTTTTATCAACGATTAGTTCATAAATGAGAGGTTCCTGCAAGAAACACAGAATGTAATATGCTTATTTAAGTGTAGTGGATTTGAGTTTCTTCAGGAACTCAAGTGTGAGAGCTTCGTTACTATGAAAGTATGTCAACGGTTCAAAGTATAAAAATAAATTATAGAATCGTTAATGTCCAAATGTGATCTTTAGGTCAATAATTTTGGATTCATTATTAGATTAAGGGACTGAAAGTCACTTTTAATTAATTCAATAAATCTTGCCATACAGGGTCGATTGTGGAAGCAACATAATGCCAAAATAATGGTATTGGTTTGAAAAATATAGCCCAAAAAGTGATTTGGGCTTTGGTTGGCTATAAAAGGCAGCCCACGGGTGGCTGTAAGCCATAGGCCGAGTGCACAAAGTAAGCCCAACAGCCAAGGCTGCTGGTGTTGGGCCAAGGGGGCGCGCAGGGACAAGCTCAGCCGAAGCTGGCTTGTGGGCTAGTACACAGAAAGCCCAGTTGAAGCTTGAGCCTGGTCATTGGGCCGAGGAAGGGAACCCAGCCTACTAGGTTGGTAGGTTGGCTAAGGGCCAGAACAAAATCAAGGCCTAGTAAGTGCAAAAACTTGCTGGCGAGTTGGGCCAAGCAGTTAGTGGGCTCGGGGCTTCAGGCCCGTCGAAACTAACCCCATGGCGAAGCCTGGTTATTACGTGTAGGAGTAGTAAGCCCAAATGGCTGCTGTGGTGGTCCATGCAGCTGGGCTTCAGGCCAGCGACTGTGCATGGGTTGCCGACGGTGGTGCCACGGCAGTGGTGCCGCATCATGTCAATTTTCTTTCCCTTTTTTTTTTCTGAAATTTCTAGGGTTTAGGAAACCCTAAATTGCTTCTAATTTATTAATATGCTTTGACTCACAATTCCACATAGTAATTTAATTACGTAATGCATGAAACAAATATATATGTTGACAAATATATGAACATATACAATATATATATATATATATATATATATATATATAGTAAGGAAAATATAAACATAGAGGGGTTCATGCATCATGGGGAATGTTTTCATACTTCGTGGACGTTTCAAATATCTTCCTTTATTTTAAGCGTACCTGATTAGCAGAGAACAAATATAAGCCTTTGAATTTTGTAGAAGATAGCATCCTTCTACGATTCGTCAAATCCTCAGCTTCCTGCAAGAGCGTGCTGGTAACATGTTGTAGGCCTATTTGATTGAATTAATCTAAGGGATTAGAGAGAGAGAGGGAGGCTGGTGGTATCGAGGGAGAAGATAGTGATTTAATTGTGAGGTATGTTTGTATCACCCCATTGTGCTCATATTTATACTAGTAGGATATGTAAAAACCTTACATTTTAAGATTACAACACTTAATAGGTAATCAACTCCTAATAGGAATATATCTACTATGATTTATACAATCACATTCCTATTCTAAATATGACTGCAACAGAATCATTTTTTTCTTTCTTTTTTTGCTTTGGTCCTTAAATATCATTTTACAAGAGGGTAAATTTGTTATTAAATTTTTTTTTAAAAAAGTGGGTGAAAAGATAAGAGTGAGATAAGTTTATCAGCACTCATGTTGATAGTAGTATTGCATTTACCAGATTGCCCTTTATTTTGGGCCGAAAGAGGAAAAAGATACTTTATTGTACAATTGAAAAATATATACGAAGGACAGATGGAGGCAAACAGTTGCATGGATTTCAAAATTGCAGAGCGAGAGAGCGAGTGATGTCTTCCGGCGTCCGCGAGAGAGATGGCGTTTTGGAGCACTGTAAGGACGCGAATGGCCTTGACAAGGTCGTTCTCAGAGAGGTTCGAGGCTCTTCCGCGGAGGTACCAACCACCACCAACCACCAACCCTTCTCTTTCTCCGATCCTTTTTCATGTTCTTCAACATTTCTGCTCCTTTATACCATTATGAATTTCCTCGTTTTATTATCGTTGATTTATTTGGTTCTTGATTATTTCATCTGTCCTTTGTCTAGGGAATGCTGTTGCATTCTGTCTTTATTAGCATTTGAAACCAAATTTTCAATTTAATTTATGTAAAATTGTCTCCGGATTTTTATATTTATTGAGTTTTCTTGGATATAGGATGAACTTTGTGTGTAATATGGCATTACAATTTGTATGAACAATAACAGATAGAATCATTGAAAAGGAAAAAGGAAAAATTGAAAGCTAAAATTACAACTATGTAATTTTAATTTTCAACCCGGCAATGTTTGGTTTCAGTAGCGATTTTCAACCCGGCATTTGTATAGCTGTTTTGACGTTTTGCTTAATTATGATTACCTTCGGTTTCTCGAAATTTCTTATTAGTTGTGCGAGGTAGTTGTTCGTTAGCTGTGATTGTTCTAATCTTCTTTTTTCGAAGTGTATTATGTTTTTGAATATTCTCTTTTTTTACGTCAAGTTACATCATGGAAAAATGAATATGGGGAGGATTTGCTTTTCGTTAGTAGGAAGGTATCAGATTTCAGTGCAGATTATCTTATGTCGTATGTAGGGTTTCCATCATAAAGGTGCTTCATATTTGTTGCCATCATAAAAAATGCTTCTTGTGTGTGTTGCTATCATAACTCTCTAGGGTTGGATGTTTATGACTTTAGGGAGATGTAAGTTGTCGTATTGGTTGAACATTGTAACATTATGGCAGATACAGATTCTTTATTTTGTCTTTTGAATTCCTTTATCTCTTGCTTACTTTAATCTACTTTAAATTTATCTTCTTAGGAAACAATAAGAAAAGTAAACAATAAAAGTTGGATCAAACTCTAGGCCAGTGTCCATTACATTCTCGTTATGTTTGATTAGTGAGAAATGAATAAAGCCCATAACTCTGAAATTTGGTAAAGGTCATGAAGCATGCTATTATAGAGCAAACTATGAAGACAATTATTAATCCTTATGCTAATACAATTTTAGATAAATTTTAATTGCATGTTTGAACTTAAAAAAAGGAAGCACATGTTTTAAAAAAGAAACAGCTACAGAAAATTGGAAGTTGGGTGGCTTTGGAAAATGCTATCTTCCCATTCACCAATTATTTTCTGTGACCTTTTATTTCCTTTCCTTTTTATAAACTATAAATAAAGGCCATTTTTCATAGACTATTTATCTTTGAGAAAGTAAATAATCAACGATGGCGCTTCAGACCTCCACCTATTCTCTGACAAATTGTTGCCTTGTTGTCTCTTGCCTCTCTTTTTCTGTAAAGCTCTAAGATAATGAAGACGAATTGAAAAGGTTAGAGGGAATGTGGAAAATGGGAATGATTTTGGAAAGACATGAAGTATGGGGAAGTTTTACGTAGTCTTGCAGCAGTAGGAAGATGAGTTTTGTGTGGAAGCTTGCATAGTAATCCTGTTGCAGCAATATCATGGTACTCCGGGCTTATTATGAGTAGAAAACAGAGAGACCTCATTGTAGCTTCAAGAGGACATATAACTAAAAGAACCAAACTCAGATGATGGAAATTAGGAGAATGGATGTTGAGAATATATCAGTTCCACCTCCCATGTCTGATATTTGGTTTTAGTAACTAATGCTTACTGATCTAGCATAGCTTGTGATTTTTTTCTCCCACCTTTACTAATATAAATTCTTACTTCTTGCAGGCTACTTATAAGTCTCCTAAGGCTATCCGTGGTGGAATCCCAATATGTTTTCCTCAAGTAGGAGGCCTTCATCACTATCTCTACTTTCATTGCTTTGGTTACTTTCCTATTTATTTGTTTTGAACAAATAGTGTTCATATGCAGTTTGGAAGTCATGGTTCTCTTGAACAACATGGATTTGCAAGGAATAGGCTTTGGAGTATTGATCATGATCCCCCGCCTTTCCCAACAAACAGCGGTAACAAGGCTTTCATTGATTTAATCCTCAAACCCTCTGACGAGGATGCAAAGATCTGGCCTCACAGGTAGTTTACTTAAAGTTGATAATTGCATGTTTGCTTAAGCTAAGTGATAGGAAAATTTTGGCTAAATTAAGATCATTTGAGCAACATACAATGAGCATATAACTGTTAAAGAGCAGAAGCTAGTACATATGCACTCAAAAATAAATTTAACCATGAAATTCAAAGCCTAGTAGTGTGGTGAACCATAACTCAACTCAAATCAACAAGAGAGAGTTGAGAATCCAGTATATCTTTGTAGATCCTCTTTGCATTTGCAAATGCTAATCACCCAAAGTGAGGGCTTTCATTCCTTTGCTTCTTGTCTCCTTAGATCCATGGATTTTGATGATGGCCTTCATTCCATAGCCTCTAAGTCTCCACAGCAAGGTAGGATTGAGGAGAAGATGAGTGACCAAGGGATAAGAAGATGCTAGTATCCTCTCCTTGGTAGCCGGCCTCCTAGAGATAAAAGAGAGTTGTTTTTCTCTCAGTTTCCTCTTGGGAATCCTAATGAGGCTTAGGCTATAATTCTCTTTATATAGGCACTTCCTTTAAGTGATTAAATGAGAAAGTCTTGCACACTCCCTCTCTATAAGGATGGCTGGCCTTTAATACTCATTGGGCTGTTAAGCTTTTTGATTTGAAGTTGTCATACAACTTAAGTTAATGGGCTTGACGGTTTGAAGCCCATTAGACCGTGAAGCCCAATACTAGCTCAATGTCAGATACGAACTTATTCGTTTGATTAATTAACGTATTAATTAATACTAGCCATAAACAATTAAACCGTTTAATTGTTCTTACTCAATTGTGTTATTCTTTTAATCTCTACCCTACACAGTGTACAATCCATTAGGTTCTAATTAGCGAGGTAGTGGACAATTAGAAATTTTACTAATCGATGTGGATTGAAACTTTCTTTCAACTCTCTCTTTGATAAAGATTAGTGATTGCTAATCTTCAAGGGCTTCCACCAGCCATGAGTGACACCTAGCAGTAAGTCATGGGTACACAAGCTAAGCAGAAGAGGTGGACTCTTCAGTTTGGAATTATAATGCAATACGGTCCTTCCCGATATTGAAACTCTTTATGACATTGTTTGGTTGATTAGGTCTACTATCAAATGTGATACTCTTATCTATATGATTACTGTAAATGCGATTTGGAACGTACTTCCTACATCATATTCATTTGTTGTCGCCAGAGACTCTTGAATCATATCATAGAGTATTCTCTTTCAACGGTTTGAAGGACACTCACATGCCTTTGTGAATAAATCAGTGATCCCATCAATGCGCGGAGCAAATCCTGGGGTTATGACGCATTGTCAAATGATCAAAGATGTACCCACAAGACAATTTTGGTGTCTCAGGTCAAAGAATAACTTAGCATTATCCCAACTAGTGAGTTCTCATATGACATTAGCACGAGAACTCTGGTTTGATCGTGTTCAGTGAATTCACTCCCTATTAAGCACCTACATACTTGCCTTGGTGTCTTGCATTGCTAGAGACCAATCACTCTCTATTCAGAGAAGACATAGTACGTATTGTACCTACACACTTGCCTTGGTATCTTGAACACTAATTGCTAGAGATCAATCACTCTCTATTCAAAGAAGACATAGTACGTACTCATCTAATCGGATTGTCAATACCCAATTGGCAATCCTATGATCAGGAACGTTTAGGATATGCTTAAAAAAAAGGTAGGTCTAATAAATCTAACTTCTTCAAATTACATTCTCTTTATTACATATTCTTTGGACTTATTGTTTAGGCATACAACATTTAACGAGACGACATTAAACAATAACTTTTGCCCGTAGATTACACTAAATTAGTTTAATTTGTGAAATATCAGTGAAGGATCATCTCATGGTTGGGTATTTTAGGGCACATTTCCAACACTAAGGTAGCCTGCCATTGTTTCCCTAGTGGCTGGAACAGTTTGTGCTCTTGTATACACACACACACACAGACACACACACACACACACACACACAACCCACACACACACGTCATATATGGTTACGTAGCTATCTTGCATAATCAGTTAATTAAAATACTACTCTATGATCTATGAAGTGTTAGATTTTAAATATGTTAACTTCCCTTATCCATACTTTTTAGGGTGAAGCTATCCACACATCCATTTTTACCTTTCACACACCCCTCTCAATTTTCGGCCGTCGGATCAAATGAATTGAAGGAGGTCAATGGACAAAAATTAACAAGGGTGTGTGAGAAGTAAAAATGGGTGTGTGAATAGCACTAAACATTTTTTGTTGCTGGATACTTGTTTGGTGAATTCTAATTATTCCTTGGTTAAGTAATGATGTAATTGCAATTACTTGCAGATATGAATTTCGCCTTAGGGTAACTTTGGGACCTGGAGGGGATTTGATGCTGACATCTCGCATCCGAAATACAAACACTGATGGAAAGTCATTTACATTCACATTTGCCTATCACACCTATCTGGCTGTAACTGATATCAGGTTTAAAGATACAATTTTTTGCCGTTGTTTGAATTGTTTAATTCAAATATTTTAGCATTCCTACATAGTTTTCTTTGGCCAGAACCGGAAGGCACAGTAGACATGCTGTTATATTGCTCGGCATTTTTATTGTTGTTTAAGCATTATAAAGCCATATTTTTTTTTAAATACCAGGTTGTAATTCCTGTCAGATATCGAATGGTGAGAATGGAAGTGGTAAAATGATATGTTAGGGTAACATTCCTCCGACAGGTTTAAGTTTTGACTTTTGATATGCATGGTTGCCACTCCATTTCTAAACATTGTAAGACATTCTGGTAGCCAATTTATCTTATATTGTAATAATATTAAAGAATTTCAGGGGAAATTTATCACACATTTTTCTGTGACATGCAAGTATGAGTGCATACAGGTATGGGTTTATTACATTATGGAGGTCCCTGTTTGAAATTGTGTAATGAGAAATAAACTACATCAGTCATGAGAAACCTTTCTCTTGAAATATGGTAGTAGCCGTTTTGGAGGTCCATTGCTTACTGATGACTCAATGAAAAATTCCTGGTGTTTTCCCAAAGGTGTTTATTCCATCTTCCTTTGAAAGTATTTGTCCCTTTTTTCTTAATTAGTAGTAGAGCAGTAAATACTTTAATTACTGACAGAATTTAATAAAGTATAACTATTATTCGAATATGGATATTCAATATATGAATTTCATAGTTGGCATCTCTTCCGTGTGTCAGACACCTGTTTAATGCATACCTATGGATGAATCATGCCAGACATGGTATAAACCCCATTGGAGGCCTCTATGTGCGTCTAATCTATGGCTGGAAAGTTTTCCTTTCTGTTGTTCGTGCATCAAAATAATCCATGGTACTCACCCCCTTTGGGGCATCTGTGCATCAAAACAATCCTTCTCTGGAAAGTATTCCTTTGTGTTTGTGCATTGACTGTCATGTTGCTTTTATATAGTGAAGTGCGGGTAGAAGGACTGGAGACACTGGATTATCTGGATAACGTGAAGAGTAAAGAGCGATTTACTGAGCAAGGGGATGCAATAACATTTGAGTCTGAGGTTAGCGTTTGTCCTTATTTGGAGGATTGGTGTTTTCCACTGTTGTTTTGGTTCATTTTTATGTTTATTTGTTGCTGAATGATGTTTTTTTATTGTCAAGGTGGACAAAGTTTATCTCAGCACGACTACAAAAATTGCTATTCTGGACCATGAAAGGAAGAGAACATTTGTGTTAAGGAAGGACGGGCTTCCAGATGCTGGTGAGTTTTGATCAGTCAATGTTCTTTGGTACAAAACTATTATGTCAAGGAACTTATCAAAGAAAATCTGCAGTTTTACACATGCAGTTATGAGGTTTTCAGACTTCTAAAAGAATTAACAAGAACACATCTTTTATCTATGGCTAGATATTAAATCAATTGAGTAAATGCAGAAGGAAAATGTCTGCGTGTTTCGTTAAAGGGCTTATGGCATACAAAGCAAAATTCATCTTTTGTGCTAATCAGATTGTCCTTTCCGTTGCAGTTGTCTGGAATCCGTGGGATAAGAAAGCAAAGGCAATTACTGATTTTGGGGATGATGAGTACAAGAATATGCTGTGTGTCCAGGCTGCTTGTGTGGAAAAGCCTGTTACTTTGAAACCTGGTGAAGAATGGAGAGGAAGGCAGGAACTGTCTGCCGTCCCTTCCAGTTACGGCAGCGGACAACTTGACCCACGGAAGGTACTGCTAGGCGGTTAAGTGATGAGCCATTTTGATGCATCTCTCGTACAGGTAAATACTGAAATACAATATGCATTTGGTACTTCCATTATCAGTTTGAGGATCATCGTCCTAATAGATAGGACTGCACATGCATGGCGAGCGTGTGTTTGAGGTTTGGCAGGCAATTTTGGTTGGATGGCAGACTTATTTCAAAGCCAAATTTGTTATAATGAGTTTCATTGGATATTTGATTAATGCAAGAAGACGAAGAAGGAAGAAGGCGAGTTAAAGAAAAGTAAGTTAATATTTTGTACATCTGTAGGGACTCACAACAAAAGAAACAAAGAGAAGAAAACAGAAGGCCTATTCGCACCCCCTTCATTTTCTGGCCCTTCACAATACTCCTTTTAATCTAACTTTAAACCGAGATGGTTGTGTTCTTTTCTGTCAATGTGTATTTTGTACTTGTTAAACGATGTTACTTGAAATGCTCTTATATTTGGAAGAGTAATGTTACCAAACACCTGATGGATGGGTTCGTTTGCAAGATTTTGCACTATGGTTTAGTTTGTTTCATTGACGATATTAATCTAATAGAAACAAAGATATAGGGAACGGGTTATCTACTCTTAACGGTCAAAGCGAACCCTTTCATTTCGAATTAAAGAATTCGGATTTTAATTTCTTGGAGGGGAAGTTCCTGTTGGCTTGGATTTTCTTGGAGTGGTTAGCATTGTGAAGGTGAAGAATTATTTTTCTCTCAATGTTTTTCTTAACTCTCTTTTATATAAATGAGTTATGTTTTGAGTCTCAAATTATATTCCACTTGCATAGTGAGTGCTACGTTCTAGTTTTTATTTTTTAGAAAAGTTGCATAATAGTTTCTTTATCAATACAAGTAAAAGCATATGTCTCAATGCAAACAATCAAGCCGTCCCTTGCGCACTGATCTCTCATTTGTTATGGATTGGCATTTTGATGATTTTCATGGCAGAAAATATTATCTCCACTAAGTTGTCGCAATTGGTAACATTGATGGTAACACTAAGGAGGCGTTTGGTTTGCAGAATAATGGACGTGGGAATGTCAAGTTATTTACTTTCCCATGTTTGGACGTGGGAATATCATGAAACAACATTTCTAAACCTTTTTTTTTAAGGAATTTCAAAGTGACTCATTTTTGAATGACTACATTTTATAGTATATTGGTGTATCGTCTGATATGATATAAAACTACTAAAACCTGTCAGCACAAATAGGTCCTCTATAAACCAAAATTGGAGCTTGAAATTTTCAAATGGGTACTAGGAAGAAAATCATAGCTTTGCATCGAAACCGGATGAGGCCATTGGGCCTTTCCCTGAATCTGTGCTGTTTAGAGAGGTTGTTATTAATTTAGGCCTGAAGGTATTTTTAGGGAAATTGAACAAAAGAGAAGATATAGTCTGTAATTATTTTAATTAAGGAAGGGTGTTATAGTATTTTCATATCAAATTTTGGTTAGAATTATAATAAATTATAAAGGTTAGTTAAAATTCTATTCATTGTTCAAATTTTGGCTAGTTTTCCAAATTTTCCAAGTTGATGTAAATTAAGTCTCGTCTTTGAAAATTTGAATTTTTTTTGGATGTTTAATTAGAGGTGGGTTTGCGAAACCGTATTTCTTCCCACAAGTACATATTATAGTAGGGAGGTTCTTTCTTTAATTTTTTTTTCCTGGTTTTCAGGTAAAATATTATTTATATTTACACATGCAACAGTTCTGTGCCAAAGCCATGCATGCAACTGCAAATGTTGTTCATGCTTGACTATTTAAGGATGAGTAGAAACTCCTACTCAAAATTCTTTGGATCACAAAGTTGAGTTTTTACTACAGTATTGCTAGAAGACCACTCGAAAATTCTCCAGAAGGGTCTTTGGTGTTTGCGTTTGGCCGAGGGCGGATGGTTGTCTGTTGTTTCTCCGCTCAGCATCTGCCACATCACTTGCACATCTTGATACCCACACGTTTGCACATCATCGTGAAGCCTCAGAAGCCCACCACCTGCATCATCCATCCAAGTTCAACAACTTTTTTAGAGGTCGTTTGAAATTATTTTCAAATTATTGAAAAACGCATTTAGATAAAATATTTTTGAGTTTTAAAAGCAATTGAAGTGCTTTTTTAGAATTCATTTACATTTTTATTAAAGATTAGTTCTAAAATATTTTCATTAAAAACGTTTTTAATCATTTTAAAATATTTACAAACGAGCCTTGAATTATTCTTATTAATATGTAGAATATATTCAAAATAATTAACAGTGCTTTTGGTGATTTCGACGGCAAAGTTGCATCAGTAAAGATGTACATGTTCATCCTATCTTTAGGCCTCAGCTACGAAGCAGAAGATTGGTCACTCACCAGAGTCCCACTACTTTTCTGACTTGGACAAAAGAAAATAGAATGGTCCCAAAAAGTATATCTATCACTTTGGATGGCAGGAGTTAATCACTAATTAGAACACACTTTTGTCTATCTTGTACGGGTCAGTCACAATGACACGTACTATTCAATAGTTCAAGTTTTATGCTAGATTTAACTGTTGCAAAGATTCATTAGAGTCCTGTATATCTTTATATACAAGATTTAAACATTAATTTTATGGGCCACTCAATGGTTTGTTTCATGAAAGGAATTGGTCTTTTACTAGTATGTTTACTCTAGTGTAACAAAATTGCGATGAGATCTTTCAATCGTAATTTCTACTTTATTACTCTCAAGTTTTCAAATATTCTAATGTTAGTATATAAAGTTTATTTTGTCCAACTTTTGTACCCAATCGTTGAATTTTCTACTATTTCCATACATCAGTTATCTTTATGACAAGTCCCCATCAAATTTATGCCTCGTAATCATCAATCAGTGACAGACTTAATGGATAGGCAAATAGATGTATGAAAGTGAGAGGAAAACAAATGTTTGAGACTTTGAGTTCGAAGGGGAGATAAACAAAAAACAAAAAACCTGTAAATACTAAAGGCGAAAAAATAAAAATATTAGGATAGTAAAATGAAAATTAATTTTCAATTTATGTTACTAAATCAGATTTAGAAATGCCCCTTTTTGGCTCTTTTAGAGCCTATTTGCAAGAAATTAAAAAGGAAAAAACAAAACAATATGTTGGAGAGTTCCCAAATGATGGAATCAAAACTTGTTTTCTCAAATTGCTTAAAGTTAGTTAAAAATTTAAAAAATTTAGTGGGGAGGCTGACTGTTTCTTTATTACTAGATGTGAACTAAAATGATGGTTGATGATTAAATTATTAAGTGTTGATTAATGAGTTAAGGAGATTATCAATTTAAATCATAAAGTATGGTGTATGCTCACCATATACCTAATTATCTACCACATGCTCACCATATACCTAATTATCTACCACATAAATCATTTATCCGATTAGACTATATAAATATAAACTAAAAAATTAATCTACCTAACATTACTCTACATTACTCCTGACCTAAATGAAATAACAGTTAGCTCCATTTACCATTACTTATTAATTAATTATTAAAGTGCTCCTAACGTTAGGGTAAGACTAATTGAGTGTTTTGTATTGTACATGTACAGTAATTGAATTAGGCCTAGTTGGGTACTGAGGTGATTCTGAAAAAAGCTGGTATCAAAAAAAGCTGGGAGCTTTTATGTATTTGGTAAACATTCAACTTCAACTTTTTTTCACAGTTCACAAGAAGCTGCAAAACCGAGCTTTGAAAAATCGGTTTTTTTTCACATATGTTTTACATAAAAGTTTATCAACTACTATAATACTGCTTTTTTTTTTTTTTCAAAAGCACTTTTATAAAAAAATTTACCAAACACTCAGCTACTTTATTTAACAGTTGCTTATTCTCACAGCACAGCAAAACCAAACGAGCGCTTAATATTGGCAGTTGGGATTTTTATATGACTACAATACAATTCAAGATAGGGCACTGATTTTGACATTGTTATTTTGTTTTTGGCACACGCAAATTCATTTATTTACCCAAGCACCGACAGAATTAAAATGTATTTATATCCACCACTAGTTCCCCACTAAATCTATTATATCATCCACTCAAAATCCTTCTTCATTCACTTAGCAATCCGGTCCAGTAATTCTCCATTTATAAAGGGCGGAGATGGCTATAAGCTCATGGAGGATTTACTAGGCTAAAGTTTTATTCAAGACTTAGAAAATATTACCCCACTCTTATATAAATTCTTAACTTCGCATTTATTGTAGGTCAAAAATCCTAAATACGACTCCATAGAATGAGAGTTTAATAGCAATTTATTGTAACTGACCGTTCTGATTCAATCTAAATTTTGCATCTTTAGTGTAAATATATTATTGTGTAATCATCAATAATATACTTTTGTCTGCAGGGTAAAATGAAAAGACGTCCTCTTCAATCTCTCCCTCAAAAGTCCAAAAATCAAATGAGCCGGACATTTGAAATAGAGAACTTGATGATGTGTAATCATCAATGAAACTTTAACGAAAAATCATATTTTTACACTAAAAAATCAGTCATAGTATTATTTATTTTACTTTTTATTTTGTTCTCATGAATCAAAGTTTTCAAACATTTTTTCTTAGATTTTATGGTGGTATTTTCTAGAAGTTTTGGTCAACGTGGGATTATAAAAAAAATATTTATTTCTAGAAGTTCTGTTTTCCATTAAAAAAAATTTGAAAAAACAGAGGAACAATTGTTTGACAAGGAGGAATGAAACGAAAACATGCTTCTTGTGAACGCAGTGAAATGGTCTCTTTCCAAGTAAAATAGAGAACTTGATGATGTGTAATCATCAATGAAACTTTAACGAAAAATTATATTTTTATACTAGAAAATTAATAATGGTATTATTTATTTTACTTTTTATTTTGTTCTCATGAATCAAAGTTTTCAAACCTTTTTCCTTAGATTTTATGGTGGTATTTTCTAGAAGTTTTGGTCATCGTGGGATGATAAAAAAATTATTTATTTCTAGAAGTTCTGTTTTCCATTAAAAAAAATTTGAAAAAACAGAGGAACAATTGTTTGACAAGGAGGAATGAAACGAAAACATGCTTCTTATGAACGCAGTGAAAAGAAAACAGAGATGAGGAAAAGGACAGAATTAAAAATAAATAAATAAATAAATAAAAGGTGGGAGCATCTATCAATATATATGAATTATGAAGCTTATAATCTAGTATGAAAATTGTTAACCATCCACCTCCAAGTTTTCCAAGTGCAGAAATAAATGGATACATATGCAGCAAATTATGAATATAACAAAACTATATATATATATATAGAAAGAAGAAGAAGAACTGAATAATATAATATTTAAGTGAGTGAGTGACCATTTTTGCGATCCTTGACGCGGGTAGAGACGGCAAACCAGAGACAGCGGACAGGGAAGATCATCATGTACCAAAACTCCATCAACCTTGCTTTTATCACTTTTACTTTCTTTCTTCCTTTCCCTTTCCCGCTACTCCCTCTAATTGCTGCTGATATGCTCCTTGTCCCTGCCAGACCTTCTCTCTCTCCTCTCTCTCTCTCGAGAATCAATTAGGATATGATACAAAGAAATGTTTTACAGGGACTCAAGAGGAAGGAGACTTCGAACTCAGAGAGCTATTGGAAACCCACTAGTGTTCTTTGAAAACCCGCAAGAACATGTGATACGCCCACCAGTTTGTCTTATGAGCTCTAATAAGAACCACCGACACCTCTCTCTCTCTCTCTCTCTCTCTCTCTCTCTCTCTAGTGCTCACTGTTCATTATATTCTTTATTTAATGGGTAAATTACACTTTCATACCGTAAGTACTATTTTATTTCAAAATAATACCTTCGTTACATTTTTCATCTATTGATCCGTTAAATGCTGAAGTGGCTGCCACATATATACCACGTGGCAAATAAAAAAAAATTTAATTTTTTTTTAAAAAAACTTTAATTTTTTTAAAAAAAAAACTGAATTTTTACAACAAAAAAAAGGGTAAATTACACTTTCATACCTCAGGTTTGTGGTCTATTTCAATTCCTTACAACATCTTTAAAACATTTCACTTTCATACCTTAAGTACTATTTTATTTCAAAATAATACTTCCGTTACTTTTTCCCTCAATTGATCTGTTAAATGCTGACGTGGCTACCACATATATGCCACGTGGCTGCCAAATGTCTGCCACGTGGCAAATAAAAATAATTTATTTATTTTTTAAAAAAACCTGAATTTTCTCAACAAAAAAAATAAAAAAAATAAAAAAATTGTCCATCCCCCACCCCCCAGCGACCCACATCTGCAACAAGAAGAAGAAGAGGAGGGAGGAAGAAAGAAAGAAAAAAACCCCAAAAATTCCACTTGAGATTAGGTGGATCTACCACAAAACCAGTCCAAAAATCATCTCAAACTCAAACTATTTTCAAAACTCACCCACACTGAAAATCACCAAATCGCGGAAGGAGGAGGGTCGCGAGGGGCCGGGGGGGGGGGGGGAGGAGAGACAGAACAGGAGGAGGGTCGCTAGGTCGGGGGGAAGGGTCTTCTTCTTCTTCTTCTTCTTCTTCTTCTAGGAGGAGGGTCGCCGGGCCAGGGGGAAGGGTTTTTCTTCTTCTTCCTGCATATGTGGGTCGCTTCTTCCTGAGGGACAATTTTTTTTTTCTTCCTCCCTCTTCTTCCTCTTGCAAATGTGGGTTTCAAATTTTATTTTATTTTATTTAATTGGTTTATGTGGTATAATTTCATTTTTATCTCCTCTTGAGGTGTATTTATTGAGCTCATAAATATTAAAAATGGATAGCAACTCATATTTTTACACCAGCCCAAAGTTTAGGAAATGGATCATATCCGGATCCCTTCCATCAAATCAATCAAGTTTGGGGATCCGAACTGTTGAAATTTGATCCAACAACAACATTTATTATAACTTTTAAAGGAGCCCCTTGTTTGTAACTGTTAGATCAAATTTCAACTATCCGAATTCCCAGACTTGGTGGATAGAGGATCCTTTCCCAAAGTTTAATATTGGGTGAGAGGCCATCTATTATAAAACTCAAAAGCTCAATTTGACCGAGACGTCAAATTAGGCGGTAAGAAGTCAAGACGCTATTCCACATCAGAAATGAGGCATTGGTTAGAGAAAGGTTTGTTGCTTCTTTTTAGCGTTATGTTTACTTGGCACTTTTACATATTCTTTATAAATGCTCGAAGGCTTCTCAATTATGTTTGTCTACAAAATACATCTCATTATAAACTTCTTATTTAAGTGTGATTGTGTAAATCCTAGATTTGATTTGATTTTAGTTATTCTCCATTAGGACTTGTATTCCTTGGAGGAAAATGATTTATTCTCTCTGTTATTACTACAAATAAAGGCATTGCGTAGGGAGAATAACACATCCTCTATCTAACCCTACAAATACATAAATTTGATATGCATTATATCCATAATTGTTGAATTATGTGAATTTGATATTGCCATGAATTGCATCAAATAACTGCTCATGCATTAAATTATTTATATGAATATACATTCAATTATCTAGAATTGAAAAAAATTATAAAGATTTTTTTAGGGTTTCTCAAAACCCATCCTGTCATCACCGCGAGCTGTTGGCTTCCCCAGCCACACCGCCCCAGGTCGCGAGACCACCGGACCCATGGGCTCCAGGTTTAAACCTGTCACATCCCGGCCCGGGGTGGATCACTTCCCGGGCTCAATCCACCACCGTAGCACGATATTGTCCGCTTTGGGCTTACCATTCCCTCACGGTTTTGTTTCTGGGAACTCACGAGCAACTTCCCAGTTGGTCACCCATTATGGGAGTGACCTAGCCCCCTTCTCGCTTAACTTCGGAGTTCCTACGGAACCCGAAGCCAGTGAGCTCCCAAAAGGCCTCGTGCTAGGTAGGGATGGGAATATACATTTAAGGATCACTCCCCTGGGCGATGTGGGATGTTACAATCCACCCCCCTTAGGGGCCCGACGTCCTCGTCGGCACACACGCGGCCAGGGTTAGGCTCTGATACCAATTCTCACATCCCAGCCCGGGGTGGATCACTTCCCGGGCTCAATCCACCACCGTAGCACGATATTGTCCGCTTTAGGCTTACCATTCCATCACGGTTTTGTTTCTAGGAACTCACGAGCAACTTCCCAGGTTGTCACCCATCATGGGAGTGACCTAGCCCCCTTCTCGCTTAACTTCGGAGTTCCTACGGAACCCGAAGCCAGTGAGCTCCCAAAAGGCCTCGTGCTAGGTAGGGATGGGAATATACATTTAAGGATCACTCCCCTGGGCGATGTGGGATGTTACAAAACCTATAACCCATTCATTGCAAGTTGGCCTGTAGCCAATCCTCGCCCACGGGTCAACGTTTTGACGACCTGCAGCTCTCCCTTGACAACGCTTGACTGAGATTTTATTGAATCTCGTCGAATTTTTCAAATTTCCGATTTGAATGTCTAAGGTTTTGATTGAAACGTTGAGATTTCTCTATCTCCATTCAAATTCGTGATCCTCGTTGGCTCACGAACTCGCCTCGAGAATTTTTGTCCCAAAATACGACAGCTTGAAGCGGCGGCGCCGATTTCTTCCCCGACGAGCGCACCCAGCTACGGCTGGGGTGTTTTTGGTCCCAACCTGAGCCCAATTGGGCCTTGTTTTTCTCGGCCTAAAAATATTTTTTTCCTTTTTTGGGCTCGCCTGCAGCGGCCTAAACCATTAGCTCGACCCAAGGGTGACACCAACTCGTACAGCTATAATGTCTCATATGCCTGCGACACATCGGATCCCAGCCCTTACAGATGCATCTGTGTTCGCGAAGCACCAGATCAAAGCCCATTTGGGCCTCTGTTTTTGGGCCTGCACTGCAGCCTGTTTTCTGTGATGTTGGGCTTGCCTACATGCTAGGCTCATGCCTACCCCAGCCCAGTTTTGGGCATAGACCTCACGACACCAGTTCACTTAGCCCACCCGTGGGCTTTGGTCCATGTTTTTGGACCCCAAATTTTAATAGGAAAACTAGTAAAAAGGGCTTGAAAACTTTGAGTTTTAACGATCAGGACAAAATAAAGGGTAAAGTGAATAGTACCAGGATTGACTTTTTAGTGTTAAAATGTGGTTTTTCGTTAAAGTGAACAGTACCAGGAGTTTGTCGTTAAAGTTCCCAATTTTAATTGCCTATTTTTTAGGTACTTTTGGGTTTTATAATTTTTTACCCACACTTTAAATTTAGCCTGAAGTCTAAATAATTAATTCAATTATAAATGTAGACCTAAAGTTCTATTTGCATATTTTATTGTTGCATATTTCTATATATATATTTGTGTTTGTCTGCAGGAATATATGAACCTGAAGTTCATAATTAATTCGAAACCTGAAGTTTCTAGAAATGCCTTGTTTGAAAACCTTAAGTTTTCCTTAAAAACATCACCCATGAAAACTCGAAGCTTTTTCATGTAAATTTAAACCAATACATGTCTATCAGAACCTGAGTGTTCTACTCTTATGTGAATGGATTGATTTTTTCTCCATTACACTAACCACATCTTGTCCATTTATTTTGTAATAGGAACATGTCAATTTTGAACAAACTCAACTTCACTGCTTTAGAGGTCTCTGGAAGAAACTACCTCAAGTGGATCCAAGATGAGAAGTTCCACCTCACTACAAAGAATTTGCATCCCGCCATTGAAGATGAGACGGACAACCTGATTGGTGAAGCTGAGAAAGTCACTGCCATGATCTTCATCCGAAGACATATTCATAACGCACTACAAATTGAGTACCTTACTGAGGAGGATCCACGAGCACTCTGGGTCACTTTGGCTGATCGTTTTGATCACCAAAATGACATCTTCTTGCCTCAAGCAAGACATGACTGGAGGCATTTGCGCTTCCAAGACTTTAAGTCTGTGAATGAATATAATTCTGAAGTTTGTTGAATCTGATCACTTCTCAAGTTCTATAACGAGACCTTGACAGAAGAGGATCTTCAGGAGAAGACCTATTCGACCTTCTCTGCTACTAATATTGTCATGCAGCAACAATATAGGGCTCAGAAGTTCACTAAGTTTTTGGATTTGATCTCTGTTTTACTTTTCGCTGAAAAGCAGAATCAGCTGTTAATGAAAAATCATCAAGCTCGATCTACAGGGGCGACTGCTGTGCCTGAAGCACACTATAGTGCAAACAAATGCCCAAAATGCCAAAATAGGCGTGGTAGGGGCGACCAAAAGCCACCCCGTCAAGGTCAACAGAGCCAATGCCCACCTAAGGGAGGAAACCGAGCCTAAAAGCGCCCTAACCTCACTCCCAAGGCCCCAAACTTCAAGAATAACAGCAAAGCACCTGAAACCATGGATGCGGACATGTGTTATCACTGTGGTTCCAAAGATCATTGGTCTCGTGTTTGCCAAGCTCCCTAGAAGATTGTAGCTGAATATCATTCTTGTCGTAATAAGTTTGAATCAAACTTTGTGCAAGTGGATGAACTGGAGAGTACCAAGATGGAGGTTTCTAACTTTCAGGAGGATACCATCCTTATGGAAGATTAGAATCTTAGACATAAACTATTTTTCTAGTTGAAATTTAGATAATGGGGCCGAATTCCACATAGTGGCTGAACCCCCTTGTTTTTGGTTTAATTCTTGAGCAATTTTCCTTTATGTTTGGATTATTTGTTTTGGATAATAAGTTTTTAATTAATTACCATCCTTAAATATTTAAAATTATTTTGAATGGATATTTGTTTTTAGAAATTTTATGCATGTGACCGATTCAAATTCATTTTATTCTAGGTATGAATAGTGGGAAAGTTAATTGTCTGGCAAATAGTGCAACCACGCACATCGTTTTGCGTGAACGCATCTATTTCACTAACTTCGTACCTAAGAATGCACCGCTGACAACCCTTTCAGGCCCATCCAACCTGATCAAAGGATACGGTAAGGCATGTATAATGTTGTCCAATGGTACAATTTTGACCATTGATAAGTCACTTTATTCTCCGCGTTTCGGAAGAACGTTGTTGGGTTTCAAGGACATTAGAGATAATAATTACCATGCTGAAACCTATGTAGGAAATGGAGTTGAAGTTCTATGCACAACTTTCTACTAATATGGGCAGAAGTGTATTCTAGAGAAGATGGAGCGTATCCCTAGTGGTCTGTATACTACGACCGTATGCCCTATAGAAAGCCACTATGTGGCCGGCCCTACCTTTGGGATTGCGCATGAAATTACACTTTGGCATGATCATTTGGGACACCTTAAACGAATAATGATACTCTGTATCCTCAAATCATCATACGGGCATCCACTACCCCGAAGCATGTCAAACCTGCTCAATGGGAAAGCTTATTATTAAGCCTTCTTATGTTAAGATTCGTTCGAATCCTCCTATTTTTCTACAAGGGATTCAAGGGGACATTTGTGGACCGATTCACCCTCCCTATGGACCATTTAGATATTTTATGGTTTTGGTTGACGCTTCCACACATTGGTCACACATGTGCTTGTTGTCCACAAGGAACTCTACATTCTCCAAACTGTTGGCTTAGGTAGCAAATTTATTTGATTGGATAATGTTGGAGAATTCATATCTAAAACTTTTGATGACTATTGCATGTCAGTTGGGGTTGAAGTTGAACATCCACTACCCCATGTTCACACCCAGGGCCTGGTAGAGGCATTCATTAAGCGCTTACAAATTATTTCTCAATCGTTGGTCATACGTACCAAGCTCCCAATCGCTGCTTGGGGCCATGCAATATTGCACGCAGCCATGTTGGTCCGACTGAGGCTTGTTGCGACCCAACCATATAGCGCCGTTCAGTTGGTTACCGGATACGAACCCAACATATATCATCTGCGTGTTTTTGGATGTGCGGTCTATGTGCCGATTTCGCCGCCCTTACGTACAAAAATGACGCTTCATTGAAGGATGGAAATCTATGTCGGATATGATTCTCCTTCGATTATTCATTCATTACTTAGAACCTTTGATAGGTGATCTATTTACTGCTCGCTTCGCGGATTATCACTTTTATGAGACAGTCTTCATGTCGTTAGAGGGAGATATAAATGTCAACGTTCCTGAAGAACGATGCGAATTATCGTGAACGACTCCCACTTTGTCTCATTTAGATCCCCGCACCGCTTAGTCTAAAACTAAAGTGCATTGCATATTAGATCTTCAAAGTGTAGCTCAGAGCATGCCAGATGCTTTCACCGATCTAGCATGATTAACAAAATCACATATTTCAGCTGCGAATGTGCCTGCAAAGATAGATGTACCAAATGTATGACAGACTTCCCTCTTGGAGGCCCGGGACGCCACTTTGGCTGATCCATGTACATTAGCGACTAGCCAATCATCTGCCCTTACACAGAAGCATGGCAAACCTCTTGGTTCAAATGATTCACACTAGCAGAAGAGGAAACCCACGACACAGGCACCTGAAGATCCTACCGTGAATTCGACTGTCACTTACTCATTCTATGAAACTCATGAGGAAATTCTAGATTACAGAAGCGTCTTTGAAGAGACGAATCCACCTTTCGAGAATCGTGAGATTTCGATCCATTATGCTAGCTTGGATGATGTTTGGTGTAGAAATGAGATGATCGTCGACGATGCATTAGCATATGCAATAGTTACTGAGATCATGTTGAGCGATGACATTGAACACTGTTCCGTTGACGAATGCCGACGTAGAACCGATTAGTCAAATTAGAAACAAGCAATCTAAGTTAAACTCGATTCGCTTGCAAAACATAAGATGTTTGGACCTGTAACTCCTACTCCTCCACATGTGAAGCCTGTTGGTTACAAGTGGGTTTTCGTTCGGAAGCGTAATGAGAAGAATGAAATCGTGCATTACAAAGCTCGTCTTGTTGCACAAGGCTTCTCACAACACCCCAGGATTGATTATGACGAAGCTTATTCACCCATTATGGATGTGATTACTTTTCGCTACCTTATCAGTTTGGTAGTTTCTGAAAAACTGAGTATGCAGCTGATGGACGTAGTAACTGCGAATCTCTATAGAGATCTTGATATGAAAATTTGTATGAAAATTCCCGAAGAACTTACATTGACTGGATCAAATATTTCCAAACCCCGGAACACGTTGCCAATTCGGCTGAGTCATTCATTCTACGGTTTGAAGCAATTCGAAAAAATGTAGTATAACAGTCTGAGTGAGTATTTGACTAGTCAGGGATATGTGAGCAACAAACTATGCCCTTATGTGTTCATTAAGAAGTCACATTCCGGTTTTGCCATAGTTGTAGTATATGTCAACGACATGAACCTCATCAGAACTTTTAAAGAGCTCGCAAGAACTGCCGCGCACATGAAGTCAGAATTTGAGATGAAAGATTTAGGAAAGACTCGATACTATCTCGGTCTTGAGATAGTGCATAGTTCAGATGGAATCTTAGTACATCAATCGAACTACACCCAGAAGGTGTTGCACTGCTTTAACGAGGATAAACCGAAGCCTTCGAGTATTCCTATAGTTGTTCGATTGCTAGATGCAAAATGCGATCCCTTTTGTCCTAAGGAGGATGATGAAGAGATTTTGGAGCTTGAAGTTCCTTATCTAAGTGCAATAGGCGCTTTATTGTACTTAACCCAGCATCTCATTCCCTGTTAATCTTTTGGCAAGATATAGTAATGCACCAACACGTAACACTGGACTGGTGTTAAAGACATTTTCCGCACCCCCTATGGATCCTCGAGTGATGCTGCACCCTCTTTATCTCGAGTCGATTCTCACCTTATTGGTTATGCTGATGCATGATACTTATCCAATCCGCACAAGGTGCGCTCTCAAACGGGTAATGTCTTTACCGTTGGAGGCACTGCAATATCTTGGAGGTCAACTAAACAGACCTTAGTTACCACTTCATCTAACCATACTGAAATTCTCGCCTTACACGAAGCAACTCGAGAGTGCTTATGGTTGAGAGCAGTTATGAGCCATATTCGAAGCTCTTGTGATCTTTACCCTGTCGTTGATGTCCCGACGATGATCTATGAAGACAACGCATTATGCATTGAACAGCTCAAGAAGGGTTACATCAAAGGAGACAACACCAAGCACATTGCAACGAAGTTCTTCTTCTTACATCAACAACAAGAGCCTCAGAAGATTGAAGTCACGCAAATCCATTCACAAGAAAATATGCCCGACCTTTTCACCAAATCACTACTGAAGGAGACGTTTCAAAAGCTTGTTCAAGGAATTAGTATGCATAAACTTTCTGAGTTGTAACATTGCTAGTTTTCTTTCGAATTATGTCAAACTCATGGGAAGCATCCTGAAGTATACTTGCTTGATCATAATGTACTCTTTTTCCCTACGATTAAGAGCATTTTCCCCATTGGATTTTTGCTACCTAATGAGGTTTTGACGAGGCACCCACCTTGGGTTGATCATATCCCTGATGACGTCCCGTTGACATTTCATTTGACTTTGCATTTCTCACACATTTTTCCTTAGACAATGGATTTTGTCCCTACTCGGGCTTTTACCATAGCCATAGGTTTTTTGTGAGACTTACTTCCTTATGCAAGTTCCTACCTTATTTTGAGAATAACGTGTTCCCAGAATCAGTGTCGATGAGTCGACTTCCTCAACCTCTATATGATGCCGAATATACTTGAGTATTTACACACTTAAGGGGGAGTGTCATAAACTTCTTATTTAAGTGTGATTGTGTAAATCCTAGATTAGATTTGATTGTCGTTATACTTCTCCATTAGGACTTGTATTCCTTGGAGGAGAAGGATTTCTTCTCTCTCTTATTACTATAAATAAAGGCACTTTGTAGGGGGAATAACACATCCTCTACACAACCCTACAAACACATCTCTCTCTCTCTCTCTCTCTCTCTATATATATATATATATATTTTCTTTGTCCTGCCAGCACCCTTCCCATATCAGTTAAATATAGGCCACAACACATCTTATATATTTTTGAATATATATGATCTCATTAATTAAGTTAGAACTAAAGCAGCTATTATTTTTCTTAATTTTTAGAGAAAACTGAAGTAATGACTGCTGAACTTTGAGTCAATTAGAGCTTTGGCCGTAAATTAAAAATAGGTCCCTAAACTTGCCACAACAAAGAGCATTAATCTATTTTAATTAACATTGTTAGAAATTTCATCCAAAATAAATAGTTTAAGAGGGTAAAAAATGAATGGAAATTTTAACGAAATTAGCCCAAAGGACTATTGCTTCACATTATAATAAATTTAAGGACCAGAACTCACAGATTTTTAGTTTAGAGACCAAAGCTCCAGTTAAGCTAAAATTCAGGGACAGTGACTCTAATTATATCTCATTTTTAATATATGGTATTAAGCTTAACTCTCAAAGATGACGTGACACACCCCGATCCGGATTCTATAGGCACCAAAATCGAGGCGTGCTGGACATCACCCGTAGCCATGAGATGCATGAAAATATAACTAATGATAACAAATAAAATTTATCGAAAATTCAGCAGAACTTCCCTTAAAATACGGATAAGCCTAAATTAAAATACCTACAGGGAAACCACATTTATATCAACACATCCCCTAAGGGCCCCACTTAATGTGTTTCCGACCCTCAATTACAAATACAATAATAGTTCAGAGCACAGTTGTCTAATACCAGTTTATGGGTAAAGCTGAGTAGATATCCTAGTCAATAAGGATGTGTCATTGCTCGAAAGGATGCCTTGACGTCAAAGATGCTCACGTCAATTGCTATTGATTCCTATATACACTGAGAACTAATCGATACATATATATTAAGCTATTACTTACCCGTGGCATGGCATACAATATCATCCACTAGCCACAACTAGCGGAAATTGAATAATATAAGCATGTCATATTGTCGAGTAATCTCGAGACAAATGACAAACTGGAAGGACATGTCTATAATGTGGACAAGTTGAAAATATACATACATGTGCAAGTTGTGTCATGCGGCCGGGAACGTGGTACAATACTCTAAATGTATAAACATGTCATTACTAAGAAAACTCTTAAGTGATGACAAATTGAAAATACAAATGTAATACCCCCAATACACGTGTAAGCTGAAAATATAACCATACACTAACTGTAGCTAGTGTAAGGTGGAAGGACATGTCCATAATATGGACAAGTTGAAAATATAACCATAAACATGCAAGCTGTGTCCTACGGCCGTGAACATGGTACAATGCTCTAAGTTTGTACGGTTGTATGCGTGCCACAAGATAAGTAGTAACGAATCCAACGTTCATAAAATCATCATCATCATAAATCATAAGCCATAAATCGTGACTCATAAATTCGGTAAAGTCTATACCAAGACTGAATCATAAAAATCTCACATCCCAAACTTGGAAACATGATACACCATTCAATTTTATTTAATCTTACGGTAAAAAACTACCAGATCGCTTTCACAGTGAACAAACTTGTCTATAGCAAGACTATCAAACTCGCATAAAGTGAGACTACCAAACTTGCCTATTGCAAGACCAGACAACTCATTTTGAGTATGGTCAAATCATACATCTTTGAAAATTAAAGTGACCCAATTTATCCCTTGACGGAAAGAAAAACTTGTGTGGGACTCAACGTGCCACTGAACAATGCCTAATGACACTACAATTCAATCAAAATTTGACACGTAGTTAAATTTAACTACAATTTCCTATTTACATGAAAACTAAAATAATATTATTTCCAACATTAAAACAAATAAAACAAAAACACCCACCCAGACTTCCTCCACGGGAAAAACCTGGGAGATAAACTTTTATATGGGCTGATGTTGATCAGTTTCCTAAGGGATTAATTGGAATTGTATAGACTTTCGTCATGAAAACAATTACATATAATTGAATTCAGATTCGTTTATTTATTTATTTTTTTTCAATGATGAATCATTTTCTACAAACACAAAATATTTCTCCTTTATTTTTCAAAGAATTAGGCTAGCCATGACAAGAAAATCTATAAGAATGGAAAATATAAAGCTTATTACCTCGAAGTTTAGTCAAACGATACCGACATCCGTGCCAGAAGGGTGAATTCTCAAATGATAGGGGACTGGTCCTGTTGGGTGATTGGAGTCTACTTTTAATTTTACTAATCTTTATAATATATTTTTAATTTTTATGTAATTATGAAATCTTTCAAAGGTAACATAACTCTGAAATCATAATTAAAAATCTTACCACATGTTAAATTTTGATTGAGTTGTAGTGCCATTAGGCATTGTCCAGTGGCACGTTGAGTCCCACACAAATTTTTCTCCTTGACGGACGCGTTGCCCCTAACCGTCAACTCCCTTTGAAACTAGGTTTGAATTAATTATGCAACAGGAGTATTTTGGTGAACTATTGCCTCAAATTTTAAAGATTTATTTCATTAATGGAGGATTTTGAGAACTTAGTTAACCTTCATTCGTTGAATTCTCATATTTAACCTAAGTAGGATTATACTTGACTTTGAGGGACTAAAAAATCATATTGTCCTTTTGGGTCTAATTTGGGACTAGATGGATGGTTCTCAATCGCACGAGTGTGTAAGCGATTTTGAGTTATAACAAAGAAATTTGAGGCATTTTAAGTTGAGTACTTTGGTAAATTGGAAAAATGCCTTAACACATCAAGTCATCTCCTTTGATTTGTGTGGTACATGAGATCATGACACGATGAATCTGTATCATGCAATCACTGTTTTTGAGTATGTGTACATCATGTAGCAATGTGGTACATGAGATCCTGACCTGGTAAATATTTATCATGTGATCACTACTTTCGAGGTGGATTGGTGTTGTAGTTTGACCCTCTCTTCTAGTCAGCAGAGTTATAAAGTCATAAGAGGTGATCATGCTTGATTAATCTGCAATAAGAAGGAGGATTTGGTGTTGGTCATGTGGGTACACGACCCCATAAGTTGTAGGTATTAGAAAAACTGTGTCGTTCCGACCAATGTCTGAAATGCCGATATTATCGGCGATAATATCGGTTTTGTGAGAGAGGGATATTTTAACACTTATCCAATGATTTTTCGTTAAAATATCACGATATTGTCGATATTATCGATAATACCTCGATATTACCGATATTATCGCGAAATTTTGAACTGGTGCGAATCGGAGAAGAACGCCGGAGCTTTTACGGCTCCGGCCGATTACAAACGCAAACCTTAGACTCCGATCTAATTACCAACGTGAAGAGGAAAGAGAGAGGAGTAAGTTTATACCCTTGGTTCGCCGTGAAATGGCCGAAGGTGTTCGAAAAGCTCCTCAACAGTCACGGGTTCGCAGGAGTTGGGTGAGCTTTCCCCCGAGCTGATCTCGTTCCAAAACCTTGGAAAATTACGAGTATAACACTTAATAACACACACCCAAGCTTCAACTAGAACGAATAGAGTTAAACCCGAAGCTTACCTAACCGGAGAAAATGACGAAAAATCGCCGGAGGTTTCTGGGTTTCGTTGATCTTGCAAAGACAAGAGGAAGAGAGAGAAAGACGAGGTTTAGATGGTGATGCCGTCTACGGAACGATGGTGTAGGTGCCGTGTACTAGGGTAATCACGGGAGAGAGAGTGAGAGTGATGAGAGGGTTTCGAGAGAGAAAAGAGTGTGCAGAGAAAGAAAGAAAGAGAAGAAGAAAGAAAGGGGGTCTTGGGTAGGGGACAAAAAACAAAAAAAGAGAGAAGAGTTAGGGTGCTACCACGTGGCAGTTTGAAAGTAAAAACAAATCCCTTTGCTAGATCCGGATTGGGTGAAAAGTAAGCGACTAAATTGAGCTTTGGTGGGTTTGTTGGAGGCCCATCTGTGTGTATGTATCTAGTTTGTATGTGGGTCTCTGTTTGTAATCTAAAGTTTGGAATAAAATTGTCTCCTTTCTCCGGAAAAGTTCTTCCCCCCCCCCCCCAAAAAAAAAACACCAAGTTGATTCGAACCCCTCCCTTTGTCAACCACGAACCTGGGCCTTATCCAACTCGTTATAGATGTATTTATGATTACGTATTTAGCCTGTAATATTTATATGGTCATTAAGATGTCTGCAAGGCTTGCAAGCTAATATTTATTATTTAGGATAAATTTCTATATTTAAAAAAACACCAAGGGGATTCGAACCCTTCCCATTTTACTCCTTCAACACTTTGACCACCATCACTTATGTTTTTGTGAAAATATGCTAAAATACACTTACCCTACACATAGAGATGACGAAGATAGTGAAAATTTTGAACCTCATAGGAACTCTATGTGGTACTAAGTCACTCATGTATCTTACCATGCAATGTATAAAGTGTAAAATATTGTACTAATTCATTATATATAAATGATTATGGTGTGTTTAAACTTCTTTCATTAATTACTACATATTTTCTACACTCATAATGTTTGCCAGCTCGCTAAATAATCAACTTAAATCAGTTAAATCCATCATACAATGCATTTCCTTTCAATTTTTTTGTGATAAACTAATAGATAATTGACTAAATAAACATCTTGCAAAGTTTCAATAAAAATTTCGAAGTTTTTCTTACAATTTCCATGGTTTTTATTCAATTTTTATCGATATCGATAATATCCCGATATTTCCATCGATATTTCTGTGTTTTTGGACTACCGATATTTCCGATATCATCGATATTTAATACCTTGGTTCCAACCCCAGTGCTTTATCATAAATATAAAACAGATGATTAAATACATGTGTGGGTGAAAAGAGAGTTCAATTAGATAGGGTGAGAATATTGTAATGGTTTTAACAATGAGAACCATACTGCTAGAACCAGTCATATATTATATGGTTTGTCCAACCAAAAGGATAATGATGAAGCATCTTTCATGTTCTCAATGGTGTTGAAAATTTGAAATTTTGACACAATCGTACTCTACTACTTTCCTTATTGGGTTTATTCTTGAGCATAATGAAAAGGAGATGAAGGGCAAGTGGTGCCATCCCAACTAATCATATCATTTTCTTAATTAACCTTAAACCCATATTAAGCACACGATTAATCAGAACCACATCATTTTAGAGTTACAATCCATTAAAAATAATAATTTTAAGCATCTTTCTTTATCAAAGGCATCCATGCTTTAATGATTAATCCATAGCCAATGAAACCAGATAGCACAATCTGTGCTTTCGTCGTGTATATTCTTTTAGCATTTTTCATGATAGAAAGCGCTAACCCTTGACAAAAAAATTTACAAAATTTATTCAGTTAATTTGTTCACCAAATGACTTGTCATATATGTATCAATACATATTGGTTGTAGGACAATACGTTCCTGCTTCCCAATAAGGAGAAAATTCCGCATTCCGTTTCTATTCATTTAATTGTACAAACGTCATAATTAATTTTCATTATTTTTTTCGTCATCTGAAGATCACTTGTAGATAAATTTCATAATTATCGTCATCATTATCCTTAGCTATAATAAAAATTAAACCAGCCTCAGATTTGAGTCAGTTAAAAACTATGACGTGATTTGATAAATACAATTTGGATACTCCATTTTCAAAGTCACATGAAAATTTAATATAGAATTTTTGTTTACATAATCTGCATATATAATAATGCATACTTAAATAGATAATGGGGAACTAAAAGTTGACAACATTGAAACCAAAACATGAATGGCCGCGTATTGACGTCCTTGGTAGTTGGTACCATGTAAGCAGAATAAAAACTGTTTTAATCAGATTTTAAAAATTGTAATTTTTTAGAGATGGTGGCTTTTGCAGAATCAAGCCCTAAAGTGCCGTAATGAATGTTCTTAATCAACCAAGCTACTAGTCTCTTCTTGATATAGTCGTCTTTGATTATACTTTAAAGAACTGATTCCATGTTACAAAGTTACAAAGATCTTAGCTTAAGTAATAATTAGTGGTTGGAGATTCGCAAATCCTTAGAATTTCTTCTATATTTGTGGAGGTTAATTTCTCTCCCCCTCGATGCGCCATTCATCTAGCTTTCTTGTTGTCCAAGAATCTTAATTAGGGGGCACATTGCTCTCATTGGTGTGTCCACAACTGGCCAAAGTTGACCTAATTTGAAGCACATATTCCGTCTGAATTTAGTGAGGGATAAGTGACATTCAGTTCAAGCCAAATATGACCGGAAGCGTCTAAAGAGGTTCCTCTTTTTATAAACAGAAAGAACTTCAAGGCATCCCGAAGATACGGTTTTGGGATTCTCACTGACTTGCTTTTGGATTCTTTTCGACGAACACGATCATCCACCAAAAATGAATAAAAATAGAACAACTTAGTTATCCAACTGCGATTGAATAAAGACTCTCATATTATCATTCGTTTGAGCATTAGTTTAATAGCTGAATCTGATTCGCAAGGCGTTGTCGGCCTTGGCAGGCAGTCCAAGAAGAAGAAGGTCTTGAGCATCCGCTGCTAAAAGAGTTGTCATAAACCTATGATATGTTGATACACTAACATTACCAATAGTCCAGAAAGCAGAAACATAGAAGAAAACAATATTTGGTGATCCACGTGAGGAAAAACATGGTTCAACATTAGAGATTATCGAACATTCTCCTGTTCGGAGATTATAGTGAAACAAAGGCAGACCATAACATTTGTACAATTCCAATTATGCAAACACAAGCAGCCAGAAACATTGAACTCACCCGTGCATAACAAAACATTATTGGACGACATAACAATGGCATCCCCATTTCTAATCGTCCATGTTCTTCATGTATACCTTTGAAAGTTTGGTTTCCATTATCAACTGCTGTTCTTTGATCAGAGAATAACCTGATTCAAGTAAAGCCTCCATTGTTTGCTGCACAAGGGAGAGGCAAACCCACTCAATGCGTTAATCCTACTAGAGAAATTTTATTCCAACCAAATGAGTTACGAGATGCATAAAAATGCTTCAAATATGTTGCACAGTTTTCTAAAACCAGACAGGGTAGATCATTAAATTCCTATTTCTTTTATAAAATAACAGAAATCCGTTGCACGATACTTCAATCTATTTACATTTTGCATCTGAGATGGCGAAAGTATAACCAGTTCACTGATGGATGTACAAAACCAACAATCATATCAATCAAACTTTTCAATGTTTTTATAGGATGCAGGTTTGGAAAGCAAACACCGGTTAAAGTTGACAATACTACCTCTGGAGGAGTAAACACGGGAAGGCTGTCATTTTTCCTTCCCTTTATAAGTTTGTTTCCCAGACTTTCAACACCTCCGATATCATCAACCCACTAGGAGAAAAAAGAAATTAGTTAAGACAATAAATGCACATAAATAATTTGAAAATTTTACAAGAAATAATATGACTTCTAGTACCAGAAAATGTTGAGAAACAAGCAAATCCAGACCAATTTTAAATCAGAACAGGAAGATTTGAGCTGTTAGAACTCTCATTGTTAAGTTTATATTGGCAACATCTTGGAAGCCTAAAATTCCTGGGAAGCTTATCAATTTTATGTGGAGAGCTGTCAAGACTTGAGAGGAAACTTGTGGATGCGGCTGTGTATAAGGTGTACCTAAGAGGGGAAACTTGTGTTGACTAATTTCTTGTTCGCACATGAGATATGGACTCAAGCTTTCTTTGATGTTTTTGCCACTTAATGGTGATGCGCCTTCTCTTATTAGTGTTTGTCTAGCTGCCAACATCTTGTCGGTTGTGTGGAGGTGAAAAGAACATGGTGATGCATGAAGGACATTCACGCCCAGCCCAGGTAATTTATCAACATGGAGCAGACTTGTGGGAGTTCAAGTTCCAGACAGCAAATAGGAGATCCGTTGGGGTGGGGATGCATCACCTAGAAGAGTCCTGGGAGGCACCGCCAAGGGGATGGTTTAAGCTTAACATAGATGGGATTGTTGATCCTAGTTCGGGTCTTTGTGGTGTTGGTGTTGTATAAACAAGGCTAGTTGATGGGTGCTTTGGCAGCCAACTGCTAATGTACCTATCCTTGTGACTGAATTGCATGCTCTTTATGCTGGCATTCTTTCTGCTACAAATGCATCCTTCCCTTCGTTGATTGTCAAACGAATTCTTTGAGTGTGGCTAATCTTGTCATTGTGCTGATGAGTGTTGGTCGGTGGAGGGAATCTGGCGGAAGATACTACGCTTCTCTTGGCTAAATTGCTGGTTATTTCAATAACTTTCAAGCCAAGAGAGAGAAATATGGTCGCTGGTCGTTTTGGCTCACTCTGCTCTCTATGAGCAAGGGGTCCACATTTGTTGATGAATTGTTTTGCTAATGAATTTCCTGTAATTTTTCTCCTATTTAATTCTGTGGATTTTTCCTTTTAAAAGCAAAAAAATAGTTAATAGTTTATCTACAGATAGCATTTGCCTTTCAGAGTTATTGTATGACAGATAATTACGATCTAAATGAAATATGAAATTCTGTTTCTTATAATTATTGTGCTAATTAGTGGCTCATCATTTTAGTCCCTCAAATCTTTGACAGTAAAGGTTACAACATGATTTATCCTGTTTAAGTTCTTGAGATTCCGTTTGTTGGCTATTCATCAACTAGTTAGGCAGGAAGACTTCGAGAAGCTGGAGCATTAATAACTATAAATGATCCTCAGCAGGTTAGGCATTAGGTATGAAGACTAGGCAACAATTTAGGCATTATTTATCCTACGGAGATCATGTCAATCCTCCACAGTAATTAAAATGAGCACTATCATATCCTATATCCAAATGCCAATGGGTAAAACTATGGATTCAATTGCTTAATGACAGATGCACTATGAATCTTTGCATTTGACATAGTAACTTGTTGCAATGGTCTAACAAATTTCAAATCGGAAATGTCATATACCTTAGAAATTGACCGGTCATATGTTTGAGACCTTAGAGCTCCATAGAAATCTAGCGCTGCCCAATCATCAAAAGAAGAAGAATAAGAATAGTACAATAGTAACGACGACGATAATAATACTAACAACAACAGCAATAATAACAATAACAATAACAATAATAAAAATAAGAACAAGAAATAAAGTAGAATGCAGAAGTCTTCAAATTTGATCAACAGCCTATGGTGAATCCATGACATCCAGAAATTGAAATTCCATGTGTTTGCTCAAAAGAAATTTAAAGGCATTGATTTCGTGATTAGATAGAAGACGATAACAGAGGGATACCTTGATTAGGAAATGTGTCCACTATCCTTACAACTTCATCCCTAGATATGCCATCTTTCTCATACATTCTGTGAACAA
Source organism: Heteromeles arbutifolia (assembly GCA_024362995.1). Lineage (NCBI taxonomy): Eukaryota > Viridiplantae > Streptophyta > Magnoliopsida > Rosales > Rosaceae > Heteromeles > Heteromeles arbutifolia. The sequence goes on from JANCRC010000012.1 coordinate 25,949,981, forward strand.
TATTAATAATGTCCTCGTGGTTAGGCTGCCTGTTTCAGATAAATATCAAACAAGGGTCACATGTATCTGTTACATATCGTGGAGAAAAGGAAAGGAAATATCAAACATACATATAATAGCATTTGACACATAACACAAAATAATAAATGATACAATGTGGTCAATTGGAAAAGAATTTAATTAAGAATAACACTACAACAAATCAATTTCAGAATATCAAGATGTCACATCCCAGTCTGCATAGTAAGATATTATCCGCTTTGGGCCACGCCCTCACGGATTTGTTCTTGGGCTTCCACCCAAAACGCGTTTTACTATAGGGAGGTGGGCATGTACATATAAGGCACATCACCTCCCCTCCCCCGGGTGATGTGGGATCTCACACAAGAACTATATTTGGTTTACATTAATTTCTAACAATACTTTAGCACAGTAATTTTGGAAAATTAGTCAAATGTTTACAGAAAGAAAGCCCAGTGCATTTGAAGAGTCACGAACAGGCAAAAAAGGGCAAGAAAAGTTGTTTGAAATGGATACGAGGCATGTCATTCACTATCTTGTCATGCTTTATTGTCCATCATGAGGAAGAAATCACTTCACTGGGAAACACATGTTAAGGGCATCCATCTGCCTACAGACATGGATGAGAAGGTAACGAATTTTCTTGACCAAATTGATTGAATTTTCAATGTGAAAGGTCTCAATGTATATATTTTGATTTTTATTCTAACAAAGATTCACACTGATATGAGGAAAATCAATAAGAAATTTTGCATGCCATCATGAATGGTCAAGGCACAAATCTCCAAATCAACTTCTCCTTTTCGTGTGCAAGTTTGAAGCTAGAAATTGGATATACTTAAAACACTTCATAACAAACATAGAGTTTTCATCCAACGCGGGGGAGCTAGATGTCATAGCAAATTGATTTATCCATGCAAATCACCAATTAAAAGCTCTTAATCCTTTGTTAAAAATCACATACCAGCAAAATGAAAATGAACGTTCGTTAAACAATCACATACCAGTAAAACTTTTCCATCCTTCCATCACGGATTAAGGGAGCATATATTTTTGACAAATCATTTCCAGTAACAATGATAGGAACTCTGTTTGTAATATCTGAATCTCGCCAGTCTTGTCCAATACTAACTCTTGTAGGATTATCACAAAGATTCATCAATGTTCCGACAACAATTTGATTGTTGACTGTCATTTGAGTGTTGCCTAGAAAAAAATAGACAATAACACATCACTAACAGTGAAACATGAATGAAAACTAAAAGGTCAATTCAATAATTCCTACAGCAAAGACTAATGTTGGGAACGTATAACTAACACCATACATAACTGATTTTTCCCAACAAAAGAAAATTAGAAGAAAAAGTTGGCACTATCATATTTATGTGCTTAATGCTTTCCTTTTTCTCTTTGTACATTATTGAATTTCTGGTCTAAATTAAACAGTTCTCACCAAATCTACCAAGGCCAGCATCAATGTCATTGATCATCAAGCAGCTCATCTTGCCCTGCAATAGTCAAGAAAAATAAAAAATTCATAGAAATGTAAAGACAGTATGAAACAAATGATGTCCAACAATGAAGCACAATTAACACGAACCAAACATATATAGACTGTAACAAACAACTATTTTGTTGTGTTGTCTTCTGTGAATAAAATTAACAGTTCCACGAAGACAATAAAATTAACAGTTCCATATAACAGCCTCCATCTTCAATTTATGGTCAAAGATCTGACGGAGAACAGCCTCCATCTTCTAGCTGAACAGATCCTCTCAATTACTTTTCAAATGGATTTAAGAGGTGATATTTAGAATCATAGCCCTTGAAGAACGATTCCAGCTTAAAAGCAGCAGAGTTGACACAGTGTGCATGTGGTGACAAATTAGAACGGCAGTTCTTTGCTTCATGTGCAAACGGAGGCTCAAATGAGTTAGGGGTGAGGATTGGAGATCAAGAAGTACCAAAGAGTGATAGCTTTCGCTACCTAGGATATATCTTGCAAAAGAACGGAGAGTTGGATGGAGACCTCAATCATAGAATATAAGCTGGATGGATGAAGTGGAAGAGTTCATCCGGCGTGTTGTGTGATCGTCGTATGCCACTGAAGCTCAAGGGAAAATTTTATAGGACAGCAATAAGGCTAGCAATGCTTTATGGCATGGAATATTGGGCGGTGAAGCATCAACACATACATAAAATGGGTGTAGTGAAGATGAGAATGCTTCGTTGGACGTGTGGGCACACGAGAAAGGATAAGATTAGGAAGGAGGATATCTGAGGTAAAGTAAGAGCAGCCGAAATTGAAGGAAAGATGAGAGAATCAGTTACGGTGGTTTGGACATGTGAAACGAAGCCTTACTAACGTTCCGGTTAGAAGATGCGATTACAGGACAGAGGTTCAGGGCCGAAGGGGTAGAGGAAGACCTAGGAAGACTTTGGAAGAGACTATAAGAAAAGATTTAGAGTACTTGGATCCAACGGAAGACGTGACACATAACCGAGTGCAATGGTGTTCTAAGATAAAAGGAGCTAATTCTGCTCGTGCTTTCTTTCATACTTTGGGAGAGCACATCTCCCTCCCTCCCTCTGTCTTAACTGTTCTAAAGAAGTCAGGTAATATTCGCAGACCCAATTCAATAACAGAAAGAAAAAAATATAGAATCATAAACCAAAGAAATATTGCATGAAAATTATCAAAAAGCACAATTTAACTTCACAACCCAAGACATACATATGGATAAACTTGCATGGCAACGTCAAACAGCACTATTTAACTGCATAATCCCAGACATACATATATTAACAGTGAAAGTAGTAGAGCTTCTAACTTGGTTCTGGACCACTTGAGAAGCAGTTCTATAGCGTTCCCGTATCAATTTTCCCGGTTCTCCTGCAGTGGAACTTATGATTATATAAAGCCTGATTCTACAAGAAATTATAAACAGGGAAACAAATCTTCCATTATCCTTGCAGTATGCCAGCTCAATTACTTTTTTCAGATCAGTAGAAGGAGTTCCCAAAGAAATGAACAAATTCAATTGAAGATATGTATTGTGGGAAATTCTACAATCAGAAAACAGCAAAAATTTTAGGAAGTAACTTTATAATCGTAGAAAGTTACCTGCTCTTTCTGATTCCAATTCCCCGGCGGACATAATTACAGGTTCAACTCCCATAGCTTGGAATATAAGTTCAGTCTGAAATGATTTTCCTTGCCCTTTTCCTCCCCAAATACCTATATGATAAAATGCTAAATTTTCAGAGGACATATCCTGTTAATGTGTCACCCCGAAAGACTAAACTCATTATCACTCATTCAGAAGATATTAAAAAAGTAAGTTAGGACTTAGGAGATAGAGAAGTTTTAAAGTAAGATTCTAAAAGTAACCACATACAAAAAGTTGGACGACCAGTGTTACAAAAGGAAGGAATGTGACTTTTCGATATGTAGTAATTTGTCAAAACATCTTAAGAATCAGATCGATAACTCCAAGAAGAGAAAAAAAAAAATGAAACATGATCGAGTAATCTTAACATGAACTATCAATGACCAAAAAGCTTTATGAAAACTATCAACAAAAGTTCAACAAGAACCCATAAGAATAGCCGGTAAAGATTATAGTTACTGTATATACCTAGGATTAATGGAACTTTAGTATTTAGAAGAGGAGCAAGGTAGTTCTTCGCAATATGGCATACTGCATTGGGAAAAACAACACACGCACATAAGATTACAACAAATAACTTTATCCTCGTGTCTTTGATGAGCTGCACAAAACATGAAAGTTTCCAATGGTAAAACAAGAAATTTTCAATTACAGATTCCATTAAGGAAACACAAATCATGAGTATAAAAATCCTGACAACTAGACCCCTGAGGGAAAGCATTAAGTGTAAATGAAGAAACTGGAGGTATCTGGTACAGGCTCTTATAGTGTAAACATAGCTATTAAAAATATTCCACTCAAACTTTGTGACAAAGACATGCACAATGAACGGTTATTGTACAAGGTGTGGTGGTGGATGGACAAATTAATCTTATTAGAAAATTTTAATATAACCATCCTTTCATCTTAGCTACTAATAACATATGCGAAAAGACAAGGATTTTAATTCGGCCCTAAGAAAACTGATCAAATACCAGATAAACTTTTATTTTTTGTTCAAATTTGCAAAACAAATGTCCAAACAAATAGCATGGCCACCAAAATGACTGCAAACAAGTATTGGAAAAACCATGTTACCACAGGAAGGTGACAAAAGTACAGAGATTTTTACCAAGTTTTCGTACTGCTCTGACCTGAATCATGACATTTTTATTTTAATCTTTTGCCCAGTTTCATAGAACTTACCAACTTTATCCTGTGAAACAGAAAGGCAACAAAAAAGAAACATAAAATCACAGACCAGAAATTGTCAGACTAAATTCATAAGAGTTAAGACATAAAAACTAAGCAAAAACATCAATGGATATGTTCTAGCTTGACAAACCCATAATGAAAAATCATCAAAATTCCCACCAATTGCGCATGCAATCATAAGCAATGGCATTAATTCTGAAATAATCAATGCAGTTGATCATTGGATTAGCATCTTAAAATCTGTTGAATCAGGAATTAATCAATTTCACAAGAATTGAATCATGAGATAATTGGAGCAATGGTCCCTTAACTTTAGTTCAATTGGAGCTTTGGTCCTAAACTAAAAATTCGTGAGTATTAGTCCTTTTGGCTAAGTCCGTAAGAACTATCCATTTTTTGCCCCTTTAAACCGTTTAGTTTGGATGGAAGCTTTAAAGGACCATTGCTCCAATTTCTATTGAATCAAATACAAACCAAATAATCAGAAACAAGCAAAACATGATCATACCATGAACAGAGGCGCAATGTAATAATCGCCCTGAAGGTACTGGAAGGACCGGGTGACCTTCTGCCGATAATCAAACACGATATCGGAGTCTCGGCCGAGAAACTTTCCGACGAAGAGGTCGTCGACGAGGCCGGCCCGGGCACCGACGGCGATGTTCATGTTATCAGCCTCTTTGCCCAACCTGTACAAGTAGTCGTTACCCTCGGAGTCCTTGGCCTCCCACGAGGACTGGTCAGAAAGCTGCTTCTTGTTGGGCCCGCCGCCGCCGTCGCTGATGGTGTCATTGGAATCGGTCTGAGGGTCTGGGACGGAAGAGGGGGTTGTGGAGCAGCAGAGAGAGGAAATGGGGAATGGGGTTTTGGTGGTGGGAGGAAATGGGAGGGAGAAGATTGGGGATTTGGAGAGAAATGGGTAGCAGCTGCAGAGAATCATGGCTTTTGAGGATTTGTGGGCTTTGAATTTTTGCGTGCTTTATGCCTTTGAGGGTTGGAGGAGTCTGTTAGCGTGTGATGGTTTGGCGCCACAAATTAACGCAACCATATCCTCTGGTGTGGACTATCGGGAGGGAATTTGGTAATATCCAACTTTAGGGTTGCGGGATTAAATTAGTTTCAAACTCTCGTCGAATATTATTAGAATTTAACACCATTTATGTTGGTATATTTATTACATTATAATATTAAATGACAATTTTTATTTGTAGGATGCTAAGAAGATTTTCTCAAAATGTGACTCTTTATGAACTACACGCCACATCTTCTTTTTGGCACAATGTTTTGTAATGTTAGCACGAGAAAGAGGTGGCGATGAGTCCATTGAGAGTTTCACATAATCTTCTTAGCATTTCTCTTTTTATTTTGTTATTTTTATAGGGTTTTTATCACAAATGGTTCCTGAAATTGACTTTCACCATTAAGATGGTCCCTGAAATTGAAAATCAATCAATGTAGTCCCTGAAAATAGGTGTCGCAAATCAATGTAGTCATTTCGTTACAATTATGTTAAAAATTCTATTAAGTGCTGATGTGGCACATAAATGGGCCTCATAAGTCATTTTTCTTCACAAATGATCCTTGACATTGACCCAGGACATCAAAATGGTCCCTAAAATTGACATGCGACATCAAAATGGTCTCTGAAATTGAAAATTGATCAATGTAGTCCCGCAAGTAAGAGTCTCAAATAAAATGTATTCATTCCGTCACAATTCTGTCAAAAATTCTGTTATGTGCTAATGTGACACATAAATGGGTCACACAAGTCTAATTAAATTTAAAAATTACAAATAGGCTTAGTAATTTAATAGTTAATAAAAAAATTGTCAACCCAAATACCCAGTCCTGCAATCACCTTTGATCCCAGTTCACATTTCTCTACCTCCTTCGCTATCTATTCTCTTAAAAAAATACTAATACACGCATCTTTACACACTTGGACACCCTTCACCGAATTGAACTTGGATCGAGATCACCTCTGGTGACGGCTTCGCCCATTGGCACAACTTCTAGGACATCACTATTAACATTTAGGCCGTCAACATCCTCACAACCTTAATCTTAGAGAGCTTGTTCGTTGCTTTCTTGGTGGTCTGGTGATGCAAAGAACGATGAGGTCTGCCTTGAGATAATGATGTTATAACCAAGGTGCGTCTATTGTTGGTTGAAAAATATTTCCACACCCCCTCTTAGGCCTTAGTTAAACCTTGTTCCTTTGAGAATTTATGGAAGAGATCTCTCATCGGAGTAGGCCTTACTATAAGAAGAAAAAAAAATTCATTGTGCAAAAAGGTATTTAGACAACTTTTTAAATTAATTATTAAACCCACATTAGCAGATAACAAATTTTTGTTACAGAATAGTGGCAGATGGATCATATTGATATGCGACATCTATTTTCAAGGACTACATTGATTGATTTTCAATTTCAGGGACCATATTGATGGTGTGGGTCAATTTCAGGGACCATCTTGATTGTGTGGGTCAATTTCAGGGACCATTTGTGATAACAACCTGTAAATCTCGTGGGGCCCATTTATGTGCCACATCAGCACTTAACAGGGACTACATTGATTGATATTTAATTTCAGGGACCATCTTGCTGGTGAGGGTCAATTTTAGGAACCATTTGTGATAAAAATCCTTTTTTATAATTTGAACATCAATTGTAGTTTGTTATGCATCTATCAAAAGTGGGGCATCCACATTTTAGTATCTAGTGGTTGAAAGTTAAAGATTTAATAATAAGATTTGAGAGATATAGATAATGTAACAAAGTAAAAAGGAAAAGATGAAAATGAAATATAGCTTCAAGTGTTTTTTCCTCCTTAAGAAATGGTAATTTGATAAATATAGCTTCAAGTGGAGATGTAACAAAGTAAAAAGGAATATATGAAAATGAAATATTGACCTAAAAAAGAAAATACCTCATTTGGGGCCTAATGCCTAGGCGGTCTAGGAACACTTTCTTAATTTTCAAACGCCTAAGGATTAATCGGGACAATGGCTAGCCGCCTAGCACCTAAGTGAGGTCTAGGCAGGAACTTTTAAAACAGTGTATAGAATGCATCCACCGTCGCACGCACTCATATTTAAAAAATAGACACGTACGTATCAGTAAATATTTTCTTCTTCCTCTAGCTGATCCATAGTTGGAAAGGAAAAGAATGCATAACAGATGCATATACTAGTAGTGATTTCAGCTTCCCATTGTGTGATACAATCCTCAGTATGGTGTCCGCTGATGAGTGAAGCCCATCACTTATTCACTATGCGTATTCTTGATATAGTATATTCATTTAATGCAGTGCACGCATTGAGATTGTAGATATGGCTTTCGATTTTCATTAGCTTCTCCGAATTAAGTTTCAAGGTGCTGGATTCTTGAGTTCTCGTTGGACTAGTTGGATGATCATATAATGTTCCAGTAGATATTGACTTGGAGAACTACTTATGAGTTGTAAACACGAATATTCCTGCGATGAATGAAACAAGAACACATGTACAAAATAATATTTTGTATTAATTTTGGGATTACAATCTCTTTTACAATTTGATCCTCTGATTCTATCTTCGTAAGGCGTAGATTTGTGGATAGGTTGTTGATCCAAATGATCGTCGTGGCTTGGTCTAGGGATGAACAGTGGTGCAGATTTGTTGATGTTGTTGATCCAAAGGGTCGTCGGGGCTTGATCTTAAAATGAACGAGGATGAATGGATCTTCAAGGGCTTTCGGGGCTTGACCTTGATGAACAGTTGTGTGGATTTCTTCAAGGGCCGTTGGGCTTGATCTTAATGAACGAGGTTGAACGGATCTTCGAAGGCCTTCGGGGCTTGATCTTGATGAACGGTTGTGTGGATAGAGCCGTTGGGCTTGATCTTGATGAACAAGGATGAACAGATCTTCAAGGGCCTTCGGGACTTGATCTTGATGAACGATGAATGGATCTTCAAGGGCCTTTAGGCTTGATCTTGATGAATAGTTGTGTGGATTCCTTTAAGTATTTGACGAAGAATGAAGAAGGTTTTCTTGATCCTTCGGGATTCTTGGGAATTTGGGAGGTTGGATGCTTGAAAGCTTTAAAGTGTCATAGCTTAAAGGATTTGGGGAATTCTCTTCCAATTTGGGAGTAGAGAAATGTATATATGAATTGGTGAAATGATATGGTAGAAACTAACACACAAATTAAATCCTATATATTATGCAATCGTAGTACGAGTAAGTCTGGATCATTCTATTCTGGGGATTAGAAGGGATGCTAATCAACATTAATTAAATTTATAAAACTGAAAACTAAGTTAAACTAACAACAAAACAATGAGAGTGGGAGATTTTGGACGAATTTAACTAAAACAAAAGTAAAGGGCAACAAGTAAATTAAGTTGTGAATGAAATATGGATGAAAGGATAGCTAAAGGATTCTTCTCCACACATGATTCATATGCATACAAATCGATTTTCAGTTATTATTCCTATAAACCATAAATGACAATGTCCCAAATTAACTATGAACAACACTAATTAACTCTCAGATTTTCCTAAGTTCATTAAATTGGACTCAGCGACGTAACCAAATTATTCTTCTCAAGTTCCCTAACTATGAAAAGCATGATAGAGATACATCTTGAAGATCATTAAGTTTTGTGAAAATCATAAGCATTGACAAAGCATTCGTAACTATGAAAAGCATGATACTCCTGCCAAGAATTTACTTAACTCAATCATGACTAGTGACTTTTACTACTTGCAAATATAAGTTCATAACGATTAGGTGAAATTCCCTTATATTCTAGCATCAAATCCCTGCATGCAAACTAAGTGTGCACCCTTAATAAACATACAAGAATAAGTTCTCTATAAAGCAGATAAGTAAATCGCATTCATGTTTTATGAAACAATAAGTGGATGTCATCAATTTATATAAAACATATGATCATGGCTTCGAATTCTCCTCTAGCTAAAAAGAAACTTAGTTACGCATGTTCATCATAACTAAAAGCAAACTAAAATAAACATTAAAACTTAAAACAAAGATAGAAAGAACTCTGAAAATTTCAGCAACTTCAATGGATGAATGGTAGGCATGGCACACCTTAAATTGGTGCATGAATTTCATATATATAGGGAGAAATGGCTGAATCCAAGGAGGAAAGGGTTTTGGCATTTTGAGTTATTTTAGGACTCTAAAAATTAGGTAGAAAGTGTTTGAATGTGATTAGGATTCCTCCTTGTACCTGAAGATAAGATAAGATAAGATAGGATAAGATAAGATAGGATAAGATAAGGTTGGTTAAGATAAGATAATGTTCCTCTCCAACTAGGATTCCTCTTTCTTGTCTAATTCCTTGCCTTCCAAGCCTCAACTTTAATTTCTCCATATTTTAGCACATTTCTCCATATTTTAGCACATTTTTAGCACCATTTAAATACCAAAAACGTCCAGCCCATATGCTCTCCATGCATGCTATCCAATCCAAGTCCAAAACTGCTCCAAATTGCTCCATTTTGCCATTTATTGTCATCTTAACCAACTGGACCTACAATAATACGAAAATAACTTAAATTACTACAATAAATGGAAATTAACTAAGTAAATGCAAAGAAATAAGATAACAAAGTCACATAAATATGCTCCTATCATGAAATGAAATGAAAGGCTTGGCCTTCTATTTATAGAATTTTTCAAGGCTTAATTTTGAATATAATAATTAGATGAAATAAACCATTTCTGCCAGGTATTGACACGTGTCCTTTTTGATGACTTTTCCGATTTTTGTTGAGTCACATGCTACGTGTAAAATTTATGTGACACGTGAACGTTGAAATTTTAATGAATTGGTTAACATTTATTTCACCAAAATTTCGATGTCTACAAATGCCCCCACTTCAAGGCGCGTCGTATACATGTGCTTGTCACGTGTAGAAGATGTGTTTTGAAGTCCCTTAATGTAAACGTCGATCCAAGAGTCGTCGAGGCTTAATCTTGAATTGGGCTGAAAGTTTTTTTAAGGGCCGTCGGGGCTTGATCTTGAATTCGACTGGAAGATTTTCTGGTTTCCTCAAATTGTTGATTTTCCACATGCTTAATCTTGAACTAGGCTGGAGGGTTTTCTAGTTCCTCCAAAGGTCTAAACTTACTCCTTTTATCTAGAACTGAATTTGATTCAAGGATGGTCGACACTTGATCTTGAATCGGACTTATGATTTCTTCAAGGGCCATCAAGGCTTGATCTTGAATTTAAATGGGACCCCGAGCGGTTTCACCTGGTAAGTGAGATTCGGCTTTGTTAGGGATGAATCAGCACATGCAGTTGTTGCATTTGTTGATTATCCATAAGCTTGGTGTTTCATTGTTACTCGTCTTATCTGTTCTCCATGCAGATGTGGATGAGTACTTGAGAGTGATGCTAGGTAAGTAATCAGGGAAGAGGTTCCAGGCAGTCGGTTTCTGACTAGAAGCTTGATTCCAAGTGCCGACTGATTACTCCGACTGATTACTCTCATTCTCATCGTCCTGCAGGTAAGAATAAGGACAAAGAAAATGACATGGAGAAAGCATAATATGACATATTTTCACTTTAGACCCTAATGATATGAGATACTTTTGCTCTTTAAGAAGCAGAGGCGATTTGTCGGCGTTGCACGGTGATGCTTTGCTCTTCGGCAATAGTACCAGCAAAAGGCTGTTGAAGCTTTTTGAGCTCTTCGATTAGAGGAACGACGCTAGGGCTTGGATTTGACTTAAACTCCTCCATCTAGATTATGCAGTTTTGCAGGGAAGGGAGTCGTGCTATAGTGATTTGTTACAGCTCATCACGCTGCATTCTTCTCTGCTTGTATCTTTTGCATAGCAGAAGTGGTGTGCAACCTTTTGTCTTTGAATGGTCATTCAGAGCATCACTTCTCGGTGACTCATCCATGCTTGGTAGCTTCAATGTAAAAAGCCAATATCATATCAACTGTTCTGAGGTATTTGCTAAGGAAATTCGAGACCTAACAACAGCTGAAGATGAGTACTTGAGAGCAATGCAAGGTAAGCAACCAGGCAAAGGTTCCGGGCAATCAGTTCCAGATCGGAAGTTTGATTTCAGGTTCCTATTGATTGCTTTCTTTCTCCTTGTCTTGCAGGCAAAAGCAATGGCAAAGGAAAGGACGTGGAGATTGAATGATATGAGATACTTTTGCTCTCTACCCTAATGATATGAGATACTTTTACTCTTGAAGGAAAGAGTATAAGATTTTGATGCTAGTGTAAACCTTTTCGATCGAAAGGGGTTTCTTGCTAAGGAAATGAGTTGGTCATTTTGAGTGACTTAATTGAAGAGGTATTCTCGGAGAGGAAAAAAATGGGTTTGTTGAGAGGTTTGGTTGCAGATGCATTTTTTTGGCAAGGAAGAAGAGTCAGGCATTTTGGATATGTGCTCTTGCCATGGAGGATGAAGGTCGACATATATAGAGATTTCCCCGTAGCAGGTAGTGGTGCGGATGTGGCCTTATTACCCATGCTTGTCGGCAGCAGTGTTGTAGTTGGAATAGTGAAATTCACGCGTTTTCAACTTTGTCAGAGATCTTTGACAAAGTTGCACGTGATATCCGAAAAGTTGAGATTGCGTCTGAAAAGTGTTGACCTACTTTATGCAGGAAAATCAGGATTTTGAAATTTGAAGAGTGGTGTCTCTTTGATTTTTGAACAAGTGGCTGTGTTGCCTCTCCTTTTATAGAGGTATCGATTGTATTCAAAATGCACACTTTGAAGATTGCTACCCTGTGAAAATTGTCTCTGCTGTAATTCCGAGATTTTACTCTATCCAACCATTTTCTTTTATCATTTCTGGAAATGGCTCACCCATCTAACATTTGCTTAAATTTAAGTCTCAGGAGTGATACAAACAAGTCGCGTCAGGATAATATATGGCACCCGTCATTCTTATCTTCTAATGGCCATCTTATAGTTGGAGACTCTGTGATGAAGGATGAAATAACGGCTACAGTAGTAGCTAGGAACCTCATCATTCCTAGGGATAATAGGCTACTTTCAAGATGTTCCGATGAGTTGGCTGTTTAAGATTCCCTGGCTCTAGGTGTTCAGTGTACGGGCTCTGTGTCCAATATGGGCCAACTCCTACTTGCTCGAACTCGCCAAGTTGAATCATTGACGGCCGAAGTGGCAAACCTTAGACGAGAGATCAAATGGCTTGAGCGCGAGAATAGAGAGTTGCACATGCTTGCAAATAATTATTCAATGAGCATGAAGAGAAAGCTTTATCAGTTGCAGGAATCTGAAGGTTGGATTCAAAGTGACCATCAAAGGTTTGTGGCTGTATTCCAGAGGCACTTTTTGCCTTCGTCATCTGGAGTTCTACCAAGTATTGAGGCGCCACATGATCAATCTCTAGTGCCTCATTCTTCTGGAGTTCTGCCGGGTGCTGAGGCTTCACGTGAGCAACCTTTGTGAAGGCTCCCTTTTTTTGTGTGCACATATTTGTAATTTCTCAGAGATATCAATAGACAAGCTTTATTTCATTCAGTGTGTTATGCTAAATACAATAGAGCATATATTTCACTAAAATGTGGTACTTCCCTGTTTTTTCTGATTATATTTTCAAAATGATGCCTTGCACCATCCAATAACCTTTCTCTTTTCTTTTCTTTTTTTTTAAATGGTGCCTGATGTACCATCCTCCTTTTTTTTTTTTTTTTTTTTTCTATCTTTCAATGATTTTATCACCACCATCCCTTTTTTTTTTCTTTTTGACTTTCCAATAGTAGCATGCAATTATGAATGGCTTGAAGATGGCACGGCTAGGTTCCTCGATGGGTGCTTAAATTTGCCTAGGATATCATTCCTCTTCAGAAAAATGTGAGCTCCACCTTTGAATTAGCATGCGGGAACTCTCGTCAAATGTGTTGATGGGTAACTTTTGAACATGTGCCTTTGTCCTGCAGCTTAATCCCACCTAGAACCCTTCACATGGTGCTGTGCACCATTCCTGAAACCTTTATATATTCTTTTTCATTATTTTTTTTTTGTCGGCCAACACCTTCCCTTTCTTTTCTATATATCCCCTACATGGTGCATGGAGGAATGCAGAAGAGCTTGGAGCAGCGGAAGGCTAGGCACGAAGCAATGAGGCAAGTAGGTGTGAGTTGACAAACTTTGGTTTTGTTAATCACATTCAAAGGCAGCAACCATGGCAGAGGTGCAGAAGCAGCTGGAGCTTGAGGCAGAGTGTAAGGCATCGAGCTTCACGACCGGCTAGTCGTTTGACAGCGGTCACTGAAGTTCTTCGCCGACATTAATAATGGTGGCCAGAATGACGAGCTTGAGGTAGTGTAAAGTGTCGAGCTTCACGACCAGCTAGTCATTTGATAGCGGTCACTGAAGTTCTTCGTCGACTTTGATCATGGTGGCCAGAGTGACGAGCTTGAGGTGGTGCAAAACGTCAAGCTTCATGACCGGCTAGTCGTTTGACAGCGGTCACTGAAGTTCTTCGCCGACTTTGATCATGGTGGCCAGAGTGAGCTTAAGGTTGTTGGCAGTAGCGAGGAGGACGGAGGAGCATGATGAACACTCATGCGCGAGTCAACCTATTACCACTGTGCCTAGGTAGAGGAACTCGGAGCTGATGGAAGAACTCAGAGAGCATGTTTTGGACCCACGCGGAGAGATCGTAAGGGTAGAGAAGATGACCAATGAAGAATCTCGGTTTGCATGACACTTCTCTAAAATATAGCTTTAGCATGAAGTGAACCCCGTTCTCATCCTCGTACACATCATAGAGGTCAATCACATTCAGGTACGGTGACAGATTCTCAACAATCTTCCTCATCACCAGGATTTCATTTGTGAGCAGCACATTTGATATGGACACCTGTTTCCGGGTTTGGACGGCAGCAGTAAATTTGTCAACAATAACCACATTCGTTAGGAGGAGGATCTGAGAGAGGTTAACGAGGTAGAAGACGCTGCAGTGAAATGTCCGAGAGATGAGCCATGGGACCAGGAAGCATCGCTGGCGATGGCTGGTGACCACAGCGAGTGAAGTTTACGGTGAGATGCAGATGGGTATTCGTTAGCAGCTTTCTCCGGCAAAGACAATGGAGTCAACGATGAAGACAGTACATTGACGTCCCTAAACGGCGTTGTATAAGGCCTGGCTGAGGGCTCCGGTAGTGTGGGCTCTTCTGGTATTCTGTTGCTGTCATGATTTGTGTCCACTTCTTCTCGCCGTGCTTTCAACAAAAGTGCTTCTCAATCTCCGTCAGGTCATCGAGTGCCCAGATTGGGTTGTGGCGCACACAGGTGTTTGATGCGAAAAAGCAGCAGGCTGGCGATTTGGAGTTAGTGTGGTGGGTTGGCGAGCAGCTTGGTGGTCTTGAAGAAGAAGAAGAGATTGTTGCTCTTTATTCCGACCAAGGATTGTACAAAGAGAATGGAGCGGATGGCGTCACTGGTGACAATCGATTATTCAAACCGCGAGGGCTGAAGGTGGGTAATGATGATAAAGACAGTGCATGAGATATCAAGGCTAGGGGCAAAGTTCAAAGAGCCAGCATGGTGGTTGAGGTTGGCTAGCCGAGATCCGAAAAGAGCACCAGAGGTGTCGCACTAGATCAGCCGATACACGTCAACGACTATGGTGGCAAATGAAGAAGGCGAAGCCAGAGAGCATCCCAAGAGTCCAATCCCGATTGAGGTAGCCGTGACGACTTTCTTCATCCACTTGGTTGGTTCCGGGGCTTGGGGGTCCTGCTTTGAGTTTGGAAACACCAAGAGAGTTGAAAAGGGAAAGAGAGTAACATGGCTGGGGAGTTGAGCGACTAAGAGACTAGGCCTGGACGTTGGTCTTGACGTAGGCTTGGGCTTGGTGTGCTTTGGAGCCCATGGCTCTTTATGCCCTCTCTTGTTACTGTTTGAACTCAATTGCGGCCCACGAGTTGTAGATATATATACAAACTGTAATTTTTATTTTTATACTTTTATATTTTATTTATTTATTTTCGTTTACAAAGTAAATTTTGTTGCCTTTGTAATAAAATTGAAAACCTTTAATAAAACCCTTATTTTTTTATTTTGATGTGACTGAACTCGAAGTTGAATGTTCGAGTTGCCTACGTACCCCTCCAAAGAAGAGATCAAGTCATAACGTAGTTCAAATACATATTTTTTTTGTATTTTTTTTGTGCCGTACGCAGTTTCTGCTCTTATAGGCTAAGAGCATAGCTTCTTCTCAGGCATAGTACCACTTCAAGAAGTTGTCGTTTATAGGGCCAATCCTCAAGCCATCTTCTTCCACGATCTTGTAAGCACCGTTTGTGTAGACTTTTTGTACTACGTAAGGTCCATCCCACTTCGAGGTGAATTTGCTTCTCGTCTTGTGTGTCGTGATGATAGGCCTACGCAATGCAAGGATGAGATCTCCCATTTGAACAGAAAAGAACGAGGGCAAACTTTCTTGTTGAAGGCCTTGGAGAGTCATGCTTGATAACCCTCCAAGTGTTGCGGACCTTCAAGCCTTCTCTTATCCAGCGCTTCCAACTCTTGAAGACGTAATTTTGCATTCTCTTCATCAGTCAGACCTTCTTGTATAGCCATCCTCAGTGAGGGAATTTGGCTTTCTAGCGGCAAAATATCCTCTACGCCATACATAAGCGAATACGGCGTAGCTTGAGTAGGCGTCTGGTGCGTCGTCGTGTATGCCCAAAATGCTTTGCTTATTCTCTCGTGCTAGTCTCTCTTGGTCCTACCAACGACCTTCTTCAAGAGGTTACATAGAGTTTTGTTGAATGCTTCTGCGAGGCCATTGGCTGAGGTATGATACATGAAAGACTTGTGCTGCTTGAACTTGTATTTCTCGCATAACTCGTCAATGAGTCGGTTGGAGAACTGTTTTCCATTGTCAGTGATGATATAGCGAGGCACACCATATCGGTGGATGATATGCTCCTTGATGAAATAGACGACAGTTTCCTTCTTGACTTCCCTTAGGGGTATGGCTTCAACCCGCTTGGAGAAGTAATCTGTTGCAGCTAGGATGTAAGCTTTTCCTGCAGATGACTTTGGTGCGATTGGTCATATGACATCCAATCCCCATGCATTGAATGATCATGAAGTAACTGTAGGGTGTAATGGTTTAGGCGGTTGATGTATAAAGTTGGCATGGAATTGGCAGGCTTGGCACCTTTTGGCGTGTTCCAGACAATCCTTCACCATGCTTGGCCAGTAGTAACCCATTCTTTTGAGCTGGAAATGTAGCTTTAGCCCATACTGATGCCCGTATACACCTGAGTGTGGTTCTTCCATGGCTTGATTAGCTTCTTCCTCACCTAGGCATCTTAAAAGTACTCCTTCAAAAGAGCGTCGGTAGAGTGTTCCTTTGTAGTAAAGGAAGTGAGGTGCTCATCGACGTATTTCATAGCGGTGTCTAAGATTATCTGGAAGCCTTCCATGCTCCAAGTAATCGATCAGCGGCCGTCTTCACTCTTCAGCGTCGATTGGAAGTACCGAGATGACGTTGGTATCATCCAGTAACATTTCAGTGACAAGCGGGATCACCCATATTTGGCAAACTGGCATGTCTGTAGCTTCGTCTTCTCCTAGTGTCATACTCAAGGCCAGGTTGGCGAGAGCGTCTACCATTTGATTTTCTTTTCTTGGCACATGTTTTAGTGTCACGACCTCAAACTTTTGTAACAGTTGAGTTGCCAGCCTGAAGTATGGGACGAAATCATCTTTCCTCACCTCATATTAGTCAAGAGTTGATTGATTATGAGCTTGGAGTCGCCATATACCTCAAGGGCTGTAATTTCCATGTTGATCGCCATTTGGAGCCTAATGATTAGTGCTTGGTATTCAACGACGTTGTTGGAGCATAATTCGCTTAGTTGGAAGGAATGAGGTACTATTTGCCTTTGTGGTGACATGAATACTACTCATGCCCCCGCTCTGCCTGTTCGTGCGGATCCGTCGAAGAACATCGTCCATGTCGGAAAGATGTCGACGTAGAACACATTATCGTCAGGCAAGTCGTCTGAGATTTTCCAATCAGCTGGGATTGGATGATCGGCAAGGAAGTCTGCTAGCACTTATCCCTTGACGGCTTTAGCTGGGACATAGATGATCTCGTATTGATTGAGAAGCAATGTCCATTTAGCTAATCGCCTTGTCAAAACTGGTTTGGACAAGATGTGTTTGACCAGGTCAGCTTTAGCAACCAAGTAGATGGTTTAAGCATGCATGTAATGTTTGAGCTTCTGAATGGTGAACACCAAGGCAAGGCACATTTTTTCTATCGGGGAGTAGTTCAACTCAGTGCCGGTGAAAGTTCGACTAAGGTAGTAAAGCACTCATTCTTTCTGGGATTCATTTTCTTGTGCCAAGAGTGCTCCTATTGAACTTTCCGAGCGGCGATGTACAATATGAGCAGCTTCCCGGGCACAGGCACCCTTAGGACAAGTGGACTTGACAAATACATTTTTATGCTTTCAAAGGCATTGTGGCATGTTTTGTCCCATATGAACGGAACATTCTTCTTCATGAGTCGACTGAACGGTTGACAACGTCCTGCCAGGTTGGAGATAAATTGTTTGATGAAAGCGAGTCGTCCTTGCAGACTTCAGCTCATGTAGATTTCTTGGCTCATGCATACTTTGAATGCCCTTGATCTTTGATTGGTCCATTTCGATGCCACGGTGCTTGACAATGAAGCCAAATGCACACTTCAACGGGTTCATCTTGAGGTTGTATTTTTACAGGCTTTTGAACACTATTCACAAATCCTTCAAGTAATATGATCTTCTTTTTGTCTTGACCACCACATCGTCTACGTAACATTCAACATTTTTGTGTAGCATATCATTGAAGATTTTCTGCATTGCACGTTGATATGTAGCTCCAGTGTTTTTTAGACCAAAGGGCATCACCTTGTAGCAGTAGATACCTTTTGGAGTGCGCAAGGTTGTTAATTCCTCATCTTCGGGAGCCATGCAAATTTGATTGTATCTAGAGGAGCCGTCCATGAATGATAGTGCCTCGTGGCCAGTGGTTGCGTCTACTATGATTTCGATGACTGGCAGGGGAAAAGTATCCTTCGGGCAAGCATTGTTGAGGTCTCGAAAGTCTACGCCAACACGTATTTGTCCAGATTTCTTAAGGACAATGACGATGTTGGAGATCCACTTGGGGTATTGCACCTCTACAATGAAGACTGCTTCGATTAGCTTGTCAATCTAGGCCTCAATTTGTCGGATGAGCTCAAATTGATAGGGCCTTTGAGTTTGCTTTATCGGTTGCGTTACTGCAAGATGATGCACATCAATGATAGGGTCAAGGCCGGGCATTTCCTTGTAAGTCCAAGCAAAGACGTCTTTGTACTACAATAGCAGTTGGTAGTACTCATCTATCTCATCCGCACTTAACAGCGCACTTACGAAGATAGGTTTGGGCTCCTTTTTGTTCCTCAGTTGAGCTCCTTGAGATCATCGATCGTGGTTTACCCCTCCCCCCACCATCTTCGAGCTGTGATGGTGCAGTAGTGATGTATTCCTCAAGGATTTCATCTTTTTTGTCTTCTTGGATTGTGATGTGGAAGACGTCTTGGACCTTCCCTCCAGTGCCGTATTCTTGGGCTTGTTGGCGTGAAGATTGGCCGGTGTGGATGATAGTGCGCCTTCTTACTTTTTGTGGTCCATTTGTGTCAACCTCCAAGATTGTTTGGCACTTCATCCTTGAAGGAATCGAGCTTCGAACGTCGTCTTTTTCTACTAGCCCGCTGAGCTTTTCTTTCTTTGGCGTTGTCTTTCTTTTTCTAGAAGGCTTCTTGTTGTCTTCAAGTCTTTCCACGGCTGACCATCGCAGAGGAGAGTTAGCTGTGTTGCTTTGTTTCTTAGGTTTTGATAACCTTTCAAAAACAGAGCTTTGGGATGTTAGTGTGTTAAGCCTCTTGAAGACGGAGGTTCGGTCTTAACCACCAATGCGATTAAGTGCCAAAATTCTGGGTCTTGAACGATTCATCCTATCGAAGAATGACGTCCGAGGGGCGGGTTTATGCTCCTCTTGATCTTGTTCACTGCTCACGCTGATGTGTTGAGCGCTAGCATTTTTTCTCTTTGCTTGAAATCTTCACGGATGCATTTGGTGTGAAGCTAAGTCCAGCTTTATTGTTGTCAACTCCGTAACCATGCTCCTTCAACTTCTTTTGAGTCTTGGTGAGGTCATGTTCTTTGTCATTCACAGTATTTGAAACCTTCTTTCCAGGATTCGAAGAGGAAGCAAAGTCGTACCCAGCCTTCGACATGAGTTTGTAGGCATTTGGATCAAAACCTTCTTCGGTCATCTTTGTTGGAAGAAAGCTTGGTTCCACCTTCTTTGGCAGAGCTTTTATGAAGCCTTGTGGTAGTCTTGCAACCTTAGCGTCGCCTAGCTGTGTCAGAGGTAAAACTGCATTCGTCTTGAGTAACTTTACATTGTCCTTGTATCGCTGTGTGTCGGCTTTGTTTGCTCCAGTTTCAAACAGGGATTGACCATTCTTTCTTCTTGACATCGGGATGTATCGAAAGATGGGTGTGTTTGGTCATTTTGAGAGCGTCCTACTCCCTTTTGTTATTGCAAGTTTAGCAGGCTCATCATCGTTTTTGCTTGAAGATGACACAACTTCTCCTTCTTGCTTCTTGGGCATGGCTTACCACTCTTGCTTTTTAGGTGTTGTTTTGCCCGTGGATTTGATCTCTTTTGGAAGAGCTTTGGGCACCATGTTTTCCTCTATGTAGAACTTGGCGTCTACAAAGTATGATTCGGCTTCTGTGAATGGCTTGGTATCACCTTGGATCACCTTCACTCCTTCTCGGTAGAATTTTAAGCATTGGTAGAGGGTGGACGGCACTACTCAATTCTCATGGATCCAAGGCCTTCCTAAGAGCAAGCTGTAGGAAGTTCTTGAATCAATCACATAGAATATCGTGCTTGATTTGAGTTCACCAATGGTCATCTCTACTAGGATCATGCCCATCGCTCTTTGTCCTCCTTGGTTAAAACCCTGGATTAGCAGACGGCTTAAGGATAGTTCATCCACCTTGATGCCGATTGTGGTCATTGTTGACTTTGGCATGATGTTTATGACCGATCCACCATCCACAAGCATGCAGTTGACTTTGTGCTCCCTTACGTACCCCGAGACGAAGAGATGACGGTTGTGAGGCTTTGATCCCAGCAGCAAGTCTTCATCAGTGAAGTTGATTGCATCATGGGCAACACAACATATGGCATATTCATATGGCCGAAGCTTTAAGCCTTCGTCCTTGCTTTCTTGTACCTCATGGTCGTCGGGACTCTCCAAGACCGCTATTAGTGCTTTTCGCATCTCATTGGGCAATCGTAATGCTTCCTCAATGCTAACGTGTGTCAGCTGGCCTTCTTTAGGCGTGCGGGTATTTTCTTCCTCGACAACGATAACTTTGCCTTTTGAGGGTTCTTCTATCTGTATTTCAACCATGTGACATGCAGCAGTAGTGCACTGTTGGAAGAAGTCATTCGGAAAGTACTCGTGCAAGGAGACGAGAATACGTGGCCCTTGCTCTATAGGTTCCCCAACATATGTTGGCTTAGCAGCTCTTATGTCTCTCTTGGGCTTCCTATTATTGCGGCAACGGTGTTTTCTCCCTTGCTCCCCCTTTGGCCTTGTGGCTTGCGATCTTGGCTTCCTCGTCTTTTTGTAGGTCACCAATGTCCACCATTCTTCATCGTCGGTAGGTGCATCTTGGTCGCTTACCCCCAACGATGGTTGTGCAGAAGGTGCCATGTAACTTGAGCATTGGCGGGAATGGTTATGCATCCTTTGGAGAGGCACAGGATCGAAGGATCCAAACGCAATCGTAGTAGTGTGCGTTGCGGTCGTGTTTTCTAGGTCGAGTTCGATTAGCCCTTGTTGTGCCAGCTTCATGATGAGTTCCTTAAAGATAAAGCACTTGCCAACGGGATGACTTACAATACGATGGTACTTGCAGTACCTGGGATCATTGAAGCGATTCATCTATTCAGGATGCTTGCATTCAGGTAACTCGATCACCTTCTTCTCTACCAGGTCGTTTAGCATTGCGGCCATGTCAGAGTCTGGAAAATGGTATGTCTTCTACTCCAGTTCACTTAAGGTGTTTTTGTACCTATCTTGGGTGTGAGAAGGCTCACCTCTCTTTATCTCTTTTGCTTTGTTCTTGGAAGAGATTTTGACGGGTGCAGAGAAGGTCTTGGTAGAGGTAGTGTTGATGGTAAAAGCATCCTTGGTGGGTTTCTTCCCATGATTGTCCACATTCAGAGCAAACACCAATGATGTAGTGTAATCCCTATTGCATGCCTTGGACGCATATCTCGATCGATGAGATCTCCGAGAGTCTGTCTTTGTAGTCGAGGCTTAGAGTGCGCCACTAGTTGATGTAGTTAAGCCTCGTCCTTCCATTGCTTCATACTTGTCAGCTCCAGCATGTTTATAGTGCAGCGGATGTTGTAAAAGCGATTTGCAAGTCTTTCTCTTCCACAGTCCGTGTGAGTTTTGCGATCACTTCATTCATTTGAGCTAGCTATTCCTCAATTAAAGTCGTTCCGGTGGTCATGACTTGCATGGTTGTGTTGCTGCTCGAGTCAGCATCGGAAAGCACGGACTCGGAGTACCTTCTCGGGCTTTCCTCCCTTGGCACACTTAGCGAGGCCAGGGTAATCATGGGCTTGTGCCTCGGGTGTTCTTGTTCCTTCGAAAAAGTTGATGCATGGGTGGAAGACACGGCGGAAAGAGCTCTTGCCTTGCTTCGAGTTATGATGCCCGAAGTGCCACCACTTGCAGCGAGGACGTTCTTGTCCTTCGTGTTGGGTGCGGGAACAGTTTGAACCTTCCTTGACTCCATTTGTGCTTTTTACGGATTTGAAGATAGAGATGAGAGGTAGAGATGGTCCCACTGCGCGTGCCAAATTTGTAAACACGAATATTCCTGCAATGAATGAAACAAGAACACGTGTACAAAATAATATTTTGTATTAATTTTGGGGTTACAATCTCTTTTACAATTTGATCCTCTGATTCTATCTTCATAAGGTGTAGATTTGTGGATGAGCTGTTGATCCAAAGGGTTGTCGGGGCTTGGTCTAGGGATGAACAGTGGTGCAGATTTGTTGATGTTGTTGATCCAAAGGGTCGTCGGGGCTTGATCTTAGGATGAACGATGATGAACAGATCTTCAAGGGCCTTCGGGGCTTAACCTTGATGAACAATTGTGTGGATTTCTTCAAGGGCCGTTAGGCTTGATCTTGATGAAAGGATCTTCAAGGGCCTTCGGGGCTTGATCTTGATGAACGAGGATGAACGGATCTTCAAGGGCCTTCGGGGCTTGATCTTGATGAACAGTTGTGTGGATTCCTTCAAGGATTTGACAAAGAACGAATAGGGCTTTCTTGATCCTTCGGGATTCTTGGGAATTTGGGAGGTTGGATGCTTGAAAGCTTTAGAGTGTCATAGCTTCAAGGATTTGGGGAATTCTCTTCCAATTTGGGAGTAGAGAAATGTATATATGAATTGGTGAAATGAAATGAAAGGCTTGGCCTTCTATTTATAGAATTTTTCAAGGCTTAATTTTGAATATAATAATAAGATGAAATAAACCATTTCTGCCAGGTATTGACACATGTCCTTTTTTTATGACTTTTTCGATTTTTGTTAAGTCACACGCTACATGTAAAATTTATGTGACACGTGAACGTTGAGATTTTAATGCATTGATCAACATTTATTTCACCGAAATTTCGATGTCTACATGAGTATTAAACCCTTGTTTTTATTTATTCATTAGTAAGAGATAAAAAGTTGTACCTACTTGAGTATTATAGAGAATCTAACAAAATTAAGCGTGTGTATATCACCCTATTAGGGTGTATCTCTCATTACATGTCACGTGATGAAAGATACTTAAACAAGGGGATATATCCCTATTGTACCCAAGAATCCCTTCGAAGTACCCCAATTCTGTTAAATTCTTGCGGCAGACCAAATCCATAATCTTGGAGTTTGTTTTTGTAATCGTACTTCTAATCTTCCTTTAATTAGCTCAATTAAACTCTGAACTGAGAGAAAAAATGATCCAAAAAACCAAAGAAACAGAGGATTGAAAACTTCATACGAATTAAACGAAACCACAATAACGCAGTTATGCAGCCAAATCAAATTCTATGAAATTATAGTAAAATACAACCTCAATAGAACACCAATAGACCATCAAGAGGTTGCGACTGGGATTTCGAAATACTCATTTCTGATCTTTATCACTGTTTCCCAATCATTAGTAGAGACTCTTCTTCTTATTCTTCAGATGACATCAAACGGTAGTCCTTTTCTTTCAACTCCTCGGATTTTCTTGGCATTTTCTCACATTTCTTTTTATTTGGCCCTCTTTCAGGGAAAGTTTTCGAGATGGGGTTTTGTGAAACTTGATCGAAGATGTAACCCAACTTTGAAAGAAGAAAACAAAAGAAAAGAGAAAGCTCTGTAACCCAACTTTGAAAGAAGAAAACAAATGAAAAGAGAGCTCCATAACATTAATAAGGGAATTCAAAGCAATGTTACACATCACACAACCTCAAATATCTAGGACGCAAATCTACTAGCAAAAGTCCGTTTGTATTGCTGGACTTTTGATGATTCTGTAAATAAATAAAAGTTCTAGCATCTCAAAACAAGTAACACGTCTTCAATCGCAGCGCCTTCCTCAACTTAATCTCTCAGGCAAACACCATGAGTACTTGTCCATTCTGCTCCACATCCATAGCAGAACTGGAATTGGCACCTGCAGATACAATATACAGTAAATACAACTCCCACCAAGTAATCTATCTAAAATCTTTAAACCTTACATTAACCACAATTACATAAAGTATTTCAATATCATCAGTCAAAACTAATTAGCTGTTTAACCCATTAAACTTATTCCATTGCTAAACGCATTCCATCATCTAAAACGTCTTAAGGATAAAAGTACTCCTGTGTTAGAATTTTTATCCAACTGAAAACTAATTGGCAATTTGTGGAGTTGATTAAGATTTTTAAAACTACTAATGCAAGGCTTTCAGTTCAGATGTAGAGTACTATACTATCGGTATGCCTCATCATTTGTGGAGTCACTCAAACCAAACATAAGAAGACGTGTTGCCACCATGTTTAACTGTGACACAAGTTTAATTCGTGGCTAATCTGC
Organism: Heteromeles arbutifolia; assembly: GCA_024362995.1. NCBI lineage: Eukaryota > Viridiplantae > Streptophyta > Magnoliopsida > Rosales > Rosaceae > Heteromeles > Heteromeles arbutifolia. The sequence goes on from JANCRC010000012.1 coordinate 25,974,599, forward strand.
TCTGATACTATAATATCGTGTTAGATAATACTCTCAACAAGAGAAACCAGAATTGTGATGATAAATAGAATTATTGATGAAATTTTTATGCCAGTTAGAAATAAAATGCCCTAAATAAGCAACACCCGCCTATGCCTAATATACTTTGTGCAGATAATACCAAATTAAGCAAACTGACCTGCAAGTAATATGCAAACAACCTTGAGTCTTCTCCACATAATATTTGCACCTAGGGCACCGCTTCCACTTCTTCTGCTTTGCAAGTTCCTTAACCATAAGATCCGCCCTCCCTCGCTCGTCCTCGTTAAGCCTCCGATACTCCTCACAATCAACTCCTGGATGCCAAGGGACTTGACATCGTGCACAGAACAGTCTATGGCAAATGGGGCACTCGGACTCTCTTACAGCCTCCTCACCTTCGTTGTCGATCATCAAAACCGTTGAGCAGTCGCTGAAAGGACAGTAGAGTCTTTGTGCCCCTAAAACCATAGCTTCACAAAGGGCATCGTTCCACCTTTCTATGACTTCTTTGGGAAGCTTTGGCATACAAGCATCAAGTTCCAGCACAGCCCTGCAGTCCAAGCCGGGGCATGAAACTACGTGAATGTTTGCTTGGATTTTGGATGCCACATGCTTGGTTATGCAGTCAGAGCAGAAGGAGTGAACGCAGCCCTCATTTCGAAACATCTCGTCAGCTTCTTTCATCTCAACACAAATCCCACAAAGGGTTTGTGTTGATGGTTGTGGTGACGACGATTCGCCGGACTCTCGCGTGTCCTGAATTGGGAATAGGATTTCATGGATTGGGTTGGATTGGATTGCTTGGGTTGCTTGGATTGTTGCCGATGATGAAGAGGAAGAGGAACCGCCATTGTGAGTCGATTGGGAGGTGATTGCAGAAGAGGACATTAGAGCCTCTTGGAACTGCAACTCTTGTGCGTACTTGGAATCTGAAACTGGCTCAGACTCGTCATAAGTTTCATCATCAAAGAGTGCGGAAAAATAGAAATCATCTACATTCAGATGAAGATCACCAGACGCGGATGCGTTCACTTGTGCCATATGATACGCTACAAGTTAACTCTTCATCTCCACTACTATATTATATATATGCATATATATATATATATATAAAATAAATGCCACTTTTGTTTTTAGGTTACTTTATTAATGGTAACAAAATATCGTGGAAGTTTAGGATGACTTTCTAGGAAGTGGGGTTGCTTTTACAACGAACTTGGCTACGAAGGTCATCTGATGGAGGGGTTTTTATCTTTCCGGAAGTTTAGTCTTTAGTAGTACCGATCCTTCCTTCCTTGAGGGGTTTCTATTTTTTGGGGCATTGATTTGCTTTGATAGGAATATCTCTCCAGTGTGTATGTGTGTATATAATTATCCAATTGTATTAGAATAACAAAACTTAATTTTGTTATCTTTTAACTCAAATAATTTCACAATTTTTTTGCCCTGCAGCGACTAATAAAACTTTTTTCCTAATAAAAATAACAAAACTTAATTTTATTGAAACATTTTTAATATAAATTATTGTCGATGCAAATTTCCGTCGTCTCTAGCTTTGACGAAAATGCACCTGCAAAACAATCAACACCTTTGATCAAGGACCTAAGCTTCACGCGTCAACGAGGTGGTTGGGGGGGGGGGGGGGTTAGGCCAATGGATCTTCGATGTCTAAGTTAGTTTTCCTTAGAAGAGTAAGTGTTTAGGGCTTTTTTAGGGTTGTAAAAGCTTACCAAAATTTGGTAGAATATGGGGTATATATAGGGGAGTGGCTAACTATGGTGTTAAGGTTTTGCCCTACACGTGGTGACATCCTATTGGCCAAGGTTTTAAGAAGAAATATTCTCAAGATATTAAATAGGAAATAATATCTTGAGATAATGGAGTAATTATCCCTAATTAATTTAAATAGGGATTACTTACTTGAATGGGGTAAATCTTCAATTGCATGTATTAAAGATAGGATTTGGATAATTAATCCTTATCTTTAATGCTTTGACTTTTCCTTGCCAAGGGCAGGTGAGCTGTGGGTCGTCGTATTCAACTGCGGGGACCTTGAGGGGTGTGAGTTGCACGTGGGAGTATCTGAGAAGCTTGCCCATTTAATGAGGGCAATTTTGTCTTTCTTGGGCAAAAGTCCACGTGTCGCCTCCAGAATATTTGGGATTATTTTAGGCTCCACAACCTGCTTGGCTGCTAGTAGGAAAAGGGCAGTAGGTATAAAAATCCTAAGCTGCATGGGCTTGTAGAGTTGTTTCCCAATTTGAACTAGATCTCCTTTCTTGATTTAGAGATAGACTTCTTCTAGGAAAAGGGAATTGTCCCCAATACCTATTTAATTATGCCTTAAGCAGGGGATTAAATAAGTTTGGAGAACAATCATAATTCCAACAAGGAAGAGAGAAGCCAAAGGAAATTTGTTCCCCATCCCCTAGCTTTCTTCTTCTCTTGCCTTTGCAAAGAGTCGTCTCTCGTTGTTCTTCTTCTTCGTGTCGCACCAAGGTAAGAAAAATTTGAATTTTTTCTTCTTCTAGATTTTTTGGGAGTCTTGGGACTTGAAAATTTTGCTTGGCAAGGGTGCCACTGGGCTGCTGTGCAAAGGTCGTGCGGCGATGGAGCTCGGCTGGCGTGGGCCATATGCTCGTCTCGACTCGGGCCGAGGTGATAGGTGTGCTGGGCAAGCCTTGAGGTTTTAGCCCATCTGGGTTTGAGCTTGGCGAGGGCCAAGCATGGAGGAGCAGGTTGGGGCCTGCTATGGAGGGCGGAAATGAGATAGAGACCGACACGGGCCTGGTCTCTCATGTTATCAGATTGGTCAGCCAAGAGGTCTTGGGCCCTGTTAGGCGCGCTAGGCGCGAGAGAGAAGTGGCAGGGGTCCGGGCTATGGGGTCTGGCGTGCTGCTGGGCTCCAGTGGTTTGGGCCCGCGTCGGAGGAGAGAGAGAATGAGGGTTGGGCCCTCTATGGCCTAGGCATGTGGGTGAGCTGGGCTGTAGGCCCTGGCGCTGGGCTATGCGGTGCTTTTTTTTATACGTTTTTTGGTTTCTCTTCTCATGAGCTGCCTCCTAAATATTTTTCTTCGTACTCTTTTGCATGAATTTTGAGATGTCTTTCTCCTATCGCAAAAGTGATGAATATCCTCCACCTTTGTATCGTCAAGGTCGTTCTTCCAGTAAGGTGGGCTACTTTAAGGCTGCGCATGTCAAGATCAATTATGATGAGCTATTTCAAGATTTTCTTGAGACGTACAAGCATACGATTCTTTCATGGGTTCACGTCAAGCAGGTGAAGGATGACAGCGGCCACGAATCGTGCGACGAGGGTGCCATTGCTAGGAAGAGGGCTATTAAATTCCATCTGTATTACTTCGTGTTGGGATTTACTTTTCCCATGCCACGTCTTTCTCAAGAAGTGATATGCTCCATGAAATGCGCGCCTACTCAGTGCTCCCCGAATGCAGTTCGTACGATGGTGGGGTTCTCGAACTTGAGCAAGTTCTTTGATCTTAGCTTGACTATAAATGAGTTCTGGAACTTCTTGAAATTCTGTCACAAGTAAGGCGAGGGGCAGCTGAGGTCTCGCCATAGGCTGCTTTATGCTTCCTGCAAAGATGATCATAAGTGGGCAAGAGATACCTTAGAGGTAAGTGGAGAGTGGGAGTCTGACTCCTCTTCTAAGCTGCATGTTCCGACTGTCTTTATCAGTGGTAAGTTAACTGCTTCATTCCTGGCCTACTTGAATTTTTGTTGAGTTGCTCTATGACTTCAGTTTATTGATTGTTATTCTTACTTTGTATAGATTCTGAATTTGGCTCAACTCCAAGAACTTCAGCAGATATGAAGAAAGTGCACATCATTGGCATTCCTGCTGAGTATCGTGAGTGGCGCTGGCTGCTCAGTCCTCTTCGTCGGGAGAAAGGCGGGCTGCCTCCTAAAAAAGAGATAAAGCAGATAAAGGATAAGGCGTTTGCTCGTCTAATCGCCGCTGTAGAGCCTGCTGCCAATGAGGGTGGAAAGAAGAGACATTCCTCACCTGCTTATGAGCTTTCGGCTGAAAAGAAGCCAATGACTTCTTCTGTTGCTCGCGGGGGCTCGTTTGTCGTTGAGAAGCTTGTCATCGATCTGACTTCTCCCAAGGGGACAAAAATGACTATTGAGTCTGAGCTTGTGAAACTTGTTGCTCTGATGGTAGCCACGACCATTGCTGAGAGGATTGCTCAGCGGAAAGGTTCGGTGGTGCCCCCGGCGTCTGGGTTTACTTCTAAACGTGTGTCGGGAGCTAAGTCTGGTTTGGCTTCTAAAAGTCTCGCCACTATGAAGGTGAGAAGGTGGATTCTACTGCTAAAGTGGCTCCTAGGCTTGTTCCTCCTTTTGTTGCGACTGATTCGTCAGCTAAGAAAGGGATGTCTGCTCGCACGGGCAGCTGTAAGAGATCCACCAAGTAGTTTCCTGAGGTTTATACGCTGTTGAAGGCTAACCTACTTGAAGACGTTGATGTATGTGCCAAGTTTGTTGATAGTGTTGGGAAAGTTGTCTTCCGCTCAGACTCTTTTTGCGAAGTGTCATGCCTACTCGAGAAGTTTCTCCCTGATTGTTATAATGCATAAGACTTTGTTCCTGGCAGCTGAGTATATATGTGTCGATCAGGATGTTGTCGAGTGTGCTAAGAAGGTCGAAGTGGAGTTGACGGCTCAGCTTCACTCAACTGCTGAAAAGATCGAGAAGCTTGAATCTGAACTCACCAGTTTGAAAGGGTCTGATGTCTCTACCCCCACTTCTATGCAGCTGGAGATCTTCATCAGGAGGTCATCCATTTGAAAGCTAAGCTTAGTGCAACTCAAGCAATGTTGGAAGCTGTAAAGAAGCAAGTCAGTCGTGTTGCACCGATGGTCAAGGACCTTGAGCGTGTCAATTCGGAGCTACGATCTGCTTATTTTGCCAAAGACGAGGAGCTTGACTTCATGCATGCTGAACTGTCTCGTCTCAATGATATTGCCAGTAAGTTTGAGTTCAAATAGGTGGATCTGCAAGGTGCGCTGTCTGCTAGCGAGAACCTGAAGAAGGAACTGGGTAAGCTGCATAATGTTCACACTGGGCTTGTTGAGGAGAATGTGCAGCTGAAGAATGAGAAGGTCAGTCACGAAGTGGCGCTTGCTTCTTGTCAGGACAATTTCAACAAGCTTGGCTATGTAGACCATCTTCAGGGTGGGCCGTCAGATTATAAGTTTTTCGAGAATGACTTCAAGACTTTCTCCATTTCTCCAATTGACCTGCTTAACTTCTCATTTGAGGCTGCCTTTGGTGGAGCAGCTGAGGGTCAGGCAGTCCAGGCAAGGGCGGCTGAGGATGAGCTGACGGAAGCTTTGGCTGCTGAGAACGGTGTGGCTGCTGAAGGCGTGGCAGTCGAGCGACTAATGGTTGCGCAGGCTGCCGATGAGTAGTCTTTTTGCTTAGACTTAGGAATTTTCTTCTTTTCCTTTTTGTTCTGCTTTATTTGAACTTTGTTGGCCTTCGAGCCCGCTTATCAATTTGCTAGAAATTTAATAAAAAACTTTCCTTGCTTTGCTTCATCCTTCTATTTAGCCATGTCTTTTGTAAAAATTTACCGTCAGACAGGCGGTTGGATGAGCTGCTTCAATGAATTAGTCGATCCCACGTCGTCACTTAGATTTTAGTTTTGGCTTTGATGCTCAAGGAGCTTTACCTACACGAGGAAAAAATGTAAGATTTCTAACTTATAGAGCCGGCGACTGAACTCGTAGCCTTCATAAGAAGCAGGCGAGTCCGCGTAGCTGTTATCGTCGTGAATCTTGGCTTTAGCTGCTTTACGAGCCTTAGCCCTCCCGGGGCATGTTGCAAAATTTTTAACTCATAGAGCTGGCAGCCGGTCACGTGCTTCTCGTAGAAAGCAGAGGAGTCCACGTAGCTCTTATAGTAGTGAATTTTGGCTTTAGCAACTATACGAGCATGGGCCCTCTCGGGGCATATTGCGAAATTCTTAACTTATAAAGCCGACGGCCAAACACGTGCTTCTTGTAGAAAGCAGAGGAGTCCGCGTAGCTGCTATAGTCGTGAATATCGACTTTAGCGGCTGCACGAGCCTTGGCCATCCCAAGGCATGTTGCGAAATTTTTAACTTATAGAGTCGGCGGCCTGACACGTGCTTCTTTTAGAAATTAGAAGAGTCTGCATAGCTGCTAAAGTCATGAATCTCGACTTTAGCAGATGCACAAGCCGTGGCCCTCCCGGGGCATGTTGCGAAATTTTTAACTATGTCCTGGTTACCCGAGCTAAGTAGAAACGGTGGAGAACCTATTCAGTTACAACTGCAATGCAATACGGTCATTCCTTAATGCAGTACTCATTATTACATTATTTTATTTGATAGTTATTCATGTCTACTATCCAATATGATTTCGAAAATTCTTCCAAATCATATTCATGTGCTTTGGCCAAAGACTCTTGAATCATAGCACAAGGTATTCTCCTTCTATGAATGAAGGTTCGAGATCCCTTGTTGTACGAGTACATGTCTCTAATCAATGATCCCAATAACTCTAGGAACATGCCCGAGATGGAAAATGAGCATCGTTACATTGCCAAATGATCAAAGACGTACCCATAAGGCAACTGTGGTGTCTTATGTTAAAAGGCTACTTTGCATTAGTGCAACTTATGAGTTCTTACATGACATGTATAAAATAACTCTTTGTTGATCGTAGTTCAGTGAACTCAAAAACCTTTCAAAGCACTTATGTGTTTGTTGTACTATCTAACACTAATGACTTGAAACAAGTCATACTTATAATTGAGTTGACATAACACATACCAACCTTAGCAGATTGTCAATGCCTAATTGACAATCCTATGACTAGGAACATTTTAGAAATGAACAAAAGAGAAATATCTCATTGATCTAACTACCTAAAATCACTTGTCTCTTAGGTTAATTATATTCTCTAAATTCTATTTTTGGTATACACTATGTGAAAGAATAGTGAATAACAATAAACATTGTCATCTCATTAAACTAAACAAGAACTTAAGAATATAAATATTTCAAAAACTATTACATCAAATGATTGGCTTTCAGTGCATACTTCTAACAAATTCCATATGGAACTTGAGGGATAGTTGGCGGCACCCATAAATCTTCTGTCACTGCTCTGATCTAAGAGATTGTGAGGTCGTCTTCCCTGACATTCCCTTGTGAGGCTGGCATTCCCTGGGTTATTTATGTTTTTCTGTTTTAAATTCTTTTACATTTTTGTTTGAATGATGTGAAAAAGTAATGATGCATAATTGGAATTGAAGAGAATTACTAGTTTTCGGGAGGTATGGTGGCAACCACAACCGGCCAATGGGGGGAAATGAAGGTTGGTGGGGGCGGTTTTGGAGTATTTAGGGACTTTTTTTATCAGAATAACTATTTTTTATAAGATTTAATTGTGCGTTTTTAATGTAAAAAGAGTATAGGTGTCAATAGGGATTAGTGGAACTCCACGTCAACATATATTCCTGGTACCTAGAAAAATTTCTCCTATTTAAATTGAATCAACTAAAGTGCTTTGTAAAAAAAAATGCTGGACTTCGTTTTTTGCCAACGTAAAAAAAAAAAAAAAACTTTTTCTTAGAAGAATAATAAATTCTTTTTTTAAAAAAAAAAAAAGAAAAAGAAAAATTGATACTAGATTATTTTAGAGGTGAAGATAAAATACATGAGAAGAACACAAAAAGATTGGTAAACATATAGTGGATAATGAAGGGTTGGCGAGTTGAGCTACACATAAAATTTAGTTGTCGATCTACTTAGTATTAGTTGTCGATCTACTTAGTATCCTTACTCTCCAAAACACATAAGATGGTAAAGAAAGAACCAAGACCCTTGAGATTTAGTCATCAACTACAAAGTAGGCTACTTCTTTCTTCAGAGCGATTAGAAATGGCTAATCTCGACCCGATAGAACAACCCTCAGCTGGTTCAATCCCTATTCCAGACCAATTACGAAATACAATCTGTCAATAATAAATCAACAATTAGATTAGGTGGTTCTTGGACCCAATTGCTAACAAAGTGCCATTTAGAACTCCATAGCAGACAAATCGATGAGCTGTTTCAATAGCTTGAGAACAAACGTGAGTAAAACAAACTCCAATGATTCATAGTGTTAATATATTCGCATTATCCACAATATACCCAATATAGTGGAGAGATTTGGAAAAGACTCTTGTAGTGCAACTATTGAAGGAAAATTTTGTTTATTTGAAGATCATTTGAGTATCTCATTCATCTTACAACATGGACTCAAAAATCCAATCTTTACCCATGTAATTCAAAACCCAGTAGATGGTGAATCAACACTAAGTAGAAATCAAAATAGAAAGAGAAGAAATGTCATTATACATTTGTAGATTCCTATTTTCATGTGCAAAGGCTAATCATCCAAGGGAGTGCCTTCATTCCTTTGCTCTCCTTTTGTTTTTAGGCTCCTGGATTTGAACGATGGAACAAGAATTTCCAATGTTCTCAATTGATGGAACCTCTAATTTCTCCACACCAAGGAGAAATGTGAAGAGGAAATGAGTGACAATAGGAGAAAGATATGCTAGTTTCCTCTCCTATGGTGGCTGGCCTTGTAGAGAGAAAATGGAGAGTGATGCTTCTCCAATTTTCCATACAAAACCCTAAAGAAGGCTAGGCTATGATGTCCCTTATATAGTCCAAGGTTTGGAACTAAAATCGAAGCCCCAGCAACCCTTCTCTCTATGGCCGACCCTAACTATGGTTAGTGGGATTTTGGGCCTTTATGACTTAAGTTGTTAAAACATTTAACTTGTTAGGCTTGATAAAACAAGGCCCATTGAGCTATGAAGCCCAAAACTAACATAAGGCCCAATTCGAACTATTCATTTGATTAATTAACTTTTAATTTATCCAGTAAATTGGCTTACTCATATTTATTGTATTTCTTTAATCTCTACCTTACGTAGTGTGTGATCCATTAGGTTATAATTAATGAGGCGGGTGATTAGAACTCTTACTTGTGAATTGAAATTACTTTTCAATTCTCTTTTTAATGAAGATTAGTGAGTGTTAATCCTCAGAGCTTCCACAAGTCATGAGTGACATCTAACAATATGTCATGGCTACCTCAGTTAGGCAAAAGAGGCGGGGAACTTGTTTAGTTGGAATTACAATGCAATACGATTCTTCTCTATATCAATACTCTTGATTACATTGCTTGGTTGATAGTTTATTCATGTCTAGTTTCCAATGTGATTCTCTTATCTATATGATTCCCATGAATGTGACTTGGAATGTACTTCCTAAATTATATTCATGTGCTTTTGCCAAAGACTCTTGAATCATCTCATAAAGTTTTGGTTGATAGTTTATTCATGTCTACTATCCAATGTGATTCTTATCTATATGATTCCCACTAAGGTGATTAGAATGTACTTCCTAAGTCACATTCATGTGGTATGGTCAAAGTCTCTTGAATTATATCATAAAGTATTATCCTTTAATGGCTGTAGATTAGAAATCCTTTGTTGTACACTTACTACCTCTCTGAATAAATCAGTGATCCCAACGATGCGCGGAACAAACCATGGAGTTATGACGCATCGTCAAATTAATCAAAGATGTATCCACAAGACAAATGTGGTGTCTGATATCAAACAAGTATTTTCATTATCCCAACTAGTGAATAGTTCTCATATGAGATGAGTGTGAGAACTTTTGTTTGATCGTGTTCATTGAACTCACTATTTCTATTGAGCATTACATACTTGCCTTGGTGTTTTCCACACTAATGATTCGAAACCAGTCACTCTCTGAAAAGACAAGGCTTAGTATTTCTAATCTTACCGTCAATGACCAATTGACAATCCTATGATCAGGAACATTTGAAATATGTGTATGAGAGAGAAAGTTCTCTTAAGTCTAACTAGTGTAGATTACGTTCTCTCTAATACATATTCCTTGGACTTATTGTTTATGCGTATAACATTTAATGAGATGGCCTTAAACAATAAACTATGTCCTTAGATTAAACTAAATTATTTAATTTGTGAAATATCTGTAAAGCATCATCTAATGATTGGCTTTTAAGGAACACTTCCAAATCTAGAGCGAATCGCTCTAAATTCTTAAATCCCTTTCTTTCTTCCAAAAGCACACATTTTTTTAGCGCCAAAGCTTGTGCATGAAGAGGAGATGCAACATGGAGGCCTTTCTCACTTTAGAGGAGTAATAATACTAGGTTTAGGAGATGAACTAGGAAAAATAACATGTTGGAAATCTTCCGCACATCAACCAAAAAAAAAAAGGACCCCTCAGTTCTTTGTAATTAAATTCAAAGGCGGCATTAATCGATTTTTAAGTTCATGAACCAAACTAATCACTGATGAATGGGTCAATTTTAGAAACTATTTATAATGGCAATTAATCCAGCAATCGATCTTCTATTTTCACAATCAGAAAATATGGTTCGGAAACTTTGATTAATCTGACAGCACAAAGCAATTCATCAACCAATTTTGTAACGTTAAGGGCTTAAAATGAAGTAATTTCACACATCCTTCAGCCTTTTACACACCCATATTTTAAATTAATTGTTTAATTTTATTTAATTTATTCAATATGTGAGAAGTTAAAAATGATATGTAAAAATCACTTCCTTGCCAAATGCCCTCAGACGCTATACTCCCAAATCATGTATTAGTAATTGGTAAAGGGCAGTGGTTGGTAAAAATATTGACTTTAGAAAATGTCCTGACCCCACCACCTTCCATAAACCTAAACCATGCACTCATCCCTTCCGCCTCCAATCATCATCATTCACCTACCCCAAATGCTTTCATCAAATTTCCAATTATTCACTTTCATGATTTCACCCGCAAACAATTCCATAATCCCATTTCCCTCCCCACCCCCCAAGCAACCACACCTCCTGCTGTATATGACAAAGTTTTAAAAGACACTAGGCACTAATCGGACGATGGGCTAAGGCCTAGCCGCCTCCCCTCCCCCCAACCAACCACACCTCCTGTTGTATATATTATATGAAGATCCCTATGGGCCTATAAAAACACCAATTTTGCTCAAAATAAACCAATCATTTTGTTGTCTTTTTTCTCTTTGGATAATCCCATTTTTACCAAGAGATGGCTATAAAAACTACCCAAAACAACATCGTCTACCGGTCCAAACTCCCTGACATCCTCATCCCAAAACACCTCCATCTCCAATCTTACTGCCTCCGCAACAAAAACCACTCGAGCTCCAAGCCCTGCATCATCAACGGGGGCAATGGAGACATCTACAAGTACACCGATGTGGAACCCAACGCACGCAGAGTCGGCTTAGGGCTCAACAAGCTCGGAATCTAACAAGTTGACGTCATCATGCTCTTCCTCCCCAACTCTCCGGAGTTCGTCTTCTCCTTCCTCAGAGCCTCCTTTCGCGGCGCCGTGACAACTGCCGCTGAACTTTTTTTCACACACGCCGAGATCTTAAAATAGGCTAATGCCTCAAAAGCTATACTCATCATTACCTTAACGTGTTACTACGACAAGGTCAAGGACATATCGTCACCTAGTCATGACGGTCACGATGTTAAGCTCATGTGCGTCGAATCTCCGCCTGATACGAGCTGTTTGCATTTCTCTGAGTTTCTTTAAGCCGATGAAAGTGACATGCCGAAGGTTGACATCAACCTAGACGACGTCATTGCCCTACCCTACTTGTCCAAAACAACAAGTTTGCCGAATGAGGTGATGTTAGAATATCAGTATGAACATGACATTGGAGCCGGTTATAGTGTATGAATTTGATATGGAGAAGTCTTTTTAATAAGCTTTAACTAAACCTGTTTCTTGTAGGATTACTATTTCTGAATGCATTCCAGGTTTTAAGGACTCATGTGCGTATTTGGATTGTGTTTATACACATGTTTGATTCAAACTGTGATGTTTGTGTTCTATGTTCATTCTAATAGGATATTAGTAAGGAGAACATGAGTATATAAACGTTAATCACTGTTCTCGCAATACGCTGCTTATTCTATGTCAAAGCCCTATTTTTTAAGATGACTCGTGGTATTGCAAAGAGGAGAAGGTTAACTATTTTCATAGGCTATCATTGCATCATCATCATCATTTGGTGCTGCAGGTATGTCTTTCATATTTATCTTTATGTTAATAGTTGATGTTCTTGTGTTTGTGACTTGATACTATGTCTAAGATCTTTGACTGTGGTGTATACGTATTCTTTACATGTGGTATTAGAGCCATAGGTGATTATAGATGTTAAGTTCGAACGTTTTGATCAAGAACTTAAGAAATTGTTACAACAAATAAGTGAATGTTCACTGAGAAATATTGAAACCCACAAAATGATCACTTTTAATAAGATAAAAGCAAATAAGTAAAACCGACGTCGTTTTTATATAAGTAGCCGTTAACTTTCCTTTTTAAAGGAAAAGTAAAATATGACCGTTAGCCATTCTAGGTTTTGTTCTCTCCTTCTCACACACTTCTGCGATTTGTGATCTACAAACCGACTCAAACCCTTCTCCTTGTCTGTAGAGGTATGTGCATTAATTTAAATTGATTCCATACTTTAAATTATGGTATTTATTTTGAGTCTGAAATATGCTAGTGTGAGATGGCAAGATCAAAATAAATTGAAACGAATGATCACCATTGTATTGCTGGATCTTACTTAATATTTTTGTATTCAATAATTGCTTCCATTGCTGTTGATTGATCATACTAAAAGAATTTAATTGTCACCATGGTTTAAGAGGGAATCAGATACATGTGATGCAGAAAATATTGGCATCATTTTGAACATGAACACTTCTGCGGAAATCATAATGAGTTGTTTATTCTAGATGTACCTTCTTTATAAGACTATATATATGATTAGATTGATTCATCTTGTATGATTTGGAGTGAAGTAGATAGAAATTAGGGATCTTACAAGATTCGTGGTGCTTATTTCATTGTTAATTTTGCAATTTCACTTTAATCGATTAATTTGGCTTCTATGACAATATTCACTGGTGGGAGCAACTACAAGAAATGGAGAAGAGAAATAGAGTTGTTTTTACACTCAATGAATATGATATTGCACTTGATACACCACAACTAGCACCTCTCATTGACAAGAGTACTAAAGCATAAAAGGTTGAATTTGAAAGGTGGACAAGAGCAAATAAGGTTGCACTTTCAATATTGGAAAGTGGAATGACTAATATTGTGCATGGAGGTATAAAGAAGTGTGATCTTGCATTTGATTATTTCAAGGCTATTGAAGGCAAATTCAAGGTATCACAAAAGAGAGAGGTTGCTCAGCACATAACTTTTCTCACTACTTATAAGTTTGAAGGAGGAGGATCAATTAGAGACCATATCATGAAAATGACTGAACTTCAAAGGCAAAAGAAAAACAAGGAAGCCGAATCTATCAATTTTGTGCAAGCTACCAAAGGGAAGAACTTCAATTCTGGTAAAACCTCCAAATTCAAGCCTGATGATAAATCTATTGTGCCTGCTAAAATTTCAATTCCCCAAAATCTAACAATTTTAAAGTAAAGACAAAAAACATAGAGAAAGTTAGATGTCATCACTGTAAAACTAAGGGTCACTATAGAAAGGATTGTGAAATTTTTAAGGAGTGGTTAAGAGCTAAGGGAAAGGTTGATGTCTATGTCTGTGAAGAGTCGAATCTTATTGAAATTCCTACTAATTCATGGTGGTTTGACATTGGATCATCAGTGCATATCACAAACTCATTGCATGGTTTTGAAAAACAAAAGGAAACCAACTCTTTAAGTGTCTTTGTTGGAGAAGGAACAAAAGTGCATGTTGAAGCTGTGGGAGTGGTTAGACTAAAATTAACCACTGATTTCATAATGCAATTCGGTGATGTTCTATATGTTCCTACAATGAGAAGAAGCTTAATCTCTGCATCAAAATTGGTTAAACATAAATATGTTTTCATTGGTGATGATACTTGTATCACATAGAAGGGTTCATTAATTGGAAAAGCTTTCTTGGATGATCATCTATGGAGATTAGAGTGCACAATTATATCTAATCACTTGCATATTTGGAATGTTACAACTAAAAGAATGCATGGTTCTAATCACACTTTCATGCTTTGGCATAAAAGATTGGGACATATTTCAAAAGATAGAATTTCTCAATTGTCTAAATCGAATTTAATTCCCGTCATTGATTTTAAAAATGCATCTAAGGGTGTTGATTGCTTAAAGGGAAAAATAACTAATGTGAGAAAGTTTGATGCTAAAAGGAGTCATAGTTTACTAGAAATCATACATACTGATATTTGTGGTCCTTTCCCTGTTAAAACCATGTGGGAATTCATATTTTGTAAGCTTCATTGATGATTTCTCAAGGCACTGCCATATTTTTCTGATTAGTGAAAAGTCCTCAGCTCTTAACTGCTTCAAAATCTTTAAAAGTGAGGTTGAAAAACAATTAAATGCAATGATTAAAATTGTTAGATCAGATAGGGGAGGGGAATACTTTGGCAGGTACACAGAAGCAGGTCAACGGAAGGGGCCATTTGCTTGTTTTCTTGAGCAACAAGGCATTGTGGCTCAATATACCACCCCAAAGACACCACAACAGAATGGGGTGGCAGAGAAGAAATAGAATGTTGATGGGGATGGTAAGGAGCATTATTTCTAGATCTAAGTTACTAGGGTTTCTTTGGGGATAATCTTTGAAAATTGCTAACTATATTATCAATAGAGTTCCTTCGAAAGCAATTCCAAAGACAACTTTTGAAATGTGGACATGTAGAAGACCTAGTTTTGATCATTTCCATGTTTGGGGTTGCAAACTGAAGCACGGTTTTACAATCCAAATGAAAAGACGTTGGATTCCAAAAGTCATTCATGTTTTTTCATTGGATATTCTGAAAAATTAAAAGGCTTTAACTTCTATTGCCCTCAAGCACATACTAGAGTGCAGGAAACTCACAATGCAGTGTTTATGGAGGATAAAGATGTATCATACCTTATTCAAGATAGTTTTGTTTTTGAAGAACTTAAGCAACTAGATGGAACGTCATCGTTGATGGATTATGAGTCGATTCCAATTTTGCCAAAGCTATATGCATCTACTTGTGACTCATACCATAAGATAGATGAAACTGTGATTATGCCAGATATTTAAGAAGTGGATGAACAGTCTATTGATCATAATATTCAAGTTCAAGTTCAGCATACTTGAGATTCAGATCAGTTACTTGTCCAACCCTCACTGAGAAAATCTAAGAGAGTTAGAAAGCCAAATATTTCACAAGATTATGTCTATTTGCAAGAATCTGAGTTTGATTTAAGTGACAGATGATCCAATGAATTACAATCAAGCAATGCAGAGTCCTTAAGCCATTTTGTAGCAGAAAGCAATGAAGGAAGAATTGGATTCAATGTTCAAGAACAATGTCTGGACCCTTGTGGATACTTCATCACAAATCAAGCCTAAAGGATGCAAATGGGTTTATAAAACCAAAAGAGATGTTGCTGGAAGAATTGAGAGGTATAAAGCTAGGTTAGTAGCAAAGGGCTTCACTCAAAGGGAAGGGATAGATTACAATGATACATTTTCATCGGTTTCTTCCAAAGACTCAGTGAGAGTCATCATGGCATTAACAGCTCACTTTGATTTGGAATTGCATCAAATGGATGTGAAAACAACTTTCTTGAATGGGGACTTATTGGAAGATATATATATATATATATATATATATATATATATATATATATATATATATATATATGGTTTAGCCTATTGTATTTGTTGAAAAGGGAAGGAAAATATGGTGTGTAAGCTTAACAAGTCAATTTATGGACTTAAGCAAGCTTCATGACAATGGTTCCTCAAGTGTGATCAAGTAATTACTGCACAAGGATTTATAGAAAACAAATTAGATGACTGCATCTATGTTAAGTTCAAAGGCTCTAGGTTTATTTTCCTAATTCTTAATGTTGATGATATTCCCCTTGCTAGTTCAGACAAGTAGTTATTGCAAGAAACTAAGAATGTTCTTAGTACCAATTTTGATATGAAGGACCTAGGTGAGGCTCATTATGTTTTGGGAACCGAAATTGTGAGAGATAGAAACATAAAACTTCTCGATTTATCTCAAAGAGGTTATATTGAAAGGGTACTGAATAGATTCAACATGGAGAATTGTAACAAAGCATATGTTCCAATTAACAAATGAGATAAGTTCAGCAAAGATCAGTGTCCCAAGAGTGAACTTAAGGTTAATCTGATGAAGTCGAAGCCTTATGCTTCATTGGTTGGTAGCCTTATGTATGTTAACATTTGCACTAGGCCAGACTTGTCATTCATTGTTGGTTTATTAGGAAGATTTTAATCAAATCTAGGTGAGGCTCATTGGGTTGCTGCAAAGAAAGTTTTAAGGTATTTGCAGAGAACAAAAGGACATATGCTGGTGTATGGTAGATAGAATTCATTGGAATTGACTGGTTTCATAGATTCAAACCTTGCAGGAAACAAGGATGAGAGAAAGTCCACCTGTGGTTATATATTCATGATGAGTGGAGCTGCTATTTCTTGGAGAAGTGCTAAGCAAACCATTGTATCAACGTCGACAATGGAGGCTGAATTTGTAACACGTTTTGAAGGAATGAAGCAAGCAGTTTGGCTCAAGAACTTTATCACTGAGATGAATATTTTTTATTATGTGAAGGGACCTGTGAAGATGTTTTGTGACAACAGTGTTGCTATATTTTTCTCTAAGAATAATAAAAGGACTTCAGCATCTAGATTGTGGATGTCAAGTTTCTTAAGGTTAGAGAAGTTGTTAATAAAGGAGAATTAGATATAGTGTATCTGTCAACTAGCTTGATGATTGTGGATCCACTTACAAAAGCATTACCAAATAATGTGTTCAAGGGACATGTTGTGAAGATGGGAGTTTTGGAATCTTTTGACAAGTGGGAGTGAACAATAACATGAATCTTAAAGACTGCTATTGATGCCTTTTTGATATGCTTGGATATTGAAGCTGCAGACTTTAAGATGTTTAGTTAGTTGTTGGTATGAGTTACTCAATTAGTTTCTAGCTTGAGTTTTTTCTTTAGTTTTTTTCTTTTGGTTTTTCACTTAGTGTTCAATTTTTCCATTTGGGTGATTAATTGTTCCAGAAGACTATTTTGTTTATGATAGTTTGCATTGCTAGACAATCGATTTGAGATTTTGTTGAGGCTTTTCTGAGAACTATTGTTTTGTTCTTTTGTGAGTATGATGGTTGGTTAACTTTTATTAGTTGATAATCAGACTCTTGATTTTGACAAGATTAGCTTGAATGAGTGGGAGTAATATAATTTGAGATTACAACAAGATTCACATGGTTACAAGATACAAATTGAGTGTTCTGTGATTCCAGAATAAATTTTGTAAGTGTCACTGCTCTAAAAATTGGCCTAGGCGGCGCCTAGGAGCTGAGTGGTGGAGCCCCGCCTCGATTTTGGGCAAGGCGTTTGGAAAAATCAGCTGGAAGCTAGGCAGCTGCCTAAGCGACCCTAGGCAGGCTAGGCAGGTTAGGCAGGCCTAGGTGGAGAGCTAGGCTGCACCTATGTGGTCCTAGGCGGCCCTAGGTGATTTTTTTTTATATTTTTTATTAATTGTGTGCTTTTTTCTTTTTTGGTTTCATGGTGGTATACTTATGGAAATGGTGTACCTAATTTGCAAATGATGTATTTACTACAAGTTCATCCAATACTTATGGAAATGGTGTACCTAATTTGCATTTTATCATTATTTTATTATTCATACAAGTATAGTTTTTTTTAGGTGTAAATAGGCACTTATTTACAAGATATATAATAAATTTACATAAATCCGCCTAGGCCCCGCCTAGTCGCCTAAGAGCTAGGCCCCTGCCCGCCGCCCGACTAGCGCCTAGCGATTTTTAGAACCTTGGTAAGTGTGTAGATGGAGTTCTAGAGTCCTGTACTTTGAAATGTATAGGTAGACTTGCATGTGAAGATAAGCTTAATGATTAATTCAGACTTGGTGATCACTTCCATGTTTCAAACAAAACTGGTTGTCAAGTTTCATGCTCAAGTGGGAGAATGTTAGAGTATAGGTATGAACATGACATTGGAGCCGGTTATAGTGTCTGAATTTGATATGGAGAATTATTGTTAATAACCTTTAAGTAAACCTGTTTCTTGTAGGATTACTAGTTCTGAATGCAGTGCAGGTTTTAAGGACTCATGTGCGTATTAGGATTGTGTTTATCAAATGTTTGATTCAAACTGTGATGTTTGTGTTCTATGCTGATTATAATAGGAGATCAGTAAGGAGAACATTGAGTATATAAACGTTAATCACTGCTCTCGCAATACGAAGCTCATTCTGTGTCAAAGCCCTATTGTTTGAGAGCACTCTTGGTATTGCAAAGAGGAGAAGGTTAACTATTTTCATAGGCTATCATGGCATCATCATCATCATCTGGTGATGCAGGTATGTCATTCATATTTATCTTTATGTAGGTAGTTGATGTTCTCGTGTTTGTGACTTGATAGCATGTCTGAGATCTTTGACTGTGGTGTATATGTAAGGAATGTATTCCTTACAGGTGATGCTAACGCACAAGGGGCTTGTGACAAGCGTCATTTTGTTCATGCTACCACTTTTTCATATTTATTCTTTGAACTCGGTGTTGCTTTGTGGGCTTAGACTGGGGCTGCCATTTTAATGATGAACAAGTTTGAGATTGTTTCTCTATTGGGGTTGATCGACAAGTAAAAAGTTAGTTTTGCGCCAATTATGCCGCCGATTGTGTTGGCGATCGCCAAGTTTCCCGATGTAGATAAGTATGATTTGTTGTCGATTCGAGTTCTTAAGTGTGGAGGAGCACCCCTTGGGGAGGAGCTTGAAGACACTGAGAGCCTAGTTTCCCAATGTCACACTTGGTCAGCTATGTACACATTTTACGTTCTTTTCTTTTTCGTTTTCAATATCATATTAGATACTTATGCTTCAAATGATAACATTTCATAATTCTAAACAAAATAGCGTTTTTAGAGTCTTTAGCATGAAAATGTTAAAAAAATATGATGTAACGTGATACACAAATTCGTTCTCCTAGCATTTTTTATTTTATTTTATAATAAGAAAAAGTACTACTGCTGTCTCAAGAATGTAAACACACTTGCCAAACCTCGTAAATATTATGTCTTATATACTTCATGTTCCATTGCATACATATTTTCAATTTCACAATAAATAGCCATGGAAGTTCGTTATCAAAAGGGGGTATCCATATTTTGTCGTTTACTGTAAATAAAGGAAAAGTAGGAACGTGATGATTATTATTTTTTTCTTTTCAAAAGAGATTGACAAGGCTAGTAAACTTTATGGGCATTTTAAGAAAATGGGTAAAAATAGTATAAATTCTATTTTATTTAAATATTACCTCAATCTGTCAAACTCCATCTATTGACCATTGACTTTTGCTTCACTGTTTGTGGAGTGGGACGAGACTCAACACTATACTGATTGTGATTGCCCTCATGGTCTAAAATATCCATAATATCCCGATATTTCTATCGAAATTTTCATTATCAAAAGGGGTATCTATATTTTGTCGTTTACTGTAAATAGAGGAAAAGTAGGAACGTGATGATTTTTTTTTTTTTTTTTTTCAAAAGAGATTGACAAGGCTAGTAAACTTTATGGGCATTTTAAGAAAATGGGTAAAAATAGTATAAATTCTATTTTATTTAAATATTACCTCAATCTGTCAAACTCCATCTATTGACCATTGACTTTTGCTTCACTGCTTGTGGAGTGGGACGAGACTCAACACTATACTGATTGTGATTGCCCTCATGGTCTAAAATATCCATAATATCCCGATATTTCTATCGAAATTTTCATTATCAAAATGGGGTATCCATATTTTGTTGTTTACTGTAAATAAAGGAAAAGTAGGAATGTGATGATTATTTTTTTTTTTTTTTCAAAAGAGATTGACAAGGCTAGTAAACTTTATGGGCATTTTAAGAAAATGGGTAAAAATAGTATAAATTCTATTTTATTTAAATATTACCTCAATCTGTCAAACTCCATCTATTGACCATTGACTTTTGCTTCACTGGTTGTGGAGTGGGACGAGACTCAACACTATACTGATTGTGATTGTCCTCATGGTCTAAAATATCCATAATATCTCGATATTTTTATCGAAGTTTTCGTATTTTTAGACTACCGATATTTCCGATGTCATCGATATTTCCATCGAAATTTCCGTATTTTTTAAATTTCTATATTTAAAAAAACATCAAGGGGATTCGAACCCCTCCCATTTTACTCCTTCAACACCTTAACCACCATATCACTTATATTTTTGTGAAAATATGCTAAAATATTTATATATTTTCTGCACTCACAATGTTTGCCAGCTCGCTATATAATCAACTTAAATTAGTTAAATCCATCATGCAATGCATTTCCTTCCAATTTTTTATGATAAATTAATAGATTATTGACTAAATAAACATCCTGCAAAGTTTCAATAAAAATTTCCAAGTATTTCTTACAATTTCCGTGGTTTTTATTCAATTTTTATCGATATCGATAATATCCCGATATTTCCATCGAAATTTCCGTGTTTTTGGACTACCGATATTTCCGATATCATCGATATTTTAGACCTTGATTGCCCTACCAAGAATATATCGATAACTATAATATATAATGTCGATGTCTGGATCGCCATCCATATTAACACGCAAACACGATATCAATAATTATAGATGAATATTTTAATATTTAGTAGTTACCGATTTAATAGACGGATGTGAGGAATATAAATAGGATTGTGATTTTCACACACCCTTAACTATTTTTCCCACACCTCTCCCTATTTTTTAATACTTAATTGGTATCCTACTATTAGATCTTTCATATATACCCCTCCCTATTTAATATTTCATTAAGGTTAAATATTACACTTTCATACTTCAGGTTTGGAATCTATTTCAATTCCTTACAACATCTTCAAAACATTTCACTTTCATACCTTAAGTTCGATTTTATTTTAAAATAATACATCTGTTACATTTTCCATCCATTGATCCATTAAATGCTGACGTGGTTGCCACATATATGCCACGTGGCTGCCAAATGTCTGCCACGTGGCAAAAAAAATAATTTTAAATTTTTTTTTTTGAAAAAATCTGAATTTTCTCAACCAAAAAAAAAAAAAAAAAAAAAAAAAACCAAAAGCAGCGACCCTAACCCAGCAAGAAGAAGAACAGGGAAAAAAAAAAGAGCCTAGAACCTTCCCCCCGCGCCGCGACCCACCTCTCCCCCACCGGCGACCCTCCTCCTCCCCCCCCCCACGGACCAGGATCTCGTGATTTTCAGTGTGGGTAAGTTTTGAAAATACTTTGAGTTTGAGATGATTTTTGGACTGATTTTGTTGTAGATCCACCTAATCTCGGGTGGAATTTTTAGGGGTGGGTAATGGGGGATTTTTTTGGGGGTTTTTTTTTTTCTTCTTCTTCTTCTTGTTGGGTTAAGGTCGCCAGGGGGGAAGGGGTTTCAATTTTTTTTTTCCTCCCTCTTCTTCTTCTTCTTCTTCTTGTTGCTGGGTTAGGGTTGCTTGGGGCGAGGGGGGGTGGGAATTTTTTCTTCTTCTTCTTCTTCTTCTTCTTCTTGCTCGTTGTTTTCAATGTTGTTTTTTTTTTTCCTCCCTCTTCTTCTTCTTCTTCTTCTTCTTCTAGCTGGGTTCGCTTAGGGGATTGGGGGGGGGGGGGGGGGGGGGGGGGGGGGGGGGCGGGGGCGGCAGAGGGGGGGAGGGATTTCGCCGCTTTTGTTTTTTGTTTTTTTTTTTTTTTGTTTTTTGAGAAAATTCAGACTTCCAAAAAAAAATATTTTTTGGCAGCCACATCAGCATTTAACGGATCAATGGATGAAAAATGTAACAGATGTATTATTTTGAAATAAAATAGTACTTAAGGTATGAAAATGAAATGTTTTGAAGATGTTGTAAGGAATTGAAATAGACCCCAAACCTGAGGTATGAAAGCGTAATTTACCCTTTCATTAATTACCATCAAAAAGTAGGAAGGGTATATATGGAAGATTAAATAGTAGGATACCAATTAAGTATTAAAAAATAGGAAGGGGTATGGGAAAAGTAGTTAAGGGTGTGTGAAAATCACAACCCTATAAATAATGTAACAAAGTAGAAAGGAAAAGATGAAAATGAAATATAGCTTCTAAGTGTTTTTTCCTCCTTAATAAATGGCAATTTGATAAATATAGCTTCAAGTGGAGATGTAGCAAAATAAAAAGGAAAAGATGAAAATGAGATGTTGATCTGAAAAAGAAAATACCTCATTTGGGAAATCGCTTTGTTGTCTTCTTTTTGAAATTGTAGCCAGAAGAAAGCGTGTGGATTCATCAAAGCGACCCCTTCTCCCGCAGGTCACCAATAACCTATATAGAAGCAAGCTTCTAAAAGACGCTAGCCGCTAGTCAGGTGGCGGGTTGGGGCCTAACGTCTAGGCAGCTAGGTGGGGTCTAGGCGGGCAGCTAAGCAGGTCTAGACACACTTTCTTAATTTTCAACGCCTAGAAAGTAATCGGGTTGTTGATCAGCCGCCTAACACCTAGGCTAAGCCTAGGCAGCGCTAGACGGGAATTTTTAGAACAGTATAGCATGCACATACTTAAAAAATAGACACGTATATATCAGTAAATTTTTCTTCTTCCTCCAGCTGATCATAGTTGGAAAGGAAAAGAATGCATAACTGCATATACCCATTGTGCGAGACAATCCTCAGTGTGCCGTCCGCCGATGAGCGAGGCGCATCACTGATTCACTATGCATATTCATCTCATACACGCATTGAGACTGTACGTTTGACGTGGAGGACTACTTATGAGTATTAGACCCTTGTTTTTATTTATTTAATTTCTGCATAAGGAATTTAGGTTCAATTACTTGGGACAAAAGTAATGTCACATCCCGGTCCGGGGCGGATCACTTCCCGGGCTCACTCTACCACCGTAGCACGATATTGTTCGCTTTGGGCCCCGACCACGCCCTCACGGTTTTGTTTCTGGGAACTCACGAGCAACTTCCCAATAGGTCACCCATCTTGGGAGTTCTCTAGACCCCTTCTCGCTTAACTTCGGAGTTCCTACAGAACCCGAAGCCAGTGAGCTCCCAAAAGGCCTCGTGCTAGGTAGGGATGTGAATATACATTTAAGGATCACTCCCCTAGACGATGTGGGATGTTACAATCCACCCCCCTTAGGGGCCCGACGTCCTCGTCGGCACACTTCCGGCCAGGGATTGGCTCTGATACCAATTTGTCACATCCCGGCCCGGGCGGATCACTTTCCGGGCCCTCTTTGTCACATCTCGGACCGGGGCGGACCACTTCCAAAGCCCGCTCCACCACTGTAGCACGATATTGTCCGCTTTGGGCCCCGACTACGCCCTCACGGTTTTGTTTCTGGGAACTCACGAGCAACTTCTGATGAGTCGATATTATACTATATATTTTACCCTATTCTTAGTATTAATTTAATTGTTATTTTGGTAGAATTTTGATACTTTGATTTATATTCTTAATGTAGGGCATTCAACCTCCTCTGGAGTAAAAAGTAGTCAAATGGATGAATTTTGGAGTGATTCCAATTGGAGGACGTTCCTGTGTTCCTTAGCTTGTTCTTGCCAAAGTTTCATAATTTTTTACGAAGCGGTTTATTTATGGCAATGAAATAAAGGAGCAGCGTGCAGTGCTGCCAAACTGACGTTTTGGGCTTCTTTGGGTTTTTTGGCATCTAAGATGATGTCTTTTGGGTTCGAGGCCTTCTGCAATTATGTTCGGGACATCTCAAGCTTTAATTCTAGCCATTTTGGACCTGTTTTGGAGCCCTGAACATCCAGAAACGTGGCTGTGCAGATTTTGGGCGAATTTATCTAGTTAATTTAGGATTATGTTTCCTATTTTATTTCAATTTATTTGGTTTTCTAGTTTTATTCTAAGACCTTTTAGGGTTTTATTTTGTAGTAGTATAAATAAGACTTTTAGCCATTAGGGTTTGAAAAAAAAAAAAAAAAAAGAGGCAACATAGGAGAAACGCACGCATTACTTTAGAGGATTTTTGAAGTTTATTTTCAAGGTGTTTTCTATCCTTGTTTTTAATAATATTTTGTTTATGATTGTTCGTAACTAATTTCCGTTTGCTAGGGCGAAGCCTTGAGCCTTAGCATAAATATGTAGTCTTTATGCAATTGCTTATGATATTATGCATGTTTACTTTGAATTATTAATCACTGTACTTGAACTGTCTCTATGTCTTAATGCTTAGCTACCATTAGGATGTTTAGATAAGTAATTGGATGCAATTCCGTCGGAATATCACTGAAGGATTGAGTATTGCTTCTTGTGGTTTTTAATTGTAATTTCACTTAAGGCGAATATCACGTTCTTAGGGGTTGCATGGTTTTTCAAAGGGTTTTCACAAAACTTAATGAGTCTTGCATGCTTATATTTGATCTGAATATCACAGACGGATTGCATGTTAGATATACATTCTTGCTTGAATATCACGAGGAGAATATGCATAAGGAAAACCTAACCTTCAAAGTTGCATGTGTAATTCATAAGTAATTGGTAAAATTACATAGGATTGTTAGGGTGACGGCGGAACCCTAGGCTTTTAACTTTATTTTCAAAACTATTTTCTTTAGTCAATTTATTTAGTTGGTTTTATTAAATTCGTTTTTATTATTTTAAATTCCAAAATCAATATTTTCCAAATCTTGTTTAAAGTAGTTAATTAAGAATTAGTTTAAATACAAATTATTCATTCAATCCATATGGAAAACGATCTTGCTTGAGCCATTTATACTACAACTACCTTGTTTTCTTGCAAGTATTTCATGTGTTTTTATCCCTACTTTTTGTAGGTGGTAAAAATCCTATCAAGAAATTGGCGCCGTCGCTGGGGATTGTTTTAAATAATTTGTGTTTATCATATTCTTAGTCAATTATTTTTGTATATATCTTTTTATTTATTTGTTGATTTTATTTTTTTATATTTTGTTTCGCAGGTTTTAGTTTGTTGATCTTAAGAGCAATTCCATGATGGAACCACCGGCTGGAGATTTGCCTTTATGGGTTTCTTTAGCATAAAAGGGTTTTTATGGATTTAAACCTACAATGTGTGACCTTTGCTATTTGAAGACCCATGATATTTTGTAGTGCCCTAAAGGAGAGTATTTTCCTGAGTTTGTACAAAAGCATATCAATATGAGAAACAACTCAAAAAGGCATTGGAACAACCCCTATTCAGAATTCTACACTCCAAGTTTAAAGAAGCATCTTTATTTCATGTGGGCACTTAGTCAGCAATGTTTTGAGCAACCTGATGTGCCACAAGAGCTTTCGGTGGAAAGCAAAATCTCTATATTGTTAGAATCATTTGAATTGAAAGAACCAATCAAGGATGTCAGATTCTACCATTAAACTGTGGAAAAAGCTATGATGATCAAGAGGAAATTGGTGCAGAAATGGAAGAGGCCATTCACGTCCAGGGGAGAAAGCAACACATCCTGATCCTATAATCCCACCAGAACAAATTGCTACCCAAGTTTATGTGCCACAATAATTTTTCCCACAAAGTCTGCAAGCATGCACGAGAGCTGATGCGTTGGAGGACAACACACCTGCACAGGCCACCAAACTTGAGGAGCTTCACGAGGAGTCATATAAGAAGGCTGAGATCTATAAGGGAAAGAATAAAGTGCTTAATGGCAGCCCAATCCTTCATCAAAAAATTCAGCCAATTCAAAGGTTATGGGTATTAAATACAAGGTTTAAGTCAGTTCAACGAAGACAACGTAAGCTTCTATGGGAAGGGCCCTATTTGATTACAAAAAGTCATTCACACAAAAGGGTGGCCGAGAAAAGCTCACCCACTGGTTTTAAATGCACAGAACATCAATTCACGTTGTACATACTGCTGATCTACGATGGTGCAAAGGAGTGGCTAATTCTGAGAGAACAAGTAACGTGATCATCAACCTCATTCAAATTCGTCAAGCTAAAGACGTTAACTAAAGCGCTAATTGGGAGGCAACCCAATTTTTCTAACTCTTCTGTTTCTTTTTGTTTATTTTATTTTCTTGCTTTTATTTCAATTACACAAAAAATAAAAAATAAAAAAAATCAGAAAATTGAACACAAAAAAAAAAAAAAAAAAAAAAGCGCAGTTTTTAGTTCTTGTTATTTTTCTTATTTAATTAGGTTTTTGATTTGTGATTACAGGTTGCATTCGGAACTGATTCAGCCTAATCTCAACTACGTGTGGATACATACATTCACCAACTTAAATGGCATGCACAATCAACAGAGGGCACGATTCATCAAGGTTGGATTCAAATTCAGTTATGCACATGCTTTACTTGAGAGATTATATTCATGAACACATGCAAGCAGCAAAGAAAATTACATGAACATTGATGAAATTTCAGATCTAGGGATGCATGACAGTTAATACACAGGAGCAGAATACTTTTACAGATCTATAAATTGGTGATTTCACCATCTCTCTCGAATGTTTCACGGATCCAGGATTCCTGCATAGATAGCAAACATACATGAGTGTTTACAGTTCTTGTACATTACTCACGAACAGGAAAAATCGGAGGAAATTTTTTTTTTACCTTTCAATTTGATTCTGAGAGATGAGAGGCAGTGGTGAAATGGGGTGCAGTTCTGATTTTGGAAAGCTGCGAGAAATGAATTTGGGAGGCCAAGGCTCGTGTTTAGAAATAAAGGAGTGTGATAGGATGCTGCTAAGGTTTGGTTTTAAGTTGCAGAGCATAAAGTGAGGAGACACATGGCAGAAATGGAAGGTTTGCAATAATGGGCTCTGGGCTCGAGGAAAAGAAGTGAGCCATGTGGGCTAGAAGCAAGAAAGTTTATATTATAGCTATTGCTAAGGTTTGGCATATGTGTGGACTTGTACGTGTTGGTCAACGCATCTTCAAAAAGACAGCAGGTCACGAGTTCGACCCCGGAGCCATGCATTTATTTTTTTGTGCTTTATTTCTAAATTCTGCCAGCGCCTCTGTTTCCCAAGAATATGGGTTCGAACCATTCCCGGGTGTGTCCATTTCCTTTTCTTTTCTCTTATTTTCTGTTTTATTTGTTATTCTTATTTTCTGATTTTTCCAGAGTTTTTATTTGTTTTTTTTATTTTTCTTTTCTTAGGTTATTTTCTTCAATTTTGATAGTCATTTTGCGTTTCATAGGATTTAGTTTTTATTTCTTTTCTTCTTCTATTTAGTTTCCACACCTTGAGGACAATGTGTGCTTTAAGTTTGAGGGTGGGAAATGAGAAATTTTAGATTTCTAATTTTTGAGTCAAAGTTTAAAGTTTAAAAATTTTCATTCTTTTTAAGTTAATATCCATAGATTATTTTAAACGTTAGAACAAATGGACCTGGTGAAGGTTAAACCAATAATAGTCTTTTCTATTTATCGTTGCTTAGACACCGATTCATGAGTTATACTTTGAAAATTTGCACATTCACACCAACATGGTTTGTGGGGAGTGAGATTGAAACACTTACTTTTTGTCTAAGTCATTTTTAATTTTTGTTCTACATAAAGTTTAGTATGTGTTATAAAGTAATAATTGTTCCACTCGAGACTTTGCTTAGTAACCGGGCCAGTCTTGCCTGATCAACAATGATTCTCGCGTCAAACGATAGAGTCTTGGCATGAGGCAGGGTGGTTAGTTGGTTTTGTAACCTTTTCAACTCGAGTTAATAAGTCCTTAGGGGTGTTTTACATCTAGTGCCCTAAAACCTTAGTGGTTTGGGAGTCATTGACCTAAAGCTCGCTACATGGGTTGGATCGAAAGCTTAATGGAACTAACATTGCACGACCACTACTGTTACTGAATATGTGAAGTTGGTACATATGGAGTATGAATAAAGAAGATAAGAGGTAAGGGTTTTAATCGAGTCTCCTTAACTATGTTGGTTCACTTTACACCAAAGAAAGTTCTTGAATTCTTTTCTAATTGATTCTAAATGGCTTAGACTCTGTAGTGGGATTAGTTGGAACTGTTGGAAAGATGTTCTGATTTTTAACGTGTTCTATGGATTGCGACTTGAAGATGAAAATTTTATCTTAGTTGAGTTTTAATAAAGTTTCTAGTTTGTTAGTTTTTATTTTTATTTTCTAGTTTTGTTTTGCTTGAGGACAAGCAAAAAGCTAAGTTTGGGGGTATTTGATGAGTTGATATTATACTATATATTTTACCCTATTCTTAATATTAATTTATTTGTTATTTTGGTAGAATTTTGATACTCTGATTTATATTCTTAATGTAGGACATTCGACTTCCTCTAGAGTAAAAAGTAGTCAAATGGATGAATTTTGGAGTGATTCCAATTGGAGGACGTTCCTGTGTTCCTTAGCTTGTTCGTGTCAAACTTTCATAATTTTTTACGAAGCGGTTTATTTATGGCAATGAAATAAAGGAGCAGCGTGCAGTGCCGCCAAACTGACGTTTTGGGCTTCTTTGGGTTTTTTGGCATCTAAGATGATGTCTTTTGGGTTCGAGGCCTTCTGCAATTATGTTCGGGACATCTCAAGCTTTAATTCTAACTATTTTGGGCCTGTTTTGGAGCCCTGAACATCCAAAAACGTGGCTGTGCAGATTTTGGGCGAATTTATCTAGTTAATTTAGGATTATGTTTCCTATTTTATTTCAATTTATTTGGTTTTCTAGTTTTATTCTAAGACATTTTAGGGTTTTATTTTGTAGTAGTATAAATAAGACTTTTAGCCATTAGGGTTTGAAAAAAAAAAGAGAGGCAACATAGGAGAAACGCATGCATTACTTTAGAGGATTTTTGAAGTTTATTTTCAAGGTGTTTTCTATCCTTGTTTTTAATAATATTTTGTTTATGATTGTTCGTAACTAATTTCCGTTTGCTAGGGCGAAGCCTTGAGCCTTAGCATAAGTATGTAGTCTTTATGCAATTGCTTATGATATTATGCATGTTTACTTTGAATTATTAATCACTGTGCTTGAACTGTCTCTATGTCTTAATGCTTATGCAATTCGGTCGGAATATCACCGGAGGATTGAGTATTGCTTCTTGTGGTTTTTAATTGTAATTTCACCTAAGGCGAATATCACGTTCTTAGGGGTTGCATGGTTTTTCAAAGGGTTTTCACAAAACTTAATGAGTCTTGCATGTTCATATTTGATCTGAATGTCACAGACGGATTGCATGTTAGATATACGTTCTTGCTTGATTATCACGAGGAGAATATGCATAAGGAAAACCTAACCTTCAAATTGCATGTGTAATTCATAAGTAATTGGTAAAACTATATAGGATTGTTAGGGTGACGGCGGAACCCTAGGCTTTTAACTTTATTTTCAAAACTATTTTCTTTAGTCAATTTATTTAGTTGTTTTTATTAAATTCGTTTTTATTATTTTAAATTCCAAAATCAATATTTTCCAAATCTTGTTTAAAATAGTTAATTAAGAATTAGTTTAAATACAAATTATTCATTCAATCCCAATGGAAAACGATCTTGCTTGAGCCATTTATACTACAACTATCTTGTTCTCTTGCAAGTATTTCATGTGTTTTTATCCCTACTTTTTGTAGGTGGTAAAAATCCTATCAAGAAATTGGCGCCGTCGTCGGGGATTGTTTTAAATAATTTGTGTTTATCATATTCTTAGTCTTAGGTTGATTTGATGCAAGTTAGAGTAGATGTCATACTTAACTTGGGTTTAGCTTCTTGCAATTTATACCATAACCACCTATTTGTAGATGCCATACAATTAGGGTTTGTGTGATTTTCCAACGATTTCCATAGAGCTTAATGGGTTCTTACTTGTTTAAATCCATCTAGATGCTATAGAGGGTTAACATGTAAGGATACTTCTGATGTAACCAGATGCCATGGCCGTCGAATAATTTAGGGAAAATCGATTATCAATATTGGGGAACTACTTGAGCATAACATATTGAGGGAATTAAGAATTGGTTACGGTGAATTTGGATACCCTAGGTGTAATTTTTCTTATGTTTTTAAATTTATTATTTCATGCATTTTATTTTTAAGCTTTGTGTAATTTTCATTTTAAGTCAAAATGTCATATCTTTTCCGTTAAAGCTGCTTCATTATAATTTGTTTCAATTTAATTAGTAAGATTTTTAGAATCAATTCGATCTTTGTGGAACGATATTCGTGCTTCAAAGCTGTACTATCATCTGATTCGTATACTTGTGAACACTAAAATTCGAGACTTAATGAAGTTAATTTTGGTTATCTAATTTTCGCAACAGCATCACAATCTCAAACAACGCCTTAGAGGTTCTTTTTGTATTCATACTTCAAATCTTCCTTTGATATCAAAGAAAAACAGAGGATTGAAAACATCATACGAATAAAAAAGAACCACAATAAGGCAGTTATGCAGCCAAGTCAAATTCTAGTAAAATACAACCTCAATAGAACACCAATAGACCATGAAGAGGTTGCGACCGGGATTTCGAAATACTCATTTCCGATCTTCAACCACTGTTTCCCAATCATTAGCTGAGACTTCTTATTCTTCAGATGACATCAAAGGGTAGTCTTTTTTTCTTTCAGCTACTCTTTCCGGGAAATTTTTTTCAGATTTCTTTTTATTTGGCCCTTTTCTGGGAAAATTTTCGAGATGGGGTTTTGTGAAACTTGATCAAAGATGTCACCCAACTTTGAAAGAAGAAAACAAAAGAGAGAAGAAAACTCCATAACATTAATAAGGGAATTCAAAGCAATGTTACACATCACACAACCTCAAATATCTAGGAAGCAAATTTACAAGCAAAAGTCCCTTATTGATGGACTTTTGACGATTCTGTATATAAATAAAAGTTCTAGCGTCATAAAACAAGTAACACGCCTTCAAGCCGAGTGCCTTCCGCGACTTAATCTCACTGGCAACCACCATGAGTACTTGTCCATTCTGCTCCACATCCATAGCAGAACTGGTATTGGCACCTGCAAATACAATATACAGTAAACACAACTCCCAAGTAATCTATCTAAAATCATTAAACCTTACATTAACCACAATTAAATAAAGTATTTCAACATCATCAGTCAAAACTAATTAGCTGTTTAACCCATTAAACTTATTCCATCACTAAACACATTCATCATCTAAATCCTCTTAAGTATAAAAGTACTCGTGTGTTAGAATGTGCATCCAACCGACAACTAATTGGCAATTTGTGGAGACGACTAAGATTTTTAAAACTACTAATGCAAGGCTTCCATTTCCGATGTAGAGTACTACCCTATCGACAGGCCTCATCATATGTGGAGTCACTCAAACCAAACATAAGAAAACGTGTCGCCATCAAGTTTAACTCGTGGCTAATCTGCTCTGATACTATTATATCGTGTTAGATAATACTCTCAACAAGATAAACCATAATTGTGATGATAAAGAGAATTATTGATGAAATTTTTATGTCAATTAGAGATAAAATGCCCTAAATAAGCAACAACTGCCTATGCCTAATATACTTTGTGCAGTTAATACCAAATTAAGCAAACTGACCTGCAAGTAATATGCAAACAACCTTGAGTCTTCTCCACATAATATTTGCACCTAGGGCACCGCTTCCACTTCTTCTGCTTTGCAAGTTCCTTAACCATAAGATCCGCCCTCCCTCGTTCGTCCTCGTTAAGCCTCCGATACTCCTCACAATCAACTCCTGGATGCCAAGGGACTTGACATCGTGCACAGAACAGTCTATGGCAAATGGGACACTCAGACACTCTTACAGCTTCCTCACCTTCGTTGTCGATCATCAAAACCGTTGAGCAGTCGCTGAAAGGACAGTAGAGTCTTTGTGCCCGTAAAACCATAGCTTCACAAAGGACATCATTCCACCTTTCTATGACTTCTTTGGGAAGTATTGGCATACAAGCATCAAGTTCCAGCACAGCCCTGCAGTCCAAGCTAGGGCACGAAACTACGTGAATGTTTGCTTGGATTTTGGATGCCACATGCTTGGTTATGCAGTCAGAGCAGAAGGAGTGAGCGCAACCCTCATTTCGAAACATCTCGTCAGCCTCTTTCATTTCAACACAAATCTCACAAAGGATTTGTGTTGATGGTTGTGGTGGGTTGGATTGGATTGCTTGGGTTGCTTGGATTGCTTGGGTTGCTTGGATCGTTGCCGATGATGAAGAGGAAGAGGAACCGCCATTGTGCGTCGATTGGGGGGTGATTGCAGAAGAGTACATTAGAGCCTCTTGGAACTGCAACTCTTGTGCGTACTTGGAATCTGAAACTGGCTCAGACTCGTCATAAGTTTCATCATCAAAGAGTGCGGAAAAGTAGAAATCGTCTACATTCAGATGAAGATCACCAGACGCGGATGCGTTCATTTGTACCATATGATACGCTACAAGTTTACTCTTCATCTCCACTACTATATATATTATATAAAATAAATGCCACTTTTGTTTTTAGGTTACTTTATTAATGGTAACAAAATATCGGGGAAGTTTAGGATGACTTTCGGGGAAGTGGGGTTGCTTTTACAATGAACTTGGCTAAGAAGGTCATCTGATGGAGGGGTTTTTATCTTTCCAGAAGTTTAGTCCTTAGTAGTACTGATCCTTCCTTCCTTGAGAGGTTTCTATCGTTTGGGGCATTGATTTGCTTTGATAGGAATCTCTCTAGTATGTATGTGTGTGTGTGTATTATATAATTATCCAGTTGTATTAGAATAACAAAACCTAATTTTGTTATCTTTTAACTCAAATAATTTCTCTATTTTTTTGCCCTGCAGCGACTAATAAAACTTTTTTTCCTAATAAAAATAACAAAACTGTTACAATCCTATTAGATTAGGAATGTGATTGTGTAAATCCTAACATATCTAGGATATCCTTATGGGATTGTACCACATCTCTTAGACTAAATATTATCCTATTAGAGTTATAATACACCCATGAAAACCTGAATTTTTCATGTATACCATGTCTTAGAACCCGAATGTTCTAACTTCGATGCTTATGGATATTTTATTTCCTACAGCATTATTCACAATCTTGTTCCCTCCATTCAATGGATTGTCGAACCGTCACAAGTTCAATCTGACTGATTATGTTTCTAACAAAAATCACTTTATGTGGGTACAAGACATGAATCTCCACTTGACTATCAAGAAGCTGAGAAACTATTGTAACCAACAATGGCATGGAAGAACTAAATAAGCCTCCGCCATGATCTTCATTCCAAGACTTATGCCCGAAGCATTACAAACGGAATTACCTCCCGAACGAGGATTCCATGGCTCTTTGGCTCACTTCTACGGACCGTTTAATCATGAAAGATATTGCCTGAAGCACACCATTATTACATCCATGAATGAGTACGATTCTAAAGTTTATAAATCCGATCGAATTTTGACTGGAGAATATTTTTCTCGTCCTTCCATGTTTCTAACTCGTTCCTAAAGCAACAGTGTAGAAAGCGGAAGTCTACCAATACTTGGATCTGATTACTACCATAAATGTGAGAAAACGGTATAGACTCAACTTCGACTGGAGTCTACCAAATGGTTATGCCCTGCTTCGGTAGGGATGCACCGAAGGGCATGCTCTGCTTCGGCAGAGATGCATCGAACGGTATTGCTCTGCTTTGGCAAAGGTCTACCAAACAGACCCCTACAGCTTTGGCTAAAGCCTACCAAACCCAAGTCTAGGTCCGTCTCTCTCACAATCCAATTTCGAGTTTGTTTTTACAACATATGGTAAAATCAGGGCCTGCCAAGGTGTGACATTATGCCCGAAGCGTGATCCTTGGCACCTAAGACCTAAAACTTCAAGAATAAGCAATAATATTCCCGAACCTCAACCCTGCAGAATCTCCTTCTGTCTCAATGGAATAGATCATTGGTTATGCACCTGTTCATGCCTCTACCAATGTCGTTGAGGAGTACCATTCTCGTAGTCAATGTGTGAAACTAATTTTGCTCCACCGAACACCGTTGGAAGAGTAGAATTTTGACATGAATGGCCTTGTTGGCCGAATCCCCTCGGTAATTTTGATTTACTTTGTGAACATTTTTCTATGTTCTTGGATTCCAATTTGGTGTTTGTTTTAGTTATGGATCATCTTATCGATATTGTCCTTGAATATGAGTTAATTGAATCATGTTTCTTGTATACATGTGACCAAATTCAATTAAACACGTGGTTGGGTACGAATGTGGGAAAGTAAGTTGTCTGGATGAACACGATACTACACACACTAACTTTATACCTAAATGACATCTCTAGCAACGACTTCAAGTCTATCCAACCTGATTAAGAGCATTGGCACGCTCCTCGTTGTATGAATGTCATGACAAGTGTAACAAACAGAAACAAATAGCATAATTTAAAGTGTCCAATGGTACGCTGACCATACACTCCTACACTCTTGCATGATATGTAAAGCTGAAAAGGGAATGGATATTCTGCATTTTGCATGTCGACTCAGTTTTTTTCTAAATAGGCAGAACAAATAACCAACACAAACTCTTTGTTAAAGCACATAACAAAACAACTACTGAGTAGCTGCAACGGCAAATCAGTCAAAATATGCATAAACATAACAGCACATAAAATAAAAATACCTTTAACAGGAGAGTCAGACCAAGCAGATAGACTCCTGCTAAGAAATCCTGGACGACTTTGTCTACCCTTGACCTGTTTTCCCTTCTGCAGCCAAGGACTCCCACTCCCAGCGTCCAACTGATGACTGCACGGAATGATGGTAAAATGTTTTAATGTGACAAAACCCTTTATCAGTGATCAGGGGACACATCCATTCATCTAACTGAGCTTTCTTGGACTGCTAATGTTTACCTTCCAAATACAAAACCTAGCCAGAAATCTAAACTTATTTCAAGAAAAATATAGCTCCACACAAAAAGTTAAAAATTATTTCGGCTAAAACGCATTCACTTCTGTAATACCAAGAAGTACGCAGGTAAAGAATGTATGACTTACGATTTGAGATGCCATTTCAGAGAAGTAATCAACTTGATGATAATCCAGTAACAAACCAAAGCGCCCATTGCTAAAGGAGTATCGAGAGTGCTCTGAGAAAATGAAAAGAATCAATAACCAAATATTTTGGCAATTACATAAAATTATAAAACTTACTTTAACATAAGATTACTGAATAACCAATTCAGTCGTAAGTGCCTGTGGATCCATAAGACAAATTTAAATTAAAAAAAGGTTTGAAGTAACATTGTCCTAAATGGTGCCAGGCAATAAATGATGTTTCTATGATCTGAAAATTGATCCTCAAAGGGACAAGTAATAGACAAGAAACACAATCTAGGTGTATTGCACTTGGCTATGGAAAGTGACATGCTGTATATGTCTACTGAGTATTGAGTGTCCAATAATCCACTAGCTAAATCTTAGTACACAATGACATGGCCCTATTATCCAAAAATTCCAATGATTCTCCTTTGACACATATTGGCTATAAAAAGTCCCTCAAATAATTTTAGCAAGGTACATAAAGTACCGTTACAAATTTCTACCCCACATGGTTTAATTAAGCAGGCAAACATTTGAACTCAAATATCAAGAATACAGCCAAAAGGAATGCGAGAGAACACCTGCAAGATGGAGGTTGTTCCAATGATACGCATAGACCACTTGACAAATTGTGCTATACCAACATCTACTGTCCCATCTTTTGAGACAACAAACTCCCTCACAATCCAGTACCCTAATGCAGCTCCCGCAGGGATAATTCCCACTAGTAAAAATATAGAGACCTGGCAGAAAAACATGAGAAGCCAAGACAATAAAGTGATCCAAAGAGAAAGTTTCAGCCGCAGACAATTTGTCTATATATTTATGAGAATTTTGCTAATATAAGATTTAGGGAACCAATACTTACTGGGTTATGCATCTCTTCACTTAGCCCAAAACTCAAAAGAATAGAATTTACCATCAGTGAAAACTGAGGAACAAGGAAAGATCCTGCTCCAAGCTGTCAAAGGCATATAAATTGTAAGAATTACTTGTACTGTCAATTACATGAGGTTAATAAGTTACCATGAAGCAACAGTAAACTTCAAGACATCAAGTGTTACCACTGATCCATATATGGTAAGATAGAGGACATTTTTCCTTCCAGTTGGCAACAGCTTCATTCCCTGAAAGATTAAAGACAAATAATGATGCAAAACATTACCTACAAATTTGCAAGCTAAAACTGCAGGTGAAAGATAATGATCACAAAACCCTGTAATTACAATTCGTTTTATAGGAGATCTGAAATTCAAACTACCCAATGAAAAACTAAGAGCATGCAAGTCAAACAAAAATACATCGGAATCACACAAAAAATTACCTGGAAGAGAATGATTATAATGACCAGAAAAACTCCTATAACCAATGAACTGCTATAATAAAAAGGTACCCAATTGCTGACAATTGGTGCCAACAATAGTAAAGTAAATCCCAGTGCAAGACACACAAGGCGCCATCTCTGAAAACCTGTACACACAAAAATAGATAACTATCAGAGCCTGCAAATTGTAGCATAAGCAATTATAGTCAGCCACACTTTTATTTTTATCAGACCTTCTTCAACAGTTATGGTGACAGAGCCAGGTATTTTGCCAATGAACTTGACATCGACATATCTTTCATCATAAGGCGACATGACAGAGCTCCATAACCCTTTCTGAAGATTTTTCCAATCATCCTCTACACACTGACATAATCCAAGCGTATTATTCCTGTAAAAAAATTCATGAGTGAGACAAAACAATCCACTCAAAAAAGGTGTGCGTGTGTGTGAGAGCGCGACTAGAGAAAATGAGTAAGGGAAAGAGAAACAGAGAGAGGGAGGGAGGGGTAGCATATGGTGCACTCATAACTCAACCAATAAAACACAATTATCCCAAAAAACAAAATGATTGTCACAGTAAAAATGAGACATTTCACTCACCTATGAAAACAGACTTGAATTTTGCTATGCAACCTCTCCGGGATTACAAGAGATGTAGACAAGGTCATCTTAAGTGAACTTGCATAACTCCCAAGTTTTAACCTGGATATACCAGAAACTCGTGCCCGTTCACAAAATAAAACATCTTTAGAACCCGGCACAGCTGAGTGCTCAGAAAGAGGTGCTGGGATGACTTCTAGTACTGGGTTTTCAATATCAACACCTGTGATTTCAATATTGGTAAAGGTTAGCTTCAAATATGCAAACAAACCACTAAAGTACACGAAATATTCGAACTCTTCAAAGTTCAAATCCCTAAAATTATAATGGACATACCGTTTAGCTATAGCAGATTAAAAACTCAAAATCAAAGCGACATCGAGCAGTAAGGTGCAACATATGTTATCAGACCAAACCCAAAAGGGTATCACGCTAAACTACAATATTGAAACTAACATTCCACTTTAAAGGCCAAAATGTCGACATTTTTGAAACCCTAACCGGCTAACAACTTGACGTTTCCCTCAAGCAATACAGCAACCGAAATAAACCCTAAAGAGGCATAACGAAACCCTAACCCTCTATCTGCCTTACAAGCAAAGAAACAACAAAAGTGAGACTAAAAAACGTAATAATTTTCACAGCAAATAAATGCAGAGCAAGTCAAAGTGCAAGTTTTTCTCTCTTAAAATGGAAGTAAGTAAACAACCCACATACTCAAACATCAAAATTTCACTGATTTTCCTAAAATTTTCTCGGGAAACAAACAGGCGGCGACGAGCAATACTGAACAAAAATTGACAATATAGAGATAGATAACTTTGAGTTCGGTGGCAAGTGAGAGGGTCGGAAGAGAGAGACAGAAAGCAAAGAGAAGAAGGAGAATGGCGGAGGAGAGAGAAGAGCCCATTGCATCGCACACTCGCTAACACTCGCTACTCTCTCTCTGCGTTCCGAGAAAGCTCTGATCTAAAAAGTGCATCATTTCGGAGTTTTAGCGAAACAACTGTTCATTTTAAAGAAAAATGATACTTTTACATTAAAAATAACTTCTGTTACTATTCACTTACAACACCTTTTTATCATTTTAATTAAAACTTAAAAAAAATTTATTAGTTTTTCA
The DNA here is from genome assembly GCA_024362995.1 of Heteromeles arbutifolia. Lineage (NCBI taxonomy): Eukaryota > Viridiplantae > Streptophyta > Magnoliopsida > Rosales > Rosaceae > Heteromeles > Heteromeles arbutifolia. Next base: position 26,012,864 of record JANCRC010000012.1, read on the forward strand.
TCATTTTTTCTATTTCTAATTCCAAATGTTGAAGAAAGATTTCTTATGGAGGGAGGAAAAGCTTCATGTTTTGGGCCTTGAAGAAAAGGGCTTCGATTTTGGCTGCCCCAAAGGCACGGTGACCATTGAGTTTTTCTTATCCTTCGTCTCATAAGCACTCATAGAAAACATGCTAGATTCACTTAAGAAATTGCATATAGGAGTAAACTTCACAAAATTGAAACTCAGTATGGAACAAGACTCATATTCTAAGGAAAAATGTGAGTAAATGTAATTAGTCAAAACTTAACATCTTCAGGACGGAAGTAGGACGCACACAAGGGTATGGCCAACTCAGAATGGGTGCCTTGTCAAAATCTTGTCAAGCAAAAAAACCCAATGGGGCAAATGATCCTGATCGTGGGAAAAAGAGTACATCTTCAGGATACTTTTCCTAAGTTTGACAAAATGGTAAAATACTGCTGGGGTTCAAACTTCAGGCGACTCAGCTAACGACCCAAGTATGGAGGACAGAGACAATGCAAAACTAGCGTTTTTTGGTCCTAGGGTTTTGGAACAAGAGTGGCTCGTCTTTAGCGGCTCGCAACCGTGGCTCGACGATGCAGCTTAAACGGCTTCAAGTTGTGGCTTAGCGCATGTCGAGGTGCAGAAACTATAATTATGTTATTTTTTTTCTTTTCTTGCACAATTATCACTTTACCACAATATATAAGAATGAAAAACATAATTTAAGCAGAATAGTATAATTTGAAACGTGTAAAGTTGGGTTTATGCATCATTGTGAAGATTTCATGCAATCAAAATCGAAAAAAATAAAAAATTGAAATCATTGGGTTTATTTTTTTCTTATTATTCCTTCTAACAATTGGATCATCTGTGGAATTAGGAATTGCATCTCAGGTACACCAACTTGCGGTTTTTTTATGTGTTTTGTGATGCTATAAATGGTCCATTAACAATTGATTTCTTTCTCATTTTAAGAGTATCTACTTATATTCATGCATTATTTTGAACAGATAAATAGACTTCCACCAGGGGTGGTGAAATAGTTCACAGATCCAAATGCCGTTGACCCACCAGATATGGAGTTGCTATTCCCATATGTAGATTCGGCTTTGCCTGTAGCATGTGGTGTTTTGGGCTTTTTACTGTTCCATGTTAGTGAGATGTCTTACTGTTTGTTGGGTTTGGTTCAAATTTAAAATGTATATTTCTTTCTATATATTGGCTGTCACACTGTGCTCTTTCTTGTCCACCAAGTAGAATCTTTAAGCCTATGCCAATGAAAGAGAGAGCTGATTTATTGTGATGTTTCTTTACATTGTTATGTATAATACTAGATTTGATTGTGAATAAAATGAGCATGCTTATTGTTCAAGTTCACTTACCCGGACGATGTACATTGAAGAATAAGTAGATACTCAGTTCTGTCAATTTCAAGAGAGGGCATGCTAGTGAATAAAATGAATGATAAGTAAATACTCAATTGTGTCAATTTTAAGTGAAAAAAATCTGATGACTTGCGTATGCTTTGTGTGAAAAATGAAAATTATGTCATTTTCTTTTAAAAAATTTCTGTCAATTTAGACCTTCTCCAAATGATTTTTTGAGTTTTGACGAATTAGTCAATATTTTGTAAATTGTGATTTCCTATTTGAATTTTACTTTTGTTCTTATTTGAATATGATTATGATGGAGTTAATTGTATGCAGGAAGTTGGGCATTTTGTGGCTGCTTTCCCAAAGAAAGTGAAACTTAGCATTCCTTTCTTTATTCCTAATATTACTCTTGGCAGCTTCGGTGGAATCACTCAGGTACCTCTAATAATCCAAGTATAGCAATCCGAAACATGTCCGTTTAAGAGACTTGTCTCTGTTGTTTAGTATACAATCTGAGTAGGAGCAGGTCATTCCCGAATGGATAATGTAAATTTGATCTTTGTAATGAACTTCTTCCCCCTGCCACTCCCCATCCCAGACACGAGTTACACATTTTATTTAAGACACTGTTGGCTTATTCTGTTCCGACTTCTGAGTCATGAGTTTCTGACTTTTCCATTTCTCCCGTATCGTAAGTTTGAATAGTTTAGCACTTTTATATTTATGTGATAGTTGTAGCTATAGGTATGTTGTATTTGATGCAGTAGTTTGACCTAGATTTTTGACTACCTTTGCTCGAACTAGGTCATCTGTGCGCCTAGACCTCCTTATCTCCCTTGTTTGTACTTAAAGGTGATTCAGATAATTTCTTCTCATCGTTCACTGGTTTTGTAGTTTAAATCCATTCTTCCTGATCGGAGCACAAAAGTCGACATATCACTGGCGGGCCCTTTTTCTGGTGCTGCACTGTCATTGTCAGTGTTTGCTGTAGGTCTGCCGCTCTCGTCTAATCCCAACGCTACGGGAGAGTTGGTGCAGGTTCCTAGCATGCTGTTTCAAGGTTCTTTGCTTCTTGGACTCATCAGTAGAGCCACTCTTGGTTATGCGTATGTCCTTCCCATTCCTCTGTACCACTATTTAACTGATTCTTCTTTGTATGTGAGCTACGAGACATCTATGCAATCCTTTTTCATTTAATGCAGCAGAAGTTTCAGATCATTCCACTTCATATATTCTTAGTTGACATGATACCATCCTGAACATGCAGATCAATGCATGCTGCGACAGTTCCAATTCATCCTCTTATGATTGCAGGCTGGTAACGTACTATTTCTTGACAACCTTAATAATTTCATTGCAATGCGTAACATGCTCGTGACTCAAGTTTAACATTGCAGGTGTGGGTTGACAACAACAGCTTTTAATATGCTTCCAGTGGGCTGTCTTGATGGTGGAAGAGCTGTGCAGGTTAATTTACAAATCTGTGCACTGAATTTCTCTTTCCATTTTCTTTATTATGATGATTTCATGAAATCTTTATTAATTTGTTTTAGTTGTTTTTTTTCTCCTTGAAGTAGCCTAAGGTATACAGTTTACAGTGATGATAGCCGTATTCTAATGTGGCTTATGGTATATCTCTCTTATTGCAGGGCGCCTTTGGAAAAAATGCTCTAATTGCCTTTGGCTTGACGACATACACGATGCTTGGATTGGGAGTGGTATGTCTTAACTTTTACGGCCTAAACATAACATGCCAATGCTTGCTTCAAACTTTAAATTCTTGGATTGAGAAGAGTATGCTAACTTTTACAACTTAAACAAAACATGCTAATGTTTGGCAAAACCGTAAAAGCATTAATAGCAGTTTTTCCTCCCTTTCAGCTTGGCGGACGTCTCTCACTTCCATGGGGACTCTACGTGTTCATATGCCAGGTTTGCATATAAGAATTTATATACTGCGGTTTCATGCTTCAACAATCCTCTATCTGCTACCGAGAAAGAAAAAACACTCCGTCTCATTGACATTGTTTTGTTTATATGTTCAGAGGATTCCGGAGAAACCGTGCCTAAATGATGTAACTGAGGTTGGAACGTGGACGATAATAGTTGTTACTGTGGCCGTTTTCCTTGTTGTACTCACACTTCTTCCGGTATGGGATGAGCTTGCCGAGGAGCTAGGTATAGGTCTTGTAACCACATTTTGATGCATCATACGCGAGAGCCTTTTTTTTTTTTTTTTTTTTTTTTTTTTGTTCTGAGTAATTTCGATAGTAATCCATTAGCCATAAAATTTGTGAATTCAATACACATTCAATCTAATAAGATTCCATTTTTCGTACTCCATTTTCATATATCTGAAAACAATAAAGATGGTGGGAGCATGCATACATGCCCAAGGTTCTAAAAGTCGTTAGGCGCTAGTCGGGCAGCGGACTGGGGTCTAGCGCCTAGGCGAACTAGGCAGATTAGGCGGATTTAAGTAAATCAATCATATTTCGTGTAAATAAATGTCTGCTTATACTTGAAATATATATAATTTTGTCATAAACTACAAAATAGAATGCATATATATTATAAAGTATTGGAACATAATGAAAACATGTGAAATAAAGATATAATGTGTGTTCATTTAAGTATGCAACAAGTCTCTTACAATTTATTAAAATAAAAAAAAATGCAAAATGAAAGTTATCTATTTTCTGTCTAAGTGAGTTGCGACCTAGGCGAGTGTTTAGGCGGGTCTCGGCGGTCTAGGCGGGAGCCTAGGCGGTCTAGGCGGGTACCTAGGCGGTCTAGGCGGTGCTTCAGTAGGTCTAGGCGCCCTTAGCATTAATCGGGACGATGGTCAACCGCCTAGAGGCGGGGATTTTTAGAACAGTGTCCGATTGGGCAGGCGTGTATTACAAGCTCGTAGAGGTAAGCACCTTTGCCAGGCTCGCGTAAGACACGGGGCAAATACCATGCAAGAACCATTAGCATCAAGTCTAGGCCTAGTCACAAGTTGCACTAACCACCCTAGTTAACACGTTATTCGAATTAAACAGCTAATTGACTTGATGATCGAAATAATGTTCACACAACCAGCAATGAGCACGCACTACGTATAACTCTACCAGGAGCGCTAATGATTGTGCTAAAACAATATACCCCAAAGGTTTTCACATTCAAACTTTTGAGGGTTGCCTCTTAGTATTACGGTTTAATTATATTTTTCTTCACTTGTAAGTGAGACATCTTAGTATTGCAGAGTCGTTGATAGCGAATTAGAAATCAATTTATTTCCGTCACTATTGTGCTTCAAAATTGAACAAATTATTCTGTCATCTTAAGGCGACAATTATTATTCACAACACAAGAACAATTAGACTCGACCTCATTAAATGTATGCGATTCACCATAATTCACGTTATGTAGTTTTATGTGTCGTGTCCAAAATTTTCTTTCTCGTATTCAAAATGTCCCAGACTTGCTGTATCCCTAAATTAAAATTTCTCAAAGGTTCTTTCGCTGCAGCTCACTGAAAGCGGGCGCCTCAAGGATGCAGAAAACTCAGCCCCCAACCCCGCCATCCAAACGCAACCACTCCCCTTCCCTCCTCTTTCAGTGCTCAGATCTAATCCTCCCATGGCTGACCCCACATGAACTCGCCACCGTCTCTCTCACCTGCACCGCCCTCCGCGCAATCTCCACCTCCATCACTCTCCGCCGCGCCTCCGACGCCTCCCGATCCCTGGAACCCGATCCGATCCCGTTCCACAACTCCGTCGATCGACACCCGTACGCGTTCTTCTTCTACACACCATCTCAAATCCCTCCTTCCTCTTCCCGATTTCCACTCCGCCAATCCTGGGGCTCCGGCTGCTCCGCGCGGGGACCGAAGTGGGCGGGTGATGTCGGTGTCGAAACGGTGCGTTTGGTGGATGAGTCGGGTGAGGCCGCGGCTGGGTGTGATTGCAAGACGTGTGGGGAGGAGGGAGGTGGATGTCCGTGTTCGGAGTTTGGTGGGTTTGACGGCGTGGTTTCGGAGTGTGGGTTGGGTTGTGGTTGTGGATTGGATTGTGGGAATCGGGTGAGTCAGAGAGGGATTGAGGTGAGGTTGAAGATTGTGAGGGATAGGAGAAAAGGGTGGAGCTTGTATGCTGATCAGTTCATGCCAAAGGGTCGGTTTGTCTGTGAATATGCAGGTATTTTTATAACAACCCACATTTTAGAATTCTCTTTTCGTTTGATACTAGCACTAGCAGTATTCTACTTTAAACTAATTTAAACTCCGTGGAGTGGGATTTGAATATCTCAATGGCAATTTATGTTACGTTTAGTATGTGGCCGGTGTCCTGATGGTGTATGATTGGTGTTTCTGTTGATTTTGAATTGATTGATTGTGACTGGGAAGTAGGAGATGAAGAAATAATGTTAATGTTTTGATTTTTGTGACATGAAATTCGAGATTAGGAAGAATGTGCTTGAATTGGGTTGGGAAGTTTTGAATTTGGTGCTCTTAGCATTTTCTTGGATATATAGTTATGCAGTGTCATAACATCAAATGAATCAAAATCAGAGACCTTATGAATGAATCCTCCAACCTGCACGAGAAGTAAGAGTAATAGTTCGGATGTTCTTTTTTGGGTGGAAATGTTAATGAGGTAGAGAAGATTTGAGATAAAAGATGTTCTTTATAGTGGGACGACTATTGTTTCATTGCTCAATGGCATTGGTGTGTAGGTTGGACTGAAATATGGTTTATGGTATCAAAACTTTTTTAGAGGTAGACGAGAACATATGATATGTCCGATATTTGGAGCTTGAATTAGAGTAGGGACCAGGACCCTTTAGATTTGAAATCATGTAGTTGGATCATCATACATATAGGTACAGCTTTAAGGAAAGTGAACATGATGGGAGTGAATTAAAGTTTACAAAACAAGTTTGAGGAGTGAAGTAGGGTACTTTTGGGGATGTGGGGAAAGGAAAAAGAAAAGTGCAAGAGTGAATTAAGAAGGAAGGCCTTCCTTTTTATTTCTTGCCTGCTCCTTCAGCTGAGGTGTTGGGGACAATGGACTGCTATAACTTTTGACCATATGGCGGTAATTGTTGTTCATGAATGGCTTTCAGCTGCTGCTGCTCAATCTTCTCCTCTAATATTATAGTTCTTGCCAAAACTCCTATATTAGAATCTGCTTGCATCATAATTGTTTAGGGCATTCCCAATTTCCCATGCTTGTTCCCTGAAATGTTGTGATACGGTTCTGTCTATTAGGTTGATTAACATTTTTCTGCAAATAATTTCTTGAATTTTTATATGTGTGTATCCTGCATGAAGGACTAGATACGTTCCAACACTTTAGATATTGATATTTTTTTTCTTTTCTGGTGAGAAAGGTGAACTCTTGACAACAAAAGAAGCAAGACTGCGGCAACAAGTATATGATGAGTTTGCTTCAGGTGGTAATTTTTTTCCTGCTCTTTTGGTTGTGAGGGAGCATCTTCCATCCAGAAAGGCGTGTTTAAGATACAATATCGATGCAACAAGAGTTGGAAATGTAGCAAGGTTCATCAACCATTCATGTGACGGTGGTAACTTATCCACAACACTGATCAGAAGTTCAGGTGCTTTGCTCCCACGCCTTTGCTTTTTTGCTTCAAAAGACATACAAGAAGACGAGGATCTTACTTTTAGCTATGGTGAAGTTATGCTAAGGTCTGAGGGTTTAAAGTGCTTTTGTGGAAGCTCTTGTTGTCTTGGAATGTTGCCGGCAGAGCAAACTTAGTCGCAGTTTTTGGCTCTATAGTAAGTAATCTGGCAAAGCAACAAATTTTGGTTCAAAACGGAGGAATGTTACGAATTGTTCAGTTGTGCTACTGTAATATATAATGGATGTATTGGAATTCAATGATTTGCGCAATTGGCCTTTAACTATTGTGCATCTGGAGTTGGTTTGTTATGTTAGAATATATTAGAATAGGAATGTGAATATTGTAATTGATTGTATCTAGGATTTCTTTCCTTAATATGATTTCTTTCCTTAATATATTTTCTAGATTAATTGTGATTAGGGTTCTATATACATTTTCTCCTAGTGAGAACAATAATACTGAAGTGTTCACAAATTCTAATTTGGTATCAGAGCTTATTTTGTGGTTCTAATAGTGATAAGAATTTTTGGCCCGCCTTTCCCGCCACTGAGGCTCCCGAAGTCCAAGAACCCTATCGACCTCCTCTGAATTTCTTTTGACCATGGCTGACGAGAAGAAGCCCGTTGAAATGAAACCCGACGCTGCTGCACTGGCAGCTTGAAAACCGTCCTCACCAAACATGTGATCATTGTGGACAACCTGGCCTTTCCAACCATATCTCGTTGCTATGAGATTGTGGGTTATCCAGGATGGTGGGATCATAGCAAGGATCCCAGAAAATGAAGTTCAAGTCGTCAACCAACTGAAGCTGCTGGTGCTGTTGAGGGACCTCCGAATAATGTCGATTAAGCCTCTGTTTCAGAAGCCATAACATGTAATATTGGTAAGACATCTCTGAATTTTGCACTTGTTTCAAATAATACATGGATAATTGATTATGGTTCTACATATCATATGACTTTCGATTTTATACAGGCCCACAAGTTGACCTTCTAATCCTTCGTCAAATTGATGACTTGGCAGCCATGAAACTTGTTTATGGGTTGATGCGGAAGCAATATTTGCACCACATGTTATCATGAAGCTTGGACTCCTCCCAAAATGGAAAATAGTTGGACAATTTCAATTTGGTCATAATGATCCAAGGGGGGTTTCTACGCAAACCACAAATGAGTTCAACATTTACTATGTCATCAATCTAATGGAGATTCAGATGGTCAGATATGGACAAACATAAATTCATATGACTTCAAAATCTCATAATGCAATGTGAGAAAATAAAATGCCGTGACCATTTAAAATGAGCACAAATATGGAGAGTGTGAAATGTAATTTGCCCAAGATTTTTACCCATGCACACGTATTAGCGATTGGTGAAAAATGAGTAGTTTAATGACAACAAATGATGTATATAGATGATAGCAAGCAAATTTCGAAGAGTTCAATGATAAATATAGAAAGTTGTGTAGAGGGAGAAATAAGGAAAAAAGGCAGAAAATTCTAAATCAATATCGATCATTGGCGAACAAGAGTGGAACTCGACTCTCTTCCTCATCATCTTCATTACTTGGGATGGCCTCGAAATCTGAAGAGGCTCCATGAAGCTCTGCGAAGACGGCGCCGCCTCAATGTCGAAATTCGAGGGGAAGCTGCTCATGTTGATAAATATTGGAAATATAAATCAGTGTCAATCAAGTGCAAAGTCAACCCTTAATTCCAGGAGGTTACAACCCCTAGAAACCATTGTGTTTGATCTGTTGTATCCTTCATGTAACCCCAGCCTGTTGTAATCTTCCTTATTTTGAGGAAGAGTGTTCCTTTGTTTATTCAGCCTTAATTCTCGGGCCAAAGGTGGCGTGTGTGCCATTCCTTTCCCTTGATGTTATATGTATCAGTTTCCTTTGTAATTACACACAAGAAATATACAACAAATTTAAGTATCAAATTCCACATGGTATCAGAGCAGTGTCCTTGTTAAGGCCTGTCTCTGTATATATGTTCTTCTGATATTCTCAGCCAACAAAAATGGCAAAAGATAATTCAATAAATCAAGAGGCAGAAAGCTCACTTGCTTCTCCTACAACAAGTTTTTCAGAGGTTGATATCAACCCAAATCAACGGCTTAGTTCAGTCTTGTTGAACAAGTTTAATTATCTTCCGTGGTCATGAGCAGTCACTTTGGCTCTTGGTGGAATGGCTAAGCTCGGTTACATCAATGGAGTCATTCAAGCTCCTGAGATCACGTCTGCAACTTATGAAGCTTGGTTATGCAACGACCAATTGGTCATGTCATGGTTGCTAAACTCGATGGAGATGAAGATTGCAGAAATCTTCAGTTACTCAGATTCTTCGCAACATTTGTGGAAGCAAGTAAAAGAGATGTACAGGAATCAAAACAATTTAGCCTGAATCTTCCAACTCAAAAGAGATGTTGCAAGTCACCAACAGGAGGCCAAATCATTTGTGCAACACCTTGGTGATCTCACCACAATGTGGAATGAACTTGACGTCTATCATCCTCATACCACAGACACTGTTGTGTTAGTAAAACGAGCTGAGGAAGATAAAATCTTCCGGCTGCTTGCTAGCTTGAGCCCAGACTATGAAGATCTTAGAAGTCACATCTTGATGAATCCAGAACTTCCTTCTTTTTCCAGCGTGTGTGCCACAATCTAACGTGAAGAGGTTAGGAGACGAGTCATGAACTTGGACACAAAAGCATCCATGCAGGAGTCTCTAGCCTTTGCTTCGAGTCACAGGCCAGTTGAGGCCAAAAGTTACAAAGGAAAACGTCCGAATTTGAAATGTGAACACTGTGTTACCATTAGGCTTCTGGGAATAGGACATACCAATGATAGATGTTGGGTCCTTCATCCTGAGTCGAAACCTAAATTCAACAAGGGATTTTTCAAGGCCTCTCAAAGCTCACCTTACAGAGCCAATCATGCTGCAAATGCTGCCTCCATTTCCACTGATAATGTGTTAGAGTTTACTTCCAATCTAACCATGTTGTTGAACGAATTTGCAGCATATCTTTCAAGGAAAAAGGAGAATGGTGAAAGTGAAAAAGCTTCAAGAGGAGGAACCGAGAAACACACTGCGCTCCTTGGTAAATTTGCTGGTTTTCTAGCTGAGCGTGTCCTACATGAAGACTCTTCAGGTATTCTCAGTGCCTTCACAGCTGCTCTAAGTACTAGTCTTGTGCATGATTGTTGGATTATAGACTCGGGTGCCACCGATCGCATGACAAATCAAATTGAAAACTTGAGTGAGTTTAAAAACATGTCATCCAAGGTGTCTGTGGCTAATGGGAAATGGGTATCTGTACTAGGTAGTGGGAAAGTTCATTTAAGCTCCAACAAAGTTGAGTCCACTGCACTTTTTGTACCCTCATTCCCATTTCAACTTATGTCAGTAAGAAAAATCACCAAAATCCTAAATTGTCGTGCAATTTTCTCACCTCAAAATGTGATATTTCAAGACATAGCCACCAAGAAGACGATTGGTGAAGGTTTTTTTTTCTAAATGACCTCTACTACGTGTCAAAGGATTCTTCAACATCAAGGGGGTTACAAGTTAGTTCAAGCCATCCTCAAGACCCTCAATTGTGGCATCAACGTTTAGCACACCTATCCGAGCCTATTTTGTCTAAGTTATTCCCTAACTTGTGTCAAACACATATCAAGTGTGATACTTGTCATTTTTCAAAATTTGCTAGGTTGCCTTTTAGCTCTTCCTTGTCTAGAGCTAGTAAGCCTTTTGAAATTGTACACTCAGATGTTTGGGGTCCTATTCTCGAATCCTTTGATGGCTATAAATATTTTGTGACGTTTGTTGATGATTTCACTAGAACCACTTGGCTATATTTATTGAAGTTTAAAAGTGAGGTTGCTAATGTTTCAAGATTTTCACAAATTTGTCATCACTCAATTTATTCAAAAATTCAAATACTAAGATCGGATAACGGCACCGAATACATGTCTAGCACCATGACTCAATACTTGAGCACTTATGGCATTCTTCACCAAACTAGTTGTGTTGGCACACCTCAACAAAATGGGGTGGCCGAGAGAAAAAATAAAGATCTTCTCGAGAAAACTCGTGCACTCATGATTCATATGAACATTTCCAAATGTTTTTGGTCTCAATGTGTTCTCCCTGCAGCTTATCTTATTAATCGACTTCCTAGTCGAGTTTTGGAGTTCAAATCTCCTTATGAAATTCTCAAGGGATGTTCTATTGATCTATCACATTTAAGGGTATTTGAGTGTATTTGTTTTGTTCACATACAAACTCTTCACCGTGATAAGTTGGACCCTAGGGTTGTTAAATGTATTTTTATGGGTTATTCTTCAACCCAAAGAGGTTACAAGTGTTTTAATCCTATTACTAACAAAGTTGTTATGTCAAGAGATGTCATGTTTAAAGAGGACTCTCCTTACTTCACAAAGGATAAAAGTTCATGTTAGGGGGAGTTATTGCTTGATATTTTTCCGCTGCCAACTCCTAGCTCTGAAGAATATGATGCCACCAAGTCTGATTCTGACTCACAGCCCACTATACATTCAATAGCACCGGCATGTCCTTCGACTGAGTTACTGCCTGAGTTTAGTGACTTACCTCACTTCTCTGATCAAAATCATGACTCTTATGAGTCACACGAAGTTGCTGGAGTCCCAACATTATAGCCTTACATTCGACGAAATCCTTCACGTACTCGACAACCTCCTGCCAAATTTATTGACTATGTGACCTTTGCTACGCGTCATCCAATCTCCTAACATATCATAAATGCTCACCATCTCATGTTGCTTTCCTTGGTGATATCTCTATGCACCATGAGCCTACAAATTTTCAAGAAGCAAACATGAACCAAGAATGGCGATAAGCCATGGTAGAAGAGTTAAAAGTACTACATGAAAATCATACTTGGAGCATTGTCAACCTTCCCCAAGGTAAGAAAGCAGTTGGATGTTGTTGGATCTACAAAGATAAGTTCAATTCAGATGGGTCATTCGAGAGACATAAAGCAAGATTAGTGGCTCGTGGCTTCACCCAAACGTTTAGGGTGGACTACAAAGAAATGTTTGCTCCAGTGGCCAAGATAAACATTGTGTGAGTTCTTCTCTCTGTGGCAGTTAATTGTGGATGGTCTCTATTTCAAATGGATGTTAAAAATGTGTTTCTACATGGAGAACTTGAAGAGAAGGTCTACATGCAATTGCTTCCAGGCCATCTTCAAGCCTCCACTGAAGGGGTTGTTTGCAAACTGCACAAGGCGATATATGGTTTAAAACAGTCCCCACGTGCTTGGTATTCAAAACTAAGTTCGGTGTTGGAGAAAGTGGGATTCACAAGCAGCAATGCCAACTCTTCACTATTTGTTCACATTTGGTCAGCTGGAATATTGGTCGTCTTGATTTATGTTGACGATCTAATTATCACAGGTGATAATATGGATGAGATTACTTCTGTAAAAAGGGCTCTTCATAAACAGTTTGCCATCAAGGATCTTGGTAAGTTGAAATATTTCCTTGGTATCGAGATGGCTACCTCGTCCAAGGGTTTGTTCTTAAATCAACGGAAGTATGTGATGGATCTTCTCCATGACTCAGAGATGCTTGACTGTAAACCAGCCCTTACTCCCTTGGATTGCAAGTAATGTTAGCTATTATCAGAGGTTAGTGGGCAAGTTAATTTATCTCACCATTACTCGTCCTGACATCACCCATGCAATGAGTTTAGTGAGGAAATTTATGCATTCTGCTACTGTCAAACACCTTAATGTTATCAAGCGCATATTATGATATCTTAAGGGTTCAATTGGATGTGGTATCCTTATGAAGAAAAATGGTTCCACAAATATTCAAGCCTACACCAACGCTGATTGGGTAAGAAATGCCTTGGATCGCAAATCAACCACAGGTTATTGTACGTTTGTAGGAGGAAACCTCGTCACTTAAAAGAGCAAAAAACAGTCAGTCATCACTCGCTCGAGTGCCAAGGCTAAATACAGAGCCATGGCATCAACTGCATGTGAAATCATATGGCTAAAAGGTCTCCTTGGTGATTTGGGAATCTCTAACAGCACACCGATGTATCTCATGTGCGACAATCAAGCAGCAATACATATTGCTTCCAACCCCGTCTTCCATGAACGCACTAAACACATCGAGGTAGACTGTCATTATGTTCAAGCTCAAGTCCAGTCTAAGCTTATTCAGACCGTTTTTACACAAAGCCATGATCAACTAGCGGATCTTTTTGCCAAGGCATTGGGCACTGCTCAGTTTCAACGTTTATTGTGCAAGCTTGGATCAATCAATCCCCTTGATCCAGCTTGAGAGGGAGTATTGGAAATATAAATCAATGTCAATCAAGTGCAAAGTCAACCCTCAATTCTAGGAGGTTACGACCCCTAGAAACCATTGTGTTTGATCTGTTGTATCTTTCATGTAACCCCAGCCTGCTGTAATCTTCCTTATTTTGAGGAAGAGTGTTCCTTTGTTTATTCAGCCTTAATTCTCAGGCCAAAGGTGGCGTGTGTGCCATTCCTTTCCCTTGCTGTTATATGTATCAGTTTCCCTTGTAATTACACACAAGAAATATACAACAAATTTAAGTATCAAATTCCACAATACGTTTAGTGAAGGCGGATAAGTTGTTGGAGTAAGCAGCCTGCATCATTAGTGCCATGTTCTACTACTGCTGCTGCTGCGAGGTGATTTGGAGAGCGTTTGCAAATGCAAACCTGTTGTTTATCAGCTGAGTTTGCACCATTGCTAGCTCGACTTGCAAAGATGCAACCTGCACGATATTCATGCCACAACAGTTAAACTATATCAGATCAGTTAGCCATACTTACGTTTCAATGAGTATATATATGTTTATGTTTTGACTAGTTTACTGGTAATTTGTATCTTAACTGAAGCCTTTCGATTATGACAACTCATGTCATCTTCATGAACGTTAAAGTATATTAGGGTTTGTTTGGTATCCTATTTGAATTTTTTTATCATTTCTCAAAATATTTCTTAAGAACATTTCTTGAAAACAATTTTCTTTAAGACTCAAAAACTTGATTGGTTTGCGATTTACAATTTTTAAATCCTACGACTTAAATTAGACAAAGAGATCTAAAAAGAGGTGGTCACCGGAGAAGGAGAGAGAGAGAGGAGAGAGGAGGAAAGAAAGAAAAAGATGATTGAAGAAAGGAGAAAGAAGAGAGATGATCGAACGAGATAGAGAGGAAGATGAGTGAGAGAAAAAATCGAGAGAATGAAGAGAGCGGATTGGAGGAAAGACGAAAAAGGTAATAAAAAAGAGAGGAGAGAGAAAGAAGAGAAGAGAACAGAAGAGAAGAGAGAGAGAGAGAGAGAGAGAGAGAGATTTGGAGTGAGAGAGGAGGAAGGAGAGAAAAGAAAGGAGTGAGTTTAAGTTTAAAAACTTTAAAAACTCATTTTTTATGTTTTTAGAGAATATATTACATTTTTTAGTTAGTCTTGAGTTCGGTTTTTGAAAATAGTCATACCAAACAAGTTTTTAAGATCTAAAACTTGAAAATTGTTTTTGAGTTTAAAAAGTTGGATGCAAGTAGAGTACCAAACAGACCCTTAGTTTTTTTTATTTTTTATTTTATCAATATGTGATCATTCATATGAAAAATCTCGAGTGCAAGAATAAATACAATTGATTGACTATATATAATATTTTAATGTCATTAAAAGATGTACAAAAGGTGGTAGACCCTAAATGTTAAACACTTTTGCCTACGAACTGCAAAATTCGTCGGATAAAACACCTTTACCCGACTAATTAAATATGGTCCATCGAGCAAAATTTCGTAGGGCAAGGCTAAATTTCTGGCCGTGCGTGTAGAGAGAAAGGATGAATAAACATTGTTAACTTATAATTTAATGAAACCTGTTGTTGCAAAGCAAGTATGGTGGAGACACAACCATAAACGGGGTCGGAGAGCCTAGCTTGAGCCTCGTAGGAAATGGTAACGACAGCATCATGCCGGCGGTTCAAGGAATGTGAAACAAAAGCTTCGAGATCACGTTACTCGCCCCAAACACCTTGTGCACCGCCGTAAAGCGTGCAGCTCCTATGTCTGAACCGAAATGGGGTGCGAAAATGCGCACCCGCTTACACACTTCCTCAAAAACTTGCACGCCCCACCTGGAGCTGCTGCACCACCACCACCACCACCACCACCAGAACCTACTACATTACTACTTGCATTACTATTTATTGTTGTCGTTCCCATTGCTGCCTCCATAGAAGCACGCTTGCCTCCCCCTCCACTGGATGTGCCCTTCCTTCGGATTTCATGACGTGCCATGGTCTCGTTGTACTGGCTGATCAGCCATCAAGCAATGGGAATTATGTTGGAAGGACTGGCTAGTTTACAAGTTGGGCTATATAGGAAGGTATAAATTAAGGGTAATTTAATTAATTAGAGAGGGAGCAAAAGAGAAGGGTGGCGAGTTGGGTGCTTATGAGGAAACTGCCGGAGCTAGCAGTGCACGTTTGTCTCGTGAAATAGTTGGGAAGCTGAATGTGCTAAGCCTTTCTTTTAATTTCTTTCTTAGAGAGAGAGAGAGAGAGAGAGAGAGAGAGAGAGAGAGAGAGAGAGAGAGAGAGAGAGACGTTATGGTTGGTGAAGTTGATGAATATTGAGTGAGTGAGGGAAATGAGAGTATGGTAGCTGCATGGTGTGTGTGAGGTGCACGTGTAAAGGCCAACGGAGTAATTTTATGGTATACTCAATATACGGTTATGTGACATTACTATATATTTTACTCAATGTAGCATGTGAATTTGTTTTTTTTTTTATTAATATAGTCTTAGTACACGGTAATGTGACATTACTATATATTTTACTCAATGTAGCACGTGAATTTGTTTTTTTTTATTAATATAGTCTTAGTGGAACATATATATCGATGATGTCACCTTTATTATAAATTTATAACACGTAAAATGATATATCATATGCAAATGACGCTTTATTGTAGTGACATAAAACAATCATATTTATGCGCCTTGGTGCAAGTTCGATCTCTACTTATTTCCATTTCTTTTCACAACTAATTATTTAACTCACTAACGTTGTCGCTCTATTGTTAAAAAAAAATGATATACCGTGTAGTATGTGTTTAAGCACTCGTAAAAAATTCTTGTTAAAGAGGGGGTTGGGGTTTTATAATTAATTAATTAGTTTTAATTAAATTAATTTATGAGAAGTAGTTTTATTAATTTATCTTTATATATAAAGCCAACAACCCTTTTTGGGGTCACAAGCTTCATAAAAAAATTTTGAACAAAAATGCCTCAAAACAAAAAATTTCAAAAGCAATCCAAAATAATGCATGAGTATTTTCGTCATTTTAACAGTGTTTTTTTAATAATTAATTCTCTTTCTATAGTTTTTTTTTAATTAGTACCTCCTTCATTCAATTGTTGATTAAATATTATTTTCTCTATTTTTTAAACATGTCCAAAACATCTTAAGAGATGTGTAATGCTGGTTATAAAAAAAGTATTTCACACGCACATAATAATGTGATTAAATTAGTTATCAAATGATTGTTTTTTTTTTTTGAACAAACGATATTAACTATACTAAGGGGGGAGGGGGTGGGCTTAACCTCACAATTGGCTAGCAATAACGTGATTCAATCAGTTGTTTATTAAATGTTTTCTCTATTCTTAATGAAAATTCAATAGAATGTAGATGAAAATTGAAAGACCCATTTTATTATGTGAATTCAGCTGCTTTGATTGATTTGTGAGGGCTTTTTTCTAGCATGATCTAAGATTATTCATTTACTTCAAATATTTGACTTTCCTTTTGTCAATTCACGCATATAAATACGTTTAAAACGTGTAAGTCGCCCGTAGCACGCCGTGATTCAAAAAATCACGTGCGTGCATGAAGGCTAGTACTATTAATGGTGTTAGTTTTAATTATATTACTGCAAAAATAGTAAATGATACTTGAATGGAACTTGTAGAAGGTTGTCTTCGATCATGGAAGACAGGCGCAAGATTTGTATTGCCCGTGGCGTGTGGAATGTGGAGAACCTCAAAGTGCATGGGTGCACATGTCATGCATAATCTTTTACCTTAGTTAAGAGAGAAATTAAAAGAGAAATTCTGAGCAGGATGTTTATGTTTTAATAAAGAAAACATGCACGATGGTATTTTACTGTAGTGATGGATTGTCTTTTTCTTAACAACTAACTATCTAACTCACTACCATTATTATTTTTCATAAAAAAGAAAGAGAACATGCAGCGATATGTCGAAAATATATACATAATATATTGATACATTTTGTTGACAATTATAACATACGTGACGCTGGTCTTTTTAATTTTTTTTTTTTTGTCAAACGATAGATTTTGTTAGTTCATGTGTTAGATTAGTCACCAACGGGATTTGAACCCACACCGTCATACAAAGGCTCAACACATTTCCACTACTGTGGTAAAGGGCCACTTAAAACTTCTTTAATATAATTATATGACCACTTTTTTAATAGTTGGTGATCAAAGACGAAAAGTTAAAATATGACCACTTTTGACACATTTTTTAGATGAAAAAAATTATATGCATTTTTTTTTGGCTTAATAGAATTTATATTTACACTAAAAATAGATTAATATAAATAACTAATTATTCTCCTTGTGATTGAAGCAATCACAAAAATGCAGTTCATAACATTTTTATTCCTGATTTTCTTTTCTGGGGTTTTTCAAAAATTCATGTAAGCATGTGGATTAAGGAGGTAAAATGCATGGCAGCCGATGGTACTGATTGTTCAAGAATATGACTTTTCTGGAGTTTTTTTCTTTCATCTCCCTTTCTTGTCTCTTGTGCTTATATAAAAGCATAATTCAGATTCACACAATAATTTGAATTCGGATGTTCTTGGCTAAAACTTGGGTGATTTAAGAATTAATTTGTTTTCAATCTTAAACTAAACCAGTAACAATTGTTCCTAAACTGCAGTACTTCATTGATGTCTCATTAGGCCTTTGGGTGGTATGGAATGCCATTAGAGCCAAGGACGAGAACTAGAGATGGCAGCGGAAGGTAATGTTTGACAGAGGATTTTTTTTGTCGGGCCCACAACTTCAGAATTTGCAGAATAAAATTTAATTACACAACAAAGTGACCACGTGCTTTATTTTATTGGCTGGTACATATATGACGTGGAGTTTCGGGTATCTGGAAAAATTTCTCCAATAACCACATCATTTGGTTTAAAAAAGTTGGTCTCCCTAGAATTATCAATGTTCCTTAATAAAGAACAGTTAACATTGTTATATGGAAACTAAATAATTGTACATTGATTAAATTAAAGGTGACACACCCTGACCCGGAATGTCCACCTGGAATCCAAATCGAGCTGTTCTGGTTAACACCATAAAGATGATGAAGCCATAAAGTGTAGTGATGTGGAAAATGTGAATAAATTTAAACCTAAAAGTGTCTAAATAAAAGAGTGCGCTTATGAGCGGAAATGAACTAATTTCACACGTACAATAAAATTAGAATAAGAAATATACCATTGGAAGTGATCTCCAATACCAACTTTGCCAGGAATCCTTGTCGACACAAGAGCTCTGCCACTAAAACCTGGAGGGGCGAAAAATAAGGGTGAGTGGGCCAAAAAATAAAGCGTTGTAAAACCTTTTCAAAAACGTAATAGCCCCCTCGCCGTAAACAAGTATAGTTTCCAAAATATAAATACTACGTATAGTATGAAAATACTTACTGTAGCCTGCAATATCTCAAGAATTCAATACGTCACAATATTTCGTAAATAAACATCTAACGTCCGGTAATCACATAATCTTGCATAAACAAACATATCATATCAAGTGCTCATCGACACATGCTGATACACGAGTTCATGCAGATGTATTTTGACATGAACATGACTGGGTGTAATAATGATTTACGCTCTAATACTACAATCACGTGAAGATTGGCGATATGCGCATCACATAAAAGTCCTAATTGCCTATAGCAATCTAGGACAAGATTGGCACCTACAATGGATCCAAAGTGAGTGTACGGTGCGATGTGAACATACACTCGAAAGACTGGCCCTGGCTCCGGGCGAGTACTAACACCTGTGCAGTTGACGATGATCAAATAACATAAATATAGTCATGCCACAATGATTCGATAATTCTAGTCAACATAATATCATTCATGGCTGCAAATATAATTAAGGCATCCTGAAATAGTACGCATACCTGTGCATTTCGTAGGATTATAATGATTTCCTAATTCTCAACATTACGACATTTCTTATAAACGTTAATTTAATTATGGAAATCACATAGAAACTTCGTTATTAGATGCATATATGGAAACTAAACAAATATATATACTATATAAAATAAAAGACCCGCTCACAGATACTTGCAAGGTTGCATCCGTTCGACTAGGAAAGTCAGAGTCTCCGATAATAATCGCACCTAAGCATAATATTAGGACCCATTAGTAAAACTGCACTAAAACAATTAAATTTGAGAAAACAGAATGCGGATTTGGAATCAAGACGTCGAAATATGCTAAGAAGGGTCCCGGGTAATTTTCATAAAAAGTCAACGGTCAACCCTAAAAAGTCAACTGAGCCGTCCAGGTGGTCAACTATGTTAAAACTTTGGAATTTCACCAAAACATATATGACGTGGAGTTCTGGGAACCTGGAAAAATTTCTTCAACAACCACATCATTTGGTTTAAAAAAGTTGGTCTCCCTAGAATTATCAATGTTCCTCAATAAAGAACAGTTATCATTGTTATATGGAAACTAAATATTTGTATATTGATTAAATTAAAGGAGCCAATTTTATCTACAAATATAAAAACAAAAACTTGAAATTAAAAAAAATAAATGAAATTACTATTAGCACTAAAAATCTAATTGTGCTATCATCACAAGAGTAATTTTCTTTACCTATCAAGTTCTTAGTTTTTTAGTTTTCAAGTAAATGAAACCAAAATACTAAAAACGAAATAGTTATTACAACCCTCAAATTTTGAAAACTCCAAGTGCAATTTTTCAGTTTTTTTTTTTTTTTTTTTTAACTAAAAAAATTAAAGTAGGGGTAAGAAATAGTATTTTCTCCATCTAATCCTAATCGTTCATTTCCCGTACTACTGAGTGATTTGGACTATTGAAGAAAATTTGTTTAAAGTAAATAACAAACAAGTTTTTAGTTTTCAGAAAAAGTAAAAACAAATACAGAAAATAAAATGTTTATGAAACGACCCTACATGACACACCCGAACCCGTAGGTAGGGCGTGCTGGCCGTCACGCCCTACCTACGGGTTCGGGTGTGTCAGTTTGGTATCAGAGCTTAGATTTGGCAGTCTTGCATATTTTGTGAGTATTCTAATTGTCTTGGTGTTTCTGTCAGAACTATGCCGCCTCGTAGGGAGCCACGTCGTTCAGCCGAACCATGACTAAGAAATCGAAGTTTGAAAATTTCCCGATTTTCCGGCACCGGCGACGGTCGCCGGAGTCGCGAGGTTGAAGACGACGGATTGGCCGGGTATGAAAAGGGAAATTGCAGAGTATGTAAGTAGGTGTATCGTGACGGCCAGCATGCCCTCCTTCGGGACGGGGTGTGTCACTACATGACTTTTACTTTAATTTAGAGTTTTTATTTTTTGGAAAACTAACAATAAAAGTAGTTACCAAATTTTTTCGAAAACTGAAAATTAAAAAACGAATATTATCGCACGAGACTTTTTTTTTTTTTTTTTTGTCTTCTTAAAATCATACATGTCTAACAACTCTTTATCATTAATGGTTTATATAGGAGCATTGTGTGACACAAACTTAGTAAATACAAAAACCATAACCACGATCTAGAGAGAAAAACTGAAAGAAAACATCCATGGTCGTTGTTGACCCTGGTCGTTGCTTTGGGTCATCGACAATCTCTCTTGGTTTCTTCCTTATTTTTCCTTTCGTGTTTCTTCTATATTGAAATGATCTTTATCAATTGGTTGTGGTTGCTGAAGAGTTTTCGTGGTTATTGTCGTTCCCTTGCATGGTGAGGAGAGCCTTTATGACGTCTATAGCTTACGAATTAAACTCAGATCTTTGAGCGGTGGCTATTGTTCAGAGTTAAGGTTGGTTTTTGTTTTTCTTTTGGTATGTACACATGGAAAAGGGCTATTAGGAGGAAGCTCGACGTTTTATTGGAGGCGACTCATAGCATTCTTCTTTGCTGATGATTGCAAGATCATCAAAGGGTAGTGCAACTCTTTCCTCGTGATATCGTTATGGTGGTTCTACGACTTATAAGGTTTAGTCTTCGTGAGTGTTATCTTTCTTGTAGGTTAGATGTGGTTCATTCGTGGTAGTTAAGGAATTATATGGTACTCACGAGTTTGTAGTTGGGAAATTGTGTGATATTTCTTTTGGTGTGTGTGACCTCTTAGTTTCTTTTGGCATGCCTGTAATGTGCACCCTCTCGATGGTTTCTTAATATATTCTTATTGCCTTCAAAATCTATTTTGTGTATTGGCCAAGGGTTTTTGTTGGGATGCTGTTGAATTTGTTATTTCACTTGTCTCTTATTCCAGTTAGTTTATGAAGTTTTGCTGTTTATATTTTTTGGTCATGGTTTCAAGTCTTTACCTTTTTTCTTTCTTGGTCATGATTTCTAGTCCTTATTAAAGCACTTTTGGCCACCTCAAAGTGAATGATTAGATGATGTAATGATAAAGAAGGAAGAATCTATTGGTTGAATTTGTAGGTTCTACAAATTCCAACATGGTGATGGAAGAAGAAATTTTTCTAGGTACGTACTTGAAACGTATGCTGATGTGGAGTTTCACTAATCATCTATTGACACATGCACTGTGAAATCTTGTTCCGGATTTTAATATTGTAATTTATATATAGGTTTTCAGCCAAAATAATCTCTGAGATTTGCATAACACATCACTTTGGTCTCTGAGATTTGAAATCAATAGAAGTCCCTAAGATTGTCCATCATCAATCACTTTGGTCATTCCGTGCAAAATTATGTTAAATAAGGATCAAAATGACAAATATGTCCGCAATTTAATAAACAATAGGCCAAAATGATTTGACAAAAAGTAAGGATATTTTGGTCATTTTATTATTTAATGGAGATTTTTCAAAGAAGAACCAAAATGATTGATGGTGGACAAACTCATGGACCAATTCTATTGATTTCAAATCTCATGGACCAAAGTGAGGAGTTATGCAAATCTCAGAAACCATTTTGGCTAAAAAGCCTTATGTATATCATACTTGCTAGATTTTATATTATTTTCATTACTTTAGAGCTTTAATTAACCAGTTACAAAATTTAAATTTTAATAATTACTCAATAAAATTTCATAGATTTCGAGGTCACTCTAAATATTTTTGGATAAAACTTGATCCACGAGCATGTAAGTGACAACCGCTCGCAGATTGGAGTTGTAAATAAGGAGTTACGAGCCCCTAAAGTCAGCTACAAATTTGTCATTTTGCACCTCTATGTATAGCAACTACAACAAAGCTGGATGGAACAAGAATTTCCAATGTTCTCAATTGATGGAACCTTTAATTTCTCCACACCAAGGAGAAATGTGAAGAGGAAATGAGTGACTATAGGAGAAAGAGATGCTAGTATCCTATCCTATGGTGGCCGGCCTTGTAGAGAGAAAATGGAGAGTGATGCTTCTCCAATTTTCCATACAAAACCCTAAAGAAGGCTAGGCTATGATGTAGAAGCCCTAGCACCCCTTCTCTCTATGGCCGACCCTAACTATGGTTAGTGGGATTTTGGGCCTTTATGACTTAAGTTGTTAAAATAGTTAACTTGTTGGGCTCGATAAAACAAGGCCCATTGAGCTATGAAGCCCAATTCGAACTTATTCATTTGATTAATTAACTTTTAATTTATTCATTAAATTGGCTTACATATATTTATTGTATTTCTTTAATCTCTACCTTACACAGTGTGTGATCCATTAGGTTATAACTAGAGAGGCAATTTGTGATTAGAACTCTTACTTGTGAATTGAAATTACTTTTCAATTCTCTTTTTAGTGAAGATTAGCGAGTGTTAATCCTTAGAGCTTCCACAAGTCATGAGTAACATCTAACAATATGTCATGGCTACTTAAGTTAGGCAGAAGAGGTGGGGAACCTGTTTAGTTGGAATTACAATGCAATACGGTTCTTATTTATATCAATACTCTTGATTACATTGCTTGGTTGATAGTTTATTCTTGTCTACTTTCCAATGTGAATCTCTTATCTATATGATTCCCATGAATGTGATTTGGAATGTACTTACGAAATCAAATTCATGTGCTCTGGCCAAAGACCCTTGAATCATCTCATAAAGTATTCTCCTTCAATGGTTGAAGGTTAGATACCTCTTGATCACATTGTTTGGTTGATAGTTTATTCATGTCTACTATCCAATGTGATTATCTTATCTATATGATTCCCATGAATGTGATTGGAATGTACTTCCTTAGTCACATTCATGTGGTATGGTCAAAGACTCTTGAATTATATCATAGAGTATTTTCCTTTAATGGCTGAAGATTATAGGTCCCTTGTTGTACACTTACTACCTCTCTGAATAAATCAGTGATCCCAACAATGCGCGAAACAAACCCTAGAGTTATGACGCATCGTCAAATTAATCAAAGACGTATCCACAAGACTAATGTGGTGTCTGATATCAAATAACTATTTTGCATTATCTAAACTAGTGAGTAGTTCTCATATGAGATGAGTATGAGAACTTATGTTTGATCATGTTCAGTGAACTCACTATTTCTATTGAGCATTACATACTTGCCTTGGTGTTTTCCACACTAATGACTAGAAACCAGTCACTCTCTGAAAAGAGAAGGCATAGTATTACTAATCTTAGCGTCAATGACCAATTGACAATCATATGATCAGGAACATTTGAAATATGTGTATGAGAGAGAAAGTTCTCTTAAGTCTAACTTGTTTAGATTACATTCTCTCTAATACATACTCCCTGGACTTATTGTTTATGCGTATAACATTTAATGAGACGGCCTTAAACAATAAATTTTGTCCTTAGATTAAACTAAATTATTTCATTTGTGAAATATTTGTAAAGCATCATCTAATGATTGGCTTTTAAGGAACACTTCCAAATCTAGAGCGAATCGTACTAAATTCTTAAATCCCTTTCTTTTTGCCAAAAGCACACAAATTTTTGAGCGCCAAAGCTTGTGCATGAAGAGGATATGCAACATGGAGGCCTTTCTCACTTTACATGAGTAATAATACTAGGTTTAGGAGATGAACCGGGAAAAATAACACGTTGGAAATCTTCCACACATCAACAAAAAAAAAAGGACCCCTCAGTTCTTTGTAATTAATTTCAAAGGCAACATTAATCGATTTTTAAGTTCATGAACCAAACTAATCACTGATGAATGTGTAAATTTTAGAAACGATTTATAATGACAATTAATCTAGCAATCGATCTTCTATTTTCACAACCAGAAAATGTGGTTTGGAAATTTTGATATAAATCTGACTGCACAAAACAATTCCTCAACCAATTTTGTAACGCTGAGGGCTTAAAACGAAGTAATTTCACACATCCTTTAGCCTTTTACACGGCCATATTTTAAATTTAATCGTTTAATTTATTTAATTTATTCAATATATGAGAGGTTCAAAATAATATGTAAAAATCACTTCCTTGCCAAATGCCCTCAGACGCTATACTCCCAAATCATGCAGTAGTATTTGGTAAAGGGCAATGGTTGGTAAAAAGATTGACTTTTGAAAATGTCCTGACCCCACCACCATCCAAACCCACCTTCCCCAAACCAAAACCCCAACCCGGACTCGGATCCTTCCCATGCGGAGCCAGCGGACCGTTTTATCGTGGCTGTTCATGTACAATCCTGCGGCCACAAATAAATTTCAATTATTTTTTCACCTTTTCAAGGAAACTACTCGCTCACTGTCATCCGCAACCCAACCCTTCCCCGGAACCTTTTCGGCACTGAGTCTGCTAGAAAACTGACCTTTTTATCTCTACAACAGAAATCAGAAGTTACAGAAGAGATTTCATGAAATTATTGTCTGCTAGAAGATTGACCTTCATATCTCTAAAAACAAATAAAATACCATGAACAAAAAAAGGGAAAATTTTTCAATTCTTGCGCAGTCAGCAGAGAAAGCAAGAAGGAAGAAAATAAGGGAATCCACAGTTCTCTGCCCACTCCCAACACCTCGCCACCCTCAGTTTGAGAACCAAGTCGCATCTGGGTTGAACCGCGAACTCAGCGAAGATAGAGAAGTTGGGGATTTTGAGTGAATTTTTGGGTGTGAGAGATGAGATGGGTTTGTGGGAAGAGGAGGTGAGGAAGGTTGGGGATTTGAGTTGCATCGTTGGTGAGGCAGAAGGGGAGACTCTCTGCCATTACTTTGGTTGCAACGCTTGTTTGGGTGAGGGAGAGAGAGACGGTGAGAGGGAGAGAAAGGGCC
This sequence comes from Heteromeles arbutifolia, assembly GCA_024362995.1. NCBI lineage: Eukaryota > Viridiplantae > Streptophyta > Magnoliopsida > Rosales > Rosaceae > Heteromeles > Heteromeles arbutifolia. Next base: position 26,038,433 of record JANCRC010000012.1, read on the forward strand.
GGTGAAGTATCGCTTTTCGTGAAAATGCAAAAACAGAATGGTATTGATTTATGGCCACATGATTAATACATGAACGGTCTGGATTAAACATCCGCAGGATCCACATTGGAAGGATCCGGCGAGGATCCAAGTCCCCAAAACCCATGCACCCATCCCTTCCGCCTCCAATCATCATCATTCACCAACCCCAAATGTTTTCATCAAATTCCTAATCATTAGCAGACTCTTCTTATTCTTCAGATGACATCAAAGGGTAGTCTTTTTTCTTTCGGGTACTCTTTCCGGGAATTTTTGTTCAGATTTCTTTTTATTTGGCCCTCTTTCCGGGAAAATTTTCGAGATGGGGTTTTGTGAAACTTGATCAAAGATGTCACCCAACTTTGAAAGAAGAAAGCAAAACAAAAGCGAACTCCATAACATTAATAACAGAATTCAAAGCAATGTAACACATCACACAACCACAAATATCTAGGAAGCAAAATCTACTAGCAAAAGTCCCCTCGTATTGCTGGACTTTTGATGATTTTGTATATAAATGAAAGTTCTAGCATCATGAAACAAGTAACATGCCTTCAATCCGAGTGCCTTCTGCAACTTAATCTCACTGGCAACCACCATGAGTACTTGTCCATTCTGCTCCACATCCATAGCAGAACTGGTATTGGCACCTGCAAATACAATATACAGTAAACACAACTCCCACCAATTAATCTATCTAAAATCATTAAACCTTACATTAACCACAATTAAACAAAGTATTTCAATATCATCAGTCAAAACTAATTAGCTGTTTAACCCATTAAACTTATTCCATCACTAAACGCATTCATCATCTAAATCCTCTTAAGGATAAAAGTACTCGTGTGTTAGAATGTGCATCCAACCGACAACTAATTGGCAATTTGTGGAGACAACTAAGATTTTTAAAACTACTAATGCAAGGCTTCCATTTCCGTTGTAGAGTAATACACTATCGACATGCCTCATCATATGTGGAGTCACTCAAACCAAACATAAGAAAACGTGTCGCCACCAAGTTTAACTTGTGGCTAATCTGCTCTGATACTATTATATCGTGTTAGATAATACTCTCAACAAGATAAACCATAATTGTGATGACAAAGAGAATTATTAATGAAATTTTTATGTCAATCAGAGACAAAATGCCCTAAATAAGCAACGACTGCCTATGCCTAATATACTTTGTGCAGATAATACCAAATTAAGCAAACTGACCTGCAAGTAATATGCAAACAACCTTGAGTCTTCTCCACATAATATTTGCACCTAGGGCACCTCTTCCACTTCTTCTGCTTTGCAAGTTCCTTAACCATAAGATCCGCCCTCCCTCGCTCGCTCTCGTTCAGCCTCTGAAACTCCTCACAATCAACTCCTGGATGCCACGGGATTTGACATCGTGCACAGAACAGTCTATGGCAAATGGGACACTCCGACTCTCTTATAGCCTCCTCACCTTCGTTGTCGATCATCAAAACTGTTGAGCAGTCGTTGAAAGGACAGTAGAGTCTTTGTGCCCCTAAAACCATAGCTTCACAAAGGGCATCATTCCACCGTTCTATGACTTCTTTGGGAAGCATTGGCATACAGGCATCAAGTTCCAGCACAGCCCTGCAGTCCAAGCCGGGGCACAAAACTACGTGAATGTTTGCTTGGATTTTGGATGCCACATGCTTGGTTATGCAGTCAGAGCAGAAGGAGTGAACGCAGCCCTCATTTCGAAACATCTCGTCAGCCTCATTCATTTCAACACAAATCCCACAAAGGATTTGTGTTGATGGTTGTGGTGATGACGATTCGCCGGACTCTCGCGTGTCCTGAATTGGGAATAGGATTTCATGGATTGGGTTGGATTGGTTTGCTTGGGTTGCTTGGATTGTTGCCGAAGATGAAGAGGAAGAGGAACCGTCATTGTGGGTCGATTGGGAGGTGATTGCAGAAGAGGACATTAGAGCCTCTTGGAACTGCAACTCTTGTGCGTACTTGGAATCTGAAACTAGCTCAGACTCGTCATAAGTTTCATCATCAAAGAGTGCGGAAAAGTAGAAATCATCTACATTCAGATGAAGATCATCAGATGCTGATGAGTTCTCTTGTGCCATGTTGGATTGGATTGCTTGGGATGCTTGGATTGTTGCTGATGATGAGGAGGAAGAGTAGTCAATTTACATTGAGCACAACTTTTACCATCTTAAAAAATAGTAGTCAATTTATTGAAAGTTTTCCAAATAGGAGACCTGAGTGGTCGCTTACCTACTTTGATCACTCTAGCCTTTTTCTTTCCGGGACTTGTATTTGTATCTTCTGTGTTTTCACTTCCAAGATCAGGTTGTTTTCCCATTGTAACTTTCACTGACCCTCTATCACTAAGGTTCATAAAATCTTGCTCTGTAGCATCCATTGCTTCAAGAAAGAAAAAACAAAAACTGTTAATCTTTCTCATACCAATTTCATACCTTATCCATTTCAAATTCACATCCATTTCAGTTTCAATTTCAATTTCACATATCCAATTCGATTTCACCTATCTATATCCATTTCAAATTCACATGTCCAATTCAATTTCAAAATCCAATTCACATATCCACAAATCACAATCCAATTCAAATTTACATTCAAATTCACAATTCAATTAATTATACCTTGCACTTGCAGGCTGCAGCCTTGCTTAATTGCTTTGCTTGTTCCAACTCTCCAAATCTCCAAATCTGGAAAATAAATATAGACCCCACTTGTTAACTTCAAGTACATAGATCCCACTTGCACAACCCAATTTATATTATTTTGGCCATTTCAATCATCTTCTATACATCAGAAATATGTGATTTATATATATCAAGGTCAATGGGAAACAACAATAGTTGTGGTTTTGTCCAGGTTTCAGAATATGAACAAAGGAAATGGTTTGTTGATGTAACTTGTAAGTGTTTCTAAACATATTAAAAGTTGAAACACATGAACTCACCCTCTCTCTCCCTGCACGCCTAAACACAACACAAACATCAACTAAGATAATTTTTGGAACACTTTGATGCGGTGATCAAAGACAGACCTCAATTGAACTAACCCTCCAACTAAATCATCTTACTTTCCAAAGAACAGGGACCCAAAGCATACATTAACCACACATACATTAGCAAGAACAAATCATCCCACCAAGATTAACTATAAACTGAATCCAAATGCATGCTTTTCCAAATGTATAAATTTTTTTATATAAACACTTGTTGTGCGGTAGACTTTCACTTGAGTGTCTAACTTTGACCTCCAACTTTGCAAATTCTAATTACCCAAATCAGTAAACAAGCAAATTAAGCACAACCACATATTCCCCTACAATTCTACAAACACATCTCTCTTTTCTCTCTTCTCCTTGCCACCGGCCCTCTATCTCTTTGTCAGATAAAACAGATCACAACACGTTATCAGCATGCTCCTACTGCTGCGCTTAGGAATCTGACATTGAAGAATTTTTCTGCATTAAACCATTTCATCCATATCATCACGCAATCAGGTTCTTTCAAAACAACGGTTTTTAACTCGACATTTTGCAGCCCTGATAGCATAAACATTCACCATGATGCATGACCCAACTTTACGTTTTACGAATTTTAGATTCTACATAAATTGTGTATGCCTCATAATCATAATTGTTGAATTATGTGAATTTGATATTTGTCATGAATTGAATCATACATATGTACATGCATTGAAAATATTATTTTGCATATGCATCAAATTACATATGTGATTCATTGAATTATATATGCATATACTTGAATTGAACAAAAAAAAAAAAAAAAAAAAAAAAAAAAAAAAAAAAAATTGGAATTGGGAAACTAGGGTTCTTTCAAACTCGTGACCACCATCTTGCAGATGGTGTCTCCACGCCAAGCCAAGAGCTTGCAGCTCTCCTCCACCCTAGAAAACCCACGGAGCCAGAAGCTCCGAGTCTAAAAAACCCGACACCTTTCATGGTATCCTCGACCACGGCATGACTTGCAGCCATTGCCTTGAACCTTTGGTTCATGTCGTCGACCACCAGACGTTATCCTATACCAGAATTAGACTGAGATTCATCAGAATTTTCATATAAACCCGATTAGAATTTCTAGTGTTTTCACAACAAATGTCGAGATTTTTTCAAATCTCTATTCCTATTTGGGTCCCTAGTTGGACCCCTGTGATTAGCCGTGCCATAAACCCCCCGAGGACAGTCGCCTGAAGCGACGCCGGCACCCTCCCTGCCGCATTTCGACACCCAGCGTCGCTGGGGTGTCTCGAATCCCCTCGACCCAAGCCTTATTGGGCTCCACACTACGACCTGCATTAGCGCCATTTTGGGCTTGCTGCTGTTGTGCGTTGTGACGGCCCAGCCCGTGTGAGAAAAAAGAAAGTTTGTTTTATGGGCTCGCCTGAAGCAGCCCACATAAAAAGGATTTTTTTTTGTTGTTTTCTGGGCTTGCCTGAAGCAGCCCGTGTTGAAATTTTTTTTATAGTTTCTTGGGCTGCTTGTAGCAGACTAACTCACTCTCCTCATGGGCCTGCAGCCTCACCCGAGACCCCTAGCCCAATTTTTGGGCCTGGGTCACACGAACCATAATTGCTCATGCCACTCGTAGCCTTTTGCCTATAATTTTTGGGCCCCGAGCTATATTCGCCTAATTATTTTAGGCACAATGGGTATTATATTTTTTCACCCACATTTTAATTTGGCCCGAAGTCCAAATAAATTAATTCAATTATAATTATAAACCTAAAGTTATATTTTTTGCATATACTTGTTGCATATTTGTTTGCATATATATATATATATATTTGTGTTTGCCTGCAGGAATATATGAACATGAAGTTCATAATTATTTTGAAACCTGAAGTTTCTTATGAACATGCCTTGTTTGAAAACCTGAAGTTTTTCATGCAAAATTAAACCAATACATGTCCATTAGAACCTGTATGTTCTACTCCTACGTGAATGGATTGATTTTTTTTCTCCATTACACTAACCACATCTTGTCCATCTATTTTGTGATAGGAACATGTCGAATTTAAACAAACTCGACTCCACCGCTTTGGAGGTCTCTGGAAGGAATTACCTCAAGTGGGTTCAAGATGTGAAACTCCACCTCACTGCAAAGAACTTGCGTCCTGCCATTGAAGAAGTAACATATGAACCTGTTGGCGAAGCCGAAAAAGCAACTTCGAAGATATATCCATGATGCTCTGCAAACTGAGTATCTCGTTGAGGAGGATCCACGTGCATTATGGGTTGCTTTGGCTGATCGTTTTCATCACCAAAATGACATATTCTTGCCTGAAGTAAGACACGACTGGCAGCATTTGCCCTTCCAAGACTTTAAGTTTGTGAATGAATATAATTTTGAAGTTTGTCGAATTCGATTACTTCTCAAGTTTTGCAATGAAACTTTAATCGAAGAGGATCTCTTGGAGAAGACTTATTCGACCTTCTTTGCTTCTAATATTGTCATGCAGCAATAGTATAGAGCTCAGAAGTTCACTAAGTTCTCGGATTTGATCTCTGTTTTACTTTTCGCTGAAAAGCAGAACCAGCTGTTGATGAAGAATCATCAAGCTAGACCTACTGGGGTGACTGCTGTGCCCGAAGCACACTATAGCACTAACCAATGCCCAAAACGCCAAAAGAGGCGTGGTAGGGGTGGCCAGAAGCCATCCCACCAAGGTCAACAGAGTCAATGCCTATCCAATGGAGGAAACAAAGCCTCAAAGCGCTTAAACCTCGCTCCTAAGGCCCCAAACTTCAAGAATAAGGGCAAGGCACCTGAAACCATGGATGCAGATATGTGTTATCGCTGTGGTTCAAAGGACCATTGGTCTTGTGTTTGCACGTTCCCAAGAAGGTTGTAGATGAATATCATTCTCGTCGTAAGAAGTTTGAATCAAACTTCATGGAAGTGGACGACTCGGAGACTACCAAGATAGAGGTTTCTGACTTTCAAAAGGATACCACCCCTATGGAAGATTAGAATCTTAGACATAGACTTATTTTTTAGTTGAAATAAGACAATTGGGGCCGAATTCCACTAAGTGGCCGAACCCCTCCTTTGTTTTTGGTTGATTTTTGAACAATTTTCCTTTATGTTTGGATTATTGATTGGTGATTTGTTTTTTGGATATTAAGTTTTAATTAATTACCATCCTTGAATAAATGAAATTACTTTGAATTGATATTTGTTTTAAGAACTTTTATGCATGTGACTGATTCAAAATAATTTTTCATTCTAGGTATAACTAGTGGGAAAGTTAGTTGCAACCATGCACACCGTTTTACGTGAACGTATCTATTTCACTAACTTCATACCTAAGCATGCACCTCTGATAACCCTCTCAGGCCCATCCAACCTGATAGAAGAATACGGAAAGACGCATATAATGTTGTCCAATGGTACAATTTTGACCATTGCGGATGCACTCTATTCTCCACGTTCCGGAAGAACGTTGTTAAGCTTCAAGGACATTAGAGATAACAATTACCACGCTGAAACCCATGTAGAAAACAGAGTTGAATTTCTGTGCATAACTTCCTACAAATATAGCCAGAAGCGTATTCTAGAAAAGATGGAGCGTATCCCGAGTGGTCTGTATACTACGACCATACGCCTCATAGAATGCCACTATATGGCCGGCCCTACTATTGGGACCGTGCATGAAATTATACTTTGGCATGATCGTTTGGGACATCCTGGATGAATAGCGATGCGTCGTATCCTCAAATCTTCACATGGGCATCCACTAACCCGAAGTTTAGGTTCGATCCTTGGAATCGCATGTCAAACATGTTCTATGGGAATGCTTATTACTAAGCCTTTTTATGACAAGATTCATTCGAATCCTCCCATTTTTCTACAACAGATTTAGGGGGACATTTGTGGACCGATTCACCCTCTCTGTGGACCATTTAGATATATTATGGTTTTGGTTGACGCTTCCACATGTTGGTCACATGTGTGCTTGTTGTCCACAAGGAATGCTACATTCTCCAAACTGTTGGCTCAGGTTATCAAGCTCAGGGCTCACCACCCCGATTATCCGATCAAATCTATTCGATTGGATAATGCTGGAGAATTCACATCTAAAACTTTTGATGACTATTGCATGTCGATTGGGGTTGAAGTTGAATAACCAGTACCTCATGTTCACACCCATAACGGCTTGGCAGAGGCTTTCATTAAGCGTTTACAAATGATTGCTTGATTGTTGGTCATACGTACCAAGCTTCCGATCGCTGCTTGGGGCCATGCAATATTGCACGCAGCAAAGTTGGTCCGCCTGAGGCCTGTTGCGACACAACCATTTAGTGCCCTTCAGTTGGTTACCGGATATGAACCCGACATATCGCATTCAAAAATTTGATGTGATATAAAATAGCACACAAACTTAAACCCTCTTTTTTTATAGTTGTAGTACGTGTAAGTAGGGATCGTTCTAGGCCGGGGATTAGGAGGGATGCTGATCTACACAAATTAAACTCTAAATCACTAAACTAGACTGAAAAACAAAAAACTAGACTTAAACTACTCAAAATAAGCTAAACTGACTCAAAAACAGAAAACTAAGTTGAATTGACTCAAAACAGAAACTAGAGAATGTTTTTAACGAAAATTGAAGTAAATTGACACGAAATACTAAAGGGGGGCTTTGTTTTGACGAATTTAAAACTAAACAAACAAACTTTGTAAAAACAAACTAAGGGTACGAAATTAAGGTGATTTAAGGGGTGAAAGGCTAGATAGAGGATTCTTCTCCACACATGACACATATGCAACACAAATCAATTTCCAGTTATTATTCCTTTAAACCATGAATGACAATGCCCTAAGTTAACCGTAAACAACACTAATTAACCATTAAATTTTCCTAAATTCATTGAATTGGACTCAGTGACGCAACCAAATTATTCTTATCAAGTTCCCTATATGAACAGCATGATAGAGATACATATCAAAGATCATTAAGTTCTATGAAAATCATAAGCATTGACATGACATTCGTAACTATGAACAGCATGATACTCCTTCTAGGAATTTACTTAATGCAATCGTGACTAGCAACCTCCACTACTTGTAAATATAAGTTTGTAACTATTAGGTGAAACTCCCTTATATTTTAGCATCAAATTCATGCATGCAAACTAAGTAGGCCTCCCTTAATCAACATACAAGAATAAGTTCTCAATCAAACAGTTAAGTAAATTGCATTCACGATTTATGAAATAATAACTGGATGTAATCAACTCATATCACATATATGTTCATGGCTTTGAATTCACCTCTAGCTAAAACGAAATTAGTTCCTCATGCTTGCAATTAAACAAAGACAATTAAAATTAAACATTGAAAACAAAGGATAGAATACACCTAGACACGCTCCAACAATCCAAAGATCTTGAATGGCAAGCATGGCTCCAAGCTTCTTCTTCTCCTTCCTTGCAAAGCTGCGACACAAGTGTGTTTTTCTAGTTTTGAGGCTCTTATGTGTGGTCTTCCAAATGTTGCGGCAAAGATGTGTATTTATATGGCAAGGGTGTGGCAGAAACCAAGGAGGAAAATGATTGATGTGTTTAGATGGATTAGGACTCCTAAATTCTGATGAGAAGGATTTAAAATAGAATAAGGATTCCTCTTGCAGCTGGAAATAAGGTAGGATAGGATAAGATAAGATAAGGTTAGTTTGGATAAGGTAAGGATAAGATAAGGTAGTTTGGATAATGTTTCCTTCTTTTTAGCTGATTCTTTATCTTACAAATCTTGAATTAATTTCTCCATATGTTAAGAACATTCCTAGCCTCACATGAACTTCAAAAACGTCCATCCACCTTGCTCTATGCATATGTTATCCATTCCCAGCCAAAACTGCTCTAAAATGCTCCAAAATGCAATTTCTTTCCACTTTTGACATTTGGACATACAAACACACGAAAATAGCTCAAAATTACTATAATAAATAGAAACTAACTAAGTAGATGCAAAGAAACAAGCTAATAAAGTCGCATAAATATGCTCCTATCAAATTCCCCCACACTTAGCTTTTGCTAGACCCCGAGCAAAACAAAGAAAACAAAACATAATTTAAACCTTCCAACAATTGCCTCAGGGATTTCCAATGAAACATGACATGTTAAAAATCACTACTCCCACAGATTTTAGCCATCCTTACCCTCGAGCTTATACTTAATCCCAGTAACCACTCACTAACTCGCATTTAATCAATTAAAACAACATTTTGAATATAGTAACATGCCTTAGAGAATTCACTCAATTCCTCACCGGATATACTTTCTATTTTCACATAGATTTTCTGACTACACTCCCTACACTAGGTATATGTGAGAAGATTGATGTGAATATGTAGACTAAACACTCACATATGTTATAACGAAGAAGACACTTTCTGGAATTATTAACATAACATGTACATGATCTCATGAATGGAATGCCACTACTTGGAAGTGAGAACCAGGGATTCCATATGCTCGTACCAATCTCAAACTTCACATATTGAAACACATAACAATCAAGATAGAAGTCTAAGGGTTGTAATGGGGCTAAGGTATTGGCTAACAAAGAAAGGTTAAGGATAAACAAAGGTTCTTAAAGAAATAGTAAGCAAAGTAATGAAATCAACATTTAAAATTCAACTTTTGATTGCAGCAACCAACTTTAAACACAAAGGGGAGATTCATACAACTTTTAGGGTCAGATTCAAACTTTTGGACCTTTTCTTCAACAACCAATACTTGTGAGTTCATTCTCACTTCTTTTCAACCTCTTTTTTTCTTTTTTTTCAACTTTTTCTTCTTTTTTTCTTTTTTTTTCCTTTTTCACCTGTGCCCTTTCTGTTTGGCACACAAAACGTACAACCTTATAGATTTCCAACGAAAAACCTTCCCCCACACTTGTTTTTCTGCATAATGTCGATTAAAAGGAATTCCCTCTAAGTCATGCTCCACTATTCTTTAAGAACAAGGCTATGGATAGTCCTATACTAGGCTAAGTAAGGATAATGCAAGCTAACAAAGAAAAATGGGCTAAATAAGGCTCAAAAGGGTTAAACCTACAATACATATGCAAAGGGTAAGGCTTTTGGGCTCTGGTGGTAACTAAACAACTTCATCTTGTTATTTGTTATGCACTCAATTTTATGCTTTGAATGAAACGGGCATGAGTTCTAGTATTTGGAACTAAAATGATGAAAACGCATTCTAAGTAGCAACCAAACAAAGAAATAATGAGATCATGCAACGACTTTAGAAAACAAGAATGTCACAGATTAATAACTCTCCAAACAAAGTTTAGGCTCAAGTCTCTCAGGGTTGTAGCGTTAGTTTGAGTTTCTTCCTTCAAGCATGTTACAAAAACTGATTTTTCTTGTGATTACATCTGAATTCGTAAACGACAACTATAACTAATTATAAACCAAAGAGCATATCAAACTTCCATCTATGTTTGTAATTTTCTTTAACAGTCATGCAATTAAAAACCAAATCCTCATTATTGTGTTGGAAGGTACCCTAAGACACAAACAAACAAACAAAAACTCTTTTTGGTATTCTCAAAACTTTTTCGAATTGGTTTTTTTTTCTTTTTTCTTTTTGTTTCATGACACGAAAACACTTTTTAAAATAGTGAATAACAACATTAGGTGGTGAATTTTGAAAATACGTCATGAAAAACATCTATTTACCCCTCCCCCACATTTAAACCAAACATTGTCCTCAATGTTTCAAACAGACTCACATGCAAACAATCAAACAACATAACTAACAAACATGACAATTATGGCAAAGTAAAAGCAATAAAGAGTAGGGTTAAGGAACGCAAATCTGGTTTTGGGGCCGAAGAATCCTAGGTCTTCTTTATTTGAACGCATGGGTTGCCTCCCAAGAAGCGCTTGCTTTAACGTTTTCCAGCCGGACGATGCCTCATTTTAAGCTCCATTAGGGTCCACGGCATGTAATTGATCTTTGAATGGAAGGTGATAATTGAAATGATCCCGCAATGGTTTAAATTCTAGAGTAGGTGCCTGAATCATCAACAACCTGTTAGTAGAAAACGAAATTGAAATCCGAGGAGGTGGCTTACCTGTGTGCTCCGACAAGAACTCAAGGACAAACAACACTTCTTTGAAAGTTTCAGGAACTTTGCACTCGGCCAGATTTGGTGTGAGGGTTGTGACTTGTCCTGTGTCATAAAATCTAACTTCTTTAGGGTTGGTTGTCTCAAGTACATCATTTTTGATGAATTCTTGATATTCCCCAACCACTTTTTTTCTCTTGAATCATTCTCCTTGTTGTACAAAGTTCTTTGAACAATTCAATACATTCTGGAACTTGATTTGTTGTACCAAGAATCGGGATATTACTTTGCACATTTGGAAGGGCTTCCAAATGTCTTTTTCACTTTCTTCTTCCTTGGAAATCATGAACCTGCAAGGAATAAGGACATTTGGTGGAATAGGGTAGGAAGAATTGAATTTGAAACAACCTTACCTGAATTGGATGGCGTAGGAGCTTTAGAAGGCTGCGGCAATGGTTGTTCTTCTCTTGCCGTGGCCTTGTCCACCCATTCTTCTTCTTCCAGCAGCTGTTCATCCACGTTCTGGCTATGTTTGGACATTTTTGGGTCAGCTCCAACCTCTATACTACTTCCCAAGGTGATAGCTTCAACGATTTCAAAATCTCCCGTTGAATTTACAATAGTTGAGTTGGAGGGTTCACTTTGTTCTTGAATTTGCCCCATGAATTCTGCGATCTCTCCAAATTGATTTTTCAATTCGCTTATCTCCTTAGGTTGGTTTTGTAAGCCCTGCGTCAAAGAAGTTAGTACCTCAAGAATTTTATCATTATCCATGGACATACTTGAATTCAATTGGAATTGTTGTGGGGGAGGCTGTGGTGGCTGCATAGGTCTTGAATAGAACTCCTTAGATTGCTACCAATATCTGTCTTGTTGAAATTGTTGAGGTTCCCTCCACATAAAATTTGAATAATCTCTCAAATCTGAATTGTAAGTGTTGGAAAACAGGTTGTTCCTTGATTGATTATGGCCTTGATAACCCCAGGCACCTCCATTCTTAGTTAATTGAGGACGTTGATGAGTTTGATATCCTTCCCTATAGGACACACCAAATGTAGGGACACTTTGCATTGTGGTTGTTTTGATATACTGCGACAATTGAGAAGTAAGATTTGCCATTTGAGCTTGAAGATTAGCAATTGCCATGTCTTGCTTCTCTAGTACCTAAAATCAAAGAAAGAAAACTAAATCAAATATCAAAAGTAAAATAAAAAAAAACTGGGTGATTAGCAATTTTACTAATCCCCAGCAAATTAGGAGGGATGCTAATCTACACAAATTAAACTCTAAATCACTAAACTAGACTCAAAACCTCTAGCTAAAACTAAATTAGTTCCTCATGCTTGCAATTAAACAAAGACAATTAAAATTAAACATTGAAAACTGATAGGGGCATATTTATGCACCTTAGTTAGCTTGTTCTTGTGCATTTATGTTGTTTTTCCTTAGTTAAAGTAGTCTTTTAAGCTAGTTTGATGTATTTTCAGGTTCCAAGGGCAAAGTATGCAAAAAGATGTAATTTGGAGCATTTTAGAGCAGTTTTGGAAGTCGAATGGATATCACAAGATTGGAGCCAAGAGGATGGACGAATTTGAAGTTCAAGAGAGGCTAGGAATGTGCAAAAGAGTTGAAGAAATAAATCCAAGTCAAAGAAGATAAGGAATCAGCTACAAAGAAGGAGAATTATCCAAAACATTATCCAAACTACCTTATCTTATCCTTATCTTATCCAACCTTATGTTATCTTATCAAGCCTTATCTTATCTTATCCTATCCTAATCCTTTCCTAACTTAATTCCTGCTGTAAAAGGGTTTTAATTTCAGTTTAGGAGACATAGAATATCTGATTTCCTTGCCTTGCAAGGCTTTCTAGAAGCCTTATCCTTCCTTATCCAAACCTGCCACACCTTAGGCCTTTTCCCATTAAAAATCTGATTGTTTTAGACCTATTTTTGGATGGATTTGGCTTTCTAGAAGTCCTAATCTGATTTACCTAGGGTTTTTGGTGCCTATATATATATTTCTACACCCTTTGCCGTGAGTACCACCCTCCATATACATCATTCACGCCATCTACACTACACACATCCCTTGCCGCAGCCTTCTTCACCACACCATCCATTCCCCCTAAACACTATTACACCACTCCATATCCTTTCACCCATACGCCTAAGCCCTAAACCTGTCCCGAGTCCTTGTGCCACAGCAAAGAAGAGGAGGAGAAGCCTAGGACGTGCATGCCATTCAAGTTCGAATTGCTGGAAGTTTTAGGTGTTTCCTTTCCTTTGATTTCAATGTTTAAATTCAATACTCTTTGTTCTGTGTGTATGAGGAACTAAACCCCCCTTGGCTAGGGGGGATTCGAAACCATGTTTATGCTTGCTATATGACTTGATTACCTCTAATTGCGTTTCATAAGTTGTGAATTCAATTTACTTATCTGTTCATATTAAAACTGATTTGTGTGTGTTGATTGACGTGGCCAACTTAGTTTGCATGCATAAATCTAATGCTAGGATATAAGGGAGTTTCACCTAATCGTTACAAACTTATATTCACAAGTAGTAAAGGTTGATGATCTCAATTGTGTTAAGTAAATTCTTGGCATAAGTATCATGCGCTTTTATAGTTACAAGTGCCTCGTCAATACTTATGATTTCCATTGAACGTAATGATCTTTGATTGTATCTCTAGTATGCGCTTTCATATAGAGAACTCTTGAAGAATAATTTGATTGTGATGCGCATTTTCCGTCCAATTCATTGACATAAGGGAAATCTGAAAGTTAATTTAAGCGGACCTAATTAACTTGGAGTGTTGAGAATTCGTGGTTTATTGAATTGCAATTAGAAATCGTTTTGTATGCAAGTATGACATGTGTGGAGAAGAACCCCTTAGCTAGCCTTCCATCCATTCACTTTAACCAATTTCGTTCTACAATCTGTTTTGTTTTACAAAGTTTTTGTTTGTTTTCAAATTCGTCAAAACCAATTCCCCCTTTATTTTGAAGTGTCAAATTAGTTAGAAATCAATTTAGTTTGTGTTTTTAAGTGTCTTGAGTCAAGCTATAAACTGTTTTCGTCCAAATTCTTCCTTAGTGTTCAAAACTGCCCAGAAAGTGGTTTTAAGGCAGTTTTGAGTGTTTGTTTGCTGTTTTGAGTCTTTTGGGTTGTCTTAGTGTTTTAGAGTTTAGTCTTGCATTCTTTGAGTCTAGATTAGTGTTTTTAACTTTGTTTTTATGTTTTTGAGTCAGTTTAGAGGTTTTAGCAAGCCCTCCAAATCCCCGGTCCAGAACGATCCCTACTTGCATCTATACTACGATTGTCAACAAGAGGTTTTAATTTGTGTGCTTATATATTTCGCATAAAAAACAAAGGATAGAATACACCTAGAAACGCTCAAACAATCCAAAGATCTTAAATGGCAAGCATGGCTCCAAGCTTCTTCTTCTCCTTCCTTGCAAAGCTGCGGCACAAGTGTGTTTTTCTGGTTTTGAGGCTCTTGTGTGTGGTCTTCCAAATGCTGGGGCAAAGATGTGTATTTATAGGGCAAGGGTGTGGCTGAAACCAAAGAGGAAAATGATTGATGTGTTTAGATAGATTATGACTCCTAAATTCTGATGAGAAGGATTTAAAATAGGATAAGGATTCCTCTTGCAGTTGGAAATAAGGTAGGATATGATAAGATAAGATAAGGTTAGTTTGGATAAGGTAAGGAGAAGATAAGGTAGTTTGGATAATGTTTCCTTCTTTTTAGCTGATTCCTTATCTTCCAAATCTTGAATTAATTTCTCCATATGTTAAGCACATCCCTAGCCTCACTTGAACTTCAAAAACGTCCATACACCTTGCTCCATGCATATGCTATCCATTCCTAGCCCAAAACTGCTCTAAAATGCTCTAAAATGCACTTACTTTCCACTTTTGCTATTTGGACCTACAAACACACGAAAATAGCTTAAATTACTATAATAAATAGAAACTAAGTAAATGCAAAGAAACAAGCTAATAAAGTCGCATAAATATGCTCCTATCACATCTGCGCGTTTTTGGTTGTGCGGTATATATGCCGATCTTGCCGCCCTTACGTACAAAAATGGGGCCTCAGCGAAGGATGTGAATCTATGTTGGATATGATTCTCCTTCGATTTTTCGTTACTTAGAACCTTTGACAGGCGATCTGTTTACCGCTCGTTTTACGGATTGTCACTTTTATGAGACAGTCTTCCCGTTGTTAGGGGGAGATAAGAACGTCAACGTTCCTGATGAACAACGTGGATTATCGTGGATGACTCCCACTTTGTCTCATTTAGATCCTTGCACTGCTCTGTCCGAAACTGAACTGCAACGTATATTAGATCTCCAGAGCATAGCTTAGAGCATGCCAGATGCTTTCACCAATCTAGCGAGGGTGACAAGATCATATATTCCAAATGTACGACGGACTACCCTCCTAGAAGCCCGGGACACCAATCTTGGTGATCCACGTACATTAGCGGCTAGCCAATCATCCTGGTTCAAACGATTCACACCCTTGCAAGAGGAAATCCACAACACAAGGTCCTGAAGAACCTACTGTGAATCCGACTATCGCTTACTCATTCTATCTAACTCATGAGGAAATTCTAGATTATAGAAGCGTCCTTGAAAAGACGAATCCTCCTCACGAGAATCGTGAGATTTCAATCTATTATGCTTGTATAGATGATGTGTGGAGTAAAAATGAGATAATTGTTAATTGTTGTAGTATTACTGTATCTTGCCAGTCCAATGTCTGCGTGTAGGTGCATTACTGTATCTTGCCAAAAGATTAACAGTGAAGGAGATGTCAGGTCCAGTGCATTTAGCTAAGTACAATACAGCGCCTATTGCACTTAGATAAGGAACTTCAGGCTCCAAAATCTCTTCATCATCCTCATTCGGACGGAAGGGATCTCGTTTTGCATCTAGCGAACGAACGACCATAGGAGTACTCGAAGGCTTCGCTTTATCCTCATTAAAGCGGCGCAACACCTTCTGGGTGTAGTTCGATTGATGTACTAGGATTTCATCCGAACAATGCCCTATCTTGAGACCGAGACAGTATCGTCGACAATCATCTCATTTCTACGCCACACATCATCTAAGCTAGCATAATAGGCCGAAATCTCACGATTCTCGGGAGGAGGATTCGTCTCTTCAAGGACGCTTTCGTAATCTAGAATTTCCTCATGAGTTGGATAGAATGAGTAAGCGATAGTCAGATTCACGGTAGGTTCTTCAGGACCTTGTGCCATGGTTTTCCTCTTCCGGGGGTGTGAATCCTTTGAACCAAGGGGTCTGCCATGCTTTTGTGTAGGGGCAGATGATTGGCTAGCCGCTAATGTACGTGGATCATCAAGATTGGTGTCCCGGGCTTCCAAGAGGGTAGTCCGTTGTACATTTGGTACATCCATCTTTGCAGGCGTATTCGTAGCTGGAATATGTGAGATTGTCACGCGCGCTAGATCAATGAAATCATCTGCCATGCTCTGAGCTATGCTCTGGAGATCTAATATGCACTGCACTTCAGTTTCAGACTGAGCAGTGCGGGGATCTAAATGAGACAAAGTGGGAGTCGTCCACGATAATTCGCGTCATTCATCAGGAATGTTGATGTTCTTATCTTCCCCTAACAATTGGAAGACCGTCTCATAGAAGTGACAATATGCAAAACGAGCGGTAAACAGATCGCCTATCAAATGTTATAAGTAACGAATAATCGAAGGAGAATCATATCCGACATAGATTCCTATCCTTCGTTGAGGCCCCATTTTTGTACGTAATGGCGGCGAGATTGGCACATATACCGCACAACTAAAAATGCACAGATGCGATATATCGGGTTCGTATCTGGTAACCAACTGAAGGGTACTAAATGGTTGTGTCGCAATAGGCCTCAAGCGTACCAACTTTGCTGCGTGCAATATTACATGGCTCAGGCAGCGGTCGGGACTTGGTACGTATGACCAACGATCGAGCAATCATTTGTAAATGCTTAATGAAAGCCTCTGCCAGGCCGTTCTGGGTGTTAACATGGGGTACTAGATGTTCAACTTCAACCCCAACCGACATGCAATAGTCATCAAAAGTTTTAGATGTGAATTCTCCAGCATTATCTAATCGAATAGATTTGATCGAATAATCAGGGTGGTGAGCCCTGAGCTTGATAACCTGAGCCAACAGTTTGGAGAATGCAGTGTTCCTTGTGGACAACAAGCACACGTGTGACCAACGTGTGGAAGCGTTAACCAAAACCATAAAATATCTAAATGGTCTGCAGGGAGGGTGAATCGATCCACAAATGTCCCCCTGAATCCGTTGTAGAAAAATGGGAGGATTCGAATGAATGTTGTCATAAGAAGGCTTAGTAATAAGCTTTCCTATAGAACATGTTTGACATGTGATTCCATGGATTAAACTTAAACTTCTGGTTAGCGGATGCCCGTGTGAAGATTTGAGGATACGGCGCATCGCTATTTGTCTAGGATGTCCTAAACGGTCATGCCAAAGTGTAATTTCGTGCACGATCCCAGTAGTAGGGCCGGCCACATAGTGGCATTCTATGGGGCGTATGGTCGTAGTATACAGACCACTCGGAATACGCTCTATCTTCTCTAGAATATGCTTCTGGCCATATTCGTAGGAAGTTATGCACAGAAATTCAACTCCATTTTCTACGTGGGTTTCAACATGGTAATTGTTATCTCTAATGTCCTCGAAACTTAACAATGTTCTTCCGGAACGTGGAGAATAGAGTGCCTCAGCAATGGTCAAGATTGTACCATTGGACAACATTATACGTGCCTTACCGTATCCTTCGATCAGGTTGGATGGGCCCGAGAGGGTTGTCAGATGTGCATTCTTAGGTATGAAGTTTGTGAAATAGATACGTTCATGCAAAACGGTGTGTGTGGTTACACTATTTGCCAGACAACTAACTATCCCACTAGTCATACCTAGAATGAAAAATTAATTTGAATCGGTCACATGTATAAAAGTTCTTAAAACAAATACCAATTCAAAGTAATTTTATTTATTCAAGGATGGTAATTAATTAAAACTTAATATCCAAAAAATAAATCACCAATCAATAATCCAAACATAAAGGAAAATTGTTCAAAAAATCAACAAAAAACAAAGGAGGGGTTTGGTCACTTAGTGGAATTTGGCCCCAATTATCTTATTTCAACTAAAAAATAAGTCTATGTCTAAGATTCTAATCTTCCATAGGGGTGGTATCCTCTTGAAAGTCAGAAACCTCCATCTTGGTAGTCTTTGAGTCGTCCACTTGCATGAAGTTTGATTCAAACTTCTTACGACGAGAATGATATTCATCTACAACTTTCTTGGGAGTGCGGCAAACACGGGACCAATGGTCCTTTGAACTTCAGTGATAACACATATCTGCGTCTATGGTTTCAACTGCTTTGCCCTTATTCTTGAAGTTTGGGGCCTTGGGAGCGAGGTTTGAGCCCTTCGGGGCTTTATTTCCTCCCTTGGATGGGCCTTGACTCTGTTGACCTTGGTGAGATGGCTTCTGGCCGCCCTTACCCCGCCTATTTTGGCATTTTGGGCGTTGGTTATTACTATAATGTGCTTCAGGCACAGCAGTAGCCCCAGTAGGTCGAGCTTGATGATTCTTCATCAATAACTGGTTCTGCTTTTCAGCGAGAAGTAAAACAGAGATCAAATCTGAGAACTTAGTGAACTTCTGAGCTCTATATTGTTGCTGCAGGACAATATTAGAAGCAGAGAAGATCGAATAGGTCTTCTCCAAGAGATCGTCTTCGGTCAAAGTTTCATTGCAAAACTTGAGAAGTGATCGGATTCGACAAACTTCATAATTATATTCATTCACAGACTTAAAGTCTTTGAAGCGTAAGTGCTGTCAGTCGTGTCTTGCTTCATGCAAGAATATGTTCTTTTGGTGATCAAAACGATCAGCCAAAGCGACCCATAATGCACGTGGATCCTCCTTAGCGAGATACTCAGTTTGCAGAGCATCATAGATATGTTTTCGAATGAAGATCATAGCAGTGGCTTTGTCAGCTTTGCCAACAGGTTCATCTGTTGCTTCTTCAATGGCAGGACGTAAGTTCTTTGTAGTGAGGTGGATCATCACATCTTGAACCCACTTGAGGTAGTTCCTTCCAGAGACCTCTAAAGCGGTAAAGTCGAGTTTGTTCAAATTAAACATGTTCCTATCACAAAATAAATGGACAAGATGTGGTTAGTGTAATGGAGAAAAAATCAATCCATTCACATAGGAGTAGAACATACAGGTTCTAATAGACATTTATTTGTTTAATTTTTGCATGAAAAACTTCAGGTTTTCATGGGTGATGTTTTTAAGTGAAAACTTCAGGTTTTCAAACAAGGCATATTTATAAGAAACTTCGGGTTTCAAAAATAATTATGAACTTTAGGTTCATATATTTCTACAGGCAAACACAAATATATATGCAACAAGAATATGCAAAAATTTAACTTTAGGTTTATAATTATAATTGAATTAATTTATTTGGACTTCGGGCCAAATTAAAATGTGGGTGAAAAAATATAAACCCATTGGGCCTAAAATAATTAAGCGAATAAAACTTGAGGCCCAAAAGAAAACAAAGTAAGCCAGGGGTGGCTTAAAAAAATTTTGCCATGTATCCCAGGCCCAAGAATTAGGCTTGGGGTCTCGGGTGGGGCTACAGGCCCACAGAGAGGATTGGGGCAGGGATTAGGCTGCTGTAGGCATACCCAAAAGCCAAAAAAAATGTTTTTTTTTCATTTTTTTTTTCATGCGGGCCACTTCAGGTGAGCCAAAAAAAAATTCACTTTTTTTTCATACGGGCTGGCTTATAGCAGCGACAAGCCCAACGGGCACTGATGCAGGTTGAGTGGTCGAGACCCAATTGGGCTCGAGTCAAATAACGGCGGCTCAGGTCCAATTGGCCCATAGCAGCGGCAAGCCCAACTGGGTGTCGGAACACAACCGAGAGAACGCCGGCGTCGCTTCAGGCGATTGTCCTCGGGGGTTGATGGCACGGTGAAGCATATAGGTTTGACTGGGAACCTGAGTTATAGACGAAAACCTCGGTTTCGACGTCGGAGGTCTGAGAATGGTAGGGATTCAAAGAATCCGTCGATGTTCATTGGGTTTCTGAGAAAAAACCCCATCGTCTTCTACAATGGCAAGGTCCCAATCACAACTGCAGGTGTGATTGCCCAAGAATAACGACGGTGAAGCCGTGGCCGACTTCGGGCGGCTCCGTGGGTTAGGGTTTGATGCCAAAGGCATCTTTTCAGATTAGAGCAAAGGTTTTGCTCCGGTGCTTCGCATCCTATAGTGGGTTCGTGTGAGCCCAGTGTTGTCAGGGTCACGGGGAAGAAACCCTAGGTTTCTTGATTTTTTTTTTCAAATTCAATATAAGTTAATTCAAATACAATTTTATTGATGCATATGCAATTCAATAATTTCAATGCATGTACAAATATATTTGATGCAATTCATAGCAAATATCAAATTCACATAATTTCAACAATTATGGTTATGAGGCATACACAATTTATGTAGAATCTAAAATACGTAAAACGTAAAGTTGGGTCATGCATCATGGTGAGTGTTCATGCTATCAGGGCTGCAAAATATCGAGTTAAAAACTGTTGTTTTGGAAGAACCTGATTGTGTGATGATATGGATGAACTGGTTTGATGCAGAAAAATTCTTCAACGTCAGATTCCTAAGCGCAGCGGTAGGAGCGTGCTGATAACGTGTTGTGGTCTATTTTATTTGACAAAGTTAAAGGGGGCCGGCGACAAAGAGTGTAGAGAGAGATGCGTTTGTAGAATTGTAGGGGAATATGTGTGTGTTGTTATCCCTCCTACATTGTGCCTTTATTTATAGTAGAAGAGGAGAGGAGATATTCCTTCATCCCCAAGGAAGATAAGATACAATAGGAAAGGATAACTAGAATAAAATCTAATCTAGGATTTACACAATCACACCTAAACTAGGAATGTTTACAACAATATTTTTATTTTAATGTGTTTTTATAATTTTTTTAATCTCACCCTTTGCCTATAGTATACTATAAAAAAAATAATAAAAAAAAAACCTTTTTATATTTGTATAGAATAATAATACAATAATACATATTTAATATACAATATATACACTATGGTCAGTGTATATTATAGTAAGTTTCTTCAGTGGTTTAAAAAATTAAAATCATCAAAATAACTTTTTTCTTAACATGTTGAAACGGATTACCCATGTGTCACCCTCATTTAAACCTGTTAAGAACCTATTATTAACGGGTTCTTATCGTGTGACCGATAATGACCCGATTAGTTATCGTGTTGACTCGAAACCCGTTATTTTCGTGTCGTGTTAACAGGTCGTGTAAAAAATTACCAGATATTCCTTCCACCTCCAGTCATCATTCACCAACCCCAATTCCAATTATTCACCATCACGGATTCACCCCCAAACAATTCCATAATTCCCCATTCCCCACCCCCAAAAAACACCTCCCATTATGACGATCCCCTATGGGCCTATAAAAGCTCCAATTTTGCTCAAAACAAACCCTTGAACACCTCCTGTTATGAAGCCTCCAATCATCATTCATCAACACCAATTATTCACCATCATGGATTCACCCCCAAACAATTCCATAATCTATCTCTCTCTCCCCCCCCCCCCCCCCCCCGCGAAAACACCTCCTCTTATGAAGATCCCCTAGCCTATAAAAGATCCAATTTTGCTCAAAACAAACCCCCCAACACCTCATGTTATGAAGATCCCCTACAGGCCTATAAAAAGCTCCAATTTTTCTCAAAACAAACCAATCATTTTGGTGTCTTTTTTCTCTATGGATAATCCTTCCCCCCCCCCCCCAAGAGATGGCTATAGAAACTACCCAAAACGACATCATCTACCGGTCTAAACTCCCTGTCATCCCCATCCCAAAACACCTCCTCTGTAAACCTTATATGGTTATATAATTAAAACACACAAAAAAATGAATTGGCTGACCTGATCATGAAGCGATAGGCATTGGAGACTAAGCAGAGAGGATGTAGGTTGCGGGAACATCAAAGTATTATACGAAGCACCTAGCCGGATACAACTACTTTATGGGAAGCGTTTGTTGAGTATCTAGGGTTTGTAGGGACGTTAGTATTTATACTAATTAAGGCATTAAGGTTCCGTCCATAAAGGAATACCAAATACCACTTTTTTAGCCTATGAGTTAAGGATCATAATCACATAAAACCAAGGAATTTGTCAATCTTACTTGTATTACAAGACATCTAATATAGATTGATAGATTGATATCTTTAGGAGATCAAATCACAATATCTACATTAATCTCCAAAATTACATTCCTATTATACGTTGTAGACCATTTAAGGTTGATTTACATTGGAATAAATCCAACATTCTCCCATTGGTCTACAAATATAATATTTATGTTTATACTTGAGATTGGAAATTAATGTCACTTTAATGGCCATGTAGTTGTGACAACATCCTATCCTTGATACAAGTTTCTGTCAAATAAGTCTTTCAACATGGAACTAGCAAGGTTGTAAGGTTGACACAACCCAAAACCTTCATAATCACACATGCTAAAATCCTCATTCACATGAAACATCGTCAAATTATGATTGCAGAGATGAACTTTTATCATCTCAGGTCATCTTTAATGCAAACTTCTACTACAATTACAAACAAAACTTCATAAAACATAATTAATTCAACACCTACGAGCAAAATGAATTAACATGTTTTTGACACTAGTTCATATACCATATCAATTACTTTCATGAGAAAAATTTCAACACTTATGAGCACGATGAAAAAACCCTCACAACTAATACAACATATAAATCATGTCATGCCATTTTAAGTCGAACCAAAAGAATTAATCCACACCTACGAGCAAGAAGATTAATCCTTCCGTTATAATTTAAAATACAATTTGATTGACTTGATATTAAACATATAGTCATCTGATAATTGACCAACACATAAAAATGTGACTCCATGAATCCAATTGGAGATTAAACTGAATACATGGATTCAAAAAACCATACATACCTTATAGGTCATCTACAAATGTAAGGTATTACTAACATGAAACTTAAGCTCCCACTGATCTACCCCTGTATTTGAATGGATTCTTTTAAAATCTTTTAAAATCCTAGTTGGCTACACCATGTTTCTAAAGTCTTTTAAAATCCTCATTTGACTACACCCCCCTTAGTCAATGAATGCATAGCACTAAAAAATTGTCTTTCTTTAACTTTTCCTTAACACATTAAATAGCATAATCTCAATGAAAGGTAAAACTAAGACATTCACCGCTGTTTATACAAAATCATGCATTCAACAACCATCTTATTTGTATTAATAATTCCATATGTATGCTTAAGTCCCCATGAGCCTCAAAATTATTTCTAAAGATTAACAAATAATCAATCAAGGCATCCAAATGATTGCAAGTAAACATATACACATACACCAAGTACTCATTCATGCAACTTAAACATATTATTGTCATTCGAGTCATGGCGTAAATCCAATTTCATCAACCAAAACACATATTCATGGAAGATAGAATAACACTTCATGTAAGTCCACTTAATGCTCAAAACTTTAGAACAACTCCCACTAAGCTTTTAGAGTTTATACACTTATTGCAAATAAGTTAATGAGTGTGAAGCCGAATTTTCTTTCACTAATTCTCCCACTTGGGCAAACACTCATTAATATATTCTTTCAAAGATGTACCTGAACAAAAATTGCTTTATATTTTAGACATAATAAAACAGACATCACAACCAACATAAAGTTGTCAAACAGAATTTTAGTAATGAGTTACACTTACTTTAGAATTTATCATAATTAATTTATAAGCTTGATTGCTAGCAAAATTATACATATCAAAATAGACATACTAATCTTCATAATATAAAAATATAGAGTCGTTTTGGATCAAAATAGTGGTCTAAAGTGACGTCTCAAAAAACCAATGCAATCTGCCAGTAAAACTGTCTATACAAGCATGGGTTACTAATAAATTCACCATAATTCAATACATGGCAAAAAATTAGGAAACTTTGCAGACACATAGTAGACATATATATGTTGAACATATCAAAAATTCAAGTCATTGGGTGACCATTAGACGTGTCATTAATCCGATCAAGACACGCAATCTGCCATAAATATTATGTTCATCTAGCATGAATCTAAACATCTCTAGTAAATACAATTTCATGTTATTTCAATTTCGGTGTCCAAAGGAAACTCAAGTAATCAAATTTCATCCTCTAAACAGACTAGTAGTTCAAATTGAAAATATTTACAAGCATTATACTTAAACAATGGGTACCTTAGCAATCATTGATTAACCCTCATGGGTCCAATACTTTGCATCAACAAGTCTCATAAAGTGACACCAAAATAAGTCATGATGCAACCGATTTCCATGGCTTAAAACCACAACCTATTATGGGGCTCATAGTGGAAATATTTGTAACTGATGACATGAAGCTTTATCCCAATAGACTTCATGTAACTAGATTAATTTACACCTACAGGCAAGCAAATTAATTAGTTTCTAGTACTGGATTATATGTCATAAGAGTTACCTTCATGAAAAAACTTCAACACCTACGGGCAAGATTAAGCTTTCACAAACTCCTGTGAAATAAAACTCGTACCATGCCATCTTAATTTAAACAAAAGAAACAATCCACACCTATGAGCAAGAAGATTATCCATTTTATCCTAATTAAGATGCAATGTTGATCGAAGTAACTTAAAATCACAGTCCCAACATCAACTAAGCCGTTACGGCTTGCTTAGTTGACAAGACATTGATTAACTCTAGCCTGAAACAATAAAAACATCACATGGATTAATTAGTTGTAAGTGACAAAATTATGATAACTTGATTCAAGCTTCGAGTCTTGCCAACAAGTGGCATTAATATAAATTCCTTCATGACTTCCTTTGATATTCAATTAATCTTAAGAAACCTGACAACATACTTGAAAGAGATACTTGAAAGAGATTAAACACATAGAAAATGTTGTATAAGAATTGTAATATCAGTCTTTCACCACGAGGATGTTAATACGTATGAGAGAACATGATGGAGCTAATTGATTCAAAACATAAACACTTTTATATAAACAATACAATCGCTTTAATTCAAAAGCCAAATTGTGATAGCACCTAAATGCTTTCGGAAGTCAAATGGGTTCCTTACCTTTTGTACCTTTCTTTCCGTAGTACAAGACTACTACAACATTAGCATCAAAATCATGCATTAGCTTTGTAAATACCAAATTAAATAAAGGAACAACCAAAATTCTTTTCCTTTCAAAATCAACATCTCTAATATATTGCCATACATTAGCCTTGAATAATTTTTACTTTTTTCTCCACTTATGGCACATAAAAATTAACTGATCAAAGCATTGTTTAAATTGTTAAGGCATAGGAAAAAAACGTAACAAACAATATACAATTTTGAAAACTTATGTTAAGTCACACACTTTGAATGAACACTACAAGACAGCACCACATCTACCACAGTTAATTCACCACGGACATAAAAGACTCGTTGTAGAATATCCAATATTACCACGGACATTTAAAGTCCGTTGTGAGTAAATGGTTTTAACAACGGACAAAACTGGCCCGTAATAGAAAATGTTCGAATAATAACGCGCAAGTAAAGCTCGTTGCAGTTGTTTAATATGACCACAAGGGTAACCCGTTGTTGAAATAAATTTAATCACAGCGCCTTCTTGAAATCAATCACGGTCTATGAATGTTGTACGTTAATTTATTTAATATTACTCTCAAATTTGTTATCACAACCAACTCTAACTTAAACCCAATCTATATACCAATTCCAGATCTGATACCAACCACCCAGTCTCACCCATTCGCTTCCTTCGGCGGTTTCTCCGAAATCTCCAAACTACTCATTGCTCTCTCCAAAGCCCCGGCCCCCCTCTTCTTCGAAATTGCAACCGTCTTCTGTCCGGTGGCCACATAAGAACTTGTCAATGATGCAGAGCCCGCCGGAAGCTTCCTCCGGAGAACGACATGTCGATCGCCGTCCCCATGGCCTTGCCCACTTGCCGGCTTGACTTGGATGACCAGCCGTTCCTCAATTCTGGGATTAGTATGTCTCTCAATTTCTTTGTAAAAATATTAAAATTTAATTCCGTTTATTGAAACGGTACCGTGATTATTCTGCAATTACAGTGTAATTATGAATATCTAAGTATGTTTTTTTACAATTCAATTTTGGCTAAATGTGATAAAGATTAAAGCTTTACTTAGTTTTGGTTCAATACGATAAGGTGCAAGAGAAAGAGATGTGTTGATAACTGATAGGGTAAAAGGAGGCAAGCATGCATTCTCCAAGCATGACCAAGCATAGAACGAGCAGTGTGAAATTTTTTGGTGTCGAATTGTGCCCTGACAATGTGGCTGTTGCCATGGTATTTTGTTCAAGATGTCCTAGGCCTTGCAAGGCTTGCTGTCAGTTTTTAACTTTCCATTTAAAAGACGATTTGCATCTCGACCTGGCTGAGGTACATTTACATTCACACTTTCTGTTGTTTTTCGGAATTGGTTTACTTTACATTTGTAGCTATAGTTATTAAAGTGGCATTCTTGATGAATTGTGAACTTAAATTGACGTTGGTATGCACTGATTGGTAAAGAATTTGCTTTGAGGATTCTGATTAGTATGAAAATGTGCTAACTGGGGTACGATAATGGGATTCTAGATTTGAATTACTGATGTGAGACATTGTTTTTCTTTGATAAGTGAATTGATTGTATAGTTTTGGTTTCTGACAAGTTTATATGTGAAAGATCTCCCTCAACTTGTCCCGCTCTCATTTTCAATTTTGATGTCCTTGAAGACTCAACGAAGCTATCTTTGAACCTATTTTTGTTTGTTTTCCTAATTTTTTGGCCTTTTGTAGGTGAACTGCTATTATAGTGACTAATAGAAGTAGAAAGAAGGAAAAACAGGTTGAAATTTGGCTAATTCTGCCAATATAGATGTTTTGCAAGTGGCTGGATTTTGCTTAGCTTAAAGGTCTTAATGCTTCTTTTTCTTTTACTATTGCTTTTGTTAATTCAGTGTTATTACAATTTGCAAGTTACTCTTGAATTATTAAGCTTTCATTTAAAAAAAATAAAACAAGGAAGGAAAAACGATGAATTGAGGTATATTTGATATGTATGCTGTTTTGCACTACAGTGAATCGTACAGGTCAATTAAATTATGGGCGACGAATCTCCACCATTGATGAAATTGTGATTGTATGTTTAACTTCTACAGGTCCGTCCTCTGTATATTTCTATAATTTCAATTTCTCAAATCGCTATTGTTTATTAGATTTTACTTTCGATCTGGTTACTATTGTTTATGGTTTATAAAAAAAAAATCTTTATTTATGGTATTGGTTTGGTTAATCTTGTATAGTATATATTTGCAAAATTATACGTAGTGGCTCTATTTAGTAGGTTCATAATCTAATCATGTGTTTATCCTTTCTCAAAGGACTCCTCTTATTATAATTTTGTCAAGAGTTCAATTGCAAAGGAATGCACGAGTAGAAAGGTTTAGAGGCAGAAACTCTATATGAAATGCTAGTTTTAGAGGTAGAACAGTTGAGAGGAATATCTAGAAACTTGATGATTGTAAGTTAAGTTTTGTATTTACTTCACTCCTGCATTGCTAATTATGCACTACATGCTTAGTTAGTTCTGTATATCTGTTCGAGTCTTCGCTGGTTAATTCTTAGCTTCTTGTGTGGACCGTTGGAGACTTTTTTTGCTATTAAGTATTTTGATTTGAGGTGTTTTCTTTCTAAGAGGTGGAATAGAATAACGCGGGTTAACTTTTTCTTCAGGTTTTGTATATCCATTCACTTTTCTTGATTGAGATCAAATGTATATTTCCACCTATACCGGTACAAGATTTTTTTTCTTGTGATCCATATGCTTATGTCCATGCAAATAGAGAGAGGCATCAATTGCTGAGGCTCAAGTATTAGCGGCAGTAGTTCACTCTCAAGGTCCTTTGTTTGGAGGTGTTCAAAGAAATATGAGGTCTTCAAGTGTTCTTGTTACTGGAGGCATATTTGATACTTTGTGGATAGTTTTATATTTATAGTATAACTCATCGTTAGCTTTAGTGTGCAGCTTGTAATATTCGAATCTGCGATTTTTTATGTAATTATTATATTGTAGTAAATTTGTTTATTTATTGAATGATTTATTATTATTTTTTTTATTTTTGGAAATTTTTTTATGACGGTCATTAGACGTGGTCAATTTGTAATCCACAGCGGCCATAAAGAATGTGGTGTTAGATCTCAATCTACCACGGGCACAATCCGTGTTTATCTCACATTTGACAACATGCATAGTCCGTGGTAGAAACTAAGACTTTTTATCACATCCAGATTACTAACGGGCACAGTGTTCGTGGTGAATTGCAATCTATCACGGGCATTGACCGTGGTAGATGAGCTTTTTTCTACTAGTGGAAATACATACCTCACGCCTTCATATGTTCACTACTTCTTTATAAACATATACATAATCACATGACCAATCATAATTCTCATATAAGAATAAATAAAATACAAATGAGAATTATCACATAATTACTGCAAACCTCATTCATTTGTATAGTATTCTTGTCCTTGCCACTGGATACTTTTTCTGTCATTCTCAGTCAATCAACACATTATGCACCAATTCTTTATAGTTAACTAGTCATGTATACTTGAATGACTACTGAGTTAAGAAAGCAAAATTGTAGACAAACCTGATTAATTAGTCATGCAAATTTATTGTGCTATTAATGGCATAAAACTTGCCCATCCTTGAACAAAATAGCCATACCTGTAATGCTATCCACGCCATACCTGTAATGCTATCCACGCCATACCTGTAATGCTATCCACGCCATAACAAAAGTTGTCAAAATTTGTATGGACTTACCTTCATATATAGATACATATAAAACTTAGCATATGCATCTCTGCAACGCAACTTTAATATATGTTATCACAATCATATATATATATAGGCACAATATATCGTAATAGTATTGAGACAACCTAAAAGTGAACCAATTCCGTCTCAAGATGTCAAACAGTATTCGAAATCTCATGCCCATCTCTTAACTGTAATAACTAGGTAATTGGATTTGAACTTAATTTAGTTTACCTTTCAAATGCGAAGACATAGGCAACATATACGCCCTTGCACTAGTGTCGGAATACCCAAACTATTTTGACAAAACAGTCTCAAACGAGTATGATTATCTATGCATATATATATATATATATATATATATGCTTCTCGGTATGCCTTCTTTACGCATACAATTTGGATAATGGTGTTATGATAAAATTTACACATGCAATGTAAGCTCTATATGTATAATTGGCTTTGAAAATTACACGTACTTGCTTGATCAAAATATTAGCAACCTCCAGATTTCGGTGGTTCGACCAAAACATATTATATGCAATAAGATGCATGCATAAAAATGCTATCAACCAAGCCATATTATATGCAATTATAAATTGGTATAGTTTGGAAAACTGTTGGGATTGAGGCTTATTCCATATTTGGATCATCACCATTATTTAAATTTTATGCTTCAATATGTTCAGTCATATACCATAGTTACAACATTCATGGACGACGAAGAAATTTGCTTGCATAGATCATCAATCAATGGTTCTTGAATCCAACACAACCATTCTTGTATATAAATGAACACGAAGACCAAAAGAAAATATCTTACCAGGATCTCATATGCCGATGAACTTCCCCATTGAGCTTGCTGATGTACAAGGATCTCAAAATTTTCTCCAATACAAGGTTAGAACAAATGTAAGTATATACGCAACTTGAAATTATAATTGTATATTAGCCATAATTTTGCAGAAGCAACCAACTGGTCCAGTCTTTGATTTTATCCATACCTTTTATATTTAACTGGGTAAATATACACAATAACGTGGACTTGTGACCCAAATGTTCGGCACTAATGATGGTTTGGAAGATAAGTACATTAAGTCGATCTCATTCTCTCCTCGGGAAGGTGTCTTCCTATGTATACGTACACAGCGGAGCTAGCCATACAGGCCTCTTTATTGGGACGGCAGTGCCGCCACACCAACAACCTCTTAGCCGCGCGACCTCCATCTTTGATTTTTATATTAACAATTTCAATTTATAGGATCAAAAGAAAATAATAGCAAAACACCTTTACATAATAGCACGATATACATATATATTTATGCTTCTCCAAATTCCTATATAACTATAGGATTGATACACGATTTATAGCTATTTTGGATAAAAATTTCCCAAATTCGTGCCATAAGATTATTAAGAAATAATATTGATTAAAACAGAATTATTATACAACCTGATCATCATCAACAATTTGCACTGATGCAAACAGCATGTGGTGTTGCCAACCATATCCAATCACAACTTGGATTAAACATGCGATTTATGAGAATATTATATAATCCAACGTTAAAGCTAATAGGTTTTAATCATATAACCAGTGTCTCTGATACCACATGTAAACCTTATATGGTTATATAATTAACAAAAAGAAAAAGAAAAGAGTTGGCTAAGCTGATCATGAAGCAATAGCCATTAGAGACCAAGCAGAGAGATGTAGGTTGTGGCAACACCAAAGTCTTCTACAAAGCACTTAACCGGATACAACTACTTTATGGGAAGTGTTTGTTGTGTATCTAGGGTTTGCAGGGATGTTAGTATTTATATTGGCTAAGGCATTAAGGTTCCGTCCATAAAGGAATCCCAAATCCCACTTTTTTAGCCTATCATCATAATCACATAAAATCAAGGACTTTGTCAATCTTACTTGTATTACAAGAGACCTAATATAAGAAATGATATCTTTAGAAGATCAAATCACAATATCTACATTAATCTCCAAAATTAAATTCCTATTATATGTTGTAAACCATTTAAAGTTGATTTACATTGGAATAAATCCAACACCCTCTCCACTCCTACTGCCTCCACAACAAAAACCACTCGAGCTCCAATCCCTGCATCATCAATGGCGCCACCAGAGACATCTACACGTACGCTGATGTTGTAATCAATGTGCGCAGAGTTGCCTTAGGGCTCAACAAGCTTGGAATCCAACAGAGCGACGTCATCACGCTCTTGCTCCCCAATTCATTGGAGTTCATCTTCGCCTTCCTCGGAGCCTCTTTTCGCGGTGCCATGACAACCGCCGCAAACCCTTTTTCACACCCACCGATATCTTAAAACAGGCCAATGCCTCGAAAGCTAAACTCATCATCACCTTAGCGTGTTACTATCGTCACTTAGTCATGATGGTCACAACGTTAAGCTTATGTGGGTTGACTCTTTACTTGATCCGAGCTGTTTGCATTTCTTCGAGCTTCTTCAAGCCGATGAAAACAACACGCCAGAGGTTGACATCAGCCTAGACGACGTCGTCGCCCTACCCTACTCGTCCAGGACAATAGGTTTGCCGAAAGGGGTGATGCTAACGCACAAAGGGCTCGTGACATGCGTCGCTCAGCAGGATGGATAGGGAAAATCCCAACTTGTATTATAGGAGTGATGACGTTGTTTTTTGCGTGCTGCCACTTTTTCATATTTATTCTTTGAACTCGGTGTTGCTTTGTGGGCTTAGAGTTAGGGCTGCCATTTTGATGATGAACAAGTTTGAGATTGTTTCTCTGTTGGGGTTAATCGACAAGTACAAAGTTAGTATTACGCCAATCATGCCACCGATCATGTTGGTGATCACTAAGTTTCCCGATCTAGACAGGTACAATTTGTCGTCGAGTCGAGTTCTTAAGTGTGGAAGAGCACCTCTTGGGAAGGAGCCTGAAGATACTGTGAGAGCCAAGTTTCCCAGTGTCATACTTGGCCAGGTATGTACACAGTTAGTACATTCTTTTCTTTTCTTTATTTTATCAATATCATATTATGTTTACTTATGCTTCAAACGACAACGTTGTTGTAGGCCTATTTGATTAAACTGTATAAATGACAGAGAGGGAGGGGGGTTGGCAGCAACAGAGAGAGAATATAGATATGTGATTCTGAGGTGTGTGTTGTATCACCCCCTTATGCATTTATTTATAGTAGTAGGATAGGTAGAATCCTTAACCGAATTGGATTACATCTCTAATAGGAATTAAGCTACTAAAGGGAATATACAAGATACTCCAAGATACATTAGGATTTACACAATCACATTCCTAATCCAATAGGACTCCAACACTCCCTCTTGAGTGTGTAAATACTCAAACAAAATGTCGCATCAGATCATCAGCAGATGAGGTAGAACAGTTGATGAAGTCGTCGGCACAACTGGTGAATGCGGGTCTCAGATATAAGAAAGTAAGTATGCATTGGTAGTAAAACTCACAAAACCTCACCATGGTAAAACCCAAGGCATAGGGAAAACCCATAGACTAAGGAGAAAAGTGAGAAGTATGCATAATGTCTTAAACAAACGTCAAACAAGACGAAAGTAGTGAACTCAACGGAGTATGATCATCCCAGAATAGGTGCCTCATCAAAACCTCGTTAGGTAGCAAAAACCCAGTAGGAAAAATGCTCTTAATCATAGGAAAAAGAGTACATTAAGATCAAGTGAGTATGCTTCTGGATACCCCTCTGAGTTAGACATAACTTCCAAATAAGAGAACTACAAGCAATTCAACTTAGATAATTTATGTTACACCCACCCCCATATTTAATTTTATTCCTATATTACTCCTTGAAACTTACTTTTAAACTATCAATTTGGTCCTTATCCAAGTTAAATCAGGACCCTTGATCTAGTTTTCAAAATAACCTAGAACTGCCAAGTGGCAGCTCCGTAGCTTTCTTTTCTTTTCCTATTTTCCCCGAGCCATCCCTCTTCATTTTCTGAAATCCTTATCTCCTCTCTCAGTTCTCTCTTCTTCCTTACCTCTCTCGTAACTCTCTCTCTCATTCTCATGTCCTTCACTCTCATTCTCTGCACTTTCCACAGTCTCTCAAAACCCTTTCATTCCCTCTCTCGTCGTGACCACTAACTCATCCATGCGCATGCACAGCCGCACCTCGCTCGAGGAAACCAGCATTACCATCTAAACCTTGTTCTCTCTCTCTCTCTCTCTCTCTATCTCTCTCTCTCTCGTCTTTGCGAGGTCGATGAACCCTGGAAGGATCTCCGGCGAGTCCCTTCTATATTTCCAGTTAAGTAAGCCTCGGGTTTCCTTCCTTCCATTTTAGGTTGTTGATTGGATGTGATTATTGAGTTTATCTAATTATTTCAAGGTTGAGGATGAAACCATCGCGAGGGAAGGCACACCCAACTTCCCGGCGGACCAGTGTCATTCGAAGGCTTTTTCCGAGCATTCACGGCCGTTTCACTGCGAAAAAAGGGTATGAAAATACTCTACTCTCTTCCTTCTTCACTTTGGTGTTTAGTTTGGACCTTAGTTTGCTTGAAAACCGCCGGCCGGAGTTGTAGCAGCTTCGGCTTTCTCCTCCGATCACCATGCAGGCTCTTCAGGCCACCCAAAGCACCGTGGACCTTAGGCCCATGTTTGGACCAGCCCAGAAACACCAAAACCCAGCCCAATTATAAATTTTATTTTCTTTATTTATTTTGTTGACCCACTGGGCCTTAGAGCCTTTTCCTTTTATTTGGGGCTTAAAGCCCGGTTTTTTGTAACTTGGCATGCGGGCCGTGCCTTGTGGGTGTGTATGGGCTGTGTGTGTTGTGTGGTATGTTTGTGTGTGTGTGTATGCATGCCGTGCATGAGTGTGCATTCCATACATGTGGGTATGTTTGTGTAGTGTATGTGTGGCCCAAACCACCTTTGCACCCCAATCATTTTTAACCCAAAAACCCTTAGAGCCCTAAAACCCATTAAGCTCTAACCCATCCAACCCAAACCCTTTATTTTATTTATTTCAAGCCCTCATCCATTAGAGACCCTTTTATTTATTTACTACCTTTTTGGTGCTTAGGTGAAGTTGCTAGTGGGGAAATTCTTAATCTTTTCTTGCACAACTCTACTGCTATGGAGTATCTGTGAGTGGACCCCTTCTTAAATTTGCATGATTTTATAGTTTAATTGCATAATTGAAATGCCTACCTTATGAGTTTATGAATTGATTTTATATTAAGCATTTTTATTGAATATGTTGATTATCGTCTCATTATTTTGTGAGGAACTAATTGTTGGCCTATATTGAGCTATATTTTAATATATCGTATTTTCTATAAAAACCATGAACTGGTAGACTATCTGATGGATCACGATAGAATGCTAGAACATGTTTTCGAAACCCTTCTTTATAGTAAAGACGATGGATGACTTTATACTATGAAGTGGTTATTTTTGAGAGGCGTAACTATTTGTGCATACCTAGTAGACACTATGCTGCCTGGGGCGAGGATCTGGTGTTGGCATTGAGGCCAGGAGAAATAATCCCTAGCGAAAGGCTGAGGGACATGGAGATAGGCATTGGGTCGGGAAGGAGTTATCTCTGGCTACGGGCACAGAGACTTAGGTGCAGGCAAAGGGTCGAGAGTATTATTATTCAGTGATCTTACTGGCAGCACACCGCGCTTATGAGACGACCTTTGAGACGATTCTTGCTTTGGTTTTACGCGATGTCTTTCCGCGATATATCTTTTGAGATGTTTATGGCATGCTAAGGTTTTCAGTAAAGCTATTACTTATTATGCTAGTAGTTTTCATTATATAACTGTGGGGGTTAGTATGTTGATAACTGTTTTATTATTATTATATATATCAACTTGGTCCACTCACCTTTGTTTTGCGCCCCCATTTAGGGTTTAGGATCAAGGCATACAATCCCAACATCCAAGCATTTCCGCATCGGCATTTTCGAGTCCTCTCGGTGTAGGATCCATCCTTTGCTTCATTCAATTTTATATTATTTATTTTAGTGTTTTAGTTAGTTGTATGCTCTGAGCATGTTCCTGAAATGCATATTCATTATTTTTATATTTATAAGTTTATCTATCCCTTGTTTTCAGCATTTGCACTCAATAAATGGCTTTTGTCACCCTCGGGTGTCGGCCTGCACGTGACCATCTCGGTATTCGGGGAATATTGGGATCGGGGCATGTCAAATTGGTATTAGAGCATGGTTTTGTTCAAAGCATACTTAGGATTCTCCTAAACTCTCTTAGTGTGTCTGTCATGACGCCATTTGGATGTCACGACTTCCGGATTTGCTGTCTTTCGGCGTAGTTGTGCAAATCTTTCTCTGTTTGAATTGTTATCTTCTGGTTGAAATACAAGAATTCGTGTCGGGATTGTGCCTTATTGGTGGCGTGTTTGATTTGTTGGATGACTTTCAACATAGGATCGGTACTCTGCGACGTGCGTTCCCTAGGAATGGCAGGCAGAGTCATATCTTATTGGCAATTATTCGAAATGTTCGAAGTGCATGTTAGAGAAAGCGAGTTTATTCGAAATGTTCGAAGTGCGTGTTAGAGAAAGCGAGTAAATGCTAGTTGTGATGACCGTTAGTAAGTGGTAATTGGTGGGATCGAAGCAAAGTTCTCGAACTCATTACCACTGAAGAAATTCGTGTGGATCTTTAGAACAATTCTCGGCGATTGTTCTATCGATAACCTTCTTGATTACCCCAATGATAAAGTCAAGTTTTTTAATCATTGACCGTCAGCTTCACATCAAATTCTTTGGGTGTTGACTTTGTTTGCATTAATTGCTTTTCTCAGGAAACTCCTTGGTAGCAGAAGCTATTCTTATCAATTTCCAAAAGGAGTTACGATTCTTGTTGTTGTTGTAGTTAGATTTGGATAATGAAGATCCAGTCTTGTTTGGATAAACAGATTCCTTGAAATTCACCCAAGTTTGGTACTCGGTGGTAAAACCTAGCTCTTTGTCCATGTGCTTTTCGATATAGGTGAGCTTAGCCTCTTGCTTGTAGCCCAATTAACCAATGCTCTTGTCCACTAACTTTTCAGCATTGTAATTTTCAGTGTGATGGTTTGAGACTCTACCACATTCATCGTTGTACGAAGATCGAGCTTTACTCTAAACTTCTCTTGACTCATTGATC
The DNA here is from genome assembly GCA_024362995.1 of Heteromeles arbutifolia. Classification (NCBI taxonomy): domain Eukaryota; kingdom Viridiplantae; phylum Streptophyta; class Magnoliopsida; order Rosales; family Rosaceae; genus Heteromeles; species Heteromeles arbutifolia. The sequence continues at coordinate 26,074,798 of JANCRC010000012.1, forward strand.
TTTGGTTTGCTCAAGAGCATCACTTTAAGGTAATCAATTATGTCACTGCATGTATACGCAGGCTGCTTCGTATCTTTCTTATTTGTCATTCTATTAAATCATAGGTTCCATGTTTAATTTTTGAACTTTGAAATAGCTTTCACAAAGTATTGTGAAATTTGAAATGTTTTTGGCCTTGTCAGATCTTATTATCAATTCTTAACTATTCTTGAGCTTAGACCTAATTCCTTTTTGGCTAAAAAACTAGTTGACCATATTGTGATGATTTGCGAAATAATCATAAACAGTGACTTCTATTTCTGTATCTTCACTTTCCTTCGCTCTTTTGGTTCTCAATGTAAAATTGGATCATGCCGGAACAATACACCGAGGGTGGAAAAAAAAAACAAAAAAAGAAAAACGTTCTTGGCATGGTTTCTCACTCAACCAGATATCTTGTACTCTAGATTTAGTGGACTCGTTTTGACCCTCAAATTCTTTAGTGTTCTTTCAGCCTTCTCGACATGGTTTCTCGCTCAATCAGTGAGGAACTCATGATCGATTGATTCGGCGGAAGTGTGCACCCAATTCTTATCGTTCTGAGTAGGAACGTTAGACGCATAATCTTTTCACAAGCTTGTCAGGCTTACCAGAAAGGGTTTCATGTGAGTGTGAAGTTTGAGCCGTCTTTGGTAAGAGGCTGGTGAAGATTGTAGTGCAGGTGATCAGCAAATTGCATCACCAATCACTATCTTCACGCAAGGATATTCAATCACCAATCACTTTCTTTCTACAATTTATAGCCATTGTATCGTACTCTAGTAGACATTTTTGATGAAGTGATGTGTTCATTTCAACGCATCTTATCACTGTTTCACTCTAGGACTCTTTTGTTTGTGAATGCGTGGTAGTTGAAACACTGCTAGCATATCTGTTTGGTGCACTCTGGGATGGCACCACAGTACGGTCGAGGCAAGAATCGGATAATCTTTACACTTCTCTTGAATCCTAAGGTATAGTTTTCAAATGGGTTCTTTGTTGGCAAAACACTTGAGTAATTGGTCAAATTTGGAAGAACTGAGGAAGATGGTGTGCTTGGTGCTAGATGGAGTTGTTAGGACGATAATTCTTACTTGTTTAGTTGGGTACGACACTTTTGCGACATGGTATGAGAGTTTTTCACGGACAACATTGGATGACAGAGGAGTATTGTGAACTGATATTCGAAGGATCAAATTTACGACGTGTGAAATTATTCATCCTCAGGAAATTACTGCTTGCCTATCGAGACAACAAATGTGTGGTTGATATCGCAGGCTGCAGACTGTAATATCGATAGCTTATTTGTTAGGTTCGTTAAGTAAGTGGGCAAGTAGAATCTTCTACAACAGTTGTTACGGAATTCGCTATTGCTGGGGCTTGACCCAAAGAAACCTTTATGCTCGGAGTACGTGATGTTTCAAATTCTTGGGCAAGACCCATTTTCATTTTCAGCTTTGGATTTTTAGTATAATTATTTTAACTTCTGTTACTAGTTATTTATTTTGACGTTACAAATGTTCTGGGGGAAGTACTTCTATTTTTAGTTTTAAGTTCAGCACGCGTTTTCGATCTATATGTTAGTACTTATCTATTTTGACGTTATCTTATTTTACGCTCTTACTTTTGGTCTTAAACTATTTTGTGTTTTTGACTTTATATTCTATTGAAGTATGTTTCTATTACACTGATGGGGAAAGAAGGTATGAGCCTAGAGGCATGAAAGATAGAATCATTGCAACCCGATCGCGATGGGATGACATTTTCCCTTTTGTGCAACCGATCTGACTTGATTTCTTCGTTATGTATATATAAACACATATATAATGGTCCTTATCCAATTACTTTTAAACTATCAATTTGGTTGAGGACGAAACCATCGCGGGGGAAGGCACACCCAACTTCCTGGCGGACCCGTGTTCTTCAAGGGCTTTTTCCGAGCACTCACGGCCGTTTCACGACGAAACAAGGGTATGAAAATACTCTACTCTCTTCGCTCTTCACTTTGGTGTTTAGTTTGGACCTTAGTTTGCTTGAAAATCACCGGCCGGAGCTGTAGCAGCTCCGGTTTTCTCCTCCGATCACCACGCAGACCCTTCAGGCCACCCAAAGCACCTCGGACCTTAGGCCCATGTTTGGACCAGCCCAGAAACACCAAAACCCAGCCCAATTATAAATTTTATTTTCTTTATTTATTTTGTTGACCCACTGGGCCTTAGGGCATTTTCCTTTTATTTGGGGCTTAAAGCCCGGTTTTTTGTAACTAGGCATGCGAGCCGTGCCTTGTGGGTGTGTATGGGCTGTGTGTTGTGTGGTATGTTTTTGTGTGTGTGTGTGTGTGTGTGTGTGCGTGCATGTCGTGCATGTGTGCGCATGCCGTACATGTGGGTGTGTTTGTGTAGTGTATGTGTGGCCCAAACCACCTTTGCACCCTAATCTTTTTTAACCCAAAAACCCTTAGAGCCCTAAAAACCCATTAAGCTCTAACCCATCCAACCCAAACACTTTATTTTATTTATTTCAAGCCCTCATCCATTAGAGACCCTTTTATTTATTTACTACCTTTTTGGTGCTTAGGTGAAGTTGCTAGTGGGGAAATTCTTAATCCTTTTTCGCACAACTCTACTGCTACGGAGTATCTGTGAGTGGACCCTTTCTAAAATTTGCATGATTTTATAGTTTAATTGCATAATTGAAATGCATGCCTTACGATTTTATGAATTGATTTTATATTAAGCATGTTTATTGAATATGTTGATTATCGTCTCATTATTTTGTGAGGAACTAATTGTTGGCCTATATTGAGCTATATTTTAATATATCGTATTTTCTATAAAAACCATGAACTGGTAGACTATCTGATGGATGACGATAGGATGCTAGAACATGTTTTCGAAACCCTTCTTTATAGTAAAGACGATGGATGACTTTATACTATGAAATGGTTATTTTTGAGAGGCGTAACTATTTGTGCGTACCTAGTGGACACTATACCGCCTGGGGCGAGGATCTGGTGTTGGCATTGAGGCCGAGGGAAATAATCCCTAGCGAAAGGCTGAGGGAAATGGAGACAGGCATTGGGCCGGGAGGGAGTTATCTCTGGCTACGGGCACAGAGACTTAGGTGTAGGCAAGGGGCCGGGAGTATTATTATTCAGTGATCTTACTGGCAGCACACCGCGCTTATGAGATGACCTTTGAGACGATTCATGCTTTGGTTTTATGTGATGTCTTTCCGCGATATATCTTTTGAAATTTTTATGGCATGCTAAGGTTTTCAGTAAAGCTATCACTTATTATGCTAGTAGTTTTCATTATATAACTATGGGGGTTAGTATGTTGATAACTGTTTTATTTTATATACATATATATATGTATATATATATATATATATCAACGTGGTCCACTCACCTTTGTTTTGCGCCCCCATTCAGGGTTTAGGATCAAGGCATACAATCTTGTCATTTAGGCACTTTCGCATCGGCATCTTCGAGTCCTCTCGGTGTAGGATCCATCCTTTGTTTCATTTAATTTTATATTATTTATTTTAGTGTTTTAGTTAGTTGTATGCTCTAAACACATTCTTGAAATGCATATTCCTTATTTTTATATTCATAAGTTTATCTATCCCTTGTTTTCAGCATTTGCACTCCATAAATGGCTTTCGTCACCCTCGGGTGTCGGCCAGCACGTGACCATCTCGGTATTCGAGGAATATCGGGGTCAGGGTGTGTCAATTTATGCATACCGATTTCTTGGATGAGCTTCTAAAAAGTAGACTTGGGCAATGACTTGGTGAAGAGATCAGCTAGGTTGTCCTAGGAACGAATTTGCTTGACTTCAATGTTTTGATGCTGTTGTTGTTGGTTAGAATAAAAGAACTTCGACGCTATGTGCTTGGTGTTGTCTCCCTTGATGTATCCTTTCTTTAATTGCTCGATACATGATGCATTGTCTTCAAAGATCGTCGTAGGAAGGTCAACGACGGAAGTAAGACCACTAGTGCTTTGAATATGTTGCATGACTGCTTTTGACCAAAAGCACTCTCGTGAGGCTTCATGTAAGGTGAGAATCTCAGCATGGTTTGAAGAAGTCGTAACTAGCGTTTGCTTAGTAGACCTCCAAGATATAGCAGTGTCTTGAACAGTAAAGACATAGCCTATTTGACAACGTGCCCTATGTGGGTTAGACAGATAACCAGCATTTGCGTAACCAACGAGGCGTGAATCAACCGAAAGATCGAGGGGGCAGAGACTTCTCTCGAGGATTCATAAGTGTAGAACAAGCCCAAATCCGTTGTACCCTTGAGGTAGCAAAAAATGTCTTTAACACCATTCCAATGTCTGCGTGTAGGCGCATTGTTGTATCTAGCCAAAAGATTAACAACGAATGAGATGTCAGGTCTAGTGCATTGAACCAAGTATAATAAAGCACCAATTGCGCTTAGGTATGGAACTTCACGCTCTAAATCTCTTCCTCATCCTTATTTGGACAGAAGGGATCTCGTTTAGCATCTAGAGTCCGAAAGACCATAGGAGTGCTCGAAGGCTTCGCTTTATCCTCTTTAAAATGTCACAACACCTTTTGGGTGTAGTTAGATTGATGTACTAGGATTCCATCCGAACAATGCTCGATCTCCAGGCCGAGACAATATCGAGTTTTTCTTCTCAAATTTCGATTTCAAGTGAACGACAATTTCCTTAAGCTCTGCGGGAGTTCCAATGAGGTTCATGTCGTCGACGTTGGGTTTGGTCACGGTGATAATATTCATGAAAGTATAAGTATACTGAACTGGCACCAGACTATATGGACACAAATACTTAAAATAAACTTATGTTTTGATGGTAAATGTGGTTCGACCGTCGGAATGCTGAACTCTAAAGTGTACTTGTGAAGCAGTGCTGTTTATCCAAACTGAAGGTGCTCATTGTTCGGCTGATTCTACAGCTATAGTGCTGTTTATCCAAACTGAAGATGTCACTGGTTGTCTTCACAGTGCTGTTTATCCAAACTGAAGATGTGTTGGCGAGAAGAAAAAGGAAAGAGGATAAAATCTCTAGGGTTGTTGAGAAGCTTTGCCCAGGGCAATTTGTGTGTTGAATTGGAGAGGCCTTAAATGATGCACTCCCTCCTCTATTTATAGTAGCAAACCCCTTCATGGTCGAGCTAGAATCATACTTAGATTAGAACTCTTCAACCTAATCTGATTAGGTCTTGGCCAATCCTAACTCCAAAAGGACTTTGAACCAAGCTTCAAAACTCTTTAACAAACCAGATTTATCCCCTTATTCTCAGCACCTTCGGCTTCAAAACTCCTTGTTCCACTAGGAATCGACTATTTCACCGTTTATCTAAACTAATACTCTTCGCAACAGGATTCGGCCAGCCCTAACAGGATGGCCAACAAGAAAATTCTAGATAAATGCCATTAGGCCGAGAATAATCCCAGGCTCGGCCCAAAACAATATTTTGGGCCCAAAAATTGCCCCCTAATTTTTGAGGTCTTCGACCTTCAAGTCTTGGCCGAGTCTCGACCTTGAAGTAGTGAAATAAACCCTTTAGCATATTCCTTATAATAAACCAAAGGATATTGAAAAACCTCGAATATCTCGACTACTCCAACCACTCAGGCGCATTTATTAGACACGATTGCACGATTTTTTAAAACTGTTAGATTTTTTTGCCGCATGGCATTTCCTTAATACGACTATCTTTCAATAATGACATTTGAGGCATGCGGACACTGAAACATCCATTCGCCATAAAAACCTGTCATCACACACAATCGTGCACCCCCAATTTGTGAGCTTTTAAGCATTTTTAAGGTGTGCGGATACTGAAACATCGCTCCACCATAAACCTCTCGATGTCACACGCAATCGTGCATCCTCAATCCGCGAGCTTTTCGGCCTCTTCACCTGGATTCTCAAATATCTGTCATGATTACGAAACATTTTGGTCGAATTTATCCCTCATTCTTTAAAAACAACCCATTGATCTTCTTCCTAAATGCCTATAAATACTTAGTCCAAATTCACCTAACCCTTTTACGCTTTCAAATCTCCAGAATTTCTTACCATTTGCTCTCAAACCCAAAAAAAAAAATTTTGAAACCTAAAAAACCTTCAAGCCTTCATCAATGGTTGTCAACACCTTCATCACCAAGCTTATCGAGGAGTGTAATAAGTGTCGAGACATCATTGATCGGAACGCCATCAAAACCATCCAATCCGAGGATGACTCGGCTGCCACCCACCAGACTCTGGGAGCCCTCTTCAAGGAAGACATCCTAGAAATCATCACTCAAATGTTGAAAAACAACTGCCTTGAACCTTTATTCCAAGGGTACGACTGGTCCGTGGTCTGGGTTGCTTGGGTTACTCAGATGGAGCCTCACTATGGGGGCGAATGGAAAACTCCCATCATCTTAGATGCCATTAAACTCTCGACTATTAAGATCAACATGGATCAAGAGTTCTTAATGGCCGCCCTGAGCTTCTGGTGTTCGGTTAGCAACACTATGGTCATTCCTCTCAGCCCTATTGGCCCGATCGTGCTGGACGTCATGGCCATATTTGGCACTTCCCCTTTTGGTCTTCCAGTTGATACCGCCCTCTTTAGTTATCAGTTCAACCTAGATCTTAAGGCGGTCTTCAACGAGCGCGTCGTCGAGACTCTGATGAATGACGGTCAAGAGCCAGTGAAAGACGATGTGTACAAACTGCACAAGATTTTTTTCAATTATAGCACACTAATCACCCAGTTTGCTGGCTTGGAGGGGGAACCTCTCAAGAAAGGGGAACATGAAGCCTTCTTGTTCTACTGGCACATTAAGTTCATTTTTTGTACCAAGTCGAATAAGTGATTGGCTAAGAATATGCCACTGGCTGAAGCTCTGGCCAATGGCCATGTCCTGGCCCTCAGCCCGGTCATCTTTGCCAACCTTTCTCGGCGGCCAAGGCTTCAATAGAGAGAATTGATCCACACCAGAACGGCCCGCTTTGGGTCTTCCAACTTTGGCTGCAGGTTTACTTCTGCATATTGAGGCCGGAAATCCCGAGCTTCAATTCCTCTGAAGCGATGGGCCTTCAACTGGCCTCGCACCCCTACTTCTGCTCATTCGGCCGAAGATGTCTTTAAGTACTTCTTTAACCTTGAAGACTTGTTGGACGATGAGTTGCTGGTATGCTACCACCAGAAATACCCTTCTTCCATCAAGCTCCCTACATCGATGTGGGAAGAAGTAGAAAATGTCGATCTTCGACAGACTTTGAGGTCATTTGTCTTAACTCGTGACCTTCCATTTGGGTGTGATACTCAACGGGCCAACTGGAAGGTCTACCGCCTTCACTTCATGGCTCTTCAGCTGGGCTATCTCTAGGCCTATCTCATGCCGCTCCTCATTTCTTGCTCGCTTTTGAATTGAGAACGCCTATCCGGCTCATCAAAGAGGTAATGCAATGAAGTCGAGTAGGAATTCCAAGAGCAGTGCACCAAGTTCCACCTTCGACCGAATACCTCAGAAACCCATTGCACTAGCACCTTCACCGATTAGTGGGATGCCTATGTTAAGGATTTCTTCGATGCTTCGGTCGAGGAAGTTGCAAAGAGACTTATCGGCAACCGACCGAGGAAGACTCTTGCCCCGAAATCCAAAAAAAGTGGCTCATGGTATATATCTTTTACTTCTGTTATTTTCCTTCATTTATTTATACTTCGTTTTGACTCAAACTCAGTTTTTCCAGGTGGTCGTACCATAAAACGGGCCGATGTGGTTGCGATGGTCGCAACAAAAAAGAAACTCATTCCTCATCCCAAGAAGGCTATGACCACTGTTCCTCTAGCCAAACCGGCTCTAGTAGCGGCCTCTCTTGCACCAACCGCACTAAGAAAATGGCATCACCCAGAGACCGACACAACTGGTAACGTTGCCCGGCCCCATAAATGCCTCAAGAAAAGGTAAAGAAGGAAGAGCGGGAGATACATGTTATTTCAAGTCAAACTACAGGGGCAACCACTTTTAGTACCCATCTCCCTTCTCCCGTTAACCAGGTCTCGGCAGAAGTGCTACCAAATGCCTCAGCCCCAACCGTGGGTCAAACGACAATTGTTCGACCTACAACGCAGGCCACTGTTGTGATCAAATCGGTCGCCGCACCTGTGGTCGAGGAACTTGCACTTTCAAAACTGGTCATTGCTCTTGCTAGTGTTGGCCCAGTAACTACTATAGTGGAGGCGGTTGCCACCACGGCCTAGAGAAACCCTCCCCTTAATCTAAAGAAGGCTCTAGTGATCATCCTGGAAGAAGAGGTATAACAATCCCCTAGTGTTTTTTTTATTATTTTAACTGGATCTTTTGACTAAACGACCAATTCCTTTTCAAGACCAGGAGAACGAAAACGAGGCACTTTTACTGGTGAGGCGCCCTTGACCAGCCGAACTGCCAACTACCAATCCTCAGCTGATGGTCGAGGCGGCTGGCCAAGTTGACCCTCATTCTACTGAAGTAGGTCCTGGGCCTAAAGCAGCACCTTTAGTCAAGTCGGAGGCGACAGCAGAGACATCGATTGATCCTCAGGACCAAAATCTCGACATTCCTCCTCAGGAGGTCACTGCGACTTTTGTAAGGCTCAATCATTTTCTTTTATTAATTTCCAACCTTTGAATTCTAAACCAAGAAAAACATAAATGTCAGGTGCCCAATCGCTCATTTCACCAAAAGTTCTATGTGCCGAAAAACATTATTTATATTTCCTGGCCATTGATAACCTTCATCGGTCGTATTAAAAGGCTGCCTTAAACACTGGGCTTGGCCATTAAGTTCTCTGGGTTCGAGCAACGAACCAACATATATGGTTGAAGTCTCATCTTGGTAAGTCTAAAACCACTTCCTTTTCAGTAATCCTTTTTGAATTCTCCTTTTCCTAACAACTCTTCTCTTGGCAGCATTCATGGGAATTCAAGCTCGACGCCCTTCTCTCCAGCACTTATGGGATGCCTTGGCCTTCTATCTCCACGACCGAGCCTTCTACGACTGCGGCCGAGTCTGATGCCTTCGTCAAGCTGCAGGAGCTTCTATCCCTTTCGGCCTCGTAAATCATCCAACGCAAAGGCCTCGACTCTGTAAGGGAATGCCTAAACGACCTTGCAACCAGCGGCTTGCTAAGCAACGATAGTGTTGTTCACTTATCCATTGTCCTAGAGCGAACCCGGTAATACTTCACTATTTTTTAGAGGGCTCTCCAGGTAGAGGATGAGCTCAAGGCTACAATGGTTGCACATGAAGCTATCCGACCATAGCTCGAAGCAATAAAGGCAAAGAAGGAACGACTAGCCGACCTCGATCGTCAAATCGCTGAACTTCAACCTTAAAGGTCGGCCATTACTTTGGAGTTTGAAAAAGATTTCGACTCGAATAAGCCTCGACTAGCAGAATACACAACTTGCGTGAAATAAATACAGCAACTACAACTTGATAAAGGGACAAGGCATGCCGAAGTTAGGATGGGCTAAGTAAGGTGGTTAGAACTGAAAGCCGCTTTTGAAGCTTTCCTTCTTTTAACCCCTTAGGACTTTGTCTTTAGATGTAGGCTGGTTGATTTTGTAATTTTGCTTGTACGCCATTTGAAAATTAATAAAAATATTCTTTATTCTGGCATTTCCCAAGTGATTGGATAATATTTCTTTAAGAATTTGCCATTGATTGGTAATTTGTGAACCAAACCAGTTAGATCCCTGAGGTGGTATGCCCCCTTGCCGAGGATTTTGTGGACGACGAATGGTCATTTCCAATTTAGCGACCATTTCCCAAATATAGGATCTTTAATCCCTATTGGTAACACAGTTTACCATGTACCCTTACGTAATTTGCGGCATGTACCCTTATTTTGCGGTCATGGTTACCACTAAGATTATCGAGATATTGCTTAATTGACCTTCTTCAGTCGTCGGGAAATGTCTTAACTGCGTAAACATCTACAGGATCTTCTTGTTCCAACAATGAAGGTAGGGACATAACTCGTGTACAGATCACATGGTCGTGTTAGAGAACTTATTGATTAACCAAGGCCGGGTGTGGTCGTCGCACTACTGGTATGACCCAGTTAGCTCGCCCCCTAGGAGTTGTGCTCCGGAGGCTATTTGAGCCAATTCGTCTGCGTCAGTGTTTTGAACTCAAGAGATGTGCTTGAATGTGATGCCTTCAAACGATTCGGCCAAATAGTTGGCAACCATGTGATAGGGCGCCAAAGTATAACTCATGCAACGAAAAGTTCCACTGAGTAGGTTATTCACAAGTTCTGAATCGCCAAGGACGAGCAGGCGCACTGACTTCAAGTTGTGAATGACATTAAGGATGATGATAAGGGCTTCATACTCGACCTGATTATTCATACAATTGAAATCCAGCTTAAGAGCAAAATACCATCGGTAGTGATCCAGGGATTGGATGACGATCCCATTGCTAGCCGAGGTTGAAGCACTAGAGCTGTCAAAATACATCGTGCAATAATTATCATGTGTTTCCACCATGCCAATTTCGACGTCGTTGCCCCTAAAACCGTATGGGGAGGGATGTTGGGCTAAGAAATCGGCCAGCACCTGTCATTTTACAGCTTTCTGGGGCATGTATTGTAAACTAAACTCGGACAGTGTCATTGTCCATTTTTTGATTCAGCATTTCACTATCGACTAAGTAAGCATATAGCGAATAACGTCTGTTTAAGCAATAACCTACATAACAGAAGAGAACATGTAATGCCGAAGCTTGGACGCAACGAAGAACAAAGCCAAACAAAGTTTCTCGACGGGTGAATAATTTATCTCAGCCGTGTTGAGATTTCGGCTAAGATAAAAAATGGCATGCTCTCGCCCCGTGTCATTGTCTTGTGCAATAAGACAACCAACAGATTCCTCGACGTCCGAAATATACAACTTGAGGAGGTGGCTCAAGGACATGTAGGGTAGTGAGAGAGGCCTTAATTTTTGTGAAAGCATCTTGGTGTTCCTCACGCCATTCGTATTTGTCAGAATCTTTAAGTTTCAAAAGCGTGGACAAAAGTTTCATCTTCCCTGCGGAATTAGAAATGAAACGGTGAAGGAAATTGATTTTACCGATTAGTGATTGTAATTACTTCTTGGTTGTCGGGGGTGGGGCATTAATGATCGCTCAAGCCTTATTTACGTCCACCTTGATACCACGATGATGTACAAGGAAACCTCAGAAGTTGTCGACCGATACACCAAAGACGCATGTAGCAGGGTTCATATTAAGGTTATGTTAGAGTATACGAAGGAAAGCTTGCCGAAGATCATCTAAATGTGTTCGGTGACATTTTGATTTGACTACAAGATCATCGATATAGACCTCGACAACGGTGCCAATTAAATCATGAAAAATAGTATTCATAGCTCGTTGGTATGTGGCACCGACGTTTTTAAGGCCGAACGGCATAACAACCAATTCATAAGTCTCGAGTGCCCCAGAGCAACGAAAAGAAATTTTATGGACATCGACCTCAGCAATGAAAATCTGATTGTAACTAGCATGGCCCTCCATGAAGGATAACATCTCAGGGTTTGCTGCTGCGTCGATTAACAAATTTGAAATTGGCATTGTATATTCATCTTTAGGGGTTGCCCAAATTCAAATTTGAAAATCGATGCAAATACGTAGAGCACCACTTTTCTTTAAAATTGGGATGATGTTCGCCTTCGACATATCGAGTTGTCCGAATAAACCCGATTTTTAAAAGTCGAACGAGCTCATCTTTTACGCCGAGTTGTACTTCGGTCGAGAATCGTCTGGGGGGTTGGCGGAACCGTTTGCAACTAGGCTTGATGCGTAATTCATGCTCAACGAATGTTCGATCTAAACCAGGAATCTCATGGTAACTCCAAGAAAATGGAGGGGAACGGTCTGAGTATTCCATTTCAAGCACGTAGAAGTCCGCCGGAAAGACTAGGTGATTCACCTGCACTAAAACATCCTTCAAAACACCTTTTGGATACGCGTTAGATCTATCGACCAATTGAATAATCACTCCATCATTTTTCAATTCACCCAAGTTCATAGATGCATAGATTGAATAAGGCATGACATTTATTGATGCACCTAGATCTAACATGGCATTTTCAAAGCGAGTATTGCCTATAACGAAAGGAATTGTAAAACTGCCGGGATCTTTGCACTTAAGAGGTAATATTCGTTGCAAAATGACTGAGACATTCTCACTTACTCTTACCATTTCTTTGTTCAAAACCCTCTTTCTTGTAGTGCACAACTCCTTCAGGAACTTAGCATACTTGGGGACTTGTTTAATTGCATCTAGAAGTGGAATGTTGACTTGCACCTTCCTAAATGTGTCCAAAATGTCATTTTCGCTTTCCTCCTTCTTTGTTTGCATGAATCTGTGAGGAAAGGGTGCATCAGATGGAATAAGGTTAGAATTAACACAATTAGAACCTAACTTACCTGTGGTGGATGATTTAGGGATGCTAGGAGTGCACGGCAAGGTTGTTTCCTTCCTTGCCATGGGTGTGTGTTGGACATCCTCTTCTTGTTGCAGCTTCACGTCTTCCGTTTGGGCAGATTTTGATGCTTGGGGGTCCGTTCCAACTGCTTTTCCACTTCTCAACATAATGGCCTTGGCGGATTCAAATCCTCCATTTGGATTCACAACGGTTGAGCTAGGAAGTTTACCTTGTTCTCGAAACTACCCAAGGAACTCTGAAATCTGCCCTACTTGCTTCTCCAACTCATCCACCTTTTTGTCTCTATTTTGCATACCCTGCGCAATAGAAGTTAGTAATTGAAAAATCTGATCATTTTCAATGGACGAACATGATTTGGTTTGGGCAGGTTGTGCTTGGGGTTGTGTGGGTGCGTATGGTTTTGGATAGAAACTCGGGGGTTGCTGCCTAAATCCTCCTTGTTGTTGTGGTTGTTGAGGCTCCCTCCATTTGAAATTTGGATGATCTCTCCAACCAGGATTGTGTGTGTTAAAGAAAGGATCACTTCTTGGTTGTTGATTCCCAAAACCCACGGCATTGGCAGATTCCCACCCTCCGTTCTCGATCAATTGAGGGCACTTATCCATGAGATGTCCTTGCATGGAACACACGGCACAAGCAGCCACACTTTGTACTTTTGGTCCTTCCACAATCTGAGAAAGAAGAGTGGTAAGATTAACCATTTGATTTTGAAGTTCGGAAATAGCACTTACCTTATTCACTTGTTGTTGCCGTGGGGTGCTTCTTTGTCCAACACCTTCATATTGTTGAGTGTTCAAAGCTCGGTTAGCAATCAAGGTCTTGGCAGCCGTGGGTGTCTTGTCCACCAAAGCTCCTCTTGCTGAGGCATCTAGCATTTGATGTTCAATGGGTAGAAGCCCTTCATAGAAATATTGAAGAAGAAGCTCCTCCTTCATTTGATGTTGTGGACATGAAGCAACAAGAGTTTTAAAACGTTCATAATAAGTGGGAAACAATTCACCTTCATTTTGCTGAATGCCACTAATCCTTTTGCGTAGAAGAATGACTCGAGAAGTTGGGAAAAACTTCTCCAAGAACGCCTGTTTCATGCTCTCCCAAAATGTGACAGTTCCGGGGGCTAATTCATACAACCAATCTTTAGCCTTTTCCAAGAGAGAAAAAGGAAAAGCCTTCATCTTCAATATGCCTTCATCGACATTGACAGGGGTCATGCTTGAACACACAACTTCGAACTCTTTCAAGTGCTTGTTTGGATCCTCCATGGACAGCCCATGGTACTTTGGAATGTGGTGCAGCAAGCTTGACTTCAACTCGAACTCCTCGGTCTTGCCTTGAGCAGCCATGGGGTATTGGATGCATAGGGGTACTGCATTATCTAATCCCAAGGCCGAGAGCTCCTTGATTGTTCGATTGTCCGCTGCCATGGCTAGTGCTTCCTCTAAAATCTGAGCTGTGGCCTCCCCTTCCACTTGTACTTCGTCTTCTTCAAGATTTGGTGCAGGTTGAGGTGGTTGGGGCTATTGTTGATTCCTCGTTCGTCTCAAAGTTCGTTTGAAATCGTCGTCAAAGTCAAGGATATTCTCACGAACCGGTTGAGAACTTCGAGTCATAAACTAGTACCTAAAAGCAAGAAAACAAAACAAAGTCAGAAACTTAAACAAATTAAAAATAAACAGAAAGAAAAGATCCAAGGGATTAGCAAAGTTGTTAATCCCCGGTAACGGCGCCAAAAATTTGATGCGAAATATATAAGCACACAAATTAAACCCTCTTGTTGTCAAATTGTAGTAAAGATGCAAGTAGGGATCGTTTTGGACCAGGGGTTAGGAGGGCTTGCTAAAACCTCTAAATTGACACAAAAACGTAAAAACAAAGTTAAAAACGTTTGAATAGACTCAAAAGACTCAAGACAAGTTCACATGACTCAAAATAAGCTAAAAACACTCAAAACTGCCTAAAAACACTAACTAGGCAGTTTCTGACACTAACACAATTTTGGACGAAAATAAGGGTTGGGTTTGACTTAAAACACTTAAAAACACAAACAAAACAAGTTTAAAACTATTTGAAACAAGAAAGTAAATGGGGGTTTTGTTTTGGATGAATTTAAACTTACAAAACAGATTGTAACTTGAAAAGCTAATTTGAAAACGATTTAGGAAATTAGATGGATGATGGGCTAGCTAGAGGCTCTTTCTCCACACATGACATGTATGAAAACGACTCGATTTCCAGTTACTCCTTCATTGAATTATGAACGACAATGCCCCAAATTAATCGTGACATTACTAGTTAACCCTCAGATTTTCCTTGTATTATTGGATTGGATGACATCATTCGACAACCCAAAGCATTCTTCAAAAGTTCCCTACATGACATCATAATAGAGATACAATCAAAGATCATTACGTTCAATGAAAATCATAAGCATTGACAAAGCACTTGCAACTATGACATCATGTCACTCATGCTAGGAATTGAACTTAACGCGATCGTGACTAGCAACCTTCACTACGTATGAATATAAGTTTGTAATGATTATGTGAAACTCCCTTATACTCTAGCATCAGATTTATGCACGCCAATTAAGTATCGACCCTCAATCAATAAACACAAATAAGTTATCAATCAAACAGTTAAGCCAATTGCATTCACGATTCAAGAATTCATAACTGGAATTTATCAACTCAAATTGCACACATAATCATGGCTTTGAAATCACCCTTAGCCAAGAGGGGTTTAGCCACTCATGTTCACAGCAAAACGAAAGGATAAGAAATTAAACATTGTAAATATAGAGCGAATTACACCTAGAATGCTCCAACAATCAAGCTTGAACATCCAAGAGTCTTTCCTTCTTTTTCCTTGCTGCGGCACAAAGGTGGGTGAAGTGTATGGAATGTGTTTTGGGATCAAGAATATGTTTTAGGTTGAATGAGAGTTGTGGCTAGGGTGTAGAGATGGCTGGGAATTTGTAGATTAGTGTAAGGTTGTGTGAATTGGTGAATGGGTCTTTAAGGCTGTGGCAAGACTTGGTATTTAAAGGACAAGGCTCCAAATTAAATTAGGTAATCAGGAATTATTCTAAAACTTAAAGGAAATAGGAAATTAGAACCAAAATCCCAAGGGAAATAGGTAACAAGGTGCGGCTGAGAGGGAAAGGGCAAGGGAATGCCCTGCAAGGCAAGGAAAAAGGGTTTCCTTCCTGATTTAGGTGCAGCAAAGGTCCTAATTCTAAAGGGAATGGGTTATCTTGTGCGGCAAGGTAAAAGATGTGAAGGGAAATGTGCGGCTGGATCCTAGGGGATAAGGGAATTGGTTTGCAATGTCCTAAGGGGAAAAGGAAAGGTTTTTACATGGTTTAGGGATGAGGAAACATGGCAAGGGGAAATGTTGTACAAGAAGAGACAAGAAGGGAACACAAAAGGGACAAGGCGCCACCTTTGTAGGAGTGGGTCAATTTGTGTTTTTCTTTGTCTTCCAAGCTTCCAAACTGATTTCTCTTGACTTGTAGCACCTTTCTAGCCTCTTTTGGTCTTCAATTTCATCCATCCACCTTGCTCCGAGCATGTAATAACCATTCTAAGCCCAATTGTGCTCCAAAAGGCTCTAAAAGGCTCCAAAATGCACCTTTTTGCATACTTTGTCCTTCAAACCTGAAATTGCACGAAAATGACTTTAAACACTAAAATAACTAAGGAATAACAACATAAATGCATGAAAACAAGCTAGCTAAGTCGCATAGATATGCTCCTATGAACTTTTTAGGGTACTCGAACTTTTCTACAAAGGCAGGATATGGGTGAATGAATTTTGGAAACTTTGGCCCCTTTTTCAAGGCTAAATCAATCATTCTCTGGACCTCAACCATGTCAACAGATGTCGCTTCTACTTCTTGGTCAAATATGTCCGCTCTACTGCTTGATCCACTTCTTTTTTTTCCAAATCGATCATTTTGAGCCGAGCAAAACCTGTCTCGGCCTGTATTTTCGGTAGGGGGTTATTTTTAAATGGAGGCTGCCTGGAACGATCGACGGGTCCTCCTTCGTGGGCTATGTTAACCAGTATTTCAAGCAACCTGTTGTGTATAGTGCTATTATCATGCATCTCTTCGAGTATGCTTTTTACCTCTCGACTGAACATTAGTTCAAACTACCGGGATTGTTCTTCAAGTCGTCGTCGAAGAAACGACCTAGTTTGTGGATCAGAAGCCTCACCACCATCCTCGTCACAATCCTTCACTAATCCTTCAACAAAAATGCCCTTTGTCATTTTTGTGGGGATTTATGTATCACGAGTCTGACAGCAGAGATTAGCTTTCTTTTCTCAGCATGTTGCACTTGTGGCTTCAGGTGTTATGGCAGCAGAAGTATTTTGTGCCTGTGGCAAGCCATCTTGTCCTAGGTTTTGGACTGGAAGATTAGTCGTCGACTTTCCCATTACTGTTTTCTTTTTTACTGACCATGTCTCAATGGTCATGAACTTCGTAGCTTTAACATTGGGTCCCACTGGGCGTGCCAAAATGTTAACCCTTAAAACTATCAAGCCTACGTGGCGCGCAGGTCGATAACTAATGAGCTAACTACATCTTTCGGTTATGTGCGAGGCGTGGCAACTCGATGGCAGAGCTCGGCCAAGGAGTAAAATATGTTGATGTCGCGTTGAGCACGCTGCCGACTTCTTGATCTTGGGACTACGGCCGATGAAGGAACACGTCTTGGCCTTTAGGTTCAAGAGCCTGAAGACAAGGCTATTATTTCTGCGAAGTTCACAAACTGTTGACATCGAGTTTAGTCACAGTGATTATATTCGTGAGAGTATAAGCACGCCGAACTGGTACCAGACTATATGGACACAAATACTCGAAAGAGATGTATGTCTTGATGGTAAATATGGTTTGACCGTCGAAATGCTGAACTCTAAAGTGTACTTATGAATATCCAATCATAACATAACTCGGCGTTCAACGTGCCGAGCCTAGTAATCTGTAGCACCTCACTTTGTCGAAAAGGCTGATGAGATGACCTCTACCAACAAGGACTCGAAAATCCTTAGGGATTTATGGAAACAGTGCTGTTTCTACAAACTGAAGGTGCCTATTGATCGGCTGATTCTACGACTCCAGTGTTGTTTATCCAAACTGAAGATGTCGCCGGTTGCCTTCACAGTGCTGTTTATCCAAACTGAAGATGTGTTGGCGAGAAGAAATGGGAAAGATGATAAAATCTTAAGGGTTGTTGAGAAACTTTGCGTAGGGCAATTTGTGTGTTGAATTGGAAAGGCCTTGAATGACGCATTCCTTCCTCTATTTATACTAGCAAACCCCTTCATGGCCGAGCTAGAATCATACTAAGATTATAACTCCTCAACCTAATCTGATTAGGTCTTGGCTAATCCTAACTCCTCAACCTAATATGATTAGGTCTTGAACCAAGCTCTTTAACAAACCAGATTCATCCCCTAATTCTCAGTACCTTCGGCTTCAAAACTCCTTGTTCCGCTAGGAATTGACTACTTCACCCTTTATCTAAAATAATCCTTTTCGCAACAAGATTCGGCCGGCCCTAACTGGATGGCCCACAAGAAAATTCTAGATAAATGCCATTAGGCCGAGAATAATCCCAGGCTCGGCCCAAAACAATATTTTGGGCCCAAACATGTTTCCTTACGAAAACCTACTTGTAGCCCAACGGCTTCACATGTGGTGGAGTATGAGCTACAGGCCCAAACACCTTATGTTTCGCGAACGAATCGAGTTCAACCTAGATTGCTTGTTTCCAATTTGACCAATCTGTTCTACGTCGACATTCATCAATGGAATGTGGTTCAATGTCATCGCTAAGCATGATGTCGAAAGAAACGGCATACGCAAATACATCATCGACAATCATCTTATTTCGATTCCAAACCTCATCCAATACTGCGTAATGGACCAAAATCTCGCAATTCTTAGGAGGCCAGGTTGTCTCATCTAAGACATCACCGTAATCTAGAATAACCTCATGTGTTGGAACAGATGAGTAAGCAATGGTCGGATTCAAACTAGGGTCATTAGTTTGTGCCGTTTTCCTCTTCCGGGGTTGTGAATCCTTTGAACCAGGAGGTCTGCCATGCTTTAGGGTAGAAGCAGATGATTGTCTAGCCACCAGTGTACCTTACCATGTATGAAGTGTGGCCGCCCCATCCTCGGGGATGGTCCGTCCTTCCACGGTGGTGTTACGGTGTACGTTAAGTACATCCATCCTTGCAAGTGCGTTTGCAACGGGTATATGTGATCTTGTCACCTTTGATAGATCAGTAAAAGCATCTGGAATGCTTTGTGCAATGCTCTGAAGATCTAGAATGCGTCGTACTTCAGTTTTAGACTGAAGGGCGCGGGGATCTAAATGAGACATAGTGGGAGTAATCCACGACAATTCACGGCGTTTTACAGGAACGTTAGTGATCTTATCTCCCCCTAACTACGGGAAGACTGTCTCATCGAAGTGACAATCCACAAAACGTGCGGTAAAGAGATCTCCTATCAAGGGCTCGAAGTCAACTTCTAAGAAGCTGCGGGATCTCAACTATCGTGATTCAAGTGGGAACAGTCAGTCTGGACTCTTGGAGATTGAGATCACGAATGAGGAGAGTTAGAGTCGACAATCGAGATATTAGAGGGAAGACTGAGGAGAGAAGATTCATCATTCAATCGGTCTTTGCGAAAGTGAACGGCAGAACTAGAAAGTTTGGCTAGACTGATATCATACATCTGTGTGTGTGAGATTTGAAAGGCATAGATTTAATCTTCACAGTCTATATACGGTTCGGGCCGGGGGCCTTGTCTTCAGGAATTAGGAATCGCCCCGCCCCACTGTTTATTTGGACCCAGCCCGCCCCGCCCTGTTGTGATATAAAGAAATATGTACCCGCCCCGAACCGCTAGTACCCGCCCCTACCCGCGGGTTCAAGACCCGTTTGCCCACCCCTACAAAAACGTTATAAAAATATGATATAATGTTGGACACAAATTCGTTCTGCTAGTATTTTTGTTTTGATTTTATAGTTTTAGTAAAAAAATCAAAGTCACAAAAAGATACAAGTTGATAATCCAAATCAGATCTGGGATTAATGTATCTTAATTTGCTCTCGGTTCATTTGAAACATATTCAATGTGTTTGCAAATAGAATAAGAAATTGACAAATTGGTTGATGCGTTTCACATTTGTGATTGGTTAGCGTAGATTAATGTCTTGCCAACCATAGTATATCTGACCATTGGCATGTATATTAATATTTGTGTGCCAACTACACTTTTATTTTTTCCTTGTAAATCTTGTTACCTCCATATATATTGAATTTTCCAAATCATGAGGTGGAAAAAATACATTCGAAGGAACGTTCAGGTATCTCGACCACAATCTAACAGAAGACAATATATGGTTATTTAAATGTTGGGTTGGCACCCAACCAAAATGGGGAAACAAAGAATTTAGCGTAATTTACAATGCTATCTAATAATACACTAACGACATCTTCTGATGACCATTAATTTTAAAACAGCGATATATGTACACTAAGAAAATAAGAAAATGATGGTCATCGGTTAATATAGGATAACAAATTAAGCATGACATGAGGAAGATTTTTATTGATTAATGTGCTGTAATTGGTGTTGACGTGAGTGGTATTAATAAGGGCATGTAAATATATTGTAAATATTAAAATCCTTATTAGGAAGGATAGTTGTGTGTCCTTTATTGTTTTCTTATAGAACAAGGATTGTATCTTGTATATATTGTCTATTATTCAATACAATGAAAATTATCCCGTAAAATTCTATTTGGTATCAAGAGCCAGTGTTGCCGAAACCCTAGTTTTTCCGATATGCTTGGTTGACTGTTTTTCTGCAAATTTTCCGTAGAAAACAGTGTTGTCGTGTGTGTGTAATCTTGTTGCGTGTGCAGCAGTGTGGGTGGTGCTGTGTTTGGTTGACTGTTTTCTACACAGTGTTGTCGTGTGTGTGTGGTATTGCTGCATGTGCGACAGTGTGGTGAATCATCAGTGTCAGTCTTGTTGTTTTTTGGGTAAAGCTGAATGGCATCAGAAGGAGGCAGTGGCGTGTTGAAGTTGGAAGGCAATAACTCAACCAATAATCTAGTATTGAATCCTGTTGTCAATCAAGTAGTTATCCAAAGTGATGCTTCGGCCACTCCAGGTAGTATGGGGTGTGCTTTTTTAGCCTCTGATATGGAACATCATACAGGTTGGATTCTAGACTCGGGTGCAACCGATCATATGACTTTTGATAAGAATTTATTCCTTAGTATGACAACCAATTCACGTAAGTGTATTGCAACTGCTAACGGAACAACAACACCGGTTTTGGGGGCCTGCACTGTGAACCTCACGCCATCCCTTCCCCTTCATCAATGCCTGCTTGTTCCCTCGTTGTCTCATAATTTGTTATCTATTCCTCAAGTTATTGAGCAATCAAATTGTGTTGTACTTATGTATCCATTGTTTTGTTTGCTTCAGGATATTCAGACCAAGGAGATAATTGGGCGTGGCACTAAGAGAGAGGGGTTATATTATGTGGATGACGTCGTTCCTGGCAGAGCTAATGCAGTTCGAGCATCCCGTACCAATAATTTACAGGAAGTTTGGTTATTGCATCGTCGGTTAGGACATGCTTCATTTGGTTATTTGAGGCGTATGTTGCCTAGTTTATTTCATGAAGTAAAAGAATAAGACTTACATTGTGAGGTATGTATTCTCGTGAAGAGTCACCGCGTTTCGTTTCCTTCTAGTATGAATAAAAGATTGTTTCCTTTTGAACTTGTCGACTCTGATGTTTGGGGTCCCTCTCCTGTTAGTACTATGTCTGGAATTAAATGGTTTGTTGCCTTTGTTGATGATTGCACTCGTATGACTTGGATTTATGTGATGAAGAATAAAAGTGATGTGGGTATAGTGTTTCGATCATTCTCTCAAATGGTTGCAACACAATATTCCTCTGTTATTAAGGTTCTCCGCTCTGATAATGGAGGTGAGTATATTGGTTCCGAGTTGTCCGGCTTTCTTCGGGATCAAGGAATTCTACATGGGACTACTTGTCCTCATACCCCACAACAAAATGGGGTTGCTGAAAGAAATAACCGTCATATCCTGGAAACTGCTCGTGCCTTGCTCATTAGTGCATCTATACCTAAACGGTTTTGGCCTGAAGCTATCACCTATGCCGTGTATGTGATTAACCGTATGCCATCCCAGGTTGTGGATTTCCGTACACCTCTCCAAGTATTGACAGAATTTGTTCCAATAGTATCAACTAATACTCTTTCTCCTCGTGTATTTGGGTGTGTAGCCTATGATCACATTTACAAGATTCATCGTAGTAAGCTCGATCCATGTGCTCACTGGTGTGTTTTTCTGGGATTTGCTCCTCAACAGAAAGGGTATAAGTGCTACCACCCTGAAACTCATCATATGCATGTAACTATGGTTGTTACCTTTTCTGAATCTGAGTTCTTTTATGCTTCGACTCCTGATAGGAGCATATTTATGCAACTTAGTTAGCTTGTTTCCTTGCATTTACTTAGTTAGTTTATGTTTATTATAATGTTTTAAGCTATTTTCGTGTGTTTGTAGGCCCAATTGGCAAAGTTGGCAAGAAAGTGCATTTTAGAGCATTTTGGAGCAATTCTGGGTTGAAATAGATTGCATGCATGTGGAGCACAAGGAATGGACGAATTTGAAGTTCAAATGAGGCTAGGAATGTGTTTAAAAGTTGGAGAAACAAATTCAAGTCAAAGAAGATAAGGAATCAGCTACAAACATGGAACATTATCCAAACCAACCTTATCTTATCTTATCCTTATCCTAATCTTATCCTATCTTAATTCCAGCTGCAAGAGGGACTTCTTTTCATAATAAGATGCCTAAAACCTGTTTTTAGGAGGTCTTTTCCATCTAGAAACATGCCACAACACTCCTTTCTAGAAGTCCTAAAAATCTGGCGCCCTAAACCTTTCTGGAAGGCCTTTGCCTTGCCTTGCACTCCATCCCCTTCCTCCAATTGCTGCCGCACCTTCCCTACCCTTATTCCTCTTGGATTCTGATTTAATTAGCCTATTCCCTTGTGGATTTGGATTGTGCAAAGCCTTTTCAGAAATTAATTGGGCTAAACCCCTTTCCTGATGGATTTAAGCCTTGTGCTGCACCCTAGAGCCCTAATCCTTTATTTCTGCTAAGTCCAAGTCGTAACCTGATTTCCCTAGGGTTTGCCATGCCTATATGTACATATTTTGAGGCTTTGCTACAGGTTACCACCCCCTATACCACACCACAATTCGTAGCCATCACCATCCATACACAGAAACACCATTTGCCGCAAGAATGAGAGGAGGAGAGCTTTGCCGTGGCTTCCATTGGAGGAGGACCTTGTGCCGCAAAAATCTGCAACCATTGGAGACTTCCTGAGTTCTTTCTTCCCTTGTTTTAGTTTCAATGTTTATTTCAGATTGCTTTTCAATTGTCATGAACATGTGTAACTAAGTTTTTCTTAGTTAGAGGTGAATTTGAAGCCATGGACATATGTTTAATATGAATTGATTACCTCCAGTTATTGTTTCGTAAAACATGAATGCGATTCACTTATCTGTTTGATTAAAACTTATTCTTGTATGTGGGTTAAGGGTGCACACTTAGTTTGCATGCATGAATCTGATGCTAAAATATAAGGGAATTTCACCTAATTGTTATGAACATATATTTATGAGCAGTAAAGGTTGCTAGTCACAATCGTGTTAAGTGAATACATGGCAGGGGTATCATCATGCTTTTCATAGTTACGAATGCCTTGTCAATGCTTATGATTTTCATAGAACTTAATGATCTTTGAATGTATCTCTATTATGCGTATTCCATGTAGGGAACTTGATAAGAATAATTTGATTGTTGATGCGTTATCCATCCAATTCAACGAATTAAGGAAAATCTGAAAGTTAATTTGTGCATTCATGATTAATTTGGGGCATTGTCATTCATGGTTTAAAGAAACAATACAGGAAATCAATTTGTATGCATATGTTTCATGTGTGGAGAAGGATCCTCTAACTAGCTTTCACCCTTGAATTCACCTTAATTTCGTTTTAACTTACTTTCTTTGCTGCAATTTACTTAGTTTTGTCAAATTCGTCTGAATCTGTCCCCTTTCTGTGTTTTGAGTCTTACTAGTCTAGAATTTGTCCAATTCACTCTCTAGTATCTGTTTTGAGTCTATTTAGCTTAGTTTGTGTGTTCTGAGTCAATTTGGTCAGTTTTGAGTCACAAGAGTCTAGTTTAGTGTTTTAGAGTTTAAATTTTGTAGATTAGCATCCCTTCAAATCCCCGGCCTAAAACGATCCCTACTTTCATATACTACATCGATAGGGTTTTAATTTGAGTGTCAAGTAATTTTCACATCAAATTTTGGCTCTGTTGCCGGGGATTAGCAAATTGCTAATCCCCCGTTGTTTCTGTTTGTATTTTCTTTAGTTTCTGATTTCGTTTTGTTTTCTTAGTTTTAGGTACTAGTTCTAGCTCTGAATCTGAATTTGAAGAACAAGAAGAGGAAGAACAAGCCATGGCTGTAGACAATCGTACAATCAAAGAGCTTTCAGCCTCAGGACTTGACAATGCCGTGCCTCTATGCATCCAATACCCTGCGGCAAGTCAGGGAAAGACCGATGAGTTTGAATTGAAGTCAAGCTTGTTGCATCACATTCCTAAGTACCATGGGCTGTCCATGGAAGATCCAAACAAGCATTTGAAGGAATTTGAGGTGGTGTGCTCAAGCATGACACCAATCAACGTAGATGGGAATATTCTAAAGATGAAAGCCTTTCCATTCTCTCAATTTGAAAAGGCTAAGGATTGGTTATTCGAATTGGCACCTGGAACGGTCACTTCTTGGGAAAGCATGAAAAGAGCATTTTTAGAGAAATTCTTCCCAACTTCGAGAGTTATTCTTTTGAGGAAGAGAATTAGTGGCATTGAACAAAGCCAAGGAGAATCTTTTCCAGCATATTATGAGCGTTTTAAGGCCCTAGTTGCATCCTGCACACAACACCAAATGAGGGAAGAGCTTTTAATTCAATATTTCTACGAAGGACTTCTTCCAATTGAGAGACAAATGTTTGATGCTTCGGCGGGAGGTGCCTTGGTCGACAAAACCCCGGTGGCTGCCAAGATCTTAATTGCAAACCGAGCCTTGAATGCACAACAATACGAAGGTGTTGGACAAAGGGACCCCCCACGGCAACAACATGTGAATGAGGTAAGTGTAATTTCAGAATTGCAATCTCAAATGGCTAATCTCACTCTTCTTTTGTCACAGGTTATTGATGGAACCAAAGTGCAAGGTCCGGCCATATATGGAGTGTGCTTTATGCATGGGCATCTCAATGATCAATGCCCTCAATTGATAGAGAATGGAGGATGGGAAAGTGCCAATGTCGTGGGCTATCAAGGCCAAAATCAGCCACGGAATGATCCATACTCCAATACTTACAATCCAGGCTGGAGAGATCCCCCAAACTTCAAGTGGAGGGAGCCTCAACAACCTCAACAACAAGGTGGATTTAGACAGCAAACTCCTGGGTTCTATCAAAGGCCATTCGAACCAATGCAACTTCAACCACAATCTGCTCAACCAAACTCAGGTTCGCTATTTGATAATGATCAAGCTATTCAACTACTAACTTCTGTAGCGCAGGGATTACAAAATCAAAATAATCGAATAGCGAATCAAGACCAGGAGATGAGCGACATGAAGAAGCAAATAGGGCAGATTTCAGAGTTCCTTGCGCAGTTTCGAGAAGAAGGTAAACTTCATAGTTCAACCATTGTGAATCAAATGGAGGATTTGAAACCGCTAAAGCCATCATGTTGAGAAGTGGAAAAGAAGTTGGAACTGACCCACAACCATCCAAATCAAGCAAAAAAGAAGATGAAAAGTTGCTGATTGAAGAGGAGGAGCAAGACAAGCCCACTTCAAGGAAGGAACCATCCTTGCCGCAGCCCCCTAAGCCTTCCACACTGTCCAATTCAGATAAGGGTGGTTCAAATTTGACTCATTTTAACCTAATTCCACTAAATTTGCCTTTCCCTAGTAGGTTTATGCAAGCTAGGAACGAAGAGAATGAACAAGACATTCTAGAGACTTTAGGAAGGTGCATGTCAATATCCCGCTCCTTGATGCTATAAAGCAAATCCCGAAGTACGCTAAGTTTTTAAAGAAGCTATGTACAACAAGGAAACTGATTCGGGAGAAAGAGGTGGTACGTGTAAGTGAGAATGTCTCTGCAATGTTGCAAAGAAAGCTGCCATCTAAATGCAAAGATCCAGGTAGTTTCACAATCCCTTGTGTAATTGGTAATACAAGGTTTGACCACGTTATGCTAGATTTAGGTGCATCAATAAATGTCATGCCATATTCCGTTTATGCATCCATGAATCTAGGGGAGCTTAAAAATGATGGTGTTATTATTCAATTAGCCGATCGATCTAATGCATATCCGAAAAGAGTTTTGGAAGATGTTTTGGTGCAGGTAGACCACTTGATTTTTCCTGCAGATTTCTATGTGCTTGATATGGAGGACTCAGCCCACTCTCTACCATCGCCACTCTTACTTGGACGACCTTTCATGAAAACTGCTCAGACCAAGATTGACGTTGCCAAGGGAGCAGTAACTATGGCGTTTAGTGGTGATATGATTAATTTTAATATTTCTGAATCTGTTGAGAATACTAATGACGTTCGTTCTTGTTTTGTCATTGATGTAATAAAAAATAAAGGGCATGAACATTCAGCACCAATCAAGAAGGATGCATTTCGAACCACTAATGAAGAGGGAATTGGAGTGAAGCACAAGGATTACAGGGCCACAATCCTCAAACCCCCAAATCTGGCCGAGAGCACCCCACATGCATTTGTTGATAGTGCTGCCACTTCATTGCAGTGCATTGGTAAGCCACCTATTCCAATTTCGATTCCAATTTCAACTAATAGGTTGTTACCTTGTATGGTGCAGGTCCCCAATCGAATACAAGATGGTGGGAATGATTACATTGACTTTAGAATGCTCAACACCCCAATCAGGAAAGATTACTATCCCTTTCCATTCATAGAGCCCATGTATGAGTATTTTGAGGAGCATGACGTGGAGAATGTACCCCTCCATGCCGTTGGCCCTATTCAAGCTTAAAAGGAGGTATCGTTCTGCTGGAAGACATTAAAGCAAGCACTTCTTGGGAGGCAACCCATGTGTTCAAACGAGGACAAGATGGAATTCTAGCTCCAAACACCAGATTTGCATTCTTTAACCCTTCTCTTTACTGCTTTTACTTTGCCATATTTGTCATGCTTGTAGTTGTGTTGTTTGCTTGCTTATGTGTGAGTCTATGTCTAAAACATTGAGGACAATGTTTGGTTTAAGTGTTGGGGGGGGGGGGGGGATGGGTAAACAAAGTGTTTTTCATGAAAATTCGTAGGATTTTGTCACCCATCACTTCTAAAGTTGTTTCTCACTATTTTTAAGAGTTTTTAGTGTGTTTTGAAGTGTTTTTATGTGTCTTGAGCAGAAAATCCGAAAAAGAAAGAAAAATATTGAAAAAAGTTTGAAAAATACAAAAAGAGTCGTTTTTGTGTGTTTGTTTGTGTCTTAGGGTACCTTCCAACACAATGATGAGGATTTGGTTTTTAATTGCATGACTGTTAAAGAAAGTTACAAACATGGATAGAAGTTTGATATGCTCTTTGGTTTATGCTTGATTGTAGTTGTTGTTTACGAATTCACATGTAATCACAAAGAAAAAAAATCAGTTTTTGTAACATGTTTGAAGGAAGTAACTCAAAATAACACTACAACCCTGAGAGACTTGAGCCTAAATGTTTATTTGGAGAGTTATTAATCTTGACATTCTTGTTTTCTAAAGTTGTTGCATGATCTCATAATTCTTTGCTTGGTTGCTACTTAGAATGCGTTTCATCATTTAGTTCCAAATACTAGAACTCATGTCCGTTTCATTCAAAGCATGAAATTGATTAGCATAACAAATAACAAGATGAAGTTGTTTAGTTTAAACCAGAGCTAAAAAGCCTTAACCCTTTTGCATTATGATTTGTAGGTTTAACCCCGTTGAGCCTTGTTTAGCCTAATTTTCTTTGTTAGCCACATTATCCTTACCTAGCCTAGAATAGGACTATCCATACCCTTGTTCTTAAAGGATAGTGAAGCATGACTTAGAGGGAATTCCTTTTCATCGATATTATGCAGAAAAACAAGTGTGGGGGAAGGTTTTGTGTGCCAAAGAGAAAGGGCACGAAAAAAAAGAAAAAAAAAAGAAAAAAGGAAAAAAAAAACATGAAAAGAAAAGAAAAGAAAGAAAAAGAGTTGAGAAAAAAGTGAGAATGAGCTCACAAGTGTTGGTTGTTGAAGAAAGGGTCCAAAAGTTTGAATTTTACCCAAAAGTTGTATGAATCTTCCCTTTGTGTTCAAAGTTGGTTGCTGCATTGAAAAGTGAATTCTAAGTGTTGATTTCATTGCTTTGCTTGCTATTGCTTTAAAAACGTTTGTTTTCCTTACCTTTCTTTGTTAGCCAATACCCCTAGCCCCATTACAACCCTATACTTCTATCTTGAGTGTTGTGTGTTTCAATATGTGGAGTTTGGGATTGGTATGAGCATATGGTATCCCTGGTTCTCGCGTCTAAGTAGTAGCATTCCATTCATGAGATCATATCTATACATGCTTAATAATTCCAGAAAGTGCCTTCTTTGTTATGACATATGTGAGTACTAGTTTTCTTGTTTACATCAATCTTCTCACATATACCTAGTGTAGGGTGTGTAGTTAGAAATTCTGTGTGAAAATAGAGTGTATATTTTGTGAGGAATTGAGGGATTCTCTAAGGCATGTTACTAGATTCAAAACATTGTTTTAATTGATCAAATGCGAGCTAGTAAGTGATGACTATGATTACGTATGTGCTTGAGAGTAGGGATGGCTAAAATCTATGTAGGTAGTGATTTTTAGCATGTTATGTACCATTGGAAATCCCTGAGGCGAATGTTGGAAGGTTTAGGAAGTTTTGTTTGTTTTCTTTTGCTCGAGGACTAGCAAAAGCTAAGTGTGGGGGAATTTGATAGGAGCATATTTATGCGACTTAGTTAGCTTGTTTCCTTGCATTTACTTAGTTAGTTTATGTTTATTCTAGTGTTTTAAGCTATTTTCGTGTGTTTGTAGGTCCAATTGGCAGAGTTGGCAAGAAAGTGCATTTTAGAGCATTTTGGAGCAATTCTGGGCTGAAATGGATTGCATGCATGTGGAGCACAAAGAATGGACGAATTTGAAGTTCAAATAAGGCTAGGAATGTGTTTAAAAGTTGGAGAAACAAATTCAAGTCAAAGAAGATAAGGAATCAGCTACAAACATGGAACATTATCCAAACCAACCTTATCTTATCTTATCATTATCTTATCTTATCCTTATCCTAATCTTATCCTATCTTAATTCCAGCTGCAATGAGGACTCCTTTTCATAATAGGATGCCTAAAACCTGTTTTTAAGAGGTCTTTTCCATCTAGAAACATGCCACAACACTCCTTTCTAGAAGTCCTAAAAATCTGGCGCCCCAAACCTTTCTGGGAGGCCTTTGCCTTGCCTTGCACTCCATCCCCTTCCTCCAATTGCTGCTGCACCTTCCCTACCCTTATTCCTCTTGGATTCTGATTTAATTAGCCTATTCCCTTGTGGATTTGAATTGTACAAAGCCTTTTCAGAAATTAATTGGGCTAAACCCTTTTCCTGATGGATTTAAGCCTTGTGCTGCACCCTAGGGCCCTAGTCCTTTATTTCTGCTAAGTCCAAGTCGTAACCTGATTTCCCTAGGGTTTGCCATGCCTATATATACATATTTTGAGGCTTTGCTACAGGTTACCACCCCCTATACCACACCATAATTCGTAGCCATCACCATCCACACACAGAAACACCCTTTGCCGCAAAAATGAGAGGAGGAGAGCTTTGTCGTGGCTTCCATTGGAGGAGGACCTTGTGCCGCAACAATCTGCAACCATTGGAGACTTCCTGAGTTCTTTCTTCCCTTGTTTTAGTTTCAATGTTTATTTCAGATTGCTTTTCAATTGTCATGAACATGTGTAACTAAGTTTTTCTTAGTTAGAGGTGAATTCGAAGCCATGGACATATGTTTAATATGAATTGATTACCTCCAGTTATTGTTTCGTAAAACATGAATGCGATTCACTTATCTGTTTGATTAAAACTTATTCTTGTATGTGGGTTAAGGGTGCACACTTAGTTTGCATGCATGAATCTGATGCTAAAATATAAGGGAATTTCACCTAATTGTTATGAACTTATATTTATGAGTAGTAAAGGTTGCTAGTCACAATCGTGTTAAGTGAATCCATGGCAGGAGTATCATCATGCTTTTCATAGTTATGAATGCCTTGTCAATGCTTATGATTTTCATAGAACTTAATGATCTTTGAATGTATCTCTATTATGCGTATTCCATGTAGGGAACTTGATAAGAATAATTTGATTGTTGATGCGTTATCCATCCAATTCAACGAATTAAGGAAAATCTGAAAGTTAATTTGTGCATTCATGATTAATTTGGGGCATTGTCATTCATGGTTTAAAGAAACAATACTGGAAATCAATTTGTATGCATATGTTTCATGTGTGGAGAAGGATCCTCTAACTAGCTTTTCACCCTTGAATTCACCTTAATTTCGTTTTAACTTACTTTCTTTGCTGCAATTTACTTAGTTTTGTCAAATTCGTCTGAATCTGTCCCCTTTCTGTGTTTTGAGTCTTACTAGTCTAGAATTTGTCCAATTCACTCTCTAGTATCTGTTTTGAGTCTATTTAGCTTAGTTTGTGTGTTTTGAGTCCATTTGGTCAGTTTTGAGTCACAAGAGTCTAGTTTAGTGTTTTAGAGTTTAAATTGGGTAGATTAGCATCCCTTCTAATCCCCGGCCTAAAATGATCCCTACTTTCATATACTACATCGGTAGGGTTTTATTTTGAGTGTCAACTCCGTCACCTTTAGATCACCAAGGGGAGAATATGAGTGGTGATCTTGGGTGGTTGGAAATATGTAGCTCAGGGGGAGTATTTATTGACAAAAAAAGTTGTGAAAGCTCTCGGCAAGACACTGCCGAGAATGGAGATGATGACTATTGGCAAGATACTGCCGAGAATGTGAGTATCATTCAGCCAAGTAGCACTGAACTAGCTGAGTCTTCTCAGCAACGTACTATCGAGTGTGATGCAGAGTGTCAGCAGGGAGCTGCCGAAACAGTTTCACCGCTCCAGCAACCATTAGCTACCGAACCTGCAACCCCCTTTCTCTCAAGCTCAATAGTGCCACCCAATATGTCTTCTCTGAATTTTCCTAAGGTAAGTCCTACTGATACTCATGTAACTAATCCAGATAATGTTATGAGTACATATAAGTTGCCGCCAAGGCAAAATCGTGGTGTTCTTCCTGACAGGTTTTCTCCTGAAGGAAAAGTGAAGTATCCAATAGCCAATTATGTGTTATGCTCAAACCTTGCACCAGAACGTCAAGCTTGGGTAAACAATGTGGAATCAGTCCAAGCACCAACCCGAGTTGAGGAGGCCTTGAAGGATCCTAAATGGGCTGCTGCGATGGATGAGGAAATGATGGCACTACATAAGAATGATGCATGGGAGGTAACGGAGCTACCTAAAGGAAATAAGCCAGTTGGGTGTAGATGGGTCTTTACGATCAAATACAAGGCAGACGGATCGGTAAACAAGTATAAAGCAAGGTTAGTAGCAAAAGGCTATACTCAAACTTATGGCGTTGATTATCAGGAGACATTTTCTCCAGTAGTGAAGATGAATACAGTATGAGTTCTGATTTCTTTAGCTGCAAATTTGAATTAGCCACTAAAATAGTTTGATGTGAAAAATGTTTTTCTTCATGGACACTTGGAAGAAGAGGTATATATGGATTTTCCTCCGGGGTACGATGTCGGAGGGAAAACCGGAGTATGTAGGTTGCGAAAGTCACTCTACGGACTTCAGCAATCGCCTCGTGCATGGTTTGGTCAGTTAACCCAAGTTATGAGTCGGATTGGATATTATCAAAGTCACTTGGATCATACATTATTTGTGAAACGGGAAAGTGGTAAAGTGACAGCCTTAATTATTTATGTGGATGACATGATAATAAAAGGTGATGATTTGGAAGAGATGATGAAGCTAGAACAAAACCTTGCCGCTGAGTTTGAGATGAAGAATTTGGGAGATTTGAAATATTTTCTTGGCGTGGAAGTTGCTAGGTCATCTAGAGGTATTTTCTTGTCTCAACATAAATATGTTCTGGATTTATTGAAGGAAACAGGGATGCTTGGGTGTAAACCCGTGGATACTCCCATTGTGGAGAAACATTACTTGGGAATTTATTCGGATCAAGAACCAGTGGATAAAGGCAGATATCAGAGACTAGTAGGAAGACTAATTTATTTAGCTCATAACCATCCAAATATAGCCTATGCAGTAAGTGTGGTGAGTCAGTTTATGCACTCGCCAAGTGTGGATCGTATGGCAGCTGTTATGCGGATTTTAGCTTATTTGAAGTCGGCTCCAGGAAAAGGAATTTTGTATAAAAATTCCGGTCATCTGAGGATTGAAGGATTTACTGATACTGACTGGGCAGGTGATGTAACTGATAGGCGCTCTACTTCTGGATACTTTACGTTTGTTGGTGGAAATCTAGTTACTTGGAGGAGCAAGAAACAAAATGTGGTGTCAAGATCGTCAGCTGAGGCCGAATTCAGAGGTATGGCACTTGGAATATGTGAAGTCCTTTGGTTACATAAGTTACTTGGTGGTCTAGGTTTCAAAGCAAAGGAGGCGACAAGTTTGTATTGTGATAATAAATCCGCACGGGAGATTGCAGAGAATCCGGTACAACATGACAGAACAAAGTATGTGGAGGTTGATCGTCATTTTATTAAGGAGAAGCTTGAGAAGAAAACTGTTTCGATACCGTTTGTGAACTTGGAAAAGCAACTTGCTGATATTCTCACTCATGCTATGTGTAGTACATCTTTTGGTAACTCACTTGTCAAGTTGGGCATGTGTGATATCTATGCTCCAACTTGAGGGGGAGTGTTGACGTGAGTGGTATTAAAAAATGCATGTAAATATATTGTAAATATTAAAATCCTTATTAGGAAAGATAGTTGTGTGTCCTTTATTGTTTTTTTATAGAACAAGGATTGTATCTTGTATATATTGTCTATTATTCAATACAATGAAAATTATCCCGTAAAATTCTATTATTGGTTTCCCTAACACTTGACGAATTCCTAATGATAGGAGTTAACGATACTACATTATTTTAAAAGGAAAACTAATGAAAATGACTTTAAAACTTTGAATCTTAACCAAAAACCATGTTGTAACTTTATTTAATGGTTAGGACAAAGCCCAATAATAAATCAGTCCAATTTAAATGGCCCAAATATTGAGTTTCCGATTTTGCCCATGACTGCAAACTTTTGTCCGTTTAATATATTTCTTCATTTATGGATCTCTCTGCTATTTTGTCTCCCTCCCCCATTTCTTCCCGACATTCGAAACCTTCCATTTTTTTCTTTTTAATCTCGCATCGCAACTCCATCTCTGCATTATGCAAAAACTACAGATCAGACCTCCAAACTTCATTTTAAGCTGTCTCCATCTCGGTGGCGAGGCAGTACGGAGTGACCAATATTGACTGCCGGGCCAACGGAAGTCGATATTTAGAGGACATTAGAGTTGGAGAAGGTTTGTGATGTTGAAATTTAATCCATTCTAATCTAGGGCTTGTGGACATCTCCCGCCACAAAATTCAGAAATTCTAAGAATTCGTCGACAAACACCTCAAACCAGACCTCGTTTCCGCCTTTGCTCAACGGTACCGTTTCATAGGCCCTCTCCCAACTACTTTATTGAAAGCCATTTTCTGGGGTTTTCTTTGCCGACATTACCAAGCTACAATTGCAGCAAATTTAATTGCTCATCAAATTAAATTGTATTATGTTTTTTTGTTGAAGGGGAGAGGGGGAGTGATTCTTGTTTTGCAAAGACAAGGTGTTCGAGCTACACAAATTTTAGTATCCTTTTCAATTTCCCTCCTTCATTTTGATTAATTAAATTTTACAACTATGGCTTGAACTCATTAAATCATTCAATGTTCTTGTTTTACGACTATGGCTGAAGAAGATGTGGCATATGGACCTCAAAGTTGTAGACTATGTAGTCCTTTGATCTTGAAAAATTGTAGTTGTACACCCATGGATATATTTCGTATGGATCTATTCTACTTCCATTGATACGGCTAAACATAATCTTGCTTTTCACATTCGGTAAAATTGAATGATGGAATAATCACTACATTGTTATTTATCTTAACACACTCCTACTTCCATTGACATGGCTAAACATAATCTCGATTTTCACATTCGGTAAAATTGAATGATGGAATAATTAGGGCTGGAAAAAAATCCCAAAAATCCCAAACTGAACCGAAAAATTCCCGAAACCAAACCAAAATCCCAGACCGAAATTTTCGAAAATTTCGGTACCCAATACCGAACCGATCCTGAAATTTTGGTACGGGAATCGGTCTCAAGTTTTTGGGATTTCGGTATTCCCAAACCAAACCGAAAAATATATATATACTATTTAATTTTTAAATATATAGGATCACATCTTTAAGGGGAACATCATCTACCTACAATAGTAAAAATTGAAATACTGAAGGAGCACTGGAAATCGATGATGGAACATATACAGGAAGGAGCCCTAAGATAGGTAGTGGAACATATGCAGAATTTTTAAATCACAGGAGATTGATAGATAGATACATAGATGCAGAATAAACATGGGAGATTGATAGATGGATACATGGATAGATTATAAGTTACAATTTGCTTGAGAAAACTTTACATCTATCTATAATATTTATATTATATATGTACAGAAGTTTACTCAAGCATGTATTAACGTTTTAGACGTAATTTTGGGGACTAGCATGATTATAGATAGATTTACTAGTTTACTCAAGCATATATTAACGTTTCATATTGGCAGATTGCTTTTGAATAGGCAGATACTAACTAGGCCTTGCCATTTGATTGGCAGATTTGTGTGCACCGATTAGTAGAAACAAATTGGCAGATTGGGCATGCCTATATGTCAATTTTTCAATATAAAAGGTTGAATTTTAGCCCAAAAGCATAATACGTCAAATTTTAGTCCAAAAGCACTACACCATTTCGGGATTCCCAATTTATCCAGAAATCCTGAAACTATTTCAGGATTCCCGAAAATTTGGTTTAGGATCGGTATTGAAATTGGGATTCCCGAAAATTTCGGTTTGGGAATCGGGACAAGGGTTTCGGTATGGGATTTTCGGGATTCCCAAAAATCGGGATTCCCGAAAATTTGGTTTGGGATAGGTATTGAAATTGGGATTCCCAAAAATTTTGGTTTAGGAATCGGGACAAGGGTTTCGGTATGGGATCCCATACCGAACCACCCCTAGGAATAATCACTACATTGTTCTTTATCTTAACACATACATAGGGTGATTAGATGATCACCATATTAAGATGCTTGTAAAAGGATAGAGATCGAAACAAATAATTCTCACAGTCATGCCGAATGTTGCTTGTTTATATAGGGTTTTCACATTCTTTTTGTTTGATGCACCATGTATGATGTAACACGCCTTTTCAAAAGGATGAGAAACATGTATGTATATATATGCAAAGTTGCAAATAAAATTGCAACTTCGTCTGCTAAGGTATAGCCTTAAACCAAATTGATGACTCTCTGGATCTATTATGTTTTTCTTCAACCAAACTGAAGAGTCATCAAATGGTGTTGCACCATTAAATTTCATAAACAGTGTAGTACCTTTAAGTTTCATAAACAGTGTAGTAAGTTTCATAAACAGTGTCGTAAGTTTCATAAACAGTGTAATACATTTCATAAATAGTGCCTAGTTCTTGGTCATGTTTTATAAATAGTGCCTAGTTATTGGGTCCAGTTTCATAAATAGTGTATAGTATTGGTACAATTTCATAAATAGTGTCTTTTTCTTGGTTCGGTTTCATAAATAGTGCCTAATTATTGGTCCACTTTCATAAATAGTGCCTAGTTCTTGATCATGTTTCATAAATAGTGTATAGTTCTTGGTCTAGTTTCATAAATAGTGTATGTGATGGACGCACGGGTCCCGCATGTCAGATCTTTTTTTTTTTTTTTGAAATTTGTTTATATTAAAATTGTGTCATTTTCATTAAAATTTAAGTTCCTTTTGTTGTAGGCCTATTTGATTGAACGATCTAGGGTTTAGAGAGAGAGGGGGGGCCGGCCATAATCAGATAGAAGAGAGATTGATTTAATTGTGAGGTGTGTTTGATTCACCCCATTGTGCCTTTATTTATAGTAGTAGGATAGGTAAATACCTTTCCCTTTAGGAGTACAACATTTAATAGGTAATCTATTCCTAATAGGAATATAAGATACTTTCCCATATTATTTAGGATTTACACAATCACATTCCTATTCTAAATATGACTACAACACTCCCCCTTGAGTGTGTAAATACTCAACAAACCATCGTATCAGATCTTCAGCAGATAAGGTAGAATAGTTGATGAAGTCATCGGCACAATGGGTGATCGCGAGTCTCAAATTTAATTTGAAGTATGCATTTGTAAAAACTCACAAAAACCTCTCTATGGTAAAACCCAAGATAGGCAAAACCCATAGACTAAGGAGCAAAGTAGGAAAATATGCATAATGTCTAAAACAAACGTCAAACAGGACAAAAGTAGTGAACTCAACAGAGTATGATCATCCCGGGATGGGTGCCTCATTAAAACCTCGTTAGGTAGCAAAAACCCAGTGGGAAAAATGCTCTTAATCGTAGTAAAAAGAGTACATTAAGATCATGTGAGTATGCTTCTAGATACTCCCCCTGAGTTAGACATAACTTCTAAATAAGAGAATTACAACGATTCAACTCAGATAATTTAGGCATATCGATTCCTTGGACGAGCTTCTGAAATGTAGACTTGGGCAATGACTTGGTGAAGAGATCGGCCAGGTTGTCCTGGGAACGGATTTGCTTGACTTCAATGTTCTGATGCTGCTGCTACTGGTGTAAGTAAAAGAACTTCGGCGCTATATGCTTAGTGTTGTCTCTCTTGATGTATCCCTTCTTCAACTGCTCGATACATGCTGCATTGTCTTCAAAGATCGTCGTAGGAAGGTCAACGACTGATGTAAGACCACTAATTCTTCGAATATGTTCTATGACTTCTCTCAGCCAAAAGCACTCACGCGATGCTTCATACAAGGTGAGAATCTCAGCATGGTTAGACGAAGTCGCAACTAGCGTTTGCTTGGTAGACGTCCAAAATATAGCAGTGTCTCCAACGGTAAAGACATAGCCCGTTTAAGAACGTACCCTATGTGGGTCAGACAGATATCTAGCATCTGCATAACCAATAAAGCGAGAATCAACCCGAAGACTATAGAGGGCGGCCACACTCAAAGATTGAAGGGTATAGAACAAGCCCAAATCCATAGTACCCTTAAGGTAGCGAAAAATTTCTTTAACACCATTCTAGTGCCTGCGTGTGGGCGCATTGCTATATCTAGCCAATAGATTCACAACGAAGGAGATGCTGGGTCTGGTGCACTGAGCCAAGTACAATAAAGCCCCAATTGCACTTAGGTAAGGAACTTCAGTTCCAAAATCTCTTCCTCATACTCATTTGGATAGAATGGATCTCGTTTAGCATCTAGAGTCCGAACGACCATGGGTATGCTCGAAGGCTTTACTTTATCCTCGTTAAAACGACGCAACACCTTTTGGGTGTAGTTCGATTGATGTACTAGGATTTCATCCGAACAATGCTCGATCTCCAAGCTAAGACAGTATCGAGTTTTCCCAAGATCCTTCATCTCAAATTCTAATTTCAAGTGTGCAGAAATTTCCTCAAGCTCTGCGGGAGTCCTGATGAGGTTCATGTCATCGACATAAACTGCAACAATTGTAAATCCGGAATGTGACTTCTTTAGAACACGCATGGGCATAATTTGTTGTTCACATAACCCTGACTTGTCAAATATTCACTCAGACGGTTAGACCACATCCGCCCGGATTGTTTCAATCCATAGAGTGACCTCCTCAACCTAATTGAGAGAGTGTTCCGTGGTCTAGAACTATTTGAACTAGTTAATGGAAAACCTTCTAGAACTTTCATGTATATTTCCGTATCTAGATCCCCATAGAGATACGTGGTTACCACATCCATAAGATGCATATTTAGTTTTTCGAAAGCTACTAAACTGATTAGGTAACGGATCGTTATAACATCCATTACGGGGGAATACGTCTCCTCATAATCAATTCCAGGGCGCTGAGAGAAGCCTTGCACTACGAAGCGTGCTTTGTATCGCACTATTTCATTATTCTCATTACGCTTTCTCACGAAACCCACTTGTAGCCAACAGGCTTCACGCGTGGTGGTGTAGGAACGATAGGTCCAAATACCTTAGGTTTCGCGAGCGAATCAAGTTCGACCTGGATTGCTTGTTTCCATTTTGACCAATCGGTTCTACGTAGACATTCATTGACGGAACGTGGTTCAATGTCGCCGCTAAGCATGATGTCAGTAGCTACTGAGTATGCGAATGCATCGTTGACGATCATCTCATTCCTATTCTAAACCTCATCTAATACTGCGTAGTGGACCGAAATCTCACGATTCTTGAAAGGTCGGCATGTTTTGTTTGAAGTATCACGATAATCTATAATAACCTCATGCGTTGGAACATATGAGTGAGCGATGGTTGGATTCAAACTAGGGTCATTAGTTGGTGCCATTTTCCTTTTCTTGGGTTGTGAATCCTTTGAACTAAGGGGTCTGCCATGCTTCAGGGTCGGAGCAGATGATTTGCTAACAACCAATGTACCTTGCAGCGTGGAGGGTGCGGCCTCCCCGCCTTCGAGGATGGTCTGGCCTTCCCAGACGAGCTGTTGACGTACGCGGGGTACATTTATCCTTGCATGTGTGTTTGCAAGCGGGTATATGTGATCTTGTCACCTTTGCTAGATCATTAAAAGCATCCAGCATGCTTTGAGCAATGCTCTAAAGATCTATAATTCATCGCACCTCAGTTTCAGATCGAGCAGTGTGGGGATCTAAATGAGACATAGTGGGAGCATACCACGACAATTCGCAATGTTCTACGGGAACGTTAGCATGCTTATCTCCCCCTAACAACGGGAAGACTGTCTCATCGAAGTGACAATCCGTAAAACGTAAGGTAAAAAGATCTCCTATCAAGGGTTCTAAGTAGCGAACAATTGATGGTGAATCATAACTGACATAGATTCCCATTTTTCTCTGAGGACCCATTTTGGTACGTAGCGGCGACGCTATTGGCACATAAATGACGCACCCAAACACCGGTAAATGCGAGACGTCAGGCTTGTATCTAGTGACTAACTATAACGGTGAATGTGGTTGAGTAGCGGTGTGCCTCAGACAGACCAACATAGCTGCGTACAATATTCCATAGCCCCAGGCAGATATCGGCTGTTTGGTTCGCATAACCAAAGTTCAATCTGTCGTTTGAAGGCGCTTTATGAAAGCTTCTGCCAGGCCATTTTGGGTGTGAACATGGGGCACATGATGTTCCACATCAATCCCTACTGACATGTAATAATCGTCAAAATTCTGTGACGTAAACTCTCCAACGTTATCCAGTCGAATCGACTTAATCGGATAATCAGGGTGGTGAGCCCTTAGCTTTATGATTTGAGCTAGGAGTTTAGCAAACGTGGCGTTGCGTGTGGACAACAAGCAAACATGTGACCATCTTGTTGATGCATCAACCAACACCATAAATATTTAAATAGTCCGCAGGTTGGTTGGATAGGTGATGTGAAAATTACTTGACACTTTAATTAAAACCCTATCGACGTAGTATATGAAAGTAGGGATCGTTTTAGGCCGGGGATTAGAAGGGATGCTAATCTACACAATTTAAACTCTAAAACACTAAACTAGACTCTTATGACTCAAAACTGACCAAATTGACTCAAAACACACAAACTAAGCTAAATAGACTCAAAATAGATACTAGAGAGTGAATTGGACAAATTCTAGACTAGTAAGACTCAAAACACAGAAAGGGGACAGATTTGGACGAATTTGACAAAACTAAACCACAAATAAGAACTGAGGGGGTTTTTGGACGAATTTGACAAAACTAAGTAAATTGCAGCAAACAAAGTAAGTTAAAATGAAATTAAGGTGAATTTAAGGGTGAAAAGCTAGTTAGAGGATCCTTCTCCACATGAAACATATGCGTACAAATTGATTTCCAATATTGTTTCTTTAAACCATGAATGACAATGCCCCAAATTAATCGTGAATGCACAAATTAACTTTCAGATTTTCCTTAATTCGTTGAATTGGACAGATAACGCATCGACGATCAAATTATTCTTATCAAGTTCCCTACATGGATTACGCATAATAGAGATACATTCAAAGATCATTAAGTTCTATGAAAATCATAAGCATTGACAAGGCATTCGTAACTATGAAAAGCATGATGATACTCCTGCCATGGATTCACTTAACACAATTGTGACTAGCAACCTTTACTACTCATAAATATAAGTTCATAACAATTAGGTGAAATTCCTTTATATTTTAGCATCAGATTCATGCATGCAAACTAAGTGTGCACCCTTAACCCACATACAAGAATAAGTTTCAATCAACAGATACGTGAATCGCATTCATGTTTTACGAAACAATAACTGGAGGTAATCAGTTCATATTAAACATATGTCCATGGCTTCGAATTCACCTCTAACTAAGAAAAACTTAGTTACACATGTTCATGACAATTGAAAAGCAATCTGAAATAAACATTGAAACTAAAACAAGGGAAGAAAGAACTCAGGAAGTCTCCAATGGTTGCAGGTTATTGCGGCACAAGGTCTTCCTCCAATGGAAGCCACGGCAAAGTTCTCATCCTCTCCTTCTTGCTGCAAAGGGTGTTTTTGTGTATGGATGGTGATTGCTACGAATTATGGTGTGGTATAGGGGGTGGTAACCTACAGCAAAGCCTCAAAATATGTATATATAGGCATGGCAAACCCTAGGGAAATCAGGTTACGACTTGGACTTAGCAGAAATAGAGGATTAGGGCCCTAGGGTGCGGCACAAGGCTTAAATCCATCAGGAAAGGGGTTTAGCCCAATTAATTTCTGAAAAGGCTTTGCACAATCCAAATCCACAAGGGAATAGGCTAATTAAATCAGAATCCAAGAGGAATAAGGGTAGGGAAGGTGCGGCAGCAATTGGAGGGAAGGGGATGGAGTGCAAGGCAAGGCAAAGGCCTTCTAGAAAGGTTTGGGGCGCCAGATTTTTAGGACTTCTAGAAATGAGTATTGTGGTATGTTTCTTGATGGAAAAGACCTCCTAAAAACAGGTTTTAGGCATCCTATTATGAAAAGGAGTCCCCCTTGCAGCTGGAATTAAGATAGGATATGATTAGATAAGGATAAGATAAGATAAGGTTGGTTTGGATAATGTTCCATGTTTGTAGCTGATTCCTTATCTTCTTTGACTTGAATTTGTTTCTCCAACTATTAAACACATTCCTAGCCTCATTTGAACTTCAAATTCGTCCATTCCTTGTGCTCTATATGCATGCAATCCATTTCAGCCCAGAATTGCTCCAAAATGCTCTAAAATGCACTTTCTTGCCAACTTTGCCAATTGGACCTACAAACATACGAAAATAGCTTAAAACACTATAATAAGTAAAAACTAACTAAGTAAATCCAAGAAAACAAGCTAACTAAGTCGCATAAATATGTTTCTATCAAATTCCCCCACACTTAGCTTTTGCTAGTCCTCGAGCAAAACAAAACAAACAAAACTTCCTAAACCTTCCAACATTCGCCTCAGGGATTTCCAATGGTACATAACATGCTAAAAATCACTACCTACATAGAGTTTAGCCATCCCTACTCTCAAGCACATACGTAATCATAGTCATCACTTACTAGTTCGCATTTAATAATTAAAACAATGTTTTGAATCTAGTAACCTGCCTTAGAGAATCCCTCAATTCCTCACAAAATATACACTCTATTTTCTCACAGAATTTCTAACTACACACCCTACACTAGGTATATGTGAGAAGATTGATGTAAACAAGAAAACTAGTACTCACATATGTCATAAAAAGAAGGCACTTTCTGGAATTATTAAGCATGTATAGATATGATCTCATGAATGGAATGCTACTACTTAGACGCGAGAACCAGGGATACCATATGCTCATACCAATCCCAAACTCCACATATTGAAACACACAACACTCAAGATAGAAGTATAGGGTTGTAACGGGGCTAGGGGTATTGGCTAACACAGAAAGGTAAGGAAAACAAACGTTCTTAAAGCAATAACAAGCAAAGCAATCAAATCAACACTTAGAATTCACTTTTGAATGCAGCAACCAACTTTGAACACAAAGGGAAGATTCATACAACTTTTAGGGCCAGATTCAATCTTTTGGACCCTTTCTTCAACAACCAACACTTGTGAGCTCATTCTCACTTGTTTCTCAACTCTTTTTCTTTCTTTTCTTTTCTTTTCACGTTTTTTTTTTCTTTTTTTTTTCTTTTTTTTCATGCCCTTTCTCTTTGGCACACAAAACCTTCCCCACACTTGTTTTTCTGCATAATATCGATCAAAAGGAATTCCCTCTAAGTCATGCTTCACTATCCTTTAAGAACAAGGGTATGGATGGTCCTATTCTAGGCTAGGTAAGGATAATGTGGCTAACAAAGAAAATTAGGCTAAACAAGGCTCAACGGGGTTAAACCTACAAATCATAATGCAAAAGGGTTAAGGCTTTTTAGCTCTGGTTTAAACTAAACAACTTCATCTTGTTATTTGTTATGCTAATCAATTTCATGCTTTGAATGAAACGGACATGAGTTCTAGTATTTGGAACTAAATGATGAAAAGCATTTTAAGTAGCAACCAAGCAAAGAATTATGAGATCATGCAACGACTTTAGAAAACAAGAATGTCAAGATTAATAACTCTCCAAATAAACGTTTAGGCTCAAGTCTCTCAGGGTTGTAGCGTTATTTTGAGTTACTTCCTTCAAGCATGTTACAAAAACTGATTTTTTTTTTTTCTTTGTGATTACATGTGAATTCATAAACAATAACTACAATTAAGCATAAACCAAAGAGCATATCAAACTTCTATCCATGCTTGTAACTTTCTTTAACAGTCATGCAATTAAAAACCAAATCCTCATCATTGTGTTGGAAGGTACCCTAAGACACAAACAAACACACAAAAACGACTCTTTTTGTATTTTTCAAACTTTTTTCAATTTTTTCTTTCTTTTTCGGATTTTCTGCTCAAGACACATAAAAACACTTCAAAACACACTAAAAACTCTTAAAAACAGTGAGAAACAACTTTAGAAGTGATGGGTGACAGAATCCTACGAATTTTCATGAAAAACACTTTATTTACCCCCTCCCCCCCCCCCGCCCCCACACTTAAACCAAACATTGTCCTCAATGTTTTAGACATAAACTCACACATAAGCAAGCAAACAACACAACTACAAGCATGACAAATATGGCAAAGTAAAAGCAGTAAAGAGAAGGGTTAAAGAACGCAAATCTGGTGTTTGGAGCTAGAATTCCATCTTGTCCTCGTTTGAACACATGGGTTGCCTCCCAAGAAGCGCTTGCTTTAACGTCTTCCAGCCGGACGATACCTCCTTTTAAGCTTGAATAGGGCCAACGGCATGGAGGGGTACATTCTCCACGACATGCTCTTCAAAATATGCTCTTCAAAATACTCATACATGGGCTCTATGAATGGAAAGGGATAGTAATCATTCCTGATTGGGGTGTTGAGCATTCTAAAGTCAATGTAATCATTCCCACCAGCTTGGATTCGATTGGGGACCTGCACCATACAAGGTAACAACCTATTAGTTGAAATTGGAATCAAAATTGGAATAGGTGGCTTACCAAAGTACTGCAATGAAGTGGCAGCACTATCAACAAATGCATGTGGGGTGCTCTCGGCCAAATTTGGGGGTTTGAGGATTGTGGCCCTGCAATCCTTATGCTTCACTCCAATTCCCTCTTCGTTGGTGGTTCGAAATGCATCCTTCTTGATTGGTGCTGAATGTTCCTGCCCTTTATTTTTTATTACATCAATGACAAAACAAGAACGAACGTCATTAGTATTCTCAACAGATTCAGAAATATTAAAATTAATCATATCACCACCAAACGCCATAGTTACTGCTCCCTTGGCCACGTCAATCTTGGTTTGAGCAGTTTTCATGAAAGGTCGTCCAAGTATGAGTGGCGATGGTGGAGAGTGGGCTGAGTCCTCCATATCAAGCACATAGAAATCTACAGGAAAAATCAAGTGGTCTACCTGCACTAAAACATCTTCCAAAACTCATTTCGGATATGCATTAGATCGATCGGCTAATTGAATAATAACACCATCATTTTTAAGCTCCCCTAGATTCATGGATGCATAAACGGAATATGGCATGACATTTATTGATGCACCTAAATCTAGCATAGCGTGGTCAAACCTTGTATTACCAATTACACAAGGGATTGTGAAACTACCTGGATCTTTGCATTTAGATGGCAGCTTTCTTTGCAACATTGCAGAGACATTCTCACTTACATGTACCACCTCTTTCTCCTAAATCTGTTTCCTTGTTGTACATAGCTTCTTTAAAAACTTAGCGTACTTCGAGATTTGCTTTATAGCATCAAGAAGCTGGATATTGACATGCACCTTCCTAAAGGTCTCTAGAATGTCTTGTTCATTCTCTTCGTTCCTAGCTTGCATAAACCTGCTAAGGAAAGGCAAATTTGGTGGAATTAGGTTAGAATGAGTCAAATTTGAACCACCCTTACCTGAATTGGACAGTGTGGAAGGCTTAGAGGGCTGCGGCAAGGATGGTTCCTTCCTTGCCGTGGGCTTGTCTTGCTCCTCCTCTTCAATCAGCAACTTTTCATCTTCCTTTTGGCTTGATTTGGATGGTTGTGGGTCAGTTCCAACTTCTTTTCCACTTCTCAACATAATGGCTTTAGCGGTTTCAAATCCTCCCTTTGGATTCA
The DNA here is from genome assembly GCA_024362995.1 of Heteromeles arbutifolia. NCBI lineage: Eukaryota > Viridiplantae > Streptophyta > Magnoliopsida > Rosales > Rosaceae > Heteromeles > Heteromeles arbutifolia. The sequence continues at coordinate 26,119,617 of JANCRC010000012.1, forward strand.
CAATGGTTGAACTAGGAAGTTTACCTTCTTCTCGAAACTGCCCAAGGAACTCTGAAATCTGCCCTATTTACTTCTTCATGTCGATCATCTCCTTGTCTTGATTCGCTATTCGATTATTTTGATTTTGTAATCCCTGTGCTACAGAAGTTAGTAGTTGAATAGCTTGATCATTATCAAATAGCAAACCTGAGTTTGGTTGAGCAGATTGTGATTGAAGTTGCATTGGCTCGAATGGCCTTTGATAGAACCCGGGAGTTTGCTGTCCAAATCCACCTTGTTGTTGAGGTTGTTGAGGCTCCCTCCACTTGAAGTTTGGGTGATCTCTCCAGCCCGGATTGTGAGTATTGGAGTATGGATCATTCCGTGGCTGATTTTGGCCTTGATAACCCACGACATTGGCACTTTCCCATCCTCCATTCTCTATCAATTGAGGGCATTGATCATTAAGATGCCCCTGCACAGAGCACACTCCACATATGGCCGGACCTTGCATTTTGGTTCCATCAACAACCTGTGACAAAAGAATAGTGAGATTAGCCATTTGAGATTGCAATTCTGAAATTGCACTTACCTCATTCACATGTTGTTGCCGTGGGGGGTCCCTTTGTCCAACACCTTCGTATTGTTGTGCATTCAAGGCTCGGTTTGCAATTAAGATCTTGGCAGCCACCAGGGTTTTGTCAACCAAGGCACCTCCCGCCGAAGCATCAAGCATTTGTCTCTCAATTAGAAGAAGTACTTCATAGAAATATTGAATTAAAAGCTCTTCCTTCATTTGGTGTTGTGGGCAGGATGCAACTAGGGCCTTAAAACGCTCATAGTATGCTGGAAAAGATTCTCCTTGGCTTTGTTCAATGCCACTAATTCTCTTCCTCAAAAGAATAACTCTCGAAGTTGGGAAGAATTTCTCTAAAAACGCTCTTTTCATGCTTTCCTAAGAAGTGACCGTTCCAGGTGCCAATTCGAATAACCAATCCTTAGCCTTTTCAAATAGAGAGAATGGAAAGGCTTTCATCTTTAGAATATTCCCATCTACATTAATTGGTGTCATGCTTGAGCACACCACCTCAAATTCCTTCAAATGCTTGTTTGGATCTTCCATGGACAACCCATGGTACTTAGGAATGTGATGCAACAAGCTTGACTTCAATTCAAACTCATCAGTCTTGCCTTGAGCTGCCCTAGGATATTAAATGCATAAGGGCACGGCATTGTCCAATCCCGAGGCTGAAAGTTCTTTGATTGTACGATTATCCACAGCCATGGCTTGTTCTTCCTCTTCCTCTTCTTCAAACTCAGATTCGGAACTAGAGCTAGCACTAGGTAGATTGGGTTCTGGGTGCTTCCTCTTCCTTCTCAAATCTCGTTCAAAATCGTCGTTAAAATCCAAGATATGTGCGTGAACGGGTTGAGAACTTCGAGTCATACATTAGTACCTAAAACAAAGAAAACAAAACAAACTCAGAAAACAAAGCAAAACAAAAACAAAAGCAAACTAAAACACACGGCAGAAACTAGGGAGATTAGCAAGTTTGCTAATCCCCGGCAACGGCGCCAAAATTTGATGTGAAAATTACTTGACACTCAAATTAAACCCTATCGATGTAGTATATGAAAGTAGGGATCGTTTTAGGCCGGGGATTAAAAGGGATGCTAATCTACACAATTTAAACTCTAAAACACTAAACTAGACTCTTATGACTCAAAACTGACCAAATTGACTCAAAACACACAAACTAAGCTAAATAGACTCAAAACAGATACTAGAGAGTGAATTGGACAAATTCTAGACTAGTAAGACTCAAAACACAGAAAAGGGACAGATTTGGACGAATTTGACAAAACTAAACCACAAATAAGAATTGAGGGGGTTTTTGGACGAATTTGACAAAACTAAGTAAATTGCAGCAAACAAAGTAAGTTAAAACAAAATTAAGGTGAATTTAAGGGTGAAAAGCTAGTTAGAGGATCTTTCTCCACACATGAAACATATGCGTACAAATTGATTTCCAGTATTGTTTCTTTAAACCATGAATGACAATGCCCCAAATTAATCGTGAATGCACAAATTAACTTTCAGATTTTCCTTAATTCGTTGAATTGGATGGATAACGCATCGACAATCAAATTATTCTTATCAAGTTCCCTACATGGAATACGCATAATAGAGATATATTCAAAGATTATTAAGTTCTATGAAAATCATAAGCATTAACAAGGCATTCGTAACTATGAAAAGCATGATGATACTTCTGCCATGGATTCACTTAACACGATTGTGACTAGCAACCTTTACTACTCATAAATACAAGTTCATAACAATTAGGTGAAATTCCCTTATATTTTAGCATCAGATTCATGCATGCAAACTAAGTGTGCACCCTTAACCCACATACAAGAATAAGTGTTAATCAACAGATAAGTGAATTGCATTCATGTTTTACGAAACAATAACTGGAGGTAATCAATTCATATTAAACATATGTCTATGGCTTCGAATTCACCTCTAACTATGAAAAACTTAGTTACACATGTTCATGACAATTGAAAAGCAATCTGAAATAAACATTGAAACTAAAACAAGGGAAGAAAGAACTCAGGAAGTCTCCAATGGTTGCAGGTTGTTGCGGCACAAGGTCCTCCTCCAATGGAAGCCACGACAAAGCTCTCCTCCTCTCCTTCTTGCTGCAAAGGGTGTTTCTGTGTGTGGATGGTGATGGCTACGAATTATGGTGTGGTATAGGGGGTGGTAACCTACAGCAAAGCCTCAAAATATGTATATATAGGCATGGAAAACGCTAGGGAAATCAGGTTACGACTTGGACTTAGCAGAAATAAAGGATTAGGGCCCTAGGGTGCGGCACAAGGCTTAAATCCATCAGGAAAGGGGTTTAGCCTAATTAATTTCTGAAAAGGCTTTGCACAATCCAAATCCACAAGGGAATAGGCTAATTAAATCAGAATCCAAGAGGAATAAGGGTAGGGAAGGTGCGGCAGCAATTGGAGGGAAGGGGATGGAGTGCAAGGCAAGGCAAAGGCCTTCTAGAAAGGTTTGGGGCCCCAGATTTTTAGGACTTCTAGAAAGGAGTGTTGTGGCATGTTTCTAGATGGAAAAGACCTCCTAAAAACAGGTTTTAGGCATCCTATTATGAAAAGGAGTCCCCCTTGCAGCTGGAATTAAGATAGGATAAGATTAGATAAGGATAAGATAAGATAAGGTAGGTTTGGATAATGTTCCATGTTTGTAGCTGATTCCTTATCTTCTTTGACTTGAATTTGTTTCTCCAACTATTAAACACATTCCTAGCCTCATTTGAACTTCAAATTCGTCCATTCCTTGTGCTCCATATGCATGCAATCCATTTCAGCCCAGAATTGCTCCAAAATGCTCTAAAATGCACTTTCTTGCCAACTTTGCCAATTGGACCTACAAACACACGAAAATAGCTTAAAACACTATAATAAGTAAAAACTAACTAAGTAAATGCAAGAAAACAAGCTAACTAAGTCGCATAAATATGCTCCTATCAATAGGTCCACAAATGTCCCCTTGAATCCTCTGAAGAAATTTAGGGGGATCGTAAATAATCTTTGTATATGAGGGTTGAGTATTCAACTTCCCTAAAGAACACGCTTTGCCTGGTAGGAGTCCAACATAGGGATGTAACTTATGCCCGCGAGAAGATTTGAGGATACAGCGCATCATGTCACGTCCAAGATGTCCCAAACAATCATGCCAAAGCAACAAAGTGTCCTGAAACTCAGGCATAGGGCCGGCCACACTGTGGGCTTCTATGCCGCGAATGGTTGTGATCTACAACCCACTCGGCAGACGTTCCAACTTCTCGTGAATATGCTTCTGGCCATATTCATATGAATTGATACAAAGAAATTCAGAACCATTATCCTCCGTGGTTTAGAGATGATATTTATTATTTCGAATATCTCTAAAACTCAGCAATGTTCTTCCGGAACGTGGAGAATATAGTGCCTCCTTAATGGTCAAGATTGTACCATTAGACAACATGATACATGCCTTTCCGTATCCTTCAATCAGGTTGGATTGGCCTGAGAAAGTTGTTAAATGAGCTTTCTTGGGTATTCAGCTAGTGAAATAGTGTTGTTCACGCAAGATGGTGTGCGTGGTTACACTATATGCCAGACAACTAACTTCCCCACTAGACATACCTAGAAATAAATTGATTGAATTGGTCAAATGTATAAATATAAGTCCATCCATTCAAATGACAATCCATAATTCAAAACAAACCAAAACCAAACAAATTATTCCAAATACTTCGAAAAATTGTTTGAAATTAAACCATAAACCTAGTAAAATAGGGGGTAGGGCCGACCACTCCTAGTGGGTTCGGCCATTAGGGGTAAACACCCTAAAAACATGTCTAATTTATTCATCCATAGGCGCTAACACCTCCTGAAAGTTCGATATCTCGATTGATGTAGTTGCATCTTTCGGATGATCCGCATGTGCAAAGTTAGACTCAAGACGGGAATGATATTTGGCAATAGCCTCAAGGGAAGCTCGGCATACGCGTGACCAATGATCCCTTGATACACAACGATAGCACATGTCCAGTTCAGTAGAAGCGGGCTGAACAGGAGCTTTGCCTTTGTTCTTGAAGTTTGGGGCCTTAGGGGCGAGTGGTGGACGCTGTTGGGTCACAATTATTCCCTTAGGTGCGGCACTCTGTTGACCTTGGGCCCGTGGTTAGACTTCCACCCATTTCCATGGCCATGACGATTCTGTCATCGTTTATGGCTGCGAGAATTAATCGCATGCGCTTCAGGCGAGGCATTCGAGCCAGTGGGTCAAGCTTGATGATTCTTCATCAAAAGCTAGTTCTGCTTTTCAGCGATAAGTAAAACAGAGATCAAATTTGAAAACTTCATGAATTTCTATGCCCTATATTGTTGCTGCAGGACAATATTGGTGGCATGTAAGGTCAAATAGGTATTCTCCAGGAGATTTGATTCGGTTAATTCCACTTTGCAGAATTTCAACAAAGAACATATTCTACAAACTTCAGAGTTGTATTCATTCACGAACTTAAAGTCTTGGAAGCAAAGATGCTGCCAGTCGTGTCTTGCTTCAAGCAAGTATATATTTTTCTGGTGATCGAAACGGTCAGCTAGAGCAAGCCAAAGGGTGCGTGGGTCCTCCTCAGCTAGATACTCAGTTTGCAGTGCATCATGGATGTGTCTTCAAATGAAGATCATTGCAATAGCCTTCTGAGCTTCGTCAACAGGTTTGTCGGCGATAGGTGTCTCGATGGTGGCTCTAATACCCTTTACAGTCAAATGGAGCTTCACGTCTTAAACCCACTTCAGATAGTTTCTTCCAGAGACTTCTAGAGCGGTGAAATTGAGCTTGTTCAAGTTCGACATATCCCTAAGACGAAGGGAAAAAAACGTGATTAGTCATACGGTAAGCCATAGACATATATCGTAGAACATACAGGTTCTATAGACATGTATTGGTTTAATTTATGCATGAAAACTACAGGTTTCATGTGGTATGTTTTGAATGAAAACTTCGGGTTTCAAAAACACTAAATTTGAAACCACAGGTTCAATTTAGTTTTATGAACAATTAGTTCATAATGAGAGGTTCCTGCAAGAAACACAGAATGCAATATACTAAATTGAATATAGTGGATTTGAGGTTCTTCGGGAACTCAAGTGCGAGAGCTTCGTTACTACGAAAGTATGTGACGGTTCAAAGTATAAAAATGAATTATTGAATCATTAATGTCCAAAAGTGATCTTCAGGTCAATAATTTTGGATTCATTATCAGATTAATGGACTGCAGGTCACTTTTAATTAATTCAATAAATCGGGCCATACGAGGTCAATTGTAAAAGCAAAATAATATTAAAATAATATTATTGGATCGAAAATATAGCCCCAAAAATAATTTGGGCTTGGTGTCGTGGGTAAGGGGCATGGGTTGGGTGCCTTAAGTAGAAAAGGCATGGCCCAAAAAGGGCCTTGGCTTGGCTACAGGAAAGCAGCCCATGGTGGCTGCAGGCCATGGGCCAAGGTGGGGTGGCACGAGGACAAGCCCAGCTCACGCTAGCTTGTGGGCTAGCACACGGGGAGACCCAGAAAACTAGGGTCGTGGTCTTTGGCGAGAGAAGCCCAGCCGCATGGCTGGCTTCAGTTGTTTGTGGGCCGAGGTGCAGGCTGCGGGCCTGGCAACACAAAACCTAGCAACCTTAAAGGTTGCAGTGTGCAGGGAATAGGGCCCATCCAATCTGGGCTGGATTGGATGGCTGCAGGCCGTAGTGCAGACAGGAGAAGGGCTTCAGGCCTCTCAGATTTACCCCAGGCCGAAGCCTGGTGTCTGTGTGCACAGTGATGGTGTGGTGGTGCGCCGCACCATGTCCAATCCCCTTTTCTTTTTTTTTTTCAAAAATCCTTTAGGGTTTAGGAAACCCTAAATATGCTTCTAATTTAATTTTGATACTTTGACTTACAAATTCCACATAACAATTTCATTGTGCGATGCATGAAACAAATATATATATATATATATATATATATATATTGACAAATATATAAACATATTCCGTTCGATATATATATATATATATATATATATATATATATATATATATATATATCGAACGGAAAATATAAACATAGAGGGGTTCATGCATCATGGGGATGTTTTCATGCTTCGTGGATGTTTCAAATATCTTCTTTTGTTTTAAGCGTACCTGATTAGCAGAAAACAAAGAAGCCTTTGAATTTGGTGGATGATAGCCTCCTCCTACGATGCGTCAGTTCCTCAGCTTCTGGCAAAAGCGTGCTGATAACGTGTTGTAGACCTATTTGATTGAACGATCTAGGGTTTAGAGAGAGAGAGTGGGGGTTGGCCACAATTAGAGAGAAGAGAGATTGATTTAATTGTGAGATGTGCTTGATTCACCCCATTGTGCCTTTATTTATAGTAGTAGGATAGCTAAATACCTTTCCCTTTAGGATTACAACATTTAATAGGTAATCTACTCCTAATAGGAATATAAGATACTTTCCCATATTCTTTAGGATTTACACAATCACATTCCTATTCTAAATATGACTGCAACACTTTTTCCTTTTTTATTAAAATTTAAGGGTTTTTCATTAATATTTAGATTTTTTTCATTAAATAAATTTATAGTATGGTTTTTGGTTAAAATAGACTTAGTCCAAGTCCTTTTCATAAAAGAGTAAAACAACATTGTTAATGAAATGAACCAAAATTACCCACACTGTGTTTGGAAGGTAACAAAATAAACATTATTTCTAGAATTGCAGCAAAATAATCAACATTATTTAAAATAACTCTTACTATTTTTGGAACCATAACAAAAAAAAACTCACTATTTATGAAACCAAACCAAAATAGCTCATACAATTTCTGGAATTACAACAAAAAAACTATCACTATTTATGAAATCAAACTAAAATAGCTCATACTATTTCTGGAACTACAACAAAAAACTCACACTATTTATGAAACCGAACCAAAGTAACACATACTGTTTATGTAAGGAGCAAAATAAACACTATTTCTTAAACTATAACAAAATTAACTCACTATTTTTGCAAGTGAACCACTATTTCTTGACTACAACAAAATAACCCACATTATTTTTTAAAGTAAACCATAATAAGCCACACTATTTCTGGAACTACAGGATTATAACCTACACTATTTTTGAAAGTGAACCAAAATAACTCACACTATTTCTAGAACTAAAATAACGCATACTATTTCTGAAAGTAATCCAAAATAACTCACACTATTTATGAAAAATAACAAAATAAACACTATTTTTGTAACTAGAACAAAATAACTCACACTAATTTTGGATTTGAACCAAAGATAATGCATATTGACACACCCTGACCCGGAATGTCCACTAGGACTCCGAATCGAGCTGTGCTGGCCGACACCTGGAAGGTGACGAAGCCAAAAAGCGATGATATGGAAGAATGCGAATAGATTTAAACCTAAAGGTGCCCAACTATCAGAGTGCGCTGTCAGTGGGTATGGACCCATTTCGACAATATCGTGCTACGGTGATGGAGCGGGCCCGGGAAGTGATCCATTCCGGGCCGGGATGTGACACATACTATTGATGGAACTATTACAAAACTATACACTATTTATGAAACTGAAGAAAACACACATTATTTCTCATGGTTCTAAAAGACGCTAGGCACAATATAGAAGAAATTTCTAAATAAATTTGGCAACTTCCAAACATCGCATTCAAAAAAATACAATATCTGGTAAATAGTTTTTTTGCCCTCCCTCGTAGGTGGAGCCGCTGAGTTTATGTTTGTTCAACCAATAACAGTATGCATGTGTGTATATATCAAGCAATCCTAATGATTGACTACACAACAAGGCACAAGAAATTCAATTCAACAAATTTAGTTGAATAAATTATCATTAAAATTTTCAAAATCAATGGCAGACCAACATTTCAATTTCCAATTCCAATAAAAAGAATGAACAAGTAAAAGTGGATTTGATCTGTAAATGAAGGAAATGAAGCTTAACTTGGCTTATAGGAGACGGACTTGATCTCCATGACGAGGTGCACGGACTTGGCTTAGCTTGGCCCAATTTCTTGCTGAAGAGGTAATGGTTTCTGAATCATGGGATTTCGTATGACAATACGGCAATATTGAGTGACTTTTTTGAAGCTTCCTTGCTTGGGAATGCGATCTTCCAATTCGATTTGATTCTCTAATGACGATGAATTTCATCTGATTTTTTTTTTTTTTTTTTTATTTTTATCTCTGATTTGTGATTCATTCTTTTCTATCCTTCTCCTTCGCTCTATGAAACTGTTGTTGTCTCTCTCTCTCTCTCTCTCTTTCTGATTTTTATTTCTGATTTTGGTTGGTCACTATGACAATTATTATTTATTTCTGACAGAATGATATTTAGGTTTTGATGCGGTAGTGACATACTTGTAAATAAAGTTTATTTAATGGAATTGGACTGACAGAATGAAGTTTCTATCAGGGGCATGGCTGGAAAAAAAATTTATTGCATGTTGGGCTTTTTAATTTAGCCCATGTCTTTTACTGTTTGTAGGGCTATTATAAGTTAGTTTGTCCTTATGATTAAATATGAAGTCATTTTGGTTAAATAATAGTTTAGGATGGTTTTTGGTTAAGTTAAATTTAGTCTAAACCCTTTTCATTAAAGCTCCCAAAAGGCTTTTTACCCAAAATGGTCCCTGAGATTTTCCTAACATATAACTTTGGTCCCTGAGATTTAAAATCAATAGAAGTAGTCACTTAACGGAGTTTTTTAATGTAAGGACCAAAATAATGGATGGTAGACAATCTCAGAAACCAAAATTATATGTTATGCAAATCTTAGGGACCAAAGTTATGTGTTATACCCTCAACTTAACAGAGTTTTTTAACGGAATGACCAAAATAATGGATAGTGGACAATCTCAGGGACCATTTCTATCGATTTTAAATCTTAGGGACCAAAGTTATGTGTTATGTAAATCTCAATGACTATTTTAACTGAAAAGCCTTTTAAAAATGAAAATGAAAGATATTTTCATTCACATGTGATAAGTGTTTAGGATTTTTTTTTTTTTTTCTTTTGTTGAGATATAAAACATTATCTAAACAATAAAAGTTTCAGACTTTTGAAAAAAATTATAATTTTTTTAATTAAAAAGGATGAGACGATTTGAATTCGAAATGCAATTAATTGAAAAGAAGGGTTTCAACTGTTACGAACTTCTAGAACGTTATTATATATTATTCCTTTTTTTAGAAAATATTATACATGTAATCAATTCCATCAAATTTTTTAACATAAAAAAAAAACCAGCTAGCTAACTTATGTTCCATATTTGTTGGAAAAAAAAACTTATGTTTTGTTGTGACATATGTTCTTATCAATATATTATTGTGTAAATCCTAAGTAGAGATAAAGTAGGAATCCTTTGGGATCTAGAAGATCTTTCCTAATATACTTTGTATTACTTGGAGAGCAAGTTTCTCTCCTACTTATTACTATAAATAAAGGCACAAAGACTGGCGAATTAACACAATTCTTCAAGTCTATTCTCCAATCTCTCTCTCTTCCCCATGCCGCACCTCTCTACTAAATATAGGTCACAACACGTTATCAGCACGCTCTTCACGCTGTGCTAAAGAGAATTTATTCGTATAGGCCACAACACGTTATCAGCACGCTCTTCACGCTGTGCTAAAGAGAATTTATTCGTCTTCAATCAGGGGAGTATTACGTTTCAATTATTTTAATTGATTAAATTTTGATTTTATTGAATTCATATACTTTTATTGATTCAATTTATTTTTCTTTTTCTGTTGAACGTGATATAAGCTGGAAGATGAAAGCTGAAATTGAAGAAAGAACTCCTACAAACCCGTTCACAATATTCATCACGCAATCCAGGTTCTTCTAAAACAACGGTTTTTATCTCGATATTTTTTCGGCCTTGATTGCATGAACATTCACCATAATGCATGACCCAACTTTACGATTTACGAATTTTAGATTCTACATAAATTGTTTATGCATTATATCCATAATATTGCTATTATGTGAATTGAATATGTGTGAATAACGAAGAAAAGGAAAGAAAAAACAAAACGATGTTGAAACCCTAGAACTCGTAATGGACCTAGATGCCCTAGTCTACTTTAAACTAGGCCTGATCTTTGAGAGCCCAGTGCTTGAGCACCAAGCTCGCACTGGCAACCATGGCTTGCAGCCTAGCCCAGTTGAGCCACATAGCTCCTGGACCCAGCACAGAATGACGTCGTTTTAGACGTCTTCTTCCTCTAGCCCTCTGCACCTCGACGAAATCGAGGACTGCGCCTGCAGCTGCACTTATCACCAAATCTCGGTGATTGCAGGACTATGGTGATATGCGCCCCCCCCCCCCCCCCAACAACGACGGCCTGAAGTTTCTCGTCGTCCCCTTGATGTCTCTGACGTCCTCAAGGACGGATCGTGGGTGTCCACACCCAACACGATCGTCTTTAAGCTTCCCCAGCTGCCTTCCGCCGTCTCATTTTTTTTTCAAGGATCCACGGTGACGGCCTTGGCCTCTGTGACCCATGCTCGCCGTCGTCCCTTGTGACGCCCCGTCGGCCTCTGAGCACCACTGCCAGCAGCTGTCTTCCATTGTTTCCCGACGAAACCCTTCACCCATCACAGATGGGCTCGGATCTCGCATAAGAGGCCTTGGGCCTTTACTTCTCTTGGCCCACACCCAACAAACAGCCCCAGTTTTTTGGGCTTAAGACCTCAAGGGCCGTTTTGTTTTTCTTAGACCTGCTGCATCAGCAGCCTGCCAAACAGCCCATTCTGGGCTTCGGCTCATTCTCCAATTTTTTGGGGCTTTCAGCCTTTTTTTTTTCCAGTTGGACCTGCAGTCCAATTCGTGAAAAAAAAATGTTTTTCTTTTGGGTCTATTTACTTAGCTCAAATGAAACCCTAAACCCTATAAATCGGGATTTGGTTTTCCCTTTTTTTTTTCTTAGCCCATATTTGGGCCTGGATTCCACTAATCCAAATTTTTTGCGTTGGCCCATAGCCAAGCGGATTACAATAATTATTTTTTTGGACCCAAAGCTCCATATATATATATATATATATATATATATATATATATATATATATATATATATATATTTATTTTTTAGGGCCATTTCCCTAAACTTTTACACAAAGGGTCCCGAAGCTACCCACTATTAATATATTTGTTTTCTTTTTGCTTTATACATTTTTCTTTTGTATATATTGTGTTTGTTCGCAGGTATTATGAACTTGAAGTTCATATTTATGAACCCGAAGTTTCGAAAAAGTGCCATAGAAACTTGAAGTTTCTTCATGTGCAACATTCATGTTGAGACCCGAAGTTCTCCATGCTTAAATCCGTTTAAACCAAGCCATGTCTTAGAACCTGAATGTTCTAACTTTGATGTTTATGGAAATTTTATTTCCTAAAACACCAATCACATTCTTGTTTCCGCGATTCAGTGTATTGTCGAACTGTAACAAGTTCGATTTCACTGATTTGGAAGCTTCAAACAAGAAACTACTTTATGTGGATACAAGATGTGACACCCCACTTGACTAAGACTAGTAGTGAAATCATTGTAGCCAGTTATGGTGTGGAAAAGCTGAATAAGCCTCCGCCATGATCTTTATTCAAAGATTTATGCCTGAAGCATATCAAATGGAAGTATCTCACTGCTGGGGACTCCATGGCTCTTTGACTCGCTATGGACCATTTCAAATCATGCAAAGATGAATTTTTGCCCGAAGTAAAACATGATTGAAACCTTTACGTCCATGAATAGTTACAATTCTGAAGTTTATATCCGATCGAATTTTGACTGGAAGAAAATCTTTCTCGTCCTTCTATATCTAAATTGCTCATGAAGTAGCAGTATAGAGATCAAAAGTTTACCAAATTCTCAGATCTGATTACTACTACGCTTGTGAGAGAAAGGTACCCTAGCAATTCAGCTGGGAGCTACCGAACGGTATAGACCCAACTTCGGCTGGAGTATACCGAATGGTGATGCCCTGCTTCAGCAGGTATGCACCGAACAATAATGCTCTGCTTCGGCATAGACCTACCGAACCCAAATCTGGGTCCATCTCTCTCTCACAATCCTATTTTCGGGTTTGTTTTACAACATATGGTAGAATTAAGCCTACCCAAAGGTAGTATCACGCCCGAAGAATGATCCCTGGCACCTAAAAACTTCAAGAATAAAGGATAGTATTCCCAAACCTCAACCATGCAGAATCTAACTCCGTTTTGACGAAATAGATCATTGGTTATGCACTTATATGTGCCTCTACCAATGTTGTTGAGGAGTACCATTCCCGTAGTCAATCTGTGAGACTAATTTTGCTCCACCTAACACACTTGGAATAGCGAAATTTGACATGGAAGACCTATTGGCCGAATCCCCTTGTCTTTTTGGTTTATTTTGTGAATAATTTATTTTATTCTCGGATTTAAGATTGGTGTTTGGATGTCACTATTATTCTCGAATAAGAGTTAATTAAGGAAAATTACCACATGTGACTACAATTAACTCATGCTTAGGTATGTTTTGTGGGGAAGTTAGATGTCTAGTTCTATGCTAACTTTGTACCTAATCATCCCCTGACAACCTTTCAGGCTTATCCAACCTGATTGTGGGGCATGACACTGCCCTATATTGTCCAATGGTACTAATTTTACCATATAGGGACACCTATTACTCATTCATTTCGGAAGAACGCCCTTTTTGAGCTTTAAGGATATTTGAGAGTATTATTACCATATTGAAACCAATGTAGAAAAATGGAGTAAAATTCCTTGGCATGTTACCATATTGCACTTCCTACGAATATAGCCAAATGCATATTCTAGAGAAGATGGAATGCTTAACGAGTGGATTACACCCATTCATGCCCACTATGTGGCCGGCCAAAAGCCCGCGATTCCTAAGGAATTTTCACTATGGATGTACGTTTGGGATATGTAGGATGATCCGTGATGTGCCGTTTTGGACATCCTTTTGCCATAAGTAAATACATCATACCTGGACGTGTACAATACCTTAGCACCCTCCATCTTTCTACAAAGGATTCAAAATGGGACATTTGTGGACTGATTCAACCACCTTGCAAACCATTTAGATACTTTATAGTATTAGTTGATGCTTCCACATGTTGGTCACACGTGTGGCTGTTGTCCACAAATTGCATTCTCCACACTGGTAGCTCAGATTAACAAGCTCATGGCTCACCACCCTGATTATCTGATCAAATTTATTTGATTTGATAAGTTGGAGAATTTACATCGAAAACTTTAACTTTCGATGGATATTGTATGTTGGTTGGGTTTTGAAGTTGAACGTCCAGTCCCATGTTCATACCCAGAACAACCCAGCAGAAGCATGCATTAAACGCCTTCAAATGATTACGCGATCAATTGGTCATACGTACCAAGTTCCCGATCTCTGCTTGGGGGCATGCAATATTGCAAGCAACCATGTTGGTCCGCCTGAGGCTCGTCACAACCCAACCTTATAAAGCATGTGTCAGTTGGTTAACAGATACAAACTCGACATATCGCATATGGACGTCTTTGGTTGTGCGGTCTATGTGCCATTTGCGCCACCTTTACTTACAAAAAACCAAAGGGGTCCTCAGGGAAGGATGGAAATCTATGTCGGTTATGATTCTTCTTCTAATATTCGTTACGAAGAACCTTTGATAGGCGATCTCTTTACCGCTCGTTTTGCGGATTGTCACTTTTATGAGACAGTCTTCCCGCCGTTAGGTGGAGATAAGAACGTCAACGTTCATAAAGAACGACGTGAATTATCGTGGACGTCCCCACTATGTCTCATCTCGATCCCAATCTAGATTGTCAGAGTATAACCAGACACTTCCTCTGATCTAGCTAAAGTGACAAGATCGCATATACCAGCTGCAAATGTGCCTGCAAAGAAGATGTGTACCACATGTACGACGGATCTTCGTCCCGAAAGCAGGAACTCCACTTCTGTGGCCGACCCTCATACATTGGTTGGCTAGCCAATCAATCTATCCTATGCCAAAAACGTGGTAGATCACTCGATTCGAGGATTCACCTCCCCAAAAGTGGAGGAACATGGCACGAACTAATCCACCCCTCGATCGATGTCTCAATGCTTTTCATCTCATGAGATTAAATCCAGATTACTCCTGAGACTTGAAGTTCTTGGTCATGTATACTAGTTTGGATGAGATATGGAATTGGAATGAGATTATCATATATGATGTTTCATTTATATGGTAACTACCGACATAAATGAAAAGTGACGATAACGAACCGCATTCCATTGATGAATGTCAACGTATAACTGATTGGTCAACTAGAAGAGTCAATTGATGACGAATGAGATGAATAAAATAATGCAAATGACGCCTTATGGCACAAGGTTTCTCTCATACGCCATGTGATTGATTGCAGCATTATAAACGTGGTTGTAGTATCTTTGGGATCCTGATACGAACCTACATGGAGTTTCCAAAAGACATACATCTACTAATTCAAATAGTTCTAGACCACAAGAACACCCTCTTGGTTTTCAAGAGGCCGTCACTTTACAGATGCAGAACTATCCGGGAAGATGTCATATACCCGTTTAAGTGAACATTTGATCAGTTAGGGATATATGCCCCTGCGTGTATGAAATCCGAAATTGCCAGAGTCGATATTACCTCGACCTGAAGTTTCGAGCTAGTTCTAATGGTATTATGGTCCACCACTCGAACTAGACCCAGAAGGTGTTACGTCTAAGTATACCCTAATTGTCTGTATACTAGATGCAAATGAGACCTTTACGGAAGGTATGGAGCATAAGGTTCCCTATTGGAACGCGAGGCAGCCATATCTAAGTACCATAGGTGTTTGTTGTACTTAGCTCAAATGCACTAAAATCGGACATCTTATGTGCTGATAATCTATTGGCATAAAGCAACACTACGCCTACACGACACCACCAAATTTGGTGTTAAAGACGTTTTTCTGTTACTACAGATTTGGGCTTATCTATATCCCTATGCATCTCAGAATAGATTACACCCCCTTGATCTTCGGAATGATGCCTACCTTATGGGATTCGCTGAATCAGACTAGCCGTCTGACCGCACAAGGTACGTTCCCACATGGTTATGTCTTTACCATTAAGGAACACAGCAATATCTTAGAGGTTAACCACATAGACCTTTGTTGCGAAACCTTTGAATTGTTCCAAGACTCACTGTATCTCATCACGTGAGAGATGTAGTCGAGAACTCTTGTTGAGCATATTCATAATCCCGATGTCTTTCATCCATCGTTAAGTCCCAACAACGATCCATGAAGACAACACCGTATGTATCGACCAGATCATGATACATCCAACAAGTCAATGCCAAGCATATTGTGTCTACATCAACATGAGCATCAGAAGATTGAAGTCAAGCAGTCTGATCCCTTACAACCTTGCCAACCTCTACAAGACGTCACTACCGAAGTCTACCTTCCAGAAGCTTGTCCGATGAATTGGTATGCGTAACTTTCTCATTTACGATGCTTATAGTTTCATTTGGAAGTTTTGTCAAACTCAGGGGAAGTATCCAGAAGTATACTCACTTGATCTTAATATACTCTTTTTGCCTACGATTAGGAGCATTTTTCCAACTGGGTTTTTGCTACCTAACTAGGTTTTAACGAGGCACCCATCTTGGGCTGATCATACCCTTGTGAGCTCTTCTACTTGCATCCAGAAGACGTATAGTTTTGACTTAATGCAACTTCTCACTTTTCTCCTTAGCTTATGAGCTTTTGTCCCACCTTGGGTTTTGCCATAGCAAGGTTTTGTGAGTTTTACCACCCATGCATTCTTTCGTTTGTTTTGAGACTCGTATTCGCTACTTGTGCCGACTAGATGAGACGACTTCATCAACTGCTTCTACATTTGCCTGAAGATCTGATGCGCCATCTACTTGAGTATTTACACACTCAAGGGGGAATGTTGTGACATATGTTCTTATCAATATGTAATTGTGTAAATCCTAAGTAGAGATAAAGTAGGAATCCTTTGTGATCTAGAAGATCTTCCCTAATATACTTTGTATTACTTGGAGAGCAAGTTTCTCTCCTACTTATTACTATAAATAAAGGCACAAGGACTGGGGAATTAACACACAATTCCTCAAGTCTATTCTCCAATCTCTCTCTTTTCCCCTTCCCGCACCTCTCTACTAAATATAGGCCACAACATGTTCCGTATTTTAATACTACTCCTTGTATATTATTTGAAAGCTTCACAGTAGGAGATTATTTGAACAATTAATTAAATTGAATAGATTGTATTTAAGCAATTTGTTCATGTATTATTCAAAGGTGGACTTTACAATGTCACACAAAAACTCTATATATTAGTTTAAGGGAAATTTTATTTAAACTCATATAACTTCTTTCCACACCCAACTTAAATTTTAAATGTTATTGTCTATTTTACCCTATTGTGTAATTACTATTAAGTACAAAATTAAATTAATAACAAAACTCAAATTTATCAATAAACCTACACTACGAAACATAACTGATTGGGCGACGAAGCAACACCCGTTGCGCAAAGCCAAATATGATCACTGGAAATTTGGGCAGCGAAGAGGACATCGCACAAATTCTATAGCACAAAGGTCGTGACATTAGACATTAGGCGACAGAGGAAAGACATTCACCGCGCTAAATGATGATCGCGTGATGGAATTAATGGTCGTTGTGCAAAACAAAGCGCGACGAATTGGTGCTTGTTGATAAGCGACGAAACTAGGGTTCGACGCGATGATATTTGCGCGATGAACATGGTGTTCGTCGCGGTAATATTTGAGGGACGAATGACCTTCGTCGTTCCGTAGTTTTAAAATTAATTTTTTTAAATAATTTTTATTTATTTTTTTTACTTTTAAATGTTGATAATATTGTTTTATGTAATTTAAATTAATTTAATGAAATTAAAAAAGAAAACGTAATATTTTAAAATTCGAAAGAAAAAAAAAACTACAATATATAGTCGTCCACATCACAATCGCCTGCTGGTGGTGTTGCTGCTGCGTTGGGCGGCTGGGAGGTCATAGTTGCTGCGGCGAGGGGCTGGGAAGTCATTACTAGAGTAGGTTCAATGTTGGGGAACCGAATGCCAAAGAATCCGCTCCTTTAGGTCCGCCACTTTAGATATCAGCGATTCGACCTCTTCTGTTCTCTGCCTGGAGGAAGAGGCAAACAAGTCACGAAAGTGAGCTTTCCCAAGTCCCTGGTGAACATTCCCTTGCCTACGACCGAAGGTTTGATCGAGTGTGTCCGTCATGATCTGAAAACCTGCATCTTCACGCGGGGGGTGGGGGGGGTGGGGGAACACCTCCTCGATCGGGGTTTATGGGGGAGGCCGAGAAGCCACCTCCTCCAAAACGGTCTGGCCCTTCTCCACCATGGTGGACTAGAAAAATGAAAATAAACAAATTAATTTTAATATACATGTAATTAATATTAATACTAATTGAATATTAAAAAATTGAAATAACTTACATGAAGCTGCACCGCTAGCTCATTCCCAGGCCGAACGTATACCTCCTTGAACATGTCAATTTCAGGAAACTTCAACCCCCCTGAATACAAAAAATATGAACACATAGATACCAATTGTATAATAGAGAGTAAAACGAATCAAAACATAAAATAAATATACGGTTACGTTACATCGCTCATCCACCTTATAAAAGAAGCGTCGTGAGCCGGAGCGGTGAAGAAGTTTCTTCTTCAACTGATTGATCAAGTTTGCCTTCACTTTTTTTCTGTTGAATAAAAAAACGTATTAGTTTAGATATTTATAACAAATTAATGAAAAAAAATTAAAATATTATTTAAAAATATAAAATTTTGATTAAATATTATTGAAATATATATTATACTTACGAGGTATTTCTCATCCTGAAAATGGCCGCAGAGCCACTCCCATTCATCCCGACGGTCCACCAACTCCTTATGGCACCCAACTGCTAGAGCGACCTCCGGACCGTCATATTTTTCATAATGCTTGTGGAGGTTGCTCTTCCACTGAGTGAACCTGCCGGTGCAAATCTCGTTGATGTACTAGTTTTGATTGGCATCGAGAATCGTGAGCTCATAGTGATGCTGCAAAATTCAAAAAATAAATAGTAGTCAAAATTTATAATATTTGTATACTTTAATAAAAATTTAGTATTTGAGGTTGACAATACTTACCGATAATTCATGAAGAACGTCTTCCTTGACTTCACGTGGGACAGCTTTCTAGGACCTACAAAATATAACATCAGAGGAATAAGCAAAGTAACATCAAAAATATTTTTTTCGAACTAGAAAATAAGCAAAGTAAACATCAGACGAATTCTATTTTCTACCGAAAATTCGACAAAACCTTCCCTAAAACTATGACATTTCCTAAATCCTGCAGACAATATAACAACAAAAACAACATTTCCACCCCCCCCCCCCCACAAAAAAAAAAATTCAAACACTTTATACCAATTGGGGACTTTAAAACAATTATAATTTGAATTCCAAATTTTTAGATTGAAAATACTATGACAAAGATACATTACCTGTCTGGAACCCCTCTCCATGGATAGAGGAAGCCTCACCAGATTGCTCAGCCTCCTCAGAACTCTGAGGCCGTTGATGAGTCCGCTGAGCGTTTAGTAGAGGATGCACCAAAGAAGTCAATGACGCAGGAGCCGGAGACACTATTGGACTGAAAGGCGGGACCGGAGACACACCCCTCGTGCCCAAATCGGGCGGGGAGGTGGCAGCAGCACTACCTGCTGGAGAATGTGTTTGAGTGACCCTACTAGCTGCCCGGCGGTTTGAAATTAAGTTCAACATCTACAAAAACAATAAATAAAAATGTTACATTCCACTACTTTTAGTCAATTTATTAGAGTATATTAAATGGCACATTATATACATAATCCACCTACACCAACATGTTTTTGTTTATGTTTTGCATATAAAAGCTATCAAATGTTTATAAAAAACATTTACGCCTCGAATTAAAATGTAGGATTGGATCGGAGATGTTGCTCGTAAAAATCGATCAACTGGAAAAGAAAATAGATATTAGCAGAAGTACAAATGACCATAGCAAAGACGAGTCAATAATCATTAGCTACTAAAGCCACTGAAATGTTGTCATGATAGAATGTTTATCATTTTGAGCAATAATCACTTATGATTAACCTTGAGAGACTTGTTGTCTACTATCACTTCAGATCCGTCGGACCTATAACAAGGCAACCAGAAATAAAAATGTTATAACGCATGTGAAGAGAACAATGCGATCCAGACGTAGGCTGGATCTGTTGCAATTGACAAGCAAAATTGGTTACAAATTCATATATTCATCGTGAAGAATATAGACTTTCCACATTACATTTCTATAACATTAACTAACATTATTAGGTCTTGGGTCCAACAGGCACAGGATCAATATAATTCTTGCTAGGAATTACAATTAAAAAGAAAAATCCACCAGGCATGTTGACCATCTTAAAGTGCCAAAACTTTTACATTCATTCATACAGAAAGCTCATATCTATGCATTCAAAATGTAGATCCAGGTGACCTGACAATGGGAACAAAACACAGTAGTCGCTATGCATTTGAAATGTCCTAATCTATAAGACTTCTCATAGTACCATGTAAAAATAAAAAGTAACGGAAGAAAGAGGAATTTTTATCTCACTCAAATTAACGACAAAATTGGTGTACTGTATTTTGGATCAGAGACCCCAAACTCCAATTATCTAGGGAGGTACTGTAGTAATACACTACTGAATAGGCCATAATCAGTTCTCACAGGATTTAATTTTCAAGCCAACCAATTTCTCCAGTAAGGGTCATAAGGAGTTAATGCACCATCATGTTAATATTTGTAGTCTTAGGCAGTTAATGCACCATCATGTTGAAACTTAAAAATCACACAAGTACTCAACTATTGTAATTTGCTCAAATTATCACAAGGAGACCATCATTTAGCTAATTACCATCATTTAGGGTTCCGGAGTGTGGGTGTGGCCTAAACTGTTCTTATTGGAAAGTTCGTATGGTTTTCTGTTCCTCTAATTACTATCATTTAGCTAATAAAAAAAGTAAAGAAAAATGAATGATTATATATAGTACTCAAGAAAACTTGATTGTCTTTTAAGCTGAAATATATCTACCCACCTCTATATATATATATATAGACACACACACACACATATCAGTAATGCTCTCAATTTGTGTGTTTGGATTACTCAGCAACCAAATGAAAAGAAGGTAGTTGTAAAAATACATTGAAATCATACTTGCACAAATCAAAAACTGCAATTTAATATGAAAAAAGAAATTAATAATCCCAAAAACCCGAATCAATTAGTACACAAATAACTAACCCCAATTCAAAACCCTTATTTGCTCAGAACCCAATTCGAAACCCCTACCAATTTCCCAGCAACTCCTTAGTGTGCTTTTCTCCTCTGGGACTGCCTCTCCTTCCCAGTAGCTAATCCCAATTCGAAACCCCTATTTGATTCCCAATTCGATACCCAGTTTTGTTTATAACCGAAAAAATGGAAAGAAAAAAAAATTACAAACCCCGGATTCCCAATTCGAAAACCATAACCCAATATTCTCAAATCGAAAACACTAACCCAAGATTCCCAATTCGAAAACCCTAACCAATATTTTCAATTTGAAAACCCTAACCTAGGATTCCCAATTCGAACCCTAAATCCCTAATTGTTCTAATTAAAACAATTCAACAGAAAAAATGAAAAATTGCACTAATAAATAATTCAATTAAGGGAGAGTGAAATAAGGGATATTGGGAGCTTACCTATTAATGTTGCGGCGGCGGTGAGATGGTGTGGCGTCGGAGTGAGGCGGCGGATGTCTGGTGTAGAGAGTGACAATGAGACAGAGAGACAAAGAAACAGAGTGAGCGAGAGAGGAAGAGAGGGAGAGACTGAGATAGTGAGTGATGAGCGAGAGATGGAGAGACTGAGATAGTGAGTGATGAGAGCGAGAGATGGAGAGACTGAGAATCGAGAGAGAGAGAGAGAGAGGCCAGTGAGCTTCGCAGAGAATCGAGAGAAAGAAGAGTGAGCTTCGCAGAGAATGAAAGAGAGAGGGTCTGAAAGAAATATGAAGCAATTATAATTAGGAAAATTAACGAAAAAAATTTGAAAGCTTTGACTTTTAACGATAATGATAAAACAAATGAAAAAATGAATAGTACCAAGATTGACTTTTTAGTGTTAAAATGTGATTTTTCGTTAAAATGAACAGTACCGGGAGCTTTTCGTTAAAGTTCCCATTATAATTCAACCAGGCACCCAAATAAAAAAGCACCCAATTTTTGTAAAAGAAAATCAAATTTTTAAATGTTTGCGCGACGGGGGTGTTCAAATGTTCGTCACGCGTCCAGTTAAAAAAAAAAACATATTGTTAAATATTTGAGCGACAAACATTTCCAATACGTCGTCGCGCATATTTGTAAATTTAATTTATTTTTTGTTTAATAAGTAGATAATTATTTTTGTTTATTAATTTTCCCTTTAATTTTTTGCAGATTTAAAAGGAAACTTTCGTTTGTATAGAAAATAAATATCATTCAATAAATATCATTACATTTACATCACAAGTTTTCATTAATCTTCGTCTGAACTAGAATAAATATCATCACTTTCATCAGATTCAGACTCTCATTCCTCCTCGTCTGTAGGCATGTCAACATTGTCGTTCACGCGTTCGGGTGCATTGTATCGCGGCAAATCCCCGAGGTCAATCATAATGGAGTCAATCGGTATTTCAATTTCAAGACCTCCGGCTACATGACACGGCTCTTGTACAATAGTCATATCCCGCAGTGTATCTGCACCAAGTTTCGTTGAAGTCTCCAATTGTTGGTCAGCGACGTCACCATAATCATCATTGTTAGCAGGATCTCGATCCGGAGTATCATACAGCCCTCTATGCTCAATCTTCTGAACTACTTTCCATCCACTCCCGCCCTTAGGGTCATCTATATAGAAAATTTGTTTGGCCATTGTTGCTAAAATGTAGGGGTCGTCGTTATACCATCTGTTAGTGTTGACCGATAGCAAACCATCGTCTCACTTAACACCTCTAACCCTATGTGGGTTTGTATCAAACCAGCGACACTTAAACATGATAACCTGACAGCAGTCTTTGTAAAGCAATTGCACAACACTTGTAAGTTTTCCATAGAAATCAATGTCTGCAATGTCGCCCACACCCGGGACATGTACCCCATTATTTTACGTACACTACTTGTCATCACGATCAACTACCAAAAATTTGATGTTGTTTACATGACAACCAGAGTACAATTCAGCTTAGGGGCCCGATAGCCAAGTTGTATAATTCTTTAGTGTAAGCTGGCGAATTCATGTCCTTCAATTTCTTCACCTAAATTAATGATAAAAAGTTGACGTGTTAGTTTACCATTTACAATTATGGAATAACCCAAAACACGAACAACTTTCATGGTTGAGAAACCAACGAGGAAATAATTCACGGTGCTTCTTGGCATATAAATGTGAATGATGTTCCCGCTTCATCAACTCTTCATGCTCATCTAGGTAGGTCATTGTCTTGTCACAATTGTTAAGAGCAGTTCAACCGGAGGTGAAATAACCCAGCACCCAGTCAAAAAATCAGGTTGGCACCCTGTCAATTCACTCTAGCCCGTGAAATCGACTGGCACCCAACCCAAGCCAGTCCACAGGCCGGCCTAAAATTGACAGACCTTGGGACCGGCCTGTATGACATCATGCTGACGTCAGGGATGGAATCGGTGGCTTGGATCTACGAATGCGATGCAGCTGTGAAGTGTGAGTTCACCGCGGAGAGGGAGAGAGAGAGAGCGTTCGAACCCGGAGAAGGATTCGAATTGCTGAGAGAGATCTAGCAGCACCGAAACCCTTAGACCCACAAAAGCAAACAAAGGGAGAGAGATCTAAGGAGAGCTCAAGCTCTCGACTTCATTGGTAGGACTTCGCACCATGCACCGATGCCGCATGTAAGGCATTGGTTGGGTTCCTTAAGCTCCAGGGATTACAAAAATAATATTTTGTGTTTGATTTGTTGAAGGTTTTGAAGAGGAAGGAGAAGGAGAGTTCACGGGAGTGAGCTGGAAAAGGGAGAGATGGAGAGAAAATAGATAGAGAGGGAGAGGGAAAGAGAGAGAGAAAGAAAAAAAAAGGACCGAAGAGGGAAAGGAAGAAAGAAGAAAAAATAAAAAATAAATTAAATGATAAAATATTAATTGATATGAATAAAATAATATAATATTAGATGGGCTGGGTGCCAGCGTATTTTTAGGGGTGGAGATGCTTTGGCTTATTACTGTTCATTGGGGTCTATTATTGTTCACTTGAGTGGATAAATGCGCTGGGTGCTGGCACAAAGTCCTTAGGGGTGGACTTGCTCTAAGTACAAACCAATGTGCTACCTCTATGTCCATTTCGTTAAATGACTCACCTCTGATTGGTTCGCCAAAGGGTTATGCAATTTGGGCAAAAACAGAAAGTTTTTCACTTCTCACACCATCATCATTATTGCATTGATGTCGATTAAACGTAGTCTTAACATCTTGTAGGTACATTGCACAAAATGTAAGCGACTCAAATGTGACCTATGCCTCCACAATTGATCATTCGTGCTTTGCCCTGTTCCGTACACTTTTTTTTAATTCAC
This sequence comes from Heteromeles arbutifolia, assembly GCA_024362995.1. Lineage (NCBI taxonomy): Eukaryota > Viridiplantae > Streptophyta > Magnoliopsida > Rosales > Rosaceae > Heteromeles > Heteromeles arbutifolia. The sequence continues at coordinate 26,143,989 of JANCRC010000012.1, forward strand.
CCAGTAGTCTGCATCAATGATAATATAACGTGTAAAATTAGTCAAATCATATATACATCACAAAGTAAAGTATTTCTGGCGATTAAATACCTTTCTGTTTGATACATCCATCGATAGTTGACGGGTCCGGCTAGAATTGCCTCCACCGACAAATGAATCATCACGTGGATCATGCTTGTGAAGAAGGCTGGAGGAAATATTTGTTCATACTTGCATAACACTTCAATAATATTGTCGCGCAATTGTTCAACATCAGACTTGCGCAAAGATCTTGCAGTTAATTGAGAAAAATATCTCGCCAACAACATAATCGGCTTCACCACATCTTCGAACAAGAGGTGTCGAATTCCCACCGGAAGAAGGCGTTGGAGTATCACATGACAATTATGACTCTTGAGGCCTTAAAATTTGCCTTCATCCACGTTTGCACAACGACCGATGTTTGAAGCATACCCATCCGGAGACTGTACAGAAGATAGAAATTGCAAAAACTCTTTCCTCTTATCCGGTTTCACGGAAAACGATGCAAGCTTCTTTCTAGCTATGTTTTCATCCTTTGTCATCCATAAACCTGGCCTAAAACCCATTTTTTCCAGAATGATCCGAGCTTTTATTGTGTCCTTTGTTTTTCCATTGATGTGTAGTATAGTTCTAATCACTGTATCAAATACATTCTTCTCAATATGCATTACATCGAGGTTGTGTCTCAATTTTAATTTCGACTAGTATGGGAGACTCAAACAACATCGTCTTGCGTGTCCAATTCAAATGTGTGTCTGGTCTTATCCTATTTACGGATTTGCCCTATGGAGCAAAATCCAAACGATTCACCTGAGCCAAAATATCATCTCCGGACCATTTTTTGGGTCTTGGCCGAATCTCTATGTTGTTGAAGAAGGCTATCTCCTTTTGATGCCACTCGTGGTCCCACGATAACCATCTACAATGCCCTAGGTTCCCACGTGCCAACCAGATGTTATGTCCTCTTTGCAAACTGGGCATGCATAATAACCGTTAGTGCTCCACCTAGACATCATAACGTACATGGAAAAATCGTTTATAGTCCACATCACTGCTGCTCGCAAGGTGAACATATTCTTGGTAGATTTATCGTACATGGGAACTCCATTTTCCCATAATTCTTTCAGTACATCGACCAATGGTTGTAAATAAACATCAATAGACGTGCCTAGATCTTTGGTTATCAACAATGTCATAATCATATATTCTTTTTCATGTACTTCCAAGGCGGCAAATTATACGGAATTGCGAAGATTGGTCAAGTGATGTGGTTTTGGTTTAGAACCCCGAACGGATTAAACCCCTATGTCGCAAGTCTCAATCTAATGATCTGGGGCTCACGTGCAAAAATCAGGGTACAACCGATCAAACTCTTTCCATACCTCTCCATCTGTAGGATGTCTCGTAAAATCGTCATCCATTCGTCTGTCTTTATGCCACCTTATGTCATTTGCAGTGTGCGTCGACATATACAATTGCTGCAACCTGGGCTTTAATGGGGGATAACGCATAACTTTTTGTGGAATCTTCATTGTTTTATTATGAGAAGTCATTTTGAACCGCGACTCATTACATACAGGGCATTTATCCAATGCTTTATTCTCTTTGTAGAACAAAATACAATTATTTTCACACATGAATTTTTTTCATATCCCAATCCAAACTATTCAACACCTTCTTTGCACTTTTACGATCTTTAGGCAGGCAATTGTCCTTTAAAAGCATCATCTTGAAAACCCAGAAAAAGTACTCAAAACATTGGTTCGACATACGAAACTTTATTTCGCCATGCATCATCTCAACAATGGTTATGAGCACCAAAAATCCTTCGCAACCGAGGTATAATTCTTCACTGTCCATGGTGGGATAGACGTCATCATCTACTTCCTCATTCGTATTCAAACTAGCATTTGGAAAGTATCATTGATAATGTTCATAATTTGTTCATTTGGGTCCACAATAGATTTAACTATCTCCACTGATCAGGTAATGTGTGAAGATGAAGCATGTTGTATTTGTCCTCCATGATGATTCCACATAGTATAGATCTCCATCATCCAATTTCTGACTAAATGCTATCGAACAGTTTCAAAATTTTCAATCATTGAGTTGTTACACTTCCTACTAGGACACCGAATTTGAGTTGAACCCCCGGTTGCTTGCAATTACAAAATCAATGAACCGATTTTTTCCATCAAAATAATCATTAGCACATCTGTTATGATTATGTATCCATTGTTTGTCCATATCACCTACAAACAAAAAAAATTTACAAGCGTTATAACAACTTCAATTATGACATGCCACCTTATGCTATGGGTCCTATCTCATTCGAGAATGCACAGTTACATGCTGTAATTTACGAGTCCAACACATTAGAGTTCGAACGTGGGAAAATTTCGACAGCATCTCCCTGCAGTTCTTCAAGTGCATGACGTAGATACAAAAAACTACGATGCACCCAAAGAATGCAAAGAGATGCTACCAAATTTCCCACATTCAAACTCTAATGCGTGAACCGCAAAATACAACATCTAACTTTGCATTCTCAAACTGTCCGAAATTATGGGACAATTCAAGAACTAATTGGATCGCAGTCATACTTTTGCATCCATTAGCGAAATCCAACGAATTCTCAAACGTGAAACTAGGCTCATATGAACATTGCAAACCATTTTTTGTACATCCATACAAAAATGTTTGCAAACAAATACATAAACTCACAACAATTATGAACTACAAAACATTTTAAATGAATGGAAATTAAATAAGTTATTTAAGAAAATATACCTCCAAGAATAACGGCAACACATATAGTTCGCTGGAAATTTTCAGGAGGAAGGCAGCTGCTGCAATTGTTTTGCAGCTTCTACCTTCCTGCATTCTAGTTAAATTCAATAAAGCGAAAACACTTTGCGCAACAAAATCACCGTCGCACAAAACATGGTGCTTCCACACTTTGACGCCATCCAACTTTACTTTATTGCGTTCTTCAGAGGACTTTGCACAACGATCCACATTGCGTTGCGCAAAGTCAGCTGGCGTAACAAAACGTTGTCGTCATGCAAAGTTGTCTTATGCGACAGATCTTTGTCGCGCATTATGTAATTTTTTTTAATTTCATTTTTTTTAAATAATTGAATTTTTCCATTCAGTCTTTAATTTTTTTTTCAACCACATAAATACTTAATAAATCAAGAACTTATTTCATTAAACCATTCATGAAAAATTAATTAATATAAACATTTATTACAATGCCATTAATTTTATTTAAAATAAACATTAAGTACATATTTAATTAAACCATTCATAGTAAAAAAAACTTCAAATTCAGATCCCATTATTAAATAAGCAATAAATTTAAAAAAAAAAATACTATTATACTCATCCGCTGGTGGTTCTGGTTCTCGCTGTAGTTTTGTTACACGTTGATTATCAAACCTCCACTCCCAAAAACGGGACTTGAAGATGTTGTCGATGCACTTCATCAGATTTGGGTTACTTTTGTCAATATCCCAATTAGGCTGCCATGCGAAAATTAATAAATTAAAATCTCACTATTCTATTAAATTTAACGAACATAATTATTATTTAACTAATTACTTAACACATACAGCTAACTCATCGACCAAGTGCATCTTCATCTCCGAGGGGATGACTCTCCAAGACTCTCAATCCACACCATATTTGTCATGCACCAATACTCCAACGTCGGACAAAAACCTGGTGTGCATTTCTAACTTCACAACCCCTATTAATTCGTTAGAAGTGATTCGGTAGCAGCTCCCACCATAAGTGTGTCGGACCCGTACCGCAACTATTTTCTTCTTGTCTATCAACAAAATATACATTTATAATACTCAAGCTAAATATAAACTTTATACAAAATGCAAAATTTACAACACAAACCTTTTCCAGAACCTTCGCCATCAATTGTCTTTGACGATCGTGCACCACAGTTGGCCATCGTACCAAGAATCAAATAAAAAATTGATTATAATCTGCAAAATAGTAAAGCATTTCCGAAACAAATTGTGAAGAATAAGGAGAGCAGAAGCACACATTTATAGGAAGCTTGGGAACCTTGCGCGACGAAGCCTTTGTCGCGCATACACCTGCACTAAATATCGTATTGATTCCTCTGATCCAAATGCATTGAATGCTCTAACCCAAAAATTGAAGGGACTTTGTGCAACGAAGCCTTTGTCGCGCAAGGTTTCTGCAAGAAAAACTTCTTCACACATTTTTTTTGTCATGCAAACTCTATTGCGCGACAAGGGTGTGCGTCGCGCAAAGTGGCACCATTCTTGCGTGATGAATCTATGTTTTCATTGCTCAAAACACACTTGCGTGACAAATTTTGATTTGTCGCCCAAACATCTGTCGCGCAAATGGTTTTTCCTACTAGTGCCGCACACTATAATACCCTAGCATCACCTTTTGTTTATCCTACGTTCATTCCGGCTAAAACCCTAATAGCTCTGATAGAGAAAAACAAGTTTTTTTATTGATGAATAATGATTTTGAAGTTTTGAATCCCCCAACTAAGGTATGACTCGATTTATGAATATTTTGTTCATTTACTTCTTCTTTGGGTCAAGTTTCATACTTTTTATATTATATTGTATTTGTTTTTCTTTGCCGGCGTCTGTATGTGCACCAAAACACCATTGCAAGGACTTTTGATTAATACTGCAAAGACATATAACTTGATTATTGGTGCAGATAAAGATTGCCCAACGTCATCAACCTTAACCACTAACTAGCGAGTGGCATCTGCTCATGAGATTTCTTTTTCTTTCTTTGAGATCTTTTTTAGATGAAAATGCAATATAAAAGGAAACTATACTACTTTTGTGATGATTGGAAAGATGCAAAACTTTAAGCACCAAGATTTTTGTTCTTTCAATTTTTCGACTTATACAAGAATTTTTAGTTTACCTAGCTATAACACAATGCAACACATTTTGCAGACATTGCAAGGACCTTAATAATCTTTACACCTTAACACTAGACCACCACCTAGATTGCTGCTAACCTTTTAAAATTACTACTTTTATGCATTACAACATTAGTATGATCACTATTGACGAAGTATATGGGATGATTGACAGAGTTCCTCTAGACTTCAAGTAAATGAATGTGTCGTCAGAGAGTATTAGCAATGGGATAGGTGGACAGACTATGAAATACATTATTTATTTGTCAGCAGCAGCTAACTCAAACTTGGCCAGAAACACTTCTGCAAGCCTCATAATTGGAAAAATTCCAAGGAGAAACTTCTTACCAATGTTATTAGGGTGCGTTTGTTGCACCGGACTATCTCGGACTAGACTAGTTTTAAGGACTAAGCTGGACTTCCTTACAATAGACTAAGCTGGACCAACTTAGTGAAGCGTTTGGTGATGAAGCGTTTGGTGCAGTGTCGGACTAAAAAGCAAGATAATTAATAAATTCTAATATTATATTAATTTATCTATATCTCTATTAATATTTTATTCTTAATTGTCTCATTTTTTCCCTTTTTTTTTTTTTTTTACTGAAAACTCTTCCTCTTCTTCGAAACCCAATTCCACACTTTTGAGATCAAATCAAAACCAACTTCCTACAATTGCATATTAGATCAAAACCAACTCCCCACAATTACAAATCAGATCAAAATTAACTCTCGACAATTTTAAATTCCACAATTTGAGATCAAATCAAATCCAATTCCACAATTTGGCGTCTCAGGTTGCTTACCCCACATCGCTGGCGACCCCAAGCCACTACCGTCCCAATCCAAGACCTTCGCCGTCATTGTCGCCGTTGTGGGCGCTAGCGTTCTTGGCCTCCAATATTCCTTCATCGCCATCTTGTCCCTCACCCACCACTGGGTCCACAGGGATTCCTTGATTTGAGTTTCAACGGTCGTCGTGTTCCTCACCCACCACTGGGTTCACAAAGATCCCGTGATTCGGGTTTGAACGGAGACCATCGAGGGCGATCTGTACCCACGACGGTCGGAGGTGGTGCAATTATATAGGTCTTGTTGGAGGAGGAAGAGACTGAAGAGAGCAGAGAAGGAAGACGGTCTTAGCTAGTACCCTCCTTTTCGGGGGCTCTCACTAAGAACTTCTAGCGAGCCTGTTAGTCCACACGAGTCCCCTTTAGTCTCATTAAACATAATTCCAGTATCTAACAAGTACTGGACTATTGTCCAGTCTAATCTAGTGAGAGTTAAGGAAGCCAAACAAACGCACCCATAGATTATAAACTTGCTTACTTGTTGATAAATCAAAGGGGATTAATTGTTTGATTTGTTGCTTATGCGCATCAACATAAAGAAAAAAAAGCAAATGTGTGGGTTTGGTAGCAGAAAGAAAAAAAGCAATCATGGAAATGCAAATGACGCCTCTTTGAAAAGAAAAAAAAAATCAATTAGAGATGTTATTTTGTAAAGGGAATGAAGTGTAAAGATAACTTTACATTTTGAATTAGGTTTTAGATGACAATTTAGGTAATAAAATTGGGTTTAAAGTGATTATTTCTTTAATAAAAAATAACATAGGTGAAGAAAGTAAGTTGGATGCAGAAAGAAATTATATGGGTTCAAATTTTAATCATCATTAGTTAAATAGTTTAATTAATCATGTGCAGGGATATGGAATGACAGAGGCAGACCCAGTGTTGACAAAGTCATTGGCATTTGCCAAGCATCCCTTCGAGGTCAAACCAAGTGGATGTGCACCGTCGTCCGAAATGCAGAGCTCAAGATCATTGACCCTGAATCCGGTGCTTCTTTGCCACGTAACCAGCCTGGAGAGATTTGCTTTAGAGGTGACCAGATCATGAAGGGTAAAATATGTGCCTTCTATTAAGTTCTACCTTGAATGTATACCATGGGACCATTGTTGCACTATTTAAGTGATAATTAGTTAGTAACTCAATACAACGCCAGCCACTCGATTAAAATTGCTTCATAATAATTAAGATAGTTAAAGTTATAGAAATCTGATTTTTGGTGTAAAAAATTATCAGGTTATCTTAATGATCCGGAGTCAACAAGAACCACCATAGACAAGAAAGGCTGGCTACACACAGGTGATATAGGGTTCATTTATGATGACGAAGAGCTCTTCATTGTTGATCGGTTGAAGGAACTGATCAACTACAAGGGGTTTCAAGTGGTCCCTGCTGAACTTGAAGCCTTGCTCGTCACCCATCCCAGCGTTTCTGACGCTGCAGTTGTCCCGTAAGTCATTAACTTTTGCTATAGCCAAACAATCATGTGCATATTGTGAGAATAAATTATAGGTGATAGGGTTTAGGTCGAACTCCTACATATGCATTTTTTAGGGCTACTAGCTCTACTTCTGTGCCCAGTTTGATTAGGGAGCTAAAAGTACGATCTGCCTCATGTGGTAGTGAAACTGCATCAAAAGAAAAATTAGTCAGCTATCATACCTGATGGAATACCTGCTATATTCAAAATTATATATGACCGACGCAGGCAATAATATTATAATTATTACGGCATGCATGATATGGTTATTAAACTTTCATGTGGAAATTATGTGATTTCAGATCACATCAAATCCAGAAATTACCACCTGAAAATTATTGCTTCAAGATTAACTTTGGTAGGGTTCAATAAAAGCTTGACGTACGTCTTTTGTAACATGGGCACCATCTGTTATTGTAAAATATTCAAAAAACATATTTACGGTGCTCAAGAGTAGACAATACTTTGAGTTTTTTAATCATTCAATTTTAATTTTTGTAATTTTAACTAAAAATTTAATAATTAAAAAACTTAAAATATCTGATACAAAATCATGTATGTATTGGATTTTTTTTTATGGCAGGTTGTCTAATTGGTCTGCCAGTGCCACTGACCTTTTTGTGTACTCTACGCAGGTTGTATTTTATAAAAAAAATAAAGAGTATTTTTCAGCGAAGCCATTCCGAAGTCACCATCTGGGAAAATCTTGCGGAAGGATTTGAGAGCAAAGCTTGCTGCTGGGTTTCCAGCTGAGTGATGCCCTGCCACAAAAGGCTTGGTTGCAGTCATTAGTATGGAATGTTCTAAGGAAACTCCGCAGTTATTGTGAATGAGAATACAAGACTTTGCTCGCCCCTAAAGTGGGGTTGATGCTCATTTTTCATTGATTGTCGTTAGATTAATTTGGTTAAATTAATTGTCGTTAGATTAATTTGGTTCAATTAATTTAGGACACAGATCTTAACATTTAAATTAATGTAACGGCAGTTAATGGAGGAGTGTGCATCACACCTTCACTTTATGGGAAGAGCAAAAATGCACACTAGGCTTTATATTAATTTTAAAATTTAATTAGGATTTAGGGTTTAGGGTTTAGGGTTTTGCCCCAAGGGTTGGAGCAAGTTAGAGTAAGTTTAGAACCTAAAATTTGAGTTTTACTCCAAAGGTTAGAGTAGGTCCAAGGGGGAGGGGATGAGCTTAGTCTCGTAATATGCTAGCAATAATGTGGTGAAGAGGAATATCACTAAACCGTACTACTAAGTGGCAATAGTACTACGGCAATACATACGATATTATCTACATTAAGGAATGAGGGAGTGGGCCAAGCGTCACAATGCGTTAGACATAATAATTTGGTTCAAATTCGTCATTGGCAAGAATCAAACATAAGACCTCTCACTTACAAGTGAAGATGAATGCAGTAGATCGTAGTAATAAGGGGTCTGTTTGGGGTTTTTGTGCTTTTTAAAGAGCTGCTTCTATTGTGCTTTAAGAATAATCAGCTCTAAAGTAAAGCAGTTGAGCATTTGGTAAACTGTATTTTTAAAAGTGATGCGAGTATGAAAATCATTATCATGGCGTTCGGTAAATATTATTATAAAAGTGTTGTACTAATGTATACTGACAAAAATAGACATGATTTAAAAGTCCTTTTGACTAATTCCGTATTTTTTTTTTTTTTTGATAGACTTTCACTTGTTACTAATTTTTTTTTTCTTTAAAATTATCTTAACCTTGGCATTGCCGAAAGAAAAAATAAAAATAAAACAACCATCTTTTAATTGTATCAGTGTTCTAAGAATTCCCATCTAGCTCCGCATAGGCGCTAGGCCCGACCACCGTCCCGATTAATCCCTAGGTGTTTGAAAATTATGAACGCTTAGGCGCTCAGCTAGCCCGTATCTGTCTAGGTACAACTCTCACTTATACAGAAATAGATAACTTTCATTTTGTATTTTATTTTTTCAATAAACTGTAAAATAAAAAACTTGTTGAATAATTGGATAAACACTCATTATATGCCAACAATATTGACGGTTGAATTGTTGAAACTAATTTTGCAAACAACAAAAATCATCAAATGAATTGAATATGCCCAAATTTCCCTCATTCTGGCTGACAAAACATTTAATTTTAGTCGACGAACTGTAAACCCTAAATCATAGAATATACCTTTACCCGATGAAACTTGGAAGGATTCGGTGCGCAAAATGTGGCATTTTACTCGCCAACTTTTTCTCTTGGCCAAAAACTTTGCCCAACGAAGAAAAGTTTGCTCGTGGAACGATGTTTGTCGGGTAAAGGGATTTAAAAAACCAAAACATTGACCAAAAGTAAAAAAAAAAACCCTATGCTGTTGGAACATTTCTCCCAACATAAAACTAATAAATTAAAATGACTAACTTCATTGGAAACAATAGATCAATATTTATCAAACCCATGAGTCATTTTATAGAATAGAACAAACATCACCACGCAAGAAAAAGAGAAAAAGCACACCCACAAGAAAAATGAATTCTTTAATACAAAAACCATAAAATCCAAAGCTTGAGTTCGTACCTTTGAAGAGTTCAAAGAGATTGACTGAGAGATCTGCAGGTGAGGTTGTGCAAGTTCAGGGATTAGGGCTAGGGTTTTCCGTATATATAACAGAGTGTAAGAAAATAGGGGTAGATGAAGTCATCTAGAAAAATAAAAGGGGTACTGTAGGTATAGAGAAATTTTCATTAATCTTCTTTTTAAATTTTCATTAAAAACTACTATAAGAAGGCCCAAACTTTAAAGATAAGCAAGCTTATAAATATTTACCAAACAAATTTTAGTACTTTTTTCCAAAAAAAAAAAAAAACAAATTTTAGTACTTTACTTGGAGCAATTTTTAGGGAAAAAAAAAAACAATTCCAAACGGAAACTAACTGGCCTAGTTTCAGTTTTTTTAATTTTTAATTTTTTTTTAATTTTTAATTTTTTCTTATAATAATAAATCTGAAAACATTTGGAGACTCTTTGGTTGAACCATAACATTTCGTGAATAACCCCAAACCAACGTGCTAGTGTATGAGTAAACCCCCATTATATCTGCAAATCATACATAACTAGAGGCACGTGACAAGGATTTATAAATTCTTTTTTGGAATAAGTTGCTCTTATTGTGGAACAAAAAATAATCTCAAAAATCATGGAGGTGACACGTGAATTTTTGGATAAGAAATATGAGATTACCCTAGAGGTGACACGTGAATTTTTGAAGGCACACCAGAATTCTCACGCGCATACAATGAACAATAATAGCTCAATCAATGAAGAGTCAAAGGTGATCAATATGGTATTTATTCAAATCCCTCTCATCACTTCCCATCAATCCCTTACACTATGTTTGGATGAGGGAAATAAACATGAAATTTTGGTAAAAGTTAGAACTTATAAATTGACAGGCACCAATTCTCTTGTTTGGATTCATAAACATAGAACTTTAGAATTTCCGCGTGGAAAAATAACTTGGAATTTGGGACCTCCAAATCCCATGTTCAAATTCCATATAAATATGTGTCATTTCTCAATTTCTATGATTGAGAGTTTAAAAATAACAAATTCCGTATTCAATTTCATTGTTCTTTTAGGTTAACCAAACAAGAAAATTTACAAATTCTAGAAAATAAAATCTCGTCATTTCAATTTCCATCATTTTAAATTCCTTAGTAATCTTAAATTTCTTCATCCAAACATAGTGTTATTGATTTTATTCAAAAAGTAACTCCCAAAACTTCTTATTTAATTTAGAAATAATTGTCATGTTGATTGCAAAATATTATTTCACATAATATCTTGCAATTATTCACCCAATTACACCGTCTATGGCCGGCCATTCTCCACCAATAGGGCCGGCCACCCTCCTATAAATACCCCACTCATCCCACTAAAATGCTAAGTCATTTTCTAGCCACAAACTCCTAAACACATTCTTTTCATAATTCTAACTTTGGCATCAGAGATTCTTCGATCAAGCCTGACACACCCCGTCCCGAAGGAGGGCATGCTGGCCGTCATTGACGGAGATCCGACCGTTGGATGGTAATGAAATTTTAGGATGTTGTTCTACTCATTGAGATCTTCATTTCTGTAAATTTTGGTAATTTTTGGATAAAGTTGAATTTTCCAGCGAACCGTGACGGCCAGCATGCCCTCCTTCGGGACGGGGTGTGTCAAAGCCCCCCATTCATCGTGGGTGCATGAGGCTTTTAGCCTTAATCTTAATCGAATGTGGTATTATTTTGCAGGTGCATTTTTATCAAAGGAAGAGATGGCGAAAATTTGCATCCACACTTATTACATGTTTTTATAATGCATATAGTGCAATTTTAATCCCAACTATCCGTAATTATGTGTTAATACCTGTGAAATTAATTCTCAACATTGGGTCATTGAAATATATCAAAAGAGTTCGAAAATATTGATCAAGGTTATGCCACTTATTGCAATATATTCTTTGTTCACCAAAGTGGCTTAAGTACATAAATATAGTATATATTTTGCATCTGTTGTGGTCTATTTTTAATAGGCAAAGGGAGAGAGGCCGGCGGCAGAGAAAGAGTGAAGAGAGAGATGTGTGTTTGTAGAATTCTAGGGGAATTGTGTGTGTTTCCCTCCTACATTGCACCTTTATTTATAATAATAATAAGATAAGGATATTCCTTGTTCTCCAAGGAATATGAGATACAATAGGAAAGGATAAACCCTAATCAAATCTAATCTAGGATTTACACAGTCACACTTAAACTAGGAATGTTTACAACACTCCCTCTTGAGTGTGTAAATACTCAAGGTAGATTTAGCATAATGTAGAAGTTGATGAAGTCGACTTGTCAGTGTTGATTCCAAGGAACAACGCTTATTCTCAATAAGGTAGGAACTTGCATAAGTAGTAAGTCTCACTAAAAAACCCTAAGGCTATGGCAAAAACCCGAGTAGGGACAAAATCCATAGTCTAAGGAAAAATGCGTGAGAAATGCAAAGTCAAAAGAAACGTCTACAGGACGTCATCAGGGATATGACCAGCCCAAGGTGGGTGCCTCATTAAAACCTAGTTAGGTAGCAAAAACCCAGTGAGAAAAATGCTCCTAATCGTAGGGAAAAAGAGTACATTAAGATCAAGCAAGTATCTACAGGATACTCCCCCTGAGTTTGACATAATTCCAAAGAGAAATAGCAAAGTTACAACTCAGAAAGTTTACGCATACCAATTCCATGAACAAGCTTCTAAAACGTCATATTCGGCAGTGATTTAGTGAAGAGGTCGGCCAGATTGTCTTGTGAACGGATTTGCATGACTTCAATCTTCTGATGCTCTTGTTGTTGATGTGAAAAGAAAAATTTCGGCGCAATGTGCTTGGTGTTGTCTCCTTTAATGTAACCCTTCTTAAGCTGTTCGATGCAAGCTGCATTGTCCTCAAAGATCGTTGTCGGGGCATTAATGGCGGGATGAAGATCGCAGGATCTTCGAATATGGCCCACTACTGCTCTCAACCAAAAGCATTCCCGAGTTGCTTCATGTAAGGCAAGAATTTCAGCATGGTTAGACGAAGTGGCAACTAAGGTCTGTTTAGTTGACCTCCAAGATATTGCAGTGCCTCCAACGGTAAAGACATAACCCGTTTGAGAACGCACCTTGTGCGGATCAGATAAGTATCTAGCGTCGGCATAACCAACAAGGCGATAATCAACTTGAGGAGCACATGGTGCGGCACTACTCGAGGATTCGTACGGATAGAACAAGCCCAAATCTGTAGTACCCTTAAGGTAACAGAAGATGTCTTTCACGCCAGTCCAGTGTCTGTATGTTGGTGCATTGCTGTATCTTGCCAAAAGATTAACAGTGAAGGAGATGTCGGGTCTAGTGCATTGAGCTAAGTACAATAAAGCGCCTAACGCACTTAGATAAGGAACTTCAGGCTCCAAAATCTCTTCATCATCCTCCTTCGGACGGAAGGGATCTCGTTTTGCATCTAGCGTATGAACGACCATAGGAGTACTCGAAGACTTCGCTTTATCCTCGTTAAAGCGGCGTAACACCTTGTGGGTGTAGTTCGATTGATATACTAGGATTCCATCCGAACAATGCTTTATCTCGAGACCGAGACAGTATCGAGTCTTACCTAGATCTTTCATCTCAAATTCCGACTTCAGGTGCGAAGCAGTTCTCGCGAGCTCTTTAGGAGTTCCAATGAGATTCATGTCATCGACATATACTGCAACAATCACAAATCCGGAATGTGACTTCTTAATAAACACACAAGGGCATAATTCGTTGTTCACATATCCCTGATTAGTCAAATACTCACTCAGACGGTTATACCACATTCTTCTGGATTGTTTCAAACCGTAGAGTGAACGCCTCAGCCGAATTGAGAGTGTGTTCCGGGGTTTGGAAATATTTGAACCAGTCAATGTAAGTCCTTCGGGAACTTTCATATAAATTTCCGTATCAAGATCCCCATAGAGATACGCGGTTACTACGTCCATTAGATGCATATCCAGTTTTTCGGAAACTACCAAACTGATAAGGTAGTGAAAAGTAATCACATCCATAACGGGTGAATAAGTTTTGTCATAGTCAATCCCGGGCCGTTGTGAGAAGCCTTGTGCAACAAGACAAGCTTTGTAACGCACAATTTCGTTCTTCTCATTACGTTTTCGAACAAAAACCCATTTGTATCCAACGGGCTTCACATGTGGAGGAGTAGGAACTACAGATCCAAACACCTTACGTTTCGCAAGCGAATCGAGTTCGACTTGGATTGCTTGTTTCCAGTTTGACCAATCAGCTCTACGTCCACATTCATTAATGGAACGCGGTTCAATGTCATCGCTCAACATGATCTCAGTAGCTACTACAAATGCTAATACATCGTCGACAATCATCGCATTTCTACGCCACACATCATCTAAGCTAGCATAATAGACCGAAATCTCACGATTCTCGGGAGGAGGATTCATCTCTTTAAGGACGTTTCCATAATCTAGAATTTCCTCATGAGTTGGGTAGAATGAGTAAGCGATAGTTGGATTCACGGTAGGCTCTTCAAGACCTTGTGCCGTGGTTTTCCTCTTCCGGGGGTGTGAATCCTTTGAACCAAGGGGGTCTGCCACGCTTTTACGTAGGGGCAGATGATTGGCTAGCCGGTAATGTACGTGGATCACCAGAATTGGCGTCTCGGGCTTCCAGGAGGGCAGTCTGTCATACATTTGATACATCTATCTTTGCAAGCATATTCACAACTGGAATGTGTGATCTTGTCACGCGCGCTAGATTGGTGAAAGCATTTGGCATGCTCTGAGCTATGCTCTGAAGATCTAATATACGCTGCACTTCAGTTTCAGACTGAGCGGTGCGGGGATCTAAATGAGACAAAGTGGGAGTCGTCCATGATAATTCGCGTCGTTCTTCAGGAACGTTGACGTTCTTATCTTCCCCTAACGACGGTAAGACTGTCTCATAGAAGTGACAATATGCAAAACGAGCGGTAAACAGATCGTCTGTTAAAGTTTCTAAGTAACGAATAATCGAAGGAGAGTCATATCTGACATAGATTCCCATCCTTCACTGAGGCCCCATTTTTGTACGTAAGGGCGGCGAGATCGGCACATATATCGCACAACCGAAAACGCGCAAATGCGATATGTCGGGTTCGCATCCGGTAACCAATTGAAGGGCACTAAATGGTTGTGTCGTAACAGGCCTCAGGCGAACGATCGAGCAATCATTTGCTGCGTGCAATATTGCATAGCCCCAAGCAGCGATCATGAGCTTGGTACGTATGACCAACGATCGAGCAATCATTTGTAAGCGCTTAATGAAAGCTTCTGCCAGGCAGTTCTAGGTGTGAACATGGGGTACAAGATGTTCAACTTCAACCCCAACCGACATGCAATAGTTATCAAAAGTTTTAGATGTGAATTCTCCAGCATTATCCAATCGAATATATTTGATCAGGTAATTAGGGTGGTGAGCCTTGAGCTTGATAACTTGAGTCAACAGTTTGGAGAATGCAGCGTTCCTTGTGGACAACAAGCACACGTGTGACCAACGTGTGGAAGCGTCAACCAAAACCATAAAATATCTAAATGGTCCGCATGGAGGTTGAATCGGTCCACAAATGTTCCCCTGAATCCGTTGTAGAAAAATGGGAGGATTCGAACGAATCTTGTCATAAGAAGGCTTAGTTATAAGTTTTCCTATTGAACATGTTTGACATGCGATTCCTTGGATCGAACCTAAACTTCTGGTTAGTGGATGCCCGTGTGAAGATTTGAGGATACGGCGTATCGCTATTCGTCCAGGATGTCCCAAACGGTCATGCCAAAGTGTAATTTTGTGCGCGGTCCCAGTAGTAGGGCCGGCCACATAGTGGCATTCTATGGGGCGTATGGTCGTAGTATACAGACCACTCGGGATATGCTCCATCCTCTCTAGAATACGCTTCTGGCCATATTCGTAGGAAGTTATGCACAGAAATTCAACTTCGTTTTCTACGTGGGTTCCAGCGTGGTAATTGTTATCTCTGATGTCCTTGAAACTTAGTAACGTTCTGCTGGAACGTGGAGAATAGAGTGCATCAGCAATGGTCAAGATTGTACCATTGGACAACATTATACGTGTCTTACCGTATCCTTCTATCATGTTGGATGGGCCTGAGAGGGTTGTCAGATGTGCATTCTTAGGTATGAAGTTAGTGAAATAGATGCGTTCACGCAAAACAGTGTGCGTGGTTGCACTATCTGGCAAACAACTAACTTTCTCACTAGTCATACCTAGAATGAAAAATTAATTTGAATCGGTCACATGCATAAAAATTTATAAAAACAATTATCAATTCAAAATAATTTCATTTATTCAAGGATTAAAACTTAATATCCAAAACAAATCACCAACTAATAATCCAAAACATAAAGGAAAATTGTTCAAAAATCAACCAAAAACAAAGGGGGGTTCGGCCACTAGGTGGAATTCGGCCCCATATGTCTTATTTCAACTAAAAAATAAGTCTATGTCTAAGATTCTAATCTTCCATAGGAGTGGTATCCTTCTGAAAGTCAGAAACCTCCATCTTTGTAGTCTCCGGTTTGTCCACTCGCACGAAGTTTGATTCAAACTTCCTACGACGAGAATGATATTCATCTACAACCTTCTTGGGAGCTCGGAAAACACAGGACCAATGATCCTTTGAACCACAACAATAGCATATATCGTCATCCATGGTTTTAGGTGCTTTGCCCTTATTCTTGAAGTTCGGGGCCTTGGGAGTGAGGTTTAGGCGCTTCTGGGCTTTGTTTTCTCCCTTGGATGGGCCTTGGCATTTTGGGTGTTGGTTATTGCTATAATATGCTTCAGGCACAGCAGTAGCCCCAGTCGGTCGAGCTTGATGATTCTTCATCAACAGCTGGTTCTGCTTTTCAGCAAGAAGTAAAACAGAGATCAAATCCGAGAACTTGGTGAACTTCTGAGCTCTATACTGTTGCTGCAGGACAATATTAGAAGCAGAGAAGGTGGAATAGGTCTTCTCCAGGAGATCCTCTTCAGTCAAAGTTTCATTGCAAAACTTGAGAAGTGATCGGATTCGAAAAACTTCATAATTATATTCATTCACAAACTTAAAGTCTTGGAAGCGTAAGTGCTGCCAGTCGTGTCTTGCTTCAGGCAAGAATATGTCCTTTTGGTGATCAAAGCGATCAGCCAAAGCGACCCATAATGCATATGGATCCTCCTCAGAAAGATATTCAGTTTGCAGAGTGTCATGGATATGGCTTCGAATGAAGATCATAGCAGTGGCTGTTTTTAGCTTCGCCAACAGGTTCATCTGTTGCTTCTTCAATGGCAGGACGCAAGTTCTTCGCAGTGAGGTGGAGCTTTACATCTTGAACCCACTTGAGGTAGTTCCTTCCAGATACATCCAAAGCGGTGAAGTCAAGTTTGTTCAAATTTGACATGTTCCTATCACAAAATGGATGGACAAGATGTGGTTGGTGTAATGGAGAAAGAATCAATCCATTCACGTAGGAGTAGAACATACAGGTTCTAATAGACATGTACTGGTTTAATTTTGCATGAAAAACTTCGGGTTTTCATGGGTGATATGTTTAAGTGAAAACTTCAGGTTTTCAAACAAGGCATGTTTATAAGAAACTTCAGGTTTCAAAGTAATTATGAACTTCAGGTTCATATATTCCTGCAGGCAAACACAAATATATATGCAAACAAATATGCAACAAGTATATGCACAAATATATCTTTTAGGTGTATAATTATAATTGAATTTTAATTTATTTGGACATCGGGCCAAATTAAAGTGTGGGTGAAAAAATATAAAACCCATTGGGTCTAAAATAACTTAGACGAATAAAATTCGGGGCCCAAAAAAAAATTAAGCCAAGGGTGGCTTGAAAAAAATGGTGCCGTGTGGCCTAGGCCCATAATTTGGGCTAGGGTCTCAGGTGATCTGCGGGCTCACGGGAAGATATGGGCAAGGGGAATGGGCTGCTATGTGCAGCCCAAAAAAAATTCTTTTTTTTTTTGCGGCTCGCATCAGGCGAGCCCAAAATTATTATTTTTTCGGGCTGGGCCGCTGTATGCGAGCCCAGAAAACAAAAAAAAATTGTTTTTTTTTTCGCAGGCCGCTTCAGGCGAGCCCAAATTATTTTATTTTATTTTATTTTTTTTTTCGGGCTGGGCCGCTGTATGCAAGCCCAGAAAACAAATTTTTTTTTTCATTAATTCAATTAGATGCATATATAATTCAATGAATCACAGATTTACTTTGATGCATATGCAAAATAATATTTTCAATGCATGTACATATTTATGATTCAATTCATAACAAATATCAAATTCACATAATTTCAACAATTATGGTTATGAGGCAGACACAATTTATGTAGAATCTAAAATACGTTAAACGTAAAGTTGGGTCATGCATCATGGTGAATGTTCATGCTATCAGGGCTGCAAAATATCGAGTTAAAAGCCGTTGTTTTGAAAGAACCTGATTGCATGATGATATGGATGAACTGGTTTGATTCAGACAAATTTTTTCCAACGTCAAATTCCTAAGCGCAGCGGTAAGAGTGTGCTGATAACGTGTTGTGGTCTATTTTTATCTGACAAAGGGAGAGAGGCCGGCAGCAGAGAAAGAGAGAAGAGAGAGATGTGTGTTTGTAGAATTGTAAGGGAATTGTGTGTGTTTCCCTCCTACATTGCACCTTTATTTATAATAATAATAAGATAAGGATATTCCTTGTTCTCCAAGGAATATGAGATACAATAGGAGAGGATAAACCCTAATCAAATCTAATCTAGGAATTACACAGTCACACTTAAACTAGGAATGTTTACAACAACATCCATTTATTTGGATAAAGGGAATAATTAATTAATTAATGAATTAGTTTTCATATTATGAAAACCAATTGACACCCATATCCTTAACAGATCCTGGAGAAATTTCGTCCAACACTTTCTCTTGGCCCTTGGGGTAATATATTCCAGTCTTCTCATGGGGAACCCATATATTGTTATCATTATTTTCTCCCAATTGGTTCTTGTTCTTCGCTTCATCACCTTCAGACTTCACCGTCTCACGTACCATATCTGCAGAAGAGCTTTGCTTATGAAAACCTTTTCGACTCATTGGCCTGCACAAGTACGTACACATATATATATGTTAGACAAGAAAGTTGAGCTAGCTAGAGCTTGATTAAACAATATATTGTAGAAATCCTCTGCGAGTAATTTTTTGAATCTTCATAAAGTGTGTTGGTACGTTACAAATATTTTCAAAAATTAAATCACGCAGCTTAGCAGAATTGAGTTAAATGATGGATTTGTCTCCGTTGATATCAGAACAAACAACTTTGTTGCATATCGTATCGAATTTAGCTACATGTACTCCACATCAAGCAGCATACATATATATTTATATTCAAATGCAGTAGTCAGTATTTGACTCAATCGAATCTAGCCACACACGAGAAGACACGCATGTGGTGAGAATGTACGAATGATCACATCCTAAGTGTTGCATCTATTATATTTAACATATCACATGTCAGACGATATAACGATCGGACAGATTATAATAGAGGAATGCTTACTTGAAAACCACGGAGTTCATGGTCTGTGCTCCTCTTGCAAAAACCGTAGCCATTTGTTTCTCACTCTCTCTCTCTCTCTTTGAAGGATATGCAGTTGCCAGTTGTATCTTCGTAGCATTGGTATGCAGTTGATTTATATACAAGGCTTGAAGGGAAGATTAGATCGATGAAAAGACAAATAAAATAAAAAATAAAAAGGAATGGGAGGAGGATAACAGCATACCATTATCATGGATCATATCCATTTCTCTCTTCCCAATGGAGAATTTTGTCATGGCCGTATGGGACCATTTGAGCATGTCACTACCTATAGTTGAAGATAGTTTCTGGATCATGAAAGATGGTTGATCATTAATGGAGCTACGTCGTCAACCATCGATTTTTATTATACACCTAATTCTCAACCGGCTTATTATTTTTTAGACTACTTTTACAAATAACATGTGTTTGGGTTAATATTTGACAATGGGTTTTGCAAGTGACTAAGACCCAAAGACATCAAAATGAGTGGAGACTTGCCCGAGGCCCAGTCGACAAGCCTGGAACAAATTGGTGCCTCCTTAATTAAAACATAGGCCACATGCCTAGGAATGAAGTGACAAGTGATGGAGACTAACTCACTATCAGCCAAAAAACACTTTCTAGTGGCACTACAAGTAAAAAGATGATGACTCACTACCCCTGTAAGCCCTCAACCAAGAACAAAGCTAAACGCAGTTGGGCCAAATCGTCTATGAAAGGGGAAACAAGCACCAAAGATAAGGACACTCAACCAATCAAACTCAAAAACATACAAACTCTGCTCTCAAGCCAGTTCGTACCAAGAAAAGCTGAAACTCGCCCAAATTCAGTTCTTTTAGCAATATTCCTTGTAGAAAAGCTATCTTTTGTCTGTTGTAAAAGTTTTGCTACCTTCAATTAGTATCGTAGTATTGATTCCCTCGTGTAGAACTTAGTTATCTGCCACCCTTTTTAGCATACAAACCTCTGTGAACTCAAAGAAAAGTGGCTGCAAGAAGTTCAACCTTGCCCGACAAGGTGAAATCTTGCCTGAGTCTCTTTGTATGTACTTGTATTTGGTAGATCTATTGCTATATATGCTTTTCATTGTACATTCAAGTCATTATCAACTGTTTTCCACCTAAGAAATCCCATTTATGTTCGAATCTGGTTAAGTTATGAAACCCGCTTTCATTGAGAACAAACCGTATTCGAGGACATGGTTAAAAGGGTCCTGAACTCCCTTCGTCCTGATCATACAAGATTATGAACTAAAAGTTCTTGTTTACAAGGCAAGAAAAAGAACTTAATGTAGACTTAACCCATCTGTGACAATCCCTTGATAACAAGAAGTTTAAGTGACTTGTGGCACAAATAATCGACTTAAATCACACCTACTCAACATCTGTTATACTGAGATAACAGTGGCACGCCTAAATACTTGTTAGTTTTGATTGTGAGCCTCAACGCCTATACCAAAGGCCCTACAAAGGCACCTTTCAAACTAACTTTGAGCTCTTTTTATAGTACACCAAGTAGCAAGAAATCGCCCGACAACCAACCTCAACCCAAGTGCCAAACCTCCCAGGGGAGCTGTGCCAGGGCCAAATCCTTGCCCGAACATAGTTTTGGCACGCCCAGTGGGACCCTGATAATTTTATATGCCCAGAAAAAGGAAGGAACAGACTTTCAGGTGGAACTTAAAGTACGGGCAACCATATTGTCCAAAAAGATCAGACATGACCCACCCAAAAGATTTCCCCTCCATACGAGGTCCAGCTATTCTGAGAAGCCCGGCTTCATCTGAAAAGTCAGGTGGGAAGGTTACCAATGAAGACTTGCAAGCCACCATGGTGCAAATATTAAAAAGTATGGAGAAGATTTCTCTGGAGACCAGAAGATAAGTGAGCAGACTATGTTCCTTAATAAGGAGTCTGCAGAGGAGGTTAGAGTTAAAGTATTCTTCGCCAAGAAATGATCAAATTAGAGAAGTAATTAGGGAGGCAAGCCCTGAAATGAACCAATGATTCCCCTATTTCCTTTCCTCGAGGAAGAAAAGGATAAGGGAAGAAGAAAGAAGAGCCTAGAACTAGTCGACCAGAGGAGGAAGAGATCCTGGAAGCAGATTTACTCGACCCTCTATTATTCCCATTAGATAGTAGGGGCAGATCGGGCAAGATAAGAGAAAGTATGAGATGAATCAACAAGCTGGAGAGTCCAGTGGAAAAGGTGTGTCCACAAATGCGGGCAAACCCTCTCCTTATAGGCCACTACCGTTGGCTAATAAGGGAGGGGAAGCTAGGTAGAGGCAGTCGGAGCTGCAAAAGAAAGCTTTCTTAGGCAATAAACGAAGCTAGAAGTGGGGACCTCCCTATACCCCACATAACAATGCAGCTAACCAGCAACATAGAAATGAGTTGGCTGAGCTGAGAAGGATAGTGGTCCAAAATGCTCAACCCCAAGCTCGCCCGCTGTTCAGGATCACGTATCAAAAGCCCTACCGTGAGTATATCGATGAGCAGAACCTTTTTCCCCTTAACTTCAAGATGTCCGCGTTCCCAACTTTCAGTGGGGAAGACTGCAATGTGTCCGATAGATATCACATCTTCAAGTTCTCCAACTACTGTGTGGTGTTTGAAGACAATCTTAACTATAAGTTAAGGTTGTTTAGGAACTCGCTGGTTGGCTTAGCATCTCAGTGGTACTCTCTGCTACCCCCTCCCCCAAATTTCATTGCCGACTAGGGGCAAATTGAGATGGCTTTCCACAAGCAGTTTTATAGGGTGGAGCCCGAGATGATTATCAATGACTTAGTGGAGGTGAAACAATATAAGCATGAGTCTACAGAAGACTTCATGATGAGGTTTAGAAGGACGAGGATGAGATGCCAGTTCCCTATCAACCATGCCCAACTTATATCCATTGCTCAGAAGGCATTGAGGCTATACCCTTGAGAAAGAAGTTCTATAATGTGCAATTCAATGAACTACAAGAGTTAGTAATTGCGGCCACAAATTATGAGAAGCTGTTGATTAAGGAACAACAAGTAAAACATTCATCCAATGTGCCTCCTTTCTACAAGAACAACGCTTTCACCAATTGGAGTTCAAAGGTTTAGAGCCTGGAGAAAGTGACAATAATGAAGGAGAGGGAATAGAGTTATGTGCAGCAGAGATGACCACTCCCTTCAAACCTTTAATGGTGAAGGGTTTGGTCCAGCTAGTCAAAAACCAAAAAAAAAGTGATGAATGACGAAGGATTCGTGCCTATGAAACCCCCTAAGTACCAAACTTATTCTTTTGATCTGACCAAGGCAGCATAAATTTATGAAGAGTTGGTGAGGGCAAGATTGATTATGCCCGACAGCACCAAAAAAATGCCTAAACTAGAAGAGTTGAGAGGAAAGAAGTATTGCAAATTGCACTACACCTTTAACCATTCCATAACCAACTGTGTGCAGTTTAGATATTGGATCCAAGATCTCATAGTCAGGGGGAAGTTATTGTTAGAGAAACCCCAGGAAAATATGGTGCCAGACCTACAGAAGGAGTTAGATGGTTAGACCCAAAACAGCCATAGTGAAGGGAATGGTGTTATGTAGCAAGTGCCAGTGTAAGTGTGAGCTAGAAGTACCAGTGTCAGGAGCTATCATTGATCAAGAGCTGTTCAAAAGAAGAGCAGGAGGCCCGCATGAGTATCATACAGGCAACTGAGAAATAGACCCCCAGAAATGTCTTCCAAAGGTTAGGAGGAGACTCTGAACCTAAAGGTTTGTCCGAAGTGTTCAAAAACTATGAAGCTTCCGAAGAAGTAGAGGACAAAGAAGCCGGAATACCGAGATGGATGAATGTAAGACCTCCCCAGCCAAGTTATAATGGCAGTGTAAAACAGGGATGAAAAGAAAGAACAATGAACCTAATTTCCCCAGTCACTAAGAAAGATTTAGCCCGACTCGGGCGAAAATGGTATATAGTGGGGAAAGATGGAAGACCTATTAGGGAGATAGGGGCATTAATGATCAGAAGAGTTTGGAGGCAGCACAAAGCCCACATGAACTTTATGAAAGTCCCTATCACATTAGAAGCTTCTGAGAATGTCAAGTTTGAAAGAGGACCTTAAGGAGGAAGAAAGCAACTTCAGTGGAGAAGTAAAAAGGAAATAGAAAGAGCCAATAGAAAAACTAAAAGGGAAGGGGATCATGTGCCTCCAAGCCTCCATCCAGGAAAGTATAGAATCCTGAGGAGAGCACAAGAGGATGTGGTGATGATGCTAACACCAAGATGGAGTCCAGAACCAATCTGTTTTGGAACCATTTCACCTGAGAGAGGAATACATTCACCTATGTTGGTTGATACGCTTTGTGAAATCCCAAGGTAATTGCATGACTTTGGTATAACTAGAGAGGAAGAAGTGCACAAATTAATGTTGCCAAAAGATGCACAAGCCTGGATATATGAGTTTGTGTACCAAATTGAAGGAAAGAAAGAAGATTTACCTGAACCCAGCAACTTCCACGTAAACATGACTTATGTTTTATATGCCATGTTCTGTGCCGAACCAGACCAGCCCGCCATGATGAAGGGTGATTACTTGGCAACAAAACCAATGATGGCACTTGTTAGTGTTGAAGAAGCTGGGAGAAAGGAATCAGTCATGGCAGGTTTGCCCGAACCTACAAAGAAGGAGCCGGAGAGGATATATTCGGACAGAATGGTCTTCAGTAGCCCGAGTTTGGCCCTAGCCAACTATCTCAAGCCCATATATGTAACTGTTCATCTGGAGAGAGTACCATTCAAGAGGGTGTTGATTGATGGTAGAGCTACGATCAATGTACTTCCACTTAAACAAATGAAGAGATTGGATAGAACTGAGGAAGATCTTATTCCCACTGACCTGACAGTTTCCAGTTTCTCTGGAGCCATCACCAGAACACACGGGATATTGCCCCAGGAGGTTGACTTGGGGTCCAAGCAAATCATGCTAGCTTTCTTTGTGGTAGATAGTAGCTCTACTTATTGAGCTTTGCTTGGCAGAGATTGGATTCACCAGAGTCTATATGTGTCATTCACCCTACATCAACAAGTTGTTGTCTACCACGAGTTAGGAGCCATGAGACCAGGATTTTGGGAGATGGTGGAGGCCGAATCACTGCCATTTATCCCCACATCCAATGTTGCTGAAGCCAGTTTTTACAATCCTAGTGTTGGGATTTTGCAATGCCTAAGAGCTAATGAGAACGGCCGCCCAACTAAGGTGACGACCCAAAAGCTTGTAGAACAATGATTATCTCTCTTTAGGGAGGAATGGGACAGACCTCACATTGTAATAGCCCACCAACACTAATGATGTCAGAACAAATGAGGAAGAACCAAGTAATGGCAGTCAGGTCCTTAATCAAGAGATTGTTTGTGTATAGGAAAGAAAGAAAAGAAGTGAAAGAAAGCTCAGCCAAAGAAGAAGCAAAGTGGGAGAAAGAGGCTTCAAGCAGCCATAATAGAAAAGAAGAAGAGTTTTTAGAGACAGCCATATACATGGCTGAGTGTATATATGACTTGGACTAACCAGATAAGATGCCTGAGGGTCCAGAGTCAGTTGATTTTTTGTGTACCAAGCCTGATAAGGTAGCACCAGAAGTACAAGACACCTTAGAAACCATTAATTTAGGGACTGATGAGGATCCAAGGCCCATACAACTCAGTAGCTTGTCGGAAACTGGTGATCGGGCAAAGATAGTATACCTTTTGCATGAATTTAAAGACTATTTTGCATGACATTACACTGAAATGCCAAGATTGAACCCCAGTTTAGTAAAACACAAAATGCCTATCAAGGAAAAGTACAAACCTATGAAGCAAGCCCCAAGAAGAATGTCCAAGGAGATAGAAGAAAAGGTTAAAGAAGAAATCAAGAGGCTGGTGAAGGCATGATTTATTAGGCCTACAAAATATGTTGAGTGGTTGGCCAACATCGTGCCTGTATTAAAAGCTGTAACTAACACCATCAGATGTTACGTTGACTATAGAAACATTAATGAAGCCACGCCTAAAGATGAATACCCCATGCCCATGGCCGACCTATCCATAGATACAGTTGCAAAACACAAAGTTCTATTGTTCATGGATGGGAACGTTGGTTATAATCAAATAAAAATGGCTAAATAAGATATACATAAAACAGCCTTTAGGTGCCCAGGACATATAGAAGCATACGAATACGTTGTCATGCCATTTAGGCTTAAAAATGCTGGTGCAACCTATCAGAGAGCAACAAATGCCATTTTTCATGATTTAATTGGCCATAACATGAAGGTGTACATTGACGATATAGTAGTAAAGCCAAAAACAGAGGAGTAACACTTGGAAGAGCTCAGGCAAGCCTTAACCAGAATGATGACCTATAAGTTGAAACTGAATCCTAAGAAATGTGCTTTTGGGGTAAGATCGGGCAACTTTTTGGGATTCCTTATTCATCAGAGAATGGTGAAGGTAGACAAAAACAAAGCTCGGGCCATAATGGAATCACCTTCTCCCACCAACAAAGTACAATGGCAAAGGCTACTGAGGAAGATCAATATCTTAAGAAGATTCATTGCTAACTTGGCAGGCAAGATTCAACCGTTGACTCATTTATTGAGACTGAAGAATCAAGAAGAGTATGAGTGGGGCCCACCACACCAAGAGGCTTTTGACAAAGTAAAGGCTTACTTGGCCTCTCTACCAATACTTATGCCACCTCAGAAGGGAAAACCTTTGAAGCTCTATATCTTTGCCTCTGAAAAGTCAATAGGAAGCCTGTTATCTTATAACAATGAAAAAGGGAAAGAGCAAGCAATATATTACCTCAGTAGAATCCTTACTGAGGTAGAAACCAGAATACACCCCAATCGAGAGGCCGTGTTTGGCTTTATATTTCACTGCCTGTAAGCTAAGGCATTACATGTTGCATTGCCACATCCATATTATTGCCAAGACTAATGTGATCAAGTCTATGTTGTCAAAACCAATGCTAACTGAAAGAATTGGAAAATGGATTCTAGCACTATCAGAGTTCGGTTTTCAATATGTGCCTCAAAGAGCAATAAATGGGCAAGCAATTACAGATTTCTTGACTGAGCACCAAGAATCACATAATGAACTTATCAAAATCCCACGAACTTTGGAGGTGGCCAACATTTAGATCCCACTAAGTGGTACTCTCTCGAGCAAGGAATAATGGATTCAGCAAGAGGTAAAGAGAATAACTAGCCTCTGGATCACTCCTTGGAGGTTGTATTTTGATGGATCTTGTACTCAATATGCTGCTAAGGCTGGAAGTGTCATTTTTTATCCCAAGGGTATTCAACATTATTATTCATTCCTTCTGGATTATCAAGATACCACCAACAATCGAGAAGAGTACGCAGCATTAATAATTAGCTTAGAAATCCTAATAGAGTTGGGGGCAACTGAAGTTGAGGTGTTTAGTGATTCAGAGTTAGTGATCAATCAACTAAATGGAGATTATAAGTGCAGACACATCACCATGGTAGGTTATTACTTGGGAATTACTCAGTTGTTAAGTTATTGGGGCACTGAAGTATCAGTCAATCATATTCCTAGATAATTGAATTCAATTACTAATGAAATGGCACAGTTGGCTTCTGGAGCACAGATCCAAGAAAGAATGTTCGAGGTTGATGCAGAGGTACAAAGGAGAAATCTCCCTTTTATCTTTGAAAGAGGGTTCAACCTAGATATAATGACCAAAGAACCTAAGATAAAATACTGGAGAACACCCTTCACCCAGTACTTGAAAGATCTTTCGTTCCCCACAAGTATGAAGAATAGGCGGCAAGCAACTAAGTATGTCATGTGGGATAGAATTCTGCTAAGGAAGACTCCAAATGGTCTTCTGTTGAAATGCTTGGGCTTGGAAGAATCAATGAGAGTGATGGCCAAAGTACACGAAAGTATGGCCGAAGTACACGAAGGGGAGCAAACCAAGCTGGAACCAAGATGAGGTGGTTATTGAGAATGTATGGCTACTTTTGGCCCGATATGGAGAAGAATTGTAAAGCCTATGCCATAGGTTGTGAAGAATGCCAAAGACATGAACCTCTTCAACATGTGCCATCAGTACCCTTGAATCCTGTAATGAAGCATTGGCCTTTCAGAGGATGGGCAATGGACTTTATCGGGCAAATTTACCCAACCTCCAGCAAGAGGCACACCTTCATAATTGTGGTAACAGACAACTTAACCAAGTGGGTAGAAGCCTCAACTATGAAGACTATCACTTCAACTGCTGTGAAGAAATTCATTGAAACCAAGATCTTACATAGATATGGGGTGCCCGAGATAATTGTTACAAACCGAGGGCCATTGTTTATCTCAAAGGAAGTGGAAGAATTTGCAAACAAATTCAAGATAAAGATGATCCAGTCTAGCCCCTACTACCCCCAATCAAATGGTCAAGCAGAAGCCAGCAATAAGATCTTGGTGAATATTATTAAGAAAATGGTAACAGATAGTCCAGAAAGGTGGCAAAGGAAATCAGGTGATACTTTGTAGGATTATAGAACCTTAAAGAAGGCAGGAATTGGAACTACCCTTTATGCCTTGACCTTCAGGCAAGATGATGTACTCCCTATGGAAATTAATGTAAGTTCTGTCAGGCTTCAGAACCAGTTTGGTTTACACAGTGAAGAATACATTCAAGCTATGTGTCAAGGGGTCGAAGATGTAGATATAGCCTGAATTGAAGACTTGAACAAAATCCAAGAAGGAAAAAGAGTTGTTGCCTAAGCTTATAACAAGAAAGTGAAGTTGAAAACCTTTAAGGAAAAAGAGTTGGTGTGGAAGGCAATTCTGCCCTTGGGAGCTTAAGTTAGAGGATTTGGGAAGTGGAGTCTTACTTGGGAATGACCTTTCAGCATTAACAGAGTATTAGAAAGAGGAGGATACTACTTCACAGATTTGGAAGAAAACTTGCAAAGGCATCCAGTTAATGCTAAGTTTTTGAAGAAATATCACCTAACTCCGTGTGATGTTAAAGACTGTTACCTTGATGAGACTTAAATGTTCAAAGAAGTAGGAAAGATCCTTGTTATAGTCAGAAATAGTTTAAGGATTGCAGGTATTTAGAATAAAACAAGTTAGAAGAGAAGAAGCAAGTCTTTTTTATTTCACAATGGAAAAAAGATACAAAAGGTCCTAGCTAAACAAGTTTACATCCCTAGCCAAAACAGCTGTTCTGGAGTAATAAGTCTGCATGATAGTAAAAATTCTACCAGGTTCTTGTAAAGTAATATTGTTATTGGCTAGTTGGGCTTCGGTATCATCAACTTCCAGATTGACCTTCTTTACTTCATCAATCTTCTGAGAGAGCTTGCTCGTGAGGGTCATCTATTCAGTCTTTAGTACAAAAGATGCTTCTCCAACTTGCTAATTTCAGAAGTCACTACCATGATATGATCCTCCATGGTTGAGCATTCTTCACCACTAGTTGCCGCAGAAAAGCTGAAGTCCGAGTGTGCTTCTCTTTGTAACACTTAACTCGGTTGGATGCCCTCTCTGCTCATTGGTGTTGATCCATCAAAGCCCTTAAGTTCTCGAAGAAGTTAAGGAATGACTCGTACTGAATCTTCGATATCTGTTGAGCCTTGAATAACTCAATCAAAGCTTTCTCAACTTCTTGGAGGGCCTTCAGACTAAAAGAGGCTGTGAAGTCCTCCTTCATCTATTCCTTAATGATTTGGCGCTGATCATGGAGGTTTTGAGGCTCCGATGGGCGCCTTTGGGACCTTGACTTGGTCCTAATCTGCCTGAACTTTCTGACAAGTTCGGGCAAGGAGGTCGTGGCTGGAATGGATGCGAGAGGTGGGCCCACCACTCCAGCTCCTCCGGAAGCAGTAGCAATAGAGGCAGCTTCAGCAGGCATAAAAGGAAGAAACTCAGAAGCAGAAATGGGGGCGGTAGCAGCAGTCTTCTTCGGCCGAGAGATAGGGATCCCCGTGACCCCAGAAGCATTGGAAGGCCTAGGAAGAACCACTTTACGCACTAAAGGTTGGGGAGGCTTGCTCGTACCATCACCAGAAGCCTATTAAACAAAGAAAAAGTGAGTTAGAAGGATGGTCTGCAATTGAAATTAAAGAAAACCAGAGAAGAAAAGTTGGTATGCCTGAGTCGAGCTTGAAGCTTTAGAAAGAGGTGGAAGTGGTGCTGTTGCCTTTGATGGTTGAGGAGGGTCAACCTTGCTTGCTGAAAGGGGAGGAGAGTTGCCCGAGCCCTCACCAGAGACCTATTACACCAAAATAAAAGATAAATGTTAGCAAGTCAATTCGTATAAGGAAATGACAAAGGTAAAACACTTATATACCTGTGAGGACCCTGAGATTTTTGGGAGAGCCTTCGTGGTTGCAGTTGCCTTAGGGGATGCGGTCGGGCTAGCCCGAGAAGAAGCTAGAGGCACCCTCGGGCTAGTTGCCTCTGAAACCACGGGGATCTCAAAGACTATGGGCTTCCCAAAGGTAGTTAGTGGCTGGGGAGTGGCTTCATACACTAGAAAAGACTGGCATAAGCAATACACAGGTTCTATGTTATTAAGGAAACTTGAAAGAAAGATGAAAGAAATAGATTGAGAAGAAAAGTGTTACTGGAGCACTGTCATCTTCTACGTAGTGCAACATCTCCCTAGTCCTTGGATTGAACTGAGAGGTGGGAGTCACCACCATTGGAGGAGGGAGAGTAGAAGAGGTAGCGATTAAACTTTGCTTGACTGAAGGGACATATGCTCCAGCCTTTGACTACAAGGAAAGGAAAATGACTATTAGTCTCGAAACCTGAGAATTCACAACTTAACCAAGAATGAGGAAGAATTATACCTTTGAAGGCTTGACCTGAGGAAGAGAAAGTTACGCTACTCGGGCTAGAGGAGATGAGGCTCGGGTTGGTGATCATTTTACCTCTATTGTCCTATTTCAAGAAGACAAATAAAGAGTCAGTGCAAGTATTAAAGGAAGTGAATTTCAAGAATGGCTAAGGGCTTAGAGAATGGGAATTATACCTTCAACTTCAACTCCTCGAGAATGGTATCAATGTTACATCCCTACCCAGACTCCACCACATCCCGGGCTCGACTCCGCCGTAGCACAATATTGTCCGCTTTGGGCCCTGACCACGCCCTCAAGATTTTGTTTCTGCGAACTCACACAGAGAACTTCCCAGTGGGTCACCCATCCTAGGATTGCTCTTGCACAAACTCACTTAACTTCGGAAGCTAGTGAGCTCCCAAAAGGCCTCATGCTAAACGAGGTGGGCATGTACATATAAGGCATAGAGGATCTACTCCTCTGGGCGACGTGAGATCTAACAATCCACCCCCCTTAAAGGCCTGATGTCCTCGTCAGCACAGTTCTAGCCAGGGATTGGCTCTGATACCAAATTGTTACATCCCAACCCTGGCTCTACCACATCCCGGGCTTGACTCCGCCGTAACATGAAATTGTCCACTTTGAGCCCCTAACCACGCCCTTACGGTTTTGTTTCTGGGAACTCACACGAGAACTTCCCAGTGGGTCACCCATCCTGGGATTACTCTCGCGCGAACTCGCTTAATTTCGGAGTTCCTACGAAATCTGAAGCCAATGAGCTTCCAAAAGGCCTCATGCTAAAGGACGTGTGCATGTACATATAAGGCATAGAAGATCCACTCCTCTGGGTGATGTGGGATCTAATAGAATCCGAAGCCTGTGAGCTCCCAAAAGGCCTCATGCTAAAGGAGGTGGGCATGTACATATACGGCACAGAGGATCCACTCCCCAGGGCGATGTGGGATCTAACAACCAAGGACTACCTTATCTTCTAGCTAGACTTCGGTGCCTGACTGCCCCTATTTAGGAGTGGGGGTAGGTCTCTTGATTGCTAAAGGCCTTAGTTACAAGGAAGAATGAGATGTTAGTCTGTGCCCCAAGATAAATTGAAACTACAACTAAGAAAAGAAAATTAAAGCTGAGATCACTTACTGGAGGATTTTTGTTTCTTTCTACCTACTTCAGTTGGAGGGGCAATGAAGGATTTGGAAGCCTTAAAAGTTTGAGCTCTGGTCTTCTTCCTCGTGGGAGTTGCCATCGGGCCAAGCAGAGGGAGGCGAGGCTGAGACCGCTCTTCGGGCTCGGACTCTGACGATTCTACCACAGTCGCCCTTGTCCATCGAGGTGCCCGAGTATCTACTTCGGGCCTAGCCTCGGCCTTTTAATCTCCAAAGAGCTCGGAGATATCCCAGTATCTCCGGCAGCCTGACTGGACCCTACTTCTTGTCTTGCAACCTCTTAGAAAAAGAATACATCTACAGCTTCCTCTTCTAGCCCAACGTTCACCTCCTCAATGTTGCATTGGGCTACAAAACCAGAATAAAAATTAATGAGTGATAAGATAGGAGGGCAGCACAAAGAGAAGTAAGACAAAAAAGATAAGACACTGAAATATACCTATAAGAAGAAGCTGGTTCTTCTGGTTAACCATTTCCTTCCAATTTTCAAGCTCATCCCTCTTGGGGTAGGATTTGAAGAAGAGTTGCCCAAAGAGACGATCGTGGGCCTTCAAGATAACTCCCTTATACTTCTTCGATCACTTAACCTCCCACCAAGTGGCAAATAGAGGAGTGCACTCAAAGTTGAGGGCCACAAGCTTGTGGGTGATTCGACTCATCACCTCCAGGCTGCGCCGAGCTGCTTGAAATATCACATCGACGGGGGATAGAAGACGAAAAGATGTCCCATAGTGCATAAAGTCAAAGAATGGCACTAAGATCGCCTGCTTGAAACTCAGCTGCTTATCATAAAAGTTTGGGTGGTAGACCTCTAGCCCACGTTCATAGCCCGTGCGGTCGCTCTAAACTCCCTATGCCAGATCTCTTTGTTGGATGCAATTCATAAATTTTTCCTTGCATTGGCTACTGGCATCCTCTCCAAATGCATCTTGGAAGATTTGGTCCGAGAATCATAGATATCTTCGCAGCACAGATGCGTCTCACTCTAAATCTGTCCTAGTCCGACAAACTATGAAGAAGTAGAGGCAGGCAAGTGTCGGGTGGTTGATGGGAGAAGCCTTGGCCAAAATGCGGGTTTGAGCCACTCTTTTGAGGAACTCTAGGTTGGTTGCCCGGAACTCAGGGAAGTACCATTGGAGCCACAACTAGACCATCCAGGTTGGCGCGTTGAGATTAGTCTCAAAGGGTTCACCTCTGGTTATTTCATACAGAAAATGGTAAAGGTGTGCAAAAAGGAAATGCCTTGTGGCCATATCATCAAATGAATGGATGGCTTCCACCAAAGGGATCCACTCCAGCTTCACTCATTTGGATTTGTTGGGAAACAAGTGCTTGTTGAGCCAGTACAAGAGGAAATACATGTGCTCTTGGTCCTTGTCCGCAATGGAGGAAGGTGGGCTGAAGGTTTTCTTCGCGAATGGAATGAAGCCCGTGAAGAACGTCCCGTAACTCTTAAAGGTGGAGGAAGTGTACTTTAGGTGAGTAATGGACTTTGAGACACCCGAGGATTCAGTGGTTGGGCAAGAAGATGAAGACCAGTCGTGGGTTAGGTCTACGTACCAGTCCGAGGGCCTTAGCCCGAAGACTTGAGCCATATCCAGGACAATAGGAGACATGGGACCTATTTTAAAATCGAATGTGTTGGTCCCATTGTTCCAAAACATAAGAGTTGTGGTCAGGAGCTCGGGCTTGGCTATTACCGTGACTTTAAAGAGCATGATGAGCTCATAAATGCCATTGTTCATCCATTTCTTCTTCCATATGGGCTCAAGCTCATTCACCCATTGCTCCCAGGCCTCATCCTTCATCAGGGGGAAGCCTCTTCGATGATTTGACCACTTAGAAGCTGAAATGCTAGCCTCGATGGAGTAGGGATTTGGGGTGAACCAGGCAGCAGAGGGCATGTTGCTCTCCACGGCATTTGGGACTCGGGCAGTCCAGGTTGGTCCCAAGGAATGCACTCCCTTGTTCTCAAAGAAAATCAAAAAGTTCAGGCCTGCCCTAAAGCGATGAAGGCCGTTGAGTCGACGGCGCATGGTGAAGATACCCTCACCAGACTCACATGCAGAATGAGTTTTGGGGGCCATGATTTGATTTCTGGGTAGGAATTGAGAGAAAATCGAGGTTCGAAAGCAAAGATGAACTGCGATTGCGAGAAAATTCTAGAAAATCTAGGAAGTTTGGAAACTCATAAAATATGATTGCTACAGGTATTTGGCCGAGAAGTTTAAATAAAGATTATATAATGGGTAGTTAGTTAACGTTAGAGATCGTGTGTTAGTGCAAAGGTTTAGTTAAAAAACGGCTGTTTAAAGTGGTACAAGTCCCAAGTCAAAAGCATGCAGTTAGTTTTAATCATCATTAAGGCCTCGGTTTGCAGACTTAACAATGATTTAAAGGGGGCACTGTTTGGGTTAATATTTGACAATGGGTTTTGCAAGTGACTAAGGCCCAAAGACATCAAAATGAGTGGAGACTTGCCCGAGGCCGAGTCAACAAGCTTGGAACAAATTGGCACCTCCTCAATTAAAATATAGGCCACATGCCTAGGAGTGAAGTGGCAAGTGATGGAGACCAACTCACGATCAGCCAAAAAAGCACTTTCTAGTGGCACTACAAGTAAAAAGATAATGACTAACTACCCCTGGAAGCTCTCGACCAAGAACAAAGCTAAAAGCAGTTGGGCCAAATCGTCTATAAAAGGGTAAACAAACACCAAAGACAAGGACACTCAATCAATCAAACTCAAAAACATACAAACTTTGCTCTCAAGCCAGTTCGTACCCAGAAAAGCTGAAACTCACCCAGATTCAGTTCTTTTAGCTATATTCCCTATATAAAGGCTATCTTTTGTCTGTTGTAAAAGCTCTGCTACCTTCACTTAGTATCGTAGTATCGATTCCCTCGTATAGAACTTAGTTATCTACCACCCTTTTTAGCATACAAACTTCTGTGAACTCAAAGAGAAGTGGCTGCAAGAAGTTCAACCTTGCCCGACAAGGTGAAATCTTGCCCGAGTCTCTTTTTATGTACTTGTGTTTGGTAAATCTATTGCTATATATGATTTTCATTGTATATTCAAGTCATTATCATCTGTTTTCCACCTAAGAAATCCCATTTACGTTCGAATCTGGTTAAGTTAAGAAACTTGCTTTCATTAACAACATACTGTATTCGAGGACATGGTTAAAAGGGTCCTGAACTCCCTTCGTCCTGAACATACAAGATTATGAACTAAAAGTCCTTGTTTACAAGGCAAGAAAAAGAACTTAATGCAGACTTAACCTATCTATGACGATCCCTTGATAACAAGAAGTTTAAGTGACTTGGGGTGCAAGTAATTGACTTAAATCACACATGCTCAACATCTGTTGTACTGAGATAACAGTGGCACGCCTAAATACTTGTTAGTTTTGATTGCGACCCTCAAGGCCTATACCAAAGGCCCTACAAAGGCACATTTCAAACTAACTTTGAGTTCTTCTTGTAGTACACCAAGTAGCAAGAACCCGACAACCAACCTCAACCCAAGTGCGAAACCTCCCATAAGAGTGGTACTAGGGCCGAATCCTTGCCCGAACAACATGATGTGATTGTTGATAGTTGAATATCATCTTTAATAATCTAGCATTACTCTTCTTAACCTACCTAATTATTTAAATAAAAGTATAAGCAAGCTCCCCTAGAAAATTTTGTGTAACCAAAATTTACCAGCCATTATTTTGCTCATACATACATGTACAATCATTTGTATCGTCTCTCTAATAGAAGTAGGATCCACTAACACATATTGATCTTATCTTTATTAGAAAGATGATACACATATAGTAGTAAAAATAGCAATTTTGATTTATTATAGATTTGTAATTAATAAGGATCTCCTCCTTGAATAGGAATTTTATGTACCTAGACATCCTTGTACTTGTATATATATATTTCGTCCTAGAAAGATGAAAAACATAACAATTAAAACCATAAACTCTCATATAGTTTTACTATCTTGGTATCAGCAGGTTTTTGCCTTACTCTTCCCAAAAAATAAAAAGTCCTAAACCCGAAAAATCTTTTCTTGCAATGTAACTTCCTTGGCTGCCAGGCCTTATAAACTTGTTGATTGTCTTGCATTTGGACAATCAATCCTACCAAAAACCTAAATTTACCCAATGCCACTTTATGTTTTTTGAAGCAGCATAAAAATGTTAATCATTGTCGTGCGGTTTGTTCCTGAAAATCAGCACTAAAAATCTTAAACCTAAGCCTACACCAATCCGCTGCAACCATGGGAGAGAATATAATATTGTCTCTTGTTGATAATCAGGATGATTCAGGAACTCGGAAAAGTCTTAATTGCGTCTAGAGATCGTGACTTTGGTTGGATTATTGATTCCGAGACTACTGACCACCTAATGTATGACAAGTCTCTCTTTCAATCCATGATTCCTCCTCTAAAAGAAGGTGTTGTCACTGCTAATGGCTATGTTATCTCAGTAATAGGGGCTGGTCTAATTGCATTTATCCCATCTTTAACCTTACACAATACCTTTCTTATTCCGACATTGTTAAATCATCTTTTATCAGTCGATCAAGTTACTGAACAACTGAATTGTATCTACTAATGTTTCCTTTTTTGCTTACTTCAGGGTATCCGGATGCGGGCTATAATTGGGTATGGTACTAAGAGAAGAAGTTTGTATTATATCGACGATGTGGCTCCCAACAGAGTGAATCAAGTACGTAGTGCAGTGGGAATGGTGACAAAAGTAAGAATATTTGGTTAAGACATCGTAGACTTGGGCATGCCTCATTTAGCTATTTACAAAAGTTGATTCCGTCATTATTTACTAGTATTTCATACTCTAAACTAAAGTGTCATGTATGTACTCTAACAAAGAGTTATCAAACCTTTTATCCATTAAGTTCCACTAAAAGAACTCCTTTTGAATTAGTGCATTGTGATGTGTGGGGTCCTTCCCCCGTTTCAACTCTAAATGAAATTTGAGGATCTTATTATCTGTGGATGACTATACTGGGATGACCTGGCTCTATACATTGAAACACAAGAGCTATGTTACTGTAATTGTCAAGAATTTTCACCATATCGTTTGGACTCAATTTTCGCTTCCAATTAAAGCGTTTCGCTTCGATAATAGGGGTAAGTATGTTAATGTTGAATTGTCTCAAATTTTCAACAAGGCATCCAGGAAACCATTTGTCCTCAATACCTCAATAGAAATGGGTGGTAGAACGGATAAATTGACATATTCTTGAGATGGGACATTTCTCATTGAAGTCGCTGCTCAGCAATCTTATTGGGCCGATGCAGTTACATATGTTGTTTACGCGATTAACAGAATGCTCTCCAAAATGCTTGATTTTCGCACTCCTCTAGATGTGTTAACAGATCATGTGTCCTTGCCATCTTCCCTCAATCTCACTTCTCATATTTTTGGGTGTGTAGCATATGTTCACCTTTACAAGAATCAGAGTACCAAGCTTAACCCTTGTGCAGCAAAATTGTTTTTTTGGGCTTTGCTCCACAACAGAAATGCTACCGGTGTTATCATTCTTCGTCCCACAGACTCTGTTTCACTATGGATGTTACATTCTCATAATCAGAAATTTTCTTCTCTTGATGAGCCTAATCATGTCCTTCAGAGGGAAACAACTTTTAAATGACCGATTTGGTACATGATGGCGGGGTTAAAAGGAATAATTATCGAATGGCAGCCGACTGCAGATCAGTGTGCAGCCACCGAACGACAGTTGTTTGACCATCAGGCAGCCACTCAACAGAAGCTGTGAAATCAGCAAGCAGCCACCGAATATCATACGTCCGACCAGTAGGCAGCTACCGAACAATAGCAAGCTACATATTAACAGCAGGCTACCAATCAGAAACAGTCACACGTTATGGGTCAGCAGCTTGACCAATTCCTTATATCTGTCGAACACTTATTGCCAGCTTCTAAGGCAACTTCCCCTTCTCACACACTTGTACCCGTTCACGGGTCCATGGATACTCCCGATGTAAGTTTTTCGAAACCTAGTAAAATTATCTAATTTTGATGTTGTTGAGCGTGTTTATCAATTACCTCTAAGACAAAATAGCTGGAAACCGCCGGTAAGATTCTCTCTAGAAGGGAAGGTCAAGGATGCCATTGCAAACTATGTACCCACCCACTTTCACCAAAAGTATCAATCCATGATGAATCAAATGGAAGGAATATTGTACACTACCAAAAGGGAAGACAACAGTATGCAAGTGGGTGTTTACTATTCAACACAAAGCAGATGGGACCATTGATAGATATAAAGCAAGGCTGGTTGTTAAAGGATATACACAGACCTATTGTTAGGATGCCACTTGTCATCATCTCAATATGCCAAATGTAAGGTTGAGATGCTATAGTAGTAGATAAGATGGTTGTAAGTTTGTTAGATGATAGCTTACAGAGGAAGCTAAGTAGTTTACATATAAGGAAGTCGGTTGTAATTGGGAAGGCAGTTATGGTAATAATCTCTGTGTAATACAAGGAAGTACTGTGCAATTGTGAAGAAGCAGAGCAAGGTTTTAACATTGGTATCAGCCAGTGTCGATCCCTCTCAATCCTTCATTGTTGTATGCCTCGTCGACCCCGGAACACCATGGAATCGCAAGTGTCGACTTTGAAAACCATGCTCGCCGATCTCAAATCTGAGTTCAAGAACAGCCAGGAGATGATCATGATGCAGCTGCAATCTTTGGCAGCCAAAGGCAGTTCTTGCGGTGGTGAATCGTCGGAGGCAACACCGCTGAATCCTCAGATGCAGAACGGAGTACACGGTGGTCACCACGATGTGGGTCTTCAGAATCGCTTGCCATTTCTGAAAATGGACTTTCCAAGGTTCATGGAAGGTGACGATCCTCTGGGTTGGGTCTATAAAGTCAACCATTATTTTGATTTCTTCCACATCGAAGATGCCAAGAAGGTGAAATTGGCTTCATTCCACATGGAAGGGGAAGCTCTTCAATGGTTCCAGTGGGCCAATTGTCTTACCAACTATCCTAATTGGGAGGATTTCACCAAGGTTTTTTGTCAAGAATTTAGACCTTCTGAATTCGAGGACTCGGCTGAAAGTTTTGTCAAGTTAAGGCAAACTGGGACACTCCGAGACTACTTGTTGGAATTTCGACATCTATCGAATCGTACCAAATATAGCAGCCCTGCTTTGTTGAAATCTTGTTTCATTAGGGGTATTAGACCGGAATTGCGACATGATGTGAAGCTCCTCAAACCTAAGGATGTGCTGGAAGCTGCTGCATTCGTTTAGCAGATCGATGCTAAACTTACAGATCTCAAGGTGAAAACTTTCTATAAATCACCTGCAATTCAACCAAATTTTAGATCACCAGTTTTGCAGAATGTTACTAACCAACCATTGGCTGATATTCATCCAAAAACTCCTAATGTATGACGATTGACCCTAGAAGAACTGGATTATTGTCGAAAGAATGGATTGTGTTTTCACTGTAAGGAGAAATATGTGAGGGGCCATACTTGTGAAAAAAAACAGTTGCTTCTTCTTGATGTTCAAGACTGTGAGATGGGTGATGAGTGTTCTGAGGAAGTAGAGAATGAGGAACTAGAGATCACTG
The DNA here is from genome assembly GCA_024362995.1 of Heteromeles arbutifolia. Classification (NCBI taxonomy): domain Eukaryota; kingdom Viridiplantae; phylum Streptophyta; class Magnoliopsida; order Rosales; family Rosaceae; genus Heteromeles; species Heteromeles arbutifolia. Next base: position 26,183,081 of record JANCRC010000012.1, read on the forward strand.
CTTGTGCTCTTTTTGGCACCCCAACTCCACCTACAATTAATACTATGAGGGTCAATGGATTTGTTAAAAACTATCCAGTCTCTATACTCATTGAGTCTGGCAGTTCTCATAACTTTGTTGATTTGGGATTAGTTAAAAGACTCAAAGGGCATCTTGATACTGCACATCTTTTCAATGTTAAAATTGCAGATGGGGGACGAGTTGCTACAAAAGGAACGTTAGCTCAAACTACAGTGAAAATTCAGGATTTCAGTTGTATAACTGATCTCTATGCCATTCCTTTAGGTGGTTGTGAAATTGTATTGGGGGTACAGTGGCTTCGAACCCTTGGCCCCATTCTCTAGGACTTTGATAAACTTTACATGAAATTCTCAAAAGGGTCTCATACATACTGTATTACGAGTCCAAGATCCTCCTTACATCAGCTTGAAGACATTTCAGCATTGCAGATGTAGAAACTTTTGCAGCAGGAAAACAGAATAGGAGAAGTTCTTTATCAAATGGGGCCTACTACTATGCAATGTTATTCTCCGGAGCAAACTTTGGGGGATCCAAGTTCTCAACATCTCACTGAGCTGCAACAACAAGACTTAAAGTCCATTTTGGGGGAATATGAGGTATTGTTTACAACCCCTAATACCTTACCTCCTAATAGGTTGCATGATCATAGAATTCCTTTGATAGCAGGAAGTAAACCTCCAAACAGTAGGCCTTATAGTTATGGTCCAGTGCAAAAATCCGAAATTGAAAAATGTGTTCATGAGTTGTTACAAGCTGGTTTCATTAGGGAAAGTAATAACCCTTATTCATCTCCAGTAATTTTAGTGAGGAAGAAAGAAGGGACATGGAGAATGTGTATGGATTATAGGGGTCTAAATGGCATCACAATCAAAGACAAATTTCTAATTCCTTTGATTGATGAACTTCTGGATGAACTGTTTGGTGCTCAATTCTTTTCTAAACTGGATTTAAGAGCTGGTTATCATCAAATTAGGATGCATCCTAATGATATAGAGAATGCGGCTTTTAGAACACATGATGGCCATTATGAATTTTTGGTCATGCCATTTGGTTTAACCAATGCTCCTGCCACATTTCAGTGTTTGATGAATGAAATTTTCAGACCATTTTTGAGAAAATTCATCTTGGTGTTTTTTGATGACATTTTGGTATATAGTGCTACTTGGGAATTGCATATGCAACACTTGAGGGTAGTATTTGATCTGTTGAAAGCTCACAATTTGTTTGTTAAGAAATCAAAATGTGCCTTTGGGAGGGATAAGGTTGAATATTTGGGACATATTGTGTCCAAAGAGGGGGTAGCTGCTGACCCTACCAAGTTGGATTCAATTGCTAACTGGTCTATCCCTACTTCTGTCAAATCACTAAGGGGTTTTTTGGGTCTAACCGGGTACTACAGAAAATTTATTCCCCATTTTGGCAAACTTATAGGTCCCTTGACTGCCTTAACCAAGGAGGACAGTTTTATTTGGTCTGAGGAAGCTACACAGGCCTTTAACACTCTTAAAGCAGCCATGCTTTCCCCTCAAGTTCTAACTCTACCCAATTTTAGTAAGCCCTTCATTATTGAGAGTGATGCCTCTGGACATGGCATTGGAGCAATATTACAACAAGATGGCATATGAACTGGAAATGTTGGCAATCATTCATGCCATTCACAAATGGCAGTCTTATCTGGTGGGGAACCATTTTATAATTCTCACAAATCATCATAGCTTGAAATATTTCTTACAAGGAAAAGCTCACACACCTTTTCAGCAAAAATAGGTGTCTAATATGAAATTCAATATAAGCAAGGCTGTGACAACCAAGCTGCTGATGCATTATCACGTAGTCCCTTAACTACTGATCTAACTACTGAGTCCCAGCCTGATTCCATTGTCTGTGCAGCTATTTCCTACCCTTATTCAACATGGATTGATGACCTTAGGAGACATGTTGAAAAAGACACTTGGGTGATTGAAAAAACATAGAAAGTTCTCAGTGATACCTCAGATGGGGCACCACTTGGCAATCTCAGGTTTCAAGTGGATAATGGGTTTCTTAAGTACAAGGGTCGGATTGTACTCAGCCCTTTTAGTTCGTGGAAATCAAAATTTTTTGAAGAACATCATGCAACACCAACGGCAGGCCATGAGGATTTCCTTAAAACCTATAAAAGAATCTCACGATCATTATATTGAGAAGGAATGAAGAAATACATCAGAGAGTTAGTAGCATCTTGTAGTGTTTGCCAACAACACAAGTATGAAACCTTATCTCTGGCTGGTTTCCTTCAGCCATTACCTATTCCATCCAGAGTATGGTCTGATATCTCCATGGATTTCATTGTGGGGCTTCCTTCTTGCAAAAGGAAAACAGTGATCTGGGTTGTAGTAGATCGATTATCCAAGTATGCTCATTTCCTAGCTCTATCTCATCCTTTCACAGCATCCATGATTGCAACTTTTCACTGATAACATTTTTAAGTTGCATGGTATGCCCAGTTCTATCATCAGCGATAGAGATCCCATTTTTATGAGTAAATTATGGAAAGAGTTTTTTGCACTACAAGGGTTAGCACTTTGCTTTAGCTCAGGGTATCACCCTCAAACAGATGGCCAAACAGAGGTGTTGAACAGGTGTCTTGAAACATATCTCAGGTGTTTTTGCAGTTTGCAGCCTAAAAAATGGCTACATTGGTTGTCTTGGGCAGAATGGAGTTACAACACTAGTTATCACACTGCCACCAAATTAACACCTTATGAGATAGTGTATGGTCAGGCTTCTCCAATGGTTCCTTCTTATGAAAATGGCACTACAAAGGTAGCATCAGTGGATCAATGCTTATAGGAAAGGAACAGGATGTTGTCTATTCTCAAAGCTAATTTGGAAGCAGCTCAGTGTAGAATGAACGTCCAGTTTGACAAGAAACGAACTGAAAGGCACTTTGAGGTTGGTGATTTCGTATATTTGAGGTTGGTGCCTTATCAGTACATGTCCTTAGCTTCTCACTCTTTTAGCAAATTACAACCTCGTTTTTATGGACCCTTTGAAGTGATCGCTAAAGTGGGAACTATGGCTTATAAATTGAAGCTTCCTGACAGTTCCAAAATGCATCCAGTTTTCCATGTTTCTTGTCTCAAAAAGCATTTGGGTTCTCAACATAGCTCTACTATGCCACTTCCAGTCATTACTGAGAAAGGAATATTACAGGACATTCCAATTGCCATTCTAGACAGAAGGTTGGTGAAGAAAGGGAATGTTCCAATTACAGAAGTCTTAGGGCTGGTTTGGTATTGCTGTGCTTTGAAAAAAAGCTGCTTCTGCTGTGCTGTGAGAATAAGCAGCTGTGAAATAAAGCAGCAGAGTGTTTGGTAAACTTTTTTGTAAAAGTGCTTTTGAAAAAAAAAAAGTAGTATTATAGTGTTTGGTGAACTTTTATGTAAAACAGATGTGAAAAAAAGCTGGTTTTTCAAAGCTGGGTTTTGCAGCTTCTTGTTTTTGGCTTTTTTTCACAGCACCCAAAACTGTGAAAAAAAGCTGAAGTTGAATGTTTACCAAACACCAAAAACTGTCACAGCTTTTTTTCATAGCAGCTTTTTTTAAAATCACCTCAACCCCAAACTGGGGCTTAGTCCAATGGCAGAATCATACTCCAGAAGACGCTACCTGGGAGCCATATCCTGACTTGAAATCGAAGTTTCCAGAAGTTGCTAATCTCTAAGTCCTATTCGATGTACTGTTTTGGATTCACATTTTACTGTTTTTCTTCCGTAATAAGTCAATTTTCAAGGGAGGGTATTGTTAGGATGCCACTTGTCATCATCTCAGTATGCCAAATGTAAGGTTGAGATGCTATAGTAGTAGATAAGATGGTTGTAAGTTTGTTAGATGATAGCTTACAGAGGAAGCTAAGTAGTTTACATATAAGGAAGTCGGTTGTAATTGGGAGGGCAGTTATGGTAATAATCTCTGTGTAATACAAGGAAGTACTGTGCAATTGTGAAGAAGCAGAGCAAGGTTTTAACACCTATGATATAATTACTAGGAAACGCTTGCACCGATTGCAAAAATGAATACCATCCTAGTATTGTTATCTTTGGTAGCTACTTTCGATTGGTCATTGAAGCAATTTAATGTTAAAAATGCTTTTTTGCAAGGAGATTCAGAGGAGGAAGTGTACATGGGCATTCTGCCTACTTCGTAAAGCAGTCACCAAGAGCTTGGTGAAGAAGAAGAAGATGGTCGTTGAAGCAATTTAAAGTTAAAAATGTTTTTTTTGCATAGAGATTCAGAGAAGGAAGTGTACATGGGCATTCTGCCTACTTCGTAAAGCATTTTATGGTCTAAAGCAGTCACCAAGAGCTTGGTGAAGAACCATAAAGTTTGCAGCATTTGCAAAAAAACCATGGGATGAAGGACAGGGTTAGAATACATGTCCATAAAGCCAGCATTTGCAAACAAACCATGAGATGAAGGAAAGGGTTAGAAAAGAAGGATAACTATGATATCATTACAACAATTTGGACAATAACATTTTACATTGGTATTGAATTTAAAGCTTTATTTGCATTACATTATTATCTGACTTTTGTATCAATATTTTGTTCATATATCCCTTCAACTGAACAAAAGACTGCAACAGTGTTCCAGAATTTCCCTCAGCTTAGTTTTTGGAAATTCCAAGTATACTTCCTGAACATAGTCTACAATTGGCTCAAAAACTCGACTCCTCAGTTGATGGTCGCCTCAAATAATATCGTAAGCTGTTAGCAAGAACCTAAAAAATTTGCAAGTTTTACGGTCAGCAATATCAGATGTCATCTTTTAGTTTATAACAGAATCAACCATAATAATGGCAACGGTTTTGCAACAGAAGTCTATTTCGGAAGTAATCAGATTGTAAAGTTGGTGAACGATGCAACTTTCTCTTAGAAAACAAGAAAACAGTTAGCTTTCACCACACCGACCGCCATAATATATTAAATCCTAGCTTTACCTGCTGAAGAGGCTTGATGAGCGGTTTACCTCTGTAGCTAACATGAAATTTTGCCTTCGCCAACAACCCCTAATTCCCGAGACAAGAGTCAGCAATGAACTTGGTTACCGAAAAGTAAAAACAAAATAACTAGAGATGAGCTCCATACAAACGGATACTAGAGATCAGAAATAAAATTAGAAAAGGATATATTGAAGGTGCAACTGTAGGTGAGAAAAGAGCACACCTCTGTTTCGAATTCTCCCGATTCAACAGCAACATCAATGTCAGTTATAATCTTTACAAGATCCAACAGTAATCCTGGGCGATCTGCTGACTCCACATAAAGCAAACTGCAGAAACCCAATATTAGCTGAACACATTCATTCGAAACGTGATGTCAGTGTGTCACTCATGCATAACCATTGAAGACTACTGTGTGCCTGTTGCCACAACAATTGTTGACATATGGGAATTGACTGTTGGGTTCTTAAAGCCCATCCTATCAAACGCACATTACCTTCGGGTGGGGCCATCATCGTTGACGCTTATGTGGGTTGCTATGTCCACATCAACCTGATGAATTAAACACAGGTTTGAATCAAGAAAACATTGTGGAATGTAATGCTCTTTTCCAGAAAATGGCTAGGGATGCCATCAAGAAAAAATGACTAGTTATGGATCAAACAGCTTGGCGTAAAGGTAAACAAGACTCGTTGGAAGTTAAGATGGTACCACATTAGCCGATTGTCAAGTCAAATCATTAATTACCTTACGAGTGAACAATATCAAAAGGTGATAGGCAAAAGAAATTATTCTCAAAAATTGATAATACTCATTATTCATGAAGGAGAGAAACGATTCTCTAGAATGACTACAATTGAAAGAAAAAAAATGCTTATGGAGTGAACTTCAAGTGAGAATTTCCTCAAAAACAAGAAACACGTGAATTATGTGAGTGCTAGAACGTGAAAACGGGAAACTTGAACTAACCAACCTTTGCAAAAACAGTTGTCCCACCACAGAAAATTCAAGCAGACTATTATTCGAAAATTAAATAATTTCAAGAACCTGTTCTGGTGGAGGCACAATTCCAAACGCTGCTCCCATCGCTAACTGGGAACTTGATTCCTAACGACAAAATTGATTCACTAATAAAGCGTACAAAATGTAGAAATCCTGAAGATAATCCACCAGTTACTATCGCAAGAACAAATGGAAATGTTTAAGAAAGATTACCGGATGATATTCTATCAGATTATTTATAATTGTCAATCGAATAGCCTCAAGTAGTTCTGGATCTTCTACTTTCCTACCAGTATCACTGCAAACAAACCTCACCATCAAATAAGAAAATGGGTATGCAACAGCTATTGGAAGGACTGATCTGTTAATCCACCAAAATAGAAGGTTGATGATTTACTGGAAGCTAGATTTTTACTGCCACTTAAGGAAAACTGTTTTTTCTTCAGCACATATATCTAATGAGAAACCAATTATACCACTAGTCTAGGAGTTAAAGCCGGACGAAGAAGTAGAAGAAGCAGAAAAGAGATCATTGCAATCAATTGCAAATTGATAAATAATAACAACGTCATAGCAACAAGCCAAAACTATACTCAATGCAAGGGCACGAGGCTTGTGAATTATACTCACGCTCTAGTGATAGCAAACTTGTTATGCTTCCCAGAAGAATCCAAATAGACATTGGCCTTGGCAACATTCAACCCGAGGTTTCTAAGCGCGCTCATCTGGTGATTCAATTAATGATAATTAATCTATGCTATCATGTATGTTCAGACGTAAAGATGAAGATGGATCATTCAAACAAATATATGAAAATCTATACAGGAGAACATAATAGATAACAATATTGTTGGAAGTCGTAAGTAATGCTCCATACAGTATCGAGAAGAGCTCCAAGCCGGTCTCCAAAGGTTATCTCCACCACCGTTGCATCTGGATCAGAATCTTGGTCAATAATAACCTTAGGAATCGGAACGGTGTCAGATTCACTTGGACTTCCATCAGATTTATCATCCTATTTCCAACATAAAAAACCCAGTACAAATATGAAGTATTCAGCAAGTTGATATTCCGTAATTACCAATTACAAAACAAATTTTTAGAATACCTCCACAGCTGTAGCAGAAGATGCTCGCGGAGTAATTGAGGTTGATGAAGATAATGATCTGTCATAGATTGCACATACACTTTATAGACAAAGAATAGCAACTATGCAAGACCACCACTTTCATGCTTGCATATCTCAAGAATAATAAGGGTGTTTAACACAGTACGACTAAAAATCTATCAGCTCGCTTGGGAACGTTGAGTTCAAGCCACAATCGAGGACTTGGACTCAAAGGTTCAAGAGCTGTTAGATAAACAGAGGTCCGATATCTGATAATTCCAACCTCAAGTGCAAAAGACATGATAATTCAGCTACATATTGAAAAATCACTTATCAAAACTTGTTAATTGAACAAATCAGCCACAATAAACTGAGATGCAAAACAGACTTCATTCATACAAAAACGCAAACTATTTTTATAATTTTAATCTGCAGGATTTATTTATTTATTTAGAATACACAACATGATTAATCCATTCAATTAAGACTTCATTTTTGCACCAAAATAAAGGGAAAAAATAGCAGAGAAGCATCAAATGAATACTTAGAACATAAACCAGAATCTCAGATATTAATACATCAATGAGCAATATAATTCAGACCTCATAGTACTAGAAAATGCAAATGAGATTAAGAACCAAACAAAAATAGAAAACAAAAGATTTCTACAGCCAAAATAGGATAAGAAATATAACAGAGGACCCACTTCATCACTTTTTGAACCAAAAAGAAAAAACCAATTTCTGAAAACAATCTAAGAAAGTAAAACAAACCCATTAAAGAACATAAAAAAACCAACAAAAATTCAATATAACAGTGAGCAAAAAAAGAAGCATTACCTTCCCTTGTGCACAATGCAGAAGCTTTTAGGAGCAAACCCAAAGGAGGCTTCTGCCATAGCCCCAGCTGGTGCTGGAATTGCAAGGGATTTTTTCAAACTGGAGTTACTGTTAAAGTTTACCCCAACACTGCAAGAAGACATAGCCACTGCCATTTTTAACTTCAAAATTTTACAGCCCAGAGAGAGAGGTTGAGCAAACGGAGAGAGAAGAAGGGACTAGAAGGATGAACACAAATCAGAAAAAGATGGTAAATTTGAAGAAGAAATGGGAATGTGAGAATTGGGTTCGGACGAGAAGGACATGAAGTGTGTTGAAGGAAGCAACAGGGGACCAACTAGATACATCGAATTATGCGCCATTCGATACAGGGGATGAGAGAGAGAGGGAGGTAACTTTTATGTGACTGAGGTGATTTTATAGGTTGTTCCGAAATATGGGATCCACAAGTCTTTTTATTTATTTATTTATTTTTCTAACAAAGATATTATTTATACTAAGAAAATAGAAGTGGACTTAACTTCATAATGTGTTAGCAATAATGTGGTTCAAATTCGCCTTTGTCCAAAATTGGACCTCAGATCTCTCATTTACAAGCGAATAAGAATATCACTAAAACGTAGTACGAAGTAATACAAGCTTTTAAATATTTGTTCAAATATAAAAGTTTTTTAGTCAAAATGGTTATCGACATTATAATAAATCTTTATTTTGGTACTTGAGATTTAAAATCAATAGAATAAGTCTTTGAGATTGTTCACCGTCAATTATTTGTGTTCTTTTGTAAAATATTTCCGTTAGATTGACAATGAACAATCTTACAGACCACTTCTAACGAATTTAGCTTTAAGAATCAAAATAAAGAGTTATATCTCAAAAAATCACGTTAGATAAAACGCCAATATAAATATCATATATTTCGAAGTACTAAAAACATTTCCAAGTAACTTGCCTTGTGCTCTTCTCTTTCATTTTCCTTTCTTCAATTTAAAAGTTAAAAAAAAAAAGTAAAAAAATTGTTGAATGCAAATTCAATGCTAAATTAAGCTGCTCATTATAGAATTTAACTGAACTCATCCTCTCTCTAGTGTAAAAATATTCATATATTAAAAAAAAGTTTAAAAAAAAGGAACAAAATTCAAATTATCTTGCCATGCCTACGTCCATTCATTATTTGGCAAGTGAAATCCAATCCAAGTGCATTAGCTGGTAGGTATCAAAAACAGCGACGCGTTTGGTCTACAATTAACAGTTCAAGATTGTGTTTCCTCTCTCTCTCTCTCTCTCTCTGCCCATTCCTCTCTCGCTCCCTCGCTTTAGATCCATGGACGTATTTCGTTGTTAAGGCACGTGCTCCCTTTTTTGTTTTGTTATGAGTGTATTTTTACTTACCGTCTTATTTATTATTATTAAATAAATTTAAAGTTTAAGATGTGTGTATATCTATTATACAGATTTTAAAAGTTAAACTCATTCAACAAAGATAAATAAAGTGTTGAGCTTCACAATCACTTATTAAGAGTTGTGAGCAAAATTATCCCTCTTTTTTAATGTTTATGTTTTAACATAATTCATAAAGCATGTGCTTCGATATAATTTTTTAGATTTTTCTTATCACAAATGATTGTATGTGTGTACTGGCGGTGGATTGTTCTAATAGTTATGGTTATTCTCCTCTGTTGAAAATAGTTTTCCATATCTGTCGTATGACAAACTAATATACAATCAGTGTAATAATATATGAGAGTTTCCACACTTAAGATGACAACCTTTGTGAAAAATTACATACAACTAGCAATAATTGATTAAGTTAAGAGAATATCGATGATGTTGGTGGAGAACCATTATCACACCCCGATGCCAACATACGTCCAAGATCGACACATAACGTCATCACATTCATGTTTATCTATCATGTCCTGCCTCCGAGACAAGACCAAAACACAATCAATGATTTAACCACGCAATCATTTTCTTATATTTCATGGCTGCATCTAACCTTGCGTTAGACTACCTACGTACCCTAAGAAGGGATCAAGCCATTCGTAGTTCACATTTCACTGCACTTCGACGTTTATCACAGTACGTTCTAACAAAAAGGCATAGCATTCCTCCATCAACTATTGGAACTTGACAAGCATGAATTACTAGATTCAAGACTACATAACAACCCACATGACATTCAAGATTTCCATTTCATCAATCATATAAATCACTATGTTTTCAACATGATGCCTCAATCCATAGCATGTAACATATCAAAGAATCAACGAAGCACAATATTATTCTCAAGCCACATTGATCAACTAATCTAATCATAATAATAACAATCATATCCAACGTCATTCCACAATCACATCAATTAATCAATTCCACAAATCAAAGGTGCACGATATTAACATTTAACTACGTTAATCAATCAATAAGATAATAACATATCATTTCACGAATTTAATTAAAGAACTCTACATAATTCCCTACTTGGATTATGAGTAATAACATGGTAAATCTAATTTATATTCACAAGGTTTATTGTGGGTAATTCTCATTCACTCGAATCTAGGTTTCCAGACTAACCTTATGGAAATGAGCAAGAGCAAGGATTATGGACCACTTAACGGAATCCAACTAAAATATGGCACCTACCAAAATGTACCAAGTACAACTAATCCTCATCACCCCTAGAATTCGTATAGTCCCCCATTGCAAATATACCAAGCAGAACCATAGGCATAATCTACACGTGCAGGCAATGATCACCCATCCCAGATGTACCAAACATGATCACCCCTGAAATACGTATGGTCCCTCATCGCGGATATACCAAGAAGGACCACATCCTAACTCTAGGTAGTGATCACCCATCGCGGATATACTAAACATGATCACTTTTAGAATGCGTATGGTCCCCCACATTGGGGATAAACCAAGTAGAACCATAGGCATAGTCTAATAACGTAGGCAATGATCACCCATCACAGATATACCAAGCACGATCACCCCTAACAGTCCCCCATCGCGGATATACCAAGCAAAACTGTATCCTATAGCTCTAGGTAGTGATCACCTATCACATATCTACCAAGCATGATTACTACGAGAATGTGTATGGTCCCCCATTGCGGATAAACCAAGCAGAACCATAGGCATAGTCTAATCGAGCAGGCGGTGATCACCCATCGCGATATACTAAGCATGATCAATCCTGAAATACGTATAGTCTCCTATCGCAGATATACTAAGCAGGACCATCCATGTACCACTGCTACATGGTGCAATAAGTTCAACACACAACCTACCCCTACCTCAACCTCTACGATTACAACATAGGCACCTACATTATCAACTTCTCATGGCCACTAACTAACATGTCACACAAGCATAAAAGTTCTACAAAATACTTCTAATAGGATTATAGGCTCACATTGTCATAACAGTTATCATACATATCATTCATATTATCAAGAAGATAAATATATATATATATATATATATATATATATATATCTCACAATAAGGCATCCTATACATGTAAACCGAGGTATATAATATCTGGGATAACTCACTAACCAATATAGGCCCACTAAGCCCTACATAGTCTCTAGTAGTACTAATTTTAGTATTTAAGAACGAATAAGAACATATTGATCAAAATCAACCCTAGGAAATCAATCCAGAAGATCCACCCACCGGATTTCCAATCCGTAAGTTGCTAAGATCCTCAAATAATACGTACAAATCCTTACTAAAATTTGGTGACGATCTAACGGTCGGTTCATCGTTTACTACAAAGGTCAAGGGGTAGCAATCTATGAAACTAGGCTAAAACAACAAATCACATCAAACAATTGTCAAAATTGGATTTAGAATATCAAATTTAGCCAAGCCCCGCCGCGTGCGATGGTTTTCGGTGAACGGAAACCTAATTTTCTGACTAACTCCAAAAATTACCAAATTTTGCAGAATTGTAGAACACAACAAGGGGAACAACTTTCATACATTGGCCGAAGTCCAATTCGACCGAAAAACACCTGAAAACGCCTCGAAAAGGTCGGGTGGCCAGAAATTATCGAGCATCGCCGCTTCACTGTCGAAGGTTCGATGATAGTGACTGTTGTCGGGTTTTACTCCTGCAAGGGAGGGCTCCCAACCCCAGGTGGTGGGCCACCGTGATTGATGCAGGAAATGGAGATAATTACTCTAGGGTTTCCAGCGACCCGCGAGTTCCTCATGCTATGTTCGTCAAATGTAGTAATCCACAGGTGAAATTGAGGTAAGGGCTCAACTGGGTTCAAAGCAAGGAACATTATAGCACCAGTCCCATCGTCAACGGTGGCCGGAATAGGGAGGGAGATACGATCGGATCGGGTTGGTGGGTCGAATAAAGGTCCAGGTTTGGCTGGTTCCTCCCCCTCTCTCATTTCCCTCCTTTCTTTTATTCCTGATTCACCCCTCCTTCCTTCCTTTCTCTCTTTTTCTCCATCTCTCCCACTACCATCTGGCAGCATCCAGTCTTTTTTTTTTTCAACTAAAACGCCTATAATTTCTTCGTTTCAACTCCGATTTGCAAACGATTTTCACTTACGCGCTCGTAAGATCGAGCTTAATTCGAAAACATTAAGAGTGACCCCGAAGGTCTACAAATTTTAAATAATTATTTCCAAAAAATCAAACTTTGTAACTAAGTAATTAAAATCCAAAATTAATTTAAATTCGCGAAAATACTATAAAATCTTGCGCGCGAATACAAAATACGTAAATTACAATAGTGAAATCCAGGAACAGGATTTCACAACCATATTAGTCAACCCACTGCATGTTGAGTTCAAATTATCCCTCTCTTAATATAAAATATTGTTTGTAATAAAAAATTATTGTATATGTTTCGTATAAATATCTAGAGAGCTTTAAGTTTCACTTCATACCAAACTTTTTTTCGTTATAGTGATATTACTCTCCAAATGTAATGAGAGGTCTTAACACCAAATTATTGATAGCACATTATGAGAAGTTTTTTTTTCTTTTTTTCTTTTTTTGTTAGAAAAAAGTAATATTCACTTATTTTAATTCCACTAAGTGATCATGTGACAAAGAAGGACGGAAAATTCAAAATTTTAACAACTGGGAGATTTGGCTATTTATTAAAATGCTTATTTTTTGCTACACCTCACGTAACTTGATTTTGATCTCACTTTACTCCCTGTAACTCAAAAGTTACAATTTTACTCCCTGAGACTCAAAATTCACTCCACTTTACCATATTACTATTTCTTGTGTCAAATAATTGTTAAAGTTGCTGACATGGATGAGTAAAATTGTAATTTATAGGCTTTTTTTAGTTAAATCCCTTGAAACTCGATTTTAATGTTGCTACACCTCCAAGAAGAAGTCCTTACTTAAAGAATTGCGCTACCATTCAACTGCCCACAGAAACCTTATGCCTGCATTTATTTTTGCTAAGGAAAAAAGGATTCCAAAAAATCTAAAGCGAAGAACAAGCAAAACAATTCAATCAACATAAAGTAGAGCTACATCAAGTTTTCATTCTCAATTCTACGAGAATTTTATGAAAGCCTTTCATTTGCTTCTCTTCGATGGAAGTTTTATTTTCTCATAATGTATCCTAATCTTTTGCCTAATTCTTCTTCTGATGATCGATTCAACCTCTGATACAAAAAATATACCTTGATTATATTTCATCTCTTCAACAAATTTAGTAATGAGCATAATGGCCCTATTGTTCCAATGGAGAGAAGAACATATGATTAGCTTTTTAGGAAATTTCCAAACGAACAATTTCTTATTACTGTGTTCAACTCTATGTATTCCTCTATCCGTAAAGAATATTGAATGTACATAAATGGTTGTAATAGAGTTTTTGTTATTCGTATAAATAGCTTGGTCTCGAGCCAAAGACATCTCATGAAGAATTAAGGGTTCGGCCGTGTCAATTCCCTGATTTGAATTGTTCTTTCTTTTGATAGCAAGAGAGGTTGGTTCACTCGCAAATTCATGGTAACCTTGTGTGTGCCTCTTCCCAAGGTTGAGCTGTTGTGTGCCGCTTGTTGGAAAAATCTCCATTTCATTAAGCTAAATCAAGCCTACTTGCTAAGCGAACTTTACCTCCTTAAACTCAAAAGTCATCACTTTACTCCGTAAAATTTAATATTTTCTCCACTTTAACTTCTGGACTCTCTATCTTTTCCCTAGAACTCAAAAGTCACCCATGGAACATATGTGGGACCCACCACCTAATAATGTTATGCCACATGTGCCAATGAATTTGATTATAAATCTCCATTATGCATCAACATTCAACAATCATAAAATATTAAGTTTCAAAGGAGAAACTTAGGATTAGATTTTTTTTGGGTTGTTGTGCTTGAGCTGCAGAGATCTGGGAAAAAAATAAAAATGAAATTGATCAGCCTAGTGTACCCAAATGAAACCCACATAATGGAATTTGTTCCAATTCCACGATAGCAAATCAATCTTAGAGAGAGAGAGAGAGAGAGATAGTAGGTCGATACTGAGGAAGAGATGAGGGAATTCTCACTGGCAAGATTGGGTCTGTAGTGGCAGGATAAACGACGCTATGAAGCCTTTCAAATTCCATATACATCATTTGCAGGAGTACAACGAATTATATTTTTGACATGCGTTTGCATATGAATTTTCTCGATTAAAAGGAATTAATAATCTTGCACAAAAGTTGGTGGAGACGAAGAAAGATAGACAATATCCCTCGTTGAACTCGCTTGTCAAATTAGCATTGATTTTACCTCTTGCGACAACTTCAGTTGAAAAAGGATTTTTGGTGTTGAATATTGTAAAGAAATCACATCATAATAGGATGGGAGATCAATGGTTGAATATTAGCTTGGTTGTACACATTGAGAAATATGTACTTAATTCTACTAAGAAAATGTTATAATACGACGTTTTCAAAATATGAGAATATGTCATGAACAATTATAAATGAAAGTATGATCGATTTGTGAAAGCTATTTTGTGACCCTATCATTGTACATTTCCGATCCCTCCTGAGTAAAATGACGATTTTTGAGTTTCAGTGGGTGAAGTAGGATCAAAATTGAGTTCTAGACAACGTAGCTAAAAATAAGCCTATGTTGTTACAATTTTATCTATTCACGTCAACAACTTTAACAATTATGTGATAAAAAAACAAAAACATGGTAAAGTGGGGCGAATTTTTAGTTTCAGAGAATAAATTAGTGACGAATTTTGAGTTACAGAAAAAAAAGTAAGATCAAAATCAAATTTAAAAATAATTAAAATTTGGCGGTAATTAACTAAAATAAAAGTTTTAGAGACAAATCAGCAAATATCTCCGTTATTTAATCAAATATGCATTTTGTATTCTCTAATATTAGTTTTAAAATGATTATATGTATAAACTACACGATGTATATGATGTCTATTTCATTAAGTATTATATATGTGTGTACGTGCATGTTTTTTAGTATTATATGTATGTTTATCACCTTGTGATGTTATGCTATTTTTCTAGATACCTTTGATGGTGCGAGAAAAACCTGATGAACAGAAGAATCTTGATGGAGTTCACATCATCGAATGAAATTTGTTTTGCACAGCAGATGTTGTATGGAAAAGTGAGAGTTGAGCCAAATTAGAAACAAAGTGAAAAGTATAACAAACACTTTCTTAGTTTAAAAATGAATCAACACGGAACTCCTAGTTGCTACCCTAATGATTTATTATTCATCAATAAAGAAAAAAAAAAAGTTATCAGTTCAGCGTTGGAAGAGGCCTGCACGCAGAATTTGATTTCAGGTATCTGGGCCCTCACGGTCAAGGTATTAAATATCGGTAATATCGGAAATATCGGTAGTCCGAAAACACAGAAATATCGATGGAAATATCGGGATAATATCGATATCGATAAAAATTATATGGAAACCACGGAAATTGTAAGAAAAACTTGGAAATTTTTATTGAAACTTTGCAGGATGTTTATTTAGTCAATTATCTATTAGTTTATCACAAAAAATTGGAAGGAAATGCATTGCACGATGAATTTAACATTATCAAGTTGATTATATAGCGAGCTGACAAACATTGTGAGTGTAGAAAATATGTAGTAATTAATGAAAGAAGTTTAAACATACCATAATAATTTATATATAATGAATTAGTACAATATTTTACACTTTATACATTGCATGGTAAGATACATGAATGACTTAGTACCACATAGAGATCCTATGAGGTTCAAAGTGTAGAGTGAATGTATTGTGAAGAGTAGTTATAAATCCCCAAAACCGTGGTTTCCTACAAAACCATGTGCCAAACCGTGTGTGACTGTGTGCCACTGACAGACGCACACACGCACGCCCCCCCCACACCTGCACGCCATCTCTTCTCCACTCCCCGTTATTGCCTAGGATCCCTTCTTCCCCCCAAACCTTTCTCTCCTGTCTGCTACCCAGATTTTTCCCTCCCCTCACAAATTCTTTCTTCCCCTCCCCTCCCCCCCACCCTCCCTCCTTCCCAGAACGCCCCCTTCCTTTCTCTCCTGTCTGCTGCCCAGATTCTTTTCCCCCCCACAGATTCTTTCTTCCCCTCCCCTCCCCACCCCCCCCACCCTCCCTCCTTCCCAGAACGCCCCACAGATTCTTTCTTCGTTTCCCCTCCCCCCACCCACCCACCTACAGATTCTTTCCTGTCCCTCCCCCCCCCCCCCCCCCCGCGCGCGGCCCAAGACTTTCCCTTCACTTCCCTTCCCTTTTCCCTCCCCCCCCCCCCCCCAAGAACCCCTTCCTCTGCAGATTGGCCCCCCCTCCTCTGCAGATTTGCGCTAGGAACCTTTTCACCCCCAAACAAACGCACAGATGGGGTCTCCTCTCGGCTGTCTTCCCCTGTTCTTCCCCCCACTTCTGTATATACTTCTCCTTTCAAAATATCGCAAATATCGCGATATTTTAACGAAAACCAGTTGGATAGTAATTAAAATATCGGTACCGTGAAAAACCGATAATATCGGCGGTTTTGTTTCTGGAACAAGAACTTCACAGAGGGTCACCCATCATGGAAGTGCTCTCGCGTACTACTCGCTTAACTTCGGAGTTTCGATGTAACCCGAAGCCAGTGGGCTTCCAAAAAGCCTCGCGCTAGGTAGAGATAATAATATACATATAAGGTTCACAGGATCCACACCCCTGGGCGATGTGGGATCTCACATGTAAAATGTACCATTTTTTTATATAAAATCTGTTCAATTTTTTTCTAATCCATTTTTAAACTTATATGGGTACATTCTCTTTTCTTTGATTTTGAGAATGTATCTATATTAAGTATAATTGAAGAAATTTATTAATTTTATTGAGCCTAATATCTATTTTATTTTATTTTATTTTTTTTGTGATTTTGAAGAATGTACCCATGTTTTGATACAATAATTTTTTGGTTAATTTTGATGAATGTACCCATGTTTATACACACACACACACAATAGTATATTTATATTTTAATATTTTTAATCCCACAAATTATGGTTTTTTATTTAAAATCTCATTAATATAAACAACTTTAAATTTTAATTTTTAATTTAAAAAAATATAGTAATGTACATAAAAATAAATTATCACATTAATTTCAGGAACTTGGATCAAAAATTGAAAACTAAAAAGGTTTTAGTCAAAGAATATTCATAACTAGGGACCGCTTCCAAAGTCTCCCCTTACTAGAAATTTGAATTCAGATAGGCCTCCAATCTTGACTAGGTTGTACTTGGCTTCTGGTAGTGATTTGTGAATCATACATGCGAGACACTGCCATTGATTCAAGCTCAGCTAGTCTCCTACAAACAGGACGCGCTTCCCTCTCAATCTTTGAAGAAAACTTCTGTAACCGATCCTACACGTACAAATGATGATAAAGCAAACAGAGTAATAAGTTGCATGTAATGTTTCATTAAGTAATCTGACTTGCAGTTAAGGTTTAGGCTTTTGATATTTTCTGTTGAGAGTTGAATCACATGTCGGGAAGAAGGGGGACGTTGCATGTACTTATAAAGAATTGGTCTACTCTTTATATTGTCAATGGTTTAACGGTAGAACCCCAACTCTCTTCAAGATAGGTCTCTAGTCATACTAGCTAGACGATTATTTGTATTAGAAGATCAACAGAGATCAAAGAAAGCGTATGTACGTATGTGTACATATACGTACCTCGGTATCTGGCATGAAGTCGGTTGCCATCTGTATTTTTGATACTCGTTGTTTGGTCGTCCGTCGTTTTGGCAATTAAACTCCTTCTGTACGAAGGGACATTCAGTTGAAGTGTAGAGAGGTAAGACCTATCATAAACCCATTTCCCCTGGAAAATGTCACAGCTACCAATCCTTACAACATTTTTCGTTGCATTAATATTATCACCACCACCAAAGGCAATTTTCCCTTGGATTTGATACAAAAGACAGAAAACCAATACTGCTACAACTGTTGCAAATATGGAAGTCCCCATGTGTTAGAACTGATCAATTGATTTTCCATGTTAGTATAAATAGTGGTTCCTACTCTGGGTTCGCTCTTATTTTAAGTAATAAATTTGTGTATTAGTCTTGCTTAATTACTTTCTTAACTTTAAAGGCTTGAATTTAATAACCAAAGAAACTCCTCCCAACTCAAATTAAACCCCTATCGCGGAGGTGCCTTTGTTTTTTTCTCTTAAAGCATGGATAATGACGTACTAAATGTCAAAAACTGTTAGCCTGTTAGATTCATACTAATGAAGTGAGTAACGGCTAGGTGTCAATGTAGTACAAACAGTTTAGTTGCATAAAAGTAATACTGCGCCTATCATGGAGATCACCAGAAATATATTCTCAAGAAAATAAATATATTTATTTTCATTATACCTTACTTTGGGCCACTTGATCTTTACAAGGGTAAAAGATATATATTGGCATAGTGGCATTAGGGTGAGTTCGGTTTTATTCGATTTTGTTTTTTGTCAAAACTGAAAATAAAAAAAATTGATATTGTTGTTTGTTTTAGTTTCCTTCGAGTTTTTTTTCTTTTCAATTTGGTTCGTTTTCGATTTTGGTTTGGTTAAAAAAAAAAAAAGGGTATTCTGCTGGTATCATATCATAACACTTTGACTTGAGATTAACTGAACTAATCAAATATTCAAATTTCATTTCATTTCTACCAACATCACAAGTCCATTTTTTTTTTTAACAAACTATACACTAGGAGGTGGGGGAGTGAGCTAAGCCTTACAATGTACTTGCCATAATAATGTGGTTCAACTTCGCCTATGGCGATAGTCGAACCCACGACCTTTCACTTAGAAGAATACCACTAGACAATAGTACTAAGTGGCATCACAAGTTCACTATAACTACATATTTTCAAGTCAAAACAAAATTCATTTCAAGACCCTCCCTCTATAAACTAGATTACTTGAACTTGACGGCCTAATAGCAAAACAATAGTTCACTTTTCTGGTACTTATAGTATCCCATTAACTGCAATACAGCTAAACGACGAGAGGATTGTTCATTTCTTCATCGGGGCTTCCGGCTTCTTCAACATCCTTTTTGGACTTCCATTCACCAATGTGCGCAATGACATGACAATGTGATAGTTTTCATAACCTACATGGAGCGGCAAAATCACAAACATAGCAGGAGCACCACATGCAATTAATCTCCAAGCCCAAGCATAAGAATCCAAGATAACTAGAAGGTCCAAAATCATAGAATAAATCCTACAAGAAACAAAACAAAAAAAAAAAAAAAAATGAAAAAACCTTAAAACAACATGTGTGGAGTGCGCAAAAAATAATTCAGAAAATTCGGGAGCTTACACGAGGACTACAATCTCTTCGAGCTCTTCTGCTCATGTCAAGGAGATAAAGAAAGGAAATTAAAGGTAGAATTAATAACTAATTCTTACCTTTAAGCTTCCTAATTGAAGACATATTCCTTTATTCAAGGAAATGCAATCAAATCCAATAAATGATTCTCCAAAGATAATTCTTACAAAATTATTAATTAACTTAATAATATCTTTAAGGATTATTCCCCAGCATCTTTAAGATATTTCAGTATCTTAAAGATATTTTCTTACTGCATCCAACCATTGACATACTATGGCTAATCGAATGCTGACATATGGCATGGGATCCTTTACACAAGCAGCCGGCCCTCGCTCGTATAAATGTCCCATGACCAGTTCATTCTATGGTAAGTTGATGCTAGGTAATTCAACCCTTAATCACTCACTCTTTTTAAGAGTTTTTGACTTAGGCATCGGAAGTTCATTGGCTAACCTTCCATTTGGGCGCCTGGCTTTGGTAGCTAACCTAAGAGGTCTCTTTGATTTATAGATACAAGTTCGTCAAATCAAAAAAAAGGCGAAATGCTATCACAAATTGGTGCTTTCATTGAGAGCTTGATTCAAATCTTAAAGAAGCTCTAACAATTCTTTTCGAATTTCCAGCTCTTTGAATTTTCTAACGTATCTAATCTCCAAATTTTTTAATGCCTTGATTTGTGTGTCCTAGAAGAAGGAAAACATAGTAGGAAATTCCGAAATCATGACAAATGGAACCAACAAGAAGGCCCTAGCCCCACTTCGCTGTTCCACACAACGAAATATGGACATGGGTGATTGTCACCAACCCTGCCTCGGCCACAACCACCATTTCATCACCAGCAACAACCACAACAATTGATGTAGCACAGGCAGCCCGAACAGCAACATCAGCACTCAATGCTACAGTCAAGCACGCCTCCCAGGCTCAGGCCACATAAGCTCATTCTACGAGAGCTCAACGCCTTACCCAGCTCTGTGTCTCCTAACTGGTCTAGAGCTGGTTCAGTTAAATCGGTGTTAATCTCTTGACTAAATTTGATATAAAAAATATCGTTCGGTTTGACCCACGAACCAGCAGTTAAACCAGAGGTACTTTTACTTTTACCATTTTTTTGGCAGATTTTACTCAACTTGACTTAAATTTCATGCCCAATGTCACTATACTTCCACTACTCGCAAATATGTCTATCAACCTACCTCCTTTACTTTGAATGGTGACTCAAACCTAACCCGACAGGTCACAGACCTTACAAGTGCACTCGCGCAACAAACTACTTTGGTGAGTTAACTTCTCAAGCAAATTTAAATAGAGCCGCTCAAACAGTCTCAAACCGAGCATTAAGGCAGTGTGCACTCTTACCTTGGCCCTCGCGAAAACGTTTTCTCCCACCTTGGTGCATAGAGAAGTATTCGTTCCCTACTTGGCACGCATGCGAGTGTACATTAATGGTTGGAATTGGTTCAAAAATGAGAGTTTTTTTTTTTTTTTGGGAGAACCAAAAGGTAGTTCAGCTTCCATTCCAAAAAGTGTGAAAAAAAAATGTCCACGCTCTAAAAGTTACTCAATACTTGAGTCCAAGTGTAGTGTCCATTCCTAACTTGGCTTGCAAGGAGCTTTTCTCATCACACATTGGAGTAGGCAACATAAGAGAACATGAAAAAGCTTGGAAAAACACAAGGTCAAAACCCAACTGGCACTCAACGACGTGCAAACACGAGCAGCTCGCTCACCAGCCAAAGATGAACAGCGTATTCCGTAACCGCGACATGAACAAGAAAGCCGTCAGGAATAGTAGTACATGACAAGAAAGCCGTCAAAAATAGTAGTACATGCTTGCAAACCACCACAGGAGGTAGCCTGAGGCACCATTGCCCCCATCAAAGGCAAATCTAGGTGGAAGTAGAAAGGATCTTAACTGAGTGATTTCCAGCGAATTAAGGCTGTGGACGAAATACTTAGAAGAGATGTGACCAAATCAGTTGGTCACCTTTCATGGATGAGATTGAGTGGACAAATCCACCTCACAAGTTCACTATGTCTCACTTCGCTCTATTCAAAGGAGACGAGAATCCGGAGAGACATCTCAAGCATTACCGCAATACTATGATTCTTTACAAAAACAATGATGCACTTATGTGAAAAAAATTTGCTACAACTTTACAAGGCGAAGCGCAAGACTTGTTCTACACCCTGACGCCACGATCAAACTGGAACTTCAACAATCTTTGTTTTCACCAAAGAATACTTGTCCTACAAGAAGTTCAACCACCTCTTCAACATCAAAAAGGACTCGAAGGAGTCAATCCACAATTATGTTAAGAGGTTCAAGGCGAGGAATACTAAAATTGTAGGATGTCACGATATGATAGCTAAAGTATTCACAAAAGCACTTCCAGCCGAGCACCCCTTATGTTAAGCATTCATAAAAGGCCTGTTAACAAAAATCAAAAGAGAAAAATGGAATCCGTGGACCCGTAAGAAATGGTGCGTTTAAAACGAACCGAGTTAAATCCGGTTCCGTTCTTAAATAAACTATCGGTCCGGTCCCTCCAATTTTGTGCCAGCCCGGGCCATGCCCATCCCTGGTGCTAATCGCTGCAACTCAAATCAAAGGTACTGGCAACCAAAAACCCTAACAATTGTTATAACCACTGGAAATTTCCCCCCTTTTAATCAAATTCATCGCAAAACCTCGCCGTAATTCGTCTTCGAATCGATAATCCTACCGGAAAGAATGGCGGCTGCCGACGACGGTCTGAAGAAGTTGGAGTACCTTTCGCTGGTCTCCAAAGTCTGTTCAGAGCTCGAAACGCATCTAGGGTTTGGGGACAAAGTTCTGGCGGAGTTCATCACCGAAATCGGACGGAGCTGTGAGACGGTGGACGAATTCGACACCCGATCGAAGGAGAACGGCGCCGAGATGCCGGACTACTTTGTCCGTACACTCCTCACTATCATCCACGCAATCCTTCCTCCGAAGCCGAAGCCGGAGAAGGACGCTTCGAAGGAAGACGGCGCTTCTGAAGGTAAGAAAACCAAGTTTAAGGCTTTGGCTATTGCTGATAATAGAGATAGAGTCAAGGAAATTGATAAGGAAATTGAGCTGGAGACCAGGGAGAAGCACATTGGCGAAGAGGAGCGGGACGGAGAGCGTGAAGACGATAGGCGGAGGGGTAGAGATAGATATAGGGATGGAGATAGAGATAGAGATAGAGATAGAGATAGAGATAGAGATCGAGATCGTGATAGGCACAGAGCTAGGAATAGAGGTGGGAGAGACAGGGGCAGGGATAAGCATCATGGAGACGATAATCGTAGAGATTCACATTATAATGATGATGACGGGGAAAGGAGGAGGTATATAGATCGGTACGATAAGCATAAGAGAGATGGGTATGAAGAGAATGGAAATGATAGAGTGGATGAAGATGATAGGAGAGGTAATAGGGATAGGCGGAATGGTCCTAGTAAGAACCTTTCTGATGAGCCTGAATTGTACCAGGTGTATAAGGGTAGGGTTTCGAGAGTGATGGACACTGGTTGCTTTGTTCAGTTAAATGATTTGAGAGGGAAGGAAGGGTTGGTTCATGTTTCACAGATGGCAACTCGGCGAATTAGTAATGCTAAGGATGTGGTGAAGTGGGATCAGGAAGTTTATGTGAAGGTGATTTCGGTTTCGGGTCAGAAGTTGAGCCTCTCGATGAGGGATGTTGATCAGCATTCTGGGAAGGATTTGCTTCCATTGAAGAAGAGCTCAGAGGATGATGCTCATAGGACCAACATGTCAGTGTCCAGAGACGGACCTGTGACTAGGACGGGTCTTTCTGGGATTAGGATTGTAGAAGAGGAGGATGTTGGTCCATCACGCCGGCCATTGAAGAGAAGGAGTTCGCCTGAGAAGTGGGAAGCCAAACAGTTAATTGCCTCAGGTGTTTTGAGTGTGACTGAGTACCCAATGTATGATGACGAAGCAGATGGGATGCTATACCAGGAAGAGGGAGCTGAAGAAGAGCTTGAGATTGAGCTCATTGAGGATGAGCCAGCCTTTTTGAATGGGCAAACCAGGTATTCAGTGGACATGTCGCCTGTCAAAATCTTTAAGAATCCAGAAGGGTCTTTGAGTTGTGCAGCTGCACTGCAATCTGCACTCATTAAGGAGCGTAGAGAAGTGCAAGAGCAGCAGCAAAGAACCATGTTGGATTCCATCCCAAAGGATCTGAATCGTCCCTGGGAAGATCCAATGCCAGAGACTGGTGAGAGGCATCTTGCCCAGGAGCTTAGAGGTGTTGGTTTGTCCACATATGATATGCCTGAGTGGAAGAAGGATGCTTTTGGGAAAACCATCAGCTTTGGGCAGAGGTCTAAGCTATCAATTCAGGAACAGAGACAGAGCTTGCCTATATACAAGCTGAAGAAAGAATTGGTTCAGGCGGTGAATGAGAATCAAGTGCTCGCGTCATTGGTGAGACTGGTTCTGGTAAGACAACCCAGGTAACACAGTATCTTGCAGAAGCGGGTTACACGACAAAGGGCAAGATTGGATGTACACAGCCCCGTAGGGTTGCTGCAATGTCTGTAGCCAAGAGGGTGGCCGAAGAGTTTGGTTGTCGTTTGGGGGAGGAAGTTGGCTATGCTATTCGTTTTGAGGATTGCACTGGACCAGATACTGTCATCAAGTACATGACCGATGGTATGCTTCTTAGGGAGATTTTGATTGATGAGAACCTTTCCCAATACTCTGTGGTCATGCTTGATGAAGCTCATGACAGGACAATCCACACGGACGTTCTTTTTGGATTACTGAAGCAGCTTGTGAAGCGGAGACCAGACCTTCGTTTGATTGTCACCTCTGCTACTTTGGATGCAGAGAAGTTTTCAGGTTATTTCTTCAACTGTAACATCTTCACTATCCCCGGGAGAACATTTCCTGTCGAGATACTCTACACTAAGCAGCCAGAAAGTGATTACCTTGATGCAGCTTTGATCACTGTTCTACAGATCCACTTAACAGAACCTGAAGGTGACATCCTTCTCTTCCTGACTGGACAAGAAGAGATTGATTTTGCATGCCAGTCTCTTTATGAGAGGATGAAAGGTCTAGGTAAAAATGTTCATGAGTTAATTATTCTACCAGTATATAGTGCCCTTCCTAGTGAAATGCAGTCAAGGATATTTGATCCTGCCCCACCAGGGAAGAGGAAAGTGGTTGTGGCTACTAATATTGCTGAAGCATCGCTGACCATTGATGGGATATTTTATGTCATCGATCCTGGATTTGCAAAGCAAAATGTTTATAACCCAAAGCAGGGGCTAGATTCACTTGTCATTCTCCAATTTCACAAGCATCAGCCAAGCAACGAGCTGGGCGTGCCGGACACACAGGGCCTGGGAAATGTTACCGTCTCTACACTGAGAGTGCATACCGCAATGAAATGTCCCCTACTTCAATTCCAGAAATCCAGAGGATAAATCTTGGAATTACCACCCTCACGATGAAAGCCATGGGGATAAATGATCTCCTCTCTTTTGATTTTATGGATCCTCCTTCACCCCAAGCACTCATTTCTGCCATGGAACAACTGTACAGTTTAGGAGCACTGGATGAGGAGGGGCTGCTGACCAAATTGGGCAGGAAAATGGCTGAGTTTCCTCTTGATCCACCATTATCTAAAATGCTTCTCGCCAGTGTGGACCTCGGATGTAGTGATGAGATCTTGACCATCATTGCAATGATTCAGACAGGCAATATCTTTTACAGGCCTAGGGAAAAACAAGCCCAGGCTGATCAGAAGAGAGCTAAGTTTTTCCAGCCGGAGGGAGACCATCTGACTTTACTTGCAGTCTATGAAGCATGGAAAGCTAAGAATTTCTCAGGTCCATGGTGTTTTGAGAACTTTGTTCAGTCCTGATCCTTGAGGAGGGCACAGGATGTCAGAAAACAGCTTCTGAGCATCATGGACAAGTATGTAGTTCTGATTCATCTTGCTGTTGTGTCATGCTTGTTCATCTGGTTTATCTTTTGTGTATGTAGTGGTTGCATGGGTTTTTTTTTTTTCCTTCTGGTTTAACATGTATATGCAAGGTTCTAAAAAATTTAATGACCGTGTTTTGGTTTGCCATCTATTCGTAATTGCATCATATAGAAATCCAATTACTGTTACTTGATGGAAATGCTGACAGCTGTTCAGGCCTAGTTTATTTGCTACAATCTAGAGACCTGGTATATGAGGGTCATTATGCATTGTCATGCGACTTCAACTTTGTTTTTTCATAGAGTTATCTCACCAGTACTTTCTGACCGCCATTTTTATAGGAAGTAGTGTTCTATGATCTATCTTGGTAACTTCCGTTTTGTCTACAGCTAATTGCCCCATTTGTTGTTCTTAAGACGTGTTCTCATCAATTGTTGATAGAGTTATCTCAGAACATTTGATAGAGGAGGCACGTTCCCCTCCACCATTAATGGACCCTCATCAATCGTCATAACATCATCACGTAAACTCCAGGATAGCACAATGTAGCATCATCATAAAAAGCATTACACTTGTAGCATCAGAGTCCTTTCTTGTTTTATTACAATGTAACGCTCTACTATCACTTCCTTGTTTTCGTTTATTTTACAATGTAAAGTAGAGAACCGGTCAATGGGTCGAAGTTCAGTATTAGGATTTGAACATGGAATTGCGATCTGACTACTGATTGTGAACTTCAGGTATAAATTGGACGTGGTCAGTGCAGGAAAGAATTTTACAAAGATCAGGAAGGCAATTACAGCAGGTTTTTTCTTCCATGGTGCTAGAAAGGACCCACAGGAGGGTTATAGAACCCTAGTCGAGAACCAGCCAGTTTATATTCACCCAAGCAGTGCTCTCTTTCAGAGACAACCAGATTGGGTCATCTACCATGAGCTGGTTATGACTACAAAGGGGTACATGCGTGAGGTGACGATCGTTGACCCCAAATGGCTGGTAGAACTGGCACCAAGGTTCTTCAAAGTATCAGATCCTACAAAGATGAGTAAGCGCAAGCGTCAGGAACGAGTTGAACCCTTATATGACAGGTACCATGAACTTAACTCTTGGCGTCTTAGTAAGCGTCGTGCTTGATGTGTTTCAGCATGAACTCGGTCGTGGTCTTGTATTGATTTGCATCGTAGTGTACTGTGTATATATCTTGTAATTCCTCAACGTAATTTTTTTGACATCGAGGACGGGAACCCTGAATGATAATTATGGAGAAGGTATCTGAAATTTGAATGTTATGGTAAGAAAAAAGAGTAAATTGTAGTAATGGTCCCTCAACTTTAATCAAATTGGAGCAATGGTCCTTCAACTAAAAATTCATTACCATTGGTCCCTCAACTTATTAAAATGTGTAGCTATGGTCATTTTCATCAATTTCGTCAAAATTTTGTCAAAATAAGTTATGTTGGAATGATCATTTATACAATTAAGGTCCATCAACTCATCAAAGTGTGTAATTATGATCATGTTCAACAACTACGTCAAAATTTTTGTTAAAACAAGTTATGTTGGAAGGACTATTGCTACAATTGGGTTAAAGTTAAGGGACCATTTCTCCAGTTGAATTAAAGTTAAGAGATTATTTCTCCAGTTGAATTAAAGTTGAGGGACCAATGGTACTGGATTTTTAGTTGAGGGACCATTACTCCAATTAAGTTAAAGTTAAGGGATCATAACTACAATTTACTCAAGAAAAAAAAATGTACCACATACTTTTTCAATGTCAACCTGTTTCTGCTCACAAATGAATTTTCATCTACCATTTATTTTCGTAATGTCTCAACTTGAGTCTTCGCTTTTTCTAACCACGTCGGTTTTTAATCTAATAAATATATCATTTGATCAAAAACAAAAAAATCCAGATTGGATCCAGATATCTAATTATGGATTTTTAAAAAATGATGTAGCTGATACATAAAATCGAGAGACGTAAATGTTGTCCGTCTTGCAATGGACCCGAGACAAAAATATTTGGCAGAGCAATGCTATTTAGACGCTTAAAATAAATAATATGCTGACATTTTCTCACATACAATGGTAAAGCTTACGAATGATAAAGATTGTCATCAAGCGCGTCAGTTTTATATGTAAACAGCACTAAGGGGCATCTTTTAATGAAATTAAACTTATATTCATTATACTAGTTTCTTTTACGAATTATTTACATTCATCATCTAGAAATAGTCTCTGCTGTCACTTAGTACTATGATCTCGTAGAATTCATCTTCACTTGTCTTAGATTCGATTCTCACCAATGGCTAATTTGAACCACATTATTGCTAGCCTATTGTGAGGCTAAGTCTACCTCCTCCCTCTTAATGTAGATAATATCGTTTGTTAAAAAAAAAAATATATACAATCTCTGCTCTGGTCCACATGTGACCAGCTGACTTCTTTCTTCTAAATACAATCACAACGTGACCATCCAGAGATACCAGAAAGCCAACCACAAAATTGCAGTGCATCATATGCGGTTTTATTTAGCGATCCTCCCGTCGAACTGCATTTGGGTCAGTGACCATGTCCATCATCATCTTCTCCGGTGAATCCTCCCAATTCCCGAATGTTTTCAAGTCAACCTAAAAGAGGCAAACAACCGTGGAATTAAAATTAAGATGAAATTATTGACCGTGTCCCAAGTATATGGATTACCTTCCGTCTTTGATCATTGAAAAGTTGTTCCCTCTTCTTGTATGAATCTTGCACATCCTTTGCGCCTCTTCCACCAAGCCCCCAAACTTCAACTTCTGAAACCAAAGCTTCAACAGGGAGGAAGCCCTGGGTTGCACCAATTCGATTAATGTTAACTGAGCACACCTTATCCGCCGTGATTTTTTAGTCACAGTTAAGAGTCAAATGCAACAATCTTGTATACCTGATCAGGAAAGAGGGAGCCAGGTTGATAAGTTTTGTCAGCTGCATGGTGGCGAATAGTAACTTTGGAAAAATCTTCATCTACAAAAATTCTTTCATTTCCCATACTTCCACCAAATCCTATCCCCACAGGCTTTGGTTTCGGCTCATACGCCCTGCCAGTGGGACGCAGATGGCAGTATACAAAGTTCTTTTCCTTTCCTGTCACCAGTCATATTTTGTTACTTGGTTAGTTTCACAAGCCTCTACTCAACAATTTTAAGAAAGGAAAATAAACTAGATCACCCCTCCTTCCGTTTTTCCTCTACATTACATACCAGTAGGTGGATACACATGAAAGACAGGAGTTATAGCATATAGATTTCCTGGACTTCCATAAAAAGCATCCCTGTTTTCAAAACCTTGATACGCGAGTGTACCTACAATCCATTTTCTTTCATTTTCTCTATCATCATTGGCATCTCTGGAAGTTGCAGAAATCAGCACGAGCAGTGCCCCTTGGTAACCCTCAACATTGGACCAGAATCTATTCAACCCTCTGCCATGAACAGATGACCTGCAAAGTAGTATGCAATCAAACACACTAGACAGAAAAGAAAGGTAAAGAACTGCTCACAAAATCTTAGCCTCGTTCCTACTGCAATCTGTCATTAAATAACAGTACGGATGCTTTATTATTATTAATTATTATTATTTGAAAAGATGAAACTTTTTTCCAAAACAAAAATACTGTAAATATAATTGGTCAAGTTAGCCACCCATAATTGACTTAGCAACATCTAAATAAGACAGTCTAGATAATCATGACACTACAACTTTCCAATCTTGAACAAGATCAGATAAGAAGTGTTACTAAACACAGGTGAAACATGAGCCCAAAGAGCTGCCCAAAAAACTTAACCTTCTCTCACACCGCCTCCACTTCCAACCCCCTAACATCATCAAAGATTCATCGACTCCTTTCTGACCAAATAGCCCAAACAACAGCCATCACCAGACAACTCCAGAACACTTTAGCTTTTTTCCACCACCTAAAATCTTAAACTTGTCACTATAAAGAGAAGCAGTCTTTTGGTACCACCCAGCAAACATTAACATCATTGAATAAAAAACACCACAATTTCCACCTAAAAGGGCATGACATGAGACATGATCAGCACTCTCTCCTGAGCTCTTACATAAGATACACCACTGTGGCCACAAAAAGGATCCTGGCCTCCTCCTTTGGAGTAAGTCGGAAGTGTTCACCTTCCCATGTATCCCCAACCAAGCCAAAACCTCAACCTTAGGTAGGACCTTTGATTTCCAGATCAGATTAAAGGATTACTACCCAGAATGCCTCTTAACCGATTAAAGTAGGATTTGCAAGAGATTTGCCTAGAAGACTCTAAACACCATACTCTAGCTGTAAGGATGCATTTATACAAACTTTTGTAAGAAAATAACAGTAAGGAAGCACGAATGCAAACTTTTTCATAAAAAAATAAAAACACATCATCTACAATGATTGACATCAGAGACCAGAAAACAATGAAAAAGTATGTTTAGGATATTATGCTTGTATATACTGTTATTGAATTAATATTCAAGACTTCATTTAGAATTTAATCATTCCAGAACAGAGTTGAGTAACATGGAAACTGAATGGATTGGCAAGAATTCAAACACAAAAGATCAAGAGGTTAAAATGACAAACCTGTAAAGTAGGTTCTTATCTATTCCATCAACGTCACTGTGGGGGAAGCATAGTTTTGACATCTCATCACTTATTAAGCCTCTCAATGTGAGGGAAATCGCCCATGCCATTCCTTGGGACAAAAGATTGGAACTGTTTGCCATGGTGGAGGAATGATCTGCCACTGAAGAAGTTGAGCATTCCTCTCCATCCTGCCATTAAAATCAATTCCATTCAGGTAATAAATATATCCAAGTTTATAGAATGGTGAAGACTAAGTGTTCTAGAAAAGTAACTCATAGTATAAGCAAGTACCGAAACACATAAAAGATACTCCCAAGGTTATGTGATAATGAACATTTAATCCATGATAGCATATCGGCAAGGCAACACGATAATGAAATATAAGAGAAACATGAAGACATAATATTTTGTTCAATTGATAAGAGATATTACATACCTTCTGAGAAGCACACTTTTTTATTATTCCATGCGCAAACTGTGTAAAGCAATCTGGGAGACCAGGCACTGTTTTCAAAACCCAAGATTGAAACTTCCCCACAGGAAGTTGAACTCCCAAGCCCGAGAAGTCGCAATCCCACACATTCAAGCCACTGCCAGCTTCAGCGCACGAAACAATAGCAGACAAAACAACATGTTTAACATCCGGCAAGCGTAAATGTAGTTTCTCATTTGAGATTTTCGAAGTCCTAGAGTACCAAGACATGGCCCAACACATCCAAAGAAGCATAAGCACGTCCGCAGGCATAAGCAATCCGGTTATCTTACAATCAGCATCATCAGATTCAAATTCCAAGTTTGAAGGCGAACCCGCCTTTTTAAGTGTCACAGAAAAAACTCTCAGCAACTTGTTAAGTGACACAGACGCAGACATTCTTGCACAACACTTATTATATCCCCTAACGAACTCAACCCAATTCACTCCGCCTTTATCCGACACCAAAAACAGGTCCGAAATCGACCCACCAAGATGATCCAGCAGTGCCGGAAACGAATCAGGCATTGGAATGGCTTCACATGCTACTGGGTTTTTGTAAGTTAAACGGAAACATTGCTGAAAAACCATATGATTCTTTGTTAAAGTCAGACCCAAAAGCTTCAATTTCTGGTTGATAGAGGCATAAAATGAAAAAGGGCAACTTTACCTGCAGGGAGTGGAGGGGGATTGCATTGGATTGGGGATCGGCGAGGTTGGAGAAAGATTTCTGGAGCATCGGAAGAGCTCCGGTGGAGGCTGCTAAGGCTTCCGCCGCTCGTTGTTCGTTCGGCACCTTGTGCTCCGTCGAAGTTGAGGCCCCCATTCTCGCTGACGCCTAGAAATATCGGTGAGACAATCGAAAACAACCGAATTCTGTTGCAGTCACTGCAAAAGGCGGTGGAGTTTTGTATTCCTAGGGACTGGCGTAATGTCGTGTGGCCTTTGGAGATGTTGTAAGGCCAAATGGCCAAATACCCTTGTTCGTGTGGCCTTTGGATATTCTGAGATCCGTACCATCATGTACGATGAATAAATGTAATTGAAGTATTTTCGGGATCCTTATTAAGAGGATCCGGCAATGATTCTCTCTTTGTTGTAAGGCCAAATGATCAGAAAAATATTCTCTCTGAATCTCTTCTACCAAGGTCTCAGGTAGAGTAAATAGATAACAGGAATATGATTGGAC
The DNA here is from genome assembly GCA_024362995.1 of Heteromeles arbutifolia. Classification (NCBI taxonomy): domain Eukaryota; kingdom Viridiplantae; phylum Streptophyta; class Magnoliopsida; order Rosales; family Rosaceae; genus Heteromeles; species Heteromeles arbutifolia. Next base: position 26,215,157 of record JANCRC010000012.1, read on the forward strand.
ACAGATTTAATTCCCAAATCAAACTAATAAAATCTTGCAGCAGAAGTAAATTAACACAAGGATTTTTGTACCCAATGGTACGAGGAAAAAACCCAACTGGGAAAAACCTCTAGAAATCCACTAAGAATGGATTGTTACAAGACTCAAGAAGATAAACTCTAAACAAGAATCTACCCAATACTTTTGTCTTGCCTTACTCGGTCCTTGCTTGAACTCTCTCGAATCGATGATCCTCACGAACAAGCATGCCAGCACACAGCTTTCAATATGGAATATGAAATATGAAGATGCAAACTAGAAATAAAAAGCTTCACAAAGTTGCTTTATCATTCTAATTTTCCATGAACTCACCTTTGCTTCTCTCAATATAAATATCTCATATCAGTTTTTGCAGAAGTGAGTAACAAAGGTCTTCAAGCTTTGTTTTTTAATCAAGAGAAATCACGTTCCAAAAAGAGTAGGAAAAAGTAGAATTGGTTTTAACGTGAAAAAGAGGAAAACAATTCAGCTGATTGATTTTATTATGAATTTCATTCCTGATAAAACTTAATCACAAAAATATAGTTTTCCTAATATGATATGCAAATGCAAATTACCTTGTAGACATAGTCAACCCTTGATCTGCTCAATCTAGATAAGTCTTGTGCCTCAAATTAATTTGCCTAAAAACTAGGCCTAAATCTATGAAACGAGGACACAATTACAAGTCTAGGAAATTAGCCAATTCCTAAGTAAATTCACACTTACAATCTCCCCCTTTGGCATTTCCTAGACAAAACCCCAACACAAGGAAAAAAAGAAAGTAAGTTAGTTCAGCACTCATACTCATTTCAAATTCATTTTGCATGATGTTAGTAAATTCAGAAACTAAGGCATTTGAAGTTGAACCAAAAACAATATCATCCACATATATTTGTGCAACCATTAGATCATGATCAACCCTTTTGAAAAACAAGGTTTTGTCAATTGTACCCGTGGTGTAACCTTTCAGCAACAAATGAGAGGATAATCTTTCATACCAAGCTCGAGGAGCTTGTTTTAAGCCGTACAAAGTCTTTCTAAGCCGATACACATGATCAGGATGACAAGGGTCTTTAAATCTTGCAGGTTGTTCAACATACACTTCTTCCTTGAGCAAGCCATTTAGAAATGCACTATTGACATCCATTTGATACAACTTGAACTTTAGATGACAAGCAATGGCCAGCAACAATCTAACGGATTCCAAGCACGCAACTAGAGCAAATGTTTCATTGAAATCAATGCCTTCAACTTGAGCATATCCTTGAGCAACTAGTCTTACCTTATTTCTCACAACATTTCCTTTCTCATCTGTCTTGTTTCTGAAGATCCATTTTGTACCAATAACATTGGTGTTAGTTGGTCTCGGAACAAGATACCAAACATCATTTCTGGTGAATTGATTGAGCTCTTCTTGCATAGCTAAGATCCATTCATTGTCCACAACAGCCTCTTTGACATTTTTTGGTTCGGGATGAGATACATAGCATAAATAGCTTATCTCTTTTGTAAGTTAAGCCTTTTGACTTCGGGTCATTCTTTGAGCATTGGGATCATCAATGATATCTGTAACCTAATGATCTTGTTGAACCTGTTTGACTCCTGGACGTTGAACTTGTGAACTTGTATTGCTGGTCTCAACGGTTGTGGAAATGTGGTCTTGAATGTCAATGTCACTGTGATCAGTCATAGAAGCTTCCTTCACGTTAGATAAACTTTGTGGCACTGTAATATCAACACACTCATCAAAAGGTTCATGTCTTACAATCATCAATAACAACATTTATCGATTCCATGACAATTTTGGTTCGATGATTATAAACTCTATAAGCCCTTGAATTTAAGGAGTAACCAAGAAAAGTACCGCTATCACTATGGGCATCAAACTTTCCCACCAAATCTCTATCCTTATAGATGTAGCAAATACTACCAAAGATTCGAAGATGACTTACATTAGGTTTCTTACCTTTCCAGAGCTCATATGGTGTGGTGTTTGTACTTAGTCTGAGATGCACTCTATTTAAGGTATAACATGCTGTACTAATAGCTTCAGCCCAGAAATGCTTGGCTAGATTTGTAGCATTTAGCATGACTCTTCCCATCTCAATTAGTACTCTATTCTTACGTTCAACAATGCCATTTTGTTGTGGTGTTATTGGAGCAGAAAACTCATGAGCAATTCCATTAGTATTGCAAAAATCATGAAAGGATGCATTTTCAAATTTAGTCCCATTATATGTTCTAAGAAGAACTACTTTATCATTTTTCTCATTTTGAATCTTAGAACAAATTTTAGAAAATGAATCAAATGCATCAGATTTAGTAGCAAGAAAGTATACCCAAGCATACCTTGAAAAGTCATCAACTAAAACAAGAATGTATTTCTTACCACCAATGCTTTGAGTTGACATTAGACCTACCAGATCCATATGCATAAGCTTAAGAATTCTAGTGGTTCCAATGAACTTTGCACTGTGAGCTGTCATAGTTTGCTTCCCAATTTGACATCCTCCACACACTCCTTCAAGCTTTCCACTTAATGATGGTAGTCCACGAACGTAACATTTCTTTGAAAACTTAAGCAAATCTTGATAATTCACATGTCCTAATCTTTTGTGCCATAACTCCACTTGATCATCCGCTGCCTTGAAACACAAATTTGAATTGTCAGTGCTAGTGCAATAACAATTATCTTTTGATCTTGGTGCACATATAACTTGTTTGCCACTTAGATCACTAACTATGCAATTTTTGGTGTTGAATTTAACTTCTCCAAACTCATCACATAACTAACTAATACTCAAGAGATTAGTAGTTAGTCCATCAACAAGTATAACATCATTTAAGGGAGGTAAGCCAATAATCTTGACAGTACCTTTACCTAAAATGCAAGCTTTCTTACTGTCACCAAAGGTTATAGAACCACTTACCTTCATATCGACGAAAGATTGAAACCAATTTTTGTCACCTGTCATATGTCTAGAAGAACCATTATCAAAGTACCATTTGTCTTTGAGACATGCACTCAGAGCTATAAATGCAACCATACAAACAACATTAGTCTCATCTATGTTAGAAGTGATAGCTAAGGAACGTAGTAAGTTCTCTTGAACTTTTTCTTTTCTTAATCCAACTTGTTCCTTTTTCTTCCATATCCATTTCTGCTTCATTGTTCCAGATTGCATTAAAGCTGACAATCTGCTAACTTCTTTTGCTAACTTTGAAATTTGATTTTGAAGATTTTCTGCAGTAAACTTGTTAAACTTTTTAACTCTATTTTGATATCTTGGCCTAATATGACCTGGTTCACCACAACCATGACAAACTTGATTAAACCTTTTTGGCACAAAACTAGTCATAACATTATCATGTAAAACTGTTGCATTCATATTTTCAGAGGCAACATCAGAAGCAACAATGTTTGAGTTAATAATAGGTTTAACAAATTTAGTCACAGAATTAGTTGAAGATGAGGGTTTGAAGCCTATACTTGTTTTGTCACCATTTGGCTTACCCATTTCAATCATTCTGTCAATTTTTTAAGCTCCTATGATCAATTTGTGCAGTTTCTCCTTAGCTTCCTTGAGTTGTTCCTTCAACAAGTATCTCTCAGCAAGTAAGTTGTTGACTTGGGATCGAAAAGATGTTTCAGTCCTCTGCCACCCATCCTCATTTTTTTGCACTTTGATCTTGAGTCCATCATTTTGTTTCTTCACTTTGTCAAAGTTAAGATACAATTCCTTGTACCTTTATCTGGTTTCTTCAATATCTACATCCTTATCATCTGAATCATCAGATTCATCATTATTTTCAAGGGCAACAAAAGCAATCTCTACCTCCTCAACCTTGGAAAAATCTGACTCACTGTCACTCCAAGAATTATAAGAGGCTTTCAGGGCTTTCTTCTCCTCTTTTTCTTTGGAGATAGTTTTGCACCAGGGCTGGGCAAACGGGCCTAGGACCCGTGGGGTGGATTGGGTCCTGTTAGTAAAGGGCGGGTACGAGGTGGGTACAAATTTTGTAAACTCAAAACGGGGCGGGTTCATGTAATTGGCGGGGCGGGCCGGTTTCAGATTTCTGAAAAAAAGGGCCCCCGGCCCGGACCGTAGGTACCGTTCATTATATGGAGTTTAAATCTCCACCATTGATTTAAAACAAATCTTACTCTTGATTTTCGGCCTTTCTCCCCTCTATCGATATTTCCTAAGTGGACTCTCCTCTCTCGATCTCGAATCCCCAACTCAAGCATCAATCTGAAGGTCTATCTCCAGACTCTGACTACCACCGTTCATCATCGTGACTTCGGCTTCTTCGTCGTTCGCTGCAAAAATGCTAGCAAGGCTCTGGCAAAGATGATCAAGAAGGATGAAGACAGCACCGCCTCCCTCGACGGCCTCATGGAGAAGGAGATCGGCGTCCTCGCCGACTGGGAGAAAAGGTTCGAAGCTTACCCAGTTATTGAGGTCTTCCATTGGTGCTATCTCTTTGGTTTGTTTCTTGATTTCAAGCTGTTTGTGGGGATTCTAAGTAAAAAAAGGGATCCAGAGAAGGAATTTGTTATTTTTTATGATGTATGCAATCACTGCTTTGGAGTTAAACTGTGGTATATTGTTAAATTTTGGATTTTGATCAACTGGGTTATATTGTAATGCAATCTTAGGAAATTAGTCGTCTGGGTGGGTTGTCTAAAATTCAAATTTTTATTAAAGTTTGTTGCTTTGAAGGTTTTTCTTGAGGAGATCAACTGGGATATATTGAATTTTGAGATTTTCGTTGAATTAGTTGTACTGGGAAACTGACATCTCCTAGAACGATTGAGATTCGAGAGAGCAAAAGAAGAAGAGAAAAAAAAAAAAAAAGGACCTGTGGACCCGACTCAAACCGGCCCGTTTGAAACAGGCCGAGTTAGGTCCGGATTTTGGATTAAAATTTGTTGGACCCGCCCTGGCCAGGCCCATTTCTTTTAAATCCGGGTCCGGTCCCTTCAAAATTAGGCCTGGCCCGGCCCGTGCCCATCCCTAGTTTGCACACTCTTTGGCTTCATGTCTATACCCTGAACATGCATAACACTTCCTTCCTTCAGACTTGGGAATGAATCTTTGAGACCCATCTTTTGACGTCTTATTTATAGAAGATCTTGTACCTGAACCACTTCCCTTAGAATTTTGCTTCTTCAGTAGCTTTTGAAAATGACGAGTGATTAAAGCAAGTTGCTTCGGATCAATCTCATTACAATCATCATCTTGTTCTTTTATAACTTTCAATGCTAAATTCTTGTTGGCCTTCTTTACAGGACGTAACTCTGACTCATAGGTTTGCAAGGCTCTACTAAGATCAACAAGAGATAAAGTATCTATATCTTTTGCCTCTTCTATGGCAGTCTTCTTGGGATGAAGTCTGACAGGCAATGGTCTCAGAATCTTTTCTACTACTTCCACTTCTGGTATAACTTTTGCCAAGCTTGCACAACTATTTACTATCCCAATAATTTTTTCATAGAATTCAACATAAGGTTCTACCTCTCCCATTTCGAGTTTTTCAAACTGTGATATAAGTCTTTGCAGCTTCGACTTTCTGACCTTGTTATTCCCCTCATGAACAATCATAAGGTTATCTCATGCTTCCTTTGACATCTTGCAATTTCTGATATGTGCAAACTGTTTGGAAGATACAGCAGCAAATATGGCATATATGCCCTTCTGATTATAAACACTCATAGCCTTTTCTTCAGCAGTCCATTCTATCTTAGGCTTGGGAATTTGAAATTCACTAACCACAACATCTTTCTCTTCTACACCATCTTTTGTCTCAATCTTCCGTTTCTCAATAGTTCTCTCAGTCTTGATAAGTGCAGCATATCATTCCAAAACCAGATCCCAAACATCATCTCCTTATGCCCAGATACAGGCCTGCATCCTAGCTTTCCATTCTCTATAGTTTTCACCGTTGAACTGAGGAGGATGCGAAGAAGACCCATAATGCCGTTCCATCCTGAGTAACCCCTAGGATCTCTCTAAAATCTTAGAGACCTGCTCTGGTGCCAATTGAAATCGTGTCTCAGGTAGAGTAAATAGATAACCAGAACATGATTGGACAAGGATCTCAATCCCAAATAAAAGTAATAAAATCTTACAGCAGAAGTAAATTAACACAAGGATTTTTGTACCCATTGGTACAAGGAAAAAACCCAACCGGGAAAAACCTCTAGAAATCCACTAAGAATGGACTATTACAAGACTCAAGAAGATAAACTCTAAACAAGAATCTACCCAATACTTTTGTCTTGCCTTACTTGGTCCTTACTTGAACTCTCTCGAATCGATGATCCTCACAAACAAGCATGCCAGCACACAACTTTCAATATGGAATATGAAATATGAAATATGAAGATGCAAACTAGAAATGAAAAGCTTCATAAAGTTGCTTTATCATTCTAATTTGCCATGAACTAACCTTTGCTTCTCTCAATATAAATCTCTCAAATCAGTTTTTGCAGAAGTGAGTAACAAAGGTCTTCAAGCTTTGTTTTTTAATCAAGAGAAATCACGTTCCAAAAAGAGTAGGAAAAAGTAGAACTGGTTTTAACGTGAAAAAGAGGAAAACAATTCAGCTGATTGATTTTATTATGAGTTTCATTCCTAATAAAACTTAATCACAAAAATTTAGTTTTCCTAATATGATATGCAAATGCAAATTACCTTGTAGACATAGTCAACCCTTGATCTGCTCAATCTGGATAAGTCTTGTGCCTCAAATTAATTTGCCTAAAAACTAGGCCTAAATCTATGAAACGAGGACACAATTAGAAGTCTAGGAAATTAGCCAATTCCTAAGTAAATTCACACTTACACAAGGTCATCGAATTAATTGATCTAGGCCTTTCAAATTTCATTCAACGGCCTATCTGTTTTGATCCCTTAAAAACTGTGATAATTTTTTACCGTTGGATGAAATTTGGAAGACCCGTATCACTTGATCTGGTGACCTTGATGAAAGAGATCCCAAATGGCCAAATACCATTGCTCGTGGTTCAAGCAATGTTTTGACAAGTGTACTTGCTTTTTTGTTTTATAAGCTTTAAGCCTCTAACAAGTACGTTGACAAAATAAATGGCAGCTTTGATGTTGAATGTCGTCGGAATGAATATCATATTGATAAGAGGATAGATCTTATATGTGTTTATAAGAGATTATATTATTTTTTATATTGCCAATTAATTTTACAGTGGAACTCGGACTTCCTTCGTAAAGTTTAAAGATTCAAATTCTTCATGAGTGTTATGCAGTAAAAGTGATATGGAATCAAATATTATAACGACAGTCTCTCATCACAAGCGCAATTACATTTCTATAAACATTGGTTACTTTTAACGTTTGACTTGTACCTGCTACATGAAAACTTTAAACGCTATGAAATCATTTGAAGTATATATCACAAAGCGCTTTCTTAAAAGTTACATAAATTCTCAATCAAAGGTCTCGATCTAAGAACATGAAGTTCGAAGTACGTACTCAATAAGTATTTTCATTAATTTGAACGGAAGATTATAGGGGTGTGATATCCACACCCCATTTTACTTCTCACACACCTTTTTAATTTTCGGTCGTTGGATCAGATGAATTGAATAAGATCAACAGACAGAAATTATCAAGGGGTGTGTGAGAAGTAAAATGGGGTGTGTGGATAGCACATCCCAAATTATATTCTTTAAAGTTTAAAAATAGTTTGAGATTTTTATTAGGCCTCGGAAGAGTTTACAAGACTATTCTCAAAATATACACAGATTTGTATAAATGGCACATATTCGCCACGGAGTACAGAAAAATGGTCCTAGGATCCTTCCAATGGTGTATGTCAATTATTTGTATTTTTTTCCACTTAAAATTGAATAATTATCCTACGAGGCTTGATAAATAAAATCAATATTATGGAATGCTTAACTTAAAATCCTTGATAAATTAAACACATTCATCTACCTCAATCTTGATGGGATTTTCTTACAGGTTATAGGTTCTTCTTACCAAATACGTAGTAGGAAATGCGTTTTTGGACTCAACCTTTGTGATTTCGATTTGTGATTGATTTGTATATTAGTTGGTTGCTTTTAAAAGCTTCGTAAAACTACTGATTTATGAAAGCAATTTTAAAACACCTTGATGATTAGATTTCGCACAGAGCTACAAAATCTCAAGAAAATCAAGAGTATGTTTATGCAGGGAAAGATTCCCACCTTGATTGGTTCAAATATTCCGTGCCCACTTGTGGCAGAAGATTCATGAAAGTTGTCATGGATCTCTGTCAAATTTTGGATCAAGAGTTGGATGTATTGGAAATTAAACCATGCAGAAGCAAACGTTACATCCCTGGAACTTGGAAGAGTTACAAAATGAACAGCTCTTGTGCTTCCATTCTTCTTCTTCCTAAGTTTACGGACTATATAGCTGATAACGTGTCTGTCCTCCTCCCTCAGGTATGTGGTTTTTCTGGTTGCTTTACTGGTTCAGTGTGTGTGTGTGTGTACATTTATATATCTAGCTTTTGGGAATATAATCATGATTGTTCCATGCCAGGGTGATGATTGGTCTCGTTTTGTCCTATAATTTGCGTTCTGTGTTTGCACACTACGACAAAAGGGCCTTATAGTGTCAGTAGGTGGCGTCGGTTTAATATAATATAGTGGTGCATAAGACAGTTGCGACACTAACTGAACATGACGTCGGATTTACTGTCGCTTTTAAGCGTCATAAAATTCCTACGTCGGTTTAAGCACATATATTTTAATAATTTTTAAATACAGGCGTCGCTTTAAGAAAAACAGTGTCGCTTTTAAGCGACATAAAGTACGGGTGTCGCTTTAAAGCGACACAAATTATTGTTTTTAAATATTTTAAAGCTTGCGTCGGTTCTATAAAGCGACAAATTATTTTTTTAAAATATTTTAAAGCTTGCGTCGGTTCTATAAAGCGACACAAATTATTTTTTAAAATATTTTAAAGAAACCCATCACCCAAACCCATGGCACGGATCGTAACCCTTAACCGTCGATTGCGCCCAATCCACGGTCCTTGCGTTCCCCCCAAATCTCACGTAAAGAAACACAACCCACGTATCAAAGCTCCCAAACCTCTCTATATAAACCCCCTCCACCTGACCTCTCCGACACTGTAACTTGCTCTCTCAATTCAAATATCTGATCCCAAATCAAATCCTAATTTCATTTCCGCAGCAATGACTGGACGCGGCAAGGAAGGCAAGGGGCTGGGCAAGGGAGGAGCCAAGAGGCACAGAAAGGTGCTGAGGGACAACATCCAGGGCATCACAAAGCCCGCCATCCGCCGTCTGGCTCGCCGTGGCGACGTTAAGCGGATCAGCGACCTCATTTATGAGGAGACCCGTGGAGTGCTGAAGATCTTCTTGGAGAATGTGATCCGTGACGCTGTGACTTACACCGAGCATGCCAGGAGGAAGACAGTGACAGCGATGGACGTCGTCTATGCGCTCAAGAGGCAGAGCAGGACTCTGTACGGGTTCGGGGGTTAGTTTGTTAGGGTTTCAGATTGAGGATTTATGTAAATTGGTTGGTTGGTGTGGTGGTGGTTGGGTAGATTTAGGTGACAAAGTGCAGGAATTTAACGTTTTTAGTTTGGATTTTAATGGAACATGAATCTATTTTCATTCCAATTTTGATCTGTTTTGTTTCCATCGAAGTTGTATTTGGATTTTTTTTGTTTTTGATTACTTTGATATTTTTACATTAGGAGGATTTTTACTTTGATATTTGGATTTTTCTGTTTTGTTTCTATCGAAGTTGTAATTGAATATTTTATTTATTTAATTGTTATCTGAACCGACACACGGTTCTATATTATATAGTATATTTTATTAGCTTACGTCGCTATAAACCGACACTAGTTTCTATATTATATAGTTTATTTTATTAGTTTACGTCGCTTTAAACCGACGCTGTGTAGTGTCGGATTAAGCGCACAAAGCGACACTGATAGCCTTTAGTGACGCTAGCATTAGTGTCGCTATGCCAATCCGACATTACATTGTTTAATGTCGGATTTGTGCCAAATTTCCGACAAAAATTGGATTTCTTGTCGGATTTAGCTCCGCCGGTGATAGCTTGTATTATAGTAGTGGCAGCTATATTCTTCTTAGCCTGCAGAGCTATATGTAGCATCCCAAAACTGTTGGGAGATGTGTAGTTAGTAATCAAAGTATTTGGTTTGCTGACAACACCAATGGGCATCGTGTTACAATCCATAAGACATTTTAAGGAAATCAATGGTGTTATTTCTATAGCCAATCTAAAAAGAGGCGACATTTAGTGACAGAGCTAGAATTTTATCACAATGTGACAAAGAATTTATCACATATTAATTGTTTATATGTACTTTTCGGCCATATCTTCCAAAAAAAAAACTTATACTTTAAGTCATACGCATGTTTGGCAAAAATATAATTTTTATCTCAAATTTAGTTTCCTACATATTTTAGTCTTCCGAGACATTTCTATCCAATGTTTAGCATGAAAGTTGTATAAAAAAATCTTTAATGTTGGAAGAGACCCGATCTCATTGATAAACATATACGTTTTTTTTTTTTTTTTTTTTTTTTTTTTTTTGTATTTACAACTCAAGTACTCTAATTAATACGCATTTATACTGGTCTTTGTGTATATGATGTTTGTCCTTAATTATTTGCAAAAATAATGTAAAATATACATGAGCTGTATTACCTGTGTATAAATCTTTTGGGCCGGAGGCACCAATTGCCCCTTCCCGACCTTTACGGTAACGATTTCTTCGCCCTCTTCTTTCTTTACGCACTCTTCGCTTTGTTTTTATCTCTTGAATTTCTTTCATGTTACAATGCATAAGAATTATACTTTTGATGACGTCCACAATCTGATTCGACAGGCCACACTAAAGATACCAAGGCTTAGTTTGACATTGATGTGCTGTGAAAACAATCCTTTCAAAATTACTGTGTGAGGAATCTGTTGTGGCAGAAAGTTCCTTGATCTCTGGTAAATTATATATTTAGGGGTATATTCAATTGAGACTTTAAGAGATTTTAATGAATTATAAATTCATGAAGTTTGATGGCATTTGACACACCTCGATCCGGAATGTCCATTAGGATTCCGAATCGAGTCCATAAAGTGTAGTGATGTGGAAAATGTGAATAAATTTAAACCTAAAAGTGTCTAAGTAAAAGAGTGCGTTTGTGAGCCGGAATGAACCCATTTCACACGTGATGTCAGAGCATAAGTAAAGTACAGTAGTATAAGATAAGAATTATACCATTGAAGGTAACCACCTATATCGAGATTTGCCAAGAATTCTCGTCGATACGAAAGTACAGCAGCTAAAACCTAGAGGGGCGAAAGACAAGGGTGAGTGGGCCTGAAATTAAAGTTTTATAAAAACTTTTTTGAAAACTTTATAACCTCTCAAGAATTAAATACAGCACAATATTTCGTAAATAAGTGCATGACGTCCGTAAATCGTATAATCTCGCAATAGCAAATATATCATAACGAGTGCTCATCGACACATTGCTGACACACGAGTTCATGCAGAGGTATTCTGACATGAACAGGACTGGGTGTAACACTGATCTACGCTCTAGTACTACAATCACGTGAAGATTGGTGCTATGCGCAGCACATACGAATTGGAGTTGCTTATTGTAACCTGTACGACATGACTGGCACCTACAATGGATCCAAAGTGAGCGTACGGTGCGATGTGCACATACACATGAAAGTCTGGCCCTGGCTCGAGCGAGTACTCACACCGGTGCAGCAAACGATGAGCAGATAGCATAAATGTAGTCATGCCACAAAGACTCGACAACTCTAGTCAACATCACATTATTCATGAACATAAATATAATTAAGGCATCCCGTACGATTATTTCATACTTTCCAACAATAAGGCATTTCTTATAAACGTTAATTTAATCATGGCAATCACGTAGAGAATCTATTAATATATATATATATATATATATATATATATAAAGAAATGACCCACTCACAGATCATGTCGTCGGGTCGAAGCCGTTTGAACTAAGAAAGTTGGAGTCACCGATAATAATCGCACTTAAGCATAACATTAGGACCCATTAGTAAAACTCCACTAAGACAATTAAATTTGGGGAAACAGAGTGCGGATTTGTAATCAGGGCGTTGAAATACACTAAGGAGGATCACCAGCAAATTTTACAAAAAGTCAACGGTCAACCCTAAAAAGTCAACCGAGCCTCCCCAGTGGTCAACTACGTTAAAACTTTGAAATTTCACTAAATGGATGCCAAAAATGGACTCGGGGCATTGAGATTAGCCTAGGAGGGTTTCCGAGAAATTTTTAAAACGACAATATAAGAAATATTCCTAGAATATTCTCAGCCCATTTGGAAATTGGGTCGGGCTGGAGCATTGGCCCAAGGGTTTTGGGCCGATTGGGCTAAAGATTTTGGACCAAAGGTTTTGGACTGGATTTTGGGCTTAGGCCCCTATTTCTTTTTTTTCTTTTTTTCTACGAGCCTAAACAGAGAAGAAGGCCAGACTAGCTAAGTTTGGTCGGGAAAATTCCCGAACTCCCATTAGCCCGAATTCACAACCATTTTCAACACAAAATATATAGATTTGAAGCTAAGAGAGAGAAGAAGGATTATATACCAAAATCATGTTGAGCCATGGTCAGGATCGGCCTGAAAAAGGTCTGCAACCGTCGACGTCCTCATCAGAAAACTGAAAGGGGTTCCCAAGTTAGTTTCTATGTTCAACCATCATAAAAAATCCTTAAAAATGTTAGGATCGAAACCTAAAACATGATCCAAGAAGCTTTAGGTTAGTTTCAAGGCTCACCATCATCGGAAAAATTCCAGAACTCGCCGGAGGGAAATATGAACAGTGGCGGTGCCACTATGCAGAGAGAGAAGGGGGAAGAAAGGTCTCTATCTGGTTTGGAATCGTGACTGGGAAGGTTTTTAAGGTAGTGATCGTTGGTGAAGATGCTCACCAGAATGGCGAGTAAGGTCGGAGATGGTGCTCCCGGTGTTGCAGTGAGGGAGAAGTCCAGGAGAGAGAGAGAGCTCGTCGGGAGAATTAAAGAGAGTCTCCGAGCATGGCAGTCACAGTGGCCATCTGGCCAGAGTGGTGACATGTGTCGGTTTAGGCCAATGTTTGCAGAGGGAGAGAGCTGGGAAAGATAAAAGAGAGAGGTGGGAGAAGATAGTGAGAAAAGAGAGGAATAGTGTTTCCTGAAAAAATGGGGAAAAGAAAGGGGAACACGGGTGATGGAGAGGAGTGGGGCGTAAGCCCCACGTGGTACACAGCCCAAGGCCAAAAAGGCCAAAAATCAATTTTTCTCCCATAAACGTGAAATTACTAAAACGTCATTTACGAATGTAAATTCGTAAAATCTCCATCGTAGCTCCGAATTCGATTTCGCTTGCGCCCACGCGTTCATATCGTTGAGTACTTCGAGAATACGGTAAAATAGTAGCTCGTATACATCACGAAAAGACAGTCACAAAAGTCAATGATCTAGCCTCTAGGGCATTTTTGTCAATTCACTAATTTAAAATTAATAAAATCGTAAAGTTAAGGACGGGTTATCACAATCTACCCACCTTAAAAAAAAATTTCTTTCCTGAAATTTGAAATCACTTGTTATACATAAAATACTCTAAAAATGTATGAAGAAGAAGATATATAAATATAAGGAAGAAATCAAGTTAGAGCGGTTGCATAAAAGAGAATGTCATTCCGTCGCGATCGAAGTGCAGTGATTCCTCTCTCATGCCCCTAAACTCGTACTTTCCTTCTCCTTCAACACAATAATATAATATACTGCTTTTATAAAAACATAACGTTGAAAATATTTATATAAGTGTAGTAACATACCCTCAAAATACATATATATAATAACGTAAAGTTAAAGTAATTATACTGAAAATAGAATATTTTTCACCTACGCACTCGTTGCATCACATACTCCGAATGAAGATAATAACAATTGACTCTAGGTCGTGAATAAGATGGTTCATTTTGAACGGTTCTACACATTGGGAAATATAAGCGATACTCCGCCATGCTGCCTCTACACAGCCGAAACATCTAAAGAACACATCATCATGGATTTCGAAATGATTGATGTCATCGAAAGACGTGAAACAGAGGTGAGGTGAGACAACAGTTCGGTTTTTAGAAACTTTATTCATAACCAATATCACAACTAAACTAACTTTCCTCGGTTGATATGTGAAGAAAAACACTATAGCCGAAAAATCGCCAAAAAATTGTCGATAAAATCGACAAGACCAAAGATGTCTCGAATTTCACAACACTTTGTGAGAATTCCAACTTTTTTTCCGCTACAACCTTTTTGGGAAAAAGAAAAGAATATCGTCCAGTGAGAGCACGTCTCCCAAGAAACGTACCTGCTCTAAATAAGTTTAACATTTGAAAAATTTGGTGTAAGGATGACTATTGGTGGTCAGAGAATTTGGTCTCACTGCCGAAGTAGATGAGAAAGTCGTCGATAAGACCACTATGAATTCATCAGGCTATGGAAAAGAGTTACAAAGGTTGGTCGGCTAGATCATCAATTCAAAATATGGGTTAATGGTTTTAATCGTCACCCAATTGAGTTGCTAAAATCTAGGTACAATCTTAAGGTTAGGCCTTTCACCTTCGCAGGTAGGGTTGAGATTCCCTAGATAAGGTGTTTGGTTGGATAAATTCCTAATTGGTAAGCTTTTGCAACTAAGTTCCCTCAGTGTCGAATGAGTCGTTCGAAAATGCACAAGGAAAACTGGTGTAGTACGAGAAAATGGATCGATAGTGTATTCAGTTTCTCGCTTCAATGGTATCTCAGGTAAAATTTTGAGAAATGATGTCAGAGATATACATCCTCGAAACGTATGATACTACTTCCTTTCAATACGCCACGTGCTACTAGGTCTTCACAATTTTCTTGATACTTAATTCACTCTAACAGTAAGAAATTAACTCATACTTCGATTTTACTGTCTACTTATGGAAATGATCGAAAAGGTGGGTAGTCGAAAAGGTTTTGTTTACTTAGGTAGGTGATAAGGTAAAAACAACCGTGAGTTTATTGTCCTAATACAAAGCTTGCTCCTAAATTTCTTCGGCTCAGGTATTCACTGTTAATCGATCTATTAGTCGCGCCACTAATTAACACACATATGATATTTTGATATTATTCACTACCTTGAAACTATGAACCAACGTTCTGGTATAAGGGTATCACTCCCAGATACTAGTACATGTGCCCGGTATCAGAAATCATACCGTCTGAATACTGGTTGACAGTTTCTGGATATCGGACGGTATCGTCAATTAGTAGCGCCACCATAGGTTGATTATAGGTTAGAGCCTACTCGGGGTAGATGGTTTCGGATAATTGGTAAGTAATTGGTCATGTGAGGTGGTTACCTTGAGTATAGGGGAATTTGATAACTGCTTTTGGGGTTTCTGGTACCCGAAGGTATAACAACTCATACACATGTGCCTATGCTCGTCGAAATGACGAGTACATCACCAAAAGAAATTCAGAAAACTAGTATTGGTTGGAAAGTTCTAAAGCCAGAAAAAGGAAGTTGCTATTAATCTACTTTAGAACAAACTTTAAACAAAAATCGATCTTCCTCCTAAAGATCCAGAAAGATCCAGAAAGATCACCAGCGTGATTGAAAAGATTAGTGTTATCGGGGACCAGAAGTGGTTGTCCCCCAGATATTCTCTCGTCAAGTGCTACCACTTTAGCACCAGGTTGTCGCTCAAGACAATTCTGGAATCTTAACGAAGTAAACTTCGTAGGATTCTAATAGATGGTATACTAACGGGTACTGCCAAGGAATCAAAACCATTTCTGGTTTCCTAACTCGATAGGGTTGGTAGAAATGATTAAATGGTAGTGGGATTGATCGGTAGATCACTAGTGGCACACAATTATCAATACATTAGCCCCGCTCTAGGGTCATCAACTTGTCTCCATTCAGGATTTTTTTCCTTGGCAGGGAGGTTCTTCATTTAAATCCAAAGGCGTCCGCCAAAGCGATGTTCTAAAATGTTGATAAGTCATCTAAGTCACTCAGAACTTAGAAAAAGTTAACACATTTTGCGTATTCGACAAGGTGGCAAGATTCGACACTTAGGTTCAAGAACCAAGAGTGCTTACATCATGCGTGTGATGAACGCAATGCTGCCCAAACTTATGCTCTGATACCAAACTGACACACCCTGACCCAGAATGTCCACTAGGACTCTGAATCGAGCTGTGCTGGCCGACACCTGGAAGGTGACGAAGTCATAAAGTGTAGTGATGTGGAAAATGTAAATAAATTTAAACCTAAAAGTGCCTAAGTAAAAGAGTGGGCTTGTGAGTGGGAATGAACCTATTTCACACGTGATGTCAGAGTATAAGTAAAGTACAATAGTGTAAGATAAGAATTATACCATCGAAGGTACCTATATCGAGATTTGCCAAGAATCCTCGTCGATACAAAAGTACAGCTGCTAAAACCTGGATAGGTGAAAAACAAGGGTGTGTAGGCCTGAAATTAAAGTTTTATAAAAACCTTTTTGAAAACTTTATAACCCCTCGCCGTAATACAAGTATAGTTTCCAAAATACACATACTACGTATAGTAGGAAAATACCTACCGTAGCCTACATAATCTCAAGAATTCAATACGGCACAATATTTCGTAAATAAGTGCTTGACGTCCGTAATTCGTATAATCTCGCAATAGCAAAAATATCATACTCATCGACACATTGCTGACACACGAGTTCATTCAGAGGTATTCTGACATGAACATGACTGGGTGTAACACTGATATACGCTCTAGTAGTACAATCACGTGAAGATTGGTGCTATGCGCAGCACATACAAGTCAGAGTTGCTTATTGTAACCTATACGACAGGACTGGCACCTACAATGGATCCAAAGTGAGCGTACGGTGCGATGTGCACATACACATGAAAGTCTGGCCCTGGCCCGAGCGAGTACTAACACCGGTGCAGCAAACGATGAGCAGATAGCATAAATGCAGTCATGCCACAAAGACTCGACAACTCTAGTCAACATCACATTATTCATGAACATAAATATAATTAAGGCATCCCGTACGATTATTTCATACTTTCCAACAATAAGGCATTTCTTATAAACGTTAATTTAATCATGGCAATCACGTAGAGAATTTATTAATAATTGTATATATGGAAACTAACCAATATATATAAAGAAAATACCCACTCACAGATCATGTCATGGGATCAAAGTCGTTCGAGCTAAGAAAGCTGGAGTCACTGATAATAATCGCACTTAAGCATAACATTAGGACCCATTAGTAAAACTCCACTAAGACAATTAAATTTGGGGAACGAAGTGCGGATTTGGAATCAGGGCATCGAAATACGCTAAGGAGGGTCCTCGGCAAATTTTACAAAAAGTCAACGGTCAACCCTAAAAAGTCAACCGAGCCGCCCCATCGGTAAACTACGTTAAAACTTTGAAATTTCACTAAATTGATGTCGAAAATGGACTCGGGGCATTGAGATTAAGGCTGAGCATGAGCTAGGCTGGGCCCAATTTTGAAGGGATTGGACTGGACCCGGGCTTAAAAGAAATGGATTGAGCCAAGGCGGGTACAACCAATTTCAATATAGAAACTGGACCTAACCCGACCAGTTTGAAACGGGCCGGGTTCCCTTTTTTTTTTCCTTCTTCTTCTTTGTCGACTGAGTCAAGAGCTCTCGAAATCGGCCTAGTTGCACCAGATTGGGCAATCACTAGCTGAGTTTGGAGCCTCATGACTCGTGTGGTGGCTGCTATGATGTAGGCGTAGTCAATTCGAGGGGTGGGAGGGAGAAATAGAACCCTAAAGTTCTCTAAATCTGGAATGTCGTCGAGTACTCGAGGAGGACAATCGAGGTTGTTGGGCCATCGTGGTGGTCGCTAGGGCCCAGACTCTTGACGGGGGTGATGTCGGGGTGGTTGAGGAGATGACTGACGGAGAGTGACGGAGTGTGGGTGGAAGAACCGTGGTGGGGACGACGCACATGAGAAAGAATCGATCGAGGACTCGAGTGATAGACAGAGAGGAGACCTAGGGTAAAACTAACGTTAATAGCGTCTACGACGATGATAGGGTGGTGATGGTCGCGACGGTAGTGGTGGGTGATGATGATGGTGAATCGGTGGTTCTGCATTCAGTTATGTCAGCGAGGAGAGAGATGAGTGGGATTTGGGAATCGATCGATAAGAGATAGAAGTCGGATCAAAGTTTCTAGAGCATTCGATTTCGAGTAGTAAGGCCACATGGGCCATTGCCTTGTGTAGTAAGCCCACAACACATTGCCTAGGTTCCAATTATTCCATTTTAGAAACGGGCCGGCCTGGGGCCTCGTGCTTGTATAGATTTGAACTCGGCCCACCCTGTAAATACCACTTCACCGCCCCACCCCGTTTCTTCTTTAAAAAAATTAGACCTGGCCCGTACCCGCACCGAACTACGATTATCCGCCCCGACCCGCGGCTCCTAGACCTGTTTGCCCACCCCTAGTCGAGATTAGCCTAGGAGGGTTTCCGATAAATTTTGAAAACAACAATATATAAAAAGAATATTCCAAAGAATATTCCCATAAAATATTCTCTGCCCATTTGGAAATTGGGCCGGGCTGGAGCATTGGGCCAAAGGTTTTAGGCCGGTTAGGCTAAAGCTTTTGGACCAAGGGTTTTGGACCGGATTTTGGGCTTTAGGCCCCTTTTCCTTTTTCTTTTTTTTTCTTTCTGCGAGCCTAAACGGAGAAGAAGGCAGGACTCGCCAAGTTTGGCCGGGAAAATTCCCGAACTCCTATTAGCATGAATTCACAACCATTTTCAACACAAAATATATGGATTTGAAGCTCAGAGAGAGAAGAAGGATCATATACCAAAATCATGTCGAGCCATGGTTGGGATTAGCCAGAAAAAGCCTGCAACCGTTGGCGTCCTCGTCGGAAAGCTGAAAAGGGTGCCCAAGTTAGTTTCTGTGTTCAACCTTCACCAAAAATCCTTAAAAATGTTAGGATCGAAAACTAAAACATGATCCAAGAAGCTTTAGGTTAGTTTCAAGGCTCGCCATCATCGGAAAAATTCAAGAACTCGTCGGAGGGAAATATGAACAGTGGCGGTGCCACTGTGCAGAGAGAGAAGGGGGAAGAAAGGTCTCTGCTTGGTTTGGAATCGTGACTAGGAAGGTTTTTAAGGTAGTGATCGTTGGTGACGATGCTCGCCAGAATGGCGAGTAAGGCTGGAGATGGTGCTCCCGGTGTTACAGTGAGGGAGAAGTCCAGGAGAGAGGGAGAGCTCGTCGGGAGAATTAGAGGGACTCTTCGAGCATGGCAGTCACGGTGGCCGTCTTGCCGGAGTGGTGACAGTGTGTCAGTTTCGGCTAATGTTTGCAGAGGGAAAGAGCTGGGAAAGATAATAGAGAAAGGTGGGAGGAGATAATGAGAAGAGAGAGGAAGAGTGTTTCCTGAAAAAATGGGGAAAAGAAAGGGGAACACGAATGAGGGAGAGGAGTGGGGCGTGGGCCCCACGTGGCACATAGCCCAAGGCCAAAAATCAAATTTTCTCCCATAAACGTGAAATTACTAAAACGTCCTTTACGAACGTAAATTCGTAAAATCTCCATCGTAGCTTCGA
This sequence comes from Heteromeles arbutifolia, assembly GCA_024362995.1. Lineage (NCBI taxonomy): Eukaryota > Viridiplantae > Streptophyta > Magnoliopsida > Rosales > Rosaceae > Heteromeles > Heteromeles arbutifolia. The sequence goes on from JANCRC010000012.1 coordinate 26,234,921, forward strand.
ATTTGATTCCGCTTGCGCCCACGCATTCATATCGTTGAGTACTTCGAGAATACGGTAAAATAGTAGCTCGTACACATGACAAAAAGATGGTCACAAAAGTCAACGATCTAGCCTTTAGGGCATTTTCGTCAATACACCCATTTAAGATTAATAAAATCGTAAAGTTAGGGACGGGTTGTCGCAACATTTAATTGACTTTTAGAGATTTCACGTAAAATTTGAGTAAAATCTCTCAAAATAGAAGAAGGGCGGTAGAGATTCGTGAGTGCTTAATGGTTTTGGAAATGACTAATAACTTCATATATATATTGAAAAAAAAAAAAAAGGAACATGTTGGGATAGTAGGAATTTCACAATAATAATGGGCCAACATCTTTTATAGAGTAATGGCTCACTCAGGCCTACTAGCAATTTACGGGTTATTGATTATAGTCCATATTTTCTCGGCAACAAAATTACAGAAGATACCACAAACAAATGAAAGTATTTATTCGAAATTCGAATACTGGCTACGCAACCTTCAACTTACAAACTGCAACCCAATGCTAGCTTTCAAGTGGAAAACATTATTAGTAATTAATAGAAAAAGAAAATGATTATTTAATCCAAAGGAAAAAGGAAGAATGCAACAACATAAATATATATATATATATATATATATATATATATATATATTAACTATGGAAGAGTGCTGCAAACAGAATTTGATTCCAACTATCCGGAACGCCGGGAAGACACCAATGGGTGCAATCCATGTTCCGGTGGCCGCCAAAACCATAGACCGAAGGGTGGCCGTCTTTCCTTAGTTGTGAAAGAGTTGTTATGTTGAGCAAATGAACTGGCTTTGACATTGTCCGCGGCACGTTTTCTAGAACAACTTGTGCTGGATGTGAACCTCCTGGATATTGTGCCCCCATCACTGGTGCCCTTTGTCCAAAACAGTTCCCTGATTTTGCATCGTCGCCCCATTCTCTTGGACTGGCCATTACCACAAACACAAGATTAGATCACAATTAATTGTACGAGGGAGAACTAATCGTCATTGCTTTTATTTTTGGAACAAAATTAATGGTCAAAGTTTTTTATTCAAGCAACAATCTAATCTAATCTAAGCTACGGGGAGGGTGATTCAAACTTGGATGCAGAAGAACTTGTCTATGTCAACTTGGCAACGACTAGGTCTGCAATATTGCCAAAGTTGAAGCAAGCGGATGATGTTGTTTAATTAGGAGGTCCAATTGCTTAATTACCTCACATGATCTGGAGAAACACTTTGAAAGAAGACCTTAGTTTTACCAGGATCCACACTGGAGTCCACCCACCTTGCCCATGTCTTCAAAGCTTTCTCATATGCCATCATGCGATCAATGTCTTCGTGTACGTTGTTTACGCCATATCGAACTTCCTCCCACCTGCATTGCTTTAGTTTAATTAATGTAAAAACTTGAAGAAGGCAAAAGAAAAATAAAGGGGGAAAAAAGAAAAAAAAAAATTAGCAGAACATTCATGCGCATACGTACGGCTGTTTTCTTCCAGTATGAAGCCACCAATGCCAGGTATTGAAGACCAAGACATCAAAGGTTCTCCAATAACTTCCATTCTGAATCGAGTGGAGCATTAGAACACGACCGCTGCTCTCATGCACAATATCTACTAGGAAGGCATTCCGGGACAGTACGATCAAAACGTCGTAGGCCTACAAATTAGTGCAAGTGTGCACGATCACATCTTGTAATTAACATGTTTCGTGTGATTAAGGGGACCTGATTAGTAATTTGACGGGTGTATTAGAGGGAAATGAAGCTAGTTAGCCTTACCGGAAACTTGAATGTGGAGACACCTCCAACCCTGTTTGAGGTGTAATTGGCTTGTGGCACTGATTTATGAAGTAAACATGTGAGGGACTGCCATTGATTTATGCTCAATGAGTCCCCTACAAATAGAATGCGCTTCCCTCTAAATTTTTCCAAAAAGCTTTTCCCATCCAACCTACATATATACGTACATAATTATGGGTTAATGTTAATTCTAAGAGTATAAATTAGTATATGAAATGCGTGAGATGACACAATTTTTTTTAGGGAAAATGACCCTTAATTAGGAATAATAGAAATGCAAATTATGACGAGGTGATGCTCCCAAAATAGTTTAGAAATTAAGGATGATTATTGTAGCATGCATTAACCATGTGGTAAATACTTTCAGAAAAAAAAAAACAAAAACAAAAAAAAGAAAAAAAGAAAGGACAACTCGCTATAATAAACATATTTTAACATTTGGTTTGTAGAAATGTGTTTATGATCAATGTTTCGACGTTATTGAAAACTGACCATTTATAAAACGAAATGCCATAATTTTTTTTTTTTTTTTTGACAGCCAGAATATGTTTATTGTAACTATTTTCCCCTCAAAAAAATTCCACATTCTGCTATAGTGGCAAGAAGGACTGGATGGAGAAGATGAAGGGAGAGAAAAAATGATGGATAAGAAATGTACGTTGGTAATTTGCATCGAATTCCTTCCAAATGAAGGGACAGTCTACTGAATTGTAGAGAGGGTAGGACTTATCATATACCCATTCCCCATGGAAAAGGTCACACCCAGACCCAGACCCAGAACCAGCACTGTTTACATGTTTTATTGTCCCTTGACTCACCACCCTTCCTCCTAGGGGTGGGCAAACGGGTAGAGGAACCGCGGGTCGGGGTGGGTACGGGCTGGGTTCTATTTTTTTTGGGAACAAACGGGGCAGGCTGGGCCGGGCCTTTGTTATTTACAGGGTGGGCCGATTCCTAAACCTTAGAAAAACGAGGCCCCGGACCGACCCGTTTCTAATTATAATCAACGGTCGAGATTGAATGATAACCTATCATGCAATCTGAACCGTTAATTTCTAACCTAGGGTTCTAAAATCAGTTTCAGATTTTCAGTCTCTCTCTCATAGTCTCAATCCCATTCCCACATCTCCACCATCCCTCGAATCCCTACTCCGACGACATCCCAGAGAACGCCCATCACAGACGCCGCGACCAACACAACGGCACCACCACCACCCATCCAGCCATCCTCCGACCTCGACGACATCCGTTACTTTGCCGGCTACAGTAAGTCTACTTCTCCGAATTTTATTTTTGTTGATGCGGAGGATTTGATGAATGCATGAATAATAGGATTTGATTAGAGCCTAAATCTTTAGGTGGGAGTAATTTGATGAATGCATGAACATTTGGGTGAAGGAATTGTGGATCTGTATGGATGATTTCTCAAGTCCGATGAAACTCTTGTTGTTTCTCGTTCTCTCTGTTTTCGATTTTATTTGTCGTCCTCGGAACATTTGGGTGAAGGACTTGAGAAGCTTCAAATAATCAATGTGTTTTAGCGTTGAGTACCATTTCTGTGTTTCGTAAGATTGGAGGTCATTAGATTATCTTCAATGTCAGTAATATGATATTTGAAAACGTAATAGATTGTCCTTCCCTGCGCTCTGATCACTCTTCGCAAGAGAGGGCTTTCCTCTGCTTCCTTGTGATGGTTGTATATATGTAAATTATGCTTATTCTAGTTTTCAGATTTGACTATGTGTGTGTATGACGCTTGCTGTTTTCTTGTGCACAACACTTGTATCAAGATGGCTTTTGTGTATTACATATGCAGATTCTGTTTTGTGGTCCTTAAATGAGGTTGTGCTTTTCACTTTTCAGTCAATGAGGAAGTTTCAATAGTGTTGGCCATTCTGTTATAAATATAATAAGTAGGTTGAACCAGATTTTAGAACCACAATAGGCTAAGCTTAATTTGTATATGAATATTGCAGAGGGAGAAGGAAGGATAAGTTGTGGGTTGGGTATGCCATGGTCGGTTTATATAGAGGTCCTGATGTGGTTGGAATTGAACAGGTGTATTACTTAATCATGCAGTAACTAATTTTGGTTTCTATCTTCTCAGACAAATTTAGCATGGTTTCTGTAGCATACGAGAATAATTGCTTCTCTCCTTATTCCTAATTATTCCTAATCATTCTGCAGGTAAGTGAACCAGAGAAGTGGGGTGGGGCTACTCTGCTGATTGGAAGACTGCAATCTGTGCAATTTTTTTCAAACTGCAATCTGTGCAAATATTTTTAAACAGAAAAAAAAAAGAACCCGTGGACTCGGACCGAACCGGCCTGTTTCAACTGGGTCCGGTAAGGTCCGGTTCCTATTTTAAGAATTGTAATGCCTGACCCAGCCCGTCCCGTCTCCTTTGATTCCGGGTCCGGTCCGATCCCTTCAAAAATGGGCCCGGCCCGGCCCGTGCCCACCCCTACTTCCTCCTATTTGACACAAAATAAAAAATATCAATGCTGCAGAAAATATAGAGGAAGCACCCATGTGGCACAAGAGGGTGATAGCTAGCTACAATATTCTTGCTTGCTTAGAATTATAGTCTTGCTTTTATTTAAATAAGGGGGCTTCCTCTATATGCATAATCTTTTCTTAATCGATATGGTAATTAAAGGCTTGTTAGCTTTTCTTTTATAATTGAACACCCTAATTAAGAAGAATATATTTTGATTGCTAGATCAGCAGTTTAACAACATAACATTAGTAATTAGTTAGACCATTGATTGGATGGTTTGTGTCTTCATATCTAGAGTTAAATTCTCTGTTCGACGACATATTTGACAAAAGTGAATTAATCACTCTTTATATTGAATTTTCCCAATATAGCTTTTGTTCGAAACAAAGGCTCTAATACAAGTAAAGGTCCTTTTTCAACCCCACAAAAAAGCTAAGGTCTTAAAACTCTTCATATTAATATTTAAGTACATTAGCAGTAAATAATCATGATTTCCTAGACAAAATAATCCAAGAAAATTCTAATAGCGTTCGATCTTTATCTAACAGTGAATGAGAAAGTATAACAACAAAAGATTAAATCTCATCCACTATTGGATTAAGATTAAATGGTAGATGGCCAATTCCTTAAGTCATGTGGTTTAGGTAAATACTAATATATACTATATTGCGATATACAATGGAAGGCAAATAATCTCCATATACCTATCTAATTGAATAGATATTGGCCTTTGCAAGTGGCAAAATTAGTGGTCGAGGCTTGAGTAGTTTAGGCGTATAGAGGACCTTATTGTTTGGATTATTCCAACTTCTGAGTGGCTTTTCTCCACTCTAAAATGATAAGGTTGGAGGCTAGCTACCTTCAATTCGTCACATTTTTCTTTTTCCTTTAATTTTGTGATTTGGTTCGACCGAACCTATACAATATACATGCAGCTCCTCAGTGTGGTCTCCATCAAGATTCCAACTTGCAGAAGATATACACTGAACTGCGGTCGCTTCAGTGATTGCTGCGGCATAAGATTTACTTCCCTCTAAATTTCCTCTTTTTTTCTCCCATCTTTTCACACTTTTTTTTTTTGTCTTTATCTCTATGAAAAAGTCAACACAAGATATTAACGTGACTTAATCGTAACCGTCACCACATCAGCCAGCTGTTGGAGATTCTGTGATATATGCTGCATTGGGGCCCATCGCTACAGTGTTTGTCGGGCCACACGTGCCTGACATAAAAAAAATTGTCTTACGACTTTTGCAGAGACCTGTATTTTTGTTAAACAGTCGCCGGCCTGGTCACTATGACCCCACTTGTGAGGAAGAGATTTGATTAAGCAATCATAAGCCAATCAGTGACACAATCATTTGATTAAGAAGTTTACTTACTTGTGGCACAAGCATCACATATATAATCTAGTATAAAATTAATACATATATTAACTATTCTAAAATTGAAGGGTAAATTACATTTTACCTTCTCAGATTTGTGATCGATTTCAACTCCTTACAACATCTTTAAAACATTTCACTTTCATACCTCACCTATTATTTTATTTCATTTCACTTTCATACCTCACCTATTATTTTATTTCAATACAGTATCTCCGTTACATTTTTCATCCATTGATCCGTTAAGAGCTGACGTGGCTGCTAAATTTATGCCACGTGGCAAAAATAATAATTTTTAATGCGTTAAAAATATTATAATATTTACACTATTAAAAAAAAACCCAAACCCAGAAATCGTCTTCCCCACCCAGAATCCCATGTCTTCCCCTTCCCCATCCCCAGCCGCATTCACCCACAATTTCTTCTCCCTTCACCTAAAAGCCTAACAAAACCCTAATTTCCCCCCCAAATCTCACACAAAAGTCACAAAATCCTAGGGTTTATTCCCCTATCCGACAAAATAAAACAGAAATTAACAAAACCCTAATTTTCCCCCCAAATCTCACACACAAATCACAAAACTCCAATTAGGGCTTCCTCACAGCAAATCAGCTAGAGAGAGTTAGGCTTACAACATCGACAACCACAAGGGTAGAGCTTTGAGCCTTGTTTGCTATTCTCTACGATCAGATCTCGTTCCTTCTTCGCTCTTCTCTACTTTCTCTCTCTAAAACGTTTCACAGTCACAGTTTCTCTCTCTTCCGTCTCTCTTTGTACCCTTTTCCTTTTTTTTCCGTATTTTCTCTGTTGTTGTTCTTCTGGCGCTTACCGGGTCGTCGGATTTTAGGCTCCAGGGGCGGGTTTCTTGGCTTCAAGCCTTCAACAGATCAAGAACTGATCTGGGCAGAGCAGTCGCATGGATGTGGGTCGTGGTCGCGGTGCGGGTATGGTAGGTAGGAATGGTGTGACCATTTTTTCGTCGATGTTCCTCTTGAATTGTTTGATAATCAGAGCCAATTTATTTTGGATTTTGATGATGGGGATGATGATAATTTTGATGATGGGGATGATGAGATTAAAGAGGAGAGGAATTTGGCAATGGAGAAAGGCGGCGAAGTACAATGGAGAAAGGAAAGGAATTTGGGTGAATGCGGCTGGGGATGGAGAAGGGGAAGACATGGGATTCTGGGTGGGGAAGACGATTTCTGGGTTTGGGTTTGGGGGATTTTTTTTTTTTTTTTAATAGGGTAAATATTATAATATTTTAAATGAATAGAAAATTATTTTTTTGCCACGTGGCACAAATATGGTAGCCACATCAGTACAAATGTGACAGCTACGTCAGCTCTTAATGGATCAATTGATGAAAAATGTAATAGAGATACTATATTGAAATAAAATAGTAAGTTATGTATGAAAGTGAAATGTTTTAAAGATATTGTAAAGAATTGAAATCGACCTCAAATTTGAGGAGGTAAAATGTAATTTACCCAAAATTAATTTATCTTTTCTATTGACAGAAATCAATAGTGGGACACGTTTATAACAACAATAAAACAGATTCATTAGGTTCACCAAAGGCTTGAGTGTCAATCCTCAACTGAGAATCCAACTTACGAAAGGGCCATTCTGTTTTCAACCAAACAGGGTTATCTTATTCTATTTACAATATGGTAGCTTCTTCCACTTGTTAATTACTTTAAGTTCATATTTTTAAAGGAGAAATAAATTAAGTTGAAGTTTTCGAGCCCAATAATACAATCGTTTATTTTTTAGGTCTTTTATCAAAGATTATTATGTCTACCAAAAATCATTCAGATTCAAAATCATATGATCATTGACTTAAATGATAGTCATTTTTAGTGTTTTTTTACAAAACTGTATTCGTTCATTTTCTTCACTACAAATGAATGTCTTATTGATTTTAGATTTGTCTAATTTTTTGCAAGGAAGATTTGTGAATGATGAATTGAAATCTAGACGATTCGAATTCTTGAAAAAATTTCAGAGTGACCTACAAAATTTGTGTGAAAATTAGACAAAATCCAAAACCAATAAGTCATTCATTTGTAGTAAAAAAATAGACGAATATGATTATGCCAAAAAAAAAAAAAACACTAAAATGATTATTATTTTACGGTCATATGGTTTCGAATTTTTTGGTGATTTTTGGTAGACATAATTTTTTAGGGAAGACATAGAAGATGGATTAGATCATTGAAATACAATACAAAGTGAGCTAACAAAATATTTGTCATAATGGGTGTAAAAAAGTGTCATCCTAAGCTAAACCTATATAATATATGTATATGTGTGTATATATATTTATGGTATATTTACCCTAAGGGGCGAGAGGATAAGTAGGTATTGAACTTGTCATCCACGAGACCTCTCACTTATAAGTGAAGAAAAATACCAATAAACTGTATTAGTTAATAACCATATGATGATGTGGCAGAGTATCATTGGTTAAGTGATTGAATAAGATTGAGTTAGTTAGGATAAAGTTGTTAGTGAGGGTATTTGAGTCCTTTGCAATAGATGGTTGTTACTATAAAAGGTAGTTGTAAGGCCATTTTCTTAAGAATGTTGTATTCGACTTTTCTGAGAAATACACAGAGCATTTTCCTTCATCTCCCTTGTTAATTCATCTTTCTGCCATTGTTCCTTTCTTTCTTTCTTCATGATATCATATGTTAATATGGTATCATCGTCAGGAGTTGGCTCGCTACTGTAGTTGGTCCTGAAGGGTCTTCCGCTGTATTCATCTTTTCGCTATATTCGTCGAACTGGTTGATGATTTCTTGATCGATTGGGCTGCTGGTGTCTGTTGCTAGAGTTCAGAGTGCTGGGTTTTTGCGATTTGTTGATGGATTAAGTCATATCAGGTGATATTGTTCAAATTTTCATCTGGGTTGTTCAATGATTTTGTCGAATGATGGCTAGATGTCTGCACTATGATTGGATTGCGATTTTGTTATGTGTCTATTATTGTGTTCTATCTTGAATTTGTGGTAGAAATTTGATATGGGTGTGTTGAAATAGTTGATTGAAGTGGTGGAATTACAGTTGCAAGAAAGTGTCAATCTTTATGTGTTTAAGATTTGTTTGCGAGAAAGTGTCAATCTTTCCGTGTTCAAGATTTGTGTGCAAGAAAGTGTCAATCTTTCTGCGTTCGAGATTTGTTTGCATAGAGTGTTATTCTCTATAGTAAAGCCGTTGATCATATAGTTTCTTGTTTTTGTGAAAGTGTCAATCTTTCAATCATGACTGCTCCTATAATCAAAGTTGAAGGTGTTTTGGGTATGATTACTATCAGGCTTAGGGAGGATAATTTTGTAAAATGGGCATTTCAATTTCAATCGATCTTACAAGGGTATAAATTGTTTGGTCATTTTGATGGCTCAACTCCGTTTCCAACAAAGTTTGTTATAAGTCCTGATACTGGTGTCACTAAGGAGATTACAGTGGAGTATCTTGAATGGGAAGCAACTGATATGGCGTTATTGAGTCTCTTACTTGCTACTTTAACTGATGAAGCGATGGAATACGTGATTGGTTGTAGAACAGCATATGAAGCCTGGATTAATCTTGTAGATCGATTTGCTTCTGTTTCAAAATCAAGAGTCAATCATCTGAAAACTAAATTACATACAATCCAAAAAGGGTCGGATACAATTGATAAATATTTGTTGAGACTTAAACATATTAGGGAACAACTTAGTGCTGCAGGTGAAATGGTCTCGGATAATGATATAATGATTGCTGGTCTTGTTGGATTACTAAAGGAATATGGGGTCATTCGTACTGTTATTTTAGCCAGGGAATCCACACTTACTTTGAAAGAATTTAAAGCATTGTTGCTTGGTGCTGAGAGAGAAATTGAGGGAGAATTGAATGCAATCACTCAGAATCTGTCTGCTTTGTATGTTCAAGGATCAAGTTCTGGTTCAAGTTCTAGTTCAAGTTCTGGTTCAAGTTCATCTGCATCAAGTTCAAATCCTCAAAGTCATGTTCATATTCCTGCTGTAACTGCATGTACTATCACTGCTGTACCATATGGTTCAACTTCATCATCTCATGCAGATCAACAACCATACTATTCTCTTGTTGAGTCTTATGGTTATGGATTTAATGCTCATTCTGGTGGCCAGAATGTACCAAGATCACATTTTTCAAATGTTCAATTTCCGACTTAAGGCAATCAGTATAGAGGAGGATGGAAATAGTTACAGAAATAACAATGGCTTTAGAGGAAGAGGATACACTAATTCCGGGAACACCTACTCTGGTGGTTCAAGGCAGTTTGGTTCTGGAAATAACAGTTGGTCTGGAAATGTTAACACTAGAGCTAATGTAGTGATTGAATGTCAGATATGCAATAAAAGAGGACACCCTGAGGTTAATTGTTTTCATAGGAATACAAGTGCTCCAGCCCTTGGATTTGTGATTGAGTGTTAGATTTGCGGTAAGAGAGGTCATTCTGCATTGGATTGTTATCAAAGGGGAAATTATGCTTATCAAGGTCAGCCTCCACCTTCATCATTTACTGCAATGAATGCACATTAGACTTCAACATTTGTTCCTCAAGATGCTTGGGTTGTTGATTCAGGGCTTCACATCATATAACCTCTGATATCAATGTCTTATCTCAAGTAACACCATTTGAAGGGCTTGAGAGGATAACTATTGGGAATGGTACAAGTTTACCAATTAAACATATTGGTTCAACTATACTTTAGACACCAACACACTCTCTAACTCTTAATAAAGTTTTACATGTGCCTGCTATCACTAGAAGTTTACTTTTTGTGAAACAATTGTGTGGTCACAACAAAAGCTGGTTTATCTGTGATGAATCTGAATTTTTTTGTGCAGAACAAGAAGACAAAGGAGATAGTGTATCAAAGAAAGAGTAGGCCTGATGAGTTATTCCAGATCCCTGTGGTGACAAGTTCAAGAGGTTCTTAGTTTACTGTCAAGAATCCAGAAGCATATTTGGGCAAAGTAGTAAAGAATAGCATTTGGCATAAAAGGCTCGGGCATCCAACTCATGATATAGTAGCTATAATGTTGAAACAGTCAAATGTTTCAACTCAAACAGATGATATACATAGTACTTGTATTTCATGTATTAAAGGCAAGATGTCTAGGACTCCATTTCCACTTAGAAGAGATAGATGTACTTTTCCTTTTGAAAAAGTGCACACTGATATATGGGGGCCTTCTCCTATAAGATCTCTAGAGGGCTATAGGTACTATGTAACATTTGTTGATGAATATACAAGATTTGTATGAATTTTTCCGATGAGTAATAAATCTGATATGTTTATGATAGTTGTAAAGTTCTACAAGTTTATTCTTAATCAGTTTGGTGTTTCAATCAAGTCTTTACAAATGGATGGAGGGGGTGAATATACAAGCAAAAATTTTGCCTCTTTTCTTGCTGATAAAGGTATTGTGCAGTTAATTTCATGTCCTTACACTCCACAGCAGAATGGAGTTGCAGAAAGGAAACATAGACATATTGTAGAGACTGCAATTACTCTTCTCACTAATGCAGGTTTATCTTCTGAGTTGTGGTATTTTGCGTGTGCATATACAGTGTTATTAATCAACAGAATGCCTGATAGGAGCATATTTATGTGACTTAGTTAGTGTGTTTTCTTGCATTTACTTAGTTATTTGTTGTTTATTATAGTGTCTTAAGTCATTTTCGTGTGTTTGTAGGTCCTATAAGCAAAGTATGCAAAATGATGCAATTTGGAGCATTTTAGAGCAGTTTTGGGCCAAGAATGGATATCACAAGATTGGAGCAAGATGGATGGACGAATTTGAAGTTCAAGAGAGGCTAGGAATGTGCAAAAGAGTTGAAGAAATAAATCCAAGTCAAAGAAGATAAGGAATCAGCTACAAAGAAGGAGAATTATCCAAAACATTATCCAATTACCTTATCTTATCCTTATCTTATCCAAACCTTATCTTATCTTATCTTACCATGCCTTATCTTATCCTATCCTAATCCTTTCCTAACTTAATTCCTGCTGTGAAAGGGATTCAATTTCAGTTTAGGAGACCTAAAAACCTGATTTTTAGGAACCTTATCCTCTCCTACAAAGGTGCTGCACCTATCCCCTTCTAGAAGTGTCAAAATCAGCCAAATAACACCATTTCTAGAAGTCCCTAAAAAGGTGACGCCCCAAGCCTTCTAGATGCATGATCCAGCTGCACCTTTCTCCTAAATCCCTTTGGTTTTTGACCTTCTAGATGTCCTATTTCCTGCTAGGATTACATAAACCCTTTCCCCTTAGGATTGTGTTTTATTTTCCTACACAAACTACATTTTGTAATCCTTTTCCTACACCATCTAATTGTGCCGCACCCTCCCTCTATATATTCACATATTTGCTGCACCATTCAACCCACCATCTCTCATTCACACATCTCTGCACTACCATTCAGCCATACCCTCATTGTGCCGCAACTTGCAAGCAAGGAAGGAAGGAATCTGGAGCGTTTTCTAGGTGTTTTCTATCCTTTGTTTTCAATGTTTAATTTTATTTATATTTGTTTGATTGCGAACATGAGGAACTAAATTCTTTATAGTTAGAGGCGAATTCAAAGCCATGGACATATGTTTTATGTGAATTGATTTCCTCCAGTTATGATTTCATGAATCGTGAATGTGGTTTGCTTAACTGTTTTATTAAGAACTTGTTCTTGTGTGTTGATTAAGGATGCATACTTAGTTTGCATGCATGAATTTGATGCTAAAATATAAGGGAATTTCACCTAATCGTTATGAACTTATATTTACAAGTAGTGGAGGTTGCTAGTCACGATCGCGTTAAGTGAATTCCTGGCAGGAGTGTCATGCTTTTCATAGTCACGAATCCCTTGTCAATGCTTATGATTTTCACAAAGCTTAATGATCTTTGTTTTGTGTCTCTATCATGCTTTTCGTAGTTAGGGAGCTTAATAAAGTATGATTTGGGTTGTCGTATGCTTTTCTTCCAATTCAATGAGTCTAGGGAAATCTGATGATTAATTAGTTCTACACAATTAATTTGGGGCATTGTCATTCATGGTTTGTCGAAAGAATAACTGGAAATCAATTTATATGCATATGTTCATGTGTGGAGAAGGACCCTCTAACTAGCCTTTCACCCTTTTCAATTCACCAAACTCGTTTTTCTAAAGTTTTTATGCAAAATTTCTGTTTTAAGTCTTAATTTCGTAAAAAACAATCCTCCTTTCATTTAAACTTGTTTTTAGAGTCAAAACCTGTTCAGTTTTAGTCTTTTGAGTCTTTTAAGTTCTATTTTCGTCAAAATCAATTGTTAGGTCTAGATTTGAGTCTTTTTGATTGTTTCTTGCTGTTTTTATTGTTTTGAGTCAGTTTTGAGTCTATAGAGTCTAGTTTAGTGTTTTCGAGTCTTATTTGTGTTGATTAGCATCCTAGTTAATCCCCGGTCTAGAACGATCCCTACTTACATCATTGCTACAATTGTCATCAATAGGGTTTAATTTGTGTGTCAAGTTAATTTTCACATAAATGCCTTGTAAAAGTTTATCTTTTAGTTCTCCTTATTTTAGTTTGTATAAGAAAGCACCTGATCTACTGTCTTTTAAGGTGTTTGGTTCAGCTGTTTTCCCATAGCTGAGACCATACAATATGAATAAATTACAAACAAGGTCAGAGTTATGTGTGTTTTTGGGTTATACATAAGGTTATAAAGGCTATGTCTGTTTTCATATGCAAACCAATAAGATAATCATCTCCAGACATGTGTATTTTGATGAAAGTTTATTTCCTGCAAAAATGGTTAACATCACTAGGAATGGAGTTTCACAAAGACATGAGAATTATCAAGAATCAAGAACTATGCCTGTTATTGTATCTATAACTATATCAAGAAGTCAGCAAGGTATAACACATAGAGGTTCACAGAATTCATTGGCTCAAACTGAGTCAGAAGTATCTTCTCCAACAAGTAATGAGAATTTGATAGGGTGTGATTCTACTGGAGTACAAAACAGTTCATCTGAGAGACAATCTGGAGATAGTGGATCGACTGAGTTAGAAATTCAGGGATCTCGGCCATCACATACTCTTTCCTCTCCACAAGATACTACTTATTTGCTTCCTGTCATGGACCCTGCACAGTTACAGGTAATTCTCCCGTTTACATCATCTTCTATAAGTCATAATTCAGTTATCACAAGAACATATTCAAATTGTATTTAGACCAGATTACAAACTGGTGCTATTCCTCGAAAGAGCTATGTGGGATGTCTTGCTTCATTACCACAGTTGTCTTCATTACAACTTGAGGAGTCATACAATGCTGATTACTCTAGTGCACTGAGTAAGCATTTTTCTGGGGGATTTTCATTCTTGGCTAATATCACAGATGGTGAAGAACCTAAAACATTTAAAACTGCTTCAACAAAACCAGAATGGCAGCTTGTAATGCAAGAGAAGTATAATGCATTGAAAACTCAAGGAACTTGGTTGTTGGTTCCACCACCATCAAATTGATCAGTTATTGGCAGTAAATGGGTGTACAAGGTGAAGAAAAATCCAGATGGTACTGTCTCGAGATACAAGGCAAGGTTGGTCGCACAAGGTTACACTCAAGAACAAGGTTTAGATTATTCCGAGACGTTTAGTCCTGTAGTAAGACATATTACAGTAAGGATAATCTTAGCTTTGGCTGCTCAATTTGGTTGGCAATTAAGGCAACTCAACATTAAGAATGTCTTTCTTCATGGAGAGTTGGAGGAAGAGGTATATATGAAACAGCCACAAGGCTTTGTGGATCCTACATGTCCAAACCATGTGTGCAGATTGGTCAAGTTACTTTATGGCCTAAAACAGGCTCCTAGAGCTTGGAACTCCAAGTTCACAAGCTATCTTCCAGCCATTGGTTTTAAAGCATCACCTTCAGATACTAGTCTCTTTGTGAAAATGGATGATGGTGATCTTGTTCTTCTATTACTTTATGTTGACGACATAATCTTTACTGGTTCAAATCCAGTAAAAATACAAGTTGTGATTGATGATCTTGCTAGTGTGTTTGATCTCAAGGATATGGGGAGATTGTCATACTTCTTGGGACTGCATATACAATATCAAGATGATGGATCTTTGTTTATAACTCAGACCAAGTATGCTAAAAATCTATTAAAGAAAGCAGGTATGGACAGTTGTAAACCGACTTCAACACCATCAAAACCTCATACTCAGGCTCTTGCAGGAGAATGGAGTTTGTTATCTGAACCTAGTCATTATAGAAGCATAGTTGGAGCATTACAGTACCTAACTTTTACTAGACCAGATATCGCTCATTCAGTGAACTTGGTTTGTCAATTCATGACATAACCAACTGATGTACACATGTTCTTGGTTAAAAGAATTTTGAGATATATACAAGGTACTGTCAACTATGGTCTTCACTATACAAAGAACAAGAATTTTGATATCACTGCTTTCTCATACTATGATTGGGCAGCAGATATTACCACCAGAAGATCAATTACAGGTTTTGTTGTGTATCTTGGAGACAATCCTATCTCGTGGCAATCAAAGAAGCAGTCGAATGTGTCTCGCAGTTCTACAGAAGCTGAATATAAAGCGTTGGCTCACTATGCAGCTGATATATTCTGGATTCGATCAGTTTTCAAGGATATTCATCAGCACATATCAGCTCCACCTTCTTTATATTGTGACAACTTATCAGCTGTAACATTGAGTTCGAATCTTGTCTTTCATTCCAAAAGAAAACATCTCGATACTGATTATCATTTTATACGAGAAAAGGTTCAGAAAGGTGATCTTACAGTGCATTATATTCCAACTGATGACCAAGTGGCAGATGTTTTTACTAAGGGTTTACATTGTCCGATCTTTCTTAAGCATTGCAGAAGGCTTAGATTAGGGATAATGACTACAACAAACTCAGCTTCAGCAGCTCAGCTTCGTTTGAGGGGGGAGTAATAACCATATGATGAGGTGGCAAAGTATCATTGGTTAAGTGATTGAATAAGATTGAGTTAGTTAGGATAAAGTTGTTAGTGAGGGTATTTGAGTCCTTTGCAATAGATGGTTGTTACTATAAAAGGTAGTTGTAAGGCCATTTTCTTAAGAATGTTGTATTCGACTTTTCTGAGAAATACACACAGCATTTTCCTTCATCTTCCTTGTTAATTCATCTTTTTGTTCCTTTCTTTCTTTCTTCATGATATCATATGTTAATATTAGTAAGTGTCTCTTTTTACAGTATATATGTTCATAACTGTGTTACTTTTGATGAATAAAGATGATGCTGATAAGTTGAAATCGCATGCTTGCGTTTGTAAACCATATTAATTGGATGGAATCGCCAATTGGACTAAACCTGAGGGCTTACATCTTACTTTTAATTTTCCGAGTCCACATACACGTAGTTAGTAACTGATTTTGTTTTGTATCAGAGATGCGTATAGAAGCTGATTCCAAGTATCAGGAACTCCGGCTAAACACCAGTGGCTGCAGTCCATGTCCCTGTGACCTCCGTGACCGTACACAGATGGATGCCCATCTTTTCTTAGTTGTGAAAGGGTTGTGACATTTAGCAAATGAACTGGGTTTGACATTGAACGCACCACTCTTTCTACTACCACCTCTGCTGGATGTGAACCTGCCGGATACTCATCCCTCGCCATTGGTTGCGTTTGCCCTTCACAATGCTTTGAGGCTGCCTCTCCCCATTCACTTCCACTGACAAAACATTGCACAACTAGAATGAGACAGGAAAACAAAAGGTTGCGGAAGAAATGTAAACAAAATGAGCAAACAATTGTGTTAAAATAAGGTAAAACACTAGCTAATAGATACTAAATCCTAAACCAATGTAACAATGTTTCCTTATGTGATGAAAGCCACAAGATTTCTTACCGGATAACTGAACATGTGCATTTGAATAAAAGTTCGTATTGTAGAGGTTGACGTTCATAATTTGATAACATGTTGGACCTTAGAGAATAATGCGGTTACTTTACAAACAATGTGCTACATGAAATTAGCCTTTCTTATTATGATCTGGGGAAACGCCTTGGAAGAAAACTCTTGTTTTTGTCGATTCCAAATTTGTATCAACCCATCTAGCCCATGTCTTGAGCGCTTTCTCGTATGCAACCAAGCGATCCATGTCTTTGTATGTATGGCAACTGCAACACATACGTTCATTTACTTAACGAAGTTAATTAACCAAATTTTTACAAGCTCAATTTACAAATTCAATTATTTAAGCAGTTTTGTATCTAGCACAAGCCCATAGGGTGTTGGAAAATTGAGCTTACGGTTGCTTCCTTCCGGTGTGAAGCCACCAATGCCATGAGTTGAAGACCAAAAAATCACTATTCCTCCACAGTTTCCCACTTTCGATAGAGTCGAGTTTAAGAACTCGACCAGCAGTTGTGTTTATTGTATCAACCAGAAATGCATTCCGAGAGAACATGACCTTCATATTGTATGCCTGCAGCCAGATGTGGAACAATACGGTTTTAGAACCACTTGATGACATCAAATTACTTTAGCTAGGACCATTAATAACTGACGTGTGTGTGATTCAAAGTTGATGTTCTACTCTAAAACTAATTAGCAATAAGAGAATTAACTTGATTCTTTATAATCACATGCAAGGTCTCTTAATTATCTGACGTGGGACAACACTCTACATCCTCACACACCTCCTCACACATGGACGATACTCAAGTCAAACACATGACTGGCACATATTAGATCAGAGTAATGATGCACTTGCAAAATTTATTTACCAAATTTTGTTCACCAAATAATATGCGGTATTGTGTCGTTATTTATTCAAATCTAGCATGTTTTTAACCTTATCTATAACCAAGGAGGCCTAAGTCGTCATGTACTAAACAAATTTAATGAACGTAATATTATTCTGGTAGCTGATAGCTAGAGATTTATAGGTGGTCTCACGGTTTTTTATATCTTGTTTGTCAAGTTTTGATGCTGATAGGCTATATTTTAGGGAAGAGATTTGAAACTAAGGAATCTCTAATTAAAGAAATCTGTGATTAATATTCCATCCTTGCGGTTGCTCTTTCCAGTTCACATGCATTAAGCTTACCTAATTTCCAAAATAATTGCTGGTAGAGTAATGCATGAATCATTACAGCATAATTGTCATCTTTTCTACTATTTTTATAGTTAGGAGGACCCACTACATCTACAGTAATATACTTATATGAGACCCAATAAAATAAAAAAAGGAAAAATTAGTATTCGGTTCCTAATTTTTAATGTTTATTGACTAAGATCTTATTAGTTTTTAAATT
Organism: Heteromeles arbutifolia; assembly: GCA_024362995.1. Lineage (NCBI taxonomy): Eukaryota > Viridiplantae > Streptophyta > Magnoliopsida > Rosales > Rosaceae > Heteromeles > Heteromeles arbutifolia. Next base: position 26,252,995 of record JANCRC010000012.1, read on the forward strand.
TTGATTAAAGTTCGTAGCATTAATATATTAATGAATTACATGTAAGTTACATAATTTTTTATAATGAAAATTAGTAATTGATTTAGAGTTTTAATACTCATACCCTTATTAAACTCCTAATTAATTTTCAATTCAAACATTTTCAAAATATAAAAGATAAAATTAGAATAAGCTTTTACCCATTAAATTTTTGTAAAAAAAATTGAGTAAATTACAGAAAACTACATCAACTATTGGATCAGTCACAGTTTCATACCCCATCTTTAAAAAATGTCAGTGTCATACCTCATCTTACGAATTTGTTACAATTTCATACTTTCCATCAGTTTGTCTGTCTATTCTAGTGACGGACCCACTTTCAATTCCAACTAGATTAAAAAATTAACTAAATATTAAAAAATAAAAAATAAATAAAAAAACACAACAACAACAACAAACCCACACCCAGATCCCCTTCCTTTCCCCTCACCTCTCTGCAACTCCCGATCTCTCTTCCTCCATCTCCACCACCGCACTCCTCCCCCTCCCCCTTCTACACACCCATCACCCTCACCAATACCCATCACGCTCTCCATGTACGCCCACTCTCCTTCCCCGTCATCGTCATCCGTACGATTCGTGAACCGCCCCGGATCTCCCGGCCGTTCGATTTTGGTGAAGAATTAGTTCCGCAACAGCAAGAACAATAACGGCGAGGCCGTCGTCGGTGAGAATCGGAGGAGTGGAAGGCGATATGGTAAGAGGGCTTTGTCGGCGATGGGTGTGTGGTAGGGTTCACGAATCGTACGGACGACGACGATGGGGAAGGAGAGTGGGCGTACATGGAGATGGAGGAAGAGAGGGCGGGAGTTGCAGAGAGGTGAGGGGGAAGGAAAGGGATCTGGGTGTGGGTTTGTTGTTTGTTGTTTGTTTGTTTTTGTTCTTTTTTTTTAATTTTTTAAAATTTAGTTAATTTTTTAATCTAGTTGGAATTGAAAGTGGGCCCGTGTCAAGCCACATCACTATCTAACAGAAGAATCGACGAACAAACTGAAGGAATAGATGAAATTGTAGCAAATTCGTAAGATGATATATGATATTGACATTTTTTAAAGATGGAGTATGAAACTGTGACTGAGCCAATAGTTGAGGTAGTTTTATGTAATTTACTCAAAAAAATTCAATTTTTTAGTCTTATATGTACTCATTCTTAAATATATCAATTTGTTATATTAAAAATGTACCCTTTTTTTAATATAAAATGTACCCAGTTTTTATATAAAATTCATATTCAATCTTTTCTCTAATCTATTTTTTAAACTTATATGGGTACATTCTATTTCATTGATTGGAGAATGTATCCATATCAAAAGTTTAACAAAAGAAATTTAATAATGTTATTAAGCCTAATATTTTTATTTTTATTTTTTGTGTTTTCAAAAAATGTACCCATATTTTGGTACAATAATTTTTTGGTTAGTTTTGATGAACGTACTCATGTGTGTATATATATACACACAATATATTGGAGAGTATAATTCATCTTTAATATTTTTAATCTTATAAATTATGAGTTTTGTTTAAAATCTCATTAATATAAATAACAATAAATTTTATTTTTAATTTAAAAATATAATAACCTACATAGAAATACATTATTACATTAATATTAATATAAGGGACTTCGATCAAAAACTAAAAACCACAAATGTTTCAGTCAAAGAACATTGGTAATTAGGGATCGCATCCAAAGTGTCCCAATAAAAAATTATGCATTACTGTGAAGGAAAAAGATTCTGCATTTTCTTTTTATCTTATTTTCTTGTTTTGTTTATAGCCACGTGATTGTGATTGAATAAATCAACCGTGAATCAGAGGACAAAAACCAACAAACATTATTTCCCTAGACCTAGGGTTAAAATACAGTGCAACAGTAGGACAACTAATATAAGAAATGCATTAACAATTAAAAAGAAGGTAAAATATATAGGTATCAATGGTCTCACTGGGAATGCGAATGTGGATAGTCCTCCAGTCCTGTACAGGTTATATTGAGTCTGTGGATTCGCTGTATGAAGCATACAAATGAGTGACTGCCACTGGTTCAAACTCAATGAGTCTCCAACAAACATGATGCTTTTCCCTCTAAATCTTTGCAAGAAATCTTCACTGTTGAACCTATATATAAACCAGTATTAAAAATGAAAATAAAAGAATTAAAGAATTAAAGTATTTATAATTTCTGAAACTAAAAGTTGAAGAAAGCATGCAGCAAAGGGGTATCTAGCCATTGATACCAAGGGAGGGGGAGGTTTTGGACTCGAACGTAGTGAGTTGAAGATGAAGACGCTAATCACCAAAGCAATCCACCACTTACATATATTTACCTTGTTAAGTTGCAGTGAGTAGGCTGCCACCGGAATTTGAGATAGAATTTGTCGGAACGACCATTTTGTAGGCAATCGAATTCCTTCTCTATGAAGGAGCATTGTGACGATGTATAAAGGGGATATGATTCATCATAAACCCATCTTCCTTGGAAAATATCACATCCTTCACTAGAGTACTGGCGACTTCCGCGTACATGATGGTGCAGAATAGAGAGCACCATAATAAATGCGCCAATGGCAAAATTATCCATGAGAGAGAGAGAGAGAGAGAGAGAGAGAGAGAGAGAGAGAGAGAGAGGAGGAGGAGGAGGAGGAGGTTGGAGAGTCTCACAATGTATGTGACTAGCTAGGGGGTGAGAATGCATGTGTGTATATACGTGGGAAATTACATGTTTCTTCTTTTTGGCAGGAGATTTTGTGGATTAGAGATGAAATGTACTCCAAGAAATGGAATTTAAAGATTTGGATTTTTGTCATGATTGGGTGGATGGAAAGGACCGGGAGAGGGTTTTGTGTAATCTCCATTATCCACATATATATGACACTTTGGATGCGGTCCCTAGCTATCAATATTCTTTGACTGAAGCTTTGTTTGTTTTTAGTTTTGATCGAAGTCCCTGACATTAATGTAATAGTGTAAGTTACTATATTTTTCAAATTAAAAATTATGAATTGAAATTTGTATTTGTTTATATTAATGAGATTTTAAATATAACCCATAATTTGTGGGATTAATAATAATAAAATACAAATTATACTCTCTATTATATTGTGTGTGTGTGTGTGTGGGTACATTCATCAAAATGCTGGTAATTGAATCATTATAAGCTAATTTTGTTGGTGAAAACCCGAACGAGCAATTTCAACCAGCCGATGATCTATTTGGTTTAGTGGTTTATTTGTCTCTTTTTTTTCTTTTCTTTTGTTTCAGGGATTCTTCATCTATCCTCAAAATTTATTTTCTTCTTTATTGGTTTTGAATTGGAGCTTCCCTCCAGAGTTAGCTAGGTTTGTACTTGTGCGACAAGTATTGATAGATTTACATGTCGTCTACTTTCCAGTTATCGCATTCATAGCCTATATTTTTGGAGCTAATAGTGACATTATGGACCATGGATTAGTCTTCCTAAAAAAGAAATAAAAAAGGAAAGACGTTATGAAGTCCTTAATGAAAAAGTGCTTTTGTAATCCATGTTCGTCTTAAATATATATATATATATATATATATATATATATATATATATATTAGGTTTAATAACATTAGTAAATTTCTTCGATTAAACTTGACATAGATATATTCTCAAATCAACGAAAAAAGAATGTACCTATATAAGTTTAAAAATGGATTAAAAAAATTTGAATGGATTTTATATTAAAAAATTGGGTACATTTTATATAAAAAAATTTGTACGTTTTTCATTAAAAAAAATGGTACATTTTACATATAACAAATTGATATTTAAGAATGGGTACATTTAAGATTAAAAAATTGAGAATCTTTTTATAAAAAACTAGCTAATGGGTACAAACTTATTCTAATTTTTTTTTTTTTTTTTTTTTGTGGAAATGTTTGGATTGAAAATTAATTAGGAGTTTAATAGAGGTGTGAGTATATATTAAAACCCTAAATCAATTAATAATTTTTATTTTAAAAAATATGTAATAAACACGTAAATTCATTATCACATAAATGCTAGGGACTTCAATCAAAATTTGAAAACTAATAAGGTATCAGTCAATGAACATTAGTAACTAAGAACTAGATACTAATTTTTCCTATATATATATATATATATTGGTAAACGTTGGATGAAATAAAAACAAGCTCTTATGCTCTAAAATTAAAAATTAAAAATTAAAGTTGCACGATTTAATCGATCCCCTCCCCCAAAATCGAGCCTTCGATTTTAACCTCTTAAGAAAAAGGAACAAAATAATTCCTCAAATTAATGGCGGAAGGATTTTAGTGTTAGCTACAATCAGGTACAAATTAATCTACCAGTTTTCGTTCCTTACGCCTTAAGGCAACCATTTTGCTTCTGTAATTCAGTTAACATGGAGAAATATGTCTAATGTAACCAAATTATAGCACAAGATGGTGCGTATATTTTTAATTGACAAAGGTGTGATAAAATCTGGATAGATAATGGATTGGTAACAATACGTGTTGGTGTTTAACTCATACTAATAAATTTCACAAAGTATGGACTCTGAATACATAAATAAAAAAGCACAAGGAAAATTTGAAACCTAATTTGAATACCAACTAGTATATGCCCACACACAAACCAGTGTGTGAAATTTTTTTATTTTTGTTTTTAAAATTGAAGGAGAGAGAAAGAGAGTGAGAGAGAACGGGAGAATGGACAAAGGGAGAGAGGTTTATTTTTTATTTTTTATTTTTAAAATTAGAGATGTTAAAATCACCTGTAGGTAAGGCTTAAACAAAAACAGCTGCCCTTAACTATTTTGTTGTGATAGAAGACTAAATAGTCTTTTCACTATCTTTTGGTTGACAAAGAGAATTCTATTAATATGTAGTTTAGATAAGGTACCTAGTGGACTAAGAGAGGAACATATTAAGGGATTGAAATGTAAGTGATTAAGTTTTGTCCAATACGATGTTGGAATTATTGTGTTTTTATTTTTTATGTAACGACATTGGGATTGGAATTTACGTGATTAAGTTTTGTAAAGTACCATGTGGGAATTAATGTGTTTTTATTTTTTATGTAATGATATTGGAAGTAAAGAGAGATTCAGCTAAACCAAATTGTTGATTAATTATAAATTAAGCATTGAACTCGTTATTTAGAGGAAGCCGAACTTGAGACTTCCAATTTAATAGTGGAGAATAATACGATTAGGCTATAGTTTGGAATCATTGTATTTTGATTTTTTGTGTGTAAACAAATACAATTGAAATTAGTAATTTAACCCACCAAAAATTGAAAAGGACTAAGAAAACTGCCAAAGTAAAAAGAAAGCGAATCATTTTTAAAATTAAGAAAGGATCCCAAAATAATAGAATAATCATGCAAAACCAAATAAAAAAACTTATTTTAGCAATGCTACATGAATTGTACACAAAGTTTTACTGTAACTCTTATAAAAGAAAAGTTTCCTCTCATTTTAATTCATGTACTCATCCTCCATGTTCTGCATTATCCTATTCGGTCAACTAGGTTAAAAGAAATGTTAATTTCACATACAATGAACACCAAAAATTGTATAAAATAAAAATAAAAAAAAAAAACCCTATCTAGACCAGTAAATTAATTAACAATAACCGAACCCTGCGCCAATGTTAATTACCCAAGTTTCATACAGGTCAACGCTAATGGTTCAATTTTTCAAAGATTGTCATTGAAAATCAAAATTCCCTTGGTGTATCCTTAATTGTATGCATGGTTAAAAGATCAAAGATGACACACCCCGACCCGAAAGTGGGACGTGCTGGCCGTCACGTGAGAGTGACGTAACCATGTGCACAGTGTGGAAGCAAGATTAATCAGAAAGATACGAACAAATTAAAATCATGCACCCAGCAACCCAAAACAAGATAGTGTACTAGTGCGAGAATTAAGATGGTTTACACAACCAGAGCATAAATGGTCTGCGTGCAGTCAGCAGAAAGTACCAAATGGAGATAACACCTGAAGGTGGTCCTACATAAGTGAGTTCTGTCAGAACGTCCGATGAGCTCCTCGTATTCCACCAACGAACACTACCTAATAACTGGAGGGGCGAAAAACAGAAAGCGTGAGTGGGCAAAAACAAATCTTTTCAAAACCATTCTTTTCTTAAAAGTTATAACCCCTCTCCGTAAAACCTGTATAATTTCCCAGAAATAAAGTATATACTCATATATATAAATCTCGAAATCCTGCTGGAAAAATGTGTGTATGAATGTATGTATGTCATGCCAAAGTATCATAACTGAATGCCAAATCATAACTCTATGAATGTGATTGAATACCAGATAATCAACTCAGCCCTCGGCTGTATATAGCTCATAACAATCTCATCATATCATATAGCTCATAATCAACTCAATCATATCGTATATCCTGCACACACATCAATACCACCTCTAGTGGTCTGCACAACATCACTATATATAGAATAATATGCTCTAGTGCTACAATCACGTGAAGACTGTGCGAATGATTCGCGGGTCACCTACGAGTCGAATCCACCTATAGTGGTTTATTCGACAGAACTGTGCACCTAACTTGGATCCAAGGCGAGCATGCGGTGCGGGAGGTGAACATCACGTGAAAGACTATGCCTCTAACTCTGGGCGGGAGCACTAATATCAAGGTGCAGGTTTATGAGCTCTAATCACATCACATCATTCATTCTCATCATAACCAGTATATAAACTTACCTGTCACTTACCTGTGCGTCCGCAACACCATCATTATTATATGCAATCACTAATGCATAAATAAAATAAATAGATACTTTGCATGGCATTTCAAATCATATAATTCTTTAAATTCATTTTCTGGGAAAAGCAAGTATATAATAAGTATATATGGAAAACAAAAGCCCACTCACTGATAAGTAGCCGGGTTGTAACCCCCGTGCCTAGCCTGGCTACGCTCGTCCTTCGGATAGGTCTCGCCTATATGAGAAATAATTGTATAAATGTTATTTTAAGCACATAACAAAACTGGCTAATAACTTCTCATATATTGCTCAATTTGGGTATATAAATATACCACAGTGATCTACACAATCTCATGATCATCCTTATATTTTTAGAAAAAATTTCCGACCACCCACGCGCGGCCACAAGCCGGCAAGGGCATGGCCCTACGTGCCCCCACGCGCGGCCACGTGACAGGTACACTGACGGCATCAGTTAACACCTTCAGGAATATTCCTTGGAATATTTCGTTAAATCCCAACGGAATCCGTCCAAACTAACTAACGGCGTCGGAATATTCCGTCAGACTTGACAGAATATTCCGTTATCTTCTACCTCAAACCTCCGACGATCGTCACCGTCACCGGAAAACTGGAAAATTTTCAAAACTCTATATCTCGACCATTTTTGCACCATTTTCTACGTACTTATACCAAAATGAAGATCTCACAAAGATGAACACAACCATACCTGACTTGATCTCCAACTCGCTAGAAATTGGCCGGAAAAAGCCTCGATAATTCCGGCCAAATTTAAAACTCTTCGTTCTCACAATTCCGAAGTCCAAATTCTTCAAACGAAGTACTTCGAGCTTCGTATGGACCTCAATAAGCTTCCTATAAGCTTCAAATTCTCTGAAAAACAATATTTCACGTGTGCATGAACAGTGCACAAATCAGAGGTTAGGTTTCATGGGGTTTTCGAAGGTTTCAGGTTCTAAAACTTGTACTGATGGATTCCTGATATCACAAGGAACACGAATATACTTACCTTAGTCTCGATCTGCAAGGTTTGAGATCGCTTCTGGGTTGCCCGTAGGAAAAAGCCAAGAGGGAGAGAGAGAGAGAGAGAGAGAGAGAGAGAGAGAGAATATGGGAGAGAATGAGATAGTGTATGTGTTGGTTTGTGTGTGTGGTCCAAAAGCCATCAATCAAAGACCAAAACAAGTTTTGTTCTAATTGGGTCCAATTATTTAGGACTTGATATAATTGGCCCAATTTCTTAACCCGAAACACAAACACTCACCCAACGCTCAAGGGCATTTTCGTCATTTCACATTAACTGTACAACATTTCCGAGATGGGCTGTCATTATTTACCCACCTTATAAAAATTTCGTCCCCAAAATTTCACACCACAATACAGCACTAGTAACCATAAAACAATCTTGGATACATCTCTCTTATCCTGTCCTCGGTCTTCCACGTCGCTTTTTCCACTAAATGGTTTCTCCACAAAACTTTAACCAACTGCACTGTCTTATTTCTCAGAACCTTTTCTTTCCAATCCAAAATAGTCACTAGCTCCTCATCATAAGTCAAATCTGAACAGATCTCTAAGGGTTGATGAGGTATCACATGCGACGGATCTGAGACATAGTGACGAAGCATTGAAACATGAAACACATCGTGTACCTTGGACAGCTTTGACGGCAACTCAAGCCTGTAAGCAACTTCACCGACTCGCTTGGTGATCTGATAAGGTCCAATGAACCTAGGACTTAGCTTGCCTTTCTTCCCGAATCGTACTACATCTGGCCACGGCGATAACTTCAGGAATACCCAATCACCAACCTTGTATACTCGATCAGTGGCATGTCTGTCTGCTAAACTCTTTTGGCGATCTTGGGCTGCTTTCATATTAGACTTAATAACCTGAATGTTCTGAGTAGTCTCCTCCACTAACTCAGGGCCCACTAAAACTCGTTCACCAACCTCTGACCAACATAAAGGTGCACGACAAGGCTTTCCATATAGTGCCTCGAATGGCGCCATACCAATACTCGAGTGAAAGCTGTTTTTGTAGGCGAACTCCATCAAATCCAACCGCTTGTGCCAAGCGTCGACAAACTGCAACACCGAAGATCTTAGCATATCTTCCAAGGTCTGAATCGTCCTCTCTGATTGTCCGTCTGTCTGGGGATGATATGTCGTGTTGTACAGTAATCTCGAACCCAAAGCTTCCTAAAAAGCTATCCAAAACTTAGAAGTAAATCTCGGATCTCGATCTGAAATAATACTCACAGGAACTCCATGATACTTCACAATCTTCGTGATGAACAACTCGGCTAATCGATTCAAAAAATACTTTTCCCTCACAGGAATAAAGTCCGCTGACTTAGTAAGCCGATCTACAACCCAGATTCCATCATAGCCATTTTGTGTACGAGGAAGCTTGTACACAAAATCCATAGTAATATTTTCCCATTTTCACTGAGGAACGGGAAGTGGCTGTGACAAACCAAACGGCTTCTCCTTTCAGCTTTGACCTGCTGACATACGACACACCTGCTTACATACTCTACAATTTCCCTTTTCATACCTGGCCAATGGTAAAATGGTCGAATGGTATGATACATTTTAGTTCCTCTGGATGAATCGCATAAGCTGAAATATGTGCCTCATCAAGAATTGCCTTATTTAACTCCTCATTATTTGGCACGTATATCCTATTCTCTTGCATAAGCATGCCATCCGTCTCTCTAACTCTGAGATCTTTCTTTTTCCCTTGATTACTCAACTGCATTAGCTCTTGAATCTCTTCATTATTCATCTGAGTCTCGAGTATACGATCAATCAGAATAAGCCTAACTTGGAAACTAGCAAGTAAGGCTTCTTCTTGTTCTGCCACAGCTTCTTCTTGTTCTTTCAATTCCAATCACTCTAGTAGACCTCAAATCTACAAGAATAGAAACACGAGAAGTATACAAAGCATTAACCCGACCTTGGGATTTCCTACTCAAAGCATCAGCCACCACATTAGCACGTCCAGTGTGATACTCAATCGTGCAATCGTAGTCACTTAACAACTCAATCCATCTCCGCTGACGAAGGTTCAAATCTTTCTGCGTGAACAGGTACTGGAGACTTTTGTGATCTGTGAAGATCCTACACTTCTCGCCATAAAGATAGTGTCCCCAAATCTTCAAAGCGAAAATAATGGCTGCCAACTCCAAATCATGTGTAGGGTAATTCATCTCGTGAGGCTTTAAATGACGCGAAGGGTAAGCAATTACCCTACCATGCTGCATCAACAAGCATCCCAAGCCATTCAAAGAAGAGTCAAAACAGGAGCATGAGTGAGATAATACTTCAACTGCTGGAAACTCTGTTCACAATTATCATCCCACTCGAATTTAACTTCCTTCTTGGTCAACCTCGTTAGTGGTAAAGCCATAACTGAGAAATCCTTAACAAATCGTCGATAATAACCTGCTAAACCAAGGAAACTCCGTACCTCGGTGACGGTTCATGGCTGCTCCCAATTCTCCACAGCTGCTATATTCTGAGGGTCTACCTGAATACCCTGAGCTGAAACAACATGCCCCAAGAAAGCAACTTGGTCTAACCAGAATTGGCACTTACTGAACTTAGCATACAATCGGTGTTCCCTCAGCTTCTTCAACACCAAAGTAAGATGTCGAACGTGATCTGCCTTCGACTTAGAATACACCAGAATGTCATCAATGAAGACAATGACGAATCTATCTAAATACTGCTGAAACACCTTATTCATCAAACCCATGAAAGCTGATGGTGCATTCGTCAATCCAAATGCCATCACGAGAAACTCATAATGATCATAACGAGTCCTGAAAGCAGTTTTAGGAACATCGTCGTTCCTGATCTTCAACTGATAATAACCAGACCTTAGATCAATCTTAGAAAATACGCAGGCACCTCTGAGTTGATCAAAAATTTTGTCAATACGAGGCAAGGGATAACGGTTTTTAATCGTTACTCGATTCAATTTCCTGTAATCGATGGAAAGCCTCAAAGTACCTTCTTTCTTCCGAACAAACAAAAATGGGGCTCCCCAAGGTGAAGTACTAGGCTGAATGAAACCTTTATCAACCAATTCCTGTAACTGAGTCTTCAATTTTCTTAACTCGGCAAGAGCCATACGATAAAGAGTTAAAGAAATAGGATCAGTACCTGGAAGTAAATCAATGGCGAACTCCACATCGCGATCTGGGGGCAATCCAGGTAAATCATCAGGGAAAACATCAGAAAAGTGTCTAACCACCTCGACATTCTCCACGCTAACAGGAGCATCATCATTTAGTACTATGTGAGCCAAGTACCCTTGACAACCTTTCTTTAGTAACTTTTTGGCTCTCACAACTGAAATAATACCATGCCTCAATCCACTAGGTTCACCAAAGAATGTAACCTCAGGTAATTCAGGACGATGGAAGGTCACTAATTTCCCATAACAATCAATCTGGGCACGATTGTAATGCAACCAATATGTGCCTAAAATCGCATCAAAATCCACAATGTTTAAAGGAATAAGGTCAGCTGGCATAACCACATCCTCCACTAATATGGGACAACCTGGATACACATAATCTACATAACACTTCTCCCCCCTAGGCATTGCAAACTCTAACTCATACCCAAGAGGTGAAGATTGAAGTTGTGTCAATTGAGCAAACGTATGAGAAATTACCGAATGAGTAGCATCATAGTCAATCAACACTTTAGCATAATGACCAAGAATATTTAACGTACCCATGATCAAGTCCGGATTATTCTGAGCATCATATAGCAAAAGGTTGTTGATACATCTTTGGGTCTGCTGTCTTCCGTTGCCTCTGTTAGCGTGAACTCCTCGCCCCTGAGAATTACGCCCCTATCCTGACTGACTGTGCTATCTCGAAGACCCAACTCCACTGGTAGCAACATCAACCTGCTGAGGCTGTCTTCTCGAATACCATTGTGATCCACCAGCTGAATACTGCTGCTGAGGCATATATCCTCCAGAGTACTGCTGTGGAGGCATATATCCTCCTGAATACTGTCCATAACTGCCCTACTGATAGGGATCCTGGGGGTACTGGTACTGTCCCGAAGAATAAGGAACGGGATCCCCCTGATAGTGGTATGCACCATCACGACCCGTCTGGGTATAACCACCTTGTCCTGAAAACTGCTGAGCTGAAGCTGGTGGTGGTAAAGGAGGCTGCTGAGGCCTCTGCTGGCCTTGAAGACAAAACTTAGCTAGATGTCCCTCATGACCACAAGTGTAACAACCACTACTCCCTCTTCGACACTTCGCGAAATGTCGATTATTGCACATACGGCACAAGGGTGCATTTCCTCTACCAGAATTCCCCTGCCTCTGGAATATGGAACCTCCGAAGAACCTACCACCTCCTCTCTGACCTGTGGAACTGAAACCTCCATTGGAAGAACTAGAACTAGCCCCACTACGCTTAAAGTTCTGAGTCTGGCAAGGCCCCTGTGAGAAATGACCTTTACCCTTACCTTTTTTCTGACTCCCATCTTTCTCTTCTTCTTCGCTGTCGCTGGGCAAATTCTCAAAATCCTCAATTTGAAGTAAAGCTTCATAAAACTCATGATAAGTGGTACAGGGAATCGCAGTTGCAATGGTACGCCATTTCTTCTTAGTACCCAATTTAAAACGACGTAGCATCTCAACCGAATTAGCAGCAACTTCCGGATAATAACAAGATAGATCAGTAAATTTCATGTAGTACTCATTAGCTGACAGCTTCTTCTGCCACAAACTAGTAAACTCATGTTTCTTACGATCAATGTATGCAGGAGGAATGAATCTCTTATAGAATAACTGCTTAAATACCTCCAAATCCTTAAATTCCTCATGGGCTAACTCATCAGCCAACTGCCCCCACCATGAAGCTGGTTCCTTACCCAAAAACCATGAAGTTGTCTCGACCCATCTGTCCGGAGATAGACTCTCATGACTCTGCATCAGCCTAAAAGTCTTCTCAATATGCATCAACCATTTCTCTGAACCCTCGGGCCCTTCATTCCCCACAAAAGTGGTTATTTTCAAATTATGAACCGACTCCAGAAGGGTCCGCTGAGGCGGACGAATAACTGACTGAATAACACTCGCTATAGCTTCCTCTAACTGAGCTATGTTATGGAAATTAGGTTCAGCTGAACGACGTGGCTCTCTACGAGGTGGCATAGTTCTGACAGAAACACCAAGATAATTAGAATATTCACAAGATATGCAAGACTACCAAACCTATGCTCTGATACCAAACTGACACACCCCGACCCGAAAGTGGGGCGTGCTGGCCGTCACGTGAGAATGACGTAACCATGTGCACAGTGCGGAAGCAAGATTAATCAAAAAGATACGAACAAATTAAAATCATGCACCCAGCAACCCAAAACAAGATAGTGTGCTAGTGCGAGAATTAAGATGGTTTACACAACCATAGCATAAATGGTCTACGTGCAGTCAAGTAGAAAGTACTAAATGAAGATAACACCCGAAGGTGGTTCTACATAAGTGAGTTCTGTCAGAACGTCCTATGAGCTCCTCGTATGCCACCAACGAACACTACCTAATACCTGGAGGGGCGAAAAACAGAAAGCGTGAGTGGGCAAAAACAAATCTTTTCAAAACCATTCTTTTCTCAAATGTTATAACCCCTCTCCATAAAACCTGTATAATTTCCCAGAAATAAAGTATATACTCATATATATAAATCTCGAAATCCTGCTGGAAAAATGTGTGTATGAATGTATGTATGCCATGCCAAAGTATCATAACTGAATGCCAAATCATAACTCTATGAATGTGATTGAATACTAGATAATCAACTCAGCCCTCGGCTGTATATAGCTCATAAAATCTCATCATATCATATAACTCATAATCAACTCAATCATATCGTATATCCTGCACACACATCAATACCACCTCTAGTGGTCTGCACAACATCACTGTATATAAAATAATATGCTCTAGTGCTACAATCACGTGAAGACTATGCGAATGATTTGTAGGTCACCTACGAGTCAAACCCACCTATAGTGGTCTATTCGACAGGACTGTGCACCTAACTTGGATCCAAGGCGAGCATGCGGTGCGGGAGGTGAACATCACGTGAAAGACTATACCCCTAACTCTGGGCGGGAGCACTAATATCAAGGTGCAGGTTTATGAGCTCTAATCATATCACATCACTTCACATCATTCATTCTCATCATAACCAGTATATAAACTTACCTGTCACTTACCTGTGCGTTCGCAGCACCATCATTATTATATGCAATCACTAATGCATATATAAAATAAATAGATACTTTGCATGGCATTTCAAATCATATAATTCTTTAAATTCATTTTCTGGGAAAAGCAAGTATATAGGTATATACAGAAAACAAAAGCCCACACACTGATAAGTAGCCGGGTTGTAACCCCCGTGCCTAGCCTGGCTACGCTCGTCCTCCGGATAGGTCTCGCCTATATGAGAAATAACTGTATAAACGTTATTTTAAGCACATAAACAAAACTGGCTAATAACTTCTCATATATTGTTCAATTTGGGTATATAAATATACCACAGTGATCTACACAATCTTAGGATCATCCCCATATTTTTAGAAAAAATTTCCGACCACCCACGCGCCACCACGTGCTGGCAAGGGCACAGCCCTAAGCGCCCTCACGCGCGGCCACTTGACAGGTACACTGACGGCGTCAATTAACACCGTCAGGAATATTCCGTTAAAACCCAACGGAATCCGTCCAAACTAACTAACGGCGTCAGAATATTCCGTCAGAGTTGACGGAATATTCCGTTGTCTTCTACCTCAAACCTCCGGCGACCGTCGCCGTCGTCGGAAAACTGGAAAATTTTCAAAACTTTATATCTCGGCCAATTTTGCACCATTTTCTACGTACTTTTTACCAAAATAAAGATCTCACAAAGATGACCACAACCATACCTGACTTGATCTCCAACTCGCTGGAAATTGGCCGGAAAAAGCCTCGATAATTCCGGCCAAATTTAACACTCTTCGTTCTCACAATTCCGAAGTCCAAATTCTTCAAACGAAGTACTTCGAGCTTTGTATGGACCTCAATAAGCTTCCTATAAGCTTCAAATTCCCTGAAAAACAATATTTCACGTGTGCATGAACATTGCACAAATCGGAGGTTAGGTTTCACGGGTTTTCAAAGGTTTCAAGTTCTAAAACTTGTACCAATGGATTCCTGAGATCACAAGGAACACGAATATACTTACCTTAGCCTCGATCTGCAAGGTTTGAGATGGTTTCTGGGTTGCCCGCACTAAAAAGCCGAAAGGGAGAAAGATAAAGAGAGAGAAAGAGAGAGTACGGGAGAGAAGAGAGAGAGTGTATGTGTTGGTTTGTGTGTGTGGTCCAAAAGCCACCAATCAAAGACCAAAACAAGTTTTGTTCTAATTGGGTCCAATTATTTAGGACTTGATATAATTGGCCCAATTTCTTAACCTGAAACACTAACACTCACCCAACGCTCAAGGGTATTTTCGTCATTTCACATTAACTGTACAAAATTTCCGAGACGGGCTGTCACAAAAGAGTTATTGCCACTTTAACGAAATTAACATCTTTGTCAATCTAGGTGAAGAAATAGGGTAATGTAGGGCAAAAATGACAAGTATATGCGATAAAGTGATGCAAAACGTGTAAGTGGTCCAATATCCTAGTGGATAGAGTGTTAGATTTTTACCCACGTGTCCCGAGTTCAAAACTCTCCTCCCAAAATTATTATAATAGTTTTGAACTCTCACTCTCATCTTCATAAATTTAAAATAAATAAAAAATATAAAAAAACACGAGCATAGCAAAAAATAAGCTAAATAAAAAGAGTTTGTTTTGCCACTTAGTACTATGGTCTAAAGGTATTCATCTTCACTTGTAATTAAGTGAGAGATCTTAACTTCGATTCTCGCCAAAGGCAAATTTGAACCACATTATTGCTAGCACATTATGAGTCTTAGCCACTCCTCCACCCCTAGTGTATATAATATCGCTTTTTTCAAAACAAAACAAAAAAAAAAACAAAATAAATACCTATTGCTTATGTGTACGCATTAAATTTGATATTTAATTGCATGATTATTTCTTGAGTTTTCTACGAGATTATATGTAGTGATTAGACTCTACTTTTCGAACATATGATGAATTTCCCTAGTGATTAGAGTCTTCCTTTTCAGCTCATTGTTTCACGTGTTCAAATCCTCCCCCCTCCTTAGTGTAGCTTAGATTAGAAATATATTTAGTAATTAAAAAAACATAAGGAAACCAAACAGAGATCACAGCACAAGAAAACTTTAGCGAACTATTTTGTTTTTTTTTTCATTGAATCTGTAAAAACTAATGTATTTTACAAATACGAATAGCTAACGTAAAATTTAACATAATGAAGCCTTATTTGAGAAAAGCTTAATCAATGACTATTAATCGCCAATTTGGTAAAAAAAAAAAAAAAAAAATCTTTGAGATATAAAGAATGCCTAATTTTGAGTAAGAGCTGCATGAAGAAGCACATTCCAAGTATCAGGAACTCCAGCTAAACACCAATGGCTGCAGTCCATGCCCCGGTGCCCGCCGAGGCCATAGACCGACGGGTGCGCATCCTTTCGTAGTTGCGAAAGAGTTGTAATATTCAGCAAATGAACCGGCCTTGACGCGGTGCGTAACACTTTCTCTAGTACTTGCTCTGCTGGATGTGGTTTTCCTGGAAAGTCTGGGCCTGGCAGTGGTTCTGTTTGTGCATTGCAGTTAATTGCTTGAGGATCACCCCACTCTGTTGCACTGATACAAACAAAAAGATTGACTTTGATTAGAAACTATCAGAAACTCTGCTCAATATTTCAATTCTACGAAAAGGGTTGTGATTCAGGTTCTCTCGGGTGGGTCGTGTTCGTGCCGTGTTCATACTTGCACAGGCAGTTGAGAATACTTACTTGCTATGATCTGGAGAAACACCTTGGAAGAAGACCTTGGTTTTGTTGGAGTCCACTTTGGAGTCAACCCATCCAGCCCAAGTGGTCAACGCCTTCTCATATGCACCCAACCGATCCATGTCCTTGTAAGTTTGATTCCCCACTTGAATTAAATCCCATCTGCAACACATTTGAAAACCATTCAATTACTTGCACAACACGCAAACTCAAAGATTGAGTGGAATTCAAATCAATAGGTGTCTTACGGTTGCTTTCTTCCGACGTGAAGCCACCAGTGCCATGAGTCGAAGATCAATACATCGTTTTGCAGCCACAGTAGTTCGTTTTCGGGTGAGATTGAGTCGAGTTTGAGGACACGGCCATCAGCTGTGCCTACAATGTCGACAATGAAGGCATTTCGGGAGAAGGACACACTCAGATTGTATTCCTGCAAATTTTTCAATTGGCATTCATCATGCAAGTAATCCAACCAAATCTGTCTTGTAAAACTAATAAATGGCAACTTCTTGATTTCGAATTAACAAAAAACTTTGGAACACAAAGCAATCATTGTCATAGGACCAAAGTGCAGCAAACATGATCATTTCGAAACTGAACCAAACAATATCATCTACTTCTTTATGCTGAGTGAGACATTATAACAGAATCTCAAACCAATAATACATTATTATATGAAAATTTTAAAACATATAATGTGTTATTAATTTGAGATACTTACCACATTGGCATACCTAGTTTAAGTCTTCTCTTTTATAGAAATAATTATAAGAAAAATAAAAACAGATATAGATCATCATTTTGTGCATCTAATATATAGATTATAATTAGGTGGAAGTTGAGACTTGATAAGTAATGCATCTTCAATGCACATAAGACTTAAAACTTGAGGCAAATATATTGAGACCTAAATTTGACTTTCAATACGAGATTTGGGTCATTGGTGGAGCCTATGCCAACAAGGAAAAATTTTAGGGTTCGAGTTTTGACTCCAATAATTTCCAATGCACATACCCAAATTGTCAAAACTTAAATTTTGAGTTTTGAGTCCATTGTTTCTCCTCCGATGCAAAGGCTCAAAACTTGAAACTCAAAATGAGTGTTAGGATTTGAGTCCTTGCATTGGAGATGAAACCCAAAATACATAAATCTACAACCTTTTTAGGATCCAAATATAATAATTTAGGTCTATAATTTGAGTACGAGATGCTCACCAGGAATGTGAATGTAGAGAGTCCTTCTTTCCTGACCAATGTGTATTTGGTTTCTGGAACAGCTGTATAAAGCATGCAAGTAAGTGACTGCCATTGGTTCAAACTCAACGAGTCCCCGACAAACATGATGCTTTTCCCTGTGTATGTCGACAAGAAACTACTTCCATCGAATCTGCATCATCAAAATTCAAACACACAGGCCAATATCAAAGTTCTATAACGTGTTAAGTAGATAGTATGTTACAAAGACAAGTAAATTGTGTGATTTGTGCAAATGTTCCGTCGTCGTAAATTTATGTTGTTTTATCACAAAATTGTTAATCTAAATTGCACATCCAAATTCTGATCGTTCCATTTATCCATTTTGGAAATTTGGAATCTCCTTTTATCAAGAATATGGCCAAAGAAATCAATCTTAAGATGTGTTAATTTCATGTTCAAATTAAGAAAAATGTATGACCAACTACTGTTTGATATTTTTTTTGCAAAGTATATTTCTCAATTACGTGACAGAGACTTTCACTTATAAAAGCAAATATCCACATACCATCCATCAGGCCATTGTAGATATACATACATACATACATACATACATACATACATATATATATATATATATGCAACATAGCGTTGAAAAAAAGGGTAAATACTAATTTGATATTGTTTTTGCAAAGTATATTTCTCAATTACGTGACAGAGACTTTCACTTATAAAAGAAAATATCCACATACCATCCATCGGGCCATTGTCCTCATATGCAGCATAGCGTTGAAAAAAAGGGTAAATACTAGTTTGATATTTGGTTTTGCAAAGTATATTTATCAATTACGTGTCAGAGACTTTCACATATAAAAGCAAATAGCCACATACCATCCATCTGGCCATTGTCCTCACATATATATATATATATATATACACACACACACACACACACAACATAGCGTTGAAAAAAGGGTAACTACCATATAGAGAGGTGCTCTACACCTTGTATGAAAGTATGAAAGGAACCAAAGTGCTAATACGAAATGCTACCAACCAATCTCAAATGTGTTGTAATGATGCAAAAATGCAGAGCAAAAATCAGTTGAACAAATTCCAAAACAATAAGCCATATCACATCTCACATGGGCTTTAAGCCCCAGTTTGGGGTTGAGGTGATTTTAAAAAAAGCTGCTGTGAAAAAAAGCTGGGACAGTTTTTGGTGTTTTGTAAACGTTCAGCTTCAGCTTTTTTTCACAGTTTTGGGTGAAAAAAAGCCAAAAACAAGAAGCTGCAAAACCCAGCTTTGAAAAAGCGGCTTTTTTTCACATCTGTTTTACATAAAAGATTATCAAACACTATAATACTGCTTTTTTTTTTTCAAAAGCACTTTTACAAAAAAGTTTACCAAACACTCTACTGCTTTATTTCACAGCTGCTTATTCTCACAGCACAGCAGAAGCAGCTTTTTTTCAAAGCACAGCAATACCAAACCAGCCCTAAGTTTGCGAGTCTGTCCAGAGTGGCAATATCAGACAACACCAACAACAATAAAAGAAACAAAAGCATATATATACGAGGATGGAAGCTATTGAAAGTTACTCAAAATTAATTTTCAGTTTTCTGAACCAAAACATCAAAGGCATGAATTCTTTTTTCTAAGACAAGTTTGTATGGTGATTCGGAGTATCGAATATTTCAGAATTTTTAATCATTTTTAGAAACTTATTTTGACTAAATCGTTAAAACCTTGGTCAAAAATACAAAATTCAAAATCTAAAAATTAAAAAACTCAAAATAATCAATACTTCATAACACCATAAAATATTTTACAAATTCAAATGCCTAGAAAGTAATAAGGACCAATGCCTTTTCAAAAAATCTCATCAATTTTAGAAATATCATTGTAAATTGAAACGGAAATCAGATTCCTCATTACTAATGCGATGTGACATTGCAAAAACTCATGAAGTATTAAAAATAAAATAAAGGATTTTTTTTCACAGAAAATGCATTCAAATGATTAAGGACCAGCCTAACGAGCAGTTCATAGATAGAGTCACGCATGTAACATGGTGTGGGATATATAGTTAGACCATGAAAAGTAAAATTAGAAGGTGATAACTCAAAAAGTTTTGGACCAATAAGTTTCTAATTAGTTAACGCACATTAGCTATCTAATTATTTGCTCGGATGACCAAGTTTTATTTGAATATGTGTGATTCAAACTGAGACTCTCGTGATACATGTAAGAAGTCGGGCAAGAGAATATTATCTATGTTTGTATGCAATATGCGTGTATAATATGGAAAATTGTAGCGTACCTTGGTAAGCTGCAGGCAAAGGGTTGCCATCTATACTTGAGGTAGTTTTTGTCCGGGCGGCCATTCCCTACGCAATCAAATTCTTTCTCAATGAAGGGGCAGCTGGACGCGGCATAAAGAGGATATGAATCAACCCAGTTTCCGTGAGAAACATCGCAGTCGTTGATATCGCTCCCTACGAGTCCTCCATGCACTTGGTGATGCAGAAGAGGAAGTAGAAGCAGAACTACTGCAGCTCCAATTGCAAAAGAAGCCATGAAAACACAGAGGGATAGTAGAAGGCTGGTCCAACTCACAAAGTATATATATACATATATCATAGAACTATGAAGTAATAATATATATGGTAAAATTAAGGTAATGTGGAAATAATGGAGACTGGGATTTGGTTTTTCCTGGTAAACTAAATATGGAGAGGGAGGGAACTGAAAGAGAGGGAGAGGGAGAGGGAGAGGGAGTTTCAAAATGGTTTGGTGGAGTTAGAGAGAATGTAGATATCTAGGAGGGACAATTTGGAGCTGTCCATTGGTTAGCTTCTGTGGGCTCACCAAATAAAAATAAGGGAAAACATAACTTTTCAGTTTTCACAACCAAAACTTTACACATGATAATTACTAAATGATGTGTTACGTGACAGTGACTTCTCGACCAACAAATGAATTGGCTTCTAAATATTTTTCCGAGTAAATGCAAAAAAAAAAAAAAAAAAGAATTCTCTGTTTAAAATATATAAAAGTGAGAGAATCTTTGTTAGAGATTGAAGTAAAACGCAAATGATGATGGCTCTGTTTACATCTTTATTTATATACAAGTCACTATAATGGTGCGAAAAGAAGGAACAATGATACTGAGAGAAAGCAGTGAGATGACTTGATTTCTTCTGGAGTGTCTAAAATGGTAGCAGAAGGACCCTTTATATAGAGTCCTACAAGGTTATCTACAGTACAAATTGGATAGAGTGCATACACATAGACCTCGATAAAATTCTGTCGGAAATTTTCATTCTTTGTTGGTGTCTTAAGATAATTGATTTGGCGACTACTAAGGATTCAGAATTCTATCCCATGCAAATGAGACCTGTACAAGTAATGGCTTCTAACAGAAAAGAGAATTGCCGTGCAAGATAAAATAACCTTTTTGTTTCGTTACGATTCGACCTTCCACTGTACCTAAATTTTAAATTGAAAAAAAAATAATATTCTAACAGCTAGCATTTGGGAGAAAAATAAACTAAAAAAATACTTCAATATTCATAGGAATGCTTGTCATATTTGGAGGAAATATATCACTATCGACCATATAAAGAGAAGATAAATCAATTGAACGGTTTTAATTAAATCATGCAACTATAATACTAATTCAACTTTGGATAACCAAACAAATAAAATTTAACTGATTAATCAATTTTCATGCAAGCAACAAAACAGAAACAAAAAATCTGGACGCGAAATAGAGAAAAGGCCACAAAGAAGAAGAATCAAGGGACAAGCTAGTTCAAATCGAATCAATCTACAGTTTAGGGGCACTACTGTCCCTATTGTGAAAGGGATTGCTCTCTGGGAAGTTTTAAAGTTAGCAAGACCAAAGTTTTAAGCCTGTGTCTGTCACATCCCGGCCCGGTCTCCACCACATCCCGGGCACGATTCAACCGTAACACGATATTGTCCGTTTTGGGTCTCGACCACACCCTAATGGTTTTGTTTCTGGGAACTCACACGAGATTTTCCAGTGGGTCACCCATCATGGGAGTGCTCTCGCGCGCTACTTGCTTAACTTCGGAGTTCCAATGGAACCCGAAGCCAGTGAGCTCCCAAAAGGCCTTGCGCTAGGTAAAGATGAGAATATACATATAAAGCTCACATGATCCACTCCCATGGGCGATATGGGATCTCACAATCAGGTGACGAAGCCAGCACAACTCGATTCGGAGTCCAAGTGAACTTTCCGGATCGGGGTGTGTCAGTGTCTGTGGAGGGTGATGCTAAGTTGGTAATCGATGGAGATTGAAGACTATTACAAAAGATATTAAGCATTTTGCTCACCAATTTGAATTGATTTCTTGGAGACGTGTTTAGAGCGACAAATTTTCTAATTGTTCTCACAAATATGGACAACATAGCAATCAAACATCAACAACAGTACTGACAACTGATCAATTTGAAAATTGATAATTTTAACTGATTTTTTCTCAAAAGTTATACGCAAGGAACTTACTCATTCTCATTCCACTGGACATATGCATTCTAAGAGACGACCGGCTCTTGCTACTACTTGAACCACTAGATCGGATCACTTCAACTTCGTATTCTCAATAGCAATATGATGTTAAGGAACCAATTAAGCATAAAGAGATGTCAACACAGAACAAATCTCTAGATTTATCTCAATGAAAGGCTCCAAGAAGAAGTAAAAATATGTCTATATCAGCCCTTGCTTTTATATTAGCCTATTGCCGTCTTGAATAGGTATATAAGATTATTATCCTACTAATTAAGAAAGTAAATCGGTCGGATTCTTCCCTTTTTGGATATGGAGTATGAATTAATACTACAACTCAATTCGGGTAATAAAAAAAATTTGTAAAACAAGAAAAATAACGCACTAGAAAAGGAAACGCCTTCTCTTCTCCACCCAAAAACTGATACATGCATTCGTCAACAATCCCCTACGTGAATGGGTAGGAGTCCTACGTACTGACATAGGGATTGGATTAACAGTCCTACGTACTGAAAGGAATCGTCCTCTGTTTCTTTTCTTTTTTTTAAATGGCAAGTTTTTTGTTTAGAGAGGAACCCTTGCCAATATAATACTAACCATAATACAGAGAAAAACTTGTGTGGAACTTGGCTTGCACTAGAGGCTTGTCATTGGACTTGAGTGGCACTATAATCCACTCAAAACTTGTCACGTGACAATTCTTTTTTTTGAGTACATCGATAGTTTTACACTAAAGGGAGGGAGAGTTCGACTAAGCCACACAATGGGCATCCTAATTTGGTATCGAATTCGTCATCCACAAGATTCGAACCTAAGACCCCTCACTTCCAAGTAAAGAGGAATACCACCAGACCATAGTACTGAGTGGCGTCACGTGATAATTCTTAAATATAATCTTTTATCATTCATTTATATTTAAAATTCTCATAATTATTTTTCTTACTAATTAATATATATACCATGAGATCAATCTAATGGTTACTTCTTTTCTACTTTTCTCCCTTTTTTTCTTTCCAAAATTTCCTTCCACTATATTTTTTACCGTGAGTCTTCAAATAAAAAGAAGAAAAAAATCCAACAATGTTCCTTCAATTCAACCATCTTAAAAGGGTGCAGTGGGAGTTTTGGAGAGGGGGGAGAAAGCAGAGAAATTTTGGGAGAAAAAGGGGTGCATAAATTTTTTTTTAAGAAAAGCAATAAACAGAACTGGAAGAGAGAAAGAAGTGGGAGAGAGAGTGAAGACACACGACAAAAAAAAAATTGGAAAGAAAAAAAAAGGAGAAAAGAGGGGAAAAATGAACCGTTAAATAGTTCTCATGATGTAGAGTGCTGCTACCCCCACCCCAATGTCTTATTTTTCCACCCCAGTTTTATTAAATTTTTAATGACTAATTTATCCTCTCATAAAATGACATATAAGGTCATGCAAAAAGGCCACGCTTCCGTTTCAGTCTCCTTCAAGCTCTCTCAGTCATTTCCGAAACTCCAACCTCCATAATCGACAATGCAATTGTGATCAAGGATATGAAACGGACTGGATCTTGTGGACAGGTGACTCAAGTGAAGGTCAAGTTTCTATTACTTTGTGTCGGTGAATGGCGAGGAGAGAGGAAGGGGATGAGGCATTTTGGAGGGAAGTCGATTATTGCGGATTGAGATGCCATTGCCGTTGCCACTGCCAAACCCACTAGGCGGTGCTAGGAGGTGGTCTCTTTGATTGGGATTGGGATTTGATTTGGATTTGGAGGGTGGACAAATCCATCGGCAACTAGTTTTGATTCCATTTTTGGTACTTCGTTTCTTGCCTTGCCTTTGCCTACATTTGCTTCTGTGGCTCTTGGCACTTGGGCACTAGCAAAGCACAGGCAGAGCATGCAAATTGCAATGGAAGTGGAAAGTATGTATATGATTGTATCAAAAGTGACGGGTGAGCTCGGCTTTTTCCTTTCTATTTTGTTTCAAAATTATTTCATATTTGGAAATTCAAAGAATTGAAAATAGAATAGAGGACATGTTACTGGAAGGAAATCAAGCATTGATATGATAGTATCTGGGCTTTTTAAGCGGCCAGTAATGATGGGATATGAGTCCATTGAGGGGTGTTGGGGGTAAGGATGCTTTGGGAATAACAGTGGGTGGAAAAATAGTATGGTTTTCTTTTTACTTTTCTTGGTGGGTGGGAATATAATGTGGGTGGGAAGATAAGACATTGGGATGGGTATAACACCACTTATGATGTATAGTAATTAGTAAGAAAAATAATTATGAGAATTTTAAATATAAAAGAGTGATAAAAGATTATATTTAAGACTTGCCACGGGGTGAGTTTTGAGTGGATTGTTGGCACTCAACGAAGTCTAGTGGCAAGTCAAGCCCCACACAAGTTTTTCTCTATAATATGAGCTAAGTAATGCATAAAAAAAAGGAAAATTCTATTCTAAGCCTTAAAAAAGGTTACTTTTTGAATAAAATCTTGCCTTAGATGAAAACTAACTATAGCCTTGGCATTTAACTGTAATTTTCAAATATTAATTAGGTTGTAATAAGTATTGAGTTTTTTGTGTGTAGGTTATACGTTGATTCCCATAAACAATTAAAATGTTATTTATCATTGATAATTATTATTAAGTTCCCATAATAAGAAAAGTCATATATGATCATTTACTTTCATTGTACGTGAATTTCTCTACATATATGTATATGCATTTTACGTACCTATATATGTTTAGATATTATAGTCACGTACCGATAAATTCATACCAAAACTTATGTACTGATACATTCGTCCCGAAACTTTCATAACGATACTTTCGTACCAAAACTTATGTACCCATACTTCTGTACCGAAACTTATGTACTGATGTATTCATGTTGAAACTTATGTACCTATATATTCATACCGAAACTTAACAAACCCCAACCCTCGCCTGTATAACCCTTGTCTCTCTCCCACCCCCACCCCCCAAAAAAAAACAACAACAACGCCGATTTTCCTCTCGAATGGAAACAAAAACGTTGACAGTTTTTTACAAAGGCACCGTCCATGTTTTCAATGCCACTCCCGATCAGGTTCTTCTTCTTCCCCTTCTTTATTAATTAGCAAATTTTTTTGTTTAATTTGTTGGTAGTTAGTTTCTAATTGGTTGGGTTTTGTTGTGCAGGCTGATAACTTATTGAACGAACTTCACCAACAGCAGCTGATACCACTTTTTGTCGAAACAAGTCAATGCAAAAGTTTATGGAGAAACGCAAAAATAGGTAAATCCATGATTAATCAAGTGTCCTAAATAAATAGCAAATGTGAAAATAATAACTTTTTTGTTTGTTTTGGATATGATTACAGATTGGAAAGAAATTAGAAACTTGATCGTGCACGGTCATGTATTGTGTTCAGTCCATCTACGTGTCGTGGGGTAGCGCATCTCTAAATATACATAAATATATATATATGCATTTTACGTATTTATGTATGTTTAGATATTATAGTTACATACCGATAAATTCGTACCAAAACTTATGTACCGATACATTTGTACCCAAACTTATGTACCGATACATTTGTACCGAAACTTTCATACCAATACTTTCGTATCGAAACTTACATACTGATACTTCCACTACGTACCAATATATTCCTACCGAAACTTATGTACTGATATATTCATACCGAAACTTAGCAAAGTCCTAAATATTTAAGACTTGCCACGTGGTGAGTTTTTGAGTAGATTGGTGGCACTCAGTGAAGTCTAGTTGCAAGTCAAGCCCCACACAAGTTTTTCTCCATATTATGAGCTAAATAATGCATAAAAAAAAGGAAAATTCTATTCTAAGCCTTAAAAAAGGTTACTTTTTGAATAAAATCTTGCCTAAGATGAAAACTAACTATAGCCTTGGCATTTAATTGTAATTTTCAAATATTAATTAAGTTGTAATAAGTATTGAGTTTTTTGTGTGTAGGTTATACGTTGATTCTCATAAACAATTAAAATGTTATTTATCATTGATAATTATTGTTAAGTTCCCATAATAAGAAAAGTCATATATTATCATCCACTTTTCATTGCACGTGAATTTCTCTATATATATGTATATGCATTTTACGTACCTATATATGTTTAGATATTATAGTTACGTACCGATACATTCGTACCAAAACTTATGTACCGATACATTCGTACCGAAACTTTCATACCGATACTTTCGTACCGAAACTTATGTACTCATACTTCCGTACTGAAACTTATGTACTCATACTTCCGTACCAAAACTTATGTACTGATGTATTCATATCAAAACTTATGAACCAATGTATTCGTACCGAAACTTATGTACTTATATATTCGTACCAAAACTTAACAAACCCCAACCCCCGCCTGTATAACCCTCGTCTCTCTCCCACAAAAAAGAAAACAACAACAAGAACACCGATTTTCCTCTCGAATGGAAACAAAGTCGCTGACAATTTTTTACAATGACACCGTCCATGTTTTCAATGTCTCTCCCGATCTACTTCTTCTTCTTCCCCTTCTTTATTAATTAGCAAATTTTTTGTTTAATTAGTTGGTAATTAGTTTCTAATTGGTTGGGTTTTGGAGCAAGCCGATAACATATTGAACGAACTTCGCCAGTAGCAACAACAGCAGCTGCAATTGCAGCAGCTGATACCAAGTCAACACAAAAGTTTCTCAAGAAACGCAAAAATAGGTAAATTCATGATTAATCAAGTGTCCTAAATAGAGAGTAAATGTGAAAATAATAATGTTTTATTGGTTTTGGATATGATTACAGGTTGGAAGGAAATTAGAAACTTGATCGTGCATGGTTATGTATTATGTTCAGTCTATCTACATGGCGTGGGGTTGCTTAGCTCTCTATATGTATGTATATGCATTTTACATACCAATGTATGTTTAGATATTATAGTTACGTACTGATAAATTCATAATTTATGTACCGGTACGTTCGTATCGAAACTTTCATACTGATACTTTCGTGCCGAAACTTGATAGGAGCACATTTATGCGACTTAGCTAGCTTGTTTTCATGCATTTATGTTGTTATTTCTTAGTTATTTTAGTCTTTTAAGCCATTTTCGTGTGTTTTCATGTTCTAAGGACAAAGTATGCAAAAAGGTGCATTTTGGAGCCTTTTGGAGCAAAATTGGGCTTAGAATGGTTATTACATGCTTGGAGCAAGGTGGATGGACGAAATTGAAGACCAAAAGAGGCTAGAAAGGTGCTAGAAGTCAAGAGAAATCAGTTTGGAAGCTTGGAAGACAAAGAAAAACACAAATTGACCCACTCCTACAAAGGTGGCGCCTTGTCCCCTTTGTGTTCCCTCCTTGTCTCCTCTTGTACAACAATTCCCCTTGCCATGTTTCCTTATCCCTAAACCATGTAAAAACCTTTCCTTTTCTCCTTAGGACATTGCAAAACATGTTCCCTTATCCCCTAGGATCCAGCCGCATTTTTCCCTTCACATTCTTTACCTTGCCACACAAGATAACCCATTCCCTCTAGAATTAGGACCTTTGCTGCACCTAAATCAGGAAGGAAACCCTTTTTCCTTGCCTTGCAAGGCATTCCCTTGGCCTTTCCCTCTCAGCCGCACCTTGTTACCTATTTCCTTTGGGTTTTTGGTTCTAATTTCCTATTTCCTTTAAGTTTTAGAATAATTCCTGATTACCTAATTTAATTTGGAGCCTTGTTCTTTAAATACCAAGTCTTGCCGCACCTAGGAGGATCAATTCATTCAACCATTCATCCATTCACGCTAGAAATCAATCCACACCTTTTGCCGCAACTCCCATTCAGCCTAAACACATTCCTAACCCCAAAACACATCCCATACACTTCACCCACCTTTGTGCTGCAGCAAGGAGAAAGGAGGAAGGACTCTTGGATGTTCAAGCTTGATTGTTGGAGCATTCTAGGTGTAATTCGTTCTATGTTTACAATGTTTAATTTCTTTTCCTTTCGTTTTGCTGTGAACATGAGTGGCTAAACCCCTCTTGGCTAGGGGTGATTTCAAAGCCATGATTATGTGTGCAATTTGAGTTGATAAATTCCAGTTATGAATTCTTGAATTGTGAATGCAATTGGCTTAACTGTTTGATTGATGACTTATTTGTGTTTGTTGATTGAGGGTCGACACTTAATTGGTATGCATAAATCTGATGCTAGAGTATAAGGGAGTTTCACATAATCGTTACAAACTTATATTCACAAGTAGTGAAGGTTGCTGGTCACGATTGCGTTAAGTTCAATTCCTAGCATGAGTGACATGATGTCATAGTTGCAAGTGCTTTGTCAATGCTGATGATTTTCATTGAACGTGATGATCTTTGATTGTATCTCTATTATGATGTCATGTAGGGGACTTTTGAAGAATGCTTTGGGTTGTCGAATGATGTCATCCAATCCAATAATACAAGGAAAATCTGAGGGTTAACTAGTGATGTCACGGTTAATTTGGGGCATTGTCGTTCATAATTCAATGAAGGAGTAACTGGAAATCGAGTTGTTTGCATACATGTCATGTGTGGAGAAAGAGCCTCTAGCTAGCCCATCATCCATCTTATTCCCCAAATTCGGTTTCAAAGTTGTTTAGTTTTACAATCTGTTTTGTTAGTTTCAAATTCGTCCAAAACAAAACCCCCTTTTACTTTCTTGTTTCAAAGGGTTGAAAATCTGTTTTGTTTCTATTTTTAAGTGTTTTGAGTTAAGCCATAACCTTATTTTCGTCCAAAATTGTGTTTAGTGTCAGAAACTGCCTAGTTAGTGTTTTTAGGCAGTTTTGAGTGTTTTTAGCTTATTTTGAGTCTTGTGAACTTGTGTTGAGTCTTTTGAGTCTTTTCAAACGTTTTTAACTTTGTTTTAATGTTTTTGAGTCGGTTTTGAGGTTTTAGCGAGCCCTCCTAATCCCCGGTCTAGAACGATCCCTACTTGCATCTATACTACAATTGTCAACAAGAGGGTTTAATTTGTGTGCTTATCTTAATTCGCATCAAAACTTATACCAATACTTCCATACCAAAACTCATGTACCAATGTATTCGTACCGAAACTTATGTACCGATATATTCGTACTGAAACTTGAAACTTAGCAAACCCCCTCGTCTCTGCCCCCCCCCCCCAAAAAAAACCAACAAGATCGCCAATTTTCCTCTCGAATGGAAACAAAGCCGCTGACAGTCTTTTTGGTTTTGGATAAGATTACAGGTTGGAAAGAAATTAGAAACTTGATCGTGCACAGTCATGTATTGTGTTCAATCCATCAACGTGTTGTGGGGTCGCGCAGCTCTATATATATATATATATATATATATATATACACACACACACACACACACACATACATTTTACGTATCTATGTATGTTTAGATATTATAGTTACGTATTGATAAATTTGTACTAAAACTTATGTACCGATACATTTGTACCCAAACTTTTATACCGATACTTTCGTACCGAAACTTACGTACTGATACTTCTGCTACGTACAAATGTATTGCTAGCGAAACTTATGTACCGATATATTCATATCAAAACTTAACAAAGCCCAACCCCTGCCTATATAACCCTCGTCTCTTTTCCCTTCCTCCCCCTCCCCCACCAAAAAAACAAAAAACCAACAAGAACGCTGGTTGTCCTCTCAAATGGAAACAAAGCCGCTGAAGGCACCGTCCATGTTCTTCTTCTTCCCCTTCTTTATTAATTAGCAATTTTTTTGTTTAATTAGTTGGTAGTGAGTTTCTAATTGGTTGGGTTTTGTTGTGCAAACCGATAACATATTAAACGAACTTAGCAACTGCAATTGCAGCAGCTAATACCACTATGTCGAAACAAGTCAACGCAAAAGTTTCTGGAGGAATGCAAAAATTGGTAAATCCATGAATAATCAAGTGTCGTAAATAAATAGTAATTGTGAAAGTAATAACGTTTTTCAAATATTAATTAGTTGTAATAAGTATTGAGTTTTTTGTGTGTAGGTAATAATTTGATCCCATAAACAATAAAAATGTTATTTATCATTGATAATTATTATTAAGTTCCTATAATTATTATTATCATTTACTTTCATTGTACGTGAATTTCTCTATTTATATGTATATGCATTTTACATACTTATGTATGCTGAGATACTATAGTTACGTACCGATACATTCGCACCAAAACTTATGTACCGATACATTGGTACAAACATTTATGTACCGATACATTCGTACCGAAACTTATGTACCAATATATTTGTACCGAAACTTATGTACCGATATATTTATACTGAAACTTATGTACCAATATATTTGTACTGAAACTTAGGTATCGATACTTCTATACGGATACATTCGTACCGAAATTTACGTACTGATATTTCCATACCGAAACTCA
This sequence comes from Heteromeles arbutifolia, assembly GCA_024362995.1. Taxonomy (NCBI): domain Eukaryota; kingdom Viridiplantae; phylum Streptophyta; class Magnoliopsida; order Rosales; family Rosaceae; genus Heteromeles; species Heteromeles arbutifolia. Next base: position 26,283,883 of record JANCRC010000012.1, read on the forward strand.
CATATCGATACTTCTGTACCAAACATTCATACCGAAACTTATGTTCTGATACATTCATACCACAACTTACATACTGGTACTTTTGTACCTATGAATTATTTTAAATATAAATTGTTCTTTTTTGTTGTTAATTTTTTTTAAATATGAGAATTTGAATTTTGAATAAATTTCAAATGGTAAGTTTTAAAAATAGGGATTTAAAATTAGATTTAGAAAACCATTCAAGTTAAAATTTTAATATAATCTTATTTAAACCCTAAAAAAAATATGTGCTAAAATAAATGCAACCACGGAAGTGCCAACCAAATAAATTAAATACATGTCAAGTCTTACTTACCAACCTTTATTTATTTATTTATTTATGAAAGACTCTTACTTAATTACCAACCTTTACATAATTCAGAACGGACCTTTTTGTATATTTAGGAATTGACAAGAGTTGCTACACTTTAAAAATAAATATTTTGGATTGAGTTAAAAATAGAGGATAAAGTACAGAATGACTTCATTTTTAGTTCTAATAGCAATTTTCTATTGATATCTTGTATTTTTTGCATGAATTTTTCTTGTAATCTTTTATTCAACTACTATTATTCATGAGATTTGAAAGAGACATCCAAAAAACTGAAGACTAAATGCCACTGCAAAAAATGGTCGCAGCATATTTGCGTATAGAAGTCTGACCCCTATGTAGTTCATATGATCTTAGTCAAACTTCAATATCCTTTCATATGAGAGATTTTCATACTAGGTTTATTGCTATCGTCGTGACCCATGTCATTGACACAACGCCATATAAACTTACATTTCGGAAAAAATGAGAGGTACATACTTGTAGGTGCCTCACTTCCTTAGTCATAGTGGTTTGCACGAGTTTGGAATTGCGTAACGACTGGCCGTCGGGGTTTGCTTACAATTTGGTTTGTGGTTCCTGTGGAACGAACATAACAGAAAGCGGCTTGAAGATTCACAAGTGGAAGTTTCAGAATTGATTCATATGGCGAAGGATTACTCCAGCAAACATAAGCGTTACCTGTAGGAGATCTTTGCCATCTGCTCAACTTCATTGGGTTCTTTCATCGAAAGGAGTTTACAAGGTTATTGTTAAAGGTGTTATGGACAACAGCTTCACTAAACAAGGATGTTTTTGCTAATTTAACGAAAAAATCACAAAACTAAAGTTCCAACAAGATCGCTATATGCCTTGCTATTTTAATATTGTGAACAATCGCTCGCTAGACTAGTAGATTTTCGCAAACTACCTATACATAAATAATTATTGCTCAACCTCCGCAAACTGCCTGGGTTGTGGTCTTTAGATACGTCAACAGGACGATGAATTTTGTAAAGATCTGAATGAGTCTGACTAGTAGATTTTCTTAACCTTCAGAGAAGAGTTAGAACTCAGAAGAAAGAGCTTAGAGAGGAGAGGGATTTAGAGAGAGAAGTAAAATGAATTATATTTCACGCTAGAAACCAAATGGCTTGTACATAGTGGTTTTATAGTAACCATCCATCTCACAACAATTACAATAATACCCTGTAACAATTTTACTTCTAACTAACTCCATTTCCAACTAACTCCCAATTACAACTACCTCAACCTTTTACAAATTCTCAGTGTTACCATCTTGTTATACCTAATACTCCCCCCTCAAACACTGATGGGATCTTCACAGCAGAGTTTGAATAATCGAAGAAGAAGCTGATGGATGAATTAATGACTGAAAATCTTCAGAAGATGAATTTATAAGAGTAATGCCATGGGGACTTTGTGAAGACTGCAAATCAGAAACTCCTAGATGAAGAGTCCTGCAATGTTTGAGATATACAGGGCTATGTAAGCCTTTAGTAAACACATCAGCAACCTGTTCTTCTGTTGGTATATACTGAACTGTCAGATCTCCTTTCTGGACTCTCTCTCGAACAAAGTGGTAATCGGTGTCCAAATGTTTAATTCGTGAATGAAACACTGGATTAGAACATAGGGCTAATGTTGATAGGTTATCACAATGTAATGTAGGATGAACATGTATAAACTGATGAACATCCTTGAGCAGTGATCGAATCCAAAAAATGTCAGCAGTGCTTTGTATTCAGCCTCTGTAGAGCTCCGAGACACATTTGATTATTTCTTAGGTTGCCACGATATGGGGTTGGATCCCAGATATACAACATATCCAGTGATGGACCTCCTTGTATTAATATTAGCCACCCAATCAAAATCTGAAAATGCTGATATATGAAACTCATCTGATTTTGTATACTGTAACCCACATTCCAATGTACCTTGCAAGTATCGCATTATTTTCTTCACAAGATGCATATGCAACTCAGTAGGACTTGTCATATATTGGCATACTATATTCACTACATGAGAGATATCTGGTCGTGTAAAAGTAGTAAAGCCCCTACTAAACTGCGATAATGAGATGGATATGATAACAAAGTGCCTTCAGTTGTAAGTAACTGAGAATGAGGGTTTTGAAGGTGTTGATGTTGATTTACCATTGTGCATACTATCTTTCCTCAATAACTCCTTGGCATACTTTGACTGATTGACAAATAATGAGCCATCGGAATTGTACTGGACTTGAAGCCCCAGAAAATATGTCAACAATCTCATGTCCTTTAAATCAAACACTTCTGCTAGCTGTGTAACAACTGATTGAATCTTTGTAACAGATGAACCAGTGATTATAATGTCATCCACATATAATAAGAGAATTATCACATCCCTTTTATCAACCTTGACAAACATACTAGAATCAGATAAGGAAGTTTTGAATCCTAATGCTGGTAAGAAACTTGTAAATTTAGAATTCCATGCTCTTGGTGCTTGTTTTAAGCCATAAAGTGACTTAATTAATCTGCACACATGAGTTGGATGTTTAGAATCCACAAATCCCTAAGGTTGTTTCATATAAACTTCCTCCTCAAGGTTTCCATGTAAGAATGCATTTTTAACATCAAGTTGTCTTAACTGCCAGTTGAATTGAGCTGCCAAAGGCAAGATAAGTCTCACAGTTGTATGTCTAACAACAGGACTAGATGTCTCTGAATAATCCAAGCCTTGTTCTTAACTGAAAACTTGTGCAACTAACCTTGCCTTATACCTGGACACTGTCCCATCAGGATTTCTCTTCACTTTGTAAACCCATTTACTTCCAATTACCATCCTATCTAAAGGAGGAGGAACCAATTTCCAAGTTCCCTGTGATTGTAATGCATTAAACTCATCCTGCATTGCATTCTCCCACTATATAATACTAGAAGCAGCTTTAAAGTTTTTAGGTTCATCAACATTTTGTGTATCAGCAAGAAATGAGAAACCACACAAATTGTTCCCAAACATATCCTCATCATTGTAATCATGTAGTTGCAGTGAAGATAGTTCAAGCATAGTTGTCAAGAAGACTGAATAATCTTTTCTAGTTATAGCACATGTCTTTAGCCTTCTTTGAATAACATTGCTTGAGATAGGTACACTAGATTGTATAGGAAGAACTACCTGAAGTTGTGCAGGGTGGAGGACAAGAAGCAAAGGAGGTCTATCAGTTGTGGAGGAAAGAGTAGTATTGACTAGGGGTGGGCACGGACCGGGCCAGGCCCAAAATTGAAGGAACCGGACTGGACCTGCTTGTAAATAAAACGAGGCGGGGCGGGGCGGGTTTTGGATTTTTCAAAATAGGATCCGGACCTAACCCGGACCATTGAAACAGGTCGGTTTCTACGGGTCCCCACGAGTCCAAATCTTCACTCACACCTATCTGGTCTTCGTCATCCTCTTCGTTCCCCTCCCCAACATCTCCACCGACTCCTTGACCAAATCCTCTTGCAACCCATCTGCTGATCCCCTGCTCTGCAGAACACCAAACTCCCCAACCCTTCGCCTTCCCACGAAAACCCACCCTATTCCCCACCATTATTACTCCCTTGCTACTGGGCCTCTCCCCTAATCATCCTCCTATCTATGTTGCCAGCTCAGCACCCCCAACAACCCCGCATTTGCTCCTCCTCGCCACCCCGCCACCGTAGCGACTCCTCCGACACACCATCCACAGGAGAACCGAGCAGATTACAACTAGATGTACGGCCCTCTTCCCACCATGTCCATCATACACCCCAAAAAATGCCTACAGATTTGCACCTAAAAAAAAAATCAATTAAAACATAAAAATAAAGTAATACAAAAAAATAAAATTACAGCAAAACCCATAAATGATTAGAGCAAATTCTTTTACTTTCTTTGATTTATGGCCTTGTAAGCAAGAAACAATCTTGTGGGTATCTTCCATAAACTTCTTCTTGTCTTTGGAGGCGGAGACCCCAACTCCAATCCCGCCGAAGCAGACGGCTTCATTTTGCTGGGTGAAACTAAAGGTTAATAGCGTCTGCGACGGTGATGGGTGGTGATAGTCGCGACAGCAGTGATGGGTGATGATGGTGGTGAATCGGTGGTGGTCTACGAGGAGAGATAGGAGTGGGAATAGAAAGAGGATGGCTAGGTCACTCGGAGAAGAGAAACAAATCCCAATGGTACATAAGTTTTGTTGTGCTTAATCCTTAGTGACGTTTGATCAGAACTTTATTAAAGACATTTCATGGTGGTCCCAATTTTTATCCTTTTATGATTCCTTATTTGCTGACCACCCATCCAAATTGTAGATTCCATTCATCCCCCTTTAGAAACGGGCCAGGCCGGGGGCCCGTGCTTTTATAGATTTGGACTCGCCCCGTATCGCCCCGCCCCGTTTCTTCTTTAAAAAAATTAGACCCGCCCCGAACCACGATTACTCGCCCCAACCCGCGGTTCCTAGACCCGTTTGCCCACCCCTAGTATTGACAAGTGGTAATGACTGTGCTTCTCTCTGTTAACTAACATATGATGACTGTGACTCCAAAATTTGATCATTTGAAGGCAGTGGAGAGCTGTCTGCATGTTGTTGCATCCCATAAGAATCAGAATCACCATGTTGACCACTTGAAGATACTGAATGTACTACCGAGTTTGGAGATGAGATAGTAGTAGCTGCTGAATTACTCAATGGAATTGGAACTGGTACAACTGTGTGTCTAACAAAACTAGTATGTATACCAGATTGATCATTCTACAATTTCTGCTGAATCTTTGAAAATGGAAAATTACTTTCATCAAAAATAACATGTCTTGATACTATACACTTTCTTGTGACTAGATTATAACAAATGACTTCTTTATAACCTCTAGAGCATCCCAAAAAAATACAAACTTCAGATCTTAGCTGTAATTTGTGATCATTATATGGTCTAAGCCAAGGGTAAACTGCAGATCCAAACACTCTAAAGGTTTTCAACTCAGGTGGCTTATGATATAATTTGATATATGGAGAATCCAATGATAGTGACTTGCATGGCATCTTGTTAATTAGAAACACAGCATGTGCACATGCATAATACCATAAAGAACTTGGCAATCCTGCTGTGGTGAGTAAAGTAATTGCAATTTCCACAATGTGTCTGTGTTTTCTTTCTACTAAGCCATTCTGCTGTGGAGTATATGGACAAGACGGTAACTGTTGTATTCCTTTTGCTGCAAGAAATGACTTAAATGAATGACTTGCGTACTCCCCACCCCCATCAGATTGGAAATTCTTAATAGAGATACCAAACTGATTGAGTACAGATGCATAGAAGTTCACAAATATTGTAAAGACATCTGATTTATTACACATTGGGAATATCCAAACATATCTTGTATATTCATTAACAACAGTTACATAGTATCTATGTCCTTCTAGAGATTTCACAAGAGATGGTCCCCATATATCAGTGTGGACCTTTCAAAAGGGAAAGAATACTTATCAGTCCTAACAAGAAATGAAAGCCTAGACATTTTCCCTTTGATACATTGAGTACACAGACTATGTTGACTATCTATATCTACTGGTATACTAGACTTTCTCATCATAACAGTCATTATTTCATTCGTTGGATGACCCAATCTTTGATGCCACAAACTGGATTTTATCAATTGTCCAAGATAAGCAGCTGATCCTGGAACCACAGATTGCATTCCCTTCGAACTCTTGAATACCGGGATCTGAAACAGTGTTTTAGGCCTACTCTTTCCTTGATACAGAACCTCCTTTGTCTTCTTGTCCTGCACAAAAAATTGATTTTCATCACAGATAAACCAGCTATGAATATCAGCACATAACTGTTGCACAGATAGTAAACTTCTTGCTATTTTTGGAACATGAAGCACATTTTTAAGAACAAGAGTATGTGACTGAGTTTTAAGAGTTGTAGAACCAGTATTTGCAATATGTAAACATGTGCCATTTCCAATTGTGATTCTTTCAGAACCTTGAAAAGGTGTAACATTGTTCAAAGCATCCACATCAGCTGTGATATGATGTAAAGCTCCAGTAGCAACAACCCAAGAATCTTGAGGAACATAGTGAGATGTTTGTTGTGCAGCTATATCATTTAGAGATTGAGGTAGAGGTTGACCTTGAAAGACATAGTTTCCCCTGTGATAACATTCAAGAGTAGAATGTCATCTCTTACCATATATTTGACACTCAGGCATATAACCGGTATATGGAGTATTGGAATTCCTATGATAACAATTCACAGTTGTGTGCCCTCTTTTATTGCAGATCTGACACTCTATAACCACTGTAGATTTGTTCTCAGTGTTACCAAACCATGTTCCACCACCATTTTGCCTGGAATTCCCAAAAGAAGAACCACCAGTAAAGCCTCCATTGAAATTCTTACCTTTGAAACCACCCTTTGCTCTGTGGTTATTTCCATCATTCGCCCTGTAGTTGTTACCACCATTGGACCTGTAGTTATTGCCTCCATTGTAATTATTACTTCCATTGTAATGATTACCCCCATTTTGACCAAACTGTTGTCTTACATTTGTATTAGAAACATTCCCCAGAAAACCAAAACCAAAAGGTGGTTGTGGATAGACAGGAAGCTGTGGAAAGGGAAACTGTTGTGACAACTGAGAGTTATAAGGCTCAGGTGGAAATTGAATTTGAGATGGATTGACATATGGAGATGGAACAATCACACCACTTGTAGTAGATGGCAAATAACAATGTCCTGGAGGATTAGAACCAAAAGCAGAAGATGACCCCTGTGAACTACTTGAACCTTAAATATACAATGTAGACAAATTCTGAGATAAGACATTTATTCCCTCTTCTATCTCTTTTTCAGCACCCAACAATTGAGCTCAAAATTCCTTTAGAGTTATAAATGATTCACTAGCCAAAATTACAGTTCGAATTATGGCATATTCTTTTGGTAAACCTGTAAGCCCTGCAATGATCACATCATTATCTGACACAGATTCTCCAGCAGCAATTAATTGTTCCTTAATACTCTTCAGGCGTAACAAGTACTTATCAATTGAATCACTTCCTTTTTGTATAGTATGCAGCTCAGTCTTTAGGTGGTTCACTCTGGATTTAGACACAGATGCATATCTATCAACAAGACTTGACCAGGCTTCAAATGCAGTTTTGCAACCAAGAACATACTCAATTGCTTCATCAAAGAGTGTAGCAATCAACAAACTCAGCAATGCCATATCCATGAACTCCCATTCAATATATGCAGCAATAATTTCATCAGTCACCCCTTTTTCATTATCAATTACGAATTTAGGCGGACAAACAGTATCCCAATCAAAATGACCAAGCATCTTATATCCTCTCAAGACTGACTGAAATTGAAATGCCCATTTGGCAAAGTTATCATCCCTCAACTTTATAGTCAGCATCCCTAAAATATTCTTAACCTTTATAGTTGTATTAGCCATGATCAACAGAACTCAAGAAAGACTGAAACTTTAGAGAAATTTGTAGAAATCACGAAAGATTGAAACTTTCGTATTCAAGAAAGACTGAAACTTTCTTCAAGTAACTTTTAGACTGAAATCAAGAAAGATTGATACTATCGACTGCAAAGAAAGTCTGAAACTTTCTTTTAATTAAACTGTAAACAATTCATGAAAGACTGACACTTTCGGATTCACCAAGAAAGATTGACACTTTCCTAGCAGAGATCTTCCTCACAACCAACTACACAAATACCCAAATTCCCAACAACATAGAATTCTCAAATTTGCACATCACATAAACTAAGACCTTCAATATATAAATCAACAACTACACAAATAGCAGAGAGCGCTAGAACAAAATCACCTGAGAAATTTCTTCTCGTTTCGACAACCTTCCAAGAATCTCTGACAAAACCCCTTTGAAGAAATCACAGAAATTGCAGACGTAGGCACAAATCCGAAATCGGGGATGATCTTCGAATTCCAGACGTAATTTGTGACAGCGGAAGAACTTCCTAGGATCAGGATGGCGATGATACCATCTTAACCTTCAGAGAAAAGTTAGAACTCATAAGAAAGAGCTTAGAGAGAAAAGAGGGATTTAGAGAGAGAAGCAAAATGAATTATATTTCACGCTAAAAACCAAATGGCTTGTACATAGTGGTTTTATAGGAAGCATCCATCTCACAACAATTACAATAATACCCTGTAACAATTTTACTTCTAACTAACTCCATTTCCAACTAACTCCCAATTACAACTACCTCAACCTTTTACAAATTCTCAGTGTTACCATCTTGTTATACCTAATAGATTTGAAGATGATGACCAAACTGATTAGCTCTGGGATGACAGAGTTGCAACAGTTAGTTGCGATGATGACAACACAACCAATGAGATATGGGAGGATGGATGCTTGAGTGGCTGATGAGATTTGAATTTTGGGAAGTAAAAAACGGCGGAGGGAGAGTTTGATGGAAAGAAAAAAACAAAGAGAGAAGGAACAAAAGATGTGAGTGGGAAAGTGAGGGAAAAAACATAGAGAAAGGGAGAAGGGAAGATAGAGAGAGAACCGGTGGTTTTAGAAAAAAGGAAAACTAATGAAAAGGGCTTGAAAACTTTGAGTTTTAACGATAAGGACAAAATAAAGGGTAAAGTGAATAGTACCATGATTGACTTTTTAGTGTAAAAATGTGATTTTTCGTAAAAGTGAACAATACCGAAAGTTTTTCGTTAGAGTTTCCTTCAGAAAATGGTAAACGGGCGGGTTTTTCTCTCTTATTTTGGTCAAATAATTAATAATAAAATATTAAAAAGTTTAATTGTTAAATAATAAAATATTGTAGTGTTTGATAAAGTGTTGTTAGCATTAATAAGTTAAATTGATTAATTATTTTAACTTTTTGACACTATTAATTAGCTAGTTTCACAAAAATTTAACAAAAAATATAGGGAGACTTTAGACCCGGTCCCTAGCCACTAACATTCTTTGACTAGGAATTGGATCCCCTCCTGAGCATTAGGTGGGGATCCTACTGAGCAAGCATTGTGGTCCGTTGGATGAAAATCGAACGGCTATAATTATTATAACTTTAAAGGAACCCCCATGTTTCTAACCGTTCGATTTTCATCCAACGGCCCACAATGCTTGCTCAATAGGATCCCCACCTAATGCTCAGGAGGGGATCCAATTCGCTTTGACTAAACCCTTAATAGTATACAATTTTTTATCAAAGTCCCTTGATTTTGTACACCTCATTATTGCTATTAATATGTATTCTCATATGTTTGATATTAATTACTTGACATGTTATGGGATTTAAAATCCCATATTGTATGGCATATAAATTAAAAATGATTACAATAAAAAAGAAAATACTTAAAAATTTTGATTGAATAAATAGATAAAAATAGGTAACAATATACCTTTGAAATAATAAATGTCAAACGAATGTATCCATAATGTTCAAAAAAAAATGAATAAGGGTACAGTTTATTATAAATATGTACACATTCTAAACAAAAGATAAATCTATTTTACACTAAAAAGTGGGTACATTTTACATAAAAATGGTACATTTACAAAAAAAAAAAAAAAAATGGGTACATTTTACATATAACAAAGTGGTACATTTATAAAGAAAAATGGGTACATTATAAATAAATTATGAGTATAAATAAAAATTTATAAAAATATGGGCACAAAATGAAATTAATATATGGGTACAAATTAAAATTAAAAAGAAATTGGTACAAATTAAAAAAGGGTTGCCAATTAAAAATGGTACAAACTAAAAATAGAAATATATGATACAAAGTTTAACCATAAGTATAAATGTACCAAATGTAATGTTTTAACACTAATTGAATATATTTTAAAAATAAAATTTAATTATGTTGATATATAAATAATTTATAACTGAAATAATGATGTTCATTAAAAGTTAGGGACCTTGATAAAAAATTAAAAAGAAATAAGATTTTATGTAACAGCCCGTCCCGAAAAATTTGTACAGTGGATGTGAAAAGACGGAAATGCCCTTGGACGTTGAATGATGTGTGTGTATGATATGTTTTGGTATAATTGTTTTGGTTGGTGACCCACGTGGACCACACACACACACAAACTCTCCCCTCTCTTTTCCGTGTCTTCTCACTCTCTCGATCTCTCCCATTTTCCGTACAACCATACGGACAACACCAAAACTAAGCCTAATCTTCACAAATTCAAGGATTAAAGGTCACCATCTTGTTCCTTGTGACCTCACGAGTCGATTGGTACCATTTTCAGAACATGAGACCTTCGAAAACCCTAGAACCCGTAACCCAGAATTTGAGGCACTGTTTATGCACACGTAAATGCGAGGTTTTTAGAAGATTCTAAAGCCATATGAAGCTTTAGATCATCCTTACGAAGCTCAGGGAAGAAAAACCAAGTGATTTGGACGTCGGGAAGTGGAGATCGACAAGTTTGAAAATTGGCCGGAATTATCGAGGCTTTTTCCTGCGAATCCCCGGCGAGTTAGGGATCAAGTCAGGTATGGTTGTGTTCATCTTTGTGAGATCTTCATTTTGGTATAAATTTCATGGATTTTGGTTGAGAAATGAAGAAGATATGAAGATTTGAAAATTTTCCAGAAACCGGCGAGAATTCAAAGTTCAGACGGCGACGACCGGCGAGGTCCACCGGAGAAGAAGAGAGAATATTCCATTAGAGTTAACGGAATATTCCTAAAGGCGTCAGGTAACACCGTTAGTTTTAACGGAAGATTCCTAACGCCGTTTACTGTTTCCATCAGGGTTCCCTACGCGTGGCCGCGCGTGTGGCCGTGCACTTGCCAGCGCGTGGCCGCGCGTGAGGGGTCAAAAAATTATTTTAAAAGTATGGGGATGATCTTGAGATTGTGTAGATCACTGTGGTATATTCATATACCCAAATTGAGCAATATATGAGAAGTTATTGCCTATTATTGGTTATGTGCGTTAAATATTGTTTTTCGGTTATTACGCATATAGGTGAGGCATATCCTGAAGACGAACGCCATCAATCGAGGCTCGGGGGTTGCGACACTTCGACATATCTGTGAGTGGGCAGTTGTTTTCCGTATATACCTATATAAATGAGATTTTTCCCAAAAAATCAATTAAGCGAAATGTGATATGAAATGCGATATGATATGTCATGAAAGGTATATATATCTATTTATTCATGCATTAGTAGTTGCATATAATGGTAATTGGTGCTGTGGACGCACATGTAAGTATCAGGTGAGTATATATTGATGATAGAGAATGATTATATGATTTGATGATTATGTGAGATGTATTGAAAGCTCATAAACCTGCACCACGGTGTTAGTGCTCCCGCCCAGGGCCAGGGCTCAGTCCTTCACGTGATGTTCACCTCTCGCACCGTACGCTCACCTTGGATCTAAGTTAGGTGCTCAGTCTTGTCGAATAGACCACTAAAGGTGCGTTTGACTCGTAGGTGACCTGCGATTAGCGCTCAGTCTTCACGTGATCGTAGCACTAGAGCGTATTTATTTTACACATAGTCTTGTCGGTGAGACCACGTGAGGTTGTTCCGACTCGTGTGCAGTATATATATTTTTATATATGATGATGAGATTGATTATGAGCTATAGTTCAGCCGAGCTGATCACTCGGTGAACATGTTATGAGATATGATGAGTTGTCACCTGATATAGATATATAATTTGATGAGATATATTTGGCATGGCATATACCTTGCATATCACTACTTCTGAACATGGTTTTGAGGTAAGTATATACGTATTATATATTTCTGGGAAATTATTACAGGTTTTACGGCGAGGGGTTATAACTTTTAAGAAAAGAAAAGGTTTTGAAAATGATTTTTTTCTGACCCACTCAACTTTGTTTTTCGCCCCTCCAGGTTCTAGGTAGCAGAGATTTGGTGGCCACGAGGGAAGAAACAGAGTTTTGACATAATTCACAAAAGTACGATTCACCTTCGGGTGTTATATTTTAGCAATTGTCCTTGACTGCAACTAGACGTTCATTTTGCTCTGAATGTGTATTTATATTTATCTTATTAGCTTCCATACTGTGCACATGGTTACGTCACTTTCGCGTGACGGCCAGCACGCCCTCCTTGGGACGGGGTGTGTCAGTTGGTATCAGAGCGTAGGCTGCAGTCTTGTATATCTTGGAGTTTCTTAGTGCCTTCTGTCAGAACTATACCGCCTTGTAGAGAGCCACGTCGTTCAGATGAACCTAGTTTTCCGATATAGCATAGTTAAGGAAAGCTATTGCTATTGTGATTCAGTCTATTATCCAAAGGACATTTCTTGAGATTGTTTATAAGTTGAAGCTGAATCATTTTATGGGATATGAAGAACCTGAGGGAGCAGAGTGATGGCCTAATCATTTGGAAAAGACGTTTTGGGTTATGCAAAGTCAAAGGAATCTTCCTTTTGAAAGGTAGGTCGAGACGACTACCTAGTTTCTGAGTATTGAATCTACATCCTGTTGGAGACAGTAGTCTTATACATTGTCACCAGAGGAAATAGCTGATTGAGAGTTGTTTAAAGAATTGTTTAAGAAAAGGGTTAATCCTCCGGTATATAATGATGGGAAGAAGTAAGTGTTTACAAATTTGAGACAAGCAAAGAGGACAGCGAATGAGTATTACAGAAAGTTTACGGACTTGTCTCGTTATCATCCGGATGCTGCTGCTAATCCGGCGGAAATATTATGTCGTTTAAGCTGGGTACTAAAAAGAAATGGCGTTTCGTGGTGACCACTATTCATAGTACTTCTTACTAGGAGTTTTACGAGTTTTTGTTGAGTATTAAAGAGAATATGCCCAGCGATAGTGAAGAATAATAAGAAAAGAATGGGAATCAGAGGAAAGTTGACCAAGGTAAAGGTCAGTCATCTCAATGACATCGAAAGACTCAGAGCTTCAAAAAAAGTGAAGCTAGTTCTAGTTCTTCAAGCTGAGGTTTTAGTGCCACTGGTCAGAGGCGAGGTGGTAATTTACTGGAGGTCCTAGATTCCAGAGATAGGGAGATGCTAGTGGAAGAAATGTACTTTTGTGTCATAGGTGCAATAATAGACACTTTGGAGAGTGTAGGTGAAAAAGCAGAGGATGCTTTACATGTGGATAAATGGGACATAAAGCTGCAAATTGTCCCCAGAATCAGTAGATGCCCCAACAGTCTTCTTTGCCACCACTAACGCCGATTTGGCAGGTTCCTAGATCTAGTAGTATTGGTCAGATAGGCCGTGGTGAGCATGAGCGAAGTAATCAAGCTAATAGAGGTCGCGGGGGACGATAATAAGCCAAAGACATGTTAACATATCACTGCAAGATTCTCATAATCTTTTGGACTTGATTAGGGGTACGTTGAACCTATTTCTTTTGGTCACTTTGCTAGAGATGTATTGATTGTGACGTAGAAATTTTATGTTCTTGTTGATGTTGTAAGGAAAATATTGAATGAGCACGATCGAGGCGTATATATGTATTTCCCAATTAAGGGCAAAATGGTAATATTGCACCCTCGGGAATTGTTACTTACTTATCGAGACAACAGTGAGTTATCGATATCACGGGCTGCAGACCGTAATATTAATAACTTATCCATTGGGATTCGTTAAGCAAGTAATCAGGGAAGTCATTATATATTAGTATTGTGTTCATTCAGAGTGTTTCGTGTTGGTAGAAGATATACTTATGGCAGCGAATTCTATTCCGTTAAAGATGGTGGATTTCGATGTTATTCTAGGCACAAATTGGTTGCATTATGATCGTGCCAAGGTAGATTGCTACGGGAAATCAATTACTTTCCATCGTCTTGGATTATCAGAGGTTACTTTTGTGGTTGAGCTAACTGGAGTGAGGCATGCCGTTATTTCTGCTATGAGAGCAAAGTAAGGGTTATCGAAAGGCTGCCAAGGACACTTAGCTCATGTGGTGCTAAATGATGCTACTCTAAGTAGTGTGGAAGATGTAAAGGTGGTTAGACATTTTCCTGTTGTATTTCTAGATGAGTTACCTGGATTGCCGCCAGAAAAAGGCGTGGAGTTCACTATTGATTTGTCTCCAGGTACAGGTCTTATATTATAGAATGGCTCCTGCAGAGTTGAGGGAATTGAAAGTTCAGTTGCAGGAATTGGTTGATAAAGGTTTCATTCAACCTAGTACGATACCTTGGGGAGCCCCAGTTTTGTTGTAAGGAAGAAAGACGGGACATTAAGGCTATGCATTGATTATAGGCAATTGAATCGGGTAACGGTTAAGAACCGTTATCCATTGCCGCGCATTGATGATTGTTAACCGTTATCCATTGCCGCGCATTGATGATTGTTTGATCAGCTTAGAAGTGCCTATGTGTTTTCAAAGATGGACTTGAGGTCTGGTTATTATCAGTAGAAGATTAGCAGTGAGGATGTTCCTAAGACTGATTTCAAGACTCGTTATGGTCATTATGAGTTTTTGGTGAAGCCATTTAGATTGACGAATGCGCATGCTGCTTTTATGGGTTTGATGAATGAAGTATTCTAGGAATATCTCGACAGGTTTGTTATTGTTTACATTGACGATATTCTGGTGTACTCTAAGTCGAAAGCAGACCATGCTAGACATCTTAACTTGGTATTAAAGAATTAAGGGAACATTGGTTGTATGCCAAGAGTAGTAATTGCCAGTTTTGGTCGAATCAAGTGGCATTTCTGGGACATGTGATATCTGTTCATAGTATTCAAGTGGATCCTTAAAAGGTAGCAGCAGTGGGGAATTTGGAATAGCCACGAACCGTGACTGAGGTTCGAAGTTTCTTGGCTTAGCAGGCTATTATAGACGGTTTATTAAGGATTTTTCAGTCATTGCCGTACCATTGGCGAGAAAAGAGGTTAAGTTTGAGTGGGATGAAATTATGAGCAAAGTTTTCAGCAGTTGAAGTATTTCCTCACTCATGCACTTGTTTTAGCATTCCCAGATGATAACGGTAATTATAAGGTCTTTTGTGATACTTATTTGAATGGTTTGGAATGTGTGTTGATGCAACGTGGTAGGGTGATTGCCTATACTTCACGGCAATTGAAACCTCATGAGATGAATTACCCTACTCACGATTTGGAATTAATGGCTATCATCTTTGCTTTGAAGTTACGGAGACATTATCTTTTTAGTGGGGAATGCAAGATTTTACTGATCATAAGAGTCTCCAGTATCTGTTTTTTCAGAGGGATTTTAATCTTAGGCAACGAAGGTGGATTGAGTTGCTTAATGATTATGATTGCACGACCAGGGTGACTGTGCAAATGTTGTGGCTGATGCACTTAGCAGGAAGACTTCAGTGAAGACCAATGTTTTGGATGCTTGTCATGTTCCTCTTTTTACAGACTTGAGGTATACGTGAGTGGAATTGGGAATAGAAGAACAAGAAGTAGCCATGCTTGCTAGTTTTCAAGTCAGGCCAGTATCAATTGATCGAGTGCTCGAGGCACAGATTAATGATAAGGAAATTCAAGAGCTATTTCTTTTAAGGAATTAAGAGAAGGAAAAAAAAGAAAGATCTTAGAGTTAGAGAATCAGATGGCAGGCATATGCAAGAGAATAGAATGTATGTGCCAAATATTATGGAATTAAAGAAAGAAATTTTGGATGAAGCACATTGTTCGACTTATGCAATACATCTAGGAGGAACTAAGATGTATCATACCATTCGACCATTTTATTATTGACCGGGTTGAAAAAGGAAATTGCTGATATGTTAGTAGATGTGTCATTTGTCAGCAGGTTAAAGCGGAAAGAAAGAAACCTTTTGGATTGACGCAGTCGCTTTCCTTTCCGTAGTGGAAATGGGAAAATATTACTTTGGATTTTGCATACAAGTTTTCCTCGTACACTAAATGGTTGTGATGGAATTGGGGTGAATGTGGATCGACTTACTAAGGCAAGTATGTTATTCAGCGAGGGACCAGTAACCTTTCTAGACAAGTGCAACAATTATTTATTTGTTTTATGGAAGAGAGATTGAGGCTTACGAATCTGTTGAACTTTTTGGGTATGTTGGTCACGCCAGTTTTCCGAAGGTGACACCATAAGGCCCATGATAGAGATGTCATGTGTGTTGATTTTTGGAATTGTGGGGATGATGAAATTTAAGATACTGAGATAGTAGAGGAGACTACTCAAAATGTTCAAGTGACTAAGTTTAACTTGAAAGCGGCCCAGGATAGTCAAAAGCGCCTAACGGATCGGCGTGCCACTGATCGAGTGGTTGAGATTGGCGATTTGGTATCTTTGAAGTTGTCATTGTGGAAATGAGTAGTAAAGTTCAGGATAAAAGGTAAGCTAACCCCTAGATACATCGGACCTTACAAGATCATCGAACGAGTCGGTGAAGTTGCTTACAAGCTTGAGTTGCCTTCAGAATTGTCTAAGGTACATGGTGTCTTCCATGTTTCGATGCTTCGTCATTATGTCGTAGATCATTTGCATGTGATTCCTCCTCAATCATTGGAAATTTATTTGGATTTGATTTATGATGAGGAACCAGTGACTATTTTGGATTGGAAAGATGAGGTTTTGAGAAATAAGACAGTGCAATTGGTCAAAGTTTTGTGGAGAAACCATTCAGTGGAAGAACCTAATTGAGAAATAGAGAAACGGATGAGAGAAATTTACCCAAGGTTGTTTTATGAGTACTAGTGGATGTTTTTGGTTATGTAAATTTCGAGGACGAAATTTTATAAGGTGGGTAGATTGTAACAGCCCGTCCCGAAAAATTTGTACAGTGGATGTGAAAAGACGAAAATACCCTTGGACGTTGAATGATGTGTGTGTGTGATATGTTTTGGTATAATTGTTTTGGTTGGTGACCCACGTGGACCACACATACACACACTCTCCCCTCTCTCTCCCGTGCCTTCTCTCTCTCTCGATTTCTCCCATTTTCCGTACAACCGTACGGATAACACCAAAACTAAGTCTAATCTTCACAAATCGAAAGATTAAAGGTCACCATCTTGTTCCTTGTGACTTCACGAGTCGATTGGTACCATTTTCAGAACCTGAGACCTTCGAAAACCCTAGAACCCGTAACCCAGAATTTGAGGCACTGTTCATGCACACGTAAATGCGAGGTTTTTAGAAGATTCTAAAGCCATAGGAAGCTTTAGATCATCCTTACGAAGCTCGGAGAAGAAAAACCAAGTGATTTGGACGTCGGGAAGTAGAGATCGACAAGTTTGAAAATTGGCCGAAATTATCGAGGCTTTTTCCGGCGAATCCCCGGCGAGTTGGGGGTCAAGTCAGGTATGGTTGTGTTCGTCTTTGTGAGATCTTCATGTTGGTATAAATTTCATGGATTTTGGTTGAGAAATGAAGAAGATATGAAGATTTGAAAATTTTCCAAAAACCGGCGAGAATTCAAAGTTCAGACGGCGGAGGACGACGCGACCGGCGAGGTCCACCGGAGAAGAAGAGAGAATATTCCGTTAGAGTTGACGGAATATTCCTAACGGCGTCAGGTAACACCAAGTGATTTGGACGTCGGGAAATGGAGATCGACAAGTTTGAAAATTGGCCGAAATTATCGAGGCTTTTTCCGGCGAATCCCCAGCGAGTTGGGGGTCGAGTCAGGTATGGTTATGTTCATCTTTGTGAGATCTTCATGTTGGTATAAATTTCATGGATTTTGGTTGAGAAATGAAGAAGATATGAAGATTTGAAAATTTTCCAAAAACCGGCGAGAATTCAAAGTTCAGACGGCGGCGGACGACGCGACCGGCGAGGTCCACCGGAGAAGAAGAGAGAATATTCCTAACGGCGTCAGGTAACACCGTTAGTTTTAACGGAATATCCCTAACGCCGTTTACTGTTTCCGTCAGGGTTCCCTGCTCGTGGCCGCGCGTGTGGCCGTGCACTTGCAGGAGCGTGGCCGCGCGTGAGGGGTCAGAAAATTATTTTAAAAATATGGGGATGATCATGAGATTGTGTAGATCACTGTGGTATATTCATATACCCAAATTGAGCAATATATGAGAAGTTATTACCTATTGTTGGTTATGTGCGTTAAATAACGTTTTTCTATTATTACGCATATAGGTGAGGCCTATCCTGAGGACGAACGCCATCAATCAAGGCTTGGGGGTTGCAACGCTTCGACATATCTGTGAATGGGCAGTTGTTTTCCGTATATACCTATATAAATGAAATTTTTCCCAAAAAATCAATTAAGCGAAATGTGATATGAAATGCGATATGATATGCCATGCAAAGTATATATATCTATTTATTCATGCATTAGTAGTTGCATATAATGGTAATTGGTGCTGTGGACGCACATGTAAGTATCAGGTGAGTATATATTGATGATAGAGAATGATTATATGATTTGATGATTATGTGAGATGTATTGAAAGCTCATAAACCTGCACTATGGTGTTAGTGCTCCCGCCTAGGGCCAGGGCTCAGTCCTTCACGTGATGTTCACCTCTCGCATCGTACGCTCACCTTGGATCCAAGTTAGGTGCTCAATCCTGTCGAATAGACCAATATAGGTGGGTTCGACTCGTAGGTGACCTGCGATTAGCGCTCAGTCTTCACGTGATCGTAGCACTAGAGCGTATTTATTTTACACCCAGTCTTGTCGGTGAGACCACGTGAGGTGGTTCCGACTCGTGTGCAGTATATATATTTTTATATGTGATGATGAGATTGATTATGAGCTATAGTTCAGCCGAGCTGATCACTCGGTGAACATGTTATGAGATATGATGAGTTGTCACCTAATATAGATATATAATTTGATGAGATATATTTGGCATGGCATATACCTTGCATATAGGAATGGGCAAAATAACCATGGGTTTGGGTAATCGCGGTTACCCCCCATTTAAAGTTCACAGTTACGGTTATGGGTAACCGTTTAGACAAACAAACGGTTATGGGTATAACCGTTTATCCATGAAATTTAAATGGGCGGTTATAGGTATTACCCGCAGTTATAACGGATATCTATCGGTTATGGGTATTATTCACGGTTATACGGGTATCTATTTACTCATTTAATTTAATATATATAAAAATTAAAAAATTATCGCAGGGATTTTAGGAGTAGGCTCTCTCTCTCTCCTCTCTCTCTCTCTCCCCCCTCTAGTCTGGACCCTCTCCTTCACAGCTCCGCTGCAGGGATTTTGGGTATGCTAAAATTCTAAGTACAGGTTCATGGTGTGGGCTCCGGCCGTGAACTCTTTCCTGCAAAGTGCAAATGCAATAACAACATATATATATATATATATATATATATATATATATATATATTAATACAAATTACACAATATAATTAATCAATTAAAATACACACAATTATCCAGTTGATCTGGTCACCATGTCTGTATGTGCTATCAATAGAACATCTGCGACTTGCCATCTTGATAGTTGATATGATGATATATCACTTTGTGAATATGATCTCGTAAACTATTATTTCAATTATTTGACTTGTATGAGGATTTAAATGATTAAAATAGAGAAATGCATGCTAAAATGTACCTGTAACGTTACTTAATTGTCAGAAAACGAAAATTATGACAAATTTTTCTTTTGTAATTTTCAAGTTGTTAAAAAAAAAAACATGTAGACGGGTGAAAAAAAGGTAAATGGGTAAAAAAATGATAAACGGGTTCAAAAACGGGTAAATGGTTATGGTTATGGTTATGGTTAAATGAGTACACGTTTATGGGTATGGATAACCGTTTATAAACGGTTATGGTTATGGGTATAACCTTTTATGCAATTACCCAACGGGTAAACGGTTATGCAGGTATGAACATAAACAATTATGGGTAAATAACCGCAGTTACCCGCCCGCCATAACCATCGCCCATCCCTACTTGCATATCACTACTTCTGAACATGGTTTTGAGATAAGTATATACGTATTATATATTTTTGAGAAATTATTACAGGTTTTACGGCGATGGGTTATAACTTTTGAGAAAAGAAAAGGTTTTAAAATGATTTGTTTCTGACCCACTCAACTTTGTTTTTCGCCCCTCCAGGTTTTAGGTAGCAGAGATTTGGTGGCCACGAGGGAAGAAACGGAGTTCTAACAGAATTCACAAAAGTAGGATTCACCTTTGGGTGTTATATTTTAGCAGTTGTCCTTGACTGCAACTAGATATTCCTTTTGTTCTGAATGTGTATTTATATTTATCTTATTAGCTTCTGCACTGTGCACATGGTTTCCCTAATTGATTTCTTAATTAAGTCGTAAAGAATTTTGGGTCCGACGCGAAAAAAAATCTTTTCTTTTCATTAAAAAAGAAAGAAGAAAAGAATAAGAGGCTTTGATTAGTTAGCCCATACTTGCAGTCTATAAACCCTAAAGCTATATATTAAATTGTTAGTCTCCAAACCCTAGAAGCAATTGCTCGGCAACTCAATCTACCTCTTTCATTCTGCCTAAACAAAACAACAAGCCTTTTCTCCTTGATCAATGAACCTATTGGTTTAATCATATATATAATATACATACATATATATATATATATTACATAATATAATATAATATACACTAAAAGTTTGATTAGGGAGCTCTTTCGAATCGTATCGCATGAAAGTGAAGAAAGAATTATATAAAAAGAAAAAAGGAAAAAAAAAGAAGTATTCTAGGTAATCATGCATGCATATCTGATAAAATCTCAATTACTTAGTTCCTATACAAACTTAATTAAAATTTTGACAATTTTCTGTAAACATGTTGCTTCCTATCAGCTATTTTTGTTGTCATATGTTAATATTTTGTTTCATGTGTTAATTGTTCAGGTCCATTTGATTGTCATATATGGCAGAAGATAATCAGACTACTCCAAGAGAGCCTCTGCCAACTACTTCTGTAGAGCCTCAAAATGCTACAATTAAACCTCATGTACCATCTAAACGCAAAAGAGTTTATGAACCCATCTAAAGTTTGGGCACATTATGAAAGAGTTGGGCAACCCGAATCCAACCCAAGTAAACCCAAATCCAACTAAACCAGAGCCCAAATGAACCCGATTGAAACCCAACCCGAATCCGATCCCGAATTGTAAAAGTTGGGTTAGGATTGGGTTGACCTTCCAACCCGCCCGAGTTGCACCCCTACCTAAAAAATTCATTCTCGATTCTCGAGTCTCCTTTGCCTCCATCCATATTTTTGTTAGGAGTGTGTTATATACACACATCTTTTTACTTCTCACACACTTTTAGTTAATTTTTGTCATTTGATTTTTTTTTTAATTCATTGAAATCGACGACCGAAAATTAAAAGGGTGTGTGAGAAGTAAAAGAAGTGTGTGAATATCACACCCCTTTTGTTAACATTTAAAGAAAAATTAGAAATTCACCCCACAATCTTAAAAATTAAATAAAATAATACAAAAAAGTGAAGAAATAAAAAGGAAAATATATTGAGAGAGGAAACAATATTCCAAATTCCGATCCATCCAACCGTGTAGAAACCTTAAGAAGTTTGAAATTTGAGCTGGGGGCGTGATTTAATTCTCTTAGTGGGAGTGAGTGCGCCACAAGGCTAGACAAGTGGCCCACCTAAGGACCCGAGGTGGTAGAATGCGCTACCTCCTAACATTTTTCTTTTCGTTTTATCTAATTATTAGATGCAAAAGCCTCATTTGCCCATAAATTTAGCAGGAAAATTGACGAAGTTAATGAAAATGATCAAAATGCAACATAAGATTCAAGTACAAAATGAACCAAAGAGATAAATTCATAGACCATTATTATAAGGGAGCTTTAATAAAAAGGGCTTAGGCCTACAAATATTTAACCAAAAACCATCACAAAATGTTATTTAACCAAAAGGGCTCAAAGTTTAATAAAAAATCATCCAAAACTATTGTCCACGGGTCAAACTTACAAGCCTAACCCCTACAAATCTACACTTCCATAAATACCCCTAGATTTGATATTGTCCTGACTCTTCACCAACCTCAACCCAGCACGAAACCGACATAATAACTCTATGTCTTCCTATCAAATCGAATTCCCCCATTTCAAAAACAACCAAATCAAAGTTCAAATCAAAGTTGAAAAATGAAGCATTCATCGGAACAAAGCCGCCGAAACAAGTTCAAAGAAGTTTAATGGCAGAAATTGGCGAAAAAGTGTCTGGAAAAAAAGAACCAAAACATAAAACTGTTTCTGGAGAACCCAAAACATAACACTATTTCTGGAAAAAAAAAATCAGATACAGTGTTTGTTTTGTCTGTGCACAAACAAACACTGTATCTGGAAAGAAAAGAACCAAAATCCAGAAACAGTGACTTAAATTTCAAAAACAGTGACTTAGCTTTCAGAAATAGTCTATGTTTTAACCTTTGACTGTTTCTTTTCTTTCATGTATCAGTTGATTATATTTAAGAAACATAGTGCTTATTTTGCTTTAAATCCAAATACAGTGAATTTCACTATTTTTTTTTCTAGCTTACATTTAAGAAATAGTGTGTCTATTTCATTTGGATTCAGAAACAGTGACTTAAATTTCAGAAACAATGTTATTTAAAATCCAGAAACTGTTTATTTTTATAGTTCAGAAACAATGACCCGTCATTATTATTGAGTAGCATGTAGATATCAAATTTATTTTCTGGAGAAACAAACGATGAATTCCACTGACGAAGAAAAATTGAAAAACAGCACCTCGAATACACTATGAATAATAACGACAATCACATTTTAACGAAATAATACAAAATATAAATTAAATAGCATAAGGATCTATATTTTTGTTTCAAAGAAAAAGAAGAAGGTCTGCAAAACAACGATGAACTCCATTAACGACGAAAATCTGAAACTCAACCTAAAAAATTTAGGAGTAAAATCGACAAATCATAATTTATTATAGTTGGGCCATTTTTAGTTGGACTATTTTAATATGGGTCTTGTACTAATCATTAAATAAAACTTATAACATGGTTTTTAATTAAAACTAAAATTTTTCAAGCCATTTTCATTAGTTTTCCTTATAATAATTGTCGCAATATAAACGATGCTAATCAACAATTCTCTTTTTTACATTATTTTTCGCAAGTGAGCAGTTAAAATTTAACCAATTCTCATTTGTTTAATCTTAACCTTTGTTTTTTGTGTTTTGATGGTGATAACCATGGGATTGCTTTAGGTTGTGTCCTGAGGGCTGATGGCGAAGTCATGACTTCCCCCTGGATTGGATCAGATGCCAACTAACTCCAATAAAGAAATCTCATATCACATATTTAGTGCTTGCTTTTAAGCAATTTGTTTGAATTTTGACCCGTATGCTTTCCATTTTTTATGTCAATATTATGTTTTTGCTATAGTCAAGTAAGGAAGAGGATCTTGGATCCACTTTGTGAGGATCTTAGGGATCCTCACATCCTAACTGTTCATCGTATATCGTGCAACCAGTTTTCGTCAGGTACTATTTGTGTTTAATTTTAAATAAAAAAAAGTCAAATTATTTATGATGGCATGATGCACAATGAATAACTAAGATGTGAGGATCCCTAAGATCCCCACAATTTGGATCCAGATGGGATCCAAATCCGTCAAGTAAGGAAATTAAGGAAATGATAATCACCTTGTACTACAGTCTAGTGATATTCCTCTTCACTTGTAAGTGAGAGGTCTTAGGTTCGATTCTCGCCAAAGGCAAATTTGAATTACAGTATTGCTAGCTCATTGTGAGGTTAAGCCCACCCCCTTCCCTTAGTGTAAATAATATCGTTTGTTAAAAAAACAAGTAAGGAAATGATAAACACACATCATTTTTTTTCTTTTACACATTCTTGTTTATTCATGATCGTTAATTATGTTTGATTTATTCAATCTAATTGTTAAAAATGAAGAGAAGTATGTGATAAAATAAAAACAATGTATTTCCCATCAAGTATGAAATTGTGGGGAAAGGATAATTAGATTAGAGTAAAAAAGATATTTGACTCTCTAAAAAATCATTACCTAAACCCTAAATCATTCCCTACATAATCAAACTAAAAAGAATGAAGAGCAAATGAAGGAATACAGTGATTTCAAATATGACAATTAGTAATAGGAAGGCCTTGGTCGCCGTCCAGTTGATATCTTCAAAATAGGAACTAGATTCCACGGCGTCACACTCGAGTCCAATACTGACTAAATGACCAACTTAGAGTCACATTCGACCATAATCTTTGTATAGCCTTTCCTCTAAGCAAAAAGAAGGCCATCTCTGATGGCCATAGCCTCCACTTCTGAAGTAGTAGCATTGTCAAGAATTAAAGCTCCGCCTCTAGTACGTTGCCCATTATGATTCCTTAAGAAAAACATCCCGCTGCCGCCTTGTTCCTAGCCACCGAACCGTTAAAATTTAGTTTAACAAAACTCTATTCCGAAGGATGCCACCAAAAAAAAAAATCGTGAAAATATCATTAGTATTCGTTCTCAACCGTTACAATCGTGGAAATAATCATAGATATAGCGAATAACTTAAATATTATAGTAAAATGATGAGAAAAAGTAGTGGTGGTCATGGTCTAAAATGCCGATATTATCGGCGTAATATCGCCGATAATATCGGTTTTGGGAGAGAAGGATATTTTAACACATATCCAATGAGTTTTCGTCCAAATATCGCGATATTATCGATATAATATCGATAATATCGCGATATTACCGATAATATCGCGAGATGAACCGATAATATCGCCTCTCGAACAGTTGAGTCGACCCGGATGGGGGCGAGTCGAACCGGTTGAACATGCTCAACTCGTGGTCGTATGAGACCCCATATGTGCGTTTGGGGAGAGGAAAGGGAAGGGAAGGAAGAATCTGGGGGGGAGGATCCGCCGCATCCCAGGAAGGAAGGGTTTGTTTTGTGCGGGGAGGGATCTGCTTCTGCTCCTTCTTCTGGGTCTCTGCTTTTTGTTCGTTGAAGATGAGGGGGGTGTTGGGGGAGGGAAGGCAGGGGACGCGGGAGGGATCTGCTTTTTCTGGGGACGCGGGAGGGAGAGGGGGAGGGGGGAGGGGTGGGACGCCGCGCGGGGGGGGGTGGGGGGGGCCTTCTGGATCTCTGCTTCTTGTTCGTTGAAGAGGAGGGGGTGTTGGGGGAGGGAAGGTAGGGGACGCGGGAGGGATCTGCTTTTTCTGGGGACGCGGGAGGGAGAGGGGGAGGGGTGGGACGCCGCTGGGGGGGCCTTCTGGATCTCTGCTTCTTGTTCGTTGAAGAGGAGGGGGTGTTGGGGGAGCGAAGGCAGGGGACGCGGGAGGGATCTGCTTTTTCTAGGGACGCGGGAGGGAGAGGGGGAGGAGGGGGGAGGGGTGGGACACCGCAGGGGGGGCCCTTCTGGAGCTCTTCATTCTGGAGCTCTGAAGATTTTCCTGAAGATTTTTTTTGTCTGGGGGAAGAAGAATCTGAGTTGGGGAGAAGGGGTGGGTAACGGGGGGAGCGGACAGGACAAGATGGGTCCTGCGCCTGACTGTGGCACACAGCCACAAACGGTTTTGGGACAAGGTTTTGTAGGAAACCATGGTTTTGGCACATGGTTTTGTGTACAATTTTGTGCATGTGTGCGTACGATTTTATCTGATTGATCTGATTGGCAGCCATCAGCAAGTTTTCATCACCAGTTTCAGTTTTCAAATACCTTATTTCTATGTCTGGCAGAGCCATTCCAAACGTATATTATTTCACATTTGTATCAAAACCATTAAGAGTATTTTCGTTTCTACTTCTTCCCTTACCTCTTTCAAAGCCATTCCAGATATATTTCAGAGCTTGAACACAAAGGATTCCATATTTAAGGTAAGTTTAAAAACTTATATTTATATTATTGTAATTTACACAACAACAAAAATAAATTTTGTATGTTAATTTTTGTTAATACTTGCATGTTAATTTTTGTAATTAATTAAGTAATGTTAATTTTTGTATGTTAATTTTTGTTAATACTTGCATGTTAATTTTTGTAACTAATTAAGTAATGTTAATTTTTGTATGTTAATTTATACAACAACAAAAATATTATTGCAAGTACTAAGTAATTAATACTTGCATGTTCATTTTTGTAACTAATTAAGTAATGTTAATTTTTGTATGTTAATTTATACAATAACAAAAATATTATTGCAAATATTAAGTAATTAATACTTGCATGTTAATTTTTGTAACTAATTAAGTAATGTTAATTTTTGTATGTTAATTTATACACAAAAATATTATTGCAAATATTAAGTAATTAATACTTGCATGTTAATTTTTGTAAGTAATTAAGTAATGTTAACAATTACATGTTAATTTTTGTAAGTAATTAAGTAATGTTGTATAATTATTCCCTAGGATAATTTTAATATATTTAATGTTATTTATTATTTTATTAATATTAGTTTTTATTATCAAATTAGATTATTATTCATTAATATTAGGTTTTTTTTATTATCAAATTGGATTATTATTCATTAAATTGGATTATTATCAAATTGGATTATTCATTAAATTGAATTATTATTAAATTGGATTATTATCAAATTGGATTATTATTCATCACTATGTTTTATATTAGGATTATTTTTTTTTATCAAATTGGATTATTATTGATTAATATTAGGTTTTATTATTCCATATTATTTTTATAATTACTTAAATTTTTACAATCATTTTCTTTACTTCGTATTTAATTCTTCTGTAGAATAACTTTATTATTTAGGTTCTCTTATATAACCGTCATCACTACTATATTTTTTGGCCAAATAAAAATTGTCTAATTTTCATGAAAAATAAATATAGGTACGTTTAAGATGTCGAGTGGAGTTACTAAACGTGATCCAGCTTGGGAACATGGAGACCCAATAGACGGAAACAAACATGGCACAATTTGCAAATATTGTCATCGAGTAATGAAGAGTGGCGGAGTGACACGACTTAAGTACCATCTTAGTGGATTAGATCCAGCAAAAAATGTCTAACGATGCGATAATGTCCCCCCAGAAGTGAAGGCATTCATCAGCACATTATTAAAAAATAAAAAACAACATAAGGAAAAGATAACACATGGAATGGAAAATATTCGAGCTGGGCTACGAGGAGAAGTCATTGGCGAAGCGGTTGACAGTGATGATGATGACGATGAGGACGAATGTGATGATGACATGGGACCTGAAGAACGACGCAGTTTGAAACAAGCATTACGTGCCTCCAAACAGTCAGCATGGGAAAGAGAACACCTTCATAAAATTCCTAATAGAGCACAAGGTACCGGGACAAGTGGTGGTGCACAAATGAGACGGGGAGGCAGTCTTAGAGAATCACAACCAACACCACCAATAGCCCCAAGTTTATATAAATCATCCAAAGCACGTCAAAAGAGTGTTTGGAGTTATTTCACTGGAGGTAATGTGAAAGAGGGAATGGGGCGTCTAATTAGCAAGTTCTTTATCTATGAAAATGTCCCTGCTGAGAAAGCATCATCACATCATTTCAAAAATATGGTAGTGGGATGTCAACAAGCCGGTGTTGGAGTACAACCTCCCACTCCTTATGAGATAAGAAACAAATATTTGGAGATGGAGTATAAAGACATTGGCGAGTATGTTAACAAGTTGAAGTCAAAGTGGGAAACTAATGGTTGCACAATCATGTGTGACGGATGGACTGGCCCGACCAGATTGTTTATCATAAACTTCATGGTATACTCCAAGGGAAAGACAATTTTTTTGAAGTCTATTGATGCTTCAGACCATATAAAGAACTACAAGTATATTTACAAATTATTGAAGGATGTAATCATGGAGGTTGGAGAGCATAATGTTGTCCAAGTTGTGACCGACAACGGTTCTGCATTTGTCAAAGCTGGAAAAAAGTTAATGAAGCATCAATGTGTTTTGGACATCATGTGCAGCACATTGTATTGATCTCATGTTTGAGGCAATGGGGAAGAGAGAGAATGTTGCTACTGTGGTAAAAAGAGCTAGAACGATCACAAATTATATTTATAATCACGGTTGGTTGTTGGCAAAGATGCGTGAATTTTGCAAAGGAGAAATTATTCGTCCAGCTACCACTCGATTCGCCACCAACTATATTGCATTAGACAGCCTACTTAAGAAGAAAGCAGGGTTGAAGCATCTATTCACTAGTGACGATTGGGCCAACCATAATTTGAGCCGCTCAAATGCAGGTCGTATGGTGGAAAGTATAGTGCTTGATCATGCTTTTTGGACTCAATCAGAACATGTGTGCCAAGTGTTTGAACCTCTTTACAAAGTTTTACGGATCGTTGACACAGAAGTGTATCCTACTATGGGGGCAATATATGAGTTGATGCGTGTAGTGAAGGATGAATTGGAAAGAAAACATGGTGCAAGGTGGGTCATAAAGATAATTGAAGATCGATGGTATAAAACATTAAACCACGATTTGCATGCAGCAGGTATAAATTATGTCATAATTTGCAATTCATTTCTTTAGTTGCATAAGTATTATTTCTCTTATTAGAGTATGTGTTTCTTTGAACATCATATTATTTGAATCCTCGATACCAATACAGACCCGGTGTTGGAGATGATGGTACCCTTATACGTGCTGTACATAATGTATACTCTAAATTAGACCCTGCATCACCAACAATTGGCCAATTTGGAAATGAGGTACACAATTACTTAAATTATAATAATTACTTTATTGGATTAAACTAACACGATTTATTGAATTCAGCTAACATGGTTTAAAGATGCAAGAAGAACTTTTGGAGAACCAACATCAGTTGCTGCTCGAACAAAAATGTCTCCTAGTGAGTGTAAACATATTTCACTATAAGTTTATAATAGAATTTGTTGGAGTTATTAGGCTTATCAACATTGTTTTTCATTGTAGCTGAATGGTGGATCATGTATGGGACCGATGCACCAACTGTGAGAAAGTTAGCAATCAAAGTATTATCACAAACAGCTTCCTCATCTGCTTGTGAAAGAAATTGGAGCACATTTGCACTCATACACACAAAGCAAAGAAATAGGTTGGCTCATAGTAGGTTGGAAAAATTAGTTTATTGCTACTACAACATGAAGCTTCAAGTTCGAGATAAGGAAGCAGAAATAGATCATGTCGACCGTGGTGACCCACTAGATGTGTTTGATATTGTTGCTGAAGATGATAATACAGAGGGTAACCAACTTTATCAGTGGATTAGACCTCTTCATTTAGATGATGATGAAGGCAACCCAGCTCCCAGAGTTGCTGAAGAAGCATGTAATGAAGGGATAAATGTAGAAAAAGTATTAGAGGAGGAGGTGGGATCTAGCAGCGTTGACTCTTTGGAAGAACTTTTGCGCCCCAGACCAAGAAACACTGGAATTCCACCTTCTTCCAATCCTACACAACCACAACATCGTGCTGATACTAATGATAGCTCTAGTACAAGATCAGGAGACTCACCTACCACTGGAGGTGGGAATGATGAAGGATATAGTGGAGCTGGAGGTAGTGGTGGTGGATATGGAAACTATTATGGACCACCTCCCGGATTTATGAGCCCCTTCACTGGTGAGGCAAACTTCACGCATGCAACACAGGATGATGACCATGGCAGTAGGCGGGCAGGACCAGGAATTGGTGCCATAGGGAAGGACTATACTCGTAGAGAAAGAGGCAAGGGGATTTTGTCAAGTCAAGAAGATGACTCGTTATCTAGAACTTCAGACTCTGTTGGAGTGGGAGGTAGTAATTATGGTTATACTCATAACCAACCATTTCCCTACCCTTCATATCCCATTCCTGTTGGGATGGAATCGAGCGACTCATGGAAAGAATCCGAGACTCAATCTTCAAATGATTTTGCTTATGGACAACGTCAACTAATCTCGGATCCATATGGGTGGCATGTTAACAATTACATGCAAAACTATTTTGGAGATTTATCATTTGATAACTACTCTTCACAATACACTCACTCTACACATAGAGATGATGAAGATAGTGAAAAATTTGAACCTCATAGGAACTCTATGTGGTACTAAGTCACTATGTATCTTACTATGCAATGTATAAAGTGTAAAATATTGTACTAATTCATTATATATAAATGATTATGGTGTGTTTAAACTTCTTTCATTAATTACTACATATTTTCTACACTCACAATATTTGTCAGCTCGCTATATAATCAACTTGATAATGTTAAATCCATCATGCAATGCATTTCCTTCCAATTTTTTGTGATAAACTAATAGATAATTGACTAACTAAACATTCTGCAAAGTTTCAATAAAAATTTCCAAGTTTTTCT
The DNA here is from genome assembly GCA_024362995.1 of Heteromeles arbutifolia. NCBI lineage: Eukaryota > Viridiplantae > Streptophyta > Magnoliopsida > Rosales > Rosaceae > Heteromeles > Heteromeles arbutifolia. The sequence continues at coordinate 26,314,523 of JANCRC010000012.1, forward strand.
TACAATTTCCGTGGTTTCCATATAATTTTTATCGATATCGATATTATCCCGATATTTCCATCGATATTTTCTTGTTTTCGGACTACCGATATTTTCGATATTACCGATATTTAATACCTTGGTGGTGGTGTGGGGGCGGAAGTATAAAGAGCAAGACCGAAGACCATTTCTCCTCCACTTCTCTTTGAAAGTTGAACCGTTGAAAGGTTGAAAGTTGAATAGAAAGGCTATCACTCAGAATCCAGTCAACGCTGGTTTGCTTTCCACACATAAAAACACCAAAGTCCCGTGCTGCCTATGTGCCTCAAAATTTTCTCCCACAAATTATAACAAATATAAAAGAAAACCACAAAAATATTCTCTCTTTTAAGTTTTTATACGTGTATGAACCAACAAAAAGACGGAGTTAGATTTAAAACTAATTTATTCCCGAACCTCTTTGGTGTAATATACAGTTGCATAAAAAATATTTTAAAACAAATTGAAAGGGGTGGATTGTCCTAGTCGTTATAGTTCTTCCTCTTCAATCCAATGTCTTTCATATTCATGGCTATGACGAATTTGGTATTGATGTGCTTTTTAATAAAACTACTTATGTTGTGCCGTAAGAAGAAACAGCTGTAAAATAAAGTTGTTCAGTGTTTGGTAAACTTTTTTTTCTTTTCAAAAGTGCTTTTAACCAAAAAAAAAAGAAGTATTTGACTGTTTGGTAAACTTTTATATAAATTGCTATGAATATATTAAATTATTAAAAAATATATAGTATTTAATGTAATATAATAATTGTTAAAGAGAATAACGTATGGGCAATAATTGTAATTTTGTAAATATATACTTGCCTTGAAAATTCCATTAAATGAATATTGATTATTATGCTTTAAAAAAAAACAGTTTTTTAGAAGCATGGTAGACCCTACTTTTGCATTTTTATGCATTTCTACTGTTATTGACAATCGTTTTTCAAAAAAGCAATTTTTTGTGTTTTACCAAACACATTTGATATTCTAAATCAGTGGAAAATATTTTTTATTATAAAAATAAAAAATAAAACAATAAATAGGAATTGGATCCTTTCCGAGGCAATGCCTCGGGATCCTACTAATCGGACAACACGGGCCGTTAGATTTTGATCCAACGGCTACAATTATTATAACTTTAAAGGGATCTTTGTTTGTAACTGTTGAATCAAAATTCAACTGTCCGTGTTGTCCGGTCAATAGGATCCCGAGGCAATGCCTCGGAGAGGATCCAATTCCCAATAAATAAATCAAAATATTGACACGCTAATGCTTAAAAAAATCAAACACTTTGTTCTCCTCTGTCTCTCTTTTGCTTTCTCTCCAAGTTGCGCGTTTAGATTGGGTCGGAAAAGTCAAAGCTTGTGCGCATACAAAAACCGAGTTCCGGTCGTCCTCTGTGACATTACCTCTCAACTGATTTCCTCCATTTGCATCATTCATTTATACAATTTCAGGGATTGGCTTAAATCTTTCATCTTCTTCCTTTCTACGCTTTTTGCTTTCACTTGAAGCAATCCTAGTTCGGATTCACCAAAACAATAAACTCCCTTTGATTGGCTTGGATTGTAGTTGGTTTTTTTTTTTTTTTTTTTCAAATCCCCCCAAAAACATGATTGGATGCCAATTTTCCAGCTTCTGAATTGAAAAGAAGAAGAAGTAGAAGAAAACCCATCTTTCGGATTGTTTGGTTTCGATGCTACGAAGGTTTACTTGCTGTTACTTCATTGAAACTTGAGTTGAATATCATTTTTTTTTTTTTGCCAGTCTTTTGATTCTGGGTTTTCAAAATTCTGGCTCACAGAGTTCTGTGTTTTCACTAACTTCAACTAAGATTTGCAAGTGAGTTGTAGCTCAAGTGGTCGAGAGTGTTTACCCTTACTAGCGAGGTCTTGTATAAAAAAAAAATCCTGCTAGATTTAAGATATTTGACCCACTTGCCAATTGCCAAACCTGATTGAATATTTCTGGTTTAGAGTTTGTGAATTATGGATGGTTCTCAGGGTGGTTCTGGTGGTGCACCGGCGCCGTTTCTTACTAAAACATATGACTTGGTGGATGATCCTTCGTCCAACCACATGGTGTCTTGGAGTGAAACTGGTTCTAGTTTTGTAGTTTGGGATCCCACCGAGTTCGCCAAGGAAATGCTTCCCATGTATTTCAAGCACAACAATTTTTCGAGTTTCGTGAGGCAGCTTAATACATATGTAAGTTCTTTGGTATTTCCTTCACTTTTTAAGCATTTCATTTATCTTCAATACAGTGGCTCATTAGCATTGGAATCATAGCATTTTGATACGATTCACTGCGTGATGTTTATGTATTTAATTTTATTGTGATGAACTAAACTTAAATGACTGATTAACTCAGTGGGATTATAAACTTCAGAATTGGTTAGTTTGTTTGCAGTTTTTTGTTCTAATTTGCGCTTGTACACACTTTATTGCCTTCTGAAGTAGGAATTATTTGTGTTTGTTGGAGTATTTGTAACTCTATTTCATAAGCAGTTGCAAGCATGGTGACGCTGATATCATTTTTTGTATAATTGTTCTGTTTACAATTGTTGTCTTCGATTGCGAGTGCACTAGTCCAGTTTGGCCTTTGCTCGAAAAGGTAATCAAACTTTTTCTTGTAGATTGTTTCTCTCACAGACAAAATTGAGAAGGAGGTGATCCCTTCTCAGAAATTAGCTGAGTTTATAGAATCAAAATGGAAAATTGTTCCGTAATGAGAGGTCTTCAACATGGCCAAGACTATGGAGCGCCAATAGCTACGAGCCATAGATGCTTTTTCTATATGTTCCAAACATTTACAAGGTCGGAAAAGGAGTACCTGGGTCTAACGCTGCGAAACAAAGAAACCTGGTCATGGAGTAAACTTCTAAAATGATGGCGAAAACAAGAAATACTTCTTGTGGATGACTGAGGATAATCAGCAATCAATTGACATGGTTTGAAATTTGAGCGATAAGATTATATAAATACTTTGCACGGGGTGTTTGTTTTGCTTGAACTAGGGGAAAGTGTCAGCACATTGAGTAGGTAGGTACCCTGTTGGCACACGGTGTTGAGGCCTCACCAGAAAGCTTCCAAGACATGCTACCATATGGTGGGCAGCAATTCAGAGGTATTTTCTGGATAAGGGAGAGCAAAAGGTGCAAATATTTCCTATGTTGCACTGTTATGGAGCATGAAAAGGCATTGGTTTGAAGTGTATCTTATATTGCCCTGGTTTGCTGAGATTGGTAGGATGAGTTTTCTTAAAGAAGGAGAAAATATAGTTCAGCTAGTACCTGCATTTTGTAGGGCGGGAAATCTAAAGAAAGGTCATAATTAAGTTATTTTCTATCCGAAAGAGCGGGTCATTCCTGAAGTCGAATTATAGACTTTTGCTCTTAGTGCTGAGATTTAGAATTGCTACCTCTTGAACTTTTTCCATTCACTGTGCAGATGAAAAACTAAATCATTGATTCCATTCTTAAAACGGTAACGAGAAATCTGCTGTAAGGAGGATTTAGACCATTCCTCAAGAGATTAGAAAGCTTGAAATATGTATTATGTGTGTGCTTGATTAATATAGCATGTGCTACTTTAGTACAATATTTGTTTAACCTAGCACCATGAAATTTGTTTTTCCTTTTGAGTTGTTAATCTGAGTACGTATGATTTGTAATTGTTAAACATTTGTGTTCTGTATGCGCAGGGGTTTAGAAAGATTGATCCAGAACAGTGGGAGTTTGCAAATGAGGAATTCTTAAGAGGAGGAAGACATCTGCTGAAGAATATTCACCGCCGCAAGCCAATTCATAGTCATTCCTTGCAGAATCACGAGTATTCTTCAGTTCCTTTGACTGATACGGAGAGAGAAGAATATGAGAAGAAAATCAACAGACTGAATCATGATAAAAGCTTGCTTGAGTTGGAGGTACAACGGCATCAAAGAGAGAGTCAGGAGTTTGAATTTCAAATACAGATATTACGAGAACAACTGCAGAACATGGAGAATCGGCAGAGGCAATATACGGCTTTCCTGGCTCAACTAGTGCAGAAACCGGGATTTGCTTCTGTACTTGTGCAGCAGTCAGAAATCCATAGCAAAAAGAGAAGATTACTGAAATCGAACCACTTTCCTGATGACTTTGGTATGGAAGATTTGACTTTGAACCCGCAGAAAGAAACTTTGGGAATAAAGTTGGACCAGCTTGAGAAGATGGAGTCTTCCTTCAACTTTTGGGAAGATTTTCTACATGGGGTTGGGGAAGCGATGCCCGAAGAAGTAAATGATATTGGCCCGTTGTCTCAGGCCTCTCCTATCATTGTTACAGAAATACAAGACACCAGCATGAATAGCAGGCCTTGCTCACCTAGATCGCATATATCTTCACCGAATTCAATGAATGCTCATTCCTTCCCAGAGGTGGCTGGGTGTGCAAATCTTTTTGACATCCTTGCTATGACATCAATGTGCCACACTGTTGATTTCAGGTCTAAATCTTCAGGAATTGATATGAACTCTAAGCCCGACAGTGCCCCTGCTCTTGAATCCTCGAAAGAAAATGTAGTAGAAGTGAAAAATGCCGAGCCTGCCAAGGCAAATGATGTCTTTTGGGAACAATGCCTAACAGAGACTCCTGGTTTAGATGATGCGCCGGAAGTACAGTCAGAAAGAATGGATGGCGATGGCAAAGCGAGTGATGCCAATCCAGCTATTCGGAAGAAGCTTTGGTGGAACACAGATAATGTAGATAACTTTAGGCACCAAATAGGGCGCCTCACTCCAGCTACATAATTTTAGTTAAACCGTGAACACTTCGACGTTTTGATGTTTATATTATGTATACTTTTAAAACTTTGAAGGTGGATTTACTTAGTCATGTATTTCTAGACATTCCAATTTTTTGAGCTCATTGTTGTGGATTATTTCTGCTGTAGCTTGGAATTAGAGACATTGATTAGTTTTTGTATGTAAATAATATCAGGTTTCAAGGAGTTTTATAATTTGAATGTTATTGTGAATAGAATTAATAGTTGCGAATGTAATTGCGTAAACTTAAAGTAGAATTCCAACTGGATTTGAAGATCAAATTTTCAAATGTTTGTATTACTTGTAAGGCAAAAATACTCATCATGATTAGTATAAATAAACGTAAAAGGTAGGGATGGCTCGGGTTTGGATGTCTCATCCCACACCCAAATCCGATATTTTCCCAAGCCCAAAACTGTAGAATCTCCATACGGGGTTCCCCGTAACCGAACCCATTGGATAACAGATTTCCTATCAAGTAACGGTTTTTCATGTTATGATATTTATATTATTAACTAAATAGTAGATTTTAAATAAAAACGAGATTAAATAGACTATTATTATTAATATAACTAATATAATACATATAATAAATAATATCAAAACTTTACATTATCAAAAAAATATTTATACTACTGATAATTGATGAGCATATAAGACTATCTCCAAAAGAGATTTCAAATATGCTTAAGTAAGACTAAATGACATTTAGGTGTTTTTCATTCTATATTCCATATATGATGTGACAGATCATTTGACTTTTTACTTTCTAATTGTCTTTTTTTACATCAAATAAAGAGAAGTCAAATATATTTAATTACATTTTTTATGCATGGTTCCATAGACAACTAATAGAATAAAAATTAAAATCAATTTTAATTATTTTTTTAATAGTTAACGTAACTATGGGGCCCAATATAATAATAAAATGAATATTTGACACATCATTTAGAAAAGAAGAAAATTTAACATTTGTATTCAATTGGCCACAAGTGTAACATCCCACATCGCCTAGGAGAGTGATCCTTAAATGTATATTCTCATCCCTACCTAGCACGAGGCCTTTTGGGAGCTCACTGGCTTCGGGTTCCGTAGGAACTCCGAAGTTAAGCGAGAAGGGGGCCAGAGCACTCCCATGATTGGTGACCGACTAGGAAGTTGCTCGTGAGTTCTCAGAAACAAAACCGTGAGGGAATGGTAAGCCCAAAGCGAACAATATCGTGCTACGGTGGTGGAGTTGAGCCCGGGAGGTGGCTGCGCCCGGGCCGGGATGTGACAACAAGATTTAACATTTGTATTCAATTGGCCACATCAACCAACAAACAAAATTTTGACATATTATAGGAGATGTCAAATATACCAAATAGGACTAATGACATTTAGATATTTTCCAATGTATATGTCATATATGATGTGGCAGCTGAGTCATTTGACTCCTTACTTTTTAGTTGTCTTTTTTGACATAAAACAAAGAAGGAGTCTAATATAATTAATTTAATTTAACTTTTTATGCATGATTTTTAATTATTTTTTAATAGTTAATGTAACTATGGGGCCCATATAATAATAAAATAAATATTTGACACATCTATTGGAAAAAAAATAACAATAATTTAACATTTGTATTCAATTGGCCACATCAGCTATCAAATAAAATTTTGACATATTATATTTGACATCTCATTTAGAGATGCTCTAATTATACTATTAATGATATAATGTTTATAAGGACTTCCATATTTTGTAATGCATGATTATTGATAACTCATTTTTCCATATAATAAATATTTATGTTTTTTTATTTAAAAATGAAAATAGTTCTGTTTTGGATATGGGTTTGAGGCGGATACCCTAATAACCATAACCGAACTCAAAACTGAAAATATACCAGACGGCTATCCATAATTGGAAAATACCTGAAATTTAATCTCAGAAATTGAACCGTTTGGATCGATTACATGCGGGGATCGGGTTTGATAAGTTAAATCGCCATCCCTAGTAAAAGGCCAAGGGGTAAGGACACAATTTTCATACATCTGAGCTCTTTTCTCTCTGCCATTCTCTCTTTTTCACATACTCTTATAATTAATTAGTTTCACAACACATTATCAACACAATGTGTCTCTGTAAGAAAAAAGGATCTAAACCCCACGAAAGCTTTTTCACCATTTTTATCAACATCCAAGTAATCCTAAACTCTCATCTATTTGATTCCAATTTAATTTATGCCATGATTAATATGATTACTGTTCTGTGTACTATGCAAGTTATACATTAATAAATATGTGTGGGTATATCAAGAAAAAAAGAAAAACAAAGTAATTCCAAAACACTAAATTGTAGAAGCTGCACCTACGTTTCGAGCGTAGTCATGCGAGCTGATGAGCTGCGCTTGTCATCTACCCAGGTCTAGACGACAAGCCGTTTGACATGTCTTATTCTTCCCGACCTGGTCGTCGCCTCCCTACCTTGTGCAATCGTAAGGGTTGCAATTCCAAGCCACCTCCGATGACTTTTGTCGTCGTTGATCGTGATGCCACCCATCTACGACGCATGTAGTCGTCGAGGTTGTGATGGGGATAACGCCGGTGATGGAATTAAGGAAATTACTCGAGAATCTAGTCAAAACCTTTGACCTAAATTTCATCCAACCATCAACGTCTTCTGTCATAGACGACGGTGACATCGGGGATATATCTATAGACTCTAGAAGGATAGACCTATGGACAACTCGTTACCCCCGACATCGAGATTACACTGTCGTGTAAGACTTTAGGTTTCACCAAAAGCCCAAATCTCGAACCTTGCCTGGAAACCACCTTCTTCGATTTATCAAAGTTTATGGTGAAGTTTGGAGCTTCTCCTCTACCTTAGAAACCCCATATACCGCCTAAAACGGATGGCCTGGTTATTCTGGTGAGATAGAGGTTATCCTAGAGATTGGTTAAGAGATATTGAGCGATATAGACCCTGCTTCGGCATGAGTCTATCGAAGGAACCCTGACATCTCCGGCTATGATGTACCAAAGGACATGTTCTGCTTTGGCAATGATATACTGATCAAAGTGCTTGCTTCAGTAAGAGCCTACCGAATCACACACCCAACTTTTAGCTATGGTGTACTCACTGTTCTAAAAATCTTCGCCTAGCGTCGCCTAGGCCACTCCTAAGCGCTAGGCGGTTGGCCACCTCGATTCATGTCTAGGCATTTGAAAATTAAGAAAAGGCGCCTAGATCTGTTGAAGTGCCCGCCTAGATCGCCTCGGCACCCACCTAGTCCGTCCAGACCCGCCTTGGCCGCGACTCAGTTAGACAGAAAATAGATAACTTTTATGTTGCATTTTATTTTTTTTTCCATAAATTGTAAAAGACTTGTAGCATACTTAAATGAACACACATTATATGTTTGTTTCCCATATTTTCATTATGTTTCAATACTTCATAATATATATGTCATTAGATTTTGTAGTTCACATATATTTTAAGTATAATCAGACCCTTATTTAAATGAAATATAATAGATTTACTTAAATCTGCCTAGTCCGCCTAGGCGTTAAGCCCCAGCCCGCCGCCCGACTAGCGCCTAGCGTTTTTTAGAACTAAGGGTTACCGAACTTGATCTCCCAGCTTCGACATGAGGGTACCAAATAGAACCTCAGTTTCGGCTGGACATTTTCAAACCCCTGTATAGGTTTATCCATCTTTGATTTTGGAATGGGCTTCAATGTCCGCACACACCTATGTCCTGATACTTAAGCTTGAAGCTCAAACATAAGCAGTGACGAGTCTAGATGATTCCCCACACATAAGAATTTGAAGTTGTTACTTTATATGCTTTTCATATACTATTGCAATGTTATATCTGTTTTCTATTGCATATGTATATATGTGTGTATTCTCGTAGGATTTTTATGAATACATGTTGAGTGAACCTGAGATTCATTCCAATCTCAATCCTAAGGTTTTGGGCGTGCCACTGAAAAAACTAGGGTTTTGTTCCCAAAGAAGTTCACCAACCATGTTAACAAGTATTGATCTCCATGATGTAAATTTTTTAAACCAAACTATGTCTCTTGAACCTATGGTTCTAGCTATGACGGGTGCAAATTTAATTCAAAGCATTAATTCACGTTTTGGTCTTTTCACTGCTTTGGACTTATCCAAAGAAACTCGTCAAGTGGATTCAAGACTTCAGGCTCCACCTTACCGCAAAGGGTATTAGAGCAACCATCGAGGTTGAGAACCAAACAAATGAAGCTGAGAAGGCAACCACTATGATCATATCTGCCGCCACATACATCATGCATTACAGACTGAAGCTAGATACAATTGGAAGGATTAGCTGATCAATTGAAGCTGAGAAGGCAACCTTTATGGCAAGCATTAGCTAATCGATTTAGTCACTAGAAGTTGATTACTTTGTTTGAAGTTAGGCACGATTGGATTAATCTGATATACAAGGACTATAAGTTTGTGAATCAGGGTTGGTCCTAAGTTTTCGAGTGCCCAGGGCGAATGCTCAAACTGTGCCCTTTTTCATTCCAACATATTATATATTAATTAAAACACTGGCATAGCATTCTAACATATATTATAAAAAAAATTAGTAATGGACAACATATCAATTCAACATATTTAAAAATAAAAAAAACCTATTCATCAGTTGCCACTTAAAGTCTCAAACTTTTATGCGTTGGCTATCTCGATACGACATACGATTGTTGCAGGTTGCTGCTTTTGTAGATTTGCACTCCTGTTACGAAATTAAAACTAATTTGTAAAAAGCAAAACCAACTTGAAAAAATTGATAAAAGTGAAGAAAAAAAGTTTTTAATATGGGTCGTCTAGCCCGTCAGTAGAGTGCAAACTACAAGACTGCGTCACTCTAGGCCCAAGGGTGTGGGTGTGGGTGTGGCCTGTGTAGGTCTTGTCAGTCTCGTAGTGAGCCAGTAGGCAATGGCAGACATCAAATTGAAAAAATAAAAGTGGGTCTTTACCTAGCTGCCCTGCTGGAAGCAGGAAACACCGGTACACTGAAGTAAGGCGGCTTGAACTAGAAGCAGGAAGCAAAACCAGAAAAATGGGAGATTGGATGTCTGGCACCGTCACCGACACCGACACCGTGCTAGGTATTCAAAATTTCGAATCGGCCGACTAAAATTTTGAAACTCGAATGTCTTTGAAATTTTGGAATTTCGAACAACAACGGCACAAGCATATGATTATGAAAAGTTTGGACTTAAGGACTGATTTATAATGTTTAATTAAATTAAAGGTTTCTCTTGGAACATGAAATTTGATCCTTGGAATTGGAATACGTCCTAAACAACCAAGAATCTCGAGGCGTTCAACACTGGAAGACAATGTGATGGTCAGTGTGCACTATCTCAAAATTTATCATTTTTTTATACCTAATATTTGGACAAAAACTTTTTGGTGCCCCTTAAAATTTTAGGCCCAGGACAGGCGCCCTGTTGGCACTAGGCCTGGGTTGGTTCTATTGTGAATGAATATAACTTTGAAGTATGTAGAATCCGATCATTGTTGAAATATTGGGAGGAAGAGTTGAATGAACATGATTCGACCTTCCATGGTACGAATATCAATTTGCAGCAGCAATATCGAGCATACAATTTTACTAAATTCTCGAATATCATATATTTCTTGTTGATTGCTAAGAAGAACAATCAACTACTGATGAAGAACCATCAGTCTTGACCCACTAACACTAGAGCTGATCCATAAGCACATGTGATCGCTTTAGATAGCTAGAAACGCTGTCAGAGGCGTAAGGGACGCAACAAGGATCTCAAATCCAAGCATGCAATCAAGGGGAGACTAAAATCTAACCAGCATAAGGGAGATGATCGCCCGAAGCATGATTCCCTTGCTCCCAAAGCCCATAACTTTAGGAGTAAACCTAAAGTTGCCAAAAATCCTTCCAACTTGACATGTGCTACCCAGTGACGAAGCTTTTAAGGTGCAAAGAGGGGTGGCTGCCCCTTATATGATTATTGATATTGATTAATTGAATTGCATTTTTAATTACTGAATAATTTATATGCTTATTGGTATTGGTTAATTGAATTGTTGGTTTAATTAGTTATTAGTCATATAGTATATTCTACTCTAGGATTAAGAGTCTAAGACTCTTTTTTCCCCATTAGACAGTTACGTAATAGAATGATACTATAATAAACAGTGCTTAAATCCTCCTTCAAATATTTTGGGTAGTTTACAACAAAGTAAGGTCACTGAGTTTGATGAAATTTTAGCTAATGTTCCTGCAAATCTTGAACATAGACGTCGAATGCTTGATTATCCACCTAATTATCGTGAAGTAGTTCGTAAACACTATCTCCAAAATGCTTTTTGTCAACCTAAATACCACATCATGCCAAGACATTACTATATAAAATGATTTGGTTGTTGCCATTTTTTTGAACCTTGCACTCTTTTAAGTTCGCACATCTCCCCGACAATTTCTGGCTTCGCCAGTGGTGCTACCACTGTAAGGCGTCAGACCATTAGGTCCATGTGTGTTGTGCTCCTAAGAAGGTCGGGGAAGACTATCACGCTTGCACATCTATCAATGAAAAAGATGTTTTTTCCATGCCTGGCTCGTTCATCATGATGTGTTTGTATCCGGAGTACGTGTCCATAAAGCTTAGCAAATCATGCCCCCACAGTGGAATCAACAAGCAAATCTATTCGAGGTAAATGATAAGGATCCTTGGGGCATGCCTTGTTTAACCTGCACGTGGGAGGCGTCTACGGCTTTAAGACAATGAAAAAAAATGCCCTTCTTGAAATCACATGCCAAATTATTCCTTACTCTTTTTTGTATACTCCTTTATTTATTGATACGTATATTTGATTTAATTGAGTATTATCTAATTGATTAAATTTATATGGATATTATGAGTGTATTTCTTTATATTTTCTACACATTTTTGGTCTCATCCTCTCTCATACCACACTCACTTAGGGTGTCGTACCCTGAACCCTCACTTGTTTTAGGGGGACAAGCTATTATCATTAAGGGAAATGACAAACACACATCATTTTTAGTTTCTTGCACACCCTTGTTTAATTTGTCCGCTAATTCCGTTTAATGTATTCAAGCTAATGGTTATAAATAAATAAAAAATGTGTAAGAAGCTACAAAAAAATGTGAAAATAACTTCATTATTATTATAATGATTGAGTTTTACTTGGAATACACTTTACCTTCAATTTCGTACCAAACTTTGAATGCTAACAGTTTCCCATCATTTTTTCATTTGCAAGTTTGTTTTGCACCAACCCCAAATACTATCATACATGTATACTGGTGAACTATTTCATTTTAATAACAACTCACAACATAAAAGTATGACATGTCAATACAAGATATCTCACTGTCTTTAAAAAAAGCTAATTATGCACTCCAGTGATATTCTCTTCGTAAACAAAAAGTCTAATGTTTGAATCTTATGGATAGAACTGATATTATTATATTAATTTACGCTAGAAAACTTAAACTCGAGACTCATTAAGTTGGAGAAAATGTCTTAACTACCAGAACAATCTACGTCGACAAATTTGACGTGTTTTTTCTTTTACATATGATCCAATATTCTAATTAGTGTTGAATTCTGTATATGGGTCATGAGGTTTTTTTGGTGATAATAATAATAAAAAAAGTTGGGTCAAAATCACATCGGCGGGAATGCAGTGCACCAGTGACCAACCTGTACCTTAGAAATAAAGCAAATATTAATAAGGCTTCGAGTCTACGATCCACCAAATCCAAATATTTCAATTCATGCCTACGCAATAAAAAAATAAAATAAAACCCTATCTAATAAAGCAAAATCCTACCAAAATATAAATTTCCAAGCTCAATATAAAAACCAAAATACTATACTTTCTTAGGATAATAAAATACCATATGATAACAAATTTATTTTTTTTAATATTAAATTAAAAACGCTTTTGACAATTTTTTTTATTACATACAATAGAATGAGCTAAACTTCACAAACAAACTTAAGAATTTTCGCTTATCAATGAAAACTGTAGTACTAAATTACAATATTTTTGACAGATTATTGGCAAACATGAGTGCATCATGAGAAATATCATTGGGCAACTACATTTCCACCGTTTCATACCCCTCTGTCCTTTGACAAAAAAAAATCCCTCAGAGCTCAGACACCGCACCTACAATTTACAAACACTGCATACATATTAATCTCACATCAAATCTTAATTAAAACAAAATACCAAACAAATCCCAGATTGGATCTTTCTCTCCTCCTCCTCCTCCTCCTCCTCCTCAGCTCTATACATTTCTCTCTCTCTCTCTCTCTCTCTGGCAAACTCGCAAAATTTGAGGTCAGTTCAATGCTCTTCTGGCATTCAATTTCTAACTCTGACCTTTCATATTTTATCTGTATATTTCTGTGTAATCTGATGGAATTAAGCTAAAGATTGTGGCCTTGGAGTTAGTGGGTTGTGCATACATTCCGATGAGCTACTTTTTGTATCCATTTTTTCATTCATTCATTCGTGTTTCATTTGATCTCAATGCTTTGAGGAACAGACCCAAAGTTGGTTTTTTGGGTTTGGTACCTGCTCTCCAGCTGTAATGCTTTATTCACTTTATTTCATCGGGTTCAACACTGTTTGGTTGCTTAGAAATTCTATGATCCACCCAAACTTTTCTCGGGAAAACTTACAAGAGCTCAGCTAATCATTTATGTACTGAGTAGCGGGTTGTTTTCGGTTCTTTGTTTTCCTTCGGAATTTTCCTTGTTGCGTCTCGTTGATTTCGTATTGGACAATTTTGGCTTTTTGTTGATGGAATTTTTTATCTGAATAGGATCTGTTGGAGGAGTCTTCACATTCATCCAAGCATACCTGTTTGATTACTTTATGTTATTTGGTGGAAATTCTAGAGGCGCTTCGGAGGGGTCTTGAGTTTAGGCCAAGAAACTCGTGCTCAGAATGTTGTTTATGCGCTAGATAATATAGTGCGGTTAAGCTAGACAATGCTTTGGACTGCTTTTACGGAAACCTCATAGGCCATTTGGTAGATTCGATTGTGTTGGAGGGTATAGATGGATCTAATTTAGATCTTGATAGGAGATGGTAGAGAGTGATTTGACCACAAAAAAGGTCGGGTACCAGGAAGCCAACTACGCTCAGGGTGGAAGCCACGCGTCAGGCCATTGCAGGGAGCCCTCATTCTCTCGCTGGTGCGATGAAGATCGGACAATGCATTTTGATCGTCTATTAGGAAATACGGATGCGACTGCAGAAGAAGAGTCTGACTTTGAATTGCCCAAGCTCCAACAGGGTGAGCTAGCACACAATATTTTAGATAAGGACAAATACCACAATACAAAATCTCACAAGAGAAATATGCACTTGAACGGTGGTGATACCATGGATTCTGCTGCTAACCAGGTTGGTGCAAACGGAAACGAGGAGTATTTGCCCTTTGATATCGAGAATGGGTCTGCAAGGGAGGCAAATGGTGTAGATAGCTTTATTTCTATGCATGACCATAAAGCATTACCACCCAATTCGGAGAACCCTATTACTCTTACAAATGTGTTGAAGACATTGTTCTTCGTACTTGTATGGTACACTTTCAGCCTGTTGTTGACCTTGTAAGTTACCTCTCGTCTCTATTAATCATCAGATGTATATAGTTAATAAATATTCAAATTACTTACTGATGCAAAGTTATTTCCTATGGTTTTCAATGTTCTCTGGATTGTTTAGGTACAATAAAAGTCTGTTAGGAGATAATTTGGGGAAGTTCCCTGCTCCCTTTTTGATGAATACAGTTCATTTCACAATGCAAGCTGTTTTGTCAAAGGGAATCACATGGTTTTGGTCTAATAGATTCCAAACTGGTGTTGCTATGTCATGGAGAGATTACTTTGTGAAAGGTAAAGTCATATTTGTTTTGCTTTGTTATTCCAATTTGGTAAATTGAGTGAAGTTCTTTACTGAATAACCTAGTGCTTTCATCTTTTAATTCAGATGCTGGTTGGTTTGCAGTTTCCGTGTTTTTATTGCTTGTTAGGATCTGTACTTTTTTTTTCTTCTTTCAAATAGGAGCATTTATGTGGATTAGTTTCCCCCCATAATTTTTTTCTCTTATCTTCTTTTGAAGATTCAAGTGGTATTTTGTTATGCAAAATGTAAAATTTATATCCTACCATCTATAACTCTAATAATTGTGGCCTGCAAAGAGAATGCAATGCGTTTAATGATCTTTTGTAAAGCAACGATAGTTTTTTCATACGCGTGCACCAAGCCATATTCATATCCAAAGGAGCATGTTCCTTGTGATTTTAGTCATTAGGAGCAAATAAGGAGTTTCAGCCCATGGGTTGGATTCTCGATTCGCGGAGAAAGGTTCTTTCCCAAGTCCTTGGAACTACATTTCTCAAGGTTATCTTAAATAGAATCTCTTTAAACTGCAATGCTGCCATCTACTCCTTGGCCTCCCATTCTTCACTTCGTGTTATTTCATGGAACCTTCAGTTTCGTAAAAAACTTGAATGATAGACAATTATTAGAATATGCAGACTTGTCCACTCTAAGTGATATTTCTTTCCATCCTAATTGAGTAGACTCAAGATCGTGGTGTTTCATCCTTCCTTTTCCTTTTCGTACTAATTTTTCCATATTCAGTTGAGTTGGCCACCAATCAATTTGATTCTCCATTCGAGCCATTTGGCTTGGTTTGGAACACTGGTGTTCCAACTACGGTGCAAATTTTCTCATGTTGGTGGTTCATGGATAGATAATAAAACACGTGACATGCTCCAGAAAATGTGCCTTTCCATGTTTATTTACATGTGCGTGTTTTATAAAGAGGAGAGAGAGCAAGTATAGACCATTTATTTTGCATTGCTGATTTGGAATTGGCTGCTGGAGGTGGTTTGGTGTGAGTGTGACTGAGAAACTGAAATCTGGTGCTGTCAGAACAGAGTCTGATTAATGTTGCTAATTAGGTGCTCACATTGTGCATGTGCTATTTTGTCCCTTTGGTGGTGGTGTTTGGTTGGAACAGAACAATAGAATCTTCTATTGGAAGGAGGAAATGGGATCAATTTGGGAGAGAGACTATTTTCTTCTCTTTAGGATTTTCTGTCAAAACAAGAGAATCTTCCTTTTAGTATATATTTTTCTATTTGAGGGGGGGGGGGGGGGGGGGGGGCCTTTTCCAAAGGAGCAAGTGGTGAAGGATGCAGACTGCAGAGAGTTTAAGGACGCGTGTAAGTTAAGATAGTGACATGTACTCTCAAACCAACAAATGTAGATTTGTATAAGTTTTTAGAGGAATCTTAGACTTAGGTCATGAAAATGACACAACACAGGCCAGCATGATATATTCTTGAACAGAGTAGAGTAGAAGACAGTATGGAGACATGATCCAGGACACATCATACCTATTTGTAAACATTTAGTGTGAAATATTTTTAATTATGAACTCCCAATTTGAATCCCCCACAGGCTAAATTAGGCTCTCTTAACTTAATTTTATATCTTTTTTGCATTGAAAGCTGCTTCTTATTTCTCTGTCTTTGTCAAGGTTCTGGGGTGTGTTCTTGTGGTCATTGGTTATTTCTTCTGTTTAGTTGTTTTTAATGAGCCTTTAGGTGCTACTATTTAGTTGGGTTTATTGGCCAAAATATTCATTTAGAGTCCATTTCTTATGACTGTTAAGAGTACCGGAATCTTATAAATGTCAAGTTAATTCTTTTAAAACTAGATGGATTACAAGATCTGAAAGATATCTTCAGCTGTTCAGCCTTTTGGAGGACTGTTTACTGTCTGAAATATGTACGCATGATCTGTAGATAATCTTCCTTCTCATTCTTAAATATACTTACTTTGCTGCTGTTTTCATAACAATCCTTAAATTATATGCATTACGTCTAAATTTCCAGTCCATTTAACTACTATTGGTACTGCGATCACATAGCCAGTCATGCCTTTTTTCTTCTTCTTGTGGAATCCTTGTTGTGAACCTGGGTTGTGTCCTCATGGCGACTCTATTGTACTGAATGACAGGATCAGAATAATTTTGAGAAACTTGAAATTATATGTAGTATATATAATAACTAAGATTAAAAGCATTCATGCTTTTGTACAGATAGAACATATTTGTGTGTCCTATACCATTGAATGTTGAGTTTCTATATAAGTAGAGAAGCGGGAAATTATTTTTTTATTGAATTTCAAATGCAGATGACTTGCTTTGCTTTTTCTGCTTCCCTGCTGGGACTGATTTTGCATTTTTTTTCCTCGTTTAGAAACAGAGCTTTTGTTTATAATTGGACAAGTGCAGTATTAACAACTTTTACTTGCATCAGCTCGTTTATTATTTGTCGCAAATGACAATTATTGTAAAGGAAATAGGGTTGCTAAAGATTACGTCAAAATCAGAGTTCTTTGCATGGCATTTAATTTTTCATACACCTTATCAAAAATTTGCCACACTTCCTTTAGTGCCTTATGTTAGTGTTTACAAAATATCCTTCCATTCTTATAAGTTTGTGGTCATATACTTGATACTTTTTATGTTATTTAGTAAATTAACTTTTCTATCAACTAATGCTACAGATGGACTTTGCCTTTCACAGTTGTACCGACGGCTATTGGAACAGCAATGGATGTTAATCTAAGCAACGCATCCCTTGTTTTTATATCTGTCACATTTGCCACAATGGTTGGTTACTTTCTCTACACATCCACAACCTATCATTTTTCAACTTTTATCAGTCAGCAACTGACTTCCCTTTCCACTTCTGCAGTGTAAATCAGCTGCTCCTGTATTTCTCCTTCTATTTGCTTTTGCTTTCAGGTAAATTTCTTGCCATTAGAGTTTTGTACCCAGATTCCTTAATCATGTGCATAAATATCCGTACCTGAATGCTATCCAGTCTTTGCTATATGTAATCCAGTGCTTTTCTAGTATCCCTATTGGTGCTTGAGCGATTCTTCTCCCTCATTTCTTATACTATAGTTATAAAATCTATTTTGGGTCAACATTAGTGTTGAACTGAACTATAAATTATATCATGCATGTCACTGTGCCACGCCCCAAGCCTTGAGACATGACTAAAAAGAAAACTAAAATAAATACTCTCTTTTCTTGTTTATCATTTCCAGTTTCCATTTCTGTGATTTTGCATGCTTGAAGTCAATTGTTAGGTTAGGGCCCAAAATTTGTTTTTATGAGCTGTATTTATTTTGACTGATAAATTGATAATGAACCCCTAAGATGAAGAAAGTTGGGTTCCACCATAACACCAAGCACATGCAAGGTCCCTTATTTTCCCGATTTGGGATTCATACTCTTAACGTAAGAATCTATGCGGCCTCTCAATCAAATATTACCTCAATTAAGTAGTAAATTTGAGAATGGGTGTTACAAATTGTCGTCTAGAAACCCTCTACGTTAGTGCTTATTGTTTGGTTTCCGCCACTTTCATTCTCTCTGATTGTGACTCCTGTCCTGCTGTGCACTGCATATTCGCTGCTTCATAGATTGGAGTCACCAAGTGTTAGACTTTCAGGGATCATATTAATTATCTCCCTCGGAATACTATTAACAGGTAACAAGCTTTAGCATATAATTTATTTCAATATGCACTTATTTTCTTTTCATTTTATAAATTTTATATTTCAATTCTCACGATGAAAGATTCTTTCCCTTTCTGCTCCTTTCTTTCTTGCTTCTCGTTTCATTTATCTCTACTTCATTCCCTCTCATCAATCTTTTCAACAATATTGTGTTTGCTTGAAAGAATGTTGAACGGGACATTTTGTACTTCTAATTTTAATGAACTTATCATTAGGCTTTTCTGCCATCTCTTTGTTAAATTAAATCTGTCCTAAAGTCTTGCTATTGTTGGATTTGGCCTATTTATGGAAATAACCAAGGGCCCCGTCAGGTTCCATTTATAATAAGATCTCTTTGTGATCACATTTGTGGAACTTATAGAAACTTTTTAAAAAGTTATTGTTTGTTTTAGACTTTAGTGCAGATTGATCACTAAGTTTTTGTTTAAGTATCTCAACTGAGACCTCAATTTAAACCCTTACCATTTTTGTTGATTTTTATGCCACTAGTCCTTGCTTTAATTAGGCTCTTAAGAAAATTTCTCAGGTGGAACTTTTAATCATTTATGATTTCCGATGTTAATGTTTTCTTATCTTTCCATATTGAATAATGTGCAGTTGCAAAAGAGACAGAATTTGACTTTTGGGGATTCATTTTTGTCATGCTTGCTGCTGTAATGTCCGGCTTCCGTTGGTGCATGACACAAATTCTTTTGCAGGTGTGTTTTCTATGTGCTACTGGGTTTCAACCATTTTTCACTTTTAATAATTACATGCTCTTACATGATTTTATTGGTTACTTTTGTTATGCACAACGCTCATGAACGTTTTCCCAAAATCGAAATAAAGAAAGAAGATTATGGTAAGTGTTATTTGATATTATTGCAATCTCAATATTTTTGCGGTGTTTCACTATTATACTTCACCTGTTGTCTTCAAAAGAGTTCTTGCACCTTGTATAGGGTCATCAGTTGCCACTATGGTGACATCATTGCATGTAATATAAATAACATGTTAATGTGGCCAGTCCCTGCTAGAGTTACAACTTATTCAAGTAAATTGTCGTTGTTGCCAAGTGTAACAGTATTCCATTTTCTAATAATTTAAACAAATATTTTGATTTGTAAATTCTACAAGTTCTTTTGAAATAAGAGCATCAATGCATATAGAAGTACTTACATTCACTGCCACGATATTTTATTAATTGTTTTCATATTATATACTACAAGATTGTATGAGATTTGGTGTATTAAGTTTTTTCCCTGAACATTGTGCATTTGGTGTAGCACGCATGCTGCCTATACATGGCGATATGATTATGTTCTAAAGATATGTAATTTATGATGTCATGTTTATTTTCTCAACTAAAGATATTTAAAATTGATTCAATATCTGTAGTTTATGGTAATTTTGAGATAGTACTAATATCGTAATAAAAGAAGACATACTTGTTGATTTTGTTGTCTGTGAGACTATATTGTAATGTTCGAAAATGTTTTCACCACATTATAGCACAAAATTCATACTTGATTTAAAGAAGCTCCACCTTATTTTCCAATGATCTCACCCAACTGAACCGGACCAAGTTGAGAGATTACCATTGGTGATTGGTTTAGACAAGATTTTGGCACCGGAATAGTTATAGTTATGCATGCAGTCAAGTTAGATGCAATTCGCATGGTGTCAATTTTATTTAGATGGGAGGATTTCTATAAGAATCGGGACATTATCTGACTATCTTCTCTTTTTCAATATAGAAATGCTGCAAGTTTGCATAACATACTCTTACAGTAGTTCCGTTCAATTGCTCTAGGTTTGAGAAATCCGCTTACATTGATGAGCTATTTGACCCCAGTGATGGCAGTATTGACTGCCCTTCTCTCTCTTGCCTTTGATCCGTGGGATGAACTTAGAAGAAACAGTTACTTCAACAATCCAGGGCATGTCGGTCGAAGTTGCTTGCTGATGCTTTTTGGTGGAACCCTTGCCTTTTTTATGGTAGGAGAATAGTGAAAACTTTTTCTTATTACAAAAATGTATTTTTTTTTCCTTGTGTTTGTATACGTAAGACTTTTGTTGTTGACTTTAAATATGGGTATTATGTGAGGGCTGAGGAGCTGCTTTAAGTTTAGCAGGATATGTGTTGACTAGTTCCTGGTTTAAGTTCTACTTTGATTTTATACACCCAAGTATGTGTGTAATAAGGTCCTTGAATAGAGATCCTTTTTTTTTTTGTTAGTGGTTAGATTGGATATGGATGGCTGAGACACATAGGAGTTGAGATATACACTCAAATCATCTCTGCTATTTATATATAATTGAACGGTTGAAGCAGAGGTGTTTTTACGATCTTATAAGAGAATAGTTACATACATGCATATATATACACTGTATAATCATCAGGCAGGGTTTAGGCTGACAAAGCTCTCCTTTTCCTGCAGGTATTAACAGAATTCATTCTTGTCTCCGTAACGAGTGCTGTCACAGTAACAATAGCAGGTGTTGTTAAGGAGGCTGTCACTATATTGGTATGTTCTGTTTTCTATGTTGGTCCTTTCTTCTAAATTTCTGTTTGTCTTACCTTTTGGACCTACTTGTCCTAAGCTGGACAATCTCATAGTTATATACTGTTTGTTTCTTTTAAGAATTACATGAGTACTGTTATATATAAGGGCTCATCAGTGCTGTTAAGCAGATTCATGTAACTGTCGTCTCTTGATTCTACTCTTGTGAATGCTAGAATGACTTCCTTTTAGAGTAGGGATTGATCACGAAGCATCATCTTATTGCAATATGTAGCATGTTGTGCGCCTATCAATGTTGTAAATCTTGGTTGTTACCCTAATTGTCAAAAACAAACAAGATGTTGGATATATAGAACCTTAGGAGTCTACTTTCCTGACTACTGGTATACCCACTGCCTGAAAAAGTTGTCTTGCAAAAAAATAGTGAAACTTCTATTTATGAGTGTATCTATGTGTGTACTTGTAATGTACCCAAATGGTTTCATTGGCATTACAACCACATTCACTTGGAGAAACAGAATCCTTTTCTTTTTTCTTTTTTTTTCCTTTTCTTTAATTATTTGCATTGTGTGAATATGTAGTCCTAACAAATTATTTAGACTAATTTCAGTTTTAGGTTGAGAAGTGTTTTGTCAATGTCTTTTCTGTAGAAGGTGACATGCTTTCCATCCCTGCATGGATTCGTGCTAGTGGCTGCTAATTACAGTTTACCTGTCTATGCATGTGAATTCTGTTGCTGTCGAATTGTCTGTATGTCTGAACAGTGTATATCAGAGGGAGAACTATATGCATGTATCACTATAGTTCTTTTTTACCTCAAATAACAGTTGATTGTCTGGCCTATCCTTTTGGAGATGAAGGAATAGTTGAGTGGACTTGAGTGGTGTGGAACTGGGAGGCCAAGGCTTGGAATATATTTGGATTCTATGGTCGATATCTAATCATTGATTTCTGCTTTCCTACCTGATTTGAAAAACAGTAAACTATCAAGTGGCAACAAACAAAAGACTTCCTCGTGCCACTGATTGCATGAAGAGAGGAGCAACTAAGCTGGTTGCATTAATAGTTTAATACGATAGTTTCATGTTTTAGAGCTTTATCTCTTAGATTCCATAAATTAATTAAGGAGTTGCATGAACTAGGTGCAGATTGCAGTGATGCCTGATTCAATTCCCACTTAGTTTACATTTTCTATGCGTAAACTTTACATTCATGATTTGCTAGATCCTAGATCTATGCCATGGGAGAGTTTGCAAACAATCTGGTTGCTCACATGTTAGATCTTTCTTTTATGCTTTGTACATGTTCTGATTTGAGTCTATGGATTTTAGTGGATAGAATCATAGAAGTTGAAAATTTATGTTAATCATTTTGCGTTCTTGTCTTCTTTTGATGCTGATCAGGTTTCTGTACTTGTCCATAGATTTATCCTGGAGGCCAAAATTTTGTGTTGATTTCTGATCCTATCATTTTGTCACTCAGGTTGCAGTCATTTACTTCCATGATGAATTTACCAGGTTGAAAGGAGCTGGACTCTTCATAATTATGCTTGGTGTTAGTTTATTCAACTGGTACAAGTAAGTACTCTTTCAGTTTGGGGAGAATCGGTTGCTCTTTTGCTTATGTTGTAGCATGTTCAAAAGTGAAACAGTCATATGAAAATTGTTATCATCCATTAGTCTGCTGAAAATATGTAGTGGGATACCTCCTACATTCAGTAATTGAATAAATACATAAAATTACAAGTGAGAATGAGTAACAATATAAGCAGGAGAGGCGGAGAAATTATGATAGGTAAATTTTGGTTTTGTCTAGATATATAGTTGGGGAGAAAAGGAGAAGATAGGAAGTGTGTAGGGAAGTAGTTTCTGCTTGGATGGAAGTAGGATGAAGTAAAAGACAAGAATTTTTAAAATACGTAAGTCTCACTCATGATTATTTATGCATGTTATCTTACAGGTACGATAAGCTAAAGGCGCGTCATACATGTGAAGATGACATGGAGGAACCAGTCATGGCAAATGTTGCTGCAAAGTATGTTATTCTGGAGGAGACAGATGAGCAAGATGATGGCAGATGAAAGCTTTACCAAGTCCATGCATCTAAATTTGAAGGAAGCCAATTGTAAGTTCATGAACTTCTTCAATCATCTGAAATTTGTGCTGATTGCTTGGGTTGCCAAGTCCATGCGAAATTCTGTCTTACTTTGGGATATATGTGTATCAAAGAAACTTGTCATTCTCAAATGTGGCTGGCTTGTCGTTACTCCTTTTACGTTTATGGATCTACCGCATTTAGATGAGGCCATTTGTATTTCTGTAGTTGTCTGCTTGGTGGTACCCTATTGGTGGTTATTATATCCAGGAGACTGTCTCAAGTGAAGAAGGTGCATCACAGAGTTTAATGTTTAGGAAATTATGGATAACCCCCTAGTTACAACCCCATCCATTGTTTACCCCCAGCTTTTGTTCTATTTATTTGTCGCCCCCTTAATTCATTTTGGTGTATAAGATCTTCATTCCAGCCGCAAAATCAACTAGCCCAGTATGAGTCTTCTTACTTGTAGCACTTTTTTGTTGCACCCAGCCCTGTTATGAACGCCCAAACGAATAGGAGGTTGCAGGGCCAATGGTGGCTCACCAATCGCCGGAGTTTTGGGGTGCACTGGGCATGCAAGGGACACAGAAATGGGGCTGACGTTGTTTTAGATAATTAGAGAATTCCACAATTACAGATTAGACATTTGTATTCAAACAGTCACAAATCAAATAGTTAGAGACCAAAATAATTGAAAATAAACATAGTTTCCCTTGCTTTTTCGCTTTTTTGTTGGATTTTCTAAAACCTAGTGAAAAAAACCAGAGCAATGACTAGACATGGAGGCTTCAAGGTGAGAGAGTAGAGAAGGAATCGGGGTTTTGGGAGAGGAAGCGGGTGGAGGTGGATGCGGAGAGGGGTTCCTGGTTTGAACTTCAAAGTTTTCCACTGTTGAAGCACATGTAGGGGGCGGAAAAAAAAAGAATAGTTTGTTGGGTGTAAGTAGAGTATAAAGGTTTTATAAAGGGCGTAAATAATAACTGGCTCTGTAATGTAAACTTATGATGGCTCTAGTCATAAGTTCTCTTAAGTACTAGGTCCTAAGAGTTTGTTACCTGGAACAGGATCTTAGTTTTCTTTCCGTTACCTCAATTTCTGTCCAAAACATACAATTTCCGTTTTTGACTGCGAGTATCAGTCATATTCATAGGTTGAGTAGTCGGCCATCCAGTCCATAGGTCAGTGAAATGCTATTCTGATTCCTGGTAAAAATAGTGGTTCTCTGTTAACTGATGCACATTGTCGAATTCTCATGCAATCTCATTTGTACAATAGGCTACTCTGTTAACTTGACGGTACATCATTTACGCAGGAAAACTTGATCTTAATGCATCTTGGTGAAGCTTTTGGCAAGAAGCATATTTGGCCGTTTCACTTTTCAGCATTTATCGTGTTCCTCTTTCTTCTTCAAGCTTTGCCCGAGAATCAACACGAGGCGAGATTCTGCAGCTGCTGCCAAAAATCAGAAGAACAGCTAAATATTTGCGTGGTGTATACGGAATGTTGTTGGCTAGGAGTTAGGATATGAGAGTCTAGATGTCAAATTCAATAATGCTCTATTTTTTCCTGATTATTTTTGTTAAAAGAGGGTGGTGTTTGCAACTGCAAGCTACCCCGAGTTTTGTAATGCCATCATTCGCGATGGACTGTCATTGCCCTTTATGTATATGAAAAATCGAGTTCTTTTTTTTTTAATTTTTGTATTTGAATCACAATAAAATTTATTTCTCACAAGAATATGAAATTATAAATTCTCTTTTCATCAAGAAATCTCATGCAGAGTTGGAAAAACTAACAATTTCTTTTAGCGATTTGTTGTGTGCAGCATTAGTGACTGCTGGGAAAATGGACGACAATAGTTTTCGTTTTTAGTTTTCATTTTCTCTGCATCTCTCCCACCGTGCTCGCTCTTCTGTATCTCATATCTCTCGTATGTATTTCTCCTCTATCTCTAACACAAAAATGATAATCAGAAACAATTGAAAAGAAAGAACGATCAGTGATGAACTTGAACAGATGCCAGACAAGAAAGACATGCTGGACGCTCAGGTTAAATGTTAAGCGTTACCCAACTTCAGTCAATCTTGTCCTTTGATTTTTATCAAATAAAATTTGCGGCTATGATGAGTTTGAAAGTAATAAGTTGAAGCTGAATGTTGTATAGCGTATAACCCCAATTCAACAGATTCCTCAAACTGCGTTCCACTTCGATGATACGTAGCATTAAATGCTACGATGGTCTAGATTCACGAGACTCAAAATTAATAAAAACTAAGGGTTATATTTGGGCCCTACAATAGTCCCAGTTAAATATGCTGAACTAATTATGGCATATTATACTTTTACAACTCACGTATTCCTAAAATGTTAAAGGGATTTTATCAAAAGTGGGACTCTTCATAAACTCTCTGTCATCTCATGTTTTTACACAATATTTTATAATGTTAGCATGTGGATTGACGTTAAATTGTAAGATCACAGAGAGCAATAATGGAGCCAGGAATGGAATGGGTGTTCAGTATTAGAGTCACACTATAGAAGTATTAGTGAATTTCATATCTAGATTCATAGTTAAATTCAGTAGTTAACCAAGATAAATTCAGTAGCTAATAAAATATATGTACACAAATGATTACCTAAGAATAAAATGACACACAAAGTATTGGCACAATCTCTGGCAATGACACCATATTTCCATAGGTTTTTAACCATCTGCAAAATTACGGGTTAAATTACATAAAATACTTACAAGTGGATAAGATAATTGTAATTTAAATGGCTCTAGGAAGGTCGATCTACACAGAGACTGGTATAAATAATTTGTGCTTAAATATAATTCTTAATTGTTTAAAACAATATTGTAAAAGAGATTTTGATTAAGGGTTTTAATCACAAATAGTCCCTGAAACTAACCTTCACCATTAAGATTGTCCCTGAAATTGAAAATCAATCAATGTAGTCCCTGAAAATAGGTGTTGCGCATCAATGTGGTCCTTCCATCACAATTCTGTTAAAAATCCTGTGAAGTGCTGATGTGGCACATAAATGGGTCTCGTAAGTTCTTTTTTCTCACAAATGGTCCTTGAAATTGACCCGCGACATCAAAATGGTCATTGAAATTGAAAATTGATTACTGTAGTCCCACACGTAAGCGTCTCAAATCAATGTAGTCATTTCGTCACAATTATGTCAACAATTATGTTATATGCTGATGTGACATATAAATGGATCACACAAGTTTAACTAAACTAAAAAAGTTACAATTAGGTTTAATAATTTAATAGTTAATAAAAACTTGTCAACCCAAAAACCCAGTTGTCACAGCCCGTCCCGGAATTAATTAATCGAGGATGTGAAATGACGGGATTGCCCTTGAATCTACTACGGTATGTGACATTTCATTGGGTTTTATTGTCCTATCCTAAGTTTGTTTTGGAAAAATAGTTGGAAATTAATTTGGAATATTTTTATGTGGTTGGGGTTTTTGGTAGACCACACACCTTCATTTTTTTTTCACTCTCTCTCTCTCTCTCTCCCGCATGCTCACGGTCTCTCTCCCTTCTCTTTCGAAAGGTACGGACAACCCCAAAGGTTATCAAACCTTCACGGATCGACGTGGTTGAGACCACCATCGTACTCCTAGAGACCATACGAACCCATTGGTACCCATTTCAGGTAAGGGTTCATACGTTTTCACGCTGAAATCACGAGGTCCGTGATTGTCACTATTCACCAACTTTTAAATGGTTGCATTTTAGGACAATCCAAGCTTACCACGAGCTTAAGGAGGTCCCCACGAAGCTCGGAGTGCTTCGTTTGAAGGTTTGGGACGTCGGGATCACAAGGTTCGAAGGTGGCCGGTTTTGGTGAAATTTTCCCGACGCGATTTGGAAGGTTTTGAGGCTCCAAGGAGGTATAGCCTTCTTCCTCTCATGATTTGTGACATTTTGGTGAAAATTTTATGAAAAATGGTGCAAAAACGAGTGAGAAAAGGGCAGTTGCAGGGTTGCCCAGAATCCGGCGCCGGTGGCACTGTTCCGGCGTCGGGAGGTTGAAGATGATGCGCGTGGGGGGCGCGTGAGGCCGTGGCCTCCCCGGCGCGTGAGGGCGCGTGGGCCCTAGAAAAATTTATTTAAAAATATCACGATGTTCGTGAGGTTGTGTAGATCGCGTTGGTATATTCATATGCCAAAATTGAGCATTTTATGAGAAGTTATTTCGAATTGTTGGTTATGTGCTTAAAATAACGTTTTTATAGTTGTTTCGCATATAGGTGAGATCTACCCCGAGGACGAGCGCAGTCAGAGGCGTCACGGGGGTTACGACCCTGCGACATACCAGTGAGTGGGCAGTTTTGTTTTCATTATACGCCTATATACTTAATGATTTTTCCCAGAATTTGAATTAAAATGAAAGTATGTTTTGAAATGCCATGCATAGATTTATATGAATCATGTGATTGAAGTGCCATGCATAGTAATTACATGAAATATGTGAATGGATATTATATGATGCATATATTTGAATTGGTGCTGCGGACGCACAGGTGAGTATCAGGTGAGTTACATTTGGTGTATTGAATTGTTGGATGAGATTTATGTTGATAGCTCATAACCTGCACCCCTGGTGTTAGTGCTTATGTTATTCACCGCATCACACGCTCACCTTGGATCCAAGTAGATGCTAGTCGTACAGACCACTGGAGGTGGTTCCGACATGCTAGTCGTACAGACCTTAGAGACGGTTCCGACTAGTAGGTGACCTTAGATTATGTGCACAGATGATTGATGAGAGAAGCACTAGAGCGTATTATTACACCATCCGAGTCGTACAGACTACTATAGGTAGTTCCGACTCATGTGCAGCGTAGTGCCGTACAGGTCGCAGTTGGCGACTCCGGCAGGGCCGTACAGGTCACAGTTGGTGACTCCGGCTGGATTGGATATTGAGCTCTAGAATCAGCCGTACAGGACCACTGCAGGGTCTCCGGTTGATTTATTATTTCACCTGATTATTGTTGATGCATCCATATTATGTTTTTGGCTCATGGCATGGGATATTTCTCTGGAAAATGATGAATAAGGGTGTTTGAGATTTCCGAAGCTATATATATTTATATATTCTATTTTTCTGGGAAAGTATACAGGTTTTTCTAGCGAGGGGATATATATGTTTATAAAGGAAAGATTTGGAAAGCTTTGTTTTACTGACCCACTCACCTTGTTTTGCGCCCCTCCAGGTTCGAGTTAGAGCAGAGCTTTGGTGGCCACGAGGAATCCAACGGTATTCTGACAGAATTCACAATGGTATTTTAAAGCTTCCGAACTGTGCAAATGGTTACGTCACTCTCACGTGACGGCCAGCACGCCCTCCTTCGGGACGGGGTGTGTCAGTTGGTATCAGAGCTTAGTTTACAGTCCTGTACATCTTGAGAATTCTCTAGTGTTTTCTGTCAGAACTATACCGCCTCGTAGTGAGCCACGTCGTTTAGTTGAGTCTAGTTTTCCATATTTAGCTCGGTTATGGGAAACTAGTACTAATGTGACTCAGTCTATTATCCAAAGGATTTTTCTCTTAGGACTGGATATAAGTTGATGCTGAATCACTTTAGGGAAAATGATGACCTGAGGGAGCAGGTCGATGGCTTAATCAGTTGGAAAAGGTGTTTTAGATTATGCAAAGTCAAGGGAATCTTTCTTTTGACGGTAGGTCAAAACGACTACCTGATTTCTGAGCATTGAATTTGCATCCTGATGGAGACAGGAGTCTTATATGATGTCACCGGAGGAAATAGCTATTTGAGAGTTGTTTAAAGAATTGTTTAAGGAAAGGTTTAGTCCTCCGATATAAATGGATGGTAAGAAGTGAGAGTTTGCAATTTGAGACAAGGAAAGATGACGACAAATGAGTACTATGGAAAGTAGTGGAGTTTTCTCGTTATCATACGGATGTTGTTAATCCGGTCGAGGTGTTATGTTGTTTTAAGCTGGATAATAAGAGGAATTGGTGTTCTTTGACGACCACTATTTATTGTGCTTCTTACCAGGAGTTTTACGAGATGTTGTTGAGAATTGGGGACTCTGAGGTTATGCTCAGCGAGAGTAAAAAGGAATAAGAAAAGAATGGGAATTGGAGGAAAGACGATAAGGGTATAGATCCGTCATCTCAAGGACCTCGTAAGACTCACAGCTTCAAGAGAAGTGAAGCTAGTTCTAGTTCTTCCAGCTGAGGTTTTTGTGCCACTGGTCAGAGGTATGGTGGTAGATTCACTGGTGATTCCAGATTTCAGAGACAAGGTGATTCAGATAGAGGGAATGTACCTTTGTGCTGTCGGTACAATAGCATACACTCTGGAGAGTATAGACAAGAAAGCAGTGGATGCTTTATATGTGGATAAATGGGACATAGAGATGCAAATTGTCCCCAGAATCAGTAAATGCCTCCATAGTCTTCTTTGCCACCACTAGCGCTGATTCCGTAGGTACCTGGATCTAGAAATTTTGGTTAGATGAGCCGTGGTGTACAGGATTAGAGTCGTACAGGTCACTAGAGGTGACTCCGACTTATATACTAGCATGGATCGATGGGTTATGAGTACAGCCGCACAGGTCATATTAGATGACTCCGGCTGGGTGGACGAGCTATAGGTTCAGTCGCACAGGTCATACTAGCTGATTCCGGCTGATATATTCCTTGTTATTGATGATGTTGCCAAAGAGAGTAATGATGGAGCACGATCGAGGCATGCATATGTAATTCTAATGAAGGGCAAGATGGTAATGTTGTATTCTTGATGATTGTTGCTTACTTATCGAGACAACAGTGAGTTATCGTTATTGCGGGCTGCAGACCGTAATATCCATAACTTATTGTTGGATTCGTTAAGCGAGTAAACAAGTAGGTCATCCTACGTTAGTATGGTGTTATTCAGAGTGTCCAGTGATGGTGAAAGATGTTGTTATGCCTATGAATCTTATCCAGTTGGATATTGTGGATTTGATGTGATTTTTGGCACAGATTGGTTGCATTATGATTGTGCCAAGATAGATTGCTACGGGAAATCAGTTGCTTTCCATCGACTTGGGTGACCAGAGGTTACTTTTGGGGGATGCAAAGTGTAGTGAGGTATGCCGTTAGTTCTGCTGTGAGAGCAAAAAGATTATTATTGAATGGCTACCTAAGATATTTAGTTCATGAGGTACTAAGAGATATTGCTCTGAGTAGTGTGGAAGAGGTCAAGGTGATTAGACGTTTTCCTTGAGAATTTACCTGGATTGCCACCAGGCAAAGATGTGGAGTTCTCTATTAATTTGTTTCCAGGTACGGACCTTATATTAGAGATTGGTTCATGATGAGTTAAGGGAATTGAAAGTCAGTTGCAAGAATTGGTTGATAAAGGTTCCATTCAACCTAGTATGTCGTCGTGGAGAGCCAGTTTATTTATGAGGAAAAATATGGACATTAAGGCTATACATTGACTATGGAAAATTGAATCGAGTAACGATTGGGAATCGTTGTCCATTATCGCGTATTAATGATTGTTTGATCAGCCTAGAGGTGCCTGTGTATTTTCAAAGATTGATTTAAGGTTTGGTTATTAACCAATTGAAGATTTAGTGAGGATGTCCCTAAGATAACTTTCAGGACTCGTTATAGTCTAATGAGTTTTTGGTAATGCCATTCGGATTGACGAATGCGCTTGCTGCTTTCCTGAGTTTGGTGAATGAAATATTTCGAGAATATCTCGTCCGGTTTGTGTTTGTTTTCATTGACGATATTCTGGTATACTCTAATACTAGAGCAGGACGTGCTAGACATTTTAAAGTGGTATTACAAAGTTTGAGGGGTCGTCGATATATTCTAAGTTTAGTGAATGCCAATGTTAGATGAATCAGGTGGCATTTCTGGGACATGTTATACCTACTTAAAGTATTCAAGTGAATTCTTTAAAGGTAGCAGAAGTTGAGAATTTGGAACAATCGCGAACCGTGACTAAGATTCGGAGTTTTCTTAGCTTAACAGGCTATTATGGACGGTTTGTGAAAGATTTTTCAGTCATTACCCTGCCATTGACGAGATAGACGAGAAAAGAGGTTAAGTTTGAGTGGGATGAAAATGGTGAATAAAGTTTTCAACAGTTGAAGTATTTCCTCACCTATGCACTTGTGTTAGCTCCCAGATGATAACGGAAGTTATGAGGTCTATAAGGATGCTTCTTTGAGTGGTTTGAGATGTGTATTGATACAAGATAGGGTAATTGCTTATTCTTCGCGGCAATTGAACTTCATGAGATGAATTACCCTAATTATGATTTGGAATTAATCGCTATCATCTTGGCTTGAAGATTTGGAGAAATTATCTTTATGAAGAAAAGTGTAAGTTTTGTATGGATCGTAAGAGTTTCCAATATCTGTCTTCTCAGAGGGATCTTGATTTTAGAAAACGAAGGTGGATTGAGTTGTTTAGTGATTATGATTGCACGACCAGGTGATCGTGCAAATGCTTGGGCTGATGTACTTAGTATGAAGACTCTCGTGAGAATAAATGCTTTGTATGCTTGTTATGTTCCTCTTCTTGCGGATTTGAGATCTACTGGAGTAAAGTTGGAAATAGAAGAACGAGAAGAAGCCTTGCTTGCTAGTATCCAAGTTAAGCTTATTTTAATTAATCGTATACTCGATGCCCAGAGAATTGATGAAGAAACCAGGAATTTATTTAGGCAAAGAATATCGAGAAAAAGAAAGATCTCAGAGTTAGAGAATCAGATGACATGTTTATGCAAGAGAACAAGATGTATGTGCTTAATGATGTGGAATTAAAGAAAGCAATTTTTGGATGAAGTACACTGTTCAGCTTCTACAATGCATCCCAGAAGTATTGAAATGTATCATACCATTTAACCATTTTACTATTAGCCGGGTATGAAAAGAGAAATTTTAGGTATGTAAGTAAATATATCATATGTCAGTAAGTTAAAACGGAAAGAAAGAAGCCTTTGGATTATGTGTACAAACTTCCTCGTTCACGAGATGGGTATGATGGAAATTGAGGTGATAGTTGATCGGTGTACTAAGTAACGTATTTTACTCCAGTGAAGAGCAGCAACCTTTCCAGACAAGTGCAACGGTTAATTATTTGTTTTAATTATTTGTTTTATGGAAAAGAGATTTGGACTTACGAATCTGTTGAGCTTTTGGGTATGTTGGTCACTTTTAAGTTCTAGGTAACTTTTCAAGAAACTTCGGATACAAGATTACTTTATAGTGCAGCATATCATCTTCAGACAGAGACAGGACCATTCAGAATTTGGATGATATACTAAGATCTTCGGTATGGTAGTTTGGTGATGCTTGGATTAAAAGTTGAATTTAATGGAATTTGCCTACAACGATAACTTTCATTCGAGTAGTGGTAGGACACCACTTGAGGCATCTTATGAGAAAGCTTGTTGTACATCTTTATGTTGTCAGAGGTTGGTGAACGAGTTTTAGTGGGCCCTGAGTTAGTGGAAGAGATTACTCAAAACATTCAGGTGATTAAGTCTAACCTGAAAGCAGCACAAGATCGACAAAAGAACTTAGCAGTCAGGCATGCTACCGATAGAGTGTATAAGGTCGGTTATTGGGTATTCTTGAAGTTATCGCCTTGGAAGGTGTTGTTCGATTTGGGAAGAAAGGAAAGTAGAGTCCTAGGTACATCAGGCCGTACCAGATCACCGAGCGGGTCGGTGAAGTTGCTTACAGACTTGAGTTACCGCTAGAGCTGTCTAAAGTACATAATGTGTTTCATGTGTCGATGCTTCGACATTATGTCTCAGATCCTTCACATGTGATACCTCATCAACCTTTGGAGATTAATCCGGATTTGACGTATGATGAAGAACCAGTGACTATTTTGGACTGGAAGGACAAGGTTCTAAGGAATAAGACAGTGAGCATGGTGAAAGTATTGTGGAGGAACCACTCGGTAGAAGAAGCTACTTGGGAGACTGAAGATCGAATGAGAGAGATGTATCCGAGGTTGTTTTATGGCTGCTAGTATTGGTTAGGTTATGTGAATTTCGAGGACGAAATTCTATAAGGAGGGTAGATTGTCACAGCCCGTCCCGGAATTAATTAATCGAGGATGTGAAATGACGGGATTGCCCTTGAATCTACTACGGTATGTGACATTTCATTGGGTTTTATTGTCCTATCCTAAGTTTGTTTTGGAAAAATAGTTGGAAATTAATTTGGAATATTTTTATGTGGTTAGGGTTTTTGGTAGACCACACACCTTCATTTTTTTTTCACTCTCTCTCTCTCTCTCTCTCCCGCATGCTCACGGTCTCTCTCCCTTCTCTTTCGAAAGGTACGGACAACCCCAAAGGTTATCAAACCTTCACGGATCGACGTGGTTGAGACCACCATCGTACTCCTAGAGACCATACGAACCCATTGGTACCCATTTCAGGTAAGGGTTCATACGTTTTCACGCTGAAATCACGAGGTCCGTGATTGTCACTATTCACCAACTTTTAAATGGTTGCATTTTAGGACAATCCAAGCTTACCACGAGCTTAAGGAGGTCCCCACGAAGCTCGGAGTGCTTCGTTTGAAGGTTTGGGACGTCGGGATCACAAGGTTCGAAGGTGGCCGGTTTTGGTGAAATTTTCCCGACGCGATTTGGAAGGTTTTGAGGCTCCAAGGAGGTATAGCCTTCTTCCTCTCATGATTTGTGACATTTTGGTGAAAATTTTATGAAAAATGGTGCAAAAACGAGTGAGAAAAGGGCAGTTGCAGGGTTGCCCAGAATCCGGCGCCGGTGGCACTGTTCCGGCGTCGGGAGGTTGAAGATGATGCGCGTGGGGGGCGCGTGAGGCCGTGGCCTCCCCGGCGCGTGAGGGCGCGTGGGCCCTAGAAAAATTTATTTAAAAATATCACGATGTTCGTGAGGTTGTGTAGATCGCGTTGGTATATTCATATGCCAAAATTGAGCATTTTATGAGAAGTTATTTCGAATTGTTGGTTATGTGCTTAAAATAACGTTTTTATAGTTGTTTCGCATATAGGTGAGATCTACCCCGAGGACGAGCGCAGTCAGAGGCGTCACGGGGGTTACGACCCTGCGACATACCAGTGAGTGGGCAGTTTTGTTTTCATTATACGCCTATATACTTAATGATTTTTCCCAGAATTTGAATTAAAATGAAAGTATGTTTTGAAATGCCATGCATAGATTTATATGAATCATGTGATTGAAGTGCCATGCATAGTAATTACATGAAATATGTGAATGGATATTATATGATGCATATATTTGAATTGGTGCTGCGGACGCACAGGTGAGTATCAGGTGAGTTACATTTGGTGTATTGAATTGTTGGATGAGATTTATGTTGATAGCTCATAACCTGCACCCCTGGTGTTAGTGCTTATGTTATTCACCGCATCACACGCTCACCTTGGATCCAAGTAGATGCTAGTCGTACAGACCACTGGAGGTGGTTCCGACATGCTAGTCGTACAGACCTTAGAGACGGTTCCGACTAGTAGGTGACCTTAGATTATGTGCACAGATGATTGATGAGAGAAGCACTAGAGCGTATTATTACACCATCCGAGTCGTACAGACTACTATAGGTAGTTCCGACTCATGTGCAGCGTAGTGCCGTACAGGTCGCAGTTGGCGACTCCGGCAGGGCCGTACAGGTCACAGTTGGTGACTCCGGCTGGATTGGATATTGAGCTCTAGAATCAGCCGTACAGGACCACTGCAGGGTCTCCGGTTGATTTATTATTTCACCTGATTATTGTTGATGCATCCATATTATGTTTTTGGCTCATGGCATGGGATATTTCTCTGGAAAATGATGAATAAGGGTGTTTGAGATTTCCGAAGCTATATATATTTATATATTCTATTTTTCTGGGAAAGTATACAGGTTTTTCTAGCGAGGGGATATATATGTTTATAAAGGAAAGATTTGGAAAGCTTTGTTTTACTGACCCACTCACCTTGTTTTGCGCCCCTCCAGGTTCGAGTTAGAGCAGAGCTTTGGTGGCCACGAGGAATCCAACGGTATTCTGACAGAATTCACAATGGTATTTTAAAGCTTCCGAACTGTGCAAATGGTTACGTCACTCTCACGTGACGGCCAGCACGCCCTCCTTCGGGACGGGGTGTGTCACCAGTCCTGCAATCACCTCCGATCCCAATCCACATTCCTCTACCTTCTTCGCTATATATTTTTCCACATTCCTCTACCTCATTCGCTGTATATTCTCTAAAAAGAAAATCTCAATACACAATTTACACACTTCGACACCCTTCACCGAATTGAATCTGGATCGAGATCACCTTTGGTGACGGCTTGGTTGATTGGCAATGACTTCTGGGACATCACCGTTAACATTTAGGCAATCAACATCCTCACAACCTTAATCTTGGAGAGCTTGTTCGGCGCTTCCCTGGTGGTCAATTGACTCAAAAAATGGCAAGGTTTGCCTTGAGATAATGAGGTTATAACCAAGGTACGTCTATTGTTGGTTGAAAACTATTTCCAAACCCCCTTTTAGGCCTTGGTTAAGCCTTGTGTGTAACATCCCACATCGCCCAGGGGAGTGATCCTTAAATGTATATTCTCATCCCTACGTAGCACGAGATCTTTTGGGAGCTCACTGACTTCGGGTTCTGTAGGAACTCCGAAGTTAAGCGAGAAGGGGGCCAGAGCACTCGCACTCTCAGGATGGGTGACCCACTGGGAAGTTGCTCGTGAGTTCCCAAAAACAAAACCATGAGGGCGTAGTCGGGGCCCAAAACGGACAATATCATGCTACGGTGGTGGAGCGGGTCCGGGAAGTGGTCCGCCCCGGGCCGGGATGTGACATTGTGTCTTTGAGAATTTATGGAAATGATATCTCTTCGGAGTAGGCCTTACTATAAGAAAAAAAAAATTCGATTGTGCAAAAAGGTATTTAGACAACTTTTTTGATGCACATAACAAATTTTTTTACAGAATTGTGGCGACATGTTCATATTGATTTGTGACACATATGTTCAAGGATTAAATTCATCGATTTTCAATTTTAGGGATCATCTTGATGGTGTGAGTCAATTTCAGGGACTATTTGTGATAAAAACCCGTAAATCTTGTGGGGCCCATTTATGTGCCACATCAGCATTTAACAGAATTGTGACGGAAGGACCAAATTGATTTGTGACACCTATTTTCAAGGACTACATTGATTGATTTTTAATTTCAAGAACCATCTTGATGGTGAGGGTCAATTTCGGGGACCATTTATGATAAAACCCTTTGATTAAAGTAACAAGTTCAAACAAGTAGAAATCTTAAAATGAAGAGCTAGCCCATTGTGAGACTAACCTCATCTTCTCCCTTTAATGTAGATAATATCGTTTGTTAAAAATAAATAAATAAATAAGAACAATAACAATAAAGATAGCAGTTGAATTTAAGGAAATCAACTGAACAAATACTAAGGTTCAGCCGTCATTAATAACAATTATATGTAGTCCTATTTATTACTTATGAGTTAACAAGGTGACATTCCAACCACAAAAAGCATTAACCAATTCCAGGGTGACATTTCAATAGAAATTGCATCTAATTACTTATCCAAACATCATAATGATGATCAAGTATTAAGAAATTAAGATAGTTTAAAACAGTGATTGAAAATTCAAAGTAAGCATGCATAACAACATATCAAACAACTAAAGTATGTTTCCAATAAAATCCCGGAAAAACCCCAAAATAAACCAACTTATAAAATAATTTCCTAATCTGTTACATAATCTATTACATAATAATTTCTAGGGAAAACTAAGAAAAAAGACTTGAAAACTTTGAATTTAACGAAAATGAAAAAATAAAGGGTAAAGTGAATAGTATCAGGATTAACTTTTTAGTATAAAAATGTGATTTTTCGTTAAAATAAACAGTACCAGAAGCTTTTCGTTAAAATTCACTAATTTCTATCGTCTTACAATTTAGAGTATATAAGCCAAATGAGTGCAAAATCGGGTCCAAAAACACAAACAAAAAATTCTTAAATCAGACCATCGGACGGTACAGATATAATAGGTGGTAGTGGGGCCCAACAGTTACCCTCTAGTTTGAGGCATCCCTTAATAAAACGGAAGTGGATATATACCATCTTAACGCGGAAGGGAAACCCAACAGTCACTTTCTTTCTCGTCTCTACAAAATTGAAACCTTCTCTCTCTCGAGCGATCAAAATCTGTCGATCATTAGTCTCTGATAATCTCCAGCGGCGGCGAGTTCAACCAGTATTTCGTCTTCGTCTTCGTCGTCGTCGTCGTCGTCGTCGTATCTGCAATTCTCAGGCTCAGAAAACGATCGACCGCCGCCGAAGATCTGCACGACGATTCTGAATGCCGCTAGCGCAGACGTTTTGGGGCTTCCTTCCACTCAATATTCCGGCGTCGATTTGGATCGGTTCTGTTTCTTCTCCCTTCTCTAGGGTTAGTTAGGGTTGGAGATTTCAGTAGCTGAAATTACGTTTGTATTAATTACGAAATTGAAAATCTAGTGTTAGGGTTTCGCGTTGTTTTAATTTTGTTATCCTCAATTTGTACGGCCTCGATCTGCCCAATACTGCATATCTGCAACTGAAAAATAAAATTGCTTGAGAATTGAGACTATTATTATTCTTTTCTAATTTGTTTGTTTCGATTTCATTATATCCTTTCTGATTTGATTGTTTTGATTTCGTTATTTTGGAAAAGAAGAAAAGATAAAATCTGCCCCAATTCCCATAAAATTATATACTCTAAATTCAAATTCTTGCATATTGTAAAATGGGGAACCCTAATGCAGTAAGCATTGAAAATAAGGGGCGGCGGTTTGGACTTACTGAGCCCATCTCGCTGGCCGGACCAACCGAGTCCGATGTGATCAAAACTCGTGTACTGGAAAACTACTTGCAAGATGCTGGATTGTATGAGAGTCAGGAAGACGCTGTGCGCGGGCAGGAGGTTCTTGGCAGCCTCGACCAGATTGTCAAGACGTGGGTTAAGAAAGTTAGCAAGGCAAAGGGCTTCAATGAGCAACTGGTGGATGAAGCAAATTCTTTGCTCTTCACCTTTGGATCGTATCGGCTAGGGGTTCATGGCCCCGGAGCAGATATAGACACTCTGTGTCGGTCCTAAATATGCAACTCGTCAAGAAGATTTCTTGGACGAGCTACACAGGATGCTGTCTGAGATGCCTCTAGTGACAGAGTTGAACCCTGTGCCCGATGCTCACGTCCCAGTCATGAAATTCAAGTTCAGTGGGGTGTCAATAGATCTTCTTTTTGCGCAACTAGCACTTTTGGTTATTCCGGAAGACTTGGATATATTACAAGACTCAGTACTACAGGGTGTAGATGAACAGACGGTTCGTAGTCTTAATGGATGCAGAGTTACAGACCGAATTCTGCGTTTAATCCCAAGCATTCAGAACTTCTGCACGACATTGAGATGCATGAGGTTATGGGCAAAGCGTCGTCGTGTTTATTCCAATGTTGCAGGATTTCTTGGTGGTATAAACTGGGCATTGCTTGTTGCTCGCATATGCCAACTTTACCCGAATGCACTGCCTAATATGCTGGTGTCTCGGTTTTTCAAGATATATACGCAGTGGCACTGGCCAAATCCGGTCATGCTCTTTGCTATCGAAGCTGGGTCTCTTGGACTGCAGGTCTGGGATCCTAGAAGAAATAAAATGGACAGGCCTCATTTGATGCCCATAATTACTCCGGCTTATCCCAGCATGAACTCTAGCTACAGCGTGTCTTCGAGTACAAAGCGGATCCTGTTAGACGAGTTTCAGAGGGGAAATGAAATTTGTAGGGGTATGGAAGCAAATGAGGCGGATTGGGATACCCTTTTTGAGTCCTATGCTTTCTTTGAAGCGTATAAGAATTATTTACAGATAGACATCACTGCAGAAAATGATGATGACTTTAGAGCATGGAATGGCTGGGTTGCGTCCCGTATCCGTCAACTAATGCTGAAGATTGAGAGGCACACTTGCGGCAAGTTGCAGTGTCACCCACATCCAGGGGATTTTTCAGACAGATCAAGAGGTTTTCGTAGCTCTTTCTTCATGGGCCTACAACGAAGTCAAGGAGTTCCTGCCGATGATGGCCGAAGGTACTTTGACATAAGAAGAACAATTGAGGAGTTTAAGCAAGCTGATGTCAACCGTACACATTCCGGAAACATGGAATGGAGATCCGTGTATCCCACGTAAACCGCAGGAGCATTCCTAATTTTGTATTTCCTGGTGGGGTTCGACCTCTGCGCCCATCTAAAGTAACTTGGGGGAGAAGGCAGGGTTCAGAACCAAATGTTTCTGGAGCCTCTGGGCCACAGAAATTGTGTGAAGCGAAAACTGATTTGGATGGACCAGATGGTGGGCAGAAGAGAAAGCGGGTGGATAAGAATGTCGAGATTGACTCAAGGCATGCCAAGTCTTTACGTCCCTGCGGTGGAGAATTTTGTGAGGCTAGCCCTTCTATCAGCAGCAATGTCAGTTCATGTTCCATAATATGTGACGGTGTGGATGCAAACAGTAGTAACTTCGGAAAGACAGAAATCCCAAGAGATATTCCTTATCAGAGTGATCAGACTGAAGCTTCGTCAAGGTGCAATCCACCAATCGATAGCCTACCTGCTGCTGCTAACATATCAGACTCTAAAGTAGCAGAGGAGCTGGCATTGGTGAAGAAGATTATGGCTACAAAGGAGGGTGCATCAGTTGGAACGCCAATGAACTCCAGCGATGGAGCAGCTCCTTCCAATGATTCATGTGATGGGGGCGTAGAGGAACTCGTGGATGAATTCATGGCGCCATCCTCAAACGGAACCCCTTTATTTGGGATGAGTTTTTTCTATGCTCAACGAGCTAAGTCACGCTAGCTTGTAACTAGAGTGAGGGCACCAAGGTGGTAGGACAACAGTTGGACACCCTCAAATCTGCTGTTCCAAGTTGTGAGTTGGGTCTGCAGAAACTTGTAAAGTTTATGAAGAATAAGTATCGACACCCTAAAATCGACATTTATGAAAATGGAATAATCCAGGAAAAGACGATATCCCCCAAAGAATCGGGCTTTAGTTTATTACATCGACTACAAAGACAATCTCAAGCGCATTCACGTAGTTTGAGATGGTTGATCAAGCTCATCTTTTGATCAACTTGGGAGGAAATCGGTGGGACAAGGGATTAGCTGGGAACTGCAGGCCCGACCCTGAAATCTTAACAAGCCAAACCGAAACAAACTTCAAACAGACACTTGAGACCAAATTCCAGGTTTCAGCTTAGTTTGTTCAGTGCTACATTACTCAAAGTATTATTATTCTGCAAACAGTCCTCCGTTTTGAAATTGGTACATATGACATACCAGATAGATACCCACTTGAACAAAACTAGAAATAATTGCATATTAATGCGAAATTCAAACTAAGTTGATTTAAGGGAAACAAGAATTATCTGAGAGCATTATTTACAACCACCATATCAAACACACAAATCAACAAAAGCACATCCGAAACAACATTAACCACACAATTAACAATCGGATACCGACCGCTGGATGTACCTACGGTTCTCCGCCGCGCTCCACTCGCAGGTTGTCCTAGGGGTACACTTTTGGGGCAAATGGGATCTTCGACGCCTTGTCGTTCCACGGCCAGCAAAGCAGCTCAAACCCCCCACAGAGCCAAGCCAAAGCTTCCTACTTTCCGACGGTGTCCGCGATTCGATCGATGCAGGGTTCGGGAAACGGCGTGCCGTTGTCCCAGACGAGCTCGTCGTTTACGGGAAGGGGCCTGTCGGGGACAATATGCTTGCCGACGGGAAGGCCCATGCCGGCGCGGAGACGGAGAGTGGAAGCGGCGGAACGCGAGACGATGCCGCTTCCGCCCATGATTCTGGAAGCTACGCTGCTCAATCTCCCTGCCATTTCGCAAACTGCTTCTGCTTCTTCTTCGTTTTCTCTTTCGGAAACCTAAACCAACAAATTCGATCGCAACCGGATTCTGGAATTGAAGGAGTAGAGATGAGAGGGGAAACGACGACGTCGGAAAATGTATTCTTGCCTGTTTAATGGGCTGGGCATGCTGTGTTACCTGGTTGGCCCAACAAAATCAAAGTGAAAATAAAAACTGAAATGTAAAAACGGAATAGTTGTTAAATCGCATCTAAGTGCAACCATCTTTTGTTTAAAAAGTATATACATTCATTGGCGAAGCAAGAAATTGTTGAGAGGGAGGAGTGAACTTAAAAGAGTGCAAAGTTCAAAAAAATGGCAGCAACCAAATCCCCTTATATTGCAACGTCTTCTATAATTTATCAATACAAATAAATTACAATTGTTGATGGCGAGATTTCATGTCATGAAAACATTGCATGATAAGTTCACTATCAATAAAAGCAAATACATCTCTTTCAGTGCAAACAATCATGCTATCACTCAACCATTGATCTCCATATTGTACGCAATGGTGTTTTCACAATCTTTATAGCAGAAAAAGCTCTATCCATTGAAGCGGTTGCAACCTGTAACACCAAAACCAATGTAAGAAATTTATACAGTAACATATAGCTTGAACACCCCCCGGTCTTCACCAACTCCTTTGCAACATCACTAATTCCTCTCGATGATGAAAATTCACTATGCATCTTCATATCATGAATGTAATTGTCAAGTTGAATTGGAAGATTCATGAGGTCCATAAGATCAAAATCTTAAGGATAAAGTTCAGCTAAACGAACAATTGTTGCTTTGTTAAAAGATGCAAAATTATTCACCAGACTCAAATATGCCATACAAAAAAGCAACTCGGTGTTTACCTCATTGAAGAGATCATTCAACTCCTTTAGTTGCATATCAAGGACTTGAAAATAGAGGTCCACATGATAGTAATGAAAGTTTGTGAGTCTTGGAGCTTTACCTCTTGATTTTCTAGGTACGAGATGCAAATCCTCCATGTTAGGAACAATAATATAATGTTCCTCACAAAACTTTTGTACATCATTAAACAAGTCTTCAAAGTCATCTCTCAATGATTGTAGTCTTTACTTGCATACTTCCACTAACGCCATCGCATTCAAAATATCTTGATCTCTCTTTTATAAAACTTGTAATAACTCATTTGTAATTCCCAATATAAGTCTCATAAAAAAAGCTTGAGGATACTTGTTCAAAATCTTTGTTTTAAGGCCATTTAGCTCACCTCTCATATTACTAGCTCAATCATAGCCTTGTCCCCGTAACTTGGACATACTCAAATTTGTTGTAGCAAACAATCTC
Source organism: Heteromeles arbutifolia (assembly GCA_024362995.1). Lineage (NCBI taxonomy): Eukaryota > Viridiplantae > Streptophyta > Magnoliopsida > Rosales > Rosaceae > Heteromeles > Heteromeles arbutifolia. The sequence goes on from JANCRC010000012.1 coordinate 26,356,922, forward strand.
TTGATGACCCCTTCAAGCGACCTACTACTTGTAGAGGAGATATGTTGAACACCCAAAAACCTTTCAATTACTTCTCCTCTTTTATTCATATAACGCAATACTACCACCATTTGCTCTTTAATTGAAACATCACGTGATCCATCAACCAAAAGAGAAAAAAAATGCACCTTTCATATCTTTAGTGATTGCAACAATAGTTTCAACGGCACAAGCATGGATAAGATCCTTTTGAATATTGGAAGAAGTATACTTGAGATTTTTGGAAACATTCTTAAGCAAGAAATTGCATAAGCTCCATATAATTACCCTTATTGCTTGATTTCAACGATTCATCATGGCTATGAAACGACATACCTTGTCGCAACAACCATCTTGTGCAATCAGGTGCGCCACTCATTTAAGTGTGATAATTAATGCGAGTTTCATCGGTTTGCTTAATCACAAATGTCTAATGTGTTGCTTTTGCGTCATCAAATCTCTAGTTTGTTGTAAAGCTTTATTATGAAGACTTCTAACACTTCCTTGATGATCTCAAAATTTTTTGAGTCATTCCTTTCAATTTATAAACCCTTTCTTAGTGAAGCCATCACTTCCGGCATATCCCCCTTATCAAAATCACATTTGAAAAGATAGCAATAACGGCAAAATGAGGCATCTTTTACTATACTATACTCCAACCGCTCAAAATTATCAAACCAACGGGTGACAAAATATCAATTGTCGCTAGCTTTTCTTAGCATGATGTGATCTTTAGGTTGACAATGATCATTTTTGGAGATAGTGTCTACGAATTGCTTTACGATATTTAGGTGGATAATCAAGCATTCGACGTCTATGTCCAGGGTCTGCAGGAAGATTAGCCAATATTTCATCTAACTCAGTGACCTCACTTTGTTGGGAACTACCCAAAATACTCGAAGGACTATCCAGAATATTCAAAGGAGGATTACTTGGAATATTTGAAGGAGGATTTAAGCATTGTTTCTTATAGTATTGTTTCATTATGTACTGTATAATGGAAGAAAAAAAGTCTTAGACTCTTAATCCAAGAGTACAATGTACTATATTGTACGCCTTGTTGGGAATTGGAGGACAGTAGCACACCTTACTGCTCTCTGATTGGTAAGTGGGAACAGAGTTGAAGGTAACAGGGGACCAAAGGTCCTCCTATAATTAATTTTTTTAACCTAATCATCGAAACGACGTTGTTTTAGTTAGAAGTTTTAATGTTTTTTTTATAAATCTGGGCCAAAACATGATGCACGGCAGCAGAAACTAGAGCACACCAGCAGAAACTAGAGCACACCAGAGCGTCATTTCTCACTTCCGACAAGAACAAAAAGGCGGAACCAGCGCTCTTGGGCATCTTTTCTAGCAATGGGAGGGGCAGCCGCCCCTCCTGTCCCTTATGTAGCTTTCCCTATACATTACATATATTAAATCAGTTATTCAAGTCAATGCGGACATGAATTTGGATTTTTTTTTTATCCAAGAATCATTCAGAATCTTAATTTGCCAAGAAATTATGCATAAAACACATATTTCTCCAAATGCGTATGGCTTTTAGTATGGGTGTATTTAATTTGGGTTTTGAGAGGTTTTAAAGGAGTTTAAAAATTTAAAGGTATTCAACTAAGATTTTAAAGAATTTAATGAAAGTTTGTTGTTATTAAATCATAATTGTAAATGAGTTTATAAAAGTTCGTAGAAATCAAGCTGTATTTAATCAATCGAGAAATGCTAGGGGACTTTCTCAAAAGTTTTGGGCCATTCAAAAATCAATTGAATTTAAAGCGATTTGAGAGGCGAAGGATTTTTGTGGATTTGAGTGATTTTATAGTGCATTTTATGCAATGACAAATCATACTTCTCCTCTAAAGATTTTGATAGGTTTGTTTTTTTTTTTACTCTCTTTTATTATAATTTCCCACCACCTCTACTACCACCACCACTTCCACCATCATCCTCCCCGCCACCTCATACCATGCTTCCACCATTAACTCCACCTCTCCACTACTACCACCTAACACCACCACCACCATCCTTCCCACCATTACTATTGTTAATTGTTGAAAATATTGGTTGGATAGATATGTATGAATATAATTGTTTGCAGGTTATGGGAAATGTTATATTTTAGGGAGGTTCTACCAATTTTTCGGTAGAATTGTATGTTTGTTTTTTACCATAAATGTTTTTTTTTTCTTTTCGCAGGGAAGAAAAATACCAGAGGGCCTTGAAGACAGATCAAGTCTGCTAAGGTCACACATATGTCGAATGAGCGAATCAGGTCTGCTAAGGTCACACAAAGGTGCACAACATGCACGACATAGGGTCGATAATGCGGACCCATTGCCCTATGCAGTGGCTGTCTTGAATCAAAGTACCAGAGGAGAGTTTTCCAAAAAAAAAAAAAAAAGTGCCAGAGGAGATGAAAAAGGTGATGTGGCATGAGATATAGCTAAGTGTAAATTCAAATTTTAATAGTGCTTTCTATAATTAAGACTATTATCATTAATATTTTAATAATTTTGATATTTGTAGTTGAACTTTAACGTTGACGGCCTCGATCACAACATGATCACCTATATAGATGAGGCTTTCACGAGGCGGTACACTGAGTGGAAAAGTGGTCTCCACAACCATTTTCTCGTTTTTCCGAACATGGAGACTATTATCGTCACTGCCTGCCCTAAGGAATTGGCACAACGGTTGGAGGATTGGATGTGGTTGTGCCACCATTTTTTCAGGACCCCATGTGACAGCCTGTCTCGGAAAATATTGATTTTATAATTTATTAAGTGATTTTACGAAAATGCCCTTGAGGCACGCGCATTGTTCGAGGTTAATCGTTGTGTCGTGCCATCTAAGATTTGTTTTCTTGACATATCCTCGTAGTACTCGTCACTACGGACGCGTGGGCGCAAGTGGTTCGTGATTTGGAGTTATATCGAAAAAGATATTAAAGTTTGAAGTTTGGGCATTTTGGGAATTATAAGAATAAAATATGGAAATTCTTTTATGAAAATGGATGGCCCAGATTAAAGGAAATCTGAAATGGATGGCTGGGATTTAAAGAAATAAGATTATGTGTGTGTGTGTGTGTGTGGCTGGTGGAGAAAGGAAGAAGAAGATGATTGGGCAAATCTGCCCAACCAGGAAGAAGAGAGAAGAGAGCTCCGGGAGAGAAAAGGAGAGAGAGCTGGCGAATGGGGAGAGGAGAGAGGAAGAGAAGGACCAATCAGAGAAGGGGAAAGGAGGAAAAGAGAGAGGGCGAGAAGCAGAGGATGAAGAACAGAAATGGGTCTTCAACCCGCGACCCGCGCGACCCGTGGGTTTTCCACCCTTGTTCGTCCAAATTTCTTCATTTTTCCGGTGAGTTACTTCAAACCATCACTTGGAAAACCCTCTATGATCTTCCCTCTTCCTATTACACCCCAAAAATCAAAGAATTTGGCTTGAAATTGGATGAAACCGTACGGTGTGTGTGCGGTGGCTTAGTGTGCAAATTCTTCAAATCTGGAAACGTTTTCTTTCAATTTCTAACACCATTAGCATTCCCTTAGGACCTGGAACAAAGCCCAAGCAGTGGTTGAGGCGTTGGAACAAGTTTGGAGGTCGAATTGGAGCACACCAAACCTAGGGTTCCGACGGGTTTTGTTGGAATTGGAGGCTTTGCCGACCGAATTGTCCTTGGTTACAGGTATGAAAGTTGTTCTACTCATTGAGATCTTCATTCCTGTAAATTTTGGTAATTTTTGGAGATAGTTGGATTTTTCGGCGAGCCGGGGCGGCCGACCGCCACCCACGGCGGCGCGTGGCCAGTGGGCCGCCAATGTCATTTTTAAACTATATTGGATGTCTTGAGTTCAGTTTTGATAGTGGCTTAACGTTGGTTGATCATTTGGACTTAAATTCGTTAAGATGCATGGTTAGGCCAAAATATGAATTGACGATCCGACCGTCGGATCGTCACCAAACTTTGGTACATAGTAGTACGTAGTATTTGAAGAATGTAGGAACTTACGGATCGGGAATTCGATGGACGGATCTCCCGGAATTGGAGTTGTAAGTTCATAAAATATAATGTTAACCGTCACTTAGTTCGACAATTGACGGAGATCCGACCGTTGGATGGTCATGAAATTTTAGGATGTTGTTCTAGAGATTTATTGTGGACCTCTGGAAGTTACGGATTGGAAATCTGAGTTGCAGATCTTCCGGATCGAACTTCATAGTGACGTGTTTTATATAAGTGATATATTCTATCGATATGATTCTGAGGCATGATTTGATGGTTGTTCTAGGCGCCGATCGTCATGACGCCTTGATGTGTTGTGCTAGGGAGTTGCAGGGCAAACTCCAGGTGAGTGGGCAGTTTTGTTTTCCGTATACACCTATATACTTATGGGTTTCCCAGAAATCGATTTTTGAATGAAAGTATATTTTGAAATGCCATGCATAGATTTATATGAATATGTGATTTAAAAATGCCATGCATAGAAATTACATGAATTATGTGAATTGATATATGATGCATATATGTGAATTGGTGCTGCGGACGCGCAGGTGAGTATCAGGTGAGTTATATTTGGTTCATTGAATTGTTTGATGTGATTTATGTTGATAGCTCATAACCTGCACCCCCTGGTGTTAGTGCTTATGTTATTCACCCGCATCACATGCTCACCTTGGATCCAAGTAGATGCTAGTCGTACAGACCACTGGAGGTGGTTCCGACATGCTAGTCGTACAGACCATTAGAGACGGTTCCGACTAGTAGGTGACCCTAGATTATGTGCACAGATGATTGATGAGAGAAGCACTAGAGCGTATTATTACACCATCTGAGTCGTACAGACTACTACAGGTAGTTCCGACTCATGTGCAGCGTAGTGCCGTACAGGTCGCAGTTGGCGACTCCGGCAATGCCGTACAGGTCCCAGTTGGTGACTCCGGCTGGATTGGATATTGAGCTTTAGAATCAGCCGTACAGGACCACTGCAGGGTCTCCGGTTGATTTATTATTTCACCTGATTTATGTTGATGCATCCATATTATGTTTTTGGCACATGGCATGGCATATTTTCTGAAAAGTGATAAAGAATGGTGTTTTGAGATTTTTGAAGCTATATATATTTATATATGCTATTTTCTGGGAAAGTATACAGGTTTTACAGTGAGGGGTTAGAACTTTGATAAAGAAAAGTTTTGAAAAGACTTGTTTTACTGACCCACTCAACTTTGTTTTTGCGCCCCTCCAGGTTCGAGTTAGAGCAGAGCTTTGGTGGCCACGAGGAATCCAACGGTGTTCTGACAGAATTCACAATTGTATTTTTTAAGCTTCCGAACTGTGTAAATGGTTACGTCACTCTCACGTGACGGCCAGCACGCCCTCATTCGGGACGGGGTGTGTCAGTTGGTATCAGAGCCTAGGTTGTAGTCCTGTACATCTTGAGAATTCTCTAGTGTCTTCTGTCAGAACAATACCGCCTCGTAGAGAGCCACGTCGTTTAGTTGAGTCTAGTTTTCCCTATTTAGCTCAGTTATGGGAAGCTAGTACTAATGTGACTGAATCACTTTATGGAAAATGAATGACCTGAGGGAGCAGGTCGATGGCTTAATCATTTGGAAAAGGTGTTTCAGATTATGCAAGTTAAGGAAATCTTTCTTTTGACGGTAGGTCAAGACGACTACCTGGTTTCTGAGTATTGAAATTGCATCCTGGTGGAGATAGGAGTCTTGTATGACGTCGCTAGAGGAAACAGCTGATCGAGAGTTATTTAAAGAATTGTTTAAGGAAAGGTTTAGTCCTCCGGCATATATTGATGGTGAGAAGCGATAGTTTACAATTTGAGACAAGGAAAGATGACGGCAAATGAGTATTATAGAAAGTTTACGGAGTTGTCTCGTTACCATACAGATATTGTTAAGAATCGAAGACTCAGAACTTCAGAAGGAAATAAGGCTAGTTCTAGTTCTTCCAGCTGAGGTTTTAGTGCCACTGGTCAGAGGTATGGTGATAGATTCACTGGTGATTCCAGATTTCAGAGACAAGGTGATTCAGATAGAGGGAATGTACCTTTGTGCCGTAGGTACAATAATGGACACTTTGGATAGTGTAGACAAGAAAGCAATGGATGCTTTACATGTGGATAAATGGAACATAGAGCTGCAAATTGTCCCTAGAATCGGTAATTGCCTCCGTAGTCTTCTTTGCCACCACTAGCGCTGATCCATCAGGTACCTGGATCTAGTAATTATGGTTAGATGAGCCGTGGTGTACAGGATTAGAGTCGTACAGGTCACAAGAGGTGACTCCGACTTATATACTAGCAGTGATCGATGAGTTATGAGTACAGCCGCACATGCCACATTAGATGATTCCAGCTGGGTGGACGAGCTATAGATTCAGCCGTACAGGTCATATTAGCTGACTCCGGCTGATATATTTCTTGGTATTGATGATGTTGCCAGAGAGAGTAATGATGGAGCACGATCGAGGCGTGTATATGTATTTCTAATGAAAGACAAGATGATAATATTGCACCCTTGGGGATTATTGCTTACTTATCGAGACAACAGTGAGTTATCGTTATTGCGGGCTGCAGACCGTAATATCCATAACTTATTGTTGGATTCGTTAAGCGAGTAAACAAGTAGGTCATCCTACATTAGTATGGTGTTATTCAGAGTGTCCAGTGATGGTGAAAGATGTTGTTATGCCTATGAATCTTATCCAGTTGGATATTGTGGATTTGATGTGATTTTTGGCACAGATTGGTTGCAGTATGATCGTGGCAAGATAGATTGCTACGGGAAATCAGTTACTTTCCATCGATTTGGATGACTAGAGGTTACTTTTGGGGGATGCAAAGTGGAGTGAGGTATGCCGTTATTTCTGCTGTGAGAGCAAAGAGATTGTTATCGAATGGCTACCTAAGATATTTAGCTCATGCGGTACTATGATGTTGCTCTGAGTAGTGTGGAAGTGGTCTAGGTGGTTAAACATTTTCCTGACGTTTTCCCTGAGAATTTACCTGGACTGCCACCAGACGGAGATGTGGAATTCACTATTGATTTGTCTCCAGGTGTAGAGCTTATATTATAAATTGATTCATGATGAACAAAAAGAATTGAAAATTCGGTTACAGGAATTGGTTGATAAAGGTATCATTTAACTTTGTATGTCATCATGGAGAGCCCCAGTTTATTTATGAGGAAGAATGTGGACATTAAGGCTATGCTTTGATTATAAGCAATTAAATCGGGTAACGATTGAGAATCGTTATCCATTACCGCGTATTAATGATTGTTTGATCAGCTTAAAGGTGCCTGTGTATTTTCAAAGATTGAATTAAGGTCTGGTTATTAACCAATTGAAGATTTCAGTGATGATGTCCCTAAGACAGTTTTCAGAACTCGTTATAGTCCTTGCGAGTTTTTGGTAATGCCATTCGGATTGACGAATCTTATGAGTTTGACGAATGAAGTATTCAAGTGAATCCTTAAAAGGTAACAGTGGTGGATAATTTGGAACAACCCCAAAACGGGACTGAGGTACGGAGTTTTCTTAGCTTAGCAGGCTATTATGGACGGATTGTGAAGGATTTTTCAGTCATTGCCTTGCCTTTGACGAGACAGACGAGAAAAGAGGTCAAGTTGAGTGGGATGAAAATGGTAAGCAAAGTTTTCGACAGTTGAGGTATTTCCTCACTCATGCACTTGTGTTAGCATTCTCAGATGATAACGGGAATTATGAGGTCTATAAGGATGCTTCCTTGAATGGTTTGGGATGTGTATTGATGCAAATGGTAGGGTGATTGCCTATGTTTCACGGCAATTGGAACCTCATGAGATGAATTGCCTTACTTGTGATTTGGAATTTACGACTATCATCCTTGCTTTGAAGTTATGGAGACATTATATTATTGGTGAAAAGTGCAAGATTTTTACGGATCATAAGAGTCTCCAATATCTGTCTACTCTGAGGGATCTTAGTCTTAGGCAACAAAAGTGGATTGAGTTGCTTAGTGATTATGATTGCACGACCAGGGTGATCGTGCAAATGTTTGGGCTGATGTACTTAATACGAAGACGCTCGTGAGAATAAATGCCTTGTATGCTTGTTATGTTCCTCTTCTTGCGGATTTGAGATCTACTGGAGTAAAGTTGGAAATAGAAGAACGAGATGAAACCTCGCTTACTAGTTTTCAAGTTAGGCCTATTCTGATTGATCATATACTCGATGCCCAGAGGATTGATGAAGAAATCAGGAATTAATTGATGCAAAGAATATCGAGAAAAGAAAGATCACAGAGTTCGAAAATCAGATGGCGTACTTATTCTTGAGACCTGGATGTAGGTGCCTAATGAGATGGAATTAAAGGAAATAATTTTGGACAAGGCGCACTGTTCAGCTTATGCAATGCATCCCGGAAGTACTAAGATGTATCATACTATTCGATCATTTTACCATTGGTTGGGTATAAAAGGAGAAATAGCTGAGTATGTTAGTAGGAGGATCACCTGTCAGCAGGTTAAAGTGGAAAGAAAGAAGCCTTTGGATTATGTGTACAACTTCCTCGTACACGAGATGGTTATGATGGAATTTGAAGTGGTAGATGATCGGCTTACTAAGTCAGAACATTTTACTCTAGTGAAGAACAACAACCTTTCCAGACAAGTACAACAACTAATTAATTGTTTTATGGAAATGGGATTTTGGCTTACGGATACGTTGAGCTTTTTGGGTATGTTGGTTATTTCTAAGTTTTGGTTAGCGTTGCATGAAGCTTTGGATACAAGATTACTCAATAGTACATCCTATCATTCTCAGACAGATAGTCAATTAGAGATGACCATTTAGATTTTGGAGGATATGCTGAGATCCTCAGTATTGCAGTTTGGTGACGCTTGAATTAAGCGGGTGGATGTGATGGAGATTGCCTACAACTACAGCTTTCAGTTGAGCATTGGTATGTCACCGTTTGAGGCACTTTATGAGAGAAGCTTGTCGTACACCTTGATATTGGTCTAAAGTAGATGAAAGAATTTATGTGGGTCTTAAGATTTTGGATGAGTCTACTCGGATTGTTCAGGTGATTAAGTCTAACCTGAAAGTAGCCCAGGAGCGGTAAAAGAGATTAGCAGATGGATGTGCCATTAATCGAGTGTATGCTGTGGATGATTTCGTATTTTTGACGTTCTCTCCTTAGAAAAGTGTGATTCGGTTCGAGAAGAAAGGTAAGTTAAGTCCTAGAGACATCGGACCCTATGTGATCACCGAACGAGTCGAGGAAGTGGCTTACAGGCTTGAGTTGCCTCTAGAGTTGTCGTAAGTGCACGATGTGTTTCGATGATTCGACATTATGTTTTAAATCCTTCACGTGTGAGAGATCCTCAACCATTGGAAATTTATTTGGATTTGACTTAGGATGAGGAACCAGTGACTATTTTGGATTGGAAAGAGAAAGTTCTGAGAAATGAGATTGTGCGTTTGGTTAAAGTTTTATGGAGGAATCATTCAGTGGAAGAAGCTACTTGGAAGTCAGGAGATTGGATGAGAGGGATGTAACCAAGTTGTTTTATGATTATTAGAGGTTTGATTTGGTTTATGAATTTCGAGGACGAAATTCTATAAGGTGGGTAGATTGTGACAGCCTGTCCCGGAAAATATTGATTTTATAATTTATTAAGTGATTTTACGAAAATGCCCTTGAGGCACGCGCATTGTTCGAGGTTAATCGTTGTGTCGTGCCATCTAAGATTTGTTTTCTTGACATATCCTCGTAGTACTCGTCACTACGGACGCGTGGGCGCAAGTGGTTCGTGATTTGGAGTTATATCGAAAAAGATATTAAAGTTTGAAGTTTGGGCATTTTGGGAATTATAAGAATAAAATATGGAAATTCTTTTATGAAAATGGATGGCCCAGATTAAAGGAAATCTGAAATGGATGGCTGGGATTTAAAGAAATAAGATTATGTGTGTGTGTGTGTGTGTGGCTGGTGGAGAAAGGAAGAAGAAGATGATTGGGCAAATCTGCCCAACCAGGAAGAAGAGAGAAGAGAGCTCCGGGAGAGAAAAGGAGAGAGAGCTGGCGAATGGGGAGAGGAGAGAGGAAGAGAAGGACCAATCAGAGAAGGGGAAAGGAGGAAAAGAGAGAGGGCGAGAAGCGGAGGATGAAGAACAGAAATGGGTCTTCAACCCGCGACCCGCGCGACCCGTGGGTTTTCCACCCTTGTTCGTCCAAATTTCTTCATTTTTCTGGTGAGTTATTTCAAACCATCACTTGGAAAACCCTCTATGATCTTCCCTCTTCCTATTACACCCCAAAAATCAAAGAATTTGGCTTGAAATTGGATGAAACCGTACGGTGTGTGTGCGGTGGCTTAGTGTGCAAATTCTTCAAATCTGGAAACGTTTTCTTTCAATTGCTAACACCATTAGCATTCCCTTAGGACCTGGAACAAAGCCCAAGCAGTGGTTGAGGCGTTGGAACAAGTTTGGAGGTCGAATTGGAGCACACCAAACCTAGGGTTCCGACGGGTTTTGTTGGAATTGGAGGCTTTGCCGACCGAATTGGCTTTGGCTACAGGTATGAAAGTTGTTCTACTCATTGAGATCTTCATTCTTGTAAATTTTGGTAATTTTTGGAGATAGTTGGATTTTCCGGCGAGCCGGGGCGGCCGACAGCCACCCACGGCGGCGCGTGGCCAGTGGGCCGCCAATGTCATTTTTAAACTATATTGGATGTCCTGAGTTCAGTTTTGATAGTGGCTTAACGTTGGTTGATCATTTGGACTTAAATTCGTTAAGATGCATGGTTAGGCCAAAATATGAATTGACGATCCGACCGTCGGATCGTCACCAAACTTTGGTACGTAGTAGTACGTAGTATTTGAAGAATGTAGGAACTTACGGATCGGGAATTCGATGGACGGATCTCCCGAAATTGGAGTTGTAAGTTCATAAAATATAATGTTAACCATCACTTAGTTCGACAATTGACGGAGATCCGACCGTTGGATGGTCATGAAATTTTAGGATGTTGTTCTAGAGATTTATTGTGGACCTCTGGAAGTTACGGATTGGAAATCTGAGTTGCAGATCTTTCGGATCGAACTTCATAGTGACGTGTTTTATATAAGTGATATATTCTATCGATATGATTCTGAGGCATGATTTGATGGTTGTTCTAGGCGCCGATCGTCATGACGCCTTGATGTGTTGTGCTAGGGAGTTACAGGGTAAACTCCAGGTGAGTGGGCAGTTTTGTTTTCCGTATACACCTATATACTTATGGGTTTCCCAGAAATCGATTTTTGAATGAAAGTATATTTTGAAATGCCATGCATAGATTTATATGAATATGTGATTTAAAAATGCCATGCATAGAAATTACATGAATTATGTGAATTGATATATGATGCATATATGTGAATTGGTGCTGCGGACGCGCATGTGAGTATCAGGTGAGTTATATTTGGTTCATTGAATTGTTTGATGTGATTTATGTTGATAGCTCATAACCTGCACCCCCTGGTGTTAGTGCTTATGTTATTCACCCGCATCACACGCTCACCTTGGATCCAAGTAGATGCTAGTCGTACAGACCACTGGAGGTGATTCCGACATGCTAGTCGTACAGACCATTAGAGACGGTTCCGACTAGTAGGTGACCCTAGATTATGTGCACAGATGATTGATGAGAGAAGCACTAGAGTGTATTATTACACCATCCGAGTCGTACAGACTACTACAGGTAGTTCCGACTCATGTGCAGCGTAGTGCCGTACAGGTCGCAGTTGGCGACTCCGGCAGTGCCGTACAGGTCCCAGTTGGTGACTCCGGCTGGATTGGATATTGAGCTTTAGAATCAGCCGTACAGGACCACTGCAGGGTCTCCGGTTGATTTATTATTTCACCTGATTTATGTTGATGCATCCATATTATGTTTTTGGCACATGGCATGACATATTTTCTGAAAAGTGATAAAGAATGGTGTTTTGAGATTTTTGAAGCTATATATATTTATATATTGATAGGAGCATATTCATGCACCTTAGTTAGCTTGTTCTTGTGCATTTATGTTGTTTTTCCTTAGTTAAAGTAGTCTTTTAAGCTAGTTTGATGTATTTTCAGGTTCTAAGGGCAAGTATGCAAAAAGAAGCAATTTGGAGCATTCTAGAGCATTTTTGGGCCAAGATTGGGTAGTGCAAGCATGGAGGCAAGTTGATGGATGAAATTGAAGATATAAAGGCTTGAAATCAGCTAAGAAGATGGAAGAAAGAAGTCAAAGATAAAGAAGATAAGGAATCAGCTCAAAAGAAGGAGAATTATCCAAAACATTATCTAAAACAACCTTATCTTATCTTATCTTATCCTATCTTACCTTACCTTATCCAATCTTATCCTAATCTTATCCTAACCTGTTTTCTTCAGTTTAGGGGACTTAAAACCTGATTTCTAGAAGTCTTATCCCTTGTCCTATAAAAGTGGCGCCCCAAATCCTTCTAGAAACCTCAAAATCTGTCACAAAACACATTCCTTCTAGAACCCTAAAAATCTGGCGTCTCCTTCCCTTCTAGAAAACCTGATTTCCTTGCCTTGCAAGGCATTCCCTGCACTTATCCAAATCTGCCGCACCTTAGGTCCTTTCCCATGAGAAATCTGATTGTTTTGAACCTATTTCTGGATGGATTGGGCTTTCTAGAAGTCCTAATCTGATTCACCTAGGGTTTTTGGTGCCTATATATATATTTCTCCACCCTTTGCCGTGCACACACCCTCCATACACACCATTCTCGCCAGAAACTCTTCACCACTCTCTGCTGCACCCATCCTGCACCATTCTCCATAGTTTCTGACCTAATTCACTACCTGCCGCACCATACATCCATCCTAGCCATTAACCCAGCCTTCTACACCATTCATAACCCCCTAAACCTGTCCCAAGACCTTGTGCCGCAGCAAAGAGGAGGAGAAGGAGCCTTGGACGTGCATGCCATTCAAGTTCGAATTGCTGGAAGTTTTAGGTGTTTTCTTTCCTTTGATTTCAATGTTTAAATTCAATACTCTTTGTTCTGTGAGTATGAGGAACTAAACCCCCTCTGGCTAGGGGGGATTCGAAACCATGTTTATGCTTGCTATATGATTTGATTACCTCTAATTGCGTTTCATAAGTTGTGAATTCAATTTACTTATCTATTTGAATTAAACTGATTTGTGTGTGTTGGTTGAGAGTGCACGCTTAATTGTCATGCATAAATCTAATGCTAGGATATAAGGAAGTTTCACCTAATCGTTACAAACTTATATTCACAAGTAGTAAAGGTTGATGATCTCAATCGCGTTAAGTAAATTCTTGGCATAAGTTTCATGCAATTCATAGTAACGAATGCCTCGTCAATGCTTATGGTTTTCATAGAACTTAATGATTCTTGCTTGTATCTCTATTATGCAATTCATGTAGGGAACTTGTGGGGAATGCTTTGGGTTGTCGTATGCAATCATCCAATTCAATAACGTTAGGAAAATCTGAGGGTTAATTAGTGCAATTCACGGTTAATCTGGGGCGTTGAGAATCCATGGTTTATTGAAAAGCAATTAGAAATCTTTTTGTATGCAAGTATGACATGTGTGGAGAAGAACCCCTTAGCTAGCCTTCCATCCATTAATTTAAACCAATTTCGTTTTACAATCTGTTTTGTTTTACAAAGTTTATGTTTTGTTTTCAATTTCGTCAAAACCAATTCCCCCTTTATTTTGAAGTGTCAATTTAGTTAGAAATCAATTTAGTTTATGTTTTTGAGTGTTTTGAGTCAAGTTAAAACTTATTTTCGTCCAAAATTATGTTTAGAGTCCAAAACAGCCAGTTTGTGTTTTTAAGGCAGTTTTGAGTGTTTGTTTGCAGTTTTGAGTCTTTTGGTTTGTTGTCTTAGTGTTTTAGAGTATAGTTTTGCATTCTTGAGTCTAATTTAGTGTTTTAACTTTGTTTTAAGTTTTTGAGTCAGTTTTCAAGTGGTTTAGCAATCCCTCCTAATCCCCGGCCTAGAACGATCCCTGCTTACATACTTTGCTACAATTGATAAAAAGAGGGTTTAATTTGTGTGCTTATACATGCCGTGGGTACCAATCTGGAATGAATGGGCGTTTCGTCCAGTTGTACGACGTTTAAACAAGCGCTACTTGGGAGGCAACCCATGCATTCAATAAAGGAAGACCTAGGGAGCACTCCAATTCCAGATTTGAGTTCCTAAACCCTTCTCTTTGTTGTTGTTTTCGTTTCTGCCTTGTTTCTTGTTTAGTTGCTGTTTTGTTTGGTTGTTGTTTATTTGTGTGAGTTTATGCTTGAAACATTGAGGACAATGTTTGATTTAAGTGTGGGGGGGTAACCAACATGTTTTGATGCAAATTCGTAGGGTTTTATCACCCATAACTTCTAATGTTGTTCCTTGCTGTTTTTAAGTGTTTTTAAGCTGTTTTGGTGTGTTTTAGTGTGTTTTGATTCAAAAATCCGAAAATCCCATAAAAATTTGAAAAATTGTTTTAAAGAAAACCCAAAAAAGAGTTGTTTTTGTGTGTTTGTTTATGTCTTAGGGTACCTTCCAACACAATGATGAGGATTTGGTTTTTAATTGCATGACTGTTAAAGAAAGTTACAAACATGGATTGAAGTTTGATATGCTCTTTGGTTTATGCTTGGTTGTGGTTATAACTTATGAATTCACATGCAATCATAAAAGAAAAATCAGTTTTTGTAACATGCTTGAAGGAAGGAACTCAAACTAACGCTACAACCTTGTGAGACTTGAGCCTAAACGTTCTTTGGAGAGTTAATAATCTGTGCATTGTTGTTTTCTAAAGTCGTTGCATGATCTCATTATTCTTTGCTTGGTTGCTACTTAGAAGGCGTTTCATCATTTAGTTCCAAACACTAGAACTCATGCCCAATTCATACTAAGCATGTTATTGATTTGCATAACACATATTCAAGATGAAGTTGTGTAGTGACCACCAAAGCCAAATTGCCGTATCTCCCTATTTCATTGTGTTTTGTAGGTTTTAACCACTTTGAGCCATATTTAGCCTATTTTTCTTTGTTAACCCACATTATCCTCACCTAGCCTAGATTAGGATCATCCATACCTTTGATCTTGAAGCATAGTAATGCATGACTCAATATGAATTCCTTTTGATCATTGTTTGGCAGAAAACAAGTGTGGGGGAAGTGAGTTTTGTTGTGGGTGTGCCAAAGTCTTGAATGAGGCACGGCAAAGAAAAGAAAAGAAAAGAAAGAAAAGGAAAAAAAGAAGAAGAAGAAAAATTCGTGGAAAATAGAAAGAAAAAAAGAAATGTTGTGAAAAGAATGAAAAAGGAGTTGAAAAGATGTGGAAAAGAGTTCTCAAGTGTTGTTTGTTGAAGGAAGGGTCTAAAACATTAAATCCGGCCCTATTTGTTGCTTGAAACTTCCCTTTGTGTTTAAAAGTTGATTTCTGCATGCTAAAGGGAATGCTAAGCTCAATTTCATTATTTTGCTTACTATTGCTTTAAGAACGTTTGTTTTTCCTATCCTTTCTTTGTTAGCCAACTCCCCAAGCCCCGTTACAACCCTTGACTTCAATCTTGAGTGTTGTGTGTTTCAATTTGTAGAGTTTGAATTTGGTTTGAGCATATGGTGTCACTGGTTCTCGCATCTAAGTGGTAGCATTCCATTCATGAGATCATATCTAAACATGTTATTAACTCCGGAAATTGCTTTTCTTGTTATACATATATGTGAGTATTAGTTTTCATAATTACATCAATCTTCTCACATATAACTAGTGCAGGGTGTGTAGTTAGAAAATCTGAGTGAAGATAGAGTGCATATCTAGTAAGGAATTGAGGGAATTCTCTAAGGCATGTTACTGTATTCAAAACATCGTTTTAATTGGTTATTTGTGAACTAGTAAGTAGTGACTATGATTAAGTATGTGCTTAAGCGTAAAGATGGCCAAAATCTGTGGGAATAATGATCTTTGGCATGTTGTGTGCATTGGAAATCCCTGAGATAATTGTTGGAAGGTTTAGGTTGTGTTATATATGCTATTTTCTGGGAAAGTATACAGGTTTTACAGTGAGGGGTTAGAACTTTGATAAAGAAAAGTTTTGAAAAGACTTGTTTTACTGACCCACTCAACTTTGTTTTTGCGCCCCTCCAGGTTCGAGTTAGAGCAGAGCTTTGGTGGCCACGAGGAATCCAACGGTGTTCTGACAGAATTCACAATTGTATTTTTTAAGCTTCCGAACTGTGTAAATGGTTACGTCACTCTCACGTGACGGCCAGCACGCCCTCCTTCGGGACGGGGTGTGTCACCCCAAGTTTTTTTGGTAAGTATAATAATATTTTAATAATTTTATTCCAATGTATTCACTAATAAATTTAATGTTTAACATAAGAGATCTCAGGCCAACAAGATAAATAGGTCGAAAAAGAAATTTCTCCACCACTCGTGTCTGAAGCATTCTCCTATAGGTTGAAGAAGCAACAAGAGATAAAAGTATATTATTATTGTATTTTATTTGTATAGTGAATTTTATTAAGATTACTTGATTAATTTTATGTTCGACTTGGGTGCAAGACGACTGAGCAGGTCCATGTAAGTTTCTTGAATTGTTGCTTTTCTTTCATTTACAAATTTAAAAAAATATTAATACGTATTTTCTTACTAGAGGCTACTATGGTGGAGAAGATATCACAGCTTCCCCAGATACCCTCTTAAGTAGGTGACTCTGACTGAGGATGCGGGACTTCAAATTATGACTGAGACGCTAGACTAGACTTTTGGTCGTAGGCCCCAGTGACGGAGCCACTTGAGGACTAGGAGAGGCAAGGGCCTATTCTGAAGTTTCTTCACTTTGTAGCTATGTTTGTGTGCTTTTAGTTGGATACTCTGCATTCTTTAACTTATGTACTTTCACTTCCAACTAGCTTTATTAAGTTTCTTTAATTGACTTTAAAAAGTGTTTTATAGTAGTGTTGTTGTGAAACCAAAGCCTTATATGAACTAACTTTCCCTAGTTAATTCACCTTTTGCATGATAGAGTGTTGTTTTATGGTGAAATCACACATACATAGAATAGAGAAAGAATTTATTTTGAAAGAAAATTTTCATAGCTGTAGTATTGGGCCATGATTATTAATTTCTGTTCAACTTTAATGTAGGAATTCATAAAGAAGTTCGGTGCTGGTAATACAATTATCTCAATATTTTTTTTTTCATGACTCCATTACTCTCTTTTGATCTACATAAAATGAACCTTCATGTTTTCTCCCATTAGTTATATTATTATTGTCCAATTGCTTTCATACGGCTTAGAGGCCCATACCAACCTTGATTTTTTAGCTTTGCCACTAGTAGGCCCAGAAGAGATATTCAATCAACCAAGCAAAAAACCGATAATACTACACAGTCTTCACCAAGACAGTAGGAAGGAAGAAAGTCGTGACAGAAAGCCAAAACAGACATCTAAGCATTAGTTACATACAGGCAGACTAGAGATTGAAAAAGTCAAAGCCAAGGAGGAAATGAAAAGCCGAGAAGACCGTATTCATGTGTAACTGATTCAATAAGACTGGCCATCGACATACGCTCTATTGAAAGAGATTTCAGGGAAAACCAGTTATATTTGATCTTGGTTGGCCTTTCATCCATAGCCGCAAGTCATCTCGAACTATAGGTGGAGAATGCGTGAGTCTGTGACATTGGTGCCTCATCTTCTAGAGACCGCTTGGGAACCGTCGCGAGTTTGACGACAGAAGTTTAGGGCCTGAGGTGGCAGCTTACGATCCAGGGGGAATGAGCCATATCTTATGCGCCCTCCAATTGTCTGACATTACGTTTCTGATACCATCTCCACCTGATTCACAGTCATCTCAGCTAGCAAATTCCCAGCCATCTCAACCAGCAGATTTCCAGCCGCCACATGTATAGTAGCTCTTTGTATTAGAATATAAGAATATTTTATTTCATTTATTTGTACTTTTCTATATATAATATATTTAATTTGTTCATTAGTTGTCATAGTTTTTTTTTAATTTTAAATACTCAATCTTTAAATTAATCAAAATATCCAATTTAATTAAAAATAATTCATTAAAAATTAAATAAATTATAATCGGAAAACTTTTGCGTGACGAAACACTTTCATTGCCCAAAACTAAAAGGTATGACATATTTCGTTACCCAAAACATAAAGCTATGATTTATTTCATCGCTTAAACATCTGCACAACGAAAAGGAAAAGTCGAAAATCAAATATGCAACGAAATATTTTGCTGCGCAAAGGTTTACCATAAGTGTATTAGACTTATATTGGTTAATTTTGTGGATGTTCATGTCAGGTTTTGAAACATCACTTTGTATGTATTTGACTTATGTGATTAAACTTTGTATTAACAATAATGTGATTAATTGAAGTATTAACTTACATATGTTATGAATTCTAATTCCGAATTATGAAACAAGGAATATGTGGTAATTGGTTCATCACGTATTGGAAACAAATAGGTATTTGATTTTGATATATGTCACACACACTGCCCCACATATCAAAGGAATGAGTGACCATTTTAGCATCACTTACATATGATATGTGACGAATTTATACGTCACTAAACTTTATATTTTATGACGCATGCTTCGTCACATATCACCTTAAGTCCCGTATTCTAATCA
The DNA here is from genome assembly GCA_024362995.1 of Heteromeles arbutifolia. NCBI lineage: Eukaryota > Viridiplantae > Streptophyta > Magnoliopsida > Rosales > Rosaceae > Heteromeles > Heteromeles arbutifolia. The sequence goes on from JANCRC010000012.1 coordinate 26,375,647, forward strand.
ATTAATAGGTGGCAAAAACGACGTCACGTATATAAATATGTGACAAGTGTAAAATTTTCACATGGACTTTAGGTGACGCTTGCAGTGACGGTGAAAATGCGTCACATATTATCAAATGTAACACATTTTCTCTTTTTGCGACGAATGTTTGTCGTCACATAAGCCATTTTTTCTAGTAGTGAAATGTGTCATCACGCAAAGTTTTTTTAGATGAAACGTTTTTGTTGCCTATAGTTTCTCACGACGGAGACGTTTCGTCGCCTCAAAGTTTGCACAACGAAAACTTTTGTCCCGAAAGCTTTCACATGACGAATTCTTTCATCGCGTTTCTGACCTTGTTTGGTTGCGTATACTTTCTTGCACGATAAATTGTAAAAGTTCGTTGCACAAATCTTTGCGTCTCGAACTTTACCCGTTTAAGTTTCCGCAACAAAGATTCCGTCGCCCAAAGTTTTGCGCAACAAATTGTTTTTCATTGGGCAACACTTTTTTGTACTTTTTTTTTGGAAAATTATGAAAAGAACCCTTATAAACATTTTTTCTTTGTTCACCCCTAAAAAATTTCATTTATTTTTTATTCACTAAAATTTGAAATTTGGAGCTCAATTGTTAATGAACTCTCAAATAAAAACCATACTTAGAGGAGGTTGCGGTGAGTAACGGTTTCAATTGGATCGACAAGAAAATTGGTCGGCAATACTGGAAAACTAGCGATAATTGAGGACTTCTAAGTTATAAATCAAATAAAAAGGATGGATATGGGGTGAACTACTTATTTAGGGCAAACAAAATAGAAAAATGAAAGTGGTCTATAACTATCCATACTTTCAAGCTTTTGACAGCTTGTGAAGAAAACAGAAAAATAATGGCATTTGTATAGAAAAAAAGGTGCTAACGAGAGAGAGAGAGAGGTGAAATTAAGACTCTAGTAGTAGAGAGCCCAAATTTAATTTATGAGTATTTCATTAGTACTTTATTATTAACTTTCACCTTTAGCTAATTAGCTTATAGGAGAAAATCATTACATTGGCATTGTCCATGGAGACAGATAAATTGTCCCGATGTGCATGAAAAATTAAGTTTGTCACAATCATTCTGATTGGAACACTTGAGACCATTTTGATTTGGTTGCAGGAGGCCAGAGTCATGAATCATTTTTGAGGCTGGTTGGCACGAGCAATGATTGTCAAAACAAATCTTTACGGAGCCTGACTGGCATGGAAACGCTTTGCAGTCGGTATTGGAAGAACAACGTTGCTCACTGATCCTGGCTGCCGAGAATAATTGCACACCTGAAAAATAAAAACACACTTGTAAAATGCTCCATTTAGAGATCTACGTATATACAAATCAATACTACTATTTAGATACACAAAATTAACCTGGTAAGAGGTGGACTCTAAAATATTGTTTAATTTGCATACGTGTAGGGAGACAACAACTTTCATATGCATGAAGATAAATTAGGATTGACATGCATGAAGATAAATTAGGTAGAGTGAAAAAACCAACAAGATGAAATGACCACGATGACGAGGATAATAGCTGCTTGAGATGTAGGCTTCTTCTCCATATTTTTTTTATAATTTTGTGACGCCTGGGACGATTTGATGCTCAACTTTAAGGTTTGTTTTAATTTGCACTGTTGTGTGTGGTGAGCCCTACCTTAATTTGGGATCTATTTATACTACAATTTTAGCGGTGAAGAGGATCTCAAAGTATCTAAGTGATTAAAGCGATTTCCTACTTGAGATTTACTGATCAGGAAATTAAAATCGATATTTATAATAATTTCATAATTTGGGACTAAAAATCCTTAATTTCTGTGTTTAGTATCATCAACAAGGAAATGTAGAATCTAAAAAGCTTAAATGTTAAAATGGTCCCTGTGTTTTAGTTATTAGGTCAATTTAGTCCCTGTGTTTTCAATTTGGCCAATTTGGTCCTTGTGTTTATCTTCATTAGCCAATTAAGGACATTTCCGTCTAATTTCTATAAAAAATTTATAAATTATTATAAAATTATTTATTTGATTTAAAATTGAAATAAAATTAAAAATTAAAAGAAAAATTATTCTCCTTCCAATTTCTTGACCTCCTCCCTAACATTACCCTCTCTCTTCTCTATGTCACAACCTTAATCATTTTTCAGATTCGAAGTTTTATCTCTTATATGTGTTATTTTTCATTGATTTGCATTTTTCTGTAAAAAGAAAGGGTAATAATATCTTATATAATTTTTCTTATGAATTTTTTAAAAGAGATTGAATGAAATGTTCTTAATTGGCTAATAGAGACAAACACAAGGACTAAATTAGCCAAATCAAAAACATGTGGACTAAATTTGCCATGTGACTATAACACAGGGACCATTTTGACATTTAAGCCTAATTAGGAAAAAGAGTTTATATTAATTTCAGAGAATTGTTATTAACAATCCAAAAATCTCATTTGGCACTCCAAACATTCTATAATTAGAAAGAAAAATACACTTGTAAGTGAGAAAAACTTGTGTGGTGCTTGACTTGCCACTGCATAATGCTGAGTGGCACTACCATCCACTCAAAACATGCCACTTAGAAGCTTTATCTACAATATTTGTTATAATTTTTCATAATAGAATTTTCTATTAAATAATTACACCTCCCACTTTTTTACTCAATTCCTCCTCTCCTTTTTCTTGTCAGATTTTCTTCCCAGTCGTGTATTGTTTCTTCTCTTCCCCTTGCTTTTCTTTGAAAAATTTGAAAAAAAAAATAAGAACCCGCCTTCTCTAACTTTTCATATCATGGAAACTAGAAAGCAACCGATTTTATCCTTTTTTTTTTTAATTCGGTAGCTGATTTTATCATATGAACTTGACTTGATTGATTAACACACGAATCTCTAATATCCAACAAAGATGATACAAATTGAATCTACCATTTTCAAACGAAAATTTTCTTGTAATTTGCTGTATAGAAATTCAAACCCCATAAGAAGAGATAAAGATGCTTCCATGATTCTATTGGTTCATTCAAAATGCATCTAGGCTAGACCCGGCAGTTTCTGACACGACACGATGACACGACACGAAAATAACGGGTTTCGGGTCAACACGATAACTTATCGGGTCATTATCGGGTGACCCGTTAAGGACCCGTTAATAACGGGTTCTTAACGGGTATACACGCGGATAACACGTGGGTAACCCGTTTCGACCCGTTAAGAAAAAAACTATTTTGATAATTTTAAGATTTAATTACTAAAAGATTTATTATAAAATACAATAGCCATATTAATATATACAATAAAATCTATATTAAATATATAGTTTTGTATTATTATTCTATATAAGTTTAAAAAAAAAAAGTTTTTGTCATTATTTATTTTTATTATGAGAGTTCCTTATTATCATTACTAGGATAAATTTTACTTAACATTTTGTTGTCCAAAATTAAAATAAACTAGTATAGTATTTGCACAGGTATAGTATTTGTCCAAAATTAAAATTAATTTAATATATATAATTATTATAGTTTTTAAGGGTATAAAATTGTTAAATTAATATATATAATTATTATAGTTGATTCATACTTTTATTAAGTATATAACATAAGATTTTGTGATATCCACATCCACTAGTGTAAATATTTTAAATTGAAGATCGAATCATTCTTTATATTCATATAGGGTCAAGGAGTGTAACTGTAAAAAATCATCAAAATTGGAGTTAAAATAACCGTTAAATCGTGATTTTTCGTTTATAACCGTTGAAAAGTTTTGTCCCGTTACTTGATATCTGAATGTTTGTTTTTTGTGATTTTTTGCTGATGTGATCTCGAAGCATATACAAAAAAGCTTGACGGTTAGGATCGTTGAAATTAGTTTGAGAGAATTCGTATCCCATCAAAACGATAGATTGACTAACACTTAGAGTTTATTTATACTTTCATTAAGTATAACATAAGATTTTGCGGTATCCACTTGTGTAAATATTTTAAATTGAAGATCGAATTCTTTCATTGTATTCATATAGGGTCTAGGAGTGTAGCTGTAAACAATCATCAAAATCGAAGTTAAAATAACCGTTAAATCATGATTTTTCGTTTATAACCGTCGAAAAGCTTTGTCCCGTTACTTGATCTCTGAATGTTTGTTTTTTTTGATTTTTTGCTGATGTGATCTCGAAGCATATACAAACAAATTTGACGGTTGGGATCATTGAAATTAGTTTCGGAGAATTCGTATCCCATCAAAACGATAGATTGACTAACACTTAGAGTTTATTTAAACTTTCATTAAGTATAACATAAGATTTTGTGGTATCCACTTGTGTAAATATTTTAAATTGAAGATCGAATTCATTCATTGTATTCATATAGGGTCAAGGAGTGTAGCTATAAAAAATCATCAAAATCAGAGTTAAAATAACCGTTAAATCGTGATTTTTCGTTTATAACCGTCGAAAAGCTTTGTCCCGTTACTTGATCTCCGAATGTTTTTTTTTTGTGATTTTTTGCTGATGTGATCTCGAAGCATATACAAACAAGTTTGACGGTTGGGATCGTTGAAATTAGTTTCGGAGAATTTGTATCCCATCAAAACGATAGATTGACTAATCCTTAGAGTTTATTTATACTTTCATTAAGTATAACATAAGATTTTGTGGTATCCACTTGTGTAAATATTTTAAATTGAAGATCGAATTCATTCATTGTATTCATATAGGGTCAAGGAGTGTAGCTGTAAAAAATCATCAAAATCGGAGTTAAAATAACCGTTAAATCGTGATTTTTTGTTTATAACCGTCAAAAAGCTTTGTCCCGTTACTTGATCTCTGAATGTTTGTTTTTTTTGATTTTTTGCTGATGTGATCTTGAAGCATATACAAACAAATTTGACGGTTAGGATCGTTGAAATTAGTTTCGGAGAATTCGTATCCCCATCAAAACGATAGATTGATTAACACTTAGAGTTTATTTAAACTTTCATTAAGTATAACATAAGATTTTGTGGTATCCACTTGTGTAAATATTTTAAATTGAAGATCGAATTCATTCATTGTATTCATATAGGGTCAAGGAGTGTAGCTATAAAAAATCATCAAAATCAGAGTTAAAATAACCGTTAAATCGTGATTTTTCGTTAATAACCGTCGAAAAGCTTTGTCCTGTTACTTGATCTCCGAAAGTTTTTTTTTGTGAATTTTTGCTGATGTGATCTTGAAGCATATACAAACAAGTTTGACAGTTGGGATCGTTGAAATTAGTTTCGGAGAATTCGTATCCCATCAAAACGATAGATTGACTAACACTTAGAGTTTATTTATACTTTCATTAAGTATAACATAAGATTTTGTGGTATCCACTTGTGTAAATATTTTAAATTGAAGATCAAATTCATTCATTGTATTCATATAGGGTCAAGGAGTGTAGCTGTAAAAAATCATCAAAATCGGAGTTAAAATAACCGTTAAATCGTGATTTTTTGTTTATAACCGTCGAAAAGCTTTGTCCCGTTACTTGATCTCTGAACGTTTGTTTTTTGCAATTTTTGACGTATACGATCTTGAAACATATACAAACATGTTTGACGGTTGGATCTTGAAATTAGTTTCATAGGATGTGTATCCCATCTTTCCCTCTCTTTTTTGTTTCCTTTTCATATCATTTTTTTCCCTCCCTTTTTGTTTTTTTTGAAAACGATTTCCCTCCCTTTTTCTTCAAAGGGCAGACACCTCACCTCACCTACACCACACGGTACAGTGGTACTGGTAGTCTGGTAGTGGTACACCCATTTTTCCCTCTCTTTTTTGTTTCCTTTTCTTATTTCCCTCCTTTTTTTTTTTTTGAAAACTTTTTCCCTCCCTTTTTCTTCAAAGGGCGGAATGGATGGCAGATGCATATTAATTATTATAGTTTTTAGGGGTATAAAATTTAATATATATATATATATATATATAAAATTTTTATAGTTAATATTTTGGGGGTATAATTATTATAGTATATATAATTGTTATAGTTTTTAGGGGTATAAAATTGTTACATTAATATATATATATATATATATATATATATATAAAATTATTATAGTATTTGTTTAGGGTTATAAAATCATTAAATTAATATTCTGCTTATCGTGTATAGTGTTACCCACGTGTATACCCAAACCAACCCGTTATCTTAACAGGTGCTTATCGGGTTACCCAATAACGACCCGATTCATTATCGTGTCGACCCGAACACATGTTAATTTCGTGTCGTGTCGTGTCGGGTTATCGGGTCGTGTCAGGAATTGCAGGCCTACTCCAAACCCTCATGAATAATGTTTTTTATTTGAGGGCAAAATTAATAAAATTAATAATAATTATTGTAGAAGTGTAAAAAATGTAAAAAAAAATATACAATCACTCATAGTGACAAGCTTTACAACTTTCATGAAGGGTCAGCTTCGAAATCCAACACTATAATCCATAAACCTTAAATTTATATTTAACCGTCGATTGTCATTTACGCTTTATTCTTCTTACTGAATTTCATTTTTAAAATTTTCTTTTTTAAAAACATGATCATCTGGCGGATGTAAGAAGATGAACGGTTCAGATCTTTGATATCACGTTTCGATATTTACGGTTAACTGAAATATGAGTCGATGTCATATAGTTTGTAGAAACTTTATAAACATCAAGCAATATTTTCACTAACCGTAAAACTCTGAATATAATATCAACGATCCAAACCGTTCATCTTCTTGCATCATCTAATAGATCATGTTTTCAAAAAAGAAAATCTGAAAAAACAAATTTTGATGAGAACAATGAAGCATAAATGTAAACAACAATCAATGGTTAAATTTTGATTTATGATTTATATGATTATAATGGCGAATTTCAAAGTTAAGCTCTTCATGAAAGTTGTAAAGCTTGTCATTATGAGCATTTATATATTTTATTACACTTCTACATTAATTAAAAAACTATTAAAGACTTTAGGTAAGTGAAAATATACTTAAAAGGAAAATGCGTTTTTATGTTTTGGATGTGACAATATTGTATGTATATACTTATTTAGTATTATGTTTTTCATTTTATTATTTATTGGTTTAAAATATATTTTCCTTAACGGGTAACGGGTCGGGTCATATTACCTGTTAATATTATCGGGTCGATTTCGGGTCGGGTCATTTTACCCGTTTATTTTATCGGGTGTTACACGATACGACCCGTTAAGATATCAGGTATGACACGAAAAACACGACACGAATGCCAGGTCTAATCTAGGCAATGGTTTTATAGGATGGTTGGTTATCTCAATCAAAACACGGTTGATGGTTTTTTTGGTTCTAAAGTGAATTCTTTTTTTTTTCTCCTTATTCCTGCATATATTTATAAGAAATGCAAGAAAATGAGTGGGACAAGCTGAGAAGAAATGGAGACAGATAAGGAAAGGAAAATTATAGAAGATTAGATGAATTAGAATATTAATTAGGAATATTTATTATGAAAACTTTAAATATAATATATGGTAAAAATTATATTTAAACCTTACCACGTGGCAATTTGAGTGGATAGTAGTGCCACTCAGCATCGTTCAGTGGCAAGCCAAGCCCCACATAAGTTTCTCTCCTTGTAAGGAGTGTAAAATGAGATTTTTAGAGTGCTAATAACAATTTCTTAATTTTAAATTAATATATTTTTTTACCTTAAATTCCATTTGAATACAAAAGAGTATCTTATTTGTGAGTTCAAATCTTCTGCAACCAAAACCTCAGTGGCCCTTTTGTGACCTATTTATTTGAGTGACACGTGTCTCGTTTACCTAATTTATATTTTTTTATTGAGAAGATAAGTTGAAGAGTTTACACTGCCAAGTAGGAAATAAAGGAATGATCATGTGTTAACAAATAATATAAGTTAAAGAGAGGCATTTTAGGTGCAGAAGATTTGAAATCCTTTGTAGAGGATGTTGGGAAGTTTAATCACATGAATTAAATTATTATTTGAATGAAAATAGTGTTATGGGTCTTCTTCACGTGGTAGTGGGGTTCGGCAGAAAAGGGCAAGGCAGCCACGATGACAAGGCTTTGTATCACCGGAGCTTGGTAAGCGGGGTTTGCGTGAGAAAGAAGAGATGGGAGATTTACCAGGTTTCAATGAGTTCTAATGTGGCGGTGGCTGATGGTGTTCAGCCCCGCCGATCCCAATAAGTTGTATAGGCTGGAATTGCCGAAGGCTTGGGAACCTCCGGGCAATTCGGGCACTTAAGAGACTTGTTCTCTATCAAGATCCATGGTGATTTTTTTGTGCGAAACTAAAAGCTCCAAGGAGTATATGGAGAGACTAAAATCACAATTACAGTTTGATGTTATGTTTATAGTTCCGAGTTCAGGAAGATCGGGAGGTTTATGTGCCATGTGGAAGTCGGAAACGAATCTCTTGTTACGATCTTATTCTTCTAATCACATTGATTTGGAGGTAGGGGGAGTTGGAGATGCATTTCATTGGAGACTTATTTTTTTTTATGGGTATCCGGCTAAGGGGGACAAACATAAATCATGGAGTTTACTTCAGAAGCTGAAGGATAATTCTAGCTAGCCGTGGTGTTGCATGGGGGATTTTAGTGAGGTTTTGCGTGCGGATGAGCAAGAAGAGGGTGATTTGCGCAGTGAACGCCAAATGGAGGGCTTTCGGAACGCACTTACTAGTTGTCAACTACATGATTTGGGGTTTGTAGGGAATAAATTCACTTGGGTAACTACCAGGTGTGGTGGTATTAAAGTTCGTCTAGATAGGGTGTTAGCAACGCAAAGTTGGGTGGATGTGTTTTCTAATTATAAAGTCACCCATTTAAAACCTACATCGTCAGATCATATACCGATTTTGTTGGAGTGAATTGCAAAGAAACGAGTAGGTTTTAAAAAAATGTTTCGTTATGAAGATGGATAGGCGGTAAAGGAAGGTTGTGGAGCTGCGGTGAAACTAGGGTGGGAGACAGAGTTCTAGGGCTCACCTATGTTTCGTGTTACGGAAAAAATTAAAGCAACAAGGATGCAGCTCACTAATTGGGCAAATGCTTCAAAGCGTACTATTCCTGGGGAGATTACAGAAACGGAGGATATGTTGAATTCTTTATTTCAGCAGCCATTCACTGAGACAACCATCGCCCAGCGTCATGAACTGTATACCAGATTACATTCCTTATTAGCACAAGAAGAAGCTTTTTGGCGTCAGTGGTCCAAGGACAATCGGTTAGAACTGGGTGATCAAAATACTAAGTATTTTCACCAAAAGGCAAATCGTAGACAAAAGAGGAATGGGTTATACAGATTGGTTGACGAGGACGAGGTTTGGCACGAAGATAAAACTGGCATGGAGAAGGTTATTATCGATTACTTTACAAAGCTCTTTGACTTGCAGGGGCCAACAGATGCGACAGAGATTTTACAGGTAGTTAATCCCAAGGTGTCATTAGAAATGAATCAAGAACTTTTTAGGCCGATTTCGAATGAAGAGATTAAGGAAGCATTTTTCCAAATGCATCATACTAAGGCTCCAGAACCTGATAGGATGTCACTTGGGTTTTATCAGAAGCACTGGGAGATTGTCGGCCACGATGTGTGTGATGGGGTAAGGTACCTTCTATCTTCCGGGAATATGCTTCAGAAAATTAATTTTACACATGTCACGTTGATACCGAAGAAGATTGATCCTACATCCATGACTCAACTCCGCCCAATTAGTCTTTGTAATGTGATTTAGAAGATTTGCTCAAAGGTTCTCACGAATAGATTGAAAGTAGTATTGTTCGAGGTTGTCTCGCCATCTCAGAGTGCCTTTATTCTAGGTAGACTTATTTCTGATAATTGTTTGGTTGCTTCAGAAATTGCTCACTATATGCATAGGAAGAACAATGGGTGGAATGGGGTGATGGCATTAAAATTGGATATCAGCAAAGCGTATGATCGAATTGAGTGGAGTTTTTTTGGAGCAAATGATGCGGAGGTTAGGATTTGCGGAGCGGTGGATTCATTGGATAATGATGTGCGTTACTACAGTATCATATTCTTTCAAATTACATGGGGAGACGGTGGGTTTTGTACAACCAAAATGTGGCATTAGTCAGGATGATCCGTTGTCTCCATTTCTGTTTGTTTTATGTGCTGAGGGATTGCCATCACTATTTGATTCATGGGAAGCACAAGGCCGAATTCAAGGTATCAAGGTTTGTAAGGAGGCCCCTAGTGTTCATCATCTTGTTTTTGTGGATGATAGTTTTATCTTTGCAAGGAGTTCTTTGCAGGAATGTTTACAAGTGAAGGAGTTGTTATGAATTTATGAATGGGCATCCGGTCAGGCTGTTAATCTTGCTAAAAGCAGCGTGGCATTTAGTACAAATATCACCGTGTTTGATGTGCAGTTGCTTTCTGATTGTCTTGGCATGACAAGGGTGGATTATCATGAAAGGTATCTTGGGTTACCGGTTTTCGTGGGCCGGTCAAAGAAAGTGACTTTTGCTTATATTAAGGATCGTCTTTGGAAGAAGTTAAATGGTTGGAGGGGCTCTTTGTTGAGTAGTGCGGGTAAATAAATTTTGATAAAGACAGTGGCTCAAGCAATCCTGTTGTATACGATGCAGACGTTCTTGTTACCTAAGACCTTTTGTGAGGAATTGAACCAGATGGTGGCCCAATTTTGGTGGGGTAGAGAAGCAAGCAAGCGATATATTCATTGGATGAAGTGGAAAAAATTGTGTAAACCTAAAACTGAGGGTGGTCTGGGTTTCAAGGATTTATATGGTTTCAATTTGGCGTTACCGGTGAAGCAAGGGTGGTGTTTAATTCAATCTCCTGATTCTCTGGTTGCTCGTATTTTTAAAGCAAGATACTACCCCACAACAAATTTTCTGCATGCTCAAACTTCACCTAACTCTTCTCATTGCTGGAGAAGTATGGCGGCTTCAAGGATTATCATTCAGAGGGGTGCGGGCTGGAGGGTTGGCGACGGTTTGAGTATACATATTTGAGGGGATAGCTGGTTACCAAGGGAGAGTTCCTTTAAAGTTCTTAGTCCAAGACCGGTTGAAGTACACCTATCTCTTACTGTACGCTTCTTGTTGGTGGATAATGGTGGTGGTTTACGGTGGAATACAAGTCTTATTAGTAGCTGGTTTATGGAGGAGGAAGCAAGATTGATTTTAAGCATCCCATTGAGTTTATTTAGTCCGGTGGATTCCATGATATGGACTAAAGAATCAAAGGGTGTTTTTACAACGAATAGTGTGTATTTTGTGGCAAGAAAATGTCATGGATTAGGTGGGGAGGAACCGGTTGGCTCTGCATTAAATGAGGATACGAAATTTTTATGGAAGGCTTTGTGGCGTGCTAAGGTCCCGGGGAAAGTCAAAATATGTGTTTGGCATGGGTGTTTGGATGCATTGCCTTCGAAGGTGAATTTGAAGGTTAGAAGAGTTCTTTCGGAGGATATTTGTGGGTTTTGCAATAACGATGCAGAGACAGTTGAACATGCTTTGTTACAATGCCCACGTTCTGCAACTATTTGGTTTGGTAGCCCGTTGGGCATTCGTAAGTTTCCTAGGGTCGAAGAGGGCTTTGGGGGGTGGTTGACTTATATGGCCAAAACAGTAACTAAAGATTGTTTTGAGTTGATTGTCATGTTAGTGTGGAGTGTTTGGAAGGTGCGCAACAAGTATTTATGGAATGGTGTTGAGGTATTGCCTCTGGATATCCAACTTAAAGCTCAAATGTGGCTGTCAGAATTTAAAAAATGGAATGAGGTTCAACTGCCTGAAGCCCCGGTTTGTGTTCAGCAATAGAAGCACCCCGATTTTGGTTGGATCAAATGTAATTTTGATGCTACTTGGGACGAGAATGGCTTATGTGGGGGTGTTGGGGTTGTCTTTCGAAATGCCACATGAGGTTTTATAGCGGCTATAGTGAGTAGGGAGAATGGAATTGGCTCGGCTTTGTATGCAGAAGCTGTTGCTGCACGGGCATCAACTGTATTTTCTCAGCGGTGGAGTGAGGAATACGTACAAATGGAAGGTGATGCTCTTTTGGTGGTGGAGGCTATTCAGCATACTGGTTCTGCATTGCATGGTCATCTTGGTCATCTTTTTGCAAACACACAACAGATCCTTCAGGGGTTCAAGCAATGGAAGATTTCGTTCGTCCCCAGAGAGACAAATAAAGTGGCACATAGACTTGCACGGATGAGTCTTACGTTGGATCATCCTCTATTTTGGTTTGAAGAACCTCCTGATGTTATTAGTGATTTATTAGTAAAGGATAGTCTCAATTGTTAATTGGTGCGGGACACTCTTTTTCCTTCGTTCGGGTTGAAAGCCTGGCAAGGTTTTTTATTGAGGCCAATTGTTAGCACCCTATCCTCGATTTTGTACATATTTCTATATTCAATGAATATCGTACTTTATCTCAAAAAAAAAAAAAAAACTATTCATGAATAAGGTTGTTATTATTCAATCAACCAGGGTGGTTGAGCTGGCAATCTCAGTTATTTATTTTCTTTTTTAAACAAAATAAAATTATTGTTAATGTGTCTATTTCTATATATCCTTCTTTCCGGGTCAATGTTAATTTAATTTCATGGCGTAGGGCATATTTCTTGATTGAAATTTCCAATAGATGAAGTTGATGCAAGTAAAAAAGTGAGATTGTGGGTTTGATTTGTTGAGACCCAGTAAAAGGTACCTGAATAAGTTTAGAGATATGTCGAATATATTTTGGAGAAATGAGGGATAAAGAAGAGTTGGGAATTAAAAAATTTACATATAAGAACCATAGCAAGTGGCCTAGTAGTAAGTGCGGTTCTCCAATAAACAAAAAAATGTGAGAGGTACATGCACAATTATTCACCTTTTAAAAAATAAAAATAAAAATAAAAGTCTACATATAAGAGGTACATGCAAAAACCTGAGTTTAAAACATAGGCGACCATCTTCTTCTATTTTAGTTCTATCGTATGATGAATGGTCACTCACGGGGGAAGTTGCTTTGCTCTCAAGCTAATAAGAAAAATGGATTGCTAATCTCTTCCTCTAAACCAATTAATTTTATGGTTCTCATGTTTTTCGTTGGGCTTAGGCTCTTAGCAGCGCTTGATGATACGTTTTGATTGATATTTATTTGTTAATATATATGCTCAAAAGATGATTTAAGACCATATGATATGTCTTGATTGATATTTATTTGTTAATATATATGCTCAAAAGATGATTTAAGACCATTTCTTGTGATGGTATGAAATATAGAAGTGAAATACAAGAACTGCTTATACACTAATAGATATGGTTACAAGAGTGGTATGATCAAAGCTTTTTCACTAACTTTTTTTTTTTATATGTACTCAACCAACAAGCACATGCGTAGCATGACACACCCCGACCCCGAATATCCATCTGGACTCCGAATCGAGCTGTGTTGGCCGACACCAGGAGGGTGACGAAGCCATAAAGTGTGGTGATGTGGAAAATGTGAGTAAATTTAAACCTAAAAGTGCCTAAATATAAGAGTGCACTTGTGAGCGGGAATGAACCCATTTCACACGTGATGTCAGAGCATAACTAAAGTACAGTAAAATTATAATAAGAACTATACCATCAGTAGTAGTCTCCAATAATAGTGTTTGCCAGAAATCCTCGTCGACACGAGCACTGCCCCTGTAACCTGGAGGGGCAAAAAACAAGGGTGGGTGGCCCTAAGAGCAAGTCCACCCATGGACTGCGCTCGGGGGACAGGGGAGAAGAAAGGGCCCGAGGGCCGGTGGACTCTGCTCCAGCGTTGGAGAGCCCGAGTGAGGGTGGGAGCCCGAGTGAGGGTGGGGTGGGGAATCCACGGGCCTGGAGCCCAAGGCCCAAGCTTATTTTATTTTTTTTGTGTCAGGCGCGTGACCCTCACGCACGTGTGGGGGCGCGTCGCCCGACCGGAAATCAGGCGCAAGGCCCGTGCGCGCAGAGATTCAGTGACCATTGGGAAGCCACGTGGCTTCCCACAGTCCGTTCGATCCCAACGGCTCTTTAATATGAGCCGTCCGATTTAAAACGGTAATTAAAAAAACAGCTGATTTAATATCAACCGTTCGATCTGAGATCAACGATTGATATTAATCTGCTTTATAAATTAAAAAAAAAGAAAAAATAGTTTTAAAATTAAGAAAAGTTACCGTTTGACATGTGATACAATCTGGAGTGTTGGAATTCAAATTTTTTTAAATCCAACGGCAGAGATTAATTAGTTGAATAAAAATTTAAAAAAAATTGTAAAAAATCCAAAAAAAAATCTGAAAAATTTTGTAAAAAATTGATTTTACTTTTCTATAAATACCACTTCTTCTCCATCTACCTTACACCACAATTTCATATTTTCTCAACTACTTTCAATCAAATTCCTATCTTTCTCTCAAAGTTTCAATCCAATTTTTTTTTCCACAAAATGACTACTGATGCAGGTACGAATTGGTCGCTTCTTGAAGATGTTGCATTGTGCACTAGCTAGGTTGAAGTTACTCATAGTTCGCTTACGGGTAATGAGATGCAGTTGCGAGAAATGTGGAGTTTAATTCATACCAAATTTCTTGAGAAAATGGGTGGGAAAAGAATCAAAGAATCGGTGTCCAGTCGTTGGAAATTACTTAGCCATTCCTTTAGTACATGGAGAGACGCCTTGGCACAAGCTAGTAGTAATCTTCGAAGTGGGGGAAATTACTCAGATGAGGTAAGAATATATAATTATTTGTTTGTATTATTTATTTGTTACCTAATTTCATTATTATTCATTTGTTTGTATTATTTATTTGTTACCTAATTTCATTATTATTATTTGTTTGTATTATTTATTTGTTACCTAATTTGATTATAATTATTTGTTTGTATTATTTATTTGTTACCTAATTTCATTATTATTCATTTGTTTGTATTATTTATTTGTTACCTAATTTCATTATTATTCATTTGTAGCAACTTCAAGCACAAGCATGGTATGGTGCCAAAATCAAATAAAAAAACAAATCATTCAACCGGTGGGAATGTTGGAATATTGTTAAAGATTGTCCTAAATTCAAAGTTGTGCCCGTTGGTCCAGAAGTTTGCATGAACAGCACCCCTCTACACAGCACCCCTCTACAGTCTACACCCGATCATGAAGAAGATGGAGAATAAGTGCCTGAAACACCCAACCCTGAACAAGCGTCGGGGTTGACTCGTTATCCAATTAGGCCTCAAGGTAAGAATGTGTCAAAGAGAAAAAGGAGTGCTTCCAAGAATGATTATGCAAAGTACATGGAAGATCTTGCTCGCCAAGGTGAATTGAGTTTGGCGCGGGAAATCGCGAAATTTCAGGCTGATAAGGCTAGAGATGAGGCAAAAGCTGCAGCTGTAGATAGGGCATTTCAAGCTATTGAGAGGGAAAGAGAGCTACTTAGGCAAGAAATGGAGTTGGCTAGAGAAGAAAGAATGGCTCAACGAGATCGTGACATTATGAACATGCCTTTAGAAGGGAAGTCTCCAAATTCTAAATATTTTTGGGAGTCGGAGAAAGCGGATGTGGTGCGAAGGAGGCATGCAAGAGAAGCGAGATCAAGAGGAGATGGTCCTAGCACGACAAGAGAAGATCATCCTAGCACCACAAATTGGTTAAGTGATGATGAATAGGGTACTTTTTGTAATAGGCACCCATAGTTTTCCAATCACTTTGGGTTGTAATTTATTATTTATGTTGTTTCCAATTTATTGAATTTAGTACTTTTTTTTAAGTGAGAGTACATTTATTTAATTTCGTAATATATTTATACTAATAAAATTACATAAACACACCAAATAAAATTACATAAACACACCAAATGAAATTACATAAACACACCAAATAAAATTACATAAACACACCAAATAAAATTACATAAACATACCAAATAATAAAAAACTCACTACAAAAAACACACCAAATAAAATTACATAAACACACCAAATAAAATTACATAAACACACCAAATAAAATTACATAAACATACCAAATAATAAAAAACTCACTACAAAAAACACACCAAATAAAATTAAATAAACACACTAAATACAAACAAACATGCTACATAAACTTAAGTATCTTCAGCTTGTTTCAATGCCCACTGGTGCTCTATCAAGTCAATTTGCTGAGCATTGTGCATAGATGGCCTTTGAAGTGCAATATATCGTTGAATGACCCTTTCATTGTAACGTCCATCCCTTTCTAACGGCTCGTGTTGCATGGGTTCTTTGGTAGCATCATGCGCACAATATATCCGTGTTTTTTAATTGTTCATCGTGTCCGGCTCATATTCATCAACCGCATCATAATCGAACTCATCTTCCACAATCATGTTGTGAAGAATGACGCACGTCATCATGATGGATCGAAGTGACTCTAAATCGAACATTCTGGCAGCACCCCTGACGATCGCCCAACGAGCTTGAAGGATACCAAAACAACGCTCCACATCCTTCCTGCACCCCTCTTGACAGCTTGCAAAGTGTTTTTCCTTTCCACTTCGCGGATGTGGCACTGTTTTGACAAATGTTTCCCACCGTGGGTAAATGCCGTCAGCTAGGTAGTATGACTTATCGTACATACGTCCGTTGACGACGTACGTGACTTTTGGTGCCTTTCCTTGCAGGACGTCGTTGAACACTAGGGATTGGGCAAGGACGTTGAGATCATTTTGAGCCCCCGGAACCCCGAAAAAGACGTGCCATATCCATGTATCAAAAGATGTTACCGCCTCCAAAATGATTGATTTTGCTAATTTTCTGTCCCCATATGTGCCTTGCCATGCACCTGGACAATTTTTCCACGTCCAGTGCATACAATCGATGCTTCCTGTCATCCCAGGAAAACTGCGCATCTCGGCCTTCTTCAGAAGCCTTTGCAAGTCAATGTGAGTAGGTTTTCCGAGGTACTCTGCGGTGTACAAAGATTCGACTGCTCCGCAAAACCTCATCAGGGACTCAAGAATGGTTGATTTCTCCATCCTCGTTATCTCATCCACTTGGTCTGCAGACGCTCCATACTCAAGCATCTGCAACGCAGCAGTGATTTTTTGCTTAGGCAAGAGACCCATAGCACCACAAGCATCCTTCTTTTGCACAAAGTAAGAATCATGGTTGCAAACATCAGTCATGATTCTGTTGAACAAATGTCGTTCCATTTTAAAAAGACGTCTGAAGTACGTATCAGGAAATGCACTGTTATGGACAAAGTAATCGTCCAACAGCTCTTCACCCCGTTGTTACCTGCTTCTTTCAAGGTTTCTGGAACGGCTAGGCCTGCATATCTGAGCCACAGTTTGGACCGCCCGACGGGAATGTGCGTGTCTGGCCATTCTTGCTTTATCATCTCTCCTTGTACGCTCCTCATCCTCTTCCATCTCATTTTCATGTATTTGAAGATTTAACAATCCTTCAGATTGGTTGAACAAGTCTTCCTCGTGCTGATCGATTTCCCACATCATCCTTGAGGAAGAAGAAGACATTGTAAAAAGGAAGCAGAAACTATGAATAATGATAAAGATTTTGGTGATGAAGGAAGCAGAAACTATGAATAATGATAGAGATCTTGAGAAAGTTGGTGTGAGATTTGTGAGGATTGATGGTGGATTATATGGACGATTCAGAAAGGATTGGCTTGTAGATAGGGCCACGTGGCATGCCGTCATTCGTTAAAAATCTGATCGAAATCTATCCTCAAAGATTCTGAAAAGATAACGACACGTGGCACAATGGCATTGGATAAAAATCTTATCGAAATCGATCTCCTATAATTATCTTTTTGGATAATGACACGTGGCGCAACGAGAACGATTTAAAATCCGATCGAAATCTATCCTCAAAGATTCTGAAAAGATAACGACACGTGGCACGATGACATTGGATAAAAATCTTATCGAAATCCATCAAAAAAATAATTGTTTTTTGGATAAAATGACACGTGGTGCAACAAGAACAATTTAAAAATTCTTATCCGAAATTACAAATAATTTTATCTTGTATTATTTAAACAAACAAAAAAAATTAATATTTTATTGCCTATTGCTAGGGGGAGGGCTCCAAGGGTGGAGATGCAAATGGCAATTTACTGTTCATTAATGGTAGTTACTATTCATTAAAGGCAGTTACTGTTCAATAGGGTGGATTGAATAGTGGATTGCCAGGGGGGAGGGCTCCATGAGTGGAGTTGCTCTAAAAATAAAGCTTTGTAAAACCTTTTTGAAACGTAATAACCCCTCGCTGTAAAACAAGTATAGTTTCCAAATATACATACTACATATAGTATGAAAATACTTATTGTATCCTGCAATTTCTCAAGAATTCAATACGTCACAATATATTTCGTAAATAAACATCTAACGTCCAGAAATCACATAATCTCCCATAGACGAACATATCATATCAAGTGCTCATCAACATAAGTTGATGCATGAGCTCATGCAGAGATATTCTGACATAAACAAGACTGGGTGTAATAATGATTTATGTTATAGTACTACAATCACATGAAGACTGGCGCTATGCACATCATATACGAGTCCTAATTAACTATAGCAATTTAGGACAGGACTGGCACCTACAATGGATCCAAAGAGCGTACGGTGCAATGTGAACATACATGTGAAAGGCTGGCCCTGGCCCGGGCGAGTACTAACACTAGTGTAGCACACGATGATCAGATAACGTAAATAAAATCATACAACGGTAAATTGATAATCCACGTCACCATAATACTATTCACTGCTATAGATATAATTAAGGCATCAATAATAATACGCATACCTGTGCATCTCATAGGACGTAGCATAATTTCATAATTTCTATCAATGCGCTAAATCTTATAAACATTAAGCTAATATAGGTGTATCGTAGAAAATTCTTTATAAAACATATAAATGGAAACTAACAAATATATATATATATATATATATATATATATATATATATATATATATATATATACTATATAAAAGAAAAGACCCACTCATAGGTATTTTGTCACATCATTTCGAGCTAAGAAAGTCGGAGTTTCTGATAGTAATCGCACATAAGCATAATATTGGGACCCATTAGTAAAACTCAACTTAAATGATCAAATTTGAGAAAACGGAGTGTGGATTTAGAATCAGAGCGTCGAAATACGCTAAGAGGGGCCTAGGCAAATTTTATAAAAAGTCAACGGCTAGCCCTAAAAAGTCAACCGAGTGGTCGAGGTGGTCAACTATGTTAAAACTTCAGAATTTCACTACATGGATGTCAAAAATGGACTCGGGGCGTCGAAATTAGCCTAGGAGGATTTCTGAGAAAATTATGAAAAAGTCAACACAAGGAATATTCCAAGAATATTCTAGGAATATTCCAAGAATATCCTAGGAGGATTTCTGAGAAAATTAAGAAAAAGTCAACACGAGGAATATTCCAAAAAGTCAACACGATGAACTCATGGGTCGGCCATTTTCTGCGAAAGAGAAAGCCGAAAAATCACTGGCTCCAACCAACCCCAAATCACTAACAAAACTAGCTATTTAATATACCAAATTGAAGCTCCAAGGACGAGGAATCAAAGTATACCATTACGATTCCCGGCTGTGGCCGGAAAATGGCTGGAAAACACCTGCAAGTCTCTCGAGTTCGTCGAAAAAATATGGGAAACCTTTCCGAGTGCATTTTCGATTAACCTTCTGTAGACATTGAAATTTTGGTGAAATAAATGATCACCAATGCATTAAAGTTTCGGCATGCCAAGGCATACGTGGCATGTGTCTCACAAATTGTACACATGGATGTGACTCATCAAAATCGGATGAGTCGTCAAGAAGGACACATGTCAACATTTGGCGGAAATGAATGACTTGATTTTAATCTAATTAAATCAAATAGTAATTGATGGAGACAAATCATGAATCGGCCCACAAATCGAGTCCTGGTTCTTTCGTCAATTAATCAAGCCCACAATCAAGGCCAAATCCATCCGTGGGCAAGGCTTGGAGACTTTATAAATAGGAGGCTCCAAGGAAAAGAAAAGGGGTCCAGAAATCATTTCACGCCTAGACGCCGAAGCTTTGAATTTCTGAAGCTCTCAAGCTCTCAAACCCCCCAAACATTCAAACACTCAAGAAGACTCGGAAAAGCCTTTGTGTTCTTTGTCAAATCCTGTGAAGAACCACCAAGCACCCCTACACGTGCCGGTTCCTCCATTGCCAAGAGCCAAAACCTTACAGCATTTGTTCATCCACGATCAAGTCATCGCGACCCTTGGATCGACAACACTACACACCTTACATTTTGGAGATTGAATCAGAGGATCAAGTTGTAAAAAGATTGTAACCCTACAAATTTATTAGTACAAACATTTATTTTGTACACGTGTTCTCTTGTCATTTGTCGTAGGAAATTCGTGTTTACACCCTCACCAAGTAAACCGATTTTTTACACTCAAACTCTAGCATAAGATCTAAGCAATAAGAAGGAAGAGATCTGTGGATTCTTAACCCTTACCTTAGTCAGAAAATCACGAAGCCTCGTCGAAAAATAAGGAGGTCGAGGTTTGGGTTCGAGGTCATAAGCTGGGGTCTCGATCTAGGCTCAGGTTCGTGAGTTCGACTTCAATCGCCTGAAAAAAGTTAGTGAAGGTGTTGGTGCAGTCTCACGGCGTGAGTTCGACGAAGATGGTGGCCGGTGGTGTCGCTCGGGTTTGTGAAGAAGGGCTGAAGGAAAGAGGGGAGTGAGGTGGCATCATCAGACAGGATTCGAGAGTGTGGGAGGAAGAGGGACATGGGGAAGGAAATGAGAGGTGAGTTTGGTGTGAGTGTGGGCCCCACTCCAAGAAAATTATTAAAATATTAAAAATATCACTCAAAAAAATTATTAAAATAATAAAATAAAAATGTAAAAAAATTTGACTAAATATATAAAATATAAATGGTAACTTTTTGCGAAATTATTTTTCGGATTCGTAGTTCTTTAAAATCTTTGTCGTAACTTCGAATTCAATTCCGCTTATGTCTATTTTTTCATACTGTCAAGTGCCTTGAGAATACAGTAAAATAGTGGATCATACACTTCATGAAAAGACGGTCAACGAAGTCAACAATCTCGCCACTAGGGGTATTTTCGTCAATTCACTTTTTAAAAATAAATAAAATTGTAAAATTAGAGACGGTTTGTCACATAGCATAAGACCATACTAAATTTGGTGTCATATATATATATATATCAACTTTAATCAGATAGTCAATGTCCAGTTTACTTTTCAAATTGGATGGATTATTGGTTAAAGACTAATTAACTATATAATACAAGTCTTCTTACCTTAACAACTTTTAGGACATTGTTTCTATACATAGGCTAGTGGACTCATTTATAAATCATAAGGTATATAACATAAAGTAGGATTCATGAATGATAAGATTTCCCTTTTAGTAATTTAATAAAATGAATGAATTTGTTATATAATATCAAATATTACGAAGTTAACTTTTAGGGTCCAAATCCAACACGATTTCGTGTTCTCTCCCAGAATAGAATTAACTTTCCAAATCCAACACGGTTTCATATTCTCTCCCAGACTAGGTTTAACTTTCCTTTTCTGATACAAATACCCTCGTGCCCTGGATGTTTCTTAAAAGAACATTACAGAGCACTAAAGAAAATCTTAAAGAACCGAGTGATCTATGTGATTTCCAGCTCGAGATTATTGATAAAGAAATTAGATCAAACTCGAGATTACTAATAGGGCCCACTCGTAATTTTCTTTTCAAAGATTTGAATTTTCTATATTTCAATTCATCATATGTATATCATCCTTGCAAAAATTAGATAAATACGTAACCATTAAGACATTCATTTGTAGTAAAGAAAACGGACAACTATGGTTCTTCAAAGAAACACTAAAATGAGTATCATTTAATTCAACGATCATATGATTTAGACTTAGGTGATTTTTAGTAGACACAATCTTTGAGAGAAGATCTAAAATATAAATGGTTGGATCGTTGTAGTGTATATCTTTGGTTCTAATAAAAAGACAGGTCCAACCACTTAGTACTACGGTCTGGTGGTATTCCTCTTCGCTTAGAAGTGAGAGGTCTTAGGTTCGAATCTCGTGGATGGCTATTCGATACCAAATTAGGTTGCCCATTGTGTGGCTTAGTTGAACTCCCTCTCCCCCTATAGTAAAAATATCGATGTACTCAAAAAAGAAAAAAAATGACGGTAAAGTTCAGTGTAGGCAATGGTTAATTTTGACACTTGAGTGAGAATTATATATAATAAAGAGATCTCAAAGTATCAAGTGATGCAAGTAAGTTATAGTACTATTTCTCTTTGGGTGTGAGAGACTTTCTCTTTGAGGGTGAGAGCTTTTTCTCTTTGTGTGAGAGCAGTACAAAACCTTGTTTTCTCCTCTTGCCGCCGGCCCTAATCCTTTTAGGGTCGATGGAAACCCTTTTATTTCTTTTTGTGTTTTTTCTTTTCTTTCTGTTAGTTTTTCCCTAGTTTTTCTTCCTGTTTTTGTTTTGCCTTTTCACCACCGACTATCTTTGTTCTCCTTCCTTCAGATCCACATATCCAACTTTCAAACCACTTATCTACACACCCATCTACATGAACTTCACCTGGCTTCCACCGATTTCACATCGGATCAGACCTTTAACCAAATTTGAATGCGAAATGTTGTGGTGATCATCTGAGAAAGTGCGTAGAGCTCCAGTGTTTACATCGTTTCGGGTGACTACACCACCTCCTTATCTTTGTCTGCCGAATCTGTCAGTGTTGTTTGTGGTATCCTTACAAGCTTCTTCTATTTGGTGGTTGTGTTCTATGAGATGTTATTTGCCGGAAGACGAGATCCTTTTTCTTTCTACCTCTGAGGTGTTGGTATAGGTTTGGTGGTGGTGTTTCGAGATCGTTGGAGGAGCTGCGACGATATCGACGAAGGTGCTGGAAGAACACCTTTAGGGTTAGGTGTCTGTTGTCTCTGTTGTGGGCTCAAAACTTTGGTTGGGCTTTTGGGTTACTTTTGAGGTCCATTATTTTGTTTATGTGGATATTGTATTTGGACCTCTAAGGAGGGTATATTCAATTATGAATTTAAGAGATTTTAATGAATTTATATATAGAAAACTGGATTTTAATCCCTGGATAAGATGAAGTTTAGAAAAATGTCTTATACAAGATTAAAAATTAATTTTAGTCCCTAGACTCTATTTAATGCCAGCATATTCATTCAATGTCTTTTATTTATTTATTTATAATTTAATGAATTTAAATTTTATGAAAATATTATAAATTTTAATTCTCATTATGGTAAGCATCTTATATAAGAAAATATTTTCGTAGAGATTTTTCGGTATACTTATGTTTTTGCATATTTTCTTATCTGTCACTAATTCATTACAATATATTTAGGTACGAACATTTAGGTACACTGGGTTAGTATAATATGTTTAGGTACGGACATTTCGGTACACTAGTTTAGTATAATATATTTAGGTACCGACATTTTGGTACACTAGTTTAATATCATATAGTTAGGTACGGAATTTTCGTTACACTTATGTTTTTACATATTTTCTTATGTGTCAGTAATTCACTACAATATATTTAGGTACAGGCATTTCAGTACACTAATTTAGTAAAATATATTATGATACAGACGTTTAGGTACACTAATTAGAGAAAGTTAAATAAAATTAATGAATTAAAATTTGTATAATAATAAATTTAAAATTTAATGTAATAACATTAAATAAGTTATCTATTAAATATAAAAACAAAAATATAATATGAATTTGAATTAAGTACACATTAGGGACTAAAATCAATATTCAATCTAACACCAGGTTTTTATTAAATTTTAATCTTTTTGAAGGATTAAAGTTCAAAAACCCCTTTATATATCCATGAAATTTTATGGAGTTTAATTGATTTGTAGAGATTTCATGTAAAATTTTGATTCAATTCACTCGAAATCTCATGGGGAGAGGTGAGATTTGTTGATGCTTAAAATACACTACGAAATCTCTTTAATTCCCTCGAATTCCTCAACTTTTTCAAATTCTTTAAAATCAATTTCTAATTGAATACACCATAAATGTTATAAATTGCTTTAAAATCTTAATTGAATACATCCGAATTTCTAAGGATTTTAATTCACTATCTTAAAATCCTGATTGAATACACTTTGAATTTTAGAGAATCACTTAAAATCCTAATTGAATACCTCTAGATTCATTAAAAAAATTAAAATCTCTCAAAATCCAATTTGAATATACCCCTAAATATGTATGTGCTTGTTTTGTTAATGAAGTATCCTTTGACCAAAAAAAAAAAGTATCCAGTGATGCAATTTCGAACGTGAGATTTACCGATAAGGAAATTAATCTCAACATATAGAGAAGTTTCAAAATTTGGAAAATGAAAATCCTTAATTTCCATGATGATAATCCTAATCAAGGAAATGTTGAATCTAACATGCAAAAGAATTTCATATTAACTTCAGAGAACTAAGTATTAGATTTACCCAACCGTTAAACCTAGTACATATAAGGTCACCAATTCTGTAATGTAAAACATTGAAATTTATCATCACATCGTTCCAAGTTCCAAAGAAAAAGAGAAAAAAAGATGAAGAACGTTACATCCAAGGCATCTATGATCTTCGTCTTCCTGGTCATCGCATCTTGTCAGTTTTCTTTTCCCACACTACTATCTAATTTCTCTTCTCACTAGTGACGTGTAATAAGCATCCACATTATACATAACTTTCAAAGTGGGACTCTTCATATGCTCTTTGACATCTCACACTTTAACGTCAATTCTCGTGTCAACATTATAAAATATTGTGCCAAAAACATGAAGTAGCAAAGTCTATAGAGAATCTCAGTCTATAGAGAGTCTCAATTTTAAAAGTCTCATTAGCATTTCTCTTTCGATTTATATTGAGTAGCGTATTAGCAATAATGTCAGTTTCTATTTGCAGGTGCACCATTAATATTCTCGGAAGAACTAGTGAGATATTGTGGAGATGACATTAATGATCCCACCTGCAAAGATTTTCCATGTCCTTGGGGTAACTATAGATCGTGTAATACGTATGTCGGGGTCTGTGAGTGCGGCGGACCAGATTATCCTAAAGTGTGCTCCAATGCTACTGACTGCGCCGGAATTAATTTTGTATGTCAAGGGGGAAAGGTCGACTGTACTGTTGGTAGAAGATGCAGATGCGTTAAAGGTTAAACTTCCTTGATCTAGCTATTTATAAATTAGCCATAAGCCGCCAGGTATAATGTTGGACTACCAAAATAAGCATGTATTAATCTTTTTTCTACAATAAAGAATTAAAATGAATAAAACGTTTTAACAATAAAATGTTGTTGATTAGTTCATCTATGAGTAATTTATATGTATATACATAGATATTTAAACGCTAAGTGATCAGTAATTTAATACGATGTTAACCACTTTTGGGTCTAGTACACTATTATGTCATGATTAAAAGGTATCTTCTTGCGAAAGATCAAATGGGTGGAAATCACAATTCCAAGGTATCTTGTTGTGAAACCGAAATAGTAAAGTACTATGGCATCAGTAAAAATCAAGTATAATTAAAAATCATGTATATCACAAACCATCAATATAACAGGTATGGTATGCTCATCAGACAATGAAACGAGCTCATGTAGAGATATTGTGACATGACCAGACTAGGTGTATAAATTTACGTTGTTACTACTCTCGCCAGAAATGGGAATTCGGCCAGGATTCTTCAACTCCTTGATGTGCCATCGTCCTTGCTCCATTGTTCAATCCAAGGATTCTTCAACTCTTCGCCGTGCTGCCGTCGTTGCTCCGATGTCTGATCCAAGGAAATATTCCGACTCTTGGAACTGAGATGAATCAAATGGTGGCAGCCTCGAGGAACGATTCCTTGCATGCCTTTGTCCTCTCGCCGGATCCTAAGATTTCTCGTTGAAAAACACAAACGTCTCGGTTTTGAATCAGCTTCATTTCTAAACCAATCATGACATGAAATACATAAAATTGATCTACTCAACTCGAGGAATCCAATGGTAGTGGTCACACGAGACTTGCCTTCGTTGGAAACAGCGAGAAACTCGCCGAGAAAGTTCCTCTGTGTTGGAGCTCCTTGAATTGACATCTCAGGTTGAGTTTTCAGGCAATGGAAGTTGGGAACAAACTCATGGGGAATAAGAGATTACAACGGTTATAGTTGGGTGGCTTGGTTCGTCGGAGAACGGCAACTTCGTCCCCGTCAGTGTTCGTGTGGTCTAAAAGAAGAAGAAAGGGGAAGGGGTAGGGCTTAGCCTTACAATGGGTTACTAATAATGTGGTTCAAATTCACCTTTGGAGAGAATTGAACATAAGACCTCTCACTGTGAAAAAGAATACAACTAGACCATAATATTAAGTGACCATAAAAATTTAAAATAAAGGAAATATCTACAAGATAGTACATTATGAGAATGCTCTTGAACTTTAAGATCCAAATCTTCCTTTGAACTCTAAATTTTATTTTCGCTTCTGCCCACGCGTTTGTATCGATGAGTACTATAAGGATATTGCTATGAGAATAGATCATTGTGTTATGACCTCAAAGGTCAATCGAAGTCAACATTTTCCCTTCTAGGAGTATTTTGAACATTTCACACATTCGGGGATTAAAATAGAATAAGTTTTGGGACGTTTCGTAACAATTATTATGTATAATCACCAAATTGCATCTCAAACTTCACAATACTGACTAGAATTTCATTTTGGGCAAAGAATCAAAAGTGCTACAAATTCAGAAAACAATATTTTTTTTTTGTTTTGGAAAATTACTATAAGAACCCTTATTTTAACATTTTTTTCTTCATTCACCCCTAAAAAAAATGAGGAAAACTAATGAAAAGGGCTTCAAAACTTTGACTTTTAACCAAAAGGACAAAAATGTGTTGTAAGTGAATAATACCAGGAGTGACTTTTTAGAGTAAAAATATCCTTAATGTTAAAAGTGAACAGTACCAATAGTGTTTCATTAAGATTCCAAAATTAGAATTTGAGGGAGAAAGTGTTTAGAGAAATTTGGAGAATTTAGCAAGAGAATTGGACTTAGGTTTTTGGGAGAAATGTGAGCTATTTATAGGGATGTGACCGGCCCCTATTTGGAGAAAAGGGGTCCGGCCACTTATGGTGGTTTTTGTGTGTAATTGCAAGATATTATGTCAAAATAATAACTTGCAATCAATTGGAAAATTAATTAATTAATTAGGAAATTAATCAATTAATTTAGGTAATTAATCCTATTTTGAATGAATAATTGAAGGTTACCTTGTGGGGAGGATTTGATGAGGTTGGATGAAATAGGTTTTGAATAAATACCCATTTTGATCACTTTTGACCTTGATTGAGTCGTGATTGTCCGCTGCTTATGCGTGGGAGTTCTGGTATGCCTCGGGGGTAATTTTGTCTTTTTAACCCAAGAATCCACGTGTCGCCTCCTTATTTTTCTTGATTATTTTTGGCTTCACAAATGCCCCCACACTTGTTGGGCTGTTCGTAGGAAAGGGCAGTAGGTGTAGAGATCTTCTCGCTTCAGGAAACATAGGATTGTTTCCTATTTTGATGTAGATTCCCTCTTTAATTGGAAATTAGATCCTTCTAAGAAAAGGAAATAAATTTCTCTCAAAGTCTATTTAAGCCTACCTTAAGTAGCTTATTAAATCAACTTTAGAGAGCAATTTATTCTACCATACAAGAGAAAGAAAGTTAGAGGATATTTGTTCCTCTTCCCCTAGCAATCTTCTACACTTGCCCGTGCAAATGACCGTCTTTCGTTGCTTTCTTTGTCTTCTCCGTGTTGCACCGAGGTAAGAAAATTTTAATTTTCCTTGTCTTCTTCTTGGATAGTGTTGTCGCGGGGCAGCCGTCGGGATGGTGTGGCACGTCGGCTGGCAGGGGCTATGAGTTGGCTCGGCATGAGCTGAGGAGTGTTGTGGTAGAAACCACTGCTTGGGTTGCTTGGCTTGGCTAAAGCCAAGGGGCAGCTGTGTGGCTAGGGTCGCAGATTATGACGCTGGGGCGCAGTGCTAGGCGAGTCGCATAACTCATGTCCTTTGGGCTATTGGACCTGACGCGGGCCAGGCTGGCGATTGAGAAAAATAAGAAGGTCGCAGGCCTCATGGGCTGCTGGAATACTGGGCATGTAGGTCTCTTGCTTGCTGAGGGAAAAGCCAGCTTAGGTTGAGCTCCCTTACTAAGTACCGTGAATGGCGTTGCCTGCTTAGTCATTTTCACTGGGATAAATGTGGGTTGCTCCTGAGAGAGGAGATAAAGTGGATCAAGGCGGATGCCTTGGCTCATTCGATCACTGTCGTGGAGCCTACTATGAATGAAGGTGGAAAAAAGACATCTTCCCCACCTGCCCAAGAGATGCCGGTTGAGAAAAAAGCTGAAAACTTATTCCAAGGGGATAAAAGATGAGACTGCTAGATCTGAGTCAGTGATGTCTGCCATGCCAAGGATGGCTAGTTCAATTGCCGATAGGATTGCTCAGCGTAGAGGTTCTATTGTGCCCCCAGTGTCGAAATTAGTGCTAAGGCGTCCGTTGGGAGCTAAGTCTGGTTCACATTTGGAGAGGCTTGCTACTGTGAAAAGTGATAAGGTGGACTCTGCTGCTAAAGTGGCGCCAATGCCTACTCCCCCTACTGCTGAGACTGATTCGCCTACTGGGAAAGAGGAGACTGCTCGCGTGGGCAGCTGTGAGAAATCCCCCATGTCAGCTTGTGGAGAAGCTGCTGAGATTTGTCCGCTTTTGAAACTAGATTTGCTTGAAGACATAGATGTGTGTGCCAAGTTTGTTGATGGCGTTAAAAGGGTTGCTGGCCCAATTTCCTTTGCGAAGCATACGACTGAGTATAGGATGACTGCTCTGCTGGTTATGATGCAGAAAACGACGATTCTAGCAACCGAGTCTATGCTTCTTGTTCAATAGGACACCACGGCTGCCAATGAGGTGGCAAGGACTGTGGTAGCTGAAGCTTATTCCTCGGTCGAGAAAGTCAAGAAGTTGGAATCTGAGGTTGCCGCTTTGAAAGGGTCTAATATCTCTGCCCTTACTTCTTTGCAGCTTGAGACCGCTCGACAAGAGATCGTAGATTTGAAGACTAGGCTTGATGCGATCCAAGTTAAGTATGAAAGTGCAGAGAAGGAGATCGGGTGTTACATACCTCAGATTCAAGACCTTGAGCGTGTCATCTCTGAGGTTCGCTCGGTTACTTACGCAAAGGATGAAGAACTGATCGCTGCTTATAACCAAGTGATCCACTTAAAAAAGGTCATTGATAGGCTTGAACCTCAAGTCTTGGAACTCCAGGGTGCTTTGAATATCAAAGACAGTATGAAGAAGGAAGTGGAGGAGTTGTAGCGCGTCCGTGCTGGTCTGCTCGAGGAGAATGATGGGTGCATATTTTCATATATTTTTATCATATACTTTCTTTGGATTTTGTATATATGAATGGGTTAAATGCACTAATTTATATTGTTTTAATTTATAGGCATTCAATACGGGAGTTACGTGAAAAAGAAGTGAAAAATGAGCTTTTTGGGTGTCTAGAGTAATTCCAGTGGAGCAAGAGGCTAATTAACTGCACCAAGGCATATGCGTTATAACAAGAAGATGAAACCGAGCGGTTTTGGAGATCAAATGGACATGGGAATGCTATTCAATGACTTTTAGGAGAGACATAATTACTAGTTTTTATTATTTCCGTTTATTTTTCTTTTCTTTAATAAGGACTTGAAAGTCCATTATGCTAGGATTAATGGTCATTTTAATTGGCCTTTAGTAACCTTTGCCGTAGGTTTTATATATGGAGATTGAATCTCCATTGAAAAAAAAACAAAAAGAAGCCAAAAAAAACACAATTCATTTTTTCAAACGAGGCTGCGGCAAGGAAGAAAAGGGGAGAGTTTTCTAGTTTGTTTCTTCTTTGCTAGGGCTACGATGTAGCCTAACTATGAATTCTTAATTTCTCAGTTTAATTATTTATGAATTTTCATTCAATTTGAGTATCATTTTGCTGTGCTTATGAGCTTGATTTTAATCTTGGTGATTGGCCACCACTTTTGTTTGAGTTGAGTGTATTTGATGCAAGGTAACACAGATGCCATGTTGTTAATTCGGTTTTAGCGTCTTGCAAATGGTACCATGAATTCCTTGATGTAGATGCCATACATTAGGTTTCATGTGGTCTCTTAAGTAGTTCCCAAATCGTTAATGAACTCTTTTGTGTTTAGTAATCTAGATGCCATAGATTGTTAGCACATATGAGTATACATAGTAATCTAGATGTCATGGATACTATATGAATTAGAGGAACTAGACCGTCAAGATGGATGTTTATTCGTTAATAATTAACTATATGAATTAGAGGAACTAGACCGTCAAGATGGATGTTTATTCGTTAATATTTAACTGTTGGAATTAAGTAGGATTGGTTACGGTGAATTCGGATGCCTTAGGTCTTATTTTTCTCATGTTTTTAATTTTATTATTTCATGCATTTTATTTTAAAGTCATATTTCATTTTTAGCTTAATTCAAATCTCCTATCTTTTCCGTTAAAGCTTCTCCACTATAATTTGTTTCAATTTGATTAGTAAGACTTTAGAATCAATTTGATCTTTGTGGGACGATATCCGTGCTTATACGCTATACTGTCATTTGATTCGTATACTTGCGAGCACAAAAATTCGAGACTTAATGAGTTTAATTTTTGTTATCTAATTTACGCAACAGAGAATAACCAGTTGAAGGGTTTGAGGTTGGGTTCGAGGCTTCACTTACTTAGAGTCAAGTCGATTTCTACAAGTTGGTTTATGTAGACCATTTCTTTGGGCGGCTGTCTGACTTTGAGTTTTCTGGTAAAGACTTCGAGACCTTCTCTATTTCTTCGGAAGACTTGCTCGCCTTTACTTTCGAGGTTACCATTGGTGAAGTCGTCGGAGAAGCTGATGCCCAGGCTGGAGCAGCCGAGGGTGAAGCGCCGGATGGTGCCACTGCTGAGAATGCTGCAACTGCTGAAGGTGTGGCGACCGAGTAGTCGTGGAGTGTCCAAGCTGCTAGGATTTTCTTTGCTTTTCTTCACTTTTCTCCATCTTCACTTCTTTAGTCTATGCCTTAACCTTAGACTTTATAGACTAGTGGCAGGCATGCTACTTTTTTATAAGTAGACAGGCGCGCGTAGCTTATGCAGCCGTAGGTGTTGGCGTAGAACTTTGCAAAGTTGTTAGCCATAGGGTCGGCAGCCGGACGCCTTACTTACAAAACCAGACAAGTCTGCGTGACCACTAGACTATTAACTTTGGCTTTCTCCAGTTTTGTAGGTTGTGTAGCAAATATCACAACATTTTAGGACTTGGTGTAGGTTATTTGGCGCTTTAGTAGAAGTGAAGCTCATCGATTGCGTAGCATGTCGGCAATGGATGAAGTTTCGTATATGCACGCTAACTTGTTTAACCTTTCACAGAAACGTGCGGTTGTATAAGTTTAACGCAGCTCACTGGTCGAAGGGCAAGCCATAAGCAGTCTTCTAGCAACTAAAGGCTACCTTAGTGTATTCGGTAGCAGCTTTAAGGTTTCAGGGCAGCCGTCCGTAGGGCGTACTGTGTAATGTGCCTCATCCGTCTCTGAGGCCCAGTTCCCCGCAAATTAGGCCAAGAGACCCAAAATCCTTTAGCTAGCTAAGCCTTGAAAAAGACCATTGTAGCTACTTCTAAGAATCCCGGCGTAAGCTATCGTGCACCTAGTTATACTAGGGCAGCCCGACTCATCCACATATGGATATTTAGAGTGTAAAGTTTATCCTCCCGCCTTGGAGAGCAAACCCATGTGGGTGTCAGGGAATTGGTTTACTCTCTCGCACTGGAGACCAATTAGTTTATCCTTTCACACTGAAGAGCAGACCCAGTTAGGTGTCGGGGAAATGGTTTACCCTTTCGCATTGGAGAACATGGTTGGTCCCTTAGGGGGGTGTAATTCCTGCGATGAGCCTTAAGAAGTGTGCATTATTCTTCTGAAGTGCATGAGTGATCAGTTGTTGTAAGCATGCAGCTGAGCCAAATTGTAGATTACTTTTGAATTCCTTATTGAAAAACGAGTCAAACGAACGAGAACTTAGCTGTAAGGTAGGAACTACTTAACAACTGGATAGTCCTCGGCTTGTGAGGTGGTGCCCGTCGAGCTGCTTGAACCTTCGGGCCTTGATGTAACGGGAGGTTACATATGGTACTTCCTCAGATTGTAGGCGTTCCACCCCTTTTCGATCTTTTTGTCGTTCATAGTGGCGAGGGTGTAATTACCTATGCCACTTACTTTGCTGATCTTGTACTGACCTTCCCAGATAGGATCCATATTTTTGGAGCTTTCTCTGCGACCAGTGATGAAGGCTTTTCTTAGGACTAGATCTCCAGGCTAGAACTGCCGGATCTTGCCCTTTTGTTGTAGTTGGAGAGGAGCTGCTACTGGTAGGTTGCGATGTAGGTGATGGTCTGCTCGCGCTTCACCTCTGCCAGATCTAAGCTTTTGGCCATCTTTTTACTGTTCTACTCAATACTTGGCAGTAAAGTGCTAATACTTAGCATGATAACATTGGGATGAATGATTGTTTTTGAACCAAATGCCAAAGAGAAAGGAGTCTCACCAGTGGCTCGTCGTTTGGTGGTGCGATATGCCCATAGACATCCGGGGAGTTCATCTGGCCACTTTCCCTTCTTGTTGGAGAGGGATTTCTTGAGGCAGTCGAGGATCGTCTTGCTGGATGTTTCGGACTGCCCAATGCCTTGAGGATATCTCGGCGTGGACATGTGCTGCCTGATGTCATACTTTTGGAAAAACATCACCAGATTTTTTCCCACGAACTGCGGGCCGTTGTCGGATGATGATGGATTGAGGGATGCTAAATCGGTAAATAATGTTCCTCTATATTAAGTGCTCTATGTTTGTCTCAGTCATGGTTGTTATAAGCTCTGCTTCTACCCATTTAGTGAAGTAATTGGTTGCCATGATCATCATGCCTCTGCCCTTAGTAGTGGGCGACATTGGCCCTACCAAGTCGATTGCCCACTGTATGAACGGCCAAGGACTCGTCTGCTGGTGTAGTTTGCTGGCAGGCAGTGCTGGTACCGACTTATTGCGTTGGCAGCGATCGTACTTTTGTACTAACTCCTTAGCATCTTGGTGCATGGTAGGCCAGTAGTAGCCTGCGTTTAGAGCCTTATGTGCTAAGGATCGACCTCCGGAGTGATTTCCACAAACGCCTTCATGGATTGAGCTTAGAACCTTTAGGACGTTGGGAGGCGCTAGGCAAAGAAGATGTGGTCCAGTGTAGGATCTTCGGATGAGAATGCTGTTCCACATATAGTAGCGTGCTACCTTTATTTGGATCTTTCTAGACTTCAATCTTTCCATGGGAAGTGTGCCATTGACCAAGTAGTCTATAATAGAATCTTGCCAGTTTGGAGTTATACTAACCTGTGACACCTCGGCTACTGGCTCCGCCTTTATGTTTAGCTTGTCTAGATACTCCACCGGAATAGAGCGTTTGAGTTGGTGGTCGAGGGCGAAGTTTAGGTCGGGTAGTGCGTCCACGTGAATGTTGTCTGCCTACGAAACTTGAGTGAAAGTGTAAGTCTGAAACACCTCAAGTAGTCTGGCTAGTGATTCGCTGGGAATTAGAATGAATTACGAGCTTTGCCACCGCCAAGTATTTTACCATTCAGAGGCCTACTAGCAGGGCTTTGTACTCTGCTTCGTTGTTGGATGCTTTGAAGCCTAAAGTGATGGCCTGCTCGAGCATCAAACCATCTGGAGTGACACGGACCACGCCTGCTCTCGAACCTTTGTAGTCGGATGCGTCGTCGATATGTAAATACCAAAAGTCTCCATCGGGTGGAGCAAGCTCGACTAGGGCGTGTTCGACTACCTCCGGAGCGTCGTTTGGTCGCTCTGTTGCGTCACTTGGGCTAGGTGTGAAGGTGTAGTAGGAAGCCGTAGAGCCGTCGTTGGCTCGCTTTGTTGCGTTATGAAGGTGCAGTAGGGAGCTGTGGAGCTGGGGCCATGTTACACGCAGCAAGAGATGCTCAACTACCGGTATTGGGTCACTCTAGAGTTGAATTATAGAGCAAGGGTCGGCTGGCGTTGAGTGACGTGTAGCAGGATGTGGCGTTTCATTGCCGGTACATGTTACTCCTATATAGAATCTTTTGGGGCGACAAGGACAAAACTTGCTTCCGAGTGTGTCCTTCTAGTGTTCGTTTGCCCTTGGCTCGCCTTTTGGGCAGAGTTGTTGCGTTCGTCAGAAAACTTTGCATCTGTCAGTGTCTATGCCTTTATCGTCGCGCATCTGGATTGGGCAGAATAGTGCGTCATGAGGATGACTACGTGTGTCTGAAGGTATAACTTGAGCTTCTGGGATGCAACAACTATCGCCAAAGTTAGCTTTTGAATTTCTAGTAGCCGGTTTCCGCATCGAGGAGAGCTTTTGAACTGTGGAATACAGGTAATCGGGCCCTCAGCTCTTCTCGTATGATGGTAAAGCTTATTGCTGCTTCAGATACTGTCAAACATGCGAATAGGTCATCCACTGCTTCTGGTTTGGATAGTATGTAGGTTATTTCAAGTCCTTGCATCTGGATCGACGAGCCTCGTCCCAAAATGCATGCTTCTTTGTCAGAGTGAAAGAGTCTGCCAGAGTTAGATCTTCTTTCATGATCAATTTTTCGCATAACGGGTGGTCTCCTGGAAGTCTTTTTTGGAAGGCTACTTTAGCTATCGAGTCGTTGCATCTGACTATCTTTGTTTTCTCTATTTTGAACCTCTTCACATAGTCGTAGAGTAACTCCTTTGGGTTCTTCTTGACGTTAAACAAGTGGTCAGACTTCTTCTTGGTCGAGCGATAAGATGAATATTCTTTGGTGAAAACCAAAGAAAGTTCATTGAAACTCCGGATAGATTGTGGCAACAGGGTGTAGAACCAATCTTACACCTCGCCTTGTACAGTGGTAGCAAATATCTTACACATGAGATCGTCATTGTTTCGATAGAAGATCATTGCGCTTCGGTAGTGCTTCAAGTGTATCTCCAGGTCTCTATCTCTTTTGAAAGATGTGAAATGTGGCATGCTAAACTCAAATGGAGGCTCTGCCTGCTCGATCTCGTTCGCGAAGGGTGAGCTGCTTATGTTGGTCATGTCCCGTCATAGTACCTGATCGATGATCTCGTTGGGTTAGAAATCGCGTAATCGTTCGGTCAAGAGTCTCTCTACTTCTTCCTGAATTTTCCTTTTTGTGGGGTAGCGGAGCTCTCGGCTGCCCCCAGTCATGACCTGCTGGTCTAGGCTACTCTTCTATGTGTTTGACTCGTATATACCACGACTGCAGTGCAAGTGGTACATTCCTAGCTGGTGAGCAAGTTCTTCGTAGGCTGGCGGTTGAACTTGAGCCGGATTGAGTGACTACTTCTCTCCGTCCGTCGTGCTGCCTACTTCGATGTGAGGTGGATGATGCTCTTTGCGGGCCTAACCGTAAATGAACACTTCGCCTGGAAGGTTACTTATGTTGATCATCAGAATGTGACCTCAACCGTGAGTGTATGCTCGTCTGTGGGCCTAACCAAGAGTGCATGCTCCTTTGCGCGCTAAGACGAGAGTATACATTATCTCGGGGGCCTAGTCGTGCGTGTACTCCGTCGGAATGCTCGATTCGTGGCTAGTTAGTGGCTGCTTGCCAGGACGCTGCTAGAGAGGTTCTTCGTCTGCCCTTGTCCTTCTTTGGGACACCTCGTCCGAGGCACGTTGCATCTCGGCGCACTGCAAGAGCTGATTCACCAAGGTCGTCTATTGTGTGAGGACGCTCGTCAACTCTATGACTTGTCGAGACAAGTGTTGTTCTCCATTTGGGTTGGAAGAGCTTGGAAGGAATGCGTCTCCTTGAGTAATGGAAGTGTGGTAGACTTCAGGCGCAAGATTTGAGTTAGGAAATGTCAAATCCGTGGAGAAATAGGGTGAAAATACCATCGGTTCAATTGTTGGCCCAGAAACTTAGAGTCGAGACAGTTGAACCGGCCTTGGTTCGGTTTAGGCTGCATGGAAGGCCACGAAAATGGGCTGGGCTTCGAGTTGGACCGTGGGAGCAGGTCGAGTCATGGGCTCGGAATGGGCCATTAGAGCGCGTGGGCACCAGGCTTCTTTTGGTGCGGATTGGGCTTGCGCAACTCCTTGGGCCTAGGTATGGCTCGGGAGGTCTAGGGCTTGGGCCCGTGAAGCTTGGAACGTTGCTGTTAGGCCTTGGGCTCACGAGACCTGGGTTGTTGCTTTGGCAGCTGCGGTTGCGATCTGGGCCTCTTTGCGTTAGGTCGTGCGCTAAGCTTGGGCTCTTGTAGCTGGGGCAATAGCTTAAGCTGCTTTTGGCACCTGGGCTTGCTACTCATCGTGGGCTGGAGACTTGCCAACGGTTGCCACAGTGGTGGTTGTCGTGGTGGCCATCGTGGTGGCTGCTGCGGTGGTGGTGCCGCTCCAATTGTCGTCCCCTTTAGCCTCGTGGATCGCCGTGGTCCCATTTCTTGAACGTTGGGATTTCTGTTCGTCAAGGTTTCCAAATCTCTTGTCATTGTACTTCTCTTTTACGTTTTATGTAAGAATTTTTATAAATAAAAATTCCAAGAGTAAGAACGTACGAAAAATCTACAAATGAACAAGAAAACGAAAAACCTTGAATGCGAAATTCTTCTACGAGCGTATGACTCAAGCTCTCAATGAAAGCAGTAATTTGTGTATGCAAATTTCTGTCTTCTTCTTGGACGAAAATGCACCTGCAAAATAATTAACACCTTAGGTCAAGACCAAGAGCCTCACGCGCCCACGATGAATGGGGGGGCCTTTGGTCGAAGAACCTTTGATGCCAAATTTAGCAAGAGAATTGGACTTAAGTTTTTGTGATAAATTGGAGCTATTTATAGGGATGTGGCCGACCCCTATTTGGAGAAAAGGGGTCCGGCCACTTATGGTGGTTTTTGGGTGTAATTGCAAGATATTATGTCAAAATAATATCTTGCAATCTATTAGAAAATTAATTAATTAATTAGAAAATTAATCAATTAATTTAGGTAATGTGTATATATACAAACCAGTAATACTATTTAGGTAATGTGTATATAAATTAGCTAGAGTGAGAAAACCCACAAGATGAAATGATCAAGACGATGACCATCATAGCTGCTTGAGATGTAGGCTTCTCCATATTTTTTTGATAATTCTGTGACGCCTGGGATGATTTGATGCTCAACTTCAAGGTTTGTTTTAATTTGCACTGTTATATGTAGTGAGCCCTAGCTTAATCTGGGATCTATTTATACTACAATTTTAGCGGTGAAGAGTATCTCAAAGTATCTGAGTGATGTAAGTGATTTCCAACTCTAGATTTGCTGTTCAGGAAATTAAAATCGATATTTACTACAATTTTATAGTTTGGAACTAAAAATCCTTAATTTCCATGTTTATTGTCGTCAACAAGGAAATGTAGAATCTAAAATGGAAAAAGATTTCAAATTAATTTCGGAGTAATATATTTTTTTTTTATCTTTAATTCTATGTAAACACTAAAGAGGATCTTCTTTGTAGAGGATGTTGGGAAGTTCAATTCACAAAAAATTAAATTATTTTAGTTGAATGAAAATAGTGTTTGATAGGTTGTGACCATTCATGAATAAAGTTGTGACTTTTCAGTCAACAAGGGTTGATTGAGTTGGCAATCTTGAGTATTTATTTTCTTTTGTAAACAAAATAAAATTCTTTTCAGTGTGTCTATTTCAATTTTTCTTTACGGCTCAAAGTTAACTTAATTTCATGGTGCAGTGCACATTTTATTGATTGAAAATTCCAATAGATGAAGTGGATGTGAGTAAAAAAGTGAGATTTTGGATTTGATCAGGGTCAGTCCCAAGTTTTTTGTGCTCGGAGAGAAAGCTTAAAATGTGTGTGTGTGTTTTTTTTTTCAATACACGAACATATATTTAAAAGAAATATTTAAATAGGGGTGGGCAAACAGGTATAGGAACCGCGGGTCGGGGCGGGTACATGCCAGTTCCTAATTTAAAAAAAAGAAGAAACGGGACGGGGTGGGGTAGGGCTTTTAAATTTTAGGGGCTCGCCGGGTCCAGAAGTATAAAAAAAGGGGTACCCGGACCGACCCATTTGTATCATTTTCCCATTCCTCTCCGATTTCTCACACCTTTCGGATCTATCGATTCTCAATCTCTTCCCTCTCAATCTATCTCTCCTCGAGTCTCTCTTTCTCTCTCTCTCTCTCTCTCTCGATGCCTCTGTCTCCGATATGCGCAGCTTCATCGATTTTCGCTCCCTCTCGAACCGGAGATCGCCCGATGAGAGCTCAATCGAGAGGTTTCAGACGCGGTGGAACGAGTAAAGGATCTGGGCGGGCGAATTCTGAGAGCGGGTCTGGGTCGAGTCGGGCTTGGCCGAGACGAGGTCCTAGAGCGATTTGAGGATGAAGTCTTATGAATGCCTTTTCAAGTACATCATCATCGGCGACACATGTCTCAATTCCTCCAATCAATAGCCTTCTGATTTTTCTTGATTTTTGTTGGTTTGTTTGGTTTGAGAATTGAGGTTTTAAAACAATTGGGTTTTTGGTTTGGATTTCTAGGTGCCGAAAAATCTTGCTTGTTGTTGCAATTCATGGATAAGAGGTTCCAGCCTGTGCATGATTTTACCATCGGTGTCAAGTTCGCAGCTTGAATGGTCACCATCGATGGTCGTCCTATTGTATCCAGCTCTATATTTGGGACACCGTAAGTTACATGTACTTCATTTCTTGTTTTATGTTTGGCTACTGAGAAAATAGAATTTTCGTGGTGAATTGGGTTTATGGTTTTGTACCAGATTTGGAAACGGCGCGGCAACAGATGAGGGTCTTGATGTTGAAGACCCAGTCAAAGATCTAGAGGATGGCGAGTCCGGTCCCTCCAAATTTGGGCTCGACCCGGCCCGTGCCCACCCCTATATTTAAAGATGGATAGTACCCAATGAATGCTGGGGGGGCTAGGCCCTCACACCCATATTATATTACTTGATGTGAACACGAAATATTCCTGCGATGAACGAAACAAGAACACGTGTACAAAATAATATTTGTATTTAATTTTGGGGTTACAATCTCTTTTACAATTTGTTCCTCTGATTCGATCTCCGTAAGATGTTGGTTTGTGGATGTTGTTGATCCGAGGGCCGTCAAGGCTTGATCTTGGATGAACGGGAAGTTTCTTCAAGGGGGGTTGGTGGCTTGATCTTGAAGGTAGATGAACACTTCTTCAAGGGCTGTTGGGCTTGATCTTGAAGGTTGGATGGACGACGACAAATGATGAATGATCTTCAAGGGCTTTTGGGCTTGTTCTTGAAGAACGGATGAACAACGAACGATGAACGAACTTCAAGGGCTTTTGGGCTTGATTCTTGAAGAACGGATGCTGTTGATCCAAAGGGTCGTTGGGGCTTGATCTTAGGATGAACGGGTGATGAACAATGAACACTTTCTTCAAGGGCCGTTGGGGCTTGATCTTGAAGGAAGATTTGACGAAGAACGAAGAGAGTTTTCTTGATCCTTCGAGATTTGCTTGAGAGCTTTTAGAGTTTCAAAGCTTCAAGGTTTTGGTGTGATGTAAATTCGTTTTTTTTTTTTTTTTTTTTTTTGTCTTGTGATGGAGAATGAATTACCACCACAAATTTTCTTGGTGAAGTAAGTGGAGGTTGTAGGTGAAATGGGTGGAAGTTGTAGGTGAAATGGGTGGAGGTTGTAGGTGAAGTGAGTGTATGTTATTGGTGAAATGAGTGTAGGTTGTAGGTGAAGTGAGTGTATGATGTAGGTGAAATGAATTGAGGTTGTAATTTTAATGCATTGGTCAATATTTATTTCCCAGAAATTTCGATGTCTACAAATGCCCCTACTTCAAGGCGTGTCGTATACATGTGCTTGTCACGTGTAAAAGATGCGTTTTGAAGTTCCTTAATGTAGATGTCGATCCAAGGGCCATCGAGGCTTGATCTTGAATTTGGCTGGAAATTTCTTCAAGGGCTGTCGGGGCTTGATCTTGAATTCGGCTGGTAGATTTTCTAGTTTCCTCCAATTGTTGATTTTCCACAGGCTTAATCTTGAACTAGGCTGGAGGGTTTCCTGGTTTCCTCCAAAGGTTCGAACTTACTTTCCACAGACTTGATCTTGAACTGGGTTTGATTCAAGGGTGGTGGACACTTGATCTTGAATCGGTTTTGTGATTTCTTCAAGGGTCGTTGGGGCTTGATCTTGAACTTAGATAGGACCACGAGTGGTTTCAGGATTTGAACACTTGGCAGGCAGGCATGAGGTGTAGGTGACGGCTTGCTTCTTTGTTCATTCTTTCAAATTCATATTAAAGAGGGTTAGGGGATAAATTAGCACGTAGATTTGTTGTGTTTACTGATGATCCACAAGATTGATGTTTCATTGTCACTCGTCTTATCAGTTCTCCAGGCAGATGTGGTATCTTTTCTGGAAGCACAAGATGTTGAAGATGAGTACTCGAGAGCAAGACTAGGTAAGCAATCAGGGAAGGGGTTCTAGGCAGTCGGTTCTAGACCGGAAGGTTGATTCCAAGTGCCGACTGAGTACTCTCTTTCTCTTTGTCCTGCAAGTAAGAACCAACACAAGGAAAAGGACAGGGAGATGGCATAATATGAGATACTCTTGCTTTCGACCCTGATGATATGAGATACTTTTGTTTTTGAAGAAGTAGTGGTGATTTGACAGCGTTGCGCGGCGAGGCTTTGCTCTTCGGCAACGGTGCCAGCGAAAGGTTGTTGAAGCTTCTTGAGTCCTTTAGATAGGGCAGCGATGCCGAGCTTGGATCTGACTTAGACTCTTCCATCTGGATTATGCGGTTCTGCAGGAAAGGCGTTGTGTTGTAGTGGCCTGTTCCAGCTCATCATTGAATCTTCTGCTTCAATTTATGGCATAGCAGAAGTGGTGCGCAACTTTTGCATTTGAATGGTTCTTCATAGCACTACTTCTTAGCGACTCATCCCTGCTTGGCAACTTCAGTGTAAAGGGCCAATATCTGATTCACTGTCATGAGGTATTTGCAGGAGAAATTCGTGACCTTGACAACAGTTGAGGATGAGTGCTCGAGAGCAATGCTAGGAAAGCAATCTGGCAAGGTTTCCAGGCAGTCAGTTCCAGATCAGAAGTTTGATTGCAGGTTCTGACTGACTGCTTTCTTTGTCCTTGTCCTGCAAGCAAGAGCAAGGGCAAAGGAAATGACAGGGAAAAAGCATGATATGAGATACCTTTGCTTTTGACCCTGATGATATGAGATACGTTTGCTTTTGAAGAAGTAGTGGATGGATCAGCGCATGTATTGGTTGCGCTTGTCTCCACATGCTTCAATGTATTAATTTCCCTTGCCTGTTCTCTAGCCGGATGTGGTATCTTCTCTGGAAGCACAAGATGTTGAAGATGAGTACTCGAGAGCAAGGCTAGGTAAGCAATCAGGGAAGGGGTTCTAGGCAGTCAGTTCCAACTCGGAAAGTTGATTCCAAGCGCTGGCTGATTGCTCTCTTTCTCATTGTCCTCCAGTGAAGATGGAGGACAAAGAAAAGGATAGGGAGAAAACACGTTATGAGATACTTTTACTCTCAACTCTGATGATATGAGGTACTTTTTCTCTTGGAGGAAAGAGTATAAGATTTTGATGCGGGTGTAAACTTTTCAATCGAGAGGGGTTTCTGGTTGAGGAAATGAGCTGATCATTTTGAGTGACTTGATCGAAGAGGTGTTCTCGAAGAGGAAGACAACTGAGTATGCTGAGAGTCTTGGTTGCAGATACCTTCTTGACGAGGAAGAAGAGTCAAGCATCTTGGATGTGTGCCTTACCATGGAGGATGAAGGGCGCAAGAGCAGGTAGTGGTGCGGAGAAGGCCTTGTCTCTCACGCTTGTCGGCAAAGTGTGGTAGTTGGAATAGTGGACTTCACGCGTTTTCAACTTTGTCAGAGATCTTTGATAGAGTTGCACGTGCTATCCGAAAAGCTGAGATTGCGTCTGAAAAGTGTTGACGGACTTTATGCAGGAAAATTCGACTTTTGAAATTCAGAGAGTGGTGTCTCTTCGATTTTTGAATTAGTGGTTGTGTTACCTCTCCTTTTATAGGGGTGTCGATCACATCCAACATGCATACTTTGAAGATTACCCGCTTGTGAGAATTATCTGTGGTGTATTTCTGAGATTTTACTCCATTCAACCCTTTTTTTTTACCATTTCTGAAAATGGCTTACCCGTCTAACATTTGCCTAGATTTGAGTCTCATGAGTGATACAGGTGCACCGCGTCAGGGTAATATATGGCGTTCATCCTTCTTATCTTCTAATGGCCCTCTTACAGTTGAAGATTCTGTGATAGGGATGCGACAACGTCTACGGTAGTAGCTAAGAACCTCCTCACTCCTAGAGACAATAGGCTGTTTTCCAGACGGTCCGATGAGTTTGCTGTTCAAGAGTCCCGGGCTCTCAGTGTTCAGTGTGCGGGCTCTGTGTCCAATATGGGCCAACGCCTACTTGCTCGAACTTGCTAAGTTGAATCATTGAGGGCCGAGGTGGCAAATCTTGGACGAGAGATCAAGCGGCTCAAGCGTGAGAATAGAGGGTTGCTCAAGCTTGTAGATAATTATTCAACGAGTATGAAGAGAAAGCTTGATCAACTGCAGGAATCCGATGGTCGGATTCAAAGTGACCATCAGAGGTTTGTGGCCTTCTTCCAGAGGCACCTTTTGCCTTCAACATCTGGAGTTCGACCAAGTATTGAGGCTCTGAATAATCTATCTCCAATGCCTCCTTCTTCTAAGGTTCTACCGAGCACTGAGGCTTCACATGAGTGACATTTGTAGAGGCTCTTTTTTTCTTTTTTTCTTTTCTTTTCCGTTTTTTTTTTTTTTTTTTGGTACACACTTGTAATTTCTTAGAGATATCAATGGACATGCTTTATTTTATTCAGTATGTTGTGCTAAATACAAATAAAACGTATATCTGACTAAGATGTGTTACTTCCTTTTTTTTTTTTCTTTTTTTTTTTTTTAGATGGTGCCTAATGCACTATTTCCTTTTAGATGGTGACTAGTGCACCCATTTCCATGGTGACTGGAAGCATCATTCTGTTGCCACCTCCCATTTCCTTTTTCCTTCTTGACTTGTTAACAGTAGCATGCATTTTCTTTTTGTGTGTGTGTGTATGTTTTAATGATGAGTACGGTAGACTGACACTGCTGGGCTCCTTGGCGGGCTTCCTCGCTGCACCGCCCCGCATGCGGATTGTTTTCACTCGGTTCTCTGGAGACTATTATTTACACAGTCACTGCACTACCGTTGCATATGCGGATCCGTTTTACTTGAGAGATCATTATGCATATATAAGACTGCATAGTCACTGCACTACGTGCAGTTCAGCTTCATTTTGCGACTGTTGAGATCATTACATATGTATAGGGCTATACAGTCATTGCACTACGTGCAGCTTAGCTTCATTTACGACTTGTTGAGATCATTAATTTTATATATATATATATACACACACGCATACACATACATTCACATGCACATACATACACACATGGGGCACTGCACATGGCATTTGCATCCTGACTGCTCTGTCTGCACTGTTTCCTCGCGTTTGCTATACCGCGTTATTCTTCGCATGCGTTCTTCTTTGGAGATCATTGTTTGCACAGTTACCGCACTGTTATTTGCACAGTTGCCGCACTTCCATCGCTTCCCTGGGTTCTTCTACATATATATGTGTGTGTGTGTTTATATACAGGATTGCGCTGTCACTGTATAACCAGT
Source organism: Heteromeles arbutifolia (assembly GCA_024362995.1). Classification (NCBI taxonomy): domain Eukaryota; kingdom Viridiplantae; phylum Streptophyta; class Magnoliopsida; order Rosales; family Rosaceae; genus Heteromeles; species Heteromeles arbutifolia. Next base: position 26,419,615 of record JANCRC010000012.1, read on the forward strand.
GCACAACCACAACACTTGTTTGTTGTCTTGCATCCCGACTACTCTGTTCTGCAATCTTGCTCTGCTGCCAACTTCATGCGCTGCTTCCTCACTGCACTGCATTCTTCGTGCTGTTTGTGGGAGTTTGGTTGCAGTGGAGACGAGGCACAAATCGTCATGAGTGAGCTACTTGTGGTGGAAAGAGAGTTACTGCTGTGGTCAGGAAGAAGAGAAGGCAGTCACCTGGTAAGTTCCTTCGCGCAACCTTCTGTTTGTGAGGCTCTTTGGTTTGAAGGTGAATCTGATATATTATATGGCGCGACCTTCTCTCTGTGAGGCTCTTTCGTGTGCATATATTATATATGTGTATATATATATATATATGGAAGTTGGTTGTGATTTATACCGTGCACATATGTACATATATATGGAAATTGGTTTGTCCCATCACCAAACCGTGCACTTGTCTTATCACCATGCACATACGTATGTATGTGTGTGTGTGTCTGTGTATATATATATAACATAATATAATGTGTCTTTTTTTTTCTTTTTTTATGCACATTGTGTGTGTCCTCACTGATGGATTTCTTTGTTTGTAATATCAGGAATCTTTAATCTTGAGAAGGCAGAGCTTGACGCTAGGATCTTCATAAAGCTTTTAGAGCCATGGTAGCAGGACGCGGGTGTACTTGTGCCAGAGACTGCAACGAGGTTTGGTTGTGTAGTGCCTTTTGATCACAGTTTTTTTTCCCTCAGTGCTGCGCTGTGTGTGGAGCTGTGCAAGCGACTGCAGCGGGGCTTTGCTGTGTAATGCCTCTTGGTCACAGTTTTTTTGGTGGTGACGTCGCCGTGCAGTGCAAGAAACCGCTTGCGTAGTCACTGCGGGGTTGCGTAGTGTGATTGCGTAGCATTTTGGTTTTCTTTGCCACTGTAGCGTGCCTTGGAGAACCGTCCTACAGCTGCCCTCTTTGCCGTGCTGCTCAAGTTTTGTGGCTGATTTTTTGTTGCGGCGATGGTATTTTTCAAATGTTTTAGGAGCAACACCATCACCATTCTTGCAAAGGAAAGTGATTCGCAAGATAGTGGAACGACGTTGAAGCTTTATGCGCCACTGACTAGCCCTAAGGCGCTTGCTCTTCCCGCAAAAGACAACTCCATACATATTAAGTCGTGGTCTTCTGAAGTGTCTTGGGAAGTGGTAGACTATGTTCGACCAAATACAAAGAAGAAAGCGTGCACATCAAGGATTCTTATCTTGAACCCTTCACACCATGTTCGTGATAATCATCCGGTCTTGTTTGAGCTTCTTGGTGATTGTGTCTGTAGCGGAGCTGTGGCTTGGAGTAGCACTCTGTCGACTATTGGATAAGCCGCATTCGTTGAGTTTTATTGAGAATGGCTAGAGGATGTCTTGAGCCGCTCCAAAGATATGCTTACAAACATGGGCCTTTATCATGCTGTATTCGCCTCTTTGTTCAGTTATGATCGCTATCCTTCCGTCCTTCGTGCATTCTTTGAGCATTGGTGTTCAGCGACCAACACACTTCACATGGCTCAAGGGGAGATGTCGATTTCACTTTGGGATCTTCACAAGATAGGAGGTTTGCCGATCCAGGGAAAATTTTATGATGAGGTTGTTCCTAGCGTGCTATTTCCTCGGAGAAATTGAGACATAGCTTTCAAGTAATGTCTTCCATTTTTTTTTTTTTTTTTTGTAATAAGGCTTTGGAGCCGACTTCTTCCTTTAAAGAAATAAAGTATTCTCATTCTTGAATTTCCTCTTTATTCTTCAAAGTGTTTGTGTTTTTTTTTTCTTTTTTTATTTTTATGATGTGACTGTACTTGAAGTTTGTTTGAAAGTTTCAAGTTGCCTACATACCCTCGGTTGAGGAGCAATCAAGTCATGACGTAGTTCAAAATGGTTGATTGGTTTTTTTGTTTTGTTTTGTTTTGGATGGTTTTAATGGTGATTTTGATGATAATTTTGCCACACACAGTTTATGCTCTTACGGGCCAGGAGCGTGGAGCATTTGTTTTAGGGGTAGTAGCGCTTCAAGAATCTGCCATTGATGGGGCCGATCTTCAAGCCGTCTTCTGCCATGATTAAGTAGGCGTCGTTGGTGTAGGCCTCTTGTATTACGTATGGTCCATCCCACTTTGATGTGAACTTGCTTTTTGTCTTGTGAGTTGTGATGATAGGTCTACGCAATGCGAGGACGAGATCTCCAGTTTGGAAAGACCTTAAGCAAACCTTCCTGTTAAATGCCTTGGATAGCCGTGCTTGGTAGCATTCCAAGTGCTGCTGAGCTTCGAGCCTTCTCTCATCCAGCGCTTCCAGCTCTTGAAAGCGCAACTTTGCATTCTCTTCATCAGTTAAGCCTTTTTGTATACCATCCTTAGTGAGGGGATTTGACTTTCGAGCGGTAGAACAGCTTCCACGCCATATACGAGAGAATAAGGCGTAGCTTGGGTAGGAGTCCTATGTGTCGTCCTATATGCCCAAAGTGCTTCGCTTATTCTTTCGTGCCAGTCTCTATTTGTTCGGCCGATCACCTTCTTCAGGAGGTTGCACAACGTTTTGTTAAATGCTTCTACAAGACCGTTGGCCGGAGCATAATACATGGAAGACTTGCGCTGTTTGAACTTGTAATTCTCGTAGAGCTTGTCCACGAGTCGGTTGGAGAACTGTTTTCTATTGTCAGTGATGATGTAGCGAGGCACACCATATCGGTGGATGATATATTCCTTGATGAAACGAACGACAGTTTCCTTCTTGACTTCCCTTAGGGGTATGACTTCAGCCCACTTGGAGAAGTAATCTGTTGCAGCTAGGATGTAAGCTTCTCCTGCAAATGACTTTGGTGCAATCGGCCTTACGACGTCCAATCCTCATGCATTGAACGGCCATGAAGCAACAGTAGGGTGTAATGGCTCAGGTGGTTGATGTATGAAGTTGGCATAGCATTGGCAGGCTTGGCACCTTTTGGCGTGTTCCAGGCAATCTTTCACCATGATTGGCCAGTAGTAACCCATTTTTTTGAGCTGGAAATGTAGCTTTGGTCCAGACTGATGAGCCCCGCATATGCCTGAATGTGCTTCTTCCACAGCTTGATTGGCTTCTTCCTCACCTAGGCATCACAGAATTACTCATTCAAAAGAGCATCGGTAGAATGTTCCTATGTAGTAGAGGAAGCGAGGTGCTCGTCGACGTATTTCAGAGCGGTGTTTAGGATCATCTAGAAGTTTTCCATGCTCCAAGTAGTCAATCAGTGGCTGTCTCCACTCTTCAGCGTTGACTGGAAGTACTGAGATGGCATTTGTATCAGCCAGTGGCATTTCAGTGACGAGCGGGATCACCTATCTTTGGCAAATTGGCACGTCTGCAGCTTCGTCTGATCCTAGTGTCATGCTAGAGGCTAGGTTGGCGAGAGCGTCTGCCATTTGATTTTCTTTTCTTGGCACATGTTCTAGTGTCACGACCTCGAACTTTTATAGCAGTTGAGTTGCCTGCCAGAAGTATGGGACGAAATCATCTTTCCTCACTTCATATTCAGTTAAGAGTTGATTGATTATGAGCTTAGAGTCGCCATATACCTCAAGGGCTGTGATTTCCATGTTGATCGCCAGTTGGAGCCCAATGATCAATGCTTGGTACTCAGGGACGTTGTTGGAGCATAATTCGCTTAGTTGGAAGAAGTAAGGTAGTATTTGCCTTTGTGGCGACATGAATACTACTCATGCCCCTGCTCCGTCTGCTCGTGCGAATCCGTCGAAGAACATCGTCCATGTCGGGAAGATGTCGATGTAGAACACCTCCTCGTCAGGCAAGTCATCTGAGATTTTCCAATCGACTGGGATTGGGTGATTGGCAAGGAAGTCTGCTAGCGCTTGTCCCTTGACGGCTTTAGCTGGGACGTAGATGATCTCATACTGATTAAGAAGCAACGCCTATTTAGCGAGTCGCCCTGTCAAGACTGGTTTGGACATGACGTATTTGACCGGGTCAGCTTTAGCAACTAGGTGGATAGTGTAAGCCTACATGTAATGCCTGAGCTTCTAGATGGCGAATACCAAGGTGAGGCACATCTTTTCTATTGGGGAATAGTTTAACTTAGCGCTGGTGAAAGTTCGACTGAGGTAGTAGAGCGCTCATTCTTTTTGGGATTCATTTTCTTGCGCCAAAAATGCCCTAACTGAACTTTCCTGAGCGGCGATGTACAATATGAGCGGCTTCCCGGGCACAGGGGCCCCTAGGATAGGTGGACTTGATAAATTCTTTTTTATGCTTTCAAAAGCATTGTGGCATGCTTCGTCCTATACGAACGGAACATCATTTTTCATGAGTCGACTGAACGGTTGACAACGCCCTGCAAGGTTGGAGATGAAGCATCTAATGAAGGCTAGTCGTCCTTGTAGACTTTTCAGCTCGTGCAGGTTTCTTGGCTCAGGCATGCTTTGAATGGCCTTGATCTTTGATCGGTCTACTTCAATGCCACGGTGCTTGATAATGAAGCCGAGGAACTTTCCAAATGTGACGCCAAATGCATATTTCAACGGGTTCATCAGGAGGTTGTATTTTCGCAGCCTTTCGAACACTATTCGTAAATCTTTTAAGTGATTTGATCTTTTCTTTGTCTTGATCACCACATCGTCTACATAACATTCTACGTTTTTATGTAGCATGTCATTGAAGATTTTCTACATAGCGCGTTGATATGTAGCTCCAGCGTTCTTTAGACCAAAAGGCATCACCTTGTAGCAGTAGATACCTTCTGGAGTGCAGAAGGCTGTTAGTTCCTCGTCTTCGAGAGCCATGCGAATTTGATTGTACCCAAAAAAGCCATCCATGAATGACAGTGCCTCGTGGTCAGTGGTTGCGTCCACCATGATTTCAATGATTGGCAAGGGGAAGTCGTCTTTTGGGTAAGCATCGTTGAGGTATCGGAAGTCTACGCAAACACATATTTGTTCGGATTTCTTAAGAACAATGAAGATGTTGGAAATCCACTTGGGGTATTGCACATCTTGAATAAAGCCTGCCTCGATTAGCTTGTCAATCTCAGTCTCAATTTGTGGGATGAGCTCGGATCGATAGCGTCTTTGAGTTTGCTTTATCGGTCGCGTTCCAGGCTTGACTGCAAGATGATGCACAGCGATGATAGGGTCAAGGCCGGGCATTTCTTTGTAGGTCCAAGCAAATACGTCTTTGTACTCTAATAACAGCTAGTAATATTCCTCTATCTCGTCCGCACTTAGTAATGCACTTTCGAAGATAGGCTTTGGTTCTTCGTTTGTGCCTAAGTTAAGTTCCTTGAGATCATCAACAGTGGCTTGCCCCCCATCTTCAAGCTGTGGTGGCGCAGCAGTGACATCTTCCTCAAGGATTTCATATTCTTTGCCTTCATGGATCGTGATGTGGAAAACATCTTGGACCTTTTCTTCAGCGCTGTTTTCTCGAGCTTTGTATTGTTTTGAGTCATGAAACTTTATGCAAGCACGTAGTTGCCCTGATTTTTTTAGGGCAATATTTAAGTTATGTCCCGAGTCCATGACATCTTGAATTAAATCAGCTTCGATCATGTTGACAATCTCAGCTTCATCTAGGCTTAAAAGTGTATTAACAATGGTTTCTTGCCCCTTTTCCGACTGGTGAATTGATGGATGCAATGTAGGCTTCATGTGTAATTTCTTTGGGGTGACATGAGTCCATCATTCATCTTCACTCTTCACTTGAGTCGAAAGAGCCAAAAGTGACGTCTTCCCTAGGGATTTCATCTTCTTTGTCTTCTTGGATCATGATGGGAAAGATGTCTTGGACCTCCCCTTCAGTGCCGTCTTTTTGGGCTTATTGGCATGAAGATTGTCCAGTATGGATGATGGTGCGCCTTCTTACTTTCAGCGGTCCATTTGTGTCAACCTCCAAGATTACTTGGCACTTCATCCTTGAAGGAATTGAGCTTCGAATATCGCATTTTTCTGCTAGCCCATCGAGCGTTTCTTCCTTTGACGTTGTCTCCCTATTTCTAGAAAGCTTCTTGTTGTCTTCAAGTCTTTCCAAAGCTGATCGACGAGAAGGAGAGCTAGCCGTGTTGCTTCGCTTCGTAGGTTTTGACAACCTTTAAAAAACAGAGCTTTGGGATGTTAGCATGGTAAGCCTCTTGAAGACGGAGGTTCGATTTTGACCACCAATGCGATTAAGTGCTGACATTCTGGGTCTTGAACAATTTATCCTATCGAAGATTGACGGCCGGGGGGCGGGTTTAAGCTCCTCTTGATCTTGCTCAATGCTCACACTGATGTGTTGAGTGCTAGCATTTTTCGCTTTGCTTGAAATCTTCACGGGTGCATTGGGTGTGAAGCCAAGTCTAGCTTTGTTATTGTCAACTCCATAACCATGCTTCTTCAACTTCTTTTGAGTCTCGATGAGGTCACGTTCTTTGTTGTTGATTGTGTTTGAAGCCTTCTTTCCAGGATTCGAAGAAGAAACGAAGTCGTACCCAGCCTTCGACATGAGTTTGTAGGCATTTGGATCAAAACTTTCTTCGGTCCTCTTGGTTGGATGAAAGCTTGGTTCCACCCCCTTTGGCAGAGCTTTTATGAAGCCTTGTGGTGGTCTTGCAACCTTAGCGTTGCCTAGCTATGTCAAAGGTAAAACTGTATTCGTCTTAAGCAACTTTATATTATCCTTGCGCCGCTGTGCATCGGCTTTGCTTGCTCCAGTTTCAAACAGGGATTGACCATTCTTTCGTCTCGACATCGGGATGTATTGGAAGACGAGTGTGTTTGGTCCATTTGAGGGCGTCCTACTCCCTTTGGTTGTTGCAGGTTTAGCAAGCTCATCATCATTTTTGCTTAAAGACGGCATAGCTTCTCCTTCTTGCTTCTTGGGCATAGCTTGCCACTCCTATTTTTTAGGTGTTGCTTTGCTCGTGGATTTGATCTCTTTTGGAAGAGCTTCGGGTACCATGTCTTCATCCATGTAGAACTTAACGTTTGCGAAATGTGATTCGGCTTCGGTGAATGGCTTGGTGTCGCCATAGATCACCTTCACTCATTCTCTGTAAAACTTTAAGCATTGGTGAAGGATGGACGGTACTACTTCATTCGCGTGGATCCAAGGTCTTCCTAAGAGTAAGCTGTAGGAAGTTCTTGCATCAATCACATGGAATATCGTGCTTGACTTGAGTTCGCCAATGGTCATCTCCACTCGGATCATGCTCATCGCTCTTTGTCCTCCTTGGTTAAAACCTTGGATTAGTAGACGGCTTAAGGATAGTTTATCCACCTTGATGCCGATTGTGGTCATTGTTGACTTTGGCATGATGTTTATGGCTGATCCACCATCCACAAGCATGCAGTTGACTTTGTGCTCCCTTACGTATCTCGAGATGAAGAAATGACGATTATGAGGCTTTAATCCCAGCAATAAGTCTTCATCCGTGAAGCTGATCGTATCCTGGGCGGCACAGCATATAGCACATTCGTGTGGCTGAAGCTTCAAGCCTTCGTTCTTACTTTCTTATACCTCATGGTCGTCAGGACTTGCCAATGCCACTGCTAGTGCTCTTCGCATCTTCTTTGGCAATCGTAGCGCTTTCTCGATGCTAAAGTACGTTGGCAGACCTTTTTTGGGCGTGAGGGTCTTATCTTCTTCGATAGCGGTGGCTTTGCCTTTTGAAGGTTCTTCCATTTCCACCTCGACCATATGACATGCAGCGGTAGTGCAATGTTGGAAGAAGTCATCCGGGAAGTACTCGTGCAAGGAGACGGGAATGAGTGGCCCTTGCTCCATAGGTTCTTCAGCATATGTTGGCTTATCAGCTCTTATATTTCTTTTAGGCTTCCTATTGTTGCGGCGCGGTGCTTTCTCCTTTGCTCCCCCTTTAGCCTTGTGGCTTGCGGTCTTAGCTTCTCCATCTTTTTATAGGTCAGCAATGTCCACCATTTTTCATCATCGGTAGGTGGGTCTTGGTTGCTTGCCCCCAGTGATGGTGGTGCAGAATGTACCGTGTGGCTTGAGCTCGATTTTCCCTTGTTGAGCTACCTTCATAATGAGCTCTTTAAGGACGAAGCACTTGCCAATAGGATAACTCACGATACGATGGTACTTGCAGTACCTAGGATCGTTTATATGATTCATCTCTTCAGGACACTTGCATTCGGGTAGCTCAATGACCTTCTTTTCCAGTAAGTCATCTAACATTGCAACCATGTCAGAGTCAGGAAAAGGGTACGTCTTCTGCTCCAGTTCCAGTTCCCTCAAGGTGTTTTTATACCTGTCTTGGGTGCAAGAAGGCTCACCTCTCTTTATCTCCTTTGCTTTGTTTTTGGAGGAGATCTTGATGGGTGTGGAGGAAGTTTTGATAGGGGTAGTGTTGACGGTAAAAGCTTCATTGGCAGGCTTCTTCCCAGTCTTGTCTACATTTGGGGATAACACCTTATCCTTCTTGAAGTCGGTGATCGACTCCTTCTTCCCGTGATTAGCGATACTTAGCTCCATGTCGTGGGAACGAGTTGCCAGCTCCTCAAATGTTCTTGGTTTTATGCCTTGGAGGATATAATGTAACCCCTAGTGCAAGCCTTGAACGCATATCTCAATGGCAGAGGTTTCAGAAAATCGATCTTTGCAATCCAGACTTAAGGAACGCCATCTATTGATGTAGTCGATGACAGGTTCATCCTTCCACTATTTCGTACTAGTCAGCTCCAACATGCTTACGGTGCGGCGAGTGCTGTAGAAGCAGTTGAGGAATTCCCTTTCTAACTGATCCCAACTATTGATAGACTCAGGCTCGAGGTCGGTGTACCAGTCAAAGGCATTACCTTTCAGCGAGCGCATGAATTTCCATCGAACTGCATGAACTTTGGCGGCTGATAACCCATCGGCATCTTCAAAGCGTCAATCTTCTTGAAGTAGGGCTTTGAGTATAGTACGGAGTCATGTGAGCTTCCTTCGTATTGTGCCTTGATGGTGCTAGCGATCATCTCCTGCAGCTGCTGGATAGAGAAAGATCCCATGAGCGCCGCTGCTTGGTCTAGCTCAGGCTTCTCTTCAACTTTCTTTGCCGGAAGCTCACCTTCTTCATTAGCTTCTTTCTTTAATGGATTAACCATTGGGTCGACTTTCACGTCGGGCTTTGCATCTAGTTGGTTGACGAGTACGGCGATTTGCAAGTCTTTTTCTTCCACAGTCCGCGTGAGTTTTGCGATCGCTTCATTCATTTGAGCCAACTGCTCCTCAATTGAAGTTGCTCCAGTAGTCATGACTTGCATGGCTGTGCTATCGCTCGAGTCAGCATCGGAAAGCAAGGACTCGGAGTACTTCCTCGGGCTTTCCTCCCTTGGTGCCCTTAGCGAGGCCAAGGTGATCACGGGCTCGTGCCTTGGGTGCTCTTGTTCCTTCGGCAGAGTTGATGTAGGGGTGGAAGATATGGCAGAAAGAGCTCTTGCCTTGCTTCGAGTTATGATGCCCAAAGTGTTACCACTTGTGAGGACATTCTTGTTCTTTGATTTTGGTTGCGGGAACAGCTTGAACCTTCCTTGATGCCATTGATTTTGAGGTGTATTTGGATTTCTTGAACGGAGAAAGAGATGAGAAGTAGAGATTGTCCCACTGGGCGTGCCAAATTTGTGAACACGAAATATTTCTGCAATGAACGAAACAAGAACATGTGTACAAAATAATATCTGTATTTAATTTTGGGGTTACAATCTCTTTTACAATTCGTTCCTCTGATTCGATCTTTGTAAGATGTTGGTCTGTGGATGTTGTTGATCAGAGGGCCGTCAAGGCTTGATCTTGGATGAACGGGAAGTTTCTTCAAAGGGGGTTGGTGGCTTGATCTTGAAGGTAGATGAACGTTTCTTTAAGGGCCGTTGGGCTTGATCTTGAAGGTTGGATGGACGACAAACGATGAATGATCTTCAAGGGCTTTTGGGCTTGTTCTTAAAGAACGGATGAACGAGGAACGATGAACGAACTTCAAGGGCTTTTGGGCTTGATTCTTGAAGAACGGATGTTGTTGATCCAAATGGATGTTGGGGTTTGATCTTAGGATGAACGGGTGATGAACAATGAACACTTTCTTCAAGGGTCGTTGGGGCTTGATCTTGAAGGAGGATTTGACGAAGAACGAAGAGAGTTTTCATGATCCTTCAGGATTTGCTTGAGAGCTTTTAGAGTTTCAAAGCTTCAAGGTTTTGATGTGATGTAAATTCGTTCTTTTTTTTTTTTGTCTTTTGATGGAGAAGCCTATTTATCGGCTTTGAGAATGAATTACCACCACAAATTTTCTTGGTGAAGTAAGTGGAGGTTGTAGGTGAAATGGGTGGAGGTTGTAGGTGAAGTGAGTGTATGTTATTGGTGAAATGAGTGTAGGTTGTAGGTGAAGTGAGTGTATGATGTAGGTGAAATGAATGGAGGTTGTAATTTTAATGCATTGGTCAATATTTATTTCACAGAAATTTCGATGTCTACACTTGAAGAAAAACATACAACCGGGGTCATAGTACCTAAACCCCGATGATCAAAAGCAAATCATATACAACCACTCCAAGCAAAACTCCATCTTGAAATTTCAACCTTTAAGAAATCGTCTTCTTGCAATATTTGAAGCAAATCATCAATTATATTATCATAATCCAAGTCTTCAACCTCATCATTTTCAATGCATAAGATTGTTAATCCATTTAACCTATCTTGAGTCATAGTGGTCCGCAAGTAAGATTTTAGTAATTTCAATTTTGAAAAACTTCTTTTTGTAGATGCCATGGTCACATGTATAGTCAACAATACACGATAAGCAATAACACATTTGGACACATATAAATTTCTTTTATAAGTTTTGTTATATCCATGGCTGTCCAAGGGTTATCAGATTCAAATGCTTCTTCATCATTTGCAAAATTTGTAATTTGGGACATAAGACGACTCCATCTACATCAATGACATTGCTAACATTCTTTTAGCTCCTGATCATTCGATGAAATTAACTTTGATGCATCAAACAAGGAGCCAAAAATAGATTCAAAAGCCTTTAATTGTTCAAACCTATGTTTCAATTGAGAAAGAGCAATATCTTCCAATTTTATGTATTTGTTTGTTTGTATTTTTGAATTTTGAATCTTGAAAGATGGTTTATTTTTAATGTACTTAATTTTTATTTTTTTTAAAACTAATGTATACTAGCATAAACCCACCTGCACAACATATGACCAAACTCAAAGAACATGAGTAACTAATATACCTATAAGCGAGATATGAAACCTAACTAAAAGGTACAAACCTTGTTATATCTGTAAGCAAGAGACAATAATTTGTTATACACGTTGACTATGAAAAAGAATCTGTCATATATGTAGATAACTACAATTAACCTATGATATAGGTTGATTATAAAAATTAAAAATAAAATATGTGAAAGGTTAGAGGAGGAAGAAGAAGAAGAAATAAGAACAAGAAAAAGAAATAAGAAGAAATAAATAAAGAGATAATTAAGAATAGATTTAATGGCGTACTCAAAAAAAGAAGAAGAGATTTAATGGCTATAGTAAATTTTATCATTAAAAGATAATTATTGATAACAAAGTGGGTCAAAAAGATAAATAATAAACAAAATAATACATAACTTAATCTAAATTGCGTGTTGATTTTTTATAGAAAAAACTACACTTAGAGAATACTTTCAATACTTAATAATATATTGAGACTACACCTTTAAATATTTCAAGGAAGGACATATTTTAAATCCTCGTAAGATGACATCATGTCCTATTTTTCCATTAGAAACGGACTTATGTATTTGCCCTTCAATTTCTGTTAAACGTGATCGGCGGTGATTGACGAAATTTACTCTCATCTATTTGAATCATTCAATTTTTATTTTCATTTCTATGCTATTGTTCTTTCTCTCTCAAGTTTTCTTCGAAGGTAAGTGTATCTCTCTTCATTTTATCTGTTCCGATTTAGATTTTTTCAAGTGTTGTGTGTTTTTGAATTTATTTCGGTTTAGATTTTGAAACGAGTCTCTGATTTTTCAGTTTTTTATTGGTCGCATTGATTTTTTTGGATTGTTTTTGTTTTTTGCAGGCACGGTTTTTTAGTTTTGAAGATTTTGATTAAGTTTTTATTTGATCAAGTGTTTGGCGAAGGTGATTTTTTGTTGTGCTGCTTTTGTTTTCATTGAAGTTCCTTTTGTTTTTTACAGTGTAGTTATCATGTATATTTGTTAGAATTGGAATGGATTATGAATTAGTTTAGTATTTGACGAAGGTTATTAATATATATGCAGCATCAGCTCATAGAATCGTGCGGAATTAGTTGTCATAAGTTTTGGGGAGGGAGGTTGGGGGGAACCTTCCATAAACATTTAATAATTTTCAATGTAATACTTGTGCAGCATCAGTTCATAGAATCTTGCAGAATTAGTTGGCATAAGTTTTTTTTGGGAGGGGGACCCCCATAGATATTTAATAATTTTCAACATAATACTTGTGCATCATCAGTTTTATATAATCACAAAGAATTGCTTGGCATTGGTTTATTGAAAGAACAATGGATTAGCAACCAGTTGATGAATTATTTAATCATTTTTGGCATTTTTTGTATCATCTGTGTTACAGATATTTGTGCAGCATCAGTGTTTATACATTTTTTTTATTGTCATTTGTGCATCATCAATTTTATAGAATATTCTAATAGTTTCATCATTTTTTAGAGCTTAATTATTTATGTGCAGCATCAGTTTAACTTTATGTTTTTTTTTTTGGTATAGATCATGTCTGTTGTTAAAGTGTTGAAGTGTGTATATGAAAATTGTGCAGTAGTTGTGCCGCTTTATCCACGTACTAATTATGAGGATTTGTGTGAGCAATTAACTTTTAGGTTTTCAAGTTTGTCATCAGGAGGCTTTTTGTTGAAATACTCATTATACAGAGGCGAACCAAACTGTTTATTAGAGTGCAATGAAGATATTCAGACCCTTCTATTAGTGAATAAATTGATTTCAAATCCAGTTGTTGATGTTTATGTTCATGCTAAGGATGAGATGTTTATTGTTTCTACTAGTAGTGTGTCATCTTATTGCTTAAGTGAAGCTACTAATATTGGAGATGAGAACCAATATTTGGGTAAGTATGGCTCTTATGGACCTCACCATTATGCAACAAATGAGTGGGAGAGATATATTTCTTATGAGGGTCAAAGTTATGAAGATGGTGCAGTTGAGTTTCGTAGAAAACTTACACAATACTCTATTGAGGTTGGTTTTGTTTTCAAGTTCACTAGGAATGATTGAAAGCATGTTATTGCTGTTTGCTCAAAGAAACTGTCGGATGGGTGTTAATGGCGTGTTCATGTTGTTGTGCAACAACCTAGTGGTTTTTTTGCCATTAAGAAATTAAATAATATTCATATTTTCACTGGATGTATTCATCAAAAGAAGAATAAAAGGTTTGGCCCCTCTGTTTTGTCCTCTTTGTTGGCTGCCAAGGTTCGTTCGAATTCGTCAATTAAGGCAAATGATGTTATGAGAGAAATGAAGGAGAGTTATGGTCTTGATGTTAAATACCATGCAGCTTAGCATGGCAAAGAGATTGCATATAATGAGGTTAATAATGATGAGGCTCTCTCCTTTGGATATTTACCTTGGTACCTTGATGAGTTTGCGCGTGCCAATGATGGATCCTTTTGTGCACTAAAACTTGATAATGATAGTAATTGGTTTGAAAGGTTATTCATATCTTTTGGAGCTTGTGTTAAAGGATTCCGATGGTGTAGACCAATGTTGTTCCTTGATGGTACGTTTATGAAGGGAAGATATATCAGTACTTATCTTGGTTGTTGTGCTAAAAATGCAAATAATGGTAAATTTTTTTAATTGTTATAAATTACATATTTGTGATATCGTTTTGAATTTCAATATTTATATATTTTGGAGAATCAGGTTATTCTTTTTGTGTAGATTTGTTTATTAAAGTGTAGCATCAATTTAATAATGTGCAGCATCTGTTTATTAATGTGGAATGGATTAGAAAGCAGTAAAAGGTAGGGGTGGGCACGGGCCGGGCTGGGCCAAATTTACAAGAACCGATCTGTACCCATTGTAAATAATAAGAAGGCTGGTCGAGCCAGTTAATGGAATTTCTGAGTTAGGAACCGGACCGTACCTAGCTCATTTGAAACGGGCTGTTATGGGCCAGGTCCATGGGTCCCCTTCTCTCTTGCTCATCTCTCATAATCCCAAATCAAGGTCTCTGTCTCTCGACGACGATCGACGACGATGGCCCAAGGCTCTAATCTAACTCAGATCAATGATGGCACGAGATTTTTAAACACCACCAGATACTCTAAAGTCTAAACTCCACAACAAATTCAGAAGAAAAAAAAAAGATTAATCATCGATCAAAGATCTATCTATCTTATATAGCTGAGAACAGAAGAAAAGAAAATCAATCAAATTCAAGTTTCAAAGAATGGCCAACATAGACATAGAAGGAATACTTAAGGAGCTCCCCAACGACGGCCGCATCCCTAAGACCAAGATCCTTTGCACCCTCGGCCCCTCTTCTCGTTCGGTCCCCATGGTCGAGAAGCTTCTCTGGGCTGGCATGAACGTCGCCTGCTTCAACTTCTCTCACGGTACCCACAACTACTATAAGATCCCACATCGACCAACGGAGAGGGGGTGATGTGCCTTATATGTACATGCTCCCCTCCCTATAGCACAAGGCCTTTTGGGAACTCACTGGCTTCAGATTCCATCGGAACTCCGAAGTTAAGCGAGATTGGGCAAGAGCATTCCTAGAATGGGTGACCCACTGAGAAGTTCTCGTGTGAGTTCCCAGAAACAAAACCGTGAGGGAATGGTAAGCCCAAAGCGGACAACATCGTTCTACGGCGATGCCGAGCCCATGATGTGACAATTTGGTATCAGAGCCACTCTGCCGTTCGGTGCGGATGTGCCAGCGAAGATGCCAGGTTCCCCTTAAGTGGGGTGGATTGTAAGATCCCACATCGACCAACGAATATTGGGTGATGTGCCTTATATGTACATGCTCCCCTCCCTATAGCACGAGGCCTTTTGGGAACTTACTGGCTTCGGATTCCATTGGAACTTTGAAGCTAAACGAGTTCAGGCGAGAGCATTCCTATGATGGGTGACCCACTAGGAAATTCTCGTGTGAGTTCCCAGAAACAAAACCGTGACGGAGCCGAGCCCGGGATGTGACAACTACAACTAGGAAACCTTTGACAATCTCCGCACTACCATACACAACACTCAGATCTTCTGCGTCGTGATGCTCAATACAAAGGTCCCTATCTATCCATCTTTTTCCTCATTAATTTCTCAATTTCTCTTTACACTAGAAGACTAAGAACATAGGGACAATCAAGAAGATGGGTCGTGGTGGTGGTCGCCAGACTTGCGACGGTGGTAATGTTCTGGGTGGTGGAGAAGATGGATGACGAAGACTGAGAGTGTGGATAGAGGGAAAAAGACGCAAGAGAGAGTCGGGTTTGATAGGAATATTGGGAAAATGAGAAAATCTAGAGAGGTAATGTGCAGGTAATAAATTTTTTAAGGATCAGTTGTGTAAGAAGTATTTCAAAAATTGTGCATATGTATG
Source organism: Heteromeles arbutifolia (assembly GCA_024362995.1). NCBI lineage: Eukaryota > Viridiplantae > Streptophyta > Magnoliopsida > Rosales > Rosaceae > Heteromeles > Heteromeles arbutifolia. The sequence continues at coordinate 26,435,224 of JANCRC010000012.1, forward strand.
TAGTGTTGAAGATTTTGACAGGAATATTGAGAAAATGAGAAGTGTTGGCAGAGATATTTCCGATTCATTTTTAGATGATTTTCCAAAAGAGCATTATTATATTATACATTTTTGGGAAAATTGATGGGGCGAAATGAGTAATGCAATTGCAGAATCATTTAACGCAAGGATTTTTGAAGTGTGTCGCATGCCTATTCTTAATTTGATTGAATCAATTAAGAGGAGGTTGATGGTCATGATGTCTAACAGGATGCATGTTTCAGAAATGTGGTTTTTTTTGTTATGTTTGGAAAAAGAAGATGATCTTAGAGGTTTTGTTCAAGAAGCTAGTCATTGGATTGTTACTAGGTCATCTGATGATGTGTTTGAGGTTCGGGGGGATAGGAACTATTTTGTTGTTATGTTGGATCAACATAAGTGTTTATGTGTTCAATAGAAGCATAAAGGATTTTCTTGTGCTCATGCTTTGCAAATTATTCTGCATGATCATCGTGATATTGAGGAATTTGTAGATGACTACTGGAAAGTTTCTTCTTATAAACTAAGCTATCAGTTTCATATTGTTCCAGTTTCTGACCTGAACAAGCCCACTTTTGATCTACTAAATACTCTTGTTAAGCCCCATCTTACAAGGCTGATACTTGGCACGATGACATTGGGAGGAATGATTACTTCTGAACCAAATGCCAAAAAGAAAGGAGTTTCACCGATGACTCGTTGTTTGGTGGTGCGATATGCCCATACACATCTGAGGAGTTCGTTTGGCCACTTTCCATTCTTGTCAGAAAGGGATTTCTTGAGGCAGTCGAGAAACATCTTGTTGGATGCTTCAGCCTACCTATTGCCTTAAGGATATCTCGGCGTGGACATGTGCTGCTTAATGCCATACTTTGGGAAGAACTTTGCCAAATCTTTGCCCACGAATTACAGGTCATCGTCAGTGACGATGGACTGAGGGATGCCAAATCGGCAAATGATGTTCCTCCATATGAAGTGCTCTATGTTCGCCTGAGTCGTGGTTGTCATGAGCTCTGCTTCTACCCATTTGGTAAAGTAATCAGTTGCCACGATCATCATGCCTCTACCCTTAGTTGTGGGCGACAATTGCCCTACTAAGTCGATTGTGAATGGCCAAGAACTCGTCTGCGGGTGTAGCTCGCTGGCAGGCAATACTGGTACTGACTTGTAGCGTTGGTAACAGTCGTACTTTTGTACTAACTCCTTAACGTCTTGATGCATGGTAGGCCAGTAGTAGCCTACGTTAAGAGCATTTTGCACTAAAGATCAGCCACCGGAATGATTTCCACAAACACATTCGTGGATTGAGCTTAAAACCTTTAGGTCGTCGGAAGACGCTAGGCAGCGGAGATGTGGCCCAGTGTAAGATCTTTGGACGAGAATGTCGTTCCACATGTAGTAGCATGCTACCTTTATTTGGAGCTTTCTAGACTTCAACCTTTCCGTGGAGAGTGTGCCATTGACCAGGTAGCTTATAATAGAACTTTGCAAGTTGGGAGTTTTACTAACCTGACACTTTGGCTGCTGGTTCCACCTCAATGCTTGGCTTGTCTAGATATTCCACCGAAATAAAGCATTTGAGTTAGTGGTTGAGGGCGAAGCCCAGGCCGGCTAGCACATCCGTGTGTGCGTTGTCTGCCCGTGAGGGTGTAAGTTTGAAATGCCTCAAGCTGCTTGCGTACATTCTCTAGGTATTGTGTCATCCTTGGATGTTTTGCCGTGCACTCCCTAGTAGTCTTGCTAGTGATTAGCTGAGAATCAGAATGAATTAAGAGCTTTTTCACTGCCAAGTCTCTTGCCATTTAGAGGCCTGCTAGTAGGGCCTCGTACTTCACTTCGTTGTTGGATGCTTTGAAGCCTAGAGTGATCGCCTGCTTAAGCATCGAACCATATGGGGTAACGAGGACCATGCCTGCTCCCGAGCCTTTGTAGTTAGATGCGCCATCGACATGAAAATGCCAGAAGTCTCCATCGAGGAGAGCAGGCATGGCTAAGGTGTGATCGGCTACTTCCGGAGCATCGTTGTGCCTTTTTGTTGTGTCACCTAGGCTTGGGCCTTTCTTGTCATGCGGGGTCGGAAAACTAAATCATATTGGCCAAGTTCCAACGCCAATTTCATCACTCGTTGAGAAGCGTCTGGACCATGTAGGATTGATCGTATAGGATATTGAGTCATGACGAAAACTGTATGAGTTGAAAGTATCTGGTTTTCGTATCGAGAAGAGTTTTAGAAGTGTAGAATACCGGCAGTTGGGCCCCCAGCTCTTCTCGTATGAGGGTAGAACTCACTGCTACTTCTGAGACTGCCAAGTAGATATATAAGTCATCTGCTACTTCCGGCTTGGATAGAAAGGGATGTGATGTGAGGTACTTCTTCAGGTCTTGGAAAGCTCTTTCGCACTCATCATCCCATTTGTCTCGTTGCACCCTCTTGATGGCTTTGAAAAATGGTTTGCATCGATCGGTGGATTGCGAGAGAAAGTAGTTGAAAGCGGCTGCTCATCTGATTAAGCTTTGGATCTCCTTCAAGGTAGCTGGAGATTTCATCTCTAGGATCGCTCAGATTTGCTTGGGATGTGCTTCAATTCCTCGTTGGGTTACTAGGTACCCTAAGAATCTGCCTGAAGATACTCCAAATGTGCATTTAGCGGGATTGAGCTCCATCTTGTACTTTCTAAGGATGTTGAAAGTTTCCACCAAATTGCCGATGTGATATATGCTTGCCCTTCATCATGATGTCGTTGACATAGAACTCTATGGTTACTCCAATTTGCTTCTTGAACATCGTGTTACTAACCTTTGGTAGGTGGCTTCTGCGTTTTTGAGGCCAAGGGCATAACCTTGTAGCAGTAGGTGCCTTGCTCGATCACAAACGTGATTTTCTCTTTGTTGAGCTCGTACATGAAAATTTGGTTGTAGCCAGAGTATGCGTCTAAGAAACTAAGCAGCTAGTTCCTAGAAGTCGAATATACTAATTGATCGATTCAAGGAAAAGGATAAGGATCATTTGGGCATGCTTTGTTGAGGTCAGTGTAGTCTACGCAAACTCTCCACTTACCATTCTCTTTCTTCTTCACTAGCACGACATTGGCAAACCATGCTGAGTGCGCTACCTCTTCTATGAATTCGGCCTCCAGTAGCTTGTCAACTTCTGCTTCGATGATCGTTACCCGCTCGGGTGCGAAATGTCAAGGTCTTCCTAGAATCCCATTGTAGGGAGACGGGTCACTTACTATTGTGAACGTCTGCTTTGAGACAACTGGCGACGTTTTCATGTTAAGTGTGATATGACCAATGGCAGTCGAGGTTTGCCCGTTAAATCCGGTGAGTACCTCCACTCGGCTTATGATTGTGCTTTCCAGGCCCATCTTCTAAATTACTGAGAGCAGAAGCAGGTTGACTGCACTTCCGTTGTCCACCATCATTCTATCGACTATAGCATGGGCCAGTTGGACGGACACTGCTTGAACTTGCGAGACTAGTAGAGTCTGCTGGATCTTCTTCTTCTTGGAATTGTTGGTGGCCCCCAAGTGCTCAGATTTGGCAAAGATGCCATTAATCCGAATCGTCTTGTTGGGTGGTTCTTCGTCGGCATTCGAATTTTTTCTAGGCTACGCAGCCGGCTTGTCCAAGTATCGGTTGACTTTGCCTTCCTTCACGAGCTTCTCTAGGTAGTTCTTCCAAGTGTAGCAGTCGTTATTTGTGTGACCGAGACCTCGATGGAATGCTCAATATTTGGTGTGGTCGAACTTGGAAGTATCTCCATTTGATTGTTTCGGCAGCTTGAACCATGGTTCACTCTTGATGTCGCAAAGGATTTGGTGAATCGGGATTGAGAACTTAGAGTAGTTCTTGGATTCTTTAGTCGTGGGGCGATCCCTACGCCTGGCCTCCTGCCTGCTTTTGCTGTACTACTTCGTGTCCTCCATCTTTTGAGCCACTGCCGACTCTTTTCAAGGCTGCTTGGGCTCCTTGTCTGCTCGCTGAGCCTTATCCCAAAGTGCATACTTCTTTGCCAGAGCGAAAGAGTCCGCCAGGGTTAGATATTCTTTCATAATCAACTCTCCAAACAGTGGGTGGTCTGCTTGGAGTCCTTTTTGGAAGGCTGCACTTGCTATTGAGTCATCGTATCCGACTATCTTCACATTTTCCTCTTTGAACCTCCTCAAGTAATCGCGGAGCGACTCCTTCGGATTCTTCTTCACATTGAACAAATGATCAGATTTCTTCTTGATCGAGCGGTAGGATAAGCATTCTTTGGTGAAAACCAAGGAAAGATCATCAAAACTCCGGATGGACCGTGGCGGCAAGGTGTGGAACCAATCTTGCGCCTTGCCTTGCAAAGTGGTGGTAAATATCTTGAACATAAGAGTGTCGTTGTTCCAGTAAAGGACCATGGTGCTTTGGTAGTGCTTCAAGTGTCTCTCCGGATCTCCATCTCCTTTGAAATATGTGAAATGTGGCATGCTAAACTTGCGTGGAAGCTCTGCCTGCTCGATCTCGTCCGTGAAGGGTGACCTTCTCATATTGGTTATGTCTTGTCATAGTGCTTCATCGACGACTTCATTGCGTTGGAAATCCCTCAATTGCTCGTTCAGGAGCCTCTCTACCTCCTCCTGAATCTGCATCTGTTGGGGTAGTAGAGCTTTTGGCTGCCCTTAGTCTTGACCAGCTGGTCTGGGCTACTCTTCTACGTGCTCGGCTCATCGATGCCGCGGCAACGATGCATATGGCTCATTCCTAGCAGGTCAGGGAATCTTTCGCAAGCTACCGGTTGAACTCGAGCCGGATTGAGTGACTGTTTCTCTTCATCTGTTGTGATGGCTACTCCGATGTGAGGTGGATGATTCTTCTTACGGGCCTAGCCGCGAATGAAAACTTTGCCTGGAAGGTTGCTCATGTTGATTATCGGAGTGTGGTCCCAACCGTGAGTGTATACTCATCCGTAGGCCTAATCGAGAATACACGTCATTCTGCACGCTAAGACAAGTGTATATGCTATCTCGGGGGCCTAGTCGGGAGTGTACACTGCCGAAACGCTCGATTTATGGCTGGTCGAGTGGCTGCTTGCCAGGATGCTGCTAGAGAAGTTCATCATCTGCCCTTGTTCTACTTCGGGACACCTCGTCTGAGGCACATTGCATCTCAGTGCGCTGCAAGAGCTGATTCACTAAGGTCGTCTGATATGCAAGGGCCCACGTCAACTCTATGACTTATTGAGACAAGTGTTGTTCTCCATTTGGTTGGAAAAGCTTGGACGGAATGCATCTCTTTGAGTAGTGGAAGTGTGGTAGACTCCGGGCGCGAGATTTGAGTTGGGAAATGTCAAATCAACGAAGAAATAGGGTGTAAATGCCCCCGGTTCAATCGTCGGCCTCGAAATTTGAAGCCGGGACGAGAGTGGGCTGGGCTTCGAGTTGGGCCGCGAAGCGGGTCGGGTCGTGGGCACAGACCGGGCCACTGGAACGCGTGGGCCTTGGGCTTCCCTTGGCGCGGCTTGGGCTTTTGCAGCATCTTGGGCCTGCGGGCCTTAGGCCGTGGCTTTGGGAGCTGCAGCTGGAGCTTGGCTCTCTGAATTTGGGCTGTGGGCTAAGCTTGGGCTCATGGTGCAAGGGTAGCAGCTTAAGCTGCTTCTTGCGCCTGGGCTTGCTGCTCACCGTGGGCTAAGGACTTGCCAAAAGTTGCCAGGTGGTGGCTGTCATGGTGGTTGCCATGGTAGTGCCCTGTGGTGGTGCCACTCCACTTGTTGTCGTGTTGAGCCTTGTGGATCGATGCGGTCCTAACTCTTGAACGTTGGAATTTTCGTTCGTCGAGGTTTCCAAATCTCTTGTCATTGTACTTCTCTTTTACGTTTTATCTAAGAATTTTTATAAATAAAAATTCCAAGAGTAAGAACGTACGAAAAATCTACAAATAAACAAGAAAACGAAAAAACCTTGAATGCAAGAGTCTTCTACGAGCGTGTGACTCAAACTCTCAACGAAAACACCAATTTGTGGATGCAAATTTCTGCCTTCTTCTTCTTGGACGAAAATGCACTGCAAAACAATTAACACATTAGGTCAAGGCCAAGAGCCTCACGCGCACACGATGAATGGGGGGGCTTTGGCCGAAGAACCTCCGATGCCAAAGTTAGAATTTAAGGGAGAAAGTGTTTAAAGAAAGTTGAAGAATTTTGCAAGAGAATTGGACTTAGGTTTTTGGGAGAAATGAGGGCTATTTATAGGGGTGTGGCCGGCCCCTATTTGGAGAAAAGGGGTCCGGCCACTTATGGTGGTTTTTGGCTCTAATTGCAAGATATTATGTCAAAATAATATCTTGCAATTAATTAGAAAATTAACCAATTAATTTTGGTAATTAATCCTAATTTGAAAAGAATAAATAAGGATTACCTTGTAGGGAGGATTTGATGAGGATTGATGAAATAGGTTTTGAATAAATACCTATTTTGATCACTTTTAACCTTGATTGAGCCGTCTTTGTCTACTTCTTGTGCGTGAGAGTTCTAGTGTGCCTCGAGGGTAATTTTTGTCTTTTTACCTAATAATCCACGTGTCGCCTCCATATTTTTCTTGATTATTTTTGGCTCCACACTAAGGTCTTGTTTAGCTCAGAAATTTCTTCTTGTTGCTTCTTCACCAATTCTTCTAGAGAAATCTTCTCAGTTTTTAGAACTTGAAATTTCTCTTTTATTTTTTCAATTTTTTCCTTGTTTATTACATTTAGTTCACACTGCTTCTTTTAGGACTTTTCTTGCTGTCATTCAAGGTCATTATTCTCCTTCAGCAGTCCCTCGCTCTTTTCTTGCAATTCATTTTTTTCTTTCTCCCATTTTTTCTTTTGTTGCCCAACGCAGTGTTTTTCTTCTCTAGTTCACTAGTATGTTTTTCCAATTCTTTCATCTATTTTTCCAACTTCTTGTTTTATTTTTGCAAGTCCTTATTATCCTTTTACAAAGCATCATTCTCTTCAACAATTTTCTCAGTTACAGAATTCTTGAAGTGGCATGTGTTGATAGCATTATTCAACATCTAAAGCCGAAGTTTCGCCCTCCTTTTCCAATACTCTGCATGATTTGTTTGGCTTTGAGAGGGTTCTTTTTGTGTTAATTCATCTTCTGAATTTTCACATTTTCATTTTTCTTCACCCGTAAATGGAGCAAGAAGCCATTCATAGAATGTTTGTTGGTTTCTTGTCTTGATTGCTGACTATTCGAGGTGAACTGGCAGTTGAGGAACAGATGTTGCATTTCCTTGTTGTTCCTTAGCTTGAACTGGCAGTGGAGGGACCAATTCTGCATTTTCTTCTTGTCCAAGTGGGTGAACTGGGATTTGAGGAACTGGGGTGCTTGGAGCCACTTTTTTCACTGCCTTTTCTTGCAATACAGGAACTGATTCTTGGATTGAAGTACTTTGAGGCTCTTTTTGCACTACCACTTCTTGCACTAAAGGAATTGATTCTTCAATTGATGTACTTGGAGCTTTTTTTTTGTACTGCCTCTTCTATATGGAAACTAATCACATTTCTAATCACCCTATCAATTTCAATCGCGTCCATATCTGTGAAATCCGCATTTCTTTCTTCATTTTCAATAGTTAGATAGGCAGAATCATGTGCAACATTTTGATCATCTTGAACTTGCTCATTTGGAATTTTGGTACCAAAGATACTCTAACCACAACCAGTGTGTCAAAGTGATCTTCATTTTCATTTTGTTTTCCACCCTCTTCCTCCTGATAGTATTCAAAATCAAGAATTAGTATGGATTATTACTTATACAAAGATTTAGTATGCATCATCAGTTATGGATTATAATGACAAAGGTTCAGTTTTATAGCAAAATAATTATGCAACATCAGTTATGGTTTATAATCACAAAGCTTCAGTTTATAGCAGAATAATCATGCAACATCAATTGTAGGAGAATCAAGAATATGAATCAAATTTGATTATTCATTATTTTAGTTATACAAGAATTAGTATGCAGCATTGCTTTTATATTTTTTAGTGTGCATCATTACTTATATAAGTTTTTAGCATGCATTATTACTTATACAAGAATTAGTATCCAGCATCAGTGATAAAAAATTAGTATAAAGCATTAGTTATACCAGAATTAGTATGCATCATTAGTTATACCAGAAATAGTATGCAGCACCAGTTATACCATTCAGTTGGTGGCATTTTAATATTTTTTTATGGCAAACTCATAATTTTATATAAAATACAAACACAAAAATTAAGCAAAATTAGATTGTTTTTTTATTTACCATTTTGTCTGACAGGTCATCGTCTTGATTTTTAAGCTTATCTTGGCTTTGTGTTTTTATCTTCCATGCAGCTAGTGTCCTTTGTACATTTTCATCATCTACTTGATCATCGCATTTTTCTGGCATATCTAAAAATGTTATTTCATCATCATCATCTTCTTGTTGTTGAACGTCATCCATCTCATCATCGGCATCACTTTTTGCCATTCCGTCTGATATTGTTATCAGAGCCAATCCCTGGCTGGAAGTGTGTCAACGAGGATGTCGGGCCCCTAAGGGGGGTGGATTGTTAGATCCCACATCGCCCAGGGGAGTGGATCCTCTATGCCTTATATATACATTCCCACCTCCAATTAGCATGAGGCATTTTGGGAGCTCACTGGCTTCGGAGTTCATCGGAACTTCGAAGTTAAGCGAGTTCGGGCGAAAGCAATCCCATGATAGGTGACCTATTGGGAAGTTCTTGTGTGAGTTCCCAGAAACAAAACCGTGAGGGTGTGGTTAGGGCCCAAAGCGGACAATATCGTGCTACGACGGAGGCGTGCCCGGGAAGTGGTCGAGCCCTGGTCGGGATGTGACATTGTTCTTTCATCATCTTTTTTTTTTTTAGTAGCTTGATCATCTTGTGGAGGTTGTGCAAACCCCCTACATTTTGATCTTCTTCAGGTTCATGTTCAAGTACCAATTTTTTTGCTAGTTTATCTTTCTTGGCTTTTGCATCCTTCTTGGCTACTTGCTTAGGTCCTACTACGGTTTCATCTTCTTCATGATCTTCATGTTCAAGCACCAATTTTTTTGTTGCTTTAGCTTTCTTGGCTTTTGGTTCCTTTTTAGCTACTTGCTTTTCCATTTTCCTCTTTTTTGATGCAGGTGGAAGATCGACAAAGTCGTCATCATCATTTTCTGAGCGTTGTTCAACTGACTCCTCAATTGATTTTGTTTGTAAACATCACACAACATGCACATGTAGAATCACACATGCAAAATATTTTTTTCACACAAAGTACATGTAGAATCATGTTTTACATAAAAGTATATGCAGTATTAGCTTTACCTCCAAATTTTCATTTGCTTCTTTATAGATTTTTTCATGCAAAACTGCCAATTCCCACTTCACTGCTGTTGGCAAGCATTTCTCCTCTCTTTCTATTGGTTTGATGATTGGGGTGTGATCACAAAGTCAATACTGTAGACAAAATAAAAGTTAGAGATTTGTATATTTTTGTAAAATAAGACAAAAACTGATTTTTTATTTTTTATTTTTTATTATTAGTTTTTGTTTGCTTACCAGTAAAAGTACAACAGCGCCATTGACGATTGGTTGTTTGTCTCTTTTCCTTTTATGTGCTCTATCAATTGATTTCATCAAGTATCTTGTTGTTTTCTTAGCCCAGTTATACTGATTTATGTTATTGATAGAGTTACAATTCTTGGCCAAACTCCAAGGGAGTTTCCCTGCTAAGCTCCCAAGCAGATTTGTGTTGAGCAAATATAGAATTATAAGGCAGGTTGCATCTTGATTCCCTTCTGCTGTCCCAATATCAAATGCAACTTGAATTGCTTGTGCAATTTTTCTTCTACCGATTCTTAACATTTCTAAGAAGTATTTATCAACAAATCTGTTTTCTTTCGGCTTTGGGATTCTTAAGTCTCTTGTTGACTGAAGGGCTTATTTGCCTCGGTTTGGGATCCCAAATATGCGTTGGACATCATCAACCTTTACTTGGCTATATCCTTTTTTGAATTTGAACATTCATTTTTCAATGTCATACCAGTTCATTATATGTATGACATCCCAGTTTGATTTTTTTCATTTGTAATTCACCTTTTACGTAAGCTTTCACAAGTCTGCCAAAATGGGACTTATATATGAATGCCAATACTTCTGGTTTTTCATCAAATTTTCGCTTGAGCTCTTGTATTAGTTCTTTAAAGGCCATGAGATTCAGTCTTATTTGAGCATAGTTATCATCTGTCGCCCGATGCATTACGACATGATGTTTTTGAGCTGATTTCTTTTTGGTTGCTAAATGTTTTTCTTTTGGCGGCATCTTCGTAAAAAAAAAATGAAACGATAATGAGTATAATTTTTAATCAAATAATATGAAGTCATATAAATAACAAACTAGATGCAAAGGGCATACGCTTAGTACACAAGCTAGATGCAACATCACAAAGCTCACAAGCTAGATGCAGCATCACTTAGCGCACAAGCTATATGCAGCATCACTTAGCACACAAGTAGATGCAGCATCAATTAACAAACAAGGTACATGCATAATTGGTTGTTAACGCACAATGTAGATGCATAATTATTTTTAACACAAGCTAGATGCAGATTCCTTTTTTCTTTTTCCACAACATATTTATGTGCAAAACCAATTTACAAACAGAAAGTAGAACCATAATTAATTTACAAAGTGTAGCATCAAGCTAGACGGTTAATATTTTTACTCACAAAATTAGACACATATTCATTTTTTTCCAGATGTTTTTGAAGAATTAGTATACATATAAACTAAAAAAGCGAAACCGAAACACCTAAAACATTGAAATTATAGATATGTCCAAAAGACAAATGGATCCAACGGGTTGGGTGCAGTGGATCGGTGGGTTCCACTTGAAAATGGACTTTCGGATAAACATGTGAAGATATCGATACGCACATCATTAGATTCATAACACTCCCGAGTGGGGCAGGCGCTGGCAGTTCTCAAGTCAGCAACACTTCCTTCGCAATTCGGCTAAACACAGAAGCAGAAAATGTTGCAGCTTTCAATTCCGAAAGGTACGCAAACGAATTCAATCCAATAAGATTTTAATTTTGATCGATCGATCCGAAACATTTTCTGAATTTAATTGTTGTTTGCAGCGAGAAATTTGGAGGGTCTTCGGAGGGCTTCCATCTTTGCTTTCCGAAGCTCTCACTTCTCCACAGCCGCCGATCCGTTTTCCAAGCAGCCTAATCCTCCGGTAATCAATCTTACCTACCCTGCCTTATCTCCCGTTTGTTTCCTCGGAAAATTTGGCGCTTTCTTTCCCGGGAAAAATGATGTTCCCCGTCTATGTATTTATTTGTGGTTGCTCAGTACACTTGGTTCCTATAATCTGTTTAGCTGCTCAGAAAATGTTTTAACAAAAACAAATATGAAGAGAAATGAAATGGAATATGCTATTTGGGGGTGTGAGAGTGGTGCTGATTGTTCAGATGAATATCTACTCCATATTAACCTTGCTGATTCAAATATTTACCCATTTTCAAATGGAGTGGAGTTAAGATTTTATAATCGATCCGAGACAGAGATCTTCATTTTGTCTGACATTTAATCTCATTTTAATCCGTTTTGTTGTATCAGAGCGTTCCCAATCTAATTGGTGGTGCTTTTGTCAAATCACAATCATTTGCGTCCATCGACGTTATAAACCCTGTAAGTGCATGACTTGTATCTAGCATTTTCTTGTTTTTCTATTACTTGGTAACTCATGGTGGTTGTCTTTTATTCATATTATTTTGTAGGCAACTCAAGAAATTGTTTCACAAGTTCCTTTAACCACCAATGAAGAGTTTAAAGCTGCAGTGTCTGCGGCAAAGAAGGCTTTCCAATCATGGCGTAATACACCTGTTACGGCCCGTCAACGTGTCATGTTCAAGCTCCAAGAGCTTATACGGAGAGACATTGTAAGTGTGCTGGGTTTGGAGTCCTCCTCCTCTTTACTTAGTAAAAGTACAGTTGATTGAGCTATGAAAATTTCTTTATTCCTGCTTCAGGATAAGCTTGCTTTGAATATTACTACCGAACAGGGGAAGACATTGAAGGATGCACATGGAGATGTGTTCCGTGGGCTAGGTTAGTGTCTGTATTTTGTCATCGAACTGTTTCTGCGAATGTCGGATTTCAGTGGGTGACAATGAAGCTCTGAGAATTTATTTTTTCTTATTCAGAGGTGGTGGAGCATGCTTGTGGTACAGCAACTCTCCAAATGGGGGAGTATGTTTCTAACGTATCAAATGGAATTGACACATACAGTGTTAGAGAGCCACTTGGTGTCTGTGCCGGTATTTGTCCCTTCAACTTTCCCGCAATGATTCCCTTATGGGTAAGTGAGTGAACCTTCTATGCTTTCCCTGTTATATGATTGAAATGCCCACTACTTTTTTCTATTCTTTTTCATATGAATGATTTACCTTCAGGGTTGATGTATCAAAGATATTATTCCTTTTCCCTTCGATTTGTTAGGTTTGTTGTTCAAAACCTTATTGGGCATTGTATGCATTCAGTCATCTAAGTTCTTAGGCTTGCCATTACTGTCAAAACACATCTGATATGCATCCTTTTATCTTGTTCTTGAGAGTGTCTTCTCGCAAGTAAACAAACACTAGGTCATTTTAGCAAATCTTTTTTATGCTCTAGTCCTTTTATGCTGCCGCAGATGTTCCCAGTTGCAGTTACCTGTGGGAATACCTTTATCTTAAAGCCATCAGAAAAAGATCCAGGTGATTACCATTTACTTTGACCTCGTATATCTAGTCGTGGAACATTAGCCCCCTCAAGCTTTTGTTTTATAAAATTATAGGAGTAAGAACATTAGAAAAAGTTAATTTGCGGCCTAATGTTTGTGTAATTTTTTATCAACAATCTTTCCTTCCTTTCCCTTCGTCTATTCTCGTCTCGAGGTCTTGACGATACCCTTCTGGAGAACTACCTAAGCCCATTCACAGCAGGGGCAATTATCCGAATGAGGAGTATTTTTGTAGTAACACGTTTGCTTATATATCATAATAAGTTTTGCCACGAAAGGTATTCTTTTGATTTCAACTTGTTGAATTTATTCATGAAACAAGATTTTTGATCGCTTGGAAACTTGGAAGAATGATATTCCTAAGGGCCCGTCTGATAACCCTTTTTTAGTTTAGTTTTCATTATTTTGTTAGTAAAGGCTAGAGGGAGAAATGAGGGACAGGATGGTGGGAGAGACGTATAAGGAAACACGCACAAAATGAAAACTAAACCAAAAACCAGAAACTGTTTAAAGTGGTTTCACTTAAAAGAATTTTGTTTTCATTCATTCTTCTTTGTTTCTTGCCCTCTCTCCCACCACCCTTCTTCATCCTTCCTTTTCCCCATATACTTTAACCCTATATCAAGCACAAAAAGTGAACTAAAACTAAAAACAAAATGGTTACCACACGAACCTAAATGATTAATTTTTGCGATGCTTTTTGATTAACATATTAGTTACTTGCTCGAATCTATCAAATGTAAGGATTTAATGAAATCACTGGTCATATCCTTGGATACCATCTTGATTGTCTAACATGCTATTATTTTCCCTAATGACCTACATACATTGGCTGGGTCTGTACATGCCGGCAAGGATACAATTTAATCTTGAGTTGTTATATTTTAATATGTGCAGGGGCTTCTGTAATTCTGGCAGAATTAGCAATGGAGGCTGGTTTGCCTGATGGTGTCTTAAATATTGTTCATGGAACCAATGTATGACTCAGACTACTTTTACTAGCACTACTGTTATTGTCTTAAGTTCTGCCTAAGTAGATGGCCAGATACTTGCTAGGATTCACGTAGGATCTTTAATTGATATTCACTCAGAAGATGTGGAAAAAATTTTATCAATGCATTTTAGATATATTTTCCATCTCATGGGTCATTGGTAAGAATCAAAATAAAGAGATCCATAAAAAGAAAACATCTGTTTTCAATGCTTGGAGCTGTAGATTTATTTATTTAATTATTGTGTAAATCATTTGAAGGCCCCAGACATTAAATGTGACGCATTTTATGTGCGAATTCCTTCATTATGAAGAAAAGCTTCCCTGTGGTTTGCATTGATAATTGATTGCTGCTGACCTTAGAAATATAAATGTAGTTCAGTAATGAGCTTCAGGTTAGGGATCCCTCGGACAAACTTATTTTTTGGGACACACTTGTAGGGCCTACTCACATTGGTTTCAACAATCCTAACAGTCTAGTTTTTAGGCCTCCTTCAAAGATCATCCTTGCAATTAACCACTCAAGTAAATGGTTGTCAATTTAGTGTTTTAATGATTTCCAAAGTCTCACTGATTTTGTGCATCAACACTAGAAATAGTTTTTAGGTCTTTCTTTGGTACAATTGGATGTCTTAATGATTTCCAATAGGTTTATTCTTTTGCAAGGATGATCTTTAAACCATGAATTTATGAATAGGCGGTTAGGATCATTGAATTTTATTTGGAACGTGTCCCACAGGGTGTCCCTCTAGTAAAGGTTGTTTGAGGGATCCTTCAATAGAAGGGGACTTTGTAGTTTGGTTGCATCTAAGTGTGAGAAAGAGAAGCTAAGAGTTTTGCACCTATACATCTCAACAATGCTATATTCCATGTGTTGTACAGTTGTGTTTATGACTGCTTGAAATACAATTTTTTTAATTGGACGAAGTGATATTAGAAGTATGCTACCTTTAGGGGAATTGATTTTCCTAAATGTACGTTACTTTGTGGCAGGATATTGTTAATGCAATTTGTGATGATGATGATATCAGAGCTGTATCATTTGTGGGTTCTAATACTGTAAGTTTACTCATAATGATCACAACCACCTTCCAATTTCTTTTACTTTTATAGTTTTCAGATTGTAGCTTGCAGTCTTGACAACCCTAGTAGCCTTGTAGTTTTAACATTATGGATTGCTTTGCAGTTTGAGTTTATATTTAATCTTATAAACAAAAGAAAATACCTGAACATTAATTTTTTGTCAGATTATGTAGTTAATTATTGTTGTTTTCATGTATGTGTTCGCCTGCATATCACGTCACCGAGAATAAATATAATATTATAGTTTGTTCGTAGAAGTGAATTTTTTAATCAGGTGGTTAGAGTTTTGAAGTACGAAGTTTTTTATTTTGAGTTTCTCTATGCATCTGGACGTTTTGTGGTTAGACAAGTTTGAACTATTTCTTGTAGGGATAAGTTTGTTTGTTTCTGTTCAGACACCATTAGTTGGTTCCAAAATTTTGCAACTTAAAATTTTCCGGGTTTAAATATTTATGCTTTTACCTTGGTTGTGAACTGTTGTTCAAATTTATAAGTTTGCATGTCTGTTTAGCAGTATAGTTGCCAATGTAGCCATTTAAGAGGACCGATGTAGTTCTGGTACAAAGGAACATGCTCTTACCAAATTCTCCCTTTGAATAACAAAAAATTACATTTCTACCTTTTGCAATTTTTTCGTTCATGTCGTATCAGTTGACCCTAGCTGTATCCTTACACAATGTTCCTATGTTTACTTCAAAAGGCTGGCATGCACATATATTCAAGAGCTGCAGCTAAAGGGAAACGTGTTCAAGTAAGTCCGCTTCATAAATAACAGTTGTGCTTTTGAGCCAAATGGTAGCTTTCATACCCTTGAAACAGTTGAGGGTGAAATTTATTGTTTCCTGATTTGACTATTTCTCCAGTCCAATATGGGGGCAAAGAACCATGCCATTATCATGCCTGATGCTAGCGCTGAAGCTACTTTGAATGCTTTAGTTGCTGCCGGCTTTGGTGCTGCAGGACAAAGATGCATGGCACTTAGCACAGTTGTCTTTGTTGGAGATTCAAAGTCATGGTATTATTATTACTATTATTTTCAAATTTCGTAAGGTTTAGCCTTCTAGTTCACCATTAGTGTATCCTTTTTTGATTGAAGGCTGAAAGCTTGAAACTTACCTTCAGTGTTACCAAAGGAAGGTTGACCTTCAGTGGCTTGACCTTTTGAATCCATCTCGACTTACTGCTATCACAATGTTCTATTAAATCCATCTCCACTTACCGCTAAGACAATGTTCTATTTGCTAGAAGGCTTCTCCAATATGTTCCCTGGGGCTTGAGAAGGATGAAAACCAATGCACACGCTTAATTCTGCTTCCTAGAAGACTCCTCTGGAAAAAAAAAAAACCGTGAAAAGATTTTAGTAAAACTTGATTTCTTTTCTGTGTCCATTTTGTTAGTGTACACATCACCTAAAACCTTGTCACATTTCTCTCTTGGTATCCCAGATGTCTTGTTATTTCCATGTAACCTAGGTTTTAATTTGATTACTAATTTTAGCTATTTAACTTTTTCAGGGAGAACAAACTTGTGGAGGCTGCCAAAGGTCTGAAAGTAAGTGCTGGAACAGAACCTGATGCTGACCTTGGTCCAGTAATTAGCAGACAGGTAAGCAAATTAAAGGGTTTTTTTCTCGTACGACCACCAATCAGGTTACCAAATAGTGATGTTATTGAAGCCTAATTTTTATATATTATCCATCATATACTTGAATGAGTAGTAACCAAGTAGCATATTTGTTGTTAAAGTGGCAACTCCTTGACAGCTAACATCCGCTTTGCTCTTGACTGACTGATAACAATTGTTTACGGGGTTCATTCACAGTCAAAGGAACGGATATGCAAATTAATCCAATCTGGTGTTGAAAGTGGTGCCCAGCTATTGCTTGATGGCAGAAGTATAGCGGTACCATCTTTGTATTTTTTGATGCTTTCTGACTTAATGCTTACTTGCTGCATAAGATGCTTCTGACATTTTATTGCAACTGTCGGCATGTGTTCTGTTAGATAACAAGTATGCTTAAATGACTCGATTTTTTTCAAAGATAATCACTGGTTAGTTATCTACTCATTTATGGGTGACAAAACAGGTCCCAGGATATGAGCATGGCAATTTCATTGGTCCTACAATCATATCAAATGTTACAGCTGACATGGAGTGTTACAAGGTATTGTCTGTAGCTATGACATCCACATAATTTGGAGAACCTAATGGTTTCAGATTTGGTCCCTGTCCCTTATTTTGGGTGCTTTTTATTGGCACTCCAAAAAACTCATTGTACACTCCTCATAAGTGTATTTTTCTTTCTAAACATAGAAACTTTGGAATGCACAATGATGTTTTGGAGTGCCAACAACAGCACCTTTTTTTTCACTTTATGTTTTTATGAAAACAATGGTGGTCATTGGCTACACAATAGATTGAAGGTACCAATATCTTAGGTACGTATTTGGTTGGATACCAAATAGATTGACTCAAATTCGACAGCACCTTTTATTTATTGACTCAAATTCGATGGAGTTTCTAAAGGAAAAAAGTCACTTAATTTTTATGCTGGGATGGACTTGATTGTTTTTCGACCTTGTTTTGTGCAGGAAGAGATTTTTGGTCCTGTTCTTCTTTGCATGGAGGTATGTTTATTGATTCCATTCGTGTTTCTCTGCAATTCATCTTTCTCATTGCCTGGTATGGGTGTTAACAAATTTGATTTCTTCTTAATGTCAGGCGGACAGCTTAGACGAGGCAATAAGCATTGTTAACAGAAACAAGTACTCATTGCTTTTCTTATTGCCTTAATTAGCTTTAGTGGAGAAGAAAAATATGTTGTTCACGTGAGTGAATTATTTTGAGCAGATATGGCAATGGAGCTTCTATATTTACCACGTCCGGGGTAGCCGCAAGGAAATTTCAGACTGAGATTGAGGCTGGACAGGTAAATCAAGTTCTTAAGCATCTGATGCAGCTGAGTTTGCAAGAAAAATAATATGAAGTATGGAGATTAGTTGACGGTAGTATATAACAGCGGATTTGTTAGTTTGGTTCTGGTTGGCAATGTTTTACCATTTTAACTTCGAGCTATATTCAGTTAAACTGTGATGGCTACAGAGATACGTTTAATATCACTTTCTAACTTGTTTTATCCGCTTTGTATCAATATCTAACTTTGCGCATGAAATAGGTTGGAATCAATGTTCCTATTCCGGTTCCACTGCCCTTTTTCTCTTTTACTGGCAACAAGGCATCTTTTGCTGGCGATTTGAATTTCTACGGTAAAATATTTATCACCTCTTACGCGAACTTGTTATGATAATAGCAATCTTCTCTCTTGTTTCAATAGTTAATTGTTCAAAAGCTGGTTGTATACGATAAATTACCTGGATTTGGTAAATTGTAAGAGTTTGTTTGTTCTGAATTACAGGCAAAGCTGGTGTTAACTTTTTCACACAGATCAAAACAGTTACTCAGCAATGGAAGAATCTACCAGACAGCGGTGCGGTTAATCTCGCAATGCCAACTTCTCAAAAGGCATAGTTTCCTTCATTACAAATGCCCCTTTCTGGAACTCGTCTGAACATTACAATAAAATCAATGACAAGTTCGTCAATATATTTGCTTTCAAAGGTTGTAGTGCAGCTTACATCACAAGATTTGCACCATATTCTGGTGCTTCGTACCGTTGGGGTGAGATCCCTTGATAATCTCACTATGGCAGTGCACGTTACAAAGATTGCAAGATAAAGTTTACTTCTTCGTCATTGGAACTTCATCTTGGTTCTTTTGTTCGGTTTTCACGTTTTCCTTAAAACTTGTGACACGGTCCTTTTCATTCCATTGTTGGATGCACTTGATGCACAAAATCAGTGAGACTCTAGAACAACGTTGAATGTCAATTTTGTGACCTTCGCTCGGTTGCTCCGGTCACTTAGTGAAGATAATATATAAAGAGATGGAGGTAGGAAAGCAAACACAAGATGTACGTGCTTCACCCTAAGTTTGGTTACGTCCACAGGGTTGAGGAACCAGGTGCTAACAGTAACTACAAGTCTAGAAGACGATCATTCCACGAAAATGTGACATAACGTATTATAGCATTGTCATTGGAAATAATTAATCCCGAAATAATAATGCATTTATTCGCTCGTCCATTGTTGGGCAGTATGCACTCTCCAGTCCAATGTTGAACATGTTCGTCACTAGTGTCGGTTTTGTACGACTAAATAATCGTCTGAATTTGATTAAGCACCAGCAAGAATCTTCTAAAAAGATTTTCATTTTAGCCGTTAAATTAAATAAATAAATAAAAGTGAATTGCAAAATAAAATCAGGATAAACTTAAAACTAGCACGAGAGAGTCAAGACCACTAATCTAATTCGGGTTAACTGGAGCTCGACCCGGGCCCACCAGACCCGTGTCCGCTGTCAGTAACAGTAACGCAGCACGCACACCGTTACTCACATTGCGTTTGCTTTGCTTCGAGAATATGAATGCTCTTCGCGGTGGCTGCTATGGCGGCCTCTGGGGTTGGAACTCCCCATCACCCAGAAAATCCAAGCAGCCAAGAAAACGCCCATTCAATTCCAAATCCCAGTCCTCCTCCAATTCCAATTCTGTGGACGCAACCGGAAGAGCCCATCACTGGTTCCCCTTAAAGCAAGCCGCCACGGCTGGCTCACTGGCTCTGACGGGAGATACAATTGCTCAGCTCATACAGCGCTGGAGAAAAGCAGAGGCGGAAAACCAACAGGTTTGTCTAATTTAACGTCTCTTTCTTGGCTTTATTTAGCTGCTTGGTTCCTTAGAAAATGTAGGATAAAGATAAATCTTGGAATTTTATGATGTGTTTGGTTGCTGAGAAAATGTGGGGTAAGGAAACTCTTGGATCTCGTTGTGTTAAACTGACTAGAAAGAACAAGTGCCTAATATGGTTGGATGGCCCTGTTAGACTACAATTTCCCAGCTTATAGGTTGTTACCCGCTAAGCTATTGCTTAGCCGAAGATTGTGGATTCAAGTTTGTAGCAGGTGAAATGATGGATCAACACTTTGGGCTGTGGATCTTGAATTTCTTTTAGATTTTTGGCTCCGCTAGCGAACACAATTCTAGGTTCGAAACATATTACCATAATCCTTTTTGCGGTGACAAATCTTGTATGGGTTCTTAAGAAAAGGAAGCTGTCCATTTTTCGGGAGAACTCTTGCATGGAAATGAAAAAGAATCAAGTCTCTTTTGGAAATGGTATGATCTTTGGTGCAAGGAGTTGACCTGTATCCTCTTGACTGGGTTCTGTCTTCGAAGGATACCCCTCATCGATGAATAAGTGGAAAAGTTATCTTGTCAGTTTACGGCAATGTCATTCTTATGTGTGGTCTCAATCAGGAAAGATTTATGTAAACCAATTATCCAAGCATTCACTTAATTTTTTTTGGGTTATTTTTCAAGTATGTGACCAAACATCTCTGCGGTGCGGAGTCAAATGCTAGAAAATTCATTTATAATGGATAATGCTACGAAGATCATGGTGTGCCTCCTAGTTGATTTGTGTGGTCCATCCGCCAAGCTTGATGACTCTTTGTAGCTCCGTCAATTGGTCTCGTCTTGTCTAATCTTTATAGTTTATGTCTTGTAAGGATGCTTTGATACATTAGTATTTGTGTTCCTTTGAGTTGAGTGACCAAAGTCTATTTGTTAGGATGTAAAACGTGCTCTCCTCTCAGACCATGATTGGCTTCGTGCACTGCGGATGACTTCCTATGGGTTTCTTTTGTACGGCCCCAGTTCTTATGCCTGGTACCAGTATCTTGATCATTCTTTGCCTGCAAAAACTGTGGAGAACCTACTGCTGAAGGTTCGACCTCTTTTACATCAATCTTGAGGTATTATGACTGTAAGGAACTCTGAAAAACCCTGAGGAAACAAAAAACGAAAGTAAGCCTAGTTTGGAAGGTATCTCATAGCTTTTTTTCTACTTACAGGTTTTGTTAAATCAAATTGTGCTTGGTCCATGTGTGATTGCTGTTGTTTTTGCATGGAACAATTTATGGCAAGGGAAAGTGTCACAGCTTCCAGGGAAGTACCAAAGAGATGCTCTTCCCACTTTACTTTATGGTAAACTTCTTTTGATTGTTATTTGCATTCACTTTGCAGCTCAGATTTCATAAACTCATATTTTCAATTTTCATTATATTAATTTGTGCAGGGTTTAGGTTCTGGATACCTGTCACTTTATTGAATTTCTGGTACACAATTTTCTATTCTGCGATTTATTTCCTCTTTTTTTCCGTCTCCTTTGGTACGGGAAATTTGGCCGTGCCTCCATTAGTGCCATCATAGACAGTGTTGGAAATCGTTTATAAACTACTTATTTTCTACAAAGATAATGAAAGATTTTTTGCAGTGGGTGATGGAAAAATTCTTTTCCTATAACATCATACTCTGGCATATAATTCACTTTTAAATACCAAATTGAGTGGTAGCTTTGTGTAAAAATTTGACCGGAATAGCTTTCTATACAGGGTGGTTCCTCTTCAAGCTCGTGTAGCTTTCATGTCTGTGGGTTCAATTTTTTGGAACTTCTGCTTGTCTTCAACTATGGGCAAGTAACATCTATGCATTTTATCAACAGTTGTTGTCAGCAAGCAGAACTTTGGTCACGAGGTATCTTCTACATCTCCAATTGCTTACCTTGCTTTGATCTTCATAGTTCTTCCTGTTTTATGCTATTTCTTTACTCGTTGCAGGTTGGTTTGGGAGTCTGACATCCGGTAGACCACAGGTTTAGAAGAAAATGACGACCTGAAGCAACTTTTTAGTTAAAAAATGAAATTCAATCCCTTCGAATTCGAGGATTGTTATAACAATGTGGACCTTATGTTCTTTTTCTGCTAGCCATAACGAAGAAGGGAAAACCGATATGTTTGTTAACATACCTGATCATTACCTTCATCTTACACGTAATTTTTCATATGCATGACTCATACTGAATCATACAGCATCCTCCGTGAAAGAAAGGTAAGAATGTTAAGAATTGAGAAGCTGAGACTCAGAGGAATAAACCTTAAGAACTGGCGAGTGCACTACAATGGACAAAATCCAAGGCGCACGGGCATATGTAAACTGTTGATTGACTCATAAGAATGAGTGATTGATTGTTCAGTTGTGTGAATGTGTGTGGCCAATGCTGGGAAACCTCTGCCGTAGAGTAGCATCTCAATCACATCGCGGAAACAGGAAAAGATAGAATCTGAGACAGATTGGAATCGATTCCTACGTTGCTTTTTTTGTCGAATCTACAGTAGCTTTTCTTGCACACCCCAGCAGGAAAAAAAAAAAGCATCTACAACACAAAAGATGACAATCTTAATTGACAAGGATATATGTCAACCTTGCAGAAGAGGAAGGAATAAAAACTCTTAGAACCCCAAAACCTATCAACAATATTGCATAGGAAGTTCAAACTCCGGAGATAGACAGAAAATAAGACATCATGAGCAGTACTCCTCTTCCTCATCCTCGGCTAACCTACCATGAGCCGCTTGACTTCTTCTTCGGGATTTTTTAGGACGATGATGGTGAATGGGCTTTTGGGAACCCTGTTGCTCCCCTGTATGATAATTTTCAAGACACTCAAGTAAGTATGGTTTCTTTCCCTTTTTCTTTATGAAACCATGTACAGGTTATGACAAACTATTTTGGTTGCACAATCAGGTTACCAGAACGGGTGCGTCGGATTCAAGGCGACCATTTGAGGGAACGCTAGCACTTGCAAGACCTGCTGGCTTAGCAGGGTAATCGCAGTCGAGACCACAATTCACATGCAGCTTTTTCTTTTCATTTTTTCATGTCTTTGATTCACATATCAATCAAATGATTAATACGCATATGTATGTGGTTTAGCATCAGTTCATATATGATCTAACTGCTAATGTGCCTCATTCGAGCACAGCCATTACTCTTGCATTTTATTTGTTATCCCTCTCTTGATGATTTGCAATTAATCACCTTCTACTGGTGAAAAATTTGCAGGTCAGCAGCAGCACCAGGTTCCCAAATTCATATTCTGGTCCTTGACAATGAAATGGCAAGACAGGCAAACCCTAGACAGATGATCGGCAGACAATGGAATACGGCCTCCCCTAGACCTGAAGCAGACTCCAGATTGACCCGTAACGAGCAAAAGACGGCATTGCAGAAGCTGAAGAAAGAGATATACAATCCTTTTCGGAGAATATCGCAGAGGGTGAACTTGTATTACAGAGACACAGTTGTGAATGAGAAGGAGATGGGGGATGATGAAAATAGCAAGAGGTGTGCCATTTGCTTGGAAGACTTTGAGCCCAAACAAGAGGTTATGCTCACTCCTTGTAAGCATATGTTTCATGAAGAATGCATTGTGCCTTGGGTGAAAAGCAATGGTCATTGCCCAGTCTGTAGGTTTTCTATATCTCAGTAAACAATAAAAATATCTATATATACAGATATACACACGCTTTTCTTTGTACCAAGATAGGAGTTGGGCTTCAAATTTGGTACCTCTTGCAATATCAATACGGAGAATGAAAGAGCAAACACATAGCTCATATCTCTTGAATCATTCTAAATTCGGGCTTCTTTTTGTACGCATTATTAAATTGAGGCTTCTTTTTAGCTACGTCTTCTGAAACTCAATTTTAATCTTATTTTGCTCCCTATAATTCAAAAGTCATAACTTTACTTTTTGAAACTCAAAATTCGCATACTTTTTGAAACTCAAAATTCGCTTCACTTTGCCCCCTAGAACTCAATTTTGATCCCAATTTGTCCCTGAAACATGAAAGTCGTCCGTGTAAAACTCAAAATTCGCTCCACATTACCTTAGATATGTTAACTTCTTATGTGTGTTTGATTTGGGTGAGCGAGATTAAACAATTTCTTTTTTATTTTTTCATCTCTTCAATTTCTTATTTTAATGTTATCTGATTGTTGAATATTGACGCATAATGGAGATTTACAATCAAATTTATTGTACATGTGTCATAGTCTTATGGGGTGGTGGGTCTCACATAAGTTTTAGAAGGTGACATATAAGTTTCAAGGAGAAGACAGAATCCACATGTCAAAATAAAACGAATTTTGAGTTTCAAAAAGTAAAGTTGTGACTTTTGAGTTATAAGGGATAAAGTGAGATTAAAATAGAATTCTAGGAGACTTAGATAAAAAATAAGCCTCAAACTGAAATTGATAATCTACTAATTAAAGATGTGTTGAAGGGAAAAAATATAAAATTATGACCACCTGTACTAAATTAATGGTACGCATGGAAAGACTAAAACATTCCAATACTTGTTAAACGGTTAGATTATAAGGATGAATTCCCTTCGTAGCTAATCCTCTCCTAAACTCTCCCTAATATAACTTGAAATTAGTGAGTTTTTCATTCCAATCCAATCATGTATACCGAACAAGCTCTTATGTCGTCAAGTAGACCTTCATCACTATTGATAAATCCACCACTGCGTTTGAGAAACCCAAATCACTGGCGAACTGGAGCTCAAACGTCGCTGTCATCGCCTCCGTAGCTCCCACAGTAAGGTTTGTTACGAATAACCACACCAGCACGTCAAAACACCCCATTTTTCTGGACAGCACGGTTGATTACTTTTTATCATAACGACTCGAATTTAGCCGTGCTTAGCTCAAAATAAGGCGAAGTTGGAATTTATAATGTTTTTCAAAGTTCAACGTTCTTAGGGGCGTTTTACTTTCACTTATTTTAAAATGGAAAACTGAAAACAAGTTGCACCTATTTGTATCTATTTAGCGATCAGTCCGCTAGTTTCTTTGATCCCACTAAAAACTTGTTTGTTAACGAATTTCAGTTACAAATAAAAAAAAGATTCATCTCAGTTTATTATCCTAAAATTTTATAATTTTCAACCTTTAGTATATAGAGTTTTTTTCTTCCCTACTTAAAAGTCATAATCATCCTCCTTCACTTACCCACCTCCCCATGTGACTTTGGTTCTTATAAATCTCCCTCGCCCCTAAGATATGTAATCAAACTACAACACTTAATTACACTTTTTCAAGATTTGAGTTTTTCTTCCAAAACCAACTCTTGGAAATGGGGTCGATTGGTATCCAGATTTTGGTCTGAGATTTTTTATGAACAGAGAGTGTCAAAAGACTCTGCCAATGGAGCGCTTACCAGTTTCCTCCACCGCCTATCTCTGCTTCTTCTCCTTCTTTGTGGGTTCTACGAGTTGGGTGTCGGGTCTGACTCGGAATGGACTCGGACCCACCAGAGATCTTTCTGGGTTCAATTACAAACCCAGTTAGCATTGAGTGAAATTACCTAGAAGGTTCTGGGCTCTTGGGCCTCTCTAATTATCGACGACCGCGGAGGATGTAGAGAAGGAGGAGATGGATTCGAGGGTGCGTTCCAGATCGGCGAGGTGACCGGGGAAGGAAAGGAAAGACCGGAGCGAGAGAGGGTTGGGCTCCAGGACCCAGGAGGAGAACGCAGTGATGAATCCGGTCCGATGCCGACATCGCGCACGTTCCCAGTTCCAGTTGGTTTTCGTCGTCTGAGGTAGGAAGGGAAGTGGAGAAATGGGGTTTCGGAGAAGAGGGTAGCTCGGGCGGAAGAGGAGGAGAAGGAAAAGGACATGGGGTTTTTAGTTTTTTAGTTTTAGTTATTTAATTATTTTAAATTTTTTTAATATCCACGTGGCGTCCAGTCATTGTCTACGTGGACGTCATGTCATCAGTTAATGATTGATTTAACAACAACCTTAACGGATGTATGAAAGTGTTCCAAGATTATGACTTTAGGTATCACTCTGGAATGAAAAAACTTCATGCACTAAATGTTGAAAACTATGAAATTTCAAGGTAGTAAACTGAGATTAACCTAAAAAAAAAAACAACAAAACCTTATTTCCAAATATGAAATTGTTGGGGTCTTTTTCATTAATAGGCTTTGTTGGGCTTGTATTGTAAAATGGTTGACGAAGCTTTCATGTCTCCCATTTCTGAGTTAACGAGAACTAGGTCCAAAACATCATCAAGACCATCTCCAACCCTAACCTAAAACCTAAAATTATTTAGCCCAGAAAATTTAGGTTTTAGCCCATAAACAGTTTTTCTGCTCCAACCCTTATGGCCTAAAATTTTAGCCCGGGATTATTAAAGAATGAACTTAGGCTAATTTTTTTTTTAAAAAAAAAAAATTATGTAGACTATCATAATTTAATTTTATGAACATTTTAATCTAAAAATATTTAAATTCCAATAAATATTGAAAAATCACTAAATCGACACATGAAGCTCACCAAACTTTCAACTTTCACCAATCGTTCAACTTTCACCAAACTTTCAACTTTCACCAACCGTTCAACTTTCAACAAACTTTCAACTTTCACCAATCGTTTAACTCTCATCCTCTATATAAACACAGGTCCAATATCAGTTGATCACATAATCTTTCAACCTTCAATCATCCTCTATATTCACCAATCTTTCAACTTTCAAAGTGTTTTTGTTTCCTAAAAATCCTCAATATCTCATCAATGGGTGATCGAAGAAGGCGTAGTAGGGCAATGCAGATGGCATGATACCAAGCAAGGCTTGACACTGAGGATTTTGAAATGATCAACGCCGAAGCTGAACTTGCAAACTCGCTTATGCAATATGAGCACCATGCTGAATCTAGCCATCGTGGTTCTGTCACGGGGTGTTCATTTATGCAACGTGATAGAGAAGAGTGTCATGACCGAATGATGATAGATTATTTCATTGAGTGTCCGAGATTTCCTGCTCATGATTTTCGAAGGCGGTTTCGGATGAGGAGAGAGCTTTTTGAAAGCATATTGAACGCAGTTGTCAATCATGACCACTACTTTGCAAGGAAGATAGATGTTGTTGGTCGACAAAGTATATCACATCATCAGAAGCTCACTTCTGCATTTCGGATGCTAGCTAACGGGTGCTCTCCAGACTCAACTGACGAGTATTGCCGACTTGCAGAGAGTACTACTATTGAGAACCTGAAGCACTTCTGTCAGGCAATTCAAGCCATATATGGAGCCACATACCTCCGCAAGCCAAATCGTGAAGACTTGAAGAGGCTTCTACGCAAGGCAGACAAAAGAGGCTTCCCTGGCATGATAGGAAGTCTCGATTGTATGCATTGGGAATGGAGGAATTGTCCTACTTCTTGGGCTGGCCAATTCAAGGGCCGTCATAACAAGACAACCATCGTGCTCGAGGCTGTGGCATTTTACGACACATGGATTTGGCATGCATTCTTCAGCTCTCTTGGATCAAACAACGATATCAACGTTTTTTGGTCTTCACCTCTGTTCGATGATGTTGTTAATGGATGGGCACCAGAATTTCGGTACAAGGTAAATGGTAATAGGTATGAGCTAGGTTACTACCTAACTGATGGTATTTATCCTAGTTGGTCTACCTTTGTCAAAAAATTTCTCATCCCGATAGTGCAAAAAAGAAATTATTTTCGCAGAGGCAAAAGTCTTACATGAAGGATGTGGAAAGAGCGTTCGGGATCCTACAAGCTTAATGGGCCATTGTTAGAAGGCCTGCACGACTTTGGCATACCGAAGACATCCATTCAATCATGATGACGTGCATAATTTTGCACAACATGATTGTGGAAGATGAGTACATCGAAATTGAAGAAGATTCATACGAAGATGTGGATGATGACCAACCAACACATGTGAGAGCTATTGCAAGAGATGTTGAATATCTCGCTGAAACCACATATGAGACCCGACAGGATAGGGTCACATTGAGTGAGTATATGAGATGTTTAAATAGAATTCAAGCTCCTCAAGGTCATGACACACTCCGTAAGGATTTGGTTGATCATGTATGGCGCCGAGAAGGTGAACATTGATGATGTTGGTTGAGCATTTATGTAATAATTTTAAGTGTACTATGTTGATGTTTTCTAGTAATAAATTTAAGTGTCTTCTGGTGCAAAATATTTTGTGTAGTACATTTAATAAATTATTGAATGGAGGTTGAATTATTGAAGGCATCTATTCTACATCAAAGTGTGGAATAATAAGTACAATAATTATTGAAGGCATCTAGATTAATAGAAACAATAATTAATACACACGACAATTAATAAAGTACATAAACTTAATACAAACGACAATTAATAAACCACATAAACTTAATAATGATATCCACCATCTTGATTTGGTGATTAAATTCGTGGTGGACTTGGGGTATAGCCTCGAGATGAATTATCTTCTTAAAATATACTCCTTATGGCATCCCTTTGCTTACTATTATGTACATGACAAATAAAATATCAACAAAGAAACTCACAATTTTTGAGGCGCCCCTTCCAATAGGCATGTCAACCATGGCTCTCTCCAAGCTTCCCTTCCACAAAGTGCACGTTTTGTTGATAATCTTCCACCGATCATAAACACCACCAACTTCCCTTCGACCGGCGTTGGAGTTTTCATGGAACTTATCAACGATTTTACCCCACAAAACCTTTCTATTTTGATTCGTGTCGATGGCACCATCTTCGCTAACAGAAATCCATGCCAAACATAAAGCAATATCTTCGTCAAAGGTCCAATTACGACCTCTAACATGCTCTTTTGTCATCTTGAAAAATTTGGAAATGAGAAGAAATGGTAGAAAGAAAAATTGGAAGAATTGTAGGAGAAAAATAAGTTTTGTGTGGATGTTCGAACAAATACATAGGTACTTATAGAGTTTTTGGTTGAATTTTGAGTTAAATAATTTTTTAAAATTATTTTAGCCGTTGGATTTAAATTTGGACCGTTAGATCTTTTTTTTACCGTTAGATTTGATTATATTCGACCTAAGCCGTTGGATTCAATAAATATATAAATATAAAACAAACATAAAAAAAAATTGAACGTGGACCGTTGGATTAGCCAACGGTCCAATTAAACCTGGCCATTGGATGAAGAAAAGTAGCCATTGGGCTACAGTGACGCGGACATGCAAAGGGACAGCCCTACGTGGGTGGGCCTCGGTTGGAAAAGTCTGTAGCACGTGCAGCGCGTTGGGAGATTGGGTTTTGGGGTGTGGGCTTCACAGCCCACTTTTCACTCTCACCCGTGGGTCCCACTTCAATTTGTGGGGCTAAATTGTGAAGCCCATGGTTGGAGTGGGTCTAAAGAGAAGCAAGTCCTAGAATATGCCATGTTGGAGGGAATTTTGAGTTTTATAACGTAAAATGTTGACTTTTGAGTTTCAAGGGGCAACATGAGATCAAAATTAAGTTCCAAGGGGCAAAGTATATCAAAGTTTGAGTTTTAGAGAGTAAAGTGTCGACTTTTGAACTATAGAAAGCAAAGTGAGATTAAAATTGAGATCGAGGATGCTTAGCTAAAAATAAGTTTTTTTAGCAAAAATTAAAAACTAAAATAGCGTTTTTTTTCTTTGAACAAACGATATTATCTACAATGAGGGGAGTGGGCAAAACATCACAATGGTTAGCAATAATGTGGTTCAAATTCGCATTTGGCGAGAATCGAGCCTAAAATCTCTCATTTACTGAGTGACAAAATAACTATTTTATTAAATGGGTGATAATTTTTTGCTTTTATGTTGTAAACTTGTGGTACAAAAGCACGCACTCAACCATAAAATGCTCACTTTAGATTTGCCCAAACGAAAGGAATAGAGACGGAAAAGGAAAAGTTAGCTAGACAATCATAGAATGCTCACATTAGGACCTATGCTTGATAAGTAACCATGCACCTCCAAACAAAAATCGCGAGTTGCTTTTAAGTTGAGATCTCGTACAATCAAGTAGATGGTCACATATACCACCACAGCAACAAGGATGGTCGGCAAGCGAGAACATGTTCTCCTACCCAGTAACGATAAGGCACGTAGGGTGCTCTAAAACCACATCCACTCCTTGAAAAATCCCATTTGGCTTCCCCCATTCATTGGAGCTATTTATGTCGCTCGCCCCTTCCCTAAAATCCCCGTTCTTTCCCTCACGAAATCCCTCCATTTTTCAAGGTACGCGCTTCTCGTCTTCCTCTTGTGCTGCTCCTCCATTAATCTCTACTTTCAGTTACACTCTGTGTATTTCTTGGATTACTATCGACATTCTACATTAAACTATCCCAAGGGAGGGGAGGGTTTGAACCCCGGACGGAGTGGGTTGAGGAGGAAAACTCTAACGACCACTTGCGGTTCTTGTATTTCTGGATCTATGGTTTCATACTTGTACTTGGAAAACAAATAAAACTAGACATGGGTTTGATCTACTTTTCCTGAATGTGATTATTTGATTCTGTAAATATCAATTGTATGCTTGTTTCTTGAAGACAGCTATGTTTTTTTAAAAAATCATTATGCTTTTGTTTGCATTTTTTGTTGTGAATTTATTGAACCAGAAAATTAGCATCTTTGGTGACCCTCCATCAATTCATGTCACCTGATTGCTTTTTAGTTTTTATTTTTGGCTTTTACCTTGTTCACATATGCTATATGCTATTGTTTTTGCTTTTGGGTGAATGGAATTTGAAAAAGTTAACTGAAAAGAATTGCATGTGTTGGGTAAAAAGGACATCAACGGTAGAAGTTGCTTCGCCGTTGCAGTATGAGTGAACATCTTGATATTCATTCATGTTTTTCTGTTAAACGTTGAATTGCTGTTATTTCTACTGTAATGTTTATTTATGTGACATTTTTGTCTTAAGGTTGTTATGATGGTATGAATTGAGATTTGATCAATTTAGGGCCTGTTCGGTGTCCTTCTTGAATCCATTTTTTGTTTAAACTTATGAGTACTGAGTATTTTAGCTAGATTCGTCGTTTTTGAAAACTATAAAATGTTGAATTGCTGTTGAAAATTAATTCTTTGTTTTAGCTACTTTTCGGGACTGAGATGCAATCAAATATTAAGCTGACCTCATATTTTCTTTATACTCCC
The DNA here is from genome assembly GCA_024362995.1 of Heteromeles arbutifolia. Classification (NCBI taxonomy): domain Eukaryota; kingdom Viridiplantae; phylum Streptophyta; class Magnoliopsida; order Rosales; family Rosaceae; genus Heteromeles; species Heteromeles arbutifolia. The sequence goes on from JANCRC010000012.1 coordinate 26,466,054, forward strand.
ATCTGTTTTTTTGTTCCTGCATAGGTTGTTGAACTACTCAATTTCGTTTCCAGTATTCTGTGATTTGGCATATAGACTTACAAGTGCCTTTTTTATCCTACTTACAGATGGCAGCATCATCAGCATGCCTTGTGGGGAATGGGTTATCTACCCACGGTACTAAGGCAAATTTGAGCAAGGACTTTTGTGGCAGGCATCTCTTGCATCCTTCAGCTCTTCCATCGTTGGGTAAAGTGACAAAAACAGTTCTCACAAAGGCGTCGCTAGACCAAAGGCAAAACGAGGGAAGAAGAGGCTTTCTCAAGTTGTTGCTTGGGAATGTGGGAATAGGAGCACCAGCTTTACTTGGAGCGGGGAATGCTTTGGCCGCCGATGATCAAGGTGTCTCTTCTTCAAGGATGTCTTATTCCAGGTTCTTGGAGTATCTGGACAAGGGCAGGGTGACTAAAGTTGATTTGTTTGAGAATGGAACCATTGCTATTGTTGAGGCTGTTTCTCCTGAGTTAGGGAACCGATTGCAGCGGGTTCGTGTTCAACTTCCGGGGCTAAGCCAAGAGCTCCTCCAGAAGTTGAGGGAAAAGAACATCGACTTTGCAGCACATAATGCTCAAGAAGACTCGGGCTCTCTTTTATTTAACCTGATTGGAAATCTTGCTTTCCCACTAATTTTAATTGGGGGCTTGTTCCTACTCTCAAGGCGTTCATCCGGGGGCATGGGTGGTCCAGGTGGGCCTGGATTTCCTCTCCAATTTGGTCAATCTAAAGCCAAGTTCCAAATGGAACCAAACACCGGAGTGACATTCAATGATGTTGCTGGGGTAGATGAAGCCAAGCAAGATTTCGTGGAGGTGGTCGAGTTCTTAAAGAAGCCTGAGAGGTTCACAGCTGTTGGGGCTCGAATTCCTAAAGGGGTTCTTCTTGTTGGCCCTCCGGGAACTGGAAAGACTCTGCTAGCAAAGGCAATTGCGGGTGAAGCTGGTGTTCCATTTTTCTCCATCTCAGGTTCTGAGTTTGTTGAAATGTTTGTTGGTGTTGGTGCTTCCCGAGTTCGTGATCTTTTTAAGAAGGCCAAGGAGAATGCACCTTGCATTGTATTTGTTGATGAAATTGATGCTGTTGGACGGCAAAGAGGAACTGGAATTGGTGGAGGGAACGATGAAAGGGAACAAACCCTTAATCAGCTTTTGACAGAAATGGATGGTTTTGAGGGCAACACTGGTATCATCGTGGTTGCAGCGACTAACAGGGCAGATATTCTTGACTCTGCCTTACTGAGGCCTGGCCGGTTTGACAGGCAGGTGTCTGTTGATGTCCCAGACATTCGAGGAAGAACAGAGATCTTAAAGGTTCATGCTAGCAATAAGAAGTTTGATGGAAGTGTTTCTCTTGATGTTGTAGCCATGAGGACACCTGGCTTCAGTGGGGCTGATCTCGCAAACCTCCTTAATGAAGCAGCTATATTGGCTGGTCGACGTGGGAAGTCAGCAATTTCATCTAAAGAGATTGATGATTCGATTGATAGAATAGTGGCTGGAATGGAAGGAACAGTAATGACAGATGGAAAGAGTAAAAGTTTGGTGGCATATCACGAAGTTGGGCACGCCATCTGCGGGTAAGTGATAATTTGTCTTTTATTGGTTGTTCTTATGAAGCTCAAATAACTCGAATTGTAGAAAAAGAAACTTAAATAACCCAAAAAACATTTCGTATTCTCCTCAATGCAGGACATTGACTCCAGGGCATGATGCTGTCCAAAAGGTGACATTAGTCCCTCGTGGTCAGGCTCGGGGTCTTACGTGGTTTATTCCTGCAGATGATCCTACCTTGATCTCCAAGCAGCAACTGTTTGCAAGAATTGTTGGTGGGCTTGGTGGTAGAGCCGCAGAGGAAGTGATCTTTGGCGAGCCTGAGGTGACAACAGGTGCAGGTGGTGATTTGCAGCAGATCACTGGTTTGGCCAAACAGGTAATTGAACATATTTGTTATCTTCTCATAGAAATTGAAACTATCAGATGACACTATTAGTTCTATCATACTGAGAAACTTAATTGGCATTGTTGCAGATGGTCACCACCTTCGGAATGTCTGATATTGGACCATGGTCATTGATGGACGCATCTCAGAGCGGTGACGTCATTATGAGAATGATGGCAAGGAACTCAATGTCAGAAAAGCTTGCTGGAGACATTGATACAGCTATTAAGAGATTATCGGATGAAGCATATGAGATTGCGTTGACCCACATAAGAAACAACCGCGAAGCCATTGACAAGATCGTGGAGGTCCTTCTTGAAAAGGAAACAATGACTGGGGATGAATTCCGGGCACTCCTATCCGAATTCGCTGAAATCCCAGTTGAAAACCGGGTCCCTGCTGCAGTTCCGTCGCCTGTAGCTGTTTAGATAGTGTAACTCATACCGTCATCGACACTTAGCTAAACATCTATAGTTGGTAAAGGTGTATAAACGCTGTAATTTTTTGTATTACTTGTAAATTAGTATAACGTGATGACCAAATATACATGGGCATGAAATTCCTCCACACTCTGCAGTCTTTTATTTAGGGATGGGCAAACGGGTGGAGGACTCGCGGGTTGGGACGGGTAATCACGGTTCGGGGCGGGTACAGGACGGGTTCAATTTTTTTTTAGAACAAACGGGGCAGGGCGGGGCAGTGATATATGCGGGGCGGGGGGGGGGTCCAAATCTTCAGACCCACGGGGCCCCGGACTAGCCCGTTTCTATAATGCAATGGATGGCACTGCTGGGGGAATAGAAATTGGGCTTGTTTCTACTTCGATTTCAAACCGGCCGTTTCTATAATTATACAAAATGAAACCATCCCAAGTTTCCAGAGTCTTCTCCCTTCTTCGATTCCAAACCGAAACCCACCACTCACTCTCTGCAAGTCCAACAAACTTCTTCACATCACTCTTTCACAGTCTCACTCTCTGCATGTCCCCCATTTCTCTCGGATCTGTCATGGATCCAAGTGTTCTGTGCAAATAAAGCTCTCTGCATGTAAGTGTAATGGTGTGGTATTTGCACACTCGTAATATACTCAGACCGACATGCATCAGTCACAGCAGCCAACGCACAATTTTTGGACGATCGACCTTGGATTTGCCCGTTTCTGGTACTAGTTGACTGTTTTGTTGTGAACCCGAGCTCCCTCGCAGCAACCAACACACAATTTTTCAGTAATTCAGCATCATGGATATGAGGCCTTTATGCACAAAATAGAGCAGAGATAAATTTCGAGGCCAACTGAGTGTTCACCTTTGCTTTTTGCGGATCTGGAAATAGCTCAGTCTCTCCCTTGATTTTATCGAACTCACTCAAATGGACGAAGATGGCGCATGGGTCCAGAGCAGAGAAGACAGCCCGACGGCAGAGAGAGAGAGAGGGGACTGAGAGGGGCGGAGTTGAGAGACTGAGATGGCGAGAGCAGAAGTACTAAATGTGTACAAAGCTTTGCTTCGAGCCACGCGGAAGTCGTTCGCCGGAGACGTGACGATGCTAAACGACGCGGCGGCGGAGGTTGTCGCTGGGCATCTGGGTTTCGCGTCGGAGGAAGACAAACTTGAATGACGTCGTTCCCTTCTGTTGGACCCTACCCGAATCGCCCGTTTCAAACAGGCCGGGTTATGTCCGGTTCTAACTTTAGAAATTTCAATACTCGGCCCGCCCCGTCCCGTTCCATTTTAAAGCGGGTCTAGTCTGGTCCTTTCAAATTTGGGCCCGACCCGGCCCGTGCCTACCCCTACTTTTATTGGTCTATTTGTGTTCTACATTGGTTCCAGCCTGATATTTAAACTTCGTCTTTTACAATGGTGGAAATGAGTGTTGTCCTTTGACCATGATGTGGGTTCAAACTCTGTAGACTCTCTAATCTAACATTTAATCTAACAAATCTATATTCTAACAAATCTATATTTTGACCAAAAAAAAAAGAACTGATTTTGGAATTTGTAAACTCAATTGAAAACAAAGCGACATGGTATGCAGGACATTTTATACATAAATTTAGAGCTAGTACATGTACATCACAGTTAGATATATGCAATAATAGTTCGATGATATTGTTATTCTACGTGTTATAACGGTTGAGAAAAATAAAAAGAAATAATAGAAACAGAAACAACTATTATGTTAATAAAATAGAGTCCCACAAACTTTTCTTTTGTTTATAAAAACCTAATTAACTCTCTTTAATGATAAGGACAAGAGACAATAACAGTATTGTAATTAAGTTGAAGTTTGGTTGCACCGACAACAGTTTCTTCATAAATTTTCAGTTATGAAAAAACAGTTTCCGGTTCTACCAAAGTTTGACTTAATTATGATACTGTCATCACCACGCTCAAACTACTATCACCACTCACTCGTTATTGTCAATATTATTAATAAAAATTATCAAGTGTTTTTCATTAACAACTTCTTGTCTTAAGCCCTTTTAATTCAAGCTACCTTGTATTAAACAGCTCACAAGCTCATTTGGAAGTGTTTTTAAAATGATTGAAAGCTTTTACGGAAACTGGAGGTGGAGATACTGTAATGTGGAGTTCTATGATTTCTGCCTATGGGTTTCATGGGCGAGGAGAGGAAGCCATTAAACTGTTTGAGGAGATGGAGCAGGAAGAACTGGGGGCAAATGATGTTACTTTCTTGAGTTTGCTTTATGCGTGCAGTCATTGCGGAAAGGACTTGAGTTCTTGGATTCTATGGTCGAAAAGTATGGACTGCATCCTAAATTAGAACACTATACATGTGTGGTTGACTTACTTGGCCGGTCTGGCTGTTTGGAGGAAGCCGAGGCAATGATACGATCAATGCCTGTTAAAGCAGATGCTATCATATGGAAAACTTTGTTATCTGCACATGTAAAACCCACAAGAACGCAGACATGGCAAGAAGGATTGCTGAACAAGTTATTAGGCAAGATCCACAGGACTCAGCGTCCTATGTGCTACTCTCGAACATCCATGCTTCAGCTCTAAGGTGGCATGGTGTTTCTGAGGTGAGAAAAGCAATGAGAGATAGAAAGGTCAAGAAGGAGCCAGGTATAAGCTGGCTGGCTGGAAATAAAAAACCAAGTTCACCAGTTCTTCATTGGTGATAAATCTCATCCCCAATCTGGGAGATTGATTTGTATCTGAAAGAGCTAACGTCAGAGTTGAAGTTGCATGGTTACGTGCCTGATACCGGCTCTGTTTTGCATGATATGGATAATGAGGAGAAAGAATATAACTTGGCACACCATAGTGAGAAGTTGGCGATTGCTTTCGCCTTAATGAACACTCCTGATGGTGTACCAGTAAGGGTGATGAAGAATTTGCGTGTTTGCATTGATTGTTATGTTGCTATTAAGTACATATCTCTAATAAAAAATCGAGAGATCATCATACGTGATGCTAGTAGATTTCATCTCTTTAAAGATGGGAAGTGTTCTTGTGGAGATTACTAGTAAGGCGAGGTTATACGGGTAAGTGTTCTTTGTCTGATTTATGAATGTTTTTAAGGTAAATTTCTTTTTATCCCTTTGGATTTCGGTGCAATTACAACATTTTTAAAACATTTCGATTTTATAAGTGATAATGTGGCAAATATAGGATTCTCATTTGTGTACCACGTGGCTAAACACTTAATAAAAAATTTAAAATATTAAAATAATTAATTAAAGAAAAGTAAAAAAAAAAAAAAAAAACCAAAAATCCCCTTCCTCTTCCCCACCCGAGCCCACCCCCTTCTCCCATCCCCCATCACCCACCCCTTCCCCCATTAATTCTGAACTCCTCAAACCCAAAAAAAAACCCAAAAACCTATCTTCCCCATCAAAACACCAACTCTCCCTAACCTCCGCCGCCGTCTGGTTTTCCAGCAATTCGACCTTCTCCTTCGACCACCCTTCTACACCCACCAAGCTCATGTTCGATTGCAACGACATCGAGCCTCCTCGAATCGGGACTTCCAACATCGACACCAAGCCGAGCCGCGTCCTGCCGTCGCTGCTGCCTGAAATCGGACCCGCCTCATGCAATTCCTTCGTGATAGGCAAGGGGTGGCTGCACCATGCGACTTGGGGTGGGAAAGATTTGGGACTAAGGGTTGGTGATGGCAGAAGGAAGATGAAGAAGGGGACTTATGACTAGAGAAAGGTGCATAAGTGATGGGGGAAGGGGGTGGATTGGCCTGCGACCTGGGGTGGGAAAATTTTGGGGCAAAGGATTGGTGATAGGAGAAGGAAGATGAAGGGGATTTATGGTTAGAGAAAGGTGCAGAAGCGTTGGGGGAAAGGGGTGGACCCGTGGAGGGGTGGCTCTGGTAGGGAAGATGAAGAGGGGGTTTCTGTTATATATTTTTTTTCCCTTTAATTAATTATTTTAATATTTTAACATTTTTATTAAGTGTTTAGTCATGTGGCACAAATATGGCAGCCACGTCAGCACAAATATGGCAGCCACGTCAGCACAAATGGGGATCCTATATTTGCTATGTCATCACTTAACGATTAACTTAACAAATTTTTTAACGGTTGTATGAAATTGAAATAAAATAATACTAAATGTATGAGATTTAAATGTTTTAAAGATGTTGTATAATGTTATAATTGTACCGAAACCTGAAAAGGTAAATTGTAATTTACCCATATTTTTAACTTTTCCTTTCATTTTATTGTAGCACAAGATTCATCAATATTCATAACGTGCGTACGGATTGGAATTCTTTAAATAAATCACGGTGTTTAATATACATAACCTGAGTCCAATACAACGGAAAATCCTTAGCGTCGGGATTTGTATTCGTATCAGTCAATGCAATAGGATCTGGTGGTTTTGGTTTTCCCGTCCTTCATTTACTGGTTTCATATCCCTTGGTTGCCAGGGAACCAGTGGGGGAAGGCGAACACAATATTGAGTGAGTTATTAGAATTCTCATCACGAGGTTTTCACATAAAATTTCATGGAATAACTAGTTAGTGGGGGCTTTAGTTCTGTGTTCAAAGGAGTTCGTAACGGAAGTTGAAACAATTGGGAGGCTTCACCATTTTAATCTTGCAACGTTGATTGGATTTAGAGTTGAAAATTGATCAAGGCTTCTAATATATGCCTAAACGATCTTATTTTTAATCCATGTTTTATAAAAATCTTTACAAAGTGATTCATAATATTAACAATTCTAATAAAAAAACACATAGCTTCGTAATACGAATACAAAGAGTTTTAAGTAAGAGTTTCACTAATTCATGAGTAATCAAGCTTTGCTTAGCTTTAAAAGTTTAAATATATTTGATGGGGTACACCAAGCTTAAACTATATTTGGTGGGGTACAACAAGCCTATGCTATAGTGCACACTTGGGCAAGCCTCAATAGCAAACTATTATAGAGAGCTCTTCTGAAAAAATTAAGTTAATACCGTATGAATCATTGATTTACATATCAGATATTAAACTGATAAAAACAAATATTATACTTGATTTTAGCCAAAAGGCCGAGAAAGGTATGCCTCATCTCAAGTTTGGCTTCTGTTTTTATATGCCACTTCACTAGCGTACTTCTGCCACCAGCCAATGTGGGATACAAAACCTCTATGCAGTATGTCTTTGTTGTTATATTCAAATCAAAGGGAGTTGTCAGCACAAGTTTGATACAATTGGGAGTATATTTTAACCTGGAATATGTCACGTGTTGGTAAAATTTGTGATAGTTGTTATATTTACAATAATTTTGAAAATATAAATATTTAATTGAATTAAATATTTAAATAAATTGCAATAGATCCAATTCAAAAAAAAAAAAAAAAAATTGCAATAGAAAATTCGAGTAAGAGACTTCACAGATGACGGAGTCGAACTCGGTTCTTTATCCTTCAAGACGAAATTGCCTCCTCGCTGGTGCTTTAAGGACTTGTTTGGCAAATTGCCTCCTCATTACTCCATTGTCTCTCTGTCTCTCTCTGATTGCAACTGTGTGTGTTTAAGTATTCTTTCTAATTTGTGTTGGATCTGCATGGCTCTGGTGACAAGCAGTTGATTTCTCCCACATCGTACAATACGAGTATTGCATGCTAGTTTAAAAATATGACTTCTCTACCAATGTATAACTCGTAAAGTTTGATGCTCTAATTTGGTTGTAGTATCAAGTCATGTTATTGGCATGCTGTTACACAGTATGTGTTGCTCATGTAAATAGCTTGGCTTCTAATTCCATGACAAAATGAGAGGCGGTATAATCAACACTTTAATTTTTTGGTTTATTTATTTTCAATGAGCTAGGGATAATTACCTTACTATGATAGGTTTTGTAATTTGTGAAATTTAGAAGGAATCTCCTTTATTTCATGTTGGTAGTAAAGGTATGAATTGGAGTATCTTCGAGTTTCATGCACATATTACTGTTTTCAACAATTTAATACTGAAAGAGCACTAAAATTCAGATTGACAGATTCGAAGCAAAAACTTAACCAATCTTAAACCAGCTCAATGAAATCTGCTGCTGATACCAAGTTTTACAACTAGATTTTGGTGGGTTGCGCCACGCCCATGCTGTAGTGCAATGCTTAGGCAACACTCAAAGAGCCCTAATAGCAAGCTATTGTAACAGACTCTCCCTTAAAAAAATTAATTAATATCGTGTAAACCATTGATCCACGTATCAGATATTAAACTGATAAGAACAAATACTACACTTGATCTTAGCCAAAAGGCCGAGAAAGGTATGCCGTTTCTTAGGTTTGGCTTCTGTTTTTATATGCCCCTTCATTAAAATACCTCTCCCATACGGCCCATGTGGTATATGAAACTTGTATTTCTATGACTTTTCTTATATTTCATGGTGCCCATACATTTGTAATTATATCCTCTGTGACACTAAGGAGTAAGGACGACCAATTTGGAGGGAGGAGGAAAGAACATATACTCTGTCTACACTCAAAAGACTTTATAGAACTACAAAGCATTCTCTCTAAAATGTTCGGTTTTGTTTCAACCTTATGTAGCATTCATGCTACATGATTTAGTTTCGAACGAATCATGGGTTGACACCTGTCTCTTTTGTTTTCTAATAAGAAAAATGCCAATTAAAATAATTTACCAAACAAAATTTCTGAATTATCCCTATCACACCAATCGTCAACACCGAGTACACACCACAACCCACCTCCATTGCCGACCGAAGATTTTGTCGGTGAATCTCTTCTCTCTCCACCTATTTTTCTTTCTCGTCTTCCTTCCATTTCTCCACTATTTCTTCGACAATGCCGATGGATGTTCAGCGGCAACTCCCTCAAAGGATGTCGCCAACCGCCGATCTAATAGATGGTCAAGTGGTCAGATTTCCTTGTTCTTCTTCGGCGAAAAGAGGAGGATAAAAAAAGGAAGATATGGGAAAGAAAGAGAAATGGCAACAGAGACGTGACGGAAGGGAGGAATAGGTGGGGGTGGGGCGGAGGGTTCAAGATCCTGGGAGTGTTATTTAGATTATTTATCTTTCTCTTCTTTTTTTTTGAAATTTAGTTACATAATTTTAATATTTTAAAAAATAAGTTTAAGGATGGTGTCATTTAAAAATATGATATTCTAAGGAACTTCAGCTGTCTTGTGTGCTGTGCTCCTCGAAAAATTTCTCGTTATTCACGTATAAGAATTTAACGTTATAGTCATCCAATATGTGTTGTCCATGTGCATTACTGAGCTATGGTACCAACCATAACATAATTAGAACGATGGACAAGGCCGCATTTTTTAATTATTTTTAGCTTCAATTAGCAATATTTTTAAATTGATTCTCTAAACTTTCAAAGCTTAATTTGAGAGTTTGAGGAAGATGATTGACCATTATCCATTATGCTTCCATTTTCTTTCAACTTTATCATCAACAGTCCGTCTGGGGAGAAACTTATATACAAAGAAAGGGGGAAGCATGCAAAATATAGGAAATCTACCAACTTCATACACTATCCCATGATATCCTAAACATGGTAAGATGCCCTCCTGCCTAATCTATATGCTTGTGTCTCAAAAAGTATTACTTTCTTATTGAAACAAACGAAACGAAACGAATCGAATTTGATTGAAATTTTCACGGAGAGCTTTCGTATCCTTCTTCAATGGGTGGCATAGACTCAAACGCTTCAGAAAGAGATTCAAGCATGTTTGTCACTTCCGTTGTATCGTCCAAATAATATGTAGCCTTGCTAGGCTTTTGCCCAACTGTGCAAGCAAAAACCGAAGGATTGGGAGAGAGAACTTTCTTCTGCATCGAGTTACCAAATATCTCAAACATGTCCTCGTCGGATCTGTCATCACCAATACAGAGCACAAAGTCTGCGTGTTTTCCATTTTCCGCCATTGACGTGAAAATCTTCTCTGCTACATGTCCTTTGCTAACTCCCTAGAATCATACAAAAACGAAGCAACCAAAAGATATGTTGGATTGAAACGAAAACAAAAGCAAGGGGAAAGCAGAAGTAGAGATTGATGAATATATATACACATACACATACACATACACATATACCTGAGGCTTTACTTCTACAATGAACTGACCGTTCTTGACAGCAACAGGTTCATTTGCTAAGACACTCTCTAGATGATCCAACATCTCCTTTGCCTGGGAGGACCCGAAACCAGGGTCTGCGTCATGATATTGCCAAACCAAAGAACTTTCCTTTCTTTCAATAGAAGAACCATCAGTAGCCTCCGTATACAATTGCATCACTGGTTCAACAGTCTTCATCCAGCCAAACTCAAAACCCTGAAGACAGGTTTCCCATTCCTTATTTTGCGACCATCTGAGAAGTAGCATATAGATCGGTGTTAAACATTCAAGTTTTTTTTAAGCACAGTGTATTTATCTTTCATTTTTCCCATCATTAGCAAAACCGCAAGCTATTACTTAACTGACATTTGAGATAGTTTTGACGAGAGAGAGAGAGAGAGATAGGGACACCTTAAGAAGTAACCATGCTCAGCCGCAATTCCAATCCTCTGACAGGGAGAAAACCACTTGCTTAAGCACTCCCTCCCTCGGCCAGTGACAATGAAAACTGTGTTTTTCGGGTCCACACAAAGTGTGTTCATAATTGAGATTACCTTCTGACTAGGGGACTTGTCAATTGAGTTCTGGGGCATCACAGTACCATCGTAGTCCAACAGAATGGCCCTATTTTGTGCCCCTCTGTAAGCTGAAACAATAGCATCAATTGAAAGTTTTCTGAAATTAGGATCAAGTGCCACAACTCTGAATCCAAAGCCAAAACCAATTCCCCAACTTCTTCTCTTAAAATGGTCTGCACAAGCTCTCTGCATGTCTTGCAAGAAACTGCGCGACCAATAAGCCACATCGTGTGTACTAACATACCGATAATGCTTCTCATGTCGCAGTTCTTTCTCTGAATCAAGCACTGAAATCGCCACATTCAGTGCCTCCCCAGTTGTTTCAACATTCCATGGATTGACACGGATTGCCCCACTGAGTGATGGAGAACATCCAATAAATTCTGACACCACTAACATGCTCTTCTTTGGACCACCGAAATTTGAACACGATTTAGAACCAGATATTCCTTGTCTGCAGACTACATATTCATATGGGGTAAGGTTCATCCCATCTCTAACGGCTGTCACAACGACACACTCAGCAATGTTGTAATAGCAAATCTTCTCGTTAATGGAAACTGGCCTGTCAATAATGATTATTGGCTCATAGCCTGGTTGACCAAATTCTGCATTGATCCTCCTGCAGCTTTCTTGTATTTCTGCTCGTATTTCCTCCAAATCTATCCCTTTACCTCTCACAGGGTTTAGAATCTGGACCAGCACTGCCCTTCCCTGCCATTTTGGATGTTGCTTCAGCATCTGTTCCATTGCTAGAATTTTCAAATGAATTCCTTTAAAAATGTCCATATCATCTACACCAAGCAACATTGTTTTCCCTTCAAACTGTTGTGTAAGTTCCCTCACTCTACTCTCGTCATCTGCCACCTTCATCACCGATTCTATCCAATCCATATGAACCCCAACTGGCATAATCTTGATCCTGATGTTCCTTCCATAATATTCCAATCCTAAGTAACCCCTCTTTGACTGATATACCAAGCCCAACATCCGACTGCAACAAGTCAGGAAATGACGAGCATAATCAAAGGTGTGGAACCCAATAATATCTGCATTCAGTAAAGCCTTAAGTATTTCTTCTCTTACAGGAAGAGTTCTATATATCTCAGATGAGGGAAATGGACTGTGAAGGAAAAAGCCCATCCTAACTCGATTAAAACGCCTTCTAAGGAAAGTTGGCAGCACCATCAAATGGTAATCATGAATCCAGATATAATCTTCATCCGGGTTTATAAGCTCAACCACTCTTTGAAAAAACAACTTATTAGCTGATATATAAGCTTCCCACAAAGACCGATCAAATCGGCCTCCTTGATCAGCTGAAAACGGCAACATGTAATGAAAAAGTGGCCACAAATGCCTCTTGCAGAAACCATCGTAGAATTTCGACAGAATGTCAGGGGGTAGAAAAGTCGGAACACATTTGAATCTCTCCAGTAAGACATGTGACACATCATCCTGCTCTTTAGGATCAACGGAAACCTTCAACGAACCAACATAAAGAACCTCCATGTCTTCTGGCAGTCCATCCTTAAGCTGCAACAGCAAAGAATCCTCATTCCAACTGAAAGTCCAACCTTTATTATCTTCCCTTCTCTTTGCTTTCACAGGAAGTTGGTTAGCTACAATGATCACCCGATCAGAAGCAATTGAGGAAGGTTGATCAGACGACACACTACGAGCTTGATCATCGTCAAGATCGGACAAATTTCCCGGAGCTGTGTTCACCCTTGGGAACCGTCTTCTTTTCCCCTCCATTGTAGGGAAATTCCCTGATGCCAAATCCAAAAGATTTATGTATGACTGCGACATTATTTCCAACTCTGTTTATAAATGGATAATCTCACAAGACTCTTTTCTCAGACAATCTGCATTTCACATCAGTAAAACATAAATTCCAATAAGAAGTACAATAAAAGAAAAGAATTAAACAAAGTTACAAAGCAATCAATGCGATGAAAATCAAACACACAACTAAATTAACCGCGGAAAGAAGACCGATTCACATTCCAAAAATAAGAGAATCTGCTGACAAATCAAGAATGTTTCCTCTACATATATTCTAATCTTGACGAGGCAAAAAAGCCCAAGATTCTTTTTCCCTCTCAATGGGTTATGTTACACCACAGAATCTTCTCAAGAACCCAACTTTTCTCCCCAAAAAACACAAAACCTAAACACTGAGATACCACATTCAGAATTCATATCGACATTTTACAAAAATCGAATGAAATGCAAAAACAGAGAGGACCCCAACAAGATTAATGAGGCAAAATTGCAGTAAACCACAAAGAACATGAAATCTAAAGCCTACCCAGATCCCAAAAGGGTCCATAAACGATAACCCAATTCTTCTCAAACCCTAATCATTAAAAAAAAAAAAGAGATCAGGAGAAGAAGATTGAAAAACTGACCTCTGTCTCTCTATGTAGTATTAAAACAAAAACGATAAGCGTGTCTAGGGTTTGAATGTATATATGAACAAAGGGTTTGATTTTCTTTGAATTTACATAATCTCATAGTGTTCGATTGACATCTACAATTTTCTTTCCTGAATTGAATTGGGATAATTAGGGCTAATGAATATTATTCAGAGAATTGTATATATCTCAGAAATTAATTAGGCAAAAAATTAATGAAAATATTAACTTGCCTTTCATGTGAACGTGGAACAAATCGAAGAGGAATTATACGAGCAACCGCTAGCCCAACACGACAGCCAATGAGAGTGTGGGATTTCACGCGGCGAGCCAATAAAACGCGATGAAGGTGACGGAGTTGTGTACGTGCGGGGTGATTTTATCAGAGCTGTGTTAGAAAATTGGATAAGGTCAGCCAGCTGGCATCACGCGGCGACTAGACACACGTTCAACACGTGAGCTGTGAGAACTGGACACGTGAGACGAGGAGAGCAGGGAGACCCAGGAAGGGTTACAGCGCGTTGAACCACCTCGGGCTTTGGTGCGTACGGATGGACCAATCAGCGGCGCGAGTTCAGTGGTGACTGGGATTCACAGCTGGGATGCTGCCACTTGGGAGTTTTTCAATTATTCGCGCATCTTGAACCCTCTCTCTCCTCTACTCTCTCTCCCCATTCTTTTTTCCTCCGCCTCTGCAACTGCATGCCTCCTGCCTCCGCCACTGCCTTCCTCCCCACTTCTTAAAGCTACTCCCTGCCGCTGCCGTGGGTTTCCACTTTCCACCTTTGACAGGGACAGCTTGACTCCATTGGAATGAGCTGTGAAAAATGAAATGACTCTACATATTGGGTGTTACCCTTTTGATGTTGAAAGGAGCAACTTGGACTTCACCAACATATGGGACAACAGTGATTTTTATTTAGTAAATGCTTGAAATCTACTAACGTTTTAATGGCATTCTAAATTGATCTCAACTTTTTTAACATCTCAAACAAGTACACACAACTTTTTTTTTCTTCCAAACAATATAATCACATCCGTTAAGCCCTATTAATTTTTCCATTGAATGTATAGGTAACAATAATAGGTCTAACTTTTTAACTTACTTGGACACTAAAATAATAATAAAAATAGTTGGATACTAAAATAATAATAAAAAAGACATAAAGATGAAAAATAAATAAATAAATTCACAAATAAAATGGAAAACAAAATTGAAGATCGGAAAATACAAAGCCCCCGCCACCTCCAAGCTCAACTTACGACCACCAAAACCACATCCCAACCTTTATATATATATAACTCACCAACTGGGTATATTGTGGTCAACATTAATATTAATTGTCTCAAAAACTAATTTCAAATAGATCATATTATATGAAACACAATGATCAAACGGGTATCTAATTGAAACTAAAATAGACCCAAGTTGAAATTACATCACGAGCTTAATCTCCTAACAAAGAGGGTTAAGAATTTAAATAGGATTTCAAGGAGCTTGTTTCTGCTTATATGAT
Source organism: Heteromeles arbutifolia (assembly GCA_024362995.1). Classification (NCBI taxonomy): domain Eukaryota; kingdom Viridiplantae; phylum Streptophyta; class Magnoliopsida; order Rosales; family Rosaceae; genus Heteromeles; species Heteromeles arbutifolia. Next base: position 26,481,107 of record JANCRC010000012.1, read on the forward strand.
TTCTTCATTCGTTGATTCTTGGCTTGTAAAACTTTCAGTTCTTCTATGAGGACAGTGAAGATGGTGGTGGCTGCATCATGGCAGTCCATACCAAATCAATAACCTCCACAACATTATTCTCAATGTTGGCGGCTTGAGTTATAGCGTAGAGTTGATGGTTGAGCTTTGGGTTTGGAGGTGATGGCTTGATAGGGGTGGTGATGACTGTTAGTTGGTGGAGGTTATGTTTTCATGACCTTCTATTGATTTTGAAGACAAAGTAAGCCCTAGTTAATTTAACAGACATTTAATTGAGGTTTAACGGATGTGACATTTTCAATAAGTTGAGTATTTGTTTAAATTAACACTAAAAGATTGAGAGAGTTTAGGTATTTAATCTTCTTTTATATATTTTTTATTTTAAAAGACCTGTTTACTTTGTGAAAAAGCTGCAAAACTGAGATTACATAATTCAACAATTCTTGAAGAAAAACGATATTATGTCATTGATGATAAACACTTCTACACCTAATGGAATTTTAATCTTGGTACTAACGGATTTTGGTTAAATTGAAAGGTCAACTAAATAATTACCATATATGTTAAACTTTTATGTTTTTATGTGATTCCTCATCCATGCAAAGTCAGAGATTGCTAGTATTTTGATCAAGCAAGCGCATGTAACTTTTATTTTTAGCCAATTTGATTACCACCAATAGTTCTGATAAGGGGATGTTAAAGAAAATTGATTAGTTAGTTCATTGGATTAACTATGACTGGAAACCATGGCATATTTCAGATTTTCTATTTTAAAGCTGATGTTTTTGGTTGGAAGGTTTAACCATGTACTACGGATGTCTTTGTCAATTTTGTAAGCATATGTAAATATACATTTACATTGGAAAAGTGATGCGGCCTCTCCATTTAGCAAGCCGACCTCTGCCAAAGCAGAGCATTGTGTTTCATCCACTCAATTCGGATTTTGGGTTTTCGGTGTAATCTTTTCCTTTGGTCTTAATTGCTGACAAGATTTTGTGGTGGATTTAAAAGTTATGTTGCAGGGAAGCATATGCTAAGTTTTATGCATGTCAACTATACACTTGTCTGTTAATGAATTTTTGAAAAAATTCCTATACATGAAAGTAAGTCATACATATTTGGCAACATTTGTTAAGCAAATGGTGTGTATAGTCTTACTTGTATGGCTAAAGCATGAGATGACATATTTGTAATATTGCCGTGGGTTTTGGACTATAGTGGATTGTAGTTTTTGTTTCCACTAATTTTCACGAGATGTGAATGAACTTTTATGCCATTAATAGCACAAGAAATATGCATGATTAATCAATCAGGTTTATCTATAATTTGCTTTCCTATCTCAATAGTCATTTAAATTATACATGACTAGTTAACTATGAAAAATTGATGTATAATTTGTGGATTAACTGAGAATGACAGAAAGCATACAGTGACAAGAACAAGGGTATTATACAAATGAATAAGGTTTGTAGTAATTATGTGACAATTCTCATTTGTATTTTTATCTATTCTTATATAAGAATTATTGTTGGTCATGTGATTATCTATATGTTTACAAAGAAGTGGTGACCATGTGAAGGCATGAGGTATGTAATCCATTCAAAGTATATGACTTAATTGATAAGCATGAATTTTCAAACATGTATTATTGTTTGTGGTTTTTCCTATGCCTAAAGAATTTAAACAGTGTTTTGATTAGTAAATTTTTATGTGTCATAAGGGGAGAAGAAAAGAAACTTATACAAGGCTAATGTATGGCATGTATTGGAGATGTTTCTTTTGGAAGAAAAGAATTTTGGTAGTTCCTTAAATTAATTTGGTATTTACCAGGCTAATGCACGATTTTGATGCTAATGTTTTAGAAGCCATGTACTACGGAAAGAAAGGTACAAAAGAAAAGGAACCCGTTTGACTTAAGAAAACATTTGAGCGATTTAGTTTTTAAATTAAAGGAATGTATTGTTCTTTCCCATTACATAAAGTATTTCTATTAAGTAATTGACTCCATAATGATAAGTTTTGACATTCTTGTGGTGGAATAAAACTTGTTCTATATGTGATTAATCTCTTTCAAGTATGCTATCAGGTTTTTTGAGAGATGTCAAAGGGAGCCATGAAGGAATTAGTGCCATTTGTTGGCAAGACTCGAAGCTCGAATCAGGTTATCATAATTTTGTCACTTACAGTTAATTAATCCATGTGACTTCTTGTATTGTTTCAGGGCGGAGTTGACCAATGCCTTTTCAACTAAGCAAGCCGCAACGGCTTAGTTGACAATAGGACTGTGTTTTTGAGTTACTTCCGTCAACTTTGCATCTTAATTAGAATAAAAGAGATAATCTTCTTGCCTACAGGTGTGTATTACTTCGTTTAGTTTATTTAAGATGGCATAGTATGGGTTTTATTTCACAGAAGTTGTGAAAATCTTCATCTTGCCTACAGGTGTTGAAGTTTTTCATGAAGGTACTTTTGTGACATAAAATCTAGTACTAGAAACTAGTTAATTTTCTTGCCTACAGGTGTAAATTAATTTAGTTTCATGAAGTTTATTGGGATAAAGTTCCATGCCATTAGTAACAAATATTTCCACAATGAGCCCCATAAATGGTTGTGGTTTAAAGGCATGGAAATCGGTTGCATCATGACGTATTTTGTGTCTCTTCATGAGACTTGTTAATGCAAAGTATTGGACCCATGAAGGTTAATCAAGGATTGCTAAGGTACGCATTGTTTAAGTCTTATGCTTGTAAATCTTTTCAATTTGAACTATGATGTCGGTTTAGAGGATGAAATTTGACTACTAAAGTTTCCTTTGGACATTGAAATTGAAATGATATGAAGTTGAATTTGTTATGGATGCATAAATTCATGATAGATGCACATAATTGTTTCTGGCAGATTGCGTGTCTTGATTTAAATCGGGTGAATGACACGTCTAATGGTCACCAAATAACCTGAATTTTGGATATGTTCAACATATAGATGTCTAATATGTGTCTGCAAATTTTCGTAATTTTTTTCCATGTATTTTAATTATGGTGAATTTACTAGTAACCCATACTCGTATAGGCAGTTTTACTGGCAGATTGTGTTGGTCTTTTTGAGACGTCACTTTAGACTACTATTTTAACCCAAAACAGCTCCATATTTTTATCTTATGAAGATTAGTATGTCTATTTTGGTCAGTCTAACTTTGGTAGCAATCAAGCTTGTAAATTAATTATGATAAATTCTAAAGTAAGTGTAACTCATTGCTGAAATTCTGTTTGACAACTTTATGTTGGTTGAGATGTCTATTTTATTATGTCTAAAATATAAAGCAATTTTCTTTAGGTACATCTTTGGAAGAATATATTAACGAGTGTTTGCCCAAGTGGGAGAATTAGTGAACGAAAATTGGGCTTCACACCCATTAACTTATTTGCAAGCATGAACTTTGAAAACTTAGTGGGAGTTGTTCAAAAATTTTGAGCATTAAGTGGACTTGCATGAATCTGTTAAAGCATTATTCTATCTCCCGTGTGTTACTCGAATGTCTATAATATGTTTAAGTTGCACGAATGGATACTTGGTATATGCGTACATTTTTCTGTTACTTGCAATCATTTGGATTTCTTGGTTGATCATTTGTTTTGAGGCTCATAAGGACTTAGCATAAATGTGGACTTATTAATACATATAAGATGGTTGTTGGATGCACGTTTTTTGTGTAACAGCAGTGAATGCTTTCATGCTTAGTTGTACCTTTCATTGAGGTAATACGCATTCATTGACTAAGTAAGGCTATTCCCAAAGGCATATTTTCAAAAGTATGATTTAAGTATTGATTTTGCAAATTAAGTAACGATGTTGCAGATCCGTGGGAGTTTGAGTTTTGTGTTAGTAATGCCTTACATTTGCAGATGACCTATAAGGTATGTATAGAATCTATGTATTCATTTTAATCTCTAGTTCGATTCATTAAGTCACATTTTTCATGTGCTAGTCAATTATCTGATGAAATATATATCAGATATCAAGTTGTTATCAAATTGCATATTAAATGGCATGGCATGGTTTGTGCACTGCCTCAGTTGTGAGGATTTCCATCTTGCCCGCAGGTGTTGGAAGTCACTATGAAAGTAACTGGTATGGTGCATAGATCAGTGTCAAAAACATATTAATTCATCTTGCTCACAAGTGTTGAATTAATTTGTTTTATAAAGTTTTTGGGATATTTTACTTGGACATGTGCCTATTTGGTATTTTCAGTTGTGTTTGTTGGCTACAAACATTGGTTGTATTGTTGTTGGTCTAATGAAACTGATGCATGATTGTTTTGGAGATGTATTCACACTTGCAGGTTATGGTGGTTTCATTAGATGAAGGATATCTGCATTGGCAAATTTAAGGCTTCGAAGAAGCGTAAAAGTGTAACTTGTGTGTTACAATAAGGTGGACCTGAGATGATATAAAGTAAGACATTTTGGTTAACTTAAAGTTTATTTAAAGTTTCATCTCTTGATCATAATTTGTGTTTCATGTGAATGAGGATCTTAGCATGTGTGATTATGAAGGTTCTGGGTTGTGTCAATCCTACAACCTTGTTAGTTCCATGTTAAGAAATGCATTTGACAGAAGCTGCATTAAGGACAAGATGTAATCATTGTTACATGGCCACTAAAGTGACATTAATCTCCAATCTCAAGTATAAACATGAATATTACATTTTGTAGACCAAGTGGGAGAATGTTGGATTTATCCAATATAAATCAACTTTTAAGTGGTCTACTACATGTAATAGGAATGTAATATTGGAGAATAATGTTGATTGTAATTTGATCTCTTAAAGATATCAATCCTATATAAGGTGTCTTATATTGGAAATGGGATTGATGGAATCCTTAATTGAATATGATTATGGTACTTGACTTGGAGACTAAGAAAGTAAAGTTTAGGTTTCCTTTATGGATGGAAACCCTAGCTTTTAGCCTATATAAAACACCGGTCCCTATAAGCCCTAGAACACACAACATAATGCTTCCCATAGAGTAGTTGTATCCGGCTATGTGTTTATAGAAGATCTTGGTGTTGCCGTGCTCTGCTACTTTTGTGTTCGACTTCCATGGCCGCCATTAGAATCAGGTCAGTCACTCTTTCGTTTGGATTTTAATTGTATAACCTTATAAGCCTAACACTTACTAGTATTTTTTATTATATCGTCTATGTTAACCTTAGAATATGTGAGCGTCAACACACAACCCTCTGAGTTTGACCCGCAATTTTTGAACGTTAACAATGTCAAATAAAAACATCTGATTGTATTGTAAAGTGCACTGAATGGTGGCACGATTTGGATTGCATTGGTTTGGGTTTTGGGTGTGGCATGGAAATCATGTATACGATTGAGTTTCAAAATCCCAGACCCATATCAAATTCATGACATACTTAACTCTACCAAACAACAGACGTAATTCATGTTAAAATTCATGTTAAATTTAAGGGGTGTGATATCCATACATCCCTTTTTACTTCTCTCACACCCTTTTAATTTTCGGCCGTCAGATCGGATGAATTGAAGAAGATCAAATGACATAAATTAACTAGGGGTGTGAAAGAAGTAAAAATGGGTGTATGGATAGCACACCCCTAAATTTAATTGCATTTATCCTATTTAATCTGGCCAACCAAGAAAAGGCATCAAGACAAATTATTCTTCTTAGCTTTTAGCATTGCACTTTTAAATTTGCACGCTGCCACATATCTAGTTGTGTAGGCATTAAGCTTGCAGAGTGACAAATGTAAAGATTAACCTTGCAAAGTAACATAACGATTCAACAAACAATCCCACTTGCACGCACAAAACCGACCAATTCATGGTATCTCTATATGAATAGAACCCACCAGAATATAACAAAAATTTAGAACTAGAATTTTTGTAGGGCCTAATCCGAAGAAAGAGCCTTTCTAAAGATTCTCAGAGACATAATGCTAGACCAAGGCCTAAGAAGGAGTTTGGAAATAATTTTCAACCAGCAATGAACAAGCCTCAATTAGAACCTCATTAGCTACGTCATTGCCCAAAGCGCAAAGATGTCTTTTCACATTATTTTGGCTTCATTTTATAGGCCTTCATGCCTGACAACTCCACAGCCCATCGGTGTGGGACAAGAAATAGTTGCCAAAAGCCTATGATTTCTTTTCCAAAAGCAAGAACAATCCAATAAAATTTCTTATTTGGAACAACCCATGCCTAGCTTTGAGAAGATTTTATGGTCTTCTTTGCCCTTAAAATTTTAATTCAAGTCAATTCAGTTCACCACCATCTCAATCACCATTATGCTTAGCTAGTGAAGTTGTTGTAAGAAGATCGAAATTCTGAATTGAACTTCATTGAAACATCATTTAGATTATCGAATAAGTAAGCTCGCGACTTACCAACCTACCGTTAGTAGAGCGTTTTAAGCGAAGTTCTCTACCAACAACCGTTCTTAGTGATTGCCAATGGCGGATTACATGGACATGATAAAGTGGACGATCTCTATCTAAACAACTAACTAGGCCAAGAGTATTATTTGTTCATACTCCTACTCCCTACATAAATAGATTTAACTAGCCCACTAAAGACCTTCATCAAATCAGTGATCAACGCCTCTATTTTTCCCTTTTTTTCCCTTTACTTCCCCTCCCTTTGAGTCTCTGACAAAATCCTAGTTCCACATGTTTATGTATGTTGTTCATGTGAACGTTGTTCAACAACCCCATGAATTTTACACAACCTAGCAATCAATTGATAAAAATGCAAAAGCCGAATGGAGGCAATCTTAGTTATCCTTAGTTGCAAATTATACCTCTCGAATAATTCAACATGTTGGAAAATACTTAGCTCTTTACATATATTTATCCAAGAAAGGTCAATTGCGTTTACTAAAATTTCTCCTTACTGACCTCTATTAGAATCGCCAAAATGTTAATTGATCCAACCATGGTATTAAAAATATTTTGCAAGCTTACACAAATTACCTATTAAAGTAATTGGCTTGCATTTGTGGCACGATTGGTAGTATCCATCAACGTCATTGTTGTTTCTTCGTTTAGATAAAGGGGAGTGATATCCACACACCCTATTTTACTTCTCACACATTTTTTTAATTTTCGGCTGTCGGATCGGATGAATTGAAGAAGATCAACGGATAAAAATTATCAAAAGGTGTGTAAGAAGTAAAATTGGATGTATGGATAGCACACCCCTAGATAAATATGCACCATTTGTGTGAGAAAGAAATGTTAGTAGGTTTGGGCCCTTGGTCGGCCGGTCCAACAGGATTTTAATGGGCTGCATGGTTTACGAATGGATCCTTTGTAAGAACATAATCAAACAGTCTGTAATTTAAAAGTATTCATCTTTGCATTCAAGTTCTCAAATACAATTATTGTTAATATTATACTAGTATAACAATGTTATATGTGTTAAACCACAAGACGGTAGGACATATTTGGTGGGCTGGATGAGATAGGTTTTGACTAATTAAAATGGACTTAACCATGAGTTGGTGGTCCAGTGGTAAATGACAGATTGCGAGGCTTTCTTCAAATTAAAAACTGGAGATCTTGGGTTCGAAACCCGATGCTGGTGTGGAAGCCAAACTTGTGGCTAGAGAGAGGCTGAAATGCCTCTGTGAGTCTTCTCGGCCCCCAGAAAGGGTGGATAATTGTGGCTTGCCACCAGTTGTCCCCTTTTTTTTAAAAAAAATTAAAAAATTAAAATGGACTTGAGTCTAGTTAGTTATTTGTTGTGTCAAAATGTGAGATGGACATGATTGGACATGATAGGTTGTGGATCCACAATACAGTAGGTTATCTAACATATCTTTATACATGGTTTACAAGTCCTGTCGTACAAGTCCCTACCAATCCAATCATATACCTAAGATCCAATCTCATCTAACCCACCAAACGAAGGGATGATATACAACTTAAGGCGAAACATGTACATCCCATTGGAACTTCAACTGCGTCCATAGGGAGTTAAAAGTAGTGGTGTTGGTGCGGTGCGCCCAAATATAAACCTTATAATCGTATATGTTTTTAGAGTTGCTCAACCTTTGTATTCTAGTCCATATTAATAATTAGTTCTTAGTCTAATGATACATTTTCATTCCAAATATCAACATCAGTCTCAAGTTTGAATTGCCCATTCTATATAAGAAAATGATGTTTGAATGTAAGTATCTAGGTGTTCAAATCTGAAAACAAAACCTATCTTTTTGGAATTCATAAGCACAAAATATGTCGTTAATTACATTCTTATTCAAAAATTGTCACATCCCAGTCCGCATAGCAAGATATTGTCCGCTTTGGGCCACGCCCTCACGAATTTGTTCTTGGGTTTCGGCACGAGAACTTCCCAGGGGGTCACCCATCCTAAGACTGCTCTCGCCCAAACTCACTTAACTTTAGAGTTCTTATGGGATTTGGAGCCAGTGAGTTCACAAAACGCGTCTTGCAATGAGAGGTGAGCATGTACATATAAGGCATAGAGGATCCTCTCCCTTGGGCGATGTGGGACACTACAGTCCAAATTGTCACATCCTAGTCCGTATAGCAAGATATTGTCCGCTTTGGGCCACGCCCTTACAGATTTGTTCTTGGGTTTCGGCACGAGAACAAATCCGTGAGGGCGTGGCCCAAAGCGGACAATATCTTGCTATGCGGACTAGGATGTGACAATTTGGTATCAGAGCCAGACTCACCGTCCGTTCGAGTGTGCCGAGGAGGACATCGGGCTCCCAAGGGGGGTGGATTGTGAGATCCCACATCGGCGGGGTGAGGGTTGGTCCCTGGCCTTATATGTACATGCTCACCTCCCATTACAAAACGCGTTTTGGGAACTCACTGGCTCCGGATCCCATAAGAACTCTGAAGTTAAGTGAGTTTGGGCGAGAGCAGTCCTAGGATGGGTGACCCCTTGGGAAGTTCTCGTGCCCGAACCCAAGAACAAATCCGTGAGGGCGTGGCCCAAAGCGAACAATATCTTGCTATGCGGACTGGGATGTGACAAAAATGATGTTTGAATCCACTCAAATTTTTGCGCCGGAATGATCTTATCTAGAAACGCTTTATTCTATTGGAAAACATAATGATGGATATTCCATTATTGATGATTGCTGAGGTTGAAACCGCAAGTTTTAGTGGAGCTGGTGATTGTTGGGGTCGTTCATAGTGGAGAATTTGAAAATGATGTTCATTGTTAGTGTTATGACAGAAAAAATTGTCCTTTAATTTTTCACCTTGGACTTGGTGTTAACAAAAAAATAGAACAGAAAATAATATTAAGGACACCAAATTTTTAAAACAAAATTTAAATTTTATGATATATCGCTAATAAAAGAAATAAGGAAAACTAATGAAAAGGGCTTCAAATATTTACATTTTAATAAATAACCATACACTAAATTTTATTTAATGATAAGGACAAAAAAAAATAAAAAATAAAAAACTTAAAAATACCCAAGCACTCCCCTACCCCCCCCCAAAAAAAACTCTGTAACTCCAACTCGCCTTCCTCCGTAAACCCCATCCCAATCCCCTCTCCCACACCCCCCCCCCCCCAAAAAAAAAAAACTCTGTAACTCCAACTCGCCTTCCTCCGTAAACCCCATCCCAACCCGCCTTCCTCCGTAAACCCTATCCCAATCCCCTTTCCCACACCCCCCCCCCCCCCCCCCCCCCCCCAAAAAAAAAACTCTGTAACTCCAAGTCGCCTTCCTCCGTAAACCCCATCCCAATCCCCTCTCCCACAATACCTATAGTCTATCCCTCCTGCACTAATACCACTTAATTCCACTGCGAGATCACCTCCATCCTTCACTCCCGTTGCTCGTTACTCATCGCCATCGTCAATTTTCGATCCCCCAGCCTTTACAGAAAGCTTCGCCTACGACCTATCCGTCCAACACTTCATCGTCAGCTCCATCCACAAACGCACAATCCTCTTTGTCTCCACTCCTCCTTCCACGACAAAGCCTAGCAAACCTATACCCTAATTGCCTAACCTTCAAATCAAACCCAGTTTCCTCCGTGCCTCATTTTCTGGAAAGCCATAGCTTGATGGAACAAGGTTGCATAAGGGAAGGTTTGCCAATAATAGAATGGAACAATATAAAATCAAATCAAGTCCATTAACTGCCTTTTTCAATACAAAGTGAATTGTTTGAGAAAATTGCAAATTCTGATTAATCCATGGTATTGCAGGTTCTAGATGGTTGCTAACTCTGACTGTATTTTCATAAACAATGTAGTAAGTTTCATAAACAGTGTTGTAAGTTTTCATAAACAGTGTAATAAGTTTCATAAACAATATAGAAAGTTTCATAAACAGTTTGTGCACGTGTCAGATTTTTTTTTTAATATTAAAATTATGTCAAGTTCTTTTGTCCTTTTTATTAAAATTTAAGGATTTTTCATTAAATTTTAAATCTTATTAATTAAATAAAGTTATAGCATGATTTTTCTATTAAAATAAACTTCGCCCAAACTCTTTTCATGGAAATTCTCTAAAAAATATTCAAGTCGCTAATCACGTGTTCAATCATGAGAAAGCGAGGAAGACGTTGAAAAATTGAACTCAACTATGGACCGCCTAAGACACTTCGATTCTGATATTGGCCAAGTCGAGCCTGTCATAGATATATATATATATATATATATATATATATTGGCCTTTTATTCACTTCCTACATTTCGGCGAACCCTATCTTCTTTTCTTTTCCATTTCAAAACCGTCCAAAAACCTTTTACTTTACTTTTGCCTTTGAATTTAAATTTGGATAATGCTGCCATTTAGTATTATGATCTAGAATTATTTCTTTTATTTGTAAATAAGAGTTGTTAGGTTTAATTATCACCAAATACGAATTTGAACCAATTATTGCAAGCTCATTGTGAGATTAAGCCATCCCCTCCCCTTAGTGTAGCTAGTATCATTTGTTCAAAAAAAATTTTGAGTAATGCTACGGAGATCAAAATTTTTTGGGTAAATTACATTTTACCCCCGCAAGTTTGAGTGCAATTGCAATACCTTACAACATCTTTAAAACATTTCAATTTCATACATTTACTTATCATTTTATTTCAATTTCATACATCCGTTAGAAAATCCACTAAGTAAACCGTTAAGTGATGATGTGGTAAATATGGGATCCACATTTGTGCTGATGTGGCTGCCAACTTTGTGCCACGTGGCAAAAAAATAATTTTATATGCATTTAAAATATAATAATTTACCCTATTATTATTATTTAAAAAAAAAAACCCATCTTTCTTCCCCGACCCCTTCCTTCTCTCCCTAGAAACCCACTCCTCCCTCTTCACCTCCCCGACCCACCTTCTCCACCTTCTCCCTCTCCTTCACTTTCTTCACCTCCACCTTCTCCCTAAAACCCAGCTCGTTGAATGACTCAGCCCATGGAAACTCCACCGAGGCTTGGACCCTAACCATATTCGGAGATCTGTGGATTGCAACACCGTGACTCCAGCGATGAACAAAGTCGTCGAGAAGGTGAAGAACGAAGGTGAGAAATGAGAGATTGATGCAGGCCATGGCGACCCGCTCCACTCGAAAATCGTCAAAGTGGTGGATGTGGTTCGGAGAACTCGGGGAGAAATTGGACCTCGGGGAACCAGTTGGACAGTGGTGGTGCAGTGGTGGATATGGTTCGGCGAAACCAGCTGGATGGCGGCGGCGGGCTTGAGCTAGGCCTTCTAGGCCTGGGAGTGGTGGCGGGAGGTGAGGTAGAGGGAGAGGAGGAAGAGGGTGATTGCCCAGATCCCCTTTTCAATTTGGGGTGGAGGGGGTTGCGGGGGAGGTGGGGGGTTCCGGGGAAGGGTGGGGTGGGGTTGGGGTGGGATGGGGGGTTTGGGTTGCGGGGAAGGGGAAGGGGTTGGGGAAGGAAGATGGGGTTTTTTTTTTTAAATAATAGGGTAATTATTATATTTTAAATCCATAAATTTTTTTTTTGCCACATGGCACAAAGTTGGCAGCCACATCAATACAAATGTGGATCCCATATTTGCCACATTATTACTTAACGGATTTTCTAACGGATGTATGAAATTGAAATAAAATGATAAGTAAATGTATAAAATTGAAATGTTTTAAAGATGTTGTAAGGTATTGCAATTGCACTCAAACTTGAGAGGGTAAAATGTAATTTACCCAATTTTTTAAAACCAAATTTGAAAATTAAATAATGTGATTGTAGATGATTAAACCATTTAAACTATTAATTAAGTATCAATTAATATGTTTGCTTCTTAGTAGTGGCACATTATTTAATTTAAAAAATTTGATCCGTATTTACCTTTAAATTTCTTAGGCCGCCAGTAAAGTGAAAACTCTTCCGAGTTATAAACCCAAATCTTTGTCTTTCTTAAAAATAAAAAAATTATTTGAAGACCACCGTATCCCCGATGATGCCAATCTTCAACGCTTGTTAAGACCAAACCAAGAAAAAAGCTGTCTCTTCTCTTTCTCTCTCAAGAGGCAAGAAGAAGAAGTATATATACAGACATACATATATATATATACACACACACACACACATATATTATGTATTGATTTGAATATTTGATATTGAATCATTAGATGGCGGGATACAAAGGTGACGACGAGTATGATTACTTGTTCAAGCTGGTATTGATTGGGGATTCTGGGGTGGGAAAATCGAACCTGCTTTCCAGGTTCACCAGGAACGAGTTTAATTTGGAGTCCAAGTCTACTATCGGGGTCGAATTTGCCACTAAAACTTTGACTGTTGATGCCAAGCTCATCAAAGCTCAGATTTGGGACACTGCTGGCCAAGAAAGGTGACTGTTTCTCCTCTTTCTTTTTTCCTTTCTTCCTCTCAGTATTCTCCATATTTTTTGTTTTTGTGATTTGGGTTTTGATACCTTTTGCTGATTATATATACTTGGGAAAATTTTGATATACAATATCTTGGTTCGAGTTTGATCGTATTGCATGCTCAGTGGTTGGTTGGGTTACTCTTTCAGTTTCTTCGGATTATTTGTTTGTGAAGACTTGGCAGATTATTTTGTATGAGGGTATTGATATCTGAGGTGAACAAGAGAAACCCGAAACTCAGTTTTGTCAAAAGGGTTTTCCATTTTTTTTTTCCGGAAATTTCATGGGATTATGGTGTTTTTCTCTGTCTCCCTAAGTGTTAGACACTTATTTTGAATTTTTACCTGTAGTTTTGTGGAGTTTTGCGTACTCCGATTATTGCAGTCCTATTGTTCTTGGGGAAAGGATAGTTTGATACTTCTATATATAATTGGTTGAGGAAGATATTCTGTTATATGAAAGTGAAGAACTTGATACTAAACGCGCTTATGATTTGAAATGGTGCTTGCTCTAATCATATGGTTGTGAATAGCCTCCTATACGGTTAGCTACATCTCCTACTGCCTTTAGTTTTGTTTCTGCCTGTCTGTTGTTTTCATTCCTCTTTTGTTAATGGGGTTTTAGTATCTACTATTTAGGAGTTTTGAATTTCGTATCTTCATGTTGCGCTTTACATTTCTTATAGATAGTTTAACATACAAATACAATTAATGATTATATTTCACTTAGTCATGCATAAATGTGTTTAAATTCAGGTGTAATTTCTGGCCAATTTCGTGAAGCCCGGCAAACAGTTGCAATCATTCAGAACTGTTTTATATAGTTTCTTCTTCTGTTAATATTAAAGCAATACGCGTCATAATATTTGGACAATTTATATGACATTAAGTTGCGTAATGGTTCAAGCAATTGGTTTTCTGATTATAGGATAGATCAGTAAATTTTTACTATGCAATTGATTAGGAATTAGGATGACATCTAACTTATTGTTTACTGTGCTTTCGATATTCTTAAGTTTCTAGAACACAAGTCTGCCACCTCCCCATCTGTCCTTGATATTTCAATGCTGTCTCTTTTATATATTGAAGAAGAAGACAGCAGCAGCAACTTAGGATGTTAGATTGTGTTCTTTAATCCTTCGAAGGCTATGAACTGGAGAGAAACTGAGATTTCTTAGGATATTAGATTGTGTTCTTTAATCCTTCCAAGGCTATTAACTGGAGAGAAACTGAGATTTCTGGTGATGTTATCTTACTCTTTGAAAATGTCTTAGATAGTAAACTTCCATGCCACGTGCACCCTGATAAGTGTTTGTTAGGCAAATTACTACGAGTCCTATGCAAAGCACTATAATATGTCTTAGTGGACATGTTATAGGTGTAAGGCACCGAAAAGCAGCTGGCAGCATGTTTAGTAGTGAGATATATTAGGATGTGAAGTAAATACTATGCAATTGGTTATGAGGAAAATTGCGCCATTTCTTATGAGGAAAATTGAGACTAACAGTAATTTCTGTTTTTGTCAAAGTGTATGTCTAACAGAAACAATTCTACTTTTTTATCTTTTATCATAGCTTATTGGCAATGTATGAAGTTTTTTCATTTATTCAATTGCTAGTGTAGATTTTGTCTTGTGATTAATCAGTTGATCCCAGTTCTTGAATATGATTGAAGCATTTACTTGTCTCCATTATGCTACGTAGTTGGTTGTCAAACTAGTCTTGAAAGCTTTGATTGGCCTAATTGGTGGTTGGAAAATATTAAGTCCTAGGGTGAGTGAAATTTGATAAGGTGATCAGGGAGGATGAGTCGGAAAGGAGGGGAGAAAGAACCTAGGCTGATATTGATGTATCACCATCATAACCTTGATATTAAAGGAGTAAGAACAACCCTATCAAATAGTGGCCACCATCTACAAGATTGAATCTGGTTCTATTTCCAGTTCTTGAAACCTGTTGTAGGTCCTGAATTAGCAAGTGTATCTGCCACCAGATTTGCTTCTTTGATAACATGTTGAAGTTCTATTTGATCCGTGTGGGTGATGATGTGAAGTGGTTACCTTTCTTGACCACTCTCAGCCTCTAAGCATATTTGTTTTGGTCGTGCTTGGAGTGGCTGTCTGTTTGCATCTTTTTCCAAACTTGTTTCACTTTGCATTGAAATCCCTCCTTCAAGGATTTACATTCTGCAATTGGGACAGTTCCCTATTCTACGTCGCGAGACATGGCTTAATTGCTATTCTAAGCTGGAGAATCCGAATTGTGTTCATTTAAGTACTCCTTGAGGGGTTGCCATGATCCCCTTTGTGGGAGGAGCAGGCTCAGCCCTGGCCCTGGCCCAGTGCTCATAGTGCGCCTGTCCGGGGCCCAAATCTGATTGGGGCACCAAATTTTTTTGGAGTAGAAAATATATAGTTTCTAGGACTGTTAAAAAAAATTTGATTTCATGGTTTGCTAGCTTGGTTTCTTATCAGGTAAATTCCCGTTTTTTCATTTGGAATGTTCAATATTTGATAATATTATATAGATTAGTTTCATTGTAAATTGGAATGTTCAACCTGGTTTGCTAGATTGGTTTCATTGTTTGATAATTGATATGTTGGTAATTTTTTATAATATATATGTTGAATAAGAAGTTTTTGTTATCTGGCGTGTAGATAATTATCTGAAAAAGATTATTGAAGCCATGTATTTTAGGAAACAACTCTCTGGCAATATGAAAAGAAAAAAAGGGCAAAGGATAAAGAAATTGCTGAAAGTGTAAGAGGATCTCTTAATAAAAATTTTTTTCTAAAAAGAATGAGTCTGTTGAAAATTTTATAGAAAGTGATGTTGGTGAAGAATTAAGATGTTAGTGATGACCATATTGATGTAGAGGAAAATGTTGGTGATGTAGAGCAAAACGCCCTCATGGGCTTGAGGGCCTAGCCCCTCAGCTTCGACTGCGTTCCAAACCTCTTTGAATATTTTTTAAAATATATGTTTTCGTATTGAAAGAGGCACATTTTTAGCGTTCACCCCAGGCACCAAAAAACTCTGGGCCGGCCTTGGGGAGGAGATGTGTTTGGTTTTTCTGTATTGTGTGGTGTTGTATCTTATGGCGAAGTTGCAAGACAATTATTAGCAACAGTATCATTGCATATTTCCCATAGCTGCTTACACACCAACAGTTTTTCCGACTAATTAATAGTCATTTCCTGCTTCTTGTTGCTTGTTCTTTATATGTAGAACCCAATCAAGAAAAAGGTAAGTTTGTGTTTAGGGTGTTTGGGCAGGCCATGTCAACACATCCTGAGATCTCTCACGAAAAATACTATTTGAAAAATGGTCAATATCTTCCATCGCCTCCCACAGAATAGGCATGCCTGAACTATATTTGGATAGAATATTGCCTACAAACCAATCCTCAGAGGAAAATAAAAGGAATTTGAAAATTTTCAGTTTTGAGTTTTGTTGAATTGTAATGCAACTCTGCAGTGCTTTGATAGGTAATTATTTTTGCCTAATTTCATGGAAACGATCTTTGGCTCATGACATATTTGCTTTGTGAAAACTAATTGGTTTTGAGCTTACTGCGTTTCTAGCTTTTGTTATGACCAGACTTCTGACCTATGAGTTAATTGTCGTGGTACAAGAAGTGTTTGCCCAAGTATCGTTCGCAACTGCTTTTGACTTCATAAAGTTTTGCTGAAAATGCGAAAGTTACCGATTAGGTTCATGTCATATGTATACACATTATGGCTCACAAGGTCCAGTGAGGGATAGATAAATCAGCTGGCTAATCTAAATATTGATACTGCTCAGGATTGGAGTGTTTTGTATATTCCGTCGTTGGGTATATGCTACACTGATTAGTTACTGTAGCGGTTGCTGGACCGTAGAGGTCTCTAATACTATGTGCATTGTTGTTTCCCTTTTCAGGAAGCTAACTGTCATCAAGGCATTTTATTTTCACCATTTCATGGTCTTGTTTTGGTATGGTATCTAAAAAAAACCTGATTTTTCATCCCAATTCTCATTCTGCTTGCATAGCTGTAAATAATTCTTGAGCTGTAATATTTGGAGTTATATTTGGGTAAAAGTGGTAATTGCATATATATTGCATTGGTCTGAATCTCCCTCACATTGGGCGTCATGTTCAAGCGGAAATTACATCCATTGCGGGGTCAAATGGTCCCTTAGCTACATTTGAAGTTGTAAAATTGCTGTTTAGTTCTAAATTACGTAGTTTCCACTAAATTCCTCATTGTTATAGGTACCGTGCCATTACAAGCGCATACTACCGAGGGGCCGTTGGTGCTTTGCTAGTGTATGATGTCACTCGGCATGCCACATTTGAGAATGTAGCAAGGTGGTTGAAGGAACTGAGGGACCATACGGACCCCAACATCGTAGTGATGCTCATTGGCAACAAATCAGATCTTTGCCATCTGGTGGCTGTCTCAACAGAGGATGGTAAATCTTTTGCCGAAAGAGAGTCCCTCTACTTCATGGAAACTTCTGCGTTGGAAGCAACCAACGTAGACAGTGCATTTACCGAAGTCTTGACTCAAATATGCCGGGTGGTAAGCAAGAGGGCAGTCGAGGCAGGCAACAATGGAAGCGCTTCTGCTGTTCCATCTAAAGGACAGACCATAAATGTCAAAGATGATGGTTCTGTTTTCAAGAGAATTGGATGCTGCTCAAACTAGAATTGGTAATTTTCCTGCTGGTGCTTTTCACATTTTTTTTCTTTTTCGGGTTTTCCTTTCATCCTGCACGTTGTATATGATCACCGGTAATCTGTCGTTAGACTAAGAAACTAGTTATTTTCAGATATATTGTTGGCTAGATTTGCCTAATAGGCCAGGTCAGGGTCTAGTCTGTATATTGGACGTTAGGTGGCTTCGTTTCTTTGTATACCAGAACTTGTGGCCTCCGGATCATATTTGGCAGCTTGTTATAGTATTTTAGCTAATTCTCACCCATTTGTGTACTTGCAAAAACCATGAAACTTGGTTATCTCAGGAGGAAAAGAGCGAAAAACGGAGAAAAAAACTCCGTAATAAACCAGTCTAGGCCCCAAAGACCTGGGCTAGAAGACCTTTCGAGCAAAATTATGAATTTACGGGGTTTAGTGTGGTGCCAGAGTTAGTTGCGTATGCGCGTATGATGCATGATCTCATGGATGATGTTATTTAGATTATAAGAGTGTTATCCCTTGGATCCGGTCGGCAATCATATAAAAATCTAGTACACAAATGTACAAGGACAAGTATTGATAACAATAAAAATCACAGGCGGAAAATGATGTTCCAATTTTTCTTCTTGTTTAGGGAAGTCCTTGTGTTTGTCATTTTAGACTTGAATGATAACAAAACAAAGCAATACACAAATAAAATAAAATAAAAAGGGCTTTTATCTCAATCAATCAAGTGGCTAAGAACATTTATTTTGGACCTTAATTGTTGTATGTAATTCCCTTCTTATCCAATGCCGCTTGTGTAGAAACAAGAATTCAAGAGTAATATTGTCACTTAGTACTACGATTTAGTAGGATTTCTTTTCACTTGTAAGGAGGAGGTTTTAGATTCGATTCTCGCCAAAGATGAATTTGAACCACATTATTGCTAGCCCATTGTGAGATTTAGCCAATTTCCCACTTAGTGTAGTTTTGAAAAAAAAAGGGGTGATTTGTAAAATTCACACACCATGTTGAATCCAGTCCTTAGTCAACTTAATTATTAGAATAAAACCTTGTTTGTTTAAATAGTTTGATTGAGGTCACTAGAATCATTTAAGGGATTTAACTCTTGCATTTATGCATTCAATATCTCATAAATAATGAAATTTAAACAAATTTCAATAAATTTTTTTATAGTAATTATATAAAAATTAATTATAAAGTAATATTGTTCACATAGTTCTAGCAAAAAAAAAAAAAAAATGTACTCATGTGATTATTAATATATTTTAAGAAATTAGTTTTTTTTTATAGGAAAATTATACTTTAAAACAAGAAACCACGCTTACAACCATTGCCTAAAGAGTCGAATAAGAAGGTAGAACGAGCAAAATTAGGAATACAATACTCCCAATAATGACTATTGCTACTAATAAGCCCATACTTAGCAAAGGCATCCCCTAGAAAATTTGCTTCCCTGAAGGTATGCTTCCAAATCACTGATGAACAAGCCGAAGCGAACCATTTAATGTCATCTAGGCAAGTGCGAATATTCCATGGAGGTTCGACCGTCCCTTGAAGCGCCCCAATGATGAGCTTGGAATCTCCTTCAATAAGAACCTTGTTGAAGCCTTTCCTCTTGATATATGTGAGACCCTCCTTTAAAGCTCTAGCTTCTGCTTCATTGATTATTGCACCATTCAAATTGAAGGCCCCTGCTCCAATAACAAGGCCATCTTCATTTCGAACCACAAAACCAGCTCCAGCCTTGGCATTGCTGACAGAACCATCCAAGTTAAGCTTTAAAAAGCCTTTGTCCGGAGGATGCCACTTAATAATGAGGAAATTATCAGGGTTCCTAGTAGAAAACACCCTAAAGTTAGCTTTGAAAAACTCTTGACCAACGCTCAAAGCAATGATATGTGTCCTTGTAGGACAATGAGTCTCCTGACGAATAATTACATTGTTGCGATCATTCCATATTTGCCAACAGATGGTAAGGACTTTACTTAAATCGCTTAACTCATTCCTGTCTGAGGAGGATAGGTTGTCTAACCACTCGTTGAAACCTACTCCCGCATTTGAACTAATAGTTTCGTTAAGACTTGGGAAAAGATTCCAAACTAAACGCGCATGGTTACACGAAAGAAATAGATGAGTTTGATCCTCAGCAGCGGATTTGTATATAGGACAATCAATAGGGATATCCTTAACGAATTTGTTCATCCGCTTCCTAGTATTAAGCCTACCATGAATAAGCAGCCTGGCAAACATCTTGACTTTAGGAGGAATAGATAACTTCCACATCTTCTTCAGGACCTTTTGCCTGACTGATTGTGTACATTATTGTTTTGAATCTACATTGCGCTCTTAACAGAAAACTCATCATTATGAGATAGACCCCAAACCATTTTATCATCCATGTTGCACTAAGGGGGTGGTGGAGTGAATTAAGCCTTACAATGAGCTTGCCATAATAATATGGTTCAACTTCACCTTTGGTGAGAATCGAACCTAATACCTCTCACTTACAAATGAAGAAGAATATATGTAATTAGCATGAGTACACCAAAAACAAAATATGAGTACAAATTAAATTGAAAAATATGAGTACGTATTAAAATTTGCAAGTATGTGTACAAATTATAACTAAAAAGAATATTGGTACTGTTGTAGGCATATTTGATTGAATGATCTAGGGTTTAGAGAGAGAGAGGGGGGCCACTTTAGAGAGAAGAGAGATTGATTTAATTGTGAGGTGTGTTTGATTCACCCCATTGTGCCTTTATTTATAGTAGTAGGAAGGGTAAAACCTTTCCCGATTACAACATTTAATAGGTAATCTACTCCTAATAGGAATATAAGATACATTCCCATATTCTCTAGGATTTACACAATCACATTCCTATTCTAAATATGACTGCAACACTCCCCCTTGAGTGTGTAAATACTCAACGAACCATCGCATCAGATCTTCAGTAGATAAGGTAGAATAGTTTGATGAAGTCATCGGCACAACGGGTGATCGCGAATCTCAAATTTAATTTAAAGTATGCATTTGCAAAAACTCACAAAAACCTTGCTATGGTAAAACCCAAGATAGGCAAAACCCATAGAATAAGGAGAAAAGTAAGAAAATATGCATAATGTCTAAAACACTCGTCAAATTGGACGGAGGTAGTGAACTCAACGGAGTATGATCATCCTAGGATGGGTGCCTCGTTAAAACCTAGTTAGGTAGCAAAAACCCAATGGGAAAAATGCTCCTAATCGTAGGGAAAAAGAGTACATTAAGATAATGTGAGTATGCTTCTAGATACTTATGCTTCTAGATACTCCCCCTGAGTTAGACATAACTTCTAAATAAGAGAACTACAAGCGATGCAACTCAGATAATTTACGCATACCGATTCCTTGGACGAGCTTCTGAAATGTAGACTTGGGCAATGACTTGGTGAAGAGATCGGCCATGTTGTCCTGGGAACGGATTAGCTCGACTTCAATGTTCTGATGCTGCTGCTGCTGGTGTGAGTAAAAGAACTTTGACGCTATGTGCTTGGTATTGTCTCCCTTGATGTATCCCTTCTTCAGCTGCTCGATACATGCTGCATTGTCTTCAAAGATTGTCGTAGGAAGGTCAACGACTGATGTAAGACCACTAGTGCTTCGAATATGTTCCATAACTTCTCTCAGCCAAAATCATTCACGCGATGCTTCATGCAGGGCGAGAATCTCAGCATGGTTAGACGAAGTCGCAACTAGCGTTTGCTTGGTAGACCTCCAAGATATAGCGGTGTCTCCAACGGTAAAGACATAGCCCGTTTAAGAACGTGCTATATGTGGGTCAGACAGATATCCAGCATCTGCGTAACCAACAAGGCGAGAATCAATCCGAGAACCATAGGGGGCGGCAATATTCGGAGATTCGTGGGTATAGAACAAGCCCAAATCTGTAGTACCCTTGAGGTAGCGGAAAATGTCTTTAACACCATTCCAGTGCCTGCGTGTGGGCGCATTGTTGTATCTAGCCAATAGATTCACAGTGAAGGAGATGTCGGGTCTAGTGCACTGAGCCAAGTACAATAAAGCCCCTATTGCATTTAGGTAAGGAACTTTGGGTTCCAAAATCTCTTCCTCATCCTCCTTTGGACGGAAGGGATCTCGTTTAGCATCTACAGTCCGAACAACCATGGGTGTACTCGAAGGCTTTGCTTTATCCTCATTAAAACGAGGCAACACCTTTTGGGTGTAGTTCGATTGATGTACTAGGATTCCATCCAAATAGTGCTCGATCTCCAGGCTGAAACAGTATCGAGTTTTCCCAAGATCATTCATCTCAAATTCTGATTTCAAGTGTGCAACAATTTCCTTAAGCTCTGCGGGAGTCCCAATGAGGTTCATGTCATCGACATAAACTGCAACGATTGCAAATCTGAAATGTGACTTCTTTATGAACACGCATGGGTATAGTTTGTTGTTCACATAACCCTGACTTGTTAAATATTCACTCAGACAGTTATACCACATTCGCCCGGATTGTTTCAATCCGTAGAGTGACTTCCTCAACCTAATTAAGAGAGTGTTCCGTGGTCTAGAACTATTTGAACCAGCCAATGGAAGTCCTTCTGGAACTTTCATGTAAATTTTCGTATCTAGATCCCCATAGAGATACGTGGTTACCACGTCTATAAGCTGCATATTCAGTTTTTCGGAAACTACCAAACTGATTAGGTAGTGGAACGTTATAACGTCCATTACAGGAGAATACGTCTCATCCTAATCAATCCATGGGCGCTCGAGAAGCCTTGCGCTACGAGGCGTGCTTTGTATTGCACTATTTCATTCTTCTTATTACGCTTCCTCACGAAAACCCACTTATAGCCAACGGGCTTCACGCGTGGTGGTGTAGGAACAATAGGTCCAAACACTTCACGTTTCGCGAGCAAATCGAGTTCGACCTGGATTGCTTGTTTCCAGTTTGACCAACCGGTTCTACGTCGGCACTCATCGAGGGAACGTGGTTCAATGTCATCATTAAGCATGATGTCAGTAGCTACTGAGTACGCGAATGCATCGTTGACGATCATCTCATTCCTATTCCAAACCTCATCCAATACTGTGTAGTGGACCGAAATCTCGGGATTCTCTGGAGGCCAGCATGTTTCATCTGAAGCATCACCGTAATCTAGAATAACATCATGTGTTGGAACGGATGAGTGAGCGATGGTCAAATTCAAACTAGGGTTACTAGTTGGTGCCATTTTCCTCTTCCGGGGTTGTGAATCCTTTGAACCAAGGGGTCTGCCACGCTTCAGGGTCGGAGCAGATGATTGGCTAGCCGTCAATGTACCTTGCCGGTGGAAGTTGAGGCCTCCCCACCTTCGGGGACGGTCCGGCCTTCCCAGGCGGGTCGTTGACGCATGCGGGGTACATCTATCCTTGTAGGTGTGTTTGCAGCGGGTATATGTGATCTTGTCACCTTAACTAGATCAGTAAAAGTATCCAGCATGCTTTAAGAAATGCTCTGAAGATCTATAATTCGTCGCACCTCAGTTTCAGACTGGGCAGTGCGGGGATTTAAATGAGACATAGTGGGAGCATACCACGACAATTCGCCGTTTTCTACGGGAACGTTAACATGCTTATCTCCCCCTAATGACGGGAAGACCTGTCTTATCAAAGTGACAATCCGCAAAACGTATGGTAAAGAGATCTCCTGTCAAGGGTTATAAGTAACGAACAATTGATGGTGAATCATAGTCGACATAGATTCCCATATTTCTCTGAGGACCCATTTTGGTACGTAGCGGTGGCGCTATTAACACATATATGGTGCACCCAAACACTAGTAAATACGAGACGTCAGACTCGTATCTAGTGACCAACTGTAATGGTGAATGTGGTTGAGTAGCGGTGGGCCTCAGACGGACCAACATAGCTGCATGCAATATTGCATAGCCCCATGCAGATACCGGTAATTTGGTTCTCATAACCAAAGTCCGAGCTATCAATTGAAGGCGCTTTATGAAAGCTTCTGCCAGGCCGTTTTGGGTGTGAACATGAGGCACAGGATGTTCCACATTAATCCCTACTGACATGCAATAATCGTCAAAAGTCTGTGACGTAAACTCTCCAGCGTTATCCAGTCGAATTGACTTAATCGGATAATCAGGGTGGTGAGCCCGTAGCTTAATGATTTGAGCTAGGAGTTTAGCAAATGCGGCGTTGCGTGTGGACAACAAGCAAACATGTGACCATCTTGTCGATGCATCAACCAACACCATAAAATATTTAAATGGTCCGCAGGTTGGTTGGATTGGTCCACAAATGTCCCTTTGAATCCTCTGAAGAAATTTAGGGGGGGTCGTGAATAATCTTTATATGGGAGGGTTGAGTATTCAACTTCCCTAAAGAACACGCTTTGCATGGAGGAACTCCAACATAGGGATGTAACTTATGCCTGTGAGAAGATTTGAGGATACGGCGCATCATGTCACGTCCAGAATGTCCCAAACGGTCATGCCAAAGCAACAAAGTGTCCTGGAACTCAAGTATAGGGCCAGCCACACTATGGGCTTCTATGCCACGAATTGTTGTGATGTACAACCCACTCGGCAGACGTTCTAACTTCTTGTGAATATGCTTCTAGCCATATTCGTACGAAGTGATACAAAGAAATTCAGAACCATTATCTTCAGTGGTTTCAAGATGATATTTATTATCTTGAATATCTCTAAAACTCAGCAACGTTTTTCCGGAACGTGGGGAATAGAGTGCCTCCTTAATGGTCAAGATTGTACCATTAGACAACATGATACGTGCCTTTCCGTATCCTTCAATTAGGTTGGATGGGCCTGAGAGAGTTGTCAAATGAGCTTTCTTGGGTATTAAGTTAGTAAAATAGTGTTGTTCACGCAAGATGGTGTGCATAGTTGCACTATCTGCCAGACAACTAACTTCCCCACTAGACATACCTAGAAATAAATTGATTGAATTGGTCACATGCATAGATATAAGTCCATTCATTCAATTAAGCAATTCGAGAAAATTGTATCCATTCAAATAACAATCCATAATTCAAAACAAACCAAAACCAAACAAATTATTCCAAATACTTAGAAAAATTGTCCAAAATTAAACCAGAAAAATTGTCCAAAATTAAACCATAAACCTAGCAAAATAGGGGGGGTAGGGCCGACCACTCCTAGTGGGTTCGACCACTAGGGGTAAACACCCTAAAAACATGTCTAATTTATTCATCCATAGGCACTGATGCCTCCTGAAAATCCGATATCTCCATTGATGTAATTGCATCTTCCGGATGATCCACATGTGCAAAGTTAGACTCACGACAGGAATGATACTTGGCAATAGCCTCAGGGAAAGCTCGACATACGCGTGACCAATAATCTATTGATCCACAACGATAGCACATGTCCAGTTCAGTAGAAGCAGCTTGAACGGGAGCTTTGCCCTTATTCTTGAAGTTTGGGACCTTAGGGGCGAGTGGTGGATGCTGCTGGGTCGCAATTCTTCCCTTAGGTGTGGCACTCTGTTGACCTTGGGCTCGTGGTGGGGCTTGCCGCCCATTGCCACGGCCACGACAATTCTTTCATCGTTTATGGCTGCTAAAATAGGTCGCATGCGCTTCATGCGCGGCGTTCGTGCCAATCGATCGAGCTTGATGGTTCTTCATTAAAAGCTAGTTTTGCTTTTCAGCGAGAAGTAAAACAGAGATCAAATCCAAAAACTTGGTGAATTTTTGTGCCCTATATTGTTGCTGCAGGACAATATTGGTGGCATGGAAGGTCGAATAGGTCTTCTCCAGGAGATCTGATTCAATTAGTTCCACTTTGTAGAATTTCAACAAAGAACAGATTCTACAAACTTCAAAGTTGTATTCATTCACGGACTTAAAGTCTTGGAAGTGAAGATGCTGCCAGTTGTGTCTTGCTTCAGGCAAGTATATGTCTTTCTAGTGATTGAAACGATTGGCCAGAGCAAGCCAGAGGGTGCGTGGGTCATCCTCAGCGAGATACTCAGTCTGCAGTGCATCATGGATGTGTCTTCGAATGAAGATCATTGCAGTAGCCTTCTGAGCGTCGTCAACAGGTTTTTTTCCGGAGACTTATAGAGCGGAGAAATCGAGCTTGTTCAAGTTCGACATGTCCCTAAAACGGAGGGAGAAAACGTGATTAGTCATATGGTAAGCCATAGACATATATCGTAGAACATACAGGTTATATAGACATGTATTGGTTTAATTTATGCATGAAAACTACAGGTTTCATGTGGTATGTTTTGAATGAAAACTTCAGGTTTCAAAGGCACTAAATTTGAAACTACAAGTTCAATTTAGTTTTTATGAACAATTAGTTCATAATGAAAGGTTCCTGCAAGAAACACATAATGCAATATACTAAGTGTAGTGGATCTGAGGTTCTTTGGGAACTCAAGTGTGAGAGCTTCGTTATTACGAAAGTATGTGACGGTTCAAAGTATAAAAATAAATGATTGAATCGTTAATGTCCAAAAGTGATCTTCAGGTTAATAATTTTGGATTCATTATCAGATTAATGGACTGCGGGTCACTTTTAATTAATTCAATAAATCGGGTCATATGGGGTCGATTGTAGAAGCTAAATAATATTAAATTAATATTATTGGATTGAAAATATAGCCCCAAAATAATTTGGGCTTAGTGCCGTGGGTAAGGGGGCACGGGGTTGGGTGCCTTGAGTATAAGGCGAGGCCCAAAGGACCTTGAATGATGGCTGCAGGCCACAAAGGTAAGGGAGGAGCCCCAGCCGCAGCTGTGTTTCAGTTTGGGCCGAAGGGGGTCCACGGGATTCAGCCGCAAATGGGCTGTGGGTTTGTCGTGGGGAGCCCAGCAAAAGCTAGCTGATGCGTGCGAAGGGGAAGTGCCCAGCCGACTGGGCTGGTGGATGAAGGCTGCAGGCCTAGGCTGCGTGGAGCCCAAGTCGAAGCTTGGTGCATTTCGAGATGGAGCAGCAGGCCACGGGTCAAACTGCAAACAGGCTTAGGGCTTCAGGCCCATTATTTTGACCTCAGGCCGAAGCCTGATGGTGGCGTGCACAGTGATGATGCGGTATGTGTGCCGCACCATGCCCAAATTCCCTTAGGGTTTAGGAAACCCTAAATATGCTTCTAATTTAATTTTATACATTGACTCACAAATTCCACATAACAATTTAATTGTGTGATGCATGAAACAAATATATATATATATATATATTGACAAATATATGAACATATACAACATATATATTAAAAGGAAAATATAAACATAGAGGGGTTCATGCATCATGGGGAATGTTTTCATGCTTCGTGGACGTTTCAAATATCTTCTTTTATTTTAAGCGTACCTGATTAGCAGAAAATGAATAAGCCTTTGAATGTGGTGGATGATAGCCTCCTCCTACGATGCGTCAATTCCTTAGCTTCTAGCAAGAGCGTGCTGATAACCTGTTGTAGGCCTATTTGATTTAACGATCTAGGGTTTAGAGAGAGAACGGGGACCGGCCACTTTAGAGAGAAGAGAGATTGATTTAATGTGAGGTGTGTTTGATTCACCCCATTGTGCCTTTATTTATAGAAGTAGGCAGGGTAAAACCTTTCCCTTTAGGATTACAACATTTAATAGGTTATCTACTCCTAATAGGAATATAAGATACATTCCCATATTCTTTAGGATTTACACAATCACATTCCTATTCTAAATATGACTGCAACAGGTACAAACTTATTGTCACATCCCGGCCCGGGGTGGATCACTTCCCGGGCCCGCTCCACCATCGTAGCATGATATTGTCCGCTTTGGGCTTACCATTCCCTCATGGTTTTGTTTCTGGGAACTCACGAGCAACTTCCCAGTGGGTCACCCAACCTGGGAGTGCTTTGGCCCCCTTCTCGCTTAACTTTGGAGTTCCTACGGAACCCGAAGCCAGTGAGCTCCCAAAAGGCCTCGCGCTAGGTAGAGATGATAATATACATTTAAGGATCAATCTCCTGGGTGATGTGAGATATTACACTTATAGAGTGGGTACAAATTAAAAATAAAAATATATAAAACTAAATACTAAAAATATATAATTAGAAATGATTAACAACATATGAATACATGTAAATTATTTATTATTCAAATAATGACATGGACAAAAGTCAAAGGACTTTGATAAAAACAAAAAAGAAATTAGATCTCAATTAATGAGAAATGAGCAAGTGATCCTTTACCATAGTGGTGGAAATGAGTTATGCCCTTACATGACGGCGTGTATTCAAATCCAGTCTGTGGCTAAACTAACATATAATCTAGCAAAATCTATCGTTTGACAAAAAAAAAAAAAAAAATTAATGAGAAATGAAAATGAGGAATGCGAATCTAATTTATCCTTGTACCTTTCACACACACTAAAAAATTATTAAACAATTCTTAAAAAAGAAACGTAAATAAGGTGTGTGAAAATCACCGCCCTTAAAAATGACTGTTTTTGGCTAATTAGTATTAAAAAAAGCTATATTCACCCTCGACCTCGAGTAATCCAAAGAGATCACATTTTTAAGCAACGGTTAATATGTGTAACTAGCCTCAGTCATCATAATGGATGTAATAACCATATCATATGGCCAACTATGGTTAGAAAATGTGGTTCCTGGCTTTAACATTACTCCAAAAGGATTTCATTACCAACTAGTCCTCTTTAAAAATAAAAAATAAAAAAGATTTGACTGATGAAGGTTGTTTACAGTCTTATCCTGTATTACTACAATAGGGAACCACCGCACTTAAACTACATCTCCGATTTTGGTCGTCTGATTCCACCATCCTATTCCTATGCCGGAAAATCACTGAACCCTCCGGTAACTCGCCGAGATCAGCGAACAAATACTCGTCCTCGTCTTTCAACCTCGTCGCCACATCATTATTCATGCAACTACTATTTCCTAAGCATATTGGACTTTCTAGTACAACTGTTGATGCCGCATCATTAAACCAACCAAAGTCGCTAAGTAATGTGGGCGAGTCGTCGCTCAGATCAAGGTCGACTTGGCTTGTGAAGATTGTGAGCTCCTCGGTTTTGGCCGGAAGTTCGGATTCAGTGGTGGGTGATGTAGCGGTAGCGGTGGTGGTGGTGGTGGTTACAGAGGAGGATTGGTTGGCTTTGGTGGTGGGCATGGGGTGGTTGTGGTCACAAACATAGGTGACTATGAGCATTGTGGGGTTCAGACGGCTTCTCTCCACTTGTTTTCTTGCAGGGCATCCCTTGGAACTACTACATCGATAATATCCCCTACAAATTTCAAAAGATACCAGCCAAGTGTGGATTCAATTAAATTAGTGGTAAACAACAAGCAATTAAAACAAAAGCCATCCATATAAAAGATATTAATTTGTAGTTGATTTGCAAGAATATTATGTGCTAACTACTAAGTTTATATGGCATTTCAAAAAGATTTACTTTTTAATTTTGTTTAACATATTCCGGTTTTTAATGATGATCTTGTACTTAGGTCAAAATTCAAAATCCAGGACATTTCTCGTAAACCTTACACGAGATCTATATCCAAAAGGGTAGTATTATCCATATACTCTTTTTTACTTCTCACACATTTCTTTTAATTTTTAGCCGTCAGACTGAATGAATTGAAGAAGATCAATCGCCAAAGTTTAACAAGGGTGTGTGGGAGGTAAAAATTGGTGTGTTAATAGCACTTTTCTATCCAAAATCCAAATCAAAGAATCATATGCAGAAGCTATGGGGAAGATGCATTCTACTTACTACATATAGCACCAGAATATACTAGATTTAGTAAATTTTTAGAAACCAATTGAGCTTTCTTAAACTCCATTTTTCCCTCTCAATGCATATACTTGAGATCTACGACATTGTACAGCCCATGTGAAATTTATTTACTTTTGGTTCGAACGTATGTGAAAGTTATCTGTTCATATAATTGTACAACTCATTCATGTGCATCATTCTTCCAGGGAAACAATTTTCATCACTATTCTAAAAATTCCTGCCTAGCGCCGTCTAGGTCCTCCTTGCCCCGCCTAAACTCGCCTAGATTCCGACTCTCACTTAGACATAAAATCGATAACTTTCATTTTGCATTTTATTTTGTCAATAAATGTGAAAGACTTATTGAATACTTGAATGAACACCCATTATATGTTTGTTCCCTATATTTTCAACATGGTCTAATACTTAATGATCTATATATCATTTTATTTGTTAATTTATGTGTTCCAATACAATTATGTACCTTTTTAAGTATAAATTGACACTTTTTTTTGTTTTTTATCTAATATATTATAAATTTACTTAAATCCGCTTAGTCCGCCTCCGTCTAGCCGTCTATACGCTAGACTCCATTCCGTCGCCCGACTAGCGTCTAGCAACTATAAAAAATAGAGAGCATCAAAGGAAAAAAAAGAGTGAAAATCATTTTCGTTCTTTTAATTCATAAAAGGAGCTCCCAAATTTACGTAAGCAACTATAAAAAATGAAAATTATTGAAAATTATTTAGAGCAATTTATTTGATCATGTTTATTCAATTATTATTTAATTTATTTTAAAAAGGGGTGGATAATATGTCATTTTCGAGCTGGAATTTAGTGCGTGAGTTTCACGACTTGCATTTGGTAAGAGCGTGATACAACAGCAGGCGCATTTTAGTAGAGCCGCCTCTACACTAAAATACGCCGCAGTGTCACAAATGAAGGCACCAAAGAATACATCGCCGGCGACAAATACAAGAAAATTGCACCAAACTTATCAAACTCAAATGCCATATCACTTACTTATTTTCATCTAAAAAAACATTAATGATTTTATTTTTCTTCATTTCCTTCAATAATTTTTATTGTGAAATTAACTGTTTAATTTGGATAATATTTTTTTTAATTTGATATCTGCAGAAAAATATAAATAGAAAAATTGAATTAATACCTGGGATATGGAGAGCCTTTGATGGGCTTTTGGCCGTACTTTCTCCAGGCCCAAGAATCCGACGGTGGATGCCCCTCCCCTTTGCTCTTGGATCCCTCCACGTCACCGATCGGTACTGACACCACCCTCTTCTGCACTCCCCTCCTAAATTAGAAACAAACCAACCCAACTCCATAACGGTCGATCCATTTAATTTCCAAAATTATAAATAATTTCTCCCTTTTATCTTTTTACCAAGAAAAATAAAAAATCAACACCAAGAAAGAAGGAAAAAAAAAGGAGAAAAAGAGACCTTTTCTTGGGCAGGGGAGTGGCCACCTTTGTGTCGTCCTCTGAGGCTGAGGAGGGTGAGTCCTCCATGAATTAAATGATCACTTTAATTTGTTGGTTATATATGTTATTGGGATGGGACTGGAACATAAGATGGGAGGTGTTTTTTCCCGGAAAATGAGAATAACAAGTGTTTGGCTGGTGAGAAAGTTTTTGGGAAGGGAGGAGAGAGTGAGGGAAAAATGGAGTTGGGAGGGAGGGTGGGTGTTTAATTAATATCGTCATGTAGACAGATGGGCAGCTTACTAGTTTATTAGGGACGTGCTAGCAAATAAGCACTAAAAAACATCCATATATATATATATATAATAATTTATTTAATAATATTAATTAGTATAGTATAATTAATAATATTAATATTATTAATTAGTATAATATAATAATTAATGTTTATATATTAAAACTAGGGTTGCAACTCGGGCGGGTTGAGATGATTGGAAGGTCAACCCAATCCTAACTTAACTTTTACAATTCAGGCTCGGGTTCATGTTGGGTTTCATTCGAGTTCATTTGGGCTTGGATTTAATTGGGTTTACTTGGGTTGAGTTCGGGTTGCCCAGCTTTTTCAAGTTTAATCTTGTAACTTAGTTTCCAAGAATTCCTAAAAAAAATTAAAACAAGTAGCTTCAAAGCTAGCTAACTTTAATTTCATAAATTAATCTACTATAAAGCTTTAGGATTTAGAGACTACGAATATGCTGACTAATCAAAGCCTCTTATTCCTTAAAAACTTAAGTACTTATAAAGGGTAATTTATTAAAAAAATATTAGAAAGGGCATTGGTTTTTGGACTTAACTCACTTGGGTGTAGTACGAGCATTAATTGATATGAGTTACAATCTGGTTAGATTGAGTTTGATTAGTCGGGTTGGGTTGAGTTGGAGATGGATGGGCAAATGATCAACCTAACTCAACCTAATCAATGAACGGGTTGAAATTGGATTGGATTCGGACGGATTATAACTATAAAAAAAACTCACTTGTTCTGGTTTAAAGTCGATTTGGATATGGACGGGTTCGAATTGGCCCAACCCAAGCGGCACCCCTAATTAAAACTATGGACTATAGAGTGTGTGTTATGATATCATAGGACTGAGTTCACCATTAGGAGCTGTGGAGTTGAGAAATGATTGGATTATCCGACTGGATTGGACAACAAATTAGAGTAAATTGTTGATATAGTCCCTGAATTACTTCTAAGTGAAAATTAAGTTTCTAATTTTTTTTCTTAAATTTTAGTCCTTAAACTCATCAAATTAATATTTGGAGCTGTGATTGTTCTTAAAATTGAAGAATTGTGATGGAGGAGCTATGATTGTGGTTTCATATTTGGAGCTGTTGTGGCGAGGTGGGACGTTGGCTTTGATGGAAGAGTTGATGGGTGGAGGTGCTTGGCCAGAATCGGTTTTTATACATAATCACAACAATTTTGTATAAAAGTTTACTAAACACTTTGATATTCCTTTTTTACTCAAAGCCTTTTTACAAACATAGTTTACCAAACACTCATGTTTTATTTCATAGCTCATTATTTTCACTGCACAATAGAATAAGTTTTTTTAAAAGCACAACAATACCAAACTAGTTCTTATTATCTTCTATGGTTTCCGCTTAATCAGAAGGCAATTTAATTTCTTCTACTAAACTAAGTTCCAGATTATTTTGCTTTATTCTTTCTACTACTTTGGAATCTGAACTGAAATAACCAGCTTGGGTTTCAATTTGATCATAACATATTCTACTGATGGGGATTTACCTTTGAAATTATAAGCTTCTCTAGCAGTCTTGCCCAATGCGGTAGATACGCAACCATGCTTCACATATGATGAAGTTGCTTGATCTTTTATCTTTTTCCAGTTTTTTTTTTTGGAAGGGGGTGGTCAAATGTCTAGTTGATTGAGCTGAATATAACTATTTTGATCTGGGTGCTTGAGGGAAAACTATGATCCATATTGGTCGCTGGAAAATGAATGAAAAGTAGATAAAAGAATATAAAAATACAAATACTTGGGGATACGATCTGTTTACCTTTTGACTTTTTTACATTGTATCTTTGGAATTGTAAACATTTGTTGGTTTGATGTATTATGACCTAGGATGCATGGACACGGACACGGATACGGGGATACGACACAATACGATACGGAAATACGTTAAATTTCTAAAAACGAAGATACGATATGTCAGGGATACGGCAATTAAAAATATATATACATATATTTAAAATATTATAAAATAAGCATTCAAATTTATTACTCAAATTTAAATTTATTTCAATAAACTCCAAATAGTTACTATTATAATCTAAAATATCATGAAAACACAATAGTATATTATTTATAATATACAAAATATTATACACAAAAGGCAAAAGTGGCTTTTAGCTTTTCCAATTTTGCATAACAGATATACTTTTCAGATTGAATCAGTCAAAGCAAAAGGGGGGGCTTTTAGCTTCGAATAAAAACAGAAAAGCAGGTTTTCTTTCAGTTTTAGAGATGGTTCTGGGAATCAGATTGAGCTTCAAAATTAACAAAGTGAAAACGAAGTCGGAAGCTCTCACCAGCAGTTGCAGACAGAGACGATGGAGACGATGGAGCAGTTGTAGACGGAGACGATAGAGACGACGGACGGACGAAGCAATTGCAGATGACAAGTTTGATTTTTGAGGTTCAAAATCGTTTTGGTTTTTAGTTAAACAATCGTTTTAGTTTATCCTCTGATTTTGTTTGAAACGTATCCGAAAAGTATGAAACGCATATCTCGACAGTATGATATGCGTAACTCATCAATAAAGAACGTATCCCTTCATTTCGATACGTATCGGGAGCGTATCCACGCGTATCTTGTACGTATCCATATCCCTGCGTGTCAGATAAGGGATACGCTGAGTTTTCCCCATGTCCATGCATCGTAGATTATGACATGATACATGTGAAAGACAAGCATGAGGAAGTAGTGGCTAGTGAGGAGTCTGAACTTAATGTCCCAGACTCAACTTTGGGAGAGATGAGCAACATTTTGAATGACAATACACAGATCAAAGCAAACTTATGCTGATGGGATATTGCATGTATGGTAACCGTTGTTAGGGTTAAGTGCACTTGGCCAAGATAAGGTGATGAACAAGCCCCTAATGGTGGAGTCCTTTGTGCCTGATGGATACGAAGAGATTGTTGTGTTGGAGAGTTGATCTTTGTAATTAGCTTAGTTACCTGTTTGGGTCTTTGTAATCAAGATGTAATTAGGATAGATATTATTTGGTGTTTCTTTCCTTGTAAATCAATCTTGTACAATATATATTTCCCTTATTGGTGAGAAGAATAACATCAGAAAATTAAACCCCAAAATAAGCCTTAATTAGCATGGTATCAGAGCATAGATCCTAGGATTTTTGCTTTGCCCGTTCCCTCAAACAAACTTGGCCCCCCCATGGAGAACCTACCATCACTCTACGGTGGAAACAATTTCATCCTAACCGATCCTACCCCTATACTAAACACTACAACCTTAAACACTATTACCCTAACTGACCCTACCATGAATCCTCATCTTGTTTCGAGTTCTTCCGACATGCCTCCGGAGTCCTCAGGTAATTGTGGTTATGCTTTTCATATGAATAATTGTGACACTCAGTCCAGTTGGATCATTGACTTCGGTGCCATAAACCATATGACCTATGACCCCACTGATTTAGCTTGTGATACTGTTCCACTTCGACGAAATATTACTAATGCTAATGGTGTCACCTCACCGGTAACTAGCGGTAGCACTGTACGCCTCATGCCTACCCTCTCTTTGCCGCATACACTACTTGTACCTTCACTAAAGCATAAATTGGAGCCAAGCTACTAAGTAATTGAACTGTTGTGTACTATTGTATTCGAAGTTTTGTCTTATTCAGGATATTCTCACGAATGAGACAATTAGGCGTGGTACTAAAATGGGGGATCTCTATTTTGTGGACGATGTCAGTACAGGATGGGTCAATCTCGCCCAAAGAGCCGTTGATCACAAACAGCATCAGATATGGTTATGGCATTACCGTTTGGGTCATCCGTCTTTCAATTATTTACAACATATGTTTCCGGATTTATTTGTTGGTTGTTCGATTTCAGACTTTAAATGTGACACTTGCGTACTTGCCAAAAGTCACCGTGTTTCCGTTTAATTCTAATACAAGTGCTATTCCTTTTGGTCTTGTTCATTTGGATGTTTGGGGACCATCTCCAATTACTACTTCATCTGGTATTAAGTGGTTTGTAACTTTCACAGATGATTGCACACGGATGACATGGTTATACCTTCTTAAGCATAAAAGTGATGTGTTTCAAGCGTTTAAGACATTCCACACCATGGTTCAGACACAGTTTTCTACTAAAATCTGGATTTTGCGTTATGATAATGGTGGTGAATATGTTAATAATGATTTTACACATTATGTAACTCATTACGGAATCCTCCAAGAGATTACTTGTCCTCAAACTCCTCAACAGAATGGGGTGGCTGAGCGCAAAAATCGCCATCAAACGACTCGATCGCTATTGATTGGGGCGCATATTCCCCGCCCCTCTTGGGATGTTGCTCTTCCGACTGCCACTTACCTGATTAACCGCCTGCCATCCAAAGTATTGAATTTTCTTACACCTTTGCAAGTTCTTGCTACATTCGTGCCTTTACCGTTTTGGTGCTCCCACCGCGAGTTTTTGGATGTGTTGCCTTTGTTCATCTACATAAAAATCAACGGACAAAACTTGACCCATGTGCTCTCCGTTGCATTTTCATGGGGTATGAACTATATCAGAAAGAGTACCGTTGCTACCACCCTTCTTCACGTCGGATGTATACTACCATGGATGTTACTTTTTCTGAGTATGAAATGTATTACTCTTCGGCTTCTTCTAACCCTCATCTTCAGAGGAGACACTGCATGACGAGCAGGTTTGGACCCTGGCTGCTACCACTGATATTCTGCTGCCATTATTAGTTGAGCCAGTAGCAGAACCTTCAGTGGCTGCACTGCTAGCCCAGCCAACAGAAGCAGCATCGCTGCCCACAGAACCAGCGGCAGGCACGGCAGTGCCGTCCTCACCCACGACAACATTGCTGCCACTTGCCGATCTTGAGATTTCTACTAATACTACTCCCCCTCGTCTCAAAATATAGTACCACCAGATGACCATACTTCAGAGAATATTCTTGAGGTAAGATTTACCATCCCTATTGATGTATCCGATGTTCTGAATTATCAGTTACCCTTCAGGCACAACCGGGGAAAGCCACCCAATTGATATTCACCGGAAATAATGAAAGGCTCTAAGTATCCCATTGCCAACTATGTGTCATCACATAAATTATCAGAACCCGACAAAGCTTTTGTACAACAAATATCCAATGGTAGCACAACAAGTTCATTGAAGGAGGCACTATCTGATGATCGATGAACCAAGGCAATGGAGGAAGAAATGGATGCATTTCAAAAAAAATCAAACATGGGATTTAGTTCCGCTACCCCGAGGAAAGAAGAGAGTGGGATGTCGATGGGTGTACACCATCAAGTACAAAGCTGATGGGTCGATTGAACGATACAAAGCACGATTGGTGGCCAAGGGATGCACTCAGACGTATGGTGTTGATTATACATAAACATTTGCTCCGGTAGCAAAGATTAATACGGTAAGAGTATTACTTTCGTTGGCAGCTAACTTGGATTGGCCATTACAGCAATTTGATGTGAAAAATGCTTTCTTACATGTTAATCTTAAAGAAGAAGTGTATATGGATATTCCATTTGGTTATGCATCAGTTTCACAACCCGGAATGGTGTGTAAGTTGAATAAGGCATTGTATGGATTGAAACAATCACCTCGGGCATGGTTTGGTAGGTTCCGGACGGCTAGGAGGAAGTATGGGTTCAGGTAGAGCAATTTTGATCATACACTTTTCTTGAAACGTCGAATGGGTAAATGGATGGCACTTATTATTTATGTGGATGATATGATTGTTACAGGTGATGATAAAAAGGAAATCTCAAGGCTGAAAGATTACTTAGCAACTGAGTTCGAGATGAAAGATCTTGGTGGATTGAAATATTTCTTAGGTATAGAAGTAGCTCAATCTAAACATGGTATATTTCTATCTCAAAGAAAATATGTTCTTGACTTGTTAGACGAAACTGTAATGCTTGATTGTAAACCGGTTGACACCCTTATAGTCCAAAATCACCATCTTGCTGTGCACCCTGATCAAGTTCCTACTAACCGAGATCGTTA
This sequence comes from Heteromeles arbutifolia, assembly GCA_024362995.1. Lineage (NCBI taxonomy): Eukaryota > Viridiplantae > Streptophyta > Magnoliopsida > Rosales > Rosaceae > Heteromeles > Heteromeles arbutifolia. The sequence continues at coordinate 26,518,246 of JANCRC010000012.1, forward strand.
TCAAAGGTTAGTTGGAAGGTTAATTTATTTATCTCATACCTGGCCTGATATTGCATATGTAGTAAGTGTTGTTAGTCAATTTATGCATTCCCCGAGTGATACGCATATGGGTACGGTTGAATGCATTCTACGATAACTAAAGTCCTCCCCGGGTAGAGGCATCATGTTTTCCAAGAATGGTCATTGCCGGATAGAACGTTATACCGATGCAGATTGGGCAGGGAATATTACTGATCGACGGTCCACATCGAGTTACTTTACATTAGTGGGGGGGGAATTTAGTGACTTGGCGGAGTATGAAACAGAAAGTGGTTACTTTATTAAGTGCAGAGGTGGAATACAGGGGTATGGCAAAAAGAGTATGTGAATTATTATGGCTTCGGAGGTTACTCGCAGAACTCGGGTGTCCTTCAATGTCGGCTTCGAATTTGTTTTGTGATAATAAAGCAGCGATTGATATCTCACACAACCTAATCCAGCATGATCGCACGAAACATGTGGAAGTTGACAGACACTTCATTAAGGAGAAGTTGGATGGGAATATTATTCAATTCCCATTCGTAAAGTCAGAAGATCAATTAGCGAACATCTTAACTAAAGCTGTTGCCAGTCAAGCGTTCTACAACTCTTTCGTCAAGTTGAGCATGAACGACATTTATGCACCAACTTGAGGGGGAGTGTTGGAGAGTTGACCTTTGTAATTAGCTTAGTTACCTGTTTGGGTCCTTGTAATAAGGATGTAATTAGGATAGATATTATTTGGTGTTTCTTTCCTTGTAAATCAATCTTGTACAATATATATTTCCCTCCTTGGTGAGAAGAATAACATCAGAAAATTAAATCCCAAAATAAGCCCTAATTAGCATGTTGAGCTAGTAGGTTTGCATTGAATGTGTAGTTGGTTACATGAGTATGGCAAAATGAAATTGAGATTCAGTATAAGGTCTGAAAGAAATTTGTGCAAGACAATTGTTTGGAAACCAGTGGTGTTTGCATCTTTATGTTGATGAATGATATCAATCGTTTTATTGATGTAATCGTCTTCTGAAACTAAATTTCAATCACACACCAGTAACATGAGCTCTATACAGCAAGCACCAGTCCCCTGAAACATTCACATCCACTCCCACATATATGATGTAATCATCTTTCGTGAAAAGACCGTTTCGATGCGAGCTACGAAAATGGGGTTTTGGCACCCATAAGACGACTGCTTGCATTTCTGCGGAAATGCACATTGGGTCAAAATTCCAAATCTCAGGAACATTTGGCATTGTTATAGATGTTGTGCAAACGAACAACTTTCATTAGGAAGTATTTTGATCTGAAACACGTAAGAGGGAGATTTAGTGCATTGAACTAGGTATTCTCCGTGTTTTGTCACAAAGAGCAGCATGACTTTCTTCAGTGGGTGCAAACCTAGACATGTGGGGAGTGCCATTCGTCATGGTTTTAGAATTTCGAACCATTTTTTCTTTTCTCTAGGGCACACGAATCAAGGAATTAAAAATTCGGAGATTGTGAACTCTAGAAAAATTCAAAGAGGTGGAAATTGCGAAAGTAATCGTGAGAGCTTCTTTGCGAATTAAATCAAGTTCTCAATGAAAACACCAATTTGTGGAGGCAAAAATCCATCGTCTTCAGTCTTGACGAATTTGTACAATCAAAACATTTAAATACTTTTGATCAATGACTGAAGCCACGTGCCTACGAAGTTAGGGATTTGGCCAATGGATCTCCAATGCTTATGTTAGTTTCTCTGAAAATAGAGAGTTCTGGGGCTTAATCACATAGCAAAAGCTTACCAAAAGCTTACATGTGTAGGGTTTTCCATGCCATGAGTCAACATCCAGTTGGCCAAGGTGTGTCATCCGTTAGATGGTATCCCGAAGTATCTCGAAGAAAAAACACTGGGTATACTTGATTGGATTTCATTGTGATTCCTTGCTTGATTGAGTTAATCTTCAATAAGGAAAACTTTACACTCTGTTTGGATAAGGAAATTTAAGATTACTAAGAAATTTTAAAATGACATAATTTTATTTTCTAGAATTTGTTAATTTCCTAGTTTGGTTAACCTAAAAGAACAATGGAATTTGCCTATGACATTTGACTACGGAACTTGTTATTTTTAAATACTCACTCATAGAAATTGGAAATGATACTTATTTACATGGAATTTAAACTTCGAAATTGGACGTCTCAAATTCCTTTTTTTTTTTTTCATGCGGAAATTCTAAATTTCTATGTTTATGAATCCAAACAAGAAAATTAGTGCATGTCAATTTATAAATTTAGACTTTTGTCAAAAATCCAAGTTTATATTCTTCATCCAATCATAGTGTTAAAGATGTGGTTTGGTTATTGATCTTATCTTTAATATCTTTAACGTTTTTCCTTGCCATGGACAACGGAGCTTGGAGAAGTTGTAGTTATTTTTTGGAGAAGTTGTACCTCGCCAATTTTATCAGGGTATTCTCGTCACTGGTGGGTAAAATTCTACGTGTCAGCTCTAGTATTTTTTGGATTATTTTTGGTTCCACAGTATTGTTAATGATACATTATGCTATAATTTTTTGAATGCAACATTATATACTTATACTAAGTGGTGGGAAATTTAGTATGACTAACTAGTGACTGGAAATTTGGCTGTTATATTAACTTAATATCGAATTAACTTAATATCGAACTCGCCGTCTTCAAAAGCTAAAGCTAATAGCTCACACTCGACATCCACTTGTCAGTGTGTCACATTATAATCTAAACGACATATTAATAAAACTCTGTCAACCAAAACTCCAGCAAATTACCACTCTAACCTTCTCACTAGAACTGAATAAAAATAAATAAAAAAAACGTTGACAATTTAGTAATTACGCCTAACACACATTTTACTGTTTTTTATACTAACATCACATCTATGTAAATATAGCATATCATATTTAAAAATTAAAAGTAAATAAATAAACCTCACTTTTCTCCTCCTCTTCCTCTCTCTACATTCCCACGTTCTCCTACCTTTTCCCTTTCCTTTTTTTATTTGTCTTTTCTATTTTGAGTTGTTATCCGTGCTCATTAATAATAAGTCGTAGTAAAAAAAAAAAACAACACAAATTCTTATCTACAATTGTCAAACCGTCTTGACCTATCTAGCTAGCTCACATCTTCTCAATTACTCTACTTGTTTTTCATCCACATCCACTAACTAATGCAAAACAAAATGGCTGCAGAAGAAAAAGAAGAACAAGAAGCACTTCTCAACCTCCTTGATTCATACTGGTTTGGGCATGAAATTTTGAGCCAGAAATCACTTTCACAACCCCAACAAGCAACAAATAACCCAACTCTCCAAGTGGACGAATCAACCAAAGAAGAAACCCTAGAATTACGAACCCTAAAGGTAAGGTCTCTAAGTGAACAGTTATTAAACACGTCCAGCTTTTCTCTGAGTAGCACACTGAAACTGCAAACAATTTTTTCCGGTGAACAAGTCACAAACTTCTCCAAAGACGATGAACTGCCGGCTCATCCAACAAAAAGTAGCAGGGTAAGCAGTAGCAGCAGCAGCAGCAGGGAAAGAGTACTAGGCCTAAGTAAGAGCTTGTCAGAGCTAGAGTTTGAGGAGCTCAAAGGTTTTATGGATTTGGGGTTTGTCTTCATTGAGGAAGACAAGGATTCTTCAAGATTGGTTTCCATAATTCTCGGCTTGCAAAGACTAGCAAGTTGTGAAGAAGAAGATGTTAGAGATGATCAAAAGGAAAAGGAGGAAGATAAGGATCATGGGGTGGTTTCAAGGTGGCTTTATCCATCCGAGGCTTGGGATGTCTTGGATCAAAGAAAGAAGGAGAACCAAATGTTGATGAAGTGGAGAATACCTGCTGCTACTAATTAAAGTAAGGACATAAAGCATCATATCAGGTTCTGGGCTCATTCAGTTGCATCATTTGTAAGATAACAACACTAACTTTTATTTTTCTTAATTTTATTGTTAATTAACTTCTATTTTTCTTAATTTTCTTCTTAATTTGCTAGGCTATATTTCGTTGTTGTCACGCTGAAAAATTACCATTCACTAGATCATATTTTGAGATATTCACAAGTGTAAATTTTTTCCCGTTCTATGGTTGGTAAATGTAAGTTATTATGTACCCCTCTTTGTGCTAATTTTTTCGTGGGTCTGATTTTTATTCATTTTCTAATTTCTCAAGGTGAAATTTGTTGGTTCTTTGATATTTTGTTGTAAATGATATGAAGGGGATATTGTCTCATAGGCTGTGATAAGTTGATGTTAGAATACCTAATATCTAAGCATGGGTTGTAGTAGTTAGGATCTTGATGTAAGCAGCTAGGGTTTAGACTGTGTAAAGTATGGGTCTAAGCATAGTGTGTGACGTCTTCCGGGTGACTCACAACATCTTTTTCCACTTGTATAAGTTTCATTTCCTTGTAATCTTACACACACAATCAATATACAATCTTCCAAATTATCACATAGTATTAAAGCAGGCTTCCTAAAGAACCTATTCTCTGAAATCTTTTGAAATGGAAGAAGAAAAGATCCTTGCTGCTTCACCCGAGAACATCCTCGGTTCTTCATCAGCTCCTTCAAGTAAAGCTGACGGAAATCCCAACCAACGTCTTTGTTCCATACTCCTAACTGAGTTTAATTATCTTCCTTGGTCTCGAGCTATTACTTTAGCTCTTGGAGGAAGATCTAAGCTTGGTTTCATCAACGGAACTGTCGTAGCCCCCGAGATTGGTGATCCCAAGTATGAAGAGTGGTTCTGCATGGATCAGCTCGTCATGTCCTGGTTGCTCAACTCAATGGGCTCAAAGGTATCAGAAATTTCAACTTTTCAGAATCAGCCTTTGATTTATGGAAGGCTGTCAAGGAGATGTATCGAAATCAGAACAATGCAACCAGGATATTTGAGCTGTAGAAGAGTCTTTCTACAATAAATCAAGATGGAAAGTCTTTCAGTGAGCACTTAGGAAGACTAAAGTCTATGTGGAATGAGTTGAATCTATATCGTCCTCACACCATAGATCCAGCAGTCCTTCTTAAACGAGCTGAAGAAGACAATATCTTTCAGCTCTTGTCCAGTCTTGACTCTACCTATGAAGACCTGCGAAGCCATATATTGATGAGTGTTTAATTACCATTTCTCAATATTGTATGCACTATTGTCCAGCGAGAAGAAGTAAGAAGAAAAGTTATGAGTACTAAGGTCAGTGACCCTGAGTCCAGAGCCTTCGCTACAAGTGACAGAAGGTTTGAAGGAAAAAACTTCAAAGGAAAGAAATGAGAGATGCAATGCACTCATTGTGGGCAGAAGAATCATCTCAGAGACACTTGTTGGGTGTTGTATCCGTATCTTAAGCCTAACTTTGCCAAGCAAACCAAGTCTGGTCACAGTGCAAGTCAAGTCTCTCACTCACAGACTGCCTCAACTGCTGAGAACTTCACATCTAATCCTTCGGCTCTCTTGAGTGAGTTCACTTCCTTCATTCAGAAGAAGGATGGAAGCAATTCTCATAAGGGAAACAGTGAAGTTAACACTATTGATTTATTTGGACAGTTCACAAAATTTCTTCAGACAAAGGCATCATCTTCCACTGATATGTTTGGATAATAGACTCTGGAGCAACTGATCACATGACAAATATAAAAAGAGATATGCATGAGTTTAAAGATGCAGTTATTCCACAGTTTGACAGTTTGTTTCTGTTGCTAATGGAACTAGTGTATCAGTCTTGGGTGAAGGAAAAGTTAAGATATTTGATACAAATGTTGAATCAACTGCTCTATATGTGCCCTCTTTCCCATTTCAGCTTCTGTCAGTTGGAAGGTTGACCAATTCTTTAAACTGTGATGTTATATTCTCGCCATTCAATGTGGTTTTCCAGGATTGTATCATGAAGAAGAAGATTGGTGAAGGCATTTATAAAGATGGCCTCTATATGCTTTCATTGCAACCCGTTGAAGCTAGTGGTCTTCAAGTTGGTTTTTTTGCAGAATCATCTATTATGGCATAGACGATTAGGGCATCCTTCTAATCTTGTGCAATCACATCTCTTCAGAACTTCAGAGAATGTGATGACTCAAGATTGTGAAGTTTGCCATTTTTCAAAACAGATGAGGTTGCCCTTTGATTCCTCATCAACCAAGTCATGTAAACGTTTTGAGATTGTGCACTCTAATGTTTGGGTGCCTGTACCCTTGGATTCTTTTGATGGTTTTAAATACTTTGTCACTTTTGTTGATGATTTCTCAAGATGTACTTTGTTGTATTTATTGAAATAAAAAAATGAAGTTATTAATGTGTTCCAAGAATTTCACAGTCTTGTTACAAACCAATTCTCAACCCAACTTAAAGTCTTAAGGTCAGACAATGGTACTGAGTATATGTCCAATGCTTTTACTCAATATCTAACTTGCCATGGAATAATTCATCAAACAAGCTGTGTTGGTACTCCGCAACAAAACGGAGTGGCAGAAAGGAAAAACCGTGATCTACTGGAAAAAACTCGATCACTTATGCTTCAAATAAGTGTACCCAGAAATTCTGGTCCCATGGGGTTCTTACTGCTGCATATATGATTAATAGGCTTCCAAGTAAAGTTCTCAAATTCAAGTCACCCCTTGAAACACTTAAGGGTAGGAAAATCAACTTGTCTCACTTTCGAGTGTTTGGATGTGTTTGTTTTGTCCATATTCAAAACTTGCATCAAGATAAATTGGATCCTAGAGATGCAAAGTGTGTGTTCTTGGGGTACTTATATGTTCAAAAGGGATACAAGTGCTATGATACAAAGCGCAGGAAACTCATTGTGTCTAAAGATGTGAGTTTTGATGAGAAAGTTCCTTTCTTTGCAAGTACCAGGGATGAAGATCTTCTGGGGGAGGATTTTCTTGGTCAAATTCTCACGCCAATTGTGGAAACCAACATGCTACCTCATCATCCTTCATTTTCAGATCAACCAAGCAACAATGAAACTTCGATTGATCTAGTTGAGTATGATCAATCATCTGACATATTTGTTGACAATGAATCAGCTGAAGATGTTGACCAAAATCACATTTCGTCTGAAGAGAACTTTGCTACTACTCCTGAAGTGATCACTCTAAGGAGAAACCTTAGTAGAAATCGAGGTAAGCCAGCTTAGTTTAAAGATTATGTAAGTTACACCTCAAGATACCCTATAGAAAAATATCTTGAATACTCAAGAGTATCTCCTTCTCATGCTGCTTTCGTAAGCAAAATCTCAACCTCATCTGAGCCAAGCTCATTCCAAGAACCTAATTCTCAAGTGATCTGGCAAACAGCAATGAGTGAGGAGCTTAAAGCTCTAAATGAAAGAAAAACTTGGAGCATCACCAAGCTACCTAAGGGGATGAAAGCTATTGGGTATTGTTGGGTGTACAAAACCAAATTTAAGAGTGATGGTTCAGTGGAGAGACACAAAGCTAGATTGGTGGCTTGAGGTTTTACTCAAACCTATGGTATCGATTACAAGGAAACCTTTGCTCCTGTGGAAAAGATGAACTCAGTAAGAGTGCTTCTCTCAGTTGCTGTCAACCATGATTGGCCTTTATTCCAAATAGATGTTAAGAATGCCTTCTTGCATGGAGAACTTAAAGAAGATGTGTACATGCATTTGCCTCCAGGACATCCACAAGAAGGAAAGGGCATGGTTTGCAAATTACACAAGGCTATATATGGCCTCAAACAATCTCCTCGAGCTTGGTATGCCAAGTTAAGTTTTGTGTTAGAGGACATTGGTTTTAAAAGGAGCAATGCAGATTCCTCACTGTTTGTGCGAGATAGTTCAGCAAGTAAACTTGTCGTTCTCATTTATGTTGATGATCTTATTGTGACTGGTGACAGTTTGACAGAAATTCAGAGGCTTAAGTGTCTTCTCCACAGAAAGTTTGCAATCAAATATCTAGGAACTTTGAAGTATTTTCTAGGAATTGAAATTGCTTCATCTAGTAAAGGCTTGCTCTTGAATCAACGCAAGTACATACTAGACTTACTTCGAGAGTCAACAATGCTTGAAGCAAAACCAGTGGCAACCCCAATTGCTTGCAAAGAGAAACTGAGATTAGATGGAGATTTGTTGACAGATGTTGGTTTATACCAAAGATTGGTAGGGAAACTTATTTACCTTACCATTACTCGTCTTGATATCATGCATGCCGTGAGCCTAGTCAGTTAGTTCATGCATTCTCCTCGATCAATTCATTTACAAGCTGTTCAAGTACCATTGGAACTAGGATTGTGATGAGAAAGGTTGGAAATGCTCACATCGTTGGCTACACAGATGCAGACTGGGGTGGCTCCAAAATTGATCGAAGGTCTACTACTGGATATTGTACATTTGTTGGGGGAAATCTGGTAACATGGAAAAGCAAAAAACAAAACGTGGTGGCTCGATCAAGTGCAGAAGCTGAATATCGTGCCATGGCATCTACTACCTGTGAGTTGATTTGGCTGCAATGTTTTCTCAACGACTTAAGGTACAAGATAACACTGCCTATGCCTCTTTTATGTGATAATCAAGCTGTTATTTACATTGCATCAAATCCTGTCTTCCATGAAAGAACCAAACACATCGAAATGGACTGTCATTTTGTTCGAGAAAAAACCCAATCCAATGTCATTCAACCTGTGTGTGTTTGAAGCAAAGATCAACTAGCAGACATCTTCACCAAAGGATTGTCTCGTGTTCAATTCAACACTTTTTTGGTCCAGCTTGGCTTGATGAATATACTAGCCTTCGCTTGAGGGGGAGTGTTAGAATACCTAATATCTAAGCATGGGTTGTAGTAGTTAGGATCTTGATGTAAGCAGCTAAGGTTTAGACTGTGTAAAGTATGGGTCTAAGCATGGTGTGTGAAGCATGGTGTGTGATGTCTTCCGGGTGACTCACAACACCTTTTTCCACTGGTATAAGTTTCATTTCCTTGTAATCTTATACACACAATCAATATACAATCTTCCAAATTATCACAGTTGATAATGCTATCCCATTAACCATTGATGCATTTGGAGATTCTTTTGGACGAAGAGACAAAAGTAGCGAATATGTCCGCATCATTTTTTTCTTAATCATTTTGGATGAATTTTTTAAGTTATGAATTCGGTAAACTAAGGTACCCGACCTCAACATTGCATTACAAGATGGACACTGCTTACATGACGACACAACATTATTTTATCGCACAAAATTTATAATCGTAATTATTCATTCTTTTTTCATCTTCTAAAACCCTCTCTAAAAAAATTAATTCGATTTGGAAAGCGTTACTTTAGTCATCTGTATGTTTGAAACAAACTGACTTCATCATAAGGATGTTGCTATACAAATTCGATTTGGAAGCCGTTACTTTAGCCCGATTCATCCGTATGATTTGTTTGACATATGTGGATGGCTAAACAGTTTTTAAATTGAATCAATTTTTCTTGAGTGATCTTTAGATGACAATGAAGAGAATAAACAAGCTTAATTATGACATTTGTACTATAAAATATTGTCACTTCGTAAGAATGTCAAAAGTCAAGTATTGTGCTTAAAAGACAGAAGATATATTTTCACTTTACAAACATAAATTATCAAAATAAAGCTGATTCTCACACCATTTTTAGCCTCTCAAATATGAAATCAAGTTCTATGACACAAGTACACCGTCAAGGTAGCGTTCCGTACCAATGATACAAGGACACACGGAAAAAGCTAACACATCACAATTTATCTTTAGCCTTTGGGATTGCACAAATTTTAGAAGAATCATAGACAAAAATAAAACTAAGTCTGTAAAAAGAGAAAAGAAAGTGTGCGTAAATCATTTCTTAATATATACCGTGTTTGGAATCAACAATTTAAAGGAAAATAGTAAAATAATAATCGATCAAATTAGGCATCTTGCTCAATCCGGCAGTGCTTGCGCTTACAAAGTTTGCTATTTCGTGTTCGGATTCTGGATGGAGTCCTGGAGAAACAAGAAATAACGTCAACCGCGACGCTTTGATGCAACAAAAACCTCACTTGCATACATGCAGCATGCTTCTATATACGTATATCTTCTCTCTGTTTTTCCTTAATTGAACTTATAGATCCATCTTATGGTAATCTGATAGCTACTATTCTGATTACGCAGACTTTTAGATCTCCTTAAATTTTACATGATTACAAATTTACAGGAGCTATAAGCAATAAATTTGTTAATACTTACATTTGATGCTAATATTTTCAATGGTGTTCGTCCTCTACAGATTAATATGGTCAGTTTTCGTTGTTGGAGATGCCCTCCGGAAGTTTATAGCTCGGAGGCTTATCAGCACCCGTCCTTGAGTACTCCCTCCATCTTCGAGCTGCTGCTGCTGCTCTCCTTGCTCTTTCTTTCACTTCCTCCTCTGAAAAAATAACTTCAGACTTTGATTCATCTATAACATATGATGACATTAAAGCATTAAACAAGTTTAAGTAGAAACCATCTTTTATGGAAGCTTTTAACGACAAAGTGCCCCCCAATCATTACAACCACGTAATATCAATATTTTGATGAGATGGTTGAAGTTAGAGAGGATAATAATTGTATGCTGAAAAGACTATATGAGCTGAGGCAGGATTCAGCAAGAACCACTAGCACAGAAGATGCAAATCTAATAGGCGCCCAAGGGAGATTAGAACTTTTGTTTACGGTTGTTTATTGTTTTGCAGGTAGTCGAGTTTGAGAACTTCCTCCACATACTTACGGCGCTACGCGAATTTAGTTCCAACATATTCCATGCCACATGTTGACATCAAGTTGGCCAAGGTCTGTCATTTGTTGGATGGAGAAAATACTAATCTCGAATATATTATTAATTAAATAATATATTGGGATTATCTTGCGGTATACAGTATACTTGATTGGATTTGATTGTGACTCTTTCCTTGATTGAGTTGGTCTTCAATAACGAAAGCTTTAATGATAGGATTTGGTTATTAATCATATCTTTAATACCTTCGACTTTTCTCCTTGCTATGTGCGGCGAAGCTTGGAGAAGTTGTAGTCAACAGCTCAGGTGTTCAAGGGGGTTAAACTGCGTGTGGAACAAATGTGGAACTTGCCAATTTAAAAAGAGCATTCTCATCATCTGTGAGTACAATTCACGTGCCAGCTCCATAATTTTTCGGATTATTTTTTGCTTCACAGTATTGCTAATGACATGTCACGCTATAATTTTTTATTTTTTTAAAATGCAACGATATGTATTTGGAGAGATTATATTCACACACCATAAATTACTTCCCCCACACTCTTTAATTTTTTTAATGTTTTTCTATTAAGTATTAATGGTGTGAAGAATTTCAAAAAATATTAAAAAAATAAAAAAGTGGGGAGGAAGTAATTGAGGTTTGTGAATATAATCTCTCATATATTTGTACCAAGTGGTGAGAGATTTAGCTAAGTCACGCTAAATTAATGTCAAACTCCGAGTCTGCAAAAGCCAAAACTCACTCTCGCCATCCAGTTGTCACGTTATAGTATAATTAATAGGAATCGAGCAAATTGTAGAAAACAATTCCAAGTTGCCAATGTATGCAAAACATATATGGATATTCTTATCTACAATCGTCAAACCGTCTCGACCTTTCTAGGTAGCTCACATCTTGTCAAAACTCTACTTGTTTTTCATCCACATCCACTAACTAATGCAAAACAAAATGGCTGCCGAAGAAAAAGAAGAAGAGGCACTTCTCAACCTCTTTGATTCATACTGGTTTGGGCATGAAATTTTGAGCCACAAATCACCTTCACAACCCCAACAAGCAACAAATAACCCAACTCTCCAAGTGGACGAATCAGCCCAAGAAGAAACCCTAGAGTTACCAATCCTAAAGCTAAGGTCTCTAAGTGACCAGTTTTTAAACACGTCCAGCTTTTCTCCGAGTAGCACACCGAAACTGCAAACAATTTTTTCCGGTGAACAAGTCACAAACTTCTCAAAATACGATGAACTACCGGCTCATCCGACAAAAAGCAGCCGGATAAGTAGTAGCAGCAGTGGCAGCAGCAGCAGCAGCAGCAGGAGGAGTAGTGAAAGAAAAAGAAGGAAAAGAGTACTAGGGCCAAGTAAGAGCTTGTCAGAGCTAGAGTTTGAGGAGCTCAAAGGTTTTATGGATTTGGGGTTTATCTTCACTGAGGAAGACAAGGATTCTTCAAGACTGGTTTCCATAATTCCCGGCTTGCAAAGACTAGCGAGTTGTGAAGAAGAAGAAGAAGATGTTAGAGATTATCAGAAGGAGGACGAGGAGGATCATGGGGTGGTTTCAAGGAGGCCTTATCTGTCCGAGGCTTGGGATGTCTTGGATCAAAGAAAGAAAGAGAACCAAATGTTGATGAAGTGGAGAATACCTGCTGCTACTAATTTAGGTAAGGACATGAAGCATCATCTCAGGTTCTGGGCTCATTCAGTTGCATCATCTGTAAGATAACAACACTAGCTACTATTTTTCTTAATTTTCTTGTTAATTAACTTCTATTTTTATTAATTTTCTTGTTAATTAGCTAGGCTATATTTCGCTGTTGTCGCGCCGAAAAAATGCCATTAACTAGATCATATTTTGTGATATTCACAAATGTAAATTTTTTCCTTCTATAGTTGGTAAATGTCAATTATGTACCCCTCGTGCTAATTTTTTTTTCGGTCTAATTTTTTGTTCTTTTTCTAATTTTTCAAGGTGAAATTTGTTGGTTCTTTGATATTTTGTTGTAAATGATATGAAGGGGATATTGCCTCTCATAGGCTGGGATAAGTTGATAATGCTATCCCATCAACCATTGATGGATTTGGAGATTCTTTTGGAACGAAGAGACAAGTAGCGAATATGTCCACATCATTTTTTTTCTTAACCATTTTGCATGAATTTTTTGAGTTATGAATTCGGTAAACTAAGGTACCCTCGACCTCAACATTGCATTACATGATGGACACTGCTTATATGACAACACGACATTATTTTATCGCACAAAAATTACAATCGTAACTATTCATTCTCTTTTCATCTTCTAAAACCATCTCTAAAAAAATGAATTTGATTTGGAAGCCGTTACTTTAGTCGTCCGTATGATTGAAACAAATTGACTTCATCACAAGGACGTTGCTTTTTACCAAAACCCTCGATTTGTTCGACACATGTGGATGGCTAAATGGTTTTGAAATTGAATCAATTTCTCTAGAGATGATCTTTAGATGATAATAAAAAAAATAAACAAGTTTAATTATGACATTTGTACCATAAAATGTTGTCACTTCGTCAGAATGTAAAAGGTCAAGTATTGTGCTTAAAAGACAAAAGATATATTTTCACTTTACAAAAGTAAATTATTAAAAAAGAAAGCTGATTCTCACACCATTTTTAACCTCTCAAACACGAAATCAACTTCTATGACACAAGTACCAATAATACAAGGACATGCGGAAAAAGCTAGCACATCACTATTGATCTTTAGCCTTTGGGATTGCACAAATTTTAGAAGAATCGTAGACAAAAATAAAACTAAGTCTGTAAAAGGAGAAAAGAAAGTGTGTACATCAGTTCTTTATATATACCACGTTTGGAATCAACAATTTAAAGGAAATAGGCATCTTGCTCAATCCGGTAGCACATGCACTTACAAAGTTTGCTGTTTCATGTTCAGATTCTGGATGGACTTGTTTGGGTGAATAATTGAATATTGGGCTTAACAGAAGGCAGTGGCGGATCCAGGATTTCAAGCTCGTGAGGTCCCAACATAAAAGCTTAAAAAAAAAAAATAGACTAATTTGGTTCTGTATCACTATTTTCTACTGAATTTGGTTCATTGAATAAATCAAAATTAATTTCAAAGGTAATAAAACCAACAAATTCTCCTCAGCAACATAACGCAATTAGTGATTCTATAAAGATAAAATTTGTTAATGTAACATATATATTATTAATTGGGAGTTAGGACTAGAGTCTAGGATTGAAAAACTTGTATGAATTTGGAAGAAATAAAATTAGGTAGCTAAAGGCGGTGGAACGGCAAATGGTGGTGGGGAATAGGGTAACTTGGGTTTAGAGTTGGAAAGTCGCGACGATTGGGGCTGGGAGTTCTTAAATATGATTTGGGGATATTGGAAAAGGCTGGGGTTCTCGGGCTTTATAGAGAAAACAGAGATATTTTAGTTTTTAAATTTTTTATAACGACCTGGCTCAAAAATGCTGTCGATTTGGCTAGGTCTTTTAAAACAAAAATTAAAAACTTCTTCTTCTTCTTTGTTATAAGCATTGCTGCCTGCACATCCATGGAGGCAACAAGCCTCTCCACTGCACCTGCCCAAATTGTTGGAGGGTCCTGAAGGTCGATCACAAGTGTTTCTTCGGACTTCCGAAGGGTCCCGGGACCCCCTGGGTCCCTATATGGATCCGCCAGTGACAGAAGGGAGGCCCAAAGGCGCCAAAATGAGATGAATTTGCCTGAAGCCCAGCTACGAAGACTGAAGCAAACTAAAGCCTTCTCAGCGAAGACATAGGCCACGTGCCTAGGGTCGAAGTGACAACTGATAGAGACCAGCTCACTACCAACCAAAAAGCACTTTTTGATGGCATAGAGGTGAATACAAGATGACTCATTGCCCCTGAAAACCCTCGGCCAAGAATAAGGCTAAAGCAGTCAGGCCAAGTTGCCTATAAAAGCCAAAAGAGACAATAGAGACAAGGACACTCAACCAATCAAACAAACAACATACAAACTCTGCTCTCAAGCCATATTTGCATCAAGAAAGCTGAAATCAACCTAGATTCAGTCTTTTTAACAGTAGTTTCCTTACAAAAGCTATCTTTTCTCTAGTGTAAAAGCTCTACTACCCTCTATAGTGTTGTAGTATCGATTCCCTCGTGTAAAACATGTTTACCATCCATCCCTTTTAGCATGTAACCCCTGTAAATTCAAAGAGAGGTGGCTGCAAGAGGTTTGACCTTACCTGACAAGGTGAAATCTTGCCCGAGTCTCTTTGCTTGCACTTTAAATTAGTAGATCTGTCGCTTAATGTACTTTTCAGTATATGTTCAAGTTATTTCTATATGTTTTCCATTTAAGAAGGTCCAGTTGCATTTGAATCTGGTTAAGTTAATGAACTTGGTCTCATTAAAATAAATTAGGAATGAGGAAATGGTTTAAAGGGCTTTGGACTCCCTTCGTTTCGAACATACAAGATTATGAACAAAAAAGTCCTTGTTTACAAGGCAAGAAAAAAAAACTTAATACAGACTTAACCCATCTGTGATAATCCTTTGATAACAAGAGGTTTGAGTAACTTGGGGCGCAAGTAATCAATTCAAATTACATCTATTTCAACATCTGTTATACTGAGATAACAGTGGCACGCCTAGCACTTTGTTAGTTTTGATTGCGAGCCTCAAGGCCTATACCTAAGGCCCCACAAAAGCACCTTTCAAACTAACTGTGAACTCATTTTGTAGCCCGACCAACAAACACACCAAGTGCCATTCACTCCAGGGGAGCTGTTCGAAGGGCCGACACCATCTTTGCCACGAACATAGTTTTGGCACACCCAGTGGGACTTCACAAAGTATCTTGTATGCCCAGGAAGAACAAAGAATGGACTTTCAGGTGGAACGTAAAGTACGTGCAACCACATTGTCTAAAAGGATAAAAAATGACAGATCACCCGGAAGATTTCCCATCCCTACGAAATCCTGCTGTTTTGGAAAGCCCAACCTCATCTGAGAAATCAGGACGAAAGGTGACCAATGAAGACTTGCAAGCCACCATGGTGCAAGTATTGAGAAGTATGGAGAATATTTTCCTAAAGACCCGGGGAGAAGTAAGCAGACTTTGTTCCTTAACAGGAAGTCTGCAAAGAAGGCTAGAGTTTGAGTACTCTTCCCCAAGAAATGGTCATGCTAGGGAAATGCTAAGAGAGGCAAGTCCAGAAAGGAGGCCACTAATTCCCTTATTTCCTTTGCTGGAGGAAAAAAGGATAAGGGAAAGAAGAAAGAAGAACCTGGGACTAGTCAGCTAGAAGTGGAAGAGATCCTAGAGTTAGATCTGCCCGACCTTCTATTATTCCTACTAGATAGTAAAGGGTAGGTCGGGCAAGATAGAAAGAAGTATGGGTTGAATCAACAAACTGGATAGACCAGTAGGAAATGTGGATCCACAATTGTGGGCAAACCTCCTCCTTATAGGCCACTACCGTTGGCTAATAAGGTAGGATAAGTTAGGTGGAGGCAGCCAGAGCCAAAGAATGAAGCTTTCTTGGGCAACAAGAGAAGCACGAAGTGGGGACCTTTTTACACCCCACACAATAATGCAGCTAACCAGCAACTTAGAGATAAGTTGGTTGAGCTGAGAATGATGGTGGTCCAGAATGCTCAACCCCAAGCTCGCCCGCTATTTAGGATCACGTATCAAAAGCCCTACCTGGAATATATTGATGAACATAACCTTTTTCCCCTTAACTTCAAGATGTTCGTGTTCCCAACTTTCAATGGGGAAGACTGTAATGTGTCATCTAAAGATCATATCTTCAAGTTTTCCAACTACTGTGTGGCATTTGAAGACAATCCTAACTACAAGTTAAGATTGTTTGGGAACTCGTTGGTTGGCTTAGAATCTCAGTGGTACTCTCTTTTACCCCCTAATTCCATTGCCAACTGAGGACAAATAAAATGGCTTTCCGCGAACAGTTATATAGGGTGGAGTTTGAAATGACTATCAATGATCTGGTGGAGGTGAAACAATATGAACATGAGTCTACAGAGGACTTCATGATGAGGTTTAGAAGGATAAAGATGAGATGTCAGTTTCCTATCTACCATGCCCAACTTATATCTAATGCTCAGAATGCATTAAGATTAACTTTGAGGAAAAAGTTTTATGATATGCAATTCAAAGAACTGCAAGAGTTGGTAATCACTACCACAAAGTATGAGAAGCTGTTGATTGAGGAAAAGCAAGTAAATCACTCATCCAAGGTACCTCCCTTCTACAAAAACAAAGCAGTCATTCACCAGTTGAAGTTGGAAGGTTCAGAGCTTGTAGAAAGTGACAACAATGGAGGATAAGGGATAGAGATGTGCACAACAGAGATGATCACTCCCTTCAAGCCTTTAATAGTGAAGGGTTTGGTCTAGCCATTTAAGGATCAGAAAGTAGTGATGAATGATGGTAGATTCGTGCCTATGAAGCCCCTTAAATACCAGAGTTATTCTTTTGATTTAACCAGAGTTGCAGAGATCTATGAGGAGTTGGTGCGGGCAAGAGTGATTGTGCCCGATAACACCAAAAAATGCCGAAGCCAGAAGATTGAGAGGAAATAAGTATTGCAAACTGCACTACACTTTTAATCACTCCATAACTAACTGTGTTTAGTTCAGGGACTGGATACAAGACCTCATAGTCAAGGGAAAGTTGTTGTTAGAGAAACCCAGGCCAATATGATGATAGATACAGATCCCTTCCCAAAGGCCCTAATAAACATGATTAACTTGAACTGGGCTGAGAAGGGGAAGGCAAAAGCCACATGGGAAGTAAAATAAGAAAGAAAACAAGCTGTCAGGCTTACAGAAAGAGTTAGAGGCTTGCCCGAAAGACCCAAAGCAGCCATAGTTAAATGAGTGGTGTTGTGTAGTAAGTGCCAGTGTGAGTGTGAGTTAGAAGTGTCAGCGTCATGAGCTATCATTGATCAAGAGTTGATCAAAAGAATAGAGAGGGAATAACAAGAGGCCCGCAGAAGTATCATGCGGGCAGCTAAAAAAGAAACCTCCAGAAATATCTTCCAGAGGTTGGGATGAGACTCTGAACTAATGGGCTTATTCGAGGTATTTAGAAATTATGAAACTTTTGAAGAAGTAGAGGATAAAGAGGCCAAAATACCAAGATGGCTGGATATAAGGCCTCCCCAACGATGAAGGGGAGAACGATGAACCTAGTCTTTCCAATCACTGGGAAAGACTCTGCCCGACTCGGGCGAAAATGGTATGTAGTGGGGACAAACGGAATACCTGTTAAGGAAATGGGAGCTTCTGTGATCAGGAGAGTCCAGAGGCAACACAAAGCCCACATGAACTCATTAAAGAAGCCTGCCACATCACAAGCCTCAGAGAATGTAAAGTTTGAGAAAATGCCTCAAGGAGGAAGAAAACAACTTCAGTGGAATAGTAAAAAGGAAGTGGAAAGAGCCAATGGAAAAATTGAAGGGGAAGGGGATCATGTGCCTCCAAACCTCTATCCAGGGAAATACAGGATCTTGAGAAGAGCAAAAGAAGATGTAGTGATGATGCCAACACCAAGGTAGAGTCCAGAACCAATCTTTTTGGAACAATTTCACCTGAGAGGGGAATACCTTCACCTTTGTTGATTGATACACTTTGTGAGATCCCAGGACAAGTGCAAAACTTTGGTATAACCAAGGAGGAGGAAGTGCCCTAATCAAATGTTACCAAAAGATGCATATGCCTAGTTAGATGAGTTTGTATACCTGATTGGGGCCAAGAATAAAGATTTACCTGAACTTAGCAACTTCCACGTAAACATGACTTACGTTCTATCTGCCATGTTTTACGCCGAACCTAATCAGCCTGCCACGATGGAGGGTGATTACTTGGCAACATAACCAATGATGGCACTTGTTAGTGTTGAAGAAGCCGGGAAAGGAGAATCAGGCATAATAGCTTTGCCCTAACCCCTAAGGAAGGAGCCCGAGAGAATATATTCGGACATAATGGTCTTCAGTAGCCTAAACTTGGCCCTAACTAACCATCTCAAACCTATATATGCAACTGCTCACTTGGAGGAAGTACCTTTCAAGAGGGTGTTGATTGATGGTGGAGCTGCGGTCAACGTACTTCCATTAAAACAGATGAAGAGACTAGGAAGAAGTGAGGAAGATCTTATTCCTACTGACCTAATAGTTTCTAGTTTCTCTGGAGCCATTACTAGAACACATGAGATATTGTCCCTGGAAGTTAACTTGGGGTCCAAGCAAATCATGCTAGCTTTCTTTGTGGTGGATAACAGCTCTACCTATGGAGATTTGATGGGTAGGGATTGGATTCATCAAAGTATGTTTGTGTCATCCACTCTACATCAACAAGTTGCTATGTACCACGAGTCTAAAGTTGGGGAATCGAGTTTTTAGGAGATGGTGGAGGCCGAGTCATGACCGTTTCTCCCTACAGCCAATGTGGCTCAAGCCAGTTTTTACAATACCAGTATTGGGATTTTGGAATGCCTAGGAGCTGATGAGAATAGTCGCTCGACTAAGGTGATGGCCCAAAAGCTTCTAGAGCAAGGATTGTCTCTCACTAGGGAGGAATGGGATATGCCCCATATCTTCCCGGCTCCCAAACACCAATGAGTCAGAACAAAGGAGGAAGGACCAAGTAGTTGCAGTCAGGTCATTAATCAAGAAACTGTTGATATATGGGAATGAGAGAAAAGAAGTGAGAAAGGGTTTGGCAAAAGAAGAAGCATAGTGGAGAAGGGAGGCCTCAAGCAGCCAGAATAGAGAAGAATGAGAAAGGTTTTTGGGAGGAAAAATAGAGGCAGCCATACACATGACCGAATATATATATGACTTGGATTGGCCAGATGATATGCCCGAGAGTCCAGAGTCAGTTGAATTTTTGTACACCAAGCTTGATAAGCCAGCGCCAGAGCAATAAATGCCTATCAAAGAGCAATGAATGCCATTTTTCACGACTTAATCAGCCATAGCATGGAGGTGTGCATTGATGACATTGTGGTGAAATCTAAAACTGAAGAACAACATTTAGAAGATCTCAGACAAGCCTTAGCAAGAATGATGACCCATAAGTTGAAAATGAATCCTAAGAAATGTGTTTTTAGGGTAAGATTGGACAACTTTTTGGGATTCCTTGTTCATTAAAGAGGGGTTGAGGTAGACAGAACAAAGCTTGGGCGATAATGGAGTCATCATCCTCCACCAATAAAGTGTAATTGCAAAAGCTATTGGGGAAGATCAACTTCTTAAGGAGATTCATTGCTAACTTGGCGGGCAAGATTCAGCCGTTGACTCATCTACTAAGACTGAAGAACCAAGAATAATTTAAGTGGGGCCCACAACACCAAGAAGCCTTTAACAAAGTAAAGGCTTACTTGGTCTCTCCACCAGTGCTCATGCCACCTTAGAGAGGGAAGCCTTTAAAGCTTTATATTTCTGCCTCTGAGAAGTCAATAGGAAGCTTGTTAGCTCAAAACAATGAAGATGGGAAAGAGCAAGCAATATACTACCTTAGTAGGATCCTCACCGAGGTAGAAACAAGATATACCCCAGTGAAGAAACTGTGTTTAGCCTTGTACTTCACTGCCTGCAAGCTAAGGCATTACATGTTGCCTTGCCACATTCATATCATTGCTTGAACTAACGTAATCAAGTACATGTTGTCAAAACCAATGCTAGTTGGAAGAATTGGGAAATGGATTATAGCATTATCAGAATTCAGTTTTCAATATGTGCCTCAAAGAGTAATAAAGGGGCAAGCCATTGCAGACTTCTTAACTGAACACCAAGAATCATAAGATGAACTTGTCAACATCCCAAGAACTCTAGAAGTGGCCAGACTCTGGATCCCACCAAGCAAAGCCCTATCGGGTAAAGAGGAATGGATTCAGCAAGAGGTAAAGAGAATAACCAGCCTCTAGATCACTCATTGGAAGTTGTATTTTGATGGATCTTATACTCAATATGCTGCTAGGGCCAGGATTGTCATCATTGATCCCAAAGGTATTCAACACTATTATTCATTTCTTCTGGATTATCAAGATACTACCAACAATTGGGCAGAGTACGAGGCATTGGTAATTGGTTTAGAAATCCTGATAGAGTTGGGGGCAACTGAAGTTGAGGTGTTTGGTGATTCAGAATTAGTGATCAATCAGTTGAATAGAGAGTATAAGTTCAGACACATCACCATGGCTGGTTATTATTTGGCAACAACTTAGCTACTGAGTTATTGGGGCCCTGAAATATCAGTCAATCATAGCCCTAGAGAGTCAAATTTAATCGCCAATGAGATGGCACCGTTGGCTTCTGGAGCACAAATCCAAGAAAGAAGGTTCGAAGTAGATGTGGAAATACCAATGAGAAATCTCCCTTCTATCTTTGAAAGAGGGTTCAGCCTAGATGTAATGACTAAAGAACCTAAGATAGAATATTAGAGAACACTCATTATTCAGTACTTGAAATATCCTTTTTTCCCCACAAGTAAGAAGAATAAACAGCAAGCAACTAAGTATGTCATGTGGGAGGGAAATCTTCTAAGAAAAACTCCAAATGGACTTCTATTGAAGTGCTTAGGCCAAGAAAAATTAATGAGAGTAATGGCCGAGGTACATGAAGGAATCTGTGGAGCACATTAAGCTGGAACCGAGATGAGGTGGTTGTTGAGAAGATATGGTTATTTTTGGCCCGAGATAGAGAATGATTGTAAGGCTTATGCACAAGGTTGTGAAGAGTGCCAAAGACATGGACCTTTTCAACATATACCCTCAGTACCCTTGAACCCAGTAGTGAAGCCTTGGCCTTTCAAAGGATGGGCAATGGACTTCATCGGGTAAATTTACCCAACTTCTAGAAAGGGGCACACTTTCATAATTATGGCAACAAATTATTTTACCAAGTGGGTAGAAACTTCAACTGTGAAGACTATCACTTCAGCTGCAGTCAAAAAGTTCATTGAAACCAAGATTTTACACATATATGGGGTGCCTGAGACAATTGTTACATACCGCAGGCCATCTTTTATTTCAAAAGAAGTAGATGAATTTGCAAACAAGTTCAAGATAAAGATGATCCAGTCTAGTCCTTACTACCCTCAATCAAATGGTCAAGCAGAGGCTAGCAACAAGATCTTGGTAAACATTATTAAGAGAATCGTAGCAGATAGTCCAGAGAAATAGCATGAGAAGTTGGGAGACACTTTTTGGGCCTACAGAACTTCCAAGAGGGAGGGAACTGGAACCACTCCTTATGCATTAACCTTCGGGCAAGATGCTGTACTTCCTATGGAAATCAATGTAAGTTCTATTAGGCTCCAAAACCAATTTGGTCTACACAGTGAAGGATACATCCAAGCTCTGTGTCAAGGAGTTGAAGATTTGGATGTAGCTTGAATTGAAGCCTTAAACAAAATTCAGGAATGGAAGAAGGTTGTTGCCCGAGCGTACAACAAGAAAGAAAAATGGAAAACCTTTAAGGAAGGAGAGTTGTTATGGAAGGTAATTCTGCCCTTGGGAGCTCAAGTCAGAGGCTTTGGGAAGTGGAGTCCTACTTTGGAGGGTCCTTTCATTATTAGCCAAGTGTTGGATAAAGGAGGATGTTACTTGGCAGATTTGGAAGGAACCTTGCAAAGGCATCCAGTCAATGCTAAATTTTTGAAGAAATATCACCCAACTTTGTGGGATGTCAGAGATTGTTATATTGAGCAAGGATAAGCATTTTAAGAAAAGTTGAAGTTAGTTTGTGTTTTCACCACAGTTAAAGTTTCAGAGAACAGAAAGATAAGTTGATATGAAGAAGGAAGTCATTTTATTTCATCAGGAATAAAAGTTACAAAATTTTAGCCTAACAACTTTACATCTCTTGCCAGAGCAGCTATTCTGGAATGATATGTTTGCATGATTGTAAAAATCCTGCCAGGTTCTTCTGAATACATGTTGTTGTTGGCTAGTTGGGCTTCAAAGTCTTCAACTTCCTGGTTCACCTTCTTCACTTCTTCTATTTTTTTTGTAAAGTTAACTGGCAAGGGTCATCTTCTTAGCCTTCAAAGAAGAAAGCTGCTTCTCCAATTTTTGAATCTCAGACTCCACCACCACAATCCTATTTTCCATGGATGAGCCCTCCTCTACTAGTTGTTAAAGTGTGGCCGAAGTTCGAGTCTGTTTTTCTTTATAACATTTCACTTTGTTGGATGCTCACTCTGCCAGCTGATGTTGATTCCTCAGCGCTCGCAGGTTCTAAAAAAAAAGTTGAGAAATGACTCATATTGGACCGTCAACATTAACTGAGCCTTATAGAGCTTAGTCAAAGCCTTCTCAGCGTCTTGGAGAGCCTTGAGGCTGAAAGAAGATGTGAAATCTTTTCTCGTCCACTCCCTGAAGACTTTGCGTGCATCTTAGAGAGGTTGAGGCTTGGAAGGGCGCCTTGGAGACCTCAGTTTAGTCCGGATTTGCCCGGACTCCATGACAAGTTCGGGCAAAGATGTCATCTCGGGAATGGATGCAAGGAGTAGGGGCATCACTCCAACACCTTCAGTGGTAGTGGAAGAGGCAACTTCGGTTGGAAGATGAGGAATAGGCCTAGAAGTAAGAGTGAAAGTGGCAGTATCAGTCTTCTTTTCCTTTGGCCGAGGAATATGAATCCCTATAACCCCAGAATCCAATAGAGGCCTAGGAAGAGTTACTTTACGCACTAAAGGTAGAGAAGATTGGCCCGAGCCCTTGCCAGAACCCTGTTGTAAACCAAGAAAAATGAATTAGGAAGATAGTCTACAATTGAAATTAAAGAAAGGCTAGAAAATGGGAATGGGTATACCTGGGTTGAGCTTGGAATTTTAGAAGGAGGTGGAGGTTTCGTTGCCTTTGATGGCTGAGGAAGATCAGCCTTGCTTACTGAAAGAGGAAGAGAGTCGCCCAAGCCCTCAACAAAGACCTATTACACTAAAAGAAAAGATACAAGTGTTAGCAAGTCAATTTGTATAAGTAGTTGGCGAAGGTAAAAAACTTGTATACCTGAGCTGGACTCTGAACAAAAGGATGAGGCACCTCTATGGTTGTAGTGGCCTTGAGAGAAGCCGGTAGGTTGGCCCGAGAAGCAGCCTGAAGAGCCCTCGGGCTAGTCACTTCTAAGACCATAAGGATGTCAGGGACTACTGGTTCCCCAAAAGTAGTTGGTGGTGGTTGATAGGCCTTATGCACTGGAGATGATTGAAAAAAACATAAGAAAATATAAGTACCAAGTAAGGGGAACCTCAAAGAGAAATTCAGAAAGTTTAGAAGGGAAAATACTCACTAAGGTGCTATCATCCTCAACATAATGGAGTATCTCCCCAGTTCTTGGGTTGAACGGAGAAGTTGGTGTCACCACCATAAAAGCTGGATGAGCAGAAGAGATGACAGTTGAACTTTGTCCGAATTGAGAAGTAAATGTCCCAACCTTCGCCTAGAAGAAAGAATAAAGAAGTTTGTCAGCATTTAGAGGATCACAAGCTTAGCCAGAAGTAAAATAAAAGTATACCTTTGTGGACTTAGCCCGACAAAGAGAAAGTTGCATTGTTTGGGTAAGAGGAGAAGAAGCTCAGGTTGAGAGATTCCTTCATCCCTAGTGTCCTATTTCAAGCAATTAAACAAGGAATTAGCACATGAGTTAAAAGAGGTGAACTTCAAAAAGGTAAAGAATAAAGGCTATACCTTCAACTCCTCGGGGATAGTGTCAAGAAGCTCCTGGTCATTCTGTTGCATTTCTGTGCCCGACTGCCCATCTTTGAGAGTAGGGGTAAGTCTTTTGGTTGCTAGAGCCCCTAGTTGCAAGAAAAAAGGAAGTGTTAACCTGTATCCCAAGATAAATTAAAACTACAACAGAGATTTGCAGAATAAAATCAAGACCACTTACTGGAAAACTTCTGCTTCTTTCTGCCCGCTTCAACCAGAGGGGTAGTGGAGGACTTAGAAGATTTAGAAGCCTTGAAGGTCTGAGCCTTGGTCATCTTCCTGATTGGGCTTGCCCGCAGAGCAAGCAAGGTAAGTTAAGGCTGAGACCACTCCTTGGGCTCGGACTCACTTGGGCTCGGACTCAGAGGACTCTACCACCATTGCCCTTGTCCATCGAGGTGCCCGAGTCTCCACTTCAGGCTCGGCCTCACCCTCAGAATGTCCAAATATCTCGGAAAGGTCCCCAACATCTTCAGCAGCATGGCTGGACCCAGCCTCTTGCCTTGCAGCCTCAGCCGCGGCCTCTTGAAAGACGAGGGCATCCGCAGCTTCCTCTTCTGGCCTGACATCCACTTCTTCAGTGTTGCCTTGGGTTGCAACATTAAAATGACCAAAAAAAGAGTTAGTGGAGGGCAAATCATAAAAAAGGCATCATAAGGTAGAAGAAGAGGGTAATAAGATATAACTATCAGAAGAAGCTGATTCTTTTGGTTGACCATCTCTTTCCAATTTTCGAGCTCACTCGGCTTAGGGTAGGACTTGATGGAGAGTTGCCTGAAAAGACGATCATGAGCTTCTTTGATGTCTCCTCCATATTTCTTTGACCACTTTGCCTCCCACCAAGTGGCAAATGAAGAGGTGCACTCGAAATTGAGGGCCATAGGTTTGAAGACAATCTTGCTCATCACTTCAAGGTTGCACCAGACTGCCCGAAATGTGACTTCCAAGGGAGAGTAAATGCGGTAGGAGGTTCCACAGTGCATAGAATCAAAGAAAGGCACTGGGATGGCTTGTATGAACCGCAACTACCTACCACAAAAGTTGGGGGTGTTGACCTCCAGCCCACGCTCGTATCCAGTGCTGTCGCCCCGCACTCCCCATGCTAGATCTCTCTGCTGGATGCAACTGATAAACTTCTCCTTGCAGAGGCTGCTAACATCTTCACCGTAGGCGTGTTGGAAGATCTAGTCTGAAAACCATGGTTACCTTCACAAGACAGAGGCGCATCACTCTAAGTCTGCCCAAGTCTGTCAATCTTTGAAGAAATAGAAGCAGGAAAAGGTTGAGTGGTTGGTAGGGGATGCCTCGGCCAAGATTCGAGCAGGAGCTACTCCCCAAGGGAACTACAGGTTGGGTGCCCGAAGCTCAAGGAAGTACCACTGCAGCCACAACTAGACCATCCAGGTTGGCCCGTTGAGGTTAGTCTCAAAGGGTTGGTATCTGGTTATCTAAAAAAATAGGTGGTAGAGATGGGCGAGAAGGAAAGGCCCCGTGGCCATGTCGTCAAAAGAATGGAGGGCTTCCACCAAGGGGATCCACTCCAGCTTCATTCCTTTGGATTTATTGGGGAAGACATACTTGTTGAGCTAGTACAGAGGAAAGTACATATGCTTCTGATCTCTATTGGAAGTGGCAGAAGGCGGGCTGAAGGTACTCTTGGCAAAAGGGATAAAGCCAGTGAATGACGTCCCATAACTTTTGAAAGTTGAGGGAGTATACTCTAGGCGAATAATGGAGTCAAAGGCGCCCGAGTCTTCAGTGGTTGGGCAAGAAGGCGAAGAGAAATCGTGGGTCACATCCACGTATCTGCTCGAGAGCCTTAACCCGAAGACTTGGGCCATGTTAAGGATTGTGGGATACATGTGACCCATCCAAAAATCGAATGTGTTGGTCCCAGTATTCCAGAACATGAGAGTTGTAGTCAGAAGCTCGGGCTTGGCAATCACTGTGGTCTTAGAAAGTATAATGAGCTCGTAGATACCATTGCTCATCCACTTCTTTTTTTAGATGGGTTCAAGCTCGTCCACCCACTGTGACCAGGCCTCATCCTTCATCAATGGAAAACCTCTGCGATGAGTTGACCATTTTGAGGCCGAGATGCCAGCTTCGGTGGAGTATGGATAGGAGGTAAACCAAGTGGCCTTGGGCATGTTAGTCTCTACAGCAATTGGGACCTTAGAAGTCCAGGCAGGTCCCAAGGAGTGAACACCTCATTCCTCGAAGAAAATAGAGAAGTTCAGGCATGCCCGAAGGTGATGAAGAGCGATGAAGGCCGTTGAGACTACGACGCATAGTGTCGATACCTTCACCGGACTCACATGCAAGAAGAACAGTTTTGGGAGCCATTGAATGTTGTTTGGAAAGAAAATGGAAGAAGATTGAAGGCAAAAAGTAAGAAGGAATTGTGAAGGCAAGTGAGTTCTGGAAAAATCTGGGAATTCTGGAAGCTCGGAGAATAAGAATTGCTAAGGTATTTGGCCGAGAGATGTAAGTGGGGATTATATAGTAAACAGTTAGTTAACGTTGGACATCATGGGTTAATGCAAAGGTTTATTCGAAAAACGGTTGGTTAAATAGTGCAAGTCCCAAGGTAAAGCATACGGCGGCTGTTTTAATCATTATTAATGTCTTGGATTGCAGACTTAACATTGACTAAATGGGGCATTGTTTGAGCTAATATTTGAATATTGGGCTTAACAGAAGGGAGGCCCAAAGGTGCCAAAACGAGTTGAATTCGCCCGAAGCCCAGCTACGAAGACTGAAGCAAACTTAAGCCTCTCAGCCAAGACATAGGCCACGTGCCTAGGGCCAAAGTGACAGCTGACAAAGACCATCTCACTACTAACCAAAAAGCATTTTTTGATGGCATAGAGGTGAATACAAGATGACTCACTGCCCTTGAAAGCCCTCGGCCAAGCATAAAGCTAAAGCAGTCGGGCCAAGTTGCCTATAAAAGCCAAGAAAGACAACAGAGACAAGGACACTCAACCAATCAAACAAACAAAATACAAACTCTTCTCCTAAACCAGATTTGCATCCAGAAAGCTGAAATCAACCTAGATTCAGTCATTTTAATAGTAGTTTCCTTATAAAAGCTATATTTTCTCTAGTGTAAAAGCTCTGCTACCCTCCCTAGTGTTGTAGTATCAATTCCCTAGTGTAAAACTTGTTTACCATCCATCCCTTTTAGCATATAACCCCTGTAAATTCAAAGAGAAGTGGCTGCAAGAGGTTTGACCTTACCCGACAAGGTGAAATCTTGCTCGAGTCTCTTTGCTTGCACTTTAAATTAGTATATATGTCGCTTAATGTACTTTTCAATATATGTTCAAGTTATTTCTATATGTTTTCCATTTAAGAAGGTCCAGTTGCATTTGAATCTGGTTAAGTTAACGAACTTAGTCTCATTAAAATAAACTGGGAAGTAGGAAATGGTTTAAAGGGCTCTGGACTCCCTTCGTTTTGAACATACAAGATTATGAACTAAAAAGTCCTTGTTTACAAGGCAAGAAAAAGCACTTAACATAGACTTAACCCATCTGTGACAATCCTTTGATAACAAGAGGTTTGAGTAACTTGGGGCGCAAGTAATCAATTCAAATCACATCTATTTCAATATCTGTTATACTGAGATAACAATGGCACGCCTAAATTTTCACATAATTTTAAAATGAAAATGGCGTATTTTAGCCTTCAGGTGGATAAGTTTATTACAATTATGTAACCTCACAAAAAATGAAACACATGACTAGATTTTCACATTCAAACAAACTCCATATTTACTTGTCTCGGGCAGAACCCAGAAGCAACAAATTTATTCATGTTGACATTTTTTTTTTTTTTTTTTTTTTTTTTTTTTTTTTTTGGTTGCTTTTCTAGTTGAAATTTGAATTTACTATTTCATGACTTAATGTGTCCACAATGTATGTTATGAAAAGGAAAATATTTAGAAAAGAAATAAAAGAAGTAGTATGCAGCAAAAGAAATCACAAAACATAAGATTAGTTGAAGAAAATGAGAGTTCCTACCAAGACTTGTGATTGCCTCTTTTGCCACCGAGAACTTGCCTGCCAGAATAACAAAAATTGCTAAGCTAGTTATGGGACAATGAAGATAGGCTAGAAGTAATTTCATCCCAAAGATCATCTAAGCAGATGGGTATAAGAACCGGTATAATAAATCTTTATACATTCTTCTTTTGATTTGCTACTTGATTACATCTGAAGTGTTTCAAGAGCTACAGAGAATAAACTTCTTTGTTCTACTTCGCTTTAGCAGAATTCAGATAATGTACCAACACATTGTAGAACAATGTATATTACAAAGAACGAGTAACATACCATTCTGAAAACATCCACTGATGAGCCCATACCTGCAAGCATCAGTGCAACCTAGGGATGGCAATTTAACCCGTCAAATCCAATCCCCGCAAGTAACCGATCCGAATGGTTCGGTTTCAGGTATAAAATTTCGGGTATTTTACAGGTATGGGTAACCGTCAGGTAAATTTTTCGGTTTCGGGTTCGGTTATGGTTATTGGGGTATCCGCCCCAAACCCATACCCGAAACCGAACCATTTCATTTATAAATAAAAAAATATATAAATATTTATTATATGAAAATGGGTTGTTAATAATCATGCATTATTAAATATGAAATTAATTATTTACTTTTATATCATTAATAATAGGAATTATATGCTTATAATTTTTAAGAGTGTAAATGATTTCTTAGTAATATAAATTTTTAATATTACTTATTAGATGCATTGTATCAATTGTATTAATAATAGCAATTTATTTAATATCTTTTTTTTAATATTCTTTATTTATTTAATAATATAAATAAATATATAAATATCATAATGGGGAAAACTGTTCCCCGATCAAAAATTCATCACCCGACGGGTTCGGTTATGGGAAAAACCCGTTCGGGGATTCTACGAGTTCGGGTTTGAGGAAAATAAACGGGTTCGAGTTTGGAGATGGCACATCCGAACCCAATCCGTCCCGTTGCCATCCCTAGTGCAACCTGACCATCCACAACACAGTTTTAGCCACTGAAGTGACAAATGAATAATAAAACTATTCACAGCTAAGGATTTTAAAATGGTGACATATAACAGTATAAATCTTGGACAATCTTAACACTATAATGATTGCTTTCCATACATTTACTCTTTCTACTCTGCGCATCTCATCTTCGAGCAATGATAGTTGTGCAGCAGAAGTCCAATGGATGCAATCAACGGGGCTGAAACAAAGAAGAATCTGTCAACTAATAATCGAGACATCCAGTAATTTCCAGACGTCTGATATTACAATTGACAACTATCCAGTGACATGAAAATTTCAAACTTGGGATTTGTGAAAGCAGTATAAGTATGAACAAAAGCTTATGAACTGATGCTGCAGAAAGATTTGAAATTTGTAGAAACATGATTTGATTGATTGTCAAAAAACCAGAACTCTCTCAAGAGCTTAAGGAAGACTCTTCGAACAAGTCTGAAGTCAAATTCTTATTTGCTGTAAAGTGACGCTCTTCAGTGAAGCGTGTCCTGATTCCTAATATTGTAATGTCACTTAGGTGTGTTCTCGTTATGCACATATCTGTCTTAGTTGAACACGTGCCTCGCAAGCTCAAAACTACTCACAGCTCAAAATGACACGATACAATAGACAACAATAGAAGTAGGACTGGCAGTTTTCATCTCAAAATGTTCATCTTATTGAGAAACCGACCTACCAACTATCAATTGCCTGTTGAACTAAATCTACGTTCCCACACTGACTGTACACTCGGGCTCTTCGAAAGTCTTCCTCGATACCAAAGACATCCGGAGCAACACTGGCACAGTTTTTGCAGCCTATGCAGCTAAACTCATCGACAAATGCATGATCCCTTGATGCAGAGTCGTCCAGAAGGGATTGATTGCTGTCAAAGCATAGCCGTGAATTTCGTCGTAAACCATGCGTTGCACCGGGTCACTGAGCACCTCATAGACCTCATTGATGAAGATGCAGAAATTGGTGGTGTCTGGACTATCACCACTCAAGTCCGGATGGCAAGCTTTCATACAATTATAATACGCCTTTTTTATTTGTGCTGGCGTCGCATCTGGAAGCTATCATTAACATAACATACAAAATCTAAGCATTTCACGAAAAAAAAAAAAAAAAACACCCAACTCCTAAAAATTCATAACAATATCATTACATAATCATAAAAAAGACCCCATTGTCCAAGTAAGGAAATCGTGGTCACTCATTGTATCTTAATCCAATGGCGGAGGAGAAGGTACAACAACAAAAGTAAAATGACCATCTGCCGTTGGATTAAAAATCGAACGGTAGGTGACCACCATTTTCTTCGAGTCTTCGATTATAACAAGGCTGTAATTTACCCGGAAGCATAAAATTTTGCAAATTTAAACAAAACGCGGATGAAATTAATAAAAAAGCAATAATATTAGCCATACCAATCCCAAGACGGAGTAGTAGTCATCAGCGACGGCGTCTGTTGAAGGTGAGCCGTCGGTTGCCACTCTGAGCCTGCCCAAGCCTCTTCGCCTCCTCCCGCCACCGCCATGGCCACCCATCGAAGTCAGGCTACTGCTGGGCTTGGCTAACATGCGCCATGGAGTTCTAGAGCACCCATTTGGTAATGGGTTTTGGAACTTGAGAGCTTCAGTGAACACAGGGGAGGGGGACAGTAATTGAGCCATTGACGACCATGCAAATTGCAACTCCAGCTTTTGCATTGGGCTAAATTGAATAATATAAAATAGAGGAAGTAAAAAGTTGGATTTTTTGTTTTTTTGGGAAATAAATTTGGAATATTTGAAAATTCTGAGGTGGAAGCAGTTTTGGCGTGGAAGTGGGGGTTGCTGAGGTCGCAGTTTCAGAGCCAAACGTTTACCTTAGAATCTGGACGGACCCGAAGTGGTTCCATGATTGCATTTTTGCTCACTACCATTTAGTGTAGTGTATGATCATCATCCTATTTATCATCGTTAGATGAGTTTAAATTTTGAGATTTGTGCCCATCCACTACACGAATCTGGAAATTCAAACTCATGTAACGATAATAAATAGGGTGGTGAGCATACATCACAGTAAAAGTTGGTGAGCAAAAATGCTCCATGTGGTTCCATTGTGGGAAGTTGCGATGTGCGGCAAGCAGACAAGGAACACGTGTCACCTCGTGAATAATTGCTTCCTCAACCATCCATCGAACTGGTTACTTTTTTTTTCATCGAACTGGTTACTTTGTTTCACCTAGTACTTGACTAGAGGAATGTTTAAGGAACTTTTTGAAAAGTGAGACTCTTTATGGATTCTTTTCCACCTCATGTATTTTGCACACTTTTATAATAGTACGAAAATTGAGGTTAAACTGTGAAGTGACAGAGAGTTCATGGAGAGTCATACTTTTGAAAAAGTTATATTGTAGTACAATAGCATCACATCATCTATAATACTTCCATTTAAATTTTGTCATGTGTTATTGCTATAGTAGAGTCCTAAGGCTATTTCCAACCAAATGAAGGCCAAAGAGCCATGTTTAACCTTATAAGTTATAATCCTGCAAGAAATTATATTTTAATGAACAGTGCTAGACCATATTTTGTACCATCTCCAACCGAGGTGACCAAAGGGTTATAGGCCAAACATAGCCCTTTGACAAAAAATCATCTCCAACTGAGGGGGCCAAAGGATCATAGGTCAAACATAACCCTTTCAATAATTCATTATTTTAATTAAAGTAATATGGTTAATTAAATTAAACTACCACATTAAAATAAGGTTTTCGGACATATTTTGAGTGCCATTTGTCGCTAAATGAATAGGCGTCCGGATTTCTTATCTTTATATAATCTCAATAATTTTTCGGAAAGTATGGAATGATGAAAAGTAAGTGAGAAATTGTGTAGGAATGACTTAGGTATTTATAGGGAAAAAAAATTGTCCAAAAAAAAAATCAAATTTCAACGGTAATCTAACGTCATGCTAACGCCAAGTAGCTGTTGTAGGGCAAGTGGGTTGGGCTAGAGGGCTGGCTGGAAATAGCCAGCTCGCTGGCCTGATTTGGGTGTTTTGGCCCAGTGGGGCCCACAAGCCCTTTGGCCTAGCCCTCGGTTGGAGACGATTTTCATGTCATTCCAAGTTATTTTTAACCATATGGCTCTTTGGCCGGGTTGGTTGGAGATGGCCTAAGCAACCTAGTCTTAGGTTGTTACACGATTTTTGTTTCAATTATCTGTATTGGGAGATTTATAATCCTTTAGGACAATTTGTATGGCTGGTATGCAATTGTGTATTTAAACCATAATTGAAGGAATGAAATTATCACTTCCACAAATATCTCACTTTCTAGTATTCTGCATTCTCTTCGGTGTGCAACTGCTATTGCATTTCTACATGTTATCATCATTCTCATACGCTTAACACCCTACTTTGATCCCATTTTTTGCTATGTCTTCATCATCTCCGCTTCCTGGACCTAATGTGGCACAGTTCCTGAAACTCACAGACTCAAACTACCTCACATGGCTTCGTCAGATTAAGCCATTTCTCATTGGCCATGATTTATGGAAAATTTGTTGACAGCTCAAACCCACCCTCGGTGGTACCATCATCGTCACCACAACCCCTATTCCAGCCACCACTGACTCCGATAGCATTTCGATTGTTACTACTGCCATCGTCCCTTCATCCATAATTCCCAACCCCGACTTCATCAAGTGGTATCAACAAGATCAATTAGTTGTCAGTTATGTTACCTTTACCGTTGACGGAGTCCGTTCTCGCTCTCATTGTCAACCATGACTCTGCTCAAGCTATCACATCACAGTTCGCAAAGTAAGATATTGTCCACTTTGGGCCATGCCCTCACGGTTTTGTTCTTGGGTTTCCACCCAAAACGCGTCTTACTATAGGGAAGTGGTTATGTACATATAAGGCACATCACCTCCTCTCCCCCGGGTGATGTGGGATCTCACAATCCACCC
This sequence comes from Heteromeles arbutifolia, assembly GCA_024362995.1. Classification (NCBI taxonomy): domain Eukaryota; kingdom Viridiplantae; phylum Streptophyta; class Magnoliopsida; order Rosales; family Rosaceae; genus Heteromeles; species Heteromeles arbutifolia. Next base: position 26,551,749 of record JANCRC010000012.1, read on the forward strand.
CTTAGGGGCCCGACGTCCTCGTCGGCACATTTCTGACCGGGGAGTGGCTCTGATACCAAATTGTCACATCCCAGTCCGCAAAGTAAGATATTGTTCGCTTTGGGCCACGCCCTCACGGATTTGTTCTTGGGTTTCCACCCAAAACTCGTCTTACTGTAGGGAGGTAGGAATGTACATATATGGCACATCACCTCCTCTCTCCCGGGCGATGTGGGATCTTACAATCCATCCCCCTTAGGGGCCCGACGCCCTCGTCGGCACACTTCCAGCCGGGGAGTGGCTCTGATACCAAATTGTCACATCTTAGTCCGTAAAGTAAGATATTATCCGCTTTGGGCCACGCCCTCACGGTTTTGTTCTTGGGTTTCCACTCAAAATGCGTCTTACTATAGGGAGGTGGGCATGTGCATATAAGGCACATCACCTCCTCTCCCCCGAGCTATGTGGGATCTTATACAAGCCATATAGGACTGCCTCCAACGTCGCTTTGCTCACTGTTCTGTAACAAATTCTACCATTCTGCAGTATCAGCTACTCGATTTGTCCAAAGGTTCTCGCCTTGTTGCTGATTATCTTCAACATGCTAAATCCCTTACTAACAAGCTTGCCAATATCGGTCATTCTATCGATCATGAAGACTTCATCATTGGTGTGCTCCGTGGCCTTGGCCCATAATATTTGGTGCTTACTATTGCCATTATTAACATGTTTCTTCTACCTACTTTTGAGGAATTTCACTCTAAGATTGATGCTTTTGATCTTCAAAACCCATGCTCACCCATTACTTATGCGACATCCCAAACTGCTCTTATTACCACTCAAATCCCACGTGGCAATTCTCAAGTTTCCTCTAGTAATCATAATGGCAATTGGAATGATCCTCACTCCAATCACTATAATGGAAGTTCTAATAATCGTGGGGAAAATTGGCGTCCCTCTGGTCATAACAACAACAATAACTAAGCTCATGGCTCTTTCTCACATAATTGGGATGCTCATAACTTTCCACTTCATCAGCATTGGAATGGGCCTCTTGCCCTTTCTTTCTGGCCAAGCTTGCGCAGCTTCGCTGCCCTACTTCAGGACTGCTTAGCCTAGGTCCCTGGTGCTCCACGTGCTCAACATAGCAGCATAGTGCTGCCAATTGCCCACATCACTATGAAGGGCCAAATTCATTTCCACAGTTTGCTGGTTCAGGTGGTACAGTATCAAGATCCTAATACTTGGTTCCCCTACACTAGCGCAACTTATCATATGACAGGCGATCCTAGTATATTCAAACACCCATAACACTATCATGGCAACAATTCGGTTCAATTGGTAATGGTGATTCTCTTAATATTACATCCACTATTATAACTTCCTTTTCAATTAAATAATGCAAGGTTACTATTCCATTTTTTATAATACATTCTGATGTTTGGATGTCAATTATTGGTTCCGTTTCAGGTTTTCGTTATTATGTACTTTTCACATATGATTATTCTTGTTAATAGTGGATTTATCCTATGAAAAATAAATTTTAAATTTTTATACATTTTCAAACATTTGTTGCCATGGCTAAAAATTTGTTTAACATATCCATTAAATAATTTCAAAGTGATGGAGGCACTGAGTATATAAACCACTAATTCTCTGAATTTCATGTCCACACACACCTTAACATAATGGACTTGCTGAGCGCAAGCATCATCATCGCCGATATGACTTGTACCTTGCTTGCCGCAGCTCATACCCCCTCACTTTATGGGCGGAAGCTACGCTTACTTCCGTCGACCTTATTAATCTTCTTCCCGCAACTACACTTCAGTGATCTACTCCCTACACTATTTTATTTGGTTGGTCATCTAATTATTCTCAATTACATACCTTTGGATGTATGTGTTTTCCATATCTTGGGAATTATTTTACTAATAAACTAATGAACCATTCTCTTGAGTGTGTTTTTGTGGGTTATAGTGCTTCTCACAAAGGATAAAGGTGCCTTGATCTTAGCACCGATCGTGTTTATATTTCTCGACACGTGGTGTTCAACGAAGTTGAATTTCCATATGCCATCCTTTACGGCAAAAAACTAGCCCAATTTATAGAACTGGACATCCATCCCATTGCATAGTCTACATGTCCGCAACCCGCTCATGTCCTTACTAAACCTGTGGTCTCTCCTTAGCTTGCTGGACCTGCGCCAGGCCTACTACTGCTAAACCCCATAATAGTACCTCTACTTGCTACTCATCATTTACAATACAATGTTAATCCCCAAGATTCTCCTTTGCAGCACAACACTACTTCATTACCGCAACCATTTGCTGCCTCTTCACGGCCATGTAGACGGAACTTGCAAACCAATATCTTGGAATGATGGATCTATTTGGTACCCTATTCCTTATGCTCTTTCAGTTTCTATTTTTGCTGACGAACCGACTTGTTTTACAATGGCTAATTGAAACCCCAAATAGCGGGCTACCATGACCGAAAAGATTAATGCTCTTCTCAAAAATCAAACTTGGGTTCTTGTTCCTCTATCACTATACCAAAACAAAATTGGTTGCAAGTGGGTTTATCGAATCAAATGCAACACTGATGGAAGCATTGAACGGTACAAAGCCTGCTTGGTGGCAAAGGGTTTTCACCAACAATCGGGTATTGACTATGATGAAACGTTCAGCCCCGTTGTCAAATCTGCCACTGTACACATCGATCTTAGCCTTGATGTTTCTAATGGTTGGTCTGTTCGCCAACTCGTTGTGAAAAATACATTCCTACATAGTCACTTGAAGGAAGAGGTGTGTATATGTCTCAACCCCCTGGTTTCACTGATCCATAATGGTGTCGACTCACAAAGGCACTATATGGTCTTAAACAAGCCCTCTAAGCGTGGTTTCACCGCTTTAATTCATATCTCCTCCACTACGGGTTTCTACAAAGCAAAACAGACAATTCACTATTCATTTTTCACCAAGGTCCCTATCGTATGTGGTTGTTATTATATGTCAACGATATTGTTTTGACAGGCAGTAATCCCTCCATCTTGTTGCACTTTATTATAGCTTTGGGCAAGAAGTTCGATTGAAATGATTTAATCACTTTGTGGGGCTTCAGGTACAAACTAATGTTATAGGCATGCATCTCTCCCAAGTTAAATATGCCCCTGATTTGTTAAAACGAGCAAACATGTTGGAATGCAAGCCAAGTTCTACCCCGTTGGCTACCAAAGTCGTGTTATCTGCTCATAACGGTGCTCTCTTATCATTTCCAACTGAGTACCGCATGCTTGTTGGTTGTTTACAATATTTAACGTTGACATGCCCTAATATCTCATTTACCGTGAACAACATTGCACATTATATGAGCAACCCTTGCTCGTCTCACATGTTGACTGTCAAACGTATATTACGCTACATTAAAGGCACTATTGATCAAGGTTTACTTCTCCGTCCACAACCCACTTCCTTTCGCATCTCCGTCTATTCAGACTCATATTGGGCTAGGCGCGTTGACACACGCCGCTCCACCACAGGCTACTTGATTTATTATGGCACTAATTTAGTTTCTTGGTGCTCAAAGAAGCAGCCCATCGTTTTTAGGTCGAGCACCGAATCCGAGTACCGAGCTTTGTCTCATGCCTCTGGTGAAACATCCTGGTTAACTTATTTGTTTTATGAGCTTAGGGTTAGCACTCAATTTCCAACTTATCTTTTTTGTGACAACCTTAGTGCTACTTATATGGCAACAAATCCCTTTTTTCATGCTCAAACACATCACATCGAATTGGACTATCACTTTGTACGAGAACGGGTGGATTTAGGCAGCCATAAGGTCCGATTCCTCCCCTTTGTTAATCAACCAGCTGACTTGTTGACCAAAGGATTGCTCAAGGCGCGCCATTCCTTGCTTCGGTCTAAACTTGTTCATCCTTTGATGAACAAGTTATGGATATGGGGTGTTAGAGTAGAGTCTTAAGCAATCTAGTCTTAGGTTGTTACCCGATTTTGTTTCAATTATCTGTATAAAATTGGGAGATCTATAATCCCTTTAGGACTCTTTATATAGCTGGTACGCAATTGTGTATTTAAACCACAGTTGAAGGAATGAAATTATCACTTCCACCAATATCTCACTTTCTAGTAATCTGCATTCTTTTCGGTGTGCAACTGTTGTTGCATTTCTACAGTTACAATTGTTATACAGCTGGAATTCAACCTCAATTTCTATTAAAATAAGGGGAGCATTTTTAATTAATTATAATAAATTAGTGAAAATGGGGTACTTCACTACGAAAAGAGGCCAAATTCTGAAATTGGGTGGAAGGTTCATCTTCCCCGACTGTAGTTTGCAACTCCAACTCGCCCCCTCAATAAACCCCTCCTCATCCCGATCCGAACCTTAATCGAAAGCCTCGTCTACGACCATCTTCCCAACACTTCATCGTTGGCTCCATCCACCACTGCACCATCATCTATTTCTCCGCCCCTCCTTCCACAGCAAAGCCCAGCAAACCTTACACCCTAATTGTCTAACCTTTAAATCAAACCCGGTTTCCACCATCCCTCATTTTCTGGAAAGCCTTAGCTTAATAGATGGAAAAAATAAAAACAAAATAAATCAAGTCCATTAATTGGATACAGATTTTGAGTAATCCATGGTATTGCAGGCTTTAGATGGTTGCTAACTATGACTGTATTTTTTCAGCATTGATTGGGTTGCCTGATGGGGTGCTTGAGAAAATTGCAGAGATGGTGCCCCACGCTTTCATTTTTCAAATTTATTTACAGAGTAAAAATGCTATTAAATTCCAATTGTACAAAAATAATGATAGATGACAAAATTTCAAGGGAAATATCACGGTTGACCTGGTACTACACTATAATTTTTCCCACTTTTGAGAAAGTTCCCTTAGCATTTCTCATTGGGGAATTAGAAATGAAATTGATCTAGAAGTGTTGTGCATGCCAATTCCTAGATTGTAGGAACTTCAAGACTTATAAGGATCTAGTTATGTCTATGTCTGGACCTGATAACGTGTCTTGCGGAACAAGCATGGTCTTTTAGCGAAGTCGCTTAAACTTGGCATATTGCCCTAGAAGAGGGTGATGCTAGCACTACTGTTCTATCTAGCCAGCTCCGCTCGGAGGTGGTGAGTCCATGATCGGACTTTTAAGATAATATATTTGGATAAACAGTGTTCTAAAAATCGGCCTAGGCGCTTGGTGGTAGAGCTCCCACCCCATTTAGGCTAAGTCGTTCAGGTAAGGCGGGGAGGATTTAGGCGGCTGCTTAGGCGCTCAAGGCGATCTAGACGGCAGAAGATGCAACTCCCAATCTCGCTGCAAATCTTGCCTCACATCCGTACGATCTACCACCCACAACCTAAACCTCAAACCCGCACTCTTGCACCTAACATCAATCGATAAACCCACTAATATTAAGAAAAAAATGAAGAAGAAAACGAGAATACACGACACCTCAAGTAGATTGAGAAGATGATGGGTTTTTGCTGTAAAGAAAATGGGATCTGTTGCAGAGAAAAGAGAGAGAGAGTCGAAAGAAAAAATAGGAAAAGAAAGGCATAAATGCTAGAGCAACTATTCCACTAACCAATTGATGGTAGATTGGGAATCGGGACTAGCCTTGGAGAAAGTTGTGGAGAAGGAATCGAGGTGGTTTAATTGAAAAAAAAGGCTTTTCTTTCAAGTTAGGTCCATTTTGTTTTAAAACTAAGCTCACTGGTCTTTAAAATAAATATTTATTTATGTATTTTTTTAATCTACATTTTATTTTTTTCGAAGTTCTCAATACAAGTATAATTTTTCTAAGTGTAAATATATGCTTATTTATATGTTAAATGTTATATAATAAATTTATTTATAAAAAAAAATTACAAATCTGCCTAGATCGCCTAGACCCCAGTTTGCGCCTAACTAGCACCTAGCGTTTTTTAGAACCATGCAGATTAACCTTACTCCAGGCCTAAAAAATCATGGTCCCACAATAATCATTCCATTTCGGCCTCTTCGTGACACCCCCCAACCCTGATATTCTCATAAACACCAGGGTAGGCATGTGCTGGTCGACACCCGAAGGTGACGCAAGCCATTTATGAATGCAAATGCTGAGAACATGCACCTAAATTGTAGCAAGATAATATAATGTGACATAAATAATATCCAACTGCCAACAATGAATTCACAATAATAATGCATGGCATGTTCAGAGCATATTCTAAATTAGATTACAACGGAAGGTATTATTACAAGGGTGGTCAAAGCAGAGGAGATAACACGATGTCACTGGTATGGGAATGCCTCGTACGTCTGATCGTAGTCTTCATTCCTATGTCCTGAAGAGGTGCAAAACAAACATGAGTGGACCAAGTTGATATATATAATACTACTAAAACAGTTATCAACATACTAACCCCCAAAGTTTTATGAAAATCATCAATAGCATAATATGTAGTAGGTTTTTCCGAAAACCCTAGCTTGCCATAAAACCTTTCATAAAACCCTATCTCGTATATAGTGTGCTAACTAGTGGTATCATAATCGACCCGAAGGCCCCTACATCACCTGACCCGAAGGCCAATATAATATCTCCCGACCCGAAGGCCCCTACATCTCCCAACCTGAAGGCCTAATATAAGTATCATTGCCCGAAGGCAGAACAATGACCACTAGGTAAGCACAAAACCATTGAACATAGTCTTTCCAAATATAGGTACATATAACTCAAAATCATCTTCATAGTATAAAGTCATCCATCATTTATACTATCAAGAAGTGTGTGAAAACATGTTCTAAATAGTATATCGCCATCCATTAGATACCCTACAAGAACATGGGTTTGATAGAAAATATGGTATTCCAAAATATTCTAAGTAAGCATAATATCTCATAAAACGTAATCAGTAAATCATGCTTTTCATGTATGCATTTCTACTATTAAAACATGCATTTTAGAAGGGGTCAACTCACAGATACTTCACCGCCGAAGAGCCACGCAAACTAGCGAAGACGGAAATGCCACAAATAATCGCCCCTAAGCACATAAAGGGTCCAATTAATAAAACTATACTCAAATAATTTAATTTGGGAAAACGGACATAAAAAACGGGTCCAGGACGTCAAAATTAGCCTAGGAAGGATTCCGGACGAAACCCAAAAAGTCAACGATCAACATTGACCGGTCAAAGTCAACGATCAATGGTCAGCGTTGACCAGGTCAAAGTCAACGGGTTGGGTCAGTCAACGGGTCGAGTCAACCCTGGTCAAATCGGTTTAGGGTTGGGTCCTAGGGTTTGGGTTGGGCCGGTTAAGACCTTATAGGTTTAGGCCTAGCCATTGGGCTGGGTTCTAAGGCCTGAAAGCCTGGGCTCAATAGGGTTTTGGGTTAGGGTTAACGGGCTGGGTGCAAAGGCCTGAAAGCCTAAGTCCACACGGCCTTAAGGCTTGAGATAGAAAGCGTTTTGGGTTTTCAATTGGGCTGGGCATTAAGGCCTGGCCTGATTGTATTTTGGGTTTTTTAGAAAACAAATAAATAAATAAACTAAATGGGTTTGGGCTAACGGGCCTAAGGCCCGAGTCTTATACAACCCAAAGGGCCTGTTTTGCTTGGGTTTGGGTTCGGCCAGCCAAACGGCCTAGTCTTGATTGGAGAGGACGCCGAAGCTTCCCCAGCTCCGGCGGATGGCGAACTACAACCTTAGGGTCCGATATAGGCATAAAAATGAAGAGAGAGGTGAGATTAGTAGTTTGGTACCTAGGGTTTGCCGTGGAACGACCGATGGTGGCCGAAATCTGGGTTGGGTGTCCTCGAGGTCATTATGGTGTTTGCTGAGCTTCGCTACGCCTCACAACGACGAGGGAGAATGAGAGAGAGTCGACGAGGGTGATTGTGGTGTCTGCGGACCGTGGGGTGGTTTTGTCGCCGATATAGGTAAGGGCAGAGAGGGAGAGAGAACTGAGAGAGAGAGAACTGAAAGTGAGAAAAAGAAGAGAGATCGGGTATATGAGAATGAGGAGATGGTGACTTGTCACGTGGCAAGTCGTGATAGGTAGGAAATCCCAAAATAAGGATCTGGATTGGGTAGGTGCTGAGGACCAAAATGTAACTTTCCATAATCTTTTTGGGAAATTGTACAAATACAAGGAAAATTTGGGGATGGGTTTAACACTTCGGGTACTCTAGTACCCCAAGATGGTTCCACACGCTCTTCATCTCATTTGTCATCATTTCTTGGAACGCATCATTACCGTTTGGAAATATTACTTCCTCTTGAAAGTCTAACCCTTTCTTTAAGTTATTTTCCTGTTTCCAACACATTTAGTGCTATTCCATTAAGCCTTTGATATTTGTGACCAATTTCCCCCTCAACTTCTACTCTTCCTGTTTCCAAACCTGGAAGGTGCTCGATAGTGGCTTGGGTCGGTGTAAGAGGACATCGATTTTCACAGAACAGGCAATTCACCACCTGTTCTGGCCCTTGAGCTCCTTCTTCCACCATCTTCTTGGTCTCTAGAAACTTGTTCCAGGAGGTTCTCGTGTTTTTCTTGCAACGTAGTATTGTGACCATATAGTAAGTTTCCCAGCCCTTACATCTCTTATACTCCAACAAGGAAGACCTCCATCTTCTTCTCTAGGCTTCTTAACTGGGACCTCTCTTTCTTTTTTTCTTCATAGTACTAACTTTCTGTGGTGTGAAGGGGAACACCGTCCCTTTTAAGCTTTTGTTTATCATAACTATGCAGGGATAATTTTTTTACTACACTAACCCGAGTGCTCGACTTAATGGAGTAATGAGAACGTGACATTTTAACAGTAGTCGTTCTCACAAACAGTGCCAGTCTGTTAACACTAAAATCTAGTAAGGTTAACAAGGGTGGTTTTTGCATGAGGTTACAAATATTATTTGAAACGGAAGAGAAAATCTTGGGCTTAATACACATAAGAAAGATCTGGCTAGGGAAAGTGTGGTATAGGCCTCACTTGATCTCTACGGGGTGTTTCGAGGTTTGCAGTAACTCTCCTCTATTTCCGGATTATTTGATGAACTATCCCCTTCAAGTTTCCTTTCTCCTATTATATAAAGGTCAACAAGTATGCTGACGAATGCCCTTCCATTAGGTTGCAACATCATCATCTACCTCTACTCGCTCTTCATCTGTTTCTTGCTCTTCTCTTTTCTAACACCTGGACCTACAAGATTCTTCTATCATGTGTCATGGGGGTAGTGGTCAGTAGATGTTTAAAGGTGATGGCTGAGCTCGGTCTCGGTCTGCTACTGCTCGGCATCACGTGTTAAATGTGATGTCAGGCGTGAGTTTTTCCTCCAATCATGCCATGGGTGTGTGCTTGGGCTTTTCATTTGTCTTGCGTCCGTTTGTTAGATGTGGAATTCTGTTATTCTTTTGAAAGGGCCACTGAAAAAGGACCATCTGTTAACAAAAATTACATGAGTTATCAAATAAGTGAACAATGTGGAGAAAGATAAAAACATAAAAATAAAAATAAAAAGTAAATATTAAAGGTGAAAGAAAAGTAATATAAATTTTTGACTACTTGATTTGTCTATTCGATTGGAGTTACACATTTTTATCATGCAAAAGTTGAATAGGCAACTTGTCACGTTAGTCATTATAGTACAATTTTGCCTATTTTGTTTGCCTACACATTTAGATGCTTTTAGGAGGCTGAGCACTTACGATATACAATATGGTCAAAAGGAACATCCTAATGATTTAATGCTGGGCAACAAGATATTTTAGGGAATTAAAATGACAACCAAGTATACAAATGACATACATAAACACCAAAATGGGAATTAATCATCACTTGAACTAAGCAATATAAAAATTATGAAGCATTTGATGCAATGCCGGATTAAGGAGCGAAACAATGAAAACATTAAGTTTTTACTAAAAGAAATATTATTTTGTTTGTCCAAAAATTGTAACTAGGAGAAAAAGGTACAAATACCCAAAATAAAAAAAGGAAAAATAATGAAAATGGCTTGAAAACTTTGAGTTTTAACTAGGACTGGAAAAACTTCCCAAAAATCCCAAACCAAACCGAAAAAGTCCTGAACCCAAACCGAAAAATCCCAAACCAAAATCATCCTGAAGTTTGGTAATCCTATCCCGAAAAATACTGAAGTATTTGGTATGGGATTGGTTTTCCAAATCTCATTTTTTCGATATTCCCAAAATCTCGAAACCTTTTGTTTTTTTTAGGGTTTTTGGCTTTCGGTCCGTTCCTCTAGCCAATAGCTATCTTTCTTCTTCACCTTTTTCTTTTTTTATTCTCCTTTGTCTGCCATCTTCACTTACCATTCATTTCCTTTTTTTTTATATTTCTTGATAGCATCATTGTCTGCCATCTTCCCACTCCCATTGACAGCAATCCTCTATCTCTTCTCTCCCTCCACCGACTCCCTCAAATGTACAGAAGGAAGCAAGCCCAAGGCCTCCAAATCCTTTCTCAATCTTTAAAAAAAAAGTGAGTGTTACTCTGTAGCTTTTCTTTCTTTTTTTCTTTCTTGTTTCAGATCCAGAAAGCTTCACGAATTTAGGATTTGGAAACAACCACACATCGACGTCATGGCATCAAAATTCTACGAAGTGGCGCCATCGCTGCAAAGTAGAGTAGTCCTCCGATGGCGATTTCGTTCGGAAAAACATGAAAAAGCTCACACATCGACGAGGATGGGTACCTGATTATGCTCGATGCACGTTGCAAAGCTCTTCGACTCCCGAATGCAAAAAAGACAAACCCATGAATGAGAGTGATGAAGATGGGGGTGGGGAGGTTGACGAATCTGGGACGAGGCGTGGCCGTGCGGGCTTGCAGGGGAGTGGGAGGTCCATGAATCTTTGATTTTAAATTGGGGTTTTAAATTTTGATGCAAGTTCGGTTTGGTTTCGGAAAATCGTGAAATACCGAAAATAGTTCGGGAATCCTGAACTTCGGGAATACCGAAATTTTGGTTTGGGATCGGTACTCAGATTTTCATCCCGAAAATAAATGGTTTGGGACTTGATATGTCGTTTTCGGTTCGGTATCCCATACCGAACCAGCCCTAGTTTTAACTATAAAGACAAAATAAAGGGTAAAGTGAATAATACCAAGATTGACTTTTTAGTGTAAAAATATGATTTTTTGTTAAAGTGAACAGTATCGGGAGCTTTTCGTTAAAGTTCCCAAATAAAAAGGCCTAATTGGATAAATAGTTCTTTTAGTGACAAAATATTTAGAAGATAGTCACATGGTAAAAAATGAAGATTAAACCCTTCTGGTAAAGTCTTTTAGGATTGAAGCTCAAAATTAAAAGTTTTGTCAACTCTCTGTTAGATAATCTCCTAAGGAAATGTCAAATTACAAGAGTCAAACTACAATTGATGGGAGATGTAGCAATCTGAAGTCTTAAATCAAATTTTGTACTTCTCCAACTGAATTGTCAAATGTTATTTTATTATTTAAATAGTGCTTTAAATGGTTGTAATTATTAAAAAATGTTGAAACAAAATTTTCATTGATTGAAATGTTAGTGGAAAAGGGAAAGAGATCATCTTCAGATCTCTTCCACTAAGGCCACTTGATCAAGTGATCCGGATCTTTAAAATTTCATCCAACGGTCCACCTGTTTTGATCTCTTAAAAGGTGTAATAATTCTTGGTTGTTGGATGAAATTTCAAAGGCCCAGATCACTGGATCCAGGGGTCTTGGTGGAAGAGATCCGAAGAGGGTCTCTTTTCGTGGAAAAGAGACCCACTATTAAAATAAATTTGAGATGTCAAATTTGACTCCAAATCACAAAGCCTTCAAATCCAGTCAGCAAATAACACTTCGGTTAGAGAGACTTTGATGTCAAATATGCACAATGACATTCCATCTAGGATTTTAACATCTCCTTTGGAGATGTTCTTAATATCCTGCTTGTGTAAGCTATCCAAAAGTTGACTTGCTGAAAGAAACTTTTAATTTTGTGCTTGAATCCTAACGAAATTAAGATCAAACCTTTGTGGTAAAGTCTTTTCCGATTAAAGCTCAAGATTGGAAGTTTTGTCAACTTTTTTATTAATATCCTCCTCGTGTAAGCTGTCCAAAAAGTTGACTTGCTGGTAGAACTTTTAATTTTGGGTTTGAATCCTCACGAACATTATTATAAGGGTTTAATTTCTATATCTTTTTTTACGAGGACTATCTTATGAATCCCGTATCACTATGGAACTATTTATCCAATAACAAAAAGTTGTTTTAAATGACCTGGCAAACGATCAGTCCATTAGATTAGTTGGAGGATACAGATTTCGTTATGGGCAAACAAATGCAAATGGCATAACTGCAGAGGAGCCGCATCCTTAGAAAAGAAAAGGAGCTCCGCGCTCATAGAACATTTCTTCAGTTGCAGAGAGAAGGGTTTTGGCAAGTTAGGCATTTCTAGGGTTAGGGTTTTGCAGAATCTGTGACAAAGAAAGAGTAGCAGAAGAAGAAGAAAAAGGAGTCCAGAATGCAGCCCTATGGAATACAATCGATGTTGAAGGAGGGCCACAAACACCTCTCCGGTTTGGACGAGGCGGTGGTGAAGAACATCGATGCCTGCAAGCAACTCTCCACCATCACTAGAACTTCTCTGGGTCCCAATGGTATGCCCTTTTCTTACTCTACTGACTACAAATCAGAGTCCCTTTTGGTGGATCCGGTACTTACAAGTAGACTTTTTTATTTTTGAAATTTTGTCGATTTTTTCACTAATCAGGTATGAATAAGATGGTAATCAATCACTTGGACAAGCTATTTGTGACGAATGATGCCGCCACGATTGTGAACGAACTGGAGGTTCAGCATCCTGCTGCCAAGATTTTGGTTTTGGCGGGCAGGGCTCAGCAGGAAGAAATCGGCGATGGTGCTAATCTCACCATTTCTTTTGCCGGAGAGCTCCTTCAAAACGCAGAGGAGCTTATAAGGATGGGCCTGCACCCAAGTGAGATAATTAGTGGATACAATAAAGCCATCAAAAAGGTTTGTCAATCCCCTTTCTGATTTTTATCGGTTATCAGAATTCTTAAGTTCTGAGTTTTGTTCGATTTTTTTAATATTTCAGACGATTGAAATCTTAGATGAATTGGTTGAGGAAGGTTCCGATATCATGGATGTGCGCAACAAAGAACAAGTGGTTTCTAGAATGAGAGCTGCTGTTGCCAGCAAGCAATTCGGCCAAGAAGATATCTTGTCCTCACTTGTTGCCGATGTAATTGCTACTTGTTTCCCCTTGTGTGTTATTGGTTAATTTCAATTGTCAGCTACTCGGCTATTTCGAAGCCAAGGGAAGAAGAATAGTATGTCACTGTTTGTTAGCATGTTCTAATGGTAGACATTTTTATTGGACGATATAGGCATGTATACAAGTACGCCCCAAGAACCCGGCAAACTTCAATGTTGATAATGTACGTGTTGCAAAGATTGCAGGAGGGGGTTTGCATAATTGTGCAGTAGTACGAGGTATGGTGTTGAAAACTGATGCTGTTGGGAGTATAAAGAGAATGGAGAAGGCCAAGGTTAGTAATCTTTTACACATATGCTTTTGAACTTTTGCATAAAATATACATGTTGTACCCTTATATGATGAGTTTTATTTCTCATGGTCTATTAAAAACTGTCTGATTTACTCTTTTGTTACTTTGAGTTGTCCTTTTAGCACCATTTTGGGAGTTTTCACCATACATTAACTCTGGATTTTGATATAAAGGCACAAATTATTGGTATTGTGAGGGCACTATACTGAGAATCTCATATCAAATTTGGAGCAACTAGTAAATGATGGACGAAACGGACGAAACATCATTGAAACTTTCAGCATGAAATATTGGGTATAGGGAAGAAGAAACTATTATAAGAAAATGAGCATGATATTCATACCTTTTTTTTATCATAAATGTCCTTAAGGTAGTTTGTGTGGGCCAAAGTCAGTTTCCTAAATGGAATTGCTGTTTGCTTGTGTTAGTCAGTATGGTTGAATGATATTTCTGAAAAATCTATAGAAATGGTAGGTTTGTTGAATGATTTTGATGTAAAATCGATGATAATTATTCAAAGCAAATACCAGTTAGAATAATTAAGGTGTTGGTCTGGTGTGAACTTGCAATGCCCTCTTCCCTATTTTTCATACTTCAAACCTTTGGAGCCAGGAAAAATTTTGGCCTGGTTTGTTGGGTACCTGAGAAAATGGTGTTCTTTTAGTTTTAATTGTGATGATTAGGGCTTCTGATTTCATGTTAGTACCTTGATAACACTATCTTTTTGCATATTGCATTCAATAATATGCTATGCTCAAGGTCTGCGGCAGCCTTCTTGTCGTAACATGTAGTTCTTCATGTATTGAAGTTCAGAGAGTTCACCACACAATGACTATTTTGGAATTTAGTTTTCTATAAATTCACATGAGTTCTGTTGAACATTACAAATGTTAAGATTGTTTTCTTGGAATCCTTTTGTAATGTTGGTGCTGATTTTCACAAACTTGATGTACCAGTGGTTTCCTTCTTGTATCTGGATAATTATGTCACAATGAGCCAAAGCTGTTTAATCTAGGATAAAAAACTGAACATAAAATAAGTTGATGGACAGTCACTTATCATCCCAAGGGTTTCAATGGTATTCTCAAACTTAATACAGGTTTAGGGTTTTTTATTATGTGGTAAATTGGTACTTTGATACGCCAGCTTATATCTATAATGTTTAAATTTACCCCAGGGGTGCACTATAGAGATATCGACAACGGTATCTTTTATTTATTTTTGTCAATTTCATTTGTTTTTGTTATGTAGCTGATATTTTAGCACATATTTCCATGATTTGTGCTTCATGGATTGTACATATATCTGCTAACAGTGTGCTAGATTGTTAAATTATTAAACTAGAATTGTTTTCGTAGGCTAGTAACATGAGTGTTTGACATGCCGATATGAATACTATTATTAACTTTATAGTGCTTTGGTGCCATTTAACTTTTGAATCTTCTTCTATTGTAGTTTATAATTCTTTATGCTTGATCATTCCTGTTTTCCATATTGTTATCCAATTGCTATCTTTTATTATAAACGCCCTTTGACCTTTACGTGGTCTAAATATATGTTTGAAAGGTTCAAGTTTCTTATCATGCGTATTCTGTTAAACCTTTGCAGGTTGCTGTGTTTGCTGGTGGAGTTGATACCTCTGCAACTGAGACCAAAGGAACTGTTCTAATTCATACTGCTGACCAGGTAATTTTTGAAGAGGAAGGTTATTTCTCGGTTGTAGCTGTTAGTGACAGAAGTCTTTTATCTTGTATATAGCAGGAGAATAGTCATGATTATCTAGTGATCACTGCTTCTCCCTCTCTGTGTGTTGTGTGTGTGTGTGTGTGTGTTTGTTGTTCTGGAGGAGTGGGAGATTGTTTGTAGTTATATTTAGCAAAAGATCAAATTTTCTCTTTATGTTGCAACCAAATTTTTTTTCTCCATAAAGGTCAGATTTGGTGGCAGTTTCTTGAATACTTAGTGTGTATGTGCAACTAGTTAAGATCTTCATATGCATATGGATACTCTTTTCTTGAAGTGGTCCTTGGTATTGCTTTTTAGTCTCCCCTTGTTTGTCTTTTGGTTAAAGGGCTGTACATAGTACTTGAGCCAGCCTTTCGTCTTCCATTGTTTTCTAAGTTGGGTTTAATGTGGTTGATATGTCATTAACTATGATAAGTGTTTACTTGGTCATTTATGTAGCTTGAAAATTATGCAAAAACTGAAGAAGCTAAAATTGAGGAGCTCATTAAAGCAGTTGCAGATTCAGGTGCCAAAGTCATTGTCAGTGGAGCTGCAGTTGGAGAGATGGCACTACATTTCTGTGAGCGGTACAAGTAAGTAGCGATATCTTGTCATAGTTTTGTTATTTTCCACCCCTGTAGCAGAAACTGACACGTGTGTGTGTAAAATCAGATAAACCCTTCAATACCCATCTAAAGGTTTTCAATCTCTTAAGAGATCTTTGAGCTCTTGTTCTGTTTTAACTTGTTAGTTCTTGATTCCAGGCTCATGGTGCTGAAAATCAGTTCAAAATTTGAATTGAGACGATTTTGCCGTACAACTGGTGCTGTTGCCATGGTAATCTTACAAGAATCTGATATCTTATGAGAACCTTATCGAATGTTTCTTAATTATGAGAATCTTACAAAAATACCCTTTGTATTTTTGCAACAGTTGAAGCTTAGCCAACCTAACCCAGATGATCTGGGATATGCTGACTCTGTCGCAGTTGAGGAAATTGCCGGTGTTAGGGTATGATGAAAAGATGTTTCCTCATCCTCAGACCTAGTATTGTCTCTAAATTATCTTGTTCTTGGCTATTTTCTTTTTCATCTTCTTGATATATCCAACGATTTTTTATGTAGGTCACTGTTGTGAAGAATGAAGAAGGTGGGAACTCAGTAGCTACTGTGGTTCTACGGGCAAGTACTGATAGTATATTAGATGACCTTGAAAGAGCAGTTGATGATGGAGTGAACACTTACAAGGTAATTTATGTGGAGCATTAAGAGTTTTCTATGTTGTTTGACTGACCCTGTTTTACCTCTAGCAATCACTGGATGCATATTGTTCTCTGGAACTCTTGAAGTAGTTCTTTATTCAGGTGTCCAAACCATTGAAAGTAATCTTTCGCTTTCCTAATGCATTTCATGTCAGGCTATGTGCAAGGATAGCCGTATTGTTCCTGGAGCTGCAGCTACTGAAATCGAGTTAGCTAGAAGAGTGAAGGAATTCTCTTTTAAAGAAACAGGGTAAATTGTCTCTGTTTTTGAATTATTAAAGTTCAGCTGAATTACATAATACACATGGAGATTTCTGCTTGGTTCTTTGAAAACTTTTAGGTACAGTCAGACAAAAATGATCAGCAATAATAATGATATGAGGTGGAATTAGCTATCAAGATTCTGTTTAGAAGGCTGACGTCATGCCATATAAGATATTCTATTGAAAAGGAAAATTGACTCGCAGCAAAAGCAAAAACAAAAGTAAAAAACATATATCATGGATGTTCTGGTCCAAAAACAGTGTGGTTTAGAAATATTCTGAATTTCGATATGATTCATTAGAGTTGTTTCAGGTTGATCTGCAATATGGAATTTGTACTATGCATGTAATGTTGCCCCTGACAGCATAAAACTGAATCTGGCGGTGAGAAAAATAACTCACTAAAGATACTGACTTTGCAGATTGGATCAGTATGCTATAGCAAAGTTTGCCGAAAGTTTTGAGATGGTGCCTAAAACTCTGGCTGAGAATGCTGGGCAGAATGCAATGGAGATCATATCTTCTCTCTATGCTGAACATGCATCAGGAAATACGAAAGCTGGCATTGACTTAGAGGAAGGCCGTTGCAAAGATGTGTCAACTATTAATGTTTGGGACCTCCACATAACTAAGTAAACGTTCTTTCTCTTGTTTCAAGTCTTTTTTTTTTTTTTTTTTTTTTAACGTTTTCATATCATTATACCTTGCTACAACTTGCAACTGTGATGCCAATGCAATATTGATCCTGAAGATTAAGTTTTGTGCATTAGGTCTAGAATTAGTCTGTAGCGGACAGTTTTATTCCTATGCGCTTTTTGGTGGTTTCAGTAACCAATGAGTTCCTGCTGTGCCTGCAGTTTTTCATCTGTTTGGTTCATTTATTCTTGTGTTGATTTTTTTTATATAAACATACGATTTTGCTTTTAGGGTTGGGATAATTTGGTGAATTTTGAAGTTGCAATGTGGATAATAGGCATCTAGGCAGTTTGTCTACGTTTGTAATATTTCTTTTAGTCCATGATTGAGGTGATTTTAAAAAATAAATAAACAAAAAGCCTAATGGTTATGTCAAGGCCCCAGTTATTTCGGGGTTTTCCCCTTCATTATTGCGTTTGCATATATCAATGTTGCCACATTTTGAAACTTACAGTTAGTTTTATTTTCAAGAAATGGTTCATGAGGATAATGCAGTGACAATGCCAACCTTTTTAAAACCCTCTGTCGATTTATGGGGATGGACTCTTATGTTTGTCATTGTTAAAACAATTTGTAGGGTTTTGCATAAGTGAGTTTTGTTATGGTAACTGATGGATAATACCTTGAAATATCTCAAGAA
The DNA here is from genome assembly GCA_024362995.1 of Heteromeles arbutifolia. Taxonomy (NCBI): domain Eukaryota; kingdom Viridiplantae; phylum Streptophyta; class Magnoliopsida; order Rosales; family Rosaceae; genus Heteromeles; species Heteromeles arbutifolia. The sequence continues at coordinate 26,569,905 of JANCRC010000012.1, forward strand.
AATACTTGGCTCTTTACATGTAAGGAGCTATTCCTGCTTACAAATCAATAACAGTAATTGGACATTTTCTATTTCCTTCTTATTCCTAATGAACAAGTTGTCCTTGTAATGAGGAATGACTCCTTACATGTAGGCCAAGCGTTGTTCATATCTCCAAATCATATACAATGGATATTTAGTTATTTGTAGATGGTTATTTTGTTTGAATTATTGGAATCAATTTTTTTTATTGAACCACTAAAATTTTCAGGAAACTTTTGCCCAATTTTATTTTCTTTATACGCGATATTAGGCCTCCATAAATGTCTTAGGATTTTATTTTTTCCTTTGGACTGACCTTTTTTGGGATGTTTGTTACAGGTTCTTTGCTCTCAAATATGCTGCAGATGCTGCCTGCACTGTCCTCAGAGTAGATCAAGTAAGTAAATTAGTAACTATTGGTCAATGCTTTTTTTACTCGCCAACTGAATCCGTTCAGGGAACTCAAATACTAAGTGCATCGGGTTTAAAGAAATGTCCGAGTTAGGATGAATTAGTGCAGGGTTTATGACTTTCAAATGTATCATTACTGATATATCTTCTGCTAAGGAAGCCAACCTCATCACAACTTTTGCATATAACCTAGGGGTTGCTTTCAAATATTTCTCTCTTTATGATTAACCTTAATAGATATAAATAAATCAGTAAGATTAAAAAAGACAATAGCTGATATTTTTTTACAATGCCTTGACCGTGTTGCAGATTATAATGGCAAAACCAGCGGGTGGCCCAAGTAGGAGAGATCAGCCTGCAGGGATGGATGAGGATTAACATGTTCTGTGCCACAACTATCTCGCTTGTATTTTAGGATATGAGGACGGAGAGTTGTAGAAGCCTGTTTGGTTTTCTCGAGTTTTTATCATGGCTGGTCCACGAGTTTTTGTGTTCTTGGCCAGTCCTCGAGGTTGTGTTGAAGGCTTTTGTTTTCGTATGTGCCCTTGCTAGACACTAGTCGATTGGAATTTAAATAAATTTTCCATCTATGATTGCACCTTATGTGTCTTCAATTCATTGTTTCCTTGGGCTTTTGTTCAATGATGCTTCCCTCGTGCTGTTTTCGTCTTTGTGTTTGCTTGCCATTTTCCCTTTAGCTGTTAAAATGATCATTTAGTCCTCTTTGTTTCTCAAAGTTGCTGTAATTCTGGTGTCTGTTTGTCCGAGTGTCCTCTTTGTTATTCTTGTGAGTGAGTTTTTCCAGCCGAAAACTTGGGACAGGTTTTTTTTCATGGAAACGAAAGTATCCTACATATTATTCGATTCGGTTGATCTAATAGGCACATAAATTAACCTCGGTCACCTATTAATGATGGTAATCAAATCCAGTAAAAAAGAGTACGAGATTTACAATTCAAGTGGTTAAGACTTAAAGAGTTTGTATTGCTACACCCAAAGTCGTGTATTTGAATCCCAAAAGAAAATTTTGGTTAAGAAGGGACTAGGACCCAAGATTTACCCTTCACCCCACTCCACCTATGCTTGAGCTTTATCCCAAACTTACTTTAGCTAAATTTTTTTTTCTTCAGTATTTCCCTTCACTTGTAAGGAAGAGGTCATATATTGGATTCTCGCCAAATGAGAATTTGAACTATATTATTGCTAGCCGATTGTGAGGCTAAGCCAACCCTCCCCCATTTCCTCCCTCTTTTAGAGCATTAGGCCATGTCTTAGGCTTGAGCGGGGGAGGGGGGAGTGATGTCAACCACGTTATAAAAAAATTTGTGTTAGGCGCCGCGGGGTGGGGGGGGGGGGGGGGGGGGGGTGGTTGGTGCATCATCGACAAGATTTCAGGCGGTGGGGCCCGCGTGGTAACCCACTCAGTAGCCGTTGAATTTGGACTGTTTGATTTCCAGATCAACGGTCCACGTTTTTTCGCTTTAAAAATTAAAAAAAAGAAATGTTACGGTGGGCCACGTGTCACAATCTGAACGGTTGGATTTCAATTTTTTTGTAATCCAATGGTTCAGATTAATTATGTTAATAATTTTTTTAAAAAAATAATTAAAAATCGAAAAAAAAAATTCAATTTTTTTTTTAAAAAAGTTATAATTTTTTATTCTATAAATACCTTATCATTTTCTCCCACCTTACACCAAATTTCAATATTTTCAACGATTCTAAATAGGTAAGGACACGTCGCTTGATGGAATTGATTAAAAAATCTTATCAACCTATCTACAAAAATTGTATTTTTGGATAATGACACGTGGCGTGACGAGATCGGTTAAAAATCCTAAAATTAAAAATAAAATTATTTTTTATTACTTTATAAAATAAAAAATACTAATATTTTAATACGAATTGCCTGGGTTATCCAGTTTAGGGATGGAGATGTAACTGTTCATTAAAAGTAGTTACTATTCATTTGAGGGGATTTAATTGCCTATTGCCATGAGGAGCCTTTACACACTGGAACTGTTTGTTAAAAAACAAAATTCAATTCAATATTCACCCATCTTGCAAACCCCTCATGACCCCAGGAAGCGATGGGAACTTGTATGACACATTGACACATGTATACTACTATGATGATGACGTCTTGTGTAGATAATATAAGAAGATGTGTTAGTTTATTTTCACATGTCCTTCCATTTTTAACACGAGATAGCACCGTAGTGATGTACCGGTTCCATACATGTCTTTCGAGGAAGAAATCTTTTAGGAGTTGTAAAGAGGGTGGAACTAGAAGATGTATAGGAGGTGGACCTGCTAGTTAAAAGAGAAAAGTAAATGAGATATCAAATTTGTGTCTTTCCAAGTGGATGGATTTTTTCAGTGTACCTAGAATGCAGTTTGGTACATCACGTATCTTAATAGAAGTGGATGGACACTTAAAAATAAAAAACTTATCTCCACTCATCTTATAGCACGTGATGTACTAGGCAGTGTTTCGGTTACATAGAAAAATATCTTCTCCAATTGATGTGGTATGTCTACACCTCCCAAAAATATAAATGTGATTTTTAAATCTCAAATTTGCATTTCTCGGCAATAATTCTTTTCTTACAAGAAATACAAACAAAATTAAAAGTACGTTATCGCTTTACGCATTATCGAGGCGGCAAGAAAAAAAGGAATTAGACTATCACCAATGTAGCCTGTATTAAAAGACACAAACAAAAACTTCACGGATCAATCGGTACTTGGTAAGAAGAAAAATGCTCCTTGAAAGCCAAATAGGAGATCGACCAGACACCGAAAACCCCCCAAAACCCCAACAAAATGTCTTAAGCCCTTCTCACTTCTGCGTCCTCCCCTCAATTACTCTCCAAATCCCACCAGCCATCAATGTCCGACCCAAGCTCCACCGCTGGCAACGGCAATTCCAACGACAACGCCGTCTCCAAGACTGCCGGCTTAGTGGTGTTCTCCGGCATCGCTATGAGCATTCTCAAAGCTCTAAACCCTTTTAACAAAAACAGAAATGAACAAACTCCTCCACTCGGCGAGTCAACTCAGCCCATTCAGCTTCCGTCCCAGCTTCCTCTCCCTCCCCAGCGGCAACCCATTTCCCTGTTTGTTTCGATTTGTCTGTGGATTTTTGAATTTTTATTTTTATTTGAGTGATCAAATCATTTGTGTATTTTACAAAAAACCCTTTACATATTCTGATCTAGTTTTTGATACATTGGTCATTCTATTTCTGGGGATTTTATTAAATGCTAAGCCCATTGACATTGATTTGCTTTGTGGATTTTATTGCAGAAAACCATTACCAGGATGGACCAAAATGTGGAAGTCACGTCGAAGTCATGGCATAAAACGATAGAGATCGAGAAGGGAGTCACTCTTTGGGGGCTCTCTAGAGAACATGGGGTAAACTTTTTCAACTCTTTCAACTGTTATGGTATTACACATGATATGGTGTTCTTATGTTTATATTTTTCTTTGAGAATTTGCATCCATACGGTAATTCTTGTGGTGTCGAATTGCGCAGCTGGTATTGAGAAGAAACGATCGGGCTTGCTTAGTTTACGATTTCAAACCATATGGTTTGTGAGAAATATGTTGGTTTGTGAACTTGTGTTTTAAACCCCCAAATAAAAGTAGCTGCCAAATTTTAGACGGACTTTGAAATGTGTATTTTGTATCTCAATGGCTACATTTCTGCAAAGTTCCTGCCCTTTTATCCTTGAATGTTTGGGAAATTCAACAAGGCCATGTTTTGAAAACCTTGGAATTTGTCACCTGCATGAAGTTGCTGGTTCGTGATTGAACTAAGGTTGATCCAACTAACCGGCTCAACGGAGATAAATGTTGGTTATTAGAACAACACATAACACTTGAATTTGATTTACTTCATTCTGAAATGCTTGAGTGCATCAACTCAAGAAAACGTCGGAGGTTAGGGCAATTTGCATCTCTCTTTGCACAAGGCCTGCTTCAATGGAAATCGTAGCGATATGCCTTGTTATATCTGATTATGAAACGGAGGGCGATATTCCATTTGCGTGGGATAACCTTTGGAAAGTAATATGTTTTGTATGCTCAAGTATGTGTTACTTTGACAAGAAACACTTATTACGCCGACTATGCAAACTGTTAATCTGTTTTTATGCACGTCTTATCTTAGGTATCCATTGATGCGATCAAAGAGGTGAATGGTCTTTTACTGGAGATACAATCTACGCTGGCAAGAAGCTTATCATTCCATGAACACATATCTCGTCCCTGTCATGTTTTAGAAACTGGTTTCCAGAAACGTTAGACAAGCAAACGCCGTCTGTCCTATGTCTCCCTTCACATCGTCTGTAGTTTTGGTCGGTGTAAGCTAGTTTCGGACTTTGCAGACAATTTTATCAGAAATCTTTATCCTATGAATTCTCTGGATTCAGTTTCTTCTGTTTGTTTCATTACCTGTTGTACCCTATAGGATTAGGTTGTACCTATGCATCCTTGAATTCTAAGGAGACAATCGTTTTAAACACGAACCACAATGTCACACTCCGAGTCACAACGTGATTCATGTCCGAAAAATATAGGGCACAACGGAAATCAAGATTAACCGCATCACGATGCACGGATGTTGTGAGGTTTCAATTCTCCCATGTGTTGCGACAAGTATGAATCAAAGAAACCGAAATTCCAGGCAACTCAAGCTCTAATGATATATAGCAACTTCCAAAAGCTTTACAAGTCAAAAAACAAATTAACATACTTCGTTCAGTCCAAACGCTAACTCGAGCTTTGCAGAACTGAAAATTAACAGAAGCCGGTCATAGAGATTGATCAAATTAATTTGACGATCCCAAGGGCCTACGAAGCTGAGAGCTGCTGCGACTTGTTAAGAATCACTCCCTCATACTTGACCTGGAACCATTTCATGGCATCATCCTTTGTGACCCTGTGCTGGATCCCGACGCGAGACTTGCACCTTCGACGTCGACCCACACGGTAACCCGGACGCTCCAGAACAACGTAAAAGTCCATTCCATAGATACCTGTAGAAGGATCGTACCTGAAAGAAAGATAATAAAGAGGAATGAGTAAACAACGGACAGAATAAGAACGAAAAGTCAAACATACCATGATAGTAACATCCCGCAGGATACATGAAACGGGAAAAGCACCAGAGTCTAAAAGACTGGCAACGATAACTAACAAGTTAAATGGAATGTCTTGAAAACAACAATCAAATTCACCCAAAGTTTCTATCAATGTTAAAATATCGATATGCAAATTTACGGAAATATCAATAGATTTATCGATATCGGTTGCTTTCAATGAAAATTAATGAAAATTTGCAATGCGGTGGGTATATATTAACTCATTCTGTCAAAATCAGAGAAATATATCTCAAAAGAATTCAAAAGTTTGAAATCTACAATGGGTTCTGGCAAAATTTCAGTAGTGAATCAGTAAAAATCGTCGATATTCATAGATTTTCTTATATATCACCAATTTTCACAAATCCATTTATTTGAGGAAAAAAAGTACTTTCAAATTACATAAACTTGTAGTAAGATAATAAAAGGACCAATGACTCAGATTTAAACGAGTAAATAAATGGATGAACAAGTATAGTGGAATAAAACGGCTTACTTGATTCCCAAATCAATATGCTCCTGGATGCCAAATCCAAAACAACCAGTGTCACTAAAGTTCCTTCGTAGCAACTCATATTCCTTGACCTTCAAACCGCTCTCCAAAAGTTGCATCGCCTTGTCGCCCCTGACAGTGACGTAGCAGGCAATCTTCTCATTACGCCTGATGCCAAAGGATCGAACAGTGTACCTCGCTATATATAGCAAATGAGAAAATCACATATGTATACATTATAAAATATATGAAAACATATACAACAAATAATCAGAAACCAAATGAACAGTTACTACCCATTATGTTGTAGAAAAAGAAAATTAAAAAATTCATACATTCACAATACATAGTTCCATAAAGCAAAAAACGGAGGAGGCTGGTCTATAAGCAAAAATATATTGTACCAGGCAAATTTAACCAGACTTACGTCAAACCGCTGTACTCCTTAACCACTAAGTCATTAGCCAATACCTTAAACATATCTAACTAGAAGCGCACAAAGCACAGAAACAGAATGAAGTCCACACTCAATTCAACTTTCGGCATTTTGAAGCATTGTAGACAAAATTTCTCAACTGTTGAAGCAATTAAAAAGGGGGTGTGCTATCCACACACCCCATTTTACTTCTCACACACCCCTTGATAATTTCTGTCCGTTGACCTTCTTCAATTCTTCCGATCCGACGGCCGAAAATTAAAAAGGCGTGTGAGAAGTAAAATGGGATGTGTGGATATCACACCCCTTAAAAAGATATACTGATTAAACACAAACGATAAGATCATACGCAAAAAAACTGCCCCACGATACAGATGGAATTAGAAAACTCTTACCGCACTCATAGTCAATTTACGATTCCGAAAACACGTAACAAAACAAGTTGTCAACAGAATGAAACATAAAACCCAAGATTTTGATTTCATTTCCTGATTCTCCATATCTAAATAACGAGAAACCAAAATCCCAGAACCCATGAAAAGCAAACAAATTCTAGCTGCAAACAGATGAAATGATGCAAAAATGAATTACCAATAAAATTCCAAACAGGTAAAAAAATTACCTTTGGAGAAAACGGGTGTTTGGCCACTGAGTTGCTCCAACACCTTAAAAAAAAAAAACAATTAAATCAATTATAACAGTACATACACATTCATATACTATAAGTAAGTAGTGCAGGATTTGTGTGGGATGGGTGGTGAGGTTAGCAATAGAGGGTACCTTGGCGGCTCTCGTGAGTCGATCTCCGCTCTCACCGACGGAGATGTTGAGGACCAGCTTCTGGACCTTGATCTCCCTCATAGGGTTCGCTAACTTCTTCTCTTCAGCCTGCATTTCCACACCCCACAAAAACCAACTTACGATTACCAAACTTGATTAACACCCAAATGCAGAAATTAAACATGGAAACCGATGTGAGAGAGAGAGAGAGAGAGAGAGAGAGAGAGAGAGGCCATTTGGGATTGGCGGGTAGCAGCCGCAGGAGGGTTCTGGGATGAAGAGAGAGAGAGGCAAGAACCGTAATGTGACCAGGGGATGCGGAGCTAGGTATTTTGATGGGAGTGTATTCTTTTCGGCAACAATTTTGTTTTCGATTTAGAGACAGAATTACCCCTCTTGGACTTTGAAAATTACAGTTTTGTTTCTACATGCAGCTTCTCAGCGGGCCCGCCCGTGGAGGATATTGTCATTTGAATCACTCATTTCTACTTTCATTTTTAATTTGATGGGGAATTAGGTTAGGCTTATTTCCACCACGGTCCCCTAAGCCCCAGTTTGGGATTGAGGTGATTTTAAAAAAAGCTGCTATGAAAAAAAGCTGTGACAGTTTTTGGTGTTTGGTAAACATTCAGCTTCAGCTTTTTTTCACAGTTTTGGATGAAAAAAAGCCAAAAACAAGAAGCTGCAAAACCCAGCTTTGAAAAACCGGCTTTTTTTCACATCTGTTTTACATAAAAGTTCACCAAACACTATAATACTACTTTTTTTTTTCAAAAGCACTTTTACAAAAAAGTTTACCAAACACTCTGCTGCTTTATTTCACAGCTGCTTATTCTCACAGCACAGCAGAAGCAGCTTTTTTTCAAAGCACAGCAATACCAAACCAGCCCTAAAACTCGACCTCAGTTTTACGTTGACTCCGTAACTTGTATAGACAAATTAAGATTTAAAATAATTTTAAAAGAATTCGAAATCATAGTACAATCAAACCTTCTTTTTTTTTTATAGCTACGGTATAATTAAATTGTCGAAGTAAGATTTAACATGATTTTTTAAAATGCATTCAAATTCAAATGTAGTCAATTAGAATTTCAAAAAATCCATGTGTTTAGTTGTATTGAGAATGCGAAAGATTTCCTACAATTTCAATGCGTGGTGGATTTTGATGAATCTGAGGGTAGGTGGTATAAATTTAGGCTTTTTACCTCATATTAATTTGAAATTTCATACTAATTCATTCTTACCAAGTCAGTCAAATTAACGTTCTAAAGTTCCAAACTACTTAATTTCATACTTTTCTTTCTAATATAGTCTATTATCAACCTACTTAAATTCAACATTCAACATGCATGCAACCAAAATAAAATAAGTTAAGTAACAAACGAAAAGCAAAAAAATAAGTTACAAACCATAACTCCAAAATAAAATAAGTTACAAACCAAAAGCAAAAAGAAAAGCTTAAATTAAGTTCATGAAGATTGCCCCCTTCGACCCCATGCTCTTGTTGATGGTTGTGGTTAATCCATTGTCGTACTTGTTGGTTGTTGATCCCTTGCCATGCTTATTGATGGTTTACCCCTTCCCATTCTTGTTAGTTGAAATCTTCCCCTTCCCCTTGATATTGATGGTTGAACTCTTCCTCTTCCCCTTGAAATGAGTGCTCGTGGAGGTATTGATTGACTTTGACGTTGTTGAACTTGAACTTGAGGTGGTGGTGGAGGTGGCATTTCATTTCCTTGAGTTGGATTCTCCTCACCTCCCAAATTAGGCGTCTCTAAAACAATAAGCCACAAATTATTTAGATTGAATTATAGAAATAGAATAATAAATATTAAGAAAATAAAAAAGGGAAATCAAATTATTCACTTACTTTTTTCTAAGCATTCAAGTTCCGTGTAGAAAATGAATTCGTTGAGTGTATGCTCCTTGTAGAAACAAAATTCATTCCCCCTAAGCCAATCATTAGTACACATTAAAGCCTTAACCGTTTTAGGTGTTAAGGAAACTCTAAAATGATTGACAACTCTCATACCAAGACTAAAGGCATAATAATGGTACTGCTAGGAAGAGCAAACACATCCCTAGCAACTTTGCCAAGAGTTTGATATGTCCACTATTTCCCTTCCACCAATCCAAAAGATTTAAACCATCATATGTTTGGCTTTCATATGGATCGTTGAAGTACATATCCACTTCATTGGCTATCTCATTTTGTTGAGCTGCCGCCCTCTTTTGTTGGATTCCCTTTCCATCCTTTTAGCAAAATCAATTTCTCCCACGTCCGCCCCCATCATATACTACAACACTTGATCTTTCCTCACTAATTGAAGTACTACTACTAAGGGCTGCTCCCTTCTTATACGCATTATACAACTTGGTTATATCTTTTTATCCTTACTTTCACCTCCCTTATTTTGTTTCATCTATAGCCGAGCTCTTCTAGATTTGTCTCTAACATTTTGAATTTGTACCTCAGGTCTGCCTAGGCCACAAAGAGAATAAGGTTCACCTTTTCAATGTCACCCCAATATTTGTCAAACTTGAGTTTCATAGAAGTAGACACTCTTTGCAAAGTGGCGTTAGAGGTGTTCAAAATTTGTTCTTGTATCTCCACTTTCAAAGCAATCATCGTGTCAAGTTTTAAGTTTAGCATTGCAGTAAGAGTTGCACTCAAGGTGAAGGTGGAATCGAAAGACTTTTGAGAAAGTGAGCAAAACTCATCGACCTCTCCCAATCATCCACCCCGAATGACTTACCTGCTTGGCCTTTGTTGTCAACCCATTAACCTCTTTAGAGACCTCCTTGTTAAAGTAAGCAATACAAGTGTCACACTCAAAGGCCATTCTAGAGAACACTTATTTAAACTTGAAAGCCCTATTAAGCATTTTATAGGTGGCATTCCACCTTGTGACAACATCAAAAGGGATACTTGATATCTTTTCAAGTTTCATCAAGATGCAATATTTCGTAAAAGACTCCAACCTCGCAGGGATGAGTGTATAAACTTCACACAATTTTCTTATGGCCTCAATCTTACTACTAAGATCCGCCATTCCATCCTTAACTATCAAATTGAGGATGTGACAAGCACACATCATGCAAGTGAGCCTCGTTGAGTAAAACATTACCATTTGACTTTAGCATTCTCTTCATGTATGCAATAGCGGTGTCATTTGCACTATCATTGTCAACGATAATGCTAAACACCTTGTCTATGCCCCAATCATTCAAGCAAACCTTTAGACACCTTCCAATGTCATCACCTTTGTGAGCCTTTGTGAGACGTAATTTGGACAAAGTATAGGATCCTCTTATGCAGCCCTATTAGTGCCAAAAAAAATGGGCTGTGATGACCATGTAGTTGTTAATTTGGATCGAGGCCCAAGTATCGGTTGTGATACTCACTCTACTCCTCAATCACACTTTTTATTTTTGCCTTATCTTAAAAAAAACAACTCCAAAACTGCCTCCACCACCTTGTGCCTATTAGGAAGTTTGTAACTTGGATTTAAGTCATAAATTAAAGCTCAAAATTCCTCTTGATTGACCACCCTAAAAGGCATCTCCGCCATTATAATTCACCTCACATATCTCATATCATATCTTCTTTTATTGAAAGTGTGAGTGACAACTGCACCCCCATCCTCGCTTGTGACAATGTTGGTTGGTTTGAATCCACATTACTAAAGAAACTATAACCCAAGAATTTCCACAAATGCTTAAGAATTCTTGTTGTCTCATGATTTCTAGGGTGAGTTGGTACTAAGAGTTTGCAATGCATGCACTTGGCCATGTGCATTACCACCTTTCCACTATCGATGATAGTTACTCTCTTGGCATCGTTCAACGCGGGACTTGGACCCTTTCTCCTATTACCTTTTCTCCTATTTCAAAATATAATCGATGACAATTTGTGCAAACTGTCTGATTTGTACAATCTGTGCAATTTGTGCAATCAAATCACAATCAATCAATGACAACAATCTCAACCTATGCAGCAAAATATACCTAAGCAGCAAAGAGCCAAATCACAAGAAAACCACCAAATATGCACAAAGTTTATTCTTAGACGAAGTATTCAGGGCACGAGGAGCAAGATTAATATTTTGAGCAGTGATAGGAAGATTTCTTTTTGTTTTTGCAGGTTCTTTCTCGACGTAACATCATTATAGAGCCTTCGTTGTCAGCTATGCTTGTTAATACAACAAAGGATTGTTGAAGAGGGTTTATTTTTCTCCTGTATTCATTTGTACATTCTATCATGTTATTAGTTAGGCTGGGTCTGCACGTTATTGTGACTTGAATGTGCATATGCTTAATGAGGTTAACGAACTCTGGGCGACTTTGGCATCCTCATGTCTAAAATTAGATTAAATCAAGGAAAATTACATATTAACTAGTAATTTTGAGAATAAAGAAGAATTAGGGAGATTGGCTAGAAATTTTGAGAAAAAAAAAGTAGGGAGATTAGCTATATCAATTATGAGATTAAATATAATAAAAAAAAATTACATTTCCCATAAGAATTAGGGATTTGTGCTACTTTTGCGAAAGTGGAAATCCACTTGTTGTAGTTTCTCAGGTACTTTATGTACTTGAAGACTGTGATAAGAAGGAAATGCAAGAACTCGAAAGTGTTTTGCATTCTACAGACAATGACTTAACCTCATTACCTGGGAGACGAAGTGGGGGCAAGGAATGGCACAAGTCAAGATTAGAATGTGGTTATGAGAAATGCCCATTGAGTGGTTCTTCTTGTCCAGTTTGTTCATGCTTTGATAAGCATGTAACCAAAATTCATAATGCATTTCTCCCAATTTTTTCAAAGTTTGTTAAGGAAGAATTTCCAAAGTCAAGGGCCGTTGAAGTACTTGAGACTCTAAAAGGCATTCTCATGGATATTAAGAAATCCCCTTTTAAAACAAGTAGGGCCACAATCGATTCAGTTTATAATATCAATCAATCTCTTGTTCATCGGTTGTTGTATATTCATCGAGTTACTTAATGCTCTTTCGATGAGTGTAATCGTAGATGTTGATGGGAAAGTTGACATTTCTCTGGCTGGAAATGCTGTTAAAACCTCTTTGGCGCTACCTGTTACATTGGATCATTTGGATGACACAATTGATAACTAAGTAAAAGTAACTAATTAATTACTACAAAAAGTATTTTAAAAGCAAAACAATTGTTGAATTATTCATGGTTCATCATACTCGTTATGCACTATTTTCTTGTTTTATTTTCAATCTTTAATTTATTCATACTTTTATACATTACTTGCATGTTGTGGCCTCGTCACCTTTCAAGTGGCAGCCAACATGTCTCGATTTAAGTGCCCACTTGGATATCTGGGTTGAAGTGTGTCAGTAGCGATCTATTTGCTCGGGTCAAGCATTTTAGGGATATACACTAGAATCTTCGATATAAGTAAGTATATCGAATTATTTTTAATTAACATGTATAGTTTAAGTATGTTGTATTATTTTAAATTAGCATGTATATTTTTAATATATTTCTTACTATGTTAGTTCGTAAGAATGATTTTAAACTCGTAGAAATTGTGAATGACCATCGATGGTTGTAAACTATTGCAGAGTTTGTACTGAAGCCAAAGAATTTTATATAAATTAAAGGGGATTGTAGAGAGATTGAAGTACACTCCAAACTAAACTCAAAGGATATTCTAAATTGGAGAAAATCATTTAAAAGCACTAAAACTGGCAGAGTACTTCAATTGTTTAATGTGCACTTTGGAGAAGGGGGCAAGTATCAACATATTCATGTTTCATGATGTTGAACATAAAAAAAATTGTATTCGAAACAACAAATGGTGCATATTACATACACATTGGGTGGAGGCAGAATGGATACAACGAATTATTTAGAGAAAAAAATATGGCTACCATTTTAATGAAAGCGGGTTGAGATTGATATTTGATAACAAAAAAAAAAAATTCATGTTGAATATGTCCCCAACAAACAAAAGCATGTTTTGTACACTCAAGGAAATGTTCCAAACAAACAAAAATAAAAGTATGGCTGCCAAAAACAAACAAACAAATGCATGTTTTGTACACTCAAGGAAATGTCCCAAACAAACAAATGCATATTTGATAACAAAAACAAATGCATGTCAAATATGTCCCCAAACAAACAAAAATAAAAGTATGGCTGCCAAAAAGTTTTTCTTTTTGTTGTTTCATGTTTGAACATCTAATTTTTCTTTTTCAGTCTCCATTAGAGATGGCCTAAGGTATTAACTTTTGACACCCTATTGCAATCATAGAAGGAATATATGCCCTTCATTGCATCAAAATGATGAGCAAGGTAGGTGTCATCACAAAGGTTTATTCTAGAAATAGAGTTACTACAAATCAGAGCTTCAGAATCGATCTTTCATGATGAAAAGGATATTATGGACATGAGAGTGAAAAAGATACAAGTTTTTCTGCCAAGAGATTCTTCGGAAGTCATATTCAAGATTGGATTAATCAAGAATGATGAAGATGTTGTAGCAGCATGTTCAATACTGTTTTTGGAGTCAGAGAGAGATCCAAAGGCTTCTCACTGGAGATGAATATGTATTTGATGTTTCCTTATCCATATCTAGCTATTGATTATGATAAACAACTTTCATTGTTCAAAGATCATATTTGGTCCCATCGACGATCGAAAGGGCGGGTTGACCACGAGTGTTATTAGCTTGTATTTGTCAAGTACATTAGTCATGTTGTGTTATCATATTTTTGTGTGGAAGTTGGTCATGTCCTTTAATCTATGTTTATTGTTAATCTTTGAGGCTGTGTTCGAACAAACAGTTAATCCAGTCTATTAACAAGGTTCAACAAAGATTTTTAATAATGTGAAATATTTAAATGCCTCGCAGATTAGTAATGCCGCAAATTAGAGGACACGATCAACTTCCACACAAAAGTATGATAACATACCATGACTGATGTACTTGACAAATACAAGTCAATAAAACTTGTGGTCAAACTGCCATTTCGATCGTTGACAGGATCCGATGTGATGTAAACAATGAAGGTTGTGAACTAGTTAGTAACTAGATATGAATAAGAATCCATCGAATACATATTCATCGTCGATGAAAGGCCTTTGGATCTCCCCCAATGACTCCAAAAATGGTATTGAACAAGCTACTACAAAAACATCATCATCCTTGAATGACCCAATCATAAATATTACTTCAGAAGAATATCTTGGCAGAGAAACGTGTTTTATCTTTTCTGCTCTCATGTCCATAATATATTGTTTTATCAAGGAAAGATCGTTATTGAAGCTCTGATTTATAGTAACACTATTAAATCGTTGTGAGGACATCTACCTTGCTCTTCATTTTAATGCAATGGAGAGTTAGTATGTTAAAAAAAGATAAATGATTTTATTATGCTCTTCATTTTAATGCAATGGAGAGTTAGTATGTTAAAAAAAGATAAATGATTTTATTATCATTTAAAAATATTTTTATTTTTGCTTACTCACGCCTTTTGTTTTGCTCCCATCCATGATTTAAGGCTTTGGACCTCTTGACGTCGAGGTGTGGTGGCATAATCTTCCCTCATGAATGTAAGTACTATTCTTAGTAAATTTGTAATTAATATCTTCACATGTGTTACATGTATACTTCTGTTGTAGATAATTAGATGCTTTGGTTTTCAGTACATGCATTTATTCAAGGTTCATTCATACTTGTTTATGCTCTTGTTTTATTTCAATCTTTAATTTATTTGTACTTTTACATGTCACTTGCATGTTATAACTTCATCACCTTTCAAGTGTTGGCCAACATGCCTAGATTTCGGCACCCACGTGGATATTCGGGTTAGAATGTGTCAGTAATAATCTATTTGCCCGGGTCAAACATCTTAGGGTGCGGTGCGTTTGTTGTATCGGACTGTCTCGGACTAGACTAGCTGCATGGACTAAGCTGGACTAGCTTAGACTAGACTAAGCTGGACTGAATTAGTGAAGCATTTGGTTCAGAGCCGAACTAAAAATCAAAATAATATCAAACTTTAATATTACATTATTTAATACATATTTATTAATATTTTAATACATACTTATTAATATTTTATTATTATGCAACATTTTTCATTTTCTTAAGAACTCTCCCTCTCCCTAGAAACTTCTCTGCTTTTCTCCTTCTTTGACCCCGTCACATTCTCTTCATTTCTCCATCTTTTTTTTTGCAAAATTTCATATCCTTCAAAACTATTTTTACTGCAAGACGCAAAATTTTCAAGAGATTTTTCTGATCACTGTCCTGATTTTGCAATGCGAGATCGTCGTCTTGCATTTGCAGTTCGAGACCGATTCCTCTGAAACAACCCATCAATCCTCAGCGTCGCCTCCACAGAAAGGCGAGATTGATTTGATGACGTAATCATTGATCTGCTACTGCTGTTGCTGTTGATGTGCGAATGACGAGATCCATAGTTCTGAAAGCAGAAAGGGCGAGATCGACGAAGCTCGCAGATGATTAAAGAGCGAACGAAGCTGGTCTTAGTAGTCCGGCTGTTTTTGGAGGGTCTCGCTAAGACCCTTTAGCGATGACTTTAGTGAACGCGAGTCCCTCCTAGTCCCACTAATGCTAATCCCTGCGGTTAACAAACACAGAATTAGACTAGATGTTAGTCTAGTCCAATCCAATGAGGGCTAAGGAAGGCAAACAAACACGCCCTTAGAGACATCAATAGGATTATGTCCTTTAATATAAGTATGTTGTATTATTTTTAATTAACATGTATAGTTTGAGTATGTTGTATTGTTTTTAATTAGCATGTGTATTTTTGTTATATTTGTTACTATGTTTGTGTATTCAATTCATGAGAATAATTTTAAACTTGTAGATGTTATGAATGACCTATCGATGGTTGCTGTATATTGCAGAGTTTTTATTGAAGCCAAATAATTTTATATAAATTAAAGAGAACGGTAGACAGATTGAAAAACACTCCAAACAAAACTCAAAGGATATTATAGATTGGAGAAATTCATTTAGAAGCACTAAAATTGGCAGAGTACTTCTATTGTTTTATGTGCACTTTGAAGGAGGGGCAAGTATCAATATATTCATGTTTCACGATGTTGAACATAAAATAAATTGTCTAAGTGGCCACAAAAAAATTGAGAAATGTCATTGTGACTCTTCTTAATTGTATTTGAAATAACAAATGGTGCATGTCGCATACACATTGGGTGGAGGCATAATGAATACAACAACTTATTTAGAAAAAAATGTATGGAGACCATTTTATTGAAAGTGGATTGAGACTGATATTTGATAACAAAATTAAAAAAATTTAATGTCGAATATGTCTCAATTAAACAAACGCATGTTATTGGCTACATAAATGTTACTCAAATTATATCTTATGATTGATGGTTGGATTTGTTTGTTAAAACTCATGTAGTACTACGGTCTAGTGATATTTCTCTTCACTTGTAAGTAAGCGAGAGGTGTTAGATTTGATTCTTGCCAAAGACGAATTTGAACCACATTAGTGTTAGCCTGTTGTGAGGCTTAGCTCCATCTCCACTCCCTTATGGTAAATAATATTATCCAGCCCTTCAGTGTAATAATATCATTTGTAAAAAAACCCAAATTTTAGCAAGACGGTATTGCTAGCATTTTTCGGTGTCATAATTTAATTATCCCTAAAATAGTGTTTTACCCTTTTTTTAAGGGTAAATTACATTTTACCCCCTCAGGTTTGAGGTCGATTTCAATTCATTACAACATCTTTAAAACATTTCAATTTCATACACTTACTTTCATTTTATTTCAATTTCATACATCCCGTTAAAAATTATGTTAAGTACACTGTTAATTGATGACGTGTCAGTCAAATTTGTTCACATAAATAAAAAAATAATAAACAAATAAGTTTTAATTATTTAAATAAAAACAAAAATGAGTGATCCCCACCCCCTTCAATTCTTCGTCATCCCTCACATCCACCCTTGCCGACCTCCCCCTCTCCGACCTCCCCATGCTCACCACTAAAATCAGAAGGGCCTTATCTTCCCCCTCTCTCTGTTCCTGATGCTCTCCAGCAACCTCTCTCTACCTCACGACTGCTCGCTTGGCGAAATGAGATCCGACGATCTGGTCTATCTCCAAGCTTTTGCAACTTCTGCATTTCTCTTCCATGGCACTAGTCGAATTCGCCCAAGCTTTCCTCACAAAGGCAGGCCTTTCCTTCTCTCACTAACCCATCATTGAAAAGCTTGTCGCTTTCGCGTCACTGTCTCCATTGGGCTGATTCGCAAACGCCGAGGCCCTGTTCGAAGAGACCACCATGGACGACCTTTTCATTTGCAACATCGCCTTCCCCCGTCAATGCTATACATGTTTACAACCAGGAGATGAGTGTTGGCCCCAAATCAATTGAAAATTGAAACCCTAAAATCATCAAATCAATTGAAAATTGAAAATTGAAAATTGAAACCCTAAAATCCCCATTAGCCCCAAATTCCTGTTGAGATTCTCAAACGAGTTCTGTTGCAGGATATCATCCGGATTCAAACATGGGGTGCCCTTCGATTTCCCCTTTCTTGTTATCCGTCCATTTTCTAGGAAATGGTGAACAGTGCCACCGGCGGTGCTGCATTTTGCTGCTATTGCAGAGTGAAAAAGAGCAAGGGAAAAGGAATACGGGAGAAAGGAGAAAGAAGAGGAAGAGTGGGATGGGGGATGATGGTGGTACTGGAGGGAGAAGCTTCGAGCGGAAGTGATGGGGGAAGGGGGTGGTGATGGGGCATGGGGGTGGTGGTGGGAGAAGGGGTGGGAAAGATGAAGAATTTGGATTTTTTTTTATTTTTTAATTAATTATTTTAATATGTTAATATTCAAATTAGATTTTAATTTTTTTATTAATTGTTTATGCCACGTGTCACAAATTTGACAGCCACGTCAGCACAAATGTGGATCCCATATTTGCCATATCATCACTTAACGGTTTACTTAACGGATTTTCTAACGGATGTATGAAATTGAAATAAAATGAAAGTAGATGTATGAAATTGAAATGTTTTAAAGATGTTGTAAGGAATTGAAATCGATCCCAAACCTGAAGGGGTAAAATGTAATTTACCGTTTTTTGAATGGAGAAGAAAAACCCGCTGGAACTAGAGTCTGGAATGAAAGAGAAAAGGCTTCAGTTGGAGAGAGCAAGGCTTAGCGGCCATTTCTACTTTTCTAGGGTTATAGTTGTAGTGAAAAATACAAGAGTAGAAGAAGAAGAGGAAGATGGGGCTCGGAATGCAGCCCTACGGAATACAATCGATGCTGAAGGAGGGCCACAAGCATCTCTTCGGTTTGGACGAGGCGATGGTGAAGAACATCGATGCCTGCAAGCAACTCTCCACCATCACCATAACTTCTCTCGGTCCCAATGATATGTCCTCGCTTACTCTACCCACTACGTATCAGAGTCCCTTTGGGTGGATCTTTTAGCGGATCAGATGCATACATTGGCAAGTAGATTTTTGAATTATTTGTCTACTTTTTCGCTAATCAGGCATGAATAAGATGGTAATCAATCACTAGGACAAGTTGTATGTGACAAATGATGCCGCCACCATTGTCAATGAACTGGAAGCTCAGCACCCTGCTGCCAAGATTTTGGTTTTGGCAACCAGAGCGTAGCATGAGGACATCGGCGACGGCGCTAATCTCACCATTTCTTTTGCCGGAGAGCTCTTTCAAAACGCAGAGGAGCTTATCAGGATGGGCCTGCACCCAAGTGAGATCATCAGTGGATACAATAAAGCTATCAAAAAGGTTTATCAACTTATGACTCTGTGTTTTTGTCGAACCCAGATAATTGGAATTCTTGTGTTCTGAGTTTTGTTTGATGTTTTGATTGTTTCAGACAATTGAAATATTAAATGGACTGGTTGAGGAAGGTTATGAGAACATGGATGTGAGCAACAAAGGACAAGTGGTCTGTAGAATGAAAGCTGCCGTTGCCAGCAAGCAATTCGGGCAAGAAGATATCTTTTCCTCACTTGTTGCCGGTGTAAGTTTTACTTTTATCCCCTTATGCGTTATTGCTTAATTTCTATCTCAGCTACTTTGAAGCCAAGGAAAGAATATTATATTACTGTTTGCTAGCAAGTTCTAATGGTAGCTTTTCTATTGGATGATATAGGCGTGTATACAAGTGTGCCCGAAGAACCCAGTAAACTTCATTGGAATCAATGTGTTTTGGTTGGTCAGGAAAGTCGTATCATGTCTTATAGGTATCAATCTTCTTTCTTGGGCTGTTTGTTTCAGGTTCTTTGCTCTCAAGTATGCTGCAGATGCTGCCTGCACTGTTCTACGAGTAGATCAGGTAATATATCTTATATTTGCCAATATGCATCCTAGTTTTGGAGTACCCAAACTTGGTATGCACTTCATTTTTAAATCCGTTGCATATTTTGAGGCGAAAGAAGAAAAATGTTAAAACTTCATTTAGCTGTAAATCGGTCAAGGCAAGCATACTTTGAGGCGAAAGAAGAAAAATGCTAAACTTCATTTAGTTAGAAATCGGTCGAGGCACTATGGATTAGTTGTCTATTTATCTTTTTGGTTTTTTTTTGTGATGTTTCTCTCATTTCGTCTTCGAGCTACTTTCCAACTCACTACACACATATATCATGTGTACCCACAGAACAAAAGTTGCATTATAACAGTAAAGAATCACAAATGTAGGGTTTTTTACAAAAGAAAAAGAAGAAAGTTTCGAGAACTGTTTTACTTTTATAGTAAATTTGACATCAGTGCACAAGGCTTGATAGGAAATACGAATTCTACATGCTTGGCTGACGGGTTTTCTGGTTACCTAAATACGTGAGAGAATGCATTTTTGGCTTTTAAATGTATTTTCTAATATAGCATCTGTAGTGTTACCCATTTCATCACAACTGAGTGCATAAGTTGGCGCTCGCTTTTCAAAGCGTTGGTTGATTGGCTCTTGATGATTACCAAGATTACGAAGTACATAAAAGTTATCTTAATAACCAGTCAAGTGGCAAAGGTCATTTATCTAATTGCAATCCTCGGATGTTTCTAATATTCATTAAGAAATGCTTATTGACAATGCTTCAACCATGTTGCAGATCATAATGGCAAAACCAGCAGGCGGCCCAGGTCGGAGAGATCAGCCTGCCGGGATGGACGAGGACTAATTTTGCTTGCAACATACAATTGACCTTCTTGCTTGTATTGCTCGGTGACATTTTGTTTCATTAAAGATATGAAAGGCACATTTTATAAACAGTTTCGTTTAGAGGAAAACATCACTTGTTGCTAATCATGCTTTGTAAATGCCACTATGATGTTACGGTAGACACGGTGTTCCCCCTTGTTGGGCTCTACGGATTTCAGATCGGAAAGACCGGTGCTTGAGCCGTGTTCAGTGAAATGCTTGAATGAATTTTGTTTTCTGTTGTATTTAGCCCTTAGTCTTTTTTCAAGTATTAGTCATGAATGCCACCAATATAAGGTCCAGGATCGATCATACAAGCTTTTGCTGATGAAGTTGAATGTTTGTAATTCAAACAGCATTCCTTAAACTTACCCTCATTAATCTCGAATTTTAGGGATTCGAGGGAATTTTTTTTAGGGTCGAACATGGTAGCCTCAAGTTGGTGAAGGTGAGTTGATTTTAATTCTTTGGGAATTCTCTGTTGCTAGAGAGGATAGGTGCTCTACTGCTGAAGTTATAAGCTATTGGATTTGCCATCCGTTAAGAGGATAAACACCGTATAGCTAACATCATAAACCACCAAGTTTTTTTTTTATTTTTTATATTTTTTATATTTATTTATTTTTTTATTTTTATTTTTTAAATAGGAGGTATCCAACGATACATTGATGACAAACTTATCGAACCTAGACCTCTCACTTACAAGTGATGAGGAATATCACTAGATCTAAGTGGCCTTCTTGATGCAGCTTTGGTACCACATGAGGCAACATCATACTTTTGACCTTTCTCCCTAATTAAATCCGGTGGCATCAAAGAATGGATCCGTGGGAGTTTGAACTCGGATTGAAAGTTCCAAACTTTTGCTCACTTTTCACTATACCAACCCTGCTTAAAAGTTTGCAAAGAAACATTTATGTGGAACTTTGAACAAATAGGCTGAGCCAGGAGAAAAGAGTGGTAGTGTAAGTCCAAAATATATATCCAAACAAAACAGTGGAGAAAAAAGGGACGAGCCTCCTAACTAGTGACTAGAGTGTGTGGAAGCTGTTAAAAGCTTCTTCAACCTCTCTTACTCCCATGGCTTCTCTTCTTTCCTTCTCTGTTCCCAACTCAAAGATGATACGGGCTTCTTCGACAGCTGCTTCTTCACCGGCGCTTCCAGTTCCGGAAACCCTCAGTGACAAATTTGGCAGAAAAGGCATCAAGTTTTCGGAGTCGGACAGCGTCCCAATTGTTGAGTTCACAGTCAGAAACGGCAGTTCATTAAAGCTTCAAATACCCAATGCCCATGTTACTTCATAAAAGCCAAAGGTGTACTGGAAAGACGACGGCTTTCAGGAGGTTCTTTACACCATTCCAAGGAATGCAACAGATTCTACCAAAGCCAAGGGGTGGTTTGGATTTGAATGATGCATCGGAAGCAGGCTCTAAAGGCTCACTTCTTTCCACTTCCGAATGGACTGTTAAAGATGTTGATTCCGATGCCATCGATGCTCTCCAGGTAATTTATTGATTCCATTTCAAAAGAAAACACTAACATCAAAACTTGTTAGAAATGCTGCACAAAGACCATATAGTACAGATTCATATCAAACGATGCAATTCGATGACATAAGTACAGGATACCCCGGCGCATAGTAAGATTTTTGGATAAATGTATTGATTCCTTGTTTTTCCCATTGTTTTGGGACTTGTTTTGTTGCAGGTTGAACTAAGCAGCACTAGTGGAACACTTGACATAACATATGTTGTGATGCTCTATCCAGTAAGCATGGCAACGGCTGTGATTGTGAAAAACAGAGGCCCGAAACCAGTGACTATGAAGAACGCTATACTCAGCCACTTCAAATTTAAGCGACGAAGCGGGGCAGCAATCCAAGGCCTCAAGGGTTGTTGCTACACTGCACACCCTCCACCGTCTTCTCCGTTTGAAATTCTATCTCCCGGTGAAGCAATGAAAGCTGACACTCCAGGGTGGTTCTCTTTCGGTTCTGAGCCTCAAGAAAAACCAGGTTCTTGGACCCACCAGGCGATGCCGTACACCTATTTGAAAAACAAGCTCAGCAGAGTCTATGCTGCCCCTCCTCAAGAGAGACTCAAGCCCGTTTATAACACCCCACCTTCAAAATATGAAACACTGGATCAGGTAACGCGTTCGTTATCTAGTACTTACATTCAAGTCCTGAAAAACATCAACATAGCCGATGAGTGTCTAGTTTAGTGACATTTAATCTTCACTTTGTTGGAGGAAGTATTGACGGATGAGAGTTTAATGTTTTTTTGAATGAAAAATCATATTTAGTCTAATGGCAGTTATATCCATTTTGTGTTTTGAGTTCAAATCTAATGAACGAGAGTTTGATGTGCTATTTGATCTAAAAATTAAAAAAATTGACAAAATATTAAGGGGTGAATTTTGGCTCTCCCGGATGTAAAACCATTTGAAATTGTTGACAGCTTTTGACCGGATTGCCCGACTGTGAATTAGGACCGCACCACCTACCCTAGTCAATGGTTTTGATTCACAGTCGCGAGGGGAAAAATAACAATCATAAATTTGTACATGTATATATATATGTACACACACGCATGTAAGTACAAACACTTATTTTTTATTGGTTTGTGAATATTTCAGGGGCGTGATCTGTTCTACGGGGTGATACGGATGGGATTTGAGGAAATATATTTATCAAGCCCGGGTTCTTTCTATGAGAAATATGGCAGCAAAGAGTATTTCATATGCACCGGACCAGCTTCAATGCTCGTTCCTGTGGTTATTAACCCTGCTCAGCAATGGACAGGAGCACAAGTTATTGAGCACGATAATTTGTAGTAGTAAATCTTCAAAAATTTACCTATGTTTATTGACATTTTAAAACCATAAGAGCCTCTTACTATCAAAAGATAGGAGTGTTTTTATTTTTTGGTAGGCTTGTAAATTGTTCTGGGCGGGGCTAAACCGATTCCGAGGAGTAAGGGCTGTTCAGGCTGGATCTGTCCCTCGCACAGCTCCCCGGGGTCTTGCCTGTCGGGCAAGGTTTGCTGCTTGGTGTGCTGCAATATGAGTTTGTTGTTAGTTTGAATGGTGCCTTTGTGGGGCCTTTGTTAGGCCTTGAGGCTCACAATCAAAACTAACATGGATCTGAGCGTGCTACTGTTATATTTACATAACATATTGTTCTTTTTTAGTTATGAACTGGGTTGATTACTTGCGCCACAAGTTAGTTAGACTTCTTGATCTTACTAAATTGTTACAGATGGGTTAAGTCTGTATAAAATTCTTTTTCTTGCCTTGTAAATAGGAATTTTACTCATAATATTGTATGTCCAAAATGAAGGGGGTTCAAGGCCCTTCCAATCATTTCTTTTATTACAGTTAACTTTAAAGAAGCAAGGTTCATTAGTTTAGCCAGATTTGATCATAGAGAAAACTTTGAACGAAAAGCAGTTGAATACTGATTTAAAACATAATGGAAGATACTTTAAACAACATATCTACTTTATATAAATGCAAACAAAAAAGACTTGGGCAAGATTATAACCTTGTCAGGCAAGGTTCATCCTCTTGCAACCACTTCTTTTTGTGTTTTACAACGGTTGTAATTTCTGGACAATGGGATGTAAATATGGTTTACTAAAGGGAATCGATGCTACAACATTGGGGGGAAGGTAGCAGAACTTCTAAACTAGACAAAAGATGACTTTCTATGGAGGATCTATGACTAAAAGGAGTAGAGTCTAGACAAAATGAAGCTTTCTGGTTTCTTGCTTGAGAGCAAAGTTGGATGTCTTTTGATTGATTGGTTGAGTGTCCTTATCTCTGGTGTCCCTTGCTGCTTTTATAGACCTCTTAGCCCGACTGTCCAAGTTTTGCCTTCTGGTGATGGCCCTCGGAGGATAGTGAGTCATCACTTATTTACCCATCCATACCCTTGAAAAGTGCTTTTTTTTTGCTGGGGTGAGCTGCCCTCGTCGCCCATCACTTCTAACATAGGCTTGTTGCCTATTCCTTGGCAAAAATGATTTTTAATTCTTCTTGGGCTGTTGCCTTATTCGAGCCCAATCTTCTCTTTGCTTTTTGTGTTCTTGGGCCTTCATCCTCACTAAGCCCAATATTAAATATCCACCCAAACAGTGCCCCCTTTAATCATTGTCAAGTCTGCTAACCAAGACATTGATAATGATTAAAATTAATTGTATGTTGAAACTGGGTATTAGCACTACTTAATTAGCCGTTTCGAATAAACCTTTGCACTAACCCACGATTTCCAAAGTTTAACTACCTGCCCGTTAAATAACTTCCACTTCACTTTTCTTGGTCATCTTCTTCAACCAACTTGACTTTCTAAGCTCTCAAATCTCTTGCATTCTCAGTCCTTTCTAGCCTCAATTTTTAGTCACTCTTTCATTTTTTCCTCTCGAATTCCACAATGGCCCCCAAATCACGCCCTGCAGGCGAGTCTGGGGAAGGAATTGTCAACTTGCGTCGTCGGCTCAATGGCCTTCATCTCCCTCGGGCTGGCCTCAATCTGTCTATTTTTTTCGAAGAAGAGAGGGTACACTCACTAGGGCCCGCTTGGACTGCCCGAGTTCCTGTTGCAGTGGAAAGCAACGTGCCCACTGCCAACTGGTTCACTCCAATTCCCTATACTGCTGAGGCTGGAATCTTTGCCTCCAAGTGGTTCACTCCAAGTTCAGGAGGGGTTTTTCCTTGATGAAGGATGAAGCATGGTCTTAGTGGGTGGACGAATTGGAGCCCATCTGGAAGCAGAAATGGATGGCCAATGGCATCTATGAGCTTATCATGATGTCTAAGACCACTGTCCCCATCAAGCACGAGCTTCTCGCAATTGCTCTTCTCTTCTAGAACACATGGACTAACACTTTTGATTTCAAAGTGGGTCTCATGATTCCCACCATTCTGGACATGGCTCAGGTCTTTGGTTTAAGGCCCTCGGGCAAGTGTGTGGACATCACCCATGACTAGTCATCTCCTTCTCGCTCGACTGTTGAAAGCTCGGAAGCCTCCCAGTCTATTACCAGTTTGGAGTATAACTCCACTACCTTCAAGAGCTATGGAACTTCATTTGCGGGCTTTATCCTATTTGTTCAGCCAGCCTTCTTCCACTGCTGACCCCGCTCAGGAACATATGTACTTTCTCCTTTATTGGTTGAATAAGCATGTGTTCCCCAACAAATCCAAGAGAGTGAAGCTGGAGTGAATTCCTCTAGTGAAGGCCCTGCACTTATTCGATGATGTCGCCACCAGTCCCTTTATCTTGGCACATCTCTACCATCTTCTCTACGAAATGACAAGGGACCAGCCTTTTGAGACTAATATCAATGGAGCTACCTGGATGGTGTAGCTCTAGCTTCAATGGTACTTTCCAGAGTTTCGGGCTGCCAACTTGTAGTTCCCTGAGGGAGTAGCTCCAGCCCAAATTCTGGCAGAGGCTCGTATTACCAACCACTCCACCTTAGCCTGCCTCTACTTCTTCTGAATCTATCAAACTCGGGCTGATTTAGAGTGGGGTGCCTCTGTGCTCAGGAAGTACCCTTGGTTCTCAGACCAACTCTTCCAAGATTCCTTCGGGGAGGATGCCACTAGCTTTTGCAAGGAGAAATTCATTAGCTACATCCAACAAATGGACCTGGTTGGGGAAGTCCGGAGTGACAGAGCAGACTACAAGCGCGGGCTGGAGGTTTACCACCTCAATTTCTGTGGTAGGCAACTGGGATTCAAACAGGCGATCATGGTCCCCTTCTTTGACTTTATCCATAGTGGGACTTCCTATCGCCTTCGCTCTCCTTCAGAGGCTACATTTCGGGCTAGCAGACGCAGCTTGGAAATGATGAGCAAGATAACTTACAAACCCACAGCCCTCAACTTCGTGTGTACATCTCTCATCTCTATTCACTACTTGGTGGGAGGCCAAGTAGTCCAAAAAGTATGATGAAAATCTTAGGGAAGCCCATGATAGGCTCTTCAGGCAGGTCTTTTTCAAATCCCTCCCTAAGGAAAAAAAATGTGAAAGTTGGAAGGAGGCCATCAAGCAAAAAAATCAACTTCTGCTCATAGGTAACTTATAAGACTACCGCCCTCATCTACTTCATATTTTCATAGTTGTGATTGCTAACTCTTTTTTCCTGACCTTGCAGCCTAATAAAACACTGATGAAGTGGATGTCGGGCAAGAAGAAGAAGATGATGATGCCTTGGTTCTGCAAGAGGCTACTGTAGAGGCAGCTAGGCAAGGAGCAGGCTTTAGCCATATCCCTGAGAATGCTGGAGACATCTCAGCGATGTTCAGTGAATCGTAGACAGAAGCTGGGCCTGAAGTAGAGACTAGAGCTCATCGTTGGGCAATGCCTTCTATCGTGGAATCATCAGAGTCTGTGTTCGAGGAGAGGCCCCAAGCTCGACTTGCCCTTCTTGCTCCAAAAGCCACTCCCACTAAGAAGATAACCAAGTCTCAGACCTCCCAAGTCTGCCCTCCCAACTGAAGCGGGCAGGAAGAAAGAGAAGTCTGCCAGTAAGTGATCCAGAGTTGGTTTTTCTTTATTTAGTTTCCTCTTCTTAAGGTTCGAGCTAATCCTGTCATTTTCTTGTAATTAGGACCTGCTATCAGTAAGAAACCTGATCCTACTCCCTAAGAGACGCAGGCGGGCGTGAAGGTACAACAAAGCGACAAATAGGTCATTGCCAAGATTCTGGAAGAGTTGAAGGTATAATTCTTAACCTTTTGAGCATTTAATTCCTTCTAAAGTTTGCTCTCTTGTACTTAGCTAGTTTTTGTTGCTGTCTTAAAAACAGGCTTCCAAACAGAAAGAACTTCTTAAACCGAGCATTATTCACCTCCAACCCGACCTATGCATCTTTCTTCTCCTCAGGCTAAGCCTTCAGAGGTAAAATTATCCCTCTCAACCCTTGTCAATTTTGTATTTCTGAGCTTTAAATGCTGACTTTACTTCTGCTATTTTCCAGGTAAGAGGAGACACCCCAGCACCTCAGGTCAGGCAAGAATCAAATCTTCATTCCTCATCTATTCCTCCAGCAATAATGGTGACGCCCACTTCCCAGTTTAATCCAACAACTGGATAAATGCTCCACTTTGTAGAGGATGACAGTGCCTCTGTAAGTCTTTTTTCCTCAACCTTTTTCTAGCTTTTCTTAATGTTTCTTCATTTTGAACTTATGGTCTGCATGTTATCTTTTCCAGTCTTTTCCCTTGCCTGAGACTACCACTCAGGCCACATCAGCCACTGAGGAGCTTATAGTCCCTGAGATACCAGTTGTCTCAGAGGTGACTAGTGCCAAGACTGCTTATGTTCTTACTTAAACAAGCCAGCCAACTTCCTCCAAGGCAGCTGCAGCATTAGATCCTCCTCCCACAACATAAGGTTCCTTCCAGGTACAAACACGCATGCCATCTTGAATTTCTTAACTTGGGTACAGGGATCCCAATCCCAATCCCTCGGCCTCTACGAGCTTCTAGAGTCTCAGGGATCCCAATCCTTTGGCCTAAAAAGAGTGATGATACTGAGTATCCTTCTTCCATCTCTGTTGAGGCTGCCACTGCTGCTCCTGCCTCTGGTGGTGTTGGTGTGATGCCTCACCCTCTGGCTTCTCTTCCAGCCACGGCCTATTTACCAAAACTAGTTAGAGAGTTCGGGTAAATTAGGACGAAGCTAAGATCCCTGAGGCCCCCTTCTGAGCTTCAACTCCTTCAAGATCAACGCAGGGTCTTCAGGTAATAGATACAGAGAGACTTCACTGCCTCATTCAACCTCAAAGCTTTGCAAAATGATGAGAGAGATCTGACTGACTTATATCAAGCCCAACAAATGACAAATATGCAATATGAGTCATTTATCTCATTCTTCGAAAACCTGAAGATCTTGAGGAAGCAACATCTCAAGGCAGAGAGGCAAGCAAACAGAGTGAGGTGCTATAAGAAGAAGCACACTAGGACCTCCATTACTTTGCAGCAGCTAGTGGAAGGGGTTCAGCTATGGATGATCGAATTATGGTGGTAGCTCCTGAGATCTAGAAGCTCGAGGAACAACTCTCTACTTTGAAGGCTAAGCAGATGACTCTTTCAAGCAATCTTTACAAGAAAATCGAGGAAGTGAAGACAATCAACCATGAAGTGGAAGAGGCTAAAGCCCAGTTAACCAACATCAACATAGCCTTAGAAGAGTCGGGTCGTATTTTCACCATTATGCAGACCTATCACTCTAGGATAGTTGCCTTGGCTAAGGATGTAAACCTATTAGGCTAGAGTCTCTGTACTTCTCCCCATTTATCAAATGAAAGGTTCCCTTGTTTCTTCACTATTTTACTTGCTGATTTGCATTTTCTAACAACACTAACTGTTTTAAACACACAAAAAGAACCCTCACTACTTTTTAAGGTATTAGACTTCATCAATATAACAGTCTCTAACATCCCAAAGAGTTGGGTGGTACTTCTTTAGGAATTTAGCATTGACTGGATGTTTTTGTAAGTTTCCTTCTAAATCTGTCAAGTAGTGCCTTCCTCTATCTAACACTTTGGTAATTGTAAAAGGGCATTCCCAAGTGGGACTTCATTTCCCAAAACCTCTAACTTGAGCTCCCAAAGGGAGAACTGCTTTCCATACTAATTCTCTTCCTTTAAAAGTC
This sequence comes from Heteromeles arbutifolia, assembly GCA_024362995.1. Taxonomy (NCBI): domain Eukaryota; kingdom Viridiplantae; phylum Streptophyta; class Magnoliopsida; order Rosales; family Rosaceae; genus Heteromeles; species Heteromeles arbutifolia. Next base: position 26,599,082 of record JANCRC010000012.1, read on the forward strand.
TTCAGTCTTACTCTCTTATTATATGCTCGAGCAACAGTCTCTTTCCCTTCTTGGATTTTGTTTAGAGCTTCAATTCGGGAACATCCACATCCTCAATTCCTCGACACATGGCCTGAATGAACTCATCACTATGTAGGCCAAATTGGTTCTGAAGCCTTACAAAACTCACATTGATCTCCATAGGGAGTACTGCATCTTGCCCGAATGTTAATACATAAGGAGTGGTCCCAGTTCCTGCTCTTTTTGAGGTTCTATAAGCCCAAATAGTATTTCCCAACTTCTCATGCCACCATTCTTTTGATGATATTCACCAATATCTTGCTGCTGGCTTCTGCTTGACCATTAGATTGGGGATAATAAAGGTTAGACTGTATCATCTTTATCTTGAATTTAGCTGCAAACTCCTCCACTTCTTTTGAGATAAATGATGGCCCTCTGTCTGTAACAATTGTTTCAGGCACCCCATATTTGTGTAAGATTTTGGTCTCTAGATTACCTCTGTCTGTAACAATTGTTTCAGGCACCCCATCTTTTGCAGGCAGTGAAGTACAAAGCTAAGCATAACTTCTCAATTGGGGTGTATCTTGTTTCTACTTTAGTAAGAATCCTACTGAGGTAATATATTGATTGCTCATTTCCCCTTCATTATTCTGAGCCAATAAACTCCCTATTGACTTTTCGGATGCAGAAATGTAGAGTTTCAAAGGTTTCCCCCTTTGGGGAGGCATGAGCGCTGGTGGAGAGGCTAGACAAGTCTTTACTTTGTCAAAGGCTTCTTGGTGTTGAGGGCCCCACTCAAATTTGTCTTGGTTCTTCAACCTCAACAAAAGAGTCAACGGTTGGATTTTGCCCGCTAGATTAGCAATGAATCTCCTCAAGAAGTTAATCTTCTTAAGCAGCCTCTGCAATTGCACTTTGTTAGTGGGAGTAGGTGATTCCATTATAGCCCAAGCTTTGTTCTTATCCACTTCCACACCCTTTTGATGGACCAGGAACCCCAGAAAGTTGCCCGATCTAACCCCAAAGGCACACTTTCTAGGATTCATCTTTAACTTGTGGGTTCTCATTCTCAGCAAGGCTTGTCTAAGGTCTTTCAAGTACTGATCTTCAGATCTAGACTTCACCACGATGTCATCAATGTATACCTCCATGCTGTGCCCGAGTAAATCATGAAAAATAGCATTCATCGCCCTTTGATAGGTAGCACCAGCATTTTCAGCCCGAATGGCATGACTACGTATTCATATGCTCCTATGTGTCCTAGGCATCTAAATGTTGTCTTATGTATGTATTCTTTAGGCATTTTTATCTGATTATATCCAACATTTCTATCCATAAAAGATAAAACTTTGTGTTTTGCAACTGCATCGATGGATAGGTCAGCCATATGCATAGGGTATTCATCTTTGGGAGTTGCTTTGTTAATGTTTCTATAGTCAACACAACATCGAATGACATTAGTTACAGCTTTTAATATAGGTACAATGTTGGCCAACCACTCTACATACTTTGTAGGTCTAATAAAGCCTGCATTTACCAGCCTCTCAATTTCCTCTTTGACTTTTTCTTCTATTTCTTTTGACATCCTCTTTGGCGCTTACTTTATAGGTTTGTACCCCTCTTTAATAGGCATTATATGCTCTACTAAGTTAGGGTCTAATCCTAGCATCTTTGTGTAGTGCCGTGCAAAACAATCCTTGAACTCGTGCAAAAGATCAACTATATTTGCTCGATCTCTAGCTTCCAGCAGGCCACTGAGTTGTATTAGCCTTGGGTCCCCTTCAGTTCCCAAATTAATGGTTTCTAAGAGGTCTTAAACTTCAGTTGCTGGTTTGTCGGGCTCTGTAGACAAAAATTCTACTGACTTTGGAGCCTCGGGCTCATCCTCTGGCCAATCCAAGTCATATATACATTCTGCCATGTGAATGGCTGCCTTTACTTCTTCTTCTAAAATTTCCCTTCCTTGGTTATCTTTGGTGCCTAAAGTTCATTCTCCCCACTCTACCATTTCTTTAGCTAAGTTCATTCTCCTAGGTGAAAGAAAGTCTTTATTCTAAGAGCTTTTGGGTTGTTACCTTGGTAAGGTGGCCGTTCTGATCAGCACCTAGACATTGTAGGATCCCAACATTGGGATTGTAGAAATTAGCCTCAGCAACATTAGCTGTGGGGAGAAATGGTCGTGACTCGGCCTCTACTATTTCCTAAAATCCTGGCTCTGCAGTGGTTGGTTCATGATATATAGCAACTTGTTGGTGCAAAGTAGATGTCACATATAGACTCTAGTGTATCCAATCTCTTCCCAGCAATGCCCCATAGGTAGAGCTGCTATCTACCACAATGAATGCCAACATAATCTTCTTGGATCCCAAGTCTACCTCTAAAGGCAGTATCCCAAGAGTTTTGGTGATGGCTCCAGAAAAGTTAGACAATGTGAGATCAGTAGGTATAAGGTTCTCTGGTGATGACTCCAGAAAAACACATTAACTACTGCCCCTTCCATATCTATCAACACCCTATTGAAGGGAATTCCTTCCTAATAAGCTGTCACATATATGGGCTTCAGATGGTTTGCTAAGACTAGACTTGGCTTTTTGAACACCATCTTGTCAGAATAAAATCTCTCGAGCTCATTTCGTGTGGGATCGGGCAAGTTTGCCAAGCTTGATTCATCTTTACTAACTTCCTTAATGTTTACCAATGCCATCATTGGCTCTTGTGCCAAATAATCATCTTCCATTACTGCTGGTTGGTTTGGTTCTGCACAGAACATAGATGACAAGACATAGTTCATGTTGACATGAAAGTTGCTAGGTCCAGGTATTTATTCATTCTTCCATCCAATTTGGCACAGAAATTGGTCCATCTATGTTTGAGCATCTTTGGTTAATATCAACTCGGGCACTTCCTCATCTCCTATGGCGTTAAAATCATCCAGCTGCCTTGGAGTTCCAAAGGGAATATCCTCCTGTGGTGGTGAAGGTATCCCCCTTTCAGGAGAAATGGTTCCAAAGAAAATAGGCTCTGGATTCTAACCTGGTGTAGGTACCATCACCATGCTTTCTTGGGCTTTTCTTAATATTATGTACTTTCCTGGATGAGGGTTTGGAGGAACATGATCCCCTCCACCTTCAGCCTTGCTATTAGCCCTCTCTACTTGTTTCTTGCTTCTCCAACTGAGTTGTCTCTCCCTCATTGGGAAAACTTCTCAAACTTAACATTTTCAGAAGCTTCTGAAACAACATGCATTTTTAGTGAATTCATATGAGCTTTGTGTTGCATCTGAACCCTTCTTATCTTGGATGCCCCCATTTCTTGGATAGGTCTTCCGTCTCTGCCCACCACGTACCACTTCCGGCTTAATCGGGCTGAATTTACCTTTATTACTAGTGGCATTGGGCTCATGGTTCTTTCAAGCCTTCCTTGTCTTCCGTTGTTGTAGTTGGTTGGTTGGGAAGCCTTAACATCCACCCAGTGTGGCAACCTAGCCTCCTTATCTTCCACTTCTTCAGAAGCTTCAAAATTTCTAAACACTTTAGACAGACCTTCAGGCTCTGAATCTTCTCTCAATCTCTGGAACACATTCTTAGTGGTTTCCTTGTTTGTCTCAGTAACCCGAAAAACACTCATGCGGGCATCTTGTTCCTCTATCTCTCTCATTCTGACTAACTATCAGTCATTGATGGCACCTGATGCTGGTACCTCAAGCTCACACTCATACTGACATTTGATACACAAAACTACTCATTTGACCACAGTTGCTTAGGCCCTGTCGGGCAATCTTCTAACACCTTCTGGTGGCCTGCCAGCTTGCCTTCTTTCTCCTCTTTCATCCAAGGTAACATTTTTTTTCCTCATTTCAACCCAATTAAGATTTATCATGTTGATTGGGGCTTTAGGGAATGGATCTGTGTCAACCATCATGTTGGCCTAGGGTTTTTCCAGCAACAATTTCCCTTTGACTATAAGGTATTGGATCCAATCTCTGAATTGCACACAATTAGCAATTGAGTGATTGAAGGTATAGTGAAGTTTGCAATACTTCTTGCCTCTGAGTTCTTCAAGTTTGGGTATCTTCTTGGTGTTGTCGGGCAAGATTACCCGAGCCTTCACCAGTTCCTCATAGATGTCTATGGCCTTGGTTAAGTCAAAGGAATATGATTGGTATTTTGGAGGGTTCATAGGTACAAAACCTCCATCTTTCATTACGATCTTCTAATCTTTGATGGGTTGAACCAATCCCTTCACCATCAAAGGTTTGAAAGGAGTGGTCATCTCTGCAGCACATAACTCTATGCCTTCTCCAATGCTGTTATCATTTTCTCCCGCCTCTAGGCCCTCAAACTCCAATTGATGAATTGGTGCTTTGCTTTTATAAAAAGGGGGTACTTTAGATGTGTGCTTCACTTATTCTTTTACCAACAATTTCTCATACTTAGTGGCCACAATCACCAGCTCCTGAAGCTCATTAAACTGTACATTATAGAATTTCTTCCTCAAGGGTAGCCTCAGAGCTTTCTGGGCGATGGCTATGAGCTAAGCATGGTTGATTGGGAACTGGCATCTCATCCTGGTATTTCTGAACCTCATCATAAAATCCTTCATAGACTTATGTTCATACTGCTTTACTTCCACCAGATCATTAATGGTCATCTCAGGTTCCATCCTATAGAACTGCTCATGAAAGACCATTCCTATTTTCCCCCAATTGGCAATGGAATTAGGGGGTAACAGAGAGTACCATTGGGAAGCCAAGCCTACCAGTGAGTTTCCAAACAGTCTCAGTTTGTAGTTGGGGTTGTCCTCGAATGCCATGCAATGATTTGAAAACTTAAAGATGTGATATCTGGAAGACACATTCTTGAAATTGAGAGGGAAGGGATTCTGCTAATCAATGTACTCAGGATAAGGCTTCTGTTATGTTATTCTAAACATTGGTCGGGCCTGCGGCTAAGCATTTTGTTCTACCATCCTTCTTAGTTCTGCCAATTCATTCCTACGTTCAAAGATCCGATAAAGGACGCGATGTTGCCCTACCACGACGATCCACGAGACTCACCGCAACAAGATGAGAAACCTTGCCACCACAGAGCACCACCACCATGGCAGCCAAGGTAATTGCCGTGGTAGTGGAGAGTGGGACAGCTCCATGGCAGTAAGACCATTAAGCAACAACAGCTGCCACCTTGCAGCAACGAGCCCAGGCCCGTGCCACAAGGCAACTAACCCAACACAAGGCAGCCCATATCCAGTAGGCCCACGATGCTGCCGTAGCAGCTGAGGCCCAAAACACGGCCCAAGCAGCTGCAACTGCGGCAAATTGAGTGAGCCAACACTCGCGGGCCCAATGCACCCTCGGCTTAAGGTCAAGCAGGCCAGATTGCACAGTACCCATGCGCCCCGCACGTGGCTCGACCCACTTGCGTAGCCCAACCCGCTCCCACGGTCCACCTAGCTATCCCGATCGGTCTAAGACCAGTTCAATCGTCCCAACTTCAGATTTCTGGACCAACAATTAAACCGAGGGTATTTTCACCTTGATTTGTTGCAGATTTGACATATCCCAACTCACATTTTGCCCCCGGAGTCCATTACACTTCCACTACTCAAGGAGACGCATATTGTCCAAGCTCTTCCATCCCGCATGGCGAACAACATTTGTCTCAACAAGTCATAGAATTGACGAGGGCCCTCACGCAGCAGACGACCTTGATGAATAAGCTTTGGCAGCATACCAAGATGCAGCTTGCCCCAGACAAGGTGTTCTGAAGCAGGACAAGGGTAGACAACAAGTTTCTTTAGCAGCGTCCCGGCAAGCAGCCTCTCGACCAGCCATAAACCAAGCATTCTGGTAGTGTACACTCCCGCCTGGGCCCCTGGGATAGCGTATACTCTAGTCTTAGTGCCCGGATAAGCGTGCACTCCTAGTTAGGCTCACGGACGGGCATACATCCATGGTTAGGGCCACACTTCGATAATCAATATGGACAATCTTCCAGGTGAAGTGTTCATTCACGACTAGGCCTGCAAGGAGCATCATCCGCCTCACATCGGAGTAGGCAACATAGCAGACGGAGAGAAGCAGTCACTCAATCTAGCTCAAGTTCAACCGGCAGCCTGCGAGTAACCCACTTGCCTACCAGGAACGTACCACAGGCACTGCAGCCGCAACATAATTGAGCTGAGCATAAGGAATAGTAGCCTAGACCAACAGGTCACAACCAGGGGTAGCCGAAAGCTCCGCTGCCTCAGTTGAGGCAAATTAAGGAAGAAGTTGGGTGTCGAGGGATTGGTTTACCCTCTTGCACTGGAGAACATGGAAGTTGTTGTCGTGAGCGCAACTGAGGAAAGCTGTACTGCTAGACAACTGAAATAATCATCAACCTGTGATGTCTTGTTTGGTGATCTGCTTGAGACTTCGAACGATTTATGGAGCCCGCGTAAGGGTGTAAGTTGGAAGCGTAGTGAGTTGCTCCCAGACCTTCTCTAAGTATTGCGTCGTCCTTAGATGTTTCATCATGTATTCTTCTGAGGCTTGGTTGGTGATCAGCCGAGAAAGGTGACCTGTTTATGTTGGTCATGTCTCGCCGGAGCACCTCGTCAGTAACTTCGTCGCGCTGAAAATCACGCAATTGTTCGGTCATGAGCCTTCATTTGTCAACGTGTGAAGGCTGAGAGGCAAAGACCTGGGGGATTAATGCAAAATCTTCCGATACCAGCGTGGAAATGGGAAGACATCACCATGGATTTTGTGTATGGTTTGCCGAGGACACAGTCTAGATTGGACGGCATTTGGGTGATTGTAGATCGACTCACTAAGATCGCTCATTTCTTACCTGTACAACAGACCTATTCATTGGAGAAGTTGTCGAAGTTGTTCATCGATAATATTATCAGGCTTCATGGTGTACCCGTCTCCATTGTTTCTGATAGGGATCCTAGGTTTACTTCGAGGTTTTGGAAAGCTTTTAATACTGCAATGGGTACTCAGTTGCTGTTCAGCACCGCCTACCATCCACAGACCGATGGTCAGTCTGGGCGAACGATTCAGACGTTGGAGGACATGTTGAGAGTGTCTGTTCTCTAGTGGAAGGGTAGTTGGAATAGCTATCTGCCGTTGGTTGAATTTGCATACAATAATAGCTATCATTCGAGTATCGGCATGGCACCTTATGAGGCTTTGTATGGAAAAGTATGTTGGACGCCGTTGTGTTGGACAAAAGTCGGCGAACGGGTGTTAGTGGGACCAGAAATTGTGGACACCACTAATGCTAACATTCATCTGATTAAGAGAAACCTAAAGGTAGCACAAGACCGACATAAAAGTATTGCGGACAAACATTCCAAGGATCGGGAGTATAAGGTGGGTGACTTGGTGTTCTTAAAGTTGTCTCCTTGGAAGGGTGTTGTTCGTTTTGGTAAACGAGGAAAGCTGAGTCCTCCATACGTCGGTCCATACCAGATTACTAAGAGAATTGGTGCAGTTGCCTACAGGTTGGAGCTACCCCCGGAGTTGTCGCTGATTCACAACATTTTCCATGTTTCCATGCTTCAGAAATATGTACCAGATCATTCTCATATCATTCAGTTAGAGCCGCTGGAGGTAAATCAGGATGCTAGCTATGTTAAAGAACCAATGGCTATCCTTGACCGACAGGATAAAGTGTTGAGGAACAAAGTTATTTCGTTGGTGAAGGTACTTTGGAGGAACCACACTGTTGAGGAAGCGACGTGGGAAACGAAGGATTTGATGAGGAGTCAATATCCGTTTTTATTTGGTTAAGGTTGTAAATTTCGAGGACGAAATTTTTATAAGGGGGGTAGATTGTAACACCCCAACCCCCAATTATCTGTATAATTTCGTAAGTTCCCTAAAGTTTTTATTGAAATTTCATTTTGATCCTCTATTTTGACTAAATCTGGACCTTTCATCTAGATTCCTAAACTCTCTCAAACTGCCACGTGGTAGCACCCTAGCTCTTCTCTTTTTCTTTTTCTTTTTTTCTGTTTCTGTCCCCTACCCCGTGACCCCCTTTCTTTTATCTCTCTCTTTCTCCCTCGAAAACCCTCTCATCCTTCTCTCCCTTTCTTCACTAAGACACACACCCAGCTGCATTCCCTGCTCGAGGAAGACACCATCACCATCAAAACCTCATCTTTCTCTCTCTCCCTCTCGTCTCTACGAGATTGGCGAACCCAGGAACCTCCGGCGAGCTTCTTCATTTTCTCCGATTAGGTAAGCTTCGGGTTTACCTCTTTTTGTTCTAGATTGATGCTTGGATGTGTTTTATTAAGTGTTATACTCGTGTTTTCCAAGGTTTTGGAATGAGATCGGCTCAGGAATAGGCACACCCAGCTCCGGCGAGGGCGTGGGTGTCGAGGAACTTTCCAAACATCTCTGGCCGTTCTACGGCAAACCAAAGGTAAAAAAACACTCATCTCGTCTAGTACTTCATTTTGATACCTGCAGCCGGCCGGAGCTGAGGAAGCTCCGGCATTCTTCTCTGTTTCGCACCAGGCCCTTCAGGCCGTTTCTCAACCCACGAGCCCTAAGCCCGTTTTGTTTCAGCCCAATACCCTAGCCCGTTCTATTTTTAATTTTAGTTTTATTTGTTTTAAAACCCAAAAGGCCTTTGGGCCGTTTTCTTAGGGCCTTAGCCCGCTAAACCCCTAAACCCTTTAACCTTTGTAACAGGCCTTCGGGCCATGATGGAATTGGGCCTTTGGGCCCGTGTAGCTTAAACCCTAACCCAGCCCACCTAATTCTCTAAACCCATTTCCCTTTTAAACCCAAGCCCAACTCGGTCCGGCCCAAAACTATTTGACCCAGGCCCGTGCTCGGACCCGTGACCCGTTGACTGACCCGGTCTGACTGTTGGTCAACGGTCAACGTTGACTTTGACTTTGATCGGTCAACGGTCAACGTTGACTTTGACCGTTAACTTTTCGGGTTTTCGTTTGGGACCTCTCCTAGACTAATTTCGACGTTCTGGACCCGTTTTTGAAGTCCGTTTTCCCAAATTAAGTCGTTCGAGTAGAATTTGACTACTTGTACCCTTTACGTGAATATGTGTGATTCTTAGCGATGATTCTTATTACTCCTGTTAGCAGGGCTTTGCACCAACGGTGTACGGTGAGTGGACCCGTTAAAAAATGCATGTTTTAATAGTAGAATTGCACAGATGAAAAGCATGATTTCACAATTATGTTCTATGAAATGCTTTGAGATAACATGCTTACTGAGGCTAGTTTGAATTACTACTATTTTTCCTATAACCCGTGTTCTTATAGAATATCCGATGGATGACGATATGATATTTAGAATACGTTTCGAACACTTCTTTATAGTATAGATGATGGATGACTTTATACTATGAAGATGCTTTTCAATGTATATATGTTCAATGGTTTTGTACTTACCTAGTGGTCCTGATTCCGCTACGGGATGAAGGGATAGATTCTGGTCCATCCCGGGCGACGGTTTGGTGTTGGCATAGGGCCTGTAGGGTGTTTCCTCTGGCATTTAAGACCAGGGACAGGGAGCGGGCAAGGGGCCTGTAGTGTATTTTCCTCTGACTGTCTGCTCAAGGACGGGGAGCTGGCATGGGGCCTGGGGGTTATATTGGACATTCACTAGTGGCTAGTATATATAAAAGTTATGATTTGTGACATTGCACAACATGCTAGGTTTCAGAAAACCTATGTTTATCATGATATATATGTGTTTTCATAAAACCTGGGGGTTAGTACGTTGATAACTATTTTATTATATGTACATCAAATTGGTCAACTCATGTTTGTTTTGCGCCCCCTTCAGGACCTCAGAACAAGGATTACGATCTGAGCTACGAGGCTTTCCCCTACCAGTGATTTCGTGCTATATCTTCTCTGCTTGGCACCTATTGTAATAGCACTTTCCTATCTTAATTTCCGTTTGTTCTCTGTATTAGACGTATGCTCTGGACATATTGTGCACTATCCTAACGTTTAATATTTAGCTGTTGAACTTAGTTTGGTGTTATTCGTCCCTATATGCCTGTTTAGTATATTCCTCCGCTTTCGCTTAAATTAAATGGCTTTCGTCATCCCTCGGGTGTCGGCCAGCACGTGACCATCCCTATATCCCGAGGGCATCGGGGTCGGGGCGTGTCATTTTTTATTGCTGAAAATTGTTAACCCCAGTTTAGATATTCATTTGCTCATTAAAATAGCGTTTTTGGTTCCGTAACCAAACCTCCTTGCTCCTCTTTTAACTCTAGAATCTTCAGAATATATGTGGGTTTTGCTTTGAATTTGATAAACCTCTCTGTGTTCGTGAGCTGATACAGTTTTTGGGTACTAAGTCGAAATTTTGTTGGATAGGAACCCATAAACAAATATGAGGAAGTATGTGAATCTTCACTCAGCAAGGGTGATTGGCGATAGAAATTGGGTTATTCCATTCATTACTGGCTTTATCATATTCATTACCCTCTTTTTCTTAAAAGGGTTTTGGCTTTGGAAGGAGATGGAGATCGGTGACAATGATCGGAGTTCGTCGCTGTGTGGATGATCCTAGTGTAGCGCTGGTCTTCAACTCTGGTGTTTTGTAGGGTTTTGGGGGCGTGAATTTTTGGGGATTTCGTTTGGATTTCTGGGTAGGCAATTGTCACCTCTGTTCAACTTAAATTAATTTCCCTTTTTTTGTTTCTCAAATTTGTTTGATGGAAAGATTGTTTTATCCTTTACTAAACAGTTGTTAGGATTAATAGTTTTGATTTCTTTTGAATTTATTTTTTATTTTATTTTGAAGCCCTGAATTTTGCAAGGACTGTCTACCCTGTATGTGATGCTCCTGACATTTCAAATAAGGTAACTTCCCAAACACTGATGTTTCGCTTTTTTACTGGTATATGTAATCCATTGAGTTATGTAACTTTACTAATTTTTGTTTACTATGCAAGTTAAATTGTTATTTTTCGGTTTGTCAATAATTTTGCTTTTCTACTCTACATCCTGGATTAAGAGGTTGCCATGTCAAGGAGTTCAAGTTTTGCTTAATAGATAACAGTTGTTTTTAAGCTTAGTCTGTAATCTGTATGGTCTTGATCATGTCTTTTATTTTGGTGGCAGTTAGGTGTCACTAGATGGTCTGCAACTAACGGTATTGAAATCAGTTATGGTTGATTGGTGGTGGGGAGTTGTAGAGGGATATGATAGACATAAGTATAATTGGAATGGATACAAGAGGCTCCTTCAGATGGTACATGCCTGTTTTATATAAATACGTTTTTTCACTTGCAGAAGCTTTTTTCTCTAAGTGGGCATATAAACACCACCTGTGGTTAATTGTTTTGCAATCTTTGTGGTCATTTTTATTCTTTCCATGGTTTCCTGTAATGCTTGGCAAAGTTTTGAGATTTAGTCTCTACAATGTGGGAACCAAGGAACTCACTTCCCTTTCATGCTCTGAATTCACACTCAGTCTGGAGATTATATAATCATTTGGGCATGGTTTCTCTCTAGGATAAAGCTTCTGTCTGGCTATATATATGGAACTGGGTTTGTGTAATTAATGTCAAATAATTGAGTTCAACATAGTTATATTCCTTGGCTTAAGCTTCCATCTTTCTTCCTTCGTTTTTCAAAAGAGGTTAATTTTATACTCATTTTTTAAGAATTATGCATAGTTGTTGTTAAATAATTGGGGCATTTGAAAGTCCTTGCTTCTGTAATTGTGAGATGATTATTGTGTTTTGCTTTATTTAATTATAATATAGGGGTGATGGAAAATTTAATTTATGCAGGTGTTTTCATTTTTTCTTCCTAGCTATCAATTTGGTTTTGCACATGATGCCAAAAAGAACTAGGAATAGCAAAAGAAATCAGATGGTACAAGATCATACTTCTAGAAGTCCCCGCAGCGGAGCGCGGGCATTTTTGCTAGTGTACTCGAAAAGGCTTATAAGGTATGACCACCTTATCCTTGGAAACAAATTTCTTTTTTAATTTAGAATCTGGTTTTCATGCATTTTATTTTCATGTTTTTTTGCTGGTGTGTTTAGTTGCTTCATTATACTTGTTCCTACTTTTCCTTTCGAGGACGTCGAAAACCTGTTTGTTGTTGTTTAGGAAAAAACAATTTCTGATTAGGTACATTCTCTGTATGTCTTGAGGGTGCAAGTGTAGTTTTTTTTCTCGTCTTTCCTCCATTATGAAGTTGCTCTCCTCATATTGTTCTGGTCATTTCATATTATCCCCTATGCACCATACATTATGTTAATGTTCCGTATTATAACAAGTTATGCATTTCATTCCTGACCAGTAAAACGCTCTGCCTCGGTTCAATCAACGTTTAGGCCCTTGACATAAAACTAAATGCAATCTATGTCATTGGGTAAGGAGGATGTTCTTTCTGCATATATTGGGATTGAACATGCAACTATTATTTCATAGTTGGAATCTGTCTCATATGACCCTTTGGTTCTGGACGATTGATGGCTGTATGCACCTTGTCCATGTCACCAAGCAGTACTCGCCAAGTTTTAAATCCCCATTTCTTGAAGATGACAGCTCTCATTGAAGGAGAGTTCTCTTTACCCCAACTCCTTTTTTTATAACAAGGCTAATAATTGTTTCGTCCTTTTTGGGGTTTTTGTTCTTTCCAAAATTAAAAGCTGAACAAACGGTACCTAAGTCATGAAGGTTGATACGTTTCTTAGTATTTGACACTTTGTTGGTGTCTGGACGTTTACGGACGTGTTTGATCCCTACCAGTGAAAACGGTTGTTTTTTTTATGAAACAGGGACTCTGACAGTTGGGAAACCCGTAGTAGTCAATGCTGTGCTCTTCTCCAATTACTCAATGGAGGAGTTCTGTGCTGTGGCTGTTGTCACAGAGGTTGGTGCTTATGTTTCAAATTTGTACATGAAAAGTTTAAGTTTGTACATGAAAACATTTCATCCGGAAGAATGTAACTGTTATGTGTTTGGTCGCATTTGCATTTGCATTAAATCTGGAAAGTTTACAGACTATGTTGCACAAATTTACGCGGTTACATTATCGTTAAAAAGTAAAAAGGTAAAAAGTAAAAAAGGCCGTGAATATTAAAGCAGTGAATTCTGCAATGGTTTGTTTTGAATCAAAATGTATGTCATCATTAAATATGAATCTTGAAATTTATGGTGTTGTTTGTTTTGATGGTGAAGTGAAGACTAAAATTCCACATTTGGGCATCTCCAGCTGTGCCCACAAAATGGACAGAACTCGTCGGCTAGCAGCACCAATTACCAAATATCACCACCACAGACCAAAACATCCTTTCCACTGGTTGCTCACTTCCAAGTTGCAATTGGTAGGTGCCCACAAAGTGTGTTTGATATGTAAAAAACTCCAAATCACACGTCTTCGTTCTACTAGTCTAAGTCTCCCACCTTCACGTAGAAGCCGGGCAAGTCTAAGTCATGCACAAGTCTCCTCATCGTTACCACTGATTGCTCACTTGCAAATTGCAACTGGGTTGGTACGCCACTTCAAGTCGTGGCCTTGAATCTCTCTTACATCGCAGTCACCATTCCTCACCTAGCTACGCTATCAGCAAAAAAAAAGAATGGTGTCTTTGATATGTTAAAAAATCTAAGTCTCCTCACCTTGACATAGAAGCCGGGCAAGTCTAAGTCGTTCACAAGTCTTGGTAACACCAACTTGTTTCCCTATTTATGTGAATGTAATGAGTTCTAGTTTTCGATCGAATTTAAACCGAAAGACGAAAACTACTACAATTAAGGAGAGAAGTCGTTTCCTACTATCAAAAATGTTGTTGATGATACACTACTGCTTGTGTTATATCTATATGATGATTATGGCTAATTACTTAACTGCAGGTGCATTAGCAATAGCTCATACCAATTTCAGCACGGATCAGTCTGCGCTTCTTGCTCTCAAAGCTCACATCACTAGTGACCCTCAAAACATCTTGACTGCCAACTGGTCGTCTGCCTCCAATTCCGACATTTGCAACTGGGTTGGCGTTAGCTGCGGTGCTCGCCACCACAGAGTCACGGCCTTAAATCTCTCGCACATGGGTCTTGCCGGAGTTATTCCTCCGCATCTAGGAAACCTCTCATTTCTCGTTGAGTTGGGCTTTAAGAATAATAGCTTTCATGGTCCCTTACCGCAAGAACTGTCTCGTTTGCGCCGGTTGAAGGCGATTAACTTTGGAAACAACAGCTTTATGGGAACCATTCCTTCGTGGTTTGGGTCCTTTGCTAAACTTCAAACCATCAAATTGTACGGTAATGGCTTCTCGGGTTTCATACCGGCTGCTATCTTCAACTTATCTGCACTCGAAAGAATTAATCTAAGCAAGAACCAACTATCGGGTATGTACATACCACCAGTGCCAACCACCTAGGAATATAAATTAATGATTGCTTGCTTCATCATTACATTTTGATATATTTGTTACATTTTAACATCTATATAAGATGTATAACAATCATCTCATTTGGTTTTTTTTTTTTTTTTTTTTCTCCTTTTTTGTCGGCATGCATGCACATATATAACAGGTAGCATACCCAGAGAAATAGGCAACTTAACAATGGTGAAGGGCATATACCTTGATGACAACAAGTTCGAAGGTATACTGTATGACTTAGGTTTTGTTACATGTACACTAGCAGATGCCCACACACATTGTGTGTGAATAATTTCATTTCATTTTGTCTTTTTTACTATGAAGTGTGATTAGTTTTTAAATTCTAAAAAAAAGAAATCAATTATAAAAATTGGGACAATGATGAGCATTTTCTTCTAAAGTAGGCATGTTTTTAATTTACTATTTTGTTTTATTTTAATTTTTAAATAGGGCATGCAATGATGACCTGGCTGTGAGGTTGCCGTAAATAACAGCAAAATTTATGTTTATGTAATTACTAAATTGCCCATATTTTTTTTATTTTTGTGCAGTTTTGGTGTGGGGGTTAAAATTGTAATTTCATGTAGTTTTGGTTCAGAGCAGAGTTCTATTAATAGGTACTAAGTAGTTTAGATACGAGCCCCTTCTTAGCAGGAATCTCGTTCCACTTTAGCAAAAATGAAATAAGAGGACTGTCATAGGGATCGTATATTTACTGTGTAAGACCCTCATATGCTAGAGCAAAAAAAGAACTTGTATAGTGAGTACATGGTCCTTATAATGTTATCCCACTTTTGCTACGGTAGAATGGGATTCCCAGTAAGAAGCAACTCCTATATATGTTTACATGATTTTAACAATATATACGGATTGATTTATAGAACTTCCAAACGAGATGGGCAGTTTAGGTCAGCTGGAGGAGTTGTATGTGCAGTCCAATGCCCTAAAAGGCTATGCTCTTGTGCCTGTCCTCAATATATCTTCTTTGACTGCTTTGTCTCTATATGGAAACAACATGAGTGGCAGTCTTCCGGACAATATATGTGAGCATCTTCCGAGTATTCGACATTTTAATTTGGGTCAAAATCAACTTGACGGTCTGATTCCCTCCAAACTGTGGCAATGCAAAGAGCTTCGTGAAATCTCATTAGCGTCTAACAAATTCCGTGGAAGCATACCCAAAAGTCTTGGCAATTTGACCTACTTAACCAAGATTTATCTTGATCACAATAATTTAACAGGTAGTAAATTGAAGACTATTTGATAATCATTTCGTTTTTAGTTTTTAGTTAAATTGAAGTTAAAAATTTAATGCAAACGTGCTGAAATTGTGACAGGTACAATACCAAATGAGATTGGTGATCTTCCGCAGTTAGAGATTTTGGGACTATTAATTAATAATCTCAATGGCGTCATCCCATCCGAACTCTTCAATCTCTCCATGATAAGAATAATAGGGCTTTCTTTAAATCAGCTCTCAGGTAGCCTCCTAGCAAACATCGGTCTTAACGTTCCAAACCTAGAATCCCTTGATGTAGCCAAAAATAACCTCTTGTCCGGACTACTCCCTAACCTCTCCAATGCTTCCAAGCTCAGGGTGCTAGACATGAGCACAAACTCATTTACCGGATTTCTTCCTAGCACGCTCTGTTCCTTGAAAAACCTTGAGTTTCTTAACTTGTTCTCGAATAATTTGACCATTGATGCTTCTACTCCACAAGCAGCAAGCACTCTCTCTTGCTTGTTTAATCTTAGAAATTTGACAAGATTATTTTTGGGAAATAATCCACTAAACACCACAATACCAGCTTCTCACGGGAATCTCTCTGCGTCAATCCTATATGTTGATTTAAGTAGTTCCAACATCAGGGGTAACATTCCAATTGATATTGGCAACTTGAGCAACTTGATAGCACTACTCCTGGGAAACAATCAGTTGAGTGGAGCAATTCCAACTTCAATACAAAGGCTACAAAATCTCCAAGCTTTGTATTTGTACGATAACGAACTGCAAGGACTTATCCCGTATAAACTCTGTCAACTAAACAACCTAGCCGAGTTACTTTTGGCTGGTAATCGTCTCTCTGGTTCTATTCCTTCCTGCTTGGGTACTTTGGCAGTAGCTCTAAGATATTTATCGTTAGAGTCCAATTTGTTAACTTCAAAAATACCATCTTCCTTGTGGGAACTCAAGTATATATTGTACCTAAACTTGTCATCCAATTCTCTAGTTGGACCACTCTCAGAAGACATCGGAAAGTTGAAAGATGTGGTGGAGATTGATTTATCAAATAACCATTTCTCCATAAACATTCCCGATAGCATTGGGGGTCTTCAGAATATGATTAATTTCTCCTTGGCAAACAATCATTTAGAAGGCCCTATTCCCAGTTCATTTAAAACCTTGCTAAGCCTAGAATTCTTGGATTTGTCCAACAACAATCTATCTGGAGTGATCCCGAAGTCATTGGAAGCACTCTTGTATCTCAAGCATCTGAATTTGTCTTTCAACAAACTCCAAGGAGAAATTCCAACAGGCGGGCCTTTCGGAAACTTCTCTGCTGATTCATTTGTATCAAATGGTGCGCTCTGCGGTGCTTCCCGACTCCACGTTCCATTGTGCAAATATAAAACAGAAGTTAAGCCAAATTGGAGAAAAGCTAAATATATCATCTCAGGGGTCATGTCAGTAATACTCCTAGCGGCTGCTGCATTGATTCTGATACTATGCAGGAAAAGGAATGTTGAAGTTGTAAGAGAAACTGCCTCGCTACATCAAGTTCTTTGGAGAAGAGTTTCGCGCCTTGAACTTGTAAAGGCGACAAATGGATTTCATGAGACTAACTTACTTGGCACGGGGGGTTTTGGCTTAGTATACAGAGGAACACTTTCAGATGGGATAGATATCGCCGTCAAGGTTTTCAATTTACAGCAAGAAGGGGCATTCAAGAGTTTTGATAAGGAATGTGAAATGCTAAGCAATATCCGTCACCGGAATCTTATTAAAATCATAAGTTGCTGCGATGAACTTGATTTCAAAGCCCTGATACTTCAATTGATGCCTAATGGAAGCCTCGAAAAGTGGTTGTATTCTCCAAACCGCTACATGACTATCCTGCAGAGGTTAGACATAATGAAAGATGTTGCATTGGCACTAGAATATCTTCATCATGGTTACTCGATACCTATCGTTCATTGTGATGTGAAACCAAGCAATATACTACTAGATGACGATATGGTTGCACATGTTGCTGATTTTGGCATTGCAAGACTCATCGGCGGTGGAGATTCGATGACTGAAACCATAACCCTAGCCACAGTTGGATATATGGCTCCAGGTGATGTATTTTCTCAATTTTGTATATGTTGGTCTTATTAGGAGTTTTAATTTTCTTTTTATCATAAATAACTAAATTCACATACAAATTTTGCAGAGTTTGGGATGGAAGGAAGCGTTTCGACAGGAGGGGATGTGTATAGTTTTGGTATTGTACTCATGGAGACATTCACAAAAAGGAAGCCAACAGACAAGATGTTTGTTGGGGAAATGGATTTAAAGCAATGGATTGTAGATTCCTTATTTCCAGATGCTGCAATAAGTGAAGTTGTGGATGCCGATATACTTGGGGCGGAGGAAGATGGTGATTTCGTGAGTAGGAGGGATTGCTTATCATCCGTTATGAGATTAGCTTTAGCTTGCTCTCCAGCATTGCCGGGAGAGAGGATTAACATGAAAGATGCCGCAATCACACTCACCAAAATCAAGACTAAGTATTTGAAGGACTGTGGAGGAGTGAACTCTTAGTTCTTTTTGTTCTCTATATTTTCGGATCCATTTTCTTATTGTTGTTTTCAATCTGCAAAGACTACATTATTTTCTCATAGTGACGGATATGACAATATGACGATATTCCTAAAATTGAAATGTCGTACCTGGATTTGTCAATGCAATGAGACCAGTAGTACCAAAATTGCAATTCCAATTATTCTTCCCATATTTGGTAGCAAAGCATTCAGTTTCTTTGGCCAACCAAATCCGTTTCAAAAATTTACAATTCTAGCTCAAGAACGCCTGTCATGGGAACACAAAGTTATTTCAGTCAACATATCAGGAAGTTACAAACTTCTACACATGCCCTTGACAAAAAATTATAGGGCAGTGAGGCTGCTCCTCTAGGTAGTTCAATAAACTTACTGGTAAGTTAGGTTTTTTGGCTGCTTTACCAATATGTGTTCATCTTTTTAACAAAGGAACGAAGTTACTCCAATTTTCAGCCCTAAAGATCTTATCATTCATTCTGAAATACGTAAATGATCTTACGGCTTCAGCCTGGGAATGGTAACAGTTAGCATGTATTTGCCATAAACCAAACTGCAGGAGAAAAGCAAACACATGAATACACAGGACAGAATGGGCAAAAGAAAAAGTGGTTAACAATTAAACGCTATCAGAAGCCATGTGTTTCTAGTTATATGACATTTGCAATATCCAATATATGTCTAACAGAAATAAATGGTACCTGAAATTTTCTTTTGTTATTGAGCAAAGGATGAATTTACCCTGTCAAATTGTTCCATTGGTATTTCTTCCGATCAAATGTACCCTTTTCTTTGAAACACTCCATATCTGGTGCAAATCGAATCATGTTAGATTACATTGGAATTGTATAATATTTTAAATATACAATAAACAAAGCATAAGGCCAAACATTTTATAGAAGAAAGCCATCAGCAAGCCACCACTACCACCACCCAGCAGTGTAAATGGACAGACCCTGCCAATCCAAGGTAGTAATACTGATATACAGTATAGTGATGCAATTCTATATTTGTTTTCTATTAATGTAAAGCATCAATCCATTTTCATTCTTAATCAAACTGCATTAACTTAGTGCAGTTTCTTAAAAACCCGTTCCCTTGTCATGACTTCATATTAAATCATTAAAACATATCTACTTTTTAATCATGTTGCGTAAGAGTAGTTAAGACTTAAGTAGCAAACAGTCTGCAAGTACAACCCCTAGAAGCAAATAGAGTTAGTTATAAGAAAAGTTCCAGTAAAGATTGAAAATATATATTGCAGGTCCAAGTTGTTTACATGCACCTACACAGAAATGTTGCCTGGCTAAAGAAACACAACTTCAATTCGGCGTTTGCATTTTATTCTAAGTGGTAGTTCGAGGATGAAATGTGCATGAACAGAACGATAAAAGCAATTATGTCATGCAAGTTACACTAGGCTTTAGCTATGCAGAAATTTTTCATGGGAAACAATTAAGCAAGCTGCTTTCATCAGTTTCATACAAGGAAAAAACACCCATAATCAGAAAGAAAGCTTTCCTCTCCCTCTCCAAAGAAAAGGACCTCAGATGGGAGACTATTGTAACAGCCAGCCTTTGGTGGTCCCTTCTCTTCCCACTGAGGTTTTCCTTCCTTACGTGCAGCCATCTTTAGGTCACCCATCCTAAAAGGAACAAGGTTGTAAATAGTAAAAATTCAATAGCAACCAAATTTCCGTCAGAGGAATGAAAGATTTTTAACATACATGTACTTGTCATAGCACTGGAATTCACCGATTCTAGGAAACTTCCATATACCATCACCAAAAGGATGTGCAGGATATCTATGTGAGCAATGTAACAATGTTGCATAAGAAATCATTGGACTGGCTTCATACTTGTAGTTCTAGTGTGACTGTAACATACTTAAGTTCACCAGAAGGACCAAGACCAACACTAATTTCTTCTATTACAGTTCCGATTAAGAATTCTTAGCAAAGCTTGACATGAAATCTTCATAACATTGGAAGGCAGTCCGTCCGCAAAAGAGAGGAACATGGTCAACTCCCAGTGTAAGATAATCATCATTGGAAAATCGATTTTGGTCCCAATAATATATATGCTTATTCTGATCACTAACCTGGGAGGAAAAAAAAGAAGAGGTCAACTTCTTTATCTAGATTCAAGATTCAAACTGATAGGTGTGTAATGAAGGCCAAACTATAGTTTTTCGTTCACATCCCTTTGCATTGATAAACTTTTTAAGCATATCAAAGCTAAAATCAAGTATGCTAATGGGGAACACAGTACCATAGCACGTTGCAGAGCACGAAACTGAAGAAACATTGATATTATCTCTAGTCATCCAAATGGGTTATGTTTCTTAAAGTATGACCAGGTAAATTAAGCTTTCCAATACAGCCATGTGCATTGTACCAGATTAATAACTTCAAAATGGGATTTCAAAATATCAAAGAAGACAAACCTCTATGATCCAAAGTGGAAGAGTTACACCCCCTTTTCTGCTAGAAGAAGAGTTAACGTTTGAGTGAAAAGACAAGGCAACATGCAACTTCAAACCTAACCTGTCAGAAATCAGTTTGAAAAGCTCTTCATATAGAGACCAATCATATGCAAGAGGAGAGAAACGCTCTACGATTCCCTACCAAATGCTCTACGCTCTACGATTCCGTGGACACCTGCCAACTTGAGAGCTTCTAGAGCTACAGTTAAGGCCTTGATTCTTAAACAACAATAAATCGAGCAACACGTAAGGAGTTTCGGTCTCACTTGAAAGGAAACTGAATTAAAAATAAATACATTTTGAAACATTTTGAAACGTACGTTTATATAACTTGAATTGGGAAGATATCAAAATAGTTAGCTGCAACCTTGTAGCTAATCATACTCCGTTGTTTAAAAGAGTATTAACAATTAAATTAAGAATGAAAATGCATCATAGCCTCATCAACAGAAAGTCATAATAAAACTTACTTCCTAATCCTTGGACGCCCCGTACCATTACTGCAGAAGGCATCGACAGGCATCATCACATATATGGGAATTCTCTTATCTCGGGAAGATGGCAATATCAAGGACCTCGAACTCTCTCGTGCATCCATACTGCAAGCAACAAAGCATCTAATTATCACACAGACACATTTATACGATCCAATTTCAACATTCCAAAGCAATAAACTAGCTCAGAAACTTCTCGTCAAATCGATTAAAAGCATTCGCGTCTAAATTTCGTTGTTTTCAATTTATCAGCAACCCAACTGAACCTAGCCAAATATTCACTTCAGTAAACTCTACAGAAGCTCAAAAATTTTATAAATTTTCCTGCGTTTTCTCAGGAACCAAACAGACCGTGCAACTCAAACGAAAACGGAAAAAAAAATCATAATTGTGTGAGATAAACCTGAGAATACTATTTCCGGTAAGGGATGGGCTACAACGAGTGAATAGGCCTTTTTTAAAGACGGGAAGGGTCGAAACGTTTCGGAGGAGGTTTCGGCGGTCGGGCTTGTCGTCGAAACTGACTTCTCTAAAGCAGAAGAAGCTCATCCTTGCTGTTGTGCATTTGCAGACGACCGCCAATTTCCGCCATTGCCATCGATCACAGAGAATCTCTCAGTGATAGAGAGAGCAAATCCCAGTGATTGTAATTTTCACTGTTCTAAAAATCTCCTCCTAGCGCCTCCTAGCGCCGCCTAGGACCCGCCTAGACTTTAGGCAGCTGGCCACCACCCCGATTAATGCTAAGGCCACATAGACCTGCTGAGGCACCGCCTAGACCCGCCTAAACACTCGCCTAGGTCGCAACTCACTTAGACAGAAAATAGATAACTTTCATTTTGCATTTTGTTTTTTTCCAATAAATTGTAAGAGACTTGTTGCATACTTAAATGAACACACATTATATTCTTATTTCACATATTTTCATTATGTTCCAATACTTTATAATATATATGCATTCTATTCTGTAGTTTATGATGAAATTATATATATTTCAAGTATAAGCACACTTATTTGCACGAAATATGATTGATTTACTTAAATCCGCCTAGTCCGCCTAGGCCCTCGCCTAGGCCCCGCCTAGCCGCCTAGGCGCTAGGCCCCAGCCCACCGCCCGACTAGCGCCTAGTGATTTTTAGAACCTTGGTAATTTTCATTTGCAAGCAACTGAAATGTACTGACTTACTCTGCGTGTTGTGGTATTTTTGGGTATCTGTTTAGTTTTGTGGCCACACCTATTTCTAGTTCTTACCCATCACTTATTAATTTATGTCATTTAATGATTTCAATTGATCGACAACCGAGAAATAATATAGGTCTGTGAAAGGTAAAAATGAGTGTATGGATATCATCACCCAAAAGTTATTTTTGAATGTATTTTTTATTTGTCAAAAGATATTTGCATTACGATAATATCAGGTAATTAAAGTAAATTTGCAAATGTGCTACCAATAAAAAATAAACATTTTGATTTGATTCCTAATTTTCAAGTATTGAGTTACGAATCAATTAGCCCTTCAGATTCCATGCTTTAGTAAACACGCAAAAAGTCGAGAACTGGGTGAAAGCTTGAGTTGGTTATCCCCCATAAACCTAATAGAAGGCTACTCCCATTGCTTGGGAACCTCGTGATATTCGTTGGTATAAGCATAATGTTGATGGTTCAAGATTGGTGCGGGTGGAGTTCTCTGCCAATTTGGGACAAGGAGATTTTATTGACAGAGGTGTTTGCTGTCACTTTGTTCTAACAAAATATGGTTGATAGCTATGATCCTCTTGATACTTGATACTTGATACAATTGTGAGCAGATGCAAAACATTGTTGAGTCAATTAGTTAGATGTGAGATGAGCCGAAGCATGAAGCATGTTTTTAGGGAGCGGAATTGTGTTACTCATCAGTTGCCAAATTGGAGTTTTAATATGGATCTCGGCAGCTTTGTCTTCAATAACCCCCCATGCGGCTTGCCTAGATTGGATCAAGTCTCGTAGATGGTTTTCTTGGAGTTGCTAAGCTGCGTTTTGCTTGTAAGGATGTTTTACATTAGGTTCTTCAAATGTCTTCATTTGAATGGAACTAAGATTAAAATAGAATGACACCAAAATACAATCGGAAAGTAGAGAGTTGGAAGATAAAACTGGAACAACTAATCGATTTCCTTCTTAAAAGAACAAGCAAAGTGCAAAAATTTGAAATTTGATCGATTTCCTTCTCTCGTTACTTCTTACTCTTAGTAATCACACACAAAAAAAAAAAAAAAAAAAAAAAATCACTCCCTCATCGGATACTGAGACATAAGCTAAATTCTCAATGTGTATGTAGTCATCAACAACTCGTTATGTAAACCCATGATGTAAACCTAACACTGTTGTATATGTAATCTCAACCTAAGACGTTTGACCCCTCCCCAACTTTCTTAGTAGCTAAACGAAACCTTTCAGATGCCTTTTTGCAGTTAAGCTTTTATACCAAAACCAGACCTTTTTCTGGTGTAACAAGTAATGTCACCTAACCATTCCCTCGAATTCTCTCGTGCATCCATGCTGCAAGCAACAAATCATCTAATTAGACACATTTATACGACCCAATTTCAACATTCCAAAGCAATAAACTAGCTCAGAAACTTCTCGTCAAATCGATTAAAAGCATTCGCGTCCAAATTTCATTGTTTTCAATTTATCAGCAACCCAACTGAACCTAGTCAAGTATTCACTTCAGTAAACTCTACAGAAGCTCAAAATTTTTATAAATCTAGGTAAGCTCTCCAGTGCGAGAGGGTAAACCAATTGCTAGTACAAGAGGGTAAACTAATTCCCCGACACCCATCTGGGTAAGCTCTCCAGTGTGAGAAGGTAAACCAATTCCACGACACCTATCCGGATAAGCTCTCCAGTGCGAGAGGATAAACCAATTCTTCGACAACCATATGGGTGTACTCTTCAACGGAAGGGGGCAAACTGCCCATGAATTTCCACACAACTACTCATTTTGATGTGATTAGTTAACGATTTTCATATTCCACATATCTTTATCATGTTGTCATGCAGGCCACATAGCTCAAAGGATTGAATACTTGAATACCAGCTAAGCAGCAAATGGTCAGAGGGCAGCTGTAACGACCCAAAAATTCTTATTTGGAAGCTAAAATCCGGTGATAGGCCAAAATAAATTTATGACCAATTTCCACGCTATTAACCATAATAATTTCTGCCCTTAAAAGAAATCCAGCACAAAATATATTTGAGTTATTTTATGGCTGCATCTAACTGTCTCGTTAGACTGCCTACGTACCCTACGAAGGGATCAAGCCATTCGTAGTTCACATTTTCAATTTCTAACTCATTTTCGAAAATCATTCAAGTGACTAACAATCACTAGCTATGTTCAACAAGTGAATCACACCAATTGCATATCAAATATAGATTCAAAGTATCAAAATTGGCTTTAAAAGGTAGCATCGGCTCATTGGCCACGCGCCGCCGTGAGTGGTGGTTTCTGGTGACCGGAAACCCCAAATTCTGACGAACTCTAAAAATTACCAAATTTTACAGGGTTGTAGAGTTCAATGAGAGGAACAACTTTCATACCTGGGCCGAAGTCCAATTCGGCCGGGAAATAGCTCAAATCGGCCTCAAACCGCCGGAACCCTCAATTTGGGTAGTTGTCGATTCACCACCAAAACGAACTCCGACGCCTCATCCAATGCTTGGGCCTTGTCCCTGGGGTTGAGGGGAGTCTTTTGGTGGTGGTCATCGATAATATTTGTTGACGGATTCACCGGAAAAACGGAGAAACCGCCGGCACCACCGTGGGTTTAGAGCTTCGATTTGGAAAATTGGATAAGGAATTTAATAATATAACACCATAGGGAGGTTGGGCTCGTCAAGAGCTTTCCATAGACACCGGAATCACCTCGAACGGACGCCGGACGGAGAAGATAAGACCGGGTCATGGAATCGGGTCGAGTGGAGAAACCGGGTAGACCGGTTCTCTCCTTCTCCCTTCCCTCCTTTCCTCTCCTTTCCTCCCTCTCTCATTCGTCCCTCCTTTTCCCCTAAAAATCTGATTGGTCCCATAATCCCTTTAACTAATTGGGCCAAATCCAAGCCCTTGATTGTAGGAGTTTAATTAAACTACAAACTATAGTTTAGTAAAACAACTTCAAATGTCTATAACTATACCGTTATAATCCGGACTAGCAAACGGCTTTCGCTTATGTGCTCGTGGAATTGTTCTCTATCTAGATATGTCAAGAAATACGATAAAATATATGAGGATAAAATACGTCCTCGTAAAATTACGTTTAATCAACGAGGGACATTTTCCACTTATCGATAAATTTTTCCACATTTTCATATATTTAAAAATTTTCAGGGTATTACAGCAGCAGTCGACGACGAACTCATCAACTCGACGCTCCAAGAAGCCAAAACTCACGGCCATAGTGATTCCATGGGATTGTTAGCCTTTTTCGAAGCAGTGTGCCCGATCGACAGTTCTATGGCTAAAAGTTTTGCAAAACGCTTCAAGCAAGCAAAGTTTCAAGAAAAATAAAGATGGAGTAAAGCAAAGAAAGTAGTTTATTAAATTTCTAGCAAATTGAAAAACTTATACGAAGGTTGCCGAAATTCGACACAAGCTAACTAGAGCAGACTACTCATTTAGCAGCTTAGATGACCTTGGGCTCTCCAGCAGCCATCCTACCTTCAGCAGTTTGCTCACCATGCACTTCATCTTCAGCAGCACCGATCTTGGCAGAACCATCCTCGATTGCTCCATTTACAGCAACTGAGAAATAAACTCAAGCAGTTTCCTTCTTCTTGGCAAGCAGCACAGATGTGGCAGCAGTAGAAAGAGCATGCTTTGACGCCCCTTTAGCAGCTGAATGATTTCTTCGCAACTGAAGGTCCAATAAGCAAGCTAACATACTAGCACTGCGCCTCAACGCCTCAAGCTGCGGCCATAGTTAGGCAGTTGCCCTTGGCTTCAACCAAGCCGAGCAGCCCAAATCGTGGCCCATGCCACACCACTTCCTCGACCCATGCCGAGCCAGCCCTTGGCTCCAGCAAGTTGTGGCCCCTGGCACACCACCTCCTCGACCCATGTCGAGCCGAATCCTGGCCCCTGCCAACCGACGTATCGCACCACCCTGACGGCTGCCCCGCGGCAACACCACCCAAGAAGAAGACAAAGAAAATTAAGTTTTTCTTACCTTGGTGCGGCACGGAGAAAACAAAGAAATCAACGGAAAACTGTTCTTTGCACGGGCAAGCGAAGAAGATGCATGAAATCTGTCATATGCATGCCTATTTATTATAATTAAATCAGAAAAAAAAAAACCAAAACAAAAAAGAAAAAACAAAACAAAAAACTAGAGATGGGGTTTCTTAGAATAAGCTTCGTCTGAGGCTGCATCCATTTTCTCCATGCTGACCCCCGGTGTTGCATATGTTGGCTATAGCTCTTGTGTATTTCCTTCCATATTTCTGAAAGCCAGCTGTTGGAGCTCTATCGAACTGAAGATTAAAGGGACATTGTTCATAGATATAAGACAAAATCTCAAGCTCAACAATTACATTTATGTTGTTAGACTGATAATCTAAACCGTAAATCATCGTGTGTATATATATGTGTATATATATATATATATATATTTGCAAATTAAGAACACTCGAGAGGCTGGAAAGCGAGAATATAAACTAAGAGTATGTAAACCTTGTGCTGGAATTAGAAGTTCGGCGTCAAGATGGGGAAGAGGTATCTTTGATGGAAGAGGAAGCATAGCTATGGTATGCTGCAGGAGCTCCACCCATGGAACTATGTACGTAGAGAGGACATCCTGCCTATGACTCAACTATTTTTTTTGCTAAATTAAAAGACTAAATTTTTAAAATCAATCAATTTTGACCCATGCCGTTAAATTTAGTCCAGTTTGCCGTTAACATGTCGTCATTTCAACAACATGCACGCATAAAAATACGGCATGTGGAAATTAATAAAAGAAATTAAACTACATATATTTAAAAGAACAAAAAAAAAGAAAAAAATACCGAGTAATGAAGAATTAAAGAAGCGAGGGGAGGAAATATGCCAAAAGAAGCGTCAGCATCTGAAAAGCGTAAATGAAGGTTCTAGACACTAAACTACGGCGCACACCAAAGTGTCACGCACTTCAAGGCCGTTACAACCAACAATCAAATCCATCCAAATCCCATATCACTTCACTCCCCACCCAGCTCCTTCCTTATATATGTATGTGTGTGTGTATATATTAACTGTTAATCCCTTGATCTTGTCATTTTAGAAACCAAAAGTTAGGCTTACTTTGCTGCTGCTTCGGCTTCGGCTTCGAGTTAGTTCCGACGGCGCTTTCCCGGAAACTTGTTCTGCAGCGGAGCTCCGTATTCGGAAGCCGATCCATGTCATGGTGGCGGAGCGTGGAGCCGGCTCCCAAGGATCCCATTCTCGGTGTCACCGAGGCATTCCTCGCCGATCCCAGTCCCGACAAAGTTAACGTTGGAGTGGTTAGTATCTTTCGTCATTATTCTTCCTTTTTTGTTCAGATGAATCGCATTTCTGATAGTCTCTGGGAGAGAATGATTAGTTGGAGGTTTGAGCTTTTGATAAGAAAGAAATTGAAACATTAATTTGTGTCTGTGTGTGTTTATTTTTCTTCTGTGAAATTCAATTAGCTCAACTATAAAACAAAATTTGGCAATTTGGTATGAAACCATGGCCTGTAAAATGAATACAACAGTAAAAGCAAATTTCCAGTATTTTTGTATTTTTAACTTTCTCAGAACCCAAACATGAATCAAGAAAAACTAAAGGAAAAGCCGAGAATAATTTTTCCCAACTTTAAGGTCATGTTAATATTCCTCACTTGGCTGGATTGTATCGGGTTCTTGGTTGGCGAGCTTTTGCTTCATCCTAGACCTGGCAGTTTCTGACGTGACACGGTGACACGACACGAAAACGACACGAAAATAACGGGTTTCGGATCAACACGATAACTTATTGGGTCATTATCGGGTGACCCGTTAAGGACCCGTTAATAACGGGTTCTTAACGGGTATACACGCGGCTAACACGTGGGTAACCCGTTTCGATCCGTTAAGAAAAAAACTATTTTGATAATTTTAAAATTTAATTACTAAAAGATTTATTATAAAATACAATAGCCATATTAATATATACAATAAAATCTATATTAAATATATAGTTTTGTATTATTATTCTATATAAGTTTAAAAAAAAAAGTTTTTGTCATTATTTATTTTTATTATGAGAGTTCCTTATTATCATTACTAGGATAAATTTTACTTAACATTTTGTTGTCCAAAATTAAAATAAACTAGTATAGTATTTGCACAGGTATAGTATTTGTCCAAAATTAAAACTAGTATAGTATTTGTCCAAAATTAAAATTAATTTAATATGTATAATTATATTATATAATTATTATAGTTTTTAGGGGTATAAAATTGTTAAATTAATATATATAATTATTATAGTTGATTCATACTTTTATTAAGTATATAACATAAGATTTTGTGATATCCACATCCACTAGTGTAAATATTTTAAATTGAAGATCGAATCCATTCTTTGTATTCATATAGAGTCAAGGAGTGTAACTGTAAAAAATCATCAAAATCGGAGTTAAAATAACCGTTAAATCGTGATTTTTCGTTTATAACCGTCGAAAAGTTTTGTCTCGTTACTTGATATCTGAATGTTTGTTTTTTGCGATTTTTTGCTGATGTGATGTCGAAGCATATACAAAAAAGTTTGACGGTTAGGATCGTTGAAATTAGTTTCAGAGAATTTGTATCCCATCAAAACGATAGATTGACTAACACTTAGAGTTTATTTATACTTTCAGTAAGTATAACATAAGATTTTGCAGTATCCACTTGTGTAAATATTTTAAATTGAAGATCGAATTCATTCATTGTATTCATATAGGGTCTAGGAGTGTAGCTGTAAAAAATCATCAAAATCGGAGTTAAAATAACCGTTAAATCGTGATTTTTCGTTTATAACCGTCGAAAAGCTTTGTCCCGTTACTTGATCTCTGAATGTTTGTTTTTTTTTGATTTTTTGCTGATGTGATCTCGAAGCATATACAAACAAATTTGACGGTTGAGATCGTTGAAATTAGTTTCGGAGAATTCATATCCCCATCAAAACGATAGATTGACTAACACTTAGAGTTTATTTATACTTTCATTAAGTATAACATAAGATTTTGTGGTATCCACTTGTGTAAATATTTTAAATTGAAGATCGAATTCATTCATTGTATTCATATAGGGTCAAGGAGTGTAGCTATAAAAAATCATCAAAATCGGAGTTAAAATAACCGTTAAATCGTGATTTTTCGTTTATAACCGTCGAAAAGCTTTGTCCCGTTACTTGATCTCCGAATGTTTTTTTTTTGTGATTTTTTGCTGATGTGATCTCGAAGCATATACAAACATGTTTGACGGTTGGGATCGTTGAAATTAGTTTAGGAGAATTCGTATCCCATCAAAACGATAGATTGACTAACACTTAGAGTTTATTTATACTTTCATTAAGTATAACATAAGATTTTGTGGTATCCACTTGTGTAAATATTTTAAATTGAAGATCGAATTCATTCATTGTATTCATATAGGGTCAAGGAGTGTAGCTATAAAAAATCATCAAAATCGGAGTTAAAATAACCGTTAAATCGTGATTTTTCGTTTATAACCGTCGAAAAGCTTTGTCCCGTTACTTGATCTCCGAATGTTTTTTTTTTGTGAATTTTTGCTGATGTGATCTCGAAGCATATACAAACAAGTTTGACTGTTGGGATCATTGAAATTAGTTTCGGAGAATTCGTATCCCATCAAAACGATAGATTGACTAACACTTAGAGTTTATTTAACTTTCATTAAGTAACACAAGATTTTGTGGTATCCACTTGTGTAAATATTTTAAATTGAAGATCGAATTCATTCATTGTATTCATATAGGGTCAAGGAGTGTAGCTGTAAAAAATCATCAAAATCGGAGTTAAAATAACCGTTAAATCGTGATTTTTCGTTTATAACCGTCGAAAAGTTTTGTCCCGTTACTTAACCTCTGAATGTTTTTTTTTTGCAATTTTTGGCGTATACGATCTTGAAACATATACAAACATGTTTGACGGTTGGATCTTGAAATTAGTTTCATAAGATGCGTATCCCATCTTTCCCTCTCTTTTTTGTTTCCTTTTCTTATCATTTTTTTTCCCTCCCTTTTTGTTTTTTTTTTGAAAACGATTTCCCTCCCTTTTTCTTCAAAGGGCAGACACCTCACTTCACCTACACCACACGGTACAGTGGTACTGGTAGTCTGGTAGTGGTACACCTATCTTTCCCTCTTTTTTTTGTTTCCTTTTCTTATTTCCCTCCTTTTTTTTTTTTTTTGAAAACTTTTTCCCTCCCTTTTTCTTCAAAGGGCGGAATGGATGGCAGATGCATATTAATTATTATAGTTTTTAGGGGTATAAAATTTAATATATATATATATATATAATTATTATAGTTAATATTTTGGGGGTATAATTATTATAGTATATATAATTATTATAGTTTTTAGGGGTATAAAATTGTTAAATTAATATATATATATATATAAATATATAATTATTATAGTATTTGTTTAGGGTTATAAAATCATTAAATTAATATTCTACTTATCGTGTATAGTGTTACCCACATGTATACCCGAACCAACCCGTTATCTTAACAGGTGCTTATCGGGTTACCCAATAACGACCCGATTCATTATCGTGTCGACCCGAACACGTGTTAATTTCGTGTCGTGTCGTTTCGGGTTATGAGGTCGTGTCAGGAATTGCCAGGCCTACTCCAAACCCTCATGAATAATGTTTTTTATTTGAGGGCAAAATTAATAAAATTAATAATAATTATTGTAGAAGTGTAAAAAATGTAAAAAAAAATATACAATCACTCATAGTGACAAGCTTTACAACTTTCATGAAGGGTCAGCTTCGAAATCCAACACTATAATCCATAAACCTTAAATTTATATTTAACCGTCGATTGTCATTTACGCTTTATTCTTCTTACTGAATTTCATTTTTAAAATTTTCTTTTTTGAAAACATGATCATCTGGCAGATGTAAGAAGATGAACGGTTCAGATCTTTGATATCACGTTTCGATATTTACGGTTAACTGAAATATGAGTCGATGTCATATAGTTTGTAGAAACTTTATAAACATCAAGCAATATTTTCACTAACCGTAAAACTCTGAATATAATATCAACGATCCAAACCGTTCATCTTCTTGCATCATCTAATAGATCATGTTTTCAACAAAGAAAATCTGAAAAAACAAATTTTGATGAGAACAATGAAGCGTAAATGTAAACAACAATCAACGGTTAAATTTTGATTTATGATTTATATGATTATAGTGGTGAATTTCGAAGTTAAGCTCTTCATGAAAGTTGTAAAGCTTGTCATTATGAGCATTTATATATTTTATTACACTTCTACATTAATTAAAAAACTATTAAAGACTTTAGGTAAGTGAAAATATACTTAAAAGGAAAATGCGTTTTTATGTTTTGGATGTGACATGTATATACTTATTTAGTATTATGTTTTTCATTTTATTATTTATTGGTTTAAAATATATTTTCCTTAACGGGTAACGGGTCGGGTCATATTACCTGTTAATATTATCGGATCGATTTCGGGTCGGGTCATTTTACCCGTTTATTTTATCGGGTGTTACACGACACGACCCGTTAAGATATCGGCTATGACACGAAAACGACACGAACATGAAAAACACGACACGAATGCCAGGTCTACTTCATCCCAATCGACAACAATGTTTAGTTTCAATATTTCTCTAGTATTTTTAATCAGATTTTATATTTTATTTATTTTTTAATATATTTGTCTGTCAACGGCTAACACAGTGACGATGGGTTTTTCTCTGGGCTATATTGTTTGTTTGTTCATCTCCTTTCATATATATTTTTCATATTTATTTTCTAATTATTTTGTTTAATTAATTAAAGGGTGCGTACCGAGATGACAAAGGAAAGCCAGTTGTTCTGCAATCCGTTCGAGAAGCAGAGCAGAGGATCGCAGGAAATTTAAACATGTATGTTTACCACACTAAGTAATGGTTTTGCGCTTGCGGTTAAGGTCTTCTTCTTCAACTCAACTTATTGCGTTCCGGGTTTAAGCCATTCCCCCCTCCCTCTCGTCAAGATTAGAGTAGTGACATCGCAAAAAATAAAATAAAAAAGGTTTATGACAGTATAGTTATTAAATGATCCCTTACTTCCCATTTTTGTGCATTATTTTATCATAAGTACCTTTATAAAAGCTCATCATGTTTCACAACTTGCCAATGTTGCAGTGTTCCCTTTTAAGTTAACCTTTATCTTGCCCACTAAGGCACCAAAATATTTGATTCTTTTGTTATATTGCAGAGAGTGTGGAATCATGTTGCTGCTCCTACTCTTAAGACAATTTCTTTTTCGCTATTTGGATTTAGATTCTTAACTTTATTATTCTCTGTCTCGATCATTCAAGTATTTTGTTATGTCTGATTTATTTAATAGAACCTACTCAAAGATGAGTAGGAACTCCTACTCAAAATTTCTCAAAATTGTTCGTTGTCAATTTATAGAACTTCGTGTTTATGATAAGAACCATTCATATTATAAATCACCTATAAAGATCGCCTTTGCAAAAAATCAATTAAAACTAAGGTTATTTAGTCATCAACCTGTTTAAAAACAAATGAACGGAATTGGTAAAAACATTACGAACCTCTATGTATTTGTTACAATAGATTGACTAAATGACCTTAGTTTTAATTTATTTTTTGCAGAGATGATCTTTACAGTGTGATTCATAGTATGAACAGTTCTGATCATATGCACAAAACTCTGTGATTAAAACACTAAGAGTTTTGAGTAGGAGTTCCTACTCATCTTTGAGTAGCCAAGTATTGTTCTATTTAATATGGGGATTGCGGGAGCTTTACAAAATTGGATATTTCGTATACTGAAAATTGTGAAGAAAGTTGAGGTTTCACTATAAAACCAATTGGCAATATGTAGAGTAGCCCAATTGCTTATAAGTACATGCAAGGTCCCATATTTTCCCGCTCTGTATGATTGATACTGTCGACAAAGTGGACTAGCATTCAGCAACTTTAGAAGATAATGATGTAGAGTCTATGCATGGATGTGTTTTCTTGATAATAGGGGCGTCGTGAAGGGAAACTTTTACCTGTTTATCATGTTGTGATTTTGTAATTTGAATTTCGTAATGTTGTGTTTGGTATTCATTAATTGGATTTCGATTGAGATCTGATTCCCCTCACAGCGACAGGAAAGGGTTTGTATAGGATGTAGAATGTAGAAGAACTCTGTTAACTGCAGAAACGGAACGTGTGTAATCCTTTTTCAGTTATTAAAAGATGGAGGATAAGTAGATGGAATAGAGTTAATCTCTTGTTCATAGACACCCTAAACTGAAATTTTTCTTATACTTCAAAATGCACTTGTGCCAGATAAGTTAATGTGGGAACTTTTGCGGAAAGTAGAAAGGACAAGTGACAAGTGACAAGTGATAAGTTAATTTTTCTCCTCATACAATTGGTTTGTTTTCACCAGGGAATATCTTCCTATGGGGGGAAGTGTGAAGATGGTGGAAGAAACATTGAAGCTAGCATATGGGGAGAATTCGGAGCACATTAAAGATAAAAGGATAGCAGCAGTGCAAGCTCTCTCTGGAACGGGTGCATGCCGTCTTTTTGCAGACTTTCAAAAGCGTTTTCGCCCTGAGTCTCAAATCTATATACCAGTTCTGCCAAGTGAGAATTGTTTAGAACTTTTAATGCTTAAAATTCTCCCACTCCCCTCCATTGTAACACTTAACAGTTTCTGATGAACGTGGGCTTCTTAAATGAAATATCAACAGCCATCATAACATCTGGAGAGATGCTCATGTCCCCCAGAAGACTTTCCATTACTATCATCCAGAAACTAAGGGGTTGGACTTTGCAGGACTGATCAATGACATACAGGTAAAAAGAAACATATTCTTCTTTTCAAACTTGGTTGTTTTACTTTTACATTATTCCACCTATGTTCTTGTTTAAAAATAATTATTTCCGCTACTAAGCTTTCCCGGTAGATATAATTTGCGTGTACTCTTTACCCTATAGTATCATTCTCTTCATTGACACCCTGTTTCTTCTTCTGCCACTGCGCATGGATGTTTTGTACAGAATGCTCCAAACGGCTCATTCTTTCTATTCATGCGTGCGCTCACAATCCCACTGGAGTGGATCCTTCTGAGGAACAGTGGAAAGAGATCTCAAAATAGATCAAGGTAAATTTCTCATAATATTTTCCTTAAGTTTTTTCTTCTTCTACCTCTAATAACTGCCGCTACTTGGTTGATCCAGGAAAAGGGACATTTCCCCTTCTTTGACATGGCATATCAAGGTTTTGCTAGTGGTGACCCTGAAAGAGACGCAAAAGCCAGCAGGATTTTCCTTGAGGATGGTCATCTAATTGGGATTGCACAATCATATGCCAAAAACATGGGACTCTATGGTCAGAGAGTAGGATGTCTTAGGTAATTGTCTGTTTCTAAATACAGACTATTTAATTTGGTAG
Source organism: Heteromeles arbutifolia (assembly GCA_024362995.1). Taxonomy (NCBI): domain Eukaryota; kingdom Viridiplantae; phylum Streptophyta; class Magnoliopsida; order Rosales; family Rosaceae; genus Heteromeles; species Heteromeles arbutifolia. The sequence continues at coordinate 26,633,968 of JANCRC010000012.1, forward strand.
TTCTAGTCCTATTGCCTAGTGGCTGTTACTGCAATCTTAATGGAACTAGAAGCTACGTGTTTCTTTTGTTCTATCTGCCATATAAATCCAAGACTGAATATTAACTGTGCGATCAATCATTTAGCAGTTATGTAAAGGATGACATAGACGTAGGACATTTTTTACGTATATTTGATGCTTAAATTGATTATCGTCAAATTAAGTTATAAGCAATCGAAACTAGATGATTAATCTCATACATCCCTTTGCTTAATGTCACACTGGTTTTATCAGCATCTGTCCATGCCGTTAACATTGTGATCTACATGTTAAGGGAACATAGATTACATACGATAGGTGAGCAATTTTTGTATCTCAAGTACAGCTGTACTTTGAGCTGTACTTAGGTACATTGTGTACACATGGCTTATCTGTCGACTCGACTTATGAAGTAGACTTAGAAAGAAGAGGGTCTTTTGGTAAATGTCTTATGCTAATGTTGTTCCTTATGTTTGCAGCGTGCTTTGTGAGGATGAAAAACAAGTTGTGGCTGTAAAAAGTCAGTTGCAGCTGCTTGCCAGGCCCATGTATAGTAACCCACCTGTTCATGGAGCGCTAATTGTTTCAACTATCCTTGGTGATCCAGACTTGAAAAGTTTATGGCTGAAGGAAGTTAAGGTAAGTAATTGTTCCTATGCCAATATGTGATCAAACCCACTACCAAGTAGGAGCCTATATCCAAGTATAAAGCAATTGAAAGAGATTTTTTATGTCTATGTTTATCGTACATATGTACAGCATTAGTGGAGTAGTTTTGATACTGCATGAAAAGCTTTTGTTTTAAAGCTAACATTGAACGGGAAATATACGTTGAAAAGTGAGGCCTGTAAGTTGATTGATGTATTCTCTGGTTCTGCATAACATGCTACCAGAAGTACTAGTATTTTTATCATGAAATCGACATCCAGGTCTATGTTACATTATTTATGTTAAGTTCAAAATTTTCTTCAGGTCTGTAGTTTAAAATAAGTACTAGCCGAAATGGAATTGAATGGTGCAATGCGCAAATTTCTTTAAAAACTTGATAATCATACATAGCCATCTTGTGTTTCCTTTTCCATTTCTATGATGAACTTCATTCTTTTAAGGTGCTCGACTATAACTAGCGCTTTTAGTTTGAAAAGTAGAAGTAAAGTGAACATAATTCGTACCTGAGGTTAAATACAAAAATGTATTCATGACGTACGCTCTACACGTTTGTTTTTGTGTTTCAACTTCCAATGAGGGATGTTGGCTGGTTTGTACCTCCTAATAAGAAATTTTACAATGGATTAGCTACCTAACTTTGGGCTAGGCCTCATTTCCTTGGAACTGGGAAATTTAAGGATAAATTTGTATTCCATACAAGTGCTTCGTCGTAAAGTATTTTGAATTCAATCGCTCTTATTCTCAAATCAAATGTGTAACAAATGATGACATGCTATGTTGTATCTTTGTTTCTTTGTCTTCTGGTTTTTATCTCCATCATTCTTCTCTACAGGGCATGGCAGATCGCATCATTGGAACGAGAACTGCTCTACGAGAAAACCTTGAGAAACTAGGGTCACCCTTATCGTGGGAGCACATAACTAATCAGGTGTGAGATTCTGTCTAATCAAAATATAATGTGCATAATTACAATGATTTGAACCTGTATTACAAAATGATTGTTGTTTACTGCTATGTCCATGCCCTAATTTTTAGTATTTCTGTTGCCTAATTATGGTCGTCAAACAAAACAGTGACAAAATTTAGGGCACGGGCATGACAGTAAACAACATTTTCTTTTTATTGGTATATTCTGTGCAAATGTATTTGTAAATAGGTTCCCTTGTCCGTGCTACATACTATCTGCGTTGCTCGGTCTCTTTGGATCTCAAGCTTGTTTTTCAAGTTATTTTATTTACAGTCTTGCTGATTTGTGCAAACAGATAGGCATGTTTTGCTAGTGGGATGACACCTGAAAGGTTGATCGCTTGACAAATGAATTTCATATCTATATGACTCGCAATGGTCGTATAAGGTACTCTCTCTCTCTCTCTCTCTCTCTCTCTCTCTCTCTCTCGCACACACAAACAGACACACACACACAACACAAAACACAGGCAGTGCTGTTTGATATTTCTCACGTACGACATTCATGCGCATACAGCATGGCCGGTGTTACAACGGGCAATGTTGGATATCTAGCAAATGCTATACATGAAGTCACAAAATCAGCATAGAGATTTAATCGTAGGTCAGTTATTCCCCAAGGGACCTTAGGAACTGTATCAGACAATCATCTGCTTGTCTTCCTCGTCTTCTCATGATAGAGAATGAAGGATCAATAAACTATCAACCACCATTGGTGCGCTCTTCTTAGTTTCTTCCCCAATTTTTCGAGTCTGGAAGGAGGAGCTGTTATCTCGGTTACATATCAAGTCCTGTAATACAAGTAGTCCTAAAAGAAGTGACATGTTTCCCAATTTGTAGTCAAAACTAAAAGTCAAATACTTTGGGTTTTGCCTTCAGCAATAAATTTGCTTTGAAGCATTTTGTTGCATCAAATTATCATAAAGTACAATGATAATTTTATGTGATTACGATATTTGCATGGACGAATTGAAATCTGCATGGTGGGTAACAATTTCTGCAATGAAATTGTGGTTGCATATAATTTCTACATTTTTGTTCCCTTGGACTCTACGGTCAACGGAAATTGTGGAGATCCACCATGTGGTTATTTAACTTTTGTTGTACTTTCCTTTTCACCGTTGGATTAAGATTGAATGGTAGGTGATCACGAAGCTTATCAAGAAGCAAAAAATTTAATGGTCATGAAAGAAACTGCAACTGGTCATTCTGATACAAAAAAAATGTGACGAAAGAATAAACGTATCAGAACTTTTGCAAATCCGGAGTCACAAAGGTAACCTGGTGGGTGAGGGGATCAACCTGCCTCGTATGTATGTGTTAGCCCCCTAAATTCGCCATGGGCCTTGCCTGTAGGCCAGAAATTTATTTGAACGTGAGATTAGAGATTGCGAGCGTGCCACTACTAGTTACTAGTAGACGAAATTTGAGTGATGGAAATTGCGCTATTTAACTTCTAACCAAAAGATTGTGCCATTGAGCGGGAGTGACTCAATTTTAGGTTCTTTCTTTGCCTTATATGTAAGGACTTTACTTAAGTCGAGAATTCAATCACAATATGTAAATGGTGGAGAGAAAGAGAAATTGCTGAAGTAATGTATTGAAATGACAATAACAATTCAAATAGAGAACTTGTATTGAAATATAGGAATACTTGTACAGACAACAAAGATATAATGAATTGACAGAGTGCTTTGACTTTAATCAAAAGAAATGTAAGAGCTTGCAATATTGGAAGAAAGTCTTGCAATATTGAAGAAAGCTTTGAAATGAAATGGGTGCAGCTGTAGAGAGATTTGTTTGATTGTTTGGCTATTCCCATCCCTCAACTCCTATGGACTATACTTTTCTCTTTCAACTAACTATTTTAGCCTTTCGAATATGTATAAAGTATTAACGTTCTTTTTGAACAAGAGGAGACACAGTATGACCTGTTCTAAAAAAGTCGAGGCATTTCAAATTGTTTGTTAACATGGACAAAGTCAAGAAAAACCTTTGAAATTATTTCAATGTTGGACCTTGGACATATAGTGTCCCTTATCCACATCCTTATAAAATGATATTAAAAGAAGCCACTTGATGCATTACACCTTCCAAACCTCACTTGTATGAAAAATATCTATAAACATATATCATATATAATGGTGGCCACCTAAATTTTTATAAGCGAAACATGTGCCACTTGATGTAAGTAAGTCTAGCCTAATTTCACAACAACCCCACTCACAAAATGTCATAATTTGACTTTAGGCCCAAATGAGTGAAGTTTGCCAATTTTAGTGACAAACAATGTGAATCCTCTTCCCATTAAGCTTTCACTCCGGAGGAAGCTTCAGGAGCACAAATGCAACTGCAAGCTTTTCTCCCTGTGAGCGGATATGGCATACTCCTTATTTTCAGGTGTTATTCAATAATCATCATAACCCTTTAAATTTTAGATTTTATTTAGGGAACTGTTATTAGTACTCCAAAAATTTCATTCTATACCCATCGAAAGTGTATTTTTTTTCTTTTCTAATTATATAAAGTTTGGAATGCAAAAATAATATTTTTGGAGTGCCAATAAAAACTCTCTTCATTTATTCAGGCAAATAAATTGACTCAATTTGTGATTTTTAGCAGTTCGATCATCCATTTTTAATTCTAACTTTTATCCTATATAAATCATGAACCCTTTTTCTTGACCATTTTAGGTGACCAAACAATTTTGAAATTTAAGTTTCAGAGAGTACCTAAAATATAGACGGTTCAAACCGTCCACATTAGATTTACGTTCCCATTTAGGTTCAAATCATTGCAGTTTTTGCTCACTTATTTACTTTTATTTTGAATATATTATACAAACCTTGGGAGGCAAATTTGTTGTTTGGTTTTGCCTTAAGTAAGAAATAAAATCAAAGTTTTCGGAGTATTATTACGTCCTCAAGAAAAAATAACCGAGTAGAAAAATACCAAGCAAGAATATTCAATTACTTGATGATGCTCAAAGCTCTGGCTGTCAAACAACATAGAATTGAAATTATCCACAACTGCAGTGTTGGAGTAGACGGTAATCAATAGTAAAGATATAATTTGAGACGATACCGCAACCAGAGTAGAAACAACACAGATAATAAAAGTAAAACACATGCCGCACTACTATTTCGCCCCTCGGGCTCCTGCTGGACTTTTTACAGCCCCTACTAGCTAGATTCGGATAACATTACCTTGTACTTTTGGCTTTCTGGAATCCTTACAAGCAAAATGATGTACAGACGCAAGAAGACGGTATGTTTAGGCTAAAATGATGGTAGATATGATCGACAACTTCCAGGTTAAGCCAGAGAGCCATTGTATGTATACATCTTTGGAAGGCGAGAACAGCAGATTAGGCCAAAATGCTCAGTTATATATTGACCACAAAGAGGCCCTCTTTTGCTTCACATCCGTCCACTAGTACAAAAGATAATTCGTTGTTTCATCACTTTACGTTTAAGTTCTGACTGGTTGTGGGAATCCAAGTCCAGCCTGCTGCCGCACATGCTCTGGTATGAGCCTCTTGATCAATTCAGGTGATACTCCGTTTAACTGCAAGTCAATTTTGGAGCACGGTAGGAGGCACAAGTCAATTAAAACTTGCAGGAGTAGAGTAGAAAATGTGATTGCTAAGAAAATTTTCATTTGAACTTGTGGATAGTAATGAAGGGACAAGACAAAACATATACAAGTCATGTTCATAGAGTTGGTGCCTCACGAATTTCCAACCACTTAAAGGCCCTACTCCATTCTTCCAGATTATGCAACCCAACTAAACGTAGGGAGAAAATTTCAAGAAATTTCATATATTCAGGACTGATTCAACCAGACATGCACATTCAAGTGCTGAAAGGCCCAGAATATCTGAATCGGTGGAATTGTTTTCTGGGCAAGGTACCACGATGAACAAACAACAAATATATATAGTTGAGACTAACATATTTCTATATTTCATCATTTCGTTAACAGGTAAAAGTAAATGAATCTGAAACTCACTTCTTGTTTGAAGTTGAAAAGTGGCGGCAACGGGCGACCATTTGATAGGCGAGCATTGGGCTCACGGAGATCGTCAAAGAAAGGATGTGTGCATGCCTCTAGCTGTAATTGGACGATCAGTGAAAATTCAGATTTTAGAACATGTCATGAAGTGAAACAACTCAAAATCGACTGACAAATTATTCAATTCCAAGAGCCACAAGTGCAAAAGTTGCAACACAGCACATAAATGGAAGCTGCCAAACCGAGGGAACTCTTTTCAAATCTTCTTTTAATCACATCACAAAGCATGATGTCTTGGCTTTGAAACAGTAGAACTCCATGTGAATAGAAGTCCAACTCACCGCAGTGCAGCGTAGACTCGGTGAATATTGAAGAAGTCGTGAAGCAAGGTCAATTGCTTCGGGAGGCATTCTCTTGTGGAAAACCTGAATAGAGGAGCATGTCACAGATGCATAACTATAGGATTGATGCAAAACAAAAATAACCGCACAGATAACAGTAATTAAATCCCTAGTCTGTTATAATCAATGTTTTAAAAGGCTCGCCTCAGGGCGCGCCTAAGCGCCCTCTGAGGCTGGGCATGAGGGTTGCCGCCTCTGTTTTGAGGGAGTGGGCGTAATGCGTCGTCGGAGCCGCCTAGGCAGCGGAAGGCGTCATCGGAGCCGCCTAGGTGGCGGAAGGCATGCCTCAGAATTTTGGGTAGGGTTTTAACTGCCTCATACCTCTTCCTTGCACTTTCGTCTCTGCCTTTTTTCTGATTTTTACTTTTTTATATAATGGATGTGTGTGCTATCTGCGTGCATTGTTATATGTGTGCTCATTGTGCTTTTCATCCTCTATTTTATATATATATATATATATATATATAAAAAAAATATAATATATGTATATATATTTATAATATATGTGTGTGCTCAGGGTGATTATTGATTAATAATCTTTTTTTTTTTTAATATAATATATGTGTACGCTGAGCGTATATATTAAAAAATTTGGGTCCCGTGAGGCTTCGCCTCACGCCTGGGCAGGGCTATCCCTCGAACGCCTTGCCCACGCCTCGGCCTTTTAATACACTGGTTTATAATTAATAATTATAATTAATAATTTTTTAGTCAGCACAGGTAAATATAGACAATTCAAGAACAAGAATACATTCAAGAAATAAAAGGAAAGAACCACAGAAACAAAATTGTACTTAAAAGAAATTGCATTTTGTGGAGAAGCACTCCACAGCGACAGAGATGAAACTAAAAACTCATTTACCAAAAGGAAAAATTAAGGCCACTCATGAAAGCTAACGAAGACAACTGCTACTATACTACAGACCCAAGAAACAATCAACTTTAACATCAACTCACAACCGCCTTCCAATTAAAATTAAACGAATAAAAAACAGAACGAAACAAAAGCTCCTTGAATTCCATCACAACCAAATCCGAAAGAGACGACCATAAACGAATACTTCCCATAGTTTCTCCACACTCACTCCTTCACAAATATAAAAGATTCTTCTATTTCGTTCCCGCTAAACCAGCCAAAGTACAGGAAAAACCATACTCCCAAAACTAATTTAGCTTACATAACCCTCCCAGCCACCCTATGCTACCAGACAATAAAGCCTAACAATCAACCCAACTCAAATTTTGAACAAAAGGTTTCACCATGTCCAGAACATAGAGACATGTATGCGTATGTCTACACCGTGTACTAACATCCTCCTCTACAAGCACCGCCTTAACAATCAACTTATTTGAAGGGTTATCTAAATTCATACCTTATGCCAAGGATGAGCTTTAATCTGAGGGAACCTAAAATCAGTGTAATTTGGATTCATGCATCGAATCTCTTCTCTAGTTGGAGTGCCAAGAACCTGCAAGAAGACACATAAATAGTAAGAACACACACTTGCATGATCCATCTAATTCAACAAAGATAATGAAACATGACCTTGATAATCTCTACAAGTTGGTCCACTGCATTCTCTCCTGGAAATAGTGGCTGTATAACAGTTTGAAATTGTTTAAAAGTCAAAACGTACAAACAGTTTCACCCAAAAGTTAACTTAGGCCAAGAATAAGAACTTTACTCCCAAAGAAGTAGATAACCTGGCCTAGAAGGAGCTCAGCAAGGACACAACCAGCTGACCAGATGTCAATGGATGTTGTATATTCTGTCGCACCAAAGATGAGTTCAGGAGCCCGATAGTAACGAGAACATATGTATGATATGTTTGCTTCCCCCTTGACCTGATTACAAAGAAAATCATTAAAATAGAAACTATTCAAGGAAACTGATTTTGTTACCAACTTCCCAACTGCATTAACATGAAGCCTCGGGATAAATAGATGATTGATGTATAGCCAGTCTTATACTCAGATTAGCAGAACTATGGGAAAATAGTGAAGCGGACACCATACCAAAACTTTTGCACTTCCATAGTCACAAAGCTTAACTTGGTGCGTGAGGGGATCAACCTGCCAAGTGTACATGAAAATAACATAAACAATCTAAATCACATTGGGCAATGAAAGAAAAAAAAAAACAAAGAACACGTACCAAAAGATTTTGAGGCTTCACATCTCTATGGCATACCCCAGGAACAGCATGGATATAAGCCAGGCCCCTAAAAATCTGAAAAGGACGTTTTTCCATTAATTGCAAGGGCATAAGTCAATACAAATGATTATCAACATAAAAAAAAGTTAATAGGAAAAAAACCATAACTAACAATGATCCATACTTGATATGTATAAAGTTTCACATAGAGGAGTGGCATCCTTTGGTTCATACTACTGTAGTGCTTCAGAACCCTGTACATAGTCTCGGGTACATATTCCATAACCAAATTCAAGAAAAGCTCATCTTTAGCCGTTGTAGAGAAGAAACAATGCTTAAGTGAAACAACATTTGGGTGATCCATCAAGCGCATCAACTGCAACTCACGATTTTTATACCTCCTGTCTTGTAAGACCTTCTTTATGGCCACCGTTTCTCCAGTTTCAATGCATTTAGCCTGAATTAAAAAAAAAAAAAATCACCAAAGACTCAATAATGAAAAGAATGTGAGAACGCTTAGCTGTAATTAGAGTAAAATATATACCTGAAAAACAATTCCAAATGATCCAGTACCTACAACACGCTCTGCCATGTAACTGATTGTCTGCAATCAACAACAAAAGGAACACTTCAGAATACATAAATAAGTGGAAGCTGAATAATTCTTCATAAATTATCCATCAATGTCATAGGTAAAGGACCTCAACTGTTAGAACTTATATATCAAGTCAAGTAATAATTGATTATGAATGACAAAAGTGCACAGATTTTTGTGCTATAAAAGGTATTAAACAGGATGAAGGAGTTTGATCAAAGTTGCAGCCATCAGATGGATAAAATGGGGTAAAGGATGGAAGAAAGAACCAGTACTAACCCGTTTTGGTTCGCCATTTTTACCACCTATTGTTGTTGAAATGATGTGACCAGTGACTGCATCGTTTCCCTCGACAACAAGAGCCGACATTTCCTGCAATTTACAGAAACAAAAATTTTAAACACAAGTACAAACTTCAGGCTTGCTTTGAAAAAGTATGAGTGGCAAGCTGGTGATTGCTAAGGATTCACCCTGCCTAAATGCAATTGAAACCAGTAGGCCCCTTACAGGAGATGCCCCAAAATACCCCTAAAATAATCCAAATGAACATATCTACAATGCCTTTCTGTTCTTATACCAATTCTAAGACTTATCATTCTTCGTTCAGCATTTTAGGTAATCTCTATGGGTTAATAAGTACCTTCCAGAAATGATTGCATAAATTTACAAATTTCTATCTATATACCATACTGTTTTGTATGATTGTATATATGATGCAGTACATTATGTGTCTGGTGAAGTTACGAAAGAATGCATACCCCTCTATATTAACGAGAATCCGGGAAAAAAATTATGCGTCGAAACCTATGTACTACACAAAGTGAGAAACTAATGTACACTTAACAACCATCTTAAGCAACAAAAATGTTGAACGCATTGATGATAACAGTAGTACATACATACAAGTTTAAAAGCGACTCAACAAACAAACATAACTGCCGCAAACAGATGGATATTTAGAACGAAATTTAGGAAAGGGGAAAGCACAAAGATCTCAAAAAATACTTAACAAAACAAGGTGACCCAGTTAACAAGAAAGCATCACATTCTATAAAACTTGCATTCGAAAGAATCAAAGAACATCATCTTCCTGAAGCAAACTAGAATACTCTGAATAACAATCCACCTCTACGAAAGAAAAAGCACAAAAAGTTGGCAAACATTGTTAAAAAAACTAGAAAACCCAAAAGAGAACCAGATTAACAAAGCCTCCAAAGACCAACAGATGAGTACCAGAACAAGCATTCGATCCAAAGAAACCGCGCCGAGGAGCAAAAGCGCACCGGAGTCAAACTTAAAATATGAATATGAACAAAAGGAAACAATTAAAAAACAGCACACCCCAATTGCTCAAATTGGCTGCTGAGTGAGAAAGTTAGAGCAATCAGAACTTCTAAATTCAGCTTCTCTAAGCTTTTATTTCCATATTAATTAACCAACCAGCTTATAAACGCAAATATAATTTAACCCAGTCCCACATTTTCTATAATTCTTTCTCCTAATTTTCCTAAAGTAGCTTCTCGGAAACAAAATTTTACAAAAATTTATTATACCTGCAAAAATAATAGAGGAAATACAAAAATAAAACAAAAAAATTGAGAAAAGAAAAGCACAAAATTTGGCCGGAGAGAAGCACCGGCGAGGTGGGTAAGACCTCCAAAGGCACAGAAAGTTGCAGATCGATTAGAATTAGTAATGAAAGTGAAGAGTTGAGGTGGATCAAAGGCGATCTGAGCACCAAAACCTACCGTTACGTAGATGAAGCAAACCTCTAAGAGAGCACAGCTCGAAGAGGTGGCTGAGAAATGTGAGAGAGAGGAGAGAGAGAGAGTACCTTGTCGGAGTCCATTTGGGGGGCTCGGCGAGTCACGTGGTTCAGTGGCTCATTGTGGTCTGGCTGTCGCTGTGGCTGTGCCTCTGATTGTTGATACTTTGGCCCCAAACCCACAGAGGCCATGTGATGTGAGACTGCGAGTCTCTCACACACCCACCATCCCCCACACGCACCCCTTTTCTCTCTCACTCTTTTACTACTGGAAAGAAAGGAAAGTCTCTTTTTTCCCTAAAAGTGTCCTTTTCTTATAATAGGATATAAATTAAGTGGATTCGAAAACAAGACTTCGAATACAAAAGTGAATGTTCTTAACCAATTAACTACATAAAATGTTATTATTTAAATCTTCCATTGTCTTTATTATTGTCAAAATCATCTCTAAAAAATTTCATTCGACTTTGAGATTTAAAATTGAATCAATAAATTGTCCGTTCAACATGATAAGGCAACTTATTATCATAATTGTCAATTGGTTCGAGCATATGAATGTCCATGCGGTCTTTAAATCGAAATCTCTTATTTTTTGGGCAAAATCGAATAAATTCTTTTTACTTTTAATACAAAAATGGTATTGGTACCAAATAATTTGAACGTTAATACTTAATAATGTAATGCAATAACATTCAAGTTGTTGTAAGCCTAATTTAATTGAACAGTATAAAGGACAAAGAGAGGGGGTGCGGAGGCAAGGAAAGAAAGGAGAGAGATTGTGTAATTGTGAAGTGTATGTAATTTTACGTCATTGTGCCTTTATTTATAGTAGTGGTGAAGGTAAATTCCTTACCCCAATAAGATTATAACTCTAATAGGATAATATCTAATCTAAGAAATATGGTAGAATCTCAAAAGGATATCCTAAGATATGATAGGATTTACGTAATCACATTTCTAATCTAATAGGACTGCAACATTTCCCCTTGAGTGTGTAAATACTAGGGGTGGTTCAATACCGAAACTAGTATTCCGAATCCCAAACCGAAATTTTTCGAGATTGGAATTTTAAGATCAATCCCAAACCAAATTTTCGGGAATCCCAAATTTCGGGAACTCCGAAATATTTTCAGGAATCCCGAAATATTTTCGAGATTTCGGGACAAATCGGGAATCCCAAATTGAAATATGAAATTATGAATTATTCTTCAAATATATAATTCAAGAACACATTCATGAACTAGGAATGTCATTTCATTCACACTACCATTTAATCAAACACTAGCAAGCCTGACTGTTTTTATCAGAGTCAAAATTCAAATTAATTAAACCCTTTTTGCAATCTGTTGAGAGACAAAAGAATCAAGCCTTCTGAAATCATCAGTAATGGCAGCAACAATAATAAAATCCAAATGAATATCAAACAGAACATGAAAAATATGCATTCCAGGTTGTAGAGCATGGATTAGAAACCACTAGCATCAATTATAAAAGAATAATATATATGCATAAATATATATATATATAATAATTAATATTATATATTTTCGGTTCGGTATGGGATTTCCGAAATATCGAGAAGCCAATCCTGAAACCAGTACTGAAATTTCGAGATCGGTTCGAGATAGCATCCCGAAAATTTCGGGAATTCCGGTTTGGGATCGGGATTTTTTCGGTTTGGTTCGGAATTTTCGGGATTTTTTCCACCCCTAGTAAATACTCAAATAAAAATCGCATAAGGTCTTCAGCGGATGAAGTAAATCAATTGATGAAGTCATCGACACAACGGGCAAATACAAGTCTCAAATTAATGAAAGTATGCATGGCTAGTAAAACTCACAAAATCTAGCTATGGTAAAACCTAAAAGTAGGTGAAAGTCCATTGACTGAGGAGAAATGTGAGAAGTATGCATAATGTCAAAAATAAACGTCATATGGGACGAAAGTAGTAAACCTCATAAGGGTATGACCAGCCTAGGATGGGTGCCTCATGAAAACCTCGTTACGTTGCAAAAACCCAGTAGGAAAAATGCTCATAATCCTAGGGAAAATAGTACATTAAGATCAAGTGAGTATATTTCTAGATACTTCCCTTGAGTTTGACAAAACTTCCAAGTAAGAGAACTACAAGCTATTCAGATCATAAGTTTATGATACCGATTCCTTTGACGAGTTTTCGAAAATAGACTTAGGCCACGACTTCGTGAAGAGGTCGGTCAGGTTGTCCTGGGAACGGATTTTCTTGACTTCAATGTTCTAATGTTGTTGTTGCTGATGAGAATAAAAGAACTTCGGCGCAATGTGCTTGGTGTTGTCTCTCTTAATGTATCTTTTCTTCAGTTGGTCGATACAGCAGCTTTTGTCTTCAAAGATTGTTGTAGAAACGTCAACGACAATAGAAAGACCGCTAGTACTTCGAATATGTTCCATGACGGCTCTTAGTGTAACAACCCATCCCTAATTTTATGGTTTTTATAATTTTTAATGTGTGTTTTTATGAAAATGTCTTTTGAACTCCAAGCAGGTATAATCTTGTTCTACACTTCCTTATCTTCGTTTTGATATATTATGGGTCAAATTTAATTGAGAAATGAGAGAGATATGGCCATTTGAAGACTGCCCAATTTTTCGGCCATTAAACCCAGATTTTGGTGGGTTTTCTAGTGGATCGGGTCGACCCAACCCAACAACCTAAAACCCAGATCAAAATCAGATCTAACCCTGACCAACTCAAAAACTGGACTCGACCTAGCCCAACCCAAAAATCAAATCCAACCCGTTGACCCGACCCCATTGACCAACTTGTTGATCGATCCATTAACTCGACCCGAATGTAATATTCCCTAGAATATTCTCTGGAATATTCCCTGAGTTGATTTTTACGAAATTTTCTAGGGAACCCTCCTAGACTAATTTCGGTGCTCCGAATCCATTTTTGACATCCGTTTAGTGAAATTCTGAAATTTTAACGTAGTTGACCGGCTCGGCGTCTCGGTTGACTTTTTAGGTTGACCGCCGTTGACTTTTTACTAAAATTTCTCGAGACCCCTCTTAGGATAATTTGATGCCCTGATTCCAAATCTACGCTCCATTTTCCCAAATTCAATTGTTTTATTAGGGTTTTACTTATTGTCCCCTTTTATGTGCTTAGGTGCATTTGTTAATGGCGACCCTGTCCTCTCTAATTTGCATGGCTATTCGGTGATGGAGTATTTGTGAGTGGACCCCTTCTTAAATTGCATGATTTTTATTAAATGCTAGGCTTGCATTTGTGAAAAGCATGGTTTCCTGATTTTACATTTCATGATTTATTTACGATTTATTAAATTTACATTTACGAAAGATTTACGAACCATGGCTTTTTACGCTTTACAATATATGATGGATTTACGAATGTGAAGTTATAATTTCACATGATGGATTTATTATGATTTCGGATTATGAGTTTTTGGTATTCTACACTTGGTTAGATATTTTGGTTACGTTTTTCGATGCTTATCTAGTGGGTAATCATACAGTCGATGAGTAGTGAGATATTTGTGACATACTCCCAGCTTCACTGGCGAAACCAGTGTCAGACAGCTTCATTAGCTACAACTAGTGTGTTATGTTATATTTCTTCTTTGGCGTAACCTAGAGTCGTATAGCTTCACCTTCGGGTGATAGGACCTACCATATTTCTTCACTGGTGTAACCCAGTGTCGTATAGCTTCATCTTCGGGTGATGGTTATGCTTTTGGGCGACTATGATACCCTTAGTTGAGGACATCATTGATTTGATTTACGAGATTCTTGGGATTTGCCCTCGGGCATTTCGTTATCACTTTTAGAGATGATTTTATTGTATATGAATATTTTGGGCAGGTAGGGTTTTCAAAAAACCTATTATATAGTAAAACAAAAGAAAAATTGTTTTACTTAGTATTATTATCATGAACTTTGGTCCACTAATCTTTTGTTTTTGCGCCCCCTTCAGGACATAGAATCAAGGCATCCGATCTCGGCATCAGGGCACTCCCGCATAGGTATCTTCGAGGCTTCTAAGTGTACGACCCATTCCTTTATTCGTACATTTTTATAATAATTCCTTCATAGTATTCTTGATTAGTTGTATGCTCTAAACACGTTTTCGCATTTGCGTATTTCACTATATTTACATATTTTATTTACTTTTGTTTACTATTATCACTTGCATGCATGTTAAAATGGCTTCGTCACCCTCGGGTGTCGGCCAGCATGTGCTTATCCTAGTATTTGGGGATATCGGGGTCAGGGCGTGTCAATTTGGTATCAGAGCATGGTTTGCTCATAGCATACTTAGGATTTTCTTCTACTTTGGTAATGTGTCGGCCCTGATATCATTTGGATGTCACAGCTTCTGTTTATTGATGTCTTTCGGCACAGTTGTGTAATCCTTATTCTGTTTGAATTGTCACATCCTTATGTGATGTACAAAAAAAATTGTGTCAGAATTGTGCCTCATTGGCAACGTAATAGAATGATGGACGACTTTCAACGACGGACCGATACTCTGCATCTTGCGTTCCCTAGGAATGGCGGGCATAGTTAGATCTACATAGAAATGAAGTGAAATAGAAAAATCTTAGTGGGATGAAGTTTGGATAAGACTAGCTGAAGATCTGAGACGATGATGATACTTTACGACTTGCGTTCCTTAAGAATGTCGAGCAGAGCTATACCTATATGGAGAAAGTAAGGAATCACTAGTAGTAAGCAAAGTTTAGCAAGTGCCAGTTTGGGTAGATCGAATCAGCTTTCTCGGGCTTGTTGTTTTCATTGAGGGAATTCTTGTGGACCCTTAGAAGGCTTTTCAGTGATTGCATTATTTCTTAACAAGTTGATGAATATTTCAACAACATTTATGAACCTAACGGATTAAGTACTCCACCCTTATTTTGACGAATTCATGATTATCTTACTGATAACCTTCTTGCCTATTCTAACAACGAGGTTAATTTACTGAACATCAACAACCAACTTTATACCAAATTCCTCAAATGTCGACCTTGCTTAGATTGTATACCTTTCTTAGGAGACGTGAGCGTAGCAAAAGATATTCTTACCAAATCTAAGGTTGCGACTGTTGGAAATCGAAAATCCTCACGAGTGTAGTGAATTACAATATATCATTAGTCTTGTCGATTTCTATCGGCAGTTGTCAACAATTCTTTGACGGTAGCCCTATTCCCATTTTCTTTGGCTAGGATACAATTCAGTTTTGCTTGAGATGTTGAATGTGAACGAAGTTTCTAACAATTGAATTGTTGTCTCACCCGACCATTGTTCTTACACTCTTTGATGACGTCGATCAATTTTGAAACATACGGTGATGTTTTACTGAATGTGTAGCTGCACACTAATGCAACATGATTGTGTAACGCTTATGCCTTTCGATGGTTGCGACCATATGATATGAACCATCCTATCTATGACCTAGAGTCAACGGCTATTGATGTGATATAAAACAGCACACAAATTTAAACCCTATAATTCTAGTACATGTAAGTAGGGATCGTTCTAGGCCAGGGATTAGAAGGGATGCTAATCTACACTAATTGAATTCTAAAACACTAAACTGGACTCAAAAACAGAAAACTAAACTCTAATAACTCAAAACAAACTAGAATGACTCAAAACAACACAGAACAAGCAAATTGACTCAAAACAGAAACTAGAGAATGTTTTGGACAAATTCTAAACTTAACTTGACTCAAAATACTAACAAAGGACATATTTAGACTAATTAAACAAGAAATATTAAAGGGGGGGGATTGGTTTTGACGAATTTAGAACTTAAACAAACAGATTGCAAGAATAAAACAAACGGCACGAATTTAAGGTGATTCAAGGGTGAAAGGCTAGCTAGAGGGTTCTTTTCCACACATGACACATATGCATACAAATCGATTTCCAGTTATTCTTCCAATAAACAATGAATGACAATGCCCCAAGTTCACCGTGAACGCACAAATTAACCATCAGATTTTCCTAAATTCATTGAATTGGACAAGCGACACAACCAAATTATTCTTATCAAGTTCCCTACATGAACGCATAATAGAGATACATATAAAAAATCATTAAGTTCTATGAAAATCATAAGCATTGGCATGGCATTCGTAACTATGAACTGCATGATACTTCTGTTAGGAATTCACTTAACGCGATCGTGACTGGCAACCTCCACTACTTGTGAATATAAGTTCATAACTATTAGGTGAAACTCCCTTATATTCTAGCATCAAATTCGTGCATGCAAACTAAGTATGCATCCTTAATCAACATACAAGAATAAGTTATCAATCAAACAGTTAAGCAAATTTCATTCACGATTTATGAAATCATAACTGGAAGAAATCAATTCATATCACATATATGTTCATGGCTTTGAATTCTCCTCTAGCTAAAGCGAAATTAGTTCCTCATACTCGCAATTAAACAAAAACAATTAAATTTAAACATTGAAAACAAAAGATAGAAAACACCCAGAACCGCTCCAGCAATCTAAGCTTGAATGGCATGGCACAGCTCCAAAGGTCTCATTCTCCTTCGTTGCTACATTGCGGCACAAAGTGTTTTTCTCTGAAATTAGGCTACAGTGTATATGTAACCCCCCCTTTAGAATGGTGCGGCATAATGTATTTAAAAAGGAGAAGAGAAGGCACAGCAAGGGGCTAAGAAGGAGGAAAATGGAATGTGGAATCCAAGAGGGAAAAGGGAAAGAAGGTGCGGCAAGGACCAAAAAGGGTAAGGAGAGTCACGGCAGGATCTTGGAAGAAAGGGGAAGTAATGCACGGCAAGGATTTGGGGAAAAAAGGAATGTATTCGAGTGTCCTATTCTGAAAATAAGGTAAGTTTAAACTAAGGTAACTTTGAATTAATGTTTCCTTTTTCTTGGCTGATTCCTTCTTTCCAAATCTTTGACTTCCTCCAAATATTCCTAACCCTTCTTGAACTTCAAATTCATCCATCCACCGTGCTCCAAACATGTGCTATCCGTTCCAATCCCAAAACTGCTCCAAAATGCTCATTTTGACCATTTATTGTCAACTTCACCATTTGGACCTACAAACACACGAAAATAAACTAAATCATTATAATAAATGGAAATTAACTAAGTAAATGCAAGATAACAAGTTAACTAAATCACATAAATATGCTCCTATCAGCTATCATCTTGGCTTGAAAACCTAATGACGCCTATTCGTGGAGACTATGGTGATGATTCGGTGTTTGTCGACCATCTCACTTAGCATACTATTTATCAGTCCGTGAAGACTATACTTTGAACCTTTTGGCAGAACTCTTCATTCTCGAAAATTTTCAAACTCTTTGACGTTTTGGTCCACATCAGCTCTGTTCGTGATCCTAGATTCACCTCCTGGTCCTGAAAGGTGTGCTTATCAATCTTGGGTTACCCTACTGCTCTTCATATCATTTATGAAGTAGACAGACTGTCCAGGAGAACCACTTAGGTGTTGAAGTTTTTAGTTGAGATCATCAGTCTTGCAATCACCCAATCGACACCTTATCGAGCAAATCTTTACCAAATGTGATTGAATATTCCTGGAGTTACCGTTGTAGCAAGTTGTTGTGAGTATTAATTTGGGGAAAGCCTAGGTTCATGTTTGTCAGTTTTCATTAGTTACCGTTCAAGTTCAATTAGCTCGACCATTTCAAATTACTACCACATAACCAAGTTAGGTACCTACACGTATCTGAGATATAAATTCAATCCAGTTATCTTGTACTCTAGATTATGGACTTGTTTTGACCCTTAAACTCTGGAGTGTTCTTTTAGCTTTCTCGACATGGTTTCTAGCTAAATCCATGAAGAATCCACGATGGATCGGCTCGCTGAGGCATTAGTGAACTACATTGTTTGATTATGTGGTGTGCTCATCATTACTGTATCTCATCGGGATGTCTTGATTCAAGTCTTGGAAGCCTTCTTGAAGGCCATGGGTGCTAAGTTATTGTCTAGTACCACATTTCATCCTCAGACTGATGGTCAGTCTGAACAAACTATCCAGGCCTTGGAGAACTTAATGTGTTCATGTGTTATGCAATTTCAGCGTGGTTGATACAGACACCTATCTCCGTTGGAGTTTTCCTACAACGACATTAATCATTCTGGTTTAGGGTATGGCACCACTGTAAGCGTTGTATGGACATCTGAGGGCATCCTAAGATAGACTGAAGAGTATGGTGAACCGACATTCGAAGGATTACGATTACGATATAGGAAAATGTGTGTTCCTGACGTTGTCACCTTGTAGAGTAATGTGTGAGCACGATCAAGGTGTAAATCAGACGATTTATGCAAATTTTCACAATGAAGGGCAAAATGGTATTTTTGTACCCTCGGGAATTTATTACTTGCTTACTGAGGCAACAGTTAGTTATCGGCATTACGGGCTGTGTTGATGCAAATTTCTGCCGTCTTTAGCTTTGACGAAAATGCACCTTAAAAACAATCAACACCTTTGATCAAGGACCTAAGCCTCACACGCCCACGAAGTAGGGGGTGCGTTAGGCCAATAGATCTCCGATGCCTAAGTTAGTTTCTCTGAGAAGAGTAAAGTGTTTAGGCTTTTAAGGGTAGCAAAAGCTTACCGAAATTTGGTAGAATAGAGGGTATATATAGGGGAGTGGTCGGCCATGGTGTTAGGATTTTACCCTACACATGGTGGCATCCTATTGGGCAAGGTTTATGGAGAAATATTCGCAAGATATTAAATAGGAAATAATATCTTGAGATAATGGAGTAATTATCCCTAATTGATTTAAATAGGGATTACTTACTTGAATGGAGTCAATCTTCAATTGGGAATGTAACAGGATTTGGGTAATTAATCCTTATCTTTAATACTTTGACTTTTCCTTGCCAAGGTAGGTGAGCTGTGGGCAATCGTATTCAGTTGCAGGGACCTTCAGGGGCATGAGTTGGGCGTGAGAGTATCTGAGAAGCCTGCCCATTTAATGAGGGCAATCTTGTATTTCTTGGGCAAAACTCCATGTGTCGCCTCCAGAATATTTGGGATCATTTTAGGCTCCATAGGCTGCAGACTGTAATACCGATAGCTTATTTGTTGGGTTCATTAAGCAAGTGGACAAATATGCCGTCTACGGTAATAGTTACTAATTAGTTATGGTTTGGACTCAACTCAAAGACACATACATTCTCGGAGTACGTGACCTTACGAATGCTTGAGCTAGACCCATTTTCATTTTTAGTTTTAATTTTCAGTGCAAGTATTTTAAATTACATTATTATATTTATATATGTATTTTTGACATTACAAATGTTTGGGGAGTCATTTCCACTTTTGGATTTAAATTTAGTACAAGTATTTGAATTCTACGTCATTATATCTATCTTTTTTTTCTTTTTTTGACATTATCTTTATATATGTACAGATTTTTGACCTTATATTAATATATATATTTTCAACTATATATCTTTATATAGTTATTACACTATACTGTTTTATTGAAGGAGAAAGAAGGTATAAGCTTGGGGGCATGAAAGAGGAATCATTGCAATCCGATCGCGATGGAATGACATTCTCTTTTATGCAACCGCTCTAACTTGATTTCTTCTTTATATGTTTTCTTCCTCCCTATGAGTTTTTATGTATAGCAAGTTATTGCAAATTTTGGGACGAAATTTTCTTAACGGGGGTAGATTGTACCAACCCGTCCCTAATTTTATGGTTTTTATAATTTTGATTGTGTGTTTTTATGAAAATGTCCATTGAGGCGAAATCGTTGACTTTTGTTGACCCTCATATCGGGAGACGTATAACCCATTCTGTTAGTGTATCCTTGTAGTACTCGTTATGAACGCGTTGGCTCAAGTGGAATCAAATTTGGAGTTACGACGAAGATTTTATAGAACTACGAATCTGAAAGATATTTTTGTAAAATTACTATTTTAATTATTTTGTTATTTTATTATTATATCATATTATTTTTTTAGGATTTTTGAGTGGCCGTGGGGCCCACACCCTCTCTTTTCCTGTTTCCCCCGTAGGGGACTCTCGAACTCTCTCGGTTTCACTTTCATTTCTTTTCTCCCGCTTCACCGTGCCACCTCATAACCTATATCCCAAAATCATCATCGAATCACATTTTTGACATCACCATTGTATTTATCTCATCACTTCGAACACAACCATAGTCTTGGTACCTTGAAATTCGAACTACGAAGCCCCGTTCACGAACTCCGACGCATGCCGTGATTTTCTCGCCTTTTTTCATCTGATCCATGACTAGCTAGCCATAAAAAAAAGGGGCACCATTCTCTTCGTCTCATCGAGAGGTATGATTTTCATTTTCGAATCACCCAATTTCGTTGAGTGTGGAAGAAGTTCTAACCATTTGAATCTTTCCCAGTTTTCGACGACCTCCGTGACTTTGCAGGCATTTTCCGGCCATCTCCAGCCACTTTTTGAACTCCAAAAAGGGATAATCGTGTTCTACACTTCCCTATCTTCGTTTTGATATATTATGGGTCAAATTTAGTTGAGAAATGAGAGAGATATGGCCATTTGAAGATTGCCCTATTTTCCGGCCATTAAACCCAGATTTCAGTGGGTTTTCCGGTGGACTGGGCCGACTCGACCCAACAACCTAGAACCCAAATCAAAACCGGATCCGACCCAGCCCAACCCAAAAATTGGATTCGACCCGAACCAACCCAAAAACCAGATCCGACCCGACCTAACCCAAAAATCGAATCCAACTTGTTGACCGATCCGTTGACCCGGCCCTAATGGAATATTCCCTGAAATATTCTTTGGAATATTCCCTGAAACATTGAAATTGGTACCAAGTGGAATAACCTGTATATAAAAATTATAATCCACTGGACTGACTAGTCAAGCCTGCTAGTCAACTAAGATAGATTTGTTAATCAATAAATCCGAGATTCAAAAACCAATTTTAGTACCCAAAAGCTATCATAGTCAGCAAGGCTATAGTTCGTTGCAAGATATTAATGTGTCAAGTGAGCATGACAGTGAGCACATACCATTACATGTTCAACAGATTTACGTACCATGTATGTGTATGTAGGATGTGTGACACAATAAACATAACTGGAACACAAGATATTTTTGGCAGGAAAAACCCATCTCTGGGTTAAAAAACTAGGGACTCTCCACTGAGTCCAATCCATTAGTGTAAACAAAGGTTCTACAAAGATCCACATAAAGCTCAATTCCTAGAACCCTATCTAAGGAGTAGCTTTACCTTTGTGCAACCTTGCCTTACACAAGACGGACTCCTTCAGTCTTCATGAAGTGGCAGCTTCTCCTGAGCTCAACATCTTGTGGCACCGAGATTAGCACGATCAATAATATGATATAATTTTATGATGTGCACATGAAATTTGGATTCAAATAACCAGTCAGATTCTCCAGTCAAACTGTGGAAGGAAGAACCTAACTTGAATCCAAAAGCTTGGTCTAAAAACGAATTTAAAGCTTAAAACTAGACCAAGACATAAATGCAAAACCTTAAAAACAATGCAACTCTAATAGACAATGATTGGGTATTTAATGCATGAGGAAGGTTTGGCAGTTAGGGTTCATAAATGAAGAAGATGCAAGCTTCAAAGCCTTAAAGCAACTCTCTCTCTAAAACTAAGTTCTAAACCCCCAAAGAACAAACTAAAACCCTAGAAGCAAATATACCCCAAGGAAATAAGAATTTCCACCAGCCAACTTGTCTTAAGGACACTTGTCGGCTGCAAAAGAGATCTAGCTAGATCAATGGCCAGAAATTGACTACCATCAGAGAGGTGTCAGTCAGCCCATGTGGGCTATCTTAATCTGTGTGCCTAGACAACTGGAAGTCAGCATCCTAAACTGGCTAGACAATCAAACTAGACAGAATGTAACACAGATAAAGATATGAAATGCACATGCATAAACAAACCTTTGAGTTGAAATGTGCCACTTCTTGAACATTTACTCCAACAACAATAACCCATAATTTGAGTATATTCTAAAGCTAGATTGAGCATGTGTAATGGTTTAATTACAATATTTGACAAGGAAAGCCAAACACTAAAACTAGACTTTACATTCTCCCCCTTTGGTTTTCCTTGACAAAATACCACAAGCCTATAACTAATTTCACTCAAAACCCACACTCAAGAGAACATCAATCAACAGAAGAAAACCAAGTAACAACTCCTGCAAAAGAACAACTCTTGACAAGAACAAGTGAAATTTATCATGGGTAAAAGACTTTGCAAGATATGAAGCACAACGAAATTTTTTCTCCCCTATTTTGTCATGGTAAGATAAAGAAATGATAGAAAATCACACAGAACAGTTAAATTTGCTACAAATACACAGGACAAGAACAACAAGAGCACAACGGATAAAGAATATGCACTAAACCAGATGGATACGCCCAAGCAAAATGTAGCAACAATTATACTAGCAACAAGTAAGCACGAAAATATGCATGCGTTGTGATTGAACTCCCCCATAATGGAAACTCCCCCAGAAAGAATGCATGCAATGAAATTGAACTTCATGAAAACACACTCCCCTATAATTCCAAATCATAACTTCATTTATCTGATGAGGGACAATGACTTAATAGAAGAAACAAATGACCATTGAAACATAAATTTGAGCATAGGCATAGACAAATGTACCCAACCAACCGAAGACAGGTCATTAAGATGATAGAGATCAAGATAGCATTTGAATCTTTGCACCAATAGACAACCAACAACATAACGACTAGATGAGAATGAACTACGATGTAGCTTGAATATCTATGCTTCTAAAAGATATGTAATTTGAAGAGTACAAAAAGCAGACGTGCAATGCAGTTCTCAATAGACAAATCTTCAAAGGCATACACAAACATTAATGATGAGATTAACACAAACTCATAATCCTGCAGTTATGTGTCAAGGTATGGGAGAAAGGATTTTGGATAGCTATTTTAAAATCATAGAACCAAGTATTTAATCTCAAAAGCATTTTCAAGGTTAATCAAGCTTTTAATAATCCATTGACCTTAAGAGACAACACTTCCTACATAATATGCACAATGGATAAGACTCGCAAAAAAAGAAGGCATAAGCCTTGAAGGAACACTTCAACTTTAGTGAGGTACTTTGAGTGAGCAGCAATTTGAGAAATGCCAAGGTCATTTGAATGAAGGTGAAATATTGATGAATCACCATTGATATTTAAGAGAACTTGATAAATGACCTACGAAGGGGAATCTTGAAGCACTAGACATTGCATGGAAGGCCAAAAAGATGGGATTTTCCCATTTGATAATATATACTTTCTTTTGAAGACACCTCTTTCATAAAACACTCTCCCATTTGAATTTTTTGTTTTGATTTGGGAAGAGGACAAAAATAAAAAAATAAAAAAAAGAATTGGTTTATGGTCTAGATTATAGAGTAAGTAAAGTCACTACCACTCAATTAGGACCAAAGCAACATTAAATTCATGAACACTACTAGATTTGGATGATTAAAAAAATGATTTTTCAGAGGCCATCAAGATAATAAGGAGAACCTTTAACATCACAGTGAATAATTAACCAAGGATAATCCCAAAAATATCATGAATGTATGACAGTTAAGATAAGCATATAGAGAGACAAAACATAGGTATCTGATAAGCATGCTGACAAGACAGACACTACATGGAAGTGTAGTTATTCAAACAATTCAGTTCATTGCAGAAAGACCAATAGACCGTTGAAGATCTTCGTACCTTCGATTATCTAGGGCTTTAGTGAATATGTCAGCTAGTTGTTTTTCAGTTGGCACAAATTTTAGTGTAAGAATTTTAGCTTCCACTAGATCTCTAATGAAGTGATGCCTAATGTCAATGTGTTTGGTTCTCGAATGTTAGACAGGGTTCTTAGAAATATCAATTGCACTTATGTTATCACAATAAACAAGAAAGGTGGATTGAGATATACTGTAGTCATTGAGCATTTGTTTCATCCACATTAGGTGAGTGCAACAACTCCCGGTAGCCACATATTTTGCCTCGGCAGTAGATAAAGAGACATAATTTTGCTTCTTGTTGTGCCAAGCAACCAAATTGTTCCCAACATAGAAAGCTCATCCTGAGGTACTCTTTCGATCGTCAATGCACCCAGCCCAATCAGCGTCACTGTACCCAACTAGGTTTGTGTTGGTGTCATGAGTATATTGAAGTTCATAATCAGTGGCTCCACTTACATACTTGATGACCCTCTTGACTGCTTATAAGTGTGACTCATTGGGATAGCTTTAAAACCATGCACACATCCCAACAGCAAATCTGATGTCTAGTCGACTAGCAGTCGGGTAGAGCATACTTTGTTTGAGAGGTGAAGATGCCATCTTTTCTTGTTTCACTTGAAGTCCAAGGAAGTAGTTCAATTCACCAACCAAACTAATCTCAAATTCACTTGTCATCATATCGATAAATTGTTTCATAAGAGAATCAGAAGTAGATCCAACAACTATGTCATCCACATATACTTGAGCAATCATAACATGAAATTTATCCTTCTTAACAAATAAGGTTTTATCAACAGAACCACGAGTATAACCATGAGTAAGAAGATGAGACGGCAACCTGTCATACCAAGCACGTGGGGCTTGTTTGAGACCATAGAGAGTCTTCCTCAGTTTATATACCCTATCTGGCCTGTGAGGATCCTCAAAGCCTTTTTGGTTGTTCCACGTAACCCTCCTCATTAAGATATCCATTAAGAAATGTGGTTTTGACATCCATTTGAAAAAGTTTAAACTTTAAATGGTATGCAATAGCATATAGAAATCTGACTGATTCAAGACAAGGAACATGAGTGAAGCTTTCATCAAAATCAACACCTTCAAGTTGAGAATATCCTTGAGCAATAAGCCTGGCCTTATTTCTAATTACATTCCTTGACTTATCAGACTTGTTCTTGTAAATCCATTTTGTCCCAATGACATTAGTGTTCAATAGACGATCAACAAGGGACCAGACTTCATTCTTCTCAAACTGATTCAGCTCTTCCAGTATGGCTAAGATCCATTCATCATCAATTAGAGCATCTTTGATATTCTTAGGCTCAATCTGGGAGACATAGCAAGCATTTGCAACTTCATCAGCTATTTATCTTTGAGTTCTAACGCCTTTGGCAATCAGACCCATAATTTCCTGATCACGATGACATCTGGCCCACTTTGGTTTGTCCTTGAATAGGACACGAGAGTCTTGATCAATGCTTGATTCACTCTCATTGTCACTTTCTGACACCACACTTAACTCACCAGAAGCATATTATCCTTAAAAGTGGGAAATAACACATCGTCATTTTCAGTTGCCAAAGAGGGAGGGACATTAATGTTATCAATCTTCACATTTATGGACTCCATGGTGGTCTTTGTACTCAAATTATAAACTCTACAGGCCCAACTTGTGTTGGAGTACCCCAAGAAGATTCATTCATCACTCTTAGTATCAAACTTTGCAAGATGTTATCGGTCACGTAAAATATAGCACACGCTCCCAAAGACTTCAAAATACTTTACCATTGGCTTCTTACCCCTTCAGAGTTCATAGGGAGTCACATTTGTGCCAGGTTTGAGGAACACATGATTTGAGATGTAGCAAGCAATGTTCATTGCCTTGGCCCAAAAGTGTTTTGCCAAGTTTTTGCTGTTAAGTAGCACCCTAGTCCTCTCAATCAAAACACGATTTTTCCTTTCCATTACACCATTTTTTAGAGGTGTTTGGAGCAGAAAACTCATGCTTGATGTCGTTAGTTGAACAAAAATCATCAAAGTGGGCCTTCTCAAATTCGGTTCCATGATCAGTTCTGATTCTGACTAGAGTAGGATGGCTAGACAGAGATTCATTCAACATTACTTTGTACACAGTGAGGAACTGTTGAAAGGTGTCATATTTTTCCCTTAAGAAGCATACCCAAGTGAATCTAGAGTAGTCATCCTCAATTACCAAGATGTACTTCTTGCCACAAGAGATAAGGTTTGAATTGGTCCAACAAGATCCATATGAATCAATTGAAAATGCTTAGTTGTTCTGATGTCAGTCATTTTCTTATATGCCACCCTAGATTGTTTTCCCAATTAACATGGTCTGCAAACATATGAGTCAGAAGCAAAGAGGTGGCAGCTCTCTCACAACCTCATGTTTGGACAACTTCTTGAGGTCTTTGAAGTTCACATGCCCAATTCTCTTATGCCACAGACCACTAGCTTCATCAATGGCTTTGTGGCACTTGGAGTATTTGGCAACTTTAGAAACATCAAGAATGTAGCAATTGTCACCAGATTTCGAGAGAAAAAGCAAGTTTTTTCCGTGTTCATCTACAATCATCACACAACTAGCTAATGCTAATGAGGTTTGACTTCAACCCATCAACATAATTGACATTTTCAAGCTTAGGCAATCCAGGGATTTTGACATCACATTTCCCTATGATCTGAGACTTGTCTCCACCACCAAACACAACTCTACCACCAACAAAAGGGGTAAGGTACGAGCCCACTATCAAGATACCACACATATGGTTTGGTAGCAGATAAAGCATTTAGAACAATAAGGCACCTGTTTGAGTCCTTCTGCACCCACTTTGAACTTTGTTTAATATTTCCAGATGAAAAAGTATGAACGAGCTGAGCAATTCTGTTGACTTCAATGACCAGACGATCTACCTGATCTTTCAGCAAATTGGTCTTTCTAGAGTACAATTTTCTACATTTTGGACGAATGTGCCTAACTTCACCACAGTGCTGACACGTAAGAACAGGTCTTGCCTTTGTACCTGGTTTGACATTCTTAGATACAAGTCTAGATTCTCTGACAAATTTTGTTTTGATGGGGAAAAAATTTGATGTAATACCCTGAAAAATTTTAGATATATGAATTAAATATCCATGATTAAGAATATGTGGAGGAAATTGGGAAATAAATCGATTTATGGTTATCAAATTCAAGTGGGGGAAATGTAAAATCCCGTTCATGGATTTTATTAGGAAATTAAGTATTTTGTAGTCGTATTCGTAGTTACAACACATTTATGTTTACAACGTATATTTGTTTGATAAAGGGAAAAGACAAAAATGCCTCTAGTTGGCTAAACATAATTATACGAGGATGAATTTTATCCTTATATGCTTCATTGTATTTCTTGGCATATTTGAATAGAGAGCGCATAAGCGAAAACCGTGCCCGAACTGGAGTTACAACGAAGAAGTTAAAGGCTCTTAAGTGTAAGGGCACTTTGGTAATTTTACCCCAACCTTTTTTTCAAAAAATCCTGCAGCAGCAAGGAATTAAGGGAAGAGACCTGAGTTGGGTCTTTTTGACCCATTTGTCGACTCGCGAACCATCAATTTTGACCCGGTCGTATCTCCCTCATCCGACTTCCGTTTTGGGTGATCTTGGTATCCATGGAAAGATCTCGACGAGCCCAACATCTTGGTGTTGTTAGATTTCCCATTTTATCACCCATTTTCCAAGTGGAAGCCATAGTGTCAAGGGTTTTCCGACAAGTTTTCTCCTTTTTTGGTGATTTCGACAACTATTTTCGTCGACCATCACCATCAATAAACTTCCCTCAACCTCAAGAACAAGGGTTGAGGCGTCGGAGTTCGATTTGGTAGCGATCCGAAAAATACCCATTTTTTGGGTTTTCCAGCCGATCAAGGTGTTTTTAGGCCACTTCCTGGGTATGAAAATGTTTCCTTCTTTCAGCTCTACATGTCTGTAAAATTTGGTAATTTTTAAAGCTAGTCGGAAAATTGGGTTTCCATTCGCCAGAAACCGCCACCTGCGGTGGTGCGTGGGCAGTGGGTCGATGCTGCCTTTTTACAATAATTTCAATATTCTGAATTCTTATTTGTTATCCGTTTGATGTGATTCGATTGTTTGAATCTAGTATTGAACATATTCACCATTTGAAAATTTTAGAAAACTGTTTAATCGATGATGAACTATGAATGGCTTGATCCCTTCGTAAGGTGCTTAGACAGTCTAACGAAAAGGTTAGATGCGTTCATAAAATAATCGAAATTAACTTTTGTGAATAATTGTCAAGGAAAGAAATTTATTTTGGTTAATAATGTAAAGATTAACGACGACTTTATTTTGGCTTATCACCGGTTCTAGCTTCCGAATTAATTTTCAGATCGTTACACTTGAGCCACTTTCTACATAAACAAGACCACTTTTGTCACCGTCTAGTTTCTCAATACTCAGCATCTTGTCAATTTTTTCAGCCCCAATAGTGAGACAAATAACCTTATCATTTGCCTCATACAGTTCAAGTAGTTGTGTCCTATTGGCCTCATGATACATCACATTATTTGCCTTTAATGCATGAATTTGATTCATCAAGTTATCTTGAGATTCTAGCAAGTTTTGAACCTGAGCTTCAAGAGTAGTAATAACATCATCCTTTTTAACCTTTTCATTGCAATTAGAAGCCTTCTCATTCAGCTCCTCAACATGAGCTTTAAGACAACCAATTTTTTCATCCAGTTCAGTTCTGACTAGACAAAGTGACTTGTTTTCTTTCTGTAACTAACAACCTTCTTAGTGAGCTCAATCTTCTCCACTTTTGTAGTACAAGTCTCATCAAAGAAAGAATCATACTTGATGCATAATTCATCATAAGACATCTCCTAATTGCCATTCAAAACAGAATCATCATCACTTAGAGACACTTCCTCAATTGGAGCAAAAAAGCAACAATCTTTTCTTCATTATTTAACGACTCATCAGAATGAATAGAACTTTGATCATTATTATCACTCCAAGTAACCATCATCGCCTTTTTGCGTTTTTGACCAATGAGTTTGGTGTTAGCACAATCAGCAGCACGATGCTCACTTCCCACACATACAAAGCAGGGACCAGGTACCTTTAACACACCTTTATCTCATTTTCTAGTGAACCCTTTGTTTTTCACTCTAGTATATTATTTTTCCCGATCGTTTGATAACTCACCAAACCATTTAGAATCTTTTCCTTTGTTTTTGAGAATTCTTCTGAATTGTTTGACGAATAGGGCAAGATCATCTTCTGAGGCATGTCTACATATATCACCAACAATCTCACCGTCCTCAACACTTTGAAATGCCACTTCTTTTCTCTTCTTAGAGTCACTTTCATCCATGTCAAGCTCCATCTCATAGGTAATGAGCTTCCCAACCAATTTTCCAAGCTTGATGTCATTTAGGTCCTGAAACTCTTGAATGGCAGCTTTCTTTGCTTGAAATCTCTTGGGCAAGCATCTCAAAATATTTTGAGCAATGGTTGTTTCATCAATCGGCTTCCCTAACCCTAAGGTTTCATTTGTTAATATTTCAACTTTCTCATAGAAAACTGAGAAAGTTTCAGACTCGAGCATTCTCAAGTCCTCAAATTTTGAAAGGGTCATTTGGAGCTTCAGATCTCTCACTTGTTTATCACCCTTATGAAGAATTCAGAGTTTATCCCAAGCTTGCTTGGCAGTAGTGCAATATCATACATGAGCAAATTAATTAGACGAAATGGTAGAAACAATTGCATTCTTTGCTTTCCTATTTGCCATAGCCAAAGCAATTTCTCCTTGAGTCTATTCACCTTTTGGCTTAATCACATACTCTCCATAGACTGGCCTCGATGGAGCCTTCCACTCAAGAGTGAGATAGTCAACATCCATAAGATCTTGTGCCGTAAGAAAGATTTGAAACTTCTCGTTCCAAGCAGCATAATTTGTACCATCAAATAATGGAGACGTATTACACAAGCTACCGACACGATCACAGTCCATGGTGAGATTCCACCCAATACCAGCAAAACTCAGAGATCAATCTATGTATATTTAGAGCAAGGCTCTAATACCAATTGAAATTGGTGCCAGGTGGAATAACTTGTATATAAAAATTATAATCTGCTAGACTGACTAGTCAAGCTCGCTAGTCAACTAAAATAGATTTGTTAGTCAATAAATTTGAGATTCAAAAACCAATTTCAGTACTTAAAAGCTATCATAGTCAGCAAGGTTGTAGTTTGTTGCAAGTTATTAGTGTGACAAGTAAGCATGACAGTGAGTACATACCATTTAAAATTCAATCAAATTCAATCATTTTAGTAGGGTTTTACTTATTGTTCCCTTTTATGTGCTTAGGTTCGTTTGTTAATGGCGACCCCGTCCTCTCTAATTTGCACGGCTATTCGGCAACAGAGTATCTGTGATTGGAACCCTTCTTAAATTGCATGATTTTTATTAAATGCTAGGCCTGCATTCGTGAAAAGCATGGTTTCCTGATTTTATGTTTCATGATTTATTTACGATTTATTGAATTTACGTTAATGAAAGATTTACGAACCATGGCTTTTTACGCTTTACGATATATGATGGATTTACGAATATGAAGTTATGATTTCACATGATGGATTTATTATGATTTCAGATGATGAGTTTTTGCTATTCAACATTTGGTATAAGATTTTGGTTACGTTTTTCGGTGCCTATCTAGTGGGTAATCATACAACACATACACACAACTTGAGTATGTATACGTCTATGGCCATAGGACACAATTGATGAGTAGTGAGATATTTATGACATACTCCTAGCTTCACTAGCGAAATCAGTGTCGGACAGCTTCACTAGCCACATCTAGTGTTGATGTGTTATGTTATATTTATTCTCTGGCGTAACCCAAAGTCGTACAGCTTCACCTTCGTGTGATGGGACCTACCATATTTCTTCACTGGCGTAACCTAGTGTCATACAACTATGATACCCCTAGTTGAGTACATCATTGATTTGATTTACGAGATTCTTGGGATTTGCCCTCAGGCATTTCGTTATCACTTTTAGAGATGATTTTATTGTATACGAACATTTTGGGCATGTAGGGTTTTCAGAAAACCTATTATGTAGTTTTATATATGTGTTTTCAAAACAGGGGATTTGCATTCCTGCATAGGTATCTTCAAGTCTTCTCGGTGTATGACCAATTCCTTTGTTCGAGAAATTGCAGTGTCTCTAACGGTAAAGACATAACCTATTCGAGAACATGCGCTATGGGGTTAGATAAATAACATGGGTCAGCATAATAAACAAGGTGAGAATCAACCCGAGGATCGAGGGGGCGGCTCTTCTCGAGGATTCATAGAGGTAGAACAAACCCAAATCCGTTGTACCTTTGAGATAACGGAAAATATCTTTAGCATATTCTAGTGTCTACGTTTAGGTGCATTGTTATATCTTGCTAAAAGATTCACAGTGAAAGAGATGTTGGGTCTAGTGCATTGAGCCAAGTATAATAAAGCACCACTTGCACTTACGTATGGAACTTCAAGCTCCAAAATCTCTTCCTCATCCTCCTTAAGGCAGAAAGTATCTTGTTTTCCACTGCGTAAAGCTCTCACTGCATTACAGTTTGTTGTACCCCTTGGATTAGGCACTGTTGGACTAGGGAATTTCCTTTTTTTTCCTATCGGTAATATTACATGCTAGCTGCCCAAATTGCCTCTCCAAATTAGTTATGGAAGCCTACATATTTTGCATGTTTTGACTCATTGTCTGCTGCATGTTTTGCAGGTTCTGATTGTTTTTTTTTTTCAAAACTGATTCGAGTAGTACCAGCCAACTTGTCAATTGTAATTTCCTAAGATGCCTTAGTTGGTGTCGCAGGTTGTTGTACCGATAGTAAGAATAGTGGTTTAGCTTGCTGATCACCACCCTATTTTAAATTTGGATGATCTCTCTAACCTGGATTATAAGAATTTAAATAAGGATCATTTCTTTGCCTTTGATAATTATTGAATGCATTAACCTGCTCTGCCATTGAATCTAGATATGCATCTTTCTGGGGGCAGCCCATAAAACTATGCGTAGCGAACAGCTTGATGCACTATCTCCCTTCAACACTTTAAGCGAAATGCAGCAAAAAGAGAAAAATCCATGGACCGACCTCATCGTCTCCACCCCGTAGGAACTACGAGATCACCCAAAGAACGCCTTTGGCATCTAAGGGTCGCAGACCGACCATAGAACCATGTTCAGTAAGTGGATCACATTAGCTGTCCGCTTTTAGGTTGTGCAGTAAGGGTCGGAGAAGGGCAATCACTCATTCTTAAAACCAGCATTCTTAAGACCAAAGAGTTGGGTGGAAAAAGGGAGAAAGTTATCCGTTCCTGGTTCTCCTATAGCTAGATAATCCGGAACCACAAGAATCCTTAGTTAGAATAGGATTCCAACTCTGCACATTTACTTTTGAAATTTTGAGAAGAGTTGCTCTTTGGAGAACATAGGACGATGAAAGTTGTAAGCTATGTTCGGGGGGAGGGGGGATTTATTCAACCTGTTGAACTACAGCTGCTATTTTCTACATGATCATTCTTTATTTTTTTATCTTCTCTATTTGACCATATACATGCAAAGATCTGATAGACATTTCAAAAACACTCATATTTTGTGTTTGATCTGATGCCCATTGTTGAGACTAAAATGCCATATTGTCAAACAATTAGAATGCTTCTCAGGCATTTTAGTTGAATATGAGCCTCCTAATGAAGCATGAACATGATTCTTGGTGTTTGAATTTAATCCTCTAAAAAAATATACCCATCTGTGTGTCTCCATCAATGCCGGCGTGGGGATATTTTCTGAATAGCTCCTTAAACCGCTCCCATGCCTCGTAAAACTCTTCATGTGGCTTTTGAGCAAAAGATAAAATTTGAGTTCTCATATCAAGAGTCTTAGAAGCTGGATAATATTTTCTAAGAAATTTGTCACTCAATTGTGCCCAAGAAGTAATACTGGCAGATGGTAATGTAAGGAGCCATGTTCTCGCCTTTTCTTTCAATGCATAAGGAAAAAGGCGAAGTTTGATTGACTCGGTTGAAAATCCATTCACTATAATATTTTTGCATCCCATCAAAAACTCTGTGATATGCATATTAGGATCATCATGAGCTAATCATGAAAAGTAGTGATAGGAGCATATTTATGCGACTTAGTTAGTGTGTTTTCTTGCATTTACTTAGCTATTTGTTGCTTAGTATAGTGTTTAAAGTCATTTTCGTGTGTTTTTAGGTCCAAGAAGCAAAGTTGGCAAAAAGATACATTTTGGAGCATTTTAGAGCAAATCTGGGCTTGGAATGGATAGCACAAGCAATGGGCAAGCAGATGGACGAATTTGGAGTTCAAATGGAGCAAGGAATATGTTTCAAGGTTGGAGAAATAAATTCAAATAAAAGAAGATAAGGAATCAGCTCAAAAGAAGGAGAATTATCCAAAACATTATCCAAACAACCTTATCTTATCTTATCTTATCCAATCCTTATCCTATCTTAACTAACCTTATCCTATCCTAATCCTTTCCTAATTCAATTCCTGGTATAATGAGGGTTTATTTTCTGATTGGGGGACATTTAAATTAAGTTTCTAGAAACCCTTAGCCTTGCCGCACCCTTATCCCTTCTCCTAGGTGGTTTTATTTCCTTCTAGAAGACCAAATGTCCTGTTAGGGAACCACACATATCTGCCGCATGGAATCCTTGTCCTTTGGGATTTCCTACCTTCTAGATGGCCTATTCCTGATGAGTGTAGGTTGTGTAATTCCTCTCTGATTCCTAAAGCCACTTATGCCGCACCTTAACCCCTATAAATACCCATCTTTGCCGTGCCATTTAACAATCAAGCCTTCCATTCATTCTCTGCCTTCACACACCTATTCATCCGCATCCCTCTCTACAAAACCCCCCACGCCATTCATCATCATCCATCCTTCACCGAACACATCCCCAAAACCCAGAAAACCCCTTTTGTGCCGCAACTATTCAAGGAAGAAAGGAGAAGGTGCCATTCTAAGTCGTGACTGTCATTCAAAGCATTGAATTGCTGGAGCGTTCTTAGGTGTTATCTATCTTTGTTTTTAATGTTTCAATTCAGTTTTCTTTGTTTAATTGCTATCATGAGGAACTAAACCCCTATTAGTTAGGGGGGGAATCTGAAGCCATGGATATATGTTTCTTATTATTTGATTTACTCCAGTTATGATTTCATAAATTGTGAATGTGGTTTACTTATCTGTTTTATTAAGAACTTGTTCTTGTGTGTTGATTAAGGATGGATACTTAGTTTACATGCATGAATTTGATGCTAGGATATAAGGGAATTTCACCTAATCGTTATGAACTTATATTCACAAGTAGTAAAGGTTGCTAGTCACAATCATGTTAAGTAAACCCTAGGCTGGATTAACATGCGTATTCCATAGTTATGAATGCCTTGTCAATGTTTATGATTTCCATTGAACTTAATGATCTTTGTTGAATGTCTCTATCATGCGTATTCCATAGTTAGGGAGTTTGAGAAAGAATAATTTGGTTGCGATGCGTTATCCATTCAATTCAATGAATCTAGGGAAATCTGGGAATTGATTAGTTCAATACAATTAATTCGGAACATTGTCATTCATGGTTTATTGAAAGAGTAACTGGGAATCAAGTTGTATACATATGTTTATGTGTGGATGAGGATCCCTCTAACTAGCCTTTCACCCTTCTCAATTTCATCAAAAAATCATTTTTCTTTAAAGTTTGGTTACAAGTTTCGGTTTTAAATTTCAATTTCGTCAAAACAATCCCCCTTGCTTTTAAGTCTTGTTTTTAGAGTCTAAATCTGTTTTCTTTTAGTCTTTTGAGTCAAGTTATAACATATTTTCGTCCAAATTCTTCCTTAGTGCTCAAAACTGCCCAGAAAGTGGTTCTAAGGCAGTTTTGAGTGTTTGTTTGCTGTTTTGAGTCTTTTGGTTTGTTTTAGTGTTTTAAAGTATAGTTATGCATTCTTTGAGTCTAGATTAGTGTTTTAAACTTTGTTTTTACGTTTTTGAGTCAGTTTCAAGTGTTTAGCAAATCCCTCCTAATCCCCGGTCCAGAACGATCCCTACTTATACATATACTACAACTATCAAAAAGAGGGTTTAATTTGTGTGTCAAGTTAATTTTCACATTAAAATTTTGGCGCCGTTGCCGGGGATTAGCAAATTTTTGCTAATCCCTTGTTGCCGTGTGTTTTTATTTCTTTCACTTTGATTTCTGATTTCTGTTTTTGTTTTCTTGTTCTAGGTACTAGTTTATGACTCGAAGTTCTCAACCAGTTCGTGAGCATATCTTGGAGTTTGACGACGATTTTGAACGAACATTAAGAAGGAAGAGGAGGCATCCAGAACCTAGTGAACCTAGTTCAAGTTCAGAGGCCGAATCTGAATTTGAAGAGGAAGAAGAAGTCATGGCAGCGGATAATCGTACAATCAAGGAACTTTCAGCCTCGGGGTTGGCCAATGCCTCACCCCTTTGCATTCAATACCCCGCGGCTGCGCAAGGCAAGACCGATGAGTTCAAGTTAAAGTCAAGCTTGTTGCACCACATTCCTAAATACCATGGGATGTCCATGGAAGACCCAAACAAGCATCTTAAGGAGTTCAAAGTGGTTTGTTCGAGCATGACACCCATCAATGTCGATGGAAACATTCTAATGATGAAAGCCTTTCCATTCTCTCTTTTGGAAAAGGCTAAAGATTGGCTTTACAAACTAGCACCCGGAACGGTCACTTCTTGGGAAAGCATGAAGATGGCGTTTTTAGAGAAGTTCTTCCCCACCTCAAGGGTCATTCTCTTAAGGAAGAAAATTAGTGGCATTCAACAACAACAAGGGGAGTCATTTCCATCATACTATGAGCGTTTCAAAGCTCTTGTCGCTTCCTGCCCTCAACATCAAATGAAAGAAGAGCTTCTACTTCAATGCTTCTATGAAGGACTTCTTCCCATTGAGCGACAAATGCTAGATGCCTCAGCGGGAGGTGCATTGGTTGACAAAACACCCATGGCTGCAAAAACCCTAATTGCCAACCGAGCGTTGAATGCATAACAATACGAAGGACTTGGGCAGAGAGACACCCCACGGCAAGGAGTGAATGAGGTAAGTTCTATGGCCGACATTCAATCCCAATTAGCTAACCTTACTTCTATTGTTTCTCAGATGGCCGAGGGAATGAAGATACATGGACAAAGTGTTTGTGGCGTGTGCTCTATGCAAGGACATCTCACTGACCAATGCCCTCAATTGATTGAGAATGGAGGCTGGGAATCTGCCAATGCCATGGGTTTTGGGAGTCAAAATCAGCCACGCAATGATCCATATTCAAACACATACAATCCGGGTTGGAGGGATCACCCAAATTTCAAGTGGAGGGAGCCTCAACAACCCCAACAACAAGGAGGATTTAGGCAGCAACCACCAGGCTTTTATACAAAGCCATTCGTACCAAATCAAACCCAAATGCAATCTGCCCCAACAAACTCAGGTATGTCTTTGGATAATGATCAAGTTGTTAAGTTACTTACTACTTTGACGCATGAAGTACAAACTCAAAACAAAGAAAGGCAAATGCAAGACAAAAGGGTGGACAATTTGGAAAAGCAAATGGGGCAAATTGCGGAATTCATGGGGCATATTAGAGAACAAGGAAGATTGCCTAGTTCAACCGTTGTTAATCCTAAAGGAGGCTTTGAAACCGCCAAGGCAATCATGTTGAGAAGTGGTAAACAGGTCGGAAGTGATCCCAACCCATCCAAATCAAATCAAGAAGAGGATGAAAAACTGCTGCAAGAAGAGGATCATGGAGCAAAACCCACGACCAAAGATGACCAGTCAATGCCGTACCCACCTAATGCCTCTAAGCCATCCCAACCCACCAAGGTAAGTTCAAATTCGAATTTTTCTAGTTCCATTCCACTAAATGTACCTTTTCCTGGCAGGTTTAGGCAATCAAAGAAAGAAGAAGCCGAGAAGGACATTCTAGAGACATTCCGGAAAGTTCAAGTCAATATCCCACTCCTTGATGCCATAAAGCAAGTTCCAACGTATGCTAAATTTTTGAAAGAGCTTTGTACAACAAGGAGAAGGATTTCGAACAAAGAGGTGGTTCAAGTAAGTGAGAACGTTTCTGCTGTGTTACAAAGGAAATTACCCCCTAAATGCAAAGATCCGGGTAGTTTTACAATTCCTTGTGTTATTGGCAATACTCGGTTTGAACATGCCATGTTAGACTTAGGTGCATCAATTAATGTCATGCCATATTCTGTTTATGCATCTATGAACTTAGGAGAGCTTAAAAACGATGGTGTGATTATTCAATTAGCCGATTGTTCTAATGCATATCCAAAAGGTGTTTTGGAAGATGTTTTGGTGCAGGTTGGTAATTTGATTTTTCGAGCGGACTTTTATGTGCTTGACATGGAGGATTCACCCCATTCTACCCCATTGCCGATCCTCCTTGGGAGACCTTTCATGAAAACAGCCCGCACCAAGATAGATGTGTTCAAAGGGACTCTAACAATGGAATTTGATGGGGAAGTTATTGATTTCAATCTTTCTGAAACTATCAAATTTCCTAATGAAGATCATTCTTGTTTTTCTATTGATATATTCGATGAATTGGCGCAGGATTATCTTGATTCCTTGGAGAGGGATCCCCTTGAAACAACAATTGCACAAGGAATTGGGCAAAAACCCAATATTGCCGTGCCTAGAAGTGAAGAAGAGGCCGAGATGGTTGCTGCACTTGAGTCATTGCCTTAACACCATGGTAAACCTTTAAAACCAATTTCAATTCCCATTTCTACTAATAAGCTGTTACCCTCAGTGATTCAGGCACCCGTACTTGAGCTTAAACCATTGTCGGACCATTTAAAGTACGTCTTTTTGGGAGATAACGAGACGTTGCCCGTCATTGTCTCCTCATCACTCACGGCAATAGAGGAGGAAAAGTTGGTTCGGGTGTTGCAAGAACACAAAACAGCCATTGGGTGGACTTTGGCCGATATTAAGGGAATTAGCCCTACTACATGCATGCATCGCATACTTCTAGAGGAGGGGGCTAAACCAACTCGAGAGGCTCAACGCCGACTCAACCCTCCAATGATGGAAGTTGTGAAGAAAGAGATTATCAAGCTTCTTGATTGTGGAGTGATTTATCCAATCTCGAATAGTCGTTGGGTTTCACCGGTGCAATGTGTTCCAAAGAAATCCGGAGTTACTGTGGTGAAGAATGCCGAGAATGAACTTGTGCCTACACGTATCCAAACAGGTTGGAGAGTGTGCATCGATTATAGGAAGCTCAATGCCACCACAAGGAAGGACCACTTCCCTTTGCCGTTCATTGATCAAATGCTTGAAAGGTTAGCCGGTCATTCTTTTTATTGTTTTCTTGATGGTTATTCTGGATATAATCAGATTGTCATAGCTCCGGATGACCAAGAAAAGACCACTTTCACGTGCCCTTTTGGTACCTTTGCCTATCGTCGCATGCCATTCGGTTTATGCAATGCACCTGCCACCTTCCAAAGATGTATGGTAAGTATATTTTCAGATTTTGTGGAGAAGATTATTGAGGTATTTATGGATGACTTTAGCGTCTTTGGTGATTCGTTCGATGGTTGTTTGGAAAATCTCACATTAATCTTGAAACGATGCGTTGAAACTAACCTTGTGTTAAATTGGGAAAAATGTCTCTTCATGGTTAAACAAGGCATAGTTTTAGGGCATATCGTTTCAGAAAGGGGAATTGAAGTTGATAAATCAAAAATAGATCTTGTACGCTACTTACCCTCTCCTACTTCGGTTAGAGAGGTTCGTTCTTTTCTTGGACATGCAGGATTCTATAGGCGATTCATCAAGGATTTTTCAAAGATTTCAAACCCTATTTGCCGTCTCCTCCAGAAAGATATGGCTTTTGACTTCAACGAGGAGTGCGAGAAGGCGTTCAAACACCTCAAGGAGATGCTAACTTCGGCCCCTATCATAGTTCCACCAGATTGGAGCCTTCCGTTTGAGCTTATGTGTGACGCTTCAGATTATGCATTAGGAGCTGTCTTGGGACAAAGAAAGGACAAGAAGCCACACGTCATCTATTATGTATCCCGGACCTTGAATGATGCTCAATTGAATTACTCCACCACTGAAAAAGAACTTCTTGCTGTTGTGTTTGCTTTAGATAAGTTTCGTTCATATTTACTTGGTACTAAAGTCATTATTTACACTGACCATGCAGCTTTGAAGTATTTGTTCACCAAGAAAGAGGCCAAACCAAGACTCATTCGCTGGATGCTCATTCTCCAAGAGTTCGATATTGAAATCAGGGATAAGAAAGGAAGTGAAAACGTGGTGGCTGATCACTTGAGCCGTATGGTGCATGAGGAGGAGGCCGTGCCTATCCAAGAGACATTCCCAGATGAGCATCTTCTGTCCATCAAGGTAAGTGAGCCATGGTATGCTAATGTAGTGATTTATTTGGTTTCTAAACACATTCCAAGAGAGCTAAACAAGCACCAAAGTGATAAACTTAAAAAGGATGCACGTTTTTATGTTTGGGATGACCCATACTTGTGGAAATATTGCCCTGATCAGGTTCTACGTAGGTGTGTGCATGATTCTGAGTTTAATTCAATTTTAACTTTCTGTCACACTTATGCATGTGGAGGTCACTTTGGTACTCAAAGAACAGCACATAAAGTTTTAGAATGTGGATTTTATTGGCTTACTATCTTTAGAGATGCTAGAACTTTTTGTATGACTTGTGATAGATGTCAAAGAACGGGCAATATAGGTCCTAAACAACAAATGCCGCAAAACCCCATATTTAGTGTTGAAATCTTTGATGTATGGGGTATTGATTTCATGGGTCCTTTTCCTTCCTCACATGGTTTCCTTTACATTTTGCTTGCTGTGGATTATGTGTCGAAATGGGTGGAAGCAAAAGCCACCCGAACTAATGATTCTAAAGTAGTTGCAGATTTTGTTAAGACTAACATATTTGCAAGGTTTGGAATGCCAAGAGTCCTAATCAGTGATGGGGGTTCCCATTTTGCAATCGAACCATTGAGGTGCTGCTCAAGAAGTACAATGTCACGCATAAGGTTTCAACACCTTATCATCCTCAAACAAGTGGGCAAGCCGAGGTTTCGAATCGGGAAATCAAGCAGATTTTGGAGAAGACGGTTGGACCAACTCGGAAGGATTGGAGCTTGCGTTTGAATGATGCATTGTGGGCATATCGCACTGCCTATAAAACCCCAATTGGAATGTCCCCATTTCGGCTAGTCTATGGGAAACCATGTCATCTTCCCGTCGAGTTAGAACATCGTGCACATTGGGCCGTCAAAACATTCAACATGGACATTGATGCCGCAGGTCTTCATAGGAAGCTTCAATTGAATGAGCTAGAAGAAATTAGGAATGAAGCTTATGAGAATGCACGGATCTACAAGGAGAAAACGAAGGCATTCCATGACAAGATGATTCGTAGCAAGACGTTCTCTATAGGGCAGAAAATGTTACTTTTCAATTCTCGCCTTCGATTGTTTCCGGGTAAGTTGCGTTCTAAGTGGATTGGTCCTTTTGTGGTTACTAATGTTTTCTCTCGTGGTGCAGTCCAAATTCAAAGTTTAAAGACCGGACAAGAGTTCAAAGTGAATGGACATCGATTGAAGCCTTACTATGAGCACTTTGAAGAGCACATTGCGGAGGACATATCCTTCAATGTCGTGGGCCCTATTGAAGAGTAGAAGGAAGGTTCGTCCGGCTGGAAGACGTTAAAGCAAGCGCTTCTTGGGAGGCAACCCATGCAAATAAAGAGGACCTAGGAACTCTCCGGCTCCACAACCAAATTTGCGTTTCTAAACCCTACTCTCTATTGCTTTTACTTTGCCATCTTTGTTATGTTAGTTAGTTGTGTTATTTGCTGTTTGCTTTCTGTGAGTCTATGCTTGAAACATTGAGGACAATGTTTGGTTTAAGTGTGGGGGGTAAACAAGTGTTTTCATTGACAAATTCGTGGGTCTTTATCACCTATCACTTCTAAGGTTGTTTTTCACTGTTTTTAAGTGTTTTAGTGTGTTTTGAAGTATTTTTATGTGTCTTGAAAGAAAAATACGAAAATTTACAAAAAAATTTGAAAAACGTTTTCAAAATACCAAAAAGAGTCGTTTTGAGTCGTTTTGTGTGTTTGTGTCTTAGGGTACCTTCCAACACGATGATGAGGATTTGGTTTTTAATTGCATGACTGTTAAAGAAAGTTACAAACATGGATTGAAGTTTGATATGCTCTTTGGTTTATGCTTGGTTATAGTTGACATTCATGAATTCACATGTAATCACAGAAAGGATAAAATCAGTTTTTGTAACATGCTTGAAGGAAGTAACTCAAACTAACGCTACAACCCTGAGAGATTTGAGCCTTTAACGTTCTTTGGAGAGTTGAAAATCTGTGCATTTATTGTTTTCTAAAGTCGTTGCATGATCTCATCATTCTTTGCTTGGTTGCTACTTAGAATGCGTTTCATCATATAGTTCCAAATACTAGAACTCATGCCCGTTTCATTCAAAGCATGAAATTGATTAGCATAACACATAAACAAGATGAAGTTGTGTAGTGAACCAGTGCCAAATAGCCGAACCTCCCTATGTTATTTGTTTTGTAGGTTTAACCCTTTTGAGCCTTGTTTAGCCTATGTTTTTTGTTTACCCACAATATCCCTACCTAGCCTAGATTAGGACCATCCTTACCCTTGTTCTGAAGGCGTAGTGAAGCATGACCTAGAGTGAATTCCCTTCATTCGTTATTAGGCAGCAAACAAGTGTGGGGGAAGGGATTTATGTGTCTGATTGTGTGCCAACAAGAAAAAAAGGGCACGGGTAGAAAAAAGGAAAAAAAAAAGAAAAAGAAGAAAAGAAAAAAAATTCGTGAGAAAAAGAAAAGAAAAAGAAAAGTATGTGAAAAAGTATGAAAAGTGTTCAAAATAAGTGAGATTAAAGCTCACAAGTGTTGGTTGTTGCAGAAAGGGTCTAAAGAAGTTGAACTCGGCCCTAAATATGTGTGATCTTCCCTTTATGTATCGAAGTTTGTGGCTGTGTTTCACAAGGGAGTTCTAAGTGTCATATTCATTACTTTGCTTGCTATTGCTTTAAGAACATTTGTTTTCCTTACCTTTCTTTGTTAGCCAATACCCCCTAGCCCCGTTACAACCCTTGACTTTAATCTTGAGTGTTGTGTGTTTCAATTTGTGGAGTTTGAATTTGGTTTGAGCATATGGTATCCCTGGTTCTCGCATCTAAGTAGTGGCATTCCATTCATGAGATCATATCTATACATGCATTAATAACTCCAGAAATTGCTTTCTTTGTTAATACATATATGAGTATTAGTTTTCTTATTACATCAATCTTCTCACATATACCTAGTGTAGGGAGTGTAGTCAGAAAATCTGTGTGAAAATTGAGTGCATATCTAGTAAGGAATTGAGGGATTCTCTAAGGCATGCTACTACATTCAAAAAGTTGTTTTAACTGATTAAATGCGAACTAGTGAGTGATAACTGTGATTAAGTATGTGCTCGGGGGTAAGGATAACTAAAATCTATGTAAGTAATGATTTTTAACATGTTATGTTCCATTGGAAATCCCTGAGGTGAACGTTGGAAGGTTTAAGTTATGTTTTGTTTGTTTTTGTTTTGCTCGAGGACTAGCAAAAGCTAAGTGTGGGGGAATTTGATAGGAGCATATTTATGCGACTTAGTTAGTGTGTTTTCTTGCATTTACTTAGCTATTTGTTGCTTAGTATAGTGTTTAAAGTCATTTTCGTGTGTTTTTAGGTCCAAGAAGCAAAGTTGGCAAAAAGATGCATTTTGGAGCATTTTAGAGCAAATCTGGGCTTGGAATGGATAGCACAAGCAATGGGCAAGCAGATGAACGAATTTGGAGTTCAAATGGAGCTAGGAATATGTTTCAAGGTTGGAGAAATAAATTCAAATCAAAGAAGATAAGGAATCAGCTCAAAAGAAGGAGAATTATCCAAAACATTATCCAAACAACCTTATCTTATCTTATCTTATCCAATCCTTATCCTATCTTAACTAACCTTATCTTATCCTAATCCTTTGCTAATTCAATTCCTGGTACAATGAGGGTTTATTTTCTGATTGGGGGACATTTAAATTAAGTTTCTAGAAACCCTTAGCCTTGCCGCACCCTTATCCCTTCTCCTAGGTGGTTTTATTTCCTTCTAGAAGACCAAATGTCATGTTAGGGAACCACACATATCTGCCGCATGGAATCCTTGTCCTTTGGGATTTCCTACCTTCTAGATGGCCTATTCCTGATGGGTGTAGGTTGTGTAATTCCTCTCTGATTCCTAAAGCCACTTATGCCGCACCTTAACCCCTATAAATACCCATCTTTGCCGTGCCATTTAACAATCAAGCCTTCCATTCATTCTTTGCCTTCACACACCTATTCATCCGCATCCCTCTCTACAAAACCCCCCACGCCATTCATCATCATCCATCCTTCACCGAACACATCCCCAAAACCCAGAAAACCCCTTTTGTGCCGCAACTATTCAAGGAAGGAAGGAGAAGGTGCCATTCTAAGTCGTGACTGTCATTCAAAGCATTGAATTGCTGGAGCGTTCTTAGGTGTTATCTATCTTTGTTTTTAATGTTTCAATTCAGTTTTCTTTGTTTAATTGCTATCATGAGGAACTAAACCTCTATTAGTTAGGGGGGGAATCTGAAGCCATGGATATATGTTTCTTATGATTTGATTTACTCCAGTTATGATTTCATAAATTGTGAATGTGGTTTACTTATCTGTTTTATTAAGAACTTGTTCTTGTGTGTTGATTAAGGATGGATACTTAGTTTACATGCATGAATTTGATGCTAGGATATAAGGGAATTTCACCTA
The DNA here is from genome assembly GCA_024362995.1 of Heteromeles arbutifolia. NCBI lineage: Eukaryota > Viridiplantae > Streptophyta > Magnoliopsida > Rosales > Rosaceae > Heteromeles > Heteromeles arbutifolia. The sequence continues at coordinate 26,678,379 of JANCRC010000012.1, forward strand.
ATCGTTATGAACTTATATTCACAAGTAGTAAAGGTTGCTAGTCACAATCATGTTAAGTAAACCCTAGGCTGGATTAACATGCGTATTCCATAGTTATGAATGCCTTGTCAATGTTTATGATTTCCATTGAACTTAATGATCTTTGTTGAATGTCTCTATCATGCGTATTCCATAGTTAGGGAGTTTGAGAAAGAATAATTTGGTTGCGATGCGTTATCCATTCAATTCAATGAATCTAGGGAAATCTGGGAATTGATTAGTTCAATACAATTAATTCGGAACATTGTCATTCATGGTTTATTGAAAGAGTAACTGGGAATCAAGTTGTATACATATGTTTATGTGTGGATGAGGATCCCTCTAACTAGCCTTTCACCCTTCTCAATTTCATCAAAAAATCATTTTTCTTTAAAGTTTGGTTACAAGTTTCGGTTTTAAATTTCAATTTCGTCAAAACAATCCCCCTTGCTTTTAAGTCTTGTTTTTAGAGTCTAAATCTGTTTTCTTTTAGTCTTTTGAGTCAAGTTATAACATATTTTCGTCCAAATTCTTCCTTAGTGCTCAAAACTGCCCAGAAAGTGGTTCTAAGGCAGTTTTGAGTGTTTGTTTGCTGTTTTGAGTCTTTTGGTTTGTTTTAGTGTTTTAAAGTATAGTTATGCATTCTTTGAGTCTAGATTAGTGTTTTAAACTTTGTTTTTACGTTTTTGAGTCAGTTTCAAGTGTTTAGCAAATCCCTCCTAATCCCCGGTCCAGAACGATCCCTACTTATACATATACTACAACTGTCAAAAAGAGGGTTTAATTTGTGTGTCAAGTTAATTTTCATATTAAGTAGGCAAAATCTTCAACATGTGATGCTAAAGTATCTCTGAAAGCCGTCTAGTCACTAGTATGGCGAGAGCCATTGCATCCTTGTTGTCCAAAACCCCAGAGAACAGATTTTGCAGAAAAGTGCCTTCCAAAGAGGGGTCCCACGTTAAAATCTGCTCCCTGCGCCTTTGTCGTAAGGTTCGTTCTGGCTCTGGATTAAAATCTGGCAGCTGCTGCTTCTACGATTTGGTACGGACCATATACAGACTTCGCCCATATTTTGTAATCTGCATAAAAAAAGAATAAACGATTTTTTTTTTTTTAAAAAACAACAGTAATTAACAAAAAATTATGATTAGCACAAATTGTTTAAAAACAATCCCCGGCAGCGGTGCCAATTTCTTGATAGGATTTTTAGTACCTGGGCAAAAAGGGTTAAAATCATACAAAATACTTGCAACATGACAAGGTAATTGTAGTAAAAATGCTCATACAAGGTCGTTCCCATAGGGATGATTTAAAACAATTTATGCAAAGTCAAAATCTTAGTTAATTATTTGAAAACAAAGATTTGAAAGGTTTAATTTTGAATTTAAATATAATAAAAACAAATTTAATAAAAGTAGTTTAGGAAAAACAACTAGTAACCAATTAAGAAGAAATCAGATAAAAAATAATAGGTTTTGAGAAATAAATTTGGAAAAGTATAAGGGTTTCGTTGTCCCCTTAACAATCCTATGTAGATTTATTAATTACTTATGAATTATCCATGTAACTTTGAAGGTTAGGTTTTCTTAGTGTATATTCTACTTGTGGCATTCAAGATAGAACATATATCAAACATGCAATCCGTCTGTGGCATTCAGTTCAAATATAAATATGCATGACTCGTTAGGTTTTGTGAAAACCCTTTGAAAAACCATGCAACCCTTAAGACGTGGCCTTCGCCCTAAGTGACTTACAATTATTAACCACAATAAGCAATCCTTAATTTCAGGGTCACATTCCAACATAAATTGGATCCGATTACTTATCTAAGCATCCTAATGGTAGCTAAGCATTAAGACACAAAGACTACATATTCATGCTAAAGCTCATGGCCTCGCCCTAGCAAAAGAAAGTTAGTTACACATATTCATAATTAAAATCAAAAGAGTTTTATTAAAATAGAAAAAGAGCAAAAATGACACACCCCATCCCGGAAGAGGGCGTGCTGGCCGTCACGTGAGAGTGACGTAACCATTTACACAGTTCGGAAGCTTAAAAATACAATTGTGAATTCTGTCAGAATACCGTTGGATTCCTCGTGGCCACCAAAGCTCTGTTATCTCGAACCTGGAGGGGCGCAAAACAAAATTGAATGGGTCAGTAAAACAAAGTTTTTTTTTTCTCGAAAATAATCTCAATATCAAAGCTCTAACCCCTCGCTGTAAAACCTGTATACTTTCCCAGAAAATAGCATATATAAATATATATAGCTTCAAAAATCTCAAAACACCATTCTTTATCACTTTTCAGAAAATATGCCATGCCATGCGCCAAAAACATAATATGGAAGCATCAATATAAATCAGGTGAAATAATAAATCAACCGGAGACCCTGCAGTGGTCCTGTACGGCTGATTTTAGAGCTCAATATCCAATTAGCCGGAGTCACCAACTGTGACCTGTACGGCCCTACACTGCACATAAGTCGGAACTACCTGTAGTAGTCTGTATGACTAGGATGGTGTAATAATACGCTCTAGTGCTTCTCTCATCAATCATCTGTGCACATAATCTAGGGTCACCTACTAGTCGGAACCACCTCTAGTGGTCTGTACGACATGCACCTACTTGGATCCAAGGTGAGCGTGTGGTGCGAGGTGAAAACATAAGCACTAACACCAGGGGTGCAGGTTATGAGCTATCAACATAAATCACATCAAACAATTCAATGAACCAAATATAACTCACCTGATACTCACCTGTGCGTCCGCAGCACCAATTCACATATATGCATCATATATCAATTCACATATCCCATATAAATTCTATGCATGGCATTTTTAAACATACTTTCCTTTAAATTCGATTTCTGGGAAAATCAATAAGTATATAGGTATATAATGAAAACAACTGCCCACTCACCTGGAGTTCGCCCTACAACTCCCTAGCACAACACATCAAGGCGTCATGACGATCGGCGCCTAGAACAATCATCAAATCATGCCTCAGAAATCATATCGATAGAATATAAAACTTATATAAAACACGTCACTATGTAGTTCGATCCGGAAGATCTGCAACTCAAATTTCCAATCCGTAATTTCCAGAGGTCCACAATAAATCTCTAGAACAACAACCTAAAATTTCATTACCATCCAACGGTCGGATCGTCAATTCATATTTTGGCCTAACCTCGCATCGTAACGAATTTAGGTTCGAATGATCATCATACGTCATTCATTCACCAAAACTAAATTCAGAACATGAATTATGGCCTAAAAATAGCATTGGTGGCTCACTGGCCACGCGCCACCGTGGGTGGCCGTCGGCCGCCCCGGCTCGCCGGAAAATTCAACTTTCTCCAAAAATTACCAACATTTGCGGAATTAAAGATCTCAAAGAGTAGAGTAAACTTTATACCTGTGGCCAAGGCCAATTTGGCCTGGAATTTCATCAAACCGGTGAAGAACCCTAGAAATGGGTGTTTTCAATTCGACCTCCAAAACCACTCTGATGCTCCAACCAATGCTTGGGCTTTGTTCCAGGTCCTAAGGGAATGTTAATGGTGTTAGTAATTGAGAGAAAACGTTTCAAGATTTGAAGAATTTGTACACTAAGCCACCGCACACACCGTACGGTTTCATCCAATTTCAAGGCCAAATTCTTTGATTTTTGGGGTGTAATAGGAAGAGGGAAGATCATAAAGGGTTTTCCAAGTGATGGTTTGAAGCAACTCACCGGAAAAATGAAGAAATTTTGACGAACACGGGTGGAAAACCCATCGGGTCGCGCGGGTCGCGGGTTGAAAACCCATTTCTGTTCTTCTTCCTCCGCTTCACGCCCTCTCTCTTTTCCTCATTTCCCCTTCCCTGATTGGCCAAAAGCTTCTTTCTCTTCTCCCAGAGCTGTCTTCTTCTTCCTTCTGGTTGGGCAGTTTTGCCCAATCCTCTTTCTTCTTTTCTCCACCAGTCACACACACACAAAACCTTCCTTCATCTTTTTATTTTCTTTCCCTTACATCCGAGCCAACCATTTCAGATTTCCTTTAATTTGGGCCATCCAAATGGCACACCAAACTTTTATAATAAAGTTCATAAAATGCCCAAACTTCAAACTTTAAAATCTTTTTCGTTATAACTCTAAATCACGAACCGTCTGCGCCCACGCTTCCGTAGCGACGAGTACTACGAGGATATGTCAAGAAAACAAATCTTAGATGGCATGACACAATGATTAACCTCGAACAATGCGCGTGCCTCAAAGGGCATTTTTGTAAAATCCTTTATTAAAACTTTAAAAACTCTTAAAATCAGGGACGGGCTGTCACAATCTACCCACCTTATAGAATTTCGTCCTCGAAATTCGAACAACCAAACAATCCATTAAAAAAAATCATAGAACAACTTTGGGTACCTCTCTCTCATCCAATCTTCAGTCTCATTAAGCAGCTTCTTCCGTTGAATGATTCCTCCATAAAACTTTTACCAAGCTCACAATCTTATTTCTTAGAACTTTGTCTTTCCAATCTAAGATAGTCAATGGTTCCTTAATATCTGATAAATCTGGATTAATTTTCAAAGGCTGACCCGGGATAATATGCGACGAATCCGCTACATAGTGCCGAAGCATCAAAACATGAAACACATCATGAACTTACGACAACTCTAGAGGCAACTCAAGCCTGTAAGCAACTTCATCGACTCACTTGGTGATCACATAAGGTCCGATGTCTCTAGGACTTAACTTACCTTTCTTCTCGAACCGAATCACACTTTTCCAAGGTGAAAATTTCGAACACACCCAATCACCTACATAATACACTCGATTAGTGGCATGTCTGCAAAGCTCTTTTGCCACTCCTGGGCTGCTTTCAGGTTAAACTTAATCACTTGAACATTCTGAGTAGACTCATCCACAATCTCAGGGCCCGCAAAATTCTTTCGACAACTTCTTACCAACATAAAGGTGTAAGGCAAGCTTTTCCAATAAATACCTCAAATGGCGACATACCAATACCCGAATGAAAGCTGTTGTTATAGTTACATTCCATCAAATCCAACCGCTTATGCTAAGCGTCACCAAACTGCAATATTGAAGATCTTAGCATATCCTCTAACATCTGAATCGTCTTCTCAGATTGCCTATCTGTTTGAGGATGATAAACCGTACTATAAAGTAACCTTGTATCCAAAACCTCCTGAAATGCTATCCAAAACTTTGAAGTGACCAACATACCCAAAAAGCTAAATAGATCCGTAAGCCCGAATCTCTTTTCCGTAAAACAAATAAATAACTGTTGCACTTGTTTGGAAAGGTTGTTGCTCTTCACTAGACTAAAATGCGCTGACTTAGTAAGTCGATCAACTATCACCCAGATGCCATTATAACCATTTCATGTGCGAAAAAGCTTGTACACATAATCCATAGTAATATTTTTCCACTTCCACTGTAGAACGGAAAATGACTGCATCAATCCAAAAGGCTTCTTTCTTTCCGCTTCAACCTGCTGACCAATGATACACATACTTACCTACTCAGCAATTTCTCTTTTCATACCCAGCCAATAGTAAAATGGTTAAATGGTATGATACATCTTAATACTTCCAGGATGCATTGCATAAGCTGAATCGTGCGCTTCGTTCCAAAATTGTTTTCTTTAATTCCATAACATTAGGTACATACATCTTGTTCTCTTGCATAAGCATGCCATCTGATTCTCTAACTCTGAGGTCTTTCTTTTTCTCGATATTCTTTGCCTCAATTAATTCCTGGTTTCTTCATCAATCATCTGGGCATCGAGTATACGATTAAGTAAAATAAGCCTAACTTGGATACTAGCAAGCAAGGCTTCTTCTCGTTCTTCTATTTCTAACTTTACTCCAGTAGATCTCAAATCCGCAAGAAGAGGAACATAACAAGCATACAAAGCATTTATTCTCACGAGAGTCTTCATATTAAGTACATCAGCCCAAACATTTGCACGATCACCCTGGTCGTGCAATCATAATCACTAAGCAATTCAATCCACCTTCGTTACCTAAAATCAAGATCCCTCTGAGTAGACAGATATTGGAGACTCTTATGATCCGTAAAAATCTTGCACTTCTCACCAATAATATAATGTCTCCATAACTTCAAAGCAAGGATGATAGCTGCTAATTCCAAATCATAATTAAGATAATTCATCTCATGAAGTTTCGATTGCCGTGAAGCATAGGCAATCACTCTACCATGTTGCATCAACACACATCCAATACCATTCAAAGAAGCATCCTTATAGACCTCATAATTCCCGTTATCATCTGAGAGTGCTAACACAAGTGCATGAGTGAGTAAATACTTCAACTGTTGAAAACTTTGCTCACCATTTTCATCCCACTCAAACTTAACCTCTTTTCTCGTCTATCTCGTCAATGGCAAGGCAATGACTGAAAAATCTTTCACCAACCGTCCATAATAGCCCGCTAAGCTAAGAAAACTCTGAATCTTAGTCACGGTTCGCGATTGTTCCAAATTCTCAACTTCTGCTACCTTTTAAGAATCCACTTGAATACTTTAAGTAGATATAACATGCCCCAGAAATGCCACTTGATTCATCCAAAATTGGCATTCGCTAAACTTAGAATACATCGACGATCCCTCAATCTTTGTAATACCAATTTAAGATGTCTAGCATGCTCTGCTCTAGTCTTAAGTATACCAGAATATCGTCAATGAAAACAATAACAAACCTGTCGAGACATTCTTGGAATACTTTGTTCGTCAAACTCATAAAATTCGTCAATCCGAATGGCATCACCAAAAACTCATAAAGACCATAATGAGTTCTGAAAACTGTCTTAGGGACATCATCACTCTTAATCTTCAATTGGTAATAACCAGGCTTCAAATCAATCTTTGAAAATACACAGGCACCTCTAAACTGATCAAACAATCATTAATACGCGGTAATGGATAACGATTCTCAATCGTTACCCGATTCAATTGTCCATAGTCAATGTATAGCCTTAATGTCCACATTCTTCCTCATAAATAAATTAGGCTCTCTACGACGACATACTAGATTGAATGGAACCTTTATCAACCAATTCTTGCAACTGACTTTTCAATTCCCTTAACTCATCATGAACCAATCTCTAATATAAGGTCCGTACCTGGAAACAAATCAATATAGAACTCCACATCTTTGCCTGGCGGCAATCCAGGTAAATTCTCAGGGAAAACGTCAGGAATGTCTAACCACCTTGACCTCTTCCACGCTACTCAGAGCAATATCTCTTAGTACCGCATGAACTAAATATCCTTGGCAGCCTTTCGATAACGATCTCTTTGCTCTCACAGCAGAAATAACAGCATACCTCACTCCACTTTGCATACCCCCAAAAGTAACCTCTGGTCATCCAGGTCGATGGAAAGTAACTGATTTCCCATAGCAATCTATCTTGGCACGATTATAATACAACCAGTCTATGCCTAAAATCACATCCAAATCCACAATATCTCACGGGATAAGATTCACTGGCATAACAACATCTTCCACCATCACTGGACACCCTCAATAACACCATACTAATGTAGGATGACCTACCTGTTTACTTGCTTAACGAATCCAACGAATAAGTTATTAATATTACGGTCTGCAGCCCGCAATACTGATAAATCACCGTTGTCTCGATAAGTAAGCAACAATCCTCAAGGGTGCAATATTACCATCTTGCCTTTCATTAGAAATACATATACACGCCTCGATCGTGCTCATTCATTACTCTCTTTGGCAACATCGTCCATAACAAGAATCATATCAGCCGGAAGAACTAGAACTAGCTTTACTTCTTTTGAAGCTTTGAGTCTTTTGAAGTCCTTAAGATTACTGACCTTTACCTTTGCCATCTTTCCTCTGATTCACAATCTTTTCCTCTTCTTCATCACTATCGCTGGACATAATCTCAGAGTCCTCAATTCTCAATAAAATCTCGTAAAACTCCTGGTAAGAAGCACAATGGATAGTGGTCGTCAAAGAACACTACTTCCTCTTATTATCCAGCTTAAAACGACATAACACCTCGACTGGATTAACAACAACATCCAAATGGTAACGATACTTGTCCGTAAACTTTCTATAATACTCATTTGTCGTCATCTTTCCTTGTCTCAAATTTGTAAACTCTCGCTTTTTACCATCCATTTATGTCGGAGGACTAAACCTTTCCTTAAACAATTCTTTAAACAACTCTCAAACAGATGTTTCCTCCGGTGACGTCTTATAAAACTCCTGTCTCCACCAGGATGCAAATTCAATACTCAGAAACCAGGTAGTCATCTCGACCTACTTTGCAAAAGAAAGATTCCCTTGACTTTGCATAATCCGAAACGTCTTTTCCAAATGATTAAGCCATCGACTTGCTCCCTCAGGTCTTTCATTTCCATAAAGTGATTCAGCATCAACTTATAACCAGTCCTAAGAGAAAAATCCTTTGGGTAATAGACTGAATCACATTGGTACTAGCTTCCCATAACTGAGCTAAATCGGGAAAACTAGACTCAACTGAACGACATGGCTCTCTACAAGGTGGTATAGTTCTGACAGAAGACACTAGGAAATTCTCAAGATACACAGGACTGCAACCTAGGCTCTGATACCAACTGACACACCCCATCCCGGAAGAGGGCGTGTTGGCCGTCACGTGAGAGTGACGTAACCATTTACACAGTTTGGAAGCTTAAAAATACAATTGTGAATTCTGTCAGAATACCGTTGGATTCCTCGTGGCCACCAAGACTCTGCTATCTCGAACCTGGAGGGGCGCAAAACAAAATTGAGTGGGTCAGTAAAACAAGGTTTTTTTTTCTCGAAAATCATCTTAATATCAAAGCTCTAACCCCTCGCTGTAAAACCTGTATACTTTCCCAGAAAATAGCATATATAAATATATATAGCTTCAAAAATATCAAAACACCATTCTTTATCACTTTTCAGAAAATATGCCATGCCATGCGCCAAAAACATAATATGGAAGCATCAATATAAATCAGGTGAAATAATAAATCAACCGGAGACCCTGCAGTGGTCCTGTACGGCTGATTTTAGAGCTCAATATCCAATCCAGCTGGAGTCACCAACTGTGACCTGTACGACACTACACTGCACATAAGTCGGAACTACCTGTAGTAGTCTGTACGACTAGGATGGTGTAATAATACGCTCTAGTGCTTCTCTCATCAATCATCTGTGCACATAATCTAGGGTCACCTACTAGTCAGAACCACCTCTAATGGTCTGTACGACTAGCATGTCGGAACCACCTCTAGTGGTCTGTACGACATGCACCTACTTGGATCCAAGGTGAGCGTGTGGTGCGAGGTGAAAACATAAGCACTAACACCAGGGGTGCAGGTTATGAGCTATCAACATAAATCACATCAAACAATTCAATGAACCAAATATAACTCACCTGATACTCACCTGTGCGTCCGCAGCACCAATTCACATATATGCATCATATATCAATTCACATATCTCATATAAATTCTATGCATGGCATTTCAAATCACATGATTCATATAAATCTATGCATGGCATTTTTAAACATACTTTCATTTAAATTCGATTTCTGGGAAAATCAATAAGTATATAGGTATATAATGAAAACAACTGCCCACTCGCCTGGAGTTCGCCCTACAACTCCCTAGCACAACACATCAAGGCGTCATGACGATCGGCGCCTAGAACAATCATCAAATCATGCCTCAGAAATCATATCGATAGAATATAAAACTTATATAAAACACGTCACTATGTAGTTCGATCCGGAAGATCTGCAACTCAGATTTCCAATCTGTAACTTCCAGAGGTTCACAATAAATCTCTAGAACAACAACCTAAAATTTCATTACCATCCAACGGTCGGATCATCAATTCATATTTTGGCCTAACCCCGCATCGTAACGAATTTAGGTTCGAATGATCATCATACGTCATTCATTCACCAAAACTGAATTCAGAACATGAATTATGGCCTAAAAATAGCATTGGCGGCTCACTGGCCACGCGCCGCCGTGGGTGGCCGTCGGCCGCCCCGGCTCGCCGGAAAATTCAACTTTCTCCAAAAATTACCAACATTTGCAGAATTAAAGATCTCAAAGAGTAGAGTAAACTTTATACCTGTGGCCAAGGCCACTTTGGCCTGGAAAGGCCCCAATTTCATCAAACTCGTGAAGAACCCTAGAAATGGGTGTTTTCAATTCGACCTCCAAAACCACTCTGATGCTCCAACCAATGCTTGGGCTTTGTTCCAGGTCCTAAGGGAATGCTAATGGTGTTAGTAATTGAGAGAAAACATTTCAAGATTTGAAGAATTTGTACACTAAGCCACCTCACACACCGTACGGTTTCATCCAATTTCAAGGCCAAATTCTTTTATTTTTGGGGTGTAATAGGAAGAGGGAAGATCATAGAGGGTTTTCCAAGTGATGGTTTGAAGCAACTCACCGGAAAAATGAAGAAATTTTGACGGACACGGGTGGAAAACCCATCGGGTCGTGCGGGTCACGGGTTGAAAACCCATTTCTGTTCTTCTTCCTCCGCTTCTCGCACTCTCTCTTTTCCTCCTTTCCCCTTCCCTAATTGGCCAGAAGCTTCTCTCTCTTCTCCCGGAGCTGTCTTCTTCTTCCTTCTGGTTAGGCAGTTTTGCCCAATCCTCTTTCTTCTTTTCTCCACCAGTCACACACACACAAAACCTTCCTTCATCTTTTTATTTTCTTTCCCTTACATCTGAGCCAACCATTTCAGATTTCCTTTAATCTGGGCCATCCAAATGGCACACCAAACTTTTATAATAAAATTCATAAAATGCCCAAACTTCAAACTTTAAAATCTTTTTTGTTATAACTCTAAATCACGAACTGTCTGCGCCCACGCTTCCGTAGCAACGGGTACTACGAGGATATGTCAAGAAAACAAATCTTAGATGGCACACCACAACGATTAACCTCGAACAATGTGCGTGCCTCAAAGGGCATTTTTGTAAAATCCTTTATTAAAACTTTAACAACTCTTAAAATCAGGGACGGGCTGTCACAAAAAACATCTTGTAGAATAAAGTCTGAAAATCTCTAAGCTTTTGCCAAATTCCTCTCTCCAATATCGCGTAAAAGAAGAAGAACTAGGGCTGATCAAAATGCTTATTTATACTACATAGAAAATCCAATCCTTCCTAGAAAAAGAACTTAGAATAAAACTAGGAAACCAAATAAATTAAAATAAACTAGGTAACATAATCCTAAATTGACTAGGATAATCAGCCCAAAATCTGCACAGCCACGTTTTAGACGCATATTTGCTCCAAAACTGGCCCAAAGTAGCTGGATTTAAAGTTTGGAATGTTTTAAACATTTCTCTAGAAAGCCATGAACCCATCAGAGGTCATTTTGGGCTCCAAAAATCGCAATTAAGCCCAAAAACGTCACTTTCCAACAACGCGCACTGCTCCTTTATTTAATAGCTAGAAAATAACCGCTTGGTAGAAATTGCTGAAATTTTGACACAAATAAGCTAAGGAAAACATGAACGTCCTCCCATTTGAATTACTCCAAAATTTGTCCGTTTGATCACGTTTCACTCCGGAAGAAGTCGAATGTCCTATGTTGAGAATATAAAGCAAAGTATCAAAATTATACCAAAATAATCACCAAAATATACTAAGAATAAGGTAAAATATATAATATGAAATCGACTCATCAAAATACTCCCAAACTTTGCTTTTTGCTTGTCTTCAAGCAAAACAAAACTAGAAAGTAAAAGAAAAACTAACAAACTAAAACACAAAAAGTTTCACCTTCAAGTTGCAATCCATAGAAAACATTAAGAATCAGAACATCTTTTCAAAAGTTCTGACCAATCCCACTACAAAGTCTAAGCCATTTAGAATCAATTAGAAAAGAATTCATGAACTTCCTTTGGTGTAAAGTGAACCAACATGGTTAAAGAGACTCGACTAAAACCCTTACCACTTGTCTTTGTATTTCACACATACTAACTTCAAATATAACTATTTTCTTCTTCTTTCTTCTTTTCAATTTTTCTCACATTTGAGTTTTCCTGGAAATAACCTTAGCCTCGAATTAAATAATAACATTTTCTGCCCTGGCAAAAACTCTTTCCTGAGAATTTGACTGTTATGAAATGCTTTTGTTTTGTCTTTGTATAAGCATGCATTTTCATAAGCCTCATTACGAATTTCCTCAAGCTCATTGAGTTGCAGCTTATGCTTTTCTTCTGCTGAATCGTAAGCAAAATTTAACTCCTTAATGGCCCAAAACGCTTTATGCTCTAGCTTTATAGGTAAATGACAAGCTTTGCTATACACGAGCCGAAATGGGGACATCCCAATCGGAGTTTTAAATGTTGTTCTGTATGCCCAAAGTGCATCGCTTAATTTCAAACTCCAGTCTTTGCGAGTGGAGTTGATTGTTTTCTCTAAAATGCATTTGATTTCTCTATTTGAAACTTCAACTTGGCCTAATGTTTGTGGATGATATGCGGTTGCAACACAATGGGTAATCCCATATTTTGCAAGTAATGTAGAAAATTGTTTGTTCAAAAAATGTGTACCCCCATCACTAAGTATAACTTGCGGGATACCAAACCGTGGAAAAATGACCCCTTGGATGAATTTTAGGACCACTGATCCTTGATTGGTTTGTGCTGCAATAGCCTCGACCCACTTAGAAACATACTCAACAGCCACTAAAATATATTGATTTCCATGTGATGATGGGAATGGCCCCATAAAATCAATGCCCCAAACGTCGAATAATTCAACAACCAAAATACCATGTTGTGGCATCTCATTCTGTTTGGACTGATTTCCCACTCTTTGACAACGATCACAAGATTTACACCAAATATTAGCATCCTTAAAAAAGAAGGCCAAAACAACACACTTTGCAAAATTTTAGTTGTTGTCTTTTAGGTCCAAAATGTCCACCACATGCATAATGATGTGCAAACTTTAAAACGCTATCATGTTCCTCTTTTGGAAAACATCTGCGAATAACCTGATCTGGGCAATACTTGTACAGATAAGGCTCATCCCAAAAATAAAACTTTACATTTGCCAAAATTTTCTTTGTGCTGATAACTAAAATATGGATGAATAACTCTCTTGGCCAAATAATTAACCAAATCGGCAAACCATGGTGTACTGTGCAGGACGGCCAGCAACTGTTCATCATGAAAACTTTCATTTAGACTCAATGTGTCCTCTTCTGCAGTAGCAGGATTAATTAACCTTGATAAATGATCAGCCACCACGTTTTCACAACCCTTTTTGTCCCGAATTTCCAAATTAAACTCTTGTAGTAAGAGAATCCAACGACTAAGCCGAGGTTTAGCTTCCTTCTTAGATAATAAATACTTTTATGTAGCATAATCTGTGTAGACAATTACCTTAGCCCCAATTAAATAAGAATGAAATTTTTTCAATGCAAAAACAATTGCCAACAATTCTTTCTCAGTGGTTGCATAGTTCAGCTGTGCATCATTGAGAATTCTACTGGCAAAATAAATGACCTGGGGAAGCTTGTCTTTTTGCTATCCAAGAACTGCCCCAACTGCATAATCTGATGCATCACACATTAATTCTAAATGGTAAGCTCCAGTTCTGGGCTGGAATAATAGGGGCCGAAGTGAGGAGTATCTTCAACGTGTTAAATGCCTCCAAACAATCCTTATCAAAGTTAAAAGTTGCATCCTTAGCCAATAAATTACACAAAGGTTGGCTAATCTTGGAGAAATCCTTGATGAATCGTCGGTAAAAGCTTGCATGCCCATGAAATGATCTCACACTCTTTACTTTAGTGGGAGGTGGAAATTTGACAATATCATCAATCTTGGTTTTATCAACCTCAATTCCCTTGCTTAAAACCAAGTGACCTAGAACAATACCTTGCTTAACCATGAAGTGACAATTCTCCCACTTCAAAATCAAATTTGTCTCTTAACATAGTTGAAGTACCAAAGGTATTGATCAAACAAATCCCCAAATACTGAAAAATCATCCATAAATACTTCCACAATCTGCTCAACCAAACAAGAGAAAATACTCATCATACAACGTTAAAAAGTGGTTGGTGCATTACATAACCCAAATGGCATCCGTCGATAAGCAAATGTTCCAAAAGGACAAGTAAAAGTTGTCTTCTCTTGATCTTCAGGTGCAATTGGAATCTGATTATACTCTGAATAACCATATAAGAAACAGTAGAAAGCTCGACCAGCAATCTTTCCAACATTTGATCAGTAAAAAGTAAAGGAAAATGATCTATTCTTATACCTGAATTGGGCTTCCCATAATCAACACACATACGCTAGCCAGTAGTTAAATGCGTTCGAACCAGCTCGTTGTTATCATTCTTTACCACTGTAATTCCAGTACGCTTAGGTACAACCTGTGTAGGATTCACCCATTGGCGATCTGAAATTGGATAAATCATACCAGCATCAAGTAGTTTCATTACTTCGGTTTGAACCACATCTTTCATGATTGGGTTAAGGCACCTTTGAGCATCAACTGTGGATTCCACGCCTTCTTCCATTAGAATTCTGTGCATACAATTGGCTGGGCTAATTCCCTTTATATCTGCAATAGTCCACCCCATTGTATCTTGGTATTTTCTCAACACTGAAGCAATTTTTCCTCTTCAGAATGTGTTAACTTTGCTATTTGGTCAGCCCATAAATGTGTGTATTTCAAGTGTTCGGGCAAAGACTTCAGCTCTAATTTGGGTGGCTGAATTTTAGACAGTTTTAGTGGCTGTTTGGGCTCTCCTAAACTCTCGTAAACATGTCTCCATTTAGGTAAAAATGTAGGCACATTGTCTAAAGCTTGAATAACTTCCATGACCTCTTCATCATCTATTTCTGCATCAAAATCCCTATATAAAATCTGCTGCAGTGGATCCTCTATTGAATAAGCCACAAAATTTGCATGAACAAACCCATCTAAAACATCAATATGTATACAGTTAAGCTGTTTTACTGGCTTTCTGGTTGCTTCAAACAAACTGAAAACTAGTGATTGATCTTGAACCCTTAGTGTCAAAGTACCAGCTTCCACATCAATAAATGAAAATTAATTTTTTTAGACAACAATAATTAACAAAAAATTATGATTAGCACAAATCACTAGCGGAGCCAATGCGGGGCATTGGGCTCCCTTGACCCCAATAGATTTGTAACTTATCCCGTTAAAAAAAAATTTGACCCCTTTAATAGCACTGCAACAGCAGCTTTGCACAGCACCAACAATAGAAAGTCACAATAGCAATCTTGGTTGTGTGGGCCACATTGCCAACAAATATTGACCCAAGTTGGGTCACCCAACATGAAACATGTGAGCCCACATGTAACCTCTTCGGCTAAACAGCAAAAATATATAAGAAAATAAAGTTTCTTTTTTTTGTGGCAAGCATGATATTGATATTCCTGATATGAATGATATCTTTGTAGCTTGAGGGAGGTCACGACATAGAGTTGAAAAATTGATAAACCTTCATCACTACCGTGTTGATCTCTTTATTGATGTTATTGATAAGCAACTTCAAGAGTTAAATAGTCGTTTTAATGAGACAAGTACACAGTTGCTTCTTTGTGTTGCATGCTTAAGCCCAGATGACTCATTCTCAACTTTTGACATTGAAAAGCTAGTTCGACTTGCTCAATTTTATCCAAAAGATTTTTCTGATATGGAGCTCACACTTCTTGAAGATAAACTAAAGAATTATATTTTTGATATGCGTTTGCATAATGAATTTTCTACGTTGAAAGGAATTAATAGCCTTGCACAAAAGTTGATGGAGACAAAGAGGGATATACAGTATCCCTTGGTGTACTTGCTAGTGAAATTAGCATTGATTTTACCTGTTGCGACTGCTTTAGTTAAAAGAGCTTTTTCGGTGATGAAAATTATGAAGAATCCACAACGTAATAGGATGGGTGATCAATGGTTGAATGATAGTTTGGTTATGTACATTGAGAAAGAGTTATATGATTCTATTAATAATGATGTTGTAATATGACATTTCCAAAATATGAGAACACGTCGTGGACAATTATAAATGAAAGTATGATCGATTTTTTAAAGCTATTTTTTGACCCTATTGTCTTAAATTCCTGGCTCCGCCACTGGCACAAATTGTTTAAAAACAATCCCCGGTAGCAGCGCCAATTTCTTGATAGAATTTTTAGTACATGCGCAAAGAGGGTTAAAATCATACAAAATACTTGCAAGAGAACTAAGTAATTGTAGTAAAAATGCTCATGCAAAGTCGTTCCCACATGGATTATTTAAAACAATTTATGTAAAACCAAAATCTTAGTGAATTATTTGAAAACAAAGATTTGAAAGGGTTAATTTTGAATTTAAATATAATAAAAACGAATTTAAGAAAAGTAATTTAGGAAAAACAACTAGTAACCAATTAAGAATAAATCAGATAAAAAGAAAAGGTTTTGAGAAATAAATTTGGAAAAGCACTAGGGTTCCGATGTCCCCTTAACAATCCTATGTAGATTTATTAATTACTTATGAATTATCCATGCAACTTTGAAGGTTAGGTTTTCCTAGTGTATATTCTACTTGTGGCATTCAAGATAGAACGTATATCAAACATGCATGACTCATTATGTTTTGTGAAAACCCCTTAAAAAACCATGCAACCCTTAAGACGTGGCAGTCGTCCTAAGTGAACAATTATTAACCACAAGAAGCATTCCTCAATTTCAGGGTGACATTCCAATAGAAATTGCATCCGATTACTTATCCAAACATCCTAATGGTAGTTAAGCATTAAGACACAAAGACAGTTTAAACACAGTGATTGATAATTCAAAGTATGCTTGTATAATATCATAAGCAATTAGATAAAGACTACATATTCATGCTAAGGCTCATGGCCTCGTCCTAGCCAAAAAAAGTTAGTTATGCATATTCATAATTAAAATCAAAAAAAGTTTTATTAAAATAGAAAAAGAGTGAAACACCTTGTAGAATAAAGTCTGAAAATCTCTAAGCTTTTGCGAAATTCCTCTCTCCAATATCGCGTAAAAGAAAAAGAACTAGGGCTGATCAAAAGGCTTATTTATACTACATAGAAAATCCAATCCTTCCTAGAAAAGAACTTAGAATAAAACTCGAAAACCAAATAAATTAGGTAACATAATCCTAAATTGACTAGGATAATTAGCTCAAAATTTGCACAGCCACGTTTTAGATGCATATCTGCTCCAAAACCGGCCCAAAATAACTGGATCTAAAGGTTGGAATATTCTAAACACTTCTCTAAAAGGCCACAAACCCATCAGAGGTCATCTTGGGCTCCAAAAATCACAATTAAGCGCAAAATGTCACTTTCCAACAACGCCCACTTCTCCTTTATTTAATCTCTAGAAAATAACCGATTGGTAGAAATTGCTGAAATTTTGACACAAACAAGCTAAGGAAGATACAAACGTCCTCCAATTTCAATTACTCCAAAATTCATTTGTTTGTTCATGTTTTGCTCCGGAAGAACTTGAATGTCCTATGATGAGATTATGAAGCAAAGTTGTTTAGGCCCAAAATATCAGTTTGGGCCGAATTCGAATTATTCTCGGCCTAGAAAGTTCTAACCTTGTGGGTTATTTAGCCCATGGGCCGAGGTCGGCCGGGGCTGGTTAGGAAGAGGTTTGTTCTGAAGCTGTATATTTCAGCGGCCGAAGAGTCTATTGGCTGCCTCCTCGCTCAAGACAACGAGGCCAGCCACGAACAGGCTATCTTTTATCTCAGTCGGGGTCTGAATGCACCTGAGATCAATTATTCGCCTGTCGAGAAGCTTTGCTTGGCTTTGTTCTTCGCCACTACAAAACTCCGCCATTACATGCTTCCGTCAGTCACGCAAGTCATCGCCCAAACCGATATTATCCGTTACATGCTAACACGGCCCATAGTAAAAGGCCGAATCGGGAAATGGACAATGGCATTGTCCGAGTTCAGTTTGCAGTACGTACCTCAGAAAGCCGTTAAAGGTCAAGTTTTAGCCAATTTTTTGGCCCAACATCCCTCCCCATATGATGTCAGTAGCAATGACGTCGAAATCGGCATGGTTGAAGCACGCGATAACTACTGGACAATGTACTTTGATGGGTCTAGTACCTCAGACTCGGCTGGTGTTGGCATCGTCATTCAATCGCCTAGCCACTGCCGCTGGTCTTTTTCTCTTCGGCTCGATTTCGATTGTACGAATAATCAGGCCGAATATGAAGCTCTTATCATCGGCCTTCATGTCCTCCATGACTTACGAGCGACTCGTGTCCTCGTCCTCGGTGATTCCGAACTTGTGATTAACCAACTTAATGGATCTTTTCGATGCATGAGTTGTACTCTGGCACCCTATCACATGATTGCCAGCTATTTGGCCGAGTCCTTCGACGGCATCACATTTGAGCACATTTCCCGGGTTCATAATACCGACGCAGACGAGCTAGCCCAAATCGCTTCCGGAGCACAACTCCTGGGGGGCAAGCTAGGCCAGGAAATACCTGTGTTACGACAACTATACCCGGCCTTGGTTAATCAGCAGGTCATCCGACGCGATAACGTGATACGCACAAGAGTCATGTCATTACCTTCGTTGTTGGATCGACAAGACCCCATAGATGTTTGTGCAGTCGAGGCAATGCCAGATGATTGGAGGAAGCCTATCATGCAGTACCTCGATAATCCTAATAGTAAACACGATCGCAAGACAAGGGTTCACGCCACGAATTATGTCATGTATCAAAATGAATTATACCGAAAAGGCGAGGATGAACTACTATTGTTATGTCTCGGCCCCCAAGAAGTTATTCGAGCGATCGCGGAAGTTCATGAAGGAATTTGCGGATCTCACCAGTCGGGCCGAAAAATGGATTGGTTGCTTCGACGGCATGGTTATTTTTGGCCAAGCATATTAAAAGATTGCATTGAGTTCGCACGAGGATGTGTGCAATGCCAAATTCATGGTCCCATACAAAGAGTCCCGGCCGAATCATTGCACTCGGTCACTAAACCATGGCCATTTAGAGGATGGGCTATGGACGTAATTGGCAAAATCACGCCGTCCTCCGAGGCTGCCAAGCATGCATGGATACTCGTGGCAACCGATTACTTTACCAAGTGGGTCGAGGCAAAATCGTATGCCGAATTAACGACTAAAGAGGTTTGCGATTTTGTGGAGGAACACATCGTGACCAGATTCGGGATACCGAAAACGATCATAACTGATAATGGTACAATCTTTACAGCCGAGAGGTTTAAAGAATATGCGGCGAACCTAAAAATTCGGCTTGAACAGTCCACGCCGTTATATCCACAGGCAAACGGACAGGCCGAAGCAAGTAATAAGGTGATGATCGGTATCCTCGAGAAAATAATAGGGGAACGACCTGGCATGTGGCATTTGAAGTTGAATGAGGCTTTATGGGCTTATCGAACATCGCTCCGGTCCGCGACTGGGACAACTCCGTATGCACTCACCTACGGTCACGACGCAATGCTACCAGTCGAATTAAGCATAAATTCGTTGCGAATAATTGAGCAAAGTAATTTGTTTAGCGACGAATATAGTCAGTCGATGAGGCAAGAGTTGGAGGATTTGGAAGAAGCGCGGCGTGATGCATACAATTTATTGGTAGCACAGAAAAAGATTACCGAACTAGCCTATAACCAACGGGTTAGACAGAAAACATTCGGTGAAGGAGATTTGGTTTGGCAAACTGTGTTGCCTATGGGAATTAAAGATCCTAGATTCGGCAAATGGTCGCCGACTTGGGAAGGACCGTTCATCGTTTACAAAGTGCTCGGCAAGGGGGCATACCATCTTAAAGATCGAGCCGGCACAGTTCACAAGTTACCAATCAATGGGAAATTTTTGAAGAAATACTATCCGACTACTTGGGAGATGCAAGAATGAAAGTTCTTATTAAAAAATTTTAAAAGTACCAAGTACAGCTTGAGCTGGCCGGTTAGTACATATAGTAAGTCTAGGGTGACGGGGGAAGCAGAGTTTCAAGCACGGCCTTCAACTCTAGCCACCTCACTTCGCCCATAGTGACCTCGGCGTGGCGGATCCTCTTGTCCATGTTGAGCTGTTCGACCCGCTTCACGCTAGCCGCATAGTCGGTCAGGCAGGATTTGCCGCCCAACTCAAAATCCTCCGCAAGTTCGGAAGCCACAATCGATCTCCGTTTTTGAAGCTCAATGATCTGACGGTCTAGGTCGGCCAGTGAGTCTTTCTTTGCTTTCATGGCCTCAATTTTTGGGCGGAGAACTTCGAGAGCGCCCGACGCGGCCTTCAGATCGTCTTCGGCCCGAAGAGCTTTCTCGAAAATGCCGAAGAATCCTCGAGTCTGCTCTAAGGTCGAAGATGCCCGAGTGATAGCTTCGGGGCTCAACTAACCATCAACCGCGAGGTCGTTGAGGCATTCGCCAACAGAGTCGAGGACCCTGCGTTCGAGCGCCTGGGAAGCCGAAAGCGACAGAAGCTCTTGCAGCTTGACAAGAGATGACAAGTTGGCCGATGACCCAGTCGTGGTCGTCGAAGGGCTGGCAGTTCCCGATGCTGCTGAGAGGAGAGCGTCGAGTTCGACTTCTCACGAGGGCTACACGAAACAGAAAGGTCAGAACATATCGAATCATCAGACAATCAATTAGGAAGGAAATTTTAGACCTGACGAGAAGAGACTTCGGCCATGTCGGTTGGATCGTTGCTCGAACCCAGAGAGCTTAATGGCCGAGCCCAGTGTTTTAAACCGCTTCTCAATTCACGCGGCCGATGGAGTTTATCTACATTTGATGGCCACTGAGGTGGCCAGGAGATGTAGACAACGCCCTTCGGCGCATAAAATTTTTCGGTGAAAGGAGAACGCGGGCACCTGACATTTAGTATTTTCTGGTTTAGCGTTCCAAGCCAGAAGGTTGATTAAAAGAATAGTAAGGAGGATGCTTACATAGGCGGAGGTGGCTCCCTGAGGAGGAATGCCAAGGACTTGGTCCTGGGGGTGCATCGGAGTTTCCGCCGTTGTTTCAGGTTCGGCGGCGACGTCTTTCCCATGTGCAACTGAGGGAGGATCGACCTGCCCGGCCGCTTCAGCTGCTGTAGGAGGCTCGACCCGGACTGCTGCCTCGGCCGTCAGAGGAGGACTGTTGGGATAGTTGTCGCTCTCGTCGTCCTGAAACCAAGGTGGTTAGAATTGCTCAAAGTTGGTCAAATAGAAAGAGTTAATACTGCATTAATATACCTCCATGATGACTGCCGACTGTCTCGGAGCTTTAGAGGGAGTTCCTCTCGTCGCTACAGCAACCCCTTCCAAGACAAGGGTCGCGGCCGGTTCAGATGTGGCCGTCCTCTCGACTAGCGGAGAAGCAGCCGGTTCGGCCGGGGCCGGTGATGCCGTGCTCCCGGCTAGCTGGACGGCTGCTAACTCAGCCGTCACCTGTGGCTCAGATCGAGTCTCGGGTGTCCGACCAGTTTGCTCCCGCCGCACGACTGTCTCGGTGCCGGTGGAGGGAGAGACATCAGCTGCGGTTGATCCCGTCGTTTGGCTTTCAACGACATGGACCTTCCGCTCCCCTTTCTTTGCCAGTTTCTTGACACGCTTGGGGGGATGAGCGGCCACTGCTGCTGTCTCGGGCTCCTGCCGAGGTCGTTTGTTGGGCTTGGAGAGGATTGATTTTTTCTTGGCCGCGGCAGCAGCCACCACCTCTACTTTCTTCGGCGCTCGGCTACCTGGGAAAAGAAAAGAGCGAGTCAGTAACGTTATGATAATTCCATTCTCAAAAAAAAAAAAAAAAAAAAAAAAAAAAAAAAAAAAGGGTAGAATGACCGTATACCTTGGGCCGCTTCTTTAGGCGGGAGAGCCGTGGTCTTATTCGGTCGGTCGCCGAAAAGCTTGCGTGTGACATCCTCGACCGGAGCGCCAAAGAATTGCTGAGTGCAGGCTTCCCACCAGTCGCCGAAGGTATCAGTGCAGAGGGACTCAGGGACGACTGGTCGAAGGCGAAGCTTCTGGCACCCTTGTTGAAATTCCCTCCTTGCATCTTTGCACTCCTTCTCCGAGGAGCCAGAGAGGCGTCCTCGACTCAAAAGAGTGCGTGAGGACAGAAGGGGAACAGGGCAGCCTTGAAGGTAGCCGAGTTGCCGGGCGGTGAAGTTGGGGTGGTAGACCTCCCAGCCGGCTCGGCGGGCATCGCAGCCAAGGGGGAGGTCCCGGCCAAGCACAAAGGACCCCCAGGACTGACGGAGGTCGGCGTCTTCCTCCGTGCTCCACGCCGACGAAGGGCATCTCTGACGACGACAGATCAGGAATTCGTCGTCGGAGAAGGCATCAAGGGCGAAGAGGTATTTGAATACTTCCTCGGCCTTGTGCGGAGGTGCTGGTCGAGAGGCCAGCTGGGGACCGAGCGCCTCGGTGGGTAGGAAGTCGGCGGTTTCTGGCCGAAGGAGGACAAAATAAACCTGCAGCCAGAGCTGGAAGACCCAGAGAGGGCCGCTCTGGTGCGGGTCGACCTTGTGAAGAGTCGTCTCGGCCAGACAGCGGAAGGCGTGAGCAAGGATTGTCGGGCTAAGGGCCAAAGTGTGGCCACTAGCCAAAGCCTCGGCCACTGGCATATTTTCGACAAGACACTTGTTCGACTTGGTACAACAAATATATTTGTTGTACCAGTAGAAGAGGAAAGCCTCGTGTTCTCCTTCTCGCAGTTCCTCGTCCCCTCGGCCGGCGAAGTGGAGGTAGAGGGTGTTGTAGTTGAAGAAGTTCTTGTGGAGTTTCTGAACCTCTTCTTTCGAAGGTGTTTGGCCTTCGCCGCTCAGAATCTCGAGGGCTCGCTTGTCGAAAAGCGCCTTCAGGTCGAGATTCGATGGATACTCGGAGAGGGCGGCATCGATAGGAATGCCAGACGGGGAGGTCCCCAGAAGGGCCGTAACGTCGAGGATGGTGGGACTGACAGGGCCGAGCGGGAGGACCAGAGTGTTGGTAGCCGAGCACCAGAGGCTTGTGGCGGCTATGAGGAGCTCTTTATCCATGACCAGCTCCAGTGATGAGAGGCAAATGGCGTCATAGATTCCGAGCGTCTTCCACTGCTCGCCGAAAACCTTTTTCATCCGCACAACCCAGGCCGCCCAGGATGTAGTGGTCGAGGGCCAGGAGCCTTGAGGTTTGGCCAAGATCCATCTTGACCATTCGAAGCCTTGCAGCAGGAATTTCAGGCTCTCGGCTTTAAAAATTTCGGTAATTGAGGACGGCATGGCCGCTTTGAAAAGAGGACCGAGGATCTGGTGGGGGGTGTTCATGTCACACTCAAAGCGAATGGTTTTGATGGCGCAGTGGTCGACAATGTTCTCGCACTTCTTGCATTCTTTGGAGAGTTGGGAGGTGAAGGAAGCCATTGCTAGTAATCGAAAGGTGTCTGGAAAAAGGGATTTCTGGTTTGGAAATTAGGAGCAAGGATCTGGGAGAAAAAAGGGTTTTTCTTGTGTTTTGGGAGCAAGGGCAAGAGATTTCGGAAAATTGGAGAGTGTAAAGGTGCAAATAACGGAGTTCTGGTATTTATAGGGTCTTTGGGAAGAAGATCAACCGTTCCAGAATTTGGATTAAAAGGGAAAATCAGTCGAAAAGTCGCCAATCATTATGAATATCCGGGGAATCCAGATAAAGAGGCCGAGTTTCTCGATGCACGTTTACGTGTGGCGGCGAGTTTTATGGGAAAGGGCATTTTGATACCCACACGATCGTCAGGCTATTTGAGTCTGCGGATCGAGGTACAATGATTACTTTCAGTAAGAAATTCGACGGTCTAGTAAACTGCACGCTTCAGGCGTCATTATTGAGGGCAGTTATGGCAGAAGATGCCACGTAGTAAGACGGTTGGCAGAAGAGAGATCGTGCAATCGTGCTTCATAAATGTTCCGTGGAAATCGAGGATTGAAATTATGAAAAGATTCGCTTCTTCGAGGTCAGGGCTCGGCCGGTAGATATTTCGGCCGAAGACCTCAGAAGCGAGGGGGCAATGTTTAGGCCCAAAATATCAGTTTGGGCCGAATTAGAATTATTCTCGGCCTGGAAAGTTCTAAGCTTGTGGGTTATTTAGCCCATGGGCCGAGGTCGGCCGGGGCTGGTTAGGAAGAGGTTTGTTTGGATAGAGACGAAGCAGGCAGAGTCCTACGGATAGCATGAATCCTGATGCATTAAGGGGTCTCGGCGAGGATGAGGTATGAAGGTGCGTGCGACATGATAAAGGCTAGGTTCAAAGTCCTGATTGAAGAATGATTAGTCGAGGTAATTTTGGATTAGGATAAGGAGTCCTAATCCGAGTGTGACTTGGACTTGATTACAGAGATGCTCCTATAAATACAGAGGCAGTCGCACCATTCAGGCTCTCTCTAACTCAACACATAAATCTGCCCTGCGCAAACCCTCGCTCTACGCGAAACCTCTCAACAACCTTGAGATTTTTATTTTCCTTTTCGCCAACACATCTTCAGTTTGGATAAACAGCACTGTGAAGGCAACCGGTGGTATCTTCAGTTTGGATAAACAGCACTATCGCCGTAGAATCAGCCGACCGCGGAGCACCTTCAGTTTGGATAAACAGCACTGCGAAGAGGCCTACTGGTTACCTATCCAAGTCTCGGTCGAGAAGGATTTTCGAATCCTTATTGGCAGAGGTCATCTCATTAGCCTTCTCGGCGAAGTGAGGTGTTACCAGGTTACTACATTAGGCATTGACAGCCGAATTTGATATTGAACTTCACAAATTAGCAGCCTTGTCTTCAGGCTGTAGAACCCGAAGGCCGAGAATTGTTCCTTCCTCGATCGCAATCGCAAGACGCAGAAGTCAGCAGCGCGACCAACGCAACATCAACAAATTTTACTCCTCGGCCGAGCTCGGCCGACGAGTTGGCACGCCCCGCACACAACCGAATGACGTAGTTAGCTTATTAGTTACTCGGCCTGCGCGCCATGTAGGATTGGTAGTTTTTAGGGTCAACAAAAGTATTAAAATTCTACCAAAATAATTACTAAAATATACTAAGAATAAGGTAAAATATATAATATGAAATCGACACATCACCATTTGAATCGACTTAATCGGATAATCAAGGTGGTGAGCCATAAGCTTAATGATTTGAGGTATTAGTTTCGTAAAAGCAGCATTGCATGTGGATAGTAAGTGGATATGTGACCAACATGTCGATGTATTAACCAACACCATAAAGTATCTGAAGGTCCACATGTTGGTTGGATATGTCCACAAATATCCCCTTGAATCCTCTTAAGAAACTTAGAAAGGTTGTGAATGATCTTTGTAGCAAAGGGTTGAGTAATCAACTTCCCCAGCGAGCATGCTTTGCAAGATAGATGTCTAGGATAAGAGTTCAAACTTCGAGTTAGAGGATGCCCGTGTGATATGTTGAGGATACGTCGCATCATATCTCGTCCTAGATATCCTAAGCAGTCATGCCAAAGCAACGAAGTGCTCTGGAACTCGGACACAAGGCCGGCCACGTGATGGGTCTCAATGGCTCTAATGGTTGTTATGTACAATCCACTCATGAGACGTTCCAGCTTCTCGTGAATATGCTTCTAGCTATATTCATAAGAAGTGATACAAAGAAATTCAGAACCATTCTCTCTAGTGGTTTCAATATGATTTTATTATCCAAATATCTCTAAAGCTCAACAACGTTCTTTCGGAATGAGGAGAATAGAGGGCCTCTTGGGGGGAGGGGGTTTTTGGCCACTAGGGGGAATCTCTCCCAAACATGTCTCAAAAAATAAACTTATTCTTCCATAAGAACGGATGCCTCCTAAAAATCTGAAATCTCCATGGTGGTGGTGGGAATTTTCCAAATGTGCAAAGTTAGTCTCCCGATGGGAATCATACTTGGCAATGACCTCAAGATTAGCTCGGCATACGTGTGACCAATGTTCCCTTGATCCACAACAATAGCACATGTCCAATTCAGTGGAATCCAATTGAACGGTATATTTTCCTTTATTCTTGAAGTTAAGGGCCTTAGGGGCCAGGGCATTGCTCTTATGGGTCGAATTTCCTCCATTGGCAAGGCCTTTGCTCTGTTGACCTTGAGCTCGTGGTTGGGATTGCTTCCCATTTCCACGACCACAATGGTTCTTCTGTCGTTTGTGGCTGCTAGAATCAGGGCCAGTCCTAAGGGTAGCCCAAGTAGGCGCCCGCCTAGGGGCCCTCATTTCGGAGGGGCCCCCAAAAAAAATTTATATCCTGTAATTAACATATAAATACAGAAAAAGGAAGAAATATCATAATTCATTTGTTAGTGTAGTGGAAATGTTTGGCTTCATTTGTCTTTGGGGTGTTAAGTTCGAAACATGGAGTTGCCCTTTAGTTACTAGAGTTTTCTTGTTTTTTAAATTTACTACCAATCCATCTGTCCAAATGCATATAAAGTTATACAACTCAAGTCCCCTTGCAACTTTTTTTTCTTTCAACTTCTCATTCTCTCCATTTCTATTGAATGTTTAAACCAACTATCACATGGTCTTGAAGATTGTACTTTAAGGTAATCAAAACTTTGAATTTATATTTTGCTTTTCAATAATTTTTTATTCAATGGATTATTTTAATATTCGATTCGTTAGTGTGATGTTAATTTTAGAAAAAAAAACACGAGAAACAATTGGCGTTGTTGAATTTATTATACTCTTCAATCAAGTTTTCTTGTTTTTTATTCTCTTGATCATCAAGTTTTATTGTTCTTCACTCTCAATCTTAGACTCTTGACTGCAAACATTTAGTACATTTGCGTCTAAAAATGTGAGCAGTGTAATGTTTAAGTAATATTTGTATATTTATCTTCTTTGATATTTAATTTTTAATGATATTTGATGTGGAAATAGAATTTTTTATATATTTAGCGAATTCTTTTTTATACAAATCAATGTACACAGAACCGGAAATCAGAGAACTTTAGGACCCCACTTCGAAGGCTCGCCTAGGGCCCCCAAATTCTCAGGGCTGGCCCTGGCTAGAATTAGTCGCATGCGCTTCATGCGTAGCGTTCGATGTTGGGCTCATTGGCAAGGCCTTTGCTCTGTTGGATTTGCTCACTCCCAAAAGTGGTGGGGATGCTCACCCCCTCATTAATTGCAGTTAAATTAGTTTGATGTAGTTGATTTAAGACACGAATTTCGAAATTTAAACTAATCTAACGACAATCAACGAGAATATAAGCATAACCCTCACTTTAGAGGTGAGCAAAAATGACACACCCCATCCCGAAGGTAGGGCGTGCTGGCCGTCACGTGAACGTGACGTAAGCCATATGCACTGTGCGGAAGCAGGATTAATTCAAGGATACGAACCAATTAAAACTGAAACACTAGCAATACTAGTGTACAAGAAGTGTGAAATTCAATAATACAGAGCATAAGGTTCGTACCTGGAAACAAATCAATAGAGAACTCCACATCTTTATGTTGGTATCAGAGTGGCGCAGCGGAAGCGTGGTGGGCCCATAACCCACAGGTCCCAGGATCGAAACCTGGCTCTGATACAATTGATTGGTGACTAAGAGCCCACCTCACACACTCACCCTCTTTCTCTACCCATCACTCTCTCTCTCTCTCTCTTCCCTCACGTACGGACCATGCCCAAGGACACCAAAATCTTCACGGATCGAAGCAGAAAATGACTCCATTGTACTCCTGAGGTCTATATGAACCCATCGACACCAGTTTTAGGTAAGAACTCGTACGTTTGCACGTTGAAAACCCGAGGTCCAATTTGGGTACTATTCATCAACTTTTTATTGGCTTTGTTTTAGGACAATCCAAGCTCACATGGAGCTTTGTGAGACCCTCACGAACCTCGGAGTGTATCGTTGGCTCGAGTTGGACGTCGGAAAACCCCAGTTCGAAGGTGGTCGATTTTTGAGATTTTGCTCCGTCGTGATTCGAAGCTTTTTCGAGGTTTTTGAAGGTATAGCCCTCTTCCTCTCTTAATTTTGAGCACATAGGAAGAAAAATGAGTTGAAATGGTGAAGAAATGGTCGAGATATGGCGAGTTGCAGGTTTCCGGCGACCCAAGGTTGAAGACGACATGCTCCGGCGCGTGCCATGCGCGTGGGGGCGCGTTTCACAGTTCCTTGTCAGGCGCGTGGGGGCGCGTGAGCTACAGTAAAATTATTTTAAAAATATCACGACGCTCGTGACGTCGTGTAGGTCTCGTTGGTATATTCATATGCCAAACATGAGCTACGTATGAGAAGTTATTAGTAATTGTCATTTATGTGCGTTAATTAACGTTATTTCAGTTACTTCTCATATAGGCGAGACCTATCCAGAGGACGAGCGTAGCCAAGCTAGGCACGGAGGTTACGACCCGTCTACATACCAGTGAGTGGGCAGTTATTTTCCGTATATACCTATATAAATGAGTTTTGCCCAGAATATCAGTTTAAATGAAAAATGATATAAAATGCGATATGAAATGCCATGCAAAGTATCTATTTGTTTAATTATGCATTATTGATTGTTTATATTAATGTCGGTGCTGAGGACGCACAGGTAAGTGGTAGGTAATCTTATATGCTAGTTATTGTGAACGAATGATGAAATGTGATGTGATGTGATATGATTAGAGCTCATAAACCTGCACACTGATATTAGTGCTCCCGTCCAGAGAGGGGTTTACTCTTTCACGTGTTGTTCACCTCCCGCACCGCATGCTCGCCTTGGATCCAAGTTAGGTGCTCAGTCCTGTCGAATAGGCCACTATAGGTGGGTTCGACTCGTAGGTGACCTGCGATTTATCGCTCAGTCTTCACGTGATTGTAGCACTAGAGCATATTAGTTTATTATCAGTGATATTGTGCAGACCAATAGAGGTGGTATTGATGTGTGTGCAGGGTATATATATGATTTGATTATGATGATTATGAGTTATATGATTTGTTGAGTATGATATGAGCTATATACAACCGAGGGCTGAGATGATATTTGAGTATTCAATCACATTCACAAAGATGCTTTGGCATTCAGTTGATACTTTGGCATGGCATATGCATACTTTCATACATGCGTATTTTCCAGCGGGTTTTGAGAAATATATATATATATATATATATATATATTAGTATATACTTTATTTCTGGGAAATTATACAGGTTTTACGGCGAGGGATTATAACTTTTGAAAGGAAAGGTTTTGAAAAGAATTGTTGCTGACCCACTCAATTTTGTTTTGCGCCCCTCCAGGTTCGAGATAGCAGAGCTTTGGTGGCCACGAGGAATCCAACGGTGTTCTGACAGAATTCACAATTGTATTTTTAAGCTTCCGAACTGTGTAAATGGTTACGTCACTCTCACGTGACGGCCAGCACACCCTCCTTCGGGACGGGGTGTGTCAAAAAATGCACTCTAAAATAAGTAAATAAAAAAGGATGAGCTTCCATGCCTTGACCTGGAGATTGTTGTTGCATATTAGCACGCCAAGTTGCAAATTCCAAATTCTGAACAATACACTATTAACACAAATAAAGTTTTTTATAATATATAATGCTTTCTGGATAATAATAATAATAATAATAATAATAATAATAATAATGCTTTCATTGCAATACTTCTTCAGTGCGCATGAAATTAACTTAGATTTTTATAATATATAATGCTTTCTGGATAAATAATAATAGTAATAATAATAATGCTTTCATTGCAATACTTCTTCAGTACGCATGAAATTAACTTTATCACAGATTAATTTGGTTAACAGCACTTTCTTGCCCACTTCCTAGCTAAATACCCCATACTTGTTCATATTTCTAGGTAAATTATATAAATATCACCGTATTACAGTAAATCTCAAAAACTTAGTTGACTAGCCTGCAATTTTTCCTGATCTCTCCATTTGTCCCTGTTAGAGGACTAATAGCGCTCATCTTCACCATGGCTGCAGCAAAATCTCTTGTAAAAGCCGCAACGTTGTTGCTATAAGTTCTAACCAAGGCATCCTGACTCCCACCATTGAAGAGTTCCTGGTCCGAATGGAGAAGACCACGGCGAGCCACAAGGGCCTTGTAGTATTCATTATCAAAGCGATTCGGAGTTATATCGAAAGGAGCTAGATTCGTATCGCCACCGGAAGCTGGACAAGTACGCTTACGAGTAGTCGCAAAGGCAGGGTCGATGTTGGTCTCGTTGTATATGCGGGCTTTGAAGGATGAACACTGAGACTGGCCTAATGTGTGGCCGCCAGAGAGCACGGTCATGTCTGTGGCGGTTAAACCTTTAGCTGCAAAGTTTGAGATTAGGGTTGCGAGGTTGGCGAATGGGGAGGGGAGCTGGTTGTTGGCGTCAGTTTGGCTTGCGGTTCTGGCGTCTCTTCGGCCTAGGGCTACTGTCCATGAGGTTCCTCCAAGCTGCACACAGAAACAAACGACAAGTTCTCATGTCAATATTATCACGTGATCAATATCTGATAACCCCAGAGATAATTGAATATATTTTTTATGGTATGTGATTACTATGTGGAGTGCATTATATCCATATCCATGCAAAAATGGGTGGTTCAATCATTGACTATCTGAAATTTTTAAAAATGTACGTAGCAGCTGGTTAATTTGTCCCCATGCATGACGAGTTGCAGCAATATCATACTAAAAGCCAGAAAGTTGGGGCCATAGTTGAAAGTTCTACACTCGTTCAAAAAGAGAGAAAAAAAATTAAATAATTTTCAAGAATCATTAACTTTTTTTTATTTACTCTTCTTCTTCAAAAATAAATATATAAATAAATAAAATATATAAGACAACTCTAATTTTAATAAAGTTGGATCGAAGCGCTAACGTAACGGACACACTATTTTTGCTAATTAGCATAACGCACTTGTATAAAAAAAAAAAAAAAATTTGGGTAAAAGCCATAAGTTAAAATTGATTGTATCAGTTGTGGTTAAACTAATATTGTGATTTATATACCATATTAAGCATAAAGTCTTAATTGGTCTATTTGATAATTGATATGTGTAGCTCGAGTATTACTATATATAGTTGTCTATATATATATATATATATATATATATATATATATATATATATATATCTATATATCTATATATCTATATCTATATAGATACACACATATACAATGAAAGTACAAAGCTTAAGTAATACTTCATAAGGGTTTTTATATGTTTTGTAGGGAAAAATAGTTTGTAGAATAGCAATAGAAAACTAAATATGGCTAATTTTCTGCAAAAGAAAGCATGCAAAATTAGCATCGTTGCAGTTGCTAACCAAGACAACACCGTCTCTTGCTGCAAGTGCTAAAATATCTGCACATGATACAGTAGCATTACAAGCAGCTTCAACGCGAGTTTTAATGGTGTCAATGACTTCAAAGCCCCTAGCTGAGTTCCGGTTTGGGAATGCATTCTTTTCGCCTGTGAAGGTGGCCGTGTCGTCCAACAGTATGGAAGCGTCGCAACCCTACAATTAATAGGCACAATCAGAAAGTCGTGAATCAAATTAAACTGCATATAGCTAAATATGAGTCCTGTAATTAATCAGCATATATACGTTGTGTGACAAGAAAATATTTTGTGCTATATATTCTCACATTTACGAAGCAGTCGTGGAAGAATAAACGAAGGATAGAGGCAGCCATCCGACCCTCCCTAGAAACAGCTTGCCTCATAGCATTGCGAACGACGGTTGGAAGAGTTGGGCAAGTTCTTGCATAAAAATTGGCCGAGAGCTGTGCATTGACACAACAGCTAAAGAAAGGGACGATGAAGAGTACTGTAATGATGAGGAAATGGGATAGAGAGGCCATTTTATTATATGATATGAGCTTCAATATTAGAGCTGAATATATGAAGCAGCTTGCTTTGCGGTGTAAGAAGGTGGTTTGAGGACGCACTCTATATATAGAGTAAGATATTGTGCATTGCATGCATGAGAGAGAGGCCGTTTCGTTTCTGGTGAAGTTGGAAATTCAAACTTTGCTGCTTGATTAACGCGTTTACTTGCTGGGGTATGGAGGAACAGCATCGAGCTAGCTCCAGTACAAAAAAAAAGCATCCGACCAATAAAGCAGGGTTGACTTCTTTACAACGATGATCCAAATGCAGGTAAAACACGAGAGATTTTTCAGTGTGATCGTCACACGAGATAGTACATCACGTATCGCTATATAAATGGTGGAATATGTGTGTTTAAAAATTAATAACTTAAAAAATAAAATTTCTTATCATTTACATAAAAACACGTGGTGTACCACTTATATTCCCGTTATAACTAAAAATTTCTCGTAAAACACGAAGACAAAAAGCGAAGATTTCCGTACTACGATGATTAATTAATCATTAGGACTCAATGTTTACCTTCTATATATTTTGAAGAGAGACTCTTTTATTTATTTTTTTTCTAATTTTTATTTTTTATGGAAATTAGAGACACTTTTTTTTTTTAATCAGAAATGTATGACTTTTTTTATTAAATTGGCAAATGGATGACAGCCATTTCAGCAACGAGCAAGCAAAATACGATAAACCAAATATTGACACACCAATAGATATCAATATCAAACAATACTTGGCTACTCAAATATGAGTAGGAACTCCTACTCAAAATTTCTCAAAATTGTTCGTAGTCAATTTATAGACTTCGTGTTTATAATAGAACCGTTCATATTATAAATCACCCTATAAATATCACATCTGCAAAAAGTCAATTAAAACTAAAGTTGCTTAGTCATCAAACTGTTTAAAAACAAATGAACGGTATTGGTAAAAGCATTATGAACCGTCTATGTAATTGCTACAATAGATTGACGAAACGACCTTAGTTTTAATTTATTTTTTGCAGACTTTACAGTGTTATTCATAGTATGAACGGTTCTGACCATAAACCCAAAGCTCTGTGATCAAAACACTAAGAGTTTTGAGTAGGAATTCCTACTCATCTTTGAGTAGTGAAGTACTGTTCATCAATATCATGCTTAAAATTCAGTGCTTCTCTTCTCTAGGTAGCTTAATTGTTATGAGACACGAAGTTGCTGCCTCATGGATTAAATCCATTTCTGTAGAGGTACTTACCGAGTCCATGGTCACTTATTCTCAAGTTGATACCTATTGTTATTATTATTAAATTTGTTTAGAAAAGAGTGAATTTCATTGAACATGATTAAATACAAGATTTGAAGTTGACACCTACTTAAACACGGTACTTTTTTTATAAAAAATAAATAAACAATATTGTTCAATAATTATGGGTTTGTTTGGTACAAAGGATTAAATTGGAATTGACCTCTCCAAATTCAAGGCATGTTGAAAATAGAAGAGTATGATTTTTTATTTTGGGAGATTAAAAGAGGATTAGGCATGAACATTTAATCCATCTATTTTGAGGAGGGTTGAAATGGATAAGTTTCTTCTTAAGTTCATCTCCTACCTCTAAGTTGGTCACAATTTTTTATTTCTTCTTTAAACATACCTTAAAAATAGTGTCTTATCCATTCTAACCCAGTCATATATACCAAACAAGCCCTAAGTAATAAGAACTTATATTGGCATTTCAAAATGTTTCATACTGCACTCCTATGTTATTAAAGTATAAAAGAGAAATGACAACTACACATATTTTTTCTCTTTTACACACATGTCTTTATATTTGACCGTCAGATTGAATAATTAAATGGAAACAACAAACAAGATTTAACATAAGTGAGTAGGAGAGGGTGTGTGATTATCATTTCTCCTTGTATACAATAACATTATGATACCTTCATGAACATTGCCCGATATAACTTTGATAATACAATTTAAATTTTTTTTTTTTTTTTTTTTGAGTTAGATATACAAATTCGTATAGGTGACTTTTTTGTTGAATAATTATAGATTGCTGTTTTGTTTTTGAACAACTTATTATAAAATACTGTTTTCAACTTCAGTATATGTCATACCCACAAATATATCTAGAAATGTAATTAATAAATATTGCGTGCATGTCCTCTCTTTTCTAAAAATAGATAAAGGAAGGGAAAAAGTCAAGAGAGATGCATATATCCATTTTGTAATAGTTTGAATGAAGTTGATTTTGCTCCATGCACATTGACAAAAATGAACTCCAAGTGGGAGGAAAGGACGGTTTACTTTTCCTTGTGTTCAACTCAACTACTCCCGTGCTGAGCTTGAGCCAGTTGATAATTTCCCTCTTTTTCTGAACGATAATTTGGTTTTCTGCTTTCGTTTTCAATAAGTTGATATATAGTAATGATCAAGAAAGCAGAATGATTGACTAAATCGTTTGACAACCCAAAAAATCATTGTTCATACTAAAGCTCCAACCTTGAGTCTTGAGATTTCAAGGGATTATTTTCGTTAAACCCTCGTCAAGTTCCGCCGTGATGAGTTAGGCTTCACCAAGTTAGACCGCTAGTACACAAAAAAA
Organism: Heteromeles arbutifolia; assembly: GCA_024362995.1. NCBI lineage: Eukaryota > Viridiplantae > Streptophyta > Magnoliopsida > Rosales > Rosaceae > Heteromeles > Heteromeles arbutifolia. Next base: position 26,712,899 of record JANCRC010000012.1, read on the forward strand.
TAAAAAAATACAAAATAAAAATGACCCTCTTACTACGACGAATAAAATTTGTCTTCTAAAGCAAGAGTTCGTCGCCTAAAATTTTGGACGACAGACATACGTCTGGCAAAGGTCGTCGCAACTACACCTATTCCGACAAACTTTCGTTGGGCAATCCTGCGCTAACCAAAGAGACCCGACGAAACATTTTCTTTGGGTAAAAATTATTATTTCTTTTTTTTTCTTTTTTTTTAAATAGAACCTTATAAATTTTTGCCAACTAAACGTTAATCGGGTAAGCTTTATAAACTAAAAAATATATAAATTTAAAAACTTAACCCACCGATTTAATTTGTCTGGCAAAGTGTAATTATCATTAAAAATATATATTAAAACGTGTTTACATTTAATTAATTAATTTTTATTACATTAATCTCATTATATTAAACAAATTTATTTCATCAATAAAACCACAATGTTCGTACAATTATATTGAAATTGAAAAGAAATTTATTCTCGATGGGAAACTACTTCACTCGTTCAACTGCTTCACCCCAAAAGACGTCCATTTCCATAATTTATAAATTTTGAAAATAACCACAGAGCCAGTGCTACTCGTCCATCCTATGCTCAAATTCAGTGGGCAGATATGTCAGAGCTTCTTCATGACTTTCAAAGGGTTGTGCAACTCGTACTTCCATTCCCTGAACTGATAATTTAACAATCGGGTTATGTAGTTTGACAAACCCGACTCTTGCATGTTGATCTCGAAGTTGATTTGAAATTTAAAAAAAAAAAAAAAGTGTTAGTTATACATGTGACAGCCCGTCCCGGAATAATTTTATCGTTGGTGTGAAATGACGGAATTACCCTTGGAAATTTAGTGTGTGGTGAGTGTTATGTATTTAATTTGGACAAGTTAATTTTTCTAAGTTAGTTACCTTGTTTTGTTTGGTTGGTAATCAAACTAAGACCACATTCATTCCCTTTCCCCATTCTCTCTCTTCTCTCCCGTACACACTCTCTCTCTCTCTCCCTCTCGATTTTGTACAGGCAAGCACCCAAAATCCATCAAAAACTCACAGATCGTGGTCAAAGAGGACACCATTGTATTCCTAAGGTGGATACGAATCAATTGGTACAAGTTTCAGGTAAGAAAGCCTTCGAAATCTCGTGAACCCGTAACCCCCGATTTTGTCACTATTCATGCTCACGTAAAACCTTGTGTTTGAGATTTTAAGCTCATAGGGAGCTTAAGGAGGTCCTAAGGAAGCTCGGAGTGGTTCGTTGGAAGGTTTTGGACGTCAAAGGACTGGGATCGAAGCATTTCAAAGTTTGCCGAATTATCGAGCTTCCTCAAGTAAAATTTAGTGGATTCTAAGCTTTGAATCTTGTATGGTTGTGTTCTACATGCTCGTAGCTTCATTTTGGTATCAATTTTATGAAAAATGGTTGGAAAATGAGTGAGAAACCATGTTTGGAAGTTTACCCAGAAACCGGCGAACAGTCACCGGCGACCGGCAACTCGCCGGAGAAGACAGAGCATATTCCGTTAAAGTTGATGGAATATGCTAACACCATTAGTTAAGTTTAACAGTTACCGTTAGGATTTGACGGAATATTCCCGGAATATTCCTGACGGCATTAACTGACGCCGTCAGTGTGACTGTCACGTGGCCGCGCGTGAGGGCGCGTGGGGCTTCAGAAAATTATTTTAAAAATATGGGGATGATCCTGAGATTGTGTAGATCACTGTGGTATATTTATATACCCAAATTGAGCAAATTATGAGAAGTTATTAGCTAGAATGGTTTATGTGCTTAAAAATAACGTTGTTATAGTTATTTCTCATATAGGCGAGACCTACCCGAAAGACGAGCGTAGCCAGTTTAGACGTGGGGGTTACGACCCGATTACATACCCATGAGTGGGTAGTTATTTTCAGTATATATATGTATATGCTTGACGTTTTTCCCAGAAAACGTATTTAATGGAATGTGATTTAAATGCCATGTTATGCCTGCATTTTTTTTAGCATATGCATTGTCATAATTATGCATATTGTTGCATGGTGCTGCGGAGGCCCAGGTAAGCCCCAGGTGAGTATATTATGCTGGTAATGATTATGAGATAGTTGGTGATGTTGTGATGCATATTGAGCTCATTAATCTGCACCCCGGTGTTAGTGCTCCCGCCAGAGTCAGGGCATAGCTTCACATGATCGTTCACCTCCCGCACCACACGCTCACCTTGGATCCAAGATAGGTGCATAGCTTGCCGTATAGACCACTTTCAGTGGGTTCGACTTGTAAGTGACTTGCGATTAGCGCATAGCCTTCATGTGATTGTAGCACTTGAGCGTATTCATTATACACCTAGCCTGTCGGTCAGACCACGTGAGGTGGTACCGACTTGTGTGCAGATATGTATAAATATGTTGAGATATGAGATTGAGATATGATTGAATTAAGCTCTAGTTTCTGCCGTATAGATCACGTCAGGTGACTTCGGCTATCATATGATTTATATTGAATTGCATCACCTGACTTATTATTTGATATATTGTGATATTGGGCATAGCATATACATGGCATACATTCAAATGAATCTTGATATACTGAGCATGATTTGACTTATATTTACGTATTCTATTTTTTGGGAAAGTTATACTTGTCTTACGACGAGGGGTTAGTATGTTCAAAGGAAAATAAAGTTTTTGTATAAGCGTTGTTTTACTGACCTACTCAGCTTGTTTTGCGCCCCTCCAGGTATTAGGTAGCTTTTGTTGGTGGCTCACGAGGATTCTGGTGGAAGTTCTGACAGTACATCATTCATGTAGGAATACTGGATACTGTTTAATTTAGTAATTTATATGCTTGACTGCACTTAGACTTAATTATGCTCTGAAAGTGTATTAACACTTATTTCCTTTCTAGCCATTCTGGATGTTTGGTTTTTATTCATTTGAAATTTCCTTATCTTAACGATTCCGCTTCGTGCTTATGGTTTGCGTCACGCTCACGTGACGGCCATCATGCCTCGTTCTAGGTCGGGGTGTGTCAATACAAATACATTAAGTAATTATCCAGGATAATTAAATTATTAGAAATTTTAAACTAAAAAAAAACACATATATCGATAACTCTGCCATCAACGCCTGCTTCCCTTCAGAGGGGATATTCCTCCTTCCATCTATAGTCATGGGGCACCTCATGCGGATGAGGGCTCCTATCAAGTGATTCAATATTGCATGGGGGTGTGCTATTCACACACCTTATTTTACTTCTCACACACCCTTTGATAATTTATGTCCGTTGATCTTCTTCAATTCATCTGATCCGACGGCCGAAAATTAAAAAGATGTGTGAGAAGTAAAATGAGATGTGTGGATATCACATCCCTATGAACTCATACACATGTTCTTAGTTGTATTCACCATTAATTCTTTTGTCATCCCTTCTGCGGCAGTCATTGAGCGATCCAGGCACCTATGGAAAAAATTGTAAACATTATTATATTTTCTTCTAATTTATAATATATCTAAAAATTATAATTAATATTTTCTAAAAGTTTGTATTAGTCCTTTCAACTAGGGATGACAATTCAAACCGTTAAACTCGATAATCGTGGATAACCACCTGATCGAACGGATTTGGGGATGAAAATTCGTTTACATTTCAGATTTGGAAAAAACCAGAAATATTATTCGGTTATTGTTTCGGATATGGTTATAAAGGTTCCCGATCCATATCTGTTCCGTATCTGACCCCAATAGTACATATTATAGATATAATATAATTTATATAACAAATATAGTGTGTGTGTGCGCGCGCACGCGCATTCACCGAACATAATAACTAATTTATAAGTACAAAAATGTGAAAAATTATGTCAACACTCGTAATCGCATCCTTTACGCTTTGACGATGGTTACATTGTCTTTTGGACTAACTTGTAAAGTTTAGGTATGTAGATACTAATATAGTGACAACGTTGTATATAAATACAGAGTTAGTATTAATGTTTTTCATTTTATTATTTATTGAAGTAAAATATATTTTATTTAACGGATAATGGATTGTTTCATATTACCCGTTAGATTTAACAGGTCAAGTTTGGGTCAGGTAGCAAGTACGTAGTGACGAATGAGGACCCGTCTCGCCTCCACGTTTTCCATATAGTCACAGAACATTATTGCATTTACACAGAGGAGTATGCTGAACATCCTCGTCCAAATCGAGAAGTTGCGATAATGTGCCGCACATCAAAATCATGGAACATCTATTTAGAAGATTGCAACGGTAAAATTTATACAAATAAATAACGAAGAGAAAAATTCAAAAAAAAAAAAAACATTGCAGATAAACACGAAGATCGTGATGATGTGAAGCAGTAGAGCGAAATGCCATTTGCAAAAACACTCGGACGACCTGCAGATTTAAGCAAGACAAGATATTAAGTCACGGAAACCCGTCAATCTACCATTCCAATTTAGTCAATCAACATCCCGCCCCGAGAGAGACAAGGAGAGCCGTCGCTACCTAAAAGAGTAAAAGATTAACAGAGTAAATGCTGAACCTTTGAGCTTGGTTGGAAATGTTAACAAATCACGTCACTTAAGCCTTGAGCTGCACTTTATTGTAGTGATCTGCAGCTTTGGACAATGACTGTATTGAAACCGGAAATCCTGGACCCATCTGCACATAATAATGGACTGGATTAGTTTCAATTTTACAAGACCGCATTTAACTAAAGTATACAAAAACAAGGGTTAAGAGCTCACCGTGCTACATATATGGAAGGAGTTAATATACCCCGCATATTTGGAAGCTGTGAAAATGAAAATTGTGAATGATTTTAATAAACGTGAAAAGAATATGTACATATTTAAGCAAAAGAAAAAGTTCAATCCGATACTCAGTGAAAAGCTTGTAACAAAAATTCTCATCAATTCATTAAAAGTGCACAATCTAGTAAACAGAGGGACGTCTTTCCACAACTATTATTTGCAGTGTCCTAAACATCTCCTCAATTTTCTTCTTAATGATACATAGGTGGGCAGAACGGAAAATATTATATACAGCTAACACATTGAGCTAATTATCTTCCATCCAGGATTTCACAGAATATGCCATAATTAGATTTAACCAAGATCATAACTGTACCCCGGAGTTAACACTGCAATTGTTTGTGCAGAATGTATAGGTTAACAGTTGAGCTAAGCCAAACTGAGCTCTAAGATTTTCTAGATTGGCTAGGGAAGTTATGTGGATTCAAGTGGCTCAGAGGCTTAACCTAGCTGAACAAAGTTGAGCTCAGGTCTGGCTCAGCGGTGGGCAACAGATATAAGGCCATTCTCAGCTTGGCCTTAAAAGAAACGACTATAATACTCCAAGGTGCTTCATGCGATCAAAGGGTGACGAACAAATTTTACCGCATAACTATGAAGGTGGGTCAAAGACTCAAATGCGACACGAAGATTTGTTATGCATAGTAGAGTTAACAAAACACAATTATGCAGAGTCATACACCTGCACTTCATTTATGGAAATTGATCATTTACAACTCCTAGCAGAGTATTGCGCTTTCAACAACTTAGGTCATCAACGACATATGTCAAAGCTAACACGACACCCTTTAACACGTGCACCGTGATCCTCCTATAAGTGGAGAAATATATAGGTGAAATGCAAGTGAACTAAAAATCAGGGAGTTGGAGGAGAGGGTTCAAAACTAAGACCTCCTGGAACAATTCAATGAAATCTCCGATACCATGTTAGACAATCATTGTATGCCAAAAACTTATATTATTAGGGTAGAGGCCACCAATATATAGATCAGGATAATAACATTCATCTAAAAATAAATAAACAATCGATAGAATTCTATAAGATAATACTGCCACCTTGAGTGGCCTTATAAGCATGAGGATTTTCTTTTTTTGGGACCTGAACTGACTATCAAGTTTGGTTAATTTATGAAACAAGAAAATCGAGCTGAACTGCTAGTTGAGTAGAGCCAAATATTTCATAGCAATCAACATGGCTAAAAAGGCTCAACCCTCAGCAGTACTGAGAGGTGTATCTAATTGCACAGATGCCAGATAAAAAAACCAATGTGTAAAATTATAGGTGAACATTCAGATCAAACTTCACCTTTACTTAGTTTAGCCCAAAAACAACAATATAGGAAACACAGGAGTAATTTGTGCCACTTACACTTTTTTAAACCTGTAGGCTTTGCCAGCAAAAGAGAACTCATAAATGCACCAATGTTCTCTTGCAGATACTCCTCTGTGAAGCTCACCTGAAAAGAAAGAAAGAAAGTGATATCCATGTCTCCAGCAAACAAACATCTGAAGAAATGAAAACATTGTGTTTGTAATCATGGTACCTTTCCAAGTCCCACATGTACAATTGATGTTCTGTCCATTCTGTACTCAATATGACCTTGTCTTACCTTCTGCAGTGCTCCAGTAATGTCATTGGTGACAGTACCTAGCTATACGATACATAGTATAACAAAAATTAGTAATTCTCCCACGGATCTGCAAACTGAATAAAATTTACAACAATATAAACTCACTTTACGGTCAGGCATCAAACCACGCTCTCTAAGAATTCTTGCAATCTGTTAAACATCAAACATCCACCTTTGATTAAAAACACAATAAAGTTGACTAATCCCGCAAGTAAGAATTACAACTCAAAAACCTTTGCCAGGCGCATAATCATTTCATTTGTAGCAAAACACTTGTCAACATTGAGCTTATGACTGCCTGCATGATAAAAGGCAGTTAATAAATTGTTTGATTTCTTTGAACTCGATCAATGTAAGATTCACATAAACCCATATAAACACAAATTTAAAATACACTCTTTTTTTTTTTTTTTGCAAAACCACAACTCAAAAAAGTTGGAATGGCAATATCATTGCATAGTATATCTAGTGGACAGGAGTTTCTTTTTCAGCATATTATTTATTAGCAACAGCGGTTAGCTCATTACTTGCAATTTCCTCAACCAGTTCAACACCGCCAACAATATCTGCTCCTGCAGCTCTAGCTTCTTCTGCATCTGAGCCGTCAGCAAAGAAAGCAACCCTGACAACCTGAAAAATGACATCATACAGTAACCAACTAGAAAGTTGATGAGAAAGATTGATTTACCAAAGTAAAGATAACTACCTTCCCACTACCATGGGGCAAAGTCATGTTACCACGAACCGCCTGCACTTCAATCAGGTAGTCCATGTAAATTGAATCTTTTAAACAGGAGTTTGGAATATTAAAAATAATTGTGCCATAAGAAATCTGAAGCATAAAGTAGAAAGCAGAAACAAAATCTTCTTTATCACTCTTTTGAGAAGCATTCCATGACAACCCTACTGATCATGCAATTGATGCGCTAAAATGAGCAACGTTATGCTCACAAAGTACAGTAAAAAAAGTGACAATATTTCTCAGTCAAGGCTAACCATATTTGGGTGCATGGAAGGTGTGCATTGATAATTCTTCAAACAACAAATACAAGGAACTTACGAATAATGGTTACAGCTTAGTCACGTAATAACTTTTTTCAAAGAATAACATCTGGAGTCCAAACCATTGAGTTGATTCAAATCCTGAAATGCCAATGAAACATCTTGGGTCCAACATTTATAAACATTTGTTAATATTTCCTTTACGCCATTCCTTCAAATTTTAAATGTTTCAAGAATTCTGCCCTACAGTTAATACCCAACAGCCATCTCACACTCACTCACACGTGATTTCACCTTATTCAAAACGGACACGACTAGCTATAAACACATGTGGGCAATCGTTTAAATCTAGACATTGTTGGATTGTGAAATGAATTGAAAATCTAAACTCAGGACTTGCTATTATATATTCACATATCTAAAGTAAAAGTCAACACATCTATATTGACACACAAAAACATATGCTTGAGATAAGAGAAGATTTTACTCAGATGAGTTGACAAATTACATTTCGCTTCGCATCAATACCCAATTGTACATGAGCTTCAACAGTTTCGTCAAATTTGCACTGAGCATTAGCCTGTAAAACAACTAACCATGTGAAAAAGAGATTAGAAATGAGAAATACTTTGAAATAAAACATAACACTTCTAAGTAAACAATAACAAAACAAAGTCCTTTCGGGGGGCATCCAACTATATTAAAAGAGCAAGAACACCGGTTGGCGCAATATGCACGTGAAAAACAAGCATGATCTCTATATGCTCCTACTTAACTTAGTCTTAAAACTCGATCACAATCACAGCTCGTAAGATAAATTTAAAAAGATAAACTTCATTTTGCTTATTAATAACCTACATTTTGTTCTGCCAATAAACACATTACTACCTTTTAATCTCCGAGAAACAAAATCAAAACAGAGAATGAAAGCACATTGCAACCAAGCCAAATAAGCAGTATATTAGTTCGATTAAGTAGAAGTCATTTGATATCCCAAATCCAAAATTATCTAACAAAACAGTAAAACTTAAATTCCTTTAACTTTCCCACATTTTCTCAGCAACCAAACAGCAATCAGTCTATCAGAGAGAGAGGAAACGTTACACTGACCTTGACTTGGCGAATTGCGTCCATGACCTCGAGAATATATTTGCTCTCCTTCTCCTCAAACTTAATCAACGCGGGAAAAGGAACCACCACCTCCTCCTCAGGAACCCTAAAAAGCCTCCTCCTCATCCGACCATCGGCCTCGATCCTCCTTTTCTCTCTCTCCAAGTCCTTCACGCCATCCACATCCTTTTCAGCTCCGCCTTCGCCACCTCCGCTCTCCTCCGCGACCCTATCTTCCGGTAAGGGAGCAACTTTCACCGGGTACGATACCGGAGATATAGATAGAACGTCCCTGATGAAACGCGCCTCTTCACGGGTCCAGGTGGCGCGAGTGTCCTGACTCGATGAGTTGGGCGAGTCACCGGGGCTTTGTGGAGGCGGCGGTGATGTTGGTGCTGCTTGGGGAGTCGCATCTGGATCGGGTATAGATTGCTCTTTGGGTTTGAGAGTGTATGAAACGGGTTCGACCGGCACGGGTTGGCGTCTAGGAGGCTGCGGAGGGTTCTGATTCGGGTTTGGGTCGGATTCAGAGCTTATGGATCTGTGGTAGCTTAGAAATGGAGGTGGGTGGAGACGGGAGTGAGGGCTTGAGAGGCAGTGACGGCGAGCAGAGGAGAGGAGGAGCTTCAGTGCGGCCATGGGAAGGGTTTACGAGGTTTAAGCCTTAAGCCAACGCACCGTTTTCTTCAGAAAAATGTGCCCCACTTTCAGTTTGGACTAGTAAGCTGTAACTAGTAAGTACAACCCAAAAATCAAAAAATGGTTAATTGCATTTTTCATTCATTTATTTATTTATATTTATATAACGACATACTCAGTAACTAAACTAGTTGCGAATTTTCTATTTTTAAGATTCGAATATAAGAGTAACTCAGTACTACGGTTTGATGATATTTTTCTTTATTTAAAACTGAGAGGTCTTAGGTTCAAACTTGTAGATGACGAATTCGATACCAAATTAGGTTGTCCATTGTATGGCTGAGCCGAACTCCCCCTCCCCTTAGAGTAAAAATTTCGATGTACTAAAAATAAAAAAAAAAGATTCCAACATAAGATGGAATAATAATGGACTAAACCTACCTCCTTTCCCCTTAGGGGGTGTTTGTTTGCCTTCTTTAGCTCTCACTAGACTGGCTTAGGTTAAAAGTTAGCGCAATCCGTGTTTGTTCACTGGTGGGACTAAGTTTAATGGGACAAAAAAGGACTCGCCTCGACTAAATCCCTCACTAGGAGGTCTTAGCGAGGCCTTCCAAAAACAACGGGATTGCTAGTCCAGTCTCCCTCTTTTGCAAGCAGCGTCCTGCGAATCCACATGAGCAGCATCAGCTCCCCTTCTCCAGTGACCAAACCAGAAACGGTTGTCGCCGATCTCCATCGTCCTGCAAACCCAGCACCCTTTTGGCATCTGGGTCGGTGATTTAGGATCTTTTGCCATCTGGATCGACTCGAACAACGAAAGAGAAGAAAGAGAGAGAGTATTTCTTGCCTCTTTCGTTTCAATGGCGCCTACTGAAACAGCAACCTCCTTATGAGATTTCTCACAATCTGAAGTCTCGACTCTCGCAGCAGACGACGTCGTTTTACGGTGATGATGAACTGGCGGAGAGTGTTGAAGTCCTTGCAGGCCTTGGCGGCCCACAGCCTCCTCTTCCCCTTTACACTACTGCTCGTCCTCAAGCTCGACGGATTCACCGCCTCCTACTCTTGGTGGTCCGTTTACTTTCCCTCCCTCCCTCTCTCTCTCTCTCTCTTTCCTCAATTTTTCAGCTCTAACTTTTGTTTAATTTGAATGGAACTGTCAAATTTTAGGGCAGAAAAGTTTAGGAATTTTGTTGGATTGATGAGGCAGGTGATGGGTTTTATTTGGTTTGATGGAAAATTGGTTTGCATGTGAACTGTGTATATTTGTGATCAAGAAAAAAAAGGAAAAAGGAGTTGGACGGGAAAGGAAAATGGAAGAGATGGAGAAAAATGAGGAGAGATAGTTTGACCAAAGAAAAGGGAGAGACAGAGAGTTCTTTTTCTTTTGGGAAAAAAAAAAGGAATATTAATTTTTATCCTGCTTCTTAGGGCTGGTTTGGTATTGCTGTGCTTTAAAAAAAAGCTGCTTCTGCTGTGCTGTGAGAATAAGCAGCTGTGAAATAAAGCAGCAGAGTATTTGGTAAACTTTTTTGTAAAAGTGCTTTTGAAAGAAAAAAAGCAGTATTATAGTGTTTGGTAAACTTTTATGTAAAACAGATGTGAAAAAAAGCTGGTTTTTCAAAGCTGGGTTTTGCAGCTTCTTGTTTTTGGCTTTTTTTCACCCAAAACTGTGAAAAAAAGCTGAAGCTGAATGTTTACCAAACACCAAAAACTGTCCCAGCTTTTTTTCATAGCAGCTTTTTTTAAAATCACCTCAACCCCAAACTGGGACTTAGTCCGATACTGCACCAAACACTTCACTAAGTTAGTCCAGTTTAGTCTAGTCTAAGCCAGTCCAGCTTAGTCCCTGAAGCTTGTCCAGTCCGAGACAGTCTGGTGCAACAAACGCACCCTTAATGTACATAATATCGCTTGTTCAAAAAAAAGAATAGACTAACGGTCAAGATTAATAAGATGTTTATGAATCCATGACATCCGCCTAGATTGAGACACGTGTAAAAAATGTTTATAACATACATTTCGAATAAATTAGTTAACGCCGATTTTTTCAAAGATGAAAAAACAAGTTTTTTTAATTATTTAAAAATATGAAGAAAAAAAAACTGAGGTGGTGTACGCCCACTTTAAATTTTTGAGGTTAAATTTATAAATTTGAAAAAAATATTTGCCAATAAAACAACCCTTGTTGTGGCTTATTTTAATCTGACAGGGAGAAAGGGAGGTACAGAGAGAGATTCGAGATAGATGTATTTGTAGAGTTGTGTAGGGAATGTGTTTGTAGGGTTGTGTAGAGAATGTATTAAAGAAAAAATGATGAAACATTCATAATCTCAAAATTGCCCTCTCCCATTAAATTTTCAAATAAAATAAGAAAATCAACACAAAAAAAATAAAAAAATAAAAAAAATAAAAAATAAAAAACCAACCCACAGAGTGGTTAGTAACTAACTTTATTATTTTTTGAGATATATTATTATTTTATTTTTCTGTTTTTTGTTTTTTCAAATAATAAAAGAGAGGGAAAAAATTATTCTCCTCTAAGGAATACAAGTCTTAATAGCGAAGAATAACTAATATCAAATCTAATCTAGGATTTACACAATCACAGTTTAATACAATGTTTATAACACTCTCCCTTGAGTGTGTAAATACTCAAGTAGATTCGGCGTCATGTAGAGTTGAGGAAGTCGACTCATCGGCGCTAATTCTGGGAACACTTAGTCTCAAAGTAAAGAATGAACTTGCAAATGGAACTAAGTCTCACAAAAATCCCAATGGCTATGGTAAAACCCGAGTAGGGACAAAACCCCTAGTCTAAGGAAAAGTGCGTGAGAAAATGCAAAGTCAAATGAACCGTTTGCGGGACGTCATCAGGGATATGATCAACCCAAGGTGGGTGCCTCGTCAAAACCTCATTAGGTAGCAAATACTCAGTGGAAAAAATGCTCCTAATCGTAGGGAAAAAGAGTACATTAAGATCAAGCAAGTATACTTCAAGATACTCCCCCGGAGTTTGACATAATTCCAAAGAGAACTAACAATGTTACAACTCAGAAAGTTTACGCATACCTATTCCTTGAACAAGCTTCTAAAATGTCGCCTTCGATAGTGATTTGATGAAGAGAACTTCTGCCCAATGTGTTTGGTGTTGTCTCATTTGATGTAACCCTTCTTGAGTTGTTCAATGCATGCTGCATTATCTTCATAGATCGTCGTCGGGACGTCAACGACAAGGTAAAGATTGTAGGAGCTTCGAATATGGCCCACAACTAGTCTCAACCAGAAACATTCTCGAGTAGCTTCGTGTAAGGTGAGTATTTCAACATGGTTAGACAAAGTGGCAACTAAGGCATGTTTAGTTGACCTCAACTAAGCCATGTTTAGTTGACCTCTAAGATATTGCGGTGCCTCCAACGGTAAAGACATAACTCGTTTGAGAGCGTGCTTTGTGTGGGTCAGATAAGTGACTGCGTCAACATAACCAACAAGGCGGGAGTCTACTTGAGAACTGAGGTGGGTTGCGGCATCACTCGAGGATTCGTAAGGATAGAACAGGCCCAAATTCGTAGTACCCTTAAGTACCCTTAAGGTAAGGAAGATGTCTTTAACACCAGTCTAGTGTTTGCATGTCGGTGCGTTACTATATCTTGCCAAAAGATTAACAGTGAATGAGATGTCAGGTCTAGTGCATTGAGCTAAGTACAATAAAGCGTCTAACGTACTTAGATACAGAATTTCGGGTTCCAAAATCTCTTCATCATCCTCATTCGGATAGAAGGGATCTCGTTTTTCATCTAGCAATCATACGACCATAGAAGTACTCGAAGGCTTCACTTTATCCCCGTTAAAGCGGCGCAACACTTTCTGGGTGTAGTTCAGTTGATGTACTAAGATTCCATCCAAACGATGCTCTATCTCGAGATCGAGACAGTATCGAGTCTTTCTTAGATCTTTCATCTCAAATTTCGATTTCAAGTGCGCAGCTGTTCTCTCAAGCTCTTCAGGAGTTTCGATGAGGTTCATGTCGTCGACCTAAACTGCAACAATTGCAAAACCGAAATAAGACTTCTTAATGAATATGCAAGGGCATAGTTCGTTGTTCACATATCCTTGACTAGTCAAATACTCACTCAAGCGGTTATACCACATTCTTCTGGATTGCTTCAAACTGTATAGTGAACGCCTCAGCTGAATTGAAAGCGTGTTCCGAGGTCTGGAACTATTTAATCCAGTCAAAGTAAGTCCTTCAGGAACTTTCATATAAATTTATGTATCAAGATCCTCATAGAGATACACAGTTACTACGTCCATCAACTGCATACTTAGTTTTTCAGAAACTACCAAATTGATAAAGTAGCGAAAAGTAAACACATCCATAACAGATGAATAAGTTTCGTCATAGTCGATCCTGCGGTGATATGAGAAGCCTTGTGCAACAAGACAAGCTTTGTAATGCACAATTTCATTCTTCTCATTATGCTTCCGAACGAAAACTCACTTGTAGCCAACGGGCTTTGTATGTGTAGAAGTAGAAGCTACATGTCCAAACACCTTACTTTTCACAAACGAATCGAGTTTAACTTGGATTGCTTGTTTCCAGTTTGACCAATTGGTTCTACGTCGACATTCATCAACAGGAATAGAGTTTAATGTCATCGCACAACATGGTCTCAGTAGCTACTGCATATGCTAATGCATCGTCGATTATCATCTCATTTCTACACCAGACATCATCCAAACTAGCATAATGGACTGAAATATCATGATTCTTGAGAGGTGGATTCGTTTCTTCAAGAACGTTTCCGTAATCTAGAATTTCCTCATGAGTTGGATAAAATGAGTAGGCGACAGTCGGATTCACGGTAAGCTCAACAGCCTGTGTCGTGGGTTTCTTCTTCCGGAGGTGTGAATCCTTTGAACCAAGAGGTCTACCACGCTATTGTGTAGGGGCAGAGGATTGGCTAGCCGCTAATGTACGTGGATCGGCCAAAGTGACATCCCGGGCCTCCAGGAGGGAAGTCCGTCGTACATTTGGTACATCTATCTTTACAGGCACTATAAAACCATTCCCCATATTTATGTATTTTAATACCAAAGAATTATGAAAGTACATTTTCACCCCTACCCTTACCCAATCCGGACCCTCTCCTTAGATTCTCCTCATCTCTTTGTTTGCCACGTGGCACCACCCTAACTCACCCCTTCATCCTCTCTTCTCCCCGATCTCTCTCTCTCGGATCTTTCACTCTCTCAGTTCTCTATCTCTCTTACTCTCACAGAACCCTCTATTCCTTTCCCCTGATTATACTCAACCACCCACATACCCAAGTGACAAACGAATGACGACGACGGTGTCACCATCACCACCTATGTCAACCCTCTTCCTCCCTTGACTCTATGAAGCACGGGACACCCAAAGTCCACCCAAAACTCCCCGACGAGCCCATGACCTTTGAACCCAGGTTCCGGCCACCCCACGACGAATTGAATGTACCAAATCTCTCCCTATCGTCTCTAGTTTCATTTTGGTACTAGGATCGTACCCTAAAGTTGTAAAATGAGCTTAAACGAAGCTTGGAGGAGTTTTCCGGTTAGATTTCGGCTTTCTCTTCCATTGGGTCCGGCAACCCACTAGTAGAGTTGAGTCGGCCCAACCCTTTAAGCCTAAACCCACCAAACCCAAAGAGACCAGGCTCTTGGGGCCATGTAGAATTGGGCCTTTGAGCCGTTGAGCCTAATCCCAAAACCTTAGGGCAGCCCAACCCAATAACCTTTTTATTTATTAAATCCCAAAACCCTTTGCTTTGGGCTGGGCCTTCAAGCCCAAGGCTTAATAGAACCCAAAGCACAAACCCTTTAGAACCCAAGCCCAAACCTATTGGACCTAAGCCCAAGAACCCAAGCCCAAACCTATTGGACCTAAGCCCAAGAACCCAGGCCCAAACCCTATCCAACCCAGCAGCCCAGCCGCGCGTGAGCCTGCGCGTGGCTAGCCCATGGGTGCATGCCGGTACTGGCACGTGCGGCAGTGCTTGGCCACCAGAGCCGCCACCTTGCAACAGCGCATGGGGCGGGGTGTGGGGGTACCCGAGGTCCCCCTTTATGTTTTTCGATGTCCTGAATCCGTTTATGATGTCCGTTTTCTGAAATTCAATCGTTTAAGTATAGTTTTGTTAATTGGACCCTTTATGTGCTTAGGTGCAATTATTAGCAGCGATTCCGTTCTTCTTACTTCGTACGGCTCTTCGACGACGGAGTATCTGTGAGTGGATCCCTTCTAAAATGCATGTTTTAATAGTAGAAATGCATACATGAAAAGCATGATTTAATGACTACGTTTTGTGAAACGTTTTATGAGTAAATTAAATTTACACTTTATTATTATCATGCTTTACTAAGAATATTTTGGAATACCATACTTTATCAAAACTTATGTTCTTTGTAGTATATATGATGGATGACTATATACTATTTATGAACATGTTTTTACACTTCTTTGTAGTATATATGATGGATGACTATATGCTATAAAGATGATTTTGAGATATATGTACCTATGTTTGGAAAGATTATATTCAATGGTTTTGTGCATATCTAGTGGCCACTATTCTACGTACGGGCGATGATACTTATATTGCCTTCGGGCAGGCGTGTGTAAGGCACTGTTCTATGTAGTATATATTATGGTATTTTGTAAGACTTATATTTTAATATTACTTTCCATAGTTACGCGCAAAATTTATACACATGTTTTACATGTTCTCAGCATATGCATTCATTAAATGGCTTGCATCACCCTTGGGTGTCGGCCAGCACATGACCATCCCAATGTCCCCCGGACATCAGGATATGGGCGTGTCAGGCACACTTGCAGCTGGAATATGTGATCTTGTCACTCGCGCTAAATATGTGAAAGCATCTGGCATGCTTTGAGCTACTCTAAAGATCTAATATGTGTTGCACTTCAGTTTTAGACTGAGCGGTGCAAGATCTAAATGAGACAAAGTAGGAGTCGTCCACGATAATTTGTGTCGTTCTTCAGGAACGGTGATGTTCTTATCTCTCTTTAACGACGAGAAGGTTGTCTCATAGAAGTGACAATAAGCTAAACGAGCGGTAAAAAGATAGTTTGTCAAAGGTTCTAAGTAACGAATAATTGAAGGAGAATCAAATTCGACTTAAATTCTCATCCTTCGCTGAGGCCCCATTTTTGTATGTAAGGGCGGCAAAATAGGCACATAGACCGCACAACCAAAAACACGCAGATGCGATATGTCAGGTTCGTATCTGGTAACCAACTGAACGGCACTATATGGTTGGGTCATAACAGGCCTCAAGCAGACCAACATGGTTGCGTGCAATATTACATGGCCCCAAGCAGTGATCGGGAGCTTGGTACGTATGACCAACGATCGAGCAATCATTTGTAAGCTCTTAATGAATGCCTCTACCAGGCCGTTCTGGGTGTGAACATGGGGTACATGATGTTCAACTTCAACCCCGACCGACATGCACTAGTCATCAAAAGTTTTAGATGTGAATTCTCTAACATTATCCAATCGAAATATATTTGATTGGATAATAAGGGTGGTAAGCGTTGAGCTTAATAACCTGAGCCAACAGTTTAGAAAAGGCAGCGTTCCTTGTGGACAACAAGCACACGTGTGACCAACATGTGGAAGCATCAACCAATACCATAAAATATCTAAATGGTCCGCATGAAAGGTGAATCAGTCCACAAATGTCCCTTGATTTTTTTGTAGAAAAATAGGAGGATTCGAATGAATTTTTTCATAAGAAGGCTTAATAATAAGTTTTCCAATAGAACAGGTTGGACATGCTTGAATCGAACCTAAACTTCGGGTTAGTGGATGCCCGTATGAAGATTTGAGGATACGACACATCGCTGTTCATCCAGGGTGTCCCAAATGATCATGCCAAAGTGTAATTTCGTGCCCAGTCCCTGAGGTAGGGTCGGCCACATAGTGGCTTTCTATAGGGTGCATGGTTGTAGTATACAGACCACTTAGGATACGCTCCATCTTCTCTAAAATACGCTTATGGCCATATTTGTAGGAACTGACTCACAAAAATTTAACTCTGATTTCTACATAGGTTTCAGCATGATAATTATTGTCTTGAATGTCCTTGAAACTCAACAACGTTCTTCCGGAACATGGAGAATAAAGTGCCTCATCAATGATTACGATTGTACCATTGGACAACATTATACGTGTCTTACCGTATCCTTCGATCAGGTTGGATGGGCTTGAGAGGGTTGTCAAAGATGCATTCTTAGGTACGAAGTTAGTGAAATAGATGCGTTCACGCAAAACGATGTGTATGGTTGCACTATTTGCCAGACAACTAACTTTCCCACTTGTCACACCTGAAAATAAAAATTAATTTGAATCGGTCACATGCATAAATGTTCTAAAAAACAAATATCTGTTCAAAATAATTTAAGTATTCAAGGATGGTAATTAAAAAAACTTAATATCCAAAAACAAATCGCCAACAAATAATCCAAACATAAAAGGAAAATTGTTCAAACTTAAACCAAAAACAAGGGGGGTTCGGCCACTTAGTGGAATTCGGCCCTAGGGGTCTAAAATTCAAATAAAAATAGTTTATGTCTAAGATTCTAATCTTCCATAGAGGTAATGGCCTTTTGAAAATCAAAAACCTCCATCTTGGTACTCTCCGGTTCATCCACTTGCATAAAGTTTGATTTAAACTTCTTACAACGAGAATGATATTCAGCTACAACCTTCAGGGGAGCACGATAAACATGGGACCAATAGTCCTTTGAACCACAGTGGTAACACATATCCGCATCCATAGTATCAAGTGCTTTGCCCTTATTCTTGAAATTCGGGGCCTCGGGAGCAAGGTTAGAATACTTATGGGCTCGATTCCCTCCCTTAGATGGGCCTTGGCTTTGTTAACCTTGACAGGGTGGCTTCTAGCCGTCCCTACCATGCTTATGTTGGCGTTTTGGGCGTTTGTTTGTGCTATGGTGTGCTTCAGGCACAGCAGTCGCCCTAGTAGGTTGAGCTTGATGATTTTTCCACAACAGCTGATTCTGTTTTTCAACGATAAGTAAAACAGAGTTCAAATCTGAAAACTTAGTGAACTTTTGAACCCTATGTTGTTGCTGTAGGATAATATTGGTAGCAGAGAAGGTCGAATATGTCTTATCCAAAAGATCTTCTTCAGTCAAGGTCTTGTTACAGAACTTGAAAAGTGATTGGATTCGACAGACTTCATAATTATATTCATTCACAAATGCTGCCAGTCATGTCTTGCTTCAAGCAAGAAGATGTCCTTTTGGTGATCGAAGCGATCAGCCAAAGCAACCCAAAGTGCTCGTGGATCTTCCTCAGCAAAGTACTCGATTTACAATGCATCATGAATGTGTCTTCGGATGAAGATCATAACAGTAGCTTTCTCAACTTCGCCAACCTGGTCATCAGTCTCAGCTTTAATAACGGGGCGCAAATTCTTTGCGGTGGGGTGGAGCTTCACATCTTAAACCTACTTGAGGTAGTTTCTTCCAGAAACCTCTAAAGCGGTGAAGTCGAGTTTGTTCATATTCGACATATCCCTGTCACAAAATAAATGGACAAGAATGTGGTTAGACATATATTGGTTTAAAGTTACATGAAAAAGCTTCAAGTTTTCATGAGTGATGTTTTAAGGAAAGCTTCATATTTTCAAACAAGGCATGTTTCTAGAAACTTCGAGTTTTGAAAGAATTATGAACTTTAAGTTCATATGTTCCTGCAGACAAACACAAATATATATATACACACACAAAAATATGCAACAAGAAAATATACAAATAGATCTTTGGGGTCAATAATTATAATGTAATTAATTATTTGGACTTTGGGCCAAAATTATAGTGTGGGTGAAAAAGTTATAAAACCCAAATTGTCTAAAAAAATAGACAATTAAAACTCGGGGCCCAAAAATATGGACCAAAGCCCACGGGTGGGCTGAGTAAATTTAAGGCCATGAAGTCCAGCCAAAAAATGGGCTAGAATAAGCATAGGTGGGTTGCATGCCCAATAGACCAGGGGCCCAAATGGGCATAGATCCGGTACGGGTGGGTACACATAGGCCTAGACACGGAGGTCCTAGATATAAGGTTTGTTCCAGTGCGGCGCAGACACATATACACCAGCAGAAGGCTGTGATCGTGTGTGGCGTGGTGCATGGGAGAAGGCAGGAGCCCAGAAGGGCTCAACTAGTTCTCGGGCCGGTGATCACCAAAGCCCAAAGGGCTGGTGATGTGGGTCAAGGCAATAAGCACAAGCAGACCCAAAAGAAAGGTGTTGTGCGATATGGACCAAAGGAAACCGAGGCCCGTTAAGGCTAAGATTGGATCTACAGGCCACTGGAGATAGTTATCAGCACTGCTTCAGGTGATTTTTCGTGGTCGAGGCAAGCCATGGTTCATCGGAGAACCAAGTTTTTAGCAATGAAGGTAAAGCCTCAACGTCGGTGATGTGAGAATCGAAGGGATTCGAGTAAATCCCATGAAAAAACTCAAGAAATTCTTTTGGAATTTTCGAAGATCGTTGTTGAAAACGACGAGTTTCGTCCTAAGCACACGACTGACAGTCGTGGTTTCGTAAAAAAAAATTGACGAAGAAGGTCTCGGCTTTAGGCCGAAGGTTTGGGTTAGGGACGATGATGCCAAAATGCACTGTTTGTGTTCTTTGGGCTTGTAGCCTTGGGATTAAGCTGGGCTCACCAAACCGATGTAGGCTATTGGCCTGGTGTTAGCGATCATGCAAAGCGGTGTGCTCGAAGCCAATGGTGCTAGAACCTTAATTTTTTTCAATTTTAGATTATAAATTAATTCAATTTTTATGCATATTCACATATAATTCAATGCATGGACATGTATTCGATGCAATTCATGGCAATGTCAATTCACATAATTTAACAATTATGGATATAATGCATACACAATTTATGTAGAATCTGAAATTCGAAAAACTTAAAGTTGGGTCATGCATTATGATGAATGTTCATGCTATCAGGGCTACAAAAATATCTAGATAAAAACTGTTGTTTTGGAAGAACCTGATTGCTTGATGATATTGATGAACTGGTTTGATGCAGAAAACTTCCACTCAAATTCCTAAGCGCAATAGTAGGAGCGTGTTGATAACGTGTTGTGGCTTATTTTAATCTGATAGGGAGAAAGAGAGGTGCAGCAGCAGAGAGAGATTAGAGAGAGATGTGTTTGTAGGGTTGTGTAGAGAATGTATGATTCCCCCTACGCAGTGCCTTTATTTATAGTAATAAGAGAATGAAGAATCTTTCTCCTCCAAGGAATACAAGTCCTAATAGAAAAGAATAACTAGTATCAAATCTAATTTAGGATATACACAATCACACTTTAAACAATGTTTATAACAACCCCAATTTTTTAATGGAATTTTAACATATGCAGTTTTGAAACCTCATACACGACAAAACTCAAAGAGTTGAGTACCCACTTGGTAAAGCTTTTAGCGCCAGATTTTAGCTTTTTGTCAATGTTGTGAACTCTCTAAGTTTGTTGTTTGATAATCATTTCATTTTCAGTTTTTAGTTTTTAGTTTTTAGTTTTCACTTTTCACTTTTCACTTTTCATTTTTTTGAAAACTGAAATCTTGTCCGATACCTATTTTAAGTTTTTTAAAAAAAATGAAAACTAAAAACTACTTTATTGAGTTTTCATTTTTTTTATAAAAACTGAAAGTAATTACCAAACATTTCAGTTTTCAAAAAGGTGAAAAATAAAAACTGAAAACAAAATTATTATCAAACGATCCCTAAACTGTTTGATAAAACTCTCAAATTTTGCTTGTCCAAAAATCTAATTTTGAGTTTTCCAAAAAAAAAAAAAAAAATTCTAATTTTGAGGACCTGTCCTAACCTAGATTTGAGAGCAATTTGTTTAGCACATTAATGAAATTTATAGCCGGACAAAAACATGTTTAGAGCATCTCCAAATAAGATGTTAAATTGTCCAAATTATCATTAACAGTAAAAAAAGACAGCAACAATATTTTCCAACTGAAAAGGCAAATCTGATGTGGCATGACATGAATTGACAACCCTCACTCACTTTGTTGTCAAAATTGACAGCAACGTCAAAAAAAAATTGATTAATTACTAAATCGCAAATATCAGTCTGCAAACCGCAAACCCAGGTCTGAAAATAGCAGATCGAAGGCAAACCCAGCTTCTTGGTTCAGAGAAAATTCAACTTCGTCGCTACACCTTGGAAGCCTGGCGTTCTCTCCAGCCAGTAATTTCTCATTTTCTTCTTCTTGAGCTTTGTCACAAATGGATTTTAGGATTTGGTTTGTATTTAAGTACTGAATATTTGACCATTGAATCTTGCAATGCATTTGAATCAAAAGGAACAGGCTAAGCGATATTGTATCGATTCAATTTGCTTCGAATCCAATTTAAAAGAAAAGAAGAAAAAAAATACGGCTTGAAGTTATATAGGTATGAAACTTATCGAGCTGATTTAAATTACTTTGCAGCTCAGAAGCCTCGGTATTTTATCCCTTGGGTATTAATTCAGATACTCATTCTGGTGTACACCTGGGAAATTATGAAAAGAAAATAATGTAACCAAATTTAAAATTATAAAACATAAAGTATGAAAGGGAATAATATAATAAAATAATATTTAATTTGACATATCAGGTGGAGAGCAAAACTTTGAAAGATGTCAAAGTGTCATATAGACCGTTAAATCTAAATTTTATGTTTAAAATTTGATAGGTCTCAGAATTTTGTTAAAGTAATATCAAGCCATTGGACTCTCTCTCTCTTCTAAAGGGGGAACTCGGGCATGTTAGATGGCAACCCAACTTTAACTCAACATTCACAATTCGAGTTAGGGTTAGGTTCAAGTTCATGCAGGTTTATTCAAGTTCGGGTGTAAATTGAATTCGGACTTACATGGGTTGTGTTCGAGTTTATCTTTATTGAGTTCAATCTTATAACATCCTATTTTATAAGATTTTTCAAATTTTGTACCAAATAACGTCAATATATATTAATTAAAATTCAATTTTACGCATCAGTATCCACACAAAAGTTTAAACCAAGTGTTAGGGTGGGAGACCACTTCTAATGTTTCAATTATGCAAAGTTGCAATCCAAAGAAACCGAACGCACCATTATTCTTCATTGTTCAAATCAAGATCAACAACAAACTTCAATTATATATATTTATATTATATAATATGAAGCAGGGTGAATAATATGTGCATGAGAGAATTCGAAATGGAATTCGAGATGGAATTCGAGTTGGATTTGGGTTGACATGGGCAGGCTTTTTACTTCATAATGACCCACTCGATCAAGTTCAAAATCTAATCGGACATGGACAGATTCGGATTGACCCAACCTAAGTTGCACCCAACTCTCCACTCACATGCCCCAACCCCAACCACCGTTAGTCCTCCTCCATCCCTCCACCTCTTTTACCCTCAAACCAATTTGATCTCAAAGCACCGAAATCTCCATGCCAAATTCCATCCCACCCACTTTGAGATAAATTCAGAACCCTAATTTGTACGATCTCAAGTCTTTGATCTTACATTCATCAAACGCGTACATAAAGTAGGGCTGAAAGTTTCAGCACAGTTAAGCATTCAGGGACACGGAGAGTAAATTGAATGCTAACCAAAACATATTTGAGATTCACCTATTGGCCACTGTCAATCGTTAAACAATCAGAAGTAACTAGACTTGCCCAGTAGTAAGTCGAGCATGTCGTCAGGAGTAAGGAGAGTTGTTCCTCCAAGAATCAATTCGATATCCGGCCTTCCACTCTCGGATAATGCCTCTTGAGCTTCACGAACCTTATTACACATCAAAAACAACAGGGTTAAGTTTCTTTTGCAAGTGAATATAAGTAATTTTTTTCCCGAGGAACTACCAGTTTTCATGCAAAATGTTAACATACGGGGAAGAGAATCTCAGAAATGCATACCTCGACACTATTGATTCCTCCAATGACAAAAACCAGGATGATATTTTGGTCGGCTAAACTTGGTTTCGCCTGAAAATCGGAAAAAAAAAGGTTGGTTATCAAGCATATATGGACCCATTGAACCAAAATCTGGACATGGGAACTTACCTGCCCAAGGCCAAATCTTCTGAAACCACTTTTAAAAAGTTGTCCCACAGTAGACGAGTGATACTCCAGACCAGGTACGTCGTTCTTCGCCAAAACCCTTGTTAGAAGCTTATATAGCAGTCCTCTGCTTTCATATGGATCTCCACTGAAATTATTTTCTGAAGACAATGACCCGTCCTTCAATGGTATGTTCCTACTCTTCAAACTAGATAGCTTGTGAAGGAATTTGAAAAGATTATCCACCCTATCACGCAGCTCCAACTTCAGCTGCATGTCACTATACACTTGCTCTTTACTGTTATTTTTATTATCAACTTCTTCATCACCCCATTTACCCCACTGATCGTCATCAAAATCATCGATGTCTATTTCATCTGAAGATGTTTCTTTACTTTCATCAGATTTGATCCTGCTTAAGTTGGTCTCGAGCTCTTCCATTAGACCATGAAGAAACTTGAGTTTTGCTATTGACGGGTTTTCAAGAATTGCTTCAACAATAGAATCCTTCAACAATTTCTCCTCTTGCCAAGAAAAAGGGCCATCAGACCCAGATGTCGGAAAATTCTCACCGGCTAATATATATACAGAAATCATAAGGAGCAAAGCATCCTGAAATGAAAGTAGTCCTTTTGAGGCCTCCGACTTTTTGTTCTGTCCATGCAATCCCATCAGAGCCGTCTTATTGATAAGATCGTCAATTTGAGCAGAAAGACTCTGGGTTGTGTCTCCAGCACTTACAACACTCAATATTCTCTCTGCACTCATAAATGCTTCCCATCTGGCCGAATTAGATTCGTCAAGGGCAACCAGAGCAGCTGCTGCTAATTGAATAATTCCCTTATTTCTCAGTAAAGATGACTGCATTTTAGCTAGGGCTTTTACCATAAGTTGCAACTCTGACTTTGTAACAAAACCAGGACGCGATTTGACATTCACAGTTATATTTTCCCGACGAAGAGCTTCTTGAAGCCACTTCTTCACCAGTACAGCTCCATCTTTTGTTCTCCTGTCTAGTATAGCTTCCATGTATGGTGTTCCACGAAAACTTTCTGTAGAAACAAAAGACCCACTAAGAAGCTCATTCTCGAACTCAAGCGGCTTCTCATTATGAACTTTGTTCTTTAGGTTCATCAAATCCAAAACCTGAGAGGCAGAGTTCCCAGAATCCCACCCGCACAGAAAAGCTTCAATGCTTTCTAAAAGCCTAAAGTTATCTGTGTTGTTATCTTCTTCACGTAGAACTAGGGCAAGTGGTATTTGAACATCAAGAGAAGCACGTTCCAGGTTAGAAGGGCCATGCTTGAGTTGGTTTTGTGAGCTTTTTAGGTTCGCAGAGGATGTTGTTTTTTCCCTGCGGGGCAGGGATGAAAACATACAATCAACAAGTGAATCTCCATGACAGCATGGAGTAAGAAGATCCAGTGTACGATCAATGAGTAATAGCCCTGCGGATCGTTTACGGCGACCTACATCATAAAGACTTGACATGTCTGTCATAATTTTCCCCACAGTTTTTGAGAGATCACCAAGTGAAAATATTTCCATTTTCAAGTCCATCTGCATAATTAAATAAAACACACCATAGTCAGGGTATACTAATCAAACAAAGCACTCTGAACCGACAACATAACAAATTAACCTGGGCGGTAATCACACACAAAAGAAAATATAGCAATAACTAGGAACACATTTCAAATTCTTCTTGTATTTTTTAATTCATATTCCTTCATATGTTCCCTTGCCTTGACCTTATATCACCACACAATGTAGAACAATTGTATCCCAACTCCCATGCGAGACAGATCAAATACATTTACAGGAAATAGAACTGAACTTTGGCAAGAACCATTGTCGGAGTCTAAAGTGCTGTCTATATCATGGAAAACGACAGTGTAGAAATTTTGGGAATTTCTAAAGCTTTTAGATAACATAAATACAAGGGTTTTGGATTGTTCTACATGTACAACCTTGTAAACAGTAAGCTATCATTTCCAACTCTATGACAATATAAGTGCAATCTAGACTTTTGAAGATAATCAAATTTCAAATATGCTGAAAACTAAAGAAATGAATGCAAAGAACTAAAATTAGACTTGGGGGAAAGGGTAGCATGTAGAGCACCTTTGCAGCAAGATGGTAAAGAAAATTTGCTGTAAGCGTTGCCCCGGCAGGAATATCATCACCATCAGAAAGCAATCCAGTACTTAAGGAGGGCAACCCTGGACTAAGAGCATCCTCATGTTTAACTGATAAGTATGCATCACCAACTGATCCCTCTGAAGGTAAAACAAATACTCTTGGTGAAAAGGGGCACAAAATCATGGGGAAGTGATGCACAGAAACAACCAGTTTTTTCCCTACATCTTCTGTATCAGCTACTGACTTGTCTTCAATGAAATCTCTTGCACTTAAACTAGCTTCATGTTGAGATATTTCCTTTAAGTTGCTGCCTTCTGTCCATCTGGAATTTTTCTTATCTTTCTTAACAAGCTCCTCATAATCTTGGACAAGCAAGGACTCATATTCATGAAATGCATCTGGTCCCAGAGGTGAATCAGGATATGCTGAATGAGCTATCTGCAATCAGTAAAGCATTCAACATTTAGGAAATCTAAAGTAATAATACTGTGATGATGAAACATCCATCGAATTGTCCAGAGAATAAAGGATGGGAAGATAACTCAAATCACTGCTATTAATGCTGATGCTGGTATCAATAGTACTACCAACACCGCTCCCAAAAAGAAAAAAGAGGTTTTGACAGGCTTTTATTATCAAATGAACAACAAAATTTGGCTCAGATAAGGCAGCTGAAACTTTTGAAGACTAGAAAGGATGTAACTAAATTAACTATATCCACAATCCTCTAGTTCTGCAACACCTTCCTTCAGTTTTCAAAAATAATAATCTGCATTCCTAATTTAACATTTCAGTGTTCTGCCAAAAAAGTAACGGAACAAATACAGATCACGAACTTAATTCTTGAAGGGCACATTTTCATAAAGGAGAATGAGATCAACTACACGAGCTTCTGACCATATCTACTCATCTGAGCATAGAAGTGAATTTGATAAAAGGAGGAGAGAGAGAGAGAGAAGGGAGGGGGGGGGGGAGTATGTAGCCAAGGGAAAGAAAAAAAACTGATTATCTAAAGAAAAGAGCAAACATTAAAATTCCATTTAGAAGCGGTAATTCCACAGAAGTACCTCTGAAACAGATGTGAATACAGTACAACAATCTACAGCTTGATGTGTGCTCAGACAACGTAAAATATATCGATGTGCATCACTTAGTAGACAAGAAGTGATCACCACAACTTTCCTTACAGGATCAGAATTTGCATTCCAATCAACCACCTGAAAAATAAGGCATATAGGCAGTTAAATACAAAAAGGATAAATGATAATTTAAATATAAATGTTCATCCACATCTCATAATCATAATTAAAACAAAATAGAGGACTAGAAGTTTGGGGCATCATGGAAAGACATTGAAGCACTTCCTCTAGAGTGCTACAGTTACTAGAGTTCTCGAGAATTTATGTCAAGGACAACAAAGCACTTCCTTCATGTTAATAGATTAGTAGTCGAGCTACAGTTACTAGAGTTCTAGAGAATTTATGCCTGTTAAAAATGGTTTTTTTTTTTGGCAGTCGAGCTGTTTTTAATAGATTAGTAGATAAGCAGATTTTGATGGCAAAGGAGATATATGAACTGATAGGGTATCAGAGACGGACAAAGTCTAATGTGTCCTTGAGTTTAGGGTTGTGTTGTAACTCATGGGCATCAGTTTGGGGTGGCCATCATTGTAATGTGATCAATATACCCACTGTAAAGAACGAAGAAAACAAGAACATAACTAATTATTTTCACCGATTCTCCACTCCAATACACCAAAATGGTCTTCTAATGGTTTATCCAAACAAAACAAGACTATAATTTTTCCCAAGAACAGTTTCTTAGATAATATCATTTTCCATCAACACAAGAGAGTAGACATGAAACACACGGAGGCAAAAATTTGCTTATAGTGACCATCGGAAGGAAGTTTCTACTTCAAAAACCAAAAAAGATAATTCACCACACTTTTTAAGTTTTAATGTTATATGGCATCCCTGTCCAAATGTTGAACTTGTTTTCTCATTTAACAAAATGTATGAAAAAACACGGCTCATAGTAGCCCTGTAAAAACCAACTTACCGTATCAAGAGAACAAATGTTTTCCAAACTACACACAGCACGTACTCCGTGGTTCAGTAACAGGGGAAACGCTCCCATGTACTGGAAGCTCTGTGTACATCCAGCATCTAAGTAAAGAACAGAACCTTCAATGTGCTCCGATATCTAAAATGAGAAGATGAAGAATTAACAATCTTATAAATCAAATATACATAAAATTCAACTGAACATCAACATGTCTAGTACGAGAGCAATTAATTCAAACTAATTCGACGGGAACCCCTCTACTCCAAAACTCAAGTCTAATAAGAACTCGTACAATAATGATTCTACGTAGAGTAAGGAAATAAGGGGGAAACGAAAGCTTCTTTGCTCAGCCATAAAAGTTAGATTCAAATGGACTATATATAGCAGAAATCACATTTTGGGCAGAATCCAACCTACTGATGGTCAATTTTTTCATTAAACTTCTAAGGCATTCTCATTTTACAAGAATTCATAAAAAAAACCCCAAAAAAAATCGCTAATAAGTCAAATGGGAAATCAAATACAGACAGCTGATTGGTGAAGGACTAGGATAGTAGGATTTTAACAACTAGAGAGGATGAATCCTGTCGATAATTCAAGCAAAATTTAGGAGTTGTGAGCCAAGAATTCATCCTCCAATCCCTAATTTTTTTTTTTCAAAAGAAGTCATATTTAAGCCCTAACATTAGATTTGCAGTTGCCAAAACTGGGTAGAATCTGAAAGCCTGACGAATACAGTAATTTGCAGTGAAAGAACATAATTCGATTTCTTACGAAAACGCAGTGAAGGAACATGATCCAATTGAAAATTCATATACAAACGATAATCACCTGGCTAATGGAATCGAGGCAAGATTTGGTGACATCAACGACAGCCATATTTCGATTCAGTTCATATGAATAAGCAGAAAATCAGCTGAACAAGAGTCATAAGGCTTCCTTCCCTTCCAAGGATTTGCAATTGAGTTGGGTAATCGGTGTGGTTATTATCACTGTAAGCCCTAATTCCCATTTCTCCTCTGTTTCATTTTTTTTTCCTTTCAAAATTTCCTCTGTTTTATTTTTATTTTTTTTTAAGAAGGGTGCAGTCAAACCAAGATTAGAAAGATTTTAAAGAATTCTAAAAGTGATGGGTTTGATAGAATTTAAGAAGATGGCTTAAATGTTAACATGGTACATGTGTTTTACTATATCGACCAATTTAATCCATGTGTGTTGCAATTCGGCCAAATTGGTCTCCGTGTTTATATCGGTTAGCCAATTCGAGACAATCCATTAAAGGACAGTTAAAATTGACATGTGCTAAGCATGTGAGAGGTCAAAAACGTAATTTTATTGTACACCCACTAAACAGATACAATGCATATCTTTAAGAATTAACGCTTCGTTCGTTCAGTTCACTTGAATACTATGCGATTTAGGGTTTCAACATCCATTAGGTCAGAAGTTGTGGGGTTGCCGACTAAGATTTTGGTCTACTCAAGAGAAGATGACAAGTAGACGAATTGAACCAAACAACCAAGGTGACGATCGTCTTTGGTTTTCAATATTGATGGGGGCTAGGGTTTGATTTGTTGGATTTGTTGTGTGCTTTTATAATCAATTGAGATGGCTTGGTAGACTAGGTAGGAAAATAAGGATATCACTTTACTTTGGTTTTTATTGGTTGCAACTTGTCATATGAAACCATGACTACCAAAGTTAGCTCATTTGAATTTAGATGCTTTTTTTCTAATAGTTATAGCATTGTGTGATCGGCATATGCCTTTCTTTAATAATAATGCATATTTCATTTTATGTGTGCAGATTTTCCTCAAGTTATTGAGGATTTAACCCAACCACCATTATCACACTCAAATAAATTATGAAGAATCATTCAATGAATTCCCTACGGAATTGTTTAGTCAGGTTGATGAAAACAAGTATTGCCCAAATGGTTTTAGCAATGAATTCTTATTTCAAGAAGAGGGAAGCGATTTGTATCATGGTAAGCCTCAATATCATTATCATGTACCAACACAAACCGAGGAGTGTGAATATGATGGTGATGGTGAGCAAAAATCTGATACAGAGAATTCCCTTTATGAGGAAAGTGATAATAATGGTGACACTGGTGATTCTGATATAGACAGTTCCTTATATGATGAGGATAATAATGCAATGATTGAAGATGACAATTTCAATGACAATGCAAATGCACAAGAGAGTTTCATTGGATGCAGTAAGAAACAAAAAAAACAATTGGGAAGCAGATATACAGGTTGAGGATTTGAACATGGATAAGAAGCAGTATAACTCAGATGAATTACATTCGCCATTGAACTCTGATAAAGAAGAACATGGTCGTAGATGCAAAGAGTTTAATGTTGACTCTGATATGGAAAACCCACAATTTGATGTTGGGATGAAATTTCCAAGTAAAAATGTGTTAAAGCAGGCTATACAAAAATATGGAGTCCTAGGGTCATATGAATGTAAGATAGGGAAGAATGATATGATCAGGTTATCTGCTAAGTGCAAGTAAGGTTGCAATTGGAGGTTGTTTGCTTTTGTGATGCAGGGTGAAAATACTTTTCAAATCAAGAGCTAAACTCCTAGGCATTCATGTTCAAAAGGTTTCTCTAACAAAAACATAACTTCAACTTTTCTTTCTGAAAGATATATGGGTAGGATTAAAGATGATCCTAAGATTAAGAAGACAAAACTTCAGTCAAAGATATATAGAGACTTGGGAAATGAAGTCTCAACATACCAATGTTACAAAGCTAAGAGGAAGGCTATAACTTTGATTGAGGGGACTTATGCTCAACAATATGAAAAAGTTATGGGAGTATTGCGAAGAGGTTAGAAGGACAATTATAGGCAGCACTATGATGATGAAGGTGGATCCTCCTTATTTCCAAAGACTTTATGTGTGCTTGGATGCATGCAAACAGGGGTTTAGATCTGGTTGCAGACCTTTGATCAGTGTAGATGGCTGCCACCTTAAGGGAACATTCCAAGGTAAATAATTAATTTGTAGTTTTATTTGACATCAACTCATGTAGATATGGTATTAATTTAATATAACATCTATATATCTATACGTGCATATTAATTCAATACCTTGGTAGGACAATTACTCGTGGCAGTGGGAATTGATGCAAGTGATAACATGTATCCCAATGCTTATGCAGTTGCTGAATTGGAGACTAAAGAGTCATGGTGTTGGTTTCTTCAACTTTTGATTGAGGACCTTAGTCCACTTAGTGAACATGGGTGGAACTTTATTTTAGATCAACAAAGAAAAAACTTTATATCATTTATTGGCGTTAAGAGTTGTATGTATAAAGTTATATGAAAAACTTTTATGTTGCTTGACTGATTACCAATGATGTACAATGTATAAAGTTATATGAAAAACTTTCATATTGGAGTTTTATTTGGTAACCCTAGTTGAAGATTTGGATTTTTGGAGTAACCATGGTTATGTTGAGGCTTAGGTGGAAGTGTGAGGACCACACTTACACACCAAACCCTCTCTCCCTCACTCTCCCGTACCCTCTCTCAGAATCTCTCTCTCTCGAAATCACTCTCTCTCTTTTCTCTCTTGGACGGACGAGACCTAAAACCCTTGCAAACGTGACGGATCGAAGTGGAAAATGGTACCTTTATGTTCGTGAAGACCTTACGAGTTCAACCATACCAATTGTAGGCAAGGAATCCTCCGATTTCACGTTGAACCATGAACCATTGATTTTGTCACTGTTCATGCATATGTGAAATTTTGATTTTCAGGGAATTTGAAGCTTATAGGAAACTTAGTGAGGTCTTTACGAAGCTCGAAGTAGTTCGTTTGAGGGTTTTAGACGTCGAGATCGTGAGTTTCAAGCTTGGCTGGTTTTCCTCGAAATTTCACGGCGAGATCCCGTGAGTTTTGGGTCCCAAAACAGGTATAACGTTGTTCTACTCGTCTCCAGCTTTCCATTGGTGTAAATTTCATGCAATTTGGGTTAAAAATGAAGAAGTTAGGACGAAAGTACGAAATCCCCAGTTTCCGGCGATGGCGACGGTCGTCGGAGTCCAGAGGTTGAAGACGACGGAATATTTCGTCAAGTCTGACGGAATATTTCGTCAAGTCTGACGGAATATTCCGTCAAGTTTGACGGAATATTTTGACGCCGTCAGTTAGTTTTAACTGTTACCGTTGAGATTTAACGGAATGTTCCCTGGAATATTCCTGACGCCGTCAGTGTGCCTGGCACGTGGCAGCGCGTGGGGGCGCGTCTGGCCGTGCCTTGGACGGCACGTGGGTGGTCGGAAAATTTTTCTAAAAATATGGGGATGTTCGTGACATTGTGTAGATCAGGGTGGTATATTCATATACCCAATTTGAGAATTGTATGAGAAATTATTACCTAGTTTTGTTTATGTGCTTTAAAATAACGCTTATATAGTTGTTTCTCATATAGGCGAGACTTATCCGGAGGACGAACGTAACCAGGCTAGGCACGGGGGTTACGACTCAGCTACGTACCAGTGAGTGGGCTTTTGTTTTCAGTATATATATATACACTTGACGTTTTTCCCAGAAAACGTATTTTAAAGGAAATGTGATTTGAAATGCTATGTCATGCTCATATTATATATAAGCATATGCATTATCATAATTATGCATATTGTTGCATAGTGCTGTGGAGGCCAGGAAAGCTACATGTGAGTATATCATGCTGGTAATAGTTATGAGATGAATGGTGATTTTTTGATGCATATTGAGCTCATTAATCTGCACCCCGGTATAGTGCTCCCGCCCAAAGTTAGGGGCATAGTCCTTCACGTGATGTTCACCTCCCGCACCACACGCTCATCTTGGATCCAAGTTAGGTGCACAGTCCTATCGTATAGACCACTTTCAGTGGGTTCGACTCGTAGGTGACCCGCGATTTATCGCACAGTCTTCATGTGATCGTAGCACTAGAGCGTATTATTATTATTATTATTATTATACCCACTCTTGTTGGTCAGACCGCGTGAGGTGGTTCTGACTCGTGTGCAGATATGTATATACATTATGAGATATTATGATATATGTGACGTATATACATGATGAATTATGTGATGAGATATGAGATTGAGATATGATTGAAATGAGCTCTAGATTTCGCCGTATAGATCACATCAGGTGACTTCGGCTAGTATATGAGTTATATTGAATTGCATCACCTGGCTTACAATTGTGATATTATGAGGCATTGAGCATGGCATAAGCATGGCATACATATATTTATGTGGTTTTGAATACGTGGAGCATGGTTTGAATTATATTTATATACATATCTATGTATCCTATTTTTCTGTGAAAGTATACAGGTTTTCCAGCGAGGGATAACGCTTTTGATATCGTATGATTTTAGAAAATCTTTGTTTTTGCCCACTCACGTATTTGTTTTGCGCCCCTCCAGGTATTAGGTAGCGTTTGTTGGTGGCTTACGAGGATTCAACGGAGGTTCTGACAGACATCTTTCATGTAGGACCACCTTCGGGTGTTGTTTAATTAGTACTTGTATGCTTGACTGCACTTAGGCTAGTTAAGCTCTGGTTGTGTAATTCACACTTAATCTCGCACTAGCATGCTATCTTAATTAGGATTGCTAGTTGCTCGGTTTTAATTTGTTCGTATTTCCCTTATTAATCTTGCTTCCGCACTGTGCTTATGGTTACGTCATGCTCACGTGACGGCCAGCACGCCTCGATCTCGATCGGGGTGTGTCAATTAGGAGTTTAAGATAGTTTATTAAAATCCTTAGAAATCCGAGTGTATTCAATTAGGATTTTAAAGAAGTTTATAACATTCCAAGTGTATTCAATTAGAAATTGATATTAAAGAATTTGAAAAAGTTGAGGAATTAGAGGGAATTGGAGAGATTTCATAGTGTATTTTAAGCATCTACAAATCTCATATTTTCCCATGAGATTTTGGGGGAATTGAATAAAATTTTATATGGAATATCTACAAATCAATTAAACTCCATAAAAATCCATTAGATTCTCTCAAATTCTCAATTGAATACACCCCCCTAAGTAGAGGAGGATAGGCTCACAAAGCATTTAATATAATAATTATATAGGTGCAACAAATTCTTTGAGGGAAGGGATTCCTCTTTTTTTAAGAATGTAATTAGTTGTGGGACGTACTCCACATCGAATTTCAACGGTTCGAACGCCTATTTTATTAGTCTTGATTCATAGATCATTTATGCAAAAATTCAATTTAATCTAAAATCATTTGCCCATATAATTGTTACGATGAAATTTCAAGTTTCTTAGAATATAGTGTTGGTTAATTTCTTTGAACTCAATTAGATGCCTCCAATATTTCCGATTGGGTTAATATTTTGTAAGGAAGATCTATGAGGTACAACTTGAAAAATAGACAATTCGGATTGTTGAAGTTCAATGTGATGTGAGCCCCACAATTAATTCTCATTTTTGAAAAAAATGAGAATCTTTTCCCTAAAGAATCTAGAGACGTTAATTGTGAGGTTAAATAATCGGTACGTAGATGTTAATTGTGAGAATCTTTTCCTTGAAAAAATAAAACTAAATTAAAAAAAAAGAGTTTTGAAGAAAAATGTCCATACCTTTTCATTTGAGCCACATTATTGCTAACACATTGTGAGGTTACTGATCTTTGTTAGTGTAGATAATATCGTTTGTTAAAAAAAAAAACTACTAACTTATAATAATAAATGTGACCATACGAATAGAAATATCGACACAAACTACACAAACGACACTATTGTAAGAATGAAATGTCTCAAGTTAACATAGATATAGTACTAATATAATGTAAATATTGTTGATATCCTTAATGTCATATACCTTTGTTAAAAAAAAAATAATAATAACGTGAGTATATACCATTTATATGTTCACGTTGTTATTAAGGGTGAATTGTCAATTTAATTATTGAATTGAGTAAAAATTAGGTTCCTAAATTATTTTTTCAGAATAATTAGTTCTTGAATTATAAAAATCTATCAATTACATTCCTAATATTAGATTCGAAGTTACTATATTCTATTTTTCGACACTTTAAGTCACATTAATTGCATATGATACACATCGAAGAGGAGGTTGATAACTTTCCAATTAAATTTATTAAAAAAAATCTCCCTCTTGAAGGTTGTTTAGATGGGGAAGATTTGAGCGAAGAACAAAAAGACCAAGAATTCGAAAGGATGGCGAAAGCTTTCGTCATTTCTTCTTCTTCCTCCACGTCGCCGAAGAACGCCTTGTTGTTAACCCGATACAGATCTTCACCATACAGTATTTGGCAAGCAGATTTTGGGGCTCGCCGGTGAAAGTCGAGGAAACAGAGGGACAACAGAAACCCCTTTCTTCCTCGCTATCCTTAAACACATCCAAATCCACAAAAATCGACCTTCCAGACTCCAGAAACAAAACCCAGATCATAGATTGAGATATATATCAGAAAATTTCAGAGATCAATCTGATGGTTGATGGGCTTCAGAAGCCTGAGAGAACGTTTAGGAGGCAAGGCTCGTCGGGGTTGATTTGTGAAGACAAGTTTCTACAACAGGCGATGAACCAAGGTGAGGAGGAGAAGCAGGCGGAGGCAGCTCAGCAAGCTCAGGGCGGCGTGAAATCCAGTGCCGCAGGACCCACCATGGAGCATAGCCAATCAATCGAAGGAATGAGCTATCAGACGGTCAAGGTTTAGCCACAAGCTATGGACCCGCCTTCCCAGAAAGTCTCCAGATGTGGGATCTGCAGCGCGTTTGGAAAATCGAAGCCAGCGTCGGCGCGCCGACCGAGACCAAACAAACGGGGATTTGCTGTTGATTTTGCTGTGTTTAAGGAGGACGAGGAAAAAAGGGGACGGAGGAAGGAGCGAGGGAAGGACGAAGGGGACGATTTTTGGAAAGGAAGGAGGAAATACTTTTTTTTAATTAATTTTAACTTTTAAATAAAAATTAGTAATTAATTAATTTTTTTATTTCACCTGGGGAAGAAGTGGATCCTGATCCTGCCACGTCCGCATTTAACAATCAAATTGACAGAAAAAATAATGGAAGTCTGACATGCAATGAATTCATAAATTTATGTACGACATTACAATGTTTAAAATATGAGGTATGAGATTGTGATACGACCTATAATTAAGGTAGTTTTATAAATTTACCCTATTATTAATGTTGTTGATACTATTCACTCACTTTCTTCCACGATGGTACTATCATCAAAACTTAAAATTTTCTCCCAGTCACAAGCAGAAGGTCCACAACGGAAATATGAACTCATATCTATTGGATATATGTTGTGGAGGCAAAGTCATTGCTAGGTGAGGGGAGCAGTTGAAGCACACCGGTTCGAAAGAGATGGATTAGATTCGTGATCGAATATATTTCTATATATACATATATATATATATATATTTGTCATTGATTGTTGATAAATATCCAACATTTGTTTAATTTTGAACACGGTGTCATGAAATGCCGTTTTTCCACACATCTTTCTTGTTTTCTCTAAAGATCATGTCTGCAAAAGATGAATTAAAACTAAGGTTATTTAGTCAATCTATTATAGCAAATGCATAGACAATTCGTAATGCTTTACCAATTACGTTAATATGTTTTTATATAGTTCATGACTGAACGGCCTTAGATTTAATTGCTTTTTTGCGGAAACGATATTTGTAGAGTAATTTATAATATGAACAGTTCTGATCATAAAACAAAATTCTATGAACCAGCAACGAATATTTTTTAATAAAAACTCATACTCATCTTTTAAGTAACCAAGTATTATTCTTACAGAATTAACATGTAAGATCCACATATATGTCACATAATTAAACTACCATAATTGTCAACGAATAATATATAGGACTAAAACTCTACATTTTGACAAATAAAGACCTTAGTTATTAGATTTTTGGTAGCATAGGATTTTAAGGTCAATTCTAAAATTTACTCTTTCGCTAGGATTGCCAAAGGCAAAAGAATAATGTCGAATTGATTAACCATT
This sequence comes from Heteromeles arbutifolia, assembly GCA_024362995.1. Classification (NCBI taxonomy): domain Eukaryota; kingdom Viridiplantae; phylum Streptophyta; class Magnoliopsida; order Rosales; family Rosaceae; genus Heteromeles; species Heteromeles arbutifolia. The sequence goes on from JANCRC010000012.1 coordinate 26,749,518, forward strand.
CATTGGATGAAATCATCTTTTTTTTTCTTTCTTTTGTAGTTTGGACAAAAAAATAGAGCAAAAGAATTTTTAGTTTTTAGTTTTAACTTTTGATCCTCAGGTCAAGTAAAGAGAAATATCCCTACTACCATAACATAGTTGTAAGCGGCAATAAAAACATTTTCTTATTAAAACATCTTTTTTCTCTGTTTCTTTTTATTTTTATTTTTTATTCGTAATTATTATTATTATTTTTTAAAAGTAGAAACGAGAAATCTCCACAAGCAATTTTTTATTAGAAACTAATATCAAGATTCAGGCAAACAAAAACAAATGCAAAATGCAAGAAGAAAATAAACGAGTCAGAACTCAGGGACTGGTAAGTCCTCATCAGACGGCGGAGCCAACACCCACTCTCCACTGCTCTCATCAAGCACTATCCCTTTGTTCTTCTCCACCCACCAGCTCGCCGGCACAAAACACTCCTCCTTCAGAAAATTACTCGACTTGTTCACCAACGCCACGCTCCTCTTCACCCTCAGCTTAAACTCCCCCTCCTCCCCGTTCCACCCCGCCACCACATGCAGCATCCCCTGCAAATTGTGCCAGTCCCCCGTATCCTTCGATTCCTTCAAGAACGGCGACTTCCTCGAATCTATCACCAGCTCCGTCCCCACGTCCACGTACCCCAGTAGTGGACTCGGGTAAAGAGGTATGAGATCGATGGTGTTCTTTGTGTGCAGAATCTTCAGATTTGGGTACTTCTCGATCCTTGCTTTGAATGCTTTGTTTCCGACTTGTGGACTCCCGAATACGAAAGCAGCAACTGGGATATCAGAAACCCCGTTTTCCACCAGATCGAAGGCGCTTAAAATTGCTAGACTTGCTCCAAGGCTGTGGCCGGTGACCGATATGCTGAGGTTTTCGTTCTTGTATTTTTTCCGGAGATCGTTGATTTTGGCCCGGAGTTGGTCTCTGGCGCTTAATTTCGTGAATGGCGATTTGCGGTCGTCGGAAGTGTACATAGAAAGCCAACCCCTCATGACTTTGGGCACTTTCTCATTGTCGTCGTCGTCACTACTGCTGGTACTACTACGTCCACCATCGGTTTGATCTTTTGCCGATGTGGGATCAGGCCGCAACAGAGACGCCGCGGACTCGAGCTCAGCTCCTAACACGTTAACCCATTCGTAGTTTGTGGTGGTGCCGCGCCATGCTACGTAAATTTCACGTCGTCCAATGGCTTGGCTGACTTGGTCGGAAGTTACGGCGATGTAGCCAATCCAGTTAGACTCGCGGTCCCACGACTCGCGAGACAGAGAGTGGAGAAGCAAGGCTTCGGGAACGCTGACTTGTGCGGTGGCGTAGAGGAAGCAGGAGACTTGGTAGTTGGCGGCGTCTTGGAGCATGACCTTGTCGAAGAAGGAGTGCTTTCCGTAGCGGCTGGATCCGCAGTACTTGGAGTTTTGGTCGTTGTTGAAGGCGTCGTAGGTGGCCTGGCAGAAGTCGCCGCACCGGAGGATGAGGGTTAGGAGATTGAGGTCTAGAGGGTCCAAGAGGCCGTCCCAGTTGTTTGAGCCGAGAAGTTGCGCCCATGCTGAATGATCAACTGCTTGATCGGTGGCCATGGTCGTCATGGGCGGGAGAGGGAGGCTTACTGTTTCTGTATGTTTAACATTGTGGTTGCCCATTGTTTTTTAGTTTGGAATTGTAGAAGATTAGGATATCTACCATTTGAATGGATGGATTGTGAAGGGGATAAGAAGTGGCTGGTTTTGGTTGTGTGATGTGATCGAACACTTTACCATTTTTTGTAGTCTTTCGGTGGGATTGCGAAATACGAGGGAAACATGGGTGGATAAAAGTGGGGTTCTCTTTCCCCACACTAATTATATTTTGACAATTGTGCGCATTTCTAAAAGTTGTTGGAAATTTTGAGTGGAAATTTTATTGTCCCACATTGTCATTTCTAAAAGATTTCCTCACTTTATTAGATTTTGTTCATTACAGAAAGTGATTGGAGTAATAAGTATTGGAGAATAAAATTAGGCTCACCCTTAGGGTTGGGTTTTGTGATGTACTAAATAATTGATAATTAATTAATAATTAATATATAACTCTTTAATTAATTTTGAATTTAATTAAATTATTTTTTATATGAATAGACTCATCTTTTTAGATGAAGTCTGAAGTCAATGAAAAAACGCAAAGAGCACAACACCCCTCCCCCTCTGAAGAGATGTCTCCCAACAGTCACATTCTATTATCATACCTGTTTGCAAACATGCATAATCCCATTATATATACATCCATCTGCATGACATTTAGAACACAGAAAATATCAAATTCTTCTTCTACATTCCTAAACCTTCTTACTGAGAGAATCACACAAAAATTCGCCAGAAGTTAAGTTTTTCGATGCTGAAATTGTAATTTGATCATTGAATCCTAGTGATGCAGACGTCTGTAGAACTACAAGCACTGAGTAATGATGAAATTTCTGTTTCAAGGACATTACGGTACGCAAGCCTCGATCTTCAAGTAGTTTGTTTTTATATTTTTGTTTTGTTCATACTTTGTTAATTTTTCTATTCGCATTTATTATTTATTAGCATATATAATTTTATCACAGATTGTTGACATGTATCCAACAGGGCAATTAGTTGATGTCCTTTGTTAGAGAGATTTTTCAATGTGATCGACATACGGAATGATACACTACGTGTTACTATACAAATAATGGGATATGTGTGTAAAAAATTAATAACTTAAAAAATAAAATTTCTTACAACGTATATAAAAACACATGATGTACCATCCGTATTTCGATTTTATAAGGTCCTAAGGATCTACACATCTTAGTCATTGATCGTGTATCATGTAGTCAGAAATTATTTCTTTTTTTGTTTAAAATTAAACACAAATAGTATCTGACAAAAATTGACCGCCCAATATATGATAAACGATGTAGAGATCCTAGCATCCCCACAAAGTGGATCCGGAGAGAATCCTCTTCCTGTATACAACATTACTTGAATATAATTAATACAAAAATTTCTGGAAAAAATTGATAGGAGCATATTTATGCGATTTAGTTAGTGTGTTTTCTTGCATTTACTTAGTTATTTGTTGCTTATTATAGTGTCTTGAGTCATTTTCGTGTGTTTATAGGTCCAAGAAGCAAAGTAGGCAAAATGATGCAATTTGGAGCATTTTAGAGCAGTTTTGGGCTTGGAATGGATAGCACAAGTATGGAGCAAGATGGATGGACGAATTGGAAGTTTAAGAGAGGCTAGGAATGTGCAAAAGAGTTGAAGAAATAAATCCAAGTCAAAGAAGATAAGGAATCAGCTACAAAGAAGGAGAATTATCCAAAACATTATCCAAACTACCTTATCTTATCCTATCCTAATCCTTTCCTAACTTAATTCCTGCCGCAAAAGGGATTCAATTTCAGTTTAGGAGACCTTAAAACCTGATTTCTAGGAACCTTATCCCTTCCTACAAAGGTGCTGCACCTAACCCTTTCTAGAAACCCCAAAATCAGCCAAATAACACCCTTTCTAGAAGTCTCTAAAAAAGTGACGCCCCAAGCCTTCTAGATGCATGATCCAGCCGCACCTTTATCCTAATTCCCTTTGGTTTTTGGCCTTCTAGATGTCCTATTTCCTGCTAGGATTACATAAACCCTTTCCCCTTAGGATTTTGTTTTATTTTCCTACACAAACTACATTTTGTAATCCTTTTCCTACACCATCTAATTGTGCCGCACCCTCCCTCTATATATTCACATATTTGCTGCACCATTCACACCACCATCTCTCATTCACACATCTCTGCACTACCATTCAGCCATACCCTCATTGTGCCGCAACCTGCAAGCAAGGAAGGAAGGAATCTGGAGCGTTTTCTAGGTGTTTTCTATCTCTGTTCAATGTTTAATTTTATTTATATTTGTTTGATTGCAAACATGAGGAACTAATTTCTTTATAGTTAGAGGCGAATTCAAAGCCATGGACATATGTTTTGTATGAATTGATTTCCTCCGGTTATGATTTCATGAATTGTGAATGTGGTTTGCTTAACTGTTTTATTAAGAACTTGTTCTTGTGTGTTGATTAAGGATGCATACTTAGTTTGCATGCATGAATTTGATGCTAAAATATAAGGGAATTTCACCTAATCGTTATGAACTTATATTTACAAGTAGTGGAGGTTGCTAGTCACGATCGCGTTAAGTAAATTCCTGGCAGGAGTGTCATGCTTTTCATAGTCACGAATGCCTTGTCAATGCTTATGATTTTCACAAAGCTTAATGATCTTTGTTTTGTGTCTCTATCATGCTTTTCATAGTTAGGGAGCTTAATAAAGAATGATTTGGGTTGTCGTATGCTTTTCTTCCAATTCAATGAGTCTAGGGAAATCTGATGATTAATTAGTCTACACAATTAATTTGGCATTGTCATTCATGGTTTGTTGAAAGAATAACTGGAAATCAATTTATATGCATATGTTCATGTGTGGAGAAGGGCCCTCTAACTAGCCTTTCACCCGTTTTAAATCACCAAATTCGTTTTTCTAAAGTTTTTATGCAAAATTTCTGTTTTAAGTCTTAATTTCGTCAAAAACAATCCCCCTTTCATTTAAACTTGTTTTTAGAGTCAAAACCTGTTTTGTTTTAGTCTTTTGAGTCAAGTTTAGTTTAATTTTCGTCAAAATCACTTGTTAGGTCTAGAATTGAGTCTTTTTGACTGTTTCTTGCTGTTTTTAGTGTTTTAAGTTAGTTTAGAGTCTATAGAGTCTAGTTTAGTGTTTTTGAGTCTTATTTGTGTTGATTAGTATCCCTAGTTAATCCCCAGTCTAGAACGATCCCTACTTACATCATTGCTACAATTGTCATCAATAGGGTTTAATTTGTGTGTCAAGTTAATTTTCACACCAAATTTTGGCGCCGTTGCCGGGGATTAGCAAATTTGCTAATCCCTTGTTTACCGTGTGTTTTGTTTTACTTTGTTTTCTGATTTTCTTTTGTTTTCTTGTTTTAGGTACTAGTTTATGACTCGAAGTTCTCAACCAGTTCGTGAGCATATCTTGGAGTTTGACGACGATTTTGAACGAACATTGAGAAGGAAGATGAGGCATCCAGAACCAAGCGAACCTAGTTCAAGCTCAGAGGCCGAATCTGAATTTGAAGAAGAAGAACAAGCCATGGCTATGGATAATCGTACAATCAAGGAACTGTCAGCCTCGGGGTTAGCCAATGCCGCACCCCTTTGCATTCAATACCCCGCGGCTGCTCAAGGCAAGACCGATGAGTTCGAATTGAAGTCAAGCTTGTTGCATCACGTTCCCAAATACCATGGGCTGTCCATGGAAGATCCAAACAAGCATCTTAAGGAGTTCGAAGTGGTTTGTTCGAGCATGACACCCATCAATGTCGATGGGAGCATTTTGATGATGAAGGCCTTTCCATTCTCTCTTTTGGAAAAGGCTAAAGATTGGCTTTATGAATTAACACCCGGAACGGTCACTTCTTGGAAAAGCATGAAGAGGGCGTTTTTAGAGAAGTTCTTCCCCACTTCGAGAGTCATTCTCTTAAGGAAGAAGATTAGTGGAATTCAACAAAGCCAAGAAGAGACATTCCCAGCATACTATGAGCGTTTTAAGGCCCTTGTCGCCTCATATCCTCAACATCAACTGAAAGAAGAGCTTCTACTTCAATACTTCTATGAAGGACTTCTTCCCATTGAGCGACAAATGCTAGATGCTTCAGCGGGAGGTGCATTGGTTGACAAAACACCAATGGCTGCGAAGACCCTAATTGCCAACCGAGCATTGAATGCACAACAATATGAGGGACTTGGACAAAGAGAGTCCCCACGGCAGCAAGTCCATGAGGTAAGTTCCAATTCCGACATTCAAACTCAATTAGCTAACCTTACTTCCATTGTGACACATATGGCCGAAGGAATGAAGATACAAGGACCAAGTGTTTTTGGCGTGTGTTCTATGCAAGGACATCTCACTGACCAATGCCCTCAATTGATTGAGAATGGAGGCTGGGAATCTGCCAATGCCATGGGTTTTGGGAGTCAAAATCAGCCACGCAATGATCCATACTCCAACACTTACAATCCGGGCTGGAGAGATCATCCAAATTTCAAGTGGAGGGAACCTCAAAAACCTCAACAACAAGGTGGATTTAGGCAGCAACCTCCAGGGTTCTATTCAAAACCATACGTGCCTACACAACCCCAAGCACAACCTGCCCAAACCAAATCAGGTTCGTCCGTTGATAATGATCAGATTTTTCAATTACTAACTTCTATGTCGCAGAGCATGCAAATTAGAGACAAAGAGGTGAACGATTTAAAGAAACAAATGGGGCAGATGGCGGAGTTCATAGGACAATTCCAAGAACAAGGCAAACTTCCTAGCTCAACCATTGTGAATCCAAATGGAGGATTTGAATCCGCCAAAGCCATTATGTTGAGAAGTGGAAAAGAAGTTGGAACCAACCCACAACCATCCAAATTAAGCCAAAAAGAGGATGAAAAGTTGCTGATTGAAGAGGAGGAACAAGCCAAACCCACGGCAAGGGGGGAGCAACCCTTGCCGCAGCCATCTTTCACTGCCAAACCATCCAATTCGGCCAAGGTAAGTCCTAACTCGAATTTTTCAAGTTCTATTCCACTAAATGCACCCTTTCCTAGCAGGTTTAGGCAATCAAAGAAGGAAGAGAACGAGAAAGACATTCTGGAAACATTTAGGAAAGTGCAAGTCAATATACCTCTCCTTGATGCAATTAAGCAAGTTCCAAGGTACGCTAAGTTTTTGAAAGAACTTTGTACAACAAGGAGGAAAATTTCGAACAAAGAAGTTGTCCAGGTAAGTGAAAATGTCTCTGCTGTTTTACAAAGAAAATTACCCCATAAATGCAAAGATCCGGGTAGTTTTACAATTCCTTGCGTTATTGGCAATACTAAGTTTGAACATGCTATGTTAGACTTAGGAGCTTCAATTAATGTCATGCCTTACTCAATTTTCGCATCTATGAATTTAGGAGAGCTTAAAAACGATGGTGTTATAATTCAATTAGCCGATCGTTCTAATGCATATCCGAAAGGAGTTTTGGAAGATGTTTTGGTGCAGGTGGATAACTTGATATTCCCAGCAGATTTCTATGTTTTAGAAATCGAGGAGTCGCCCAATATCACCCCATTGCCGATCCTACTTGGGAGGCCCTTCATGAAAACAGCACGCACCAAGATCGACGTGTTCAAAGGGACTTTAACAATGGAATTTGATGGGGAAGTGATTAATTTCAATCTTTCTGAAACTATTAAATATCCTAAAGACGATCATTCTTGTTTTTCTATTGATGCATTTGATTCATTGGCTCAGGAATTCCTTGACTCATTGGATGAAGATCCCCTTGAAACAACAATTGCACAAGGAATTGGAATGAAGCCCAATCTGGCCGTACCTAGTGAAGAACAAGCCGAGATTGTGGCTGCCTTTGACTCATTACCACGACATCATGGTACGTCTCCTAACCCAATTCCAATTCCCGTTTCTACTAATACGTTGTTACCTTCTGTGATTCAGGCCCCTATTCTTGAACTTAAGCCACTATCGGATCATTTGAAGTACGTCTTCTTGGGAGATGAAGAGACGTTGCCCGTCATTGTCTCTGCATCACTCACGGCAACAGAGGAGGAGAAGTTGATTCGGGTGTTGAAAGAGCACAAAACAGCCATTGGTTGGACATTGGCCGATATTAAGGGGATTAGCCCTACAACATGCATGCATCGCATACTTCTAGAGGAGGGGGCTAAACCAACTCGAGAGGCTCAACGCCGACTCAACCCTCCAATGATGGAAGTTGTGAAGAAGGAGATTATCAAGCTTCTCGATTGTGGAGTGATCTATCCAATTTTGGATAGCCGTTGGGTTTCACCGGTTCAAGTTGTTCCAAAGAAATTCGGAGTCACTGTGGTGAAGAATGCCGAGAATGAGCTTGTACCAACCCGTATCCAAACAGGTTGGAGAGTGTGCATCGATTATAGGAAGCTCAACGCCACCACAAGGAAGGACCACTTCCCTTTGCCGTTCATTGATCAAATGATCAAATGCTTGAAATGTTAGCCGGTCATTCTTTTTATTGTTTTCTTGATGGTTATTCGGGATATAATCAAATTGTCATAGCTCCGGATGACCAAGAAAAGACCACCTTCACATGCCCCTTTGGTACTTTTGCCTATCGTCGCATGCCATTTGGTTTATGCAATACACCTGCCACATTCCAAAGATGCATGATAAGTACCTTTTTAGATTATGTTGAGAAGATTATTGAGGTATTCATGGATGATTTTAGCGTCTTTGGTGATTCGTTTGATGGTTGTTTGGAAAATCTCACATTATTCTTAAAACGATGCGTTGAAACCAACCTTGTTTTAAATTGGGAAAAGTGTCACTTTATGGTTACGCAAGGCATAGTTTTAGGGCATATCATTTCAGAAAGGGGAATTGAGGTTGATAAATCGAAAATAGATCTTGTACGCTACTTACCCTCTCCTACTTCGGTTAGAGAGGTTTGTTCTTTTCTTGGACATGCAGGATTTTATAGGCGATTCATCAAGGATTTTTCAAAGATTTCTCAACCTTTGTGCCATCTCCTTCAAAAGGAAGTGGCTTTCAAGTTTGACGAGGAATGTGAGAAGGCTTTCAACCAACTCAAAGAGATGCTAACCACGGCACCAATCATTATGCCACCAGATTGGAATCTTCCGTTTGAGCTAATGTGCGATGCTTCCGACTATGCATTAGGGGCTGTCTTAGGACAGAGGAAGGACAAAAATCTGCACGTCATCTACTATGCCTCAAGGACCTTGAACAATGCTCAATTGAACTACTCTACGACGGAAAAAGAACTTCTTGCCGTTGTCTTTGCGTTAGATAAGTTTCGTTCATATTTACTTGGTACTAAAGTCATTATTTACTCTGATCATGCAGCTTTAAGATACTTACTTACGAAGAAGGAGGCTAAACCAAGGCTTATTCGATGGATGCTCCTACTTCAAGAGTTCGATATCGAAATCCGGGACAAGAAAGGAGTTGAAAACGTAGTGGCTGACCACCTCAGCAGATTGGTGCGAGAAGAAGACCCAATTCCCATCCCTGAGACGTTTCCAGATGAGCAGCTGCTGTCCATTAAGGTAAGTGTGCCATGGTATGCCGATTTAGTTAATTATTTGGTTACTAAACAAGTTCCAAACACCCTAAACAAGCAACAAGGTGATAAATTGAAAAAAGAGGCACGGTTTTATGTTTGGGATGATCCATACTTGTGGAAGTATTGCCCCGATCAGATTATACGTAGGTGTGTGAATAATTCGGAGTTTAACTCAATTTTAACTTTCTGTCACATTTATGCATGCGGGGGACACTTTGGCACACAACGCACAGCCCTTAAAGTGTTAGAATGTGGGTTTTATTGGCCTACGATCTTTAAGGATGCTAGAACTTTTTGTGTGACGTGTGATCGTTGCCAAAGAATGGGAAATATAGGCCCAAATGACCAAATGCCGCAAACCCCTATCTTTACTGTCGAAAATTTTGATGTTTGGGGTATTGATTTTATGGGTCATTTTCCTTCATCGCATGGTTTTACATATATTTTACTTGCGGTTGATTATGTCTCGAAGTGGGTGGAAGCAAAAGCCACCCGAACTAATGATTCTAAAGTGGTTGCGATTTTGTTAGAACTAACATATTTGCAAGGTTTGGCATGCCACGAGTGCTTATCAGCGATGAAGGCTCTCACTTTTGCAATCGGACCATTGAGGCGTTACTTAAAAAGTACAATGTCACGCATAAGGTTTCTACACCTTATCATCCTCAAACAAGTGGGCAAGTTGAGGTTTCAAACCGTGAAATCAAGCAAATTTTAGAGAAAACAGTTGGGCCAACGAGGAAGGATTGGAGTTTCCGCTTGAATGATGCACTATGGGCGTATCGTACGGCCTACAAAACACCCCTTGGGATGTCCCCATTTCGGCTCATCTATGGGAAACCATGCCATCTTCTCGTTGAATTAGAACACAAGGCGCATTGGGCAGTTAAAACCTTCAATATGGATATAGATGCCGCTGGAATTCATCGGAAGCTTCAATTGAATGAGCTCGAGGAGATTAGGAATGAAGCTTACGAGAATGCGCGAATTTACAAAGAGAAGATGAAGGCTTTTCATGACAAGATGATTCGAACCAAAACGTTCTCCAATGGGCAGAAAGTTCTACTTTTCAATTCCCGTCTTCGATTATTTCCAGGTAAGTTATGTTCTAGGTGGATTGAACCGTTTATTATTACTAATGTTTTTTCTCATGGTGCAGTTCAAATCCAAAGTTTGAAGACGGGGCACGAATTCAAGGTGAACGGACATCGTTTGAAGCCCTACTATGAGCACTTTGAAGAGCACATTGTGGAGGACATAACCCTTAATGCCGTGGGCCCCATTGAAGAATAGATGGAAGGTTCGTCCGGCTGGAAGACGTTAAAGCAAGCACTTCTTGGGAGGCAACCCATGCAAATAAAGAGGACCTAGGAACTCTCCGGCTCCATAACCAGATTTGCGTTTCTAAACCCTACTCTTTATTGCTTTTACTTTGCCATATTTGTCATGTTTGTTCGTTGTGTTGTTTGCTTGCTTGTGTGTGAGTCTTTGTTTGAAACATTGAGGACAATGTTTGGTTTAAGTGTGAGGGGGTAAAACAAGTGTTTTCATTGAAAAATTCGTGGGTTTTTATCACCTAGCACTTCTAAGGTTGTTTTTCACAGTTTTTGAGTGTTTTTAGTGTGTTTTGAAGTGTTTTTATGTGTCTTGAAGGAGAAATACGAAAATTTACAAAAAAAATTTGAAAACGTTTTGAATAATATCAAAAAGAGTCGTTTTTAGAGTCGTTTTTGTGTGTTTGTGTCTCAGGGTACCTTCCAACACAATGATGAGGATTTGGTTTTTAATTGCATGACTGTTAAAGAAAGTTACAAACCTGGATTAAAGTTTGATATGCTCTTTGGTTTATGCTTGGTTATAGTTGACATTCATGAATTCACATGTAATCACAAAAAGGATAAAATCAGTTTTTGTAACATGCTTGAAGGAAGTAACTCAACATAACGCTACAACCCTGAGAGACTTGAGCCTAAACTTTGTTTGGAGAGTTATCAATCTTGACATTCTTTGTTTTCTAAAGTCGTTGCATGATCTCATCATTCTTTGCTTGGTTGCTACTTAGAATGCATTTCATTATTTAGATCCAAATACTATAACTTATACCCATTTCATTCAAAGCATGAAATTGATTAGCATAACAAATAACAAGATGAAGTTGTTTAGTTCAAAACCAGAGCCAAAAAGCCTAACCCTTTGCATATGTATTGTAGGTTTAACCCCTTTGAGCCATAATTAGCCTATTTTCTTTGTTAGCCTACATTATCCTTACCTAGCCTAGATTAGGACCATCCTTACCCTTGTTCTTAAGGCGTAGTGAAGTATGACCTAGAGTGAATTCCCTTTGATCGTTATTAGGCAGCAAACAAGTGTGGGAGAAGGTTTTGTGTGCCAAAATATCAAAAAGGGCACGGGTAGAAGAAAAAAAAAAAAAAAAGAAGAAAGAAGAAAATTCGTGAGAAAAAGAAAAGAAAAAGAAAAGTATGTGCAAAAGTGTGAAAAGAGGGTTTAATGAGCCCAGTTTGTGTCTCTATCATGCTTTTCATAGTTAGGGAGCTTAATAAAGAATGATTTGGGTTGTCGTATGCTTTTCTTCCAATTCAATGAGTCTAGGGAAATCTGATGATTAATTAGTTCTGCACAATTAATTTAGGGCATTGTCATTCATGGTTTGTTGAAAGAATAACTGGAAATCAATTTATATGCATATGTTCATGTGTGGAGAAGGGCCCTCTAACTAGCCTTTCACCCGTTTTAAATCACCAAATTCGTTTTTCTAAAGTTTTTATGCAAAATTTCTGTTTTAAGTCTTAATTTCGTCAAAAACAATCCTCCTTTCATTTAAACTTGTTTTTAGAGTCAAAACCTGTTTTGTTTTAGTCTTTTGAGTCAAGTTTAGTTTAATTTTCGTCAAAATCACTTGTTAGGTCTAGAATTGAGTCTTTTTGATTGTTTCTTGCTGTTTTTAGTGTTTTAAGTTAGTTTATAGTCTATAGAGTCTAGTTTAGTGTTTTTGAGTCTTATTTGTGTTGATTAGCATCCCTAGTTAATCCCCGGTCTAGAACGATCCCTACTTACATCATTGCTACAATTGTCATCAATAGGGTTTAATTTGTGTGTCAAGTTAATTTGATGTGAGAATTACTTGACACTCAAATTAAAACCCTATCGACGTAGTATATGAAAGTAGGGATCGTTTAAGGCCGGGGATTAGAAGGGATGCTAATCTACACAAATTACACTCTAAAACACTAAACTGGACTCTAGACAATGAAAACAAGTACTAGTGATCAATCTGAACGAATTTTAACTCTAGACAACCTAACTTGACTCAAATAACACAAAACAAACTTAAAACAACAAATAAAACTCAACTAGGCAGATTCTAGACACTAGAGACTCAAAACAGGCTAAATAGACTCAAAACAGCAAAACTAACTTAAGTAGACTCAAAACAGGTTCTATGAAGTGAATTGGATGACTTTTGGACTAGTTAAACTCAAAACACTAAAAGGGGACATATTTGGACGAATTTAAACAAACTAAGACTCAATTAAGAACTAAGGGGGTTTTTTGGACGATTTAAGCAAAACTAAGCAGATTTAGGCAAACAAAGTAAATTGAAAGAGATAAAGGTGAATTCAGGGGTGAAAACTAGTTAGAGGGTTCTTCTCCACACATGAACATATGCATACGAATTGATTTCCAGTTATTCTTTCGATAAACCATGAATGACAATGCTTCGAATTAATTGTATTGCACTAATTAATTCCCAGATTTCCTTAAGTTCATTGAATTGAATGGATAACGCATCACAACCAAATTATTCTTATCAAGTTCCCTAACTATGGAATACGCATGATAGAGATACATATCAAAGATCATTAAGTTCCATGGAAATCATAAACATTGACAAGGCATTCATAACTATGGAATACGCATGTTACTCTTGCCTAGGATTTACTTAACACAATTGTGACTAGCAATCTTTACTACTTGTGAATATAAGTTCCTAACGATTAGGTGAAATTCCCTTATATCCTAGCATCAAATTCATGCATGTAAACTAAGTAGGCCTCCTTAATCAACACACAAGAACAAGTTCTTCATAAAACAGATAAGTAAATCACATTCACAATTTATGAAACAATAACTGAAGGTAATCAATTCATATCAAACATATGTCCATGGCTTTGAATCCACCTCTAACTAAAACGAAATTAGTTCCACATGTTCAACATAATTGAAAAACAAATTAAATTAAACATAGAAACGAAACAAGAGAAGAAAGAACTCATCCTCCAATGAAAGCCACGGCAAGGCCTTGTCTTCCCTTCTCTGCAGCAAAATATGGATTTCTGAAAGTATATGGGGGTGGGTGGTCTGCGGCAACACCCAAGCTTTGTATATAAATGCATCACAAACCCTAGAGTAATTAGATTAGGGCTTGGACTTAGCATAAAACAAGGAATTAGGACTCTAGGTGCGGCAGAAAATATAGATTAGGCCTTAGGGTTCGGCAATCACTTTAGAAAAGGAATTGTGGTCCAATTAATGTCTGAAAAGGATTATAGAACCCAAATCCACAAGGAAAAGGCTTAATAAATCAGAATCCAAGAAGGAATGAGAGTGAAAACCCACGGCACAAAGGGATAAGGCAGGGAACCTTGCAAGGCAAGGAAAAGACCTTCTAGAAAGGAGGGAGGCGCCAGATTTTTAGGCTTCTAGAAAGAATGTGTTTCTGGCCAGATTTTGGGGTGTCTAGAAGAGTTTGGGGCCCCACTTTTATAGGACAAGGGATAGGACTTCTAGAAATCAGGTTTTAAGTCCCCTAAACTGAAGAAAACAGGTTATGATAAGATTAGGATAAGATTGGATATGGATTGGATAAGATAAGATAAGATAAGGTTGTTTTGGATAATGTTTTGGATAATTCTCCTTCTTTTGAGCTGATTCCTTATCTTCTTTATCTTTGACTTCTTTCTTCCATCTTCTTAGCTGATTTCAAGCCTTTATATCTTCAATTTCGTCCATCAACTTGCCTCCATGCTTGCACTACCCAATCTTGGCCCAAAAATGCTCTAGAATGCTCCAAATTGCTTTTTTTTGCCATCTTGACACTTAGAACCTATAAACACACGAAAATAGCTTAAAATACAAAATTAACTAAGAACTAACAACGTAAATGCATAAAAACAAGCTAACTAAGTCGCATAAATATGCTCCTATCAAATTCCCCCTACTTAGCTTTTGCTAGTCCTCAAGCAAAACGAAACAAAACAAACGAAACAAACACCAAACAAACTAGACCTTCCAACTTCCACCTCAGGGATTTCCAACATACATGACATATTTAAGATCATCATAACCAGAGCTTTTAGTCTTCCCCACCCTTTAGCACATACTTAATCACAGTCACCATTCATTAGCTCTCATCTAACCAATTAAAACAATGTTTTAAACGTAGTAACATGCCTTAGAGAATTCACTCAAATCCTCACTAGGTACACTCTTATTTTCACTCAGATTTTCTAACTACACTCCCTATACTAGGTATATGTGAGAAGATTGATGTAAACATGAAAACGAACACTCATATATGTTTATGACAAAGAAAGCAATTTCTGGAGTTAATAAACATGTTTATATATGATCTCATGAATGGAATGCTACTACTTAGATGCGAGAACCAGGGATACCATATGCTCGTACCAATCCCAAACTCCACATATTGAAACACACAACACTCAAGATTGAAGTATAGGGTTGTAACGGGGCTAAGGGTATTGGCTAACAAAGAAACGTAAGGAAAACAAACGTTCTTAAAGCAAAAGCAAGCAAAGTAATGAATATGACACTTAGAACTCTCTTTCTTGAATGCAGCCGCACACTTTGATACATAAGGGGAATATTACACATATTTTAGGGCCGAATTCAACTTTTTGGACCCTTTCTTCAACAATCAACACTTGTGAGCTTATTCTCACTTATTTTGAACACTTTTCATACTTTTTTTTCACAAACTTTTCTTCTTTTTCTTTTGCATGAATTTGTCTTCTCTTTTTTTTTCTTTTCACCCGTGCCTCTTTTGTGACTTTGGCACATATAAACGCACAACTTTCTTTCCCCCATACTTGTTTGCTGCCCAATAACGAACAAAGGGAATTCACTCTAGGTCATGCTTCACTACACCTTAAGAACAAGGGTAAGGATGGTCCTAATCTAGGCTAGGTAGGGATAATGTGGGTAAACAAAGAACATAGGCTAAACAAGGCTCAAAAGGGTTAAACCTACAAAACAAATAACATAGGGAGGTTTGGCTATTTGGCACTGGTTCACTACACAACTTCATCTTGTTTATGTGTTATGCTAATCAATTTCATGCTTTGAATGAAACGGGTATGAGTTCTAGTATTTGGAACTAAATGATGAAACGCCTTCTAAGTAGCATCCAAGCAAAGAATAATGAGATCATGCAACGACTTTAGAAAACAACAAATGCACAGATTTTTAACTCTCCAAAGAACGTTTTAAGCTCAACTCTCTCAGGGTTGTAGCGTTAGTTTGAGATTCTTCCTTCAAGCATGTTACAAAAACTGATTTTTTCTCTTTTTGATTAAACATGAATTCATGAACTATAACCATAATCAAGCATAAACCAGAGAGCAATTCAAACCTCCGCCCGTGTTTATAACTTTCCTCAATAGTCATGCAATTAAAAACCGAATCATCATCATTGTGTTGGAAGGTACCCTAAGACACAAACAAACACACAAAAACAACTCTTTTTGGGTTTGTCAAAACAAATTTTTTATGGTATTTTCGGATTTTCTTTTCAAAACACACTAAAAGACTCCAAAACAGCTTAAAAACACTTAAAAACACTGAAAACAACATTCAAAGTGATAGGTGATAAAAACCCACGAATTTCATGCAAAAACACTTTGTTACCCCCCCACACTTAAATCAAACATTGTCCTCAATGTTTCAAACATAAACTCACACAAAAGCAAGAAAATGACACAACTAACACACATAACAGATATGGCAAAAAAAGCAATAAAAAGAGAGAGTTTAAGAACGCAAATCTGGTTTTGGAGCTAGAATTCCATCGTTCTCTCGTTTGAACACATGGGTTGCCTCCCAAGAAGCGCTTGCTTTAACGTCTTCCAGCCGGACGATACTTCCATTTAAGTTCCCATGGTACCCACGGCATGCAGAGGTAGTTCTTCCACCACATGCTCCTCAAACAGCTCGTGCATTGGATCTTTGAATGGTAAGGGATAGTGATCCTTCAGGATTGTGGCATTGAACATCCTAAAATCAATGTAATCATGCCCACCAGCTTGGATTTGATTGGGAATCTGCACCATACAAGGTAATAACCTATTAGTTGAAATGGGAAGCGAATCTGGAATAGATGGCTTACCAATGTACTGCAATGAAGTGGCAGCACTATGAACATTCTTCCCCATGATATTTTCGACCAATTGGGGCATTTTGAGGGCAGTGGCTGTATGGTCCTTGTGCTCCACTCCAATTCCCTCGTTTTGTATGGTTCTTGATGTATCCTTTGTGCTTGAACGGTCCGGCCCTGTCTTTTTTATTTTATCCATGGCAAAACAAGAACGAACAACGTTAGGATTCTCAACAGACTTAGAAACATTAAATTTAATCTTATCACTACCAAACTTCATAGTTAACGTTCCCTTGGCCACATCAATCTTAGTTTGGGCTGTTTTCATGAATGGTCGGCCAAGTAAGAGTGGTAATGGATGGGAATGGTCTGAATCCTCCATGTCAAGCACATAGAAATCTGCAGGAAAAATCAAGTGGTCTACCTGCACCAAAACATCTTCCAAAACTCCTTTTGGGTATGCATTAGATCAATCGGCTAATTGGATAATAACACCATCATTTTTAAGCTCTCCTAGATTCATAGATGCATAAAAAGAATATGGCATGACATTTATAGATGCACCTAAGTCTAACATGGCAGATTCAAAACGAGTATTTCCAATAACACAAGGAATTGTAAAACTACCCGGATCTTTGCATTTAGGGGGTAATTTCCTTTGTAAAACGGCTGAGACATTCTCACTTACTCTTACCACCTCTTTGTTAGAAATCCTTCTCCTTGTTGTACAAAGCTCTTTCAAAAACTTAGCATACCTTGGGACCTGCTTTATTGCATCAAGGAGTGGGATATTAACTTGAACTTTCCGGAATGTCTCTAGAATGTCCTTTTCAGCATCCTCTTTCTTTGATTGCCGCAACCTGCCAGGAAAGGGCACAATTAGTGGAGTAAAGCTAGAAGAATTCATATTGGAACTTACCTTGATGGTTGGGGACGGTTTAGAAGTGGGAATTGGCTGCGGTAAGGATTGTGCATTCCTTGCCGTGGGTTTGGGTGATTCATCCTCCTCCAATTGCAGCTTCGTGTCCTCTTCTTGACTTGATCTAGATGGTTGTGAATCAGTTCCAACCTGCTTACCACTTCTCAACGTGATTGCTTGGGCGGTTTCAAATCCTCCTTTAGGATTAACAACGGTTGAACTAGGCAATCTGCCTTGTTCTCTGAATTGGCCCATGAATTCAGCCATTTGCCCCATTTGTTTCTTCAATTCGTCCATCTCTTTAGCTTGATTCTTTATGCTTTGTATGTCCTGCGTCAAAGAGGTTAGTACTTGAAGAATTTTATCATTATCTAACAACAAACCTGAATTGGTTTGGGCCGAAATTGGTTGAAGTTGTGTGGCTGCATATGGCCTTGGAAACATCCCAGGGGGCTGTCTAAATTCGCCTTATTGCTGTGCTTGTTGAGAGTCCCTCAACTTGAAGTTTGGATGATCTCTCCATCCCGGATTGTATGTATTGGAAAAGGGGTCACCACGGTTTTGGTATTGATTCCCAAAACCCACGGCATTGAGTGTCTCCCACCCTCCATTCTCTATCAATTGTGGGCACTTATCCGTGGGATGTCCTTGCATGGAGCACACGCCACAAGAAGCCACGGTTTGCACTTTTGGTCCTTCAACAACCTGAGAAAAAAGAGTGGTAAGGTTAGCCATTTGATTTTGAAGTTCGGTTATAGCACTTACCTCATTCACTTGGTGTTGCCGTGGAATGCTCATTTGTCCAACACCTTCGTATTGTTGAGCGTTCAACGCTCGATTAGCAATCAAGGTATTTGCAGCCGTGGGGGTCTTGTCCACCAAGGCTCCTCCCACTGAGGCATCTAACATTTGACGTTCGATTGGTAGAAGTCCCTCGTAGAAGTATTGTAGGAGAAGTTCCTCCTTCATCTGATGCTGTGGACATGAAGCAACAAGAGATTTAAAACGTTCATAATACGTAGGAAAAGACTCACCTTCTTCTTGCTGAATTCCACTTATCCTTTTTCGTATGGTGATGACTCGAGAAGTTGGGAAAAACTTCACTTCTCCAAGAAAGCCCGTTTCATGCTCTCCCACGATGTGACAGTTCCGGGAGCCAATTCATACAACCAATCCTTCGCATTTTCCAAGAGAGAAAAGGGAAAGGCCTTCATCTTCAAAATACTCCCATCGACATTGACGGGGGTCATGCTTGAACACACCACTTCGAATTCTTTCAAGTGTTTGTTCAGATCTTCCATGGACAACCCGTGGAATTTGGGGATGTGGTGTAACAAGCTAGACTTCAATTCGAATTCGTCAGTCTTGCCCTCGGCTGCCCTAGGATATTGAATGCATAAAGGGGTTGCATTGTCCAATCCCGAGGCTGAAAGTTCCTTGATCGTTCGGTTATCTGCAGCCATGTCGTGCTCCTCTTCCAAATCCTCTTCAATTTCAACTTCAGATTCGGAATTAGAACTTGAACTAAGTAGACCAGGTTCTGGGTGCTTCCTCTTCCTTCTCAAATCTCGCTCAAAATTGTCGTTAAACTCCAAGATATGTGCGTGAACGGGTTGAGAACTCCGAGTCATACACTAGTACCTAAAACAAAGAAAGCAAAACAAATCAGAAAACTAAGCAAAACAAAAACAAAAACAAGTTAAAATACACGGCAGAAACTAGGGAGATTAGCAAGTTTGCTAATCCCCGGCAACGGCGCCAAAATTTGGTGTGAGATATATAAGCACACAAATTAAACCCTCTTCTTGACAGTTGTAGTATATGTATAAGTAGGGATCGTTCTGGACCGGGGATTAGGAGGGATTGCTAAACACTTGAAACTGACTCAAAAACGTAAAAACAAAGTTTAAAACACTAAACTAGACTCAAAGAATGCAAGACTAAATTCTAAAACACTAAAACAACTCAAAAGACTCAAAACAGCACAAAAACACTCAAAACTGCCTAAAAACACAAACTGGGCAGTTTTGGACTCTAAACACTACTTTGCACGAAAATAGATTTTAACTTGACTCAAGACACTTAAAAACACAAATCAAAACAGATTTTAACTATTCTAACACTTCAAAATAAAGGGGGATTTGTTTTTGACGAATTTAAAACTAAAAACAGAAACTTTGCATAAAAAACTTTAGAAAAACGATTTTGATGAATTAAGAAGGGTGAAAGGCTAGTTAAAGGGATCCTCATCCACACATGAACATATGTATACAACTTGATTCCCAATTACTCTTTCGATAAACCATGAATGACAATGTTCCGAATTAATTGTATTGAACTAATCAATTCCCAGATTTCCCTAGATTCATTGAATTGAATGGATAACGCATCACAACCAAATTATTCTTTCTCAAACTCCCTAACTATGGAATACGCATGATAGAGACATTCAACAAAGATCATTAAGTTTAATGGAAATCATGAACATTGACAAGGCATTCATAACTATGGAAAACGCATGTTAATCCAGCCTAGGGTTTACTTCACATAATCGTGACTAGCGATCTTTACTACTCATGAATATAAGTTCATAACGATTAGGTGTAATTCCCTTATATCCTAGCATCAAATTTATGCATGCAAATCAAGTGTCGACCCCCAACCCACATACATAAACAAGTTCTTAATAAGAACAGAAAAGTAAACCACATTCATAATTCATGAAATCGTAACTGGAGTAAATCGAATCATATCAAACATATGTCCATGGCTTTGAATCCACCTCTAACTAAAACGAAATTAGTTCCACATGTTCAACATAATTGAAAAACAAATTAAATTAAACATAGAAACGAAACAAGAGAAGAAAGAACTCCTCATTCTCCAATGGAAGCCGCGGCAAGGCCTTGTCTTCCCTTCTCTGCAGCAAAATATGGATTTCTGAATGTATATGGGGGTGTAGAATTCGTATGGATGGGTGGTGTAGAGAGATGTGAATGAGAGATGGTGTTGTTGAATGGTGCAGAAAATATGTATATATAGGGAGAGGGTGCGGCACCAACAAGTTATGTAAGAGAAGGATTACAAAATGTAGTTTGTGTAGGAAAATAAAATCACAATTCTAAGGGGAAAAGGTTTATATAATCCTAGCAGGAAATAGGACATCTAGAAGGCCAAAAACCAAAGGGAATTAGGAGAAAGGTGCGGCTGGATCATGCATCTAGAAGGCTTGGGGCGCCACCTTTTTAGGGACTTCTAGAAATGGTGTTATTTGGCTGATTTTGGGGTTTCTAGAAGGGGATAGGTGCGGCACCTTTGTAGGAAGGGATAAGGTTCCTAGAAATCAGGTTTTTAGGTCTCCTAAACTGAAATTGAATCCCTTTTGCAATAGGAATTAAGTTAAGAAAGGATTAGGATAGGATAAGATAAGGTAATATAAGATAATGTTAGTTTGGATAAGATAAGGTTGGATAAGGTTTTGGATAATTCTCCTTCTTTGTAGCTGATTCCTTATCTTCTTTGACTTGGATTTATTTCTTCAACTCTTTTGCACATTCCTAGCCTCTCTTGAACTTCAAATTCGTCCATCCATCTTGGTCCATACTTGTGACATCCATTCTTGGCCCAAAACTGCTTTAAAATGCTCCAAATTGCATCTTTTTGCCAACTTTGCTTCTAGGACCTATAAACACACGAAAATGACTTAAGACACTATAAAAAGGGAGTTCTAAGTGTCATATTCATTACTTTGCTTGCTATTGCTTTAAGAACGTTTGTTTTCCTTACCTTTCTTTGTTAGCCAATACCCTTAGCCCCACCAAAAATTACATAAATTTATGGTAAAATCCAACTTTTAGGATCTTGTAAAACAAATCCACACACAGATCAACAAAAAACAATCCACACATCGATCAAACATCTAGCACAAATTTCAACCCCAAATCAATCCCCAAGGATGCGGACACAGGCTTGAAACATCTTCGTCCTCGTCAGGTAAAGTCAAGCTCCCTTCCTCTTCCTCGTCCTCATCATCCTCTGCAAAGCCCAGATCCGAATTACCATCCCACTCCATTAATTTTGCTTTCAATCGTTTGGAAGAATTCGAATTTTCGTCTTCTTCCTTCAACCCATGGAAAGTTCGATTGGAATTGTTGTTGTCAGAGATCGAAGGCGAACGGAGGAAGTGGGAGGTGTGTGTGTAAAGGAGGAGGGCGGAACAGAGATAGAAATAAAAGAAGACGACGGAGACGGATCTCAGACAAGAAAGAGCAGGCGTCGCGAGTCTGCGAGAGAGGGACGAAATGAGCAGGTGCTGTGAGTTAGGGAGGAGTGCTGCGAGCCTGCTAAAGAGCGACCGAGTGAGTGAGAGGGGCGGAGTGAGCGAGAGAGGCCTACCCGACTAATAATACATAGGTTTAGGATAGGATAAATAGTCGGGTGTGAAGGGTATAAAATAAGTAGGGTTGGATTAAATAATTCAGTGCTTATTTAATACTAAAGTCACTAAACATCCGCTTTGTATTATTTGTACTATTCGGTCGTCTTATACGGCGTGCCAAACGAGGTCGGAGGGTAAATCTACAATGAATGCCTCACACATTGGGATTTGTTCATCACTATTTTGAACAAACGATGTTATCTACACTAAGAGGGTGTGAGGGTAGGCTAAACCTCAAAATAGGCTAGCTATAATGTAGTACAAATTCGCTATTGACGAGAATCAAACCTAAGTCCCCTCATTTATAAGTGAAAAGAAATATCACTAAACCGTAGATTTATCACTGTTAAGTGATAGTGATACTACCACCTCTTAGTCACCGTTAAATGAGTTTAAATTTCAAGACTTGTGTAGTGGATAAATATAACTCTTAAAATTTAAACTAATTCAATAGTAATAAGCAGAGTAGTGAGCAAAAATGCAACCTCATTTATATGACACCCCTTACATGAAACACAAATGTCTATTTGACAAGTGGTGTACTCTTTTAGGTCATAGCTATTAACTACATTTGAAGGATTTGATAAGATTCATAAAAATAAAGAATTAGAAAAAGAAAGTTTAGAGAGAAAGTTTACTTGGTACAAGAACAATCAATCCTCTAATGACGTGGAACACTTAATACTCCTCCCCAATTTCAAGTGGGCATCCCATTTTCCCCTTATTATCCAAGTATGATTTCAATCGTGCTCTTCAAGTGTTTATTGACTGTGAAGTGTGGGCTCAATCAAGTGACCATCAATATGTATTAGTTAAGAAAGATAACCTCTCTAAGCTCTTCAATGAAGAAGAGAAAAAAAATCAGTCGTGCATGTGAGTTAATACTTGTTGTGAATGCAAGTGGGGTTAACACATCAATTGACAACCAACTACCTTATAGCTCATGTCAGTCGCCATCTTTTACTATTACTTGTAAGGGGCTCGTAATTTGATTAAGAATATGTATCTTTGTACACTCAAAGAGGAATGTTACTTTTACATTCCTCCTACCCTAAATATCATTTGTATAAAAATAAAAAAAATGAAAAAAATAAAAACTTCTGAATATCATGTAACCTCCTTGCTAACATTTCATGTTGCACAGAACACATAAAATATCTGAACACCTAAAAGGGAAAATAAATCTCAGTAAACCTTGAGCAAAATATACACTTGGTTTATATGTACTCACATTAGATAAGGTATAAAGCTATTTATTACCAAACAAAATTCAGGGTTGAATATGGAGAAAGTTCATAACATGAATATACAAATAGTTAAGTGATAAGATGCCATGCCAAAATTATACATGCATAACATGCATGTATTACCAAACAAAAATGAACCAAAAACAGAGCAAACTGAAACTCGTCACTCACTAATGCTATGCTACAAATAAAGAACAAAGAGATATAAAAATGTACTTTTCATGTATTTCTCATCTGCATTTCGAACATAGAATAATTACCATTCTTAGAAAAAAATGAAAACTAAAAATGAAAAATAAAATGATCATCAAACAGCCTAGTTTGTATTTCCGATGAGAATGTAATCGTAGAATGTAGTTCATTTAGTCTAGCAAAATATTCTTCATAGCCACCTCTATTACCACACCTGGTTTGTACTTCATTGACGTTCTGCTATTAATTAGCATACAACGTTGGAAATAAAATGAAAACATCTTTATTTTTTTTTTTGAACTAAAGTTTAGAGAAGATTGATTACTCACCACTAGCGCCGAAAGGATTTACGCGCGGCACCAACATTCTGACACACTCCGACCGGAGTTGTGGCGTGCTGGTCGTCACTTGAAGGTGACGTAATCAAAAGTGTGAGTGATGTAACAATGTGGATAAATTAAAACCGAACTAGAATTTATTTTAACTAAAAAATGTGAGTGCGCAGTAGTGGGTAGAACCCATAGAATACAAATATTCAGAGCATAGGTGACAATTTGATGTGGTAAAAACTAGCACACAAATTAAACTCTATAATTTAGACGATTGTAGTATGAGCAAATAGGGATCATTCTAGGTCGGGGATCAAGAGGGATGCTAATCAACACAAATTAAACTTAAAAACTGAAAACTAAGCTAGACTAACACAAAATAAGAACTGAGGGGGGGTTTTGGACGAATTTTAACAAAAATAAGTAAATTGCAGTAAACGAATTAGGTCTTGTACGAGATATAGGTGAAAGGCTAGCTAGAGGATCGTTCTCCACACATGAAACATATGCATACAAATCAATTTCCAGTTATTATTTCTCTATACCATGAATGACAATGCCCCAAATTAACTGTGAACTGCACAAATTAACTCTTAGATTTTCCTAGGTTCATTGAATTGGACTCAGCGACGCAATCAAATTATTCTTATCTCCCTAACTATGAAAAGCATGATAGAGATACATCTCAAAGATCATTAAGTTCTGTGAAAATCATAAGCATTGACAAAGCATTCGTAACTATGAAAAGCATGATACTCTTGCCAAGGATTTACTTAACTCAATCATGACTAGTGACTTTTACTACTTACAAATATAAGTTCATAACGATTAGGTGAAATTCCCTTATATTCTAGCATCAAATCCCTGCATGCAAACTAAGTGTGCACCCTTAATAAACATACAAGAATAAGTTCTCTATAAAGCAGATAAGTAAATCGCATTCATGTTTTATGAAACAATAACTGGATGTAATCAATTTATATAAAACATATAATCATGGCTTCGAATTCACCTCTAGCTAAAAAGAAACTTAGTTACACATGTTCATCATAACTAAAAAGCAATCTAAAATAAACATTGAAACTTAAAACAAAGATAGAAAGAACCTAGAAAACTCCAGCGACTACAATGGATGATTGCAGGTTGAGGCACTAATGTGTATATATAGGGTAAAGGCACGGCTGAAGCCCAGGAGGAGAAGGGTTATGTTATTTGAATTATTTTAAGACTCCTAGAATTAGATAGGAAGTGTTGGAATGTGATAAGGATTCCTCTTTGCAGCTGGAGATATGATAAGGTAAGATTGGATAAGATAGGATAAGATAAGGTTAGATAAGATAAGGTTGCTCTTTCTTGTCTAATTCCTTGTCTTCCAAGCCTCAACTTTAATTCCTCCAAATTTTAGCACATATCTAGCACCATTTAAACACCAAAAACCTCCATCCCATAAGCTATCCACGCATACTATCCAATCCAAGTCCAAAACTGCTCCAAATTGCTCAATTTTGCCATTTATTGTCATCTTTACCAACTGGACCTACAATAATACGAAAATAACATAAATCACTATAATAAATGGAAATTAACTAAGTAAATGCAAAGAAATAAGATAACAAAGTCGTATAAATATGCTCCTATCAAATTCCCCCACACTTAGATTTTGCTAGTCCCCGAGCAAAACAAAGAAAACAAAACAAAACCTAAACCTTCCAACAATTGCCTCAGGGATTTCCAATGAACCCACACTTAGATTTTGCTAGTCCCCGAGCAAAACAAAGAAAACAAAACAAAACCTAAACCTTCCAACAATTGTCTCAGGGATTTCCAATGAAACATGACATATCAAAAATCACTACTCATATAGGTTTTAGCCATCCTTACTCTTGAGCTTATACTCACCCGCAATAACCACGTACTAGCTCGCATTTAATCAATTAAAACAACATTTGAAAGTAGTAACATGCCTTAGAGAATTCACTCAATTCCTTACCGGATATACTCTCTATTTTCACACAGATTTTCTGACTACACTCCCTATACTAAGTATATGTGAGAAGATTGATGTAAACATGTACCCTAGCACTCACATATGTTATAACAAAGAAGGCACTTTCTGGAATTATTAATATGTATATGATCTCATGAACAAAATGCCATTACTTAGAAGCGAGAACCAGGGATTCCATATGCTCGTACTAATTTCAAACTCCACATATTGAAACACATAACAATCAAGATAGAAGTCTAAGGGTTGTAATGGGCTAAGGTATTGGCTAACAAAGAAGGGTCAAGGATAAACAAAGGTTCTTAAAGTGATAGTAAGTGAAGTAATGACATCAACACTTAGAATTCAACTTTTGATTGCAACACCCAACTTTAAACACAAAGGGGAGATCCGTACAACTTTAGGGTCAGATTCACATTTTTGGACCTCTCTTCAACAACCAACACTTATGAACTCATTCTCACTTCTTTTTCAAGCCTTTTTTTTTCTTTTCAACGTTTTTCTTCTTTTCTTTTTTCTTTTTTTTTTCTCGAAACATAAAACATAAACACTACTTCACCAAATTCAAAAGAACAAATCATTCCCCCACACTTGTTTTTCTGCAAATCGTAAATCAAAAGGAATTCCCAACAAGCCATGCTCCACTATTCTTTAAGAACAAGGATATGGATATTCCTATACTAGGCTAGGTAGGGATAATGCAGGCTAACAAAGAAAATAGGCTAAATAAGGCTCAAATGGGTTAAACCTACAAAATATATGCAAGGGATAAGGCTTTTTGGCTCTGGTGGTAACTAAGCAACTTCATCTTGTTATTTGTTATGCAATCAATTTTATGCTTTGAATGAAACGGGCATGAGTTCTAGTATTTGGAACTAAAATGATGAAAAAGCATTCTAAGTTGCAACCAAGCAAAGAAATAATGAGATCATGCAACGACTTTAGAAAACAAGAATATCACAGATTAATAGCTCTCCAAACAAAGAATAGGCTCAAGTCCCACAGGGTTGCAGCGTTAGTTTGAGTTTCTTCCTTCAAGCATGTCACAAAAACTGATTTTTTTTTTCTCTTTGTGATTACATGTGAATTCGTAAATGACAACTACAACTACGTATTAACCAAAGAGCATATCAAACTTCCACCCATGTTTGTAACTTTCTTTAACAGTCATGCAATTAAAAACCAAATCCTCATCATTATGTTGGAAGGTACCCTAAGACACAAACAAACAACAAAAACGACTATTTTTGGTATTTTCTCAAGCTTTTTTGATTTTTTTGTTCAAAATTTTGTTTTTATGACACACAATAAAACACTTTAAAACAGTGAATAACAACATTAGTAGTGATAGGTGGTGAAATTCGAAGAAAAGTCATGAAAAGCATTATGTTCACCCCTTCACACTTAAACCAAACATTGTCCTCAATCATGGCAGAAATAAACTTAAACAAGAAAGCAACAAAAGATAACTAGCAAACAAGACAATCATGGCAAAGTAAAAGCAATAAAGAGAAGGGTAAAAGAAAGCAAATCTGGTTGCAGGAGCTGGAGATTCCATTGTCTTTTGATTTGAACACATGGCTTGCCTCCCAAGAAGTGCTTGCTTTAACGTCTTCCAGTCGGACGATACCTCCATTTAAGCGTCACTAGGACTAACGGCATGGATGGGTACATCCTCCACGACATGCTCCTAAAAAAAACTCATAGTAAGGCTTCAAACGGTGTCCAATCACTTTGAATTTATTCTCCGTCTTTAAACTTTGAATTTGGACTACACCATAGGGAAAAACATTAGTAATAACAAAATGACCAATCCATCTAGAACACAACTTACCTGGAAACAATCGAAGGCGGGAGTTGAAAAGCAACATTTTCTGCCCAACAGAAAATGTTTTACTATGGATCATCTTATCATGGAAAGCCTTTGTTTTCTCTTTGTAAATATGAGCATTCTCATAAGCCTTATTCTGAATTTCCTCAAGCTCATTCAATTGTAACTTCCTATGAAGGCCAGCAGCATCAATGTTCATATTAAAAGTCTTGACTGCCCAATGTGCATGGTGCTCCAACTCAACTGGAAGATGACATGGTTTCCCATAAATGAGCCGAAAATGAGACATTCCAATTGATGTTTTGTAAGCAGTATGATATGCCCACAATGCATCATTCAAATGCAAGCTCTAATCCTTTCGAGTTGGTCCAACTGTATTCTCTAAGATTTTCTTGATTTCCTGGTTAGAAACTTCGGCTTGCCCACTTGTTTGAGGATGATAAGGTGTCGAAACCTTATGTGTGACATTATACTTTTTGAGTAGTACCTTTATGGTGCGATTACAAAAGTGAGAACCCTCATCACTTATAAGTACTTGTGGCATTCCAAACCTTGCAAATATGTTAGTTTTGATAAAATCTGCAACCACTTTGGAATCATTAGTACGGGTGGGTTTTGCTTCCACCTATTTCGAAACATAATCTACAGCAAGTAAAATATAATTGAAACCATGTGAAGAAGGAAAAAGACCCATGAAGTCAATGCCCCAAACATCAAAAATCTCGACAGAAAATATAGGAGTTTGCGGCATTTGATCTTTTGAACCTATATTGCCTGTTCTTTGACAACGGTCACAAGTCATGCAAAAAATTCTAGCATCCTTAAATATAGTAGGCGAATAAAATCCACATTCTAGAACTTTAAGTGTTGTTCTTTGAGTACCAAAATGACCTCCACAAGCATAAGTGTGACAAAAAGTTAAAATTGAATTGAATTTAGAATCATGCACACACCTACGAATAATTTGGTCAGGGCAATATTTCCACAAATAAGGGTCATCCCACACATAAAAACGTGAGTCTTTTTTAAGTTTATCACGTTGGTGCATGTTTATAGTGTTTGGAACTTGTTTAGACATAATATAATTCACGATATCAGCATACCACGGCTCACTTACCCTAATGGTCAGTAGCTGTTCATCTGGGAATGCCTCTGGGATAGGTAATGGGTCTTCGTCATGTACTAAACGACTCAAATGGTCATCTACTACATTCTCACTTCCTTTTTTGTCTCTGATTTCTACGTCAAACTTTTGGACAAGAAACATCCAACGAATAAGCCTTGGCTTGGCTTCTTTCTTTGTGAATAAGTACTTCAAAGTTGCATGGTCAGAGTAAATTATAACTTTAGTTCCAAGTAAATAAGAACGAAACTTATCTAAAGCAAAGACAACAATAAGAAGTTCTTTTTCTGTGGTGGAGTAATTCAATTGAGCATCATTCAAGGTCCGAGAAGCGTAGTAGATGACGTGCAGCTTCTTGTCTTTTCTTTGTCCTAAAATAGCTCCTAAAGCATAATTTGAAGCATCGCACATAAGCTCAAAAGGAAGACTCAAATCTGGTGGAACAATGATAGGTGCTGAAGTTAACATCTCTTTCAGGTGATTGAATGCCTTCTCACATTCTTTGTCAAACACAAACGGCACATCCTTTTGTAGAAGTCGGCACAAGGGTGTTGAAATCTTTGATAAAACGTCTATAGAATCTTGCATATCCAAGGAAAAAAACGAACCTCTCTCACCAAAGTGTGAGAGGGTAAGTAGCGTACAAGATCTATTTTAGACTTATCAACTTCAATTCCTTTTTCTTAAACTATATGACCTAGAACGATGCCTTGTTTAACCATGAAGTGACATTTTTCCCAATTAGAACAAGGTTAGTTTCGATGCAACGTTTCCATATCAAAGTGAGATTAGTTAAACAATCATCAAAAGAGTTACCAAAGACACTAAAATCATCCATGAAAACTTCAATAATCTTCTCAACAAAATCTGAAAAGATACTTACCATGCATCTTTGGAAAGTGGCTGGTGCATTACATAAACCAAATGGCATTCGACGATAAGCAAAAGTACCAAATAGATAAGTAAAAGTAGTCTTTTCTTGATCATCTGGAGCTATAACAATTTGATTATATCTTGAATAACCATCAAGAAAGCAATAAAAAGAATGACCAGCCAACCTTTCAAGCATTTGATCAATGAATGGTAGAGGAAAGTGGTATTTCCTCGTGGTGGCGTTGAGCTTCCTATAGTCAATGCAAACTCTCCAACCTGTTTGGATACGAGTGGGCACAAGTTCATTCTCTGCATTCTTTACCATAGTGACTCCAGATTTCTTTAGTACTACTTGAACCGATGAAACCCAATAACTATCCGAAATTGGATAAATAACTCCACAATCAAGAAGCTTGATAATCTCCTTCTTCACAACTTCCATCATGGGAGGGTTGAGTCGGCGTTAAACCTCTCGAGTTGGTTTAGCCCCCTCCTCTAGAAGTATGCGATGCATGCGTGTTATAGGACTTATTCCTCTAATGTCGGCCAAGTCCATCCAATGGCTGTTTTGTACTCTTTCAACCAGTTTCTCCTCCTCTACTAATGTGAGTGATGAAGAGACTATGACTGGCAAAGTCTCTTATCTCCCAAAAAGACATACTTTAAATGATTCGGTAATGGTTTAAGCTCAATGAGGGGTGCCTAAATCACTGAAGGTAACAACTTGTTAGTAGAAACAGAAATTGGAATTGGAATTGGAGACTTACCAATATGTTGTGGCAGAGACTCAAGGGCAGCCACCATTTCGACAATTTCTGCATGATTAGGCTCGGCCATATTGGTTTTGAGTTCAATTCCTTCGGCAATGGTTGTTTCAAGTGCATCACTATTTAAGAATTCAAGATATTCATGCGCTAAAGAATTGAATATACGAAAATGTTCTACTCGAAGTCACGGACCCACACGTATTAACCACTCACCGATCGGAGGCCGGACGCTCCCTCACGAACTGTCTAACCCACGGCCACATGTGCGGCCACGCGCAGGCACGTACATGGCAGAACCCTAACAGTCGTTAGGAATATTCCATTAGAACTAACATAATATTCCGTTAAATAGTAACGGTGTTACCTGACACTGTTAGAATGTTTCGTCAACTTTGACAGAATATTCCTTGTCTTCTCCGATAAGCCTCGCCGTCCACCGACGCCGACGCTGCCGTCTAGTTCGTCAGAAATTGGAAAAATTTCAAACCTTTAAAACTTCTTCATTTCTCAACCATTTTTAACAAACTTTATATGGAAATGAAGCTCGTGACGAGGAAAACAATTCTATACCTTTTAGAAGTCCAAAAAAGGGACAAGAAATGGCTTTAAAAAGCCTCGCAAGTCTCGGCCTAGAACTCACCTTCTTGAACTTACTTGTTTCGACGTTGTTTCCACTTCCAAACTAGACTAGGGACTCCAGGGAGTTGAGTAGAAGCTTCCCCACATCCTAAAACCTTGTAACTCGGCCGGGATCACGATGATACCAACTCGACCGAATCAGAGCTCCCGAGTTGCTCCGCGTTAACCACTCAAAACTCAACCATTCGAGAATCGATTGGTATGGTTGAGTTTGTGAGTTCAAGAGGAATACGATGGTGCTAATTGGAGGTTCGATCTGCGAGTTTTGGTACGTGTTCTTGGTGGTCATAAAGAAGAGAGAGTTACGGTGAGGGATAGAGAATGAGGTGAAAGAGAAAGAGAATGACTGATAGCTTCTGATTGGGGGAGAGGTGTGAAGAGTGTGTTCTCTGATTAGTTGAGTGAGAGAGGAAAAGTTGTTGATTGGTGAAAAAGCAAATGGCACGGGTCCAATTTTGAAAGAAAGAAGGAGATAGGGTTTTCAGACTTATACAGTAAATTGTGCTTAGAAAATCTATCTCCTTATCTAAAACAATGTTTCGCACACTGATAAATTAGCACACATGCGTGTACAAATTCACCCACTGTTAACGTACTTTAACAGAGCGTAACTTTTTTGTTACGAATCCAATTTGGGTCTAACTCATGCTCACGCGTTCGTAACGATAAGTACTAATTAATTATGATAGCAAGAAAAATAATTTAAGAACGAATAAGCACGTCCACATCACTTGCCAACAAGGGCACAAATGTCAATTTAGACATTCGGGGAGAAATTACATAGAAAATTAGGGACGGGTAGTCACAACCTACCCCCCTTAAGAAAAATTCATCCCCGAAATTTCAACACTGACTACAGATCATAATCAAGGAATAGGTGTGGATAAAGATCTCGCATGCGCTCATCTGTATCTGATAGGAGCATATTTATGCGACTTAGTTAACATGTTTTCTTGCATTTATTTAGTTAGTTATTGCTTATAAGAATGTTTTAAGCTATTTTCGTGTGTTTGTAGGTCCAAATGACAAAGTTGGCAAGAAGATGCAATTTGGAGCATTTTAAAGCAGTTTTGGGCTTGGAATGGACATCACATGCATGGATCAAGGTGGATGGACGAAATTGAAATTCAAGAGAGGCTAGGAATGTGCAAAAGAGTTGAAGAAATTAATTCAAGACATTGAAGATAAGAAATCAGCTCAAAATAAGAAAACATTATCCAAACAGCCTTATCTTATCCTTATTTTATCCAAACCTTACCTTATCTTATCCTAATCCTATCCTAATCTAATTCCAGCTGCATGAGGGATTTATTTTCAAATTAGGACACATCAAAACATGTTTTCTAGAAGACCCTAATCCTCTCCTACTTTGGTGCCGTGTCCTTCCTTCTAGATGGCCTAGTTCTTGTGGGAATTGAATTGTTGAAGTCCTTTTCCTATACTACCTTAGCCTATAAATAAATTCATTCTGCCGCATATTTCACTACCATTCACCCCTCTCTACAATCATCCACGCCATTCACGCACCAACCCGGAAATCACTTTTGTGCCGCAACTTTGCAAGGAATGAAGGAGAAGAAGCTTGGAGCCGTGCTTGCCATTCAAGACCTTTGGATTGTTGGAGCATTTCCATGTGTATTCTATCTTTGTTTTCAATGTTTAAATTTAATTGTCTTTGTTTATTTGCAAACATGAGGAACTAAACTTGTTTTAGCTAGGGGCAAATTCAAAGCCATGAACATGTATGTGACATGAGTTGATTACATCCAGTTATTAGTTCATAAATCGTGAATACAATTTGCTTAACTGTTTGATTGAAAACTTATTCTTGTACGTTGATTAAGGATGCATACTTAGTTTGCATGCATGAATTTGATGCTAAAATATAAGGGAGTTTCACCTAATAGTTACAAACTTATATTTACAAGTAGTGGAGGTTGCTAGTCATGATCGCGTTAAGTAAATTCCTGGCAGAAGTGTCATGCTATTCATAGTCACGAATGCCTTGTCAATGCTTATGATTTTCACAAAGCTTAATGATCTTTGATTGTATTTCTATTATGCTGTTCATGTAGGGAACTATCGAAGAATAATTTGGTTGCCGATGCGTTGTCCGTCCAATTCAATGAATTTAGGAAAATCTTATGGTTAAAAAAGTGCTGTCACGGTTAACTTGGGGCGTCAAGGTTCATGGTTTATCGGAATAATAAGTGGAAATCGATTTGTGTTGCATATGTGTCATGTGCGGAGAAGGACCCTCTAGCTAGTCATTCACCCATTCAAATCACCCAATTTCGTGTCTTTTTAAGTTGTTTTTACAAATCTGTTTGTTAAGTTTTTAAATTCATCAAAACCAATTCCCCTTAAGTTCTTTGAGTCTTTTTAGTTTAATTTTCATCCAAATCACCCTTTAGGTCTAGTTTTGAGTCAAATCAGTTTGTTTTGAGTTGTTTAAGTTTAGTTTTCTGTTTTTGAGTCTAGTTAGTGTTTTAGAGTCTAATTTGGGTAGATTAGCATCCCTTTTAATCCCCGGCCTAGAACGATTCCTACTTTCATATACTACATCAATAGGGTTTAAGTTTGAGTGCAATTTAATTTCACATCATATCCCAAGTAGCTTCCTCAATTGAGTGGTTCCTCCGTAAGACTTTTACCTGTTCCTGAGAACTTTATCTTTCCAGTCAAGAATCGTCACTGGGACCTCGTCATAAGTCAAGTCTGGGTTGATCTCTAAAGACTAAGGAGGAATCACATGTGACGGATTAGAGACGTATCTTCGTAGAATCGACACGTGGAACACATTATGTACCCTCGATAACTCTGGAGGTGGATCAAGTCGGTAAGCAACTTCACCAACTTGCTCAATAATCTGGTATGGTCCGATCTAACAAGGGCTTAACTTCCCTTCCTTTCCGAATCGTACTACACATTTCCACAGTGACAGCTTTAAGAACACCCAATCATCAACCTTGTAAACTCTGTAGGTCGAATGTCTGTCGGCTATACTCTTTTGCCGATCCAGGGCTGCTTTCAGGTTAGCTTTTATCACCTGAATGTTCTGCGTCGTCTCATCCACGATCTCAAGGCCCACCAAAACTCTTTCACTAACTTCGGACCAACACATAGGGGTACGACATGGTTTCCCATACAACGTTTCAAATGGTGACATACCAATGCTGGAATGGAAGCTGTTGTTGTAGGCGAATTCTATCAACGACAAGCGCTTGTGCCATGCATCTCTGAATTACAGAACTAATGATCTCAACATATCCTCAAGTGTCTGGATAGTTCTCTCTGATTGCCCATGGGTCTGAAGGTGATAGGCGGTGCTGTAGAGTAATCTTGATCCCAAAGCTTTTTGGAAAACCACCCAGAACTTCGAAGTAAACTTGGGGTCCCGGTCAGAAATGATACTAACTGGAACACCATGATACTGAACGATTTCAAAGATGAACAGTTCAGCCAACCGACTTAATGAGTAATTCTCACGAACAGGTAGGAAGTATGCTGACTTGGTAAGTTGATCTACTATCACCCAAATACCGTAATAGCCATTTCGCGTACGAGGCAGCTTGTACACAAAATCCATGGTGATATCTTCCCATTTCCACTAGGGTATCGGAAGTGGTTGTAACAATCCAAAAGGCTTATTTCTTTCCTCTTTGACCTGCTGGCAAACTGCACAACGACTCACATACTCCGTAGCTTCTCTTTTCATCACAGGCCAGTAGTAAAAAGGTCGGATGGTATGATACATCTTAGTACTTCCAGGATGCATTGCATAAGCTGAAATATGCGCTTCATCGAGAATTTCTTTCTTTATTTCTTCAACATTCGGCACATACATCCGATCACCTTGCATCAACATACCATCAGGCCTTCGAATTTTGAGATCTCTCTTTTTACTGTCCGACACTGCCTGTTTTAACTCCTGAGATTCTATGTCGTTCTTTTGGGCCTCGAGAACACGATCCAACAAAACTGGTCTGACTTGAAAGCTGGCAAGTAGGTATTCCCGGTCATCCACTTCTAAGGTTACTCTAGTGGATCTTAGATCAGTGAGAAGAGGAACACGACATGCATAAAGAGCATTAAGTTGGCCGTGAGATTTGCTGCTGAGAGCATCTGTTATAGTATTCGCACAATCGGGGTGATACTCAATGATGCAGTCATAATCACTGATCAATTCCACCCATCTATATTACCGGAGATTGAGTTTTTTTTTTAGTGAAGATGTACTTAAGGTTCTTTTAGTTGGTGAAAATTTGACATGTTTCCCCATAAAGATAATGCCGCCAAATTTTCAAAGCGAAAATAATAGCTGCCAACTCGAGATCATGAGTATGATAGTTCATCTCATGGGGTTTTAACTCTCGTGAAGCATACGCAATCACCTTCTCATGCTACATCAGCACGTAACCTAGACCATTCAGAGAGGCGTCCTTGTAGATCTCGAAATTCCCACTGTCATCGGGAAGTGCCAAAATAGATGCATGAGTGAGACAGTACTTCAACTGTTGGAAACTCCATTCACAGTCATCACTCCATTCAAAATTTACTTCCTTCCTGGTTAACCTTGTCAGAGGTAGGGCTATAGATAAGAAGTCTTTCACAAAACGTCGATAATAGCCCGCAAGACAAAGAAAACTTCGTGCCTTAATGATAATCCTAGGTTGCTCCCAATTTTCTACTCCTGCTACTTTCTGTGGATCCACAAGAACACCCTGAGTTGATATCACGTGCCCTAAGAATGACACTTGATCTAGCCAGAATTGGCACTTACTGAACTTGGCGTACAATTGGTTCTCCCCTAACTTCCTCAGAACCAGACGTAGATGTCTAGCATGCTTAGCCTCGCTCTTAGAGTATATCAGAATGTCATTAATGAAGACAATTACGAATCTGTTGAGGTACGAACGGAATACCTGATTCATCAGGTCCATAAAGGCTGCTAGAGCATTAGTCAACCCGAATGGCATCACAAGGAACTCATAATGACCATATCGAGTTCTGAAGGCTATTTTCAGAACGTCATTTCTTCTGATCTTCAGCTTGTAGTAACCGGACCTTCGATCAATTTTCGAGAAGACACTGACACCACAAAACTGATCGAAACAATCATCGATACGAGGTAATATATAACGGTTTTTAATCGTCACCTGATTCAGCTGTCTGTAATCAATACAAAGCCTTAAAGTTCTGTTTTTCTTCCTTACGAACAAGACTGGAGCTCCCCAAGGAGAAGTGCTTAGCTAAATAAAACTCTTATCAACATGTTATTGCATCTAGGTTTTTAGTTCTCTTAACTCAGCAGCAGCTATACGATAGAGAGTTAGAGAAATAGGATCAGTACCTAGAATTAAGTCGATAGTGAACGTCACTTCACGATCTGGTGGTAAGCCACGCAAATCGTCGGGAAAAACGTCAAGAAAGTGTCTGACTACCCGAACATCTTCCACATGAGCATGATTCTCTTCAGTCACCACTACATGAGCCAATTAGCTTTGACAACCTTTCCTCAACAACCACTTTGCCCTCACGGCAGAGATAACTCCATGATTCAGACCACTACGTTCACTCATAAACGTGACAATAGGCATGCCTGATCGGTGAAAAGTAACAATCTTCTGGTAACAATCCAACTTGGCACGATTGTAATGTAACCAATCCATGCCTAAGATAACGTCAAAGTCAACGATATCCAAAGGAATAAGATTGGCTGGCATCATGACATCCTCGATGAGAACGGGACATCCTTGATACTCCCAACCACCATAACAAACTTCACATCTATGCATCGAGAATTCTAACTCATAATCGAGGGGAGTGGGATGAGGTTGAGTTTTTTGACACATGAGTCAATTAATATTATAGCAAAATGACCAAGAACATTCAACGTACCCATAATCAAGTCGGGCTTACTCTGCGCATCCTGCAAGGTGATGTGATTGACTCATCCCTGTGCTTGCTGTTGGCCTCCGCGGCCCCTGTTTCCCTGATTTTGATTTCCTCGTCCCTGGTTATCTTGACCTTGATTTGTCGAATTAGGCTACCTAGTCAATGCGCTGCTACCAGAAGCTCCCTCAAGGTTCTGGGACTATCCCCTAACATACCACTACGATTCACCGTCCTGATACGATGTATACGGCGTATAGCCCCCTGGTATTGTGGATGGTAGTAAGGATCCGGTGGGCACTGGTATGCTCCTCATGGATACTGAGATATGTCACCCTGATAGTAGTAAACACCTCCATAACCTGTCGGCGTGTAAGCACTAGGTCCTTGAATATGTTGTAGAGGAACTGCAGGTGGTAAAGTAGGAGGCTGAGGTTTTTGATTCTGCATGCAGTGATTAGCTCTATGCCTCATCCGTCCGCATGTGAAGCATCATTACATGTTTGCCTACACGCACCAAAATGATGGTTATTACATCTACGACAGAGCGGAGTACCAGAGTTGCTAGGGCTCATCTGATTCTGGAAGCAAAAACCGCTTGTGAACTTGCCGCCCTTTCGCGGCATATTGGAATTCGAACCACCGCTCGATGATCCAGAACTATTACCACTACGCTTGAAATTCTAAGTCTTTCTAGGGCAAAATGAAGATTGCCTCCTGTTATTATTTCTTTGAGTATTATTATTATCTTCCCCATCATCATCGTCATCAAGGGCATTCTCAGAGTCCTCAACCCGGAGCATAACCTCAAAGAATTCTTGATAGGTAGAACAGGGAGTCGAAGTTGCCATAGAACGCAACCGCTTACGAGTCCCATTCTTAAAACGCCAGAGCATCTCATTGGGATTCCCAGCGATCTTGGGACAATAATGGGATAAATCTGTAAACTTCGTGTGGTATTCTGTGGCTGACATTTTACCTTGCCTCAACTCTGAGAATTCATCCCTCTTATGATCCAAATACTCCAGAGGTATAAATCTAGCTTGAAATAAACACTTGAAAATCTCCCAATTCATGGCATCTTGAGCTGACAATGAGCGTGATTCCTGGGTCCACCATGATGCAGCCTCCAGACGTAAGAACCAAGTCGCTATCTTAACCCATCTTTCTTCTGGAAGATTTCCCTATCATTGCATAACTCGGAAAGTTTTCTCAACATGATCGAGCCAAAGCTCAGATTTCTCAGATTCTTCATTACCAAAGAAATTATTGATCTGCAAATGAGACACTATCTCCAAAGTAGTCATTTGAGGAGGACGAAGTGAGGACTGAATAACACTAGCAATAGCTTCACCAAGTTATCCGAAATTGGGAAAATTAGCCTCAGAAAAGACACGTGGCTCTCTACGAGATGGCATGATTCTGACATAAGAAATAAAAAATTATTAAGACCTATAGTACATATAAGGAATGCAAGACTGCCGAAAACCTATGCTCTGATACCAAACTAACACACTCCGACTGGAGTTGTGGCGTGTTAGCCGTCACCCGAAAAGGACGTAACCAAAAGTGTGAGTGATGTAACAATGTGGATAAATTAAAACAGAACTACAATTTATTTTTAACTAAAAAATGTGAGTGCGTAGTAGTGGGTAGAACCCATATAATACAATTATTCAGAGCATATGTGACAATTAGTGCAGTTAACTAGATAAGTACTTAGTACACAACGGAAATGAGTTCCTACACTTAACAGGGATATGTCAGAATCGTTGTCTAGTTCTCGTACGTCACAGAGTGATTCAGCTATCTAGGACCTGGAGGGGCGAAAACAGAAAGGGGAGTGGGCACAAAAGCAAAGGTTTTCAAAATCCATTTATTTTCGGAACATACTAACCTCTCGCTGTAAAACATGTATAGTTTCCAGAATATCATACTACGTATAAGTATGAAATCAAATGCATGCTAACAGTAAATCCAGAAGTATGCCACAACACGATATCTCAATCAGCAATATAAATATAATTATGTGCTCAATAATCTATACTAGCACGCAAGTCGGAGTCACCTAATGTGACCTGTCCGATTGCAACTATGGCTCATCAATCTATGCTAGTACACAAGTCAGAGTCACCTAATGTGACCTGTACGATAAGCTAGGTGTAATAATATACGCTCTAGTGCTACGATCACGTGAAGGTTAGGGCTATGCGCGGTCACCTACGAGTCGGAGTCGCCTAATGCGACCCGTACGATAGGCTAGCACCTACTTGGATCCAAGGCGAGCGTGCGGTGTGGGAGGTAAACATACAGGTGAAGGACTGGCCCTGGCCCGAGGCGGGAGCACTAACACCGAGGTGTAGCAATGATGAGGGAACTATATGAATATAAGCATCCCATACAATTCAATCATTCCAACAACACAATAAACTCACCTGAACTTACATGCGCGTCCTGTAGAATTACTTTAGCATTTCATAACAGTGCAATATTTATGAGCAGGTAACATGCAGATGAATATGCCATGACAGTGTAAGAATCTCAACCACATAACAACATTTTTAAAATTAAATAAATAATGGCATAAGATGCACAAAACAATTTATAAGTATTTGTGGAAACTATACAATATATACATATATATATGTGAAAACAAAATGCCCACTCACTGGTATGTCGAAGGATCGTAACCCCCTAGCCTCACTTGTCCACGTACGTCCTCAGGGTAAGTCTCTCCTATATGTGAAACAACTAAAAACAATTACTTAATTAACACATAAACGAAAAATTAGGAAAGACTCCCTATATTTTGCTCAAACGGAAGCTTTGAATATATGAAAATGTTTTACTCGAAGTCACGGACCCACACGTATCAATCACTTTCCGGTCGGAGGCTGGACGCTCCCTCACGCGCCATCCAACCCATGGCCACATGCGCGGCAACTTCAGGCAAGTGCACCTGCAGAACCCTAACGGCCGTTAGGAATATTCCATCAGAACTGACAGAATATTCCGTTAAATAGTAACAGCGTTACCTGACGCCGTTAGAATATTTCGTCAACTTTGACAGAATATTCCTTGTCTTCTCCGGTGAGCCTCACCGTCCACCGTCCCCGACGCTGCTGTCTGGTTCTTTAGAAACTGGAAAATTTTCAAACCTTTATAACTTCTTTATTTCTCAACCATTTTTAACAAACTTTATATGGAAATGAAGCTCGTGACGTGGAGAAAAATTCTATACCTTTTGGAAGTCCAAAAACGGATGGGAAATGGCCTGAAAAAGCCTCGCAAGTCTCGGCTTAGAACTCACCTTCTCGAACTTGCTTGTTTCGACTTTGTTTCCACTTCTAAACTAGACTAGGGACTCCAGGGAGTTGAGTAGAAGCTTCCACATGTCCTAAAACCTTGTAACTCGGCCGGGATCATAACGATACCAACTCGACCCAGTCGGAGCTCCCGAGTTTCTCCGTGTTGACCACTCAAAACTGAACCATTCGAGAATCGATTGGTATGGTTGAGTTCGTGAGTTCGAGAGGAATATGATGGTGCTAATTGGAGGTTGGATCTACGAGTTTTGGTACATGTTCTTGGTGGTCATAGAGAAGAGAGTTACGATGAGGGAGAGAGAATGAGATAAGAGAAAGAAGGTGACTGACAGCTTCTGATTGGGGGACATGTGTGAGGAGTAGGTTCTCTAATTGGTTGAGTGAGAGAGGGAAAGTTGTTGATTGGTGAAAAAGCAAATGGCACGAGTCCAATTTTGAAAGAAAGAAAGAGATAGGGTTTTCAGACTTATACAGTAAAAAGTGCTAAGAAAATCTATCCCCTATCTAAAATAGTGTTTCCCACACTAATAAATTAGCACACACGCGTGTACAAATTCACCCACTGTTAACGTACTTTAACGGAGCGTAACTTTTTGTTACGAATCCAATTCGGGTCTAACTCGCACTCACGCGTTCGTAACGACAAGTACTAATTAATTACGATAGCAAGAAAAATAATTTAAGAACGAATAAGCACGTCCACGTCACTTGCCAACAAGGGCACAAATGTCAACTTACACATTCGGGGAGAAATTACATCGAAAATTAGGGACGGGTCGTCACACTTTCAGTTGCCACCTATGTGGATTTATGTAGAAATTTATAGACCACGCAGCAATGAGGACTGCTGTAGTGAGACTCGAATCTTGATGGGGTGACACACAAGATAAGGACCTTACCAACTGAGACAACCCTCGTTGGCAAAACCTTTTTTTGATTTACTTGTAACTTGTATAATGGCATTTGATAATCATTTTGTTTTTAGTTTTATATACAAATTCGATTCTCGCCAAAGACGAATTTGAACCACATTATTGCTAGCCCATTGTGAGGCTAAGTCCACCCTCCTCCCCCTTAATATAAATAATATTGTTTGTTAAAAAAAATACGAATAAATTTTTTTTTCCATTTTAGTTCCTACATCCGTATAAAATGCTATTAATCGAGTGTCACTTAGGCTTACCAAAAATATTTAATATGAATCACAATCTTAATTAGGTAATTTGCTTGAGTGGCGCCTAGTGACTGAGTTTTTATTGTAAAAATATACAATGCTGGGTTTTCTGTAAAAAAATTGAGTTTGAATGGGTAAGGTCATATTTTCTATTTTTATTATTTATATTATAATTGATAATTTAGTAACATATTTTTAGGCAGTTGTAAATAACATTTATTATATGTTTGTTCACTCCTAGATTGATATATAATATATAAGGGGTTAGTTAGGACAATTTCTATGTAAACATTAAGCCTATAAATGGGCATTCTAATGAGAAGGAAATGACACTTTGACTTCTTCTCCCAATCTCTCTCGTTTTTCTCTTTCTCTCTATATTTTGTTTTCAACACGTTATCATCACGATGACGCTTTTGATTTTAACTTTGATATGCCTTATTCGAGTCCTAAACAAATTGAAATTTTCAAGGATCAAAATAAGCCCTGGCAGTGGCGAAGCCATGAATTGTCCGGGGAAGGGACGAAATTTAAAAAAGAAAAAAGTTTCAAAATAAATGTAGATAGCCAAATTCTTTTAAATAATGACAATACTAATTTTATTCATATATTTATCAAGACAAACCAATTACAATTGTAGCCGATGAGATTTTATGCTGTAAATTTGCTACTCGTTCAATAGCTTTAAGGGAAGGGGGCATTGCAGTGATGTCCATCTCTTTGATCATATTACTATATGGCCTCGTTTGGTCAAGAGGATTGAATTTACATGTTTGTCCATTCAAATAAAATCCTAGAATCCAAACGAAGCCTATATTTGATACAAGCAACTCTAGTGTGATATGCCAAATGTGAAAACAGTGAACTTTATCATACCAATTTGAGTTTTTTGCAAACATAGTTACCTAATAAAAATTAATTTTTTTTTTCAAGATAAAAACTACAACTTTAACCAATAACTGATGTGTCAACCCCTTTCAAGCATCAAATTTTGACAAAAGCTACACCGTTTCGAAAAATGGTAGCTAAATTTTGCCTTAAAATCTATGATTTTGAGGCACCATCTGATTCCCATAGTGAAATTAGCAGCAAAAACGAAGGATCGGACTAGTGAAAAGCTAGTCTAAAATCAAAGATCAAATTGCAAATAAAAATCAGATAAAAATGCTTCAAGATTCAATTGTTTAAATGCCAAGCAGGAACAAACATATCCACTTATTCATCAATAATCATATGATTCATATCAGTAATCAATATACATATTACGTTATAATTCTTCTAAAACAAGTCAGTTAAGCAAACATTTATGTTAAATTAGGAATTAATAATTTAAATTTAAAAAAGGCAGAAGGCACGGCAGTGTGGTGGGAATTGGGGAAGTGAATATGTGAGGGTTAAAGGGGACGAGTGGTCCCCCATCTCCTGTGTTTATTTTTTTGTTATTTTTTAGGAATATTTTGGATGCGATCTTTAATCCTTAATATTCTTTGATTAAAACCTTAATGGTATTCAAAGTTTGATCAAAGTCCCTTGACTTTGTACACCTCATTATATTACTATTAATATTTATATTTTTATAGTTTTGACATTAATTGTTTGATATTTTTTGAGATTTATAATCCTATAAATTTAAAATCCCTCATTATAATACTATTAGAAACGGTTACAATAAAAAAATTCAAACATTTTGATTGAATAAATGGATAAAAACTATGTAAAAATAAGAAATAATAAATGGCAAAAGAATGTATCCATAGTGTTAAAAAAATTGATACATTTCACATATAACAAAGTAGTACATTAATAAAGAAAAATGGGTACATTATATATAAATTAGGGTACAGATAAAAGATTAAAAATTATGAGTACAAATGAATTTTTAAAAAATATGAGTACAAATGAATTTTTAAAAAATATAGGCGCTAAAAGAAATTAATACATGGGTACAAAATAAAACTAAAAAGAAAATACTACAAATTTAAAAAAAAAAATGTTCCAAATTAAAAGTGGGTACAAACTAAAAATATAAATATATGATATAAAGTTTAGGCATAAAACATAAATATACCATATGTAATTTGTCTATCATTGATTAAATATACAATGTCACGTGACGGTATCCACATGGGTACAAACACAAAATAAAACTTTAAAAAATAATAAAACTTTAAAAAATATGGGCACAAAAAGAAACTAATATATGGGTACAAATTAAAAATGAAAAGAAAATTGGTACAAACTAAAATAAATATATATGATAAAAAATTTAGCCATAAATATAAATATACTAATTGTAACATTTTTAACACTAAAGGAATATATTTAAAAATAAAAATATTTTATTATTCAAATAATTAATGATGTTATTAATACCCAATGACCTTGATCAAAAATTGAAAATGAATAGGATTTTAATCAATGGAGTAGCAAAAAGAATGACATGAACCTAATTTCTCCTATTTTTTTATGCCCAAACGACGTCGTCCAGCGTCTATTATTTTTACTTTTTAAAGGTAAACGAAACGATGCGTCGTTTTTATGGACTTGTTTATAACAAAAGAAAACACAGCTGCTGCATAGATATGCAGCCTGCAGCAGCCATGGCTTCACCTTGCAGGTTTTTCGACGACACCAGAAGGGTGGACCGTCGCTCCTGAGCTTGATTTTCAATGAGGGGAAGGGCGGCCGCCCCTCCCAGACCCTCTGTAGCTTCGCCACTGCGCCCTAGATAATATGAATTATCGCATGGATCTGAATGTCTACTTGATCATAGAAAGATGAATGAATCTCATAATGGGACTAGGTTCAGAGTCCTTGTGAGAGTCAAAGACGCTGAGACTAGATGAAGTTTCGGCTAATAGGGGAAAAACTATTCAAGGTAAATGCCAAGTAAACATAGTTCTATTAGGACTCTGCCTTGGTAGGCTTGCTTATCATGGAAGCCTCACATATAAATAAAAGAGGCTTTGCAACATTGATAGCCCCCCAACTCAACAAATAACTCGAACGGTCTATGCGAAAACTCTCGCTTTACGCGAAATCTTTCTCACACTCCT
The DNA here is from genome assembly GCA_024362995.1 of Heteromeles arbutifolia. Classification (NCBI taxonomy): domain Eukaryota; kingdom Viridiplantae; phylum Streptophyta; class Magnoliopsida; order Rosales; family Rosaceae; genus Heteromeles; species Heteromeles arbutifolia. The sequence goes on from JANCRC010000012.1 coordinate 26,793,960, forward strand.
GAGAAAAACACTAACTATCCTAACCCTCTCGCCAACACATCTTCAGTTTAGATAAACAATTAACATTGTGTTAGCAATCGACGACATTTTCAGTTTGAATAAGTGAACAACACTGAAGTTGTAGAATCAGGTGATTTAAGAGCATCTTTAGTTCGGACAAGTGAACATCACTGCTTCTGGTTGGTTGGTTAACTATCCAAGTATCGGCCAATGAAGAGTTTCTGACTTTTTCAGTGAAAGATGTCACTTCATTAGCCTCTCAGCGTAGTGAAGTGTTATATGATTGGTTACTCTCAGGTGCATTTCCTAGTTCAACATTCAGACGGTCGAACCACGTTCACCATAAAAACACTAATCTTCTTTGAGTACATGTGTCTCTATAGCCTGATACCGATTCGACGCACCTATTTTCTCACGAATATAGTTGAGGTAGTCGAACTTGGTGCAGGAATCCTAAACTTTGTAGTGATCTAAGCAACCTTGTCTTCAAGTTCTAGAACCTAAGACCGAGACATGTTTCTTCCTTGGTCGTAATCGCTTAAGTGCAGAAGTTAGCAGCACATTCGCCGCCACCACCACCACATCTATTCTACTCGTCTAACCGAGCTTGGTTGTGAATTGGTAGGCCCGCATTCACAAAAAAGACGTAGTTAACTCATATTTACTCGACCTGCATGCCATGTAGTTTTTGTAATGTCTAGGGTCACTTATATGTGTAACCGTCATGTTCTTAATGAGTTTTATACTTCTTCTTGTTTTTTAAAGATATGATTTATTTTTTAACACATCAACACATTTTTATTATTTTTTATTTAAAAGAAAACATGGCTTGTGACTTGTGAGTGCAAATTAAGAAGCTAGTACCACTAAAGAAAAAAGAACATGGGAGGGTGGTTTTGTGAATATTTGGCAGATGGAGGCTAAAGTGGTGTAAAATAGAAACACACGGAAACCCAAAACCAAAAGGGCCGTAAAATGTAATGACGTTGGCGAAGATCTTCTTTCGGCTTCTTCCGGCTTCTTCCTCGTCTTCTTCGTTTACGCTACTGCTACAGAAGCCCTCCCTCCCTCCCTAATCGTCCACCTTTCACGTTTTCCGCAATTTCTCTCTCCCAATTCAGGTACTGTACCTTCAATCCATATCTCTCTCTCCTCCCTTTTAGATCTCAGTTATTGCTTTTCAGGGTTGGATCCAACATGGATTCTTAATTTTTTTAGATTGTCCTAAATCGTAACTTCCCTGATTTCATTTGATAAATTTTCATGTTATTTACTTTCAAATTAGTTGAGAAATGGGTCTTACTTGTATATGCATGAATTTTGTATTTTTTTCACTTTGCCCATTTGTTGGGTTGCTTAGAATTGATCAAAACAAAAAATTTGACTAACACTTGCTTCATATGTATTGTTTTTGTTGTTGGGTAGGTGCTCATAGATAGGATTAGCTGAGACGGAATCGAACTACTGCTATGGAGTTTCATTATTGCTTCTTTGGTTGCAAAATGAGAGTTTTGATATGCTGATTTAAAGGCAACAAGGTTTTTCCCAATTGGGATTTGAATTGGGATTGCAATCAATAAGTTTCCCTGCGAAGACGTTATTGGCTTAACGATTTTGTGGCTCTAGTCCGTTCAGTTAAGTTGGTACCGTCTTTGCATCATGCCATATTATATTCAGAGACTGTATAATGTTTGCAAATCATCATTTACGCCGACTGGACCTGTGTCAGAAGAAGCCCTTGAAAGAGTTCGCCTCAAACTAGGTATGGAGAAGTGGTCCTTTAATATCCTGATATATCAATCCGAACATGTTTTTAGTTGTGCTTCTCTTCTGCTGCTTCTTATTGTGCTGTGCTAATTATATGCCATGCCTAGTTGGAATGTTTGAGACAGACAGCAATGCTGTTTTAAAGCGAATTGTTTGTTTTCGGCAAGAAATATTGATTTGAGAACCTCAAAGAAACAAATATGCCAGGTTTCCGGGACAGTTTTGGAGTTTCTATTCTACCGCCCAATTGAAGTGCTCCCCACTAAGTTATAAACTGGAAAGGAGTTGTCGCTGAGTTTAGTTAACTTGCTAATCTAAGAAGCCGAAGACTACAAATCAGCAATACCCAAGACTACAAATCAGCAATACCCTTAAAACCCATGAATCAGTAGCTAAACATCTAGAAAATGTAAAAAAACCTGAGATTTATAGTTCGTTAAACTAATCCAAAGTTCACACTCAGAAGCTAACGGGGAAAAAGAATGAAAGCACTTTAGAACATATATGCTGTGAACTTAATATAAGATTTGATCTATAAGTTAGTTCGATTCCTCAAACCTGCTGCATACACTCCTTCCACCTGACAGGGGCAATACTATACATATGAACTCCTCAGAATGACCTGGTTGCTCTCCTTGTGAAGTTCATTACATACTCCTAATTCCCAATAGAAAAAAGAACCTTATAACCTGTTTTAAAATTATATTTAGAACCTAATCAAGCTAATCCTATAATGAGAACTCATTGAAGTAAATATATATACTTTAGGCAAGCTTTTCAAATTTGCTATACTATCAGGGAACTTCTCTTTTTAGCACTATGTCAAGATGCTTCTGTTAACGCTTTCGTGGAGTTTAGTAGATTGGATCATCCGTTCCTCAGATATACCCATTCCTTGTTGACTTCATGAGTTGATTTGCATTTTCTTGTCGCTTGCAGTTGATTGATTTTCTTGGATTAGAATCTGAAATTGTTTTAACTTGATGTTGAATATATCTTCAAGAGGAACGTCCGATAGGTCAGTAATCTATGGTTAAATTATCTGGTATAAGGAATCCAGTTCTCTCATATAGCACATCCATATTTAACATATAATCATTATCACTAGTTCACTTCCTCTGGAACAATTTAAAGGTTTCTGATCTTCCATGATTCTTTATGCAAATTTATTTTTTTTGTTTTATAATTTTAAAGAACATCCACAATTGTGACATGTCTATTCATCCTTTGTTGAATGGAAATTTAGTCATAGGGTGCAATAGATATCATAGTGAATTTCTTTTCGCATACAAGTGTAGTTGAAATCAAATGTATCCTTCAGTGAGAAATAGATTGAATGAGTAGTGGAAAACTATAATCAAACAAATTTGTTTACATATATCGGTTCCTCAATCCTTCAACAGTTTTGGTTTTGGGTGGATGCAGCAGATATTGTGTAGGGTTTTGGAGATGTGAGATCAGGAAAGATGGTGGTGGTGGCTGGGTTTGGTTTTTACTTTTTATTCAGTTTTTTAATTTTTAATTTTCTTTTTCTTTATGGTTTTGAAACTTTAAATCCTTTTGAAAATGTTGTTTTTCTATATAATCCACATGGCATAGTGTCAGCCCATTAACAGATTTTAACAGAATCTAACAGTAAGGACAAAATTGATGATCAAGTCGACAGATGAAGGACAAAATTGATGAGTTTGGAACATAAAGGACCAAACTGATGAGTTGGCAAAACATAAGGGACTATTTGTTACCATGTTACCTCCCTTTTCTTTATGGTTTTTCAAACTTTAAATCCTTTTGAAAATGTTGTTTTTCTATATAATCCACATGGCACAGGGTCAGCCTTTAACAGATTTTAAAGGAATCTAACAGTAAGGGCAAAATTGATGACCAAGTCGACAGATGAAGGACGAAATTGATGAGTTTGGAACATAAAGGACCAAACTGATGAGTTGAAAGAACATAAAGGCCCATTTGTGACCATGTTACCTCCCTCTATTTCTATGTATATGTTTCATTTCCTTGTGCCCCACTAACTTGAAGCTGTAATTGGTTAGTTAAGAAAATAGGACCTATGAGCTGCCAAACTACCAAAATTGTTTGTTTGTTCGGGTTGATGCATGTATTTATGTGTGATCATATAGGTTCATGTTGCAATTCATTTTGAAACTTGCCTGTGTATTTGTTAAACTCCTTATTTGTACAGTGTAATTGTAACTAGGAATTTTTAACAACTTGAAGCTTTTTTTTTTAGCACTTTTGTCTGATTAGACGCATTGCGGAAAATTATGGCTCAAAAGTTATGTTTGGCTCCCAATTCCTCTCAAATGTACCAGAAAATTTGGGGTTATGTATGACTTTGGTGCTATATGCAAAGTCATATTTGACTTTGAATATAACTCTTGAATTAACAGTGGAAGCCCCACTTTTGCAAGATACAGATAACTCTAAAACTGACTATTCCCTCTCTAATGTATAATATTTAAAAGTTAAAAGCCAAGTTTTACGCCATATGCATTGAAGATATTGTATCTTGCACCACCTTATTTGGAGTAAAATATGAACTTTTAACTATTGCCTTTTTTAAATTGGAGATAGCCTTACGTCATACATAAGTGGTGGTTTAAATACTTAAATGTATATTGCTCTACTTTTAGGCCTGAGTTCATCTTTGTGAGTTTCATATGCCGTTCTTGAGTTGGCTTTATGCCTCTAAAACACACTAAGCAGACCACTTCAAATGTTAAAATGATCTCAACTCTATTGTTTATTGTTTTCTAATAGATGTGGGACCAGTGGCCAGGCTTGTAATGTCCCCTGGCCTGAAGGCCTCACTTGACCAGTTCGTACTGATGTTGGGCTTGGGCTGGCTGCCACAGTCCAACCTTATCATATTACTATAAATTTAAGATAATTTTATTTATGGGAGCTGTCAATCACACTCCAAAAAAGTCATCCAGTTCTCATATTAAGATAAGTTAGTTTAATACAAACCATCTAAGTCTCAAACATGCCCTGCGTGTGCAGCATTAAGGAAGTTGTAATAAGGAGAGAAAAAGTGGGACTCTGGGGATTAAATGGTTGGTAGAAAGTGGAGTTTAATTACTATGTAAAAGGTTTTGTTAACATTTTTTACATTAAAATCGACAGGGGATTTCCTTAATAGTAGTGTAGATAAATAGTTATTGATGATTAATTTTAAATTAAAACGTGATTGGTTGGGTATGGTCTAATTTTATATACATAGCACATTCCCTCCTTTGTCAGGGGTTGGGCTTGACCTTGGCCCTCTGTAAAATGTGTTGGCCTTCCCCTTCCAAAAGGTGATGAAGCGTATTGGCCGTCAGCTGCCCCAACTCATTTAACCAGCCCACTGAGGCATTAAAAATTTTATGCCTATGTGGAAATCTTGAGCCATTAGTACTACAAAATCTCTTTTATAAGTAACATGTTTCCCTGGTGATGAAGGGTTACCTTTTGCTAGAGATGAATGCTTTGATTACTATAAGAGCTTAAGACATATTTTAACTAGTATTGGATATTTTTAGACACCTAAGTACAATAGTTTATTCCTTAGGTTCATCTTTGATACTGTCTCAAGCTTCTTCACAAGTTGGAAAGGTTTCTGCATGAGCCTTAATGAGTCTAGTGTAACCATGGCTCAGGAATCTCATATGGCAAGCTTGTCATAAACTACCTTTTTGTCATGTTATAAAACCGTATTTCTGAGGCACCTCATTTTTCTTTCTAACTGCAGAGAGTAGTGTGAAATATTATTGTGAACCCCTCATTCATTCTATTTTTTCAATTTTTAACCCTGTATGATGTTTTTATTTCAGAGAAAATTAAGCCTGCAGATGTAGGTCTCGAACAGGAGGCACAAGTGGTGCGTAATTGGTCAGGTGCTATGCCTGAGCGTAATGGGAATCAGCAGTCACTGCCACCAATCAAATACCTGCATTTACACGAGTGTGATAGCTTTTCTGTGAGTACAGGACTGCAAGTCATCAGTTATTGATTATAAATTGTTTGGGTTCCGTTTTGATTGTGAGATTTCAAACTTAGAAATTGTAGTTCATTGAGAGTTAAACTTCATGAGAATAATTATGACGAATGCATACAAGTTTGTATTTCTGTGGGATGAAATAGATATGCATGGATTTCAAGTGATTTATTGTTTTCAATTCATAATTTTATGTTAATTTTAGTTGTTTCAAAAATAAGCTTTTTTGTTCGTATTTTTAAGGAAAAATAAGCTTATTATTAACTGCAAGTCCATTTTTGTAAGTCTCTTCAACCAACGTTAGAGTTCTAAGATAATGTCATAAGTCCGGCACAGTCAGTGTTCACAACTTCACATAGAAATTTAGAATTGGAAATCCAAGTATCAAAAGAAAATAGACTACAAAACTGATTTACTGGTATTGAATAATTGCTTATACTTTTGGCAGATAGGAATTTTTTGCATGCCGCCTTCCTCTATCATACCCCTTCATAATCATCCTGGAATGACTGTGTTGAGCAAGCTTATATATGGTACAATACGTGTTAATTCATACGACTGGGTTGATTTTCCTGGCCCTGCGGATCCATCAGAAGGTGTGATTTCCACAGTATCTCTCATCTACTGTACAATGTTAGTTAATGTACTGTTTCCTTTACCTAATACCTCATCCATCAGAAGGTGTGATTTCCACAGTATCTCTCATCTACTGTACAATGTTAGTTAATGTACTGTTTCCTTTACCTAATACCTCATTGTCATGCTTTCAAAAACTAAACAGCATCCTGTTTTTGAGTGTTTATATCTAGCCTGTTGTATGCTTTCACATTTGGGTATTCTTTTAACTGTTTTTGCTGGTTTATTCGTGTCTTGATACTAATATATTGACATATGAATCATTACAAGTATATTTAAGATCCTAATTATTTGAACATAAATATACAAACAAACATGCCATGGAAACAAGCAGCTGAGAAGACAGCTTGTAAACACCAGCAGCTTGCAGTTTTTCTTTGTTGCTTAGCTTTGAATGCCTACTATATGTAGTTTTAGTAAGAGTGTTGTTACAAGAAACTGGTTATCTCTTCCGTCCATAACTATGGGATTTTTTAGGATCTTAGAGGAGCCTAGAGGAGAGGCAAGGAGTCTTTATTTTTGTTAGATTATCGATATTTTATCCTTATTATTCTTCAGGTAGTAAAAGAGGTACACAAAATGTTTCATTTTGCAAGTTCAGGAAATTACACATTCCCCCCCCCCCCCCCAACCCGAGCTTGATATTGACCTAGTCTCAGCATGCAGATAACGATGGACTTATCATAGTGTATACTGTCTGTAACCTAGACATGTCACGGTTTACATTAAGAGGGGTTGGAAAACACGTGCAGGCGGTCCATTTTTTCGTTATGATGAAATGACTCCAAAGTTTGGCGATTTGATTTCCTTTAGTTAGCTTTGACTGTTTCAAATGCTATTTCAGAAGGGTATGAATGAGTTTGCTGATTTACTTTCTCTTCCCTATTTCAACATCTGTGTTTCAAAGTTTGGGAATGTTCAAATTGATTCCTTTGTGATTGTGAGTTAGGGGGATGTGTCATATTGTTAACTGGGGAGATATGACTTGTCAGCTTGGTGTTGGATGATAATGTTTGTTTTTAATTTTTTTTATGCTTTAATTGTTTAGAATACGGATCTCACCTAAGAAATGTTGAGGGATGAACGACATGGTTAGTTCCTGATCTATTCATATTCTGGAAAATTATCCCTTACAGTGTTTGGTTAAATTCTTCTGTAATTTACATTGATATTGTATTTTGCTCTGTCATTTATGCAAACATAAAAAACTTTCAAAGATTTAAAGCCTTAAGATTAAGGTAAGGACCCATTTGATCAGTTCATTTTTAGTTTAGTTTCCATTTTCTTGCTAGAGATAGAGAGAAAGTAGATGGAAGGACAGAGGAACCAAGAATGTGGAGAGTGTGGTGAGAGGGAGGGGGAGAAATGCACATGGGATGGCATACATAGCGAAAACAAAAAACTAAAAAGTGAAAACCAAAAACTAAAAAGTGAAAACCTTTAGAAAATTGTTTTCAGTTTGTAGTTTTTAGTTTTCATGTTCTACGCCATTACACGTCCATTTTTTCCACATCATTCCCACCACCCTTCCTCTATCATTGTTCATCGCTCTTTTCTTCCTTGTGTTTCTCTTTATTTCTAACCAATAAGTGAACTAGGAAGTAAAAATGAAATGGTTATCAAAAGGGCCCTAAAACTGGAAATTTTGAATGTAACTTTTGAAATAAGAAATTACTAGTTGGGTTTTATTGTTTCATCTCTATTGACCAATGTCGTATGCCTATCAGGAGGATGGGATTTAAGAGGTTATTGCTCAATGCGGTTAGAGATTTTTACATGAGATGACGAGGCTCACGTGAAGTCTTTTTAATTTTTTTTGTTTTTCATTTAATCTTTCTTCCATAATTTGAAAGTCTGGGGTACGACCCAACCCTAGGTACAACTGTTAGCTTACATTGTGGGAAGCTGGTTAGTATGATTTCATTAAGTTTTCGAATTTCTTTTAACTAAAAACTGAGAGTTTTTGCAGCAAGACCGGCAAAGCTGGTCAAAGATACTGACATGACCGCGCCTTGTCCACCAACAGTTCTTTATCCGACAACAGGAGGCAATATCCATAGTTTTAGAGCTATAACTCCCTGCGCCATATTTGACATCCTAGCTCCGCCTTACTCTTCTGAAGACGGACGACACTGCAGTTATTACCGGAAGTCCTCAAGAAAAGATCTGCCTGGTAATGAAATTCGTCTACCTTGTTGAGATGATAGAGTTTCTGGTCTTGAGTTAAGGATATCTGGTAACAGGCAAGTACATTTTTGTCGAGGTTGCTGATATTGATATGTATTTTTTGTTTGTTGTTTGCAATGAAGGCGATCTTGAGCTTGATGGAGTTATAGAGGCTCAAGTGACTTGGTTAGAAGAGTTTCAACCTCCTGAAAACTTTGTGATTCGCCGAGGGCTGTACAAGGGCCCTGTCATTAGAACGTGAGAATTCTTGTTCATACATTTCTGTTAAATTTGCTTCTTTTTTGTCAAGATAGGAACCATTGAGGGGAACAAGAGTGGCAATAATTTTGGGTTCTGTAAGTTGCGCATTTGACTTGTACATAATAAATACACCCTTGTATTCCGATTTACTGACTTCCCATTGAACTAGAAGAGTTGTTAATGCAAGCTGTCCAAAAATGAAATCATGGGTTGGCTTCTGTGGGGCGCTCCTCTTTGAATCATTCTCTTTGGCTTAATTCTTTGCCCAGTGAGGCTAGAGCGGCTTGATTTTCGCTGGTATCAAATTCATCATTTACGAAATTCCAACCTAATGCCCTTTATAACTGGTGAAATTTCACTGGACTCCTAAGTAAGGATGACAATTCAAACCGTTAGATCCAGTAATCGTGGATAATCGCCCAAATGAAACGGATTTGAGTATGAAAATTTGGGTATATTTTGGATATGGGGGAAAAACGTGAATATTATTCAGTTATGGTTTTGGATATGCTTATAGAGGTCCTCGATCCGAATCCAACCTGGATAGTACGCACAATATATAATATAATTTAATATATAATATAAAAAAACTGTTATTAGCACTCTAAAAATATTATTACCTCGAGAATACAAAAGTTGCATTGTGTGGGAAAGGTCGATGAGAATTCAATGGTGCTTATGGAAGATAGCAAAGATTAGCCAACATCATCAATGTTTTATGATATTTGGCTTTATCATGAACAACTCCAAAAAAAATTGGCTTATCATGAACAACTTCAAAAGAAATTGTTATATTTTTTATGATTGGACGTGGATATTTAATAACGACATTAGTATCCACTAAATTATAGTGCACCAATTGAACAAATATATTTTTTGTATTGACAAAGATGGATATAACCGTTAATGATGAGGAATCCGTCACCCGGTGGGTATAATCCCCTATGGTTAATTTGCGGTTATGAATTTGGTTAATTTTCGTGGTTATGGATGGATATAACATTTCCGTCCCCAATCCAAACTATCGCCATCCCTACTCCTAAGCGACTATTATACTATATTATTTTCTAAGAAATGAAAAATTGACATCAAAGTCAGAGACAAAAAATTATAAACAGATAAGGTCCCAGATGATCTTGAAACTAGTGTTGGTTAATGATTCTTTGCAAAGTTTGCCTTTATAGTCACAAGATCAGTCAACTGATTCACGTCTGGAGCGAGTTACAGTTTACCTAGACAATTTGAAAGCTACTGAACAAGAAGAAAATATTGTTCAAACACAAGCTGTGGCACCCACTAATCCCACTCCAGTTGTTCAAGTGTGGCACCAAGGAAAACAAGGAAATCTACAAGAACTAAAATGTCTGCTATATCAGATGACTACTTGGGGTACTTGCAGGAAGTTGAATATGATATAGGTGGTGATGATGATACCAATACATAAAGCAGCAATGGAAAGTTCACAGGCTACTCTTTGGCAAGCTGCAATGGAAGATGAATTCAAGTCAATGGCTTTAAATAAGGTTGGGACTTGGGCGGAATCTACTGCTCATATGAAGCCCATGGTTTGTAAATAGGTGTTTAAAACAAAACGAGATTCACAAGGTAAAGTTGAGAGGTTTGGTAGAAAAAATCCGCTATCTTCAGTCTTGATGAACTTGTACTTACAAAACAATTAACACCTTTGATCCAAGACCAAAGCTTTACGCGCCCACAAGGTGGGGGGTTTGGCCAATGGATCTCCGATGCCTAAGTCAGTGTTTCTGAAAAGATTGGGTGTTTAGGGCTTGTATGCGTAACAAAAGCTTACCAAAATTTGGTGGAGATGAAGGTATTTATAAGAGGAATGGCCAGCCATAAGGCTAGGGTATGTTCTACACATGGCGGCATTCGATTGGCCAAGGTGTGTCATCCGTTGGATGAATGAGGAAAGAATATTCCCGAGATATTAATTAGGAGATAATATTTTGGGATAATGATGGAAGTATCCATAGTTTATTGTGATAGGGATTCCTTACTTCATGGAGTTGATCTTTAATTGAGAATGAATTAAAGATAGGATTTAGTTATTAATCATATCTTTAATGCTTTTGACTTTTCCACGCCACGAGCAGGGGAGCCTTAAGCAGTTGTAGTCAGCTGCTTGGATCTTCAGGAATGCTGAGCTGCGCGTGAAAGTATTTGAGAACGTGCTAATTTAATGAGGGCAATCTTGTTTTTCTTGAAAAAAGTCCAAGTCACCCATTTCTAGGGTTTTCGGCCATCTCTCACAGGTTTCAAGCATTTTCCAGCAGAATTGGACCCCGACAAAGGTATAAATATTTCTCATCTTCTCACGATCTTCATTTTGGTGTAATTTGAGCCATTTTGGCGTTTAATGAAATTTCCGGCGAGTTGTGGCCACCAACAACCGCGTGTGGCGGCGCATGGGCCGAGAAACCACTAAGCCCTTCTTGGGTAAATTCAATACTCTGATTCCATTTTTGACATTCGTTTGATGAAATTCCGTCATTTGAGCTTAAGTCCTGTTAAGGTCAGCCACTTAATGTTTGTAGTAAACTAAGATCTGACTATTGAATCATCACCAATTTTTAGTATGTTATTGCATTTATTATTTGAGGGTCGTATAAACTTACGGATAGGAAATCTGACATACGAATTTTTCAGATTGAATTGCAAAGTGTTGTTGACTTTTTCGTTGACCGAGGGTCGACTTTCGGTCAAAAATCTCGAATTGTTCTTAAGTAATATAATTAGCATTTTAAAGATTCAATGAGATTAGTGGGCCTACCTTGGTTAGTGGGTCATCCTAAAGGATGTGTATCTCAATTTGCGTGCGAGTGGCAGTTTACCGGAATATACATCTGTATCGAACTTCTAGATGACAAGAATGATAATGTGCAATGAACATGAAGTGATTAGCTGAGGACCATATTAGAATTATTTCGTAAAACTTGTACATCTATGTGATTAGGTATTTGTTTGTCACGTTGAATCGATAGTGTGTGCGTGTTTACAATTATGGTTCATGTCGAATTAATGTATTAGCTATGATGTGGGATGATGTGACTGCACCATGTAGCAGTGTGGTACATGGATGGTTCTGCCTAGTTAATCCGCATTGGGGGACCATACTCATTCTAAGGGTGACTCCGTCTAGTTAATTCACATTGGCAAGTGATTGCTTACCTTGTTATATCACTTCCATAAGTCACTACAAGAAAACATGGATTAGGTGACGATATTTTTTGTGGCACCTAAAAATTCATCACATTTGTCTAAAATAAGTTAGGTTTTTTAAGAAATCGTCACATAAAGATTTTCACAGACACCAAAATATTTTGCGTCACATAAACATTTTGAATTCGTCACAAACTATTGGGCAGGAAATTTTACCGCCAAACGAAATGTTAATATGTGACGAAATTTTTACATTCATCACTTATATAAAGAGTAGGCCACGTAATAGTCAATTCTGTAAGGCTAAACTTATCAAAAATATAAGTTAACAGATTAAGCTCATGAATCACAAATTTATACAAGTATTAAAATCACAATTCGATAAACACAATGACAAACTAACCTGTAAAAACAGTAGACGAAGAAGCCAAAGCCGACTTCGAAACAGTGCACCTTTTCCTCTCTTGCAAAACCAAAAGTACTCAAACTAACAATAGGTCTTAGTTCAATATTGAGCGAATGTTTTGTGAGAGCAATGGCTTATGTTTTTATACTAAACATAGATTGCCCTATTACAATCCTACAAGGAATACAAGACTGCATTCCTTATATTAGTATGAGTCCTATAAATGAGCAAACACAAGAGTCCTCAATATACCAATATGATTGGATTAACTCTTGTCAACATGATTTAGACTTCTTTATAATATCAATTATCCCAAGACTTGTAAGAATCATACTCATACTCTTACATTCTCCCACTTGAGTATGATTCATCACAACAAATAATCATCTCAAATTATTATAAAGGTGATCACATAAGTCATTCATCAACACACTAGTACATAGACACAACAAGCTTACATAAACCAAAACAATGAATTCATAAATACCTCTGCAACACAAAATACAGATTTAACTTACAAATCACAATGTCCAGTTCATGTTCATAGCAATGTATCTAAGCTCAAGAGTGAACCAAGACGTCTACTCCCACTCATATAGCCCAAAATTGATATAAAAAATACCATACATTCTTGACAGTAAGCTATCAACTTAAAATTATTCATAATTGTATGAATAGCACAGTTATGATCCAATCAACAACTTTATCATATTCATAGAAGTGATCAACAAATCTTTTGGATAACAAAAGTTTAACCTCACATACAACTTACCTATGCATTTTAAAGTATTGAACGTAAGAATCTTTTCTGTTACATCACAGAATTAACTCGAAAGTCACAACATACTTAATTTGCACTTTGTAATTATGTGAACCAATATAGCAAAACCAAACCAATTTGCTCCCACTTATCTAAGCCATACTTAACACAACCAAGTTAAAGCCATACTTAACACAACCCAGTTAAGTACAAGTTAATAGCAACTATATTAACTAAAAATCATTCCAATACAATGAATGACTAATCAGAATCCATATGGAAACCAAATTCGTTTCCTTTTGAATGCTAGCCAACATAATAGGATCATTCTCAGTACTTAAACAAATTAAGTAACACAAATAATTCAACCAATTGCTTCAATAAAACCATAAACTAGTTTTCAAGCATCCAAATGAATTATAATGGCCGGCCTAAATACTCTTAGCCTTATGCTTACATTCGAACATATGATTCTCCCACTTAAGCATAAGCATAATGTACTACAGTCAATAAAGAAACCGGAGATATGAACCAATTGGTTCCCGATTCCTCACCAATTGCATAATCTCAGTTTAGTCATATACACCTAAACCATTATGCAAACAGTCTATGTATCAAAAGATAGTCACAATCTATTCGGAAAAACTTATCTTACATAAACCCAAATCACCAGTTTCAACAATAATCAAAATCAGAATAGCAACCACAATATTTTTGCATTCAGCTTGATCCGAACTAATTCAATACCCATCGAGCAAGATCAACCAAAATTTGATAATGTCTGGATATAAAAGCACAAGTCATCTCGATTAAAACGAGAGAATCAAGATCTCAACTTTTTAACAATAAGATTTACATATAATGATTCTTTAACAACATTGACATGTATCATAATTCAATCTAGTCCAGAAATAAAACGCAAAAATACTAATTGATACTTCAAAATCTCAAACAATCACGCCTATTATTGCAAACCAAGGTCAATTCCGGCTAAACCATCACGCCTATTATTGCTTTAATTTTAATACTATCAATTTGAATTCAAGATAAAAAAATCTTAGGCTCTAATACCACATGTAAGACTAAACTTATCAAAAATATAAGTTAAGAGATTAAGCTCATGAATCACAAATTTATACAAGTATTAAAATCACAATTCGATAAACACAATGACAAACTACCGTAAAAACAGTAGACGAAGAAGCCAAAGTCGACTTCGAAACAGTGCACCTTCTCCTCTATTGCAAAACCAAAAGTACTCAAACTAAGAATAGGTCTTAGTTCAATATTGAGCGAATGTTTTGTGATAGCAGTGGCTTATGTTTTTATACTAAACATAGATTGCCCTATTACAATCCTACAAGGAATACAAGACTGCATTCCTTATATTAGTATGAGTCCTATAAACGAGCAAACACAAGAGTCCTCAATATACCAATATGATTGGATTAACTCTTGTCAACATGATTTAGACTTCTTTATAATATCAATTATCCCAAGACTTGTAAGAATCATACTCATACTCTTACAAATTCATCACATATAATATTAAAAATAAAAATTGAAATAATGTCAAAACTCCCAAATTGTAAAATCTAATAACCTATTTCGTTTTGTTCTCACCCCATCTCTTTCAGCTCTACTCGGTTCTACTATCTCACCCCACCTCGCCGACCAGCCACCTGGTGGTTGCCATCGACAGCGACCATGTATCACCTCTCATTCGTCTCCCTCCCTCAGCCTTTCACCTCTGTTGTTCGTTCTCTAACTCTCTCCTCTCTGACATAACAAGACCCAAATTGGGGAAAGAGAAATTCGGCTTTATATAGAGTTCTTCAATCGACAACAAGGTACTTATTTCTTTAATTTTTTTTTTATTTTCTTCTTCAATCAGTCTTTGTTTGCCAAGCTTAGACACCCAGTTATCAGTTTCCTTTCTCTTTTGAAAATCAATGAATAATGGTTGTTATTTTTCTATTTTCTCTTTGGAATGTCGTTGGTGGCCATCTGTGAACATTATCATTTGGTAAATTGTAATTTTCGTATTTCTAATTTAGTTAGAACACAATTATTGCAGCTGTTTAAGCTCTTGATTAGTTGCATAGTTAATTCTCTGAGGTAGGATAAAAACTACAGCATCTCGGCTATAGCACAAATCCACTTCTAAAAAAAACTATCATGTCCTGCTACACCATAACAAATAAGAAAAAAAAGGGGAAAACAGAAGAACTAAACGAAAGGAAAAAAAGAGGAGAAATAGTTTTTGGTAGCTGAAGAAGATTTTACTAGCCGCAATATTTGAAAAAAAAAAAAAAACTAGAACTACTCACTTTTTCGTGTACCTATTTTTTCAACACATACCACAAAGTAAATTCTCAAACAAAAGAGTATTTTGTTAATTAATTTGAGTTTGATTGAATTGATTAAATTTTGGTGTTTGTTAGTTCAGGTACAAGTGCAATTTCAATATTGTGTACGATTCTAAACTCCAGAGGACCCTACGCGTTCTTTAGAGGGTTTCCTATTCTATTTCTCACTGAAGCACCTTCTGTCATGGTACTCTTCCTCTTTCCCACACATTTATTTACCTATTATTAAGTGCAATAATGCTTTTAGCACTTCAAACTAAGTATTTTACAATTTTTATACACGCAATAATGTAGCGCCAAAAGTTAGACATGAGAGTGCCAACGGCGCTGTGCCATTGCCTTTCTGTAACTGGTTTATTATGTGATTTAGCATTGTATTGCAGGTTACATGGGGTGTTGTTGAAAATCTCAAGAAACTAGAACAATGAAAGCTGAATTTGGCTTTGCCACTTTCTTGAACGCATTTCATTTTTGGGGTGTTGGACATGCATTATGCAAGTTCAAATTTGAATTTCATGTTCCCCATCTTTTTAACCTACCCAGTTTGGGATCAGATTGGATTTTTCATCCTAGTCGTTTGTTGGAGCAAAATGTAGTTTGACATTGGCATGATAAGAGATTCAAATATTCTACCCAAAGTACCTTCAAGTGCTTTACAATGGAGGAAGAGAATAGAAGATTTGAATTAATTTGTAATTGATGGGATATAAAAAGCCAAAATCATTTGTTGGGAGGATAGGAAGCTAAAACTAGTAAATTGATTGAACATCTACAATTTGGTTAGTCAACTTTTAAAATTTCTATATTATGCTCTCATCTAATTATGCTCTCATACAGATTTACCTTTGTATATACATATATGAAATTCTTATACTTTCTTGATTTTCAGGATTGAAGGTGCCTCAAGCTTGAGATTAGTTAAATACAAGACCAAAGTTGCAAGTTCGTATGTTGTATTTAATACTTGCAATTTAAAATGACATAGTATTCATGCTACCTCTAGTCAAAATTATTATTGCATCTGAATAGTAATGATGAATATGAAGTATTGTGCATGTATATGCTGAAAGTATGCTAGTTTTTCTGTCATATTATATGTCCGTCTAAACAATTTTACATATATTTTATTATGGCAACCTATTGAAATGTGTCAGAATGTACAGCTCAATACTAGGACTAAAAGTGATATGACTTCGATTCATGGATAGACAATGGATTTGTAGTTTGGTGAGCTTACGATGATGATGATGGTCAAGTGATTATGATTGATGACTATGGTGAGATCTGTGCATTATAAATTAGTTCATATCCTACAATAGTAATCTATTGGCCTATAATTTTACAAATAGTCATTATGTGTATATTGGTTTGTATATATTAACATTTTAGTCGTGTTAGTTACTTTTCCTTTTCATATTTTAGATGGCAGCTTCTACGTAGTGAGGAAAGAGGATGAAATAGGTGAGGGATCCCTTACCTCCTCCTCCAATCGATGCACTTGCACCTCCTCCGCCACCACCTCCCCCACAAAGACAAGAACGGCCAGTGGATCAATGATGTTGCTCTAGACAAATAGGTAAGTCATTCATAGGCTTATCATTTTTTTCATTTCAAGAGAGTTGGAGAGTAAAAATTCATATTTGACAAGATACAACTTAGAAAACACAAATAAAGTGAACATGCAAGATTGACTTGAAAAAAAAAAACTTGATATAACTAGCTAGAAGCTGAAAGGGCCCCTTATGAATTAAATTACAATTGTGTTCCTAATTAGTTTATGTTTCTCTTCGTTTTGTTTACCCTGCCAATAAATCCTTATGCTATTGATTGATGCTTATTACAATATATTCTTATGCTATTGATGCTTATTACTTTTTGAGCAAAACCTTGTATGTGCCTAGTTCAATTTAACCCACATTCAAATAGAAACTACAAAATCATATGTAAAGACAGGTTATATCTGGTGGTCGCATACAGTAGTCAAGTATTTTCTTGGATCTCCAGTAGTCAAGTACTTTCAAAACGAAACTGATCTGTTTCTATTTTATTATGAAAGGATAACATGAAGAAAAGAAGGATGAAGCAGATCCAAGAAGCACCTAAGGGTACTTCATTAGATTAAGTTTTTATTAGATGGTTTCCTCATATGAACAATTAAGAGCTCAATTGGATTTCCAAAATGAAGATGAAAGTCTGGTATCAAAAGTTAAAGGCTTTTTTGGCTACAAGTGTCTTAGACTTCTCGTTTGTTAGCACCTCAATGTTGATTAGACTTGCCTTTTGTTAGGACCTCAAGTTGTCTATGTATAGGTGTTGGTGCCCTTCATGACGAATTACTACCACTGAGATAGGTCATCCTGAGTTAGATTGATTTTGGGATGTTTATGTTATTTTGTGGGATGTACACTTGATGAATGTATTCAACTTATGTGCTTTAATTGTTGATTAATGAAACAAGTAATTAATTCATCATAATTAATTCATCGTATATTATTCCTAAATAGGTATTTGATTTAACATATGTGACATAAGCTGCGCCACATGTCAAAAGAATATGTGACGATTTCAGCGTTATTTAGTGTTCATCATATCATTCTGGGATCATATTGAGTGACGATAAAATCATCACTTATAAGTTTGATATGAGATGAAAAAATTCATCATTGAATTTTTTATTTTGTGACGCTTATTCCGTCACTTACAAACAGAATATGTGATGAAATTAGCGCCACATAAAAGAAAAATATATGGTGACTCTAACATTCGTCACGTAAACTATGGTGACGCTGTATAGGTGACGATAATTGTGACGTTGGAATTTCGTCACATATAGTCAAATGTGACGAATTTTCATATTTATGTGACGAATGTATGTCGCCACAAAAGCCCTATTTTCTTGTAGTGAGTAGTTCCGCCTGTTAATCCACATTGGGGAACCACACTATTAGGGGCGTGCCGATGGTTCTACTTGGTTAATCAGCATTGGGGGACCATATGCCTGGTTAATCCGCATTGGGGACCACACTATTGGCTTACCTATGATTTCGCCTAGTTAATCCGCATTAGGGGGACCAAGCTATTAGATGGATTCATATGGTTCTGCCTAGTTAATTCGGATTGGGAGACCATACATATTCTAGAGTTGGATTTCATTGAGGGTCCAGAATCCATTTCCTTAATCGGTTCCGTTGAGAGGTCTGGAACCATATCTTCGTTGAATTTTGTTGAGTGGTCTGAAATCCCTTCCGGATCGATTCCGTTGAGTGGTCCAGAACCATATCTTTGATGGTCGTTGAGTCGTTAAAAATTCTTTCCCTAATCAGTTCCGTTGAGTAGTCCGAAATCCCATTTTATTTCGGTTCTATTGAGTTGGTTTGGAACTTGATCCCTAGAAATCTTTACGGTTCTTTAAGTCGGTTTAGAATGCAAAAATATATGAGTGGTAGGCTTCGGCTGAACTGTGTCGCTCCAGCCCTAGTTTTCAGTTTGTGATGAACGAAAGATTTGATAATTTTTGTGAATCGATTTTGAATGGATTACTTAGGGATTTCTAGCTAGTTTATTTATAAATTTATAAATTATGAATTATGAATGATTTTTATTTTGATTGGATTAGTTGATCAATGTGGTTAAAGCTAAATATTGGTTAAGTAGTTTGAAATCTAGTGCATCATGCTTGTTGTGCTCCTTTGAGACTGGAGCTATATGATTTTATGCTAGGAAGTACTCTGAGAAATGTAGGAGTTCAACAAAAAAGTGAACTATGAATGGCTTGATCCTGTTTTTGGTTACATAGGCAGTCCATGAAGGTTAGATGCAACCATGTGATAAAAGAAAAGTTACAATATTATTGACTCGTTAGGTTGCTTTTGCTCATGTCTCGGAAGCAGGACATGATAGCTTCGCATGTACTTTCTGACGTAACTTGCCGATTTTGGACATATTTCGGGTCCGGAGCGTGACACTCTCTTATTTTAGAGAGTCAAATCCCTAAAAACAGTTCTGATTCCTTGCCATTTTTCTTTCACTGTTTTTTTTTTTGTTTCCAGAAATTGAATCGAATTTTCCAATCAACTCTTAACGATTCAATTAAGAGTTCTCCATCCATAAACTCAAGCTTTGAAACTCTACAACCCAAATTGGCTCGCCCCGCCTCTTATCGTACACGAAAACCTGGTTATTTTCCGACCGCATCTAATTAGCCCTCAGTTTCTCCACACCGATAACCCAAATCGTCTTCAACTCGTAGAAACCGAACCAAAATCGTCAATGTCGCCAGAGATCGAACCACCATCGCAGAGATCGAGTCAACAACTACCATCGCCCCACCCCACCCACAACCTCGAATCTTCGTCAACATCGCTGCGAAATGCAATCGTCGAGTCGAATCTTTGACCCAACTCTTCAGCCCGAGCTTTGACCCAACTCTTTGTCGCTGCTTTCGCTGGAGTTCAAGACGGTGGAGTTGGGATGGTGGGTCGGGGGACTGCGATCCGCTCTTACCAGCGTCGTCAAGGCAGAGGATGCAATGGGCTGCTTGGAGAAGAAGTGTTTGGATTTGGTGAGGAATCGGAAGTAGGCGTCAGACGATGTATTCGAAGTAGGGGATGAGGTTGGGTTGGGTCTGGACAGGTTTGGTTCGAGGGTTTTCGTCCTTCTTACACTTTTTTATGAAATTTTTGGTGATGAGAAACTGGAAGTTTAGGGATTCAGGAATCAATTTGCAGTCCCAATTTGCTGGAAGAAGCTTTGCAAGCCCAAATTGGTTTGTGGGGAGAAGAGATGCGAGGAGAGGGAGGAGGGAGAGAGTTTTTTTTTCAATAAATTCAATTTTATTCAGATAAAAAATTCTTTATTTTATTTTATTTTATAAATTTTTAGTGCCCACGTGGGCCACAGTGCCACATGATGCTTAAGTGTTGTCCACGTGGATGCCGCTTCACACTTTAACGAAGGTTTTGACTAAAAGACTAACAGAAATATAAGAAAAATGATCCAACAAGGATCCTTTTCCTGGAGATCCTATGGATCCTGTGATCTTGACCGTTCATCATATATCGTGCGGTTAAAAATTATTTCAAAGTTTAAAATTTAAAATTAAATATAAATAGTACCTGACGAAAACTGACCGCACGATGTACGATGAACGGTCACGATCACGAGATCACTAGGATCCTTACCGAAATATAAAAGTGTCACACAATCCTCACTTTATGTATGAAACTGGGATGAAAATTTGAAAACAACGATATTTCAGGATAGCAAAGTGAGAATTACCCTTAATTATATATGCATGTGAATGTAATTACCAATGATTAGTAAAGATAATTTTAGACACCCAACAAATAAGAAAACACCCCTATTGTGACAACATGTCCCTAACTTTACGATTTTATTAATTTTAAATGAGTGAATTGACGAAAATGCGTAGAGGTGAGATTGTTGACTTTTATTGGCCGTCTCTTCATGACGTGTACAAGCTACTATTTTACCGTATTCTAGAAGCACTCGACGGTACGAACACGTAGGCGCAAACGGAACATAATTTGGAGCTATAACGAAGCAGTTATTAACGAACGAAATTATGGGCAAAATGGTCATTTAACCATAATCTGGAATGCTCCATAAAATCTAGAAGCGCCACGTGGATAGCTGTGATGGAGAAAGGAAAGAGATGGATGGCTGGGATTGAAAGAAAGAAAGAAAAAAAAAAAAAAGCTGTCTATTGGCAACGAAGGAGAAGAAAAAAAAAAGGGAGGTGCGGAGAGAAGAGGGAGGGCATTGGCTGCCCAATTGGAGAAAAAAGGGGACGAACCAATGAGGAAAGGGAAGAAGGAGAGACGAACGAATCAGGGAGAGATCAGGGAGGGAAAGGAGAAAGGTGAGTGGCACCCAACCAAGACTTCCTTCCCCTTGACCCGTTTACCCAAGACCCGACCTGACTCCTTGCGTGCGTTCCGACGAGTTTTTCGTCCATTTTTCCGGCGTTTTGAGGCTCACCACCACCTACAAACGAGTCACCATCATCATTTCCTCCATTTCCATCCAAAACCAAGTGAATTTGGCTATTAGATTGGGTTGCACAGTGTTGACGGTGATCCATTGATCTTGCTAGCTTCGGCGACAACCACCGCCCTAATTCAACTTCTTTCAACCTCAGGATCAAGGCCCAAGCCTTTGTGGAGGTGTCGAAGTTCATAGAACGTTGAATCGAATGGCACCCTTTCTAGTGTTTCTGGCGAGTTCGAGGGAAATTGGAGCTTTTCCCGGCCAATTGGACTTAGCCACATGTATAAAACTTGATCTACTAATTGAGATCTTCATTTCTGTGAAATTTGGTAATTTTGGAAATAGTTGATTTTTCCGGCGAGTTGGGGTAGCCCTAGGCTAAAATGGGTGCCCCGATTCCATATTAGACATCCGATTGACGAAATTCCGTTGTTTGGTTATATTTCCACTAAGGGCCGCCACTTGGTTATTATATGATTCGACGATCCGACCATTGGATCATCACCAAATTTTAATACGTAATAGTACATAATATTTAAGGATATTAGGAACTGACGGATCGAGAATCCGACATATGGATTTTCCTGAATTGGATTTCTAAGTTTGTAAATCTAAACGTCGGCCGCCACTTAGTTTTAGCGATTGACGGAGATCTGACCGTTGGATTGTTCCGAAACTTTAGGATGTTGTTCTAGAAGCTTATTAAAACCCTTGGGAAGTTACAGATTGGAAATCCGGGGTGCGGATCTTTCGGATCAAATTACGCAGGGTTGTGGACCCTACCGTCGACCTTCGACCGACGGTTGACTTTTGGTCAATGGGTTTCAAGTCATTCTAGAACGTCCTTAGGGATGTGTTTTATGTAAGTTACGTGTTCTATCGATAAGAATTATGAGACGTGATTTGATATTTGTTCTAGGCGACGATCGTTCGTGACCCCTCGATATTCGTGCTAGAGAGTTGTAGCGCGAACTTCAGGGGAGTGGGTCTTTTCCTTTTTATAGTATATATATATATATATGATTGATAGTTTCCATTTATGCATTTGAAAAAGAATTTCTTACGTACTCCTGGATTAGACTAAAGTTTATGAGAATTAGCGAAATGACGGAATTTATGAAATATGCTACATCCTACAAGATGCACATGTATGCTTATAATCTTTGATGCCATAATTATATCTACGGCTATGAATGTTAGTATGTTGACTAGAATTATTGAATCGTTATGGCATGCTTATATTTATTTAGTTTGCTCATCATTGCTGCACCCTGGTGTTAGTGCTCGCCCAGGGCCAGTCTTTCACGTCTACGTTCACCTCTGCACCGCACGCTCGCCTTGGATCCAAGTAGGTGCCAGTCCTATCGTACAGTTGCATTAGGCAACTCCGACTCGTAGGTGACTGCGAATAGCGCCAGTCTTCACGTAATTGTAGCACTAGAGCGTATATTATGATTACACAAAGTCCTGTCGTACAGGTTGCATTAGGCAACTCCTACTCGTGTGCTAGCATAGATTGATGAGCATCAGTTCAGTCGTACAGGTCGCATTAGGCGACTCCGACTTGTGTGCTAGTATAGATTGATTGAACACCTGATTTTACTTATAATACTGTTGAGATTTTGTGATTTTGGATGTCTTGCCCTTAGTTACGAGATATTGTGCCGTAATGAATTCTTGAGATTTTGCAGGCTACGGTAAGTATTTTTATACTATACGTAGTAAGTATATTTTGGAAACTATAATTGTTTTACGGCGAGGGGTTACGATGTTTTCAAAAAGGTTTTTATAAAACTTTATTTTCAGGCCCACTCACCCTTGTTTTTCGCCCCTTAAGGTTTTAGTAGCTGAGCTTTCATATCGATGAGGATTCTTGACAAATCTTGGAATAGACGATTACCTTCGATGGTATAATTCTCACCCTATCTTACTGTACTGTACTTATGCTCTGACATCACGTGTGAAATGGGTTCATTCCCGCTCACAGCGCACTCTTATACTTAGGCACTTTTAGGTTTAAATTTACTCACATTTTTCCACACTACACTTTATGCCTTCGTCACCTTCCAGGTGTCAGCCAACACAGCTCGATTCGAAGTCCAAATGGACAATCCGGGTCAGGGTGTGTCACCTATGCCTAGCAATTGGGGCTAATTTGTTGAAAACCCTTCACTAGTGACGGAGCCAGAAATTCAGGTTAGGAGGGGCCATTAAATCATAAGAAAAAAATTAGACAAAAAATATAGTAATATATAACTAATGAGAGAAAATTAAAGGCTTGTTTTTGTATTGGCATAGAAAGTTTTAATCAAACAAGAGTGGTAGATCTTTAATAGGTATGAAAAATTAGGTATTGACATAATTATATCATAAAAACAGAACTTTTTACAAGCTTTGATAATAAAATTAACATTAATTTCAAACAAAAATTTAAAAGCATGTCGCAATACTATTATTATGAGATTTTTCTTCAACATAAATTAACCTTGTTTTGTATCAACCAACCAAAAAAGAATTGTTGATAAAGAAGGATAGTTGTATAAAACACATGAAGGAGGTTAACCAACAAGTTTCGAACCCCTGGCGTGTACGAACACTAGCACCCCAATAACCAATGATCTGCATACTCTTTAGTTCTAAAACAAACAGATAAGGTATATAAATAAGAAACATTTCAGGATGGGCCCATGCCCATCTTGGTCTCCATGTAGCTTCGTCACTGCGCTTCACTCTCATGTCACTTTGAAACAATGACTTTTAAAAAATTAAATGTAAATTGAATTTTTTTTCTTCTCAAAAGATCTAGAAAATCAATAACTCTCACAACAAATATGATTGAGGAGGAAAAAAAATTACAGTTAATGCTATTATTTTGGAATCAATGTTCAACACTGGCTTGAAATCATCATCCCTTCTCAACAAATAGTAAAGATAAAAATATTACAAAAGCATTACAATGCACAAAAAAATTAATGTAGTTCAGTTGGTAGTCAATGTTTCACTTGGGAGGTCATGAGTCTTCTTTTTTTTTATCACGAACATATCTTTCATTACAATAAAAACTAGGACAAGGCCCTAAGAACTGGGTACACAACTATGAGAAAGTAAAAGGCCCAAGCAAAATGAGAGTGGCAACCCAAGATACAACAGGAGGCCCACACAAGTTTAGGACAAGGGCTGCAAAAAACAAACAATAAAAAAACCCTAATCTCCAGCAGCAAAGACACTACTACAAAATGGCCTTATAGTGTCAGTAGGTGGTGTCGGTTTAATCAAATATAGTGGCGGATTAAACAGTTCCGACACTAATTGAAAATGACGTCGGATTTACTGTCGCTTATAAGCGACGTAAACATACATTTTAATATTTTTAAATACTGGTGTCGCTTTTAAACCGACGTAAACATACATTTTAATATTTTTAAATAGTTGTGTCGCTTTTAAACCGACGTAAACATACATTTTAATATTTTTAAATACTGGTGTCGCTTTTAAACCGACGTAAACATACATTTTAATATGTTTAAATTGTGGTGTCGCTTCAAAACCGACGTAAACATAGATTTTAATATTGTTAAACTACTGGTGTCGCTTTTAAGCGACATAAAGTATGAGTGGCAAACGACTAGAAGAGCTTTTTTAGTCAGTCTTGGCGTCGGTTTGAACTGACGCAAGTTTGCTATTTCGAGGCCACCTGCTAGGACTGTCAAGTCTATCAGAAATACGTCGGTTTTAACCGACGCAAAGGTGTCCTTATATCGACGCCACACAAACTTTTTCGTATTTTTTTAAATATTTTAAATCTGGTGTCGGTTGTAAGCGATAGAATAATGATCTTTATATCCACCCCTCCGTGTTTTCTTGTTCCTCTCTTTCATTTTTCTTATTCGTTCTTCCAATTTCAAACCATCCATGTGCTTTCTCTCTTCCACCTTTCTTATTTGTTCTTCCTACTTCATTTGTTCCTTCTTCACAACAGTAAGTTTTTCTTGCTTCTAATATTTTTATTTTCTCCACTTATGTTTAATTTTTGTTTATAATTTATTTTTGTAGGGAATTTATTTGAGCTGGTTGGGTACATAAAGATTTGATCGATGACGGAATTCTTCCATAATTCAGGTTTCTATCACTAAATTCTTTAATTTTTAAATTGTATAATAGACAAGTTTATTTATTTAAAAGTTCTAATTTAAGTACTTAGATAAATTTCTACTCTTTTTTGTTAAATTAATAAATATTTAGTCGAATTAATTAGTTTTGTCACTTGAATTGTTATGAGAAAATGGAAATGAATAATATTTATAAGCATTTATGTGAAATTGGCATACTAAATATAACATAAACTTATAATATTTAGTAATATAAGAATATATTATGTTAAATTAATTTGTTTTGCACTCTAATTGTTATTTTAATTTGTTTTTGTTGTTATTTTGATAACTTTGATAACTTTTGGTTGTTATTTACTAGAATGGATTGGATGAGCATAATTTTGATAACTTTTTGTTGTTATTTTAATTTGTTTTTACTATAATAGGTGTTGAAAATTAAAAGATTGCAATCGTGACAAAGTTCGAGGGTTGAAAGATAGAAATTGAAAATTCTAATAGTTATGCCTACATGACAGGGATTGAAAGATTGTAGGCATATTAGTGTCAACGTAATATTTTGCCCTCGTAAAGTGGTAAAACATGGACAGGAGTTGGTTGACGATAGCTCGAAATTTGGAAGCTTATACAGCTGGAATTAATTTGTTTTTGGACCAAGCAGTTGCAAATGGTGTTGGCCCTGATAAGTTTAGATGTCCATGCAAAAGATGTTGTAATCGATATACTTTTGTTAGGAACACTGTTGTTGAACATCTCATATTGTATGATATGGATAAAGATTATAAAAAAGCTTGGTGGCGACATCATGGTGAGAAAAACATTGGAGAGCAAAATGTGGCAATCGGAGAAGAAGAAACAGGAGATGAGGTGGCTGGTATGCATGATTTTCTTAATGATGTATTTGTCCAACCATTAACAGAAGAAGGTGTTGGGCCGTCTACTGAACCACCTATTGGGGAAGGGCGTCCAGAAGAGGTGGAGACTTTTTTTAGGTTGCTTGAAGAGGCAGATCAAGATTTGTGGCCAGGATGTAAAGAGTTTAAGAAATTAGAAGCAGTTGTAAGATTGTATCAGATCAAGTGTTTAGCGGGAATGCCAGACGAGATCTTCACCACTTTACTGGAGTTAATTAAAAGAATGTTGCCTGAAGGAGATTGTTTGCCTAAATCCTGTTATAAGGCAAAAAAACTTATAAATGACTTGGGTCTGACGTATGTGAAAATTGATGCATGTCCCAATGATTGCATGATCTATTAGAAAGATACTTCAGAGTTAACCATGTGCTCTGTTTGTGGTGAATTAAGATATAAAATTACCAACGCAGAAGATAGCTCGAGAAAAAAAATCACAGCTAAGGTTATGTGGTATTTTCCTTTAAAACCACGATTGCAACGATTTTTTATGTCGAAGCATACGGCTGAATATATGAGGTGGCATGCAACTGAATGTCCTAAGGATGAGTTTATGAGGCATCCTTCAGATTCTCCAGCATGGAAGCATTTGGATAATTTATATCCGAATTTTGTGTCAGAAATTCGAAATGTCAGATTAGGGTTGGCCAGTGATGGATTTAATCCTTTTGGGAAAATGAGGCATGACCATAGCACATGGCCTGTGGTGCTTTCTATTTACAATTTGCCCCCTTGGATGTGCATGAAGCAACCAAATTTGTTGTTGTCTCTATTAATACCAGGACCGCGCAGTCCTGGTAAAGAGATTGATGTATACATGCGTCCACTAATTGACGAGTTGAATGAGTTGTGGGAGGTGGGCACTCCCACTTATGATGCATATTCCAACCAAAGTTTTACAATGCAGGCTACCGCCTTATGGACTATAAGTGATTTTCCAGCTTATGGAATGTTGTCAGGATGGAGTACACATGGCTATAAAGCCTGTCCACATTGCATGCATGATAAAGAATCTATTTGCTTGCCGGCGAGTCGTAAGATTTGTTATATGGGGCATCGACGCTTTCTTGAAGATAATCATAGGTTTCGAAGGCAAACCATAACTTTTAATGGTCGTCGAGAGCATCGTAGTGCACCAAGGCAGTGGACTGGTTTACAGTGTCTCGGAGAACTTTCTGCATTGAGATTTACTTTTGGAAAACCAAAGAAAGATGCTTCAGTTGGGCAACACAGAAAAAGAACTTCGGGCAGTACAAGTAGTAACAGTCAGTGGAAGAAGAAATCTATTTTTTATGAACTACCTTATTGGAGGCATCTGTTGATTAGACACAATCTTGATGTTATGCATATCGAGAAGAATATATGTGACAGTGTGGTGGGAACATTGCTAGATATAGAAAAGTCTAAAGATGGATTGGCTGCACGTGCAGATCTTGAAGTCTTGAACGTAAGACGTAGTCAACACCCACGTAGAGAATGAAATAGAACATTTCTACCTCCAGCATTGTTCACGTTGAAAAGAGAAGAAAAAACTGCATTTTGCAAAGTGTTTCTACCATTCGTGTCCCTGATGGATATTCTTCAAATTTATCGCGATGTGTGCACGTGAATGAGGGAAAAATACATGGGTTGAAAAGTCACGATTGCCATGTTTTAATGCAGCAGTTACTCCCGCTTGCAATACGTCCGGTTTTGCCTAAAGCTATTACTATGGTATTATTATAGTTGAGTGCAATTTTCAGACAGTTGTGTAGTAAGAAAGAGTCTGAGGAAGGATTCAAGCAACTGAATTCAAGAATTGCCTCGACATTATGTCAACTTGAAAAAATATTCCCTCCTGCATTTTTTGATATAATGGTGCACCTTCCAATTCACTCAGCAGATGAAGCAGCTCGTGCAGGGCCTGTTCCATATAGATGGATGTATCCAATTGAACGGTAATTAATAAATTTTTATAAATTTTTTACTATTGTAGTCATAGATTTAATTTATAATTATAATAATTTGTGTTTCGTTTATAATTGTAGTTATTTGCAAACATTGAAATGTTATGTTTGTAATAAGGGTCGTCCTGAAGGTTCTATTACTGAAGCATATTTGGTGGATGAGTGCTTGTCCTTCTGTTCCATGTATCTTAGAGATGTCGAGTCTCGTCGCACCCGTAGAGGCCGAAATGAAGATGGTATTGGACGTGGAGTGTCTGGTGGGTTATCAATTTTTGACTCCAAAGGATGTTATATGGGTTCAGGAGAAAATGTGGAGCTCGATCTAAATGTTCTTGATCAATGCCATAGATACATTCTAAATAATTGTGATAAAGTTAACCCATTTAGAAGGTAAGAACGTTTAATCTTACGTCTTAATGTTTTATTGGTTTTCTTAACTTTGAAAAATTAATTATCTAAATTTGGACATAAATGCCCAGGCAACATGAGGAATTCTTGAAAATGAAAAATCATCGAGAAAGGTTAACTATGCGACAAATTCAGGAGTTAAGCAAGAAAGAATTTCCAGAATGGTTCAAGCAACATGTGAGTTGATACAACAATCACATTATTTGTTTATATTTTTACATTTTAATTATAACATGATTATAGTTATCATGTCAACTTTTATCATCACTCTTATTACAGATGAATTCAAGATGTCATCCTAATGACACGTTGATATCTCAAGACTTGCATTGGCTAGCTAATTATCCTAGCAGGGTTGTGCGTAGATATAAAAGTCACATTGTTCATGGGTTCAGATTTCGTATAAAATATGTGGATGACAAGCATAAGAATCAAAATTGTGGTGTCTTTGTACCTGCAAATGTTCCTGGTGCAATTGGGCAAGTGAATTGTTATGGCAAAGTTGTAGAAA
This sequence comes from Heteromeles arbutifolia, assembly GCA_024362995.1. Lineage (NCBI taxonomy): Eukaryota > Viridiplantae > Streptophyta > Magnoliopsida > Rosales > Rosaceae > Heteromeles > Heteromeles arbutifolia. Next base: position 26,823,396 of record JANCRC010000012.1, read on the forward strand.
TGTTTGAGGTTAAATATTGTGGTCATGCTAAGCCAAGAGATAAGGGTCGAGCTGTGATGTTATTTAAGTGCGAATGGGTTAATAGTGAAAGTCCACGAAGAATGAAGACTGATCAATATGGATTTACGATGGTGAACTTCAATCGATTAGGATTTAAAGAGGATCCTTTCATATTAGCATCACAAGCATTACAAGCATTTTACGTCGAGGACACAATTGAAAAAGATTGGCACGTAGTTGTTCGAACGCAGCCAAGAGATGTGTTTGACGTATTAGAGGATAATGATGCAATTGAAGATTATGTGGTACCAAATTTGGATGATCAGATACTTGACCATGAAAATTTCCATACAAGGGTTGGCGTGGAAGAGACTCATTTTCATGAATCATTACCGTTGCCTACCCAGTTCGCTAGTAATGCTAATGCCGACGACGACACAACAGATGATGTCACTTTTGGGCGGCGGCATGGTGAGATAGTGTCGCCTAAAACCAACGTAAAGTGGACCTGGGAAGAGCAACTTCAATTAGTAACTTCGTAAGGGCAGTAAAGTGCGTAGTGTCGATTTAAAGCGACACCAAAATTAACTAAAGCGACGCCATGCACATTTCAAAAAACTATGTCAGAAAGTGGTTGTTTGATTTAATGTAGCAGTAAATGTGTGTCAGTATTAGTGTCGGTTTTAAACGACACCACTTTTAACTAAAGCGACGCCATATAAATTTCAAATTACTATGTCAGAAAGCTGTTGATTGGTTTGATGCAGCAGTAAATGTGTGAGTTTTGGTGTCGGTTCAAACCGACACCAAGTATTCTAAAGTGACGCTAGCGCATTAAATTTTTTCAGAAAGTAGTTGGATTAAATTTTATCAGTAAACGTGTCAGTGGTTGTGTCGGTTTTAACCGACACCAAGTTATTCTAAAGCGACGCTAGTGCATTAAATTTTGTCAGAAAGTAGTTGGATTAAATTTTATCAGTAAGTGTGTCAGTGGTAGTGTCGATTTAAAGCGACACCAAGTTTATCTGAAGCGACGCTAGTTCATTAAATTTTGTCAGGAAGTAGTTGGATTTAATTTATCAATAAATGTGTCAGTGGTGGTGTCGGTTTAGACCGACACCAATTATATCTAAACCGACGCAACGTATATTGTTCATTAAATTTTGTCAGAAAGTTGGTAGATTTAATTTTATCACTGTGTTTTAATGCGACGTCAGTGATTTAATGTCGGTTTAAGCCGACACTAAGACTAACTTATTTCGACGCCAGCGTGTCATAATGTGACGTTAGTGATGTAATGTCGGTTTGAACCGACGCCAAGTTAGCATCCATATTTAATCCATTCTTCCCCCATTTTTCCCGTGTGTTCTTTTCTTCCCAAATTTCAGTCTCTCCAGCTCTCTCCCAAGTTCGTCTGTTTTTCCACTTCTTTTGCCTTTTCGTACGTTTTTCCACTTATTCTCCCCATTGTACTTCTTACAAATTGTTTTGCTATGGATCATTTTGAAAGGGAACATGCTGACGAACCCCATTTCGAAGAGGAAGAAGTTGAAGGTGGTCCATTTTTAATTTATTATGGTTTTTAGTTTCAGTTTTTTGTTTTGTAGTCTAACTATTATGATGCTCAAATTGAAAATTGTTTTTTGGTCCTTGGTTTTTAATTGTTTTTTCTTTGTTTATAAGGAACAACTCAACGAGGACGGGGGCCCTCGATTCCCAACTGGAATGAACAACTTCGTTGTTTTGATGCGTCGGGAAAATGTATTAGTGAAAATTCTAGTGCATTTTCAAAACATGTAGTGGCAGAGGTAAGAGATTATAGACATATGCCATTGGTGAGTGATTGGCATAAAATCAAGGAAGATCGCAGGGAAGCTTTCTGTAAAAGAATAAAGGTAGAAATATTTTTTGCTACTAGAAGAGTATAATAAGTTAATGTTTTTAGTAATAATTAATATGCTTTATTTTTTTGATGCGTACAGGAAACAATTATTTTTCAAGAAGAGGATAGGGTGAAAATGCCAATGATCCGGAAAATGACACTTCATATTGCGAAGCATGCGCATAAGGAATACAGAAATAAATTAAAAAGAAAACATTATACCGATAAACCAGTCGAGGAGCACCAGAAAACACCTCCAAATGTGGATCCTCAACAGTGGGCTGATTTGGTGTCCTACTGGAATAAAGAAAAAACGAAGGTAAATTTTTTATTATTTATTTTATTAAAGCTTGAAATGTGTTTAATAAATTCTTTTTTTCGTAGGAGATTGCAGCAAAAAATAAGTATAATAGGTTGATGAAAACGATGAACCACACAACCGGTGCACAATCGTTTGCAAGAGTTCGGGCAGAACTTGTAAGGGTTGTACATATTCAAGAATCGTAGATAGTTTTAAATTTAATATATTATTAGTAGAAATTTATTTTAAATTTGGTGGTTGGTGAAAATTGTATTTTTTTTTTTTGTTTACTTGTAATTATAGAGGAAAAAGCATGGGAAGGAGGCGGATCCTGTTTCGTTTTTTCGTCACTGTCATACCCGAAAGGATCGCAATTGGATTGATGAAACGGCGGAGCGCACTGGGGTAAATGATTTTTTCTGTGTATTATATCATTGTTATTAAATTTTATTGTCTATAGTTGAATTCATATTTTTAAAATTTATCTTGCAAGAAAACTATGGAAGGGAATATTCAAACTATTATTGAGTCTGGGCAAGAAGATAGTGAAGATCTTAGGACCCAAGTGTATGTGGAGACAATGGGTCCGGAGCGTCATAATAGAGTACGAGGGTATGGACATGGGGTGACTCCGAATATGGTGTCGTATGCATCTTCCTCAGCTTCTACTTGTAATTCTTCCAGGAGATCTTCCAAGAGTTCAGTGGCAATGTTGTTGACTGAGAACAATCAATTGAAACAGAATGAAGAAGCAAATGCTAAACGGATGGCAGAACTAGAATTTAAGCTTGAACAAACACGCAGCGAGCAGCAGCAAAGTAATCAGGTGGTTGCGTTGTTACTGCAAAAATATCAGATGGCACAACCGTATAGCCCGGGATCCCAACAGTCAGGCCAGGGTCAGCCTCCTCCTCCATATCCATGCCCACAAGGAACCCAACAATCACCCCAAAATCAGCCTCCTGGCGCACTTGTGTATCCGTATACAGGCTATAATCATCAACCTCCCTATCCGATGCATCCGACGCAGCCCATGGCATACATGCAGCAGCCACCCATGGCTTACATGCAGCAGCCATCATATCAAATGCCTGTATATCGACCCGAGATGCATTCTCATGATGGGATTTGCCCGGATATTCCAATTGGAGGTTTTTCTGGAATGCTTGCAAGTGGTCCAGGAGATGTCGACATAGGGAGGTTTATTGGATCACAAGGAGGATCTCAACAAGCATCACAAGGAGGATCTCAACAAGGAACTCAAGGAGGAACGGGGTCACATTCGGGCTCTGGATCTGTCAAGTAGTGTGGTTCGCTTTCTTGGCGGATATGTATGACACTTGTTATGTCGGATTCGGTGTTTGTTATTACGGACGAGTTTTTATATGTTATGTGAAATATAAAATGTTTGTTAGGAGTTTTTGTTAATGGTTGACTTGGCCTATATTTATTATTATAAATTTTTGTAATTGTTATTATTATAAACTGACGTGAAGTTTGGAAAAAAAAATTTATTTTTAATATGTCTACTGTGGCTTATAAGCGACGTTAGGTTGAATATTTTATTTCTTTATTTGTGAAAAGATTCGTAAAATTTTAATATTTTAATATAGCTAGTGGCGCTTATAAGCGACGTGAGCTTGAGTATTTTATATATGCAAATCAACTTATGTCGGTTGGAAGCGACACCAAGTGTAATAATTTAATTAATTATTTGTTACTTAATGTCGGTTTTAATCGACATATTGGTGCCTATTCATGTCGCTTAATAGCGACATAAGACCCTATGTCGCTTATAAGCGACGCTGTTGTTAATTTGAATTTATATTATTTTACTACTTGGTGGCGGATTAAGGGGGTCAAAGCGACGTCATTGCTCATTTGTGATAGTAGTATTGGTGTCGGTTATTCAATCCGACATTGCATGACTTAATGTCAGATTTTTACCAAATATCCGACATTAAATGTTGTTTCTTGTTGGTTTTAAAACGCCAGATATGCCCCCTTTTGTAGTAGTGAGACCACACAGCCATTGCCGTCACATCATCAAAGGAAGCCAAACTTCGAACCGAGAAAGTATACACCAGATTCAAATCCCCTTCACGAACCCCAGCAAATATATACAAAAAAGTAACATGTGGGTAGAGAGTGAGGCTAAGGGGATATGTAAAATACCCAACACTTAGCCTCGATAGGGATCTGGCATACCAGTTGGGGAAGGGAAGTAAGGGACGGAAGTGGATCTGAAATCCAATTTCTGATCGGAGCTCACCGATCCGAGCACATGGTGGGATAGGGATGAGTATCACAACTAGGGAGGAAGGAAGAAGGAAAATTAAAAGACAGAAAGCAGTAAAAGCAAGCGAAAAACGCCGAATAATGGGCATGAAGCTCAAGATAGTTGAGACTCGGCTAGAGGAAAAATGAGATTAAACTCAAGGGAGAATCAAGAATTAAAAAGGAAGGGAGAAAACTAGAAAAGGAGAAGGAAGAGGAGGAGGGAAGTAGGGAGGGGAAGGAACAGAGGACAACAGAGGGGAGAGGAAAAGAGGGAGATGGCAAAGGAGAGAAACTAAGAAAGACTCAGGAGGAAACAAAGAAGGGAGGAAAATAAGATAGGAAGGAAGGAATGAATGAAGGAGGGGTGGATGCTCCGGCACCCAAGCCAAAGGCTAGGGCCAACAGCGAAAGTTTCTGGAATTATGTTTTACAGAGAGAGTTTTAGGAGAGAAAAGGGGAGACTTTTGAAAGGAGCTTTAGAGGTTATGAGTCATTATTTTTATATTTTCTTTGGTAAAAATTCCGGTGATTGGAAAAATGTTCCTACAATAAAAAAAAAAGCTCTCGCAAAATTCCGGTTACCTTTTCTGGCGAATGAGCTAGGTGTGCTTGGATATCGTGCAATGGAGGCAAATATGTACTTATAGTATCCTAATAATTGCCTTGGCAGACAAATATGGCTTAATCCAAACAAAATGAATTGGGCTTGATACTTTTTTGTTAAAGTTGATATTTTTTCTTAAAATCTATATCCCCATTTTGGTATTTAATCCTGATTTACCTTTGTTTCAAATTGCTATTTGTATGATTTCATATTTAAATTCTTGAATAAAGCATCTTATTGATTAAAAACACACACAATTTGACCATCAGAGATACATATGTATATCAAGCTCCATAATATAACACAGTCATCCTATAAATCAACAAGAACATAACAACTATAAGAACGATATATTTTGCTTAAATTCTTACTGTTTCATTTTTCTGAAAACATAAAATTGACCTGCCTCCTCTCTTTTTTAACAGCCTCCACCTCCACCTCCACAACCGCCGCCGCCACCTCCACCTCCACCTCCACAACCGCCGCCGCCACCTCCACAACCGCCGCCTCCACCCGCAGCGCCACCTTCACGTCTTCTTTTCTTGTTTGATCCATCACCACAAGCAAATATGACCATTGATATAAGTGAGAGGGACATGAGAATCATGCAGAGCAAAAGTAGCCCGCCAGAGTTGTGATCTGGCATCATGATACCTACTTCGCCTGCATGGTCACCACCTAGACCAACGTATGTTCTAGCCATTGTTTCTCAGTGAGTTGCAAATTAATTACAAGATTATACAGCTTAACTATATGTATGTGTGCGTGTACATACATACATATATATATATATATATAAATTTTTTATGGGTGGGCTAGCTAAGCCAGAACTATATTTTTTATGGGTGGGCTAGCTAAAAAAAATATCCTAAAAATCAAATGATATTTTTTTTGCTACATACGTATGGTATGCAAAAAAATTAACTTTTGTATTTGTATACTTTAAATTTGCTTGGCATTGCAAACTGCAAATTTATAATAAATCATCTAGTTTCAAATAAATTTAGATGCAAACACAAGAAGAAGATAGAAAACTTGATACATAGACTACCACAATTACAACCACACATCTAGCATAAAACAAACGATGGAAGTAGAAGTAAAGACAATCTTAAAAAAAATTGATTGAAAATAATACAAAGCCCACTGAATCAAAACAAAATAATTTTGGTCAAAATGACATCACAATTCCATGATAGTAGTCTCCATGTCCGAAAAAACGAGAAAATGGTTGTGGAGGTTGTTATTCCACTCGGCGTACCGCCTTGTAAAGGCCTCTTCTATGTAGGTGATCGGTATTAAAGTTCAGCTGCAAATGTCAAAATTATTTAGAATATCATAGTCTTAGTTATAAAAAACATTGCCAACAGCTCATGCCACCTCTCATTCTTCTTTCCCTCTGATACTTTTGGCCAGGACAACTACTACATAGGGCAGTCGGTGGCGCTATCAGTTTCCATGTCGGGAAAGCGAGAAAATGGTTGTGGATGTCGCTCTTCCACTCGACGTACCGCCTTGTGAAAGCCTCTTCTATGTAGGTGATCATGTCAGGATCGAGGCCTTCAAGATTAAAGTTCAGCTGTAAATATCAAAATTATTGAAATATTAATAATAGTAGTCTTAATTATAAAAAGCACCATTAAAGTTTGAATTTACACTTGCCGACAACTCATGCCACATCGTATTCTTTGTCCCTTCCGGCATTTTAGGCCAGGATAGCCACTGTATAGGACAATGGGTCGGCACTATCAATCCTATGTCGTGAACGAACATGTTGTGCACCTCCGACGTAGAAGCAGCACAGTGCCAGGGATCACAAGTGATGTTGATCCGCTCATCCGACACACGTGCGACCTTAGCGGACTTGATTTGTCTACAATACCTTCTTTAATTTTCTCCATAACCTGCAAACGCTTATATCATACTGTTTGGACTCAAAATTACACCATCGGTCTGTAAAATCAAGGCCGTTAAGTGGGTATAGCTCCCAACCATCGGATGGAAAGGTAAAAGATCATTTTGTTATTATTAAGGGATAATGTTATGGTTTTTATCATAATTATCTTTTAGTAATAATTTATTAAGAATGATGAGATATCTATCTCCAAGCTGGGAACACGGTGGCACAATTCGAGTTGATCTGGATGTTTAGCTTATTAATTATATCTTGTGGGATCAATTTGGTTGATTAGTATGCTGCCAGTTGATTATTATGTATTTAAAATATGGATAAACATGTTGGTATATGCGTCAGAGATTAGCATGCGGAGGTGGTGGTTTAAATGGGCTAAAATTCCACGGTGGTGTCTCCCAAAAAAAAAAAAAAAGTCCACGGTGGTATTATGGCCTATGCTGAAGGATATGCTTCAGTTTGTCTTGGAGATCCTCGGCTAAAGGATAGCGCACAGTTCAGATGCAATTCCACAAGATATAATTCAAGTAGGACTCTTCGTGAGTATCAAGTTGCGCCAAGCGGTGGAGTTTAACTTCACTATAAATAGAGAAGGCAGTGTAACATTGAAGCCTCTCCAACTCAACACACAAACTGCCATGCACAAACTCTCGCTCTACGTGAAACCTCTCAACAACCTTGAGATTTTATTTTCTTTTTCCGACAACACATCTTCAGTTTGGATAAACAGCACTGTGGAGGCAACCGGTGACATCTTCAGTTTGGATAAACAGCATTGTTGCCGTAGAATCAGCCAACCTCAGAGCACCTTCAGTTTGGATAAACAGCACTGCGTCGAGGCCAACTGGTTATCTATCCAAGACTCGGTCAAGAAGGATTTTCGAGTCTTTATTGGCAGAGGTCATCTCATCAGCCTTCTTGGCGAAGTGAGGTGTTACCAGGTTACTACATTCAGCACATTGAAAGTCGAATTTGATATTGAAATTCGCAAATTAGCAGCCTTGTCTCCAAGCTCTAGAATCCAAAGGCCGAGACGTGTTCCTTCATCGGCCGCAATCGCAAGATTAAGAAGTCAGCAGCGCACCCAACGCCACGCATCATATTTTACTGATAGGAGCATATTTATGCGACTTAGTTAGCTTGTTTTCATGCATTTATGTTGTTAGTTCTTAGTTAATTTTGTATTTTAAGCTATTTTCGTGTGTTTGTAGGTTCTAATGTCAAGATGGCAAAAAGAAGCAATTTGGAGCATTCTAGAGCATTTTTGGGCCAAGATTGGGTAGTGCAAACATGGAGGCAAGTTGATGGACGAAATTGAAGATATAAAGGCTTGAAATCAGCTAAAATGAGGGAAGAAAGAAGTCAAAGATAAAGAAGATAAGGAATCAGCTATAAAGAAGGGGCATTATCAAAAACATTATCCAAACTACCTTATCTTATCCAAACCTTATCTTATCTTATCCTAATCTTATCCTACCTTGTTTTGAGCTACAAAAGAGATTTAATTTCAGTTTAGGAGACTTAAAACCTGATTTCTAGAAGTCCTATCCCTTGTCCTATAAATATGGCGCCTCCTTCCTCTCTAGAAGGTTTTTTCCTTGCCTTGCAAGGCATTCCCTGCCTTATCCAAGCCTTGTCGTGCATCCCTATCCCTTTCCCTCTCAGATTCTGATTTGTTAGCCTTTTTCCTTGTGGATTTGGGTTCTACAAATCCTTCTCAGAAATCAATTGGGCCATAATCCTTTTTCCTAAGGGATTCACACATTCTGCCGTACCTAGGGTCCTAATCCCTTACTTATGCTGAGTCCAAGTCCTAATCTGATTACCCTAGGGTTTGTGGTGCCTATATATACAGAATTAGAGAATTGCCGCAGGTTACACCACCCCCTATACACTCCATAATTCGTTCTACACCACCACACCTTCAAAAATTCATACTTTGCCGCAGAGGAGAGAAGGCAAGGCCTTGCCGTGGCTTCCATTGGAGATGAGGGGTTGTGCCGCAGCCTACCTGCAACCATTGGAGTTCTTGGAGTTCTTTCTTCTCTTGTTTCTGTTTCCATGTTTAATTTAATTTGCTTTTCAATTATATTGAACATGTGGAACTAATTTCGTTTTAGTTAGAGGTGGATTCAAAGCCATGGACATATGTTTAGTATGAATTGATTACCTCCAGTTATTGTTTCATAAATTGTGAATGTGGTTTACTTATCTGTTTTATTAAGAACTTGTTCTTGTGTGTTGATTAAGGATGCATACTTAGTTTACATGCATGAATTTGATGCTAGGATGTAAGGGAATTTCACCTAATCGTTAGGAACTTATATTCACAAGTAGTAAAGATTGCTAGTTACAATCATGTTAAGTAAATCCTAGGCAGAATTAACATGCAGTTCATAGTTATGAATGCCTTGTCAATGTTTATGATTTCCATGCAACTTAATGATCTTTGATATGTGTCTCTATCATGCGTATTCCATAGTTAGGGAACTTGATAAGAATAATTTGGTTGTGATGGGTTATCCATTCAATTCAATGAACTTAGGGAAATCTGAGAATTGATTAGTGCAATACAATTAATTCGGAGCATTGTCATTCATGGTTTATCGAAAGAATAACTGGAAATCAATTCGTATGCATATGTTCATGTGTGGAGAAGAACCCTCTAACTAGTTTTTCACCCCTGAATTCACCTTCACCTCTCTTTAATTTACTTTGTTTGCTGAAATCTTCTTAGTTTTGATAAATTCGTCCAAAAACCCCCTCAGTTCTTATTTGTGTTTTAGTTTTGTTAAATTCGTCCAAATCTGTCTCCTTTTAGTGTTTTGAGTCTTACTAGTCCAAAATTCATCCAATTCACTTTCTAGTACCTGTTTTGAGTCTGTTTAAATTAGTTTTGCTGTTTTGAGTCAATTTGGTCAGTTTTGAGTTGTCTAGAGTCCAGTTTAGTGTTTTAGAGTTTAACTTGTGTAGATTAGCATCCCTTCTAATCCCCGGCCTAAAACAATCCCTACTTTCATATACTACGTCGATAGGGTTTTAATTTGAGTGTCAAGTAATTTTCACATCAAATTTTGGTGCCGTTGCCGGGGATTAGCAAACTTGCTAATCTCCCTAGTTTCTGCCGTGTATCTTAATTTGTTTTTGTTCTTGTTTTGCTTTGTTTTCTGAGTTGTTTTGTTTCTCTGTTGTAGGTACTAGTGTATGACTCGAAGTTCTCAACCCGTTCACGCACATATCTTGGATTTTAACGACGATTTTGAATGAGATTTGAGAAGGAAGAGAAAGCACCCAGAACCTGATCTACTTAGTTCAAGTTCTAATTCTGAATCTGAAGTTGAAATTGAAGAGGATTTGGAAGAGGACCAAGACATGGCTGCAGATAATCGAACGATCAAAGAACTTTCAGCCTCGGGATTAGACAATGCAACCCCTTTATGCATTCAATATCCTAGGGCAGCCGAGGGCAAGACTGATGAATTCGAATTGAAGTCTAGCTTGTTGCACCTGGAACCGTTACTTCGTGGGAAAGCATGAAGCGCGCCTTCTTAGAGAAATTTTTCCCAACTTCAAGAGTCATTCTCTTGAGGAAAAGGATTAGTGGCATTCAACAAAACCAAGGAGAATCGTTTCCAGCCTATTATGAGCGTTTCAAGGCGCTTGTTGCTTCATGTCCTCAACATCAAATGAAAGAAGAACTTTTACTTCAATACTTTTATGAAGGACTTCTTCCAATTGAGCGACAAATGCTAGATGCCTCAGCGGGAGGTGCATTGGTCGACAAAACACCCATGGCTGCAAAGACCCTAATTGCCAACCGAGCGTTGAATGCACAACAATACGAAGGACTTGGGCAAAGAGACACCCCACGGCAAGGAGTGAATGAGGTAAGTTCTATGTCCGACATTCAATCCCAATTAGCTAACCTTACTTCTATTGTTTCTCAGATGGCCGAGGGAATGAAGATATATGGACAAAGTGTTTGTGGCGTGTGCTCTATGCAAGGACATGCCAATGATCAATGCCCTCAATTGATTGAGAATGGAGGGTGGGAATCTGCCAATGCCGTGGGATTTTGGAGCCAAAATCAGCCATGCAATGATCCATATTCAAACACATACAATCCGGGTTGGAGGGATCACCCAAATTTCAAGTGGAGGGAGCCTCAACAACCCCAACAATAAGGAGGATTTAGGCAGCAACCACCGGGCTCTTATACAAAGCCATTCGTACCAAATCAAACCCAAATGCAATCTGCCCCAACAAACTCAGGTATGTCTTTGGATAATGATCAAGTTGTTAAGCTACTTACTACTTTGACGCAGGAAGTACAAACTCAAAACAAAGAGAGGCAAATCCAAGACAAAAGGGTGGACAGTTTGGAAAAGCAAATGGGGCAAATAGCGGAATTCATGGGGCAGATTAGAGAACAAGGAAGATTGCCTAGTTCAACCGTTGTTAATCCTAAAGGAGGCTTTGAAACCGCCAAGGCAATCATGTTGAGGAGTGGTAAACAGGTCGGAATTGACCCCAAACCATCCAAATCAAGTCAAGAAGAGGATGAAAAGCTGTTGATCGAGGAGGAAGAGCAAGTGAAACCCACGGCACGGAAAGAGACACCCTTGCTGCAGCATCCTAAGCACCCTATGCCATCCGCTTTAACTAAGGTAGGTCGAAATTGGATTCCTTCTAATGTTATTCCATCAACTGTGCCTTTTCCTAGCAGATTCATGCAATCAAAGAAGGAAGAGGATGAAAAAGACATTCTGGAGACGTTTAGGAAGGTGCATGTCAATATCCCGCTCCTTGATGCAATAAAGCAAATTCCGAAGTATGCTAAGTTGTTGAAGAAGCTTTGCACAACCAAGAAACGAATTCAAGAGAAAGAAGTGGTGCATATGAGTGAAAATGTCTCAGCCATCTTGCAACGTAAACTGCCCCCTAAGTGCAAAGATCCAGGTAGTTTTACAATTCCTTGTGTTATTGGCAATACTCGGTTTGAACATGCTATGTTAGATTTAGGTGCTTCAATAAATGTCATGCCATATTCTGTTTATGCATCTATAAATTGATAGGAGCATATTTATGCGATTTAGTTAGTGTGTTTTCTTGCATTTACTTAGTTATTTGTTGCTTATTATAGTGTCTTAAGTCATTTTCGTGTGTTTGTAGGTCCTAGAAGCAAAGTATGCAAAAGGATGCAATTTGGAGCATTTTAGAGCAGTTTTGGGCCAAGAATGGATAGCACAAGTATGGAGCAAGATGGATGGACGAATTTGAAGTTCAAGAGAGGCTGGGAATGTGCAAAAGAGTTGAAGAAATAAATCCAAGTCAAAGAAGATAAGGAATCAGCTACAAAGAAGAAGAATTATCCAAAACATTATCCAAACTACCTTATCTTATCCTTATCTTATCCTTATCTTATCCAAACCTTATCTTATCTTACCATGGCTTATCTTATCCTATCCTAATCCTTTCCTAACTTAATTCCTGTTGCAAAAAGGGATTCAATTTCAGTTTAGGAGACCTTAAAACCTGATTTCTAGGAACCTTATCCCTTCCTATAAAGGTGCCGCACCTATCCCCTTCTAGAAACCCCAAAATCAGCCAAATAACACCCTTTCTAGAAGTCCCTAAAAAGGTGGCGCCCCAAGCCTTCTAGATGCATGATCCAGCCGCACCTTTAGCCTAATTCCCTTTGGTTTTTGGTCTTCTAGATGTCCTATTTCCTGCTAGGATTACATAAACCCTTTCCCCTTAGGATTGTGTTTTATTTTCCTACACAAACTACATTTTGTAATCCTTTTCCTACACCATCTAATTGTGCCGCACCCTCCCTCTATATATTCACATATTTGCTGCACCATTCACACCACCATCATCTCTCATTCACACATCTCTACACTACCATTCAGCCATACCCTCATTGTGCCGCAACCTGCAAGCAAGGAAGGAAGGAATCTGGAGCGTTTTCTAGGTGTTTTCTATCTCTGTTCAATGTTTAATTTTATTTATATTTGTTTGATTGCGAACATGAGGAACTAATTTCTTTATAGTTAGAGGCGAATTCAAAGCCATGGACATATGTTTTATATGAATTGATTTCCTCCAGTTATGATTTCATGAATTGTGAATGTGGTTTGCTTAACTGTTTTATTAAGAACTTGTTCTTGTGTGTTGATTAAGGATGCATACTTAGTTTGCATGCATGAATTTGATGCTAAAATATAAGGGAATTTCACCTAATCGTTATGAACTTATATTTACAAGTAGTGGAGGTTGCTAGTCACGATCGCGTTAAGTAAATTCCTGGCAGGAGTGTCATGCTTTTCATAGTCACGAATGCCTTGTCAATGCTTATGATTTTCACAAAGCTTAATGATCTTTGTTTTGTGTCTCTATCATGCTTTTCATAGTTAGAGAGCTTAATAAAGAATGATTTGGGTTGTCGTATGCTTTTCTTCCAATTCAATGAGTCTAGGGAAATCTGAGAATTAATTAGTTCTACACAATTAATTTGGGGCATTGTCATTCATGGTTTGTCGAAAGAATAACTGGAAATCAATTTATATGCATATGTTCATGTGTGGAGAAGGGCCCTCTAACTAGCTTTTCACCCGTTTTAAATCACCAAACTCGTTTTTCTAAAAGTTTTTATGCAAAATTTCTGTTTTAAGTCTTAATTTCGTCAAAAACAATCCCCCTTTCATTTAATCTTGTTTTTAGAGTCAAAACCTGTTTTCTTTTAGTTGTTTGAGTCTTTTTAGTTCTATTTTCGTCAAAACCAATTGATAGGTTTAGATTTGAGTCTTTTTTATTGTTTCTTGCTGTTTTTAGTGTTTTAAGTTAGTTTAGAGTCTATAGAGTCTAGTTTAGTGTTTTTGAGTCTTATTTGTGTTGATTAGCATCCCTAGTTAATCCCCGGTCTAGAACGATCCCTACTTACATCATTGCTACAATTGTCATCAATAGGGTTTAATTTGAGTGCTTAACTTTTATCACATCATAAATCTAGGAGAGCTTAAAAAGGATGGTGTTATTATTCAATTAGCCGATCGATCTAATGCATACCCAAAAGGAGTTTTGGAAGATGTTTTGGTGCAGGTAGACCACTTGATTTTTCCTGCAGATTTCTATGTGCTTGACATGGAGGATTCAGGCCACTCTTCAACATTGCCAATCGTACTTGGACGACCTTTCATGAAAACAGCTCAAACCAAGATTGACGTGGCCAAATGAGCAGTAACTATAGAGTTTGGTGGTGATATGATTAATTTTAATATTTCTGAATCTGTTGAGAATACTAATCGTGTTCGCTCTTGTTTTGTCATTGATAAAATAAAAAATAAAGGGCAGGAACATTCAGTATCATTCAAGAATGATGCATTTCGCACCACCAACGAAGAGGGAATTAGAGTAAAGCACAAGGATTGCACGGCCACAACCCTCAAACCCCCAAATCTAGCCGAGAGCATCCCACATGCATTTGTCGATAGTGCTGCCACTTCATTGCAGTACATTGGTAAGCCACCTATTCCAGATTTGATTCCCATTTCAACTAATAGGTTGTTACCTTGTATGGTGCAGATTCCCAATCGAATCCAAGCTGGTGGGCATGATTACATGGACTTTAGAATGCTCAACACCCCAATCAGGAAGGATCACTATCCCTTACCATTCATAGATCTAATGCACGAGCTGTTTGAGGAGCATGTGGTGGAAGAACTACCTCTGCATGTCGTGGGTACCATGGGAACTTAAATGGAAGTACCGTCCGGCTGGAAGACGTTAAAGCAAGCGCTTCTTGGGTGGCAACCCATGTGTTCAAACCAGAGAACGATGGAATTCTAGCTCCAAAACCAGATTTGCGTTCTTACACTCTCTCTTTATTGCTTTTGTTTTGCCATATCTGTTATGTGTGTTAGTTGTGTTCTTTGCTTGTTTTTGTGTGTGTTTATGTTTGAAACATTGAGGACAATGTTTGATTTAAGTGTTGGGGGGGGGGGGGTAAACAAGTTGTTTTTGCATGATTTTCGTGGGTTTTTATCACCTATCCCTTCTAATATTGTTTCTCACTGTCTTAAGTGTTTTTAGTATGTTTTGAGGTAGTTTTGTGTGTTTTGAAGTAAAAATACGAAAATTTACAAAAAAAATCAGTTTTTGAAGTGTTTTTAGAGTCATTTTGGTGTGTTTGTGTCTTAGGTACCTTCCAACACAATGATGAGGATTCGGTTTTTAATTGCATGACTATTGAGGAAAGTTATAAACATGGATGGAAGTTTGAATTGCTCTCTGGTTTATGCTTGATTATGGTTATAATTCATGAATTCATGTTTAATCAAAAAGGAAAAAAAATCAGTTTTTGTAACATGCTTGAAGGAAGGAACTCAAACTAACGCTACATCCCTGAGAGACTTGAGCTTAAAACGTTCTTTGGAGAGTTAAAAATCTGTGCATTTCTTGTTTTCTAAAGTCGTTGCATGATCTCATCATTCTTTGCTTGGTTGCTACTTAGAAGGCGTTTCATCATTTAGTTCCAAATACTAGAACTCATACCCGTTTCATTCAAAGCATGAAATTGATTAGCATAACACGTAATCAAGATGAAGTTGTGTAGTGAACCAGTGCCAAAAAGCCTTAACCCTATGTCATTTGTTTTGTAGGTTTAACTCTTTTGAGCCTTGTTTAGCCATTTTCTTTGTTTAACCACATTATCCCTACCTAGCCTAGATTAGGACCATTCTTACCCTTGTTCTTAAGGCGTAGTGAAGCATGACCTAGAGTGAATTCCCTTTGTTCGTTATTTGGCAGCAAACAAGTGTGGGGGAAGTTGTACGTTCATGTGTGCCAAGGCATCAAAGAGGCACGGGTAGAAAAAGAAAAAAAAAATAGAAAAGAAAAAATTCGTGGAAAAAGAAGAAGAAGAAGAAAAAGTTGTGAAAAGTGTGAAAAGAGTTGAAAAATAAGTGAGAATAAGCTCACAAGTGTTGGTTGTTGAAGAAAGGGTCCAAAAAAGTTGAATTCGGCCCTAAGTGTGTGTGATCTTCCCTTTATGTATCAAAGTTCGTGGCTGCATTTCAAAAGGGAGTTTCAAGTGTCATATTCATTACTTTGCTCGCTATTGCTTTAAGAACATTTGTTTATCCTTATCCTTTCTTTGTTAGCCAATACCCCTAGCCCCGTTACAACCCTATACTTCAATCTTGAGTGTTGTGTGTTTCAATATGTGCAGTTTGGGATTGGTATGAGCATATGGTGTCCCTGGTTCTCGCATCTAAGTAGTAGCATTCCGTTCATGAGATCATATCTAAACATGTTTATTAACTTCAGAAATTGCTTTCTTTGTTATAAGCATATGTGAGTGTTTGTTTTCATGTTTACATCAATCTTCTCACATATACCTAGTGTAGGGAGTGTAGTCAGAAAATCTGTGTGAAAATAGAGTGTATACCTTGTGAGGAATTGAGTGAATTCTCTAAGGCATGTTACTACATTCAAAACATTGTTTTAATTGGTTAAATGCGAGCTAATGAGTGGTGACTATGGTTAAGTATGTACTAAAAGGTGGGATGACTAAAATATATGGTTATGATGATCTTGAATATGTCATGTATGTTGGAAATCCCTGAGGTGAACGTTGGAAGGTTTAGTTTGTTTGGTGTTTGGTTTGTTTGTTTTGTTTCGTTTTGCTTGACGACTAGCAAAAGCTAAGTATGGGGGAATTTGATAGGAGCATCATTTACTCTCCGACCGAGCTCGGCCGACGAGTTGGCACGCCCCGCACACAACCGAATGACGTAGTTAGCTTATTAATTGTTCAGCCTGCACACCACGTTGACTTGGTAGTTTTTAGGGTCAACAAATACATATCCACATCCAACTGACATTTTTAACAATTATATTCATCAATTATCCACATCCAACCAATATTTGCAGCATGCAACCAATTATAATCGTCAACAATTAATTTTAATATGTAATTAAACAACGAACAAATGAGATAGAACAAATTTGATTATCACTTGTCTGCGGTCCCTCCCCCCTCGATTGTGGATGTCGCGGGAGTGCAGGTGGCTGGTCAGCTACACGATGTGGATGGTGAGTCTGACATGTTGGAGTGAATGTAGAAATCTAGAGAATAATCCGAATGATGATTTTAAGGTACGACTTGAATCGTTTTCTTAAAGTGTTATTTGTCCCCATTCTAATGAGTTTTTTCTGAAAAAAAAATTATTATCTCTTCTACTAATGTTTCAAATATAGATAGAGAGATTTACACCCGTTAGACACATCCTTTGATTTGAGTATGTCTTTTCACCATAGGATACAACTCATTGAAGTAATATGTCCAATAAACATATCTGATACAAAACACTAATTACCCAAAGGTCATATATGTTGTAAAACATGCGGTCAGATGCCCAACCAATGGGTATCTCTGTTAGCAAAAAGCTTGCAATGCTTCGAAAAGGTATAATTATTGGGTCAACATATATATATATTATTTTTAAAATATTCAACATGACAAGCACTCAACTGTGGATGAGTCACCGAAGCAGTGGACGACTCGGGTGCCTCTGAAACCACCGGAACAGGAAGATTTATCTTAAATTGGTGCAACGGGAGTAGGCCCTACAAAAGGGGAAGCACTACTAGTCGACATAGGAGATGCGGGAGCTGCACCACTACTTGAGCGACGGTGGGTAGGAATCAAACGCAACATCTATCAAATATGTCAACAACAACAAAAATCAAATTGATCCTAAAACAAAAGAATTAATCATACTATATGCAATATTATTGCTAATTACAGTATTCAACCTAATTTACAACCCTAAACCCTAAACACCAATCTACAACCTTAATATGCAATTAAACAAAAGCCTAATCTGCAAGTAGCCAAAACCCTAATTTGCAGTCTACAACCTGCAAAAGTGTAATATTATGAGAAGAAATCACTTTAATTTGTCGAAGGGGAGTGAGAGATGGTCGGAGAGAGAGTGAGGGTGGACGATTTGCAATTTCTTCAATGAGCACTTTTTTCTCCTTTGATTCTGGGTTTTCAAGCCCCTTTTCGACAAGATCCCAGAAGTCGTGAGGTTTGAATATAGTTCTCATCCTTATTCTTCAAAATTCATAGTTCTCGCTGCTGAAAATTGCCGCTTGTAGCTCACAACTGCCCGATCCTGCCATGTTAGACCAACTCTAACAAAGAGACCCAAACCCAAATATTTGGATTTAAACCCAAAAAATTCAATCCAACAAGGAGAATTAAACCCAAACTAAAACATAAATTTGAGTTTCTATTTGGCAGACCCAAATTTTATAGGGGCTCACTTAAAAGAAAAAAAATACTGGCGGAAGGCTGAGGGGTAGTGACCGACGGCTCGGCCTTGCATGGTAGGGACCCCAGCTGTCTAGCGATCAAATTTGGTTCAAACAGAGTCTTTCGATTTCTGGTCCGTTGGTTATCAATGGTCCAAATCAAAGTTTTGTTTGGGCAATCTTTTGAATTTGATCTACCAGTCCAGATTTATTTTTTTTCAAATCCAACGGTAAAAAAAGATCCAGTGATTAAAATTAAAATTTATCAGTCCAAATAACAAAATAAATATTTTAAAACAAATCCACTTAAAAAAAGTACATAATTTCAACTCATGATGAATCCATTTATTCCCCATCTCCTTCACGACTCCAACTTCTGATGAATTCATTTATTCCCCATTTCATTCACAACTCCAAAGGTGATTTAGTAGATTATTACAAAGCGTGTGATGCACATTTGGAGTATGAATTCTATGAAGTCTAGTTTTATTGCTTGGCTTCCCTTGTCAAATGTTGTAAATTGTACCACACATGCTCTAGTTTGATTTAGGGTTTAATTGCTATTTTGGGATCACGCTGCTAGAAATATCACTTCAAGTGCTTAATTTCTTTCATCAAAGGTTTGTTCATGACACACCCTGACCTGGAAATCAGGGCGTGCTGGCCATCACTAACGTGACGTAACCATAACGCAATGCGGAAGCGATAAGATAAGAGAATTATGAATGACTAAAAGCCGAATACTAGCAGTATTATCCAAATGACATGCTAGCGAGAATTTAAGTGTGAAATACACACAACCAGAGCATAAGATTCTAAATGCAGTCAAGTAGGACAATTACTAAATTACAACACCCGAGGGTGAGTCCTACATGTGTGAAGTCTGTCAGAACAGCCGTGGGAATCCTCGTGAGCCACCAAGCACTCCTAACTATAACCTGGAGGGGCATAAAACAAAGTTGAGTGGGTCAGTAAAACAAAGCTTTTCGAAAACATTTCATTTATCAACATATATAATCCCTCACTGTAAAACCTGTATACTTTCCCAGAAAATAGCATATAACATATGTATCTCAACATATTCTCAAATCATAGTTCAAAATCAATCATATAAAAGTATGCCATGCCATATGCATCAAAACATAATGAAGCTATGCAAATATATGAGGTAGAATAATAAATCAGCTGAAGACCCTGCAGTGGTCCTGTACGGCTAATCATATAGCTCAATACCTATGCCTGCACACGAGTCGGAACCACTAAAGTGGTCTGTACGACAGGACTTGGTGTAATAATACGCTCTAGTGCAACTCTCATCGAACAGCTGTGTGACGTATCACAGGTCACCTACGAGTCGGAACCACAGAAGTGGTCTGTACGACAGGACTTACACCTACTTGGATCCAAGGGAGCGTGCGATGCGGGAGGTGAATATCAACATAAGCACTAACACCGGTGGTGCAGGTTATGAGCTCTCATCACAAATCACATCATCAACACAATATAACTCACCTGATACTTACCTGTGCGTCCACCGCACCATTTCATACATATGCATCATATATCCATTCATATATTTCATATCAATTATATGCATGGCATTTTAAAACATACTTTCAATTAAATTCGATTTCTGGGAAAATCAGTAAGTATATAGGTATATAAAGAAAGCAACTACCCACTCACTGGTATGTCGAAGGGTCGTAACCCCCGTGACGCCTTTGATTGCGCTCGTCTTCGGGATAGGTCTCACCTATATGCGAAACAACTATAATAACGTTATTTAGAGCACATAACCAACAATCCAAAATAACTTCTCATACGATGCTCAATTGGTGTGTTTGAATATACCAACGTGATCTACACAACCTCACAAACATCCCCATATTTTTAAAATAATTTTTGGACTTGCCACGCGCCCCCACGCACCAGGAATGGCACGGACCTACACGCCCCCACGGGCGGTCACGTGCCAGGCACGCGAACGGAAAACCAAACGGCGTCAAGAATATTCCGTTAACTTCTAACGGCAACCGTTAAACTTAACTAACGGCGTCAGGAATATTTCGTCCAAACTGATGGAATATTCCGTCTTCTTCTCCGGCGACTCGCCGGCCACCGGTGACTTCGCTGGTTTCTGGGTAATTTTTCCAACTATGGTTTCTCACTCATTTTTCATCCATTTTTCATGAAATTGGTACCAAAATGAAGCTCTAAGCATGTAGAACACATCTAAACAAGTTTCAAGGCTTAAAAATCACTAGATTTTACCTGAGAAAGCTCGATAGCTCGCCAAACTTTAAAAACCTTCGATCTCGGTCCTCCGACGTCCAAACTCTGCCAACGAATTACCCCGGGGCTCGTGAAGACCTCCTTAAACTCACTATGAGCTTGAAATTCCCTAAATGCAAGGTTTTACGTGTGCATGAACAGTGCACATTTTCGGGGTTAGGGTTTCACGGCTAATTCGAGGGTTACAAGTTCCAAAATTGGTACCAAAATGTTCAGAAGGTTGCAAGGATCAAGAACCTTACCTTTTGGACATCGATCTGTGAAGAAATAGCCAAGATCACACTTCGTCCGTACGTGCACAGTGCACGGGAAGAAAAACAGAGAGGGAGAGAGAGAGTGTGCACGGGGGAGAGAGAGTGAGGGTAGGTTAGGTGTGTGTGGTCCTCTACAATCCTAACCACACAAAAATAATAAAATTAATTAGGTTCCAAATATTTTTCCAAAAACTTAGGGATATAACTTATTAATCAAATACAATTGTCACACATACCTTAGCAACCTTTAGGGCAATCCCGTATTTTCACGTCCTCGATAAAATAATTCCGGGACGGGCTGTGACAGTTCATACATATGCATTTTATGCCATTATTTTCAGTTCATTTTGTCTAGTGGTTCTGTCTGGTCAAAACTTCTCGCTGCTTTCACGTGAGCTAGGTACACACTTTAAGACAACCCTCATGGGCTTTCTGATAGCCTTTTTCCCGAGAGTGTTTTTCAACCCTAGATCTTTCAGATTGTGTTTGCACATGACACATGTCTCTTCTTGTCCTCTTTCTTGTCTGAAACAAAACCTATTATAAAAGCTTCATTTAGGGTTTCATTTTCAGTTGGCTAGGAGATTTATATTTTTTTGAGAATGATTGTTTTCAGCTAGGAGCTGCTCCTTTGTTCTTACTTGAAAAGCCTAGCCACAAAATCACATTCATGCACTAGATACCCAGATCACTGCATATTAGGGCTGCATTGTTTTTGTAATTTTGATCTTTGTTTTAGGTCAAGCTTTTTTAGTTTCAAATTTTTTAGCTAACCTCTTTTTTGATTCGTGTCAGTTTCATCTTTCAAGTGTTTGACTGGTGAATCTGATTAGACATCGAATCTTGATTTGCATCAACTTCATCATAACATCATTTGCATAAGTTGATTTGATTTCGGTGTCACAAGGTGAAGAGCTCAAGAGGAGCTACCACTTCGTGAAGAAGAGTCCATCTCGTGAAAGGCAAGGTGATAGGAGCATATTTATGCGACTTAGTTAGCTTGTTTCTTGGCATATATGTTGTTAGTTCTTAGTTATTTTAGTATTTTAAGCTATTTTCGTGTGTTTGTAGGTTTAAATGGTTAAAGTGGCAAGAAAGTGCATTTTAGTGCATTTTGGAGCAATTTTGGGCTTGGAATGGATAGCACATGTTTGGAGCAAGGTGGATGGACGAAATTGAAGTTCAAGAAGGTTTTGGAATGTGCTAGAAGAATTAAGTCAAAGATTTTGAAGAAAGGAATTAGTCAAGAAGAAGGAAACATTAATTCAAACTTACCTTATTTTCAGAGGATATTCAAAACACCTTTCCTTTTCCTAAAACATTTAGCCTTCTAAAAGTCAAAGAGTCAACCCCCCAAACTGTGTAAACCCTTTCCCTTTCCTCCTAGGAGGTTGCCGCACCAAATCTGCAAGGAATCCTTCCTTGCCGTGCAAGGAAGTCACTTTCCCTTTCTTTCTAGGCTTGCCGCATATCACTTACCCTTTTCCTCTTAGGATTCTGATTTGTTACCCTTTTTCTTAGAGGATTTGGAATGAAAATCTCTCTCTCCAAAATTAATTAGGGTTTTGATTACCTTTCCCTATTAATTCCAAATCCTTGCCGCACCAAAGGAGGAGCCATTCACTTTCATTCATACTCTCAGCCATCCACCACCACAAATCAACACAAAAAAAACCTTCACCCATACCCTTGTGCCGCAACTTTGCAAAGGAGGAGAGGATAGCTTGAAGTCGTGCTAGTCATTCAAGACCTTTGGATTGCTGAAGCGTTCTAGGTGTCTTCTACTTTTGTTTTCAATGTTTAAATTCAATTGTCTTTGTTTAATTGCAAGTATGAGGAACTAATTTCTTTTTAGCTAGAGGTGGATTCAAAGCCATGAACATATATGTAATATGAATTGATTTCCTCCAGTTATAATTTCGTAAATTGTGAATGCAATTTGCTTAACTGATTGATTGATAACTTATTCTTGTATGTCGATTGGGGGTGCACACTTAGTTTGCATGCAGGGATTTGAAGCTAAAATATAAGGGAGTTTCACCTAATAGTTACAAACTTATATTTACAAGTAGTGGAGGTCGCTTATAAACGATCGCGTTAAGTGAATTCCTGGCAGGAGTATCATGTGTTCATACTTACGAATGCCTTGTCAATGCTTATGATTTTCATAGAACTTAATGATCCTTGATAGTATCTCTATTATGCGTTCATGTAGGGGACTATTGAAGAATAATTTGGTTGCAAATGCGTTCATCCAATTCAATGACTTTAGGAAAATCTGATGGTTAATTTGTGCGTTCACGATTAACTTGGGGCGTTAAGGTTCATGGTTTATTGAAAGAGTAACTGGAAATCGATTCGTATGCATATGTGTCATGTGTGGAGAAGAACCCTCTAGCTAGCTTATCACCCATCCATTCACCCCAATTTCGTGCAACTTTGTTTAAATTTACAATCTGCTTGTTTTTACCTTAATTTCGTCTAAAACCCAATCCCCTTTACTTGGTCGTGTCTTTTAGTTAGAATCTATCCAATTTTGTGTCTTTTAGTATTTTGAGTTAAGTTAAGTTTAGAATTCGTTCAAAATCACCTTTAGTTCCTGTTTTGAGTCTATTTGCTTATTTTGTGCTGTTTTGAGTCATTCTAGTCAGTTTTGAGTTATTTGAGTCTAGTTTAGTGTTTTTGAGTCAGTATTAAGTAGATTAGCAATCCCTTCTAATCCCCGGCCTAGAACAATCCCTACTTACATATACTACATTGATAGGGTTTAAATTTGTGTGTTGATTTAATTCACATCACAAGGTTGCACAAAGGTACAAACTGCTCTGTAGATTAGGATCTAGGAATTGAGCTTGTGTGGTTACTTTGTAAGAATCTTGATTTCACTAGTGGATTGGACTTAGTGGAGAATCCTCGGTTTTTTAACCCAAAGGTGGGTTTTTCCAGCCAAAAACATCCCGTGCAATTTATCGCTTTTCTGGTTTACTTATCTTACCCTTTGCTTGTGTTATATGTTCATCATTATTTGCAAAGAGATAAGTCCATGCAACTAAGATTGTCAAAGTTAAAATGTGCACTAAAATGGATCTTAGTTAACTATGAACAATTTAGTAAACTGAGCTTTAATTTAACTCATTCCGCTATGAGTAAACTAACATATCTTATATTAGTTTATGAGTGTTGCTGACTAGTTAGACAAGCACGTATATAGATTTTAAATTATAGGTTATTCCACTTGGTACCAATTTTAAATTCTACTATGGTAATCTTGTATAGTTTTCCTATTTTGGTGTGTGTATATTAAAGTTTGGTGGGTTTGCGTATTGAAGTTTGGTTGGCTGAGTTGTTGGTTGGTGTGATTTGTTTGGTTTTTTAAATTTTGTCAGAAATTAAAAAAAAAATTATTTTACAATATTCATATAATCAAATTAAGATAACATAACTTAAAGTTACAAAAAAAAATTAAAATAAAAATCCTAGGACTAGGGTTACAACCATTTCACAACAATTAATATATTTTAGGTCTGACTTATTGGGTGATATTCATTGTTTAAAGACCTAAATTATGTCTTTTAATGGACCTCAATAATTGAGTTTGGGTCCAACTATTGGAATTGGTCTTAGACACAGATTTGAAGAAACAAGAGGTTTCCTTGGTTCGATTCAACTCAAGATTTCAGACAACAAATACATAAATTCAACACCCAGTTAAGCAAAGAAACCTGGCTCTGAGGCCATGTTAGTGTTTGTATGTATGTATGTGTGTACGTATATGATTTATGAAAAGATTTGAACAAGATTGAGGGATTTCCTCTTTGGATTTGTAGGAATGAATAGGAAGATGGCAGAAAGAATTTTTAAAGAATGTTCTTTGCATTCATCATCACACACAGTCAATGACCGATACAAAAGACAAGAGAGCTTTGAAATATTATAGAAGGAAAAAAATTCTCCCACATGTGAGAGCTTTTCTCTTCCCCGTGAGAAACTTTCTCACTGTTGTGTAAGTGATCTTCGTTCTCTTTGATCCGCGTCGATGGCGGCCCTACCTTTAGTTAGGGTCGGTACCAGTCCCATGTTTTTTAATGCGTGTTTTGTTTCAGTGGTTTGCTTGGTTTCAGTTCTTTCTTGCTCTTCCTGTTGCCTGCAAATTTTCCTCCCATTCCCCTGCAATTTTGACGATCTCATCCTCTATATTCTCCTTTTGCCTTTGATTTCACCTTTTTGAGACTTAAACCCCATTCCCCCATTTCCTCCATACTCTTTGACCCATCCACCCTCATTTGACCCATACCCCCTCTTTCACCCATCCCCCTCCATCATCTACATCTTTTGGTTCCACCACCTCTATCCTCAATTCCGGTCGGTTACCGCCCTCGTTTATCACGACTTGTCGTGCATATTTGGCAAGGTGTGTAGAACTTTAGCTCGGGTACTCGCACCACCACCCTTGTTAACCATTATTGGTCCTACCTGTTGTTCACCCTTGTTGGTGATGCTGCGCATGGGTTCTCCTTGCGTGCTTCCTTGTTCTCGTGGCGGCGGTTCTTGCTGGTTCTTAAAGGATGTTGCAGCCTCTTGCTTCACCAATTCTGGAGTTCTAGATGGTGTGATTTTAGGTGATCGTGTTGGGAGGCGGTTCGTGAAGGTTGTTGGGTGGTTCTCCGGCAGCGGCAGCAAGACTAGTTTCCTAGGGTTTTTCTGTTTGTATGGTTTGTGTGTGCTGGGCTCCAAGGGTGGTCATGGGATTTTGTCTTTTGTGTGTTTGTGGCCCATTTTTATTTGTGGTTAACTTGTTTTGGGCATTTGTTGTACATGTGGTTATGGTAATGATTTTTACCCATTGACCCCAAAAAAAAAAAGACGAGAGCTTTCTCTCTCTCACACCGTCAAAACTATCCGAGCCATCCAACTAAGTCATATACTGAGATGCTTACACATGCTTGAGCTAAGACTCACCTAACCACTAAAACTAGTTGGGACAATTGGATTATTCCAATTCTCCATATTACATCATCAAGAACTCTCTAAAGAAATAATCTGCAAAATCATCTACACATCAACACATTCGTGCCCGGCCGACTGTCCCAAAAGCATCACTATTAGGGGTGGATTTTATTACTAAATTATCATGCTAATTGAATTGCTAAACGTATCATACTGATTTTGTGCCAAATTTTTTATGCTAATCGCTAATGGCACCGTATTGTACCGAACCAAATTTTATGGTACAATTTTGGTATTCAATACCATTACCACGACATTACCGTACCATACAGAAAAATATAGTAATATAGAATATATAAATTATATAATATATATGTTTATAATATTACCTATAATATTTGTTTGGTCAGATTCCCCACCTGACCTAACTAATGACAGAAACCAAAAAAAAAAAAAAAAAAACTACTTCAGTAACTCAGGTTCCCTCTTTGAAAACGTTTCCATTCCGCCGTCGACTCCACGCTCATCCATCCCTTTTAATTGATTTTGTAATTGGTTTTGTTTTAAGGTTAATTGGGGTTATGAACCTTCTTGTAATATGGAAGGAGTAGGTGCGATCTGCATGTTGTAAGAAAAAATAATTGGGTTCACCATTGCCAAGCGCTATAGACATGTCTTCAAACAAGATGATGTCAGTTACCATGTCATAACTATGTTTAATGTGCTATAAATATATATGTTTAACAAAGTGCAATTACCATTATCATACCATGTCAATGTCAATCGAACTATTTGGATCATACCAAATTTCGGTATACCAAAAGTTTGGTACAGTAATAGTAATAAATTTTGTCATACTGAAAATTTGGTATAGTAATCGGTACGAGAGTTTTAGTACGATAACCGAATCCACCCCTAATCACTATTCCCTTATGAATATATGAGACATCACATGTAGCAACTGCAACCCCACTGATGTGATAATGATTCAGTTTTGCAACAGTTTCTTAGCAACGCTGCATAAGAATCCTAGGCTTTTGAAGCAAAACATAAACAAATACTTCCCTCTCAAACTAGGCATCAAAATGTGCTCAATAATCGATCCGAAGAAAATAAGCCTCGAATTTCATGTGAATCAAACTCATATGTTCATTCTAAAACCGCATCAACTCAACAAAAATATTAAATTTGAACTACGCAAGGATTTATCCGCAGATATGTGAGCGGCTCAAACTACATCAGTTTTCTTTTATTAAGGAAATGAAGAAACAAATACATTTTTTGGTTCCCTTTACACAAGAATCCCACTAAAAGAAAGTTCAGTTCAAAAAATGATACGATGAGATTTACACGAAAATTATATGATACGAAATGGGCTTGTTGATATACACTTTTCATTATGTACTGACTTCTGTGTATAAACTTATGAAGGCAACACATTCGAGAGAAACATATAGAAAAAGTGAAAAGAAAAAACTATATTCAGCACCTTTACACTCATAGAAAGCATGGATATTCAGGTAGGCCGGTGAGCTTCAGATAAACATCCGACTTCTAAGCTTCCGGTATAGGTGTCAGAAGGTCCTGACAAAATATAAATTGAGTTTCATAAACAAATCCCATCACCAAACAGGTAAACTTAAGCAGTGAAGGTGAAGAGTTAAGGAATTACCTCTGAAAACCGCCGATGTCCATGGTGTGTGTTAGAAGTTTTAACAATTGTCTCCCATTTGGGATCATGAGAGGACGTCTTTGAAGGCTGACAGCTAGCATAAATCTGTGAACCAGAAGAATACTGTGAAGATGAGCTCCTCGAGGAAATACTAGGTAAGGTGCGCTTTAACCAAGACTCTGATGGAGATTTCGGTAAAGGTGGTCCAAGATGCAGTCGTGAATTGTGGCCCTGGTCACTTTCCTGATTACCAAATTTCACAAGTCGTCGACTTTCTAAATCAATCTTTCCCCTGTAGGCCACTTTTGAGCTGGTCAATGTAATAGAATTCTGACCATGGCTATGCGAACTTTCTTCTGTTCCTGATTTTCTAGACTGTTGGCCTTTTAAATCACTCTTTTTCTCATCATTCAGTTTCTCACTTGTCGATGTAAAACAGTTCCGAGTAAGGCCATTACAATTTTTCCAGTGAACTGATTTCTCTAAATGTTGGCTTTTCAAGTTGACTGTTTCTTGGTCAACCACTTTTGAGCTTGCAAATCTGCTGGAATCCTGATCCAATATGGAACCATTTCTCATATCTGTTTGATCATCCTTATTGGATCTGCCAGACCAATATAGAAAGCTGGAGTCAGGAAACTCCAAACTTTGAAACGGCACTATAGCTTTCTCATTTCCATCACCCAAGTGATCAATATCTTGGAATGAAAACTCTGCCGAAGGGGTTTCTTTCACTTCATTACTTTTCTCAGGAATTTCATTATCATTCCCTCTGTACTGAACGATATCGCCCTTTGTATCTGAGGAATGTGAATTTGAATTCGGAGATTTTACAGTATGCACAGAATCAATATACAGAGTCTTCTCAACTACAGGACTCTCTGGGCCCATTTCCCATTCAGCAATATTCTCAGTAGCCAAAAATTCCCTAAAATTGTTGTGGCCTTTTCGATCCTTTCCAGAGCTACTAGTTTCTCTGGAGTTCTTTGCTTTTTCAGGAATACCAAGAAAACCTTTTTCTTCATGATGAAAACATTCCTTTCGGTAGGGTGATATGTTACTACCCTGCTGACGCCTGTGTACAGGTGACCCATCTAATTTCTCACATTCACTTATTTTGGTGATCTGGTTGGATTCACATTTCAAATCATTCTTATCTTTATGTATTCCAGCTTCCTGATGTCCATTCGTTAATCTTTGTTCACAAGCATTGCCCCCAGAATGCTAAAGAAAATATAGAAACTGTTCAATAAAGATTCTTGATGTAATAATAACACATAGAAACCGGGGGAAACACACGTCAATAAGGCAAAATACCTCATTTTTAGCTTCTCTGTAAGCACTGGCATAGGAAGATTTAGCTCGCACACTCCTAACTGAAGAAATGGGTAATTGCGCTTGCACTCTCATACCTGGAACAAGGTTCAGAAGACAAAATAAATTTTTAAGCGAAATCAAGGAAATGACTCACAAGCGTTACCTAATGAATTTTCAGATCTTTATATAATCACCTTCATTCTCACTTTTGTCCCCAGTTATACCTTGAACATTATGTGGCAAATCATTTGGCTTATATTGATTACGTGGATGTTGCTTATTCCCACTGGCGACCTTCATCACTCTTGGTTGCCCTTGACAAATTGGTTGCTCTCGAGCAACTGGTTGCTTCCTGGTACTATATTGAGGTGCGTCTGACGCCATTGCTTTTGCTGCAGGCAAGAACCGACCCATCATGAAATCGCGAGTCTGTGGATCTGTTGAGAAGGTTCCAGATGGTTTGATATCTGGACCATCCAGTCCACTCAAACCACTTACACTACAGTTATAATAGAATGATTCACTCCTCGAAAGTGCGTCAAGTGCATCTAAATAGGTCTCATCACCATCCTCTGAATCGGAAATATCCTCATCTTCCATCCCCTCTTTAGAGCTGTCACACTTAGTAGCTTCTTTTGTATCAAAGGTGGAAACATTTTTGGAATTGGAAAGTACATTTCCAGTTGGGGAATGAGCAGCTGTAGTGCGCTTAGAACCTTTATCCAATGCTTGCTTCCTAGCATTTGAAACCCTTCCAGGTGGAAGCCTCGGTGTAGTGGCAGGCCGTTCAAGACCCTGAGTTTGTGAATCTCTTTCATCCTTGGGTCTTCCGGGGATTTGCTCCCATACAAAAGGAACAGTACCTGGATGCCTCACCGGACCTGATTTCAATTCTGATTTGTAAAAGGGAAGAGGAGGTAGCTTGGGTAGTGACTTATCAGCCTTCCTTTTGTCATCAGCTTCTGAGGAGACTACTGTAGGTGAATATCGTCTTACAGACAGAAGTGGCTGATTAAGATCTAACTGCTTCTCTTCCATCATATTCTTTAGCATCGTGTGCTATAATTTTCTTTCCTGCAAAGCACCTTGTTCTAATCAAATTACATTCCAGAGAAAAAAACTAAGGAACCAGAGACGCTACATAACAGAGAATACATATATAAAGTGATCCAGTGTGTGACAGTGTCGAATATAAAGTTCCAATATAAAGGTAACTAAGAAAACTAAATCTACTAAAACACAATGTCTATGAACCAACAAATGATAAATAAGCCGCTCAATCCTTGCAAAAACAAGAGTGTAAATACTGATTGAAAATTGATTCGAGTAAAACAAAACCTACTCAATTGAAAAATTTAGACCCTCTTTCTGCAATTTTTTCGGTTTGATATAAAAATTTGAACGAACGGTAAACACTTTTGACACTTCAGGGAAACAGACCTATTTAATTTCATAGGATTTGAGATGAATCCACTGTCTTCTAAAGGACATCTAAATGATTATTTTGCGTGTGTTGCACCACAAGAGCATAAACGAGGGAAGATTAGAGATTTTGGATCTAAACAAAATGTATCTATTTCAATGTACTTCCAAATTGAGCTGATTTTCCTCCCAAGCTACCTAGTTTTTGAATTAAAACTCCCTTAACTCATGCTGGTGTGCTAATTAAATAAATTAAGATCAAATATTATTTGAGATCAACTATTTTGTCAAGCTGAAAAATAGTCATGGATGTGGCTTTACACTCATCTGGAAGCCCAGAGAACCCACAAACAAATAAAGCAATTGGACTTGAACTTTCACTATTTACCAAAGATTGAGACAGTCAATGCAACAGAACCCAACAGAACTATGGAGTAATTAATTATGGTAATATTTTCATCATTTCACAAGTAAAATCGAATTTTAATGAACCACGGGCTCGAATCCGACTTCCTTTCATTTTCTTCTTTCTCAGTAACCAAACAGAAGGTTAGGGACACTGTGAAAGTGACTGGTCCTATTCTTTCTTTCTGGTCAAATACCCAGAGACCTAAGACTGCTTAAATGAGTATATTAAATTTCTAATATTCTGATAAATCAACAATAATTACAGCACCCCAGTAAGAGCTTCAAACCCTTGATTCCTAGCAGCACTTAAATACCCGCATCAATCTTTAATCCTCAATCAAATTCTACTTTTGCCCACATTACACTGCGTTTTAATCCAACCTAATTAACAAAGATACTAAAGTTTGAATCTTTATTGAAGCAATTAAAGAAACCTAAAAACCCATTTAATCGGAAACAAGGAAAAAGTCAACCATGAAGTCCATGCTCAGTTCTCTTTCAGATAAAAATAATTTGTCAGAAAATTTTGAAAAAAAAAAAATTAAGAAGAGCAAAAATGCAGTGAAGAATTAGAGAAACACTGACCCTGATGAGAGGAAGAGAGAGGAAGAGAGAGAGAGAGAGAAACCAGGTGGGTGGTGGTTCTTGGAAAGATTTAGCAAATGAGAACTCCTCCACCACAAGTCACAGAAAGAGAAGAGAGGCAGGGAGGTTGTATGAGAAGCAATACGTAAACTGTACTGTAAAAAATTCAAGAGAAATGTGAGAGACAGAGTAGGGAAAGAATAGAATAAAGGAGAAGAGAGAGGGGGGGGGGAGAGAGAGAGAGTGGTTTGTTGTACGTTTGTGTTATTAAGGCTGAAGTGCGGAGCAGAGCTTACCCGCCGATGATGAAATGCCAAATTTAAACACGGAGACAAATACATATAATGTTCGATCAAAATAAATAATAAATGAGTCTTCAAAAAAAAATAATAATAATAAATAATAATAACAAATTCCAAAAATAAACTAATTAGAGTGGCCCTTTTCCAGATAAGGAATCTTCATTATTTTGGCAAAATAAATTATGATTTTTTTGGCATACTTTTCTAATGTTGTTTTTCATAAAACAAACTTTCTATCCTCAGCTAATGGTTTCTAGCTCAGTTATTTAAAAATATTTGTTTTTGTGCTTAAAGTTTTGTGCTTGAATATTTTATTCCGTGGTTTAAATGACTAACTGTAAAATTACCTTATCATTTATAAATAAAAAAATCTCTAATCTTAAAGTCTTTTTTTTTTTCGTAGTTGCATGTATCCACTACTATTTTTTTGGTCACTTATGTGTGCTTTAATGATATCCAATCAACATAACTTTGGCCTTGTTTAGGAAGTGCTCTTAAATGATTGTAAATGTTTTTTTTTGTTTGTTGAACAAACGATATTATCCCTAGTAAGGGGTGAGAAAGTGAGCTAAGGTTCATACTGGGCTAGCCATAATAACATGGTTCAAATTTGTCTTTGATGAAAATCGAATCTAAGATCTTTCACTTACATGTGAAGAGGAAGACTGAAAGTGCTTTACAAAAAATATTTTTTTACTTCCAAAAACAATTTGACGTGTTTCCTGCTAAAAACACTTTTCCAAAATCAACTTGTACTTTATTAAATAATAATTTCAAACACATTTCATTTAAACAGCGTTTTAGTTATTTAAAAACATTTTTGAAACAGAACTTTTATTATAAAAATAAACATTAATTGACTTGAAAATAAATGGTTTGCACCATTGAATGAAGAGGAAGCTTCTGTCAAAACAAAAATTAAGAGAAAGCTTCACAGTGAACATGAGGAAGACTTGATTTGACCATAGAATAGTTCATAAGAAACAAATACGTCTTAATTTAATATTGTAGAATAATAAAAGTGAAGGGAAAATTGTACGTTACTTGTTACTTGTTATTTGTTGGGTTTGTTTATGTGTCACTTGGCCTAAGATCATGTGAGGACAATGAATGCTAAATATAAAAAGACAGTAAGATCATCTTTATACGACTGGACCAACACACAGTCTACCCAAATAAAAACGCACATAAATTATGAACAACTTATATGACATAGGTTTACCATTATGTTTGACACTGTAAATGTAAAATTTCTGTAACAAATCAAACAAGAACACGTATACAAAATAAATTTTATTTTAATGTAAATGTAGGGTTACAATCCCTAATTACAAAGTTTGAATCCTCTATTTCAATCTCTGGGTTGTATAAGTGTATTTGTAGGGGGTTGTTGATATGAGGGTTGTAATAATTTGATCTTAGATAAACGAATACCACAAGTTGGCTTGTGGTGATGGAAGAACCGACACGTGTAGTGGTGCTTGATGGTTCTTCCGAAGGATGCAGAGAGCTTTCTAAATCTTCCGAGTGTTTGAGTGTTCAGGTCTGTGAATGAATTTCTAGGAGGGTCTTTCTTTATCTTTGAGCCCCGTATTTATACGCTCCCTAAGTCTTGATCGAGGCTTGATTTTGAATTTGATTAATTGACGAAAGAACCAAGACTTGATTTGAAATTTGATTCGCGATTTAACTTCATCAAGTAATCTTTGATTAAATCAAATAAATCAACAACATTTCATCCTTAATTGGCAATCCTTGATTTGACATTTTAACTCAATTAGTTTGTTTGATTTAAATTAAAATTTTCTTGATTACTTTTCTTCAAATGTTTTACGCATGTCATTCTTAATGACTCATCTAGTTTTGATGAATCATGTGCAATGTGTGCGATCTATGAGATACAATCTTGGCATGTTAAAATCTAATGTGTTAATAAATCTGTATTTCATCAAAATTTACGTATCTACCTATATTTAATTATCAAATAAAAATATAATAAGAGTGAATCAGTTTCATGTAGTCCCTCTCCACCCAATACGACTCATTCAATCATTTACGATGTTCATTGGACTGTGAATCTTTCTATGAAAACTGAATAAAAGTTGAAAGGAGGTCCCTACGCCCATCCTCCTTCCTATTGTATTAACTTAAATTATTTTCTTGTTTGATTCTTCATTTGCTGGCAGTTCATTTGCCTTTATCAATTATTGGTGGTATGATATGTGAAATATGTACTTTCTTTTCTTGTTGGGATATAAAAAACGAATATCTTTTTTTTTTTTTGGTGTCTATAAAATATGAACATACATAGGATTGTCATCCAAGCATATGATTCTGTGCCGATGTCATCGGATACAGGAGGATTTTTGTTTTAGGTAAGGTCTGTATCCGCGGCCATGGCTGGTACAAACTTTGTATTTTTACCAGATTTGAAATAAAAATGTTTTTGCTAAAGAACAAATTTAGAGGGTGAAAGTAGGAGAGGGACGACAAGAGGGAGAAGAGGCTCAACTTTTATGATGTATAAAACTCCTCTTGACTTTACTTGCTCGTACAGAGATTTGATCTTCCAAAATTCTATTGAATTCTATTTCTAGTTTACACAATCACATATTTAATCAATAGTAATTACAACACTTCCTCTTAAGTTCGTAGAACTTAATAAGTAGGCTCATCAAGGCTTCAGACAAAGTGTATGAGCGATTGGTGTAGTCTTGATCAGCATAGGCAATGCGAATCTAAGATGGGGTGCTGTTTGGACCGGATTTTACTTCATCGGCTCGAGTAATCAAGGTCGTTGAATGAGCTGAGTTCTAGACCGTTGGATGACAAATTGGCTGAGATAATTCTTAATATTATTAAAGGATAATATTATGGTTTTAATCATAATGATTATCTCTTAATAGTATTAAATTATCTAAACTTACCATTATCTGGAACACAGCTGGGTGATAAAGCCATAGCATATGATAATGCCGAATAAAATAAATATTGCAATTGATGAGCAATTAGCGTGGCATTGCATGGCTGCACCTGTACAAATGAGTGGAAGAGGGAGTCTTTTGTTTAGATTAGGCTACCAAGGAAGGGAAAAGCACAACATGGGCTAAAGTGCTCAGACTTTGGTAACGCATGCACTTGGACGTGAATATGGGTCTAAACATTGCATGGTTATTTAGAATGCTATAGGAAGAGTTCTATGTGCTTGTAAATTGATCTGATTGCATGGTTATCATAAGTGGACAACAATTATCAAAGTGTGGCTTTGCTCCTTTGGAATAATATTCATAGGAATATTATTTATTACGATTGGATACTCCAAGTCACAGTAACAACTTCACAGTGTGTTCATCAAGGCACGTCCCTATTAATACAGAGGTTGTGCAACATGGAAAAGCCCATTCAAATCAACACACAAATTGCCCTGTGCAAAGCTTCTCAACAACCCTGGGATTTTTTTCGCTCCC
This sequence comes from Heteromeles arbutifolia, assembly GCA_024362995.1. NCBI lineage: Eukaryota > Viridiplantae > Streptophyta > Magnoliopsida > Rosales > Rosaceae > Heteromeles > Heteromeles arbutifolia. The sequence goes on from JANCRC010000012.1 coordinate 26,858,366, forward strand.
CCTTTCTTCCCGCCATCACATCTTCAGTTTGGATAAATAGCACTGTGAAGGCAACCGGCGACATCTTCAGTTTGGATAAACATCACTTGAGCCGGAGAATCAGCTGACCGAGGAGCACCTTCAGTTTGGATAAACAACACTGCTTCAAGACCGACTGGTTATTATCCAAGTCTCGGTCAGCAAGGATTTCCGAGTCCTTGGTGGAGGTCATCTCATCAGCCTTCTCGGCGAAGTGAGGTGTTACCAGATTACTAGGCTCGGTACATTGAAAGCCAAGTTTTATTTTACGATTGGATGTTCGCAAGTACATTTTAGAGTTCGACATTCTGATGGCCGAACCACATTTACAATCAAGACATTTATCTTTTTTGAGTATTTGTGTCCGTACAGTTTGGTACCAGTTCGGCGTACTTATACTCTCACAAATATAATTACCGAGACCGAACCTGGTGCTGTGAACTTCAAAGAAACTAGCAGCCTTGTCTTCAAGCTCTAGAACCCGAAGGCCGAGACATGTTCCTTCCTCAGCCGCAGTCACAAGATCAAGAACTCAGCAGTGTGCCCAACCCCACATCAACATATTTTACTCCCCAGCCGAACTCGGCCGATGAGTTGGCACGCCTCGCACACAACCGAATGACGTAGTTAGCTTATAGTTACTCGGCATGCGCGCCACGTTGGCTTGGTAATTTTTAGGGTCAACATGTGCGTATAAAAATACAGGTGAATCTAAGTTATGGGTGCATATAAAAATACAGTCTCACCAAAACCTAAGGTTATAAAAGAGGCTAGGCACTAGTCGGGCTGTGGGCTGTGGGCTGGGACCTAGCGGCTAGACGAATTTAAGTAAATTTATTAGATATTGTATAAATAAGTGCCTATTTATAGTAACAAAAATACATAATTGTATTAGGATATATAAATTGCAAAATAAAATGACATGTAGATTAAAATATTATAACATATTGAAAATATGAGGAACAAGTATATAATTGGTTCATCTAAATATTAAACAAGTCTCTTACAGTTTATTAAACAAAATTAAAATCCAAAAGGAAAGTTACCGATTTTCTATCTAAGTGAAAGTCTCGACCTAGGCAGGTGAGGCGGGTCTAGACAAGTGCCTAGGTGGGTTTAGGCAGGCTAAGTGGGCGCCTAGGCGAGTTAGGCCAACGCTAAATGAGGTCTAGACGCATTTTCTTAATTTTCAAACACCTATGGATTAATATGGGTGGTGACTAACAGCCTAGCGCCTAGGTAGGATTTTTAGAATAGTGCCAAAACCTGACCATGGTAATATCAATAGGACAAAAAACCAAAGTGAGAAAAAAGTGAGTCATGCAATGTTGATGCTTGAGATGATCAAGTGGCGGTTAGCGCTCACGTTAAAAGGTATGACCAACCCAATATAGGTTCTACATTAAAACCTTGCCATGTTAACACCTAGTGGGAAAAAAGCTTCTGAATGAAAGAAAAAATATTACCTTAAGTGTGGGACAATGAATTTTCACTAGCCGGAGAAAGGAGGATAGAAGTAAGTACGCCTTCGTAATCCGATTATGGACTAACAACTCCAATAGTGTTGGGCTAAACAAACGGACCCACGATGCCACCACATCTTGTTGGGCTCTGAAAAGGTAGGCAAGGCCCGCAAGCCTTGTCAAGGGCAACATATTTGCTCCTTAAGACACGAAAACCTAATCCAACTGGGGATAAGATTGCTTTCCTATATTATTGGAGATTCTTGTTGTGGCAACATAAATTAACCACATCTATTAGGACAAAGACATGTAGACTATATGCTCAATATGTTGGTTTTACCCTTGACGTCGTGAGTAGACCACAAAATTACCCTAAGGAATAAGACGTAGTCTGTCCTAAGGTAATTTAGGCTTTTATGCCACTCACACTCTATGAGCTCTCCAGGCCACCCATGACACCTATTATGGACTCTTGGACTGCCCATAATACGTTTTGCCATTAGGTTGACACACCCCAACTCGAATATTCACGTGGACATCAAAATCGAGGCATGCTAGTCGACACCTGAAGGGTGACGAAGTCATAAAGTGAAAGTGATGTGTAAAAAGTACGAATAAATTATAATCAAAGTCTAAAGTTAAAATCATAGATAAAAGGGACCTGATCATCAAATTCGATTATCTTTCAACCATTTGAAATTAAACTAAAAAGGTAAGAAATTTTTTTATTTTGATGTTTGCAGACGAAATAGGTACAGTTCGTCAGGCAATAGTACATAATTTCGTCGACTGGAATGTTAAATCTACATTTAGTTTAATACATTTGAAGCCCTATTGTATTTCTTTAAAGGGAATATAGTATACCAAATAAGTTTTGGTAGCTTGAAGGACCCAATTTGTTCAAAAAGGATTGGCATGGATTAATGGCTCGTTTATTAATCTGTAATCAAAATGAGGGGAATTGAATCAAGGAGAAATTGGATTGAGGATAATCATAATTAGATTCATGTTAAAGTTGTTTACTAAACTATCTAGAATCAAAGTAGGAAATATGTTAATTCTATTTAACGTTATTTACTAGTTCACTTGAATCAGAGTTAAAACTAGCTTGATTATTGAATAGCCCTATTTGTATTGTAAAAGATATATTTGATAATATCCGCAATGGTGAACACTACCTAGTATCGGAGGATGTGGTCCTGCTTGGTTAATCAGCGATAAGGAACCATACACATTCTAGAGGTGATCATGTTTGGTATATATGCGATGGATGACCACTACCTAGTACCTTAGGATACAGTCTTGCTTGGTTAATCCGCGATGGGGGACCATACACATAACGAATGATGATCACTGCCACGTACTATAGTATGGTCTTGCTTGGTTAATCCACAATGGGGGACCACATTATTAGATGCATGCCTATGGTTCTGCTTAGTTAATCCGTGATGGGGGACCATATGCATTCTAGGGGTGATCATGTTTAATATATTTGCGATGGGTGATCACTGCCTATCTAGGGTTTTATAAGGAGTGGTTCTGCTTGGTAAATCCGTTATAGGAGACAACTTGCTAGTTGGATTCCGTTGAGTGATTTGGAATCCTATTTGCTATGGATTCCGTTGCGTGATTTGGAATCCCATTTTCTATTTGATTCCATTGAGTTAGTCCGGAACGTTAGATTCTTGTGAATAGGAGTTGCTCAAGGTCTTTGCTTGTGTTTGTAAACTAGGGTTACAATGCTATTACTTTGGATTTTAGGTAGGGAAATCTTGCAAACCTTATATGTTGGCTTTATAAAAATTAGTGAAGTGATATTTGATCTTGCTGGTTGTCAACGTAGTTAAATATTAATATTCTGCATCTTTGATTCATGGAATCAATTATTTTTTGTGACTATGGAATTGTTGTTGGAAAATATTATGACAAGTGAAAGACAAAATGACAATCCTGATTGTTATATGGTTCGTCAAGTAGTTTGGAATCTAGTGATTCATACTAGAGGAGTTCTATTGAGTGATTCTAGAACTCTATGTTTTTCCGCTAGATAAGCCATGAGAATGTTTGGATTGGTAAACTATGCATGGCTTGATCTAATCTTTGGGTACATAGGCAGTATAACACAAAAGTTAGATATAGTTATAAAATAAGAGGAAAAGATACTTTGATATTGAGTCGTTGGTTTTTTTTTTGTCATGTCTTGTAAGTGATGCATGATAGTTGAACATGAACATTCTTGCATCATATGTCTATCTAAGACGTATTTCGGGAACGAGGCGTGACATAGAGCCCCCATCAAACAGTTCTTGAGGCAACCCATAACTGAGTTTCTACTTTAGATCATTATCTGGAAAAAGAGCTGCTCCTCCATGGCCTCGTTTTCCAGTTGAAAATGGAAAAGGGCCGCTTGAACCATGGAGATAGTCTTCAGCTCCAGAAATTTCAAAGGGGTTTTTGACCCAGCTCCGAGACTCCCAGTTTGAGGAAACAGAGAAAGCTATTGCTTAAGAAATGACATCAAAGTTTTTATTTTTAATAATACAAACAATTATATATTTAAAGAATACTTATACAAATTTTGACTACGGGCCGGCTCATCGAAAGTAATAGAAAAGGCCCATTAAATAGAGATTGAACACTTAAAAGTTCCAAAAAGTCCAATAGGGACTGTCTACGATGCATTTTTTTTTTAAATGAGAACAACTAGTGACAAACCACAGTTTACAATGCATGTTAAATACAAAAGAAACTGATTTTGTCCCGAAAGAAACTGAACAAAATCAGTCATTGAAGAGCCAAATTTTAGTTGTGTCAGGCTACAATCTTTTTCATGTGCAACATGTTTACGCACTTGATACATCTTAAATTATTGAAAACCCTAAAATTTGAGTTACCACACGGTAAAGCTAACCTTTAAACTTTTTTTAATATAATATAATACCACTTAGTACTACGGTATAGTGGTATTCCTCTTCACTTATAAGTGAGAGATATTAGGTTCGATTCTCGTCAAAGACGAATTTGAACCATATTATTGCTCATATGAGACTAAATTCACCCTCTCCCTTTTAGTGTAAATGATATACTATGTCCATATATATATATATATATATAAAATAGGTATGCATTTAATATGAAAAGAATGCATTAATACAATGATCATCACATTTCATAATTACTAAGAATTTAATAGTTGCTCACGGGACATCATATACAAAAAGTGGCCACACGCTGCATACATGAATGTAATACTTTTCCATACATAACTTGAAATAATTGTCGATCATTTACGCTTGTTCAGACGTGACAACGATCTTGACAAAGGCAAGACTCACGATTTATGATCAATAAGGATTGTTGAACGAACGAAGGGCTTGCTTTGGCATTTGCGGTAGAAATTAGAAAAATAATATCAAATTAGAGAGGATACAAATTTGCAAGACTAGCAAGAGAGGCTACCATAATTGAATAGCAGCACATAACAAACTTGACCTAATTTAAAAGGGGCACGTGCAGAATACCAACCTAGAAGTTGGAATTTTGAAGTAAGCTTGCTTAAGCTGCCGTAGGGGCAAGTATTGACTGATTAGCTAGGTCCAGCAAAGCAGCTGTCCCCGTTGGTACACTAAATTACAGGTGGGGGTAGTAGAAGACAGCTAGTGTTTTGTTGTGGTTGTTGTTTGCCTATTTATTTCTTCTACTACTTTTCACGCTTCTGACCTTTTTTTATTATTTTGTTGGAAATATCATTTACTACGTTTTTATTAGATTTGATTTTCGTTAAAGATGAAGTTGAATCACATTATTATATTATTATGGTAAGCTTATTATAAGGTTTAGCCTACTCCCTCATTTTTTAGTGTAGATACTATTGTTTGTTAAAAAAAAAATCTCAGTATACAATTTTTTTTTTAATTTTTTTTCTAACTATAAAAATAACTGATTAATTATTTATCAGAAAATACTTGAACATATAGTTATTTTAGATTTTTTTTTGTAGTAGCCGTTCTTATTTGTCGGTTTCTGTTTAACGTATTCATAGAACGCTTTAGATATGTTTTTTTGACATATTAAACTGTAATTTACCAAAAAAAAAGGAGTACGGTCAGACCTGAGTTTACTCAATAATTTGCAGTAAATTTTTCTATTCAATTATAATAAATTCTATTTTTGAGGAAAAAAAATTCAATTATTTCAGATATTTCTTTTAATAATTTACTTGAATTTTAAATAAACTCTAACCATTGAGTAACACTTTGTTTTTCCTTCTTCTATGATGTAGGTATCTCTTCTTCGATGTGATTCATAGTTTAACATGTACAAACTAATTTTAAATATTTGTTTGGAAATTAGTTTTTTTTTCCTTCTATTTTTTAGAACGAGAAAATTGTTTGGAATGCATTATTTAAAATTGCAATTTGTATGACCAAAAAAAAAAAAAAATGAATTGCAATTTGCAGCATCGGATGTCAATTTTCTTTAGACCAACTCCAATGGGGGGCTAAAAGCCAAATTACCCCCCCCCCCCCAACACTCTCCAACCCATGCTAAAATTTTGGGCTAAATGCTAAATGTTATTTCTGGGCCAAATACCCCCCCAGGTTCCCCCCAACCCCCCCGCGCGACTGGATTCGCTGGCCTTTGGGCCAGTCTCGGCCCGTTCACGCTCCAACGCGCCCCATGCGGAGTGCCTGCATTTCGTTCCCGACAGGGGTGGGCCCCGCTGTCAGAGGTTTGTCGGCCACCCACTGAATTCCAACGACTACATTTTGAATCGGATGGCTAGTTTTCAAGGATCGTTGGTTGATCCAACGGTCCAGATTCAAATTTGATTTTTTTTAAATATGTTATTTTAAAATACATTGAATCCAACGGTTGAGATCGAATATAATCAAATCTAACGGTAAAAAAAAAAGATCTAACGACCCAAATTTAAATCCAACGGCTAAAATAATTTAAAAAAAATTATTTAACTCAAAATTCACCCAAAAACTCTATAAATACCAATGATTTGTTCAAACATCCACACAAAACTCAATTTTCTCTTACAATTCTTCCAATTTATCTTTCTACCATTTCTTTCCATTTCCAAATTGTTCAACATGGCAAGAAAGCATATTAGAGGTCGTAATTGGACCTGTGAGGAAGATATTTCTCTCTGCTTGGCATGAGTTTCTGTTAGCGAAGATGGTGCAGTTGGCACAAATCAAAATAAGAAAGTTTTGTGGGATAAAATCATTGCAAAGTTTCAAGAAAACTGCAATGGCGGCGGGGCGGGATGGTGGTGGTGTTTATGATCGGTGGAAGACTATCAACAAAGCATGCATTTTATGGAAGGGAAGCTTGGAGAGAGCCGTGGTTGGCATGGCTAGTGGAATGAGCGCCACATAAATTGTGAGTTTTGTTCTTGATATTTTATTTGTCATGTACATAATATTATGTTGCAACTAATTATTTTTATGTATTTTTTGCATAGGGTGACAAAGCAATGGAAATTTACAAGACAAGAGTAACACCAACAAATCAAGTTTTTAAGTTGCAAAATGCTTAGGACGTCCTCAAAGATTGTCTGAGGTGGGGAACCGATGCGGATCAACAATGGGGAAGATTATTTCAACGTGAAGCTGCACAGACAAATGCCAGAGATGAAGGTGTCGATGAAATGACCCCATCTCCTTTTGCAAGGCCCCCGGGGAAAGATAAGCAAAATGAAGCAAAGAGAAAAGGGAAGTCCCAAGATCAGATGAGTGGACACTTTGATACCGGAATTGCAAAATTGAATGAAACTCATAGCACTCACCAAGAAGAAACGGCCTGAATGCGTAAAAATTGGTAAAAGTTGAAGGCTTGCTTTGTGGGAAATTTAGTGATTTTTCAACATTTATCGGAATTTAAATTTTTTTAGATTAAAATGTTCATAAAATTAATTTACGATAGTCTACATATTTTTTTTTTAAATATTTAATTTAAGAAAAAAATAGCCTAAGTTCATTCTTTAATAATCCCGGGCTAAAATTTTAGGCCAGAACGGTTGGAGTAGAAAAGCTATTTCTGGGCTAAAAGCTAAATTTTCCGGACTAAAATATTTGGCTTTTAGCCCAACCATTGGAGATGGTGTTAGAGTGGGTATTAGTGTTGTTGTTTGTTATTAAATAAGTAGTAATTAATATGACAATAAGGATGCGTTTGTTGCACCGGACTGTCTCGGACTGGATTAGCTGTAGGGACTAAGTTGGACTGGCTTAGACTAGACTAAGCTAGACTAACTTAATGAAGCGTTTGGTGTAATATCGGACTAAATAACTAAAATAATAAAAATAATAATTAAATCTTATCTTTTACATTTTTTTCTTTTTCTTTTTTGGCCCTTTTCTAGAAATCTGCCCCTCCCGAAAGTTCTCCTGCCCCTCTAACTCCCTCTCACTCTCACTCTACTTTCCCCTTCATCGTCAAACTCCATTCATTTTAACTATTATCAGAAAAAGCCATCTTTTGGATGTTGAAATTGCAGACCATCAAACTCCATCCTTTTCACTATTATCATCAAACTCCACATTTTTCACAACTCAAGCATTTTTGAAGAATATAATAAGGGTTTTGTAATTGATTTTTGTTTTCTGGGTTTTGGCAGATTCGTATCTGGGTTTTGGTGGGCGTCATGGAATTTGGCGACGGTGTCGTGGCGGATGAAGGCGCGATCGAGCGGAGGTCGAGCAAGCCGACGATCTGAGCAGAGGAGAATTGTTGCCTCTCGACTGCGAGATCTATGATAAACACGAGATGCGTGCGGGGAGGCGCAGGGAGTGACAGATCTGCTTGGTTTTGGGTTTGAGTTCAGGACAAGGAGAGAGGAAAGAGAGAATGAAACAGAGAGCAGGGAGAAGTCTTAGCTAGTCCCATGGTTTTCGGGGACTCTCGCTAAGAACCTTTAGTGTAGGCGAGTCCAGGCTAGTCTCGTTAACACTGATAACAAACACCAGACTGGACTAATAGTTAGTCCAGTCTAGTCTAGTGATAGTTAGTGAGGGCAAACAAACGTCCCCTAAAGGTTTTAAAAGAGAAAAGGGTGTTTCACGCGAGTTGAGATCTTCTGCACCTATTTTTGCCTGTGGCCCCTCTGTGTCTTTACTTGTTGAATCAAACATAATTAATGTTAACTTGACAATAATTAAAATAATAAAAAATAAACCAAATCCTCAGCTAATTAAGGAAGGCACAGAGGGGCTATAGGTAAAAATGGGTGCAGAAAATCTCAACTCGTTCCACGCGGATGAAAGGTGTGGATGTTGGTGAGCCACCCTCTCTGCCAGCTGGCTGTCGGGGAGAGGTCCCCAGATCCCCACTCGATCTGCACGTGACTACCACCTCCCTCTCTCCCTCCCTCCCTCTCTCTCCAAAACCCCATCGCTGTCCCCTCTCTCCTCTCTCCCCTCTCCCCTCTCGTTCATTTCTTCCTCGTTTGCATCACGTGCCCGCTCGCGCGCGCGCGCGCACACTCTCTCTCTCTCTCTCTCTCTCTCTCTCTCTATATATATATATATATATCGGAGAGAGGTTTCTCTTGAATCCACGTATACGTCGTCTACACAGATACGCAAATTTGGTTGTTTCGTCGGGAATCTGTGAGGATTTGACGTGGGGGGCGATATGAAATGAGGAGGAATTGAGATTCAAATGCTACTGCATCAAAGAGGGGATTGGGATTCAAATGCTCGGATCTGCTGGTGGTAAATTCTTGCTTTCTTTTCAATTTTGTTTTGTTGTAATTCGTCTTGGTTTCTTGATCCTGCATTGTTTCTGTGGAATGGTTGATTTCTGAGTTTTTGAGATGTCGAATTGTGCGTTGATGGATTAGTGGGAGCTAGATTTAGATTTTGTGTAGAAAATGTGGGGCCCGAGTGTAACCGAATTGGCGATTTGGAGTGACTGAGGAGGAGCATTGTGTAATCAGGTCTTTTTGAAGTAATTTGAATATGAAGTATGCGTTGGTCCGGTTCGGGTGAGAAAATCCAACTGCTTGCGTGCTGAGGCCAGACGAAAACTGGTTTTCTTTGTGGTGATGACACGGGTTCTCTTCAAATGGTGTTTTTGGAGAGGTACTTTTTGCCCCCAAATATGTACTTGTTCGGTGGCAATGGGCGCAACCTGAGGGATAGGAGACGAGAAAAATAGCATTGCCGTGCTATAGATGTCAAAAATTGAGGGTTTACCTTTTGTTATTGATGCATCATCGAGGTTTCAATTTCATTAAGTGTTGTTGGTGTGACTTGGTAAAGTATTTAGTTGCTAATTGCTTTCAGTTTCATTTGAGGTATAACCCTAGAAGTTATATTTGGACGCCCAGCAGATGGTTGGCTATATAGGTTGGTTGTTTTTTTTTAATGGAAATATAGGTTGGTTGTTTTCGCTCATGTATTCCTTGCGGTTGGTGTGGCTTGGGAATTTGTTTAGGTTTGCTGATTGCTTCCAATATTTCTCATGCTCTTCCACTTCCATTAAATTTTAGGTGATATAATAGTTAGTTGAATACGAAGTTGATTGATCTAGATGCTGAGTTGGACAAAAACAGGACAGTAATTGTAGCAGAAGATGGAGGCTTTTCAGGATGCTTTTGAAGTGTCATGGCAATTTTTAGTTGTGTTATACTAGTTTAGTTGTGTTGATATGGAGTAATGGTATTATTTGCCACTAAAATTTATGAAAGCACTTAAAGAAAATTATAAGTGTATGTTAGTGTATTCTGAAATTTTAACTAGCTTATGTAGTATCATGACTATGGAATTTTAGTGATTATAATATAATATGAGTTCACTAAATGGCACAAGCTAAACTTTATTGGTTAATTATACAATATAGATGGAGTTTCTCAAATGGCTGGTTGTCATATTGAATATTTTGAATGTCTAAAAATTTCATGGATCCATCTAGCTTAGCTTTCTACTACCTTCTCATGTTATCCCACTCCATTAGCTCTCCCCACTTTCAACACTTCTCTGATGTAAACAACTACCTTCATTTCTGATTATGACCGATCTTTTGCTATTTTTTCTTTTCGAGTTGATTTGTATAAGGAGTGTGGGCAGCAAGTACATGTAAAGTATAGCACATATTATGGACAGAGCAATGCCATTTTAGTACCCATGTATTATCTGAATTTTATTTTAGCCATGTATAGGAAGTTAAATTACATATCTGCTAAATTTGTACAAACTTTAGTACATTACACTTACTATAAACCGTTTGAAAATTTACATAATTTTGACATTTTAGTATATACCATATTCATGGAAATTTTTTTACCTTAAATCATTTGCAATTTTACGTAATTTTGACAAACTCTTGCTTGAACAAGATTTAATTTTTCTCTTCTTGTATATTCTGCTAGACTTTTGGTGGTTTCTTCAGAAGGCCGTCATGCCTTTCTATAGTGATCTCTAATATTTTACTTTTAAATTGTCCTTTCTGATGTCAAACATTGACCTTTCATGTATTTTGCAGGTCTTATGACCTCCAGCTTGAAGAAGTCATTGCAATTAAATTTTGGAATTCGTTCTTTTGTAAGGAATGCTGTTAGGTTAAAGATATCTTTTATGGGGTAAGAAGTGGGGGCGAAATGGTTTTGAATTTCAGATTCTTAAAGACATGGAGGAGACACGAGATGATACAGGGCCAGCAGAGCAAAGGCCTCCAAATGCTTCATGGTGGCCTTCAGATTTTGTGGACAAATTTGGATCTGTTTCTTTGGGATCCCAAGAGGAATCATTGAGTAGTACTGAATCACCTAGAAGTTCGGATCAAGATGTGTTGTCATCCCAGAAGGCATCACAAGTTGTATGGCAAACTGGAATGCTTTTAGAACCGATTCCCAATGGTTTCTATTCTGTCATTCCGGTGAGATTAATTGTTAGTGATACTTAATTGTTATTTTCTTTTTGTTGAGTCGTTAATTAATTGCTGTTCTTATTCTTGCTTCCTGTCACGTCTTGTGTAGTCAATGTTGGAACCTGGGTATTTGAGAGATGGATGTGGTTTTACAAAGAAAATGCCTCCTATTTGTTTTTTTCTCATATTGTTGTTGTAAATATTCAGGCCATCAGATATTTCTTTTTGGGTTTAAGGGAAGATTTTCTTTGACAGATAATAAAGATTTGGAAGTTTTAGGTGCAGTGGTACTTGTGTTATCTGTTTGCGTGCGTGCTTTTAAACAATTTCCAAGAAACATTCTGATTAATTTTTCCCTTACTTTCAAAATGTGAAGAAACCTTAAATACACCACTCGCTTGTTCAAAGAGTATATGCACAAATGCAGATAAGTGCAACATTATCAATATATTGCTGATTTAGTGGTGTACTATCCACTTGTAACTATCATTGTCTTTGGTTATTTTGATTCATTTTCACTTGTTTACTGGTAGTTGACACTTGATCATGTCAATTGATTAAATATGACAATATACAGGAGAAAAGGCTCAAGGAGATCTTTGATGATATTCCTACTCTTGATGAGCTTCATGCTCTTGAGGCAGAGGGTTTGAGAGCCGATGTCATTCTTGTAGATACTGCAAAAGACAAAAAGCTGTCCATGCTGAACCAACTTATTGTGGCTCTGGTGAAAGGATTGAACTCAAATCCAGCTGCAATGATAAAAAAGATTGCTGGATTGGTGAGTAATTTATTTGTTTGTATGGATCTATGTTAAAGTTACCTTGAGTACACACTCTCTCCATTGATCTTATTTTTTCTGTTTGATTCATTCCTTTATGCCTTACCTCTAATGTTTTCAACTGTCAAAGACTGCCACTTACATGTTGTACTAATACCATTCATGTCTTTATGATCATAACCTAGATATGAATGATGAATCACAATGCCATGTAGATATGCTACTTGGTTCTGGACTGATGCTACGTTCTCTTTTCCTATTCATATAACTTCATCAGTTACATATACAAATAAACATACATGAGAGCTGAATCATGGAATATGTGTTATCTAAAACCTGATGTTAGATTAACTATTCTGCTCTACTTATATATATCATAGGGTGAATTGCCAATTTAGTCCCTGAATTATCACCTGAGTGAAAATTAGGTCCCTAACTATTTTTTTTTTCAGAAAAATCAGTCCTTGAATTATAAAAATCTGCCAATTACATCCCTAATATTAAATTTGAAGCTACTATATTCAATTTTCCGTCAATTTAAGTCACGTTACTTCCATGTGATACACAATGGAGGGTAGATTGGTAATTTTGCATAAAGAAATAGTGAATGGAGTTAACTTTGGAGGGCCAATTAGATGTTAGATTCACAACCTATATGAAATGTTAAGGGCTTATAGGCGAGAAAAGGATGGTATTACACTCTAAAGTGTGTCAAGTGACTTAAGTTGTCGAAAAATTGGATAAAATAGCTTTGAATATAATAGTAGGGATGAAATTAGCAATTTTTAATGAATTTAGGGACTTATTTGACCAAAAAAATAATTCAGGGACCTAATTTTCACTAAGGTGATAGTTCAGGGACTAAATCAACACTTCACCCCATAAGCACTTGTTGTGATTTCTTTGATTAATAATTTAGGACATGTTTACATCATTAGGAAGATGATTTAACTTTGTCTGCGATGCCTACACAGGTTTCTGATTTTTATAAGAGGCCAAACGCAGAAAGTCCAGCAAAAGCTGCACTTGAAGAAACCTCCCACATGTTTGAGAATCGAGGAGTTCAACTTTTGGGGCAAATAAAACATGGTTCATGCCGTCCTAGAGCAATCTTATTCAAAGTTCTGGCGGACACCGTAGGTCTTGAAAGTAGGCTAATGGTGGTAAGCTTTTCATTTATTTGATGGTGTTTAACTGTTGTAGTTTGATTTTTTTATTTTGTTTTTCATGGATTTTATACAGTTTCCAGCGAAATGATAAAGAAATTGTCAAATATATGCCATAAGTTTTTACGGTTCTCAATCATGACTAGCACTGAAATGTGAAATGCTGTCTTTCCCTCCTTGTGTTTCTTTTTTGTATCAGGGATTGCCTATTGATGGAGCCGTTGAGTCTGTAGATTCATATAAGCATATGTCAGTGGTAGTTGTATTGAACTCTGTTGAATTATTGGTTGACCTGATGCGGTTTCCTGGTAAGCTGTTACCCAGATCAACCAAGGCAATTTTTTTGACCCATATTTCTGCAGCTGGTGAGAGTGATAGTGCAGAGAATGACTCGTGTGATTCACCACTAGAACCGAACAGTCCTCTATATGGATTCTCAGAGAGAGTGGATCCTGACAGGTTAGCTGATGTGGTTTGTAAATCCTAAATTGGTACAAAATTAGAAATTTAGAACCTGTGATGCTTGATGTTGTTGCAAGCATGCGCTACAAAGAAAACTGAGGTGTTTCATATTTTTTCTGTTGCAGTGCTGAAAAAGATGATAGCCCTCAGTTCCGAGGTAGATTTGATGTGCCCTCGAATGCACAAGGTCCCTCATTACGAAATATGATGTTGCGACCAATTACTTCCATGGAAAGAAAACTGAGGTGATTTATGTTTCCTGTCTTGACAACTGACAAGTCAAACTCTAATTCTCAAATGGCTTTTTCCTACGACCATCCCATTCCGTGTGTGTATTTTTTTCTTCTCGTTAAGTTTGTCCTATTGTTTGCCATTTGCTTGATTTTGAATGCATGGGACTGTGGGTTGTTCGTTATTAAATTTGCTTGATTTTGAACCTCTAACGCATGGGACTGGGTTGTTTGTTATTGAATTAATTTATTAATCCCTCCTCAGTTTATCACATAGTGAACCCAACATTGCAACTACATTTTGGCGGCGTAGTCGGAGGACGGCCATTGCTGAACAGCGGACTGCTAGTTCAAGGTTTTTCTTAATCCTAATGTGTTTTTTCAAAGATGTCTTTCAAGTTTAATTTCGTAAGTTTTAAAGATTCAAAACTCCTGTAGTTCATGATGATAGATCATGTTTTGGTGCGGATCTAGGACCTTAGTACCCCCATTTTTATATTTATAATTGCATTGTGTCATGATTTGACTAGTAGGAACTTGACTCTACTGAGTTGTCTTGTGTAAGGGACGAGAGAAAAATGAAATCATACAAGCTACCTTCGACAATAAACTCAACCTGGTTTCCAGTAATTCATGTGTTGAATTTACATATTGATAAGTAAAGTGAAGTGACAAACTTTTATTCCAGATGCCAAAACTTGATTTTCTTTTTTCAGAAGATAGCACTGTGATCTATCTCTCTCTCTCAAAAAGTTGTCTTGTCTTTAGCATAATATGGTCTGCTTCACTTGTGGTTTTAGCTGTATTTCAATGCATCTTTTAGTGTGTCCTCTTGTTTACAGATGGCTTATTGTAAGCCCTTGGGATACTGTTCATAAGATGCGTCTTAATGATTTTCAAGTTAGAGAGCCCTGGAGCTAGAGATAGAATTTTCATATTACTTATGTCAGATGGGTTGCGCGTATCTGTGTTGTTTATGTGCAGCACTTTTCTGGGTGCATTTCTCTGGATAGATGACAATAATACTACCATCATGTATACCAATTTTTCTATGCTATCTTGAACCAAACCATGATATTTCAAGACAAAAAGAATAGAAAAAAAGTCGACCGTGATTTTCCCTATCATTTGAATAATTTTGATATTTAATTTTTTTCTGGGTGGGATTGTTGATCTATATTTTCAAACTGTTATTATCTCTTGTTCAAGACTATTAGGTAAGGGACCTTTGAGTAACAGCAGATTTGGTATCTTATTATAGTTATAGAAAAGCGGTGACCCTAAAATATAGGTCACTGAATTTGGCAGAGTTTTTTTGGGCGTTGTAAGTAGTAGTGACGGGTTTGATGAGAGAAAATCTTGTGGTTGCTTCAAGTCAGTGCTTCACTAAGGGTTACTGGAACTGTTTGTCCAGTATAAATAGAAAGTTCAGTTGGCGATTGTACTAGTTGTCCAACTTTATTAGTGACCTAGGTAACCGAGGCTATAAAAATATACTAACCCTGTCTCACGAAATAATAGTCAGACAATACATGTATATATGGTGCCATCTTTTCGCTTAATCTCCCAATAATGCCAATAAGGTGCAGACTTCTTGATGGACTACATGGTCTCTATCAATTGTGATAGTTTATATTGTTCCAGTTATGTTTAGGATGGATAATATTCTTGTGAATCAAGATTTAGCTTTTTGGTGCCATTGCTGTATAAATAGCATGCTCATAGAAATGCTTGCATTTTTAACATCAATTTTCAGGTCAGATACTTCTTTTTTGTTCTTTAGACAGTCTCCAAGATTTTCCATGATATTGTGTATTTTTCTAGCCCATGTCTAAAGTTGCTTTTGTAGGATGACCTTTTACTCTTTAAGCAATGTCATTGCATATAGTTGCCGTTGTAGTTATTCCTTTTTGTCTTTCTGGTTTTTCAGTCCAGAGCATCCTTCATTCCGAGCACGTGGGCGGTCCATGCTCAGTGGTGATAGGAAATCTTTTCGAGATTATGCTGATGACATGCCTACCTCAAGGTTTTATATCTATTAATTCTATTGTACCCCTTTGTATAGAAACTTTGATGAATGCTTTAGTGAATAATCAACAAGTTTCTTCTGCGCTGAGGCAGTGGATATTAATTGCGGTCTTATTACTTAACCAACGAACATTATTGATTGCCTTATAATTTTCATGTTTACAAGATTGGGTGGGGAATAGTTGGAACTGAATTGTATCCTGCGAATGACAACGTGTTGGGTGCAATTTATAGGGTCAAATTAGGCATATGACTTTCGAACATATATTTCTTACAAACATTACATAATCAGTAATCTTAAAGCAAGCTTGGGCCCAAAAGCTATCCCTTGTTTATTCAGATAGGCCAGAAAAAGACAGTATTGGAATTGATCCCTCCTTGATATGAGGGTTTCAGTTCAAGATAAAATGTAAAAACCCATTGAAATGACTTCAGGTATATAAAATTAATGCTTGTATTCCCATATTTCTACATCTTTTTTGTTAAATTGTTCATTATATTCCTCTCATTGTCTCCTGTGCTCAACTAGTTGCATCCCTAACAGGTTGATGTTACATTATCTGCTGAGTTTTGTATTGGATAATTTTGTGTCATTAATCTTTGCTTTAGCTTGTATGCGATGTTTCTTTCACAGCTCAATCTACACATCTTAAAGAAATAATATATATGTGTGTGTGTGTGTGTGGTCTTAAACTTGTGTTCAATTCTTGATTGTAGCTACAGGTCAGATGGTGCATCAACATCAGAAGCTCGCAGATTAAGAAGAAGAAGCATGAGTATTACTCCAGAGATTGGTGATGATATCGTGAGGTTGATGTTTATTTCATTATTTTCAAAAGGTCTTTGCTTCCTATAGTTTGTCGATTTCACTGAACTTACTCCATTGTGCGTAAGCTGATCTTTTTCTCCTGGTAAATATATTTTGGCATTTTTCATTTCAGTTTATTGGTTACCTTTAAAAAATTATTGGTTATTATTATACCTTTTTCTTTGTTATATCGTCTTTATGCTGTTAGGATGTGTTTTTCATCTTGTATTTGATTGTGATTCTTAAATATTTGTTGAAAGTATCTGAAAGTTATATCAGACAGGTCCCATGATTCAATCAAGTGGTAATAGGTCAATAAAACAATATTTTTTTTAGAGCTCTGCTTTTTTATTTGAATGGTAGAATGGGTATTGATCCCTGGTGCTCTGAGGTGCTTTGCTAACGTGAGGAGCCATGGGAAATCACCATCAGGCAAATGATGTCGTGTAGATTATCGACAATTGCACTGTTGCACCTTACACCGAAGGCCAAGTTAACATGTAATTTTTGAGTCCCAGCATCACAGAAGTGATGGCCACATTTTAGAGTACCCGGAGCTGATACAGTAGCAATCAATTGCAGCATCACTGCAATCATATCACTTTTTGTTCACCTCTTTTATCATGAAAACTAGTTTTGTTCTTCGACATGTACCGAGTGTTATCTCTCTTAACTGGTCTAGTAATTTTGTACTAAGTGGTGCTTGTTTTGCTTTGGTTGGCAAGGTTTAGCATAACGTTGCTTGTAGTATACATAATTTCTTTCTTTCTTCAAAATTCTCATTTCCTATCAATAGAAAACATTTACCGTGTAATGTAAAAAATTTTGCTTGAATGTTCAAATAAAACTAGTATACTTAGTTCTGCTTAACCAACATGGAGTAGTCAGTGGCCAGTTTTTGTTCTTAAGCCAAGTTTCTTGTAAATATTATCTCTGGCCAGGTATGAAAATTTGTTGATGTGAATATTTGGCGTCTAGTGTATTGTTCATGTGGACGCACTCAGCTCTAACTAGAGAATAATGCCTGAATGAGATGGACCATAAAGAGAATGTTATTTTATCTGATTTTTGGATATGTTTGTACAATTAATAACTATGAATCTAATGAACTATGTAGGGCTGTACGAGCGATGAATGAAACATTGAAGCAGAATCGACTTTTGAGAGAGCAGGGTGAGGATGACAGATCTGGTCTTCAGAAAAATGTACGTTTCTTCATTGCAGTAACTGAAGCACATCTACATGAAATAAAAATTTGTCAATGCTCTGAGTATGCTATTATGATAAGCCCATGATGAAACTATGTTTTTTTATTTGGAAATTAATGGTTATGCTTGTGTTCTTAAGGGAGGATAGTCAACTTGGTAACTGCACTGTTTGTTTGTTTTAGATTTTGTGTGTTTTCCTAGTTTTATTATTTTGGGGCTTTGAGTTTGATCACCTGGCTGGTGGATGCATATATGCTTGTTATTTTGGTGTGGCATCTTTACTAGTAGTTTAAACTCTGGATATACAGTAATTCTTAAGCCTGCAATTTGGAATTGTATAAATCTCAATCTTTATGTATGTTTGACACACCCCGACCCAAATATCGGGACGTGCTGGCCGTCACATGAGTGTGACATAGCCATGTGCGCAGTGCGGAACAAAAATAAAGATGATAAGTACTAAAATAACATAACTAGTGATAAAAGGTCATTGTAAAGTGTGAAAGACAAAAGCATAATTTACAAGATTCGAGCATTCTAGGTGCAGTCCATAAAGACTTAACAGGATAACCAGAAAATTTACATGGATAGTGCACTGTCAGATTTGCCTTGAAACCTCGCTTGCCACCAATGCTATCTAATTACCTGGAGGGGCGCAAAACAAAAGCGTGAGTGGGCAAAACAAAGCTTTTCCGAAATCACTTTGATATAAAAGTTATAACCCCTCTCTGTAAAAACATATATACCTCCCAAAAAAATATATACGTATTCATATTGAAAACCAACATTCAAATATTGCCATGTCCGAATAAACCATATCTAATATCAAAACATGCAACAAATATCATCAAAGTCAATCAGGTGATATCTCAATGCATAACATGTCGGCAATGCATATAAATAAGTCGGAGTCACCTATAGTGACCTGTACGACTGAATCTATGGCTCCTCAACTAAATCCTCAATCCAAACTCTCAATCAATAACCTGCACCCATGTCGGAACCACCTGTAGTGGTCTGTACGACAAGCTGGGTATATAAGAACGCTCTGTGCTACGGTCACGTGAAGGCTGGCAATGAATCGCGGGTCACCTACAAGTCGGAACCACCTATAGTGGTCTGTACGACAGGCTGGCACCTGCCTTGGATCCAAGGTGAGCGTACGGTGCGGGAGGTGAACGATCACGTGAAAGCTAAGCCCTACTCTGGCGGAGCACAAACCCCGATGTGCAGGTAAATGAGCCATATTCTAATCTCATCAATATCACCATAATCCTCATAACAACATACATACTTATCTGACTTACCTGGCGTCCGCAGTGCCTCAACATATAATCACATAAACATAGCACTAAATATATATATGGCATTCGACATGGCATTCAATTTCATAAAATCATTTAAAACGTATTTCTGGGAATCAGTCAAGTATATATATATATACTAAAAACAAAAGCCCACTCACTGATAAGTAGACGGATCGTAGCCCCCGAGCCTCGCGTGGTTGCGCTCGTCCTCAGGATAAATCTTACCTATATGCGAAATAACTATACAACCGTTAATTACGCACATAACCAAACTTAGATAATAACTTCTCATACATTGCTCAATTGGGGTGTTTGAATATACCGACATGCTCTACTCAGTCCCACGAACACCCCCATATTTTTAGAATAATTTTCTGAAGTCCCACGCGCCCTCACGAGCCGGCCAAGGCACGGCAACACGCGCCGCCCATGCGCGGCCACGTGCCGTGCATGTTGACGGAAACCCTAACGCCGTTAGGGAATATTCCGTTAAATCCCTAGAATATTCCGTTAAGGTTAATTGACGCCGTTTACTTCTGTTAAGAATATTCCGTCAACTTTGACGGAATATTCCCTTGTCCCCTACCTCCAGCCACCAGAATCCGGCGTCGGCAACCGCTGCGTTGCCGGATTCTGGAAAAATCTTCTACTCCTAATTTCTCACTCAATTTTCAACCAAATTTCACGAAATTAACACTAAAATGAAGCTTAGGACAAGGAGGAGAGTTCTATACCTCTTTAAATCTCAAAACACGACGGAATCTCGCCGAAGAAAAATCACGAAATCTGGCCAACTTCAGAACTCATGATCCCGACGTCCAAAAACCTCCAATTTTGTCCTCTGAGCTTCACAAGAACATTCTAAAGCACCTTGTGATCTTAGAATGTTCTAAAACTTCCTGGTTTACGAGCACATGAACAGTGCCTTCAACAGAGATTCACGGATTCAAGGGTTTTTGAAGGTTTCAAACCTAACTAAAGGTATGGTTGGGTTCACAAGGTCACAAGGATCATGAAGAAGGCATTTAGGACCTCGATCCGTGCCAAGATCATGAGATGCAGGGTTGTCCGTACAATATGCAGAGGAAAAGGAAGAAGAATCGAGGAGAGAGAAGGAAGAGAGAGAGGAAGAAAATATGGTGTGTGCATGTATGTGTGTGTACACAATATTAGGGCCACCTACAAAGCCCAATTTCCAAAACAATCCCGAAATACATACACACGTCACCACCGGTACAGGGGTAAAAATGTCATTTCACATCCCTGATACGAATATCTCGGGACGGGCTGTTACAATGTTTCTGTTTGTTTATATATACCTATTAAAATGAAGTCTTGTTTCCCAGTCGTCAGATGCACGAAATTTCGAACTGACTTTGTTCTTACATCTAACAAATTCTGTTGCAATGTCTTGCATTGTGGTCTCCTCTACCCATTTATAACCTCCTCGTCAACTATTCACATTGCTTCCACATCCAGTGCACAACTACTCCTGGATCTTCATTCCATAATGTAGTTAATAACCCCTTTTCTGATTAGTGCACTAGTCTTGCTGCCCGCCCTACTTTGAATCCACCTGTTCACTTATGAAGTAATGTAATGACTAATGGCATAATGTAAAGCCTAAAAGTAATAATAGTAACACATTCCTATTCAATCTTAAGAGGGAACATGATTTTTAATATACAACCGGTAACCTACTTTTCTTGACTACTCTCCTAGGTGAATGAGAGATGCATACGATAGGCAACACAAGTTAATTAAATTCAAGTTGTCATAGGAAATTTTAATGTTGACTAAAGTTTTCATTTTCATGGATCTTGTTTCACTTGTGTACCTTGCATTGGATAGATGTGGATGATTTCCAAGCATCAAACACTAACAACTTAAGTGCTCATATTTTTATTTATTTTTTATTTTTTATTTTAATTAGGGAACTGTTGTTGGCACTCCAAAAATGTCATTGTGCAATCCTCATTTGAGTACTTTTTTTTATAATTTTTTTTGCTAAATATAAAAGTTTGGAGTGCACAATGAGATATTTGGAGTGCTCCTTTTAATTTATCATTATACTCTCTAAGATTGTAAAATAACGTTTTTTTTTTTTTTTCAACAGTTTATTATGAAGCAATTAATGTCAGCTTCTGAGCTTTAATTTTTTTGTTACCTCGTGTTTCAAATTTTCCTTTAGATGATTGTGGTGAATTTTCTGATTGAAGATTGCTATACGTTTGCTTCCCCAGGACCAAATCAGTTCTCAAAAAGCAATGTCATTACCTTCATCTCCACATCAGTACAGAAGTCAAACGTCTGATAGAATTGGACCTTCAGAGTTCACGACATATGATGAATTGGTCCTAACATGGAACAGAATTCTAGAGTCCGCCACATTTGATAATAAGCCTCTATTGCCTTACCAGGAATGGAATATTGATTTCTCAGAATTGACTGTTGGAACTCGTGTTGGAATAGGTAAGAATCACTTGTTTAACATACAATACTTCACTATGATGTTGACTTGATAAGTGAGAACCCATCTGTTTCGTGAGGTAAAAGAAATGAGTTTGTTGTGAAAAGAAAGGAGTGTTTGTCATTAATGTTTTTTCTACTTTGTTTTTGTTTTGTTTTTTGTTTTTTCCTCTCTTTTTCAATTTTGAAGAATTCTTTATTTTATTACACAAATCATCGCATCGTTAGATAAATAAAGATATAATAGTGGGATGAAATACCCATCTTCCTCAATTTTTTCCTAAATGTAGAGAATTAGGAGAATAAGTTGGGAGAATAGAAGAACGGTCGGGAAAAATATAATTGGATTTGGTCCTTTAGTAGCAAAGTATGCTCCTTTAACCCTGGTAACTCCCTAAGAAAGCTTCTGAATTTCAGGCTGCTTTTTTACATGCCCGACATCTCCTTGCAATTTGTAAGGTTTTGTGAACAACCCGCACAAAAAAAATAATAATAGTGATGTTAATATACGATGAAGCTCAACTTTCCTTGGAAAAGCATCTAAATTTTCATCCGGAAAAATTAAAAATACAGTTTTAGTTGATTGAATTTTTTTTTTGGTTGCTTCTGCATTTAGGGTTCTTTGGAGAAGTCTTTCGAGGCATTTGGAATGGAACAGATGTCGCAATAAAGGTTTTCTTGGAGCAAGACCTAACTGCTGAAAACATGGAAGACTTCTGCAATGAGATATCCATTCTTAGGTATTTCTCAAAGATACCTTGATCATTGTACTGTTTTTTTATTTTGTGCTGCAGGTTTTTATTTTATTATCCATATAGTTTTCTAATGTGCTCTATGTTTTTCCCCCTTTTTGCACGTGGGTATCCAGTCGCCTTCGGCATCCTAATGGTACTTTCTGTTCTGATTATACCTTCCATTTTTCATTTGTCTATGGTTGTTTGTATACGGTGGAGATATAGTAGATAGTAGATAAATACTGATGTATATTTTCCTTATTTTATACTGCTCTGGAATTGAATGTGATGTTTTCTGCAGTTATTCTATTTCTGGGTGCATGCACAAAGCCTCCACGCTTATCAATGGTTACAGAATACATGGAGATGGGATCTTTGTATTATTTGATTCATTTGAGTGGCCAGAAGAAGAAGCTTAGCTGGCGAAGGAGACTAAAAATGTTGCGTGACATATGCAGGTCTGTTCTCGCTATCCATGATTTATGAAAAAAATTTCACAGCACACATTTATTCCCAAGAACATGTATGCTGTTCCATTATTTCAAGGTCCTAAAATCCATACATTACACTTTTGGAACATAAATTTGTTGGTACATGCTTTTCGTTATACTTATCTGAATCCTAAAGAGAACTGACATGTGTATACACTATCTATGGCTTTTGGTTCGTAAATTCAGACTTACTAGCTGCTAAAAGATAAACAACTGTAGCTCTGAAATCGACAGTTTCTTAGTCATGCCTCTCGACATGTCATCATTCTGATTAAAGCGGTTAGGTCCTATATGTTGACGAATGCTTGAAATATTTCTGTACTTTCTTTTGGTTTTTGTCTCTAAACGTTCAACACAGAAATACAAAACCAATTTGAGCTTACATCATCTCAGTTTGCATGACTTCTTAGCAGTTGTGTAGGATAGAAGATTCCGTATGCTAGGTACCATTCAATGTTTTGATAGGATGAACTCGGGAATTCAGCATTTCATGAGATTTCCGGATGATGTAGCTAAATCTGCATATAGGATCTTATCATTGTTCAAATCCCGCGGGGCTGCTTGTACATTCGAGTTAAAGAAATTGATAAATTTGCTCAGTTTTATATTATAGTATAGATAAGTAGTGACTGGAATCTTCTGTTTGCAACTAAAGGGGGTTGATGTGCATGCACCGGATGAAGATAGTTCATCGTGATCTAAAAAGTGCAAATTGTCTCGTGAATAAGCACTGGACTGTCAAGATCTGCGACTTTGGACTCTCGAGAATAATGTCCGAGACAAACATGAAGGACTCGTCGTCTGCAGGAACTCCGGAATGGATGGCACCTGAGCTTATACGAAATGAACCCTTCACCGAAAAATGTGATATTTTCAGCCTTGGGGTGTTAATGTGGGAGCTCTGCACTCTAAATAGACCGTGGGAAGGCGTTCCACCAGAGAGGGTCAGTAAGATATATATGACTTAATTATTTTCGCTCTTGTTCTGACCTATAGCTAGTACGATCCAACCACCTGGTATTTTGAGAAAGCTATAAGTTTTTTGAGTTAAAAATTTAGCTTTCTTCTATTCAGGTAGTTTACGCTGTCGCGAATGAAGGTTCCCGGTTGGAGATCCCGGAAGGTCCGCTAGGCAGGCTTATTTCAGGTGATCTATTGCTTAACCATAACAAAAATGTCGAGCTTTATACATTTTCCGTGAATAATCAAGGCTTCCGAGCTGACAGTTTTGCAACGTTTGTACAGATTGTTGGATGGAACCGCAGGATCGACCGAGCTGCGAGGAGATACTCTCCCGCTTGTTGGACTGCGAGTACTCACTCTGCTGATACAATGTTTTGTGTGTAGAAAACATGGTAGAGGTGTTGCTTTGTATTCTCGGCTTAAGGTGTATCCTCATCCTCTTCCTCTGGTCAATTTCTCATCTTTTGTAGACTCATAAATTTGATTTCCCTTTTTTCTTTTTGGCTTTAAATTTTGCATCCTCCGATGTTCCGCTGCAACTCAGCTTTTTGTGCAATCAAAAAAAAAGAAAAAAAAGAAGCAAGCTTGTTTACGAGCTTTGGTTGGACCTTGGATTTACGAAAATGCTTTCGACAACTATTTACAGGAACTCTTTTATCTTTAAAGGAAGATATTTCTATTATTTTTTTAAATGGAGATTAGTTGTGGGGCTACATCACATCAGCTTCAACGATTTGATTTGTTCATTTTTCAAGTTGGACTTCATAGATCATCCTTGTCTACAAAAAACAATGAAATTTAAATTAAAAGGGAAAAATGATTTCGGATTAAATTGAATTTTTGCAAGAATTAAGGGACGGACCACTGACCTTCTTACAGACCAATTAGAGAATGACAAGTGTTATTTATGTTAGTAAAGAGTTTGGCCTTGCAAAACGATGACAAGATATTATTTGATGGAAAATTGAAAACGTTAAAAGTGAGGCATGAACAGGATGTTGGGAACTCGTACGTTCATTAGTTTGATTTGTTCAATCAAGGATTGGGCGCCGGTTGAGTGCATCTTCGAATCGACAACACGAATCCACTCTCATCTCCGTACTCATTTCGTTTTCGGGTGCCGGATAGTAGTCCTCCCTCAGCTGCACATCCCTCAGGCTCGGGTTTCTCACAAGGAACATCATGAAATGCTCATGAGCTGTGCCGTGGATGAAAAGCTTCCGCAATGTCACGCATTCCGACAGCAGCCCCGGAGCCGGAAGCCAGAGACTCCTTTGGTTTACGTCGCTGTCTTGCGGGGGCCAGTAATCGAGTTCCGTTAGGCACAAGCTTTCAATCCCAGTCAGGAAGAACCTCTCCCAGAGGCTAAGGTCCATCTGTCCTGGCGGGGCTGTCAGTGCATAACCCACCGTGTCACCACAATCCAACTTCATCTTGGACAGGCAAGGATAGCCTGCGAGGCAGCTCAACCCGAAATCTCTCTGCGCGGGTCTGTGCCTTCCCCTGCAATCCCCTTCAACCCGAATCTGAATCTCCTCAAGATTGGGGCAATCATCGAGACCCACCGACGGCAACGGAGTCAACAGCTCACCGACCCCAAGCCAAAGCGAAAGATAATGCAGCCTCTCCCAGCTCTCACCGCACCAAAACCCATTTCCGTTTCCATTGCCATTGCTTGGTGGCATATAGGAACACTCCCCATCCATCCCCAACTTGCATTTCTTACTTCTGTTTTCGTACTCAGCTGCCCAATTCAAGTCCATGTAATCGCCACCATCATCACCATTGCGATTCACCACAATGCCGTCACCAACATAATCATCGACATTTACTTGATCCAGATCAAATCCATGAGCATCCTCCGGTTCCCACACGCAATCAATGTGCAGGCGCTGAATCCGATCACGAATGGGCTCCAGAGCCCGCAACGAAGCCGCGGCATCCAAATTCTTGCAACAAGAGATACTGACATCAACCAAAGTCTTCCTCAACAAACAGGCCATCGTCCTCAACCCTTTAACCGTTATTCTCTTACATCCATGGACCTCAAACTTGGCCAATTTACAACACCCTCTCGCAATCTCAATCAACCCCATGTCCGTCAAATCGGCAGAGTTCTTAATCGACAGCGACTCCAGCGCGGGACATAGGGCAATGCCATCGAGCTCGGACCCAATCGCCGAGCAAATCCCATGGAACTGGCCCAGCTTGAGCGCCCTCAGCCTGGGGCATTTGGACCCGAGCACCTCCAGCGCCAGCCCACTGTCTCTCACGTTCTTACAAACATCCAGCACCAACTCTTCCAGCAGCGGAAGCCCCGAGAAGAAGTCGATTAGCGCCGCGCGCCCGACCCGTGCGTCTTCGGCGGTGAAACCGTTGTCATCTGGCTCGCCGTGGGCGTTGGCCAGCGACGTCGTATCGATCAAATGAATGACTCTGAGCTCCGGACAGTTTGTGGAGATCGATAAGAGCGCCTCCTCGCCGACGAAGCCTATGTATCTCGGATCGAACATACACGCCACCAGGAGATGTTGCAGTTTCGGACACGCTGCCGTGATGGATTTGATCTCGTTGGCCTTGAACCCCTCGGTAAACGACGTCGTCAAGAGATTGAGCTTGGTGAGAGATCGAGCCACGTTGGGATAGGATTCCAGAACCGGCGGGAGGTCCTCCGTCCAGTAGTAGAACTCTGACAAGTCGAGCTCTGAGAGCGACTGACAGGCCGAGAACAGAGGATCGAAGTCGGCGCCGAGGGGTGATTGGGGCCGTTGATGCCAGCGGACGAGCTTGACGCGGCGCAATCCCAGCCACAGATGGGAGACGATCTGGACGATAGAGGGCGATCGGGAGTAGACTGTGAGTGACGTGACGGATGGGAAGGCGTCACGGAGGCGTTGGACAAGGAGAAGAGGGTCAGTGTTGGCGGCGGAGGGGGAGAGCAGAGCGTGGCCCCATGGGGATAAGTGTGAGAGGTCGAGCTGGGCGACTGCCGTGAAGCAAATCGGGATCCTGTGGAGGTCGCGGGCGTTGCCCCGGAGCGTGAGGGATGTGCGCGTGGCCCTCTCCATGCTCCGGAACTTTTTACACACAAGGGAGAGCGAGTTCCTGGTCCGTGTGTCGGAAACTAAGGTGATGACGGTGGAGAGTATGGGCTCCGGCAGGTCATTGATGGTGGTGGCCATGGTGCGAGGGAATGAGTGAGAGAGCGTGAGATTGACAGAGGAGGATGGGAGGGAGGGAGGAGTTATGGTAGCTGAGGGCGGGGTTTTGTCTTTTAGCGTGAGACCCACGTGAGTACGATATATCTTTACTTACGCTTCACACGCCCCCCCCCCCGCCCCCCCAAATCCTCAAAAGCATTCAGCTCGTGTTTTTCGTGTTCGTGTTATACCCCCAAGCATTCAGATCGTGTTTTTAATTTCTATTTTACTGAATTATGTCATGTATCATCCATTAAAATAAAAAAAAACTACAACCCGACTCAAAAATATTATCGGTAATATGATCCTACCAATTACCTGTTATAAAGAAATATATTTTAAACCAATAAATAATCAAATGAAAAATATAATACTAAATTAATATATGTAATCACATTGTCACATTCAAAACATAAATACATCTGTGTTTCAAGTGTTACATACCAAAAAATAAGAGTATAATAAAAAATACATTAGCACATTACAAATTCTCAAATGTTCAAAGGATTTGCAACATGAAAGGAGCTATATTTCAAGGTTGTGGAACTTTGCACATTTTCTTACAATAAAACCCTACAATTTTCATCAATTGCCAAGGAAACGATATTGGAATTTTAGCTTGATATATTGTCTTCAAGCGTAATATTGATAATGTTTTCAATAAGACTTTCCACATTAGCACTCTTCCACATAAACTAAAAATCAAACATTATAAACCATTTAAATTATGAGTATAAAAAATAATTATGAAAAGAAATAAACAATATTACTAAGTTTTTTTTAGTAATTAAACTTTAAAATTATCAAAATAATTTTTTTTTAAACAGGTCGAAACGGGTTATCCCCATGTATACCCGTTATTAACAAATTCGTAGTGAGTCATCCGATATCGATCCTATTAGTTATCGTGTTGAACCGTGATGTTTTTGTGTCTTGTCACCGTGTAGAGAGTAATGCACGGGCTGTGGAAGGGGCGTGGATAAGGAAGGAAGGAGTGTGGGTCTGTGGTTGTTTAGGATATGGATACGGAACGGAACAGGTGTGATTGTGTAGTCTGCTTTGCTGCCATCTGTTTCCGATTTTCTACAAAAATCTTCACCATTTTTGCCATGACAACGACACGACAGCAGCCACTACGATAGGATACGACTACAACTCTACACTCGTCTTAACCTTTTTCCTTTTCAAGATAAAATAAATTGTTCGACAAAAAATTATGGTTGGCACGATTTGGATTACGGAATGATTTGGTTTTAGCGATTTGGATTTCGGATTGATTTGGTTTTATCTTAAATAAAACTAAAAAAATATAATATTTTGATTCGGTTCAATACGGTTTAGATTGAATTGTTTGGTTCGAGCAGTTCGGGCCTGAACCCTTTCATTTTTTTCAACTTGGTTAGCTCAAAAACTCTATTTGGGTCTCAATTTTTCCCTACCATCTAAGTTCATTAACAAATTAGATAAAAGCTCGTTTTGAAATGCTTTTAAAATAATTAAAAGCGTTTTTAGAGAAAATATTTTTTGATTCTAAAAACACTTGAAGTGTTTTATTCAAGAAGTATCAGTTATGTGTTTTTTTTAAGAGGTATAATTTACTTGTATTTTTATTAAGGATTGGTTTTGAAAATATTTTTACCGAAACTGCTTTTACTTATTTTAAAAGCACTTCCAAACAAACTCTAAATTGGTTGAATTTGTTGATGTGCCACGAATAAGGCCTCTTTGATTAAAAGAAGAAAAAGAAAATGGTTTTTAATGATGCTTTTAGCACTATCTGGTAGGATTATGAGAGCGCTTCCTGAACGGGTGGCTTGCTCACCCCCATTTTTCGTTAATCCATTTGTTCCGTTGGTTCGTCCCCTTGGTGGCTGCTGGTTCCGTTTCAATCCCAAGGTTTTTTTGTTGTTGTTCAACTGGCCACTTTTGGGCCTATCTTTTGTATTTTCTTTTTTGCTGGTGGGCTTGCTGCCATTTGGACTACCTTTTTTCCTTGTACTTGCCTTTTTTTTAATAGAAATAAATTAGTTTGACAAAAAAAATGAGGAAACATTTTTTATGATAAAAGTTTGTTTACAGTAATAACCCCAAAAATTGATTACTGCTTTTCCATTCTTCTTCTTCTTTGTTGTTTTTTCCGTTCATTTCTTCTTACTCAATTCTTAGTCTTTACTGCTGAAGAGTCGATTTTATACTATATATTATTTCCTATTCTTGGTATATTTTGGTAGAATTTTGATACTTTGATTTATATTCTTAATATAGGACACTCGATTTCCTCTGGAGCAAAAAGTGATCAAACGGATGAATTTTGGAGTGATTCCAATTGGAGGATGTTCGTGTGCCTTTCAAGATGATTGTATCAAACTACCAGATTTTTCTACCAAGCCATTTGACCGTGACGATGAAATTAAGGCCCAGCGCGCAGCTTTCCCAGATTGACGTTTCTATACGTTTTGGGTATTTTGGAGGTCAAGAAGGAATATTTTGAGAAAGATTCCTTCTGAGGATTTGTAGGGGATGACTTCAGCTTTCAAAAGAGACCTTTTGGGACCGAATCGGAGTTGATCTGGTCCGTCAAAAGACTAATTTTCTGAGAACTCCGAATTTTAGTTCAAATAGGAAACCTTTTTATTTTCTGTTTTATTATTTAATTATGTTTCCTAGTTTTACTCTAAGACTTTTTATGTAACAGCCCGTTCTGATGTTACGTCACTAGGGACGTGAATTTAAGAAATACCCTTGCGGGATTATTGATTTGTATGTGTGTGTGAAGTGGTCCAATTATTCACACCCTAATTAATTGGAACCAATCACAAAATGGGTCCTTGTAGGTGATTGGTGACCCAAGTACACCTCACCCTCACTCTCTCTCACTCCACCGACACTCTCTCTTTCTCTTACTCTCGGTTTCACTCTCTCTCTCCCTCATACTGTACGGACGCACCCAAGAACACTCTAAACCCCACGGATCGAAGCTACAAATGAGTCCACTGTGCTCGTAAGGACTCCACGATCACAACCATACCCATTACAGGTAAGAACTCTTCCATTTTCACGTGAAACCATTGAATCCCGAATGAGCTACTGTTCATGCAATTTTTGATACGTGATTTTTAGGAGATTTGAAGCTTCTAGGAAGCTTAGTGAGGTCCTAAGGAGGCTCGGAGTGTTTCGTTTGAAGGATTTGGACGTCGGGATCGTGAGAACAGAGTTTGGCCGGATTTTCTTGGATTTTGCCGGTGAGATTTTGTGACTTTTAGAGCTTTAAATTGGTATGATCATGTTCTATAAGTTGAGATCTTCATTTTGGTGTAAATTGCATGAAAAATGGTGTAGAAATGACTGAGAAATCGAAGTTTGAAAGTTTCCCGGTTTTTCGGCACCGGCGACGGTCGCCGGAGTCGCGAGGTTGAAGACGACGGAATATTCCGTCAAGTCTGACGGAATATTCCAACGTCGTCAGTTAGTTTTAACGGTAACCGTTGGAAGTTAACGGAATATTCCCATAATATTCCTGACGGCGTTAACTGACGCCGTCAGTGTGCAGTGCACGTGGCGGCGCGTGGGTGGTCGGAAAATTTTTCTAAAAATATGGGGATGTTCCTGAGATTGTGTAGGTCACGGTGGTATATTCATATACCCAATTTGAGCAATGTATGAGAAGTTATTCCAAAGGTTTCGTTTATGTGCGTAAATTAACGTTAATTCAGTTACTTCTCATATAGGCGAGACCTATCCTGAGGACGAGCGTAGCCAGGCTAGGCACGGAGGTTACGACCCGTCTACATACCAGTGAGTGGGCAGTTTTGTCTTCCGTATATACCTATATAAATGAATTTTGCCCAGAAAAATCAGTTTAAATGAAATGTGTTATGAATGTGATATGAAATGCCATGCAAGGTATCTATATGTTTAATTATGCATTATTGATTGTTTATATTACTGTCGGTGCTGAGGACGCACAGGTAAGTGGCAGGTAAGTTTATATGCTAGTTGTTGTGAACGAATGTTGAAATGTAATGTGATGTGATGTGATATGATTAGAGCTCATAGACCTGCACACTGATATTAGTGCTCACGCCCAGAGAGGGGCTCAGTCTTTCACGTGTTGTTCACCTCCCGCACCGCATGCTCGCCTTGGATCCAAGTTAGGTGCTCAGTCCTATCGAATAGGCCACTATAGGTGGGTTCGACTCGTAGGTGACCCGCGATTTATCGCTCAGTCTTCACGTGATTGTAGCACTAGAGCATATTAGTTTATTATCAGTGATGTTGTGCAGACCACTAGAGGTGGTATTGATATGTGTGCAGGATATATATATATATGATTTGATATGATGATTATGAGATATATGAGTTGTTGAGTACGATATGAGCTATGTACAGCCGAGGGCTGAGATGAGATATGAATATTCAATCACATTCACATAGATGATTTGGCATTCATTTGATACTTTGGCATGACATATGCATACTTTCATACATACTTGTTTTGCAGCGGATTTTGAGAAAGATATATATGAGTATATACTTTATTTCTGGGAAATTATACAGGTTTTACGGCGAGGGGCTAGTACTTTTGAAAGGAAAGGTTTTGAAAAGAATTGTTTTACTGACCCACTCAGTTTTATGTTTTTCGCCCCTCCAGGTATTAGGTAGCGTTCGTTGGTGGCATACGAGGAGCTTAACGGACGTTCTGACAGAATCCCATCTATGTAGGACCACCTTCGGGTGTTATTTCTATTCAGTTCTTTGCTTGACTGCACGTAGACCTTATGCTCTGTAATATTGAATCTCACACTCATTGTACACTAGTTTGGCTAGTGTTTCGGTTTTAATTGGTTCGTATTTTGAATTGATCCTGCTTCCGCACAGTGCACATGGCTTACGTCACGCTCACGTGACGGCCATCACGCCCTACCTACGGGTTCGGGTGTGTCAGTTTGGTATCAGAGCTTAGGTTTGGCAGTCTTGCATATCTTGTGAGTATTCTAATTGTCTTGGTGTTTCTGTCAGAACTATGCCGCTTCGTAGGGAGCCACGTCGTTCAGCCGAACCTAGTTTCCCTGACATAGCTCAGTTAGGGGAAGCTATAACGAATGCTATTCAGTCAGTTATCCGCCCGCCTCAGCGGACCCCTCTGGAGTCAGTTCATAATTTGAAAATAACTACCTTTGTGGGGAATGAAGGCCCCGAGGGTTCAGAGAAGTGGTTGATGCATATTGAGAAGACTTTCAGGCTGATGCAGAGTCAGGGGAGTCTATCTCCAGACAGATGGGTGGAGACGACTTCATGGTTTTTGGGAAATGAACCAGCTTCTTGGTGGGGACAGTTAGCTGATGAGTTATCCCAGGAGGAATCCCGAGATTGGGAAGTGTTTAAACAGTTGTTTTATAAGAGATTCATCCCTCCTGCTTACCTTGATCATAAGAAGCAGGAATTCACTGGTTTGAAGCAGAAGAAGCTGTCGGCTAATGAGTACTACAGGAAGTTTACTGATTTATCTCGTTATCATCTGGAAGTTGCTTCTGATCCGATTGAGATGTTACGTCGTTTTAAGTTGGGCACTAGAAAGAAATGGCGTACCATTGCGACTTGGATTCCCTGTGCCACTTATCATGAGTTTTATGAGGCTTTACTTCAGATTGAGGATTCTGATAATTTGCCCAGTGATAATGACGAGGAAGGGAAGAATGGGAATCAGAGTAAGGATAAGGGCAAAGGTCATTTCTCACAGGGACCTCGCCAGACTCAGAGCTTTAAGCGTAGTGGGACCAGTTCTAGTTCTTCTAGTGGAGGTTTCAGTTCCACAGGTCAGAGAGGAGGTGGTAGGTTCTTCAGGGATTTCAGAGCCCAAAGGCAGGGTAACTTTGGTAGAGGGAATGCACCTTGGTGCCGTAGGTGCAACAGTCGACACTTGGAAGAATGTCGAAGAGGTAGCACTGGTTGTTATACTTGTGGTCAGGAGGGACATCTGGCTAAGTTTTGTCCTCAGGGTCAGCAGAGACCTCAGCAGCCTTCTTTACCACCGCCAGCTCCAGCTCAGCAGTTCTCAGGACAGGGTGGCTATACCCAGATGGGCCGTGGTGGTGCTTACCATTATCAGGGAGATTCTGTTCCTTATGCTTCGGGACAGTACCAGTACCCCCAGGATCCCTATCAGCAGGGCAGTTATGGTCAGTATTCTGGAGGATATATGCCTCCACAGCAGTACTCTGGAGGATATATGCCTCAGCAGCAGCAGTATTCAGTAGGTGGACCCCAATGGCAGTCTGGAGGACAGTCTCAGCAGGTTGATGCTACTTCCAGTGGAGTTGGGTCTTCGAGACAGCATGGTCAGTCAGGACAGGGGCGTAATCCTCAGGGACGAGGAGTTCATGCTAGCAGAGGCAGAGGAAGGCAGCAGAATCAGGGACGTGTCAACAACCTCTCACTGCAGGATGCTCAGAATAATCCGGATTTGATTATGGGTACATTAAATATTCTTGGTCATTATGCTAAAGTGTTGATTGACTGTGGTGCTACTCATTCAGTGATTTCTCATACGTTTGCTCAATTGACACAACCTCAATCTTCACTTCTTGGGTATGAGTTGGAGTTTGCTATGCCCAGAGGAGAGAAGTGTTATATAGACTATGTGTATCCAGGTTGTCCCGTAATAGTGGAGAAGGTGGTTATGCCTGCTAACCTCACTCCGCTAGACATTGTGGATTTTGATGTCATCTTAGGCACCGATTGGTTGCATTGCAATCATGCTAAAATTGATTGTTACGGGAAGTCAGTGACTTTTCATCGTCCTGGATTACCTGAAGTTACATTCGTGGGTGAGCCTAGTGGGTTGAGGCATGGTATCATTTCGGCCGTGAGAGCCAAAAAGTTACTAAAGAAAAGTTGTCAAGGGTACTTGGCTCATGTGGTACTTAATGATGATGCTCCAGCTAGCGTGGAGAATGTTAAGGTGGTTCGACATTTTTCTGACGTTTTCCCTGATGATTTACCTGGATTGCCGCCAGATCGTGATGTGGAGTTCGCTATTGATTTACTTCCAGGTACTAATCCTATTTCTTTGACTCCCTATCGTATGGCTCCTGCCGAGCTAAGAGAGTTGAAGATTCAATTATAAGAGTTGGTTGATAAAGGTTTCATTCAGCCTAGTACTTCACCTTGGGGAGCTCCAGTTTTGTTCGTAAGGAAGAAAGATGGTACTTTGAGGCTTTGTATCGATTACAGGCAATTGAATCGGATGACGATTAAAAACCGTTATCCTTTGCCTCGTATTGACGATCTTTTTGATCAACTCAGAGGTGCCTGCGTATTTTCTAAGATTGATCTAAGGTCTGGTTACTATCAGTTGAAGATCAAGAGCGATGATGTTCCTAAAACTGCTTTCAGGACTCGTTATGGTCATTATGAGTTTCTTGTGATGCCATTTGGATTGACCAATGCACCCGCAGCTTTCATGGGGTTGATGAATAAGGTGTTTCAGCAGTACTTGGATAGATTTGTCATTGTCTTCATTGATGACATTTTGGTGTATTCTAAGTCAAAGGCAGACCATGTACGACATCTTACTTTGGTGCTGAAGAAACTGAGGGAACATCGGTTGTATGCTAAGTTCAGTAAGTGCCAATTCTGGTTAGATCAAGTTGCTTTCTTGGGGCATGTTGTGTCAGCCCAGGGTATTCGGGTAGACCCTCAGAAGATTGCAGCTGTGGAGAATTGGGAGCAGCCACGAACCGTCACCGAGGTACGGAGTTTTCTTGGTTTAGCGGGTTACTATCGGCGATTTGTTAAAGATTTTTCAGTGATAGCTTTACCACTGACGAGGTTGACCAGGAAGGAAGTTAAATTCGAGTGGGATGATAAGTGTGAGCAGAGTTTCCAGCAGTTGAAGTATTATCTCACTCATGCACCTGTTTTGACTCTTCCTGACGATAGTGGGAATTTTGAGGTTTATAGCGATGCTTCTTTGAATGGCTTGGGTTGCGTGTTGATGCAGCATGGTAGGGTAATTGCTTACGCTTCGCGTCAGTTAAAGCCTCACGAGATGAATTACCCTACACATGATTTGGAATTGGCAGCCATTATTTTTGCTTTGAAGATTTGGAGGCACTATCTCTATGGTGAGAAGTGTAAGATTTTCTCAGATCACAAGAGTCTTCAGTACTTGTTCACGCAGAAGGATTTGAATCTTCGTCAGCGGAGATGGATTGAGTTATTAAGTGACTATGATTGCACGATTGAGTATCATCCTGGACGTGCTAATGTAGTGGCTGATGCTTTGAGTAGGAAATCTCAAGGTCGGGTTAATGCTTTGTATGCTTCTCGTGTTCCTCTTCTAGTAGATTTAAGGTCTACTAGAGTGAGATTGGAATTGGAAGATCAAGAAAGAGCTGTGGTAGAGCAAGATAGAGCCTTACTTGCTAGTTTCCAGGTTAGGCCTATTTTGATTGATCGTATTCTTGAGACTCAAATGGTAGATGATAAGATTCAGGAATTAATTCGTTTGAGGAACGAAGGGAAGAAGAAGGATCTCAAAGTTAGGGAGACGGATGGCATGCTTATGCAAGGGAATATGATGTACGTGCCAAATAATGAGGAATTAAAGAAGGCAATTCTTGATGAGGCACATATTTCAGCTTATGCGATGCATCCAGGAGGAACTAAGATGTATCATACCATTAGGCCATTTTACTATTGGCCGGGTATGAAAAGGGAAATTGCAGAGTATGTAAGTAGGTGTATCGTGTGCCAGCAGGTTAAAGCAGAAAGGAAGAAGCCATTTGGGTTGTCACAACCACTTCCCATCCCGCAGTGGAAATGGGAAAATATTACCATGGATTTTGTGTACAAGCTTCCTCGTACGCAAAATGGTTATGATGGAATTTGGGTGGTTGTTGATCGGTTTACTAAGTCAGCGCACTTTATTCCTGTGAGGGAGAAGTATTCGTTGAACAAGTTGGCAGAATTGTTCATCACGAAGATTGTGAAGTATCATGGAGTTCCTGTGAGTATTGTTTCAGATCGAGATCCGAGATTTACTTCTAAGTTTTGGACAGCATTCCAGGAAGCTTTGGGTTCGAGATTACTGTACAGTACGGCATATCATCCTCAGACAGATGGGTAATCTGAGAGGACGATTCAGACTTTGGAGGATATGCTAAGATCTTCGGTATTGCAGTTTGGTGACACTTGGCATAAGCGGTTGGATTTGATGGAATTTGCCTATAACAACAGCTTTCACTCGAGTATTAGTATGACGCCATTCGAGGCATTGTATGGCAAACCTTGTCGTACACCTTTATGTTGGTCAGAGGTTGGTGAACGAGCTTTAGTGGGTCCTGAGATAGTGGAGGAGACTACTCAGAATGTTCAGATTATTAAGTCTAATATGAAAGCGGCCCAAGATCGACAGAAGAGCCTAGCTGACAGGCATGCTACCGATAGAGTGTAAAAGGTCGGTGATTGGGTATTCTTGAAGTTATCGCCTTGGAAAGGTGTTGTTCGATTTGGAAAGAAAGGAAAGTTGAGTCCCAGGTACATCGGACCGTATCAGATCACCGAGCGAGTCGGTGAAGTTGCTTACAGACTTGAGTTGCCGCCAGAGCTGTCTAAGGTACATAATGTGTTTCATGTATCGATGCTTCGACATTATGTCTCAGATCCTTCACATGTGATACCTCATCAACCTTTGGAGATTAGTTCGGATTTGACTTATGATGAGGAGCCAGTGACTATATTGGATTGGAAAGAAAAGGTTCTGAGGAATAAGACGGTCCAGCTGGTTAAAGTTTTGTGGAGGAACCATTCAGTGGAAGAAGCTACGTGGGAGACGGAAGATCGGATGAGAGAGAAGTACCCGAGGTTGTTTTATGGGTATTAGTGGATGATTTTGATTATGTAAATTTCGGGGATGAAATTTTATAAGGTGGGTAGATTGTAACAGCCCGTTCCGATGTTACGTCACTAGGGACGTGAATTTCAGAAATACCCTTGCGGGATTATTGATTTGTATGTGTGTGTGAAGTGGTCCAATTATTCACACCCTAATCAATTGGAACCAATCACAAAATGGGTCCTTGTAGGTGATTGGTGACCCAAGTACACCTCACCCTCACTCTCTCTCACTCCACCGACACTCTCTCTTTCTCTTACTCTCGGTTTCACTCTCTCTCTCCCTCATACTGTACGGACGCACCCAAGAACACTCTAAACCCCACGGATCGAAGCTATAAATGAGTCCACTGTGCTCGTAAGGACTCCACGATCACAACCATACCCATTACAGGTAAGAACTCTTCCATTTTCACGTGAAACCATTGAATCCTGAATGAGCTACTGTTCATGCAATTTTTGATACGTGATTTTTAGGAGATTTGAAGCTTCTAGGAAGCTTAGTGAGGTCCTAAGGAGGCTCAGAGTGTTTCGTTTGAAGGATTTGGACGTCGGGATCGTGAGAACAGAGTTTGGCCGGATTTTCTTGGATTTTGCCGGTGAGATTTCGTGACTTTTAGAGCTTTAAATTGGTATGATCGTGTTCTATAAGTTGAGATCTTCATTTTGGTGTAAATTGCATGAAAAATGGTGTAGAAATGACTGAGAAATCGAAGTTTGAAAGTTTCTCGGTTTTTCGGCACCGGCGACGGTTGCCGGAGTCGCGAGGTTGAAGACGACGGAATATTCCGTCAAGTCTGACGGAATATTCCGTCAAGTATGACGGAATATTCCAACGTCGTCAGTTAGTTTTAACGGTAACCGTTGGAAGTTAACGGAATATTCCCATAATATTCCTGACGGCGTTAACTGACGCCGTCAGTGTGCAGTGCACGTGGCGGCGTGTGGGGGCGCGTCTGGCCGTGCCGTCGCCGGCGCGTGGCGGCGCGTGGGTGGTCGGAAAATTTTTCTAAAAATATGGGGATGTTCTTGAGATTGTGTAGGTCACGGTGGTATATTCATATACCCAATTTGAGCAATGTATGAGAAGTTATTCCAAAGGTTTCGTTTATGTGCGTAAATTAACGTTAATTCAGTTACTTCTCATATAGGCGAGACCTATCTTGAGGACGAGCGTAGCCAGGCTAGGCACGGAGGTTACGACCCGTCTACATACCAGTGAGTGGGTAGTTTTGTTTTCCGTATATACCTATATAAATGAATTTTGCCCAGAAAAATCAGTTTAAATGAAATGTGTTATGAATGTGATATGAAATGCCATGCAAGGTATCTATATGTTTAATTATGCATTATTGATTGTTTATATTACTGTCGGTGCTGAGGACGCACAGGTAAGTGGCAGGTAAGTTTATATGCTAGTTGTTGTGAACGAATGTTGAAATGTAATGTGATGTGATGTGATATGATTAGAGCTCATAGACCTGCACACTGATATTAGTGCTCACGCCCAGAGAGGGGCTCAGTCTTTCACGTGTTGTTCACCTCCCGCACCGCATGCTCGCCTTGGATCCAAGTTAGGTGCTCAGTCCTATCGAATAGGCCACTATAGGTGGGTTCGACTCGTAGGTGACCCGCGATTTATCGCTCAGTCTTCACGTGATTGTAGCACTAGAGCATATTAGTTTATTATCAGTGATGTTGTGCAGACCACTAGAGGTGGTATTGATATGTGTGCAGGATATATATATATGATTTGATATGATGATTATGAGATATATGAGTTGTTGAGTACGATATGAGCTATGTACAGCCGAGGGCTGAGATGAGATATGAATATTCAATCACATTCACATAGATGATTTGGCATTCATTTGATACTTTGGCATGACATATGCATACTTTCATACATACTTGTTTTGCAGCGGATTTTGAGAAAGATATATATGAGTATATACTTTATTTCTGGGAAATTATACAGGTTTTACGGTGAGGGGCTAGTACTTTTGAAAGGAAAGGTTTTGAAAAGAATTGTTTTACTGACCCACTCAGTTTTATGTTTTTCGCCCCTCCAGGTATTAGGTAGCGTTCGTTGGTGGCATACGAGGAGCTTAACGGACGTTCTGACAGAATCCCATCTATGTAGGACCACCTTCGGGTGTTATTTCTATTCAGTTCTTTGCTTGACTGCACGTAGACCTTATGCTCTGTAATATTGAATCTCACACTCCTTGTACACTAGTTTGGCTAGTGTTTCGGTTTTAATTGGTTCGTATTTTGAATTGATCCTGCTTCCGCACAGTGCACATGGCTTACGTCACGCTCACGTGACGGCCAGCACGCCCTACCTACGGGTTCGGGTGTGTCATTTTAGGATTTTATTTTGTATCAGTATAAATAAGGCTTTTAGCCGGGTTTTTTAGAGAGAAGGGAGGCAACATAGGAGAAACGCACGCACTACTTTAGATGATTTTTGAAGTTTATTTTCAAGGTGTTTTCTATCCTTGTTTTTAATAATATTTTGTTTATGGTTGTTCGTAACTAATTTTCGTTTGCTAGGGCGAAGCCTTGAGTCTTAGCATGAATTTGTAGTTTTATTTAATTGC
Source organism: Heteromeles arbutifolia (assembly GCA_024362995.1). NCBI lineage: Eukaryota > Viridiplantae > Streptophyta > Magnoliopsida > Rosales > Rosaceae > Heteromeles > Heteromeles arbutifolia. The sequence continues at coordinate 26,898,076 of JANCRC010000012.1, forward strand.
TTATGAGATTATGCATGTTTACTTTGAATTATTAATCACTGTGCTTAAACTGTCTCTATGTCTTAATGCTTAGCTACCATTAGGATGTTTAGATAAGTAATTGGATGCAATTCGGTCGGAATATCACCGGAGGATTGAGTATTGCTTCTTGTGGTTTTTAATTGTAATTTCACCTAAGGCCAATATCACGCTCTTAGGGGTTGCATGGTTTTTCAAAAGGTTTTCACAAAACTTAATGAGTCTTGCATGTTCATATTTGATCTGAATATCACAGACGGATTGCATGTTAGATATACGTTCTTACTTGAATATCACGAGGAGAATATGCATAAGGAAAACCTAACCTTCAAGTTGCATGTGTAATTCATAAGCAATTGGTAGAATTACATAGGATTGTTAGGGTGACGGTGGAACCCTAGGCTTTTAACTTTATTTTCAAAACTATTTTGTTTAGTTTTTCTTTGTCAATTTATTTAGTTGTTTTTATTAAATTCGTTTTTGTTATTTAAAATTCCAAAATCGACATTTTTCAAAACCTTGTTTAAAATAGTTAATTAAGAATTAGTTTAAATACAAATTATTCATTCAATCCCTATGGAAAACGATCTTGCTTGAGCCGTTTATACTACAACTACCTTGTTCTCTTGCAAGTATTTCATCTGTTTTTATCCCTACTTTTGTAGACGGTAAAATCCTTATCAAGTGCTTCTGACATAAAGCTCAATGTGCGGCGGCATTTTTTCCAACCTTAAATCGATGTGCAGATTTCTTCCTTTTATTAATGTGATGTTCATTCTCAACAATATCGTTGACCACGCTTGAATCTCCCTAAGTACAAAGAGAGTGAAAGAAAGAGGAAATGGAGGAACAAAAGAAAGAGAATGAGAGGAGGAGAGAAAAATATGAAAGAGGAAAAAGATGGAGGGAGTTGTAGCAGAGGTGAGAGAGAGAGGAAGAGAGGGTGTATCTATTTTTTTTTTAAAATTAATTTTTTAGTTAATCACTTTTCAATTAATTTTTTATATTTAGTATTGTTTTTGTTTAAATCTTTACCTTTTTATTAAATTTTTGTGTCGCATCAACAATTTTGACGCATTTGTTTATTGGAAATCAACCTTAATTGTTTTTTTTTTTTTTGAAAACTTTGAACCTTAATTGTTTTGAATGAGCGAAGAAACCGGAAAAGAGAGATTCAAATTTGTGGTTTTCTCATAACTGATAGGAGAGTACCACCAGATTATTGTAGAGCAATCAAATATTCAAGTGGTACTTCTCTTATCCAGATAATATAAATATTACCATGTGCAAGGTTCAAGGGAATTCAACCTTCAACTTCACTTTGATGGATCCTATGTTTTTTTCTATTTGAGAGTCAAACGATGCTCGTGTGTACATTTTGGTGTGAAAAGATTACTCAAATGATACTCACGTGTATATTTTAGCATCGTTTTAGTCTTTCAAGCTCAACACAATAGCCTATGTAGAATAGTTGAGGCTATTGCGCTTCATCGAGCTTTTTGGATGGCTAAGATAAGGAACTACCAAAAGTTGAGCATTGAGGGTAGACTAAAAACTATTATTGATGGGGCTTTTGGACAGTGTACAATACCTTGGTTGCTCAAGATTATCATACAAGGCATTAAATTATGTGTAGTACTATCCACACACTCATTTTTACTTTGCACACATCTCTCTCAATTTTTTGCCGTAGGATTCAGCCCACGAGCATATAGGTGCAAACAATGCGCAATTTCGAGTTTGAACAAACAAGTTATAGACATTTTAAATTGAAAGGAAATTTCAGTATATTGAAAACTTCCATAAATAAAAGGAGAATTTAATAAATGGTTAGACTTTCTAACAAAGGAAAATCTCTTAATTAATACTGAAATTAATATTTTGCCCTTAAATTAAAATATTCAAACCAACAGGATTTTAATATAGATATTGGTTAACTAGAAATTGGAATCAAAGTTTCCATAAATTTGTGTTTGTTGTATCATTGGGTCTCAATATTTGTGCCTCACTACTTAGCTCATGATATATGTCTGAGAGGAAGGTAACCCTTAATTTATTAAAACCGTATCGATACCAGTGTGGACGTAGCCTTAATTACAGATGAACCACAATACATCCTTGTGTTATTGTGCGTTTGTGTGATTTACGGTTGAATTTAAGTTTGTCCAAGATCGATCCGATTTTATGCATCAACATTTGACGCCGTCTGTGGGAATCGACACGAAAAAGCTATGTTAGTTCTCTCTTATTTTTCATGTCACCACCGTGAACCCTCATCCCTTGAAGGGTAAAACATCTATTACTCATCCCTTTCAATCTTCTCTCAAATGATATGGTAATAAGATAAAATTTTCTTTCATATCTAATCGGCTCAAAATAAAAATTATTCGTCTCTACATTTATATGAAGTTTAATGGTCTTTGATTCTCTTTGCTTGATTCTAAAATTCATGTGTATTTAATATATATTTTTAAGGTGTTGAACCCTTATATGACGGCGTGGGTTCAAATCTCGTTGATGGCTAATCTAACAAATTCTATCGTTTGACAATATATATATATATAAGTCACCATGTATTAACTAAAGACTTTTTATGACTTTTCAAAAGTCAATGAAAAACTTGTAGTATTCAAGTATGACTTTTTGCGAGCTTACAAAAATCTAAGTGTATTAAAAATATTTATTGATTTGAAGGATTTTAAAAAGTTATGGACTTTGAGTGCTTTTATAGTAAGGTTTTTGTCATACCAAATCTATTGGAACCAATTTTGCAAACATCCGTGGACGGCGGTGATAATTGATCAAAACTTCATATGAACACAAGCAAGGGGTGAATGAGGTTGATTGGGAGGTGTGATTGAATTCGTAATGGACTACCAACATATCTCCAAGAAGGATAATCAAATCACAGATGTAGTTCTAGAGAAGGAGTGGTGTGATGTGTGCTACGTCGAGAACCATCCTAAACGAGTAAGCTTATGAGGAGGCGTGTAGGAGAGATGAATCTCTATGAAATATGTCTATACGTAGATGGCGGCGTTTAGAAGATATGGGTGATTTCTTGTAGAGCGTAAGTATGTTGATGTATCCGATGATTAAAGAGATCCCTTGGTAGATGCTCAAGCTAGGGCATTTGTATTAATCCTTATTGATTGACTGAGTATCTGGGGGGGGGGGGTGGCGGGGGAGGATCTAGGATAAATGATTAAGTCTCATGGCTTCGCCTTTGACGCTTTCGTCTTGTTGTTTGGTACAAGACAAGAATAGATTAATGTAACATAAGTGGTCGCCTTCATTGGGTTGGGCGGGTTCGACCAGAAATGCTATGCTTACGGACTAGGTTCATGATTGAATATTCTGCTGGCGTCTCTACCTAATGACGGAGGGTATCCAGGATAAATGATTAAGTCCTCCTAATATTATGATTATGTTGTCTAATCTCTAGATATCATAACTTGATATGAATTAGGGTCTCATTCTTAAGAGACAAGTAATATCCATATGGGCATAAGTCTAGTTTGACTAACTAAGAATGTCTGACTACGCTTGGTCTTCTGACTAGTCACATCGTTAGAGTAGCCTGACTACTTTGATCTGACTAGCTTGCTCCGATATGACCAGCTTATTTCGATTTTGGCTAAGCTCATGAGAGTATCTTACTTCGATCTGACTAAGCTTATTGTTTAGATTCAAATCTAAGGTGCAGTTTGGGATCGAGGTGATTAAAAAAAAAGCTGGGATGAAAAAAAGCTGGTAGGGGTTTTGGTGTTTGGTAAACATCCCAAAACAACTTTATTTCAAAGTTTCACATGAAAAAAAGCCAAAAAGTGGAAGCTGCATTTTGCAGCTTCAAGAAGCCGCTTATTATCCAAAACACGGAGCTACAGTACCAAGTTAATGAATTTTTTCAATTTGCCAATATTGCCCCCTCCTTTCTCCTTTCTCCTTTCTCCTTCTCCTGATTCCTACACTTTGCATTCTCTCTTTCTCTCTCGCAAAACACTCCGCACGCCCCTCTTCCCTCTTGCTGCTACACCTCTTCCTCCTCATCCTTTTCCTTTCTCTCCGCTGGTCTCAGCGACGGGAGGTTTGTCGGATTTCTGGGCTTTGTCGAATTTCGGGGTTTCTTCGTCGGATTTCTGGGCTTCGGTTGATGCGACCTAGCCTTCCTTCCATGCTACCCACCCTTCCTTAGGATCTAGCAGAGACAATCAAAGAGAGATCTGGCAGAGACAGTCAGAGAGAGAAGGGGGATAGAGGGGCGGAAGAGAGAAGTACAGAGGTTCAGCCAAAAAAAATAGGGATAAGGTAGAAGAAATGATTCCTGTGAGTTAAGAATAGAATAAAAAAATATAAATATCATGATATCATGATAAAAAAAGGTAAAGAGTAACTATAAAAAAAGGTAAACATTAACAATATTATATCAAACACGTTATTGTATTATTTGACAAAAAAAAGAAAAAAAGAAAGAAAAGCGTTACAGTATTATTTTACAAATATAATTGATGAATGCATCTAATTAGACTATTTTCAAGTACATTAACAATATTGTACTAATGAATCCTAGCTATTCAGTTTAAAATATTTCAATTGAAGTAGTGTGTCATACTAATTAATATTTATGATAAAGTTTATAAATATTTTTCTTTTAAAAATAAAGTATATTTAGTAATTCACTTTTATTTGTTAAGAAAATTAAATTAATAGCACATCTAATATTATACCCTTTTTGGTCATTTCACACAGTCACAACTGTTTTACATAAAAGTTTACCAAACACTATCATACTTCTTTTTTTCCAAAAGCACTTTTACAAAAAAGTTTACCAAACACTCAGCTGCTTTATTTCACAGCCACTTATTCTCACAGCACAGCCGCTTATTCTCACATCAGCTTTTTTTCAAAGCACAGCAATACCAAACCAGCCCTAAGTGCCATGTGTTGTGGGCATTCCAGTCATTTTCATCACCCGAGGTGCCAAATGTTAGGGGCCCAAAAATGTTGGTCCCACAAAATCCAACATCTACCCTAAGATTTTGATGGATTTCATTTTCACTTTTGATAATATACTCACCACCCACCATAATACAATGACTATCCTTCCACCACCATGTCACCACCCACTCCCTTACACCATCCCACCATCCCCGCAGCCACCTCTACCCCCACACCACGCTGACAACTACCACATTACCATGGAAATCATGACATCACCATCACCGCCAAAACCACCTTCTCACTATTAGCATCACCATACCACAACCTCCCACGACTAACTTTTTGTTGTCATTAGCACTACCATGACCACCATCGACACCACATTCATCATGACTGACGCCACCTGTACCACCCCATCACTACCGCCCCACGCCTACTCCACCACCCCAACACCACACCGCTACCAATATTTCCACCCTTATTATAATCATTATCGCCACCAAAGACACCACCTTTACTACCACAATATGACCAAAAATCACCCGCGACACTTCCTCCACCTCATACGACCACTTTGTCATAGTCACAATCACTATTTCAAATAATGAAAATTTAAAAATAACAATGCTTATAAATTGATCATTAAAAAGTCTATAACAAGCCATATAATTGTATTAAAATTCATGATAAATTCTCACAAACTTCATCAAAATCTATATAGAATTCAATCAAAATCCCCATGAATTCTATAGAAGTTAAGTAAATTCACTCAAAATCAATGTATAGCTCTTCAAAAATTCATCAAGCTCTATATAATAAACAGTGAAGTTTATTGGTCTTTAACTATCACAGGATGACTTAGTGGTTTCTAGGATCGATTTTTGGTGTTGGTGAATCTCATGATGGTGGCCAGAAGAAGACAGGGTCTTTTCGACTCTCGGAATGATGGACTGCCGTGGCGAAGCCACCACCTGGTCTCCTTTTTAATATATAAGGTTTATTGGTGTTTATTGCCTATTCGTGAAAGTGGGAAATAATTAAGGTAAGCAAAATTGTAACAAAATATTGTTTGTTGGGTTGTATGTTGTTTGGGAGAGAAATTGAGATTGACCAAAATAATGGATGGGCATCATCACTACCACCAAATGTAGAAACAGTCCTCGCACCACGTGACGAGATTTCCTCCCTCACTCTTCACCCACCTCTCGTACCATTTTAAACCCTATACTCCTCCTCCTCCTCTCTCTCTCTAAGATTCGCCTTCTTCTCTCTGTAGATTTTCATCAATCTAGATCGCTTTCAGGTACGAATTCTCGAGTTTTTTTTTTTTTTTTTGAATTTTTAATTCTCTCTCTTAAAATTTGAATTGCATTTCTAACTTCCGCGATTTTTATTGCTTCTCATTCCCTAAATTTTAATGATGAATGTTGATCAAATTACAACTGCATTTGTTACAGATATGAAAAGAAATGTATAATTAAGTAATGTTAGGTTAAGGAATTGTATCTGTCAATCAATATCCCATTTTTTGGTTGAAGAATTTTCACCTAATTTCTCGTTTCTTTGATTGTTCAATGTTTTTATCATCTTGAATCATAATTCTTCAGTTAATATTATATATATTTAGTTCGAAATTCAGAAGATTAATTGAGGTGAAAGTTAAATAATAAAGTTTGATTATTACTGTCAGCATTTTTGTTGAACTTTTTAAGGAAATTGAGGTGAATGTTAAATGAGATGTAGTTTTAGCTGATTGAGGTGGCTTACAAGGAACTATGGACCTACTTGGAACTGATATTGAACCCTTAGTGCAATAATCCTCCTTATTACAATAAGAGTTCAAAATGTGGTATGTAAATGTTTAGACGATTGCTGCGTATGAGTTTGGGAGATCATAGCATACTTGTTTGTGCCAATGAATTAGTCTACAACCTTTCCGATTCACTGTTGTTTTATATTCTTACTAATTGGATTGTCGCTGTACTTGTGAGAGTTTTAACCTTGGTTTATATTTGTTACAGTTGAAATTATATTAATTTAGTATTTTCTCTTGTTTAATTGTGGTTGCAACGTGTGGGTTTATAGTAGATTCGTTGCGAGTAAACTCATTGGGCGTTGGTTGATGACTTGAAAGTAACTAGTATGCTCTTGCAGTTTGTATTTCAGGGTGGTGTGACGACGTTATTTTTGGGGATGGAGGATTGCAAAGAGCAACGGGTGGATGAGGGGTCTGAAAATTCTTCCCCACAGGAGGTTGTGTTCCATACGTTATTGTTAAGAACCTTATTTACTTCTGTAGAAATGTGTAGGGAAAAATTATTTGTATCAAATTCTTTGTACCGCTATAGAGGATTGACCCAAGTTTTTATCTCTCCCTGTTAGGAGGAAGTTTTAAAGAAAAAGTATGGTGGAATCATTCCAAAAAAACCACCACTAATTTCGAAGGTGATATTTGAATTTGATATTTGTCACGTCTTGTTCGAATTATATGCTAGTTTGTACTGTGTTTCATCTATGAATGCTTATTGATCTCAGGACCACGAACGTGCTTATTTTGATTCTGCTGATTGGGCACTTGGAAAGGTAGTCTTCTTAACACTGAATATTACCCTGTTATAGTATTTGCAATAAATAATTATTTCAAAGCATCAAAATAATTATTATGTTAGTTATTTCATATCATTTGATGCTTTTTGGATAACAGCAAGGGGTTGAGAAGCCAAAAGGACCACTTGAAGCCCTTCGGCCAAAACTACAGGTATTTGCCATTTTCTAAAGTGGTTGTGTCCACCTTTTCTTTCTGATGTGGCTGTCTTAAATGTTTTCAATTAATACTTTCTGTTAGATGAGAGTTTTTGGCCACGTTGAATGTTGAGAACTCCGCATTTAAAAAATGTACTTGCTGTAGTTGGAAAAGGCTTTGTTGTTGTTGTTGTTGTTTGTGATGTCAACTAGTTGAGTTCTGCTGATTATGGTGCTAAAAAGCAGTTGAAATTACTTGAGTATATTATTGGTAGTTTGGTTGAAAGACAATGTTGCTCCGAAGTCTTGACCAGGCCACAATATCAGGCTTTTAGATGAGATGGCAAACTTGTATGGGTTCACGGCAAGACAATGATGTTTTAAAAATTCATGATATATTGTTTGAAATGTGATGTAACAGAAGAATTTCGTTCTCTTTGACAAGTATTGGATATAAATAGCACACATGCCAAGTATTTGCATCTTAAGTATAATCTTGCCAGAGCAAAGGATGCTAAAGTTGGAACGAATCCTTAATGGATAAATAGAAAAAAAAATCAAGTAGCTAAACAGGAAAAATTTACTTTCTGTTTTCGGTACATCAATATTCATATTTTTCAATTCATGTTAATTTGCTCTCCTCCCCTCCCCTCCCCTCCTTCCATGCATTAGAGGTTTCAAGGAATAAAAACAAGATAATTTACACTTTCCATTGTTCTCCTTGGTTATTTTATCGCTGCTTTAATACTTTTTTTTTTTTCTCTTTTTTTTTTTTTTTCATGCTTCAGCCCACACAGCAGCAAACACGATACAGAAAGTCTCCTTGTGCTCCAGCAGATGGTGAAGGTATTGCTAATCATTAGAACTCTGTAAAGCCATTTCTGCACATTAATTATTCTTTCCATATTTTCTCCCTAACATTTAAGAAAATAAAGAGAACAGAAAAGCCATTTACCCTGTTATACTACTTTACGTAGATGGAGGAAGTGCCGCTTCTGAGGATACAGCTGCCACTGAATGAAGGAGCTTTTGGTGTTTTGATCTTGTGAGAACCTCAGACTGTTATTGTGTTACCTACATTGATGGGTAATATTCTGTCCTGACAACAAACTTGGTGAACATGCATTGCACCAACTTACTGCAGTTGAAACTAAGCCGTAACTTCTGGTGTTCCAATTTTTGATGTGGGACGTTATTTTTTTCTTATTAACAATGATAGAGCAACTTACGAAATTCAAAAACCTAAACAAATTATTCACTTTTTCAGCATCTTCTTTTTGCTCTACATGCAATTCTTGGGTGTCACCGGTTTTGTACAACCATGTCGTTCTCTCTCATCACACATGGTTGTATACCATAGTGACTAAGGCAGATTTCCTCTTTTTCTGCATTTTTTGTTATGAAGTAATTTCTACACCTCATTTACCCTCATGCACTCCCTTTTTGCTCGCTTTAGTATCGACTTGAGTCAATCAAAGCAGAATCAACGGACATAAACAAACTGAAGAGTGCAAGAGGACAAAAGGGGAGCGAAAGTCACTTCCGCTTCTGTTTCTTTTTCTTGTTTTCACTAACTAGGTAGTTTCATTTTCACTAACTAGGTAGTTTCATAGTTGTCAACAAATAGGGATAGGGGCAGCCCCTTAATGTAATCTTGGGAAGTTAGCCGTTTTAGAAAGAAAACAAATTTGTGTTGCTGATATTGACATGAATGACAGAGGCTATATTGGTTAGGAGTACATTACGAAGACTAATATAGTTATGATTAGCAAGAGTGCTTGCTTGCGCAGTGCTGCAAGTTGTACATATATTCGATAGGCAAGACCATTTTGCATACATGTGAAAATCTACTTACAACCTATTTACATTAAGAAACCATGGCATAGAATAATTTGTCCTCTTATAGAAATCATGACATAGTTTGTAATGAATTGGTGATAAGCTCTCTCTTATGTTAGTTGTTTTTGTATGTATAGTGAAAGTGAGGACTTGAAGCATGACCAAATTAACACTTCTTTTTACAATCATAAATTTCCTTGGTGACCACATTCAGGCTTCATGACATACCGTACCCGGAATGTCCACTTGGACACTCTAATTGAGCTGTGTTGGCCGATACTTAGACGGTGACAAAGTCATAAAGTGGCGGTGATGTGGAAAGTGCTATTAATTTAAAACTTAAAGCAACTAATACTAGAGTGCGCATGTGAGCGGGTTGAACCCTTAAATTGTAGTATTAAAGTAAGGAATGATTATACCGAAAGGAGAAACCTCATACATGTCAGCGATTGTTAGAAATCCTCGTCACAAAAGCATAGCTACGACGAAGTCTTGGTGGGGAGGAAAACAAAAGTGAGTGCCTATAAAATAAAGTTTTGTAAAACATTTTCGAAAAGTGTAACCCCTCGCATATTTCTGTACCATTGCATCGATCTCCGCAAGAGATAGATTGCCTCCATAGTTAAGCACCCTGACATGAACCCAAATTGATTGCCTGAGACCTATGCCTCTTGCCTCATTCTATGCTCAATTACTCTCTCTCAAAGCTTCATTCTATGACTCGTAACTTAATACCCCTATAATTCATGCAATTTTGCACATCGCCGTCGCCCTTATTCTTGTATATATGTACCAAATTGCTTTTTTGCCACTCATTTGGCAACTTCTACGTTTTCAAAATCTTATTGAAAAAGTTTGTGAGCTATTTTATACCTATCTCTTTGAAGACCTTCCATACTTCGGTCGGTATATCGTCAAACCCACTGCTTTCCTATGCTTCAGGTTTTTCAAAGCTACAACCACTTCCTTTTTCTTGATTCGACAGTAGAAAGAACAATTTTTACACTCTTCCTAGTTACTCAACTCACCCAAAGAAGTACTCCTATCATGTCCTTTATTGAAAAGGTCATGCAAATAAGTTATCCATCTGTCTTTTATTGCGTTCTTCATAGCTAGAACATTTTCATTCTCATCCTTGATTTACCCGGTTCAAGTCTCTTGTCTTCCTTTCCCTTGCTCTAGCCAGTTTATAGATATTCAACTCTTCTTCTTTGGTATTTAATCGCTTACAAAATATCTTCAAAAGTCGCTAGCTTCGATTCTCTCACGGTTCTCTTCGTCTCATTCTTCGCTATTTTATACGTCTCACAATTTTCATCAGTTCTATCATGTATAAGGCTTTACAACATTCCTCCGTAGCTTTAACCTTTTCATGTGCCTCCTCCTTCCACGACCTAGATTCCTCATTAAAAAGAAATCTATTTGTGTTTTTGATGACCCACTCTTGTAGGCGATAACATGATCTTCTCTCTTCTTAAAGAAGGTATTGGCGAAAAAGAGATCGTATGCCATTGCAAAATCCAAAATGGCTTCTCCCTCCTCATTTCTCTCTCAAAACCATGGGCACCATGGGAACCTCTAATGTTGCTCATAATCTTCCCAAAATTTGTTCTTAGACTTCTATCCAACCCACTTGAAGTGCACGCACACTAATCAGATTGACGAGTTCTTGTCTTATCACAATCTTGATTGCTATAATTTATCCTTAACCCTCTTAATATCTACAACATCTTTTGTTAGAGTTATCCACGGTGGTGCCAACATCATTTCTCGGTCTATTTGTCTCGAATACAAAATCTTAAAACTTGAGTTTTCGAGATCCTTTGCCCTAAGACCAACCCACTTAGTTTTCTGGAGGCACACAATACTTATCTTTCTCCTCACTATAACTTCCATTACTTCCATGTTTTTCCGTGAAGGTTCCTATATTCCACATTCCTAAGCGCATTTTACTCTCTTGAACCCTACCTCATGTTCTACCTTCTTTGACCTCACCCTCCATTAAGGTCAAGATACTTCTTTTGCTTGTCTTGAGTAAAGTTGATGTTAGAAGATGCTTGCAAACAACTTTGAATAGAGTCATTCAAAAAGAAGTTTCTGCAACACATTTGCTCGTTTAACACTGCATCCTAGCCCAGATGGAGATACAGTGACCCTTGCTCACTTGTCACTATTCTCAGGCCACACAGCGTGTCATTTTCGAGTGATAACCTAGCTTTAGCACAATTTAGTTTAGAATTCATTACCATGGGGATTTGACGTGAAAAAAGAGTGCTGAATGTCGAGTACCTGACGCCCTTCTTGTAATACCCCGTAGTTAAAAAAGAAAGAAAGAAAGGTTATATATTTGTGTGTGTATGTGCGAAGTTATTTTTATCTAATGATTTTATTGGGTTTCTTTTTATACGCTATGTGTACAAAAACTTATACTTTTGATATGTAAACTATTCTCAATGTAAGTTCATTTTGCTACAAAATTTCAAAAACTAGTTAGTATTATTTCATGTCCATATGTAACTAGACATATTTTTAGTTTGAATTGGAGAAGTGTGATTATCTGGGATTGGCTTGATATTTTTACCAAATAAGAGTGAGTTTGCAAGTTTGTAATCATTAGGAATTTAGGAATTAATGACTGGTGATGATTCAATCCCCACTTCCCCAAAACAACAAAATTGGAGAGGTGGGATTCATATCCCTTAGAGTTTGGACGTGGCTTTTGAGTATTTATCCACATGCATGGTAATGATTATAACATGATTAGATACTACTGCTTCCAATACAAGATGTCCAGGTATAGCAAAGGATTTGAGACATGTCATTAAAGGCTTAATTTTGGATTGCATTTCTTCATCCATAAAAGCAGAGGAAGGAGAGAAACGGGAAGAAACAACACCAGCAACAACAACATAGCCAGCAAGAAGAAGAGCCATTCTCCCCTTTAAGATTACTTTCTACGTTTCTTTTAAATGTTGTTAAGGCCCTTAAGCTAAAATCATGTATTGTAAATCTTTCATATATAGTGAATTGAAACACAAACACCATCTTTGTGGACGTAGCCGAATTGGCGAACCACTTAAATCTTGTGTTTATGCATTCACATTTTGAGATAGTTGTCAAGTAAAGCACTCATACTCAACGATCAAAGCTTCATCAGTACACCCAAAGCCAGATCAAAATGAAATAATGATATGAAATCCCATTAATAGACAACTGGAAACAACTACAGTTTTATACCCCAAATGATCAAGGCATCCAACATAGTCTGTCTCGATCACCTCACTAGTCTCGGATACGCCACCACCAAGAAGCAACAACAACTGCTACGCTTGGCCAGTCACACTCACCAATGGGAGCTATGGCGAATGACGACGATGTTGGGGTTAAGACTCGTGCAACCGAGCAAGCTATATTCCAACAGAATTGCTTACGAAACCCAAATGGGGTTATGCATCAATATCACCTAGAGAGAGATGAAGTAAAATGGTAAAGTAATATTTCTCAATTCTATTGTTGTGTGTTATCAATACTTTGTTATTGATAAGACAGTATAATTTTGGCTACTAACTATTTTGATTAGTATTGCGGATTCTGTATAGAGCATGTAATTATTGATACATGGTATATACATGGGCATTCATGCAAAGCAAGAAAAAGAGTTGTGTCGCATCAAGTGCTCACTTGTGTAAATTGTTTGAGTTGTGAGGATATTCAAGGGTTGAAGTTTGCCTTGAATGAAATAATTATTACATTCTAACTATTATTTAATTGGTAGTTTTTGTTGTGAATTAATTTGTGCACTATTGTTATTTCGCTGTGTATTCGATAAATTTTATGTAAGATTTTGTTATATGATGTATGGTGTAATCGTTACAAATTATTTTATTTTCCACCATTTCTTGGTTGTATAATTTATTTCTATATGAAAGATATGGCTCACACCCTAGCTCGTGAATGGTCCTTATTTACGAATTGAGGTGAGACAAATGGTATCAGAGCTTAGGGATTAGATACATAGGATAAAATGTTTGTCGAATACATAGACTCTAATTTTACATTCTGTGTAATGGTTTCGAAAGTATTACGTTTGATTTTTATAGAGTAAGTTGGGATGGGACTTATGCCTAGATGGGTAGTTTCTTGTGAGCTAGACTTTGCTTTTGGACTCATATTATTGCACTGCAAAGATAAGGAAATGGTGATTCATTTCTTTTGGAATTTGAGTTTTGTTTCACAAAAATTTGAAGTGTTTTAACGGTGGTTCTTGATTTCAGTATGCTTATTTGTTTGATGATTTTATAAATATAATAACTATTGCAATTTATTCGGACTATATAATATTTTTTAGTAAGTTCATATACAATTTTGATGGTGAAACGAATTCGGATGTAATTCATTTGTACTCACAAAGAAAAAAGAAAGAAATATGGTCATTGTGAAGTGAAATTCTCATTCCTACACGAGTTGGTAATGTTGATAATAATTCTCATTCCTATACAATCATGGGTTGTGTGATGAGCTAGTTATATCTCATTCCTACTTAGTTTTGGACTATGTGATGAGATAAAATTTTAAATGGCGTGTGATGAGAATATAAGAATCCAATTAGTAAGGTGATTGGTGAGTTACATTTCTGATTTACTTAACCATCAATGTTTCTATACTGATTTCATTATTATGTGATTTTCAGTGAAAGACTAATTTTGTTTTCCTATCATGTTCACTTAGAGGTGTTCTGCTAGAGTTGGAAGGCCTAAATTGGAGAAGTGCAATCCACTTTATATGGAAGGGTAGTCTCCATGCAACCACTCAAACTAAACACTTCATTAATGTTCTACAACTATTATTATAATATTTGATATATATTTTTCTATGTCTTTTTAGATTTATTTACCTTACTCATACAACGGTTAAGGTCTTACATCATTAATGTTCTACAACTATTATTATAATATTTGATATATATTTTTCTATGTCTTTTTAGATTTATTCACCTTACTCATATAACGGTTAAGGTCTTACAAATTTCGAGGACGAAATTTATTTTAAGGAGGGTAGATTGTAATACCCCGTAGTTAAAAAAAAAGGTTGTTTATATGTGTGTGTATGTGCGAAGTTATTTTTATGTAATGATTGTTATAAAATTATTTCAAAAACTAGCTAGTATTATTTCATGTCCATATGTAACTAGACATATTTTTAGTTTGACGGACGTGGCTTTTGAGTATTTGTCTGCTTGCATGGTAATGATTATAACATGATTAGATACTATTGCTTCCAATTACAAGATGTCCAGGTGTAGCAAAGGATTTGAGATATGTCATTGAAGGCTTAATTGTGGATTCCATTTCTTCATCCATAAAAGTAGAGGGAGGAGAGAAACGGGGGGAAACAACACCACACCAGCAACAACATAGCCAGCAAGAAGAAGAGCCATTCACCCCTTTAAGATTACTTTCTACCTTTCTTGACATGTTGTTAAGGTCCTTAAGCCAAAATCATGTATTGTAAATCCTCCATATATAGTGAAATTGAAATACAAACACCATCTCAGTGGGCGTAGCCGAATTGGTGAACCCTTTAAATCTTATGTTTATGCATTCATATTTTGAGATCGTTGCCATGCAAAGCACTCCTACTCAACGATCAAAGTTTCATCAGTACACCCAAAGCCAGATCAAAATGAAGTAATGATATGAAATCCCATTAATAGACAGCTGGAAACAACTAGAGTTTTATACCCCAAATGATCAAGGCATCCAACAACGTCAGTCTCGATCACCTCACTGGTCTCGAAAACACCACCACCAAGCAGCAACAACAATTGCTACGCTTGGCCAGTCACACTCACCGATGGGAGCCATGGCGAACAACGACGATGTTGGGGTTAAGACTCCTGCAACCGAGCAAGCTATATTCCAACATAATTGCTTTATGAAACCCAAATGGGTTATGGATCAATATCACCTAGAGAGAGATGAAGTAAAATGTTAAAGTAATATTTCTCAATTATATTGTTGTGTGTTATCAATACTTTGTTATTGATAATATAATATAATTTTGGCTACTGACTATTTTGGATTAGTATTGCGGATTCTATATAGAGCATGTAGTTATTGATACATGATATATACATGAGCATTCATGCAAAGCAAGAAGAAGAGTTGTGCTGTGTCAAGTGCTCACTTGTGTAAAGTGTTTGAGTTGTGAGGATATTCAAGGGCTGGAGTTTGCCTTGAATATAAAATAATGAATCTTGTATATGTCAAGCGTCGGGGGAAGGGTTGGACATGCAATTGGGCGTCCAGGGAAGTACCTATTTAAATAAAGTGGAAATTGAGAATTTAATTTTGAAAAATGGGTTTAAGGGATGGACTGGAGTTAACTCATATTCTAAGGTATTCGGAGCCAAGTGGTATAAGCATGATATGGGACGTGCAGACTTGGATGCCTTAGGTATGTGTTAGCGGGATTAGAAGGGAGTGAGTACATTCATCCATCTCATTTGCATGTACTTTCATTTGAAAGAATTATTACATTCTAACTATTATTTAATTGGTAGTTTTTGTTGTGAATTAATTTGTGCACTATTGTTATTCCGATGCGTATTCAATAAATTTTATGTAAGATTTTGTTATATGATGTATGGTGTAATCGTTACAAATTATTTTATGTTCCACCATATCTTGATTGTAGAATTTATTTCTATAGTTAAGATATGGCTCATAGTAAGATAAACTTACATAGGTCGAGTTTCTAAGAAAAGAGCAATGCATTAGAAAAAAGAACATCAAGAACTATTTAAAAGAAAATAAAATTGGAAGACAGCTCCACCAAGAGCTAAAAAAAACATAATTTATTTAAACAAAAAATCCATAACAAATTAGAATGTTTAAAAAGTAATGTTTTAATAAAAATGAGAAGCAATCATTGTTTAGTTAAATCTGGAACATTAATTAGGGGCATTAAAAAGGGAAAATAAAATTTTCTGCACATTAAGTACATAAATGTATTTGTAAGTTGATTCCACAGACATGAATTGAGTGGAAAAGAGAAGTGGGGAAAGGCAAATGAGAAAGGTAATAATTGTCTAAAAAAAATCCACCAATAGTTTAAAAACATAATATTTTGAAAAAATAAAATAAAATCCAGAACAATTAAGAAATGTTTAAAAAATAAAATTTTAATAAAAAAGGAAAGTAATAATTGTTTGGTTAAAATCTGAAACATTAATTAGGCGTATTTGGAAAGAGAAGAATAAAATTCTCTAAACATTAAATCATAGATGTAAGTAAGTTGATTCCATATGGCTTGAACTGAGCGAGTAAGGCAAGTAAGGAAAGGGAAATGAGGAATGTAGCTCGCATTTCTTATCAAAATTCATAGAAATCCTAATGTATTCAATACGGATTTCATGTGAATTCATAAAAGTCCATATGTATTAAAAAAATCATTGGTTTTAAAGAATTTTGGTGGATTTCATAGGATGCTATAGTGTAAGTTAAGCCATGACAAATCTTGCCACATACTTTGATGGATTTTTATTTCTTTTTTTATTTTTTTTTATTTCTTCTCATTTTTTTTTTAAATTTATTATTATTAAGAAAAGGGGAATGGTCCAAAAATGTTACAATAATTTAGGAAAAGAGGAGTTTTGAACCTAGAATGCATGGGTGAAAACTCAACACTTTATCCACTATGATATTGGATCACATGGTACCATCTTACTGAGTATATCCACCAGGTCTACCACGATCTTTATTGTCATGTTTCTATGGTTAGGGTTGATAACTGTTGGGTTTGGAGGCGAAAATAGCATATCAATTCCCATAACCACGAAAATTAACCATATCTATAACCACAAATTAATCATCGGAGATTATCCATAACCATGCCAATTTAGGCAATAGATTACACATCGGTTAACAGTTATATTCATCTTCGTTAATGCAAAACAATTATTCATTCAACTGACACATTATATTTTAATAGATACTAATTCCTTCATTAAATATCCACAATCAAATCATAAAACGGGGAAAGAAAATACCCAACCATAATCCATGATTACCTCCACAATTTCGAGTTAGCCAATTTCGAGCCGTTTTCCGGCCAAACCGGTGAATTAGCAGTCAATAAAGGTATCATAAACCAAATATGATAGCAATTTCGAGTTATCCAAATTGGCTCAAAATACCCAACCATAATCCCTGTCTACTGTCGACCCTTACCGTGATTACCTCCACAATGACCAAATTTATCTCCAGTCTCCCCATTTATCCATCTTTATGTTCTTATCTTCAACTCCAATTCTCAACTCTAATCATCTAGTCACAACTGAATCCGAGTCTTCCACCTAGCTGAACAATCAAGAAGTTCGCTCATACCTTCAATTACTTAACTAATATACACAAAGCCATGGTTTTCACATCTGAGTTTGAAAATGAGATTAGACATCTCGTGGAGTGAAATCTGGTGGATGAGAAATGGAAACTGATGGCAAGTATATGCGGAGCACCGTAACAAAATCAAAAGCGAAGAAAACAAGGTTATTGACCGAACAAGTGAAAAATGGTTAATTCTAGTGCAACTATTAATGATGTGGCACAATTTTAACCCTTCAGATGCCTTCCATGGTGAAGATTAAAATCCATCAGAATTCGTCTGAATCAATTAAAATCTTCAATTAATAATATCATCTAGTTATCGTCCTCGTGAGGAGGGTTTAGTCCGAGAAAGTCGGAGCAGAGAGTTCTAGGGTTTGGGTACGTAAACTCTACGGGAGCGACGGCGGCTGTGTAGTGGTTTCACGGGGATTGTTGGTGTGTTCTGTGTGTGGAACAAGGTAGTGCAGTGGGCGGGTGTGGGTAGGAGGGTAGCTATGGAAGATCTGGATACGGATGGTGTCATGGAAGAATTAGGGCAGACCTTGGGTGATAAGTTGCAACTCACTGATAGAGAGAAAGAAGGAATCGTGATCGATAGAAAGGATGTAGAAGAGGCGTCGATTGGCTTCCACTTTATGTTATTGGCAGAGGTGTTAACTGTGCGAGCGGTGCATGGGGAGGCTTTCATTGACAGATTCACGTCATTGTGGCGTGGAAAGGAAGGTGTCTCAATTAGGGAAATTGGGAATGGGAGGTTTTTGATTAGGTTTGTGGCTAGGAGGGATATGCAGCGGGTTCTTGATTCTGAATTCCCTTGGACTTTTCGTGATGATTTTGTGTTGGTGGGGGATTGCACGAACAGAAGGGAGGCACGATGGAATTCATTAGCAATGGGAGACATGTGGATCCAGATTCATAAGGTCCCCCGGTTGAGCATGACGGCGGCTGTGGCTTCGGCAATTGGGGGAAAGATTGGCTCAGTCTTGTTGGTGGATAAATCAGCGAGTAGGGAATGTATTGGTAGATTTTTGTGTGTTTGTATTCGTTTCAATCTAAGGGAACCTCTGATGCGGGGTGTGATGGTTACGTTCCCAGATGAAGGACGGGTGTGGGTTGAATTTCGTTATGAAGGATTGCCCAATTATTGCTTCTATTGTGGAAAGCTTGGACATGGGAGCAGAGCATGTGTGGAGCATGGGGTCCGTGGGCAGCAAGGAATAGATAGGGGGGAGAACACCCAGAGGTCAGGAGGTCCTTTGCCGTATGAAGGCTTGGAGGCGCGAATTGATCTGCGGGGCAACGTGATTAGGTCGCCGTTGCGAAGGTCTGGCAGCCATAGTACGGGGGAGGGAAGTGGGAGGACTTGGGAGTCGCGGCGTGGTGGGGAAGTAAACCATGCGAGGTGGCATGAGGATTTGAGGTTCTGTTTTGCAGGAGGATATGTGGGGCAGGAGGGTAGAAGGTCTGACCGTACGTCTGGGGGAGAGTTGGATGATACTGCTTCATCACCTGAAAAACAATATAAAAATGGTAACACTGGCGGTGAAGGTGGGGGGAGTAAAATAGGTTCTATGGCACATCGGGAAAGTGAGGAAGAGGAGGCTCGTAAGGCAAAGGAACGTGCTTTGAGGCCGGACTTATAGGACGGGGAGGGGAATTTGCGCCGGGAGTTGAGAATGTTGAGCTCTTTGATTTTGTGGAACCAGTGGAGAGTTTGAATGGGGATGTAGGGGGGAGCCAGCGGGGTTTGATGGTAGATTTGAATGCTCCAGTTGGTATGGAAGATGGTGGGGATGCTTCGGGGATTCATCTAGTGGAGGAGGTTGTCATTGGTGATGTGGCAGGTGTAGGGCAGGGTGGGACTCAAGACTCGGATCCGTTTGAGCTGGGTCATATCATTGAGGCCGTGTGTAGGGAGAGCAGGAGACGGAAGAGACGGATTGCGGAGGTAGATGAGGGGGTGGGTGAGGAGGATAGTGGCAGCCGGAACAAGCGTGCTCTTATTTTTTCTGAGGCGGAGGAGACCAGCCGTGAGGGGTCTCCACGGTCGCCATGAAAACATTATGCTGAAACTGTCAAGGAATTGGGGGTTCCTTGACAGTTGATGCCTTGGTGGAGCAGGCGAGGCTTCACAACCCCAGGGTAGTGATCTTACTGGAGACTAAGAGTAAGAGTGATCGCTACAAATTTTTACTTAAGTTGTTACAGATGGACTTTATGCAACCGGTAGAACCAAAAGGTATTGGAGGAGGACTTTGCGTTTTTTGGAAAGACGAGGTGAATATTTCTAGTGTTGTGTGGAATAGTTTCTTTATTGAGTTGGGTTTTGGTGGTGATCCATTACTTTCGGATTGGACGATGTTAGCCGTGTATTCAAGTACGAATGATAGAAGACGAAGAGCTCAATGGGGTGAGCTTACTAGGAGGATTAGTAGTTCACAAGGGAAGAGTATTGTGATTGGAGACTTTAATGATATTGTGGATGATGAGAAGAAAGAAGGGGGAAATTATATATCTATGGCGACTACTAGGGACTTTAGAGATTTCCTGGCAGTTAATGAGCTTCTTGATCTGCTTTGAGGGTTACCCTTTTACGTGGAGAAACAAAAGAGATGATGGGTCGATACAACAAAGGTTGGATAGACGGGTAGCGAACCAGGGGTGGATAGATATGTTTCCGAGGGAAAAAATTTGCCATGTAGTGGTGGAGGGTTCGGACCATTCTATGCTCATTCTTGACTCTGACGGTTTAACTCCGAAGGTACCGCGGCGGTTTATTTATGATTCTAGATGGGGCAAGAAGTCGGATTATCGAGAAATTATTGTGGAAGCGTGGAGGGAACGGGTGGAAGGATCCTTGGCGTTTAAAGTAAGTGAAAAGTTGAAGAGGACCCGACACTGGCTTGGATTGTGGAAGAAGACTTCAAAATCGAACTCGCAGCGGAGGATTGAGGAACTTAGGGAAGAAATTAGGAGGGGGAGTGTGGATCCGAATGTGCGGTATGAGTATATTAAGGGGTTGGAAAAGGAGTTGGCAGTGGCACTTAAAGAGGAAGAATTTTACTGGAAGGTGAAATCAAGGAACACTTGGCTTCGAGAGGGGGATAAAAATACTAAATTTTTTCATGCTCAAATGGTGCAACGGCGGAGAAATAATAGGATTCAGGGGCTGGAAGATACTTCCGGAGTTTGGAAAGATATAGCGGTCAATTATTTTGTTTCCCTATTTAAATCCGGTGTTACTCAACAGGGAGGGGAGGTTGCGGGTTGTGTTGAGCCGAAGATAAATGACCGGGATAATGATGAGCTTATTCGGCCATTCTCGAGCGAGGAAATTAGGGAATCAGTGTTTCAGATTCCGACCACTAAGTCTCCGGGTCTTGATGGGTTTACAGCTGGTTTTTTTCAGGATCATTGGGAGGTGGTGGGTGGAGAAGTAATTCATATGGTGCAAGCCTTTCACCATTCGGGACGTTTGCTACAGAAGATTAATCATACTCATATTGTTTTAATTCCGAAAGTAAAGGCTCCACGGAAGATGACGGAGTTGAGACCCATTTCCTTGTGTAATGTAATCTATAAGATTATTGCTAAAGTCTTGACGAGGAGGCTTAAAACGGTGATGGATTGGGTTATTAGTCTTAATCAGTCAACTTTTGTACCGGGTCAGCAGATTCATGACAATATTCTGGTTGTGCATGAAATTTTACACTCCCTTAAGCAAGGGGTAGACGGGGAGGAGGGGCGGATGGCGATTAAATTGGATATGGCAAAAGCATATGATCCGGTGGAGTGGAGTTTTTTGATTGAGGTTATGGGAAATTTGGGGTTTCATACTAAATTCTGTGAGTGGATTCGTGAATGTATTTCCACGGTATCATATAGTGTTATGGTGAATGGGGTGCCCTCCGATTATTCTCGTCCGGAAATGGGATTAAGACAAGGGGATCCAATGTCACCATTCTTATTCCTTATGTGTGCGGAAACGCTTTCATCATATATTCGGAAACATGAGATGGAGGGTCGGATTAGTGGGTTTCGGGTGGCGCCGACTGCTGCTCCTATCTCTCACCTATTCTTCGCAGATGACTCGGTGGTTTTTTGTAAAGCGACTGAAACAGAGTCAGATCAGGTGATGAGAATTTTAGAGGACCATGGTTCGGATTCTGGCCAGATTATCAATTTAGAGAAAAGTTCTATATTTTTTGGTAAGGGTTGTCCGAAGAAGGAAAAAAAGAAGATAGTGGCGAGAATGAACATTCAAGCTAGGGATGGCTTTGGGAAATATTTGGGATTCAGGCTGATTTTGGGCATTCTAAGAAGGCGGTGTTTGAATCTGTTCGGCGAGGGACTGAGAGCCGTATTGATGGGTGGGCTGAGCAATTTTTGTCGCCAGTAGGGAAGGAGATCTTGATTAACTTAGTTGCCATGGCGATGCCAAATCATGCGATGACGTGTTTTAAATTACCGGTGGGTACTTGTAAGGAAATGGAACGGGTTATTGCCCAATTTTGGTGGCGAGGATAGGCGAAGACTAAAGGGTGTCATTGGGTGGCGTGGGATAAAATGACCGCTAGTAAGAAGTTGGGAGGGCTGGGGTTCCGAGATCTTATGGGATTTAACTTGGCTATGCTTGCCAAAATTAGTTGGTGAGTGTTACATACTCCGGATTCGGTGCTTGGTATGATACTAAGGGATAAGTATTTTCCTAATTCATCATTTTTGGAGGCAACAAAACAAAATAAATCATCTTGGGGCTGGAAAGGCAGTATTGGGGAGGCAGGTTCTGAATCGTGGGCTTCGGTGGAGGGTGGGTAATGGTGAGTCTATCAAGAATTCTAGTGACCTATGGATCCCTAAGCCACACTCTTTTAAACCGTTGATGCGGCATGGGGTAGCTAATTTGAAGGTGAGTGAGCTGATTTCTCCTGATAGGATGCATTGGAAGATTGATGATGTAGCGGCATTAGTGGCTTTGGAGCATCTGGAGCTGATTTATACTATTCCGATTAGTAGAAGTGGGTGTCCGGATAAAAGAATATGGCATTATACGAAGAATGAGAGGTATACTGTTCGGTCGGGATACTTCGTGGCAATGGAAATGATGAAAAACGGTGAGTTTGGACGTAAAGGAAGGGGAATGTCAAGCTCGACAGGGGAGATGTGAGGGACGTGGCAAAGTATATGGGTTTTGTTGGTGCCGCATAAGATTCGTTTTTTTATTTGGAAGGCTTGTTGTAAGGCATTGGCGGTGCGACATAACTTGGAGCGACGTAGGATTCGAGTGGTGAATAAGTGTGAACTTTGTGGTAAGCCTGATGAAACTGAGGCTCACCTCTTTTTTGGGTGTGAGTTTAGTCGTGCTTTCTGGTTTGGAATGGCAGTTTAAATCAATATGTTGGACATAGAGGTCTTAGATTTTTTGGAAGGATGACAGAGAGTAGTGAAGAGAATAGAGAATGAGAAGGATGTGGATTTAATTTTGCAGTAAGTAGCCTTTGGGTTATGGAGAATTTGGAAGTGAAGGAATAAGACTGTCTTCACGGGGACTCACATTCTTCCACATGTTGCTGTGGATTTCTGGCAGAAATAGGTGGTCGAGTTCCGTAAGGTTACGATAGAGATGGATCGGGAATAGAAGAGGCTGGTGGAGTTGAGGGTGGTAGACGGGTTTGAAGTGGAAATGGAGGGAGACGGCCATCAATGGAGGAAACCCATCTTTGGCGAGTTAAAGTTGAACTGTGATGCTGCTTGGAGGAGTGATACGAAGATGGGGGGGGGATTGGATGGGTGCTTCGGGATTTTGCTGGGATTCCGAAGCTTGCGGGAAGGGTGGGGGGGGGGTGGGGAGAACGGTATGGGGCAGCGCTTATGGCTGAGGCAGCAGCGGTTAGAGAAGGGATGGAGGCAGCTCTCGGGAGTGATTGTATGAACCCTGGGTTGCGTCTGGTGGTGGAGTCGAATTCGAAAGGGTTGATTCAGATGTTGAACAAAGAGGTTAGGCTGAGGTGACTTCAGAAGTTTATCTCCAAGACATTTAGAGGATGACGAGTTTATTACAGTTGGTAAAGTTTTGCTTTACTCCTCGGCAATGCAATCGTGCGGCTTATTCAGTGGCAGCGTACGTTGTTAAGCATGGCGGGAGTTTTGGCTGGGATGAATTGGGACCTGAGTTTCTGTTTAATATTTTGACACAAGATGCAAATGTTGCTATTCGTATTTAAATCTTATCAAAAAAATTCTATCTTTTGACAAAAAAAAAAAAAAAAAAAAAAAAAAAAAAAAAAAAAAAATTAAAATCTTCAATTGAAGTCTCATAAACTCTATTAAAATGCATATAAGTTTACTTTGAAATTCATAGATTTTGTAGAAATCAATTTAACTCCTTCAAAATTCATAAATTTATATCTCAATTTAATACACCCCATTTAATAATAGTAAATTGTTGTAAACATTCCTAGTTTAGGTGTAATTGTGTAAATCCTAGATTAGATTTGATTCTAGTTATCCCTTCTTATTGTATCTTATATTCTTTGGGGATGAAGCATCTCCTCTTTTACTATAAATAAGGGCACAATGTATGAGGGATAACAACACACACATATTCCCCTACAAATCTACAAACACATCTCTCTCTACACTCTTTGCCGCCTGCCCCCTTTAACCTTGTTAGATAAAATAGACCATAACACGTTATCAGCACGCTTCTACCGCTGCGCTTAGGAATCTGATGTTGAACAATTTTTTTGCATCAAACCAGTTCATCCATATCATCACGCAATCAGGTTCTTTCAAAACAATGGTTTTTAACTCGATATTTTGTAGCCCTGATAGCATGAACATTCACCATGATGCACGACCCAACTTTACGTTTTACGTATTTTAGATTCTACATAAATTGTGTATGCCTTATAACCATAATTGTTGAAATTATGTGAATTTGATATTTGCTATGAATTGCATCAAATATATTTGTACATGCATTGAAATTATTGAATTGCATATGCATCAATAAAATTGTATTTGAATGAACTTATATTGAATTTGAAAAAAATTCAAGAAACCTAGGGTTTCTTCCCCGTGACCCTGACAACACTGGGCTCACACGAGCCTACTATAGGATGCGAAGCACTGGAGCAACACCCTTGCTCCAATCTGAAAAGATGCCTTTGGCATCAAATCCTAACCCACGGAGCCGCCCGTAGTCGGCCACGGCTTCACCGCCGTTATTCTTGGGCAATCACACATGCAGTTGGGATTGGGACCTCGCCATCGTTGAAGACGATGGGTTTTTTTTTTTTCTTTAGAAACCCGATGAATATCGACGGATTCTTTGAATCCCTACCGTTCTCGAACCTCCGACGTCGAAATTGAGGTTTCCATCTATAACTCGGGTTCCCAGTCGAATCCACATGCTTCGCCGTGCCATCAACCCCTGAGGACAGTCGCCTGAAGCGACGCCGGCGTCCTCCCGGTCGTGTTCCGACACCCAGCGTTGCTGGGGTGTCTCGAACCTCCTCGACCCGAGCCCAATTGGGTCTCGACCACTCGGCCTGCATCAACGCCCGTTGGGCTTGCCGCTGCTATGGGCCAGCCCGTATGGAAAAAAAGTGAATTTTTTTTGGCTCACTTGAAGTGGCCCGCATGAAAAAAAAACATTTTTTTTTAGCTTTTGGGTCTGCCTGCAGCAGCCCAATCCCTGCCCCAATCCTCTCTGTGGGCCTGTAGCCCCACCCGAGACCCCAAGCTAAATTCTTGGGCTTGGGATACACGGCACAATTTTTTTTAAGCCACCTGTGGCTTAGTTTCTTTTCTTTTGGGCCCCGAGTTTTATTCGTCTAATTATTTTAGGCCCAATGGGTTTTATATTTTTTCACCCACACTTTAATTTGGCCCGAAGTCCAAATAATTAAAATTCCATTATAATTATAAACCTAAAGTTATATTTTTGCATATTTTTGTTGCATATTTGTTTGCATATATATTTGTGTTTGCCTGCAGGAATATATGAACCTGAAGGTCATAATTATTTTTGAAACCCGAAGTTTCTTATACATAGGCCTTGTTTGAAAACCTGAAGTTTTCACTTAAAAACATCACCCATGAAAACCTAAAGTTTTTCATGCAAAAAATTAAACCAATACATGTCTATTAGCACCTATATGTTCTACTCCTATGTGAATGGATTGATTTTTTCTCCATTACACTAACCACAACTTGTCCATCTATTTTGTGACAGGAACATGTCGAATTTGAACAAACTTGGCTTTACCGCTTTGGAGGTCTCTAGAAGGAACTACCTCAAGTGGGTTCAAGATGTGAAGCTCCACCTCACTGCAAAGAACTTGCGTTCTGCCATTGAAGAAGCAACAGATGAACCTATTGGCGAAGCTGACAAAACCATTGCTATGATCTTCGTTCGAAGACATATCCTTGACGCTCTGCAAATAGAGTATCTTGCTGAGGAGGATCCACGTGCATTATGGGTCGCTTTGGTTAATTGTTTTGATCACCAAAATGACATATTCTTGCCTGAAGCAAGACACGACTGGCAGCACTTATGCTTCCAAGACTTTAAGTTTGTGAATGAATATAATTCTGAAGTTTGTCGAATCCGATCACTTCTCAAGTTTTGCAATGAAACTTTGACCGAAGAGGATCTCTTGGAGAAGACTTATTCGACATTCTCTGCTTCTAATATTGTCATGCAGCAACAATATAGAGCTTAGAAGTTCACTAAGTTCTCAGATTTGATCTCTGTTTTACTTATCGCTGAAAAGCAGAACCAGTTGTTGATGAAGAATCATCAAGCTCGACCTACTGGGGCTACTGTTGTGCCTGAAGCACATTATAGTAATAACCAACGCCCAAAACGCCAAAATAGACGTGGTAGGGGTGGCCAGAAGCCATCCTACCAAGGTTAACAGAGTCAAGGCTCATCCAAGGGAGGAAATAAAGCCCCGAAGCACTCAAACCTCACTCCCAAGGCCCCAAACTTCAAGAATAAGGGCAAAGCACCTGAAACCATAGATGCAGATATGTGCTATTGCTGTGGTTCAAAGGACCATTGGTCCCGTGTTTGTCGCGTTCCCAAGAAGCTTGTAGATGAATATCATTCTCGTCGTAAGAAGTTTGAATCAAACTTCATGCAAGTGGACGACTCAGACACTACCAAGGTGGAGGTTTCTGACTTTCAAGAGGATACCACCCCTATGGAAGATTAGAATCTTAGGCATAGACTTATTTTTTAGTTGAAATAAGACAATTGGGGCCGAATTCCACTAAGTGGTCGAACCCTTCCTTTGTTTTTGGTTGATTTTTTGAACAATTTTCCTTTATGTTTGGATTATTTATTGGTGATTTGGTTTTTGGATATTAAGTTTTAATTAATTACCATCATTGAATAAATAAAATTACTTTGAATTGATATTTGTTTTAAGAACTTTTATGCATGTGACCGATTCAAATTAATTTTTCATTCTAGGTATGACTAGTGGGAAAGTTGTCTGGCAGATAGTGCAACCACGCACACCGTTTTGCGTGAACGTATCTATTTCACTAACTTTATACCTAAGAATGCACATCTAACAACCTTCTCAGGCCCATCCAACCTAATCGAAGGATACAGTAAGGCACGTATAATGTTGTCCAATGGTACAATCTTGACCATTGCTGAGGCACTCTATTCTCCACGTTCCGGAAGAACGTTGTTAAGTTTCAAGGACATTAAAGATAACAATTACCATGTTGAAACCCACGTAGAAAACAGAGTTGAATTTTTGTGCATAACTTCCTACGAATATGGCCAGAAGCGTATTCTAGAGAAGATGAAGCGTATCCCGAGTGGTCTGTATACTACGACCATACGCCCCATAAAATGTCACTATATGGCCGACCGTACTACTGGGACTGCACAAGAAATTACACTTTGGCATAACCGTTTGGGACATCCTGGACGAGTAGCGATGCGCCGTATCCTCAAATCATCACACGGGCATCCATTAACCTGAAGTTTAGGTTCAATCCACGGAATCACATGTCAAACATGTTCAATGGGAAAGCTTATTACTAAGCCTTCTTATGACAAGATTCTTTCGAATCCTTCCATTTTTCTACAACAGATTCAGGGGGACATTTGTGGACCGATTCACCCTCCATGCGGACCATTTAGATATTTTATGGTTTTGGTTGATGCTTCCACACATTGGTCACATGTGTGCTTGTTGTCCACAAGGAACGCTGCATTCTCCCAACTGTTGGCTTAGGTTATCAAGCTCAGGGTTCACCACCCTGATTATCTGATCAAATATATTCGATTGGATAATGGTGGATAATTCACATTTAAAACTTTTGATGACTATTGCATGTCGGTTGAGGTTAAAGTTGAACATCCAGTACCCCATGTTCACACCTAGAACGGCCTGGCAGATGCTTTCATTAAGCGCTTACAAATGATTGCTCGATCGTTGGTCATATGTACCAAGCTCCCGATCGCTGCTTGGGGCCATGCAATATTGCACACAGCAAAGTTGGTCTGCCTGAGGCTTGTTGCGACACAACCATTTAGTGCCCTTCAGTTGGTTACCGGATACGAACTCGACATATCGCATATTTGAGTTTTTGGTTGTGCAGTATATGTACCGATCTCGCCACCCTTACGTACAAAAATGGGGCCTCAGCGAAGGATGGGAATCTGTGTCGGATATGATTCTCCTTTGATTATTCGTTACTTAGAACCTTTGACAGACGATCTGTTTACCGCTCGTTTTGCAGATTGTCACTTCTATGAGACAGTCTTCCCATCGTTAGGGGGAGATAAGAACGTCAATGTTCCTAATGAACGACGCGAATTATCGTGGGTGACTCCCACTTTGTCTCATTTAGATCCCCGCACTGCTCAATCTGAAACTGAAATGCAGCGCATATTAGATCTCCAGAGCATAGCTTAGAGCATGCCAGATGCTTTCAATGATCTCATACGCGTGACAAGATCACATATTCTAGCTGCGAATACGCTTGCAAAGATGGAAACAAGCAATCCAAGTCGAACTCGATTCGCTTGCGAAACGTAAGGTGTTTGGACCTGTAGCTCATACTCCTCCACATGTGAAGCCCGTTGGCTACAAGTGGGTTTTTGTTCGGAAACGTAATGAGAAGAACGAGATTGTGCATTACAAAGCTCGTCTTATTGCACAAGGCTTCTCACAACGCCCCGGGATTGACTATGACGAAACTTATTCACCCATTATGGATGTGATTACTTTTCGCTACCTTATCAGTTTGGTAGTTTCTGAAAAATTGAGTATGCAGCTGATGGACGTAGTAACCGCGTATCTCTACGGGGATCTTGATACGAAAATTTACATGAAAGTTTCCGAAGGACGTACATTGACTGGTTCAAATATTTTCAAACCCCGGAACACGTTCTTAATTCGGCTGAGGCGTTCACTCTACGGTTTGAAACAATCCGGAAAAATGTGGTATAACCGTCTGAGTGAGTATTTGACTAGTCAGGGACATGTGAACAACAAAATATGGCCCTGTGTGTTCATAAAGAAGTCACATTCCAGATTTGCGATTATTGCAGTATATGTCAATGACATGAACCTCATCGGAACTCCTGAAAAGCTCGCGAGAACAACCGCGCACCTGAATTCAGAATTTGAGATGAAAGATCTAGGTAAGACTCGATATTGTCTCGGTCTCGAGATAGAGCATTGTTCGGATGGAATCCTAGTACATCAATCGAACTACACCCAGAAGGTGTTGCGCCGCTTTAATGAGGATAAAGCGAAGCCTTCGAGTACTCCTATGGTCGTTCGTTTGCTAGATGCAAAGTGAGATCCTTTTCGTCTGAAGAAGGATGCTGAAGAGATTTTGCAGCCTGAAGTTCCTTATCTAAGTGCAATAGGCGCTTTATTGTACTTAGCTCAATGCACTAGACTCGACATCTCCTTCGCTGTTAATCTTTTGGCAAGATACAATAATGCACCTACATGTAGACACTGGATTGGCGTGAAAGACATCTTCTATTACCTTAAGGGTACTACGAATTTGGGCTTGTTCTATCCCTACGAATCCTCGAATGATGCCACACCTTATGCTCCTCAAGTTAATTCTCACCTTGTTGGTTATGCTGACGCATGATACTTGTATGATCTGCACAAGGCGCGTTCTCAAACGGGTAATGTCTTTACCGTTAGAGGCACCACAATCTCTTGGAGGTCAACTAAACAGACCTTAGTTGCCACTTCGTCTAACCATGCTGAAATTCTTGCCTTACATGAAGCAACTTGGGAATGTTTTTGGTTGAGATCAGTAGTGGGCCATATTCAAAGCTCCTGCGATCTTTATCCCGCCGTTGATCTTTGAAGACAACGCATCATGCATCGAACTGCTGAAGAACGGTAACATCAAAGGAGACAACACCAAGCACATTGCGCCCAAGTTTTTCTTTTCACATCAACAATAAGAGCATCAGAAAATTGAAGTCACGCAAATCCGTTCACAAGATAATCTGGCCGACCTCTTCACCAAATCATTGCCGAAGACGACGTTTCAGAAGCTTGTTCATGGAATTGGTATGCGTAAACTTTTTGAGTTGTAACATTGCTATTTCTCTTTGGAATTGTGTCAAACTTAGGGGGAGTATTATGAAGATACTTGCTTGACCTTAATGTACTCTTTTTCCCTACGATTAAGAGCATTTTTCCCACTGGGTTTTTGCTACCTAACTAGGTTTTAATGAGGCACCTACCTTGGGCTGGTCATATCCCTGATGACGTCCTGTAGACGTTTCTTTTGACTTTGCATTTCTCACGCATTTTTCCTTAGACTATGGATTTTGTCCTTACTCAGGTTTTTGCCATAGCCTTAGGGTTTTTTAGTGAGACTTACTTACTTTTGCAAGTTCCTACCTTATTGAGAATAAGCGTCGTTCCTTGGAATCAGTGCCGACGAGTCGACTTCCTCAACTTCTGCATGATGCTGAATCTACCTTGAGTATTTACACACTCAAGGGGGAGTGTTGTAAACATTCCTAGTTTAGGTGTGATTGTGTAAATCCTAGATTAGATTTGATTCTAGTTATCATTTCTTATTGTATCTTATATTCCATGGGGATGAAGGAATATTTCCTTTCCTCTTTTACTATAAATAAAGGCATAATGTAGGAGGGATAACAACACACACATATTCCCCTACAATTCTACAAACACATCTCTCTCTACACTCTTTGCCGTTGGCCCCCTTTAACCTTGTCAGATAAAATAGACCACAACACGTTATCAGCAAGTTCCTACCGCTGCGCTTAGGAATCTAACGTTGAAGAATTTTTCTGCATCAAACCAGTTCATCCATATTATCACGCAATCAGGTTCTTTCAAAACAATGGTTTTTAACTCGATATTTTGCAGCCCTGATAGCATGAACATTCACCATGATGCATGACCCAACTTTACGTTTTACGTATTTTAGATTCTACATAAATTGTGTATGCCTCATAACCATAATTGTTGAAATTATGTGAATTTAATATTTGCTATGAATTGCATCAAATATATTTGTACATGCATTGAAATTATTGAATTGCATATGCATCAATAAAATTGTATTTGAATTAACTTATATTGAATTTGAAAAAAATTCAAGAAACCTAGGGTTTCTTCCTCGTGACCCCGACAACACTGGGCTCACACGAGCCCACTATAGGATGCGAAGCATTGGAGCAAAACCCTTGCTCCAATCTAAAAAGATGCCTTTGGCATCAAACCCTAACCCATGGAGCCGCCCGAAGTCGGCCACGGCTTCACCGCCGTTATTCTTGGGCAATCACAACTGCAACTGTGATTGGGACCTCGCCATCGTTGAAGGCGATGGGTTTTTTTTTTTTTTTTCTTTCAGAAACCCGATGAACATCGACGGATTCTTGAATCCGTACCGTTCTCGAACCTCCGACGTCAAACCCTAACAAACTTTGGTACTTAAGCTCTGTTGATGGAGTGCAATTCACACTTTTTGGTTCGTATGTTCAAGCTTTTGCTTGGATTTTGTTTCGTATTTGTTAGTTTCCATGATGAATTTGTTGGAGAAGGCGTTTGAGGAAATTTCAAGTTTGAAGACTTTTGGATTTTTTGAGTCTAGGTGGAGATCTATTCTTTGAATAGTTTGGTGATCACTTTTGCGTTTGTATTTTTGGTATATCAGTTTGAAGTTTGTTGTTTGGAAGTTCGCTAATTTCTCGCTTAGGTGGAGATTGTTGGGTTTTGTGTCTCGAAATTAGTTATTTGTTACCTATTTCATTTTGGTGTCCTATTTGGGTTTGGATTTTGACTTCTTAGATGGTTTCCTTGCTTGATGTAGAGATTTTATTAGTTACCTATTTGATTAGGATTTGGAGTTACTTCCTATTAGGATTCCTATGTAAACCTAAGTCCTATGCTTTATAAATAGGATATTTGGGTTAGTTTATTTTGTTGGCTCATTCTTGTGGCAATTTGGTGAGAGTCAATGTGTGAATTTGTGAGTTAGAGAGCAATTTGGGAGAATCTTCTCCGCTTGTTTTGGGTTCTCTACTCGTTTGGTTTAGGTTTGAAATTTGTGGGATTTGGGTTATGAAAGTTTAAACACTCTTTTGTAATCTCCGTTTGTTTAGTGAAATTCTTCACCGTGCTTCGCCCGTTGATGTAGGCTTTATGCCAAACCACGTTAAATCTCTTGTTTTCTTATTTTTGAGATTGTTTGTTTCTTTGCTTTCACCTACGACCTTGATATTTGGTATTTTGTTCGAATTCGCTTTTGTTTTCACATAAAAGTACAACAGCTTGAAGTTGGGGCATGTACTGTCATATTTGGATATGTTTGGTGATATTTTCTATTTTGTTTGGTGTGAACTGATGATGACAATTAAACTATTAATGAACATCAATCTTTTGTTTTTGATTTTATACGATGTTTTTGGCCTAAATTATTGGTATATAAATTTTTATTATTTTAATTCCCAGTGTCCATGTCTTTATTTTTAGAAAATTTGCTTGTTCATGTTGTGTAGTGTCCGGTATTCCGTGTTCGTGCATCATAAGTGAGCACACGCTTCTGGGTTGCAGCAGTTAGCATCAGTCCATCAAGCTCACAAGCATTACCTATCAGTCCATAGTTCGTCCAAATCTTCTGCACCTAAAATTCTTAGTGACCTCTTCACGTCCTATTTATTTGAATAACACGTGTTTTTTATTTATTTATTTTCTTTTTTTTAAGGAATACTTAACTTATCTTTAGTTTTTTTTTTAAAAGAAATAAATTGAAGAGTTAACATTGTTAAGTAGGTTTAAATGAATGGTCAGGTGTCAACAAATGTAATAGGTCACAGAGAGATCACAGAGAGTTTTGGACGTAGAAGATTTAAACTCATCAGTCCATGTGATAAACTCGGTAGTTCCAATACATCAAAACTAATTCCCAACACTCTAGAATACAAAGAGGAGGTTTTAACATTCCGTTACCTGTATCAGTTTGACATTGCTTTCATCAAGATATATAGTTCTCATATTATCTTTAACTTGTCAAATGGGTTTGAAAATTACATACTCAACAAAAAGATGAAAATTATAACTAATACAGAGACAATACAAACGCTCTTGTAATACGAAGTCACATTACCCCTACGTGTACGCAGTTCTGCTTCAAGAGCTTCCAAATCTTTCAACCATAATGATTTTGCAGTCTCGACGTCCAACTTATCCAGCTCCGCCGTGGCCTTAACATAATCATCTCCAAGAGCATCACGCCCCTCGATAGTGAATGTGTCAAATAATCTTCATTCCTGCTAATTACCCTTTTCTTTTTCAGCTTATCGATCAAATCAGCTTTTTTTCTCCCTACAAAAGTGATCGTGCCTTCAAGGACTCCACAAACAAATTTATGCTTGCAATCCAACATTGTAACCTCTTTGCGAATATTTTCTCGTAACTTGATCTACATGCCGTATAGAAAATCAGTTCAAGGTTGTATCCTAGTTGAAAAGTATCAAAAATACAAACATCACTTTACTGAACGTGAGAAAAAAAAACTCACCATTCTCTCCTCATATTTTTTCAGTCTTTTCGTATAAAACTCCTTAAGAACTGCATCCATGAAACATAATCTGCTTAGATACATTGCAAAACAAAATTGATAAAAACAACAAAATTGTGTTAAATCATACTCTCATCTGGCAATAGTGTTGAAGCTGGCCTTCACTATTAAACAAGTACATATTTGAAGTGAGTATTTTGGTTTCAAGTTTGAACTTTTTTTTCCAAACCCACATTCTTGGCTCTCGTAAGTTCATCGTCGGATATAGTGACACACTAGTAAATTTTACCCGCACGTTGTTGCGGGAGCGAAAATATAACTACAGATTATGTTTTTAACATACAAATAAGCAAAGACTAAGATAAACATTAGGTAGAAAATGGAGCAAATATTTTTACAAAGTTGTCTAAGTTTATATAACTTACAGAAAAGACATTATCAAATGCCTTGTCATTGATATACAAAAATGGCTAGCCTAGTATTCCCCGTTGACAGCCATCCCAGTGCTTCATTTGTATAACTATTTGAAAATAAAATATCCCAGAAGAGCACATTGCTTATATACAAAAAAAGAATGGGGAATTCATGTTAGGATCAACTATTTACACACAAAAAATATTAACCAACACTTGTCTGTTCTGGATAAGACATGACAACATCCTTTTAACACTTCTGGAAAACTTTTTTCCTTGAAGCAGTCACTACAAATAAAACAATTTAAGGAAGTTAAAACTGAAACAAAATGTTAATACAGTTGCAATAAATTTTGGAGATGAATAGATTTATAGTATGAAAGAACTAATGTATAACCTTTTTTCAGACGCTATAAAAATCTAATTGACTCTCTCTTTCTTTTATGCGATTCGCCGGTTGTGTCAATAGGTGTAGTGGAAGATGAAACTGCTGTAGACGAGACTGTAACTTCTCTGGCCAGAGATTGTGGAGTTGCTGGCTGGATGGTCAGGTCCTTAGAAACATGTAGATTGGAAAATCATTTAAGTGCAACGAATTTCTCATGCTTCCAAATCGAAGGTGAAATTTTTTTCTTTGTCCTATAAGCCTAAGAAACTCACTTGGCAGTGGTTTTTGGTCTATTGATCTCTGATTGAAAACCAAATCTTTACAGGGCATGTCAAAAACTTTTTCACTTGATTTCCCAATAATTAGAGCATTGACATCGTCTGTTTCATCATCAAGGACCAAAAACACTTTGTACCTTCATTTAAAAACATAATGCATAGATTAGAAAGCATGAATTCTTTAATGAGTTTAAAGCTGGATTCGTATTAAATTTTTAAATGTTATAGTTTAATGTTAAGATGAACCATTTGATAAAATTGAAGTATACTATGATTCTTTATTTCAGTGTATCCATTATATTTAGAGTAAATTGTACGAATGGTCCCTCAACTTTAATCAAATTGGAGCAATGGTCCCTCAACTAAAAATCCATTACCATTGGTCCCTCAACTTATCAAAATGTGTAGCTATAGTCCTTTTCATAAATTTTGTCAAAATTTTGTCAAAATAAGTTATATTGGAATGACCATTTATACAATTAGGGTCCCTCAACTCATCAAAGTGTATAATTATGGTTCTTTTTGTCAACTATGTCAAAAATTTTGTCAAAACGAGTTACATTGGAAGGACCATTGCTACAATTGGGTTAAAGTTAAGGGACCATTTCTCCAGTTGAATTAAAGTTGAGGGACCAATGGTAATGGATTTTTAGTTGAGGGACCATAGCTGCACATTTTGATAAGTTGAGAGGCCAATGGTAATAGATTTTTAGTTGAGGGACCATTGCTCCAATTGAGTTAAAGTTAAGGGACCATAGCTACAATTTACTCTTATATTTAATTCTTTTTTACTACGTTTTTTTCATGAAGGTATAATCATTATATTATTTTCAAACATAAAATATACATCGAATAGACATTTAAAAGAATGCTTATCTATGAAAGTGCCTGGCGATACAATGATGCTTTATCCAATTATCATCTATAAGTAATAAACAATAGCAAATTATTTTCCAACTTTGTATTTCTAAAACAGTTTGGATTTAATGTAATCTAAGTTTGGGAAGATTCATAAGACACATAATAATCTGTTGAACAATTGTGATCTATCAAAGTAACAAACAACAACAAATTATTTTGTAACTTTGTATTGGATTTAATGCAATCTGTGCTCGGGAAGATTCATAAGACATAAAATTGAAATACAGTATTAGAGTTGTTACCATGGAGTGGGAACCTTATTTGGATGCTTTTGGCAAATTAGTTGATCATTTGTCGGATCTTATATTTGTTTTGCGCATGTAGGGTAAGCAGTGTACCACCATTCATACCTTGTGTTATATCACTTGATTGACGCTTTGCACAAAAAACGTATCATTCTGCAAAATGTTCAAAAATTATATTTGCACAGACACCAATTATTAAATAGATAAGTTTTATCAAAGGAGTTAAAAACAACTGAAAGGGTTTTGATTGAACACTATAAAATAAAAGCATTGGATATACCTTATATAAATCAGGATCCAAATAGCCTAACTCCTCAATTGTAACCTTTTTCCCAGTTTGTAAAATCTCTTGCTCATTTGCTTGCTTGGAAGAAGGATGCAGTGTTATAATAGAATGAGGCCAGTCTGAAAACCTGTAATAACTTAGATTGAACATTGGTTAAATACGGAGATAAACATCATAGGTTTTTTTTTTTTTTTTTTAAAGAATCTTAACCACATGATGATTCTCATTTCATGAGAATGAATGGACTCACACTGATTTGTATGAATTCAACTCTAGAATGTCTGGAGGTATAAATTAAAGTGTTGAACTAGTGCTGTTCAAGATGATGTTGTATGCGCATTAAACAAAAGTAAAAATAGGAAAAGGGAAAAAATTATCACTACTATGAAACCATTTATTAGTGTCGCTATGATAACCGACAAGAAACGTGTATTACTATTGGATATTAAGCAAAATCCGACAAAAAATGAATGCAGTGGCGGATATAATAAGCAACAAAATTGCCAGCGTCAGGAAATGAATTTTTCGACAGAAAATACTCTAAAACCGACAGAAATTGTGTCGGATATAACTGACAGAGAATATATTAATAATGAATAAATAAGAGCATTCTTTGTCGGATAAAACCAACAGAAAATATATAAAACCGACAAAACTTGTGTCAACTATAACCGACAGGGAATATATTAATAATAAGTAAGAGCATTCTCTGTCGGATAAAACCGACAACAAATATATTAATAATAAAAAAAATATAAAAAGGACATGAGAGCATTCTCCCTTCTCCTTCTCCCTTTCTCTTTCTCGTTGAGCATTCTTCTCCCCTTCTGCTCGAAATGACCCAACAATCATCGAAACAATAGACATGAAGCGAAGCAAAAGTTCGGATCAGAATTTGCAGCTAATGAGCAAACCAGAATGGACAACATGCTTGAACCCCCCATGCACGATGGAATTTGAAGCTCGAATTCAAAAGATCCAAAACCCAACTCCACCAACCTTCTTCTCAACACAAACACAACAATCCATCCCAGAAAAACAGAAGAGAAAACCCACATCTTCCATAAATAGAAGAATGAAGAAAAGCATGGACATCCCAAATCACACACAACATTCAAACATCAAACACTTACATAATCAACGGAAACGACCACCATAAATAGAAGAACGAGAAAGTAATGAAAAAAAAGAGAGGCTCACTCGTCTTTCTCTTCGATGCTCTGTAACAGGCTTCGATCGGACTCTGAGGAGCAAAAGGGAGGAGAAAGAACAGATGAAGCAACGGCACAAAGAATCAAAGAAAGCAAAAATCCAAAAACCATGTAACGGGGAAGAAGAAACATGCGTGTACGGTGTTTGTATGCGACCGTATTACAAATTTTCTGCAACCGCATTACTTTACCAATCTACATACAGAAACGCACAAAATTTCCCAAGCATGACAATAAGAACAATCAATACCCAATTCTAACTCCCTTCACAAACTACTACAAATTTTCAACTTTTTCTTTAAAAAATAAAATTAAAAAATAAAATGCAGGATTGAAGCTCAGGGTAGAGTGAAACATACAAAAGTGGGGGAGGATCTGATGTAAGCGAGAACAAGATTAGCAGACCTTTCACCTCTGTAAGCCCAATCAGCAGCGTCTTTCTTCTCCAAGACCTCTATATCTCGCCGTTGGCCGCGTTTCAGCTGCTCTTCGTCACCACACATTCCAAAAATCCCATCTTTCCCATTTCTTCAACTACCCAAAACCAAAATTCTGAAGAAAAAAAAAAAAAAAATTTGCATGTACCTGATCGATGAGATAAGATTTGGGTTTTTGCCCTCTTCGTCTTGGGGCGTTTTGTGGCCGTTTTCTTGGTAGTTTTGCGGATGATCATGTTCCATGGCCTTGTGGGTGCGCTTCTGTGTCGGCATTGCTCTGGTTTTTCTCTTATTTGTAAATTAAAAGGAGAAGGGAGAATGCACAACAAAAAATACAAAGAGGAGAAGGAAATGAGGAGAGGAGAAAAGGGGGAAGGAAGGGGGAAAGGAGAAGGCACCGGCGCAAGGAAGAGATGGAGGGGTTTTATTTTGGAAAATTTTCATTACTGTCGGTTAAAACCGATAGAAACATTTTTTAAAATAAAAAATGACTGAAAATTTTTATTATTGTCGGTTATAACCGACAGAAAAAAATGGCGGCAAAAATCCCCCCAAAATTCCCTCCCAAAATTTTAAATCCCCCCCAAAATTTTGTTACGATTTTAAAAAATAAAATAATAATTGTTTGGTTTAATAAATAAATAAATAATATGTATTTAAATATAATACGTTTTAAAAATTAAATAAATAATTGTTTGGTTTAATAGATAATAACTCATGTAAAATATGCGATAAAGAAACAAAAAGATAATTGTACAATGAAAATGTCATCACACAAACTAAATATTGTCTAATCAATACTTGAAAAACATAAATAAAAATTTAGCACAAATTACTTTTCCCACTTCAAAATTTAGGCAAATTTAACGGAGATATGCATTCTACGAAACTAGTTTCCATGATCAAACCATCAAACTTGTTTGTAGATAATACAAGATTGCATACGTAAAAAATCGCCAAAAAAAAAAAACATTCGGAGATTAGGTAACGGAAACAAAAATTTTCGACGGTTATAAACGAAAAATCACAATTTAACGGTTATTTTAGCTCTGGTTTTGATGATTTTTTTACAGTTACACTCCTCAACCCTATAAGAATGCAATGAATGAATTTGATCTTCAATTTAAAATATTTACACTAGTGGATACCACAAAATCTTATTTTATACTTAATGGAAGTATAATATTAACTCTAAGTGTTTGTTTAATCTACCATTTTCACCCGATATGCATTCTACGAAACTTTTTTCAATGATCCAACCGTCAAACTTATTTGTACACACTCCGAGATTGCATACGTAAAAAATCGTAAAAATCACAATTTAACGGTTATTTTAGCTCCGATTTTAATGAATTTTTACAGCTACACTCCTTGATCCTATAAGAATGTAATGAATAAATTTGATCTTCAATTTAAAATATTTACACTAGTGGATACTACAAAATCTTATTTTATACTTAGTGGAAGTATAACATTAAATAAATGTTTATTTAATCTACCGTTTTGATGCGATACACATTCTATGAAACTTTTTTCAATGATCTAACCGTCTTATTTTATACTTAATGGAAGTATAACATTAAATAAGTGTTTATTTAATCTACCGTTTTGATGCGATACACATTCTACGAAACGTTTTTCAATGATCTAACCGTCAAACTTGTTTGTACACACTCCGAGATCCCATATGTAAAAAATCACAAAAAAAAAAAAAAAAAATCATTTAGAGATTAGGTAACAGAACAAAAGTTTTCGACGGTTATAAACGAAAAATCACAATTTAACGGTTATTTTAGCTCTGATTTTGATGATTTTTTTACAGCTACACTCCTTGACCCTATAAGAATGCATTGAACGAATTCGATCTTCAATTTAAAATATTTACTGTGACAGCCCGTCCCTGATTTTACAATTATATAAAATTTTTAATAAGTGATTTTACGAAATTGCCCTTCGAGGCTCGTGTGTTGACTGAGGTTTATTACGGTGTCGTGTCGCCTAAGTTTTGTTTTCTTGGCATATTCTTGTAGTACTCGTCGCTATGAACGCGTGGGCGCAAACGGTTCGTGAAAATCCCTTGACAAGCCCTACATCTATGTAGTGTTAGAATTCCCAATTTATTTCCCATTTTTCCAGTTTGAAGCCACAAACCCACGGGGGCATCCGGCGGTTTTGGCTTCGAATCACCCAATCCCGAAGCAATTTCTTCCAATTAATACCACCCATGGCATCCTCTTGAGGTCTGGAACAAAACCCAAGCAGTGGTTGAGGCGTCGGAGTTGCTTTGGAGGTCGAATTGGAGCACACCCAAATTCTAGGGTTCGTATATTTTTTGATGAAATTGGAGCTCTTATCGACCGAATTGGCCTTGGTCACAGGTAATAAAGTTGTTCTACTCTTTGAGATATTCAATTCTACAAATTTTGAGAATTTTTGGAGAAAGTTGAATTTTCTGGCGAGCTGGGGCGGCCGACCGCCACCCATGGCGGCGCAGGCGGCGGCGCGTGGCCAGTGGGCTGTCATTGTTATTTTTAGGCTATGTTTGATATCCTGAATTCAGTTTTGATAGTGGTTTGATGTAAGTAGATCATTGAGCCAGATTCTTTACGATTCGTGGTTAGGTAAAAATGTGAATTGATGATCCGACCGTTGGATTGTCACCAAACTTTGATATGTTGTAGTACTTTATATATGAAGAATGTGGAAACTTACGGATCGGGAATCCAACGTATGGATCTTCCCGAATTGGATTTGTAAGTTCATAAAATAAAAGGTTAATCGCCACTCGGTTTTGGAAATTGGTGGAGATCCAACCGTTGGATCATAACGAAACTTTAGTATGTTGTTCTATAAGGATAACGTGAATCATGAGAATTTACGGATGGGAAATCTGATTTGCGGATCTTCCGGATTGAGTTATGTAGGGTTGTGGACCCTACCGTTGATCTTTGATCGACGGTTGACTTATGGTCAATGAGTTTT
This sequence comes from Heteromeles arbutifolia, assembly GCA_024362995.1. Taxonomy (NCBI): domain Eukaryota; kingdom Viridiplantae; phylum Streptophyta; class Magnoliopsida; order Rosales; family Rosaceae; genus Heteromeles; species Heteromeles arbutifolia. The sequence continues at coordinate 26,939,235 of JANCRC010000012.1, forward strand.
GAATCACTCTTGAATGCCCTTGAGGATGTGTTTTATGTGAGTTATGTGTTCTATCGACAAGTATTCTGAGATGTGATTTAATAATTGTTCTAGGCGCCGATCGTTCGGGACGCTTCAATACTCGTTCTAGGGAGTTGTAGCGCGGACTCTAGGTGAGTGGGCTTTTGTTTTCAGTGTATATATACACACACACACACACACACACACACACACACTTGGTTGATTCCCAGAAATACGTTTTAAAATGATTTTGTGAAATTGAATGCCATGTCGAATGCCATATATATATATATATATATATATATATATTCATTGCTATGTTATGTGATTATATGTTGAGGCACTGCAGGCGCCAGGTAAGTCAGGTAAGTATGCACTTTTGATATGATGATTGTGGTGATATCGATGAGATTAGTGTATGGCTCATTTACCTGCACATCGGGGTTTGTGCTCCGCCAGAGTAGGGCTTAGCTTTCATGTGATCGTTCACCTCCCGCACCGTACGCTCACCTTGGATCCAAGGCAGGTGCCAGCCTATCATACATACCACATTAGGTGGTTCTGACTCGTAGGTGACCCGCGATTCGTCGCCAGCCTTCACGTGATCGTAGCACAGAGCGTTTTATATATATACCCAGCTTGTCATACAAACCACTATAGGTGGTTCTGACATGGGTGCAGGTTATTGATTGAGAGATGAATTAAGGATTTGGTTGAGGAGCCATAGATTCAGCCGTACAGGTCACTAGAGGTGACTCCGGCTGACTTATATGCATTGCCGGCATGATATGCATTGAGATATCACCTGATTGACTTTGATGATATTTGTTGCATGCTTTGATATTGGTATGGTTTATTCAGACATGGCAATATTTGAATGTTGGTTTTCAGTATGAGTACGTATATATATATTTTCTGGGAAGTATATATGTTTTTACAGAGAGGGGTTATAACTTTTATATCGAAGTGATTTTGTAAAACTTTGTTTTTGCCCACTCACGCTTTTTGTTTTGCGCCCCTCCAGGTTCTAGTAGCATAGTTTCTTTATTGACAAGGACTCGTGGCATATCTCAGTTCAGGTGGCTACTTTTGAGGTTATGATCTTTACCCACATTACTGTACTTTACTTATGCTCTGACAACGCGTGTAAAATGGGTCCATACCCACTGACAGCGCACTCTGATAGTTAGACACCTTTAGGTTTAAATCTATTTGCATTCTTCCATATCATCACTTTTTGGCTTCGTCACCTTCTAGGTGTCGGCCAGCACAGCTCGATTCGGAGTCCTAGTGGACATTCCGGGTCGGGGTGTGTCATTTACACTAGCGGATACCACAAAATCTTATTTTATACTTGATGGGGAAGTATAACAATAACTCTAAGTGTTTGTTTAATCTACCGTTTTGATGCGATACGCATTCTATGAAACGTTTTTCAACGATCCAACCGTCAAACTTGTTTGTACACACTCCGAGATCGCATACATAAAAAATCGCAAAAAGCGAACATTTAGAGATTAGGTAACGGAACAAAAGTTTTCGATGGTTATAAACGAAAAATCACAATTTAACGGTTATTTTAGCTTCGATTTTGATGATTTTTACAGCTACACTCCTCGACCCTATAAGAATGCAATGAATGAATTCGATTTTCAATTTAAAATATTTACACTAGTGGATAAATCTTATTTTATAGTTAATGGAAGTATAACATTAACTCTTAAGTGTTTGTTAAATCTATCAATTTGATAGGATATGCAATCTACGAAACTAGTTTCAACGATACAACCGTCAAATATGTTTGTATATACTTCGAGATAGCATGTGTAAAAAATCACAAAAAAAAAAAAAAAACATTCAGAGATTAGGTAACGGGAGCATGAGTGAAAAAAATATATTTAAACCATGTGTTTATTTATTTATTTATTTTTAATCAATATAACATTTTAAAATAATAAAATAGTCAATTTCTGTCGGTTATAACCGCCAGAATACTAAAATAATAACCGCCAGAAACTAAAATAATAAAATAGTCAATTTCTATCGGTTATAACTGCCACCATTAACTAAAAACTGCCGGAATATGTTAAAAATAAATTTCTGTCAGTTATAACCGCCAGAATACTAAAATAATAACCGCCAGAAACTAAAATAATAAAATAGTCAATTTCTGTCGGTTATAACCGCCACCATTAACTAAAAACCGCCGGAATATGTTAAAAATATTTGAAAAAAAAAGAATTCAAAAATACTGGCGGATATAACCAACATGATTTTATTGTTATTTGACACTAACTGAATGATGTGTCGGATATCTTTTATTCGATATAATGACTTATTAAACTGCCACCATCATATGACACCTAAATCTAATATTGTAGTAGTGTATGTATTAATTGACATTTCAAATAGTTTTTTATCTAGCCAAAGAAAAATTGTAAACTGCAACTTATGCAGTTTAAGATAGTTGTATAGATTTCAAATATTGTGCATTACAATAAATCATATCTAATTAAAAAAGGACAGGATGAAAATTAATTTATTTGCATTGAAAACTGACACACCTCGATCCGGAACGCCCACTTGGACTCCGAATCGAGCTGTGCTGGCCGACACCTGGAAGGTGACGAAGCCATAAAGTGTAGTGTAGTGGAAAATGTGAATAAATTTAAACCTAAAAGTGCCTAAATATAAGAGTGTGCTGTGAGCGGGAATGAACCCATTTCACACGTGATGTTAGAGCATAAGTACAGTACAGTAAGATAGAGTGAGAATTATACCATTGAAGGAAATCGTCTACACCAAGATTTGTCAGGAATCCTCGTCGATAAGAAAGCTCAGCTACTAAAACCTGGAGGGGCTGAAAACAAGGGTGAATGGGCCTGAAAATAAAGTTTTATAAAAACCTTTCTGAAAACATTGTAAGCCCTCGCTGTAAAACAAGTATAGTTTCCAAAATATACTTACTACGTATAGTATAACAATACTTACCGTAGCCTGCAAAATCTCAAGAATTCATTACGGCACAATATCTCGTAAATAAGGGCATGACATCCAAAATCACAAAATCTCACATAAGCAACTTATCATATCGGGTGCTCATCGACACATGCTGACACACGAGTTTATGCAGAGGTGTTCTGACATGAACAAGACTGGGTGTAATCATAATATACGCTCTAGTGCTACAATCACGTGAAGACTGGCGCTATTCACAGTCACATACGAGTCGGAGTTGCCTATTGCAACATGTACGACAAGACTGGCACCTACTTGGATCCTAGGCGAGCGTACGGTGCAGATGTGAACATACACATGAAAGACTGGCCCAAGCCCTGGGCGAGCACTAACATCGGGTGCAGAAAACGATGAGCATATAACATCAATATAGTCATGCCACATCCATTCAACAATTCTAATCAATATCGTACTATTCATGACCATAAATATAATCAAGGCATCTCCTTATAGTAAGCTTACCTGTGCATCCCGTAGGGTTATTTCATCATTTCCCAACAATAAGGTATTTCTTATAAACATTAATTAATCATGGCAATCGCATAAAGAATTTATTAATGCTTGTATATATGGAAACTAACGTGTGTGTGTGTGTGTGTGTGTGTGTGTGTATATATATATATATATATATATATATAAAAGAAAAGACCCATTTCGCCTAGAAACGAAACATTTCGCCTAGATTTAACAAATAGTGGATGATTTATGAATATAGCTGACGGATTGTTTTTGCCATATGGTTATTTTCCAATAATACCAATGGTACTTGTCAATGGGTGTGAAAGAAATTTGACCGTGGGGAGTACATATGTCCCCAATTATAACCCAACGGATATTATCGACAGCATGAGACGTCTAATTAAGGGTGAAGAACCGGTGCAAATGTCACCGTGGTATGAAGGGTTTTCTGGAACCATGGATCCCATTGACACCGGTGAGGGCTACACCTCTTATGGGCGCATGCAGGAAGTGAACAACACAACACTGAAGATTACAGAGTTGCCAATCTGTATGTGGACCCAGAGTTATTTAGAATTCCTTGATTCGATCTCGTTTGTCATATGCACTCAAGTGTTCCAAGACATATATCATCATCCTTGGGAAAAATGAATCTTGATATAGGAGAAAGCCAAGTGTATAAATAATAAGCACGAGCATGGTCTTTGCCTCCCTACAAGTATCAAGCAAAATATAAATGTAAACAAACATATCGTTTACTGAATCTAAGTTACAAATCATAATCAATGCAACGTCATTTGAAGTTATTAAATGACAGACATATGTACCTCGATTCATATAAATGTAAACAAAAGTATCGTTACTAAATCTAAGTTACAAACCATAAACAATGCAACGTCATTCAAAACTATTAAACAAGTGACGTCGTGTTCCAAATTGGGCATGAGGAATGAAGAGGTTGACACTGTTACTGCCCACATAATCTTGTGCCATCCCAATAATGGCCTCGGCAACGTCACCCTCACTATGGTCGTAGGCACAATTATCTAAAACATAATCAGAAAAGTGGACGACTTCTTCTGTTTTGATTAAGTTCTTCTTAAAAGCGCAGAACAAAATCTTTCTTTGTATGAGGTTAAATCCATCAGCCATTGACGGAATTGACCTTTGCAGATCAGTCATTGACGAAGTAGTCACTGTATTAATTAATTGAACGGAATTACCGGTTCGGAATTGACCTTTGCAGGTACAAGAATAACTTGAAAAACCAGCAATACCAGTCATTAGTCGGAATCATAGTCGTTGACAAGAAACTTGAGCTTCGCGTCCCGGTCGGGCAGGACCGTCTCTGAGATTTCGGAGGCTCTGTGCGAAACTTATAAAAATGCCCTTTTTTAAGATAGTTTTTGTATTTTATTTTTTTTATTGGTACCAAAAAAATAATAACTTCAATTAAAACAACCTTTAGGACCTACTGATTGTAAGTTTACAAGTGTCATTAAATAAGTAAAAAGAGTTACAAATATAACCCTCACTAAATAATAAAAAACAGTTCAACCTTAAGCAACTAAATAAAGAAAGAAAAAAAGCTTCAAAAACTCTAAGGGCTGGTTTGGTATTGTTCTGCTTTGAAAAAAAGCTGCTTCTGCTGTGCTGTGAGAATAAGCGGCTGTGAAATAAAGCAGTAGAGTGTTTGGTAAACTTTTTTGTAAAAGTGCTTTTGGAAAAAAAAGCAGTATGATAGTGTTTGGTAAACTTTTATGTAAAATAGTTGTGACTGTGTAAAATGACCAAAAAGGGTATAATATTAGATGTGCTATTAATTTAATTTTCTTAACAAATAAAGGTGAATTGGTTTGGTATTGCTGTGCTTTGAAAAAAAACTGCTTTTGCTGTGCTGTGAGAATAAGCGGCTGTGAAATAAAGTAGTAGAGTGTTTGGTAAACTTTTTTGTAAAAGTGCTTTTGGAAAAAAAAGCAGTATGATAGTGTTTGGTAAACTTTTATGTAAAACAGCTGTGACTGTGTAAAATGAGACTGTGTAAAATGACCAAAAAGGGTATAATATTAGAAGTGCTATTAATTTAATTTTCTTAACAAATAAAGGTGAATTACTAAATATACTTTATTTTTAAAAGAAAAATATTTATAAACTTTATCTTAAATATTAATTAGTATGACAAACTACTTCAATTGAAATATTTTAGATTGAATAGCTAGGATTCATTAGTACAATATTATTAATGTACTTGAAAGTAGTCTAATTAGATGCAAAAATCTTGAGCACCACACACATATACACGCGTACCCACACATGCAAAAGTCTTGAGACTACCAAAAGTCCCATTTTTGTGCTCCGTGCTTCTCCCTTCCCCAAGCACCTTTCTCTTGTTCCCGTGCTCTCTCCCTCACCTCACTTCTCTGCAAGTTTCTCTCTCTCTGTCTTTCTCTCATTCTCCTCATTACACACCGCACCACAATCCTCTCTCTCTCTCTCTATCTCTCTCTCTCTCAATTTTCCCAATTCCGCTTCCTGTCTCTGTCTCTCTTTCAATTTTCTTGAGAAAATTCAACACCAACAACCAAATCATGGAAGAAAATCACGCTGCAGCTTTCGAATCAATCGCAAATGGCGACCACCACGATGCTGCATCCATCGCTGCAAACGACTTCAATAGGGTAGGATGATGAAGCTGCAGCGCAGAACGTGAAGGCCGAGGAGGCGAATTCAGGATTGTGAAAGAGCTGTGTTGGGGATTTGCTAATTTTGCTCTGTGTGTGTGATTTGGTCGGGGTTGCAGAGTGACTTGGGGTTCTTTGACTGATTGCTTTGATTTGGAAATGATTTCCCCTGTGTGTGTGTGTGTGTGTGTGTGTGTGTGTGTGTGTGATTTTCTTGACTGATTGCTTTGCATGTGTGATTTTGGTGGATTAGACCATCGATTTGGGTTTCTTGACTGATTGCTTTGATTTGGTGGAGGCACCACCGGTTGGAAATGATTTGCTTTCTGTGTGTGTGTTAGGCCATCTCTTCTAATAGGCGCTGCTGGTTTGAAGAAGGGTAGGATTGCTAGAAATTCACCTGTGTTTTAGAGGTTTGCGTAGAGAGAGAAAGAGCTGAGGTGAGATGGTTTGAAGGAGCAGGAGAGGTGGAAGGGGTGCGGAGAGGTGTGGGAGAGTGGTGGGTTTGACGGAGGAGTGTGGAGGCGGAAGAGAGAGCTCAGGGTAGGATTGCCAGAAATTTTCATTAAGGGGTCACTATTCACCCGTGTTTTAGAGGTTTGCGCAGAAGCTGAAAAGCCAGCTTTTCAAAGCTGCATTTTGCTGCTTCTGTTTTTTGGCTTTTTTTCACCCAAAACTGTGAAAAAAAGCTAAAGCTGGAAGTTTACCAAACACAAAAATGACCCTCAGCTTTTTTTCACAGTAGCTTTTTTTAAAATCACCTCAACCCCAAACGCCCCTTAACTTTAAAGTTTCACTTGAATATATAGCATTATTATATAATAAAATTGAAAAGAAAATCATTTTTTTAAGGTGTTATTGACACTCTTAATATCTCATTGTGCTCTCTAAATTTTTATATTTAGAAAGAAAAAATTATTTACACTTATAAAATTGTACTATAAGATTTTAAAGTGCTAATAATTTTTTTTAATATATAACATTATTACATATAAATATAAGATACTAAGATTTTTTAGGGGCCCTTCAAATTTGGGGGCCCTGTGCGGTTGCACCTTTCACTCCTCCTCAACACCGCCTCTGCGGTCGGGCTTCAGAGCTGCTGCTTCGGCTAGAGAGAGATGATATGAACAGCAGGAGGATGAAGACGATGAAATAATGGTTTTTGGGATTCTAGGTGTCTTAATTTGAAGATTATTCAAAGGTGCGAACCCTGGTGCCTTCGATTTTAGAGTTTTGCAAATTTTGGTGCCTTCGATTTTGGAGTTTTGCAAATTTTGGTGCCTTCGATTTTAGAGTTTTGCAAATTTTTTCTTTAAGCATGTGGGCCTATATTTCGGAGGGAGAAAGGCAGAGATGCCGGATGCTCCAAGAGAGAAGGGGTTGAAGATTTTTTGTGTGACTTTACTTATGTCTAAGTTGTTGTGGGTCTATTTTATTGAGTAATTATAGAGAGATGGAGTGGAGCGGCAAGCAGAGACGAGAGAGAATTGGGGTGAATTTTGTGGTATGATTTCGCACTTCATTCCTTTATTTATAGTATTAAGAAGGGAGAATTCTTGTCTTTCAAGTAATACATTACAATTAGGAAACTATTTAAAATATATTGTAAAATCCTACAAGGATTTAACGGGATATACGCAATTACATCATTGTCTTTCAAATAATACATTACAATTAGGAAACTATTTAAAAGATATTGTAAAATCCTACAAGGATTTAATGGGATATACACAATTACACTCCTAATGAAATTAGGACTGCAACACTCCCCTTTTAGTGTGTAAATACTCAACTAAATGATGCATCACGTCTTCCTGTCTTCTTGTGATGATGTAGAAATAGCTGATGAAGTCATCTCATCTAATCGGCACAATGAGCGAACGCGAGTCTCATATCATACGGAAGAATGCATAGGTAGTAAAACTCACAAAACCTTGCTATGGCAAAACCCAAGGTGTGATAAAACCCCATAAAAGTCTAAATAGAAAAGAGTGACAAGTTCCACAAAGTCAAAACTAAACACCTTCAAGACGCAAGTAGAACGCACACAAGAGTATGACTAGTCCATGATAGGTGTCTCGTTAAAACTTGTCAAGTAGCAAAAACCCAGGGGAAAAAATGCTCTAAGTTGGAAAAAATAGTACATTAAGGTCAAGTGACTATAGTTCTAGATATTTTCTGAGTTTGACAAGACTTTCAAATGAGAACTACAAGCATTGCACATGAATAGTTACACATTCCAACTTTTCGGACAAGCTTTTGGAAGTTGACTTTGACAATGACTTTGTGAAGAGGTCGGCAAGGTTGTCTTGGGATCAGATTGCTTGAATCTTATGATGCTCTGCTGATGTGATGAGCGCGCAATATGGTTGGTGTTAGCTTTGTTGATTTAAATTACTCTATTTACTAATATGTGAATTCTAACTTGGGTGCAAGGGTGCGAGCACAAGATGGTGAATCTAGTATTTGAACATCATGGGGTTTTGGTGTACAAGATTTATGTGCGTGGAACGCAAAAAAATTTGTCAGTCTTTTGGTTAGTCGAGCACTTTAAGGACCTCTTGCTATGACTAGATCTGTCGACAACTTCCAAAGACTAATGTCCAGGCTTTTCAGGCATCGTAACCACTGCCAGTTTCTGCCAAAGAGGCATTTCATTGAACAAAACTTGTAGACATCCAAGTCCCGTACCAGACAGCAACAGGGTCTTTTGACGACCTTTCCCCATATATTTCCTGACTTCTTCAGGGTCCGAGGATTTCTTCAAGCCATGCTCGAGGAGACTGCTTCAAGCTATACAAGGATTTCTTCAACCTGCACACCTTTCTTTTGTATTTATCTGGAGCATTACATCCAGGTGGAAGATCCATATAAATCTCTTATGTCAAATCTCCATGCAAGAAGGCATTCTTCACATTAAACTGCTGTAAAGGCCAATTAAGATTTGCAGCCAAGGACAACAAAACACGAACGATGTTGATCTTGGCCATATGAGCAAATGTATCTGTATAGTCAATTCCATATTTTTGAGTGTATCCTTTTGCTACCAGTCTTGTCTTGAAGCGATCCGTCGTCCCATCAGCTTTATACTTCACAGTATAAACCCATTTACATCCCACATGTTTCTTATCAGTTGGCAAGTCTGTGATCTCCCAGGTAACATTCTTCTTCAAAGACTTTAATCTTTAATCTTCATTCATTGCTGCTTACCAACGTGGATCAGCTAAAGCCTCCTGCACACTGTTAGGAATAGATACAGTAGATAATTGATACACAAATGACTTATTTGATTCTGACAGGTGACTGGTCGACACATAATTAGTTAATGGGTATAACACATTGGATTCAGGGTTAGGCTTATTCATTGGATATCTAGTTTTGCATTTAGGGTCAGCTTCATAAGTAGGTTTAGGAATACCTTGGTTTACGCGGTCAGGGAGGCGACGTGGCAGTGGTGCATCCGGGATCGAAGGCGATTGATTATGGTTATTGGGGCTCAAGGGCGGTGAGATCGATTGTGAGGTAGTTGGCAACACAGGGTTGTCCGCCGGTGAAGAAACTGGCAGTGAGCTGTCAGGTGGAGATGAAGGCTGTGAGTTATCTGGTGCAGTCAACTTGTTAATTTCAAAGTTTTCAACATTGTTTCCATGTGAATGATCACCACTTGTGTCCAAGACACTACCACTTACCTCCAATTCAATCACATTATTATTTTCTTGTGAATGATCACCACTTATTTCCAAGACATCACCACTTAAATCCAAATCATTCATACTATCTGTCTCCGGAATAGTATAGTCAAGAGTTTGAACTTCTGTTTGATTCTCCCCCTGAAGTGAAGACTCAGGACTGGCAAAGTACATATCATTCTCATGAAAGGCAACATCCATAGTGATAAACAACTTTTTCGTCGGAGGGTGATAACAACGATATCCCTTCTGATTTGAGGCATACCCCATAAACACACACTGTAAGGCTCGAGGTTCAAGCTTACTCATCTGTTGTTTATGAAGATGAACGAAGGCCACACAGCCAAACACATAAGGTGGAAGATTGGGGACTGCAGGAGCATCAACGTGTGAGGAGTGAGCCTGAAGTGGTGTTTGAAAATCAACGGATCGAGATGGAACACGATTAATGAGATATGCAGCTGAGGTGAGGGTTTCTCCCTAATAGGATAACGGGAGATGAGCCTCGAGCAAAGAAGTAAGAACAACCTCCAAAAACTGATGGTTCTTGCGTTCTGCAACTCCATTTTGTTATGGAGTATATGGGCACGTGGTTTGATGAACAATGCCATGATGATCAAGAAAGGCACGAAGGTCAGAGTTAACATATTCACCGCCATTGTCACTCTTGAGAACCTGTATCTGGGACTTATATTGTACTTGTACCATTTTATAAAACTGCTGAAATAAAGAAGGAACTTCACTTTTGGACTTCATCAAACATACCCAAGTCATACGTGTGCAATCATCAATAAAAGTAACGAACCAATGAGCACCACCAAACGTAGCAGTTTTAGATGGCCCCCAAACATCAGAATGAATTATCATAAATGGAACTGAACTTTTATTCATACTGGACGGAAATGAAGTACGATGACTTTTAGCCATTTCACAAACACCACATTTAAAGCTAGAAACGTCATGCTTAACAAATAGGCTAGGAAACAACCTTCGTAAATAGTTGAAAGAAGCATGTCCAAGTCAACGATGCCACAACCAAACCTCCGAAGCTTTATCCCTCTCCCCATGAAATCCTTCCACGGCAAGAGCTTGAGTCAAATTTCGAGAACTGTTCGATGTCAGCTCTAAGTAGGAGAGCTTTCCCTTCCGAATACCATAACCAATCGTCTTACGAGTCCGAATGTCCTTAAAAACACAAAAGGAAGGCCAAAAAATAACAAGGCAATGTAGGGCAACAGTTATTTGAGCAACAGATAATAAATTATAGTCAAGGGAAGGAACAACAAGTACGGAGTCAAGATTCAGGGTATCAGAGAGGGAGACATCGCCTTCCCCAATAATGGGGACAACATTACCATTGGCAACACTAACTATAGTATTGGTTGATGGTTTTAGGGTTTGGACCTGTTTAGAATCACAAGTCATATGTTCAGTAGCACCAGAATCAATTATCCATGTACTATTCATAATAGATGCAGAAATTTTTAAAGCCTCACCATCATTACTTGTATGATCAGAATCTGCCTTAGCTTCGGCAACCGATGCACGCGACTTGAATCGATCACGATTGATCCTACTCTTCTGTTCGGTTTGATCAGATCGATGCATAGTGAGTACGTGAGTACGTGATGCAGCAATGGGTCGTGAATGGATGCAGGGATCGGTTCGGTGAACTCCGGTCACCAATGACGACGTCGCTCGCTGGTCGGACGGGCACGATACACAACTGGATGCGCGGTGGTCTTCGGTGGACTCGGATCAGCAACGACGACGTCGCTCGTTGGTTTCACAGTGCGCGGCATAACAGGTTGCACGGCGATTTCTGTTCTTCGGACAAATTACGATAATAATAATTTTTTTATTTTTCTTAACCTGGCTCTTGTTCCAAGAAGAGAATGCTTTGAATTGTATTGTATTCTTCTCAATAAGAGGTACTTATAGGTTTACAACCCTAACATAAATGGAAAGAGAACTAATTACAAGTGATTACATGAGAATACACGAAATTACAATCAATTAGGGATCCTACCTAAAAATACAAAGTCAACATACACCACATCCAAGTTTCTTCACCAAAGACGCAGAACCAAAAGATAGTCACCAAATCCAAATCCCATTCACGAATCCCTGCAAATATATACAGACACAGTAACACATGGGTAGAAGGTGAGGCTAAGGGGGTATGTAAAATACCCTTACTTTGGCCGAAGCCGCAGTACATTTGACCTCGATGGAAATCCGACAAGCCCTTTTATAGGGGCGGGGGGAACATTGAGGGAGGAAAATAAATCTGGCAACCATATTCGGCTCAGAGTTTGCAAATCAGAGCAAAGGATGGGGTGGGGATAGTTTATGGGGAAGGGAGGGAGAGGGGAAAAGTGAGGGGAGATGGAGTTTTGGGTTTGGAAAAGAACAGTCAGAGGGGAGGGAGGGGTGGAGAGGAGGGACATGAAGTCCAAAAGTGAGAGAAACTCACTAGAAAATTTGAGACAAAGGTCAAGAAAACTGAGAAAAATCTTAGGGGAAAAGTGAAAAAGAGAGAAGAGTATCAGGAGAAAGAGGGAAAGAGGAGAACAAGGAACTTGGACAAGGATAGCCACTAGCACCCAAGCTAAAGGCTAGGGCCGGCGGCAAAGGAGTTTGCAAGGTTGAGAAATGAGGGAGAGAGAGTCTCATGCGTTTTCTGGCTTTCGTTCCTTCAACGTCATGGTATTAACTGTTTGATTTCTCTCTTTCGTCAGAAGTTGGAGATACGATTTTAAACTCCAATATTTTCAGAGTTTTTTCTTGTCAAATAGATGATTGAGTTTGTTACTATGTTATCTATAAGCTTTTGTATAAAGCTCTTCTCTCCTCTCTTTCTGTTACAATCATCATCTTCTTTATTACTTTAATGAAGTATAAAATTATCTTTCTTTTTCTCTCAAAATTAACCGTATGTACAGATCAATTATGGAATCACGTGGGTAGGATACAAAACATGACATGAGCAATACAATCAGTATAAGAAAAATCAGGGCTGGAAATTTTTCCTGAAAATCCCAAACTAAACAAAAAAAATCTCAATCCCATACCGAAAAATTCCAAAATCGATAATACCGAAATTTTCGAAATCGATACTAAACCGATCTCGAACCTTTCAGTATGGGAATTGGGAGTACATATTCAATGGTTCGGGAATCCCAAACCGAACTGAAAAAAATATATATATTTATTTTGATTGCATGCATGTTGATTGTTGAATTTAAGTAGTTTGGAACTTTAGAACATCAATTTGACTTGGTATGAAAGAATTAGTATTTCAATTGGTATGCAATTTCAAATTAATACGAGGTAAAAAAAAACCTAAATTGATATGAAATAGAAAACAAAATTTTAGGCCAAAAGCCCAAATTTTAGTCCACATCCAAAAAAATCTCAAATTTCAACCCAAAAGCCCAAAATCCAGATCCAATCCTAATCCATCCCGAAATACCAAAAACATTTCGAGAATCCTGAAAATTAGTAATACCGAAATTTTGGTTCGGGATTGGTCTTGAAATTCAAGTCTCGAAAATTTTCATTTTGGGATTCGAGATCCCATTTTCGGTTTGGGATCTCATACCGAACCACCTCTAGGAAAAATACCAATTAATGTAAATACTTAGCGTGAAAATTTCAAAATATTTCCATGTGTTATAATCTTGGAACTTTATAATCTTGAAACTTTATGTGTATTACATTGAAAATTGCTAATTATCCACAACGATGGTTATTCTATGCATCGTTTATTGTTTGATATAAAAAGTTAAGTCATCAGACATAGATTTGTGGATTTGGAAATCTTTTTATTTTTTTATTTTTAAAGTAGAGTGAAGTTTTCATTATCTTGGATCAATCTTGCAAAATAACTGAGAATTAGATGGAGATCACAGTCATAGAATATAAGCTAGTTGGATGAAGTGGAAGAGTGTATCGGGTGTGTTGTGCAATCGTCGTATGCCACTAAAGTTTAAGGGAAAATTTTGTAGGACGGCAATAAGGCCAATGATTGTTTATGACACAAAATGTTGGGCGGTCAAAAAGCAACATGTGCAAAAAAATGAGTGTAATGGAGATGAGAATGCTTCGTTAGATGTGTACGCACATGAGAAATGATAGAATTAAGAACAAGAATATGTGAGGTAAAGTAGGATGATTTGGACAAGTGAACTGACCTATAGATACTTGGGTTAGAAGATGCGACTATGAGACGGAGACTCATGGCAAAATGAGTAGAGGAAGACCTAGGAAGACTTTGAAAGAGACTAAGAAAAGATATCTAGGTTGGGGGTAGGTCCTGGTGGGGAAGTTCTAGACACCTTTACATACTTTGTTGGACCTAATTGCAGATTTGGAGCAAAATCGAGTGTACTGACGTTCTAGGATTTATACAATTGACCTCACTTAATAGGATAAGGCTTGATTGTTGTTTCTTGTTAAGACACAAAGTTGTTGTCTAATAAGGTTCTTAAGTACTGATTTGTTTTTTCCAATTTACAGTTAAATCAGGTATATATCACGAAGTTTGATGAAAGAAATGTTCAAACATATATATGTGTGTATGTGCGTGCGCGTTTATGTGTGTATAAGCTGCAACTTGTCATTAGATTAGTATGTTTGTTATAGGTAGTTATGAGATTACTTGGTCAATAAGTTTCTATGTAGTATATAAAGTGAATCTTGTACTATACAATTATATTACAGAATCATCATTAATCAATCATTCTTTCCTTTGAGCTAATATCTCTCTCTCTCTCTCTCTCTCTCTCTCTCTCTCTCTCTTTCTCTAAATGCTTCTACCTACAAGCTCTTTTTAACAAAAACAAAGGCAAGGGCATGTGGTCCTTAGGAAATACAAAATCCTTCTACCCAAATTCAGCTCATGGTATTCTTGGCAATTCTCCACCAAGACAGCATCTGTACTCCAATTCATCAATGCTTGCTTGTCAAATCTGTGGCAAGTATGATCATCTTGTTGATATATGTAGATTCAGAAACTCTGACACAACTTTTTTTGAAGGGTGTCAAATATGTGGAAAATGAAATCACAGTGCCCAATTCTGCTTATTCGAGACTTCTAATGTCTCACCTTCTCCTGCAACTATAAATGCAATGTTTGTCACTGCCTCTGCACCACCTTTGGTACCTACTCAACCATCTCTACAACTATGGCTCATAGATTCTGGTGCATTAGCCACATGACTGCTGATTTGAACAATTGTCATTGGCAACTCCATTTCCATCAAATGAAATGATTTAGACAACAAGTGGTAAATGTTTGCACGTATCCTATATGGGGTCATCTATATCACAGACTGTTTTTCACAACTTGAAGTTGAACTCAGTACTATTTGTGCATTGAATATCTCAAACATTACTCTCAGTGCATAGGATTTGCCCTGATAATAATTGTTGGCTGATTTTTTATGCTTTTTGTTTTTGGATTCAGGACAAAGCCACATGGAGAATACTGTCCACAGGTCTCTGCAATAATGGATTGTACCCTTATCTCTTTTTCTACAACTTCATCTCATTCACAGAAAGCTTTTCAGGCTATTGCATACGTTGGAAATTGAGTAACCTCTAGTCTTTGGCATAGCAGATTAGGCCACCTTTCTAATCTTCTTGTTTCTTTGATGCTTAAGAAGACTAATAAAACCTATTGTTCTTGATTCTTCACCTACATTGTGCTTTACTTGTATAGAGAATAAAATTAGCAAATTACCATTCCCTTATGCTATGGATACGTCTATTACACCATTTGAGGTTGTGCATAGTGATGTATGGGGCCTTACTCCTTGTTTGTCTGTAGAAGGCTTTTAAGTACTATGTAACCTTCAAAGATGAGTGTACTCGATATTGTTGGTTTTTTTCACTTGTTAATAAATCTGATGTTTGTTCCACCTTTGTTGCTTTCTATCAATTTGTGTTCAATCACTTTTCAATATCGATTAAAACATTACAAAGTGATGGTGGGGTTGATAGGAAAACAGTTTCAATCATTTCTTGTGGAAAATACATTAGTCACCAAATGTCATGCTTGTGGGACCATGATATTTCATGACCAGAGTAAGGTAGATTGGACTACAGTTACCTTAGAAGTTCGGTCATGGACTCAACAGCTTTAAGAAAAGTTGGATTAACGGAGTAGTGGTGCCGGCGTCATCCTGTTTCAAAACAATGGGCGAAGTCCAAACGACTTTGCTGAGAATGACCATACTCGTTCCGAAAGACATGAGGACCCGATCCAACATGGAATTAGCCAGGTTCCATATATATATATCTTGGAATTCTTACAATCTAGGAATTAGCGTGCGCTGCAAGTAATCACACTCCTAAAAAGATACAATATATATTCCTAAATATTTTCTACAATTCTCTAGGCTTAATACATGATTCTATCCTAAAAAGGTCTTTTTCCTAACTGGTACAAATACACCCCTCTAGGGTTCGTCTCTGGTAATGTAATCATAACACTCTAATTCTCTTGCATATTGCTTGAGTCATATACTTGCTTACTAACTTGATCGTTAAAGAGCCTTTGGGCTGCACACCTCCCCGTGTTTTAGGCTTACTCATGTTTGTTTGTTCTTTTGCAGGTTACTCGAATTTCTGCATCTCCACCACATGCGGCGATACGTGAATTTGATTTCAACAATTGGTGCTGTTATTGAGAGTGAACTCATATTCCTCTCGACCAAATCACTCTACCCCTATGTAGGCCACTCTTAAGTAATCATGCTACAACTGTGACGTCTCCCCACACGACGTCGAGCTCGAGAATATGGAAGTTTCCGCCTTAGATTGAATATGGGAAAATTTGATGCAGATATGTGTATCTCTAGAAAATCTTCGAGTGAGCTTGCAAGCTAAGGAACAAACAAGACTTGCTGATCTCGATCTAAACCCAGACATGCAGCCCCAACAACTTGCTCCTGAAATGCGATGCAGAAAGTCTAGAAAGATTCAGAATCTTCATCCAGTCAAATGCTCTGGGAAAGAAACATTCCTCAGTATCAACTGCATATACAGAGAATAAAAGTATTTAGGAAAGGCTCGAAAGAAAAGAAATGTGGCGTGCAAGAAACCTCGAATGGTAGTTTTGATCAACAAACCGTTGCCTACTGACTCTAACATCTTGATATTCTCTGACTGAGACTTGGAAGATGTCCACTTTCCCATGACGACACTTATATCGCTAAGGTGCAGATCTCTAATGCTATGGTTAGTCGAGTCTTGGTGGAATATGGATCAGGAGTAAATATCATTTTCGCCGCTGAAAATGGGCATTCTTGATAACATCAACAAGGGAAAACCACCATTCACACCTTCAACGCGGTCCTTGTCTGGTATTTAGGAACGAGGAAACTAGTGGTTCAGGCAGAGCCCTATAATCACCTAGTGACCTTTCATGTTAGGAACCGCTTGACTCTACATAACACTATTCTTGGTTGGAACTGGTTGCATAAGATGATAGTCGTGCCCTCAATCTACAACCAGCTGCTTCGCTAGCCCACTCTGGATGAAATAAAGGAAATAAAAAGAGATCAAGCAGTAGCACGCTATTACCCGGCCCCACTGTCGAAATCATGAACATGATTTGGAAGGGAGAGCAGAACTACAACATTCCCATGGATGAATCAGCATAACAATCATAGCTTAGGGGTTAACAGACAAGTTATAAGGAGTTCGACCTAGATCTTGACCCCCAAGACGACAACACTTCAGAGTGAAAAGAAAATGACGCTGTGTACATAAGCCTAGATCCCGACAAACTAAAGCACAAAGCCAGTATGAGATCAAAATTGACCGATCAAGAGAATGAATTGTTTACTGACTTCCTGTAGGGCAACAAAGATGTGTTTACGAGGTCCACTGGGGACATGCCTAGAATTGGACCCAATTACTAGACCCGTGATCCAGCTTAAGTGAAATCATAGAACGGAACGAGCTGAGATCGACAAGCTCAAAGATGGCAACTTCATCGTTGAAGTATATCATCCAAACTGGTAGTGTTCGTATAGAAGAAAAATGGAAAATGGAAAGTATGAGTGGACTTTATAGATTGAAAAAGGCTTACCTAAAGGATCCGTACCATCTCCACCAGATCAACTTGTTAGTGGACTCAATCGTAGGACACGAACTGTTAAGCTTCATGGATGCTTACTCGGATACAATCAAGTAAAGATGTATGCGCTAGACATAGAGGCAACCTCATTTGTTATCGATTAAGGTACGTATTATTAGAAAGTTATACCATTTGGTCTTAAAAATGTAAGGGCAATATATCAGAGGTTTATCAATCGAATTAAAAAAAAAGATTGGAGAGATGAAGAAAGCCTACGTAGAAGACATGGTTGTGAAAAGTAAAGAATAGAAGAACCACCTGACCCACTTCCAAGAGTCATTTGATTTACTCTGGAAATACAACATGAAGTTAAATCCAGAAAAATGCACCTTCAGGGTAGTATCAGGTAAGTTCCTGGGTTTTTGGTCAACAAATGCGAGAATGATGCTAATCTAGATCAGATTAGAGCGATCACGGAGGTGAAGTCACCCATACTCATGAAGAAGATATAGAATTTGATAGGAAGAGCGGCCGTCCTCAATCGATTCCTCTCCCGATCTATCAGTAAATGCAAACCCTTCTTTTCCACCATAAAGAAAAGTACAGGCCTACTCTGCACGGACGAATGCGAAGAGGCCTTTACGAAGTTAAAGGAATGCTTGTCTAATCCTCCGCTACTAGCAAAGCTAGTAAAAAGGAAATGCTTGTACTTATATCCGGCAACATTAGATTGTGTAGTTAGCGGAGCTCTGATTTGAGAAGACTCGGGGGAGCAAAAAATTGTGTATTATGTATTGAAAGCTTTTTCTTGAACTAGAGACAAGATACTAGAAAATGGAAAAACACATACTTGCAATGGTAACAATAGCCCGAAAGCTTCCACTATACTTTCAATCATTTCGAATAGTTTACATGACAGAATATCTGTTCTGATCCATTCTACATAGTCTTGACGTGTCATCTAGAGTTACCAAATAGGCCATTGAGCTAAGGCAGCACAAGATCATCTATTGATGAAGAACTTCAATCAAAGCCCTGCAGGTACTGGCAAACTTCGTGGTAAAGTTCACTCTGGCAACACAAGGATATTAGACCACATGCCCATTGGTTGTATAACCTGCCACTTGTCATTAGATTAGTAAGTTTGTTATAGGTAGTTATGAGATTACTTAGGCAACAAGTTTCTATAACTGTAGTATATAAAGTGAATTTTGTACTGTAGAATCGTACTACAGAATCATCAATAATCAATCTTTCATTCCTCTGAGCTAAGATCTCTCTCTCATTCTGCATCACTATCTCTCTATAACCCTTCTCTGATATTCTGGCTAGGTTTACATAAAGGACCTCTTCTCTGATATTCTGGCTAGGTTTACATGAAGGACCCCTTCTGCATCACTTTCTCTCTATAGCCCTTCTCTGATATTCTGGCTAGGTGTACACAAAATTATCAAGTATCACATGTTTAAAATCTAGGTCTTTAGGCTGCGTTTTATGGGAACTACGTGGACAATACATGATTGATATATGTTTTATATGCGAATGATAACATATTGCGCTCCATAAATAGTGTGTTGATCCAAATAACATGTAATCTTTTTAAGATCATACTTGACAGAATTAACGAATTCTATATTGCCATCTTGCTTTTATGGGATCTGGATTCTATTTGGATCTTCTTTGTGAGGACCCTATCCATTCATCGTACGTCGTCGGCTAGAAATCATTTTAATTTTTTTAATTTAAACTAAATAAAAATAGTACCTAACGAAAACTGGCCGCACGATGTACGATGAACGGATAAGATCCTCACAAAGAGGATCCCTAAGATCTTCACAAAGAGGATCCAGAGAGGATCCTTATATTGTTTTTATGAACCTTCTATGACCGTGGACACGAACACCACCACTTGTAAGATTCGGTTGCATTTAATCCAGTTAGATTGGCTATTTACATATGTCGTTGCACAATGATCAAACCGATGTGGTTCTCCCTATAAAACTTCAGTTGAATGACAATGAGTTAACAACTAGATTTCTTGAGTTACACATAACTTGTTATATGAGTTGCTTGATACACAAGGACTCTAAGAGTCTTGATAGGATAAGAGTTATGGAGTTTAATTATGTTGCAACTGTCTAATTGAAGTCGTCATCTTATGTATATTGAGGAATAGAGTCATAAAGGGACTTAAACTTTTTAAAGGGATATGGCTTATGAATCTACTGATAATAGGATGGTTTAAGTGAAACCCTTAATCAGAGTACATGTACTTATATATAGAAGAGGTCCCTGCTTCCACATTACCTGATTCTCGAATAAGCTAAAACCCTATTAATTTAGTAGAGAGCGATGTTGTGTGTTGGAAGTAGAAGTCTGCTGCTTATTGTTCTTCCAATGGCATCACTTTCAAGTGAGTTGTTCTTCCGATGTGCTTATTGTTTTCTAGAATAATTATGTATCAATTTATTTTGTCTAGGTAATCTTAATACTGCATTGTTCATGTTTTTGGTTTATTCATATAATTCATACATGTGGTATGAGAGCCAACCAAGGTGGCTAAGGTTCATTGTCCATAATCGAAGGCTTTTGGTTAATTTTCTAAAGATTAATATTGATATAGATCTTGATTAAACTCAATGCTTCCGTTGCATAATGATTCCTTACCATAACTATTACCATGCAATCTCCTTTGTGTTATTTAATATTTTGCAGAGACATTCACACAAAGGGACTGTTGACAACCACCAAATTCGATACAACCTGCTGGAGAACTTTAGGGTTCATACTTCTTCTATCTATATAGAAAAATAAGAATATATTATGAACTGAAAACCAAGGACTTCAACATTTAATCTGCTCAAAAGTGTTTAGACTGTTGTGTTTGCTTGTCATCCAATCAATTGGATTTATGATTTTTGTGTATTAAGTGAATAATAATTTGCCCAAAGGTGTTTAGTAATTCAAGTCAAACAAATGAATCAATTTATAATGAAGCATTAAGTTGACAAGATTACATTCTTCATCTGCTCAAAAGTGTTTGAGTTATGTAAATTGCCCTTGTGTTTGATGCTTTAGTTATGCAACTCCAATATAAACGGTGTCTGTCGAAAGATGATACTGAGTTTATGTTTTGGGAAAAACTCTCAGATGGTTTTCCTTGTTTGTTGCTATTTAATGACCGACGCTATGAATTTTTTGCATATTGTTCTTTAGTTCCTCATATGACCTCTCTCAACTTCACAAACATTGAGACTTTGACTGGATCTAACTTCAAGAAATGGAAGGAAGATGTCAAGATTGTTCTTGGTCTCATTGACCTTGATTTGGCATTGAGGGAGGAACGTCCAGCAGCTCTTACTGTAGAGAGCACCATGGAGCAAATGGTAAAGTTTGACAAGTAGGATAAAGCCAACATAATGTCCTTAATGATCATGAAGAAAGCAATTACACAATCCGTTAAAGGGGGCATTCCAAAGCAAGATAATGCCAAAGACTTTCTAACTACAGTGAGGGATAAGTTTCAAGAGTAAACTGGAACTTTTCTTACTTAACTCACTGCCATGAAGTACGACAGAGTGGGAAGTGTCAGAGAGCACATCCTCAAGATAGTGGTTCTTGCACAAAATTAAAAGATCTTGAGGTACCCATGATTGACCAATTTTTAGTTCATATATGGCCTTAAACTCTTTACCTGCTAAATATAGGCATCTCAAAGTCTCATACAATACTCAAAAGGAGAAATGGGGCATTGATGAATTGATTTCGATGTGTGCTCAAGAA
This sequence comes from Heteromeles arbutifolia, assembly GCA_024362995.1. Lineage (NCBI taxonomy): Eukaryota > Viridiplantae > Streptophyta > Magnoliopsida > Rosales > Rosaceae > Heteromeles > Heteromeles arbutifolia. The sequence goes on from JANCRC010000012.1 coordinate 26,960,957, forward strand.
GAGGATTGGCTCAAGAATGACAAAACAGTGAATGCCAATTTTGTTCAAGCTGAAAAACGTAAGAATTTCATTTTTTTTGGGTCCGACTGTAGTTGCTGGAAAGAAGAAGAATAAAGAAATTTTTTCTTCTTTTAAAAAGACTAATATCTCTAAAGGATCTCATAAAATCAAATCTATTAACACTGAGGCTGAAAAGGAAAATGAGTGTTACTTTTGCAAAGCAACATGTCATTTAATAAAGAATTGCATTCACTTTCAAAATTGGCTTGTTAAGAAAGGTAAAGAAATAAATTTTTTTGTGTGAGTTGAGTCTAATTTAGTTTACATTCCTCCTCAAAGTTGGTGGTTTGATACTAGCTGTTCTATTCATATAATTAATTCCTTGCAGGGCTTCTAAAAAACAAGGGAGATAAACAATGAAGTCTACAATGTCTATGCGGGAAATGAGAGTAGTTGTCGGATCCATAGGAAGTGCCAAATTAGTTTTATCATCTAGTTTTATTTTAGACTTGAGTCCAGTTCTTTATATACCTTCCATGCGAAGGAATTTAATTTCTGCATCTAAGCTAGTTAAGTCGGGCTTTACCTTTGTTGGTGACAATCATAGTGTAAAGTTTTTTCATTCAAATAATTCAAGTACTTTACTTGGTAGTGCTTATCTCAAAACTAATATATGGCAAATGGATTGTTCTTATGAAACTGAATGTTTTTAATGTTCAAAGTGTCGGTTCTGAAACGCTGCTCACTTCTGAAAAATCCTCCATGCTTTAGCACAAGAGGTTGGGGCACATCTCTAAAGAAAGAATCATCACACTAACGAAATAAAATTTGTTGCCACAACTGCCACTCAATACTACGGTCTGGTGGTATTCCTCTTCACATGGAAGTGAGAGGTCTTAGGTTTGAATCTCGTAGATGACGAATTCGATACTAAATTAGGTTGCCCATTATGGGGCTTAGCCAAACTCCCTCTTCCCCTAGTGTAAAAATATCGATGTACTAAAAAAAAACTTGTTGCCATACTTGATTTAAATGATTTAAAGAATGTATTGATTCTTTTAAGGGAAAACTCACCAACACTAGAAAACTAGGATCAAACTGTAGCCAATCCTTGTTAGAGATTATGCACACCGACATTTGTGAACCGTTCCCAACTAAAACCATCTGTGAAAAATCTTATTTCATAACATTTATTGATGATTTTTCTTGATTTGCATATGTTTTTCTCATCTCTGAAAATTCTGAAGCATTAGAATGTTTTAAAAGCTTTCACTTAGAAGTTGAAAAACAACTTGGAAAATATATTAAAATTGTGAGATTCGATAAAGGTGGTGAGTATTTTGGCTGGTATATGGAAGCTGGACAACACAAAGGCTCCTTTGCAACTTACCTTGAACAAAATGGCATAGTTGCGCAGTATACCACTCCACGGACTCCTCATCAAAATGGAGTTGCTGAACGAAGGAATCGAACACTCAAAGACATGAAGGAATTTCAACCATTTTCATGTATGGGGCTGTAAAGCCGAGCTTGGTTTTATAATACAAGTGAGAAGAAACTTAACCCGAGGACCACAAGTTGTAGGTTCATTGGATATTCAGAAAAATCGAAGGGTTATAAATTCTACTGTTCTAGCAACTACTTGAGAATTATGGAGACTCATAATGCAAAATTTCTTAAAGATTTGAATAAGATTGACATTCGTAGTTCAACAACAATCTCTCCAGAATTCGAAGAATTAAACCACGATGAGGAGCTGCTTGTTCCGCAAGCATATATCGATGTTACTCGCACTGAGTTGCTGATTTTTTCTCCACAAGAAAACTTGAACTTGTTGCAGGAAAAAGATGCTACAAATGGCCTGCAAATTCAAGCACAGCAGCTCTAGTTACAGCCCCAGTTAATGAATCAAATGGCACTACTCATGATCCAATCATTGGTCCAGTTGTTGTACCAACATAAACAAATGTCCGAAAGTCACATAGAGTACGTAAGGCAGCTATTCTACCAGATTTTGTGTATCTAAATGAGGCTGAACACTATGTGGTTAATAATGATGATCTCATATGTTACAATCAAGCCATCAAAAGTATTCGATCGACGTTGTGGAAACAAGCCAGGCATGAGGAATTGGAGTCCATGGAAAAGAATAAAGTATGGAGCCTAGTTCCAAAACCGATTGGGATCACAAAAACTGTTGGTTGTAAGTGGGTATTCAAGACAAAATGAGATTCACAAAGTAATATAGACAAACACAAAGCAAGGCTAGTGGCGAAGGGCTTTACACAACGAAAGGGAGTTGACTACAATAAGACATTCTCTCCAGTCTCGACCAAAGATTCCATGAGGATACTTCTAGCAATCATGGCTCACTTTGATTTCTAACTACATCAAATGGATGTCAAAATATTGTTTCTAAATGGAGAGCTTGAGAAAGATATTTATATGGATCAGCCACCAGGATTTGTCGAAAAGGGGAAAAAGTCAATGATTTGTAAACTGAATAAGTCTATTTATGGTTTGAAACAGGCTTTGAGGTAGTGGAACAAGAATTTTGATCAAGTGATGATGGCTTCTAGCTTCCAAGAAAATAAAATGGATGAATGTGCTTATCTCAAGGTCAGCAGCACCAAGATTATATTCTTAATATTGTATGTGGATGACATTTTATTGGCTAGCTTCGACATGTCTCTACTACAATCAACCATGAATATGTTGACTTAAAGCTTCGACCTGAAGGATTTAAGGGAGGCTCGATTTGTTTTGGGGATAGAGATTATCAGAGATCGTGCCAAGAAATCCCTTGGTCTTTCACAAAGACAGTACATCGACAGGGTCACCAAAAGGTTCAATATGGAAAAATGTTCAAGTGGCGAATTGCCCATTGGAAAGGGAGATAAGATGAGTCATGAGCAATGTCCCAAAAATGAATTAGAAAGAGTAGGAATGAAAGACAAACCCTACGCATCTCTTGTAGAGAGTTTGATGTATGTCCAAGTATGCAAGAGACCGGACCTAACTTTTGCAGTGAGTGTATTAGGTAGTCTTTAATCAAACTTTGGTGCATCTTATCGGGTTGTGACTAAGAAGGTACTGAGGTATCTTAAGAGAACTAGAGACATGCTAACCTATAGTCGTGTGGATAAGCTTGAGCTGGTGGCATTCTCGGACTCTGATTTGGCAGGATGTGTGGATGATAGGAAATCAACAAATTGGTACATTTTTCTGTTAGCAAACGTTGCAATATCGTGGAAAAGTTAGAAGCAAAAGTGTATAGCATCCTCGATTATAGAGGCTAAGTTCATAGGGTGCTACGCAACAACTTAACAAGCTATTTGGCTTAGGAACATGATGAAAGGATTGATGATCATTGATGACATTGAAAGGCCTCTCATGTTGTATTATGACAACAAAGTTACAGTTTTTTTTTCGGTGAATAATAAGAGGTTTTATGCAAGAAGATTGATGGACATAAAGTACTTAAAGGTGAGGGATGAAGTGAAGAAAGGCACTATCGATGTATAGTACATAAACACAAGTGTTATGGTTGCTGACCTAATGACAAAGGCTTTATCTGTGGGAGTTTTCAAGAAGCATGTCTTTAACATGGGTGTAAAAAAGTCTTTTGATTCAATTAATGAGTGGGAGTAAGCACTCAGTTAACTGCATTAAACTATTTTTCTTGTGTTTATTGTTGTCAGTTGCATTACAATTCATAATTAATTGATTATGATGATTTGATCCTATGACTAATTTATGTTTCTTCAAACAATTTTTGTACTAAACGCATTTTTCAGTTTGTTATGAGGAACTAACATCATGTTTAGTTGGTTCCTGACTTTATGACTCTAATGGCAACATAGTGTTTCAAGTTTAATATGTATGTAATCATAGAGCGCGAAGTGCAAAATATAGTGCACCTTGTTTTTTCTATGGTTCTGTATTTTGCTTGAAATGACAGGTTGCTAAGAAGGGTAGTTGAAAGCTCTTGTAAGCTCAATGATCATCATGAATCTTATTTTATCGAGATTCAAGTGGGAGAATGTAAAACTTCGGTTGAATGAGAATGAGTTAACAACTGAATTTCTTGAGTTACACGTAAGTTGTTATACAAGTTGCATGAGACACAAGGAGTTTGAGAGTCTTGATAGGATAAGAGTCATGGAGTTTAATTATATTGTTGAAGTCTTCATCTTGTGTGAACTAAGGAATAGTCATAAAGGGATATGGCTTATCACTCTACTGATAATAGGATTGTTTGAGTGAAACCCTTAGAAGAGGTCCCTGCTTCCACACTACCTGATTCTCGAATAAGCTAAAACCCTATTCATTTGGTAGAGAGCGCTGTTGTGTGTTGGAAGTAGAAGTCTGGTTCTTGTTGTTCTTCCAATGGCGTCACCTTCAGGTGAGTTGTTCTTCCAATGTGCTTATTGTTTTCTAGAATAATTTTGTATCAATTTATTTTTTATAGGTAAGATCTTAGTAATGCGTTGTTCATGTTTTTGGTTTACTCATATAATTCTTACAGTCCCTGCCTATTTTGGACCAAACGCACGGGGAGAGATTTGTGTGAAGGTGTGAGGGAGAAATTCCGCTAAGGAATTTCAGCTATGAGGCTTTAGATGTGATTCATCTACTCCTCACCTCATATAACCTCTATTTATAGTGGTGACGAAGTCTACGTAGTAGGAAAATTGGATTGGAGAGTAAGCCAAATTCCATAATCCTTGGCATATTCCAAGGATGAATATTTCTTGGGTATATTATCAGAGATATTTTCTCAATCCATTTCATGAACGTATTTTATTTAAATATTCAGTTAGTATTAAAAATCTAACGCAATAGAATACCTGCTATGATGCGCGTCTGTGTATAATTGTGTGTGTGTTTCCAGTGTGATTGTTGACACTACATGCCTAAACCCAATATATGTAGGAAACACGTAATATCATTATAGTCCTCCTAGTATTGACAACTATGGACATAACGAGCAGGATACAAATATATATTTATATATCCAAGCGTAAAGGATTTCCGATAATCTATTACATGCTTTCAAATTCTCCAATTACAATTTAAAAAAAGGAACTAATACCGATTCGTGTTCATGCCAGCAAGCCATAAGTGATCGCTACTTATATAGATCAACTTATTCCTTATGTAATTTTACTGAAAAAAAAAGCCATAATCGAACTTGACAATACTGAAAGCACCCAGGCAAATTCCCTTGGAACAATTCCTTCCTTTTCGTTCAATTTCCATATGATCCTGCAAGGAAGTAATAAATAATGAGTTTGATGATTATACATTAAGGGTATGTACATCTGTTACTGGTTCTGTTTCAAAGTGCTGGAATGTATCTATCGATCGGATAAGTTCCTAACAACAAAAATACAATGACAACGCAAGCATATTGGAGTTAGTACGAACTGCAGTGTATAATATATGAGTGACCAGTAAACAATCAACCATCAGACAATAAATATGTGTGTTACTTGTAAATATTCAGTATTTAATTAAATTCACTTGAAGTCAATTTTAAACTGCTGTGTGTGATTGGTTAAATTTGTGTTACTTATGTGATAATCTGCTTTTTTTAGACATTCTAACATGTTATTGAACTGTCAACTGTAACTATGATCATGTGTAGCCACTTAGTGCTAGTATTTCTCTTTTCTTGTAAGTGCAGAGTTTTAGGTTTGAATCTCATGAATAGAGTTTGATACCAATTTATTTTCCTCATCCCATGGTTTTAATATATCATTGTATAAAAAAAAAAAATATCAAAATGTGTATTTTGGGTTTGTAGTTTTACAAAAGAACATATTAGATTGCTTACCAAGAGAGCATAGTTGCAATATATATGTGTGCACACATGTATAACTATAATTTCATTTGGACACATAAAACTGACACTTGTAATAGAGGTGGTGAAGATGCATTATCTTTTTTCGTGTGTGTGTATTTAATTTTTATTTTATTCTTTATTTTTGGTTTTGCAAGTTTTAGAGTTCCACAAATGTGGTATGTTATTAGAGTAATGCGCACACTTACTACATGTTTCATACTATATTTGTTCTAGTTATCTGGTCCATTTCTATTAGAGAGTTAATACAATTGTAATATGAAAAATATGATAAAAGTAGCATTTTTGATGATCTAATGGTTGAAATACAAACCGTCAAGTTTTCAGCTAAAGTATCTAGCTATTTAGTTTTAGAATATCAGTGTATATGTGTCTGCGAGCGCATACAAAACCTACAAAAATATACTGCTGAGTGTGTTCTGTGCTCGTCGCCAAAGCGACATAGAAAAGATAGGCATTGACTTTTTAAGCTCGAAGGATCAAGAATTTACAGCATGTATTATAGTCCAATCCAAATATGTTGACAAAAAATAGCTGCATTGATATATAGTCATTAAATAAGGAAGCATTCATAGTTGTATATGCAATACTAAAGATATTACGTATTCAAATGAATTCAATTAAGGATGGTGAAAATGAGTGTTGTCCTTACATCATGGCGTGGGTTTGAACTCCTCTGGCTCCCTAATCTAATATCTAATCTATCAAATATATCATTAAACAAAAAAAAAAAAAAAAAAAAAAAACCAATTCAAAATCAATTAACAACGAATAAAATAGGTAAAAATTTAAACATATAATTCAATACTTCAATTTCCAATACAGAATGCTCTGAAGTCTCATCAACGCATGCTAGATCATTGATGCATCTTTAGTTTATATTAAACGACACTTTTTGTTGATATACGAACTTTACATAGGGTATGCATAGTACTCTAATTTAAATGTTTGTAATTAAGAATGCAAATTTCACATGAGTTTCGAATGAAATGAGAGCAACACAAATAATCAAACCCTAGCAAACCTTGGTCTTAGAAATTGCGAACACGTTTTCTGTAATCTGTGTTTGACTATTAGGCCGGGAAATTCATAGTTATATATGTATGTGTGTGTGTGTGTGTGTGTGTGTGTGTGTGTGTGTGTGTGTATATGTCTTTAGACGAAACACGTGCAAATAGTATACGATTTTCTGTAAATTGCAATTCACACAACTCTGAGTGAGAGATCTATTTAACTCTGAGCTATCAACCTAATGCATGAAATAATATGAATTTCCTATGAAAACCCGACAAAGACATGTGAAGTAAAGACCCTTGAGCAGCATAATCAGACTTTATTTTAATGTCTTTTTACAATTTTTTTCCTCTTCAGACAGTGTGTGTGTGTGTTTTGTAATAACCCTTTGATCATGATGAAACGCTGCGCAACAGAATCTTGTACTGCGGACAGCAAGCAAAAATGAATTGGTAAAAATGAATTGGTAAAGGAACATAAGAATGGGCGTATAAAAGAAGACTAATTAATTAGTTGTGTACAACTGACATTTTATAGAACTACTAGCTGCACTTATAAAAGAAGAGCAATTAGTTGTGGCATTGATCATCATGGGTGTTATAGATTCGCTATGATGACCTTTGTTAAATTAAAACCGAAAGATAGAAAAGCTGTAGAAAAAAGATGGATGAACGCTAAAAACTAATAAAATACGAATGAAAGAGATTTGTGAAAACCTTAAACCTTAATTAATCATATATTTCAATCATTTGTCTATATTTTTGAATTATATATCCTGACGTAAGAAAGTTTGTGATGATATATATATTTACAAATAATCGTGGGGCACAAAAAATTTTGCAGAATCAGCCAAATTAATGAAAAGCTACAAATAGATAACAATTTTTAATTAACGTACGACAGTCACAGTGGAGATTGCGTCGTGAGAATGTCTCAGAGAGAGAGAGAGAAAGAAGAGGACCTGAGGAGAGAGGGAGAAGTTGGAGAGTAGAGATTATTTTTTCTGATGTTATTACAACACGATATTTAGTGTCTAATTAGTTTTCGAGGTGGAGTGATTTATTATTGGTTAAGGTTACTGATCACGATCAGAACATTATCACTCAAATACTAATTTGAGTGTATCAGTTAGGGTTTTAATTTTGTTCTTCATGTATATGTAATTCCATATCAAACTAATTTACAGTCCTTTGACTGCACTCCATCTCATAAGTTTAACTGTCTTTTTCTCTCTTTTTAACTATAATTTTTGGGGGATTTGATAAAAAAAAAAAAAAAAAAACAACTGTAAGCTTTGGGGGTATATCATGTACACTGGCAAAAAATTTCTTCATTTAACTCCAATTAAATTTTTATGATGTGAATGTACTTAATTAACCATGAAAAGAAATTGAATATAATTTAGTGTATATAATATCTACTTACCCTTTGATTAATTCTGAAATTGGCCAAAGGAATCAAACATGCATCAAGAAAAATGCATGGTAGAACTTGATTCATCATCATTTGGTCCGGATCCCTTGCTTGGACTTGGCTTCTTCTTTTTCTTCTTAAAAGGAATCCCTCTTGCCATAGCTTGGCACTCCCTGACCTCCCTCAGGTAAACCCTGATTGCACCGCTAGCGAAAGGGTTGTTCTCCGGGGATCCTCCATTTTCTTCGTAGGCAGCCCTGAGCCTCCCTATGAGAGCATCCAGGCTGCCCCAGGCTTGCCTAAGTGGACATGTGCAAGGAGCAGGAGGCTCAGGCTGCCCATAAAACATACAACCCTGGAGATGAACTTTGGTCTTCCCAAACTGGTCCAGATACCTAAGAAACTCCAGTACATGGTTGTAATTGCTCTGAGACAGCGCCACTGGAGGCCTCTGGTTCTTCAAGTACTGACCAAAAGTGTTCCAGTCCCTTCTCTTCTGGGATTCATAGCGGCTTGGTGTGGCCGGCTGCTGCTGATCATCAATCAGAGAACCTCCAGCAGACGATCCTTCGGCGAAATCTTTGCCTCTTTCTCTAGACATAGAGCGGTGATGACTGATCACTTAATGAATATTCCAGATGAACTTATTTTTTGTTTTGCTAAATAAAGGAACAAATAATGAAGGGCAGGAGGTGAAAGGAATAGGCAGTGAAAAATCAAAGATGGGAGGAAGACGGAAATCACATTATGGACCCAGTGATGAGAAGACCTCCCGTGGGGCCGGGGCCATATGATGCTTCCTGTTCATCTTTTTCTTCATCTTTTCATTTATATTCTTCTTTTCTAATAGTGATATTACCACTAACTATACGTTTTGGTCTGTCAATAAGTTACAAAATTTGATGTCTTTCGAAACTCGAATTGTTTTTTTCTTTCTATAGAGACAACAACGCATGTTATTATTTTACGTATTATAACACAAGAATAGTTCTTGGCACTTTGAAAATTTCATTTTGCACATTTCTTTTCACAAGTGTATTTTTTTTCTAAATACAAAAAATTTGGAGTAGAAATTGAGAATTTTAGAATGCCAATAACAATTTTATATAATAACAGGTAATTGATAAAGTTAATTTGTTACATTTATAAAAATATATTAATAATAAACAACTATACGTATTCTAATTTGAGTAACATAATAACAAATACGTACATAGTTAATATGTCCCCATTCTCGAAACTGGTCATAATTCGCTAGATCTGTATATATTCGCTGGACCTGCAATGGAAGTGCTCATAATCCAAAAAAAATATCATTGCTAGGGAGAATCTTTTTGCTATCTTACTGTTTGTATTTGGCTTATTCAGAGGAAGAGTATTTGAAAGAGATCTGCTACAAAGAGAAAATACTGTTGTTGGTTTGGATGTTTTGCCAACTAAAATTTAATCTTCTTAAGAAGATTATTATTATTATTTTTTTTTTGAACAATCGATATTATCTACACTAAAGGGAGGGGGTGGGCTTAGCCTCACAATGGGCTATCAATAAATTGGTGCAAATTCGCCTTTGGCGAGGAATACCACTATGGAAAGTGAACAAAATAGGTACAATGTAGACAGTGAACAAATAAACAACGAATATGGCTCACTATGGAAAGTACTTGTTATTGGGAAAATTATGATTTCATTGATAATGAAATAAAGTTACATTTGCGTATATATGCAAGTTATAAACATGCTTGTACTAATAGCTCAACCTAACAAACCAAAACTAACATAACAAACTAATAACCTCTAAGTTTTATCTTTAGCAGATGCTATTACAATATTGCCCTTGATATGCCCCTCAAACTGAGCTAAGGTAATAGCATGAATAGTTTGTCACGAAGAAGCAAAAACCTAGGTTGTGACATTGCTTTGGGACAAATATCAACAACCTGATCTTGTGTGCAGACAAATTGAAGAGAAACTTCCTTTCCAAAAAAAAATTCCCAGATGTAATGGTAATCTATTTCAACATGCTTGGTCTGAGCTTGAAAAATAGAATTCTTAGCCAAAGAAATTGTTGATATTATCACACCATAATTAAGGAGGACAAGGAACATAATAGCCAATATTAACCAACAATTTTCATATCCATGTGATCTCTGTAGCAGTATTGACAAGTGATCTATATCCTTCCGTAAGTGATCTATATCTTACAAACAGAGAGTGATCAGATTGAGAACCAATGAAGCTGAAAGAGTTCAAAGCACCATGTAACTTTTCATACCAAGCTCTAGGAACTTGTTTCAATCCAATAAGGATTTGTGAAGTCTGCAAACATGTGATTTGATTTGTAGGATCCTTAAAAACAGGTAGTTGCTGAATAAAAATTGATTTTGTAAGATGACCATGCAAGAAAGCATTGCTAATATCGAGATGATTCAGGAACTACTCAAATTGAGCTGCCATAGTAAGAACAAGCCTTATAGTCACAGGTTTTGCCATTAGACTGAAAGTTTCAGAGTAGTTTAATCCTTCTTGCAGATGAAAGACCTTAGCAATAGATCGAGCTTTATATCTATCTATGGAACCATTTGGTTTTCTTTTGATTATGAAAACCCACTACATGATTCTATCCTAAAAAGGTCTCTCTCTTGATTGAGATAAATACACGTGTCTAGGGTTCATCGTACTAACTTGATCGTTAGACCCACCCCCGGGGGTCTTAGGCTTACTCGGTTGTTTGCTCTTTCATAGGTTATTCAGATTTGTGCATCTTCACCACCTGTAGTGGTGCATGAATTTGGTTCTAACATTAAAGTTAATTGAATTGATTATTGATTGATTGAATTGTTGTTTGATTAGTTAACTGAATTCTTGTTTAATATATATGATTATTGATTGTTGGTAATTGAACTGATTCCCCATATAATTGGATACCAGATAAATAGGGAACATAGTTTCTAATAATAGAATCACTATTGTTAAGCACCAACAATACTACTCCTACCCCATATGCACTCCACTCCTTGAACGATTCGCATAGATCATTCAGTGTGAATTAAGGCTGAAACTCAACATCACAAGTTCTCCATTGTTATCTAAACCAACCATAATATTCAAAGTCAACAATCTTTCAGAAGAATTCACAAGCCATTAACGCCTCATTCAAATCACAGAACAACATAAACAAAAAGCAAAAAGCAATGAACTTCGACATATTTTTAATCTTGCACACTTTTGTATTTGCCATCTCCTCGACAATTCTTGCCTTCGCCATTGATTACATCATGTGGTTTGCATAAGATTTAGGTTTTTAAAAATATTTACTACTATTAAGAGGAGAGGTAATAGTTCAAAACTATTGCATAAAGTTCATGATGAAGATATATATCAATTTTCATATGAAGCTCAAAACTATGTTAGTTTAAATATTGTCAAGAAAAGTCAACGAGTACTACGATTTAATGGTTAGTTTTGTAAGAGTATGAACATGAGATTGGATGTTTTGGTATTGTCTGTTGGAATCCAATAAGTATAAGGAAGCCTTATTGGACTTGGCAAGCTGAATTCTTCTTTGTAAAGGATTTAGTGGTTGCAATTGAAACTGATATGTGATGGAAAAACATAAGTTGTTTTTCATTTGGATTCTAATAGGGAGTCCTTATTATGTAATGAGAGGATTATATATCTGTGTATATATGTAGGTTGGCCTCTGCTTTCACAGATTAACACTCTTATTTTGGAACTAAGTCATATTCTTAGTTTAAGCAATAAGCAATAAGCAATAAGCAATCTGATAGAGAGGAGAAAGTTCATAGCGCACAAGTTCTGGTTTACAGCATACATGGCTTCATCGAGTGGAACTTCTTCACGTTAGTACATTGCAAATTCTTGTATGTAATAAGGTTCTTAGTTTTGTTGATTGTGCTTCTAGTAACTTAATCTAATTGGTGGTTTATAAGTTAACATGTGGTATCAGAGCCATAAACTTGAGTTTTTGAATTCAATCAATAAAATTCAGGAGAATCAAGCATAAAACTATTTGAAATCCTTTAGTTCCTTTTATTCGATTAAGTGTTTTGGGTGATCTAAAGGTTTTTGAAAACTACTCTACTTGTTGAATATTCAACATTTATCAATAAATTTCTTCCGCTGCCAGGTGTTAATACTCATGATTCAAAGGTATGTAATCTAAAATCCATATTAGAAACAAGAAATTTTGCCTATGTGTTGCTTAATTTATATGATGATTCTTAGTTCTGTCTGCAATAATAGATCAAATAAGTGATATTATTCTTGGTTTGCATTAATCTAAGTTTTATGCAAAATTTATCTAATTCTTCAAGAACATGATTGTCTGATTGTTTGTGAGATTGTTACTTCTTAAGAATATCATTGAAATTTTTGAACTGTTTTGTATGGAACAAATTTTTCCTGTGTGAGAGATGATTGTTCATGATTACATTGCTTTTAGTACTCAGTTTAACCATAGAATTCTTCATCTTATATATACTTATCAACTGTTTGTTGTTAAAACTGTGTATATGGAAATAGTTTAGATATGATGATGTCCAATAGAGTAGAAATTGAAATCAGGACTCTAAAAGGTTCAAATTGTGATTTCATTCTTCTTCAGTGTCTGCAATATCAATGAAGACCTTAAACTTAGCCAACATTCCAATTCTCACTGGTGGGAGCAATTACAAGAAATGGAGGAGGGATATCAATTTGTTATTGACTCTTAATGAGTTGGATATAACAATTGACAATCCTAAACCAGTTATCAATGATTAAAGCACCAAAGCTGAGAAGTTAGATAATGAAAGATGGATAAGGGCTAATAAGGTTGCTTTCTCTATTTTGGAAAATGGCATGACTGATACAATTAGAGGAGGTATAAAGAAACCTGAATTAGCTGGGGACTACTTGAAAGCAATAGAGAAAAAGTTTAAAGAATCCGAAAAGGCTGAAGTAAGTCAGTATATATCTTTACTTACAACCTACAAGATTGAAGGCACTGGATCCATCAGGGATCACAGTATGAAGATGACAGATGTAGCAGAGAAAAGCTAAATTCCATGAATGTGAATATTGGTGAGAAACAACTGGTCTTTATGATTCTTCAAGCACTTCCTCCCAAGTATAGCCAGCTAAAAGTATCATATAATACACAAGATAAGAGCTGGGACATTGATGAATTGATTGCACAGTGTGTGCAAGAGGAAACAAGACAGAAGCAAGAAAAGGGCAAGGAGCTTGAGGAAGTCAATTTTTTGCAATTTGGAAAAGAATAGAAAACTTCCAACAATGGAGGCTTTTCAAGTATTGATAAGAATTCTAATAGATTTAATGCATCTACTAAAGTAATTGACTCCCCTAGAAAATCTATCAAGTTTAAAAAACTTAAAGATGTGTCTAAACTTAAGTGTTTTTGGTGAAAAACAAAGGAACATTTAAAAGTCAATTGTGAAATCTTTAAGGACTGGTTAAAAAGCAAAAAAAAAGAACAGGTGCTTGTTTGTGTTGAGTCTAACTTATGTAAGATACCTGTTGATTCTTGGTGGTTTGACACTGAATGCTCAGTGCACATAACCAATTCCCTAAAAGGATTTCAAAAACAAAAGGAAATTGGAAAGGCTTTGTATGATGTTTATGTCGGGGAAGAGACTAAAGTTGCAGTAGACTATATTGGGATGTGAACTTGAAATTGTCTTCTGGTTTTGTTTTACAATGGAAAGATGTGCTTTATGTGCCTAAAATGAGAAGAAACCTGATTGCTTCTTAAAAAAATTGTAAAACAGTGTTTTGCATTTCTTGATGATGAATGTTTGAAAATTTTCAAAAAGAATTGTTTCGAAATTATTTTGGGAACTGCTCTTTTATCTGATAATCTGTGGTGTTTGGACTATTCAGCTATGTTTTCCAATCATTCAGTCTTAAATGTAGGTACTAAAAGAATGCTAGAATAAGATGTTTCATATATTCTTTGGCACAAAAGACTTGGTCACATTTCTAAAGAAAGAATACTCAAACTTTCAAAAGCTGAATTGATTCCAAAGCTAGACTTTACTACTACAACATAATGTGTTGATTGTTTGAAGGGTAAAATGACTAACTTTAGAAAATTTGATGCTAAGAGAAATCAGGGGTTGCTCGAAGTCATACATGCCGATATATTTGGTCATTTTCCAGTTAAAACCATTTGTGGGAATAAGTATTTTATAAACTTTATAGATGACTTTTCTAGACTTGGATATACATTTCTAATTAGTGAAAACTTTGAGGCATTAAACTGTTTTATAATTTATAAAACTGAAGTTGAAAAATAGTTAGGTAAAGTCATTAAAACTGTTAGATCCGATAGGGGATGAGAGTACTTTGGCAGGTACATTGAGTCTGGGCAACAAAAAGGACCTTTTGCACTTTATTTGGAGAAGAATGGCATTGTGGCTTAATAAACCACACCAGGGACAAATGAAGTCTTAGAGACAAGGTCCAAGTTGCCAAGATTTTTATGGGGATAAGCTTTGAAAACTGCAAATTATATACTAAATAGGGTTCCAAGCAAATCAGTCTCTTCAACACCATTTGAGTTGTGGCAGGCACTAGTAGAAAAACATGTTTACGTGACAGAATCTTACACGACGGAGTAAATTTCGTCGCGCAAAGTATGTTTGCGGGACCCAAAATACAAAACGTCGTGCAAACTCCCTTTTGCGCGACGGCACTTTGCGCGACGAAGGATGGCGTCACGCAAAACAGATTTGCGCGACGCAGAAGTTCTTGCGTTGCGCAAAACAGCTTTGCGCGACACCAGCCTTCGTCGCTCAAAGTGCCGTCGCGCAAGATCTTGGCGCCAACCAAACAATGTTGTATCGTTTTTTTGCCAACTTTGCACGACGTACATGTACGTACGTCGCGCAAAGTTGGTATGATTGTTTTCATTTGTCTGAATAATGTACATTTGGAGCTTAAATTTTTTATTAATTATTTTTTCATTTGATTACTTGTGGAAATAGTAGCTTTGAAAGGTTTACTAGCTTCAAAACCCAGTGAAGAGGCAAGAGAGCAACCATTCAAATTTGAATTTTCCACCTTGCTCAGTTAAAAAAGAAGAAAAAATAGTTTTTTTTTAGCTTAGATTGGTTAGATGAGCTGGAGTAGAAACTACTTGATATGAAATGGAACTCAGGGTTAATCAAGCTACAATTATTAAGCAGCACGTTGCTTTGTGAAAATGGACAGGTAGCAATAAGAAGAAAAAACAGTTTTTTTTTTCCATTTATTTATTTTGTACTTATAAGCAAAAGGGCAAAAAAAAAAAAAAAAACTTTGCGCGACGTAGGTACCACTACGTCGCTCAAAGTCTTTTTTTTTTTTTTTTTTTTTTTTTTTTTTGGGTTCTTGCATTGCTTTTTTCTTTTGTGGTATCCACTTGTGTAAATGTTTTAAATTGATGACCGAATTAGTTCATTGTATTCATATAGGGTTAAAGAGTGTAGCTGAAAAAAAATCATCAAAATTAGAGTTAAAATAACCGTTAAATTATGATTTTTCGTTTATAACCGTAAAAAAGTTTTGTCCCGTTACTTGATCTCTGAATGTTTGTTTTTGCGCTTTTTGGCGTATACGATCTCGAAGCATATACAAACAAGTTCGACGGTTGAATCGTTCAAACTAGTTTCGTACAATGCGTTTCCCATCAAAATCAATGGTATATGTATTTACTAAGTACATTTTCATTTATTTATTTTGTACTTATAAGCAAAAGGGCAAAAAAAAAAAAGGACTTTGCGCGATGTAGGTACAACTGCGTCACGCAAAGCCATTTTGCGCGACACAGTGATACCTACGTCGCGCAAAGTCCTTTTTTTTTTTTTTGGGTTCTTGCATTGGATTTTTCTTTTTTGGTATTCACTTGTGTAAATGTTTTAAATTGATGATCAAATTAGTTCATTGTATTCATATAGGGTTAAAGAGTGTAGCTATAAAAAAATCATCAAAATCAGAGTTAAAATAACCGTTAAATCGTGATTTTTCATTTATAACTGTCGAAAAGTTTTGTTCCGTTACTTGATCTATGAATGTTTGTGCTTTGCGCTTTGTGGCGTATACGATCTCGAAACATATACAAACAAGTTTGACGGTTTGATCGTTCAAACTAGTTTCGTAAAATGCGTTTCCCATCAAAATCAATGGTATATGTATTTACTAAGTACATTTTCATTTATTTATTTTGTGCTTATAAGCAAAAGGGCAAAAGAAAAAAAGGACTTTGCGCGACGTAGGTACAAATGCGTCGCGCAAAGCCATTTTGCGTGACGCAGTGATACCTATGTCGCGCAAAGTCCTTTTTTTTTTTTTGGGTTCTTGCATTGGCGTTTTCTTTTGTGGCATTCACTTGTGTAAATGTTTTAAATTGATGATCGAATTAGTTCATTGTATTCATATAGGGTTAAAGAGTGTAGCTGTAAAAAATCATCAAAATTAGAGTTAAAATAATCGTTAAATCGTGATTTTTCGTTTATAACCGTCGAAAAGTTTTGTCCCGTTACTTGATCTCTGAATGTTTGTGTTTTGCGCTTTGTGGCGTATACGATCTCGAAACATATACAAACAAGTTTGACGGTTGGATCGTTGAAACTAGTTTCGTACAATGCGTTTCCCATCAAAATCAATGGTATATGTATTTGCTAAGTACATTTTCATTTATTTATTTTGTACTTATAAGAAAAAGGGCAAAAAAAAAGAAAAAAAGCCTTTGCGCGACGTAGGTAGTCGTTTTGTGCGACGCAGTGGTACCTAAGTCGCGCAAAGTCCTTTTTTTTTTTTTTTTTTTGGTTTCTTTCAGTGCCTTTTTCTTTTGTGGTATGCACTTGTGTAAATGTTTTAAATTTATGATCGAATTAGTTCATTGTATTCATATAGGGTTAAAGAGTGTAGCTGTAAAAAATCATCAAAATCAAAGTTAAAATAATGGTTAAATTGTGATTTTTTCGTTTATAGTTTTCGAAAAGGTTTGTCCCGTTACATAATCTTTGAATGTTTGTTTTTTGCGATTTTTGGCGTATGCGATCTCGAAGCATATACAAACAAGTTTGACGGTTGGATCGTTGAAACTAGTTTCGTACAATGTGTATCCCATCAAAACAATAGATTAACTAACACTTGGAGTTTATTTATACTTTCATTAAATATAACATAAGATTTTGTGGTATCCACTTGTGTAAATATTTTAAATTGACGATCGAATTAGTTCATTGTATTCATATAGGATCCAAGAGTGTAGCTGTAAAAAATTATCAAAATCGAAGTTAAAACTACCGTTAAATCGTGATTTTTCGTTTATAATCGTCGAAAAGTTTTATCCCTTTCTTGATCTCTGTATGTTTGTTTTTTGCGATTTTTGGCGTATGCGATCTCGAAGCATATGCAAACAAGTTTGACGGTAGGATCGTTTAAACTAGTTTCATACAATGCGTATCCCATCAAAACAATAAATTCACTAACACTTGGAGTTTATTTATACTTTCATTAAGTATAACATAAGATTTTGTGGTATCCACTAGTGTAAATATTTTAAATTGACGATCAAAATAGTTTATTGTATTCATATAGGATCAAGAAGTGTAGCCGTAAAAAATAATCAAAATCGGAGTTAAAACTACCGTTAAATCGTGATTTTTCGTTTATAACCGTCGAAAAATTTTGTCTTGTTACTCAACCTCTAAATGTTTGTTTTTTGCGATTTTTGGTGTATGCGATCTCGAAGCATATACAAACAAGTTTCACTGTTTGATCGTTGAAATTAGCTTTGTAGAATGCGTATCCGATCAAAACGATAGATTCACTAACACTTACAGTTTATTTATACTTTCATTAAGTATAACATAAAGATTTTGTGGTATCCACTAGTGTAAATATTTTAAATTGACGATCGAAATAGTTTATTGTATTCATATAGGATGAAGAAGTGTAGCCGTAAAAAATCATCAAAATCGGAGTTAAAACTACCGTTAAATCGTGATTTTTCGTTTATAACCGTCAAAAAGTTTTGTCCTGTTACTATACCTTTGAATGTTTGGTTTTTCAATTTTTTCCGTATGCGATCTCGAAGCATATACAAACAAGTTTGACGGTTGGATTGTTGAAATTAACTTCGTAGAATGCATATTCCATCAAAACGATAGATTCACTAACACTTAGAGTTCATTTATACTTTCATTAAGTATAACATAAAGATTTTGTGGTATCCACTTGTGTAAATATTCTAAATTGACGATCGAATTAGTTCATTGTATTTATATAGGATCAAGGAGTGTAGCAGTAAAAAATCATCAAAATCGTAGTTAAAACTATTGTTAAATCGTGATTTTTCATTTATAACCGTCGCAAAGTTTTGTCCCGTTACTTGATCTTTGAATGTTTGTTTTTTGCAATTTTTGGCGTATGCGATCTCGAAATATATACAAACAAGTTTGACGATTGGATTGTTCAAACTAGTTTCGTACAATGCGTATCCCATCAATTTCAATGGTATATATTAAGTAGATTTAAATTTATTTATTTTGTACGTATAACATTTAAGAAATTGAAAAATATGTATATCTATTAAGTAGTTTTAAATTTATTGTAGTTGTTATAAAAATATATTATTGTGGGTTTTATGTAAAAAAAATTAAATTTGAAAGGAGTAAAGTCACATTTTCAGTATATTTTATAATAATTTTTTTTTAAAAATAATACCTTGCGCGACGTCACTGTGTAGTCGTCGCGCAAAAACCTATGTGTGAGAATTTTGGCGGTACGCTTGTTAAAAATAGAAATAGGCGCTTTGTTTAAATTTTCGCTATCCATGATAAACCCGAACTCTCTCTTCTCACTCGGTCTCCATCATCCTCTCATGCAGGTGAATCACCATCTCTCTCCCTCTCGCTCACTCGGTCTCTCTCTTCCCTCTCACTCATATCGACTTCCTCCTCATCCTTCATCCTCATCCTAACCCGTCTGCACAGCAGGTATAGACCCAGGTCATAATCAAGCTTAATTCTTTATTTTTCTTCTTTCTAAGTTCAGAATCAAACTTTAATGCCTTAATTTGAAGATTTTGGTATTGTAATTAAATTCAATTTGGGAAATTAAATTAGAAATTGGGGGTTTTAGTGTTAAATCGATTTTTAGAGTGGTGGGTTGGTCTGCTATGGTGTTAGTTTTCTGGTTTTTTTCTCTGCTTCTTCACAAATTTCGTATTCTTAGAAGTTCATATTTTTGGTACTGAAAAAGTTTAGAGCTATTGAAATGTTACTACTTACAAGTTCATATTTTGGCACCAAATGGCAAAAATATCGGTTGAAACTGCGGGCGAAGAAATTGGTTCCTCAGTTCAATCGATAAAAATAAAAGACGCATAAAGGAAAAGAATGCAGGAGTGATTAAAGAACTTCGCAACTAACGTGACTGCTTATGGACTCAAGTTTCAGTTAACATGATGATACAAAATACAATGTTCTACTATCACAAAAGAAAAAAATGTATGTAGACAATTAGACATCTATGTTTGTTAGCTTTCCCAGTACTGGAAATCTGCCATGTTTCCATCATTTTGATTGCTCTTCGCCTTTGGGATTTAACCTAGTTGCAACACAGGTATATGTAAAGGCAAAGGAATGTAAAGAAGAACTTTCAGTGGAGGAATTTGCAGTTCGACTTGCAAAGTACTTCACATCGCTTTACCAGCAGGTAAATACTATGTAATTTAAGCGTTTTTTTTTTTTTTAAATTAAATTTCATTAGTTAATCCCATATTGTACTCACTA
Organism: Heteromeles arbutifolia; assembly: GCA_024362995.1. NCBI lineage: Eukaryota > Viridiplantae > Streptophyta > Magnoliopsida > Rosales > Rosaceae > Heteromeles > Heteromeles arbutifolia. The sequence continues at coordinate 26,981,054 of JANCRC010000012.1, forward strand.
AACCAGTTATGAATTTCTGGTCACTTTAAGTAATCAAGCTTTCATCTGGACAGCTTAATGTTTTTACCCTTTCCCTAAAAGCATGACTCATGGAAATTCATTAATATTTCATTTGTAGAAGTTGGTTTCTTTTGAGTTTGATTGGTTGTCTTAAGTTTGGACTTTTTTTTGCTCTGTCTCTCTCTATCTCAAGCGTGAACACGAACACCCGCCCTCTTTCCCATACACACAGTTTCACACTTTGAATACTGCCTTGTTGGAATTGCAGCAACTTCTTCTGGCCATGTTTTATGCTTTTAGTATTTGCATAATCTAGAAAGAGAGTTGTTGTTTTGAAATATAAAAACGAATTAAAAAAAGGAGAAAGCTTGCTGGCTATGACAAGTTGCAAGTCCTGATAATCCCTCTTAATTGGAGTCGTTGGGTTACAGGGCAAGATCTTCATAAATTCATTATTTTTTTTCATTCTTTCGATAGCGTAGTGGTTAGTTATCTTTTGCTCAATGAAAATGTTTGCTTTTATGTTCTTTTTCGTTGTTTGCATCAAGAAATACTTCCTCGTCTGATCATGTTCTCCGTCTTAACAATCTTTTGTTGTTGGTGCTTGTGTAATCAATGAAAAGTAAATCAAGTTAGTTGTTCTGAGTTTGTGCACTTAATTCATAATTACTGAACTTTTTTCATTGAATTGTCAGGTGAGCAATTTAAAGTTGGAGAACCCCATCCAGAGGTAAGGCAGGTAATACTATCACAGAAAAAAATGCACTTTGATTTCGCAAAAGTTCATTTCCACCGTGAGCCGTTTATTTTCGGACATAGGTTTTCTGGTTTGTTTGTTACATTGGCTTGCTATGTTCAGGTGAGCAATTCATAATAGTTGTTGATGAGGCAGGATGTGCTTTTATGTTTCCAAATGTTTGTATGGATCTGTTATTAGAAAGTCAGTTACAGGGATGAATAATTTTGAGTTATATGTGCTTGTTATTTGGTTGACCTTTGAATGGAAGTCCTTTTACGTTTTTAAACGTCCCTTTGCTGAGAAAAAAAAAAAAAACTATTAGGTGTAGACGGATATCACTGTAGTTATTATTGGAACGTAGATTTCTAAAGGAAAAACTAGAAGAGTTTGAACTTTTGAGAAACAACCTTATATTATCTTTTGTCATTCTTTTTGATAAAATTATCAAATTCTTTTTTTTTTTTTTTTTTTTTTTATGGAGAATTTTCATTTTTTTTCTTAATGGCTCAATTGTAAAAGAATGTGCATGGTTATTAAACAGGAACAACATATGGTAGGCAGAGTTGAGGGTGAGGCCTTCCGGCCAGGTAGTTTTTTCTAATTCTCACTACGTTGTATTTTTTTTAAACTATTATTTTTATGATGGTGAAAATTTGCTGGATTGTGAAAATGTGTTGCGGGCCCAGATGATGGCCTAGAGTGAGCAAATGAGGGCGCAGCTGAGGGCCCAGGGCGAGGAGATAAGGACCTATGACAGGACGGTGAGAGACCTTGTACAAGCCATACAGATGTCCGGCCTCCAAATCTCGCTACCACCACCTCAACTTGCTCCACCTTCGATCTCAGAGCCACCTCGCCCTGCCGATACCCAGTAGCCTGATGTATTAAACCTAGTTCACTTGTAGTTTTTTCTTTTTTGTTCGGACATCTTGTATGTACATTTTCATATATTTTATAATAAAATACTTTTGCTTGGTTAATTAATTATTCTTTAGAATTTAATTACAATATTTATCAAAAATTTAAAAAAAAAAAATTTTCACTAAAACAAAAAATTATTTTTCACTAAATAAAAAAAAAGGGTTTGTGCGACGCACACCCTAGGATGTACGTCGCGCAAAGTATCTTTGCACGACGTAGGATGCGCGTCACGCAAAGAAGCTTTGCACGACGTAGGACGCGCGTCGCGCAAAGTGACTTTGCACGACGTAGGTATGCATCGCGCAAAATACTTTGCACAACGTAGGCCCTGCGTCGCGCAAAGTCACTTTGCACGACGTAGGCCGTGCGTTGCGCAAAGTGACTTTGCGCGACGCATGTTATTTGTTCGTCGCGCAAACCCTAGCGTCACTGCCTTGGCACGACGGTTAGTGCGCGACGAAGGTTGCGTCGCTCAAACCCTTGCGCAACGCTTTTTGACTTTATGCGACGAATGTACGTATGTCGCGCAAAGTGTTTTTTTTACTAGTGAGGGCAAGGTACCTAATTTCAGCTATTTTCATGTCTAGGGTTGCAAAGCTGAAGTTAGGTTCTACAATCCATTTGAAAGGAAGCTGGATCCAAGAGCACAATCCTGCTATTTTATCGGTTATCCTGAGAAATCAAAAGGATACAGATTCTATATTCCCCAAGGTCATACTCGAGTTCAAGAAACACACAATGCTATGTTTTTAAAAGATCAATATCTCAGATTTATCAAGGGAAAATTTTGTTTTTGAAGAGATTGAACAGACTCATGAACATCCTGTACAAGCATATTCTAATCCAATTTTATTATTTCCTCATTCAATGACTACTAGTATACAAGATTTGGGTGATGAAATGGATTTTGATGTTGGCAATACTGGGACAATGATCAATCTGTTGCAATTATTGATACTGCCACAGAATTGAATCAACATGACTATGTGGAAGTGTCAACTCAAATTGAGCCAAGAAAATCAAGTAAAATCTGAAGATCAACAATTGTGAGTGACTATGTTTATCTACAAGAAGCTGAATTTGACATTGGTGATATTAATGACGCACTCACATACACTCAGGCCATAGAAGGATCTAAATCAGTTTTATGACAAAATGCAATGAAGGATGAGTTGGAATCCATGTTCAAAAACAATGTTTGGACATTAGTGGAATCTCATATTAAGCCTATAGGTTGCAAGTGCGTGTACAAGACTAAGAAAGATGCTTAGGGCAGAATTGAGAGATACAAAGCAAGGCTAGTTGCTAAGGGATTTACTCAGAGAGAAGGCATCGATTACAATGATACCTTCTCACATGTTTCCTCTAAAGATTCAATGAGGGTTGTTATGTCCTTGGCTACACATTTTGATTTGGAACTGCATCAAATGGATGTGAAAACGACTTTTCTAAATGGAGACTTAGAAGAGAATATATATATATATATATATATATATATATATATGAAGCAACCAACTGGATTTCTTGAAAGGGGGAAAGAAAATATGGTGTGCAAGCTAAACAAATCCATTTATGGCTTAAAACAGGCTTCAAGACAATGGTATTTAAAGTTTGATCAAATTATTTCTTCCCAAGGTTTTGTAGAGAACAAGAGAATGCTAAGTGAGAATTTTGAGATGAAGGATCTTGGTAAGGCTCACTTTGTGCTGGGAATTGAAACTGTTAGAGATTGGAAATGAGACTTCTTGGCTTATCTCAAAAAGGCTACATTGATAGAGTGTTGCTACGGTTCAACATGGAAAGTTGTAACAATGGTCAAGTACCAGTTAACAAGGGAGATAAATTTTCGAGAGATCAGTGTCCCAAAATAGACTTAGAAGTTAAAAAGATGCAATCTAAACCTTAAACTTCTCTGGTTGGAAGCCTTATGTATGCAACCATTGGTACAAGACCAGATATTGCCTTCATTGTAGGCATGCTAGGTAGGTTTCAAGCAAATTTAGGAGAAGCACATTGGGTAGCTGCTAAGAAAGTTTTGATATACTTGCAGAGAACCAAGGGTTATATGTTAGTATATGGCAGGAGTGACTATCTGGAACTTGAGGGGTACACTGACTCGGATTTAGCAGGAGATGTGGATGATAGGAAGTCTACATGGGGTTATATTTTTGTGCTTAATGGAAGTGCAGTTCATGGAAAAATGCAAAACAAATTGTTATTGCTACATCTACTATGGAGGCTGAGTTTGTAGCATGTTTTGAGGGCATGAAACAAGCGGCTTGGTTAATGAATTTCATATCAGAATTGAAGATTGTTAGTTCAATTCAAAGGCCTGTGAAAATGCATTGTGACAATACTTCAGCAGTGCTTTTTGCCAAGAACAACAAAAGAACTTTAGCTTCTAGGTTAATGGATGTGGAGTTTCTTAAAGTCAAGGAGCAAGTCAAGAAAAGGGTGATTGAAGTGCAGCATATAAGTACCTCTATGATGCTTGCTGATCCTTTGACTAAAGCATTACCTATTGGAGAGTTTAAACAGCATGTCGTAAAAATGGGAATGCTAGAATTTTTAGGTCAGTGGGAGTAGTACTTCGCATTTTAGTAAGATGGGATTGCAGTTATGACACAAGAAGTGCAGTCTTAATTCAACTAAGGTTAATTTATTTTAAATTATAGCTAGTTTGTTTAATTTTATGTTTCAATAAATGTCTCAAGGCTCATTACTTCGATCTTTTGAGGTTTTGGAAGACAGATTAGATTGTGCATTGGTTTCAATTGATACTTTGGAAAACAGTTTGTTTGTTTTTAACTTTTAGTTATGAATTGATCTTTTGATGAATATGTTGCTCTCTTTGGTGATTAATGTTTTGATCTTTTGACAAATGGGAGCAAGTTTGTTATTTTACTTAGCCATATCAAGTTTGAATCATGAGTTATATATAAATTGCAGATTGGATACATGTAAGCTCCGAATTAATACTACATCTTGTTTGTAGTCCATAATTCTTAGTTTCTGTGTTTTGAGATGCATTGGTACATTAGTCGTGATATTGAGTTTTGAATAAGGTTATGTGATCATTCCTTAAAATTGGTAAGGCAATGTCTAAAATTGATCTAATGTTCAAGTGGGAGAGTGTAAGAGTATGAACATGAGATTGGATGTTTTGGTATTGTCTGTTGGAATCCAATAAGTATAAGGAAGCCTTATTGGACTTGGCAAGCTAAATTCTTCTTTGTAAAGGATTCAGTGGTTGCGATTGCAACTGATATGTGATCAGATTAACGCTCTTATTTTGGAACTAAGTCCTATTCTTAGTTTGAGCAATAGGCAATCTGATAAAGAGGAGAAGGTTCACAGCACACAAGTTTTGGTTTGCAGCATACATGGCTTCATTGAGTGGAACTTCTTCAGGTTAATACGTTGCAAATTCTTGTATGTAATAAGTTTATGAGTTTTTCTGATTGTGATTCCACCAAGACCTCCTCACCTCCTCATTCGCAAAAACAGTACTTCTCCTTGCAGACATCGAATAGACTCCACTTGAAGAGGTAAAAAAAAAAACAACAAAAAAGAAACTTAAAGTTTAAGAGTTCAGTGTTTAATGTTAAGCGTTGACAATTTAGAATTTAGAGTTTTGATCACATAACTTCGTAGCATAACCTTTAATTAATTACCACAAAAAACTAAAACCTAACTGGAAAACAAGTACGAAAATTTGGAGCATTGTTGGCTCGCTTTAAATTTTCACTGAGAACAAATTTTGGCACTAAACCTAATGTGGTTGTTTCGGCGCCAAAATTCTACCTGCCATGATTTGGGAGGCAGGTATCCTAAAGTACACGTTAATTTGACGGAGATGATAGCCGATCAACCAATCTAATGGGTCCCACGCGGAAAGATAGATGCCTTTGCCCAAAGGCTATTGGTACAGCGTCCTTGTAGCGCAAACAGGTATGTCCTAAAGTTGGTCATAACTGTTCGATTCGTGATCAATGGTCCTAATCATTTTACATAATACATGTTTAACAGTTCAAATGTGTAATAGGTTATTTAGTACTACAATATAGAAGTATTCATTTTTACTTGTCAATGAAACGTTTAGATTCGATTATCGTCGAAAGTCAGTTCAAACCAAGATACTATGGTTCGTCATTGTGTGATTTCTCCCAAATCTCTCATCCCTTAAGTTAAATATACCGTCGTATATATTAAAAAAAAAGTACACAAACTCTTTCTTATTTTTTGGACGATACACGGTCATTCTTAAAAAATATAAAAAAAAACTATACGAAGATCTCTTGTAAAATAAAAATCCTTCATCATCGACCCTACCTTTTGCGAACCCATAAAGAGCTAAGTGTAGGCATCTTCCCACATTTAGATGAAGAATTTGTGGTTTTTCTTGTGGTGCCCTTCTGGTAGCTCACTTGCAAGATTTAATTTCTGTGAGTGTTATCTTTCATGTTGCTTGGATGTCGGTTTTCCATAGCTAAGAAATGTATCATATTCTTTATAGTTTGTAATTTTGGAGTTGTTGAGTTTCTGTTAATGCGTGTGTGACCTTGGTTGCAACTAGCATGTCTGCCTATCGGTCTTATAATCTTTCATTTGATCTCCAAAAAAGAAAAAAAAATATTGACTTGCGAAACTACTTTTGGTGGCTGCAAATAAATTTGGCAGATTGTAGATGATTCTACATGTTCTTGATCGGATCCAGCCAGGATTATTATCTGAAACTTCGGAGCTCAATTGATAATATTTTATTTGGACATTGCTTGACCCTTTACGTGCAAGAAGATTCCTCCTAACATAACATAATAACGTGACATCATTATATAGTGCAAATGTTATAATTGGAATCATTTATCGTAAATGTAAAGATTATTTCTACGAAAACTTGATTTGGAGGCTGTTTAGTTATTCATATATGATTAATCAAACAAGTTGACAGTTTATCATAAGTATGTTACTTATTACCATAATCATCGATTTGTTCTCACATAAAGATGGTCAACGGTTTCCAAATTGAAAGAATTTTTTCACAAATGATATTTAGAGATGACAAAAAGGGTGAAAGAGTCCAATATGATGTTTGCACAACGTTACATCTTCATGTAAAAAGTCAAACAATATCCTTTAATTTAAGTCTCAAATTTGGTTTGCTGTGCCACAGAATTCAAGTGTGAAATTTACATTGTAGGTGGCATGTTCCTGGGAAATGGTTTCTGCACTATATTTTTGTATGTACATCCTTGAATCTCTTTGAATTTATTCAATTCAAGAAATAAAGAGGAATGTGCAGAGGAAGAGAAATGCAAACATTAATTTTTCAATTATATAAAATGACACTACTACAAAAGAGGCTATCACTGGCGATGTAAAACCGACAAGAAACACCAATTACTATCGGATTTTTGGTAAAATCTAACATCAAGTCATGCAATGTCGGATAGGGGAACCGACACCATTGCTAGCATCATGAAAAGGGTATTGACGTCGGTTAGTCCCCTTAATCCGCCACCAAGAAGTAAAGTAACATAAAATATAAAAGAACAACAGCGTCAGTTAAAAGTGACATCAAATCTTACGTCGGTTAGAAGCGACATTAAATTCTGACATGATGTTAGTCCTAACCGACATCAAGTAACAATTAAACAATTAAAATATGAAAGCTACTGTCGGTCCTAACCGACATCAAGTTATAACAATTAATCAATTAAAATATGAAAGCTACTGTCGGTCCTAACCGACATAAAGTAACAGCTAAACACATAAAATACTCAAACTACTGTCAGTCCTAACCGACATTACCAAGCATCTTGATAAAAAAAAATTAACTACAATTCTTAAAAATATACAACCCATACATATTCTCTCCGAACTCTTGCAAAAGATTTTGAGCCGGTTGTGTGGTTCATTGTTTTCAACTGCCGATTATACTTATTTTTTTCGACAATTGCCTGAAAAATAAGAAAATTTATTAGACAAATTTCGAGATATAATAAAATAAATCATAAAACATTTACCTTTGTTTTTTCTTTATTCTAGTATGCCACCAACTAAACCCACTGTGCAAGATCCACACCAGAAAGAGTGTTGTAGTGCTCCTCCACTGGTTTATTAGTATAAATTTTTTTTTTAATCTATTTCTATACTCTTTCTGCGCATGCTCCGCAATCTGAAGTGTCATGTGGCGGATCTTAGGCATTTTCACTATATCTTCTTCTTGAAAAATAATAGTTTCCTAAATTCAAAAAAAAAAAATTAAGCTAATTAATTATTATTATAATCATTGACTTATTGTACTATCTTCAACTAAAAAAAAATATTTATACCTTTATTCTATTCCAAAAGACTTCCTTGTCTTGTTCCTTGATCAAACGCAAATCTCTCATCAACGGAAGATTTATGGGGAAGGAGAAGGAGAAAAACTGAAATGGAGGGAGAAAGGGATGCACAGATGAAATGGGGAAGGAGAAGAAGAAAGACTGAAATTGGGGGAGAAATGAAAGCACAGATGAAATGGGGAAGAGAGGGGTTTTAATATGGGTACTTAGTTGGTGTCGGTTTAAACCGACATTGATAGACTGATGTCGAATTAAAAGCCACTGGCATTTTATTAAATGTACATGGTGTCGGGTAAAACCAACACCAACCTAACACACTTTACTGATATTCACGTCGAGTTAAATGAACCAGTCAACTTTTTGACACACTTTATTGAAAATCACAACGTCGGTTTAAATTAAAGTTTGTGTTGGTTTTAACCGACACCAACTTCTGACGCACTTTTTGAAATTCATGTAGCGTCAGTTTAAGAAGAGTTTGCGTCACTTGGAAACGACATGGTTTCTGACACACGGACTGCCTACTTGACAGTGCTCTTCCTAATAGACTGATTGAAATTCATCTTCCCAACTCATCTTCACGCCGCTTTTAATCAACGCTACTCAAAGTTGGCTTTGAATTAAAAATGCTAGTGTCGGTTACAATCGACAACACTTACCTGTCATCGAATTTAATGAAACTCGCGTTGAATTAAAAGATGCTAGCATCGGTTAAAACCAACAGTGAGTCTACGTATTCTTAATCCATTTCCTCATGCAAAACAAGCAGGAAATTTCCCGCCTAAATATTTCAAATTATCCGACCAATGCCGTTGGCTAAAAGCGACTAGAAACTAGTTTAAAAAAAAAAAAACATTTAACCTAAAGAAAAAAAATAACCAGCTCTTTTTTTTTTTGTGTGTTATCTCATATAACATTTTAAGATTTTAATAAATAAAATACGTATTAAAAAACAGAAATATAATTTTATGATAAAATATCATCACTTACTAATTGAAACATAGTCTAATTAGTACTTAAAATACATAAAATAATTAATATATTTATTCCGGGTCATCATATGTTAGGTCGTCGTCGGCATTGGCATAATTAACAAACTCGGTAGGCAACGGTAATGATTCATGAAAATGAGTCTCTTCCATGCCAACCCTTGTAAGGAATTTTTCTTTGTCAAGTATCCGATCATCCAAATTAGGTATGGCATAATCATCAATTGCATCACTATCCTCTAATACGTCAAACAAATCCCTCGGCTGCATTCGAACAACTATGTGTCAATCTTTTTCAATTGTGTCATCGACGTAAAATACTTGTAATGCTTGTGATGCTAATATGAAAGGATCCTCTTTAAATCCCAATCGATTGAAGTTCACCGTAGTAAATCCATATTGATCGGTTTTCATTCCTCGTTGACTTTCACTATTAACCTATTCGCACTTAAATAACATCACAGCTTGACCCCTATCTCCTGCCTCAGTATGATCCCAATATTTAACCTTGAACATATCTACAACTCTGCCATAACAATTCACTTGCCCAATTGCACCAGGAACATTTGTAGGTACAAAGACACCACAATTTTGATTCTTATGCTTATCATCCACAAATTTTATATGAAATCTAAACCCATGAATGTGACTTTTATATCTACTCACAACCCTACTAGGATAATTAGCTAGCCAATGCAAGTCTTGAGATATCAAATGTGTCATTAGGATGACATCTTGAATTCATCTGTAATAAGAATGAAGATAAAAGTTGACATGATAACTATAAACATGTTATAATTAAAATGTAAAAATATAAATAAATAACTGCTACAATCTGAAGAATGCCTCATAAACTCATCCTTAGGACATTCAGTTGCGTGCCACCTCATATGTTCAGCCATATGCTTCGACATAAAAAACCGCCACTACAAGAAAACATGGCTTAGGTGGCGACAGACATTCGTCACATAAACAAGAAAATTCGTCACATTTGACCATATGTGACAAAATTATAGCGTCACCAATTTCGTCCCCTATACAGTGTCACCTACAGTCCATGTGGCGAATTTTATTTTCGCCACATTTTTTTCAGTATACGTGACACAACATTCGTCACTTAATAACAATATGTGTGACGAATTATACATCACAAAATACAAAATTTTGTGACCTATTTTTTCGTCTCGTGTCAGGTTTATAAGTGATGATTTTGTAGTCACCCAATATGATACTAGATGATATAGTTTACATTAAGTGACGCTGAAAAGGTCACATGTTCCTTTGATATGTGGCGCAACTTACATCATATATGTTTAAATCAAATACTTTTTAGAAATATGTTAACAATGAACTAATTGTTTTTCTTGTTTCGTAATCTAGAATTGCAATTCATAACAATTATAAGGTAATACTTCATATTTTCATTAATAAACGATTAAAACACATAAGTCGAATACATTCACCAAATGTACATCCCAAAAATTAAAGTCATGGTGACCTATCTCAAAAGAGAAGTTTAAAACAGCTTGAGGCGCTTAACAAAAGATAGCTTAAGGTGCCTAACAAATGACAACTTGAGGTACCAACAAAAGAGAAGTCTAAGCCAGAATAATCAAGAATAGTAACACCTATATATAGACATCTTGGGTACTAACAAATGACAAGTCCAAGGCACATTTAGGTACTAATTAACAAAAGAGGTGCTCCATGTGCTAACAAAAGAGGTGTACCATGTTCATACTTGAAACTAACCGCAAAAGACACAATATGGACATCATTCCTCTTCCAAATCATGTTCTTCCAACTCAGGATAAGTATTTTCACCCTCTGAAATATCACCATCAGATTCTGTAGAGTTGTTGGTCCTCTCCTGACTTGCAGCAAAAAATGCCTTGATTTTTGTGAACAGATTTTCATCATCATTACGTAAATCCAATCGAGCTCTCAATTGTTCATCCTCTTGTTGCAATTTGAGGAAACTATCTGACAAAAGCTTGATCTGAGATCTCATATCAGTTAACTTGGAACGTGATGCCATAGAAGTAATGCAACCAGAGGTATCCATACGAGGAAAAACACCTACACCATTAACTGATTTTCCCTTCCTCCCGAGGTTTTCAGCCATGATTCCAAACTCATCATCCAATGGCACATGTACGGAATCTGATGATGTACCTTCGGGTGCTTCTTGGGTCAGCTTCTCCTTCATTTCATCCTTCATTTTCTTCATGTTATCCTTTCATAATTAAATAGAAACAATTCAGTTTCTTTCATTCCAAACATTTCAGCTATAATATGCTTAAGAAAACACAACTTGACCACTTGTATGTTATCCTTATCTGATGCAGAAGCAAATCACCATGCAAAACCTGTATGTAAACATGATTTGTAGTTTCTATTTGACTATGGATTAAATTGGACTAGGCACATACAATGTTTTTCTCAACAAGTAACAGATGCAAAGTTAGCACAAGATATATTGGTGGGACAAACAAGTAGTATCGTGTCAATTTTGCATGCTTACTTCAACTGTGTTTCTTAAGTTGTATCTTGTCAATTGTAAAATTTTAATCTCCAGTGCATTTGAAATGACAAAAAATGAGTGGCCCATGAATGACTTACATATTTGTCTCGAGCAACATCATTGATCAAAGAGCACCCCAATTGTCAATGACTGATAATGAATCTCATTTCTGTTTAATAATGAAGATATAAACGTGAGAGTGCATAATGAGTATTATAAGTACTTTAGTTTCATTACCTTGTGAGATGTCCTAGCATGTTGGATGAATGGCCTTGCTCCTCCCTTGTGGTGATAAATGACAAGCAAAAGAAGAATTAGTATCGTAAAGGTGTACAATTTGGGAAGCTCCTACCTCCCAGACTTATACATATTCATATATTTGAGTTGTACATATTTGTTCGAATGCAATAGAATACCACTATCTAACATCTTCTCCAATCAATTAGAATCTAATTTTCATAAAGACTATATCCAATATTTTTTGCTCTCGTTCTCTTGTAGCTGTTCTCAAATTTTACCAACCTGAAATGTAGAAATAAATGTAACAAATACTACAATTGGTACTCAGGAGCAACCCGTCCTTTTTAAGGGACCAGTAGATGTAAACGCCATATTTACAATCCATTGTTTTGGGTTCCTAATTTATATTAATTGCAACAAATGGATCAACAATCATATACTCATATCATCTTGTCTTAAATGCAAACAAGCTCTGCATTCGACTATGCCTAATACCAATAAAATACATGTAAAAGCTTGTGAAGAAGCAGAGCTTATTTATCAATAAAATACATGTACAAGCTCTTCATTATATATATATATATATATATATAGATTATATATATATATAACAGTGAAGAAGCATAGCTTTCCTATAGAACTCTGTAGTAACTTGGATAGAGAAAATCATAGGTTTACTCATTTTTATGTATAAAGTCATAGCTCTATCACCCATGTCACGATAAGACCAAAATCCTCAATTCCCAAATGATGACTAGGTAAAGTAACGCAACCAAACTCAGCAAGAAACTCAAAAATAATTTCAACTAAATCTCAAAACAAGAATCCATTAAAACGAAAAGCATACAGCATGCAACTAATTATTCATAGGAGCAAATAATAGGGATAGAAGTTAGCCAACTAGCTATCAACCTTAACTGAAAATTAGTACCAAAAAACAGATCGAAGAAATCATTCAAGCTATAATTGTAACTTTGCCAACACAAGTTCCTCACAAACCTGCATAGAAGCTCAATTCTTTATTTATGAACACAAAATTTAATTATATGCTTAGATTGCATAAATTCTAGTCCATTACAACTTATCAATTTCGTGCCACATATAGTAAGGTAAATAACATACAAGTGTACAGTGTAGAAGCTTTTAGAACAAAACCCAAAGGAGCCTTATACCATTCCTGAAAAACAATGAGACTATTAGATGATATGGGGTAACTGATGCTGTATGGGTGACTGATGCTGCATCAATACATCCAGCATCAGTTACCCTATATCGTCTAATATTTTTTTTTTTTTCACACTAAGCACACAACTTTATTGTTCAAACACAAAGTTGCTACATTTTAAAGTACATAATCTCCAAAACATGCATTTACATAAACACATTATTCATCATCGTCAACACTTGAACACAATATTAGACAATATGGGGTAACTAATGCTGCATTGGTGACTGATGTTGCATCAGTCACCCATGCAACATCAATTACCCATGCAGCATCAGTCACCCATGTAGCATTAGTCACCCCATATCGTCTAATAGAGACCTAAATTTTCCATTCCCAAATGATGACTTGGTAATAAAGCAAAGCATCCAAACTCAGTAAGAAACTCAAATGACTAGGTAATACTAACCAGAGAAGGGATAACCAACCAAATATCAACCAGTAATTAAAAATTAATACCAAATATGGATTAATCAAACATCCAAAATGCCCCAAATGTAGAAGCCCCAGAAATAAAACAAAAAAAAGTTATAGCTTGTGATAAGTCCTTCAGTGAGGTGTGTGCTTGCTTGTGGCAAGTCCTTCTAAAATAATTGATGCATTGAGATATCATATTGATTAAAGTTACAGCTTGTGATAAGTCCTTCAGTTTTTTTGTTTGTAAATTCATGAATGTTAACTTGCAAGTTAAAAACAAAGAGAAAAAGCCAGGGATATATATATAGTATTTAAATATAAAAATCTAAAAAATAAAAACCTAATTTTACCAATTAGAGGCCTCAGAAGATGGATGCGGAGATGAAGGGCTGCTGGCGTGCTTAATTTGGAGGCAATTACTTGCTAATCCAAAACCCCAAGTTAAGAAGAATGATAATTAACAAATGAATTCATTTAACCTTAAAGCATTGGGCGACAGAGTAGGCTTGTAGGAGTGGAGAATTTTGGCAAAGATTTATGTCGTTGGTGGAATGGGTTTCTAGGGTTCTTGGGTTTTCGATGGCCGAGCAAGAAACTGGGACAAGGTGGAGGCGCGACAAGTCGAGGTGGTTTGGTTGGTGTGGGGTGTGGATTTGGCTTGTTGGTTGAATGGGTCTCTAGGGTTTTTGGTTGTGGAGGTGTGGTAGACAACAAAAGGATGAGAGAGGGTGAGCTTTTAGGCTCAGAAGATCCCAGTATGTCGCAGTAGAAACAGAAGATTGAGAGATGAGTCGATGGCTTGGGAGTTGTTGGGTCATGGCGACAAGAGGGAGGATAACTCGGAGTCTATGAGAAATGGACAGAAAAGGAAAGTGAATGAGCTTTCTCAAATGTGTTTAGTATTTTACTCTCTTTCTTCTTCTTTTTTTTGGCAATTCTATTCACTATTGGAAATGTGAGGAACCACTTTCGTCACCGAGTATACATATATGTGATCCATCTTGAAATTCCTCCCATATCATGTTTCATTTAGGCGCCATTGTTCCCCGCCATATATTTTAGTAAGGAGTTCAAAAAATTTGTGCCACCACTTTTTCATCTTAAAAGATACAAAATAATTATAGGTGACGCTTATGATATTTGTCACTTAATTCTAGAATATGTGACGTATTTACCGTCACCTAAGTGTTCTCAAATTTCTTTCCTAGCAAACTAGTCATGCATGACGCATCTAAACAATTCGTCACATATAGAAAAAATATGTGACGAATTTTTGGGCGCCACATAAAATTTGGTCACCTATTCTATGTTTTCTTGTAGTGCGCTGCAATCGTGCTTTTAAAGGAAAATACCACATAACCTTAGCTGTGATTTTTTTCCTCGAGCTATCCTCTGTTTCTTCTTCTCCAATTGCCACATTTTGCTCTCCAGTGTTAGGCTCACCATGATGTCACCACCAAGCGTTTTTATAATCTTTATTCATATCATACAATATGAGATGTTCAACATTAGTGTTCCCAACAAAAGTATATCAATTACAACATCTTTTGCAAGGACATCTAAACTTATCGAGGCCAACACCATTTGCAATCGCTTGATCCCAAAATAAATTAATTCCAGCTGTATATGCTTCCAAATTTTGGGGTATCGTCAACCAACTCTTGTCCATGTTTTACCACTTTACGAGGCAAAATATTACGTTGACACTGCTAATTAGGGCTTATTTTGGGGTTTAATTTCCTGATATCATTCTTCTCACCAAGGAGGAAAATATATAATGTACAAGAGTGATTTACAAGGAAAGAAACATCAAATAACCTAATTACAATCTGATTACAAGGACTTAAATAGGTAACTAAACTAATTACAAAAGGTCAACTCTCTAACACTCCATCTCAAGTTGGTGCATAAATGTCGTTCATGCCCAACTTGACAAGTGAGTTGTAGAACGCTTGACTTGCAACAACTTTAGTTAAGATATCCGCCAATTGATCCTCTGACTTTACGAACGAGAATTGAATAATATTCCCATCCAACTTCTCCTTAATGAAGTGTCTGTCAACTTCCACGTGTTTTGTGTGAACATGTTGAATTGGGTTGTGTGAGATATCGATAGCTGCTTTATTATCACAAAATAAATCCAAGGCTGAATTCGAAGGATACCCGAGCTCACCAAGTAACCTCCGAAACCATGATTCACATAATCCTTTTTCCATACCCCTGTATTCCGCCTCTGCACTTGATAAAGCAACTACTTTCTGTTTCTTACTCCGCCAAGTCACTAAGTTTCCTCCTACAAATGTAAAGTAACCAGATGTGGACCGACGATCAGTAACGTTGCCTGCCCAATCTGCATCAATGTAACCCTCTATTCGACAATGATCATTCTTGGAAAACATGATACCTCTACCCCCGAGTAAGGACTTCAAGTATCGTAGGATGCATTCAACAACACCCATATGTGCTTCACTAGGAGAATGCATAAATTAACTAACAACACTTACTGCGTATGCAATATCAGGCTTGGTGTGTGATAAATAAATAACCTCCCAACTAACCTTTGATAACGATCTCTGTTAGTGGGAACTTGATCAGGGTGCACGGCAAGATGGTGATTTTGGACTATGGGGGTGTCAGCCGGTTTACAATCAAGCATTCTAGTTTCAGCTAATAAGTCTAGGACATACTTTCTTTGAGACAGAAATATACCCTGTTTGGATGGAGCCACTTTTATCCCCAAGAAATATTTCAAACCACCAAGATCTTTCATCTCAAACTCGGTTGCTAGGTAATCTTTGAGCCTTGAGATTTCCTCTTTGTTGTCACCCGTAACAATCATATCGTCCACATAGATGATTAGTGCCGTCAATTTCCCCATTCGACGTTTCAAGAAAAATGTATGATCAAAATTGCTCTGCCTCCTCATAGCCGTCTGGAACCTACCAAACCATGCTCGAGGTGATTGTTTCAACCCATACAACGCTTTATTCAACTTGCACACTACTCTGGGTTATAAAACTGAAGCATAACCAGGTGGAATATCCATATACACTTCTTCTTTCAGATTACCATGTAAGAAAGCATTTTTCACATCAAATTGTTGTAATGGCCAATCTAAGTTGGCCGCCAATGAAAGCAATACTCTTACCGTATTAAACTTTACTACCAGGGCAAATGTCTCTGTATAATCAACACCATACGTCTGAGTGTATCCTTTGGCCATCAATCGTGCTTTGTATCATTCAACGGACCTATCAGCTTTGTACTTGATGGTGTACACCCATCGACACCCAACTCTCTTATTTCCTCGGGGAAGTGGAACTAAATCCCACGTTTGATTTTTCTGGAGTGCAAGCATTTCTTCCTCCATTGCCTTGGTCCATCGATCGTCAGATAGTGCCTCCTTCAATGAACTTGGTGTGCTATCATTGGATATTTGTTGTACAAAAGCTTTGCCAGGTTCTGATAACTTCTGTGATGACACATAGTTGGCAATGGGGTAATTAGAGCCTTTCGTTGGCTTTCCTCGGTTGTGCCTGAAAGGTAATTGATAATTCGGTATAACGGATACATCAACAGGGATAGTAGAGCTTACGTCAAGAATATTCTCAGGAGTATGGTCATCTGGTGGTTATATATTTGGAGATGAGAGGGGAGTAGTATCAGTAGAAGTCTCTTAGTCAATAAGTGGCAACACTGTTGCTGTGGGTGAGGATGGCATTGTCGTGCCTGTCGCTATAGGCAGCATAGTCGCTATAGGCTCGGCTAGTGGCAACGGAAGATCAACAGTATCATTCATGGTCCAATCCTACTCGGCATGCCGTGTCTCCCCCTGAGGAGGAGGATTGGAAGAATATGAAGGGTAATACACCTCAGACTCAGAAAAAATGACATCCATAGTAACATATATTTGACGGGAAGGAAGGTGGTAGCAACGATACCCTTTTTGATGAAGTCCGTACCCTATAAAAATACAACGAAGAGCACACGGTTCAAGTTTCGTCCGTTGATTTTTATGAAGATGAACAAATGCAACACATCCAAAAACCCGAGGTGGGAGTACCAAAACTGACGGTACGAAGGTCGTAAGGACTTGTAAGGGGGTAAGAAAATCCAGGAGTTTGGATGGCAGACGGTTGATAAGATAAGTGGCGGTCTGAAGAGCGACATCCTAATAGGAGTGGGGAACAGATGCCCCAATCAAGAGTGAGCGAGCCGTTTCTAAGAGATGACGACTTTTGCGCTCAGCCACCCCGTTTTGTTGAGGAGTATGAGGACAGGTAATTTTGTGAAGAATTCCGTGATTAGTTAAATAATGAGAAAAATCATTATTAACATATTCACCACCATTATCAGAACGCAAAATCCAAATTTTAGTAGAAAACTGTGTCTGAACCATGGTGTGGAAGGTCTTAAATGCCGAAAAAACATCACTTTTATTCTTAAGAAGATATAACCATGTCATCCGTGTGCAATCATCTATGAACATTACAAACCACCGAATACCAGATGAAGTAGTAATCGGAGATGTTCCCCAAACATCCGAATGAACAAGACCAAAAGGAATAACACTTTTATTAGAATTCATCGGAAAAGAAACACGGTGACTCTTGGCAAGTATGCAAGTGTCACATTTAAAGTCTGAAACTGAACAACCAACAAATAAATCCGGAAACATATGCTGCAAATAACTGAAAGATGGATGACCCAAATGGTGATGCCATAACCATATCTGACGCCGCTTGTGATCAACGGCTCATTGGGTGAGATTGACCCATTCTGTACTAACATCATCCACAAAATAGAGATCACCTCTCTTAGTACCACAACCAATTATCTCATTCGTGAGAATATCTTGTATAAGAAAAAACTTTGGATACATTAGCACACAACAGTTCAATTGTTCAGTAGCTTGGCCAGGAGACATCAATTTATGCTTTAGTGAAGGTACAAGTAATGTATGAGGCAAAGAGAGGCGTGAGGCGCACAGTGCCAGCGCTAGTTACCGGTGAGGTGACTCCATTAGCATTAGTAATATTACATCGAAGTGGAACGGTATCACAAGCTAAATCAGTGGGATCATAAGTTATATGGTCTGTGGCACCGGAGTCAATGATCCATCCAGATGAAGTAGCATCACTATTCATATTAAAAACATAACCACAGTTACCTGAGGACTCTGGAGACATGTCGGAAGAACTCGAAACAGGAGGAGGATCATCTTGAGATATCAACGATAATTGGGACATAGAGGTGGCGAGATTGGCTTGCCCAAGCTTGGCTTGCTCATCTCGTTCCCATTGTTTTTGAAGCTTCAATGGTTCTCACCAGTCAGGATAGCCATGCAATTGGAAGCAATTATCACGGCCATGCTTCTCACTACCACAGTAAGTACAACCACCAGCCGGGACGGGTGGTTTAGGACGAAGATAATTGGGACCCGTGGTGGGCCGTGAGGCCGTTCTAGCAGCAAAGAGCGAGCCCTATGCTTGGCTCGGGGTAGTAGCCTAGGGTTGCAGTCTTGGGCTCGGTGCAGGTGACTTCTCAGGAGCGCGGGGACGAGGTGGAGCTACGACTCGTGTGGCAGGCCGAGCCACCATAGCTGCCCCACTTGGCAACTGTCCTCCAGTATTCATCACAGTTTGTTGTATTCCCTCTCGGCGTACATAGGCAAAAGTTTGTTCGACGGAAGGAAGGGGTTCAGTTCGTAGAATATCACTACGAATTTTATCAAACATCTCATCCAATCCTGCAAGCAAAGTGTACACATGATCCATTTGAACAATTCTATTAAAAATTTCAATATCAATACCGCACTTCATCGGATTGGGTCGACGATAATCAATCTCTTGCCATAAAGATTGAAGATTACTATAGTATGTCTCCACCGGTCGTCCATCTTGCCTCAAGCGAGAGGCCTTGCAGGTAAGATCATAGACTTGAGATATATCGGAGACGTCATAATACGTGCGAGCAACCACGTCCCACACTTTCTTTGCCGTTGGTAGTCGAAGAAAATACCCAATCAAATTGGGTTCCATAGAGTTGATGAGCCAACCCTTCACAAAAACGTTCTCCATACACCATTTGGTGAAGGTTGGAACGTCGATAGGTTGTTGGGGATTACTCCCAAACAAGTAGCCCAACTTGTCTTTTCCAGCAACAAACATCTCAACAATCTGAGACCAAACCACATAATTGGAACCATTGAGTTTGATGCCAATCGAAGTAATAGACGAATCATGATGGACAATCTGTGTAACAACTTGCGGTATAGGTAAAGTAGGATTCTTGGTAGGGTCAGTTAGGGTAGTAGTGTTTAGGGTTGTAGTGTTTAGTGTAGGAGTATAATCAGTTAGGATAGGGTTGTTTTCACTGTGGTGTGGTGGTAGGTTCTCCATGGGAGGGCTGAGTTTGCTTGAGGGAACGGGCAAAGCAGAAATCCTAAGATCTCTGCTCTGATACCATGCTAATTAGGGCTTATTTTGGGGTTTAATTTCCTGATATCATTCTTCTCACCAAGGAGGAAAATATATAATGTACAAGAATGATTTACAAGGCAAGAAACATCAAATAACCTAATTACAATATGATTACAAGGACTCAAATAGGTAACTAAACTAATTACGAAAGGTCAACTCTCCAACAGACACTAAGATCCCTACAATCTTTCAATCCCTATCATGTAGGCATAACTATTACAATTTTCAATTTCTATCTTTCAACCCTCGAACTCTATCACGATTGCAATCTTTTAATTTCCAACACCTATTATAGTAAAAACCATTTAAAATAACAACAAAAAGTTATCAAAATTATGCTCATCTAATCTTGATTGTTTGTTAAATTCAAGTTTTGAATATCCTCATAACAATTAGAGTGCAAAAAAAATAATTTAACATAATATATTCTTATATTACTAAATATTATCAGTTTATGTTATATTTAATATTGTTAATTTAATAGAAATGCTTATAAATATTATTTATTTCCATTTTCTCATAACAAGTCAAGTGACAAAATTAATTAATTTGACTAAATATTTATTAATTTAACATAAATCGTAGAAATTTATCTAAATACTTAAATTAGAATTTTTAAATAAATAAACTTGCGTATTATACAATTTAAAAATTAAGCAATTTAGTGATAGAAACCTGAATTATGGAAGAATTCCGTCGTCGATCAATTCTTTATGTCCTCAACCAGCTCAAATAAAATCCCTACAAAATTAAATTGTAAATAAAAATTAAACATAAGAAGAGAAAATAAAAATACTAAAAGCAAGAAAAACTTACTGTGGCGAAGAAGGGATTAATGAAGTTAGAAGAACAAATAAGAAATATGCGAGAGAAGAAGAAGAAAACGGGGGAGGGTTTACAAATTGGAAGAAGAAATAAGAAAGATGCGAGATAGGAAGAAGAAAACACGGGGATCTGTCGCCTACAACCGACACCGGGTTTCAAAATATTTTAAAAAATTAAAACCTATGTCGGCTACAACCGACACCGGCTTTGAAAATATTTCTTTTAACCGACGCTAACATTATGTCGGTTACAACCGACACCGGGTTTCAAAATATTTAATAAAAATTAAAACCTATGTCGTCTACAACCTTTGAAAATATTTAAAAACTACCATTAGTGTCAGCCAGAACCGACACCAGTCGTCTTTTGACCGACGCTAACATTATGTCGGTTAAAAGCGACACGTTTTTTTTTAATGCGACACCAGTATTAAAAATATTAAAACCTATGTCGGTATAAGCGACATTAACTGTTTATGTCGGTTATAACCGACAGTAATTCCGACACCATGTTCAGTAGGTGTCGGAATGTCTTATCCGCCACTATATTGTATAAAAGCGACACCAACCACCGACATAATAAGGCCCTTTTGTAGTAGTATGATTCCATGCTACATAATAAGGTAAAAAGAAATTGTCTTGCCATGAAAAAACACATATTTGTCAACTTATTATTGTATTAAGGTATGCAAACTAAACATCATAAATCCTTAGTTGTGTGTATACACACTCTTAATTATAGTTCATAATATAACGAAATGAAATTGCAAGTTCAAAATGACAATTGTGTGTACCAGGAATAGTACTGTATGTGGTTTTTATGTGTTATAATACGGGTCAAAACATAATTAATATGTCTTACTTTTAAAATATATGTGTTATAATTTTAATTGAATAGTAACACTACATAGCAGTGTGTACATGTACATGAAATTATTTGTGTAAAACTTAGCTCGTACAAGGATCTGTAGTTACAACATTTATCTTCTAAAGTAAATTATTTTATTCCTGACTTAAGCCTAATTCAATTTAGATTGAAATCATCTATCAGTAATCCAATCAAGTAAACTTTTACTTATAACATGTGTCAAGAAAGTTGAGGTTCCACCATAAAATCAATTGCGATATGGGGAGTAACCAAACTTACTTATAAGCCCATGCATGGGCCTTCTTCTAATCAATGTGGAATTCATTCTCAACACACCCTCTCATATGTGACAAATTTTCAAGCCAACACGTGGGCAACACAAATGGGGAGGCGTGGAACATGTGTGGCCGTTGTAATTCACATATAGGACAACCTGCTCTGATGCCATGAAGAAAGTTGAGATTTCACCATAAAACCGATTGGCAAATATGAAGAGTAACCTTGCTCACTTATAAGCACATACAAGATCTCTTCTTCCATCATCAATGTGTGATTCTTTCTCAATAACGTGGGAATCACAGTCACCTTTGACTTAACGCCTTCCCATTTAATATGTCAGTTTGATAATTTCTTCCGTCTTTTAAAGGGTTTATGGTGTTTGTTTTGTGTAGTCACTGCAAGAAGCCATGATTGTTGAACCCGAAATAGCCCTACTCTATAGTTCAAAGGAGATTTAATTATTGGCATTTCCATGTAAATGTAGCTGCTGCCTCTGAGCAATCGATTAAGTAAATTATTGGTAGGGGATTATTACATGTCCTCTAGGTTGTGGCATTGTCCAGAAAATGGTAAAATCGCAAAGATTCCATGTTTGATTTTTGGTTGTCTTTGTTAATCATTCCTTTCCTTTTGCATGCATCCTCCTCGTGCCCTTTTAACCCAACCGGATAATTATGGCTCAGAATTGACACGAACGTGCAGCTTGTCGCTATAGTTTTTGCCAATTTTGTGTCGATGTACTTTTTTGTTTCTTTTTATGCTTACCTGCCTTTTTATTACACTGATAGGGTTAGGGTTTGGGTGAATATACCATCACATCTCAAATTTGATACCCGCCCCATTGTTTCGTAAAGCATGTTGCAGGGCCTCCTTTATGCTATACTCAGTGTACGAAGATTGAACTACTGATCACAATTCGTCGCACATTTGATTTTTTGTTTACAAGTGGTTGATTGCTCTAGTGGTTAGTTTTCTCCTCTATCCTTAATGTAGAGTATCGTTTGTTCTCAAAAGAAAACTAACCTAAAACTGATTTAGTTAATTAATTTTATGTGAGATAATTAAAACTGAGATTGTTTCTTTCTTCTTTTTTGGAAATTCAATGATACATTTACACTACAAGGGGTTAGCAAATAATTTGGTTTATAACTTGCAACGTGCTTCAAATCTAAAATTTTTCATTTACAAGTGAAGAATAATATCTAAACCGTAGTATTAAGTAGAAAAACCAAGTGTTTTAACTAGATGCGTTGCTGAAATACATCGCTGGCATCCACAAGTAATTTCTTTGAATTTAAAGAAATATATTTGGTATTAAAATGCTAGCTAGCTCTCACATTGAATTATTTAAGAATTATTGAAAAATTTCCCGATTAAACTATTCATCTAGACCCTTAGATTCAAATTCAGAAATTTTATACGGTAATATTATCCACATACCTAATTTTACTTCTCAGACACTCCCTTCAATTTTTGGCCATCAAATCAAATAAATTGAAGATGATCAATAGCCGAAAATTAACAAGGGTGTGTGGGAGGTAAAAATGGGTTTGTTATATTGTCCCTTTTAAGTTTCTACATATACATATATATATATATATGTATATATTATAATATATATATATACACACACATATACCAGTTACTTGAGAAAGAAATACGAATTTAGACGTCGTGAATGTAAGACAGCGCACATTTTATGATGAATAGAAAATGATAAGAAGAGAAGAACGCAGGTAAGAAAAGAGAACACCCCTTGAATTTTACTTGCTAGAGCTATAAGGATGAAAATTTGGTAATTAACTCTATATTTGACAGAGTTTTATTTTATACGAAATGGGTATAATGCGCCCTTTGTGATCCTCTTCATTCCAAAAAAGACTTCAGCAGTTAACTGGATTGATCCAAAATGGGCCAAAAAGTTCAGTCGTTAAGTGGAAAGAGATATGAAATTTAGCATTTTAGTTTGTTAAATCTTGCCTAATAGATAAAAGGTATGGCATCAGATTAAATTTCGGTTTGTACTATACGTAGTACAAAATTCTGCCCAAAACCTCATCATCTTGTAACTTAACTAGTACATATTCAGTAGTTAGAGTACTTGTTCATTACCCTTAAAAGGACTAAAAGTATAACTAATAATGGCACCAAAATCTGGGCGCCTAGAAGATTTTGGGCATAGACTTCTTTTGTAGTGGTTTCCAAATGAAGGTACAACTGCTTTAAGTTTAAAGCTGCACAAACTTTTGCCATTTCCTTGCTGTCTTCCTTCTTTGATTAAGTTTGAATCTAAGAACATGTTCACTCTCATTGCCATCCACCATCCACCATCCACCATCCACCATCCACACTATGTCAACATCATTACCGCTGTTGTCATTCAGTACTATTTTTGTGGTTAAGTTATCATTTCACGACCTAATCGACGAAAAAAAATAGTTTTAGTTACCGTTTTTGAGGAATTGTGTCGTCATCACACTCGTTAACCATACTCAAATTTGACAACACTGTCATCTATGATTAATATTGGTGATACGACACTTCACCAATATGCTTATTAAACACTCTACACTTAATGGCGCGATAAAAAGAGTGTTTCAGTCACTATTTCAGATCTAAATACACTTTGTAGGTAAAGATGAAAGGGAATCTCAATCACTCCATATCCTTGCAAATACATTCAACCAACAGTTCTCAGCATGAAGACAAGCAGCTTTTTGTATAATTTTATCATTTTCTTAACAAAGAAGTTGTACAACAACTATTAGATTAATGAGTAATTCTTCAATAATGTTAGACATAACCCGTGAAATGAGTAAGGTAAGACTGCTTATAGCTAGATTAATTAGGTTGAATGTTCATTCTCTTAGCCTGAGAAGGAAAACATAAAGATGATCAAGTTTCATTGTGCTTTGGTGCCAACAACTATAGCGCATGCATCAGCGAGCAATCCAGTAACCCCACTAAGTTTATAGCTACGACATGTGAATGATGGTAGACATGCTTGCTTGTTGTTAGGTAACATTCAAACGTGTCCAAAGATAATAATTTCTCTTTAAAGCCTTCACTGTAGACACCATAATTGTTCAAGCTAGTAAGTTAAAAAAAGCTTGGAAACAATGATATTTTTGCTTTTTTTTCTTTTCCAGGGTTTCCTTTTTCTTAAATGCCATTCTAGGGTTTCCTTTTTCAAACCCTGCTGTGGGGTGTGCGTGTGGGTGTGGGGGAGGGGGGAATGGAAATTAAATATACGTCTCAAATAATTTAAGGGCAAATTTTATTTGAACCAAATAATCTCTTTTTACATCTAGCTTAACCTTTAAATGTGAATTGTCTTTTTAATTCAATTGCATAAGAGTAAATCTGATATAATACCAATTTGGTAAGTTATCATTTGGTTAGTTCACTTTGTTGGATTAGGTTCATTCATTGATTATTTAGATTAGCTTATTTTTATTATCTTTTTATTAAATTGTGATAAATGTTAATTCTTATTTATTGGATTATATTTTACTTAATTTTAGGATTAAATTTAAAAATTAAATGTTGTTTCTCCTGCTTTCGATCCCTATTTCAATTTTTTTCTCCTACTTCCATCACAGGTTAATTGTGCTGACTATAATATATGTTATAGGTATTATATAAATCATATATACTAATATGGATTTGTAAATGTATGAAGATTATAGTTCTTTGAACTATGTTCATGGATGTTAGGTAAATCACTGCTAAGCATAACTGCTTGGGTGATGAAGCGACAGCCATTGTGCAAAGGCGAATACGGTCACCGAAAACATTGGGTGGCAAAGAGGACGTCACGCAAATTCTGTCGCGCAAAGCTCGTGACGTTAGACATTGCGCGACGGACGAAAGTTCTTCGTCGCGTGAAATGAATGTTGCGCGAAACAAAGAGCAACGAATGAGTGTTCATTGCGCGTGATACTCCGAGCGACGAAACTGGGGTTTGACGCGTTGACCCTTGTGCGACAAACATAGAGGCCGTTGCAGTAAGATTTTAAAATTATTTTTTCCTTTTAAATGTTGAAAATATTTTTTTATGTATAAATTAATTTAATGAAATTTAAAACAGAAAATGTAAAGAAGAATATTGAATTAAATAATTATTGATTGCTCACAAAAAAATTCTATTGAAAGTGTACATACAACGGAAAGAAATATTTTAAAATTTGAAAATGATTAAAAAAAACTGCAATATGTAGTCGTCCACATCACAATCGCCTACTGGTGGTGTTATAAAATTAATTTTTTAAAATAATTTTTATTTATTTATTATTTATTTTTTCCTTTTAAATGTTGACAATATTGTTTTATGTATAAATTAATTTAATGAAATTAAAAACAGAAAATGTGAAGAAGAATATTGAATTAAAAAATTATTGATTGCTAAAAAAAAAATTTATTGAAAGTGTACATACAACGGAAAGAAATATTTCAAAATTTGAAAATGATTAAACAAACTACAATATGTAGTCGTCCATGTCATAATCAACTGCTAGTGGTGTTGCTGCTGCGTTGGGGGGCTTGGAGGCTGTAGTCGCTGCGGAGGGGACTAGGAGGTTGTAGCTGCTGCGGCAGGGGGCTGGGAGGTCATTGTTGGAGGTGGTTCAACATCGGAGAACTGAATGCCAGAGATTTGAAGGGCGAGACGAATCTGGTTCATCAAACTACTTTGGGCTACAAGCTGAGATTGCTGGGCGGTAATTTGCTCTTTTAGGTCCACTACTTTAGATGTCAGCGATTCAACCTATTATGTTCTCAGCCTGGAGGAGGAGGCAGACAGGTCCCGAAGGTGAGCTTTCCCAAGTCCCCAGTGAACATTCCCCTGCCTACAACCAAGGGTCTGATCGAGTGTGTCCGTCATGATCTGAAAACCCATATCCTCAGGGGGAAACACCTCCTCGGTTGGGGTCTCTGGGGGAAGCTGGGAAGTCACCTCCTCCATAAAGGTCTGGCCCTTCTCCACCATGGTGGACTAGAAAAATGAAAACAAACAAATTAATTTTAATATACATGTAATTAATATTAATACTAATTGAATATTAAAAAAATTGAAATAATTTACATGAAGCTGCTCTGTCAGCTCATCCCCGGGCTGAACATATACCTCCTTGAACATGTCAATCTCAGGAAACTTTGACCCCCTTGAATTAAAAAAAAAAAAAATATTAACACATAGATTACCAATTATGTAATAGAGAGTAAAAAGAATCAAAACTTAAAATAAATATATGGTTACCTTACGTCCCCCTTCCAACCTATAAGAGAAGCGTTGTGAGCTGGAACGATGAAGAAGTTTCTTCTTTGACCAATTGATCAAGTTTGCCTTCATTTTTTTCTGTTGAATTAAAAAACTTATTAGTTTAGATATTTATAACAAATTAATGAAAAAATTAAAATATTATTGAAAAATATAAAAATTTGGATTAAATATTATTGAAATATATATTATACTTACGAGGTATTTCTCATCTTGAAAATGGCTGCAGAGCCACTCCTATTCATCCCAGCGGTCAACCAACTCTTTAGGGCACCCAAGTGCTAGAGCGACCTCTGGACCGTCATATTTCTCATAATGCTTGTGGAGGTCGCTCTTCCACTGAGTGAACCTACGGGCCCAAAGGTCGTTGATGTACTGGTTTTGATTGGCATCGAGGTTCGTGAGCTCATAGTGATGCTGAAAACTCAACAAATAAATAGTAGTTAAAATTTATAATATTTGTGTACTTTAATAAAAATTTAAATTTTGAGGTTGAAAATACTTACCGATAATTCATGAAGAACGGCTTCCTTGACTTCAGGTGGGATAGCTTTCCATGAATCCCACAAGAGGGGGCAATGATTCTTGATAACCGAGCCAATGTCGCTGGCCAATGCACTGTGCTGCTCCTTTGTTGCAGCCACACGATGTCGATGATCCCAGGTAATGGTGATCTTCTTGGTCATGGTGCGAGTGGTCTGTGACGTCTTCAGAAGGCTACATAGCCCCTGGTTTTTTATTTTATTTATTTTATTTTGAGTAAACATTAGACGAATTCTATTTTCTACCGAAAATTTGGCACAACCTCCCCTAAAACTATAACATTTCCTAAAACCTGCGGACAATATAACACCAAAACAACACATCCACCCAACAATTCAAACACTTTATACCAATTGGGGACTTTAAAAAAATTATAATCTAAATTCCAAATTGTTAAATTGAAAATACTATGAGAAAGATGCATTACTTGTCTGGGACCCCTCCTCATAGACAGAGGAAGCCTCACCAGACTGCTCAGCCTCCTCAGAACTTCGGGGCCATCAATGAGTTCGCCAGGCGTTTAGTAGAGGATGCGTCACCGAAGAAGTCGATTACGTAGGAGCCGGAGACACACCCGTTATGCCCAAATCAAGTGGGGAGGTGGCAGCAGCACTACCTGCTGAGAAGGTGTCTAATTGACCTTACTAGCTACCTGACAGTTTGAAATTAAATTTGACATCTACAAAAACAATAAATAAAAAATTTACATTCCAATACTTTTAGTCAATTTATTAGAGTATATTACATGGCACATAATATACATAATCCACCAACACCAACATGTTTTTGTTTATGTTTTGCATATAAAAGCTATCAAAAGTTTATAAAAAAAACATAAGCAATGAATACTAAGTAACTGATCCGCCAATGAATCAGTAATAGACAAAGAATAGTCAAATATATAACATTTTCCTTGATATATATATATATATATGTACATATATATACACACACACACACACAGAGAAAGAGAGAGAGGTAAATTAAGTTTATCTATTTTTGGGAAAAAGATCCAAAACCAAACTAAAACACCAAATCTAGTGAACTTATTTGAATATATAGCTAGGACAAAGCATTCGAGACAATTGCATATATGGTTGGTGTAGGGAAACAAATAGCAAAAATATAGGTATTAGCTATAGGCAACATGGTTTCATCCATAATCCAGAGTGTTGGGGGCATGGTTTATAGCCATATATTGGTGGGGAATGGGAATGAGAAATAGCATATAATAGTAATAACAAGATCTCCGTTGCAGGATTACATACAGAAGAAAACTATTCATACTATTGCAGAGATTGAAAATTGTGGTATAAAATCAAATGAAGCAAACTAATGTATAAAACATAGGAAATTTAAATCCAAATCCAAATCCAATTATTGAATACCAAACACAACATTACGAAACTCAAATTACAAATTCACTACGATAAACAGGTAAAAGTTTCCCTTCACCACGTCCTGATTATCAAGAAAACACATCCATGCATAGAGTCTACATCATTATATTCCAAAGTTGTTGAATGCTAGTCCACTTTTCAGATACCAAATATCTAATTCTGTAAAGCCCCAAATTACATAAATCAAACATTACAAAACATATATTACTTGAATGACCGATACAGAGAATAATAAAGTTAAGAATCTCATAGTGAAAAAAGAAATATTCTCAAGAGTATGAGCAGAAGCATGATTCCACACATTGCAATATGACAAAAGAATAAAATATTTTGGTGCCTTAGCGGGCAAGATAAAGGTAAAGCTTAAAAGGGACCACTGCAGCATTGGCAAGTTGTGAAACATGATAAGCATGTCCAATAAAGAAGAAACCAAATTAAACCTATGATAAAAAAAATACTGCATAAAAATGGGAAGTAAGGAATCATTTAATAACTATACTATAATAAAACTTTTTTATTTTATTTTTTAAGTCACTACTCTAACCTAGACGAGAGGGAGGGGGAAGGGCTTGAGCCCGAGACGTAATGTTATGTTTTCTTAATGAGTTTGATCTATGATAGTAGTATTCAAAGCAAAATTTCCAAATTTCTAAATGTATAATACCCAGTTTTGTTAATGGAATTTGCTCGGAGTACTTCCTATCCTTCACATTACGTAATCCCAATTCGAAACCCTATTTGATTCTAAATTCGATACCCAGTTTTGTTTATAACAAAAAAAAAATGGAAAAAAATATATATACAAACCCCGGATTTTTCAATTCGAAAAGCATAACCCAATATTCTCAATTCGAAAACCATAACCCAATATTCTCAGTTCAAAAACCATAACCCAATAATCTCAATTTGAAAACCCTAACCCAAGATTCCCATTTCGAACCGTAAATCCCTAACCCAGGATTCCTAATTCAAACCCTAAATCCCTAATTGTTCTAATTAAAACAATTCAACAGAAAAAAATGAAAAATTACACCAATAGATAATTGAATTAAGGGATACTGGGTGCTTACCTAGTAATGTTGCAGCGACGGTGAGATGGTGTGGTGTCGGAGTGCGGTGGCGGATGTCAGGTGCGAAGGAGAAAGTGACAAAGAGACAGAGAAACAGAGAGACAGCGAGAGAGGGAGAGAGTGAGAGACAAAGATAGTGAGTGATGAGAGCGAGAGATGAAGAGAATCAAGAGAGAGAGGAGAGTGAGATTCAGACAGAATCGAGAGAGAGAAGAGTGAGCTTCGCAGAGAATGAGAGAGAGATAAAGTCTGAGCTTCACCAAAATAAAAACGCACCCAATTTCGCCAAAAAAAAATCAAATTTTTATATGTTTACGCGACGAGTGTGTTCTAATTTTCGTCGCAAGTCCAGTTTTTAAATAAAAAAATGAATTTTTAAATATTTGCATGATAAACATTTCCAAAACATCATCGCACATATTTGTAAATTTAATTTATTTTTTGTTTAATTAATTTTTTACAAATTTTAAAGGAAACTTTTGTTTGTATACAAAATAAATACCATTCAATAAATATCATTACATTTACATCACAAGTTTTCATTAATCCTTGTCTGAACTAGAATAAATATCATCACTTTCATCAAATTCAGACTCTCATTCCTCCTTGTCTGTAGGCACGTCAACATCATCGTTCGCGTGCTCGGGTGCATTGTATTGCGGTAGATCCCTGAGGTCAATCATAATGGAGTCGATCGGTATTTTGATTTCAGGACCTCCGGCTACCTGATACGATTCTTGTACAATAGTTATATCACGCCATGTATCTGCACCAAGTTCCGTTGAAGTCTTTAGTTGTTGGTCAGCAACGTCACCATAATTGTCATCGTTCTGGATCTTAGTCCGGAATATCATACAGCCTTCTGTGCTCAATCTTCTGAACTATTTTCTATCCTCTCCCACCCTTAGGGTCATCTATATAGAAAATTTGTTTGGCCATCATTGCCAAAATACAGGGGTTGTCGTTATACCAACATCTGTTAGTGTTGACCGATAGCAAACCATAGTCTCGCTTAACACCTCCAACCCTATGTGGGTATGTATCAAACCAGCGACACTTAAAAATGATAACTTGACCACGGTCTTTGTAAAGCAATTGCACAACACATGTAAGTTTTCCATAGAAATCAATGTCTGCAATGTCACCCGCACCTAAGACATGTACCCCATTATTTTGTGTACACAACTTGTCATCGCGATCAGCTGCCAAAAACTTGATGCCTTTTACATGACAACCGGAGTTCAATTCTGCGCTTAGAGGTCCAATAGCCAAGTTGTACAATTCTTCAGTGTAAGCAGGCAAATTCATGTCCTTCAATTTCTTCACCTAAATTAATGATAAAAAGTTGATGTGTTAGTTTACCATTTACAATTATGCAAATAACCCAAAACACGAACAATTTACATTGTCAGGAAACCAATGAGGAAACAATTCACTATGCTTTTTGGCATATAAATGTGAAGGATGCTCCCACTTCATCAACTCTTCATGCTCATCTAGGTAGGTAATTGTCTTGTCACAATTTTTAAGTACAAACCAATGTGCTACCTCCATGTCCATTTTGTTAAATGACTCCCTTCTGATAGGTTCGGCAAAGGGTCATGCAATTTGGGCAAAAACAGAAAGTTTTTCACTTCTCACACCACTATCATTATTGCGTTGATGTCGATTGAACGTAGTCTCAACGTCTTGTAGGTACATTGCACAAAATGTAAGCGACTTAAATACGACCCATGCCTCCACCATTGATCCTTTGGGTTTTGCCTTATTCCATACACTCTTTTTTAATTTACACAGTAGTCTGCATCAATAAACAAAATAACGTGTAAAATTAGTCAAATCGTACATACATCATGAACTAAAGTATTTATGGCGATTGAATACCTTTCTATCGGATACATCCATCGATAGTTGACGGGTCTGGCTGGAAGTGCATTCTTCGGTAAGTGAATCATGACGTGGATCATGCTTGTGAAGAAAGCTAGAGGAAATATTTGTTCAAACTTGCATATCACTTCAATAATATCGTCGCGCAACTGTTTAACATTGGACTTGCGCAAAGATCTTGTAGTTAATTGAGAAAAATATCTCGCCAACAACATAATCGGCTTCACCACATCTTTGGGCAAGAGGTGTCGAATTCCCATTGAGAGAAGGCGTTAAAGTATCACATGACAATCATGACTCTTGAGGCTTGAAAATTTTCCTCCATCCACATTTGTGCAAGGACCGATGTTTGAAGCATACCCATCCGGAAACTGTACAGAAGATAGAAACTGCAAAAACTCTTTCCTCTTATCCGGTTTCACCGAAAACGATGCAAGTTTTTTATGGCTATGTCTTCATCCCTTGTCATCCATAAACCTAGCCTAATGCCCATTTTTTCCAAATCGATCCGAGCTTTTATGTTGTCCTTTGTTTTTCCCTCGATGTCTAGTATAGTTCCGACCAGTGTATCAAACATAGTTTTCTCAACATGCATTACATCGATGTTGTGTCTCAATTAATTTCGACCAGTACTGGAGCTCGAACAACCTCGTCTTGTGTGTCCAGTTCAGATATGTGTCTAGTCTTGCCCTCTTTACGACCATTCTCTGGGTCTTGGCCGAATCTCTGTGTTGTTGAAGAAGGCCGTCTCGTTTTGATGCCACTCGTGGTCCCACGGCAACCATCTACGATGCCCTAGGTAACAAACTTTTCCCGCGTGCCAACCAGACGTTATGTTCTCTTTGCAGACTGGTATACGTAATAACCCTTAATGCTCCACCCAGACATCATAGCGTACGCTGCAAAAATCGTTTATAGTCCACATCACTACTGCTCACAAAGTGAACATATTCCCGGTAGATTTATAGTACGTGGGAACACCGTTTTCCCATAATTCTTTTAGTTCATCAACCAACGGTTGTAAATAAACATTAATAGACGTGCCCGGATCTTCGGTTATCAACAATGTCATCATCGTATATTCTTTTTTCATGCACTTCCAAGGTGGCAAATTATACAGAATTGCAAAGATTGGCCAAGTGTTGTGGTTTTGATTTAGAACCCCGAACGGATTAAACCCGTCTATCGCAAGTCCCAATCTAACGTTCCAGGGATCACGTGCAAAATCGGGGTACAACCGATCAAACTCTTTCCATGCTTCTCCATCTGCAGGATGTCTCATAACATTGTCATCCATTCGCTTGTCCTTATGCCACCTCATGTCACTTGCAATGTGCATCGACACATACAATCGCTGCAACCTAGGCTTTAATAGGAGATAATGGATAACTTTTTGTGGAATCTTCGTTGTTTAATTCTGAGAGGTCATTTTAAACCGCGACTTATTACATACATGGCATTTATCCAACGCTTTATTGCCTTTGTAGAACAAAATGCAATTATTTTTACACGCGTGAATTTTTTCATATCCCAATTCAAGACCGTTCAACACCTTCTTTGCACTTTTATGATCTTTAGGCAGGCAATTGTCCTTTGCAAGTATCATCTTGAAAACCCCCAAAAAGTAATCAAAACACTGGTTTGACATATGAAACTTTATTTTGCCATGCATCAACTCAACAATGGCCATAAGCATCGAAAATCCTTCGCAACAAGGGTATAATTCTTGCTTTGCACTTTTTAATAGTTTTTCATATTTTTCAAATGCTTCACTGTCCATGGTGGGAAGGACGTCATCTTCTACTTCCTCATTTATATTCGAACTAGTGTTTGAAAAAGCATCATTGATAATGTCCATAATTTGTTCATTTGGGTCCACAACAGATTCAATTGTCTCCACTGCTCGGATAATGTGTGAGGATGAAGCATGTTATATTTGTTCTCCATGATGATTCCACGTAGTATAGGTCTCCATCATCCCATTTTTGACTAAAAGGTATCGAACAGTTTCAAAATATTCAATCATTGAGTTGTTACACTTTCTACGAGGACACCGAATTTGAGTTGAACCCCAGTTGTTTGCAATTGCAAAATCAATGAATTGATTTATTCCATCCAAATAATCATTAGCACATCTGTTAGGATTATATATCCACTGTTTGTCCATATCACCTGCAAACATAAAAAAGTTTACAAGGGTTACAACAACTTCAATTATGACATGCCACCTTATGCCTCCAGTATGAGTCTTATCTCATTCGAGAATGCACAGTTACATGCTATAATTTATGGTTCCAACTATTAGAGTTCAATCGTGGAAAAATTTTGGCAGCATCTCCCTGCAGTTCTTCAAGTGTACGACGTAGATACAAAAAACTACGATGCACGCGAAGAACGCAAAGAGATGCTACCAAATTTCCCACGTTCAAACTCTAATGCTACAAATTGTGCATTCTCAAACTGTGCAAAATTTTGGGACAATTCAAGAATTAATTGGACCACAGTCATGCTTTCGCATCCATATGCGAAATCCAACTAATTCTCAAACGAGAAACTAAGCTCATATGAACATTGCAAACAATTTTTTACACAACCATACAAAAATGTTTGCATACAAATACATAAACTCACAACAATTATAAACTACATACAAAACAATTTAAATGAATGGAAATTAAATATGTTAGTTAAGAAAATATACCTCCAAGATTTACGGCAACACAGCTAGAATTGCTGGAAATTCCAGAAGGAAGGCAGCTGCTGCAATTGTTTTGCAGCTTCTGCCTTCCTGCATTCAGGTTAAATTCAATAAAGTGAAAAGACTTTGCGCTACAAAGCACCGTCGCGCAAAACATGGTGCTTCCACTTTTGACGCCATCCAACTACGCTTTGCCGCATTTTTAGAACACTTTGCGTGACGAACTGCATTTTTTTTTTAAATGCGCTATGAACCATAGTTTCGTTTTTTGAGAAAAAAATTGAATTTTTCCATTTAGTCGTCAATTTTTTTCAAACCACATAAATACTTAATAAACCAAGAACTTAATTCATTAAATCATTCGTGCATAATTAATTAATATAAATATTTATTAAAATGCATTAATTTTATTCAAAATAAACATTAAGTACATATCTAATTAAACCGTTAATAATAAAAAAACTTCTAATTCAGATCTCATTATTAAATAAGTAAAAAAATTATAAAAAAATTAAAAAACACTATTCTACTCCTCCGCAGGTAGTTCTGGTTCTAGCTGTAGTTCTGCAGCACGTTGATTATCAAACTTTCACTCCTGGAAACGAGACTTGAAGATGTTGTCGATAGCCTTCATCAGATTTGGGTTACTTTTGTCAATGTCCCAATTAGGCTGTGATGCAAAAATTAATAAATTAAAATGTCACTATTATATGAAATTTAACAAACATAATTATTATTTAAATAATAACTTAACACATACAGCTAACTCATCGATCAAGTGCATCTTCATCTCCTCAGGGATGGCTCTCCAAAACTCTCAATCCACACCACATTTGTCACGCACCAATACTCCAACGTTAGACCAAAAGCTGGAGCACATATCTAACTTCACAACCCCTATTAATTCGTCAGAAGTGATTTTAGACTCGTACTGCAGCTCTTTTCTTCTTGTTTATCAACAAAATATATATTCATAATACTGAAACTAAATAAAAACTTTATACAAAATGCAAAATTTACAATGCAAACCTTTTCCGGAACCTTCGCCATCCATTGTCTTTGACGAACGCGCACCACAGTCGGCCATCTTACCAACAATCAAAGAACAATTTGATTATAATATGTAAAATAGCAAAGCATTTCCGAAACGAATTGTGAAGAATAAGGATAGCAGAAATGCATATTTATAGGAACGTTATGGACTTTGCACAATGAAGCCTTTGTCACGCAAACATCTGCACTCAATACGGTATTGATTCCTCTGATTCACATTGAATGGTCTGACTCAAAAACTGAATGGACTTTGCGCGACGAAGCCTAGGTAGTGCAAGGTTTCCGTGAGAAAAACTTCGTCATTTCGTTGGTTCGCATGGACTAAATGCTCTGACCTAAAAACTGAACGACCTTTGCCTTTGTAGCGCAAGGTTTCCGCAGGAGAAACTTTAACCGTTGTTTTTTACCACCTTACGCGATGAATGATTCGTCACGCAAAACATATAGATTCGAAATATGGCGGTAAACTTAACCGCGTTTTTTATGCTCTTTGTGCGACGAAATGTTCATCGCGCAAGCGTGTATATGGGAGATCATCGCATAAATTTTGCGCGACTAACAAATTTTGTGGGACTAAGATTTCGTCACGCAAAATTTATAGCGACAAACGAATACGTAATTGATCGTAATTATGAAGTTTACATAAACATAGATCTTTAGTATCTATATTTATGTAAAATTCATAATTACAAACAAATATTCAATTATAATATTTATTCTCAAAATAATTGAAAACTTAAATAAATTAAATTAATCCATTCAATTATTTAAACAACAAAACATGAATTAAAGCCTAATTAAGTCCAAATACATAACCTAGAAAAAAACCTTAAAATTAAATATTGTCCTCAAAAACATAAATTTAAAACTACTGCTCCGCTGGTCCTCCATTCCTCTCCATGTCATAACGCCACTGTTTGTAACCCCTCTCCAACGCCTCCTCTATCAACTTCATCAACTCTTCGTTCGTGTCATCAAAAGTATAGTTACACTGTTCCACATATATGCAAATAATTAATTACGACATATAACAAAAAATTTCACAAAATTAATTATTTTCATCATTTGTCACACTTACTAATAATTGATCCATCACCGCCTTCTTCACATCCTTGGGCACATATTTCCAAGAACGCCACTCAGCAGTAGGACAATTGTTCCGCATTGTTACACCAATCACATGTGGAAACTCCACATATTGCGTCATATCATAGGGCCTGGAGGCCATGCTCTGTTGCCGGTTTCTTTCCTCCATTCGAGCCCAAATCGAATTGTGAAGAATAAGGAGAGCCGAAGCACATAATAGGAAGGTTAGGGACTTTGCGAGAAGAAGCCTTTGTCCCGCAAACATCTGCACTAAATACGGTATTGATTCCTCTGATTCATATGCACTAAATGCTCTGACTCAAAAATTGAATGGACTTTGGTGTCGCGCAAGGTTTCCGCAGGAAAAACTTCGTCATTCCTCTGATTTGCATGCAATGAATGCTCTGACCCAAAAACTGAACGAACTTTGCGTGACGAAGCCTTTGTCACGCAAAGTTTCAGTGGGAAAAACTTCGTCGCGCACTTTTTTTCCCGCAAAAAAAAAAATTACTCACAGTTTTCTTACTGACTTTGCACGACGAGTATCTTTTTTTCATCGTGCATACAGTATTGCGCGACAAAGGTGTGCATCGCGCAAAGTAGCACCATTCTTGCTCAATGAAGCTGTTGTTTTGTTGCGCAAAACACACTTTGTCGCCCAAACATCTGTCGCGCAAATGGTTTTTTCTACTAGTGTATATTTTTTTTTCTTTGAACAAACTATATTGCCTACACTAAGGGGGTGGGAGAGTGGGATTAAGCCTTAGAATGAGTTAGCAGTAATGTAGTTCAAATTCGCTTTTGGGGAGAATCGAACCTAAGAACTCTCACTTACAAATAAGAGAAATACCACTAGACCGTAGTTTAAGTGGCGATAGGAAACTTATTTTGAAACCTTTAAATATAACTATATATTATAAAAATCATATTAAAATTTTACCATGCGACGAGATTTGAGTTATTGACAGTATCACTAAGCATTGTGTGACAAATTAAGCGCCATACAAATTGTCCTCCACCCCTAACGACAACCCAACGAGCAACCCAAGACCAAGCTATCTGTCGTTTTGCCTGGGGTGAGTGCTTTTCTTCTGTTTTGGCAAATAAGGGTTGTCCTTGAGGATATTTTGGCTCGGCAAGAAGCTAAAGGAGTAAGTTACCCCACGAATCTCCTTTTCCTTTTTGTTGGCAGTGAAGGAAGGCCATCCGCCTATCCCGACATACACGAACCCATTTTCCTTCGTTCTTTTGTGTGATTGGACTAAAAATTGGCATAATGGACGACGACATTATATGAGACTGTCAAAACTCAAATTTAACTATTTCGTCTTCTTTAACTTAATTGTTCATGTTTCCGTTGTCCTTCGTGGCCCTCTGAAGCAACTTTAACCTTACTCTGTGTGCGCGCGGGGAGAGAGAGAGAGCGCCAAATGTATCTTGTAAACTTCGCTGTTAGTTTCATGACCCAATAAGTAAGCCCATGCAATGTTAGTAATGTTAGCTCCACTTACTCATTATAGGATTGTTAATTTGATTAATTTGATCGTTTTCATTTGTTATTACAATTAACAGGTAACTTTTTTGTTGAAGTCTAGAGGTTGTAACCTGCGCATGCATCCGATACTACAATAAGAAACTATCATTTGTCGGATCGATGA
Organism: Heteromeles arbutifolia; assembly: GCA_024362995.1. NCBI lineage: Eukaryota > Viridiplantae > Streptophyta > Magnoliopsida > Rosales > Rosaceae > Heteromeles > Heteromeles arbutifolia. The sequence goes on from JANCRC010000012.1 coordinate 27,019,582, forward strand.
AATTTCATTAGGTCAACACACTTTACCTAACGAAATAAATATTTAGTTGGACAAATCTGGTCAACACTTAGTTTTTTGTCAGAGACTTTGCGCTATGAAATTTATTCGTAGGGCAAAGTGAAGTTCGTTGAGTAAAGTTTTGGCACCAAGATAAACAATTGGCGCGTATTATGTCACCCTTTGCCCAATGAAAAATTTGTTCGTCAGCTTTCATAACTTTACCTGACGAACTGTTTAATCGGGTAAAGTTTCATACGCAGAGGGTAAAGTTCCACGATGACCTCTCAAAAAACCAACCAACAAGTTTTTGCTTGCGGCGTTGCTAAGTTCGTCGGCCAAAACCTAGTTCATTAAAATAGGGGGTGCAGCCTTCTCTTTCTCTTTCCCCTTTCTTTCTTCTTTCTCCCTGCCGCTCTTTCATTTCCTATGCCAAATTCTGCTCTCTCTCTCACTCACATCCGTATCATCACCCACCTCATAATCCATCTCCTCCTTTCCGTCTCCCAATTATATAAGATTTATTTTTTATTTAAATATATTTTTATTTAATTTTGTAATTAATTAATCTTGTTTGTTGTAGGTTTGTTATTAAATTGAAAGAAACTTAAAGGAAAGAAATGTATTTGTTTTAATATAATTTTTGTAGGAAATTTTAATTTATTTAATTGTGATGTATATATAAGTTATTTGAAATTTTGATTTTGTATGTTATTGAAACATATGTAGCTGAGGCAAATTTAATTTTTGCAGCATTGGCCTAGAAAATCGTAGTGTGAAATTTGTTGAAATTTCATAACCGTTTATACGAAGTTAATTATGTTGATTAACTTAGTTTGTTGGATGTGCTTGTAGAGTTTGTTGACGCAATATGCATTACTATGATCTAACTAATTCTTTAATTGTCCAGTTTGAAAGTGCACTAGTATGTGTTTAGGGTTTGCAGTGAACGTGGCTAAGTTCCGATCGTGAAAAATTTGGATGTATCCCCCTATTGTTCATCGAGTTTAGACTAGATATTTGCTTATGATATCTACATCGTGCACTTGGGGAACCGTAAGGAGATGCTGCCAATTTTTATACAACTGAAATTAGCCGCGTGAATCGTAAACTGCCAAACAGAAAGTGCATTTTTGAATGAGATAGGATCATTACTGAAGGCATAAGGGGATGAAGAATCGTATATCAACTTGTTATGATGACTAAATCCCTTAAAACAGGCACAGTGGACAAAGGGTGGATAAAGTTGCACAATAAAAGTTGTGACGAATATTTGGATGAGATCGAACATTTATTGAATTTCCAAGCAACTATGTCACTGCTCAAAATTGTATCAGGTGTTCGTGCATTAAATGTAACAATTGCGTTTGGATGACATTGGATGAAGTCCTATAGCATTTGTATGAGAATAGGATGGTACATAGTTATTAAATTGGACTTATAAGAAAATTACCGATTACAACATCAACATCTTTTGGCAGTGAGACAGTTAGACATCAACCCCCTTCATTTGGCCATGTTGATGATTACCAAGTGATGGACATATTGAACGATGCCTCACGCTTCACTCAATCTGTCGTCCACAGACCTTGAAAAGTATGACAAATTGATGAAAGAAACTCATGGAGAACTGTACCTCAATTGCCAGGATTTCTCGATCCTAACAACCATTGTGGAGTTGATGCACATGAAAGTAAAGTGTAATATGACTAATTGGAATAAGATATGATGATAGGAATTGTTAAACGTATGCTTCTGAAACCTAATCATTGCCTATAAATGATTCTAGCTTAAAGAAGATGTTGAACATCTCAGGTTGAGATATCAAAATATCCATGAATGCAAAAATCAATTGTGTATTGTTTTACGGTGAATTAGAGAAGCTAGACAATTGTCCCAAGTGTAATGAGCGGAGATATTAAAAGAACAAGATTTCGAACAAGTGTTGTGTGTATTTTCCACTAAAGCCAATATTACAAAGATTGCACATGTCGACCCACACTATATGTGATATGAGGTGGCATAAGGACGAATAGGTTGATAATGATGTAATGCGGCATCCGGCAAACAACGAAGCATAGAAAGAATTTGATAAATATATGTTGATTTTCTTGCAGAGTCAAGAAATATCATATTCAGACTTGTTATTGATGACTTCGATCCGTTTGAAATTATTTTAATGAGCACAACACTTGGTCGGTGATCATCGTCCTTTATAACTTGCCCTTTTGGAGATGCATGAGTCTTAATATCTGGGCACAAACCACCTAATGTTTCCATTGATGTGTATATGCTGCTGTTGATTGATTAATTAATAGATTTGTGGAAAAATGTTGTATGAACGTATGACAAGTCCACTAGAGAAATGTTTATATGCTGCATTGATTGATGAGTTATTAAATTTGTGGAAAAATGTTGTACGAACGTACAACAAGTCCATTGGAGAAATGTTTACTCTGTGAGCAGCTGTTATGTAGACAATTAATGATTTCCTAGCTTATGGTATGTTGTCAGGTTGGAAGTTATATGGCATGCACTACATATGGTGAGAATACTTTGTCATTTTGGCACGCTGTAAAGGTATGCTACTTGGGCCAATGGCTCGCCTATGATCACTAGTGGCGTAGTGAGCCTAAAGAATTTAATGGGAAAGCAGAGTTTTGGCCTAGACCAAAGGAATGGTCTGGAAATGAGATATTGTCCAAGTTTAATAGTCTTCTGATTCAGGAAAGAAGCATGACCATTGGAATAACTAAATTGGATGAGAATGAGTATATTCTTTGATTTTGAATACTGGTCGAAGTTGAAAATCAGACATATTGCAGTTCCCATGCATATTGAGAAGAACATTTACAACAATGTGTCAATGTGGTAGGAACGACTCTACCTTTCGAAGAACATCATGAAGACTCGTATTGGCATGCAAGAAATAGGCATAAGCGCAACCTGTGGGTGCAATGCGTTAATGGTCAATACAAGAATAGACCCACTAATTATACTTTCAAGCCGGATGGCAAGAAAAGATTCTTAAAGTGTTTACAAAGTGTGAAATTTCCAGACGGGTATGCTGGCAATACCATGACACGTCAAAATAGACAGTAGCATCTGTCGAGTTTGAAGAGTTATGGTTGTCATGTGTTACTGCAGGGGCTTCTTCTGGTTGGTATTTGACCCTACTTAGATAAAGTGAGACGGTTGTACATTTGTCTCGGTTCTACCAACGTTTATGTGCTAAAACGTTACGAAAGTCGGACATAGATGACATAAGCAAAGATATTGTGTATATCCTATGCCGTCTAGAGCAAATATATCTAGTGACATTTTTTACAAGTATAGTTCACCTATTAATACATTTGTTGAATAAGGCAAAACTTATTGGGCTGGTGCATAATCATTGGATATACCTAATTGAGACGTAGTCAAGTGTTTTATTCTAACAGGCTTAATGACCTAAATAAAATAAACTTAGCAAAATATTTTCTAAGGCATCTAAATCATTCCAGGAATATATAGGCACATCCCACCTTGCATCCAGCTTTTTAGCTATGGATCTAGAACTCCGACCAATCGTCTACAATATGGTGTAGAACTCTAAAAGATCAAAACTTTGAGAGACAAGCAAATAGGACTAACCAAGTTTGGCTAGCTCCAAATCAAACAAAAAATTCAAAGGTCATTTTGTTATGCATTATGGAGAAGTTATTTTGGGATGGTTCACTCATGGTTCGTTGGTAACTATCCATCTTCGAAGCAAAGGGCACTCTCAGAAGCATAGTTAGAGGCAATTGTGGGCCATGATTTTCTAGGCCCATGACATGTGGTACCTTGGGTGGCAAGAAGAAGCAGAATGCCCATAGTATGTTGTGCTTAGGCGAACAAGCTGAAAGGCCTGATGTGAATCGAAACAGGTTACTCTTATATGCATCTTAGTTAGATGTGACTAATTAGCCTCCTTAGTCAGATCAGACTAGTCAAACGAAATCAGAGTACCAAGCGAAGTCAAACATCCGTAGTCAGACAGACTAGGCTTAAGTAAAACTAAGATATTTTAGGGATTAGACAAGTAATCACGATCTTGGGAGGATTGGATATCTTATTCTAGATTTCCTCCTTGATAGTATCCCAATTTAATTGGGGTTGATCTCCCTACAAGAACTTTGAAGATCTCTGAATATCCTAGCTTGGGCATTTATCTATCTAATCATACATAAGTGAAGATACATTTCTCTTATACTCTCTCCACGCCTAACATAAGCTCATCTCCTTTCAAATTCAAGTATGGACGTGCTCTGCAACACACATATCTTCCCACCACGCTGCTGTCTAGGCATAAACAAGTCCATGGAGAACTAATCTCCTTAGCGCCTCACATTAGGCTATTCATCAAGGATGGTTCACGATGTAGCACACATTACACTATTCCTTCTTTAGAACTACACCAGTGATTTCATTCTCCTTTTTGGAGATCTGTGGACAGTCCAATCTGGATTCAATCACACCTCCTAATCAACCTCATTCTCCCTTTCACCGGAGATCATGGGTCATTCAAGCTGAATCCTGCATTCGGCAACAGATGTGCGTGGTTTTTGTTCTAACAAAGACCAATTTTAACGGGTTAGGAAAAATGGACTAAAAAATATAACCCACTGGCGACTATACCCCCGTGAAAAAACCCTCATGCCACGCAAATGCACTCCTCTAGGACCTCCAGCGATCTCTCTGTCCCTGAAAAAGATTGACGCAGAATCAACCTGTCATCTAATTCATCTCCCGGAAGAGAGGATAGAGCCATAAAGTGAGGATAGAGAACTACTGGATTTGTAGCTTGGATTTTGTTAACCCCGTTGTAATTTAAGTTAAATTTTTTATCTTGTTAGTCTACATTAATTAATAGTTCTTATTTACAGTGTATAGAGCATGTGTATATAGACATGTGCATTGAAGAACTTTCCTCAAAACTAATGGATTACATTTAGAGAAAATTAGAATGAGATGCCTCATTTTAGACATTTATAAACTAAACATCTGTTACTTTCCTCAAAATTTATTACTATTTTTATGGATCTCATCCCTTCCTCAATTTAAGGATTCAATTACATCTAGTGGGATGAAGATTAATTGGATAGATATATATATATATATATATATTTTTTTTTTTTTTAAATTTTCAACTCAATATTTTATATAGAGATTATAAAAAAAATAAGATTTCTTTTATAATTAAAATAAGTATAATACAATGTACCAATAACTTGGTACGTACCAAAATAAGGATAACACAATGCACAAATAACTTGGTATGTATAAGTAACAAAATACTAAATTGCATAACGTACCAAAAGTAATATTTTAAAACGTAGCAAAATACAAATACATAGCCAAATTAAATTAAATTTATACAACGTACCAACCAAATGATTGGTACGTTATATTTAATATATGTGCATGTTATATCTCGTAATTATATTTTAATAGGATATTTGAGGTATTTTCAGAATTCAAAACAAAAAAAAAAATTACTTGGTTTAAAAAATTTATTTTCAAACGAATTATGATAAGATAAAATGGGATGCTTATAGTGGTTTTAGGAGATTTGTGATATAAATTTGTGAACCAATTGGTAAATTAAATATAATAAAAATCATAATTTTTTAATTAAAATTAGTAAAAAAAAAATTTGATCAAAAGTTTAAACGCTATAGAGGTTTGATTAAAAAAATTCAAAATTAAGGTACTTATATCCAAACGCCCCGCATATTTATTATCACTATGGCTTCTTGTAATAAAAAAATTATATACTTTGACAATGAAATTATGATTGACCCAATGATTAAGCAATTGAAAAAGCCCATCCGAATTGAAATTGATTGGGCAATGAAATTTAGATAAACCTAACTCTTGTCTCTCAAAATTTTGTCGAGTGCAATGGAAGGGATGAACAAGGCCATAAACACGTTGTAAAGCTACATGGCTATTCTTGTTCGACGCACTTCTCACCGAAATTCTCCAGAAACATTCTTACTACTTTTTCTTTCTTTTTTCTTGAATGACAAAAAAGATTAGTTGTTCTAAGTTCTAACTAACTAGTTTTCAATGATATGAGTAGGTCTTCGATAGTTCGGGTTATTCAATGGTCCAGTTTTATATCAATTAGATTGGCAAGCTCAGTACACAACTTCAGACTTTGTCCCCTGAATTCTATTTCACTCTCACTTCGCACCCTAACTCAATTTTTGCATTTCTGTCAAATCCATCAAATAAACTGTTAAGTTCGCTAATGTGACATGATTGGGTCTCACTTATTCCTATCGTCATTGCCAAGTTTTCAAAATATGTTAAAAAAAAAAATTTTGACGTTATAATTTTACATTTAAAAATAAAAAACATGAAAAGAAAAAAAAAACCCAAAAAAGGTAGTAACCATTTATTTCCCGATGTATCCACCCCCTTCCCTTGAGTAGGACCTATACGGGTTCATTGTCACGTGGCATCTTTTGTTCAGTAATGTATGTTTGTACAATTTTTTTTCTCCATGTAACTATATATTATTGGATCAGATGCCACGTGACGGTAAACCTATTTCTTGTAAGTTGCTCTCCCTTCCCTTGATTTCTTCCATGGCCGTCACCAAGTGCGGATCGATTAAGGGACCTGGTTGGTCCGGGACCACCCAAAAGCTTGGATAAGTGGCTATGAGGACCTTTGAGAGCCACCCAAGTCCAAGCACATAATCGAGAAGAAGAGCAGTTGCTGCTCTCTTTTCTGGAATTCTACAAAACAGAAGGAGAAGAAGAAAAAGACTGATATATATATATATATATATATATTTTTTTTTTTTTTTAAATTCACTTGGCCAAAACAACGTCGTTTTGGGCCAAGGAATTTAAGTAAAACAATTGGTTTTGATATAGGTTTGAAAACACCCTCTAACTCTCTAATTGTTTCCCATTGGGCCATTCCCCAATCCCTAGCCCACCCAACCGAAGACACTACCACCCAACACCAGTCTCTCCAATCTTCACAGACTATGATCAGGTTCACCACATAGACCACAAACATCATGACACGTTTTTAGAGTATGATACCTCCAATCCATTAGGATTGCCTTCACGAATGAATGTAGCATAGATGTTTGAATGCCTGCTTAGTTTAGAGGGGGCTCTGCTAAATAGATATCGAATAACACCTTTTAATGAGAGATATGAACAAGAGGCTTCGAGAAAATGAGTTTTTTTCTTAATTATATGAAGCCAGTAAGCAAACAGTGAATCCTTGGGTATTTAAATTTTGAACCTAAGTATCCAGGAAAAAGCAGAATATTTGATGGAAGAAAGGAAGATCATTTTGAACAACCTGTTATAATAGGAAAAGTCATAAACAAATTTAATCTTTATATTTCGTAATGTGGGTTGTACAAAAATTATGAATTAAAGTTATAGTTTATTGTTTAATTTTTTAATATCATATTGGGACCATCCAAAGTTAAATTCCTGAATCCTCTGGCTAGGCCCACGTCCCTTTTCCTGATTGGGTCCAATCTCAAATCTTAACTTTGATGCCCATGAATCCCTATTCACATTCCCTCCCAAATCACAAACACAAATCCCGCCACAAAGACTTAGGCAAGAACTGGCCATTTCCAAATACTTTAGGAATTTAGTCTCTTGAACATTACCTTTATTTTATAAGGAAAACTAATGATAAGGGCTTGAAAAATAAAGGTAATGTTCCAATCCATTAGGATTGCCTTCACGAATGAATGTAGGATAGATGTTTGAATGCTCGCTTAGTTTAGAGGGGGCTCTTCTAAATAAATATTGAATAACACCTTTTAATGAGAGATATGAACAAGAGGCTTCGAGAAAATTAGTTTTTTTCTGAATTATATGAAGCCAGTAAGCAAACAGTGAATCCTTGGGTATTTAAATTTTGAACCTCAGTATCCGGGAAAAAGCATAATATTTGATGGAAGAAAGGAAGATCATTTTGAACAAACTGTTATACTAGGAAAAGTCATAAATAAATTTAATCTTTATATTTCGTAATGTGGGTTGTACAAAAATTATGAATTAAAGTTATAGTTTATTGTTTAATTTTTTAATATCATATTCGGACCATCCAAAGTTAAATTCCTGAATCCTCTGGCTAGGCCCACGTCCCTTTTCCCGATTGGGTCCAATCTCAAATCTTAACTTTGATACCCATGAATCCCTATTCACATTCCCTCCCAAATCACAAACACAAATCCAGCCACAAAGACTTAGGCAAGAACTGGCCATTTCCAAATACTTTAGTAATTTAGTATCTCAAACATTACCTATGTTAGTGTTGAAGAAACGGGAAAAGAAGAGTCGGACATAATGGGTTTGCCCGAGCTCACAAAGAAAGAGCCCGAGAGAGTGTACTCAGACAGAATGGTCTTCAGTCGCCCAAGTTTGACCATAGCCAACCATCTCAAGCCTATTTATGTAACTGCTTATCTGAAAGGAGTGCCCTTCAGGAGAGTTTTGATTGATGAAGGAGCTACGGTCAATGTGTTGCCATATAAACAAATGAAAATGGTGTGTAGAAGTGAGGAGGATCTCATCCCCACGGATCTAACAATTTCCAGTTTCTCTAGAGCCATCACTAGAACTCATGGAATATTGCCCCTGGAGGTTAACTTGGGTTCCAAGCAAATCATGCTAGCTTTCTTCGCGTGGAAAACACTTCCACTTACGGAGCTCTACTAGGCCGAGATTGGATTCATCAGAGTTTCTCTGTGCCTTCCACCCTGCATTAACAAGTAGCAGTTTACCATGAGGAAGGAGCCATGAGACCAGAATTTTGGGAGATGGTGGAGGCCCAGTCACAGCCATTCCTCCCCATAGCTAATGTTGTAGAAGCCAGCTTTTACAATCCTAGTATTGGGATTCTCTAGTGCTTAGAAGTTGAGGAGAACGACCGCCCGACTAAGGTAACAGCCCAAAAGCTTCTGGAGCAAGGGTTATTCCTCACCACGGAAGAATGGGATAGGCCCTATATTTTCCCAACTCCCCAACACCAGTGATGTCAAAACAAAGAATGAAAGACCAAGTAGTTGCAGTCAGGTCCTTAATCAAAAGATTGTTGGTGTATGGGAGAGAGAGAAAGCAAGAAATGGAGAGCTATTCCCCGAACATACAACAAGGAGGTAAAGTTAAAAACTTTCAAGGAATGAGACTTAGTATGGAAAACAATTCTGACTTTGGGAGTTCAAAATCAGAGGCTTTGGGAAATGGAGTCTTACTTGGGAAGAACTTTTTGTTATTTACCAAACGCTGAGTAAAGAAGAATATTACTTGACAGATTTGGAGGAAAACTTGAAAAGACATTCAGCTAATGTTAAAGGAAATAACATTTAACTTTATGGGATGTAAGAGATTGTTATATTAAGGAGGCCTGAGCAAGTTGAGAGGGATTAAAGTTAGATTACTATAGGTAAAACTTCCATTTAAGGCAAGAATTGAGACAAGTGAAAATGAAGATAGAAATATACTTTATTTCATGTAAAAAAGGATAACAATTGATCCTAGCCTAACAGATGTACATCTTCACCCAAAGTGATTATTCTGGAATAGTAAGTCTGCATAAGTGTGAAAATTATGGTAGGCTCGGCCAATATAGTACTACTATTGACAAGTTGAGACTCAGCATCTTCTAGCTCCATATTTGCCTTCTTCACTCCTTCAATTTGCTGCTGAAGTTTGCCAATGAGAGTCGCATGTTCAGCCTTTAGCATAGCAAGCTGCTCCTCTAACTTCTTGATATCAGAGGTCACCACCTTGATCCTCTCCTCAGTTGCTGAACCTTCATCTATTAGCTGCTGAATTTGAGTGGAAGTACTGGATTGTTTCTCCTTAGAGCACCTCACTCGATTGACTTGCCTGTCAGCCCTAAGATGCTAATCCCTGAGAGCCCTCAAATTCTCCAAATACGAGAGGAATGACTTATGCTGAACTCTTGATAGTTGATCGGCCTTGAACAGATCCGTAATGGCCTTTTCTATGTCATGAAGGGCCTTGAGGCTAAATGAAGCTGAAATGTCCCTCTTTACCCACTCTTGGAAGACTCGGCGTTGATCTTGAAGGCCTGAAGACTCAGACAGATGCCTTGAAAATCTCAGCTTTGTCTTAAGTTGCCTGAACTCTTTAAAAAACTTGGGCAATGATATTGTTGAAGGGATAGGTACAGGGGAAGAAGGGCATGCTCCAACTCCTTTAAAGGGAGCAGCAATGGATGATGTCTCAACGGAGGGAGGAGTCTGAGAGATAGGAGCAATGGTGGTCATGGTCTTCTTCTTAGGCTTAGGGATATGAGTCCCTATGACCCCAGAAGCTGGGGGAGGTCGGGGAAGCTCTGTCTTATGCACTAGAGGAAGTGGATAGTGGCCAGTATCTTCTCTAGAACCCTATGGCAAACCAAGAAAAACAAAGTTAGAAGAAGGACTACAATTCAGAATGAAGAAAGGCAAGATGAGAGAAGTTAATATACCTGAATGGAGCCCGAGGCCTTGGAAGGAGGAGTGGTGACACTTGGGTATTGAGTGGAATCATCATTGCCCTTTGGGGGTGGAGGAATGGTGCTCGAACGTTCACCAGATACCTATGAAATTGAGAAAGATCAGTGTCAACCGACTAACTCATGTAGGAAAGAAAAACAAAAGAAGAAAAATCTCCATACCTTAGCAGAACCCTGAGAAGAAGCAGACGAGCTAGCTTAAACTGCAAGCTGAAAAGCCCACGGGCAAGTCGCCTCTGAAACCATAGGGATCTTAGGAACTACGGGTTCCCAAAATGCAGATGTTGTTGGTTAATGAGAGGTTTATGCAGAGGAAAACTGAAAGAAGTAAAAAAGAAAATAAGTATAGAATAAGGGAGACTTCAAACATAAAAATGCTAAAATAACAAATACTCACCGAGTTATTATCCTCATCTATAAAATATAGTATTGCCCCTGTCTTTGGATTAAATTGGGAGGTTGGAGTCACCACCAATGCAGGAGCAGGAGTGGAAGACACGGGTTCCCTGAACTTAACCTACGAAAGTAAAATACAAGTGTTTAGGCCCTGGGATTGGTAAAGATACAAGTCTAAAGAATGAAAAAGAGATATACCTTTAAAGACCTGACCTATGGAGAGGAAGTTTGTACCATTCAGGCTGAAGGTGAAGAGGCTTCGGGCGGAGAGATTCTTTCTGCCCTTATGGCCTATTTTAGAGATTGGATAGAGAGTCAAGAAGAAAGTGAAAAAGAAGAAAATGGAAGAACTCAAAAGAGTGAAACTTAAGATGCAAGCTAAACCTCAAGAGCTTCAAGAGTGGAATCTTGTATATCCTTGGCCTTTTGATATAGCTTAGCCCTCAGTGGGTTCTCCCTTGAAGCAATAGTAGGCTTCTTGGTTGCTCGGGGCCCTAAACCCAAAAGAAATGAAGTTGTTAGTTCTTAAACGCAAAATACAAGTAAGAAGGGTAGGTTGAAACAAAATTCACTTACTGGAAGCCTTTTGTTTCTTCATACCCACGCTCGTCTCAGCCTCAAAGGCGAAGGACTTGGAGGATTTTGAAGCCGGTGCCCGTGTTCTCTTCTTTGAAGGGGTTACTCGTGGACCAGGGATGGAAAGCTGAGCTTGAGGTTGCTCGTTGGGTTTGGACTCTGAAGTCTTCACTACCGTTGATCGAGTCTGATGCGTAGCCCGAGGCTCAACTACAAGATCTGCCTCGCCCTCAGACTCTCCAAGCAACTCATAGACATCTCTACCTTCTCCAGCCCCTTGCTTTTCTGCCTCAGCTGTGACTTCTTTGAGAATGAAGGCGTCTGTGGCATTTTCATCTTGCCCGACGACCACCTATGCAGGATTACCTTGGGCTGCAAGTACAAAGAAACCAAGGAGGGGGTTAGAGATGACAGATTCATGAGAATTTCAAGTTGAAGTAATAAGAAATACCTATAAGCAGTAGCTGGTTATTCTGATAAATCATGTCCTTCCAATTTTCAAGCTCATTCAGCTTTGGATAAGACTTGATGGATAGATGCTTAAAGAGATGGTCATGCAATTCTTTGATATGCCCGCCATATTTCTTGGACCACTTTGCTTCCCACCATGAAGAGAAGGATGAAGAGCATTCAAAATTCAGAGCGATAGGCTTGTGGGAAACCTTGCTCAGTACCTAGAGACTGCGTCGGGCAGCTCGAAATGTGACTTCTTGAGGTGAACGGAGACGATACGAGGTGCCACGGTGTACAGAATCAAAGAAAGGCATTTTGATGGATTGTTTAAACCCTAGTTATCTGGCGCAGAAGTTGCGGTGATAAACTTCTAGCCCACGTTCATAGCGGTCACTCCTTACTCCCCAAGCTAGATCCTTTGGTTGAATACAACTGATAAATCTTTCTCTACAAAAGGGATTAGCATCCACTCAACTTTCACTCCCTTAGATTTGTTGGGGAAGATGTGCTTGTTAAGCCAGTAGAGAAGGAAATACATGTGCTCTTGATCTTTGTTGGCAGTAGCAGATGAATGGCCAAAAGTCTTCTTGGCAAACGGGATACAACCCGTAAAAGAAGTCTCATAACTCTTAAAAGTCACAAGGTTATATTCCAATTGAATCATGAGGCCAGAATTGCCTGAAGTTTTCACGGTCGGGCGAGAAGGGGGAGCCCAGTCGTGGGTAACGTCAATGATCCTGCCCGAAGGCTTGAGCCCAAAGATTTGCTTCATGTCCAGGATGGTAGGAGACATGGGGCCCATCTTGAAGTCAAAAATGTTGGTACCCGAGTTCCAGAAGATGAGGGCTATAGTAAGTAGTTCGGGCTTAATGATTAAAGTAGTCTTGGAGAGCATTATCAACTTATAGATACCGTTGTTCATCCACTTTTGCTTGAAGGTTGGTTTGAGCTCATTTATCCATTTCATCCATTCTTCATCCTTCATCAGAGGGAACCCACGACGATGGTTTGACCATTTGGAAGAAGAGATGCCCGACTCGGCCAAAAATGGGTTCGGAGTGAACCAATTCTCTCTGCGAATGTTGTTTTCAACGGTAATTGGGACCTGAGAAGTCCATTCAGGTCCCAAGGTGCGAGTTTGAGTGAAGGCGTGCGATGGCTATTTAATCATTATTAGCATCCTGGGCTGCAGACTCAACAATGATTGAAGGGGGCACTGTTTGGGTTAATATTTGAACATTGGGCTACAAGTGTGAGAAAGCCAAGAGATGCCAATTAAAAGAAGACTTGCCTAAAGCCCAGCACCAAGCCCAGAGATAAATTGGCACATTCCTATTAATGCATAGACCATGTGCCTATAGTTTAAATGGCAATTGATGGAGGCTAACTCACAATCAGCCAAAAAACACTTTACAGTGGCAATACAAGTAAAATGTTGATGACTCACTACCCTCCAAGTGCTTTCGGGCAAGAGCAAAGTTGCTGCAGTTGGGTTAATTAGCCTATAAAAGGGGGAAGAGGCCCCAGAGATAAGGACACTCAAGTAATCAAACAAACAAACATACAAACTCTGCTCTCAAACCATATTTGCATCCAAAAGCTGTAATCAGACCAGATCTCAATCTTTTTCAAGATATTTCCCTACAAAAGTTATCTTTTGTTTTGTTTAGAAGCTCTGATGTCACCCCTAGTGGCGTAGTATCGATTCCCTTATGTAAATTTGTTTACCATCCATCCCTTTTTAGCGTAGAAACCCCTGTAAACCTAAAGAGAAGTGACTGCAAGAAGTTCATCCTTGCCAGACAAGGTGAAATCTTGCCCAAAGCTCTTTGTTTGCTTTCTAACTTTGTAGATATATTACTTAATGCATTCCCCAGTATGTATTCAAGTCATATCCGCCTGTTTTCCTACTTTAAAAGTTTTATTTGTATATGGATCTGGTTAGTCTGATGGATATGTTTTCGTTCAAAACCAATCAAGAACCAAACAAATGACTTAAGGGATTTGGACTCCCCTCATTCGAACATATAAGACTATGAACTAAAAGTCCTTGTTCGCAAGGCAAGAAAAAGAACTTAATGTCGACTTAACCCATCCACAACAATCCTTTGATAACAAGAAGTCCGAGTAACTTGGGGCTCAAGTAATCGACTTAAACACACTTGTTCTACATCTGCTATACTGAGATAGCAGTGGCATGCCTAGCACTTGGTTAGTTTTGATTGAGAGCCTCAAGGCCTACACCTAAGGCCCTACAAAGGCACCTTTCAGAACTAACTTTGTCCTCTTCTTATAGCACACCAGCAAGCAAGAGCCCGACTATACATCCAAAGTGCCAAATCCCTTGGGGAGCTGTGTTGAGAACCGATGACCCTTCTCCGGAGAAATCTTTGCCCGAACAAGATGCACTGCGACAAAAGATTCTCTAGACTCCAATTACATGTTTCGCTTATTCTCTTTACAGACGATCCTATTCCTCCCACTCGAAGTAAGATTCTCTGTGTGATTAATACTCTATCCCTCGTAAAATAATTCATAAGATTCTGAAACCTAACTACCAACCCTAATCTTAAAACAAACAGCTACTTTTAAACCAATTCCATCTTTTAAAGAAATTAAATATTTTAGCCCCTGTGTCAATAGGTTGTTTTTGGTTATATAGTTTTTTACTATTATTTTTCTTATGCATATCATTTTTATGTAATACTTTTATTCATGAATTTTTAATGTAAGTAATATAATGTTATATGATGATAAAAATGGACATGATAGTGGGAATGGCAACAAAAGTAGTAGTAACGGCAATAATGGTGGTGATGGTAGGGACAATGTGGGGTATAGTGGTAGTGCCAATAGTAGGATGTGCTAGTTAGGGTGTAGAGCTAGCCATGCTGGTAGTAGAAATGGTGGTGATTGTAATGGTGGTGCTGGCGTCATTGGCGATGGCAGTTACAACGATGGTGGTGGTGATTTTGGCTAAGGTCGGTGGTTGTAGCTGTTGGTTGTGGCTACAACGACAGTGATGGTGGTGGCGATAACAACAACAATGGTAGGGGTATAGTGGTGGTGCCAATATAGTGGGGTTTGGTGGTTGGTGTAAAAATAGGGGCAGTGGTATCAATGGTGGTGGCGGGTGTGGCTGTGGTAGTTATTGTTGTAGAAGTGATGGCGATTGTGGTGGCTGCGGTGACGATTATGGTAGTGATTGTGGTGGCAGCGACAATAGTTGCAGCGACATTGGTGGAGATTGTTGTTGTTTTGGTTGTGGTTATAGGTTGTGGCCGGTGATGATTGTTGTGGTCGTGGCGGTGGTGGTGACAACGATGGTGATGTTAATGGTTGTGGTGGTGTAATGTTAGTGGTTGTAGTAGTAGGTAGTGGTGGTCACTTTACTCTCCAAGTGATACAATGAATGTAGTAGGATAAATAATGTTATTTTATAAAATAATGAACATATTATGTGAATTGAAAATATTCATTAAAGGCTTGACTTTATTTTATGTGAAAGCAGCTTTCAAAAGCAACTCATATGCTGCTTTTTAAAAGATATTGTTTAGAGGTCATTGCTTTTAAACTAAGCAAGATATTTAACTTTATCCAATACTTTATGTTGCTTCACTTTAAAGTGGAATATATTTTGGTGAAAAAAGCAAATACCGAACGGGCCTTAAGACCTTATGCCTAACCTTGTAACTTTTCTTAATAACTAGAAGAAACCTACGCACTATCTATGTGTAAATATAAAAATTAAAAAAAAAAAAAAAAAAAAAAAAAAAAAAACTGTTATATGGAAAAGAGAAAAGTTGGAGAAAGAAAATGTGAGTTTTTTTATTTGTTTAATTTTTTTTTTAAATTAGAGATACTATGATAACATATGGGTGATGTGTGGAAAAAAAAAAAAAAGTAAAAAATAGGTTTGTGCAAAATTACTATTGAGGACCAAAAATGTCACATGCAAGCCTAACCAAGTATCCAAGCCTAATTGTGATACAAGGGTCAATCCAAGTCTAAACACATGCAAATGTGCGGAATCAAGAAAGAAAATATTCACAGTCATGCAACTCTACTGTAATTAACCAAATATTTGCATAAATCACGCCATGCTCATGCAAATCCATGCATATTTATCACGCCGCATGCGGAGCCGAAAATAATCAAGAAAATTATGGAGGTGACACGTGGACTTTTGGTTAAAAGGACAAAATTACCCTCGAGGCACACCGGGATTCCCACGCTCATACAATGGACAATAATAGCTCAATCAAGGAAGAGTCAAATGTGATAAAAATGGTATTTGTTCAAATTTCTCTTATCACTCCTCATCCGATCCTTATTCAAAAGGTAACTCCCAAAACTTCATATTTCATTTGAGATTAATTATCATGTTAATTGCAAGATATTGTTTCACATAATATCTTGCAATTGTTCTCCAATTACACCATATATGGCCGACCACTATTCTCCAAATAGAGCTGGCCACTCCCTATAAATAGCCTTATTGTCCCACTAAAAAGCTAAGCCAATGGCTACCCACAAACTCCAGAAATACATTCTTTTCAGAATTCTAACTTTGGTTTAGGAGATTCTTCGGCCGAAAGCACCCCCCCCATTCATGATGGGCACATGAGGCTTTTGGCCTTAATCTTAGGTGTTATTATTTTGCAACTGCATTTTCGTCAAAGGAGAAGACGGCGGAAATTTGCATCCACAAATTGGTGTTTTCATTGAGAGTTTGATTCACACGCTCGAAGAAGACTCTCGCATTCAAAGTTTCTCATTTCTCGTTCATTCGTAAATTTTCGTACTTTCTTATTCCTAGAATTTTTTAATTCTTTGAATAGAGGTAAGGAAAAAAATAAAATGACGGGAAATTCAAAAACCATGACGAACGGAACTTCCTACATTCAAAGATCGGTATCGAATGATGGAGGATAAGACGTAGCAGCACCATGATGATCCACGAGGGTCAACATGATGGTAAGAGGATCAACTTTGCCACCATGGAACACCACCACCATTGCAGCCACGGTGATAGGAGCATATTTATGCGACTTTGTTAGCTTGTTTCCTTGCATTTTCTTAGTTAGTTTTTACTTATTATAGTGTTTTAAGCTATTTTCGTGTGTTTGTAGGTCCAATTGGCAAAGTTGGCAAAAAGATGCATTTTGGAGCATTTTGGAGCATTTTTGGGCTTGGAATGGATATCACAAGTATGGAGCAAGATGGATGGATGAATTTGAAGTTCAAGAGAGGCTAGGAATGTGCAAAAGAGTTGAAGAAATTAATTCAAGTCATTGAAGATAAGGAATTAGCTACAAAGAAGGAGAATTATCCAAAACATTATCCAAACCTTATCTTATCTTATCCTATCCTAACCTTATCCTAACTTAATTCCCGCTGCAAAAGGGATTTATTTTCATTTTAGGAGACATAAAAACATGTTCTAGAAGAAACCTTATCCTCTCCTACATTGGTGCCGTGCCCTTCCCTTCTAGAACCCTGAAATCCAGTCGCACCTTTTGTCCCTATTCCCTTTGGTTTTTGACCTTCTAGATGCCTTATTTCCTGCTGGTATTACATAACCTTTTCGCCTTTGGATTGTGAGATCAAGTGTTCTATTTTTAGAGAGAATTGGACTCTTACTCCTTCATTGCCATGACCTTTCATCCAGCCCTATAAATACAAGTTTATGCCGCACAAATCAGACACCACCCTCTATCATTCACACTTCTCTACGCCATAATCAGCCATACATCCCTCTTGTGCCGCAGCTTTGGAAAGGAAGGAAGGAAGAAATTTGGAGCTGTGTTTTCCATTCTAGCTTAGATTGTATGAGCGTTTCTAGGTGTTTTCTATCTTTGTTTTAATGTTTAATTTAAGTTTTCTTTGTTTAATTGTGGACATGAGGAACTAATTTCTTTATAGTTAGAGGTGAATTTGAAGCCATGATTATATGTTATATATGAATTGATTACGTCCAGTTATTGTTTCTTGAGACTAGAATGTGATTTGCTTATCTGAGTTATTAAAACTTGTTTATGTGTGTTAATTGGGGGTCGGCACTTAATTTGCATGCATGAATTTGATGCTAGAGTATAAAGGAGTTTCACCTAATCGTTATGAACTTATATTCACAAGTAGTAAAGGTTGCTAGTCACAATCATGATAAGTAAGTCCTAGGCAAGAGTATCATGCTGTCATAGTTACGAATGCCTTGTCAACACTCATGATTTTCAAAGAACTTAATGACCTTTGATATGTTTTCTATCATGCTGTCATAGTTATGAGACTTCATAAGGATAATTTGGTTGTAATGCATCTTTCATTCAATTCAATGAACTAAGGAAAATCTAATGGTTAATTTGTGCATTCACGGTTAACTTAGAGTGTTGTCATTCATGTCTAAAGGAATAATAACTGGAAATTGGTTCATATGCATATGTCATGTGTGGAGAAGGTAACTAGCCTTTCACCCTTTTCAATTCACCAAATTCGTTTTTATAAAGTGTTTTATGTAAAGTTTCTGTTTTAAGTTTTAAATTCGTCAAAAACAATCCCCTTTTCATGAAGTCTTGTTAGTTGAGTCAAAATTTGTTTTCTTTTGGTCTTTTGAGTCAAGTTTAGTTTAATTTTCGTCAAAATCACTTGTTAGGTCTAGAATTGAGTCTTTTTTATTATTTGTTGTTGTTTTAAGTGTTTTGAGTCAGTTTTGAGTTTATAGAGTCTAGTTTAGTGTTTTTGAGTCTTATTTGTGTTGATTAGCATCCCTAGTTAGTCCCCGGCCTACAACGATCCCTACTTATATCTTTACTACAATTGTCAACAATAGGGTTTAATTTGTGTGCTACATTTACATCACATCACACGGAGACCACCGTGGCAGTGGGGAGTGGGTCGGCTTTATGGCAGTAAGCCCATGGAGACCAGGGAGCAGCTGTGCTTGCAGCCTAAGCAGCCTACGCAGCAAGGTAGTCGAGCCAGGCCCATCATGAGCCAGCCCAAGCCGCGCCAACAATCCTCTCGACCCAAGTCGCTGCCCCAGCAACGCAGATCCAATGCACTCTCAGGGCCACACCTCACCCACATGTGGCTCGGCCCACTTTCGCGACCCAACCCACTCATGTGGCCTACTTGGCAATCCCTAGCTGTCCAGACCGATTCAACTGTCCCTACTTCAGATTTTCAGACTGATAATTAAACCGGGGGTATTTTCACCCCATATTTCTGCAAATTTGACATATCCCAACTCAAATCTCGCACCTGGAGTCCATTGCACTTCCACTACTCAATGAGACACATACCGTCCAAGCTCTTCCATCCCAAATGGCGAACAACACTTGTCTCGACAAGTCATAGAGTTAACAGGCGCCCTCGCATAGCATACGACCTTGGTAGCAGCCTCTGCTTTTGCAGCCTAAGGAGATGCAGCGTGCCCTAGACGAGGTATCTCGAAGTAGGACAAGGGCAGACAACAAACATCTCCAAGCCCACGACACTTCAAACTTTAAAGCATCCAATGACAGAGAAGAATATGAGGCCTTACTAGCACCCTCTACTAGCGAAAATCTTAGCGGTAGAGAAGCTTAGAATCCATCCAGATTCTTAGCTGACCACCGGCCAAGCCTCAGAAGAACATACAATGAAACATCTAAAGATGGCACAATACTTGGAAAAGGTCCAAGAATAGCTTACTGTGCTTTCCATGTACACCTTTACGCGGGTTCCACAAGAATTTCGAAGTCTCAAGCAGAACGCCAAATAAGACCTCACATGTTGAGGATTATTTCAATTGTCCACCAGTCCAGCTTTCCAAAGCTACGCTCACGACAACGACTTTCATGCTTTCTAGTGCAAGAGGGTAAACCAATTACCCGACACCTATATGGGTCTGCTCTCTAGTGTGAGAGGGTAAACTAATTCCCCGACACCCATTTGGGTTTACTTTCCAGTATGAAAGGGTAAACTAATTCCCCGACACCCATTTGGGTTTACTCTCTAGTGCGAGAAGATAAACTAATTGCTCTACAGTGTGAGAGGGTAAACTAATTCTCAGACACCCATTTGGGTCTGTTCTCCAGTGCAAGAAGATAAACTAATTGTTGTCTAGTGTGAGAGGGTAAACTAATTCCCCAACACCCATCTGGGTCTGCTCTCCAATGCGAGAGGATAAACTAATTGCTCTCCAGTGCGGGAGGGTAAACTAATTCTCTGACACTCATCAGGGTCTACTTTCCAATGCGAGAGAATAAACTAATTACTCTCTAGTGCGAAAGGGTAAACTAATTCCCTGACACCTATCTGGGTCAGCTCTCTAGTGTGAGAAGATAAACTAATTGCTCTCCAATATGAGGGGTCAACTAATTCCTCGACACCCATCTAGGTCTGTTCTCTAGTGCGAGAGGATAAACTAATTGCCCTTCAGTGCAAGAGGGTAAACTAATTTTCCGACGCCCATCTGGGTCTATTCTTCAATAGAAAAAGGCAAACTGCCAATGAATTTCCACACAACTACTCATTTTGGATGTGATTAGGTAACGATTTTCATATCCCACAGATCTTTATCATGTTGTGATGTAGGCCACATAGCTCAAAAGATTTAATACTCGAATATCAGCTAAGTGGCAAATGGTTAGAGGGCAGCAACCATTTCGTACTTAACAGTTTGCTCATCTGACACTTCATCTTCAGCAACTCCGATGTTCGCAGCTTTGTCCTCGATTACTCCATCTACGATAATTGAGAGATCAAACTTAAGCAGTTTCCTCATTCTTTGCAAGCAGCACAGACGAGGCAGCCCAAACCGTGGCCCATACCACGCCACTTCCTCAACCTAAGCTGAGCTAGCCCTTGGTTCCAATCAAGCTGAGCAGCACAAATCATGGCCCCTGCCACACCACCTCATTAGCCTATGTCGAGCCAACTCTTGGCCCTTGCCAGCCAACGTGCCACACCACCTTGACGGCTGCCCGGAGGTAGCACCACCCAAGAAGAAGACAAAACAATTAAGTTTTTCTTACCTTGGTGCGGTGCAAAGAAGACAAAGAAATCAACGAAAGACAGTTCTTTGCACGGCAAGCGAAGAAGAATGCTAGGGGAGGGGGAAAATATCTTTTAGCTTGCTCTCTTTCTTGTAGGGATAAATAGCTTCCCTCCGAAGTTCATTTAATCCCCTACTTAAGGTAGGCTTAAATAGGCTTTGGAGGCGATTTATTTCCTTTTCCTAGAAGAATCTAATTCTAAGTCCAAGTGGGAATCTGCATCAAAGTTAGAGATCTCTACACCTGCTGCCTTTTCTTGAGAGCAACCTAACAAGTGTGAGGGCATTTGTGGAGCAAACAATAATCAAGATTATGGAGGTGACAAGTGGACTTTTGGGTTAAAAGGGCAAAATTACCTTCAAGGCACACTAGAATTCCCACGCATATGCAACGGACAATAACGGCCCAATCAAGGAAGACTCAAAGGTGATCAAAATGGTATTTATTCAAATACCTCTCATCACTCCTCATCAAATCCTTATTCAAAAGGTAACTCCCAAAACTTCCTATTTAATTTGGGATTAATTACAATGTTAATTGCAAGATATTATTTCACATAATATCTTGCAATTATTCTCCAATTACACTATATATGGCCGGCCACTATTCTTCAAATAGGGCCAGCCACTCCCCTGTAAATAGCCTTATTATCCCACTAAAAAGCTAAGCCATTGGATACCCACAAACTCTTACATTCTTTTTAGAATTCAAACTTTAGTGTAACATCCCACATCGCCCAGGGGAGTGATCCTTAAATGTCTATTCTCATCCCTACCTAACACAAGGCCTTTTGGGAGCTCACTGGCTTCAGGTTCCGTAGGAACTCCGAAGTTAAGCGAAAAGGGGGCCAGAGCACTCCCAGGATGGGTGACCCACAGGGAAGTTTCTCGTGAGTTCCCAGAAACAAAATCGTGAGGGCGTGATCGGGGCCCAAAGCGGACAATATCGTGCTACGGTGGTCGAGCGTGCCCGGGAAGTGATCCGGCCGGAGCCGGGATGTGACATTAGCATCGGAGATGCTTCAGCCAAAGCCCCCCCCATTGATCATGGGCACGTGAGGCTTTTGGCCTTAATCTTAGGTGTTATTATTTTGCAAGTGCATTTTTGTCAAAGGAAACGATGGCGGAAATTTGCATCCATACCACACTTTACCACGTTAACTACTATTCATGCTAAAATAAACCCAAGTCACATGCATGGGCCTTGCCAAGTGAATTTGGTGTGGATAGTTACAAAAGTTTATCAGACCTACGAGGAGTCAAGATTATGGAACACCTTAGGTTGCTTGGAGACCCAAAGATCCAAGCCCATAATCTTTGAAGTCCACATGGGTAAGTCTGAGAGAGAACAAACGTAGTTTCCTTCTTTCCTTAGCAAGCGGACCAATCTAGTTAGGAAGAAAACAAATCCAAGACCTTAAGTTCATGTGATATCCCAACAAGACATGGATTTAATGAAGAGAGAGGTTGACTTTCCCTTCCTAAATCACGCAAAAGAACAACGCATGAAAGCCAAGAGACGCGTTACCAGAAGTAATGCCTATCGAAGTTGACCAGGGAAAGCAGCGCTTTGGGAAAAAGGTGTAGTGTAGTTTTCACAAGCGCAACCGAGCTTAACTGTCTTACACCAAAAGGGAAGGTTGCAGCTATGCCTAGAGAAAGGAGGAAGATGATTTAGCCACAACTAGAGATTTCCTAGGAAACCCAAAAAGAATCATTCACCTACAAAAATGAGGTCAAAAGCCCTAGAAGAAGGGGGTGCAATACAAAGGGAAAGGTAACACGGAACGTTAAGGGGGATTCAAGGTTGTACTGCACTAAGCTAGGAAAATCGCTCTCTACGTACAAACAATCTTGTATTTATTTAATATATATTCACATAACTAGATAACAACTAATTTCCTACAATTAAGGAATTTAAAATTGTGATTTATAAAATTATAATTTAACTAATTCCTCATTATCACTAAGAAAAAAAGTAACTTTTTATTTATAGCCTCCATAACTATCCAGAGATCATGAGCACTAATTACCCAATTCACCAAGATGATTCAACAACTCCAATCACTTATAATGCAGCAGAAGGCAAGTAATACCCTTAAACAAGAACTTAAGATTGGTGTAGACTAAGATCAGAGTAAGAATAAAGAAAAAGTGGTTATTAAACCCACTAATAAAGCACAAGAGGCCAATCTCATAAAAGAACAAGAAATTACTATTGAATATTTAGAAGATACTGATATGGAGCAGTATCAAACTGAAGAGGTTAGAATTAACACAAAACAACAAAAGTTTGAAAAGTTTATTAATTCTGTACCATTAGATATAATAACCGATATCATCTTGTTAGAAGAAATCTCAAAAGCAAAAATTAAGAATATTACCAGTGGATATGCATTATGAGATCCTGAACAAAGCATCACAGTCCATGCTAGAGTTACAATTATAATAGCAAGTTGCTTTGTATGAGTTCATCTTTGATCCAAAATCAGGAATTGATGTTATTACAAAGAAATGTTCACCATGTCTTTATGATAATACAAAGAATTGTAATTGTAAACTAGAAGTTAGCATAACTTTGGCTAAGAACAACATGAGAGATTTCAAACCATGACATTTTAGTTATAAGCATAAAGAAAAGCATAATGAAGTAGAAGTCACCTCAACCATAGTTCTCAATAAAAAAATGTTTCCAATTAAAAATGTATGAATTTTATCAGTAGTACTCCAGATTAGTATAAATATATGCATAAAGAAAAGGCAAGACACATATCTATAATAAATGAAGAATCTTTAGATTATCCTCTATATCACCTTATAGATTGACTCCTACATAAAAGCACATCCAAAAATATCGTGGAGCTCAAATGTTAGCCTTGGAGGAATTTGAAGATTTTAATAATGATATGTTATTAGTAGCAGAAGACGAAGAATTATATATTTAAGGTAAAACAAATATCTGTCATCAGCCCTACTGGAGGCTTCAACATGATATTCCGTCCTGAATTTCAGTATTTTATTTCATTTTTGAAAGTATTTTGGAGATTTAACTGAAGCTAGTTCATTAAATTCTCCGGTTTTGACAAAAGTGAGGGGTATTTTAGTCATTTCAAAATTTTCTTGACCTTTTTGGTCAACTCTTGAGTTAGTTAGGTAGATCCTGCTCCACTAACATGTAAACATATCTCAATTCCAAGTTAGAAGCATTTTATGTCGGAGGGCATATTGGTCATTTGACTGAGGATTGGTATAAAGGAAGTCTGACCTTTTAAAGTCAGAAACCCAGACTTTCCTATTTAGGAAAGTCAACCCATAAGCCCAGGAAACATCCCAAACCCATAGACCCAAGAACGAAATCGTGAACCACGATACTTAACTTTCCGACACCAATTTCGGCCAACTCCGGCATAATTTTTCAACCCCACCACCACCATCTTGAAGCACTCACTCCTCTCCACAAAACTCACTCAAGAACCACCTTGATTAACCACCACATGTGGTGGTGCGAGGCCACAATAGTCAAGGGTTCCAGCGGTACTCCAACCAATTTTTTTTATTTTTTCGATGAATCGGCAAAGCGACGACCTAGGTATTGTAGCCTATCATCCCAGGAGTATATCCTAACCAACCTTGTTTCCGTCCAATTTTGGACTTCATGGAAGGTATAAAAGTTGTTCCTCTTGTTGAGCTCTACATTCTTGAAAAACTTGGTAGAATTTGGGGTTAGTTGAAAATTTTGATATATTTCCTGTCGTCAAAAACCACCATGCAAGATGGTGTGTGAGGGAAAATCAGATTTCATGGATTTTGAATAGTGAGATGATTACGATGCCATGAGCTCATATCCAAGGTCTATTCGTTGAAATTTGATACGATTGTTGGATCGTCGTGCAATTCTGTGAGCATCCTAGTTTTTGGTTGTTGAACGTTTAAGAAGTCACAAATCAGTTCGATGTGTGGGTCTTCCAAATTGAATGGCGTAAGGTTGTTGACCCCACCGTTTACCTTTTGACCGTGGGTTGACTTTTGGTCAACGTGTCCCGAATGATTCTAGTGTCTCATTTATTTATAGAATGTTGTTGAGGCTTCATGGAGCATAGTTGGCTCATCACGATGACGTGTAAATCCTTGTTGACGTGCATCTCAATTTACGTGCAACTAGCACAGTGCCTTTTTTTATGTGTCAGTCTTACTAAGTTTCCTAAGTGGGGTTTTGTGTATTGTATTTGTTTCCTTAAAGCGGTGTTGTTGAATCTGGAAATGCGAATGATTGAGGTGAGTGACTTTAATATTATGTGACATGGTTATTATCCATGAAACTTCCTTCTTATATACTATGTGCACGTAACATGGATTTACAAATTATTTTATGAAAGTGTGTGCTACTATGCTATGTTTACCTGATAGTATGATCGAAAATATATCTATGCTATAATTTAAATGATTGTGAACTGCGTAGAGGATCGTTAACCCATTACATGGGGCGATGTGGCATCGAAATGGAATCTGCACATGTAACAGTGGTACATGGATGGTCTTGCCTAGTTAATCCGCATTGGGGGACCATACCGTTTAAGGATTGCGCCTGGTTAGTCCACGTTGGGCAACGCTAGAATCATGCCTGGTTAATCTGCATTGGGCGATCCTTGCTAACTAGGTATGGCCATACGTAGTTTAGAGGTGATCATGCTTGGTTAATCTGCATTAGGTGATCACTGCCTACTAGTAGAGTGGTTCTGATTGGTTAATCTGCCACTTCCATCTCCTGCCTAGTCACCTATTATATGCTTCGGCCGAATTGTGTCTTTCTATAGCCCTAGTTTCATTACATATATGAAAGAAGAGATTGCAGCCTTGTTTGGCTCAATCTAAAAAGAGTTGAATCAAACAGTTTACATGATAGTGCATCTAAAGTGAACGGATTAGGCTTATGACTCATTCCTACTCGTTGCAAAAAAGAAATGTAATGAAAGATACCAATCTCATTCCTACACTTGTTGTATTATTGATTGTGTGTCATTCCTACACAACTTCGATTGTGTGATGACTAATAATATCTCAAAAGATGTGAGTGAGATTTGAAATTGAAGAACAATTCCTATGCATATTAATGTGGCATATGATGGTTAAATTAGGAAATATATGGCAATTAGATCTTTGTGATCGTTAGGAAATTGATGAAAGGCAAGTGGTGAGTCACAATCTAAAGAGAATGATAGAATGATAATGACGGTGATTAGAGTGACAGATGGTCTAGTATTTAGAAGAAAGTCTTTTGTGGATATAGCCACTATTTTTACATTCAATCATTTGATTTTACTTATATTCACATATTTTGTATTATTATCATTCACACGAGTTTCGCAGCTTATCCGGGTTTTGCTTTGCTCGGTGCGCCATTTTCAAAGCGTAGAGTTGTTTTGCATTGTAACGGGCAGTGGTTAGAGAGAAGAATTTCTAGTGGTGTAGTTGTTGTGGGTAGTACACTCGAGAGTAAGAATTGTCACTCTTTATTGTTAAACTATCTCCGCTGAAGCCAGGGGAGGATCTACTAAGGGACCAGGGTGGTCCTAGGACCACCCAGAAGCTCACATAAAGGGCTATTAAAACCTCCGAGGACCAACCAAGTTTGGGTTGTGGTGGTGGAGAACAACAGCCATGGCTGCTGATGCACTGCTTGTTCTGTTGCAGGAGAAGAAAGAAGATGACTTTTTTGTTTTAAAATGACTTGAAATGACTTGGCCAAAATGCATCGTTATTACCCCAGCCAATAAAAAAATATTTAAAAAGCAATGTCGACTGCATTTCATTGTGATTGGACATCTTCTAGACTCCACGTGATGGGCCTTTGTATCATTCCAAAGTAAAAAACAATTTAGAGACTTCAATAAAAAGGAAAATATTAAATTAAGTGGGATTCCTCAACTTTTCCAACCAATAATAAACTTTTAACTTCTGCAAAAGTATAAAAATAAACTTTTAACTTACCCTCTTCATCGTTATCCTTCTTGCTTACTACTGCGTATTGGGCTTGTATCTTTCTTGGCGTTAGGGATTAGCCTCTAGGTTTGCAAACGTCTTCCATTCTTCATTTTGATGCCAAAACCCTAATTAGGGTTATGCAAGTTTTTCTTGGGAGCCTGGTTTATTTATTAGTGCATGTTGTGAGGACTTGTCACTCAAGTGATCAACATAGTGTTTATCTATGTAAATCTCAAGAGTTTTGATAGTTTTGCATTCATGACAAGAATTATACATTATGTAGTTATACTCATTTTTTATTTTGGTAGACAAATAAAAGGGATTATCCTCCAAATATTCGAGATGAGGCCTAAAGAGCGTATATATTGATGGAGCCTTTTAGAGCTAAAGATCATGATTTTCCATTCACATTCCAAAAATATTCCAAAAAACCGCCTAGGACCGCCTAGGTGCCACCTAGCCCTCAGCCTAAGAGCCGCCTAGGACCGCCTAGCTCTAGACCGATTTTTCGAAACAATTTGCCCAAAATCAGGATGGGCCTTCACCGCCTAGCGCCTAGGCGTTGCCTAGGCCGATTTTTAGAACACTGATTGGGACCACCCCATGTTAAAATCCTAGATCCGTCACTGGCTGAAGCTCTAGTGTATATTGTATGTATGAGTTTCAGTGACTATGTATTATATGTTTTTGCTACTATCCTACTGTCACGTGTCAATTTCAGGGTACCTCAATATTGGAGTATGACACTCAAAATTTCAAGGAAGAAATTGCAACAACTTATAGAAGATAAAAAAAAAGATAGTGAAAGAGAAGCAATACTAGACAAAGGATGATTAATGCTAGAATAATATGACAAAAGAAAAACTGTACAACATAGACAACATGATGAAAGCATAGAAAAGTTAGCAGCAAATGAGCAAAAGTTGAAAGAATAAAATAATAATACAAGTGGAGAATATTGCACAGTAACACCATGCAGAGTACATACAATAATTCAAAGCATCATGCAAAAATGTAAACATCATTGTACAACCCACCATGATGAATGCAAAATGAAATATGAGTAAATAAAGAAGAAAGTTTGACCTATTATGAACATTTCACAACAAAATTATCTTTTTGATAAAAAAAAAAATACAGACTTGGAAAGGGTTTGCTAGGGCCCAAAAATGTCACACACCAATCCAACCAAGTCTCAAGGCCCAATTGTCATGCAAAGCTTACATTCAAGCCCCCAACATATGCGAAGGCAAGGGATCGATGAGGAATATATTTACCATCATGCCATGCCAGGGTGATTAAGCCAGACACTGACGCCATGCTCATGCCTATTAATCACTCCATGCTTCCTTAGTCACTATCCATGCAAAGCCCAAGTCACGTATTCGGGGCTTGTCAAGTGGATTATGGTGTGGATGGTTACGGAAGGTTATTGAGCCTACGTGGAATCGAGGCCATGGAAGACTTTGCGCTGCTTGAGGGCCCAAAGATCTAAGCCCATATATTTTCTATCTCATGCAGGCATCATTGAAAAAGAATTAGCCGAGTTTACCCATTTCCCTAGCAAGCCAACTCCCTTATTTAGGACTATACTATATTCTTACATTAAATGCATGTTAAGCCCAGCAAGTAAGGCATTTAATGCTGACTTTCCCTTTCTAGCCTGTAAAAACAACCAAAGCGCGAAAGCCACGAGGTGCTACCAGAAGTAGCGCCTACGGAAGGCCGTCCTGGGAAAGTCGTGTCTCAGGAAAAAGCAAACTGCAAGCCTCAACAGTGCAGCTATCTTACACCAAAATGGGAATAATATGAGGGCTAGGGAGAAAGAAGGGGAAGACCAAGCTACAAAGGGAGATTCCTTTGAAGCCTAGAGAAGAACCCTTCGCCTACAAAAGGAGGGAGAGAAGCCATTAAAATGGGGGATTAGAGGAACACACAGGGTAACTGATAAGAGCATATTTATTCGACTTGGTTAACTTATTTCCTTGCATTTAGGTTGTTAATTCTTAGTTATTTTAGTATTTTAAGCTATTTTCGTGTGTTTGTAGGTCCAAATGGCTAAAGTGGCAAGAAAGTGCATTTTGGTGCCTTTTGGAGCAGTTTTGGGCTTGGAATGGAAATCACATGCTTGGAGCAAAGGGGATGGATGAAATTGAAGACCTAAAGATGCAAGGATTCCTAATTGAAGAAGGATTCCTAGTTGAAGAAGGATTCCTAGTTGAAGAAGGATTCCTAATTGAAGAAGGATTCCTAGAAGAATGAGGATTCTTACAAGAAGAATGAATGTTAGCCAAGTTTCCTGATTTGACCTTAATCCGAATTTACCTAATTTCCAGCTGCAATGAGGATCTCAAATTAATTTAGGACACTTAAATAAATGTTCTAGAAGTCATAAAACCTTTCCTAAACCCCTTGCCGCATATCTCCTTACCCTTTCTTCCAAAATCTACCACATAATTGCCTTTCACTTTCTCTCTAGGACCTGCTACACCCTACTTACCCTTTTTTCTATTGGGATTCTGATTTGTTACCCTTTTTCTGGAGGAT
Source organism: Heteromeles arbutifolia (assembly GCA_024362995.1). Taxonomy (NCBI): domain Eukaryota; kingdom Viridiplantae; phylum Streptophyta; class Magnoliopsida; order Rosales; family Rosaceae; genus Heteromeles; species Heteromeles arbutifolia. The sequence goes on from JANCRC010000012.1 coordinate 27,049,109, forward strand.
TTGGAGTCCTAAACCTTTCCAATTTAATTCTAAGTCGTGTCTTTTCTTTCCCTTATAAATAAATCCCTGCCGCACCATTCAATGACTCTACACTTTTCTGCCACAGCTTATCACCACCCACCATCCACCCTTCACCATAACCCACCTACATCCATCCACCACCACAATTCACCACTCAAACCTTCACCCAACCCTTGTGCCCCAGCAAAGAGAGGAAGAATGACCCTTAGAGTGCTTGTTATTCAAGTTTGGATTGTTGGATCATTCTTAGGTGTAATCTATCTTTTGTTTTCAATGTTTAAGTTTCTTTATCTTTGTTTTGCGAGTATAAGGAACTAAACCCCTTTTGGCTAGGGGGAATTTCAAAGTCATGAACATATTTGCAATATGAATTGATTAATTCCAGTTGTGATTTCATAAAGTGTGAATGCAATTTACTTAATTGTTTGATTGATAACTTATTCTTGTATGTTGATTGAGGGTCGACACTTAGTTTGCATGCATAAATTTGACGCTAGAATATAAGGGAGTTTCACCTAATCTTTACAAACTTATATTTACAAGTAGCGGAGGTCACTTATAAACGATCGCGTTAAGTGAATTCCTAGCATAAGTATCATGCAGTTCATAGTTACGAGTGCTTTGTCAATGCTTATGATTTTCACGAAGCTTAATGATCTTTGCTTGTATCTCTATTATGCAGTTCATATAGGGGACTTGTGAAAAATGTTTTGGGTTGTTGTATGCGTTGTCCGTCCAATTCAATAACTTAAGGAAAATATGAGGGTTAATTAGTGCATCACGATTAATCTTGGGTGTTGAGGTTCATGGTTTATTGAAAAAGCAACTTGAGATCAATTTGTATGTAAGTGTGTCATGTGTGGAGAAGAACCCTCTAGCTAGCCCATCATCCATCAATTCACCCAATTTCGTTCAAACTTTGTTTAAGTTTACAATCTGTTTGTTTTTATTTTAAATTCGTCCAAAACCCAATCCCATTTACTTTCTTGTGTCAACTTAGTTAGAATCTGTCTAACTAGTGTTTTTAAGTGTTTTGAGTAAGTTAAAACCAATTTTCGTCCAAAGTACTCCCTAGTGTCTGTTTTGAGTTAATTTGCTTGTTTTGTGCTGTTTTGAGTCATTCTAGTTAGTTTTGAGTCTTTTCAGTTTATATTGAGTCTTTAGAGTCTAGTTTAGTGTTTTAAACTTAGTTTTGTGTTTTTGAGTCAGTTTCAAGTGTTTTAGCAATCCCTCATAATCCCCGACCTAGAACGATCCCTACTTACATCTATACTACAATTGTCAACAAGAGGGTTTAATTTGTGTGTTGTTTTACATCGCATCAAATTTTTGGCGCCGTTGCCTGGGATTAGCAACTTTGCTAATCCCCTTTGTTTCCTTTTTCGTGTCTTTTGTTTTAGTTGCTGACTTTGTTTCTGTTTCTGTCTTTTACTTTTGATAATTGATTTAGTTTTAATTCTTTGATTTCAGGTACTAGAGTAGTAAGATATGGATTTTGCAAACATTCAAGCTCAATTGGCAAATCTTGCTTCTCAATTGTCCCAAATTGCCTAAACAACCACAATGCACACTGCTCAAACTCATCAACGTCCTCAATTCACTGCAAACGGAGGTGTTTGGGGTTATCAAGGCCATAAGCAATCAAGGGACAACATGTTTTCTAATGCTTACAATTTGGATTGGAGAGATTATTCAGATTATATATGGGAGGAACCTCAACAATTTCAACAAGGTGGATATTGGCAACAAGATGAGGAGTTCTATTCAAAACCTATGCAGCCACCACAGCCTCCCCCACAACAATTCCAATCGAATTCAAGTATGTCCATGAATTATGATGAAATTCTTGATGTACTAACTTCTTTGACGCAGGGCTCACGACAAGAAGAATATTTGCAGCCATCTGAGGAGTTCTATCCAAGGCAATACGCACCAACATAATCCCAACAACAACCTGCCCAAAACAATTCAGGTGCATCTTTGTATAATGGCACGTTGATTAAGTTACTTACCAATTTGTCTCAGGGACAAGAAAATCAAAACAAAGCAATTCAAATTCAAGATAAAAGCGTGGACCATTTGGAAAAGCAAATTGGACAGATAGCAAAATTCGTGGTACAAATTCCAGAACATAGTGAACTCTTCAGCTCAACTATTGTCAATTCGAATGGAGATTTTGAAATCGCTAAAGCTATCACTTTGGGAAGTGCTATGGAGGTTGGAGATGAACCTAAGACGTCCAAACCAAGCCAAAACATGGATGAACAGATGCTGCTGATCAAAGAGGAGGAAGAAGACACACCCACGGCAAGGGAAGAACACCCATTGCCGCAGGCCCCTAGTGCTTCTAAGCCATCCAATCAAGGTAAGTTGGGTTCAAATTCGGTTCAATCTAATGTTATTCCTCCAAATGTACCATTCCCTCGCAGGTTTTTTATTCCAAAGAATGAAGTGAGTGAAAAAGACATCGTGGAAGCCTTTCCAAAGGTGCAAAGTGAGATTTCAATTCTTGGTGCAACAAATCAAGTTCCAAATTGTGTTGAACTATTCGAAGAGAATTGCACCTCAAGAAGAATGATTCAAGAGAAAGAAATGGCTGGAGAATATGTAGAATGCATCAAAGAGGATGTTCATGATGTTCATGAGACAACAAAGCCTAAAGAAGTTGAATTTTATGACACGGGACAAGTCACAACCATCACATTCAATCTGGCCAAGTGCAAAGTTCCTGAAACTTTCAAAGATGCGGTGTTTGTCATTGAGTTTGTGTTGGAGCAAGCAAGTAAATCATCTTCTCCAATTTCAATTTTGTTTTCTACTAACTTGCTGATTTTAATGATTCAAGCACCCACACTATAATTTAAACCATTGCCGGATCATTTCAAGTATCACCTTCCCTTCAAAGATAAATTCCATGTCGTGGCTTGCAATAAAGCTTAATTGGAGGTATCGTCCGGCTGCACGACGTTAAAGCAAGGGTTTCTTGGGAGGCAACCCATGCATTCAACTAGAAAACAATAGAATTTTCACTCCATATCCAGATTTGCATTCCTAAGCCCTTCTCTTTACTGCATTTATCTTGCCATGATTAGTTCATTGTTTGTTTGTTTGCTTTCTGTGAGTATATGCTTGAAACATTGAGGACAATGTTTAATTTAAGTGTGGGGGGTAACAAAGTGTTTTTGATGCAAATTCGTGGGATTTTATCACCCATTACTTCTAAAGTTGTTTCTCACTGTTTTAAAGTGTTTTTAGACTGTTTTGAAGCATTTTAGTGTGCTTTGAAGTAAAATTACGAAAATTTGAAAAAAAAAATCAGTTTTTGAAGTGTTTTTAGAGTCGTTTTTGTGTATTTGTGTCTTAGGTACCTTCCAACACAATGATGAGGATTTGGTTTTTAATTACATGACTGTTAAAGAAAGTTAAGAACATGAATGGAAGTTTGATATGCTCTTGGTTTATGCTTAGTTTTAGTTGTTGTTTACGAATTCACATGTGATCACAAAAGGATAAAATCAGTTTTTGGAACATGCTTGAAGGAAGGGAACTCAAACTAATGCTACATCCCTGTGAGACTTGAGCCGTTACCTTCTTTGGAGAGTTATTAATCTGTGATTTCTTGTTTTCTAAAGTCGTTGCATGATCTCATTAATTCTTTTCTTGGTTGCTACTTGGAATGCAGTTCCATCATTATAGAACCAAATGCTAGAACTTGTATCCGTTTCATTCAAAGCATGACATTGAATTGCATAACACATATCAAGATGAAGTTGTTTAATTGCCACCAAAGCCAAATAGTTGTACCTTATTTCATTTGTTTTGTAGGTTTAAACCCGTTTGAGCCTTGTTTAGCCTATGTTCTTTGTTAACCACATTAACCTCACCTAGCCTAGTGTAGGAATGTCCATACCTTTGTTCTTAAAGGATAGTGAAGCATAACTTAAAATGAATTCCTTTTGATCTGCAATATGCAGAAAAACAAGTATGGGGGAAGGGATTTTCATGTGAAAAGAAGAAAAGAAAAAGAAAGAAAAAGAGTTGAAAAGAAGTGAAAATGAGTTTAAGAGTGTTGATTGTTGAAGAAAGGGTCCAAAACATTGAATCTGGCCCTAAAATGTGTAAATCTCCCCCTTTTGGTCAAAAGTTGAGTTTTTGCATTCAAAAGTGAATTCTAAGTGTCAATTTCATTACTTTGCTTACTATCGCTTTAAGAACTCTTGTTTATCCTTTATCTTTCTTTGTTAGTCAATACATTTAACCCTGTTACAACCCTTTCACTTCAATCTTGAGTGTTGTGTGATTCAATATGTGGAGTTTGGAATTGGTTTGAGCATATGGAATCCCTAGTTCTCGCATCTAAGTAGTAGCATTCCGTTCATGAGATCATATTCATTCATAACTCCAGAAAAGTACCTTCTTTGTTATAACATATGTGAGTGTTCGTTTTCATGTTTTCATCAATCTTCTCACATAAACTTAGTGTAGGGAGTGTAGTTAGAAAATCTAAGTGAAAATTGAATGCATACCTAGTAAGGAATTGAGGGAATTCCCTAAGGCATGTTACTACATTCAAAATGTTGTTTTAATTAATTAAATGCGAACTAGTGAATGGTGACTGTGATTAAGTATGTGCTTAAGGGTAAGGATGACCAAAATCTGTGTCAGTGATGATTTTTAATATGTCATGTGCATTGGAAATCTCTAAGGCAAATGTTGGAAGGTTTAGATTGTGTTTTGTTTCTGTTGTTTGTTTTGTTTTGCTCGAGGACTAGCAAAAGCTAAGTGTGGGGGTATTTGATAGGAGCATATTTATGCGACTTGGTTAACTTATTTCCTTGCATTTAGGTTGTTAGTTCTTAGTTATTTTAGTATTTTAAGCTATTTTCGTGTGTTTGTAGGTCCAAAGGGCTAAATTGGCAAGAAAGTGCATTTTGGTGCCTTTTGGAGCAGTTTTGGGCTTAGAATGGACAGCACATGCTTAGAGCAAAGGGGATGCATGAAATTGAAGACCTAAAGATGCAAGGATTCCTAATTGAAGAAGGATTCCAAGTTGAAGAAGGATTCCTACCTAGTTGAAGAAGGATTCCTAAATGAAGAAGGATTCCTACAAGAATGAGGATTCCTACAAGAAGGAATGTTAGCCAAGTTTCCTGATTTGGTCTTAATCCGAATTTACCTAATTTCCAGCTGCAATGAGGATCTCAAATTAATTTAGGACACTTGAATAAATGTTCTAGAAGTCCTAAAACCTTTCCTAAACCCCTTGCCGCATATCTCCTTACCCTTTCTTCCAAAATCTACCACATAATTGCGTTTCCCTTTCTCTCTAGGACCTGCTGCACACTACTTACCCTTTTTCCTATTGGGATTCTGATTTGTTACCCTTTCTCTAGAGGATTTGGAGTCCTAAACCTTTCCAATTTAATTCTAAGTCGTGTCATTTCTTTCCCTTATAAATAAATCCCTGCCGCACCATTCAATGACTCTACACTTTTCTGCCACAGCCTATCACCACCCACCATCCACCCTTCACCATAACCCACCTACATCCATCCACCACCACAATTCACCACTCAAACCTTCACCCAACCCTTGTGCCACAGTAAAGAAAGGAATGAGGACCCTTGGAGTGCTTGTTATTCAAGTTTGGATTGTTGGATCATTCTTAGGTGTAATCTATCTTTCGTTTTCAATGTTTAAGTTTATTTATCTTTGTTTTGCGAGTATGGGGAACTAAACCCCTTTTGGCTAGGGGGAATTTCAAAGTCATGAACATATTTGCAATATGAATTGATTAATTCCAGTTGTAATTTCATAAAGTGTGAATGAAATTTACTTAACTGTTTCATTGATAACTTATTCTTGTATGTTGATTGAGGGTCGACACTTAGTTTGCATGCATGAATTTGATGCTAGAATATAAGGGAGTTTCACCTAATCTTTACAAACTTATATTTACAAGTAGTGGAGGTCACTTATAAACGATCGCGTTAAGTGAATTGCTAGCATAAGTATCATGCAGTTCATAGTTACGAGTGCTTTGTCAATGCTTATGATTTTCACGAAGCTTAATGATCTTTGCTTGTATCTCTATTATGCAGTTCATGTAGGGGACTTGTGAAGAATGTTTTGGGTTGTTGTATGCGTTGTCCGTCCAATTCAATAACTTAAGGAAAATATGAGGGTTAATTAGTGCATCACGATTAATCTGGGGTGTTGAGGTTCATGGTTTATTCAAAAAGCAACTTGAGATCAATTTGTATGTAAGTGTGTCATATGTGGAGAAGAACCCTTTAGCTAGCCCATTATCCGTCAATTCACCCAATTTCATTCAAACTTTGTTTAAGTTTACAATCTGTTTGTTTTTACTTTAAATTCGTCCAAAACCCAATCCCCTTTCCTTTCTTATGTCAACTTAGTTAGAATCTGTCTAACTAGTGTTTTTAAGTGTTTTGAGTCAACTTAAAACCAATTTTCGTCCAAAGTACTCCCTAGTGTCTGTTTTGAGTCTATTTACTTGTTTTGTGCTGTTTTGAGTCATTCTAGTTAGTTTTGAGTCTTTAGAGTTTATATTGAGTCTTTAGAGTCTAGTTTAGTGTTTTAAACTTAGTTTTGTGTTTTTGAGTCAGTTTCAAGTGTTTTTGCAATCCCTCATAATCCCCGGCCTAGAACGATCCCTACTTACATCTATACTGCAATTGTCAACAAGAGGGTTTAATTTTTGTGCTGTTTTACATCGCATCAGTAACACAGGGAGAGAAATAGTGATAACGTAGTGAGAGAGAGAACCACCCAGAAAGAAGCCCACAAAGTTCTATTTAGCCCAAAAGCACACTCCAAGCCTCAAGAATCACCATTCATGCAACCTTAGTGATTCCCACAGCCTTCCATCAAACATGTCAGCCATTAGAAACCTTACTATCACCCTAGGAAAACCCAAATCGTGCAGCTAAGAATGCCATGCAACCATGCAAACCGTTTCTCTCTCATGTAAACTGATAATCTTCTAGCTTCCACACCACGCTTCGCTTGAGCAAGTTATTATCTTAATCATTCATGTTATCTTTGAGTCGTTGGTGTTATTGAGGTATTTCCTAAGACAAGCTAACTCTTTCGAGATATCCCGGGACTTGTTACAAATCCGTACCAAGGGAGACAAGAGGCCGTTCCCAAAGCCCAAGTCCACCTTGACCTCAAAATCCCACAACATAAATTGGCGACTTCACTAGGATAGGTCGTAATCTTCATTCAATGGCTCCAAGATCCAGTAGAAACACTACTAGGAGTGGCAATGCCTCAGACGTAGGTGAAGGTGCTTCCCAACTCGATGAGTCTCAACACGAAGGCCAGCATCAGGAAAGCTAGGAAAACCTAAACGAATATGACATGCTAGACATCATTGCAGCCATTCATGCCTTAGGTGAAGCCCAAAAGGAAATTGTTGCGTCGGTGAAAGAGTTGAAAAACTCAATCTCAAAGCCAAATAAGAAAGCCAGTGACAAGGACTACACACCCAGGGAAAACGCTTCCCAGAATAAGTCAGCTGCTACTGCTGGCAAAGGTCATGAGAAAACACCATCATTTGTCCCTTGGAAAAACGTCATAGCCATGCTAAAAAAAGAGCTGCAGAAAAGTTCGGAGGATTGGAAATATGTTCCTGAGACACCATATCCAACCAGCGTTCTCCATATGCCATATCCTAAGGGATACGAGACTCCCAACCTTGTTCTCTTTAATGGGAGGAAGGGTAGCCCTAAGGAACATATAAGCCGTTTCATTAACGCTTTCGGTCCTCATGCAGAGGATTGCAACCTCTGTCTCAGGGAGTTCTCAAAAATCCTAACTGATCGTGTTTATACTTGGTACACCACTTTTGCACCAGGTTCCATCCAAACTTGGGAAGAGCTGGGAGGCAAGTTCTGTAAAAAAAACTTTCAACATGAGTAAAAAGTCACAACAACTCAACTCAACAATACGCGTTAGCAGCACGGCGAAGATCCTATAACTTTTATCAAACGTTTCTGAGACCTCGCCCTTGACTGCTATGACGAGAAGGACGAGGAAGCTCTTGTAGAGATCTGCATCAGCAACATTGTAACTGACTACAGGATGTCCTTGGAGAACATCGGTATCAACCAGTTCTCGAGGTTCCTGGCAGCAATGAGGAATACCAGCTTGTCAGTCAAGCCTTCCACGAGGAGACCCCGAAAAACTGACAAAAAGGAAGCTCATCATGACCTAGCCGTGGATGACAGATCCGACTAAGCGACAAGGAATTCCAAGCTATCCTCGATACCATGCTCGCAGATGAGGCCATCAAGCTGCCCCAACCATACAAAACCCTTTCCAAGGAAGATAAAAATGAGCCCTGGTATTGTCTCTACCATCAATATGTGGGACATCATTCTATTGTATGCAAAACTTTGTGAAAAATCCATGAAGGGACGCTAGAGCTACCATCCAAGATGCAAGCCATAGACACTGACTCTCTACCGAAACACGAGGGAAAGAGGTAGCAGCTGCCATCACATGCTTCGAAGATGACGATACCTACCACACATGGATCAACGACCCCATGCCACCAGAAGTTATCTGGGAATTTTCCGATAACAAGAAGAAGGGTTATTAGTGCAAATACTCCAAGCCGCGGAGCTATGATACTCTATGGCCTCAAGCTGAGGGATTGGGAGATAAAGATGCAAATATCATAGATTTTGCCCCAAGGTGACGAAGCCTTCACCATCGATATGCCAGAAGAATACAATGAAGGAACATCGAAAGAGCAACTGTATAACCAGGAAATGACGGTTATGACTTTGTACAGCCTTCCCCACATAGAAGCCGATGCAATTAAGCATTGCTTTTTCTTAAGGACAAGAGCCTATTGCAGCGCAGGTCTTCCAGGAAACCCGAAGTTCAAATCCCTCCTCGACTAACTTGAATATGGCCCGTAAGCAAGGACTGCTGCTGCTGTAGCTCTCATGCATGTTTCTGATGACTATGGCCCTCAATGCTATGCTACCCAACCGCGGAAGGCTTTCCTTGAGAATAACGTCATCATCTTCACTGATGAAGACATGGAAGTGGTTTTCCCTGACCACCGAATGCCACTGTACCTCGAAGGACAAATCAATGACGTTTTCATTAAGTGAGCTTTGTTTGACACTAGTTCCTCCGTCAACATTCTGCTATTGACAGTGCTCACTACAGCAAGTGTCCCAACTTCAAAGGTGGTAAGGTCTCAAATCTATTAATGGGTTTGGGAATAACAATAAGGAAACTATTAGATACATCGAGATTGACTTGAAGATCGGCCCTATCAGGTCCTTTACTAAGTTTTATGTGATGGACATTAATATGGCTTACCACGCTCTGCTCAGAATGCCATGGATAAACAAGCATAGACTCATGGCCTTCCACTTACCACCAGTGCATCAAGGGAAAGATTGGTCTGAGGCCTATTCGCATCCCAGGAAACCAGATGCCAATCAACTAGACAAAGCTCAATATTTCGATGCCGAGTTGTATAATGATTTCTCAAGTGTCGGAGGTGGAATATCACAAACCTCAAAGATACCTTTACCCTCTTAGGAAGAAGTTCGAGATCTTAATGACCAAGAATTCCTAGCCTCTGTGGAAAAAGGAAAACGCATACAGCTAGAAGCCAATATCTTTGTATACACCCTACAGCAATGCTTCAGGGTCATGCTTCCCTACGCCTGCGTTGTCTACCGCTTATGACAGAATGGGGGGCCTGACCACATTGGGTGGGAAAGCCCCAAGTATAAAGGTATTGTACGCCAAGCAAGTGAAGTTCCCAAGGAAACTGAAGACATGCATGCACCTGTTACCGAGGACAGATGGATCCACTACAATGGTGGAAAAGCTTAAAGAGGTAAACCTAATTGATGATTCCTCTATGCAAAAGTTGATTTCTATTAGTGTTTACTTATCTGTCGAAGAAAAGAAAGAACTAGTCAACCTGCTAAAGGAGTTCAAGGACGTCTTTGCCTGAAGCAATGAAGAGATGTCAGGCCTTGATCTAAATTTAGTGTGCCACACGCTAAATACATAGCCTAGAATTAAGTCTGACGTGCAATAAAGGAGGAATTTCCACCCGAAAATGAAAGCTAAAATCAAAGTCGAGGTAGAAAAACTCATGGCGGTCAGATTTATCAAGCCTATCAAGCACTCTCTTTAGCTAGCCAACATTGTCCCGATAATGAAAAAGAACACTGCCTAAATCTGGATATACATCAACTACCGAGATCTCAATGCAGCATGCCCAAATGAAGAGTTTCCATTACCTAACATGAACATCATGATCTATTCAACTTCAGGGCAAAGCCTGATGTCGTCATGGATGGCTTCAATGGGTACAATCAAATCAAGATGTCTACCAACGATGTTGAGAAGACAGCTTTCCGCACCCCATTTGGAAACTTTCACTATGCAGTCATGCCATTCGGACTCAAAATCGCCAGTGCCACCTATTAACAAGCAATGACAACAATCTTTCACGACATAATGGGGAATGAAGTGGAAAACTATGTGGACGACCTTATTGTGAAATCTAAGACCAGGGAAAAGCATTGGGAAGTGTTAGGGAAAGTGTTGAGTAGATGCAGAGCATATAGGTCGAAGATGAACCCCAAGAAATGTGCCTTTGGTGTTTCCTCGGGAAAATTCCAGGGTTTCCTTGTGCATCAGCGCGACATCGATGTAGATTCAGATAAGGTACACATAATCGGAACTCTCATGCCCCCAACGAACACAAATGATCTAAAAAGCTTTATGGGGAAGCTGTCATACATTCGACGTTTCATCCCAGGATTAGCAGTAGCAACAGGAGCCTTCGCCCTGCTGCTCAAGAAATGGAAGGAATTCGTATGGACCAAGGAATGCGATGAAGTCTATCAACAGGTGCAGCAGCTAGTCATCAACTTTCCTACCATGAAGGCACCAGTCCTAGGCATTCCGCTCAAGCTCTACCTTACCCAGGACAATCCCGCCGAGGAAGAAGCACCAATCTACTATGTCAACAGACAGCTAAGAGGCGTCAAAACCCGCTATGAGAAGACGAAACGCCTTTGCCTAGCCCTCGACTATGCATCACTGCAATTACGCCACTATTTCCTAGCCCACAAGCTGCACCTTATGGTAAAGTCTAACCCGGTAAGATACTTGCTCACTAGACCTATACTATCTGGCCGTTTGGCTCGTTGGTTGCTCCAACTTTTCATATTCAATATTATACAAGTTGCGCCCATTTCCCTAGCTATGGAAAGGTCCATGATGAAAGCTTCATACTTGGCTACGTTGTTTGTGCATGGAAAGATTAGCTTGAAGGATATGGTAGTAGCTTGGCCGTCTGGATTGACAAGTACAACGCCAGCTCTTCCTCTTGTGGCTGTGGAAGAACCATTGAAATGCAACCTATGGCTCTCTTCGCAGTGAAGGAAATAACCTTGGCACCATACCGTACTATGGCCGAGAAACTCATGGCAAGTTTCAAGCATGTGGTGTTGGAACATATTCCCGGCAGAACAAACACATATGCGGATGCCTTCGCCACACTTGGCTCCAAGCTTATTTTTGTCGAAAAACAACATTGCTGTGATCAGAAATGATGCCCCAGCCATTGATGCAATATTCCCAGAGAAAATGTCAGAGGATGACGGTTAGAGGGAAACTGTCAAAATGGAACTTTCCAAGCCAATCAGAGAACTCAGTATCAAATACCTTAAGAATTACATCAATGTTGCTAGGATACTTTACAAGCGCATGTCCGAATGAGTGCTAACCCGATGCCTTAAGACAAAAGAAGCACAAAAGCGATTGCACGAAATCTATGAAGCCATATGCAGAGTCGACCATGTAGTAAGTCTCTATCGTCTACTACAAAGAAAAGGGTATTACTGGTCAGAGATGAAGCAACAAGCCACATGCATCTAAGCCGAATGTCCAAAGTGTAACAAAACGTTTTTCCCATGAGAGGCATTTACAGTTTCCATCACTGATGATTGGAGGTCCCCATATCTAACCTTCTTCATTAATGGGACACAGCCAAGCAATGTCAAGGATAAGCACGAACTAAAAGGGACAACCAAGAGGTATTTCATGGATGGGGCAACTCTATATTGGAAAGGATTCAATGGGGAACCATTAAGATGCCTTCGACCATCTGAGTCCTCGAAAGTCATGTAGGAGGTACATGCTGGAGAGTGCGATGAACACCAAGGAATAAAGAAGCTACACAAGCAGCCACTGAGCCTAGGATACTATTGGCCAACCATGAGAGAAGACATGCATAACATGGTCAAGCGATGCCATGCATGCCAAGTTCATGGAAACTTATTCCACAAACCTTCAACGATACTACAAAACATGCTCACCATGTGGTCTTTCCACACTTGGGGGCTCGATTTGATAGGAACCATTAACCCAGCTTCCGAAGGTCACATATAGATCCTAGTAGCCACTAAGTACTTCACAAAGTGGGTGGAAGCAATCTTTCTCAGGAAAGCGACAAGAGCAACAATATCCAATTTCATCAGGGAATGCATCGTTTGCCGGTTTGGGATACCTTACAAAATAGTGAGCGACAATTGGCACACCTTTTGTGAACAAACAAGTAAGTGCCACACTTAATGCTACGGGATCAAACACCGTCGCTCCACACCATACTATTCCTAGGGAAACGGTCAAGCCGAAGCCACAAACAAAACACTACTAAGAATACTAAACAAAATGGTACACAACTACTCTGGGGCCTGGAGCACACATCTCCCAAACGTCCTATAGGCCTATCACATATCTACAATGAACATTACAGGTTTTTCCCCTAACTCCTTGGTATATGGGTTCGAAGCTATTTCCCCCGTGAAAATGATGCTGCCCATAACAAGAGTTTCAACATTCAACAATGTGGAATGAGATGTTGCAGCATGCGTAAGCTGAAGGTAGAAATACCTTGAGTTACTCGAGGAAAAAAGGGCAGAAACAGCTTGGAAAGTAACCCTATACTAATAACAAGTTACCAAAGCCTACAACCGCATAGTTAAGCCACGCAACTTCAAGGAAGTAGATATCATCCTCAGGACTATCGAGGACATAAGGAGGTAAATCTCTAGACCTTCGAAGTTCGCCTCGCACTGGGAATGACCTTTTGTGGTTAAGGAAGCCTACCGAAGCGGTTACTACTACTTGACTTCGGTCAATGAAGGTATGCTAACGGAACATGTCAATGCAAAGTGGCTAAAGTCGTATTACTACCAAAACACTTATGCTTATTTTAGAGGAACAAGCTCCTTCTATGCAATGATCATTTTGCTTACTCTATGAGGCCTTGTAAAGCCATGCAAAGATTGGTGTGCCCCATATTTTAATAAAATGAATGAGCATTTTGTCACAATCTTTGGTACATTCATTTCTTTACATTGGCAAGAGTAACCAAAAGGATTTCTTCTAAACAAGCTATAGCGGTAATCATGCCATGGCTATAAGGAAAGCCCACGCCAAGTAAGCTGCTCTAAGGGGCAAATCATGCTAAAGCTATACTTATGCAACATGCCAAGCCTATTAATGCCATGCAAGCTGCTCAATGGTTCAATGGTTCAATGCTCATGCAACATGCCAAGCCATCAATGACATGCAAGCTGCTCAATGGTTCAATGCTCATGCAATATGCCAAGCCAACACGCCATGTAAAACCATTAAGTCAAGCAAATAAAGCTTTTTTAGAGCTATACTTATGCAACATGCCAAGCCTATCAATGTCATACAAGCTGCTCAATGGTTCAATGCTCATGCAACATGCCAAGCTAACACACCATGCAAAACCATTGAGTCAAGCAAATAAAGCTTTTTCAAAAGTTATAGTCATGCAACATACCAAAGCCTTTCAATGCAAAATCAAGCAAAGCAAGGAAAAGCTTTTAAAACTAGCAAGCCAATCAATGCTAAGCAAGTCAAGCTTTCCTGACATGCTCTGATTCCTCACGGAAGCTATGACATCTTTTCCATCTTTCCTCAGGGAAACTCACTGGCAAAGTGCAAAGCACCAGGACCAGCTTTTTGCCCCAGGAAAGCAAACAAAAGCTCAAGCTTGTGTCTCAAAGCCTAAACAAAATTTCATCTAGCAAATTCTCATGCACTCGAATTAGGAAAAAGGCCAATGTCATTGCAAGACTAAATGCATCACAAGCGTTATGCTAAAATCAACATCAGCATCCAAAGCCAAAGGAAGAAGTCAAAGGAAAATAAGCAAAATACAAAGCAATGCAGCCTCATAGCTACTGTTCGAAAAGTAATAAGCTAGTTGTCTAAAAGGAAATTACAACTAAAAGTAAAGGTGGAGTGAGGAAAGCAACTTTCTTCATGGCCTGCTACTTCAACATCTCAAGGTCCATGCTCTGCCAAGAAAAAGAAACCGATGGTTAGAAAAATGCAAACAGTCATACAAATTACGCAGTTGAGGGAAGGTCAAGAGTTAAGCTCAAAACACCACATTTCAAATGAACTGCTAAAGGTATGCAACTGATATGTTGTAAGTTGAAGACAAGCTGTTATTTCCTTGGAACTCCCATAGACTAACTTCTTCAACTTGAGCTTCTTAGCCTCTAGTTCCTTACGTTGCAGTTTGAGAGCACGCTCCAGTTTGCTGACTTTAACAAATTGATCCAAGACACTTTCTCATTCTCAAGCTGAAGTCCAAACATAGTATCGCGCAACTCTCCCAGCCTCTCGACTAGAAAACCCACTGGCATACCAAAAATAGCTACATCGCTGATCATATCTCGCCAACATAGCAGCCTGTGCTCGATGAGTTCTAATAAGGAAGTATGTAACATATTGTAAAGCAGGATCCCAAGATTTTCAAGGATTATCCCACGCATAAAGGGAGATAAACCTATCAAGCTCACATCTGCATCATCGGCACGCTTAAAGAACCTGCCCAATACCTCAGCTAGTCCAGAACGAACCTTTACTCCCCTGAAGTCAACCCAGGAAGAGAAAGCTTCGCCTGAATGGATCAATTCCTCAATCGAACTTAATACCCTGGCTTCATTGACGATACTATACTTGAGCTTCCTGAGAGCCTCATGCCACGATGCCCACTTTTCAACTGATGTCTACTCTTCAAGAAAAGCTATAGGCTTGGGAAGAACATCACTGGGGGCTTGAACACCTCATGTAGCCTCTGCAGCACCATCATTCGCCTACAAGGAAAGTATGAAAGTATGCATAAGTGAGGGGACAAATCGACAAGCGGAGACACAAAGCAACACAGCCAATAGAAGCTATCCAATACGAAATTCCAACAGACCAACATGCTTATACATGCATATGCAAAAACACGAAGAAAACATGCTAGTCAAAGTTTAGCTACTTCCTACATGCATATGCAAGCTTAAGCAAAATTCAAATACTTAAGGACAAGGTTAACAATAACAAATTCACGTAAGGGCAAGCATCAATGAAGAACAGGGAAACATACCTATGTATCTTCCATTTCCACCTAAACATCATCATTCAAAAATCTGTCGACTTCATCAAGATCGACATCCTCTGCTGCTTTACTGTCATCTTTGCCGCTTAGTTCTCTGCCACTATCTTCACCATTCATTTCTTTCCCTAGGGAAGCCTGAGGATGTCTTCCACTCCTAAGGTCAGACTCGGTACTTGTATTGCTGTTTTCCTCAATGGCCAAGCCTTCGCCAGCTGCCTCATCGCCGTCAGTTTCCCCAGCACGTCGTTCTTCCTCACTTGCGATAGCATATCGAGGTACTGAGGAGGCTTGGAAGTGCCGGAGGAAGCGAATGCTCAAGCACTCCTGGTTCTACGAGCAGGATCAGCAGGAGTTGCTTCCTCGGCAAGAGTCTTGACTGTAACAAAAGTCATGGTCAACATATAACCGCAAAGCAATAGAAGCAAGACACAAAGGAATAGCCATTACCAATCTTTGGCTTCGCTAAAGAACCTTCACTCTTTGATTTCTTCGAAGTGGAGGAAACGTTAGGCTTGTTGCTAGGTAGACCGTCCTTCACCACTCGAGGCCTGAAGTAGTTACTACATCATCTGAGGCACAACATATAAAGCACTAAGGAATAACATAGCGGAAGGGATCCACATTACCCGCAATCAGAAGATACATAATATTGGCGACATCTTCCAAACTGGGGGTAAACTTTCCCTAGGCACAAAATGAAAGTATGGGTCTCTGTACTCCACCTCATAGCCATATGGCTAAGAAGTTCGAGCTTCAGGCGAACAACCTGCTTCTTGGTCATAAAGATAGCATCCAAAACCTTGGCCCTTGCGCACTGGTTTGCAAAGCCAAGCTCAATATCCACCTAATCTACCCATCCAGTGGCCTCACCTCAAGAGAACTCAAAGTGGATTAGCATGGCGGGAAACAGCTTACTCTCAATGCAGCACCAGGAAATACGCTTGGGATCGATAGGAGGGACTGAGTCTAAGGAGGGCTTCTCCTCCTTGAAAGCCTTGTTCTGAGAACCAAGATGAGGCACGACCTACCTCATTGAAGACGGTCCTCAGTATTGAAGGACTCGTCCACTCTAGTTATGCACTTTGGTGATTTCGTAGCCATAACGCACTTATGGAAAGCAAACGTCAAACCATAGATACTATAAGCTAGTGCAACATGCAAGAATAAATATAAGCATGCAAAGCGAGGCACGACAAAGAATCTACCCTGGGAAGCAAGTAGGCATGCCCCGGGAAAGTAAAAGGGTACGATCATAAAATTCAAAATTTTCATGCAAAAGTCTAAGACTTTAACATTGGATTACCTTCCCTACATGCTATCACACAAAACACATGCATTTTTTCCTACATATGTCATGCTATCAAAGCCCTATAAGATCTAGCCAGGGAAAGTATGTTATACTTATATCCAAGCAAAAATAGGCTATATTCAGTCAAGCTATTCATGTCAAGTAGATCGATGCAATTAATCGATCGATCCCGCTCAAGCATGTATCAACATGTAAGCAAGCTATGTTCGATGACAATTGCATAATATACATGAAAAGCAGGAAAGAAATCATAAAAAGTAAATGCACAAGATTTTGAAGCAGCAAGACTGCCCAATGAGTTAAGTTCAATTTCCTGAAGGAAAAAGCCATACCCCTTGTGCGCCCATGCTGAAATCCCAAAATATGTGGGACACATAATCACATAGAAGATATGCATGCCTAATTTCATCATCAAGGCAAACAGAAAAGGCAAAAAAAAAAAAAAAAAAAAATGAGTTAAGGGAAGAATTTCCTTACTGAAGAAAACTTTGTCACAGAGCACAAAGAAGCACGAACAAGATGGCACAACCCAGCGCAGAAAGCAGAGAGGATTTTGAAAGAAAAACAATTATGGGAAATTTGAAGTATGAAGAACAATTAAAGAAGAAGAAGGAAAAGTATAGACAAATTAAATACTTGTCTTAGGGACAAGAGCAATTTGTAATGGTTACCAAGTAGAGGCAGGGGAATACCCAGAGTTTCTCCATATGATTGGACGTGCACGGGAAGTAAGGGAACATAACGGCAGGGAGTTATCAGCTGCCACGCGGGAAGATGAAGAGTTTTATCAGGAAGCTCACGTTCAAAAAAGAAACCACTGGGCTTGGGGTTGATTATTCAGCCCACTCAAGGTGTCTCATAGCCCAAATAATCAATGGGGCTAATATTGGGGCCCAAAAATGTCACACACCAATCTAACCAAGTCTCAAGGCCGAATTGTCATACAAAGCCTACATTCAAGCCCAAACACATGCTAAGGCACAAGATCAACGAGGAATATATTTATCAATATGCCATGCCACGGTGGTTAAGCCAGACATTCAAGCCATGCTCATGCCTATTCATCACTCCATGCTTCCTTAGTCACTATCTATGATAAGCCCAAGTCACGTATTTGGGGCTTGTCAAGTGGATTGTGGTGTGGATAGTTATGAAAGCTTATCGGGCCTACATGGAATCGGGGTCATGGAAGACTTTGGGCTGCTTGGGGGCCCAAAGATCTAAGCCTATACCCTTTGTATCTCACACAAGTGTCATTGAGAGAATTAGCCTAGTTTACCCCTTTCCCTAGCAAGCCAACTCCCTTAGTTAGGACTAAACTAGATTCTTTCATTAAATGCATGTTAAGCCCAGCAAGTCAAGCATTTAATACTGACCTTCCATTCCTAGCCTGGACAGACAACCAACGCGTGAAAACCATGAGGTGCGCTACCAAAAGTAGCGCCTGCAAAAAGCCGCCCTGGGAAAGTCGTGTCTCGGGAAGAAGCAAATTGCAGGTCTCAACAGTGCAGTTATCTTACACCAAAATGGGAATAATATGAGGGCTAAGGAGAAAGTAAGGGAAGATCAATCCATAAAGGGAGATTCCTTTGAAGCCTAGAGAAAAATCCTTTATCTGCAAAAGGAGGAAGATAAGCCATTAGAGGGGGGACTAGAGGAACACGCAGAGTAACATAAGGAGAGAAATAGTGATAACATAGTGAGAGAGAACCACCCAAGACGAAGTCCAGAGAGTTCCATTTAACCTAGAAGCACACTCCAAGCCTCAAGAATCACCATTCATGCAACCTTAGTGAGTCTCATAGCCTTCCATCAAACATCTCAACCATTAGCAGCCTTACTATCACCCCAGGAAAGCCCAAATCATGCAGCTAAGAATGCCATGCAACCATGCAACCATGCAAACCCTTTCTCTCTCATGTAAATTGATAATCTTCTAGCTTCCACACCATGCTTCACTTGAGCAAGTCATAATCTTGATTATTCATGCTATCTTTGAGCCGTTGATGTTATCAAGGTATTTCCTAAAGCAAGCTAACTCTTTCAAGATATCCTGAGACTTGCTACGAATCCATACCAATAGAGACATAAAGACGTTCTCAAAACCCAAGTCCACCTCGAACTAAACAAATATATATACTATACCAAAGAAAAGACACACTCACAAATCATGTCGTCGGGTTAAACCAGCCTCGTGGAAGATCCTTGTGTCGCATTTCACCTAACGAAGCCATTTATGTAAATATATAACGTACTAACGTATATACATGTTTTCGTAAAACGGACAGCGGATTCGGATTTGGCACGTCGAGAAACCTAAGGAATGCCCTCAGGTTCCTCCACGCGTCGCCACACGAACTGTACGCGCCTAACACCATCACGCGTCCACGCACCCGCGAGTACACCTGTACTCGCCTTCCTCACGAAGCACAGGTTCAGCTTGATTTTTGGGTCAACTTCCATAGATAATATCTAGCTCAATTCACCACCAAATTTGATGATTCAAACCCCAATTTGAAGCTAGAAATGTTGGGAACAAAACCATACAAGTCGAGGCCCAACGGAGGCCGGAGATGGCACAAAAAACATCTAAAAGTGGCTCGACAGCCATGGTTCCTTCCTTCCAAAAATCTGGGGAAATCTTCCCTGACTTGTTTTCTGCACTAAATTACCCCCAATCACGATTTTAAGGTTAAAAACATTATTAAGAGTTCAAAGTAAGAATGTTTTCAGGTTAGGGGTGATCCCAAGGCTTACCATGGTGGAGTTATCATGAGATCGTCAGAAAATAGGCGTTGGTGCTAGTTCCTGGATTCGAGGAATAAGGGAGAGGAAATCATGGCAGTAGGTGGAGGTTCGTGACTAGTCTAGGTTTGTGGTGGTGGTGCTCGTCGTTCCAACAAGGGTGGTGTGGTTTCTAAACCTACATAGAGAGAGAGAGAGAGAGAGAGAGACGAGGAGAAGCTAAGAGAAAGAGGTAGTGTAAGGGTAAAGAGATGACAGCTTTTAGTGAGAGAGAAAAACGAAAGTTGAAAAAAATAGGGGTCCGGGAGATTAGGGGACACGGGGAAGATGGAGAGAATGGGTTGTGGGCCCCACTAGCTCACAAAACAAGGTCACAAAAGACAGAACAAAATATATTCCCACGACATGAAATTACCAAAATGCCCTTCATGTTCGTAGTTCTGTAATATCTCCATCGTAGCTCCAAATTTGAATCCACGTACGCCCACGCGTTTGTACCATCGAGTACTTCGAGAATATGATAAAATAATATCTACCCACCTTAAAAATAATTTGTCCCCGCAATTTGAAATAAGTTGCTATACACAAAATACTCAAGATAGTAAGAAAATATTTAAAAGAAGAAATCAAGCTAGAGCGGTTGATTAAAAGAGAATGTCATTTCGTCGCGATCGGATTGCAATGATTGCTCTTTCATGCCTCCAAACTCAAACTTTCCTTGTCCTTCAGTACATTACTATAATATAATACCTTTATAAAAACATAAAGTCAAAAATAGATATATAATAACATAACGTCAAAATACATACATACAATAATGTAGAATTTAAAATAGTTGTACTGAAATCAAAACTGAACATAAGAGAATTTCACCTACTCACTCGTACTATCACGTACTCCGAGAATAAGTTTGTAGTATCTTTGGGTTAAGCCCAAACAATAGCTAAATAACCAAATGAATAAATAAAAATGCTAACATAGATGGGCCTACTTATCCACTTGCTTAACAAACCCAACGAATAAGTTATCGATATTACAGTCTGTAGCCCGCAATTCCGACAACTCACTATTGTCACAATAAGCAAGCAAATAATTCCTGAGGGTGCAATATTACCATCATGCCCCCATTGGGAAATACAGCTAAATCATCTGATTAACACCTCAATCACGCTTCCATACTACCCTCTCGGGCAACGTCGTCAACATTACACAATTTCTTATATCGTAATCTCAATCATTCAAATACTTATTCGTAATACTCATCTATCAATCATGTATTATGCATTAAATCTTTACACATCGTCTCAAACGGTACCACAGCCAAACCAAAATAATAACTATCGTTGTATGCAACTTAAACAGAGATAGGGGTCTATCATAACCAGGCTAAAACTACAAAACAGATAAAAGTAATATGTTCTCCAAGGTTTGGATAGTTCATTCAGACTCGCTGTTAGTCTGAAGGTAAAATGTGGTATTAAATAACCACTTGGTACTCATGGCTTTCAAGGAGACTTCCCAAGACTTGGAAGTAAAACGCGCATCACAATGAGATACAGTGGTGACATGCACACCATGTAGCCGAACAATGTAGTTCATATGCCTCAGCAAGCAAATCATTATGAATTTCTATCGAATTTAGCGAAAAACTACGCTGAGGAGGCTAAAAGAACACCAAGAATTTGAGGGTCAAAACAAGTCCATCAAATCAAGAATACAAGGTACCTAGATTGAATGCATAGCATCTTGCTACAACGATAGCTTTCGGGAGATTCAATCACCAACAGTAAATATTTGTTCAATAGAGTATTTGTTGGGTGATTGAGGAATTAATGGTCACAACTAAAATTTCAATGTCAGCAATTCTTCTAGGCAATCTTTTTGCTTAAAAGAAAAAAAATACGAAGGATAATAGGGTAGACACGTACCCAAGGTCGACTGGAATGCCTTCCGACACAAATAGGTGAATATGGAATCACAGTTAGAGTAGATGCTGATCAAAACGCCAAAAAATTTGAAAAATTCAAGAATGAGTAATCTTACAAATGATAAAAAATGTAGTCCCTTTAGACCAACGAAAAGTGAGCTGACTTACCAAGTCGGTCGATAATCACTTAAACATCCTCATAATCTCCACATGTACAAGATACCTCATACCTGGTGATATTTCCCCATCTTTATTCAGATACAAGAAGTGATTATAACCACTCAAACGATTTCTTGATGATTTGTAAGTAACGTCATATCAATAATTATGAATTCCAACTGAAATGGGATAGGATAGGCTGAAAGTGCTCAAGCGTACATGCGTCGTTTGCTGCAGTAAACAGTAACTATGCTTGCACAATTGGGATGATACATGATGGTGCAATCGTAGGGGTTGATTTGGTTCTTCTATCATCGCTAACAGAAATTTGGCTCCTTTTAAATGAAAAGGTATTTGAGAAGTTTTTAAGGTTGGTAAAGATTTTGGACACATTTCTCCACAGAGAAGTGTCATCCAATTTTCAAGTAAAGATCATAAATGTTGACTCTAAGTCATGAATAAGAAGGTTCATTTCGTACGGTTCCGACATTTGGGAAACATAAGCAATACTTCATAATGCAGCATCTATACAGCCAAAACATTCGGAGAAAACGTCATCGTGGATTTCGAAATTATTGATGTTATCGAAAAGTGTACGAATAATGCTCAGGAAGAAACAACACTTTGGTTGTCAAAAAATTTATTCATATCCAACACCTCAATTTAAACTAACTTCCTTCGGTCAACTTGGAAGGAAAGTACTACAACTGAAAAGTCACTAACAAACTGCCGAAAAAAATTGACAAGGTCAAGGATATATTACATTTCACAATAATTTGTGGGAATGTCACTTTCATTAGCTACAACCTTTTGGGGAATTAACAAGAATGTCGTCTGCTAAGATCACGTCTCCCAAAAAGTACCAATCTAAACAAAACTAACATTTGAGGAATCTAGTATAAAGCTGACTATCGGCATTTAGAGAATTTGATCTCATTGCTGGGATAGGTGAGAAAGTCGTCGGGAAGACTACTATGAATTTGTCAGGTTATGGAAGAAACCTCGGGCTCAAAAGGTTGGTCGAGTAGACTAACAATTGGAAGTATGAGTTAACAGTCTTAACCATCACCTGATAGAGTTGCTAAAACCTAAGTACGATCCTAAGGTTTAGTCTTGCACCTTCGCAATTAGGTTGAGGTTCCTTGATATGAAGTGTTTGGTTTGGGTAAATTCCTAATCGGTAAGCTTTTACAACTAAGTTTTCTCAACGATGTAGAAGTCGTTTGATAAGATGCAAAGAAAATAAGGGTGGTATTAGAAAGGTGGATCGATAATGTACTCTACTTCCTGTTTCGGTGGTATCTCAAGTAAAATTTTGAGAAATGACGCCAGAGATATCTGTCCTCAAAACTTACAATACTACTTCCTTTCTCTACGACACGTACAAATAGCTCTTCACAACTTTCTTAATATTCAATTCGCTCTTACAGCAGAAAAAATAACTCGTACTTCAGTTTCTAACATTCGCTTATGGAAGTGACCATAGGGATGACTAGTAGTCGAAAAATGACAATTTTCAGTCAATGCTTCACCAAAGGGATAAAGACAATGTAGTCAATTCATATATTGGATGATAATATCCAACGAAATAAATTAACTGGTATCATCATATTGGTAAAAAGAATGGTGCATCCATCGTATTCACACGTGACAAGATAAACTTTGCCTTGTGGCAATAAGATTCCCAAAACTTACCCGACTAGGGCACCAGGTGATTGAAATATTTGAATAGTTAAAGATGATACGACGAATTGAATAGTACCCAGATCAAACAAACTCTTAACGAAAGTGTCCTAAATTCGTACTCGTGACTAGTTAGGGATGTTCTGGTTACCTAGGTGAGTGATAGGGTCAACACAACTATAAGTTTACTGTCCTGTTAAAAGGCTTGCTCCTAAGTTTCCATGATTTACTTTCTTCGGCTTATGTAGCCATTGTTATCAATCTAACAATCACACCGCTAATTAACGCATTTATGATATTTTAGTATTTTTTGTTACCCTGAAACTTTGAACCGGCGTTCTGGCACAAAGGTATCACTCCCAGATACTAGCATGTCTCCGATATTAGAAATCATACTCCCTAAATACTAGTTGACCGCTTCTGGATATCGAACAGTATCGTCGATTAGTAGCACCACCATAGGTTGATTACAGGTTAGAGCCCGCTCGGGTGAATGGTTTCAGATAATTGGTAAGGAACTAGTCATGTGAGTCTGTTTCGTTGATTCTAGGGAAAATACTTACTACTCCGGGGATTTCTACTAACCGTAGGTATAACAACTCGTACTTCCATGCCTATACTCATCGAAATGACAAGTACAACAACAAAAGAAATTCTGGAAACTAGTGTTGGTTGGATGTCCTAGAGTCGGAAAAAGGAATTTGCTAATAACCTACTTTAGAATGGGTTTAATGAGATTTGATCTTCCTCCTGAAGATCCGGAATTATAGCTACTATGATTGAAAGATTAATATTATCAGGGACCAAAGGTGATTGTCCCCCAGATGTTCTTCAGTTGAGTTCTACCACTTTAGGACCACATTGTCGTTCGAGAGATTTCCAGAGATTTCAACAAAAAGTAAACTTCGTAGGAATTATGATAGGTGGTATACTGACAAGTGATGTCAGAGCATCAGTAAATTTACACCCCGACCCGGAATGTCCACCTAGACTCCAAATCGAGTTGTGCTGGCCGACACTAGAATGGTGACGAAGCCAGAAAGTGTAGTAATGTGGAAATGTGAGTGATAGGAGCATATTTGTGCGACTTAGTTAGTGTGTTTTCTTGCATTTACTTAGTTATTTGTTGCTTATTATAGTGTCTTAAGTCATTTTCGTGTGTTTGTAGGTCCAATTGGCAAAGTTGGCAAAAAGATGCAATTTGGAGCATTTTAGAGCAGTTTTGGGCTTGGAATGGATAGCACAAGTATGGAGCAAGATGGATGGACGAATTTGAAGTTCAAGAGAGGCTAGGAATGTGCAAAAGAGTTGAAGAAATAAATCCAAGTCAAAGAAGATAAGGAATCAGCTACAAAGAAGGAGAATTATCCAAAACATTATCCAAACTACCTTATCTTATCCTTATCTTATCCAAACCTTATCTTATCTTATCTTACCATGCCTTATCTTATTCTATCCTAATCCTTTCCTAACTTAATTCTTGCTGTAAAAGGGTTTTAATTTCTGTTTAGGAGACATAAAAACCTGATTTCTAGGAACCTTATCCTCTCCTACAAAGGTGCCGCACCCCTTGTCCTTGATCCCTTGGGTTTTTGACCTTCTAGATGTTCTATTTCCTGCTGGGATTACATAACCTTTTCCCCTTAGGATTGTGTTTTATTTTCCTACACAAACTACATTTTTTAATCCTTTTCCTACACTACATGTTTGTGCCGCACCTCCCCCTATAAATAGACCCTTTTGCTGCACCATTCAGACCCACCATCTCTCATTCACACATCTCTACACTACCATTCAGCCATACCCTCATTGTGCCGCAACTTGCAAGCAAGGAAGGAAGGAATCTGGAGCGTTTTCTAGGTGTTTTCTATCTTTGTTCAATGTTTAATTTTATTTATATTTGTTTGATTGCGAACATGAAGAACTAGTTTCTTTATAGTTAGAGGCGAATTCAAAGCCATGGACATATGTTTTATATGAATTGATTTCCTCCAGTTATGATTTCATGAATCGTGAATATGGTTTGCTTAACTGTTTTATTAAGAACTTGTTCTTGTGTGTTGATTAAGGATGCATACTTAGTTTGCATGCATGAATTTGATGCTAAAATATAAGGGAATTTCACCTAATCATTACAAACTTATATTTACAAGCAGTGGAGGTTGCTAGTCACGATCGCGTTAAGTAAATTCCTGGCAGGAGTGTCATGCTTTTCATAGTCACAAATGCCTTGTCAATGCTTATGATTTTCATGAAGCTTAATGATCTTTGTTTCGTGTCTCTATCATGCTTTTCATAGTTAGGGAGCTTAATAAAGAATGATTTGGGTTGTTGTATGCTTTTCATCCAATTCAATGAGTCTAGGGAAATCTGATGATTAATTAGTTCTACACAATTAATTTGGGGCATTGTCATTCATGGTTTGTTGAAAGAATAACTGGAAATCAATTTATATGCATATGTTCATGTGTGGAGAAGGGCCCTCTAACTAGCCTTTCACCCGTTTTAAATCACTAAACTCGTTTTTCTAAAGTTTTTATGCAAAATTTCTGTTTTAAGTCTTAATTTCGTCAAAAACAATCCCCCTTTCATTTAAACTTGTTTTTAGAGTCAAAACCTGTTATGTTTTAGTCTTTTGAGTCTTTTAAGTTCTATTTTCGTCAAAACCACTTGTTAGGTTTAGAATTGAGTCTTTCTGATTGTTTCTTGCTGTTTTGAGTGTTTTAAGTTAGTTTAGAGTCTATAGAGTCTAGTTTAGTGTTTTTGAGTCTTATTTGTGTTGATTAGCATCCCTAGTTAATCCCCGGTCTAGAACGATCCCTACTTACATCATTACTACAATTGTCATCAATAGGGTTTAATCTGTGTGTCAAGTAAAATTTCACATCAGTGAGTAAATTTAAACCTAAAAGTGCCTAAATGTAAGAGTGCACTTGTGAGCGGGATTGAACCCAGTTCACACGTGATGTCAGAGCATATGTAAAGTACAATGAAATTAGAATAAGAACTATACCATCAGAAGTAGTCTTTGATATCAGCGTTTGCCAAAAATCCTCGTTGACACGAACACTGCCACTAAATCTTGGAAGGGCGAAAAACAAGGGTGAGTGGACCTAAAAATAAAGCTTTGTAAAAACCTTTTGGAAAACGTAGTAACACCTTGATGTAAAATAAGTATAGTTTTCAAAATATACATACTACATATAGTATGAAAATACTTACCATAGCCAGCAGTATCTCAAGAATGCAATACGTCACAAACTTTCATAAATAAACACATGACATTCGTAATCACATAATCTCACATAAGCAAACATATCATATCGAGTGCTCATCGACATATGCTGACACATGAGTTCATGCAAAGGTATTCTGACATGAACAAGACTGGGTGTAATAATGCTTTACGCTCTAGTACTACAATCATGTGAAGGCTAGTGCTATGCGCATCACATACGAGTCTTAATTGTCTATAGCAATCTAGGACAAGACTGGCACCTACAATGGATCCAAAGTGAGCGTACGGTGCGATGTGAACATACACGTGAAAGACTAGCCCTGGCCCCAAGCGAGTACTAACACCGGTGCAACACACGATGAGCAAATAACGTAAATATGAACATGCCACAGTGATTCGATAATTCTAGTCAACATAATATTATTCATAGCCGTAAGTCTAATTAAGGCATCTCGTAGGATTTATAATAATTTTCTAATTCTCATTGTTACGTCATTTCCTATAAACGTTAATTTAATTACGGCATCACATAGAAAATTCGTTATTAGATGTATATATGGAAACTAAACAAATATTTATATACTATATCAAAGAAAAGACTCATTCACAAATCATGTCGCTAGGTCGAACCCACCTCGTGGAAGATCCTTGCGATGCGTTTCACCTAGAAACGAAACCATTTACGAAATATATAACGTACTAGCGTATATAAGCATTTTCATACAAAGTATGGCTAAAAAAAGAAACTATTTTAAAACGGTCCAATTTCGAAAAACAAACGGCGGATTCAGAGTCGGCACGTCAAGAAACCTAAGAAAGCACCTCGGGTTTCGACCACCCTCACGCGTCCACACGCTCCCACGTGCCCATGAGTACACCTGTACTCGCCTTTTTCGCGAAGCACAGGTTCGGCCTGATTTCTAGGCCAACTTCCAGAGCTAATATCTAGCTCAATTCACCACCACAATCGATGATTCAAAGACCAATTTGAAGCTAGAAATGTAGGGAACAAAACCATACCAAGTCGAGGCTCAATGGAGGTCGAAGATAGCCGAGAAAAACATCTAAAAGTGGATCGATAGCCACGGTTCCTTCCTTCCAAAAATTTGGGGAAATCTTCCCCGACTTGTTTTCTGCACTAAATTATAATTTTAAGGTTAAAAACATTATTAAAAGTTCAAAGTAAGAATGTTTTAAGGTTGGGGGTGGTCCCAAGGCTCACCGTGGTGGAGTTGTCATGAGATCGTCAAAAAATAGGTGCTGGTGCTAGTTCCTGGATTCGAGGCAGGCAGAGTGGGATGAAGGAGAGAAAATCATGGCAGTAGGTAGCGGTTCGTGACTAGTCTAGGTTTGTGGTGATGGTCCTCGTCGTTCCGACGAGGGTGGTGTGGTTTCTACACCTACAGAGAGAGACGAGGAAAAGTTGAGAGAAAGAGGGAGTGTAAGGGTAAAGAGATGAGAGCTTTTAGTGAGAGAGAAAAATGAGAGTTGAAAGAGAGAGAGAGATGTCCGAGAGATTAAGGGACACGAGGGAGAGGGGAAAGAATGGGTTGTGGGCCCCACTGGCTCACAAAACAATGTCACAAAAGACAACAGAAAAATATCCCTACAACGTGAAATTACCAAAATGCCCTTCACGTTCGTAGTTCCGTAATATCTTCATTGTAGCTCCAAATTCAAATCCGCATGTGCCCACACGTTCATACCATCGAGTACTTCGAGAATACGATAAAATAATAGCTCATACGTGTTACGAAATGATAGTTAACGAAAGTCAACAATATCACCTCTAGGGGCATTTTCATCAATTCACTCTTTTAAAATTAATAAAATCTTAAAATTAGGGATGGGTTGTTACATAATTTATTTATTTTTACATGTATACATAATAAAATTAGAAAACATACGAGAAAATACATAACGTAACATGTTTTGTCAAAAGTCATTATTGAGCAATGACCTTGCGATCGAGAAATTTAATAGTCTAATCGTTGGAAAATTTAATCAACAGTTCAAAAAAAAGTTGATCGATAATAAAATGTACGGCTAAGTTGCGATCATGTAATTATTTTGAATTATATGAAATTTATAAAATTGTTTTGATTGACTTTTTTTATTAGTACTTAAACAAAAAATATAATATTTTAGCTAAAAGTTATAAATGTATGCAACTTTTTGTGTAAACTACTAAATTTCAGGTCTCCATGTCCTAGTTGTAAAACTACTCTCTTCTATATATACGGGTAATGTTATAGAGAATAAAATTTTAAACTAAATTATGGGTCACTAATAAAAAAATAAACACGTTATCAATACTTAACTAATAATTCAATTATCAACAAACACATTATTGTTGTAACCTATTTTATCTGGCAAGAAGAAGGAGGCCGGCGGCAAGGGAAGAGAGAAAGGAGAGATGTGTTTGTAGAATCGTAGGGGAATGTGTGTGTTGAGGATATATTATCCCCCCTAAGCATTGCCTTTATTTATAGTAATAAGAGGGAGAAGAAATCCATCATCCCCAAGGAAGAGAGAAAGGAGAGATGTGTTTGTAGAATCGTAGGGGAATGTGTGTGTTGAGGATATATTATCCCCCCTAAGCATTGCCTTTATTTATAGTAATAAGAGGGAGAAGAAATCCATCATCCCCAAGGAATACAAGTCCATATCGGAAAGAATAACTAGAATCAAATCTAATCTAGGATTTACACAATCACACTTAACCTAGGAAAGTTCATAACACTCCCCCTTGAGTGTGTAAATACTCAAGGTAGATTTAGCATCATGCAGAAATTGAGGAAGTCGACTAGTCGGCACTGATTATGGGAACAATGCTATTCTCAATAAGGTAGGAACTTGCATAAAAAAGTCAGTCTCACTAAAAAAACCCTAAGGCTATGGCAATAACCCGAGTAGGGACAAAATCCATAGTCTAAGGAAAAATGCGTGAGAAATACAAAGTCAAAAGAAATGTCTACGGAACGTCATCAAGGATATGATCAACCCAAGGTGGGTGCCTTGTTAAAACCTAGTTAGGTAGCAAAAACCTAGTGGGAAAAATGTTCCTAATCGTGGGGAAAAAGAGTACATTCAGATCAAGAAAGTATACTTCAGGATACTCCCCTTGAGTTTGACGTAATTCCAAAGATATCTAGCAATGATACAACTCAGAAAGTTTACGCATACCAATTCCTTGAACAAGCTTCTGAAACGTCTCCTTCAGTAGTGATTTGGTGAAGAGGTCGGCCAGATTGTCTTGTGAACGGATTTGCGTGACTTCAATCTTCTGATGCTCTTGTTGTTGATGTGAGAAGAAGAACTTCGGCGCAATGTGCTTCGTGTTGCCTCCTTTCATGTAACCCTTCTTGAGTTGTTCGATGCATGTTGCATTGTCTTCATAGATCGTCGTCAGGACATCCACGACGAGGTAAAGATCGCAGGAGCTTCGAATATGGCTCACAACTGCTCTCAACCAAAAGCATTCCTAAGTTGCTTGATGTGAGGTGAGAATTTTAGCATGGTTAGACGAAGTGGCAACTAAGGTCTGTTTAGTTGACCTCCAAGAGATTACGACGCCTTCAAGAGGTAAAGACATAACCTGTTAGAGAACGTTCCTTGTGCGGATCAGATAAGTATCATGCGTCGGCATAACCAACAAGGTGAGAATCGACTCGAGAAGCGAGGGGTGCGGCATCACTCGAGGATCCGTAGAGATTGAACAAGCCCAAATCCGTAGTACCCTTAAGGTAACTGAAGATGTCTTTAACACCAGTCCAATGTCTGCATGTTAATGCATTACTGTATCTTACCAAAAGATTAACAATGAAGGAGATGTCGGGTCTAGTGCTATGAGCTAAGTACAATAAAGTGCCTATCGCACTTAGATAAGGAACTTCAGGCTTCAAAATCTCTTTATCATCCTCCTTCGGACGAAACGGATCTCGTTTTGCATCTAGCGATTGAACGACCATAAGAGTACTCAAAGGCTTCACTTTATCCTCAAAATAGTGCTCTATCTCGAGACCGAGATAGTATCGAGTCTTTCCTAGATCTTTCATCTCAAATTCTAACATCAGGTGCATGGCAGTTCTCGCGAGATCTTCAGGAGTTCCAATGAGGTTCATGTCATCGACATAAAGGCATAGTTCGTTGTTAATGAACACACAAAGGCATAGTTCGTTGTTAACATATCCCTGACTAGTCAAATACTCACTTAAACAGTTATACCACATTCTTCCGGATTGCTTCAAACCGTAGAGTGAACGCCTCAACCGAATTGATAGTGTGTTCCAGGGTTTGGAAATATTTGATCCAGTCAATGTAAGTCCTTCGGGAACTTTCATATAAATTTTTATATCAAGATCCCCATAGAGATACACAGTTACTACATCCATTAGCTGCATACTCAGTTTTTCAGAAACTACTAAATTGATAAGGTAGCGAAAAGTAATCACATCCATAACTGGTGAATAAGTTTCGTCACAGTCAATCCCGGGGCGTTGTGAAAAGCCTTGCACAACAAGACAAGCTTTGTAACGCACAATTTTGTTCTTCTCATTATGCTTCCAAACGAAAACCCACTTGTAGCCAACGGGCTTCACATGTGGAGGAGTAGGAGTTACAGGTCCAAACACCTTACGTTTCGTAAGCGAATTGAGATCACCTTAGATTGCTTGTTTCCAGTTTAACCAATCGGTTCTATGTCGACATTCATCAACAGAATGGGGTTCAATGTCATCGCTCAACATAATCTCAGTAGCTACTGCATATGCTAATGCATCGTCAACGATCATCTCATTTCTACACCACACATCATCTAAGCTAGCATAATAGATCGAAATCTCACGATTCTCGGGATGAGGATTCGTCTCTTCAAGGACACTTCCGTAATTTAGAATTTCCTCATAAGTTTGATAGAATGAGTAAGCAACAATCAGATTCACGGTAGGATCTTCAAAAGCTTATGCCATAGGTTTCCTCTTCCAGGGGTATGAATCCTTTGAACCAACAGGTGCTGATGCGAGCCAAGGATCCGAGGCCTACTTGGGTTTGGGTCAAAGGTATTCGAGACACCCCAGCGGCACTAGGTGTCGAAACTAAACCAAGAGAAACACCAACGTTGCTTCAAGCGACTTTCCTCGGGGGTCACGGCACGACGAAGCTTGTGGGTTCAACTGGTAACCCAAATTGTGGACGGAAACCTAGGTTTCGACGTCAGGGATATCCAAGAATTGTGAGGATTCGAAGAATCCATCGAAGAATTTCTTCAATATTCATGAATTTTTGAGAAAATTTCAGCGTCTCTGACGATGGTGATGTCTCAAACCATCTGCAGGTCGTGATTTCCCAGGAACTACGGCAGTGAGGCCGTGGCCAACTATGAGTGGTGCTGGGTGTTAGGGTTCGATGCCAAAAGGCATATTTGGGACCTCACCACCATCGTTCCTGGGAAATCATGACCTACAGTCATGTTTGGGACCTCACCATCGTCGAAGACGATGAAATTTTCTTAGAAATTCTTCGACGAATTCTTCGAATCCTCACCATTCTTGGATCTCCCCAACGTCGAAACATATGTTTCCGTCCATAATTTGGGTTACCAGATGAACCCACAAGCTTCGTCGTGCTGTGACCCCCGGGGAAAGTCGCCTGAAGTGATGCTAGTGTTTCTCCCGGTTTAGTTTCGACATTTAGCGCCGATAGGGTGTCTCGAATACCTTTGACCTGAGCTTAAGTGGGCCTCAGATCCTCGGCTCGCATCAGCGCCCGTTGGGCTTGCTGCTACCCTTTGTTGTCTCGACCCAGATCCAACCACCTATTGGGTTTCTGTTGGACCCAGCCCAATGCCGGTGCACGGTATCCCCCGATGTCGCGTCACACTTGATCACGCCCCTGTCTGGGCCATATTTTTAGGCTTGGCTTCCTTTGCAACGGGTTTTGTTGCTATTGGGCCTGCAGCCCATCTACTTTTTGGGCCTGATCCATCCTAGCCTATCCTAGCCCATTCTTGGGCCTAGGCCGCACGCCTCCTGTTTACTCAGCTCACTCGTGGGCTTTGGTCCAATTTTTTGGCCCCGAGTTTAATTGCCTAATTATTTTAGGCCTAAATGGATTTTATATTTTTTCACCCACACTTTAATTTTGGCCCGAAGTCCAAATAATTAATTCAATTATAATTATAGACCTAAAGTTCTATTTGTATATTTTCTTGTTGCATTTTTCTGTGTATATATTTGCGTTTGTCTGCAGGAACATATGAACCTGAAGTTCATAATTATTTCAAAACCTAAAGTTTCTAGAAACATGCCTTGTTTGAAAGCCTGAAGTTTTCCTTAAAAACATCACCCATGAAATCCCAAAGCTTTTTTCATGTGAATTTTAACCAATACATGTCTATTAAAACCTGAATGTTCTACTCTTATGTGAATGGATTAATTGTCTTTCTCCATTAAGCTAATCACATCTTGTCCTTTATTTTGTGATAGAAACATGTCGAATTTGAACAAACTCAACTTCACCGCTTTATATTAATAGAGGCAAAGCTCACTCCCAATGCCCTAAACTTCAAGAATAAAGGCAAAGCACCCGAAACCATGGATGCGGACATGTGCTAATGCTATGGTTCAAAGGACCATTGGTCCCGTGTATGCTGAGCTCCCAAGAAGGTTGTAGATGACTATCATTCTCGTCCTAAGAAGTTTGAATCAAACTTCATGCAAGTGGACGAACCAGAGAATACCAAAATGGAGGTTTCTGACTTTCAGAAGGATACCACACCTATGGAAGATTATAATCTTAGACATAAACTATTTTTTTAGTCAAAATAAGACCATGGGGCCGAATTCCACAGTAGTGGCCGAACCCCACCTTATGTTTTTTGGTTAATTTTGAACAATTTTCCTTTATGTATGGATTATTTGGTGGTGATTTGTTTTTTGGATATTAAGTTTTAATTAATTTTCGTCCTTGAATACTTAAATTATTTCGAATGGATATTTGTTTTAAGAACTTTTATGCACATGACCCATTCAAATTAGTTTTCATTCTAGGTATGACTAGTGGGGAAGTTAGTTGTTTGGCAGATACTACAACCACGCACACCGTTTTGCATGAACGCATCTATTTCACTAACTTCGTACCTAAGAATGCACCTCTAACAACTCTCTCGGGTCCATCCAACCTGATCGAATGATACGGTAAGACACGTATAATGTTGTCCAATGGTAAAATTTTAACCATTAATGAGGCACTTTATTCTCCACGTTCCGGAAGAACGTTGTTGAGCTTTAAGGACATTAGAGATAACAATTACCATGCTGAAACGCACATGGAAAACGAAGTTGAATTTCTGTGCATAACTTCCTACGAATATGGCCAGAAGCGTATTCCAGAGAAGATAGGGCGTATCCCGAGTGGTCTGTACACTACGACCATACGCCCCATAGAAAGCCACTATGTGGCCGGCCCTACCTCTAGGACCGCGCACGAAATTACACTTTGGCATGATCGTTTGGGACATCCTGGACGAATTGCGATGCGTCGTATCCTCAAATCTTCACACGGGCATCCACTAACCCGAAGTTTAGGTTTGATTCAAGGAACCGCATGTCAAACATGTTCTATAGGAAAGCTTATTACTAAGCCTTCTTATGACAAGATTCGTTCGAATCCTCCCATTTTTCTACAAAGGATTCAGAGGGATATTTGTGGACCGATTCACCCTCCATGTAGACCATTTAGATATTTTATGGTTTTGGTTAACACTTCCACATGTTGGTCACACGTGTGCTTGTTGTCCACAAGGAACGCTACATTCTCCAAGCTGTTGGCTCAGGTTATCAAACTCAGGGCTTACCACCCTAATTATCCAATCAAATCTATTCAATTGGATAATGCTGGAAAATTCACATCTAAAACTTTTAATGATTATTGCATGTCGGTTGGGGTTGAAGTTGAACATCTAGTACACCATGTTCACACCCAGAACAACCTGGCAGAAGCATTCATTAAGCACTTACAAATGATTGCTTGATCGTTAGTCATACATACCAAGCTCCTGATCGCTGCTTAGGGCCATGCAATATTGCACGCAACCATGTTGGTCGGCTTGAGGCCTGTTGCGACCCAACCATATAACGCCCTTGAGTTGGTTACCGGAAACGAACCCGACATATCACATCTGGTCATTTTTAGTTGTGCGGTCTATGTGCCAATTTTTCCGCCCTTACATACAAAAATGGGGCCTTAGCAAATGATGGGAATCTATGTCGGATATGATTCTCCTTCGATTATTCGTTACTTAGAGCCTTTGACAAGCGATCTGTTTATTGCTCGTTTCGTGGATTGTCACTTTTATGAGACAGTCTTCCCATCGTTAGAGGGAGATAAGAACATCAACGTTCCTGAAGAACGACGTGAATTATCGTGGATGACTTCGACTTTGTCTCATTTAGATCATCGCACCACTCAGTCTGAAACTGAAGTGCAGCGTATATTAGATCTCCAAAGTATAGCTCAGAGCATGCCAGATGTTTTCACCGATCTAACACGAGGGACAAGCTCACATATTTCAACTGCGAATGTGCCTGCAAAGATGGATGTACCAAGTGTACGATGGACTTCCCTCCTGGAGGCCGGGAAGCCAACTTTGATGATCCACGTACATTAGTAGCTAGCCAATCATCTGCCCTTACACATAAGCGTGGCAGACCTTTTGGTTCAAATAATTCACACCCCCAGAAAAGGAAACCCACGGCACAAGCGTCCTTGAAGAAATTCATGAGGAAATTCTAGATTAGGGAAGCGTCCTTGAAGAGACGAATCCTTCTCCCGAGAATCGTGAGATTTTGGTCCATTATGCTAGCTTAGATGATGTGTGGTGTAGAAATGAGATGATCGTCGACGATGCATTAGCATATGCAGGGCTACTGAAATCATGTTGAGCGATGACATTGAACTCCGTTCTGTTGATGAATGTCGACACAGAACCGATTGGTCAAACTAGAAACAAGCAATCCAAGTTGATCTCGATTCGCTTACGAAACGTAAGGTGTTTGGACCTGTAGCTCCTACTTCTCCACATGTGAAGCCCGTTGGTTGCAAGTGGGTTTTCATTTGGAAGCATAATGAGAAGAACAAAATTGTGCGTTACAAAGCTTGTCTTATTGTGCAAGGCTTTTCACAATGCCCCGAGATTGACTATGACGAAACTTATTCACCAGTTATGGATGTGATTACTTTTCGCTACCTTATCAATTTAGTAGTTTCCGAAAAACTAAGTATGCAGTTAATGGATGTAGTAACTGCGTATCTCTATAGGGATCTTGATATAAAAATTTATATGAAAGTTCCCGAAGGACTTACATTGACTAGATCAAATATTTCCAAACCCTGGAACACGCTATCAATTCGGTTGAGGTGTTCACTCTACGATTTGAAGCAATCCGGAAGAATGTGGTATAACCGTTTGAGTGAGTATTTGACTAGTCAGGGATATGTGAACAACGAACGATACCCTTGTGTGTTCATTAAGAAGTTACATTTTGGTTTTGCGATAGTTGCAGTTTATGTCGATGACATGAACCTCATCGGAACTCCTGAAGAGCTCGCGAGAACTGTCGTGCACCTGAAGTTAGAATTTGAGATGAAAGATCTAGGAAAGACTCGATACTGTCTGGGTCTCGAGATAGAGCACTGTTTGAATGGAATCTTAGTACATCAAATAAACTACACCCAGAAGGTGTTGCGCCGCTTTAACGAGGATAAAGCAAAGCCTTTGAGTACTCCTATGGTCGTTCGATCGCTAGATGCAAAACGAGATCCATTCCGTCCAAACGCGTACTCATATAGGCGCTTTATTGTACTTAACTCAATGCACTAGACCTAACATTTCATTCACTGTTAATTGTTTGGCAAGATACAGTAATGCACCAACACGCAAACATTGGACTAGTATTAAAGACATTTTCCGTTACCTTAAAGGTACTACGGATTTGGGCTTGTTCTATCCCTACGGATACTCGAGTGATGCCGCAACCCCCGCTTCTCAAGTCGATTCTCGCCTTGTTGGTTATGCCGACGCAGAATACTTATCTAATCCGCACAAGGCACGTTCTTAAACGGGTTATGTCTTTATCGTTGAAGGCACCGCAATCTCTTGGAGGTCAACTAAACAGACCTTAGTTGCCACTTCGTCTAATGCTAAAATTCTCGCCTTACATGAAGCAACTTAGGAATGCTTTTGGTTGAGACCAGTTATGGGCCATTCAAAGCTCTTGCGATCTTTACCCTGTCGTGGATGTCCCGATGATGGTTTATGAAAACAACGCAACATGCATGGAACAGCTCAAGAAGGGTTACATCAAATGAGATAACACCAAGCACATTGCGCTGAAGTTCTTCTTCTCACATCAATAACAAGAGCATCAGAAGATTGAAGTCACTCAAATTTGTTCACAAGACAATCTGGCCCACCTCTTCACCAAATCACTACCGAATGCGACGTTTCAGAAGCTTGTTCAAGGAATTGGTATGCGTAAACTTTCTGAGTTGTAACATTGCTAGTTCTCTTTGGAATTATGTCAAACTCAGGGGGAGTATCCTGAAGTATACTTGCTTGATCTTAATGTACTCTTTTTCCCTACGATTAGGAGCATTTTTCCCGTTGGGTTTTTGCTACGTACCTTACTAGGTTTTAATGAGGTGCCCACCTTGGGTTGATCATATCCCTGATGACGTCCCGTAGACGTTTCTTTTGACTTTGCATTTCTCACGTATTTTTCCTTAGACTATGGATTTTGTCCCTACTCGGGTTTTTGCCATAGCCTTAGGTTTTTTAATGAGACTTACTTCTTTATGCAAGTTCCTACCTTATTGAGAATAGCGTTGTTCCCATGACCAGTGCCGACTAGTCAACTTCTGCATGATGCTAAATCTACCTTGAGTATTTACACACTCAAGGAGGAGTGTTATGAACTTTCCTAGGTTAAGTGTGATTGTGTATATCCTAAATTAGATTTTATTCTAGTTATTCTTTCATATATGGACTTATATTCTTTGGGGATGAAGGATTTTTTATATCCCTCTTATTACTATAAATAAAGGCATCTCTCTTCTCTCTCTCTCTTCCCTTGCCGCCGGCCTCCTTCCCTTTGTCAGATAAAATAAGCTACAACAAGGCACATACATTATCCTATATTTATATGAATGAAAAAACCAACAGCAGTCTGTCAAAAAAAAAAAAAAAAGAAACGAACAACAGAAATGTACTTGTCGGACCGTTCCGTGATTAAAACCTCCTCCACCTTCTAAAACACTCTGCATTTTTGCTTTTTCACTCTGCATTTTTGCTTTTTCTTCTACTACCACTTTCTCGTGCCCGGATCATAACCTACCCGTTTTTTCTGGAAACTCCCCGCCTTTTTTCTTCATGTGGGTCTCACGGGATTTGCTTTGCTTCCCACTCTTTCTTCTTCTTTTTTATTTTTTTTTAATTTTCTTAAAAAAAAATACCAAAAAAGGAAGAAGATTTAATAGAGTTTGTGTCCTACTTCAATTGGGTTTATAGTCCCTCTGAAACTCAATTTATTCCACTCATTTCCCGTTCGGATTCGCTTGTTTTCAATCATTAATACCATGCATATCTCTGCTGCTTAAAACCCCACAGAGAGAGCAACCCATATACTTAGAAAGAAAGAGAGCAACCGGGAAACTGAGAGAGAGACCCAGAAACTTAAGAGAGAGAGCAACCCAGAAACTGAGAGAGAGAGCAACCCAGAAACTAAGAGAGAGGGAGAGAAGACGACCGTGGCTGTTAGGAACTTGGAGAAGATGGCTTCAATTGACGCCCAGCTGAGGCTTTTGGCACCTGGGAAGGTCTCTGAGGATGACAAACTGGTTGAGTACGATGCTCTACTATTGGATCGCTTCCTTGATATTCTTCAGGATTTACATGGAGAGAGTCTCAGAGAAACGGTATATTCTACTTTTATTTATTTATTTTTTAAATTATTAATCAACTTATTTGTAATATTTTGATTACTTTTTAGCAAATTTTATGGATAACCCATTGTAGTTTTGATCTGGTTCTGGTTGCTTCCATTTTTCGTGGTTATTATGCGTGTTTTTGTTTATCTGGTGCATGCCTTGGTATTGTCGCTTTGTTTTTACAATGCTTGTTTGGGAATATTTGACATTTTTATTTTAGTGTATTTTTAATTAGAATAGAATACAATTTCTGACTTTTCACTCCTTTAACCATCATAAAATTGATGGGGTTTTGCTGCTTAAAACTAAGGTCTAATATTTTTTCTCTTCATTTATAAGTGAGGGGTTTTAGGTTTGATTCTTGCGAAAGGTGAATTTGAACCACATTATGCTAACCAATTGTGAGGCTTAGCCCACTACTCCACCCCTTTTTGTAGATAATATCGTTTGTTTAAAAAAAAAAAATCGATGGGGTTTTTGTTCAAAAAAAAAAAATTTGATGGGGTTTTGGTTTAATCTTTACTGACAGAAAAATAATTATTTAGTTTTTGACATGTGAATTTTCACTCAAAAGGTTCTTAGTTTTAGATGATTGGGGCACTTCTCGCATGAGAGAATGTGATGATAAACGAGCAAATTATTGACTTTTGTAAACTTGTTTGGACTAGGTGCAAGATTGTTATGAGCTTTCCGCGGAATATGAAAGAAAGCAGGACCCTCAAAAGTTGGAGGAACTGGGGAAAATGCTAACGAGTTTGGATCCCGGGGACTCCATTGTCATTGCTAAATCCTTTTCTCACATGCTTAACTTGGCAAATTTGGCCGAGGAAGTTCAGATTGCGTACCGGAGGAGGATCAAGTTGAAGAAGAAGGGAGATTTTGCTGATGAGGCGTCGGCTACTACAGAGTCAGACATTGAAGAGACTCTCAAGAGGCTTGTGGGGGACCTGAAAAAGTCCCCAGAAGAAGTTTTTGATGCCTTGAAGAACCAGACTGTAGATTTGGTTCTGACTGCACATCCTACTCAGTCTGTTCGCAGGTCTTTGCTTCAAAAGCATGCAAGGTTAGCTCTGCAGTTACGTTTGACAAATTGCGAAAGCCTGCTTGTTAAGCAACTTGCTCAGGATGTGTTTATTATCCGACTTCACTTTGCACTTCTAGAAGAAATTCATGTGTGGGAGTTGACATGTTAGATTCTATAGGTGCAAGAGTTTTATGGTTTATTATTTTTTTAGTTGACATTGTGTAATTTTGACCTTTTCAGGATAAGAAATTGTTTGACACAGTTGTATGCTAAGGACATTACGCCTGATGATAAGCAGGAACTCGATGAGGCTTTACAAAGGGAGGTATGTAGAGACCAATGATGGAATAGAATTCCTTGATATTATAGGCCAAACAAGAATTTCAAATATCATTTTCTCTGAATTAGGCAATTGGCTTCCTTAAATTCGCTGAAAAATACCAACGCAGATGCACCCAGATTCCAATACCTCTCTCTCAAAAGCTTGAATATTCAGTTTAAGTAATTTACCTTTTCTTTTCATGTAGATTCAAGCTGCATTTCGTACAGATGAAATCCGAAGGACTCCTCCAACCCCTCAAGATGAGATGAGGGCAGGAATGAGCTACTTCCATGAGACAATTTGGAAAGGTGTACCAAAATTTTTACGTCGTGTTGACACTGCTTTGAAGAACATAGGGATAAACGAACGTGTTCCTTACAATGCCCCTCTCATTCAGTTTTCTTCTTGGATGGGTGGGGATCGTGATGGTATGTTCATCTCACGCTATTATTGGATGACTTAGTTTTTCCTTACGCAGTGCTTTTTTTCTTTCACTATGGCATCTCTCTCCCTTTAAAAATTCCTTAAAATTATTTTGCTGATTCTGTAGCTTTAAATCTGCTTAATATGGGCTGCAGGAAACCCCAGGGTCACTCCTGAAGTTACTCGGGATGTATGCTTATTGGCTAGAATGATGGCTGCCAACTTATACTTCTCCCAGATAGAGGATCTTATGTTTGAGGTGTCAAAAGAATCATTACTTCTACTTAATCACATTTTTTTATATTGACTTTTTCTTTTTCTTTTTTCTTTCCATAATGTATTTGTTATTACCATTTTTACCCACAGTTATCGATGTGGCGATGCAATGATGAGCTTCGCGCTCGTGCCGATGAACTTCATAGGTCTTCAAAGAAGGATGCAAAACAGTACATAGGTATGCAATTCAGATGAGTTCATGTTTTTATCATCCTTCAAACTATTTGAATATCATCCATCAAAACTTCAAATCTTTGGCTTTCTATGATATTTCATAGTTGTTCTCTATCTTTAATTCTTGAAAAAGGAAGTTGTGTTTTTGGACTTGCCTAACCATTGACATTGGTAGATAAATCTCCTAGTTTTTTCGATTTGAGTTTCTATTATTTGTTAAATTCAAGTTTGAAGATAAATTTTAAGGGATTTTGTAAGTTTGTTTTTTAATTATTCCTTTTTGGATGCAGAGTTTTGGAAAAAAATTCCTCCAAATGAGCCTTATCGTGTTATTCTTGGTGATGTAAGAGACAAGCTTTACAATACGCGTGAACGTGCTCGCCAATTATTGGCCAATGGAGTCTTTGACATTCATGAGGACACAACATTTACCAATATTGAACAGGTATCTTGTAACCACAAGATTTATGAGTTTCGCTGTGAAGTTGTAAAAGATTGAATTTTCAAAGTATCAAATTCTAAGATAAGCTGAGCTTTAAACTTCGGGTAGTCTTTCAATAAATTTACAAAAGATGTTCAGTACACAAATTGTGTTTGAACTTAGCTCAACCTTCACACTCATGCAACATTTATTGTATTAGAGTTGATTGTCTTTTTGCTCCCTTGAAGTTTCTGGAGCCTCTCGAACTTTGTTACCGGTCACTCTGCTCCTGTGGCGATGAAGTAATTGCTGATGGAAGCCTTCTTGATTTCTTACGACAAGTTTCTACTTTTGGGCTGTCTCTTGTGAGACTAGACATAAGACAAGAATCAGACAGGCACACTGATGTCATCAATGCTATAACAAAGCACCTGGAGATAGGGTCTTATCGAGAATGGTCTGAGGAGCGTCGGCAAGAATGGCTCTTGTCTGAGCTTCGTGGCAAGCGCCCCCTTCTGGGCCGTGATGTTCCCAAGACTGAAGAAATTGCTGATGTGCTGGAAACGTTCCATGTCATTTCAGAACTTCCCCCAGACAATTTTGGTGCTTATATTATATCAATGGCAACAGCCCCATCTGATGTTCTCGCTGTTGAGCTTTTACAACGTGAATGTGGTGTGAAGAAGCCACTGAGGGTTGTTCCATTGTTTGAGAAGCTTGCTGATCTTGAGGCTGCTCCTGCTGCTGTGGCTCGTCTCTTTTCAATAGACTGGTACAAAAACCGGATCAATGGGAAGCAAGAAGTCATGATAGGGTACTCAGATTCCGGGAAGGATGCTGGTTGTTTATCTGCAGCATGGCAGTTATACAAGGCTCAGGAAGAGCTCATAAGGGTTGCAAAACAATTTGGGGTTAAGCTTACGATGTTTCATGGTCGAGGTGGAACGGTTGGAAGAGGAGGGGGGCCCACCCATCTTGCTATATTGTCTCAGCCACCCGACACTATTCATGGTTCACTTCGTGTTACAGTTCAAGGTGAAGTTATTGAACAATCATTTGGGGAGGAACACTTGTGCTTTAGAACACTCCAGCGTTTCACAGCAGCTACACTTGAGCACGGAATGCATCCTCCTGTCTCCCCAAAGCCAGAATGGCGTGCACTCATGGATGAAATGGCCGTCATTGCAACAAAGGAATATCGTTCAATAGTTTTCCAAGAGCCCCGTTTTGTGGAATACTTTCGCCTTGTAAGTATCCTATTTATCCAACATGATCGTCCTTTGAATCTCTATCTATATATCTATGTATTATATGTATATGCAATTATGCATGTATATTTTACGTTCAAAAAATTATGCATGTATATAAACTAATCATTTAAATAATATGTATCCTTAAAAACAATTTATTGTTTCTCGTTTTTTGTGACTCAGATGTTAAAATTATGAGTTACAAGAATTATGGTTCTGTTCTTCCTCTGCTTTGCCTACCATAAAATGAAATTTGCCCGATTATTTTCTTATGAAGCTCCCTTGTATTCTTGATCACGTCACTGAATTAGCTGATGATTGTTCTGTAATAGTTTGCCGAGAAAGATGAAAATGCTAATAAACTCATAAGTGTAATATTCTCTTGGATAATGCAGGCAACACCGGAGTTGGAGTATGGTCGAATGAACATTGGGAGTCGTCCTTCAAAACGAAAGCCCAGTGGAGGCATTGAATCACTTCGTGCAATCCCATGGATCTTTGCTTGGACCCAGACAAGATTTCACTTACCAGTGTGGCTTGGCTTCGGGGCAGCATTTAAGCATGCTATTGAGAAGGATGCAAAGAATCTTCAAATGCTCCGGGAGATGTATAACCAGTGGCCTTTTTTCAGAGTCACAATTGATTTAATTGAGATGGTGTTTGCCAAGGGCGATCCGGGTATTGCTTCTCTCTATGACAAGCTTCTTGTGTCAGAAGACCTATGGTCATTTGGAGACCGATTGAGGTCCAACTATGAAGAAACTAAGCGCCTCGTCCTCCAGGTAACACATCACATAAATTACTGACACAAAGACAGTTTAGGCAGACCTTAATACTTAATATTGCAAAAGACGGAAACTTGACGATTCTCTTTCACATGGATATGTAAATTATCTTCATAAGCGGTTTGTTACTTGTATTCTTTCTTTTGAGACTTTGATGGTAAAACGATAAGAGCACTTCTATGAGGCTAATTTTAATCTGGATTGCGGTCCTAAATGTAATGGCAAACTATGTGAAGTGCTCTATAAGTCCTAAGTGGTGCTATTACAAATATGTTGAGGAGCTAATCCCATTTTGTGTTAATTTTGTAGGTTGCTGGACATAGGGCTCTTCTGGAAGGAGATCCTTATTTGAGGCAGCGACTCCTCCTTCGTGATTCATATATCACGACACTTAACGTGTGCCAAGCCTATACACTGAAGCAGATTCGTGATCCAAGCTACCATGTTAAAGTAAGGCCACACTTGTCAAAGGAGTACATGGAAACAAGAAGCAAGCCGGCAGCAGAGCTTGTGAAACTCAATCCAACGAGCGAGTATGCTCCTGGTCTAGAGGACACGCTTATTCTGACCATGAAGGGTATTGCTGCTGGCATGCAGAACACCGGTTGAAGCTCAAGTATCTTGTGCGTCGGCTTTTTAAGTGCTTTAAAACTCCATCTAAGAAAAACTTGCGTAATAAGTTTAATAAAAGTATAATTTTGGCATGTGTGAAGCAGAATTTGCATTCACGATGGCTTTTCTTGTTGTGGAAATTCTATGCTCAAGGTTTACGTCTGACCGTTTCTCGAAAGAGAGTGGTTTTGGAAGTCTCTTGTGGATGCATGTATTGGCATGACTAGGTATAATCTAAAACCCTAGCTGCATCCTTAGCTCCGTCGGGGGATGGGGATGGGGATGGGGCTACATCTCTTCCGTTGAGCGGTTTTTCAGAGTCCTTGGCTTGACTTTTCCACGTCGGATTTTACAAGAGTTTGAGGTTCTCGAGTCATAAGTAGTTCTCATCCAAAGTCGTACAACGTACCAAAGAAGAAAAGTGAAATCGATTAAGGAACATGCCAGTGCAGATACTTATAACCTTTCACATTCATACCAAACAAAGATATTTGTGATATGTGAGTAAGACGGTACAGACGTGGAAAACTGACTTGCACATGATCACCATTCACCACCACACACATTCATGGAAAAATAAAAAAATAAAAAATCGATAATTTTCACCATTTCTATTTTTGGAGTGTGTGTGTGTGTGTGTAGGGCAAAAAAATAAACGGAGATTATGAAGTTTAGTAAATAGGGCAAGAAATTATTTTGCATTCTATTTGGTCTGAGCTCGTGGCAGGATAGTATCTCACTGATTCGTTATCAACAACAAACAGCAATGGCGATTCTCAACTCTTATCTCTCAGTGACGTCCACAGCCACACCCATCTCCCCAGACTCAGCAACTCCACCCGTAGATTATGAAGTTTAGTA
The DNA here is from genome assembly GCA_024362995.1 of Heteromeles arbutifolia. Classification (NCBI taxonomy): domain Eukaryota; kingdom Viridiplantae; phylum Streptophyta; class Magnoliopsida; order Rosales; family Rosaceae; genus Heteromeles; species Heteromeles arbutifolia. The sequence continues at coordinate 27,093,835 of JANCRC010000012.1, forward strand.
AATAGGGCAAGAAATTATTTTGCATTCTATTTGGTCTGAGCTCGTGGCAGGATAGTATCTCACTGATTCGTTATCAACAACAAACAGCAATGGCGATTCTCAACTCTTATCTCTCAGTGACGTCCACAGCCACACCCATCTCCCCAGACTCAGCAACTCCACCCGTAGATTATGAAGTTTAGTAAATAGGGCAAGAAATTATTTTGCATTCTATTTGGTCTGAGCTCGTGGCAGGATAGTATCTCACTGATTCGTTATCAACAACAAACAGCAATGGCGATTCTCAACTCTTATCTCTCAGTGACGTCCACAGCCACACCCATCTCCCCAGACTCAGCAACTCCACCCGTACCCGACCCGAGACAGACCAAGATCCTATTTCCCAAGAAGAAGCCCATGAAATGGTCCACCGGGGTCGCTCCCGGCGATTACGGCGGACCTCCGACCACCACCAAGCTCCGCAAGTACTGGGGCGGCGAGGATAACCCTCTCACCTCTGACGATTTCATTTGGAACAGAGAATTCATGGACCGCATGAAAAAACTCATTCAGGAACCCAATTCTTCCATTCAATCCACTCCTGTCCAGGTTCCAACTTATTTCTAATCTTTTCCTTTTCATCACTTGATTAATTTATTTTCTGGGTTTCTCACATTTTAGTGTTTATTTTGTGGTTCATTGATTTGGTGGTTTAATTGGGTAATTTGATTTGATAGTAAATGTTGATTGTTTGAGTGGTTGGAGAGTAATGGGTTTCTGTGTTTTTACTAATCTTGTGGATTTTGATATTTACATGTATGTTGATTTAGCTTAGGGGCAGCTTGATAATCATTTTTATTTCAATTTTGATTTTTTTAGCTACTTTTTTAACCGAAAGTAGTTACCGAACAAGTTTTCAGTTCTCAACAAATGAAAACTTGAAATTAAAAACTGAAATGGTTATCTAACCGGTAATCAATTAGACGAGCCTTCGTTGGTTTGGCAGTTTGGCGCCCTTGTTGTTACTTAGAAGTTGGGTTCGGTTCGGTTTTGGTTACTGAATAGCTAGAAGGAAAGAAAGAAAAGGAGTCACTGCATTATTAGCCATCTTGATTCCTCGGACAAGATTCTTAATCGAAAGAGAGTTTTGGTGAAAGTCATGTGGACCTTTTATTTGTGAATGTTTTCTGTGGTTTTGTTGTGTGATGAAGCGTGTTTTGTCATGTAAACAGGAGAAGCCTTCTGGGTTTCTCAGCATAAATAGAGTCATGAGCCTTGACAGGTTTGTAACTTCTCACTAGTAGGTTTAATTGTTTATATTTCCTCAAACAAAAAATTGTTTTTAAAGCTTGATTGAATTGTGGGCACACAGTTTAGATGTTGATTTGAGCAAACAACTCACTGCTGCTCCTGCCCAGCCCAAGTTAGAACCGCAAGTTGAGGCTCCGGCTAAAGTATGATAAACGTCTGAAGTTTTCAATCCTAGTACTTTAATTCAGGGTAGTTTTCATTTATGCTTTTCATTTTCCAAAATGTAATGATTGTCAGAGTGCCAGCAGTACTACTATCAAATGGAAATTGGCACCAACACGGCGTGAACAAGATAAGTGGGATAGAGCAACTAAGGCTGCAACTGGAGGCAGTGTAAGTCAGATGTTTCATCAGTAACTAGAAGTCACTTTGATTTCCACCCACTTGGTTATCTTTGTCAAGGACTTTTCAGGCTTATATAGGCAAATTCCGCTTCACATACTTTCAACCAAATGTTACTTTGAATGGTGCTTCTTCTTTCTGTGCTTCTCACTTAGATCTAACCTGCAGGCAGTGATGTTTCGGGAATTAAGGCGTTCTCGGGAGGACCCAAAAGTAGTAGCTGAGCAGTATAGGAAGCAGTATTTTAGGGTACTTATCTACGCTACCAGTCTACCATATTTTCATCAAATTGTTTAGATACTTGCTCTCTTGGTTCTACTAGAATTAAAAATGTATGACATTCATTTTCCTATTGCAGTTAAAGAAGAGGTTGCAATTCCTTACACTGGGTATAGGCGGTGTTGGATTAGTCTCAGCTTATGTTTCATATTCCCCTGAAATTACAGCTAGGTATGAACATTTGAGGTTCTATTTGTTTTTATCTAAAATCTAAAGTCGTGCCACCCCACATCTTATTTGTCATATTTTCCCTTCTTGCAAGAAAATTAGTGAACTCCGTGGGGAACGTCTTAAACTTTGAGAATATCTTCTTCTATTTGCTTTGTTCTTTTCTTTTCTTCTCTTTGTCCCCTAAAAGCTTTTATGGCAGTCCTACATTTATATTAAATTATATGTAGGCACTAGGCAACCTATGTTTACAAAAGTTTTACGATAAAGTAATATCTAACCTTAATTATGTTATAAACTAAACCAAAAACCAATCAAGCAATAAACAAAACACAACGATTTCAGAGTTCCTCCAATATAGGAGTACCTCTCTAACAACGGAAGCTTTATTGATTACCAACAAATACAAGAGAACTCACAAACACAAAGTATTCTCAAGTACACAAACTTATGTCTCTCTAAAACTCCCACACACAAAACTCTATCCCACAAAGTCCCTAGAATATAGGAAACCAAATCCTATACTAAAACCAAATCCCTTACCAATTAGGAAACACAAATCCAAATATCTTGCGTCCAAGATATCCTAATCCTTTTTAGTTTAGGCATGTTGATTTAATGCCAAATCCAACAAATTATGTAGTGTAAAAGAAATTTTCACGAGGGAATTTTGTCAATTGACATTTGAGATGGTACATATGGGTTAAGGGTTTAGATTTACTTGCATGTTGCATACTTAATTGCATGCTAAAGTGCATTAAAAGAAACTCCATGATTTCACCTTTAGGATAACTGGATAAGTGATGACAATGATGCTTAAGCTTTTGAGCATTTGTAAGGTACAATATGAGTCCTTACTTCTCCTTTGTTCAAGCAGTGGAATATCTCCTGTCTGTTTATTTGTGAGGATTTTCCTGCCTATTTCATTTATGAGTATGCAACCAAGTGTCGGTCTGGTAATGGTACTTGCCTTGTTAATTCTAGGGAAATTCACTAGTGAAGGGTAGTTGTTTCGACATTTACTGTCAGGACATCTGATGGAGTTCTATATTAATTTTGTACACACTATAATTTATTCATGGCATTTGATCCTCATCAATCTCTTATAAATTCAGCTACGGTGTTGGGTTGCTTGGTTCTATAGTTTACATGCGTATGCTGGGGAGTAGCGTGGATTCCATGGCAGATGGAGCAAGGGGACTTCTCAAGTATGTAACAAATGATTATTGCCTGATGTAAATGCATCAGCTGTATGTTTTTGTACAGAGCACGTATTGACGAGGGGTTTGATATGCAATTTATTATTTTCTTTGAATACGTACACACATACATCAAGATGTATGGAAAATTCACACACTGAATAACAACTAGCTAGTTTCCCTGGTTTGCTATGAGCTTCCAACTTACAAAATACGAATCGTTTTCTTAAACTTTCAATCTTTAGTTCTAAATTCACACTGCATGTTGATCAAGTGAATTATCCTTACATATTCGTAAATATAAGTTGAATAATTGGTGTTTCAGTTCAGAGCAGTCTGAAGGATATAGAATGTGGGAGGCTCATTACTAGAGGTTGTGACATTATGGGCCACCCACATCAAGATACTGTATATGCTTAAGTATGCTGTTTTAAAAGAAAAAGGGAATAATGTCATTTAACTTTTTGTAATCTTAATGCAGGGGAGCGATTGGGCAACCCAGGCTATTGGTTCCTGTTGTATTAGTCATGATATTTAACAGATGGAATGGGTAAGTATCTGCACTTACGTGTCCCTCTTGGAATGTAACAGTACTCATTTTCTTGTGTTGATCGATACTTCTACAGATGATTTCTGAAAGTTCTTTTCAAATACTTTTCAATCTTATATGAATAAATTGTACGGTGAAATTAATATCAAATAACTATTCACGATTATGCGATTTACGGGTCATTGTGGATATGGATTCTGGGGATGTGGCTGAAAACTTCTTCAATTCATCACCATTTTTCTTTGCCTAACAAGGTTGAGTTTGGGTGCAGGATCGTCGTTCCACAATATGGGTTTATGCACCTGGAATTGATACCAATGCTGGTGGGATTCTTCACATACAAGGTTGCTACTTTTATCCAAGCTATAGAGGAAGTACTTCCTGCAGTTGAGAAAGAGACCTAAGTTTAAGATAGACCCCTTCACAAATCAGCAGAAGATTCGGGTGATGGTTGTGATGCAGCAGTCGCAGAGGTTTGTTTTGAATTTCAATTTTTTCCAGTTAGTCAGCATACTTTATCTTTTGATTGAAATATAACGAAACCATACTAAACTGGTTTATATGAAACTATGCTGCAATTTGAGATTTGAATCGGACATTTTTCTTCAATTTATTTCATATTCTCATATAATTGATAAACTTTACTCAACTGAACAAATCCAGTCCCTTGAAATCAATTGAAGCAACTACATTTGAATTACGCTGGGTGGGGTGATACCGTATTTTCAGGTTATACAATTTACTTGTGGATAATTGTTGCTTATCTTCTTTCTCTATCTATTATCAGTTTATTTGTTTATTTTCTTGAGTTGCAGATAATCGGTTGCACTTGTTGACCAGTTGCTTGGAAGTGAAGATATGCGCAGCGAATTAAAAGGAATTATTGACTCGTTATTTCTGTTGATTTTCTTATGTATTATATGAATATTTGAAAGGAAAGAAATATAATACAATTCTCTACGACTTTGCCTCTGTTTTTGTTTCCATTGGACGAATGTGCAGAAAATGTTGTACCATTGGAGCTAAAATCCTAATCACACGAAAAGCCTCGATTTTGGTTTAAACTTTATCCAAGTCCATTTCCACCTATTTAGAGAAATAAATACTGGAAAAATAATAGATAATGTTTCTTGACTACGCTTCATTAGGACGCACAAGGGCAATGAGGTGGTCCAAGTAACATCATTCCATGTTGTCCTTAATTCTTAAAGCACTCATTTAGTACTACAGGCTAGTGATATTCTTATTCACTTGTAAGTGCAAGGTAATAAATATGAGTCTCATAAATAACGAGTTGTAAATCAATTTATTCCCCTCCACTTGTTTTAAGTAGATCGATCACTTTAGTTGCTTAAATAGTTGCCAAGGAGGGAGGAGAATTAGTGAGAAAGGGAGGAGAAATAGTGAGAATCAAACTCACGTCAGAGTATATAAGTATGATTACTTTCCGTTACTCGTTGCATAAAGCGTCATTTGCATTTCCGTCCGCCTCTTAGTTCGGCATCGAAAGTACAAAAACACGATCCGGCCTTTTAGTTGGGCATACATGTGCCTTTCTTCGACTCTTAACGGTCAACTATATATCGATCATGTAGTATTAATCCAATTATATATATGCTTGAGGTGTTTTTAGTACAAAGTCAATGGCCCTCTCGAAACCTTGTAGCTTTAGATGGGTGCTATATTGATGCCATACAACACGTGGCCACTTGCTATTGGTTGCAAAGTAATTTCTTGCTTCAAGTTATGGTTTTTCCCATCTGATCTGTAACCTGCATATATGACATTATTTAGAAGCAAGTTAAAGTCGGTGCACGAAATCTTAAACTATGACCATAATAATGCGAATATTAAGAGGAAGAGGAATCAATACATAAACTCATAGTACGGTCAATAGAATCATGTACACACACACACACACACACAGTTTATAGAGATTTGTTCAAGCATTTGAAAGAGCAGAATGACGGTACGTAAGACGACCTCTTGTCAGTGTTTTTTTCTCTTTTTAGTACAAGCGATATTACTGTTCTAATCTATATTGTTTGTATGCGTGTTTTGATGTGTACTTTTACGCTCTTCTCTTTTCGTTAAGTCTGTTAGGTGATCAAAACTTTAGGTTTGAATTGCCCAAATCAATTTCCCAAGGTTTTGTATTTTGTAATTAACACCAGCAGACAACTACTTGACATTGAACTTTATATATGTTCTGATATATGTAAGTTAATGTTCATAATATGATGCTTCACTTCTCAGACGACGATAGAGATTAGTGTTCACATTGATTGCCCGGGGTGTGAGAGCAAGGTTAGAAATGCACTGCAAAAGCTAAAAGGTATATTTGTTACCCCACCAACTTCATGACTACAATAATAACAGACTATTTTTCTAATTTCCCGTGAATTTGTACCTCAATTCCGATTTGTTGTCTAAACTTTTATTTTGGCTAATTTTTTTCCTAAACTATTATAAACGACCAATTTCCAACCATCATGTTTAATTAGTCATATTCGATCGAGCTTTTCGTCCTGAAAAGTCACATGCATGTCATTAGATGTTTTTCAATTTCCTTTCTTAATTTTAATTTTGATCTCTTGACATTTATTTGATTCATTTTAAGAAATTTTTTTATGGAATGGCCAACGAGGGTTGGTTGATTTGGTAAAGATCGTTTTCTTTGCTAGACCAAAGCTTAGGTTTGAGTCACCTTGTTGGCAATCACTCTTGGTATATACTCTAACCTTGAGATGGAGTAGCTTCCCCTCCCCCATAACTTTTTGAAACAAAACAAATTTGATGGAATGAGGGTAGACATGACAGAAATGAAGCAATTGGCTATTTGAAATAGTTTATGGGAGAAATTAACCAAAATACAAGTTTCGGGGGTAAATCGTAAAAATATACAAGTTCGTGGAAGAAAGAGCGAAATACCTCTCTCTCTCAAATTGGAAGCTGTTATATATTTATTATCTTTTGGTGTTAATTATTTCCTAGCTAGCTACTTAATTATCTAGGTTTTGCATGCTCGATTATTTTCATAGGTGTGGACAACGTTGACATAGACATGGCCATGCAAAAGGTGGCGATCACTGGATGGGCTGACCAGAAGAAGGTTCTAAGGACAGTCCGGAAGACTGGTCGGAGGGCTGAGCTGTGGCAGCAACCCCCTTTTGATTCAGAATACAACTTCGATACAGACCAATATTACAGTCGACAACAATGTAATGGCTCTGCACCTCAGCCTTCCTCATCTTACAACTACTACAAGCATGGTTACGACGGTCCTTCGAATTATCATGCTTATTATTCTCAGAATTCTGCAAATTACAGTTCTTATGGATATCAAACCACTGCGGCCTTTAGCGATGAGAACCCTCATGCTTGTTCTATGATGTGAAATAAACTTCCTTTTTTCATATAATGGAAACAATTACCTTTTGGATATCTGACTGCTACTTTGCAAGTAAATTTCATGATGAAATACTTTCAATAAATCTGTTTGCTTCTATAAGAAATAGATTAATTATTAAAGTCGTTTTTCTTTCATATATATCATTATTGCATTAATAGGAAAATCATATTCAAATATAGGATTTGGCTATAATAGTTGCATGTATTTAATATAAGGGACACTTTGAATGCGGTCCATAACTATTAATATTCTTTGATTGAAATCTTGTTGGTTTTTATTTTTTGATCAAAGTCCCTAAAATTAATGTGAGAATGTATTTCTATGTAGGTTACTATATTTTTTAGATTAAAATTGAAATTTATAGTTGTTTGTATTAATGAGAATTTAAATATAAAAAAACTCATAATTTGTGGATTAAAATTATTAAAATATAAATTATACTCTCCAATATATATTTTTTGTGTGTGTGTGTGTGTGTGTAAACATGGGTACACTCATCAAAATTAACAAAAAAATTATTGTACCAAATTATGGGTACATTCTTCAAAACCACACAAAAAATAATAGATATTAGGCTTAATAACATTAGTAAATTTCTTTGATTAAACTTGACATGGATACATTCTCAAATCAAGAAAAAGAATGTACCCGTATAAGTTTAAAAATGGATTAGAAAAAAATTGAATAGATTTTATTATAAAAAAAAATATAAAAAATAAAAAAAAAAAAAAAAAGAGGTACATTTTACATACAACAAATTGGTATATTTAAGAATTGGTACATTTTAAGATTAAAAAATTGAAAAATTACATGAATGGGTACATATAAGATTAAAAAAATTGAAACCTTTTTATAAAAAAATTAAGGGATACAAACTTATTCTATTTTTTTTTTTTTTTTGGGAAATGTTTTGAATTGAATATTAGTTAGGAGTTCAAATAAAGGTGTGAGATTAAAATCCTAAATTATATAACTGACATGTAAATTCATTATTGCATTAATGCTAGAGACTTTGATCAAAATCTGAAAACTAATAAGGTTTCAGTCAATGAACATTAGTAACTAGGGACCGGATACTAATTTTTCCTTAATATAATCACTATCTCGATGGTCAAATGGTGATTATATTAATACATTTTTTTCTTATTATACTGTTGACCCTAAAAACTACTTAGCCTACATGGCGCACAAGCCGAGTACTTAATCAGCTAACTACGTGTTGATGTGCCAACTCGTCGGCCGAGTTCGGCTGGGGAATAAAATATGTGTTGATGTGGTGTTGGGCACGCTGCTGACTTCTGCGTCTTGCGATTGCGGGCGGGGAAGGAGCTCGTCTCGACCTTTAAGTTCTAGAGCCTGAAGACAAGGCTGCTAGTTTCTTCGGAGTTCACGAATTCACTGGCGCCAGGTTTGGTCTCGGTAATTATATTTGTGAAAATATAAGTACGCCGAACTGGTACCAGACTGTACGGACACAAATACTCAAAAGAGATAAGTGTCTTGCTTGTAAATGTGGTTCGGCCGTCTGAATGCTGAACTCTAAAATGTACTTGCGAATATCCAATCATAAAATAAACTTGGCTCTCAATGTGTCAAGCCTGGTAACACCTTACATCACCGAGAAGGCTGATGAGATGACCTCTTCCAACAAGGACTCGGAAATCCTCGTTGATCGAGACTTGGATAGATAACCAGTCAGTCTCGAAGCAGTGTTGTTTATCCAAACTGAAGGTGCTCCTCAGTCGGCTGATTAGGCTCCAATGTTGTTTATCCAAATTAAAGATGTTGCCCGTTGCCTCCACAATGTTGTTTACCCAAACTGAAGATGTGTTGGCGTGGAAAAAGAAAATAAAAATATCAAGATGTTTGAGAGGTTTGCACATGGCAGTTGCGAATTGACTTGGAGGGGCTTTGAATGATGCACTCCCCTCTTTATTTATAATAGTAATTTCCCTAATGGCCGAGGTAACATTTCACTCGGACTAGAACTCCTCAACCCAATATGATTAGGTTTCGACCAATCATAACTCCCATGGGATTATGAACCAAGCTCTTTAATCATTCAGAATCAATCCCTTGATTCTCGGCATCTTTTCTGATTCGGAGCATCCTTAACTTTTGAAGGATACTTATTGCACTAGGATTCGATCACTCCACCCTTATCCACGGAAAACCATCTGCTGATAAGATTTAGCCAAACTCTACTAGACTCGGCACGTGGCAAGCCCACTCATCATCTCCGGTTTTCTCCTTATTCTCGCTACGTCCTGAAGAGGTCGGTAAAACAAAATGTGAGTGAATCACGTCAAAATCATTCAAATATAATAACCCCTATTTTGAAATCGTATATATAGTGAGAACAACATACGTTATAGTACTATGATAATAGTAGTCAAGATCAACTCAATCTTGCTCGTCATATCAAATAAAGTAAATCAATCACAAATAATGTAATTTATAGCAAGCAGGTGAAGTGGCGTCTACCTGATCGATATCTAGCGTATACTAGCAAACTCTAGCCTCTACTAGAACAGAAAATGTACCTGCAATAAATCATACGGCCGTAGCCAGCTAAGATAAGTGTAAGCCTCGTCAAAGGCTAACATGTATAATATGCATCAACATAGGTATATATAAATATATATATATATATATATATATAGTAAAAACATTTAATTTTCTCAAAAGGGTCCACTCATAAGTAAGCAGAGCGTCCCTCGTCAATAGGTTCCTTCCCTATACTCACTTTATCCTTAATAAGACCTGTGATTGTAATATAAAGCTAAGTTAAGCTTCAATTCACATTCTGTGGAAAATCATCCAAAACTACCATTTAGGTAATGAATTTACACAAACGGAGGCCCCACGTGATTCAAAACACCAAAAAACTTTGGGTTAGGTCTCGGGTCCTGCACGTGCCACCAAGGTGGTGCGAGCCGTCACACGCCGGGAACACACGTTGCCATATGGTTGCCGTCGCTAGCTAACGCGCTGCCTTACTCTCCGCCACAGCTCGATGAGTAAGGACCACACTTGCCGTCGTCGTTGCAACGCACCGGTGCGGTGAGAGTTTAAGGGATTTAACTGAATATACCTACTCCGTTAACAGATTCCGTTAATGTTAACGGAATATTAGCTTCTACGGTCAAAGTTAACGGTGACTGTCGCTGGTCACCATAGCAGATCGCCGGAAACTACAGAGAAAATCTAGAATGTCGTCAGGGCTTCTCGAGCTCGATTTCAGCGATTTTTATACTCCAAAACCAACCAAAACACGAATTAAGGCCTAGGGAATTACCTAGACCCAGATTTGGACCAATGGAGGTTAAATCCGTCTCAGATTCAAAGGAAGTTGGCCGGAGTTACCTTGCTGGATTCTGGAAAATGCACCAAGCACATGCATGCATTAAAACAGAGATTTCCAGCCCGATTTTTAATTTAAAACCCCTCAAAATAGGATTAAGAACTTAATGGACCTCGAACTCGTCGGGGTTCGTCCATTTCCCCTCGTCGGATTCTGGGAAGTGAAAACAGAGTGCATGCAAAGGTTACAACATAAATTTACATCCCAAAACCTCATCCATGTTGTCCCGGCCGCCTTCGAGCTCAACGGTTTTCACCGGAGTTCGTCGCCGGACTGGTTATGCATGCACAGAGAGTTATCAACGCTAGTTCCTTCGATTTTCCAACCCAAGAACACATCCTCAACTCGGAGATAACTCAGATATTGAAAGATTGGAAGGAAGACCTCACTTGAGTTCAAGTTTGAGAGCTCAAGCTCTCGGATTTACTGGCAGAGCACCCTACGGTGCTCTAATTATGCATGCAAGGACATTGCTGGGTTCCTCGTGTCCCAATGATTCCAAATATATAATTTTCAAGGTTGATTTCACAAGGTTTTGAAGTGGAATGAAGGGAATAGCTCTCGGAGCTACATAGAAAGAGAGAGTGAGAGAGAGGTTTGCAGAAATGAGAAGGAAAGAGAGAGACAGAGTGGGTATAATAGGAATGGCAATTCTAACCGTTAAATCCGATAACCGTGGATAACCGTCTGAATGGATTGGATTTGGATATGAAAATTCAGGTATATTTTGGGTATGGGGAAAAACTGTAAATATTATTCGATTATAATTTTGGATATGGTTATAGGGGTTCCCAATCCATATTCGTACCCGAACCCAAACCGAATAATATATAATATAATTATATATAATATTAAAGTGTTATATTATATAGGTGTGTGTGTGTGTATATATATATTCATTATTCACCGAATCTTACTTTAAGAATACAAAAATTGCATTGTGTGAGTTGCATTTTGTGGCAAAGTTCAAAAGTTTTGATATGAATCAAAATCTACGAGAATTCAATGGTGCTTATGGGAGATATTAAAGATCAACCAACATTATCAATGTTTAGCTTTAATTTTTATGCTCAACAAGATCCATTAATTAAATCATTTTATACATCAAATATTTAATGACAAAATTAATATTTACTAAATTATCATGCGTCAATTGGGCGAATATATTTTTTGTATTGACAAATATGGATATAACCGTTAACTGATGGGGAATCCATTATCCGGTGGGCATGGTTATGGATAATACCCGATGATTAATTTGCGGTTATGGATGTGGTTAATTTTCGTGGTTATGGGGATGGATAGAGCATTTCCGTCCCCAAACCGATCCATTGTAATCCCTAGGGTATAATCACACTCAAAAAAAATTATTTTAAGTTGAAAGCCTTCGAGGCGAGAAATTTTTTATTGTGACGGGAACACAGGTGGTACACCATGTGTTTTTATGTAAGTTGTGGGAAATTTTATTTTTTAAGTTATTAACTTTTTAACACACATATCCCACCATTTGTATAGTGGCACGTGGTGTACCACCTCGTGTGCCGGTCACACTGAAAAATCTCTCCTTCGAGGCTTCGATTTGTTTTTCGCTTTGGACATTAAACTAACGTACAAAAATGAAATTATGACACTTAAGAAAGTATAAGGACTTTAATCTCGAGACGAGGCTCAATAATTGATTAAGACACCCATTCACAGGTAAAATGGTCATTTCACATGTCTCGCGAGTAAGATACAATATTTTAAGGAACTGGTTGTAACATCAGAAGATCCCTCACTACAAAAAATAAAAATAAAAAATAAAAAATTGCAGAGAACAAATTTAGTCATGCAAATAGAGATTTCGTCACCCTAGGTTTTGCCCGACAAAACTTCGTTGTGCCACGTTCTTTGCACAAAACTTGTTGCGCAAAATATTGCCCGACAAAATTTAGAAACTATCAAGCAATAATACTTTGCCCGACAGACATTTCGACAACTCTTCCATCGAGCAAATTGCATTGACCAACTTTGCTCAACGAACTTTACATGACCGACTAAAATATTTCATCGGGCAAAGTTTTAATTTAACAAAAACATAATAACAAAATATTACATGGCCGCTAATTGGAGACACAATTTAGGTAAATGATTTACAAACTCTTTTTTATCTCATTGTAGAAATATCTCTGTTTTTCGAACCACGTAATTATATATGTCAACAGTGAATCAAAATACATAAACGAGTAAACGAGTCCAAATGACATAAAATAAGTGTGAAAATCAAATAAGTGATCAACTAATTCATAGTCTATATCTTCTCTCGTCCGCAATCACGCAGTTTGCTGAACAGTCCACAAACACGATTAGAGCAATCGTCCAAAAAGCAAAACACGATTAAATGAATAAAATAAAAAATAAAATATATCATAGATCAAAACCATGCAACAAAAAATAATATATTAAACTAAAGAATTCAACAATAAAATAAACCATTAGAATTTTGTTTGGGAAGTACAACGTGCACTAATGTTCATAGTTTAGGCGTTTAGTTAAGTAACTTTCCGTGACATCAATGTATATAATATGAGTTCTTAAACTTAAGTCAATATCATATCAGAACATTTTTTGGTCAAGAAGATGTAGAACAACGCCTATATCTCTTCTCTATACAAAAACGTGGAGAGCAGTCTACCATTTCAGTATTACTATTACCTACTCATCAATTCTCTTACCTCATCAATTCTCTTACCATACCAGTTTCCATGGAGTTTATTAACAAACAGCTATGCAGATTATGCTTCAGTTTGGGCTTGACGCTCATGTTAGGGGATTGGTCTTGTGAAGCGACTTCTCGTAGTCTTCACGGTGCAGCAATGTATGGGAGGTACGAGCAATGGTTGGCTCGTTATGGTCGTGTATATAACGATATTAACGAGAAGGAAAAGCATTTCAAGATAGTCAAGGAAAATGTGGCATTTATCGAATCATCCAATAGTGATGCAAACAAATCACACAAATTGAGCGTCAATCAATTTGCAGACATTACAAATGAAGAGTTCAAATCCGCAAGAAACAGATTCAAGAGGCACGAATATTCCACAAGGACAACTTCTTTCAAATATGAAAACGTTACGACAGCAGTGCCAGCTTCAATGGACTGGAGAAAGAAGGGAGCCGTAACCCCCATCAAGGACCAAGACAGATGCGGTAATAATATAAGTGCCTGCTTAGTTCATTAATACCTTAGAAACACTATATGTTCTTTTTAATTTGGGAGTTTAGTTAATTGATTAAGTTATTCTAACTGCTTTTCACTGCAATTAAAATACAGGATGTTGTTGGGCTTTTTCTGCAGTAGCAGCTACAGAAGGAATTGCACAGCTTACAACTGGTAAATTGATCTCTTTGTCTGAGCAAGAGCTGGTTGATTGTGATACCGCTGGTGAAGACAAAGGGTGTGAGGGTGGCTCGATGGATGATGCTTTTCAGGTCATCCAACAAAATCATGGAATTAGTGCGGAAGGTAGTTACCCATACAATGGTGCGGATGGGACATGCAACACCAAGGAGGAAGCCAACATTGCAGCCATGATAAGTGGCTTTGAAGACGTGCCTGCAAACAGTGAAAATGCCCTCCTCATCGCTGTTGCTCATTGTAGACATCGAAATTTCGGTGAAATAAATGTTGGCCAATAATTAAAATTTCAATGTTCACGTGTCACATAAATTTTACATGTAGCATGTGACTCAACAAAAAATCGAAAATCATTGGAAAAGTCATCAAACAGAACATGTGTCAACACCTGGCAGAAATGATTTATTTCATCTGATTATTTAAATCAAAAAATCAAGTCTTGGAATTCTATAAATAGGAAGCCAAGGCATTCATTTTCATTCACCAATTCACATCACACCAAAACCTTGAAGCTTTGAAACTCTAAATGCTCTCAAGCAAATCCCGAAGGATCAAGAAAGCTCTCTTCGTTCTTCGTCAAATCTTCCTTCAAGATCAAGCCTTCGACGGCCCTTGAAGAAAGTGTTCATCGTTCATCATTCGTTCATCCTAAGATCAAGCCCCAATGGCCCTTTGGATCAACAACATCAACAAATCCACATATCCAACCGTTCTTCAAGATCAAGCCCAAAAGCCCTTGAAGATCCGTTCATCCATCAACCTTCAAGATCAAGCCCAAAAGCCCTTGAAGAAATCCACACAACTGTTCTTCATGATCAAACCCAAAAGCCCCTTAAAGACCCGTCCATCAACCTTCAAGATCAAGCCCAAAAACCCTTGAAGAAACTTCCCTCAACCTTCAAGATCAAGTCCTAACGGCCCTTGAAGAAACTTCCAACCATTCATCCAAGATCAAGCCTCGACGACCCTTGGATCAATCGCACATCCACAAATCAACACCTTACGGAGATCGAATCAGAGGATCAAAGTTGTAGAGAGATTGTAAACCCAAAATCATTAATACAAAATATTACTTTGTACACGTGTTCTTATTTCGTTTGTTTCAGGAAAATTCATGTTTACACTCATCAACCTGTTTCTGTTGCTATTGATGCTAGTGGTTCTGACTTTCAATTCTATTCAAGTGGTGTCTTCACTGAAACTTGTGGAACAATCCTCGATCATGGCGTTACAGCTGTTGGTTATGGAGTGAGCGATGACGGGGCTAAGTATTAGTTGGCGAATAACTCATGGGGTATAGAATGGGGTGAAAAAGGGTACATAAGAATGCAAAGAGATGTTGGTACACCTCAAGAACTTTGCGGCATTGATATGTCTGCATCTTATCCCACTGCATAATTTTATGGGTAAATTACATTTTACCCCCTCAGGTTTGGGGTCGATTTCAACTTCTTACAACATCTTTAAAACATTTCAATTTCATACATTTACTTATCATTTTATTTCAATTCCATACATCTGTTAAGTAAACTATTAAGTGATGATACGGCAAATATGAGATCCACATTTGTGCTAATGTGGCTGCCAAATTTGTGCCACGTGGCAAAAAAAATAATTTTTTATACATTTAAAAGATAATAATTTACCCTACCCTATTAAAATTAAAAAAAAAACCCCTAAAACACATTTTCCCCGACCCACCTTCTCCCTCTCCTCCACTCTCTTCACCTACCCCTCTTATTTCCTCCCACCAACACACTTTGCAAATCCTTGCAATTCCCACACACCTTGAAACAAAACCCAGCAACTCCAAATCCCTCCCTGCAAAACTCTCTCCTATCTCTACTGCCAACCCCAACCCCATCCCCGAACCAACCCAAAACCCATCATATCTCCTCACTTTATCTCATCTCATCGAATCCACATAGGCTCATCTGCCCTTCCCCAAATTTCAAACCCCCACATGGACACAACCATCACTGTTGACGCCTCCAGAGTCCGTGAAGCGCACAACTGCACGTCTTTGTGTTTTCTGGATTAGCGGTAATGTGGTTCATCCTGGGAGTCTACACCTTTCCGAGATCCCCGACTACCGATGGAGACTCGATTTTTTTTATGATGGAGGCTCTGATGTTCATCGCTTTCGCCACCGATTTGCCTTTTTCCAACGAGGCTCATAGACTTGACGACGTGTAGTAGTCCCTGGTGATGGAGATGCCACCCCCAACAACTAGATCTGAGTGATTTCGGTGAAATAGGTCTGGAAGATGGAGATGCACAGGGAAAGAGAGAGGTTGTTGAAGAAGAAGACGTGGAGAAGATATGGGGTTGGGGGGGTTGCGGGGGAGGTCGGGGTGAGGTGGGTTTTTTGGATGGGAGTAGGGGTAGGCAAACCGGTCCTGGACCTACGAGTCGAGCCGTGTTCATGAGGTTCGCGGCGGGTATGAAGCGGGTCCAAAATCTATAAAGACAAAACGGGGTGGGGCGGGTTCAAAAGTCGGAGGACACGGGCCCCCAGCCCGAACTATCTGATGGAACAAGTCTGCAAATCTCGAATCATGCTCAAGTCTCTACTCAACCAAATTTCTCTCTTGTCGATCACAAACCCACCCACCCTCTCCTAAATCCACCTTCAAAATTTAATAAAGATTTTTCCAACCAAATATCTCTCTCTCTTGTCGGTCACAAACCTTTCCTTCTCCCAAATCCCAAATCCACCTACAAAATTTAATAAAGATTGAAGCTTTCACTCTCAAAGACAGTGAGAATGAGCAATGAAAACCCACATGGAATTCTAATCAGGCGAAGCTTTTTATTGGTGGAATTTCATGGGAGACCTCAGAGGATAAGCTTAATGAGTACTTCAACTACGACGACATTTTACAGAAGGTGGTCATGAGGGATAAGGTCTCCGACTGCCCCAGAGATTTTGGGTTTGTGGTTTTTGTAAATCCTGCTATTCTCGATAGGGTTCTTCAGTATAAGAACACCATTGATGGTAGAACAGTGATATTCAAATCCCCAATTTTTTATTTTTTCGATGGTAGAATGGTTTGTGGTTTCAGAAACAAGGAGAAGATGGTTGGAGATTTGAAAAAATAACTCGATTATCTCCAGAAGTTGGGCACTGTAGAAAAAGTGTTCTCTGCGGAGAAGGAGTTCTTTGCAAAAGGACCTGTGGAGGACCCGTATAACAGGCCCATTTTAAACGGGTTGAGTTAGGTCCGGTTCCACTTTTAAACTTTCTATTACCTGATCCGGCCCGTCTCTTTTTATTTTCAAGCGGGTCCAGTCCAGTTCCTCTAATTTTGGGCCCGGCCCGATCTGTGCCCAGCCCTAGATGGGAGGGGAGGAGGAGAATGTGGGTCGAAGGAAGAGGGTTTCAGGGTTTTTTTTTTTTTTTTTTTAATAATAGGGTAAATTATTATATTTTAAATGCATAAAAAAGTTTTTTTTTTTGCTAAGTGGCACAAATTTGGCAGCCATATCAGCACAAATGCGGATCCCATATTTGCAACATCATCACTTAACGGTTTACTTAACGGATTTATAACGGATATATGAAATTGAAATAAAATGATAAGTAAATGTATGAAATTGAAATGTTTTAAAAATGTTGTATGAGGTTGCAATCGACCCCAAAACTAAGGGGGTAAAATGTAATTTACCCTAATTTTATAGTACCAAATTAAATATTGGGTAAATTATATTTTACACCCTCAAGTTTGAGTGCAATTGCAACCTTAAAACATTGCAATTTTATACACAAAGTTACCATTAGTTGCAATATCATACATCCGTTCAAACTTTTGTTAAGTAAATGGTTAAGTGATTATGTGGTAGATATGGGTCTCACTTTTTAATGATGTGGTTTCAAATTTTGCGCCATGTGGATTAAAAAAAATTTAAAAAAATGATAGACAAGAATTATCACAACTTTAGCTACTTTAGTGGCTCGGCCATCTTCTTAAGATTCCCAACTATTCCATTTTTTGATGTTAATAACGTATAGCGACCGAATAGGACCATTTTCTTCCCAAGACCTTTTACCATTTTCTAATGTTAGTGATGGAATTTTCTTCCCGAGAACTATGGATTATACCGAGAATATTTGAAAAGGTAAATGACTTGGCTTACAAGTCATTTGACTTTCAAGGATTCTCGGAGCCCTAATGGATAAGAATTATGGAGTCTTAACTAGTGTTTAAAATATCAATATCGGTGGGAATATCGATATGTAAATTTGCGAAAATATCGACGGATATATCGAATATCGACATTGGCTGCTTTCGATGGAAATAATGGAAATTTATAATGAAATTTTAGGGATTGTCTAGCATTGGTTTGGACGAAATATAAGAGTTTCTCCAATATTTGATAGATGTGTCAGAAATATCAACGATATATGTCGAATTTAGCCTAAACTTAAGAGTTTCTCTGATATAAGGCTAATTTTAGACTTCACCCCCTCCATATCTTTAATTCTATGATTTTTTGGATATTTCCATAGAAATATCGAACTGTATATGGAAGAAATTTTAAACCCTAGCCTTAACCATATGATAAGGACCCTTATTAAGTACAACACAAAGATTTATAATCATGATGGGACTCTAATTGATTTAATAGAGTTTGGGTTGATATCCTTTCCAATAATAGGCTGGGTTTGACAGAAACCCTAGCTATAAAACCAAGGAGCATCTGCTTCCATACCGGCCTATCCTCACTAAAACTACAAACCTATTTCGTTATTAGAGGTTATTAAGGATACCGGAAGTAAAAGAGCACTTCAGTTTGCATTCAGAATGGCCATGCCTGCAGGTAAGTGTCTCTACTATTTTTGCATGCATATCGAGATATATTTCATGTACAACTATTTTAGCTATTACTCTAGTTTCATGTTGATCGATTATGTGGCATTCTTACAGAAAATGGATAATCTGTTGCTTCTATAGCAAAAAACTTCAATAATATGTTCTCCCCTCTTCAGGTGTAGGCCATTGCAGAGGGAAGGACATCTTTTGGCGTTAGAGAAGGGTTTTCAAAAGTATCATGTTGGAAAGCGATTCACTCTACAGATTGTTAAAGCCTTGCACCATCCCTTACAAAACTATGATCTCCTGTTAGGCATTTTGTAAAAGACTCTCTAACAGTAACTGGAGCTTCTTCATCCCATGTGAGACACCAAGCCACCCACCGTTTTGCTCGTTTTGCTCTTCAAATCGGAAATATGTATGTAATGGGTTCGAAGAACCCCCCTTAGTATTATTACTGACCTGCTCTTCCCAGAGAGCCTTAGTTGAATTTAACTCTTGTGCCATGTTTGGCTTTCTAATGACATCTGCCGCTTTTTCCTAAGGAAAAAAAATCTCACGTTTATATTTAGGTGGTTTGCACAGTAACGGATTGCAGAAAATTTATCATTTCTTTTCAATAATGGATCTGCAAGCAAAACCAATTATTAAAATAAAAAACATAATGAAGAATAAAGAATAAAAATTAACTCATATTGTCGTTGTAGAAATTGAAACAAGAAAAATATAGGTTAAGAATCTTAAACGTATAGGTGTTTTTCTACACTTGTTGATCTTATTGTTTCCATGTCATTCTCTATCTTTGTATTCTCAAGTTGAAATCGGTATAAGTAACTTGTTGATCTTGTTATTTCCATGTCATTCTCTTATCTTTGTATTCTCAAGTTGAAATCGGTATAGATGATTTTCTGCACTTGTTGATCTTGTTGTTTCCATGTCATTCTTGTTAACTTGTATAGTTTCCTATAATTTAGTATTTCCTAGTTTAGGATGAATCCCATGTAATCTGGGAGAAATCTCTTTGTAATCTCCTGTAATTATTCTTCCCTATTTGGTTAGGATTAAGATTGTATATTATACCTCTCCCTGAGAAGAATAAACATATCAGTCAAAGCATTCTCTTCTTGGTATCAGAGCCTAGGTTAAGAAAAAAAAAACCCACTGCTGTGTGCAGAATCCAGATCACCAAGCCTTGCCGCCTGATTGTGCAACGTGATGTTCGATCATAAGCCGCACCGCCAGTTGCGTTGTGAACCGTATAACCAGCGAGCGACACCATTGTTGTTGGACCGACCCCTTCTGTTCGTTTGCTTCGTCGCATCGAAGTCTATGCGCATTATGTTGAAGCCCATAACTCAGACCCCCACATCTGCCAATGTTGGTTGTCGCCTCCTGCAATCTGAAATTCGAACCCGACTATCGTTTCCGTTGCCGAACCTCTTTGCCTGAACCAACCAACCACGTATGATCTGCCACTAAACTTGCTCGCACCCACCATCGCACCAGTCCACGAACACTGCAAGTTTTTTTTGCTTGCACAAATCCCATCCGTTGCAATCCTTCGGATCTGTGGTTCTTCCTATCATCCACTCAGCAAGTGTCCTTATTGTGGCTTGAGAGGACATTCCAAAAATCGTTGTTTCGAACTTATTGGATATCCTGTTAATTAAGACAAGACTCGTGATCCCCGGTGTAATAAGTCGCGTGCATTGATTGTTAAAACTAAGGTACATTCTGAACATACAGTTAACGATGGTAAGGCATTAAAGGTTTCTGCATCTATTACGAATAATACATGGATAATTGATTCTGGTGCTACTGAACGTATGACTTGTGATTCTAGATAGGTACAAACCCTCAAACTATCCCCCAAAACTATCGTGAGTGTTGCCAATGGTAATGTTGCACCCATTATCGGGGAAGGCAATGTCTCACTTTCTGATCCCCTGAATCTTGATTCTGTACTCGTTGTTCCTTCTCTTGACTATAATTTATTATTTGTTGCTCAAATAATTATCGCCCTACATTGTCTTGTGATTTTTTGGCCTTCTTTTTGTGTTTTTAAGGACATTCGGACTCACAAGACGATTGGTTATGGTATTAGGAAGGGGAAGCTCTACTACTTGGAGCTAACATCAAACAGTTCCCGAATGTTGACTCAAGCTCTTGCAGTGGAAGGAAATTAGGGGGATAGGAATAAAGCTTCGGAGATTTGGTTGTGGCGTCAACTTGGACATGATTCATTCGGCTATCTGCAAAGGTTGTTTCCTAGCCTATTTGTTAAGCATGATATTTCTAACTTTAAATGTGGTGTTTGTGAATGGCTAAAAGTCATCGTACTTCGTTTCCACCTAGTTTGAATAAAAGTTCAATCTCGTTTATGATAATTCATTCTGATGTTTAGGGGCCATCTAAAACTACTACACGTGGTGGTGCTCATTGGTTTGTTACTTTTATTGATGACTGCACACATATGACTTGGGTTTGTTTGATGAAGTCCAAAAGTGAAATTACTTCTTTGTTTCAGCAGTTTTACAAAATGGTACAAGTACAATATAAGTCACAAATACAGGTTCTTAGGAGTGACAATGAAGGCAAATATGTAAACTCTGAACTTCGTGCCTTTCTTGATTATCATGGTATTGTTCATCAGACTACATGTCCATAAACTCCACAACAAAATGGTGTTGCCAAACGCAAGAATCGTTAGCTTCTAGAGGTTGTTCGTGCTTCTTTGCTCGAGACGCGTCTCCCGTTATCTTTTTGGGGAGAAGCTCTCACCTCAGCTGCGTATCTCATGAATCGTGTTCCATCCTGATCAGTCAACTTTCAGACACCGCCCAGACACTTTCTTCATATGTTGATGCTCTTACAGTTCCTAACCTTCCACCTCACGTGTTTGGCTGTGTGGCCTTCGTTCATCTTCATAAACAGCAAAGAAGTAAGCTTGAACCTTGGGCCTCACGGTGTGTGTTTGTGGGGTATGCCTCAAATCAAAAGGGGTATCGTTGTTATCACCATCTGACGAAAAAATTGTTTGTCACTGTGGATGTTGCGTTTCAAGATAATGATATGTACTTTGCCAATCCCGAGTCTTCACTTCAGGGGGAGAATCAGACAGAAGTTCAAACTCTTAATTATACTATTCCAGATTTAGATAATGTGAATGATTTGGATTTAAGTGGTGATGTCTTGGAAATAAGTGGCGATCATTCACAAGAAAACAATGAGGTGAATGAATTGGAACTAAGTGGTAATGTCTTGGAGACAAGTGGTGATCATTCACATGGAAACAATGTTGAAAACCTTGAAAGGGACGAGTCGACATTGCTAGATAACTCACTGCCTAATAGCTCACTACCAGTTTCTTCACCACCAGACAGTCTTCTGTCACCAGCTACCTCACAGTCGATTTTGAGTCCAATAACCATAATCAATCGTCTTCGATCCCGGAAGCACCACCACCACGTCATCTTCATGATCGCTTGAACTGAGGTATTCCCAAACTTACTTATGAAGCCGACCCTAAATGCAAAACTAGGTATCCGATGAGTAAGCCTAACCCTGAGTCTAATGTGTTATACCCGTTAAGTAATTATGTGTCTACCAGTCACCTGTCAGAATCAAATAAGTCATTTGTGCATCAATTATCTACCGTATCTACTCCTAACAGTGTGCATGAGGCTTTAGCTGATCCACGTTGGCCTGCAGCAATGAATGAAGAGTTGAAGTCTTTGAAGAAGAACGCTACTTGGGAGATCACAGACTTGTTAGCTGGCAAGAAACATGTGGGATGCAAATAGGTCTATACGGTGAAGTACAAAGCTGATGGGACGGTGGATCGCTTCAAGTTAAGACTAGTAGCAAAAGGATACACTCAAAAATATGGAATTGACTATATAGATACATTTGCCCATGTGGCCAAGATCAATACAGTCCGTGTTTTGTTGTCTCTGGCTGTAAATCTTAACTGGCCATTACAATAGTTCTATGTGAAGAATGCCTTCTTGCAAGGAGATTTGACAAAATAGATTTACATGGAACTCCCACCAGGGAGTAACGTTCCAAATATGCATAAATAAAAGGTGTGCAGGCTTCGAAAATCATTGTATGGGTTGAAACAGTCCCCGAAAGCGTGGTTCGGTAGATTTACCAAGTCTATGAAAGCATTTGGATATAAGCAAAGTAACTGTGATCACACGTTGTTCTTGAAACGTCGGAATTGAAAGCTTATAGCACTCGTTGTATATGTGGATGACATAGTAGTTACTGGTAATGATCCAGATGAGCGTGCAGCCTTGCATAAATATTTTAAGTACTGAATTCGAGATGAATGATCTTGGGTCTCTGAAATATTTTCTCAGGATTGAGGTATCAACGAGCAAGTCAGGAATCTTCCTGTCATAGAGAAAGTACATTCTTGACCTGTTAAAAGAAACTAGCACATCAGCATGCAAACCCGTGACTACTTCGTTAGCAGAAGGAATGAAGCTGAGCATTGATTTAAACCAAGTACCGGTAGATAAAGGGAGGTATCAACGACTAGTGGGAAGATTAATGTATTTGGCACATACTATACCAGACCTTGCTCATGCCTTGAGTGTCGTTAGTCAATACATGCATGATCCAGGATAACAACACATGAATGCAGTTATGAGAATATTGAGTTGTTTGAAAGGAAGTCCGGGAAAAGGGATTTCATTTAAGAAGAATGGTCATTTTAGTATTGAAGGTTATACGGATACTGATTAGGCCGGTTCGAGTGATGATAGGCGCTCAACATCAGGTCACTTCACCTTTATTGGTGGAAATCTGGTCACTTGGAGAAGCAAGAAGCAGGGAGTAGTAGCAAGGTCGAGTGCAGAAGCGGAATACAGAAGTATGGCCCTTGGTATTTGTGAGATTTTATGGCTTAAACTACTACTACAAGATTTGGGTGTCAAGCATAGTCAACCAATGAAGTTGTTTTGTGATAATAAGGCTATTCGCGATATTGCTCATAATCCGGTGCAACATGATAGAACTAAACATGTAGAGGTTGACAAGTTTTTTATTAAAGAAAATCTAGAAGGTAAAATAATTGAAGTGCCTCCAATCAGAACGGAAGATCAAATAGCTGACATCCTCACCAAAGCAAATTTCTAGTGAAAAGTTCTCTAAATTTCTAGACAAGTTGGGCATGTGTAACATATGTGCACCAACTTGAGGGGAAGTGTTGACTTGTATAGTTTTCTATAATTTAGGATTTCCTAGTTTAGGATGAATCCCGTGTAATCTGGGAGAAATCTCTTTGTAATCTCCTGTAATTATTTTTCCCTATTTGGTTAGGATTAAGATTGTATATTATACCTCTTCTTGAGAAGAATAAACATATCATTCAATGCATTCAAAGCATTCTCTTCTATTCTCTTATCTTTGTATTCTCAAGTTGAAATCTAAAATCACATTTGAGTGAACTTTCGTGTTGATAAGTTGAAAATAAAATAAAGAGTAATAGAGAATTTAAGAGAGAGATTCGGAGGAGAAATCAAAATTTAAGAGAGAGATTTGGAGGAGAAATCAGAGTATTTAAGAGAGAGATTGGGAGGAGAAATCAAAGTCAACATTCCTTCTCATTAGACAATGTATTTATGGGCTTTAAAGTTTACATAGAAATGTGTTGAACTACTAAGATATTACATATTGACCCCAGAAGTGAACAACTAAATAATAAATATCGCCTACAACAATTTATGTCCCTAATTATTTTTTTAAATTATTCAATCCAAAGTGCAATAGAAAGAAAAAAACAATGTGTGAATATCACTTTCTTGTAGGGGTGGGCGCCGATCGAGTCGGATCTATTTTTGGTTGATCCAAACTCGACTTGTTTTTTGTAAACAAGTCCGAGCCGGTTCGTTTTTATGTATTTTTATTAGTGGAATAAGCACATTTGGATTCGTTTGATACGGTCTAGTTCCTTACGTGTCGTAAATTAGCAATCTAATGGATTAATGATCATGATATTTCATAGCAAATTAGCAATCTAAACATTTAATGAAAGTAGTACCAACAGTATCGTAGCTAATAATATTTTGTAAGGAAACGGAAAATTGAATTTTGATACAAGCAGTAGCACTGTAGCAGGGTACAGATTATGGTATTACCAAACCCCATGGTGGATGCGTTGTTATGGGAAACCATAGAGCTATGTACTTTTAAAATGACTGAAAGCGTTTTTAGAAAAAATGTTCTTGGGTTTCAAAAGCACTTTAAGTGCTTTCTACAATAAGCACCATCTATGTGCTTCTTCCAGGAAGCACTTTAAATGCTTTTCTATGAATTATTAGCATTTTTACTAAGGATTGTTTTCAAAAAGATTTTAATTAAAAACGTTTTCAATTATTTTAAAAGCACATCCAAACAAACTCTTAGTTTTAGGCTTTGCTAATTTGAACCCTTTTCTTTGGTTTAGGAAAGTAAGAAAGATTTAGAAACTATATAGTATAAATTGCTGAGTGCTTGGTGTTGGTGCTTACCTTTGAACGGTCTGAGTCGGATTACCCGCATATAAGAAAAAAGGGACTCGATTTATAGAGTCGAACTCAGACAGTTTTGAAAATTAGAAAATAAGAACCAAATATGTTTACATTGGCCGTATAAATATTGTCCGAATCCCCAGATCCCAATTCCCATATTCCCAACCCTACTTTCTTCCCTCTTTTTTTTTTTTTTTTTTTTGTCAAACTACTTCCATTGAAAATGGGTTTAGCCGACATTTAACCTTTTACCCAAATGGAAAACAAAGAAATAAAGGTGCATTTTTGCTAACCACCTTCCTACGGTGATAATGTCCATCATCCAATTGAATGAATTTAAATTTTAGGATTTGTGTTTATCCACTACTTAAATCTCGAAATTTAAATTCATTAAACATTGACAAATAAGGTGATGAATATCATTCATTTAAGGACAATGGGCAAAAAAATTCAAAAGAAAAAACACAAAAAGAAGTATAATCCTTATGGGTCGAGAAATTTTTTTTTGTGACCGGAACACAGATGATACACCCAGTGGCGAAGCCAGGATTTGCCTAGGGGAGGAGCGAAATTCAAAAGAGTGCAAGATTCAATCAAAGCGGTTGCTTTCACATTGGAAAGTGCAAAGTTTTGAGTCAATATTCATAGCAGAAAATAGTCTCTCC
Organism: Heteromeles arbutifolia; assembly: GCA_024362995.1. NCBI lineage: Eukaryota > Viridiplantae > Streptophyta > Magnoliopsida > Rosales > Rosaceae > Heteromeles > Heteromeles arbutifolia. The sequence goes on from JANCRC010000012.1 coordinate 27,119,833, forward strand.
ACCAAAGCGGTTGTAAGCAATAATATGAAAGCCAATCTAAGAAGCTTAAATTGGCTAGGATTAGATCTTAAAAAATGTTAGGCACTAGTCAAACAGCGGACTGGGACCTAGCAACTACGCGCCTAGGCGAGATCTACATAGAAGCCTAGATGGATTTAAATTATTGTAAAATAAGCATCAAACAAGATTTACATTATTTTTAAAATGTAATACAATATTTATAGATAATGCAAGAGTTTAAGATAAATACGGTGGAAGTCTTAAAAGAGAAAATAAAAATACATACAAGAATAAATAAATAAAAAAGAAAAAAAAAGGAGATAAATGGGTTAATAAACCAAAAAACAAGTTAGGGTCAGAAGAGAAAAAAAGGATAATACTTGAATACTCAATATACATATTCACTTATATGGCACAATAAAACGACGACTCCTGTCCTTATCTAACTATGGTGGAAGATTCCATTTCCAGAATCTCAATCTGGTAATCCAAAAATTTGGGTTCCTTGATTTTCATACGAAAATGACGATGGCTCGTGGGGTTGGGTCCTCTTCTTTTCACGGTTTTCTACTCTTACGTGAGATCCAAATTTTACAACGATGAAGGTGCCATGAGTTCCAGCGAGGGACATTAGCTGATGGTGGTGGGCGAGGACGCTGGTCTATGGTGGGAGACGACCGTGGCCGGTGGTGGTGGCCTGGTGGGGGAGGACCGTGGCTGGTGGTAGTGGGACCGTTGTCGGTGATTGTGCGGCGAGGACCGTGGCCACTGGCGGTGGGAATTCTCATTTCTGACGAGAGAGCGGAGGGGCTGAACCAGTGTTCCTAGGCGTGTTTTCCGACGAGGGGAGGGTGACCGCCGCTCCTCGCCCTCACGTAGCTTCGCCACTCGATACACCGCGTGTTTTTATATAAGTCTTGAGAAATTTTATTTTTAAGTTATTAACTTTTTAACACACATAATCCACCATTTACATAATAACACGTGATGTACCATCTCGTGTTCCAATCATACTGAAAAATCTCTCCTTATGGGTCCTTGTACTTGGCAAATCCTAATTTGTCCCAAGAAAACACCATTTTTTGTCCTTTTTAGACGTGGCACTTTTGCATAGGCCACAACCCACAAGCCCAAAACATTTGCCGTCGAAGTCCCAATTCTTGCCACATAAGGACAAAATAAATAATTTTTTTTTAGGGGAGGACAAAATAAAATAATTAAAATGATAATAAAGGGTAATTCTTGGACCCCATTTTGTTCCGTATAAATGCTTTGCGGAAACAATTAGAAGTTTGAGTGAGATCGAAAGAAAATTCGGAAGCCCCAAAAACCCCCAAACTGTAGGCTGCCAAAAACCCTAGATTCGATTCGCTATGGGTCTCGCTACTGAACGTGAAAACTTCGCTTACCTTGCCAAGCTCGCTGAGCAGGCAGAGCGATACGATGGTTAGGGTTCCTCCCTTATTTCTTTCGTACATTTTTGTATTTCTGTTTCACACTGAGTGTGGTTATTTATCTGGAGTTTTATTTTATTTTTAATCGCTTAATTTTGCAAATTTAGTGTTTGGTTGGTGAGAAAGTGAGGGAAATGGGAGTCTTTCGTTTAATTTTATGAACTAGGAATCAGTCAAATACTCAGTTATTGCTGTATAAATCTTCGGTGCATTCGATTTCTTGGTTTGTCTTTTTTTTTTTTTTTTTTTTTACTTCTTTGATTTGATACAAAACTTACTGCTACAGAAAGTGTTTGTTGTTTTTCTTTTGATGGAAGCTAAAGCAGTAACCCAGGCTAAGTAATGTATGTATTGAATTTGGGTTAGGTTGAGTAAATCAGTGAGTAATTTTTAATCTCGTTATCTTTAGTTGTTTCAATCAAAAGATGCAATTTTAGAGATAAACCTTTACTCAACCTTTTATTTTCTAGAAGTGCATCTCGGGTTGTGACACATGATTATTTGTCGCTCTCTGACCTAACCGATTAACATAGTTCATCGATTTCCATTCTAAGTGTTCAAAATTTTAATTAGATCTCTAATTTCAATTTTGACCAAGAAATTGTTTTAAGCAAGTCATATTGCTTCAAAACTCAAACCAAACCTTCCTGTATCTGCTTATTCCAGATTTAATAGAGCAATTGCTCCCTTCTCTGTAACATGGTTCTGCCTTGTTGAAAAGTGTGGGTCCTTTTACTGGACCATAAATCTAATATAAGATGTTGTTTGTGATTTCTTTGCTAAATTTTAACAGAGATGGTTGATGCAATGAAGAAGGTCGCAAATCTTGATGTTGAATTGACAGTTGAAGAGAGAAACTTGCTCTCTGTTGGTTACAAGAATGTTGTTGGTGCTCGTCGCGCATCATGGAGGATCCTATCATCAATTGAACAGAAAGAGGAAGCAAAAGGAAATGAGATTCATGTGAAGCAACTCAAGGAGTATAGACAGAAGGTTGAATCAGAGCTCTCAACCATTTGTAGTGATATCATGGCAGTGATCGATGAGCATCTCATTCCTTCAGCTACAGTTGGTGAATCAACTGTTTTCTATTATAAGATGTGAGACTACGTTTTTCAAAACCCAAGAGATATTATTTATTTATTTGTTCTTCTATTGTTTTTGAAATGGGCATCAGGAAGGTAAATAAATGTTAACATCAAAATAATTTGGTTATAGGAAAGGAGATTATTATAGGTATCTTGCAGAATTCAAGAGCGGTGACGATAAAAAAGAGGCTGCTGAACAGTCAAAGAAAGCATACGAGGTTACTCTCTCTCTCTCCCTCCCCTCCCACTCTCTCTCTCTCTCTCTCTCTCTCTCTGTGATGATGCTCTCAAATTGTTGTGTCTTGGCAGTTACTGTTGTTCTATCTGCCAAGGTCCTTTTTCTTTTCCCCCATTGCTTATACACTGCAGGGTTGGCACAATTTCTTTTTTGCAAAAAACGGCATCTTAGGTTTTCATGCTCTATTAACACTGGCACTGGAAAATGTTTATTTATCTTAAAATTGATGCCTTTGCAGACTGCCACCACTACTGCTGAGGCCGAATTGCCTTCCACGCATCCCATCCGTTTGGGTCTGGCTCTGAATTTCTCAGTCTTCTATTATGAGATCTTGAATGCTCCACAAAGGTTTGTAGGACGCTATTTTGAGATTGATTACTGTTATGTTTATCTCAAAATTCCCTTCTTTTGATGTGGATACTGTTTTTCAGTGCTTGCCACCTTGCAAAGCTGGCTTTTGATGAAGCTATTACTGAGCTTGACTCTTCGAATGAGGAGTCATACAAAGATAGCACCTTAATAATGCAGCTTTTAAGGGACAACCTCACATTGTGGACTTCTGACCATCCAGAAGATGGAGGTAATAGTAATAATAATTTCAGGAGTTAATGATGCACACAATTCCCATCTCTATGAAAGTTCAGAGGATTAGTTTCTTTTATTAGATTAGTCCCCCTCCTCCCTCTTTTTTTTCCTTTCCGCCCATTTCAGGATTTGCTTCAGTATATATTACGCCTTCATTTGACTGGATTTTAAATATAATTGTGTTTCTAGGCCTTTCTTGTTGATGCATTTATAAAGCTACATGCTGTTACCATTCTTATGCTTGTGATGTGTGTTTGCCTACTTTTGAACTATCTTGTTAGAGGGAAAATATTCGCATTGGCTGTAGTCTTGTCCACTATTGTAGAGTAATGACATGAAAGGTTGCATAAGCTCGTTGAGAAACTATGTTGTTTACTATTAACTCATATTTTTCAAGATACATCACCTTAGAATGGTCCTAAATGTGATGGCTTGGAATACTGGTATAATTTGGCTTCTTTCCTTCTTTTAGAACTCCTGGGTTTTTGCATCGAAGGAGAGAAATATATAGGTAGTGGAAGAATTTTCTAAAACTCAATGCCCATCCAAGACCTAGATCATATTTCAATTATTTCTAGCAGAGATGATATCTCCATTTTATGCTTATGGAGTTGATGTCTGGATTATTTGATTAAAATACTCTTCAAAGGAATTGTTTCTTTTATTCATTTAGACCGAATTTGATAATCTGCTTTTGGTTGTTAGTTACGGCCAAATGTTTTCTGCTGACAATTAAGTTGTCACAATTATCATTGGGCCAATATAAGTGCGCAGGTGCTGTCCTTTAGAGAGTGTTTTCTTCTGCAACTCAACAGTTCCTCAGACCCAACGAAACCAAATTGTAATGGAAAAGAAATCTTAAAAGTCAAATATGTAGTTCTTGCAGGACTTATGCAAACAAATTAACAAGTTTATTTTAGTACAGGCAGTGGTTTCTTTTTCCATTTTTAGATTCTAGGATCACATTAGTTTTTTTATAGTTGATTTTGAGGAATCTTGTTGGGTTTAGAAACCTGTATGTAGGAAAACTTATGTATGCCTTGATTCTTGACAATCAAAAGTTTATGTCTCTAATTATGACTTAGTGGAGGCAGTTTCATAACAAAACAAGTTTTCAGCAAGCACTTTATATAAGAGCTCCCTCCAATCTTATTTTATGATATTTTTCATTTAGTAAGTAAAATTAAGCATGCATTTATAATTTACATTCAAAGAATTGGGTTATATTCGTTTTACAGGCTTTGAAATGGTATGTAGAGTTGAGCAAAATGTTATCTAACGTTTGATTGTTCTCTGGGTGCATTTAGATGAAATGCAATGATCCTGTTTGTTTTGTAGTTCGTTATGTGAATTCCTTCAAGTGGTTATAGCTAATGCACCAGTTCTGTAAAGTGATACTTATTTTTGAAACTGTCCTACCAGTCACAGAGAAACTATGCACAGGCTAAAAGATATTAGTATAGAAATGCACTGTCAAGTCATCAATAGTCTAGTACAAAATTCTAAATAAACTCGTCGGTGGATAACATGTTTGATCTATTTTTTTAAATACCAAGCATCATCTTTAATACTTATTATTGCTCTCATATTTCTGCCGCAGAGGATTCCCAAAAGGTGAATGGCAATGTCAAGGTTGGCGAGTTGGAAGGGGCAAACTCACGGATTTCTTAGCTGTTTGTGAGTAATATTGGTGTACGACTACTTTGCTCTTTTGTTTACGTGGCAGTGATTTAGGTGGCATCTTAGGATATGCTGTGTGTATTATGGACCAAGGATGGGCCTGAGTCTCATTTACTTTGGTGCTGAACAAATTCAGGCGTTCATTGTTTGCCGTGTTATTTTGTAGTTACTCTCTTCTTTTTCCCCCTTTATTGAGTTGAGTCCGATGTTATGTGGTGTGGTTTATAATAGCATTGTATCCGGATGTAGTCCTATCTGCTTTGCACTAGCTTTTCCTACTCGTTTATGTTGGACGGAGTATAGAGGATTAAACAGTTGCTTAGGGTGACTTTCTGTTTTGGTGAAAATGCCGTAGCCCGGAGGGAGGATTTTGTACTCGGTGTGTAGTTTGTTTCACTGTTGCTATAAGCCTTTTATGTACGGTGTTGAATCTGTGATGAAAAGTCTACCCGTTCTTCTTGCTCCTTGTTCCTTACTTTGTTGTCACGTTTATAGTTGTAGTGACTAGTGAGAAACAATAAAGATTGCTTGCCATAGAAGAATTGGGGGAGTATTGGAAGTACTAGAGCTCACATGGGTCGCCTCTGAAGGCGGCGTACACTAGTTTTGTTGGTCTCCACCGAGTTTTGAGCATCGAACGAGTAAACCCTAAGCCTGTGTGTTTGAACCCCCATACCACCGATACTTGTATTGCTGTCCTTGTCGTGGAGCACTCAAATGGCGTAAGCTGTGGCGTTTTATGCTAGTGATTATGTGATGCTAGAAAAGGTCTATGCATCCTAGTGGTAAAAAAGGCTCTGGTTTGGAGTGGGGTTTGTGATAAAGAAGGGATTCGTGCGTCCACGGTGTCGTTGTATCGACATGCTTTTCATATATTCCCCAAGTTTATGGAACGCTCGAGTCCAATCCAAATCCGTATGGAGGACTTTAACGTTCGCGCTGGACTTGTATTGGTGTCTGCTTCGTACAACAGTCCCCTATTTGTTTTCTTGTTAATTAATCCACTGGTTTTGTTGATTAATCAAGATTTGAAGTCAATGGAATCAATTGGCATAGCAAGCCAGCCACCTAGATTTTTGTTTAAAACAAAACGCCTACTCTTTCTGAGTTTTGTTCGTATTTATTGTACTTATGTGCAAATTTACATGATTTAATCATGGGAACTTTAACGAAAAGTTTTCAGTACTGTTCACTTCAACAAAAAATCACATTTTTACACTAAAAAGTCAATTCTGGTACTATTCAGTTTATCCTTTATTTTGTCCTTATCGTTAAAACTCAAAGTTTTCAAGTTTTTTTTTATTAGTTTTCCTCTTAATATACTCGTCTTGGTAATATTTGCTAATCACAAACACTACCTCTATATCTTCTCAATTTTAACCAACTTGCTTTTAGGGGTGGACGCAATTAGGATTTTAAGAAATTTTAATAGATTTATAAATCCATTGATTTTGATTGAGTTTAATTAATCTATAGAGATTTTATGTAAGATTTTGATTTAATTCCCTTGAAATCTTAGGGGGAGAGGTGAGATTTGTTAATGCTTAAAAGACACCATGAAATCTCTCTAATTCCCTTAACTTCCTGACCTTTTTAAAAAAAATTTAAAATCAATTCTTAATTGAATACGCCTAAAATGTCATAAACTTTTTTGAAATCATAATTGAATACATCCGGATTTTTAAGGATTTTAATAACCTATCTTAAAATCCTAATTGAAGTACTCCTAAGATTCATTAAAAAAATTAAAATTTCTCAAAATTCCAATTGAATACACCTAATGATAATGTTCCTAAGTCCAGATTCCCATCCCTTTCCTACATTGACCTAAACAAACAATCTCAAACGTGACTCTACTTATAATCTTGGTGTTAGCATTGGTGTTAACATTGTATTTGTTGTCCTAATAACGACATAGTTTTTACTTTATACAAACATTAGTGGAAAGGAGGGAATTGAACACTTAGTGTAGACGGCAGTCGCTTTCAGTTCTTGTACGCATACGACATTGTTTTTTTTGTTTTTTTTTTGTTTTTTAAGGGCGATAATTGGTGGCAAGCCATAATTGTTCATTATTTTTGGGAGCTGAAAAGACTTACGAAAACATTTCAGCCTTTCCTGACCATAAGTCTGGCTTCCACAACGACATTGTTTACTTGGCGCAGCTACAATTTACAACACAAGAGAAAGCAAGCGAGAGCGAGAGAATCTGAAACTCTGAAATTATTTCTTCAATTTGCACTGAATTCTCAGCACAAAGGCATTCGAATGAATGCTCATCTTTTTTTACACCCAAAAGTTAATTGGGGGTTAATTAAATTTAATTACAATTATAAATCTGGCCTCCCCTTGTGCATATTTATATACTTAGATACTTGAACACTGGAAAACCAGTTCCAATTCCAATTCAATCCTTGTTTTCTCACTTGTCTCGCTACCAATACCGATACACCAATATTACCAATATACCAATATTACCATGAACTGCTGTGGGTGTGAGTGCAACAATGCAGCCGCAGAGACCCCAAAACCCAAGATTTTGGCTGTTATTTTTGATTTGGATGGCACCCTTTTGGACACAGGTCTCAAATTTCCTCCCCTCCCCACTTGTTCTTGTTTTTTTCTTTTTTCTTAATTTTCAAACTCTTAACTCATTAGTGTGTGTTTGTGTGTGTGAATGTGGCTCAGAGCGGGCAACAAAGGGCGTGTTCGAGGAATTCTTGGCCCGCCATGGCAAAGTTTTGGACACGGAAAGGGAGGAGAAGCAGAGGTTGGGGATGACACTCAAAGATTCGGCAGCTTCGGTTGTTGAGGACTATCATCTTCCATTCACCCCTGATCAGTTTGTCCAACAAATCATCCCCATGTACCAAGAAAAGTAAGTCTCACTCTTGCCTCTATTCCATACATATAACTTATATTCATACCGAATTAAGATGCTAAGCGCTTTTGGATGATCTTGTGCCATTTACATGTTGCCACTCAATTAATTGTTGTTTAACACATTTGCAAAAAAAATGTCAATCTTTTAGGTGGATGTACGCGAAAGCTTTACCTGGTGCTAATCGCCTTATCAAACACTTCCATGACCATGGAGTACCTATAGCTCTTGCTTCAAACTCCTTACGAGAATACATAGAGGCAAAAATCTCTCACCATCGAGGTTTGTACAATTTTCCTCATTGTTAACAATAACCAGTGTAATATCTTTGTGCTAAGCTGGCAATGAAATGACGAGACATTGTGTTGCTGCGTTTGTCCTACTACTTTACAGTTATTTTCTGAATTACGGTCTTTAATAGGGCTAGCTGAAGCTGATTCAATTGATACTGAATCTACTGCTTCCAAACCAGTCAGAAAACTTATTCTTGTCGAAATTTACTTGGCGAAGAAATGTTCCACATCTGTTGTTGTTGTTGTATTCCTTGATCCAATTTTTCTGATTACCTATCGTTCTGCTTCTCATACAAGTATCTGTGAAACATAATGGATGACCTGTGATGCCTCTGTTTGTTATTAATCTGTTTAATCAAATGTATACTATAGGTTGGAAGGAACTGTTTTCAGCAATTCTTGGCAGTGACCAGGTTAAAGAGGGGAAGCCCTCTCCATATTTGTAAGTGAATTCACGGAAAATACAAGGCTTCCTTGGACGCATACAAACGGAAATTTGGAACTCCCCATCCCTTTTCAACCTAGAAAACGTTCAAAGACCTGATCACTTTTTATGCCAAGAAGAAAGTATCACCTCACATACATTGTACTTGCCTTTTCACTGATGCTAATATAGTTTCCGAATTGTTTATAGATTTGAAGAGGCAGCGAAGCAAATGGGTGTGGATGCAGTTCACTGCCTTGTGATTGAAGACTCATTGTAGGATTTGATCACAAACATATACATCTGAACTTAAATTTGTCTCATTTTTATCAATAGTCTATCATGTTTCCCTGTCTGCCAAGAAAAGTTGGTATACATGGATATATGCAATGCTGATTTATTGAAGCATGTGCCGCCAGGGTATTTGTGTATATAATCAATGTATTTTAACAGGGTTGGTGTTAAAGCTGCCAATGCTGCCGGAATGGAGCTAGTGGCTATTCCATCCCGTGGTGAAGCTGCTGGTTCTTCCTCCCTTGCAGATACTGTGCTTCATTCTCTTTTGGAGTTTCAACCTGAGCATTGGGGCCTTCCTCCATTTGAGGACTGTACGTCTCTTACCTCTCATTGTTTGCGTGTATTTGTCTGTAGGGCCTTCCTTCCCTGTTAAATATTTTCTTGATTCATTGTTGCAGGGGTAGATAAGGCACTGCCAATTGAACCAATCTATTTTAGTGGTCTCTATGTCAATGGGTTTGTCTGTGAAGTCACAGGTTAGTTTAACGTTTTATTCTTGCGCGATGGAATATATTTTTCAAGTTCTTTACAGGTGGCTTTTCAAGTCCTCTGTCAAATCCCAGGGCCCAACCCTGGACAGGCGCCGGTGGAAACTGCCAAGCTGGAGTACGGTTGATGAGGCAGTTTTAGTTAATTGCATCCATATTTTTATGGTTGAAGATTTGTGGAAATTTGTATTTATTCTAATCCACAGGCCACATATCAGGGGATGGAAGATCTGCTCTCCCGAACCAAGTTTGGGGAGTTTTCTTCGGTTGGGGTGTAGCTGTAGCTGATATGCAGAAGACCTACAGGGTAGTGGTTGGCATTGGATTGGATCACAATAGTTCTCCTGATAAAAACATTGTGAGCAATCTACCTTAAATTCTTAATCAATTTAGCTTCATCTGTTTATTAAATTTGGTAATTGGTATCCGTTGAAAGTAACGAGCTTACCAATTGATTATAAAGTGATTGTGTTTTTCGTTGTTGCAACTTACCGAAAACAAGTTATTTATGCATTGATCCTGTCAGTTCCATATTGATGATGATCTTTTTATCCTTTGATGTAGCAATTACATGTAGTTGATGGAAACAATTGTTGTATATCCAAACAGCAAATGAAACTGCTACTTGTCGGCCACATCCGGGAACCATATACAAAGGTAACAGTATATTTTCAAAGATGAACTAGAACTGATGAAAGATAATACAGGAAGTCATATAGTTTATGTACTTCCCTGTGTCACTTTGTGGAGGAGTGCCTTATGCCTCGTAACTTAAATCAATGCAACCGATCGCAAGATGTCCGAAAAATGTATGCTCGTAAATATCTGTGCTTGATCGTCATCTAAGCAAAACGACGCATGTGTTGCAGGAAGTTTCATCAATGGATGCAGAAACACTCGAGGAATGTAAGTCGATTGCAAGTGCTTCACTCGATCTGCCAATATTTAGGCACCATGGTTGTGTGCCTCTGTATCCACCACAACCTTTTGCTGTGGAAGACATGATTGCCAGTGATGAGATAGAACAATGCTGACTTATTCCAGCATTTTGTTTGCATAGATAAGAAAGAGGAAAGTGATTATGTACTGAATAAACTTTGATCACGATACATTTACGAACTTTGCTTTGCTGTATAATGGCCTCTCGTGCCCAGCACTCAAAACATTAATCAATCAATAAATTAATACGACGTTAAATACTTGTTTGGTCACTACGCAAGTTAACTCATTATCCGAATTGTTAATTTTTTAGGCCTTCATACAAAAGGTCACAAATCAAACATCGTTTAATCGTCTGTTTTGCCGCAACATTGCATAATTTGTCAAAAATTGTGAGATCCCACATCGTCCAGGGGAGTGGATCTTGTGAGCCTTATATATATATATTCTCAATTCTAACTAGCGCGAGGCCTTTTGGGAGCTCACTAGCTTCGGGTTCCATTGGATTTTCGAAGTTAAGAAGTAACGCACGAGAGCACTCCCATGATGGGTGGGTGACCACCCACTCCCACCCACTGAGAAGTTCTCGTGTGAGTTCCTAGAAACAAAACTGTGAGGGCCCACCCACCATGATGGGTGGGTGACCACTCACTGAGAAGTTCTCGTGTGAGTTCCTAGAAACAAAACTGTGAGGGCCCACCCACTGAGAAGTTTTCGTGTGAGTTCCTAGAAACAAAACCGTGAGGGCGTGGTGTTACGGTGGAGGCGTGCCCGGGAAGTGGTCGAACCCGGGCCGGGATGTGACAAAAATATTGTGTTCGTTTATTTATTTTCTTTACGAAATGAAAATGGGGAAGCATTAAAAGTGGTGTTGGTTTTTTACTAATTGTCCAAACCAAATTTCCAAATGTTACTTTAGGGGTTTAACTTCCCTAGCGGGTTAGAAATACCCGATTGAGACCCAAGTTAAAATTTTTAATATCAACCGTTGAGATTGATGCAACGTTTTAAATATCTTCAAAATATTTGATTGGATAAATGTCAAAGATATTCTATATTTCCGGAAAAAATCAAGAGGATTTCAAAGATATTTTGGTAAAAATGTGACAAAACTTTGGTGAATTTTCCAAAAGCATTGATCTTTAATAAAAAATCTTGAACACTTCATACATTATTCGCACAAACATATCGGTTTGGGATTTTTGGCTCCTCAACTCTCCCGCCCAAAGTTTTGGAAGTAGGCAGTTGTGACAATAAAATCTAAAAATCTCCCTCTCCCCTCCTTCCCTCTCAATCTATTTGGCGCATGAAAATTTCACCTTTCAGAATTTAGAATTAGAAACCCACCCACCGCCACCGCGCAAACCCAAAGCATTACAAATATGCCCACCACCACCACCACCACCAAACTCAACCATCCATTCTTCCCGTTCAATACCAAACACTTTCTCTCTTAACTCTCCCAACGTTTTGTTTAATGGGCACCGTCTCCGTGGCCAACGCCATCGCCTGCCGTGACGGCGAGCACAATAACAAAGAGAACATCCCTCCAACTCCAACTCCAATTCCGTTGTCTGCAACTGCAAAGGCAAAGCTGACCAACGCAGTTTCTGAGGATGGCAAGAAATGTAATAAAATGAGGCTGAGGAGGAGGCGGATGAGGAAGCCTCTTGCCGATATTACCAACCTCTATATCTGCACCAATTCGGTTCAATTGCCATGCCGGACATCTCTTTCTCTGTCTTCCTCCTCCGTCTCCACATCCGCCTCAATTTCTACAAAAAGAAAGTCTCTTCTTCCAGTCGCCAGCTCCAACTCCAAGTCTCTGAGGATGGGTTTCAGATAATGAACTTTGCCTGTGTCACTATGTCACTCTGTTTCTTACAAATTGTCCTTCTTTTTCTTGTTTCTATACTCAAAATTGTTATGCTCTGGGGGTTGATTCCTCTTCAATCTCACCATAATATTCAAATTTCAAAGCAAATATCATTTATACAAAGAAAGAAATGCAGTTCGTCATTTCCCACGCTTAGGGGTGTTCATGATCCAATCCAATCAGCCCAAACGGACCAATTTCATCCAATTCAATCACATTTTTATCGGTTATGGTATTTGGCGAATTGGGTTAGATACTAACTTCCGAAATCAATATACTTGAATCGAACGGCAGATTTGGTTGAGAGAATCCAGCTGAGAATAATTGGGTTAGACCTTAACGACCCCATCCAAATCGAACTAAACTTATCAACATTAGTTGGTTTATTTAGTACAATTTCCTCATGAATTTTTGTCAAAACTGAGTTTTATCAAACCTTTATATCGTTATTTGTTTAATTATGACATTGGGGTGAAACCAACCTAATTTGGGAGAGATTCGGGAACATGGTTTGATACACAAGTGTTATAATGTGAGTGGTTAATACTTGAAAAACAAAAGATTTCTAGCCATTTAAATTATGACTGAATCGTGTTTTCAGCACACTAAAAATTACTTTAAATCTTGAACATATTCACTCCTATCGAGGATGATTACATTTGATAATTGATTATGGCGCCAATTAAGATAAAAAAATGGAGCCAAATATTTACTTGGATGACATGCGTTTTGATTTGGCGGCTCCTTCCTTCCTTCCACTCCCTCCCCGCCCAAAGTGAGGTTGGAATTTTGTACCATTGCCCAATTGGCGGTCGGTTGAACTCGGGAGTTCAAACTTTTTCCAACCTTTTGGTGTGAGTAGTTCTGTGTACACTTTAACCCTCACCTTTTTTCGGACACTGAAAATAATTTATTAAACTATCAATAAAAACTTCTTTTGTACTTTTAATGAATTTATTTTTTTTCTGTACACCCATTTTTCATTTTCTTTGTATGAATTATGAAGGTTCTCCCTTCAATTTGGCGATTTCCGCAGATGACATAATTATGTTCTCCATGTGACTATATGATTCTTTTATTTCATAAAGCTTGAGTAGAGTTTCAGAAAAGCACGACAATGTGAAGTTTAGATAAGTACGGTAAAGTAAAATTCAACAATCGTAAAATTTATCAATCGATTATTTGTTTCAAAACTTTATGGGTGTCCAAGAAAATAATTGTTTTCCTTAAAAAGTTGCTAAATCTTTTGTAAGGTAACTTTATATATGAGTACAAGAAGTATTTTCTTTTAATATAATTGATGAGGGTGGGGAGGGGAGACAAAACTTTAGTGTACAAAGAACCACTATTTTTGGAATTTGTCAGCTGAGTTGTGAAAATCTCCGTGTAGCCATGTGAGTTTTAAAACTAGTCAAAAAATTCAGGCTCCGGAAATTCAATTTTTAAGCCGAAAAACATCCCTCCAAATCCAAACTCCAAAACACAGTGTACAGCATCCCTCCAAACCCACAAATATTACAAATAGCTCACTTCTTCCTTCCTCCCCTCGTCACAGCAGCACCACCACCACCAACTCATTCGTAATGGAGGAGGAGGCGGCCATTGGTATTCTCAACAACAAAGAGAACATCCCTCCGCCTCCCGTTCCCACTCCGGCGGCAACTGCAAAGCCAAGGCCATCTTCCAAGAAGAAATTATATAATGGCAAGATGAGATTGAGGAGGAAGCCTCTTGCTGATATAACACATCTCTACAATATCTACAACGCTTCGCTTCCATCTCATCTTCCGATCACCAGCGCAACACCAAATCCAAATTCCAGGAAAAGAAAAGCAATCACGCTTCGGCAGGAGGAGGAGGTTCAAGTAGTCACCTGCAGGAGCAGCTCCAACTCCAACTCCAAGTCTCCGAGGATGGATTTCAGATGATCTACTTTCCCTCTGTCTCTGTGTTTGATGCAAATTACAATTAACATCCTATTCTGCTCTTCATACCAGAAAATCAAAATGAAGGGCAAATTTATATGAATAAATACACAATTCTTCTCTCTCTTTTTGTTGCTATTTTTCAAGTTATGGTATGATATATATATATATTTTTATTACCCTTTCTATTTCTTTCTTCTTTTTTTTTTACTTATTTTTTGCAATATCCCGGAATTCGAACTTCATCTCATTTTCTTTTCCGAAACAAAAATGTCATTTTGAAACTCAGTATTCGCTCTATTTTAGCAGAATACCTGTCTCTTCCGTCAAAATGAGGTTAAATGTGTTCACGTGGAAGGAGTACTGCTTTTTCTGTGACTTTCGTTTGGCAGATGGGAGAAGGGTATTTTGGTCAAATCGACTGAGATTTCTAGGGAGTTTGCTTGAGTGCTTACCGACCCAGTTTCAAAGTTTTCTCAAGTTGGTGGTCTTCGGCATCATCTTTCTGGTTTGCTGGGTCCATATTCCGCACTCACAACCCCATTTTAGCCTCCCTATTTATTCCTTGATCTCCACTTTATTCTCCAAAAATAGGAAAGAATGATTTCATAGAGTATAATTTGCTTTTCTTTTAAGCCTATCGTCATTGAACGGCGGGATTCCACAGAACGGAAGATCGGTTCTGATGGTTGGGTTTATGGCTGTGGGAGCGGAGGGGGTGGAGGAAGGGCGGGATGCAAGAGGAAGAAGAAGATGTGGACGAAAGTTGCAGTCGTGCAGAGAAAGAGGAACACTATGGATCTCATGGGTTTGTCTATTTCCCAAACATTAGCCATGGGAATTTGGCGGGAAAATGTTTGGGGAAAGTGTGGGAGTTTGATTGCTAGGAAAATGCAGGTGGAGAAGTGAAATTGAAGACTTTTTGGTCTTGACGTGGAAAGAAAACCCACGCGGCAGCTTCTGGTTGGATATATTTTAATGTGCAATAATGCATGCCAACTAGGACAAAATTACTATATTACCCTTCATTTTGATAGAATAGTAGACGGAATACTACCAAAGTGGGGTGGAATTGTGGATGTCGAGTTTCATAATGTTAAGTGGCAATGTTTTTGTTTGAGAGAAAAAGTGGAATTAAGTTTGAGTTTCATAATGTTAAGTGGTGATATTTTTGTTTGAGAGAGAAAGTGGGATTAAATTCGAGTTTTGTGGATATCTCGTATACGAAAGCTATCAGTTCGCCCTATCAATCCTTCAGCGTTCAGATAACTCAATTTTCTTTCATGAATTATTTTTGTCAATGGATTAGTTCGATCCACTTAAGGGCGGATAGACCGCCCACCCAGTGCCGCTACCCACTTCTACTTAGGCTGAGCTCCCCATATTGTAGGGTGGATCTCGAAAGACATGAAAAATTCCCCTCCAAGCCGTACATACGATTTTCATCGAATACGGCTTTCCACAGAATTTTGTATTTATCAAAGAATAAGCCTTTCTTTTTGCTCAACCGACCAAGAAAAGGAGACAAATGCAATGCGAGTTGAGATAGAGCACTTTGTTAGAATGCAAGAAACTTGAGGGTAATAAATGGCTAAAGTCGATTGGATTGGAATTACTAAAACTTTCGTCTAAAGTCAATTGGATTCGATTGAAATGGATTTGCATGTGAATAAGTGACTCCTAATAATCTCATATCCATATGTCAAATTTAAGGAGCTTATTATTGATCCAAAACAAAAGGAACTTAGCTTACTAAACATAATAATTATTAGGAGCTTAAGTTTAGCATTTGGGAGGAGGGGTTTTGGATTCAAAATGCTAAACCTAGGATTAGAGATGGTCTTATACCTCATGTGATTGAAAACGTTACTCCACTTTTATTGGAAAATATTTTACATGGCACATGTACACCTACGTATGTTTTGTGCCAATAAAATATTCTATATAAAAACTTACACATCTTTATTTTATTGGTACAAAATGTCACATAACAATGTACTCATGTAATATAAATCATTCTTTCTATACTACTAATGTAATCAAATCCTGCTGAGAATTCGATAGATTGCAATTTCTCTCTCATACATTCTAAAACATCCATTACTATAAAACAAAAACGTGCATTAGTTAATCCTACTTGTTAAAAGGAAACCACGAGACGCATAGATTTGAATTCACTTTACCAATTAGCAATTACCACTACCAACTACAAAGGAACAAAGATAAGAAGCCCGAAATACCAAGCATCACCAAATGTAGCAGTTTTAGATGGTCCCCAAACATCAGAATGGATTATCATAAATGGAACATAACTTTTTGTAAAACTGGACGGAAACAAAGTACGATGACTTTTAGCCAATTCACAAACACCACATTTAAAGCTAGAAACATCATTCTTAAGAAAGAGGTAAGGAAACAACCTCCGTAAATAATCGAAAGAAGCATGTCCAAGTCTACGATGCCACAACCAAACCTCCGAAGCTTTATTCTACTCCACCTGAGGTCCTCCCACAGTAAGAGCTTGAGTCAACATCTGGGTACTACTCGGTGTTAGCTCCAAGTAGTAAAGCTTCCCCTTTCTAATACCATAACCAATCGTCTTACGAGTCCGAATATCCTTAAAGACACAAAAGGAAGGCCAAAAAATCACAAGACAATGTAAGGCGACAGTTATTTGAGCGACATATAATAAATTATAATCAAGAGAAAGAACAACAAGCATAGTATCAAGACTAAGCGTATATGAAAGGGAGACAATTCCTTCCCCAATAATAGGGGCAGGATTACCGTTGGCGACACTCACGACGATTTTGGTGGATGATTTTAGGGTTTGTACCTGTCTAGAATCACAAATCATATGTTCAGTAACACCAAAATCAATTATCCACGTATTATTCGTAACAGAAGCAGAAACCTTTAAAGCCTTACCATTCATACCTGCATTAGTAGAGGCAGACACTTCTTCAACTATATTTTCAAGGTCTACATTCGCATTAGCAAACGTTGTACCCGTAGTCACAGTCTAAAATATCGGCAAAATATCGCCGATAATTTCGTTTTTTTCACATGGCGATATTTTCAGACATATACAAATAATTATCGTCGTAATATCGTGATATTATCGATAATATCGCGATATTTTCGATATTATCGACAAAATCGCTGAGGCTCCGTCGTCGGAAAACTGTAGCCGAGGCTCCGTCGTCGCAGCTGCTAAGATCTGCGCCTCTCTCTGCAATCCGCGCTCAGACCCATCAAAATCCGCAATCCCTTCTCTCCGGATCCCAAAATCCCCTCGGGTTTGATGGATCCTCCGCTTCGTACGGCCTAAACAAGGTATCCCCTTGCTTGATGGTGCTCGCCAGGAGGTGAGAAAGGGAGGAGGAACGGTCCACAGGTGGTGATGGTGCTCGTCGGAGTGTGCGCCACTGTGGTGGAGGTCACGGTGAGGTGTGGGTATGGTGTGTCTGTGCTCCGGGAAAGAGAGTTGCAGAGATGGGGGGAAAAGAAACAAGGAGAGGAATAAGGGAGAAGGTTCGAAGGATTGGGGAAGGGGGAAACACGGGGAAATGGGGTGTGTGTCTGTCTGTTTATTATGGGAAGGAGAGATGCAGAGAAGAGATGGGGGGGAGAACCGGAGAAGAAACAAGGAGATGGAAGGTGTGTGTGTGTGTGTGTGTGTGGAATGAGGGAGAAGGATCGAGAGATTGTGTGTGCGTGTGCGTGTGTGTGGCACACGGTTTTTTGTGTGTGTGTGTTATTCGAGAGAAAAAAAAAACATTGAGGGTGTGTGTGTGTGTGTCTGGGGCACACGATTTTGTATGAAATCACGGTTTTGTATGAAAGAATTGGAAGTGACTTTGCTCAGAAGAACCAAAAATTCTGTCAGAGAAGCACAAAAAAAATCTGCTTACTTCCAATTCTTTCACATTCCCAGAGGTCATCACACCTTTTTTGACCCTTCGAAAATTGAAAAACCTCTATTACACCTTTTCGTTTCTTCTTCTTCCCTTAGCCCTTTCAGAGCCTTTCCAGAGCCCTTTCAGAGTTTCAAACTGAATAAATGGATCTGCAACTCACGCCACTTCAAATTAAATGTTAAATACCTTCTTTCTCTCTCATTTATTCATAGACCGCAAGCTGCAAAGGATCGTCGAGGTTTTGCTGCTACGTACGACATCCAAAGTTCCACATTTGTTACATTTGTGTAATTATTATTTTATTGTTGGTCCACGCAGATTCTATTTGGCTTTTACACAAAGGGTTCCATATTTAAGGTAAGTTTACAAACTTATTTTTATATTATTGTAATTTATACAACAACAAAAAAATTTGTGTAGACCCGTGCATGTGATCTAAGAACCAAATAATACTTACATGTTAATTTTTTGAAGTAATTAAGCAATGTTGTATAATTATTCTCTAGGATAATTTTAATATGTTTAATGTTATTTATTATTTTATTATCAAATTGGATTATTATTCATTAATATTAGGTTTTATTATTCCATATTATTTTTATAATTACTTAAATTCTTACAATCATTTTCTTTACTTCCTATTTAATTATTCTATAGAATAACTTTATTATTTAGGTTCTCTTATATAACCGTCACTACTATATTTTTTGGCCAAAAAATAATTGCCTAATTTCCATGAAAAATATAGGTACGTTTAAGATGTCTAGTGGAGTTACTAAACATGATCCAACTTGGGAATATGGAGACCCAATAGACGAAAACAAAAATGGCACAATTTGCAAATATTGTGGTCAGGTAATGAAGAGTGGCGAAATTACACGACTTAAGTACCATCTTAGTGGATTAGATCCGGGAAATAATGTCCAACAATGCGATAATGTCCCCTCAGAAGTGAAGGCATTCATCACCACATTATTAAAAAATAAAAAATACCAGAAGGAAAAGAAAACACATGGAATGGAAAATATTCGAGCTGGGCTTCGAGAAGAAGTCATTGGCCAAGCGGTTGACAGTGATGATGATGACGATGAGGACAAATGTGATGATGACATGGGACCTGAAGAACGACGCAGTTTGAAACAAGCATTACGTGCCTCCAAACAGTCAGCATGGGAAAGAGAACACCTTCATAAAATTCCTAATATAGCACAAGGTTCCGGGACAAGTGGTGGTGCACAAATGAGACAGGGAGCAAGTGTTAGAGAATCACAACCAACACCACCAATAGCCCCAAGTTTATATAAGTCAGCCAAAGCACGTCAAAAGAGTGTTTGGAGTTATTTCACTGGAGGTAATGCGAAGGAAGGAATAGGGCGTCTAATTAGCAAGTTCTTTATCTATGAAAATGTCCCTGCTGAGAAGGCATCATCACATCATTTCAAAAATATGGTATTGGGATGTCAACAGGCAGGTGTTGGAGTACAACCTCCCACTCCCTATGAGGTAAGAAACAAATATTTGGAAATGGAGTATAAAGACATTGGCGAGTATGTTAACAAGTTACGGTCAAAGTGGGAAACTAATGGTTGCACAATCATGTGTGACGGATGGATTGGCCCGACCAAATTGTCTATCATAAACTTCATGGTATACTCCAAGGGAAAGACAATTTTTTTGAAGTCTGTTGATGCTTCAAACCCTATAAAGAACTACAAGTATATTTACAAATTATTGAGGGATGTAATCATGGAGGTGGGAGAGCATAATGTTGTCCAACTCGTGACCGACAACGGTTCTGCATTTGTCAAAGCTGGAAAAAAGTTAATGAAGCATCATAATGTGTTTTGGACATCATGTGTAGCACATTGTATTGATATCATGTTTGAGGCAATAGGGAAGAGAGAATATTGCTAATGTCATAAAAAAAACCTAGAACGATCACAAATTATATTTACAATCACGATTGGTTGTTGGCAAAGATGCGTGAATTTTGCAAAGGAGAAATTATTCGTCCAGCTACCACTCGATTCGCCACCAACTATATTGCATTAGACAGCCTACTTAAGAAGAAAGCAGGTTTGAAGCAACTATTCACTAGTGACGATTGGGCTAACCACAATTTCAGCCGCTCAATTGCAGGTCGTATGGTGGAAAGTATAGTGCTTGATCATGCTTTTTGGACTTAATCAGAACATGTGTGCCAAGTGTTTGAACCTCTTTACAAAGTTTTACGGATCGTTGACACAGAAGTGTATCCTACTATGGGGGCAATATATGAGTTGATGCGTGTAGTGAAGGAGGACTTGGAAAGAAAACATAGTGCAAGGTGGGTCATAAAGATAATTGATGACTGATGGTATAAAACATTATACCACGATTTGCATGCAGCAGGTATAAATTATGTCATAATTTGCAATTCATTTCTTTAGTTGCATAAGTATTATTTCTCTTATTAGAGTATGTGTTTCTTTGAACAACATATTATTTGAATCCTCGATACCAATACAGAGATGATGGTACCCTTATACGTGTTGTACATAATGTATACTCTAAATTAGACCCTGCATCACCAGCATTTGGCCAATTTGGAAATGAGGTACACAATTACTTAAATTATAATAATTACATTGTTGGATTAAACTAACACGATTTATTGGATTCAGCTAACATGGTTTAAAGATGCAAGAAGAACATTTGGAGAACCAACATCCGTTGCTACTCGAACAAAAATGTCTCCTAGTGAGTGTAAACATATTTCACTATCAGTTTATAATAGAATTTGTTGGAGTTATTAGGCTTATCAACATTGTTTTTCATTATAGCTGAATGGTGGATCATGTATGGGACTGGTGCACAAACTGTGAGAAAGTTAGCAATCAAAGTATTATTACAAACAGCTTCCTCATCTGCTTGTGAAAGAAATTGGAGTACATTTGCACTCATACATACAAAGCAAAGAAATAGGTTGGCTCATAGTAGGTTGGAAAAATTAGTTTATTGCTACTACAACATGAAGCTTCAAATTTGAGATAAGGAAGCAGAAATAGATCATGTCGACCGTGGTGACCCACTAGATGTGTTTGATATTGTTGGTGAAGATGATGATACAGAGGGTAACCAACTTTATCAATGGATTATACCTCTTCATTTAGATGATGATGAAGGCAACCCAGCTCAAAGAGTTGCTGAAAAAGCACGTAATGAAGGGATAAATGTAGAAAGAGTATTAGAGGAGGAGGTAGGATGTAGCAGCGCTGATTCTTTGGAAAAACTTTTGCGTCCAAGACCAAGAAACACTGGAATTCCACCTTCTTCCAATCCTACACAACCACAAGATCCTGCTGATACTAATGATAGCTCTACTACAAGATCAGGAGACTCACCTACCACCGGAGGTGGGAATAATGAAGGATATAGTGGAGCTGAAGGTAGTGGTGGATATGGAAACTATGTTGGACCACCTCCCGGATTTATGAGCCCCTTCACTGGTGAGGCGAACTTCACGCATGCAACACATGATGAGGACCATGGCAGTAGGCGGGCAGGACCAGGAATTGGTGCCATAGAGAATGACTATACTCGTAGAGAAAGAGGCAAAGGAACTTTGTCAAGTCAAGAAGATGACTCGTTATCTATAGCTTCGGACTCTGTTGGAGTAGGAAGTAGTAACTATGGTTATACTCATAACCAACCATTTCCCTACCATTCACATCCCATTTCTGTTGGGATGGAATCCAGCGACTCATGGAAAGAATCTGAGACTCAATCTTCAAATGATTTTGCTTATGGACAACGTCAACCAATCTCGGATTTATATGGGTGGCATGTTAACAATTACATGCAAAATTATTTTGGGGATTTATCATTTGATGACTACTCTTCACAATACACTTACTCTACACATAGAGATGATGAAGATAGTGAAAATTTTGAACATCGTAGGAACTCTATGTGGTACTAAGTTACTCATGTATCTTACCATGCAATGTATAAAGTGTAAAATATTGTACTAATTCATTATATATAAATGATTATGGTGTGTTTAAACTTCTTTCATTAATTACTACATATTTTCTACACTCACAATATTTGCCAGCTCGCTATATAATCAACTTAAATAAGTTAAATCCATCATGCAATGCATTTCCTTCCAATTTTTTGTGATAAACTAATAGATAATTGACTAAATACACATCCTGTAAAGTTTCAATAAAAATTTTCAAGTTTTTCTTATAATTTCCGTGATTTTTATTCAATTTTTATCGATATCGATAATATCTCGATATTTCCATCGAAATTTCTGTGTTTTTTGACTACCGATATTTTCAATATCATCGATATTTTGTTCCTTGCGCGTAGTCTTATTCTCATGTTTGATTCGGTTGTATCGTTTTGGAGCGGTATGACTCCAGACTGCCATTTCCAAGCAGCTTCAATTAACATCAATTAACACGGGCTAACAAGAAAGAAGCCCAACAAACCACAAACAACCAATTAATGGTAAAAAAAAACCAAATCAATGATTTTGTGCCCGTGTGGGCCTAAAAACAATTGTTTGCCTTTTTTCTTTCTTCCTTTTTTTATTTCCCTCTTCTTCTTCTGACGAACAATTGTAGACTTTATCAAAACAACTTTAACGCAAAGAACAAAACTGTAGAAGTTCAGTGAACGACGAAACGAAAAAAGAAAACAGTTAGCGAGTGCAGATTTGTAGCAGAGCGTGGGTGGCTATCGGGTCTGGGACTATGAAGAAGCAGCCGCGGTAGGCAGACGGCGTGAGTTGCAACGACGGGTACGATTTAGGTGCGGGGCGGCACGGTGGTACGATGGCGAGAATGCAGACGCGACTGTTGCAGCAATAACTTGCAAGTTTGTGGGCTATTCGATATGGGGCAACCAGATGGCCCAGCGGGTTGTGGTAGGTGGATGTAGAGATCGGTGCGGTAGACTCGGGTCCAGCAACCACGGTGTCGCTTGCTGGTTGAACGACGCGCTGCACGAATGGCTGCACGGCTGGTGGTTCTGGGTTCTTGGTCAACAACAACGGCGTCGCTCGCTAGTCAAACGGCACTGCACAACTAGCTGCGCGATTGATTCGTTTTTTTTTTTTTTTTTCTAACCTAGGCTCTAGTATCAAGAAGAGAATGCTTTTGTTTTGGAATGAATGTGTCTCTATTCATCTCTCAATGAGGGATTTATAAGATATTACAATCCTATCACTAAGAAAAGAAATAATTTACATAAAATCATAAAAAACCAAGAATCCCAAGATTACAGGAATATATACACAAAAGTCAACAATTAGGACTTGTTTGGTTACCGAGAAAGAGTGAGAAAATAAAATGGCAAGACTTTGAACCAAATTTCAAATAAATATGAAAAATGTTGAAAAAAAAAGAAAGAAATGCGATGGATTAGGACTTGTTTGGTTACCGAGAAAGTGTGAGAAAAACCGGCCAAAGACTTGAAGCAAATTTCAACAAAATAGGGAAACAAAAGAAATTAAACTAGCTAAACAACCTAGAGAAGAAACCATCATGATTCATGACATTTTAAATATAATTGATCAGCATAACAATAGTAGATTAATTTTAATATTTTCTCAGGAACCAAACAGAAGCTAAGAATATGGAGGAAATTGAAATTTCACCTTGGGAACTTTGTAGATCTTCTTGTATCCGTGCATGCCAATGATCTGCAAAACCAAAATTTCGAAAAGGAGCTCGAATCAAACATTTTAGAAATAGATTGAAAGAAAAATGTGAATAAATCACTAATTTAAAACTAGATGATCTATGAAGAAGGAGAAGATGGAGGTGGGAGTTGGACTGAATAAGGAGAAGGTAATCTTCTAGAAACATCTTTTCGCTCTGGAAACTCGTCGTCTTCCTTTTTCTCCCACTCGCACTCGCACTCGCCATCTCCATTTTCGCTCTGCTCCCTCTCTCTGGGATTTTTTCTGCTCTTTTATTACTGCCCACCGGCTACTCTTCTGTTTATATATGCGGTTGCTTTATCAATTAATTTGTTTTATTCTTTTCTTTTTCTTTTTCCTTTTTATTTATATTTCGACTCTTTCTATTTGATTTTCTTATTATAATTTAAGATTGAAAACTTTTTAGTGTTATTCTAAATTGGTCGTAACCTTTTCAAACATTTTAAACAAGTAATCAATCTATTGAAAATGTCAGATTCATTAAGTTCCAGTTAATTTTTTCGTTAAATATATATGTGGCAACAATGAGTCCCATTTATTTGCTTACTTGGATACTAGATGAAAAGATAAAAGTAAATAAACAAACTCATGAATAAAATGGAAAACAAAATTGAAGATTGGGAAGTCTTGTAACAAAAAAAAAAAAAGGGTTAAGAATTCAGATAGGCTTTCAAGAAGCTTGTTTCTAGTCATGTGATTTCCTCATTCGCCGATTTTGGGCTAGTAAAGCTTCCAGTTCTTCTTTGTGGGTGATGAAGATGGTGCTGCCGGCATCATGACAGCCCATAACATTTCAGCAACCTCATGACCTTCTTCTCGATATTGGCTGCTTGAGTTGTAGTGTAGAGTTTGTGGTTGTGCATTGAATTTCGAGGTGATGGCCTGAAGGAGGTGGCGGCTGTGGATGCAAATTTCTTCCTTCTTATTCTTGGACAAAATTGCACCTACAAAATAAACAACACCTTAGGTCAAGGTCAAGGCCAAAATTGCACCCGGTCTGCCTCAAGAGTAATTTTGTCATTTTCACCCAAAAATCCATGTGTCGCTTTGTGATTATTTTTTGGCTCCATAGCGGCAGCCGTTACTTGGCGGAGGCCATGCTTCCATGACCTTCTATTGATGTTGGAGACAAATTAAGCCCTAGTTAATTTAAGAGAAATTCAATTGGGGCTTAACGGATATGATATTTTAAATAAGTTAGGAACTTATTTGGAATGTTTAAAAAAGATAAGACCAATTTGGAATGACACTAAAAAATTAGAGGGATTTAGGTACTTAATCCTATAATTTAACTAGACACTAATGCAACAAATTACATATCACAATTGGATTGATTAATAAGAAAACAAGAGGTGCTAAACAAAACGAAACAATAAAAGAGGGAGAAAGAACACGACAACGGATGAATGAATGTGATTAAATAGAGGTGTACTCTATGAGTAATGAGCCTAGGGTTCGAAATCCACAACAATCATACACTTCTCAAATCGATGCACCTTTCATACAAGTCCATATTTAATTTTTAAAGTACATCCACATAAAGGTCTTGGTCCAACTTAATAAGTTGTTTTCCTTAGATATGTGGTCACGGCAAGAATCAAGCATTCTTGTCTACATACACGAATACATTAAGCCTTGCAAAAACGACAAACATACACTGTACAAGTCTAGGTCTAGCTTATATGCGTATGCAATCTTTAAAGTGCAAGATGGTCACTCAACACAATATCTATATGTAATGTGGAGTAATGTTCCCTTTTGTAGAGAGATAATAATTTGGTAAGTTACATGATATGGATTCATCTAATGGTCTCTACTTACAGATCATATGATAATAATATATAAAAATTGGTTTAGTGATGAACATTTAGAGACCTTTTTATAACCATTTTGTTTTCGGTTTTTAGTTAAAAAAAAAAAAATTAAAAACGAAATGGTTATCAAACAACTCTTAATTAAACTAAATAAGTTTAGAGATTGATATGTGTGGCGACATAGAATGAAGGGAAACAAAACTTGCGACCACTAAAAACGCACATACTTTGGTTTCCACCGTATCCTAATTTGTTCCATTCATACTTGGTTTTGAACGTAAAAAGTAGGTACATAGATGGATTATCGGCAACAAAATAATTAAGTTATTAAGCAAGCACGCAAATCATATGGCAGAGAAGGAAGGAGGCATTGTGAATAGACGGCATGAATAAGGCATGGAATTGGCACATTCTATCATTGCGAACAGTTAACTACAACGCACACCTTGGGTCTCCCAGCCACGAGCGTGTAAGAAAGAGGAAGAGGAAGTGAAGGAGAAAAAGAAAGAGGAAGAGATGGGCCGGGGATGGAGGCAAGGGCTGTCGGGATAACTGAAAGGGATCGGTTGTGGGTAGGCCTGAAAAACTAGTTGTGTTTATCGTTTTCGTATCTTTTTTGTATCATACTCATTGTTTGTCATGTCAAACTCATTATCTTAACGGGCTCTTAATAGATGACCCGATAACAACCCGATTTGTTAACGTGTTATTTTGTATCGGATTAACTATCTGATAACGACCCTAATAAGGTAAAATGATTATGCAACAATGATCTTACACAATGCCACCAACCACCCAACATTCTCTCTCTCTTCTACCAGAGGAGAGAGAGAGAGGGAGACATTGCAATCAAAACTACCCACTTTTGCTCAAAAGCAGGAATTGACACAGGCTGGCATTTTGAAGGAAAAAAAAAAAACTTTAAAAGGACAACCAAACCCACCATGGAATCCAAAGGCCGGGAAAAATAAATCTAGAGAGAGAAAATTAATATAAAAAAAAAAAAGAAAAAAAGAAGAAGAATATTATGTATATAATTCCCAAATGTAGAGTAACAGCAGAGCTATTTCTCTCTGCAGGTTCTGAAACAATTGAGTAACTGATTATGTATGTCGCAGGTAAAAATGGTATTCCTTGTAGTAGGAACAGGAAATATGAATAAACATGGTAAATACTAGGAGAGTTACCATACACATATACGCGAGCCAACGGACCAGACCTGAGATTTTCGCCATTCCTGCTAGAGATTGCAGCTTCTCACCGATTCTTCCAGGAATTGATGGCTTGGACAGACCATCTCCTTCACCTTTTCTCCATTTTTGTAAATTTTAAACGCTGGAACGGTTCTTATGCTCTCCGCTTTTGCTACGGATAAGCTCTCCTCTACGTCCACCTTCAATCAAAACAACAAAGAATTTAATTGCAGATCCTCCCGTATAAGGTAATTCTCCTACTGCATTATGAAATATACGATCAATGCAAAAATGGTAAAATAAATCTCATCTGAAACGGTAGGAACACAGTGAAATGATCTCTTGAGCATGAGGTGAAAATAGACCAATGAATCATTTAACTACCTTAAAAAAGTGAACATACGGATATCGAACACAAAGCATATTTATGAATGGCGATATTTCTGCGCATTGCTCATTGGATTCAACTTTGAAATGGACGACGGAAACACCTGAAATTTCAAATCTTCAGTTATACAATAGACTTGGACTTTAATTAACTACTAAGAATTAAAAATGGATGAAGCTTACCGGGTGATGATATCGCAGCTTTAAATTTATCTAAACTAGAGACTTCTTCCACTTCACCATCAAACTTCACATTATGAAATTCCTCTCCACGAGACTTGTTTAATGCAACTCGTGCCCGGTGTAGAGACTCAGCAACCTCATTGTCTCCAGGAAGGTCCCTCCTTAAGGCCTCATAATCTCTCACTGCCTCTGCCCATCGTTCAAGCTATAAATTTTGGGAGAAAAGACACCAACAATCACATATAAATCAACAAATAACAAATTCAAAGAATGAGCTCCCACCCACATGCACATAAGAAGGACAATGTACCTTTGCATTTGAGACAGCCCTTCGAAGAAGAGCTTTGATGTAATTAGGTTGAATCTTAAGGGCTTGGTTGCAGTCCTCAACAGACTGTTCCCATTGTCCGAGCTTGGACCGACAAACTGCTCTATTGCAATAGAGAACAGAGTTGGAACTATCATATTTGAGGCCCTCCCCATAAGCAGAGCAGGCTTCAGCAAATCTTCCAGAGCTAAAAAGATCATTACCCTGAGAACGAGCATTTGCGACCTTCTTCACTTTATTCGAAACCCTCATTACTTCAACATTACTGTAGTCAATCAGTCCAGCCTTCTCTACCGCTGCTACTGCATTCTCAAACCTGCAAAAAATCTATTATCCTTCTAGGTCACTCTAAAAACCATGGCTGGTGTGTTACATAAGTTTGAAACTTCAGTTCTTACCTTCCTAATGCCATCTCAACCTGGGCTCTGACATACAGAACATAAGCTTCAACAAGCATGCCAAAGGGTTTGGTTTGCAAGTAAGGAGGGTAATTTTCAAACTTGGGTATATCTGCTAGGCTAGATTCTGCATCTTCGAGCTGATGTAGCTTCAGTAGAGCTTCAACTTTACAAGCAACAAGCTGTGTTTTAATTCTAATTAGTTTTAAGCGATTTGAAAAACTTTGTTCCACATCAATCAGAAAATTAAGAGAACTTGAGCTGTGTTATACCTGAGGAGAGGACTCTGCTCCAGTTGCTATGGCTGCCTCAGATTCCCTTAGCACACTTTTCCAATCACCAAGCTTACGGGCATCTTCACATTGTTTCAGATGCTTCTCCAATGACTTCAACTTCTGCAACTCAGACTGATCCGGCCGTTGCCCAGGAATACAGAGGTGATGGTAGGCATTTTCAACTAGCCCAAAACTGTAAAGTTTCCAAGTTATGGATTAACTGAGATGACGCTGAACGAATTTGAAATGTTCACTTCAGAGTATGATGCAAGATAGAGAGTGGACCAACATAACTGAAAACTTCGGAAAACTTATAAGAATCCCAGATGCAAATGGAGGGCCACTAAAACTATAAACTCTATGCAAATAAATTAGCCATAAATGTTTCAGTTACAAGCTCTAAAAAGACTCAAAGTCGAGATATGGCAACAAAAATACTAGAAATCTGTACTCAAACTTGCAGAAAGGTAAAAAGAACACAACATAGAACAATGTTCCAAAAACCATTCAGGTTGCCAGCAACACAGAACACAATGTTGATATCAGAAGTACTTGTCTACCGATTCAAATAATAGAAAATGGAAGCGAAAGCTCGAGGTAACACAAACCAATGACACATCAGAGATACCAACAAACCAATAAGAAACACACTTTATGCACAATTCATGTGAAATCTAAACAAACAGACCAATCACATTCCAGCAATGTAAAAAAACAAGTTTACTATAAAAGTTGCACAATCATACAAACAAATAAGACATCGTAAACAAAATCACGAAAACCTACTTTCGATTGATTAAAGTCTCAGTTTTCAACACTACTCACCGAAGATAAAGAGAACCCAAGCGCTGATGCGCCCTCCCATAACCAGGGTCCAACCTGACAGCCTCCTCACACTCCCTCACTGCCTCCGGAAGTCTCCCCAGCGCTGTTAACGCTGCGGCACGGTTACTCCGGTAGGCAGCATTGTCCGGAGACAAGGATATGGCACGATCATACAATGCCAATGCCTCAAGAAACTGGCCTCTTCTATAAAGCTCATTGGCAGATTTCTTCACCTCCTCTGGATCAGAGTTCCCAGTTGCCCTCTTTGCCATCGCAGACTCGCCGCCATTCGCACCCCCACCGCCTCCTCTGACTATGCTGCCGTGGCCATAGTTGCCACCGCCAGACCCCAAAACATCGGTCTTGTTGGTTCCTCTGCAGACCAATCCAGACTTGGCGATTTTCCCAGATGGGCAAATGTTGCCACTCGGAAAAACAGTGGTGGTCGACGCCATTGAAGCAGAAGAAGATGAAGTTGCTGTATTAGTATTACTACTCGCATTAGTACTGAAGCTGGTATTGAAGCTTCCACCAGAGTAGATCAATGGGGGTCCAGCAGACACCGATCTCCGGTGAACCGGCTTCCAATTCCTCGGCGTCGTACCGGATCGGACCGCCTCGGAGGCTCTCGGGCTTGTTTCGGACGAAACCGAGAGCTCGCCGGAGTGGTTGTTGGGTTTGGAATCCGATCTTCTGCCCAGCTGGGTATTGCTGGTTTTGCTCGAAACTGAACCAGAAGAAGTACCTGAACTGCAGCTTGAACTGGTTACTGCTGCCCCACAGCTGTGGCCGACTCCATTGCCGCCATTGGCTGAACTCCGAGTCATCAATGGCGAGACGGGCGAACCCAGATCGAGCTGTTTGACATCTGGCTTGTTGCTGTAGTCGGTGGTGGTGGTGGTGGTGTCACGGAATCGGTTCGTGAGGGAATCAAAGCCCATTTCTTGCAGAGATTTGGCACTGGTGTGGGGCATTTTTGCTCAGTGCCTAAAGCTTCCCCAGAACAAAACAGAGTTTGTGAATTCTGTGAGCTTTCTTTCTTTTGTTGTTTCGAATTTCAATGCTCTTTGTTGAAAGAAGCAAAAGGAAGGGAGTGATAAGAAAATGTGGAGAGGTTGGCTTGCGGCGGCGGTAGGGAGGAGGAGATGAAGGAGGAGGAGGTGGAGGAAATGGAAGACATAAAAGAAAGAAGAGAGAAAAGAAGGGGATGGGGATGGGGATCCCGTGATGTTAAAAGGAGCAAGCAAAGAATGACTGAATGAGAGACATTTCCCCCTTTCCTTTTATCAATTGAAACAAAAGGTAAATAGAAATTAATTTTTTATTTTTGGTTTTATCTTCTATTTTTTGGTGAATTAGATTTCTTGCCAAACAAAGTACGAAAAATGATTCCTTTTTAATTTTGTTAGCTAAAATTGGATTAGACCATTCATTTATTATCTTTGTCTCAATTGTATCCATATCTACCTGCCTCTTTCTCCATATTTATAATTTACATACAAAAAAGCCCAATCGGTAACTAGATAGTAACATAATACGGCGCTAACCATTTTCATCATCTTAAACGTTAATTTTTTGGATCTACCTTCTTAGATAACTTTTACAAAATTTCATCCAAATCAGTAAATGTTTCATTATCTAATCACGACAAAAAAGAAAAAATAGACCTACATAGCGTCGCTGAAAAAACAATGAATTTTTCTCCATAATAATCAATTGGCTCAATGATTTCCAATTTGGATGAAATTTTGTAAAGATAATTTATGAAGGAAGATTCAAAAAATAAATGGTTAAATTTTTTAGAATCGACTCAAACATGTGATTAGTGACATAATCAATTACTAATCGGTTAATGATTGAGTACTCTTGTATTTTACAGACATTTGGGCACCCATTATATATGTTTTAATCTAATTATTTGTTTGACCTAATAGTTTCTTCATTTTTACCCATCTCACCACTAAAATAGAAAGAATGTTAGGCCATCTCCAACCGAATGGGCTATATTTAGCCCACGTCCAGATTATAGTTTTGCAAAAAATTATTTTTTGATGAACAGTGTCGGGCTATAGTTAATTAATTATATACTATCCCCAACCGGAGGGGGCTTGACACACCTCGACCGAGATCGAGGCATGCTGGCCATCACGTGAGCGTGACGTAGCCATGTGCGCAGTGCGAAAAATATATAAAGATGATAAGTACTAAAATAACATAACCAGCGATAAAAGATCATTGTAAAGTGTGAAGGACAAAAGCATAATTTACAAGGTTCGAGCATCCTAAGTGCAGTCTAGAATGACTTAACAGAATAACCAGAATATTTACATGGATAGTACACTGTCAGATTTGCCTTGAATCCTCGCTTGCCACCAATGCTATCTAATACCTAGAGGGGCCCAAAACAAAAGCGTGAGTGGGCAAAAACAAAGCTTTTCCGAAATCACTTCGATATGAAAGTTATAACCCCTCTTTGTAAAACATATATACTTCCCAGAAAAATATACGTACTCATACTGAAAACCAAAATTCAAATATTGCCATGTCCGAATAAACCATATTCCATATCAAAGCATGCAACAAATATCATCAAAATCAATCAGGTGATATCTTAATGCATAACATGTCGGCAATGCATACAAGTCAGCCGGAGTCACCTATCGTGACCTGTACAGCTGAATCTATGGCTCTTCAAATAAATACTTAATCCAAACTCTCAATCAATAACCTGCACCCAAGTCGAAACCACATGTAGTGGTCTGTACAACAAGCTGGGTATATAAAGACGCTCTGTGCTACGGTCACGTGAAGGTTGGCGACGATTCGCGGGTCACCTACAAGTCGGAACCACCTATAGTGGTTTGTACGACAGGCTAGCACTTGCCTTGGATCCAAGGTGAGCGTACGGTGCAGGAGGTGAACGATCACGTGAAAGCTAAGCCCTACTCTGGCGGAGCACAAACCCCGATGTGCAGGTAAATGAGCCATATGCTAATCTCACCGATATCACCATAATCATCATAATGAAAATACATACTCACCTGACTTACCTGGCGTCCGCAGTGCCGCAACATGTAATCGCATAAACATAGCAATAAATATATATGGCATTCGACATGGCATTCAATTTCATAAAATTATTCAAAATGTATTTCTGGGAATCAGCCAAGTATATATATATATATATATATACTGAAAACAAAAACCCACTCATTGATAAGTAGACGGATCGTAGCCCCCAAGGCTAGCGTGGCTGCGCTCGTCCTCAGGATAAATCTCACCTATATGCAAAACAACTATACAATCGTTAATTACGCACATAACCAAACTTAGGTAATAACTTCTCATACATTTCTCAATTTGAGTGTTTGAATATACCAACATGCTCTACTCAATCCCACGAACACCCCCATATTTTTAGAAAATTTTTCTGAAGCCCCACGGGCCCTCACGCACCGACCAAGGCATGGCCACACGCGCGACCACGTGCCGTGCATGCTGACGGAAACCCTAACGCCGTTAGGGAATATTCCATTAAATCTCCAGAATATTCTGTTAACTTTAACCTGACGCCATTACCTCCGTTTGGAATATTCCGTCAAAGTTGACGGAATATTCCGTCATCTTCTTCGCCAGTTCACCGGCGACCGGCGCCGGTGCCGGTGCGTTGCCGGAAACTGGGTAAAACTTCCAACCTTGATTTCTCACTCATTTTTCAACCAAATTTCACGAAATTAACACCAAAATGAAGCTTAGGACTAGAGAAACATCTATACCTCTTTTAAACCTAAAACACGACGAAAAATCATCGGAGCAAAATCACGAATTTCGACCAAACTCAGAACTCGTGATCCCGACGTCCAAAAACCTCCAATTTTGTCCTCCGAGCTTCACAAGAACATTCTAAGGCTCCCTGTGATCTTAGAATGTCCTAAAACTCCCTAGATTAAAAGTACATGAACAATACCATTAGATCTACTCACAGGAAACCTTTGTTTTCGAAGGTTTCAAGTTAAACCAAAGGTATAGAAGTGATTGTGAACTTACCAGGGTCACGAATCTAGAACGAACGACTTCAATCTGTGCCAAAATCACCCACAACCACGGCGTTCGTACGTTTGATGCTAAACAGAAGAAAAATCCGAGAGAGGATAGAGAAAGGAAGAGAGAGAGAGAGATATATGGTGTATGTGTGTACGTGTACCATATTATGGCCACACCACCAAGCCCAATTTCCAAAACAAGCCCCAAAATACATACACACGTCACCACCGATGTAGGGGTAAAAATATCATTTCACGTCCTTGATACAAACATCTCAGGACGGGCTGTTACAATCTACCCTTCTTAATAAAATTTCGTCCCTGAAATTTACATAACAAGTACAATCCACTAAAACTCATAAAACAATCGTGGATACAACTCTTTCATCCGCTCTTTTGTTTTCCAGGTTGATTCTTTACTGAGTGATTACTCCATAAAACTTTCACCAAACGCACTGTCTTGTTCATTAGAATCTTATCTTTCTAGTCCAGTATAGTAATCGGCTCCTCCTCATAAGACAAATCAGGATTAATCTCTAACTGTTGCGGAGGCAAAACATGCAATGGGTCTGAAATATAATGGCGAAGCATCGATACATGAAACACATTATGTACTCTAAACAACTCCGGAGGCAAATCAAGTCTATAAGCTACTTCGCCAATCCACTTCGTAATCTAATACGGTCCAATATACTTGGGACTCAATTTCCCTTTCTTCCCGAACTTCACAACACCTTTCCATGGTGATAACTTCAAGAAAACCCAATCACCTACATTATATGTCCCATCAGTAGCATGTCGATCAGCTAAACTCTTCTGACGATCTTGGGCCGCTTTCAGATTAGATTTAATTACCTAAATATTTCCTGTAGTCCAGTCCACTATCTCTGGGCCTTCTAAAATTCTTTCTCCGACCTCAGACCAACACAATGGTGTCCGACATGATTTACCATATAATGCCTCGAATGGTGACATACCAATACGCAAGTGATAACTGTTATTGTAGGCAAATTCCATCAGGTCCAAACGCGTATACCATGCATCACCAAACTGCAAAACAGAAGATCTCAACATATCCTCTAGTGTCTGAATAGTCCTCTCAAACTGTCCATCAGTTTAAGGATGATATGCAATACTATACAATAATCTTGAACCCATAGCTTCTTGGAATGCCGTCCAGAATTTAGATGTAAACCTCGGGTCTCGATCTGAAACAATGCTGACTGGCACACCATGATACTTAACAATCTTTGAGATAAAAAGTTCAGCTAACCGATTTAAGGAAGACTTCTCTCGAACTGGAATGAAATGTGCTGACTTAGTAAGTCGATCAACAATTACCCAAACTCCATCATAACCATTCCTTGTACGAGGAAGTTTATACACGAAATCCATAGTAATGTCTTCCCATTTCCACTGTGGAATAGGAAGTGGCTGCATCCGACCAAACGGCTTCTTTCTCTCGGCTTTAACTTGCTGGCAAACAATACATCTACTCACATACTTAACAATTTCTCTTTTCATACCTGGCCAATAATAAAATGGTCTAATGGTATGATACATTTTAGTGTTTCCCGGATGCATAGCGTAAGCCGAAATGTGCGCCTCATCAAGAATAACCTTCTTTAACTCTGCATTATTCGGTACGTACATCCTACCTTCTTGCATGAGCATGCCATCAGTTTCTCTAATCCGAAGATCTTTCTTTTTCCCATCATTTCTTAATTGAATTAATTCTTGAATCTCATCATCTTCCATCTGTGCCTCGAGTATCCGATCAATCAAGATTGGCCTAACTTGAAAATGAGCAAGTAAAGCATCTTCTCGATCATTAGTCTCTGATTTCTCCATGACTAG
Source organism: Heteromeles arbutifolia (assembly GCA_024362995.1). NCBI lineage: Eukaryota > Viridiplantae > Streptophyta > Magnoliopsida > Rosales > Rosaceae > Heteromeles > Heteromeles arbutifolia. The sequence goes on from JANCRC010000012.1 coordinate 27,154,940, forward strand.
CTTCACTCCAGTCGATCTCAACTCTGCCAAAAGAGGAACACGGCTTGCATGAATAACATTAATTCTGCCATGAGATTTCCGGCTAAGTGCATCAACTACTACATTCGCACGACCTGGATGATATTCAATCGTGCAATCATAATCACTCAACAGCTCTATCCACCTCCACTGGTGAAGATTCAAATCTCTCTGGGTAAACAAATACTGAAGACTCTTATGGTCTGTGAAAATCTTACATTTCTCACCATAAAGATAATGCCTCCAGATTTTCAATGCAAAAACAATCGCCGCCAACTCCAAATCATGAGTAGGATAATTCCTTTCATGCGGCTTTAATTGTCTCGAAGCATATGCAATCACTCTACCATGTTGCATCAATACGTAGCTCAAACCATTTAATGAAGCATCACTATAAATCTCGAAATTACCATTGTCGTCAGGAAGTGTTAACACTGGTGCCTGAGTAAGACAATATTTCAACTGCTGGAAACTCCGCTCACAACTATCATCCCACTCAAATTTAACATTTTTCCTGGTTAACTTAGTAAGTGGCAATGCAATCTCTGAAAAATCCCGAACAAACCGTCTGTAGTATCCTGCTAAACCCAGGAAACTATGTACCTCAGAGACGGTTCGTGGTTGCTCCCAATTCTCTACTGCTGCCACTTTCTGGGGATCTACCTAAATACCCTGAGCTGAAATGATGTGTCCCAAAAATGCCACCTGATTCGACCAGAATTGGCATTTACTGAACTTAGCATAAAGTCCATACTCCCTCAACTTCTTCAGCACCAAACTAAGATGTCGCACGTGATCTGCTTTAGATTTAGAATAAACCAAGATGTCATCGATAAAAACAATGACAAATCGATCTAAGTACTGCTTAAATACTATGTTCATCAAATCCATGAAAGCAGCAGGTGCGTTAGTCAACCCAAATGGCATTACTAAAAACTCATAGTGACCATAACGGGTTCGAAACGCTGTTTTATGGACATCATCATTCCTAATCTTTAGCTGATAATACCCAGACCTCAAGTCAATCTTCGAAAACACGCAACCTGCTCGCAGCTGATCAAATAAATCATCGATACGTAACAATGGATAACGGTTTTTAATCATCACCCGGTTTAATTGCCGATAATCTATACACAGCCTCAAAGTACCATCCTTCTTCCATACAAACAAAACTGGAACTCCCCAAGGTGAAGTACTCGGCTGAATAAAACCTTTATCTAATAATTCCTGTAGCTGAATTTTCAATTCTCGTAACTCAGCAGGAGCTATTCGATAAGGAGTCAAAGATATAGGGTCAGTACCTGGCAACAAATCAATGGTGAACTCAACGTCTCGATCTAGCGGCAAACCCAGTAAATCATCAGAAAAAACATCAGGAAAATGTATGACCACTCTGACATCCTCCATCCTACTAGGAACATCATCATTCAGTACCACATGTGCCAGATACCCCTGACAACCCTTCTGTAACAATTTCTTAGCTCTCACAGCTGAAATAATACCATACCTTACGCCACTAAGCTCACCAACCAATGTAACCATGGGTAAATACGACCGTAGAAACGTAACTTTCTTCTCATAGCAATCAATATTAGCTCGATTATAATGTAATCAATCAGTACCCAAAATAACATCAAACTTAGCAAGATCTAACGGAATAAGGTTAGCGGGCATAACTTCATCCTCCACTAACACAGGGCATCCTGGATACATCCACCCTACCTGGCATGTCTCACCTCTAGGCATAGAAAACTCTATCTCAAATCCAAGAGGTGTGGGATTAGGTTGCGTTAATTGAGCAAATATATGAGAAATAATCGAATGGGTAGAACCACAGTCAATCAATACTTTAGCAAAATGTCCAAGAACATTTAACGTACCCATTATCAAATCAGGGTTATTCTGAGCGTCTTGCACTGAAAGATTATGAATACGACCCTGGGTTTACTGACGTCCTCCTTGTCTTCTGCTAGACTGACCACTACGCCCAGATGCACCACGACTCTGTCCAAAATGACTAGGCTGTCTTGAAGTACCTACGCTGCTCGAGGTAACCTTACCTTGTTGTGGCTGTACTCCCGAGTACCACTGTGATCCACTTGCTAGATAGGATGAATACGAAGCATATCCTCCAGAATACTGAGGATGTCCACTTTGATAGCCACTCGAATAATATAGATCCTGGGAATAGGGATACGACACTGCTGGATATGGAACAACATCACCCTGATAATGATAAGTGCTCCCTCGACTCGGCTGACCATAACCACTCAATGATGGAGCCTGTTGACTCGACATTGGTGTTGGAAAAGAAGGGATCTGTGGTATTTGCTGACTCTGTAGGCAATTAGCTACTTGATGACCAAACTGTCCACAGGTAAAACATCATCGAGTACCATGCGTACACTCGCCTGTATGTCGGCTATTACACCTCCGACAAAAAGGTAATCATGCACCACCGGAACCACTAACATCCCCCTGCTTCTGAAAACGTGGCCCACCAGCAAACCTACCACCTCTGCGCTGGCCTGTGGAACTAAATCCTCCACTGGATAAACTTGAGCTAATCCCGCTCATCTTAAAACTTTGCGTCTTTCTAGGCCCCTGTGATACTTGACCTTTACCTTTTTCATTCTTCTTTGAATCATCTTTTTCTTCTTCCTCATCACTGTCACTAGGCAAGTTGTCAGAATCTTCTATCTGCAGCAGAATGTCATAAAACCCATGATAGGTCGAACAGGGGATCTTGGTAGCCAAAGTACGCCACTTCTTACGAGTACCCAACTTGAATCGACGAAGCATCTTTACTGGATTCATTGCCACCTCAGGATGGTATCTGGATAAGTCTGTAAACTTCCTGTAATACTCGTTCGCGAACATCTTCTTCTGCTTTAAATTTGTAAATTCCTGTTTCTTACTGTCGATGTACGCAAAAATAATAAATCTCTTATGGAATAACTGCTTAAAAACTTCCCAATCCGCAGCTTCCTCTCGAGACAACTCCTCAGCCAACTGTTCCCACCAAGACGCTGGTTCCTTACCTAAAAACCATGAGGCCGTCTCAACCTACCTGTCTACAGGTAAACTCCCCTGACTCTGCATCAGGCTAAAGGTCTTATCAACATGATTCAACCATTTCTTAGCACCATCGTGCCCCTCATTACCCACAAAAGTATTCAACTTCAAATTATAAACAGTTTCCAGCGGGATCATTTGAGGAGGTCGAAACGTCGACTGAATAGCATTAGCGATCGCTTCCCCTAACTGAGCTATATCAGGGAAGCTAGGCTCAGAAATTGGACGTGACTCTCATCAAGGCGTCATAATTCTGACAGAAGACACCAAGATAATTAGAATATTCACCAAATATACAGGACTGCTAAACCTAGGCTCTGATACCAAATTGACACACCCCGACTGAGATCGAGGTATGCTGGCCGTCACGTGAGCGTGACGTAGCTATGTACGCAGTGCGGAAAATATATAAAGATGATAAGTACTAAAATAACATAACCAGCGATAAAAGATCATTGTAAAGTGTGAAGGACAAAAGCATAATTTACAAGGTTCGAGCATCCTAGGTGCAGTCCAGAATGACTTAACAGAATAACCAGAATATTTACATGGATAGTGCACTATCAGATTTGCCTTAAAACCTCGTTTGCCACCAATGCTATCTAATACCTGGAGGGGCACAAAACAAAAGCGTGAGTGGGCAAAAACAAAGCTTTTCCGAAATTAGTTTAATATAAAAGTTATAACCCCTCTTTGTAAAACATATATACTTCCCAGAAAAATATATGTACTCATACTGAAAACCAACATTCAAATATTGCCATGTCCGAATAAACCATATTCCATATCAAAGCATGCAACAAATATCATCAAAATCAATCAGGTGATATCTCAATGCATAGCATGCCGGCAATGCATACAAGTCAGCCGGAGTCACCTATCGTGACCTGTACGGCTGAATCTATGGCTCCTCAAATAAATACTTAATCCAAACTCTCAATCAATAACCTGCACCCAATTCGGAACCACCTGTAGTGGTCTATACTCTATACAACAAGCTGGGTATATAAAGACGCTATGTGCTACGGTCACGTGAAGGTTGGGGACGAATCGCGGGTCACCTACAAGTCGGAACCACCTATAGTGGTATGTACGACAGGCTGGCACCTGCCTTGGATACAAGGTGAGCGTACGGTGCGGGAGGTGAACGATTATGTGAAAGCTAAGCCCTACTCTGGCGGAGCACAAACTCCGATGTGTAGGTAAATGAGCCATATGCTAATCTCACCGATATCACCATAATCATCATAATGAAAATACATACTCACCTGACTTACCTGGCATCCGCAGTGCCGCAACATATAATATATATATATATACTGAAAACAAAAGTCCACTCACTGATAAGTAGACGGATCGTAGCCCCCAAGCCTTGCGTGGCTGCGCTCATCCTCAGGATAAATTTCACCTATATGCGAAACAACTATACAATCATTAATTACGTACATAACCAAACTTAGGTAATAGCTTCTCATACATTGCTCAATTGGAGTGTTTGAATCTACCAACATGCTCTACTCAATCCCACGAACACCCTCATATTTTTAGAAAATTTTTCTGAAGCCCCACGCACCCTCACGCGCTGGCCAAGGCACGGCCACACGCGCCGCCAATGCGCGGCCACGTGCCGTGCATGTTGACGGAAACCCTAACGCCGTTAGGGAATATTCCGTTAAATCTCCAGAATATTCCGTTAACTTTAACTTGACACTGTTACCTTCGTTAGGAATATTCCATCAAAGTTGATGGAATATTCCGTCATCTTCTTCGCCAGTTCACCAGTGACAGGCGCCGACGCCGCTGCGTCGCCGAAAACTGGGTAAAACTTCCAACCTTGATTTCTCACTCATTTTTCAACCAAATTTCACGAAATTAACACCAAAATGAAGCTTAGGACTAGAGAAACAAGTCTATACCTCTTTTAAACCCAAAACACGACGGAAAATTGTCGGAGTAAAATCACGAATTTCGACCAAACTTAGAACTCGCGATCCCGACGTCCAAAAACCTCCAATTTTGTCCTCCAAGCTTCACAAGAATATTCTAAGGCTCCTTGTGATCTTAGAATGTCCTAAAACTCCCTAGATTAAAAGTACATGAACAGTACCATTAGATCTACTCACGGGAAACCTTTGTTTTCGAAGGTTTCAAGTTAAACCAAAGGTATAGAAGTGATTGTGAACTTACCAGGGTCACGAATCCAGCAAGAATGACTTCGATATGTGCCAAAATCACCCACAACCACATCGTCCGTACGTTTGAGGCTAAATGGAAGAAAAATCTGAGAGAGGAGAGAGAAAGGAAGAGAGAGAGAGAGATATGGTGTATGTGTGTATGTGTGTATGTGTACCATATTATGGCCACACCACCAAGCCCGATTTCCAAAACAAGCCTCAAAATACATACACACGTCACCACCGATGTAGGGGTAAAAATGTCATTTCACGTCCCTGATACAAACATCTCGGGACTGGCTGTTACAGGGCTATTTTTTAGCCCCCTCAATAATGATTATTTTAAGTTTGTTTTTTAATTTTATTGGTTAATTGAATTAAACTACCATTAAAATAAAGTTTCCAGACTTTTTTTAGTACCACTTGTCGCTAAATGAATAAACCTCTGGACTATTTGAGTGCCGCTTAAAGATGTGGCCATTGAAAATTATTGAAAAATTAAAGGAAAGATTATTGGAAGAGGTAAGAGAGGGCTATGTATGAAAAGAGTGTATGTGGTGATATATATTTCTTTTTTTTTAACTGGGCCCAACTGAATAGGCTGGCTAGCTGGCTAAGGGGATAGCCAGCCCGCTGACCATATGGCTAAATTTTGGCTCAGTGGGTCCCAAGGTTTTTTTGGTAAAATAAGTACCTTAATTCATTAAAAAAAATTGCTAATTTCATCCTTATTATTGTATTCAAAACTATTTTATCCAATTTTTCGTCAACTTAAGTCACTTGACACACTTTAAAATGTAATATTGTATTTTCTCGCCTATAAGCCCTTAACATTTCATATAGTTGTGAATCTAACGTCTAATTTACCGTCCGAAGTTAATTTCATACACTATTTCTTTATGGAAAATTACCATTCTACCCTCCAATGTGTATCACATGAAAGTAACGTGACCTAAATTGACGGAAAATTGAATATAGTAGCTTCAAATCTAATATCAGGGATGTGATTGGCAAATTTTTATAATTCAAATACTAATTTTTTTGAAAAAAATAGTTTAGGGGACCTAATTTTCACTCATGTGATAATTCAGAGACGAAATTGATAGTTCACCCTAGTAGATATATAGGTGAAAGAGATATGTAATTAATTTTTATTTTGTCCTTTGCAGAGTCCGAGATAGAGAGACCTTTGAGTTCTTCGCGTTAGTGACACAGCACTTGGCGTGCAAACTACAAAGGACCTCTCACCTCTCCGCCTACTCCGAGGCACCGACCAAAAGTCCGAAACCTCTCTCCGTCGAGGCGCCGACCCCACTCCTCCGGGGTTACTGACTGCAAAGGACCTCACCGCCGAGGCACTAACCACTAACCACACTCAATCTTCATTCTCTAGGTGCGTTGCTCAACTTGCTCTAAATTTTGATTATATGGTGTGGGTTGGACGAGTTTTTATGAAATTTGATTGTTTGGGTTGATAATCGTGTGTGTTTACTGATGAACTTTATATGTAATTTTGATTGATAAATTTTGAGTTTTCTTGTTTTTTTCCGTATATATAATTGTGTGTCACTTACTCAGTTTGTAATTAGATTTTTTTATTTTTTATTCTTGTTTAAATATTTTATTGAAAAATTCACATTTTAATTGTTCGTTTCATGCACCAAAAAACTCAAGACCCGTCATGGAGATCATATTGTACATTTCATTAATAGACTTTTGAATTCCGGTCCTATCCCATTACAGTCTGTTTGATCTAGGGGTGGTTCGGTATTGGATCCCATACCGAAACTCTTGTCCCGATTTCCAAACCGAAATTTTCGGGAATCCCAATTTCAATACCGATCATAAACCAAATTTTTGGCAATCCCGATTTTTGGGAATCTCGAAACTCCCATACCGAAACCCTTGTCCCGATTCCCAAACCAAAATTTTTCGGGAATCCCAATTTCAATACCAATCCCAAACCAAATTTTCGGGAATCCCGAAATAGTTTCGGGATTTCGGGACAAATCGGGAATCCCGAAATGGTTTTGGGCTTTTGGACTAAAATTTGACATATTATGCTTTTGGGCTAAAATTCAACATTTTATATTGAAAAATTGACATATAAGCATGCCCAATCTGCCAATTTGTTTCTACTAATCTGTGCACACAAATCTGTCAAACAAATGGCAAGGCCCAGTTAGTATCTGCCTATTCAAAAGCAATCTGCCAATATGAAACGTTAATATATGCTTGAGTAAACTAGTAAATCTATCTATAATCATGCTAGTCCCTAAAATTACGTCTAAAACGTTAATATATGCTTGAGTAAACTTCTGTACATATATAATATAAATATTATAGATAGATGTAAAGTTTTCTCAAGCAAATTGTAACTTATAATCTATCCATGTATCCATCTAACAATCTCCCATGTTTATTTTGCATCTATGTATCCATCTATCAATCTCATGTGGTTTAAAAATTCTGCATATGTTCCACTATCTATCTTAGGGCTCCTTCATGTATATGTTCCATCATTGATTTCCAGTGCTCCTTCAGTATTTCAATTTTTACTATGGTAGGTAGATAATGTTCCCCTTAAATATGTGATCCTATATATTTAAAAATTAAATAATATATATATATATATATATTTTCGGTTTGGTTTGGGAATACCGAAATCCAAAAAACTTGAGACCAATTCCCGTACCAAAATTTCGGGATCGGTTCGGTATTGGGTACCGAAATTTTCGGGAATTTCGGTTTGGGATTTTTTCGGTTCGGTTTCGGGAATTTTTCGGTTCGGTTTGGGATTTTTTTCCAGCCCTAGTTTGATCTAATCCAAATCTTTAAATGCCTTGCCATGTAGACTACAAAGTGGGGTTTAAAGTTTGTTTATTTTACCCAATATGCCATTGACCCGATATGCGTGAAATATGCTTTCAATCCCCACATTCAGCATATCTTTGATACCGCATGGTTTAATTAGAAAAATTCAATTTAAATATTTAAAGGTGCTGCATAGTAAAAAATTCATGGGTAACAACTCATTTACTTTACCGTTTTGGACCCCCATACAACTCGAGGGTATATGATAGATATTTGAGAAATATTATTATTTTTTTCTGTAAGTACGGTGATATTTTTATACAAAGGGAATTGAGAGTTTGGCAAAACCACACAATGAACGGCTTAATTTGTTATCGAATTCGTCATCTACGAGATTCAAACCTAAAATCTTTCACTTCCAAGTGAAGATAAATTATTTCATACCATAGTACTGAATGGCAAATACTATTAAAACTCATCTTTAGAAGGAGGACTTATCGTCAGGAAATAGAAAGTTTGCTCACTTGGAATAAAAATTAGAGGACCTAAACTGGTAACCAAAATGTCTCGGATTAAACTCAATAGTTCACTCCGTTTTAGACTTGTACCTGATCATCTCTTCTTTAATAGATGTGGCTACTTGTTTCCAAAAAAAAAAAAAAGATTTGGCTACTTGTAATTTAAAGTTAATTGGACTGAATTAGTTGAACTGTCAACAAATTACGAAGGAGTCATAGCCTAGTCATGATTGTTTTCTTTAAACTAAATACTTAATGTCAAAGATAACTCGTTATAATCTATTTCATAGGGCATACTGCGATCATTTCTCTATATTAGACCACATCCAATTAAGATTTAAATCCAAAGTATAATGTCACGGTTACAAAATTTGGATGTAGAAAGAAGCTTTAACTAAGATGTCTATCCTACGTGGATTAGTGAAGGGATTGTTCGCTACTAATTCTTGTTGATGAGAATATATGATGTCCTTTTTTTTTAAATCTTTGTTGCTTGGGTCTCAGATTTGCACCAATCATAAATAATGATGGTTGGTTTTAACTGATTTCTATTTAAAAGTGGTCCGGCAAATATTATTTGAATAAGATAAACATGTACCGGAGCAAGAAAAAAATTTGACATTGTCACATGACTAATTGGAAAACTATGAGTAGTTTCAAGCACTTTGTTGAGTAGATTGATAATCGCAAAATTACAAATATCAATACAATTGCTAAATCTCGTGCTATGTGAAAATCATGCAAGAACAAAAATATCAAATCATGTAGATAGTTTAGATCGTTGAAAAGAGTTATATAATGAGCCCATAAGGAGTATATGTAAATGGTTAGGATTTGAGGACACACACTTTTAACACTCATTTTTGTGGCTCCACTCGTAATGTACTTTCTATGATTCAATTGTCTATCTTTTATGTCTTGCCTTAAAGATCACGTTTGCCAAAAACCACTCAATTATGAAACCATATAAACTTTGGATTAATTTTAGTGTTTCTTTGTAAAATCGTATCCATCTATTTTCTTCACCACAAATAGATGTCTTAAAGGTTTGAATTTGTCTAATTTTTTGCAAGGATGATCTATAAACAATGTACTAAAATATGGACAGTTCAGATCGTTAAAATAAAACTATATATTTATATCTTTAGGAGGTGAGCTTCGCTAGTAAAAAAATACAATTCTAAATTTACACCTCTCACATAAAGTAAAACTCAATAAAGTAGAACTCAATATTTACATTTCTTAGAAGTGTAAAGTGAAATATAAAATGTAAATTGTATGTTTTAAATTTGCCTGTCTTTATTTTGAGTACAAATATATAAAGTGAGAAGGATAAAAAGATGAAACATTTAAAATACCAAAATTGTCCTTCAAGAATTCCAAAAACTACAATTGAACCATAAGAATTTAAAGTAATTTACCGCATTTTAATTTTGAATGAATTTTGAATTTCAAACTTTAATTAAAAAAAAACTCCCATGTTAGTAGGTGGTATCATGGTCTTGCTTCATTTTTTTTTCTGAATAATTTTTTTAATAAAAATATAAAATAGTTATTTAAAAAAAAATTAAAAGACATAATCTAATATAAAAAAGGCAATTGCCACATGTGTATGCGTGTGGCAAGAGACTAGTGTTATACTAAAAGGAGAGAGGAGTTTAGTTAAACCAAATAATGAACAATCTAATTTGGTATCGAATTCGTTATTTATGAAATTTAAACTTATAACCTATTTCATTTATAAGTGAATATTGTGATAGAGATGTTGGAGAACCTGCCGCTTTGATTGTTGTGTTGCTCATCATGAGCTTACGTGTATTATGTATTACCCTAAACACACCCATATATCATATATCATATATGGCCAATGTGTGCCGTACTTATGAGATGGTTGGATGACATCAACCCTTCAATAAGTGAAATTACCCAAGTACCCATCCCCTTAACCCTGCATTACAGCCCATTATGTACTGTCAATAATTCTCATATGAAATGTTGTATGCGTCGTGCAGTGCACAATGCATGTCTTGGTCTGACTCGAAACAAAACAAGACAAGAAAAACTAGGTCTCCATGATTTTCTGCATTGCACATAAATAAGGATAAACCCTAAATCTGAATACCACATAGAAGGCTCAATAAATCACCTCCCTCCTCCATTTATGGTGATATTTATCTCTTAATAAATATGCTTACAGCGTTGCTAGAGATAGGGGGTGAATTGGAAAAACTGAAAACTTAAAAGAAAAAAAAAATTACACAAACAAACCATTTGTAACAAACCAAAACTAGTCACTTAGTACTACCGTCTAGTGGTATTCCTCTTCATTTGTAAGTGAAAAATCTCTTAAGTTCGATTCTAGCCAAAGATGAATTTGAACCACATTATTGCTAACGCATTGTGAGGCTAAGCCCACCCCTCCCTCTCTGTGTAGATACTATTGTTTGTTAAAAAAAGAAACAAAACTGATAAAATAAAAAACCTAAAGCTAAAGAAATTGAACTGAACAAAAAACTATTGGTTTAATTTCGGTTTTAGTAGTTTCGAAAACTGAATTGAACCGAACCGATATAACTTAAACCCAAGATGGAGTCGTTTTACAGTTAGGTTAACCCTAGGCCTGACAATTTCTGACAAGACTCATTAACTCAACACGACACGACACGAAATTAACAGGTTATTCGGTCGACACGATAACGAATCGGGTCGTTATCGGATAACCCGATAAGCACCTATTAAGATAATAGGTTGGTATAGGTATACACGTGGATAACCGATACACGATAAGAAAAATATTAATTTAATAATTTTATACCCCTAAAAATACATAATAATTATATATATATCATATATATAAAATAATATATATATATATATTAATTTAATAATTTTTTGCCCCTAAAAATACATAATAATTATATATATATATATATATATCTAATATTATATATTTATTAAATTAAATTTAGAAAATTTGGAAAAAATGAGGTAATATATTTTTATATGGGTGAGTACTATTGTTTTATTTCTTTTCATAATTATTTTGGTAAACTTCTCATAATTTGAATGGTTTATAATGTTTGATTTTTCTATACTTAGTTTATGCGGAAGAGAGTTCTGATGTGGAAAACATTACTGAAAACATCATCAACATAACTCTTGAAGGCAATAGATCAAGCCAAAGTTCCAATACAATTTCCTCATGATGATCGATGAAAATTGAAGGATTTTGTAAAAGAAATAACATGCAAGCTTTGGGTTTCATTGACAAGGTTTTAACTTTTGAGAAAGGCTTCACAACTTTGAAAAGAAAAACTCATTCATTTTGCATATCCTTGCACATTTGATATTTTGTAGTAGATTAGTAGTATATTGGTGCTTTTTTATTAAGCACTTATTTTGGAGTGTAGATGAAGTACTTGACAACAAATGTGTTTTTATGTTTTGAAGTAATATTTATGTGGCAATGTGATATGTGCAAATTTAAGAAATTTTTTTCTTTCTTAACGGGTCATAACAGGTCGGGTCATTTTACATATTGGGTAAAGTGACTTGACCTGTTAAGATAATGGGTGTGACACAACCACTGTTCTAAAAATCACCACCTAGCGCCGCCTAGGCCCTAGGCTGCTGGCCACCACCCCGATTAATGCCTAGGCCTGCTGAGGCACCGCCTAGACTGCTGAGGCACCCGCTTAGCCCGCCTAGGCACCCGCCTAGCCCGCCTAGACCCGCCTAGGTCGCAACTCACTTAGACAAAAAATAGATAACTTTCATTATGCATTTTTTTTTTCCAATAAATTGTAAAAGACTTGTTGCATACTTTAATGAACACACAATATATCCTTATTTCGCATGTTTTTATTATGTTCCAATACTTCATAATATATATGCATTCTATTTTGTAGTTGTTGACCCTAAAAACTACCAAGCCTACGTGGCGCGCAGGCCGAGTAATCTATGAGCTAACTACGTCCTTCGGTTGTGTGTGGGGCGTGCCAACTCGTCGGCCGAGCTTGGCCGAGGAGTAAAATTTGTTGATGTTGCGTTGATCGCGCTGCTGACTTCTGCGTCTTGCGATTGCGGCCGAGGAAGGAACTCGACTCGGCTCTTGGATTCTAAAGCCTGAAGACAAGGCTACTAAATATACGAAGTTCACAGATCGTTGTCGTCAGATTCGGTCACAGTAATGGTATTCGTCAGAGTAAACTCACGCTGAATTGACACTAAAGTGTAAGGGCACAAATACTCAAAGCGGATGTATGTCTTGATGGTGAATGTGGTTCGGCCGTTAGAATGCCGAACTCTAAAGCCAACTTGTGAGTATCCAATCATAAAACAACTCGGTGTCCAATGTGCCGAGCCCTAGTAAACTGTAACACCTCACTTCACCGAGAAGGCTGATGAGATGACCTCTGCCAATAAGGATTCGAAAATCCTTCTCGGTCGAGACTTGGATAGGTAACCAGTCGGCCCCTTTAGAGTGCTGTTTATCCAAACTGAAGGTGCTCCGCGATCGGCTGATTCTGCGGCGATAGTGCTGTTTATCCAAACTGAAGATACCACCGGTTGCCTTCATAGTGCTATTTATCCAAACTGAAGATGTGTTGGCGGAAAGGAGAATAAAAATCTCAAGGTTGTTAAGAGGTTTCGCGTAGAGCGAGGGTTTGTGCATGGCAGATTTATGTGTTGAGTTGGAGAGGCTTTGAATGTTGTACAACCTCCTCTATTTATAGTAGCAGATCTCTCTTCAATCGAGTTCAAGTCATACTCGGATTAAGACTCCTTACTCTGATCCAATACTATCTCGACTAATCCTTCTTCAATCAGGACTTTGAACCTAGCCTTTTATCATGCCGCACTCATATTCATATCTCGTCAACCTCATCCTTGCCGAGACCCCTTACTGCATCAGGATTCATGCTAGTTGTAGAATTTTGCCTGCTTCGTCTTTATCTGAACAATTCTTTTCCCTGACAGAATCTGGCCAATTTCGGCCCACGAACTAAATAATCCACAAGCCTTCAAGTAGAACCTTCTGGGTCGAGAATGATTCTAAATTCGGCCCAAACTAATATTTTGGGCCTAAACATTGCCCCATTACTTTTGAGGTCTTCAGCCTGAAGACTTCTAGCCGAGCCCTGACCTTGAAGAAGCGAATCTTAGCTTTTAATATTCTAAGGATCCGAGTCCTCTATTTCCAAGATGTATTTATGAAGCACGATTGCACAATCTTTGTTCTGCCAACCGTATCACTACGTGGTGTCTTCTACCATGATTGCCTCTAGTAATGATGCCTGAAGCGTGCGGTTCATTGAACCGTCGAATTTAGTACTAAGCGCAATCATAACACCTCGATCCATGGATTTTCAATAACCTGGCGATCGTGCGAGCATCGAAACGTCCTTTCCCATAAACTCGTCACCACACGTAATCGTGCTTCCTCAAAATACGAAAACCTTGGTTTCTTCATCTGGATTCTCTGGATATTCATAATGATTAGAGACTTTTCGGCTAATTTTCCCTTTATTTTGAATTTTTGGAACGATTGATCTCCCTCAAAGGCGCATATAAATATCAAAATTCTTTCATTTGCACCTTTACGCTTTCCAATTTTCTGAAATCTCTCTTGTTCCTACTCCCAGAACATCCCAGGAAATCCTTTTTTCTCCCAGATCTTCATTCTCAAACTCCAACCCAGAAATTCTCCTCTTTTCTAGAAAACCTTCCAAATATTCGCAATGGCCTCCTTCACTTCCCAACTTTCCAAAGAATGCAAGAAATGCGAGAAGATCGTCGATCAATGTGCAATCAAAACCATTCGCTTTGAATGCGACATGAACACCCCCATCAGATCCTCGGTCCTTTTTTCAAAGCGGCCGTGCCATCCCCCATCACTGAAATTTTCAAGACTGAGTGCCTGAAATACCTGCTACAAGGCTTCGAGTGGTCAAAATGGGATTTGGCAAAACCTCAAGGCTCTTAGCCCTTGACCACCGCAACTTGGGCAGCCTGGGTCGAGCGAATGAAGAAGATTTTCAGCGAGCAATGGAAAACGCTCGGCATCTACGACGACATTCGTCTTTCATCACTAGAGATCGCCATGAACAAGGAGCTCCTTATAGCCGCCACAAGCCTCTGGTGCTCGGCTACCAACACCATGGTCCTCCCTCTCGACCCCATCGGTCCTACCATTCTCGATGTCACGGTCTTCTTGGGGACTTCCCCGTCTGACATTCCAATTGAAGCCGCCCTTTCTGGATACCCGTCAAACCTCAACCTGAAAGTGCTTTTCGACAAGTGGGCCCTCGAGACATTGAGCGGCGAAGGTCAAACACCTTTGAAAGAAGAGGTTCAGAAACTTAACAAGAACTTTTTCAATTACAACACTCTCTACCTCCATTTCGCGGGTCGAGGAGAAGAGGATCTGCGAGAAGGAGAGCATGAGGCTTTCCTCTTCTATTGGTACAACAAATACATCTGTTGTACCAAGTCAAACAAGTGTCTGGTCGAGAACATGCCAGTGGCCGAAGCCCTGGCTAGCGACCACACTCTGGCTTTTAGCCTGACAATCCTCGCTCACCTCTTTCGCTGCTTGGCCGAGATGACCCTCCACAAGGTCCACCCGCACCAGAATGGCCCCCTCTGGGTCTTCCAACTCTGGCTGCAGGTTTACTTCGTCATCCTTTGGCCAGAAATCGCCAACTTCTCGCCTACTGAGGCGCTTGGTCCTCAATTGGCTTCTCGACTAGCGCCCCTTCACAAGGCCGAAGAAGTATTCAAATATTTCTTCAATCTCGATGTTTTTTTTGACGATAAATTTTTGATCTGCCGTCGTCGGGAATATCCTTCATCGATCATACACCTGTTGTCAGCGTGGAGCACAGATGAAGACGCCGATCTCCGTCAATCCTGGGGATCGTTTATGCTTGCTCGTGACCTTTCTCTCGGCTGCGACGCCCGCCGAGCAAGCTGGGAGGTCTTGCATCCAAACTTCACCGCCCGGCAACTCGGCTACCTCCAAGGTTGCCCAGTCCCCATTCTCACCACTCGCACTCTTTTGAGTCGATGACGCTTCTCTGGTTCTTCGAAAAAGGAATGCAAAGATGTGAAGAAGAAGTTTCAAGAACGATGCCAGAAGCTTCGCCTTCGACCGGTCGTCCCTGAATCTCTCAGCACTGATACCTTTGGTAACTGGTGGGAAGAGTGCACCCAACACTTCTTTGGCGCTCCGATTGAAGATATTATTAGCAGAATCTTTGGCGACCGTCCAAATAAGACCCCTGCTCCCCCGCCTAAAGAAGCGGCCCAAGGTATACGGTTATTTTTACTTTACTTCTGAAAGAGAAATCGTCATAGTTTTACTGACCCGATCTCATATTTTCAGGCAGCCGAATGCCAAAGAGGGTAGAAGTGGTGGCCGCAGTTGCGGCCAAGAAAAAATCGATTCCCTCATCCAAGCCGAGCAAACGACCTTGATAGGAGATCGAGACGGCAGCCGTGGCCCCTCAACCCTCCAAACATGTCAAGAAATTGGGGAAGAAAGGGGAACGGGAAATTCACGTCGTTTCTAGCCAAACGACAGGATCGGCCACAGCTAACGTCTCTCTCTCCATCGGTACCCCAGTGGTCGTGCGGCGGGCCCAAACTGGCCAAGTACCTGAGGCTCGACCCGTGCCTCAAGTCACGGTCCAGCCAGCAGCTACCCCGCTAGCCGAGGACACGGCACCTCTGGCTCCGGCCGAACCGGTTGCTTTTTTGCCGGTTGAGAGAACGGCCACTTCGGAACCGAACGTGGCCCCCGTCTTGGAAGAAGTAACTCCAGCGACGAGAAGAACTCCTTCCAAGACTCCAAGACAGTCGGCAATCATCATGGAGGTATAATGGTGCGGTTCTTAATTCATTTTTCCTCAAACAAATTCAAACAATTTAAACCTCTATTCCAGGATGATGAGAGCGACAATGCCCCCAACAATCCTCTTCCGATGGTTGAAGCGGCTGGTCAGGTCGACCTTCCTGTAATAGTCGAAGCGGTCGGTCAGGTCGATCCTCTCGTGGTCGCTCATGGGAAAGGCCTTGCCGTTGAGCCTGAAGCAACGGTAGAAACGCCGATTCATCTGCAGGATCACGACCTCGGCATCCTTCATCAGGAAGCCACCTCTGCTTATGTAAACACCCTTCTTACTATTCTTTTAATTAATCTTCTGCCTTAGAATGCTAAACCAGAAAGATATTTAATGTCAGGTGCCCGCGTTCTCTTTTCACCGAAATTTTTATACGCAGAAGGGCGTTATCTATATCTCTTGGCCACCTCAGTGGCCATCAAATGTAGATAACCTTCATCGGCCGCGTGAATTGAGAAGCAGTCTAAAACACTGGGCTCGACCATTGAGCTCTCTGGGTTCGAGCAACGATCCAGCAGACATGGCCGAAGTCTCTTCTCAGCGGGTCTAACATTTTCCTCTTTCTTATTGTCTGATGATTCAACACATTCTGACAATTCTTTTCTGTGCAGCCTTCATGGGAGGTTGAATTCGACGCTGTCCTCTCAGCTGTGTCGGGAACTGCTGGTCATTCGGCAGCCACGACTGGGTCCTCGGTCGATTCATCCACTCTCCTCAAGCTGCAAGAACTCCTGTCACTTTTGGCTTCACAAATCCTCGAACGCAAGTGCCTCGACTCTGTCGGCGAATGTCTCAACGACCTCGCGGTTAATGGTCAGTTGAGTCCTGAGGCTATTACCCGGGCATCTTCGATCTTGGAGCAGACTTGAGAGTTTTTCGGTATTTTCGAGAAAGCTCTCCGGGCCGAAGACGACTTGAAGGCTGCGTCAGGCGTTCTTGAAGCTCTCCGCCTGAAAATTGAAGCCATGAAAGCAAAGAAAGACATTCTGGCCGACCTTAACCGTCAGATCGTTGAACTTCAAAATCGGAGATCGACCGTGGCTTCTGAACTTGCGAAGGATTTTAAGTCGGGTGCAAATCCTGCCTAACCGATTATGCGGCCAGCGTGAAGCAAGTCGAACAGCTTAAAATGGACGGGAGGATTCGTCAACCCGAGGTCACAATGGGCGAAGTGAGGTGGTTGGAGTTGAAGGCCGTCCTCGAAACTCTTCTTCCTCCATCACCCTAGATTTACTTAGATGTACTGACTGACTGGACCAAGTTGTACTTTTCTGACAATCTTTAATAAGATTCGCTTTTTATAAGTTGTACTTTTCTGACAATCTTTAATAAGATTCGCTTTTTATTCCCGCATTTTCCAAGTAGTTGGATAATATTTCTTTAAAAATTTCCCATTGATTGGTAACTTGTGAACTGTGCTGGTTCGATCTTTAAGGTGATATGGACCCTTGCCGAGGACTTTATAGATGATGAACGGTCCTTCCCAATTCGATGACCACTTGTCGAACCTAGGATCTTTAATTGCCATAGGCAACACAGTTTGCCAAACTAAATCTCATTCACCGAATGTTTTCTGTCTAACCCGTTGGTTATAGGCTCATTCGGCAATCTTTTTCCGCGCTACCAGTAAATTATATGCATCAAGTCGCGTTTCTTCTAAATCTTCTAACTCTTGCCTCATAGACTGACTATATTCGGCGCTGAACAAACTACTTTGCTCGATTATTCGCAACGAATTTATGCTCAATTCGACTGGTAGCATTGCGTCGTGCCCGTAGGTTAGTGCGTACGGGGTTGTCCCAGTAGCCGTTCGTAGTGATGTTCGATATGCCCATAAAGCCTCATTCAACTTCAAATGCCACATGCCAGGGCTTTCCCCTATTATTTTCTCAAGAATACCGATTATCACCTTATTACTTGCCTCGGCCTGTCCGTTTGCCTGTGGATAGTACGGCGTGGATTGTTCAAGCTGAATTTTTAGATTCGCCGTATACTCTTTAAACCTCTTGGCTGTAAAGATTGTGCCATTGTCAGTTATGATCGTTTCTGGTACCCCGAATCTGGTCACGATGTGTTCCTCCACAAAGTCCCAAACGTTTTTGGAAGTTAATTCGGCATACGATTTTGCTTCGACCCACTTGGTGAAGTAATCGGTCGCCACAAGTATCCATACATGCTTGGCAGCCCCGGAGGATGGTGTGATTTTGCCAATTACGTCCGCAGCCCATCCTCTAAATGGCCATGGTTTAGTGACCGAGTGTAGTGATTCGGTCGGTACTCTTTGTATATGACCATGAATTTGGCATTGCACACATCTCTATGTGAACTCAATGCAATCTTTTAATATACTTGGCCAAAAATAACCATGTCGTCGAAGCAACCATCTCATTTTTTCAGCCGGACTAATGAGATCCACAAATTCCTTCATGAACTTCTGTGATTGCTTAAGCAGCCTCTTGGGGGCCGAGACATAATAACAGTAGTTCATCTTCGCCTTTTCGGTATAATTCATTTTGATGCATGACATAATTCGTGGCATGAACCCTTGTCTTGCGGTCATGTTTGCTATTAGGATTATCAAGATACCGCATAATGGGCTTCCTCCAATCATCTGGCATTGCCTCGACTACGCAAACATTTATAGGGTCTTGTCGGTCCAACAACGAAGGTAAGGACATGACTCTTGTGCGTATCACGTTATCGCGTCGGAGGACTTGCTAATTAACCAATGCCGGGTATGGTCGTCGTAACACAGGTATTTCCCAGCCTAGCTTGCCCCCCAAGAGTTGTGCTCCGGAGGCTATTTGTGCCAGTTCGTCTGCATCAACGTTTCGAACACGCAAGATGTGCTCGAATGTAATCCTCTTAAACGACTCAGCCAAATAGTTGGCGACCATGTGATAAGGTGCCAAAGTACAACTCATGCAACGAAAAAAGCCAGTGAGTTGGTCAATCACGAGTTCTGAATCACCAAGGATGAGGACACGGGTCGCTCATAAGTCATGGAGGACATGAAGGCCGATAATAAGAGCTTCATATTTGGCCTGATTATTCGTACAATCGAAATTGAGCCGGAGAGAAAAATACCAACGGCAGTGGCTAGGGGATTGAACGACGATGCCAACACCAGCCGAGGCTGAGGTACTAGAGCCATCAAAGTAGATCGTCCAGTAGTTATCGCGTGCTTCAACCATGCCGATTTCGATGTCATTGCCCCCGACACCATATAAGGAGGGGTGTTGGGCCAAAAAATCGGCCAGAGCTTGGCCTTTAAACGGCTTTCTGAGGCACGTACTGCAAACTGAACTCTGATAATGCCATTGTCAATTTCCCGATTCGGCTTTTCACTATATGCCGCGTGAACATGTAAAGGATAACATCGGTTTGGGCGATGACTTGCGTGACTGATGGAAACATGTAATGGCGAAGTTTTGTGGTGGCGAAAAAAAAAGCCAAGCAAAGTTTCTCGACAGGTGAATAATTGATCTCAGGTGCATTCAGACTCCGACTAAGATAAAAGATAGCTTGTTCGC
The DNA here is from genome assembly GCA_024362995.1 of Heteromeles arbutifolia. Classification (NCBI taxonomy): domain Eukaryota; kingdom Viridiplantae; phylum Streptophyta; class Magnoliopsida; order Rosales; family Rosaceae; genus Heteromeles; species Heteromeles arbutifolia. The sequence goes on from JANCRC010000012.1 coordinate 27,174,976, forward strand.
GGCCGGCATCGTTGTGTTGCGCAAAGAGGCAGCCAATGAACTTTTCGGCAGCTGAAATATACAACTTAAAAGGCTTACCGCACCGAGGTGGTACGAGGACCGGTGGTGTGGTAAAGGAAACCTTGAATTATGTAAACGCCGCTTGATGCTCTTCACCCCACTCAAACCGATCTGAGTCCTTTAGTTTCAACAGCGTAGAGAACGCCTTCATTTTTCCCGTCGAATTAGATATAAAACTGCGGAGAAAAATTTATCTTGGCGAGTAAGGACTGCAATTGTTTCTTTGTCGTTGGGGGTGAGGCAGGGATGATTGCGCGTGCCTTGTTTTCGTCCACCTCAATTCCTCGATGATGCACAAGGAATCCTAAGAAGTTACCGGCCGATATGCCGAATGCGCATTTAGCCGGGTTCATCTTGAGATTATGCGGCTTTTTGATTTGACCACTACGTCATCAATGTACACCTCAACTATTGTGCCAATCAGGTCATGAAAGATAGCGTTCATAGCGCGATGGTATGTGGCACCAGCGTTTTTAAGGCCGAATGGCATAACTACCCACTCGAATGTTCCAAGTGCCCCCGGGCAACGAAAGGCTGTTTTATGAACATCGGCCTCGACGATAAAGATCTGGTTATAACCGGCATGACCATCCATGAAAGACATCATGTCATGAGTAGCTACGGTGTCTATCAACAAATCTGAGATCGGCATGGGATATTCATCCTTGGGAGTTGCTAGATTCAAATTACGAAAATCAATACAAATGCGTAAGACACCGCTTTTCTTCAGTACTGGCACGATATTCGCCAACCATTCGACGTATCGAGCAGTTCGAATAAACCCAGCGTTTAAAAGTCGAACCAGTTCTTCTTTTATGCCGAGTTGAACTTCGGTTGAGAACCTACGAGGAGGTTTGCGAAAGGGCTTGCAACCAGGTTTGATGCGTAATTCATGCTCAACGAGGGTTCGTTCAAGACCTGGCATCTCATGATAACTCCAAGCCAAACAATCTTTAAATTTGCCAAGTAACTTACAGAGTTTAGTTTTGGTATGTTGGGGTAACAAAGTGCTAATAAATAATGGCCAAGGGTTATCGGCCGTCCCCACATTTATTTCGTCCAATGGGTCTTTGACTTGGGGCCGGCTATCCTCGAGTTCGGCCGGGGCAGCCTGGATCTTGTTGAGAGAAAGGACAGGGCCATTTTCACATTCGGCGAGGAACTCCACAAGGTTGACGCCCGAATTCGACTATTGGGAGATAACGTACCAATGAGCCAGCAATCGTTCCATAGTCGATGAAACTGCGGCTCGACGTTTGGCCTGACTGGTGTCAGACATCAGGATCGGTGAGGAAGTTGGCCAACCCGAGTCTCGCCGAATCCTGGTGAACAGTCTCGGCGCCAACCTCAATGGCCTTCTGAACAGAATTCTGAGTTGATCGACCTTCTTCGTTGAGGTTGTGTAAAGTGATGTAGCCGATATGATCGTCATAGTATCGTGCATGGATCATGTTAGCTTCGAATGGCTGCTGATCGGCTGAGTGAACCACGATTGTTTTGCCATCCCAAAAAATGAGAACTTGATATAGTGATGAAGGGATACACCTTGTTTGGTGAATCCAATCTCGTCCGAGCAATGCATTGTACTCGGTTTTGGAGTCGACTATGAAGAAAGCAGTCATGTGATTATGATCTGCGATCGTCACCTCTAACGGGAGGACTTCCTTGGTTTTGGAGTTTTCACCAACGAAATTATTCATGGTGATCCCTGATGGGATAAGCTCATCATTAGAGCGACGTAACGCCTTCATGATCGTCACAGGCATGATATTGACCGTCGCTCTGCAGTCAACGAAAATTTTGGATACTGGGTATCCCTCGATATGAGCCGTAACATACAACGGCTTCAGGTGACGAAGATTGGCTGATGGTGAATGAGGAAATAATTCGGCGAGAGCTACCTTGAGGTTGTTTTCTTTTGTTACCGACTCGACTTCGGTAGTGAGTACGAAGTCGACTTGAGTAGCCTCCTCGGCCACTATGTCACTGTCGAGGAAGTTCGGTTGGGACGTGCATGGTTGAAAATCTGCAGGCAGAATGTGTACCATACTGATTTCTATGTTGTCAAGGATCGAAGGACCCATCGACTCGGTATCTCCCACCTCTGTCGGCTCTTCGTCTGCCGGGCCTTTCTCTTCCAGATTCTTGTCATGGATAGTATTTGGGTCGACCGCGTCGACCGTTGCTGGGGTATGTTCTTGCAAGGCGTCGTTGAGAATTTTCTTCCGTTGGTTAAGGGGCTCAAGTTCATTAGGAACCTAAACAGGGTCCGGGGCTTGCGTCGTGCCACGAGCCTGCTTTTGATATATAATACGGGCGTCCCTGACGTCTAGGTAGGCATCTAAGCTTGCCACGTGCTTCGTTTCATCGGCCGTAAGGCCGAAAAGAGAAACGGCTGAAAAAACTTCGAAGTGGTATTGTAAGTGCTGGAGATTCTCAAGAGAGAAATGAAGCTCGCTCGTCTTGATATTGGTATATGGGTCGACGTCAAAGCCGAGGACTCGAGCCTCTTGTATGTGCTGGAACCTAGCTTTCAACCCTAGGTCCGAATTCTTTTGGATAATTCGCTCGGTATTAGGACAGGTCAGAATGAGATCAATCGTATCTTGGCATGCTTTCGGCAAACTGTACAAATCGTTAGCCGAATGCTTTTTGTGGAACTCTCGCATATACTCCAATGCTTCTCCGAGGAATGATGGATGTAGGTTCTGTCTAACTCTGATCAAAGGCTCTTGTATAGGTGACGGGGAAAGTTTGCTCTCGGCTTCCTTTTTGAAATGTTCAAAGCGCGCCTTCATTTCCCTGGGTCGAAGGAGAAGTTTGATTCGCTTGTCAGCCTCCTCAAATGTGGTTTCCATACCAGGATTGATCACTTATCTTTCTAGGAGCAACTCTGTTATGATGGTCAGAGGTCGTCGCTCGTCGTCACTGTTAGTTTTATTCTTTGGCTGCCCCTTGGGGGCCAAAGTTTCCTGGGCTGCTTGCCGTCAAGCTATGCAATCTATTCTTTGGCGTCGATGCTTCTGTGATTTGGACAGTGCAGTGTATACACCTTTAGGGGAATGATAGGTGTACCAACGTTGATCGCGCGGTTCATGAGGTTTGAAGGTTTTATGTCTTGCTGAAGAGTTCGAGCTGCTAGAACTTCATGCATAATAATCCTCATTATAGAATGGTGTATTGAAGTCGAGGCGCCGTCTAACTAGGGGTAGTTTGGTCGGCCGCGTTTTGGGGTCGAGTCTGTCGAAAACTTCCTGATGCTGGCCTGCACTGAGCTTCTTTTGATGTGTTGCGACCATAGAAGGTGATTGTTTTATCGTAGCTTGAAACAGCCTTTTGTTTGGCTCGATGGTGACGTTTATCGTACACCAGCTGCATAGAATCGCTGATTTATCTTCTTCTTCGGTGTTGGAGTCTACCATAGGCTCAATGATAGCCGGTCCTGAAAGAACTTTGGGTGGCTCGTTCGAAAATAAATCAATCTTGAGCCGTGGCCGAGAATTCTGCTTTGGGATGTGTTGTGATGGAACAAACTCGACCTTCTCTTTCCCCTTTTCCTTAGGTAGACGGGCATCTACCATATTAACCGTCACCGTAGGAAATGGGTCGGTGTCAACGCTCATTTTCTTTTCTGGAAACTTGAGTTTGCCGTTATCAATCTAGCTTTGGGTGACATCTCGAAATACGACACAGTTGTTTGTCGTATGTTTATTCGAGTTATGGTACTTGCAATATGTTCTTCCCTTCAATTCTTCGACCTTAGGAATATTATGCCCAGGCCGAGGCTTGATGATCTTGGCAAGTAGTAGTTGGTCGAAAATGGTGTCGACCTTAGTAATGTCGAAAGTATAAACCTTTGATGTTTTGGTGATAGATTCTTCGGTGGCCGAGCGAGTTTTGACATCCTTGTGATTGGCATAAGTCAATGCTTTGCAAATATACGGTTTATCGATGACTATCTCGGCCGCATCAACACTAGCATACTCTTCAGGTTCAGTCGAGGCATAGCTAACCGTGGGGTTTTTGTAAATGGTTCCACGGGATGGAGACTTTGAGACTTTTTCTTCTCGGAGTAGGTAGTTATATTGCTCAACATGTTGAGCTAGTTTGTACATGTCTCAGAAGTTTGCTCCCAAGAATTTCTTCTTGTACTCCACGTCCAGCCCATTCAAAGCCAGTCTAACAAATTCGACTTCAGGAAGGGGTACTCGGCACCAATTTCTCGCCGACTTAAACTTGGTAAGATAATCCATTGGCGACTCATCTGATTCTTGAGCCATCCTGGCTAGTGATGAGACCGACATTTCTATCCCCGGCCGATAGAATTGCTCATGAAATTTTTCGGCCAACTCCTCCCAACTCTAGATGGAGTTTGGTGGGAGATTGATGTACCACACAAAAGTCGAGCCTGTCAATGAGAAGTTAAATAGCCGTAGCTTGTGGAAATCGCTATTAACATCTCCACATTGAGCGATGAACCGAGCCATATGTCCTAACGAGGATAAAGATGATTCTCCAGCAAACAAACTGAAATCTGGGATTTTAAAGCCTTTAGGATATTCAAATTTTTCCACGTAGGCAGGGTATGGGTGGATGAATTTTGGGAATTTTGGCCCATTTTTCAAGGCCGAATTGATCATCCTCTAGATCTCGGTCACATCGATGGATATCGTTTCTACTTTCTGGTCGGATCCATCCGATCTACTGCTTGATCCTCTTTTCTTTTCCAGGTCAATTGGCTTGAGCCGAGCGGGCACTGGCTCGGCCTGTACTATTGGTAAAGGATCATTCCTTGGTGGTAATTGCCGAGAATGATCGGCGGGTCTATCTTCACAGATTTTATGAACCAGCATTTCGAGCAATCTGGTGTGTGTCTCATTAGTACTGCATATTACCTCGCACAGACTGTCTATTCCTCGGCTGAATACCTGTTCAACTTGCCGAGATTGTTCATCCAGTCGTCTTCGGAGAAAGGACCTTGTTGGTAGATCATCGCCTTCACCACTATCTTCATCGCAGTCCTCCACTACCACCTCATTGAAAATGCATGTGGTTATGTTAGGGACCTCTGCATTACGAGGCTGACCGCCAAGACCAGCTTTATTTTCTCGTCCTGTCGCGGTAACAATGGGGTTTTGTGTCTGCGGTACTGACAAATCAGTCGTTGATTTTCCCATAACTGCTTTCTTCTTAACTGATCGTGTCTCAATTGGCATGAACTTCGTAGTTTTAGCACTGTGTCCCATTGGGCGTGCCAAAATGTTGATCCTAAAATCTACCAAGCCTACGTGGCGCGCAAGCCGAGTAATCTATGAGTTAACTACATCATTCGGTTGTGTGCGAGGCGTGCCAACTCGTCGGCCGAGCTCGACCGAGGAGTAAAATTTGTTGATGTTTCGTTGATCGCGCTGCTGACTTCTGCGTCTTGCGATTGCGACCTAGGAAGGAACTCGACTCGGCTCTTGGATTCTAAAGCCTGAAGATAAGGCTACTAAATATGTGAAGTTCACAGATCGTTGTCGTCAGATTCGGTCACAGTAATGGTATTCATCATAGTAAACTCACGCCGAATTGACACTAAAGTGTAAGGGCATAAATACTCAAAGCGGATGTATGTCTTGATGGTGAATGTGGTTCGGCCGTCAGAATGCCGAACTCTAAAGCCAACTTGTGAGTATCTAATCATAAAACAACTCAGCGTCCAATGTGCCGAGCCCTAGTAAACTGTAACACCTCACTTCGCCGAGAAGGCTGATGAGATGACCTCTGCCAATAAGGATTCGAAAATCCTTCTCGGCCGAGACTTGGATAGGTAACGGTCAGCCCTTTCGCAGTGCTGTTTATCCAAACTGAAGGTGCTCCACGGTCGGCTGATTCTGCGGTGATAGTGTTGTTTATCCAAACTGAAGATACCACCGGTTGCCTTCATAGTGCTGTTTATCCAAACTGAAGATGTGTTGGCAGAAAGGAAAAAAAAAATCTCAAGGTTGTTGAGAGGTTTCGCGTAGAGCGAGGGTTTGCGCAGGGCAGATTTGTGTGTTGAGTTGGAGAGGCTTTGAATGTTGTACAGCCTCCTCTATTTATAGTAACAGATCCCTCTTCAATCGAGTTCAAGTCATACTCGGATTAGGACTCCTTACTCTGATCCAATACTATCTCGACTAATCCTTCTTCAATCAGGACTTTGAACCTAGCCTTTTATCATGCCGCACTCATATCCATATCTCGTCAACCTCATCCTTGCCGAGACCCCTTACTGCATCAGGATTCATGCTAGTCGTAGGATTTTGCCTGCTTCGTCTTTATCTGAACAACTCTTTTCCCTGACAGGATCTGGCCGATCTTGGCCCACGAACTAAATAATCCACAAGCCTTCAAGTAGAACCTTCTGGGCCGAGAATGATTCTAAATTCGGCCCAAACTAATATTTTGGGCCTAAACAGTAGTTTATAATGAAATTATATATATTTCAAGTATAAGTAGACACTTATTTACACGAAATATGATAGATTTACTTAAATCCGCCTAGTCCGCCTAGGCGCTAGGCTCCAGCCCGCCGCCCGACTAGCGCCTAGCGACTTTTAGAACCTTGGACACAACACGACCTATTAAGATAACAAGTATTACACGAACACGACACAAAACACGACAAACACGACCCGTTTGTCAGACCTAGTTAACCTTAAGCGTGTTCTTCCTCTCCTCATCCACATCACTTGAGTCCTCACTCGAGTCGTGCTCGTTTGCCTTTGCCGCTCTTCGTCCTCAAGCTTCAATCCCCTTCGTTTTCCTCATCTCCGCTCCTCCATATTTACATTGAGATTGCTGTGTTTGGACAACACAAATGTTCTTGATGGAAGAAAACAAAACCATTACATACACTTTTGTGCATATATCATAAATGTTGTTCCACTCCAATGCTAAATGGGATTCCTGCAATTGCAGATGGGGTTTCCCTGTTAGTGAAAACAAACACTTTCAATGACATGATGCAATTAAATTAAGTAATAGTAGAGTAACTAAAACACCAAAGAAGGATTGGAATAACCCACTAAATTCAAAGAATGTCGAATAAAAATATAAATGTTAATTTGCATATATTGTCCAAGTTAATGTACTAGAAGATGAAGAAGTGAAAGAAAACTTGTACCTCTGTATCTTATCAGTTTTTATGAGGATCAAAAGGGATACGTTTCTTAACAACTTCTCCATTTTTTACTTTCATTTGGATAAAATATGCTAGTTAACATCCATATTTTTATTTATATTCATAGTGGCCACATACATCTCTTGTTTTTGTCCAACTTCATAGATTTGAGGCCATTCTAGCATTCTTTTCTTTTCCGGTGAGTTTACGAAACGTAATAGAGAAACAAATAACTACAGAATTTGATTTCTTCGACAACAACAAAACTACGGTCCTTGAGGTGCATATAATTCTCAAAGGGGTGTGATATCCACACACCAGTTTTTACTTCTTACACACTCTTTATTAATTTCTATCATTTGATTTATTCATTTCATTTGATCCAACGGCCGGAAATTAATAGCTTGTGTGAAAAGTGAAAATGGGTGTGTGAATAACACACCCCTTCTCAAATTGTTGAAAAATCTTGACAACTATTTTCTGAAATAATTAATCAAGTAAAGTACATCCCACATGGTTGAACATTCACACGAACATTTCAGAATCCATTTTAAACAAGTATATTATGCACACAAGGACAAACGTATAGCATAAGGCCCAAATTCAAATTAAATCAAAGGTCAATTTACTATTAATAATCTTACAGGTCCATATCAAATATTTTCTAAGGCGCATACGATGCTACTCATCATTTGTTGGGGAGCTGAAATAGCATAAACGCCATTCTGTACCGCCTGAATTAGTATATAAATAACGGAGCAATCTACCATTTCAGTATATCTGCTCATATACTCTTTACATTATCATAAGCCAGCTTGCTTCTAGTACACTAGCAAGCTACCCATGGAGTTCCTTAACATGAAGCTGTGGAAATATATGTGCCTTAGCTTGATCCTCACCTTGGGGGCTTGGTCTTCTGAAGCCACTTCTCGTACTCTGCAAGATGCATCTATGTATGGGAGATACGAGCAATGGTTGACTCGTTATGGTTGCGTATATAATGACATTAAAGAGAAGGAGACTCGTTTCAAGATATTCAAGGAGAATGTGGCGTTTATAGAATCTTCTAATAAGGATGCAAACAAACCTTACAAATTAAGTGTCAATCAGTTTGCAGACCTTACAAATGAAGAGTTCAAAGCCTCAAGAAATGGATTCAAGGGACACGAGTGCTCCACGAAGACAACATCTTTCAAGTATGAAAATGTGATTGCATCATTACCAGCAACAATGGACTGGAGAAAGAAAGGAGCAGTAACCCCCATCAAGGACCAAGGCCAATGCGGTAGTTATATAAACGTCTAGCTTATTTATTTATTCATATTAACTGGTTTGATTTGATACTTTATTCTAACTATAATTCCAATCAAATACAGGAAGCTGTTGGGCTTTTTCAGCAGTGGCCGCCACTGAAGGAATAACACAGCTTACAACTGGGAAATTGATCTCTTTGTCTGAGCAAGAGCTTGTTGATTGTGATACCGCTGGTGAAGACCAAGGATGTGAGGGTGGCTTGATGGACGACGCCTTCCAGTTCATCCAAAAAAATCACGGGATTAGCACAGAAGCTAATTACCCCTACAACGGCGTTGATGGTACATGTAACACCAAGAAGGAAGCAAGCCATGCAGCCAAGATAACTGGCTTTGAAGATGTCCCTGCAAACAGTGAAAAGGCCCTTCTTGCTGCAGTTGCTCATCAACCTGTTTCTGTTGCTATTGATGCTAGTGGTTCCGACTTCCAGTTTTATTCAAGTGGTGTCTTTACTGGAACTTGTGGAACGAGCCTTGACCATGGTGTCACCGCCGTTGGTTATGGCATGAGTGAGGATGGGACTAAGTATTGGTTAGTGAAGAACTCATGGGGTGCAGAATGGGGTGAAGAGGGGTACATTAGAATGCAAAGAGATGTTGCAGCAGCTGAAGGACTTTGTGGAATTGCTATGTCTGCATCTTACCCCACAGCTTAGTTAATTTTACCATCAACAGTGAAACCAATGCCTACTATTTATATGCCTGGTAGGCTGTATGATACGTATCAACTTGTATGTGTAAAATACTTATAAGATTGGCCGTAAGGAAAACTAGCCATCTTGTGAAAACCTTCTTCAGTTTCTTCTGTTTTAGTTAAGCATATAGATCTAAACAGTTAGATCCAATACATGCGAACAACCTCTATTTGGTGATCATGCATTCCAATATGTTGATTATCCCCCGTGAAGACTTGTGCAAATCGATAAGTGTTTGGTCTTCTTCTATCATGCAGACAAATATACAGTCGTCAGATTCAAATGAAATCTCTTTTCGTTGTTATAAAGAATCCGGTTTCAACTGAGTTATTGTCCGGATGATCTTTAAAAGTGAACCTGAAACTTGGAACGATTCCGATCAATCAAACGTATATATTTGCATATATCTTAAATGTGCATATCTCCTATATCATGCAAATCACAAAATCGATCGCATTAGAATGCAAAGAGATGTTGGTTGGGACCAAGTATTACTAGGTGGTTTGCTCCACTTGCTCTAAATTTTGATAATATGTTGTGAAATTTGATTGTTTGGGTTGATAAGCGTGTGTGTTTACTGATGAACTTTAGATGTAGTTTTGATTGATAAATTTTAGATTTTTCTTGTTTGTTCGGTATATATAATTGTGGGTCACTTCTCAGTTTGTAATAGGATTTTTTGGGCTTCAACCTTGTTTAAATATTACATTGTACATTTCTTTAATGGGGCTTTTGAATTCCAGTCCTATCCCATTACAATCTGTTGGATCTAATCCAGACACATATCAAAGTTGCGGTCCAAATTGTTAAATAAAAGTAGGTTCGGTATGGTTACTATATCAAAACTCCCGTACTGATTTCCATACCAAGTTTTTGGTTTGACAAAATTTATTACCACTATTGTGCCAAACTTTTGGTATACTAAATTTTGATATGCCAAATAATTCGGTTGACATCGTATGATAATGGTAACTGTCACTTGGTTTTGAGCCACTTTTTTGAGCTAAAATATGATATATTTTTTTCAACCCAATTCAAGGGCAAGCTCTTTTTTTTGGTGCCTTTATCTCATATATTGTAGCCTAAATTCATCAATCATTCATCATTCAATAAGTCAAATGATGCAACAAGATTCATGATGGAAATTAAGGGTACAATTCAAATAGAATTTACAAACCAAATCAAATAGAAGTTAAGTTTACAATCCAAATAGAAGTTAAAATTTCAAACCAAATGAAAATTGGAAGTGGATCTAAACTTCAAAAATAAAAATTCATCGATCAATTCTTCAAGCTTGAGATGTAGAAGCATTTGGTGGAGACATTGAACTTATAGAAAATCGAGGTTGAGCTTGTGTCAAGCCTACATTACAAGCAAAGAAAATATATTAGTAGCATTTAGAACAAGAATTAAAGTCGAATCCCATTTAATATTATTGAATACTATAACCGCACCATAAAATTTCGGTTTGGTACAATACCATGCCATTATTAATTGGCACAAAAAATTTGGTACAAAATTGATATGGTATGGTTGATAATTCGGGTGGAATGGTAATTTGGCAAAAAAATCCATTACTATTGTTAAATGCCTTGACTTGCCATGTAGACTACAAAGTGGGGTTTAAAGTTTGTTTATTTTACCATACATGCCATTGACACAATATGCTTTCAATCCCCACATTCACGCATATCTTTGATAAAGCATGGCTTAATTAGATACTAGTGGGCACACACAAAATGTGTGTAAATTTTTAAAATGAAAGGAGATAGGAAGAGAGTGAGAGAGAGCGTGCGAGTGGGGAGAAAAGGGAGAGAGTTTAATTTTTTAATTTTTTAATTAGGGATATGTAAAAATTACATGTGGGTGAAGTTTAAAAAAAAAGCAAAATTTTGGTTGTATAAAATTACATTACTACCCATATTTCTTATTTATGTTTAGTTTTAATTAGAGGTTTAGAATGATAATTTCATAGAGTTTTGGTTGACAATAAAAATTCTATTAATATGTAGTTTAGATTCAATTTAAATCTTCAAAAGTGCTGCACAGTAAAAAATTCATGGGTAGTGTTGGAAATGAAATTTTGATTAAAACGGTGGCTTAAGCCGTCCCACTCTATACAATGCAAACATTCATGCTTCCCAAAACACTATGTAATGATTTAAACCGCATGGTTGCCCAGTTTTGGTAGGGGCATGAGGTAGGTCAAAGAAGAATGCATTGGGTTAATTGGAGACAATTATGCATACCCAAAAGTAAAGGGGGGCAGGATTTAAAGACTTATGCCTTTAGGGGCAGGATTTAAAGACTTATATGCCTTTAACTTGCTTCACTTGCTAAACAAGGTTGGAGGTTTATTCACCATCCCTCATCACTTGCGGTAAGAGTATTTAAGGCGAGATATTTAACTACCACCGATTTCTTACAAGCATTGGTGAGGAAGAATGCATCATACATATGGATGAGCATTGTTAAATCCAGAATGATTATTAGGAAAGGTTCTGCTTGGGTTTTTATTTGACACTGGGCTTTGTGATAATGGAGGCCCAAAGATGCAAAAGCAAAGAGAAGACTGGGCTCAGACAAGTCGATAGGCATGAGAAGAATTGGAAGCTATTTCAGCAAAGGCATAGACCACATGCCTATGTTTGAAGTGATGGGCATCAGAGGACACCTCACCACCAGTCAAAAAGCACTTTTCAAGGGCATGGATGAGTAAATAGGTGATGACTCACTACCCTCCGAAAGCTATCAGCTAAAGACAAAACTTGGACAGTCGGGTCAAATTGTCTATAAAAGCAGAGAGAGACATCAGAGATAAGGATACTCAACCAATTAATCAAAAGACATCTCACTTTGCTCTCAAACAAGGAAGAAACTAGAAAGCTGAACTTTGTCTAGATCCTGCCCTTTTTAACTGTAGTTCCCTTATAGAAAGTCATCTTTTGTCAAGATTAGAAGCTCTGCTACATTCCCTTAATGTTGTAGTATTGATTCCCTCTAGTAAAACCCTTTTACTTTTCATCCCCCAGAGTATACAAACCCTTGTAAACATAAAGAGAAATGGTTGCAAGAAGTTAAACCTTACCCGACAAGGTTAAATCTTGCCCGAGTCTCTTTTGTTTGTACTTATATATAGTAGATCTGTTATTTAGTGCATTTTCCTTCATGTTTTTAAATCATTTTCAACTGTTTTCCACTTAAAAGTTTCATCTGTAATCAAATTTGGATAAGTTAATGAACCTGTTTTCATTAAAGCAAACTTTGATCAAGGAAATGGTTGGAAAGGCCCTGAACCCCTTTCATTTTGGACATACGATGTTATGAATTAAAAGTCCTTGTTTACAAGGCAAGAAAATAACCTTATACAAACTTAACCCATCTGTGACAATCATTTGATAAACAAGAAGTCTAAATAACTTGTGGCGCAAGTAACCAACCTAATTCACACATATTCAACAATCTTTTATACAAAGATTACAGTGGCATGCTCAAATCCTTGTTAGTTTGGATTGTGAGCCTCAATGCCTAAACCAAAGGCCCCACAAAGGCACATTTCAAACTAACAATAAACTCATATTGCAGTACACCAAGTAGCAAGACCTTACCCGACAGACAAGAAAGAATTAGAGCCCAAGGGAGCTGTGCGAGGGACCAGATCCAAAAATCCAGCCCGAACATAGTTTCGGCACGCTCGGTGGGACCTCATTGATATCTTGTAGGCTAAGAAGAAGGAAGGAACGAACATTCAGTTGAAAAGTAGAGTTTGGGCAACCCCTTTGTCCAACAAAAGCTAGCATGATAGATCACCCGAAAGATTCTCCCTCACTACGAGGCCCTGCGATTCCAGAGAGCTTGAATTCTTCTGAAAAATTAGGTGGAAAAGTCACTAATGAAGACGTGCAAGCCACTATGGTGCAAGTGCTAATAAGTATGGAGAAAATCTCTCTAGAGACTAGAGGAGAGGTTAACAGACTCTATTTCTTAACATGAACTCTACAGAGAAAGCTGGAGTTAGAACACTCTACACCAATGGATGACTATACGGGGGAAGTAATCAGGGAAGCAAGCCCAGAGAAGGGACTAGTGATTCCTTTGTTCCCTTTACTCGAAGAAAAGAAGGATAAGGGGAAGAAGATGGAAGAGGCTGGAACAAGTCGACCCGAGGAAGAAGAATTCTAAGAGACAAGCTTGCCCAATCCTCCGTTACTTCCACTAGATGGAATGAGGCATATCGAGTAGGAAGGAGTGAAGATGGAGGCAACCAATCCAATAAGAGAGACAAGCGGAAAAGGTTTACCTATAGCTGGGGGCAAACCTCTCCCTTATAGGCCACCATTGTTAGCTAACAAAGGAGGAAAAGTTAGGTGGAGGTAGCCAGAACCACAGAGGGAAGCTTTCTTGGGCATTGACCGTAGGCCAAAGTGGGGGACTTCTTACACCCCACACAATAACATGGCTAACCAATAACTCAGAAATGATTTGGCAGAACTATGGTCCAAAATGCTCAGCCACAAGCTCGTCCAATCTTTAGGATAATATACCAGAAGCCTTATCCTGAATACATTGATGAGCAGAATCCTTTCTCTCTCAACTTCAAGATGCCCGCATTCTCAACTTTTAGTAGGGAAGACTGTAATGTGTCTTCCAGAGACCACATTTTCAAGTTCTCAAATTATTGTGTAGCGTTCGAGGACAACCCTAACTACAAGTTGAGACTGTTTGGAAATTCATTAGTAGGCTTGGCCTTCCAATGGTATTCTCTGTTACCTCCTAATTCCATTGCCAACTGGGGGCAGATGTAGATGACCTTCTATAAACAGTTCTATAGGGTGGAGCCAGATATGACCATCAATGATCTGGTGGAGGTAAAGTAGTATAAACATAAGTTTATGGAGGATTTCATGATGAGATTTAGAAAAAATAGGATGAGATGCCAATTCCCAATCAACCATGCTCAGCTTATAGCCATTGCCCAAAAGGCTATAAGGCTACCTTTGAGAAATAAGTTTTATGATGTGCAGTTTAACGAGCTTGAAGAATTGGTGATCACAGCTACTAAGTATGAAAAGTTATCGACAGAGGAATAGCAAGTGAAGCACTCATCTAAAATGCCTAATTTCTATAAGAACAAAGCCCCAATATACCAGTTAGAGTTTGAAGGCCTAGAGCCGGGATAAAATGATAGCAGTTTGGGAGAAATGATTGAGTTATGTGCAACAGAGATGACCACTTCTTTCAAACCTTTAATGGTGAAGGGATTGGTCCAGCCTATCAAAGACCAGAAGATCGTGATGAATGATAGAGGTTTTGTGCCTATGAAGCCCCAAAGTACCAGGCGTATTCCTTTGATCTAACCAAGGCAGCAAACATCTATGAGGTACTAGTAAGGGCTAGAGTAATCTTGCCCGACAACACCAAAAAGATGCCCAAACCTGAAGATCTTAGAGGAAATAAGTACTGCAAGGTTCACTACACCTTTAATCGCTCCATAGCTAATTGTGTGCAGTTTAGAGATTGGATCCAAGACCTCATAGTTAAGGGAAAACTGTTATTAGAGAAACCTCAAGCCAATATGATGATTAACATAAATTCATTCCCTAAAGCCCCAATCAATATGATCAACCTTAATTGGGTTGAGAAAGGAAAAAGAAAAGCTTCCTGGGATGTAAGGGGAGAGAGAAGGTAAGCTGTTAGGCTATCAGAAGGTGTTGAAATGTTACCTGACAGACCCTAAGCAACTGTGGTCAAATGAGTGATTTTATGCAGTAAATGTCAATGTGAGTGTGAACTCAAAATGCTAGCATTGGGCGCCATTATTGATCGGAAGTGGATCAAAAGAATAGAGATAGAGGAGCGAGATGCCCGCATATGTATTAGTCGGGCTGCTGAGAAAGAAACCACTAAAAATGTATTCCAGAGATTGCACAGAGATTCAGAGCCCAATGGCTTATCTGAGGTGTTCATAAACTATGAAGCCTTTGAAGAAGCTGAAGATAAGGAAGCAAAATTGCCAAGGTGGGTAGATGTGAAACCTCCCCAGCCAAGTTATCATAGCAACATGAGACAAGGATAGTGAGAGGGAACCATAATCCCAATTCCCCCAGTTACTAAGAGAGATTCAGCCCGACTCGGTCGAAAATGGTACATAGTAGGGAAAGATGAGAGACCTGTTAGAGAGATGAAGGCATCCATGATAATGAGGGTTCAAAGACAACACAAGGCTCATATGAACTCATTAAAAATCCTTGCCATTTCAGAAGATTCTGAAAATGTTAAGTTTAAGAAGGTTGTCCAAGGAGGAAGAAGACAACTCCAGTAGAAAAGTAAGAAAAAGATAGAGAGAGCTAACAGTAAAGCTGAAGGTGAGGGAGATCAGGTAGCCCAAAACCCTCATCCAGGGAATTACAAGGTGTTGAGAAGAGCTCAAGAGAGTGTGGTGATAATGCCTACACCAGGGTGGAATTCAGGGCTTATCTGTTTTGGAACCATCTCTCATGAGAGGGGGATACCTTCACCTCTACTGGAAGATGCTCCTTGTGAAATCCCAAGGCAGTTGCATAACTTCGATATAGTAGAAGAAGAGGAAGTGCCCGAGTTGATGCTAACTAAGGATGCCCAGGCATGGATGGATAAGTTTTTGTGTCAGATTGGAGGAAAAAAATGCCTGGACCAAGCAACTTCATGCGAACATGACCTATGTCTTATCAACCATGTTCTGTGCAAAACCGGATCAACCAGCAGCAATGAACGGTGACTATTTGGCACCAGAACCAATTATGGCACTTGTGAACGTTGAGGAGGTTAGGAAATAGGGATTAAGCTTGGCAGACTTGCCCGACTTTGCACGAAAAGAGCCCGAGAGGGTTTATTATGACAAAATGGTGTTTAGCAAGCCAAGTCTAGCTTTAGAAAACCATATAAAGCCCATATATGTGACAACTCATCTGGAGGAAGTCCCTTTCAAAAGCGTGTTGATAGATGGAGGGGCAACAATTTATATGCTCCCACTCAAACAAATGAGGAGGCTTTGCGAAAGTGAGGAAGATTTTATTCCTACTGATCTTACCGTTTCCAGTTTCTCTGGGGGCCTTCACCAAAACCTATAGGATATTGCTTTGGAGGTAGACTTACGATCCAAGGAAATCATGTTGGCATTCTTTGTGGTGGACATCAGCTCTACCTATGGGGCATTGTTGGAGAGATATTAGATCCACCGGAGTCTATCTGTGCCATCTACTTTACACCAACAAGTTGCTGTCTACCATGAGGCCAGAACTAAGGAGCCTGAATTTTGGGAGATATTGGAGGCCGAATAACAACCATTTCTCCCCACAGCCAATGTTGCAAAAGCAAATTTTTACAATCCCAGTGTTGGGATCTTACAATGTTTAGGTGCTGATAAGAACGGCCGCCCTACCAAGGTGACGACCCAGAAGCTCCTAAAGTAAGGACTTTCTCACACTAAGGAGGAATGAGACATACCTTATATTGTCCCAGCCAAGGTATTAAATATCGATGATATCGGAAATATCGGTAGTCCAAAAACATGGAAATTTCGGTGGAAATATCGAGATATTATCGATATCGATAAAAATTGAATAAAAACCACGGAAATTGTAAGAAAAACTTGGAAATTTTTATTGAAACTTTGCAGGATGTTTATTTAGTCAATTATCTATTAGTTTATCACAAAAAATTGGGAGGAAATGCATTGCATGATGGATTTAACTGATTTAAGTTGATTATATAGCAGGCTGGCAAACATTGTGAGTGTAGAAAATATGTAGTAATTAATGAAAGAAGTTTAAACACACCATAATCATTTATATATAATGAATTAGTACAATATTTTATGCTTTATACATTGCGTGGTAAGATACATGAGTGACTTAGTACCACATAGAGTTCCTATGAGGTTCAAAATTTTCACTATCTTCATCATCTCCATGTGTAAAGTAAGTGTATTGTGAAAAGTAGTCATCAAATGATAAATCCCCAAAATAGTTTTGCGTGTAATTGTTAACATGCCACCCATATGGATCTGAGATTGGTTGACGTTGTCCATAAGCAAAATCATTTGAAGATTAAGTCTCGGATTCTTTCTATGAGTCGCTCGATTCCATCCCAACAAGAATGAGATATGAAGGGTTCGGGATTACCAAACAAATGGGATTTGGAAACCAATCCCATATCGAAAATTTTGGTATTTTTCGGGATGAGATTCCCGAACTTCGGGATGGTTTTGGTTTGGGATTTTTCGGTTTGGGTTTGGGACTTTTTCGGTTTGGTTTGGGATTTTCGGGAATTTTTTCCAGCCCTACATGTAAGTGACCAAATAAAAAATAGAAAAATTAAAAACCACATGTCATTGACTAAGTAATTAATTGACACAATTTAAAATATAATACCACAAAAAATTTGGAATATGTGCAAATTTGTTTCTTGCAAAAGGAATTCAAAACAAAACCATATATATAAATATTTTAGCATATTTTCACAAAAACATAAGTGATATGGTGGTTAAGGTCTTGAAGAAGTGAAATGGGAAGGGTTCGAATCCCCCTATGCCCAAAATTGAGACTTTTCAGAAATTTTCAAGTATTTTTGGGTTTCATATCCTGATATTATCGATATTATTGATAATATTACGATATATTAACGATAATAAGAGGATAAGTCATCAAAATATCGTCGGACCAAAAAAACGATAATATTACCAATGATGGCAGACCAAAAAAGAAAGGACCAAGTGGTTGCAGTCAGGTCCTTAATCAAAAGATTGTTGGAGTATGGGAGAGAAAGAAGGAAGATTAAAGAGAGCTCAGCCAATGAGGTGGCAAAGTGGGGAAAAGGAACTTCGGGCACTAAAGACAGAGAAGGAAAAAAGATTTTGGGAGAAGAAGTGGAAGCAACCATTCACATGGCAGAATGTATATGACTTAGATTGGCCAAAGGATGAGCCCGAGGCCTCTAAGTCAGTAGAATTTTTGTGTACAGAGCCTGATAAACCAGCACCAGAAGTACAAGACTTTTTGGAAACCATTAATTTGGGGACTAAGGAAGATCCAAGGCCAATACAACTCAGTGGCTTGTTGGAGGCAGGAGATCGGGCAAAGATAGTTAACCTTTTGTATGAATTCAAAGACTGTTTTGCATGGCATTACATAGAGATGCCTGGATTGGACCCTAGTTTAGTGGAGCACAGAATGCCTATCAAAGATGGGTATAGACATGGCAACTCCCAAAGATGAATACCCCATGCCCATGGCTGACCTATCCATCGATGCGGTTGCAAAACATAAAGTTCTATCTTTTATGGATGGGAATGTTGGATATAATCAGATAAAAATGGTTAAAGAAGATATACATAAGACAACATTTAGATGCCCAGGACATATAGGAGTATATGAATATGTGGTCATGCCATTTGGGCTGAAAAATACTGGCGCTACCTATCAAAGGGCAATGAATGCTATTTTTCATGATTTGAATCGGGCATAGCATGGAGGTATACATTGATGATATTGTGTTAAAGTCTAAAACTAAAGATTAACACCTAGAATACCTCAGATAAGACTTATTGAGAATGAGGACCCACAAGTTGAAGATGAATCCTAAGAAATGTGCCTTTGGGGTTAGATTGGGCAACTTTTTGGGATTCCTAGTTCATCAAAGAGAAGTGGAGATAGATAAGAACAAAGCTCGGGCTATAATGGAATCACTTTGCCCCACCAACAAAGTGTAATTATAGAGGCTGTTGGGGAAAATCAACTTTTTAAAAAATTCATTGCTAATCTGGTGGGTAAGATCCAACCGTTGACTCATTTCTTAAGATTGAAGAATCAAGATAAGTTTGAGTGGGGCCTTCAACACTAAGAAGCTTTTGACAGAGTAAAAGCTTGTCTAGCCTCTCTGCTAGTGCTCATGCCCCCCCTAAAGGGGGAAACCTTTGAAACTCTACATTTCTGCATCTAAGAAGTCGATATGGAGTTTATTGTCACAAAACAATGAAGGTGGGAAAGAGCAAGCAATATATTACCTCAGTATGATCCTTATTGAGGTAGAAAAAAGATATACCCTAGTGGAGAAGCTATGTTTAGCTTTATACTTCACTGCCTACAAATTGAGGCATTACATGTTGCCTTGCCACATCCATATAATTGCCAAGACTAATGTGATCAAGTACATGTTGTCTAAGCCAATGCTAACTGGAAGAATTGGGAAGTGAATTCTAGCACTATCAGAGTTCAGTTTTTAGTATATGCCTCATAGGGCAATAAAAGGGCAAGCAATTGCAGACTTCCTGTCTGAGCACCAAGACTTCAAGAAGGAACTTGTCAACATCCCAGGAACTCTGGAAGTGGCCAGCCTTTGGATCCCACCTAGTAAAAATACTCGAGCAAGGAAAATGGATCTAGCAAGAAGTAAGGATAATAACTAGCCTATGGATCACTCCCTGGAAGTTATATTTTGATGGGTCTTGCACTCAACATGCTACAGGAGATGGGATTGTCATCATTGATCCGAATGGAATCCAACATTGCTACTCATTCCTTCTGGATTAACAAGATACTACCAACAACATGGCAGAGTACGAGGCATTGATCATTGGCTTAGAAATCCTGATAGAGTTGGGGGAAACTGAGGTCAAAATATATGGTGATTCGTAGTTGGTTATTAATCAGTTGAATGGAGAATACAAGTGCAGACATCTCACAATGGCAGGATATTATTAGGCAGCTACTCAGTTGCTAAACTATTGGGGTAGTGAAGTATCATTCAATCATGTCCCTAGAGAAGCAAATTTAATTGCCAATGAAATGGCACAGATGGCTTCTGGAGCACAGATTCAGGAGAAAGGGTTTGAGATGAATGTAGAAGTACAAAGGAGAAATCTCCCTTCTATCTTTGAGAAAAGATTTAGCTTGAATATAATGACCAATGAGCCTGAGATAGAAAACTGGAGAACATCCATCATTCAGTACTTAAAAGACCATTTCCCCCCCCATATGTGAGAAGATTAGACAGCAAGCAACTAAGTTGGTTATGTGGGACAAAACCCTGCTAAAAAAGACTCCAGATGGACTTTTGTTGAAATGCTTGGGTTTGGAGGAATCAGTGAGGGTAATAGCTGAAGTGCATGAAGGTATTTGTGGAGCGTATCAAGCCAAAACAAAGATGAGGTGGTTGCTGAGAAAATATGGCTACTTCTGGCCCGACCTGGAAAAAGATTGTAAAGCTTATGCTAGAGGGTGTGAAGAATGTCAAAGGCATGTACCTCTTCACCACATACCCTCAGTACCCTTGAACCCAGTAGTGAAGCTATGGCCTTTCAGAGGGTGGGCAATGGATTTCATCGGGCAAATATACCCAACTTCTAGCAAGGGGCACACCTTCATAATTGTGGCAACTGACTACTTTACTAAGTGGGTAGATGCTTCAGCTGTGAAGAAGTTCATTGAGACTAAATCCTACACAGATATGGGGTGCCGAGACAATTGTCATATACAGAGGGTTATCGTTTATCTCAAAAAAAGTAGAAGAGTTTGCAGACAAGTTCAAGATAAAGATGATCCAGTCTAGCCCTTATTATCCCCAATCCAATGGTCAAACAGAAGCTAGCAATAAGATCTTGGTGAACATCATTAAAAGAATGGTGGCAGACAGCCTAGAGAGATGGCATGAAAAGTTGGGAGATACTCTTTGGGCTTACAGAACCTCAAAGAGAGCAGGAACTGGGACCACCCCTTACGCATTGACATTTGGGCAAAATGTTGTACTCCCTATGAAATTCAATGTAAGTTCTACAAGGCTACAGACGCAATTTGAACTACATAGTGAGGAATTCATCCAGGTCATGTGTTAAGGGATTAAAGATTTGGAAGTAGCCTAAATTGAAGCTCTAAACAAGATCCAGGAAGGAAAGATGGTTGTTGCCTAAGCCTACAACAAGAGGGTTAAATTGAAAACCTTCAAAGAATGCGAGTTGATATGGAAAACAATTCTACCCTTGGGAGCTCAAGTTAGGGGTTTTAGGAAATGGAGTCTTATTTGGGAAGACCCTTTTATCATCAACAAAGTGCTAGACAGAGGGGGGTACTACTTTGCAGATTTAAAATGAAACTTGCAAAGACATCCAGTCAATGCTAAGTTTTTAAAGAAGTATCACCCAACTTTGTGGGATGTTAGAGATTGTTACATTGATGAAGATTGAACACTAGGAAGAGTAGTGAAACCATTTTTATATATTTAAAATAGTTAAGCATTAAAGTGTAAGTGAACAAGTAAAGAAGTGAAGAACGAAATGATCTTTCATTTCATTTCGTAATGAAATAAGTTACAAGAGACCCTAGCCTAATAGTTTTACATCCCTAGCTAAAGCAACTATCCTGGAATGATAGGTGTCCATGATAGTAAAAATTCTGCCTGGCTCTTCTAAGGCAATGTTGCTATTGGCCAGCAGAGCTTTAGAGTCCTCCACTTCTTGGTTGACCTTCTTCACTCCTTGAATCTTTTGATAGAACTTGCTCGAGAAGGTCATCTGCTCGACTTTCAAAGAAGAGAGCTGATCCTCCAACTTTTGGATCCCAGAGGTCACCACCATGATTCTTTCTTCTATATCCGAGCCTTTTTCCACCAGCTGCTGCAGGAAAATGGAAGTTCTGGAGTGCTTCTCATTGTAGCACTTCACTCTGTTAGCTTGCCTCTCAGCCCGAATATGCTGGTCCCTCAGAGCCCTTAAATTATTGAAGAATGAGAGGAATGAATCGTATTGGACCTTTGACATCTATTGAGCCTTGTATGACTCAGAGAGAGCTTTCTCAGCCTCTTGGAGTGCCTTGAGACTGAAGGAGGCCGAGAAATCCTTCTGCATCCATTCCTTGAAGACCTGGCATTGATCTTGAAGGTTTTGAGGCTCGGATGGACGCTTTGGAGACCTCAGCCCTGTCTGAATTTGCCCGAATTCTCTGACTAATTCGGGCAAGGAGGCTATGATTGGGACGGAAGCTAAGGAGGAGGTATCATTCATGCACCTCCAGAAACAGCAGCGGTGGTGGCAGCTTCAGAAGAGATGGTTGTGGGAGCCTCAGTTGCAGCAACCTTCCTAGACATAGGGATGAGGATCCCTATGACTCCAAAAGCCTTGGGTGGCCGATGGAGGATAACCTTACTCACTGCGGGCTGAGGGGGCTTACCCGAGCTCTTGCAGAAGCCCGTTGAACCAAGAAAAAGACAAGTTAGTAGGTTGGTTTATACCTAAGATAAAGAAAGAACAAGAATGAAGGCACTTGTATACCTGAGAAGACCCTTGAGCTTTGGGAGAAGCTTCTGTTGCTGCAGCTGCCTTAAAAGAAATAGGTTGGCTGGCCCGAGAGGAAGCTTGTGGCTAGTCACCTCAGAGATAATAGGTATCTCGGGGACTATAGGCTCCCCAAAAACTAGTGTTGGACGATTGATGGTCTCGTTCACTGGAGAAGACTAGTAAAGACAACACATATATTGTAAGTTAATGAAGAAACTTGAAGAAAAAACTCAGAAAGACTTAAAGAAAGAAACTTACAGAATTGCTGTCATCTTTTACATAATGAAGCATCTCCCCAATTGTTAGATTGAACTGGGAAGTGGGGGTCACCACCATTGCTGGAGAAAGAATGAAAGAAGTAGGAACTGGTGTTTGCCTGACTTAAGGTGCAGAAGCGCCTCCCCTTGGCTGGAGAATAACAAAAGTAAACGTTAGCCTTTAAAACTCAGAAATACAACTTAGCTGGTGTTAATGAAGAGAATTATACCTCTGAAGGCTTAGCTCGAGAAGGAGAGGGATACATCGATCGGGCTGGAGGAAAAAAAGGCTCGGGCTGTGAAGTCCCTTCTGTTTTGGTAACCTATTTTGAAACACAACAATAGATTAGCCAAGTATTAAAGGGTGAACTTCAAAATTAACTTAGTACTCAAGGTCTGAGAAATTATACGTTTAACTCCTCAAGAATCTTGGCAATGACCTCCTTATCACTTTGTTGCACTTCTGCGCCCGACTACGACTCTTTAGGAGTGGGAGTAGGTTTCTTAGTGGCAGGGGGTTCTGATTACAAAAGAAAGAATTGATTAGTTCAAAACTTAGAAGAACCAAGATTAAGAAAAGAAAAGAACCAAGGTTGGGTCACTTACTGGAAGATTTCTGTTTCTTCATGCCCGCTTCAACTGGATGGGTAGAGGAAGGTTTGGAGACTTGAGGGTTCTGAGACCTAGTCATCTTCTTCGTAAGAGTAGCTTTCGGGGTAGGTAAGGCAAGTTGAGCTTGAAGCCTCTCCTCAAACTCGGACTCCGATGACTCCACCACACAGGGCCTTGCCAAACGAGGATCTCTCATTTCTATCTCAGGCCCAGCCTCAGCCTTTGACTCACTGAACAGCTCGGAGATTTCCCCAACATCCTCAGAAGCATGGTTTGACCCTACTCCTTGCCTAGCTGCCTCCGCAACAGCCACTTGAAGGACCAAGGCATCAGCAGCCTCCTCTTTTTGCCCGACATCCACTTCCTCAGTATTGCCTTGGGTTACAAAATCAGAAAATAAGTTAGCAAACCATAAACTATAAAATTATGATGTAGAAAAGGAAAACAGAAGCAATGCGATTTACCTATAAGTAGAAGGTGGTTCTTTTGGTTGATAGCCTCATTCCAGCTTTCGAACTCGTCTTTCTTGGGGAGAGACTTGAAGAAGACTTGCCCGAAGAGTCTGTCGTGGGCCTCCTTGATGTCTCTATCGTACTTCTTGGACCACTTGGCCTCCCACCAAGTGGTGAACTGGAAGCTGCTCTTGAAGTTCATAGCCATGGGCTTGTGGGCATTCTTACTCATCATTTTAAGGCTGCGCCGACTTGCCCGAAAAGTAACCTCGAATGGAGAACGGAGACAGTAGGAGGTTCCACAGAAGTCGAAGAAAGGCACTAGAATTACCTACCTAAATCCTAGTTGTCTACCATAGAAGTTAGGGTGGTAGACCTCTAGCCCATACTCATACCCTACTCTGTCACTAAGGGTACCTCTTAAGCACAAAGGCACCCCACTCTAACTCCGCTTGAGTCCGGTAGATCCTGAAGAAATAGAGGCAGGCAAAAGTGGAATGGCTTGTGGTAGGAGCCTTTACCAGGATTCGGGCTGGAGTTACGCTTTCGGGAAACTCTAGGTCGATAGCCCGAAACTCGGGGAAGTACCACTGGAGCCAGAGCTGCACCATCTAAATGGCCTCATTGACGTTGGTCTCGAAAGGCTTACCCTTTGTCATCTCTTGAAAGAGGTTATAGAAATGTGGCAAAATGAATGGCCTTGTGACGACATCATCAAAGGAGTGCAGCACCTCCACTAGTGGGATCCACTCCATCTTCACCCCCTTAAGTTTGTTGGGGAACACATGCTTGTTCAACCAGTAAATGAGGAAATACATGTATTCCTGAGCTTTGTCCGCAGTGAAGGAAGACGGGCTAAACATCTTCTTGGCAAAAGGAATAAAGTCCGCAAAGGATGTTCTATAGCTTTTGAATGTGGATGAGTTGTACTCCAAGTGAGTGATTGAATTAGAGGCCTTCGAGTTTTCAGCGGTCGGGTGAGAGGGGGAGAACCAGTCGTGTGTAATATCCACACATCTGCCCAAGGGCCTCAGGCCGAAGACCTGAGCCATGTCTAAGATTGTGGGAGTCATATGACCTATTCCTCGTGCTTGATTGGGACAGTGATATTTGACATCATAATAAGCTCATAGATGTCATTCATTATCCATTTTTGCTTCCAGATAGGCTCTAGCTCATCCGCCCACTGAGACGAAGCTTCATCATTCATCAAAGGAAAGCTCCTACTGAGATTCGACCATTTGGAGGTAGAAATCCCAGCCTCGGTGGAGTAAGGATTTGGGGTAAACCAATTGGCAGTGGGCATGTTGTTCTCCACTGGAATTGGGACTCGGGCAGTCCAAGCATGCCCTAGAGAGTGTACCTCTTCCTCCTAAAAAAAGATAGACAGGTTCAGGCCAGCACGAGGACGATGAAGGTCGTTGAGCCAGCGGTTGAAGTTAATGATTCCCTCTCCAGATTCACATACATGGCGTAGTTTAGGGGCCATGGTTGATTTCGAGAGAGAAAAGTGAAAGTGATTGAAGGCAGAGGGCAAGAAATAGCTGATAATCCAAGAGATTTGAGGGTTCTGGAAATTCAAAGAGATGAGTTTGCTAAAGGTGATGGCTAAGGAAATTTAAATGGAAGTTATTTAACGGGCAATTAGTTAATGTTGGAGATCGTGGCTTAGTGCAAAGGTTTATTCGAAAACAGCTGAGTAAATGGCGTGACTACCGAGTTAGAGCAAGCATTTAATTTTAATCATTATCAATGTCTTAGTTAACAGACTTGACAATGATTAAAGAGGGCACTGTTTGGGTTTATATTTGACACTCAGCTTTGTGATAATGAAGGCCCAAAGATGCAAAAGCAAAGAGAAGATTGGGCTCGGACAAGTCGATAGGCCCGAGAAGAATTGGAAGCTATTTTAGCAAAGGCATAGACCACATGCCTATGTTTGAAGTGATGGGCATCAGAGGACACCTCACCATCAGCCAAAAAGCACTTTTCAGGGGCATGGATGAGTAAATAGGTGATGACTCACTGCCCTCCGAAAGCTATCAGCTAAAGGCAAAGCTTGGACAGTCGGGCCAAATTGTCTATAAAAGAAGAGAGAGACACCAGAGACAAGGACACTCAACCAATCAATCAAAAGACATCCCACTTTGCTCTCAAACAAGCAAGAAACCAGAAAGCTAAACTTTGTCAAGATCCTGTCATTTTTAACTGTAGTTCCCTTATAGAAAGTCATCTTTTATCAAGATTGGAAGCTCTGCTACCTTCCCTTAATGTTGTAGTATCGATTTCCTCTAGTAACCCTTTTACTTTTCATCCCCCAGAGTATACAAACCCCTGTAAACACAAAGAGAAGTGGTTGCAAGAAGTTGAACCTCGCCCGACAAGGTTAAATCTTGCCCGAGTCTCTTTTGTTTGTACTTACATATAGTAGATCTGTTATTTAGTGCATTTTCCTTCATGTTTTTAAATCATTTTCAACCGTTGTCCACTTAAAAGTTTCATCTGCAATCAAATCTGGATAAGTTAATGAACCTATTTTCATTAAAGAAAACTTTGATCAAGGAAATGGTTGGAAGGGACCTCAACCCCCTTCATTTTGGACATCTAATGTTATGAATTAAAAGTCCTTGTTTACAAGGCAAGAAAAGAACCTTACACAGACTTAACCCATCTGTGACAATCCTTTGATAAATGTTGAAGATATAAGTATAATTATTGGAAGATATTGGAGTGATGGAAAGATATGCATGGGACACTATGGAGTGACTGATGGACCTAGTTGTCATGGGTATGGTCCCCGTAATGGCTCCCTCAAATTAAGGATTAGTTGACTTGTTGATATGGTTTTTTAGTTGTTTGATGTAATCCCTCGATTTAAGGATGTTGATAGCTTTAGGGTTTACCTAGTTGTTAGAGTTGTTTAGGGAAAGGTTGCTTGGAACTGGTTCCCTTTTCTTTCTCTATATATTCTCCTTGTACTTTTATTCATCAATCTATGAAGCATACAATTCAAACAAACTTTAAATTCAACAATAAACAAGAAGTCTAAATAACTTGTGGGGTAACATTTTTCAAGGTCTTAAGCCCTATCCCGGTAGGTTGGAGCCAAGAGTTAACGTTGAGGAGCTTGCTCATCGACGGAGAGAAGATGCAATGGAATGAGGCTTTGAACCGTAGCATTTTCTTTGAGGAGGAAGCAGACTAAATATTGAGCATTCCGTTA
Organism: Heteromeles arbutifolia; assembly: GCA_024362995.1. Taxonomy (NCBI): domain Eukaryota; kingdom Viridiplantae; phylum Streptophyta; class Magnoliopsida; order Rosales; family Rosaceae; genus Heteromeles; species Heteromeles arbutifolia. The sequence goes on from JANCRC010000012.1 coordinate 27,202,041, forward strand.
AGCTTATTTCACCCACCTGATGCGCTAACTTGGATAGCAGAAAAGAATGGAATGTTCACAACCAAAAGAGCCTACCATGTGGGGAGGCCGTGCATCAAAGTGCGTGGGGATACGCCTAGTGGTTCAACTTTGAGTGCAAACAAACAATAAATTCCTGTGAAAAGCTCTTTGGCGAGCCTAAGTGCATGGGAAAATTAAGATTGGAGTGTGGAGGTGTTGTTGGAATGCCATTCCCACTCGGGTGATTTTGATGAAGCGTAAGGTCTTGATGCAGGTGACATGTTAGGTTTGTAATAGATATCAGGAAATGGTTGAGCATGCTTTGCTTCGCTGTCCGCATTTGAGCTCAATTTGGCTATCGGGTATACTTGGGCTGCGTAATGACAGGGAAATACATGGGGGGGCTAACTGATTGGCTCGCCAAGATGGCATCTTCTCCATCAAAGGAAAGCTTTGAGCTGCTGCTATTTATGTTGTGGAGCATACGGACGGATAGAAATGCTTTCTTATGGTGGGGTGTGGCTTCGAGTCCGGGGGATATCCATTGTAAGGCCCAGGTGTGACAGACAGAATTTAAGAAATGGCATGGAAAACAAACCGGCAGCCATGTGTGTACTATTCAACATTGGAGTAAACCTGATACGGGGTGGCTGAAAATCAATTTTGATGGGGCGTGGGATGAACACCGTGAGATAGGTGGCATTAGAGTGGTGGTTAGGGATTTGAGGGGGGGAGTTCGTGGCTGCAAGAGTGCAGCGTTATAGAGGAATTAAATCCTCGCTGCTGGCTGAGAGCATGGCTTCTCGCAGGGCAGTTGAGTTCGCGCAGCGTTGGGGGGAAGCCTAGGTGGAAGTGGAAGGGGACGCACTGATGGTGGTTGCGAGTCTCTAGAAGGACTCCAGAGCTAATGTTAGTCGATTTGGACATATTATTGATGATACCTGGCGCTTAATGATGAATTTTACTCAGGGTTCTGCAAACGGGAAGCTAACAAAATTGCTCATCGCCTAGCAAGATTTAGCCTGAATTCAGCTCATGAAGTTGCATGGTTTGAAGAGCCTCCTGATATCATTTTAGATGTTCTTGTAGAAGATGGCAGTTAAACTAAATTTATGTAGGTGCAAGATGCTCTTTTTTTTTTAGATCAAGTTGAAATCTTCGGCAAAGTTTTTATCAAGGCTCATGTTATGCACCCTACTTTTAGTCTTGTACGTGTTCTTTTGTTATCAATGAATATCGTACTTCATTTTCAAGAAAGAAAAAAAAAAAAAGAAGCTAAACAACTCAATTACTTTACCATTTTGGGTCCTATACAACTCAAGGGTACATGATAGATATTTGAGAAATACTATTAAAACTTGTCTTTAAAATAAGGAGGATTCATCCTTATTGTGAGGCTAAACCCACCCCCTTTTCTTAGTGTAGATAATATCGTTTGTTAAAAATAAAAATAAATAAAAAAAAAAAAGAAAAGAAAAGAAAAAAGATGGAGGACTCATCCTCACGAAATAGAAAGTTTGCTTACTTGGAATAAAAATTAAAGGACCTAAACTGGTAACCAAAATGTCTCGAATTAAACTTAATAATTCGCTCCATATTGGACTTGTACCTAATTATCTCTTTTTTAATAGAGGTGTAACCTACTTGTAATTTAAAGGTAATTGGATTGAATTTATTGAACGGTCAACAAATTACAAAGAAGTCATAGTTTAGTCATGATTGTTTTCTTGAAACTGAATACTTAAATGTCAAAGATAATTGGTTATAATCTATTTCATGGGGCATATTGCGATTCTTTTTCTATATTAGATCATTTCCAACTAAGAAGTTAAATTCAAAGTACAATGTCACGTTACAAAATTTGGATGTAGAAAGAAGCTCCAGCTAAGATGTCCATCCTACGTGGTTTAGTGAAGGGATTGTTTGCTACTAATTCTTGTTGATGAGAATATATGATGTCGTTTTATTTGTTTTTAAAAGGAAAAATTAATATCTGGTCCCTAGTTAGTAATGCTCATTGATTGAGACCTTATAAGTTTTCAGATTTTAATCGAAATCCCTAGCATTAATGTATATATTAATGAATTTGTATGTCAGTTACATAATTTTAAAATAAAAATGAGTAATTGATTAGATTTTTAATACTCAACCCTTCTTAAACTCCTAATTAATTTCAATTAAAAAATTGCCAAAATAAAAAAAAATTAGAATAAGTTTGTACCCATTAATTTTTTTTGTAAAATGATTTTCAATTTTTTAATCTTAAATGCACCCATTCATAAATATACCAATTTGTTATATGTAAAATGTACCATTTTTTAATATTAAATGTACTCATTTTTTATAAAATTAATTCAATTTTTGTCTGATCTATTTTTTAAATTATATGGGTACATTCTATTTTGTTGATTTGAGAATGTATTCATGTAAGTTTAATCAAAGAAATTTAGTAATGTTATTAAGCCTAATATCTATTGTTATTTTTATATATTTTTAGTTTTGAAAAATATACCCATGTTTTGGTACAATAACTTTTTGGTTAATTTTGATGAATGTACCTATGTTTATATATACACAATATATTAAAGTGTAAAATTTATCATTTAATCGACAAAAAAAGAAAATTTATCATTTAATTTAATCTCACAAATTATTGGTTTTATTTAAAATCTCATTAATATAAGTAACTACGAATTTCAATTTTTAATTTAAAAATATAAAACCTACATTGAAAACATTATTACATTAATGTCAGAGACTTCAATCAAAAAATGAAAACCAATAAGGTTTCAATCAAGAACATTGATAGTTATGAACCGCATCCAAAGTCTCCATTTTTTTTAAATCTTTGTTGCATAGGCCCCAGTTTTGGAAGTGGTCCTGCAAATATTATTTGAATAAGAAAAATATGTATTGGCGCAAAGGAAAATTTGACATTGTCACATGAACAATTGGAAAACAATGAGTAGATTTCAAGCACTTCGTCGAGCAGATCTATAATTGCAAAATTACAAATATCAATAGAGTTGCTAAATCTCGTGCTTTGTGAAGATCATGTAAGAACAATAAATTTCAAATCATATAGATGGTTTAGATCGTTGAAAAGAGTTACATGATGAACACCTCAGGGAGTATATGTAAAGGGTAATGCTAGAGAGACTAAATTTGTAGACAAAATCTCATTAATATAAGTAACTACGAATTTCAATTTTTAATTTAAAAATATAAAACCTACATCGAAAACATTTTACATTAATGTCAGGGACTTCGATAAAAAAATGAAAACCAACAAGGTTTCAATCAAAGAATATTGGTACTTATAGACCGCATCCAAAGTCTCCTTTTTTTTTTTTTTTTTAAATCTTTGTTGCATGGGCCCAGTTTTGGACCAATCATAAATCATGATGGTTGGTTTTAACTGATTTCTATTTAAAAGTGGTCTTGCAAATATTATTTGAATAAGAAAAATATGTATTGGAGCAAAAGAAAATTTGACATTGTCACATGACCAATTGGAAAACAATGAGTAGATTTCAAGCACTTCGTCGAGCAGATCAATAATCACAAAATTACAAATATCAATAGAATCGCTAAATCTTGTGCTACGTGAAGATCATGTAAGAACAAAAAATTTCAAATCATATAGATGGTTTAGATCGTTGAAAAGAGTTACAGGATGAACACCTCAATGAGTATATGTAAAGGGTAATGTTAGGGAGACTAAATTTGTAGACAAAATTTTTAAAACTAAATGACATGGAAGTTGATGATTGGTTTATTACTTAAGTGTTGACAAATGTACCCATTCCTATTGGTGACACAGCATTTAGTTTGCAAATTTTATCTTCAAATTTAGTCTCCTTAGCATTACTCATATGTAAATGGTTAGGATTCGGGGGCACATAATTTGGTATCCATTTTTGTGGGCCTACTCGTAATGTATTTTCAATGATTCAACTATCTATTTTTATGTTTTACCTCAAAGATCACATATGCCAAAAATCACTCAAATCTGAAACCATATGAAGTTTGGATTAAATTTAGTGTTTCTTTGTAAAACCGTATCCATCTATTTTCTTCACCACAAATGGATGTCCTTAGGATTTTGAATTCGTCTAATTTTTTACAAAAATGATCTATAAATAATATATTAAAATACAAACAGTTCATGTCGTTGAAACAAAACTATATATTACTATTTTTACACACCCTTTTATCCTATATGGCCGATGTATGCCGTACTTGTGAGACCGTTAGATGACATTAACCCTTCATCAAGCGAAATTACACAAGTACCCATGCCTTAACACTGCATTACAGCCCATTTACTGTCAATAATTCTCATAATGAAATATTGTATGCATCGTGCAATGCACAATACATGTCTTAGTGTGACTCGAAACAAAACAAGACAAGAAAAACTAGGTCTCTATGATTTTCTGTATTCCACATAAATAAGGACAAAAACCCTGTATATGCTTACAACGTTGCTAGAGATAGGGGTGGCTTGGAAAAACCAAAAAAAAAACCATTTGTACCAAACCAAAACTGAAAAAAAAACAAAAATAAATTCAAAAATAAAGAAATTGAATTGAACAAAAAACGATTGGTTCGATTTCGATTTTAGTGGTTTGAAAATTCAATTGAACCAAACCGAAATTCCTTCAACCCAAAACAAAGTCGTTTTATAGTTAGATTAACCCTAAGCGTATTCCTCATCTCGTCGTCCACATCACTTGAGTCCTCAGCTGAGTCGTGTTCGTCTGCCTTTACCGCATTGCCTGTATTTCGCCCACAAAATGACCTAGAAAGTATCAGGCTTTGTCGTCTGGAAACTGATACTACGAGCCTTCCAAATTCATAGGCACTGCTCCAAGTTTCCCATTTCCTATCCAGACTTGATTGAAGCAAAGAAAGTACAAATGGGAGTCGATATGTTCAAAACCATCACCCCAGCAGCCCTAGATAAGAAAAAAAATGAAAATGTCCCAAGAGCTTGGCTTGGATAACTCACTAATTAGGATTCCTTGTTATGCAAGTATTTGTAAACTAATTGTATTACTTCTCTTTCTCTTCAAGGAACGTGTTTCTTGATGCCCCAAGAGCTTTTGGTGTGTGTGTGTGTGTGTGTGTGTATATCATGTACATTAGTTGTCGGTTTGAAAACCCTTTGAGTGTTTAGTTTTTTAAAGTTTGTCTAGCAAATTGACACGCCCCAATCCTGATGTCCAAGGGACATCGAGATGGCCACGTGCTGGCTGACACCTGAGGGTGACAAAAGCTATTTAATGAATGCATATGCTGAGAACATGTAAAACATGCGTATAAATTTCATTTGAACTACATAAAATAATATACTAATATTCAACACATATCGTTGGAAAAGAACTACTAGAGTGCAATATGATGTTTATGAATTGTAGCAAGATAATAGGATGTGACTATTCATTCCTGCGTGAAGATAGTGATAGTGCATGACATGTTCAGAGCATACATCTAATTCAGAATACAATGGATGGTGTTATTACAATGATGGCAAAGCAAAGATGATGACACGATATCATTGGTAGGGGAAAGCCTTCTAGCGCGAATCGTAAGCCTCGTTCTTATGTCCTAAGGGGGCGCAAAACAAACATGAGTGGACCAAGTTGATATATATATATATATATATATATATATATATATATATAGGTTCTAAAAGTTGCTAGGCGCTAGTCGGGCGGCGGGCTAGGGCCTAGCGCCTAGGTGGCTAGGCGGGGCCTAGGCGCCTAGGTGGACTAGGCGGATTTAAGTAAATCTATCATATTTCGTGTAAATAAGTGTCTGCTTATACTTGAAATATATATAAGCAGCCTAGGCATTAATCGGGGCGGTGGCCAGCAGCCTAGAGCCTAGGCAGGGCCTAGGCGGCGCTAGGCGGGGATTTTTAGAACAGTGATATATATATATATATATATATATATATATATATATATAATACTGAAACAATTATCAACATACTAACCCCCAAAGTTTTATGAAAACTCAATAGTATAATATGTAATAGGTTTTTCCAAAAACCCTAGCATCCCATAAAACCTTTCATAAAACCTGTCTCGCATATTTATTATGCTAAATGGTGGTATCATAATCGACCCTTAGGCCCCTACATCACCCGACCCGTAGGTCAATATATAAATCTTCAATCGACCCGTAAGGCCCTACATCACCCGACCCGTAGGCTCCTACATCACCCGACTCGTAGGCTATAATAATATCATAGCCCGTAGGCAGATCAGTGACCACTAGATAAACACAAAACGTAGAATATAATCTTTCCAACATAAGTACATATATCTCAAAAACATCTTCATAACATATAGTCATCCATCATATATACTACAAAGAAGTGTAAAAACATGTTCATAAATAGTATACAGTCATCCATCATATATACTACAAAGAACATAAGTTCGATAAAGTATGGTATTCCAAAATATTCTCAGTATAGCATGATAATCAATAAGTAAATCCAATTCACTTATAAAACGTAATCATTAAATCATGATTTTCATGTATGCATTTCTACTATTAAAACATGCATTTAGAAGGGGTTCACTCACAGATACTCCGTTGTCGAAGAGCCGTACGAAATAGGAATGACAGAATTGCCGCTAATATTCGCACCTAAGCACATAAAGGGTACAATTAGCAAAACTATACTCAAACGATTGAATTTCGGAAAACGGATGTCATAAATGGATTCGAGACGTCGAAAAACATAAAAAGGGACCTCGGGTATGGTCACATGCCACAGTGGGTCGCTGGAAAAGTTGTCGAAAATTTCGCTGGCGTCGTCGAGGACGGTGGCGAATGTGCTTCATGCGTCGGCACCGGCAGGCGTACATGCGCGCCTACTCGCTGGCCTACGCGCCTTTACGCACGGCCTGGGGTTCCTGGGATCTGGTTAGGTTGGGCCGGATCAGGGTCTAGGCTTGGGTCTTGAACTGGGTTTGGGCTTGGGCCTAGGGTATTGGGCTTGGGCCTAGGGTATTGGGCCTGTAGGCTTGGGCTCACACGGGCTTGGGCTTAAAGGCCCGGCCCAAGTTCTATACGGCCCCAGGGGCCTGGGTTTTCAAATGGGTTGGGCTTGAAGGCTTGGCCCAAAATAAAAGGGTTTTGGGTTTTTATAAAAATAAAAATAAACTAAAAGGATTTGGGTTGGGTTTAAACGGCTAATGGGCCTAAGGCCCGAGTCCTAAATGGCCCAAAGGGCTCGAGTCCTAAATGGCCCAAAGGGCCCGGGTTCATTGAGCTTGGGTCATTCGACCCGTTTCTCATCAGGGAAGAAGGCCAGAGCCTCCCGAGCTCCGGTCGCCGTTGAAACTCAAACCTAGGCTACTATCTAGGTACGAAAACGAAGTGTGAGGTGAGGGGAAGTGTTTTCTTACCTTCGATTCACCGTGGGATGGCCGAAGGTGGCCGGGTTTAGCTTGAGAATCGCGGAGGTTTGGCGGACCTAGTTTTGGGTGCTCTCTGGGTGTCTCGGGGCTTCGTAGAGACAAGGGAGAAGGATGGGAGGTCCACGAGGGTGGGGGTGGTGCCGTGTCGTCGTTGGGGTGCCTCTATGAGCGTGCGTGGCTGTGTGGGTTCGATCAGGGAGAAAGAGAGAGTTGTCCGAGAGATATGAGAGTGAGTGAGCTGAGAGTGAGAAAGAGTGATCGGGGAGAAGAAAGAGAATGAGAGATATGGTGAGGGAGCTACCACGTGGCATATAGGGAGAGGAGGAAAATCTGAAATTTAGATCTGGATTGGGTGGGGATAGTGAGGGATTAAAATGAAAATTTTATATACTTTTAAGGGGAAAAGTGAAATTACATAAATTGGGTGGGGTTTCACATAAATACTTTTAATTTTTTTATAAAACATAAAATAGAAACTAAACAAAACCAATAAACTGAAATTCAGAATTTCCTGCGTTGTTCGAGTAATATCGTGCTCGTGTTTGTTCCTAGACCATGCGTTGTATTCTCTGATTTTCCCAAGTTTATGTCAATATTATGTATTCTGATAACCTAAGTAGCATTTACGTGAATGCCAATTCGTTGTTTCATATATGCCCGCACTAAACATATTAAGTTTGATTATCATTTTGTTTGTGAGCATATTAAGTTTGATTATCATTTTGTTTGTGAGCGGATCCAATTGGGTTCTCATCAAGTTCATTACATACAATATGTCGATTACCCAGCTAACGTTCTCACCAAGGGACCATACAAGTATTACTTGTTCTTATTCGGTCGCCGCTGGGGAGAATACCCTCTTAGTTAGGATTCGTTGTTACGCAAGTATTTGTAAACTAATTGCATTCTGTTTCTTTCTCTTCAAGGAACGTGTTTCCTGATGCCCCAGAAGCTTTTGGTGTATATATCATGTACATTAATTGTCGGTTTGATAATCATTTATGTGTTTAGTCTTTTAAAGTATGTCTAGTAAATACTTTTAAAAACATAAAATAGAAACTAAAAAAAATCAGTAAACTGAAATTCAGAATTTTTAAAACTTAAAAAAGGGTAGCTTTCGCATTTTGGTTTTTAGTATTTAAAATAATTGCCAAATATGTTTTTAGTTTTCAATTTAAAAATGAAGTGAAACAAAAAAAATGGAAACAAATTGGTTATCAAATGAACCCTTAAAGGTATAAACTCTAGCCAAACACATACGTGTTATAATATGGAAGAATGAGTGAGACTATCACGCTCAAGCTTTCAAATGTGACTTCAACACGAAAATATAACTGAGGAATGTGAATTGAAGTATTAGAGCAGTCGGTTGTGGCACCCCTTATATTTTTTTTTCCATACAGAATTTGATCAGCAACAATATCCACGAACCAATTAAGGTAATCTAAGCTAGGGTTTCCCTTACATCAGAAATTTTGGAACTTCGAAGATTACAAAACAATAATCAACACCTTCTGAATTATAAGACATAATTAAGTGTATTAGTATTATCCCTCGTTGTTTAAATAAGGACCCACTGCCGCACAAAAAGATAAAGGTTTAGGGTCAAACCCAAATTATAATAAAGATTAACATATTAATCTTACAGGTCCATATCAACATAAATTCTAGGGCACGTACGTATGTTGTAGACCAATTTTTGGGGCACGGAGATAGCTCGAGAGGCCATTATGTAGTACCTGGAGATGGATGGACAAGTATATAAATTCCCAAGCTGTCTAGCATTTCAGTATTACCTGTTCATATCCCTTACGTAATCAAAACTTAGCTGCTCCATTCCAGTACACTAGCTAGCCAGCTAACATGGAGTTCATTAACCTGCAGCCGTGGAAATGTATGTGCTTGAGCTTGATCCTCATGCTGGGAGCCTGGTCATCCGGAGCCACTTCTCGCACTCTACAAGATGCATCGATGTACGGGAGATACGAGCAATGGTTGACTCGTTATGGTCGCGTATATAACGATGTTAATGAGAAGGAGACTCGTTTCAAGATATTCAAGGAAAATGTGGCGTTTATAGAATCTTCCAATAAGTATGCAAACAAACCTTACAAATTAAGTGTCAATCAATTTGCAGACCTTACAAATGAAGAGTTCAAAGCCTCAAGAAATGGATTCAAGGGACACGAGTGCTCCACGAAGACAACTTCTTTCAAATATGAAAATGTGACCGCATCATTACCAGCAACAATGGATTGGAGAAAGAAAGGAGCAGTAACCCCCATCAAGGACCAAGGCCAATGCGGTAGCTAGTTATATAAACGTCTAGCTTATTTTTTATTTATTGATATTAACTGGTTTGATTTGATACTTATTCTAACTACTTTTAATTCCAATATCAAAATACAGGATGTTGTTGGGCTTTTTCAGCAGTGGCCGCCACAGAAGGAATTACACAGCTTACAACTGGGAAATTGATCTCTTTGTCTGAGCAAGAGCTCGTTGATTGTGACACTGCAGGTGAAGACCAAGGATGTGAGGGCGGCTTGATGGACGATGCCTTCCAGTTCATCCAACAAAATCATGGGATTAGCACAGAAGCTAATTACCCCTACGACGGTGTTGATGGTTCATGTAACGCCAAGAAGGAAGCCAGCCATGCAGCCAAGATAACTGGCTTTGAAGATGTCCCTGCAAACAGTGAAAAGGCCCTTCTTGCCGCAGTAGCTCATCAACCTGTTTCTGTTGCCATTGATGCTAGTGGTTCCGACTTCCAGTTCTATTCAAGCGGTGTTTTTACCGGAACCTGTGGAACGAGCCTTGACCATGGTGTTACCGCTGTTGGCTATGGCGTGAGTGAGGATGGGACTAAGTATTGGCTAGTGAAAAACTCATGGGGTGCAGAATGGGGTGAAGCTGGGTACATAAGAATGCAAAGAGACGTTGCTGCAGCGGAAGGACTTTGTGGCATTGCTATGGCTGCCTCTTACCCCACAGCTTAGTTAATTTTACCACCAACAGTTAAATCAATGCCTACTATATATATGCGTTGTAGGTACTGTGAGATCTAAGAAACTCCGGTGTAAAGTACTTGTGAGATCTATGTATTTTGGCTGTAAGAACTAGCCATTTTATTGAACTTTATATCGTAAAAGCGTAGGCTTTCCTATCAAAATGGTAAACAACTTTCCATGCTTTAATAAACTGGTAACAGCCAACTAAATCATTCAGGTAAGATCCGCGTGACGATTTATTCTTATTATTTAAAGAATCCCAGCACAATCGCAATATTAATTCTAGACGGATTTTGAGCAACCGACACTAGGGCAATTCAAATTCGTCTAAATTACGAGGAGGGAGGGAGAGAGTCTAAACTTGGAATGAAGATGAAGACCAATCCACGAGAAATCCACTAATTTTTGTGATGTAACAAATTTTGGTCTCCACATTTGTAGAGTCTACTGTAGATGCTCTACTCATCATTTTCATTTGTTCTAGTAATATTGTGCTCGTGCTTGTTCTTAGACCCCGTGTTTTCTTTGATTTTCCGAAGTTTAATTATGTCAATATTATGTATTCTGATAACCTAAGCAGTACTTACGTGACTGCCAATTCGTTGTTTCATATATGCCCGCACTAAACATATTAAGTTTGATTATCATTTTGTTTGTGAGCAGATCCAATTGGGTTCTCATCAAGTTCATCACAAACTATCTGTCGATTACCCAGCTAACATTCTCACCAAGGGACTATACAAGTATCACTTGTTCTTATTCGGTCCGAAATTGTCTCTTCCCGGTTGCCGCTGGAGAGAATAACCCCCTAGTTAGGATTCATTGTTATGCAAGTATTTGTAAACTAATTGTATTGCGTTTATTTCTCCTCAAGGAACGTGTTTCCTGATGCCCCAGGAGCTTTTGGTGTATATCATTGTACATTAATTGTTGGTTTGGCAATCATTTAAGTGTTTAGTCTTTTAAATTATGTCTAGCAAATACTTTTAAAAACATAAAATAGAAACTAAAAAATGTTAGTATGGGCGTGATTCTCACAGTTTAGTAATAATCGTTGTTGTCGATGCAAATTTTCGCGGTCTCTAGATTTGACGAAAATGCATCTGCAAAACAATCAACACCTTTGATCAAAGACCTAAGCCTCTCTTTAAGGGTAGCCTACCTGGTTTCCTAACAGGCTTAGTAACAGGTCTAGATATGGACTTGGAAGCCTTCTTATTCTGAGACTCGAACCTCAAACACCTTTGGAAGCGGGAAGGAATGCAATCTATTTTTTCCCCGAGTGAGAAGGCGGCGAGAAAACCATTCCTTTCTCCAGTGAAGGGTCCAATCGAACCCACCTGTGCTCGAATCCAAACCCCGTCCAGATGTTTCATCATTTCCCAGTGGCAAAGAAAGAATCCCCATTTCCAGTACTTGTAAAGAACGAAACCCCTCGAAAAGGAATTCTATCTACTGGTAGCTAAGGAATCGTATGAGATAAGATACTGCAAGGTACATCTGGGTTTTAGGGAATAATAATTGTGATCTAGTACTGTTGTTCTGGTTTGAGTTTAGGGAGACGGGTGGGCGGTGCGCGGATTCCGTTTAGGCGAGCGGCAGTGAGGGGAAAGGGGAGTAAGCAAGCTTTAAGAGATAGGGGGATGGGAGCAAAATATGCATTGGTTGTTTCGGAATAGGTTGAGGACGTATGTGAAAGTAAGAACACTTTTGCTTTTTCATACGATTTGTAAGACGCTAGTACTGATTCAAAGTACTCCTCATCATTTATTTTTGTCCACCACTATACTATATATAGTTCAAAAAATTTAATGGGCTTGATCCCGGACCCCTGGGGACAAAGAAAGCGGGAGAGACTCGCGTAGTGAGAGAGACTAAGAAAGAGCTAGTTCGGGAGTGCAAAAGGCGGACCACCGGTCAATAGCAAGAGGTAAGGGCACCGGTAACAGAGGACTGAGGCGAGCGTAGTGAGGAGGTTTGCCGAGAAAGAAGGTGCACAGGAAGGTGTCAGGTTGGTGTGGCGAGTGGAAGGGCCGTCGCTCAACGGATAAAAGTTACTTTAGGGATAACAGGCTGATCTTCCCCAAGAGCTCACATCGACGGGAAGGTTTGGCACCTCGATGGTTCTTCGCTTTGCATCGAATTAAACCACATGCTCCACCGCTTGTGCGGGCCCCCGTCAATTCCTTTGAGTTTCATTCTTGCGAACGTACTCCCCAAGCGGGATACTTAACACGTTAGCTACAGCACTGCACGGGTCGATACGCACAGCGCCGCTACCCGCTTTTACTTTATTTTTTTATTAAATTAATAAGAAATAAGAAAAAAATAGAATTAAATATTTTGAGATTTTTATTATTTTATAAAAAGTTTTATGAATATAATTAATGTAATGCATCATTGACTTGAATACGGAATTCCCGGAATTGGTTCAACTATTTTTCCGAATAAGAAATAGGAAAATTGGAATGAAAAGCGTCCATTGTCTAATGGATAGGACAGAGGTCTTCTAAACCTTTGGTATAGGTTCAAGTCCTATTGGACGCAATTAATTTCCATATGTATACATATTTTTTTTTAGATTTCTATGTCAAGAAAGATATTTTGAATGACTTGAATAAGAGACGCTCTTATTACATATTACGTAAATTACATATTTATTATTTATTATTTATATAATAAATAATTAATATGTAAATTTTTAAAATGTAAATTTTTAAAAATTTGAATAATAAATAAAATTAAAATATATATAAATAAATATAATAGAAATAAATATATATAAAATTATATAAAATATAAAATAATAAAAAAGCGTGACTTTACTAAACAAGCAAGAAAAGCCTTTTCTATGTTATTAGTAAAGCGCTAACGAGCAAGAGATGCACTAACACGCAACGACTTTCGCGCAGCTCAATCCCTTGCTTTGTTCTATAGTTAGGGGCCTTTTCAATAAGGCTCGCGTAGGGGCGCTCGCGTTTTTTGGCTTCCCTAAAAAAAAATTTGAAGTTGGTAAAGACCCACCCCTTGTTTCAGTCAGAATGAGTCCCCGGGACACCGGGGTGTCAAAGTGTGGATTTCATATAGTAAGAAAAAGTCCATATGATTATGATTTTTATAAAAACTTGTATTTCACTTTAAGTCCGGTTGAATATGAATATGGGGCAACGCCCATGGTCCACACAGTAATAAATGTTTCAACTATGTATTTGTATTTAAGCTTAACCCTCGTTATTGGCGTTGGCACTTTTTCTTTACATAAAAAAAGGGAAATAGAGCTTTTGCCTGCCAGGCCACCTCTCTCTTTTTTGACTTTTACTTTGAATATGATTTTTATTTTGTTGTGCTTAAACGGCACCGTAGCCGCCTGCGACAGTAGAATTTCTTCTCCGGCTCCGGCGGTAGGTTTACATCCGGAGGTTCCCGCCGACACCGATGTTCCCCAAGGGGCACCAGTGCAGATTGATGAAATCCCGCCAGAAGTTCCGCAGCTATACCGGCCTTTAATGAGCGATGCTTTTCGGACGAGAGAACTTCATCTATGGTTAGGGTTGTATTTCATGGGTCGAAACACTTGGCGGGATAACTGCGTATTGTTGGGGATCTTGGAAAAGCAGGTGCTGGTAGAAAAAAAGATAGAAGCAGCATTGGTGCACGATGGATATAACCCGATTAGTGTTGTAATAAAGAGACACGAAATCCGGACAATCCTCTTTAACCACCCGACTAGGGCGAGCGTGCTTTCTGAACGTACCTTAGATAGTTTTTTGGACCAACTCGCAAGAAATGGCACTCGGCAGAGCATTCCGGGTGGTGAGAGCAATTCATAATTTTGATCTCTGGCTGTGGCTCCTTCTTTCTCCCATGCTTTCCGTTGGTCAACAACCAACCACAGCTCTCTATAGTTCTTCACTACTCGTACAGGAAGGTAAGAACTACTTTTTTTGTGAAGGGAATCATTTTTTTTCAATCAAGAATGCCTCAACTGGATAAATTCACTTATTTCACACAATTCTTCTGATCATGCCTTTTCCTCTTTACTTTCTATATTCCCATATACAATGATGGAGATGGAGTACTTGGGATCAGCAGAATTCTAAAACTACGGAACCAACTGGTTTCACACCGGGGGAACAACATCCGGAGCAACGACCCCAACAGTTTGGAAGATATCTTGAGAAAAGGTTTTAGCACCGGTGTATCCTATATGTACTCTAGTTTATTCGAAGTATCCCAATGGTGTAACGCCGTCGACTTATTGGGAAAAATGAGGAAAATCACTTTGATCTCTTGTTTCGGAGAAATAAATGGCTCGCGAGGAATGGAAAGAAACATATTAGATTTGATCTCGAAGCCCTTATATAGCACTTCTTCCAATCCTGGATGCGTGATCACTTGTAGGAATGACATAATGCTAATCCATGTTCCACACGGCCAAGGAAGCATCACTTTTTAATCTCACTATGACTTGGTCGTTAGGAAGAGAATCTTTCTCGATCAGAATAGTGGAATGGAAGGCACTACAAGAAAGATATACCCCTTTTCAAATCGCCCCGTGAAGATGGACGTTCAGAAAGGTTATCGAGATTATCAATCTTTTTAGTGGGGAGGAATAGTGCGGGAAGGGAGCGAGACCAAGCCGAGCCACTAGGAGAGTAAGCCCTTCCCACGTGTCAAAATGAATGCAGCCTCAACCAGAGAGATCAACCTGCGCCTTTGATTTAAGGACGCTGGCGGCGCGGAACGCATTAATCCGCGACCAGCAAGTTTTCCGAAACCGAACTGAATAGAATTGTGACTTTCCAAAAATGCTTGCTGAAAATCAAAGAAAGAAGGTCCATTTTTCCACGTAGTTCGTCGGTCAAACCAACGATTCTCTTCTCAAAGTAATAGAGAGATCTTTTTCTAGTTAGACTTCTATCAATGCAATGAAAGAACCATCCCTTCCTATTTGTTTGTCCTGTCAGATAGAAAAAAAAGAACTTTTAAGCCCTTCTTTACCACTTTAGGGGGTGGGGGTGAAGGGGGGTTTACATACAACCGAGGCAAAGTGGTTTATGATTGAATCTCAGAGGCATTCTTATCATTTGGTAGATCCAACTCCATGGCTTATTTCGGGTTCACTCGGAGCTTTGGCAACCACCGTAGGAGGTGTGATGTACATGCACCCATTTCAAGGGGGTGCAACACTTCTCAGTTTGGGCCTCGTATTTACCCTATATACCATGTTCGTATGGTGGCGCGATGTTCTACGTGAATCCACGTTGGAAGGACATCATACTAAAGTTGTACAATTAGGACTTCGATATGGTTTTATTCCGTTCATCGTATCGGAGGTTATGTTCCTTTTTGCTTTTTTTCGGGCTTCTTCTCATTCTTCTTTGGCACCTACGGTAGAGATCGGAGGTATTTGGCCCCCAAAAGGGATTGGGGTTTTAGATCCTCGGGAAATCCCTTTTCTTAATACCCCTATTCTCCTTTCATCCGGAGCTGTCGTAACTTGGGCTCATCATGCTATACTCGTGGGGAAGGAAAAACGAGCAGTTTACGCTTTAGTAGCTATCGTTTCACTGGCTCTAGTATTCACTGGCTTTCAAGGAATGGAATATTATCAAGCACCCTTCACTATTTCGGACAGTATTTATGGTTCTACCTTTTTCTTAGCAACTGGCTTTCATGGTTTTCATGTGATTATAGGTACTCTTTTCTTGATCATATGTGGTATTCGCCAATATCTTGGTCATCTGACCAAGGAGCGTCACGTTGGCTTTGAAGCAGCTGCATGGTATTGGCATTTTGTAGACGTGGTTCGGTTATTCCCATTTGTCTCTATCTATTGGTGGGGAGGTATATGAAGGAACGAAACAGTGGATTGAGGAATGAAAGCTCGAAGACAAAGAGAATCGGGCTTTTCAAAAGAATTACAGCAGCTTTCCCACTCCCTTTGATTTTCATATACAAAAAAAGTATCTTCCACTTTCCTACCAAATCTCTCTTTATTCTGGCACATAAATGAAGGGATCGAAGAGATTATGGCAGATCATGTTCACCAAGAAATGACCCGAAATTTGATCTTGGTCCATTTAAGATTGTTCCTTTTAATCGTAATCAAAGATGTTTTCTTGTCTCTCGTTTCTTCTCTAAACAAATTGAAGAACCTAATGGATCGAATGAATGGAAGAAGCTAATGTGCTACGTAGCTGAGGTTTACTTTATAGTAGGCCCCAACTCAATGATTGCCCAAGAATTAGACCAGAAGCGGTTTTATTTACTTTTTCTTTGAATAGGACACCCACCATTTACGAGTCCAAAGATTAATTGACAAGCGGGAGGAAACATTTCACTGCTAGCTACTAAGAACCTAACAGAACTCTTTTTTGAGAGAGTAAAGAAAAAGAAGCCAGAAGGTTATGAAATAAAGGTTTCAACGATTGCCCTTATTAACAAGAGCAGCCATAGATAGAGTAGTATATCCGAACAAATCGAAGAACCTAATGGGAAGAAGCTAACGGAATACAATTTTTACTAGGGGTATGAAAAGAGTAGCTCCTCGTACGCGAAGCAAGTAGCTTTACTTCGTAACCTTACCCCTTTAATTTAAGCAAGTAAACTACCTTCCTTTAGCTTCTTAGTTGCTTTCCTTCAGAACCTAGCGTAGTCAATTAAAGGATCTGCTCCGCCCTACCAACTTCCAGATGAAAGGTCATTTCCGCGCTATCACGAAGTGCGGTCGGTGATCTTTCCCCTACAATCTCTTAGTAGTAAGTCTCTCGAGTTGGAAAGTCCCGCGTAGCCCCCAGCCGGGGAAAAGAGCACATCTCGACTTGCTGACTTAGCCCTATTCACAAAGTCGAGTTACGCAGCTCCATCAAAAAATTGAAACAGAACTGCGCCAGCCAAAGGTGAAGGAGATTGAGTGGTTCTTCCTTTCGTTTATATTTATAAATAAGATAGTCTACCAAGGTAATGTAATTAAAGATTCCGCTTTCTTCAAGATAACTTTGCGCTAACTACCCGAAAGTTAGAATAACATCTTCGGCCGGAATAGATTAAGTTTTTTCTCTGACTTCGGTCGATTCTTCCTTAACGAGGTCCTCCTTCTTTGCTTAGTCGGGTGACTTTTCCAAGACTATAAGTCCTACTCATGCTTGTGAAAAAGAAAGAGGAAAAGAGCTAATTCAAGGTAGTGTCTTCCACCTATGAGCCGATCAGACCTTTCGTGCACTCGCATTCATCCAGACCGAAGACATAGCCCAGCCCATCTAATCTCACGAAATCTAATTTAAGGGAATCCGCATCCGAGCTCGCATTATAATGTGCTAGAGACCCCTCCCCAGGAAGAAGGTAAAGGCAGCAGCTCGGGAAGCTTCTTTCGTGCATGCTTGGCTTCCTACTGAGTTCGAGTGAGGGTCTTTCACCTGAAAGTTCTTGCTTTTCCACTGGTTACCAGCTTATGACCTGCGGGTAACTAAGGCTCTACCCTTTCTGGGGGAATTTCTCTTTTTTTTTCGGAATTAGGCCACCTTTCTTAGGTCTGATCATCGAAAGACAAAGGCATAGGCTACGACTGGTAAATCTATCTTCCATAAGGACTTTCTCTTGTTCTTATAGTTGCTAATTCTACCTGCTCGAGAAAGCTTTCTCAATCTTCAATCTCCTAAGATTCATCGTTCACTGGCCCACTAAAAGCCTTTCCTCTACCACCAGCGACAACTAAGGCTTCACCCGCAATCGAGTTCTCGGTCTCACCTAGCGTAAAAGAGAATCGAATCCCTTGAGTTAACCGTTGTAAAGGAATCAGAAATTGAACCTTTGGCAACATTCTTCCCCACACCCGTTCGGTAGTCTACTTCGGTTACAACACTATTTTCCCTCCGATCCGGGGCATAAGATAAGAGCAATCCATAGGACTCACAATTCCAAAAAGTAGCTATCAATTAAATTAAAAGAGGCAAGCGGATTGCATTTTTTTATTTAGTTATTGCACTAGTTCCCGAAACAAAGCGTTCCTGATGTAATGACTGCAAATGTTTCCCGACTCGCTGAGAGTGAAAGAGCCGACCTTTCTATCGATTTTCTATAGAAGAACCTTGAGCTTTGAAGCAAGTGGTCTATGCTAGCTCATTTTCGAGAGGAAGAGTTTGCTTTTCGGTTCATGCTTTGGTATCGAAATGTCTCCCATTAGGAGAAGTTGTATCAGAAACTTATTACATGCCAGCGCTACTGCTGTAGTGGGGGGCGAGGTCAACCGTAAGTGGACGAGAACCAGTAGATAATTCCACAACATCCACATTAGGAATGGAAAGACCTGGGCTGCTAGTGAGTGCAATGGGGAAAATTTTCTCTATTCATAGTAGGTACGAAGACCCTAGCAGACCCTCCCAACATTCGAATACGTAACATGATCTCCTTCAACCCGCTTTTCTGCCTATGACAGAGTCATAAACTATATATATCACAGTGGAACTCTTAAAAAGCATTTTTCTAAGAACTGAGACCTTGAGCCTTCTTTCCCATCATTAAAAATACACTTCGTGTATTGCACCATGAGTAGTTCACTACCCCTCTTCTTATGGTGTAGCATCAGGTGAAATATGAATGGTAAAAGGAAGAGTCTCCCATATGCGTCTCAATTTCGTTCATCTTTCCCTCACCCACCGGTCGAATCTAAGGGGACTATTCCCCTGGTCAACTACCTACTTCTCTCTCGATTTGGTTGATCGCAAGCAAGCTACCTTAGCGCAGCGCTCACACCTGCACCTGAATATCTCGTACCGAACTGGCTATTACGACCTGAGCTAGCTTGGATTGACAGTTCATTCCTGGCTGGAATCAATGTCTCATTTTCTTTTTCTTCGTAAGGAGGATCGCCCTTCTAGACTATCTTTTGGTGGTATGTATTGTATAAATTGTAATGCTATCGAACCCCGAGCATCTTCTTTTTGATCTAAAAATGGAAAAAGAGGTGGTCTCTTCCTATTACAGAAGAAAGTCTTTCTCGAAAGTTGCAACCTAGGATCCAGCTATGACAGAAGCCGGCTTTACAAGCTAAAAGTGAATAAAGATCTCTCTAATTGGGATACCCAGGAATGCCTCCACATTCAAAGAAGGTGGAACAAACTCAACCATAAAGAATACGAAGTGGGCGATGACTGAATGAATATGAAGCAAAGAACCCGCTTCTAACCTCGTTTAACACCATGCTTCCTCCGAAGCTTTCATCTGAGTAGTCACTACACCCTACCCTATCGCTGAGTCTTTGGAAGCGGTTTCAGTATCATTTCCATCCGAACCACTGACTTATTAAGAGAAATATGCGAAGATTCCATCTGGAGCTGAATCACTGAACAAGTGTTTCGGAGATCTTTGACCAAACATTTCCTCTGGATTCATTGTCTGCTTTGGATTTTATCAATTGCATTAACCTTTCTTTTTTCTAGGTGAATCAGATCTCAATCTTTTTTTTTCATATTAATGGTTCCCAGCGGCTTATTTGTTAGTAGTGCTATTAAATCTATAGATTGAAGGGCTACGCCCGTCTGCTTATCTGTTGCTCTGATCCGTCTGTCGTTCCTCTGTAGCATGCGGTCGAACCTACTTTAAAGATCCTGCAGCCCCCTATTCTTGCTGTGAAAGTGAGGAGAGCTTAGAAGCAGCATAGCCTCGAACCAGGATTGAGAGTTTTTCTTCATCATCAGCAGCTTATCTACCCACCTAAGACGGAACTATTTTTATAGAGAAAGAGCACTAGACCGAGAGAAGATTATTAGCCAAAGTAGATAGGGTTCGGGGGAATAGGAGAAGGCCAATTGGAGTAAAGGGAAGGCTTGAGTTCTTTTGATTACTCTTCTGGCTTCGTCATGAGTAAGTTGGTGTTCAGTGTACCTGTTGAAGACCTTAACGTAAGTAACTTAGTGCTTCATAATACAAAGTATGTTTGGAAGGGTTTTGGTCTAGTTGGGTTCGAATCCCATTCCCTTCTTGTGGCTCGTGTGAAACTTGGTGTCAATCAGCTTTGATGAAACAAATTGTGTCTGGACTGTGTGTTATTGTAAGAAGATCAAAAAAAAAATTTCGAGCTAGGTATGCTCTCCTGCTTTTCTATTACTTTCGATGAGCAGGCCCGTAGTCAGAATTTGTATAAGTATTCTTTATAATTATATAATTATAAAAAAAATTTAAAATGGAAATTTTTATACCATTTTTCAAGCAATAGCTTTCTCTGTTTCCTAGAACCGGGGGTCTCCGAGCTGGGTCAAAGACTCCTTTGAAATCGGGATTTTCCTGGTGCCGTACCCCGCCTCCGCGGCGCAAGCGGCCCTTTCCCATTTTCGAATGGAAAAAGCAGGCGTGGAGGAGCAGCTCTTTCCCGGATCAATGATCTAGAGCGGAAACTCAGTTATGGGTTACCCGCTCAACTGTCTGATGGGGGCTATGCCCGACTGGTGCAGGAAAACCTGAATAACTCTCTAAATATTGATGATTATCAAAAGGCGCCGGACCGGGAGCTTTTTGATATCCAAGTCATGGAGCTAAAAAGCAGCTTGCAAGAGCTGCTTTTTAATCGGGGAAACCGAGCAAGAATTAACAAGCATTCTTGAAGTATCCCCTTACAAGGATATTAAGGAGTGCGCCTACGACTTTATCGAAGATAAAGTAGCGAACGTTAATTCTATGCACCATGCGTTCCAACGCCATCTTTTGGAGGGATTCCTCAACGCATTCCTGCGCGATATGCAGGAGAATGGGTCTAATGCAACACTATATAGGGAGTTTTATTGTCTTTTATCCCCCCTGAATAGAATAAGTAAGGCCCCGTCCTTTCTAAAAAAAACGCCGGGGGGGGCGAAACGCCTGTTTGAAGTGGCGAAGGCCTATGCTAAAGTAAGAAAGAAAGTACGTTAAGGTTACGAAGTCACTTAGTCGAACTATAAAGAAAGGGAGGCTAAGGTTACGAAGTAAGGTCGGCTGGTTAAGGAAAGCTCAGGTTATGAAATCGCTTAGCCGTTAATTAATTAAGTAGTAGTGAGGCGTCGGTACGGAGTTGCGTCAGCTGTAGATATAGACTAGGCTAAGGGACGGACTTCATCTCTTCTATTCTCTTCACTTACACCTTACACTTCCGCTGAGTCTAACGAGGCTCAGGTGCGGAGCCTTCCACTGTGGACCGAGACTACACAAAGGTAGAACACCATAGAAACTTCGCTGACTTTATCATAAACCTCGATTTCGCTACGCTCAATAAGAACCCGAAATAGCTTAAATCGGTTCGTGTTCCGCTTCAAAAGTAAGTCGTCTTTGGCCAAGTGTGAACCGCAGACGACTCTCCAGCGGTTCCGTTCATTCTTACTTTACTTCTGGATCAACCCAACCCGAATGGGAAGAAGAGGATCAGCCAAACAGCAGGCAGCTCCACTTTGTACATTTGCTGAGGCAGACCAATCCGGCATTTTAAAAAAAGGAAGGGAACTTCTCACCGAAGGAGGCAGTAGGAATGAAGGAGGCGGGAAGCTACCGCTTCTGGAATGCAAGCTTATCCTTGACTTTTTTTTAGAGCGTACTGCTATAATAAATAAAGCTTTATGGATGAAGTAATCGGAGTGACAAATGGTTACGGTTGCGGAAATCGGAGAAAAAGTAGGTTACCTTTTGAATCAAAATAGCAACGAGCCGAGTACTACGACTACAGGGGAGGGGGGGAAGCAAAGCTTCGTAGACAGCTTCGCTTCCTCGTCCCTTCTTTCTGGCGACTAGCTTCTCAAGTAGGTGGTTTGGTAAGCAAGCTACCTTCAGCATTGGTAAAATCCCTATCAATAATAGGCTGGAATGGTGGGGAAGGAGGCCCCCCTACTTCAATGGAAATGGGGGAATCACCGTTTCACAGCCGCTCCTCTACAACTACCTTTCGCCCAACATGATCACGAACGAAGACAGAGAATTGGGTAGATAGAAGGACGAAACGAACCAACCCACTTGTCCTGATCGGAACGATTGAAGAAAGAAAGATAATGGTGGCCCCTTTCGCCCAGGGGGCATCGTCGAAGAACAGTGTCGGGGACAGGGTGAGAACCTTCCGTCGGTACGCCCTTTAAGTGTTGGTTCTTCCATATTTAGATATGGCCAGATAGAAGAGATCTATATCTTTCTATCGATAGATAGATATATTGATAAATGGATATTGATCTGGTTTCAAGATCTATGAACAAGAAATCCCTAAATATCCATTTGAAAAAAGAGATGAATAGATAGGGCGGAGCCAGCTGAAGAAATGAGCTAAGATTCACCTGCAATCTTTCTAAAGCAACAAGCGAGAAACTTGACTTTGAGAAAGAAGCGTCTTCTATTATAATGTAAAGGCGCCTTAGCCTATCTATAGTAAGGGGCCTTTTCTTGCTCGTTAGCGCCCCCGCAATAATAAAATTAAAGTTTCTCCTTACTCTTTAAAGTAAGCAAGTAAACTTTAATTTTAAAACCTTACTAATAGAAAGGGGAAAGATGCGCTCAAGCATACGAAGAAAGCTCTTCGAGCTTCCCTTATATTATAGAAAGGTTTGTTTTGTAGAAAGGGACTTCTAAAAATATCACATAAAATAAATAAAATAAGTAGGGGCTTCAAAGCTTGTTGTAGTTTAGGGGTGCGCAGGTTTGGAACCCTATACAGGGGGCTAGCGGGCAATGGCTTTCTCTGAAAGGGGCTCGCTTCTTCAAGCTACGCTTGCTGCTTTTCATTTTGTTAGGAGTAGGTGCTTGCTGCTCGTCAAAGCCGTAGCTTGCTGTCTACTAAACGAGCCTTCACTGCCCGCCCGGCCCCTATCTTTATTCTTAAGTAAAGTTAAGTAAAATCAATGAAGTGAATAGCCCAACCTCTTTGTTTGAAGCTTTGCCAGGAAGCTTCTACTTGTTGAAGCTTTGCTTCCCCTAATTCCAAAACACAACAATAGACTTGCAACTATAGTATAGGAAAAGCTTATATTTGATAGCGGTCATATAGGGGAAAGGATCTGATCGTAGATAGAGACTTAAACCTGTGTGGGGGTAGGGGCGGATCTAGCCAAGTGGATCAAGGCAGTGGATTGTGAATCCACCACGCGCGGGTTCAATCCCCGTCGTTCGCCCATCAATAAATGGACCATTTGTTACGGAAAAACCTAAAAATAATTTTTTTCTGCAAGTCATCTCGAGGCTTTCAAACGCATCCAAGCAATTGGTATGGTATCCGATTGATAAAAACCATAGATTCGCGTCGCCTACTTGCTGAAAGCACAAATAGAATTGCCAATCATTCATTGTATGAAGTTTTTAAGACCTCACTAATCGGCCTTACACTTTTAAGTTCATAATGAATGAAATGACCCAGATAAAATCTCCCCTCCTTTTTACTAAACCACGGGGAGCCCCGGAGTAGTTTACCGGGCAAATTTTGTTGTCGTGACGATACCTTTCTTATTTCTTAGTGGAAGATCGGAAAAGATTTCTCTTCATCACGAGACCGATCGGATCCGCCGTAGACACCCGGGGGACCCCCACAAGGCAGGCTAAAAGAGTAAGAGGACAACAAGCAAAGAGTTATGCTTTCGTTTCTTTGCTTTGTTGAAATTGAAATAAAGTTCTTTTAAAAGGGTATAGGTATAATGCACGCAGGCCAAGTCAAGAAAGGGACTTCCTTGCTTTTCTTTCATAGTAGTCTTAATGACTAGTAGTTTGAAGCCTTAAGAAACCGGTTTTTTTTGGCACTCGGTTCCTTCGTCTTAAGTCAAGTTCAGTTTACTTTTTAGATTAGGAACTCTTAGTCGAGCTGATGGCGAGATTTTTTTTTTGTTCGGGGTTCAAGAGAAAAGAGAGGAACCATCACCCAATGGTGCTTTTACGAAAGCACGATCACCGGTGGCCCTCCACCTTCTCGACACTATCGAACCAGAAATCCACTCTCAATCGTTCTGGAGGAATTTTTTGGGTATCCTGGACTTAAGGGCAAAAAGTGCCCTATCCGCGAGGGGCAGCGCCAGTTGTTTGTTTTCAAGTCAAGCCCCGTATCCCTATCTCTTTTTAGGTTGGCATAACAAAGAAAGAGAGTGCCAAGAAACAACACATACCCCTCACTTTTTGAAGGTTCGGGATCGTCGGGGAGCCCCTATAGACGTAAAGACTTGACTTCACTGAACCGGCACTACTATTTGTCGGCTCCTACCACTCGTCCCTCGTCTGCTCGTCGAGTGCATCCCTGGCCCTTGCTCGTCTCTAGTAACCGATCGAGTTTCTTCACCCCTCTCCTGCTTTTTTATTAGGGTGAGTCACTCAAGTCCCTCTTTTACGAAAATCCCGGGGTTTATGCGTTTTTCGGAAACTAAAGTAAGTCGCTCGTCAAGCTAAAAACAGAGGAGTTCCCTCACTACGAAAGGTGCCCCGTGGGTGGACGAGTTCCTAAACTAAGTCAAGTTTCTCGCTTGTTGGGTTCCAAACCTCGCACGTATATGGGTCAGTCTCCTATCCTTGCCGCTGTTGACCTCTCTCCTGTCCAGCCACAGAGCAGTTCGCAGAAGGATCTTTCTCAGGACTACCGTCCTGCCTCAGTCTCCTCTCGTCTCATTTCTTTCATTCAGGGTCTGGGTCCGCGCTTCGCCATGAAAGATCTTGGTGATCTTCATTTCTTCTTGGGAATCGAAGCCAAACATACATCGACTGTTCTAGTCTTGACTCAGACTAAATACACCTTGGATCCGCTTACTCGCACTGCAAGACTCCAAGCCGTGTCCCACACCCCTTGCGTCTGGCTCAAAGCTCTCTGCATACGACGGTGCTCCTCTCTCTGATGCAACAGAATATCGTATGTTGCCGCCCTTCAGTACCTCACTCTCACCAGACCTGACATTTGCTATGCCGTTAATCAAGTTTGTCAGTTCATGCACGCTCTCACCACCGTTCATCCCCGGGCTGTAAAACGCATCTTACGGTATCAGAAGGGTTCTCTTGGCCTTGGCCTAACCATCACTCCGGGACCGTTAACCACCTTCTTTGCATTCTCCGATGCCGACTGGGCTGGCTGCCCCGATAGCAGACGGTCCACTACGGGCTTCTGCGTATTTCTCGGAAAAACCTACTGACTTGGGTTTCCAAAAAGCAACCGACTCTTTCCAGGTCCAGTGCCGAAGCAGAGTACAAGGCACTCGCCCTTACTACCTCTAAACTGTTATGGCTTTCTTACTTGCTACGCGATCTAGCGGTGCCATTTCGCTATAAATTTATCCTGCACAGTGGTAAAGCTAGCGCTACACACTCGGCGGCCAATCCTGTGTTCCATGCCCGCTCTAAGCACATAGAAGTTGACTACCACTTCGTTCGCCCTTCCCTGTCTCACTGAGCCGCCTAACCCAAGTAGCCGTCGGCCGTTCTGTTCTATCATTCCATGCATGGAATGTTCCTTCCCCCCTAGTTCACCACCCCGGTGAGGAAGGAGAGTCCCACCTCTTTGAAGTGCTAATTATTCCTTAGCGTTTCACACTAAGTAAGCAAGCTACCTCTCCCTATGGTCGAGCAAGTAAACTACCTTGTAGAATGGAAAGCCTTGGATGGTCTTGAAAAAGCCTTTGAAAGCTCAACACTCGAGTGACATCATTCAGCTCATAGAGATTTCGACAAAAAGATGAGAGTATGGCAGCTTCTATTTCCTTTTTTTTTTAGCGGATCCGGGGTGTGATGATGTCAGGAAAGAGCCACGTCACCTAGAAGTCTGTCTACTTGATTTGATGAGTTAGGAATAAAAACCTTAGCTATACGTAAGGGTAGTTTACTTGCTTACTTTAAAGAGTAAGGAAGCAGGATGCTTCAAGAGGATAGGATGGAATTGACCCCAGTATGCCAATCCAAGTCAGAAGACTTAGTCTCAGAGTCAGTTAAGAGTCATTTCCATACCGAGTAGGGATCGCTCAGTCGCAGTAGAATTGTTTGGAGTTTCCTTGGTGGACAATAGAGAGCCAAATCAGACTCGTGAGGTCGGTGAACTAGGTGGGAAAGCGCAGGTCAGCGCTGTGGAGATAGAAAGGCTGATGGATGGATCATTCCACTGTCTTTGAACCGAGACTAGGCAATTGAGAAGACCATAGCATAGAAAAGCCTCTCTCTCATCCACTTTGAGCTCAATAAACAGCAGCTGGGCTGGAAGAGCGTCAATCGGTGCGTCTTTCGCTTCCAAAGTCTTCGTCTTTGCCCATTTTGCACTTCTCTTCTGCATACGACTTTCCACTGGTTCCATCATTTTGTGGCACCGGGCGTGGCTGAACCATCTACAATGGGAGGATCGAATGCACAGGGAAGAAGCTTAGATAAGAGAATACGTTCTCGCATCGCTTTGTTTGTAGAAAGCTCGACCAGCGATAAAAAGTGTTTGGCCGAAGCCAAAAAGAGGTTGACCCGCTTCATTCGCCAAGCGAATGATCTTCGCTTCGCTGGAACAACAAAAACCACCATCCCGCTCTTTCCTTTTTTCGGTGCTACCTTTTTCTTTCCAAGGGATGGGGTTGGGATGTATAATAACCTTTTTTTTTTTAGGATGCCCGGGAACAACTCCTAGGTCAATTAAGGATCAAATGTTGGAACCTCATGGGTAAGGATAAGGTAATGGAATTGATAGAGAAATTCATAGACCTAGATAGGATAGGAGAATTGATAAGGGGAATAGAGATTATGATAGAGATCATACTGAGAAACAGACAAATTCCGTGCGGTACAACTCTTATTTGAACGAAGTGAAAAAATGCGATCTTTGTTGTCTAATAGAACAAACACTAATACCTTAATTGAGTCGGTCAAGATCAAATCTGTTTATCAAAGTGCTTCTCCGATTGCTCAAGACATCTCTTTTCAACTGAGAAACAAAACAAGATCATTTCGTTCCATTTTTAGTAAAATAGTGAAGGATATTCCATTAGTAATGAAAATAGGGGTTGAGGGGATCCGTATATGTTGTTCAGGTCGATCAAAAGGCGCAGAAAGAGCTAGAACTGAATGCGGAAAGTATGGAAAAACATCTCGTAATGTATTTAACCAAAAAATAGATTATGTTCATGCGAAAGTATCTACTCGTTACGGAATCTTAGGTGTCAAAGTGTGGATTTCATATAGTAAGAAAAAGTCCATTTGATTATGATTTTTATACAAACTTGTATTTCACTTTAAGTCCGGTTGAATATGAATATGGGGCAACGCTCATGGTCCACACAGTAATATATGTTTCAACTATGTATTTGTATTTAAGCTTAACCCTCGTTATTGGCGTTGGCGCTTTTTCTTTACATAAAAAAAGTGAAATAGAGCTTTTGCCTGCCAGGCCACCTCTCTCTTTTTTGACTTTTACTTTGAATATGATTTTTATTTTGTTGTGCTTAAACGGCACCGTAGCCGCCTGCGACGGTAGAATTTCTTCTCCGGCTCCGGCGGTAGGTTTACATCCGGAAGTTCCAGCCGACACCGGTGTTCCCCAAGGGGCACCAGTGCAGATTGATGAGATCCCGCCAGAAGTTCCGCAGCTATACTGGCCTTTAATGGGCGATGCTTTTCGGACGAGAGAACTTCATCTACGGTTAGGGTTGTATTTCATGGGTCGAAACACTTGGCGAGATAACTGCGTATTGTTGGGGATCCTGGAAAAGCAGGTGCTGGTAGAAAAAAAGATAGAAGCAGCATTGGTGCACGATGGATATAACCCGATTAGTGTTGTAATAAAGAGACACGAAATCCGGACAATCCTCTTTAACCACCCGACTAGGGCGAGCGTGCTTTCTGAACGTACCTTAGATAGTTTTTTGGACCAAATCGCAAGAAATGGCACTCAGCAGAGCATTCCGGGTGGTGAGAGCAATTCATAATTTTGATCTCTGGCTGTGACTCCTTCTTTCTCCCATGCTTTCTGTTGGTCAACAACCAACCACAGCTCTCTATAGTTCTTCACTACTCGTACAAGAAGGTAAGAACTACTTTTTTCTGGAGGGAATCATTTTTTTTCAATCAAGAATGCCTCAACTGGATAAATTCACTTATTTCACACAATTCTTCTGGTCATGCCTTTTCCTCTTTACTTTCTATATTCCCATATGCAATGATGGAGATGGAGTACTTGGGATCAGCAGAATTCTAAAACTACGGAACCAACTGGTTTCACACCGGGGGAACAACATCCGGAGCAACGACCCCAATAGTTTGGAAGATATCTTGAGAAAAGGTTTTAGCACCGGTGTATCCTATATGTACTCTAGTTTATTCGAAGTATCCCAATGGTGTAACGCCATCGACTTATTGGGAAAAATGAGGAAAATCACTTTGATATCTTGTTTCGGAGAAATAAATGGCTCGCGAGGAATGGAAAGAAACATATTAGATTTGATCTCGAAGCCCTTATATAGCACTTCTTCCAATCCTGGATGCGTGATCACTTGTAGGAATGACATAATGCTAATCCATGTTCCACACGGCCAAGGAAGCATCACTTTTTAATCTCACTATGACTTGGTCGTTAGGAAGAGATTCTTTCTCGATCAGAATAGTGGAATGGAAGGCACTACAAGAAAGATATACCCCTTTTCAAATCGCCCCGTGAAGATGGACGTTCAGAAAGGTTATCGAGATTATCAATCTTTTTAGTGGGGAGGAATAGTGCGGGAAGGGAGCGAGACCAAGCCGAGCCACTAGGAGAGTAAGCCCTTCCCACGTGTCAAAATGAATGCAGCCTCAACCAGAGAGATCAACCTGCGCCTTTGATTTAAGGACGCTGGCGGCGTGGAACTCACTAATCCGCGACCAGCAAGTTTTCCGAAACCGAACTGAATAGAATTGTGACTTTCCAAAAATGCTTGCTGAAAATCAAAGAAAGAAGGTCCATTTTTCCACGTAGTTCATCGGTCAAACCAACGATTCTCTTCTCAAAGTAATAGAGAGATCTTTTTCTAGTTAGACTTCTATCAATGCAATGAAAGAACCATCACTTCCTATTTGTTTGTCCTGTCAGATAGAAAAAAAAGAAATTTTAAGCCCTTCTTTACAACTTTAGGGGGTGGGGGTGAAGGGGGGGTTTACATACAACCGAGGCAAAGTGGTTTATGATTGAATCTCAGAGGCATTCTTATCATTTGGTAGATCCAAGTCCATGGCCTATTTCGGGTTCACTCGGAGCTTTGGCAACCACCGTAGGAGGTGTGATGTACATGCACCCATTTCAAGGAGGTGCAACACTTCTCAGTTTGGGCCTCATATTTATCCTATATACCATGTTCGTATGGTGGCGCGATGTTCCACGTGAATCCACGTTGGAAGAACATCATACCAAAGTTGTACAATTAGGACTTCGATATGGTTTTATTCCGTTCATCGTATCGGAGGTTATGTTCCTTTTTGCTTTTTTTCGGGCTTCTTCTCGTTCTTCTTTGGCACCTACGGTAGAGATCAGAGATATTTGGCCCCCAAAAGGGATTGGGGTTTTAGATCCTCGGGAAATCCCTTTTCTTAATACCCATATTCTCCTTTCATCCGGAGCTACCGTAACTTGGGCTCATCATGCTATACTCGCGGGGATGGAAAAACGAGCAGTTTACGCTTTAGTAGCTACCGTTTCACTGGCTCTAGTATTCACTGGCTTTCAAGGAATGGAATATTATCAAGCACCCTTCACTATTTCGGACAGTATTTATGGTTCTACCTTTTTCTTAGCAACTGGCTTTCATGGTTTTCATGTGATTATAGGTACTCTTTTCTTGATCATATGTGGTATTCGCCAATATCTTGGTCATCTGACCAAGGAGCATCACGTTGGCTTTGAAGCAGCTGCATGGTACTGGCATTTTGTAGACGTGGTTCGGTTATTCCCATTTGTCTCTATCTATTGGTGGGGAGGTATATGAAGGAACGAAACAGTGGATTGAGGAATGAAAGCTCGAAGACAAAGAGAATCGGGCTTTTCAAAAGAATTACAGCAGCTTTCCCACTCCCTTTGATTTTCATATACAAAAAAGTATCTTCCACTTTCCTACCAAATCTCTCTTTATTCTGGCACATAAATGAAGGGATCGAAGAGATTATGGCAGATCATGTTCACCAAGAAATGACCCGAAATTTGATCTTGGTCCATTTGAGATTGTTCCTTTTAATCGTAATCAAAGATGTTTTCTTGTCTCTCGTTTCTTCTCTAAACAAATTGAATAACCTAATGGATCGAATGAATGGAAGAACCTAATGTGCTACGTAGCTGAGGTTTACTTTATAGTAGGCCCCAACTCAATGATTGCCCAAGAATTAGACCAGAAGCGGTTTTATTTACTTTTTCTTTGAATAGGACACCCACCATTTACGAGTCCAAAGATTAATTGACAAGCGGGAGGAAACATTTCACTGCTACCTACTAAGAACCTAACATAACTCTTTTTTGAGAGAGTAAAGAAAAAGAAGCCAGAAGGTTATGAAATAAAGGTTTCAACGATTGCCCTTATTAACAAGAGCAGCCATAGATAGAGTAGTATATCCGAACAAATCGAAGAACCTAATGGGAAGAAGCTAACGGAATACAATTTTTACTAGGGGTATGAAAAGAGTAGCTCCTCGTACGCGAAGCAAGTAGCTTTACTTCGTAACCTTACCCCTTTAATTTAAGCAAGTAAACTACTTTCCTTTAGCTTCTTAGTTGTTTTCCTTTAGAACCTAGCGTAGTCAATTAAAGGATTCGCTCCGCCCTACCAACTTCCAGATGAAAGGTCATTTCCGTGCTATCACGAAGTGCGGTTGGTGATCTTTCCCCTGCAATCTCTTAGTAGTAAGTCTCTCGAGTTGGAAAGTCCCGCGTAGCCCCCAGCCGGGGAAAAGAGCACATCTCGACTTGCTGACTTAGCCCTATTCACAAAGTCGAGTTACGCAGCTCCATCAAAAGATTGAAACAGAACTGCGCCGGCCAAAGGTGAAGGAGATTGAGTGGTTCTTCCTTTCATTTATATTTATAAATAAGATAGTCTACCAAGGTAATGTAATTAAAGATTCCGCTTTCTTCAAGATAACATTGCGCTAACTACCCGGAAGTCAGAATAACATCTTCGGCCGGAATAGATTAAGTTTTGGTAGTAAACTACCTCTCTTTTTCTCAATTACGGGGTAGCGAGGTTCGGAAGCAGGGGTGAACCCTTCTACTTTCTGTTCTGGTTGATAGGAGTTTCTACATAAGAGCCAATTGGTATTCCTTGCTTCTTTCAGAACCTTGGGCCTAGCCTCTTTCCATTGTTCGAATTACTCCATTTTACCAAAAGATTGGGCAGCAGGGACAGGGACCTTCCGATCCGACCCCATTTCCGGATGAGCAAGAAGAGGAATTCTCTATAAGGAGGTAAGTTTGTGAAGCCTTTTATTAGGTGTATTATCGAACCCCTATTACTATTTAGCCAGTCTGTCTTCGCAATAGAGTGAGTGAAGTGATCCAAAGAAGTAGGAGTCGGGGAGGTAGTTTTCGAGAGAAAATGAGCAGCCCTTCGGGAGGAAGCATCTGTTGGATCACACAAGGGAAGACTCAGGGGCGGGGCCCTGGATTGAGCCGCTCTTACATACCCGGGTGGAGAAACTTGCTTATGTTCCGGTAATTTAAGGGAGGTCAACAAGTATTAGTGTTAGTTATAGTGCTGCATTGAGGCTACTTTATTGTGCTTAGGGTTAAGGTTAAGAAAGGTAGTATACTTGGATGGCTTGGTGAAAATGGGGGCTTTGTATCCCCTGATTTAATAGATCCATGAGGATTTCTTGTAAGGTTGTTAAGTCGTTAATACCTCCGTAGATATGCTCCCCAATGGTTTCGATGCCTAATTCCTCGGGCAATCTAAACTCTTCGCCATAAAACAACTGTAATAAAGTTTATAGCTGAAAACTGATGTGATCCCTTAGTGTATCCAAAACTAGAGTGGGAGTCGTCTCAAGATTTAATTGAGGTATACGCGCCACTCTAATTAAAGAAAAAATTATAGCGAAGGGGCCTCAGCGCCTCATTTCCCTTTAGTAGGCGCACCTTCCCACCTTGCCTTCGGGGAAGTTTTCCTATCCTCGAGGAACTTTCGCTAGAATCAGGAGCAGACTCAGTCGCTTCATTCTTTCTTCGCCCCAAAGGTTTTCTTTCTATTCTATATAGACTTTATCGCAATGCTGTACTTCATGTCAAATAGCTGTTATCCTGACTTCATCCGCTGGAAGAAGACTTGTCAATAAGATTCTTAAGCGGAACTTGCACTAAAAAAGATAATAGCTGCAAGACTCACATCTTAGCTTTCATGTCGCGGAAAGGAAAGAATAATAGCTTAATTAGCTTCCCATTCATCTTATGCGGCAGCAGCAAATAACATTAAGCGAAAAGCCTTTTATCTTTATTCCACACGCTTACCTTACCCTCGAACATCCAGTCAGTGATCTAGCCTGAGTGCAATCCCTTTTTGAACAACCGATTCCAGCTTATTCGAAAACAGCTTATTCTATAGATGATAAAACGGCCAAAGACCCTATTGGGCATTATCTGCCTATTCCTATTGATTTTTCCTGCTCGGAGAGTTTCACTTCCTTTAGCTGCTTCGGTATCGGGGAAATCCGTTCGGACATATTCCAGATTCTCTAGAGGAAGCGCTCCTTGCCTGAGGAATAGCCGTCTTTCGCACTCTTGGGATGATATTTTCCTTTTTTCAATAGCTGCTCCTTCTTCCTTTCTCCTCGAACTATAACTAGGAGATGGAGATATGCCCGCTATGACTAATTCCCAGGGAATTGAATAAGCTAATAACATTTTAGGCTATTAATGATAAGGAATAAGGATTTCGTGCCCCACGGTATAATATCTGTGTCCAATCTAGCAAACCCAGGGAGCCCCAAGCAGCTTGCCTATTCTTTTCTCTCCAATAGGGATAAGAAGTCCCATACTAGCATTGCCCTTAATACCTCATAGCTTGTAAGGGCCTATCCGGGTATTGATTCATAGCCATATGTTGAATAAGTCCCTTTCTATTACGAAATAGGGAATTCGTTCACAGCCAGAACAGCCAAAGATGGCATTTAGGATTCTAAACCTTGTGGAAAAGATATTCCATTTTGTTTATAGAGACTGAAAGCTGCCTAAACTGGATCAATAGAATAGAACACAGGTAAGGACGAATGCGAGAGAATGAGACTCGTAGGTAGTATGTGTGACTCGCACCAGTCGTTACGCCGCAAAAACAGGAGTGGGCATCTTCTTTCCTCACCACGTTCAAGTGCAAAGGATCTGGGCGTGTCTACTATTGCTATTGATCCAGCCTCTAAAAATTCCTTTTTAAAAAGCTAAGAACATCATTAAGGAGAGGGCTTTTGCCGGCTAATCGAGTGTCTTTACCAGTGTGCTACTTTCTTGCTTTTCAAATGACCTGTATCGACTTTTTCTTTTCTTTGCTGATTCCTTTCGATGAAATTTGCCATGTTGCAATATAAAATATATAATAAATATAATAAATATATTTTATATTCTAATATATTCTAAAGATTTTAGTTTATATTTTTAGTTTATATAAAGATATTATAAATTAATAAGTTATTATATTATTAATTAATAAGTTATTTAATTAATAAGTTATTTAATTAATAAGTTATTTATTTAATTAATAAGTTATTTAATAAATTAATAATAAATTAATAAGTTATTTAATAAATTCAATATTTAATAAATTCAAAAATTGAATTTTAAATTTTTAAAAATGGAATTCTTTTATAATAAAAATTTTTGAATTCCATTAAATTATAATATAAACTATAATATTCAAGTGATATTACTATAATATCAAGTCAAGTTATGATATAAAATAGATTATAAAGATTATAATATATTATAAAGAATATATAATCTTTATAATGTATAATAATATAATGTCTTTATAATGTATAATAATAATGATTATACAATATTTTAAATTGTAAAGGTTTATAGAATTAATAGAATTAAGGCTTTTAGGGTTGTAAAAGCTTACCGAATTTGGTAGAATTGGGGGTATATATAAGGGAGTGGCCAACCATGGTGTTAGGGGTTTGCCTTACACATGGCGGTATCCTATTAGCCAAGGTTTATGGAGAAAAATTCTCAAGATATTAAATAGGAAACATTATCTTGAGATAATGGAGTAATTATCCCTAATTGATTTCAATATGTATTACTTACTTGAGTCAATCTTCAATTGGAAATGTATTAAAGATAGGATTTGGGTAATTAATCCTTATCTTTAATGCTTTGATTTTTCCTTGCTAAAGGCAGGTGAGCTGTGGGCAGTCGTATTCAAATGCATAGACCTTCAAGGGTGTGAACTGTGCACGGGAGCATCTGAGGACTCTGCCCATTTAATGAGGGCAATCTTGTCTTTCTTGAGCAAAAGTCCACGTGTTGCCTCGAGAAGTTTAAAATTATTTTAGGCTCCACAAATGCCCCCACACTTGCTGGGTTGTACATAGGAAAAATGGCAGTAGGTGTAGAAATCCCAAGTTGCATGGGTTTGTAGAGTTGTTTCCTAATTTGAACTAGATCTCCTTCCTTGATTTGGAGATAAACTTCTTCTAGGAAAAGGAAACCAATTGCCCCCAGTACCTATTTAATTCTGCCTTAAGCAGAGGATTAAATAATTTTGGAGAACAATCATCATTCCAACAAGGAAGTCCCTCCCCTAGCTTTCTTCTTCTCTTGCCTTTGCAAAGAGTCATCTCTCGTTGTTGTTCTTCTTCTCCGTGCCGCACCAAGGTAAGAAAAATTTGAATTGAAAATTTTGAATTTTTTTCTCTTCTTAATTTTTTGGAACTTCAGGGCTTGAAAAATTGGCTCGACTAGGACCAAGGAGGCGTGTGAAACGTGGCAGGGTGCCACGGGGCTGCTGTGCTGCAGTGGGCAACGTGGGCTACTGGTGGCACGGCACGAGAGTCGGTTGGCATGGGCTAGAGACTCGGCTGGGCTGGGCCAATGTGCTGGGGCGTTGGGCGCAAGGAGGCCAGCTCGGGCTGAGCCTCTGTTACTACTGGACACGGGCCCGTGCAGGCGAGGTGAGAGAGAGTGGGAGAGACCAACGTAGGCCGGCTCTTTGGTCCTTGCGACCTGGGCCGAGAAGCCTGGGCCTTGCTAGGCTGTGTTTGTCAAGCATTGTAACAACCTCAATCTAGGACATCCTAGAATATCCAGGTGTCATATATGGATTTGCTTTACTAAATAGTTAGTTAGACAAGTGTAATGAGGTGTATGGGATAAGGTTAACAAACAAATTCTAGGAAGTTAAGTTGCTGCTATAACTACAATTTCAGTTGTAACCTTTCACATTCATTCAATACAAGCTATTCTAAATTCTCTCTCTTTCTCTCTCTAAGATTTCTTCCGCTGTTCATCTTTCTGGGATTTCTGCAATTTTACATTTTCTAGTTTCAATTCAATACTGTTAACAGTCAGCTGTGGCGCCCGTTATATTTTTTCCATACATAATTTGATCAGCAACAATGCACGAACTAATTGAGGAATAAAATAATCTAAGCTAGGGTTTTCCATACATCAGAAATCTTGGAACTTCAAAGAATACAAAACCGTAATCAACGCCTTCTGAATTATAAGACATAATTAATTGTATTAGTATTATCCCTCGTTGTTTAATTAAGGACCCATTACCGCACAAAAAGATAAAGGTTTACCATTGATAAGATTTTTACCACCTGTAAAAGTAGGAATAAAAACACTTAAAAATACTTGCAAGAGTACAAAGTTATCATGGTAGGAATAAAAACACTTAAAAATACTTGCAAGAGTACAAAGTTATCATGGTGTAGCAGCTCAAACAAGGTCGTTTCCACAAGGATTGATTGAATAATTTGTATTTAAACTAATTCTTAATTAACTATTTAAAACAAAGTTTCGAAAATGTTGATTTTATGACCTAGAATATTAAAAACGAATTTTAAATTAAAACAATTAAAGAAACCAATTTGAAAGGGAACAAACTTAGAAAATAATGATAAAAGGACACTAGGGTTCCGCCATCACCTTAACAATCTTATATAGTTTTACCAATTACTTATGAATTACACTTGCACCTTTGAAGGTTAGGTCTTCCTTATACATATTCGACTTGTGGCATTCAAGTTAGAATGTATATCAAACATGCAATCCGTCTGTAACATTCATATCAAATATAAGCATGCATGACTCATTACACTTTGTGAAAACCTTTTGAAAAAACATGCAACCTTTAAGACGTGGCATTCGCCCTAAGTGAAATTACAACTATCAATCACAAGAAGCAATACCCAATCCTCCGGTGGCATACCGACTTAATTGCATCTGATTACTCATCTAAACATCATAATGGTAGCTAAGCATTAAGATATACAGACAGTTTAAACACAGTAATTAATAATTCAAAATATGCATGCATAATATCATAAGCAATTAAATAAAAACTACACATTCATGCTAAGGCTCAAGACATCGCCCTAGCAAACATAAATTAGTTACGAACAACCATAAAACAAAATAAATTTTATTGAAATAGAAAAAAGATAGAAAACAGCTTGAAATACAAATCGGCAAAGCCTAGCTAAGTTCTTCAAATTGATGTGTTCCCCTCACCCTAATGGCTAAATAGCCTTATTTATACTACTACAAAATAAAATCCTACTTAGAAAATGTCTTTTAAAAACTAAGAAACATAATAGAATAAGATAACTAGGAAATAAAAGGTTTCCTATTTAATCTGAAATTCGGACTTCTCATAAAATCAGGCTTTTGACCAACCAAATTAACTCCAATTTAGTCCCAAAATGTCTCTTTTGAAAGCTTAAGTCATCCCCAACAAATCATCAAAAGGAATCTTCCTCAAATATGCCATCTTGACCTCCAAAATACCCAAAATGTCCAAAAACATCAATCTGGAATTTTGACACAATCATCTCGAAAGACTCATGAACATCCTCCAATTGGAATCATTCCAAAATTCATCCATTTGATCACTTTTTGCTTAAGAGAAAGTCGAATATTCTATATTGAAAATACATAACAAAGTATCAAAATTCTACTAAAATAATCAATAAACTATAACCAAGAATAGAGTAAAATATATGGTATAATATGGACTCATTAAGCATCAAACCCAAATTATAATAAAGATTAACATATTAATCTTACAGGTCCATATCAACATAAATTCCAGGGCACGTACGTATATTGCAGATCAATTTTTGGGGCACGGCGATAGCTCGAGAGGCCATTATGTAGTACCTGGATGGAGTAGTATATAAACCCAAGCAATCTACCATTTCAGTATTACCTGCTCATATCATTTACTTAATCAAAACTTTGCTGCTTCCTTCCAGTACACTAGCTAGCCAGCTAACATGGGGTTCATTTACCTGCAGCCGTGGAAATATACGTGCTTGAGCTTGATCCTCATGCTGGGGGCCTGGTCATCCGGAGTCACTTCTCGCACTCTACAAGATGCATCGATATATGGGAGACGAGCAATGGTTGACTCGTTATGGTCATGTATATAACGACGTTAATGAGAAGGAGACTCGTTTCAAGATATTCAAGGAAAATGTGGCGTTTATAGAATCTTCTAATAAGGATGCAAACAAACCTTACAAATTAAGTGTCAATCAATTTGCAGACCTTACAAATGAAGAGTTCAAAGCCTCAAGAAATGGATTCAAGGGACACGAGTGCTCCA
This sequence comes from Heteromeles arbutifolia, assembly GCA_024362995.1. Taxonomy (NCBI): domain Eukaryota; kingdom Viridiplantae; phylum Streptophyta; class Magnoliopsida; order Rosales; family Rosaceae; genus Heteromeles; species Heteromeles arbutifolia. The sequence continues at coordinate 27,240,207 of JANCRC010000012.1, forward strand.
CGAAGACAACTTCTTTCAAATATGAAAATGTGACCGCTTCATTACCAGCAACAATGGATTGGAGAAAGAAAGGAGCAGTAACCCCCGTCAAGGACCAAGGCCAATGCGGTAGTTATATAGACGTCTTGCTTATTTTTTATTTATTTATATTAACTGGTTTTATTTGATACTTATTCTAACTACTTTTAATTCCAATATCAAAATACAGGATGTTGTTGGGCTTTTTCAGCAGTGGCCGCCACGGAAGGAATTACACAGCTTACCACTGGGACATTGATCTCTTTGTCTGAGCAAGAGCTCGTTGATTGTGACACTGCTAGTGAAGACCAAGGATGTGAGGGCGGCTTGATGGACGATGCCTTCCAGTTCATCCAACAAAATCACGGGATTAGCACAGAAGCTAATTACCCCTATGAAGGCGTTGATGGTACATGTAACGCCAAGAAGGAAGCCGGCCACGCAGCCAAGATAACTGGCTTTGAAGATGTCCCTGCAAACAGTGAAAAGGACCTTCTTGCCGCAGTAGCTCATCAACCTGTTTCTGTTGCCATCGATGCTAGTGGTTCCAACTTCCAGTTCTATTCAAGCGGTGTCTTTACCGGAACTTGTGGAACGAGCCTTGACCATGGTGTTACCGCTGTTGGATATGGCGTGAGTGAGGATGGGACTAAGTATTGGCTAGTGAAGAACTCATGGGGTGCAGAATGGGGTGAAGCTGGGTACATAAGAATGCAGAGAGATGTTGCTGCAGCGGAAGGACTTTGTGGCATTGCTATGGCTGCCTCTTACCCCACAGCTTAGATAATTTTACCATCAACAATTAACTACATAATATGCGTTGTAGGCTGTATGAATATTATACGATATTGTGGCTGTAAGAAAAAGTAGCTTGCCGTCTTGTGAAAATCTTCTTCGGTTTCGTCTGTTTGAACTAAATATATAAAGTGCATGCTCTTTTCAATTCATTTCCTTTACCAAATCCTGAATCTCAGCTGCTTCCAGGAATCTCATCAATCAAAATCTTGAGATTAGCTCTGAGGCAAATTACAACACCGGTGTTGACCATACTTGCAACAGCCATGCGCCTCACGCATCGATATAACTGGCTATGGCTATGAAGACATGCAGGGAAGCAACGACAAGGCCCTTCCCAAGGCTCTATTGCTAATCAACTTGTATCTATAGCATTGATGCCGGAGGAGAAGATTTCATGTCCTATAAAAGTGGCGGCTTTAAAGGGGTATGTGGACTAGCCATCGACCATTGTGTTTCCACTATTGGTTATGAGATCAGCGATGATGGAGAACTTACATGGCACAGGATATATACAGCCACGTAGAGTTCCGTACCAATGAAATAAGGACATGTGAACAAACTTACACAAGCCTTTTATTTTAGGGTTTTAATCACAAATAGTCCCTGACATTGATCAAACACATCATTTTGGTCCCTGACATTAAAAATCAATAGAAATGGTCCCTGAGATTGTCCACCATCCATCATTTTGGTCCTTCCGTTAAAAACTCCGTTAAGTGTCCTGGAGCTCTTTGCCAGAAGTTTGGACAATTTTCAAAACTTCGTAACTCACTCGTTTCTTAACCAAATTCGACCTATAATATATCAAAATGAAGATAGGAAAGTGTAGAATAAGATTATACCTATTTGGAAGTCCAATGGTTGCCGGAGATGGCTGAAAAATAGCCTCAAATTTGACTGGTCCGAGTGAAAACTAGCCGGAAACTAGGTAAACTTTAAACGTTCATAACTTCTTCAATACTCAACAAAATCAAGTGATTCAAAAACAAAAATCATACTTCTCGACGAGACGAAAAGAATGGTACCCTTTTCGACGGCTAAATAACCCTGGTTTGGCCGGAAAACTGCTCAAAAGTGGTTGTCTTGGTCTTGAGTTAGCCACTTCCGAGCAATTTTCCGGCCAAAAAAGAGCAAGTTAGCCGTCCAAAAAGGTACCATTCTCTTCGTCTCATCGAGAAGTATGATTTTTGTTTTTGAATCACTTGATTTCGTTGAGTATTGAAGAAGTTATGAATGTTTAAAGTTTACCCAGTTTCCAACGAGTTTTCAAGTTTTCACTCGGACCAGTCAACTTTGAGGTTATTTTCTGGCCATCTCCGGCAACCATTGGACTTCCAAATAGGTATAATCTTATTCTACACTTTCCTATCTTCATTTTGATATATTATGGATCGAATTTGGTTAAAAACCGATTGAGTTACGAAGCTTTGAAAATTGCCTAAACTTCCAGCCAAGAGCTCCGGGACACTTAACGGAGTTTTTAATGGAAGGACCAAAATGATAGATGGTGAACAATCTCAGGGACCATTTCTATTGATTTTCAATGTCAGAGACCAAAATGATGTGTTTGATCAATGTCAGAGACCATTTGTGATAAAAACCCTTTATTTTATTGGGCAGGATGCCACTGTGGCAATGTCCCATACCATTTAAGTCATATTATTGTGTATCATATTGTATACTCAAACGAACCACCAATTTCAGAATTGCACAAGCAGAGACATTGCTTCAAGGGGCATGCATAAGTGTGTGCCCTTTCTTTTCCCTTTGAAACTACATCCATAAACCAATCACCAGACCTTTGAATGAACCACCATGCGCAGTAACATGGACTCAAAAATGCAAACATTATTAGTAGTTTAGCTACTTGTTACTCCCGCAAAATCATGATACAACATTCAGCGTTAAACACAACTTGCAATGTGCTGAAGTACACATGTAAAGTAAAAACAGATTTAAACTAGGCAAAACTACAGCACACCTTAAATATGGAGCCAAACGGAAGTTCGTAGGCCAGCTCAGGCAGAAGGTTCTTCGAGTTTTAGTTGCTCTGACGCAACTCTGGTCGCACAAAGTCTGCATCAGCAGGCACTGAAATGTCAACTGTAGGTCTCAGTTCAGCACATACCTTGATGGCTCCATGCACTGGATCTGACATGAAGTTGCTGATGAGGTCTCGGTTGATGGGTGCACCATTGTCCACAGAAACTAAGGCCTGCTGAGTAAGGATGTAATCAAATCGTGGAGCCCATTTCCTTGATCCCAACCGAGCTGTTGTTGAACAGTTATCCACCATGAAAGAAACTCCCCGAGCATGCATAAAAGGATTCAAAGAATCCACCGACTCAATAACACTTTCATTAATGATCTCCGAATATGAATGTCCTTTCTTCCTCAAGACTTCGATCTGGAAATTCATAAAGCGGTTAAAATCACATGCAGAAGAAATTATCCCCAGTTAACTAACAAAATCATTCATTTCTTTTTAGGAAAAAATAAAATAAATTCCCAGCATTTATGTTCCAAGGAACTGAAGTTTCAATTGATAGAAAGAAACCTACAATTTGCATTATGAAACATTAAGTATGTATGTTCATCGTTTCTACCACAGATCCTCTCATAGATGATAACTTAAAATACATATTTGGAGTAGATGTTTCATGATTTTGACTAGATATATTCACAGAATAATAACCCTTGATGAAATCCACATTCTTAACTATATGGTCTAGAGCTGATATGCATCTTAGTCTGACAAAAAGTAAAAACATCAAAATATTTTCATATACCAATCTTTTGTTGCCAATTTTCTAATATTTTATAGGCACACACTTGCTATTCAGACCGTTTAATTAACTTAGTCTGGTGTCAATATAAAGTAATCGATGAAACCTTATTAATTTTGGCAAGTTAGTATGAGAACATGTATCATTAAAGTCTACTAAACTTTGAGATCAGAACAAAAGGACAATATCATTCATTTGTAAGCAACTCAGAAGGATTGCTTGTTGGAAGGTAATCTCTTCTTTTGCAATGTTACATTCTCACCCATTCTAAAGAGTTAGGCTTATACCTGCGCCATCATTAAGGCAACAAAAACACCGGCAGTGAAAGGGTGTAATGGGCCTAGATCACCAGCTGGCCTTGTTGATCGGACACGCTCACCGACTTTCCACATGCGGGTCTGATCAATTTTACCCATTGGGAATGCAGGCAGACCCTCCTTCTCCTGTAAACAAAGGCATGTTCATTATCAATTTGCATAACATGAATATTTATTTACTTAAAGTATTCAAAGTACTATGACACTGAGAATCATGTATTTCTAAACAACAATAATTAAAATAGGGATTTCACCAATTGAAAACAGATGGAGAACATACGTAAAAGCGACGACCGGCCAAGACAACACTGCGAATCTCACTGCCACTGGCAACATCTTCATAGCATTCATACAAGATGTCCATGCATGGATAAAATGAAGCACTATATGCAGCCTCAAATTCCTTTTTGCCATCTTCAGACAAAGAGTTGTAAATCTCTAACATGCCCTGTTGGGAAAAATAATTAAATTGATATACAAGCACGGATGTGCACAGGAACACACAGATGTAAACTACAAATAATGAAATCCGTACGTGGGCAGTACCTTAGTCGAGATGGTCCTTGACACAACTCCAGTTATGCATTCAACAGTGTTTTTATAAGCCAAATCCTCACTCATTCCATTTTCAGTGTACCTTCTAAATAGTGACTCCACAATTCCATGAACAGCGCCAAGTAATATGCCTACAAAGCAAAGAAGAAGAGATGAGATATCAAGTTTACTGGATTCAAAGCATAAGCAAAGAAACGAGAGAAAGTTACAATGTAGCAAATAAAACATACCTCGTTCGCCAAAGATGTCACTTTTGTATTCCTGCTCTAGTGTAGTGGCAAATGTGAAAGGAGAACCAAGGGCAACTGACCAGCCCAGGGCCACATCTGTGGCTCTACCATCAACATCCTGTATAAACACAGAACATTTAGTATCCAGGATATCAGTTATATTAAGGCCTGAAAATATGTAGTGAGAGAGAGAGAGAGAGAGAGAGAGAGAGAGAGAGAGAGAAAGAGCTGACCTGGTGGACTGCAAAACTGGAATTAATTCCCGCACCATTTATCTCTTTGCCTTGGACATAAAGTCTCCTTACAGATGGACCCATTCCCTTGGGACATACAGCAATTACACTGATGTTCTTGGGAAAGTCAAGTCCCACTGACTGCAAATGCCCTAGAAGGAAACCATGGGAAAGACCAAGTATACTATTTGGTTTCATGTGTGAAAATACCTTCTCATAATTATCAGCCTGCAACATGAGACAGTTCAACCCTTTCAGAAAGATACTTTTAAGGGTACCCAGAAAACAGGCTCGTTCACCCACACACCCACGACTTCATTCCATTAGAGATTACTTCTGTAATATGACCTGATTCTCAACAAAGTAAAACTTCACCAAGCAAACTCTACTTACATTAGCACGGCATCAAATAATTTCTGACCAGCAAACAAAATCATGAAGATATCCATGAGATAACAACTACATACTGAGCCTAATACCACTCAGGTTTAATGCTAACAAATGACATGTTAAGTACTCACATGGTAGAGAACTTAAAAACACTTGATTATCAACACCATCATTCAACACCTTTCAGCAGATAGAGTCCGCAATATTACATCAAAGAAGAAAAAAAAAAAAAAAACAATGTAACTGTGTAATCGCATTATCAGTACTTCAGTCTTTCTTAACCTATTTTCCTAAGTGACTTACTAGTAAGTACGACAAGTCAGTGCCCAGGGACAAGAAGATAAAGATGGTTTAAAATGATAAATGGATTAGCAGACCAAAAATTATTTTATTAGAACAGAACAGAAGCACCTGTGCAACTACAAGTTACAGCCAATATTAGAAGGAATAAAATTTTCAAAAGTGCAATCAACAGACCTGCGCAGAATCAGAAATTAGCAGCAACACAAGATCAGTTCCTGAAACTGTTTCATATATATCACCCAAAGTCCCATTCTCCTCAGTGAAACCAGCTGCACGAGCTTCAGCACAAGAACGGGAACCCTTCCTGAGCCCAATCTGTAAAGTCACGGCAGGTTATATAATATGTATGTATAAGAAAAAGATAACCGCAACACACTGAAAACATAAGTCAGAACTAAAAAAAAAAATTTCGTATGAAATGCATTTTTGAGTGTAAACAAGAAAAGCATTTACCTTGACAACAATGTCAGACTTTGCTTCAACAAGAGAATCTCTTAGATTCTGAGCTTGAGCAGGTCCCTGAGGTGAAGATAGGTTAAAGACCCAAATAACATATAGTGATTGAGACAGAAAACTACATTCACATTTTACAACAGTGAAAAATGCATGGAAAAGAATTATGACATGTAGACATCCCCTCTCTTGTTCCCAAAGAGAAGGTTATTTGAAAGAAGCAATGTTAGAGCATAGTCCGCAAGCTAGACTTCTACATTCTCACACGCTCTGCGGTAGAATATTACAACAAAACCTACCTTACTGTCAGTCTGTCAAAAAACCCATGTGCAACTCACAAACTATTCCAACTGTCCGGCCTAATTATGGTGCTCCATGAGAAATTGAGAAGAGACAACACTCAGCTTATACACATATTCAGATTCATTTTGTTAGTAATATAGGATCCTGAAGCAAATAAATTTACTCATACTGGATTACCATAAGTAACCTATTGACATAGAGAAAAAAGAAAACAGAAAAGAAATCAACACCCATAAGTCATGCATTTGTTTCTGCAACTCATTAAAAAGGAAAGATAATCTCCAATTATTTAAAGCAGGGGCTTCTGGTTTTGTTTTCACAAGGAACCGTACGGATACATAAATGATGCGAAAATCTAAGAACCAATGCAGACACAAATACTAATCATTATGTTCAATAAATACAACCATTTAACAAATAGATAAAAGATATGAGAGAAGTTCATTCACCTGAGAACCCCAACCAATAACACCAATCTGCTTAATACCCTTGAAAGCATCGGGCAACAAATGGAACAGATCCCTTCCTCCTCTCACAATATACTGCAGTTGGCATCAAGCCCAACACACACAATCAATAAGAAAATCCAAATCGACATCATTTCTCAATCATTATCAGTAATATGCATATAATAACAACAAATAGATACAATGTACATGTATTTGCGTACATACGCGGAGAACAGCTCAACACTTTTCCATCATTTTCCATTCCTTTAACCTAACTACCTTGTTTAGCTTTCCATTTCCTACATTTCTATTGTTTGTTAGTTAATGATAAGTATAAAGAGCTTCCCTTTCTCTTTCCCCAAACCCATTTATCGAAACCCATAAACTCAATTAGTACATTAACTGAGCAATATCGGAATGTGTTTGTACAAATAGACAGATAGTAGAGAGAGACCTCGTCGTGACCCGCGAGGTTGATCTTCTCCTTGGTGAAAACAGAGGTCTCGAAATCGAGAGAAGGAGGGGGCTTAATGGACGGCGTTGACACCATGCAAGCTCCGAGAGCTGAGCCAATGCCGGAGACATTATTACCGCCGCGGGTAACTTTGGCTCTCAGAGGGTTGAGAGACTTGGAGACGGCGGATGAAAACCCTAGATTGGAGGGAGCCACATGGGTTTTGGATGTTGACGATGATTGGGGAGCAGGGCAGAGGGCAGGAGAGAAAGAGGAAGTAGCCGCCGCCATTGATAACACACAGCAAAAGCGGGCAGAGAGAATCAAAGGGTGTAACCGTGTGAGTTTGGTGTTTAAGCCCCCATTTACGGTCGAGGTTGCTCTGGTGGGACGTGGCTAACGTGCGCCGAATGCTTAAAGCGTATTGGTTTTGTCTTTTTTGGGATAGAGGATATGCCAGCTGGTTTCCCATTTGCCTTGCTCATAGCATTCCCAATGAGAGGCTTTAAATAGGATTAGAAAAGTGATGGATATAGTTTAATTTAGAGCTCCCAAGAATTTTTAGGGTTTTAAAAAAGAATCTCTCTTAATGGGGGACTATATTAAACCCGGCAGTTTTTGATACGACACGAAAATAACGAGTTTCGGATCAACACAATAACTAATCGGGTCATTATCGGGTGACTCATTAAGAACTCGTTAATAACGGGTATACACGCGGGTAACTCGTTTCGACCCGTTAAGAAAAAAATTAGTTTGATAATTTTAAAGTTTAAGTACCAAAAGATTTATTATAAAATACAATAGACATATTAATATGTACAATATATTCTATATTAAATATATTGTTTTGTATTATTATTCTATATAAGTTATAAAAAAAAGTTTTAGTCATTATGTATTTTTATTATGAGAGTTCTTTATTATCATTACTAGGATAAATTTTACTTAACATGTTGTCCAAAATTAAAATAAACTAGTATAATATTTGTATAGGCAAGAACTAAGAAGACATACATACAAGTATGAAAAATGTGAAAGAATATATAAACAGTCGTGATTCATCATTATTCCTCCATGAGTAGATAATGGTTACACTTACATTATCGTTTAGATTTTTAAAATCCTCCAAACCCTCATGAATAATGTTTTTTATTTGAGGGAAAATTTTATAATAATTATTGTAGAAGTGTAAAAAATGTAAAAAAAATATACAATCGCTCATAGTGACAAGCTTTACAACTTTCATGAAGGAGTCAGCGTCGAAATCCAACACTATAATCCATAAACCTTAAATTTATATTTAACCGTCGATTGTCATTTACGCTTTATTCTTCTTATTGAATTTCATTTTTTAAATTTTCTTTTTTGAAAACATGATCATCTAGTGGGTGTAAGAAGATGAACGGTTCAGATCTTTGATATCTCATTTCGATACGTACGGTTAACTGAAATATGAGTCAATGTCATATAGTTTGTAGAAACTTTATAAACATCAAGCAATATTTTTACTAACCGTAAAACTCTTAATATAATATCAACGATCCAAACCGTTCATGACACACCCCGACCCAAAAGTGGGACGTCCTAGCCGTCACGTGAGCGTGACGTAACCATGTGCACAGTGCGGAAGCAATAGAGAATAGAATTTACGAATTAATTAAAACCAAAACACTAGCAATACTGGTGTAAAAGAAATGTGAATTCCACTAATACAGAGCATAAAAGTCTACGTGCAGTCAAGCAGAAGTACTAAATAGAAATAACACCTGAAGGTGGTCCTACATAAGTGAATTCTGTCAGAAAGTCCGATGAGCTCCTTGTATGCCACCAATGAACACTACTTAATACCTGGAGGGGCGAAAAACAAAGTTGAGTGGGTCAGAAACAAATCTTTTCAAAACCTTTCTTTTCTCAAAAGTTGTAACCTCTTGCCGTAAAAACTGTATAATTTCCCAGAAATAAAGTATATACTCATATATATAATTCTCAAAATCCTGCTGGAAAATATGTATGTATGAAAGTATGTATACCATGCCAAAGTATCATAACTGAATGCCAAAGCATAACTCTGTGAATGTGATTGAATACTAAATAATCAACTCAGCCCTCGGCTGTATACAGCTCATAACAATCTCATCATATCATATAGCTCATAATCATCTCAATCATGTCATATATACCCTGCACACATCAATACCACCTCTAGTGGTCTGCACAACATCACTGAATATAAACTAATATGCTCTAGTGCTACGATCACGTGAAGACTAAGCGATAAATCGCGGGTCACCTACGAGTCGAACCCACCTATAGTGGCTTATTCGACAGGATTGAGCACCTAACTTGGATCCAAGGCGAGCATACGGTGCAGGAGGTGAACATCACGTGAAGGACTGAGCCCCTCTCTGGGCGGGAGCACTAATATCAGTGTGTAGGTTTATGACCTCTAATCATATCACATCACATCATTCGTTCACATCAACTAGTATATAAACTTACATGCCACTTACCTGTGCGTCCTCAGCACCAACATCAATATAAGCAATCAATAACGCATAATAAATAGATAGATACTTTGCATGGCATTTCATATTGCATTTCATATCACATTTCATTTAAACTGATTTATGGGAAAAACTCATTTATATAGGTATATACGGAAAACAAATGCCCACTCACTGATAAGTAGATGGGTCGTAACCCCCATGCCTAGCCTGGCTACACTCGTCCTCCGGACAGGTCTCGCCTATATGAGAAGTAACTGAAATAACGTTAATTAACGCACATAACGAAACCTTAGAAATAACTTCTCATACATTGCTCAATTTGGGTATATGAATATACCACTGTGATCTACACAATCTCAGGATCATCCCCAAATTTTTAGAAAAATTTTCCGACCACCCACGCGCCGCCACATGCCTGGCACGTGTAACGGTACAGTAACGCCGTTAGGAATATTCCGTTAATTAACTAAAGGCATCAGTTAACGCCGTTAGCATATTCCGTCAAAACTGACGGAATATTCCCCTGTCTTCTTCGGCGAGTCGCCGGTCGCCGATGACTGTTCGTCGGTTTCTGGAAAAACTTCCAACTATGGTTTCTCCTTCATTTTTGCACCATTTTCTACGTACTGTATACCAAAATGAAGATCTCACAAAGATGAACATAACCATACCTAACTCGACCCCCAACTCGCCGGGGATTCACCGGAAAAAGCCTCGATAATTCTGGCCAAAACGAAAACTTCCCGATCTTGCTATTCCGACGTCTAAAAACTTCAAACGAACTACTCCGAGCTTCCTTAGGACCTCATAAAGCTTCCTATAAGCTTCAAATTCCTTGAAAAACAATATTTCACGTGTGCATGAACAGTGCACAAATCGGAGGGTAAGGTTTCTACGTGAAAACGAACGTATTTGAACCTGAAAATGGTACCTTTGAACTTACCACACCACGAGGAACACGATGGTGTCCTTGGTTCCTTCAATCTGCTAGGTTTGGGGAGGTCTTGGGTTTGTCCGTACAAGAGAGAGAAGAGAGAAAGTGAGTTCGAGAGGTTTAGAGAGAGAGTGAGTACGGGAGTGAGAGATAGGAAAAGAAGTGAGGTGAATGTGTGTTTGTGTATGGTCCAAGTACAACCAACCAAAATAATTGGACCCACTTCCAAACTTAAACACACACGTACCTTAGTTAACGTCCAAGGGCATTTTAGTCTTTTCACGTCCGTCGTACGAAATTTTCGAGACGGGCTGTTATAGTTCATCTTCTTGCATCCTCTAATAGATCATGTTTTCAAAAAAGAAAATCTTAAAAAACAAAATTTGATGAGAACAATGAAGCGTAAATGTAAACAACAATCAACGGTTAAATTTTGATCTATGATTTATATGATTATAGTGGCGAATTTCGAAGTTAAGCTCTTCATGAAAATTGTAAAGCTTGTCATTACGAGCGTTTATATATATATATTTTTCTATATTTTTTACACTTCTACATTAATTAAAAAAACTATTAAAGACTTTACTTAATTAATTAAGCTATTAATTAATTTATACCCATTTTGTTTCAGAAGCAATGGATGCTAGAGATTTAGATTCAGTAAACCTTAGTGATGAGGAGTCTGTGGAGATTATAGTGGGAACAGAACGAGATCTTGGAAGCGAAAGTATAGACAATACAAATACGAGTCTTGACAAGAAAAAGGCTAGAGCAATTAATTTAGGTAAGCGAAAATATACTTAAAAAAGAAAAATGCGTTTTTGTGTTTTGTATGTGACAATATGGTATGTATACACTTATTTAGTATTATGTTTTTCATTTGATTATTTATTGGTTTAAAATATATTTTCCTTAACGGGTAACGGGTCGGGTCATATTACCTGTTAATATTATCGGGTCGATTCCGGGTTGGATCATTTTACTCATTTATTTTAATGGGTGTTACACGACACGACCCGTTAAGATATCAAGTATGACACGAAAAACACGACACTAATGCCAGGTCTAGGCTATACACCTTTCGGGCTCTATATGGGGCCATATATTTTATTTATGTAGTAATTTGATTATCCGTAAATTTATTTTTGTTTTAACTTTTCTTAACTTGATTTTTGGACGTGTTACCGTAAATTTTAAGTTATGAACTTTTAAACCTAAAAAATTCAAATTCTGACAAAGTTAGATTTCGTCACTTATGCACTGTTATAGGCTCTCTTATCTCAATTTCATCCGTTGGTCTATTTCTATGAAATCAAACAAAATAAGATTTCATTTTATAACAACCATTGGATTTGATTATCTTATCTCAATCTCATCTGTTGGTTTATTTATCTGATTGACACATTCTCTGAAATCAAACAAGATTTTCATTTCATAACAACCATTAGATTAGATTATCTTATCACAATTTAGTTATGTTAGTTGTTTATATATTCGGTTTAAGTCTCTAAACTACCAATGTTAAATTTCATCACTTTTTTTATGAATTTTTCAATCTAGAAAACTAAACACAAAGCACTACGTTTTTTTTTTTCCTAATCAATCACACAAAAAATAGTCTTTGTTTGTATATGTTTTCTTAATTAAACAAATTGTTGAAATTAAGCCCTTAAAATCCTAAACGGTTGAAAAACAAACATTTAAAATCACGTTTTGGAATTAAAAATGGGGTCACCCGTTTCTAAACCAAAAAACCAAGATTGGGCCTTCAATTTGGTGTGGGTCCCCCTACTTTTTGGGGCTAGATGTAGCCTAACTTTTTGCTATCCAAGGATCAAAGTTGCTAGCCCATGTGGTGGATGTAGCTCCATTTTCCGGCCCATTGGGAATTTTTCATTAGAGCTACAAATGTGGTAGCCTCAAGGAGAATAAAGCCCCCATTGGGGATGCTCTCACTTGCCTCTGCTCTGTGAGAAAAACTTGTGTGGATCTTGACTTGTCATTGGAGTTTGCTGAGTGGCACTACAATCCATTCAAAAATCGCAACGTGGCAAGTCTTAAGTATAATTTTCCTATTCTTTTATATTTAAGATTCCCACTAATTAATATACATCAATCTAATTGGCGATGTCAACGGTTCGGTTCAGGGACGGAAATGTTATCTTCATCCCCATAACCATGTAAATTAACTATATTCATAAACGCAAATTAACCATTGGATATTATCCATAACCATACTCACCAGGTAACAGATTCCCCATCGGTTAACGGATATATTCATCTTCATCAATACAAAAAATACATTCCTTCAATTGACGCTTTATAATTTAGTAAATATTAATTTATAATTTAGTAAATATTAATTTTGTCGTTAAATATTTGATATATAAAATGATTCAAGAACAGTTCTTGTGGAGTAGAAAAATTAAAGCTAAACATTGATGATGTTGGCTAATATTTGATATCTCCTATAAGTACCATTGAATTCTCATTAATTTTGATTCAAAACTTTTGAACTTTCCCACAAAATGCAACTCACACAATGCAACTTTTGTATCCTCAAGGTAATAGGTTCGATGAATAATGAGTCTACATATATAGATATAATACTATTTTATTATAGATAAATTATATTATATATTATTATGGTTGAATTCGGGGACGAATACGGATTAGGGACCCCTATAACCATATCAAACACCAGAACCGAATAATATTCACGGTTCTTTCTCATATCCAAAATATACCCAAATTTTCACACCCAAACCTAATTTATTATGGCAGTTATCCATGGTTATTGGATTTAACGGTTAGAATTGTTATCCCTAAATCTAATGGCTTTTTTATTGTGCGTTTCCCCCTTTTTTTCTCTTCCCAAATATTCCCTCCAATTTATGTTGCATGGCATGCCTGTCTTCTTTAACTTACAGAGTTCTTGTTCCAACTAAGAGAAATAGGAGTTTGGGACCAATAGATAATATTATTTGAAATTAAACTTGTGAGAAACAAAATTTATTAAACGAACTTGATATCCAAAGTGAATTTAAAAGTTATTTTGACTAATTGTCAACAAACCATATCATATAAATAAGAAGAAGCAAAAATCCCGGACCATTCATTCAATTCATACATCTTCAACCCATGAACTTTATGTTTCCAGCATTTGCTCTTTTTTTTTTTGAAGCATGCTTGAAGTAGAAGAGCTAAAGTTGTGTTATCCAAGATGTCCACTGCCATTAACGTAAATCAAATAAACAAAATGTTAGAATGATAATACAAACTATGACTTAGAACCCCAAATATAAGTTTCAATACAAAATTGATTACAGAAGTCATGAAACGATGGATATGAGGTTGTCATATTTGATGGAGCATTGATAGAACATTCACAATGGATCAGTGCGCTTGACAAGATCTCATTCTTTAATAGTGGTAGTTTCTTGATTACGTTGTTGTGCAAGTGTACATATATTATTACATAATCATGATAAAAGATATAAAGTGTACTATATAGAAGGAGTATTACCAGAAACTATAGTATTAGGTGGCGACACTTGAGACGTATGCCTAACTTTTGCCACTTTCTTCGATATTTCCAAAGCACTCTTCAATCTCTTATTGGTTAGCACTTTAGCTCTCACGGTTGGAGGATCCAATATAGGTCATCTTGACCTCCAGAAGTAGAGAGGCTATTTTTCTTATTAAGCTTATTTGATACTTTCTTTGCTTTCATGTCTTTTTCAACCAACTTCATTGCTTCTGATAATTTTTCATCAACAACGTGAGTAGCCCAATCACTCATTAACACTAAGCTGAAAAAAAAAATTTCCTATATGCATCAATTGACTGAGACGTAATGAATGAGCAAATTTCAAATTTCTCTGTGGTGACAAATCATCTGTCACTACTCAACACCACATTTTCCTTAACGGTTTTGATCCATCTCTTTAATATATATAATCAAACACCCTCAAAGCATAACGACACAATATACCCTTAACTTCAAAAAAATTTCATGAGCATAAAACCATGGAAGTATGAGAGATACACTTAATTGTGTTCACTCTTTTATGACCTTCTTCGGTTGCTTCATAGATAGTAACCCCCGGGCTAGCCCTAAGGGAATGCAGAAGGTGCACCCGCACAGGGCCTCGGATTTTGAAGTGCTTGGATTTTTTAACGTGATACAAGACATATAGGTTATATATGTTGTTGTACACTAATATAACAAAGTTTTCTCTTAGAACGAGTGGTGTTTCTTTGTTCAATTTCACGTGAGGTTGTGGGTTCAAATCCCATCACTGCCTCGAGTCTTCTTTTTCTTAATAAGGGTCGTAGTCTTAGTTAAAATTTCACACAAGGACTCTGAAATCTCAAGGCCGGTCCTGGCAACCCCTTCTTCATTAGTAACTTCTCTCAACATTACTATCAAACAACTCATGTACTCAATTTCAAAGAACTTGAATATTTTATTAGTGTACACCTCAGCTGCATGACACAAAATTCCACTCATTACTTTGAGACGATGCATACTTTGTTTGCAGCGAAAATCTTCTTGCAACTTTGTCAAATGCATGTCTTTTAGCTTTTTTTCATACTGATGCACAAACTCAGTAATACTTGTTGTCTTTTGTACACATTTGATGGAAAACATTATTTGTACTCTCAACTCTTTGAGTGGATTTCATTTTTGCAAAGAAAGTATCTCATGCAGCTTGAAATTCTGGCACACTCTAGCAACCACCAAACACCTTGTTGAAATGTGTTCTGAACTTTGGATTGGCATAAAGGCTAGAAATATTCTTTATAGCATTATGTACGATGTGCCAAGTACACAACCGATGACGCGTCTCTGTAAACACTTGCTTAACAGCATTTGCCATTGCTTGTTCTTCATCAATGAAAATGGTCTTCAGTTGTTTATTACACATCGCCTCTAAGAATGTCTTGAATAACCAAACAAATGATTCGGTGCTTTCGTCTAACAAAAAAGCACAACCAAATATCACATTCTTCCAATGATGATTAACTCCAACAAATACAGCACAAATCAAATTGTAATTGTTAGTTTGAAATGTAGTATCGAAGCATAAAGCATCTCCAAATGATTAAACAAACTTTGTGCAACTTCTTCCATAGTTTCAGACTTCTTCCTATACAAAATTTTTTGACATTCTTTCTTTGTGAATCCAACATTTTCAACCCCTCCAACTTCTTGTGCTAAGTAACAGTATGACTTTGATGGCTTTATATCTACATCCACTATTGAACTAATGACCCAACATAAGCATCGTGTATTTTTCTACCTCATCTTAGAAATTGTCTGTCTTCAGGCATGTGGCCTCGAAAACTACAGCACGAAGATAGCAATGATAAGGGATGTCATGTTGTGCACAATAAAGAAGAGGCATCTCTTTGCACTATCGAGTGCAGACATAAATCTCAAGGTAAGGCGTTCCAAATTCAACGATGATATCACTTAGCAGCTCCTCTTTAAATACTTCAGACTTGGCCCTATTTTTTCAAATCCTTTCCTCTGAGTTGCAACATGGATCATTCTTATTTCTTTCATGCTTAAGCTTTCATACCTAATCTCCACTTTGAGCCTTCGATGATTAGGAGGTGTAGCCAAGGAACTTGCCACATCTCTATTTACCTATGTCAAGAAATAGGGATAAGTCATAACCTTTCAATAGTAAACCTTGCTTCCTTTAATAGGTTTCTTAGCCTCCACATTTTGCTTCGTAATGAAAAACGACTTCATCCTCGCAATCTTTACATATGAGTTTAACTTGAGAGTGCTGAGGTCCTTGGGCGGGTTCTTCTTCATTGGAACCATCTTGGTGTTCTCTCAAAGTGAGTCGAACAAGCTGAAACAAGTACCACTGCTAGTAGAAAGTAGCATCGTTAGAAGAAAAAAAAATTATGCTAGAGATGAAGGCATGTCTACCCCAAAAACTTTACTCATTTTGACCTAATCATTGGACTTTGATAACAAAAAGCACTTGAAACTTTTCATCACTTGCTTCCTAATCACAAAATAAGACTTTAATCCGACAAATCTTTCTAAAGTAATATAACTTCAGAGTAACGAGTGACAGAGTGAAACACGATTTGTAGGCTCATAACAAAGCTCGAAGCCCCTTAGGTAACGTTGATTTTCGAAGAAATATTAGCTCCCAAACTTGGTGCTTGTAAAGATTATCATTGTGATAATTGGAATACCACCTTACTTCGACACTGGGTACCAAGCCCATGAGAATCTTTTACTTCGGACTATGCATGGATCAGGCTAAGGATGAGAAAGTCAAGGAATTTGTCTAGAAAGGCTTCCGGCTCTTTGACTTTGATAAGTTCCTTTCTCTTCAAATAAACGTTCTTTATTTGTTTGTTCACCAAAAGTTTGCAACGTATCACTAGGAAAGGGTTTTCCTTCCAGCCCAAATTGTGTGTTCATCCCTAGTGACTCTTAGACAAACTTTAGGGACTTGGTCGCTCGCATGTGGATCAGAAATATGTTTGGAATACTTTTATCAAACCCTATGCGTCGAACCTGAGCATTTTCGATCAAACTATATTTAGTTGACTTGGCTAAAGCATTTCTGTGTATCGGAGCTCATTCGGAACAAAATTCCTCTTAAGGATTCCTAGTCTAGATGCCTTCTTCGAACTTGCATAAACACATGGTATCGCAAAACGTACTTGACTGAGTACGTTGGTCGATGATCGAAGTAATCGTACTCAAGGTTGGAGTTCACAGCCACCCTTCGGCTTATTTTTGGATCGCCCTTTTGATTATTCCCTTGAATGACATAAAACTCAGGTTTGAATTTCATAACCCACAACCCTTAAATTGCATAAACTTTCCGGAAGTCGATTAGTCCGTTAGATTTTCGGATCAGGGGGCCATGTCCTTGTGTCTGTAGCCCACCTATCGTAACCGTACTTAATAAGGCTCGAGCCTTCCAAGCTGTTAATGTGACATCCCGTTATGAAATTTATCGTATTTTATTCTCAGTAGTAGTGAAATTATCAAAATACCCCTAAGATGCCACGTAGGCCTTCCATGTGGACCTCAATTTTCCTTTCATTTTTCTAGTCTTATTTTACTATTTTTTAATAGTACTCATTCTTGTGAACTCATGGACGCAAGTGAAATCGAAATCGGAGTTACGATGAAAAATTTACGAAACTACGAATCCGAAACATACTTTAGTAAAAATTACTATTTTATATTTTATATATCTATTTAAAATTTCATATTATTATATCTTTATTTTAATATTTTATAGAGGATATTTTATTATTTTATTTTATTTTGGACGTGGGACTCACACATCTCAAACTCTCCACCTTCTCCCTGTCGTGTCTCTCTCTTCCTTCCCTCAACTATCTATCTTTCTGACACACACATACATCACTTCATTATTTTCTTTCTTTCTCTCTATCTCTTTTCTCTCACATAACTTTTCCGGTTCTCTCTCTCTTTCATTTGAACTCTTCCAAAACCTCTCAGCTACCTCTCTATCTGCAAATGCAGAGATGTTGTACCCTTCACACCTCTTGCCATCTCTCCGGCGAGCTAGATGACAATCTCAAACTCCCTCAGCCACTCTCGAAACCCTCTTATGAGCTCTCCTTCCTCATCTCTCATCCCCTAACCTCTGCAACTATCCCTTCTCTGTTTTGCACAAAAATCCGAAGGCATACCTCGCCATCTCCTCTGGCGAACTGCATCAACCAACCCAGGCTAGCTCTCATCTCTCTCGCTCTCATCTCCCTCGTCCTCCTTCTACCATCACCAGCACGGAGACCTTATCATCATCATCATCATGCCATTGCATATTTGGTAAGCTCTGATTACATACCCACCAAACCATCTCCATCCTCATTACTTCTCTCAAACACCCTCTCGGATTTGATATTGTGCTCGATGCATATATGCCGCAATGGCAGTCGCCATCGCCATGCTTCCCGGTGAGATTTCATGATATTTCCTGACGAACCTATGTCGTTCACGACCTTGGTAAGCCACGGGAATACTCTAAATCTTATAATTTGTCTTCGTGGTTCGATTCTGAGCAGGCTTGTGTGTTTTGGACTGGTTTTATGACTGAAAATAACTCGGGGAAACTATTTCCCAGATTTTGACGAAGTCCGCAAGTTTCAGACCCTTTTTTCGGCCAATTCCAGCCACGACTCAGTCCCTTATTGGTATATTTCGAACCTTTACTTCACGAGCTTCATTTTGACTTTTATTTCATAGAAAATGGTTGAGTTTTGAGCTCAAACGGAGCTCTAGAACCCCTTGCCCAGATTTCAGTGTTCCTTTTTGTGGGATTCGGCGGGTGTGACCCGCGAGCCCAGATGGGCTGACCCAACCCGTTTGAAAAAAAAAGGGCCTAAAAACCTAAGCCCAAACCTTCGACCCAAAAGTTTGGGCCGACTCGCGAGTCCAAGCGGGTCAACCCGACCCAGTACCAAAAAGAAAGAAAAAAAAAGAGGCCCAGATCCGCAACCCGAATTCGGATCCAGCCCGACCCGGTTCTAAAATGCATATGGAATATTCCTTGTGTTGACTTTTTCAAAATTTTCTCAGAAACCTTCATAGGTTAATGTCGACGCCTCGAGTCCATTTTTGATATCCGTTTAGTGAAATTCTGAAGTTTTAACGTAGTTGACCGCTGGGGCGGCTTGGTTAACTTTTAGGGTTGACCATTGACTTTTTACAAAATTTGCCCGGGACCCCTTTTAGCGTATTTCGACGCTCCGATTCTGAATCCGTACTCTTTTTTCCTAAATTTAGTCATTTAAGTTGAGTTTTACTAATAGGTCCCAATATTATGCTTAGGTACGATTACTATCGGAGACTCAGGTTTTCCCAGCTCGAGTGGATGTGACATCGCAAGTATCTGTGAGTGGGTCTTTCGTTTTTATGTATATATATGTATATGTGATTTTCCCAACAACTGCTTATATATATTATGATGTGACATGCCATGTTTAGCTTTACAAATAGACTTTTCGTACACTTTATGTTTTTAATAGTATTTGTGAGCATAAACTGTGGCATGACATCCTTGCGTTTTACCTGCTCATTATTACATGTTTGCATTGTGTCTCTTAGTTATTGGTACTGTCCTAGGCCAAGGACTAGCTTCACGTGTAGTTCACATGTACCGTTTACATTCACTTTGGATCCAGAGTTAGGTGCCAGCTTGTCCTTTTGTATGATGTGTTGGACTTGTATGTGATGTGACTAGCGCAGCTCACGTGATGTAGTACTAGAATGTAAAACTTACATCCAGCCTGTTCCATTGTCTGATTATCTCTGCAATGGACTTGTGTGCCTACATAAATTAATGAGCATTATTTTCTTGTGATATCGATTTGAGATTTAATGTTGTGATACCTTGTTGTTGTACCCTACACCTTTTGACTCACTTCTGCTATAGGGTACCTACTACATACTATTATTATAATATTTTTGGGAAATCATATACTTGTTTTACAATGAGGGGTTACACTTTTCGAAAAGGTTTTACAAAACTTTATTTTCAGGCCCACTCACCCTTGGTTTTCGCCCCTCCAAGATTTTAATGGCAGAGGTTTCGTGACGACGAGGAGTGCTAGTAAAAGCTGACATGTAGGAGACTCCTCCTTTTGGTATAAATGTCATTTTCTTTTACTGCAATTTATGTATACTCTGACATCACTTGTGTGATATGGATTCAATCCCGCTCACATGCACACTCTAAATTAGTCACTTTTAGATTTTAATTTATTCACATTTTCCACGTCACTACACTTTATGGCTTCGTCACCTTCCAGGTGTCAGCCAACACATCGCGATTCGGGCGTCCAGGTGGACATTCCGGGTCAGGGTGTGTCAGCTAACCGAACACTACAGAATGGGTAAAGGAGACTCCTTTAACACTATCACTTTGAATTTTTAGACTTGCAATTATGCGAAGTTTTAAAACTGTATGTTATTAGGGATTTTAGGGTATCCTCTACACTGCCAAAAAATAAAAATAAAAAAAAATAAAAACAACAAACATGTAATAAATTAAGATAATTAAACTTTGATAATTCTTTATTAATAGAGAGGAGAAGGGTTTTGACAAGGGGTGTGATTGAATCCAAAAAAGACTACTACATATTTGCATGAATGAGAGTCTAATCACTAGTGTAGCTTTTTGAAAATATGATACAGCGTAAGTTTTACATCGAGGATCATCTTTGCTTGAATAGCCTATTGTGAGGCACTAAGGAGATGAGTTCTACACCCTGTTGTGATTGTGATGTTCACCACTCGATTTATTACCGTTGGGTGTGATTGAAACCAAAAAGGACTGCTACATATCTGCATGAATGAGAGTCTAATCACTGGTGTAGCTCTTTGAAAATATAATATAACGTAAGTTTTACATCGAGGATCATCTTTGATGAATAGCCTATTGTGAGGCACTAAGAAGATGAGTTCTCCACCCTATTGTGATCGTGATGTTCACCACTCTATTTATTATCGTTGAGTGTGATTGAATCCAAAAAGAATTGCAACATATGCATGAATGAGAGTCTAATCACTGGTGTAGCTCTTTGAAAATATGATACAACGTAAGTTTTATATCGAGGATCATCTTTGATGAATAGCCTATTGTGAGGCACTAAGGAGATGAGTTCTCCCCCTATTATGATCGTGATGTTCACTACTCTATTTATTATTGTTGGACGAGTTTAAATTTCGAGATCTGTGTCTAGTGGGTAAATACAAATTTAAAATTTAAAATCATCCAATAATAATAAGTAGGGTGGTGAGCAAAAATATCCCCAATTTACATTGATGTTTAGAGACTTAAGGGAGTTTAGTGGGCTCATCTCAGTGAGTGTGCCGTCCTGTGCAACATGTGCCTTGATTTGTGTGTAGATGGCACCTTACCACATGTTCACATGTCAATTGCAATAGAATTTCGAAGTTTAGTTGTGTGTTTAATCCTAGTGTTGTTCATACTACTTGAGCATCTCGGCGTCTCGATTTACATGCGTTGAGTATTACTAGTGGCCTACAACAATATATTTACACTAACAAATGAAGAATAAATTAGGGTTGAATTCATTATTTACAAGATTCGAACTTAATAATTCTCACTTACAAATGAAGAGTAATATTATTAAGTCATTGTATTAAGTGGCGGTGAGTGAGTTTAATATTATGTGAAAACTTTGCATATGAAATTCCTATGATATTTCTGAATATATCATGCATTTATATACGAATATATGATTTATGGAGTTATTGTTTTTAAGTTTCGTTAGTACCTTGTTTATAAAATGTTGTGTATACTTGTACTATATATGAGTTGCTCAAAACAAAAAACTTAAACTATATATGAGTAGGGTTTCAGTCACAATTTAGTTTAATTTAATCCAAAAAATTTAATGAACTTATTTAACTATAAGCACAAGAGGCGATGACAGTATCATAATTAAGTTAAAGTTTAAGTCAATGGTAAGTATTATTATTAAGTTGAAATTTGGTAAAAATTTATGAAGAAACAATGGCCAGTTTTATGAAGAAATAGTTGCCGGTTGCATCGAACATCAACTTAATTATCAATTGTGTTTCTGCTAAAATATCTTATATAATATTGATGTATGAGTTATAATGGACCAATAACACGTACTGTTAGAGTATGAGCATAAGTTTAAGGCATTTAGGCTATTAGAGTTCAAATTAGGTCGGCTATTAGAGTTCCAATTAGTTTTAAAAAGTCTTATGAAAAGATAAATACATATCCTAATTCAAATGAAATTGTGCTTAATGTATAAAACGGTTTTACCACTTATAGTTTGACAAGGATACTATTTTGCTTTTCAACACGAATTCTAATAGCAGAAACATATGGATTAATCGTCTATATAAATTGATGTGGTTTTTATTGAACGAAAACCTATTGTTAGTTGTGCATTGAATCTTCTGACAGAGAGTAGAAGGACAATTTTGAAGACCACAGCGTTAGGTAAGTGTATGTGTTGATCAGTCGGTTTATTTTCCCTCCAATATTTTGTCGGTTAAAGTAGTTACAAAAACAATCTCAATTCTGTTAGAACACAGAGCAGGCAGTACATTTTAGTTTACAAGTCTTTAAGTTTAAAGAAGAAAACAAGAAACCAAGAAGAAAGGCAAATCAAGAAGATAGTCGTGAAAGTTTCTTCCCATGGAATTGAAAGAAACTGCACCAATTGGCGAAAAGGAGCCTGAGATCGTGCTTCTTGATAACCCATTTGCAAGGTTGCTGCTGGAGGAGCTGAGAGTCGGGGATCAATCGCTACTCGAGGTTCAGAATTTGCCCGAGAAATCCAATGTGCGCGAAGAAAATGTGCCGAAAGAAGAGAAGGCTCTCGAGTTGGAAGAAAACAGAAAGCTGAAAGCGTCTGAGAGTAACTTGCTTAGAGGTACAAAAAGGAAAGCAAATAATACGGCCCTGAGGGTAACTGGTTCTTGGACTAAATCTGGAGAGAGAGAAGCAATGCCGTCTTCTGATCATTTGCCCGCCGATGCTTTTGAGGATTCGTATGAAGAACAAGTTCTCCGCCACAGACAATACCTCCGGTGAAAATTGAATCCGAAATCACGAGTGGAAGAGACAAGGAATGCTGATGTATTCGTTATTCGATCAACAGCCCGGGTTGAGCAATAAGGATTCGTTATTCGATCACAAGTAATTCTAATTCAATGCTGATGTAAATGTTTTTGCACTGGAGTGTAAGTTGTTGCTTTACTTGAGTTGATTGTCATTCTGCAAGAATAGATACCAAGGATTTAATTTGCCTGCAGAGCTTTTTCATGAAACCTGTTAACCAAGCTCTGATTGATAAACATGCAATTTTTAGAAACCCCCGAGCGTATGTTCCGACAACCATGAAAATATGGCGAATGCCAAAACGCGTTGGCGGATAAATTAAAAACTTAATAATATGCAAAATCTACTTATAACTAATACAGATTTAGAGTGTTGCACATGATCAGCTTCATGTTAAGAAGATCACATTAAGACAACAATCCAATTCATTTCAAGAAGCATTGCCAAAAGAAAAAGAAAAATCACTGGGAAGGTAACGCAAGATCATGCCAGCCATCCGCATCAACTTGTTGAGTCTCTTGATCTGATCAATCCAGAAATAATGAAAAAGAGGTATCAGTAAGAATAATATTTTTCCACAAGAAAACGTAAGAAACAAATAAACAAAATAGTCCAAACAAATGTTGCGCCTGAGCTCCAAAAACCCCTCCCCTTCCATAGAATTTACCCCATCTTTCGCTCTTATAGTGGGAGGCGGTACATCAGTAGAATTATATTTACCACAGCAAAGTAATGATACCAAAGTATAGTAGGATATACAGATGCTCTTCCAAAATATTTCAGACAACCAAGCAGAGAAATAGCTGCCTAATAATTCGTAAACATCTTTCAAAATCCTCGCTTGTTAATTTATTGAAAATTCAAAACGGCTTTGATTATCACCTACCGAAATCCTTAGCTAATCACACCCTTTAACCATTAGAATTTCAATAATGGATCCATGTCTGCACAAATCGGCAACCACACCCTCTAATTACCCAACGGTGGTCTGCTAAAAAGGTGAAAATGTAAATACCATCCTGTCATCGTCTAACCAATTCCGAGACCCACAGTGAAACCCCTTTCTTAAGTCTGTGCAAAAGGTTGCTGGCAAGAGTGTACAGAAGAGAGAAAGGGTGAAAAGAGAGTTTAATGGAAAGCCTCACAAAATGCAACAGCGTGAAAGTTAGAGCATCCAACCATAATTTTCGTTTTCATGGAAAAACTGGCATGGTGGGTGAAATTTTTTTCCTAAAGAATAAAAAGACGTACTTGAATCCTCGGTATCATCAGTCCGTACAACAAGCACTGGTGGTAGGGGAAGCTCTGCAAACAACAAAAAGACTATTTTAATAACAATTGACCTACAAAAAATAATGTGATGATTACTTCTTCAATGTATACATTTGTAGGCACATATCAAAGGGGGAAGGCAAAAGCTACCGTCATCAGGAAGAGTGCTTCTCATCCATTCTTCATCCACAATATCTATTAGTATACCCGGGTTCAACTCAGCCATGTTTGCTTTATACCCAATGCAAAATCCAGTCCAGAATTTTTGTTCAGTTTCAAACAGTTATCGGTATATCTACAAAAGAGCAACATGAACTAACACTACACAAGCAATCTCCAAGATCAGGTGATAGTATCTCAAATGAACTCAACCTAATGACATCTAACTATAAGCAGCAACTTCATGGTTCATACCATAACGAACTAAAGAGTAGCGAAACACTACAACATTTGCTTTTTTAAACAAATAAAAAGACCGCATGCAAAAACAGCGATCACATTCAGTAAGTCATGTTAAGTTGAATATAAGTTTCTGAACTTTATGTTTTTGTATCGTTTTCATGGCAATAGAAATGTACTTATCTTGACATTATGGATCAGATCATGGCCTCTCTTCATTATCATGAAGCAAGAAGACGGTACTGGTAGAGCGAAACAGCGATTCGAGAAAACTAATTGAAAGAAGAATAATAAAAATATGCCACTTCCATCAAAGATTCAAATCCAAAGTACATACCAGAATATCAACCAACATAACTAAACATGAGTCCTCTCATTGCCCTCGTCAACGGCAAATATTGTTAACTCAAACTAAAGTTCATCAGGAGTAGCAAGAAATTAACCAACTAACAAGCAATTATCAAAGCATTAGATTTAGAGCAACTAGAAAGCAATTAATTATGAAAATCAAAGCAATCAACTTAATAAAAAATCAGTTAACAATTAACCCATATCACACATAACATACATTAAGGCAACCACTGAGAAAGAAGTAGAGAACCCACCTCAGAACTGAGAAGAACGGACAAGGGGACGAGGGCGACCCGGCGACTCGGTGCAACCAGAAACTGAGAAGAACGGAGCAAAGAAAATCAACGGGCTATGGACCAATACCGAATTTAACCAGCCGAGCCCTGCCAAAATTCAGTAGGTCCGGATGGGTTGGTTATCTTTTGAAAACCGAACTGAACCACAGATTTATCTTTTTAGTTCGGTTCACAATTTTAAGAGTGAGCCGGTATCAAGTCTATTGAAAGAATGACTTATCTTATTAGCACCGGACCCCATGTAACATAATATTCGTGTCATGTAACTTATTCTTTCAAGTCGGTAAAATACCGACTACGAGATGGAGTACATCAGTAGTGTAGTTAGGATCTTCAAGTAATGAGGCCATAATATCAACCAAAAAAGCTTTATTGGGTCATTTCGTCAAGCATTTGGTAGACACCTGCCAATTATTATTAACATATGCCGAAAGTTTATGCCAACATATGTTGACAGTTACTATTATTTGTAGAGGCTTGTCAATAGTGGATGTAGGATAATGTGGAGTAATGTTGAAGGCGGTCAAGACTTTTCAACTAAAGTATCTCATATAACAAGAGAGAAAAGGAAGACCAATATAATATATGAAAATAGAAGAAGTAGGTGGAAGATGTTGTAATTTAGAGAACATATTTAAAAATTTGAGAGTAAAAATAGCCCTTCAAATGGTCCTTAAGCTTGTGCTTGGGGCAATCCAAAGCATATTCCCTTGTACCCATGAAATGAGGTGACCCTCCAACTTCAAGCAACCTCTCTCTCTCTCTACCAAATCACCACCCATCACCCGTAGACTTTTCCGCTCATCAGAACCGTTGAAAAATCCCATTTTTGCTTAATCAGCAAACAGTTAAAGCCTTGGATTGACGATACTAACCGTAGGATTAGAAAAAGTAATCTCATCCAACGGTCCCTGTTGTATGTTGTAAAAATACTGACCAGAACACTGGTGGAAAAGACGGAAAGAGGAAGAAGAAGCTCGAACGCTTTGTGATCGTCTGAGAGAGAGAGAGAGGGAGAGAGGGAGAGAGTACCAAATATCCTACCAAATTCCGATCAAGTCCCAACCCTTAGAAACCAGTAGTTTCAGATTCAAATTTCCATCTCACTGGTTCTGAATCCTGATCCCAAATCTGGAAGATGGAGAAGGAACCGGCGGTACCGACTGAGCAAGAAGAGACGGAAGCTGAAGCTCTGGAGCTTGTTCTTTTTCAAGTGCCTGAATGTTACGTATACTTGGTAATATACATACATGGATACATCGTTTGTCCGAATCCTTGTGTTTTCCTGAATTTTTTGAGTAATTCTGTTAATTGGTATCTTGGGAATGCATAATTCAACTAGATTTCTTGATGAACATTGATGCATGTATTAGTTGAATGAATGAATTTTATAGGCGGGCAAATTGCAAATGTTGGTTAATTCCTGAATAAAATGTAAATTATAATTTTTTTAATTTTTGTTAATTTGAGTGCAAAATTAGGGTAATGGAGGAATAGATTGAATTTTTTGATAGTTCAAGTGTTGACTTCAGTTAGTAACCACTTAGTGCTTGATTTCGATCTGTCTTCGAATACAAAATCATGACTCTTGATTTTGAGTTTACAAGTAATCATAAGGAATCGATAATGTGAGAAATGTTTGGTTACTCTTGTTGGGGGTTCTTGAAGTTACCTGTGGTGTTAAACTATTTTGTAATGTTTTGCAGATACCGCCGAGGAAAAGTGCAGCTTCATACAGGTTTTGCTCAACTCATGGAATAGAAAATAGGATATTCATTTGACAGTTTATTTATGATTGATCTGATACGATGCCATCTGTTATCATGGTTGATATGATGCATTTGTAATTTGATGCTTCCGTCCACACATCGATCAGTAACATTGGAATGATCTTAAAGTTAGGGTAGATTGTATGAGGTTTTGTATGGACTATTTTGAGAATAAGTTTTCCGAGGTTGAGTTAGGTTGACGCATAAGCAAGGAATCAACAAAGAGGCAAACATACGGAGATGAGTTTTATTAGTCCTGAGATTAGGTGCTTCTTAATCTTAGATCGAACAAACAAAAAGAAGAGTGCTCTATCGATTGCCATTGATTACTTCCTGAACTCTTTTTTGCATGTGTTGGAGATGAATTTTAAGTCTCTGAAGTTTATTTCAGGGCGGATGAATGGGATGTAAACAAATGGGTATGGGACGGGATATTGAAAGTAATCAGCAAAGGAGAAGAGTGCATTATCAGACTTGAAGATAAGAAAACGAGTGAGGATAGTTTAGTTTTTATAAGATGAAAGCTGTGTTATATGCCTTCCTTTTGTACCAGGAGATGTTTGTTATTTAAACTGTTGTGTGATATGTCCTTGCAGATGAACTATATGCTCGGGCATTTTTGAGAAATGGAGAGCCTCATCCAGTGGAACCTGTAATTGATAGCAGCAGGTTTATCCTAATTCTCACTGAACTAGAGCACATCTTTATCGGACTCTTAATGTTAAAACATCATGCGACTACATTACTCACAAGAAAGATACCTTTACATTAAGTTTATTGAACCGCAGAATCTTATTAAATTTTTACTGTTATATAGAGGGTGACTAAAAAATGTTTTTTGTTCTGCAGATATTTCGTTCTACGTGTAGAGGAGAACATTGGTGAGTTTTTATTGTTGTAATCTTTAATGTTTTAGTGAATCCTGTAACCTAAAGTTGGAACAATTCAAAGAGTGTTTTAGCTTGTATTTCCATCCATTATTGACTCCTAAGGTAGATGTTCCCCCTGCCCATTTTACTGTTGTGCATTGACCTATAATTCATAAATAGAAGGTATTGAGTGAAAAATTGCCTTAGATCAAGAGAAACCACGGAAATTCATCCTCTGATACATATCCATTCTAGGCATGAGAGCTCATGCATTACTGCGTGCATGACTTTTAAAATTTCAAATAGATGCCCGGTAGTTTGAGAGGGGCTAATATTTACAAGCCTCCCATTTGTCCATAGTGGCTTGGACAAGAGTAGACCAGAACATTGACGTTAATTAGTGCTATCATCATGTGGCGTTTTGCCACAAAATCATAGTCCAGGAAGTTGACCAAGAATTGCGGCTCGTATCTGTCTAAGTATTGTGCCACTTCTTTTGTTTCACTTTATTTTTCTTATCTCTTGTATTCCTGTTTTCCCAAAGTTTTGTACCAGACAGCGATGCAATTTCGGGCTTCTGAGTTATATTTTTATTTCCAGTGATTTGTTCATGTTTGATCCTCATTACTTTGAAATTTATGCAGATGGTCGGCTTCGGCATGCTTTCATTGGCATTGGATTTCGAGAAAGAACAGAAGCTTATGATTTCCAAGCCGCCTTGCATGATCACATGAAGTATGTCCTATATGTACAGTTAAAATTTTGCTTGTTCTTCATTTTCTACTATAACATGTTTAGAAGCTTGGGATTTGATTTTTTAATGCATGCGTATCAGAAGATGAATTTCCGTCTATCAAGCTCATATACCTTTCTAAATTGTTTTGAAGATATCTGGACAAAAAGAAAACTGCAGAAGAGATGGAACAAAAATTTCAGCAAACTTCCTTAGTTGATTACAGCTTAAAAGAGGGGGAGACTATTGTACTACAATTAAAGAACGTTAGTGATCTGCATCGCATTTTCTTTCAAAATGTGTGCTTTTACTTATGCTACTTACTGGAGCATGCTGGTTGAATTTCTTTTCGGTGTCAACAGAAAACTGCCGAAATCATGAAGTCCAAGGTTTCTGAGAACAACAACTCACCAGAGAAAAAGGCTAACCAAAAAGAACCCTTGATTTGTATCAAACCACCACCTCCTCCTCCGGCACCACTTTCGCCTTCTGTTACTGTTGACAAGTCTTCCTCGAACTTGCCTCCAAATCTCAATCTTGAGGGAACTTCTAAGCACGAGGCCTCGGAATCAAAGGAACATGAGTCGAAAGAAACAAGCTCTTCTGGGAATCAAAGCACTCAAGATATACCAGATGACGACTTTGGGGATTTTCAGGCAGCCGGTTAATATGAATTTATAAAATCTGATGTGAGATATTAAACGCCAGAACATGTCTTCTGCTTTTTGATGCATTGGGGTTGTGACGGTTTAGATTTTGTTTGAAAAATATTTGATTGATCTGGTGTATATCTATAAATTAACTAAAGTGAAGTTACTGAGAAAGCAAAATTTGCAAATTATAGAGGGGAAATTGAATTGTTTTTGGTTTTTGGTTTTTAGTATAATTTTTTATTCCCATTTAATGATCACATACATTTCTTGAACAAAAATGAATTCAACCATCAACCGTCACAATATGTTGTCTTAAAACATGGTCTCCTTAGCATTTCCTTCCTTTCTTCCACATGCCTCCGACCGGTGACGTAAAGCGTTGCCATGGTAAATTTTTTTAACAGAATAGCATTATTAGTAACAACTAATGACAGTCTCATCCGAGAGAAGGTTCACTTTGTTTAATTATTTACCCACAAAGAAAGAAAGTTGAGTTAATTAAAGATAAAAATTTAATCCAGCCATGCATTCATTTAGTTTTATCAAATTTTCTGAATACTTAACAGTTACTTATTTAAAAACATTGAAAAGATAAATATCACTTGTATTTTATTTTGAAGTACATAGTGAATAGAGCACACCGAGACTAGAATGTGCCGATGTCATTGCAATTAAAGACACATAAAACTCTACTACTTTTGCTGCATGCACGTTGCAATGCATGCCAATTGCAAATTCAGCGAGTTGGTAGAGCTACAAGCTGAAGCCCGATGAGTATAGAGATCAAAATTACCAAAACGATCAGCAACGCAGAAATATCCGTCGACAAACTTGCTGTCTGATCTTCGTCTTCTTCTTCTTCCCTCCTCCTACATATATGCCGCTCACACTCGTACTAGTTCTCTTACTCGTAGAACTGGACGCTGGATCTGTTATATATATTCACACACACATATATATTTACATATACGTGTGTTGATAAACATGTTTAATTAGAAGCTGATTGATTGATCACGACAAGAAGAAATTAAAACTAGTTTTAATTCATGATTAATTTAAATAATATATATCTGCATCATGAAATAGTGCTTACCATCTCCATGAATTTATCCTCCAAAGTGGCATTTAATTTCTTGAATTCTTCATAATCTTCTCCTTGTTCTTCATCATCTTTGATATAAATAAATAATACATCTCAAAAGATTGAAAAAAAAACAATACACAGTATGCGATCGACGTTGCTTTATAATTTCCTACCGAAGGGGCATGAAAAATTGGATGATTTCATCTGTCAAGTAAATTAAAAACAAACGATGAAGAGGTCGATTATTCGATGTAATACCGAAAGCTGATCTGTTTGATACTTTGGATGTGGCCTGTGGGAGTGTAGCTTGGCTTCTAGCCTGGAGAGGTTGCTCTGTATGTCACAAATTTCTTTCTCAAGTCTTGCATTCTTTCCTGATTCGCTTCCAGTGCAACTGCAACCTCTTCTTCCATAAACTACATATGCACGTACGTACGAAAAATATATATGCTTAATTAATAAAATCATTTGATTAAAGTACCTACTCGATCACACACACACATACATACATACATACCTGGTTTTGGTTATCCAGCAGAGGTTGAACTAAAGAGCTGCAGCTTGTTGATTTTGCAGCTCCCATGCTTTCCTTTCTTGAACAATACTAGTACTTTGATTGACTGGATTGGAAGCAAGAAATTCCTTAACAACAAGATTCAAGTAAGATGGACATGTCAAGGATTTAATACGCGAAACCAACTCCCGCGTTTCTTTCCTTGTTTGGCTCCCCCGCTGGATAATTTGGCAACCAATATATATAACAGGAAACGTTCTAGGAATTACTTATTCCTCATAATTAAGCAGATAATGTGTTGTCAAGTTTAGTTTTGTTGAGTTATCCCAGTGTCAGGAGCTGTCATTCTGTGAGGAATGAGGATGATTTCCATTCCCGCATTTACTAACACCCAAGTAATGAAAGAGTGAGTGGATAATAAATTTTGAGCATTCTGTACATTCTCATACCTGAAGAAAAAAATAAAGATATAAAATTATTATGGGATCTCGTTCATTCTCATGATAAGTAAACATGCTTTAAATTGCAAATCTTCTAAGCTTATATAATGTGGTAAGACTAGCATTATTTTTTCAAATACATCGTTGACAATTTGTTTGGGCTTGTTCCACAAAGTATTCTTGTGATCCGGACAATTTATTTTGTAAGCCATCATTCATATATCATTCTTGTAAAAATTTACTCCAATCGATAATCATTTAGCTCTTTAGTTAATGTTGTGAACATTTCATTGTTTATTAATAACCTTGTGTTCGTCTATATATCAGGCCATAATTAAATAACTAAACAGCTACCAATTTTAGTAATTTTTTGTAAAGTTGATATTTTAGGTTTTGTGATTAATTAAGATTATAAGGTGGGCCTAAATAAGAGTTTTGCTATGTATTAAGTTATTAATTAGTTAGTGATTAGATCCTATACGAATGTAAGAACATGGCAAATATGTGAAAACAAAATTATCAACAAGACTAAGATTTTTAATAAATATTCCACGAAAAAAATAAAAATAAAAAAATAAAAAAATTGGACACGTGGAGGGTAGAAGAAGCCCCCAATGAAATGAATTGTGTCTACGTTTCTTGTACCTCTCTCCTTCCGTATTATATTGTTCCTTCCAACAGGGGTTAAGCATTAATCCAAGACTCTTCTCAGAGATTTTGGGTTTCTGTTCTTCTGCTCTCACAATTCACAGCAACAAGTAAGTTCTCAATCCTCAATTTTCATCGCGATCATCAAACTTTGCTGCTTCTGATCATGATTACAATCCACAAGCAAGCTCTCTTTTCAATTACCTGTTTGGTTACCTGGAAAATTGCTGGAAAATGGAAATTCATATGAAGTAGCTATTTTTTCAAATCAATTTTGTGCTTTCTGCGTTGTGAGAGAGAAATTGTAATTTAATTGGAGGGTTCTGTGTGGGTTTCCGTTGATTGCAGATGGGTTGTTTTCCTTTTCAAGTTAAGGATCTTTTATGCTGTTGCTTCCTGAAATAAATAGGTTTTGTTTTATACTAAAATATATTTGATCATTTGTTTGGGGGTCTCTCAAACTCTGGGGCATTTGTTTTCCTTTTGGAAAAATTGGAAGTAACTATAGGATGCTGAGACTTGCAATCATAGTATGATAGGGGTTCCAATCAATAATATTTCAACTTCTGTTTCACTAAACTAAATTGTATCGAATACCCGTCAAACCTTATGCCGTGGTGCTTGTTGATAATCCTCTTTTGAGGTGATACACGGTATACAATTGGTCACTGGATAAAGTTACTGTTCAATTTGATCACCTTCAATCAGTTTCGTTGTTTGTCGGATTTATTTGGTTCGCGGGGTGAAACTTTTACATGGTTCTTATATAGAACACTCACAGTGATTTTTATGGAAACATGGTGTAATTCTGCTGAACTTTATGTGTTCTTACAACTTAGTGTCATTTTGAGGGATGGAAGATCTCAACGTTCTATGGGGTTGTTCTTCCTAAGAGCCATTTTTATGCATTCTTTGTGGGCTTCTACTAAATTTCATATGATTTCTTGCAGATAAATTCCAATTTGATGTAGAAACTGAGTGGGGGAATTACAAAATACCAGGAGACATACAACGATTCTGTAAAGTTTAATTTATGATCAGTATGGATGTGAAAGGTATAACCTGGGTTGGGGGTGTATACCAGAAATTTGAGACAATGTGCTTGGAGGTAGAAGAAGATATGTACCAGGTAAGCCCTTTGGAAGTCCTTTTCTGTCTCCCGGACCCCTAAATTGAGGTTTCATCTACATAAAAGGAATGGTGACCATAGACTGCTGGTCTGGAAGTGTTCATCATAAGTTTTCATTTATCCTTCCTCTTCCTCTTCATCCTCCCACTGTCAGTGCTTATGAAAATATTTTTCTCGTGTGTATTTTTCTTTGGAGTAATTTGTTTGAGATCACCAAAAAAATTCGACACTAGGCGTGAGTCAATTAACATTTTAGTGCTTTTAGAGAGACGTCAATGAAGAGAAAGTTTAGCAAGTGGTGTTGACCTTAGTTGGAGAGGAAAATTGTTTTAAATTAACCTTAGCTGAAGAGGAAAATTGCTTCTGTTGACCTTATGTTAAAAAAAGAAATGTCTATTAACCCATGCAGAAATATTTAATTATTTATTGAACTAAACCAATTTTTTATATATTTTTCTTCTACTGCGGTTTTCAACTCACAATTATTTCTGTGCTTATTTGTATTAGTGTGGTCTATGCCAAATATGGTGTTTATGTGGTTCAGTGATTATATGAGATAGTGGTCATGTTAATTTTGTTCCGGAGTCCAGTTAACTTGTTTTGTTGATCATTCTTTTATTTGGAACAGGACACAGTCAAATTTGTTGAGAATCAGGTACAGACTGTTGGTGCAAGTGTTAAGAAGTTCTATGCAGATGTAATGCAAGATTTGGTTTGCGACTCTGCAATGGATCCAGAGGCTGTGCCAGCCTCTGGGGACCCTGTAGAAAATAATCTTCATGTTGATAGTTCTAAAAAATCAAAGGTTAGCAAGAAAGGAGAGCCGGTAAAAGTTGACGTTGAAAAAGTAATTGGGGATTCAGAGGTGATTGCTGCAATGAATATGGATGTGGACCATAAATCATCGTTCCATGGACAGCAGATGGATGAATATCGCATGCTATCCTCAAGGAATTGTGCAAGAGGAGCATGCTCTGATGTATACTCAAGACAAGACCATGATGGGAGTAATTTTAATAATTCAAACTCGGTTGTCAAAGAAAACCCAATCAAGGACAGTTTTCCCGGGGCAATAACTCCTGTTGAATCTGATTTGAGGAGGCACTCAACATCCTGCCGTGTAAATTTGGATGATACCCATGAAGTTTCGAGCGACCATAGAGATACAGCTATAACCCCATCTATAACCGAAGGTATGACATGTAAGTTCTCAAGGGAAAGTTGTGTGATTGCAAATGCAAGCCAGTGTACAGCTGATGCTTCAGTTGACTGCCGAACATCTAATATGTTTGTTTTGGATGAAATGGAAGCAAAAGAATGGAAGGAAATATTAGATTCATCCTTTGGTTGCTCATCAGTAGAAACAAACGGTGACTATTCTTCTTAACCCTATAAAAGTGTTTTGTTTTCACCAACCTTGCTACATGTTCTCTTTCGATTCCCGGTTTGGCTGCTGCAGACAATTGTTTGAGCAATGCGTTTGTTTCTTTGTTAGGATCCTCTCCAAGTGGACAAGTACACTCTGAAAAATATGCTGACAAGGAAATTTCTTTGTCTCATCCTGGTAACACTGAGTACATCTCATTCAAATGCACAATAACCTGATATCAGTTTTTATATTGACAATTATTGACTCAAAAATGTCTATGCAGAGATATGAACTCTGAGAAAATAATGGAGAGAATTTTTTTTTCTACTATGGACCTTAATTGATTTACATTCATGTGGGGTCTAGATTTATACTAGTTCATGAAAAATTGCACGTTCTTTTATACATGTAGAGTTGTGTACTTGATGTGTTTACTGGTTCATGATAAATTGAATGTTATTTTGTGCTCCTAGTAGTAGTAGTAACCAATGACTCAATTTCCCAGGAGGTTTGCATGACTTCAATTTTCATGCAACTGAGAGTAATACTGTTGTAGATGGAACGGAAACCATTCAACAATCTGAAAAGGCAAAGCTTGAGGAGACTTGTGTAATGGTGACTGGTGAGGATGTTCATTTTGTTCCTCACATGGAAGGCAAGCATAGGCCTTACAAGGTTATCTCTCTCTCCCTCTCTCCCTCTCTCCCTCTCCCTCTCCTTCTTTCTCTCTCCTCATTCTCTCTCACCCCTATCTTCTACCACTTAATTGGCTTTAATTGGGACCTTTTTTCTAGAAAAAAATTCAGAATGCTTTGAGAATGGGGTCAGCAAGGAAGCAAGAGTATGAGCAGCTTGCATTATGGTATGGGGATGACGGGAAATCAAATGTAGAAAGTGGACAACGTCTCGGGCATTCTCTGACTCTGGAGGAGACACAGAAATCACCAGCTCATGCATTTTGTGAATCTGAATGGGAGATTCTCTAGGTACCTTGTAAAAGCTTGTGTAAATAAACCGCCTCACTGCAGCCTCTCCTTGCTGATCATGGTGCCATTCAAAATTCCTAGCTTAGGATAAAATTTGTACAGAAGTGGGTAAAATGCCCAATTGTCTCATACTCTAGTATCGGGTATATTAACAATTATGTAATGGCCATAAGATTAAGTACTTGGAATTTATATTACAAACGGCTCTGACCCAATAGAGTCCTACCTTTATGGTCACCATTGTTAATAATTTGTTTACTATTATTGTCTATGGTTAGCTATTGTTTTCTTTGCTATGCTGTATCTTTTGTTCTTCGTTTTCTTTTCTTTTAATTATTATTTTTTTATGTTGGAATTTGAAAATAGAATCTGTCGAACCTGTGTTACTGGTTCAAATAAGTTCCTAGAGGGGAATAACGGATTGTAGTTTCATGCTTTTGCTACTGATTGGAAAAACGCATTAACATGCATACATTCTCGCACATCTTCTTCATATGCTTGTTCGTTAATTTCTTCAGAAAATATGTTTATTTATTTGTTGTCTTTGCTTCTATATTAGATAAAGCACATGCAGGAATTTTACATCTATACAGAAGGTAAGTTTTCATGATTTAGAATACTCAATTTTGGTTGTCTGCTCGTTTAGACAGGGTACCCTGACATGTCTTGGCAGCTGTTCAGGTTAAATAGTTAATGGCAGGTACTGTTTCTGTACATTTTGTCTTCTCTTATAACTCCCGTCTTCTCTTTGAAATTTCATTCAACCTTATGAAGAACGAAGTATATTAAGTTTACTAACAGTCATGGCAGATCAAACAAGAGGTTAAGAACTAAGAATGACTTTGGAGGTGTCCAAGGCCAAAGATACGTACAACAGCCTATTCCAGGTATCTGGCAGGCCAGGCAAACACCAGCCGCTGCAATCAGCTTATGTCTCTGGTTTTCTATATTGCAAAGCTAACAACTGCTTCCACTCCATCGTTCCATAAACTGCTGGATGCGCATCTCTTCCATGCTGAGATAGCTTTGTAATGTTCAGGTACGTCACCGGGCGCTGCATTGTTCTCTCAAGACTTTTATAATTTTCCTAGGAAATGTTGTCTCGTTGGAATTGTCCAAGATGGGTTGGGTTTTGTTGCAACACCAATGCTTTCCCCTGTGCTCTGGTGAAATGCTTCGGAAGAGCACTCTGGTTTTAGTCACATCCACATTTTGGTCAACCCAACGTGCCCAGGTATTCCTCGCCATATCAAATGCTAATTCAATCTCCATATTCTCCACTGTTTTGCCGTCGTATTGAAACAAGTCCCACCTGAATGTCCGACTTCCATTAGACACACTCCTTGAAAAATATTCATTTATTTTCTTTAGTGGATCACAACTCACAAGTGACTTACGTCTTGGTCTTCCCACGGTGCAGCCACCAGTGACCGGTGTTGAATACCATAATGTCTCATGGCTGAGGTTGCGACTCTGTCAAGCCTGAGAATTCTAGCACCATTATCTTGGTTCACTTTCTGCTGCATTAGAAATGGGCTCCAGTAGAACTCAACAGAAAAGTTGTACGCCTGTGGTAATAGAAACAAGCAACACCTTCACAGTTAAGAAGTCAAGGTCCTGTCTTTTATTTTCATCTCCCCAATATCGCTTATATACAAAGAAAATAGTTCAGTGACGGAAGATTAATCGTATAAATGAAAACTAAACCTCCCTTAGCTGTGAAGACCTTGTAGATGCGCTTTTCACATTGACTAGGGTTTGAAAGGGAGGTAGAGCCGAGTAAAGAAGACAAGCTAGGGATTCCCACTGGTTTTTGTTAAGCTAGGTAAATCCGTCCTTTCATTCCTTTGGCAGCTGACTTGATCACTAAGAAACGGACACTGTGCCCCTTCGTGCATAGGACTTCCCTTTGGATCGTAAACCCGTTTTCCATCAAATATGTTGCACTTTTCTTCATTCAATTGTGTCACGCGTTCGTCGAAGTTTCCTTCTTGTAGGAACCTGCATGTTTGCATCCGATTCATTGGCCGATATTGTTGATGTTATGTCTATGTTCCTAAGAGCTGTAGGTTTACACTGTCGTGGCTGTGTTTGAGAAAGAATATCGGAATGATGCAGCTTGCAACTATGCAGAGCCTCCATCCTCGACTAATGGGGGGATATGCAGTCCATGGCAGGAGTTATTGATCTCAATAGAGGTCTATGGTTTATAAAGTATAAGCAGTCTGTCTATCTCTTTTATTTTTGAGAAACCATAAGATACAAAGATGACATGGAAAATTTAACCTACAATAATTGATACCGAACTCATCATAAATATATATCATTCTCGTTCTATTCATGTGAAATTGTGAATCAAACATGAGAACTCCAACTATTTGCGACACCCAAAAAACAAGCTTGTTACGAACATAATTTGAGTAACAAGTTGGTGAGAAGATTGTAGATAGTACTATCCGCACTCATTTTTATTTCTTACACACCTCCTCAATTTTTGACCCCAGATCGAATAAATTGAAGAAAATAAATGATAAAAAATTAACAAGGGTGTGTGGGAGATAAATATATGTGTGAATAGCATCATTCTTAATATATTTGTAAGGATTGGTAACTTTAAGTTTTGGTTTTACCAATTTTTTGTTCGGACGATATTTCAATATAAACTTAATTGAAGAGAAGTATTCGCGAAAGCTAAGAGCAGCTTCAGCGTATCAAAGTCCTCCTAGGGCAATTCCTATTGAATCCCCTCCGGTGAATAGTAAAGTGTAAAACTGCGAATTGGGAATGGGACATTTTTTGTACTGATTGGAATTGGGAATTGGGAATTGGGAATTGCCATTTAGCACGTTCCATTTGGCACATTCGCTGTTTTGACTCCCCCTACTAAACTGCCCACTTCTTCACGGGAACTGCCAACTACATGCTTCTTCCTATGTAATTTTTTTTCTCCATTTGTTTTTTAAATGGTTTTGTAATGGGTGATTTTTTAACCAGTTTTTCCTCATTTTCTTCATTTTTTTGGATTTTTTTTAGTGAAGCGAGCAAAGGGTGTTTTAGGCATTGTATGAATTTTCAACCGTAAAGCCTTCTGCCTTAGCTTAATGCAGTCCCTCAACATGGGCTGTTATTATTTTATCCAATGTGTAATCCAGTCCTCCAATGTGTAGCCCAGGTTGGTAGCTCCCGGTAACAAACAGGCCCATTGATCCTTTCATTTTCTTGTTAAAATCTTTTTACTCAAGTCCAAAGGCTCAAACCACACCTATCCAAATCTTTTTACCAATCAACTAGTATTACGGCTTAATTGTGAAATCCCGGTCCTGGATTTCACTATTTAAAATTACATATCTTGTATTTCGTATTCATATTCATAGTTTCGACGCTTTCATATTTACGGCACATATTTTTTCCGATAAGTAAAAGGACGAAAACGCCCTTAATGAACTAAACGGAATTGTACGTGGTCGTATTTTATTCCAACATATTTATCCAGATTTCTTTACATATTTAGATGGTACGTGTCGATACGAACACGTGAGCACAAAAGAAATGGAATTTGAAGTTATAACGAAATGGTTATAAATGAACGAAGGTAGGGGCAAAATAGTCATTTTTCTATGAATCTGGAAGGCTCCATATTTGTGGGAGCCTTGTTTTGGTGAAAGGAAGCCACGGGAGTGGCTGGGGGAAAAAAAGGGAAGGGAGAGACTAACCAGAGAGGGAAAAGAAAAAAAACTGCTAATGAGAAGAGGGGAAATGAGAGAAAGGAGGAAGAGAGGAATATGCCCAATCGGGAGGAGGAAAGAGAGGGCCAGGGAGGGAAGGAGAGAACAGGGGATTAGGGACCCATTTCTCTTCGACCCTTTTCAAATCCACGACGTGACTGCAGACCTAATGGCTGCAATCCAATTCCGGTGATTTTCAAGCGAAATTCATCGAGCTTTCACTTGGAAACTTGTTCCCGACCTCCCCTCTTTCATTTCCACAAAAAAAAACCCGGGCCAAATTGGCTCCAATTAGTGGAAATCGAACTTGAAAATTCGATGGGTGTATGGCGGTGATCCTCCCATTTCCGAAGGGTTTTCTGTCAACCATCACCATCCTCAGGTGTCCTTAGAGTCCAAGAACAAAGCCCAATCAACATTGGAGCGGCGGAGTTGGGTTTGACGTCGAATTGAACTGTACCCAATTTCTAGGGTTCCGGCAGATTGAGGAGGGTTTCAAGCGTTTCTCGGCCAAATTGGACTTCGGCCCAAGTATGAAAGTTGTTCTCCTTGTTGAGATCTACATTTCTGTAAAATTTGATAATTTTTAGAGTAGATGATATTTTTTGGCAAGTCTGCGCGGGGGCCAAAACCCGACCTACCATCCTAGGCTAAATTTGATGCCCCGATTCCATATTTGACATCCATTTAGTAAAATCCCAATGTTTTAATATAGTTTCGTAGTTGACCGCTTAGTTGGCCGTCGCTTGATAATAATATGAATCGACAATCCGACCGTTGGATCATCATCAAACTTTAATACATTATAGTACGTAATATTTGAGGACCATAGAAACTGACGGATTGGGAATCCAACGTACGGATCTTCACGAATTGAATTTCTAAGTTTGTAAAACCAAACATTGACCGCCACTTGAATTTGAAATTGGTGGAGATCTGACCGTCGGATCGCGATGACATTTTAGTATGTTGTTCTATGAGCGTAATGAGGACCTTAGGAAGTTTTGGATCCGAAATATGATGTGCGGATCTTCCGGATTGAATAGCTAGGGTTGT
Source organism: Heteromeles arbutifolia (assembly GCA_024362995.1). NCBI lineage: Eukaryota > Viridiplantae > Streptophyta > Magnoliopsida > Rosales > Rosaceae > Heteromeles > Heteromeles arbutifolia. The sequence continues at coordinate 27,280,880 of JANCRC010000012.1, forward strand.
GCACCCCACCGTTGACTGAGAGTGGACATTTGGTCAACATGTCTCAAATCGTTTTAAATACTAAAATTAGTTTTACTAGAGACACAGTGAAGCTTTGTGGGCCTACCTCGGTGAGGGATTTTAACATAGTTGTTATCTTGGTTTCGTATTTAATATCCTTTGTGGATATCATTTGATTTTATAATGTGAATTTGTTGAAATGTGATTAATCATTGATCTATGTTTATTTAACATGATTTGACTTGTGTATTGATGATATCTGTGAAATGTGATTTGAAGTGCTTATTGAATTGTTTGATGAAAAGTAATTTGACGTGCTTATTTAAAGTGAGATTTGAATTGCATGATTGGTATGATGTGATGAAATGTGAGGGCTAGTAGTAGACCATGAACCCATTGTCATGGGGTTTATTGCTTCAAGACTTGTTTCACATATCATATCATTATTTCATTTCTCGTTCCGTTGAGCCGTCGTGTACCTTGTGTTTTGTTCCATTTCTTGTTCGTTGAGCTCTTGTATTTGGAGTACTTGTTTCATGTCTTGTTCTTCGAGCGTTGCTATATTTCTTGGACTTCCGCTCGATTTCGTTGAGTGATGGTCCGAAATCGTATCCACTTGGATTCCGTTGAGTGATGGCGTATCCACTTGGATTTCGTTGAGTGATGGTCCGGAATCCCTTCTACTCCGCGATTCCGTTGAGTGATGGTCCGAAATCGTATCCACTTAGATTTCGTTGAGTGATGGTCTGGAATCCCTTCTACTCCGCGATTCCGTTGAGTGATGGTTCGGAATCGTATCCACTCGGATTCCGTTGAGAGGTTCGGAATCCCTTCTACTCCATAAGTTCGTTGAGTGGTCCGGAATCTGATGTTGATGGATTTCGTTAAGTGGTCCGAAATCGCATCATTTGACTTGTTGGTTCCTTGGATTTGATTTCAGCTTCAGAGATGTAGGCTTTGGCCAAACTATGTCACTCTAGCCTTGCATTTCGGTCTATGATATGCGTTATTGATTGATGTGATTGTGGAATGATGTTGGTTGTGATTTTTGTCATTATGATTAGACTTGTTGACCAATGTGACTAGAGAATAACATTGTGCTTCATTGACTGTTCTTTGAGATGTTCATACTATGAATTGCGGTATTATGTGAAACATAGTGATTTATATGATGGATGAATTGGAAAGCATATGTGTGAGAATGGCATACTTGCATACGTGACAAGGTGATAATTGTTGTTTGGCGTAAGGTTAATGTGTAGTGTGCTACTCTATGATTTCTGCTAGAAGTATTTTACGAAAAGATTAGAGTTTGACGAATGGTGAACTACAAATGACTTGATCCCTGTTTAGGATACGTAGGCAGTCTAACGAGGAGGTTAGATGTAGCCATAAAGTATACGAAAATTTCTACGCAATTCGAATCTTGAGCTGTGCTTTGTACATATTCCGGAGGCGGGGTATGTTACATATACGGATACTTGATGACATCACGTGTCGATCCTGGACGTATGTCGGGATCGGGATGTGACATTAATGATATTTCTCTTCATTTATGAGAAGTCTCATTTTCGACTCACATGAGTGGCCGGAATGTATAATATTTGCGTAGAGTTTGATACTTATTTATGTCTAGCGCATTTTGTGGCTTAGCTGATCCTCCTCCAGATAAAGTAGAATATATCTTTTCATAATTAGACTTGAATATTGTTGTATATACAAAAAAATGCAAGGGCCAATATTTTTTTTCTTGAGGGAAGGACCATGATTTTTTTTAATTACTCGTACTGTATGTAGTTTTCTTATCATTAGCTAATATTTAATTATCACTAGTTTTAAGTTTAGTGGTATTGATCTCCAATTGTGGGTACGAAATACTAGATTCAACTATTGTGAATTGGGAGACCACAATGACGCCCACATTATGGAATTTAGTCCAATCTCAACCCTAAAAATTATATTTATTAATAAAACGCACATAAGCATTGGCCACGTGTCATGCAGTGAATGAGTGGTTGAAAAAAAGTACAACAGGAAAGAATGAGGTGAGGATCCTCTTCGGATCCTCTTTGTGAGGATCCTGAAGATCCTCAATCCTTAATCATATCCGTTCATCGTACATCGTGCGGCCAGTTTTCGTCAGGTACTGTTTATATGTAATTTTAAATAAAAGATTTAAAATGATTTCTGACCGCAAGATATAGGATAAACGGATGTAATTGGAGGATCCTCGGGATCCTCACAAAGAGGATCCAGAAAGGATCCTTATTCCAACGGGAAAGACAAAAGGTGAAGTTAGATAGCATTCATTTAGTAAAGAGTAAATTGTAGCAATGGTCCCTCAATTTTAATCAAATTGGAGCAATGGTCCCTCAACTAAAAATCTATTACCATTAGTCCCTCAACTCATCAAAATGTAGCTATGGTCATTTTCGTCAACTTCGTCAGAATTTTGTCAAAATAGATTATGTTAGAATGACCATTGCTACAATTGGGGTCCCTCAATTCATCAAAACGTATAGTTATTGTCCTTTTCGTCAACTTCATTAGAATTTTGTCAAAATGAGTTATGTTGGAAGGATCATTGCTATAATTGGGTTAAAGTTGAGAGATCATTGCTCCAATTCGGTTAAAGTTGAGGGACCATTTCTCCAGTTTGATTAAAGTTGAGGAACCAATGGTAATAGACTTTTAGTTGAGGAATCACAGCTACACGTTTTAATGAGTTGACAGACCAATGGTAATGAATTTTTAATTGAGGGGTTATTGCTCCAATTGAGTTAAAGTTAAGGGACAATTGCTACAATTTACTCTTTAATAAATATTTTCTTTTCTTTTCTTTTCTTTTCTTTTGGGTTAACAACGGGCCGCCTAAAGGCCAATCAAGCGAAACATCATGTAGTATAGAATTCCAGCAGTGTTCGCCACTAACAAATGTCAATAGCAGCAACTTGATCGAAATAAACGGGAGGAATTAGCTTATTCTATTTTATTGTTATTTTAAAGATATTTATTAAAACAATTTTAATAGTAAATTAAATACGTGTACAATACACACATTCTAACATAACTACAAAAACTACAACTCTAAATGACTAAATTAATTAACAACTAAAGAACCCATAACTACACCCCAAATCCAAGCTGCACTGCCATTGAACCCACCGTATCTACCACGAAGAACCTGTAGAACAAAGCGAGGATCTTGGGAAGAGTCAATCTCCAATGAACCAACCGTGCATATTTGCAGAGAAGAGTCTCGTAATAGCAACTAGAGTTGTTATCAAACAAAGTTGGCCAAAAATAAATGAACAAATCTAAGTCCTTCAAATAGGAAATAAAAATAAAGTTAGAGAAATTGAAAATATTTAGAGAAGGCATTCTTGGAGAATGATTAGAATGAGTGATGAGCAAAGCATAGGTGACTGGAACACTTACAGTAGTGATACTGATGAGTCGGTGCGACAGGAGGAGCCAAATGTGACAACTCACACCAACCTTAATTAAGATGTCAATTAATTAATTGGCTTATTAATATGGTAATGGTATTGAGACCACATGTACCCTTTAACCGGCTCCATCATTACGACAAGAAGATTATCCTTAATTTGGATGTAATTCAAATTTAGGGTTAGCGAACAAATAATGCAATTTTGCTCACCATCCTCAAGTGGTGGTAGTATTTATCATCTTATTTAAAATCGTTAGATGAGTTTGAATTTTAATATTTGTGTCTATCCACTACATGAATCTCGAAATTCAAACTCATCTAACTGTAATAAATAGGATAAGGAGCTGTTGACCCTAAAAACTACCAAGCCTACATGGCGCGCATGCCGAGTAATCTATAAGCTAACTACGTCATTCAGTTGTGCGCGGGGCGTGCCAACTCGACGGCCGAGCTCGGTCGGTGAGTAAAATATGTTGATGTTGCGTTGGTCGCGCTACTAACTTCTTGATCTTGCGATTGCTGCCGAGGAAGGAACAATTCTCGGCCTTCAGGTTCTAGAGCCTGAAGACAAGGCTGCTAATTCTACGAAGTTCACAAATCGTCGACGCCGGATTCGGTCACTGTGATTATGTTCGTGAAAGTATAAGCACGCCGAATCGACACCAAAGTATAGGGGCACAGATACTCAAAACAGATATATGTCTTGATGGTGAATGTGGTTCGGCCGTCAGAATGTCGAACTCTAAAGCCAACTTGTGAGTATCTAATCATAAAACAACTCGGCGTTCAATGTGCCGAGCTCAGTAATTCGTAACACCTCACTTTGCCGAGAAGGCTAATGAGATGACCTCTGCCAATAAGTATTCGGAAATCCTTCTCGATCGAGACTTGGATAGATAACCAGTCGGCCTCTTCGTAGTGCTGTTTATCCAAACCGAAGGTGCTCCGCGGTTGGCTGATTCTACGACGATAGTGCTGTTTATCCAAACTGAAGGTTTCACCGGTTGCCTTCACAGTGCTGTTTATCTAAACTGAAGATGTGTTGGTGAAAAGGAAACTAAAAATCTCAAGGTTGTTGAGAGGTTTCGCGTAGAGCGAGTGTTTGCACAGGGCAGATTTGTGTGTTGATTTGTTGGGGGTTTGAATGATGTACTGAGTCTTGTATTTATAGGGGCAAACCTCTTCATAGTCGAGTTAGAATCCTTCTCATAATAAGACTCCTTAAAGCTAATCCAATCAAAACTCGGCCAATCCTAAACAACCTAGGACTCTGAATCAAGCCCTTTACCAGGCCACATTCACCTCCACGACTCCGCATCCTCATCTGGTCGAGCATCCTGGTTGTACCAGGACTCAACTCCCTTATCCTTATCTGAAAGACTCCACTTCCTGATAGGACTTGGCTGACCTGACCTGGCAGCCTATGATCCAAAATCTGAAGAGAATTCTAGAAGCCTCCAAATTCGGCCCAGATCAATATTTTGGGCCCAAATAGGAGCATACACCCTAATTTATGGTGCTGAGCAAAAATGCTTCCGCCGAACGAAATAGTTGGCCAAATGATCCATATTATATTTAAATACTAAAATGGCTGCCCAACGACCGTCTTTTAATTCAAAAGCGCAAGTTAGGTAGATGAATCCAATTCTCAAATTAAATCAATCATCACAGGATAATGTTAATTGCATTCCCATAATTGGGTCTTCGGAAGAAAATGGGTCTTCTTTAATTAATTAATTAGTCACGTTACGTGTTTCGGAATCATGTGTTTTACAAGTCCCACGTAGAAGATTAAGATTATATAATCCAATCCTTCCTTCCTACATAATATATCTAATTATTTATTTTGTTTTGTTGTAATTATCCATTCAAAGTGTACGTGTTGCTGCTACTGGACATGACGTAAACTGCACTTAGTAACTAACTAATCCGCCTTATGAGCTTCTAAAGCGTTAGCTCTCACTTCATATTTTTATCCCAAACATGATATATAGCAAGTGCGTGTGTATATAATAAAACAACTTCTGCTTATGTTTTTCGTGTTTATAATATTTTTCTGCCGATGATGACATTCTTCTGGAGACTGAATTGCTTAGGGTTCAATAGATATTTAAGAAAGTAAAAGAAATATCATAAAATTTAATGAAATTAAGGGCTGGAAAGACATATTTTTGAACATTTATATGTTAACAACCCAATATTTTTAGGGAACAAAATGAAAATAATGCTAACTCACATAAACATAATAAAAATAATACCATCACTCATCGAAATTACTCCATCTATTGATCTGTTTCTTTGGACTATATCTAGTTATAGATACTTTTAGGGCATATTTACTTACGTAGTATGTGAATAAGAATGAATAAGTATGAGAAAGAATGAGTATGAAATAAACAACTTTCGTTATATTAACGGAATACCTTTATTTTTTAGGTATGTCGTACCTAAAACATATAGGACCCGCCTACTTTTCAATTCCTTCTTGGTAAATACATGAATGTGAATTATACATATTCCTTCACACTCGATTACTTGTATTGTAAGTAAACAATGCCCTTAGATTTTGTTGTTATATCAGGCAAATATAACCTAAATACAAATTACAGAAAGTTGATAATTTCAGATCGCCAATTAAAGACAAGTGGTACATTTGTGTAGGATTGAAGGCATCTTTTCATTATTTATCCCAAAAAGAAAGGTATCTTTCATGAAGTGTAAAGCTTAAGATTTGATTATTAATTACTATTTTATTGTTTGGTTTGTTGATATGAACAACTTAAATGTGTATTTTATTTCAGCGTAAGGGACAAACATGAGTAATTGAATCAGCTAGCTCCACTGATATCGAAATATATGGTTAGCAAAGTTGATCAATGTCGTAGAATTATTCTGAATTCGAGTACAAATGAAGTCTCTTAAAAGTTCACAAAACCAACGAAAAAACGTTTGCTTTTGAGGTCACTAGACAACTTGTAGATTAGAAATAAGAAATCGATCACTATATCCAAAGTAGGTAGAAATCGATTACTGCATATAATTATGTATGCATAGTGAAGCTCGTCATTGATTAAAAGAATTTGAGAACATTATCGAGCTTGTGGACAAATCATTGAGATGTTGTTATGTCGACACGACTCATGAGAGTGAGGCCGGATACAAGAGGGTTTGTGAGAGAGTGAAACTAAGAAAGGCGTGTAATTAACTTTGTCTACCCAAGTTTTTCCTGCTATGCTAATTACCATTCACCAGAAAAAGGCAAACATTCTCCGTTGTAATACCCGCGCAAGTTTATATTTCATCCTTTTAACCCTTTCACTAACAATAATGTAGAAGAAAAAAATATCAAAATTCAAAGTACTACACTACTACTACTCTCCTCTTTTACGTCGCTTACAAGTAATTATAATTCACAAACTGAAAATATGACTTTAGCTCCTAAAACTTAATTTTCTCTACATAAACCCCGACATAAGTCTTTTTCTTGAATAAAACCCATTGACTAGATTCCACATCAGCAAATTCATTAATTATGTTTGACTTCACACATTAAAAAAATTTCGGATGCCTAAAATACCCCTATTTGATTTTTTATTTATTTTTATAAACCCTATTTGAATGTTTGATGTACATAATTAATGCCATGCGGGATGGATGGTAAGGGAGAATTAATGATTTTACAAAAAAAAAAAAAAAACATTAATGTTATAAATTCATTGCCTAATATATAATAACATAAAACATGTCTAATATATGTTATTATACATGCTTAATTAAGTCAATGAAATTATATTTTACATATTAATGTAGGTAAATTATTTCACACACACACACACACACACACACACACACACACACACATATATATATATATATATATATAAGTGCCTGATATATGTAAAATTCATGCAAAATAATTTACCTACAAAAAAAAAAAATTGATTCAAATAGTGCACATACTATTAAATTTTTAAATGTTAGATTGCTTAAAAAATGAAAAATAATATACCTAGTATATGTAAAATACATGAAAAATAATTTACCTACATAATAACAAACCCATATATGCAAAATACATGCAAACTAATTTACCTTATAAATTCATTGTTTAATTTTTAAAAGAAACAATGTTTCTACTATTTTTTTTTTCCAAAAATAAAGTACCTATTATTTAATTTTTACGAAAATTGTGTACCTATTGTGTAATTTAAAAAAAAAAATTTACATATTGTTTATTTTTTTTATGAAAATAATGTAACTATTGTTTAGTTTTTACAAGAAACAATGTATCTACTGGTTTATTTTTACCTTTTTTTTTAAAAAATTTTCACAAGTTAATGTATCTACTTTTTCAATAGAATGTATATTGAACTAATTAGATTTGAATGGCCTTTTTGGAATGCTATGACGCATCAGTTGGGTTTTGATGATTTATTTTGTAAGTGGGTGATGGAGTGTGTACAAACGGTCTCTTATAGTGTGGTTGTCAATGGGGAAGCCTCCGGGAGCACCACACCATGTAGAGGGTTACGACAAGGGGACGGCTTGGCTGAGGGCCTATCTGCATTACTTCAAAAAGAGGAACGGCTTGGTTGTATTAGGGGTATGAAGGTTAGTCAAAGTGTTGAACCTCTTTCCCATGTGTTTTTTTGCAGATGATTCAGTTCTTTTTTGTCAAGCTATGGAAATGGAGGCAGTTAATGTTAATGGTGTGCTCCAGCGGTATGCTGTGGGGTCCGATCAACTAGTAAATTTGGATAAAAGCTCTGTTTTCTTTAGCTCTACTTGTTCCCAAGGGTTGAGGTCTCGGTTATCTGAAGTGTTGGGGATTAAGTATCAGGAGACTTTTGGTAAGTATTTGGGTATCCAAGTGGACTTTGGGGCCTCCAAATCCAAGGTGTTTGAAGACATACGGAATAGGCTGGAAGAGAGAATCAATGGTTGGGCTAAACAGTTTTTATCGGTTGCTGGGAAGGAGGTACTTTTGAAAAGTGTAGCTACTGCTTTGCCCAATTATACTATGTCTTGTTTTCAACTTCCAATTCGGTTGGCTAAGGAAATTAAGCAAGTTATTGCTCGTTTTTGGTGGAGAGACCAAAAAACACATAGAGGGGTACATTGGATGGCTTGGAGTAAATTGGTGAGAGGAAAGACAGCGGGATGACTCGGGTTTAAGGAAATTATTTCCTTCAACCTAGCCATGCTAGCAAAGGTTGGGTGGCGTCTTATATGCAACCCAGATTCTCTATTGGCTACGACCTTTTGTTCTAAATATTCTTCCTCCTCTTCTTTTTTGGAGGCACCGAATGGGAGGGGTACTTCTTGGGGCTGGAAGGGTATTTTACAAGGTCGAAAATTTTTGAAGCGAAGCTTACTTTGGAGAGTGGATGACGGCAGAAGTATTCGAATTCAAATGGATCCATGGTTACCTATTCTTCGCACGTTTCTCCCTATTTCGAGGTCTCTGGCGATGCCGCTTTTGGTTGGGGATCTGGTGGCGATGGATGGTACATGGAAAAGGGATGTAGTTCAACACTGCTTCAACAGTGAGAAAGCCCACGTGATTTTAAGCTTGCTGCTTAGTAGATTTGGGTGCTCGGATCGGATATGTTGGCATTATACACGGAATGGGATATATTCGGTCAAGTCGGGATATAAGGTGGCTCAAGAGATGGAGCGTAATGGAGAACTTGGACGCAAGGGGATGGGTCAATCAAGTGAGGGTCACATTAAGGATCCTATATGATTAGATGTGTGGAAGTTGCAGGTTCCTCCAAAACTACAAAATTTTATTTGGACAGGTTGCAAAAAAATTTTGGTGGTCCGACTTAATCTACAACAGAGGAGGATTCAGTTGGAGACTTGCTGCCCTCTGTGTGGGGATGATGTTAAGACCCAGGTACATCTCTCTTTTAAATGTTCCTTTGCTCGTGTCTTTTGGTTCAGATCACCTTTACAGTTGGATATGCATTCGGTAGAGGGGATGGTTTTTTGGACTGTTGGAAATGGTTGAGTAGGAAATACAATAACAAGATGGAGGCTGAAAAGCTCATGAGGTGGGTGGTGTGTGTTTTGTGGCGTATTTGGAAATGTAGGAATACAGTGGTCTTTGATAAGATTGCTGTAAAGCCTTCTGTAGCTTTGGAGCTTCTATACCACCAATGGAGTGAGCTTGAGGGAGAATGGGGGGAACCAAAAAATATTAGTGGGCAGCATTGTGGAGTAGAGAGGCCGATGCAGGAGACATGGGTTAAGCCTTAATTGTGATGATGCGTGGTGTTCTCGTACTGGGATAGGGGGTTTTGGGTGGGTGGCTAGGGATTTCGCAGGGATTTTTAAGGGGGCCGGAGGAGTGGGAAGTCTCTGGTGTGGGTCTAGTTTGATGGTAGAAGCGGAAGCGGTGAGGGGGGCGGTGGTGGCTTGTTTGGAGAGGGGTTATGCACAGGTCCAAGTTGAAACTGATTCAAAGGTGATTGTGGATATGTTAAATGGTGTTCTAATGCCGGAGACTAGCGTTGAAGGTATATTATGGGATATTGAGTATTGTAAACAACATTTGGGTTTTGTGGAATTTCTTTATACTCCTCGTGCCTGTAATGAGGCTGCGCATATGGTGGCGAAGCATGTCACGCGTATGAGGGGTTTTCACTTGTGGGGTTGCTTTGAGCCAGAGTGGTTATTCAATACGCTGGCTATTGATATAAACATTTCTATTCGTCTTTAATAATATTCTTCTTTGACAAAAAAAAAAAAAAAAAAAACTTAAACTAATTGAATGTTGTTGACAAACAAAAGACAATAAATTAAAAGTCTACAAAAAAAACCGTAATAGCCATATTAATGTTGGTGGCATGGTGTTGTAAATAAATTTAAATGTATGGACATCTGTTATCTTACATGGCATCAAATTCAAAATTTGGGTTTTATTTATATGTTTTAATATATGTGGGTTTATGTCTAGAGTTCAACAATTGTAAGGAGCTAAATTTAAATCACCCTTTTAATAAACAAATATTAAGGGAGGTGTATTCAATTGAAATTTTAAGAGAATTTAATTATTTTAATGAATATAGGGGTATTCAATCAGGATTTTCAGTGATTATCTAAAATTTAAGGTGTATTCAATTAGAATTTTAAGATAGTTTATTAAAATTCTTATAAATCCTTAAAAATCCGGGTGTATTCAATTAGGATTTTAAAAAAGTTTATAACATTCCAGGTGTATTTAATTAGAAATTGATTTTAATGAATTTGAGAAAGTTGAGGAATTAGAGGGAATTTGAGAGATTTCATAGTGTATTTTAAGCATTCACAAATCTCACATATTCCTATGAGATTTCGAGTGAATTGAATCAAAATTTTATATGGAATCTCTACAAATTAATTAAACTCAATAAAAATCCATAAATTTATAAATCGATTAGAGTCTCTCAAATTCTCAAATACACCCTATAAATACAGTACCAGATCTTTGGTCGGCGTCGGCCAGTATTTCTCATTTTTCTATAATTTTCTTTTTCCTGCCGTGGGGGCAGGGCTAATTAACTAGCCGATGAACAATCAATTATCATGCGGAAGAATCAAAAGAAACAACAAGCAGGCCGATCGATCGATCGATCGAAGGTGGAGGTGGTGACTGGTGACTCTGACTCTGACTCTCTGTGGTGGAGGCAGCTTTCAGGACAGTGCATGATTGATCCAAGAACAACAAGACAAATCGGAAACGAAAAGTCAATTATTTTTTATGGCTTCTTCTGGTCTTACAAAGACAGATTGGCCCTCCATGTTTAGGGTTAACCCCATGTCAGTGTGAGCGTACCAATAATGGAAATGGACTTTCCACCAATATCTTTCTGCCATACAATACATTACAGACATTATTCTCATGTGTTGGAGGTATTTATACGTACGAAATCGATCGTTCGATCCACTAATTTATTAATATAGCAGAAAATAGGAATATATTATATATAGACTTTTTAGCTAAATAATTTATGACATAACTTTTCACTTTGATTCTTGAGATTTAAAATCGATATAACTGGTCCATGAATTTGTTCACCATCAATCATTTTAGTTCTCCCTGAAAAAACTCTGTTAACCAAAGAGAAAATGACAAAGTTACCCTCAATTTTTGTCAAATCATTTCGAATCATTGGTTAATATAAATTGAGAGTGGTGATATTCCCACCCCCGTGTCTTATTTCCTCACCCACCATTTAATGAAAACGTTAATGACATATTTATCCTTTTAAAAGAAGACTCTTAAACCCTTATTTAATTAAGTACTAAAATTTTGAAAAAATGAAAAAATAATTTAAAATAATAAATAAATAATGGTGGGTGTGGTGTGATATCTTTGGTGGAAAGAGGCTGGGAAAGATTAGGGTTAGAATCGACGGAAAGGTTGGAGGAAGGAATGGGCGTGTGCTAGACGAAGGCGAGAAACTTCAATGGAGAAAAAAAAGAATTGGGTGTGAGATCTGCGGTTTTGACAAAAAAGAAAGAAGAATAGTGGTTTGGGGGTTCGGGGTCTCTGCATGGTGGCGATAGGTGTGAAGGAGATGATGAATGTCTAGGTCTTAGGTCTTGCATTTTCTTTCATTTTTTCTATTTTTATTTATTTATTTATAATATTATTTAAAGATATATTAGAGTTATTTAAAAAAATATATTATGGTTATTTTTGGAATAATGGTGGGTGGGGAAATAACATTTTACTTTTTAAATTTTTTATGGTGGGTGGGATTATCATATGGGTGGGAAAATAAGACACTGGAGTGGGTCTAGTAGCACTCTAAATTGAGGGTATTTTTGCCATTCTAGTCCTTATTTAACAAATATTATTCACTGAATGACCAAAATAATTTATGGTGGACAAACTTAGGGACTACTTCTATTCTATCGATTTCAAATCTCAAAAATCAAAATAAAGAATTATACCAATCTGGAGACCACTTTAGTTAAAATGCCTTTTATATCATGATCTGACAAACAAAACCTTTTTATTATTGGATACTGAAGATAATCTAAGGTAATTCTCATAATCATGTGTCATCCTAGCACATATCATATTAATCAAAGGTTACTAACTAATTACTGTTCTAGTAATATTTTTTTGTTTTCAACATTAGAAGAGCTCTCTAATTGAGATCTCTACTCTTCCCATAATACAAAAGAAATTGTTTTTATATTTATTTTCCATAAATATGTACCTTGAATATGATATGATCTATTGGACGCTAATTCAGTTCTACAATTTATTTTTTATTTTTTATAGATAGATCAACAAACAATTAGAGACATTGAATAATTTATTTATTTAGTTTATAAATGATAAGATTGACACTATCGCTAAATTCATTTAAACTATAAAAATGAAATTCAAACTTGCGTGTGAGTGCAAATAGAAAAACACAATATTTCAACAAACTTAACTGAGCCTATATCAACAATTCTTCTTCAGTTTGGGTTGAAAACTTGTAGTAAAGTAGCAAGAAAAAAGTGACAATATTGCACATGCAGCCTAATTAACCATCCATATATATAGACTGCATAGTCGTGACTCGTTGGGCTCCCCTCACCTCTGACTCTCACTGAAAAGCAGACCGAGCTCCTAACAAGATATGAATTTCGCTAGTATTACTCCCAATAAGTTGTAGAAAATACGTTTTCCGTCCCAAGATACGAATTTTGCTAGTATTACTCTCAATAAGTGATATAAATTACGTTTTCCATCCATACAAGTTATATGGACGAGGCATGTACTTTCTACAACTTATTGAGACTTGATTGTTGATAATTGCATGAGAGCCATGCATGGATATGTAGTCATTCATTTTTTAACATCACCGCCCTTATATGTCATCTTCATACTGTATAAATTTTAATTTGAACCGTTCATTTTATTGATCATTATTTAATGATATTCCCGATTGAAAAATAAATAGAATCGAAAATTATCTAGTCATTCATATGTATTGAATAAATCAATGATTTTAATTTTAGTGTAATGCTAGGGAGACAAAAAATTTAGATCGAATTGTGTAAACCAAATTGTGAGATCCCACATCGACCAATGGAGAGGGGCTGATGTGCCTTATATGTACATGCTCCCCTCCCTATAGCACGAGACCTTTTGGGAATTCACTGGCTTCAGATTCCATCGGAACTCCGAAGTTAAGTGAGTTCGGTTGAGAGCATTCCTAAGATGAGTGACCCACTGGGAAGTTCTCATGTGAGTTCCCAGAAACAAAACCGTGAAGGAATAGTAAGCCCAGAGCAGACAATATCGTGCTACGACGGAGCCGAGCCCAGGATGTGACAATTTGGTATCATAGCCACTCTGCCGTTCGATACGGATGTGCCGGCGAGGAAGCCGGGTTCCCCTTAAGTGGGGTGGATTGTGAGATCCTACATCGATCAACGGAAAGAGGGTGATGTGTCTTATATGTACATGCTCCCCTCCCTATAGCACAAGGCCTTTTGAGAACTCACTAGCTTCGGATTCCATCGGAACTCCGAAGTTAAGTGAGTTCGGGCGAGAGCATTCCTAGGATGGGTGACCCACTAGGAAGTTCTCGTGTGAGTTCCGAGAAACAAAACTGTGAGGGAATGGTAAGCCCAGAGCAGATAATATCGTGCTACGGCAGAGCCGAGATGGGATGTGACACAAATGATGTGACTGTTTATGATTAGATTATTAATTAAGTGTCGATTAACGTGCTCATTTTCTATTGGTGACACATAATTTGGTTTGAGAGTTAATGATTAGATTATGTAACATCCCACCTCGCCCAGGGGAGTGATCCTTAAATGTATATTCTCATCCCTACCTAGCACGAGGCCTTTTGGGAGCTCACTGGCTTCGGGTTCCATCGGAACTCCGAAGTTAAGCGAGTAGCGCGCGAGAGCACTCCCATGATGGGTGACCCACTGGGAAGTTCTCGTGTGAGTTCCCAGAAACAAAACCGTGAGGGCGTGGTCGGGGCCCAAAGCGGACAATATCGTGCTACGGTGGTGGAACGGGCCCGGGAAGTGATGCACTCCGAGCCGGGATGTGACAGATTATTACTGAAACATTGATATACATGCTCATTCATATTGGTGACACATCATTTAGTTTGCAAATTTTGTCTACAAATTTAGTCTCCCTAGCATTTTACTCTTAAAAGAATGTTTGCATGCTTGCTAAACCATTTATTACTCTAGCTAGTCAGATTTGGTTCCGTGTTGTAAAATCTGGATCCTCTTTGTGAGGATCCCAGTGATCCGTCAATTCAGTCCGTTCATCGTACATCGTGCGGTCAGAAATTATTTTAAATATTTTTATTTAAAATTAAACACAAACAATACTTGACAAAAACTGATCGCATGATGTACGATGAACGGAGACGATTCATGGATCCCCAGAATCCTCCCCAAAAATCCGAAGAGGATCCGGTTGGCGTGTTGTATATATATGGTCCAATGGTCCCTCCAGTTCCTCATTTATCACGCGAAAATTGACCCAAAAAACATCAATTAATTAAGTATCAATCAACGGCCTAAGAGTAATTAAGAGGTCCATTTCATGACAACCAAACTACCTAAGATCTTATTCATATAACATAAATGGAATATGCTTGAACCACCCCGCAGCCTCCAGTTGGACCAAACTTGGATGACCCGTTCTAAGACACATTGCATGCCACGTTTATGCCATAATTTACACTAAGAGATCTTTTCGTCTACACGAATACAAGTCGGTACATCACGTATCATAATATAAATGAAGAAAAAGTATAATTATCAATGTATCTTCACTTATAGTATGATTGCATTAACTTTCACGTTTTGAATATACTAAAAAATCTCTTCTAGACTCTCATATTATTGCATGCTAGCTTGCGATGCTTGAGAGAAAAAAGAAAGATGGCTGAAAACTTTGTTGAATTAGTCAGTATAAAACTTAATAATTAGTCAGCAGAGTGGCGTCTTCCATTCAAAATATGATGGCCGCAAAGGTTTATTTGTGGTTTCTAAATTAAGCTTTATTTTTTATCAATTAAGTAACAATCAGTATGTCTCCAAGCGCTATATATGGTTCCAGCTCACCTTATTATATTAATAGCTGGTTTGATAATATGTAATTAGAATGAGAGAAAGTGAATTGAGAAGGAGTTAGAATGGGATGGAGTTAGAATCAGATTCCTATTAAAATTGTTTACTAAATTTGTTTAGAATCAGAGTAGAAATGGTACGTATTGAACCATATAAGTTGCTTACTCAATTTATATGAATCAGAATGAAAATCAATGTGATTGCTAGAATGATCCTATTCTAAGTGATCTATTTTATATGCTAATATTTTTTAATTGTTTTTGTAAAACTTAACAAATAAATAAATAAAAACGTTGTGAGAAAAGTTAAAGTTCTTTTTATTTTTTATTTTTTATTTTTTTGGCTTTGAGAACAAAACCTAGCAAAAGAGAAAGGTTATGTACCCCCCATCCTGATGAGTCCGCGACCCTCTCCCGTATCTATCTTGCCCACTTTCCCCACCCTATAGCCGCCGCCACCTCTCCTCACCTCCACCAATTCTTTGATTTTATGGGAAAACCTGTTTTGATTTGAGTTGGAGGATGTTGAATTTTGTTATCCCATCAATAAATAAGAAACTAGGTACTCAAGACCTGGTGCCAGTACATCATCTGCCGATGAGACTAAATAAAATTTGGATCTCGGTTAAATCCATGGCAAGTGTGAGAGAATGACTCTCTACATACACACCCTAATTAATCCTTGTCATGTAATATTGATTACGAATCTTCATCTAATTTTTGTTAGAGAATAGAGTCCCACATTAGAGAATACAAAAAATAATATATAATTTATGTGGAAGTTCTACTTCTAATATCACCTAGGCTTTTTGTGATAAAACTCGAAACCTAGCAATAAACGGTTCGATTGGAACAATATTAGTGGTACTGATGGTGGACCACTTAACGTAAAATGTTTATCTATTTATTTTTCAATACAATGACATTGAGGTTGTGGGGACAAACTTCTCATTCACGGAAGTACAAGAGACCTTTTTACTTACACCGGAGAAAAGCACAACTAGAAGGTAGTTGGTGCTGATTTTGAATTCTCATGTATGTGATGGTGATTCTTATACTGCTCCATGCATGAATATAAATGAATGAAATTAGATAAAGAATTACATGCTCTCATGTATCTTTCACCCAGCTCCAAGCTAAATGATCAGTTGATAATTATACACCGGATGAAATCAGTATATAATTGTGCTTTCAATTGCTTAGCTCGGAGTGTCGTGCCACTAAAGTTATCTCCATATGAATCCGAATGAATCACACATCATTAGTGCTTCCTTCGATGCTCAAGATTGAATTTTATTTGATAATGTTCGAGTACAAGAGAGTGCTTTTTAAAAAATAATGTGTGTTTTTCATTGATACGAAGGGATTGTGTACAATTGATATGATCAATCAGCTCCTTGTAAAGTGGAGTTGACGTACTAACTAGGCAAATATATAAAAGGTAAATATACAACAAATCAGGAATTCGTTTCCAATGATTTCTCAATATTCTTCCTCAAGTTGGTGCATATATTTCGCTAACAAATTCCAAGCCATACCTCTGTATTCTGCTTCTACACTAGAATAGGCAACCACATTATGTTTCTTACTCCTCCATGTAACCAAGTTATCCCCAATAAATTAAGGTAACCTATGTTGAGCGCCTATTGTCAATAGAACCAACCAAATCTTCATCAATATAACCTTCAACTCTAAAATGGTTATTCTATTTAACAAAATTCCATTAGCCAAGCCTCCCTTCAAATAACGCAAATTCTCATTACCGCATTCATGTGTTGTTCTCCAAGATCATGCATATATTGAGTTACCACACTCAAGGCATAGGCAAGGTCCGACCTTGTGTGTGCCAAGTACATTAAACGGTTTACTAACTTTTGATATCTCTGTCAACTCGGCTTACTAACCTTTGGTATCTCCCTTTGTCAACCGGTACTTGATTAGGATCAACACTAAGTGTTAATCTTTGCTCTAATGGTGTAGCTATTGATTGACAAACTGACATGCTGGTTTCGTGCAACGAATGTATACTATCTTTTTGCTGTATGATAATAAGCTCATGAGCTTAGTCTTACTTCACTGTCGAGAAACGAAAAAAGAAAATTTCATAACCATTTCTCGATGCCTCAATCCCTAGAAAATATTTCAAGGATCCAAGGTCCTTCATCTCTAATTTTGTAGACAAGTATTTTTGTAAGGTCGCACATTCTTCCAGATCATTCTCTGTTACCACCATATCATTTGCATACATAATAAGTGCAGTGAGTTTCCCACTTTGCATTTTCAGGAACAGAGTATGATGGGAGTTACCTTGTCTCCAACCAGATGCTCTCACAGATTTCCTGAATCTTTCAAACCATGCTCGAGGACACTGTTTCAAACCATACAAGGATTTCTTCACATGCACACCTTTATTTTGTATTTATCTGGAGCATTACATCCTAGTGGAAAATCCATATAAATCTCTTCTTTTAAATCTCCAAGTAAGAAGACATTCTTCACATCAAACTGTTGTAAGGGCCAATTAAAATTTGCAACCAAGGACAACAAAACAATTGTGTTGATCTTGGCCACATTGGCAAATGTATATTTATAGTCGATTCCATATTTATGAGTGTACCCTTTAGCTACCAGTCTCTCCTTAAAACAATCCATTGTCCCATCAACTGTGTACTTCACATTATAGACTCATTTGCATCCCACATATTTCTTACCAGTTGGGAAGTCTGTGATCTCCCAGGCCACATTCTTCTTCAAAGACTTCAATTCTTCATTCATTGCTGCTTGCCAACTTGGATCAATTAAAGTCTCCTGCACACTATTAGGAATAGATACAATAGACACTTGATACACAAATGACTTATTTGATTTTAACAGATGATTAATAGACACATACTTAACGGGTATAACACATTAGACTCAGGGTTGGATTTCTTCATCGAATATCTAGTTTTGCACTTAGGGTCATCTTCGTAAGTAAGTTTAGGAATACATCGGTTCACACAGTTAGAGAGACGACATTGTGGTGGTGTATACAGGATCGAAGACAATTGATATTGTTATTGGGGGCTCAAAAGTGGCGAGACCAACAGTGAGGTAGCTAGCTCAGTGAGAAAGCTGGTAGTTAGTTGTCCGGCGTCGACTCGTTCCTTTCAAGGTTTTCAACAATGTTTTTCTGTGAATGATCACCATTTGTCTCCAAAACGTTACCACTTAGTTCCAAGTCATTTGCAACATTTTTTTCTTATGAATGGACACCACTAGTTCCAAGTCATCATTACTTCAATCCAAATCATTTACAATATCGGTATATGAAATACTATAATTAAGAGTTTGAACATTCATCTGATTCTCTCCCTGAAGTGAGGGCTTGAGATTGTAAAAAAATCAAATCATTCTCATGAAAGGAAACATCCATAATGACAAACATATTTTTCATCAAATGGTGATAACAATGATATCCTTTTTTATTTGAAGTATACCCCACAATCACATATCGTAAAGCACGATATTTAAGCTTACTACTCTAATGTTTGTGGAGATGAATGAAGGTTACACAACCAAACACGCGAGGTGGGAAGTTGGTGGATGAAGGAGTATTGACATCGGAGGAGAGAGCCTGAAATAGTGTTTGAAAATCAACAAATCGTGATAGAACATGATTGATGAGATAAGTGATGGAGGTGAGATCTTCTATTTAATAGGATAAGTGCATCAAGCAAGGAAGCACGGGCAATCTCCAGAAGCTGACAGTTCTTGCTTTCTGCAACCCCATTTTGTTGTGGAGTATATGGACATGTAATTTGATGAGCAATGCCATGATGATCAAGAAAAGCCCGAAATATAGAGTTCACATACTCGCCTCTATTATCACTCCTAAGAATCTGTATTTGTGACTTATATTTTACTTGTACCATTTTCTGAAACTTCTGAAACAAAGAACTTCACTTTTAGACTTCATCAAACAAACCCAAGTCATATGTGTTCAATCATCAATAAAGATAACGAGCCAATGAGCACCGCCTAATGTAGCAATTTTAGATGATCCCCAAATATTAGAATTCATAAATGAAGCGGAACATTTATTTAAACTTGATGGAAACGAAGTATGATAACTTTTAGCCAATTCACAAATATCACATTCAAAACTTGAAACATCATACTTAAGAGATACGCTAGAAAACAAATTCTACAAATAAACGAAAGAAGCATGTCCAAGGCGACGATGCCACAACCAAACCACTGAATTTTCATTCTTCTCCTCGTGAGAACGTTCCACGACAAGAGCTTGAGTCAACAAACTGGTATTGTTCGATATTAGCTCCAAGTAGTAGATTTTCTTCTTTATATTGGCATAACCTATCGTCTTGAGAGTCCAAATATTCTTAAAAACACAAAAATAGGGCCAAAAGATCACCAGACAATGTAAAGGAGACAATGATTTGAGCAGCAGATAATAAATTATAATCTAGGGAAGGAACTAGAAGTACGATATGAAGATTAAGGGTATCGGAAAGCGCTATAACGCCTTCCCCAATAATGTGGGCATCATTGCCATTGGCAACACTCTCGACAGTTTTGGTGAATTGTTTTAGGGCTTGTACCTTTCTAAAATCACAATTCATATGTTCAGTAGCACCAAAATTAATTATTCATGTATTATTCTTAACAAAAGTAGAAACATTTAAAGCCTCATCATCGTTACCTGAATTAGTGAGCAATGCAAACACTTTCTTGGCTATATGTTTAGAATCTTCCTTAGTTTCGACAATCGTGGCACACAACTTGTTATAGCGGGGATCATGAGTCATGTGCCAATTATCAAGACAACCAACAAGCTCGAAACATTGATTTTTGAAATGTCCCTTCAAGCCACAGTGAGGACATTTGCTAGGTAGACGATAGGAGGAATAACTAGGCGTATTTTGTTGGTCCAATCATCTGGGCGAAGAATTTTGTTGGCTCTTGCCAATTAAGTGAAAGGTTGAATCAACTATATTAACATAAGTATTTTGTCCTCGAAAGGAGAAATTTTTATGTGTACCACTTGGTTGATAGAAGTGGACTACTTAGTTCACATGCACTATTTACGATGTGTTTTCTAATGTACGGGATAAACCTGGACCAAGACGGCAGATTTGATATTTTGCCCACGCACCATATGAATAAAGTTGTTGAATGAGCCACCAAAATTTACCTTGAAAAAGTAATTCCCACTCTTTCTTTCTTGGTAGGGAAACTGTTTCCCATTATTTAATAATTCATGATTCCAAAGTTTATAAAACAAGAGAGGAGTGTTACGCTCGAATCTTGTGAATAATGAATTTGATACTAAATTAGGCTGTCCATTGTATGATTTAGCTGAACTTCTCCTCCTTTTAGTGTAAAACTATCGATGAACTCAAAAAAAACAAAAAACAAAAAAACAAGAGGTTGGATCAACCCCACATGCCACACTTCAAAAACTAGGGCTCATCCAAAGATTTCCCAATGGTTGCTTGCCTGTAAAAAAGTATTAAAATGTTGAAAGTGCAGTCTGCCTCTCATTCCATGTGAAGGCTCCTCTCTCTTTCTCTCTCCTCGTTTCTCTCTCTCTCTCGTACATTATTTAAGAAGCCGTTTCGGAAACCTTTTGCCTCACTCCTCGTCCTTTTTTGTTGTTCCCTCCTCATTTCTTGTCCTGAAAGTCGAAAAACTGAAATTTGTGGATCGGAACCCAAGGGAATGGGTTTCCTGTTCAGAGCTCTGTTTTTTACTCTGTTTTTAGTTTCCCACCAAACAAAAGCACAGGAATTCAATTCCTCCTCCAATAATGCTCTTCCTTCTGCTTCTGTTACCAGTACTACCAGTACTAGCAGCTCAGTCGCCAGAAAGCTCGCAGGAAAATGCAACTGGTTCCGCGGTACATGGGTCTACGATGCTTCTTCTAAACCCCCCTACTACTCCTCCACCTGTCCCTTCGTAGATCCGCAGTTCGACTGCTTAAAGTACGGCCGTCCCGACACCGCTTTCCTCAAATACCGATGGCAACCCTTCTCCTGCGCCCTTCCCAGGTACTCAATTCGGTTAATTCAGCGTTAGAGGTGTACAACAGGCCGAGCTGGCAGTAGTTGCAACTTACAATGAGAACTTAACTTAACCAAAGCTGAGCTCAATTGTGAGTCCTGACTAGTACAGAAAATGAACGGTTATGATTAAGTCAAGAAAATATTGTTTTTGTTTTTTATTTTGCAGGTTTAATGGGGTGTATTTCTTGGAGAAATGGAGGGGGAAGAAGATCATGTTTGTGGGAGACTCACTGAGTTTCAATCAGTGGGTGTCTTTAACATGTATGCTTCATGCATGGGTGCCAAATTCTAGGACTTCATATGTTAAGAGAGATGGTTTAGCTTCAGTCACATTCCAGGTAATTCTAACCCTTTTTTTTTTTGGGAAATAGATAATTCCAACTTGTTAATTCCTTGTTCAACTTTTTGTTTTTACTATTTTTTGTTTTTTTTTTTTCTTTTTTTGGTGTGTTTGAAAACACTTTATGAATTGAATAGAATCATTGGATGAAATAGTGCTTTGCATGTTTTGTCCCTTTTCACTCTTTAGCTTTCAAGAAAAGGCAATTAAAGTTTTTTTCTTCCTTTCAAAATTTTTTTGGAAGAAAATTGAGTTGTACAAGTCTTGAGTCAGTCACAATCTACAATAGCTGGATTTGAATGATTAGATTTTAATGGTGACGTTTTAACCGTTTAATTATTATTGCGTAACATACATTAGTATACTGTAAAAAAAAAACCGTAATTCATACTATACTAGTAGTAAGTAGTAGTAAATGATTCATATGAGAGGTGGCGAGATTGATTGAGTTGATTTCTTCAGCAATTGTGCTGTGTGTGGAGTGTGTGGAGTGTGTGAAAGCATTTAAACGGGGAGCGTGATTGGTGTTTATTAGGCCTTTTCACTGTGCACGGAGGCTACGTCAGAGGTTATTCTCTCCTGCCTCAACAAAAATGAAAATAATAACAAAAAAAATTGAATTTGCTTGCTATGTATTTTTGTCGAAATTTCAAATGATAATGATAGGAGGACTATATATTGCTGAAAACAACTTACATGTGACATATGATATTCGGTATTAATGAAATAAGAATATATGAACAAAATTTACACGTGTTTTTATTTTATTAGCACAGCACGCTACTTTAAGTTAGTAATAACATTGTACTATTTGTTTGGATTATATGTGAACCAAACTAACCTATTGATGAATATATAAGAAAGACAAACAAATAGTCCAATGTCATTACTACTGTTGGCCACTCGATACAGGACACTCATTTTTGTGACAGGTTCTTACCCACTATTGCTAGAAATATTTTTCTATTTGATTGTACTGAGAACTATTGTACTCGAGGTATCTCTCTTTAATTAGATTTATTTTTCTATATATATATATAATAATAATTATAAAAGAAAAGAAAAGAATACGATGAAAGTTGCCATTCTTTTCAAAGTTGTGTTAGATTGAAGTTGGGAACACTCAATTGTAGTGCCTTAATTGACAAAGAAGGTAATCATCCATCCATTGCGTTTGCAGCATATGGTCTTTCCAAATTTAGACATGTAGTTAGCTAATATAACATATATGACACAACACTCCCATCATAGGATGACCCACTTAACCAATCATTAAGCCAAAATGAAAACTTGTATTTGTTCTTAGATCTGTAATTTTATTCATTAAGTCTTCAACAATATTATCTTTATATTAAAAATGGACTTTTGGAGGTAGGCAGACTTTGTGAGTCCGGGACTGAAGGTGCAGAAATGAATACTCTTTATTTACTTAATTATAAGTTTTTTTATCAACTAGTATTACAATTTAATAGTATATTTCAGCACTTATAAGTGAGAAATTTTAAGTTCAACTCACATAGATAGCAATGACGTATTATATTTGTGTTGAGTTTGATGCTTAGTTAGTCGGTGCTCCATTGTATGGCCTAATCCTATCTTCATCGTATGACAGAGAATAAGTATCACTTATAAAACTAATAACAATTGAGTGCGCACAAATTTTTTCACTATGTTGGACCACCTAACAGCTTTCACTATTATTTTCAAGTATTGAGCTAGATATATATAGTATAGTATTTAACTTTGATACTTTCACAAATTAAAAAACAAAAAAAATTGTAATTTAAAAAAAAAAATACTATTTTTGTTGGACTCCAGGACTATGGAGTACAAATACTGCTGTATCGCACACCATACTTGGTAGATCTTGTCAATGAGAAGGTTGGACGAGTGTTGAAGCTTGACTCAATTACGGATGGCAACGCATGGAGAGGCATGGACATGTTGATCTTCGACACGTGGCACTGGTGGACTCACACTGGAAGAGCACAGCCGTACGTATATATATGTATATGTATGTGTGTGTGTGTGTGTGTATGTGTATATATATATATATATATTATATAGTGCACATGCACTGTTTTGTTGTTGTATATCACATGCACTGTTTTGTTGTTTTTATTAACGTACCAAGAGAGTGACAATAATATTTGGGGGCCTGCTGCAGATGGGACTACCTTGAAGAAAGGGGAAAATTGTACAAAGATATGAACCGTCTGATCGCATTTTACAAAGGAATGACAACTTGGGCCAGATGGGTCGACCGAAATGTCGATCCTTCCAAAACCAAGGTCTTCTTCCAAGGCATTTCTCCTACCCATTACCTGTGAGTAATTCCATCTTCAATCTCCTTTCTGTTCTTTTGTTTTTGAAGATGAGTTTTTCTCCCCTGCGCATGTGGGTCGCCCACATGATTTGGACAAGTGACTCGGATGACGTGGACGATGATATGTTGCAACTAAATATTCTTAATAACGTTATATTGATGTATTGTTACCAAATCAACAATATCGACATCATATCAATAATATCTATTGAATATGAATGTTGTTGTCACAATGTTGATATTCAGTTGCAATATCGTCATGTGCGTCAGCCAAGTTGCTCTTTGGGTCATGCACAACCCATGCACATGGTGCACATGGTCCATTTTTGCATAGGAGAAAACTGTTTTAAAGATATGTAACGATTAGTTATCCAGTGCGCATAAACTTTCCTGTTTGTGTGTGTTTTAATGAGTTAATTTATGCAAATGTCAAATTGTGATTATTATGTTTTTTAAAACCCAAATCCTTTTTATTATCCTATATTTTGCTTTGTGAAAATAAACAATGAGTGATTGAGTGGGAATTAATTGAATCTTATTTGTTTGTGAAATTAATTAGGGGAAAGGATTGGAATCAGCCAACAAGATCATGCGCAAGTGAAGCACAGCCATACTCTGGGAGGAAGTATCCAGCAGGAGTACCTGTGTCTTGGGTTGTAGTCAACAAAGTGTTGGCTCGGATTAAGAAACCAGTCTATCTTCTCGACATCACATTTCTCTCCCAAATCCGCAAAGATGCACACCCATCCAAGTACAGCGGCGAGCACGGCACGGACTGCAGCCACTGGTGCCTTCCCGGCCTGCCGGATACTTGGAACCAGCTCCTCTATGCTGCTCTGTTTGCTTGAAAATATTAACAACCATTAGGAATATTGTTGTATTTAATTAGTCATTCATTCTTGAAAGAAACTCTCATTGTTTCAGGAAAAGGTAGGGTTTTTCTTTTCTTTGTTTTGTTTTTGCATTTTACTTGCGCATGCATTTGAGCAATAAGAGGGTTCTTCGGTCGTGATTCAATTGTATATGAATACATTTTAATTGATCTCTTGAATCGTAGAAACTTCCTCAAATTAGAAAAACAAATTGGTGATTGGGCATGAGCTTGCAGCATCTGTTACGTACTTTCTGAACCAAATTGCTTCTAGCTTGTGAGCTATATGGTTTATTTGGATTAGAACTCTACAGGTAAGATAAACTGGGCCAATACCCGTTCGTGCTTCTTTTTGGTAAGAATCAAAATTGCAATTATGAATTAGTCATTTGTTCACTAAGACCTTTTTTTTTTTTTTTTTTTTGGGTCAAACGATAGATTTTGTTAGATTAGTCACCCGACGGGGTTCCAACCCACGTCGTCATGCAAGGACTTAACACATTTCCACCACTGTGGTAAAGGGTCACTTGCATTTGTTCACTAAGACCTACTCCAACACTTGGAATAAACTCAAATTTTAGGTTCTAAAAACTTCCATTTGGGGACTACAACATTTTTGTTTTGAAATTGATATGGATTAAGCCACTTAGTACTACAATTTAGTGGTATTCCTCTTCATTGGTAAGTGAGAGATCTTAGGTTCGACTCTCGCCAAATGCAAATTTGAATTACATTATTGCTAACTCATTGTAATGCTTAACCTACTTCCCCACCCTCGTGTAGATAATATCGTTTGTTCCAAAAAACGAAAAAAAAAAAACTACCCCAACTTGCTCCAACCCTTGAGCCAAATATGATTTTTAACCCAAAACTCATTTTGGGGCAAATTTAAGCCAAAATTCCCTCTTCGTTTATATTTATAAATTCATTGAATCCAACGGTTAAGATCTAAAATGATCAAATCCAACGGGTAAAAAAAAATTAATGGTTCAAATTTAATCCAACGGCTAAAATAATTTAAAAAAAAAAATCCTTCATGGGTTTCATATTCTTTTATAGTGTTCCACGAGTTTCATGGTATTTGTTTAGTGATTTTTCAATATTTATCGAAATCTAAATACTTTTAGGTTAAACGAGAATAATGACACGTGTTATCCATTAAAATGAGAATTAGGTTCAAAATGTAAAAGTTGCTAGCATTTCTTATGCAGATATACCAAGAGGGGAGGAATGATAACATAAATAGAATCCATTTTCCTTAAGATGAAATTTCAAAGATGCTTTGAGAAGTTAATATAGTTAAAACCCCTAAACATCAACTGCTATAGTTTGGTGATAAGTGTTGCCAACCAAAATCTGAGTTATTCATAGTTCATAATGGACCTGGTCATTTCAATTATCACCAAATCAAACTTCTCCATACCAACTTTCATCAAGTCATAAAAAATATTTGGCCAAACTCGGACAAGTATACAGAAAAAACTTCTTTATGAAATAGAGGTGTAATTACGGGTTTTTTTTTTTTTTTTTTTACTTCAGTTATATTTAATGAAAAAGCATTTTGTCTCAAATACCTAGTACATAAAAGGGTGACGGAAGTTTTATTGACGATTATTATTATGTGAAGAAAAATTTCTTTAGACGAAGAATATAAAAATTCTAACTTACATATCCGGTCTATTCCTCCATAGGGTAAGAAGCAAGCATTCACTTGAAGTATCATCTCTAAGTGCATGCATTCACTTGAAGTATCATCTCTAAATGCATGCATTTGGTACATAGACAGCTAACTGAACTGATAAGGAGTTTAGAACGTAGGACGGAATGAAGCGCCCGATCCGAATTCAACACATGCCATGTGTTTTTCAAACCGAGGAATTTTACCTCCGTGGCAGCTGGAGGCTCTTCCACGTGTCAGCAGAGGTTAAAATGTTCCAGAAGGATCCTCTTCAGATTCTCTTTGTGAGGATTTTGGAGAACTTCAAATCGTGACCGTTCATCATATGTCGTGCAATCAATTTTCGTCATGTACTATTTATATTTAATTTTAAATAAAAGTATTTAAAATGATTTCTAACCGTACGATATACGATAAATAAACACGATTTGAATATCCTCATGATCCCCCCAAAGAGGATCCGGAGAGGATCCTCATTCTAAAATGTTGGATAATGTTAAGAGTAATGCCAGTCTGAAACAGGTCGACGTATGAGCTGTTGGGTAGCATGGCATCTGACTCTCAAGACCAAACGTGTCAATAAGCCACCACGTGGCACTTTCTCACCCAACAGATGTCGCCCTTCATGCATATACCACAAGAGATTTTTTAATGTGACCGACATACGTGATGTACCACCGTGTTCCCATCATAATAAAAAAATTCTCATATACTACTAGACCCGGTAGTTTCTGACACGACACGAAAACGACATGAAAATAACGGGTTTCAGATCAACACGATAACTTATCGGGTCATTATCGGGTGACCCGTTAAGGACCCGTTAATAACAGGTTCTTAACGAGTATACATGCAGGAAACACGTGGGTAACCCGTTTCGACCCGTTAAGAAAAAAACTATTTTAACAATTTTAAAATTTAATTACTAAAAGATTTATTATAAAATACAATAGCTATATTAATATATATAATATATTCTATATTAAATATAAAGTTTTGTATTATTATTCTATATAAGTTTAAAAAAAAAAAATTGTCATTATTTATTTTTATTATGAGAGTTCATTATTATCATTACTAGGATAAATTTTACTTAACATGTTGTTGTCCAAAATTAAAATAAACTAATATAGCATTTGCACAGGCAAGAACTAAGAAGACATACATACAAGTATGAAAAATGTGAAAGAATATATAAACACTCTTGAATCATCATTATTCCTCCACGAGTAGATAATGGTTACACTTACATTATCATTTTGATTTTTAAAATCCTCCAAACCCTCATGAATAATGTTTTTTATTTGAGGGCAAAATTAATAAAATTAATAATAATAATTGTAGAAGTGTAAAAAATGTAAAAAAAATATACAATCACTCATAGTGACAAGCTTTATAACTTTCATGAAGGGGTCAGCTTCGAAATCCAACACTATAATCCATAAACCTTAAATTTATATTTAACCGTCGATTGTCATTTACGCTTTATTCTTCTTACTGAATTTCATTTTTTAAATTTTCTTTTTTGAAAACATGATCATTTGGCGGATGTAAGAAGATGAACGGTTCAGATCTTTGATATCACGTTTCGATATTTACGGTTAACTGAAATATGAGTCGATGTCATATAGTTTGTAGAAACTTTATAAACATCAAGCAATATTTTCACTAACCGTAAAACTCTGAATATAATATCAACGATCCAAACCGTTCATCTTCATGCATCATCTAATAGATCATGCTTTCAAAAAAGAAAATTTGAAAAAAACAAATTTTGATGAGAACAATGAAGCGTAAAGGTAAACAACAATCAACGGTTAAATTTTGATTTATGATTTATATGATTATAGTGGCAAATTTCGAAGTTAAGTTCTTCATGAAAGTTGTAAAGCTTGTCATTATGAGCGTTTAGATATATATTTTTTATATTTTTTTACACTTGTACATTAATTAAAAAACTATTAAAGACTTTAGGTAAGTGAAAATATACTTAAAAGGAAAATGCGTTTTTATGTTTTGGATGTGACAATATGATATGTATATACTTATTTAGTATTATGTTTTTCATTTGATTATTTATTGGTTTAAAATATATTTTCCTTAATGGGTAACGGGTCGGGTCATATTACCTGTTAATATTATCGGGTCGGGTTATTTTACCCGTTTATTTTATCGGGTGTTATACGACACGACCCGTTAAGATATCGGGTATGACACGAAAACGACACGAACACGAAAAACACAACACGAATGCCAGGTCTATATACTACGTCCTTACCAACCTGCACATGGCTTCCTGTTTTTAATCCCTATCCTCAAACCACCACTCTCCCACTTCTGAAACCCTAATCAAATTATAGTGAAAGAAAAATAAAAAAATTTTGTATTGAATATTACCTAATGAAACAGCTAGCGCTTTGGTTTGTATCAAGAAAAAAAGGAAGGAAAATATAAGGAAATGGCTTCTGAGCAGCAGCAAAGAAGGGAAAACACAACGCCGGAGAGGGAGGTGTACATAGAGAAAGACAAGGTGCCTAAGATAACGACGCACTTTAAGGCTCTGACGGTGCATGCTGCTGATACGAGTGCTGGAAGGAAAGACACTTCTCTCGACAGCAGCAGCAAGCAGTCATCGCAGCATGACGATAAAGTAGCGTCGATGATGAGTGGGAATACGGTGGGAGATGTGGGGATGGGGAAAGCAAGAGAGACTTATGAGATCGGGTCTCATAAGCTCGAGTCGCTTAGGGATACTCAAGCGTCGACAAGGGATGACGGACAGAGAGAATTGCAAGCTGACAAGGCAAAGACGGCGGTGGCGGATACAGAAGCTAAGTCTAAAAAGAAGAGCCAAGGTGGAGGTGGTCAAGGACAAGGACAATGACAAGGTGGAACTCAAGGCCAATCTCTTGGGAAGATTGAACACCGCCAAGGTGGAGGTCAAGGTCAAGGTCAAGCTGGTGGTCCTGCATTTAAACAACGCCATGAAACTAAAAGTCATGGTGGGGTTCAAGGTGGAGCTCGTTCATTTAAACAGCACCATGAAGGTGAACGTCAAGGTGGAGCTCATCAGTCAGTAAGGATGACTGCAGTTCAGTGTCAAGGTGAAGCCCAAGGCCAAGGTGTTGGTCAAGGCTGCTAGTTTGCAAGGGCCGAAGAGTGTCAAGGAAAACAAGGACAAGGTGGAGGTCTTCAGTCAATCAGGAAGTTTGAAGTGAGTAGTGGTGAGCAAGAGAAGCAGGGTCGGATCAATGAAGGCCGAGAAAGTAATGAGATTAATAATGAATGTAGACGCACACAAATACATGAGGGTGTGGAGAAAATGACTCTTAGGGGGGAGACAACAAGCTGCAAGGCCAACAAAAGCAGCAGTAACAAGCTTCTAAAGAAAGACAAGGCTCTAAGTCAGAGAGGAAAAGCACACAAGAGAGCAGCAGTACTCAAGAGACTAAGAGAAGCAAAGAACAACCACCATCTTTGGAAGGAGTTTCACAGATGAGAGGAACAGCTCTGCAGAATTTTGTGGAGGTGATTGTTAAGGATAATAACGGATCACCATATCACAGTGCACTCAAGGTACCAGATTAATACTTACCTTAGTGGTTAAGATACCTTAATGATTAAGTAATTAGTATATAAGGTTGTTATGTAAAAGTAGTGACTAGCAATGAGAATTCATTCTTCACATATCTATTCTCTCTCTACAAACTCTATCTCTCCCTCATTATTTCTTGATTTTTGTAAGATGTTAGAATTCTACATGGTATCGCCGCCATAATCTCACGACGAATCGATCCTTCACTTCCGATTTTCTACAATTTTCTCGGCTGCCAAATAGGTCTTACCTAATTTTTCTTACTTTCTCTCGCAAATCTTCTGCACAATTGCGATGTCTACTGCGATGAATTCTGCCGACTCTTTCTGTCTGGCCACCTCTTCTGGTCTTCATTATCCTGGAAATGCTTCTAATTCTTCCTCGATCTCTCTATCTTCAATCTCTCTGTCCAAAATATTGCCAGTATGGCACCTATTAAGCTGAATCGGCAGAACTACAATACACAGCTTAGCCTTTTCACGCTTGTGTTGAAACGCTACAAGCCTTTTGCTCTTGTTAATGGAGATGATGTTTGTCCTTCTGGGTGTATCTCTGATTCCTCTAGATATCGTGTTCCTAATCCTGCTTATGAGATCTGGTGCGAACGCGATCAAATTCTAATGATCTGGATCAATTCGACTTTTGCTGAAGATCTTCTTCCTCTGACAATTGGAATGGCTAATTCTCGATCTTTATGGCAATCTCTTGACACGCATGTTCATAACCTTCATGCCAAGATCCAGACAATTCAGAAAGGCGATTCAACAATGACTAATTTTCTGAACTCAATTAAAGACATTTATGACAAACTAGCGGCTACTGGTGAACCGATTTCTAATTCTGATCTTGTTGCTTACGCACTTGCTGGTTTGCCTGATGATTATGAATCTTTTGTTGATTCAATTGAAACAAGAAATGAATCTGTTATATCGATGAACTGAATCTGTTAATATCGATGAACTTCATGACCTTCTTCTGAGCAAAGAAATTTCTCTGCAAAAGCGCAAATCAAGATCGTCATCTTCTTCCTCTTCAGCGTCATTTCATGCTTACAATGCTCATCGAACAAAGGCAATTTTTGTAGACGCTATCTGAATCGAAGTCGATACAATCAAATCAAAATTTTGGAGCTAATCGCATAAACAACAACAATTCTGGAGATGTTCTTGGTGTTGCTCATTCACGCTCCAATTTTTCTGGTAATTCTCAGGGAAGTTACTACTCTGGCAAATCCATTTCATGTCAACTATGCTATCAACATGGCCATTCTGCTCTTTCTTGTGGGTGACTTACATAATTTGCTGCTTAACTTCCTCACAATTCTCTCATGGGGATAAATGCCATGGTTGGTTCTCAAATGTCTTCTCCCAGTTATTGGCTTACTAACAATGGCGATACACATCATGTTACACCATATCCTGGAGCTCTCAATTAAGCAATTCCCTACACAGGCACTAAGCAGTTGTTTTTAAGAAATGGTAAAGGTCTGTGTATCTCTCATACTGGATCTTCCTTAATTCGAACTTCTAATGTTGCTTTTAAACTACATGATGTGTTACTTGTGCCTTAAGCATCACATAATTTGCTCTTAATCTATAAATTTGTGTATGATAATTGGTGTTCTCTGACCTTTGATCCATTTGGATTTTACATAAAGGATCTAAGCACTGGGAAGATGCTCTTCTAGGGCTCCAGTGAAGGAGAACTATATCCATTTTACTGGAATGCATCTAATGGTGTTTCTGGCATTGCCATATCTCCACAAGCTTTGATGATTGCCAAAGCTGATATTCATGTCTGGCACAGAAGGCTTGGACATCCTTCTAGTGCAACTCTTTCTAAGGTTTTAAATAAAGGTCAATTACCAATAGTTGGTACTTTGAATAAACAATCTATATGTTCTGAGTTTCAATTGGGGAAGGCCTCTAGATTACCAGTTTCTGTTTTGCCTTGTAGTTCCTCTACGCCATTTAATCTTGTCCATGCTGATGTATGGGGTCCTTCTCCCACTCCCTCATGTTCTGGTTATAAATATTATCTCATTTTGGTTGATAACTTCACCAAGTATAGCTGGCTTAATCCACTTCACTTTGAATAAGATGTATGCTCTGTACTTAAGACCTTTGTTCTTAAAGTTCAGACTTTGTTTACAAGTAAACTTCAAAGCTTAAGGTCCGATTCAGAGGGTGATTTTCTTAACAATGAGTTCCAAACATTTCTTAACACTCGAGGTATCACACATCAACTTAGTTATCCGCACATTTCTGAGCAAAATGAGTGTGCAGAGAGAAAACACAGACATGTAGTTGATATGGGTCAAACTTTATTGCTTCAAAGTGGATTACCATCCAAATATTGGGTGGATGCTTTTCAAACAGCTATGTATATCATCAACGGATTACCTCCTCGGTCCTCTCATCTCAGTCTTTGGGAATTATTTTTTCAAAGCTTCTCCTAAGTATCATACTTTGAAAACCTTTGGATGTGCATGCTATCCTTGGTTGCAGCCTTATGCACAACATAAACTAGATACAAAGAGTAAGCTTTGTGTGTTTCTAGGGTATAGTCTCAATCACAGTGGATATAGATGTCTTGACCCAGCTATAAACAAATTATATGTTTCCAGGCATGTGGTCTTTGATGAATATGTGTTTCCATTCAAGCATCCTTTATCTTTTCAGAATTCCACACCTTTACAATCCTCATCTCAAACATCTACAACTTGCTTGCAATTTACAATACCTATTCAACCATTGTCTCAGACATCTTCTCAGCAATCACACTGCAATTCTCAGTGTAATTCTCAGTCATCCCCTACTACACATGATCCTCAACACTCTCAAAGTAACTCTCCAGAACTCAAGATTCACAGGAATTATCCCAACCATCTGTCTCTCAGGAACAAGTGATCATAGTGCATCCATCATCTCATATTCCAGTCAATCAACACCCTATGACTACAAAAGCAAAGTCAGGCATTTTCAAACCAAAAGTGTTTACTGCAACTAAGCATCATCTTCCCTCCATAGTGGATCCTCTCACCTAGGGCTAGAAAAAAATCCTGAAAATCCCAAACCAAACCAAAAAATCCTGATCCCAAACCAAAATTCTCGAAATTTTCGAGATGAAATACCGAACCTATCTCGAAATTTCGGTACGGGATTCGGTATTGTTTACTCAATTTTTCGATAATCCCATACCAAACCAAAAATAAATATTATATATATACATATATTTATATATACATACATACATACATACATACATACATACATACATACATACATATATATATTATAAAGGCCCCTTAACAAGAGGGATCCTCTTATGGGAACACCCTCTTGACCGTTGGATTGGTTTTAATGAAATTGTGTGGTTGAGATTAAATCACAGGCCACACAATCTCAACCACACAATTTCATTAAAGTCAAATCCAAAGGTCAAGAGGGTGTCCTCATTTTTTTAGAAAAATGGGGATCCCTCTTGTTAAAGGATTCCATATATATATATATATATATATATATATATATATATATATATACACACACAGCCTGCAACATAAAATAAAATAGCAAAAGGTTAGCTTCTTTATGCTTGCAGATTGTATTAAAGTGCAAATTCCGGGTTAGAAGGAAAAGGGGTGTGGCCACTTAAAAAAAAGGGCTGGAATCAGAAACATATCAAAATTTTGTTCGAGCAATGCAGCTGGACTCCATGTTATGCCTAGGGTAAGATCCAACAAATAAAAACTATGCTTTATGGTTTCATATTTTAATTTATAACTTGTGTTGTAGTTAGTTTTGGAAGTTATTTTGTATCTTTATGTGTTATGGTTAATAAATTTTTTTGTGCCGCCGAGGTTTCGTCAAAAACTATAAGAACAAGCCTACTAATCAGTGGCTTATGCAAGCGTTTTGAATTTCATTGTAACACTTTTCTAGGATGGACATTCAAACACACTGAGAAACGACCAAGGAAAAGGGGTTATCATGTTGTTTGAATTTGTGATGCATTATATCTTATATCTATACATTCAATATATTTATATAGTTAGTAACAGTTCAAATGTATGTGTGTGTCTATATATATATATATATATAGTTAGCAACAGTTCAAAATGTGTATATATACACACATTTGAACTGTTGCTAACTATTAGTAGCAATATAATTGGTGTGGTCTACAGATGTAACCAAAGTCCTTTATTGCCACATATGCCGGTACGAACCTCCCACAAATGTGTCTATTTCTTCAACACGAAATCAAAAAAATTGTATTATTAGTTTTCAAACATATTAGGTTTGTAACTTATTTTTTTGCTTTTGGGTTTGTTACTTATTTTATTTTGGTTGCATGTTAATTTAACTTGGTATGAATGATTGCTATTTCAATTTGTATGAAATTTAGGAATACCGAACTATCCCAAAAAACTGAAAATTTTTCGGGAATCCCGAAAATTGGGAATATCAAAATTTTGGTTTGGGATTGGTCTTCAAATACCTTCCCGAAAATTTTCAATTTGGGATTCGGGATTCCACTTTTGGTTTGGGATCCCATACTGAACCACCCCTACTCTAACCACACTTCCAACTACTCCTACAACTTCCTTATATGCTTTTAAGAATCTTCATTGGATGGCAACAATCAAAGATGAGTTCCAAGCTTTTCAAACTACTGGAACTTGGGAGTTAGTTCATCCCAACCCTCAATACAATTTAGTTGCATGCAAGTGGGTTTTTAAAATTAAACATAAGGCTGATGGCACTATAAAAAGGTACAAGGCTAGGCTTGTGGCTAAGGGTTTTCATCAACAGGAAGGACTTGACTTTTCAGAAACTTTTAGTCATGTAGCCAAGCCAACTAAAATTAGAATTTTGCTGTCTATTGTTGTCAGTTATGATTGGTTCATTCATCAACTTGATGTTAGCAATGCTTTCTTGCATGGTGCTCTTAAAGAAGATGTTTACATGGTTCAGCCTTCAAGTTTCATTAACTTAGCTAAACCTTCCCATGTTTGCAAACTCAGAAGATCACTTTATGATTTAAAATCGGCTCCCAGAGCCTAATATGAAACTTTTTACAATGCCATTCTTTCTCTGGGTTTGCCTAGTATGAAACTTTTTATAGTGCCATTCTTTCTCTGGGTTTTACTTCTTCATATTCTAACACTAGCTTACTCATCAAAAGGGACAGCACTATCACATTTATCTTAGTGTATGTCGATGATACCATCATCACAAGTAGCTCATCTCAAGTCTATCAATCTATTTTTTCTAAACTGCAAGCATTGTTTCCAGTTAAAGATTTGGGAAACATCCATTACTTCTTGCGTATTGAAGTCTAGAGAAATTATAAAGGTTTATTTATGCATCAAACAAAGTATGTTTTGGATCTGCTGAAAAAGAGTGACATGTTTGGTGTTAAACCTTGTAATACTCTAGTTGGATCATTCATGCACTATACTTTCTGAACCCACTGCATATAGGTCAATTGTTGGTGCACTTCAGTATTTGACATAGACAAGACCTGATTTAGCTTTTGCAGTTAATCATGTTTGTCAACATATGCATAGTCATCAAACTATACACCTACAAGCTGTTAAAAGAATTCTCAGGTACTTGAAGGGCTCGGTTGATTCAGGTCTCTGGTTTACTAAAGGTTTACAGATTCTCACAGCTTGGTCAAATGTTGATTGGGCAGGTTGTCCAGTGGAAAGAAGGTCCACAAGTGGCTATTGTGTGTTTTTGGGACCCAATCTAATTTCTTGGAGTGCAAAGAAGCAATGTACAGTAGCTCAGTCTTCCACAGAGGCTGAATACATGTCATTAGCCAACACTGCTACAGAATTGACATGGGTTTGCAAGATTTTGCATGTCATTTCTTTTCCACTGCTCAAGACTCCAAAAAAAAAAATGTGATAACAAGAGTGTTATTATTTTGGCATTCAATCCAATTTTCCATGCTAGAACTAAACATGTAGATTTGGATTACCACGACATTCGAGAGAAAGTTCTTCTCGGTCATATCACTATGCATCATGTCAATACATTACTTCAATTGCAGACATATTCCCCAAGTCTTTACCTACAGACAGATTTGCTTCCTTGACTTCCGAACTTTCAATTTGATCATCTCCCTTTAGCTTGATGGGTGTGTAAAGGATAATAGAAGATCACCATATCACAGTGCACTAAAGGCACCAAATTAATACTTACCTATGTGGTTAAGTAATCTACCTCAGTGATTAAGTTATTAGTAGATAAGGTTGTTATGTAAGAGTGGTGACTAGTTAATAGACAGTTATTTATAAGTATATATCCCTTTGTAAAGTGTACTGTGGAAGCTAATGAGAATTCATTCTTCACATATCCATTTTCTTTCTACATTCTCGCTCTATTTCTTGATTTTTGCAAGATGTTAGAATTCTACAGTGATAAGGGTTGTGAATGAGCGTTACGCCTAGGCTAAGGAGTCGGCCAGGCAAGGGCTTGGCAGCACAACTAAGTATGCCTCGAAGAAAGGTGGACAAGTCAAAGATACACTCTTCCAAGGAGCACAAAATGACAATGCAGGCTATTGGATGATGGATCATAATCCAACGATTAATAGGTCTACATAGTTAATTTAAGGATTGCTTGGAATATAGATGAGATTAGGATTTAGTTAATAGCTATAACTTGTACCCGAGTAAAGTTAATATATTTCGGATTTCCTTGGGCAATAAGGGCTCATAATTCTATCCTATTTGGAATGAGATTTGGTGTATCAATTATCGTTGGACTGCAAGGAATCCTAATGCCATTATTATGGGAAGATTCATTAGAGTTAAGTCCATATAAATACAAGGATAAGGTCCTAGATCACATTCACAACACACATAAACTCATATGAATGCCCCATTAGTTCGAGTATAAAAGAGTGTTGAGTGTGCATAAGACTTTGGTTAATTAACATTTTATTCTGCAAGATTCCAATATGATTTGCGATGTAGGAGAAGTCCGTACATGGTTGAGCATATTCCGCACGATTATGTCAAGATGATTTGTCTTTACCATATATAGATTCTTTTAGGTTAGTGTTTTTAGTTGTTTATGAAATATATAAAATTTAACACAGGCAAGATTGCCTTGGAAAAAACAACTACACTGGCTGAGAAAGCCAAAGACGTTGCGGTTTCTGCAGGTCAGACCACTCTGCATTACGTGGAAGAAAGGGCGGCGAAGGCTAAGGACATGACTTAGGAGGGCGGGAAGACTACGGCGACAAATGCAAGTGATGTGGCAATGAAGGCCAAGGACAAAACTTAGGAGAGTGAGAAGACTGCGGCGGGGTGTGCAGGTGATGTGGCGGTGGACTTAGAGGACAAGGTGACTGTGGTCGGTTGGACTGCGGTGCAGTACACCACTGAAGCAGCAGTGGAAGGGATTATAAAGGTAGCGAAGGTTGTCATGGGGACGGCTGAAGATGCGGGGCATAAAGTTGTGGATATTGTTTCGAAGCCTTTGGGTATGGCTAAATATGCTGATGTGGTGGTAGGGGAGAAGGCTGAGGAGTACACTGCCAGGAAGAGGGAGGAGGCACAGAAAGAACCGGAGGCCAAGAGATCGGCAGTTAAGCAAAATAAGCAGCAGGTATTAAGATGTCGAGAGTACTATTTAGGTGCATACTGCTGTTCACCGATTTACTAACTTGATTCAAGTATTTAAATTTTTTATTAACTTGATTCAAATAATTAAAACTTGAGTTGAAAATATTAGTTAAGCTGGTTGCAAGTGTGTGCAGCACACGTATATAATATGTGCGGCATAAATATTATATTTTATGGGAGTTAAGTATTTAAGGAGAGTTTAACAAATTGATTGTGCTTGAATGGTGATCAGGGTGGACATGATCGCAAAATCGACTAGAGGCCAAAGGGGAGGAAAAAGAGGGAACATATGAGAGTTGGATGAAGTCGGGGAGTGCTGGCGATGACGGTGGCAGAGGAAGCAATGAGGAGTACGTGAGGAACATGGACACCTCTCAAGTGGGAGACGCTGGTGTGAGGATGCTGGGAGCAGTCACGGAGACTTGTACTTGAGATTGGTCAGACGACAAAAGACATGCTCATCGGCGGAGCTGAGTGGTGGCCAGGAGCAGAAGTGGAAGACGTCGTCGGCAGATGAGTCGAAACAGCGAAATACAAAAGAGGGCCCAATGAATTAGAACCCATTGCATATAGGTCAATTGTTGGTGCACTTCAGTATTTGACATGGACAAGACCTGATTTAGCTTTTGCAGTTAATCAGGTTTGTCAAGATATGCATAGTCATCGAACTATACATCTACAAGCTGTTAAAAGAATTCTCAGGTACTTGAAGGGCTCGGTTGATTCATGTCTCTAGTTTACTAAAGGTTTACAGATTCTCACAGCTTGGTCAGATGCTGATTGGGCAGGTTGTCCAGTGGATAGAAGGTCCACAAGTGGCTATTGTGTGTTTTTTGGACCCAATCTAATTTCTTGGAGTGCAAAGAAGCAATGTACAGTAGCTCAGTCTTCCACATAGGTTGAATATAGGTCATTAGCCAACACTGCTACAAAATTGACTTGGGTTTGCAAGATTTTGCATGACATTTCTTTTCCACTGCTCAAGACTCCAAAAAAAAATAATGTGATAACAAGAGCGTTATTACTTTGGCATTCAATCCAGTTTTCCATGCTAGAACTAAACATGTAGAACTAGATTACCACGACATTCGGGAAAAAGTTCTTCTTGGTCATATCACTGTGCATCATGTCAATACATTACTTCAAATTGCAGACATATTCACCAAGTCTTTACCTGCAGACAGATTTGCTTCCTTGACTTCCAAGCTTTCAGTTCGATCATCTCCATTCCATTTAACTTGAGGGGTGTGTAAAGGATAATAGAGGATCACCATATCACAGTGCACTAAAGGCACCAAATTAATACTTACCTTAGTGGTTAAGTAATCTAGCTCAGTGATTAAGTTATTAGTAGATAAGGTTGTTATGTAAGAGTGGTGACTAGTTAATAGGCAGTTATTTATAAGTCTATATCCCTTTGTAAAGTGTACTGTGGAAGCTAATGAGAATTCATTCTTCACATATCCATTTTCTTTCTACATTCTCTATCTATTTCTTGATTTCTGCAAGATGTTAGAATTCTACAGTGATAAGGGTTGCGGATGAGCGTTACGCCTAGGCTAAAGAGTCGGCCAGGCAAGGGCTTGGCAGCACAACTGAGTATGCCTCGAAGAAAGGTGGACAAGTCAAAGATACACTCATCCAAAGAGCACAAACTGCCAATGCAGGCTATTGGACGATGGATCATAATCCAACGATTAATAGGTCTACACAGTTAATTTAAGGATTGCTTGGAATATAGATAAGATTAGGATTTAGTTAATAGCTATAACTTGTACCCAAGTAAAGTTAATATATTTCAGATTTCCTTGGGCAATAAGGGCTCATAATTCTATCCTATTTGGAATGAGATTTGGTGTATCAATTATCTTTGGACTGCAAGGAATCCTAATGCCATTATTATGGGAAGATTCATTAGAGTTAAGTCCATATAAATACAAGGATAAGGTCCTAGATCACATTCACAACACACAAAAACTCATATGAATGCCCTATTAGTTCGAGTATAAATGAGTGTTGAGTGTGCATAAGACTTTGGTTAATTAACATTTTATTCTACAAGATTCCATTATGATTTGCAATGTAGGAGAAGTCCGTACATGGTTGAGCTTATTCCGCACGATTATGTCAAGATGATTCGTCTTTACCATCTATAGATTCTTTTAGGTTAGTGTTTTTAGTTGTTTATGAAATATATAAAGTTTAACACAGGCAAGACTACCGTGGAAAAAACAACTCCACTGGCAGAGAAAGCGAAAGACGTTACGGTTTCTGCAGGTCAGACCACTCTGCATTACATGGAAGAAAGGGCGCTGAAGGCTAAGGACATGACTTTGGAAGGCGGGAAGACTACAGC
This sequence comes from Heteromeles arbutifolia, assembly GCA_024362995.1. Classification (NCBI taxonomy): domain Eukaryota; kingdom Viridiplantae; phylum Streptophyta; class Magnoliopsida; order Rosales; family Rosaceae; genus Heteromeles; species Heteromeles arbutifolia. Next base: position 27,321,311 of record JANCRC010000012.1, read on the forward strand.
GACATATGCAAGTAATGTGGCAATGAAGGCCAAGGACATAACTTAGGAGAGTGGGAAGACTGCGGCGACGTGTGTAGGTGATGTGGCGCTGGACTTAAAGGACAAGGCGACTGTGGTCGGTTGGACTGCGGTGCAGTACACCACTAAAGCAGCAGTGGAGGGGACTATAAAGGCAGCGAAGGTTGTCATGGGGGCGGCTGAAGATGCGGGGCATAAAGTTGTGGATATTGTTTCAAAGCCTTTGGGTATGGCTAAAGATGCTGCTGTGGTGGCAAGGGAGAAGGCTGAGGAGTACACTGCCAGGAAGAGGGAGGAGGCACAGAAAGAATTGGAGGCCAAGAGATCAGCAGTTAAGCAAAATAAGCAGCAGGTATTAATATGTCGGGAGTACTATTTAGGTGCATACTGCTGCTCATCGATTTGCTAACTTGATTCAAGCGTTTAAATCTTTTATTAACTTGATTCAAATAATTAAAACTTGAGTTGAAAATATTAGTTAAGCCGATTGCAAGTGTGTGCATCACACATATATAACATGTGCGGCATAAATATTATATTTTATGGGAGTTAAGTATTTAAGAAGGGTTTAACGAGTTGATTGTGCTTGAATGGTGATCAGGGTTATCAGGGTGGACATGATCGCAAAATCAACTGGAGGGCAAAGGGGAGGAAAAAGAGGGAATGGAGGAGAGTTGGATGAAGTCGGGGAGCGCTGGCGGTGACTATGGCGAAGGAAGCAATGAGGAGTACGTGAAGAGCATGGACAACTCTCAAGTGGGAGACGCTGGTGTGAGGATGCTAGGAGTAGTCACGGAGAATTGTACTTGAGATTGGTCAGACGACAAAAGACATGCTCATCGGCAGAGCTGAGTGGTGGCCAGGAGCAGAAGTGGAGGTCGTCGTCGGCGGATGAGCCCAAACAGCGAAATACAAAAGAGGGCCCAATGGATTAGGGCCCACTCAACCAGCATAGTACGTCGAACAACAGCAGTACAACATGAAGTTGCGAGTCGCGTGAACCTCTGGTCCTAAAATGGGACCATCAACCCACTTGGCCCTAACAAGTTGTTAGTTGTCATACCCTGATCAAGTTTAAGCTCAGTATTTATCTTTTTTTCAGATTTATTTTTTGCAAATCTTCTTAATATATTCTAAACGAAAATTAATATACCAACACAAATCCATCTATAAAACATACAACTCTAACTTAAGCAACAAGTATATGAATGTATATTGTACCTATAAGTGAGATATGAAATCTAATTAAAAGGTAAACGATGTTACCTACAAACAAGATACATTACTTGTGATACATTTTTTAGTACAAAAAAAAAACTGTGATATAGTAGATAAATACAATTATTCTGTGATATAACAGTCAGATATCCTGTAATAACAAACCTGGACGTTATGCATAAACATTCATTCATTCACAATGATATATGTATCTAATTAAGGAAAGCAACACAACCAAGCTGATGAATTTAATATAATTAAAATTAAAAAAAGGAGTAATTGTGTTTCAAAAAAAAAAAAAAAAATAAGGAGTAATTGTATCAGCTATCAAGCAGACAGAGAGAAAGATTAACAGGGGATTTGAGAAGTGAACCACTCCATGACATGAATTGGGGCTTTGACCAACTGCAGAGCCAACTCCACGATCACCGTCACGCACAAACAGCACGGGCATATGCACGTCAGCAACAATCTGCCACCCACCACCCCCAAAATTCAAATCTCAATCAAATCAATCAACCAGATCACAACTTCAAAAATTCAAAACACCAACTGGTAACAATTTGAGATACCCAGATGAGATGGTCGATCAAATTGCAAACTTCAGAGAGAAAATCAATGAATTGGAGATAGATAAGGAGAAGAGGAATCATATTCATACCCCACGATCCAGATGACGATGCCGACAATGGAGAGAAGGAGGGAGAGGAGAGCGAACGGAAGGCCCAGTAGAAAGCCCAAAGGCCTGCAATCACCCTCCGAAGAGCACATTTCCGATTCTGCTGCTTCTGCTTCTGCTTCTGCTTCCTTCAACAACTGCTTCTGATTCTGCTTCACCCTCACTTACTTGAGTAGTTGAATTTGAATGTGACGGACAGAGAAAGAGAGAAGAAAGAATGGACGAAGACTTGATTTCGTAGTGGGTGTGGGTCACTATTAGGATTCCCAATTTTCTCCACTTTCCTTTGCGTCGCTTTAATTATTAGATTTATTTATGGAATGATCTCGAATTTGACATCCATCTCACTTTCTTTTAATTTAATTTCGTCACGCATTGGAATTCAATATTAACTTCTAAAAAAAAGATGTGTTATTCACACATTCATTTTTACTTACTACACATTTTTACTAATTTTTTGTTATTGATCTTGTTCAAGTAATTCGATCTGATAGCGAAAAATTAAGATGGGTGTGTGGATACCACTACCTATCAAAATTGTCAACGTGGCTTAAAATGTGTATGCGGCGAGAGATTTTTTAGTTTATTGGGACCATAGCTCGATACACCAAGTGTCCTAATATAAATGGCTAAATACATGAAGAAAAAAAATTCAACCACTTATATTATATCACTTAGTGTACTAAGCCGCGTTCCTGACACATTAAAAAATTTCTGTTTAGTGGCAGTTTAGGAGATGCATATTTTGATAAATTAATCATTTAAATTAACCAAAATTTAACTTCAACTCAAAACTATTTAATAATAGAAAAAAAACTGTTTAATTAAATTATGATTGTTATATACGAGGAGCCACATTCTTTTGTTTCTCTTTCAATTTTGGTTCTTCCTTCTCCTTTCTTTTTCATGCCAGTCATATTTACCATACCTTAAATCAATTCTCATACAGCAAGATTCCCAACTTGGATTATTGGTAAGCATCTATCATTATTTTTCATTGAAAAAAAAAACAATGGAATTCAATTGTTTTGGGCTTGTACGTGATATTTTTAAGCCCTTACAAAAACAAAATGATTATCAGTCGTGCTATAAGAGATATTCCTAAAAGGGTAACCTACTACTATAAATAAGAGTTAGTAGGGACCCACCATTAAAATTAATTAAATATAAATTTAACTCTTAATCACAAACCTTCAAATCCAAGCAAATAACAATTCCGTTGGAAAGATTTTTTATGTCAAATATGCACAGTAGCATTCCACTTATGATTTTGACATCTCATTTGGAGATGCTCTAACCGTTAACTCTTGGTTTTGTATTTTTAACCAAAGATCTAACTAATGGTTAAAATGTCTCGAGTGTGGAGCACCATAGAAATCTCTTATTTACAAATAATATTTGCAAAAGGAGAACCTAGTCCTACTACAATGGCCATATGATGCAATTCCACCACATCCAAATACTAATTCCGACTCTCATTCATGCATCTGTCTGGAATTGGATGCTGAAAAAAAGGAAAAGGAGAGAGAGCTTCTACAATCTTTATATATAAATGTATACGCAGAATTTACACTAATAAACTATTATTGTGAGCTCAAGCAACTTATACATTTACAGGAAGAAATCGACAACTGCTTTTCTACCTGAATTTCGCTTTTGAACCACAACAGAAAGACATCAAAGGAAGGGGGAACAGATAAAAACTCCAAGTATACGCACCTGTCTACATTTCAGATGCCAGATTATGTGATATCCCGAAGAAGCGATTCAGCAGATTGGTAAGTCAATTGGAATGCTGTTTCGAGAGCATGTAACAAAGAAATTAGGTAAGATTGATTCCATGGATGAAAGAGTGCAACCACGTATGAGGAAAGCATTAGTTGATGCAAAACTACTCAGGCTTGTTCAAACTTGAGTTGTCGCTCTCCATGGAAATTATGGAAGCAAGCCTTTCATAGACCTGTATAATAGTTGAGATGTTACAAATATTCATCTGCCGAAAGAAGAAAAGATAAATAACGAAGTTCTGAATTTAGTTTCATGAAATTTATAACGCCAGGATCACAAACCTCTGAAAGCTTCTCACTTTTAGCCGTTTTCTTATTCTTATGCGGGTTATTTGCGCATAAGTCGTACCTATACAAGAGATGAAGCAAGCTGTTACACTTTCGTTAACAGAAATTTTCACTCATGCAGACCAGAAAGAGAATTTATTCATTCCAACCAAAAACAAAAATAAAAATAGACAAAAGAACATGATATTAAATACTAAAATTTTAACTTCTCCAAATTAATACCAATCAAAAGAACTGGCTAGTATACAATTTTCTCACCAATCACGAGGAATGCCAGCTTCGTCACGAGCTGAATAATTGAAAGGCCCTCTCAACTCCACATTATACTCTTTCAACAAGTCTGCGTAGTTATAAGGAAAAGATCCATATATCCATCTTGCTCTCGAATGTAGTATGACTATAGGTGAGAACATATACACACAGAAAATGGAACGATAGAAAACCTTTAAATGCGGAAGATGGGGCACAACCCATTTTTTGACAGACATCGACAAACCAGTGGACACCAACAGCTACATGTGCAACTTCTTCATCAGCGATTCTAGCAACAATGTTAGATGTCCTAAGATCTCCAAAACCAACCAATTTTTGTACAAGTCGAGGTCCAGCATCTAGTCCTCTAGCTTCCTAAAACCAAGAATTACAATTCAAAATATAATACACAAATGAATAAATTAGGATCGAAGCAAAGAATATATAGTGTTTTTTTAAGTTGTGGAAAACTGACGCATACCAGTATATGTGTGTGCAAGCATGTCAAAGTATATCAATATAAAACGAAGGAGTCTGCAGCTAAATTGGTTAATCCCACCCGTTGTTATGCCCTTTCCCATACAAAGAAACAAAAGCAAAATGGGGAAAGTAGAATGTCTTCTTTATCTTCTAACTTGACTCACTTAACAAAAAACAGACCATCAAATACCGCACTTTCACTTAAACAGCACCCAAAATGCTAAGTTGTTGAGGGGGAAGAAAAAAGCTAATGTTTCTTTAGCTGTTCATCATTCAATCAACTATATCCCAATGCTCATGGGGTGACTGATGAAGAAAAGATCTTGCAAATAGTCAACCATCCTCCAATCCTCCTTCATATGATAAAGTTTAAACAGTACTAAACCTTAGCATATGGGAAGTAGGTGCCCATCAGTCTCAACATGAGTAATCAATGTTGAAAACAGCTTGAAGAACTACAAATATTTGGGAAATGCATTGAAGGAAAACTACGAGTTCGAAAGAATACCAAAGAATACCAATCAGTGAATCCAACTAAATCATTTATTCTTGTAGACAATATGCATCATTAGAAATCCAAATTCCCATCATAATAGCTTGGTGTAAAACAAAGTGGCAGAAGAGTTTGTGGAACAAATTGAGTGCCAGTCATCTGTCCCTAGTCTGGCTTCTCGCACTTTCTTCCTACATTAGCTCAACAATCCTCTAAACCTCAAGGAATAGTTCTTCATAAGTTGACAAAAGTTCTTCCAGCTTCAAAAATGCATTGTTTCATTTTCTTAAATTTTTGGATCCGGCATTGTATAAAATTTCATCCATGTAGTATCAACTGTATACTCACTCAGCATTCCATACCAATATATACAAGGTCATGCAATTCTCTTTATTATTTAGGGAGAAATTAAAGACAGGTGAATATAATTGAAATACATTCAAATCAGAGAAACAGAGCCAGATTATTTAGCAAATCAAGACCGCAGATTCAGACACAATTTAACATGCTAAACTACTTTCCAGTGAGCACAGATGATAAAGCATATAATGCCTCAAATGACCAAGGTGAGGGATAGCTAACATGCAATGAAATACATCTCATATCAGTGCACCTCAGCTGTGTATGTCTGATCTACCAGTTGAGGAAACAGGTTCTTATTTAGAGATCTTATTTGAATAACTGATAGAGATAATGTTTGTACATACAGCAAGTAGAACATATTACCTGGACTAAGGGGATCACTGCCAAACGTGCAGCAACATTGTCAGATGATTTCTCACACTCCCTCCAAAGCAGATTATGAGCAAGCATATCTCCGTAACTAGTTACAAAAGCAAAATTACACGTCAACCTAAGAAACGATAACAAATAATCTACCCAAAGTAAGTATTGTCCTCACTTGAAACCAAGTTCAGCAAGCCTCTGAGAACACCAAGCAAAATGGCGACTCTCATCGTCAGCGACATGAGCAAAGTCGGCAAAAAAACCCTCCCCTAGAGTCTCACTAAAAGGTGAAAAACGAACAATAGTATCCCACGCCAAGTCAATCGCGTTGAGCTCAACGTGAGCAAGATTATGAAGCATATAAGCATTAAGAGGCAAACCCGAGTTCTTGGGAGCTGGAATTTCTTTAGGAGAAACCTGAACTCACGCAATACGATAGGGTAATAATGAATGCGGCTGGAAAGCATTGTATACATGTTTTCGATCACTCGAAATGTTAACTATGAAAACACTGGATGAGTTCGAAAGCCGGAAAATTTGCATCAAAACAAACTAAGGATACAGATAATGACAGTACCCAATAGATCCTTCTTTGATGTCTAATTTAAGCAGTTAATCCAAAACACAAATGCTTGACTTAACTTAAGCAGTACATGTTTAGTTTTAAGCAGTAAATCCCAAAACCCACAAATCAAAATCAAACAGAAAATATATAAACATGATGAAATTGTAAGTTACCCATGAAAGATGATGAAATTACCAGTTGGGGTTTGAAGGGGCGAGCGGGCGGAGGAGGGGGACCAGATGCACCGAGCGGTAGGCGGTGATGGCGCCACCTGGAATAAGCGAGGTGGGAAATCCTTGACTTGGCGAGGGGGTCACTGGTGGAGAGAACCAGAGCGCCGAGCTCTGCGAGGGAGGAAGCTGACGACACCATTTGACTGTAATCCTTGTCAATGGAGGAGGGCTGTGACTGTAGCGGCTGAGGCTGTGGGCCCTTGGTACCCCACCAACGGTTCTCATTGAGTGGGCACTCTCTCCAGGTTTGCAGGCCGGACCAAGGTGAGTATTGCAAGCAAGAAGAAGAATGAGAAGAAGAAGAAGAAGAAGAAGAAAAGGAGGAGGCTTGGAAGGTGGGAGAAAGCATGGCCCTTACTTTGAGACGCTGCATTTTGTTACAAATTTCATGTAACTGGGTGCTGAATTCCTTCACTACTCCGATGTTCAACTTTCATGTCCTCGTTGTTGATAAACAGAGCATTTCTGGTCACTTTTTATCTTTTTCTTGGGGCCTAGTTTTGTATGATATGGAAAGATAAGAAGGTAAAAAGAAGTAGGGCTGGGTTTAGAAAACCGAAAACCGAAAAAAACTGAGAACTGAACCGGACCGAGATTGAAAAAAATCGAATCGAAATTGTCAAAACCGAACCGAACCGAATTTGGCTAGTTCGGTTCGATTTTTGAGATCTGAAAATCGCACCGAACCGAACCGAACCGAATTAATTAAATTTTTTTTTTTTAATTTTTTATTATTTAAATATCTGTTTTGGATATAATATATATATATATGTGTTGGAATGTGTAAAGTCTGGCTGACAAAAGTTGATCAAGCACATGGGTGCTTGCTTTCTCAAGACAGAAAGTTGTCTCTCTCTTTCTTATTCTCTGTAATCTCTCTTTCTCTACAACCAAGAAGGCAGAAACCATGTGCTCTGTTATCTCTCTTCCTCTTCCTCTACAACACAAAAACCATGTGCTGACAAAGGTTGTATCAAGCACATGGGTGCTTGCTTTACAGAACTTTGTCGCTCTCTCTCTCTGTTATTCTCTGTCTCATCTCTCTTTCGTAGTATCTCACTATTTCTCTCTCTCTCCTTCTTATTTCTTAAATCTTGATTCTATTATTTTGAAGTCCGATTCTTCGAACTTTTGATCCTATTATTTTCAAGTCTGATTCTTCGAGCTTTTAATTCTACAATCTCCATCTTCAAGTTCTTTTTCATTCTCAAACCCACCGTCGAATTTGAGTTTGTGATTCTATGATACAACTACAGTTTTATTGGTGGCGGCGAATTGGATCAAATTATGTGTGGAGTTTGATGGAGGACGTCAACGTCTGCTTCTTTTTTTGTTGTTGGGGCTTGGTTGGTCTTCATATCTGGTGTTTGTTGGGTTGCTGATTCATGGTTGCCGGAGCTTGCTTTGACGGCAGCAAGGGAACCATGCAGCTAGGGTTTTTAGTTTTTTTTCTTTCTTTTTTCTGGCTCAACCCTTGGGTTGGGTTGTTGTGCTGGCCCATTTTTTGTTTGTGTTTAGTTGTGGGCTTTTATGCATGTAAGTTTAAGGAAAGTTTATCTTTTATCAAAAAAAAAAAAAAAAAAAAAAACCGAAAAAAAATCGAAACCGAACCGAAAAAAACCAAAACCAAAAAAAAAATGGACCAAACCGAAATTTCGGTTCGGTTTCGATTTTGGCAAAAACCCGAACCGTTTCGAACCGAACTCACCCCTAAAAAGAAGCGCTTGAATAGCATTGTCCATATTATTTATATTGCAGTATTGCACAACCCAAATTTGTTGGACGTTAACTTTTATATTTTTTTAAGATTTTGTTTTAAAACTTCATTGATATACTCACTCATTAAGTCATATTTCCCTACCCACTTTCAAATATAAATTGTTCTTAATGGATTTATTTTGTTGGAAACCTGATACGCAAGCCAAATCCATGGAAACATAATCCATGCATATGAAATCCACGGAAACCTAATCAAAACTCTCTGACATTGCTTCAAGACATGCATGTGGATGCAAATTTTCGCCTTCTTCTTCTTGGACAAAATTGCACCTACAAAATAATTAACACCTTAGGTCAAGGCCAAAAGCCTCATGCGCCCATGATGAATGGGGGGGTGGGCTTTGGCCGAAAAACCTCCGATGTCAAAGTTAGAATTTAGAGATAAAAGTGTTTAGAGAGTTTTTGGGAGTTTTGCAAGAGTGTAGAACTTAGCTTTTTAGAGAAGATGAGGTTGAATATATAGAGCATGGCCAGTTCCCTTGGGAGAGAGGGTGGTTGGCCTTTTAGGTATTTTTTTAGTGTAATTGGTGATTTAATTGACAATTAATGGATTAATTAGGTAATAAATCCATTAATTAACCAATTAATCATAATTTGTAAGGAATGTTTTGGATGTTATGGAATAATTACCTTGTGGAGAATATAGGATGAGGATAGTTGTGGGCTTTTATCTGCTCAAATTGATATTCATGTAACTGCCGATAACATTTGAAATTGTGTGAATTCTTGGAAAAAGTTCTATGTAATTGTGAGTGATATACAAAGTCAAAGTGGATTTAGTTGGGATGCAACCAAAAAGAAGATAAGTGTAGATGAAGATCATGTCTGGCAAGAGTATGTGAAGGTATGACAAATTCATTATTTATCTTTTGTGTGTGTGATATTCTTTTAACTCTTCTTATACTTATGGTTTGCTTTTTGATTTTTATGTTTTGATTGGTAGTCACATAGTGGTGCTAAAAGTTTTCGTTGGAAGATCATTTCAAATTGGGATGATATAGTGGATTTGTGTGGCAAAGATAGAGCCACGGGTGACGGTGTTGAAACAGGTGTGGAAGCTGTTGAGATTATGACTCCTCTGCATAATGAAGCTAATCATATTGATTTGGATGGTGATACGCAAGGTTTAGAAGATATTGAAATTATTAATGATATTTCACCTACGTCAGCCAATGGTCGGAAGACTGAAAGCAAGAGAAAGCCAACAAATTTTGTTGATGTGCCTCATACAAAGAAAAAACCAACCACCCCTAAAGATATGATTGAAGATTCACTTGCCAAGATGACTTCATCCTTTCAAGACTATATTTGTGCAGTCACAAAAAAGCTTGATCCAACAGAGGTATATGATGAAGTAAATGCAATACCAGATCTCAGTGAAGAAGAACAAATCAAAGCATGTGCTTGGTTGATCGAAAATGACAAGCAATTTCTCATGTTGAAGACACTCCCAGTTGAGAAGAAAAAACATATGGTATTATTGTTTACTTCATGAGGCGCATAGGATTGTTTTCATTATATTTCCCATTTTAGTGTTTTTCAGTAAGATATTAGTTAGAATAAAAGCCTTGCATGTCATGAAAGTTCATTGACATTTGCAAGTGTGCTTTACTGGGATTTTTCTACTTCAATCAACTTTATCATATTATTGCAGACTCATCACATTATTGCAGCTATTAATTAATTGTTGGAAAATTTAACTAATGTCTTGGTGATGTATCATTTTGATGCAAACGAATGATTTTATAACTAATGTCTCATTTTTGTTTGATGACTTTAACCTTGATGATTTATAACCAGTTTAACGTTTTTATTCAAATTTGTATTCCTCTATATAATAAAAATTCTAGAGAATATCCAAACAATGAAATTTGGAATTCCCGTCATTTTGTAATTTCTATGTATCCAACATCCAAACGATGAAATTTCAATTAACGGGAATTTAATTATTGTCAATTGTAATTCCCGTCATTTAAAATTATGTGATAATTTATAAATTCTCCATCCAAACATAGTGTAAAGGAAAACTAACGAAAATGGTTTGAAAACTTTGAGTTTTAACGAAAAGGACAAAATAAAGGGTAAAGTGAATAGTACCAGGATTGACTTTTTAGTGTAAAATGTGATTTTTCGTTAAAATGAACAGTACTGGGAGCTTTTCATTAAAGTTCCCAAATATTAATCCAGCCTCTAATGGACACATATGGATTCTCATAGTCACTAACCATATATGGATTCTCGTAGCCACTAAGTACATCACAAAATGGGTAGAAGCAATTCCCCTTCTAAAAAGCCACAAGAGCTAGTCTCCAACTTCATCAGGGAATACATTGTTGGTAGGTTTGAGATGCCATACAAGATTGTGAGCGGAACAAGTATGGTCAACTAGCGGAGTCACTCGAACTTTGCCTATTGCCTTGGAACAGGGTGATTGTGGCACCGCTGCTTTGTCTGATTTAGCTCCGCTCGGAGCTGGTGAGTCCATATCGGGCTTCTGAGGTAATTGTATTCGAATCAACCTTACTTCTATCTAGGGGTGGATTTTTTTTGTCAAATTATCGTACTAACCGAATTGTCAACTGTACCATACCGATTTTGCGCCAAACTTTTTGTGGCAATCGGAAATGGAACGATATTATACCGAACCGAAATTTTTTAGTAGGATATTGGTTTCGATACCATTATCTTCGTATTACCGTACCATACCAAAAAATATAAATATATATGTATGTGTGTGTATATATATATAATATTTCAATAATAGGAAAAGAAAAAAAAACCCTTCAATTGCCTCACTCAAACCACACCCACCTGAATCAACCACTACCCACATACCAAATCCTCGGAACACCCCAAACCTATCTTCAAAATCCCACCCTTTTGATTATAAACTGGGAGAGGAGGACAAAACCAAAAAAGTGAAGAAAAAAAATGTATTGGTCTTGAATTGGGTTTAAGAAAAAAAATCAGATGATGGCCCAAAAAAGTGGCTTAAAACAAAGTGGTAATTACTATTACCATACCATACCATACCAACCGAACAATTAGCATACCAAACTTTGATATATCAAAAGTTTGGTACGGTAATGGTAATCAATTTTGTCATACCAAAAGTTTGGTATGGTAGTTGGTACGAGAGTTTTGGTAAGGTAACCGTACCAAAACCACCCCTACTCTTATCTTAGAAAATCATGGTCCCGCAGTTCCTACTAAGGCCCAAATCCAACTCGATCAAAAGGTGTCCAACAGGTTAAAGAGAGATAATTTAAGCTTATAAGTTAATTTAACGTTAGATTAATCTGATGTCTCTTATTAAAGAAGACATTAGGTGAGTAGCACTGATTTTTTAAATAGTAATTATTCAATAAAGCCTTAGAGCATCTCCACTAATTGGTGGAAGGCAAGGGCAAAAGCAACAATGTTCCTTTCCAAACCCAAAAACCTCTCCAACAGTCCAATAAACCAAAGACAAGTGGTGGGCCAACCACTGCTAGCCCAAATGTCCAACCATCTTAAGCCCGGCCTACTGCCTTCGGGCAAGTTGACGTCATCATGACACTAACGCAAACTTTAATTTTTTTAATCAAATGCATGTAACCGTGAAGGGAGAGTGAGAGACAAAACTTGTAGTAGTGAGCCTCGCTGCAATAGAAATCCTAGCCCACTCCAACTGCTAGATGACGTTGCCGAATGTGGATTGTTGGATTTCCAATTGTCATAAGATCTAGACCGTTGGATTTCCAAGGGTAAAAATAATTTAAAAATCTTATCGTTGTGCCACATGGCGCAATCAGGTGCCTCCAATTTCAAATCAATTTGAAAATCAACGGCTAGAATTAAATCATAAAAAAATTATTAGAAAAAATAGGAAAAATTATAAAAAAAAATCATAAAAATTGAAAAATATTATTAAAATTAGAATTTTTTAGATTGTTTCAATTTCAAAGTTGTTTATATGATTAAGGGAGTTTTTTTGGTTTTTTTATTAATTATGTTTGTTGTAATGCTATGTTTTTGCCTTATACTTGAAATAATTTATTAGAATTAAACAATTATTTTATTTTCAAAGCATAAAAAATAAAAAATAAATATTTTTGCCCTTGCCATTACCCTTTTTAAACTGGTGGAGTTGCACAAAGGCAAATACTATTCAAAGGGCAACTTACATACTTGTGACTTTGCCTTACCCTTGCCTTCCACCAACTAGGGGAGATGCTCTTAAGTCATCTCCAATGGAGAGGGCTAAACGTCCAAAAGCCAAAACAATAACCTGATTTGCCAAAAAACTCATCTCCAATCGATGACTAGGCTATAATTCTATGGAACCCACCAGGCTATTTGTCACAGCCCGTCCCGAAATCATTTTATCAAGGACGTGAAAAGACGGAATTGTCCTTAAAGGTTACTAAGGTGTGTGTGACATATACATTTGGTTAATATTTATCTTCCTAAGTTTTTTGAACACTTAGGACTCAAGTGTTCTTTGGTTGGTTGGTGACCATGTGGACCACTCCCACACACACAAAATCCTACTCTTCTCTCTCCCGTGCCTCACTCTCACTCAAACTCTCAGTCACTATCTCTCCTCAATTTCATATGGACGAACCTCAAACCAACCCATTTATGCACAGATCGAGCTCGTGATTAGTACCATCTCTTTCATCTCGTCATAGCGAACTCAACCATACCAATTGTTGGACGGGAAACCTTTGAAAAGCCGAGAACCCAAGCACCCCGAAGAAGGCACTGTTCATGCTTTTGTGATCGTGAGGGTTCCAGTTGATTCTAAGCTTGTAGGAAGCTTTATATCACCCTCATGATGCTCGGAGTACCATTTTCATGAAGTTTGGACGTCGGGATTGTGAAGAACCAGAGAACCCGATATTGGGTACTGTTCATGTGTTTGTGGAATTAAAGGTTTCAAGGTATTTGGAGCTCATAGGGAGCTTAAGGACATCTCCACGAAACTCGGAGAGGAAGAATGAGGTGATTTGGATGCCTAGAGGCCGAGATCGAAGCATCACAGTTTGGCCGGAATTATCGAAGGATCTCCGGCAAATTCTCGAAGGTTTTAGGTCCAAATCTTGGTAAGGTTTTGTTTCTTATGTTGTAAGCCTCATTTTGGTGAAAATTTCATGAAAAATGGATAAGAATTGACTGAGATATGAAGCTTGGAAAATTCCCAGAAACCGGCGAGTTGCAGCGGCACCGGCGACGATCTCCGGCGAACCAAGGAAGAAGGAAGAGAATATTCGGTCAAGTGTGACGGAATATGCTAACGGCGTCAGGTATATTAAACGATATATGCTGATTTGTAACGGAATATTCCCTAACTACCGTTACTGTTACCGTTAGGGTTCCCTGCGCGTGGCCGCGCGTCTTGCCGTGTACTCGCTGGCGCGTGGCGGCGCATGGGTGGTCGGAAAAATATTCTAAAAATATGGGGATGTTCGTGAGGTTGAGTAGGTCTCGGTGGTATATTCATATACCCAATTTGAGCAATATATGAGAAGTTATTAGCGAAAGTTGGTTATGTGCTTAATTAACGTTATTTCGGTTACTTCTCATATAGGCGAGGCTTATGCGGAAGACGAACACAGTCAAGGAAGGCTAAGGGGTTATGACCCTTCGATATAACGGTGAGTGGGCAGTTTTGTTTTCCATGTATACCTATATAAATGAGTTTTTCCTAGAAAATCTATTTAAGTGAAATGTGATTTGAAAGTATGTTTAAAAATGCCATGCATAGATTTATATGAATCATATGATTTGAAATAACATGCATAGAATTTTATATGAAATATGTGAATTGATATATGATGCATATATGTGAATTGATGCTGTGGACGCACAGGTAAGCATCAGGTGAGTTATTTATTTTGATGTGGTTTGTGTTGAGAGCTCATAACCTGCACCCCCGGTGTTAGTGCTTATGTTATTCACCCGCATCACACGCTCACCTTGAATCCAAGTAGATGCTAGTCGTACAGACCACTAGAGTTGGTTCCGACATGCTAGTCGTACAGACCACTAGAGGTGGTTCCGACTAGTAGGTGACCCTAGATTGTGTGCACAGATGATTGATGAGAGAAGCACTAGGGCGTATTATTACACCATCTTAGTCGTACAGACTACTACATGTAGTTCCGACTTATGTGCAGTGTAGTGCCGTACAGGTCACAGTTGGTGACTCCGGCTGGATTGGATATTGAGCCCTAGAATCAGCCGTACAGGACCACTGCAGGGTCTCCGGTTAATTCACTTTTCACCTGTTATATATTGATGCATCCATATTCTGTTTTGGAAGCGTATAACATGGCATATTTTTTGAAAAGTGATAAAGAATGGTGTTTTGAGATTTTTGAAGCTATATATATTTATATATGCTATTTTCTGGGAAAATATACAGGTTTTACAGCGAGGGGTTAGAGCTTTGATATTGAGATGATTTTCGAGAAGAAACTTTGTTTTACTGACCCACTCAATTTTGTTTTGCGCCCTTCCAGGTTCGAGATAGCAGAGCTTTGGTGGCCATAAGGAATCCAACGGTATTCTGACAAAATTCACAATTGTATTTTTAAGCTTCCGAACTGTGTAAATGGTTACGTCACTCTCACGTGACGGCCAGCACGCCCTCCTTCGGGACGGGGTGTGTCAGTTGGTATCAGAGCCTAGGTTGCAATCCTGTGTATCTTGAGAATTTCCTAGTTTCTTCTGTCAGAACTATACCGCTTCGTAGAGAGCCACGTCGTTCAGTTGAGTCTAGTTTTCCCGATTTAGCTCAGTTATGGGAAGCTAGTACCAATGTGATTCAGCCTATTACCCAAAGGATTTTCCTCTTAGGACTGGTTATAAGTTGATGCTGAATCACTTTATGGAAATAAAACCTGAGGGAGCAAGTCGATGGCTTAATCATTTGGAAAAGACGTTTCGGATTATGCAAAGTCAAGGGAATCTTTCTTTTGCAAGGTAGGTCGAGATGACTACCTGGTTTCTGAGTATTGAATTTGCATCCTGGTGGAGACATGAGTTTTATAGGACGTCACCGGAGGAAACAGCTGTTTGAGAGTTGTTTAAAGAATTGTTTAGGGAAAGGTTTAGTCCTCCGACATAAATGGATGGTAAGAAGCGAGAGTTTACAAATTTGAGACAAGGAAAGATGACGGCAAATGAGTATTATAGAAAGTTTACGGACAAGTATCGTTACCATTTGGATGTTGTTAATCCAGTCGTGGTGTTATGTCGTTTTAAGCTGGATAATAAGAGGAAGTGGTGTTCTTTGACGACCACTATCCATTGTGCTTCTTACCAAGAGTTTTATGAGATGTTGTTGAGAATTGAGGACTCTGAGATTATGCTCAGCGAGAGTAAAGAGGAATAAAAAAGAATGGGAATCAGAGGAAAGACGATAAAGGTAAAGATCCATCATCTCAAATACCTCGAAAGACTCATAGCTTCAAGAGAAGTGAAGCTAGTCTTAGTTCTCTCAGCGGAGGTTTTAGTGCAACTGGTCAGAGGCGAGGTGGTAGACTTACTGGTAATCCCAGATTTCAAAGACAAGGTGATTCGATAGAGGGAATGTACCTTTGTGCCGTAGGTACAATAGCAGACACTTTGGAGAGTATAGACAAGAAAGCAGTGGATGCTTTACTTGTGGATAAATGGGACATAGAGCTGCAAATTGTCCCCAGAATCTGTAATTGCCCCAGAAGTCTTCTTTGCCACCACTAGCGCTGATCCAGCAGGTACCTGGATCTAGTAATTATGGTAAGATGAGCCTTGGTGTGCAGGATTAGAGTCGTACAGGTCACAAGAGGTGACTCCGACTTATATACTAGCATTGATCGATGAGTTATGAGTACAGCCGCACAGGTCACATTAGATGACTCCGGCTGATATATTTCTTGTTATTAATGATGTTGCCAAAGAGAGTAATGATAAAGCACGATCGAGGCGTGCATATGTATTTCTAATGAGGTGGTTCCGACATGCTAGTCGTATAGACCACTAGAAGTGGTTCCGACTAGTAGGTGATCCTAGATTATGTGCACATATGATTGATGAGAGAAGCACTAGAGCGTATTATTACACCATCCTAGTCGTACAAACTACTGCAGGTAGTTCCGACTTATGTGCAGTGTAGTGCCGTACAGGTCACAGTTGGTGACTCCAGTTGGATTGGATATTGAGCCTTAGAATCAGCCGTACAGGACCACTGCAGGGTCTCCGGTTAATTTACTTTTCACCTGTTATATATTGATGCATCCATATTCTGTTTTGGAAGCGTATAACATGGCATATTTTCTGAAAAGTGATAAAGAATGGTGTTTTGAGATTTTTGAAGCTATATATATTTATATATGCTATTTTCTGGGAAAGTATACAGGTTTTACAGGGAGGGGTTAGAGCTTTGATATTGAGATGATTTTCGAGAAGAAACTTTGTTTTACTGACCCACTCAATTTTGTTTTGCGCCCCTCCAGGTTTGAGATAGCAGAGCTTTGGTGGCCACGAGGAATCCAACGGTATTCTGACAGAATTCACAATTGTATTTTTAAGCTTCCAAACTGTGTAAATGGTTACGTCACTCTCACGTGACAGCCAGCACGCCCTCCTTTGGGACGGGGTGTGTCATATTACTTGGTCAAAGTGGCATCAGGCTAGCCAAATGTAGCTCTCATTTTAGCCCATTTTCTGGAGCCTAGCTTCTCAGTTGCAATAATTGATTCAAATTCAACGCTTAGATTTGAAAGATCCACCGATAGTTAATTAAATTAACCAATAAATATAAAATATAAAGCTAAAACTAATAAATTATCAGGGGGGCTATGTTTAGCCCCTTCAGTTAGACATGATATATGAATATAACTTGACATTATTTATTTAAAAATAATTTTTTTTCAGGACTATAATTCTAAACGGGATTATGTGTAGTCATTTCAGTTGAAGATGACCTTAGACCAGTTCCACTGTGGGAAAGGCCCCCCAGGGCTATTCACTATTTAATCCACCAAGTGAATAGTAACTACCCTTAATGAACAGTAACTGTAATTTGCATTTCCACCCCTACACTTGAATAGCCTTGACAATAGGCAATAAAATAATAGTATTTTTTTATTTATAAAATAATACAAAACAATTTAATTTGTAATTTCGGATAAGATTTTTAATCATTCTTGTTGTGCCACATGTCGTTATCCGAAAAGACAATTATTGGTGATGGATTTCGATAAGATTTTTATTCAATGTCGTCGTGCCATATGTCGTTATCTTTTCAGAATCGTTGAGGATAAATTTTCGATAAGATTTTTAACCAATCACGTCGCGCCACATGTCACAATCTGTTTACAATCTTTGAGGATAGATTTCGATCAGATTTTTAATGAATGACGGCATGCCATGTGGCATTATCCACAACCTAATCCTTTCTGAATCCTCCATATAATCCACCATCCATCCTCAGAAATCTCACACCAATTTTCTCAAGATCTCCATCATTATTCTTAGTTTATGCCTCATTCTTCACCAAAATCAAAATCTGTATCATTATTCGTATTATTCATAGTTTCTGTTTCCTTCTTACAATGTCTTCTTCTTCAAGGATGATGTGGGAAATCGATTAGCAAGAGGAAGAATTGTTTAACCAATCAGAAGGAATGTTCAATCTCCAGGTGGCCCAAAATGAGATGGAAGATGATGAGGATCGTAGAATGAGAGATGACGAAGCAAAAATAGCCAGAACCTCACATTTCCGTCAAGTCATCCAAGCTGTGTCTGTAGGCCCAGCCGTTTCCGCAAACCTTGATAGAAGCAAGTAACGACGAGGTACGGAACTCTTGGACGATTATTTTGTCCGTAACAGTGCATTCCTTAATATGTACTTTAGACGTCGTTATAGAATGGAACAACATTTGTTCAACAAAATCATGATTGCTGTTTGCAACCATGATTCTTAATTTGTGCAAAAGAAGAATGCTTTTGGTGTTATGGGTCTCATTCATGAGCAAAAAATTACTGCTGCCTTGCGGATGCTTGCATATGGAGCATTTGCAGACCAAGTGGATGAGATAACGAGGATGGGAAAATCAACCATTCTTGAGTCCCTGATGAGGTTTTGCGGAGCAATCTAATCTATCTACACCGCATAGTACCTCCGAAGACCTACTTAGATGGACTTGCAAAGGCTTCTGAAGAATGGCGAGATGCGAGGTTTTCCTGGGATGATTGGAAGTATCGACTGTATACACTGGACCTAGAAAAACTATCCAAGTGTATAAAAAGGTCCTTATGGGGGACATAAAAGGAGCAAAAAGTATCATTTTGGAGGCAGTGACATCTTTTGATACATGGATTTGGCACGCCTTTTTCAGGGTTCCGGGAGCTTAAAATGACCTCAATGTCCTTGTCCAATCCCCAGTGTTCAACGATGTCCTACAAGGAAAGGCACCAAAATTCACGTACTGCGTCAACGGACATAAGTACGACGGGTTATACTACCTAGCAGACGACATTTACCCAAGGTGGTCATCGTTTGTCAAAACAGTGCCAGATCGGCGAAGTGCAAAGGAAAAACACTTTGCAAGCTGTCAAGAGGGGTGCAGGAATGAAGTGGAGTGTTGTTTTGGTATCCTCCAAGCTCGCTGGGCGATTGTCAGGGGTGCTGCCAAAATGTTTGATTTAAAGTCGCTTCGATCCATCATGATGACATGCATCATTCTTCACAACATGATTGTGGAAGATGAGTACGATTATGATGCCGTTGATGAATATGAGCCAGACACGATGAACAATTCCAGAACACAAATATATTGTGCTCATGATGCCACCGAAGAACCCGTGCAACACTAGCCATTAGAAAGGGATGGACGTTACAATGAAAGGCTCATTCAACGATATACTGCACTTCAAAGGCCATATATGCACAATGCCCTTTAAATTAACTTGATAGAGCACCAGTGGGAATTGAAACAAGCTCAAGAAACTTAAGTTCATTTAGTCAGTTTGTTTTTATTTGGTGTGTTTATTTAATTTTATTTGGTGTGTTTTTTTTAGTTCATTTAGTGGTATGTTTATGTAATTTTATTTGGTGTGTTTTTTTAGTTCATTTAGTGAGTTTTTTTTATTATTTGGTATGTTTATGTAATTTTATTTGGTTTGTTTGTGTCATTTGAATAAAGATTCTCTTAGTATAAATAAATTACCAAATTAAATAAATTTACTCTCACTTTAAATGAAGTACTAAATTCAATAAATTGGAAACAACATAAAGTACTCTATTCAATAAATAATAAATTACAACCCAAAGTGATTGGAAAATTACGAGCTCCGATTACAAAAAGTACTATATTCATCATCACTTAACCAATTTGTGGTGCTAGGATGATCTTCTCTTGTCGTGCTAGGACCATCTCCTCTTGCTCTCGCTTCTCTTGCACGCCTCATTCGCACCACGTTCGCTTTCTCCGACTTCCAAAAATGTTTAGAATTTGGAGACTTCCCTTTTAAAGGCATGTTCATAATGTCACGATCTCGTTGAGCCATTCTTTCTTCTCTAACCTGTTCCCTTTCTTGCCTAAGTAGCTCTCTTTCTCTCTCATTAGCTTGAAATGCTCTCTCAACAGCTGCATCTTTTGCCTCCTCTCTAGCCTTATCAGCCTCAAATTTCGCCATTTCCTGTGCCAAAGTCAATTCACCTTGGCGAGCAAGTTCTTCCATATACTTCATTCTTGGAAGCACTCCCTTTTCTCTTTGAAGCCTTCTTACCTTGAGGCCTAATTGGATAACGGGTCGACCCTGACACTTGTTCAGGAGGGCGTTTCGAGCACTTATTCTGTGTCATCTTCATGAACACGCGAGGCATGATTGGGTGTAGAGTGTAGAGGGGTGCTGTTCATGAAAACTTCTGGACC
Source organism: Heteromeles arbutifolia (assembly GCA_024362995.1). Lineage (NCBI taxonomy): Eukaryota > Viridiplantae > Streptophyta > Magnoliopsida > Rosales > Rosaceae > Heteromeles > Heteromeles arbutifolia. The sequence goes on from JANCRC010000012.1 coordinate 27,341,738, forward strand.
GACATGCATAACTCTGAATTTAGGACAATCTTTGACAATATTCCAACATTCCCACTGTTGAATGAATTGTTTTTGCTTTTGGTTTTGGCATTATACCAAGCTTGAGCCTGAAGTTCCTACACAATGGGGGAGAAGAAATAATTATAATGAAAGTAGGTAACAAATAAATAATACAAACAAATAATTATAATGAAAGTAGGTAACAAATAAATAATACAAACAAATAATTATAATCAAAGTAGCTAACAAATAAATAATACAAACAAATAATTATAATGTAAATTTGGGTATAGTACAAACAAATAAATAATATATTGTTACCTAAGCCACTAAATTTTCCCCACTTCAAAGATTAATACTAGCTTGTGCCAAGGCATCTCTCCACATACTAAACGATTGGCTAAGAAATTTCCAATGACTGGACATCGATTCTTTGGTTCTTTTCCCGCCAATTTTCTCAAGAAAATTGGTATGAATAAGACTCCACATTTCTCGCAACTGCATCTCATTACCCGTAATCGGATCATGAGTAACTTCAACCCAGCTAGTACACAACGCAACATCTTCAATAAGCGTCCAATTCATACCTACATCAGTAGTCATTTTGTTGGAAAAAAATTGGATTGAAACTTTGAGAGAAGGATAGGAATGTGGTTGAAAGTAGTTGAGAAAATATGAAATCACGGTGTAAGGTAGAAGATAATGAGAATGTATTTATAGAAAAGTAAAATCATTTTTTTTTTAATTTTTCAATTTTTTTTTTCGGATTTTTATTAAATTTTTACATTTTTTAAAAATTTTTATTCACCTAATTAATCTCTGCCGTTGGATTAAAAAAAATTTGAATTCCAACACTCCAGATTGTGCCACGTGGCACAACGGTAATATTTCAGAATTATAAACTGTTTTTTCTTTTTTTTTTTTAATTTATAAAGGCGAATAACGTGGACCGTTGATCTCAGATCCAACGGCCGAAATTAAATAAGGTTTTTAAATTATTGTTACCGTTGGAAATCCAACGGTCCACAAATTGTTGCCATTGAAATCCAACGGATGAGGGGAAGCCACGTGGCCTCCCAACGGTAATATTTTCAGAGTGCGCCGCAGGTCCCAGCTTCTGAAATCCTGTTGGACGATGCGCGCCAACGCGCGCTTGAAGGCCACGAGCCTGACAGAAAAAAAATAAAAAAAGTGGCTGATGTCTGGACGATGTTAGCCTTGCGTCACGTTGCCTTTCGGGCTCTCGAGCTGGCAACTCGTGCCGGGCCTCTCCCTCGGGCCCGCTCGGGCTCCATCGCCAGCACACGTTGGACCAAGTCACTCGGGCTATCTGGCCCTGTTCTAACGCCAGTCCACCGGGCAATAGCCCACGGTGGAACTGCTCTTATGGAAGAGGAATTGAGCTCACATCTGGCTTCAAACAAAGAACCCAATTAAAGCCCATTATGACTTGGGAGTTGCAACTCTCCTCAACCACAACCAGCAACAACCAAACAGCAGCAATGACCACATTATCGGGGCATATAATGAACCTTGCCGGAGACTTTCATCATCACCAAATCAAACATCCCACAATACCCGAAAGTGCACTGCACGCGCCCTCTTACCGCCTGGGGAATCTCTTCCAAATATTCCACAACACAACACAACTCCCCGCCACACAATCTCCCAATAAATTGAACCCAAACTGACGTCACGCCCCACACTCCTCGCTCTAACATTGGCCCGTTGCACGTCACTCCCTCAGATGCCGCGTTAGTCTACGACGCTCCCCACCCGTGCTATGATACTTCCCCGGCACGACTCTTTTGGTGCTCCCACACGCTTCGTCATTCCACCGCTGCCTCACGAACCCCTCCTTCGCCGTACACCTGTAAGATAAGGATAGAGAGAGAGAGAGAGAAAGGGAGAGAGAGAGAAACTGTGAGACTGTGAAACGTTTTAGAGAGAGAAAGTAGAGAGAGAGCGAAGAGAGAACGAGATCTGATCGGAGAGAAAGGCAAACGAAGCTCGAAGCTCGAAGCTCAAAGCTCTACCCCTTGTGGTTGTCGATGTTGTAAGCCTAACTCTCTCTAGCTGATTTGCTGTGAGGAAGCCCTAATTGGAGTTTTGTGTTTTGTGTGTGCGATTTGGGGGAAAAAAAATTAGGGTTTTGTTAATTTCTGTTTTATGTTGTTGGATAGGGGAAAGAAACCCTAGGATTTTGTGTCTTTTGTGTGAGATTTGGGGGAAAAATTAGGGTTTTGCTAGTTTTTTGTGTTTTTGTTTTGGGCGGATAGCGGAACAACCCCTAGGAATCTTGGATCTTTGTGAGAGGGAAAAAGGGGAATTAGGGTTCTGGGAGGTACATGTATGGCTTCAGGGCCTACAGTAGGAGAAGGTGATGGAGCCAGAGAGAAACAGAGGTTCACGGAGAGCAAGGTCTATACTCGAAAAGCTTTCAAAGGCCCCAAGAAGAACAACATCATCAACAACGCCAACACAAATACTGACTCAACCGCCACTGCCTTAGCCGCCACGCCCTCCGCCCCTGCCGCCATCCCAACCACCACCAAGGACAACAACATCAACGGGAAGGACAACATCATCAACAAGAACAAGAAGGACAGCAACATCAACGAGAACGAGAAAAACAGCAACATCAACGAGAACGAGAAGGACAGCAACAACGTCGAGAACGAGAAGGACAGCAACAACGTCGAGAACGAGAAGGACAGCAACAACGTCGAGAACGAGAAGGACAGCAACAACGTCGAGAACCAGAAGGACAGCAACAACGTCGAGAACCAGAAGGACATCAACAACGATGAAAACAAGGACACCAATAACAAGGACACCAATAGTGAAAACAAGCATAACGGGAATAATGATGAGAATGATGAGAATTCCACTCAGCCTCCGGCTCAGACTATTCTGTCTGGGGATGGGAATTCCGCTCAGCAGCAGCAGCTCATTTCACAGTCCGGTGCTGCTGCCTCTGATGACTCCTCGAGCCTGAACCGGAAAGAACCCACGGTGACAGCAGTAGAGGCAGTGGTAGAGGCAACTATTGAGCGAGAACGTCGGAATTCACCTGCAGAGAATGGGGTGGTCAAGCCGACTTCAGATAGCCGAATTAAGCTTAATTTTGCTTCAAGGTCGAAGCAGGACAAGCGGGAGCTACGAAGGAAGCTTGAGAGTGAGCTCAATTTGGTGCGGAGTTTGGTGAAGAGGATTGAGGCCAAACAGGGGCAGATTGGTGGGGTTAGTCTCTCCCATATTTCAGTGAATGATGGGGCGAATAGTGCAGGTGGAGGGCTGAGGCAGGTTCACTCTGAGGTTGCTTCTGTAGGTGTTCCTCGAGAGCCTACCAGGCCATTGCATCAGCTGAGTATATCCGTGTTGGAGAATAGTCAGGGAATGAGTGATATTGTGGAGAAAGAGAAGAGAACCCCCAAGGCGAACCAGTTCTATCGTAATTCTGAGTTTTTGCTGGCCAAGGATAAGATTCCACCTGCTGAGAGTAACAAGAAGTCGAAATCGAATGGGAAAAAACATGGTGGAGGAGAATTGGGGCAAGGGTTTGGTGGGATGGGAAGCAAGTTTTTCAAGAGTTGCAGTTCTTTGCTTGAGAAATTGATGAAACACAAGCATGGTTGGGTGTTTAATGAACCTGTTGATGCTGCGAAGCTTGGTTTGCACGATTATCATATCATTATCAAGCATCCAATGGACTTGGGTACCATTAAGTCAAGGTTGAACAAGAATTGGTACAAGTCTCCGAAAGAATTTGCGGAGGATGTGAGACTTACATTTCACAATGCCATGACCTATAACCCCCAAGGGCAGGATGTTCATGTCATGGCAGAGCAGTTATCCAGAATATTTGAGGACAGGTGGGCTATTATAGAGTCAGATTACAATCGTGAGATGAGGTTTGCATATGATTATGGGGTTAATCTTCCAACACCTACACCGAGAAAGGCACCTCTGCTGCCACCACCTCCTCTTGATATGCGAAGGATTTTGGACAGGTCCGAGTCCATTTCTCATCATGCTGATCCGAAGCCAAAACCCATGACTATTACTCCTAGGACCCCCGCTCCTAAGAAGCCTAAGGCTAAAGATCCTCATAAAAGGGACATGACTTATGATGAAAAGCAAAAGCTTAGCACCCAGCTCCAGAGTCTGCCTTCAGAGAAGCTGGATGCCATTGTACAGATTATAAAGAGGAGGAATTCGTCACTCTTCCAGCATGATGATGAAATTGAAGTGGACATAGATAGCGTCGATACCGAGACCCTGTGGGAGCTGGACAGGTTTGTAACCAACTATAAGAAGAGTTTGAGCAAACACAAGCGAAAAGCTGAAATGCAAGCCAGAGCAGAAGCTGAGCAGAATGTCCAGCAGCAGGTATGTCTTGGCTCATGCTAAATTCTAGCCTCTGATTTTTGTGGTGGCCGCTGTTGGTAAATGATTCATTTTTCCTTATTTTTTTACAGACCCAGGCCCCAGTTGCAGCAGAGGTTCCGAAACAACCTAAAACGGGTAAAGTATTTCAGAATGTTAGGTTTCATGGCATTGGAATCAGCGATTTCCTTGGAGAAACTGATAATTTGAAACTCGTTTCTTTTGTGAGCAGATGAAGGGATTGTTTCCTCTTCAACACCCATTCAAGGGGATAACCAGGGCGATAATAGGAGTAGGTCGAGTAGTTCAAGCAGCTCTAGCAGTGATTCTGGATCTTCCTCAAGTGGTACTATAATACATTTTTCTGCTCACAGATGTTAAGTTATTGGGCATACAGGATGCATTTATACAAGTTCTTGTTTGGTAAAGTAATTTCTTTTTCTTACACGTGTTGCTGCAGACTCAGATAGTGATAGTTCGTCAGCATCTGGATCGGATGCAGGGTCGCCTAGGACTTAACTATTTTCTTTTGAGGTAAAATTCTGTCAACTTGATTCATTTTGTAATTTTTGTTCTTCCTAGTTGTGTAATCAAGTACTTTTATAGTGTTTAGTGGTGGTTTTATATATTTTGAATAAAATGATATTATCATTGACATTGAACTTGACCAACTCCTTGCGGTAGCTGACCAACTATTTTAATTTTTTTGGTTTGGAAGTACATTTGTTGGTTTTACCTTTTGTATGGGCCAAACTATTTATTAGTATTGCTGCATTATTCACCTTGGAGCCATGATTTTGTAAAAGAACTCTCTAGATGATAGCAGTGTGAAGCTGTTATATGTGTGTGTGTGTATTGCAATAAGTATTATATACATTGGAAGTATCAATACTCAAAACTGTTAGCATGCAATTTATCTCCAGAACGTTTCTCAAGATTCATAATTTTTTTCCCTTCTAATAATAATGTTTCTTCTTAAATAACTTTTCATGGAAAAGGACGAGCAGCAAGTATTCCTTTGAGTTTACCCCCTTCCCGACTTGTCTACCCCCATCTCTAGTCCTTGATGTTTAAGACTTTTGAATGACATATATAATATATAAGGCTTTTTAGCCACAATGATCCTTGAGATTTGCATAACACATCACTTTGGTCCCTGAGATTTGAAATCAATAGAAGTGGTCCCTGAGATTGTCCACCATCAATCATTTTAGTCATTCCGTGCAAAATTATGTTAAAGAACGATCAAAATAACAAATATACCCTCAATTTAATAAACAATGGGCCAAAATGATTTGACAAAAAATAAGGGTATTTCGGTCATTCTATTCTTATGTAATGGAGATTTTTCAAGGAAGGACCAATATGATTGATGGTGGACAAACTCAAGGACCAATTCTATTGATTTCAAATCTCAGGGACCAAAGTGAGGAGTTATGCAAATCTCAAGGACCATTTTGGCTAAAAAGCCAATATATAAAACTCAAACTCTTGGTTTACAATTGCTATACAGATTTGTAGCAATTTAACTTACTTGGTGCCAGGGTCCACATTTTCAGAGATTTCTTTTACTTTCCACATGTTTCAAATATGAACCGAGTTTGATAACAAAAAAAGGGAAATGGTTTTCGCGCACCCCTTATCTCCTCCTGCACACCTGTTTATTTTATGTTCATTGATTCTCTGTTGGTTTCTGGAATCAGAGGGCCATAAATAAACAGGGGTGTGTAGGAGAAGAAAACTGGTGCGTGAGAATCACTTACCAAAACAAATATGAATGGTATTTGGAGAGAGGGAGGGAGTGATGAGGAAGACAGTGAGGAGAGAAGGGGATAGAGTTGGCGCGTGGGAGCAGGAAATCAAACAGTTTTACTGAGAGAATGAAATTTAAAATCTTCTTTTTTTCGATTGACAGGTTTTACTGAGAGGAAACCAAAACATTAATGACAGATTTTAGCGTTGATTCGAATTTAGACCAATACTTCTAATAATCTGTGCTTATTATCATATGCATTCTTGTTAGACCTGAAGTTAAGGGTTGCGTACATATTGGTTGTATACATGTTGCTTGGAAAGCCTGCCGTGTCAAGGTAGTTCTATCTTGAGTTAGAAAGTGCTGTTCAATTTTACCACTGACTATTACTAATTGTTGTAACTATCAAATCTGGTATCAAATGTCATCTCATATATTCACCAACCTCAAAATTGTCAACCTTCCCTTTTCCCACCTTTTTTGTTGCTCTCTTTAGGAATTTCAAAGGAATTTATCACCACTCCAACTGTTGTCCCCAGAATAAAAATCTTGATAGTGCTCAATGAGAGATGTGTTTCTGGTCTTTGGTCCTTTTCCCCACCAAATTTTCTAGTACATTCTAAGATGGTTTTATTTCACAAGAAAGGTCCATTGTATATATGGAGTCCCATGAGTATATATGACCCCACTACCTGTATACAGCGTTCATCTCTGTTCAGGGAATAGGTCAAAATTTTTTGTAAGAAATAAAAAGCTGGAATCCGAGAAGACATGACTCCCTTAGAGCATCCTGTAAACCAATTATTCAATCTGGGGATCCCAGCAAGGCTGCCAAAGAAACCAATATACATATCTAATTTGACCAGAATTTTTCATCCATTTTATATCACTGAAATGGCTTTTTTGCTTTTTTGTCTTGTCTGTTAAGTTACAATATGCCAGCCACCATAGTATGTTGGTTATCTACTGTTTTCCTGGTAGGGAAGGATTATTTTGAAGAAGTTAGTAAGATGGATCATTTTGGTTTGTGTTTCGGATTATGGACTTGCAGTGCCGAGCAAGTCATGCTTGGCTTTTGTTTGTTGCTTATTTCTGCTTTCCTGTTTTTGTATAGCACGTCGTGTACAGTCCTTTTCAATAATTACGAGGCAGACTTATAAGGGAATAACCTGTCTTTCTCCTGGGAGTGTCAGCATTAGATCAGTTAAGTGAGCAAGTCTGGATTAATGAGTGTTGTTGCGTTAGGTTTGAGTAATTTGATCACATCTAAGCTTTGCATAAGTGCCTGTTTTTAGATTTTTTACTATACAGGGCATGTGTATATCTTTTTTACACCACTTTTGTTTGTTCTTATCTGTGCCCGTGGGTGCTCATATGCTTATACACATACATACTTAAAAGTAAATCCTGTTAATATATTGATTTGGATTACAAATGAAGGCCTTTGACGTCTTGGATTTGGAATGGTCGATGGAAGCACCTATGTAACTGATTAGTAGAGTGTTTTTGACTAGATAACAGCAAATTACTAATGACGATTTTCTTAAATGGCAGATCTCTGAAAATTAGGGTAGATGGTGATCGGAAGCTTTTTCAGACAAATGTTCGATTTGAATCTGTGATTGGTGTATAGTGGAAATTTTCTCCGAGGCCTCCAACCATCCTGCTGCAAGTATAGAATGGGTTTCTCTCTGACTCTTGTGTTAATTTGATTCCTCAATGTGTGTGCGTCGGGGCTCCGTGGGTCTTGTCAGAATTTGTATAATATTGGTAGAATGTGGTGATAAATAGATAACAGTTGGTCTGTTTTCGATAGCACATGTACATTGCTAAGTAGTGCGACTGCGACCCATCTAAATTTCGACGACTTGTTTTTGGTTTGGTGCTGACAGATTCAGGGTGCTTTGGTGAATACAAAATTAGATAGCCTGTAATCCAACTTCATTCATATGAATTCTCTTGTGTTCCCATGAGATTGCTCTGTTTAGTAGATTTGTATGCACTTTTGCAGTTGTAGACTCTCTGAATAACCCATGAACTAAACTCCTCTTTGCTTTTTCTGTTTTTGTCAAATGTTTTTTTAGTTGTTGGAGAAGATCTGGAAGAATTGTTCTAGTTCCTATTTTTATTTTTTAGTTTTCGGTTCGTCCTGAGATGAATTGTTCTTGCTTTGTGTAGCAATATTGCAGGGCTTAAATGTGTCGATGTTGGTTGTCATCTGAAAATTGGTAAGTCTTGGACTAATGTCCAATGTTTGGGTTAGCAGGGTTGATGAATCTACGCATCAATTTGATTATTTCGTGGGGTTAGCTTGATGGGGTCAGAAAGTTGGTGATTGTACAACCGGGCTGAAAACACCCGTCGAAAGGATTTGGATTTAAGAATTGTCAAAGGAGGTGATTTTCACACCTTCATATTTTTCTGGTTGTTAGATTGAATAAATAAAAAAGAAATAACGGATCTTGTTAGGCGATAAAAGCTATATGTTTATTATTTTCATTTGTATAAAACATTAAAGCCTACTACAATGTAAAAATTAAATAACTTGTGGCCCATACGTGCGATTCACTTCAAGAAAAAGAGAAAAAGGGTCAGTGGTGCTGGCCACACCTGGGTGGGTTATTACCAAGGTTCTAAAGGACGCTAGGTGCTAATCGGACGGCGGGCTGGGGCCTAACGCCTAAACGGTTAGGCGGGGTCTAGGCGGGCGGCTAGGCGGATTTAAGTAAATCCATTATATTTCGTGTAAATAAGTGTTTGTTTATACTTAAGATATATATAATTTCATTATGAAGTATTAGAACATAATGAAAACATGGGGAACAAGCATATAGTGTGTGCTCATTTAAGTATTCAACAAGTATCTTACAATTTATTAAAAAAAAAATAAATGCAAATTAAAAGTTATCTATTTTTTGTCAAAGTGAGTCGCATCCTAGGCAGGTGCCTAGGCGGGTCTGGGCGACCTAAGCGGGTGCCTTTAGGCAGGTGCCTAGGCGGGTCTGGGCGGGCTAGGCGGGTGCCTAGGAGGTCTAGGCGGGTGCCTCAGCTGGTCTATGCGCTCTTTCTTAATTTTCAAACGCCTAGGCATTAATCGGGGCGGTGGCCAGCCGCCTAGGCATTAATCGGGGCGGTGGCCAGCCGCCTAGTGCCTAGGTGGGGATTTTTAGAATAGTGGTTATTACTTCTGACATAGTATCATGTGAGGGGAATTGGATCCGTTCCGGAACTTAGTGTTCGGAGCGTAAAAATTAATCTATCTGGATTGCTGATCGGTGTGTAAAAAAAATTAAAGTTGTTGATTTGTGTGTGGTGGGCAAGTGAAATGATTTAATTGAGACAGTTGGATTAAATTTGTGCGGCTCAAATAAGTTGATTTAGGCTTCGGATACTTAGGTTCCGAAGCATATCCAATTCCCATGTGAGATCCACAAAGCCTGTACAATGCCACGTGGATTTTCAAAAAATAAAATTAAAATCACAAATCATAAAACATTAAAAAATAAAGGGTGAAGTGCCGATTTAGTCGCTGAACTATCACCTCAGTGAAAATTAGGTCCCTAAATTATTTTTTCAGTAAACTAAGTCCCTAAATTCATTACAAATTGCTAATTTCATCTCTACTATTATATTTAAAGCTATTTTATCCAATTTTTCGTCAACTTAAGTCACTTGAGTGTAATACCATCATTTTCTCGTCTATAAGCCCTTAACATTTCATATAGGTTGCGAATTTAATGTCTAATTTACCCTCAAAAGTTCACTTACACTATTTCTTTATGAAAAACTACCAACTTATCCTCCAAAGTTAACTTCATACACTATTTCTTTATTAAAAACTACCAATCTATTATCCAATGTGTATCACATGCAAGTAACGTGACTTAAATTGACAGAAAATTGAATATAGTAGCTTCAAATATAACATTAGAGATGTAATTGGAAATTTTTTTATAATTTAGGGAATAATTTTTTTGAAAAATTAGTTCAGGGACCTAATTTTCACTAAGGTGATAATTCAGGGACTAAATTGGCAGTTTACCCAAAAATAAAAACAGAGGCCATACCCATTCAACCAGAGTGTTGTCACGGAAAGATGACATTGCCAGAGAGTAACTAACCACACCAGGTCTCGTATCTCAAAGGGAAATTTATTTCAGTGTGCTTTGGAATATAGATCAGTACACCAAGTGCAATAGGGTAATTGATTGACTTTTTTTTTTTTTAATTTTTATATTTAGTGTACAAGGCTGTGTTTCCGATATATTAAGAAATATCTTATGAAAGTAAAAATAAAAAACTTCAACTCCAAAAGTATGGATGCTTTAACTAAAATACCAGTTAAAATTAGGATATAAAACTGATTGTTCACGTAAAATCCAAAACTATTAACATGTGAATGAGACATTGATCCTAGGATCTTGGCAGTAAACAATCCTTGAGTGGTGGGCCCAATTGGCCGTGCGTGGATAAAAAAGGAGTGGGATTCACAAACGAGGTTAGCCTAGAAGTTTTAGATAAGACAAGATCTAATAGGATTTCCAAGTGATATCCATCTTTATAATCACGGCCCATACATAGGTCATGATCACCAATGTTGTTAAAAGTCATCCCTTAACGAGATTCCTAATTGGTGCCCTTCGCGTCTCCCATAGTCAACTGTTGTTGACTAATTGGGCAGGATTACGTAACGTTCAAACCAACAATTTAAGGAGCTTCAAGATGCCCTAATGAATCATCTCCAAACCCATGCATAACCCTATATAAAGGCATGATCATTTCCATGAAATGGTAACTGTTTCTTCTTCCTACAATTAAGTCTAACTTAAGTATCAGAGAACCCTTGGCTCACACCACACCAGTGTGACAAGGTCTCACCCGTCTTTTCCTTATTGGTCGTAAGGACACCTAAGTAATTATACACTTGTTTGGAATTCATTGGCCACACTTTGCAGGCCCGTTGTTCCCCATCTTCCCCGTCTTCCCCTGTTCTAGTCGATCTCCTCCCTTCATCCTCACTTCCCAGTTCTTCGACCACTGAAACGCAACGCTCCTCTCATACAACTTGATATCCGCGGTGGACATGGGCTCCTTGTTTGGTCTAATGGTTGAGTCGCCTTACATGGCTAGATTTATGGTTGTTACGTATCTCTCTATAAAGGGTCTTGTGTATTGACTGTGGAGACGAGTTGACTAGTTAGGTTTTCTTTAAGTATTTGTATATGTCTCTTAAACAACTTGATACTCATTTGACACCACTGCTATATTTTTATTAACCAAATCTCTCTATCATTTCTTGTCAAAAGAAAAAAAAATCCGAAATTGTTTTGCAACTTTAATACCAAATGCTTCATCTGTTTGACTGAAATGGTAAGATAAGAATATAAATTGTCTTCATTTCCTAACCGTTTAGGAATAGAATGATCTTTTTAATTTCACTTAAGTGTTTGGCACAACTTAAGATTCAGAGACGAAAATGTTTTGCAATCCATGTTTATCCTTTGTCGCATTTTCAATTTTTTTTTTTAAAAAAAAAAAAAAAAAAGAAAGAAAGAAAGAAAGAAAGAAAGAAAGAAAGAAAGAAGCAACCCCAACCCGTCTCATTCTGCCATTATCTCCCTAACCATTCCACATCTCCCTCGTTCTCAACCTCTATCACCGCATCTCCCACCTCTTTCTTAGGCATCGACCGTGGCTTTTCCGCCCATCGCATCCTTACTCAACATTTTTAAAATACAACAGATTTTTCCTCTAACAATAGATTTGTGTAGAGGTTTTCTTTATTAAACTAATTTTACCACGATTTTGAACAAAATGTGACTTTATGAGAGGTTCCAAGGAAATTTTTTCTTGGATCATCCCAGATTGAACGAGCATAAACTTGAATATACTGTAGTCGGTGAAGGAAAAATTGTGTGAAATTAGAAGATCATTTAAATATCTCATGCGTTAAAATTTATATTAGAAGCGGAAGTTAAGATTATAAAAATTCAAAACCAAATCTACCAAAATCTTCAAGGCCTAAGGATTGATGAACCAAATTTTTTACGAACAAACTAAGAGAGACGAGATGATTACCTTTGAAGACCAGTCCATGGATGTAATCTTCCTTTGCTTGAAGAGAATTCTCCAAAAGCCTCCAAGGAAGGAGGGCTCTAAGTGTTCAAAGATATCCAAGGAAGGAGATGAGATGACCATGGCGAGAGATGCTAGTAACTCCTACCTTTGGTGGCCGGCAATGGTGGAGGGAAAATGAGGAGAATGTTGGCCCTCCATCCTTCTCTTTCTCACACTCAAAACTAGACCCAACAGTTTCTTACACGACACGGTAACATGATACGAAAATAATAGGTTTTGGGTCAACACGATAACTGATCGAGTCATTATCGGGTGACTCGTTATGAATCCGTTAATAACTGGTTCTTAATGGGTATACACGCGGATAACACGTGGGTAACCCGTTTCGGCCTGTTAAGAATTTTGTTTTTTTTTGATAATTTTAATGTTTAATTACTAAAAAAAATTATTATGAAATACAATAGCCATATTGCATATATTGATATATTCTATATTAAATATATATTTTTGTATTATTATTCTATATAAGTTAAAAAATTAAGTTTTATTTATTTATTTATTTTTATTATGAGAGTTTTTTTTTATTATTATTATTACTAGGATAAATTTTACTTAACATGTTGTTGTCCAAAATTAAAATCAACTAGTATAGTATTAGTATAGGCAAGAAGACATGCCTACATGAAAAATGTGAAAGAATATATAAACACTCGTGATTCATCATTCCTCCACGAATAAACAATGGTTACACTTACATTATCGTTTAGATTTTTAAAACCCTCCAAACCCTCATGAAAAGGAGGTAATGTATCTTTTATATAATACATTACTATTGTTTTATTCTTTTCATAATTATTTTTGGTACTCATAATATGAATGGTTCATAATGTTTGGTCTTTCTATGCTTAGTTTATGTGGAAGAGAGTGTTAATGTAGAAAGCCTCACTGAAAACATCATCAATATAACTCTTGAAGACAATATATCAAGCCAAAGTTTCAACACCATTTTCCATGATGATTTCCACGGCGGTGGGGCTCCTCCTGCCATTGCGTTGAGCCTTGTGGACCGCCGTCGTGGGGCTCTGTCCTCATCTCCACTCTCCGATCCAAATCCTTGCACGTAGGAGGTTCCGTTTGTTGTAGTTTCTGAATTTCCTACCATTGTATCCTTTCTCCGGGGATTGATCAAGAAACTTTTCTAGGAAAAATTAATTGATATGACGTGTGAGAAATTCAACGTAACAGAAAATTCAAGAAACTAATGCAAGAGGCTTCTTCGAGTATTTTGAATCAGCTCTCAATGAAAGCACCAATTTGTGGATGCAAATTTCCGCCGTCTTCTGTCTTGATGAAAATGCACCTGCAAAACAATCAACACATTTGATCAAAGACCTAAGCTTCACGCGCCCACGAGGTGGGGCGGGGGGGGGGGGGGGGGGGGGGGTTAGGTCAACGGATATAATGGTGTAATTATCCTAATTTAACTAAATTACTTACTTGATTGGAGTTATTCTTCAAATAGGAATGTATTAAAGATAGGATTTGGGTAATTAATCTTTATCTATAATTCCTTGCCAATGGCAGGTGAGCTGTCGGCAGTTATGTTCAGCTGCTAAGTCCTCTAGGGATGTGAGCTGCACGTGGGAGCATCTGAGAAGCCTGCTAATTTATTGAGGGCATTCTTGTCTTTCTTGAATAAAAGTCCATGTGTCGCCTCTAGAATTTTTGGGATTATTTTAGGCTCCGCATCGTGTACACTCATCAATGAAGGTTACATAATATTTGAACCCTTCAATGGACACACAAGGAGTTGGGCCCCACACATCACTATGAACTATCTCAAAAGGTTTTACAGACTTAAATTGAGACACAGGGAAAGGAAGTTTTGTAAACTTTCCTTCCAAACAGGTAGAACAAAACATAGGCAGTGAATCAGTACTACAAGACACTTTGGACTTTCTTAAAATTTGAGATACTATAGGATTAGAAGGGTGACCTAGTCTGTTATGCCATAATCTTAAATTAACTTGCTGTCCAACGTAAACAGCATCATATGGACGTTTTGAAAAAGAACTGGATGTTGGTGAGATAATAGGATACAACCCATTACTGCACAGTCCTTTGTAGATTATCCTCCTTGTGGTTTTGTCCTGAATCTAGAAACAAAATGCATCAAATATTAACCAACAATTATTATCCAAGCAGATTCGATGAACTGACATCAGATTTTGCGTTAATTTGGGTACAGATAATGGAATTTAATTTCAGAGAATGTAATGGAGTTTGAAGAACTATGGAATCAATATGAGATATGCCTAAACCTTCACCATTAGCAGCTTGTATAGTCTCATTTGATGGATAAGGTGTTGCAAGAGACAGATTCTGCAACTTAGTTGTCATGTGATTTGTTGCTCACGAGTCGGTGAGCCATACTTGCTGATATGGAGCAGATGGCTGTGGAGAATGAGACTGAGAGCCATAGTTGGTTTGAGCATACATGGCATTCATTGGAACATTAGAATTCTTCTGGAAACAAAAAGAAGCACTATGATTAAGGTTTCCACAGATTTGACACCCTAAATTAACCCCAGCATTTCGAAAACAACAAGTATCAGCAAAGTGATTATTTTTCCCACAGATTTGGCAGCCTTGAGAGACAAGAGCATTTCTAAATCTACAAGTGTCTGGAAGATGATTATTCTTGCCACAAATTTGACAAGTCATCAACGGAGAAGAACCAAACTGTTGTGGAGAGTTTCCCAAAATTCCAGGTCCCGAATTGGAAAAGAATGGCTTGTTATTTCCAAACCTGCTATTAGAATTAAACCTGTCCCTGCCTTTATTCTTGTTATTGAAACCTCGATGACCATTATACTGAGAATTGGGGTTAGTATTCTGAGATGGAAAACCACCAAAGTTCTTTGAAGGAAAAGCAGACTGTTGAGCAACCAAAACAGTAAGCATAGGGGCATCATTCATACTTTCAAGCATTACTTCTTCAGTAAGTAATAACTGGGAACGAAGATCTTTCAATGAAATAACAGTATCTCGACCCCTAATGACTGACCGAATAGTATTGAACTCAAAAGGTAGACCATTCAATGTAAGAATTACAATATCATCATCTTCAAAATAAACACCAGCAGCTGCCAAATAATCTCTAGCTTCCTTAATCCTTTGAAGATACAAAGTGATAGAATCATTACCTGTCTTGATAGTTTGTAGCTCAGATTTCATTTGGAAAATACTGGTTCGAGTAACTGTGGAAAATTGTTCCTTCAGACGGGTCCACAAATCCAAAGAACTGATGCTCCCAACTGCACAAGAAATTGCAGGAGGTGAAAGAGTTGCAGAAATGAGCTGCATCAACGCTTTGTCATGCATTTTCCAAATCTTGTAGGCATCAGATTCAACTTGAGTAGTAGTACTATCAGAAACAACTTCAAAATCCCCAGATATCACATCGAAAAATCGAGGAGGACAAGGAGTAAAGCCATCAACAAACCCCATAATTCCATAACCTTCTAACAAAAGCTGCATCTGAAAATGCCAGGTCAAGTAATTGGTATCATCCAACTTCATGGTTACAGACGTAGAGACAGAGGAGATAAGAGATGTAATAGGCGATTGCAAGATTTGCAACTGAGAGACGGTCACCATTGTTGTACAATTGCTTCACTGAAATTGATAGAGAACAAATGTCGAACACTTGGTGTGCATAAAACCAAACATGAATTCAAGAACCCTAATTCGAGCAGAAAAACCCCAAATCAAGAAGCAAGATACAGAGGAAAGAATCGCATACGTGTGCGAGCAGAAGCAGAAGCAGCGACAGAATTCCCAGATCGATGAATCGTAAAGCTTTATGCTTTTTCCGGCGAAGATACCATATAAACCAAGCTACACATATATCAGAGAAGAAGAAGATTGAGAGAGAGAGAGAGAGAGAGAGAGAGAGAGAGAGAGAGAGAGAGAAAGAGAGATGTATCTGAATTGTATTGAATGTTTTTCATCATCATCAACTGTTTCATTACAAGGGTATTTATACTCTCTAAGGTAGCTTACTAACTAAGCTATCTCCTAACAACCTTATAACTGCAATACTAATCTATTGACATTTGGCAACATCTTAGCCATTCACTTAAGACTCCTAACACTGCTCCCACCATGAAAGTGGCTCCTCCAGTGGAGATCGATGTTCGACTTAATGCTATAAGGTGGTCGGTTAAAAGGGGTTTTTGTTGATTCTATTAAAATTTAGTCGGTTTGAGACACTTTGACCAACGAAGATAAATTAAGCGAGACAACCGATGATAAGAAGACTAATGAAAGTGTTTATAAAGGAATAGTTAGCGAAATACTCGATATGAAGAGAAAAGTGGTCATCTTTTTCTTTGAAATGGTGCTATCTGATGATTGTTTACGGCTGCCTCATAAACATATATCAAGTTATATTTTGTTGAGAGAGAAAGAGATCAACAAATCAATGATGGTCTAATACATTAATTAGAAATATACATCTAGATAAAAATAGCCGACAAATTAAACAAAGAGTAAATTGTAGCTATGGTCCCTTAACTTTAACTCAATTGGAGCAATGGTCCCTCAACTAAAAATCCATTACCATTGGTCCCTCAACTTTTCAAAACGTGCAGCTATGGTCCCTCAACTAAAAATCCATTACCATTGGTCCCTCAACTTTAATTCAATTGAAGAAATGGTCCCTTAACTTTAACCCAATTGTAGCAATGGTCCTTCCAATATAACTCGTTTTGACAAAATTTTTGACATAGCTGACGAAAAGAACCATAATTATACACTTTGATGAGTTGAGGGATTCTAATTGTATAAATGGTCATTCCAACATAGCTTATTTTGACAAATTTTGACAAAATTGATGAGAATGACTATAGCTACACATTTTGATAAGTTGAGGGACCAATGGTAATGGATTTTTAGTTGAGGGACCATTGCTCCAATTTGATTAAAGTTGAGGGACCATTCGTACAATTTACTCTTAAACAAATGAATAAAAGACAAAAAAAAGGTTCGTTGAATCACTGAGTAAGAATCCACACAACAAACTAAAACCGTTTTGAAACTATATTATTTTTATTTTTCATAACCATGAGATTTGAGATTTATTCCAAATCCGTGATCGGACCATTTTGCAATGACCATATTGATATATAAGAAATGATAACCAGCAAGAAAAAAAAAAACCCTAGCTAGCAAATGTTTTGCAACTTTGGATATATGCGGAATCGTTTTTATACAACTCCTGGGATTTATTTCTTATTCTCTGGTATTTTAAAATCAATATTGTACAAGCGTGGAAATAAATAATAGGAGATGATGACTAAGCTGCACCTATGTCGATCGTTTTGGGGAGGGAGGTCGAGGTCGAGAACGAGAAGGGGCATTGTAAAATAAGGATATAGAGAGAGGACAAAACAAAAGCTAAAGGGAGAGTCAAAATAAAAAAAACACAGATAATCCACAGCTAAAAGCTACACCATGTACGACTAGAAGACAATGTGGTGATGCCAATTTGTCGTTCTAATACAACCATAATATGTTTTATCCTCGACCCACTATCCCTAATCCCCCTATAAATTAGGGCTACTCAAAACCATTTGAGCTACTCACTCGTCTCTCCCTTAATTTCTTCTAGTAATTGCATAGATCAAAGCTAGCTGTTGCACCCTTTAATTTTCCTTTGCTAATTATCCCCATATCTTGAAATATTATACCTAGCAGCAAATGGCACGTCCCACATTACCGATACTCGTCTTGGTGATCTTCTTAGCTCTAATGATCGCTGCCGAAGGGCGGCATATAGTTGAACGGCGGCAGCAAACCTTGCATAAACAACAAGTCCTAGATAGCCGACAGCTTTTGCAGCAGTTCATTGTGCATTATCGTGGAAGAGTGCTGGATACTGATAGACGCTCACCAACGGGACCAGATCCTCAGCACCACTAAAATATTGATCGATCCAATGTTTGAGAGTAAAAATTGGCTATTATAAGCTCTTAGAAAGTCTCAACTAGTTTATAGCTCAATGATATTTCTCTTTTCCAATGTTCGAAACTCTCAAGTTTAATTATCATGCAATGCTTTTAATACTTTTTGTACTCGTTTAAAATAATTTAAAAAATCCGACTGGCTTAGAGAGGCAACAAAAGTTTGACTTTAATTTCCATCTGCTATATCCAAATCAACCCAAGTGGTCAAGGAAGATTCAAGTGTCTAATCTAAGAATTAGATAACTTCGTAACTTTGTCTACTTTTCAATCTCAAAAGTCAAATCCTATAAAAGAAAGAAATCTAATCTTCGTTTGTCGCTTTAGATACAGATCACACATATCTAACATTTGCTGCTTCTTCTTTTGTCGGTTTAATTTGAAAGAAAGGTAAAATGCCCTACCTTGGTTGTAGCTATAGATACAAATCTACATGACAATTCCCGTTTATTAGGGCTGATCAGTTGGTGCTATTATCCTTTTACCTTTAAAATTATAAATAAATTATATTTTGCACATTTAAGTTTGGGTGCATTGAAATTCCCTACTTCAAATTTAAAACATAACAATGTCTTACTCAAACTTACGAATTTATTGCAATGTTATATATCTATTAGTCAATTTGTTAGTCACACATCCATTACTGACGGATATGCTGTGCCCCATGCAATAGGATCTGGCGTTTTGCGCGGCCTTGGGGGACCGGATCCGTCGATCCCACCACCTTCGGCATTCAGACGTTTTTAGAGAAATATTTATTCTCTGGCGGATACTATGGATCTTTCTAGTAGTGGTGCGGTCCTCAAGATGAAAACGAGTTGGTTGGTGGTCCTAATCCGATTAGGTAGTTCTTTAGTTTTAGGTTGTATTTGTTTTGTGTTGTACGGCTTAGCAAGGTTATGTCTCTCCGACAAGCTTCTTGTGGTTTCATTGTTTTAACGGTGGTTTCATGTGGCCTCGCTTTTAGCAGAGGTCTTGTGTGTGCTTCCGGAGCTAGATTTGTCACCTCTATCGTCTTTGTGAAAAATTTGTACCCTTTGCACTTTGGGGTCGTTTTGTGGGAGCCATGTAGGTGTTTTAAGTTATTTATTGGTTGTCCAGATTGAGAAATTGGTCACTAGAAAAGATGTACGTTGTGGCACCCTTGTGCATTTGTTTGGTTCTTATTAATGAAGTCACTTTATCGTTGCTTGTAAAAAAATAAAGATGAAATCTAAACAACTTAGGTTGTTGGACCTGGATCTAATTTACTACATTTTTTCTTAAAGAGTATAGAGTTTTTATCAAAAAGTAGAGAAGGAAAAGAAGTTCAAAATATGCTAGGGTAAAAATAAGAAGTTCAAAATCTGATAGGGATTTTTAGTTAATAACATGGTACATAAGAGAGCAGAATTTGTTGCGTTCAATTGCGGATCGGAGGTAGAGTATATTGTGCCGCTACGCCGAGGCCAGTTCAGACTCATGCATGGATCGATGATTGCTAGCTCTAAGAAATAGTTAAACAGCAGCAACCAATGATCGATATAAAAGGCCGATTGTTCTTGATATTAATTAGGCGATCCTTACTCTTTATTCTAATTCCATATAACCTGTAACCAAGTGATCTTAACTCTACAAAGTTTAGTTAACTGCATCATATTTTATAGATGTATAGCTAATATGTTTTGTCTGAATCTTTGTTTTCCTTGTGCATATGTTCGACTGCTAAACCCCAAATTTGTCTAGGTCCTTTTATAATCACCATTGAGATTCGCCACCTCCAATTATGTACAATGACTAATTATACCAATTAACATGAACTAAAACAGGCGCAATTATAAAAGAAGTGGCATTGCTTTTGAATATACAATACACATTTATATATAAATTCATTTGGAAAATGACTCATTGAGGTCAATTTTTGTACGAGGCGACTCGTAACAAATATTCTTCAACATGGGACTGTGGGTGTGAGAGGCAACTAGACAAATCTGTATGGAAGATGTCCCTTTAATTTATTTGTCTAACCACCGTCCAAGTTTACGCATTGAGACAAACGATATGACTAGACTGTTCAAACACAAAAGGCCTCGTCATTGCATGATCATTTGGATGCTCTCCCATTGTATGGAATTGGAATCCATTCATAATTAACACAAGAAAAAGAGTATACATATTACTTTAATCCTAAAATATAATCCCAACAAGATATGAAGACATTATTAAAGGTACATAGCTTTTCTACCCTCTGTCGACTTTCTTACTTGATGCCTGTTTTTTATTTTGTTTTACAAGAACGGAGTTGTGCATGAGTTTCATTTTGGAGAAAAATTTCCACTGCCTATATTATATTCTGTATTTAAGTATAATTACTTCGACACTTAGTACTACGATCGTTATAGTCCTAAATTTTTAGAGTTTTGTCTTGCCTTTTTTGAATTTGGCTGTCATGATTTCCTTGCTTTGCCATGGGATTTTGCTTGTTTGTCTTGCCTTGCCATGCTTGTTCTACTGCTCTTAATGGTGTTTGTTATTGGTTGCTCATAAATCCCACTCAACGGGTTTCTTGTCTCTAAACTGAATTCCACTAGGTTTTTTGTGCTTGTGATCTAAATTAGTACAGATCTAAAATCATGTTCGCTGTTCTTGCCAAATATGAATGATGTTGTTTGAATAAAGTTGGCGCAGATGAGCTTGGGTTTTCTTCTCAGGTTTAAGGATTGTATTTTATTTTCTACCTTTAATAGGAAGTGATATCTAGGTTCCTTATCATGTGAATTTAAGTTTATTTTGTTGTAGCCTATTTTATCTGACAAGGTTAAGGGGAGCCGGCGGCAAGGGTAGAGAAATTGTGAGAGATGCGTTTGTATAATTATAGGGGAATGTGTATGTTATCCGTCTTACATAGTGCCTTTATTTATAGTAGTAAAAAGGAGAGAAGAAATTCCTTTATCCCCAAGGAATACAAGTTGTAATAGGAAAGGATAACTAGAATCAAATCTAATCTAGGATTTAGACAATCACACTTAAACTAGGAAAGTTTACAACACTCCCCCTTGAGTGTGTAAATACTCAAGGTAGATTTAGTATCATGCATAAGTTGAGGAAGTCAACTTGTCGGCACTAATTCTAAGGAACAACGCTTATTCTCAATAAGGTAGGAACTTGCATAAGTAAGTAAGTCTCACTAAAAAACCCTAAGGCTATGGCAAAAATCCGAGTAGGTGATAGAAGCATATTTATGCGACTTAGTTAGCTTGTTTCCTTGCATTTACTTAGTTAGTTTATGTTTATTATAGTGTTTTAAGCTATTTTCGTGTGTTTGTGTGTCCAATTGGCAAAGTTGGCAAGAAAGTGCATTTTAGAGCATTTTGGAGCAATTCTGGGCTGAAATGGATTGCATGCATGTGGAGGACAAGGAATGGACGAATTTGAAGTTCAAATGAGGCTAGGAATGTGTTTAAAAGTTGGAGAAATAAATTCAAGTCAAAGAAGATAAAGAATCAGCTACAAACATGGAACATTATCCAAACCAACCTTATCTTATCTTATCATATCCTAATCTTATCCTATCTTAATTCCAGCTGTAAGGGGGACTCCTTTTCATAATAGGATGCCTAAAACTTGTTTTTAGGAGGCCTTTTCCTTCTAGAAACATGCCACAACACTCCTTTCTAGAAGTCCTAAAAATCTGGCGCCCCAAACCTTTCTAGAAGGCCTTTGCCTTGCCTTGCACTCCATCCCCTTCCCTCCAATTGCTGCCGCACCTTCCCTATCCTTATTCCTCTTGGATTCTGATTTAATTAGCCTATTCCCTTGTGGATTTGGATTGTGCAAAGCCTTTTCAGAAATTAATTGGGCTAAACCCCTTTCCTGATGGATTTAAGCCTTGTGCCGCACCCTAGGGCCTTAATCCTTTATTTCTGCTAAGTCCAAGTCATAACCTGATTTCCCTAGGGTTTGCCATGCCTATATATACATATTTTGAGGCTTTGCCGCAGGTTACCACCCCCTATACCACATCATAATTCGTAGCCATCACCATCCATACACAGAAACACCCTTTGCCGCAAGAAGAAGAGGAGGAGAGCTTTGCTGTGGCTTCCATTGGAGGAGGACCTTGTGCCGCAACAACCTGCAACCATTGGAGACTTCCTGAGTTCTTTCTTCCCTTGTTTTAGTTTCAATGTTTATTTCAGATTGATTTTTAATTGTTATGAACATGTGTAACTAAGTTTTTCTTAGTTAGAGGTGAATTCGAAGCCATGGACATATGTTTGATATGAATTGATTACCTCCAGTTATTGTTTCGTAAAACATGAATGCGATTCACTTATCTATTTGATTAAAACTTATTCTTGTATGTGGGTTAAGGGTGCACACTTAGTTTGCAAGCATGAATTTGATGCTAGAGTATAAGGGAATTTCACCTAATCGTTATGAACTTATATTCATAAGTAGTAAAAGTCACTAGTCATGATTGTGTTAAGTGAATCCATGGCAAGAGTATCATCATGCTTTTCATAGTTACGAATGCTTTGTCAATGCTTATGATTTTCATAGAACTTAATGATCTTTGAATGTATCTCTATTATGCGTATTCCATGTATGGAACTTGATAAGAATAATTTGATTGTCGATGCGTCATCCATCCAATTCAATGAATTAAGGAAAATCTGAAAGTTAATTTGTGCATTCACGATTAATTTGGGGCATTGTCATTCATGGTTTAAGGAAACAATACTGGAAATCAATTTGTGTTGCATATGTTTCATGTGTGGAGAAGGATCCTCTAACTAGCCTTTCACCCTTTTAAACAACTAATTTCGTGTCTACTTTGTTTAGTTTTGCAATCTGTCTAATTTAGTTAAATTCGAAAGAAACCAATCCCCCTTTAGTTAAGTGTGTTAGATTAGTTAGAAACTTGTTCAAATCTGTCCAATTTAGTGTTTTGAGTCTTATTAGTCTAGAATTCATCTAAATAACTCCCTAGAGTCTGTTTTGAGTCTAGTTGTTATTTTTGAGCTGTTTTAAGTTGTTTTGAGTCTTTAGAGTCTAGTTAAGTGTTTTTAAGTTTAGTTTTGTGTTTTTGAGTCATATTTGTGTAGATTAGAATCCCTAGTTAGTCCCCGGCCTAGAACGATCCCTACTTATTCATACTACAACTATCTTAATAGGGTTTTAATTTGAGTGTCATATAAATTTCACATCAATAGGGACAAAATCCATAGTCCAAGGAAAAATGTGTGAGAAATGCAAAGTTAAAAGAAACGTCTACAGGATGTCATCAGGGATATGACCAGCCCCATGTGGGTGCCTTGTTAAAACACAAATATATACACAGAAATATGTTCCTGCAGGCAAACACAAATATATACACAGAAATATACAACAAGAATATATGCAAATAGAACCTCAGGTCTATAATTATAATTGAATTAATTATTTGGACTTCGGGCCAAATTTAAAGTGTGTGTGAAAAATATAAAACCCATTGGGCCTAAAATAATTAGGCAAATAAACTCGGGGCCCAAAAGAAGGCATAAGCCCACGGGTGGCTTAATAAAATGGGTGTCATGCATCCCAGGCCCAAGAATGGGCTGGGTTTAGTCTTGGGTCAAGCAAGCATGCATGCCCTTGCATCACAAGGTAATTAGGCTAGACGCGCAAACTAAAAAAAATAAAATGAAGGCCCGTAAAGGGCACGGCTCGCTTGTGATGCGGCGCATGGGAGACGGTAGGACCCCAGTGGACTCGACTGTGTCTGTGGGCCAAATCATCACCAAAGCTCAATGGGCTGGTGATGTGGATCGAAAAACCAGCAGCACAAGCAAGGCCCAACATCGTGGGTA
The DNA here is from genome assembly GCA_024362995.1 of Heteromeles arbutifolia. Taxonomy (NCBI): domain Eukaryota; kingdom Viridiplantae; phylum Streptophyta; class Magnoliopsida; order Rosales; family Rosaceae; genus Heteromeles; species Heteromeles arbutifolia. The sequence goes on from JANCRC010000012.1 coordinate 27,365,815, forward strand.
CTGTGCGAATGGACCGAGAGGAAATCGAGGCCCGTTAGGGCTTAGGTGTGATTTCCAGGCCACCCCAGCGGCGCTGGGTGTGGGGATCCGCTAGATTTAGTCGACGGCGTCGCTTTAGGCGACATTTCCATGGTCGGTGCAAGCTTATGGTTAGTTGCAGAACCAAATATTTGTCGGCGGAGATGGAATCTCAATGTCGGGGGAGGGGGAGCCGAAGGAATTCAACCGAATTCGAATGAAAAACCTATGAAATTCTTCTGGAATTTCAAGAAATCGTTGGTGAAAACGATGGGTTTTGTCAAATTTACACGACTGCCGGTCATGTTTAGTCGGAAAAATCAATGAGGAGGACCTGGCTTCAGGTCGTGGGTCGGGACAAGGTGCTTCAAATGCACCGTTTTCGGTTCAGGCTTACGGCCTGGGTTTCGATATTGGGCTTGGCTTGCCAGGCCGTCGTAGGCTGTTGGCCTGGTGCTGGTGGCTTGCACGGTGCAAGGTCGGAGGTTCGAAGAACCCCATTGTTTCCCGATTTCAAATATTTTTTTTTCAATTCAATTCATATATAATTCAATTTGATGCATATGCAATTGAATAATTTTAAGCATGTACATATATTTGATGCAATTCATGGCAAATATCAAATTCACATAATTCAACAATTATGAATATAGTGCATACACAATTTATGTAGAATCTAAAATTCGAAAAACGTAAAGTTGGGTCATGCATTATGGTGAATGTTTATGCTATCAGGGTTGCAAAAATATCAAGATAAAAACCGTTGTTTTGAAAGAACCTGATTGCATGATGATATAGATGAACTGGTTTGGTGCATAAAATCTCCTTGTCAAATTCCTAAGCACAATGGTAGGAGCGTGCTGATAACGTGTTGTAGCCTATTTTATCTGACAAGGTTAAGGGGGGCCGGCGGCAAGGGTAGAGAGATTGAGAGAGATGTGTTTGTAGAATTGTACGGGAATGTGTATGTTATACCTCCTACATAGTGTCTTTATTTATAGTAGTAGAAAGGAGAGAAGAAATTTCTTCATCCCAAGGAATACAAGTTGTAATAGGAAATGATAACTAGAATCAAATCTAATCTAGGATTTACACAATGAAACTTAAACTAGGAAAGTTTACAACATATTTGTCTAATTAGGATTGATTTTCCTATTTTTTTAGTCTTGTATATTGTTTTCCTATAAATACCTTCCTAATAGAGAAGAATAAAGAGGTGTTAGCTAGTGTATGTTAGATTATATGAGAAAAGTCTCAATATATGTTTTCACATATCTTATATGCAATAGAGATTTTTCAATGTGACCGTCACACATGGTGGTACACCACGTGTCACTATATAAATAGTGGGATATGTGTGTTAAAAAGTTAATAACTTAAAAAATAAAATTTCTCACTACTTACATAAAAACTCGTAGTGTACCACCTGTATTCTCGTCACAACGAAAAATTTCTCCTGTATGCAATGACTAAACAATAAAAACTGGAAACAAATGTTCAAAAACATATAGTAAGAGCATCTCCAATTGAATGTAGAATGTCATGAGACTGAAATTCTACAAGTTAAAACTTGTTGTAAATGTTGTTAATTATATGGCTATTCATGTTAATTATATGGCTATTCACTTGGACCATTATGTAATATATTAATAGTTGAGTTATGTAAATAAGAAAACTTGAGCTTTGGCTCCATATAAACCCTAAGCCCTATACATAAGCATTCTAATGAGAATAATAAACAGTTAGATTTTCTCCTAATTTCTTTCTTGTTCTCAGTAGTCATATATTTTCAACAAGCTATCAGCACACACCATTTAAAATTTATTTTTCTAAGTTTTTGTTTCATTTGAGCTAAATTCATCGTGTGATTCTTCTTTTGTACTCAACCAATAGATGCTCCCAATTTTTTTATTTTGTAAAATTTGGTGTTTGTTGCAGTCATATTTGAAATAGGAATGTGATGTGTAAATCCTAGTGTATCTAGGGATATCTTTTACATTCCCTTTAGTAGTCTAATCCCTATTAAGAGTTGTAATCCTAAAAGGATAAGGATTTTACCTATCCTACTACTATAAATAAAGGCACAATGGGGTGATACAACACACACCTCACAATTAAATCTCTCTCTTCTCTCTCTCAATGCCGCCGGCCTCTCTCTCTCTATTCCCTTAGAATATCTCAGTTAAATAGGCCTACAACACGTTATCAGCACGCTCTTGCCAGAAGCTGAGGAACTAACAGGATCGTAGGAGGAGACTATCTTCCACAAAATTCAAAGGCTTTTATTTGTTTTTTTGCCAATCAGGTACACTTAAAATAAAGGAAGATATTTGAAATGACCATGAAGCATGAAAACATTCCCCATGATGCATGAACCCCCCTATGTTTATACTTTCCTTCCGTTATATATATTGTATATGTTTCATATATTTGTCAATATATATATATATATTTATGTTTCATGCATTACGCAATTATATTGCTATGTGGAATTGTGAGTCAAAGCATATAAATAAATTAGAAGCATGTTAGGGTTTTTCAAACTCTAGAGAAGTCGAAAAAAAAATCGACAAATTCTGGGATTCGTATGGCACGGCCGCTGCACCACCACCATGGCACTGCCGTTGACTTTCACGTTGGCCTGCAGCTCAGCTGCGTCGAGCACGTCACTAGGACGACGTCGTTTTGATGTCGGATCTATGGTTGTAGCCCGTTGGGCTAGCCGCGAGCAAGGATAACTCAACCTCTTTGGCCTGGGTTTGGTTTGGGCCTGCAACCCCAACCCACCCACCAGCACGGCCAACAACCATTTTATGGGCTTTGCCCTCGCACGCATGGCCCATCACCAGCAACCCATATGTTGCTGGGCCTGGTCCTACGTCCTTGGCCCGCCTACAGCAAGTCCGAGTTGCTTGCTGGGTTTTGCCCAAGTCTCAGCCCATTCGCCCGCAGTCTTTGCTGCTGGGCTTAACCTGCCCCAAACCCAAAATTTGAAACCCAGCTTTGGCTGGGCTTCCCTGGACCAACCCAAATGTCAGCTTTTGTTGGGCATGCACCCGTGTCCAATTTTGGCCCAATGCCAGTAGCCTTGGTTACTGGGCTCATCCAGAACGTTCGGCCAGAGACCTGCAGCCCTCATCGAGGCCCAATAAGCCTGTAGCCGAACCTGCATGGCTCTTCTCCCACATTATTTTGCTTCCACGATCGACCCCGTTTGGTCTTGATCTATTGAATTAATTGAAAATGACATGCAGTCTATTAATCTGATAATGAATCCAAAATTATTGAGCTGAAGATCACTTTTGGACATTAATGATTCAATAATTTATTTTTATACTTTGGACCATTGATATACTTTCGTAGTCCCGAAGCTCTCACACTTGAGTTCCTGAAGCAACTCAAATCCACTATACTTAAATCAGCATATTGCATTATGTGATTCTTGCAGGAACATCTCATTTATGAACTAATCGTTCATAAAACTAAATTGAACCTGTAGTTTCATATTTAGTGCTTTTGAAACCTGAAGTTTTCATTTAAAATCTACCACATGAAACCTGTAGCTTTCATGCACAAATTAAACAAATTACCACACTAACCACATTTTTGTTGTACCCTCCGTTTTAGGGACGTGTCGAACTTGAATAAGCTCAATTTCACCGCTCTGGAAGTATCTAAAAGAAACTACCTGAAGTGGGTTCAAGACGTGAAGCTCTATTTTACTGCAAAGGGTATTAGAGCCACCATCGAGGCACTTACCGACGACAAACCTGTCGACGAAGCTCAAAAAGCTAATGCAATGATCTTCATTCGAAGACACGTCCATGATGCACTGCAGACCGAGCACCTCGTTGAGGATGACCCACACACCCTCTGGCTTGCTCTGGTCGACTGTTTTGATCTCCAGAAAGATATCTACTTGCCTGAAGTAAGACACGACTAGCAGCATCTTCGCTTCCAAGACTTGAAGTCTGTGAATGAATACAACTCTGAAGTTTGTAGAATCCGATCACTTCTGAAGTTCTGTAAAGTGGAACTAACCAAATCAGATCTCCTGGAGAAGATCTATTCGACCTTCCATGCCACCAATATTGTCCTGGAGCAACAATATCGGGCACAAAAGTCACCAAATTTTTGGATTTGATCTCTGTTTTACTTATCGCTGAAAAGCAGAACTAGTTTTTGATGAAGAATCATCAAGCTTGACCGACTGGCTCGAACTCCGCGCCTGAAGCGCACAGGACCAATTGTAGCAGCCATAAACGATGCAAGAATCGTTATGGCCGTGGCAATGAGCGGCAAGCCCTACCACGGGCCCAAGGTCCATAGAGTCAAGGCCCACCCAAGGGAGGAAATGTGACCTAGCAGCGCCAACCTGATTGAAGGATACGGAAAAGCCCGTATCATGTTGTCCAATGGTACCATCTTAACCATTAAAGAGGCTCATTATTCTCCAAGTTTCGGAAGAACGTTGCTGAGTTTTATAGATATTCGAGATAATCAATATCATATTGAAACCACTTAAGATAATGGTTCTGAATTTCGTTGTATCACTTCGTATGAATATGGCCAGAAGCGTATTCATGAGAAGTTGGAACGTCTCCCGAATGGGTTGTACATCAGAACCATTTGCGGCATAGAAGCCTACCATGTGGCCGACCCTATGCCTGAGTTCCAGAGCACTTTACTGCTTTGGCATGACCATTTGGGACATCCTGGAAGTGACATGATGCGCCGTATCCTCAAATCATCTCATGGGCCTTAGTTACCTCCCTACATTGGATTCCCGCCATGCAAAGCTTGTTCTTTAGGGAAGTTGAATACTCAACCCTCGATTACAAAGATTATTCATGACTCCACTAAGTTTCTTCAGAGGATTCAAGGGGACATTTGTGGACCTATCCAACCAACATGCAGACCATTTAGATATTTTATGGAGTTGGTTGATGCATCGACACGATGGTTACATGTTTGCCTGTTGTCCACACGCAACGCTGTATTTGCGAAACTCCTAGCATAAATTATTAAGCTAAGGGCTCACCACCCTGATTATCCAATCAAGTCGATCCGACTGGATAACACTGGAGAGTTTACGTCACAGACTTTTGACGATTATTGCATGTCAGTATGGATTGAAGTGGAACATCATGTACCCCATGTTCACACCCAAAACGGCCTGGCAGAAACTTTCATAAAGCGCCTTTGATTGATAGCTTAGACTTTGGTTCTGTAAACCAATGCCAGTATCTTCCTGAAGCTATGCAATATTGCACGCAGCTATGCTGGTCCGCCTGAGGCCTACCGCTACCTAACCTCATTCACCATTACAATCGGTTACTAGATACGAGTCTGGCATCTCGCATTTACGTGTGTTTGGGTGCACAGTCTATGTGCCAATAACACCACCACTATGTACCAAAATGGGTCCTCAGAGAAAAATAGGAATCTTTGTCGGTTATGATTCATCATCAATTGTTCGCTATTTAGAACCCTTGACATGAGATCTCTTCACCGCACGTTTTGTGGACTGTCATTTTGATGAAACAGTCTTCCTGTTGTTAGAGAGAGATAAGCATGTTAACGTTCCTGGAGAACGTCGCGAATTGTCGTGGTATGCTCCCACTATGTCTCATTTAGATCCTCACACTGCTCAGTCTGAAACTAAGGTACGCTAAATTATAGATCTTCAAAGCGTTGCTCAGAGCATGCCAGATGCTTTTACTGATCTAACAAAGGTGACAAGATCACATATACCCGCTGCAAATACACCTGCAAGGATAGATGTACCTCGCGTACGTCACCATCCCACCTGGGAAGGTCGGATCGTCCCCGCACGTAGGGAGGCAACATCTTCCACGCGGCCCGGTACATTGGCGGCTAGCTAATTATCTACTCTGACCCTAAAGCATAGCATACCCCTTGGTTCAAAGGATTCACAACCCCGGAGAGGAAAACGACACCAACTAGTGACCCTAGTTTGAATCCGACCATCGCTCACTTATCCGTTCCAACACATGAGGTTATTCTAGATTACGATGATGTCTTAGACGAGACAAACCAGCCTCCAGAGAATCATGAGATTTCGGTCCACTACACAGTATTGAATGATGTTTGGAATTGAAATGAGATGATCGTCGACGATGCATTTACGTACACAGTAGCTACTGACATCATGCTTAGCGATGACATTGAACCACGTTCCATTGATGAATGTCGGTGTAGAACAGATTGGTCAAACTGGAAACAAGCAATCTAGGTCAAACTCGATTCGCTCGTGGAACGTAAGGTGTTTGGGCTTATAGCTCATACTTCACCACATGTGAAGCCCGTTGGCTATAAGTGGGTTTTCGTGAGGAAGCGTAATGAGAAGAATGAAATAGTGCGATACAAAGCAGGCCTCGTAGGGCAAGTCTTCTTTCAGTGCCCTGGGATTGATTACGAGGAGACATATTCCCCCGTAATGGAGGTCATAAAAACTGAATATGCAACTTATGGATGTGGTAACCGTGTATCTCTATAGGAATCTAGATACGGAAGGGTATCACTTGAAATCTTCTTCTGGCCATCCACATTGCAAAGCATGCTCCTTGGGGAAGTTGAACATTAAACCCTCAATTACAAAGATTATTCACGACCCCCTTCTCCCAAGTTTCTTCAGAGGATTCAAGGGGATATTTGTGGACCTATCCAACCAACATGCGGACCATTTAGATACTTTATGATGTTGGTTGATGCATCGACACGATGGTCACATGTCTGCTTATTGTCCACACATAATGCTGCATTTGCGAAATTCCTAGCACAAATTATTGAGCTTAGGGCTCACTACCCTGATTATTCGATTAAGTTGATTTGACAGGATAATGCTGGAGAGTTTACGTCACAGACTTTTAACGATTATTGCATGTCTATTAGGATTGAAGTTGAACATCATGTACCCCATATTCACACCCATAACTGCCTGGCAGAAGCTTTCATAAAGTGCCTTCAAACGATAGCATAGACTTTGGTTATGCAAATCAATTTGCCGATATCTGCCTGGGGCTAAGCAATATTACACGCAGCTATGTTGGTCTGCCTGAGGCCCACCGCTACCCAACCTCATTCACCGTTACAGTTGGTTATTAGATACGAGTTTGACATCTTGTATTTACGTGTGTTTGGGTGCGCAGTCTATGTGCCAATAGCGCCGCCACTGCATACCAAAATGGGTTCTCAGAGAAAAATGGGAATCTATGTTGGTTATGATTCGCCATCCATTTTTTGCTACTTAAAACCCTTGACATGAGATACCTTTACCGCACGTTTTATAGATTGTCACTTTGATGAGACAGTTTTCCCCTAGTTAGGAAGATAAGATCACTAATGTTCATGTAGAACGCCGTGAATTGTCGTGGATTACTCCCACTATGTCTTATTTTGATCCCCACATACCTCAGTCTGAAACTGAAGTGTGACGTATTCTAAATCTTCAGAGCATTGCTTAAAGCATGCCGGATGCTTTTATTGATCTAGCAAAGGTAATGAGATCACATATACTAGCTGCAAACCACCTGCAAGGATGGACATACTTAACGTACACCGTAACACCGTCATGGAATGCCAGACCGTCCCTGAGGGTGGGGTGGTCACACCTTCCACATGGCAAGGTACACTGGCGGCTAGCTTATCACTTGCTCCTACCTTGAAGCGTGGCAGGCCCCCTGGTTCAAAGGATTCACAACCCTGGAAGAGGAAAACGGCACAAACTAGTGACCCTAGTCTGAATCCGACCATTGCTTACTCATCTGTTCCAACACATGAATTTATTCTACATTACGGTGATGTTTTAGATGATACAAACCGGCCTCCTGAGAATCGTGAGATTTCAGTCCATTACGCAGTTTTGGATGAGGTTTGGAATCGTTATGAAATGATTATCGATGATGCATTCGCGTATACAGTTACTTTCGACATCATGCTCAGCGATGACATTGAACCACGTTCCGTTGATGAATGTCGACGTAAAACGAATTGGTCAAACTGGAAACAAGCAATCTAGGTCGAACTCAATTCGCTTGTGAAACGTAAAGTGTTTGGGCCTGTAGCTCATACTCCACCACATATGAAGCCTGTGGGCTACAAATGGGTTTTCGTGAGGAAACGTAATGAGAAGAATGAAATAGTACAATACAAAGCACACCTTATAGCGGAAGGCTTCTCTCAACGCCCTGGGATTGATTACGAGGAGACATATTCATCCGTAATGGAGGTCATAACGTTCCGCTACCTTATCAGTTTGGTAGTTTCTGAAAAACTGAATATGCAGCTTATGGACATGGTAACCGTGTATCTCTATAGGGATCTAGATACGGAAATGTACATAAAAGTTCCAGAAAGACTTCCATTGACTGGTTCAAATAATTCTAGACCACGGAACACTCTCTCGATTAGATTGAGGAGACCACTCTACGGATTTTAGCAATCTAAGCGGATATGGTATAACCGTCTGAGTGAATATTTGACAAGTCAGGTTTATGTGAACAATGAACTATGCCCATGTGATAGGTAGAGCTACAATATGGATTTGGGAGTTTGCATTTTTCATAATCCTTCTATGTTGATTAGGATGTGCTGATGGATGATACTTAGGGATCTCCAAGGCTCGTTTTGTGAGTTCGAATGTTGTTTTTTAATTTTGTTTGAGGTTTTTTACCCTTTTATTTTACCCAAAAAACCAATTAAACAGTTAATTCATGAAATGAAGAGATTGAATTAAAAGTCAATTAATCTTACGGACATTGAGAATTCATTTGGATTTGAAATTAGTCACAGACTTCAAGGATCATCGAACTAGACCCATACGGGGCCCATGGAGTGACGTTGTGAGAGAACTTAAATCCATGAAGTCCAAAAAAGGTTCAATGAATTCTCTTAGCCGGTTATAGAGGGAGGAGAGATGGTTTAGTGTGTCGCAAGAGCATCTCAAATGGATTCCTTAGATAAGAGTTGAAAGCAACGTTGAAGAGATAGACAAAGGGGTGAGTGAAGTTGTATTTAACGTTGTACTTGATGAACACATTTCTTTGTATAAAAATCCTAGTCGGTGTTCAATTTGGGTGTTTAGGAATGGTTAAGAATTGGTAGATTTTAAGAAGTCACATTCAGAATTTGTGATCGTTGAAGTTTATGTCGACGACATAAACTTCATCAGAACTTTCGTAGAGCTTGAGGAAATCACCGCTCACTTGAAATCAAAATTTGAGATGAAAGATCTTAGGAAAACTCAATATTGTCTCGGCCTGGAGATCGAGCATTGTTCGAATGGAATCCTAGTACATCAATCGAACTACACCCAGAAGGTGTTGCAATGTTTTAATAAGGATAAAGTGAACTGTTCGAGTACTCCTATAGTCGTTCGGACTCTACATGCTAAACGAAATCCCTTCTATCCAAATGAGGATGAGGAACAGATTTTGGAGCCTGAAGTTCCATACCTAAGTGCAATTGGTGCTTTATTGTACTTGGCTCAATTCACTAAACCTGACATCTCCTTTATTGTTAATCTTTTGGCTAGATACAACAATACGCCTACACGTAGACACTGGAATGGTGTTAAAGACATTTTCCACTACCTCAAGGGTACGATGACTTTGGGCTTGTTTTACACCCATGAATCCTCAAGATGAGCCACTGCCCCCCTCGATCCTCGGGTTGATTCTCGCCTCGTTGGTTACGCAGATGTTGGTTATCTGTCTGACCCTCATAGGGTACGTTCTCAAACGGGTTATGTCTTTACCATTGGAGACACCGCTATCTGCTGAAAATCTGATGCAACATTTTGTTTGAGTATTTACACACTCAAGGGGAAGTATTGCAGTCCTATTAGCTTGAGAATGTGATTGTGTAAATCCTAGTGTATCTAGGAGTATCTTGTATATTCCCTTTAGTAGTTTAATTCCTATTAGAGATGTAATCCTATTAGGGTAAGAATTCTACCTATCCTACTACTATAAATAAAGGACTAAGGGGGTGATACAACACACACCTCATAATTATATATCTCTCTTCTCTCTCTATTGCCGCCGGCCCCTCTCCCTCTCTGTCTTTTATACAGTTAAGTCAAATATGCCTACAGCAATAATATATTTATTTAAATTCGCCTAGACCGTTTAAGCGCTCGCCTATAGCCCGCCTAGGCACCTAGGTGCTAGACCCTAATCCACCGCCCAACTAACGTTGTCTTTTAGAACCTTGACTACCACACATGCCTTCAATTGTTGGCCTTGCTGTTGACAAGGCAACCACTACTTCTACTAATGTAGTGGTTGACATGAGTTGTGACCTGTGAGGTTTAAAGAGAAAGCTCTTTCTTCTCTTTAGAAACTCTCAATTTTCCTAGCCTCACTTACCACGGCCAACTCCATCGCGGTTTGAGAGTCAATGACAAGATATCTCTACGTTCATCGCCGTTCCCTTTCCTATGTTTTTCTTTTTTCTCTCCATCTCATCTCCTCCACCCTCTCTCCAAGCCCTAATTTCAATTTTCAAATCCCTACCCACCAACCGCATTCCCCATCCCCAGCGTACCCCTCTTCTCTTATCTCCCTTGCTATACCTCATATTTCTCCTCTCATAACCAATACTTAAATTTTATAGTATTGGATTCGATCTTGCCAAAAGACCCATCTCTCCCTGCCTACTACTGAACCGGCATGCCGGTAAAATAAGGCGTAGTGTGGTACTACCCAAGTTTTAACAAGGGTGTTTTACACACCCCCTTTGTCCTTCCCTTCCTTTTGTTACTTTTCGGACCTCCCTTGCAGCTGTAGTTTGTGGATGTTGCGGCTCATAGGATCTTGATTTGGCTCAACACTGTCAAATTTTACTTTTTGGCTAGGGTGCTTTTTCAATTTTGGGGTTGGTGTGGTGCTAAGACGCTATCTCCGGCTTCAACCTCGGGTTAACCCCTTATAGGTGACGACCTTGGTGGCTGCTGGCTTAGCAAATTTGGCGGCGGTGGGCTGCATCTTGCTTTGTAGAGCAAAACACAAGATTTTCTTCAACATCTACCAACATGGCGACAAAGGAGAGATTAAAAGAAAAGTTGACGAGTGCAGTCCGAGGTTTTCTCTGAGGTTCTAGGCGACGCGCATGGGATAATTCTTAAATGGATTTAGCTTAACTTTGGGCCAGCGTCAACAGAGTGCCACGCCCAACGGCAAGTATTGGGCTCAAACTCAGTGCACGTTTCAAACTCAGTGAAATCCAAGGTTTTTTTTTATTTTTTTGTTAAACGATAGGTTTTGTTATAGTAGGTATTAGATTAGTTGTCGAGGAGTTCGAACTCACACCATCATACAAAGGCAAAACTCATTTCCACCACTGTGATGAATGGCAACTTGCACGTTTCAACCGATTCTTAGTTCAACTAAGAAAGCGCATAGAGTGGTCACATATGAACTATTTCAAGCTCTATGTATTCACGCTATTGCAAATTTGGAAACACTGTGGATCAGTCCATTTAGATTATGAATTCATGATTATAAATTCAGATTTTATTCACGGGCATTTAGATCTGGGTCTAAAACATCAACTAGGTTAAGTCTAGTATTATCTTTTCCACTTTTATACTCATTTTACATTTTTTTTTTAAATATTAGTCTTTTAATTTCATACATCTTCTAGTTTCAACAAATCTCCTTAATATCTTTTAACGAAAAACTAATATACTAATATAAATCCATCTACAGAAACAAACAACCCCACTCAAGTAAAAAATACATGAATGTATATTATACCTATAAGCGAGATATGAACCTAAGCAAGACACATTAATTTGTGATACAAGTTGATTATAAAAAAAATCTATCATATAGGTAGATAAATACAATTAACATATGATATAGGTTGATTGGACAATCTTTAACCCTTGGATTAAAACATAAATTATTTTAACCTAGAAAAATTTAGGTTTTAAGTCATAAACAGTTTTTCTGCTCCAACCCTTCTAGGTTAAATTTTTAGCCTGACATTATTAAAAAACGAATTTAGGCTATACTTTTTTAAAGTAAATTTTTAAAAATAAAAATTATGTAGATTATACTAATTTAATTTTATGAACATTTTAACCTAAAAATATATAGATTCTGATAAATATTTAAAAATCACTAAATCGACACCATGAAACTCATGAATGATAATAAATAAACTACACAAAAATAGTACAAACGACGTTTAATAAATTACATAAAAGTTAATACAACAATTGCTAATCATAATAATATGCAGCATCATCATTTGCTTGACTTGCGCCTTGACTTGGTGGTGGATTTCGTGGTGGACTTAGACTATAGGCATGAAATGGATCATTATCTTGAAAGATATTTCTAGCGGCATTCGTTCGTATAATTTTCTTTTGCTTATCATGGAAGAACTTTTTCCTATTTGGAGTGTATTTGTTGAGGTCCTCCCTGATTATATCAAAATCGAACATTTCTTGCTATATTTCCAATTGCTTCTCAAAGAGCAAGCACATTCGAACCATTTCTTCCTCCCGAGCCCCACGACGTTCAATCAATGTTTTAAGATTGAACGTTTTAACTCCGGACAAAATTGTTGCACCATGTATAAATGAGGTTTAGAGCAGGAAGAAGAAGAACAAGAAGTAACAAACAAACAACAAAAGAAATAAGAAGAAATAATTAAAGAGAAAATTAGGAAGAAATTTAATTTTTATAATAAATCTTATCATAGAGATCATAATTGATAATAAAATAATCTTAAATTTAATGGATTGATCTTATTTTAATAAACTAGACTATTCCTAATATTGGCTAAACAAATTGGACTTATATCAAGTTTTCCCCTCATTTTATTATAAATTTTTGTTGATGGGTATGAATTATGTAGAACGTCAGTTTGATCCCTCAAAGTATATAGTCAATTTATTAACTATAAACCAACTTGGGCTGGTCAAGTTGTGGACGAATTTCAGGCTCGTATTCCACACGGCACGTCTTAGGTTTGATTTTTGACGTTGGTGAATCACACGATGGTGACCAGGAGAGACTAAAATGCCTCTCTGAGTCTTTCTAACCCTTGGAATGATGGATTATCGTGGCGAAACCACCAGCTAGTCCACTTTTTAAAAGTAAAAGAAAATCTATAACTATGAATTATTTTATGGTGCCCACTCCACTTTATTTTTCAAAAATCCAACCGTCTTTTATAAAGCAAGAATGGTAATGAACGAATCAAAGTTAAAAACCTTGGAACCTTATCTGCATGAGTGAATCCTCTTGCAAAAAATTCTGGAGTCTCATTCATATTCAATTCTCATTTTTTTGTCCTTACAAAAATTGGTAGTCCAATGAGAAATCATTTACCAATTTAGAAATACAATATTTTTTTAGATTAGTCCAATGAGAAATCATTTCTCAAAAAAAGAAATACAATATTTTTCAAACACTTTGGTCAAATAGATGTTTGAATGATTTTTTTATCTGGCTAATTTAAAAAACAATAAAAAAAGAGTAATGATAAGGAAATTACATTTATGTACCACATTGATTTACCACACGATGTGTCCAATAATGCATATAGCCAACATCTAATGAAATAAACTCATTAGTTGGCATGGTGTTTGGGCTTGAAATAACAGTTTGGGCCAAGAATGGGCTAACTTGAGTTGAAAAACCACAATCCTGGACCCATTAATGATCATTCAAACCAGTGGGCTTTTAGCCCAGGAAATGGTTGATTAAATCAAGGCCTCATTGTAACATCCCACATCGCCCAGGGGAGTGATCCTTAAATGTATATTCCCATCCCTACCTAGCACGAGGCCTTTTGGGAGCTCACTGGCTTCGGGTTCCGTAGGAACTCCGAAGTTAAGCGAGAAGGGGGCTATAGCATTCCCAGGATGGGTGACCCACTGGGATGTTGCTCGTGAGTTCCCAGAAACAAAATCGTGAGGGCGTAGTCGGGACCCAAAGTGGACAATATCGTGCTACGGTGGTGGAGCGGGCCCGGGAAGTGATGCACCCCGGGCCGGGATGTGACAATTGGTCTCAGAGCCTAACCCTGGTCGCGTGTGTGCCGACGAGGACGTCGGGCCCCTAAGGGGGGTGGATTGTAACATCCCACATCGCCCAGGGGAGTGATCCTTAAATGTATATTCTCATCCCTACCTAGCACGAGGCCTTTTGGGAGCTCACTGGCTTCGGGTTCCGTAGGAACTCCGAAGTTAAGCGAGAAGGGGGCTAGAGCACTCCCAGGATGGGTGACCCACTGGGAAGTTGCTCGTGAGTTCCCAGAAACAAAACCGTGAGGGCGTAGTCGGGACCCAAAGCGGACAATATCGTGCTACGGTGGTGGAGCGGGCCCGGGAAGTGATGCACCCCGGGCCGGGATGTGACACTCATAGAAGTGGGAATGTGAAAGGATTAAGTTAGATGTGGCTCGGTTGAGTCCTTAGCAAACTGTCAAGGATCAGGTGGTCTTTGTTTATATGCGAATTATTCTAAGGGTTAGAATTCATTCTTGTTCGGATAAAGAATAATTAAGTACATAAAAGGACTAGGTTCATAATCCTGATTTGAATAAAAAAAGGACGAGGCTGAATAAAGATGATTTTCGACTAAAGATGTGATTAAAGGGGATAAAGAAAGATACTCAGCAGACCTGCTCATCATAAAAACCATCCATATAAATTGATGAGGTTCTGCAACATAAAGACCCCTTCAACTGCACAAACAACTCAAACTTTCTATGCGAAACCCCCTCTATACGCGAAACCCTTATCATACCCCTGAGAAAAATACTAACCATATTAAACCCCTTGTCAACACATCTTCAATTTGGATAAGTAAACAACATTGTGTTGACAACTAGTGACACCTTTAGTTTGGATAAGTAAACAGCACTAGTGCTACATAGAAACACCTTCAGTTTGGACAAGTAAAGAACACTGCTTCTAGGTTGGTTCATTACCTATTTGAATTCTTAACTCTTTCACCCAAAGAAGTCACTTCATTAGCTTCCCAGCGAAGTGAAGTGTTTTATGATTGGTTACTCTTAGATGCATTTTGCAGTTCAGTATTTCGATAGCTGAACCATGTTCACCATAAAAGTGCTAATCTTCTTTGAGTAATTGTGCCCTTATAGCCTGATACCGATTCAGTTCACCTATATTCTCATGAATATAGTTGAGGCAGCCAAACCTGGTGTATGAGATCTTGGACTATGCAATGAACTAGGCAACCGTGCCTTCAGGTTTTAGACCCCAAGACCTAGACACGTTCCCTTCTCAGTCGTAGTCGCTCAAGTGCAAATCAGCAGGGCATTTGACACCATCACCACCGCACCTATTCTATTAGCCTTATCGAGCTTGGTTGCAAGTTGGCACGCACGCATTCACAAAAAGGGCGTAGTTAGCTCATAGTTACTCGAACTGTGCGCCACATAGGTTTTGTAATTTTTAGAGTCAACACATGGTTTCTACACTTTACTAGCCACAGTACAACAATGTGGTACAAAATGTGATTTCCCTTGCATTTAAAAAAAAAATTACAATCCATGATTTTTATTCCTCTTTTTGTATTTCCTTTTTCCTTTTTTTTTCTTGCTTCAGAAATTCCTTTTGTTTTTTTGTCAAGACTTTTCTTTATACTTCATGATGATATAGGTTTTGAGGTCATGATTTTGTGTCAGTTATATCACGCTTGCACTTTATGCATATGATTCTAGGTTTATATTCTTGAATGGATAACTGCTCAAAAAGAGTTATAGCTTTGCACACGGTCATTGCTTTCCCAATACATCTTTTCGAGTAAATTGTAGCTATGGTCCCTTAATTTTAACTTAATTGGAGCAATAATCCCTCAACTAAAAATCCATTACCATTGGTCCCTCAACTCATCAAAACGTGCAGCTATGGTCCCTTAACTAAAAATGCATTACCATTGGTCCCTCAACTTTAATTCAACAGGAGAAATGATCTCTTAACTTTAACCCAATTGTAGCAATGATCCTTCCAACATAACTCGTTTTGACAAAAATTTTGACGTAATTGACGAAAATGACCTTAATTACACACTTTGATGAGTTGAGGGACCCTAATTTTATAAACGGTCATTCCAACATAACTTATTTTGACAAAATTTTGATGAAAATTGATGAAAATGACTATAGCTACACATTTTGATAAGTTGAGGGACCAATGGTAATAGATTTTTAGTTGGGGGACCATTGCTCCAATTTGATTAAAATTGAAGGACCATTGCTACAATTTACTCAATCTTTTCGATTGCATTCTATAGGCACCTCCTTTTTTTTCATTACTCACATGGCCACTAATAAAATATAGGAAAATGATAAATAATTAATTTTTTAAGCCTTACATGTATTTTTGTTGAATTATATTCATTAGTATTTTTTAATTTATGTAATTTGATGACCATAATAATGAAGGATGTGTGAGAAATTATAAAGAGTGAAAATCATCTTCTAAGGACGATGAAAAAAAAAAAAAAAAATCACCTTCTAAGGATTATACTTGCATCCCCCTTGAGGGGAATGCATAAATCTCACTCATTTTTAATAACGTATCCTCAACTTATAAGGGACATTTAATTTCTTAATCTTCATTTGAAGATTATTCATAAAAAAATATTTAAATCGGAGATCGTTTACTTATTCAAACGTGTCCAATAATTAGACGGTTCATTATAAATATATTTATTGGTACTAAACAATCTTTGATCCGAATGATTTTTTTTAGTGCTGATATTCAAGCACTCTGAGACCGTTGATTTGCTCGTTTTTGTAATTTCCATCCACACGCAAGCATTTTGAACAGGTGAACAGGTTAGGTTGCATTCTATATCGTGCGCGAAATTTGTCAGCAGGGTACACACAGCCATGGATAAAGTAATCTTCCAAAGTATATTCCCTCGTCTGCCAACGTCTGTTGATCTTCGATGCATGATCGGTACATGAACCGCCACATAGTTTTTGGCTTCCTTCATAGCAACTTCATCCTTAAAAAAATACGCAGGCATCCAGTTCATTTAATCGATTCAATTAACAATGATAGACCCGAATAAACAGTAATTAACCAATTCCTAAAAAATACGTTGGCATCCAGCCTAGTCAAAATTCGTATTAAAATATTATTAAACTTTTTATAAAATAATAAAACAAACAGGATGACTAACAAATTCTAATATTAAATAATATAACTCCTATATATTAATACTTTATTATTAATCCTCTCATTTTCATTTTTTTTTCTTTCTTTTAACTCTTCATCTTTTTCGAAAACCAATTCCACAATTTGCAGATCTCCCAAAGCCATAATTCCAAAAATATTCTAGAAATCTCTTCCTCCCTCCAAAAGCAACAATTGCAGATCTCCCAAATCAAAGCCAATTCTGAAAAATCTCTTCCTTTCTCTCGAAGGCAACCTGTCTGAGCGTCTCAGCCACTGCTCTTGTCATCACCGGCTTCCCGGCATCTCAGCCGGCGTTCTCGGCCTCCATATTCCTTCCTCACCCACCACTGGGTTCACAAAGATCCCGTCTTTTGGGGATTTGGGTTTCAATGGTGGTGATGCAGGTCCGTCGTCAATTGTGCGAAGCAAACAAGTTGAGGTCGAAGTGAAGCAGATGAGTTGGTTTCTGCATCTCGACGAGCGCTTTGACTACTGCATCTCCACACCTCCTGTCCTTCAAATATTTTTAATTTCTGCATCTCCACACCTCTTCATCGTCCGCTTCGTCCTCCCATCCTTCTCCCTCCGTGGCTCCTTCCCTCCCGACACCCTCTCCAGCCTCGACCAGCTCCGCTCCACAGCCTCCACAACAACTCCCTCTCTGGGGCAAAAAGGAAAAAAGAAAAAGGTGATTGATGTCACGCTGGCATCAGCATGACGTCAGATGGGCCGTCCCTTCACTCTGTCGATTCTGGGCCGGCCTGTGGCCTGGCTTGGGCTGGGTGCCAGCCCCCAAGGGGCTGGGGTGGAACTGCTCTCATAAAGCATATCCACTGCTAAAACAACTTGGGTGTTGTGTGCCTCTCCCCTCATTATTCTTCACCACGCCTCCGTCTTCCTTCTTCATTTTGTTGTCCGGTTCTCTTTAACAACATGCTAAAGTAAGACTAAGTAAGAAGAATTGGCTTTGATTATAAAGGATAGAGATGATTGTTGTGAGTTGATGAAATTGGTATCCTGATATTTATGGCAATTTGGAGATAAGGCTAAATAAGAAGAAGACGCGTTGTGTGTCGAGAGCAACTAAAATCTACAGCCCCACTGTGGGATGACAGCAACTGAAATTTACTCGAAAATCTCAACAAGATTTTTGATAAGTATGGACACATAGCGTAATCATAGCAACCGATTCTAAATTAATCTCATCCATTGAATAATTATTAAATAATTGATTCATACATGAAAATATATATATAAATCATTCTAAATAATAACTGCCAATAAGTGGAAAATGGTAAAAAGAAATCAAAGCAATTCACTATTTAAGTGAATAGTAATTATCCCAATTCGACTGTAGGCTCAAATCCACCAAGAAAGGGTGAAATGCTGTGATAGCCATGTGACAAATCCTGGGAGTGCAAAAATGCATAAAAAGGCACTGGGAAAGTGGAGTCGAAGGAAGCACGTTTGTCGTTTATTTTAGTGTAACTAAGAATACATGCATACATATATATATATATATATACACATATATATATATATATTTGTGGTAAAGCTCTTACAAAATAAAGATAGTAAAGCAACCAGAAAAGCTGTTAGATATCATTATCAAAACCTTGAAAAGGTGTGTGTGAAAGAGGTAGCCTCCCTCGAGAGTCACCTCTCTATCAAACCATGACTAATCATGTACAGATCCCTAGCTGATTACCCATTCGTATAATAAGTGCTTAAAAAGTTACTCCTAAAATGTAGGAGAGAGAGCTAAGGCTACTTCCTCCTTTTAAGTGTTTTATGGTTGATTCATAAAATTTTTATACTTATGATCGAAACTATTCATATTATATATCTGAATAAGAAAAGATGATCTGCAAAGAAAAATTAATAAAATATAAAATTGTTTGGTCATCAAATTATATAAACACATGTCTCAAATCGATAAAAATAATGCGTATTGTATGTCTGATTTGCTACAATTTACTATATACCGATAACCTACAACTTGGGCTGTTGCTTAAATTTTCCATTTTAATTCCTTATTTTTTTTCTCTCTCCCTTTAAATTCGTAGTTTCGTGTCCACATAGAAAAACTCACCCATCAGTTATCAGTAGTCTCTGTCTGCACAAGCACTGTACTTTTTTATGGACCAATAAGTAGTTACCTTATCTATAAACTTGTAGGAATACAAGTGGAGTCAAATTTCTGTGCTTGTGAAGTGTGGCTTTTTGTAGCGTTTATTGGGGTTTGGAATCTGGATGGAGATTGCAATGCGGAGTTTTGGGGATCGGCGGCAGCAGCACAAGTATCAGAACTGTGACAGCAACGGCCACAGCTAGAGTAAAAGCAACGCAACCAATACAATTTGCAGAAAATAATGCAAAACAAAAAGAGAGAATAATTACAATGGGAATGAAGGGCTGTGGTGGAGAGATTGTGCAAGTCCAGGGCGGCCACATTGTTCGATCCACCGGACGCAAAGATCGTCACAGCAAGGTTTACACCGCCAAAGGCCCCAGAGACCGCCGTGTCCGGTTGTCCGCCCACACTGCCATCCAATTCTACGATGTTCAAGACCGTCTTGGATATGATCGACCCAGTAAAGCCGTCGACTGGCTCATCAAGAAAGCCAAATCTTCCATTGACAAGCTCGCTGAGCTTCCACCTTGGCATCCTATCACTACTAGTAACCATGCTGCCGAGGCTGATGATCCGTTTCGATCATCGAATCCAAATCCAAATCAAAATCCAAATGAAATGGTAATTGCAGCAGCTGAGCAGCAGTCAGAGTCCTCCGCCGGCTACAACTTTAACTTTGAGCTCCATAGGCAAGGGCAATCAGACAACGAATCGAACTTCAACATTCCGCCATCTCTGGACTCAGACAACATAGCTGACACTATGAAATCCTTCTTCCCCACAAACACTAGTAGCAACGCCGCTGCTGCTTCCTCCGTCGTCGATTTCCAAAGCTATGCACCCGATCCCCATCTTATTTCAACCACCCAAGACCTCGGCCTCTCTCTCCACTCTTTCCAAGACCAAAGCCTAAATATTCATCCCAATCACACTCATGCCCAGCAGTCCTCTCAAACACTTTTCGCCGCCGCAATGGGAATTGGAATTGACTCCTCCAGTTATCAGAGAATGGTGGCATGGAGCAATGAAAACAGAGGACTTGATGGTGGCTTTGTATTCAACTCACACTCACACTCATATGCTCAGCCTCAGCCTCACCACCATGGGGGTACCCTTCAGTCCAGTTTTACGCCATCAGTTTCCGCCCGCGCTTGGCAGCAGCAGCAGCAGCACTCTTCAATCTTTGGCACCCGCTTCGGTGCCTCTGATGGTAGCTCGCCTGTCTTCTGCATTCAAAGAGAGGAGGCTGAGAACGGTGTTGTTTCAGATCGAACGGCTTCCACTTCCTCTCCCAATTCCACCCACCAGCTTTGACATGATCCGTCTTCATTTCCCACTAGGTGCGCCATTCCTTCGAGTTGCCAAACGAGTTTTCAGTTTTCAGTAATTGGTTATCAAACGGCCCATATCAAATTCGAACTCTTGGCTGGCTTATTCATACGGTTCCTGTTTGCTACTCTAATTAGTTAATGAGCTCGTTGGCAGAAAACTAATAACATAACATTTTTCTTTCTTTTTTGTGCAGATTCTACCTAGTTAAGAAAGATTGAGTCCAACTGAATGATGTGCCGAGGAAGGAACAGAAAAGAAAAGTATCTGGTTTGGATTTCGAACATTCCCTTCTTCTTATTTTATATTAATTGGATTCCACTCTTGTTTTGCTTAAAATAATTTGATGGCAACTTACGGTTTATTTGAGAAAATGCTATGTTTTTAATTACTTGTAGTGGATGGGACACATTGTTATAGAACGAGGATGTTTCCGTACGTTTTACTGCTTATGATCCAGACATGGTGGTTCAAATTCTACAACAGAAATGTTGGTTCGTGCTTTTTTCTTGGTAATTTTCCACATAAAGGGAAGCACATGTTAGTCAGTCGCTTTCTTCATCCTCGCCTGTTGTGGAAACTGGAAACAAGCTTCCTTCCACAACCAAACTAACCTCCTTTTCTGACATATGAAATCCTTTTAACCTTTTTTTTTTTTTTTTTTTTTTTTTTTTTTTTTAAGATTTAGAAATACAGTCACTCGAGCCTTCACAAGTCCCTCGAGCAATACTTGAATGTCCCTCGAGCAGTACTTGAACCTGCTCGAGTTTGCTAGATCCCCATCAAATTGTTGACATTCTAGCACTAGAAAAACGGGGACTGCAAGTCTTTAACAGGCTCGAAGTTTGGCTATTACTTTTCGAAATCTTCACGTCCAATGGCTTACAGATGATTAGTATAGCAGCAAGGCATTTATCATGTCTAATCCTACGGCTTGGAACAAGAAAGGTCTTTATCAGCCCTCTTAGAGGGAGAGCTGCAATTGGGATATAAGAGTGTACAGTGTTCTGAACTAACTTAAAGTTTGTACTAAGATATGCATGCTCAAATTTCCCTTGAATGATCGATCTATCACACATTGCTTTGTTATTCTCAGCCTATTATTTAAAACCTTTACAAATACCATCAGAGGGTTTGTTAGATCCAGTGACCAAACAACGTTTTGGCCTTTTGGGTGAAGACCACAAACACACACTCTGCAAAAGAACTAAGAACAAAGTGTCTGATGACTATCTAAGACTACTAATAACATTTTTTCCCTTTTTATAACAATTTATCTTGCATGTTTTTAATTTTGTTTATAGATGGATGATATGCCAATAAGTAGGTGCTTGTACTTTTGTTTTCAGCAATAATATGCTTGGAATATGCTTGTAAATTTTGGGCCTCTGTGTTGTAATGTTTGTTGTTGGTAATGCATGGTTCATTTGCTAAAAAAAAAAAAATAAAATAAAATAAAAAAATAGAAAGGGAATCTCATAAAAATGGGGCAAGAGGACATTTTTGAAACCGGACTTTTTTTATTTGTCAAATGACACGTCTCAGTTTTTTACACAGAAAAACAAGATCTTTAATGCTTTTGGATAGGAATTAAAGCTTAAAAGTAGAAAATATAATTTCAACGTGACATTTGGTACCGTTTGGTACGCAGACGGGACGGGACGGAATGGAACGGGACAAGACGGGATAGAATGGAGGTTTCGTGTTATGTTTGGTACGCGCAGGACGGAACGGGACGGTTGTTCCGTTCTGCGTTTGGTACGCGTTGGACGGAACGGAACCAAAAGATTAAATGACTAACTTACCCCTATTCCGTCTGTTGTTTGGTACAATGTTTATGTGTGGGACGGAACGGGACAATTTTTTTTAATTTTTTTAATTTTTGAACTTGTTCATATTTGAACACATATATGCTTATCTATGATATATTTTTTACAATAGCACATGGCTGAAGATATGTTATGCGATGATATATGTTATTCCATTTCTTGACTCAAGACATGGTAGAAGAAGCAAAACAAAAAACAATGGCAGAGAATTTAGAGAGAGAAAGTGAATGACTAAAGATTGTATTCCTTGAACAATGAATGAATTCCAGAGAGAGAGGTGTTTGTTATTTATACAAGTATTCTTTGCTTCACTCATAAGCTACTAACCAACTTTCTTATATCCCTACAAATCCCAACAGACTAACAGCCTTCCTTTCCTACAATCTCAACAAACTAACTGCCTCGCTGATGTGTGCCTTGCTGATGTGTAACCTTCATGCTGATGTCTGTAGAGCCATACTGATGTGTACATATCAGTCAACAGACCCATGGCCTAAAGCAATAACTTCATGTTTCTTGAGTATTCATCTAGTAAAAGGCTATTTGGGATAAGACTGGATCTTTAAGATAATCTAATGTGCTGTAACAACATACATGGAGACCTATAAAACAAAAGGCAAAGAGCATTGGTAAGTAATAATAAAACAGAAAAACTACACAAATTTATCAGCAAGCCATGAATGACCAATCTCGTGATAAATCCAAATCATGTTTTTTTTTTTTTTTTTTTTCAAACGGTAATTCATTCAACACTTAAACGATAGAACTCCCATATACAAGGAGGAGAGATGAGCATATGAGAACACAAAATGAACTTCAACAGACCATCTTTTACAATCACACACACTAGTAAAACTGCTTGCAAGTCACAATCTTTCACATAGTTTTCCCTAAACCGCATGCATGCTTCCCTCCTAGCAAAGCAGTTACAAACTTACATGATGTCTGACATGGTTAAAGACAAGGGCAACTTTTACAAAAGAAAAGCACCAAGTAATCAGCCACAGAGCATTATCGTGTCTATCACGTCTCTCATGTTTTGTACATCCTAAATAATGAAAGAGCATTATTGTGTCTTCACGTCTCACATGTTTTGTACATCCTAAATAATGAAAAAGCATTATCATTCAATTTCATCTTTAACAGCTTTGGCCTTATGAACAATCGCAGCTGCTAAAGATGCTAAACATGGAAAATTAGAAGCGTCCAACAATGAATATAAAGTGGGATAAGGTATGCAACAAGAAAAGAAATCACCAGGCTGGGGGAAGAAAAGAAGTTGGACAAAGGACATGATTTTACAACAAAAAAGATATCCGATAATTTGGCAACTGATTGCCAACGAATAGGTTCTAACAATGAAAAATAATGACACCACTGATGCACAAGGACAACTTGCTTCGCATACTATGACCATACCTTCTAATATACAACAGCAACTAACGAGAAAAAGAAACACGATGCAAAACAAGAATCAAATAGAAAACTAAGAAAAACGTTAGCTAAAACCTATATATTTCATCTCTCCCTTCCCCCCTAAAAGAAAATACTAATAAGGAATAAGAAGATCCCTGGCAGGCAATGTTACATTATCCTTTCAGCCCCTTTTCCTACCAAAATATTTCCACCCATAGAGACACCTCTTCGACTGTCTATGTTAATTGTTACAGTCTCAGGGAAATGCTCTAAAACCCACAGTGATGCAACTTTCCAAAATGGATGAGTGACCAAGGGACGTTTCAAACCCATTTTCCAATCTAGCCTACGCATTTTCTTACGATTTCACCACGCAAGAGAGGCTTCTCTGTGTTTAACTCCCAATACAAAGGGTTATTTATGCCGA
This sequence comes from Heteromeles arbutifolia, assembly GCA_024362995.1. Lineage (NCBI taxonomy): Eukaryota > Viridiplantae > Streptophyta > Magnoliopsida > Rosales > Rosaceae > Heteromeles > Heteromeles arbutifolia. The sequence continues at coordinate 27,390,162 of JANCRC010000012.1, forward strand.
ACCCAATTTTTGTGAAAAAATTATGGAATTTGCCAAAACCCCTAAAAATGGCAATAGAATTTAGCTCAAACACTTCACAAACGGTGATTCTGCACTAATTTTACGACCCCCAAAGCATCTCTTCTTTCCTAAAACACAATTTGGGTAAAAACCCAAATGTATCAACATTCCATAATTTGAGAAAAATGATATCTTAAAAGTCAAATAATCTCTGAACAATCGCAGCAACCTATATGGTTTATTTACATAAACCACATCACATACTTATTACTAAGAACTTAAGCATACGAAAATATATGACGAGCGTTAAAAATCAGACTAAACCACACAAAGCCAAGCTCACAACCGAACTCACTAAATCACACAGCTCGGAACCAGATCCAATTCTTTACAAACCAGAATCGTAATAAATCTTAAAAATCAGACTTTGTTCTTTTTACCAAGCACAAGTTAAACCAGAGAAACCAAGAAAACTAACTTATTTTCTCATAATCATCATATTTTCCCAGAAAATTGAAATTTTCCATGGAAAAATCAAGAAAACGAACCTGGAGATGCAGCGGCTACGGGAGAAGATCGAGATCGAACCTGGAGATGCAGCTGCTACGGGAGGATGAGGAGGAGGGCTACGGGAAAACGCAGCGGCATGCAAAGAAGATGGAACGAAGAATATAGAATTTTAGGGTTTGTTTTTTGGATGGTGTAAATATTGAAAAAGATAAGGGTATTTTTGTCTTAAAATGTTATAAATTTGTGTTCCATCGATGTGGAACAAGTCGTTCCAGGGGGGAGAGGTGGAACGAAAATTCACCCAAAACTCGTCCCGTGGAACAGCGCGTTCTACCCGTTTTAGGCGCACCAAACGTGGGACGAAACGCCTCGTCCCACTCCGTTCCGTCCCGTCCCGCGTACCAAACGGTACCTTTGTGAAAGCGAGAAAGTCTAATTAGAAAAGTTAGTGCAAACACTGGTGGAGCTACGCCCATACTAAAGTGGGATGTAGCATAGGGAGATTTAGTTTAAAGTCTAGTAGTCTATGTATTAACGACCTCTAACATTTACGTGCAGATTCTTTGAAAAAAAAAATGAAGTATTATTTGTTAGGTTAGTTTTAATCTTCTTTTGTTTGTTTGGATTATTAATTTAGATTTTAGAATTTTATTTTCATGTTGATTATTCTAGTTTATGGTAATTATTTTAGTTTAGCCCGCTTATTAAAAAAAATTCTGACTCCACCCTTGAGTGCAAATGTTGCTAGCACTCTTTCTAAAGAGCACATAATAAATCCCTAACTTTATTTGTTGGATAACCAACTCAGCAACATTCAACTAAAAGAATCCAATTTTCCCAAACACATTTATAGTCAGTCAGAATTTCAATCCGCACGTGACTTTGAGTTGTGGAAAAAGGAAAGAAAAATCAAGAACACAATATTTTGCGAACGATTGGGCCGCTCGACATTACGTCCAGGTCTAACGCTGATAAGACCCACACGATCGGGTTTATTGACCCAGGTTTGCAAGATGGCCCGTTTTGGAGCCAACTTGAAACCTTTTTGGTTTAACTCTTGTAGCCAATAAGACCTTCCTACCAAAAGTGGATCAAAGCTTACAAGTCTGGGTTCAGTGTACATGGATGAAAATCAAGGCTGAACTATACATGACGGAATTCAAAAAAGATGGCGGAGGTCAGCTTAATTAACCTAAAAGACAGAGGAATCAAGCAATCAATGTTGAAAATGTGCCCTAAAATTAATTACGAGATGATACTTTACGGACATTTCATATATTAAACTAATTTAGTTTAATTTAAAAAAAAATATTCTTGTTTAAAGCCGTCTCATTAAACGTTATACGTTTAAACAATAAGTCTAAGAAATATGTAATAAATATAATGTAATCTAAGGAAGTTAGAGACCTTTTCTTTCTCATATACATATCCTATATGTTCATGATTATTGGATTGCCAATTGAGAGTTGACAATATGATAAGATCAATACATACTATGTCTTTCCTCTTTAGATAGTGACTGGTCTTGAGTCATTAGTATGATAAACACCAAGACAAGTATATAGGTGCTCAACAGGGAGTGAGTTGACTAAATACGATCAAATATGACTCATGTCATATGAGAACTCACTAGTTAGGATAATACAAAGTAGTCATCTGACCTGGTACACCGTAGTTATCTTGTGGATACGTCTCTGATCATTTGACAATGCGTCATAACCATTGAAGGAGAATACTTTATGATATGATTCAAGAGTCTCTAGCTATAGCACATGAAAATGATTTAGAAAGTACATTCCAAATCACATTCACGGGAATCATATATATAAGATAATCACATTTGATAGTAGACATGAATAAACTATCAACTAAACAATGTGATCAAAAGTACTAATATACAAAAGGCTGTATTGCATTGCAATTTCAACTGAATAGTTTCTCCTCCTCTTCTGCTTAACTTGGGTAGTCATGACATACTACTAGGTGTCACTCATGACTTGTGGAAGCCTGAAGATTAGCAATCATTAATCTTCACTAAAGGGAGAATTGAAAAGTAAGAGTTCTAATCGTGCACTGTCTCGCTAGTTAAAATCTAATAGATCTACACCATGTAAGGTATAGATTGAAGCATACAACGGAGTTGAGTAAGTACAATTAAATGGTTTAATTGTTTATAGCTAGGATTAATTAATAAGTTAAATTTGTCAAACGAATAAGTTCGTATTAGACTTTTAGTTAGTTTTGGGTTTCAAGGTCAATATGCTTAGAATCGTTAAGCCCATTAATTGAAGTTGTATGACAATTTATATCTAAAAGGACCCAAAATACCCCTAACTCTAAAGGCCGACCATATAGTGAATGAGCTAGGGTGTTTCTCTTCACTTAAAGGAATGGACTATATAAAATGAGTAACGAGCTTAGCATCGTTAGGGCTTTGTGAGGGAAAATAGGAGAAACAACTCTCTATTTTCTCTCTAAGATGCCAGCCACCATAGGAGAAGATCTAAGCATCTTTCTCTCCCTTGGTCACACATCTCCTCTTCACACCTTGCATCATTATCTAGGTCTTGGAAAGTATAAATTGAAAGAAATTTTTTGTCATAATTAAGAACATACAAGAACATTTGAGCATACATACAAGAACATTTGAGCATACAAACATACATGTAACACTTTAAAGAAGAGAGAGTTAGAGCTTTCATTACCCTTGAAGCCCATCCTTGATTACATAAGGAATTCACCCAAGTGGAGGGCCTTCAAGTTCACTCCAAGCTCCTTGAATGATTCTTTGTATTTGTGATATTCTCTCCTTGGATGATTGCTTCTTTGCTCTGTGATGATTTGAGAAAATGAACTCTAAGGACCAAATGTTTGGTGCCTCTAAGTCTCCACACCAAGGATGAGGTGTGAAGAGAAGATGAATAACCTAGAGGAAGGAAGATTGATAGCTATTTTCCTCTAAGTGTGGCCAGTCTCCTATAGAGAGAAATAGGGAAAATGGTTCACTTATTTGGCTCAAGAAAACCCTAATGAGGGAAAGGTTATAAGCTCACTTTTAGACCTCTCTTCACATGAGTGGCAAACTTGTAATAAGTTTACTCTGCTTAGCTTGTCCGACCATCCTTGTTAATTGCTCATTTCATTTTAGTTGTCATGCAACTAAACTCTACATGTGCCTTGTGGACCAAACCAGTTTAGGTCTCGAGATCCGAAACTAACTTAAAAACCCTATACGAACTTGTCGTATGATAATTAACTAATTAGTTAATCTTAACCATGCTCAATTAAACTATTTAATTGCTTATCTCATTGAGATTTCTTCATATTCTTCCTTACTAGATGTACAATCCATTATGTTCCAATTAGCGAGGTAGCGGCCAATTGTAACTCTTAACAATTGATTGTGAATTGAAACTAACTTTCAATTCTCGTTTCAATAAAGATTAGTGTTTGCTAATATTCAGGGCTTCCACACACCATGAGTGGCACTTAGCAGTATGTCATGGATACCTAAGCTAAGTAGAAGTGGTTAGAGAACCTATCTAGTTACAACTACAATGCAATGCGGTCATTCTCTAATTCAATACTCTTAATCACACTGTGTAACTAATAGTTTGTTTCATGTGTACTATCTAATATAATACTTCTCCATATGATTCTATTGAATGTGATTTAGGATGTACTTCCTAAATCTCATTCATATGCTTTAGTCAAAGACTCATGAATCATATCTCAGAGTATTCTCCTTCCACCATGGAAGGTTAGAGATCCTTTGTTGTGCATTCACATGTCTACATGATCACGTAACTTAACCCCAACAATATCGTGGACATTCACAATGAAAGTAGGCTGGGCCACGGGAGTAGGCTGCTCGGCAGGAGCAGGCTGGGTCGCGGGAGCAGGCTGGGCAACGGGAGTGGGCTGCTCGGTGGGAGCAGGCTACTCAGCACGTGAGGCTTGGGCTCGGCTTGGCAACGCATTAGGCTCGCATTGGGCATGGAGTGACATGGCTCGGGCCGTGGTGGTGGAGCCATGGACCTCGCCGTGGGTGATTACCATGGTGGCCACCGCGGTGGTTGCCATGGTGGAGCCTTGTGGTGGTGGTGCCACTCCCCCTAAGATCACATTTAGTCTTTTGGATCGCCACGGTCCCATTTCTTGAATATTGGAATTTTCACTTGTGGAATTTTCTAAATTTCTAGCCATTGTATTTCTCTTTCATGTTTTATTAAAGAATCTTTGCAAATAAATAATTCTAATAATAAGAACGTACGAAAAATACAAGTGGACTAGAAAATAGAGAAAATAGAGATAAAACCTTTTTGCGCGAGAGTCTTCTACGAGTGTGAATCTCAACTCTCAAAGAGAGCACCAATTTGTGGATGCAAATTTTCGCCTTCTCCTTCTTTGACAAAATTGCACCTACAAAACAATCAACACCTTTGGTCAAGGCCAAGAGCCTCACGTGCCCATGATGAATTTGTGGAGGGGGGGCTTTGGCCGAAGAACCTCCGATGCCAAAGATAGAATTTAGAGAGAAAAGTGTTGGAGAGTTTTTGGGATTTTTTCAAGAGTGTGGAACTTAGGTTTTTAGAAGAAATAAGGTGATATATATAAGGATAGGCCGGTCCCCTTTGGAGAAAAGGTGGCCAGCCCTTTGGGGTATGTTTGTATGAAGATGGGTGATTTAATTGGTGATTAATGGATCAATTAGGAATTAATCCATTAATTAGACAATTAACTCAATTTAAATGGGATGTTTTGAAGGTTATGGAATGATTTCTTTGTAGAGAATATGGAAAGAGGATGGATGAAATAACTTTGAATTTGTTACCTATTTTGGGTACTCCTGATTTGGTTGATGGATGATTCTCTACTGCTCGCGTGTAGGAGACCCGGTGTGCCTCGAGGGTAATTTTGTCATTTTGACCAAAAATCCACGTGTCGCCTTGTAATTATTTTTGGCTCCACACATACCATTCCTATAATTTCACTTTTGCCACTCTTACTGGTCTTTAAGAGAGTCAAACTCAACCACATAAAAGATAATTCCATTTCCATAACCCAATCTCGAATATTCCAATAAAATCATTCCACTCCAATATGCAATAACATATGCATTTAATCAGCATCATCTCGATATCCACATTATTGACAATAATAGTAATATGAATATTCCAAAATACACACTTATATCAACTATAAAGATATATCAAGTATAACACATATTTCACAAAGCTTAAACAAGACAAATACCCCAATGGTGATAAGTTTCCCAAAATACCCCTACCTCGATTCTATAAAGCTAAAATGAGGATCCACATCACTACTGCAATAGCTAAGCTCCACGTACTTGAGTAAGCTCCTTAATCACTCCCAATACCATATATTTCTTCTACTCTATTTCTTTTCTAAACTCTCTCCACATAAACACACATATATATACACACACACACACACACAATATACGTGAATCGCATGCACAAGCATATGCAACATTTTGCATGATGTAAAAGAATGGAGTGAAACCTCCTATTTATAGAGAAATGGGGCGGCTACCAGAAGTATCTAATTGATTAGTTTTGGTGGCAAGTACATGAGCTCAAGTAGCTGGAATGATAACTATGGCTAGGAAGAGATGATCATTGAATCTAATACGTAAAGTCCAAGTAAATGCTTGCAAATGGTGTCATGCAATAGCAAGACCACTTGCCACCTCAATTGACAGATAGTGCTTACAAGCACCTTATAGTGAATACAAAAGATGTCTATGAACTAAGTCATGACACATACCAATTCCTCTCATGCTAACCCATAAACTTTACTATGAATACAAAGTAACAAATATACATACATACATACATACATACATATATATATAATAATATTAATAATAATAATAATAAATCTAAAATAGCTCTTTCTAAAGAATAATAGTAACCATAAATTTTAAAAATACGGGATCTCACAGTCTACTCTCCTTAAAAGAAATTTTGTCCTTGAAATTTACTAAATAACCTTATTCCGAAGTCTACTCTTAAACTCCTTTGTCACTAGCTCAATTCAATTTAGCCTAACTGGCTCCACAGTTTCCCAAAGTTGTTTAATAATTGGGCTACAATGAAAAACTTAGACCACAAGCCCATAGGTATCTAATCCCCAGAGCTCTGATACTATTCTGTCACGCCCTGGACCAAAGGTCGGCGGAAAAAATATGACCCCGCGTCCAGCGCGTTAGTAAAAGTAAATAAAAAAATAACTCCAAAATCTATACAGGGTGTACAAAAATAAATCAAGACTCTTAAATCTCTCGTCTCTACCACAACCTCAGCTCTTCTACCCTTCGTTAATCTTGTACCAAACTTGCAAGGTCTAAAATGTATAGGGTGAGCAAAACTACAGCTCAGTAAGGACATAAGTCTTATCAAGGATAATTGTCATGACTAAACCAAGTGTCATGCTCACATAAATCAATTATAACATGTTATCAAACATAAATTACTTATCATGAATGCATCTTAACTTCAATTACCTAACCCGTTAATCTATATAATAAAACATGTGGACATGTAGGTCCCATAACATGCACTTTACCACTGCAGCGGTGGTCCAAATCCTCTATTATATAAACTAAACCATGTAACTCAATCAACCCAAATTTTTCATTTTGTTGGTCATCTTGTTCTTCTCTCGATCGCCAGAGTCCCCAATACTTCATACCATTCCTACAATTTCACTGTTGCCACCCTTGCTGGTCCCTACGAGAGTCGAACTCAACCACACAAAATATAATTCCATTTCCATAACCCAATCTCAAATATCCCAATAAAATCCTTCCACTCCAATATGCAATGACATGCATTTAGTTAGCATCATCTCGATATCCACATTATTGACAATAATAGTAATATGAATATGCCAAGATACACACTTATATCAATTATAAAGATATATCAAGTATACCACATATTTCACAATGCTTAAACAAGACAAATACCCCAATGGTGATAAGTTTCCCAAAATACCCCTACCTCGATTCCATAAAGCTAAAGCGAAGATCCATGTCACTACTGCAATAGTTAAGATCCACGTACTTGAGCAAGCTCCTTAATCACTCCCAATAACATGTATTTCTTCTACTCTATTTCTTTTCTAAACTCTCTCCACATAAACACATATACACACACACACACACAATATACGTGAATCGCATGCACAAGCATATGCAACAGTTTGCATGATGTAAAAGAATGGAGTGAAACCTCCTATTTATAGAGAAATGGGGCGGCTACCAGAAGTATCTAATTGGTTAGTTTTGGCGGCAAGTAGATGAGCTCAAGTAGCTGGAATGATAACCATGGCTAGGAAGAGATGATCATTGAATCTTATACGTAATGTCCAGGTAAATGCATGCAAATGGTGTCATGCAATAGCAAGACCACTTGCCACCTCCATTGACAGATAGTGTTTACAAGCACATAGTGAATACAAAAGATGTCTATGAACTAAGTCATGACACGTACCAATTCCCCTCATGCTAACCCATAAACTTTACTATAAATACAAAGTAACAAATATACATATACATATATATATATATATATATATATATATATATATAAAATAAATCTAAAATAGCTCTTTTTAAAGAATAATAATAAACATATGTTTTAAAAATACGGGATCTCACAATTATGGAGATTTGTTCTCTCATTCTTGAATCTACATTCTGCATCATTCTCGTTCATCTTGTTGGTGCCGCAAATGAAGTGCTCAAGTTTAAGCTGCCATTATTGTGAAGACCAATCTCAGATTTTCTTGAAGAAACTCAAGTTGCACAAAGGTACAAGTGCTCATTTAGTCTAGCTTAGCATTTGAGTTTGTGTGTGCGTGATTCTCTATATGAACTCGATTTTCTACTAGTGGATGAAGTTTCCCTGGTTTTCTACCCAGTTAAGGGATTTTCAGGCACATATCCTTGTGTGTGATTAACTTATCTTTGGACCCTAATTGTTGTTGCTAACAGTTAAGTAGATGATTGTTTAAATTGTGGGTGGATATTTAATATAGAGCTCATTTGTCTAACATCTAATATCTACATTGTTTGTACATGCTTGACTCGGACCTTGTGACTAGTCAAGTTCATATATGTTATCTAAATATTTATATTGTTACTATTGTTTTTTTGTTGATATTATGGGGTGGTCATGGGTTAAAATAGGAACCATATTGCCCTTCATTATATCTTATTGCAGGTGATTCTGCCTGGTACCATTTAAAATACCTTCACATGCAGAAGAATAAAGTGTAAGTGTACCTAAAGAATAATACTTGGCTACTCAAAAGATAAGTAGGAGCTCCTAATCAAAACTCTTCATTTCCAATTTATAGAACTTCATGTTCATGATCAAGTCCTTTCATATTACAAATCACTCTATAAATGTTATCTCTGCAAAAAAAATCAATTAATACTAAGGTTATTTAGTCATCAAACTGTATAAAAACAGATGGACGGAAATGATAAAAGCATCATGAATTATCTATCTATTTACTATAATTGATTGACTACATGACCTTAGTTTTAATTTATTTTTTTGCATAGATGATCTTTACAGAGTAATTAATTCTATGAATGGTTTTGAATATAATCAAAAAAATTTGTGAATCGAACACAAAGAATTTTAGGTAGAAATTTCTACTCATTCTTGAAGAGTCAAGCATTCTTGGTACACGAAATTATGAAATACTTTGTGCAACTACATCTTGGTCTTGTTCGATCGTAAGTTGGTCCTCGTACGTACACTTTGGAGACTCTCTTTGTGTTCTTGCCTTCTTGGCCCACCAGATTAACTTTTCCACATCTTCTAGATTTTCTGTTTTTCAACAATTGGATGAGTTGGTAGATCAGTTGGAACCTAACGAACAATTTCAACTTGTGGTTATTTGAGTGCAAGCGACATCTGTTTTAATCTGAACAAATCTACAATATTCTAAGTTCTTGGGGACAAGTATATGAAATCTGTGTAGCTAGGAAAGCTTCGGAAAAAGCTTCTCTAGCCAGAATCAATTTCAGGAATCTATATAGAGAGGTTGTGTTGTCACATACTCGCATTGAACAGCAGCATCAAAATAAAGGATAATCTAGTTCTACCAAACTACATTTCTACTTCTTGACGAAACACAAAATAAAAAGCTTTCTGCAACCCTTGCTTTCCCATGATTTCGTTCGTTTTAGATACTTTAGTGGAGTTGGAATGCAAAAATAGGCACTGACGGCAATTCACAAGTGAAAACTCGGAAGTTAAATTTAAAAACTCAAGAAAATAGTTTTCACTTTTAGATTTTTATTTTTTATTTTTATTTTTTAAATTGAAAGCAAAAATTAGTTTCTAAATGAGTTTTCAGTTAAAAATAAAAAAAAAGAGAATAAAATAAAAAATTGCAAAGAAATTGTTATCAAATGATAATAACACGCTATTTTGATTTGAATACTAATTCTCCAACTAGTCCAATGGCGTGCATCGCATGCAAACATACACAAAGTCACATATGAACGAAGAATTAAATATTAAAGAGTCATATTAATCGACGAATTAGATGACTATTAGCACCATTTAACACAATAAAGTCGTATTTGTTGACTTAGAAAACTTTACTAAGTTGACGTCGGCACTATCATATTAATATTCAACTCAGTATTATGGGCAATATTTCTTCATACGAAACCCGGTGCTGCTCCAGGATTTACGTCATTTGCAAGCCACACAGTCCAACTATATTAGGGGTTTGAAAATAAAAGGCGAGCCAATATTCTGGCTTTCCAAGTTCCCAACACTTTCTGCCAATTAAGAGTTTGACAAAATAAAAGAAATACATTAAATCTCAAAGCTAAAATGTTATAAACATAAGAAATATGGTGCACCTTATAATCTTGCATACATGGTGAACCTTCTAAATTTGGATAATACCCCATTTACGAATAACTTATCTTGAGCATGTTAACTCAAAAGATTAGAACCGTTTAATTTCGTAAAAAATTAGAGATTTGACCAACACTAATAAGGGATGTAGCCCACGAAGGTCTATTATTAGCCATATTAGAACCATATGGTTACTTTAACATGCAAGGTAAACCCCATGGACCATTTATGACTTATGAGCTTACCCATCAGAATTGTAACAAATAAAAAGTAGATTGTTTAATTTCTATACAAAATGATCATGTTCCCACACATAATTAAGCAAATGGTGTAGCCTATTTTATTTGACTAAAGGGAGAGGGCCGACGGCAAGGGAAGAGAGAGAGGAGAGATGTGTTTGTAGAATCGTAGGGGAATTTGTGTGTTGAGGATATGTTATCCCCCTACGTGGTGCCTTTATTTATAGTAGTAAGAGGAGGAAGAAATCCTTCATCCCCAAGGAATACGAGTCCATATAGGAAAGAATAACTAGAATCAAATCTAATCTAGGACTTACACAATCACACTTAAACTAGGAAAGTTCACAACACTCCCCTTTGAGTTTGTAAATGCTCAAGGTAGATTTCAGCATCATGCAGAAGTTGAGGAAGTCGACTCGTCGGCATTGATTCTGGGAACAACGCTTATTCTCAATAAGGTAGAAACTTGCATAAAGTAGTAAGTCTTACTAAAAAAAACCCGAAGACTATGGCAAAAACTTGAGTAGGGACAAAATTCATAGTCTAAGGAAAAATGTGTGAGAAATGCAAAGTCAAAAGAAATGTCTACAGGACGTCATCAGGGATATGACCAGCCCAAGGTGGGTGCCTCGTTAAAACCTAGTTAGGTAGCAAAAACCCAGTGGGAAAAATGCTCCTAATCTTAGGGAAAAAAAAGTACATTAAGATCAAGCAAGTATCTTCAAGATACTTTACAACTCAGAAAGTTTACGCATACCAATTCCTTGAACAAGCTTCTGAAACGTCATCTTTGGTAGTGATTTGGTGAAGAGGTCGGCCAGATTGTCTTGTGAACGGATTTGCGTGACTTCAATCTTCTGATACTCTTGTTGTTGATGTGAGAAGAAAAACTTCGGCGCAATGTGCTTGTTTGTCTCTTTTGATGTAACCTTTCTTGAGCTGTTCGATGCATGCTGCGTTGTCTTCAAAGATCGTCGTCGGGACATCTACGATGGGGTAAAGATCGCATGAGTTTCGAATATGGCCCACAACTGCTCTCAACCAAAAGCATTCCCGAGTTGCTTCATGTAAGGCGAGAATTTCAGCATGGTTAGACGAAGTGGCAACTAAGGTCTATTTAGTTGACCTCCAAGGGATTTAGGTGCCTCCAATGGTAAAGACATAACCTGTTTGAGAGCGCGCCTTGTGTGCATCAGATAAGTATCTTGCGTCGGCATAACCAACAAGGTGAGAATCGACTCGAGAAACAGGGGGTGCAGCATCACTTGAGGATCCGTAGGGATAGAACAAACCTAAATCTGAAGTACCCTTAAGGTAGCGGAAGATGTTTTCCACGCCAATCTAGTGTCTGGATGTTGGTGCATTACTGTATCTTGCCAAAATATTAACAGCGAAGGAGAAGTTGGGTCTAGTGCATTGAGCTAAGTACAATAAAGTGCCTATCGGACTTAGATAAGGAACTTCAGGCTCCAAAATTTCTTCATCATCCTCCTTCGGACAGAAAGGATCTCGTTTTGCATCTAGCGATCAAACGACCATAGGAGTACTCGAAGGCTTCGCTTTATCCTCATTAAAACGGCGTAACACCTTCTGGGTGTAGTTCGTTTGATGTACTAAGATTCCATCCAAACGGTGCTCTATCTCGAGACTGAGATAGTATCGAGTCTTTTCTAGATCTTTCATCTCAAATTCTGACTTCAGGTGCGCGGCAGTTTTTGCGAGCTCTTCAGGAGTTCCGATAAGGTTCATGTCATCGACATATACTGCAATTATTGCAAAACTGAAATGTGACTTCTTAATGAACACACAAGGGCATAGTTCGTTGTTCACATATCCCTGACTAGTCAAATACTCACTCAGACGGTTATACCACATTCTTCCGGATTGCTTCAAACCGTAAAGTGAACGCCTCAGCCGAATTGAGAGCGTGCTTCGGGGTTTGGAAATATTTTATCCAGTCAATGTAAGTCATTCATGAACTTTCATATAAATTTCCGTATCAAGATCCCCATAAAGACACACAGTTACTACGTACATCAGCTGCATACTTAGTTTTTCGAAAACTACTAAATTGATAAGGTAGTGAAAAGTAATCACATCCATAACGGGTGAATAAGTTTCATCATAGTCAATCCTGGGGTGTTGTGAGAAGCCTTATGCAACAAGACGAGCTTTGTAACGCACAATTTCGTTCTTCTCATTACCCTTCCGAACGAAAACCCACTTGTAGCCAACGGGCTTCACATGTGGATAAGTAAGAGTTACAGGTCCAAACATCTTACGTTTGGCAAGCGAATCAAGTTCGACTTGGATTGCTTGTTTCAAGTTTGACCAATCAGTTCTACGTTGACATTCATCAACGGAACGAGGTTCACTGTCAAAATGATCTCAGTAGCTATTGCATATGCTAATACATCCCACACATCATCTAAGCTAGCATAATAGATCGAAATCTCACAATTCTCAGGAGGATGATTCATCCTTTCAAGGATGCTTCTGTAATCTAGAATCTCCTCATGAGTTGGATAGAATGAGTAAGCAATAGTCGGATTCACGGTAGGTTCTTCAGAAGTCTGTGTCATGGGTTTCTTCTTCCGGGGTTGTGAATCCTTTGAACCAAGAAGTCTGCCATGTTTTTGTGTAGGGGCAAATGATTGGCTACCGTTAATGTACGTGGATCACCAAGATTGGCATCCCGGGCCTCCAGGTCAGAATTTCATCATACATTTGGTACATCCATCTTTGTAGGCACATTCACAGCTGGAATATGTGATATTCTTACATGCGCTAGATTGGTGAAAGCATCGGGTATGCTCTGAGCTATGCTCTAAAGATCTAATATGCGATGCACTTCAGTTTCAGATTGAGCGATGCGGGGATCTAAATGAGACAAAGTGGGAGTCGTCCACGATAATTCGCATCGTTCTTTAGGAACGTTGATGTTCTTATCTCCCTCTAACAACGGAAAGACTGTCTCATAGAAGTGACAATCCGCGAAATGAGCTTTAAACAGATCGCCTGTCAAAGGTTCTAAGTAACGAATAATTGAATGAGAATCATATCCAACATAGATTCCTATCTTTCGTTGAGGGCCTATTTTTGTACGTAAGGGTGGCGAAATCAGCATATAGACCGCACAACCAAAAACGAGCAAATGAGATATGTCGGGTTCATATCCGGTAATCAACTGAAGGGCGCTACATGGTTGGGTCACAATAGGCCTCAGGCGAACCAACATGGCTGCATGCAATATTGCATGGCCCCAAGCAGCGATCGGGAGCTTGGTACGTATAACTAACGATCAAGCAATCATTTGTAAGCGCTTAATGAATGCCTTTACCAGGCCGTTCTGGGTGTGAACATGAGGTACGGGATGTTCAACTTCAACCCCAACCGATATGCAATAGTCATCAAAAGTTTTAGATGTGAATTCTCCAGCATTATCCAATCGAATAGATTTGATCGGATAATCAAAGTGGTGAACCCTGAGCTTGATAACTTGAGCCAATAGTTTGGAGAATGCATTGTTCCTTGTGGATAACAAGCACACGTATGAGCAACATGTGGAAGCATCAACCAACACCATAAAGTATCTAAATGGTCCGCATAGAGGGTGAATCGGTCCACAAATGTCCCCCTGAATCCGTTGTAGAAAAATGGGAGGATTCGAACGAATCTTGTCATAAGAAGGCTAATTAATAAGCTTTCCCATAGAACATGTTTGACATGCGATTACTTGAAGCGAACCTAAACTTCGGGTTAATGGATGTCCGTGTGATGATTTGAGGATACGGCACATCGCTATTCATCCAGGATGTCCCAAACGATCATGCCAAAGTGTAATTTTGTGTGTGGTCCTAAAGGTAGGGCCATCCACATAGTGACTCTTTATGGGGCGTATGTTTGTAGTATACAGACCACTCGGGATACGCTCCATCTTCTCTAGAATACGTTTTTGGCCATATTCGTAAGAAGTTATGCACAGAAATTCAACTCCGTTTTTTACGTGGGTTTCAGCGTGGTAATTATTATCTCTAGTGTCCTTAAAGCTCAACAACGTTCTTCCAGAACGTAGAGAATAGAATGCCTCATCAATGGTCAAGATTGTACCATTGGACAACATTATACGTGCCTTACCGTATCCTTCGATCAGGTTAGATGGGCCTGAGGGGGTTGTCAGATGTGCATTCTTAGGTATGAAGTTAGTGAAATAGATGCATTCACGCAAAACAGTGTGTGTGGTTGTACTATCTGCCCAACAACTAACTTCCCCACTAGTTATACATAGAATGAAAAATTTAATTTGAATCAGTCACATGCATAAAAGTTCTAAAAAACAAATATCCATTCAAAATAATTTTGAAGTATTCAAATACGGAAATTAATTAAAAACTTAATATCCAAAAACAAATCATCAACAAATAATCCATACATAAAGGAAAAATTGTTCAAAATTAACCAAAAAAACAAGGAGAGGGTTCGACCACTACTGTGGAATTCGGCCCCATTGTCTTATTTCAACTAAAAAATAAGTCTATGTCTAAGATTCTAATCTTCCATATGTGTGATAGCCTCTTAAAAGTCAGAAACCTCCATCTTCAAACTCTCCGGTTCGTCCACTTACATAAAGTTTGATTCAAACTTCTTATGACAAGAATGATATTCAGCTACAACCTTCTGGGGAGCTCGGCAAACATGGGACCATTGATCCTTTGAACCACAGCGATAGCACATATCTGCATCCATGGTTTCAGGTGCTTTGCCCTTATTCTTGAAGTTTGGGGCCTTGGGAGCGAGGTTAGGGCGCTTCTAGGCTTTGTTTCCTCCTTTAGATGGGCCTTGACTTTGTTGACCTTGATGTGGTGGCTTCTGGCCGCTCCTACCATGCCTCTTTTGGCGTTTTGGGCGTTGGTTTGTGCTATAGTGTGCTTCAGGCACAACAGTCGCCCTAGTAGGTCGAGCTTGATGATTTTTCATTAACAACTGATTCTTCTTTTCAGCGAGAAGTAAAACAGAGATCAAATCTGAGAATTTAGTGAACTTCTGAGCTCTATATTGTTGCTGCAGGATAATATTAGTAGCAGAGAATGTTGAATAAGTCTTCTCCAAGAGATCCTCTTCGGTCAAAGTTTCGTTACAAAACTTGAGAAGTGATCTGATTTGACAAACTTCATAATTATATTCATTCACAGACTTAAAGTCTTGGAAGCGCAAATGCTTCCAGTCATGTCTTGCTTCAGGCAAGAAGATGTCATTTTGGTGATCAAAGCGATCAGCCAAAGCATCTCATAGTGTTTGTGGATCCTCCTCAACAAGGTATTCAGTTTGCAGTGTGTCGTGAATATGTCTTCGGATGAAGATCATGGCAGTGGCTTTCTCAGCTTCACCAACAAGGTTGTCCGTCTCATCTCCAATGGTGGGACACAAATTCTTTGCAGTGAGGTGGAGCTTCACATCTTGGACCTACTTGAGGTAGTTCCTTCCAAAGACATCCAAAGCGGTGAAGTCGAGTTTGTTCAAATTCGACATGTTATTATCACAAAATAAATGACAAGATGTGATTATTGCAATGGAGACAGAAAAATCAATCCATTCACATGGGAGTAGAACATTCAGGTTCTAATAAACATGTATTAGCTAAAATTCACATGAAAAACTTCAGGTTTTCATGGGTGATGTTTTTAATGAAAAACTTCAGGTTTTCAAACAAGGCATGTTTATAGAAACTTCCGGTTTCAAAATAATTATGAACTTCAGGTTCATATGGTCCTATAGGCAAACGCATATATATACATAGAAATATGCAACAAGAAAATATGCAAATAGAACTTCAGGTCTAAAATTATAATTGAATTAATTATTTGGACTTCAGGCCAAAATTAAAGTGTGGGTGAAAAAATATAAAAACCCAAATTGTCTAAAAATATTAAACAATCAAAGCTCGGGGCCCAAAACTATAGGCCAAAGCCCACTGGTGGGCTGAGTCAATTCGGACCGTGTGGCCCAGGCCCAAAAATTTGGGATGGGTTTGGTCTCGGGTCAAGCAAACAGGCTGGCCTTATGCATGACAAGATTATTGGGCTGTATGCCCAAGCCCAAAAAGGAAATAAAGGCTCGTAAAAGGCACGACTCGTCTGTGATACGAACACGGGAACAAGGATATTGTAGCGAAGCTGGGATCCAGTGTGACGCAGTGCATGGAGAAGCGATATGAACTCAGATGGGCTCAACTGGATCTCGGGCCAGGTTGTCACCAAAGCCCAAAGGGCTGGTGAAGTGGGTCGAAACGTTTAGCACAAGCAGGCCCAAAGAACATGGGTTTGTGCGAATGGACCGTGAAAAAATCGAGGCCTGTTAGGGCTCGGGTGTGATTTCCAGGCCACCCCAACAACATTGGGTTTGGGGATTCGCCGGAATCTGTCGACGGCGTCGCTTCAGGCGACGTTTCCATGGTTGGTGCAAGCTATGGTTTGTCGAAGAACCAAGTATTTATCGACGGAGGTGAAATCTCAAAGTCAGGGGAAGGAAAATTGAAGGAACTCAATCGAATTCTAATAAAAACTCATTCTTCTAGAATTTCGAGAAATCGTTGGTGAAAACAACGAGTTTCTTCCAAATTACACGATGGTCGGTCGTGTTTCTTCGGAAAAATCGACGGGGAGGACCGGGGCTTCAGGTCGTGGGTCGGGAAAAGGTGCATCAAACGCACCGTTTTCGGTTCAGGCTTGCAAAACTGGGTTTCGATGTTGAGCTGGGCTCGCCAGGCCATCGCAGGTTGCTGGCTTGGTGCTGGCTGCTTGTACGGTTCAATTCAATGCATAATCAATTCAATTCAATAGTTTAATGCATGTACATATATTTGATGCAATTCATGACAAATATAAAATTCACATAATTCAACAATTATGAATATAATGCATACACAATTTATGTAGAATCTGAAATTCGAAAAACGCAAAGTTGGGTCATGCATTATGGTGAATGTTCATGTTATGAGGGCTACAAAAATATTAAGATAAAAACCGTTGTTTTGGAAGAACCTGATTGCATGATGATATTGGTGAACTGATTTGATGCAGAAAAAGCTTCAATGTCAGATTCCTAAGCACAGCGGTGGGAACATGTTGATAACGTGTTGTAGCATATTTTATCTGACTAAAGGGAGAGGCCCGACAACAAGGGAAGGGAGAGAGGAGAGATGTGTTTGTAGAATCGTAGGGGAATATGTGTGTTGATGATATGTTATCTCTCTACGTAGTGCCTTTATTTATAGTAGTAAGAGGAGGAAGAAATCCTTCATCCCCAAGGAATATAAGTTCATATAGGAAAGAATAATTAGAATTAAATCTAATCTAGGATTTATACAATCATACTTAAACTAGGAAAGTTCACAGTAGCAAATAGATTTTCCTACCCATTTTGTACAAACATGATAAATAAATAAAAGAAAACTAATAAAAGAGAAATTTCCAAGGGAGAAACTAAAGAAAGAAAGAAATAAGTCAACATTCAACAGTCAACGTTTTGAAAATAAGAGGCAGCAGTTACATTTGGTTTGTATGTTCCTCTTGTTCTACCAATTTCTCAACTCTCACGTTCATACTGAAACCAAAACCAAACAGAAGTTCTCCGACTCGGAGTCTCAGCTTCAAACGCATAAAATAAACTTTTGCAATCCGCTTCTCTTCTCTCTCACAAATCCATTCGGACTCTGGAGGAGGAAAGGCCGATACGCCAAAGCGAATTAATTAAGCAGGGATTATGTCTTCCTTGTCTACAATTCCGATGCGCCTCCTCAAGGATGACGAGACCGATCAGCCATGGTTCCGTCACAAAAGCTCATACGACTTCAACAGCAAGATTATGCTAACAGCCGTCATTTCATTATCCGTCGTTGTTTTGCTAGTAATTGTGCTTCATACCTACGCAAGGTGTGTCCTCCGACGCCAAGCCCTTCGCCGAGCGACCTGGCATCATAATTTGGGGTCAACCGTGGCTCATGCCCACTCTGTTGAGTCTGAGCCACCCAAGGCCGGACTCGAGCCCTCCATCATCGCCGCCTTGCCCATATTCGTATTCAGACGTGCGGACGGTCGAGATGGCCGGGATGACAACGCAATAGAATGCGCTGTGTGTTTGAGCATGTTAGAGGATGAAGAAATGGCACGGTTGCTTCCAAATTGTAAGCATAGTTTCCATGCAGAGTGCATTGACAAGTGGCTGAGTTCCCACACTACCTGCCCCATTTGCCGGACAGAGGCGGAACCGCGTCTGCAGCTCGAGCCACGAGAGGGTCCCGTGGCTGGAACGCCCACGGCTCCGCCATTGGAGCATGTGAATTCTATGTTGTCATCATCATGTATGGAAGGGATATCAGAAGGGGCTCAATCCAGCTCAGCTGGTACAAAAGTAAATGCTCCAGTTTCGAGGTTGAGTTCTTTCAGAAGAATTCTTAGCATGGACAGATCTTCGAGACGGGTTCAATCTTGTGGTCAAGAAGATGGTATAGAAGATTTAGAGAGGCAGTGAATATTGCAACAATTATCGGTAATATTTTAGCATAATTTTGCAACGAATACTTTTGTTTATTGTTACATAATTTTTGGTGTTAATTATTAATTTCATGTTATCGCTAATAGACGATTATAAACATACTTTGCTTGGTCGTTATTTATTGTCAAGATTATGTGTGTGTGTGTATATACTCCAATGGTCATGCATAGTGAAGGATATTGAATTGCATGGTCTGACGAATGGGTTGGTGGCCTAAATGTTAGTTAGATATGATAATTACAGCTATTACAATATCATTAAAGCCAAATCTCACTTTGTCCCAATAGTTTAGGTGAAGTTCACTTTTGATCCATGTAGTTTATTTTCCTCCAATTTGGTCTATGTAGTTTACCAAAACATGTAATTCTAGGACACGTCACATTTTCCATTCATTTTGTTAACGGAAAAGGCATGTGCCACTCAGATGCATTGGCATTTTAATAAACTTCATCTAAACTACAAGGACCAAAAGTGAGGTTTGGCTTAAAATTAGGACGTGGTGTGAACTGACATTTTAGTAAACTTCATCTAAACTACGGGAATAAAAAATGAGATTTGGCCTATACTAGCTAGGGGTGCAACTTGGGTTGGACCAATCCGAATCCGTCCATGTTTAACCCGATTTTAAACCCGAACAAGCAAGTTTTTTTTTTAGTTATGCCCGAACCCAACTTAATTTCAATCCGTTCATTGACTTGGTTGAGTTGGGTTAATTATTTGTCTGTCTATCCCCAACCCAACCCAATTCGATTAACTAAACTCAATCTAACCAGATTGTATCTCATATCAATTAATTCTCATACTACACCCAAGTGGGCCAAGTCCAAAAACCAACGCCCTTTCCAATATTTTTTTATAATAAATTACCCTTTATAATTACTTAAGCTTTTGGAATAAGAGGCTTTGATTATTCAGCCCATATTCGTAGTTTCTAAATCCTAAAGCTTTATAGTCGGTTGTTAGTCTCCAAAACCTAAATTCTTTGTGTCTCGAAGTAATTGCTCGACAACTTTGATTGATTTATGATATTAAAGTTAACTAACTTTGATGCTACTTGGCTTAATTTTTTTAGGAATTCTTAGAAACTATGTTGTTACAAGATTAAACTCAAAAAAGTTGAGCAACCCGATCTCAACCCACGTAAACCTGAACCCAATTAAACCCAAGCCCAAATGAACCCGAATGAAACCGAACTCGAACCCGAGCTCGAATTGTAAAAGTTGAGTTATAATTGAATTGACCTTCCAACCCACCCAACTTGCCCGAATTGCACCCCTAATAATAGCTGCCTTCATTTTATAGTAAACTACGAGAATCCCCCAAAATTAATCATTTAGTTGTCGCCCCTCTAGGCTGAATTTTTTTATTAACTAATACCCCCACGAAGTCAACACGGTTTTCGTGGAGTATTGTTCGAACTGTTTTTTCTAAGGTGTAGTTATATGTGTAAAATACCTAGAGATCACTTGGGGATTGCGGCACTTTTAAGCTATTTCTTATAATTTTGAGATTTTCTAACCTTTAACCTCATTTGGTTTCTAGTTAGGATTGAATTGAAATTGATAACTCTTCAAACTCGATGTATGTTTGAAGGTGCATCAGAATAATTTTTCATTTTGAGAAGATTAGAAGGGGATCAGACAATCTTCAATCAAAATATGCTAAAAGCTAAATTTTGTGACCCCAAAACCAAATTTAGCACCAAAAGCAGTATTCTCTCCCAACTGTGCTGTGCTAAAATATAGAACCCAAACTATATTTACTTTCCAACAATTATTTATCCTCATTATTTTTTTCAAAAATATTTTTTGTATAACTTATCTCTATATATTTTTACGAATATCATAATGTACAAAAATTCAAATTCCTACAAAGTTTGAAAGAATCATAAAAGGTTTATTTTAATAAACCTCTTCGGCTGAGTTTCAAGGTTCAGTATACTTAGGCAATCTCCAATTAGGGGTGGGCGCCAAAAACTGAAAACCAAAAAAACTGAACCGTTCACCAAAGCGAAATCAAAAAAATCGAATCGAGCTTGAGAAAACGAAACAAGTTTTAATTTAAATTCTTATCACAATCTATAAACTAACATGCATCATTCCCTTATTTGGATTCATAAACATAGAAATTTAGACTTTTTGTGTGGCAAAAAGTTAGAATTTGGGACATTCAATTTCCAAGTTTAATTCATGTAAATAGCTATCGTTTCCAAATTTTCATACGTGAGAGTTTAAAAATACAAAAAAAACTCAACCTTGAGTGTGATACGATGCTGATAATAGTACAAATAAAATGTTGATATTGATTGCCAAGTGTCATGTAGTCACTGGTTTAGTTGTGTAGTGTTTGTTAGATGGATATTAGGAGTTGGTTACAGCTGTTATGGCTTACCTTAGCTTGCGAGTCAGGTATTAATACTTGTCATCTGTGCAGTGCAAGGTGATTTGTGATTTTCTAAACATTGGTATTCAATAATACAGAGATGTATTAGCATACAGGTGTAAAGTTTAGAACAAAGTTCTATTATTGGTATCACCCAATGACAGATCTCCACGTTTCCCTTTCTTGTATGATGCGTGCATCAACGCGCACTAACGCCATGGATTCAAGAGTTACAGTTCTTGAAGGTTGTCTTGGAAATCCAATCTTCTGTCGCTATGATCAGTTTGACGATGCAGAATCTTTTGAACGTCATCACATCCATGGAATCTCGATTTGCAGCCATGGAAACTCGCTTCGATGGCAATGATTGAACTCATCGTGATCACCTAGAGCATGGTGATTCTTCAAACCATTTAAGTGGATCTGAAGAAATGTTGTCAGACCCTGATATTCATGGTGATCATCGATTCCAACACCATGATTCATCTTTTCAACCCAGGCCGCCACTTATCAAGCTCGAATTTCCAAGATTCTCTGATGGCGACAATCCATTGGCATAGGTCTATTGAGCGGAACACTATTTTGACTATTTCACCATTAATACCAAGCAACAATGAGGCTCTTCAATGGTTCCAATAAAGGGATTGCATCAGAAATTACCCCAATTAGGAGAATTTTTGTTCGAGTTTTCTGTATGGAATTTGAGGATTTCATGGAAGCCCTAGTTCAATTGAAGCAAATGGGTTCACTAAAAAAGTATGTTTCAGAGTTCCATCAGTTGGCGAATCGTACCAAGGAGATCGGTCATGTAATGCTCAAAAGTTATTTTATTGGGGGTTTGAGGCCAGAGTTACACCATGACGTCAAATTGCTTCGTCCATTTGATGTTCATGAGACAATTGCCTTGGCTTTTCAAATAAATGCCAAATTGTCAGACCTAAAGGTTAGAGTTTTTTTTCGAAGAATTCTAATTTTTCTACAAGCATTTATACACACCAAAAATATTTGCATCCGTTATCTGGTAGTAACTCTTCCACTAGCAACAATTCTAGGGCCAATAATGTGAGAAAAATGACTTTTGAAGAACTTCAAGAACATCGTCGAAATGGGCTTTGTTATTCTTGTTTAGAAAAATGGGTTAAAGGTCATGTTTGTCCAAATCAACAACTTCTTTTATTGGATGTGTTTACTGATAGGTCTTGTGATGTTGATTGTGAGATTCAAGAGGGCCAACATGTTGAATTTAGAGCTTGTGCAGTTTATGGTACATTTGCCCCTCAACATATCCAAACCATGAAAGTTCTTGGGTTTATTAAGAATTGTTCTGTGATTGTATTGTTTGACTTGGGGAGTTCACGCAATTTTATCAGTTTGCCTGTTGCAAAGAAGTTAGGGTGGAAGGTTGATGCTAACAAGTCTTTTGAAGTAATGATAGCAAATGAGGGTACCATTACTGGTAAAGGTTGTTGTCCTTAAGTAAAAATGTAGATTCAGAATTATGAATATATTTCTGATCTTTATGTGTTGCAATTGGGTGGCTGGGATGTGGTATTAGAGGCTAAATGGCTAAGAACTTTAGGCCATATTCTCTTGGATTTTGAAAAGCTTAAGATGGAGTTCACCTTAGGACAGAAGCATTATTGCATATACAGTTTTCCCCCTCCTACACCTGTCTCAGTTTCTACTTGTCAAGTAGAAAAGTTGCTCAGGGGCCTTTTGGCATGATTTTGTACTTTATTGAACCAGATACACAAGTAGTTGTTGTAGTTGATTTATCAAAAATTCAACAAGTTGAGTTAGATGAATTATTATCTCTAGTTGGTTCTATTTTTCAGACACCAACCACTTTGCCTCCTTCTCGATCTCACAACCACAGAATTCCACTCTTTGAGGGTAGCAAGCCTCATAGTGTGAGATCTTACAGGTATGGTCCTTTGCAAAAGTCTGCAATCGAAAAATATGTTCAAGAATTGTTGGATTCTGGGTTTATCAGATCAAGTAATAGTCATTTTTCATCATCAGTGATGTTAGCTAAGAAAAAAGACAACAGTTGGCGGATGTGTATGGATTACAGGGCTCTTAATTTGTTAACCATCAAGGACAAGTATCATATACCCTTAATTGATGAGTTGTTAGATGAGCTATTTGGTGCTGATTTTTTTTCAAAGTTAGATTTAAGGGCTTGCTTACCATCATATTAGGGTTCATCCTAATGATATTGAGAATACGGCTTTCTGAACTCATGATGGACATTACGAACTTCTTGTCATGCCGTTTGGCCTCACCAACGCTCCAGCCACATTCCAAAGTTTGATGAATGAGATTTTCAGACCTTACTTAAGAAAATTTGTGTTAGTTTTCTTCGACGACATCTTAGTTTTCAGTCCTTCTTGGGAAGCACATTTACACCATTTGTCTTTGGTTTTTAAGATACTTAAGAACAATTAACTTTTTGTGAAGAAAACCAAGTGTGATTTTGGTAAATCACAAATTGAGTATTTAGGCCATGTTGTTTCCAAAGAAGGTGTGGTTGCAGACCCTTCCAAGCTATTTAAGATTGGCCTCTTCCTTAATCTGTTAAAGCTTTTTGAGGGTTTCTTGGCCTCACTGGTTATTATTGAAAATTCATCCCAAATTGTGGAAAAATTTGTGGGCCATTGATTGCACTAACAAAAAAAGATGCTTTCAAATAAACAATTGCGGCCACTATTGTTTTCCAAAGCCTCAAGGAAGTCATGACATCCCCTCAGGTTCTTGCTTTGCCTAACTTTTCTAAACCTTTTACTATCGAGATAGATGATTCTAATACTTGAATCAGTGTTGTACTACATCAGGAAGGCCGACCAATAGCTTTTACAAGCAAGGCTCTTAGTCCTCGAGCGCAAGCTATGTCAACTTATGAAAGAAAAATGTTGGCTATCGTTCATGCTATTAAGAAATGGCACTCTTACATTCAAGGGAAGCATTTCATTATCAAAACTGATCATAATAGTTTGAAGTACTTTCTACAAAGCAGAGACCATACTTCTTTTCAACAAAAATGGATTTCTAAACTCTTGGGTTTCGATTATGAAATACAATATAAATAGGGTTATGACAACATTGCTGCAGATGCCCTTTCTCGGATGCATTCAAAGATTGAATTGACTGCCATTTCATATCCATATATGGGTTGGTTAGATGATATAAAGAGAGATGTGGAGTAAGACCCTTGGATTGTTTCTAAAGTTAAGGAATTGTCTCTGTTTACTGATGGGGCTTCTACATCTTTAGCTAAATACCATTTTGACAATGGTTTTCTCAAATACAAGGGAATGATTGTCTTGGGCCCAACTAGTTGTTGGAGAGATAAGGTTTTCTTTGAACATCATTGTACACCAATTGCAGGCCATTCCAGATTTCTCAAAACTTACAAAAGAGTTTCTCAGTCCTTCTATTGGCAAGGGATGAAGACTGATAATATGCAGTGGATGGTAGCATGTCTAGTTTGCCAAAAAAAAAAGAGACTATTGCTTCACCTGGATTATTGAACCCCTTCCCCATTCCATCTACTGTTTGGACAAACATAGTTATGGACTTGATTGTAGGACTTCCACCTTACATAGGTAAAACAATTGCCTTTGTAGTGGTTGATCCGCTTTCAAAATATGCTTACTTCTTACCTATGTCTCATCTTTACACTGCTCACTCAGTAGCTCAATTATTTGTTGATCACATTTTCAAACTTCATGGTATGCCATCTACGATAATGAGTGATCGAGATCTTGTTTTTCTAAGCTCTTTTTTGGAAAGAAGTTTTCACCTCGCAAGGGTCCAAGCTATGTATGAGTTCGGGCTGTCATCCTGAGATGGATGGTCAGACTGAGGTGACTAATAGAGGATTGAAAACCTACTTGAGATCTTTTGCAGCCATCAACATAAATAATGGGTTCAGTGGTTTGCTTGGGCAGAATAGAATTACAATACTAGTTTCCATACTTTTTCAAAGCTTACACCTTATGAGGTTGTCTATGGCCAACCACCACCTGATATGCCTACTTATGAGTCTGGAGCAACTAAATTGGATTTGGTTTATCGAAGTTTGCAAGAAAGAGGCAGGATTTTGTCTCAACTCAAGATTAATCTCGCTGCTGCTCAAGTGAGAATGAAACAACAAGCTGAGAAACATCAAACTGAGAGGTCTTTTGATATGGGGGATATGGTGTTTCTCAGATTGGTACCTTATCAACATCAATCTCTTACTAAACATTCTTTTCATAAACTCCAACCCAAGTTTTATGGACTAGTTGAGGTGTTAGAGAGGGTAGGTCCAGTTGCATACAAAATTAACCTTCCCACTACTTCAAAGCTTCGTCCCGTCTTCCACGTCTCTTGCTTGAAGAAACAATTGGGTTCTGGGATTACTCTTATAGCTCCATTGATAGTGATAATAGATGAGGGCTTAGTAGAAGGTTATCCTATTACAATTCTTCAACACAGGTTGGTAAGGCATGGCATTCCACCTACAACTGAGGTTTTGGTACATTGGAAGCATCACCCTAAAGAAGATGCCACTTGGGAAAACTATGCAGCGTTCAAACATAGGTTTCCTACTTTTCAACCTTGAGGACAAGGTTCATTTTTAAGGATGGGATAAATGATACGATGCTGATAATTGTACAAATAATCTATTGATATTGATTGCCAAGTGTCATGTAGTCATTGGTTTAGTTGTTTAGTGTTTGTTGGATGAATATTAGGAGTTGGTTACAGCTGTTATGGCTTACCTTAGCTTGCGAGTCAGGTATTAATACTTGTCATCTGTGCAATGCAAGGTGATTTGTGATTTTGTAAACATTGGTATTCAGTAATACAGAGAAGTATTAGCATACGAGTGCAAAGGTTAGAATAGAGTTTTATTAGAGTGCCCATCACCACCACCACCATCACGCCTGTCGCCACCACCAAATATCGTTGTCTCCCCCGTCGCTACCGACGCCATTACCCATCGTCATCCACCGCCACCACCCATCATCATTACCGCCATCTTCACCACCACTACTAGCACATTTCTTAACTACTACCTCTCATTTATATTAATGACTCTATACACACATTTATTCCGTATTTAAATTTCATTGTTCTTTTAGATTAACCAAACAAGAAAATTCACATATTCTAGCAAATAAAATTCCATCATTTTAGTTTCCATTATTTTGGCTTCCTTAGTAATCTTAAATTTTCTCATCCAAAAGCAGTGTTATGGTTTTTTAGATTTGTTATTTTTTATTTTTTTGGGCTTGACACCCGACCTGGAATGTCCACATGTACTCTGAATCAAGTTGTGATGGCTGACACCCAAAAGGTGACGAAGCTATAAAGTGTAGTGATGTGGAAAATGTAAATAAATTTAAACCTAAAAGTGACTAAAGGCAAGAGTGTGCATGTGAGCGGGAATGAACCCATTTCACAAGTGATGTCAGAGCATAAGTAAAGTATAGTAGAAGTAGAATGAGAATTATATCATCGAAGGTAATCTCCTATACCACGATTTGCCAAGAATCCTTATCAAGACAAGAGCTCTGCCACTAAGACTTGAAGGGGCGAAAAACAAGGGTGAGTAGGCCTAAAAATAAAGCTTTGTAAAACCTTTTCAAAAACGTAATAATCCCTCGCCTCAAAACAAGTATAGTTTCCAAAAATAGCATACTACGGATAGTATGAAACCAATTACCGTAAATCGTAATATCACAAGAATGCTATAATTCACGATATTCAGCATATAAAACACATGACAATCGGTAATCACAATAACTCTAACAAACAAACATATCATATTGAGTGCTTATCGACATAACTGAACTGGCACCTACAATGGATCCAAAATGAGCATACAATGCGATGTGAACATATACGTGAAGACTAACATTGGCGCGGGCGAGTACAAACACCAATGTAGCACACGATGAGCAAATAACGTAAATATGGTCGATGAGCACTGGATATGCAATGGAGAAAAATTTGGAGAAAGGGGGAGAGAAGAAAAATAGGGGAGCTAGCGACGCAGAAAAATTGGAGAAAGAGGCAAAGCTTTCGAGAAACTGAAAGCAAGAAAAAAGAGAAAAGAAAAAAGAGAAAAGAAAAAAGGAAAATAGAAAAAGAAAAAAGTGAAAATAGAAAATAGCAAGTCTTATTATTTTATTAATTTTTTAATAACAATTGATTGGACAAGTCATTTTACGAGATGAAGATGCACTCGGACAATTAATATTCACTAAAGTAATAACTGCCTATTGCTCATTTTCTCATACAGTTATTGCCTTAAAGGTGGACTTGCTCTTAATGGACTCGCTGCTCCAAAAGACTCCATGATATGGTGGATGGTTTTGATTTGGTGTGGTGAAACCTCAACTTTTTTCATGGTGTTAGAGCATATTGTTTCATGTGTGAAACCCAACAACCATACTTACTTCACATCACTAGATTTATGTTGGCCACATGTTAGACTTAAAAATTCGTCACACGTGAAGGGCATGTGTTGAGAGTATCAATTCCACATCAGGAAAAGAAGAGATATTGCATGTGCTTATATGTAATTGGATTATTTCTCATATTGCCAATTAATTTTATATTGAAACCTCAATTTTCTTCACTTGCACTAACACACTCAACTTCAACAGTTGAGAGTGCAACTCTATGAGGATCCCAAGAGAACACACCACTTCCAAAGTAATCTAGTGCGCACATGTCTCATTAGACTAAAATAAACAGTCAACATACTAACTTAAACATGGCAGCTTAATAAATTACTTAGAGTCTAAGAAATCAGTAAAACTATTTAGCTCTAAACACCCTAAGCGATGGTTGTTGATAATGAATCTCATATTGATGAGAAAAATGACATTGTATTGCATATGTTGTAATTGGGCCTACTCATATTGTTAATTGATCTCATAATGAAACCTTAACTTTAATCAGTAGTTATAATTGTGTCATCTAATCAGTAGTTATAATTGTGTCATCCCTTCCCTTGGCCTTTTGCATCCTTTTTCGTGCACTCAAATAAATTCCCAAATGTGGAAAATGAAGAGCTGGCTTCCAATTATGCTTCCATCCATTACTTAGTGGCTTCAATTAGGTTCCTCTTCGAAGGACCTAAATCCTAAAATCAATGCATGAGATAGGATATGAAAGATGCATATATGTCTGCTTCACACCAAATGAGGAAAAGCATAATAAGTTGCATGTTGCTTTTTCCTTATTGCCCTTTAAAATGTGTCATAAAATTGCACTTCCTATACCAGTTACGGACCAAATGAGGAAAAACATAAAATGTTTGCTTCAGTTAAGGGATTCTTCATTGTGAAAATTCTGTGAGGTCCATTCTGTAATTTTATTTTACAACCCGAATTGTTTATATTCTAATACATCATCTACAAATTATTTCCGTAAAAAATTAGACCAATCAAAGATACTTACAATTTAAGCAAAGAAAATAGATAATTCTTTAAGGGTACGTTTGTTGCACCGGACTATCTCAGACTAGACTAGCTTCAGGGACTAAGTTAGACTGGCTTAGACTAGACTAAGCTGGACTGATTTAGTGAAGTGTTTGGTGCAGCGTCGGACTAACAAGCAGGACTGCAATATTATATTATTTTATATTAAATTAATATATATATATATATAATTAATATTTTATTATATATTAATATTTTACTATTACTTTATCTTTTTCCTCTTTTTTTAGAATCATCTTCTTCTTACTTCTACAATCTCTGTAACCATTTTTCACCCCACCTCTCCATCCCATTAAACCTCTCTTCCTTCTCCCTCTACCTCTTTTCCCGTCAAACCCCACCTCCGCTTCTCATGAATCACAAAACATAAGGCCCAAATTTTACAAGTTTCTCACAGATCACAAAATTCAAATACCAAATTTCACAACTTTCTACTAAATTTCACAAGTTTCTCAGCAAAGAAAATTTCACAACTTTCTACCAAATTTCACAACTTTCTACTAAATTTCACAACTTTCTCAACTTCTTCCCCACCACCGACGAAAACCCCAACTGGTACTTGGGCATTTGGTACACTTTCGGTCCCGACTTGCGTCTGGGTCGCGCACGAACGCGGAGATCGACGGCGAGCTTCTGGTGATGGTGGTCTGGTGGTTGCAACCATGACGATTTTGCTGAGAAAGAGAGTGAATTGAACGAAGAAGAAAGGAAGGGAGTCAGTGGATTGTTTTTCAATTTTTGTTTGAGGTCTGGGTTTAGGCTTTTGGGTGGGATAGTGAAGGCCCAAGGAAGTGGGCGAAGGTGCGAATCAGAAGGGAGAGGGCGAAGGAGAAGGGAGACGACAAGGGATCAACGGCGGGGGAGAGAACGGGACTAGCAGTCCGCTTGAAATCGAGGGGTCTCCTTAAGAACGTTTAGCGAAACGTTCAGTCGGGGCAAGTCCCCTTTAGTCCCATTAAACCTAATCCTTGTCCAAACCAAACAAGGGACTACAGTCTAGTCTAGTCCAGTCCCCCCTAATCCGGTCAAACAAACGCCCCCTAAGGGAAAACTAAAACTACCACAATGCAACCCAAATGGTTACCGATTAGACTGATTTTTGGTATAGATGATATTTGAGGAAAAATAAAAAAAATAAACGGTTAGATCGTTAAAATATAATGCAAGTGATTCCTACTATGATATCCCTTAAATAAACTTATTTGAAAATTTTCTTAATTGAAGCTTGAGGGGTTACAAAAAAATAATTCGATAATAAATAGCTGTACATAAGCTAAGAAGCAGATCAAATGAATAATTGCTTGACTTGTCAGGGGAGGGCTGAGAGTACCGAGTTTAGACAGAATCTACAGCTGTAATTTTTGGAACACATGGAATTCATCTCTCTAATAATTCACACAAAAGTTGAAATTGTGGAAAGGGCTTCCTTCAATACTCCAAATACCAAATGTGAAACTGGTTACTTGCAGTTGCAGGGCTACCACATGCTCATTTTCTTCTGTACTCATAATTTTTCCCCACATTAGAAAAAGCAAACCATCGATCAAAAAAAAAAAAAAGCAAACCAAAATACTAAATGTATTTTACTTTAACTTAAATGGTACGAGTATATCACCGCTTGGCGTTTCATGCTAATGAAACATGATACAAACTCTTTATTTTGTGTCATGTAAGTCTGTCTCCTCCTAAGCTCCTCCATTCTAGTGCTACTAGCACTGGTACTTCTCTAACAGTTGGGCTAAATTAACTTCAGCTCTCTAAACTGTTTAGCCAATTGGATAATTGATGGATCAAGTTGGCTAAATTGGAATATTGCTGAAATTCTCAAGTAATCAAATAACAGAATGTGCAACAACGCTCAAATTGGTTGCAACACACAGAGATAAATATTGATATGCTTGATTTTGAAAATCCAAATTACAAAGCTTGAGCCTCGTACAGATAACAAAATCGACAGCAATCTATCCCTACCAACTTAATCGAGTACTAATTACCCACCAAGTGAATCTGTGAGATCTTAATTGAACTCCTCGTCCTAGGCTAGATCATGTAACAAAAATATTCCAGGGAGAACGCTCGCTCGCTCGCTCGCTCGCTCGCTAACCCATTGCCCATGTATTATATGCAATGACCAGAAAACTGGTAAGGACGGGCCAAATCCAATGCTCAGAAATCTTATTGCTGCCATTCAAATCTT
This sequence comes from Heteromeles arbutifolia, assembly GCA_024362995.1. Taxonomy (NCBI): domain Eukaryota; kingdom Viridiplantae; phylum Streptophyta; class Magnoliopsida; order Rosales; family Rosaceae; genus Heteromeles; species Heteromeles arbutifolia. The sequence goes on from JANCRC010000012.1 coordinate 27,421,462, forward strand.
CACTACGTCCCATTCCATTTCCAATTGCTGTTGATGCACTGGAGATGCTTGCATTGCTAGCTGATAAGCTGTTGCATCATAAAACACTAAACCTTATCGTATCATTGTAAAACACTAACAATGTCCTATAGAATCTTGGTCTAAAAATTAAGCTGGTAATAATACGTGGCATTGTATTATTACCAGGTTCGTCTACTTGCCGGTTAATTCGCCAAAGGGGCCAAAACCCAGCTATCAAAATTCCAAGAAAAAACAATGTAAAAACAGAAATATACATCCCTGACAAAGCCATGTAATGAGCTGACCGAGTTACCTGGATGGGAATTTGCACTTATCATGACCTGAAATAAATAATAAATCAATTATTTACCAACACGGATCGCAATAAATCAGAAAAATGGATTTCCGATTAGAACCCTTTTTTCCCAAGGAAAAAAAAAAGTGAGTAATTAGCTACTAACGAAAGAACGTACTGGGATTCAGAGAAGTAAGCGCGGCAGTGTTATCAAAGCTGCAACTATCGGCGGTCATGCCGTGTTTCAGAAAGTAGTCGTTGAAAGCGTAGGAGGCAGTGTTCTGGATGTCGGCGGGGTCGTAGCAGGGCCCACCTCGCTGGATTGGGCGGCAGTCGGCTCCACCAGGCCCGCAGGCCCAGTTCAGCGCCGTCAGCAGGGGGGCGTCCTCCGCGTTGTTCTTGGCCACGCACCAGAGCTCCATCGTGACGACGCCGTCCTTGGCCTTGGACGGCGGGATCAAGTGGCAGAAGAGGGTGAGTGAAAGGATCAAAGATAAACCGATGCTTTTGTGCATTTTGGAAGAGAGAGAGCAGCAGCAGCAGCGGGGTAATTAAAGTGAATTAAAAGTGGTGAACCTCAACGAAATTGGCGTTTGCTTTTGGGGTTTCGGAAAGACAGAGAAATCGAGAGGAAGGGGATAATATTATAGCCGTTTGGTTTGGTAAAGCAAATTTATTAATTGTCGAAGATGGGAGGTCAAATGGGGATGCAGAGGAAAAGTGACCGTTACTGTGAAGAACGTAGTAGAGACTAGAGAGCAAAGTGACAGTGTGAGATCGACAAGCACGACCGAGTGACAAAACATGAACAGTGCTCCGTGTTAGAGCAACTCCAGCCCATATCGATCTCCTGGGCTATAAAGGCAACCATAGCCCCTTCCCCCAAAAACACCCTCCAACCCACAGCTCTAGGGGAGCCTGACTTTCCCCTAAGCTCGATTCGACAGGCCCAGAACCCGAGGCTATATGACGTCAGCCACGATTGAGTTTTTTTTTTTTTTTTTGCGCCAGGCGCTCGGAAAACACAAGGGAGTGGCCGCGCGTCCCCGAGAACATTTCAGCGCATGGAGCCCGTGTGCAGGCCCACTTACAGCTCCGAAAATTGTCGCGACGTGGTGAAAGTTGGGTCGTTGGATGTCCAACAGCTATTTTTCTGGGCCATTGAATTTTCAACTGTAAAAAAGATTTGAAATCTAACCCCAACGGCTAGATGACGTGTCACAATTTGGACCGTTTGATTTTCCGATCAATGGTCCAGGTTTTTCGGCTTAAAAAAATTAGAAAAATAAAAAATGTTACCATTGGCTACGTGTCACAATCTGCTCGGTTGGAATTCAATTTTTTGTAATTCAAAGATCCAGATTAATTAAGTTACTAAAAAATTAAAATATATATATAATTTTTTTTATAAATACCTAACCATGTTCTTCTACCTTACACCACATAAATATTTTCAAATACTTCTTTCTCTCAAGTTTTAATATAATAAATATTCCATATATTAAAAACAATACTACGAATTCATAATATAACAAAATACTCATGTAACGACCTGTCCCCAAAAATTACGGCTTTTATAAATTAAAATGTGAAATTACGAAAATGCCCTTCGAGGCAAATACTTTGACTTTGTTTGACTGCCTTGTCGTGTCATGTAAGATCCGTTTTCTGGTCATATCCTCGTAGTATTCGTTGCGACGAACGCTTGAGCGCAAGCGGAATCGAATTTAGAGTTATAACGAAGAAGTTATAGGCGAGTAAAGATAGGGGCAAAATGGTCATTTAACCATCATCTAGAAGGCTCCAGATTTGCTGGAGCAGTCCGATGATGCCACATGTGTGGCTGTGATGGAAAGAAAATGAGAGAAAAGAGGGGGGGTGCTGCCCAATCGGGAAAGAGGAGAGGAGAGAGTGACCAATCAGAAGAGAGAGCAAAGAGGGAAATGAGGGAATGAGAGACCCAGCAAACCCAGACCCTCCCTTCAACCCACAACCCGACCCAATTCTTACGAACACCCCGACGCCGATACCGGCATTTTTCCGGCTAATTGACCGTCGCCACCACTTGCACTCGACTCCACGACCCTCCCTCTACCAATTCTACCCCCAAAATCAAAGACATTTAGCCCTAATTCATGAAGATTAGAGCCGACGGCTTCAAGGACACCACGACGGCGATTCGTCGTTTCTACAACCACCATCGTCGACTACCACCATGGTTTGACTCCTCTTCCGGCCAAGATCAAACCCCAAACAAGTTTGGGGGGCCGCAGAGCATCAGAGAGGACGAATCGACAACCACCTATTTTTAGGGTTCCCAACGGTTCGTGGTGGTTTTCAGGCCATTTCCCGACCAAATTGGACTTCGGCCTAGGTATAAAAGTTGTTTCTCTCATTGAGATCTACATTCTTGTAAAATTTGGAAATTTTTGGAGTTGTTGAATTTTCCGGCGAGTCAGGGTTGCTGGCCGTCGCAGGCAGCGGCACGTGGCCTTCTGGGTCGCCGCCTCGTGATGGCTCATGCGGCAGCGCATGGGGGAAACCCGAGGTCCCTCCTTAGGTTTTTCGACGTGCCGAATCTGAATTCGCGATCCATTTTCCCAAATTCTATTGTTTAAGTACAGTTTTACTAAATGGTCCCTAATTGTGGTTAGGTGTATCGGTGGAAAGTGACTCCATCCTCGCTCGCTTGAGCGGTTCCGGGGCAACAAAATATCTGTGAGTGGACCCCTTCCTAACTTGCATGTTTTTATAAAATATTAGGCTTGCATTCATGAAAAGCATGATTTCATGATTTCACGCTTTATGCATTATTTATGATTTATCAAAATTGCGTTTTACTAAAGGTCATGAATATTTGGATTCTCTTATATGAAATTCTATGGCTTTCGATTATGATTTATATTACGGATTTCTGAAAATGAGTTATGATTCTTTGGATTTGCGTATATGGAATTCTATGGATTTACGAATATGAGTTATCATGGATTTACGAGATGAGACTTTGAGCTTTTGAGCTTCGGATTGGATATGATGTTTTTTTTAGATATGTTTTCCGTACTTATCTAGTGGGTTATCATACAGCACATCCACACAACACAGGTATGTAGACGCCTATGGCCATATGACACAGTTGAGGATATCTATGTATATATTTCTTCTCTGGCGTAACCCAGAGTCGTACAGCTTCACCTTCGGGTGATGGGGCCTACCATGTTTCTTCACTGGCGTAACCCAGTGTCATACAGCTTCACCTTCGGGTGATGGACAGGTACTATCTTCGAGCGAATGAGGAGTTGATAGATGATATACCCCTAGCTAGCCCGGGACTAGTGTCGGTGTGTGATATTATATATCCTCTTCTCCGGTGTAACCCGGAGTCCTACAACTTCACCTTCGGGTGATGGACCATGGTTTCTTCACTAGTGTAACTTAGTGTCGTACACCTTCACCTTCGGGCAACTATGATACCCCTAGTGAGTACAACATTACCGAGATTTACGGATTTGCCTTCGGGCGGCAATAGTACCATTTTTAGAGCATGGCTTTACATTATACATATTTTACGAATATTTTCATGGCATGTAGAGTTTCAGAAAAAAAAACTACTATGTAGTATTATATATATGTGTTTTCAAAATAGAGGGTTAGTATGTTCATAAATAAAATGGTTTTCTTATTTTTAGTACCATTATTATAAACTTTGGTCCACTCACTCTTTTGGTTTTGCGCCCCCTCAGGAATTAGAATCGAGGCACACAATCCCAGCGTCAGGGCAATTCCAAGGATCTTCGAGTCTTCTCAGGGTAGGACCCATCCCTTTGTTCATACATTTTTATAATAATTCTCTCATATTATTCTTGATTAGTTGTATGCTCTGAACACGATTCTACTTTGGTTTAATTCATTCTAATTACGTATTCTTAATTGTATGCATGTTTAAAATGGCTTCGTCATCCTTGGGTGTCGGCCAGCACGTGCCTATCCAGGTATTTGGGGATATCGAGATCGGGGCGTGTCAACTCATGTTCATCAAATTCATCCACCATACATAATAATCAAAACACAAAATACTTATAAAAGCTTTGATATTTATAAAGACTGAGAGAAAGATTGAAAGAGGATTGAAGTCTAGAGCAAAGGTTGGGGTAGTCTTTAGATTTTAGAAGTTTTGATATTTATAAGAAAGCCCAAAATATTTTTTATATTTACAAAAATGTCCCTACCGGGTCTTGACCGTGTCCAAAACCGTGTCGGGGGCGTGTCTTTGGTGTGTCGGCTTGTCGAGGTGTCCGACACTCCGATACTTAGGGCAACCTAAGTGACCATCATTCGTAAGAAGTCTTCGGAGCGCATTTGTTTTCAAATGTTTTAGAATTTCTGACATCACATGCTTATGCTTAGAATATGCAAGTTTTCTCTTCTGTATCCATGGTTGAAAGACCTGCATCAGTCGTGGACAGACCAATTGGTGCAGAATTTTGGGGGAAGATGATGAGATGGTGTATGAATCAGACCAATATGATATTTGTATAACATTACTGATTAGTTAGTATCCTTTTAGAAACTAAATTCTCAGCTACCTGATAGAGGCTATAAGCGATCACGAAAGAGATGGAGACATCAAGTTAAATAAGAATTGCTAAGCGACTATTTGAAGTTGCGTGGAAAACTTGGGGTAATTGGACAATTACGAAAGGAATCAGAGAGAGAACCATGATCCGTGCAGAATAGCTTGTCCCAACAACTCTGCTCACTCCAGATCCTGATGAACAAGAAGAAGAAAAATGAACCTAACAATATATCACGTTGCTAAGCATGGCATAATTTATACCAGCATTCTTCTTATTAAACATTATAAACTAGGGAGAAAATCATGCAAAACTATATAGATTTACATAAGCAATATTTATTTGTACATTATATATATTCAACTAAACATGTACATTTCCAGTAGTGGCACTGCTTAAGCAACACAACTACTAATTAATTTTATTAACTTTCAATAATTCTAGAAACCTTTTGGTTTATTTACTGTGAATGAATATATATAAGATAGACTTAAGTCTGAACTTTTTACCTCCATTTATTCTTCTTATTTTTAATTTTTACCTCTGGGCAAGCTAACATCTATAAACATTTGAATTGTACACTTTAAGGCAACACATTTAGGTCAGGAGAGAGCACAGGGAAGTACCAGTTAAGCTAAATCGTTGTTCATCTTTTTTGTCAACTGCACTTGAATTTTCAAGGTCCCATTTGCCAACGAAGAGACAGGTGCCCCATGCATAGAATTGTCAGAAGCATAACATTTGATCCAGCGAGCAACCCCATTCCAACAGAGACCTGACTTTGAGCCGTTTCTGTGTCTCCAGAAAGTCTAGATGCTGTCAAGAAACTCCACAGAAGCACAAATAGATGTTGACTCCATATTATATATGGGATGGATGGTTGAATGAAGCGCCTAGGTTATTTAGTTGAATTCTTTTAACTAATTGAGCTACAAGCCTCTTGTTGCTACGCATATCTTATTAAGCAAATGACAATGCGTCCAAATTGTAAAGATAAAAGATATATGGACAACAAATTTCTTTAAGATCAGCTTGGATAATTTTATTCGTGTGCAATCTGGTAACATTACTAAACATCTTTTGTTTAATTTTTTGGTAATTTATATATATAATTTGTACACGTCGTATCTATACGATTGTATATATATATGTCATATGTGTGTGAGTTTTGACTATGATATTTCCCAGGACCGTTGACGTGCACGGCAAGAACCCATATGTCGATATTTTCTCAGGTGCTATCTGATGAGAACAAATAGTCCAGCAGCCCAGAGAAAATTGGTTTCCAAACATTTGTGTTTTGGAGTAGTAATTGATTTCCTCCATCAATGACCATACTCAATGGCAAGTCATCATTTGTAATCGACTGACTTTGGCCGGATCCGGCTTGTTTAAGTAACAAGATGGCTAGGAGTAAAAGGACTATTTTTGCAAGTTTCTTTGCCATGTTTTTGCTGGAGGCTGCTGAAATTAAGCTTGCACGCAACTTTTCATTTAGTCATTTTCCTTTGTGTCTGTAGAGCTAACTAGCTAGTTAGCTTGCAAATGGTTCTTGCATGTTTTAGGCGTAGAGCTTTGTATATTTGCAAATTGTTTAGGTAACGTAGAGTAGAAAGAATTGGAAGACAAAAAAGATGACAACAACTCCAGCTCCAACTCCGTTTATTACTCAACAATCCACTAAAATGGAGTAAATCTAACGTTCAATGTACACGTAATTACGTGGCCACGTAGATGAATTAAATCATTAGATTAATTTGATGGATAAATCCACATAAGTTCCATACTAAGGGCTAGGGCTTCATTCTACACAAGAATCTCTCGATTTGCTATAACGTGAAACATAAAGGGTATAAATGATTATATTGATAAGTCAACTATTGGAACTAAATTCGCACACCAATGTATGCTGAGGACATGCACAAACTCAAGTAACCTGCAAAACAATAAACAATCGTGAACAAGCTTAGGATCGGGGGTTTGCCGACCAAAGGCTATCCGACGGTCAAGTTGGTAAACAGTTTTAGACTCAAGCAGCGGATAAGAGAATTTAAGTATAAAGATTGCATTACTAGAGATGAACCCTAAATGAGCGGATTTATACCGTGGGCAGAGAGTCCTTTCTAGGATAAAATCTCCACCCTAAGCCGGTAAAATCCTAAAGGATATTAAGTAGTTATTGCACCATTTTAGAGTGTGATTGCTTGAGAGGCACGCCAATTCCTAGATTGTAAGAACTCCAAGACTCATCAGAATTTCTGATTGTGTCCATATCCGTATCAGATCGCATGTTTTGTAGAAGAAGCATGGTCATCCAGTAAAATCGCTTAGACTTTGTCTATTGCCCGGAAACAAGGTGATGGTGGCACCGGTACTCCGTCTGATATAGCTCCGCTCGGAGTTGATTAGTCCATGATTGGATTTCTGAGGTAACTGTATTCGGATCAGCCTTACTCTGACTTTGTAAAATCATGGTCCACATCGACAACTAATTGAAATTTGATTTAAATTACATAGATATAAAGTAGAACTAATTCTATTTATTATGTAGAACAAATATAAAGTTCATAACTAATGAGTAGAAAATTTATTCACTAACATGGATGCGATCAGAATGTCTCCAACTATTTTATATTGCATGATTGGAATGAGCACGCTTATTTGCAAGTAGTTGTTTCCTGTATTATGTATATGCAATTTTTTTGTTACTTCAATTTTATTTTCTTCATACTAATGTATAGAAGACGTAAATGTATTGTGTGTTCATAAAAATGTGGTCACTTTGTAACCATCATAGTGAGTCATTCTGATTTTTTATTAAAAGTTGATTTTATCCATGTTTCTATAAAGAAAAATACCGGGAAGATTCCAATTAAAAGTTCAATAAAGCTGCCCAAATGATAGATCATCATCCTAGGTTGGGGAAGCTGTTAAGTCGGATACAAGCTGACACTAGTGTTCTGAAAGAGAGAATAATACATCTAACAAAGGCGAAGGTTAAAATTCACTATAGTATATACATATTTCGTTGTTTCCAAGGTGTTGAGAATCTTTTTCCAATTAAGAAATTGGATGAAGTTTCGTTTAGTACCCACGGTAGCACCAACAACAACCTTCACCGCCACTTATTAACCTAGAAAAAAGTACTAGTACATTTCTAGCTTTTTCAAACACCCAACGACAATTCTGAAATAAGATATGAAGAATGGATTTTATATTAGGCCATACAGAATATCGCATGTAACCAAAAGAGTGAAAACAATCATGAAGTTAAAACCTCTCACAAAAGTAAATGATCAATGAAGAATTAGAAGTGATAACAACACATCCAAGCTTTAACAAGAGTCATAGCATTTAGAGAGGAAAGATCACGTAATCTCAAACCACTCTCAATTTTTTTGCATAAACCTAAGACCAAGAAATTCTTAAGGAGTGTGCTATCCACACATAGCACACCCCTTACTAATTTCTGTTATTTGATATTCTTTAATGATCTGATGACTGCAAATTAAGAAAGTGTGTAAGAAGTAGAAATAGGTGTGTGGATAGCACACCCCATTCTACAAATCTTCTTTGAGGTCCTTTCATCCAACCAAATAAAGTTAAAGTGCATCGCGAAAGAGACTTATGAAGAAGACAACATACAAACAGAAAAGCTATGCGAAAATATACTCTGAAAAATAGATTGAACTAGCTGAACTCTGCCTCCCAGTGATTAAATCTTTCCTTCCATCTTGTTTACTTGGCTAAGGCTTGAAGAAGACATCTCCTAAGCTTGCCACAAAAAATGGGAACGCTTAAATAAACAAGAGGCACTTTATATTCTCAGAACCTCAAGTGATGCTCAACCACAGCTTTACGATTCCTTGAAGTAGAGACCAAACAGTAAGTACTTTTTTCCTTACTAATGAATTGACCAGAGGCCCTACTATAGCCATCTAAGAAACCTTGTAGACTACGCAGAGTGACATCATCACTTCTGCAAAAAAATGAATAGATCGTCTGCATAGAGTACATGAGAAGAAGAGATACAACTTCTTGAAGCAGGAATTGGCATAGTGAGCCCATCTAACTGAAATCAACTTAGACCCCTTATGAAGCGTCTTCAGCTAAGAAGAAAAGCAAGGAAGATAGAGGGTCCCCTTGCCGCACTCCCCCACCACAAGAGAAAAAGCCATGGAAAGAACCATCGATCAAGATGGACAGTTTAGCAGATCTCAAGATGGTACATACCTATAGTCCACAAAACAAGTGCAGAAACTAAAATTAGTAAGCACCTGCAAAAGAAAAAACCAGTTTAATGTATCAAAAGCCTTAGCTGTATTAACTGTAAGTCCCACGTTGCCACCACGGGATTTATTTATCCATCACATTGAAGCACTTATAAATAAGCCCACTACGATCCATTTCATGTCACCTGAAAATAAAAGTAGCTTGTTGAGGAGAAACAATGCCTAAGAGTAGATATTATATTAATGAATCCCAATAAACAAAGCCGACGTGCCTCTATTAGACTGCAAGTTTATGTCACCAATTTTACCAAACAATTATTCACCACAAGATGAGTCGAATGAAGGAGACGGCTTGATCACCGAATTACTAACATCAGATACCTTAGGCCATCTCCAACCAATCCGATCAGAGGGCCAGATGGTCGAAAATAACCCAAAATGACACGAAAACCGTCTCCAACCGAGGGCTAGGCCAAAGGGCTCGTGGGCCTCATCGGGCCAAAAAATGAGAAAAGAGCCAACTGGCTGGCCCAACCCAGCCAGCCTCGGGCCGGGCCACATTTTCAAATCCAACGGCTAGCTAACATTAGTTAGCCGTTGGATTTGATTTTTTTTTTTCGGCCAAATTTTTTGAATTTTTTATTTTTAAATTCCCATTTTTTTCCTATAAATACCTAAGCCATTCCTCCACCATTTCTCACATAATTTTCACCATTCCATACTATAGGAATATGCAAAGAAACACTTCGGACACTACTACAATACAGGCTATCACCAGCGGACCTAAAACCGACACGAAATCTAATTTCTGTCAGATATTTGGCAAAACTCTGACATAAAACAATGTAATGTCGGATTGGAATAGCGACACTATTGCTAGCGTCATGAAAGGGCTTCAGTGTCGGTTTGTGCACTTAATCCGCCACTACTTAGCGTCGGTTAAAAGCGACACTACATCTGACGTCGGTTTAAAGCGACGTAAACTTAAACCTAGTGTCGGTTCTAAGCGACGTCAACTAATAAAATAAATTATATAATATCCAACCTAGTGTCGGTTGAAACCGACATAGAGATAAAATAAACTAATAAATAAACCTTAAACCAACGTCAGATAACAATTAAATAAATAAAATATTCAAACTAGTGACACTCTTAACCGACACCACCTTTGTTAATAATAATCAAATTTTTTTTGAAAATCTACATTAGTTTCCAATTAATTATAACTAAAAAAAATTATATAACCAAAACAATAAATTTAAGTATAGGCCAATACAAACATTAATAAAAATAATTACCAGGACAAATAGTGCCAAAATATACAAATATTTTACATCTAACATTCCACATAATATACAAAAACTCATCCGCCATAACAAACTGTGCAGGATTCACTTCGCGAGGAGGGTGGCTACGCACCTCCGCTGCTCTGTTAGTATAAAACTTTTTTTTTAACTTATTTCTAAACTCTTTGTGCGCATGCTCCGCACCCTTAAGCGTCATATGGCGGATCACAGGCATTTTCACTATATTTGCATCTTCAAAAAAAATATTTCCCTACATCCATCAAAAAACAAACCAAGCTAATCAGTTATATTTCCATCATTGACTTGTTCTATTTTCAAGTAAAAATAAAAATATCTATACCTTTATTCTATTCCAAAAAACTTCTTTATCTTCTTCATTAATCTTACGCCAATCACTCACCAACGGGAGATTTCTGTGGTCTCTAACCTCCCCTGCAACATATTTTGCAAAAGCACTAGAATTATCACTAATACATTTCCCGGAAGAATCAAACAAACAAAGTTGTTTCGTCCATTTGGGAATGGAGGATCCGCGCCTCCGTTGAGTTGTTCCTTATTAATACAAAAAAAAAGTTAAAAACCAGGAAAGCAATGTAAATATTCACTTTAAGCATAATATAACACAAAACAAAAATTGAATTTAATAATAATTTAAAAAAGAACCGGCTTCGAACTCCTCCTCTTCAAAATGAAGTTTGTGAGAACATTGATCTTCACTAGAATTATCCATAGCACAAGTTAGTGGAAGGAGCAGGAGAGGGAGTAAACGAGATAGAAATAAGGGAAAGAGTAAGGCTGAAATGGGAGAAGGAGATGGAGTAAAAGGCTGAAATGGGAGAAAGAGAGGGAGTAAACGAGATAGAAATGGGGGAAGAGTAAAGGCTGAAATGGGAGAAGAGACAGAAATGAAAGACATGTACAGAATGCATGGTAGTAATGGGAAAGAAGGTTTGAACAAGTTGCGTCGGAATAATGGCACTTTGCGTCGGTTCAAACTGACACAATCTCTGACAGCCTTGATATCCGCAGCCTGACACGGCCTTGATATACGCACTTTGAATGACAGGCCATATCGTCGAAATTGGACAGTTTTGCGTCGGTTTTAGCCAACGTTACTCTGACAAAGTAGTAGGTTGGACAGTTTTGCGTTGGTTTAAACCGACGCAGGCTTAAAAACATTTAAAAATAATACTTAGTGTCGGTTATAAGCGACACTCATACTTTATGTCGCTTAAAAGCGACACTGTTTTATTTAAAGCGACACTAGTATTTAAAAATTATTAAAATCTGTGTCGGTTATAAGCGACATTAAATGTTTACGTCGGTTTAAAAGCGACATAGACATTTTATGACACTTATAAGCGATAGTAAATCCAACGTCATGTTCAGTAAGTGTCGGAACTGTCTTATCCGCCACTATATTATATTAAACCAACGCAGGCCACCGACACTATAAGGTCCTTTTGTAGTAGTGGGATTACACTCCGATGAGTAAGGCCTATCTTGATAGGAAAAAGAGGGAAATTATGGCCCGATGACCAGTGGCGGATCCATGAAATAATATTAGGGGGCTCAGTAAGAATAACACGCACAGCACGCAAATTTTTTTTTACCAGAAATAGCATGCATATTGCCATTTCATTGAGTCTTGATAGGCCTAAAGTCATTTGGAAAGGCATACTGCACACCTGTTAATGCCTCATTTGCGTGGGTAACTAACATGTTCCAAGGCTGCTCCCATATGAATGCTTAACAAAGAAACACACTTATCTTGAACACACTAATAATGTTTGATATCATTGCATCCCATTAATATGTTTGTCCAAGAATGATGATGCTTTGTTATTCTTTGAGATCACCATTTCATTTACTTTGCATTTTAGGATAGTTTTTTACTTGGTTCTTTTTTTTTTGCCAACAATTGTAATCACAACCAACAAACAAGCCAAAGGTAAATAATATTAGGACTAGACTATAAAGGGGCAACACCTCTCTAATGCATTTTATCAAGTAGTTGAAGGGCATATATGAAGGGCAACTCTAACCTTTAAAGGGGCAGCACCTAAGTCATCCATGGACATTCACCGAAGTTCGGAGGGTCAACACCTAAGATGTCCATGGACGTTCACTGAAGTTCAGGGGGTCATCTGACCCCCCTTGCCCCTTAGTGCATCCGCCAGTGTCGACGACAGTTGTTTACCTCCCACTATAATCCTACAATGGCGGATGATGATGATGAAGATGATTATAGACTTTAAATTTAAGTTGTTCTAGTTTTTAAATTTAAGTTGTAGTTTTTAAATTTAAGTTGTTGTAGTTTTTAAATTTAAGTTGTTGTAGTTTTTAAATTAAAGTAATAAATTATGTTTGGCCCTATGGTCCTTTGGCCCCCTCAGTTGGAGATTATTTTTTGTCATAGGACTATGTTTGGCCTATGGCCCTCTGGCCCCTCGGTTGGAGATGGTAAGAAAAATGGCTTGACATTGTTCATTAAAATATTAATTTCTTGGAGGGCTATAGGGCCAAAGAGAGCCCTTTGGCCCTCATTCGGTTGGAGATGGCCTTAGGAGACTGGACACCATATTCTTCAGTTTCAGAATTAACTACTAAGTGAGCAATGTTCTCCAAAGCCACATCAATGACATGTTCAAGAACTTTATTTACAACATTAGCATTATCATGAGTAGAATAGTGCTAGAGATGTTTCGTACATTTAGATGCATAAATGATTTTCGATTCGAATGATTTTTTTTTTTTGTCGGAATAATCTCCAAGTGTAGATTACAAAAAATGTTAAAGTATTTGTAAGAAGAAAGATTGTAATCTAAATGTTAAAGTATTTGTAAGAAGTAAGATATGTGTATGTCCGGGATGCAAGTTTCATCCAAAACGAAATATTTCGATGAATTACTGCAGAGAATGAAGGTGTTACAAACAAGCAAATACACTAAAATGTACAACAAATCTGACATCAAAGCACCTCCGTGACAACCTTTACTTTTACTCATCCCAACACATCCCCACTATACTTTGCCTTCTCCCACTAGATAATCCAAAAGAAAAGAAAAACTAATGAGAAAAAAAAATCATATAAAACATTAAAGAATGATCGCATCACATTACACACTCCAAACCAGCTATCAAGCAAAGACGACCCTAATCCTTCTTTTTTTGTTGAGTTTGTAAAGAAACAAGAGATGCACATGTTCTTCCCTCCAAACCAATCATACATTATTTGAGTGGTCCCCTTCTTTAAAGCTAAGCACATCACGTGATTCTACAGGTAAGCAGCAGCAGATCAAGTCACCCAACAATGTGACTTCTTTCCTCCTCGCTAGCTAGTGGCTAGTACTAGTAGTAGTGGCTCGAGAATGTGTCTATATAGTGTTTGCATGCAGCAGTTGGATTGGAATAACCATACTCAGAAAATACGAGAGCTGACTCGTATAGAACGGATTTTCTGCAATGTGGTGTCGCAGTTCAATAATGAAATATCAAAGAAACTTACACGTGATATTGTACTATTAGACATAGATGCTACGTGATAGTGAATATATTCCATGCAAGTTGCTCTCTTACTTTTTTAACATAGTTAATTTGGGTCAGAACATGATCGTGGCTTTGAATTCCTTATATGTAAATCCTTTTCGAAGTGTAGAGGCAATGATGATGATCAGGATGAGGACACATTGAGAAGGTGTTCCGTTGGATCAGGAGGAGGAGTAGATATGGTATCTGAGGGGGGCGTGAGTGAGGTTGGTGATTGTGCAACCTTCTCCATCTTCTTGACGTTTTGTTGGTGATACACTTGCCGTAGTCTCTCTATTTCCCTCTTCAATGCTTCTTGATGAGCTGCAATATTTGTTTGCAAAAATTCAAATTAATACAAAATTAAAACCATTTCATTACCATGTGACAACCCACAATATAAATTAAAATGTGCACATGATCAATCAACATGTACACATGTAAACACATGCCCTATATGTTAGTGACAATTAAATTACTTTATCCCTAATCACTTTTCTTCCCTCCTAAATTTCAACCCCAAAGAAAAACATGCATAGCCATAGAACACAACTAACAACCCTTAAAAGAATTTGGAACTTTATATATTCTACAATACTATGTATCCAACCACATTTTTTGTGAACCACATCTCGAAAACATAAAAGGGAGCATTTGTGTTACCCATCTTTAACTTTGGTGTATGTCCAATATAAACCTCTATCGTTGACATCTATTAAGCTAATTAATCATTTTAAAATTCTGCAATTAAGATTTTCTGTCGCTTTTACGCTTTCTCACCCACGCTCCCTTTTTCCCTCTCTCGCCCCCTCACCAATTCATTTCTTATCTTCAGAAAAATTTAGTTGCAAAGTTTTAACTATGGTTAATTAGCTTAACAGGTGACAACCTACATAGAAGTGTGTGGGATGAACATACACCAGAGCTAAAGATAAGGTAAAAAAAAAAAAATGCTCCTGTGCATAAAACGGTATCCACATAGACAACGGGGAATCATCTCTATTAAACAGTAATTGACAAATATAATCTCTCTAACATTACACTAATTTTCGTACGTCTTTCTAGTACTATATATTGATGAATCTAATTTAGAATGAAGAAATTTAATTATAACATGGGGACATATACTGTACTAGCTATATATATTGCAATTGAACCAATTAGTGAGATGCCACATGATATTTCATTATCTCCTTAATTTTCTTCCTACTCTTAGCATGCATGCGATGACCTTTTTTATGCGCATTTGGTGGATCAAATAAGTGTCTTTATCTGCGATCGAAAGGTATAATTTCCATTTTCCTACTTTTGAGTACCAAGTTTAACTACCTTTTATGGGCTGCAGCTCTTAATTTTTTCCTAACATGGCCAGGGAATTAATTAGATCTCACACCAGTATAAGAAAAAGTTGGTAGCTAGGAGCTCAACTGATTGAAGGGCAATTATACATGTTCTTCGTTTAATTTAAGGGAAACTTAAAATTAATATTTAGACACGTGAAATCAAACGACAAAGTTAAAATTTATCTTATATATGTTGTCTATATATTTTACTTTTTACGGTACTGGTGCACCAGCTTTTAAAACAAAACATGTGCAACTCGCATTTCTGTAAGAGACAAGTTTTTCAGAAGTCTGAAAGCATGGTGCACCGGAGTAGAATTTTCTTATATCTTGAACTTTAAACGAAATTAAAATTAATGTGAACAAGATTCATATTGCTGATTGTTCAATTTTGTGAAATTAAAATTAAATAATTTAATTATGCATGATAAATTAGGACAATGATAATATACGTGCGTACCGTCTTTGAAGATCTTATCCTGCGCCAATGCTGCAATTCTTTGTTTGAGAGCACTGTTGTCGACATTTAGAAGCAAGCGTTGATGATCGAGAAATGCAACCCGTGGTGACAACACTGAAACTTCAACCTTCGTTTTGATGCAAGACAAGAAAAAAAGATTCAGTGATTTGTTTGACAAACAAGTAAATTAATTAAAATCAGAATTAAATTATGTAATTAACCTACTTGCAGAGAGGTAACACTGCGTTCGAGTTCTGATATGTATTGTAGCTTCCTCACCCGTGATCTTTGTGCAGATTGTCTGTTCGCCAAAATTCTAATGCAACACACAATAAAATCATGTAATTAGGAACTGATTAAATAACAAAATTAATTAAACTCATATATTAATATATATATATATATGTATGTATATGTGTGTGTGCATGAAGATTACCTCTTGACCCTTTTGGGATCAATTTTCCTATCATTGGATGTGGTTTGTAATTCGCATTGGCTTTCCACCTCTTCTGATTCATTCTTTAGGTGCTTATTGATCTGCTGCTGCTTCCCCTGCGCTTCTTTCTCATCGTCGTTGATGCTGTTATGATCCGAAGGCGTGGACGGGTTCGACAACGACCCTGTAGGTCCCACCGCCGCGGCGGCGGCGGCGGAGATTTCATCGGCGGTGAACATGGACATGAATTGTTCGTCGTCAAACCTATCAAACTCGTGATGATTGTTGTTAGCGTGGGAGTGGGAGTGCGAGCCTGAGCCTGGAGGTGCGGCGTAGACGCGGCATTCTTCCTGCATTGGTGCCTCCAGGAATGTGATAGAGTCGCTGATGGATCTCCGGTGGGATCCCCGTCGCGCCGAAGAGAAGTCGAGGAATTCATCAACCCAACTAGGGTTTTGGGACGTGGTGGCTGCAGTGGCATTTCCATTGGGCGCAAAACAGCCGCCCATTGTAGGCGGCATCTTCTGGTGTGAAGAATCAGGCCAATTGGGTGTCATGCTTGGAACTTTTGGAGGTAATTGTGCCATAATATTAATATTGCACACAAAATAATGTTAACTGTTTTGTGTATCAATCAAACTCTTGCCTTGGAATGTTGAAATGATGAGAGAGAGAGAGAGAGAGAGAGAGAGAGATGACTTGAAAGAAACCAAACCAAAATTACAAGCTTCAACATAAGCTCCTATATACACCCAGAAAATACACAAGGGGAGGTAATGTTAAAGGTACAAGGCAACATGATTATTGCTCTAGAAACTCTATTGAAATTAATATATTATTTTAGTGACACCACTCACGGCATACATGATTGTCACGTACTTTATTAATTAGATAGTTATTACGTGATGTCACTGATTGTAATAGAGAATCTTCCCTCTTAATTAGTTATTTTTGTTTTTTTTTTTTTTTTATGTCCAAAGTCTATAAAATCAATATTTGAGCAATATCTTCCTCTCTTTCATTGTTTTGGATCTCTATCTATGTACGTGTGTGTTGTTTGTGTGCAGTGGGGTCACATGGGGAGGGGATTGGACAGCTATCTCCAGCTGGGAGGAGGTTGGGGCTCAACGGTTTTACTGGAAAGTCGCCAGTACTAGTTTAATAACAAGCCGAATCAGCCACCACGTGCCCTTGTGACCGTCTCTTTAGTACCAGACCTTATAATAATAGAATAATACAATAAGCCCCTCCCTCGTCATATATATATATATTTTCTACTGCTTCTGTCCCACATCCAAAGGAACATTCTCGTGTGCAATGCTTTGCATGCAACCCACAACGACATTTTAAACCTACCATCATCCATTCTGACCGTCAGACCCATCCACATGGGTGACTAGATCGTCCTTCGAGTAGACGCGACAAATGTGTTGTATTTGTTGTGTTTGTGTCATAATACTCTTCTGCCCTGTTAAGCTAACGAGTTGAAAATTCAAACACACACAAAGAATGATCAAATGACATCACAAAAGAAACACGTGTTTTTTTTTATACAATTAGTAACACCTAGCGCATATATTAGTAACATCATATGATGATAGGATCATCATACCCTTTTTTGCATTTGTAGAAAACAAAAATGTTACATACTATCACCCACACGCATACATTAATTGTATGAAGTTATCCACACGATCATGAGTGATTGTACTTGTACAGACATAAATTAACCACACCCACTAGGAGAACAACACGTGAACTACAAGCTCAATACAATGGATTTACGCTTAATATCGTGAGCAAACCACACATGTAACTCTAATGGACTAGGCGTTGCACGTCCTAAAGGTCTTGGGCATTGGAGCTCAGGTAGATGTCAAAGTGGCCTTTGAGCTCATCATATCCCCACTCATGCCACTGCACCCTTCATGAGCTCAAGAAAGCAGGGATCGACTCTTCAGAGCCTCCCTTGGGTGCCCCCTACTTCGACGGGTCATTTGCCAAAGATCGTGCCTATTACTACAGATTTGCTGAAGTGGTCTGCTAAATAAGGTCGGCACCATCCTAGCAAAACAACAGATGACTAACTAGAATGGTATGAAACCCTATTGTCAGTCAGCATACGAGGAGTTTCGTCTATAAATAGTCAAGTCAACCAGAGAAACTGACCATTTACAGAATTTGTATCCACAGTACTTACAAAAATTGACCATTTACAGAATTTAACATTCCATCAAAGATAGCAAATATTCATACACGCATGAGGGATTGTTCTCGCTTATCGCAAAACGGTTAAGAAAGATTGTTAGGGAATTTTTTTTCGTCATAATTATTAGAGATTTTGTGAGATCCCACATCGTCCAGGGGAGTGGATCCTGTGAGCCTTATATGTATATTCTCATCTCTACCTAGCGCGAGACCTTTTGGGAGATTACTGACTTCGGGTTCCATCGGAACTTCGAAGTTAAGCGAGTAGCGCGCGAGAGCACTCCCATGATGGGTGACCCACTGGGAAGTTCTCGTGTGAGTTCCCAAAAACAAAACCGTAAGGGCGTGGTTGGGGCCCAAAGCGGACAATATCGTTCTACGGCGGAGTCGTGTCAGGGATGTGGTCGAGCCAGGGCCGGGATGTGACATATTTGAAGAACGAAAATTTCGTATGACTTCAGCAACTAAAGCTGAAATAAAAAGAGTCCATGCAATATCAGTGAAATTAACGTATTCTTCAATCCAATTGACGAAATAGAGTAAAGTGAGACACAAATCATGATTACAAGGGACAAAGTAATATATAATAGAGTGCAGGGAGTAAAGCGAGATTTTGTGTATGATATAAGGGGCAGAGCAAAGATAAGTCATAAATTAATAATTACCACACTTACAAGTGATAAAGGGTTGGTCTAGTGAAAAGTAGGGTGGATTTTTTTGCCAAATTGCCATGCCAACCGTGCCATACCGATTTTGTGCCAATCGGTAATGGTACGGTATTGTACCGTACCGAAATTTCATGGTACGGTATTGATAATAAATACCATTACAACGGTATTACTGTACCGTATCGAAAATACAATATAATTTATAATTTATAAATTATATAATAGATAATTATATAACACATTTATAATATTCCAATCATTTGAAAATAAAACCCTACTTATATTAGCATTGTTGTTGGTGACTTTGATCTCTTGAAATGGTGGAAATCAAACACAAAAGAGTTCCTAATTCTTTCACAAATAACCAAGATATATTTGTAACCCTCACTTCTACCGTTACTAGTGAAAATGCATTTAGCCTAGGGATGAGGGTTGTGGACCCTTTTAGGGCATCCTTGACTCCTAAAATAGTAGAGGCACTAGTGTGTACTAGTGGTTGGCTTAGGGCAAATGAAGTAAACTTCTATAAGGAACAAACGGAAGATATACTTCAATTTTACAAGGAAATGGAAGAAGAGGAAACAAGAAAGATATACTTTAATTTTTTTAGTAAATTTGTTATTAAATGGTTTTCAACTTTAATTCTTCTTGCTATTAATTAATATGTTTTCTTTGTTTGTAATGTAGGCTTGACACAAGCTCAATCTTCTACAAGTTCAATGCCTCCTCCAAAAGCTTCGACATCTTAAGATTGAATAACTGATCAATGAATTCTACTTTTTGAAGTTTAGTTCCAATTTTCATTTGGTTTGAAACTTTAATTTCTATTTGGATTGTAAACTTCTATTTGTTTTGGTTCGTAACTTCTATTTGGATTGTAAACTTAATTTTCATCATGAATCTTGATGCATCATTTGAATTATTGTGTGTGTGAATTGTGAATGATGAATAATAGATGAATTTAAGCTACAATGTATGAGATAAAGATACAAAAAAAAAGTTTTGCCCTTGAATTGGGTTAAAAAAACAAAAACAGATTTTGTCCCAAAACGAAATGGCAATTACCATTGCCATACCATGTCAACCGAACTTTTGGCAATATCGAACTTCAGTATACCGAAAGTTTGGTACGGTAATGGTAATAAATTTTACCAAACTGAAAGTTTGGTACGGTAATTGGTACGAGAGTTTTGGTACGGTAACCGTACCGAACCCACCCCTAGTGAAAAGTGGGCAAAGATTTACCTTTAACTCAAGTTCAAACACCTATCTAAGAATTTTTTTGGGGCCATCGTCTCTATTATGGCATAATGTTTGACCTAGGGATCAAAAGTACGATGCTACATAAAAATAAAGAATAGTCTACCATAGATATGTGGT
This sequence comes from Heteromeles arbutifolia, assembly GCA_024362995.1. Taxonomy (NCBI): domain Eukaryota; kingdom Viridiplantae; phylum Streptophyta; class Magnoliopsida; order Rosales; family Rosaceae; genus Heteromeles; species Heteromeles arbutifolia. Next base: position 27,441,890 of record JANCRC010000012.1, read on the forward strand.
GAAATACCTCTTATATTAGAAAGATAAAAATAAATAATAAAAAAATCATAAATGATTTTTATCACAGATTGTACCTGAAATTGACCCACATCATCAAGATGGTCCCTGAAATTGAAAATCGATCAATGTAGTCCCTGAAAATAGGTTTTGCAAATCAATGTGGTCTTTATGTCACAATTCTGTCAAAAATTCTATTATATGCCAATGTGGCACATAAATGGCTCCCACAAGATTTACGGATTTCTATCACAAATGATCCCTAAAATTGATCCATACCATCAAGATGATCCCTAAAATTGAAAATCAATCAATGTAGTCCCTGAATATATGTGGTTTAATAATTTAATAATTAATTAAAAAAATGGTCACAATACCTTTTTGCACAATGAGATTATCTCATGGCAAAACTCGATGTTCTCCTCGTCACCAAGATCACGGAGGAGCACCCAACAAGTTCTCCAAGATTAAGGTTGTGAGGATGTTGATTGCCCAAATGTTAACGATATTGTCAAAGATGTCGTCGCAAATCAAAGTTGTCACCAAAGGTGGTCTCAATCCTGGTCCAATTTGGTGGAACGTGTCGAATGGTGTAAGGATGGGTGTCTTGATAATTTTTTTTTTTATTTATTTATTTTTTTTTTTAAGAAGAGACGGAGAAGGCTACCATATATGGAGGTAGAGGAGTGTGGGTTGTGATTAGAGATGATTGCGAGACTGAGTTTCTAGGTTGACAATTTTTTTAATAATTATTAAATTATTAAACCTATTTCTAATTTATTTTTAATTTGATTAGACATGTGGGACCCATTTATGTATCACACCAGCACGTAACATAACTTTTGATAGAATTGTGATGGAAGAACCACCACATTGATTTGCGACACCTATTTTCAAGAACTACTTTGATTGACTTTCAATTTCAGGAACCATTTATGATTAAAAAAAACCCAAAAATAAATCACTACGCTGACAACCACTTAGTACTACGGTCTAGTGGTGTTTCTCTTTACTTGTAAGTGAGAGGTCTTAGATTCGATTCTCGCCAAAAGCGAATTTGAACCACATTTTTTAGTTCTTGGTTTATAAATTGGTAATGAAGAGAAAGTGGAAAAGGAGGGAGGATAAACTGTGTATCTCATGAAGAACGCCATGGGCACTATTTATGAAAGTGAACCAAGAACTAGACGTTATTTATGAAACACGACATAATAATTAGGCACTATTTTAGGAAAGTGAACCAAGAATTAGGCACTAGTTATGAATCTGAACCAATAAATAGTGTAGTATCGTTCAGTTTCATAAATAGTGTAGTACTGTTCAGTTTCATAAATAGTGTAGTACCGGTCAGTTTCATAAATAGTGTTCATTTTCATAAATACTATAATATCGTTCAGTTTCATAAATAGTGTAGTACTGTTCAGTTTCATAAATAGTGTAGTACCGGTCAGTTTCATAAATAGTGTTCATTTTCATAAATACTATAATATCGTTCAGTTTCATAAATAGTGTAGTATTGTGAAGTTATAAACAGTGTAGTACTATTTAGTTTCATAAACAGTGTCTATGATGCACGCGCGGATCGCGCGCGTTAGGTTTTTTTATTTTTTTAGTTATAAAGATTTTGTCATTTTCATTAAAATTTAAGTTTGTTTGTCCTCTTTATTAAAATTTAGGGAACTTTAACGAAAAGCTCCCGGTACTGTTTACTTTAACGAAAAACCACATTTTTACACTAAAAAGTTAATCCTGATACTATTCACTTTACCCTTTATTTTGTTCTTATTGTTAAAACTCAAAGTTTTCAAGCCATTTTCATTAGTTTTCCTTAAAATTTAAGGGTTTTTCATTAAAATTTAAGTTTTTTTCATTAAATAAAGTCATAGCATAGTTTTTTGTTAAAATAAATTTAGCCCACACCCTTTTCATGAAAGCTCATATTTTAAGTTTTATCCCATAGGTTAGAGATGTTCTTAGTTCAGTTATTATTGTTTGTTAAAAAAAAACATCACTACGCAGACAGAAACCAATTCGTTTTCAAGCTTTTTGCTGTGAGAGTTACAGACAAGGGGTGGACCCGTCTTAGGAGTATAAAAAGGTTGAATTGGCAATAATAAGATAGTTTATTAGTGGGATTAGGGCAATTTGGGGCACATGAGGCGGTTGGAAAGGGAATCACGTAACACTCCCCATGTGAATTGTTCGGACGTTAAGCTTCCTTTGCTTTTTCCCCAAACCATACCCACATGTAAGGGGGTATAAGTTTCGTGGTACTTTCCATCGATACCTCGACAAGAATTTTTGTAGCTTTTAATAAATCAGGATAATCTAAAAGTGTTTTGGGGGAGGGGCAGTGCTAATCATGATTAGTGGTGTGTTTAGAATATGCATTAATTTGCCTTTATCGAGGAAGTCTCAAGCAGGCACTAATCACGATTAGTGGGGTGGTTTAGGATTGAGATTTAGGGTTTGATTAACAAAACCATTGTTTGGGAGTTTTAGCTCAACTTACTTCCTTACGTATTGGGAGCTTTAGCATGATCATTTGCATGAACCACGACTTAATCAAATTTTGGTATGGGTGCAACTCATGCCGGTTGGGTGAGTTGGATGGTCGTCAACCCAAATCCTAATCCAACTTTCACAATTTGAGTTTGGGTTGGGTTAGGTTCGGGTTCATACGGATTTATTCGGGTTCGGGTTTTAATTAGTTAGGGTTTATTTGGGTTAGGTTCAGGTTCACCTAACTTTATCGAGTTCACTCTTATATCACTGTATTTTGAATGACTTTTCATATTTGGACCAAACAACGTCAATATTAAGTTAAAATTTCATTTACACATCATCATCCTCACAACAGTTAAAACAAACAACTTGGAGACTATTTCTAATGTTTTCAAACCATGCAAAGTTGAAATTAAATTACAGAACGTATACTAAAGCTTCAACCAAAAGAAATGCAAAAGTAAAACTTCATTTGTTATTATCCATATGAAAACCGCCAATAAAGTTCAAGTATAGTAATTCCAAAACTTATACATAACTTATATAATATGAAGTGGGAGGGTATATTATGTGCTTGAGCGAATTTAGACTCAAAAACCAAGTTGGGTTGGGGTTGCCATGGCGAGCAAGACAACAACCCGACCCATCCAATAAATGATCATGTTGAGGTTTGGTTATGTTTGGGCGGGTTTTTTTTTCTTCATTATAACCCGTCCAATTGGATTTGAAATGGGCATGGACAGATTCAGGTTGACCCAACCCAAGTTGCATCCCTTTGGACAGCAACTTAAGGCCATACTTGTTATCTGACGTGCGGTTTAATATGTAGGTTAGTCAGATAGCAAATGAGTTCACTCTACAACCGATTTTCCGCTCTTGTGTTTTTGTTTCTTGATTTTTATTTTCCATCCAAAGACTAAGAAAAAGAAACTACAAGAAAAGAAAATGAGAGTGCGAAAATCATTTACCGTCATATATAACCTGCGAAATGATATCCACCAGTCGAAATTGCACAAAAATAGCAGCACTCTATCTGTGGGTTAGCATAGTGAACACAACACCTCTATATGTAGCCTAAACACTGCATTCATCATAAGAACACAATAAAGAAGCCTTAACAAAATTCACAAGCACAAAAAGCATGAGCAAAACAATACTACCCGTTTCAAAACTACCTCGAATCGTAGTACTATAAACAAGACTTGAACTCAAACACATAGAAAACGCAAACTCGAAATCAATACCATTGTTAATCTCAAGACTATCGACAAGCAAACGTTTTATGATGTTAGCGCGTGCTAGCTTAACGTTTTTCATGGTGTGCATTTTGTGCATATCATCTACAGCATGTGCCCAAGAGTACAAGCCTCTAGAGGGTGACCCCAAAGCCATGAGGCAGAGATATCAAAGGTGGCAGGACAAATATGGCCGAAAATATAAGAATGAAGAGGAAAGGGAATACCGTTTTGGGATATACAAATCCAACCTTGAGTTTGTTGATTTCATAAATTCTCAAAATCTTTCATACAAACTCAGCGACAACAAGTTTGCAGATATCACAAACATAGAATTCACAACAAACTACATGGGTTTCCAAACTAGGAGAGATCTAAAGACGAGGTTCAGCTATGACAAGGAAGAAGATTTGCCGACTACAGTGGATTGGAGAAAGCGTGGCGCGGTAACTCCAATCAAGGAGCAAGGCAAATGTGGTACAAATTACATTTTATTTCTCCCCCTTTTTATGCTCCTGAAATTTCAGTTTTTCTGCTAGAAGATTGTTCAGGAATTACTTTTCTAAGTTTAGTTTCGTACTTTCTGGAATTATTCTACAACAAATGTAAATTCTATCACGTTCCAAGTAAATACCAAGATGCCAAAGCTTAATTCAGTTTTTGCTTTTAAGATATACAAACAATGATAAAAAGTTGGGTTGTAGATAATACTCACAAGTCCTTGAAGTTCAGCCTGCTGATAGCATATTAATTAGCAACGTCTGATAGTAATACACTTACAATGCAGGAAGTTGTTGGGCTTTCTCAGCCGTAGCAGCTGTTGAAGGAATTAACAAAATCAAAACTGGAAACTTGGTGTCACTATCAGAGCAAGAACTTGTGGACTGCAATGTCAACTCTGGGAACCAAGGCTGTAGTGGTGGATTCATGGAGAAAGCGTTTAGTTTCATAAAAGATAACGGACTCTCCACCGAAGCAGATTATCCCTACAAAGGATTACAGGGTACATGTGACGAGGATAAATTGAAAAGACGTGCTGTGAACATAAGTGGCTATGAAAGAATACCTGTCAATAACGAGAAAAGCCTACAAGCCGCAGTTGCTCGCCAACCTGTCTCTGTTGCAATCGATGCTGGCAGTTATGGTTTTCAACTCTATTCTTCAGGTATCTTCACTGGTTATTGTGGAAAGAATCTCAACCATGGAGTCACCGCAGTGGGGTATGGAGAAGATAGTGGTAAAAAGTACTGGATTGTGAAGAATTCCTGGGGTCTTGACTGGGGTGAATCTGGTTATGTAAGAATAACACGCAACTCGGCTGATAAGGAAGGTACTTGCGGCATTGCCATGCAGGCTAGCTACCCTGTTCAGGCTTGAGCAGTATGATAAATTAACCTTCTTCTATATATTAACAAGGTAAAATATGCAACCATGGAATTCCAATTAGTACAAAGAAAACAAGGAAAATAACTCAAACATAATGGGTATTAACTGAGACTATGTAGTTTATCAAATAACATGGGCATATCTTATTAGCATTTCATTATTAATTCATGTTACAATTGTTATTCTGAGAAATGCTGAGTTTTCTATACAGATGCAAATAAATGTTTAGTTTAGTTCACAGCGGTTTAGAGTTTGAAAAGAAAGTGGTTAAGAAAGAAACAGGGAAACCAAACTATAAGTTATCAATCATATTCCAAAAGGAGAAGAGGAATTTCGTTTCTGGGAAAGAGAAATAACATCACAAAGAGGATCCTCGTTTGATCCTAAACCCATTCATCATGTCAAAAGCTACTCTAAGAAAAAATAAGCTGAAAAATTACCAAGCCTAGAGACAAGAGGACTACTATTGAAATTACGCTGAAAATTTTCTTATTCTTCAAATCCTACCTTCACTTTGTTAAAACAATAAATACTTCATCTCACAACTATCTGTTTGGGTTTCTTTCAAAATGTTGATATTTATAGTGCTAAATAAAAATTTTGTTACATATGGGTCCAAATAAGTTTACAAGCACAAACTTGTTCAGCTCTATCAATAAGTTATTTTTCATCTCGAACTCTTCTTGGCCCTAGCATTAAGAATTAAGAACCATGAATTTACCATAAAATGACAACAGATTTTTAAGACGCTTAGTGGCAGAGAAAATGAACATCAAACCCATACTTCAAATGGACTGAGTACCAGCTCCCATCGACGTAAAGAACTGGAATCCATGGCCTCAAAGAAATATAGAGAGCTACGACTTCAATTCTCTAAATCGTTGCCTCACAGAACAAGCTAGCTCCCATTCACCAGCGCCAGCCAACCTCTCAACAACCTTCAGTCTGGTCCTGATATAAGGTATAAAACCTCTCTCAGTCATCCTAATCACCACCTTCCCCGCCAAAATATACTCACCCGCATCCAAGCACCCGTTAACCACCAATTCATAGCTCTCACAGCTGACAGGGTAACCCTCCCTCTCTAAGAACCCAATCATCTCAACTGCTCTCCATATCTCTTTGTTTGCTCGCAATGCTGCTGCCACTTTCATAACTGTCCCCTGCCTTGGAGTCAACCCAACTTTCTCCACCATTTGCTTAATCGCATCTACTGCCTCGGCTGTTCTTCTGACAGTGCACATTGCACCAATTACTGTGTCAAAACTCTCCAAATCAGGAATACATCCTACCCTACTCATACCCTTTAAGAGTTTAACCGCCTCATTCAACTGATCAACAGAACACAAAGAAGATATCAGGTAATTGCACACTCCACAGTCAGGATGATACCCAATTGACTGCATATCCAATAAGATCTCAGACACAGACAGAGATTCTTTCCGGCAGTTCATCCAAGCAGAAGAGAGGAGAAGAAGGGTTTGGGGAACAGGGACGCAGCCAGAGCGAAGAGTTCGTTGGAGAATGGCAAGAGCAAGAGGGAAGGGATTGGAGCTTTGGAGTGTAAATGAAAGGAGGCAGGAATAAGCAATCAGCGCTCTAGAGCGAGGCCTTAGGGGGATGAAAGACTGCAAAATTTGATCAACCACTTGTGTTCTAAGGTTGTCGGGATAGGTTGAAAGGAATGAGAAAGGATTGGGGTTTTGGCATGCTTGGGCAGAGGAAATGAGGAGATAAGGTATCTTCTCGTATGCTCTGGCTTCAACCGTATTTCTTATGGTTTCATGGAGCATTTGAGATGAAGTGATCAAGTGACAGGAACGATGCTGCAGGAGACAACAGCGTACAGGAAGAAGAGATGTGCAAAGCTTTGCATTTGCTGCTCTGAAAGCCATGTTGTACTTGTAGACTGTGTTACATCAATATTTGCATGACATGGGCACCACCTCGACAATTACAAAACCAAACCTGAAGAATTTTATCAATGCAACAACATTAACATACTGCGAAATTCTTTTTCGGTTTACGTATTACGTAATAGAGATGAGTATACAAATACAAGTGACAACATCCGGATTACAAATGAAATCTAAACAAATATTAATACAAGGTAGGTGGGAAACAAATAACATGGGATGGATGTCATGCCGTGAATCTGCAGTTGGTATTAAACAAATCAACTTGTAAAGATGCTACAGAGATAAGGATAATGGTTGGACAGGGATTAACAAAAAAGAATGCAAGGAATTTGTCTCAGAGGAATATTGTCGAACAGGAAGTGGGCATTCAATGACAAATAATAATACGAGAATCGGAGAGCTTACCTCATTTAAATAAGGAGCCTGACTGTCTACTCTTTCTGTTGATTATTGCTCAAACGAGATTGAACTCCCACTTCACAGTTTTCTGTAGTCGTGTGGAGAGAGAGAGAGAGAGAGAGAGAGAGGAGGGATTACTGATTGGATTGGTTTCTTGCTTTTGATTTTATCTAAATATATTTTAACACATGATTTATTAAAAAATAATAGACATATTAATAAATTCTATTAATTGTAAATTTTTTAATAATAGACATATTAATGTCGGTTATTCAATAAAACTATAAAAGAGTGAGTATATAGAGTACAAAGTATTATTCTTGCTGATTAGCTTGGGTTATACTTTTCTAAGAGGTGGTGATGACATAAATCAACAAGTGGGAGGTAAAAATATATGTGTAGATAGCATGACCATTTTCAACTAATTTTTTTTTAAAAATCATGTTAAGTGGGATTAAATTGTCAAAGAGTAATGTTAGATAGACTAACAAAAAAAGTAATAATCTAATAAAAAATAAGCTCTAATGCTAATAATTTAATCATTAACAATTAAATCATATGATTTACAAAATACAATTTTAATAAATGGTTTCCCTTACATTATCATTTACAGAATATGTATAGCCACATCGACTATATAAATGAATTTAACATTTTAATTTGACAACTTCGTGTAAATATTATTTTCAATTTAATGGAAGATGACGTTAAAAGAAAAAAAAAAAAAAGTGTAAATTAATACAATTTGAAAACCTCATGGGGTGCAAATGTGAGAAAAGTGGAAGTTAGATTTTCTGTGTTCGGGTGAAAGTCTTAAACCCTATCGATCAGAAACAACGTTAAACCTTAAACCCAGGCAATTGTACGGGAACTACTCTGCCATTTCTCTCTCGGTGTTAGAAATGGCGGGGCCGTTGCTTCGCTCTCTCTGGTCCTCCTCGCGCAACTCTTTCTCTTCCTCCTCTGCGTCCCCCACTCTCAAACCTTATCCATTAACCCCACGCGCATCTCCACTCGCACGCGCCTTCTCGGCGGCCACTGCGGCCTCCACTGCTGGTACTTCCCCGAACACCGTCCTGGATCCGAGCCGCCTCCGCAACGTGGCGGTAATAGCCCATGTGGACCACGGCAAGACGACGCTCATGGACCGCCTGCTCCGCCAGTGCGGCGCCGACATCCCCCACGAACGAGCCATGGACTCCATCAGCCTCGAGCGCGAGCGCGGAATTACCATCGCCTCCAAGGTCAGTGACTGACTTTGTATTCGAGTGTAATCCTATATTGCTATGCAAATAGGAATCTTAAATCTTAAAGAAATCGAAATGTTTTTGCTTACTTTGGTTGTCTTTGATTGTGGTTACATCAATTACCTTAACATGATTTGCAGGTCACGTCAATTCCATGGAAGGAGAATGAGTTAAACATGGTTGATACGCCTGGACATGCCGATTTCGGTGGTGAAGTAAGCTCCTTTCTGAAACCAATGACCAATGTTTTTGTGTTGTCCCTCAATGGATGCAAATTATATATGTTTATGCATGTTGATTGCTCATTTCATTGCCCTTTGTGCTACTTTTTTTGTGGATCGCTACTTAGGTTGAGCGGGTTGTTGGTATGGTTGAGGGCGCAATTTTAGTTGTTGATGCTGGGGAAGGTCCGCTTGCACAGACCAAGTTCGTACTTGCTAAAGCCTTAAAGTATGGGCTGCGCCCCATTCTTCTTCTAAACAAAGTAGATCGTCCTGCAGGTACTTATTCGCGCTTGGTGCATCTTTAATTTGAAAAGTTGAACCTATATTGCACGAATAATTATAGAACAGGATTGTTGATTAACGGAGGACATTAGCAGTCTGGATGGTTTAGGAGTTCTTTGTTTATAGGGTATTTGGGTTCCTTCGTTGCTTGGATTGGACAGCTGAAGACGTCATAATCCTTTGAACTCTTGATTTGGGTTAAAGATTGACATCTCTATTTGTTTAGCTTATTAACTTCTCTATTTGTTAAACTTAGTAACTATCTTTTTCCAAGTAGTGGAGTTATCCAAAAATTGGGTTGTGTTTGAGTTGGCAGGGTTTGTCCAACCGAAATCCCACTCATAGAACTGGTGTTTTATTTACGATATATGAACGCAAGGCACAAGCAAACACATGTAAACTCTCTAAGAAAAGAAGAGTTGTGTGATGAAGATTTTTGGTTGCTTCCTTGAAGGCATTCTGTTTGTGCATAATGTTCTCTCTAGTGTCTGTGTCTCTGGCTTGTCTCGTTTTATTTGGCATCCTGTTCCCTTTTATTGTTTCGCATTCCTCTTGCCATAATTTCTAGCACATAGTTTTCATTTCATTTCCAAAAAAGAAAACAGTTTCCATCTCGTACATCACAATTTATTGTGCTGTATTTTCCGTTACTTGGATTAGTGCTTATGTTATTAATTCTTGTGCTTATGCAGTTTCTGAGGAGATGTGTAATGAAGTTGAGAGTTTGGTGTTTGATCTTTTTGCGAATCTTGGTGCTACAGGTGTGGATATACAAGAATCAACATGGTTACACCCACATTTGCTGTGGTTTATTTTTTTAGACTAGAAAATCCCATATCGTGAATTTCAAGCTAATATATTGGTCTCTCCACTCATTGCCAATTGGTTTTGGTTGGATACTCGAACTTTGACAGGGTTGGAAACAAGAAATTCATCCATATGTCAGGCCATATGTTAGTGGGAATGTTGAGATTTTAAAATATCACTTTGGGCATTTCAAGGCTTGCACTACAATACATAGTATCCTGGGCCTCAGCACCTAGCCAATTGATCTTGAGTTGGATGCTCTAATTTTAACATCATATGAAAGTGGGCAATGAATTCATATGTTCAACACAATTTGACCACACATGTTCTTTGTTACCCGATATAATTTATCTACATGTTTGTCTCAATCCTACCACAAATAAGGAGGCATGTTGAGAATACAAAAATCTCACATCTGATATGTGAAGCCTTGCTGATATATAAAAAATGCTGAGCCTCTCCACCCATTGCCTTTCGGTTTTGTGTTATGTTCTAAATTTAGTTTGCACTTTCATAACTTCGTATTGGTCAGATGAAAAACTAATTAAACATATTCCTATTTTTGAATTAGAGGAGCAGCTAGATTTTCCTGTGCTGTATGCGTCTGCTAAAGAAGGATGGGCTTCCACCACTTTCACCAAAGATCCTCCTGCTGATGCAAGAAATATGTCACGATTGCTTGATGCCATTATAAGTCATGTTCCTCCACCAACAGCCAATCTTGAGGCACCTTTCCAAATGCTGGTTTGTATACTTATCCCCTGCGTGCTCTCCTCTTCCCCTTTAAGCTGGAAATATGCAGGTTGAGTCAATATTATTTGTGAAGTTCTTTCACTTGAGATTTCCATGTGCACATATCATTTCAATAGAGGCTGTTGTTCTTGTTAGCTGTAGAGAATTAAAAGGGTTCTAAATGAAGGCTGTTTTCTTACTTTCCTATATTTTTGTTCACTATGCACTGCATCTTTTTGTTTCTTGTGTCAAATGCGGTAACATTTGTGAACTGTTTTGGCATACTTTCATTTGTAGAAATCTATAATTCTGTGGCTGTAAAACCTGTGTCATCTTCTTTGACCTGGTAAAACAAACTGGCCAAGCAATATTATTATTGTTTCTGTTACAACTTAATGGATAAATGACTAACTTTTGTATTTTCTTCTCGTTCATTTTTATTTTTCATAGTACTGGAAAAATTAAAATAGCATATATTGATGTTTATGTAAGGTTTCTATGATGGAACGAGACTTCTACCTTGGACGAATATTGACCGGACGAGTTTCTTCTGGCAGCATTCGCATTGGTGACAGAGTTCATGGGCTTCGTCACAAAGATTCTGGAGTTGAGAAAATTGAAGAAGGGAAGGTTTGTGGTTCTATATTTGCCTCATGGTTGTTAAAACTTAAAAATGAATTTCTTTTGCAGTGGACAATGTTTGATTCTTTATGACCGTGAGATTTTACCCATGTTGGGTTAAAGCTCTTGTAGCGTTCACCATGACTTATCTGAAACGGCTTCCTTATTAATTCTTAGAATGGCCCCTTCAACTACTATTGCCCTCAAAAGCCATCAGTTTGAAATTGGTTAATTAGATTATTGAGGCTTCTAGCTTTATTTTCTCTGACTAAGAATCTGATATGAAAAACAACCTCTGACGCATCACTGTCTCTCAGAGAACAATGAAAAGTTTGATATTTGTACTCAAAGTGCTGCGGCTTTTTACAGTATTCAAAGCTTAACTTCAAATGAAATATTAAAATCTTACAATACTAAGTTTTAGTTAGTAATGTACTAGATAACTTCTTTTTTTCCTGCAGGTTGTGAAGCTGATGAAAAAGAAGGGAACACATATGGTCGTAATTGATTGTGCTGGAGCTGGCGACATAGTGTCAATGGCTGGGTTAGCAAGCCCATCTATTGGCCATACAGTTGCAAGCGTTGAGGTATATTGATGCAATCTTGGTTTTAGACTTTAGTTTTTGTTCGTTCGCAATTACTTTTCATTTTATTTTCTCCTATTTTATTTTAGCAAATATGAATAATAGCTTCGTTGTATATTTTCTTGTATCCATTGTACTTCTGTTCCTAGTCCTACCTTGAGAAGGCTTGGTACTGGGGTCCTCACTAAGTTTTCTGAGCCCCCTTTGTTGTTGATAGCCTACATCAATTGTGTTTTGTCTTTCAAATTAATTGCTTCGATTACTTTAGCTACTTTTGTCTCAAGAAGATGGAAAACATTACGGATCTGTAATTCTTTTTTTGCAGTGGTATTTTTAGCATCACTCCAGGGTTTTCAATTTTTAATCTTTTTCTTTTGAAGAAACTTTGTATCATTTTATAATATGTCATGGTGGTACATTCCATGCAAAACTGACGCATGGTTGCTTCTGATAGATTATGACTGCATTGCCCACCGTTGAGTTGGATCCCCCAACTATTTCCATGACTTTTGGTGTCAATGACTCTCCCTTAGCTGGTCGTGATGGTACCCATGTAAGTCATGAGTTTTTCCTGTTTGCAATCAGTTGTTACACATGTTCTATTTATACTACATTTTATCATCGATGACCGTATTTCATTTAGCTTTTTTATTGTTATACTGATAAACTTATGCACCTATACTCTCACTTTTGGTTTTAAATCATTGATTTATGAATAGAAAATCTGTACTTGGTCGGATATACTTACAGGGAAAATATACAGACCAAGATTAGAGATTTGACAGTTTGTGTCGTAATTCATTCTTATCATCTATGTTTTTTTCCTAAATTTGACATTAAAGTAGGGTTTGATTTACATGTCCAATGGAAACTATATAGGACATGAACATGGTAGGAATATGGCTGATGTCCAGCAACTTCTAAGTTCTAAGTAATGAATTCATTAAACTTGCATAATAATAAGTTAATAACTCCTGCTAGGGGTACTCTGTCCTTTCAGGTAATGTTCAAAATTCTATTTTTGTCCACCAACCTGTAGGCATGTTCTCGACAAATGTTTTTGGGGTTACTGTGCATGCTGTGTCTTATTTGAAGTTTTAACATGGCCTTACCTCCCTATGTATTTCCTTTCTACTTAAATGTAAGAAAAAAAGCTGATGACTGCATCTTTAGAAAGGGTGGACTTATGGACCACTCTGCATAATCTGACACACTGATGGTGTTATATCTGTAGCTCACCGGAGGAAAAATTGGTGATCGACTATCAGCTGAATCGGAAACAAATCTTGCCATTAATGTTCTCCCAGGCTTATCAGAATCATTTGAAGTTCAGGGGAGGGGAGAACTTCAACTGGGTTTGTTCCTCTTAAATTTGCAGTTATCTTCCCTTTTCATTGTTTAATTCCAAGAGACACTATGTCAATTATTAATAAAAATAGACAGAGTTTAGCTTATGTTAACAAGGTTCTGTCCCACTTGCTTCTCTACATTTCATTGCAAATTAAGTTTAAACATGTTGCTAATGTAGCTTTCATATTGTGAAAACAGGTATTTTAATTGAGAATATGAGGCGGGAAGGCTTCGAACTGTCTGTCTCACCACCCAAAGTCATGTGAGGCACCCTTTTGTTGCTTTATTGCAATGCATTTTTTCTGTATACATGGAATTCCCCATTCCAATAATTTTTTCTTTAAGGAAAAAGTATCCATACTACGGAGATATTAAGGTTCTGAAAACATAAAGACACTCAATTAGATTGGTAAACCAACAAAATATTTGCACCAAAATCTGAAGTACTTTCTTTGTGAGAGATCGATAGGTGTAATGTTGTATCATATGCTTCGCAATAAATGTATAATACCCTAATTCTACTTTACATGATATCTTTGAAAAAGGGAATCAGCGATTATTCAGGTACAGCTCCTATGTTCTGTTTATTTTGGTATATTTACGGCTATGGTGTGTGTGTATGTGTATGTGGCATGTGCTCACATATTAGTATATGTATATGCACACACGGCTATTTATTGTATGATTATTTGTTTATCTTTTTTATTGTTGAATAACTCATCTCAACAACTGGCGCAATTTTGCTTTCACTGAATCAGGTACAAAACAGAGAATGGTCAAAAACTTGAGCCAATTGAAGAAGTGACTATCGAGGTAAGACTTTCAGATGTAAAATTTTGCTACTCTTTTCTTTCAACAAATGAGACTCATATGCACTGGCTTTTATTTTCAGGTAAATGAAGAGCATGTGGGGTTAGTAATGCAAGCCTTATCTAATAGGCGTGCTGAGGTTATCGATATGGGTCCTGTTCCAGGAAGCGCCGACCGGACTAGATTGTCTTTGACATGTCCATCAAGGTTCTGTTGCCCTCTCAATGTCAATTTTTCTTTTCTTCCTCATTTTGTTATTTTGCTGTATAAGCAATCATTATGTACTGTAGCATTTATATATTTTAGCATATTGATATTGTTATCACGAAAAAAAAATATCATCTTATCATCTTACTCATTTGGTTTCATGGTGACTACTTACCATTGCACAACCAATGTTGAATTGCATAATCTTTAACCATTTCAAAGCATGTGATCAATTAATTTGATTATCATTTACCGTTTTCCATTTTAAACTGGGCCCCATATTGATGACAGGTTTTTGGCAATCAATACAACATTACTTTTGAAGAATAGAATTGATCCTTTCTGTTGTATTCTTCAGGGGCCTGGTTGGTTACAGAAGCGTATTTAGCAGTGACACACGTGGAACTGGATTTATGCATCGTGCTTTCTTAAGTATGATATTCCCCCATCTTGCTATTCCTACCTCTCCATTCCTTTGCCTTTTTGGTCCTGTGAATCTGTCATGTAATTGGGTTATTGCTAGGGAGTTACTTAAACCTTATCCTGATTGTTCATCACCTAAATTGGACCTGGACGTGACGTGACCCTAAGACTGGAAATCCTCCATTTGACATTTTCTAGTTGCAAGGTTTTTATTGTGTGTGTCCAGATATTTGTGCCTATATGCATATATTAGGGTGCACAAATACCACCCTAACTAAAAATCTTGCCAGTTTACCACCCAGACTCTTGTTTTAGTGTAAATGTACCACTTACATTAGTTTCCTTAAAAAATTAGTCAAAACGTATCTGCAAAACAGGTGAGTCCTTTTTCAAGGGTATTTAATCCACTTAAAGACCTAGATTACTTAGGGTAAGAGTTCAGTTGACTATATCTTTTGGGGCATATCTTCCCCTTCCTCGAGGATAGGCTGTAGTCAACAAAGTTCTTATCTCAACTTGTCTAGGGGTCTTGGAGTGGTGAGAAGAAAAAGTGCTCACGTGCCCAATACACGATGAGTTTTGATGAAATTTCTAGCAGAAATTGTCACTCTAGAAGTTGAATCTGGGTGGTGGCAAGATTTTTAGTTGGGTGGTTGATGTGCACACCCTAGTCCAGTTTGTGCAAATTTCCCTATATATATATATGTGTGTGTGTGTGTGTATAAACAAGTTTTATCAAGAGAACAAAAGGAATTACAAGAAGCATGGCCACGTAGTCCTTGAAACACCTAAAACAACAGAAGAAACGCAAAACCCCAAAAAAAAAACAAAAACTAAACCAACAGAGAGAACACTAACTCAGAGAGCCCTTGCTACAAAACTCCTCTCCAAGCAAGACAAGTCACACTATAAGGAATGTTCTTGAAATGTTTAACAGAAAAGTCTGGATAGACGCAAGTTGTCTAAAGCGCAAATATTGTAATATTACCTTGTAAAAGCAGTTTTAAAACAAAGTGAATCAACTTTCGGTTTTTCATGTATCTCTAGATCTTTAAAATTGTTTTGTTATAATATGCAATATAACTCGTCTTAATCTTGATTCATGATATAAGTTTGGATACAGAGTATGACACTTTAACCAGAATGTTTATTCTGTAAAACTTGCTTTGTTACTTTGGAATGCATGTTGCGGTTCTTATTTTGATTGCAAGCGCTAAAAAGTACTAGAATTTGTTTTATTTTTTTTGTTTGTTACAAAAGGTATTATAACCTTCATAGTTGAAGAATATAGTACCGCAATGCGCTAGTGTGGAGAGTGGACCACTAGCTTGTTCTGAATGAAAATCAATAAGAATTATTACAACCTCTTGTTAGAAGTAAGCTTTTTTTATTTTATTTTATTTCTGGTATCGGGTATAAACGTTTTTACATTGTTTAGCTTTGTTGTTGCTTGATTGAAGTTTCGTTTGATTTTAATATTCTCATGCATGTTATCTGTTTTATGCAGAATATGAGAAATATCGAGGTCCTCTTGGAGATGTCAGGAAAGGAGTGTTGGTATGTGTGTACTTGCCGTTAGATTTATATTGTACTCCGTTTTCATATTGTTAAAATGCCTTTTTTTTATCAAACTGCTATTTTCTTAAGGAGAGGTATCTATTTAACATCTTAACTAGTAGAGACGTCTCTGAAAAACTGCTTTTATTTTTATATTTTGATCTAAAGTTGGCTGATGGTTATGGCTTATGAAAAAATAAAAATAAAATCTTGTAAGCACTATTTCCCTCATTGAAAACAAAAGGTGATGTAATTCTGCTTCTAACATATCTTAGTAAATCTTCTATATGTTACACCTGGTTTTTTATATCAAAGTTGTATGTGTTGGATGACAATTAATGTCTCTTTGTATTTAATTCTATAGGTGTCAATGGGCTATGGTACGATCACAGCGTATGCCCTAGTGAGTTTAGAACCTCGCGGAACACTTTTTGTTACTCCTGGGATGGAGGTTGGTACACATATGATCAGTTCATGTCGCTGCTTGTCTTTTTCCTTTCCCAAAATTTGATAAAACTAATTCATATTGACTCAGGATGCTTATTTATAAGATATCAGTTTGTTGCTTTGAACCATTGCCTCTCTGCCGAAAAAAACATCTTTTATGATTGGAATACTTTAGATCCTTGGTTTTAACCAAGAAATGAGCGTGGTCGTGTTCCGACAGCATAAAGAAGAAGAAAATGAGTGTGGTGCTGTTCTTCATTTATAGATTATAAAGAGAGTGAGAAATTATGGACTAGAACATTGGTCTTTCTGTAATTTTTGGGGCAAATTAACTGATATAGAATGGCCCAGGATAAAAATTGATTTCAAACCACAATAACAGGTGAAAAATATGTGACTAGTAGAAGGATGAAAGCTGTGTTTTATAGAAATTTTAATGTTAGAAGACTGGATAAGCAGTTTGATTTAAAGATATTTTAGAATCTCGAGTATCTTATAGTAAAGGAACTTGCTAAACCTGGTTTTGTTTGATATTAAACTTGTTTCCGTTTTGTTCATTAATACAGACATATGATGGCATGATTGTTGGCGAGCACTCGAGGGACACAGATCTAGATGTAAGTACATTTTATGCTTTTCATGTTAGATGTTGTGTTATGTTTAGGTTATCGGAAAGTGTGTGATATTTAGCTGACTGGCCTTGACTGTGCAGGTCAACCCAGTTAGAAATAAGGAACTTACAAATATACGTGCTGCTAGCAAGGATGAGAATGTGAAACTATCTCCTCCCCGCCTTGTATGTATCAACCAATTTCTTCCTCTTTATTCTTGTTTCACAGCATGCATCATATAGTCACCATACTTTAATCGGGATTATTTTGTAGCCATATTATAAAGATAAGGATTATGGACAACGATCTTCCTATTTTTGGGAGAAATCGGAAAATAATAGCAAAATCATTGCTGTAAATGTTACTGCTTGATCTTTTTTATCTGTTAAGCGATTGCTAACATCTGAAAGCATTGGGATGCAGATGACTCTTGAAGAAGCAATAGGGTATGTAGCCTCTGATGAACTGATTGAGGTAAGTCTGATTTTAGCTTTATCCTTCCATTTACGATTAATACCTAATAGTGAACAGTTTCCGTATATTGCCACAGAAATTATTAACTGAGGTTCGTCCTTAACAAAATGTAGTTCATGATTCGTACGTGTATTCCGGTATTTCAAAGTAAATAGAGACGTTAATTGCTGAACTAGTTGAGAAAATTCGTATTTACTAACTTATTCCAGGAAAATAAAAACAACTGAACGAACAGAATAATCACATTTTCTAACTTCTCAAACTACGTCATAAATCTATCAAAAAGGAAAAAAGTTGCTCGTTTTATATAAAATTGATGCTTTAGTATCCTGTGAATCTGTGATTGTGGTGTTGCCGAATTAGTTGAGAAAATTCTTCTTTACTTACTAATTCCAGAAAAAAGAATTCGAAATGAACCAACAGAATAATCTCGTTTTATAACTTCTTGTATTTACGCCATTAACTAAAGAAGGAAAAGTTGCTCGTTTTATGTAAAAGTTGTTGCTAGGCGATAATAATCCTGCGATGCTTTTATATGTGCAGGTTACACCAAAGACAATACGGTTAAGGAAGAAATATCTGGACGTTAACAAGCGTAAAAGCATGAGTAAAAGGCAAAAGGAATGAATCCCGCCTTCTCTGCAGTTCTGTAACGTCGTTAGGTATACTTCTTGAATGTATCAATAGTAGTACTTATAACATATATATACTCTCGTTCAACCAGTACATGGCAATTTTGGTGAAATTGTATGCGTCGCGGAAGATTTATTCTTTAACAGATCTGAGCAAGGAAACTTGTTGTTGTATTTGGTGAGAAGAAATAAAGGAAGTCAGAAATTCTTGATTCTTGCCTCATGTTATTTGTATGTAAACTTAAATGCACACAAATGAAGCAAGTGTTAGATTTAACAATATGATACCAGATTTTGGTTGTGAAATATGTATCTTATGGAGACAAGTAGAGGGATGATTTCGGATCGGAACTAAGGTTTTTAATTTTGATTATGAAAAACTTCAGATTTCATTTGAATTTCTCGATTCAAATGTTTCGGAAATTTTGACATTAGAGTTATCTTGGAACTTTCGGAGCATAATTTGGAATTCATATATTTTACAACTTTGTAGGTATTTTTGAACTTTTTCATAATGTAGTGTTTAATGTTAGTGCTCCAACAAAATAAAAAGAAAACGAATTTGCACAACTTTTTTTACCTCATACTTAGATTAAGAGCATCTCCAAAGATGTCAAATTTTAAACATCAAAACGATATTTGATGACTTATCTAGTAGTTTGATATTTTGTACAATTTTTTGTTCCACCTGATATGTTAAATAATAATGTCAATACATCATTTTTTTTTATCTCTTTGTGGGGTCTAATTGTTGAGACAATCAATCAAATACTTGAAACACCCAACAACATTTATTAGGGTAAATTACACAAAACTACCTTAACTATGGGTTGAACTACAATCTTATTCCTTGTGTTTTAAAAAAATTATAATGTCATATCTCATCTTATGAATTTGTTGCAATGTCAGACCTTCAATAGTTTTTCTGTCAATTACTCTACTAAATGCTGACGTGACTTGAAGCAGGGCCTACTCCCTAACCCAACTGGATTAAATAATTAAATAAATATTAAATAATAAAAATTAAAAATTAAAAATTAAATCTTTTAAATATTTTTATTAAAAAAAGAGTACATTTAAAGGACGATGACCGGTCCTCGGTATGCCTGCATCCTGCCGTTGTCCTCCTCCTTAAACCCCTACAACAGCAGCAACCACCACCACTACTACCCAACGACGTCATCATACTCCTCTTCCTCCTCCGCTTCCTTCAAGGGTTGCTGCTGCTACCTCTTCTTACTCTTTTCCTTCCTAGCACTCCTTGTTCTCGTCGTCGTCCTCGTCAGCATCCTCGCGTCTAGCCGAATAAGCCGCCGTTCAATCTCCAGCAAGTCGGTGGCCCAATCCCACCCTAACCAAAACCCTATCTCTGCCTCCCTCAGCATTCACATGCTATTCTCAGCCGCTAAATGTCCACCTGGACTCCGAATCGCTGTGCTAGCAGACAACCGGAAGGTGAAGAAGTCATAAAGTGTAGTAAGGTGGAAAATGAAAATAAATTTAAACCTAAAAGTGCCTAAATGCAAGAGTGCGCAAGTGAGCGGGATTGAACCCCAATTCACACATGATGTTAGAGCATAAGTAAAGTACAGTAAAAGTAGGATAAGAATTATACCATCGAAGGTACTCTCCTATACCAACATTTTCTAAGAATCCTTGTCGACATAATAGTTCTGCTACTAAAACATGGAGGGGTAAAAAACAAGGGTGAGTGGGCCTAAAAAATGAAGCTTTGTAAAACCTTTTTGAAAAGGTAATAACCCTTCGCAGTAAAACAAGTATTGTTTCCAAACATAGCATACTACGTATACTACGAAAATACTTACTTTAACATTAATATCATCGAGAATGCAATACTTAATAATATTTCGTAAATAAACATATAATGTTCGGTAATCATAATATCTCGAATAAACAAACATATACTAACATGTGTTCATCGACGTATGCTGACACACGAGTTCATGCAGAGGTATTCTAACATGAACATGACTGGGTGTAATAATAATTTACGCTTTAGTACTACAATCACGTGAAGACTGGCGCTATGCATGTCACATACGAGTCCTAATTACCTATAGCAATCTAGGACAAGACTAGCACCTACAATGGATCCAAAGTGAGCGTACCGTGTGATGTGAACATACACATGAAGACTGGCCCTGACGGAGGCGAGTACTAACACCAGTGTAGCACACGATGAGCAGATAACATAATTATGATCATGTAACAATAAATCGATAATTCTAGTCAACGTAATACTATTCATGGCCGCAAATATAATTAAGGCATCCTATAATAGTTAGCATACATGTGCATCCCGCAGAGTTCAGAATAATTTGATAATTCTCAACATTACGACCTTTTTTTATAAACATTAATTTAATTATGGCAATCATGTAGAAACTTCATTATTAAATATCTATGTGGAAACTAAGCAAATATATATATACTATATAAAAGAAAAGACCCACTGACAGATTCTTGCGAGGTTGCAGCCGTTCGAACTACGAAAGCCGGATTCTCCAATAGTAATTGCACCTAAGCATAATATTGGGACCCATTAGTAAAACCCAACGAAAACGATTAAATTTGGGAAAACGGAGTATGGATTTGGAATCAAGGCGTTGAATTACGCTAAGAAGGGTCCCAGGAATTTTTTTTCGTAAAAAGTCAACAAAAAGTCAACCATCAACCCCAAAAAGTCAACCAATCCACCCCAGCGGTCAACTATATTAAAACTTTGGAATTTCACTAAATGGATGTCAAAAACAGACTCAGGGCGCCGAAATTAGCCTAGGGGGGTTTCCGAGAAAATTTCGAAAAAGTCGACAAAAGTCAACTAATGGTCAACAGTTAACTTTAACGGAATATTCTATCCTCAGACGGAATATTTTGTTACAGTTAGCTGGAGATTCCTAAATGGGTCCAGGTCAAATCTGGGTCGGATTCGGGTTTGGTTGGTTTGGAAACGGGTTTGGCCTTGGGCTTTCTCTTTTTCTTTTTTTTTGTACCCGGTCGAGTTGACCTGTTTGGGCTCACGGGTCACACCCGCCGGACCCAACGAAGAAGAAGGCCAAATCTAGGCTGGTTTGGTTGGAAATTTTCAACAACTCCGATTAGCTTCAAAACTCAACCATTTTTCACATTCTACGTACCAAATTGAAGCTTAAGAGGATAGGAATGGAATTATACCAGTATTTGCTCCTGCTATGGCCAGAGTTGGCCGGAAAAAAGGCTCGAAAGCCGTCAGATTCTCAGGGAAAACTGAGAAAGGGTCCCCGAGGTATTTTATGCACCAAAACATCTCCAACATGCACATCTAACCTAAAAATTAGACTTAGGATAGCGAGATGAGAAAGATTGAGGGAGTTCTAAGACTCACCTTCGTCGGAAACAATGAGAAATCAGTGGAAAAATCATGAATATTGGTAGTGGCCATTGTGCAGTTCGAATCATCAACCAAGTGTCCTAAGCACGTTAAGGGAAGTAATGGTGGTCTGGGTGGTTCGCCAAAGGAAAAGTGTCGGGGTGGTGGTTGTTGGGCTCGGTCTCAGCATGCGTCCAAGATGGGAAGAGGGCTCGTGGAGGGAGAGAGAGAGCCAAGAGGGAAAAAAGATGAGGGAGAGTTTAAGAGAGAAGGGAGTAGGGTGAGGTGGTAGAAAATGAGTGGTGACCCGAAAAAATTAAGACACGGGAGGATTGGGCATGGGCCCCGTTGGCTCACAAAAATCTTAACAGAAATTAATAAAATAATGAAAGACAATTTATCCAAAATAGCAATTTACTAGATTACCCCTCACCTTTGTAATTTCATAAATCTTCGTCGTAACTCCGAATTCGATTTCGCTTGCGTCTACGCGTTTGTATCGTTGAGTACTTCGAGAATATGGTAAAATAATAGCTTATACGCATCACGAAATGACGGTCAATGAAAGTCAACAATCTCACATCTAGGGCATTTTCGTTAATTCACTCTTTTAAATTCATAAAATCATAAAAATTAGGGATGGGTTGTTATAGCCGCTAACCCTAACAAGGTCAGGATCAAGTACGGCGAGTCCAGGTTCACTGTCATGTACCGCGGGGATTGCATTGGGCAAGGCATCCATCCTCGGCTTTTACCAAGATGCCGACGTTGTCCGCCAAGTTGTCATCACCATCGTTGTGGATTGAGTCAATTTGTTGACATCGCCGATTTAATCTGAGATGTTCCCTCAATTTGCTTCTTGGATTAAAACCCAGTTCCCAATTTTGCCTTGGAATTCTGTTTGGCTACTAAGAAAATCACATAAACCCATTATCTTCAGTGGGGAGAGTTCTTGGAGCTGTGCTTATTCCAGAAGAGAAATGTGGAGGTGGAAGGAAGGGGAGGAGAGCAACGGAGGGAGGGGGAGTCAAAAAAGTGGTGGAAGAGGTTGAGGTGGAGGCAGGCGGTGAGGTTTGGGTGCCTGGAGATGGATGTCATCGGGTGGACTGGGGAAGAATGATGGGTTTGTAGAGGTGGGTCCCATAATTTTTAATTAATATTTAAATGATTTAATTTTTAATTTTTGATATTTAATTAATTATTAATCTAGTTGGGCTAGGGAGTGGACCCCGCCTCAAGCCACGTCAGCATTTAACAGAGAAATTGACAGAAAAACTGACGAAAGGCTGACATTGCAACAAATTCGTAAGATGAGGTATGACGTTGTAATTTTCAAAACATAAGGTACAAGATTGTGGTTCGACACATAGTTGAGGTAGTTTTGTGTAATTTACTCTATTTGTTATATATTGCACCACATCTATTAAAAATTATTAAATAAATATGACAGCAAAAGGCTTTGCCTTCAATTGGCTCAGCGCCACGTAAGAAACTGAAAGCTCAGTTGGAGAGAGTTTATGCCATTTTTAACTTTTGTGTCTATTTGGTAGTTTCTTATGTCTCTTTTTTTTTCTTTTTTTCTTTTTTTCTTTTTTGTCAAACATGTGTATCTCCTCTAAACAAATCACATCAGAGTTAAGGGACACAATTAAGAGGAGTGTGGAGAAAGAGAAAATGTGTGGAGAAGTTACTCCCCAATAAATAATGGAGTAGGGTTCTCTCTCCTCCAAATTCCATCTCCTCCCCTCCACATATATCTCACTTTTCTCATTTTCTCTATATAAAGAAGTCAACACAAGATGTTGACATAACTTAATCGTGATCGTACAAATATAAAGGGAGAAAAGGGAAGAGGAATTTAGAG
Organism: Heteromeles arbutifolia; assembly: GCA_024362995.1. Taxonomy (NCBI): domain Eukaryota; kingdom Viridiplantae; phylum Streptophyta; class Magnoliopsida; order Rosales; family Rosaceae; genus Heteromeles; species Heteromeles arbutifolia. The sequence goes on from JANCRC010000012.1 coordinate 27,465,573, forward strand.
AGGAAAAAATCGTACTCCATAAATAATTGCAAAGGTTGGTGACTTGGAGAAATAGCGCAATAATGCTTATACTATATAGCTAAACATTCCGTAATGTTGTTGTCTATGAGAATTAGGCCATGTCCAATGGAGAGAGTTAATGGTCCAAAAGCCAAAAAAAAAAAGGCCTAAATTGCCTAAAAATCATCTCTAACCAATGGTTGGGCTATAATCCTATGGATCTCACTAGGCCATTCTTTGGCCAAATGGGCATTAGGTTGGCCAAATGTAGCCACCATCTTAGCCCCTTTTTTTTTTGGCTCAGCTCCTCAATTGCAATAATTGATTCAAATTTAACAGCTAGATTTGAAAATATCTAAAGGATGGTTAATTAAATTAACCAATAAATTTAAAATATAAATTTAAAACTAATAAATTATTGAGGAGGCTAAACATAACCCATTCGGTCGGAGATGGTATATGAGTATGGTTTGACATTATTCATTTAAAAATAATTTTTGCAGACCTATAATTTTGGACGGGTTTATATTTGCCCTTTTGATGGAGATGGCCTTAAGGGTGGGTATCAAATAGACAAATTTGAATCCTTTTTGGTCAATTTGGTTTAGTTTTGATTAAAAAAAAAGTCAAACAATTTAAAAAACGAATGAAACTGATTTGTTTTAGTTTGGTTTGATTCTAATACTTTTGAAATGACTAAAATAAAACTGAACCTGCTATATATTTTTAATTATTAATTATATTTATTTATACATGTCAACATATTATAAGTTTCCATGATTATAAACAAATTAGAAAATTTGTTACTTGTTTTTTATGTGAGATTGTAACTAATAAATCGTTTGCTAGAATGAGATCCTATTTAATTGAAATTTAGTCTTAGTTGACTTGATGAAAATTTTGAAATGTATACATTGATGTGTTGAATATGCTTAAATCGACCGAACTAAATTGATTAACAATAATTTGTTTGGTTAGTGATCGTGACTAAGAACTTTGTCAAAACTAATTCTTCTTTGGTTTACTCTTGTGGAGTTGCTCCATGAACTTGTTTGCTAACCGTTCTACAACAGTTCGATTTCAATGATGGCATTAGTTAAAGCTGAACTAAATCGAACTGTTGAATGCTAATTAGTTCATTTATATTTTTATGTCAAACCGAATCAAATCAAACAGCGTCCACTCCTAATGTGAATTCAAAAATAAGGTATTCCTAAAAGGAAGATGCTAGAGAAACCATGCAAAGTATTTAATCATCAACCATTATATCATGTAATTTACAAAATATGATTCAAATATATGATTTCTCTAGATTAACCTTCTCAAAAAAGAAGAAAAGAGATGCAAAGTAAAAGTAGCCTGTCAGGACACTACACAAGTTAACAACAGCAGCGAGCAAAATAGATATATATTATATATAGGGTTTTTATCACAAATGGTCCTTGAAATTGACCTTCACCATCAAGATGGTCCCTGAAATTGACCTTCACCATCAATGTAGTCCCTAAAAATAGGTGGTGTAAATCAATGTGGTCATTCCATCACAATTCTGTTAAAAATTCTGTTAAGTGCTGATATGGCACATAAATGGGTCCCAAAAGTCTTTTTTTTCTCACAAATGGTCTTTGAAATTGACCCGCAACATCAAAATGGTCCCTGAAATTGACCCGTGACATCAAAATGGTCCCTGAAATTGAAAATCGATCATTATAGTCCCGCAAGTAAGTGTCCCAAATCAATGTAGTCCTTTCTTTACAATTCTGTCAAAAATTCTGTTATGTGCTGATGTGACACATAAATGGGTCATACAAGTCTAATTAAATTTAAAAAAAAATACAATTATGTTTAAAATTTTAATTGTTAATAAAAAGTTGTCAACCAAAAAACCCAATCCTCTAATCACCTCCGATCTTGGTCCACATTCATCTACTTCTTACTGTCTATTCCCTAAAAAAAATCTCAATACACCCATCTTTACACACTTCGACACACTTCACCTAATTGAACTTGGATCAAGATCACCTTTGGTGACGACTTGGCCGATTGGCAACGACTTCTGGGACATCACTGTTAACATTTAGGCGATCAACATCCTCACAACCTTATCTTGGAGAGCTTGTTCAACGCTTTCCTGGTGGTATGGTGACTCAAAGAACGGCGAGGTCTGCTTTGAGATAATGAGATTATAATATAGGTGCATCTATTGTTGGTTGAAAACTATTTCCAAACCCCCTCTAAGGTCTTGGTTAAGCCTTGTGCCTTTGAGAATTTATGGAAGGGATCTCTCTTCAGAGTAGGCCCTACTATAAGAAAAAAAATTCCATTGTGCAAAAAGGTATTTAAATAACTTTTTTAATTAATTATTAAACCCACATTAGCACATAACAGAAAAATTTACAAAATTGTGGTGAAAGGATCCTATTGATTTTCAATTTTAGGGAGCATCTTGATAGTGTGGGTCAATTTCAAGGACTACACTCATCAATTTTCAATTTTAGGTACCATCTTGATGGTGTGGGTTTTAGGGACCACTTGTGATAAAAATCAGTTAATTTTGTGGGGCCCATTTATGTGCCACATCAGCACTTAACGGAACTTTTAACATAATTGTGACGGAATGACCACATTGATTTGTGACACCTATTTTCAGGGACTACATTGATTGATTTTCAGTTTCAGGGATAATCTTGATGGTGATGGTCAATTTCAAGGACCATTTGTGATAAAAACCCTTATATATTGTGGAGCAAAAAATAATCCCAAAAATCATGGAGCTCACACGTGGATTAATTCCCAAGAAAAGCAAGACTACCCCTATTAAATGAGCAAGGAGCAGTCTCATTCACCACGCCCAGCTGAGGTAGAGCATGCAGAGATTAACGACTGCTCAAGGCACCCATGTCTGTAGGAAAAGTCAAAGGTATTTATGATAGAATAATCCCTTATTCTTATTATAAGTACATTCCTAATTAGAGAAAATCTCTTTCAAGTAAGTAATCCTAATTCCATTTATTTAGGATAGTTACCTAATTACTCTAAGATATTTATTTACACAAATATCTTGGAATATTCCTACCAAAAATACCACATAGAGCATACCACCCCTAAACCCTAGAGGGCCGGCCCATTTCCTCCTTTTCTCCTATAAATACCCATTCAGGAGGCTCTTGCTACCCGCAAACTTCTAAACACATTCTTTTCATAATTCTAACTTTGGCATCGGAGATTCTTCGGTCAAAGTCCCCCATTCATAGTGGGCGCGTGAAGCCTTTGGCATTAATCTTAGGTGTTATCATTTTGCAAGTGCAGATTCGTTAATTAAAGAAAGACAGAAATTTGCATCCACATATATATTCCGTGTTCATAGAGCGAAGAGAGACACGTAACCAATTTTTTTAAATGCTAAAAATGGGCATGTGATAGGATTTTTACCACTTGCAAAAGTAGGGATAAAAACACTTAAAAATACTTACAAGAGAACAAGGTAGTTGTAGTATAAACGGCTCAAGCAAGGTCGTTTTCCACAGGAATTGAATGAATAATTTGTATTTAAACTAATTCTCAATTAATTACTTGAAACAAGATTTTGGAATTGATTTTGTGACATAAAATATTAAAAACAAATTTAAAATAAAGACAATTAAATAAATCAACTAGAAAATCAATTTAAAGAAACACTAGGGTTCTGCCGTCACCTTAACAATCCTACATAGCTCTTTCAATTACTTACGAATTACCCATGCATATTTTGAACGTTAGATTTTCCTAATATATGTCCTACTTGGAACCTCCAACATAGAACGTATATCTAACAAGCAATCTGTCTAGACGTTCAAATCAAATATGAACATGAAAGACCCATTAAGTTTTATGAATACCCTTTGAAAAACCATGCAATCTTTAAGACGTGGTGTTCATCCTAAGTGAAATTACAATTATTAACCATAAAAAGCAAGCGTCAATTTCAGGGAACCTTCCTGTGACAACCCGTCCCTAATTTTATGATTTTATAAATTTTAAAAGAGTGATTTGACGAAAATGCCCTAGAGCCAAGGATTCTGACTTCCATTGACCATCGTTTAGAAAGATGTAGGACTCATTCTTTTAGCATATTTGTGTAGTACTCGACGAAACGAAAGCGTGGGCACAAGCGGAATCGAAATTGGAGTTACGATGAAGCTTTTACGGACTTGCGATCGTAAAGGGTGTTTTAGTAATTTCACATTTACGGGACATAATTTGATTTTGTCTTTTTGGTCTTGGGTTGTGTATCATATGGGGCCCACGCCCCACTCCTCTCCTCACCCCGTGTCTCCCCTTCTTTTTCCCCATTTTCGAGAAACACTTTCATCTCCCTCACTTTTTTCTCTCTCGGATTCCCTTAACTCTCTCATCCCTCACCTTTCATTTTTTTTCAAACTCTTTACCCTCTTTGTACAACCCATGCCGAGGACCACCAACGCTAGTCATCACTCCATCTCCTCCAGCGAGCCTCACTGAACCACCATCTAAACATCACAACTCCGTTATCCTTCCCAAAACTCAAAAACGAGAGGATCTGGTTCCCTCACTTCTCCCTTGTTTCTCACCTCTCTGTGATTTCTGAGGACGCTGGAACGGCAGAGCTGCCGTTTCCCTGTCGATCTCAGATCACTACCATGCCTCGCATGTTTTTCGGCGAGTTTCTCCGTTTCTAACATAGGTAATCCTCGGGACTCTCTCTAACCTTCATTGCAGATTGATCAAAACCTAGTTATGACCCATCTCAGGCATTTTGGTGAAGGTTTATAACAAAACTAACACGGGGGAAGAAATTCTCCAGATTTCCAACAAGAACCTGTGACCATTTGGCCACCTTCAGATCATTTTTCCAGCCAACATCGACGATAAGTCGGCCCCACTTTGGTATGGAATTGTTCTCCACATTTCTAGCTTCAGTATGGCTTTTGAATCATCAAATTTGGTTGACTATCGAGCTCAAAATGAGCCCTGGAAGTCGGAGCTAAAACTTGCAAACGCAGGCCTTCGCGAGGAAGGCGAGTACGGTGGTACTCGCAGGCGCGTGGGCGCGTGTGGGTTCATGTTGGTTGTCAACGCGTGGCTGCCAGTGCAGCCACCTTGTTGCGGCCCGTGGAGGAACCCATGGTCCCTCCATAGGTTTCTCGATGTGCCGAATCTAAAACTGCCATCCGTTTTTCGAAATTCGACCGTTTTAAAATAGTTCTTTTATTAGCCATACTTTGTACGAAAATGCATAATTACGTTAGTACGTTATATTTACGTAAATGGTTTTCGTTCCAAGAGAAACGCATTGCAAGAATATTCGATGCCCGTGAGGCGGGTTTGACCCGACGACATGATTTGTGAGTAGGTCTTTTCTTTTATATAGTGTGTATATATATATATATTGGTTAGTTTCCATATATATATATATATTTATATATTAATGAATTTTCTACGTGATTGCTATAATTAAATTAACGTTTATAAGGAATGCCTTATTGTTGGGAAATTATGAAATAATCCTACTGGGTGCATAGGTAAGCTTACTACAAGGGGATACCTTAAATATATTTATGGTCATGAATGATATTATATTGACTGGAATTGTTGAATTATTGTGGCATGATCATATTTACATTATCTGCTCATTGTTGTTGCACCGGTGTTAGTACTCGCCCAGGTTAGGGCCAGTCTTTCACATGTATGTTCACATCTCACCGTACGCTCACTTTGGATCCATTGTAGGTGCCAGTCCTGTTTTCCCCCTCCAGGTTTTAGCGTTGAGCTTTTGTGTCGACGAGGATTCTTGGCAAATCTTGGTATATGCGGTTACTTTAGATGGTATAATTCTCATCCTACCTTACTCTACTTTACTTATGCTCTGACATCACGTGTGAAATGGGTTCATTCCCGCTCACAAGCGCACTCTTATCCAAGAACTGTCAACCAGTATTCAGGTGGTATAATTCTGATACCGGACACATGTACTAGTATCTTGAAGTGATACCTTTATGCTAGAATGGCGGTTCACAGTTTCAGGGTAATGAACAATATCAAAAATAGCATAAATGCGTTAATTAGCAGTGCGATTGTCAGATTGATTAATAGTGATTACCTGAGCTGAAGAAATAAAATCGTGGAAATTAGGAGTAAGCCTTGTAGGAGGACCGTAAACTTGCAGTTGTGTTAACCATTTTACCCATCTAGGTAACCAAAACATTCTCGACCAGTTACCTTTCTGATCACTTCCACATGCGAAAATTAGAATTGTAACATGTGCTGTAGAGAAAGGAAGTAGTATTGCACGTTCCAATGACGTATACCTTTGGCGTCATTTGTCAAAATTTTACTTGGGATATCACAAAATGGTGAAGTGAAGTACACCATCGATCCACTTTCTCGTACTACACCAATTTTCCTTGTATCTTTTGAACAACTCCTACATCCATGAGAGAACTTAGTTACAAAAGCTTATCGATTAGGAATGTACCAAACTAAGCACATTATCTTGGGAACCTCAAACTTATCCGTGAAGGCGAAAGATTGAACCTTAGGATCATACCTAGATTTTAGCAACTCAATCGGGTGACGATTAGAACCGTTAACCCATACTTCAAATTGATGGTCTACCCGACCAACTTTTGGAACTCGAGTCTTCTTCCGTAACTTGTCGAATTCGTAGTGGTCTTACTGGTGACTTTCTCACCTATCCCAGCAACGAGATTAAATTTTCTAAACAGTGACAATCAGCTTATTACCACATTCCTCAAATGTTAACTTGGTACTTTTCTTGTGAGACGTGATCTCAGCAGACGACATTCTTTTCTTTACCCAAAAGGTTGCAAATGTAAGAAATTGGATATTTCCCACAAATTGTTGTGAAATACAAGATATCTTTGGTCTTATCGATTTTTATCAGCAGTTTGTCAACGACTTTTCAGCTGTGGTGTTTTTCCTTCCAAGTTAGCCGAGGAAAATCAGTTTAGCTAAGATGTGGAATATGATTAAAGTTGTGACAACTGAGGTGTTGTGTATTTCTTATCCTTGTTCGTACATCTTTCAATAACATCGAGAATTTCGAAATCCACGATGACGTTTCTTTGATTGATTTGGTTGCATACCGATGCAATATGATGAAGTGTTGCTTATGTTTCCCAACGGTTGAAACCATATAAAGTGAACCAACTTACTCTTGGCCTAGAGTCAACAATTATCATCTTTACTTGAAAACTGGATGACACTTCTATGTGGAGAAACGTGTCCAAAATCTTTATCAACCTTAGACCTCTCAAATACATCTTCATTTGAAAAGAATTAGATTTCTGACAATGGCGACAGAAGAACCAAACCAATGCCTATGATTACACTGTCGTGTATCACCCCGGTTGTACAAACGTAGTTACGATTTACCGCAGCAAAAGACATATCTACTCTTGAACACCTTCAGTCTGTCCTACCTCATTTCAATTAGAAATTCATGAGTATTGATATGATGTCACCTACAAATCATCAAGAAATCATTCGAGTGGTTATAATCACTTCCTATATTCCAATGTTGTTGGGAAATATCACCATAAACTCCTGGTACGAGGTATCTTGTACATGTGGAGATTATGATGATATTGTGGGGATTGGTAATATTTATAACACTATTTTTAATATAAGTCATAGTTGTATTTAATCACTTGGACAATCCACCACTTGCATATATTGAATATACTTAGGCCCCGTTTGGTAATTTTTTTTTTTTGCCAAAAAGTGCTTCACTTTAAAGTTTTTTTTTAACAAAAATAGTGTTTGGTAAAAGTAAAATATTTTGCTTATTTTAAAAGCAATGGCCTCCCAGACAACAACTTTTAAAAGCAGTCTGTATGTTGCTTTTAAAAGCTACTTTAATAAAAAGCTGAGTTGAGCCTTTAATAAATATTTTCAATTGTTATAATACTTTCATTAATTTTTTGAAAATGACATATTTACCCTTTCACACACATTTTATCTTTTAGAGAATAAAGTGACGGCTACCACCTCGAGCACTATTGTTGCCACTGTCACCACCATGACCACAACCTCCACTACTGTGACCACAACAACAACCGCCACTACCACCATTGTCACCACCATCATTAGGCCATCTCTAACTAAGGGCTGGCCAGAGGGCTCGCTTTAGCCCTTTGGCCTTCCAAGATATTAATATTTTAATGAACAGTACATGGCCATATTTGCCTCTGCCTCCAACCGAGGGCCAAAGGGCCATAAGGCTCGTTTTAGCCTTGTCACAAAAAACCGTCTCCAACCGAGGGCCAAAGGGTCAAACATAATTTATTATTTAAATTTAAAAACTACAACAACTTAAATTCAAATCCAACAACAACTTAAATTTAAAAACTACAACTTATATTTAAAAATTACAACTTAAATTTAAAAACGACGAATTAAATTTAAAAACTACAAATTAAATTTAAAGGAATCGTGAATGAATGGTTTAAGTATTTATAGGAAAAAAATTAGAATTTTTAAGAATTAAAAAAAAAAGGCCCAAAAAACGTATATAAAAAAATTGAATTCAACGGTAACTGACCCCAGCTAGCCGTTGGATTGAAATTTTAGTTTAAACATTCCTGTCGGTTATAGCCGACAGGATTAATGATTTTTTTTGCCAGCCCCGGGCTGGCTGGCTGGCTGCATGCAGCCAACCCTCCAGCCCTCCAGCCCTTTCAGATTCTATGGGGCCTTCTCAGATTCCACGAGCCCTCTGGCATAGCCCTCGGTTGGAGACGATTTTTGGGCTATTTTCGGCCTTCTGGACCTTCGGTTGGAGATGGCCTTACCACCACCACGACCATCACCACCATAACCACAACCGCCACTGCCACCACCATAGCCGCAACCGTCACTATCATCAGTGTATACAATTATAGCACTTTTACATTAAATTTACCAAACGCTTTTATATTACTTTTTAAACTCACAACACTTTTAACATACAATTAACCATACGTTGTTCTGTTTTACTTTACAGCTGATTATTTTTAAAGCACAGCAAAAACAATTTTTTTAAAAAGCACAAGAATTCCAAACTGCCCTTACATCGGATGGAATTATTGAAGGGTGCGTCAATGTTGGCGCTGGGTTTGGGTTGTTTTGGGCTGACAATTGGGGGCCTCTTTGAAAACAACGGATTGATAGAGAAGGTCAGATTCGTATTTACAATCATTTATAATTTTATATGTATATAATCACCGGCACCAGCAATTATTGCTATTTTGAGGACCCATTTGAACATGTGTGTGCATGTATACTAGGACCATCAATGAAGACGTTTATGTCCTTTTTTGTACTACTAACAAACTTGTCAATTCTCAAGAACCCCTCTAATTAATGAATCTTGATCCGTATGACCTAAAATGAATTATTCTTTTCTGACATCAACGTCATCATTCCATGCATTTTGATCCACTAAAATAAGAGAGAGGATTCTCGCAAGATCCTTCAATCACATTCGTTCATCATGTATCGTGCGGTCAGTTTTCGTCAGGTACTGTTTATATTTAATGTTAAATAAAAAAATTTACTATGATTTCTGACCGCACGATTTACAATGAACGGATGTGATTTGAGGATCCCTAAGATTCTCACAAAGAGAATCCGACGAGCATCCTCACTCCTAAAATAATGTATTAAAAACTTACATATGTCATTATTTTATTAAAATAACATGTCACGGTCGCAATGGAATTGTAAGCCTTTTTTTTTAATAGAACAATATATTTACAAGAAATGATTTAGACTAAACAAGAGAAATATTAAAAAGACTTACTCGAAGGTAGAACTTTCTTAAAAGTTGGACTTTTCATGAACTCTCCGGCACCTTATATTTTTTGCACAATTCTCGTGCCAACATTATACAACAATGTGCTAAAAAGATGAGCTGACAGAGAGTCGATAGAGAGTCCATATAGAGTCTCACTTTGAGAGAGTCTCTTTAGCATTTCTCACAAAACAAAGAATCAAAGTATAATTTTTATTTTGTCACTTAATACAACGATCTAGTGGTATTTATCTTCACTTGTAAGTGAGAGGTCTTAAGTTTGATTCTTTTCAAAGACGAATTTGAACCACATTATTACTAATTTTTTAATGTAAATAATATCATTTGTTAAAAAAAATACAATTTTTATTTCATTAACAATTGTCTTTCAATTTCCGACAAAGTAAAAACTAAATGCAGACTAGCTAGCTAGTCGATCATTATTACTAAGGTAAAACTACTTAAATTTAACTTATACGTGTAAGTCATAGACTGGCTTTCAACATTTGTCTTTTTTTTTTTGGTAAAGCTTCAACATTTGTCTGGTAGGAAAAAAAACAAAAAAAAAAAATTTCTTAGTGTTTTTTCCTTGCATGTGACAGGTTGACAGTGAAAATGAATGTATACTGACTGCTAATGATGCAGACACACCATCTAGAAGAATGAATCAGGATCCTCGCCGGATCCATTCCATAGGAATCTGACAGTCATGTCCGTTCATCGCATATCGTACGGTCAGAAATCATTTAAAATTTAAAATTTAAAATTCAAATATAAATAGTACATAACGAAAACTGACCGCACGATATACAATGAACGGACAGGATGACAGAATCCTTAAGATCCTAGGGAATGGACCCCACGGCGATCCTGGTTCTAGAAGAATATATTAGATGCGACTTTCTGACCAAAAAAAAAAAAAAAAAGAAGAAAAATATCAAAACGTTATATATATATTTTTTTATTTATTACTTACCAAAATAATTTTAACCTTACAATCATGATCATCACAATCTTGTTGATGACTTGGGGTGTTTTAGGTCATCCAATTCAAAACTCCAAAATAGTCGTTGCCATTCGAGTGAAAAATAAGTTTATATTATTTGTTTAGGAAAGTTTAACTGTCGCAATAATTCTTGAAATTTATTCATAGTTTCCTTTTTAATCTCTAAATTTTCATATTTGCTTTTTAAGTCCTTGAAATCAACAATGTGTTATACCATTAGTTCTTTTCACTAACACTGTCTATTTTCCTTTAAACGTAAGAGTGTATTAAGAACTTCTTCCCACATCACTAAAAATGAATTTAAAACTGAGAAAGCCAAAAAAACCTTAAAAAATCTTCTTTTTTTTTTTTTTTGTGTAAAAAAAATTGAATACATAGCAATTTTTTTGTTAGTTGTTTAAGTTCATCCACATTTCGATCTCCTATCAACTTTGAAATCACATCGCTAATACTTACAAGTTGGTAAAGTCCAACCATTTTTATTTTGTATTTTTATAGTTCAAATTTCATTTTGTTTTAAGTTTTAGATATTAATTTATAAAATTTCATTTGTTTTTTCACTTCTTCTATGGTGCATTTTTGCGCACCCACATTAACCTTGGTGTATACTCACCATACACCTATATGCATGCCATCTGTCTTATCTCCTAACTATAGTTAATTCCATTATTAAATATTCTTTTTCTAATTTAAAACACTAAGATTAAACAAAAATAAATACAATCCCATTGCACTTGAAATCACACACCCAGATAACTCCGCAAACACCTAACACGCCGCCGTCGTGACCACCTCTCCCCTTCTCTTCTTAACCCTTCTCCTCCTCTCTCATCTCTCTTTCTATTTCTCTTGCCTTTTTAGGTTCTGCAACTCGTTTTGGCCAACCGGTGGTCCAGTGAGTTGGAGAACTAGTTATCCGAATCCTAATACTCATCACTTACCACCGATGTAGTAGTAATCTATGTTTTGAAGAAATTGGATAAAGACCCGTGAAGGCTTGGAAGTTTTTCAATTGGGTTTGTGAGAAAAATGGGTTTAGGTTGAGTTCTTCGGTTGAAAGAGAAGGGTTTGGGATTTTTGGATTTAGGTTGAGTTCTTCGGCTTGGGATTTTTGGATTTAGGTTGAGTTCTTCGGCTAGGGATTTTTGGACCCTTAGGGAAATAAAAGAGAAAGGGTTTTCCATTGATGCTCGTGGAGTGGAGTGGCTTTAAGTGGTAAATAAGGAATTGGGGTTGAAAGGTGGTCACCGGCGACGACGGCGTGACTGGTGTTTGTCTGGGTTGGCTTGGCTGAGTGGGGTGGGTTTGTATTTATTTTTGTTTTTGTTTAATCAGTATTTTAAATTACTTTTAAAAATTGAAAAAGTATTTTAATAAAGAAGTTAACTATGATTAGGGAATGAGACAGATGGCAGGCATATAAGTGTATGGTGAGCATACACCAAGGTTAATGTGGGTGAGCAAAAATGCACCCCTTCTTCTATTGCTTTTTTACGTTTTAAGTTGAAGTTCCTAATATAGCACTACATTTAATGAAAAAAAGAAGGCATTAGTCAAAAGGACCAATAGTGCAATACATTGTTAAGTTCAAGGACTAAAGAAACTAATATGAGAGTTCATGTACTAAAATTAAACTACTAGGAATAAAATTCAGGGACAATTTCTACAATTAAGCCTTTTAGAAAAATAAGTCATTAGATACAAGGCTTTTTTATCCAATCGTCTGTCAATTTAAGTCACATGGCTTGTATGTAGACCTAACAATATCTTACACGACCCGTTAACACAAAACAAAAACGACATGAAAATAACATGTTTCGAGTCAACAAGATAACTGGGTCACCCGTTAAGAATCCATTAATAACGGGTCCTTAACGGGTTTACACGCGGGCAACTCATGGGTAACCTGTTTCGACCCGTTAAGAAAAAAAATTATTTTGATGATTTTAAAGTTAAACTACTAAAAAAAACTTACTACAACATACAATAGCTAGAATGTATATATTGTATGTTAAATATGTATTTGTTGTATTATTGTTCTCTTTAAGTTAAAAAAATTAAGTTTTATTTATTTATTTATTGTATTATGAGAGTTTCTTATTGTCATTACTGGGGTAACTTTTACTTAACCTATTGTCCAAAATTCAAATAACTAGTATAGTATTAGTACAGGAAAAAAGATAGACTTTCAATTTTAGAGTCAACAACCTAATAAAGTTTTTAACTCTTTCTCATACAGTCATACTCATAAATGTTTTATCCTTTTAAAAATAAATTAAAACAATATAAAGCACATTAAAAATTTAAAAATTAAAGTAATTTAAAAATACCAAACACATTAAAAAATTATAATAATTAATTTACAAGTGCAAAAAATGTGAAAGAATATTCAAACGCTTGTGATCGCACTACGCTTTGAGACGCTTTGAGATGGGTAGATCGTGGTCTTAATTTTTAAAATCCTACAAACCCTTGTGAATAGTATTTTTAAGGGAGTTCAAAATAAATAAAAATTCATAATAATTAATGTACAAATGTGATAAATGTGAACGAATATATAAGTGCTCGTGATCGCATCCTCCATGCGTAAACGATGGTTACATCGTTGTTTATATTTTTAAAACTCTCCAAACCTTCATGAATAGTGTTTTTTTATTTGAGTGAAAATTAATAAAATGCATAATTGTTATTGTAGAACTGTGAAAAATGTAAAAAAGGCATACAATCACTCGTAATGACAAGCTTTACAACTTTCTTGAAGGGGTCAACTCCGAAATTCGACACCATAATCCATACACCTTAGATTTATATTTAACCGTCGATTGTCGCTTACACTTTATTCTTCTCAACGAATTTCATTTTTCAGATTTTCTTTTTTGAAAACATGATCTTTTAGCAGAGCTAGAAAAATGAATGGTTCAGATTGTTGATATCACGTTTTAATATTTATGGTTAACTAAAATATGAGTCGATGTTATATAGTTTATAAAGACTTTATAAACTCCGAGCAATATTTTTACTAACGGTAAAACTTTGGACGTAATAGCAACGATCCGAACCGTTCATCTTCCTGCATCCTCTAAAAGATAATGTTTTCAAAAAATAAAATATGAAACAAAAAATAAAATTTGGTGCGAAGAATGAAGCGTAAATGTAAACGACAATTAACGGTTAAATTTCGATCTATAGTTTATGGGATTATAGTGGCGAATTTCGAAGTTGAGCTTTTCACGAAAGTTGTAACGCTTGTCACTACGAGCGTGTATATATATTAAAATTAATAATAATAGCAAGAAAATATACCATAAAATTGGAGGAGAATTCTCTCCCCTCCTAATCTCTCTCTCCTTCCCTCCCCTCCTACTTAAACGGTTACGACGCCACATAAACATCTTATATTAATTTTTTTACATAAGCAATAAGACACAAAGCAAAGTGTGAGAAAATGAAAGAGAAGGGGAAGAAAATAGAAATGGATAAAATCCTACTCCCCATCAAATTATCCATTTGAAATTTGATGATCCTTTTTGCAAAAGGTTAAAGGGCAAGGAGACATATGGTGAAAAGGACGGCACCAGCACTGTATTATAAGAAAAGACAACAATAACACGAGCCAGTAGACGGTGATGGATGTAATGGCCCTTGCCAAGAATGATCGATGTCATTTTTCAATAAAATTTGCTGTGCACCATTCATTCAGTTTTTCAGTTGAGTCAATCTGACTGGACAGTGGGCAGGGACCATCTTCATATTCAAGCCTTGTGATCCTCTGCATTTACGATTTATATTATAGTTCAACAAGGAACATGCAGACGTGAGACCGTAGTAACGTCGGACAAAGTACATATGCTCAGTGGCGGAGTCAGAAATCGAAGTTAGGAGAGGCCTCTAAGCCATATGCCAGAAATTGACAAAAACTAATATAATTAATGAGAAAGAAAAAAAAAAGGTTCATTTTTTGTAGTGGAATGAAAAATTTTACTCAAAAGAGAGCAATAAAGTCACAATTTTTTTATAGATAATTATATCATAAATACTGAATTCCTTTATAAGTTCCTACATTGAAGTTGAACAAAAATTAATATACATGGCTCAAAACTGCAGCTATGGGAATTTTCTTTTAAGATAAATTCTTCTTATGTTCCATATATACGTGTTTCATTATAAAACAACACTCTATCATGCAAAATAGTGAACTAACTAAGGAAGACTAGTTGATATAAGGCTTTGGTTTCATAACAATACTACTATGTTAACTCGTATAGTAAAGTCGAAGAATGCAGAGTGTCCAACCAAAATGATACAAAGAGAAGCTACAAAAGGAAAAATTTCAAGGTAGCTAGGTCCGAACCTCCTATGGTCCTCAAGTGGCTCCGTCACTGCGTATGCTTCCTTCATATATTCACATACGAGTTTGAATCACGTTTCTCATTAATTTGAAATAAAATATCACTTGTATTAAAAATTTTGAAATGGAGTTGCATTTTCTTGTCCCATACGTTAATATAATTTGAGGTTACTTTGTGTTAATTTTGAGGTTACGGCGCAGCGAGGCAGCCTAGAAGGATTTTGGTGCTTCTTTGGGTTGGATGCATGCATAACTACCGTGCCACTACTAAGCCACCATGTAACTTAGGTGGGTTGAATATGGAGTTTGGGATGACGGATAATGCGTTCGGGGTCTGACTTTTAAGTATCCAGCTGACAAAATGATTGGACGAGAAAAAAAAAAAAAAACTAGGATTGTGAGTGACGAGAGTTTTTTCTTTTTTTCTTTATTTAAAGAAAAACCTCAATTTATTTACCGCACAGGCCTCCTAAATCAATAGACCGAAACTAATGCAACAATTTTAGGTTGGTTGTAAACATACATTAGGTCGTGATAACATGTTAGGCCATGAACATTCTAATAGCAGCGTAATCTGACGCAGCACAAAGCGATCAAAGGGTTATCAACGTAATCTCTTGTAGAACAAAGTCTGAAATCCACAAGAAAATTGAAAGAAATTACAAAGGATAATTTGATTAAAAATTGAATTGATGATTACAATTGAAAAATCCAACGACTTAAATAAAGGATTATAGCTGCTTGAAACAACTCAAAGGACTTTGGTAATTAAAACAACACTGATCAGATGACAACTCAACGGTCTGCTTTCTATTATGGAAATTAAGAGGGGTGCATTTGACACACCCCGTCCCAGAGGAGGGCATGATGGCCGTCACATGAGAGTGACGTAACCATTTACACAGTTCGGAAGTTTTAGAGATACAATTACTAAGATATAACACCAGAAGGTGTATCCTACTTTTGTGAATTCTGTCAGAACACCGTTGGATTCCTCGTGACCACCAAAGCACTGCTACTTAGAACCTGGAGGGGCGCAAAACAAAGTTGAGTGGGTCAGTAAAACAAAGCTTTTCCAAAAATCATCTCGTTATCAAAGTGCTAACCCCTCGCTGTAAAACTTGTATACTTTCCCAGAAAATAGCATATAAACATATGTATATCATCATATTCAAAAATCATAACTCAAAATCAGGATTCTGAAAGTATGCCATGCCAGATGCATAAATATATATATATAACAGGTGAAATAACAAATCAACCGGAGACCCTGCAGTGGTCCTGTACAGCTAATCATATAGCTCAATACCTATGCCTGCACACGAGTCGGAACCACAGAAGTGGTCTGTACGACAGGACTTGGTGTAATAATACGCTCTAGTGCTATACTCATCAAAACGGTCGTGCGAATAATCGCAAGTCACCTACGAGTCGGAACCACAGAAGTGGTCTGTACGACAGGACTTACACCTACTTGGATCCAATAGAGCGTGCGGTGCGAGAGGTGAATATCAACATAACCACTAACACCGGTGGTCCAAGTTATGAGCTCTCATCACAAATTCCATCATCAACACAATATAACTCACCTGATACTTACCTGTGCGTCCACCGCACCATTTCACACATATGCATCATATATCCATTCATATATTTCATATAATTTCTATGCCTGGCATTTTAAAACATACTTTCATTTAAATTCGATTTCTGGGAAAATCAGTAAGTGTGTGTGTGTATATATATATATATACTGAAAATAACTGCCCACTCACTGGTATATCAAAGGGTCATAACCCCCGAGCCTCGATAGATGACACTCGTCCTCAGGATAGGCCTTGCCTATAAGCGTAATAACCGAATAAACGTTATTTAACGCACATAACCAACAATAGGTAATAACTTCTCATACGTTGCTCAAATGGGGTGTTTGAATATACCAACGTGATCTACACAACACCACGAACATCCCCATATTTTTAGAAAAATTTTCCGACGTCTCACGCGCCGCCACGCGCCGGCCAAGGCACGGACCTACGCGCGGCCACGTGACAGTCACACTGACGGCGTCAGTTAACACTGTCAGGAATATTCCGGGAATATTCAGTTAACTCCTAAATGTTACCATTAAATCTAACTAACGGCATTGGAATATTCCGTCGTCTTCAACCTTGGGACTCCGACGAGTCTCCGGTCACCGGAAAACTGGGGATTTTTAAAACTTCAATATCTCACTCGTTTTTAAAGCTCTAAAAGTCACAGGATCTCATCGAAGAATTTCAAGAAAAACCGGCCAAACTTCGTCCTCACGATCCCGACGTCCAAATCCTTCAAACGAAGCACTTTGAGCTTCCTTGGGACCTCACTAAGCTTCCTATAAGCTTCAAATTTCCAAAAACACAACGTTTAACGTGAGCATGAACAGTACTCAAATCGGGGATTCTTGGTTCACGAGGTTTTCAAAGGTATCCTTACCTGAAATGGTTACCAATCAACTCGTCTGTGCTTCACGAACACAATGGTGTCCTCTTTGACCACGATCTATGAAGTTTCAAAGAGTTTTGGTGCTTGTCCGTACACGAGAGAAGAGAGAAAGAGAGAGAGTCCGAGAGAGAGAGTCAACGGGATTGGATGAGGGTGTGTGTGTGTGTGGTCCTAGTTTGGTCACCAACCAAACAAAAGAAAATCTAAGTCCTAATTGGGTCCAAACAATTAGGACTCAACATAATTGGTCCACTTCCATAATTTTAACCACACAATTAAACGTCCAAAGGTATTATCGTCTTTTCACACCATCGATAAAATAAAATAAATAAATAAATAAAATATTTCGGGACGGGCTGTCACAATCTACCCACCTTATAAAATTTCGTCCTCAAAATTTCATACAACAATACATTCCTCTAATAATCATAAAATAATCTTGGATATGTTTCTCTCATCCGATTCTCTGTCTCCCACGTAGCTTCTTCCACTGAACCTTCACCAAATGCATTATCTTATTTCTCATAACCTTATCTTTCCAATCCAAGATAGTCACTGGCTCCTCGTCATAAGTCAAATTCAGATTAATTTCCAATGGTTGAGAAGATATCACATGTGAAGGATCTGATACCATAATGTCGAAGCATCGAAACATAAAACATATCGTGCACTTTCGACAACTCTGGAGGCAACTCAAGCCTGTAAGCAACCTCACCAATTCGCTCGATGATCACATAAGGTCTGACATATCTAGGACTCAACTTAATTCTCTTTCTAAATCGAATCACACCTATCCACGGTGATAATTTCAATCACTTAATCACTTACATAATACATTCTATCAGTGGCATGTCTGCCTGCTAAGCTCTTCTGGCGATCCTGGGCCGCTTTCAGGTTAAACTTAATTACCTGAACATTTTGAGTAGTCTCATCCGCAATGTCTAGGCCCACTAGCACTCCTTCGCCAACCTCTGACCAACACGAGGGTGAATGACAATCTTTCCCATAAAGTGCCTCAAATAACGCCATACCAATACTTAAATGAAAGTTGTTGTTGTAGGCAATTTCCATCAAATCTAACCGCTTAATCCAAGCGTCACCAAACTGCAATACTGAAGATCTCAGCATATACTCCAAAGTCTGAATGGCCATCTCTGACTGTCCGTCTGTTTGAGAATGACATGCTGTTTTGTAAAGAAATCTTATATCCAAAGCCTTCTAACACGTTATCCAAAACTTAGAAGTAAATCTGGGATCACAATCCGATACAATACTCACTGGAACTTCAGTGGTACTTAACAATCCTCGAGATAAACAATCCAGCTAATCGGCTTAAAGAATACTTCTCCCTCACTGGAATAAAATAAGCTACTTTAATAAGCCGATCAACTATCACCCACATGCCATCATAACCATTTCGTGTACAAGGAAGCTTGTACACGAAATCCATATTAATATTTCCTTATTTCCACTGTGGGACGGGAAGTGACTGCATCCATCCAAAAAGGCTTCTTTCTTTCCGCTTTAGCCTGCTGACAATTTGGTACACCTACTTACATACTCAGCAATTTCTCTATTCATACCTGGTCAATAGTAAAATGGTCAATTGGTATGATACATTTTAGTACCTCCAGGATGCATTGCATAAGCTGAACAATGTGCTTCGTCCAAAATTGCTTTCTTTACTTCCATATCATTATGCACATACATCCTGTTCTTTAGTATAAACATGCCATCTGATTCTCTAACTCCGAGGTCTTTCTTTTTCCTGTTATTCCTTGCCTCAATTAATTCATGGGTTTCTTTATCAATCATTTGGGCAACGAGTATTCGATCAACTAATATTGGCTTGACCTGGAAATTAGCCAATAAAGCTTCTTTTCGTTCTTTCACCTTAAGCTTCACTTCAGTAAATCTCAAATCCGCAAGAAAAGAAACATAACAAGTATACCAAGCATAAATTCTCACTGGAGTTTTCCTAATCAGTGCATCAGTCACAAATTTTGCACGATCACCCTAGTCATGCAATCATAATCACTAAGCAACTCAATCAACCTTCGTTGCCTAAGATCTAGATCCTTCCGAGCAAACAGATATTGGAGACTCTTACGATTAGTAAAAATCTTGCATTTCTCACCATAAAGATAATGTCTCCAAATCTTTAAAGCCAAGATGATAGTTGTTAATTCCAAATCATAATTAGGGTAATTCATCTCAAGAAGTTCAATTGCCGGGAAGAATAAGCAATTACCCTACCATGTTGCCTCAGCACGCATCTCAAACCATTCAAAGAAGTATCACTTTAGACCTCATAACTTCCGCTATCATCTGGAAATGCTAAAATAGGTGCATGAGTGAGATAGTACTTCAGTTGCTGAAAACTTTGCTCACAATTTTCATCCCACTCAAAACTTAACCTCTTTTCTCGTCAATCTTGTAATAGCAAAGTAATGACTAAAAATCCTTAACAAACCGTCCATAATATCCTGCTAAGCTAAGAAGACTCTGAACCTCAGTCATGGTTCGTAGTTATTCCAAATTCTCAACCGTTACTACCTTTTTAAGAATCTACTTGAATACTTTAAGCAGATATAACATGCCCCGTAAATGCCACTTGATTCACTCAACTTTGTTTTGCGCCCTTCCAGGTTCTAAGTAGCATTGCTTTGGTGGTCACGAGGAATCCAACGGTGTTCTGACAAAATTCACAAAAGTAGGATACACCTTCGGGTGTTATATCTTAGTAATTGTATCTCTAAAACTTCCGAATTGTGTAAAAGGTTACGTCACTCTCACGTGACGGCCAGCATGCCCTCCTCCGGGACAGGGTGTGTCAGTATTCAATTGGAATTTTGTAGGGATTTCAATGGATTTATAAATCCATGGATTTTGATGAAGTTTAATTGATTCCTAAAGAGTTTGTGTAAAATTGTGAGTGAATTCCCTCAATTTTTTAGGGGGAGATGTGAGGTTTGAGAATGTTTAAACGAAATCTCTCCAATTCTCTCAAATTCACCAACTTTTTAAAATTCTTTAGAATCAATTTCTAATTGAATACAATGGGATGTTATAAACTCCTTTTAAAATACTGATTGAAAACACCTAGACTTTCAAAGAATCAATTAAAATTCTGAATGAGTACCCCTGAATTTGTAAAAAGAATTAAAATATGTCAAAGTCTCAATTGAATACGCCCCTAAAACCGTGTTTTGGAAGCCTAAATGACTTCAGATGGCTTAAAAACGATGGCTCATGGTATACCAAGAGTTGTTGTGCTCGCGATTTTCTTCAAAATCGACATATATACTATACGTTCAATTCTGACGCTAGAATATTATTTGTTGTCATTGTCTAATCTGTCACTATCGATTGAATAAAATATTTTTCAACTTTAGTTCTTCTTTTCCATAATTTAAACATTTTATTTTCTTTACATTTCTTCTTCAAAATTGACCCATACCTTATCCTACACCTTAATCCCATTGACTAATTAGCTTCACTAAAATTTCAACGTATGTTAGAATTCAACCATAATTAGACTCTTGGTCTACGCCACGCCACACGTCCATTTGTCATCTTAGTCCAATATGACCACTATATTGCAGGGAGGAGGATTGTCTGCCCTCCCATGCCCTCCTGTTTGTGTGGTCACGGTTAAGCTACGTCAACATTTTATATTACTATTCATTTTTGTCTTATTATCTCTATAAAAAAAAAATATAAAATGTTGACGTGGCATAACCGTGACCACACAAAAGAGGAGGGCATGGAAGGGCACCGGAACTGGGAGGGCAGACAATCCTCCTCCATATTGCAGTCCAAATTCATTCTAGTCGGGCGGCTTTGAAATTTGGGCATAAACAAACATGATGGTGTTCGTCAATATATATGTGCAGTTATAAAGGGGTTGTGGAGCCTAAAATAATCCTAAAAATTATAGAGGCTATACGTGAACTTTTATTCAAGAAAGATAAAATGGCCCTCAATAAATGGGCAGGTTTCTCAGATACTCCCACGCGCAGTTCACACCCCTGAATGTCTCAGCAACTGAATACAACTGCCCACAGCTCATCTGCCCTTGGCAAGGATAAGTCAAAGCATTAAAGATAAGGATTAATTACCCTAATCTTATCTTTAATACATTCCCAATTGAAAATTGACTCCAATCAAGTAAGTAATCCGAATTTAAATAAATTAGGGATAATTACACCATTATCTCAAGATATTATTTCCTATTCAATATCTTGAAAATATTTCTCCATAAAACATTTGGCCAATAGGATGCCGCCACATGTAGGGTAAAAAGCTAACACTATGGCCGGCCCTATCCCTATAAATACCTTATATTCTACCAAATTTAAAAGCTTTGGCTATCCTTAAAAAGCCCTAAACACTTTACTCTCTCAGAGAAACTGACTTAGGCATCAGAGATCCATTGGTCTAACCCCCCCCCACCTCGTGGGCGCGTGATGCTTAGGTCTTTGATCAAAGTCGCTGATTGTTTTGCAGGTGCATTTTCGTCAAGACTGAAGACGGCGGAAATTTGCATCGACAAATTGGTGCTTTCATTGAGAGCTGATTTAAATACTCGAAGAAGTCTCTTGCATTTGTTTCTTGAATTTTATGTTACGTTGAATTTCTCACACGTCGTATCAGTTAATTTTTCTTAGAAAAGTTTCTTGATCAATCCATGGAGAAAGGATACAATGATAGGAAATTCAGAAGCCACGACGAATGGAACCCCGTACGTACAAGGATTTGGACCGGAGAGTGGAGACGAGGATGTAGCCCCACGACAGCAATCTTCAAGGCTCAACGCGATGGCAGGAGGAGCCCCACCGCCCAGAGCCTCACCACCACCATTGCGGTGACCCAGCAGCCATGGCAAAGCCACTAGGCCATGGCGCAAATACCACCACTGCTGACCTTGCAGCGCCGCAACCCTCAAAACCCTAGGCAGGAGGCCCAGGTCTACTTCCAAGCCCATGGGCAGGTGGTTCAGCCCACTGCAATAGCGGGTCTTACTGCACAGCAGGCCTAGACCCAAGCCCAGAATGCGGCAGCTGTTGCCAGCCAGGCAGCTCAAAGGGCCCAAGCCCGAGCCACCTAGCTAACAAGTCACGATGTGGCAGCCCAACTGCCAGGAAGGCCCAAGGTCATGCAGGCCTAAGGCGAGTAGACGCTGATCCAACCCAATCCAACCCAAGGCCACCTCCAATGATCCAGATTCTGACCACAGGTCCCGCGATATGTTCAGGGTTATTTTCACCCCACTTTTCTATAGGAATGCCCGCTTTGGGATGAGTTTTGTACCTACAGTCTACTATACTTTCACCAAACACAAAGATGCCCATCTTTCGGACTCTTACAATCTGAATGGCGAACACCACCTGCCCCAACCGGTTGCCAATTTAACGAACACCCTCGAGCAGCAGACCACCTTCATGAACCAGCTCTCGAGCACATCGAGATGCAGCGCGCCCTTAATGAGGTGTCCCGAAGCAGGACAAGGGTGGAAAAATGTGACTTATTCCAACGATGTCCTGGTAAATAGCCGCTCAGCCAGGCACGAACGGTGCGTTCGAGTAATGTGCATTCTCATTTGGGCCTTTGGGGAAACGTCTTTTCTCGCCTAGATGCGTAGAGAAACGTTCATTCCCGACTCAGCTCACGAGTCAGTGCGTATTTGAGGTTGGGCCTACACTTCGACGAGCACTTAAGACATTCCAGGAGAAGCGTCCACACGAGGCTAGGCCTACAAGGAAATCTTCCTCGAGGCACCGGAGTAGGCAGCCGTATGGTGAGCAAAGGAGAGCACGAGAATAGTCCAGCTCGAGTTCCATTGGCAGCCCTTGCCAAGCGCGACATCGAGCAGCATGGAACGAACTACTACACTGCAACCACGGCACAAATGAGCAGGACATGCCATAGAGCAACATGGACCAGCAGGTCAACACCGGGGGCAGCTCGAGGCTCATTTGCCCCACCAGGCGTAAATCTAGGAGGAAGTACAAAGGCTCGTAGTGGAGCAGCTGCGCGGATTCCAGCGCATTGACACTACCGACTATACCCTTCGTAGAAACATGGCCAACCTGAGCAGGTCATCTTTTACAGACGAGATCGAACAGACGGAGCCACCGTGGAAGTTCAGCCCGCCATATTTGAACTTATTCAAAGAAGATGAAGATCCGAATAGGCACCTAATGCACTACTGAAGCACCATGACCCTCTACGCCAACAACAACACTCTTATGTGCAAAATCTTTGCAATGATGCTCCAAGGCGAGGCCCAAGACTGGTTCCACACCCTGCCGCCATGCTCAATCCGGAACTTCGGCGAACTTTCCTTGGTTTTCACTAAGGAATATTTGTCCTACCGCTCGATCAAGAAGAAGTCTGACCAGCTCTTCAACATGAAGAATGACTCGAATGAGTCATTCCGCACATACATTAAAAGGTTCAAAGAGGAGAAGGCAAAGATCGTCGGATGCGATGATAGCATCGCATGCTCAGCTTTCCGAAATGGGCTCCCAACAGATCACCCATTTTTCAGAGAATTGATCATAGGCGAGAACTTGACCTTGGCCCACTCTTATGCTTTGGTAGAAAAGCACTCCCTCTAGGATAAGGAAAAGCACTCCCAGAAGCAGCCGGGGCAGCCATGCAAAGATGTAGAGCCGACTCAGAAGAAAGCGAGCGATAAACTGCTTAACGATAAAAACAAGCCAATAAGCAAACGTAGGCACCTATCCCCGATGAAGGGAGGAACGGCGCCCAAGACATACACCAAGTTCTCAGTCCCGATCAACCAAATCCTTCGCGACCTCAAAGACAAGACGTGGTTCAAGCCCCGCCACCCATGAGGAGGACACATTCAAGATGGACCAGTCAACATCCTACAACTGTCAGTCATCCAAAAAATGAGCCTGGAAAGCACAATCCAACGTAAAGTAGAGGTTTTAACCGAATTCAACGGACTCACCTCGACTGTCATTAGCACCATCACACTCGACGTGACCAGCCCACTGATTGTCTCATCGCAGACCTTCATGATTGTCAGTGACCAATTTCCTCATAAGGGATATTGGGCCGACCCTAGCTAGTGAAGATTGGAGTTGTGACCTCGATCGAGTATCAAAAAATTTGATTTCGCATCTTGGGAGAAGCAGTCAGAGAAATCAAATGCGACCAGGCCATGTCTCGAAGATGCACTGTACAAGTTCTTAAGGAGTCGAAGAAGAAGTCTTTCACCCCAGTAATAGTAGCTAAAGTGCAGAAGGATGACTCTACCTCTGCTAAATAGTAATTACAGTAGACGGGTCAAGAAGATGGCGTCAAGGTCGACAATGCCTTGGAAGACGAATCAGGGTGGAACTCGAATAGGACGCCGAAGACATCATTCCTGACCCCCACCAGCCGAAAAAGACGGCTAGAATTGGCTTACACTTGAGCCCGACAGAAAAGCAAGAACTCACGATTTTCCTTAGGGAAAATCATAACATTTTTGCATGGTCACCATCTGACATGCTCGATATTGATCCAACGATAGCTTGCCACAAGCTGGACGTCGATCCCATTGCTAAACCTGTGATCCAGTAAAGGTGACATTTCCCACCCGAGCGAGTAGCGATTATCGAGGCAGAGATCAACAAGTTACTAGAGGCTGGCTTCATTGAGGAAATGGCGCACTCAACATGGCTAGCCAATGTCGTGCTGGTGAAGAAAAAAAACAAGGGCAAATAAAGAGTATGCGTGGATTACACTAACCTTAAGGCATGCTCTAAAGAAAACTACCCTGTTCCCCAAATCGACCTGCTCGTTGACTCAACATCTGGGAACCCGTTGCTCAGCTTCTTAGACGTGTACTCAAGCTACAATCAGATTGCCATGCACAAGCCTGACAAAGAGAAAATCTCATTCGTATCGAGCGAGGCACATACTGCTACAAGGTCATGCTCTTTGACCCCAAGAACGCAAGAGTAACCTATCAATGACTCGTAAACACGATGTCCAAGAAGCAGATAAGAGTCACCTCGGAAGTCTACGTTGACGACATCATGGTGAAAGGTAAGCAGCAGTCAGACCACATTTGCAACTTGGCAGAGAGTTTTGATATCCTCCGAAAATACAAAATGAAGCTTAACCCGGCCATGTGCACTTTTGGCGTCTCCTCAGGCCGATTCTTAAGGTACCTTGTAACCCAAAGAGGAATCGAGGCTCATCCAAGGTAAATCAGAGCGATCCTGGACATGAAATTGCCCACAACTCTGAAGGAGATCCAAAGTCTGACTAGACAAGTAGCCGCACTCAATCGTTTCCTCTCGCGATCCACTGATAGATGCAAGCCTTTCTTCAAGGCGATCAAGAGGGCCCAGAAAGACAAATGAGACGACGAGTGGGAGAAAGCATTTCAGGACCTGAAGCAGTACCTGACATCACCTCCACTATTATCCAAGCTGAAAGCAGTGGAGAACCTATACATCTATCTAGCGGTATCAGAAATAGCAGCGAGCTCTTCCCTCCTACGAGAAGAGCTGGAGGCCCAGCTGCTTGTATTCTATACATCCAAAGCTCTCATCGATGCGGAAACCAAATACTCAAATATTGAAAAGCTAATTTTAGCGCTAGTTGTTGCAGTTCGAAAGCTCAGACCCTACTTTGAAGGGCATCCGGTCATTGTCATGACCCAATACCTACTGTGATTAATTTTGCATAGTCCAAACGTTTCTCAACGATTGATGAAGTGGACGCTGGAACTGAGCTAACACGGCTTAGCATACTAACCCTACATGGCAATAGAGGCCCAGACATTGGCAGACTTCATAGCAGAACTCACCTCAAGCCTGAAGGATGCAGCAACTCAGCCAGTAAACGTCCCGGAGGCAGCCGAGCATGCCATAACCGCACCAGCCTCACCTGCAGAAGATTTCTGGTGTTTGCACGTCGATGGATCATCCAACTACCAAGGATCTGGGGCAGGCCTAGTTCTTACAACCCCGGACGTTTCAATGCTCGAACAGGCAATCACTCTGAGCTTCAAGATGTTAAACAATGAAGCAGAGTATGAAGCCCTACTAGCAGGTCTCCAATTGGCAAAAAACTTAGCAGTAAAGAAGCTCGCAATCCATTCTGATTCCTCGCTGATCACCAACTAAACCATAGGGGAGTACGCAGCGAAGCATCCAAGGATGACCCGATACCTCGAGAATACAAGATCAGCTAGCGACGTTCCAGGCGTACACACTCATTCAAGTTCCACGAGCAGAAAATGCCCACGTAGACACACTAGCAAGCCTAGGCTCCATACTAGACCTTCAGCTTAAGCGCTCTATCCCAATCGAGTATTTGGAAAAACCAAGCATAGATGAGGAACCAGCAGTCGAGGGGGCACAGATCAGCATAACCCCGAGTTGGCAAGATCTCATCATCGACTACATAGTCAATGGAACGCTCTCCACAGACATACAGGAATTCAGAAACTCCAAATGAAAGCAGCATGTTACTACATATAGAACGGCATGCTCATTTAAAGATCCTTTTTAGGACCACATCTCCGCTGGCTATCACCTCCCGATGACCTGAAGATTCTTAGCTCAATCCACGAAGGCATCTATGGAAACCACTCAAGAGGCTGCTCCCTGGCGCAAAAAGCTCTTAACGCTAGCTATTATTGGCCAACCATGCATCAAGACGCCAAAGAGTATGTATAAATGTGAGACAGCTGCCAGCGCTTCAAGCTTGTGCCCGCACTACCTGCCAGCGAACTCCACCTGTAGACGAGCCCTTGGCCATTTATGCAATGGGCGATTGACCTGGTAGGATCAATGTTGCCTGCCACTAGGGGCAGAGGCATGATGATCGTAACGACCGACTACTTCACTAAATGGGTCGAAGCCGAACCCATGACTATAACTACCCAGACATACATAAAGCGCTTCATAATGAAGAACATCATATGCCGCTTTGGCATCCCACACTTCATAGTCACCGACAATAGTCTGCAGTTCATAGGCAGAGACTTGGCGAAGTTCTTCGAAAAATATGGCATCAAGCAGCACATATCCATGCCCCGGTATCAACAGGACAATGAGCAGGTCGAGGCGTCCAACAAGACCATCCTCAATTGCCTCAAGAAATCCCTCTCAGACAAGAAAGCCAAGTCGTCAGACGAACTCCTCGATGTTTTATGAGCATATCGCACCACCAAGAGACGAGCAACCGGTGAAACTTCATTCTCCTTGGCGTATGGTTCAGAGGCGATTATTCCTCCAAATGTCATGGTGCTAAGCATCAGCACTGTACTGCCAAATTTTGAGCAAAACGAGAAGGAGATAGCCACAAACTTAGACTTGGCGAAGGAAGAACGCGAGAAGGTTATCACCCGCATTACGACCTATCAGTAGTAACTCATCTCCAGCTATAACAAGAGGGCGAAAATCTGGCAATTCCAACTAGGACACTTATTCCTCAGAAAAACCTTCATCACCGCCTGACGAAAAGGCTCCAAAAAGATGGCTCCCATTTGGGAAGGTCTGTACAAAATCAGCCTAATAAGTAGAAGGGGCAGCTATACCCTCACCATCATGAGCAACAAAGAAATCGACAAGCAGTGGAATGACTACAACCTGAGAAAGTACTACGTGTGACCTCCCACCATTCCTTGGACCCCGTTCAAGATGAAAAAAGTTTGAAGACTCAAGCAGCTCGACGAACAAGACCTCCCATACCGAGGATTATCAGTTGTTATGTCATTACTGCCTATGAACAAAGTTAATAAATTTCTTTATTCTCAATGAAGATTGAAGGAATTATTTACAAGCATGGGTCGAATGCATAAGCAAACTGACCAACCGTGTGACAAGCAAAAGACGTCATCTGCCCTGCAGACATGGCGTGTGTTCTCCAATAAAAAGAGGGTAAACTAATCCAAAATATCCAGACGTGGATGGGAGGCATGACTACTCAGTTTCCCTTGAATACAAAGACTACCTGAGCCGGACGACTCCCAGAATTGGCCAAGATAGTCCTTCCCCTAGAATAGACTTAGCCGATTGAATGATTTAATTCCCCGGGATCCCGAGTTGCTAACCGGAAGAGATGCTAAGTGCAGGATTCCTACCCATGAAAGAGTTTACGTGACAAAATGGTCTGTCCTCGACATGCAAGTCTTCATGAACTTAGCTTAGTTTTCGCCTACACCTCACGCCTAAAACGCCTCCAAAAGCTAGGGACGACGCCTGAAGTGGTCACGCGGGTCGTCTGCTTCTGTAAGTAAAATGCCCGGTCGACGACCCGACGGCTGGCAGCCTAAGGTAATCCGTAAGTTGAGACTTACATCTGCTATGACTAGCGGACTCGTCTGCTTACTTAAAAGCAGCACTTCCGACCGACGGTCTACGATTTAAGTTTTGTTGGGACAAAGACGAGGTACGACTATAGCAGCTATGCCGACCTCCTCTGCTTTTTACGAGAAGTATAAGTCCGGCCGACGGCTCTATAAGTTAAAAACCTCTCAACATGCCCCGGGAGAGCCATAGCTCAACAAGCCACCATAGCTCAAGAAGCCACTCAAAGCCGAAATACAACCATAGTAGCTACGCGAACTCCTCTACTTTCTACGAGAAACATGTGTCCGGCTGCCGGCTCTATAGGTTAAAAATTTTGTGATACACCCCGAGAGGGCTAAAGAAGCTCATGAACTCGCATGCTTCCTATGGAGGCAACGAGTTCGGCTGACGGCTCTATAAGTTATGAAATCCCGTATTTTTTCCTCTTGCAAATAAAGCTCTTAAAGCCCTGAAGATGAAACTAAAACCTAAGTGACGACGTGGGATCGGCTGCTTCATTGATGCAGCCTACCCAGTCGACCATCCTAGGATAAAGTTTTGCAAAAAACATGGCGAAACAGAAGGATGTAGCAAAACAAGGAAAACTGTTTATTAAATTTCTAGCAAATTGATAAACTGGCTCGAAGGCCAACAAAGTTCAAATAAAGCAGAAAATAAAGGAAAAGAAGAAAATTCCTAAGTCTGAGCAAAAAGACTACTCCTTGGCAGCCTGCGCAACCACTAGTTCCTCGACTGCCACACCTTCAGTAGCCGCATCGCTCCTAGCAGCCAAAGCTTCCATCAGCTTATCCTCAGCTGCCCCCGCCTGTATCCCCTGTCCCTCAGCTGCTCCACCAAAGGCAGCCTCAAACGAGAAATCAAGCACATCAACTGAAGAAATGAAGAAAGTCTCGAAGTCCTTATAGGAAAACTCATAATCCGACGGCCTGCTCTGAAGATGGTATACATAGCCAAGCTTGTAGAAATCGGCCTAACAAGACGCAAGCGTCATTTCATGACCGATTTTCTCATTCTTTAGCTGCATATTCTCCTCAACAAGCCTAGTATAAGCACCCAACAGCTCATCCAGTTCCTTTCTCAGGTTCTCGCTAGCAGACAGCGCACTTTGCAGATTCACTTCCTTGGACTTAAGCTTACTGGCAACCTCATTGAGACGAGACACTTCAACACGCATGAAGATAAGCTCCTCATCCTTGGCAAAACAAGCAAATCGTAACTTCGAATTAACAAGCTCAAGATCCTCGACCATCGGAGAAACACGACTGACTTCTTTCTCTACGGCTTCCAACATCGCCTGAGTCAAACTAAGCTTAGCCTTCAAATGGGTGACCTTCTGATGAGCGATACATCAGACCCTCTCAAAACGGTGAGTTCAGATTCGAGCTTCTCGATCTTTTCAACAGCCGAGCAAAGCTGAGCCATCAATGTCATTTCGACTTCCTTAGCACACTTGACATCATCCTGATCAACGCGCATAGACTCAGCTGCCAGGATCAAGGTCTTATGGATTGTAGCAATCAGGAAGGACCTCCTCGAGTAGGCAGGACTCTTCATAAAAGAGTCTGAGAGGATGACAACTTTCCTAACACTATCAACAAACTTGGCGTATGCATCAACGTCCTCAAGTAGGTCAGCCTTCAGCAGTGCACAAACCTCAGGAAACTTTCTAGCCTCAGACTTGGTGAATCTCTCATAATTGCCTATACGAGTAGATCTCCCCTTCTCAGCAGACGAGTCAGTTATACCAGAAAGAGAAACAGGCCCAGACACAACCTTAGCAGCAGAATCCACCTTCCCTTTCTTCATAGTGGCGAGCCTCTTAAAAGCCGAACCAGATTTAGCTCCCGACGGATGCTTCGATACAAATCTGAACACCAGGGATGCCACCGAACCCTTCTGCTGGGCAAGTCTCTCAGCAATGGATGTGGTCACTTTCAAAGCAACAGGTTTTACAGGCTCAGGCTCAACACTTACTTTTTCGTCCCCTTTGGAGAAGTTAAGTCAATGACGAGCTTTTCAGCGGCAAACGAGCCCCCGCGAGCAGCAGAAGAAGTCCTCAACTTCTTCTCAGCCGAAGGCTCATAAGCAGGTGAGATATATCTCTTCTTTTCACCCTCATTGGCAGCAGGCTCTATAGCATCAACCGGACGAGCAAGCACATAGAAGTCCTCGACTTCTTCTCAGCCGAAGGCTCATAAGCAGGTGAGATATATCTCTTCTTTTCACCCTCATTGGCAGCAGGCTCTATAGCATCAACCGGACGAGCAAGCACATCATCATTTATCTGCTTTATCTCTTCCTTCAGAGGCATCCCGTCTTTCTCCCGACGAAGAAGACTGAGCAGCTAGCGCCACTCACGGTACTCAGCAGGAATGCTCAAGGCGATGTGCATTTTCTTTATATCCGCCGAAGTTCTTGGAGTTGAGCCAAAATCCGAATTTACACAAAGTAAGAATGATGATCAGTAAACTAAAGTCATGGAGTAGCTCAACAAAAATTCAAATAGGCCAAGAATGAAGTAATTTGCTTACCACTGACAAAGATAGTCGGGACACGCAGCTCAGGAGAAGAATCAGACTCCCACTCTTCACTAATCTCTAAGGTGTCTCTCGCCCACTCATGATTACCTTTGCAAGAAGCACCAAGCAATCTATGGCGAGACCTTAGCTGACCCACACCTTCCTTGTGGCCAATCTCAAAGAAGTGCC
The DNA here is from genome assembly GCA_024362995.1 of Heteromeles arbutifolia. NCBI lineage: Eukaryota > Viridiplantae > Streptophyta > Magnoliopsida > Rosales > Rosaceae > Heteromeles > Heteromeles arbutifolia. The sequence goes on from JANCRC010000012.1 coordinate 27,497,278, forward strand.
AGAACTCATTAATGGTAATACGGGTGGAATTTGATGGCCCTCTTCTTAGCAGTGGCGCCCTCGCCGCATGATTTATGGCAGCTATCGTCTTTCACCCGTTTGACGCGAACCCCTGACGAAATCGCATGCTTGTACGCCTCAAGAAAATCCCAAAACAGCTCGTCATAATTGATCTTGACATGTGTAGCCTTGAAGTAGCCCACCTTGCCGGAAGAACCACTTTGACGGTACAAAGGTGGAGAATATTCATCACTTTTGTAATCGGAGGAAGACATCTCAAAGTCTCTGCAAAAAGTACGAAGAAAAATATTTAGAACTCTCCTCCAACTTCCAGTGGGCCCAAGCCCAGCACCGCGCCCCCGCACCCTCGGCTCGTGCTGAACCGTCATCTAGCTTACACCACTCGCCGAGCCCAGCTCAGGCCGCCAACACCTCGGCCTAAGCCGAGCCGACCCGTGCCATGCCACCAAGCAGCCCCGTGGCTCCCTTTTCGTGTGTCACCCACATCCACGGCCCCTGCCGAGCCAATTTTTCAAGTCCCAAGAACTCCCAAAAATTCAAGAAGAAGAAAATTTAAATTTTTCTTACCTTGGTGCGGCACGGAGAAGAAGAACAACAACGAGAGACGACACTTTGCAAGGGCAAGATAAGAAGAAAGCTAGAGGAGAGGGAAGAAAAATTTCCTCTTGCTTTTCTTCCTTGTTGGAATGATGATTACTCTCTAAATTTATTTAATCCCCTACTTAAGGCAGAATTAAATAGGTATTGGGGGCAATTGGTTTCCTTTTTCGAGAAAAAGTCTATCTCCAAAACAAGAAAGGAGATCAAGTTCAAATTGGGAAACAACTCTACAAGCCCAAGCAGCTTGGGATTTCTACACCTACTATCATTTTCCTGCGTGCAGCCCAGTAAGTGTGGGGGCATTTGTGGAGCCTAAAATAATCCCCAAAATTCTAGAGGCGACACATGGACTTTTATTCAAGAAAGACAAGATTGCCCTCAATAAAGGGGCAGGCTTCTCAGATACTCTCAGGCGCAACTCACACCCTTGAAGGTCCCAGCAGCTGAATATGGCTGCCTACAGCTCACCTGCCCTTGGCTACCCCTAAAAATCCCTAAACACTTTGCTCTCTCAGAGAAACTGACTTAGGCATCAGAGATCCATTGGCCTAACATCCCCCCCCACCTCGTGGGCGCGTGAGGCTTAGGTGTTTGATCAAAGGTGTTGATTGTTTTGCAGGTGCATTTTCATCAAGACTGAATATGGCGGAAATTTGCATCGACATGGGTTATTCTTGCTTTATGTGAAATGTACTCTAATTTGGTTTTGATCTAAGGATTTGGATCCATCTGGATCCAAATTGTGGGGTTCTTAGGGATCCTCAAATCTTAGCCATTCATCGTGCATTGTGCGATCAGAAATCATTTAATTTTTTTTATTTAAAATTAAACACAAACAGTACCCGACAAATTCAAACCTAAATGAGTTGGTCAACTTTATCACATGGACGAGTTAGTTCACTTTTTTTTTTTAAGTAATTAAAATTAAAATATGGTATTTTGACTTAAATTTTTGGGTTAATCTCAGTTACTACTCTGAATTTTCTTGGTTTTCAACAATTGGTACATGAAGTTTTTTTAATCCCAGAGTGGTACCTAAAGTCATAATTTTGGGACCCTTTCATACATCTGTTAAGGTTACTGTTAAATCAACTAATGACGTGGCATCCACGTGGACAATGACAGGGTGTCACGCGTCAATATGGGCCCACGTGAATATTAAAAAATTCAAAGTTATAAAAAAAAATTTGGGGTATTCTCCTACCTCCCCCGACCCTCCCTCCCTCCCTTCTCTCCTTTGCACCCACCCCCCAACCCTCCTCTCTTCTTCGACGGCCCCACCTACCAAATCCTATCGTGAACCTAAATCGATGACGCAGTCGGTCTTGGGCTGCTGCTCAAAGTTTCGACAGTTGAAGAGATCAGTGACGAAGCATTAATGTCATGGCCGAATCGGAAGCGATGTCAGATAACCAATCGCAATCAGAGGAGCTTTGCTAGATGATCGGCAGCGAAGGGGTTGCAATTTTGGTTGGCACCTGTGGCTCTCCACCGCCGTCAAATCTGGTACGTGAGGCCCGAAGGTTCGTGCTCACGAGGTCGTCGAAGAGAAGAGGAGGTGAGGGTTGGGTGGGTGGGTGGAGTCGAAGAATGAGGGGGAACGGTGGATGTGCGAGGAGTCGAATAGGAGATGAGGGTTGGGTGGGTTGGTGCAGAGGAGAGAAGAGAGGAAGAAAGGAGGGAGGGAGGGGAGGAGGAGGTAGGAGAAGACCACAAAATTTTTTTAATAATTTTTTAAAATTTTAAAATTTTTAATATCCACGTGATGCCCAATCATTGTCTACATGGCCACACGTCACTAGTTAACGGCTAATTTAATAACAACCTTAACGGATGTATGAAAGTGTCCCAAAACTATGATTTCAAGTACCACTATGAGATAAAATAAAAAATAAAAAAACTTCGTGTACCAATTTTAAAAACAAAAAAACTTCAAAGTAGTAATTTGAGATTAATCCTAAATTTTTTTATTGTTTACTCATAGCTAAATGGTTTACCCATCATTCCCTTATTACCAATATCACTCACTTTCCAAAAAATGTAAATAAACATACCACTAAAGAACCTGTTTTTTTTCTACATCAACGTTGCCATCGTAATTACAGAGTTTTTTGTTCCCAAAGAAAGACAAATATTAGAAGTGGTAAAAGTGATAAATGTGATTGGAGAAAAGAAAATTAAGAGCTAGCAAACCTTCTGATTTCAAAACAATCTTTTTTACACATGGGTGTAGAAAACAAGTATGATATGATTTAAGAAAGAAGATAAATATACACTATTTTCTTCTATCTACATACCCACAAATAAAATTAAATATAGACGTTTAAAAAAAAGAAAATCATCGTGTGAATATCATTTCCCTACTATAATTATCTGCCATAAAAGTACAAGGGTCAATTGGATCCGTCCATATGACTAATTGACGTACGTGAGCTGGACGGTGTATCAATCCAATTCCAATTCCAATTCCAGCCATAAGGCCCCTTCTCCTACCGTGTCAGCAATTTGGAGTTTCTCTCACCTCCTTTTAGCTTGAAAAAACTTATTAAACAAAGCTCACGAGACACTGATAGATTTTCAAAAGCTTCGAAAAAAGGCCATCCACAAACAGAAATATTACATAATAAGAAAGGAAATATTATACGTAGCAGTCCCATATAAAACAAAAACGCGAAAACAAATCTGAGAGAGAGAGAGAGGGAGAGAGATCTCAACACAAATTGTGGTTGATATCCATCCGACCTCTATAGACTTCCACTACCAACTGCAAAAGCAACAAAAACCCTTGAGGTATATCCAACCTCATTACACAACTTGTTTGCCTCCTCTACTCTCCTCTCACATCCTTCATTCTTTATACAGTACCTACCGGACGGGAAAAGAGCATAGCTACTCCGATGGAGCAGTACTTACTGGCTAGCTGTTAACCCTAGAGGGCGAGCCGTGTGCTTGAAATTATTTTTCAGCAGACTAGCTGATTTATTAGCTACTACCGCTGTTAATTTTGGTATTATTTTTTTGCATCCGGAAATTAATCAGAAATAATTGCTTGATGCTTATTTTATCACCTTTGCGGGAGGGTCATCATCACCATCAGCTCAAAGATGAAAAACAATTAGGTGATGATGGTGACGTGGAGAGTAGTTTTGCTTTTAATGGCGGAACTAACGCGGTGCTTGATTTCCCAGAGTTTTCCGGGGGAATGGGAATGGGGAATCTGCTGGATAGCATCGACTTCGATGACTTCTTCATTGGTATCCATGACGGAGATGTGCTGCCGGATTTGGAAATGGACTCGGAAATACTTGACTTTTCAGTTTCAGCACCAGCCCGCGACACCAACACAACAACAACTACACCATCCAAAGAGGAAGAGGAGGTTGCTGACGATTACTATAATAACGCAAAGACTACTACGACGTTGTCCAAAGTGGAAGAACTGGAGGAGGAGGACATGCAGGGACATGACGAGGTTGCTGCAGCCGCAGTTAGTATAACGAGTACTAATAATAATTCAGGGTTGAATCAAAATTACTCCAGCTCCAGTACTACTACTCCTACTCCCGATCATCGAGTAGATCAAGAAATAGCGAGTAAAAGATATGATATTAATGAAATTAGGTCAGCTCATCGTCCATCCTCCGGATCCACCCGAAGAGAATCAGTTTATCAGAAATTAGCAACAAAGTCTTCATCCACAGCCCAATCCAAGAATTCTCATGGGAAGCGAAAAGTTAAGGTACATATATATAGCTTGGCTTGTACAATTATCAATTAAATTTCTAGGTTTTGCAGTATGTTACTTTAGTTGGATGAAATATATGAGAAGCTCGTACTATGTAATATGTATGCATAACAACTCTCTCTCTCTCTCTCTCTCTCTCTCTCTGTGTCGGTCATGGGATCTTCACAAACTTCATCAACTGCAAAGAATTCACGGGAATCACACAGGAGCGGATTGTAATTTATTCATTTCTTATCAAGCTTGTGAATGGCAATGCTCTAAAAAATGTTTGTGAATGGCAATAATTGAGAGTGAGAGAGAAAGAGAGAGAGAGAGATAGATTTGTGGTTTTTTCTTTTGTATCCTTTCAATTATTTGGCAACTTTAAAAGAAGTTTTTGTTATTATATATATATGCAGTGCGGGATCTGACATTGAAAATGGTTTTGGTTATTGAATTGTGTGTAGGTGGATTGGACACCAGAACTTCACAAGAGATTCGTGCAAGCAGTAGAGCAGCTGGGGGTGGATAAGGCAGTCCCTTCTAGGATTCTAGAGCTTATGGGAATAGATTGTCTTACTCGCCACAATATTGCTAGCCACCTTCAAGTACAATATTTTCCCCACCTAGTTAATTCTATACTACTCTATTCCATTTCTAGTTAATCTAGTTAATTAGCCTTTACACATAACATATATACACGCTGAACATGGAACTAGATATATATATATATATATATATATATATATATATATATATATATATATATATATATATATATATATATATAGCTTATTCATTTGTCAGTCTGCATTTTTATTTTTTTGGTTTTATTTTAGGTCTCTCATATATAGTTTAAAATAAGGGTATTTTCCTTCATATTGATATTCCAACGAGCGGTATACAATAAGGGTTTTCGATCTTTAAAGAGAAACAAATCTATTTGGGAATTACAAAGATGTTTGTTTCTTTCATGATTTTGGAATTCGTTTTAGTGACTTTTCCAATACATTTAGATTTATAAATTATTATTTAATGTGCAGAAATATCGGTCGCATAGGAAACACTTGCTAGCCCGTGAGGCAGACGCAGCTAGCTGGACCCAGAGACGGCAAATGTATGGGGCAGCAGCTGCCGCCGGAGGAGAAGCAGGAGCCAAGAGTAGAAGGGACGTCATGATGATGAATAGCCCTAATTGGCTTAATGCACCCACCATGGGTTTCCCTCCGATAACTAGTACTACACCTCCTCCCATGCACCACGCTCAACACCACCACCAGTTAACCAGACCCTTACATGTGTGGGGTCACCCCACCATGGACCAATCCATGATGCACATGTGTCCACCAAAGCATCATCTTCCCCACCATTTCCCATCTCCAGTACTACCACCTCCACCACCAGCTCCTGCACATGCATGGCCTCCTCCTCTGCCACCTCCTCCAGACGCTTCGTACTGGCACCACCCTCACTCTCACCACCAGCGTGTAAGTTCTCTCTCTCTCTCTCTCTCTCTCTCTCTAAACAAATTGGTTTAGTTCTCTATCTCTGTGTCTAATTAAGTAAAGTGCTTCTTAGTATAATTCTCTATCTCTAGATCATTTCCTTTTTCAGTTTTTTGTCTCTTATTTATACTTTTTAACAAATAAAAAACCTTAATTGGTAACTGTATTCAGTTTTCCAAAAACTGAAAGTTGAAAATTAAATGAAGGAAAATTTTGAAACCTTACAAAAGTAGTTTTTACTCCAAGAACTAAAAATAGTTGTTATAGACAAGTTGACTTGCTTGGTTAACTAGAGTAGTATGCTTCATTCTCTACACCCAAGTTTGAACCTTTCTCGTAGTTTAGAGATAAGATTTTTGCTTATTTTTAGCTACGTCCCCTGAAACTTGATTTTAATCTCACTTTGCTCCCCGTAACTCAAAAGTCACAACTTTACTCTTTGAAACTCAAAATTCGCTTCACTTTGCCAAATAAAACTCGATTTTGATTTCATTTTTCCATCTGAAACTTGAAAGTCGTCTCTATAAAACTCAAAATTCGCTCATTGCTTTAGATCTGTTAATTTCTTTTTATTTAGGTGAGCCAGGCTAATTAATTTCATTTTATATTTTCATCTCTCAATTTCTTTTAGACTTAATATTCTCTGATTGTTGAATGTTGATGCATAATGAAGATTTATAATTAAATTTATTGCATATGTGACATAGTTTTATTGGGTGTTGGATCCCACATATGTTTTAGGAGGCGACAAATAAGTTTCAGAGAGAAGAAAGAATCCAGAGTCAAAGTGGAACGAATTTTGAGTTTCAATGAGTAAAGTTGTGACTTTTGAGTTACAGAGGCAAAGTTAGATTAAGGCGCGTGCAAGGAGCAAGAGAAAGGGAAAAAAAAACCAAAAATCATCTAATAACTGTATTTAACAATAAAGACAAAAGAAAGGGAAAAAAAAACCTACATAAAGGCGCATGCAAGGAGCACGCCAACCAATCCTTTAGCTACATAACACTTTGACATAATCCAAACATATATTATTCCTTTAAAATTAAAATTTCAAATTGAGGTGGATTTCGTGCGATTCAGAATCAGATCTGGGGCAAGTATGGTTGGGAGGGAGTGGGTCAAGTCTGGGTTGGGATGATGGAGGCTGGGTTTAGGGGTGGGGCAGCGGCGGATGGTGATCGAGTTTTGTGGAAGGGCGGGCATGAGGCATGCCTTTTCTTTTTATTTTTTATTTTATTTCTTTGTTTTTAATTCATACATTTTTTAGTTCTTGGTTTATAAATTGATAGTGGAAGAAAATTAAGTATTGGTGTAGAAAGCTAAGAAATTGAAGAGATTCAGAGAAAATTTGATGAGAATAAGAAAATTAGAAGAAGAAAAGTTGTTTGGAATGTGAGAAAGTGTCGAGAAAAATCAAGAAGAGAGAAAGAATGGTCGTTAGACTTCCTAGAGAAATACCATATTCAGTTTTAAAAAATATTCAGTGCACGCTAACCTGTGTTCAATTTCAAAAATAGTACCCATGTTCAGTTTCATAAATAGTGTAGTAGCCGTGTTCAATTTTAGAATAATGTAGTACTCGTGTTAAGTTTCAGAAATAATTAGTGTTCAGTTTTCAGAAATAGTGTTCAGTTTAAAAAATAGTGTAGTACCGTTCAATTTCAAAAATAGTGTGTGTGTCATTTTTTTTATTTCTTTTTCTATTTTATTTTTTTATTGTATTAAACTTTTGTCATTTTTATTAAAATTTAAGTCATTTTCATTAAAGTTCAAGCCACTTTTATTAAACAAAATTATAGATGGTTTTTGCCTTTTGGGCCCGAACCCTTTTCATTAAAACTCCCAAATTTTAGTACTAAAATACATTTACGACTTGATGGTGTAGGTTCCGGACGGACTAACTCCAGGAACACCATGCTTTCCGAGGCAGCTGGTTGCTCCGACGGTAACTAATCATTCCTTACACTTTTGGAGTTTGTAGTTTTTATTGGTACAAATACAATGCAATTCATAAACATTTTGGAACATAAAAAACGTTCCATAGATTACATGATACGTTAGCCGACATCTTTTATGAATGCATGTCATTGTATTTTGTACATGGAACAATATTTTGGCTTAATTAATTTTGTTTGAATCTTATTTGATGCAACAGAGATTTCGCGCCCCACCTGTTCCGGGTATTCCACCGCATGCCATGTACAAAGTAGACCACGCAGGCATTGCTGTCCCCACTCCACCACAATCTGGCCCTCACCCTCTTCTCGACTTTCATCCGGTGAGTCAGTCTGTCACTTAATTCATGGGAGTTTTATTGCAGAAATGTTCTCGTAGTCAACTAACCAACAATGCGTGATCGTTCACTTTTAATATTTTTAGATTTGATATCAAAGATAGAGAAATAAAAGAATGTATTGTTAATGTTTTAATCTCAACACTTGATATTAAATCAAAAGATTAGTGACCATAAATATTCCTGGTCATCAGATGGCCTAGAGAACAAGATCTTATTTATTATTTGTGTATATAAATTCAAAATCGTTGATATCTCATTAGCAGTAACTTTAGTTTAGAACTAATTAAGGATGACAATTTAATCTCTTTTAATTGTATATGTAACAGTCAAAAGAGAGCATAGATGCAGCTATTGGAGATGTTTTATCGAAACCGTGGCTGCCTCTTCCTCTTGGCCTAAGACCTCCCACTACTGATATCGTCATGGTGGAGCTACAACGACAGGGAGTTCCAAAAATACCACCCTCCTGTGCTTGATGGTGTTTGTTCAAGACACAGAGGTTGAAAACCTCAAATTTGACGACATGTCCTTTCATAGATAATATTGTACACATCGACCTGCTCTGCGAGATTTTTTTTTTTTTTTTTTTTTTTTTTCGGCCCGTCATTTTTCTGCCTTCTTCCATAAGCTAATTGAGTACAAACCTACTTTCTTCGTAATATGTGTACAAGACACCCTCTTATATTAGCATATATATGTCTGAATAAAGCGAATGATTTTTGTAGTGGTTGTTCAAAGTAAATAAACTACAAGCTTTTTATGCTCAACCATGCACTGTTAGTTTGCTTTCTGTCCACAATTATATGGTCACGTTTTAGTGTATAAGAGTAGACTCACTAGACTTGAGGTATGATGAAAGAACAAAATGGTAGAATATCAACGCCTTGTAACTAATACATATAATTTTTTCAACCTGGGTATAATTTGAAAGCTAATCTCAATTTCTTACTTTGAATATACTGAGTTATCCAATCCAATTCAATCTTAAGTATTAAATTAATATGGCTTATAGAATGAAATCTAAAACATTTTTAATTGAAAATTAGTAGCTCTGCAATTTGCAGCAGGCTTGCGCTACTGCAAATTGCAGGCGGAGTCCGTTCCTTGCATTAGAATATGTTGCTCCATAAGTTGCAACACTTATTCATTTCAGTAGCTTTTTCTTTATAAATAAAACCTAGGGATATATCCCAAGTGGTTAATTATGACTCAATATAAACTCTTCAATATGATAAACCACATTTGAATTTGAGTTCCCCAATTACCTTACCCAAGATGCTACAGCAGCAGGGAATATCTCAAAAAACCAACTCAGATTATAGTACTACTCAGCAAACCAATCCTTTGGGTTGTTAACAATGTTCAAACTATAGATAGGTTTTGTATTTCAATTGTAAGATCAGAGTGCAATGGTATATATGTGCTGCTATATAAATTCTGCTCTTAGACTTGTCATTGTATCTCGCAGCTGCAACCGACCAAAACCTCACGTAAGACTTCAATATATATGGCTGTGCTAAGGTTTCTTTTGTGTAGATCAAAAGCATATAAGGATAATCATGCATGCGATAGGATTAAACTGAAAAACACTTGGAATTATCAACTTGATAAACATGCAAACTTATCAATTTAGGAGTTAACTAACATGCAAACTTATCAATTTAGGTGTTAACTAGCATGCAAACTTATCAAGGCAACAGACTTTTTTCTTTCTCTCCGTCTGAGAGTCTTTCTCACCTTCTGGTGTGAGTCTTCACAAATCACGAAAATCCGGTGGCGCCGACCCTAGCCATGTCTGGGGTCGGTCACCATTTCCTCCCTTTTTTTTTCCTTTCCTCTATTTTTTGTTTCTACTGCTTTCTCCCCTTGCTTTCAACCCAAATCTATTCTATCCTTCTTACCCAGTTGGTGCCCCTTTTCTATGTTCATTTTTATTCTGGTTTTCAGCCATGAATATTGTGGAGATCGTGTGTAGAGCTCCGGTGGTTTTTCCGGCTCTGGTGTTTCCAACACCACCACCTTCTCCGACTTATCTGCCTTTTGCGGCAATGTTGTTCGTGGGTTTCCACGGATCTCAACCTGATAGTTGGCTTCCGTTGTGTTGTTGTTGGCTATCCGTTCCTTATGGCTATGCTCATGTAGCAGATCGGGATAGGATGCTGCGTTTGAAGAGGAGATACTCGGCTGGGGATGAGGAGTTGGACGGATTTTGGTTGCTGCGACGGGGATGGTTGCAGTGGATGTTTCCAGTGTTCGTAAAGTTGCCTATGTGTTTGGGTTGCAACAGTTGGTTGGCCCGTTGTACTTTGTTTTGACTTGGGCCACTTTTTGCTTGTCCATATGTCTGTTTTGAGTCTTGTGTTGTTTGTTTGTTTGGTTGGTAATAAAAGTTGCACTTTGACCAAAAAAAAAAAAACAACCAAGGCAACAAGAAGATTGGGCTGATTCATCAAGTCCAAACTAAAATAACCGTAATAACCAAATCAGGATCAATTCATAAACCCAAAACCATACAGCCCAAACTAAATGTATTTGAACCAAAATAAACCTAATTACAAAAAAATGCATATGCATAACGAACTTACCTGAGTGTATCTAAAATGCTTGACATTCTTATGATCAAGAACACGAGAGACAAACTTAAACTTACATAATTATAACAAAAAAACATGCACTAGTATAAGAAATTACAGACTCAAGCGTTTTGTTAGACTCAAGCGTTTTCCACAAACATCTTTCAGTCTAGAAGTTTATGTGATCATTCTTAGTGCTTTAGATCTGATGGGTGGTGATTTAGGCCTTCCAAAGCATCATTCATAACAGCCCACTTGAGTGGCTGATTTCACCCACCATTTCTGGAGCTGAGTCGCAATCAAAAGAAGAAGAAAAAAGGACCTTTGAAAAGAAAAGCACTCACAATGTTTTGACATGTCGAGGCACGCAGGCATTCTTAGTCCAGTGATTGCGCCACAAACAACAATACCTTCAACTTCAAGATTGCTTAGAAACAAATCAATGACTATTGGGGTAAGATGCCATGCCTTGGCTTTTATCCAGTACTTTTGTAAATACTGTTTTATTTGGTTTTTCTCTTCTAGAAATTGAGTGACAATAAAATATTTACACTAAGGCCCGTGAGATTGAATAAGTTAGAATAAAATTTATCGTCACCAAACTCAAACCTAATAAATCTTTCACTTGGAAGTGAAACTAAGTGATTTTCTTTTGGCATGAAGCAAAACATAATTAAAAAAAGGGTAAATTACAAAAAACTACCTCAACTATTGGTGTCACGACACTTTCATACCTCATCTTTTAAAGTTGACGATGTCATATCTCATCTTACGAATTTGTGCCAATGTTATACCTTCCGTTAATTGGCCGTGAATTTTTCAGTTAAATGCTGACGTGGCTTGATCCGGGACCCATTTTTTATTAAAAAATTATTAAAAATAAAAAAAATCATTTAATATTTTTTAAAGAGTAAATTGTAGCTATGGTCCCTTGACTTTAACTCAATTGGAGCAATGGTCCCTCAACTAAAAATCCATTACCATTGGTCTCTCAACTTTTCAAAACGTGCATCTATGGTCCCTCAACTAAAAATCCATTACCATTGGTCCCTCAACTTTAATTCAACTGGAGAAATGGTCCCTTAACTTTAACCCAATTGTGGCAATGGTCCTTCCAATATAACTCGTTTTGACAAAAATTTTGACATAGCTGACAAAAAGAATCATAATTATACACTTTGATGAGTTGAGGGATCCTAATTGTATAAATGGTCATTCCAACATAGCTTATTTTGACAAAATTTTGACAAAATTGATGAGAAGGACTATAGCTACACATTTTGATAAGTTGAGGGACCAATGGTAATGGATTTTTAGTTGAGGGACCATTGCTCCAATTTGATTAAAGTTGAGGGACCATTTGTACAATTTACTCTTTTTTAAAATATTAAAATAATAAAGAAAAGTTAAAAATAAATAAAAAATAAAAAAAAACCAACACTCGTCCCCTCCCCCCCGTTTCTCTCTCTTCTCCCCATCTCCATCTTTCTTTCCCCTTCCTGCAACTGCAACCCAGAAAAAAGAAGAGAAAAAAAAAAAAAAAAACCAATTTGTCTTCCCCTCCCTACCCCCCCCCCCCCACCCCCTCTTCTCCCCGCACCCACTCTCCGCACCCAACCTCCCCCACCTTCGCACCCAACCTCGCACCCACTACCTGAAGCCCAAAAAAAAAACCGATTCCGAAGGTTGAGAACCTGGGTGCAGAGAAAATGGGAGGAATGGGTGTGTGGGGTGGGGGGTGGACGAATTGGGTGTTCCTTTTTTTTTTTTTTCTTCTCTCTCTTCTTCTTCTTCTTCTTCCTCCTCCTTCTTCTTCTTTCTGGGTTGCGGGAAGATGGGGAGAGAGAGGGGATTTTTTTTTTCTTTATTATTTTAATATTTAAAAAATATTAAATAAATTTTTTTAATAATAATTTTTTAATTTTTTTAATAAAAAATGGGTCTCGAATCAAGCCACGTCAGCATTTAACTAAAAAATTCACGGCCAATTAACGGAAGGTATAACATTGGCACAAATTCGTAAGATGAGGTATGACATTGTCAACTTTAAAAGATGAGGTATGAAAGTGTCGTGACACCAATAGTTGAGATAATTTTTTGTCATTTACCCTTAAAAAAAAAAAAAAAAAAAAAAAACACATCATCAAGCAATATCGAAGGAAAGCCAGAATGGGAATGGGAAGTGGGGCCTCTCATCTCACCGCCCTTTTCTTTTTCCTTTCTCTTTTTCAAATTTTCTTTGCCTAACTAACTCAACTGCCAATAAAAAATATAAAAAGAACTAACTCGACTAGTTGATCTTAGTCGGAATGGGGAGGTGATTTCGCAAAGCATGTTTAGCTTCTCATACAATTTTTTTTTTTGCATTTGGTCATCAGATTCAACAAATTTAACAGGAACAATGTACAAGGCTAAACTAGAGTGTGTGAGAAGCTAAACAAAAGGTATATTTATCGTTCATTATTGATTCATACACATATGTGTATATCGTGTTTAGCTTACATCTCAACTATTAAAAGTAGACTAATTTAGTGGTATAACACTTGTGTTAAAAATTATGCAAAAGATTTGACAACTAATTACATTTTGCAATCTTCAGATTTGAGGTGATTTTCAAAATGGGTTAAAAGGCTCTAATTTTTTTTAACATTGTACTTTGAGGTTTTCAAATTAGGTAATGCTAGGGAGACTAAATTTGTAAACAAATTTTTAAAACTAAAAGGAATGGAAGTTGATGATTGGTTTATTTATAAACGCGCTAATTTCTGTTAGTGACACATAATTTAGTTTGTAAATTTTATCTACAAATTTAGTCTCCTTAACATTATCCCTTGAAATTATATCAGTGTAGGACCCTTAGGTTGCATAACTAAAGGAAAAAGGAAAATCCGTTTCTATAGGCTTTTGACTGAGAGTCATGCGTCATGGATTGCACATGCAGCGTGCCCTATATATCCCTTTATTTTCAAACCCCACATGGATGCCCCCCCCGCCCCCCCAAAAAATCCTTTCCTCAATCTACGCATAATTGTTCGGCCAATTAGTTAGACGACACAAGCACAGCAAAATCCTCTCTATAAATAAGCTTCAAAAATACAAGACATTACACCAACAAGTCCTAAACCCTAAAAGCAATGGCTTCCTTTGCAAAACCACTCCCATTTTTCTTCCTTCTGGTGCTAGTTTTCTCTTCCTTTATACACATCATTCATGCTAGACAGAGCGTGTCCTTCAGCAAGGTCACCCACGACGACAACAGCAACGATAATTATGTTATAGAGGCGGAGGCCGAAGCACCAACGCCAGCACTACAAGTAGTAGCAGAGGCACCGAAACTAGTACCAACACCGGCACCGACACCAAGTTACACCGAAAGAGACCATGGCAGCAACAGCGGCCTGTATGGTCTTGGATCGACCAATTCCCCTTCCACAAAGGAGACTCCAACCACAATTACTGATGTTGAAGATCAAATTTTGAGTGAAGAACTTAGCGGTGAAAGTTTTGATCATCCGAAAGGTAATTACGAAAGCACCAACTTGTTCAACAAGGACAACATTAATCAGGACACTGGCTACACCGGCAACAGCTACTATGTCAAAAATTACGATGGCAGAGGAGGCTACAACCGCAAGCCCCCGAGTGGAGGCAATGGGATTAGTGAACAGCAAGGGATTAGTAATCAGGACATTGGCTACACCGGCAACAGTTACTATGTCAAAAACGACGATGGCAGAGGAGGCTACAACCGCAAACCCCCGGGTGGAGGCAATGAGATTAGTGAACAGCAAGGGATGAGTGATACAAGGTTTCTGGAAAATGGTAAATACTATCATGATGTGAAGAATGAGATCAAAAATAATAATTTCAATGGTAACTACGAATCAGATGGGAGAGGAAGTACCAGAAATGATGTTGAGGGCTATTATGGCAACAGTCACAGCTCCAATGAGTTCAACACCATGGAGGAGTATGACAAGTACCAGAAGACCCAAGGATATGTGCCCTAAATGATATTTATGTTACACTTTTCATAATTATGTCCAACATACAGAGAGATCTCATATTTTTGTATGTTTTCGCTATAAAAATTAAACCCTTTCACTCCTAACAAGTTCTAATTCGCCAATGCTTCATACTTTCGAATATATTTATATGGATGAGCGTCCAAAGATGATTTTTTGGTGTAAATAGAAATACTGTTTTCCCTTTTAAAAACATATGCTCAACTGTTATAAATTATATGGGTGCCATATTAATGTCACATTATTTTCATTTTGTTATATCTAGAAGGTTTAGTCTGAATTCATATTAGTTAAAGAGTCAATGGGTTAGCTAGCTAGGCAAATTATCTCATCTTATTCTTTTGTCCAACGACAGAAGATTTTATTGAATTGGAATAGAAACGTATATATCGGATGCCACATCATTGATCTACCAAAGACATGTCTGAGAATCAGATTCTATATCAACCTCGATAAATCCCTTCTCCACACAAGCCACCCGCCCTCACCGGCTTCCGTCTCGGCCATGGTACTCAATTCGCAATGAAATTGGTCACAACCACCCGCACCTTGAAATAGACCCGCAAAATTTCTTGCCACCCACCCAGGGGCGGACCGACTTAGGGGCAAGGGGGGTCAGCTGACCCTCCAAACTCCATTGAATCTCCATGGATGACTTGGGTGTTGCCCTTCATATATGCCCTTCACTTGCTTGATAAAATGCGTTAGAGAGGTGTTGCCCCTTCACAATCTAGTCCTAATATTATTTACCTCTGGCTTGTTTGTTAGTTGTGATTACAATTGTAGGAAGAAAAAAAGAACCAAGTGAAAAACTATCCAAAAATGCAAAGTAAATGAAATGGTGATCTCAGAGAATAACAAAGCATCATCATTATTGAACAAACATATCAATGAGATGCAATGATATCAAACATTGTTAAGTGTGTTTATTTGTTAAGCATTTATATGGGAGCAGCCTTGGAACATGTTAGTTACCCACGTGTGCAGCATGCCTTTTCAAATGACTTCAAGCCTACCAAGACTCGATAAAATGACGATATGCATGCTATTTCTGGTAAAAAAAAAAGAGTGTGCGCTACACGCAATATTTTTCTTTTCATCTCGTCTTACGCAGGCACTAATTTAGAAAATGTCTAACTGAGCACCCAGCAAACGCTGTATGATTCCGGGTACAATGCAGAACACCATTGACAATAAACGGATACATTCAACCAATCCAATCTCCAATAAGCAATCAAAGTAAAAAAAAAAAACGAAGAAATAAATAACAATTTAAAAGCAGGAAAGGAAGAACACCACAGATGTATGATGTATCAACATAATAAATTTCCAACCAAAATATAAGCAACCACTGCAATATTCGAAAATCCATGCCCGAAATGTCGGTACTTAAATCCAAATGTATAGCAATTTGACCAAAACAAAGTAAATCCAATTGTATGGCAATGTCTAAATTCCTAAACTAAGAAATTAATTATAAAACAAACATGCGCGTTTAAGCACGTTCACCACGGATCCTCCTAGCGAGCTGAACGTCCTTTGGCATTATGGTAACTCTTTTGGCATGGATGGCGCAAAGGTTGGTGTCCTCAAACAGTCCAACCAAATAAGCCTCCGCAGCTTCCTGGAGAGCAAGAATAGCATGGCTCTGGAACCTCAGGTCCGTCTTGTACTCCTGTGCGAGTTCACGAACAAGGCGTTGGAACGGCAGCTTGCGGATCAGAAGCTCAGTGCTCTTCTGGTACTTTCGAATTTCGCTGTAAGTTAATATAAAATTGAATTAGAACACGATTCAGGTAACAAAATTCAAGAACATTCGCGTACCAAAATTCAGGAACACGATTCAGATAAAGAAATTCAAAGAACACGTTACATATAATAAAATTCAAGAACTGGATTCAGAAGATTGAACTGAATTGATTTGAAAACATACCGAAGAGCGACGGTTCCAGGGCGGTAGCGGTGAGGCTTCTTGACTCCTCCGGTTGTGGGTGTTGATTTCCTTGCAGCCTATACAAAATTAAAACAATTTGCAACTTAGATCAAACAAACCGGGAAAAATCGCTTGCAATTATCAATTCTAATTTTCTAGACATTAGAAACCCTAACGAAACGCACCTTGAAGGCAAGTGACTTCCTCGGAGCCTTACCGCCGGTGGATTTGCGAGCAGTTTGCTTCGTACGAGCCATTTCTTCACAATAAAAGACGCAAAGGAATTTGAAAATCAGAGTGACGAAGAACCGATCAGAAAGAAACACAAAGATTACGAACTCAAACAAATTGGAAGATAACAAACTCGAACCTTTCGAAAGGGGAGAAATTAGGGTTTTGATATTCACACTTCGTCAAGTCGCGAATGAGATAGAAGGAGGGAATGAGAAAACGGTTATTTATAGTGGTAAAGGCGGTTGAAAACGTGGGCTACAAGTCTTCGGCAACAACTAGGGTTTGGAGGGGGATTTTAATTTCGGAAATATCTTAATCCTCGTGATTTGTCTCTGATTGGCTGAATTGCAGATTCGTGGATTGCCAACGTGAATTATTTGTGTTTCTTTTGTGAGAGAATTTGTGAGGGATTCGTGATTAGGAAAGCTTAACAAATAAAAGAGATAAAACAGAAAGAAAAAAAAAAAAAAAAAAACCTGGAACGTGTAAAACTGTTGAAGTCGTGGGACTCTACATAAATCCACGTTGAGCACTAGAAATTATGAGAAGAAGAGAAATCTTTCTTCTATTTTGGGTAAAAAAAGTTTATCAATTTTTTTTCACTTTTTTTGTTCTCTAGTGATTTTAACATTTACTTTTGCAATCACCTACGTATGGTTTTGGTTGTCATGATTCATGCCCTCCCTCAGTCACTCACTACGAATGAATTTGGACGTGGAGACAAGTGAGGGCACTACTGGAAAAAAATAACTTATATGAGATGAATTGTCCCCTAAAACTAACAGTTGCTACAAAATACATAAGCCCACGGAAGTTTGTCAGTAAAAAATAGTCGTGTTCCGTCAGTTAAATAGCTTTTACCTGTCGACTATTGTACGACAATTAGCAAAGTTGCGTTGACTATTAAAATTTTCATTTTCATTGATGAGATGAAAACCATCTTCATTAATGATATAAGGGAATGATAGAAAGATAATATGTGGTCTTCTATAATTGACCAAGTCCACCCTGAGTTAAGTGTGTCATATTCAATCGGGCAATTTTCCTTATACAACTTAAGCACATTGTTCTTGGAACTGAATTGCTATTGCCTTCTCCAAATGATACTATGTTAAAGCGTTCAACATGATTGCTACTGCCTTCACTGAATGACACTATGTTAGGCCATTGAACATGATTGGAATCTCCTTCACTGATGATACTATGTTTGAGAGTTGAATTTGTTAAACATAATAATTGGATCTTCGTCGCGCTAAATAATTTTGTCTTTGCATTGAACTCATTAATTTTTGCCTTACGCGTTAACGATTCCACCGTCGTCGTTGGCTTTCCCTTCAGGTAGGAATGCAACTAAGGCAATTTCACCATCAGAAATTGACAAGTTGTTTCACATAATAGTAATTTCAAAAACATATAAGATGAAAATTGACACGGTTATATTCGTTTCACCAACTTCGTAATATGGTGCATATCCATACTATTCCAAAAAATTATGGAACTTACCCAACCATGGTGGTTCCTCAGTTCATATTTCTAGCGAACACTGATGCCGAGTTTGTCTTCTTGCTTCTAATTGTTTTCGAATATTGATCATAACAAACGATACTGTTTACACTAAGGAGATGGATGAGCGGTCTAAGCCTCATAATGAGTGGTCTAAGCCTCATAATGAGTTAACAATAATATGGTTCAATTTCGTATTTGACGAAAATTAAACCTAAGATCTCTTACTTACAAGTGAAGAGGAATACCACTAAACCATAATACTAAGGTGTATACCAAGTTTTTAACTAGAAGATATTCGCGCTCTTTATCTTCTCAAATTCAAGGGTCGACCCATTTATATTGATCACGTGTTCCCTGTTTACGTAAGTTCATTAATCGGACTGTTCCTAAAAGAATATGTTAGAACTTAAAATATAAGGCCCAATAAAACAGTACAGTACAGGCTATTTTTCATTTCTATAAACCACCAGCAGAGGGAGTGGTTCAAGAGGAAAGCAGAAAGAGGAGACGACGAACTTCGATCATGGCACCTCAAGATCCAAACGCCCCAAGCGGAAGCGGCTCCGGCAAGCGCGATGAGGATACCGTTAAAGTCCCCGCAACGGATCCCAAGAAGAAGGACGATAAGAAGGATGAGGATTTGGTAAGCAAATCCAGGGGTTAGGGTTCCGTTCACTGCCTGTTTGGTTCTCCAGAAAATTTATTAAGCTGAAGTTCCCGCACTAGAAATTCTCCACTAGCATTGATATTTAGGGTTCGTTCATGTCTATTTGTATCAAAGCCTGTATTGGAATATAAAATTCGAGTATTTTTTTACTTAATCCAAGTCGTTTTTAGTTTATTTGTTTCTTGATTAGTCCAAGAGTTCCCATGTGTTCGACTGTTAAATTGATTAACAAGGGTGTTTACTGTTTAGTATTCGTTGAAAATTTGCTTCTTTAATTGAGCTGCATTGGATTTCCGTGCAGTCTGAGGAGGATTTGGAGTTGAAGAACCAATTAGAGTTGTACGTCGAGAGGGTTCAGGATACTGATCCTGGTGTGCAGAAGAATGCTCTAGAGAGTATGAGGTAGACCCTTTTTGTCCTCTTAAAAGTTAGTAATAGACCATCAAGCAAAGTGGTTTGTAATGTAATTAGCTTATAAGGAACCCTTCACTGTCTATGGCACTATGGGTAATTGCATTCTATGCCACCCCTTTTCCCCTCCGATAACCACTGTCTTTGTGAATTATATTCTATACTTTCTCACAAGTCCCAATTTTTATTGAGCTGTTTTTGAGGGAATAGAAAAAATGTGTGGAAATAGCGCGGAAGAATATTTATGAAATTTGAAGGGAAAAAATTACTTGATATTCTCAAAGGGAGCCAAGTATAAAATAATATTCACTTTTACAGTGAACTGATTTCCTTGATGCTTCATCCGCTATCTTTTAAGTTATAGCTACAGGGCCGTTGAACGAAAAAAACACTATCTTTGAGCCCTTTATATTTATGATTATTTGTTTTTATGGCAAAGAAACAAAGGTAAAGAGGGGTTGACTTTGGGGTATTCTATTGTTCCTCCTAGTGAATCTGTAAAGAGACATTGGTAGTCAGCACTCAGCAGTAAATATGGCACTTTAAAGATCCAAAAGGGTCTTCGGTGGGAAATTGTTTTATCTATGCTTCATTGTTGCTGAACCTAGAGTTTCTAGAAAACATTAAATTATGGAAAGCAGAGGTTTTCTAACTCTGACCAACGCTATTATGGCTGTGATGTGTGTGTATGATTGTTATGTAATAAATGCAATTGACACCTGAAAGCATTTTGCAATCTTTGGTCAGTGTAGAAAGTGATTGATGTGTTATATTCATTTTTTACTTTTACATAGCAGTTACTACGCTCCTTACCTGGAGTGGAAGCAGTAATTTTTTCTTATATGGTTTTATCTCATAGGGTGTGACCTGACATCACATAAAATTTCATCTCATAGGCAGGAAATCCGTACCTCAACTAGCTCCATGACTTCAGTTCCAAAGCCATTAAAGTATCTTCGCCCACATTATGGAACTCTAAAAGCTTACTATGAAACAATGGCAGAATCAGAGTTGAAGGTATAATTATTAGTTTCTCATAGAATAGGTGTAGTTCATCTATTTGTACCCCGCCAACTTTAATATTGTTCACTGTAGTGTAATTAATCTACCTTCTCGTACATGCAGAAATACCTAGCAGATATATTGTCTGTTTTGGCACTGACCATGTCAGCTGAGGGAGAACGGGTACACCAGTATACTTATTTTAGGATTTCTGTTCAATTATTCTCCTTATTGGTTGGTTGTATTTATTAATACTAGTATACTTGTTCATTTTAGTTCTGGTTCACCTTCCTTGTGATATTCAGAATAAATGTGTTCATCTTGTCTATATGTCCACCACTTTCAGGAAAGCTTGAAGTACAGGTTGTTGGGTTCAGATGGTGATATTGGTTCATGGGGCCATGAATATGTCAGGTCAGACTAATCTAGTTTAGAACTTTCCTCTAGGGAAGTTTTGTGGTATTATAGTATCATAATTCCCAATATATTTAGGTTTTTTTTTGGGGTTTTAAAGGCTCCTTGGGATTAGTGTCTGAATTTGTGTTCAGAAGTGGCATATATAAAGATAAATTTTTTGATCACTACTGGTTGACTTTCTTGTTTGTAATCAGGAACTTAGCTGGAGAAATTGCTCAGGAATTTGCTAAGCGACAGGTTTTATGTCTATCCTGTACATATGATGTAATAACATTTTTATTTAAAAGTTACTGTAGGTTGTTCGGAGCATATTTTTACGTTGATCTCAATCATTTGTTTACTTGTGAAATTGAGAACATTAGCATAAGCCAGATTAATATAGCTAGGAATACATGGTTGCAGTGCTTAATATAGCTAAAAACACAAATTGCATGGTCATTTGTTCATTAGCCATATCTTCTTTTACTTATCTATTCTTGGTATCATTAAATTTGTTTCTGGAGATGTGTCAATAAATAAGTGAGACAAGACCTTTAATGCTTCATGTCATTGTTTATGGTCTCATTATAAAAATTTATTCTAAATTTTACTTTGTTATTCTCGTTACAGAGTGAAGAGGCCCCAGTTGAAGAATTAATGGAACTAGTGCAGCAAATTGTTGCTTTTCACATGAAGGTAATATTATTCGTAACACGTTTGCGCTTTGAATTTTTTTCCTTGCTAGGGTAGATGATCAAGTTACACATAAATCCTTTATAGTTTGAAAATGCCCCCTGAAGATGGGTAGATGATGTAAAGCCAAATCAGGCTCCTCTTCGTTTGTGTTTTAAGTAGAGTTTTAGCTTGTATTATTATGATATTATCTATCTCATTGCAAACAAAAGCTTGGAAATATATTATAAATATGTTCTAAGAATTACTTAAATTCGGCAATATTTCATCATTCAGCTTAAAGTGGATAATATGACATTGTCCACAAAGTTTCAAAAGCCGAACTCCTCTTATTGATGCACTTCAAGCCATTTAATTTAATTGAATGGGAAATTTCCATCTGGAAGGTGGACAGAAAATCCAAATCTGTAAACAGTAGACGATGTTAAATAGGAAAACTGTATTGGTTTTGCTTCTTATTATTTGTTCTGCATTGCAGCACAATGCTGAACCCGAAGCTGTCGACCTTTTAATGGAGGTAAAATCTATTAATTAATTATTCAATATTCTTTGCCTGTGAAGCCATTTGTACTTTCCCTTTCTTCTTGGGCCTGATAATTTGACCAATGACCAGGTTGAAGACCTTGATCTGTTAATTGAGCATGTTGATAAAACAAATTTTAAGAGGACTTGTCTCTACCTCACCAGTTCAGCAAGGTAAGCAGATGAAGTTAAGAAATTTCTCTTTGCATGTGACACTCTTATGGGGCAAAAAGTGGCATAGTTTCTCATGACTATTCAGAAGTCTGATTTAAGTTGTTAACTGAATTTTTCTTAAAACAAGTTCATAACTTTAGATGTGGAGGATATATATGTAGGTATTCCTCTAAATTTGTCATTGCATGTTAATGCTACATATGACAGTACCTGCCTATGGACTTAGTTTTTCCAAATTCTTTGATTTTGCTTCTTTGAGGATGATGTTAGAGCATCTACAAGACTTTCCAATACCAAGTGAACCTGCTTTCCAATTTGGGTTGCATTCTAGTTAGTTTAGGGTTTTATTTATTTCCTTCTGTCTTGTCTGAAGTTTATTTTGTATTTAGTTTGGCAGATCGTGTTTATTAGTCTTTTTAAGTGATCAGGTCATTTTTGAAGTATTTCACAGGGGTAGGGTTGAATCAATTAGTTAAGCAAACAAGGGCTAGGATGCTAGGGCTTCTAACCCTAGTATAAATACTCTTTTTGGAGGCTCATGTGCATTTTACCCAGCTTATCTCAGAAAATTAGATTTAGAGTCTAGCTTGGGTCTCTATGCCCTAGAACTAATCTGTCAACTTTTGAAATTTGATCCCATTGCTTTTTCTCTATTGTTTCCTATTATTAATTGCCAGAAATTCCTTTTCTAGTGCACTACCATAAAACGTTGAGATTTAAAGGTTTCAGTTGGGGCATTTGGCAATAAAAATAATATGCCATTTTTTTTTGTCCTTGTAGTCAGAGAATATCGTGCTTCAGTTGCTTTTATAGACCCGTGAGACTCTTCATTTCATATCTTTGTATGGCATTGACAAAAAACAAAAAAAATATATATATCTTTGTATGACATATGTTAAGTGGCTGCCAGGTGCCATTGTATTATTTGTTCTTTCATTCTCCTTGACTGTACTCCCCAGTGCTGACTTTTTTCTTCTTATCTTAACATATTGCAGATACCTTCCTGGACCAGATGATGTACTAGTTTTGGATATTGCATATACGATATATATGAAATTTGAAGAATATCCAAATGCTCTTCAGATTGCACTGTTCCTTGATAACATGCAGGTTTGTGCTATGCAACAGTTTTGATATTTTTTGAGCCGTGTATTTATAAATTATAGTTGAGTATGCAGCATTTCAATTTCTTAAGGGTTTCAGAAAAGGTTATTTTTCTGTGAAATGAGAACTTTGCAGTATGTATATGTTGCACATGTAATTACCTATCTCTGGTCTTAAATATTTCTAATTATTTGGTATTAACAATCATGAGTGTATGCATGCAGAATATAAAGAACGTCTTTACATCATGTGATGATCTGCTTCGTAAAAAGCAATTTTGTTACATCCTTGCTCAACATGTAAGTGTTGAATTTTCCTTAGTTTTCATTTCCTTCTCTACTAAAATACTATTCTCACCACATTTTTTGTACCACATTTGTACCACCTCTCTAATAGAGGTGGGACCCACTTGTATTGGTGGGCCCTACCTCTATTAACGTCGTACAAATGTGGTATTAAAAATGTGGTAAGTGTAGCATTACTCTCTTCTTTATATGAAGGAATGCATGCTTTTGTTCCTTGTTAAAACATTCTAAGTAATGTTCTGAAATAGAGTTATATACCCTTCTCATGATACATTCATGGCTAAATTAGCTTGATTCCTTGACAATAAGAGTGAACTGTGATGGGTTTGTTCTGGGTGGGGCAGTGTGTCCTCTTGTTCCTTATTGTTTCTCTCTCTTTGGCTTGTTATCATAAGATAAGTGGGGGCGTGTAATTAGGTGTCATTGCTCAAGTGATATTCATTAGCCTTGGAAGTATTTTGTGCACTTTTCCTGAAAAGGTATCATTGGACAGTAATGTTGTATGGTATATTTTTTATGCATGTTTTCTTAATCATACTAATTTTAATCACATTTATAATTCATGCAGGGTATTAGTTTTGAGCTTGATGATGAGATGGTTGCGGAGGATGATGACAGAGAAGCATTGCAGGATATTATCAACAATACTACGCTAAGTGGAGGTTATCTTACTCTTGCTCGTGACATTGAGGTCATGGAGGCTAAAACTCCAGAGGACATTTACAAGGTTTAAACTTTTGATTATTTGTAATGCTTGATCTAGAATGATATGCATATCTACAATACTTGTGGGCATGTGTAGTGAAAATAAATGCAATATAACTGTGTTTTATTCATTGCGGTTGTGTAATTTATTAAAGTTGCTTCTTTATTATCCTTCTTATCCCTTCTCTGATAATTATACTGTCTTGGAACTTTTAATTAGGCACACTTACTTGATGGCCGGGCAAGCGCTGGTGCTAGTGTTGATTCAGCAAGACAGAACTTGGCTGCAACATTTGTTAATGCTTTTGTAAATGCTGGATTTGGTCAGGTAAAAATTTTCACACTCGATATATCTGCTAAAAAGTTGTCGATTTGCGGAGCTGATTGACATGCGTTCTTTGATACTTCGTTTTGGTGCAGGATAAGTTGATGACAGTCCCATCAGATGCCTCAAGTGGAGGCTCTTCAGGAAACTGGCTTTTCAAGAATAAAGAGCATGGGAAGACCAGTGCTGCAGCAAGTTTGGTATGCATGACTTTATTGCCTTGCTCATTTCATCATCTTATTTTAAACTGCATTCTACATTCTTGTTATTCTTCTTGACAGGGTATGATTTTATTGTGGGATGTTGACTCTGGACTTGCTCAAATTGACAAGTACTTCCACAGCAAGGATACCCATGTTATTGCTGGTGCATTGTTAGGGGTTGGGATTGTCAATAGCAGTATCAAGAATGATTGTGATCCTGTGGGTACCTCAATCTTTTCATCTACGGAATACAACCTTAGAAATGTATCTCTGAATCTTAATTCCTTTTACAGGCGCTGGCACTTCTTGGTGAGTACATTGATAAAGAGGATCCATTTATCCGGATTGGTGCTATAATGGGCCTTGGGATTGCATACGCTGGTGCTCAGAATGAGCAGGTAAAGTGTCTTAGCTTTTCTTGTTGATACATCTGGCAGGCCACGGAAAATTTTCCCTTGAAATGGACCAACTCTATGTATCATTCTTGGTTTAAGAATCAAATGAGAGGAGTACTGTCCTTGGATTTGTAACATGTGTTGATCTGATCATTAAAGTTTTTTTTTTTTGGGGGGGGGGGCGGGGGCATGCATGCAGGAGTTTGTTAGTTTGGGTAGAGTGGATTGATCTGTTGTTGAATGTTAATTTCCATTTAAAGCTAACTTATCCTTCTTTTTTCAGATACGTAGTAAGCTGACTCCTATACTTAATGATGCAAAAGCCCCCCTTGACGTGGTTGCATTTACTGCAATCTCATTGGGGTTGGTATACGTTGGTTCCTGCAATGAAGAGGTTGCTCAGGCAATCATATTTGCACTAATGGACCGAAGTGACTCCGAGTTGGGGGAGCCCCTTGCTCGGTTGATTCCCCTCAGCCTTGGACTTCTGTACCTTGGGAAGCAGGTAAAATCATGCTGAACTTCCTGGAATTCATTGTTTATTCTTTCTGCATTTTACAAAATCATGTGCTTTTCTTTCCTACTTGATTTTAGTTTCGTTTGATGTTTGTTGTGTAGTTTAAGCTTGTTTTGTTAAAGTCATTGTGCCCAAAGAAGCTCATTACAATGTTGAACGCAATAGTTCATGATTCTAATGGTTTTTGGAATTTACTTTCTCACAGGAAAGCGTGGAGGCCACTGCTGAAGTTTCAAAGACATTTAATGAAAAAATAAGAAAGCATTGCGATATGACTTTGCTTTCTTGTGCTTATGCAGGAACAGGCAATGTTCTTAAGGTAATATTTTAAGGCTACTAAAATCTCATTTGATTCTGCCACATGTATGAAGTTGGGAACTCTTTTCTCATGCAGGTCCAAAACCTTCTCGGTCATTGTTCACAACATCTTGAGAAAAATGAAACTCACCAGGGACCCGCTGTTCTTGGAATTGCTATGATATCAATGGCTGAAGAATTGGGAGTTGAAATGGCGATTCGTTCGTTAGAGCATCTTTTACAATACGGAGAACAAAATATCCGTCGGGCAGTTCCGTTGGCACTTGGTCTCCTTTGCATATCAAATCCAAAGGTATTAATCTGGTTACATCCATTGTGATAGTTAAACGCCTTTAAAAGTAAAACTTTTACTTCCAATGCTTGCTCAACTGCCCTTGAAATCTAACCATTCATGTATCGAGAGTTGGAATAGACATGGAACAGTGATTTTTGAAATACTTAGCTTTACTAGTGATTCTACATTGGGAAGTTAAGTTACTTGGGTTATAGTTGCCATTTTCACTGTTCTATTTGGGTGTTTCCTCCAGGTCAATGTTATGGACACATTGAGCAGGCTTAGCCACGATACAGATTCAGAAGTAGCGATGGTAACATATTACAGCATTCAATATCTCCATTGTTGGCACATATTTCATAGCGAGTCTAATATTCCATTTGGATTCTTCAGGCTGCAGTGATTTCATTAGGTTTGCTAGGCGCAGGAACCAACAACGCTAGAATAGCTGGCATGCTTCGCAATCTTTCAAGTTATTACTACAAAGATGCGATCCTTCTTTTCTGTGTAATACATCTTGAGTCCTATCTTTTTGTTCTTTCTTTCGTTTTCCTTATGAGTTTTCCAGTCTGCAGTTATATAATATCTTCGGCCACTGTCTGCAGGTGCGAATTGCTCAAGGTCTTGTACATTTGGGAAAGGGTTTGTTAACTCTAAATCCATACCATTCTGATCGCTTCTTGCTATCACCGTGAGTAACCTTGTGGTTGCAACTACACTCGTCATTTCTACTTCTGACAGAACGGTGCTCATTGGCTTAGTCTAACATCTATAAACTATCTTTCGACTTACAGAACGGCACTTGCTGGAATCATTACCTTGCTGCATGCATGTCTTGATATGAAAGCCATCATTCTGGGGAAATATCATTACGTTCTCTACTTTATTGTTTTGGCAATGCAGGTGGGTGTTTGATCACTTTCTTCTTTATGTGCAGCTTTCTCCGGTTATTAAATCTGGTCTTTCTCACGTTATATTGGTAATTACTTTTCTTGTGCTAGCCGAGAATGTTGTTGACCGTGGATGAGAACCTCAAACCACTGTCCGTCCCTGTTCGAGTGGGACAAGCTGTTGATGTGGTTGGCCAGGCTGGTCGTCCCAAAACGATCACTGGTTTCCAGACCCACTCAACACCAGTTCTTCTTGCTGCGGGTGATAGAGCGGAGCTGGCTACTGAAAAGTAAGTGATTTTTCTCCGTGGTGTTTACACTTCACCGACTTGCTGTTGTACCGCTCTAACACACTAGTAACAACTGGTTTTTTACAGGTACATCCCCCTGTCCCCGATCTTGGAAGGGTTCGTGATCCTGAAAGAGAATCCAGACTACAGGGAAGATAACTAGTTAGTCCAGTCCACCCAACAAATTGTCTCGAGAGTTTGTAATCTTTGTCAAATGCTCTATTTTTCCATGGAAGCATTCAGTGACCGTTGATTTTGTAACATGATTCTTTTTTACTTTAGTTTTAATTACTTGTATACCGTTCGGCGACTGATCAATTACGGTTGTACCATTTATTTGCTCTGCTCTCCTTCTCCTCCAGGATTCTTCTCCTTGTTCAGACCTTAAAACATTTGTTTCTCTTCCCAGAACGCATTAAATAAATAAGTAAACAATACATCGTCCTCCCCTTGAAAAAACCATTACTTGACCGATCAAGGATTTTGGTGAGGGTGCTTCTGTTGTTACTTGCCGCTCCCAAATTCTCAATCTGTTGAAGGCAGTAATGAAAGATTCCCCTCCATATACTTTTAACGAAACGACAGCAACGATGACTATGGTGAACACACTTGGAAGTCATGATCATCCGAAAATCGACGCTAGATATCTAAAACTTGCAGTGCAGCTCAAGTGAGATGATCATGAAATTATAATCATTTGAGGCTAGATATTACTAATTAACATATGAAGTTGATTACTCTCCTGTGCAGGACTAAGTGCGGAAAACTAAGCCTTCAAGAAATGAAATCAACAAAAGAAAACCATGTCTTCAAGTTGCCTGGGGCACAATTCAGTCAACATTCGGATTTGGACGCCGTTGAATTCTATCTGCACTAAAGTATCGGTCCACTGATCAATCCCCAGCTGTGGAATCTGATTAAGCTCGCCGCTTTTGCTCATCCTCATCGTCATCTGAGTCACCACTCTCACGAAACCGTGGATTTTTCTCCTGTTGCAGCAAATAAAAAATTAAAACGCCCGTCTTTCCGTCTTTATACTTTTTTGTTTCAATAATGAATGTACAATTGCCCCATGTTGCCATTCCAATGAAAAGGAGGAAACAAGAACATCAATGAACATGTGAAATGGCACTCTCAGTCATAGAGACGACACTACATTGCATGGCAAACAGGTTGGCAATTGCAAATACCATATAAATTAAGAGGATTCAAAACGAATTGGGACGTGAGTCGTAGACATTACTGGTCTAGATTCGTGATCAGTGTTCTTCCGCGATTCAGAATCCGAGTTTCTCTTCGAGTTGTCATATGAGTGGCGGTCATCATCGCGGTGCCGTTTCCGAGGATAATCTGCTTTGGCAAACAAGTTTCAAATTAAATCAGTTGTTCAAAAAAGTGTTAACAAAAACGGCCGAAATGATTGTACAAATCTAGTACACAAATCATAGGAATATTTTTATTAATAGATACCTCTACCAGGCCGATGAGTACCCCCATGATTCGGACCTCCACCATGTCTACCATCTAAACGATTTAAAACTCAAAAGCGTTAAAAGAGGAACTAAACTCTACTTTACACCACGAAAGCAAACAGTTATATTATGCATCTCAACAGGCTCGCTACTAATGCTTGTAGTCCCTTCAGATAGTTGCATTCAATCCTGATGCAATGCATGAAGCTCCAGGTTCTATTTCTGGCCGTGAGACAGATCAGTAGTTTTCCACCAACCCCCCCAAATTCCACCTACGTTATGTTTTGCAATATGAATCCAAAGTCTATATTTCCAGCACTAAGTTTTTCTTTGAATTTGCTGGCTATTCAAATTTTCCAAATATGACACACCAAAATGCTAGAGAAATGAGATGTATTTCAATAATTGAGTGATTTTTCGATCATGGGTTCACTAGTGAATAGGCAATAATTGAGTGACTTTGGAATCATTAAAGTGGCTATGCCCAGACTATTCTAATAAGTAGTGGTCGGAGAGAACCTGGGTGCCTTCCCTATTCCTACAGGTCACAACACAATGAAAAGGTGTTTGACCTAAAATGGCTTCTACAAGACATTTCAGCTTATAAAGCTAAGAAATTTTCCCTCAGGTTAGGTCCACTCTCCATCTGGAGGATGCTTGACTGCATCATTTCAGGTTAGGTCTTTTGCTAAGGTAAGGTTGCAGTTGCCAGTACACAGTGCACCTGCAATCAACCTACTCGAAAATCCTAATGGAATCACATAAGCAAAGACAACCGATCCAGCAAAAGATCTAAATCTCTTGAACTATATAAGTAGTTTAAAGCCAGAAACAGATCAAACAGTTTCAAGTAACTTACAGTGAGGTGGCATGACTGGAGGGAAAGATCCCAATGATCCAGTTCCATAATCAACAAGTGATCTTTGAGCTTCCAACTCCTTTTGAACTAACTTACCATACCCACCTCTACGTATAACATATTAAGGAAACAAAAGAGAAACGTTTTCTTCATCACGTATCCAATAATGTAGATTAAATATCCATCACCAGCTTATTTTTGAGAATGTTCTCTACTTTTTAAATAGAAAATGCTTCACAATAAAAAAAAGTGAACAGAAACACCGCAAGTCAAATTCAGAGCAACTACTCAGACTGAATGTCAGATAAAATTTAAGCTGCAAAGACCTAAACACTTTACATCTTCTTCCTGCAACTCTAATTAAGTGGGATCACTAGATTAAACGTGTACTTGGGTGGCAAATGACAATATGTAGATAAGCTTTTCAACTAATAAAATAAGAAAACAGCTGCTAGAGAATACATAAAGATAAAAAAAAAAAAAAAAAAACAAAAGGCAGAGGGAAAAAAGGTATAAACTTGATGTCCATCCACAAAAGAATAGAGAAACAAAAAGTAAATCAGAATAGACATTCCTGAGCTAGAACTGGAGATGGATTGGCCACGTTAAAAAGTCGCTAATTTGGAAAAGTTAAGATGAAATGGGTCTGTAAATTATGGCAGCATATTAGTGTCATAAAGTACCCATTGATGAACTAATATCCATTGCATTGATAATCTAAAATTAAGTAGGTACAGGTTCACAGGAAAGCACAGCCTAGAAGAATTTATCCACCCAATAATTAGTCTCCCAGTAGAACATACAGCCCTTTACATTTTAAAATCATTTACAACATGCTCAACCTACCAATCCTTACAATTCTCAAGTTTGTGAAACAGAAACCATGATAGCAAAAGAACTTAAATAGAAATTGAATGCAAAGGCAACCACATATATAAGTTTAGCTTGGATAATCTATCTAGATTTGCAAGAAAAATAAAAGCTCGGGCCCCAATTTTAATCCCAAGGGAACGAGCAACATTATAATTATAAATCATACTGAAGAAAGCTTTACCAGACATTCCAAACTAAAAGAAAAGGATATCAGGATCATAATCAGTACGATATTCATCACGCACCTGCAAAACAGATAAGATAAAATCAAAACAATCAGAATGGTACATTTTTTCCCATGACAAGAAGGCAGAGTAGAGTAATCAACCTGTCCACCACTTCGCCCACGACCCCATTGCCTTCCCTCTTGAAATCCCCAATCGAAATCCACACGAATAGGGCGATCATCAAGAATAGTCCCGCTTATATATTTTACAGCATCCTCAGTATCCTCTCGAGAATAGTATCTGTAAATAAATTTTTCGGATTAGGCACCTAACACATATCTTGATAAACTATTTCCTTTCAAGACATCAACAATACGAAGAAGACGGCGACTTACAAAACAAAACAAAAACCACAAGGCGTCTTTGTATTCTTATCCAAGCCCATAATTATCTTCTTAATTTCTCCGGCGCGAGAGAAGAGCTCATAAACTTGCTCTTCTGTCGTATAGAAGGACATATTCCCAATGTAAACAGTGGATGATGCCAGGAGGGCTTGTTCAAATTCCTCCTGTGAACCGGGAAACCGTCTATCCCGGTACTGCGAAAGCTTCGATTGCTCCTAACAAAATTACAGAGGATAATAAGCTGGTATGCTATCTTCATCAATCTTTGACAAAATAAAAGCGCCAGATTTGAAGTCCAACAAATGAGAGGGAGCGGACTTAATAAATTTACCTTAAACAAGGAAGCCATGGCCGTGTGTAACCGAGGGCTAATCAGTCAGGTAAATTTGAAGAAACAAGTTGCAGAAATTCTATCAAATCTGCACTTAAATAAGAGAATATATGAGTTTAATTTGAATGAAAAATTATAGAGAAAAAAAATAATGTGTGATAAAATCTTTAGAGGAACGGCAGGTATTAGTTGATTGAAGCAACTATAAACCCTAATATTTTAGGTCGGTAGGGAGAGAGAGTACCTGGAACAGGAAGACGTAGAGGAAGCGGTACCTTTGGCCTCGCGACCGAGACGGAGGAGGGATGAGTTTTACTCCCTTCTCCTTCAACTTTATTCAGCTTCGGGTGGATTCCCAAGTTCCCCACCGGGTCCGGGTCGGCAGTTTTTTTTTTTTTCTTTTTTTTTCTTTAATAATATTTTGCTTTTTATCTTTTTCAATTTCACCTAAATAAATACAAGGCTTTTCAAATAATAATAATAATAAATATAAATATAAGGCCTAAGTTTCGTACCAGACCACTTAGTATTTAGATTCTTAAGTTCGATTCTCGTCAAAGACGAATTTGTAATATATTATCAGTGGTGAAGCTTGATCACATCTTCCACAATATGCGCTTTATTGCAAGCGTTAAGGCTTTGCTTTGTCAAGTCCCAATTTCCTCTCTCCCTGAGTTTAATTTCTAAACTTCCTTCCCCAGGGAAGCTTGTGGGGTTCATGATATTTTTTTCGTTATCTTATTTATGATATTTTAAGTTTTTTTTTATTAGTATAACTAATAATTTGTCAATAAGAGTATCATTTTATAGTGTTTAAAAAGAATCAATATAACTAATAACTATGTGGCAAGACATGATTGGTTGGTCTTTAGGTCTTTGAAAGTCATTTTGTATTAGGATAAATTTGTCAATAAGAGTATCATTTTATAATGGATGGGGAAATAAGACACTGGGTGGGCTTAACAGCACTCTATATTATTGCTAGCCTATTGTGAGGCTAGCTCACTTCTTTAGTCTTTTAGCGTAGATAATATTATTTGTTAAAAAAAAATTATTCCCCATCGAATCGGGTCCCAATTTCGAGTAAGGGTCAGAAGCTTTTTCTCTTTTTTGTTTTTTTGTTTTTGAATTAACGATATTATCTATGGGAGGGGTTAGGCTAAGCCTCGCTATGAATTAGCAATAATGTGATTCAAATTCGCTTTTGGCAAGAATTGAACTTAAAACTTGTCATTTATAAGTGAAGAGTAATACCACTAGACCGTAGTAAGACAAATTTTTCTCTTTTTTAAAACTTGGTAACAAAATGGGCGGTTGTTTAAAAAAAAATTAATGATAATAATTTAGAGAATAAATAAGAACATGGGTATTTATCATATTTAGCCAAAATTTCATCCTTAGTTTCAAAAATATCATTTTTTAAAAAAATTATTTCAAATATATCCAAAACCACACTTGAATAGACTTAAATACCCTTAATACAATTACATTCTTTCAAATAATCAGGGCTGGAGCTCAAAGTTGGGTGATGGGCAAACCAGTTGCGGGCATTGTCAAATTAATGGAGGATACTTGCAAATTCTCTCCTCTTTCCCTGAATTTCTATTACTAGCCCTAATACGATTTCATTTTTCACAGTAGTGACTGAATATCATAATCCATTCATCTTTGTTTTCTTCTCTAATGGCCGGTTTGGTGGTTATGAGATTTTGATTTGCCCCTCTTCGCTACCAAAGAGAAATTTGCAGGACTGCCAATCAACTATTCCGGTGCAGGTTATTGTTGGAGGACAATTTCATCAAACATGATTTATTCCACTTGGTTGATTGATTTTTTACCCCTTAACAAATTGGCCCTGATGGCATAAATTTTTAAAACCAGAAAACGATTGCTACATAATCATTGTTAAACTTATAAACAAAAAAAAGCTGAAGATACATGTTGTTTTCCACGGCCTTTCATGGTGTATGGAGATTGGAGAGTATTTATTTTGAGATCTGATGGGGTATGAGTTTTTCATTTCAAGGATATTTAAGTCTATTTCAAGTGTTTTTTTTTTTGTTATTTTTAAAAGATTTTATAAAAAGTGATATTTGTGAATTTAGGGATTAAATTTTGGTTAATATTGATAAAAACTCTAAGAACATTACTAAAAACAAAATGAAAAAGACCGAACTCTCAAACACGTCCCCGAGTGTGAGTGGCAAGCATCCAAAACCCTAAATCCTCCTCCTCTGAGAAATAGTAAGAATCAATGGCCACCTCAGCAGCCGCCAGATCCATTTTCCGCTCCTGCGCCGCCCGCAGTTCTGGCTGTGCGGCGCGTCTCGCCCCCGAAGCCAAAGCCGCCCGTTCCCCGTTTCGCATGGCCGGGAAGCGGCCTTCCTCTTCTTCTCCTTTTCCCGCTCTCCGGTCTCCTGTTCAATTGAGCTTCTGCGTGGAGTCGATGCTGCCCTACCACACTGCAACAGCTTCGGCTTTGATGAACTCAATGCTCTCTGTCACTCGTCACAGTTATGCCTGGCTTTCAGAAGGTACTCTCACACTCTCACTTTCACCAATTTCTTCCTGAATTTGCTTATTTTTCTTTGAGTTTGTTGGAAATTGGAGTCGATGCTGCCCTCATTGTTGCATTTTTGGCTTCTTTTTTTTTTTTTTTTTTTTTTCTGGTGACTGCT
Organism: Heteromeles arbutifolia; assembly: GCA_024362995.1. Taxonomy (NCBI): domain Eukaryota; kingdom Viridiplantae; phylum Streptophyta; class Magnoliopsida; order Rosales; family Rosaceae; genus Heteromeles; species Heteromeles arbutifolia. The sequence goes on from JANCRC010000012.1 coordinate 27,531,670, forward strand.
ACTGTGTTTTGGTTGCACTGTAAAACTACCGTTTCGTGCAATAGGATCGAAATTGAAATTGAAATTTACATTGAAATATCCCTTTTTCTTTACTTCGTGTCGTTTCCATTTCAATGTGGCTGTTATGAATAAACATGTCAAAAATCGAAATATGAATGCTTTCTAAATAATCCCCTGACATATTTTTCGATTTGATGGAAGCATTCAACTTATGGGGCTATTTCTGTGGAAGTATCCAACTTTCATTTCTACATAAGCACATGCTTATGTTTCTGTGTAACAAGTCCATCCATTTTCGTAATATCGAGCCTCATTTGTACGCTGATATTGGAGTTTTGATCATTTTTTATTATCTTAGTAGAACTAACAAAAGAATAGACACTCAACGAGATGGGAGGATTTCTTATCTCACCATGCCAGTGCTAACATCCACTCTGATTCTGCTTGTGCTTCTTAGTCCTCCTCCTGCTAGGTTTTTGGTGCAGTTGCATATTTTTTAGGAGCAGCCTTGCTTCATTATGTTCAAGTTTCAACAAAGAAGTAGTTTGTTTGTCGGCTGCCTAATCGTTGGGGTTTTATTCTTGAATTAGGTATCTAGCGAACACTTGTAAGGTCCCTTGATATCGTTTTCTTCCTTTTTCGGTAAGTTAGTGGTTATTTATGTTGGGTTCAGGTATTTAGAATCCATAAATTTTGAATTGTCATTACAGAGTCATATCATGTGTGTCACTCATTATACAAGATGTTCAATAAGTAAGTTTTGTGGTCTTTAACTTCCACGAACAAATTTCTTAGGTACTAATAGCTCAATATGGTGGATTTTAACTCTCCGGTTTTTTTTTTTTTGTTCAATTTCTGTCTTAATAACTAAGTCAATATATCTTCCCATACTCCTACATATTAGTGAAAGGTGCAAAATACCTCTTTTTATTGCTGTAGGCCAAGACAGATGAAGATCAAGAAGCGATATTGGAGTAACTTTGATTTGTTAAAATTTCAAGCTTTTAAATTTGTTAAATTTCAAGCTTTTAAGATGGATTGGAGAACTTTTATGTTCTTTAAATTTGTAGACGTTTTTTTAAGGAAAAGTTTATTGGAGTCCATTAGATGTGTTGAGTTATCTCATGGCAATTTTTTTTTATGATGGCTTCAGCTGCATTGAGAAATACTCTACATGTGTTTGAATTCATGGAGATTTTTAAGATATTGAATCATCAATGATAGGTAAACTGTTGAAGACGGATTTGAAATTGTATTTTAATGAGATTGTATCTTGTTATTGTTAAAGTTACAAGAAAATGCACCAAAGTGAAATCTTATCTCTGCCCTTCTCATTGCTTCTTCCGTGTCACCACTCCTCTACTCTTTTAACTTAAAAGTCCCAAATTCAAGGGTGATACATATTACATGCTCTGGGCTCTGAATATTTTACGTGTTTAAATGGAGTTTAAAAATGTTTGAACCACGATAATCATAAAATTAGTGTACTGATCATTTTTATTTGATCAGCTTGCAATGATGATGTGTGATGAATGTTCCAAGGATTCAAGGAAGTTTTATGTACTTAAGTCTGCAGTCTAAGGCAGTGACTGCTGGTAATTAGGAGTTTTGAATGAGCTGCACAAGAGATAAGTTGCATGTTCTGAGCTTTTAAACCTAGATCAATGAGTAGACTTGGTTACTTTTTTCTAAAGTCCTAAAGACATTTCCTTTGTGTTTCTGCTTTACACTTATAAAGTGGCAATCTTTTGTGTTGCGGCATATTTGATTTGTTTCCTTTGCATTGATGTTACTGCCCAAAGAGTCATTGTATTTAATCAGCTTGCAACGATGATGCATGATCTTTGTCCAGAGAGTTCGGTAGAAGTCTGTTCAAAATTATTGCACTTGAAGATAATGATGTCTTGGAAGCTTAATAATGCATGCTTACCGCATGAATCTGTTCTCAAATACCTTCTCATTTTTTATGCTCTTTCGCCTTTTTCCCTAGGGAGGGGGGTATGAGTACAAACTACAAAGAGAACATTATATGTAAGAATTGTATGACTACATTGCCCAGATGACTATATAATCTTCTCTGCATGTTATTGTTTTTCTTTTTTCTTTTTTTTAAAAAAAAAAAAAATCCTGGTGGCTTTGAATCATGTCTAGCAAATTTTCTATTTCTCTCTTTGCTCTTTTATTAGAAGAAAAATTGCATTTGCATTTGGGGCAATGAGGTGGTATTGTTTCTGATATGAAGAAAAAGTAGCTTCCACCTTTTAAAGCATATAAGCCCTTCCAGTGCCATTAGTCTAAACGCTTCGACTTGGCAATTAGAAAAGAATCCAGTTCTATGTTTGGGTATATGCTCGATTTGTAGAAATTATCTTAGTTTATGTTGTGGTAGAAGGGATGAATATTAGTGAGTGGAGTTTGGGGTATATGCTCGATTTGTAGAAATTATCTTAGTTTATGTTGTGGTAGAAGGGATGAATATTAGTGAGTGGAGTTTGGGGTATACTCAAGTCAAGCTTGGACTTTGTAATCTTTGATCAAGTGGTGAGGAACATGTTCACCCATTCAAGTTTGGGTTTGCAAGCATTTTGGCTCATACATGATCCATGATCTTTCTTACGCTGCGTAGAAAGTGTCAAAGGTTGTTAGGCTACGTGATTTCACATTCCAATTCTGCCTCTTCTTTTATGGTTTTGCCAGAACCCTGCAGATTTCTCGAGTAGCTGACATGTTTATTCTTCCTTTTCAATCCGTGCGCAGATTCTTGAGGAATGCTGATCAATCCTTTCAATATGTTGACCTCCAAACTCAAAGCGCAATAAACAGTGTTTTCCGATCCTGAGCTTACATTTCATTTTATACTAGAGCAGCAAACAGCCACAGTCCTCATCACTCATACATTGTCTTTCCCTCCCCTCCTTTGTAGTGTTCTCCCACTCGCATCTCACTCGAATTTGTGGTTAGTGATAGTAGTCAACAAGATGTGATTTTAATTTAGTTTCTTTTGAATTATTGAACTCCACTATTTTCAACAGTTTGTCTCGTCAAATCGTACCCTCTTACTCATATATTCTTACCTTCATCATCCTTTTCATCTCTCCTGTGATGATTGCTTTTCCATCAGCCTAGATGCATACCTTCTTTGATTGCAAGTTCTTGAATGGAATTCTTAACTTTTTCTTAGTTGTCAAATGATGATGTCCAAGATTGGTCAGACATTTTTGGTTTTGCCCTCCGCCACTCGCGCTGGGTTTAGAAATTTCATGTAGCTTTGTTGCGTTGGTATTTCAACTCTTGATGGGGTGGGGGTGGAGGGTGGAGGGCGGCTGTGTTGATTCTGAATAAAAGAGAGTGTTGAAGCCAACTGAATGAGTGTAATTTCTATAGCTATAAAACTGATAGTTCAGGTTTTAGGCTTTTCAGCTTTTTGCTAAAACCTCACATATTGGCGTCATTTGGAACACTTGCGTTCGTATGTTCGGGTTCCAAGGGTGTTGAGAACATGATTAGGAAGGAATCCACGAATTTATTGTGGTGCTTTCATTTTTCTTTAGTGCTGTTATTCACATGTTCTTTTTTTATTTCTTATACACTATGTTGATTTCTGTTCTTTGATCTTACTCAATTCATTCGATCCGATGACCGACCGAAATTAAGAAATGTGTGTAAAAAGTAAAAAGAAAGTAAATAGCAATATCCTTCTTTGAAAAATGCGATACTCTAATCACAGAGAAAATTAAAATCTCATTAATAAACTACTTGGATGCTCAAATTATTCTTTATTCTTTATTCACGAATTCCCATAATCCTAAACCCATAATCAACACAGGGTCATATTTAAGTTGACTTTGTTACAAGATAGAAGAAACTATATTCGAATTATCGGACTCAATGGGTTAAAATCCATATCCTATTAATAATAATGATTCTCGAGGAGTCCGGATGGTCGCCGAATTCTCTTTGTGAGAATCTCGAAGATCCGTGAATCATGTCCGTTCATCGTACATTGTGCGGTTAGAAATTATTTGAAATATTTTTATTTAAAAATAAACCTAAACAATGCTTGACAAAAACTAACCACACGATATACGATGAACGGACACGATTCACGAATTCCTATAATCCTCACCAAAAGGATCCAGAGAGAATCCTGTTGGACTCTCGAGGTCAGGTGTTCAACACCCCCATCACTATCGCCAATATAAAAATGAAAACACAAAAACTTGTTTTTTTTCAAACGTTCTAACGCACTCTTGTAAAGATTGATTTGAAATCAATTCCAAAACCTGGCCGCAGTTCATCAAAGTTTTAAAAGAAAAAAGAAAAGAAAATAAATTCTTTTTTGTTTGCAGAAAACAAATACAACAGCAACTGTATACTTGATGGCAAAAGACATACGCAAATGATGTACACAACGCATGATTAAATTAAATACAACTAGCGGAGTTGTTTCCAGATTCGAAATCCAACAACAAAAGAGACCGTTTAATTAAGACTTCCAAATCATGCCCTAGTCATATTACATCACCACCCAGACTCACTCATCTAAAACTAAAAGCACGGCAATCGCAAGACTAGAGACAGAAAGACAGGCACATCAACAAGTCGCATCTCGCTTACATTAATGGTTAGGCACACATACATATCTAACAAACCTCTTACTAGTAACCCTATTAGTATCCACTCCCACAATATACTCATCATTCACTCTTCAACGTTAACCAGCTCGTACTCAATGAGAGAAAGATTGTTATCCTCTTTAACTTGGAAGTTAGCTGGTTCCGTGACTTCAACACGTCCCCATTTGTCGACTGCTAGCCTCATGGTCCCCTTGAACATGTCAATCTTTGCATTCCGCAGGTTCACAGTTGTGTCTGGCTTCATTGTTTCAACTGCACATATATAACGTAAGGTCATCAATTACATTACATTACAAAACCAAACCAACAATAGTCCCCAACAACAGAAGGCAACCATCTACAATTTGCAGACAAATACATACAGAAATACATTACTTTATTTGATCGAATTGGGTCCCAACTAGCATTCCTTGTACCAATTAGTCCATCCAAGATATAAGGCCTCATTTGATATGGAAGATTGGATTAGAATGAATAAGCAACTATTTCAAGGGACGAAGAAGAAATGAAAATTTTGTGGCCAGCTTGGAGGCAGAAAATGGATTACGAAAAGTTATCCATTCCAATCCCATACCTTCAAAGTACATTGAAATTAGATAGTTATACATTCCAATTCAATCCTCCTTACCAAACGAGCCCTAAACACACTAAACCGATAGCAGGATTAGAGATCATAGGTTGGTCTCCAAAGAATAAAACATTATACCAAAAGCAGACATTTAACTAAAAGGAACTTCTAATGAATCAAATCAAACCCAAAAAGCAATTCTCCCTGTAGTCCTAATCATGGCTTTCCTTTACCGCAAATGAAACAGTTAAATGCAACTCAAATCTTATTAAAACCCATCAAAAACCAAGCACAAATCCAAATAATACATACCATAATTCACATTTTAAAGTAAATAGATAATTAACTTGTACGGTAACACTTGCAGAATCATGAATTATATACCTTGGTCATTGCGAGCGGTGAAGAGAATGGTCCCCGTCTCGTCGCCAACGAGGCACTCAGCGATGCGAGCGGGCTGAATAGGCCGAGACGACAAAGATGATCGACCGCCGTTCTTGTTGGTGACCTTCACCGCCTTCGAGCTCACCACCTTCACCGTGAGGGTGTGGCCGTTCGTGTTTGGCTGGAGCTGCTCCACCTTTACGAACACCGGCTTTCTCTTCGCCGTCACTGTCCCTAAATTATTCGCTGTCGTCGTCGCCATTCTTCTCTCTGCACTTTCGAAGTTCCAATTTGTGTCCTTAATTTGTTCAACCTTAACCCTACATCGAATTTGGGGCGGGACTCTGATTGACTACTTGCGCCCTCATTTTATATTAATTTTTCTTTTCTTTTCGGAAACTAAAATTTTAAAAGAAAGCAATGTTGGTGTTTGGCATGTGGAATTGTCTACTGAAGTGGTGGCTGGGGTTTTTTATCAACGAAAATATTTTTATTATGTCGGTAATATGACTCGGTACAATAAGTAACATAATATAATTGATTGAATTTTTTCTTCTTCAAGTTTTTAACTAATGATATTATGACACTTAGTGTACCTATGTTCTTTAAAAATAAATGAAAACTAATGAAAAGTGTTTGAAAACTTTAAGTTTTAACGATAAAGTCAAAATAAAGAATAAGTGATTAGTACCAAGATTGACTTTTTAATGTAAAAATATGATTTTTTTTGTTAAAGTGAAGAGTATCAGAAGCTTTTCGTTAAAGTTCTATAAATATAATTGATTGAAATTTTTTTCTATTTAAATAATAATATCACTTGTAATGAAAAATAACAATAATAGCGACATGTCAAGTATTGTTGTAGGATCAAATAAGCAAAGATTGAAGAAACTTGAATGTATATATTTGTAATTTAGACACAACCAAGTCTCTCAGGCCAAAATGAACTAGAAAATAACCCATTCAACCAAAAAAAGGGAAAAATTGATAAAAACCTTAATCCTTATCTAGCAAACGTTGAGCGTAGAGCGCCCGCTCGCATCGCTTAGTGCCAAAACGTTGAGCGTAGAGCGCCCGCTCGCATCGCTTAGTGCCAAGTTGGCGATGAGACAGAGACCATTATCTTCAACCCAACACCATCCTTTTCAGGTCCTTTTGGTGAGGATTCTAAGAATTCATGAATTATGTTCGTTCATCGTATATCGTGCGATCAGTTGTTGTCTGGTACTGTTTATATTTAATTTTAAATAAAAATATTTAAAATAATTTCTGATCGCACGATGTACGATGAACGGACACGATTTACAGATCTCCAAAATCCTCACAAAAAGGATCTGGATTCATCTTCTACCGCTCGCAAAGACCATGTTAAAACCAACTTTGCGTTCAATACAACGAAGGCATCACAACACAAAAAATTCAAATGCATAACTAGATTTCCAACCAAATTTGCCACCAAAATTGGGTGTGTATTCCATAAAGCATGTGTCTGAATCCTTGGCAAATTTTCCAAAGTATTCGATGTTAGTTGAGAATTTATACGACTAAAGTATCCATTGGCAGGTGTTGATCAATCATCCGCTGGTTCGATAATATCTTCGCCTGGAGAGTGGTGTACACTTGCAAGTGCACAATATAGTCGTTATGTAGCGTTTGCAAGGGATGATTAGGGATTCAGAATTAACTACAAGCAATTTGGTTCAGGTTTTAATAGGGGTGGTTCGGTACGGGATCTCATACCGAAACTCTTGTCCTGATTCCCAAACCGAAATTTTCGGGAATCTCAATTTCAATACCGATCCCAAACCAAATTTTCGGGAATCCCAATTTTTGGGAATCCCGAAATAGTTTCGGGATTTCGGGACAAATCGGGAATCCCGAAATGGTTTTGGGCTTTTGGGCTTTTAGACTAAAATTTGACATATTATGTTTTCGGGCTAAAATGCAATCTTTTATATTGAAAAATTGACATATAGGCAGGTTCTGTGACAACCACAAATCAAGAGTAGTGAAAGATCGAATGTCCTGGTTCTGTCTTGGGTTTTGTTTTCTTCTCCCTACATACAAGATTTTTCAACACTTACTTGTAGCGCTTGTATGCTAAACCTTAAAAGCTGCTCGAGCATCAGCAGGTTCAAGAAAAACAACCTGAAGAATAATAATTCAAGAAAATAATTAGTCGAGAATCACTCTTTAACAACACAACATCATAGTAGACTAATATGATCAGTAATCTAGAAGTTTCTTCCCCTCTGCAGTATGAAAAGATTGGGAGAACAAAAGTACATAATGAGGCATGATCAACCAAGTGTCAAAGAGTAGTTGAAAAACTCGAACTAATTAAAAAACCAAAAGTAAAGTGTCCAATTTCCTAAAACATTACAAAACTACTCTCTTCTACTCTCCTTGCCCAAACCGCGGCTTAATCAAGTGCACCACAACACATTTATTCAATTATTCTTCTCACTTATTAGTAAATAGTGGAGCTCTCATATTTGGCATTAGTTAAGGAGTGGAACTAGGAAAAAGGATTAATTTGCATTTAAATGTACATGATCGTAGACTAAATATTCATGTCATCAAACTGGTTTGAACCAAAAGCATTAGTATTTGAAATTGAATCATAAAAACTTAAACAGTTAGGGGCTGGCAAACCTACAGACTTTGTAATGTCATGTCTCAGTGACAGGATGCTATGTCAATTAGTTTAGTCATCTTGATGAGTAAGCATCTTATTTGTCAATTAGCTAACTAACAGTTAATTATGTGATTAGCAATTAGTTAATTCATGGGTCTTTAGCTGAACTTGCATACCGAAAATTTCGGTTTGGTTCGGGATGACATACCGAAAATTTCGGGAATTTTGGTTTGGTTTGGGATTTTTTTCCAGCCCTAGGTTTCAATGCATTCAATGAAATATTTGATCTTTTAGATGACAATTTCCGTATCTAAGTCCGGTTAAGATACTATAGACAATAGTTTTCCTTATGTATATTAGCGAAGAAATAAAGAAGCAGTGTGCAGTACTATAGACCATAGTTTTCATTTTCAAAAAAAAAAAATCATTCTTTTTAAATTAATATCTATATATTATTTTAAAGGTTAGAACAAATGAACATGGTGAAGGTTAATTCCATAATAGAGTTTTTTCTATTTATCGTTGCTTAGACACTAATTCATGAGTTACACTTGGAAATTTACACATTCACACTAATATGGTTTGTTGAGAGTGATATTGAAGCACTTACTTTTCGTCTAAGTTAATTTTAATTTTTGTTCTAAGTAAAGTTAGTTATTGTTATAAAATAAAGTAATAATTGTTTCACATGAGACTTTACTCAGTAACGGGGTCAGTCCTGCCTGATCAGGCAGTGATTCTCGCATCAAACAATAGAGTCTTGGCATTTGGTAGGGTGGTCAGTTGGTTTCGTAGCCTTTTCAGCTCGAATTAATAAGTCCTTAGGGGTGTTCTACACCTAGTGCCCTAAAGTCTTATGGTTTGGGAGTCATTGACCTAAAACTTGTTACATGGGTTGAATCAAAAGCTTAATGGAACTGGCATTGCACGACCACTACTGTTAATAAAACAAATGAATGAGAAAAATTGAAGAAAAAAAAAGAAAAAAAAATAGTTAAATATACAAAAGTGTGAAGTCTTAAATAAAGATGACATTGGGTTTTAGTCGAGTTTCCTTAACTATGTTGGTTCACTTTACACCAAAGGATATTCATGAATTTTTTAAGTGGTTTTAAATGAATCAGACTCTATGATGGGGTTAGTTGGAACTTTTGAAAAGATGTTCTAATTTTTAACGTTTTCTATGGCTAGCAACTTGAAAGTGAAAATTGTCTTAGTCAATTTTTGTTTAAGTTTTTGGTCTGTTAGTTTTTATTTTTGTTTTGCTTGAGGACAAGCAAATAGCTAAGTTTGGGGGTATTTGATGAGTTGATATAATACTATATATTTTACCCTAATCTTAGTATTAATTTATTGATTATTTTGGGTGAATATTGATACTTTGAATTATATTTCCAGTGTAGGATATTGGACTTCCTCTTAAGTAAAAAGTGATCAAACGGATGAATTTTGGAGTGATTCCAATTGGAGGATGTTCTTGAGTCTTTCTACTTATTCATGTCAAAGTTTCAGATTTTTCTACTAAGCGGTTATTTTATGGCGAATAAATAAAAGAGCAGCGTGCAGTGCTGTCAAATTAACGTTTTGGGCTTTTCAACGTCCAAGATGATGTCTTTTGGGTTCGAGGCCTTCTGCTACTATGTTTGGGACGTCCTAAGCTTTAATTAGAGTCGTTTTAGGCCTGGTTTGGAGCCCTGAAGATATAGAAACGTGGGATTCTTTGTGGCTCTCAAAGTTAGAATAAAAATGTATTTCCTAGTTCTCTTATTTTATTTTGTTTCCTAGTCAATAGAAGACTTTTTCTAGGAAGGATTTTATGTTCTAGTAGTTTAAATAAGGTTGTTTAGCCATTAGGGTTTGGAACGCACTACTTTAGAGAATTAGGTTTAGAGAGCTTTTGACGATTCAAGGCGTTTTCTATCATTTTTCTATTTCAATAAAATTCCTTTTGTTTTATGGTTGTTCGTAATTAATTTCTTTTACTAGGGTGAGGTCACAAGCCTTAGCATAAATATGTGGTCTTTATTCAATTGCTTATGATATTATGCATGCATACTTTGAATTATTAATCACTGTGTTTAAACTGTCTTTATATCTTAACGCTTTGCTACCAGTAGGATGTTTTGATAAGTAATGTGATGCAATATAGTCGGAATATCAACTGAGGATTGAGTATGGCTTCTTGTGATTGATAGTTGTAAGTTCACTTAAGACAAATATCACGCTCTTAGGGGTTGCTTGGTTTTTCAAAAGGTTTCCACATAACTTAACGAGTCTTGCATGTTTACATTTGATCTGAATATCATAGATGGATTGCAAGTTAGATATACGTTCTTACTTGAGTATCACAAGGAGAATATGCATTAGGAAAACCTAACCTTCAAAGTTGCATGTGTAATTTATAAGTAGTTGGTAAAATTATATAAGATTGTTAAGGTAACGGTGGAACCCTAGTGTTTAAGTTGATTTTCAAAACTGTTTTATTTTGTTTTCTTTACTTTGTTGATTTCTTTAATTGTGATTATTTAATTTGACATAAATTATTCATCCAATCCCTATAGAGAACGACCTTGTTAGAATGAATAATTTATGTCAAATCAAAACTTAATTAATTAATTAAAACAAAATTCGGGAAAAGATTGATTTTATGCCCTAAAATAATAAAAACGAATTTAAATAATAACAATTAAAGAAATCAACAAAGTGAATAAAACAAAAGAAAACGGTTTTAAAAATCAACTTAAGCACTAGGGCTCTGCCATCACCTTAATCATCCTATGTAATTTTACCAACTACTTATGAATTACACATGCAACTTTGAAGGTTAGGTTTTCCTAATGCATATTCTCCTCATGAGGTTTTCCTAATGCATATTCTCCTCATGATATTCAAGCAAGAATGTATATCTAACATGCAATCCGTCTGTGATATTCAGATCAAATGTAAACATGCAAGACTCATTAAGTTCTGTGAAAACTCTTTGAAAAATCATGCAACCCCTAAGAGCGTGATATTCGCCTTAAGTGAACTTACAACTATCAATCACAAGAAGCCATAGTCAATCCTCTGGTGATATTCTAACCGAATTGCATCAGATTACTTATCTAAACATCCTAATGGTAGTTAAGCATTAAGATATAGAGACAGTTTAAACACAATGATTAATAATTCAAAGCATGCATGCATAATATCATAAGCAATTGAATAAAAACTATATATTCATGCTAAGGCTCGAATTCTCGCCCTAGCAAAAGAAATTAGTTACAAACAACCATAAAACAAAAGGAATTTTATTGAAATAGAAAAAGGATAGAAAACACCTTGAATCATCAAAAGCTCTCTTAAAAAGAATTCTCTATAGTAGTGTGTTCCAAACCCTAATGTCTAAATAGCCTTATTTATACTACTAGAAAATAAAATCCTTCCTAAAAAAGGTCTTCTAAAGACTAGGAAACATAATAAAATAAGATAACTAGGAAATACATTCATATTCTAACTATGGGAAATCTGCCCAGCCACAAAGAATTCCATGTTTCTGGATCTTCAAAGCTGCAAAACAGGCTCAAAACGACTCGAATTAAAGCGTAGGCCGCGAACATAATTGCAGACGACCTCAAACCCAAAAGACATGATCTTGGACGCTGAAAAACCCAAAACGTCATTTTGACAGCAGTGCACGCTACTCCTTTATTTCTTTGCCATAAAATAACTGCTTAGCAGAAAAATCTGAAACTTTGATACGAATAAGTAGAAAGACTCACGAATATCCTCCAATTGGAATCACTCCAAAATTCATCCGTTTGATCACTTTTTGCTCAAGAGGAATTCGAATGTCTAACATTGGAAATATAATTCAAAGTATCAAAATTCACACAATAACCAATAAATTAATACTAAGATTAGGGTAAAATATATAGTATAATATCGACTCATCATATATGATTCTCTCTGGTTAAAGCAAAGGTCATATATCTTAACATGCAATCTGTTGATGCAAATTTCCGCTGTCTTCAGTCTTGATGAAAATGCACCTGCAAAACAATCAACACCTTTGATCAGAGACCTAAGCGTCACGGGCCCACGAGGTGGGGAGAGAGGGTTAGGTCAACGGATCTTCGATGCCTAAGTTAGTTTCTCTGAGAGAGTAAAGTGTTTAGGGCTTTTCTAGGGTTGTAAAAGCTCTGAAAATTTGGTAGAATATGAGGTATTTATAGGGATAGGGCCAGCCATATAGTGTTTAATGGAGAGATATTCTCTAAATATTCCCAAGATATTAAATAGGAAATAATATCTTGAGATAATGGTGTAATTATCCCTAATTTATTTAAATTAGGATTACTTACTTGATTGGAGTCAATCTTTAATTCCTTGCCAAGGGCAGGTGAGCTGTGGGCAGTCGTATTCAGTTGTTGAGTCCTCTAGGGATGTGAGCTACGCGTGGGAGCATCTGAGAAGCCTGCCTATTTATTGAGGGCAATCTTGTCCTTCTTGAATAAAAGTCCACGTGTCGCCTGTAGAATTTTTGGGATTATTTTAGGCTCCACAAATGCCCCTACACCTACTGTGCTGCACACAGGAAAAAGATAGTAGGTGTAGGAATCCCAAGCTGTTTAGGCTTGCAGAGTTGTTTCCCAATTTGAACTTGATCTTCTTTCTTGATTTGGAGATAGACTTCTTCTAGGAAAAGGAAAATAATTACTCCCAATACCTATGTAATTCTGCCTTAAGCAGGGGATTAAATAAATTTGGAGAGCAATTCTTTATTCCAACAAGGAAGAGAAGCCAAAGGAAATTTTTATTCCCCCTCCCCTAGCGTTCTTTTCTTGCCCTTGCAAATAGTCGTCTCTCGTTGTTGTTCTTCTTCTCCGTGCCACACCAAGGTAAGAAAAATTTGAATTTTCCTCTTCTTGAATTTTTTAGGAGTCTTGGGACTTGAAAAATTGGCTTGTGGGTGCTAAAGAAGTGTGAATAGCGTGGCAGGGATGCCTCGGGGCTGCATGTGGTGCGGTAAAAGGGTTGGCTGACGTGGGGAGATCGACTTGGGCAAGGTCTTCACGGCTGCTGGGCTGGAGCCTGGGCAGGCGGGAAGAGAATGAGAGGGACCGGCGTGGGCCAGCCCTCTTACGCGCGTGACCTGGGCTATGAGGCCTGGGTTTGCTTCCTGGGGCACTTGGTGCGTGAATGAGAGGAGATGAAGGAGTCACGGGCCTCCTCTCTCGCTGAGCCAAACAGCTTGGGCTTCGTGTGGGGCGAGCTGGAGCGCGGGCTGGGCCCTTTGTGGCCTGGCCGTGTGGATGAGCTAGGCCGTGGGGCCTGGCGCTGGGGCTAGGCTCTGTGGTCTTTCCTTTTTCTTTTGTTTTTTTTTTTTTTTTTGCGAGTTGCCTTCTAAATAGTTTTTCCTCGTACTTTTTGCAGAGACTTCGAGATGTCTTCCTTTGACCACAAAAGTGACGAATATCCTCCACCTTTGTATCGTCAAGGTGGGTTACTTCAAGGCTGCACATGTCAAGATTAATTCCGACGAGCTGTTTCAGGATTTTCTTGAGGCGTACAAGCATGCGATTCAGTTTGGAGTTTGCGTCAAGCGGGTGAAAGATGATAGCGGCCATGAACCATGCATTAAAGGTGCATCTGTTGGGAAGAGAGCTATCAAATTCCATCTGTACTACTTCGTGCTGGGATTTACTTTTCCCATGCAGTGTCTTTTCTAGGAGGTGACTTGCTTTATGAAATGCGCACATGCTCAGTGCTCCCCAAACACAGTTTGTGCAATGGTGGGATTTTCGAACTTGAGCAGGTTTTTTTATCTTGGCTTAACCATAAATGAGTTATAGTACTTCTTTGAGATCAGCCACAAGGAATGTGTGAGGCAGCTGAGGTCTTACCATAGGTTGTTCGATGCTTCTAGCAAAGACGATCATGAGTGGACAAGAGACACCTTGAAGGTGAGCAGAGAATGAGAGTCTGACTCTTTTCCTAAGCTGCGTGTCCCGACTTCTTTTATCAACGGTAAGTGAACTGCTTCATTCTTGTCCTGCTTGAATATTTGTTGAGCTGCTCCATGACTCCAATTTTTTGATCGTCTTTCTTGCTTTGTGTAGATTCGGAGTTTGGCTCAACTCCAAAGACTTCAATAGATATGAAGAAAGTGCACGTTGGCTTGGGCATTCCTGTTCAGTACCGTGAATGACGTTGGCTGTTCAGTCTTCTTCGTTAGGAGAAAGGTGGCCTGCCTCCGAGGGAAGAGATAAAGCGGATAAAGGATGAGGCGTTGGCTCGCCCGAACACTGCTGTAGAGCCAGCTGCCAATGAGGGTGGAAACAAAAAGATCTTCATCACCCGTTTGTGAGCCTTTGGTTGAGAAGAAACCAATGACTTCTTCTGCTGCTCGTGAGAGCTCGTCTGCTGCTGAGAAGCTTATTATTAATATAACTTTCCCCAAGAGGGCGAAGAAGACCATTGAGCCTGAGCTTGTGAAACTTGCTGCTCCGAATGTGACCGCATCCATTGCTGAGAGACTTGCCCAGCGGAAGGGTTCAGTGGTGCCTCTGATGTTCGGGTTTGTATCTAAGCGTTCATCGAAAACTAAGTTTGGCTTTGCTTCTGAGAGGTTCACTGCTATGAAGAGTGGGAAAGTGGATTCTGCTGCTAAAGTGGCTCCTGGGCCTGCTCATTTTTCTGCCATGACTGACTCGTCTGCTGAGAAAGGGAAATCTGCCTGCACGGGCAGTTGTGAGAGATCCACCGAGTTTGAGGTTAAAGAGTTTCCTGAGGTTTGTGCGCTACTGAAGGCTGACCTGTTTGAGGACGTCGATGCATGCACCAAGTTTGTTGACAGTGTTGGGAAAGTTGTCATCCGCTCAGACTCATTTGCGAAGCGTACTGCCTACACGAGGAGGTCATCTCTGATGTCTCTGCCCCTACTTCTTTGCAGTTGGAGATCGCTCATGAGGAAGTCATCCATTTGAATGCTAAGCTTAGTGCAACTTAAATGATGTTGGAAGCTGCAGAGAAGGAAGTTAGTCGTGTTTCTCTGGTGGTCGAGGACCTTGAGCGTGTCAATTCGGAGCTAAGATCTGCTTGTTTTGCCCAA
Organism: Heteromeles arbutifolia; assembly: GCA_024362995.1. NCBI lineage: Eukaryota > Viridiplantae > Streptophyta > Magnoliopsida > Rosales > Rosaceae > Heteromeles > Heteromeles arbutifolia. The sequence continues at coordinate 27,546,990 of JANCRC010000012.1, forward strand.
GACGAAGAGCTTATCTTCATGCATGCTGAAGTATCTCATCTCAAGGAGGTTGCTAGTAAGCTTGAGTCCAAGGAAGTGGATCTGCAAGGTGCGCTGTTTGTTAGCAAGAACCTGAAAAATGAACTGGATGAGCTGTAGGGTGCTTACACTAGGCTTGTTGAAGAGAATGTGCAGCTGAAGAATAACAAAGTTGGCCATGAAGTGGCACTTGTTTCTTATTAGGCTGATTTCTACAAGCTTAGCTATGTAGACCATCTTCAGGGCAGGCCATCGGATTATGAGTTTTTCGAGAAGGACTTTGAGATTTCTTCCATTTCTCCAGTTGATCTGTTTGATTTTTTGTTTGAGGCTGCCTTTGGTGGAGTAGCTGAGGGTCAGGCAGTCCAGGTAGGGGCGGCTGAACATGAGCTGATGGAAGCTTTAGCTGCTGGGAGTGGTGTGGCTGCTGAAGGCGTGGCAGTCGAGGAACCTGTGGTTGCGCAGGCTACCAAGGAGTAGTCTTTTTGCTTAGACTTAGGAGTTTTATTCTTTTTCTTTTTGTTCTTCTTTATTTGAACATGCGACTGGGTGAACTGCTTCAACGAAGCAGTTGATCCCACGTTATCACTTAGGTTTTAGTTTCAACTTCGGAGCTTCTGGAGCCTTGTCTGCTCGAGGCGACTTGCAAAACTTTTACCGTGAAACGGGCGGTTGAGTTGGCTACTTTGATAAAGCAGTTAACCCGCGTGGTCGCTTTAGGCTTTAGTTTTGGCTTTGATACTCATAGAGCCGTCGGCCGGACTCATGCTTCTGCATGAAGCAGGTGAGTTCGCGTAGCTACTATAGTTGTGAATTTCGGCTTTGGATGACTTCATGAGCTTTAGCCCTCCCGGGGCGTATTGCGAAATTTTTAACATATAGGGCCAGCAGTCGAACATGTGCTTCGCGTAGAAAGCAGATGAGTTCTTGTGGCCATTGTGGTTGTATTTCAGCTTTTCACTGGCTTCCAGAGCTTTAGCCATCCCGGGGCGTGTTGTGAAGCGTTTAACTTATAGAGTCGTCGGCTGGACTCATGCTTCTCGTAGGGAGCAGAAGAGGTCCGCGTAGCTACTATATTCGTACGTCGGCTTTGTTCCAGCAAAACTTAAATCGTAGACTGTCGGCCGGAAGCGCTGCTTTTAAGTAAGTAGGCGAGTTCGCGTAGTTTTAGTAGGTGTAAGTGTCGGCTTACGATTTACCTTGGGCTGCCAGCTGTTGGGTCATCGATGGGGCGTCTTGCTTACAGAAGTAGACGACCAGTGTAACCACTTCAGGCGTTGTCCCTGGCATCTTGGAGGCGTTTTAGGCGTGAGGTGTAGGCGAAATCGCGCCTCAGAGGCTATATCCTTCAGAGTCGCAACTTGGTTCCGTAGGTCACTTAACTAGTATTGCAACACTTTAAAACCAAGTCGTTTCATGAAGATTTGCATATCAAGGACAGACTATCATGTCATGTGAATTCTTTCATGGGCAGGGGTCCTGCACTTAGCGTCTCTTTTGGTTAGAGACCCAGGATCCCGCAAAATTGAATCCTTCAGTTGGCTAAGTCTATTATAAGGAAATGATTATCGTGGCCAATTCTGGGAATCGTCTGGCCCAGGTAGTTGCTGTATTCAGGGGAAACTGAGCAATTATACCACCCATCCATGTCTGGATATTCCAGGTTAGTTTACTATCTTGTATTTAAGAGTGCATGCCATGTTTGAACGGGCAGACGACGTCTTCTGCTTGTCACAAGAGTAGAATACCCATATGGGTGTCGGAGAATTGGTTTACCCTCTCGCGTTGGAAAGTTTACGCCATATCTGTAGGGCAGCGGGCATCTTCTGCTTGTCACATGAGTAGAATACTCGGGGAATTGGTTTACCTTCTGGCGTTGGAGAGCTTACGCCATGTCTGCGGGGTGGCGGGCGTCTTCTGCTTGTCACAGGGTTAGTCAGTTTATTTATGCATTTGGCCCAGGCTTGTGAATAATTCCTTCAATCTTCATTGAAAATAAAGGCTTTTATTAACTTTGGTCGTGGGCAATAATGACATAACAATTGATAATTCTCGGCATGTGAGGTCTTATTCGTTGAGCTGCTTGAGTCTTTGAACTTCTTCGTCTTAAACGGGGTCCAAGAAATGGTGGGAGGTCACACGTAGTACTTCCTTAGGTTGTAGGCATTCCACTGTTTGTCGATTTCTTTGTCGCTTATAGTGGTGAGGGTGTAGCTAGCCCTTCCGCCTACTTGGCTGATTTTGTACGGACCTTCCCAGATGGGAGCCATCTTTTTGGAGCCGTTTTGTCAAGCGGTGATGAAGGCTTTTCTGAGGACTAAGTCTCCTGGCTGGAATTGTCGAATTTTTGCCCTCTTGTTGTAGCTGGAGATGAATTGCTGCTAATAAGCCGTAATGCGGGTGATAACCTTCTCGCGCTCTTCCATTGCCAGGTTTAAATTGGTGGCAATCCCCTTTTCATTCTGCTCAAAGTTCGGCAGTACAGTGTTGATGCTTAGCACCACAACGTTGGGATGAATGATCGCCTTAGAACCATAAGCTAGGGAGAATGGAGTTTCACCGGTTGCTCATCTTTTGGTGGTGCGATATGCCCATAGAACACCTGAGAGCTCGTCTGGCCACCTGTCATTCTTGTCCGAGAAGGTCTTTTTAAGGCAATTGAGGATAGTCTTGTTGGATGCAGGCCTGCCCATTGCCTTGCGGATACCGGGCTGTGGACATGTGCTGCTTGATGCCATATTTTTTTAAGAACTTCGCCAAGTCTTTGCCCACAAACTGTAGGCCATTGTCGGTGACGATGGAGTGTGAGATGCCGAAGCGGCAGATGATGTTCTTCCATATGAAGTGCTCTATGTCCGTTTGGGTAGTTGTAGTCATGGGTTCGGCTTTGACCCATTTTGTGAAGTAGTCGGTCGATACGATCATCATGCATCTGTCCCCAGTAGCAGGCAACATTGGTCATACCAGGTCAATCGCCCACTGCATGAATGGCCAAAGGCTCGTTTACGGGTAGAGTTCACTGGTAGGTAGTGTGGGCACGGCCTTGAAGTGCTGGCAGCTATCACACCTTTGTACATACTCTTTGGCGTCTTGATGCATGGTTGGCCAGTAATAGCCAGCGTTAAGAGCTTTTTGCGCAAGGGAGCGGCCTTCATAATGGTTTCCACATACAACTTCGTGGATTAAGCTAAGAATCTTCAGGTCGTCAGGATGCGATAGGCAGCGGAGATGTGGTCCTAAGAAGGATTTTCAAATGAGGATGTCGTTCCATATATAGTAGCGTTCTACCTTCATCTGGAGCTTCCTAGACTCTAGTCTGTCTTTGGGGAGCGTTCCATTGACTATGTAGTCGATGATGAGATCTTGCCAACTTGGGGTTATGTTGATCTACGCCACCTCGACTATTGGTTCCTCATATATGCTTGGCTTTTCCAAGTACTCGACTAGGATGGAGCGTTTGAGCTGAGGGTCAAGTGAGGAGCCTAGGCTTGCTAGTGCGTCTGCGTGTACATTTTCTGCTCATGGAATCTGAGTGAGTGTGTACGCCTGGAATGTCGCTAGCTACTCTCGTACCTTCTCGAGGTATCGGGCCATCATTGGATGCTTTGCTGCGTACTCCCTTGAGGTTTGATTGGTGATTAGCTTGGAATCGAAATAGATCGCGAGCTTCTTCACCGCTAGGTCTTTCGCCAATTGGAGACCTGCTAGTAGGGCTTCATTCTCTACTTCGTTGTTTGACGCCTTGAAGCTTAGAGTGAATGCCTGCTCGAGCATTGAGCTGTCTGAAGTAGTGAAAACTAGGCCTGCCCCCGATTCTTGGTGGTTGGATGATCCATCGACTTACAAAAGCCAAAAATCTCCATTAAGAGGGGCTGGTACGGCTATGACGTGCTCGGCTGCCTCCGGGGTGTTTTCAAGTTGTGTTGCTGCATCCTTCAGGCTTAGGGTGAATTCTGCTATGAAGTCCGCCAACGCTTGGGCTTTTATCGCCGTGCGGGGTTGGTATACTAAGCCGTATTGGCCCAGTTTCAACGCCCACTTCATCACTCGTTGGGAAGAGTCTGGACTATGCAAAACTGATCGTAGTGGGTACTGGGTCATGATGATGACCAGATACCCTTGAAAGTAGGGTCTGAGCTTTCAAGTTGCAACAACTAGCGCCAAAATTAGTTTTCAATCTTTGGGTATTTGGTTTTCACATCGAGAAGAGCTTTGGATGTGTAGAATACAGGTAGTTGGGCCCCTAGCTCTTCTCGTATGAGGGCAAAGCTTATTGTTACTTCTGATACTGCTAGATAGATGTATAGGTTCTCCGCTGCTTTCTGGTTGGATAATAGTAGGGCTAATGTCAGGTACTGCTTCAGGTCCTGAAATGCTTTCTCGCACTCATCGTCCCACTTGTCATTCTGCTATTTTTTGATTGCCTTGAAGATGGGCTTGCATCTATCGGTGGATCGGGAGAGGAAACGATTGAGTGCGGCTGCTCGTCTGGTCAGACTTTGGATCTCCTTCAGAGTCATGGGCGATTTCATGTCCAGGATCGCTCGGATCTGCCTTGGATGAGCCTCGATTCCTTGTTGGGTTACAAGGTACCCTAAGAATCGGCCTGAAGAGACGCCAAAAGTACACTTGGCTGGGTTGAGCTTCAAGTTGTATTCTCGAAGGATATCAAAAGTCTCTGCTAAGTTGCAAATGTGGTCTGACCGCTGCTTGCCTTTCACCATGATGTAGTCGACGTAAACTTCCATAGTGACTCTGATCTGCTTCTTGAACATCGTGTTTGCGGTTGCCCTTGCGTTCTTGAGGCCGAAGGTATGACCTTGTAGCAGTATGTGCCTCGCTCGATCACGAATGCGGTATTCTCTTTGTCAGGCTTGTGCATGGCAATCTGATTGTAGCCTGAGTACGCGTCCAAGAAGCTAAGCAGCTGGTTCCTAGATGTTGAGTTAACGAACAGGTCGATTCGGGGAACCGGATAGTTATCTTTTGGGCATGTCTTGTTAAGGTCGGTGTAATCCACGCATACTCTCTATTTGCCCTTTTCTTTTTTTCATCACTAGAACGACGTTGGCCAGCCATGCTGAGTGCACCACTTCCTCATTGAATTCGGCCTCCAGTAGCTTGTTGATCTTTGCCTCAATAATTGCTACTCGCTCGGGTGCGAAATGTCGCATTTTCTGGATCACAGGTTTGGCAGCAGGATCGACGTGCAACTTGTGGCAAGCTATCGTTAGATCAATGCCAGCCATGTCAGAGGGTGATCATGTGAAAACGTCAGGGAAAGTCGTGAGTTCCTCATTTTTCGTCAGGCTTAGACGTGAATTCTGGCCGTCTTTTCCAGCTGGTGGGGGTCAAGAATAATTTCTTCGGTGTCTTCTTCGGGTTTCCATCCTGATTCATCTTCTAGGGCATTGTTGACCTTGACGCCATCTTTTTGACCTGCCTGTTGTAATTACTATTTGGCGGAGGTAGAGTCACCTTCTGCACCTCAGTTGTTACTATTGGGGCGAAAGATTGTTTCTTTGATTCCTTCAAAACTTTTATAGTGCATCGCCTGGACATGGTCTGGTCGCCTTTGATCTCTCCGACTGCTCATCCCAGTATACAAAATTGAATTTTCTGATACTCGATCGAGGTCACAGCTCCAATCTTCACTAGCCCAAGGTCGGCCCAATATCCCGTTATAACGAGATGGGTTGCTGACGATCATGAAGGTCTACGATGAGATAATCGGTGAGCTGGTTACGTCAAGTATGATAGTGCCAATGGCAGTTGAGGTGAGTCCATTGAATCCGGTCAAGACCTTTGTTTTGCGTTTGATCGTGCTTTCCAGGCCCATTTTTTGGATGACTGACAGTTGTAGAATGTTGACTGAGCTGCCGTTGTCCACCATAATTCTGTCAACGATGGCATGGGCCAGTTGTACAAAAATCACCATGGTGCATCGTGGGGAAAATCTACTCCTTAAATGTCCTGCTCGGAGATGCTGACGATTGGTCTAGGTACAACATCTATGGCTTGAACCTAATAAACCGATATCGCCTACTGAATCTTCCTCTTCTTGGAGTTGTTGGTGGCCCCTAGATGCTAAGATTCGGCAAAGATTTGGTTGATTCGAATTGTCTTGGTTGGGGGTTCGACATCGGCATCTGTTTCTCGCCTTGGCCGGGCAGCTGGTCTGTTGACATACTGGTCGCACTGGCCTTCCTTCACGAGCTCCTTAAGGTACGTTTTCCACATGGTGCAGTCGTTGGTTGCGTGTCCGGGACCTTTATGGAATGCGCAGTACTTTGTCTAGTCTTTCTTGAAAGTGTTTCCCTTCATGGATGACGGCAGGTTGAACCACGGTTTATCCTTGAGGTCGTGAAAGATCTGGTTGATTGGGACTGAGAACTTGGTGTACATCTTGGGCGCTGTGCCTCCCTTCGCTGGGGACCGATCCATGCGTTTGTCTTCTGGCTTGCTTTTGTTATTGAGCGGTTTATCGCTTACCTTCTTCTGAGTCAGTTCCGCGTCTCTGCCTGACTGCTCAGGCGGCTTCTATGAGCTTTTTTCTTCGTCCCAGAAGGAGTGCTTTTCTGCCAAAGCATAAGAGTTTGCCCTCTGAAAAGTGGGTGATCTGCTGGGAGCCTCTTTCGGAAAGCTAAGCGTGTAATGCTGTCATCACATCCGAAAATCTTCACCTTTTCCCCCTTGAACCTCTTGACATATGTGCGGAGTGACTCATTCGGGTCATTCTTCATGTTGAAGAGGTGGTCAAACTTCTTTTTGATCGAGCGGTAGGACGAATATTTCTTAGTGAAAACTAAGGATAGTTTGCTGAAGTTCCGGATTAAACATGGCGGTAGGGTATGGAACTAGTCTTGCACCTCGCCTTGGAGTGTCGTGGCAAAGATTTTGCACATAAGCGCGTCGTTGTTGGCGTATAGGGTCATGGTACTTCGGTAGTGCATCAAGTGTCTATCTGGATCTTCATCTCCTTTGAACAAGGTGAAATGTAGCGGGTTGAACTTTCGCGGTGGCTCTGACTGCTTGATCTCGTCTGTAAATGATGACCTGCTCAGGTTGGCCACGTCTCTACGGAAGGCATCGTCGGTAATGTCAATACGCTGGAATCTACGTAGCTGCTCTGCTACGAACCTTTGTACTTCCTCCTAGATTTGTGCCTGGTGGGGCAGCGGAGCCTCCAATTGCCCCTGGTGCTGACCTGCAGGTGCCTGTTGTTTTTCGGTATGTCCTGCTGGTCTGTGTCACGGTTGCTGTGCACATGGTTCACGCTGTGTTGCTCGTCGTCGCGCTTGGCGATGACTGCCAGTGGAACTCGAGCTGGACTGCTATCGTGCTTTCCTCTAGGTGTCATACGGCTGCCTACTCTATTTCCTTGTAAGAGAATCTCCTTGTGGGCCTAGCCTCGTGTGGACGCTTCGCCTGGAATGTCCTGAGTGCTCATCGGAGTATGGACCCAACCTCAAATGCACACTGACTCGTGAACCGAGTCGAGAGTGAACACTTCTCTGTGCATTTGGGCATGACGTTTCCCCGAGGGCCCAAACGAGAGTGCACACTACTCGAGCGCATGGTTCATGACGGGCTGAGTGGCTCTTTGCCAGGAAGTCGCTGGAATAAGTCACGTTCTTCCGCCCTTGTCGGAACACCTCATCTGGGGCGCGCTGCATCTCGATGCGCTCGAGGAGTTGGTTCACCAAGGTGGTTTGCTGAGCGAGGGCGTTTGTCAAATTGACGACTTGGTGGGGCAGGTGATGCTCGCCATTTAGATTGGAAGAGCTTGGATGATGAGCGTCTCCATGTGTGGTGAAAGTATAGTGGACTACAGGTACAAAGCTTGAACCCAAAAACGGGCATTCCTGCAGAAAAGTGGGGTATAAGTAACCTTGAATCGATCGCGGGACATGTGGTCGGAATCTGGATTGCTGGAGGTGGCCTTGGAATGGATTGGGCCACGGGCCGGGTTGTCAGAGTGGGTCACGAGGTGCGTTGGGCCATCGCTTGCTCTCCTTGGGCCTGTATGGTCGTGGGCCCTCCTAGCCGTTGGGTTGCCACATCATGGCCTGCTGGCTGGGTGGCTTAGGCTTGGGCCCGTTGAGCAGCCTGGTTGGCAGCAACTGCCAAATTTTAGGCCTCATGCCTAGGGTTTGGCTGGGTGCAGCACTGCAAGGGCAGTTGACGTAGAAACGGTGCCGTGGCTTGGTGGCCTTGCCGTGGCTGCTGGTTCACAGTGGTGGTGGTAGTGGCGCGGCTTTGCGGTGGTGAGGCTTATTCTACCGTCGTGTTGAGCCTTGAGGACCTCTGTCGTGGGGCTATGTCCTCGTCTCCACTCTCTGGTCCAAATCCTTGCATGTACGGGGTTCTGTTCATCGTAGTTTCTGAATTTCCTACCATTATATCCTTTCTTCAGGGATTGATCAAGAAAATTTTCTAGGAAAAATTAATTGATACGACGTGTGAGAAATTCAACATAATAGAAAATTCAAGAAACAAATGTGAGAGACTTTTGAGTATTTTGAATTAGCTCTCAATGAAAGCACCAATTTGTCGATGAAAATTTCCGCCGTCTTCAGTCTTGACGAAAATGCACATACAAAACAATCAAAACCTTTGATCAGAGACCTAAGCCTCACGCGCCCATGAGGTGGGGGGGGGTGGTTTAGGTCAAAGGATCTCCGATGCCTAAGTTAGTATCTCTGAGAGAGTAAAGTGTTTGGGGCTTTTCTAGGGTTGTAAAAACTCTGAAAATTTGGTAGAATATGGGATATTTATAGGGATAGGGCCGGCCATATAGTGTTTAATGGAGAGATATTATCTAAATATTCCCAAGATATTAAATAGGAAATAATATCTTGAGATAATGGTGTAATTATCCCTAATTTATTTAAATTAGGATTACTTACTTGATTGGAGTTAATCTTCAATTGGGAATGTATTAAAGATAGGATTTGAGTAATTAATCCTTATCTTTAATTCCTTGCCAAGGGCAGGTGAGCTGTGGGCAGTCGTATTCAGCTGCTGAGTCCTCCAGGGATGTGAGCTGCGTGTGGGAGCATCTGAGAAGCCTGCCCATTTATTGAGGGCAATCTTGTCCTTCTTGAATAAAAGTCCACGTGTCACTTCTAGAATTTTTGGGATTATTTTAGGCTCCACACAATCTATCCGATTACGGCATAAATTTAACATGTATAATTCATTACGTACAAAAGAACGAGGGAATCAAGCAAACCATAAATCTCACTACAACATCTATATAATTTACAACCCTTATTCGCAAGAAGCTAATTCGAACTATATTGTAGTTACGTCTTAAATTCGTCTTCAAATTACAATATGCAAGCCTTAAGGTGATCAATCAAAGAACTTGAAGCATTCAATTCCCATAGTGATTACAAATTCATCCAACAAAACTAAATATCCATCTAATAGTCATAAAAAAACCATAAACATGCATGTAGGGCATCATTCTAGCCCCAAAAAAGAGTTTAATTATTCATAGATTACGAAAACATAATGAAAAGTCTAGAAAACGTGGAAAGCTATGTAGAAGGATAGAACAACGGCAGATGGTTGTTGCTTCACCTCTTCCAAACACGCAGAAAGTCTCGCCCAAAAAAAAAAGTCCTCTAGTTCCTACGATCTCTTCTCTTTGTTGTGGTCAAAATCCTATCCTGATTAGGTCTAATGCAATACTTCACTTGTATTGCACATTTGATGACATGACAAGTAAATTTCCCAAATAAATTACTTCAGAGGATGAGGATCCTCTCTGAATTCTCTTTGTGAGAATCCTAATGATCCTCACATCCTATCTGTTCCTCGTATATTATGCGGCCAGTTTTCATTAGATATTATTTGTGTTTAGTTTTAAATAAAAAAAATTCAAAATGATTTCTAGTTATACGGTGTACGATAAATGGACATGAAGTGAGGATTCCAGAATCTGGATGGGATCCAAATCCTATTTCAAACTCTTTTGAAATAGGATTAAAGATACTTAGTACAACGCTTGAAACTCAGATAGGTATATGCAAATAGTATAATAGGAGTGATCTCTATATGAATGCATCGAATTGCATAAGCTTGTTCTTCATATCTTCTTTCCACTAATATAAATTAATGCAACATCAAAGATCAAATGGTCTTTACAAGGATTGTAATGTTAGGTTCGGTTATGGGCTACAAAAAAAATAAAAAATAAAAAATAAAAAAATTTGATAAAAACTAGAACTTAAAAAATACCCAAATATCTTCATTATGTAATTTGACTGGCCCTCTCTTGAAACTTGATTTTCGATTCTTGGCCCTCTTTGAAATGACTTATGGAGAGCCTATAAGGTTGCTGTTGTGATTAGTAGACCAAACCATCTGTTTGAGAACACCAAAGCATCGCATCGAATGTGAAGTGTCTTACTTTTCTTCGTATGCATTGCCATTAATAATTTCTTTGTTGGTTGATGTGATTAATCCCAACATACTTAGGGCTCGTTTAGAAGCGTTTTTAAAATGATTAAAATTATTTTGAGTGAAAATATTATTGAAATCAATCCTTAGTAAAAATTCAAGTGTATTCTGAAACTCAAAATCAATTCAACAAAAACGTTTTTAGTCATTTTAAATACACTTTCAAACAAGTCTTTAATATCCATATAATCTGTCAATCAATCAGTCACTGAATGATTTTAGGTTTTGACTTTCGATTAGGCAAGGTCACTCTTATTTAGGCCCAAAAATCAATCAGGATAGTGATTGATTTTATGTAATCAGGATAGTGATTGATTCTTGTACTTATATTGCAATACAATTTTGTCAATGATATAAATCCACTGCTGCGGACTACATTTTCAGTTTACTACTAACCTGTTCAATCTCTGATCCTCTTCCCAACCCGGATCGTCTTCAAAACATTGCTAGGCTTGTTTCTGTAAAACTAGACAGAGACAACCATTTCATTTGGCGCGCTCAGCTCGTAACTATCATGCGTAATCAAGATCTGTTCAAATATGTGAATGGTAAGACATATTCTGAAATCACAACAACAAGACATTAGGATTACTAATAAACCAAATCAATATAAAATAGAGATCGACATGAAAAGGAAATAAACTTATCTATAGAATTCAGAGACATGGTTATGAAGATGAAGCTATTGATGAACTCTAGGTTGTCTTCTACTTCCAGTACTTCAATAATATCTCTCTGCTATATGAATATGGTTTAGCGTATCTGAGAGATTAAGCGTATGGAAGCAGAGACTTAACCATAGTATTTATATCATTAGGGTTTAATCACAGCCAGCCTATTATTGGTTGTGAAAATCAAACCCTATCACTTAAGTGTTTAAGTCCCACCATGATACTATATCTTTGTAGCGAAATCCATCAGATTTCTTTGGGTCAATTGCAAAGGTTAAGACTCCATAATTCTTATTTCACTAGGACTATCAGATTACTTATGTCGTTAACAACTCGATAAACAAGTGACTTACAACATAAGTAATCCAATACATCATTCATTGTCATTCACAACTTTACATTCTCCCACTTGAATGTCAATGATTTATCCTAACAAATAAGAACTCATGGTGATCACTGAGTCTTCATAAGTATGCAACAACCTTTCCTAGCAACCTGTCACTTTGAATTGAATGCAGAACCAAAGAAAACAAAGAACAACTTGGTCAGTTCCTTGCACTCCAAGATCACATACACATTCAACTTAAAGCACTTTGTTGCTAACAAAGTCATGGTGTCAAGAGCTAATAGTCAAAACATTAGCTCACAATAGCCGAACTGAAAATATGAAAATATATTTCAGTACAAAAGAAGTTCACAAAAGAACTCAACAACGTTGGTAACAACAGCCAACTTTTCTGTCAATTTAAAATATGATAAGAGAACAAGTAAAATACGACATACTATTTACAAAATCAGGATCTCTTATTAAAACTTATGAACAAAACTTAAACAAAAACTCTTAAAATATCAGCCACTAACACTTCTAATTTTTAACACAAAAGGTAATCTCTTACTGACACACCCCGACCCGGAATGTCCACTAGGACTTCGAATCGAGCTGTGCTGGCCGACACTGTAATAAACCTCAGTCAACACACATGCTTTGAAAGGCAATTTCGTAATATCACTTATTAAAATTTTTATACAATTGTAAAATCAGGGATGGGCTGTCACACTTACTCCCACTGATTAAAAGAGACAAACTTATATAAATTATTATTACTCTCACTGATTAAGAGAGTAAAAAACAAAACTTTGTAAATGTCTACAAAATGAAACAGATACCCTTCAAATACTCCCATTAGCAAAACATTAGTCATGGGATCTAAAATTTGTGAGTTCAACATCTTTATTTTAGATATATGTAGGGAAGTGACTCTTGTGACTGAAAAACTATACAAAATCAATTGGTCAGTTTTGTTCATCTAACATTTGACAGAAATAGAAAACTTTAACTAAATGTTTTCTAATGCATCAAAAGCATATAATTCTAGAATCATCTTTGGACAGAAACTAATTATATTAGGTTTGCATAGCTAAAACATAAAATACAAGGGCAAACATATATAGCTTCAACACTTTTGAGCATATGAAGTATATACAATCTTGTCAATTCCATGCTTCACTATTCATTGATTTATAGTTGTACTGAATAAGAAAACACTTTTGAGCAGATTAATTATTCATCAATAACATATAAATCACAAGTCCAATTTCTTGAACAACAAACAAGAATTAATAAGCAAAACACTTTTGAGCAGAATGTACTTATTAACCCTTCTTGAATTTCCTGCAAGATTAGTTGCATATATAACCAATAAAATATAAACAAGTATGATAATATACATTTTGTCTACCAAAACTATGACCATTAAAAGCATGCAAAATTGATGAGTGTGAAGCCCATAATACATTATTTCTTCCACTTGGGCAAACACTCAAAATTGCAAGATTAAACACTAGAGAAAGTGGTTTTCATATAACAAAATATGGGCTAGTTGAATCAATAAAGATCAAATACATAATTTTTTTTAAAGTACGTTAGAATTAAAAGTTCCATAAATAAAAATTTATGCAATGACTACAAATTTTATTTTATTTTAGTGTATGAGAGAAGACTCATATATGTGTTAAAGATTAGGTCATAAATTAAAATGAAAAATAATAAGAGAATCCAAACTCAAAATTTATGTTTTAATTCTAAAACAAAGTCGATTAAAGTAAACACATAGATATCTCAATAACATCAATTTTTCAACAATAATTTTAATCCAATTTATAACTCACAGAAAATTAAGGCAAAAGATTGGCAAATTTACCTACTCATTCTCGATTCTGCAAGATTCATCATGGAAGTAGTTGAGTTGTGGAGGATCGAACCAACTCCAAATTGCATGATTGTTACACCTTTGGGCAGAAACTAATCATGCAAAGAAAATACCTGCATAGCTAGCCAAAACATAAAATACACAAAATACATATAGCTTCAACAGCTTTGGCCAGATGAAAATATGTTAGAAGTACTTTATGATTTGCTATAATACTAATTTATAATTGGTGAGTGATTTCCTGAAATTCCCATTGGGACAAAAGTATTCACCATATAAGAATTCTGATTTTTCAAAATAATCTTTTAGAACAGTATTAAATAACCGTTTTATTGGATATTCAATGATTCTCAAAAGATTCAATCAGACACAAAAGTATGTCGTTGTTGACATTGAACAATAGAGTTCTCGAAAGAGGAAACATGGTTATTCAGTTATTTGATAGGGACCAAAATGATCAATTAGTAAACTGATGCCACTTTCCAATTTTTCTCTCAAAAGACAATTATCATCATAATCAGAATTGATGACCAAACAAAACAGTGGTTTAAGCAAGACAAACCAATACATCTTTAAATCAAAATTTAATCAGTGTTGTCTATAAAATACATTAGTATTGAGAATTTGCATAAAATAAGGATATATTGAAACCATAAACTTGTATAATAATCGGTACCAATAGATGTGCACAAATTAGTGAAACAATATCACATAACAAAACTAGTTTTGAAGTACCAAAATTCAACAGTACTACTTTAGTTTGCAAATTCACTAAAAACTCAATTCTCTTTAGATTGTCTTGAAAATTTTCAAGTATGAACTAGACATATATGACTACTATTTTTCAAAATTTCATGATTTTTAAAATCTTATAAGCCAGCCAAAAATGAATTCGAAAAGAGAGGTGCTGCAGAAACAGCAGAAAATGTTCAGTACATACCTGAGATTACAAATTCAACAAATATTCATTGTTCATCTGATATGCATCAGAATTTTCAGACATAAAGTAAACATAAAAATATGTTATTTCCCAAAATTTCATAATTTTTGGAGATTTTACAGGTGTACTAAAAACGAATTCGAAATAAGTTGTGCTGCTGAAACAACAGAAATTATGCAAAAACATACCCGAGACTAAATAATTCACCAAAATTTCAATCTTCCTCCAATGTGCATGAAAATTTTCAAAAACAAAGTAGACATATAAATTTACTGTCCTCCAAAATTTCATAATTTTTTCGATTTTACAAGTGAGCTAAAAATGAAATCGAAATGGAATGTGCTGCAGAAACTGCATAAATTCTGCAGTACAGTCTCGAGATTAAAAATTCACCAATAATTCATTTTCAAACCAATGCTCTTGAAAATTTCCATATTTAAAACAAAAATCTCAATGTATATCATACTAAAATTTCATGAATTTATGAGTTACATTGTTATATCAAAATAATATCACAAACAGACTATTCTGCAGAAGTCTGCAGAATTCCAGCAACATGGTATCACACTTAAAAATTTACCATAAATCCATTTCTTGTCCAAAAAAGGTGGAAAAATACCAGCGTCTACAATCCATTTAATATTATGACATGACCGAATTTCATAATATTTGGAGTTATGGAAGTCTATCAAAAACTAGAATGTCTTTCAGGCCCAGGTTAGTGACGACATGAATGGTTTTTCTTTTTATGTGAGTTTCTTACCCTTTTTTCACATATCACATTTTTAATTGTAGAGTCCTTTTATTGATTCCTCACTCCAAAACGTATTAACACAGAGAATACTTATGTGGAGCAAAAATATTAAGCCTAAATTGAATCCACTAAATCACATGTATGACGTTATACTAAACAATCAACATAGTATTAGGTTTATAGTTAATGTGAATCATAAGTTGTCCTTACTTATAGGTAATCAGCCATACGAAATATGCACTTATACCAAACAAGAGTCTGCAAAAGATTTACGATGCCATTGAAAAAACCCCCCAAAATCTCAATTAAGAATCGATAGCCCAGAACTACTCATATAAATAAGGTACATGAATTTCAAATTTGTCAAAATAGCTAAAGTCCATCAGAATTGCAAGATTTATGGTTCGAAAATAATTTAATTCATTGAAAGCCCCAATAAAAGTTTCCTTCCAACAGATTTAATTAATCATGAAATCAGTACAGCAATATAATTAATAAATACAATAAACCTAAAGCCGTGTTGTAATGCTTCTCTGCAGCACAACGATAATTACTCTGGAAAAAGAAGACAACCCTATATACTCAAGAAAACTCCATATTCTACCGAAAGGAAGAAAAAAGATAATTAGCCGGTGACTAATTATGAACTCCAAATTCACCGCGTAGTTAAATTATTTCCCTTTTATTTTCCATGCCCAATTTCAATTTGTTTGGACCTAAATCCCTAAACAAAATTGCAGACTCAGTGATACAAAATTGCGGAAGCATCTTTATGAAGTCTCACAGGATCGAATAGTCAAAATAGCCAACCAAACGATAAACACAAATTATGCTTCACTTGTGTCAATCATCTACAGTTAATCAAATTACCTGTGAATCGAACCCTAAGCTTGTTGTGTGGCTCTGATAACGCATGTAAGACATATTCTGAAATCACAACAACAAGACATTAGGATTACGAATAAATCAAATCAATATAAAATAAAGATCGACATGAAAAGGAAATAAACTTATCTGTAGAATTCAGAGACATGGTTATGAAGATGAAGCCATTGATGAACTCTAGGTTGTCTTCTACTTCCAGTACTTCAATAATATCTCTCTGCTATATGAATAGAGTTCAGCGTATCTAAGAGATTAAGCGTATGGAAGCAGGGACTTAACCATAGTATTTATATCATTAGGGTTTAATCATAGCCGGCCTATTATTGGTTGTGAAAATCAAACCCTATCACTTAAGTGTTTAAGTCCCACCATGATACTATATCTTTGTAGCGAAATCCATTTCTTTAGGTCAATTGCAAAGGTTAACACTCCATAATCCTTATTTCACTAGGACTATCAGATTACTTATGTCGTTAACAACTCGATAAACAAGTGGCTTACAACATAAGTAATCCAATACATCATTCATTGTCATTCACAACTTTACATGAATGGTTCCTTAAATCCTCCTTCTGAGTTCATCGTGGATAAAGTTTCGAATATTTCGATTCGGAATCCAGATTTGGTTACTTGGCAGTACATGGTCGAGTGCTACTTTCTTGGATCAGTGCAACCCTGACTGAACCAATCTTGGTAGAGGTTCATGGCTTGACCACCTCTCAAGATGTGTGGCGCACTCTCGAGAAAAAATTTCATGCGCAACTTCGAACCATCATTAAGGGCAACTCTAGTATCTTTGATTACCTTGACAAGATCAAAACTCTTGCAGATGCCCTCGCTGTCACTCAGAATCATGTGTCGGATTCTGACCTTGTTCGTTTCACTTTCTCCGGTTTGGGTGCTGGTTACAAATCTTTTACAATGTTCATTTCTATGCGATCGGTCCTTTCCAATGTTTGATCAACTTCGCGCACCAAGGACATGGACTTCATCAGCTTCACTCTCAGGCTAAAACTGCGCCTCCTGGAAATCGCGGTCGCTGTTTTTTTCGCGGTTGTGGTTGCTTTTGTCTATTTTAGTGTATGCTGAAGAAGGATAGACAACAACGAACTCGTACAAAAAAACCTTCACAGTTGAAGAAAATGATGGATTCGTTTGTATGTGAAAAGTTCCTTAACGCCTTCCATTTTTATTTAATTGAAAAAAATGCATCCCTTTCATCTTTCACATACGTTTTTGTTAATTTTTGTCTTTTAATATTTTTTAATTTATTTAGTTGAGAAAAGGTTAAAAAAATATATAAAAGTAAAAACAACGTGTGAATAACACCGTATGTCAGGATGTTACATACAAAATTAAAATAACAAGTTACTAACAAAAGAGAAGGAAAAAGGTCGATACAGACGTGGCATAATCTGAAGGGTTGAAAAGTCTTCAACGGCCTAGATAATTTCTGATATAAATACGGTCAAGGTCCCTTCCTCCGATTTTGAGAGACGCCTCCAGCTGCTGCTGCTGCTTCTACTACTACTTCTTCTCCAGCTTGACATAGAAACCACCAATTAACCATGGCGGACGACGATTACAACGAAATGGACATCGGGTATGAGGATGAGCCAGTAGAGCCAGAAATTGAGGTCAGGATTTTACTTTAATTTCGTCTCCTGCTTCTTTTAATTATATGATAATTGTTGTTAAAATCTCTGATTAACAAATTTACTGGATCACAAGTTTGTATGTATTGACAAATAAAAGAAATAGATTTGAACTTGCGACTTAGTAATATGGTCTGGTGATATTCTGTAAGCTCTTAGGTTCGAATTTCATAAATATCAATTTGATACCATTTTATTCGTCAGGCCATAGTGTAAATATTGTTTTATAAATGAATAAATTTGAAGAAGAATAATTGGATGATGGACAGGAAGGCGCAGAAGAGGATGCAGATGCGGAGAACGCTAACGATGATCTTCCAGGCGATGCCATTGAAGATGATGACAAAGAAGAACAAGCCCCGGTGGAACGACCGCGAAGAACATCCAAATTTATGACCAAATATGAACGTGCTAGAATATTGGGCACTCGTGCTGTGCAGATCAGGTATATTTCTATATCAATTTCAGTTTTGAATCTTCGTTGTTGGTTAATTTGAATTGCAAATTGATTGAATGGGTATCTTATATTTGTGATGAGCAGCATGAATGCCCCTGTGATGGTTGAGTTGCAGGGTGAGACTGACCCACTTGAGGTACCATTCTCCTACACCTATATTTATGTTCGAAAGCTATTCGACAAATGCATAGAAATTATAACTATTACTATGTTAATCTGCTGCTTTACTATGGACATGCACAAAACAAGTGCTTGCATATTGGATTTTCGATCCGCTTCCATGTGCCTTCAAAACAACTCCTTTTTATAATTTGAGCAATTGGTAAATGGAAGAACGGCCAAACCTTTTAGCGCAATGCAATTGTAATCAGAAACCCAAAAGTCTCCGAGAGCTTGTGCCACTGTGCGACTCTCGGAAAATGGCCAGAAATGGCATCTTGTGACTTGTGAGTATGTGCGTATTATCCTTATATAGCATCTAATCGTACATAAGAGATAGAATAATAGATGTTGAATTATTAACACAATTATTGTCATGCGTAAATTTTTTCTGAATATTTAGGTAGAGATAAATTTTAAATCCTTAACTTTTAAAAGCAAAATTGAAGTACATGAGCACACTTTACATTGATGCTCAATTTTTCTCTTTCTACTTTTGGCTTTCTTTGCTTCTATAGAGAAGCTGATCGCCCGTACATTAGGATACCATCCTCCGTATTGTCATGTTGTGAATGATTTTCCATAGAATATAAGAAAACAAGTATGGTAATTAATCCGACTTGCGAGATCTCCCATATGCTACACTGTATGATCTCTTTTATTATGAATTGCGTAGATTGCTATGAAGGAGCTTCGTGAGCGGAAGGTACCCTTCACCATTCGCCGCTACCTGCCCGATGGAAGGTGCGGTTTTCATTTTAGGTTTTGTTCATTTAAAGCATTGTATATTTTGCTTTTGCATGTGATTTCGAAACATTTTAATCGGGTGTGAAATTTTCAGTTATGAAGATTGGGGAGTAGATGAGTTGATTGTGGAAGACTCGTGGAAGAGGCAAGTGGGAGGCGAATGATCATCTACGCATGGAAAATGGTTTCTGATGTTGGTATTTTACCTATAAATTTCCCGTTTAGATCTGCATCTGTTGACTTGTAACGTTTGTAACATTTGTAACATTTTACCTATAAACTTACATGTTGAAAGACGTTTTCTGTCAACTGTAAATGTTTTGATACACTGGAGAAGACATCAGAACTTTAAGGATGTCCTTAACTTTCAGAAATTTAAGGATGCCTTACATGAGAACGTCAAGGACATCCTATTTTCAGGGTGTGATTCAACCATCTTTAGATTTCTTTTATTGTTAAAGATGAGAAATAAAATACTCATTACTACGGTCTGGTGGTATTCCTGGAAGTGAGAGGCCTTAGGTTTGAATCTCATAGATGGTGAATTTGATACCAAATTAGGTTTTCATTGTGTGGTTTAGTCGAACTCCTCATTCCATTAGTATAAAAATATCGATGTATTAAAAAAGAAGATGAGAAATGAATTTACTGCAAGTGAAACAACGGTGAGTAGTAGGACTGGACTTTGCAAGATAAAAAAGAACTAAAATTGCGGTTTTGGGTTGGAACCAAGGTCTAAAATATCGATGATATCGGAAATATCGGTAGTCCAAAAACACGGAAATTTTGATGGAAATATAGGGATATTATCGATATCGATAAAAATTGAATAAAAACCACGGAAATTGTAAGAAAAACTTGGAAATTTTTATTGAAACTTTGCAGGATGTTTATTTAGTCAATTATCTATTAGTTTATCTTAAAAAATTTGAAGGAAATGCATTGCATGATGGATTTAACTGATTTAAGTTGATTATATAGCGAGCTGGCAAACATTGTGAGTGTAGAAAATATATAAATATTTTAGCATATTTTCACAAAAATATAAGTGATATGGTGGTCAAGGTGTTGAAGGAGTAAAATGGGAGGGGTTCGAATCCCCTTGGTGTTTTTTTAAATATAGAAATTTAAAAAATACGGAAATTTCGATGAAAATATCGAGATATTATGGATATTTTAGACCTTGGTTGGAACTTATCAAGCCGGGTAAATAATGGTTGGATCCGTTAATTACCTGTTTTCGTTCAAGGTGAACCTGCGACAGCTAATACAGACTTGGATCCTCTCCTGAGCTATTGCCAACGGAGCCTAGGGATCCATTAATCACAGCCCTTCAAAATCGATCCTACAACCAAGAAACTTCCTTAGCCCACTAAATTATTTCGAGGACTAGGTGAGGTCGCCGTCGAACAGAGGGACGTTGGACTCGCCGGCGAACAGAGGGGTTGGGGTGGTTGAGGTCGCCTGAGGAGAGATGGGTGGAGTTGGGGGACTAGGTGGCGTCACCGTCAAAGAGACAGTTGACGTTGGACTCGCCGGCAAACAAAGGGGTTGGGGTAGTTGAGGTCGCCGGAGGAGAGATGGGTGGAGTGGGGTTGCTGCGGATGGAAAGGATTGGGGTGAGCTCGACGATGAAGATAGGGTTTGGGGGTGGGCTCGCCTGAGAAGAGAGGGATTGGGGTGGGTTCACCGGAGAGCTGAGGGAGAAGAGAGGTCGAAATTTTCGAAGGAAGGAAGTTTTTTGGCCGTAGGATTGATTTGAAGGGCTGTGATTAATGGATCCCTAGGCTCCGTTGGCAATAGCTCAGGAGAGGATCCAAGTCCAGCTAATACCAATTTATCTCCACGCTCTGTAATTGATTGGCCCCAGCCCCTAGAGGGAGTGACGCAAGGCTGACATCAGCCATTATTGAGTAGAGACTCACAATTATCGTGCTTTTCAAACGCACAACAACACAATTATAAGGGTTGCCATATGTGTTGATGCACAAAATCAGTGAGACTTTGGAATAACGTAAAGTGTCAAGTTTATGACATTCGCTCGGTTGGTCCGGTCACTAGTGAGGATAATATGTAAAGAGATAGAGATAGGGAAGCAAACACAAGATGTACATAGTTCATCCTAAGCTTGGCTACGTCCACAGAGTAGAGGAGTTCTCAATAATAGTGAAGGGTTTACACAAATACATAGGTTCAAGCATAATCATTATTAGTGGGTTCTAATGACTAGTTTAAGTACAATAACGACATTAGAGATAAATTGTAGGAGAATAATCTTCTTTTATAGTTAAGGAGAGTCTCCAACTTTTGTTCGCGGTCGATGTTGGACTCTATAAGCTTTATTCTGGCGTTGACATGTGTTGTGTTGTTATTGGTCTCCTGGATGGAGGGAAACTATTGTGCTTCGACATGGGTGTCTTAGCATGAACCCCTCAGTGGGCTCTTGAAGGGATGAACTTGATTGGTGCTTGGTAGTTTCGGGATTGGTTAAGTATGATACAAACAATATGAGTACATTCTTTAGTGACCAAAGCATTGATTTGAAAATAATCCGCACAAACAAGAGAGATCACATTCTGCTAGGTGAGATGTCACTTGCTAAGCACGGTACATATGAAACAAACATTAATTCAAGAAACCAAGTCCAATACCGGCTCATTTCCACTGGTTGGGTCGTCTCCAACTGAGATGATATAGCGTCTGTAAGCTATATTGTTACCGCAAGCCAAGCAAAGCGAAACTGCCACAAATCTGGCTAGGTAAAGGCGATGCCGCCGTGAAATCAATCTAGGGAATAAAACCACCATAAGAATCAGCATAGGGAGGAGGACCTGACCCACGAACAATCAATAACCAACCCTAAATCAAAGATGTTGCCCCAAATCAAGGTGGGAGGGGATGGGGTCATATTTCAAAATTTGGGCGGAGGCTCCATAGAAGTCACGAAACACTGGTTGCCCAAAATGGTGGGGGAGAAGAGGTGTTGGCTGCACCGATGAAGAGACAGAAACAGAAAAATAAGAAGGGAAGGTCACCGGAGGAAGCTAGCCAGAGAAAAGGGGAGGGGAGAAGAGACTATCCTTCTCCATTTTCTCCAATTTCTCTAAATTACAAGTTGCAGCAATCCTAGAAATTTCCATTTTTTTTTCCAAAATATTATAATTTGCCACAATCTGTATCATCAATATCCCATATACATGTAATCACAGACAACAATATTATGGTGTGGTACAACCCTTTGACACTATTCTCCAAACGTTATAACAAATTTTTTTCTTTTGGGAAAATCAATAATATATTAAAATGTCTATGTAAATCGTAAGATGGTAGTTAGAGAGTGGTTGAAATGTCTTATAAGCCTTCTCAGTCCTCGAAAAGATGGACTGCCATGTCATATCCTCTTTTTAAGGGTTGCAAATCTGCTGTCCCCTTTTACGTGTCTCCTTTGTGTCTCGTTTACTAATATTTTGACACATATCCTCTAACTTAACTGAGAGATAACACCGTTAAGTTATTATTTGACATTTAAAAATTAAAAACAAAATCAAACACAGAAGGATCCTTCTGCAGATTTTTGAGTTCCTTCAGATCAAAATCCATAGATCAACACCCACATATCAAAATCCCTAACCAAAACCCCCAGATCAAAATCCATAACCAAAACCCATGCGACACAACGAAGACGACGATAGGCCGAGTTACTAAGAGAGAAAACGAAGATCCGCTTGGATGCCATCTGCGAAACTCATATTTTTCTTCTCAAACCCCGATAGGCCGAGTTAATGAGAGTGAAAACGAAGACGGCGACAAATTGAATTCGGTTGAAGCGGAAACGAAAAGAAAGAGGAAGGGAAATGCGATTGATTTTTGATGGGGGAGATGGGTTGATTGAGAGTGCAGAAGGTGTTTGATAATATGACTGAGAGAGACTTGGTATTGGAATTCTATGATCTGGTGTTACTCTCAAAATGGTCTTCACCATGAGTCATTGAAGATGTATAATGGGTCTTGATGGGTTTACGATTGTTGGGTTGCTTTCGCCTTGTGCTCAATTGGGCGCATTGAATATTAAATAATAAATATTAGTAAACGAGATACAAAGGAGACACGTAAAAAGGGACAGCATATCTACCGCCCTTTTTAAGTACAATTATAAAGAGAGAGAACTTAATTCAACGGACCAGTGAAGCTACCAAAATAGTGGCAAACAAACGACACTTTAAATTTCCTCCCGTTGTAGTTCACGGCCCCACCGTTAAAATTCAAATGCCCCAAACGGCTACATTAGAGACCTCAAACCCCAGATTCCATTTTCAAGAACCAAGAAGCAAACAGAAGTACCGAACCCTAAACCCCAAAAACCGAAAGTGTTGTCCACAAATCTCTTTAAGTAAACCCAGAAATCTTTCCCTTCGAATTAAAACCCATAAACCCTTTGATCCAGAAACTGCTATCTTTCATTAATACCCAGAAAATCTGATCGTAATCGCATAAATAAAACCCCATTAATCAAAATCTGATCTGATGGATTCAACGGCTATATCGACATCAACGACAACACCTCCTTATCATCTTCATTCTCGGTCCGAGCCGCCGTCCCGAGCCAAGTCAGCCTCACGCCTTGCCCAGTGCGAGCATGTCCCTCATCTCTCTCTCGGCCTCATAAAATCATCACCCAAGATGACTCCATCGCCTTCCACTCATTCCCTCAAATCTTCCGAGTCGCTACCTCTTCGCGAGCTACTGCTTCTTTCGCCTTCCCCATTACGAAAAAGATCCAAGACCCGTCTCACGGATCGCCTTGAAATGGCTGACGATCCTGTTGTCGAGGTTCCAGGGCTGCGCCGTAAGTGCAAAAGCAGAGGCTCGCAGATGGGCCTACTGGGTGCCTCGCCGAGGAACCGGAGGTCGCGGAGGCGGTCGGAGAATGAGACTCGAGAAGAGAAAGTCTCGGGCTTGGTGGAGGAGGTTGTGAAGCCAAGAAAAAGGCGGTCCAAGAAGGAAAAGCTGGACTTGGTTCTCAGTTTGCCATCCCCAAGTTCATCATCAAGTAAGTCCCAATTGGAAATTGCTCTTTTTCTTCTTCGTTCTTTGGTCTTTACATGTTTCTCAGGTTCTTGTGTTTTCGCTGTCTGGTTTTGCAGTCGATGATGAGTATCGGGGTAGTCTTGATCGAATCTGGCAGCTCATGACTGATCTGATTATGTGGAGAGATGTTGCAAGGTCGAGCCTTTGGTTTGGTTTGGGGTCGCTCTTCTTCCTTTCCTCTTGCTTTGCCAAGGGAATCAACTTTAGGTGACTACTAGTCTACTGCTACTCTCATTCACTTTTCCCACATTTTTCCTATTTTAATTTTAGCCTATAAAAAAACATCTAATCCTAACCAATTCAATCATTTCAGCATTTTCTCAGCGATTTCCCAAATTGGACTTTTGTTTTTGGGTGCTTCATTTGTCTCCAATTCAATCTGTCAAAGGTACTTGTTGTTTCCCTTTCGGTCACTCTTTTCTTTGTTTCAGGGGGCTTCATTTGTATCCAATGTTCATTCTTTTATTTCGGCTTAATTCACAGAAATAATACCGAAAAGAAGTGTGATCTATTACTCAAAGAAGGTGACATTCTTGATGTGGCCAAAAGGATACTACCTGCTGTAAATCTTGCCCTATCAAAGACGAGAGCGCTTTTCTCAGGAGAGCCATCCATGACCCTCAAGGTAATGACAAACAAAACATTAAGGCAGTGTTTGAATTCGAAATTGCTTGCTTTGCATGATTAGTAATGGAAGCTTAACTTTTCTGAGTTACAGGTAGCTCCGTTCTTTCTTCTCGGAGCAGAGTATGGGCATCTTATAACATTTTGGAGGCTCTGTATGCTTGGTATGCCCAACTTCTAATCAACCAACTCTGTTGTTGATTATTTTCCGTTGCTTTACTTGTTTCGTGTTATAATGATGATCATGGTGCTAACTCTTTGTGTGAAATGATGGCTAGCTTTTTTTATCAGCTTCACAATCCCAAAACTATTCTCATGCTACTCCATTCAAATCAACCAAAAAGGTATCCACAATCCACCAATCTACTTTAAAGTCTATTGAGTCTGTCATTATAACTCATCAATGCAGCGTGTTAAACTGAGTGTAATTTTGGTATGCAGTTGACTGCTTGAAATGGTGGGTGTTGGAAACATGGGGGGCATGCTCACACAAAAGGATTGTAGCAGCATCAGCAGCCACAGCCTTTTGGAATCTGTCTTCTGTCAAAACCCGTATTTTCACAGGTAACTTTATCGCACTGCAGAATATTTCTATTTCTGGAATAATCCACTTTCAAAGATGCTGAAGGAAAAAACACCTCACTATTGGTTTTGCCTTAATTTGTAATCTTTGAAACCTTTACCAACTCGTAGTTTGCTGACTAGTAACATAAATAGATCAATAAGATGATCAAATTACAAGGTACAAATACTTCCGTGAGAACTAAAAAAACGTCATTCATGTTATAGCTTCTATTTGCAGTCTCGTACGAGAAGCAAACGTTGCTTTTGCCTAAAGGTTCTTCCAGCATCATTGTGATTGACAGTAACTATTGATTCTTAAGTGAGAAGTTGTTTATTACCTCTGCAGCATTTATATCTCTTGTAATTCTTCGATACTGCCGGCAACATATGGTGCAACCGATGGAGACTGGGGAAGCAGAAGTGGAGCAGGAGCAGCATCACCAGGCATTAGTAGTAGCTGGAGTGGTGGGAGAAGTGGACGCAGACAGAAAACAAGAGCAGAAACAGGCATTATTAGTAGTTGCAGAAGTGGCAAGCAATAAGTAGTTTCAGTGACAATGTGTTTGTATCTGATGACAACAAATATTAACTGATCAATAAAAATATTTTTACATCTAGAAATAGTAATCGTTTCCAACTTCTTTTATTTTGAGTGCCCTTATCGTCAGCTCTGGCAATTGCTAAAAACCGGAATATCAAGGGATTGTGCTTATAGATTTTCCCGTGTCATAGACTCATAGATGACAATGATAGGACGTATGTCTGAAGAAATTGAACCAGAGCGAAAACATTTAACTAAATAGAAATTATGCAATACTACTTTAACTAGAGCTATATATTTGCCACACTGTCGAAGTTAACGGTGACACATTATTACCTCAAGATCTAAGAAAATGCAGATAACTCCTCCAACTTGAATGTTGCAGGTTCATCTCATATCCTGCAGAGCATATGCATAATTTTAAAAAGTCCAACCCCTCTTCTTCTTCGACCCAACTTGCCAGTGAAAACCAAATGACCCTAGAACGGGATTTGGAAGAGTGCGGGGAAGAGAGAACAGAAAAAATCTACAAGGCACAGGGTCTGTGCATAAACGAATAGTCAAATTGTCCATCGTCTTTAATATAAACACAGTGACAACAACATAAACGAGACCCCCGAAAAAGAAAAATGGGGAGAGAAACGCAGACGAAGTAGATGATTGATATCGGAGCTAATTAGTGAAGCAAACAGGAGACTAGCTGGTGGAAACTTAACTAATCATAGCTAATCTTCCCTCAATACTTCCATAAATCCATCGATGTCATCCTTAATCTTCTCTGATTTCTTCACTGAACTTGTATGCAAGATGCTATAACTGTCCAATAATTTAAACAACTCTATAAAATAAAATAAAAAGAAGAGAAGATCTAAGGTTAACCCTGTGTATACGTATACTCCATATACATGTGTGTGTATATATATATATATATATATGTATGTATGTATGCATGCATGCATGTACTTCTACAACCTTCATATGCAGCACCTTCATATATGCCAAAGTTCACATCACAAATGATTGACAGGATCACTTGAGGAAGATCTTCACGGGTCAAGGATTAACTGGATCCAATCATCCAAGTTCTAAGTAATTTGTAGACGAAAAGGTACTAGACAAACCATAATTAAGGGAAATCCACATAACTAAATGTCTTAAAATAGTATTAATCTAATTTATTGCTCAAGTCCATTATTTTTGTTTCATACATAAATAACTTCATAATAATGAAGGAAATACTAATATGGAAGTACAGAAATGATCATCTTCGAATATCTATGTAATGGACGATAACTATGATCGGGTTCTTCAGTACTTCTTGAGGAAACTCTTGAACCAGTGTGCTGAGAGTTTGGGGTACCTCTTTTGGTTGTCGTTGTAATCCACATAATTGATACCAAACTGAACAGTATATCCCGAATTCCATTCAAAATTATCTAACAATGACCATGCAAAGTATCCCTTCACATTGACACCATCCCTACACAAAATGGAAGCAAGAGTTAAAATGCATCGAAGCTGTCAAAATGTCAATATAATAATTTTTTATTTTTATCCGAATTAATGTATAATTAACCTTAATATTAGTTAGCTATTAAGAACTTACTTGATTGCTCTTTGAAGGTAATATATGTGGTGATAGTAGTAATAAACTCGCTGGGTGTCATTAAGGGCTTCCGCAAGTAATAATTTGGGATCATTGTACTCATCAACACCTACAATATGTACGTAGTTTCAAATATAGGTTTTGTAGAACATTGTATTTCACCATATACATTCGAAACATTGGTTATGCAATCGATTAGGCTTAAAAAAGTCGTTACCATTCTCAGTAATGTAAATGAGTGGATCATGATACTTTTCCTTTGTGTAGAGTAAAAGGTCTCGAATTCCTTTTGGATAAACATATAGCCAGTCTGAAGCAGCCTGCAACTCATTTGACGATAATTAAGCTCAGTACGTAGAGAAAACTTGATGCTTTAATCACAAATAGTTCAAGCTAACAATCTGACGTTACCTTTGGACCGATGGGGACTCCATTCTTCTCAGCTGCCAGAATATATAGCGTTAATTATTAGAGTGTAATTATTCCAATTAACTTAAATTGCTAGAAAGTTTTTTAATTTGTACTCACGTGATTCATTAGAGAGAGCATCTGTTAAATAGCTTGCATTTACAGAATTGTTTGGAGGTGCATAACTTGCATAGTAAGCAGCATAGTAATTTAATCCAAGAAAATCAAATGACCCCTTTAGCAACTTGGATTGTTCTTTCGTAAACTTTGGTAATCGGTTTCCAACAAGAGATCGCATGCTGTGTGGATAGTCGCCACTCGACAGTGGTTCCATAAACCTGCAGAAACATGGAAATTCCAAGCATGAACTTGTTGTCCAATGAATAATACATTCAAAAATGAACATTTAATTGAGTTAATCGATATACTTACCATCCAAACATAAAATCCAATGATCTTAACGCAGCGTTTTTATGGTGCTTTGCCTCAGAAACCGGAACAAACCAATGTGACACCAGTGTTATTGATATAATGCCTTTTTGAGATGCCTGTACATGTTCATGCAGATTTGATTGAGCAACAAAAAGGTACAATATTTGTCTATCTCACTAATAAATTACCTGATCTTGTATTATCACGTAGTATTAGTGAATCATATCAAAATTTTCAACTACAACCGAATATTCTGACAAAAAAATAATACCTGATATTTATCCTTGTATACTTTTACAGCAGCTGCATGAGCAAGGAGTTGGTGGTGTGCCACCAAGTATGGTTCAGTAGCCGAATTTCCGCCAGTGCAATTTAGCTGCTGTGAAGCAGAACATCGTCCTGGTGCGAAAGATCCATCAACATAACCCCATTTACTATAGCTCCATGGCTCATTCAACGTGATCCAATGTTTTACTCGGTCGCCAAATTCATCGTAGCAAAGTTCTGCATAGTCTTGAAAATGTTTGCTGCGATTTGGAAAATTGAAATTAATGGCATGCTGATTTTGAAGTCCATATGACTCATATTAGTTTTTCATTTAATTAAAGACAGAGATCATTTGTGGAGGTTAAAAGTCGTTCACTCACACAATCTTAGGGCTTAAGAAACCGCCATATTCGTCTTCTAAAGCTTGAGGAAGATCCCAATGGAAAAGTGTCACAAATGGCTTTATACCTAGAGTGTGACATGTAAAAGCAGAAAATAAGTGCAAAATTGTTTATGAATATGTTCTGTAATAATCTCCTATATTCAATAAATGAGATTATGCAAATAAATCACCATTCCGTAGAAGTTCATTGATGAGATTGTTGTAGTATTTGATTCCTTCCTTGTTAATGCCCCCACTGAGCTTTCCATCTATGATAAGAGCAAATAAACGTTACATGATATATATATATATATATATATATATATATATATGTATGTATGTATGTATGTATGTATGTATGTATGTATTTTTTGTTATATTGTACAGTGGATGTGAAAGGCAAACTTACTTGGTAACAATCTGGACCATGAGATAGAGAATCTATAAGCATCCAACCCCATGTTCTTCATAATTCCCACATCTTCCTGTATATAACACAAATCATTTTATCACCTATGTCTTGTGTTTGTTAAGGCCCCATAATTTTGTCTAACCTATGATGTTATTGAAATATAAAGTCTTACTCTCCTAAGGTCTTTATTTTGAGGACATGTGAGGACTAAATGCATATTAGCCACAAGATTATATTAGTTTACAGCCAAAGCTTAAAATATTTCACAACTTAATAAATAAAAATAAGAAATGTGTTTTCTAATGGTTCATAAATTTTAAGTTGCTTTTGGTTTATTAAGTTGTCAAATATTTTAAGCCTTTAGATCTAAACTAACATAATCTTGTAGCTAATATGTATTTGGTTCTCATGAGTAAATTAATTAATTGGACCCTTGCAACTATAAATTCTCTAGGAGAATAAAGTTAATGTGATTTTTACCTTATAATGGTGATATTCATTGTTAGCAACATCTCCATTGCCACCATCTTTGATCTTTTCTGCATATTATCATAGAAGATTTTGATTTTTAATTTAGAGCATAATGATGACCACATAAATCCTTATATACAAGTATATGTACACCGACCAGTCTCCCGCCTTCACACTAATTAGTATTGAGAAAAAATTACTGCAGAACACCAAATCCGAAAACTTTGAATATTCTGAATTTGAAAATAGAATTTGACTGAAATTTTTTGGATTGAAAACTGGAAACCTTGTTCTCAATATGATTCGATTGGTTCGAAAATCATCCATACGAATCTATTCTCTCTCCTTTATATCTCTAAATCACACCACATGCAAATTGTACTCACGTGGTTTAGGAAATGTAAATATTCAGTTCATACTTTTCAATTAAAAACTCACCCAAGGAACCCGTAAGGTTAACTATATCAAAAGTTAACTTTTAATTGTTTGACGCCACGCTAAATTGGCTCGTTTTGTTACTTACATAGACGTCATACCTATAACACGTGGATTAATATATAAACAAAACTGACACAGTTGTTAATTTAATAATCTATAATATAGTTGCATTCTTGTACGTATATAGACCTTACATGTACTAGAATCTGCTATAAAATATTAGGAAAACTAATGAAAAGAGTTTGAAAACTTTGAGTTATAATGATAACGACAAAATAAAGGGTAAAGTGAATAGTACCGGGATTGACTTTTTAGTGTAAAAATGTGATTTTTCGTTAAAGTGAACAATACCGAGAACTTTTTGTTAAAGTTTCCTAAAATATTAGATACACATAAAAAAAGTTTAATTAAAAATACAAAGAATGAATTCACTAATATGTACTCCTTTGAAATGATTCTAAGTTCAATCTGCATATGTTAACTAGCTAATTATTTGACTAGACATACACACCTGGATATTTGTGGGTGTAGGTGTCCCAGATGCTTGGTCCTCTACCATCTTGTCTTGCAGCACCTTCATACTAGAGAGAAAAAAAACACAAACACACACATACAAGAGTAGAAACCAATATTAATATTTAATTTCAACATTAATGCATGATGCTTGGTAAGCCTAATCAACTAACCAAAACTCAAAAAAGGGTAATTAATTCCTAAGCCTTTGCATAATGATTGGAGAGTTTTTTCATCAGTGTACTTATAATCAAAGTGTTACATTACGTGTCATAATACAAATAGAGGGATACTGAAAAATGTATTCTCTCCGCTTATACTATGACATATGGTGTAGTAGGTTTTCTTCCGAATATATTGAAAAATCTGTTGAAGGACTGACCTGATAAGAGGATGAAGCAGTGCCAAATATAAACCCTGCTGGAAAACTGCTCCTGTTGAGGAAAGCAGTGTCATAAACACTGGGTGTAATCGCAGCTTTACTACTTGTCAATGCAAGGCCAACTAGTAGTAGCAGCACGCATGCCAGAGAAGACCCTAATCGCAGCGACATAACTTGCTCTCGTAAGTTTTGGTGATTTAGATACGTTGGCTTTTCATGGCTTGGTGTTCATATATATAGAGCCGATAGGCGGAAGTACACTTGAAAGAACTAAATTGGCTACTAGTTTATTTACTAAGACTAGTCTTTGATTGGATAAGATAAGACACCTTCGCAATATATTTTCCAAGGAGCCGCAAAGTGAAGAAGACATCTTTGTCATACTTTCAACGGTCAATTAATCACTTATTATAACTTAAAGCTCAAATATTGGGCAAACGAATGTATAATTAGGTTGGTTAATATATATGTACATGTAGAGAAATGCTTTTATGTATGTTCTACAACATAATATGTTTTTTCTTGTCAATCTGTAAATTTAGATAATTGATTAATAATTTTAATTAAAACAAAGAGAAATTACTTAGAGTCAAATTATATGACTATATTTTGGGGAGAGACAATTTTTTTATTTATTTAACAAACTTATCCATATAGCACGTGATGTCATAGTTGTTTTTCAAATTACCTTTATATTTACAATTTTACTCCTCCTTGGAAGATAAGGGTTAGTTTGGTTGTGCTTTTAAAATGTCTGAAGGTGCTTTTGATTAAATTGATTTTGAGTTTCAAAAGCACTTTAAGTGCTTTTTGGAAGAAGCACCAAATATGTGCTTCTTGCAGGAAGCACTTAAAGTGCTTTTTCAGGATCCACTTGGATTTTTACTAAGGATTGGTATCAAAAATATTTTCAACAAAAACGTTTTCAGTCATTTTAAAAACACATTCAAATGAGGCATAAATCTATGTCTCTTAATTTCTCTCTCTCCTCCTTTTTTCTTCAGTACTTCTCTCTCTTCCTCCTCCTCCTCCTCCTTCTCCTTTGTTGTTTTCTCTCTCCTCGTACTCCTCTCTATCCGCCACTTCTTCTTTGTACTGTTCCCTATATTTATGAGTTTTTTTTCCTCTTTTATGATAACGATTTGGATTTTTTTTTGTTTTTTATGGAAAAATTGGTATCCGGCACCTAGTTACTAATGTTCATTGACTAAGACCTTATTACTTTTCAGATTTTAATCGAAGTCCCTAATATTAATGTATTAATAAATATACATTTTAGTTACAAAAAAAATTTAAATGAAAAATTTAAATGATTTAGAATTTTAATACTCACACCTTTTTTAAACTCCTAATTAATTTTCAGTTCAAAACATTTCCAAAATAAAATTAAAAAATTAGAATAAGTTTGTACCATTAATTTTTTTTTTTTAAATTTTCAACTTTTTCATTTTTAAATGTACCCATTCATACAATTTTTAAATTTTAAATGTACTATTTAAATATACCAATTTATTATATGTAAAATGTACCTTTCTTTAATAAAAAAAATTGGGTTTATATAAAATCCGTTCAGTTTTTTTAATCCATTTTTATAACTTATATGGATACATTCTTTTTTGTTGATTTGAGAATGTATTCGTGTCAAGTTTAATCGAAGAAATTTACTAATGTTATTAAGCCTACTATATTTTTTTGTGTGTGTGGTGCTACATGTTTTGGTACAATAATATTTTGGTTAATTTTAATGAAGGCATACATATTTATATATGTATATCTAATATATTGAAGAGTATAATTTATCTTTTAATATTTTTAATCCCACAGATTATAGGTTTTATTTACAATCTCATCAATAAAAATCTAGAAATTTCAATTTTTAGTTTAAAAATATAAGAACTTTCATAGAAATAAATTATTGCATTAATGGCAGGGACTTCGATAAAAAAAAACTAAAAATTAACAAGGTTTCAACCAAAGAAAATTGATAATTGGGGACCGTGACACACCCCGACTCGAAAGTGGGGCGTGCTGGCCGTCACGTGAGGGTGACGTAGCCATGTGCACAGTGCGGAAGCAAGATTAATCAGAAAGATACGAACAAATTAACACCATGCAACCAGCAACCCAAACCAAGATAGTGTGCTAGTGCAAGAATTAAGATGGTTTACACAACCAGAGCATAAATGGTCTACGTGCAGTCAAGCAGAAAGTACTAAATAGAGATAACACTTGAAGGTGGTCCTACATAAGTGAATTCTGTCAGAACGTCTAATGAGCTCCTCGTATGCCACCAACGAACACTACTTAATACCTGGAGTGGCGAAAAACAAAGTTGAGTGGATCATAAACAAATCTTTTCAAAACCTTTCTTTTCTCAAAAGTTATAACCCTTCGCTGTAAAACCTGTATAATTTCCTAGAAATAAAGTATATACTCATATATATAATTCTCAAAATCCTGCTGGAAAATATGTATATATGAATGAATGTATGCCATGCCAAAGTATCATAACTGAATGCCAAATCATAACTCTGTGAATGTGATTGAATACTAGATATCATCTCAGCCCTCGGCTGTATATAGCTCATAACAATCTCATCATATCATATATATCCTGCACACACATCAATACCACCTCTAGTGGTCTGCACAACATCACTGAATATAAACTTATATGCTCTAGTGCTACGATCACGTGAAGACTGTGCGATAAATCGCGGGTCACCTACGAGTTGAACCCACCTATAATGGTCTATTCGACATGACTGAGCACCTAACTTGGATCCAAGGCGAGCATGCGATGCGGGAGGTGAACATCACGTGAAAAACTGAGCCCCTATCTCTGGGCGGGAGCACTAATATCAGTGTGCAGGTTTATGAGCTCTAATCATATCATATCACATCACATCACATCATTCATTCTCATCACAACTAGAGAATAAACTTACCTGTCACTTACCTGTGCGTCCTCAGCACCAACATTAATATATGCAATCAATAACGCATAATAAAATAAATAGATACTCTGCATGGCATTTCATATCATATTTCATATCACATTTCACTTAAACTGATTTTCTGAGAAAAATCTCATTTATATAGGTATATACGGAAAACAAAAGCCCACTCACTGATAAGTAGTCGGGTCGTAACCCCCGTGCTTAGCTTGGCTACGCTCATCCTCCAGATAAGTCTCGCCTATATGAGAAGTAACTGAAATAACGTTAATTAACGCACATAACCAAAACCTTAGAAATAACTTCTCATAGATTGCTCAAATTGGGTATATGAATATACCACCGTGATCTACACAACCTCACGAACATCCCCATAATTTTAGAAAAATTTTTCGACAACTCACTTGCCGGCTAAGGCATGGCCAGACGCGCGGCCACATGATCTGCACACTGATGGCGTCAGTTAACGCCGTCAGGAATATTCCGTTAAAACCCAACGGTAACAGTTAAAGATGACTGACGGCGTCAGCATATTCCGTCAAGACTGACGAAATATTCCCTTTCTTCTCCGGCGAGTCGCCGGTCGTCGGTTTCTGGAAAAACTTCCAACTATGGTTTCTTCTTCATTTTTGCACCATTTTCTACTTACTTTATACCAAAATGAAGATCTCACAAAGATGAACACAACCATACCTGACTCAACCCTCAACTCGTCGAGGATTCGCCAGAAAAAACCTCGATAATTCCGGCCAAAATGAAACTCCCCGATCTCGCGATTCCGACGTCCAAATTCTTTCAACGAAGCACTCCGAGCTTCGTAAAGACCTCCTTAAGCTTCCTATGAACTTAGAATCTCCAAAAACACAACATTTTACGTGAGCATGAATAGTACCCAAATCGGAGCTAGGATTTTCACGGGTTTTCGAAGGTGTCCTTACCAGAAATGGGTTCCAATGTGTTCGTCTGGACCTTAGGAACACAATGGGGTGCTTCACACCTTCGATCTGCAAGGTTTACAAGGGTTATGGATGTGTCCGTACAAAAGCCGAGAGGGAGAGAGAGAGAGAGTATGGGCGTGAGAGAGAAAGAGTGTGTGAATGTGTGTTGTGTGTGTGTGGTTTAAATACCACAAAGAGTGTGTGAATGTGTGTTGTGTGTGTGTGGTTTAAATACCACCAACCAAACACTCCCAAACTTAGATTCACACACGTACCTTAATTAACGCCCAAGGGCATTTTCGTCATTTCACATCCATCGTACGAAATCTCCGGCACAGACTGTTACAGACCGCATCCAAAGTCTCCCTTTTTTATTTTAGTATTTTTTGAAATTATTTGATTTTTGAGATTTTGATGATTTGGATGCACGAATTTTGAAATTGATCTTTCAGAAGTGCTAAAATTTTTAAAATTGATATAGCATAAATGTTGAAATTTTGAAACTGACCTTGCATATGCAAAGGTGCTGAAAATTTTGAAACTGATCTTGCATAAATATTTGAATTTTGAAAGTGATCTTCTACAAGTGCTAAATTTTTTATCTGAATTTCAGTCTAAAGGAAAGTTATTTTCTCATTGGAAAGAACATTTTATTTCGTTTTTTTTTTCAAGAACAGTTTATTTCTTTCAACGGTACCGTATTCAATTATCCATGTTAAAATTTGACTATCCACATTTTTGTTTCATTGATGGCCTTGCTGCCACGATTCACTGAGATTCAGCCTATGCATTGCTTCGATTCGTTCCTCAAGAAAAAAAAAAGAAAAAATGTTTTCTTGTATGCAAGAGAAATTATTGTAAATGGTGAATTGCCAACCCTTTTTTTCTTCTTCTTTTATTTTTTTTTTTTTTTAAATCTACTGTATTGGGTTTAAAATTTTGTCTCTTTAGTGTAGTTTAATGGAAAAAACATTGTTTTTATTAGAAATGATAAATTATTTTTTATTTTAAAAAGTAATTTTACTTCTCAATGAATGAGTATAGGAATTCCTCTGCCATATGTTTTGTCACAAACCTCATACATATGATCAAAATCGTTTATATTATAAACTACTGACTCTTTCCACATGCTTATGGTGTGGCAATTTGCTCTTTTACATCTTATTTTTTTATTATTTATTTGTGATTTTTATTTATGTTTAATTTGGATTTTTCTGTAAATTAAATTGTTCTAATTTAGTATCCTAACAAGCCTTTTTCCACACGCTTATGCGCGTGGCAATTTGTTTTTTAAGATGTTATTTTTTATTATTTTTTGTGATTTTTATTTATGATTAATTTGGATTATTTTATAAATTAAATTGTTCTGATTTAAACTTCTAATCAGAAAGGGATATTTTGGGAATATTGAATGCTTCACCATTTTGTGTGCTATCTTTATATATAGATATATAGATAAAAAAAAAAAAATTAAACTGATATGGTTCAATATTGGACTTTTTTCTTAGGGTCACTAGTAAAAAAAACACTTTGCGCGACGTACGTACATTCGTCGTGCAAAGTCAAAAATTTTTGCGTAAGGGTTTGCGTGATGCAACCGTCGTCGCGCACTAACCTTCGCGCCAAGACAATGACGCTAGGGTTTGCGCGACGAAGAAATAACATGCGTCGCGCAAAGCCACTTTGCACGACGAACGACCT
This sequence comes from Heteromeles arbutifolia, assembly GCA_024362995.1. Classification (NCBI taxonomy): domain Eukaryota; kingdom Viridiplantae; phylum Streptophyta; class Magnoliopsida; order Rosales; family Rosaceae; genus Heteromeles; species Heteromeles arbutifolia. The sequence goes on from JANCRC010000012.1 coordinate 27,583,680, forward strand.
ACGTCGTGCAAAGTATTTTATGCGACGCACACCTACGTTGTGCAAAATCTCTTTGCGCGACGCACACCTACGTCGTGCAAAGTCACTTTGCGCGACGCGCGTCCTATGTCGTGCAAAAATTCTTTGCACGTCCTACGTCGTGCAAAGATTCTTTGCGCGACGTACATCCTAGGGCGTGCGTTGCGTAAACCATTTTTACTTATTTAGTGAAAAGTAATTTTTTTTGTTTTAGTGATTTTTTTTTTAAATTTTGATAAATATTGTAATTAAATTCTAAAGAATAATTAATTAACCAAGCAAAAGTATTTAATTATAAAATATATGAAAATGTACATACAAGATGTCCGAACAAAAAAGAAAAAACTACAAGTGAACTAGGTTTAATACATCAGGCTACTAAGTATCGGCAAGGCGAGATGGCTCTGAGGTCGAAGGTGGAGCAAGATGACGTGCTGGTAGCGAGATTTGAAGGTCGGATATTTGTATGGCTTGTACAAGTTGTTGCACCTTCCTGACACAGGTCTTCATCTCCTTGCCTTGGGCCCTCAGTTGCACCTTTCATCTGCTCGCCCTCGGCCCTCAGGTGCGTCACTTCCGCCTTCAATGCATCGACCTTTGCTATGTTCGATCTGGAAAAAGAAGCACCCGTCTCACGAATCCGCGCTTTCCCCATACCCCGAACAACCTTGCCACGACGAGGACCATAGTTCTGATTTAGGACATCAGTCATGATCTGAAAACCTACATCCTCAGGTACCATGATGTCCTCGATCGGGGTCTTCGGGGGAAGCTGCGATGCTGCTTCATAGAGAACAGCAGTGCATTTTTCCTCCATAGTAGCCTGTAATAATAAAGAAAAAACATATAATGTTTAATAACAAAATATAAATAATATTTGAACGATTCATACATATAAGAATAATAACATATACTTACATGAAGCTGCTTAGTGGTCTCATTACCAGGTCGAACGTAAACGTCCTTGAACATGTCGATCTCTAGGAACTTAGAACCCTTCTGAAGAAAAAAAACATTAAGAAAATTTTATTAATCAATAACAAAAAAATAAATTGTATAAAATTTCAAAGTTAAAATACTTTTACCTCACATCGTGCCTCAAGCCTATATGAAAAAGGCTGCGAACCAGAATGGCGGAGAAGTGTCTTTGACTCTCGAGCTTTCTAGCCAGCAATAGATTTCTTCTGTTAAACACATAATATACATGTTAGTGTGACTATTTGAAATAAATTAATAAAAAAAGCTTAAAAAAATAACATGTACAATAATAAATTATTATTAAAATATTATGTACATACCACAAATTTTGGGTCCGTAAAATGTTTGCAGAGCCATTCCCAATCCTCTGGCCGGTCCTTCAACTCCTCTGGAACATGTAGGCGAGCAATCTTTGGATCATCCCATCGCTTAAAATGCGTGTGAAAATTGTTCTTCCATTGTTTGTACCGGGTTGCTAAGGTCCCCTCTAAGTAGGCCATGGCCTCAGGGGATATGTCCTCAAGATCATAAATGCACTACGAATATGAAAAATAATAAAATAATAGCAACAAATTTAATAATATTAAAATAATATATTTTGGTTTTTAATATTTGTAAACAAAATTAAAAAAAATGATAAAGGCTAAAAATTAATATACTAACTGACAACTTGTCTCGCACTAGTTTCTTCGTCTCTTTGGGAATTTCTGCCCAAGACTCCCGTTGAAAAGGACAATTATCTCGAATAACAGCTCCACAGCTACTAGCAACACGGCTATGCTGCTGTGAGGTAGCTGCTCCACAATGTCACGGGTTATACGCAATCTTGATCTTGGAGTTGGTATGACGTACGCCCTGTAACTCCTTCAGCATTCAACTAGGCCCCTGGTGTTTTTTTTAGCTGGCCAAAAATACTTAAATGGTGAAAACCTTAAGCTTAAATTTGTACAAAAAATTCGACACAACCTCCCCTAATAGTATAGCATTTCCCAAAACCTTAAAACAGTAAAATAATAGTAATTCACAACCCGCAACACATTTTCACAATCCAGCAAATTTTCACCATCACAAAAATAATAGTTTTAAAATGAAAAAAAAAATACAATGTAGAGAGAATTAGAAAAAACTACCTGGTGGCTGGGAAGCCTCACCCTCGACTCTGGATGTCGAGGAAGTCTAATCAGAAGGCTCTGGGTCGCGGCGGCGTTGATGAGGCCGTCGTGCATTGAGTGACTCAATGGACACTGATGACGTCGATGAGACGGGCACTTGGGATGCCGTAGAAGTAGCCTCAACAAGGGGTGTAGGCTCCCCAATGAATGGAGCACTCACGGCTGGAGCAGTAGATGCTAATAATGCGGGAGGTGCATTGGTCACACTCCGACGACGAGTGATCAACTTCGACATCTATAAGTAGGAATGAATCTTCCCATTCCGCATTATAATTGGAAAGTGTTAAGTAGGAAAGGTAACCCCTTTCAATGCAATACTTGAAAAAGAAATAACATGAATATAAAAATAATAATAAAATAAAACTGAAAGAGAGAACAACATTTAGAATTTAGTGCCTGGGGAAAGTAAACAGCTATAGTTCTTCAACATCTATGGTTAGATGGAATGCTTTGATTGCACACATTTTACCTGTAGGCCAGCTAGATATATGAAAGACCTATTCGAGAAGCAAACACCAAATACACGAAAGCGTGTTGAAACTGGAATATCAAAGAAAAAGGGTACAAAAGATGCAAATATAAGACCCAAGGTCCTGAAGTCATTAGGTTTACTGCTGGATTTGCAAAAGACAAAGGAATTGGACGCCTGTAGTAAATCAGTGTAATACACAGAAAAACCAAAACAATGCTTTAACCAGGAAATGAAACAATTTGCAATATAATATTTCAACTACAAGGGTTTTCTTTAAATTCCGTACTAATGTAAGTAACCTCTGGTATGGATTGTCTATATTGTAAAATTGAAACTTGGCACAACTTGAGGGCTAGGTGAGACAATCAACCAGCAGTAGGAAATGCTTGTGATTTCATCAAGCGCTGATGCTGCCACAGCCTATATCAAGAAGCCATGATATACAAAGTTGCACTGCCTATTGTTGTAGAAAGGAAGATGACAACTACCTATTCATCCAAAATACCATGCTGTAAGACATATTACAGATTCGTGTTTTCCGAATTGGCAAATTTATCCTTTACAAATAAATAATAGTTGGAAAGTATGTGAATCCTATAATCTCGTTTGGACCATTTAACCTGATAGGTTGTTTGCTAAACTAGTTTGTTTAAACTAAGTTATAACCCTAAGAACAATACTAAGCAAAAAAAAATCAAAGGATTACATATCACATAAATAACATCTTGCAAGTTTAGTTGAACTAATTGTGAGAACATGGGGGATAACTGTTGTGTCATGGTCGTAGTCTTGCTGATTGCAGTAACAAGAAGGTGTTGCACGATAGTAATAGTGCCAGTGCTTAGTGGTGGTGATGGTAAATACCAGTGGCAGAAACAGTGTAGCAATAGAGATGGCCGCAATGGGAAAATTGAAGCGGTGTAGTTGCAATGATGGTGGCAACATGTAGCAGTGTCGCACCAATGACGGTGTTGATGTTGGCAGAAGAAGGTGATGGAAACGAACACTTTCTAGGTTTGCGATACAATTGGTTTGGTCCCAAATTCGTTCAAACACATTCCCACTACATTATGAAATTTTAAAACTGGTCCCGCAAAACACATCTAGCCAATTTTTTAGATTTCCCAACAGCCACCAAAACAAGAAAATATTTGATAATTCTAATCTATTGATTTTTAATTGAGTTAAAAAAAAAAAGAATACATAAATGACTCCAAAATGTTCGGCCTTAATATATTCTATTTCGGTACCAATGGCTCCATCATGTCCAAAATCATTTAAGAATAATTTCTGAAATAAACTTGGTGCACAAATGTGATTTCTGATAGCCAGCCATCTCCTTTTTACATATATGAGAACCAAACATGGGTAGGATTCTGTTCATAACTCTCTATTTTTGTTTTGCGACTAGTTGCCTCCTAAGTTTCTTTCTAAATTTCCCGAGAAAATAATGACATGCTCATCAATTTTAAACATAGCGATGATAAAAGATAAACCGATAAGAAAAAATACTTACCGTGAGATTCCAAGGTCTTTTTGGTTCCGCACAAAATCTATCAAACAGAACTCAAGTCGGTATATACCTGCAAGAAACTCTTGCAACTTATGAAAGCATCTAGCGTTATTAATCCACGAATCTAACAAATAAAACTAACACGAATCTACGAAAACAAATAAAACTAACACGAATCTAACAACTTATGAAAGCATCCAGCGCTATTAATCCACTCTTTCCTCCCTCAAACACCAAGTGAGGTTTGGAAAAGCAACAAACAAGGCACATAGCTATCTCCACGGCCCAATACTAGGAAGGTTTGCATTAGAATGTATCAGATTATACAAACCTCAACAAACATCATAAAAAGAAACTGCTCTTATGCTCTTACAGAAGGAAATAGGTTTTTCAATAGATAAATTTGTGACAAAAACTCTAAGTAACAAAAACCCATTTCTTCGAAAAAGGAGCAATTTGGTAACAGATAAATTTGTGACAAAAACCCTAAATAACAAAAACCCATCGAAAATCAGAAACCCTTACCTTGATTTTGGGACTTGATTCGCGTCGGCTTCGAGATTCCCATGGCGGCCTGTCGTTTGGGTTCAAGATTGTTCAACATGAAACATAGGTCGTTTGGGTTCGACGACCCAAGAGGAAAGATAGGATTTGGGGTCTACGGGGAAAGAAAGAGGGAAAGAAAGAGAGGGAGATTTGGGGTCTACAAGGAAAGAAATAGGGAGATTTGGGGATTTATGTGAGAAACTGAGATTTGGGAAGGAGGGTTCAAGTTTGGGTTCAATATTTTGTCCAAAGTTTGGGAAAATTGAAAAAAAAATGCCTTTTTTTTTACTATTGGACTGCCAAATTTATCACAACTCACGCGACATACGTATACAATTTGACGTCGCACAAACTGGTTTTGCGTGATGATCAAATTAATGGGTCGCGCAAGTATTTTTTCAAAAAAAAAAAAAATTATTATAAAAATTACTGAATATGTGACTTTCCTCCTTTCAAATTCAATTTTTTTTTTACATAAACCCCACAATAATATATTTATCTCACAAAAACCCACAATAATTTTTTCTACATATATATCATTCAATTTCTTAAGTGTTATAAGTACAAAATAAATAAATTAAAATCTACTTAGTAAATATATATACCATTGAAGTTGATAGGATACGCATTGGACGAAAATAGTTTCAACTATCCAACCGTCAAATTTGTTTGTATATGCTTCGAGATCGCATACGCCAAAAATCGCAAAAAACAAATATTCAGAGATCAAGTAATGGGACAAACCTTTTCGACGGCTATAAACGAAAAATCACGATTTAACGGTTATTTTAAGTCCGATTTTGATGATTTTTTACAGCTACACTCTTTAACCCTATATGAATACAATCAACCAATCCGATCATCAATTTAAAACATTGACACAAGTGGATACCACAAAATCTTATGTTATACTTAATGAAAGTATAAATAAACTCCAAGTTTTTGTGAATCTAATGTTTTGATGGGATACGCATTGTACGAAACTAGTTTCAACGATCCAACTGTCAAACTTGTTTGTATATGTTTCAAGATCGCATATGCCAAAAATCGCAAAAAACAAACATTCAGATATCAAGTAACGGGACAAACCCTTTCAACGGCTATAAACGAAAAATCACGATTTAACGGCTATTTTTCGATTTTGATAATTTTTTACAGCTACACTCTTTTACCCTATATGAATACAATCAACCAATCCGATCGTCAATTTAAAACATTGACACTAGGCCTGGCAAACGGGTCGTGTCTGTCGTATTCGTGTAACATTTGTTATCTTAATGGGTAATGTCGTGTCACATCCGTTATCTTAACGGATCCTTCACAGGTCGGGTCACTTTACCCAACCCGTTAAGAAAAATATTTTTTTTTCTTAAATTTGCACATACCACACATTGCCACATAAATATTACTTCAAAACATTAAAACATATTTGTCGTTTAAGTACTACATCTATACTCGAAAATAAGAGCCTAATAAAAAAAAATACATACACTACTAATCTATTACAAATATTAAATGTGCAAGGATATGCAAAATGAAAGTTTTTGTTTTCAAGGTTGTGAAGCCTTTCTCAAAATATTTTAAATTGAAGATCGATTTCATTCATTGTATTCATATAAGGTCAAGGAGTGTAGCTGTAAAAAATCATCAAAATTGGAGTTAAAATAATCGTTAAATCGTGATTTTTCGTTTGTAACCGTCGAAAAGTTTTGTCCCGTTACTTGATCTCTGAATGTTTGTTTTTTGCGATTTTTTGCTGATGTGATCTCAAAGTATATACAAACAAGTTGGACGGTTGGGATCGTTGAAATTAGTTTCGTAGAATTCGTATCCCATCAAAACGATAGATTCACTAACACTTAGAGTTTATTTATACTTGCATTAAGTATAACATAAGATTTTGTGGTATCCACTTGTGTAAATATTTTAAATTGAAGATCAAAGTCATTCATTGTATTCATATAGGGTCAAGGAGTGTAGCTGTAAAAAAATCATCAAAATCGGAGTTACAATAACCGTTAAATCGTGATTTTTCGTTTATAACCGTCGAAAAGTTTTTGTCTCATTACTTGATCTCTGAATGTTTGTTTTTTGCGATTTTTTGCTGATGTGATCTCGAAGCATATACAAACAAGTTTGATGGTTGGGATCGTTGAAATTAGTTTCGTATAATTTGTATCCCATCTAGTTCAATGGTGTATATATATTTATATATTTATTGAGTGGATCATCACGTGTCATAAACTCCATTTTCACCCATCTTTCCCTCTCTTTTTTGTTTCATTTTCTTATAATTTTCTTTTTTCCCTCCCTTTTTCTTCAAAGGGCTGATGCATATTAATTATTATAGTTTTTAGAGGTATAAAATTTAATTTAAAATTTACTATATATATATATATAATTATTATAGTTAATATTTTTGGGGTATAATTATTATAGTTTTTAGGGGTATAAAATTGTTAAATTAATATATATAATTATTATAGTATTTTTTAGGGTTATAAAATTATAAAATTAATATTCTGCTTATCGTGTTACCCACGTGTATACCCGAACCAACTCGTTATCTTAACAGGTGCTTATCGGGTTACCCGATAACGACCCGATTCGTTATCGTGTCGACCCGGATACCTGTTAATTTCATGTCGTGTCGTGTCAGGAATTGCCAGGCCTAATTGACCCAAGTGGATACCACAAAAGAAAAAGGCAATGCAAGAGCCCAAAAGAAAATCAAAATTAAAAAAAAAAAAAAAAAAAAAAAAAAAAAAACTTTGCTCGACGCACATACGTCGCGCAAAGTCTTTTTTTTCATTTTTTTATTTTTTATAAATTCTCATCGGTTTCCTTATAAATTCTCAGTTTCTTACATAAATCCCCAATTACCCATTAACCAGCATCATTCCTTCTTCCCACTTTTCAATTCTCTGTTTCTCTATCTTTCCAATTTTCTGCTTTTTCGGCTCCAATTTTGTGTGGGTTCTGATTCAATTTCAGATTTCTTTTTGGTATTTAGGATCCAAGTTTTTTGGCCTTTGACGAGCAGTGGCAGGCAAAGTATGAGGTACCTTTTACTTCTTTCTGTATTTCTTATGTTTAATTTCTAATTTGTATTCCATCATTCCATGCACAAATGAAAGTTTAGAGAGTTAGAGATCGAAAATAAGGAAGGGTAAGCAAAGCCGAGTGATTCAAAGTGTCATTACCCGTTCAGCTTGAGGGGGGGGGGGGGGGGTGAGGGAGGTTCCCTCCCGCTCCACCCTTTTTGTTCGTTTTCATAAGATCGATAGACATGGCTCAGTTGTAATTGATGGCTAGGTTTCATTTAACCATCTTCTATTAATATTTATTACCTACATTTAACCATCTTCTATTAATATTTATTACCTAACTGTTAATTATTATATTTGACTAACAAGGAAGATTCATTAAACAAGAAGCAACAACAATATAAGAATAATGAGAAATGAACAATTTGATGTACATTCAGTCAAACTCTATTAATTTTCTACCTCCTAAACTGAATAAGTGGTGTAGAAAAAGTCGTTGACTTTGCGCGATGCACGTAAACATGCGTCGCGTAAAGCTGTTTTGCGCGACGTACGTGTATGTGCGTCGCGTAAATATCTTTTGTGCGACGCATGTCTTTGTTGCACAAAACATCTTTGCACGACGCATGTTTACATGCGTCGCGCAAAACAGCTTTGCGCAACGCCATACTTCATCGTGCAAACATCCTTTGCGCGACGTTTTATGTTTAGGGTCGTGCAAACGTACTTTGCGCGACGAAATTTGTTGCGTCGCGCAAGATTCCGTCGCGCAAACATGTTTTTCTACTAGTGGGTACTGCTATTCACCAGCTCTTTTTACCTCCCACACACTCCTATTAATTATTTTCATTGATTTTCTTCAATTCATTTGATCCGGGAGCTGAAAATTAAGAAAAGTGTGTAAAAAGTAATAAAAGAGTGCCCTTTCCTTATCTGTTATATATGCTCTATAATTACATAGCATGGAACCCTTCTAATTGAGACCAAATGATGATGTCTCGCATTCATCCAACGTGTATCATTTATTTATTTATTTATTAATTTGGAGCTGTATATAGTTTTTTATTATTATTATTTTACAGCCGATATTATTATTTTAATCAACGTTAGGGGAGGAACATTGATTAAATTTGGAATATAATGTGTTTTTTTCTTAAAAATGGATCACTTGGTGGCTTCGTCAGGGAACCACCTTTCCGGAGGCCTGCAAGAAATACAATGTGTTGATGAGAAGGTTGTAACTATTAGGATAAACATTACCTACAAAACTGCGTATAGTTAGGATGAAAGACTAACAATAATAAACAAAAAAGGATTAAGTACCCAAAACTCCAAACTTTTTAGCGTCATTCCAAATTGGTCTTAACCTTTTTAAATATTTCAATATCAAGTACCAAAACTATTAAAAATGTCACATCCGTTAAACCCCTGTTAATTTTCAAACATAGATTATATTCAAAACCCACCAACTAGTATATCATGGTCAACATTAAATTAGTTGCCTCAAAATCTAAATTTCAAACATAGATTATGTATAATATGGAACCTAATGATCAAACAGGCACTAAATTGAATCGAAAATGGACCCAAATTGAAATTACATTAAGAGGGCAATCTTTTCACAAAGAGGAGGGTTAAGAATTCAGATAGGGTTTCAAGAAGCTTGTTTATGCTCATGTGATTTCCTCATTAGCCAATTCTCGGCTCGTAAAATTTTCAATTCTTTTTTGTGAGCGGTGAAGATTGTGGTGGCCTCATCTTGGCATTCCATACCATTTCATCAATCTCCATGACCTTCTTCTTGATGTTGGCAGCTTGAGCTGCAAGGTTGAGTTGGTGGTTTTGGATTGGGTTTGAAGGTGATGACTTGATGGGGGTGGTAGTGACCGTTAGTTAGTGGAGGCTATGCTTTCATGACCTTCTATTAATTTTGGAGACAAAGTAAAACCTAGTTAATTTAATAGATTCTTAGCACGGGCTTAATGGATATGACATTTTCAATATGTTGGGCACTTACTTAGAATATTTAAAAAAGTTAATACCTATTTAGAACAACACTAAAATATTTAGGAGTTTTAATTACTTAATCCATTAAAAAAAATGAGTTTTAACGAAACACTCCCGGTACTGTTCACTTTTAACGAAAATGACATTTTCACTCTAAAAAGTCACCCTTGGTACTATTCACTTATAACACATTTTTGTCATTTTGATTAAAACTCAAAGTTTTCAAGCCCTTTTCATTAGTTTTACTTAAAAAAAAAAAAAAAAAAAAACTAATAGAGAAAGGGGGCGAGGTCAAAGTCTATTTGTGAGGGTATGAAAATTAATAGCTATATCTTATCTATAAAGTTGTTCTTTTCTTGGCTTGATTTTAAATATGATCTTGACCTCCATGAATTGTCAATGGAAAACATTATAATTATCCATGAGTTTGGAAATTCTCCAGGATTTGCATGCTTATCTTATATTTTAGGATAACACAAGTTTATCTTATAAAGAAAATTGAGGCTTCAATCCTAAAACTCATTGACATGCAATTACCCGCTCATTAGTTCTCGCAAAATTTTTTAATTTTCTGAGAACTATTCTTTACATTTTTACTAAATTCGTCCAAACTATAGGAAGAGAAAATCAAATACTGGACATCGTATAAAAAAATAGATATCTTAATTAACTGAGCTACAAGCTTACTTATTTTTTTAAATTTTTTTTGAAGCCTAACAATCCGATTAGGGAAGTGTATCCTATTATGTTTGTATATTCGCTTGCTATCAGACTACAATACAAATCCAGCTCAACTTTTGACAATTCTGGTGTGGTCAGCCGTCAGCATTCTAGGTTAATTTAACTCGAAAAAAAAAATTAACAAAAATTAATGTCCACCATATCAAACAAATGGTCCTGCATGGAGCTGTTAAGTTCATTAACCATCTAGCAGTATACCATAAAAAAATACCACTAGAGTTTAAAATTTTGAATAGTATTCTCCCAAGTCACATCATCAAAAGTTGGAAACTTCCAATGAGATGGAGAAAGAAAAGTTAAAAGTACGAAAATGCAATATACTATAATAATAACAATTTGTTGTGGCCTGTTTTATTGGAGGGAGAGGAGAATTACTGGGGTAAGACTCAGCATGCTATTGAATTTTGGTTAATGGTACGACTATTCAGTCAAAACTTGCCACTTGTTCAGATTTCGGTTTTCATGATTATGCAAATAATAAAAAGGTTATTTCTAAAAAACAAATATTAAACGTATCAATTTAAATATTTTTTCTGTTCCAGAATTCCATGGCAAAAATTAAGGACGTGGAGATGAGTAGCAAGTTATTTCTCCTTTTTAATGAGGGGTTTGGGGCTGCCCGGATGACGGGGCAACACGTCTCAGGGCGGCAAAGTGGAAGGATTGTGTGAAGCCAAGTCATCGATTTGGGTTTTGGGGAGTGGGGAGGGTTAAACCCTCGGGCGAGGGTGTCTTTCTCAATAGGCAATGGTTGTATTGATTTGGAGGAAGAGAGAGAGTTAGGGTAGCCCATAAGTTTATTTCAGTTCATGAACCTCTTTGCCCACATATTTTGAAGCATTTTTTGCGTGCTGAAAGTTAGGGTAGCCCATAAGTTTTGAATTTTGGAACACTGGGGTGCAGGCGATGGTTGTCTGGGGGTAGGTTGATCCGGGTCAAAAAATTTCAGGAAGCGTGTTTTGGGATCAGGTGAGGATATTTTGCTTTCATTTTGTTTATAATATGAATTGTGGATGAATCTACCTTGACTAACAACAAAACTATTCTCACAAAAATTAACCCTCGTATCTTGTCTCTTATTCTCCCGGTTGCTAACTGGAGAAGATGGCTTAATTTTTTTTTTCCCATATTCTTATAAAGAAAGAAAAGACACAGAGTAGGGAAGAAAACTACATACATCATAGAAAATTTGGGAGGAAAAAGGGAGAATATGAGGAAAAAGATGAATCATTAAATGAATTTTATGGTGTTTATTAATGAGTAGAACAAATAATTATGAGAATTTTAAATATAAAAGAATGATAAATAATTATATTTATAACTTGTCATGTGACAAGTTTTGAGTGGAGTGTAGTGCCACTAGAAAGATCTAGTGGCGAGTTGAGCCCCCACACAAGATTTTCTCGATGTAGAGAGAGGGCGGGGCAATCTAGAGAGAGGAGAAATTATAGAATGTTTAGGGATTGTTGTGATTCTCCCTATATTGGTGTCTTTATTTATAGTAGACTAAGATGAGAGGATTAACTTGTCCTCCAAGTATAAGTTCATTCTTGTGGTGAGAGAATCTCTAGAATAATGGATAACCTAGAAACCAAATCTATCTAGGATTTACACAATCGCAATTAGATAATATTTATAATGCTCTCCCTTAAGTGTGTAAATTCCCAAGTAAATGTAACATCAGGTTTGGCAAAGTTGAGGAAGTCGACTCATTGGCACCGATTTGGGAACACGCTAGTCTCAAACATGAAACTTGCATATGGAAATAAGTCTCAACAAACCCAACTATTTTGAAACTCAATATAGGACAAAAACCCATCATCTAAGGAAAATAATGACTTGGATGCAAAGCCAAAGAGAACTAAAATGTTACAACTCAAAAAGTTTACTCATACCAATTCCTTGAACAAGCTTCTGGAAGTAGACTTCAATGGTGAGTTAGTGAAAGCTCAGCCAGGTTGTCCTGGTGTTGGGGGACTTTTAGGCTGAGATGGAATTGGGCTTTGGTGGATACATTTTTGCTTATTCTGGTTCGTTTGCGTACCAAGTTTCAGGATTCCTCAAAAGAATTTGTGTGTCTTGAAAATATCTCGGTTAGATCAATGTCTCGAAGATAGTGTGATTAGGCAAATAATGGCTTACCTAAACAAGGCATGGTGTGGAAGCTAGAAGTTTATCAGCTTAGCGTGAGAGAGAACTTGCCCGATTGCATGGTCATGGATGATGGATAATCTAGGTTTCCTAAAGTTGATGTTTCTATTGGATGAGAAAATTCAAGGGAACCATTAAAACCCCAGAATGATGATTTCCCTAAGGATTCAAGATTGTGATGTAATCTGAGTTTTCTCCCTCATTTTTCTCTCTCTATTCTGTCTTTCCTTTGCATTGCATTGCATTGATCGTTCCCTTTTATAAGTGTAGGGTATCTTTCCTAGGTTTCTCTAGGAATCCTTTGGTTTCCCTGCTTCCTCTTGGCTAAGTATTCCTCTCTCTTTCCCCCAAAGCATTATCTACCCTGGTTAGCTTTCCACATGCAATACCTTTGGCAATGCGCCTCCTTGTTTTCATTCATCGTTCTTCTACATGAATTAGGAAAGGAAAGATCCCTTCTTTCTTCATCAATGGACGCTGTGCACTAGGCTTACATGTGAACTTAAGGCTCTGGTTTCTGGTTTCTTCCTAACTAAGCTATTTTGTTATCTAAAGGAAAGGAAATCTTATTTTGTTCTCTCTCAAACTTACCTACGTGGGATTCAAGAATTGTGAGCAGGGACCTTTGGTGTTGTAGCATGATTGCTATGTTGTGTTTTAGAACTGTCATGATTCATATCTGAGTTTGGAACTCTGATGGAACTCAAGACTTGGTTATGGAAGTTTTACGCCTTTTCTAAGGGGTGATTTGCCCCCATTGTACTTCTCCTCATGTTGAGATCATGCAATATTTGTCAGAAAGGTTGTGTCGTTGCTTCACTGGAATAGTGTTGGACTGAGTTTGTCCAACGCTACAGGATCTGAAAGGAAGAAGGGATGTGTAATCAGCACATATCCCCTTCAGAAAAACGATATCAATAGTTAGGTTGACCTCCTTGTTTCATGGTAAAGTGATTTAAACATTTTGAAGTAATAAGATATTGGAATAAAATAAATAAAGGTATCAGAAATCCTCAATTTTTGTGCTTTTCTCAGAAAATCCAGCCTTCCGACAAAATTCTTCTTCACATCGTACGAAGTTGGGACTCGTGATACTTCAATCAATCATAAAGTAATTGTGACTGTTGTCCTTGTTTTTGTTTTAGCTCGTGGATGGAACTTTTACTATCAAATCAACCATGAACTGGCCTTGAAAGATTTTCTTTTAATGCTTAAGATGTCCTTAACATATCCCCAGAATGAGCATTCCTTGAAATATGCCATCTTGATCTTCAAAATACTGAAAACGTCCAGAAACGTCAATTTTGGAAAGCTGCGCGTTGGGCCTTCTTTTCTTCGCCACAGTCAAACGGTTTTTAATTAAATTCTGGAATTTTGATATAATTATCTTTAAAGACTCATCAATCCACTCCAATTGAAATTACTCCAAAATTCCTTCATTTGATTACTTTTCGCCAAAAGTAGATTTCCATGTCGATGAGGGATTTGGACGGGGGAATATGAAATCACTTTCAATGAAAGCACCATTTGTTGGAACCAATTTCGTGCACATCCATGGGCAAAGGCAAAATCCAGTCGAACTAGTCCATGATCTTTGATGAGGGGAGAATGGGGTGTTGGAAATTATATATGGTAATATATAATTTTAATAATTGAATGAAAAATAATGTTAACCATATTTCTTAGAAAAGTTATGTTATTTAGGTTCATTCCCTTGTCAAATGATGTATACTTATAGATGAAAAGTTACATCTCTTTAACAAGAAGTACAAAAGTTCTATATACACTCATGAAACCATTATCATTAATATCGAAAATTAGAGTTAATTTTTTCTCTTGAGAAATAGGGTTTCCCCACTCTATTTCTCTTGTTCTTCGTTTGTCAAATTCGGAGTTGTGTGTTGAGAGTACAGAATATATAAAGTTCATTAGAGTTTGAAGATTGAACTGTTTTGACTTCGGATTATAGATTGTTAAATCCTAGGAGATGAATGCCTATTGAACTACAAGGACAAAAGTATGGGCGAAATTCTATCTTTAGGACATTGCATTTATACAAGCCTCAATCTCCAAGTTTGTCAGTTTTTCTAACTTTCTCTCTAGTTGTTTATATTGATCTCATACATAATTGATGTTGTGAATTCTTGATGATTATTATCATTGAAATTCTTTTGTTATTTTTATATTTTCTGATATTGCTCCAACAATATAAAGACATAAACTTTTTCTCTTGCATTGTTAGAGAATATGAGTCTGAGTAATAGAAGTTAAAATCAATAACATTGAATGTAGCTTTAAATGCTAAGAAGAAGAAACTCTGATGTTTTTTTGAAAGATTTGTGGGGCTGAGTTTTATATGCATATTGATGTATATTAGTAGAATAATATATGTATGTTGTCATACTAGTGTTAGCTGCATCATACGTTTTTGAACTTCTGATTTATATATACTGGAAGATGTCTTTCGCTTTTCATGACAGTTATTTGTGTGTTTTCATTGTTTGCATATGTATGTTATGGCACACATGAGTATATGTATATCTCTTGGTCCTTGTTATTGTCAATATAAAATGAATCTGCCATGTGTATGAGATTAATAAATAAAAAATAAAAAATAAAAAATAAAAAATACATCTGCATTTGATAGTGAAAGGGTATGATGTTTTTGACCAGTTCCCACCACGTTAAAATTTGAATTTCTCATATGGAATGATGCCTAGAGGTTCATTGTGGAGAAATCAACAAAAGAATGACTATTTGTTGACGAGTTTGGCGTTAGTTCATAATGCACGCTGCTTGCTGTATATTCAGTATACAAAATAGAGAAAGATCAAGTGCCAGTGAAGGGACTGGTGGTGAATTGAAGAAACATTGGAATTGATACAATGATCAGTATGCAAACTGGTGGTGCTATTTGGGGTAAAGTGAAGTTCCAAATTTTTGGAAAACTGTTTTTCCTTGTGTCGGTTATATGCTTGTTGTGTTTTGCCGTCTGCCGTGTCTCTGGAGATGGCATCCTTTCATACCCAAAATGAATAAAGGGAAAGGGCTACCCTCCTTGCTAAGCGTTGGAAGGGCATCATGACTTCCACCACCGTAATTAAATTAAGAATGTTATGAGGCAATTTGGATATAGGTTTTCTTTCAGATTTTGCAATCTGAAAGTTACAACTCTATATGAAGAGGTGTAAATCATGATAAGTGTCAATGGAAATCAATTACATGGTATATGTTCCAACCAATTGGTTGAGACTGACGATAGCATGAACGATGATTTTTCCCATATATATTCGTGAAACAAATGCAGAGCAATTCGATGTTTGGTTGTGCCCGATATTTCCTAAAGAAATATTAGTGGATTAAAATGATATGCCGTGTGAACGTTAGCGCTGGATTTGAATGCATCCCTGTTTTAAGGATTTCCTTTTGTTACTACCAAAAGATGTCTTTCCTCTTTCACCGAATTGTGTCTTTGGGCTAGTTGAGACGATGCACCGCTTGGCATCATCTGATGAAAAGGCACTGAAATTTGGTTTAGAAGATAGACATACAAAGAGGCCATTACTGAGAGAATATTAAGTCTTGAAATTATTTAAACGAGGAACAACGTCAGCGTGTGGACCTCAATAAAAGTGGACATACTTTCATGCTGCTCTAAAGAAGTGTGCATTTCCGAGAAGAGGGAAATGTCATGGCAACCAATGAGTTAAAGTGTGGGGGTCTTTCATAAAAGGAATGACGAGACACTGAAAAAGAGGCTTATTGAGTAAGCATGCACAATTGAATTAGACAAGGTCATGCTTATTAAGTAAGCATATGAAACTGAATGTGTTATTCATAGCTCAGAGCATCCACATGTACTAGATGAATTCAATGAAGCTAACTAATTGAATTTTTTACAATATGAAGTCAAAGTACATAAATGGAAATATATGCAGTCACATAAGGAAATCAATCCTCAATTAGAGGTGTACTGGATATGAAGCATATTGACTTCATATATTGTGATGGTTTGTCGAATAGTACAAAGTAGAATGTCTAAATTGAAAAGAGTAATTTGCAAGATAAAAGAGATAATAAGCATTATATTTTATGATAAACAATTTTTAAGGTATGAAGAGGTTAGAGACCTTCTTACAAATACCTTAAATGTGAGGGAGTATGCCCAAGTGCTAGCAAATTACTTACTAAAGTCCCAACATGTACAGTTGAGGACTTGACATTGTAAATCAACTATTCTCGTATGAATAATTTCATAAGATGGATTGTGTACACCGTTAAAGATAGTCAACTTAAGTGGTACCAATTATTAAAGGTTTGACTAGAGAGTAACTTGATCATCGAGGGGAATGAGGCTAAAGCCAACATAACTAATGAATTAGTCGAGCGGAAACGTAACTTTGTTGATTGGAGATCCCATGGTCTAAGTTCAATAGGCAAACTGGTTGGGCATGATTCAAAGAAATTAACAAACACACTACATACCTCATTCCTATGGCGGAAGAAGTGTGTTGTCTATAGAAGTTTTAAGGTGTATATTTATACTTAATGACAATGATATCTTATAAATAAGAGGAATAAAGCAGACTATTCTTAATCAGTGGTCACCTATGTGAGAGTAGAAGTGGGTCGTTTCTATGAGTATGAGATGGCTAAATTCTCTAAAGCTCTCATGAATCCAAGAATTGTTTAAAACCAAAATGAACACAACCGTATGAACTGTAATATATTAGGATTAGTGATGTGTGTTGCTTATTGTCTCGGTTTACTGCTACGATGAATAGTTCAAGATCTTCCACATCCAATGCATTACCAAGTAAACCCGATAATTATTCACTAGGGTAGGTTCAAGTCCAAAAGACACATCTCTCGATGCATCTCTTGTCCGCCTGTACTCTCAAATTCTTCCTCATTTTTCATTCATGTGGGGAATTGTTGGAAATTATATATTATAATATAAAATATTGTAATATATAATTTTAATAATTGCATGAAAAATAGTGTTAACCATATTTCTTAGAAAAGTTATGTTATTTAGGTGCATTCCTTATAGATGAAAAATTACATCTCTTTAACAAGAAGTACTTAGGTTCTATATAAATAGATGAAACCATTATCATTAATATAAAAAATTAGAGTTAATTTTTACTCTTGAGAAATAGGGTTTCCCCACTCTGTTTCTCTTGTTCTTCGTTTGTCAATTTTTGAGTCGTATCTTTAGAGTACGAAATATATAAAGTTTGCCAGAGTCCGAAGATTGAAGTGCTTTGACTTCGAATTATAGATTGTTAAATCCTAGGAGATGGACGCCTAATGAACTACAAGAACAAGAGTAGGGGCGAAATTCTGTCTTTAGGACATTGCATTTGTACAAGCCTCAATCTCCAAGTTTGTCAGTTTTTCTTTCTCTCTAGTTGTTTATATTAATCTTATACATGATTAATGTTGTGAATTTATTTATGATTATTATTTAAATTTATATTGTTATTTTCATATTTTCTAATATTCCTCCAACATGGGGTTGATTGGGGTGTGGTTGAATTTGAAAATGACTGCCTGTGTATCTTCGATGAGTTGAATCAAACCACGGGTGTAGTTTTATGAAAGAATAGTGTGAGCCATCCTTGATGAATAACATATGATGGAGTGTTGGGAGATGAGTTCTCCATTGACGTGTCTACGCGATGGCATGAGAACCTCTATTAGGGATAAAGAGAATGAATGTATTGCAGTTTCATAGAGGGAAATATGCGAACGTAGGTGGATATCTGTGGTAGTCTTGTAAAGAATGAAGTGATTGTCCTAGAGAGAGATAGATCAAAGAAAGAGAGATTGAAGTCCATTGATAAATAACCAGGCTAGTGTATTTATAGGGATTTTAAGAGTTCTTGTAGGTAAAGTAATCTTCATCAAATTGGGAGACTATGTAGGAGGAAATCTAGGATAAGATACCCAATCTTCCTAGAATCATGATTATATTGCCTAATTCTTAAGATATCCTAATTTGTCTTTCGCTAGGGTTTCCTTTAATTGGTAGACAAGTAATATCTTTAATAGGCCAAAGCCTATCCTACCAGACTACGTTCCATGGGCTTCGGGCATTCTAATCATTCTCTCCACGTGTCATAGGGCCAGAAAATCATGGTCCCACATATCTCAAGATATAAAGGTAGGCTTGTGGCTCAAAGGTTCTCCCAAGAGTATAGCATTGATTATCTAGATACATTCAATCCTCTTGTAAGACACACCACTATTAGGATTTTGTTAGCCTTAGGTGCCATTAATCATTGGGATCTTAGATAGTTTGATATAAAAAATGCATTCCTATATGGAGATATTTAAGAAGAGGTTTATATGAAGCAACCTTAAGGCTTTGTTGATGCTTCTCATCCCACCTACATGTACAAGTTGATTAAGTCACTATATGATTTAAAACAAGCCCCAAGGGCTTGGAAATCCAAGTTTACTAGTTACTCGGCATCTTTGGGTTTTCATGCTTCAGCCTCAGATACAAGTTTGTTTGTAAAAAAGGATGGTTCAGATATGATCATACTTCTATTATATGTGGATGATACAAGAGTTATCTGAAGTGTTTGATTTAAAGGAAATAGGAAATCTTACTTATTTCCTAGACCTATAGATTACATATAAAGACAATGGTGACATTTTTGTTAATCAATCCAAGTATATCAAGGATCAGGAAGTACCAAAGAGTGACCGTTTTTGCTACCTAGGATCTATCTTGCAAAAGAGCGGAGAGTTGGATAGAGACCTCAACCATAGAATACAAGCTGGATGGATGAAATGGAAGAGTGCATCCGGCGTGTTGTGTGACTGTCGTGTGCCATTGAAGCTTAAGGAAAAATTTTATAGGATGACAATAAGGTCATCAATGCTTTATGGCACAGAATGTTGGGCGATGAAGCATCAACATGTACATAAAATGGGTGTAGCGGAGATAAGAATGCTTCGTTGGATGTGTGGGCACACAAGAAATGATAAGATTAGGAATGAGGATATCTAAGGTAAAGAATGAGTAGCCAAAGATTAGGAATGAGGATATCTGAGGTAAAGAAGGAGTAGCTGAAATTGAAGGAAAGATGAGAGAAAATCGGTTATAGTGGTTTGGACATGTGAAATGAAGGCCTACTGACACTCCGGTAAGAAGATGAAAAAACAAAATTTGATGAGAAAAATGAAGCGTAAATGTAAACAACAATCAACGGTTAAATTTTAATCTATACTTTATATGATTATAGTGGCAAATTTCGAAGTTAAGCTCTTCACGAAAGTTGTAAAGCTTGTCATTACGAGCGTTTATATATTTTTTTTCTATATTTTTACACTTCTACATTAATTAAAAAATTATTAAAAACTTTACTTAAATAACAGCCGTAAGATAAATGAGAGTAAATCTATACCGTTGGATTTTATTTCACTTATATTATTAGAACTTTTTGGGACAAAAAAACCCCTTATATTTTCCAATTTTACCATCTGATCTGATCAGAACAAAAGCCAGCCCTAATCTCTTTCTATCTCCCCACTCCCGTAACCCTCTCTCTCGACCCGCCGTCTCCCGTCTGTTCTTCCTAGCCCCTTTCTCCCGCCGTATGTTCTTCCAGTAGCCTCTCTCAGTATCTCTTTTCTCCTCCCTCGTGCAGTGGACGCTTGGACGGAATCATTCTTGATCTTGTCATCTCTGCTTTGGTCGTCTCTACATCTCTGCATTCTCCAGATTCCACTCTAGGTTCGATTTTGTTTCTAAATCTCTACATCTCTGTTCTTTTCATTTGTTTAATGTTGTATCTTCATAAATCTTATGTTTTTGTTTCTTCTTTTTCATTCGAAATTATGAATTTTCATTTCATGAAAAAAAAAAACCCATGTTTTGTTTGTAAAATCTGACAGTCTTTGATTAGTTCCAACATGCAGTGATTTAACTTTGGATTATATGACTTGTATATGGGGATTCTAGATTTTAGCTACTGATATCTGATTTACTTTTTTTGTTGAAATCTGCTTAGGGTCAGGGGGTATTTGAGTTTCTGCATTTCGTTTGCTGAGTGTGTTTTACTGCTTGTTAAGTACATGATCAAAGCAGTTTTTTATAGCTTTTAAAGCCGTAAATTTTGAAAATTTAATGAAAGGTGACCTATTATGGAATAGCACATAAATTCATGTAAACTATTTCATTTCTATAGAATTAAGGCATGTTGGAGTTGGTTTGTTCTTTTATTTTGCATATTTTCAATAAAGTTCATAAGATCTAAAGAGTAACTTTGTGGATGTTTCTATGTGGAATGAATACATTAGTTTCAGGTGAAAGATGTAGAGTCAAGATTGCTTCAGCAGTTCTCTAGGTATTTATGCCTTAGCTGGGAGTCTGGGACTAGGCTTACTTGTTCACTTTTTCTCTCATTTTGTATGAAGGTCTCAGTTGAGAATAGAATAAATGCATCTGTGTTTCCCTCTGCCCTGTGTTGAGTATGGCCTCTTGACATGATACCTTTTGAGTATCCATGTATGATCAGACAAGATGTAGTTGCAATGGCCAACTCTTGGTGTATGCAAAATGGATAATACTATAGTTGCTCTTGCTTTCATAGTTTTTATTTCAGGAAGGTTTAACGGCTGAGGAGATAGCAAAGAAGGAGCCTGATGATTGGGAGCGTATGCAGGTGATTTTATTTGTACCTGGTAGTCGGTTTTGAGTACCTTGCACTCTGCAGTATATACGTTATGTGCTCGTTGTTGATTTCTTGCCTGTGAAACAGATGACTGATGCTCATTGCTCAAGATGCTCGGAGTTCAAAGTGGGAGTTAGGGACATTATTCAAGCAGGAAATAATGCTCGGTATCAGGTTTGTGCATATAGAGATTAATATATGATATGGTCACCAACCAGAGTTTGAAGGCAAGTGGCAATTGCCTTTGCCTCTACATTTTTCTTTTTAAACTGGGATTATACACTGTTGGGAGCATACAAAATAACGGGTAATGTTTGAGGACTGGTGTGCAATAGTCCAGGTCCGACGAAAATACCAAAAAGAAAAGATGTCTCTGGTAGTATCATACCAACGGCGGAGTAGGGGTTAAGTTGAGTAATCTGAAAGTCTCTTACCTACTGTCTAGACTCGATAGGCAAGCATCAACTATGGGTTGGTCGACATTGATTTGGCAACTCAAAACCACTTTTCCCATTAAATTATAACGTTGGATATCACGCGTGTATCAAAGCCTATGATCAGCTTAATTACACATTGTGATCACTACATCAATTGTTCTATTTGGTTTCTTATGTTGCCTTGTACCGCCCCTAATTTTGCCCAGGCGTTCAGCTTTGCTGGCTACGTTCAAAGTTTGAATTGCATACTTTTCAGTCCCTAAACTTTTGATATTAGCTGTATTCTGACTAAAAGTAAGTGGTGATGATAGATGAAAGACGTTTGTACATTATCTCTGTCTACCAAATTTTTTTTCTGGTTCTGGCAAACTATCATTGAGTTCTCTTTCCAGTATTTGATTTTTTTGTTCTCTAAAAGATGACATCGCCATGGATGTCTGTAGCCTCATTTGTTTTTCAGTCCCTAAGCTTAATGCATGAACGTTGTTTCAACGGTAATTTAGATTGTAACAGCTATATCATTTGTTTCTTTCTTGCAAATGGAATTTACTTTCTCATTCATTTTTCAGCTAGAGTGTATTTCCTATGGTCATTCATGGTATGCCGCCCAGGATGGGGTTTCAATGCTCATAATTGACGCACCCAGTTCTAACAAGAACGTTGGGACGGCTACTTTGGCCACTGCCAAGTTCGAAGATGTTGAGAAGAAGCTGGCAAGCCTTCGTTGCTCAAGATGCTCGGAGTTCAAACTGGGAGTTAGGCACATTATTCAAGCAGGAAATAGTGCTCGCTATCAGGTTTGTGCATATAGAGATTAATATATGATATAGTCACCAACCAGAGTTTGAAGGCAAGTGGCAATTGCTTTTGCCTCTACATTTTTCTTTTTAAACTAGGATTATACACTGTTGGGAGTATACAAAATAACGGGTAATGTTTGAGGACTAAGTCTGGTGTGCAATAGTCCAGGTCCGAAGAAAATACCAAAAAGAAAAGATGTTTCTGGTAGTATCATAACAATGGTGCAGTCCAACTGGTCGACAAATTGCCCAAAGAGAAAATGCCCCAAAACAAAGCACCGCCATGGGTAGGAGATGAGGAGCAGGAGGAGGAGCTAAGAGGACGCCAAACACCGCATTTGCGTTTACCAACAACATATCATTGAGAGAGGAATTGACCGGGAAAAAGCAAACCAAGGGCGGCTCCTCCATCAATGCCAAGGCCGCGCTGAAGCTTGAGCACTTGCAGAGACTCGCTGTGTGGACAGGCGTGGAGGCTTATGTTCCTTCTCTGGGTGCATTCTTTGGGCGCACCTTGGCCGCTGCCCAAGAGGCCATCGTTGTCCCCCATGAACCTTCTCTCTTCCCTTGCCAAAGGTATGCCAAAAATCTTTAGATTCTTGATTGAAAAACCCCAAAAGAAAAAGAGGGTTTATCGTATTTGAATTTGGTGTGGTTATAAGTGGATTTAATTGCCTTTTTAGTTCAATTTTGTGGGTTTTGCATGTTGTAGGATTGGTTGTGAAAAAATGGTGGAAGATTTGATTTCTGTTAGGAAGTGATCATGAACTGCTCACTGTTAACTTGGGATTGTGAACTATTGGTTTCATATGATCATTGTAATATTTTTGTGATTGAAAGTTTGTGCAACTTTTGATTCACTTGCTTGCGTTAATAGTTTTCGGTGTTAAGAGGCTTGCATAGTTTGTAGTAGTTAATTTATCCCTGATACAAAATTAGCTCTTTGAATGTGGCATGACTTAGAGCTGTGGACAAAAAGAAACAAGAAAACGGGCTATTCACTTTAGTCCCATCCAAGTAGTTTGGAATGGATTGCAATAGAAATTTATGAAACCAATGAGATTGATTCGTTCTACCAAAATGAACCAAACCAATCCAGCTATAACAGGCATTATTGACTTGCGTATCTTTATAAGGAGTCTTGAGTTTCATGGGATTGCATATCTTCTGTATGATTTCATAATACAGCCTTATATTTAGCTTAACCATACCCGCATTCCACAAAGATAATTGATTGTAATCATGATGCTTACTGAAGGGACATCTAATGGAATGTTAGACTCGAAAGGTGGAGAGAGAATAGGATTCTGACTCGTCTAACCTAAAAGCCTAGTCAACTACATGTTTGTTTATTTTAATTTTCAGAAAGGTTGTTATTGGTTAACCCATGAATAGATAAAATTCTAACAAAGTTCTCATGAACCGCAATTGCAAGGTTTTCTTTTTCGCTTAACTCGTTTTGCACTGTATACTGTATTGGCATGAAACATGAATCTGACTGAGGCATGTATCGTTTTTTGCTTTACTGATGCTGGCTTGTCCTGTTTGTGTTATTAGCACACAACAGTGACAACACAAATAAAGATATTAGTAAACCTTCGTGTTTTGGATTTTATGTCACCTTGAATGTATGTTTTCAAACAAACTGAAGTGCTTTTGAGATAAGCATAGAGCTTCCCATGACTTTGACTCTGAAATGAATCAGCCATTACGTTACATGAAAAAAATTATTGGAATCAATTTGTCTTTGGATGCGTGTAACGTGTGTTGTAGCCTTGTAGGTTTTATAATTTTGGACAATATACATTTTGAAATGAATGATACTATAAAGTATATTAAAAGGTACAGACCCATGATCAGCGTTTCACTATTTTACAGATGTGAAACAGTTCTTCAGCCTGGCTTCAACTGCACTGTTCGAATTGAGAAAAATAGAGCAAAGGCACAATGACGAAGTAAGAAACTTATTAATTTCTCTCAAAACAATGTAGTGTATACATGCCACTTCTGTTCACATCGGAATTTGAAGAGAGGGACTCCGAATGGACATATGAAAACAATATGCCCCCTAAGGCCAAAACAACTTCAAAACTGAATCTCGCTAGGTCCATCTCCAAGAAGTTTGTCAACTCAAAGAAGACCACTGCAGGCGATGAGGTTAGTAAAGCGGATGAGATAGCTCATTCCACAGGCGAAGAGATTCCTACAGTCGACACTCCTGCAGGCAAAGACGAGGTTAGTAAAGCTAATAAAGTAGCTCCTTCATCGTGCACAGAGATTCCTAGCGTGGATACACCTGCAACTCCAATGGTGAAGACTGGAATTACTTTGTTGTTGGGAGGGAAGAAGAGAAGGAGAAACAATTCAGTGACCAAGAAACCAGCTGAACCTGATAGCAGTCCCACCTTAATAGCTGAAAACACAACTAGCACGTCAAACAAACAGAGGAGAAAATCATGGACTAGTTTGAAGGAGATTACTAAACGCAGTGATCACAGTAACATGTGAAAAATCAGTTTGGTTTGACAATCCTTTTCAATGCCCCACGAGTGCATAACAATTTTGTAGTTCGGTAGATCAAATTTCGAATGATATGAAATAGCATGTTAGTTCTTTGATTGAAGGAGAATGGAGTTTGCCTGAAATGAATCATGCTGCACGATAAGAACCCACTAAATAATTTACTGAGTTGTTCCGAGTCGACATAAAGCAAAGCAGCACAAAGATAGAAATTTAGGAGTCGTTTGATAATTATTTGTTTTTTCCGTTTTAGTCGGTTTTAGTTTTCAAAGTGAAAACAATTTGAAATAGTTTTTTGTTTGCTTTTTGTGTAACTTTTATTTATTTATCTCGTCTCGTCTGCCATTTTTCCTCCGCTCTTCTTCATTTCTTCCTTATATTTTTTCATAGGTGATTTTGGATGCGGTCCTTATTTAACGTTTTTTTTTATTGAAACTTTATTGGTTTTCAATTTTTGATCAAAGTCTTTCACATTGATACAATAATGCATTTCTACGTTGTTTATTATAATTTTAAATTAGAATTTGATATTTGATATTTGTACTTACTTATATTAATGAGATTTTAAATAAGATTCATGATTTGTGGGATTGAAAAAGTTTAAAAATAAATTATACTTATATAAAAAAATATATAAATTGTCATTAAGATAAATTATATTTATATAAAACCCATGATTTGTCATTACTTATATTAATGACACTTTACATACAAAAAAAATTGATGATCTTTATACGGTACATTTTATATACAAAAAGTTGGAACAGTTTATACAAAAAAGTGGTAAGTTTTATATGAAATAATGGGTACATTTTATATTAAAAAAACAATCGGTACACTATACATAAAAAAAAATAGCACCTACAAAAACAAAAATTGGTACATTTTACATATAATAAAGTGGTACATTTTTAAAGACAAATAGGTACATTATTAATAAATTATTTGTACAAATAAAAGGTTAAAAAAATGAGTACAAAATAAAAGTTTGAAAAATATGGACACAAAAAGAAATTAATGGGTACAAACTAAAACTGAAAATAAAATTGGTATAATTTGAAAAAAAAAAAGGTTGCAAATTAAAAATGGGTACAAACTAAAAATAAAAAAAATATGGTACAAAATTTAGCCATAAATGTGTGTGTGTGTGTATCAATGTTCTAAAAATTGACCTAGGCGGTAGGCGATAGAATGCCGCCGCGATTTGAACCAAATCGTCCGGCCAAATCGGGTAAGAGTTAGGCGCTCGCCCAGACGCTCTCTAGGCGGTGGGCAAGGCGACAGTTTTTTTTTTTTTTTTCCGGCATACTAGCTCTCTAGTCTTCAGTTGCTGTAGGCGCGTCGCATCTTTCGTTTTCACTCGCCGTCGTATTTTTAGCAGAAAATTGAAGATTTGAAGAGAAGAGGGAGTATGGGGAGAGAGAGAGAGAACATTTAGATTGCAAGCCTGGAATACATCGAAGGAGGAGGAAATTTACAGAGCAAAAACAAAACAGAAGATGAAGTGAGAGATGAGGAAGAGGAAACAACTTAAAACCCCTAAATAATTGCCTTCCGCTTTCCAATGCGTCAAACCTGCACGCAGCACTACACTCTTATCATTAAATTTTCTTTTAATTTTTTTACAATATTTTATGTCTGATATAAGATTGGACCTTGAATATGTGAGGGGGTTGTGGTGGAGGGGTTACCACGTGGTTTAAGAAAAACATTAAATACAAATTTCATTCAAAATATCTTATATTATTTTATTCTTAAAAATTAGATTGTTGTTGTGACATATGTTTTTATCAATATGTGATTGTGTAAATCCTAAGTAGAGATAAAGTAGGAATCCTTTGGGATCTAGAAGATCTTTCTTAATATACTTTGTATTACTTAGGGAGCAAGTTTCTCTCCTCCTTATTACTATAAATAAAGGCACAAGGATTGGGGAATTAACAACACAATTCCTCAAGCCTATTCTCCACTCTCTCTTCTTCCCTTTGCCGTACCTCTCTATTAAATATAGGCCACAACACGTTATCAGCACGCTCTTCACGCTGTGCTAAAGAAAATTTATTCGTCTTCAATCATGGGAGTATTACGTTTCAATTATTTTTAAATTGATTCAATTTTGATTTTATTAAATTCATATACTTTTATTGATTCAATTTATTTATTTATTTTATGTTGAACGTGATACAAGCTTGAAGGCGAAAGTTGAAATTAAAGAAATAATTTTCTGCATCAAACCAGTTCATCAATATCATCACGCAATCAGGTTCTTCCAAAACAACGATTTTTATCTCAATATTTTTGTAGCCCTAATAGCATGAACATTCACCATATTGCATAACTCAACTTTACGATTTTCGAATTTTAGATTCTACATAAATTTTGTTTGCATTATAATCATAATCCTACTGCATTATGTGAATTGATATTGCTATAAATTATATTGAATATGCATCTGAAAAAAAAAAGAAAAAAAAAATTAGGGTTTTAAACCCAGGCAAGCCATGGCTTCAAGCCGTCTTCCCTGAGCAGCCTGACCCAAGTCAAAGCACAGCGGCTCTCTTGGAACTAAGAAAACGACGTCGTTTTGGTGTCATCCCTAACCCAGAAAAAATACCCTTGCCGGAAGTCGAGACCATGGTTTTGCCATTCTTTCTAGACATCATCACTTGCAGTCGTGATTAGTTTGGGTTTTCATCGTCGTCTGCAACGACGTTCTTTGAATTTCCATTGAAATTCATTGAAATCGAAGATTCCCGAATCGAATCCTCTTGATTCTACTTTCCCCGAAGTCGAGGATCCTCCTCCGTCGTTGAGACTGGTTCCTCGATGAACCATCATGTCTCAGAACTCACTCCCACGGTTTCCCGACCAAGATATCGTTGCCAGAAGCGGCGGCGCCGACTTCTTTCTCATGTGAACACACCCAGCATTGCTAGGGTGCTTCTTGGTCCAGACCCGAGCCCTATTGGGCTTGTTCTCCTTCAGCCCACATCGCAAGCCCATCTGGGTTTTGCCTTGTCACCAGCCCGTTAGGCTTTGGTGGCTTGCCCTCTTCTAGGCCCGAGAAACAGTTAAGTTTTTTTTGGGTTTTCTGTTTTCACCTCACCATTGGGCCTGTCTGCTGCAGCCCAGCAATGCAAGGAAGGCCTGCTACCTTCATCCTTAGCTTTGGCATGGGCCTCAAGGCATGTATTTTATGCCCATATGGGCTTTGGTCCATTTTGGGCCACCAAATTTAATCACATAAATATTTTTTTTAGGGCTTATGGGTTTTACATTTTTTCGCCCAACTTTTAATTTTGGCCCAAAGTCCAAATAATTAAATTATAATTTCTAGACGTATTTGCATAATTTCTTGTTACATATTTTTGTATATATTTGTTTGCAGGTATTATGAACTTAAAGTTCATAATTCCGAACCCAAAGTTTCGGAAAAGTGCCATAGAAACCTGAAGTTTCTTAACGCCCAACACTCATGTTAAGACTCGAAGCTCTCCATGCTTAAATCCGTTTAACCCAAACCATGTCTTAGAACCTAAATGTTCTAAATTTGCTGTTTATGGAAATTGTATTTCCTAAAACAACAATCACATTCTTGTTTCCGCCATTCAGCGTATTGTTGAACCTTAACAAGTTCGATTTCACTGATTTGGAAGTTTCGAATAAGAAACTACTTTATGTGGATACAAGACGTGACACCCCACTTGACTACGACTTAGCGAAATCATTGTAGCCAGTTATGGTGTAGAAGAGCTGAATAAGCCTCCGCCATGATCTTCATTCGAAGACTTATGCCTGAAACATATCAACTGGAAGTACCTCACTGTCGAGGACTCTATGGCTCTTTGACTCGCCATAGACCGTTTCAAATCATGCAAAGATGAACTTTTGCCCGAAGCAAAACATGATTAAAACCTTTACGTCCATGAATAGGTACAATTCTGAAGTTTATATCCGATCGAATTTTGATTGAAATAAAACCTTTCTTGTCCTTCTATATCTAAATTGCTCCTGAAGTAGCAGCATAGCGAGTGGAAGTTTACCAAATTCTCGGATTTGATTACTACCACACTTGTAAGAGAATGGTACCTTAGCAATTCGGCTGGGAGCTACCAAACGATATTGACCCAGTTTCGGTTGGAGTTTACCGAATGATGGTGCCCTGCTTCAGCAGGGATACACCGAAGGGCATGCTCTACTTCGGCAGAGGTGTACCGAACGTTAGTGCCCTGCTTCGGCAAAGACTACAGAATGGACCCCTCCAGTTTCGGCTAGAGCTTACCGAACCCAAGTCTGGGTCTGTCTCTCTCTCACAATCCTATTTTTGAGTTTGTTTTACAACATATGGTAGAATTAGGCCTGCCAAGAGATGGTATCACGCCCGAAGCATGATCCTTGGCACCTAAAACTTCAAAGAATAAAGGATAATATTCCTGAACCTCAACCCTGCAGAATCCAACTCCGTTTTGACGGAATAGGTCATTGGTTATGCACTTCTATATGCCTCTACCAATGTTGTTGAGGAGTACCATTCCCATAGTCAATCTGTGAGACTAATTTTGCTCTACCTAACACATTTGGAAGAGCAAAATTTGACATGGAAGGCCTATTGGCCGAACCCCCTTGTCTTTTCGGTTTACTTTGTGAATAATTTATTTTATTCTCGGATTTAAGATTGGTGTTTGGATGTCACTATTATTCTCAAATAAGAGTTAATTAACGAAATTTACCACATGTGACTACAATTAACTCATGCTTAGGTATGTTTTGTGGGGAAGTTAGCTGTCTGGTTCTATGTTAACTTCATACCTAATCATCCCCTGACAACCTTTCAGGCTTATCCAACCTGATTATGGGGCATGGCACTGCCCTATATTGTCCAATGGTACTAATTTTACCATAAAGGGAAGCCTTATACTCACTTTGTTATGGAAGAACGCCTTTTTGAGCTTTAAGGATATTCAAGAGTATTATTACCATATTGAAACCAATGTAGAAAAATGGAGTAATATTCCTTAGCATATTACCATATTGCACTTCCTACGAATATAGCCAAATGCATATTCTAAAGAAGATGGAACGCTTAACGAGTGGATTACATCCATTCAGACCCACTATGTGGCCTGCGATTCCAAAGGAATTTTTGCTATGGATCTACGTTTGGGATATCTAGGATGATCTGTGATGCGCCGTTTTGGGCATCGTTTTACCAGAAGTAAAGAAATCATACCTGGACGCGTATCATACCCTAGCACCATCCATCTTTTCTACAAAGGATTCAAAAGGGACATTTGTGGACTGATTCAACCACATTGCGGACCATTTAGATACTTTATGGTATTAGTTGATGTTTTTACACATTTGTCACACATGTGGTTGCTATCCATAAGCTGCATTCTCCACACTGGTAGCTCAGATTAACAAACTCAGGGCTAACAACCCTGATTATCTGATCAAATTTATTTGATTTGATAAGTTGGAGAATTTACATTGAAAACTTTAAATTTCGATAGATATTGCATGTCGGTTGAGTTTTGAAGTTGAACATCTAGTCCCATGTTCATACCCAGAACGACCCAGCAGAAGCATTCATTAAACGCCTTCAAATGATTGCGCGATCGATTGGTCATACGTACCAAAGTTCCCGATCTCTGCTTGGGGCCATGCAATATTGCAAGCAACCATGTTGGTCCACCTGAGGCCCGTCACTATCCAACCTTATAAAACGCATGTTAGTTGGTTACCAGATCCGAACCCGACATATCGAATCTACGCGTCTTTGGTTGTGTGGTTTATGTTCCATTTTGCGCCGTCCTTATGTACACAAGAACAAAAGGGTCCTCAGGGAAGGATGGAAATCTATGTCGGTTATGATTCTCCTTCTAATATTTGTTACTACGAACTATTGCCAGGCGATTTCTTTACCGCTCGTTTTTGTGGATTGTCACTTTTATGAGACAGTCTTCTCGCCGTTAGGGGGAGATAAGAACGTCAACGTTCCTAAAGAACGACGCGAATTATCGTGGATGTCCCCACTATGTCTCATCTCGAACCCAATCTAGATCATCAGAGTATAACCAGACATTTCCTCTGATCTAGCAAAAGTGACGAGATCACATATTCCGGCTACAAATGTGCCTGCAAAGATGTGTACCACATGTACGACGGACCTTCGTCCTGAAAGCAGGAACGCCACTATTGTGGCCTACCCTCGTACATTGGCGGCTAGCCAATCAATATCTCTTACGCCAGAAGCGTGGCAAATCACTCGGTTCGAGGATTCAATTCCCCAAAATTGGAGGAATATGGCATAAACGAATCTGCCCTTCGATCGCTGTCTCAAACCTTTTCATCTCATGAGATTAAATCCGGATTACTCCCGAGATCTGAAGTTCTTAGTCTAGTATACTAGTTTGGATGAGATATGGAATTGGAATGAGATTATCATAGATGATGTTTCATATATATGGTAACTACCGATGTAAATGAAAAGTGACGATAACGAACCGCGTTCTGTTGATTAATATCGACCTAGAACTGATTGGTCAACTAGAATAATCAATCTATGAAAAATGAGAATAATGAAATAGTGCGATACGGCGCCTTGTGGCGCAAGGCTTCTCTCATACGCCATGTGTTGATTGCAGCATTATAAACGTGGTTGTAGTATCTCTGGGATCGTGCTACGAACCTACATAGAGTTTCCAAAGGACTTACATGTATTAATTCAAATAATTCTAGACCACAAGAACATCATCTCGGTTCTCAGGAGGTTTTCACTTTGCGGATGCAGAACTATCCAGGCGGATGTGGTATACCCGTCCAAGTGAATATTTGATCAGTTAGGGATATATGCCCTTGCGTGTACAAAATCCGAAATTGCTAGAGTTGAGCAAAATAACTCGCATGTCGGACTTTAAGATGAATGATCTTGGGAAAACTTGACATTACCTCGACCTGAAGTTTCGAGCTAGTTTTAATGGTATTTTGGTCCACCACTCGAACTAGACCCAGAAGGTGTTACGTCTGAGTATACCTCATCTGTATGCTAGATGCAAATGAGACCTTTACGGAGGGTATAGAGCATAAGGTTCCATATTGGAACGTGAGGCAGCCATATTTAAGTACCATGGGCATTTGTTGTACTTAGCTCAAATGCACTAGATCGGACATCTTATGTACTGATAATCTTTTGGCATAAAGCAGCACTGCGCCTAACATGCTACCACCAAATTTGGTGTTAAAGACGTTTTTCCGTTACCACGAATTTGGGCTTATTTATCCCTATGCATCTCAGAATAGATCATACCCCCTTGATCTTCGGAATGATGCCTACCTTGTGGGATTCGCTGAATCAGACTATCCATCTAACCGCACAAGGTACGTTCCCGCATGGTTATGTCTTTACCATGAAGGAACACCGCAATATCTTGGAGGTCAACTAGATAGACCTTTTGTTGCGAAACCTTTGAATCGTTCCAAGACTTACTATGTCTCATCACGTGAGAAATATGGTCGAGAACTCTTGTTGAGCATATTCAAAATCTCTGCAATTTTCATCCATCGTTAAGTCCCAACAACGATCCATGAAGATGACGCCGTATGTATCGACCAGATCATGATACATCCAACAAGTCAACACCAAGCATATTGTGTCTACATTAGCATGAGCATTAGAAGATTGAAGTCAAGCAGTCCAATCCCAGACAACCTTGCCGACATCTACACGAAGTAACTGCTGAAGTCTACCTTCCAGAAGCTTGTCCAAGGAATTGGTATGTGTAACTTTCTCATTTGCGATGCTTGTAGTTTCATTTGGAAGTTTTGTCAAACTCAGGGGGAGTATCCATAAGTATACTCACTTGATCTTAATATACTCTTTTTCCCTACGATTATAAAGCATTTTTCCCACTGGGTTTTTGCTACCTAACTAGGTTTTAACGAGGCACCCATCCTGGGCTGATCATACCCTTGTGAGCTCTTCTACTTGCGTCCAAAAGACATATAGTTTTGACTTAATGCAACTTCTCACCTTTCTCCTTAGCCTATGGGTTTTTTCCCACCTTGGGTTTTGCCATAGCGAGGTTTTGCCATGCATTCTTCTGTTTGTTTTGAGACTCGCATTCGCTACTTGTGCCGACTAAACGAGACGACTTCATCAACTACTTCTACATTTGCCTGAATATCTGATGCGCCATCTACTTGAGTATTTGCACACTCAAGGGGGAGTGTTGTGACATATGTTCTTATCAATATGAGATTGTGTAAATCCTAAGTAGAGATAAAGTAGGAATCCTTTGGGATTTAGAAGATCTTTCCTAATATACTTTGTATTACTTGGGGAGCAAGTTTCTCTCCTCTTTATTACTATAAATAAAGGCACAAGGACTGAGGAATTAACAACACAATTCCTTAAGCCTATTCTCCACTCTCTCTTCTTCCCTTTGCCGCACCTCTCTATTAAATATAGGCCACAACAATTGTTTTGTTATGGAAATTTAGAGAGGGAGAATTTTTGAGATTTTGAAAGTTTCTCTCTTTTTATGACCACAGTCACCACACCAAACTACATACTTAAAAGTCTAACATCAGTATACTATTTTTTTTTAAATAACATATTTTTCTAATATATAATTAATTTATAATAAATTTATGTAAATCCGTCTAGCCTGTCTAGGCGTCCGACTAGCCGCCTAGGCACTAGGCCCCAGTCCACTGCCCGACTAACACCTACCATCTTTTAAAACCTTGATATATATATATATAACATTTCTAACACTAAATAAATATATTTAGAAAATAAATCTTGACATGTAATTGTTGCAGAAAATGAGCTTACCCCACCAAAGATCTCTCAGATAAGTGAAGCCAAAGGAAAACCCACCAAGCTAACAGCAGATGCAATCATGTTCTTCAATCTCTTCCACTCAAAGTCTCCTCAAATCTTCAACAGCAAAAAAACCCCAAACTCCCAAAAGCGTACTATATGTATATATATATATATATATATGTATATGTGTATATATATATATATATATCACTTGGGATAAAATGGAAATGAAGAAACTAATCGACAAGGCCAAGAGCAGGAAAGCATGAGGTACACAAAAAGTGAGGTCTAGAGAGAGAGAGAGAAAGGAAGATGATGAGGTTGATGAGGTTGATGAGGTGAGACAATGTAATAAGGAAGAGAAAGCATGCCGAGAGAGAGAGAGAGAGAGAGAGGGGTGGGGAGGAGAGAGAGTACTTCACAGTGAAAGTCTCTGAGTCTCTCAAGTCACACACAGTTTTGTTGCATTGAAGAGACAAAGAGCTGCTGCGCTTCTGTTCATTGTGTCCTTTCAACCCATCATATACTGTTTTTTTTTTTTTTCTGTTTCTTTTTAGTTTCTTTATTGTTTTAAATTTTTTATTTTCTGGGTTAATAATTTATTTGTACATGTGGCGGCCTTGGAGAGAGCACCCATGTGTAGAAAGGCTATAAAGCCATTCTTCGGGAATCAAGATCCTCGCCGGATCTTCCTCTAGGGATTCTAGGGATCCTGCAATCGTGTTCGTTTATTTTATATCGTGCGGTCAGTTTTCGTTAGGTACTATTTATATTTGAATTTTAAATTTTAAATTTTAAATAATTTTTTACAGCACGATATACGATGAACGGATAGGATTGTGGGATCCCTAGGGAATGGATCCAGAGAGGATCCTGATTCATTCTTCTGGACGATTGATAATGGTGGTAGAAGGGGTATTTTTGGAATTTTGATGGCATTGATTTGAATTACGTTGTTGTCCTTTGGCTCTCACTGCCACAAATTATATTGCAAATACCAAGGACCAGAACCCTACAATTAATCTGACGGTTCCCTATCTCTATTAATTAATGAAATCCTCTTTATCAACCAAAAGAGGATGAAAAGACAACTTAGTCTTCTATCACACAAAAACAATGATGGGCAATAATGTAATTCCACAGGTCCAAATTTTACTGTTTTTTATTGAAGCCTCACCTATAGATGATGTTAAAATATCTCTAATATTTAAAATTTAAAAAACAAAAACCTCTCACTCCCCCCCCCCCCACGTTCTCTCTCTCTCTCCCTCTCTCCTCATTTTCTAAAAAAATGTGTTAGGCAAATGCTAGTAATTAATTATCTAATCACTAAATTAATTTAGTGAAATGCAGATCTTGTGACACTCCCCGACTCGGAATGTCCATTAGGACACCGAACCGAGCTGTGCTGGCCGACACTTGGAAGGTGACGAAGTCATGAAGTGTGATGATGTGTAAAATGTGAATAAATTTAAACCTAAAAGTGCCTTAAGTACATGAGTGCGGGGTGAGCGGGTATGGACCCATTTCACACGTGATTACAGAGTATAAATAAAGTACAGTAAGGTAAGATAAGGATTATAACATCATAGGAAGCCACCTGTACTAGGATATGCCAAGAGTCCTCGTCGATATGAAAACTTTGCTACTAGAATCTGGAGGGGCGCAAAACAGAAAACGTGAGTGGGAAAAAACAAAGCTTTTAAAACCATTTCTCTTTTCAAACATACTAACCTCTCACTGTAAAACCCGTATACTTTCCCAGAAAATAGTAATACATACGTATATAAAATCCTGCTCGAGAGTAGTGAAAACCGAGTATATGCCATGTCAAATACCTCAGCAATGAAATAAGTAAGCCAGGTGAAATAAATCAATGTAAAATGATATGTCAACCAGAGTCACCTAATGTGACCTGTACGGCTGAGCCTATAACTCATCTACCAATTCCTGCACACGAGTCGAAACCACCTAATGTGGTTTGTACGACAGGCTGGGTGTAAATAGACACGCTCAAGTGCTACGATCACGTGAAGACTGTGCGAAGTATCGCAAGTTACCTACGAGTCGGAACCACCTAATGTGGTCTGTACGACAGGCTGGCACCTGCCTTAAATCCAAGATGAGCGTATGGTGCGAGAGGTGAACAATCACGTGAAGGCTAGGCCCTGGCCTCAGGCGGAGCACTAACACCGGGGTGCAGGATAATGAGCACTAAATGCATCTAAACATAACCATACACACTGCAATCACTATCATCAATATGTACTCACTTGAAGCTTACTTGGGCGTCCGCAGCGTCATGCAATAATATGCATATCTAAACTAATGCATATACTAAAATGTTATGGAATTGACATGGCATTTAAAAACGTAAATCTATTTCAACCATTTCTGGGAAAACGTAAATCATATATACGTATATATAGAAAACCAAAAGCCCACTCACCTGGAGTCCGCGCTACAATTCCTTAGCACAAACATTGAGGCCTCACGAACGATCAGTGCCTAGAACAATTATCAAACCACATCTCAGAATCCTTATCGATAGAACATGTAACTTACGTAAAACACATCCTTAAGGGCGTTCTAGAATGATTTGAGACCCATTGACCAAAAGTCAATCGTCGACCAAAGATCGACAATAGGGTCCACAACCTTACGTAACTCAGTCCGGAAGATCTGCACCTCGGATTTTCAATCAGTAACTTCCAAAGACCCACATTATGCTTCTAAAACATCATCCTACGATTTCATAATGATCCAAAGGCTGGATCTCTGCCAATTGCCAATTCAAGTGGCGGTCAACGTTTTATTTTATGAACTTACCAATCCAATTTGAGAAGATCCGTGCATCAGACTCCCAATCCATAAGTTGCTATGATCCTCAAATATTATGTACTACAACATATTAAAGTTTGCTGACGATCCAATGGTCGGATCGTCGATTCATATTTTTACCAAGTAACGCACCTTAATCAAACTAGATTCACAATAATCAAAACACATCATATAGATATCAAAACTGAGGTCAATATATCGTTTTAACGTAAAATAGCATTGGCGGGCCACTGGCCACGCGCCGCCGTTGGTGGCGGTCGGCCACCCCGACTTGCCGGAAAATTCAACTATTTCTAAAAATTCCCAAACTTCACAGAAATGAAGATCTCAATGAGTGGAGCAACTTTCATACCTGTGACTAAGGCCAATTTGGCCGGGAAAAGCCCCAATTTTACTAAAACTCGTCTGAAACCCTGTGAAATGTGGTTCTTGATTCGACTCCATACAAGCTCTAACTCCTCCAAGGTTGATTGGGCTTTGTTCCAGGCCTCAAGATGAGTCTAAAGGTGGATGAGATCGACATGTTTGCATTCAAAATCGACTGATTCACGAGCTTGGTCTGTCGCACCCATTGGTGCAATTCCTTGTGATTTTGAACCTAAAACCCTTCAATTTTTGGTGTATAGGGTAGAGGGGAGGTTATGGAAGAGGTTGCAGGTGATGGATGGGTATGTGTCATCGAAAAAATGGTGGAAATTGGCCGGAATGACCCCAGCCGAACGGGTTGGGTGTGTGCGGGTACACGGGTCCAGAAAAAGGGGGGTTTTTGTTCCCTCATTTCCCCTCCTTGCTCTTGTTTCTGATTGGTCTGTTCTTTCTTTCTCCTCTCCTCATTCCTCCACTTTTCTCCCATGTTCCTCCTTTATTTCCTATCTCCACCGCCCATCACCATTTTCTTTAATCTCAGCCACAAACGTGGCATGACCAGATTTTACTCCAGAAATCTGGAGTTTTCTAGAAATAATAAATTTACAATTTTACCCTCGACTTTAAACGTTAATATCTCCTTCGTTATAACTCCAAATCATGTTCCGTTTGCGCCCACGCGTTCGTAGCGACGAGTACTACGAGGATACTCCAAGAAAATGAACCTTACGTGACACGACAAGGCGGTCAACATAAGTCGATGTATTTGCCTCGAAGGGCATTTTCGTAATCCCACGTATTAAAATTATAAAAATCATATTTTTTAGGGACAGGCTGTTACATCTTTTCCTAGTATAAATTAATTATAAATACTCTAAATTCCTCAAACTTACAAAATTTAGGTAAGGTAAAGAGAGAATGGGTGGGTAGGATGGAAATTTAGAAAAATTCATTAATTGATACTATTCACCCTTGTATTAAAAAAAAAAAGACGATTTTTCAAAACTACATTTTGCTGCTTCAGTTTTCTAGCTTCATTTCATCTTCAATTATGTAAAAAAGCTATTTTCAGTGTACTTTCCAAGCACTAAAATAACCCTAAGGTTTTTTTTTAGTTTTTTTTTTTATAAATTACACAAAACTACATCTTGAACCACAATCTCATACCTCATGTTTAAATATTACAATGTCATACCTCAACTTATAAATTCATTACAATGTCATACCTCCGTTAAATTCAATTTGACTGTTAAATGATGACATAGCAGGAGAGGGGTCCACATTAGAATAAAAATTAATTAATTAATAATATCTTTTTTTATTTAACATTTAAATTAATTAAAACAATACTCTCTACTTCATCCCCCTCAAAACCCCACTTCACCTTTTTCATCCCCTCGGACCCCCACCACTTCACCCTTTTCTTACATCGCCGCCATCTACTCGGATGAAACTCTCTGATTCCTCCAATATGCCACCATCTGCCTCGTCAATGGCTTCAATGCCATTCTCTGGCACTCCAACACCGCCAGCCACGTTGCATCGTCGAGCGCGTGAAATATCTCGACTCTGATGTCGTCGTTCTCTATGGTATCCAGAAGTTACTCACAAAGTATTTCTCCGACGAATTCTGGAAAGATTCCGATCTCTCTAAGGTGTTCGATCAAAAACGCCCATGCTATTTGACACACCCCGACTTGACATCGGGACGTGCTGGCCGTCACGTGAGCGTGACAAGGCCATGTGCGCATTACGGAAGAATAAATATAAATAATAGGTACTAGAGTATCATTATTAGTGCTACAGGCACATAAAAGAGTAAGGAAGTTAATAACATGATTCATAGAGTTCGAGCATTCTAGGTGCAGTCCAAAATACATAAAGGAGAAAGTAAAATATTTACATGGATGGTGTGCTGTCCGTTATGCCTTTGATGCCTCGTTTGCCACCAAAACTACCTAGTACCTGGAGGGGCGCAAAACAAAAGTGTGAGTGGGCAAAAACAAAGCTTTATCAAAAATCTCTTCGATATAAAAGTTGTAACCCCTCTCTGTAAAACAAGTATACTTCCTAGAAAATATGTATATACGTAATAGTACTGAAAACCATATACTTCCCAGAAAATATGTATATACGTAATAGTACTGAAAACCATCAATCAACCAATCAATCAAACAATCAATGCCATGCTCGAATGAACCATAATCAATGATCAACATATACCAAGTACCATCAAGTAATCAAGTGATATCTCAACTCAAATCATGCCGGCAATATATATATATATATATATATATATAAATCAGCCGGAGTCACCTCTAGTGACCTGTACGGCTGAATCTATGGCTCCTCAATCAAATCCTCAATCCATCTCTCAATCAATAACCTGCACCCATGACGGAACCACCTAATGTGGTATGTACGTTAAGCTGGGCATAACGCTCTGTGCTACGATCACGTGAAGGCTGGCGATGTCTCGCAAGTCACCTACGAGTCGTAACCACCTAGTGTGGTCAGTACGACAGGCTGGCACCTGCCTTGGATCCAAGGTGAGCGTACGGTGCGGGGGGTGAACGATCACGTGAAAGCTAAGCCCTACTCTGGCGGCACAACCCCGATGTGCAGGTGATGAGCCATATACCAATCTCATCGATATCACCATAATCATCACATCACAACCACACACACTTACCTGACTTACCTGGCGCCCGCGGTGCATCAATATATAATCGTATAACATCAAATATATATATGGCATTCGACATGGCATTAAATTTCCTAAAAGCATTTTAAAACGCATTTCTGGGAAATCAATCCATTATATATATATACTGAAAACCAAAAGCCCACTCACTGATATGTAGACGGGTCGTAGCCCCCGAGCCTCGCGTGGCTGCGCTCGTCCTCAGGATACGTCTCACCTATATGCGAAACAACTAAATAACCGTTAATTACGCACATAACCCAAATCAAGTAATAACTTCTCATACATTGCTCAATTAGGGTGTTTGAATATACCAACATGCTCTACCCAATCCCACGAATACCCCCATATATTTAAAATAATTTTTGGAAGCCTCACGCGCCGGCCAAGGCACGGCAACACGCGCCGCCCAATCGCGGCCACGTGCCGTGCACACGGACGGAATCCTTAACGCCGTTAAGGAATATTCCGTCAAATCCTAGAATATTCCGTTAAAGTTAACTGACGCCATTAACCTCCGTTAGGAATAATCCGTCAAAGTTGACGGAATATTCCATCATCTTCAACCTCAGTCGCCGGCGACCGACGCCGGCGCCGCTGTGTCGCCGGAAACTAGGTAAATTTTCTACCTTTGATTTCTAGCTTATTTTTCAACCAAATTTCACGAAATTTACACCAAAATGATCCTTAGTTTGAACCCAAAATCCAAGTGAATCTCGCCGAAGAAATTCTCCAAATTTTGGCCAACTTCCAAACCAACGATCCCGACGTCCAAACTCCTTCAATTTTGTCCTCCGAGCATCCCAAGGAGATTCTAAACCCTCATATGATCTCCAAATGAGCTAAAATCCCGTAGATTTTGAGCACATGAACAGTACCACCTTAGGTACCTCACGAGTTCTAGGTTTCTAGACGGTTTCGAGCTACACAAATGGTACGGTTGGAATCACCAGGTTATAAGGGTTCTAAAGGTGCTATTTAGAGCCTTGATCTGTGACCAAAACACCAAGAACAAGGGCTCGTCCGTACGGTTGCAGGGGAGAGGATAGAGAGTTCGAGAAGAGGGAAGGGAGAAGGTGACGGGGTGGTGATCATGCACACGTGTTGTGCATGTGTGGGTATATATTTTCTCTAACCAATCTCGTCCACATAAATTCAACCCAAAAAATAAAACAAAATAATTAACATATATATATATATATATAAGTAGTACCCTTTTTTCACCTGTCCTCTCACACCTATAAGGGCAAAATCGTCATTTCATAATTAATATATCCATTAACTCGGAACGGATTGTTACAATCTACCCACCTTAATAAAATTTCG
This sequence comes from Heteromeles arbutifolia, assembly GCA_024362995.1. Taxonomy (NCBI): domain Eukaryota; kingdom Viridiplantae; phylum Streptophyta; class Magnoliopsida; order Rosales; family Rosaceae; genus Heteromeles; species Heteromeles arbutifolia. Next base: position 27,624,839 of record JANCRC010000012.1, read on the forward strand.
TCCTCGAAATTTACTTATCACATACAATCCATTAATACTTATAAAACAGTCGTGGGTACAATTCTTTCATCCTTTCTTCCGTCTCCCAGGTTGCTTCTTCCACCGAGTGATTCTTCCATAAAACCTTCACAAGACGTACTGTCTTGTTCCTCAATACTTTATCCTTCCAATCCAGTATAGTGACCGGCTCCTCCTCGTAAGACAAATCAGGATTAATCTCTAATTGCTGTGGAGGCAAAACATGTGATGGGTCTGAAATATAATGGCGAAGCATCGAGACATGAAATACATTATGCACTTTAGACAGCTCCTGAGGCAACTCGAGTCTATAAGCCACTTCACCAATCCGCTCAGAAATCTGATATGGCCTAATATACCTGGGACTCAATTTCCCCTTCTTACCGAACCTCACAACACTTTTCCAAGGTGATAACTTCAAGAAAACCCAATCGCCCACATTATAAGTTCAGTCAGTAGCGTGTCGATCAGCTAAACTCTTCTGACGATCTTGAGCCGCTTTCAGGTTAGATTTAATCACCTGAATATTCTCCGTAGTCTCATCCACTATCTCTGGGCCCTCTAAAACTCTTTCTTCAACCTCTGACCAACACAAAGGAGTCCGGCAAGCTTTACCATACAAAGCCTCGAATGGTGACATACCAATGCTCGAGTGATAACTGTTATTATAAGAAAATTCCATCAGATCCAAACGCGTATACCATGAATCACCGAACTGCAACACAGAAGATCTCAACATATCCTCCAATGTCTGAATCGTTCTCTCAGACCGTCCGTCCGTTTGAGGATGACATGCAATGCTATATAACGACCTTGAACCCAAAGCTTCCTGAAATGCCGTCCAAAATTTAGAAGTGAACCTCGAATCTCGATCTGATACAATGCTAACTGGCATGCCATGATACTTAACAATCTTGGTGATAAAAAGTTCAGCTAGCCGATTTAAAGAAAACTTCTCTTGAACTGGAATGAAATGTGCCGATTTAGTAAGTCTATCAACAATCACCCAAACTCCATCATATCCATTCCTCGTACGAGGAAGCTTATATACGAAGTCCATAGTAATGTCTTCCCATTTCCACTGTGGAATAGGGAGAGGCTGCATCCGTCCAAATGGCCTCTTCCTCTAGGCTTTAACCTGCTGACAAACAATACATCGACTCACGTACTCAGCAATCTCTCTTTTCATACCAGGCCAATAATAAAATGGTCGAATGGTATGATACATCTTCGTGCTTCTAGGATGCATAGCATAAGCTGAAATGTGCGCATCATCAAGAATAGCTTTCTTTAATTCCGCATTATTCGGCACGTACATCCTGCCTTCCTGCATAAGCATGCCATCTATCTCCCGAATCCGAAGGTCTTTCTTTTTCCCATCATTCCTTAACTGAATTAATTCTTGAACCTCGTCATCCTCCATCTGCGCCTCAAGTATCTGATCAATCAAGATGGGCCTAACCTGAAAATAAGCAAGTAAAGCGGCTTCCTGATCATTATCCTCTGATTCTTCCATAGCTAGCTTAACTCTCGTCGACCTTAACTCTGCCAGAAGAGGAACACGGCTCGCGTGAATAGCATTAATCCTACCCTGGGATTTCCTGCTAAGTGCGTCAGCTACCACATTTGTGCGACCAGGATGGTATTCGATTGTGCAATCATAGTCGCTCAGCAACTCAATCCATCTTTGCTGACGAAGATTCAAATCCCTCTGAGTAAACAAATACTGAAGACTTTTATGGTCAATGAAGATCTTACATTTTTCACCATACAGATAATGCCTCCAAATTTTCAGAGCGAATACAATCGCTGCAAGCTCCAAATCATGAGTAGGATAATTCCTTTCATGTTGTTTTAGTTGTCTAGAGGCATATGCAATCACCCTGCCATGCTGCATCAACACACAGCCCAAACCATTTAATGAAGCATCGCTGTAAATCTCGAAATTACCACTGTCGTCAGGAAGTGCCAACACTGGTGCCTGAGTGAGACAATATTTCAGTTGCTGGAAACTCCGCTCACAACTATCATCCCACTCAAATTTAACATTCTTCCTTGTTAACTTAGTAAGTGGCAAAGCAATCTCGAAAAAATCTCGAACAAACCGTCTATAATACCCTGCTAAACCCAAGAAACTACGTACCTCCGAGACGGTTCGCGGCTACTCCCAATTCTCTATCGCTGCCACTTTCTGGGGATCCACCTAAATACCCTGAGCTGAAATGATATGCCCCAAAAATGCCACCTGATTAAACCAGAATTGGCATTTACTGAACTTGGCATAAAGCCTACACTTCTTCAACCTTTTCAGCACCAAACTAAGATGTCGTACATGTTCCGCTTTAGATTTAGAATAAACCAGAATGTCATCGATAAAAACAATGACAAAACGGTCTAAATACTGCTTAAACACCCTGTTCATCATATCCATAAAAGCAGCAGGTACGTTAGTCAACCCAATAGGCATTACCAAAAACTCATAATGACCATAACGGGTTCGAAACGCCGTTTTAGGAACATCATCCTTCCTAATCTTCAATTGGTAGTACCCAGACCTCAAATCAATTTTTGAAAATACACAAGCTCCCCCCAGCTGATCAAATAAATCATCAATACGCGGTAATGGATAACGATTTTTAATCGTCACCCGATTCAGCTGCCGATAATCTATACACAGCCTCAAAGTACCGTCCTTCTTCCTCACAAATAAAACTGGAGCTCCCCAAGGTGAAGTACTAGGCTAAATAAAACCTTTATCTAATAATTCTTGCAGCTGAATTTTCAATTCCTTTAATTTTGCAAGAGCCATTCGATAAGGAGTCAGAGATATAGGGTCAGTACCTGGCAATAAATCAATGGTGAACACAACGTCTCGATCCGGCGGCATCGCTGGCAAATCATCAGGAAAAACATCTGGAAAATGTCTAACCACTCTAACATCCTCCACTCTGCTGGCCACCTCATCATTCAACACCACATGTGCCAGATACCCCTGACAACCCTTTTGCAACAACTTCTTGGCTCTCACAGCTGAGATAATACCATGCCTGATGCCACTAGGCTCACTAACAAATGTAACCACCGGTAAACCCGGTCGTAGAAACGTAACCTTCTTCTTATAACAATCGATGTTAGCTCGATTATAATGTAACCAATCAGTGCCCAGAATAACATCAAATTCAACAAAGTCTAATAGAATAAGGTTAGCGGGCATAACTACATCCTCCACTAACACTGGGCACCCTGGATACATCCACCATACCTGGCACGTCTCACCTCTAGGCATAGAAAACTCTATCTCATAACTAAGGGGTGTGGGATTAGGTTGTGTCAATTGAGCAAATGCATGAGAAATAATCGAATGTGTAGCACCACAGTCAATCAATACTTTAGCAAAATGTCCAAGAATGTTTAACGTACCCATGATCAAATCGGGGTTGTTTTGAGCGTCCTGCACTGAAACATTATGAATATGTCCCTGGGTCTGCTGACGTCCCCATCGTCCTCTGCTAGACTGGCCACTACGCCCAGATGTACCACGACTCTGCCCCAACTGACTAGGCTACCTTGAGGTTCCCGCACTGCTCGAGGTAACCTCACCTTGCTGCGGCTGCACACCTGGATACCATTGAGATCCTCCTGCTGAATAAGATGGATACGGAGCATACTCTCCTGAATACTGAGGATACCCACTCTGATAGCCACTAGAATAATAGGGATCTTGAGCATAAGGATATGGCGCTGCTGGATAGGGCACCACATCACCCTGATAATGATAAGTGCTCCCCCGGCTCGGCTGATCATAACCACTCGACGCCAGAGCCTGCAGCCTCGGCACTGGTGCTGGAAAAGAAGGCATTTGTGGCCTCTGCTGAGTCTGTGGAAAATTAGCTGCTCGATGACCAAACTGCCCATAGGTAAAGCATCCTCGCATACCCTACCTACACTCACCGGCATGTCGGCTATTACACCTCTGACAGAACGGAACTCCCGAACCACTAGAACCACCAGCATTCCGCGGCCTCTGAAAACGCGGCCCACCAGCAAATCTACCACCTCTACGCTGGCCTGTGGAACTAAATCCTCCACTGGATGAAATCGAACTAGTCTCACTCTTCTTAAAACTTTGAGTCTTTCTGGGCCCCTATGCTATAATACCCTTGCCCTTATCATTCTTCTTAGAATTATCTTTCTCTTCCTCGTCACTATCGCTAGGCAAATTCTCAGAGTCCTCAATCTGTAGTAAAATCTCATAAAACTCATGATAAGTCGAACAGGGAATCCCAGTAGCCACAGTACGCCACTTCTTACGAGTACCCAATTTAAATCGACGAAGCATCTCTGCTGGGTTCATTGCCACCTCAGGGTGATATCTGGACAAGTCTGTAAACTTCCTGTAATACTCGTTAGCGGACATCTTCTTCTGCTTCAGACTTGTAAACTCCTGTTTCTTGCTGTCGATGTACGCAGGAGTAATGAATCTTTTATGAAACAACTGCTTAAATATCTCTCAGTCTGCAGCTTTTTCTCGAAATAACTCCTCAGCCGACTGTTCCCACCAGGACGCCGGTTCCTTACCCAAAAACCACGAGGCCGTCTCAACCCATCTTTCTGCAGGCAAACTCCCCTGACTCTGCATCAATCTAAAAGTCTTATCCACATGATTCAACCACTTTTCAGCACCTTCGTGCCCTTCATTACCCACAAAAGTATTCAACTTCAGGTTATAAACAGTTTCCAGAGGAGTCCTCTGGGGAGGTCGCAACGTCGACTGAATAGCGTTAGCGATAGCTTCCTCTAGCTGAGCTATGTCAGGGAAACTAGGCTCAAAAATCGGACGTGGCTCACGTCGAGGCGGCATAATTCTAACAGAAGACACCAAATTAGTTAGAATGTTCACTAAATGCACAGGACTGCCAAACCTGGCTCTAATACCAAACTGACACACCCCGACTTGACATCGGGACGTGCTGGCCGTCACGTGAGCGTGACAAGGCCATGTGCGCATTACGGAAGAATAAATATAAATAATAGGTACTAGAGTATCATTATTAGTGTTACAGGCACATAAAAGAGTAAAGAAGTTAATAACATGATTCACAGAGTTCGAGCGTTCTAGGTGCAGTCCAAAATACATAAACGTGAAAGTAAAATATTTACATGGATGGTGTGCTGTCAGATATGCCTTTGATGCCTCGTTTGCCACCAAAACTACCTAGTACCTGGATGGGCGCAAAACAAAAGTGTGAGTGGGCAAAAACAAAGCTTTATCAAAAATCTCTTCGATATAAAAGTTGTAACCCCTCTCTGTAAAACAAGTATACTTCCCAGAAAATATATATATACGTAATAGTACAGAAAACCATCAATCAACCAATCAATCAAACAATCAATGCCATGCTCGAATGAACCATAATCAATGATTAACATATACCAAGTACCATCAAGTGATCAGGTGATATCTCAACTCAAATCATGCCGGCAATATATATATATAAATCAGCCAGAGTCACCTCTAGTGACCTGTACGGCTGAATCTATGGCTCCTCAATCAAATCCTCAATCCATCTCTCAATCAATAACCTGCACCCATGACGAAACCACCAAATGTGGTCTGTACGTCAAGCTGGGCATAACGCTCTGTGCTACGATCACGTGAAGGCTGGCGACGTCTCGCAAGTCACCTACGAGTCGTAACCACCTACTGTGGTCAGTACGACAGGGTAGCACCTGCCTTGGATCCAAGGTGAGCGCACGGTGCGAGAGGTGAACGATCACGTGAAAGCTAAGCCCTACTCTGGCGGCACAACCCCAATGTGCAGGTGATGAGCCATATACCAATCTCATCGATATCACCATAATCATCACATCACAACCACACACACTTACCAGACTTACCTGGCGCCCGCGATGCATCAATATATAATCATATAACATCAAATATATATATGGCATTCGACATGGCATTAAATTTCATAAAAGCATTTTAAAACGCATTTCTGGGAAATCAATCCATTATATATATATATATATATATATATATATACTGAAAACCAAAAGCCCACTCACTGATATGTAGACGGGTCGTAGCCCCCGAGCCTCGCGTGGCTGCGCTCGTCCTCAGGATACGTCTCACCTATATGCGAAACAACTAAATAACCGTTAATTACGCACATAACCCAAATCAAGTAATAACTTCTCATACATTGCTCAATTGGGGTGTTTGAATATACCAACATGCTCTACTCAATCCCATGAAGACCTCCATATATTTAAAATAATTTTTGGAAGCCTCACGCGCCTTCACGCGCCGGCCAAGGCACGGGAACACGCGCCGCCCATGCGCGGCCACGTGCCGTGCACACGGACAGAATCCTTAACGCTGTTAAGGAATATTCCGTCAAATCCTAGAATATTCCGTTAAAGTTAACTGACGCCATTAACCTCCGTTAGGAATATTTCGTCAAAGTTGACGGAATATTCCGTCATCTTCAACCTCAGTCGCCGGAAACTGGGTAAATTTTCTAACTTTGATTTCTAGCTCATTTTTCAACCAAATTTCACGAAATTTACACCAAAATGATCCTTAGAACAAGGAGAAGAGATTTATACTTGTTTTGAACCCAAAATCCAAGTGAATCTCGCCGGAGAAATTCTCCAAATTTCGGCCAACTTCCAAACCAACGATCCCGACGTCCAAACTCCTTCAATTTTGTCCTCCGAGCATCCCAAGGAGATTCTAAACCCTCTTATGATCTCCAAATGAGCTAAAACCCCGTAGATTTTGAGCACATGAACAGTACCACCTTTGTTACCCACGGGTTCTAGGTTTCTAGATGGTTTCGAGCTACACAAATGGTACGGTTGGAATCACCAGGTTATAAGGGTTCTAAAGGTGCTATTTAGAGCCTTGATCTGTGACCAAAACACCAAGAACAAGGGCTCGTCCGTACGGTTGCAGGGGAGAGGATAGAGAGTTCGAGAAGAGGTAAGGGAGAAGGTGACGGGGTGGTGATCATGCACACATGTTGTGCATGTGTGGGTATATATTTTCTCCAACCAATCCCCTCCACATAAATTCAACCCAAAAAACAAAACAAAATAATTAACATATATATGTATTTAGGTACCCCTATATATATATATATATATATATATATATATATATATATATATATATACACACATATATATATACATATATAAGTAGTACCCCTTTTTCACCCGTCCTCTCACACCCGTAAGGGCAAAATCATCATTTCATAATTAATATATCCATTAACTCGGAACGGACTGTTACACTATTTCACATCGGCGTGATGCTGATCGACTTGGTGAGAAAGAGAGCCGAAGGGTTTATGAGAAAGATCGAAAATTCGATGAAGATTCAGAATGAGAAGCAGATATACGAGCTGGGTTCTCTTCCGGCGTTCTGGTGTTTGGCGGCGACGTGGAGGCGATTCACCACCAATGGAACCAACATTATCTCTGCATCCGGATCCGGTGAGTTTGCTGCATAGGAGCGGGAGAGGATGTTGTGGAAGCAGCTAGATTTGGGAATGTCTGGCCCTGTCGATCTTTACAAACACATGTTGGTATGTGGTCCAGCGCACGATGAATGTTCTAGATTATTCTAGTAAGCAAGTGAGGTGGCTGGAGCATGCTAGACAATTCTAACATATTATTAAGTCGGTGGAAGAAGCTAGAGAGTACTAGCTTCCTTGGTTGCAAATGGAAAGATCTAGAAGCTACAATTTTGTGGCTAGTCTATAACTATCTAAGCTAGAGGTTTGTAGAATATACTAGAAACTAGTTCTAGTTTGAAGAATGAACTAGAAACTAGTATTAAGCCAAGCCCTTACCTATAAATATGGATGTGATGTTGTAGTGATGAAACCAACCAAGTGTGAGTAGCAAAGGATCAAGTCCAAAGCTAGAGATCCACTCCAAGAGTGAGAGTGAGAGTGAGAGTGTTCCACTACACATTGTGTGAGTGAAGTTTAGAGTGATAGAAAGTGTGTGTTATACTTTCTTGTATTCATCAAGCCTTGTCTTTGGCTTGGTAAGACTACTCTTGTTGTACTCATTTTTTTCATATAGTGAAGATTGATCCTTGTTTCGTGGACGTAGGCATAAATTGCCGAACCACATAAATTCTTGGTGTCCATTTTCTACTTTACTTTGTGCATTCTCTATCTTGTAGTACCGACATTCCTAACAACACCATCTAAGTCACCTTCAAGATCTGCATCTTCTTCAACATCACCACCATCAACAAACACATCAGCAATTTTTTTATGTTCTAGCATAATTAGCACAAGATTATTGTTTGATTATTACTTTTTTCCAGAAATTCATTGATGCATAGTAGGAAATATTATTTTTACCAGATGTAAATAATGAGAGATATTTGTGTATGGTGAAATAGGACCGGCGAAGGGGAGAGAGGAGGGATAGAGTTTTGTTTTAATTAATTTAATTGTTAAATAAAAATTATTATTTTATTATTAATTAATTAATTTTGTATTTCAATGTGGGCCCCACTCCTGCCACGTCATCATTTAACAGTCAAATTGACAAAAAATTTAACAGAGGTCTGACATTGCAACAAATCCACAAGTTGAGATATGATATTGCAAGGTTTAAAACATGAGGTATGAGAATGTGATTCGACCTATAGTTAAGGTAGTTTTTTGTAACTTACTCCTTTTTTTTCTTTTCTAAATTTCAGCTTTACCAAACTGGTACTTAGTTGACAAGAAAGCCCTCTAATATGTTTAAATGCCATCTCCTCAATCAAATCACTTTTGGATTGGATTTTTTTTGCTTAAATGATTTCAAATGGATGAGAGGCACTTAGTACTGCAATCTAGTGATATTCCCCTTCACTTGTAAGTGAGAGGTCTTAAGTTCAATTTTCGCTAAAGGCAAAGTTGAATCACATTATTATGGCAAGTCCATCATAAGGCTTAACCCATTCTCCCATCTCTTTAGTGTAGATACTCTCGTTTGTTAAAAAATGAATGGGATTTGAGAAAAATTAGGAAAAAAAAGGGATAAGCACAAAGTCAACACTAAAAATGATTACTAAAGTACTTCATTCAAATAGTTCAAAGAATGTACATTCAAACAACAATACGTGATATAATCAATCAGTTTATGTTATAGTAAGTGAATTGACAATTAATATTACATTATGAATCTTCAAATTAATTGTTCATCTGTGTTGTAAACCAATATGGGTTTGTATAATTAATAAGTTAATTAAATTTTAACATTGATCCAATGGTACTTAAACATAGGACATGGGTTTTGTAAAGGGCCTAGAGGTCATGGCAGGAGTCCTAGCCGATCCAAGTCAAGGTTCAGGGGTGTATGCCACCATTGTGGCAAAGAAGGCTATATGAAGAAAAATTGTCGAGTCTGGAAGAGAGAACAAAGGGAAGGAAACAATCAGAAAAAAGGTGATACTGGTAATACCACCGCAGTCCTATGTGGTGATGTACCAGAAATATTGTCTGTTGGTAAATGTCTGCATATGGGTGATTCTGATAGAGATGCTGAATGGATCTTTGACAATGGAGCTTCCTTCCATGCTACATCCAAACGGGAGTTCTTTAGTACATACAAAGAAGGTGACTTTGACATAGTGAAGATGGGGAATGAATATTATTCCAAAATTCTTGGATTGGTGATATTTGCCTAAGAACTAACCTCGGCTGCCAGTTGATGTTGAAAGATGTGAGACATATTCCTGATATACGTCTCAATCTGATATCCATCGGCACCCTTGATCGACAAGGTTATTATCACTATATTGGTGAAGGAAAATTGAAGCTTACTAAAGGCTTAATGGTGGTAGCAAGAGCACGACTCTGTTGTACATTGTACCGATCAAATGCCAAGGTTTTGAAAGGTGAGTTGAATGTTGTGGAGGACTCATCTCTAGACTTGTGGCATAAGAGGCTAGGCCACATAAGCGAGAAAGGCCTACAAGTTCTGGCAAAGAAGTCTCACATTCCCTTTGCCAAAGGTATGTCGTTAAACTCTTATGAGCACTGTTTATTCGATAAACAAAGAAGAGTTAGTTTTTCTGTTCCATCTACAAAGAAAGGAAATTTGTTAGATCTTGTTTATTCAGATTTGTATGGTCCCATGGAAGTCGAGTCACTTGGAAGAAATAAATATTCTGTTACTTATATTGATGATGCTTCACGAAGGGTCTGGGTGTTTTTGTTCAAATCCAAAGACCAGGTGTTTCAGACATTCCGGGAGTTCCATGCCATGGTGGAGAGGGAAACTGGGAAACTTCTCAAGTGCCTTCGTAGCGACAACGGCGGTGAGTACACATCTCACCAGTTTAGAGAGTTTTGTGTGAAACATGTCATACGCATGAGAAAATAGTTCTTGGAACTCCACAACATAACGATGTTGCTGAAAGAATAAACTAAACCATCATGGAGAAAGTCAGGTGTATGCTGAGGACTGCAAAGTTATCTAAACAGTTCTGGGGTGAAGCTGTAAGGACAGCCTGCTATTTGATCAACCGATCTCCATCAGTACCATTAGGTCTTGATGCTCCAGAGAGAGTATGGACTGGTAATGATGTGTCTTACTCTCATCTGCAGGTGTTTGGTTGCAAAGCCATTGTGCATGTGCCCAAAGAGCAGACATCGAAGTTAAACTACAAAGCTACACCGTGCATCTTTCTTGGTTATGGTGGTGAAGATTTTGGTTACAGATTATGGGACCCATACCATAAGAAGTTTATTAGAAGCAGAGATGTGATCTTTTATGAAGATCAAACAATTGGGGATTCAGATAAAGAGGCACAACCAGATGGTGCAGTCAGGGGAGTTGATCCATTAGCTTCAAATGAAGAAAGTCACAGTGACATCCCTGAAGCTACTACAAATGAAGTGCCTGCAGAACCAAATAATACTGATCAGGGGAAGCTTAATCAAGATGTGCCAGACCATGAGATTGATGATCAAGGGGAGCCTAGTCAAGAGCAGAATCAATGAGAACTAGATCAGGGGGAACCTCTAGCCTCGTAAAAGAATGAAGACCAGGTCAGAAGATCCAGCAGAAGTTGAAGACCGTCTACCAAGTATTCTTCATCAGAGTGTATCATGTTGACTAATTATGGAGAGCCTAAAACTTATGAGGAGGCCAAAGCTCATAATGACAGTGACAAATGGATGAAGGCAATGGAGTCGGAGATGGATTCCTTATTAAAGAATGATACCTATGAGCTGGTGGAGCTTCCAAAAGGTAGAAAAGCATTGAAAAACAAATGGGTGTTCAAATTAAAAAGAGACGACAACATGACAAGGTACAAGGCTCGTTTGGTTGTCAAAGGTTTCGGTCAAAAGAAAGGAGTTGACTTTGATGAGATTTTCTCACCGGTGGTGAAGATGACTTCCATTCAAGTTATCCTTGGTATGGCAGCAAGCATGGATCTTGAACTCGAGCAATTAGACGTTAAAACTGCATTTCTCCATGGCAATTTAGAAGAGAAGATATACATGGAGCAACCCAAAGGCTTTGAAGTCAATGGTAAAGAAAATTTGGTATGCAAGCTGAAGAAAAACTTATATGGTCTTAAGCAGGCTCCGAGACAGTGGAGTAAGAAGTTCAACTCATTCATGGTGAGTAATGGGTACAAGAGAACTCATGCTGACTCTTGTGTCTATATCAAACAATTTTCTGGAGGTAAATTCATCATTTTATTGCTTTATGTTCATGACATGTTGATTGTCGGTCAAGATGCTTCTATGATTAAAAAGCTCAAAGAAGAGTTATCTAAGTCCTTTGATATGAAAGACTTAGGGCCAGCCAAGCAGATTTTGGGCATGGAGATAATTCGTGACAGAAAATCCAAGAAGTTGTGGTTGTCACAAGAAAAGTATGTTGAACGTGTGCTTGAAAGGTTCAACATGAAAGCAGCCAAATCGGTAAGCTCACCTTTAGCCAATCATATCAAGTTGAGCAAAGAGCCGTGTCCAAAAACATACGAAGAAAAGGAGAAAATGGTAGTTGTTCCTTACTCTTCAGCGTATGAAGTATTATGTATGCAATGGTGTGCACACGGCTAGATATTGCTCACGCAGTAGGTGTGGTGAGCAGGTTTCTCTCTAATCCAAGGAAAGACCATTGGGAAGCTGTTAAGTGGATTCTCAGATATTTGAAGGGGACTTCTAAGATGTGCTTGTGCTTTGGCAGTTACAAACCAATCTTGGAAGGATTTACAGATGCTGACATGGGAGGTGACCTGGATAGTAGAAAATCTATGTCTGGGTACTTGTTTACTTTTGCAGGGGGAGCCGTCTCATGGCAATCCAAGTTGCAAAAGTGTGTTGTGGCTGAAGCGGTTTCTCCAAGAGTTGGGTTTGAAGCAAAGTGATTATGGCGTTTATTGTGATAGTCAGAGAGCTTTGGATTTGAGCAAGAACACTGCATATCATTCACGCACCAAGCACATTGATATTCGTTATCACTGGATTAGAGATGTTATCGAGAACAAGTTGCTACAGCTGAAGAAGATTCATACCAATAATAATTCCTCAGACATGTTGACAAAGGTAGTCACAAAATCAAAGTTGGAATTCTGCATTAAGGCTGCTGGGATGGACTTTAAGTAACTTGGACTCATGATCAGAATTCCTCCCTCATGGACTAGAGGGGGAGATTGTTGGTATATGGTCCAGCCCATAATGAATGCTCTAGATTATTCTAGTAAGCAAGTGAGGTGGCTGGAGCATGCTAAACAATTCTAACATGTTATTAAGTCGGTGGAAGAAGCTAGAGAGTACTAGCTTCCTTGGTTGCAAATGGAAAGATCTAGAAGCTACAATTTTGTGGCTAGTCTAGAACTATCTAAGCTAGAGGTTTGTAGAATATACTAGAAACTAGAAACTAGAAACTAGTTCTAGTTTGAAGAAGGAACTAGAAACTAGTAGAATGCCAAGCCCTCACCTATATATATGGGTGTGATGTTGTAGTGATGTAACCAACCAAGTGTGAATAGCAAAGGATCAAGTCCAAAGCTAGAGTTCCACTCCAAGAGTGAGTGAGAGTGTTCCACTACACATTGTGTGAGTGAAGTTTAGAGTGATAGAAAGTGTGTTATACTTTCTTGTATTCATCCAGCCTTGTCTTTGGCTTGGTAAGACTACTCTTGTTGTACTCATTTTTTTCATATAGTGAAGATTGATCCTTGTTTCATGGACGTATGCATAAATTGCCGAACCACATAAATTTTTGGTGTCCATTTTCTACTTTACTTTGTGCATTCTCTATCTTGTAGTACCGACATTCCTAACAACACCATCTAAGTCACCTTCAAGATCTGCATCTTCTTCAACATCACCACCATCAACAAACACATTAGCAATTTTTTTATGTTCTAGCATAATTAGCACAGGATTATTGTTCGATTATTACTTTTTTCCAGAAATTCATTGATGCATAGTAGGAAATATTATTTTTACCAGATGTAAATAATGAGAGATATTTGTGTAGGGTGAAGTAGGGCCGGCGAGGGGGAGAGAGGAGGGATAGAGTTTTGTTTTAATTAATTTAATTGTTAAATAAAAATTATTATTTTATTATTAATTAATTAATTTTGTATTTCAATGCGGGCCCCACTCCTGCCACGTCATCATTTAACAGTCAAATTGACAGAAAATTTAACAGAGGTTTGACATTGCAACAAATTCACAAGTTGAGATATGATATTGCAAGGTTTAAAACATGAGGTATGAGAATGTGATTCCACCTATAGTTAAGGTAGTTTTTTGTAGCTTACCCTTTTTTTTCTTTTCTAAATTTCAGCTTTACCAAACTGGTACTTAGTTGACAAGAAAGCCCTCTAATATGTTTAAATGCCATCTCCTCAATCGAATCACTTTTGGATTGGATTTTTTTTGCTTAAATGATTTCAAATGGATGAGAGGCACTTAGTACTGCGGTCTAGTGATATTCTTCTTCACTTGTAAGTGAGAGGTCTTAGGTTCGATTTTCGCTAAAGGCAAAGTTGAATCACATTATTATGGCAAGTCCATCATAAGGCTTAACTCATTCTCCCATCTCTTTAGTGTAGATACTGTCGTTTGTTAAAAAAATGATTGAGATTTGAGAAAAATTAGGAAAAAAAAAGGATAGGCACAAAGTCAACACTAAAAAAGATTACTAAAGTACTTCATTCAAATAGTTCAAAGAATGTGCATTCAAACAACAATACGTGTTATAATCAATCAGTTTATGTTATAGTAAGTGAATTGACAATTAATATTACATTATGAATCTTCAAATCAATTGTTCATCTGTGTTGTAAACAAATGTGGGTTTGTATAATTAATAAGTTAATTAAATTTTAACATTGATCCAATGGTACTTAAACATAGGACATGGGTTTTGTATAGTTATTAACTATAAATTGTGTAGTTTGTTTCTAATAAAGCAACGCGTTAGTTGGTCAATTAATTAATTGTCAAAAGAAAAAACAATCATCAAGAATTGAACTCACATTAAGATGTATAGACATAATTACTTTTCTTCACAATAGTAAAACGTCATATGCCATAATTTGTATAGTTTAATTTGATGTTTCTTGAGTGTTTCTTTTTATGGTCAAGTGGTCCCTTGAGGAAAAAAACACAAGTGAGTCAATGATAAGATGGGCAGTCTCATACATTTGGTACTGTTGGGGAATGGGAAAAGCATGAACCCCAAAGGTAAAGGAGAAAATGGTAAATGTGTGTGCATGTGATTGAGTTTAGGCGGGAGCTAAAAGATCTCAAGCAGTCGGCCGGTCACATCAAACCCACCGAATCTTGGACTCTACTCATGTGAATCCCATTTTTTCTGTTTTAATCCAACTTTGTTCTTATTTTTTATTGCTAATTACCTACTAATTAGAAAGTAGTATAAACTGTAAATCTGAAATAAACTTTGGACTATGCAAATTGTAAGTTCTTAGGAAAAGGGAGATCAGGGGATCAAACATGCACCTGCATGCGTAGATATGATTGTTTTCCACTAGCGATAGTAGCGCAACGAGGGTGTTCGCCTCTCTGGTCGTCAAAAATCTCCTCATTCGCTCTTCATGGAGATTTTCGACGATCAGATGAGCCTTTTATTGAAAGAAAAAAAAAACCCAAGTCAAAACGACATCGTTTTGAACTTGGGAAAAAAAAGAATAGTAAAACGGCGACGTTTCACTAATTCTAACAAAATATAACAAAACAAGAAGATCACTCGTCCCCTATTACACACACAAAATTGATATTGATTCTAGACAAACAATCAGGCATGTCATCGTAAATGAACGATACTATAAGAAACGGTGCTTAAACCCTCCTTCAAATAATACAGTTAGTCCAAATCGTCCTTCAAATATTTCAGGTAGTCCAAATCCTCCTTCAAATATTTCAATTAGTCCAAATCCTCCTTCGGATATTACCGCTAGTTCACAATAAAGTTATGTCACTGAGTTGGATGAAATATTGGCTAATCTTCCTGTAGACGCTGGACTTAGACCTTGAATGAGTGATTATAAGCCTAATTATCGTAAAACAATTCTTAGACACTATCTACAAAAGGGTCCTTGTCAACCTTAAACCCATAAAGCACCACGAAAAGTTATAGGGAAAGACAATCAATATTTTATCACCCATTGATCTGATTTATTTGAGTGGTTGAAGTATAACACAACAAAAAGATTCTACTTTATGTGAACAAAAGAGAAGTAATTGAAAGGTTTTTGGGTCTTCAACATGTCTCCTATACAACCACTAGCAAACTTGCAGAGGCTATTGAAAGGTTGTTTGCTACAGCAAATTTGAGTACGAGGACAAGGCTATGATGGAGCTAGTAATATGAAGAGCTAAATGCTCTTAAAACAAATATTTTGAACAAATATCCTTAAATATTTTATGTTCATTGTTTGGCACACCAACTTCAACTAGCTCTTGTAGCCCTAGCAAAGGAAAATGATGATGTTGCCACTGTCTTCGCAATGACTAGTAGTTTGGTTAATATTATTGGATTATCGTGTAAGCGTCGTGATGCATTTAGAGATAAACAATAATAACAATTTAAGAAAGCTCTTGATATTTGTGTTCTTGAAACGGAAAAAGTGTTAAATCAAGAGAATAATCTCATGTTTCCTTGTAATATATGTTGAAACCAAGGTATTAAATATCGGTAATATCGGAAATATCGGTAGTCCAAAAACACGGAAATATCAATGGAAATATCGGGATAATATCGATATCGATAAAAATTATATGGAAACCACGGAAATTGTAAGAAAAACTTGGAAATTTTTATTGAAACTTTGCAGGATGTTTATTTAGTCAATTATCTATTAGTTTATCACAAAAAATTGGAAGGAAATGCATTGCATGATGGATTTAACATTATCAAGTTGATTATATAGCAAGCTGACAAACATTGTGAGTGTAGAAAATATGTAGTAATTAATGAAAGAAGTTTAAACACACCATAATCATTTATATATAATGAATTAGTACAATATTTTACACTTTATACATTGCATGGTAAGATACATGAGTGACTTAGTACCACATAGAGTTCCTATGAGGTTCAAATTTTTCACTATCTTCATCATCTCTATGTGTAGAGTGAGTGTATTGTGAAGAGTAGTTATCAAATGATAAATCCCCAAAATAGTTTTGCATGTAATTGTTAACATGCCACCCATATGGATCCGAGATTGGTTGACGTTGTCCATAAGCAAAATCATTTGAAGATTGAGTCTCGGATTCTTTCCATGAGTCGCTCGATTCCATCCCAACAGGAATGGGATATGAAGGGTAGGGAAATGGTTGGTTATGAGTATAACCATAGTTACTACTTCCCACTCCAACAGAGTCCGAAGTTCTAGATAACGAGTCATCTTCTTGACTTGACAAAATCCCCTTGCCTCTTTCTCTACGAGTATAGTCCTTCCCTATGGCACCAATTCCTGGTCCTGCCCGCCTACTGCCATGGTCATCATCTTGTGTTGCATGCGTGAAGTTTGCCTCACCAATGAAGGGGCTCATAAATCCGGGAGGTGGTCCATAATAGTTTCCATATCCACCACCACTACCTCCAGCTCCACTATATCCTTCATCATTCCCACCTCCGATGGTAGGTGAGTCTCCTGATCTTGTACTAGAGCTATCATTAATATCAGCACGATGTTGTGGTTGTGTAGGATTGGAAGAAGGTGGAATTCCAGTGTTTCTTGGTCTTGGGCGCAAAAGTTCTTCCAAAGAGTCAACGCTACTAGATCCCACCTCCTCCTCTAATACTCTTTCTACATTTATCCCTTCATTACATGCTTCTTCAGTAACTCTGGGAGCTGGGTTGCCTTCATCATCATCTAAATGAAGAGGTCTAATCCATTGATAAAGTTGGTTACCCTCTGTATCATCATCTTCAGCAACAATATCAAACACATCTAGTGGGTCACCACGGTCGACATGATCTATTTCTGCTTCCTTATCTCGAACTTGAAGCTTCATGTTGTAGTAGCAATAAACTAATTTTTCCAACCTACTATGAGCCAACCTATTTCTTTGCTTTGTGTGTATGAGTGCAAATGTGCTCCAATTTCTTTCACAAGCAGATGAGGAAGCTGTTTGTGATAATACTTTGATTGCTAACTTTCTCACAGTTGGTGCATCGGTCCCATACATGATCCACCATTCAGCTACAATGAAAAACAATGTTGATAAGCCTAATAACTCCAACAAATTCTATTATAAACTTATAGTGAAATATGTTTACACTCACTAGGAGACATTTTTATTCAAGCATCAACTGATGTTGGTTCTCCAAAAGTTCTTCTTGCATCTTTAAACCATGTTAGCTGAATTCAATAAATCGTGTTAGCTTAATCCAACAAAGTCATTATTATAATTTAAGTAATTGTGTACCTCATTTCCAAATTGGCCAAATGTTGGTGATGCAGGGTCTAATTTAGAGTATACATTATGTACAGCACGTATAAGGGTACCATCATCTCCAACACCGGGTCTGTATTGGTATAGAGGATTCAAATAATATGCTGTTCAAAGAAACACAGACTGTAATAAGAGAAATAATACTTATGCAACTAAAGAAATGAATTGCAAATTATGACATAATTTATACCTGCTGCATGCAAATCATGGTATAATGTTTTATACCATCGATCTTCAATTATCTTTATGACCCACCTTGCACCATGTTTTCTTTCCAATTCATCCTTCACTACATGCATCAACTCATATATTGCCCCCATAGTAGGATACACTTATGTGTCAACGATCCGTAAAACTTTGTAAAGAGGTTCAAACACTTGGCACACATGTTCTGATTGAGTCCAAAAAGCATGATCAAGCACTATACTTTCCACCTTACGACCTGCATTTGAGCGGCTCAAATTGTGGTTGGCCCAATCGTCACTAGTGAATAGATGCTTCAACCCTGCTTTCTTCTTAAGTAGGCTATCTAATGCAATATAGTTGGTGGCGAATCGAGTGGTAGCTGGACGAATAATTTCTCCTTTGCAAAATTCACGCATCTTTGCCAACAACCAACCATGATTGTAAATATAATTTGTGATCGTTCTAGCTCTTTTTACCACAGTAGCAACATTCTCTCTCTTCTCCATTGCCTCAAACATGAGATCAATACAATGTGCTGCACATGATGTCCAAAACACATTATGATGCTTCATTAACTTTTTTCCAGCTTTGACAAATGCAGAACCGTTGTTGGTCACGACTTGGACAACATTATGCTCTCCAACCTCCATGATTACATCCCTCAATAATTTGTAAATATACTTGTAGTTCTTTATATGGTCTGAAGCATCAACAGACTTCAAAAAAATTGTCTTTCCCTTGGAGTATACCATGAAGTTTATGATAGACAATCTGGTCGGGCCAGTCCATCCGTCACACATGATTGTGCAACCATTAGTTTCCCACTTTGACCTCAACTTGTTAACATACTCGCCAATGTCTTTATACTCCATATCCAAATATTTGTTTCTTATCTCATAGGGAGTGGGAGGTTGTACTCCAACACCGGCTTGTTGACATCCCACTACCATATTTTTGAAATGATGCGATGATGCTTTCTCAGCAAGGACATTTTCATAGATAAAGAACTTGCTAATTAGACGCCCCATCCCCTCCTTCACATTACCTCCAGTGAAATAACTCCAAACACTCTTTTGACATGCTTTGGATGACTTATATAAACTTGGGGCTATTGGTGGTGTTGGTTGTGATTCTCTAAGACTGCCTCCCCGTCTCATTTGTGCACCACCACTTGTCCCGGAACCTTGTGCTCTTTTAGGAATTTTATGAAGGTGTTCTCTTTCCCATGCTGACTGTTTGGAGTCACGTAATGCTTGTTTCAAACTGCGTCGTTCTTCAAGTCCCATGTCATCATCATATTCGTCCTCATCGTCATCATCATCACTGTCAACTGCTTCGCCAATGACTTCTCCTCGTAGCCCAGCTCGAATATTTTCCATTCCATGTGTTATCTTTTCCTTCTGCTGTTTTTTATTTTTTAATAATGTGCTGATGAATGCCTTCACTTCTAGGGGGACATTATCGCATCGTTGGACATTTTTTGCTGGATCTAATCCACTAAGATGGTACTTAAGTCGTGTCACTCCGCCACTCTTCATTACCCGATGACAATATTTGCAAATTGTGCCATGTTTGTTTCCGTCTATTGGGTCTCCATGTTCCCAAGCTGGATCACGTTTAGTAACTCCATTGGACATCTTAAACGTACCTATATTTATTTTTCATGAAAATTAGACAATTTTTATTTGGCCAAAAAATATAGTAGTGATGACGGTTATATAAGAGAACCTAAATAATAAAGTTATTCTACAGAAGAATTAAATACGAAGTAAAGAAAATGATTGTAAAAATTTAAGTAATTATAAAAATAATATGGAATAATAAAACCTAGTATTAATGAATAATAATCCAATTTGATAAAATAATAATCCTAATATAAAACATAGTGATGAATAATAATCCAATTTAATGAATAATAATCCAATTTGATAATTAAAAAACCTAATATTAATGAATAATAATCTAATTTGATAATAAAACCTAATATTAATAAAATAATAAATAACATTAAACATATTAAAATTATCCTAGGGAATAATTATACAACATTACTTAATTACTTACAAAAATTAACATGTAATTGTTAACATTACTTAATTAGTTACAAAAATTAACATGCAAGTATTAATTACTTAATACTTGCAATAATATTTTTGTTGTTGTATAAATTAACATACAAAAATTAACATTACTTAATTAGTTACAAAAATTAACATGCAAGTATTAACGAAAATTAACATACAAAAATTAACATTACTTAATTAATTACAAAAATTAACATGCAAGTATTAACAAAAATTAACATACAAAATTTTTTTTGTTGTTGTATAAATTACAATAATATAAATATAAGTTTTTAAACTTACCTTAAATATGGAACCCTTTGTGTTCAAGCTCTGGAATGGATCTGGAATGGCTTTGAAAGGGGTAAGGGAAGAAGAAGAAACGAAAATGCTCTGAATGGCTTTGATAGTCCACCTCTGAGAATGTGAAAGAATATAACAAACAGTGGCACACGGTTTTGAATGTGAAAGAATATCACAGACTCACAGTGGCACACGGTTTCATTAAGAAAGCACTATTATTTTTGTCCCCCTTCTGAAATTGTAAAAAGTGATTGTAAAATTGTTGGGTGAGTCAGTGACCCAACCACACACACACAGTGGCACATGATTTTGAATGTGAAAGAATATCACAGACTCACAGTAGCACACGGTTTCATTATGAAAGCACTATTATTTTTGTCCTCCTTCTGAAATTGTAAAAAGTGATTATAAAATTGTCGGGTGTGTCAGTGACCCAACCCAACCACACACACATGCGCACACACAACACACGCACACACACATCACACGCACACACACAACACATCTCACGCAAACAGTCTATCTGCCCATCTCGATCCTTCTCTCTCTCTCGATCCTTCTCCCCCTTCTCCATTCTTCCACACACACACACACACACAGAGATCTCCCACACACACGCACAGAGACCCAAGGTCTCTCGATCCTTCTCCCACACCCACACACACGCACAGAGACCCAAGGTCTCTCGATCCTTCTCCCACATCGCCTTCTGCTCCTCCCTCGTCGGCGCGGCGCCGTCTTTCTCCTTTCTCTCTGCACCGAGGGTCCAAGACCCACATACACACACGCACACCATCGCACTGAGGATCCTTTCTCTCTGCGCCATCTCTCTCCTTCTCGTCTCTGCAACTCGGCGAACGCAGGAACTCCGGCGAGTTTTGAATTTCTCCGGTTAGGTAAGCTTCGGGTTTGGCTCTTTCTGTTCTAGATTGATGCTTATATGTGAAATTTAAGTTCAAAATCGTGTTTTTGCAAGGTTTTTGGGACGAAATCGGCTCGGGATTAGGCACACCCATCTCCGGCGAGGCCATGGGTGTCGACGAACTTTCTGAACACCTCCGACCGTTTCACGGCAAACGGAATACATAAAAACATTCATCTCGTCTTCTATTTCATTTTGATACCTAGATTGGAGTCTAGGGTATTCTTTTACAGTCAGCCGGAGCTGTAGAAGCTCCGGCGTTCTTCTCTGATTAGCAAATTTCGAAAATATCGTGATAGTTTCAAAAATATCATGATAATATCGATAATATCGCGATATTTTGACGAAAACCATTTGGATAGTAATTAAAATATCCGTACCGTGAAAAACCGATAATATCGACGATATATCGCCGATATTATCGACATTTTGTTCCTTGGTTGAAACTGACATTCTGGTACTCAGTATTATTGTTATGTTTCAACTTGTGGTGGAGGTGCTTCAAAGGATTAAGGGTGATCGCAATGCTTTAAAAGGCGAAGGTGGCGGCGAAGCGAGTCATGAATAGCCCCGCCTAGGAAAAAGTCTTGAGGCGTGATGGCTTTACAGGACTTAAATTTTTTAATAATATATAATTGTGTATATAATATAATAGTTTGTAAAAAAAATTAATCAAAAATCAAACAAGCAATCAAATTGACTAGTGACCAAAATGAAATTAGAATACCAAAAAACTTACTTGAATTTTGAAACAAATTTGGTGGTGTGGAGAATTTTGAAACAAAAATTGAGGTATGAGATTGGGCAAAATTGAAATAAATACATAATGAGGATCGAGAATATAGGGTGTGAGGAATTAGAGATTGGGGATTGAGTGAACTATGAATGGGAGAATTGGTTTTTTTTTTTTTTTTTTTTTTTTTTGAATAAAAGATAGCATCTACACTAAGGGTATGAGGGGTAGGCTAAGTCTTACAATGAGTTAACAATAATACGGTTCAAATTCATTTTTAGCGAGAATTAAACATAAACCCTCTGACTTATAAATGAAGAAGAATACCATTGAAAGGGGAGGGGCCCTGCTGGGGGAACAAGGAGTCGAATTAGCTGCCTTTTATTAATCACACACACTTGATAACAATATGGGTACTACACTAGACTTGATAACAATTTCAACTAAGACTCTGCTCCAACAAGTAGGCGAATTAGCTGCCTTACTTTTATCAATTAATCAATCACCTATCAATTATCCAAATATGCATTTACATATTTAATTAGAGCTCCACCGCCACCCACCACACATCAACTTAAAATCCTTCACATTCTAATTATTATTTCCCTCACTTTCTACTTCTCAGTCACTGCATACTAAACCAAGTACAAAATTAACAGTCTACTTCTCAGTCACTGCATACTAAACCAAGTACAAAATTAACAGTCTGTTTTCCATTTGATGCAAATGCCACCCACACAGAAGCATACACAGCGAAATAAAGACTGCAACGACACAACGGAACTTGCTAAACCCACAAAACTCATTCAACGGGATGGTGGCACAGAAAACAGGTAGAATGCATCTATCTGCTTTACTTGTCCGGTCGGTCAGTGTATTCTATCTTTGGAGCATCAGCAGCAGATACAAAAAAGGGGCTCATGATCATGTCAAACTTATCTTATCCTAAACCCTGTTCCGAGGCCTCAGAACATCCTACTCCTTCACAAGGAAACCGCTTTAACTTGGTTAAATCTATTCCCTCAAGTCTGGGAAAGAAACCATGGACTAACATATGCACATGTATACGACTGTACAAAACTACCAAGGCTTGCATTCCGTAGATAATTCATCAACCTAAACTTTCCAGATCCAAAAACTATCACAAACGCCACATTTCTACTCCGGTTTCTTTGCAGATTCGGAATTTTCTTCCTTTTTAGACTTACTAAATGATCTTTGCGCTTCCAAGACCGGCATATATGCTTCAGTTGTTTTTCTTACAGTGTCCTTGGTTGCCTTGTCAGACTCACGAGAGAGCTCACCAGCTTCTTCTCAACGTCTTCGAACTTGGCAGTGGCCAAAGGAGCCATCCCAACGTTCTTGTTAGAACTGGGTGCGTCAATTGTGAGCATTGAAACCGCATCCTGGGCGGCATATCCATGAATGACCACAGGATAAACACTCCAGCTGAAAAATGAATGAGAAAGTAAATTCCATTTGCAAGAAGGAAACAAATGATATAGCTGTTACAATCTAAATTACCCTTGAAACAACGTTCATGCATTAAGCTTAGGGACTGAAAAGCAAATGACGCTACAGACATCCATGGTGATGTCATCTTTTAGTGGAAAAAAAATCAAATACTGGAAAGAGAACTCAATGATAGTTTGCCAGAACCAGAAAAAAAATTGGTAGATAGAGATAATGTACAAACGTCTTTCATCCATCATCACCACCTACTTTTAGTCAGAATACAGCTAAATTTCTATTTTCGTCCTGCTTTGCTTTATGTCGACTCGGAACAACTCAGTAAAATTATTCAGTGGGTTCTTATCGTGCAGCAGGCTTCATTTCAGGCAAACTCCCTTCTCCTTCAATCAAAGAACTAACATGCTATTTCATATCATTCGAAATTTGATCTACCGAACTACAAAATTGTTATGCACTCGTGGGGCATCGAAAGGGATTGTTAAACCAAACTGATTTTTCGCATGTTACTGTGATCACTGCGTTTAGCAATCTCCTTCAAACTAGTCCACGATTTTCTCCTCCGTTTGTTTGACGTGCTAGTTGTGTTTTCAGCTATTGAGGCGGGACTGCACTCAGGTTCAGCTGGTTTCTTGGTCGCCAAATTGTTTCTCCTTCTCTTCTTCCCTCCCAACAACAAAGTAATTTCAGTCTTCACCGCTGGAGTTGCGGGTGTATCCACGCTAGGAATCTCTGTGCCTGCTGAAGGAGCTACTTCATTAGCTTTACTAACCTCGTCTTCACCTGCAGGAGTGTCGACTGTAGGAATTTCTCCGCCTGTGGAAGGAGCTATCTCATCCGCTTTACTAACCTCATAGCTTGCAGTGGTCTTCTTTGAGTTGACAAACTTCTTGGAGATGGACTTAGCGAGGTTCAGTTTCGAAGTTGTTTTGGCCTTAGGGGGGCATATCGTTTTCATATGTCCATTCGGAGTCCCTCTCTTCAAATTCCGATGTGAACAGAAGTGGCATGTATACACTACATTGTTTTGAGAGAAATTAATAAGTTTCTTACTTCGTCGTCGTGCCTTTGCTCTATTTTTCTCAATTCGAACAGTGCAGTTGAAGCCAGACTGAAGAACTGTTTCACATCTGCAAAATAGTGAAACGCTGATCACGGGTCTGTACCTTTTAATATACTTTATAGTATCATTCATTTCAAAATGTATATTGTCTAAAATTATAAAACCTACAAGGCTACAACACATTACACACAACCAAGGATTTTTTTTTCTTGTAACGTAATGGCTGACTCATTTCAGAGTCAAAGTCATGGGAAGCTCTATGCTTATCTCAAAAGCACTTCAGTTTGTTTGAAAACATACATTCAAGGTGACATAAAACCCAAAACACAAAGGTTTACTAATATCTTTATTTGTGTTGTCATTGTTGTGTGCTAATAACACAAACAGGACAAGCCAGCATCAGTAAAGCAAAAACCGATACATGCCTCAATCAGATTCATGTTTCATGCCAATACGATATACAGTGCAAAACGAGTTAAGCGGAAAAGAAAACCCTGCAATTGCAATTCGTGAATACTTTGTTAGGATTTTATCTATTCATGGGTTAACCAATAACAACCTTTCTGAAAATTAAAATAAACAAACATGTAGTTGACTAGGCTTTCAGGTTAGACGAGTAAGAATCCTATTCTCTCTCTACCTTTCGAGTCTAACATTCCATTAGATGTTTCTTAGTTTATATATCTGACTTTCGATGGTGAATCCTAGATGCATGTTGTTCCCATATAACTATGTACCAATTAAGAATTTCAGAACTCCAACACGTTTAGCTACGCGACCATAAACGCTACCCCCATTGCCATACCAAACAGTTTCAAACCTATCCAAACCAATAAGATTTCCATCTTTATGGTGTACTAAGCTTAATCAAGGCGGAATGTAACTTCAGTAAGCAACATGATTACAATCAATTATCTTTGTGGAATGCGGGTATGGTTAAGCTAAATATGAGGCTGTATTATGAAATCATACAGAAGATACGCAATCCCACGAAACTCAAGACTCCTTATAAAGATACGCAAGTCAATAATGCCCGTTATAGCTGGATTGGTTTGGTTCATTTTGGTAGAACGAATCTATCTCACTAGTTTCATAAATTTCTATTGCAATCCAATCCAAACGACTTGGATGGGGCTAAAGCGAATAGCCCGTTTTCTTGTTTCTTTTTCTCCACAGCTCTAAGTCATGCCACATTCAAAGAGCTAATTTTGTATCAGGGACAAATTAACTACTACAAACTATGCAAGCCTCTCAACACCGAAAACTATTTACGCAAGCAAGTGAATCAAAAGTTGCACAAACTTTCAATCACAAAAATATTACAATGATCATATGAAACCAATAGTTCACAATCCCACCTTAACAGTGAGCAGTTCATGATCACTTCCTAATAGAAATCAAATCTTCCACCATTTTTTCACAACCAATCCTACAACATGCAAAACCCACAAAATTGAACTAAAAAGGCAATTAAATTTGCAATTAAATCCACTTATAACCACACCAAATTCAAATACGATAAACCATCTTTTCCTTTTGGGGTTTTTCAATCAAGAATCTAAAGATTTTTGGCATACCTCTGACAAGGGAAGAGAGAAGGTTCAGGGGGCACAACGATGGCCTCTTGGGCAGCGGCCAAGGTGCGCCCAAAGAATGCACCCAAAGAAGGAACAGAAGCCTCCGCGCTAGTCCACACAGCGAGTCTCTGCAAGTGCTCGAGCTTCAGCGCAGCCTTGGCATTGATGGAGGAGCCGCCCTTGGTTTGCTTTTTCCCAGTCAATTCTTCTCTCAGTGATATGTTGTTGGTAGATGCAAATGCGGTGTTTGGCACCCTCTTAGCTCCTCCTCCTCCTCTCCTGCCCATGGCGGTGCTTTGTTTTGGGGCGTTTTCACTTTGGGGAATTTGTCGAACAGTTGGACTGCGCCGTTGGTATGATACTACCAGAGACATCTTTTAGTTTTGGTATTTTCGTCGGACCTGGACTATTGCACACCAGACTTAGTCCTCAACCATTGATTCGTTCTGTCCTTGACTGTAGCCATGAACAGGCCAATTGCCCACCAACTTTAGAATAGATAATGTGTAGGTTGGTAGTTGTGTTAAGAAAATAAAGCAAGGTATTGGAAAACATCCCAAAAGTTATTGAATCAATTTCCAAACCGAACTCAACAACCAGAAAACCAAACAGAGAATACAAATTCAATAATCCCAAAAGTTATTGAAATCAAACCTATTTCAACTCTAATATAATCCAAAATACCAAATTCGTTTACCTTCAGTCAAGCGGGTATTGGAAAACATCGCAGAGTCCGGTGGTGCAAGGAGATTAGGATTCAAACTAATTACTAAAGAAAGAAGATGAATCGGCAGGGCTTCACACAAAAAACCCAAAACGCAAAACCATTCAAATTTCAAAAAAAACAAAAAAAACAAAAATAATGGAAAATAAATATAAACCAAGCAAAAAATTAAAGAAATCTCATACCTTCCATAAAAAAATCAAGGCGAAAACCAGAGAAGCGTGAGGATAGGAAGAGATTGAGTCAATTAAGTCAGTGGAATCCTCACAAAATCCCTCACCCAATCGGGTCAGTGATAACCTCCCTCAATTTCCTCCCTCACCCTGTGCAACACTGGCACATCCCTCACCTACTCCCTCAATCCCATCGAACCCAGGCACACCACCACTCTCTCTTATATAATAGAAATTAATCCAGCAGAAGCGAAAGGAAATATGAATTGCAAAGACAGTAGAATAACAAAATTAAAACTTTATAAAGGAAAATTCAGCAGCTTTGCATGCGAAAATTGAAAACAGAGCAAACTAAATTAAAACTTCAATTACATTGTTAACTTGAATGCTTGAAGGGGATCTGAGGGAGAGACTCGGAGAGGGGGAGAGGGGGAGAGGTGATGTAGTGCGGAAGAAATGGTGCAGAAGAAGTCGAAGGGCAGCGAACCCTACGGACAAAATTGCCCTTATAAGTTCTAATAATTACCCCCCCAACCCAGACCAAACCTGATGGGTTTTGTGTAAATAAGGTGAAATCAAGGGTTTAGAGTTTAGATTTTAGAACAAAATTACCCTCCTAACTTTTTAGAATTACCTTCCAACCCAGTCCAAATCTGATGGTTTTTGTTGTAAATAAAGTGAAATCGAGGGGCATTTTATAGACTGTAGCCATGAACGGGCCAATTGCCCACCAACTTTATAACAGATAATGCGTAGGTTGGTAGTTGTTAGTTGATTATGATGCTTTTTTTCCGTATGAAGGTAATATTAGAGTGTACTGTCGAATAAGACCTATACGATGGTAAGAGTTTAAGTATGTTTTTGTTTTCTCATATCAACCATTTACATTATTCTAACCCAAGGTTCTAAAAAACGCTAGGCGCTAGTTGGGCGGCGGGCTAGCGCCTAGCGCCTAGACGGCCTAGGCGGATTTAGGTAAATTTCTTGTATATCTTGTAAATAAGTGCATATTGACACCTAAAAAAAAAACTATATTTGTATGGATAATAAAATAATGATAAAATGCAAATTAGGTACACTATTTCCGTAAGTATTGGATGAACTTGTAGTTAATCCATCATACGCAAATTAGATACACCATTTCCATAAGTATACCACCATGAAACCAAAAAAGAAAAAAGCACACAATTAATAAAAAAAATATAAAAAAAAAACCTCTTAGGACCGCCTAGCCCCAGCCCGATTTGCCCAAAAACACCTCGGTTACTAGGCGCCGCCTAGGGCGTTTTTTAGAACACTGTTCTTACCTATGTCTTGACATATTTTTTGTGTTACTTATAGACTGGGCCTAGTGTATCCTCAACAGATTACTGGGGTATCAACTATCGAGCATTAAATGATCTTTCCCAAATATCTCAGAGCAGGAAAAGTTGCATAGCTTATGAAGTTGGTGTTCGAATGGTAGAGATATATAATGAACAAGTTCGTGATCTACTCTCAAGTAAGGGTCCTCAAAAAAGATAGGGTAAATTACACTTTCATACCTCAGGTTTGAGCTCTATTTCAATTCCTTACAACATCTTTAAAAAATTTCACTTTCATACCTTAAGTACTATTTTATTTCAAAATAATATCTCAGTTACATTTTTCATCCATTGATCCGTTAAATGCTGATATGACTGCCACATATATGCCACGTGGCAGCCAAATGTTTGCCACGTGGCAAAAATAATAATTTTTTAAAACCTGAATTTTTACAAAAAAAAAAAATGAACACCTCGGAGAAGAAGGCCGGAAATCGGCCGAAAACTTCCCTAACTTTAAACGTTCATAACTTCTTCGTTATACAACGAAATCGAGTGATTCAAGAAGAAAAGTTGTAGTTATCAAAGAGACGAAGAGAATGGTGCCTTACACGATGTTTAAATGCCTCGAAATCTGCCGAGGTCGCCGAAAACTGGGTAAGATTCAAACGGATATAACTTCTTCAATACTTAACGAAATTGGGTGAAACAAAAAAGGAAAGTTGTAGTACTCAGCGAGACAAAGAGATTGATACCTTGAACGCTGGACAACTCGCCGTTTTTTGGCCATAAATTTCCTCGAAAGGGGTGGTGCTCGCCGGAAAACTAGGGAAAGCTCCCCGAGTTGTTTTCACGTCCAAACCTTCGCCAAAAAGGAAGAAGAAGCCGAAGCCCCCCACCCCCCCGCCCATGACCCTCCTCCCATCCCCCCCCCCCCCCGACGCTGGAAGAAGAAGAAGTCAAAGCCACTACTACAATATTAGCTTTAGGTGGCAGATGATGGTGGCGGATTTAGAAAAATACTGCCGGATAAATTATGTCCGACACATTATTTAATTACTGGCGAATATTAGAAAATTTCTGTCGGTTATATCCGACATAAATTCCTGACGGATATTCTAAAACTCCTGTTGGTTATAACCGACAGTATTTTTGAATTTTTTTTTAAAATATTTTTGACATATTCTGGCGGTTTTTAAGTTAATGGTGGCGGTTATAACCGACATAAATTGATTATTTTATTATTTTAGTATTATGGTGGTTATTATTTTAGTATTGTAATGTTTCTATCGGTTTTAATCGACCGTAATGAAAATTTTCTTCTAACCACATCCGGCCCCCACTCCTCTCCTTTATTTTTCTGAAACCTAACTCTAACTCTCGACACTCTCCCTCTCTCTAAGCTCCGAGAAGGAACCCCCACCATTTCTATCAATTCCGACCAAATCAACCCTAAAAAATCTGAACCTCGAACCCTTGGGACATGGGGAATCAACCTGCAGCGTTGCATGGATCATCGATGCATCACCGTGTGCTCTGCCATTAACGCTGAGAGTTTCAACTCTCTCGATCTCCATCTCAGGTATGAATTATTTTCCCCTCTTGGTTGTGTGGGTTCTAATCCATCTGTGATGAGTATTATGTCGAAAATCTCTGGGGTTTAATCTCTGTTTTGAATTTGCGCATTCATGTCATCACAACGACGAATTCCGGCGAATGTCGTTAAGTTCGAAGTTAGATGGTGACTGTCTTCTTGGGAACCCACTCATCATCTTCGTTTCGCTTCAAAGATCCGAGCTTTTCTACATGTCAGTGAAGTACAAATTTCTTCCATAACTCTCGATTCAATCGTCGTTTAATGCATTAATTTCAATCGTCATTTTTTCCCTTATTTCTTCTTCCTCTACTTCGTTTTTGCTGCTGCTTCTTCTTCTTCTTCCCTCCCTTTTGGTTCCTTCTTCTGATATTTTCTCTCTCTCTCTCTCTCGCTCTTCAAAATCCCACAACAGTCTTTGGAGTTGGAGGCTTTTGCTCTGTTGGGTTTTTTTACCAATAACTCAAAGGGCCGAAAGGTATTCCCTTTTCATATCTTCTCTCCCAATTTCTTTAGGGTTAATTTTGATTTTCTTATGCTATTTGCAGTGGTGCTTTTTGGGTATAACTATTTGTTTTCACAACAATGGCAGAGCTTGGTGGAGAACTTGCAGCTGGCGCACCAGGAGCTCTCCATTATCATGATCTCATCAACACTGTAAGTATTTCGATTTTCATTCGATTTCGAGGAGAGATTCAATTGAATGAGTAATGCTTGCTGCGATTGAGTGATTCTAATGGAATGTGAATGTCTGATCTTCCTGTGAATATAGAAAATGCAGTGAATGCAGGGGATATGGAAAATGCAGTGAATGCAGGGATATGAAAAATGCAGAAAGCGGTTGTTTATATTTTTTTAATTATTAATATATTTTCTGTCGGTTTTATCCGACAATAATTCTTTTATTTATTCTTATTAATAAATTCTCTGTCGGTTATAGCCGACAGAATTCCTGGCGGTTTTAGATTTTCTGTCGGTTTTATCCAACAGAAAGTCTCTTATTGACAGGATTTATGTCGGTTTTAGAGTATTTTCTGTCGGAAAATTCATTTCTTGACGCAGGCAATTCTGTCGCTTATTATATCCGTCACTACATCCATTTTCTGTCGGATTTTGCTTAAAATCCGACAGTAATATACGTTTTTTGTCGGTTTTTGAACTGCCAGTTATAGATAATTTTGTAGTAGTGAGCCCAGATCCCTCACCTATCCGGTCTCTCTCTTTCTCTCTCTTTGGCATTGTGCACAATCACTGTGCAAGTGATTTCTAACGAAGGTAAGTCGAACCACTCTTCCATCTTTCTCCCTAGTAGTCTAGCAAGCTTAGTGGTTGCTAAAAAGTGGTTTTTGGCGAAGGTTTGGACATGAAAACAACTTGGGGAGCTTTCCCCAGTTTTCCAGCGAGCACCGCCCCTTTCGAGGAAATTTCCGGCCAAACCACGGCTATTTGGCCGGCATTCAAGGTATCAATATCTTTGTGTCGCTGAGTACTACAACTTTCCTTTTTGTTTCACCCAATTTTGTTAAGTATTGAAGAAGTTATATGCATTTGAATCTTACCCAGTTTCCGGCGACCTCCGCGGATTTCGAGGTATTTTTCGGCCAAAACACAGCGAGTTAGATGTTGTGTAAGGTACCATTCTCTTCGGCTCTTCGAGAACTACAACTTTTCTTCTTGAATCACTCGATTTCGTTGTGTAACGAAGAAGTTATGAACGTTTAAAGTCAGGGAAGTTTCCGGCCAATTTCCAGCCTTCTTCTCCGGCGTGTTCATTTTATTTTATTTTTTGTAAAAATTCAGGTTTTAAAAAATTATTATTTTTGCCGCATGGCAACATTTGGCTTCCACGTGGCATATATGTGGTACCCACGTCAGCATTTAACGCATTTAACGGACCTTTTTTTTTTCGGCTAAAATTTTGGGCTATAAATCACACACCTTCATATTCAATCTCTTTCAATTCAAGTTTGCAATGAATTCCAACTTTGGATCCTCTTTAGATTCCAACTAGGGTCCTCATTCAATTTCGAATTGGAAGAAAAATGGGCACAAATGAGACGAGAATATAAGGAGTCTGATGAAGAAGATGAAGCACGGCGCAACACACAATATGTGGCAGCCATGGCTGCGATCATGGTGTGTCAGCCAACTGAGGAACAACCTCAATGAGGTGGCTCTGTTGCTGGTCGCTCTTACAAACCACGAAACAGAACGATGACGCATGCTAATCTGATGAACAACTACTTCAACCCCAACTCGATGTACACAAAAGAAGATTTCAGACGTCGTTTCCAGATAAGGAGTCATATGTTCGAGCGTTTACTTCATGATGTCCAGTAGGTCAATCCATACTTTCAACAGAAGCTGGACAGAGTAGGCCACCCTAGTTTCTCACCTCATCAGAAGGTTACTATTGCACTCCGAATAATGGCATATGCCTCCCCAGCTGATTCGATGGATGAAACATATGGTATGTTTGAGTCTACATGCCTTGATACTCTTGCTAAATTCTGTAACATAATTGTTCAGTCTTACAAAGAGGAGTACTTCCGTGAGCCAAATCAAGAAGATCTGGATCGGCTCTTTCGTAAAGCTGAAGACCGTGGCTTTCCGGGCATGATAGGGTCATTAGACTGCATGCATTGGAATTGGAAGAACTGTCCCACCGGATGGCAATGAGGCTTTAACAGAAGGTCGAGAAAGCCAATTATTTTGTTAGATGCGGTTGCCTCGTATGAAACATAGATCTAACATGCTTTATTTAGAGTCCCTAGATCCCAAAATGACATTACAGTTCTTGAGCGTTCACCCCTCTTCAATAACCTGATGGAAGGTAAATCACCTCAACTTGACTACTACATCAACGACGGTCAATATAATATGGGGTATTACTTGGCAGATGACATCTACCCAAAGTGGGTGACACTTGTCCAAGCAATTCCAAACCCTGTGAATGACGTCGAAAAGTGCTTTACCTTACACCAAGAGGCATACCGAAAAGATGTTAAGAGAGTTTTTGGTATTCTACAAACACAGCAGAAGATCATCAACGAACCGGCAAGAGGGTGGAGTTGAGAAAATTTGGACTCCAACATGATGTCTTGCACCATATTACACAACATGCTTGTGGAGGATGAGCGAGATGGGTATATTGATGGAGAGTCTGATGATGACCAAGATGATCTAAATAGTCAAGAATGGCTCGTGCAAAAATATATGATAGACCTAATTTGCCTTTGAATCCAAGAGCTGGTAATATCTCTTTAAACGAGTACATGAGGCGCTATAGGATGATATGTTCCCGTGCCACAAACAAGTACCTACATGTAACAGCCCGTCTCGAAGATTTCGTACGTTGGATGTAAATGACGAAAATGTCTTTGGGCGTTAATTAAGGTACGTGTGTGAATCTAAGTTTGGGAGTGTTTGGGTGATGCTATTTGGACCACACACACATATTCACACTCTCTCTCTCTCACTCCCGCACTCTCTCTCTATCTCTCAGACTTTCTTTCTCTCTCTCTCTCTCTCTCTCGATGTTGTACGGACACAACCAAATCCTCCAAGAACTTAGCAGATCGAGGACGCAAAGACCACCATTGTGTTCATCTCGTCTCTATGAACACATTGGTACCCATTTCTGGTAAGGATACCTTTGAAAACCCTAGTTCTCATCACCCCAGTTTTGGTGCACTGTTTATGCACATGTAAAATTGGACTTTTTCAGGAAATTTTAAGGTTATAGCGAGCTTTAGGAGGTCCTCACGAGGCTAGGGGTGGTTCGTTGGAAGGTTTTGGACGTCGGAGGACTGAGATTGAAGCATTTCAAAGTTGGCCAAATTATCGAGCTTCCTCATGTAAAATCTAGTGGATTTCAAATTATCGAGCTTCCTCATGTAAAATCTAGTGGATTTTAAGCTTTGAAACTTGTATGGTTGTGTTCTACATGCTCGTAGCTTCATTTTGGTACCAATTTTATGAAAAATGGTTGAAAAACAAGTGAGAAACCATAGTTGGAAATTTTTCAGAAACCAGCGAACAGTCGCCGGCGAACGGCGACTCGCTGGAGAAGACAGGGAATATTCCGTCAGTCTTGACGAAATATGCTGACACCGTCAGTCATCTTTAACTGTTACCGTTGGGTTTTAACGGAATATTCCTATTCTGAGGAATATTCCTGACGGCGTTAACTGACGCCGTCAGTGTGCTTATCACGTGGCCACGCGTGGAGGCGCGTCTGGCCGTGCCTTGGCCGACGCGTGGCGGCGCGTGGATGGTCGGAAAATTTTTCTAAAAATTTGGGGATGTTCGTGAGGTTGTGTAGATCACGATGGTATATTCATATACCTAATTTGAGCAGTGTATGAGAAGTTATTTCTAAGGTTTCGATTATGTGCATTAATTAATGTTATTTCAGTTACTTCTCATATAAGCGAGACCTATTCGGAGGACGAGCGTAGCCAGGCTAGGCACGGGGGTTACGACCCGGCTACTTATCAGTGAGTGGGCTTTTGTTTTCCATATATACCTATATAAATGAGATTTCCCAGAAAACCAGTTTAAGTGAAATGTGATATGAAATGCCATGCAAAGTATCTATTTATTTTATTACGTGTTATTGATTGCATATATCAATGTTGGTGCTGAGGACGCACAGGGCAGGTAAGTTTATATACTAGTTGATGAGAATGAATGATGTGATGTGATGTGATGTGATATGATTAGAGCTCATAAACCTGCACACTGATATTAGTGCTCCCGCCCAGAGATAGGGGCTCAGTCTTTCACGTGATGTTCACCTCCCGCACCGCATGCTCGCCTTGGATCCAAGTTAGGTGCTCAGTCTTGTCGAATAGACCACTATAGATGGGTTCGACTCGTAGGTGACCCACGATTTATCGTTCAGTCTTCACATGATCGTAGCACTATAGCATATTAGTTTATATTCAGTGATGTTGTGTAGACCACTAGTGGTGGTATTGATGTGTGTGCAGGATATATATGATATAATTGAGATGATTATGAGCTATATGATATGATGAGATTGTTATGAGCTATATACAGCCGAGGGCTGCGATGATATCTAGTATTCAATCACATTCACAAAGTTATGTTTTGGCATTCAGTTATGATACTTTCGCATGCCATACATACATTCATACATACATATTTTCCAGTAGGATTTTGAGAATTATATATATATGAGTATATATTTTATTTCTGGGAAATTATACAGGTTTTACGGCGAGGGGTTATAACTTTTGAGAAAAGAAAGGTTTTTGAAAAGTTTTGTTTCTGACCCACTCAACTTTGTTTTTCGCCCCTCCAGGTATTAAGTAGTGTTCGTTGGTGGCATACGAGGAGCTCATCAGACGTTTTGATAGAATTCACTTATGTAGGACCACATTCGGGTGTTATCTCTATTTAGTACTTCTGCTTGACTGCACGTAGACTTTTATGCTCTGTATTAGTGGAATTCACACTTCTTTTTACACTAGTATTGCTAGTGTTTCGATTTTAATTTGTTCGTATCTTTCTGATTAATCTTGCTTCTGCACTGTGCACATGGCTACGTCACTCTCATGTGACGGCCAACATGCCCCACTTTCGGGTCAAGGTGTGTCACTACAACAGGATCTTGTTGCACATCTTTGGGCCAAAAGAAGCATGAAGTAGGCGTTTAAGTTTTATGTTGTTAAATGTTTTTAAAAATGTTGTTTAAGTTTCATGTTGTTAAATATTTTTTTTATGTTGTTTAATATTATTTAATGTTATTTAATATTGTTTAATATTGTTTAATGTTGTTTCATGTTACTTAATGTTATTTAATGTTGTTTAATGGTTTAGGAAGTTATAGAAAAAAAAATTTAAATTTTTAAATTTTTTTAAACAAATTTTGTAAAAACAAAAAAAAAAAACTGTAAAAAAAAAAACCTGTAAAAAAAAATTAAAAAATAACGGCTAGCTGAAGTCAGCTAGTTATCGTTGCATTTAAATTGTGGCCCGGCCCGGGACCAGCTAGCTGGCTGGGTTAGGCCGGCCAGTTGGCCTTTTGGCCTTTTTTTGTCTCGTGGGTCCCACAAACCCTTTAGCCCTCTGGGCCATTCGGTTGGAGATGACCTAAGGTGTTTGAAAAGTGACTCACATGCCGCCATTCGCCGCCACGCGCCGTAACATGCCCGCACGTGCCGTCATATATTGTCAAGGACCTACACACGCACACGGGTCGAAGAAGGAATATTTCATCACCAAACGAAATATTAAGTTACTGAAAATAGAATTATTTTGTTTCTGAACAGAATATTTCGTCACCGTTAACGGTAATGTTAACGTTGACGGTGGGGGTTAAAGTTGACATAATATACTTGATTATGACGGAAATGCTAAGGCCATAAGGAAGATTCTGTCGGACTTGACATAATATTTCGTTATATTCTCTAAGGGTACAGGTTGTTAGCATCGCTGGTATGCCAACCGAAATTTACCAAAATTTGGAAATTTCGCTAAATTTTTTGCAAAGTTATATCTCAGTCAATACTTAACCATTTTTTATGAGTAATATGTTGAAAGGAAGCTAGGACTGAGAGGAAGATGTTTATACATAGTTCGAGGTCAAACGGTGGCCAAAGACGGTCAAATAATGGTCTAAAAGCCCCAACCCTCTATGGTTTATTACAGGATATAGGTTCAGGGTTGAAGGGGCAGAGGAAGACCTATGAAGACTTTGGAGGAGACTATAAGAAAAGACTTAAAGTACTTGGATCTAACGGAAGACATGACACAAAACCCAACGCAATGGTGTTCTAGGATTCATACAGTCGACCCCACTCAGTGGGGAAAAGGTTTTGTTGTTGTTGTTGTAATCCAAGTATATCAAGGATTTGATTCATAAGGCAGGGATGGATTCATGTAAACCTGCATCAACACCTCGTAAACTTCACAATCAAATGCTTCATTCAGAAGAAACATTGTTGACAGATCCAACTTTGTATAAGAGCATAGTTGGTTCATTGCTGTATTTGACCTTTACTAGGCTAGATATTGCATTAGCCGTAAATTCAGTATGTCAATTCTTGACATCACCAATTGAAATTCATTTTGGAGCTGTCAAAAGAATTCTCATGTACCTTGAAGGAATATTTCATAATGGCATTGTTTATTATGCAAATATACTTGCCAATCTTACTACATTCTCAAGTTCTGATTGGGCTGCTGATCTCAATACTAGAAGGTCAGTGACAGGTTTGTAGTTTTTCTGGGAAATAATCTTATTTCATGGCAATCTAGGAAGCAAAACAATATTAAGGAGTTCCACTAAGGCTGAATACAAGGCTCTAGCTAACATTGCTGCTGACATTACTTGGGCTAGAAACATTGTAAAAGAATCGTGTGTTGTTCTGTCCAATTCACCAATAATTCATTGTCACAACATACCTGCTATAGTTTTGCATTCAAGAATCAAACATTTTGTCACAGACTATCACTTTGTGGGAGAAAAAGTTCAACAAGGAGATTTGGAAGTAATCCACATTCCAACAAATGATCAAATGTGTTAACCAAGGATGTTCACAGTCCTTCTTTTGTTAGACATTGTTAAAATCTCAAGCTTGGAAATCCCAGCTGAGATTAAGGGGGGTGTTGAACATAGTTGACTAATGCCACATCATTAGAAGTCTGTTACTCAAAAGTCTGTTAAGATGGTTAAAGGTTGTTAAAAAGAGTGTTAGGTGGCGTATGAGCTAATAAACTAGTCTTCTATATATAACATGTATTGAGTCAGTTTGTAAACACGTGCTTTTATGTTCATCATTGTTCAATTTGTTCTTTCATTTCTGCATATCTGATATTTGTTATCAGCTAGAACTGTCCAACACTTTAAACAACTTTATAAAATAAAATAAAAAGAAGACAAGATTTAAGGTCATCTCTGTGTATACATATACTACATATATATGCTTCTACAACCTTCATATAAAATACATATACTACATATATATGCACCACATAATATATGCTACAGGATCACTTGAGGATGTTTGTCATAGAATTAACTTAAAACTCGCCGTACTGCCTGTAAAATGCGATGAAGAAGATCTCCATCGGTCAAGGTTTAACTGGATCCAAGTTCTAAGTAAAATATTGTAGACGAAAAGGTATTTGACGAACCATAATTAAGGGAAATCCAAATAACTAAATGTCTTAAAATAGTATGAACATTTATTGCTCAAAGTCCATTATTTTTGTTCCATACACAAATAACTTCATAATAATGAAGGAAATACAGAAAGGATCAGCTTCGAATATCTATGTAATGGACGATAACTATGATCGGATTTCTTCAGTACTTCTTGAGGAAACTTTTGAACCAGTGTGCTGAGAGTTTGGGGTACCTTTTTTGGTTGTCGTTGTAATCCACAAAATTGATCCCAAACCGAACAGTGTATCCCGAACTCCATTCAAAATTATCCAACAACGACCATGCAAAGTATCCCTTCACATTGACACCATCCCTACATAAAATGGAAGCAAAAATTAAAATGCATTGAAGACGTCGATATAGTTTTTTTCCTTTTTGTTCCCGAAACAAAGTGTATATAGTTAACCTTAATATTAGTTAGTTAAAAAGAACTTACTTGATTGCTCTGTGAAGGTAATATATGTGGTGATAGTAGTAATAAACTCGTTGGGTGTCATTAAGGGCTTCTACAAGTGATAATTTGGGATCATTGAACTCATCAACACCTACAATGTGTATGTAGTTTCAAATATAGGTTTTATAGAACTTCATTGTATTTCACCATATACATTCGAAACATTGGTTATGCAATCGATTAGTCTTAAAAAAGTCATTACCATTCTCAGTAATGTAAATGAGTGGATCATGATACTTCTCCTTCGTGTAGAGTAAAAGGTCTCGAATTCCTCTTGGATAAACATATAGCCAATCTGAAGCAGCCTGTAACTCATTTGATGATAATTGAGCTTATTACAAAGAGAAAAATTGATGCTAAAATCACAAAGAGTTCAAGCTAACAATCTGATGTTACCTTTGGACCAATGGGGACTCCATTTTTCTCAGCTGCACAATGTATATGGTTAATTATCAGAATGTAATTTTTCCAATTAAGTGAATTAAATTGCTACAAAGTTTTTTAATTTGTACTCACGAGATTGATTTGAGCGAGCATCTGTTAAATAGCTTGCATTTACAGAATTGTTTGAAGGTGCATAACTTGCATAGTAAGCGGTATAGTAATTTAATCCAAGAAAATCAAATGACCCCTTTAGCAACTTGGATTGTTCTTTCGTAAACTTTGGTAATCGGCTTCCAACAAGAGACCGCATGCTGTGTGGATAGTCGCCACTCGTCAATGGTTCCATAAACCTACAGAAACATGGAAATTGCAAGCATGAACTTGTTGGCCAGTGAATAATACATATCCGAAAATACACATTTAATTGAATTAATCGATATACTTACCATCCAAACATAAAATCCAAAGATCTCAACGCAGCGTTTTTTTGGTGCTTTGCGTCAGAAACCGGAACAAACCAATGTGACACCAGTGTTATTGATATCAAGCCTTTTTGAGATGCCTGTACATGTTCATGCAGGTTTGATTGAGCAAGTAAAAGCCACAATCTTTGTCTATCTCACTAATAAATTACTTGATCGTGTATTATCACTTAGTATTAGTGAGTCAGATCGAAGTTTTCAACTACAACCCAATATTCTGACCAAAAATAATACCTGATATTTATCCTTGTATACTTTTACAGCAGCTGCATGAGCAAGGAGTTGGTGGTGTGCCACCAAGTATGGTTCAGTAGCCGAATTTCCACCGGTGCAGTTTAGTTGCTGCCAAGCAGAACATCGTCCTGGTGCTAAAGACCCGCTAGCATAACCACCGTTGCTATAGGTCCATGGCTCATTCAACGTGATCCAATGTTTTACGCGGTCGCCAAATTCATTGTAACAAAGTTTTGCATAGTCTCGAAAATGTTGGCTGCAATCTAGAAAAATTAAAATTAAATGCATTCTGATTCTGAACCCCATATATCCTATTAGTTTGCATTCAATTAAAGAGATCATTTTGTGGAGGTTAAAAGTCATTCACTCACACAATTTTAGGGCTTAAGAAACCGCCGTATTCATCTTCTAAAGCTTGAGGAAGATCCCAATGAAAAAGTGTCACAAATGGCTTTACACCTAGAGTGTAACAAGTAAAAGCATAAACTTCGATTAGATTATGTTTATGAGTGCAAAATTGTTCAGGAATATGCTCTGTAATAATGTTCTTTATTCAAATAAATGGAATATCGTTTTTTTTTTTTTAAAACAATACCTTTGGTTCTGGTTCATGATTGACTAAAATCTTACACTAAAACTTTATTAATTTCAATACTTTGATTGAAGGAGAAAATTTAAACTTCAGTATTAATTAGGAAATTTAATAACAAAAATTACTATCTCCGTCCTCAAATCAGGCAAAGATTAATACCAAATAGGATTCTTATTTTTTTCCTCAAATTTGAATTGTGTGAAATGTGATCAGATTTTTTTATTTTATCAAAATAAAACTATTTTATTTTTAATTTTAAATATTAGTACATTTTGAATTAAAAAGTGAATAAGATTTAAGTCACATCCCGGCCCGGGCCCCACCACATCCCGAGCACACCTCTGCCGTAGCACGATATTGTCCGTTTTGGGCCCCGACCACGCCCTCACGGTTTTGTTTCTGGGAACTCACACGAGAACTTAAAATGGGTCACCCAGCATGGGAGTGCTCTGGCTACTCGTTTAACTTCGGAGTTCCTACGGAACCTGAAGCCAGTGAGCTCCCAAAAGGCCTCGCGCTAGGTAGAGATGAGAATATACATATAAGGCTCACATGATCCACTCCCCTTAGCGATGTGGGATCTCACAATTTACATTAAGAAAACATTTTACGTAAAACAATTGGTGCATTTTACATATATATAACAATGTGGTGCATTTGTCAAAAAAAAAAGAAGACATGGTACATTAATGAAAACGGGTGCATTATAAATAAATTATGTGTAACGGGTGCATTATAAATAAATTATGAGTACAAATAAAAGATTAAAAAATATGGGTACAAATAAAAGTTTAAAAATCTGGGAACAAAAAAAAAAAAAAAAGTATATATATATATACAGGGAGCTTAAGGGGAGGGATCCCCATTTTTTCAAAAAAAATGGGGACACGCTCCCCATCGTTAGATTGACTTTAATGAAATTGTGTGATTGAGATTAAAACACAGGCCACACAATCTCAACTACATAATTTCATTAAAGTTAAATCCAATGGTGGGGAGCGTGTCCCCATTTTTTTGGAAAAATAGGGATCCCTCCCCTTAAGCAATTCCTATATATATATATATATATATATATATATATATATATATATATATATATATATATATATATATATATGTACAAACTAAAACTAAAAAGAAACTGGTACATATTAAAAAAATGGTCATAAATTAAAAAATGGGTACAAATTAAAAAGAAATATATAATACAAAATAGCCATAGATATAAATATATCAAAAATAACGTTTCTAATACTAAATGGATCTATTTAGAATGGTTAAATAACTGTTAATTATAAAATTTAAATATGCTGACATATAAATATTTTTCTACATAAAAAACTAAATCACAAGCTTTTGCTAAAAACCTAGCAGTTCTAGTAAGATTTATAATATGAATGCCTTTACACTTTGCAGAGATATAAGGTGTCATTCTAGGATTCAATTTTTGAGTACCATGACCAACAAAAAGACTTTGATAAAAAAAAAAGAAAAAAGAATAAGGTTCCAGTCAATGAAATAAAAAATTGAGGGATGTGAACCAATTTCTCCTTGATTGAAGGACAAAATGTTAAATTTCAGTATTAATTAAGAAATTTAATAACAAAATTATTAAATCCTTTCTGAAATCATGCAAAGATTAATACCAAATAGGATTCCTAAATTAATAAGAATTATTTTAAGTATTATACCTCAATCAAAAATTGAAAAAGAATAAAATTTTAATCAATGAAATTAAGAATTAAGGAACGAAAACTTAATTTCTCCTAAAAAGAAATTTGGAAAAATGAATGACATTATGAAAATTTATCACCATAGCGTAAAAGTTCATTGATGAGATTGTTGTAGTATTTGATTCCTTCCTTGTTAATGCCCCCACTTAGCTTTCCATCTATGATAAGAGAAAATAAACGTTAAATTATATATACTATATATGTATGCATTCTTGGTTATATTATATTGTGGATGCGAAATATAAACTTACTCGGTAACAATCTGGACCATGAAATAGAGAATCTATAAGCATCCAACCCCATATTCTTCATAATTCCCACATCTTCCTATACATAAGAACACAACATTTGATCATCAATGTCTTGTGTTTCTTAAGGCCCCATAATTTAGTCTAACCTATGATGTTGTTGGAAGATAATTATTAATTGGACCCTTCCAACTACAAATTGTCTAGGAGAATAAAGTTAATGTGATTTCTACCTTATAACGGTGATATTCATCATTAGCCACATCTCCATTGCTTCCATCTTTGATCTTCTCTGCATATTATCATAGAAGATTTTGAGTATTAATTTAGAGCATAATGACCACATAAATCCTTATATACACCGACCAGTCGCCTTTGTCACCACACAAAGACTCTCAATTAGTATTTGATTAAAAATTACTACATATACATGCATAAACTAATACTGTATCTTGCAGAATAATTTTCCACTCTTATTCCCATAAAAAAAAATTGAAAGGATAACGCTTGTGTTCCTTTATGGGGGATTTACTCGTCCCCCAACTTACGATTAACAAATTTTTATCATCCGAATATCATAATTGGAACCGTTCAGTCTCTTTATCATCATCTAAGATCATGTCTATAAAAAATCATTCAATTTATAGTTCGTTGGTCATTCATATGCATAAAAAAATTGAATGATTTTTCATAGATATGATCTTTAGATGATGATAAAAAGAATAAATAGTTCCAATTACGATGTTCGGACGGTAAAATTTTATTAATCAAAAGTGGGGACAAATAAAATCGCCCGGGGTCAAGTAAAATCTCCCGGGGGGATACAAGCATCATCCAAATTGAAATATTCTGCATTTTGGTACTCAATAGTTAATTGTCTCGTACATAAATCATAAACATACTAGTAATATACTACAAACTATCAAGATTTATATACAAGTACATACCACATGGAATACATTGAACTGCATGTACAAGAAAAATAAAAAATATCTAAAAACTTGTAAAATGTAAAAATTTCGAATTATGTACCAAAATTTATGAGACAATACCGAATTCGAAAACTTCTGAATATTATGAATTTGAAAATAAAATTTTGATGTTGTAATTTTTGGGTTGAAAACTGGAAACCTTGTGCTCAATATGATTCGATTGGTTCGAATCTCTCCTTTATATCTGTAAATCACACCACATGCAAATTGTACTCACGTGGTTTAGGAAATGGAAAATATTCAGTTCATACTGTTCAATTAAAAACCCACCGAAGGAACTCGTGAAGTTAAACTATCAAAAGTTGACTTTTAGTTTTTTGACGCCACACTCAATTGGCTGATTTTGTCGCTCATACCGAAAATACGTGGATTAATATATAGACAAAACTGATACAATTGTCAATACGTGGATTAATATAGGTGAATCATGCGTGTATATAGACTTTACATATGCTAGGAACCTGTTATAAATAGGGGTGGGAAATTTTGCCATAAACCGATTTACCGACCGAACCATACCGGTCGGCTTATAATGGTATGTTATAGTTTTGGCATTTTTTCATAATTGGTTGGCATTTTACCGAACCAACAAATAATGGCATGGCTTTGGTAATTGATTTTGTATGCCGGCGGTATGCCATACCTACCAATCTATATATATATATATATATATATATATATATATATATATATATATATATATATATATATAT
Source organism: Heteromeles arbutifolia (assembly GCA_024362995.1). Classification (NCBI taxonomy): domain Eukaryota; kingdom Viridiplantae; phylum Streptophyta; class Magnoliopsida; order Rosales; family Rosaceae; genus Heteromeles; species Heteromeles arbutifolia. The sequence continues at coordinate 27,668,976 of JANCRC010000012.1, forward strand.
ATAGATATTTTAGGTATTTTTTACTATATATATATATATATATATATTTAGATATTTTAGGTATTTTTTACATGTTTGACTCCTCAGTTTTAGGATTTAGAAAATAAATGACTCCTTAATTTTAGGTTTTAAAAAATACATGCTTGACTCTCCCTACTACTATAAATCAGAACTGATTCTCCATACTCTCTGCCGCAACCCGCAAGCCAATTGGAATTGGGGTGCAGCGAAATTGATGGCATGGAATGCATGTGAGGCTTACTAATATACTTATTAACCACAGGGTTCCCAAACTCGAAGCGACTTGTCATCGCTGGAAGTAACAAACCTACGGTTATTGTCCACAAATGTAATCGTATTCACAGCACCCAAATGCTGATCATACTCTTGCAAACCTACGATTATTATCCACACGTTCCTTATTTGCAAACCACTGGTTGTGCCATTTACCAACCGAACCAGCCAATAATTTTGGCTGAACCGATTTTTGGCAACCACAAGAAGACGGTTGGCTAGCGGTAACTGATTTTCAGTAATTATGTATATGTGGCTGGCAGGTGGCACAAGAAATTTGGCATGGTTTGCCAACCGAACCCAGCCCTAGTTATAAATATTTGTTTTTGTGTATCTAAACGGCATCACACATTAAAAAAACGTTAATTAAAAACAAAAAGAATGAATTCACTAATATATACTCCTTGGAAATGATTTCAAGTTAAATCTGCATATGTAGCTAATTATTTGACTAGACATACACACCTGGATATTTGTGGGTGTAGGTGTCCCATATGCTTGGTCCTCTACCATCTTCTCTTGCAGCACCTTCATACTAGAGAAAAATAAAACACACACACACATACAAGAGTACAAACCAATATTAATTAATGTCAACACTAATGCACGATGATTGGTCTGACATTGATAGAAAAGCCTGATCAACTAACCAAAACTCAAATTAAAGGGTAATTAATTAATTAATTAATTACTAAGCCTCTGCAGAAGGATTGGAGAGTTTTTTTCAATGTCCTTGGAAACAAGGTGGTACATCACGTATTATCTAGGTGATGCTATCCACACACTATTTTTTTACCTTCCACACACTCTTTTTTTAAATTTGTCATTTGATCCTCTTCAATTTTTTCGATCTGACGACCGAAAGTTGAGAGGAGTATGTGAAAGGTAAAATGATGTGTGAATAGCGTCACCCGTGTCATAATACAAATAGAGGAATACTGAAAAGTATATTCTTTCTCCACTTATACTATGACATATGATGTAGCAGCTTTTATTCCGAATTCACACAAAAATCGGTTGAATGACTGACCTGGTAAGATGATGAAGCAGTGCCAAATATAAACCCTGCTGGAAAACTGCTCCTGTTGAGGAAAGCAGTGTCATAACGACTGGGCGTAATCGCAGCTTTACTACGTGTCAATGCAAGACCAACTAGTAGTAGCAGCACACATGACAGAGGAGACCCTAATTGCAGTGACATAACTTGTAAGTTTTGGTGATTTAGATGCATTGGCTCTTCCTGGCTTGGTGCTCATATATATAGAGCCTAGATCCAAGAGGGGGAAGTACACACTTGAAAGAGTTAATTAAATGGCTACTAGTTTATTTATTAATACTAGTCTTTGATCGGATATGAAACCTTTACAATATTTTTATATAAAATAAATATTCTAAGGGCTGGTTTGGTATTGCTGTACTTTGAAAAAAAGCTGCTTCTGCTGTGCTGTGAGAATAAGCAGCTGTGAAATAAAGCAGCAGAGTGTTTGGTAAACTTTTTTGTAAAAGTGCTTTTGAAAGAAAAAAAGCAGTATTATAGTGTTTGGTAAACTTTCATGTAAAACAGATGTGAAAAAAAGCTGGTTTTTCAAAGCTGGGTTTTGCAGCTTCTTGTTTTTGGCTTTTTTTCACCCAAAACTGTGAAAAAAAGCTGAAGCTGAATGTTTACCAAACACCAAAAACTGTCCCAGCTTTTTTTCATAGCAGCTTTTTTTAAAATCACCTTAACCCTAAGAAGCTACAAGCACTAGTAGAAAAAACAGCTTACGCAACGAGATTTTGAGCGACGAAACAAATTTCGTTGCCTAAGTGGCACTTACGCAACGAAACCATAGATTGGTCGAGCAAAAATGGCAGGATACAAAAAAAAAAAAAAAAAAAACTTTATGCGACAAAAATATTCGTTGCGTAAGAGTATTTCGCGCGAAGAACACGAGCAAGAAAAAGCGGGAAAATTTTTGTTGCCGCCAAATGTTTGCCCGATGAATATTTCCACATATTCGTCGTGCAAAGTTTCACTGAAACGGCTAAATGCCCTTCAACCGTTCCCATTTAGTGCGCATTTATAACGCATTTTGCACAGCCAAGTGGTTCGTCACGCAAAGTGTTACGGGTTCTATATAAACACAATTTCAGAACCCTAGTTTTCAAAGGTTTTGTTTCAAATGCGATGGCCGATTTGGTTCCTGATTTAACGAAAAGTTGCGTGGGAGAAGGCTCTCGCAAAGGGAATGGTAAAAAAGAAATTTATTGTTGATCAAATTAGTTGTTTTATATTTGATATGGTTGAAATTTATTTATTTTTAAGTCTATTACTTTTAAAATTTTGTGGTAGAAAAAGAAATGAGGAAACGTATGTTGTGAATAGAGAGGTACCGTCGTAAGCAATTGCCGTCCTTTGAAGACAAAAGTAGGGCTGATGCGTATGCCGAACTTAGGTTTGATATTGGTGGTTTGGTGCAGAACCAATGTTCTACCGAGTTTGATTCTTGGAAAATGGTGCCTAAGGAGTTGAAGAAGTCCATGGTGGGGGAGTTATCGATAAGTTTGAATTAAAGAATGTATAATTATTTTTGTTAAAAAGTAGTATTTTTTTAAATTACTAATTTATTTCTATTGGCATTAATATAGGTTCATTGGGATGTTGATGAAACCAATAAGAAGCAGCGGAAGTATCTGGATAACCTTTCAAGATGCATTTTCGACAGTGGAAATTCGATGTGCAGCAGGATGCAAAGCGTAGGGAGTTCCCGATGCCCCTGCTGATGCCCCCGGATATGACATCCCACATCGCCCAGGAGAGTGATCCTTAAATGTATATTCTCATCCCTACCTAACACGAGGACTTTTGGGAGCTCACTGGCTTTAGGTTCCATAGGAACTCCGAAGTTAAGCGATAAGGGGGCCAGAGCACTCCCAGGATGGGTGACCCACTGGAAGTTGCTCGTGAGTTCCCAGAAACAAAACCGTGAGGGAATGGTAAGCCCAAAGCGGACAATATCGTGCTACGGTGGTGGAGCAAGCCCAGGAAGTGATCCACCCCAGGCCGGGATGTGACACCGGAGGTGGAGGATTGAAGTTTAATTATTTTTTTTAATGAAATAAGATATATTTGGGCGTTATGTTTGACTTTGATTAATAAATTTATGTTATATGGATGACTATTAATATTTACATTAGTTATAATATGTATTTGGGTTAATAAATTAGTTGGTAATGTTTAATTAGGTTTGAGTTTTTTATTTAGATTAAAATAAAAATTTACATTAGTTAAAAAGAAAACGGAAAAAAAAAATATTCATGTTGCGCGACCAACAGAGTATTCGTTGCGCAACTTGTTTACATTAATTAATGATAAAGAAAAAGAAAAAATAAAAAAATATTTAGACTTGCGCGAAGAATATATACATGTGACAACCCGTCCCTAGTTCTACGATTTTATAAATTTTTAAAATGTAAATTTACGAAAATGCCCTAAAGGCGAGGGTATTGACTTTCGTTGACCATCGGTTAGAGAGACGTATGACTTATTCTTTTAGCGTATCCTCGTAGTGCACGTCACTACGAACGCATAGGCGAAAGCCGTTTACGAGTCCGAATTATAACGGTTTAGTTTCAGACATTTGAAGTCGTTTTATTAAATTTTTGATTAGAAATTTATGAACTCCCACCTTGTGGGAAAGAGGCCCAATTAGATTTAAGTAAGTTTAAGGGGACCAATCAGATAAGGGAGTGGTGGACCAATCAAATTAAAGGAACTAAGGACCAATCAGAAAATAGAGGGAGAGAGAAAGAGCCAATAAGGAGAAGAGAGAGAGTGTACCCCTCATCTTCTTGTCTACCCATCCACTCGACAACCCGGTTTCAACCTAGGTGTTTTCCAGCGGTTCTCAGCCGTGTTTTAGGCGATTTTCCACCATCCATCACCTGCAACCTCTTCCACAACCTCTCCTCTACCATTTTCGCCCAAGATCGAAGGGTTTTAATTCCTATTTCGTGTAGAACTACACCGGAGCACCAGAGGTGCTCGATGGCGATTCCTCCGTTCCGGTGAGTTTCACCACCCACCACCACTCCTAATTAACTCCCATTGGACCTAGGAACAAGACTCAACCAGTGATAGAGGCGTTGGAACACCGGAGAAGTCGTATCAACGAACACCCATCCTAGGGTTTCCGACGGGTTCATGGCGATTTGAGGCTTTTTCCAGCCAAATTGGACTTGGCCACATGTATAAAACTTGCCCTACTCATTGAGATCTTCATTTCTGTGAAATTTGAGAATTTTTAGAAATAGTTGATTTTTTCGACAAGTCAGGGCGGCCGACCGCCGTGTGCGGCGACGCGTGTGCCGAGGCACCCCCAACCTTCCTAAGCTAAGTTTGATACCCAAATTCCATAGGTGAAGTCCAATTGATGAAATCTCATCGTTTGGACATAGTTTTGATAAAGACCGCTACTTGATCCTTATATGAATTGATGATCCGATCGTTGGATTGTCACTAAACTTTAATACATTATAGCACGTAATATTTGAGGATATTTGAAACTTACAGATCGGAAATCCGACATACGGATCTTTCCAAATTGGATTTGTAAGCTTGTAAAATAAAACGTTAACCACCACTTGAATTTGCAATTGGCGGAGATCCAACCGTTGGACCATAATGAAATTTTAGTATGATGTTCTAGAAGCATAATGTGGATCTTTGGAAGTTACGGATCTGAAATCTGAGGTGCGGATCTTCCGGATCAAATTACGTAAGGTTGTGGACCCTACTGCCAACCTTTGACCGACGGTTGACTTTTGGTCAATGGGTTTCAAATCATTCTAGAACGTCCTTGGAGATGTGTTTTATGTAAGTTACGTGTTCTATCAATAAGAATTCTGAGATGTGATTTGATAATTGTTCTAGGCGCCGATCGTTCGTAACGCTTCAATATTCGTGCTAGGGAGTTGTAGCGCGGACTTCAGGTGAGTGGGTCTTTTCCTTTTTATAGTGTGTGTATATATATGTATATATATATATATATGATTGATAGTTTCCAAAAATGTTTTTGAATTGATTTATGCATATCATGCCATGATTAAATATCGTTATTAGAAATGTTGTACTGTGGTGAAATGCTCAATAATCATACAGGATAGAAATGCTCAATAAATATCGTTATTAAATATCGTTATTAGAAATGTTGTACTGTGGTGAAATGCGCAGGTAAGTTTATTGACAGGTAAGGTTATTATGTTGATTTGAATTATTGCATCATTATGGCATGCGTATATTCATATAGTCTGCTCATCATTGCTACACCTAGAGCAAGGCTAGTCTTTCACGTGTTGTTCATATTAGCACCGCACGCTCGCCTTGGATCCAAGTAGGTGCTAGTCATGTCGTACAGATTGCAATAGGCAATTTCGACTCGTATGTGATAACGAATAGCGCTAGTCTTCACGTGATTGTAGCACTAAAACGTATATTATTACACCTAGTCCTATTGTACAAGTCGCATTAGGCGACTCTAACTTATGTGCTAGCATAGATTGATGAGCAATAGGTGCAGTCGTACAGGTCGCATTAGGCGAATCCGACTTGCGTGCTAGTATAGATTGTTGAGCACCTGATTTTACTTATATTACTGTTGAGATTTTGAATTTTGGGATGTCATGCCTTATTTACGTTTTGCAGGCTACGGTAAGTATTTTCATACTATACGTAGTATGTATATTTTGGAAACTATACATGTTTTACGGCGAGGGGTTATAACGTTTTCAAAGATTTTTATTAAAACTTTATTTTCAGGGCCACTCACCCTTGTTTTTCGCCCCTCCAGGTTTTAGTAGCTGATCTTTCATATCGACGAAGATTCTTGGCAAATCTCAGTATAAGTGGCTACCTCTGAGGGTATAATCCTTACCCACTCTACTATACTTTACTTATGCTCTGACGTCACGTGTGAAATGGGTTCATTCCTGCTCCCCAGTGCACTCTTGTATTTAGGCACTTTTAGGTTTAAATTTATTCACATTTCCACATCACTACACTTTATGGCTTAGTCACCTTCCAGGTGTTGGCCATCACAGCTTGATTCGGAGTCCAAGTGGATACACCGAGTCAGGGTGTGTCATACATTAGTCGCGCAAATATACTTTGTGTGACGAACACCATATTTGTCGCGCAAAATGATTTGTGCAAAAGTAATTTGTATAATATGGTTTCAGCTGCAGAGGCAGAAACAACCGTAAAACTATAGAATCTGCCTCTTCACCTCCTCCCCCTTCATTTTTCTTCAATCCGGCATCCGTCACTTCCATCTTCTCTCAATTTCATCATCTAATACTCCCTTCATCTTCTTCTCTAGGTTGATTGAGCTATCTCGGTGTGCGTGGTAAGCGTTTTTTTTTTTGTTAGGGTAAAAGTATTAATGTCAATTCATACTAACGCCATGAAATTCGTTATCTTAGGGATATCGTGTGTGATTAGCGATTGGTGGAGAACAATTTGGAAGGTAGTTTCTTCGTTTTATTTTTTAAAAATATAAAATTAATTAAATTATGTTGTTATGTTTATATTATGTTATGAAATTATATTTATATTATGTTGTTAAATGTGTACGTGACGTACAAATATGTGTTGTGATGTACGAAGTTAATTGTAATTAACTTCGTACTTGTTTTTTTACTTTTTATAGTAAAACTTAGTTTCCCGTTGGAGGATAAGTTGTATTTCGCGCATGGATGCAAAAGCGTGACTGCGGTCCAATTGATTCTTGAATTGTCCTAGTATTTGGACGGTTTGGGAATGCACAGTTATGGCGCATAGTTGATGGTTCAAGGATTAGGTTTCGGTTGTGGGGATTTCGTTGTCATCTCTGTACATTCTTCGGGTGGCACATAGGTATTTCATATCTACGTCGTCCATATGAAGAACTGTACCGAGATGCTGCCGAAATTCCTCCACGTCAAAATCTAATATAATGTAGCCATAAATTACGTGACATAACTTTGCATTCCCGAATAGGATAGGGCCTTTACCGGAGGCATAAGGTGACAATATCATTTGTATGAAGTTGTTGTGATTATTGTACTGTTATTGTGGTTGCAGGAATTATGGACAGAACATGGATACAGAACTCGAATAGATGCGTGGACGAATACTTGGATGAAATCAGGGATTTTATTGACTTTGCACGTACACACAACCTGGGTACAACTAGAACCTGGTGTCCTTGTAGGAGGTGTAACAACACGTTAAGGGACATAATTGAAAATGTTCAATTTCATTTAGTAAGGAATATAATGGTAGAGACCTGTAATACTTGGAATCATCATGGGGAACAATTAGACAATGTTTCGTCTTCAAACGCCAAAAGAGTGGGCAATGTTAAACCTAATGTGGATTCTAATGAACAGGTCATGGATATTATAAATGATGCTTTTCCATTTGCATCGACAAACACCAATCAGGAAGGGGAAGATGATGTGCCTACACCAATGGACAGTGCAGAATTCGAACAATATGAAAAACTAAAAAATGCCAACCAAGAGTTATACCCAGGCTGCGAGAGCTTTTTGATTCTCACGGCCATTGTGGAACTAATGCACGGAAAAATAAAGTATTGTATGTTGAACCAGTGTTTCGATTACTTTTTGGGGGTTTTCAAGAAAATTCTTCCAAAAGACAATTGTTTGCCAAAAGACCATAGGAACGCACAAAAGGTGTTGAATGGTCTCAGATTGGGTTATGAAAAAAATTCACGCTTGCAAAAACAATTGTATTTTATTCTACAAAGAGAATAAAGGATTGGATAAATGCCCTGTACGTAATGAGTCGAGGTTCAAAATGACATCTCATAATAGAACGACTAAGATCTCACAAAAAGTCGTGCGTTATCTACCTTTGAAACCTAGGCTGCAGCGATTGTATATGTCGACGCATACTGCCACCGACATAAGATGGCATAAGGAAAAATGGATAGACGACGATGTGATGAGGCATCCTGCAAATGGGGAGACATGGAAAGAGTTCTATCGAACGTACCCCGAGTTTGCTACTGATCCCCGGAATGTTAGATTGGGACTTGCCACTGACTGATTCAATCCGTTCGGGGTTCTAGCACTTGGCCGATTTTCGTATTTCCATATAATTTGTCGCATTGGAAATGCATGAAAAAAGAATACATGATGATGACTCTTTTGATAACTGAGGATCCTGGTAGGTCAATCGATGTTTACTTAAGGCCGTTGGTTGATGAGTTAAAGGATTTATGGACAAATGGTGTGCACACGAACAATAAGTGTACTAGGAATATGTTCAATTTGCGGGGAGCAGTTATGTGGACTGTGAACGATTTTCCCGCATATGCAATGGTTTCTGGGTAGAGCACTAAGGGTTGTATAGCATGCCCTGTATGCAAGGATGATGTAAGATCTGGTTGACACGCCGAAAAATTTTGTTACCTTGGTCGTTAGAGATGGTTTCCATAGGACCACGAGTGGCGGGAAAAGGATAAAGAGGTCAACAGGAAAACAGAGCCTCGCCTCAGACCTAAAGAATGGTCCGGTGATCAGATTTTGAAAAAGCTTAACCGTTTGGATTTTGTTCCGTTCGGGAAAACAGTGAGTAGGACCAGACCTTCTACACATATGAACTGGACGCACAAGTCTATGTTTTTTGAGCTCCAGTATTAGTCGAAACTAAAATTGAGACACAACCTCGATGTTATGCATGTTGAGAAAAATGTATTTAACATATTGGTGGGCACCATTCTAGATATCGGGGCAAGACAAAGGACACGATCAAAGGTCGTCTTGATTTGGAACGAATGGGAATACAGAGGGGTTTATGGATAAATAGGGACAATGATAAAGCCAGAAGGGATCTTGCGTTTTTTTTTCCATGAAACTGAATGACAAAAAAAAGTTTCTAAAGTTTTTATCGTCTGTAAAGTTTCTAGATGGGTATGCTTCTAATATGGCACATTGCGTGAATTTTGATAGGGATAAATTTGTTGGACTGAAGAGCCACGACTGCCATGTGGTTATGCAATGCCTACTTTCTGTGGGTATTCGACACCTATTGCCAGAAGATGTAGTAAAGCCAATCATGTTGTTGTCAAGATTTTTTTCCCAACTGACATCAAGAAAGTTGCAAAAGATGGACGTTAATCAGTTGTGCCATGACATTGTCCAAGTCTTATGCAAGTTTGAGATGATATTTCCTCCAGCTTTCTTCATAAGTATGATCTACGTGATGGTTCACTTGCCAGAAGAGGCATTGCTTGTTGGTCCTGTCAACTATCGCTGGATGTATCTAATAGAAAGGTATATAATCTTCATCATTTGTTTATTCATCATTAATTGAAGCTTACTAATTTGTATCGTATCGTTTTATTTTGGCAGGCTTCTCGGGGAATTGAAAAAAGTGTACGCAACAGGGCGAAGCCCGAATGATCAATTATAGAGGCTTGGGTTCAATATGTGTTGCTTACATTTTGTGGAATGTATTTAAAAGATGTGGAGATGATTTTCAATTGTCCTCAGTGCAATAATGATTAGGGTGTGAGAAAGGAGAAACTTTCTATTTTTACCCAAAGCGCACGACCCTTTGGAGATCTTGTACGAGGCGAGTCGTTTTCCAAAATGACATGCATGTAGCACATTGGTTTGTACTGAACAATTGTGACGAGACAATGGCATACCTAGATGAGCATGAAGAGATGATGAAGCGAGAACATCCATCACATTTGTATGACAAGAAACACTGTGAATTGTTTCCGCAGTGGTTTCTGAAATATGTAAGTTATAAGTGTTTTGTATTTGACATATATATTGTAGTATTTAATTTTCTCAAACTAATAGGTGTATGTTTTTGTATAATGTTAGGTGAATCAATTGAAAGCATCAAATTCCCCCACTTACAATGAAGTGTTATATAACCTCGGCGTTCGGCCCGATTCGCGTTGAATTGTTCTTGGGTTGCCATGTTAATGGCGTCAAGTTTTTGGGGCTGGACGATATGACAAGTTTTGTACGGAAGACAGCGATGTCCATGTCCCAGGTGGAGGCGAAAGTACAAACATTGATTTCTATGACAAACTAACAAGTGTCGTGCAATTGCTTTCCAAAGACCGATGCCAAGTGATCATTTTAAGTGTCGATGGTTTGATACAAACCCAAATAGGCAGGGAAGTGTTAAAATCGACCATGGCTTACTATCTGTGAACACTAACAAAACTTGGTACAATGTCGTCCCTTACATTTTGGCAAACATGGCAAAACAGATTTTTGTATCTAGATGACTCTAAAGCCGGGAGAGGTTGGAAAGTTGTTCACAAGATGGATCAGAGGAATGTGTATGCTATACCAGAACAAGACCCTACTGACGACGACGTCAACAACGTCCTTGACCAACGTTTAGAATCTTCAATAGAAAATGATACGAAAACACTCTGAGATACAAATCTTATCCAAGAACCGTTTCAGATACAATGAGTGTCTTCAATCGAAATACTGATTTAGTCAATTACAATTGACCTCGGTAATCTTCCGTGATATGATGCCGTAGTGGGCCCGAACGATGACAGTGACGTACCTATCGACGAGGAGGAATGAGAGATTGAAAATGATGATAGCGACGATAGTGAAAGTTATTATAGTTCGAATTATGAATAATGCAATTAATTTATGACTTGCTTTGTAAAACATATTAAATGATATTTTTTGTAATTTATGAATCTTATGTTATAAATAAATTGTTTTTATTTGAATAAATTTAAATTAAAAACATTTGACCCATGTAAATTAAATTTTCAGCTCATTGTGCGATGACTATCTTAATGTTCGTTGCGCAATGAGCTGAAAATTTGACTTTCTGGACGGGAACCAAAATAATTTTGTGAAAATTTGAATTTTTGGGCGACAAATACCTTTCTCTTCATCGTGTAAGAATCTCGGGATTTAATTAAAATGCCAAACACTTTCCCCTCAATTCTTCCTCTCTGTTTTTCTTGACATTGCAAAAACCTTTTCTCCCTCCAACAGCCCTCTCTCTCTCGCTCAATCTTTGTCGCCCTCTCACCCTCTCGGCCTCTCACCCTCTCGCCATTAGACCTCCTCGCACTCTCTCTTAATCCTCCAACAGCCATCTCTCTCACTCAATCTCTGTCACTCTCTCTCTCTCTCTCTATGGTAATTTTTCAATTTACTTAACTCTAGAGTTATACTTGTAATTAGGGTTCTAAGAAGTAGTAATTGTAGGATTATTTCTTAATTTCAAATTAGGGATAGGAATTTGTAATTTTAGGATTTAGTAAAGTTAGGAATTAGGGTTCCTGACCCTCCCTGCATATATATCACCTTGCTGGTTTTGCTTCTGTTAGGAGTTTTTTTGGCAGTGTGTATTTTCAATTGTCAGATGCCCTTGTTAGGAGCTTTGTAAGGCTAACAATTTGGCTTTGTTTCTGTTTATTTCTTTAAAAATTGTTGTTGTTGGGAGCTTTGTGCCACTCAATTTTATATAAGTTGGACCTGTTTATACGATAGAGGAAGTGTTGGGAGCTTTGTGCTAATCAATTTTATATAAGTCAGGAAAGTACTCAGTTTTTTGTATGTACTTTGTACTCTGCATATATATCACCTTGCTGGTTTTTGTATGTACTTTTTACTCAAAGCTCAATAACCACATCTAATTCAATGCTTATTAATTAGAATTGCATGATTTTAAGTCGACATAGAATCCTAGTTGTGCTGCTTATCTTAGCAGTTGTTTTTATGCTGATAAAACCGTGTGCTCTTATCCCGTGAGTTTTTTCATCTAAGCTAGGATGATAAGTCCTCACCCTAATAACATGCATATCTGATTTGGTTGAAAACAGTTTTCCTAAGTCAGCGTGTTTGTATTGATTTGTTGGAAGCCTATATATAAGCATTAGATAGGATTTCTAAAGCCTGCTGCAGTTTTATGATTTTTTTTTCAAAAAAAAAAAAGGGTTTCGTGCTGCTGCCGTATTACAACATATATATGCATTGAATTTTTTTTCTAATTGTGCAAATGTCGCATCTTATTAGAAGTCGTAAGGCGGTGACGACTGCACCCTGTTTGATTCCTTCGCCTCCTACTTCAGCCCCCACTGCTCCGGCAAAAATGAACCCCAGGCCGGTTAATTTGGTTGATCCGGTTGGTCCCCGGGTCTCCTAAGCGCCGGCGTCATCGGCCTCTTCAGTGGCGCTACCTATTAGCGCCAAGCGTGCTCACCCCCCCCCTCCCGCGGCATGCCCGACATGACATCAACATCCACTACTGATGCCTCAGGGTCACAACTAGGTAACGTTAAATATCTCCCTTTATTTCCTTGTGAATTTAGTTATTCAGTAATTAAGTTCAAACAAAATTGTTGCATACTGCAATTGTGCGTTTGGTCCAAATTTGGCTTATTCAACTGTAGTAATTGTTGTTGGATATCATATATTATTCATTACAATGTCCAGTGTTTGGGAAATGTTATAATTTTAGGGGAGGTTTTGCCGAAATATCGGTATAATTTGTAGTGTTTGTTTGACTTTTTTTATTTTTTTTCAGCAAAGAAAAATACCCCGGAACCTTGTCGCTAGTTGAAAACAGCGAAGGTCACCCGGATGACCAACGAACATATCACGATCGGATACGACGACCGGCATCGGGTTGCACCAACGGCAGAGCAGCATAGCGCATTGGCCTACGACATTGGTCACGTTGTTCGAACCTATTGCCCTATGCGATGGAAGTCTTGGAAGGCGATGCCGGACGAGGTGAGGACGAAGGTGCGCGATTATTTGTCGGTAAGTATCCTAACTTTTTATTGCTTTTCCTTTAAAGTTTATATACTTATATTAGTTAATGTATTTAATTAATTTGTTACATTGCAGAGGAACTACAATTTCGACGACATCAATGACAATATGTTGGAGTACGTCAACAGGCTCTTCGCTGAACGGTACAAGCAGTGGAAGAGCGACTTGCACCAATATTTTGAGACGTTTGATGATCCGCATGTCGCTCTTGAGGAGGGTTGTCTGGCCCTAAAGGAGTTTGAGGACTAGGAAGAAAATTGGGTGTGATTCTGCAGTCATTTTCAGAAGCCCCGCTATGTGGTACGTTTCTTACTAATGTTTATTGATTTTTTTTTATATTTCATTTAAATTTCAACTAATATGTTTATTTTGTGTATAACAGAAGAAGGCGAAAGCCAACAAAATCAATCGGGAGAAAGAAGACTCTTCACCATTCGGGTTCGAGGCCCTTCTCATATAGGATGAAGGCGCGGCGGCATCTAATAATAAAGCTTTTGATATTCAATTTTTAATATGTCAATAATATTAATTTTTTTCGTACTAACATTTTTCTTATCTTGTTCTATTCAAGGGGGTTCAAAATTCCTGGAGATCGATGTCTTTGCAGACATTTATGTTCGATCGGGGGATGAGTTGGCCGAGTCTCTTCATGTAAGTATTCTTCAATTGTAATTACTATCTTACGCATTCAAGTATCATGGTTATTATTTCAATGTTATTACTAATATTTCATGTTATGTTATACAGACGACGATGATGGAGAAGAGGCAGTCGGTTCTTCAAGAGTCTGCCTCCCAGCTTCCTCCCGACACTCCTATCGAGTTCGTGGATCCCCCCGAGGATGCGGGGTTTTAGATCCTTACAAACACCTTGGATCAGACTCTCGGTCGTATGCCAAGGACGTATTGTAAGGGGGATGGGGAATGTCTGCCGGTGTGAACCTAGAACTTCTTCATCCTCGTAGTCGAATGGCGAAGTGACAACTTTGACAGAAAAGGTGGTCGGCCTTATAAGAGCCAGATGTCACTGATCGTAAAGGCCATCAGTGAGTCCAGCATTCGTCTCCTGGATATTCGTACCCCGTCAACGTCCGAGCACCTCCAACCCAAGCATGCCCAGAACTCCACCCCTTCAACCTTTGAGCCCGTCCTCTTCCCCGATGCCTTCCTGCCCCAAGATTTCCAACTGCTTGCGAACTTCACCCCTTTTCTTAGTTTTTTACTCCCTTACTTTTTAAACTTTTTCCTTGTACGTACATTTTCTTTTTTATTTTAAATTATTATTTTCCTATTCATTACATTTTTTAATTGCAATTTAATTTCATCATTTTATTACAAAATTAAAACCAAAACAAAAAATATATATTTAAAAATAATATATTTTATTTTTTACACAATGAATACTTTTGTCTTGCATAATTTTTTGCAACTAATAGATTTCGTCACGCAAGAATAACATTTCATCGTGCAAAGTTTTTAGAGATGAAGATTAGTCGTCTCGTGTATGTATCCTGATGACTGCTACTCGTATCCTAGCATTTTGTGCGACGAAGATCTTCGTTCCTAAAAATTTGGTGCGACGACGGCGGAACCGTCGCACCTTCTTCTCCGCGACCAATGTGTTTATTTGTCGCGCAAAGTCTTTCTTCACGATCTTTGCTCGACGGATTCTGCACAACGAAGTTTTCATCGCTTTGACGTTTGTGTGACGGGGATAAGCTTTGCACGACCAATTTGTGTTCGTCGCGCTAAATGTTAAATGTAGTAGTGAAGGTGAAGACATCTTTGCCATACATTCAACGGTCAATTAATCGCGTATTATTAATGAAAGCTAAAGTATTGGGCAAACGAATGTATAATTAAGTTTGTTTTTTGTTTTTTTTGTCAAAATGTATAATTAAGTTGGGTTAATACATGCGTACATGTACAGAAAATGCTCTTTTATGTTATAATACAATATAATATGTTTTTTTTGTCAACCTGTAATATTGATTAGTAAGTTCTTATTAGAATAGCCATTCAGTACTACAGTTTGATGATATTTCTCTTCACTTGGAAGTGAGAGGTTTTAGGTTCGAATCTCGTGGATGACGAATTCGATACCAAATTAGGCTGTCCATTGTCTGGCTTAGTCAAACTCATCATTCCCTTAGTGTAAAAATATCGATGTACTAAAAAAAAGTACATAGGATAGAACCCATCTCTAATTGAGACCAAATTATGATGGCTCGCATGTTGGAAAATTTATCATCATCATCATCATCATCATCATCATCATCATCATCTTAAACTTATTAATTGAATGGAAAATATAAGTGATGTCTTTTGGTGGAATATGTGTCTATCCTAATGAAGAGGTATAACTTTTCACTCTTCATGAATAATCACATGGTTTTCAAAGAGGTATCTCAACTTCTATAAATAGGGAAGCCCCTACAATCATAAAACAACTTTTGATCAACTTCAATAAATAGGGAAGCCCCTTATAATCATAAAACAACTTTTGATCATACACACATATAGTGCATTAAATATTAGAGTGTCTCATTGAATCATATGAGAGAATTTTCAACACAATCGTGGTTCATGGAGTCTTGTAATTTGGAGTGCTACTATTACAAGGATATGGTCGTTGTATCTTGGGAGATAGGCGCCGATCAACCATGAGCACTGTAGCAGGGCGTAAATTTGTTTTAAGGACAACGTGTCCAACACTTGCCTCGACCGTATTTTTTAGATTTTTTTTTAATCCATTATGTCATGTTCATTTAACATTGGCTACTCATGTGCATACATTACTTTTGTGGCGCGTTTACGTAACGGTAATGAAAATATGAGGAATTGAATTGAGGAGGAGTTGGAATAAGGAGAAGTCAGAATCGGATTCCTGTTGAAGCTGTTTACTTAAATGTTCTGGAATCGGAATAGAATTCTATAAAGTTGTTTACTAATTCAGCAGAATCGGAATATAAATCAGTATGATTACTAAAATGCCCTTGTCCCAAATCAAATATTTTATATACTTTAATGGGTTTATAAATGATAGTCTTGGAAATAAAAAAAGTAAGTGAGGGCATAAAGGGAACAAAACTGTCATTCCCATTGCCCAAACAAGGAGGAATTGGATTACCACCTATATCTAGGGAATCCAATTCCACCAATACAAGGAATTGAATTCCAAAATTTGTGTGGGCCCCACTGCTTTTTTGATTCCTTCATGTTTAGTAAACACCAGAGTACTCCGTAATCGGAATTCAATTCCACATTCTCATTCCGATTACGGATACGTAAACACGCCCTTGATATATATTGCATGAATTATTTTTTTCTATGTGATTTAATATAGCAATTAAACCTGATTTTTGAAACAATCTAAAGACAAGTTTTTGGTTTGATTGCTATGTTTGTTTGAGAATTAAATTATCTGTGATATAATACTTGGTCCTATGGGTGTGAATTTTCTTCCTGATTAATATTGTGGGAGAATGGTCGAGTATCTAATCTTGCATATGAAGCGGTGGTTTTGTTTTGTTTACTGCAAAAATAATTATTATGTTCTTGGTTAGTTGGTTACCTCTTTGCCTTGCATTGAATTTCAATTTTGTGAAGCCTGAGCATTAAGGTTACGATGCTTGGCATGAACTGTTTGTTTGACTGGGGCATATTTTGTATGTCAACTAAGTTATTAATGAATTTTATTTTTTGAAGAAATACATTGGGTACGTTGTGCATACAGAATGTAATTATGAGTTTTCATGCTTTTCTGCTCTATTTTGCATTGGTTTCTTTTGGTGAAAAGAAATAAAAATAATCTTATACGTGCAATAGAAATTAAGTAAAAGTAATTCATTTGAATAATATATGACATGGTGAAACGCTTTGACTTTGCAAACCGTGAGGGTGTTGGGTATACTCATCAAGATACGGCTTCACTCTATTATTATTATTATATTAAATTTCCTGACATTATTCTAAGGACATGAGTTTTGTTCGTTACATATTAGAACATATAACTATGTGATTTTTTTGGAATATATGTATTTCCTGGAATCTCTTGCAATTGTTCAAGATAATAGTCAATTGCACTTAAATCTCATTTGGTATTTCTAATCGTCGCGGAATCTACTACATGCGTAGTTGCCAATTTCTTTTTTACATGCACCTTTTCAATCTAGAGTTACAATTAATTATCAGGTTATCATGTCTCCTACGCACCTTCCCCGTTTGGCCACTAATGTGTGTGGTGCATTTCTATTGGATATCATGGTCAAAGTTAAAATTAGTTGCCTCAAAATCCAAAGGCGTGTAGTCAACTTATGATTTAGAAGGATTTTAATTAAAAGATTTTAAAAGTAATAGATTTGAATCATTTGATAAGATTTGAAAACTCCTACAATTCCATATTGATTTTTAGGATTTCTATTGACTTGATTTATGATTTTGATGGATTTTTATAGCAAGATGGGAAAATAGGGTTACCATCTGAACCCTAAGATTTTACATCAGCAGATCAACTTTTTTGGGTGACTTATTTTTTGTGATTCTTTTCTCCAACCTTTCATCCCCAACCATTTGCAGCCATTTTTTCCTCTTCAACCATTTTTCTGCCGCTCTATATTTGTCACCGCCTTACTCCTCATTTTCATGTTTCGTCCACCCATACTCAATGGAGACCAACCAAAGCTTAATTCATTGATGCACAAATAATCGAAGAAGGAAATCACCAGTGCCCATTCCTTGTTTATTATTTCTTAGAGAAGGACTATCATATGTAGCCACTTGCTAATCCAACACTTATTGAATTGCACCTATCCAGATTAAATTATTTTATATAGCTATATAAAACTGTTCTTTTATGGGTTGATTTGAAATATGATCTTGAGCTTCATGGATTGTCAAATGAAAAAAATTATATACTTATCTATGAGTTTGAAAATTGTCTCTCCAGGATTTGCTCGTTTATCTTATATTTCAGGATAACACAAGTTTATCTTATATTTCAACCAAAAGCTCTAGACAGTCATTAATTCTTCGCGTTCTTCTTTTCTTCAAACCAATACTAAACTTCCAACTTAGACATCTTTTATTTTTCTTGGTGTAATCTTCTTACAATTTAATATAGATAAGTACCTAATGTTGTTATTAGTTGTATATTTTGAAGGGAATTATTATTAGCACTCTAAAAATCTCATTTGGCACTCCAAACTTTCTATAATTAGAAAGAAAAATACACTTATGAAAAGTGTAGAATGAGATTTTAGAGTACTAATATCAGTTTTCATTTTGAAATGCATATATATATGTATGTTACATTTTCGTGCTATAATGTTCATGGTGGTGTCATGAAGTCAAAAGTGAAACCGTAATAAATTGATTGATACCATAATAAAATTGAGATTTCAATCCTAAAACTAATTGACAATCACAGTAACCTGCTCAATTAGTTCTGGCAAAATTTCTTAATTTTTTTATGAAGGATAATTGTTCACATTTTCATGTAATGACGCAACCTTCAACTTAGGTAATAAACAGGAGATATATTGCTTCTTTTTTTCTTTTTTTTCAAACAATAAATTATGTTAGATTAGATATTACATTAGTCACTGACTAAGTTTGATGTAATAGCTCAATTCATTTCCACCATTGTGATAAAGGGCTACTTGCATAGCAGGAGACATATTGCTCGGATAAAATTTTTGTAAATTAGTACAACAACACGTGTAAAAGGGAATCCTGTTATACATTTGGAAAAGGGAAGAAAAAATCAGTGAATATTTGGGAATTGTAAACTCAGTCAACACTAGTTAATTAGCATGTGGTTGGATTTAAGAACGAAGTGTGAATCCGTTTCAATAAAGGGAAGTTATTTCCGCGAACACATTTTTTCATATATTTATTTATTTATTTATTGTATTTAAATTGAATAAATAATCAAATCGAAATTTAGAATTATAAAAATTATAAGTGTGTATGAGTGCATAGAAAGAAAAAGATATGTGTGGAAAAATTATTTCCGAATATTCTAACGACCTGTTCTAACTTTTTTGTTCACAAACAATAAGATATTCTATACTAGCTTTATCTAATTGACTAGTAGACTGAATCAAATGCACGTTATGTTTGCATATTCGCTAGCTATCAGACTACAACATAAATCCAAATCAATTTTTGACAATTTTAGTGTGATCAGCTGACAGCATTCTAGATTTAAACCTGAAAAAAATTAACAAAAATTAATCCCAACCTTATCAAACAAATAGTCATGCATGCAGGCTGTTTTTAAGTTCTTTATCCATCTGGCAGTACGTCTACCATAAAAAAATATCACTAGAGTTAAAATTTTGAATAGTCTACTCACAATTCACAACATCAAAATTTGGAAGCTTTGAAAATCATGGAGAAAGAAAATTTAAAATATGACCACACCGCGTCACGATAATATTAATCAATTCACTCGAAAGAAAATGCTACAAATTTAAAATAATAATAATAATTAAAAAAAGTATAAATTTAGGGTTTTCTCAAACACAGGGATTATTATAAAATCAATACACGGTCAATAAGATAACTACCAAGACCTACAACGGGCTAGATAATTTTTAACCTTTCTCAAATATTTATAAAGTCTGAATAAGACCTGGCAGTTGAATTTGAAAAACATAAATAAAGAAGACCTGTTTGATTCGTTGAAGTTGATATTCCATATCTCGACAAATTAAATCTTTTTAGATTTTTGGGTGGGACCAACAAAATCTTTTTTAGTCATAGGAAAATTCAGATTTAATATGAAATTGGATTTATGGTATTAATTTTTTGTTGGATTGGAATTATGCATTAACAAATATCTGGGCTTATGTCTAAAGAAGGTACAAATATCTGGGCTTATGTCTAAAGAAGGTTTGATGTCGGCTCAAGAAGAAGGAATTTCAGCATCAGTGTGGGTTGAACTTGATGCCCAAAGTTCTATACTAATTAAGTTCAAAGGTTTTTCTATAAACGGGCTTATGGTAGTTTGGTTCAAGATATTTCAGACACGGTTCATGGATTTTATAGCAGAGAGTTTCAAACGAGATTCTGCATTTGGGCACCCCTTCGTTAATGTCATTTTTGTTGAATGCTTCTAGTGATTTAAATGCTAATATGTTTTGATTTGGTGCATGGTGCTCTTTTCCTCGCCTGTGTTTTACTTCTTTTAGGAAGCATTTTGTCCAATTAGGTATTAGTGATGCATTGTACTTCGTATTGTACGTTGACAAATAATAGAAACTTCGTATTAAGCAAAAGGGTGAAGTGCCGATTTAGTCCCTGAATTATCACCTCAGTGAAAATTAGGTCCCTGAATTATTTTTTCGGTAAAATAAGTCCTTAAATTCATTAGAAATTGCTAATTTCATCCCTACTATTCTATTCAAAGCTATTTTATCCAATTTTTCATCAACTTAAGTCACTTGATACACTTTAGAGTGTAATACCATCATTTTCTCGTCTATAAGTGCTTAATATTTCATATAGGTTGCGAATTTAATGTCTAATTTAACTTACACTATTTCTTTATGAAAAATTACCAATTTCTTCTTCAAAGTTAACTCCATACATTATTTCTTTATGAAAAACTACAAATCTACTTCTCCAATGTGTATCATATGCAAGTAACGTGACTTAAATTGACGAAAAATTGAATATAGTAACTTCGAATATAACATTAGGGATGTAATTGGCAGATTTTTATAATTCAGGGACTAATTTTTCTGAAAAAATAGTTTAGGAACCTAATTTTTACTAAGGTGATAATTCAGGGACTAAATTGGCAGTTTACCCTAAGCAAAATAAGGTGTATAAGAAATGCTCAAGTAAAGGCTCTGGGCAATGAGTATGGAGCCCGTATTAAATAAATATAAAAAGAAAAAATACGAGGCCCAACCCAACGAAACGTCATGGTCTTGGGTTTCTAGGTTGGTGTTGTTGATGCTGCTGTTACAATATGATTATGTGATGAACTAAATGAAAGGATAAACTAAAAGGTAAGAACAAAAGGTAAAAACGAACAGAAAAACTGAAAAGGATGAACTATAAGGTAAGAACAAAGTCAACCTAGTTATGACTGTTATTTTGGATGTTTTTTTGTATTTGTTGTAGTTCTTTTATTGTGTGTTACAAAAGGTAAATGAGACTCTTAATTTGTGTGGTGCTTAACTTGACATTAGACTCAGCGACATTGGACCATGCTGAGTGGCATTACTACTACACCACTCATAACTTGCCTTGAGTTAAAGCATCAAGTATGATTTCTTATTTTGAATTTTATCAAAATAGCATAAAAACTAAAAGCTATTGTGTTAGCATGTGTGATTGTGGAAATTTGTTAGAGCGATAATAGAGATAACTAGCAAAAATGCCCACGCGTTGCTGCGGACTTGAATGCACTAGCCTTAATCACATGAATAAGACATTTAACCTGAAAGAAAAAAAAATTCAACATAATCATGAACGAACAAAAGGAATAGATGAGTAAAATGTGTCGGTAAGATGAGCAATTCGACTTTTATATACATTCAACCGAGCTGATTACAAAAGATACAGTTGCAAAAAAATGCTTTATTTCTTGAGAAACAGAAGCAACATGCATGTAACACTTATATTGCCCTTCAAGTTAATGGCAAAATATGTCTTGCAGGCCATACACGTGTTCTAACAGCTAAACAAAAAAGCAAAAAAAGTGTGTTGTTCTTGTTTCAGAAGCTAATCTTTCAAGCACTAATGTATGGATTAATGTAAAATATCTGAGATCCTTTTTTTTTTTTTTTTTTTTACTGTTGCTTCAACATCATCCACCTAATTCATATCACATCCATAGATACCTGAGAATGCTTATTCCCACCACCATTGCGTTGTTACTTTAATAAATGGATCCTTTTCGATACTCTCAGGTCATCGAATCTCAGTACAGAAAATGGCCAAATATTTTTTAGGTTCAAAACAAATGCAAATGCACTAACCCTTCTTAATTTTCGACACCGCAATCCTCCTAACTCAACTTAATAAGTAACAATCTAATTCTTTCTTAGCCAAAACTAAGCCGAAAATTGTCAATCCCATAACCGACATACAAAACAACTCCAAATTCTCATTCCCAAACTGAATTTTATAGGTAACTCTTAAATAAAACATGCATTATTATATAATAATATACAACACAATTTATCAGTGATATTAACTCTTAGAAGATTGCATATGAGGCACAATTGAACCTGATTTAGAGGATTGCATGTACACAACTTTGGGATTTGCTATCCTCTTGTCAACTTTGTCATTGGTCATCTTAGCAATAACATGTTGATTTTATAGATCAAATTAATAAATTATAAGGTAGTATAAAAGTTGACCATCTATGTTGATAAAAACGGCAACTTTCACTCCAAATTTCTGTTAAATCTAGAGAAATAATGTTGTAAGCATAAATCTATTTCTAATTTTTCCCATTAAATTACTTACATCTTTAGCAGCCTAGGCAAGGCATGTATAAGTATAAATAATAAATGATTTGGGATCAACAAAGTTTGTCCACACTTACCAAGTCCAAAAAGAACAACTGAAGATCCTTATTTCAGTTTTGTTGCATTTAAAGTGCCACTCAAACCTGATTTTGGAAAGAAAGTATTCAGCATCATATAGACTTCTGATACATAAGTGAAGACTGTAATGTTTTGAGTGTTGAATTTACCTGATTGTTCACAATGAAGAAGAAATATTGCTAACCTCGGTACTGTATATTTTTGCCCAAAAAAAGTTCTCCAAAAAATATTACAAGTAGGATAATTAGGTATTTGTGTGTTGAATCATTACAATCGCTTCTAAGTCAAACTAATATTCTATTTGGGTTGGAATCAATTGTATGCAAATGAAAGTATTATAACTAAATATAGACAGTATAATGGAAGGATTTCCTCACCATTTTAGTAAATAATAGAAAAAATGCCCGCGCTCCGCCGCGAGTTTTGAAATCGTAACCCACAATTTAACAACCATTTCTAAATTATTCAGAAATTAATTGGAGAAAACTTCAAGTTGAAGAAAAATGAGTTCTCAATCAGAGAAAACTTCAATTTCATGCACGTTTTTTTGTTGTAATTTCAGAGCTTAACAATGCAAGATTGGAATTTGCATTTGGTTCAAAGAAGATAAACTGATAAGCACAATGAACTAAAAAAATAGAATCTATTCCAATATGATTATCCTTTCATGTTCAAAAAGACAAAACGAAGAATATATAAGCATCCAAACATCAGTTAAAACTAAACAATTAAAGGCAATAACACTAAACCATTTCATTGAAGACATAGATAACATATTTGGCTCTTTGTACCTACAATAAAAAACATTTGCTTTCCTATATGCTCTGAAGTTTGCATAAGTGCTGGAAATTTACAATATATAAAGAGACAATCAGAATAAAACACATTTGAAGGAAAAGTAAAAAGAAAAGAAAATAGTGTTTTTTACCTATGATCCATGTGAGGAGTAGAATTTCTAGTCACAATTGACAACCCAAGAGCTCTGTAAATCAAATATATAGGACAAGATCAATAAAAAGTGAATTACAGTTTCTAAAATCAAAAAGTAACATTTATTTGAAAAGATTCAGACTCATTTTGGATATAGATAAACAATGGCATGTTAAAAACCAAAATGATAAGGCATTCGACTTTCAACATTTACGTAAAAAAAAAATATATTTATATATATATATATGTTATCCATCAATGTTTTGGTAACAAATTCCCAAATTGCTCTCCATATTGCCCAAACCATTGAACCAAAACAGGACAAATTCACTGCAAAAATCCCATTTTTTCCTACTTTTGAATGAATCAAGCATGCCATTTTAAGACTTTGTATAAAAGATTATATAAACCAACTAAAAATCCCATCTTTTCCTAGTTTTGAATGAATCAAGCATGCCATTTCAAAACCAATGTAACTTTTGTTCTCAAAACAAATTCACAAAACACACAGACAGAGACACCAACTCAAATTGCAATTTCAAAACAAAAGTGACTTTTGTTCTTAAAACCAAGAACCACATAGAGGTTGAAAATCTAAATGAAGGAAAGTCTACATTCTCAAGGTGTAATTCTTCACTTGGTATTGCACCCTCCCTAATCATCTACACTTGGTACACCGCAATGCTTCCTGCACTTCAAGATTGCAGTCAAGAAATCATCCAACTTCAATACACTATGAACCTACACCTAGTAATGTCATCAAGTACACCAACAAACAAATTCACAGCTCAGATTTTTTTTACACCTAATTTGGCAACTTAGAGAGCAACCATGTGACAGTCCGTCCCTGATTTTACAATTATATAAATTTTTAATAAGTGATTTTATGAAATTGCCCTTCGAGGCTTGAACGTTGACTGAGGTTAATTTCAGTATCGTGCCATCTAAGATTTGTTTTCTTGGCATACTCTCGTAGTACTCGTCGCTACGGACGCGTGGGCGCGAGCGGATCGTGATTTGGAGCTATATCGAAGAAGTTATTAACGTTTAAAGTTGGGGGTATCTTAGTAAATTAAATAAATTCTAGAAAACCCCAGATTTTTGGAGCTAAATCTGGAAGGCCACATGGACGGCCCAGATTTAATGCGAAAATAAAATGGATGGTTCAGATGGAAAGGAAAGAAGAGAAAAGGAGGGTGATGGTGGGCACTGCCCAATCAGAAACAAAAGAAAGGAGGGAAAGGAGGAAGGAGAGAAGGAGGGGGAACCGTGGGTTCCCTTCGACCCGCGCCAAACGACCCGTTTCCACCATGATTTCCGGTGGTTTTCCACCGGATTTCCCATGAATTGAGCCTAGCCACCACTCCCAAACATCATCTAGACCTTCCCTCTTCCTATTACACCTCAAATTTCAAGAGATTTAGCCTTGAATTTGGACAAAACCGTGCAAAAGGGGGCGCACGGGTTGGGTGTCTTTTCGTCACGATTTGAAGCTATCTCTTCCAACTAATACCACCCATGGCATCCTCTTGAGGTCTGGAACAAAGGCCAAACAAGTTTGGAGGCGTTGGAACAAGTTTGGAGGTCGAATCGAAACACACCAATTCGAGGGTTTCCGTACGGGTTTGATGAAATTGGAGCCTTTCTGGACCGAATTGGACTTGATCACAGGTATGAAAGTTGTTCTACTCTTTGAGATCTTCAATTCTGCAAATTTTGGTAATTTTTGGAGAAAGTTGGATTTTCCGGCGAGCCGGGGCGGCCGACCGCCACCCACGGCGGCGCGTGGCCATCGAGCCGCCAATGATATTTTTAGGCCATAATTCATATTCTGAATTCAGTTTTGGTGAATGAATGACGTAGATTGATCATTGAACCTAATATCATTACGATTCGGGGTTAGGTGAAAATATGAATCGACGATCCGACCGTTGGATCGTCACCAAACTTTGATACATGATAGTACTTAATATTTGAAGAATGTGGAAACTTACGGATTGGGAATCCGATGTATGGATCTTCCCGAATTGAATTTGTAAGTTATAAAATAAAAGGTTAATCGCCACATGGTTTTGGAAATTGGCGGAGATCCAACCGTTGGATCATAACGAAACTTTAGTATGTTGTCCTAGAAGCATAATGTGAATCTTGAGAAGTTACGGATTGGAAATCTGAGTTGCAGATCTTCCGGATCGAACTATATAGTGACGTGTTTTATGTAAGATATATATTCTATCGTTATGGTTTCTGAGGCGTGATTTGATGATTGTTCTAGGCGCCGATCATCTTAACGGCTTGATGGGTTGTGCTTGGGAGTTGTAGGGCGAACTCCAGGTGAGTGGGCAGTTTTGTTTTACGTATATACCTATATAAAGGAGTTTTTCCCAGAAAATCTATTTAAGTGAAATATGATTTGAAAGTGTGATTTGAAATGCCATGCATAGATTCTATGAATCATGTGATTTGAAATGCCATGCATAGAATTTATATGAGATATGTGAATTGATAACTATATGATGCATATATGTGAATTGGTGCTGCGGACGCGCAGGTGAGTATCAGGTGAGTTATATTTGGTTCATTGAATTGTTTGATGTGATTTATGTTGATAGCTCATAACCTGCACCCCCGGTGTTAGTGCTTATGTTATTCACCCGCATCACACGCTCACCTTGGATCCAAGTAGATGCTAGTCGTACAGACCACTAGAGGTGGTTCCGACATGCTAGTCGTACAGACCACTAGAGATGGTTCCGACTAGTAGGTGACCCTAGATTATGTGCACAGATGATTGATGAGAGAAGCACTAGAGCGTATTATTACACCATCCGAGTCGTACAGACTACTACAGGTAGTTCCGACTCATGTGCAGCGTAGTGCCGTACAGGTCGCAGTTGGCGACTCCGGCAGTGCCGTACAGGTCACAGTTGGTGACTCCGGCTGGATTGGATATTGAGCTCTAGAATCAGCCGTACAGGACCACTGCAGGGTCTCCGGTTGATTTATTATTTCACCTGATTTATATTGATGCATCCATATTATGTTTTTGACGCATGGCATGGCATATTTTCTGAAAAGTGATAAAGAATGGTGTTTTGAGAATTTTGAAGCTATATATATTTATAAATGCTATTTTCTGGGAAAGTATACAGGTTTTACAGCGAGGGGTTAGAACTTTGATAAAGGAAAGTTTTGAAAAGACTTGTTTTACTGACCCACTCAATTTTGTTTTGCGCCCCTCCAGGTTCTAGTAGCCTAGTTTCTCTATCGACATGGACTCGTGGCATATCCCAATTCAGGTGGCTATTTTTGAGGGTATGATCTTTACCCACACTACTGTACTTTACTTATGCTCTGACGACGCGTGTGAAATGGGTTCATACCCACTCGCAGCGAATTCTGATATTTAGGTACCTTTAGGTTTAAATTTATTCGCATTTTCCATATCATCACTTTATGGCTTCGTCACCTTCCAGGTGATGGCCAGCACAGCTCGATTCGGAGTCCTAGTGGACATTCCGAGTCGGGGTGTGTCAAACCATCAATAGCCCCATGATTTTGGAAATTTACACATAAAACGTTCTAAATTGTAGTGTGCAAATTATTTCTGAGTGAGAGAATGGTGCCTAGCACAATAAAAGTAGTGTGCTGCAAAATAATAGAAAGGCAACAACTTTACACATTAAAACATATAATTTTCATTTTCTATATAGTTTAGCATGTTTTTTGTTAGATGATCAATCTACATATACAACATAGAAAATAAACACAACTAAGATAAGGACCACCATCAAAATTGAATACATATCACCTTCTTTCCCATCTCTAATGCTATGTCATAAGTCCCTAAAGAAGCAACTGCCTGAAAGATGAAGAAAACCAGAAACTCATAATAACCATAGCAAACAAACCCAGAAAAAGACAGAAACAAATAAAATCATTTAGACTTTGTAAACTGTTAGTTTCTCAAGGAGTTTTTACATATTCATTCAAGATTATGCATGTATCAGAGCGCTTTAAGCAGAACGGCAGTGTAGCATTCAAAATTATATTCAAATGATCATTGAGGATTTTTTACAAATGAATCTCCCACTATTCTACTTAAAAAACCACATACTCAATACCAAGTGAAAATTGCGTCGTTTTTATAAAACATTGAAAAACATATGAACTGATGCCCAACTTTGATTAATTTGACATTAATAGTTGAGTAATTCAACATTAAGGAGAGTATATAACATTGGAAAACATATGAACATGCCCACCTATTTGACATTGCAGTTGAATAATCTCACATAAATTCGCATCAAAAGAACCCATAAATTTGACTAAGAATTTTCCAAAACCCACAATTTAAATGAAAAAAACACACAAATTTAAACGAAAAATTCTTTAAAATCATGAAAAATTTAATAAAATCCAATTACATTAATCACAAATTTGATCATTCAAATCTTCACATCCAATAAGTTTAGAAAGGTACCTAGCTTCCTTGCAAAATCGTATCTCTACAGGCCAAGGCTCAAATTCCCTTGCTGCTGCCTTCATTCGATAAGTCCTGATTCAAGCAGTCACATATATCATATACATACATACATACATACATACATACATATATATATATATATAAAATAAGTTGATGCGTTCAATGGGCATGAACTTATGAGAAATTATGAAACCGATTGAACACGTTTAGTGTAATGTCCGCAATTAAATAATGAGCACGAAAATGACTAACGGGTAATACAAACTGCTCAACTTAGGAACTAAAGCATCCAATATTTAGAAAATAATTGACAATTTTCATGGTGAAATTAATAAGGAAAA
Organism: Heteromeles arbutifolia; assembly: GCA_024362995.1. Classification (NCBI taxonomy): domain Eukaryota; kingdom Viridiplantae; phylum Streptophyta; class Magnoliopsida; order Rosales; family Rosaceae; genus Heteromeles; species Heteromeles arbutifolia. The sequence continues at coordinate 27,697,423 of JANCRC010000012.1, forward strand.
TCATAATTAAATAAACTCGATTGTTTCAACTGCTAATTCTGACGAAGCAGCAGTAGTTCGACATATTGCTTCTGATGAAAATAATTATATATCAGTGGTGCAAATTAGCAAAATAATAGTGCCTTCAGAATTTTTGAAAACATTTGATAGTGCCTTCAGACTAATAGCACGTTTACGTAAGGGTAATCGGAATCAAGAAACGGAATTGAATTCCGATTACGGCATACTCCAGTGTTTACCAAATCTGGGGGAATCAAAATTTAGTGAGTCCCACACAAATATTGGAATCCAATTCCAAAATTTGACTTTTTTCAAGATTATCCTTTTAACCCTAAACTTATTTTTCTTTTCACCCAACTCATTTCTATCTTTTCTCAGCTGCAGGCCTTTGTCTTCTCTCAACCGCAGCTCTCGTCACAATTACGGATAGGTAAATTCCTACTTCTTCTGCTTTTTTATCTCTATGCTCGATGAATATCAGCATTTGGCTGCTCGTTTTTTTCTTCTTTGCGATGGATTTTCTTTCTAAGATTTCGTTCAATTTTTTTCCCGATTTTCTTCTTCTTCTTTTTTATTTTTTGGTGTGCGAAAAACTTGACTGTGAAATAGGGAGAGAGAGAGAGAGAGAGAGAGAGGGGGGGGAGAGAGAATGAAAGAGTGAAGGACTGAGAGAGTGAAAGATGAGTTTTTGTTTGTTTTCTTTTAAGCTTACCGTCTGATGAATCAAAGAATCATTTTTTATTTTTTTTTTTCCAGAAAAGGGGAGTGGAGGAAAAGGACTGTGAGTTGGGTTTTGCTTAGATATTTTGCTTGTGCATCAGGTATGCTTCTTCTAGCTGCTCCATACTCTCTCTCTCTCTCTCTCTCTATCTCTCTCTCTCTCTCTCATTCTGTACTTTTGGAATGGTTTTTCAGTGTTTTGCGCTTGAATCTTAGATTTGCATTGCTTGTTCTGTAGTGGGTTGTATTTTGTTTTCCCATTAAATTTGAAATGGGAGGAATAATTAGCTGGTTTGCTTAATTGTAGAAGACAAAGTTTGCCAAAGTAATGTTCTTGCAGAAAGATTTTTTTAAATAGTTTTGAGTTTCTATCGTTTATGGGAAACTGCTGGTCTGCTTTTAGGGATTTGGTTAGCTGAATGCGATGATATTTGCAAAGATTGGGAATGATGGATTCCTTAAATTGGGTTCTTTTAGATTTCGATTTGGGTGTGCTCAAAAGTGTGAGATTTCGTAGCTATTCACATTGCGTCTATTAGGGGCTCATTGCGTATTCAGGTCAACTTCCATTCCCTGGTATATGTGACAACAAAATGAATATTAAACACCTGAAGCTATTGCAAAGGAACTTTAAATGAACTACAATTTGTGTTGTGTAAATTATGTTATCACTCTATCAATAACGGGAGAAAAGTTTGAGGATTGTTTTAATTTACCAAGTCCATGTGGAGAAAGTCCTCAATCTTAGTATTAGCAAATAACCTACTAGTCGAAGGGAAATAAGATAACCAGTAAGTAAACATGGAGTGGTTTATAAATGTCACAACATATATTTGTTAATGCAGGAGTAAAGGGAAAAAAAGTTTGTACTTACTCCTCAGAGGCAACATGCTCCCTGTATGTAAATATTTGAACAAATCTGTTTTGAATTCAGGGCATTGTTCATGCTCTCGATTTTCTTCTCTCTTTTTTTTATTTTTTATTTTCATGCTCCCTGTATGTAAATTTTTGTGACTGATTGTGTTCTGTAATGTTAGTTTATTTCAGTTTGCAGATATGTTTATTAACTTGTTAATTGAAGTCCTTCATGACATATTTTTTCTTCATTATTTTGTGTAGACTAATGGCTCGTCTAAGTTTGTCCGCAAAGAAGAAAGTACTTTTCTTCATTATCAGTGCTTGCTGCTATGATGACATATCAGAGAAAATTGTGAATGTTTTGTAAATCTAATGACTGATTAGATGACACCATGATGGTGAAGAACTACTTTTTGTTGATATTATGAGGTTTAGGCAGGTTAAGAATATTTTGTTGACAATCTGATGTGTAGGCAGGTTATGAATATTTTGTTGATAATATGATGCTTAGGCAGGGTATGACTAGTTTGCTTAGGTTGGTTATGATGGTTAGATAGATGTACTTTGATGTAAAATATTAACTTTAATGAAGTTATTTCCCACTCTTTGTTTGTTCCTAATATTTTTTCTTCATTTATTTATTATTATACAAAATCCACCTCTTGAAAAGCTCTTTAGTTTAAGGAGAATCAAGTTTTTTGATTTGAAATGGTAAAAATAATTTCTTCTACTCCTTGACATTATGTAGCAAAATATATCCTTGAAGAGTTAAAACTGAAAATGCTCCTAACAATTTCTTTCCATGTCCTTCTTGCTCATTAAGCATAATTCTATGCTCATTCACATTAGGCACAACTATACATATGCCGAAGAGAAAAAACTACAACTTGAGCGAGAAAATTTAGATATTAAAGTCAATACTTAAATTTATAAAAAAAAAATTAACCAAATCATTTTAGTATGTCTATGAAATAAAATTACAATTTAATTTTTTCTTACTATTATATACTATATCAAATTTTATTAAAAAAAAAGTATATAAAATATTTGATTTGAGACAAGGGCATTTTAGTAATCATACTGGTTTATATTCCGATTCTGCTGAATTAGTAAACAGTTTTATGAATTGTATTCCGATTCCAGACAGTTTTAGTAAACAACTTCAACATGAATGTGATTCTGATTCCACCTCATTTCAATTCCTTCTCAATCCAATTCATCCTCAATTCAATTCCTCTCAATTTGATTACGGATTAGTAAACACGCTATAAATTCACCAATTTCATAACCTTATCCATCAGTACCTTCACCTTCTCCATCCCCTCCTTCATCACCTACTTCATCAACTCTCAATATCACCAAAATTCTAAGTGACTATCCTGACTTCATAATAATTTTTTTATTTGGCCTAAAATAGGAAAAAGCCCAAAACAGAAGATGTACAGAACTTTAGACATGAATATTTCAAGATATGAATTTGAGGTCTACTACACATCATTAGAGAGGACTAAATTTAAGATCAATAGGATAAAAAGACATGCATTTTGATATTTTCATGCATATACTTCTTGTACTATGCATTTCCAAAATAGTAGCATATCTCTGGCTAGTTTCCTTGTACGAATTGTAGCCCCCTCATCAATTTAAGAGATCTAATGACCTTCAATTTCACCTGCAAAGAATAAAAGAGTCGACAGTTCAGTATAAACATTACAAATGCCATCTGATGAAACCTAAACCCTACAAACGCCAGAAAAGGGTACAAATTTTAGAGAGACAACGCTGTCAAAATCTTACAGGAACAATCCTAGGTGGAGCAAATCTTTCAAAACCAACCCCATCCCTCCCTCACTCTCTCTCTCTCTCTCTGCAATTCCCACTCCCCCATACCCCCATATTCAGCATCACTACTCAACCCATAATTCTATCTCTGCATTCCCACTCCCCCATGCCCCCAAATTCAGCATTTTTTTTTCACCTAAATTACCATGAAAAAGTGTGATTAATAATCTTAACAACGTGCTCAAAATCAATCCCAAATTATCTGAAATGGCATACACTTCAAAACAAAATTTATTTCTGCTACAGGACCTAATGGACGGCAGAAAATGGTAGAGGGAGACGGGTTAGGACAGTGGGAAATGGACCAGTTTTTTTTTTTATTCCTTGAGTCCATCATTTTGTAAGTGGTATGCCAACTCCTTAATTTAATAAGATTAGTTTAGGACTTTTTGAGCATCGGTGCGGATCAGGATCCTCTGCTCAGCAAATGGTGATGATCCTCCTGACCAGGTGCATCGGGCCGTTCAAATTTTATCCAACGGCTATAATTATTATAACTTTTAGAGGGGCCCCCTGTTTGTAGCCGTTGGATAAAATTTGAACGGCCTGATAGGCCTAATCAGGAGGATCTTCACCATTTGCTCAGGAGATAATCCTGATCCCATGGGTGCTGCACGTTGATAACAAAACAATTTAAAAGTTGAGAAACCTTACCCACTCATCTGTTGTATTAAACCTTAAAGATACCTCCCAATATAAACATAAGGGTGAATTGCCAATTTAGTCCCTAAATTATCAGCTCAGTGAAAATTAGGTCCCTAAACTATTTTTTTTCAGAAAAATTAGTCATTGAATTATAAAAATCTGCCAATTACATCCCTAATATTATATTCAAAGCTACTATATTCAATTTTCCGTCAATTTAAGTCACGTTACTTCCATGTGATACACATTAGAGGGTAGATTGGTAGTTTTCCATAAAGAAATAGTGTATAGAGTTAACTTTGGAAGGTAAATTGGTAGTTTTTCATAAGAAATAGTGTAAGTTAACTTTGGAGGGTAAATTAGATGTTAGATTCGCAACCTATATGAAATGTGAAGGGCTTATACGCGAGAAAATGATGGTATTACACTCTAAAGTGTGTCAAGTGACTTAAGTTGAAGAAAAATTGGACAAAATAGCTTTCAATATAATAGTAGGGATGAAATTAGCAATATTTAATGAATTTAGGAACTTATTTTACCGAAAAAATAATTCATGGACCTAATTTTCATTGAGGTAATAGTACATGGACTAAATCGGCACTTCACCCTAAACATAAATTAAATATAACTCAAAAAAATACAAATAAAATAAACAATAATCAGCAAACAAAAACCCTAAACATTCAGATTTTTCAGATTCAGATGAAACCCAATTTCCACACAATAAATTCAAAATCCAATCAAAGAAAATCAAATGCTAAATCCAAAACCTGCATTCTCATCAAAAAAAAAAAAAAAAAGGAAAAAAAATCACTAAAAACAAAAACCCAAAAAAGTAAAAAAAAAAAAAAACTTGATTTTAACTCTTATAAATGCAAAAAATCATAAATGCAAACTCAAAGGAACAAACAAAAGAATTACTTACAGAAATTTCAAAAGCTTTATCATGCGCTTGATGGATCCAATGGAAATCTGCTGGACCTTTTCCCCAATTAGATAGAATTCGACATTGGCTGCAGCAAACTGAAAAACACATTGTCACCAAGCATAAAAGCTGTTTTTCAGATGAAATGAGGGCATATATAAATATCACTCGGATTCAACAAACTGCATACTAATTCATGTTTAGATTTTTTAAATTATTTAGTTACCATGGTAAGAAACATAATTCAAATAATTATGAGAATAATAGTTTAACACTCACAATAAATACCATAAATGAACTAATAAGTAGACATTTGCATTCAAACAAAATACAAATGATTTAGTCAATAACTGACTTCAAATCTACTAATTTTGTGAAAGAGAAATAATCACAACATTTTTCTATGCATGACTGTCACAGCCCGTCCCGAAATTATTGCTATCGAGGACGTGAAAAGACGGGATTGCCCTAAAGGTTGCTAAGGTGTGTGTGACATTTGTATTTGGTTAATATCCCTATTCCTAAGTTTTTGGAAAATTTATTTGGAACTAAGTTGTATCTTATTTGTTTGTGTGTTTAGGGACTTAGGAGGACCACACACACTCAAACCTACTATCTCTCTCTCTCCTCTCTCCGTTTTCTTCTTCCCGTGCACTGTACACGTACGGACGAAGCTTGAACTTGTCCATTTCTTCACAGATCGACGTCAAAAAGGTGAGTTTCTCGATCCTTACAACCTCCTGAGTTATTTGGTACCATTTTTGGAACTTAAGACCCTCGGAATCGTCGTGAAACCCTAACCCTGAAAATGTGCATTGTTTATGCACACGTAAAACCTTGTATTTCAGGGAATTTCAAGCTCACAGTGAGCTTAAGGAAGTCCTCACGAGCCTCGGGGTACTTCGTTGGTAGAGTTTGGACGTCGGAGGACAGAGATCGAAGATTTTTAAAGTTTGCCGAACTATCGAGCTTCCTCAGGTAAAATCTAGTGGTTTTCAAGCCTTGAAACTTGTTTGGATGTGCTCTACATGCCTAGAGCTTCATTTTGGTACCAAATTCATGAAAAATGGACGAAAAATGAGTGAGAAACCATAGTTGGAAAAATTCCCCAGAAACCGGCGAAGTCATCGGCGACCGGCGAGTCGCCGGAGAAGAAGACAGAATATTCCATCAGCTTGGACGGAATATACTGACGCCGTTAGTTAAGTTTAACGGTTTCTGTTAGGAGTTGACGGAATATTCCGAGGAATATTCCTGACGCCGTTTAAAAATCTATCAGTGTGCCTGGCACGTGACCGCACGTGGGGGCGCGTGACAGGTCCAAAAATAATTCTAAAAATATGGGGATGTTCGTGAGGTTGTGTAGATCACGTTGGTATATTCAAACACCCCATTTGAGCATCGTATGAGAAGTTATTTCGTATTGTTGGTTATGTGCTCTAATTAATGTTTTAGTTGTTTCGCATACAGGTGAGACCTATCCCGAGGACGAGCGCAATCAAGGGCGACGCGGGGGTTACGACCCTTCGACTTACCAGTGAGTGGGCAGTTGTTTTCGTTATATACCTATATACTTACTGATTTTCCCAGAAATGAAATTTGAATGAAAGTATGTTTTAAAATGCCATGCATTGAATTGATATGAAATGTATGAATTGGTATATGATGCATATGTATGAAATGGTGCGGTGGACGCACATGTAAGTATCAGGTGAGTTATATCATGTTGATAATGTGAATTGTGTTGAGAGCTCATAACCTGCACCCCGGTGTTAGTGCTTATGTTGATATTCACCTCCCGCACCGCACGCTCCCTTGGATCCAAGTAGGTGTAAGTCCTGTAGTACAGACCACTTCTGTGGTTTCGACTCGTAGATGGCCTGCAATTATTCGCACAGCAGTTTGATGAGAATTGCACTAGAGCGTATTATTACACCAAGTCCTGTCATACAGACCATTTTAATGGTTCCGACTCGTGTGCAGGCATAGGTATTGAGCTATATGATTAGCTGTACAAGACCACTGCACGGTCTCCGGCTGATTTATTATTTCACCTGATATATTTGTGTATCTTCATTATGTTAGTGATGCATATAGCATGGAATACTTTCATAATACTAATTTTGAGTTATGATTTGAGAATATGATGATATACTTATGTTTATATACTATTTTCTGGGAAAGTATACATGTTTTACAGTGAGGGGTTATAAATGTTGATAAATGAGATGTTTTCGAAAAGCTTCGTTTTACTAACCCACTCAACTTTGTTTTATGCCTCTCCAGGTTATATTTAGAAGTGGTTGGTGGCTCACGAGGATTTCCACAGTTGTTCTGACAGACGCCTCAAATGTAGGACTCACATTCGGGTGCTGTAATTTAGTAACTGTCCTACTTGATTACACTTAGAACTGCTAGTATTTGGTTTTTAGTCCTTCATAATTCTCTTACCTTATCGCTTCCGCATTGCATTTATGGTTACATCACGCTTTTGCGATGGCCAGCACGCCCTGATTCTCAGGTCGGGGTGTGTCAGTTTGGTATCAGAGCTTAGATTTGCAGTCCTGTATAAATTGTGAATTTCTTAATTATTTTTGGTGTCTTCTGTCAGAACTATGCCACCTCGTAAGGATCCACGTTCTTCTTCTGAGCCTAGTTTCCCTAATATAGCTCAGTTAGGGGAAGCGATAGCTCATGCCTTTCAGACTTCATTCCGTCCTCATCAAAGAACACCCCTGGAGATCGTTTATAATTTGAAATTGGACCACTTCGTTGGTAATGAGGTACACGAAGAAGCGGAAAAGTGGTTAGACTGTATTGAGAAGACCTACCAGGTGATGCAAAGTCAGGGGCATTTTCCTGCTAGTAGATAGGTCGAGACGACTACTTGGTTTCTAGGAAGAGAATCTGCAAGATGGTGGGAAAATGAAACTAAGTTTATGACACCTGAAGCAGCAGCTGATTGGGAAACATTTAAAGAGACATTTAAGAAAAGATTCATTTCTCCAGAGTACATTGATCGTAAGAAGCAAGAGTTCACTCAACTGAAGCAAATGAAAATGTCGGCGAATGAGTATTATAGGAAGTTTACAGACTTATCTCGCTATGATCCAGAAGTGGCTGTTAATCAGGTGGAAATGCTTCGTTATTTTAAGTTAGGAACAAAGAAGAAATGGCGGACACTTGCTAGTGCTATTCTTTACACCACTTATCATGAGTTCTCTGAGATTTTGGTTCGGATTGAGGATTCCGAAAATCTGCCTAGTGAAAGTGAGGAAGAGGAAGATAAGAATGGTGATAATCAGAGAAAAGATGACAGGGGTAAAGGTATCCTGACTACGGGACCCCGTAAGACCCAGAATTTCAAGAAAAGTTGAGCGAGCTTGAGTTCATCTAGTGGAGGATTTAGTGCCATAGGCCCGATGAGAGGTGGAAGATTTACTGGTGGACTCAGGTTCCAGAGACAGAGAGATTTCGATGGTTCTGGTGGTTCAGGTCCTCCGTTAGGTCGCCGTTGTAATTCCAGACATTATGGGGAGTGCAGGAGAGGTAGCGGTGCTTGCTACACATGTGGACAGACAGGACATAGAGCTGCACAGTATCCCCAGAGTCATCAGAGGCCTCAGTAATTTGTTATGCCACCTCCAACGCCGATCTAGCAGAACCTCAGAACAAGCAATTATGGTCAGACGAGTCAGGGTGGTGCTGCTTACCACTACCAGGGTGATGCTGCTCCCTATGCTTTAAGGCAGTATCAGTATTCCCATGATCCTTATTTTCAGAGTGGGTATTTTCAAAATCCTGGAGGTTATACTTCATATCCTTCTATGCCAGCTAGCGGATCTCAGTGGTATCAGGAAGGTCAGTTCTAGCAGGGAGAGGTTGCTGTTAGCAGTGCAGGACTGTCTAGGCAGTCTAACCAGGCAGGATAGGGACGTAGTTCTCAGGGGCGAAGTAATCAAAGTAATAGAGGTCGTGGATGACGACAGCAAACCCAGGGACGTGTTAACAACATCTCACTACAAGATGCTCAGAACCATCCGGACTTGATTATGGGTACGTTAAACATCCTTGGTCACTTTGCTAGAGTTTTGATTGATTGTGGTGCTACACACTCTGTGATTTCTCATACATTTGCTTAAATGACACAACCTCATCCTACACCTCTAGGATTTGATTTAGAGTTTGCTATGCCTAGAGGGGACAGATGTCATGTTGATAGTGTTTATCCAGGATGTCCAGTGATGGTAGATGGTGTAGCTATGCCAGCTAATCTTATCCCGTTAGATATTGTGGATTTTGATGTGATTTTAGGGGCAGATTAGTTGCATTATAATCGTGCCCATATAGATTGCTACGGGAAATCAGTCACTTTTCATCGTCTTGGACTACTTGAGGTTATGTTTATGGGTGAGAGAAGTGGGGTGAGGCATGGTGTTATTTCTGCCATGAGGGTAAAAAAGTTGTTATCGAAAGGTTGTCAGGGATACTTAGCACATGTGGTGTTAAATGATGTTGCTCTTAGTAGTATGGAGGAAGTTGGAGTAGTCAGGCATTATCCTGACGCATTTCCTGACGATCTACCTGGATTGGCGCTCGACAGAGATGTGGAGTTTTATATTGATTTGCTTCCAGGTACGGACCCTATATCTTTGACTCCATATAGAATAGCTCCGGCTGAATTGAGAGAGTTGAAAATTCAGTTGTAGGAATTAACTGATAAAAGTTTCATTCAACCTAGTACTTCACCTTGGGGAGCCCCAGTATTGTTTGTGAGAAAGAAAGATGGAACTCTGAGATTATGTATTGATTACAGGCAACTGAATCGGGTAACGATTAAAAACCGTTATCCATTGCCTCGTATTGATGATTTGTTTGATCAGCTAAAAGGTGCGTGTGTATTCTCTAAGATTGATTTGAGATCTAGCTACTATCAGTTGAAGATCAAAGATGAGGATGTCCCTAAAACGGCTTTTAGGACCCGTTATGGACATTATGAGTTTTTGGTCACCAACAGCTTTTATGAGGTTGATGAATGAAGTATTCCAGCAATATCTAGATAGGTTTGTCATTGTTTTCATCGATCATATTCTGGTATACTCTAAGTCGAAAGCAGAGCATATTTGACATCTTCATTTGGTGTTAGAGAAATTAAGGGAACATCGGTTGTATGCCAAGTTCAGTAAATGCTAGTTTTGGTTGAATCAAGTAGCATTTTTGGGGCATGTTGTATCGGCATAAGGAATTCAAGTAGACTCTCAAAAGATAGCAGCAGTGGAGAATTGGGAGCAACCACGAACCGTCACTGGAGTACGAAGTTTCCTTGGTCTAGCAGGGTACTACCGACGATTCGTCCAAGATTTTTCTATGATTGCTTTACCACTAATGAAGTTAACCAGGAAATATGTTAAGTTCGAGTGGGATGATAATTGTGAGCAAAGTTTCCAGCGGTTGAAGCCTTGTCTCACTCATGCACCTGTATTGGTACTTCCTAATGATAGTGGTAACTTTGAGATTTACAGTGATGCTTCATTGAATGATTTGGGATGTGTTTTGATGCAGCATAATAGAGTGATTGCCTATGCTTCTCAGCAGTTGAAGATCCATGAAAGGAATTATCCTACTCACGACCTTGAGTTGGCAGCTATTGTCTTTGCTTTGAAGATTTGGAGGCATTATCTCTACGGTGAGAAATGTAAGATCTTCACAGATCATAAGAGTCTTCAGTACCTTTTTACTCAGCATGATCTTAATCTTTGTCAGCGAAGATGGTTGGAGTTACTAAGTGATTATGACTGCACGATTGAGTATCATCTTGGTCGTGCAAATGTAGTAGCTGACGCAATGAGTAGGAAACCTCAAGGCCGACTTGATACTTTGTATGCTTGTCGTGTCCCTCTTCTTGCAGATTTGAGATTTACTGGAGTAAAGTTGGAAATGGAAGATCGAATGGAAGCTTTTCTTGCCAGTTTCCAAGTCAGGCCAATTTTGGTTGACCGTGTACGTGAAGCTCAGGTGAATGATGAGGTATTTCAAGATATAATTGAGGCTGTTGAGAGAGGTAAGAAGAAAGATTTCAGAATCAGGGAATCAAACGGTATGCTTATACAAGAGAATAGGATGTATGTGCCAAATAATGAGGAATTAAAGAAAGGAATTTTGGAGGAAGCACATTGTTCGGCTTATGCCATGCATCCAGGAGGAACTAAGATGTATCATACCATTCGACCATTTTATTATTGGCCGAGTATGAAAAGGGAAATTGCATAATATGTAAGTAGGTGTATCAGCTGTCAACAGGTCAAAGCAGAAAGGAAAAAGCCATTTGGGTTGATGCAGCCGCTTCCCGTTCCTCAGTGGAAGTGGGAAAATATCACTATGGATTTTGTGTATAAGCTTCCACGTACGCAGAATGGTTTTGATGGTGTTTGGGTGGTCGTAGATCGACTTACCAAGTCAGCGCACTTCATTCCAGTGTGGGAGAACTATCCTCTGAACAAATTGGCTAAATTGTTCATTAGGAAGATTGTGAAGTATCATGGAGTTCCAGTGAATATTATTTCTGATCGAGACCCAAGATTTACTTCTAAGTTTTGGGTAGCTTTTCAAGAAGCTCTTGGTACGAGATTACTTTACAGCACTGCTTATCATCCTCAAACATATGGTTAATCTGAGAGGACCATTCAGACGTTGGAAGATATGCTTAGATCTTCAGTGTTGCAGTTTGGTGACTCTTGGCATGATCCTTTAGATTTGATGGAATTTGCCTACAATAATAATTTTCATTCGAGTATTGGTATGTCACCTTTTGAGGCACTTTATGGTAGAGCTTGCCATACACCTTTGTGTTGGTCAGAGGTAGGTGAACGAGCTTTGGTGGGCCCTGAGATAGTGGAGGAGACTACTCAGAATGTTCAGGTGATTAAGTCTAACCTGGAAGCAGCACAAGATAGACAAAAGAGTTTGGCGGATAGGCATGCCACTGAAATTATGTGATCACTGAAAGAAAGAGTTTGGAGAGGTGTGGTACGATTTGGAAAGAAATGCAAGTTAAGTCCTAGGTACATAAGACCTTATGTGATCACTGAAAGGATTGGTGAAGTTGCCTACAGACTAAAGTTGCCTCCAGAGTTATCCAAGGTGCATAATGTGTTTCATGTCTCAATGCTTCGACATTATGTTTTAGATCCTTCACATGTGATTCCTTCTCAACCTTTAGAGATTAATCCGGATTTGACGTATGATGAGGAACCGGTGACTATCTTGGATTGGAAAGACAAGGTTTTCAGGAATAAGACAGTGAGCTTGGTGAAAATATTGTGGTTGAACCATTCAGTGGAAGAAGCTACTTAGGAGACCGAAGTTCGAATGAGAGAGATGTATCCGAGGTTGTTCTATGAGTATTACTGGTTTGATTGGTTGTATGAATTTCGAGGATGAAATTCTATAAGGAGGGTAGATTGTCACAGCCCGTCCCGAAATTATTGCTCTCGAGGACGTGAAAAGACGAGATTGCCCTAAAGGTTGCTAAGGTGTGTGTGACATTTGTATTTGGTTAATATCCCTATTCCTAAGTTTTTGGAAAATTTATTTGGAACTAAGTTGTGTCTTATTTGTTTGTGTGGTTAGGGACTTAGGAGGACCACACACACTCAAACCTACTATCTCTCTCTCTCCTCTCTCCGTTTTCTTCTTCCCGTGCACTGTACACGTACGGACGAAGCTTGAACTTGTCCATTTCTTCACAGATCGACGTCAAAAAGGTGAGTTTCTCGATCCTTACAACCTCCTGAGTTATTTGGTACCATTTTTGGAACTTAAGACCCTCGGAATCGTCGTGAAACCCTAACCCTAAAAATGTGCATTGTTTATGCACACGTAAAACCTTGTATTTCAGGGAATTTCAAGCTCACAGTGAGCTTAAGGAGGTCCTCACGAGCCTCGGGGTACTTCGTTGGTAGAGTTTGGACGTCGGAGGACAGAGATCGAAGATTTTTAAAGTTTACCGAACTATCGAGCTTCCTCAGGTAAATTCTAGTGGTTTTCAAGCCTTGAAACTTGTTTGGATGTGCTCTATATGCTTAGAGCTTCATTTTGGTACCAAATTCATGAAAAATGGACGAAAAACGAGTGAGAAACCATAGTTGGAAAAATTCCCCAGAAACCGGCGAAGTCACCGGCGACCGGCGAGTCGCCGAAGAAGAAGACAGAATATTTCGTCAGTTTAGACGGAATATATTTACGCCGTTTGTAAAGTTTAACGGTTTCCGTTAGGAGTTGACGGAATATTCAGAGGAATATTCCTGACGCCGTTTAAAAATCTGTCAGTGTGCCTGGCACGTGACTGTGCATGGGGGCGCGTAGGTCCGTACCATTTCTGGCGCGTGGGGGCGCGTGACAGGTCCAAAAATAATTCTAAAAATATAGGGATGTTCGTGAGGTTATGTAGATCACGTTGGTATATTCAAACACCCCATTTGAGCATCGTATGAGAAGTTATTTCGTATTGTTGGTTATGTGCTCTAATTAATGTTATAGTTGTTTCGCATATAGGTGAGACCTATCCCGAGGACGAGCGCAATCAAGGGCGACGCGGGGGTTACGACCCTTCGACTTACGAGTGAGTGGGCAGTTGTTTTCGTTATATACCTATATACTTACTGATTTTCCCAGAAATCGAATTTGAATGAAAGTATGTTTTAAAATGCCATGCATAGAATTGATATGAAATGTATGAATTGGTATATGATGCATATGTATGAAATGGTGCGGTGGACGCATAGGTAAGTATCAGGTGAGTTATATTGTGTTGATGATGTGAATTGTGTTGAGAGCTCATAACCTGCACCCCGGTGTTAGTGCTTATGTTGATATTTACCTCTTGCACCGCACGGTCTCTTGGATCCAAGTAGGTGTAAGTCCTGTCGTACAAACCACTTCTATGGTTCCGACTCGTAGGTGACCTGGGATTATTTGCACAGCTATTTGATGAGAATTGCACTAGAGCGTATTATTACACCAAGTCCTGTCGTACAGACCATTTTAATGGTTCCGACTCGTGTGCAGGCATATGTATTGAGCTATATGATTAGCCGTACAAGACCACTGCAGAGTCTCCGGCTGATTTATTATTTCATCTGATACATTTGTGTATCTTCATTATGTTAGTGATGCATATAGCATGGCATAATTTCATAATATTGATTTTGAGTTATGATTTAAGAATATGATGATATACTTATGTTTATATACTATTTTCTGGGAAAGTATACAGGTTTTACAGTGAGGGGTTATAAATGTTGATAAATGAGATGTTTTCGAAAAGTTTCGTTTTACTGACCCACTCAACTTTGTTTTACGCCCCTCCAGGTTATAGTTTGAAGTGTTTGGTGGCTCACGAGAATTTCCACGGTTGTTCTGACAGACTCCTCAAATGTAGGACTCACCTTCAGGTGTTGTAATTTAGTAACTGTCCTACTTGACTGCACTTAGAACCTTATGCTCTGATTGTGTGTATTTCGCACTTAAATTGTCTCTAGCATGTCATTTGGTTAGTACTGCTAGTATTCGGTTTTTAGTCCTTCATAATTCTCTTACCTTATCGCTTCCGTATTGCATTTATGGTTACGTCACGCTTTTGTGATGGCCAGCACGCCCTGATTCTCAGGTCGGGGTGTGTCATGACGATGATAAATATGACTCGTAAATAGTTTTGACCTTAAATAAAAGAAAATGCTTAGGAAAATCAAATTTAACAGACGTTCATACCTGTACCAGGGAAAATAATGGATGTATCCCTTCCTGTAAAGGCTGCACTACCCAAGAAGTAAATACATTATGATGAAAGTATATTCATAAATTAATTAAAAAATGAAAGGAAATGATGCATCATGATTTCGACTTACTTTTCTGGCAACTTGTTGTAGTGAAGAAGAGAGCCAGAGGTACCGTATCAGGTCCCCACCACCAACGCTGTGTAATGATTTTCAATATAAAAATAAATAAAGAACATGTTAAGGGCTTGAATTACAGGTGCACTCTCTCAGTTAGTAGCAAATAATATAGTCATCCTGCCTAACCATGATAAAAATTAACAATTGTGGATATATATGTCAGCTCCAAGAATCAAATCAAATCCATTTGTGTACTTGCCCATTCTATTTTCTCAGCTACTAATTTTGCATATACATAATCAAAATGAATTATCAGCCAAGTCCACTTCACATCATATGTTTTGAGATTATTTTCTCACCAGAACAACAGTTAGAATTCTTTGAAGATGCAGACGCATGCAGATCTATAGTTTTCTTCAGGATCTGTGACAAAAACATAAGCACACTTCTCATTTCCAAGAATCTTGTTGATGAAAACGTTTCATCTCTTTGTATTTTATGTCCCGGCCGATAGTAAACTCCTCTGTTCTTCAGATTTTTCTGTTGTCTTGCATCTTGCGCATTAAAAAATGAATGGCTGCCTCTTCTAAGTAGTCTTTGATGTCAGGCAGTGACCACCTGTAACACATGAGTAATTGTATCTCAGTAATTCAGAATTCACCAGAAAAACAAAATATTATCAAATAAGTTATAACTGGAAAAACATAAACAACTTACAACCTCCAGCTGTATGAAAATGCTTCTTTAATTTTCTTCTGCTGCTTTTATGAGATGGAAATGGAGGCTTATTCTTGTCTTGCGCTCAATGATATCAATTTCAGCTTGCTCCCAAACGTACTGCAAAAGCTAAAAGAAAGTTACAGACTTTGCAAGTAAACAATAGCCGCTAATTTTTCTCCAAACTTTTCAGATATCTTATTCCCAATCATACATCCAAATAAAATAAAAGTAAAAACTCCACAGTACCAATACAAAACCAAAATTTGAACCTGAACATCCATCTTCAAAGTTCTATCAAATGCGAGCATTTACTCAATTTTAAGAAGTTGTATTGTTAAAACTTAAGTCCCATGATGAACTCACCTTCCTTAATCTTTTCTAGAGAAGCAATAATTCACATAATGTATCCAAATAAGAAAAAAGCATATGATTCATGCTATCTTATACTTTCATATCCAAGTTATGTTTATGCAAATCATGAGAGGCACACATTTAAATCTCATCCCCTGCACACGTTCTAAGTAAAAAAGAAACCAGCTCCTCCAGCATTCAATGTCCAAGCGGATTAGCATATGGAGTAATAGAATAGCAAAACGCAAGTTACAATTTTTAATGTACTTTAATATTTATTTCTTCAACTTTACCTCCAAGTAGTTCTTCAGATGGAAATAATTGATTTCAAGTGCCTAACCAGCAAGGTCTAAAATATCGATGATATCGGAAATATCGATAGTCCAAAAACACGGAAATTTCGATGGAAATATCGGGATATTATCGATATCGATAAAAATTGAATAAAAACCACGGAAATTGTAAGAAAAACTTGGAAATTTTTATTGAAACTTTGCAGGATGTTTATTTAGTCAATTATCTATTAGTTTATCACAAAAAATGGAAAGAAATGCATTGCATGATGGATTTAACTGATTTAAGTTGATTATATAGCGAGCTGGCAAACATTGTGAGTGTAGAAAATATGTAGTAATTAATGAAAGAAGTTTAAACACACCATAATCATTTATATATAATGAATTAGTACAATATTTTACACTTTATACATTGCATGGTAAGATACATGAGTGACTTAGTACCACATAGAGTTCCTATGAGGTTCAAAATTTTCACTATCTTCATCATCTCTATGTATAGAGTAAGTGTATTGTGAAGAGTAGTCATCAAATGATAAATCCCCAAAATAGTTTTGCATGTAATTGTTAACATGTCACCCATATGGATCCGAGATTGGTTGACGTTGTCCATAAGCAAAATCATTTGAAGATTGAGTCTCGGATTCTTTCCATAAGTCGCTCGATTCCATCCCAACAGGAATGAGATATGAAGGGTAGGGAAATGGTTGGTTATGAGTATAACTATAGTTACTACTTCCCACTCCAACAGAGTCCGAAGTTATAGATAATGAGTCATCTTCTTGACTTGACAAAGTCCTTGCCTCTTTCTCTACAAGTATAGTCCTTCCCTATGGCACCAATTCCTGGTCCTACCCGCCTACTGCCATGGTCCTCATCCTGTGTTGCATGTGTGAAGTTTGCCTCACCAGTGAAGGGGCTCATAAATCCGGGAGGTGGTCCAACATAGTTTCCATATCCACCACTACCTCCAGCTCCACTATATCCTTCATCATTCCCACCTCCGATGGTAGGTGAGTCTCCTGATCTTGTACTAGAGCTATCATTAGTATCAGCAGGATTTTGTGGTTGTGTAGGATTGGAAGAAGGTGGAATTCCAGTGTTTCTTGGTCTTGGGCGCAAAAGTTCTTCCAAAGAGTCAGCGCTGCTAGATCTCACCTCCTCCTCTAATACTCTTTCTACATTTATCCCTTCATTATGTGCTTCTTCAGCAACTCTTAGAGCTGGGTTGCTTTCATCATCATCATCTAAATGAAGAGGTCTAATCCATTGATAAAGTTGGTTACTCTCTGTATCATCATCTTCAACAACAATATCAAACACATCTAGTGGGTCACCACGGTCGACATGATCTATTTCTGCTTCCTTATCTCGAATTTGAAGCTTCATGTTGTAATAGCAATAAACTAATTTTTCTAACCTACTATGAGCCAACCTATTTCTTTGCTTTGTGTGTATGAGTGCAAATGTACTCCAATTTCTTTCACAAGCAGATAAGGAAGCTGTTTGTGAGAATACTTTGATTGCTAACTTTCTCACAGTTGGTGCATCAGTCCTACACATGATCCACCATTCAGCTATAATGAAAAAAAATGTTGATAGGCCTAATAACTCCAACAAATTCTATTATAAACTGATAGTGAAATATGTTTACACTCACTAGGAGACATTTTTGTTCGAGCAGCAACTAATGTTGGTTCTCCAAAAGTTTTTCTTGCATCTTTAAACCATGTTAGCTGAATTCAATAAATCGTGTTAGTTTAATCCAACAATGTAATTATTATAATTTAAGTAATTGTGTACCTCATTTCAAAATTGGCCAACTGCTGGTGATGCAGGGTATAATTTAGAGTATACCTTATGTACAGCACGTATAAGGGTACCATCATCTCCAACACCTGGTCTGTATTGGTATCGAGGATTCAAATAATATGCTATTCAAATAAACACATACTCTAATAAGAGAAATAATACTTATGCAACTAAAGAAATGAATTGCAAATTATGACATGACATAATTTATACCTGCTGCATGCAAATCGTGGTATAATGTTTTATACCATCGGTCATCAATTATCTTAATGACCCACCTTGCACCATGTTTTCTTTCCAAGTCCTCCTTCACTACATGCATCAACTCATATATTGCCCCCATAGTAGGATACACTTCTGTGTCAACGATCCGTAAAACTTTGTAAAGAGGTTCAAACACTTAGCATACATGTTCTGATTGAGTCCAAAAAGCATGTTCAAGCATTATACTTTCCACCATACAACCTGCATTTGAGCAGCTGAAATTGTGGTTGGCCTAATCGTCACTAGTGAATAGTTGCTTCAACCCTGCTTTCTTCTTAAGTAGGTTGTCTAATGCAATATAGTTGGTGGCGAATCGAGTGGTAGTTGGACGAATAATTTCTCCTTTGCAAAATTCACGCATCTTTTAATTAACAACCAACCGTAATTGTAAATATAATTTGTGATCATTCTAGCTCTTTTTACGACATTAGCAATATTCTCTCTCTTCCCCATTGCCTTAAACATAAGATCAATACAATGTGCTGCACATGATGTCCAAAACACATTATGATGCTTCATTAACTTTTTTCCAGCTTTGACAAATGCAGAACCGTTGTCGGTCACGACTTGGACAACATTATGCTCTCCCACCTCCATGATTACATCCCTCAATAATTTGTAAATATACTTGTAGTTCTTTATATGGTCTGAAGCATCAATGGACTTCAAAAAAATTGTCTTTCCCTTGGAGTATACCATAAAGTTTATGATAGACAATCTGGTCAGGCCGGTCCATCCATCACACATGATTGTGCAACCATTAGTTTCCCACTTTAACCTCAACTTGTTAACATACTCACCAGTGTCTTTATACTTCATTTCCAAATATTTGTTTCTTACCTCATAGGGAGTGGGAGGTTGTACTCCAACACCGGCCTGTTGACATCCCAATACCATATTTTTGAAATGATGTGATGATGCCTTCTCAGCAGGGACATTTTCATAGATAAAGAACTTGCTAATTAGACGCTCCATTCCCTCCTTCACATTACCTTCAGTGAAATAACTCCAAACACTTTTTTGATGTGCTTTGGATGACTTATATAAACTTAGGGCTATTGGTGGTGTTGGTTGTGATTCTCTAACACTTGCTCCATCTCATTTGTGCACCACCACTTGTCCCGGAACCTTGTGCTCTATTAGGAATTTTATGAAGGTGTTCTATTTCCCATGCTGACTGTTTAGAGACACGTAATGCTTGTTTGAAATTGTGTCGTTCTTCAGGTTCCATGTCATTATCACATTCGTCCTCATTGTCTTCATCATCACTGTCAACCGCTTGGCCAATGACTTTTCGTAGCCCAGCTCGAATATTTTCCATTCCATGTGTCTTCTTTTCCTTCTGGTGTTTTTTATTTTTTAATAATGTGGTGATGAATGCCTTCACTTCTGGGGGGACATTATCGCATCGTTGGACATTATTTCCTGGATCTAATCCAATAAGATGATACTTAAGTTGTGTCACTCCACCACTCTTCATTAACCGACCACAATATTTGCAAATTGTGCCATGTTTGTTTTCGTCTATTGGGTCTCCATTTTCCCAAGCTGGATCACGTTTAGTAACTCCACTAGACATCTTAAACGTACCTATATTTATTTTTCATGGAAATTAGGCAATTATTGTTTGGCCAAAAAATATAGTAGTGACGGTTATATAAGAGAACCTAAATAATAAAGTTATTCTACAGAAGAATTAAATAGGAAGTAAAGAAAATATAACCTAATATTAATGAATAATAATCCAATATGATAGTAAAATAATAAATAACATTAAACATATTAAAATTATCCTAGGGAATAATTATACAACATTACTTAATTACTTCAAAAAATTAACATGCAAGTATTATTTGGTTCTTAGATCACATGCATGGGTCCACACAAATTTTGTTGTTGTTGTATAAATTACAATAATACAAATGTAAGTTTGTAAACTTACCTTAAATATGGAACCCTTTGTGTAAAGGCCAAATAGAATCTGTGTGGACCAACAATAAAATAATAATTACACAAATGAAACAAATCTGGAACTTTCGATGTCGTATGTAGCAGCAAAACCTCGACAATCCTCTGCAGCTTGCCGTCTGTGAATAAATGAGAGAGAAAGAAGGGATTTAACATTTAATTTAAAGTGGCGTGAGCTGCAGATCCATTTATTCAGTTTGAAGCTCTGAAAGGGCTTTGGAAAGGCTCTGAAAGGGCTAAGGGAAGAAAAACGAAAAGGTGTAATAGAGGTTTTTCAATTTTCGAAGGGTCAAAAAAATGTGTGATGATCTGATACTCCACCTCTGGGAATGTAAAAGAGTTGGAAGTGGCACACAGTTTTGAGTATGAAACCACCACTACTTTTTGTCTTTTCAAAAGTTGTCAAAAGTTTGAGATTTATATATATATATATAGCGTTTAGATTTATATATAGGGTTTGGGGGATTTATATTATATATATATATATATATATATAAATGTTATATGAATTATTTGGATGTTTGTTTTCTCTCGGATAACACACACACACACACACACACACACACGGACCCTCAATCTCTCGATCATTCTCCCTCATTCCTCTCCTTGTTTCTTCTCCGGTTTTCCCCACATCTTTTCTCTGCAACTCTTATTCCCAGAGTAGACAGACACACACACACCCCACTTCCCCAATCCCTCGAACCTTCTCCATCATTCCTCTCCTTGTTTCTTCTCCCTCCATCTCTGCAACTTTCCTTCCCGGAGCACAGACACACCACACCCACACCCCACCGTGATCTCCACCACAGTGGCGCACACTCCGGCGAGCACCATCACCACCTGTGGACCGTTCCTCCTCCATTTCTCACCTCCCGGCAAGCACCATCAGGCAGGGGGAAGCCTTGTTTAGGCCGTACGAGGCGGATGATCCATCAAACCCGAGCGGGTTTTGGGATCCAAAGAAAAGGGATTGCTCATTTTGATGGGTCTAAGAGTGGATTGCAGAAAGAGGCGCAGATCTTGGCAGTTGTGACGACGAAGCCTCGGCTGCAGTTGTGACGACGGAGCCTCGGCGATATTATCGATAATATCGCGATATATTGACGATAATTAAGTGGATAAGTGTGAAAATATCGCCCTCTCAAAAAAATGATATTATCGGCGATATTTCGCCGATAATATCGATATTTTAGACCTTGCTAACCAGTGAGGCACCCTTTCTTTCCCACACTCTGCTTAACAATCCATAAACCTGAAGAGAGAAGAATGAGTTATAAGTTAATTGTTCTTAGTTGGTTCCATAACTTGCTAATACAAAAAGAGAACAAAACAAAACAAAAAAAAAAATTAATCAAAGGATTTTACAAAAGCTACAAAAATTAACTAAATCTCACATCAAAAGAACCCAGAAATTTAATGAAGAATTCTCCAAAACCCACAAATTTAAACGTAAAATTCTACAAAATCATGAAAAATTTAATACAATCTAATTATATTAATCACCAAATTGAATTAGATCTTCACATCCAATAAGTAACAGAGTTTGATAACATTATACCCGAAGAAACCCCAAATTTACAAAAATTGGGAGCCCAATGGGGCGGCGAGGAGATCAAACAGATGGGGAAGCAAAGATCAAAGAGATCTCATGAAGCTGACATCGAAATCGTCAATCGTGTTGCAGAGCACAGTTTTTTCATTTTGGATTGCTAGATAAAGATTCAAACCCAAAACTAAGTCATTTATAAAAAAAAATTCACTAAATCAATTCGAGAAAGTGTGAAAATTATCAAACCTGATCTTCCGCAATCATCCAAGTAGAGAAAATTTGGACGATCTATCTCTCTCTCTGTGTCCACCTGGAACCCCTCCCGTCAAGCCCCCTCTTTACCTGCAACCCATCAACCCCTCTGTGAACCATGCCTCTGACAACATCGACCTCTATCTCTCTCTGTTCACATGAGAAAACAACATCACCCAAAAGGTCAGAATTTTCCAAAACCAAAAGTAAATTAAGAGAAAGAAACGGAGAAGAAAGAGAGATCGGAGTACCGTTAGTTAAAGAGTGGACGGCGTCGGTTCTCCGACCACTGTAATCCCTGAAGATCTCTTCCTCCTTTCTCCTCTCCTCCATCTCACCGAAGCTCTCGAGTTATAGAAATGAAGGCCAGTTTGAGTGGTTTTGGTTTTAGGAAGTAGAAAGCCGATGCTATTCCGGAGATGGTGTTGTGGCTGCTAGGGTTTAAGAAAGGGGAGACGAAGCCAAATGGGTGTGTTTCTGTCTCTCTCACACATCCCTTGATTTGAGGTAGCATAAATGTAAATAATGCAAAATATGTTCAGAGACAAAATTACCCCCTAACTTTTAATAACTATGTTCCAACCCAGCCCCAAATCCCATGGTTTTGTTGTAAATAAAGCAAAATCGAAGGGGAGGAATTGACCTCAAGAGACAAAATTACCCTCCTAACTTTTAATAACTACCTTCCAACCCAGCCCCAAATCCCATGGCTTTGTTGTAAAGAAAGCAAAATCAACAAAAAAATGAACAGTTGCAGCCCTCCCCTACTTTAGACTAAAGTAATGTGCTATTCTAAAAGGACCTAGAAGATTTATTCAATTAGTATTAGTCTCTGTATTACTTGGGGTGTAAGTAATTATGTCCTTTAACTAGTATTAATAGATGTTAATGGTGGGCATTTTAGTGGGTTTACTGGCCAACCCACCCAATATGGGTTGTGTTCTTAGCATTAAAACTTTATTTTTTGGTAAAAACTCAACCACCCGTTCAATAGTTGGGTTGGGTTGGGTTGAGTTGAAGCATTTTAACCCGATTGAAATCGACCCACCCGAACGACAATAATTCTTAAACATACTTGTATATTAAATAGATTTATACAAAAATTTAAATGCATTTGTTTATTATTGCTTGATTTGACTAATGAATTTGTGTATTAATAACATGTAGAATTTATGTATTAGTAACATGTAGTAATATAAAAACACGATATAGGCCTAGTTTGACATAAATATTGATTATTTGTCTCTCATACTCATAATAGGAATAAGAAAACAAACCAAACAAGCCCAACATGTGAAAGCTGCCCAACCCAACTCTCCTAAGCATGGTTTGAGTGTTAGGTTTCCGGGCATATTATAGGGATAAGTTTGATTTGAATAATTAAATACGCCATGAAAAATAATAAATAGTGTACAATATGTTATTCATCATATAACTCATTGATTGTAATCAATAAAGCAACAAAGAAATATGACAAAGAGAATTACTTACAAGATTCCTTAATCATGTGTATGTCACTTCGTAGGATCATCATTATGCTTGTGTTCTTTATGGTTGATCACGTTAAGCTCCCTAAATGTTAAACCTCTAGGAGTATCCATAATGATACACCAACAACGGATGATAGAGTGAGACTGATGTCCACGAGGTTCAACTTACATCTTTTAGACATTTATGTTGGCCATCAGTCTTCATGGGATTTAGACATTTCTCCTTGCCACAATATTCACATTGAGCGTTATGCAACCTATCATAATCATTCTTCAAGTCATTTCTTTTTCTTAAACCATTTCAAGCATGTCGAACAGACTAATTTCCTGTAAATTCCAACAACATTCTTAGCATATTTGAATGAAGACAGTGGATCAGCATTACAAATGTCACATTTGAACTAACGCAAGGAGAAAATCAATTGTCAACAAAAAAATTGTTCAATTTCATAAAACGAAGTAAGTTAATATTAATGATGAGCTATTTGTCAAATGAACAGAGAAAACTACAAAAAAGAAAATCTTCAACTGAATAGAGAATAACAATCAAAATCTGGAACAAAGTTTTCCTAAAACATAAGCTATTTCCCAAATGAATAAAGTAAACGACATTGAAAAAAAATTAAAATCAAAAGAAAAAAGAAGAAGAAAAATCTATATCAAAAAGTTACATGAAAACATGAAACATTTGCCAAATGAACAAATCAAACAACATTCAAATGAACAAACAAAATCTATATCAGAAGTCACTTAAATACGAGTTATTTACCAAATTTCACATGCGTAAAAAAATAACATTACACAGAGTAAAAGAACAAATATAGTAGACCTGAGCCTATAGGAAACACAAAATCTTATTCTTCAATAATCAAGTGATATACAACCAAATTGCTAGATCTAGCTCCTACAAGAAATACAAAAAACACAATACTTGCATTCTTTAGAAATCAACCGATACTACTACTAGATGGCCAGATCTAGCTCTTATAGAAAATACAAAAAACACAAAGATAAGTATTCTTCTAAAATCAAGCAATACTACTACTAAATGGCCAGATCTAGCTCCTAGAGGAAATTAAAAAAACACAAAGCAAATATTCTTAAAAAAAAATCAAGCGATACTACTATTAAATTGCCAGATCTAACTCCTACTAAACAAGGATCATGTGGATTATGATTCGATCCCTATGTGTTTCCAAAAGTTGGAATGTTTTAATCCAATCGCAACACTTCATCAAAGCACATATCAAAATGGCATCTGGAGATCAATTATTTCTTCTATAATTTACTTGCACATCTAGACCTTTATGAGTATTGATAACTTTTTAGTGAATATGACAACTTGTCCAAATAATTGATAACTTGGCTTAAGAAGACTTTAAAAGACCATGTACATACTTGCATTTGAGTTGCTTTAATGGTTTGATTTACCTTCACCGTGCATATTTTAATCAAATTGCTTTCTAGAATCCGTCCATTCAAAGGTTCAAAATGGTTCCCCCAAGTAGTTCCTCAAAGGCGGATTTGGATAATATGTTGCAATAGTTGTTATTTTGCTATGATCCAAATAATGATGACTATAAATTTGTGACATTTTCAAAATTATTGGATGATTTACTTATTAAATCCTATGTTGGCAACTTTCTGTTTATAGTTTGAAATCAAATTCTTGGAAAATGATGGATGACTTGCCTTGGAATGATTTTTATCTGTATATAGGATGTTAATCTGCATTATTTGAGTGTGTTGATGTTTTATACGGTATTCGTTGTTGGTTGATACACAAAAAATTAGGGCGATGGGGAATGAAAACTTTGATCGTCGTTACACTTTATTTATTAGACCACTGAGACATATCAATCGTTTTTAGCTCTGGTAAAATGAATATCCAGATTTATCAACTCATGGGTTGGTGGTCTTGAGATGGTCTCTATGTTTTTGTGTTAATAATATCGACGTCATTCATCATGTATGGATTATGAAGGAAGGTGGATTAGAACCTTCTTGGAATATGCTTTATTGCATTAAGTTGGACGAGATCTTATGTGAGTTTAAACATTTCCAACCTTTTGCTATCGTATAATGGTAAAATGGTTTTCGAGGTGGATTGTTGTGCAACCAGGTCAACTTCATTTTAGTATGATTTGAAAATGAAGATAGTCAAACATCTCGAGATTTTGGGGTGCAACCAAGATAACTTCATTTTTGTTTGCTCGTTAATGGAAATGGTGTCTATTTGATGTAATTCTAATTTAAATGATAGCGAAATAACAAAAAATGGAGTGCATGCAAAGCAAGAAAGACTAGAAAATGGATTCCACAAAACAATAATTATTGCCGACCGATGTTTGGGCAAAGATTCTGAAATGAGTAGAACGGACAATGTTTTACATCTATAAACAAGAAGGGTGTGACATGTGATGAGGAAGGCGGACGGTAAAAAATCTGTAATTGAGAAGACATGAATGGGCACATGAGATGCCTAATTAATGCAACAAAATACCTAAAAAAAAAAATATTAGATTCTAAGACAGATGCTTAGATACAAAAAATATGTCATGCATGTTTAAACATTCAATGAAGATCTTGCAAAACGGGTTAGGAGATCAAGAAGATGCACATCATTGTGTGGCACATTTGACTAAAGATTAACTTGTATGCAACTTATAGCATTTGTATGATAGAGGAATAACCATCGTGCTCTGTCTATGATGCATTCAAAGTAGACTGACCAATGCTCTATATGCATATTTTGTTTGGAACTATTGTACTTCTATGCCATGGTTTATCATGTGTGAGATGCTTCAAGATTGGCTCAAGAAGCACGAATGGTGAGTTGGTGTGTTACAAAGTGCAGCATGATGGTCTTAGTAGATGTACATGAAATGTTAGTGTTTTGTACTTCTAATTAAGTGTAGCTTGATAATTATAATTGTTATTTTGCAAGTGTCCGCCTTTTGTATTATTATGTAAATACTTTCTGATGACTGTTTCCGCTATAAAATCATATTTATTATTTGGAAACGATTCGAGAATATTGTTTTGTTTTTTGTTTGGTTAATTTGCTCGGTGGAGGTAAATGTCCTTCACATTTACAATGTGGTTAACCTCACAAATCACAAAATGTACAAACGACTTAATTTCACTAAATCATCCTTATCATGGCAACTATTAAACACAGTTTACAACATTTTTCTAGTCACATGCCCTTGACAAGAGAGTTTTTGTTCTTCATATTTAAACCGTTCATATTTGACACTCTTTGCCATATTGCAACCCAGTAATCAAAGCATAACTATGTCCAATGATGTCACTTACACCCTTCTTTGCTACTCGGCTCAATGTCATACTATAGACAATTTGACCACTCAGATCCATTAAAATTTAACCACTGAAATTTAATCATTTATCTTTCGTTGCCATCAAACCTCTTATGTAAGTCCTTCAGACATGTATCAACCTTTGAATTGTTGTTAATCTGTGCCTTATATGTCTTAGATTCAAGCTAAATGAGCTCTCTTTTCAATGCCATATCTTAAATATAATCTTAAAAATCCCTAAACTTAGATTTCTTCAAGTACGATGAACCCTTAATTTCTCGTTCAAGCAATTAGATAATATATAATTTATGAACATAGGCAGAAAGGTTAATAACTCACATACCCATATTTTTCTGATTTTTAAACCCCAAATTGAGCATAAAGATGGTGCGAAGGGAGATGACTATCTTTGCTCACAAGGGAATAACTTCGATATTGCTTGCTAAACCCAAGTGCAGATGTCGCGTATGATTATAAACTCGAAGTTCAAGATTCCTCAAAGAGCATTAAAAAAGAATACATAATTTATCAAAACTGAAACGAAGAATAATATCGAATGATATATAACTTATAAAATAAAAATTCAACAATTAAAAACATTAAAGCATCATGTCCCACCCACATACAACTATGCAATTTCACCGTATGTGTAGTGATGGTTGGACATATGCTCAAAGGAGACCACTTACTAATATTTTGGCAACTTGTGAAAGCGGGCCTATGTTCTTGAGGGCAATTAATTGCGAAGGTGAATATGAAGACAAGCATTGTATTGCAAACTTCCTTGCAGAAGCCATTAAAAAAATTGGTTATGAAAATTTTGTTCTAGTGATCACTAACAATGCCCCCGTTAGTAGAGCTGTTGGATTACTTATTAAGGCCCACTATTCCAACATCTTTTGGACACCATGTGTTGTTCATACCATTAATCTTGCTTTGAGATGTTTGGTATGATGAATGCAATTGGATTTCAACCATTGTTAGTGATGCTTGGTCCATAAAATTTTTTTAAACTATAGCATGAGATTGGCTATGTTTAATGAACACTGCAAACTAAAGTTGCTCTCCAGCTGAAACAAGGTTTATTTGCTCTACTTTTTTTTTTTAATTTTTTTTTTCAATTATGAATTGTACTAATTTTTTTTTTTTTTAATTTTCAGATTTTCATCCATACTTGTGATGCTTAAAAGATTTAAGAAAGTAAATGGAGATTTACTACAAATGATGATTAGTCCAAATTGGTCGTGGTACAAAGAAGAATATTTGGTTAGAGCAAGCATGGTGAAGCAAAAGTTATTGGATGAGTATTTTTGGGAGAAGATTAATTATATTCTTTTCTTTACAACTGCTGACACAAATAATGTAACGACCCAAAATTCTTATTTGGAAGCTAAATCCGGTGATAGGCCAAAATAAAGTCATGGTTAATCTCTACGCTATTTTTTTTTTTTGTTTTTTTTTTTTGAGAAGAAACAATTTTATTAAAGAATAGAGAAATACACAGAAGTGGATAAGAAGTCCACCAACTATATTAGAAAGGAAAATCCCAATAGGATTTGGCTACAGCAGCCATTTCTAGACCTAGCTCACTTAACTGCTGCTAACAAATCCCACAGTATTTGAGATAGAGAGCAATTATTAAACTCTTTAGTGACCGAAGCCCAAAAAGCTGCTCAATATTTTACTCTCCCCCAAAGTACTTCTGCCCCCACTCCAGTATAGTCTTCAAAAATCCTTTTGTTGCGTTCCAACCATATATTCGAAAAAATTGCCGATACTAGGCAACCCCACAAAGCTTTGGATTTTTTCCCTTTTCCAAGTGCCTTAAAATGAGTGCTTAGTAGCTCGAAACACCCTTTAGGAATGACCCAACTTTCTTTAACCTCCTGAAACAGTTTCCACCACAGTTGGATCGAGTAGGAGTAATGAAGAAAGATGTGATTTACACTCTCCTCCTTAGCTTTGCACAAACTGCACCAATGTGGAGATAAACACATATGAGGGTTTCTCCTTTGAATTATGTCGCAAGTGTTGAGATTCCCACTGGCCACAAGCCATACGAGTATTTTAACCTTCGGATGAGCGTTTGATTTCCAAATCTGAGAGTAGGGTGGATAATAGTGCACAATCCCATTGTTGCTCAGTAATGAACGATATGATTTGCATGTGAACAAACCTGAAGCTTCCAGATTCCACCTTCTGTTATCCATTTTTGATATAGATAAGCGAACCTCTTCCACTTTCTGTAATAATCTGGCCGCCTCTTCTATCTCCATCTCATTCAGATTTCTCCTAAAGTCAAAGTTCCAACTCAAGGAACTTGACGAAACTTCCACGAAGCTCCAGATGTTATGATTGTGCTTCCTCGATAGTAGGAATAATTTGGGGAATTGTTCCTTCAGCGGTCCCTCTGCTAACCACCCATCCTCCCAAAACCTCACATTCTCTCCGTTGCCCACCTCAAACTTGCAACATCTAAGAAAATGATGAGAACCACTCGAAATGTCTTTCCATGGGCTACGACTTGAAACCCTCCTTGGAGGAAGTGCATTCCATCCATTAACTTGTAGCCCATACTTGCTTCTTATCACCTTGTGCCATAGAGAATGAGACTCCATTGGGAATCTCCACAACCACTTAGCCAATAATGCTTCGTTCTAATTCCTCAAATTCCCCACCCCTAGACCTCATTCCTCCTTGTTTTTAGTAACAAACTCCCATTTGACCAAATGGGTTTTCTTACCTTCCTCCACGCCTTCTTAGAGAAACCCCTTCATTAATTTTTCTAAACGTCATCTTACCCCGTAAGGAATTTTGAACAAGGACATATAGTAGATCGGCAAGCTTCCCAAGACTGATTGAATTAGAGTTAATCTACCTCATCTGGATAGGAAAGCCTTCTTCCAACTTTGAGGTCTTCTTTCCATTGTTTCTACCACTGGATCCCAAAACTTTATTGCTCTTGGCCTTCCCCCAAGGGGAAGTCCCATATACTTTATAGGCCAACAGCCTACCTCACAACCCGAAGAAGCTGCCATCCTGTTTAATTTCTCACTCTCTGAATTTATTCCTGCCAAAAAACACTTAGCTTTGTTGATTTTCAATCCTGAGACCGAACAGAATAAGTTGAGCACTTGTAATAGGTTGTTCCAAACTTCCTCGTCTTCCGTCAAGAAGAATATGGTGTCGTCGGCAAATTGAAGATGAGAGATCTCCACCTTTTCTTACCCGATACACAAACCTTTGATGAGATAATTTTCTTGAGCCTTCTCCATTAACCTGCTCAAAACATCGACTACTAAGGTGAAGAGAAAGGGTGATAGTGGGTTGCCTTGTCTCAGTCCTCTTGAAGCTTGAAATTTTCCCATTGGCCTCCCATTGATCAAAACGGAGAAATTTGCAGAGCATAAACATCCCTGCATCCATTTCCTCCATCTATTGCCAAAACCTTTTCTTTGCAGTACTTCTTTCAGAAATCTCCATTCAACATGATCATACGTTTTTTCAAAGTCGATCTTGAGCACCAATCCCTTCTCTTTTTTCTGCCTCACCTCTTCTACCACTTCATTTGCAATGAAGACAACATCCAAAATTTGTCGGTCCTTAACAAACGCCCCCTGATGCTGAGAGACAGTGGTAACCAAAACCTCATTCAATCTTGAAGCCAGTGTTTTCGCTATACTTTTATACAATCCAGTTACTAAACTTATGGGCCTATAATCTATCACATTCAAAGAATCCGACTTCTTCGGGATTAGGCAAATGAAAGTTTCGTTCGTCACTGCATTTATTATCCCTTTCTCAAAGAACTCCTCCATGATCTACATTATATCCTCCTTCAAAATATCCCAGCAATGTTGGAACATTTGCATAGAGAAGCCATCTGGTCCTTGTGATTTATCCTTTCCACAATCGAAAACTGCTATTTGAACTTCTACTTCCTCAAAAGGCCTCTCAAGCCAAATTGCCTCAGGGGCGCTTATTGGGGCCCAATTTATACCTTCTAAACCCCAACATGCCTCGTCGTTACTACTAAATAAGGATTTGAAAAAATTGACAATATGCTCTTCCATCTATTTTGCATCCTCTATTATTCCCCCTCCAACCGGCTCCAACCTTTCAATATAGTTTCTCTTCCTTCTCCCATTTGCAACTCGATGAAAATTTTTTGTATTACCGTCCTCTTCCTTTGCCCATTCCACTTTGCTTCTCTGCCTCCATTTCACTTGTTCTTTAAAAGCCAAGTTTCCCACAAGGGTTTGGAGTTCTTCCATTTTACTTCTAGCTTCAAAATCTAAGCTTTTCGTCCCCTCTCTCTTATCCAACTCCTCTATGTTTGCTTCCGCTTCTTTCAAGACTTTTTCGATTTCGCCGAAACTCTCCTTACTCCAGCTTTGCACCTTTTTTTTCATGGCTTTTAACTTGATCATAAATTTATAGCCCTCTCACCCCTCCACTTGCTCCAATTGCCACCATTCCTTGAATTTGTTCCTGAATTCTGGATCTTGGAGCCAAATGTTTTCAAATCTGAAATGACATGGCCCACATTTCACTTTGTTGGTGTCTAGCTGGTTATTAAATGATCGGAAATGACCCTAGCCAAGGCCGTTTGTCTAGCCTCAGGAAAGATATCTTCGCAACCTGTAGAGCATAAAAATCTATCTAATCTCCGACACACAGGTTCTTCTCTGAGATTTGACTAGGTAAATTGTGCATTGAGCAGATCCAAATCCTTGAGTTCTGTCTCTCGAATGAAATCATTAAAATTCCTCATGCTTTTAGTCAAGCTCCCCCCATTTGATTTCTCATTTATAAATCTAACCACGTTAAAATATCCTCCTACACACCATCTTGGTCCACACTGCATAAAACAGCACTATTGGACCAAGTTTAGGTTCCCCTTGGAGCATCCAAAACTAAACCAAAACGTGTAATATTATATGGGTTTTGAAGCTTGTGTTCTGTACTTTAAAAGCATATAAAGTTTGTAGAAAATGGAGCTTTAAATTGGAAGTTATGCCAAAAAGGAAATGGAGTTTTGAAATTGGAAATCCAGTTTTCTGCTGCTATTTGGCAGCCCTGTGACTCAACTTTGGACATAATTTTGATCAATCAAAATTCAACATAAATTAATGAAATCAGATGGGTTTTGATCACAGACATGTCTAATTTCAAAACACACAATATTAGATCAAAAGGAACTCACAAGGACATAAAAATCAAGAGCCAAAGTTGGCTACTTGAAACATAGTTTCTCTCTGCAAAATGAACAAGTTTTCTGCAATGTTAAACCCATACTCCTTTAATCCAATTTACAATTCCAGGGCAATCCCAAACTATCCAGGAATCATATTTAACTTATATTTCTATGTGTTAGCTTACCCATATCATGCTCAATTCTTCCTCTTTTAGCCAAAGACTACAAACATTTCAATAAAATTAAAGTATGTACCATTTCTTGTGCTTGTCCTGCCCTCCAAAGTCGTTCATCAATCTACCACTTAGCTACTAAGCTCTTAAATCAATGTTACCACCACAATTTCTCAACAAGAACACCAGAAATTCAAGTTAAAACTCTTAAATCAATGTTACCACCACAACTTCTCAACAAGAACACCAGAAATTCAAGTTAAACACATAAATCTCAAACTTGTTCGAAAATGAAACTTTCTAGGCTTCAACATAATGGCACACTTAGTTCCAGCATATGGGTTTCGTATCAAATTGAAGCGGGCTTCGCTACGAATACATAGACTTCAACCGTGCGTGATTTCGTTGTCGTACGAGAAAGTTATGATTCCATGAAATTTTTGGAGTGAAGGAGAATTAAAAGGAAGAAGAACACAGCAGCCCCCTGCCGGTTTTGCATGCCCGGGGACAGAAAAAAGGAGGAGCCTTTGGCTTCTAGAATACTTCCCTTGCAAAATTATCATTTTGCCCTCTAACTTTAAAAATTCGTAACTTACTCGTTCTAACTCCAAATCACATTCCGTTTGCGCTCACGCGTCCGTATCAAAACTTACTATTCGAATATGTAAAGAAATCTGGAAAATCATGAAAGGATCAAATACGTCTGTGAGGAAATCCGTTTAATACAATAAGGCAATTTCTTCATTTTCCATTTGACGAAAAATTATACAACATAAATAATAATGAAATCTGGAAGCAGAATTTCACATTTTCTCCATTCGAATTTCATAACCATAAATCTATTTATTCTCGATTTACCCCATATTTTCATATATTTTAAATTTTCAGGGTATTACAGATAAACCTTGTCTCTAATTGGTGAATGAGTAATGGGATGCTATGATAGAAAATGTGAAAGTTGTTGTCTATAGGAATGAGTGCAAGGCACAACATAAAAAAGCGGCTTTTTTTATTGGAGAGATGGACTAAAAGTAGCACTCCACTTCATTGTTTGGCACATTTTTTAAATTCAAGGTGATGATTGCTTGCTAATTTTCTTGAACTTTTTTTTAAAATTTAACTTTAGCTCTACGATTATATTCTTAAAGTGCTATTTCTTTTGTTTTAGGTATTATAGTCCAAAATGGTTTGGAACTATTGATGCTATGAATGATAGGTTGCATTTGAAATCAGGGATGTGGTGGATTGTCCATGAAGTTTCTACACCTAGTCTGCAAACCATAACATTGAAGCTACTTGGACAACCTTGTGCGTCCTCGTGTTGTGAAAGAAATTGGAGCACATATAGCTTCATTCACTTTCTAAGAAGATATCAAGATAACACCATAAAGAGCCAAAGATTTGGTATTTGTGCATAATAATCTTCGTCTTTTATCAAGGAATAGCTTAACCTGCAAAAAATGTATTACTTAATAATGAGATGTTGGAGGAGATGACTTTGATAACTTGGGTGAAGAAAGTCTCGGGATGCTAGAAATTACTAACTATTCACTTGATGAACCATCATTGGAGACTACTTTGGTTATTAAGGGTGACATCACAAATGTAGAAGTTGAATGACTTTATTATTTTTTATTTTTTTTTTTCGTTTAGATGTTCTTTCTAACTTTTCAAGTTTGGAGACTAGCTTGGTTGTTTGTTGGATTATCTTTTTAAATATTTAGAGTGTATTGAAATAAATTTGGAATTGGGTAATAAATTGAATGCTCATTTGATCATGTTTTAGATATATATTTTTAATTGTCATGTCCATTCCGTATCATGTCTTCATTTTTAGAAATTTGTTGTATCCTCGTGTTTGTATCTATGCATCGTAGTTCATGTGACACTGGTGAAGTGCTTCATGCAATAGTTGGATGTTTCAGACGCTGATGAAGTGTTTTCTTCAGCGCTGATGAATTGTTTTCCTCGACGTTGACAAAGTGTTTCCCTCGACGCTGATGAAGTGTTTCCCTCAGCGCAAATGAAGTGCTTCCCTCAGTTTTGAGAACGATTTACTAAACTAACAATCACTGGAACAACCGAGTAATTATAATAAATCATAGCTTGCCTTAATGATACGTGGTGTAGAAGCTAACAACCTACTGGTTTGGCGAGAGAGGGAGATATGGGTTGTTCTAAGTTGTATGGTTTTGAAGTGGCTAATTTAAGATTTCTAATGGTTTGGTAGTTTTGCAGATACTAGGGAAACTTCTGGGAAAACTCATAATGAAAGGAAATCTCATCCCTCAAGAACTATGGTTTCCTGCACTTAGAGAAAGCTTGCTCTACTTGGTGCGCTTTTGCCTTTGTTTTTCCTTCCCATTGTTGTCCTCTTCTTTTCATCGTGCTAACTTTAATTTATAAGTGCATGGATCCCCTCAATTTCCAAATAGGGGAATCCCTTATTTTCTTCTCCTTCTCCAAATTTGCTAAATTTTTCCCTTCCATTTCTTGGTTGCAGCTATAGGTTCCTTTTCGGTATAACATTGAAGGGTGTTACTAGCCTCGTAAAGCATGGGTTGAGCACACTGCCCAGAGCGTCATTTTCCAGCGCCAATTTCCACAGACTCTTTTTGGCATCACTCCTTGTTTTCCTTCGTAAACTTGGAAGGAAAGGATACTTTCTTTTGCTATAAAGGGGAGCGCAGCATGTGATTTGATTCCTATTTGGTCAACTCAGCTTTGGGTTTGGTTGGTTTTTGAATATCTTAGTTGGTTTGTAAGGGAAAGGGGAATGATAAAGTTGTTCTTTATCAAGCTTTCCCACGTGGAGCCAAAATCATGGGGTTGGACTTTTGGTGCTCATAAGCAGCCCAAAGTCTTCCACAATCCTAATTCCACGTAGGCCTAGTAAACTTCCATTTCCATCCACTCCATGACCTACTCGGCAAACACCGTTACATGGCTTGAGCTCATTTAAGCATGTCGCATGCTTCGCGTGACTCAAATTATAATGTTAAAGTAATAATATTATAATCGACTTGGCACGATAAACATGCGCGATTTGTAGGGGCTTAGCGTGATTTTACAAACGTTCAATTTATAAACTATTATTTTATTGGTGTAGCATGATCGTATATTTGTATACCCATCGTTTTCGCACTTTTGCAAGGATTTAAGCTCGGGTTGTGATGCATGCCAGCCACACACTCTAAAATATGTTCTATAAAATGCAAAGAAAAATGATCATTTTGAGTCACAAGATTAAGTTTTATGTTGTCACTACACATGCATCAGCTAAAAATGACTCGTAGGAACCAACTCATTTTTTTAATCATTTTTAGCTACAGTTAGACTAGACTTTTTCGAAACAACTTGAGTAGGACTCACCCATTAACTATCAGAAACTGCGTAAATGGTGCCCGCATCACACAGTTTTAAAACCTCTATTTTGACGGCTTCTTTCATGTTACAGTTCAACCTACATTGTGGGTCTCTAGATAGTTTAGCATTCTCTTCTAAAATATTTTATGTGTGCAAACAAGTGACTAATTCCCTTTATATCAGCAATAGTCCATCCAATGGAAAATATAGGCAAATTTGTGGTGGTCAGAACGTTAATCAACTTACCTTCACGTGAAGAATTGAGTTCAGAAGAGATTACCACAAGGAACACGTCGTTCGGCCCTAAAAATGCATGCTTAAAACCAGATGGCAGCGACTTTAGTTCCAATTTGGGCACCTCCACACTAGATGGTACAACCGTTGATAGTGGCGGAAGCTCTTTAAACTTAGGTCTGCATTTGTTCGCATCTTGTACTTGACAAGAATCAAAGACAGCACCAATTTCACTTATTTTAGGACCATTTTATACATTCAAAAGGAAAGTTTCTAAAAAATCCTGAATTTGACTCCTTTGAAATTGTCTACGCATCACTGTCGAAATAAAATTTACAAACTCGCATTCGTCATCTCCATGTGACTGCCTGAAAACATTAAAAATGTTAACCTTCCTTGTCATATTTTCAAAACAAAGTTTCATAATCTCACTCCTACAACTTATGTTAGCATCATGTGTAGCTAAGAAATAATGTCCTAAAATTACAAGAACGTGAAGATATTCATAGGTTGGGGAATGCCTTGAATCTAAAATAATGAACCTTGTATATGTCAAGCGTCGGGGGAAGGGCTTGAGTATACAATTGGATGATTATAAAATAATGAAATCTTATATATGTCAAGCGTTGGGGAAGGGCTTGAATATACAATTGGGCGTCAGGGGAAGTTCCTATATAAATAAAGTGGAAATTGAGAATTTAATTCTGAAAATTGGACTTAAAGAATGAACGGGAGTTAACTCATATTCTATGGTATTTGGAGCTAAGTGGTATAAGCATGGTATGGGACGTGCGGACTTGGATGCCTTAGGTATGTGATAGCGAGATTAGAAGGGAGTGAGTACATTCATGCATCTCATTTGCACACATTTTATTTGAAAGAATTACTCATTTCAGTTATTATTTTGTTGTTACTTTCGTTTGTAATGTAATTTGTGCACTAATGCTATTTCCGCTGCGTATTAAATGAATTTTATATAGTAAACTCAAGCGTTTATTATGTAAAATTTTGTTGTACGATGTATTGTGTTCCAATTTTATTTTCATTTCTTCACCATGTCTTGGTTATAGAATTTATTTCTAAAGCTAAAAGATATGACTCACACCCTAACTCGTGAATAGTCTTTATGTGACAGCTCGTCTCTGATTTTACAATCGTATAAAAATTTTAATAAGTGATTTTACAAAATTGCCCTTCGAGGCTCGTGTGTTGATTGAGGTTAATTACGGTGTCGTGTCACCTAAGTTTTGTTTTCTTGGCATATTCTCCTAGTACTCGTCGCTACGGACGCGTGGGTGCAAGCGGTTCGTGATTTGGAGCTATATCGAAGAAGATATTAACATTTAAAGTTGAGGGTGTTCTAGTAAATTAATTAATCTCTAGAAAGCCCCAGATTTTTGGAGCTCAATCTGGAGTGCCATGTGGGCGGCCCAGATTAAAAGAAAATAAATTGGATGGTGGAGATGAAAGGAAGAAAAGAAAAAAAAAAAAAAAAAAAAAAAAAGAAGAAGAAGAAGGCAGCCTGATGGCAGCGAAGGAAAGGGGAGGAAGATAGCAGGAGAGAGTGGCCGAATGAGGAGAAGAGAGAGAAGAGACCGGCCAATAGGAGGAAGAGGAAAGGAGAGAA
Source organism: Heteromeles arbutifolia (assembly GCA_024362995.1). Lineage (NCBI taxonomy): Eukaryota > Viridiplantae > Streptophyta > Magnoliopsida > Rosales > Rosaceae > Heteromeles > Heteromeles arbutifolia. The sequence continues at coordinate 27,734,925 of JANCRC010000012.1, forward strand.
AGAAGGGAGGAAATGAGAGAAAGAAGGGAGGAAAGAAGGAGGGGAACGGACGGGTCATCCCTTGACCCGCAACTCGTTCTCGACCCGGTCGGCTCTTACCTCTATTTTCGACGGAATTTCATCATTTTTCCGGCGAATTGCTGCAAGAAAATACTTGGAAAATCCTCCACGACCTTCCCTCTATCCATTCCATCTCAAATTTGGAGATATTTGGCCTTGAAAATGGGTGAAACCGCAAGGAGGGGTGCGGCGGCTTTGGCTTCAAATCACCCGATCCCGAAGCAATTTCTTCCAATTAATACCACCCATAGCATCCTCTTGAGGTCTGGAACAAAGCCCAAACAATTTTGGAGGCGGCGGAGTTGTTTTGGAGACAGATCGAACACACCCAAATTCAAGGGTTTCGTACGGGTTTTAGTGAAATTGGAGCTCTTATTGACCGAATTGGCCTTGATCACAGGTATGAAAGTTGTTCTACTATTTGAGATATTTAATTCTGCAAATTTTGAGAATTTTTGGAGAAAGTTGAATTTTCCGGCGAGCCGGGGCGGCCGATCGCCACCCACGGCGGCGCAGGCGGCGACGCGTGGCTAGTGGGCTGTCAATGTTATTTTTAGGCTATTTTTGATATCCTGAATTCAGTTTTGATAGTGGTTTGACATAAGTGGATCATTGAGCCAGATTCTTTACAATTCGTGGTTAGGTAAAAATGTGAATCGGCGATCCAACCGTTGGATCATCACCAAACTTTGATACGTTATAGTACTTAATATTTGAAGAATGTTGAAACTTATGGATTGGGAATCTAACATATGGATCTTTCCGAATTGGATTTGTAAGTTCATAAAATAAAAGGTTAATCGCCACTCGGTTTTGGAAATTGGCGGAGATTCAACCGTTGGATCATAACGAAACTTTAGTATGTTGTTCTATAAGCATAATGTGAATCATGAGAAGTTACAGATGGGAAATCTGATATGCGGATCTTTTGGATTGAGTTATGTGGGGTTGTGGACCCTACCGTCGATCTTCGATCGACGATTGACTTGGTCAATGAGTTTTGAATCACTCTTGAATGCCTTTGAGGATGTGTTTTAATTTGAGTTATGTGTTCTATCGACAAGTATTCTAAGATGTGATTTAATAATTGTTCTAGGCGCCGATCGTTCGGGATGCTTCGGTACTCGTTCTAGGGAGTTGTAGCGCGGACTCCAGGTGAGTAGGCTTTTGTTTTCAGTATATATATATATATATATAGACACACACTTGGCTGATTCCCAGAAATACGTTTTAAATGATTTTATGAAATTGAATGCCATCTCGAATGCCATATATATTTATTGCGATGTTATATGATTATATGTTAAGGCACTGTGGGCGTCAGGTAAGTTAGGTAAGTATGTACTTTCGATATGGTGATATCGATGAGATTAGAATATGGCTCATTTACCTGCACATCGGGGTTTGTGCTCCGCCAGAGTAGGGCTTAGCTTTCACGTGATCGTTCACCTCCCGCACTGTACGCTCACCTTGGATCCAAGGCAGGTGCCAGCCTGTCGTACAGACCACTATAGGTGGTTCCAACTTGCAGGTGACCTGCGATTCGTCACCAGCCTTCACGTGACCGTAGCACAGAGCGTTTTTATATACCCAGCTTGTCGTACAGACCACTACAGGTGGTTCCGACATGGGTGCAGGTTATTGATTGAGAGTTGAATTGAGGATTTGGTTGAAGAGCCATAGATTCAGCCGTACAGGTCACTATAAGTGACTCCGGCTGATTCATATGCATTGCCGGCATGTTATGCATTGAGATATCACCTGATTGACTTTGATGATATTTGTTGCATGCTTTGATATTGGATATTGTTTATTCGGACATGGCAATATTTGAATGTTGATTTTCAGTATGAGTACGTATATATTTTTTTGGGAAGTATATATATTTTTACAGAGGGGTTATAACTTTTATATCGAAGTGATTTTGCAAAACTTTGTTTTTGCCCACTCACGTTTTTTGTTTTGCGCCCCTCCAGGTTCTAGTAGCATAGTTTCTTTATCGACAAGGACTCGTTGCATATCTCAGTTCAGGTGGCTACTTCTGAGGGTATGATCTTTACCCACACTACTGTACTTTACTTATGCTCTGACAACGCGTGTGAAATTGGTCCATACCCACTGACAGCGCACTCTGATAGTTAGGCACCTTTAGGTTTAAATCTATTCGCATTCTTCCATATCATCACTTTTTTGCTTGCACAGCTCGATTCAGAGTCTTAGTGGACATTCCGGTCGGGGTGTGTCATAGCTGCATTAAAAATTTAAAATAAAATACATTTCAACAAGTTTATCAATCTGATGCTGATCAAGTTTGTGATGTTTATTGTGAGATTGGTCACTCCACTAAAAATTGTCAAATGTTGCAGAAAATGAAATGAGTTTATGAAGAACAGTATGTTGCCACTGGAAGCTATCAGAATCAGTATTCTCCTTTTTCGGAGACATACAATTCAACAACCAGAAATCATCTAAATTTACTTCGAAGGAATGATTCGTAACCTCAAGTGCCCTAACCACAAATTTTATGTTCCTAGTTCGTTTCAACATAAACAATCATATGCAAATCATGTTCAAGCATTTAGGTCAAAAAGTAGATTCATTGTTCTGTCAACTTGTTGAGGAAATAAAGAAATCAAGAGTCCACTTTCGAAATAATTAATTTTATGTCGGTTAATAAAAAAGGATGGTTCCCAGCAAACACTGAAGCCAAAAATGTTAATTTAACTGAGACTGAATTTGAGCATGCTAAGTTTGTGGTTACTCTTAAGAGTGGTAAAATAGCCTTTACCTAAGGGAGTTGAGAAAATTAAGAGTAATGATAAACTTGACAAGCTCAAAGAATTTGAAAATGACAAGGAATATCATGCGCTTGTACCTTTTTTAAAAGCTTCTGTAAAGAAAGCCATTTATAACTCTGATATTCTTTAGCTTTTTAAGCAAATAAAGATAAATATTCCTCTGTTAGATTCTATTACGCAGGTTCCCACCTATGCTAAATTTTTGAAAGACTCATACACTTATAAGGGAAAGTGTAAGGTGAAGAAAACTGCGTTTTTAATTGCCCATGTGAGTGCGGTGTTGTAAAATAAAATCTCACCCAAATATAAAGATCTAGGAAGTCCTACTTTGTCTTCTGTCATTGGAATTAATTTTATTGATTGTGCTTTGCTTGACTAGCTGCTAATGTGAATTTACTGCCATATTCAGTGTATTTGCAGCTAGGTCTTGGTGAATTAAAGGCGACACATGTAAAATTGCAGTTGGCTAATCGTTCTACTAAAACTCCAAGATGGGTTATTGAGGATGTGTTAGCCTAAGTAGACAAGTTTTACTATCCCTATCACGCCCCGACCGGCAAATAAGGTGTCACATCCCGGCCCGGGACGGTTCACTTCCCGGGCCCGCTCCACTACCGTAGCACGATATTGTCCGCTTTGGGCCCCGACCATGCCCTCACGGTTTTGTTTCTGGGAACTCATGAGCAACTTCCCAGTGGATCACCCATCATGGGAGTGCTCTAGCCCCCTTCTCGTTTAACTTCGGAGTTCCTACGGAATCCAAAGCTAGTGAGCTCCCAAAAGGCTTCATGCTAGGTAGGGATGAGAATATACATTTAAGGATCACTCCCCTAGACGATGTGAGATGTCACGAGCTACCTCTTTGGCAAGATTATTGTATTTTACTATCAATTCGTCTTCTTCCCTTCATTCATAAATTCCTTCACTACTAGAAGATATGGGAGGCTTAGAGCCAATCAACACTCTCAAGTGGGTTCGGACCTTCCCATTGATGGGTTTTCTTAGCAATCTGATCTAGGAATTCTAAAGGATCATCAGGTTCATTTGACATAAAATTCCCATCACACATTAACTCAAGAAATTGACGATCTCGAGATAGAAGACTGTCGTAGATGAAACTAGCAGGGTGCCAGTTTTCAAAACCATGATATGCGCACAAACTCAAGAGATTCTTACATATTTTCCACGTTTGGTACAATGATTCACTCTTTTTTACTATAGTAGAAATTTGTTGCTTTAGATGTAGTCTTATGATTCGGAAAAAAATTTTGAAAAAATTCATCAATCATTTCAAATCATGAATAAATAAACCTAGCATTTAATTCATACGACCAACTTTTTGCTTTGCCTTTCAAGGAGAATGGAAAAAATTTATTCTCACTCCATTCAGTTGATCAGGTTCAATATTATAAAAGTGCTAACGACATCTTCATATTCCCTAGCATGCACATACGGATCTTTATTCTCCAAACCATGAAAAATAGGAAAAAGATTCCATATTTAAATTCATAGTTTGGCATATTAGCAGGAAAGAGATGCAACACAAGTTGGATGCAAATAATCTTTCAATGTTATGGGGGGAGGGGGAAGGGTTTCCCTCGCTCCCATGACTGTACGATCACCCATGTTGACAAACTCACATCACTATAAAAAAAGATCTCCAAACAAAGTTTCAGCTTAAGGTTTGGACGCTTAACAAATCTGCCTTGGTATATCACATGAAAATTGAAGAAACAAAGAGTACATTAAGCTAAAAACAATACCAAACAAACAAATAAAAAAGAAACAAAAATGCAAATAAATGGAAAGAGTGTACCAGCCTACCGAGAAAAATCATGCGCTCTTTGCCAAGTCAATGCCTTAGCAACAATGCCAAAAATTGCTTGCTAAACCCAAGTGCAAGTGCTGCATAGCAGTATAAATTCGAAATTTGAGTGTCGTATTCCTAAAAAAGCATTGAAAAAGAATGCAAAATTTATCAAAACTGAAGCAAAGAACATGACCGAATGAGATATAACTTGTAGAAGAAAAATTCAACAATTAAAAACACTAAAGCATCATGGTTCCTCTCACATACAACCATGCAATTTTACTATTCCAATTCCTTTTTATAATTCAAATGAGATACAAAGAATGAGTGCTCTCAATTGGAAGATATAGCAATTGAGTTTTATCCATATAAAACAACTTGAAAAGTGATTTTCATTGGATATATTCAAAACAAAATGTCCATTCAATTCCTTATAGAAATAATCCCAAATATAATTTGTACCTGCAACATCAGATTATTAAGAAATTACTCTGTCGAAATCGTACCATTCTGTTCACTAAACACATGAATGTGAAACAAAAGTACAAGAAACACATGATTAAACTTATGAATCATAACTAACATTCACCAATTCAAATATAGAATAAATTAGAAATTCCATTGAACATCCACAATGTAAAATTGACATTGAAACTTCGAAATAAAATAAAAATAAATAAAACTACATAATCATTATGTAGGTTATCCCCTAGCCTTAGCTAGGAAGATTAGTTCACCATGAAAAAAAATACACACTGTAAACAGTTTGAAGTAAATCTGATAGAAAACGGACGAGAGAGCAGAAGATGCATCAACCTTTTCATTTTATATCCTTTTTGCCATTGTGGCCTGGTTAACGTCACATCTCCTTTTAATTTGAGAAGTCACTCTTCTTTCGTGGACTAGGCCAATAGGTAATAAAGCTACTCTTGAACAGAAAACCCAATTCTTTCTTGTCTTTGCCGAGACCTCACAAAACAATTTCTTCATCTTTTAATTTCTTTGCACCACACTTATGTTCATGCACATAAAGATCCACAGTATCTACGTCAAAGCTAAATAAAAGGTAAATTACACAAAACTATCTTAACTATGGGTCGAATCACAATCTCATACCTTATGTTTTTAAAATTACAACGTCATATCTCATCTTACGAATTTATTGCAATGTTAGACCTCCATCATTTTTCTGTTAATTTCTATGTTAAATGTTGACGTGGCTTGAAGCGAAGTCTACTCCCTAGCTTAATTGGATTAAACAATAATTAAATATTTAAAAACAAAAATAAAATTATTTAAATATATTTTTTAAATGTGGGACCCATGCACTCCAAAAAATTCATCACCCTTCTTCCCCATCCATTCGTGTCTCCCAACCTACCTTCCTTCACTCCAAAATTAGAACCCCACCGCCGTCCTCTCCTTCTCTATCTTCATCTCCCTCCCATGGCGCTCATCCCCTCCTCCTCCACCACATTCCACTCTAATCCCTAATGTTGCACCCTCATTGCCCTCTCAAAGGGCGATATCGCTCACGTCAAAATCCTGGAAATCATAGTTCGATCTGCAATGAACGGCGGCCAAACAACAAAACTATGAGTGGTTCCTGTTTGTGTCACCAATAGCAGTGGAACGATGGTGGTGGCGACAGTGCTTGTCGTCGGAGTTCGCCTAAACTCACATAGGAAGCTCGCCCAGAAAACTAGTCGGGATGTCAATCTAGACTCACTTCCCGCACTAACAATTCATAAAAACCCAAAACAAAATTTACATTATTTTTCCCATGAGAGAGAGAGAGAGAGAGAGCGAGTGAGTGCCCAACATAGAGAAAAAGAGTGTATGGGCAGGGTGACGTCATCCATGGCGGCCAAGTTCACCTCTTTTCCAAGTTTGCCATTTTTGCTACTTTGTCATTTTTGGAATCTTGGGGTTTTTTTTTTGTTTTTTGTTTTTAATTTTATTTTTCCCAGATTTGAGCTTTGTGTCATTAATTACTTGCTAGTGTTGGCAATTAGGTTTTTCTAAATTCAGAGTTTTTTGTTATGGATTTTGAGTCTTTGACGCATTTGGAGAGGACGGTGAGGGTGTAATGGTAGAGATTAGAACGGAATGTGGTGGAGGAGATGGAGGTGGAGGAGGAGAGGGCGGCGGTGGGTTTCTGGTTTTGGTTTGGGGGCACACAGGTATATGGTGAAAAAGGGTGATGGGTTTGCAAGGGTGGGGGCCATATTTAAAAAAAAAATTATTTAAATGATTTTATTTTTATTTTTAATATTTAATTAATTTTTTAATTCAGTTGGGCTAAAGAGCGGGCCCTGCCTCAAGCCACGTCAGCACTTAAAAGAGAAATTGACAGAAAAACTGACGGATGTCTGACATTGCAACAAATTCGTAAGATGAAGTATGACATTGTAATTTTTAAAACATGAAATACGAGATTATGGTTTAACCCATAATTGAGGTAGTTTTTTATAATTTACTCCTAAATAAATTAATCAACTAAGCCACGTTGACCAAAAATACATATTAAAACACAATTTCAATAAATTACTAAAGAAAAATACTTAACGAGTATAACAAAAGCGCACTAAACATGCATTTTTGACAAATTGTCAAATATAAAGTCTAGCATAGATTTTTGTGACAGGAAGATTGTTTAGGGGAAGAAGATAATCATGTGCGAGCCAAAGGCCCAATGAATAATTTTTTTTGGTGTCACAAGCTTCACATAAAAGAAAGGGACAAAAATGCCCCTTAAACAAAAAACTTCACAAACAATCCAAAATAATGCATCAAATGTGGTAAGGGTATTTTCATCATTTTAACAATATTTTTTAATATTAATTTTTTTTGTTCAGTTTTTTTTTTTAAAAATAATTAGTACCTTACAATATTTTCATCATTTTAACAATATTTTTTAAACACGTTCAAAACATTTTAAGATGCGTGTAATGCTGGTTATAAAAAAAGTCTTTCGCACGTGGATAATAATGTGATGAAATTAGTTGTCAAATGATTTTTTTTTAACAAACGATATTATCTATACTAAGGGGGAGGGAGTGGGCTTAGCCTCACAATGAGCTAGCAATAATGTGATTTAATCAGCTGTTTATTAAATATTATTTTCTCTATTCTTAATATAAATTCAATAGAGACCGATTTTATTATGTGGATTCAGGTGCTTTAATTAGTATATGAGGGGTTTCTTTTAGCATGATCTAAGATTATTCATTTGCTTCAAATATTTGACTTTTCTTTTATTAATTTACGCATATAAATACATTTTAAATGTGTAAGTCGCCAATTCCACGGTGTGATTCAAAAAATATCATGCACGCATGAAGTGAAGGCTAGTGTTGAAGAAGGCAGACAATGAGTTTGGTACAATGAATTATGAGCGTGCGTATATCGGACAATGAGCACGCGACACTAATTTTAATCAACACTCATTTGCGCGGGTCGCGTATGAGTGTGCCCAACGGCCCATACCCACCCAGCCCAGGACCTGATGGTTCCAAGGGGCCCCCAGTGGGTTAACAACTTAACCCAGGTTCGATTCCCGACAGCAGAAAAAGTTACATTTTTCGTTTAGTACTTTCTGCCGCGTCGTCAAATCGGGGTCCCACCAGCAGCAGAAGGAAAAGAAATGCAGTCAAAGTGTGATCTGAAGACGAACAAGTCCGCGTCGGATTTAGATGCCCAAGCTTTCTGAATTCTGAATTCTGAATTCGCTAGGGTTTTCTGGTCTTTCATGCCGATCTGTGTTGAATGGTAGTTGGGTAGACGGGCTCAGAGTACCTGAATAACGCGCCAGAGGTGACTCAACTCTGCCTCCCCTTTTCTACATAATATTGATTTCTTAGCGTTCATTTGCTGGGTTAGTGGATTGGATTGCCATCTTAACTTGTGTTATTTAGATTTTGCTTCATTTGGAATTTACAACTCTAATTGGGGTTGGGTTTTCGGGATGTCTTCCGTGTTCCTTTTTTCGTGTTCAATTTCGTGAATTTAAAGTGAAATTTATGAATTTCCTTCAAAATTTCGGAAATTTCCATCTCTTCATTCGTTTCTTTGATTTGATAGGGTCATTTGTAAGGTATAATTAGCCGATTTCCTGAAATTTTGGTGATACGGGGTGAAAGTCCGGTCTCATTCCCCTTTCGAGGTCGCTTGCTTTGAAGTCCAATACTTTCGAATCCTTGTTTGTACTTGAATTTTTGAACCGCATGGTTCAGCTATTTATTAGTGTTTACTTGAGGTTAGCAACTTTGAAGTTTGTAAGATGAAACATTGGCAATGTGTGAATTTCGGTGTTCTTGGAAATATTACTGCATTAAGTTGCCTAAATCATGTCATGTTGGGTTACTTTGTTTTGTGTCTTACTTAGATTCAGCCATGGTATTTGTTACTTGTATAATGTATTTCTTGTTCTAGTTCACTGCCTGATTCATTAATTTTTTTTTTTCAGCCTCTTGGGTCTTGTATGAAGGTTCTACATGCTGCTGATCACTGTGGGTAACTTGGAAATAACATTTGAACCTCGTCATATGCTTGTAGTTCAACAATGAAGCGCTACATCCACATCAATGACGATGAGTCATCCCAGTATCTTTACTGTGACAATCGCATATCAAATAGAAAATATACTCTGTTGAACTTTCTCCCAAAGAATTTATGGGAACAATTCAGGTGATTCAGGAATTGATAATTTTGTTTTTATATTCATTCAATAAGCTTCTGGTTGGGTATATGTTTAAACATTTTAATTGGAATATGATGTTCGGTGGACTTCAGTCACTTCATTTCCATTGCGTTGAGATTCAGACAGATAAAACCTCCATTCTATTAACATACATACTCTCTCTCAATTTGTTAGAATCTACTGTATTTAAGTTTTTCTTGAATCCATCATAACATTCATGAAGATTATTGGGATAATGTGATGTTTCTTTTATTTAAAAAAGAAATGTGATGTTTTCTATTTTGCCACTGATAATTTGTACTTTTGTGGTGCATTAATTAGTCTCGTGTTATAGAGACTGCATAAATCTGTCTAATTTGTCGCCTTGATTTAAATTGTTGTGGTTCAACAAAAAGCTCTTTTGCTTACAATTTCTTCAGCTAATTTGTTTTGTTTTGTCTTATGTTTTGAACACTCCTTTTTTGTCCCCCACCCATCCTTTTCTCTAACAAATATTATCTCTATTTTCAGCCGCTTCATGAATCAGTACTTTCTGCTGATTGCTTGCCTTCAGCTGTGGTCACTTATTACTCCAGTGAATCCTGCTAGTACATGGGGTCCACTTATCTTCATTTTTGCAGTCTCTGCGACAAAAGAGGCATGGGATGATTACAACCGATACCTCTCAGACAAGAAGGCAAATGGGAAAGAAGTTTGGGTCGTTAGGCAGGGCATCAAGAAACATGTATTAGACCTTCTTCTTGATCCTCTTTTCTTTTTCTGTGGTTGATTTTGTTTACCTTTTGAAGTTAAATAGAATAACAAAGTTAATTTACAGTTGTTGTCAATCAATAAAGTGGGTTAACTAGCTTGGCATCAACCAGCATTCTTTACTCTGCTTCATGCATTAGCTATTAACAAATGTTGGTTGGCTGGTTTATGAGATTTTTGAACGAACATTTTGTTATAGTTAACTTGATGGATGATTCTCACCTAAAGGATGATAGATAGAATCATGTCTGATTATATCTAAACAATTGTCTTCTTGACCTCCTGTTTATATGATTGCCTTATTGTATGTGTATGTTGTTTTTTTTTTCTTTGGTTGAATATGTGCATCTACATGCACTAAAACTTGTGCACATGCTATATTGGGAGTCTTATGACGTATGAGACCATTTAAACTGGTTCATGAACGTAATTGATTGATGAATTGTTATGTAGCATGTATCTCTTTTAGGTGTTAAAGTGGGAACAACCAACAATAACTCTTATGGACAATAAAAGGAAAAGGGGAAGTTATACTAATGCCACTATAACAACAGGCATTGTTGCAAAGAATGAATGAAAAAGAAAGTGCTTTTATCTATATTTTTTATATTACCTTTTGATGTCTGATTTTACAATTGGGATGAATGCATATATATATATTTTTTTTTTTTTGTGGTGATGTGGTGGAGTGTTTCTTTCATTTGGAAAACCCAATTTTGCTATATAAAAAAACTAAATAGGATTTCTTTACAACTTATAAGAGAAAAGATTTAGATACAATAATTACATTTGTGTTGTTATGTTAGTTCTTTGGTTTTCAGTCTTGTCTGATTCAATGTCTTCTTGGATAGATATTTGTCATCTTCCTTTCCTCAGGCTTTACTGGACTAACATCTTAATATTTTTGTGCATTGGTTTCCCTACTCTTAGATAAAAGCACAAGATATTCATGTTGGTAACATAGTCTGGCTCCGAGAGAATGATGAGGTGCCATGTGATCTTGTTTTGATTGGTACCTCTGAAGCACAAGGCCTGTGTTATGTAGAGGTAATATTTCAATCTCTTCTTTGATTTTGATTCTGAATTGGCGACTCTCTCTCTCTCTCTATATATATATTATGTATTTATGTATGTAATTGTAGCCTTACAAGATCCTTCTATACCCTAAATGATCAACTTTGTCAATAATTGGGATCAAAGTTGAAAATTGAGTAGAAGTGAGGTTTTCTCATCTCGAGTTGTCTTTAGAAATGACAGGTTTTTCCGTGCAGAGAATCTCTTATATATAATTATATGTGTGTGTGTACACCGAGAGATAGAGAGAGTAATGTTTTTCTGGGCAGATTTTTGTGCACATGTTTTCAGACTGGATCTGGAATCCTGGATCGCACAATTTGGCAAAATGCAACTTGATTGGTCCACATTTAGAACATGTTCCTATATGTATAGATGAAATTATGTTAAACACTATAGTAAAAAGCCAAGAGGACACAATATTTCATAAAGATACCAAACATTCAATGCATGAAAAACATGATTGGAAGAAATTTTAAAAGACCTGATGTTGCATTCTATTTGTTTGGACTTTTGCTGCATTACGATTTAAGTCTAAGTGTGGTAGCAATTCTACAGTTTCAGTTGTTAACTTGTTTTCATTTTCTTTTTCTATGTTTCGGATATGATGCCCTTAAGAATTTGAAGGACCTAATAAGGTGACACGTTTTTGCAGACTTCAGCCCTAGATGGCGAAACTGATCTGAAGACAAGGGTTATACCCCCAGCTTGCATGGGGATAGATCTTGAATTGTTGCACAAAATTAAGGCAAGAATTTTCATTGCTAAGCAGGATCAAAAGTTCAACATTTTTTGGCAAGATTAAAAGAAAAATTTTCCTGTTGGTATATCATATCATATTATCGTTTTTGTGATTATTTATTTGTTAAAACTTTTGCTCTGCAGGGTTTAATTGAGTGTCCCAATCCCGATAAGGACATCAGAAGATTTGATGCAAATCTGCGGTTGTTTCCCCCGTTTATCGATAATGACATGTGCCCATTAACGATAAAAAACACACTACTTCAGTCTTGTTACTTGCGGAATACAGAGTGGGCCTGTGGAGTAGCAGTGTACACTGGTAAGTAGACAAAATGTCAAGTTGTAGCTAATGATACAGTAATTTGTTTAATTTGTGTCCTTTATATTGTGTTTTTTCTTCTTGTAAAATTTACTCAAAAATTGAAGTTGGTGAAGCCATTGACAAGCATTTCATTCATTCTTGACATTTAAGTATTTCATTTCTTGGTTGTGGGAATATTCATTCTTTGTGTTGATTTTTCTGTTATTGGGCCAATTTTTCTATTCTTGACCTTTTTGAGGGGATATAAGTTTCCGTGGTTACAATTTGTCTAATGTTTTGTTGGTTGGCACTGTGAAATAAAGAATGGGATTTAGGTTGCATGTTGATCCTGTTGGATTTGAAGTTATTTAACAATTTAGTGGGAAAGTTGTGAGCAGTATGCAATAGAGTTTAACCACAGGACCTCGTTTTTCCACAATATTATGATGAATATTTGATTGGATTTTCGAGAAAAGAGAAGAAATGTTATAAAACTCGTTTTGTAACATTTTCAGCCAAAATACCATAATTTAATAGTTCAAGAATTTCTTTCCTGAAAACTAAGTGCTAATTTTTTTTGGGTGCACTCTCTTTTTCTCTCTTGGGAGAAGTTTGGATCTATATTCTTGATGTAGGTAAACTGTAGGTACACCACAGTTATATATGGTTTATGCCTGTGATGATATTGCCATCAGTAAAAAGTAATTGTTCATTTTTGTCTCTTCTATAATTCCTTTTTTACTTTTTAGGCAATGAAACCAAGCTAGGTATGAGCAGGGGCATACCTGAGCCAAAGCTTACAGCTGTTGATGCCATGATTGACAAGTTGACTGGAGCTATATTTGTTTTCCAAATAGTGGTGGTGATAGTTCTAGGCGTTGCTGGTAATGTGTGGAAGGATACAGAAGCAAGGAAGGTATGTCAAAGCGTGAAAGCTTGCATTTTTCTTCAACTGTTCATCTATTCAAATTGTTTTTGACATTGGTATTGAGTTTACAGTTTTCCTCAGGTGCATAATATCATGCTAATAAAGACTATAATGATAGTGAGGACTTTAAGGCCACTGAAAGCAACTTAACCATAGGGATTATGAAAGTGGAGGATAATGGGAAGTTTGTTTCGGGGCATCATTGTCAGGTCATTTTGTTCACACGGATTGGAGGGCTTTGGTATCTTAAGATTAATAGTCCTTTTAGCTGTTTGGTTTTGGTTTTCAGATTAATTAAACTGGTTTTGATGCTCTTGGAAGCTGTCACATTATCAGTGTTTTCTTTTTTAATACAAGCGATGGTGGGGGAAGGGGGGGGGGGATTGAACATAGGACCTTGGTTGCAGGGGTAAATGCTCGTAACCACTTGAGCTACAATCCCCTTGCCAGGTTATGGATGTTGTATGTATTTCATCAGTTGACACCTTGTCCGCATTTCGCTGTACTCTTGTCAGTAGCTTTCAAATAAATATTTGTTTCTAATAAAAAACTTGTATTTGCATATTTTCAATATTAAAAATTACTTCAAACTTGTGAGATAGTTATCCATAAGTCATAGTGGCAATTAAACAGTGAACATATGACTTATCTGTGTGCATTGGTTTCTTAAGCTGATGTCTATCTTTTCCATAGTTTTTTTTTCCATCTATTTGACAGTTTGACTCTACTCAGATTTTATTATTTTTCTTGGCCTATCTTAAAGCACATTGCTCTTCTCATACTTGTAATGTAAATGTGAATTTGTTTTTAAGAAGTTTCGTTTGCCTTTTTAATTATTGAACCTTATTATCAAGCATCCCAATTTATTTTATTTTTTTGTTCTTTTTGCAGCAATGGTATGTTCTATATCCAGAGGAAGGTCCGTGGTACGAACTATTAGTAATCCCTCTTCGATTTGAACTACTTTGTTCCATCATGATACCCATATCAATTAAGGTATGCTTGTGAATATTATGCTGATAGTTTTTGTTGACTACATTGTCGTCCCATGGTTTTGCACAATTCTCATTTTTTGTTTTTTGATATTCAGCCAAGGCCTATTTTGGAAGAGAATGTTTTTTAAGATCTTGAGATTTTCTTTCATCATTAAAAAAGATCTTAAGAATTTCATAATATGTACCACTAGAGATCTGCTCTAAATAAATCAAGGTCTACCACTAGAAATCTGCTCTAAAAGGACTGTGGATCGTAATTATTTCTTAGGAAAGAGTTCCGTTACCATAGCTCTGCTCTCTTATTGCTAAAAATGCTTTTTAACTTGGATTCACATCCCCTCTGTGAGTCTGCCTGTTTTTTTTTCCTTAACCTTACAAGTAACTATCTTTAGAATCATCATGTTATGATATATTAAAAATGGTCTCTTCTCTCATGTTTGGAAATAAAGTCTTCAAAAGAGTAGATAAAGTACCATCAATTTCACACATGATATCGGCGAAGAGGAACTGTTTTTAGAAGAATTTTGTCAACTCCAACCTTTAACACACAAAATGAAGGAAGTAAATGATTTTGTAAAGATACACTTTCTCTGCACTTTTATCCAGGTAGTACTGTTAATTGTTAATGATTAATGATTTTTTTTTCTTTTTTTTTTTTTTGGGGACAAACCGGTCAGAATTACAATTCCTGTAGACATCCCTGTCTTTATGAAATTTGCGAAATTCAAGTCCCACATATTACATAGGAAATGCCCATACTGCACTGCTTATAAGAATGGCTGCTATGACACCCAAGATCAATTTCTTATCCAACAAATATTTATATGAATTTTTTTTTGTTTTGTCATTTTAAATATATGGAGATCCAATCTTTTAAGAGTTTATTTTGATCAAATGTAACTTAATTTTTTAAATAATCGGAGCATGTCAGAACTGAAAAATATATCAACTCTAGAGAGCTGTTAGTTTGAATTTATTACGGCAAAAACAAAGTTAATTGAATTCCTGCATTAAGTTTGAAGAAGAGGCGGGCTGCTGTTATGTCTTAGTCAGGATGCATTAACCATTAAGGTGATCATGATACTATTGTGGCACTGGTAGCATTTAAATCTTTGTTCCTTATAGGAACTCCAAATTAGTCATGTATTTTTGCTTGTCAGTTTTGAGGACTGCATTCTAATGTTTAAAATAATGAAATGCCATTTTTTCTTTCTCAAAGGTATCTCTGGACCTTGTGAAGAGCTTGTATGCGAAGTTTATTGATTGGGATAATCAAATGATTGACAGAGAAACGAGTACTCCAGCCCATGCAACAAAGTAAGTTGAAGTGGTATTAAAAGAAGGAAAGACATCCATTTTTTCCTGAAAGAATCGTGTAATATTGATTATTGTCTATAAGATGTCTATGCTGTATGTGGCAGCACAGCAATAAGTGAAGACCTGGGACAAGTAGAGTACATTTTGACTGACAAAACTGGTACCTTAACCGAAAATAGAATGATATTTAGAAGATGCTGTATAAATGGAATTTTGTATGGCAATGAAAATGGGAATGCCTTAAAAGGTTTGGTTCTTTCTACTTATGCAACTTTTGCTGTATATTCTTTTATGCCCGGTTTTTTGTATTTTAACCCTCTACACTGCACATGAGATTGACAAAAAATAACTAAGATTAATACTGGTTCCCCTAAAATTATCGTATATATAAATCGTTCTTTTTTCCAATCATGAGACAGCTAAATGATTACACAAATGTCTTTCAATTATGGACCACCTGTATATGCCTTGACAGACGAATCAGCTGAAGGGGTTTCTGCCTTTAAGTGTTAAGTTCTGGTGTATGAGCAAATATTTGTATATGGATGGCATGAGTTGCTGCCAATACTTAATATTAAAAACACAGATTTCCATGTGCCATCTTTGAGTCACTGGTAATAGAATCTGAGATAAAATAGTGGACAAAGCTGTCTAAAGAAGATGGCTCCTTCATTATAATTCTACCCGACCATTGCTATGCAATCTAGTGGAGCAGCCTTTTGATATTGGTAGAGTTCTAATACTGTTATATAAAGATTAGTTCCACTATTTTCTTTCCTTTTGGTTGAAGTGTTCTTGTAGCTGGATTTTGAAATTGTTGCTTTGTTAGGCCAGTATCAACCAATCTAAACAAACATTAAGTGCAATGAAGCATATTCTTTTACAAATATGGGAGATTTTATTGCTGATTTATGGTTATGTTAGACGTGAGCTTATTGGTAGAGATGGACTTGTTTTTGTGACAGACTTTTACTATCTCTTTGGGATTTGCAGACATTTTATGAACTTCAGTTTCTGATGTATTCAATCCTTTGAAATGCAGATGAGGAGCTCATAAATGCTGTTGCCGGTGGCTCTTCTGATGTTATTCGTTTCCTTACAGTTATGGCAATATGTAATACAGTGATACCTATTCAAAGGTAACCTTCCCATAAGGAGATCTTTATGCCTGAAGCAAAAGCATCAGATAATTATAAAAAATGCACTTAAGTGTGCACCCTGCGAGAGCCTGAAAATCTTTCTTGTCTGTTTTTTCTGTTGTTTGTAGCAAAAGTGGAAGTATCTTGTACAAGGCACAATCTCAAGATGAAGATGCTCTTGTTCATGCTGCTGCTCAGCTACATATGGTTTTTGTCAATAAAAATTCAAATATTCTTGGTAATTGCTTTGGCTATTATAGAATAGATTGGTCCTAACTGCGGAAAAGATGATATATTCTCCTCTAATAAATTGCAGAGATCAAATTTAATGCTTCTACAATTCAATATGAAGCTTTGGAAATTCTGGAGTTCACTTCTGATAGGAAAAGAATGTCAGTAGTGGTGAAGGATTGCCAAAATGGAAGGATTATCCTTTTGTCAAAGGGGGCAGATGAAGCAATTCTCCCTTATGCATGTGCTGGTAATAGTTTTCTTTTTAATAGTATGTATATATAAGAAAACCCTGCTTACTGCTGCTGCTGATTGCTTTTCCAAAAAGGGTGCAATAGATAAAAATGTATTGGATGCCATCCAAGACTCAGGTTTCAGATTTGAAAACTGATACGTCCTCCACATTAGGTGTTGATTCTTATAATTGGACTTGCCCTCTGCCAGACTATATGTGGATTATATGTTTTCCTAGTGTCAGGGTTTTCATGGTGGTGTTTAAATGTCTTTTGTTAGGAATAGTGCTTAGAATAGTCTGCTATTGTGGTTAGTATAGAGGAAGGATATGTCTGAAGTCTATGCATCAATTTTAAGTTGCTGCTAGTTTGTAATGGGTAATGGTGAAAGGGTAAAAGTTTCAGAGTTGTTGGCTGGACGAAGTTTCTATGCAGATGCTATCTATAAAACACCATGAGAGTGTGTCAGTTTAGATACTATTTGTTTTCCTTGCAATTGGAATTTCAGCTTTAGGAGGAATGTCAGTGATTTGGAGGTTGGAAGGGGCTCCTTTCCTTTGTTTCCTTCAAGGGAAAATTTTTGGAGTTGGAAGTTAGATGGGTGAGCGAGGTTCCTGATAATATAAGCGACAGCATGCCTTTGAAGGCTATCCGCCACAAACTAAAGGTGGTTCTAGGTCTCGTGCTGTAATTTGGCACATGTTGGATGATGTTGGACCTATGTTATGGTACTACGTACTTTTGCTATCTAGGGTTTCTGTTATGTTTTCTTTGGGACTCTTTTGTTATGTTTTCTGTTGGACTCTTTTCTCAAAAGTTAAAATTAGACTGGAAGAGCACTGTAAATGAATTAGTCAAGCGCTAGAAAGCTAGCACTCAAACACTACAAATGTACTACAAAGACTCTAAACAAAGGACTTTCAAATGACACGTTTGAAGGTGTCATTGGAAAGTCCTCTCAAATGTATTGCATCTAGTCCTTTTTTGCAGTGCGTTTGTAACAAATTTGGCCTATGTTCCACCGAACTTTAAAGTCCCTCATCCAAACGCACCGTTAATGATATATAAGTTGGGGCTAATTTCGGCCATTAGCACTGCAGGCTAGTGGTATTTTTCTCTACTCGTAAGTGGAAGGTCTCAAGTTCGACTCACATCCATGTGAGTTTGATACGTAATAATTATGGGTGGCCCGTTGTGTGGCTTAGCCCCCTCCTTTTAGAGTAGAATATTGTTACCGAAATAAAAAGTTGGGGGTTGGAGAAGCTTTGCTTCTCTCTGGGTTTGTGTGCTACATCCTAGCCTTACGTGTGATTCAGAACCCAACTGGTGTGATGTTTGTAGTCTTATCCTTTTGTCTAAAAAGTACAAAACTCCTCTAGCAACTTTGTAGGACCATTAATTGAATTACTATTTTACCCCCTTGTCCCCAACCACATCCACAAGTTATGCAACTTTGATACGATTCGGTTATGAACTATACAATTACTAAAACTAAGCCACAAAGAAAGCACATTATATAGTATCTGCATCAGGATTGCTGCTTTACAGGTACACAAGAATCTGCATCCATTACACTCAATCCGTGTCCAAAAAGGAATGCAAAAGTTAGACAGGGTCACCGTTGAACTAAAAGTGGTGCCTATGGGCTATTTGGTTTTTTTTTTTTTTTGAGAAGGAACAATTTTATTAAAGAAAGGAGAAATACACAGAAGTGGATAAGAAGTCCACCAGCTATATTAGAAAGGAAAATCCCAATCGGATTTGGCTACAGCAGCCATTTCTGGACCTAGCTCACTTAACTGCTGCTAACAAATCCCACGGTATTTGAGATAGAGAGCAATTATTAAACTCTTTAGTGACCGAAGCCCAAAAAGCTGCCCAATATTTTACTCTCCCCCAAAGTACTTCTGCCCCCACTCCAGTATAGTCTTCAAAAATCCTTTTGTTGCGTTCCAGCCATATATTCCAAAAAATTGCCGATACCAAGCAACCCCACAAAGCTTTGGATTTTTTCCCTTTTCCAAGTGCCTTAAAATTAGTGCTTAGTAGCTCGAAACGCCCTTTAGGAATGACCCAACTTTCTTTAACCTCCTGAAACAGTTTCCACCACAGTTGGATCGAGTAGGAGCAATGAAGAAAGATGTGATTTACACTCTCCTCCTTAGCTTTGCACAAACTACACCAATGTGGGGACAAACACATATGAGGGTTTCTCCTTTGAATTCTGTCGCGAGTGTTGAGATTCCCAATGGCCACAAGCCATACGAGTATTTTAACCTTCGGAGGAGCTTTTGATTTCCAAATCTGAGAGTAGGGTGGATAATAGTGCACAATCCCATTGTTGCTCAGTAATGAACGATAGGATTTGCATGTGAACAAACCTGAAGCTTCCAGATTCCACCTTCTGTTATCCATTTTTGATATGGACAAGCGAACCTCTTCCACTTTCTGTAATAATCTGGCCGCCTCTTCTATCTCCATCTCATTCAGATTTCTCCTAAAGTCAAAGTTCCAACTCAAGGAACTTGACGAAACTTCCACGAAGCTCGAGATGTTATGATTGTGCTTCCTCGATAGTAGGAATAATCTGGGGAATTGTCCCTTCAGCGGTCCCCCTGCTAACCACCCATCCTCCCAAAACCTCACCTTCTCTCCGTTGCCCACCTCAAACTTGCAACATCTAAGAAACTGATGAGAACCACTCGAAATGTCTTTCCATGGGCTACGACTTGAAACCCTCCTTGGAGGAAGTGCATTCCATCCATTAACTTGTAGCCCATACTTGCTTCTTATCACCTTGTGCCATAGAGAATGAGACTCCATTGGGAATCTCCACAACCACTTAGCCAATAATGCTTCGTTCTGATTCCTCAAATTCCCCACCCCTAGACCTCCTTCCTCCTTGTTTTTAGTAACCAACTCCGATTTGACCAAATGGGTTTTCCTACCTTCCTCCACGCCTTCCCAGAGAAACCCCTTCATTAATTTTTCTAGACGTCCTCTTACCCCGCAAGGAATTTTGAACAAGGACATATAGTAGATCGGCAAGCTTCCCAAGACTGATTGAATTAGAGTTAATCTACCACCTCTGGATAGGAAAGCCTTCTTCCAACCCATAAAATTTCCCGATTGGTCTTCCTCAATGTTGGAAAATAGAAGAAAATCCATTTTTCTTTGTTATTATTCTTCTCCATCTTGTAAGAATAATAAATATATGCAAAAAATGTAAAGCTGACTTAGGAGATAACATAGGGAATAAAACATAACACCCAAATTTACTCCTATTTTCATAAATAAGTGATAAAATAATTAATCAGAAGGCTAATTGATTCATAATCCCATAACCTACTAAATCCCTGGATCAAATATCAACTCTAGATTTATTTAGTCCACACTTTTCTACTCGGCAACACTCACTTCAAATCAACTCTAGATTTATTTAGTTAACACTCTCCTACTTCACAACCTCTCCACAAGCTTATAGCCATAAAAATAATAATAATTATTATTATTTTAAGAAACATCAATAATTTTTACATGTTATCCCTTTTGTCCTACATCAGTTTGCTTTAAAATCGCACACTAGTTTCTTATGTTTCATCTCCTTTCCACCTTATAGTCAGCTTTGGAAATCAAAATGTTCCCTTGAAACTCTGGCGTTGTGGGAATGTGAACACCTGCTGTATCATGTCCAGAAGCGAAGGCCCTACATTTCTTTATCGTCAAGGGTACATCTTTTGTAAAAAGGGCAAGGAGAGTGCGGATCAAGTGTTTGTTGACTGGCTCATTATTCATTTTTAGTTTTTATCGAAGCTGTTTAAGGGAATTTATGAGTTCTAGGTCATTCCAAATTGGTGTTCAAATAGTTGAGCATTCTGTTAAAGGCTTTGGGGAAAGAAAGGAAGTGGGGTTGTTTGGTGTATGCAATCTCTGGATAAATTTGATGGAGGGAATATGATAGTTTTGAGGATTACAATAGGGCAGGTGTGGGAGATGTTTGGGATCATGTCTGATTTTCGTCAGCATTGTGGTCATTGATTTTGGAGGATTCCTTATTCATCTATTACGCTGGGTTTGCTAGCTGCGGTGACGTGATATTTCTTGTAATTTGTTTATTGTGGTTTAGTTGTTTCTTTGATAATGTGTAATCTGTTGTCAGTTTAGAATTTTACGGTGTTATTTTGTTGTATTGAAAGTGGTCTGCAGTTGTCGCATGACTCTCATGATCCATGATTATGAACGTCGCTTTTGCTTTACTGAAGTTTGTCTCTTCTCAATAAACGAAAGAGAATAGTCTAACATTGCATCTACTTGAAATTTTTCTGTTAGCGTTTGTCATATACCAGTTACATTGTCATTCAATAATCCCAATTATATACCTCAGGACAGCAAACAAGGACATTTGTTGAAGCAGTTGACCAATATGCTCAATTGGGACTACGTACTCTGTGTCTTGCTTGGCGTGAACTAAAAGAAGAGGAATATCAAGAATGGTCTTTGATGTTCAAAGAGGCTAGCAGCACATTAGTTGATAGGGAGGTAAAGAAAATGTCTGAAATTTTTTCCTAACATTGATTGCTCAGATATACATACGTCCATTACATTGGTAATCGGTACGTACATACACTGATATGCAGACATGGAAATTATGTGCATCTATACTATACATTTGCTTATTTAATTTAACTATTTTTGCAGTGGAGAATTGCTGAGGTCTGCCAAAGATTAGAGCATGACTTTGAAGTTCTTGGAGTTACCGCAATAGAGGATCGCCTGCAGGTGAATCTCTCCGTAGACCTTTGAAAGTTAATTCTTAGATGTAGGTTTTGTTAATTTCTACTTAATGTCTAATGTTCTGGAGTGTTGAATTCCGGGTAGTTTCTGGATACTTAACTTGTCATGTTGTCGTTGGTATGTAAATTTCAGGATGGTGTACCAGAGACGATTGAGGCGTTGAGAAAAGCTGGCATAAATTTTTGGATGCTGACTGGGGACAAGCAGAACACTGCCATACAGATTGCTCTTTCATGCAATTTCATTTCCCCTGGTAGTTACAATTACATCTCTTGTATCAGTTTTTGTTTATGTTGTGTGCACCTTTGTCCAGCTTAGTTACATACATGTGACAAACCTGTCCCTGTATGAGCAAGGCTATTTTTAGCTGAGTTAGAGCAGTAAGAGAGGTGTATAACTATCTTGTTTTACTGCTTTGCCTGCGACTCATATTCGCATCTACTTTGTCACATGGACAAGAAAATTTGTGCACCCTCAGTAATATTCTCTTTTTGCTTGTCTATAAAGACTGATTGTACTTAAATGATGAGACTCAGGTTGTCACTGACAAGAAAATACCATATGTATGAGTTCTTAATTTGTATGAATAAATAATTGAGAAAATATATGTATATAAATATATAGTTTAATGGACTTTCATTAAATTGCTTCTTAATAAATGTGGTTTTCTGTTTCTCCATATTCTTTCCACCATTAATCTCTCTCTCCCTCTCTCTCTCTCAATTGACAGAGCCGAAAGGTCAGCTTTTGTTAATTGATGGCAAAACTGAAGATGAAGTTCGTAGAAGTCTAGAGAGAGTTTTACTTACAATGAGGATAACAACGTCAGAACCTAAGGTACAGCTTGTACACTTATCACAAACTCAATTTATTGATGGATTCCCCTGCTTCTTTGTGAATTTCTAATGCAACTTTATATCAAAGTATTGAGAAAGGTTTGTGGTCATATTAAACTATTATAATTGAGTACGGAGTTATTCTCTGTTGTTTTAGGGTCTGATAGACTGCCTGTCATGTTTCTTGTAGTTCCTTTTGTGGTTTCTTAATAAAACATTTTCTCCCAGGAATAAAAAAAAAAAAAAAAACTTGAACAGGATTTGCCTCTAATAATTATATGAATATTGTGTGATCCTGTTTTTTAAAATACATTGTTATGTATTCTCAAAAGTGTTTTGTTTTCCCGTTTCTTTGGCTTAGTATGTAATTAGTTTGACCATACTAGATTTGTGGTGATTATTCTGCTCTTCTGCTCTCTCACTTGTAATTCTTTACATTTTCCTTCAACAGGACGTGGCATTTGCCATCGATGGCTGGTCCCTTGAAATTGCGCTTAAGCATTATCGGAAAGCTTTTACTGAATTAGCAATATTGTCAAGGACTGCTATATGTTGTCGTGTGACGCCATCACAAAAAGCACAGGTGTTCTTTAGATTTATTTAATTTTATAATTAATTTCAGTTTTTCTTGTACCAATTTTTCCTTCAAGCTTGATCCCTCCAGTCTAAATGCAGAATTTTAAGAGTGTTCATTAGTTATGCTTTGCTTAGTTAGCTACGTGCTTTTTCCTCAGTTATGACAGGGAAGGCTCCCATGCAAGAAAAATATGCAATAAGCCCTGGATTATCCAATTTTCATTATAGTGAGCTAGTAAACTTCTCTTTTTAAAAAAAAAAAAAAACAATATGTGCATGTGCTTCCGAATTCTCTATGTAGTAACAACCGTAGGTGATACCGTATGCTTCCTTCTAACTAATGTCTAAAGTGAGTTGCTGCAAATTAACTGGTACATACATTGCAATGACCAGTTTTTATGATGAATTCTATGATTTATTTGCCATCATACTTTGATTTTCTTGATATAGCATTGGCAGTATGCATCCATTTCTTTAAATGGTCTTAAGGGGCATCTATTGTGCTGGTTTCATACATTTCTACTTGGTAGAGATGCTAACTGAATGAATATTTTTTTTGAAATTATCATTGTTTTTCCACATTTATAGAGGCTGTGTATTTAATATGGAGCGATATGTGTCACTTGAGTAATTCATGTTCTTTAATCATATGATGTGACTGTCTGGCATATTATATATCTGGGCGGTTCTGTGCCATGGTAGGAAATATTGGAAGAAAATTTGATTTATGTGATGCTATATATTGCAGCTGGTAGAGATTCTAAAATCATGTGACTATAGAACATTGGCTATTGGGGATGGTGGAAATGACGTGAGGATGATACAACAAGCTGACATTGGGGTTGGCATCAGTGGTAGAGAAGGACTGCAAGCAGCTAGGGCAGCTGATTATAGTATTGGGAGTAAGTTAATGATAGCTCTGTGTGTGGTTGTCAGTGTCGGTGTGCATGTGTCTCTGCAGTCTAAAAATTATCAGATGTATTTTGTTATGCTTATATTGCTAGAATATGATTTATCTTATTTTATTTGGCCAACTTTTCCATGACGTTAAATATTTATGCACCTAGAAATAACTTCTTGTAACCCTGTTGTCCTGTATTAGTGGTCCACTCTTGTTTTCTGATCATAGGAGATGTTGGGTTGTTCAAGGTGTTTTCTTGCAAGTCTATTTTTGTTTCCCTGGTCGAAAATTCAAGCCTCTTTTTCTGGTCTTTAGAAGTTAATTTGGAAAGTGAGGGTGCCCACCAAAGTACAGTTTCTTTGCTGTCTTGTTAATTGGGTTGTATGGGTGGGGTGAAAGCAGAAAAATCTTCAAGGGTATCTCTGTGGGACAGGAAGAGATTTCTGGCTTCTCTTTTAGCTTCCTTGACAATGCACTTTAAGGACGTTCCTTTTAGTTTGGTTCATTTGGATTGTTCTGCTGTTACTAAGTGGTTGAGTTTGCATTTAATTTGGTGTGAGTCTTTGGGTTATCTTTAGGTGTATGATTCTGATGGACTCTTTGGCCATTTCGTTATGTACTTCTCTTTTCATTTTCAATAAATTTCTTGTTTCTTACAAAAGAAATGCAAAGGTACATGCATGCCTGGTTAGTTCTAGGATGAGCATAACCTACAAAGGATATCATATTCTTGTCCTTTTTGAATGCATTTATTAATGTTGTGATTGTATGTATCTTGCTTCAATACATATATATATGTATGTATTTTCAACTCCCTGACTGTATGACTGCTTCTCCTGGCTTGCAGAGTTTAGGTTTCTGAAAAGACTAATACTTGTGCATGGGCGTTACTCATACAATCGTACAGCATTTTTGTCCCAGTACTCCTTTTATAAATCCCTGGTGATATGTTTCATCCAAATTTTGTGAGTTTCCAATTCCATGGGCAACGTTTCTCATTTTATAGCTGATTCTTAGTTTCAGTTATTTCTGATGGCATTTGTTGTTTGATCTTTTCTTGATACCTTCGCTATCAGCATCATCACTATTTTCTGTTATTCTGACATTGGAACGCTGCCAGTTTCTCTTTTGTTTCAGGGGTCTCTGGAACCAGTCTTTTCAATTCAGTTAGCTTGATGGCTTATAATGTTTTCTACACGAGTGTCCCTGTTTTAGTCAGTGTTCTTGATAAAGATCTCAGTGAGGATACTGTGATGCAGCATCCACAAATTTTGTTTTACTGCCAAGCGGGGAGGTTTGTTTTTAAGCTGCATTATCCTTCTTCTGTTTTACAGTCCATATGTGCAAGACTTTTTCACTTTAAACTGCAGTGGGCATCTGCTGTCTGAGCTAAGTTATACTTTCTATTGGTCGTTTAAAATGAACTTTTTGATGTTCTTGAAACAGGCTTCTGAATCCTAGCACATTTGCTGGATGGTTTGGACGATCCCTTTTTCATGTGAGTGCTCAGCCTTTCAATCTCTGTAGTAATCTCAATTAAGCACCCATTTGGGTCTGCTTCTCTAGAAAGGACTTCTTCTCATAATCGGTTCAGCTACAAGTGCCTTTTATTAGAAACACGTTGAGTTTTATTGAAAATCAAAGTGCTTCCTGCAAAAGCACCTGGAAATTTCTTTGATGACCCAAAAGCACTTTTAAATTTTTCTGCCAAACATAGTCAGAAGCGCTTTTGGTTCTCAAAATACACTTTAAGCCCTTCATGAAGGAGTCCCAAACAGGCCCTAAATGTGGGTGTTAGTAATAGATAGTTGAAGCTCTCTGTTACTTGTTAAAGCTCATTGAAAACCATCAGATTTTAACAGTTTCCTTGTTTAATGCAAGAAAAAATTTGTTGGACCACTCAAAACTGTTTGATGTACCAGTTAGACTCCAAAGCCAATTTATCGTCTGAGAAGTGAATCTCAAGAGATTCTTCTATAGAACTGGTCGTGGTCCCTTTTGGTCTGAATAGTTTTGTTGGCAATCACTTTTTAGATTTTCCATCTTGATGATCTGCGTGCATGTGGTAAGTGATGGTGGGGATGCACTGGTTAAGATTCATTTTCTAATTGGTTATTCAAGTTATCTCTAAGATTAGGGGGGCACGTGAATGAAAGGGCTTTTTATTTCTCAAAACAACTTTAGTTCTGCTCTGGTTTAGATTTTCTCCCTGGTACTTCTCTCCATCAATTCTAATACCAGGTTTGGTTTCCAGGCAATTATTGTGTTTGTGATTAGCATACATGCCTATGCCTATGAAAAAAGTGAAATGGAGGAGATTTCAATGGTTGCTCTCTCCGGATGTATTTGGTTGCAAGCTTTTGTTATGGCATTAGAGACAAAGTAAGTGTTATCATACCTGGCTTTCGTATAGCTTTTACTGTTTCCAAGTAATTACTAGAGAAAAATATACACATCCTTCGCAATCACGGTGTGACTTGCTTGGTAATTATTATATAATTGTTCGGAGTCATCCCTTGTTTAATAGAATTAAATAAAACTCTAGAAAAAATGTTTTTGATTTTTTCTGACTACCTGTTTTTGTTTGCTTTGTGCAGTTCCTTTACACTATTGCAACATCTTGCTATATGGGGAAATTTAGCTGCCTTCTATATCATCAACTGGATCTTCAGTGCCATTCCATCATCGGGAATGTATACAATAATGTTTCGCTTGTGTAGACAGCCATCTTATTGGATGACAATATTGGTAAATTTCCGTTCTCCATTCTTTGCAGTTATTTTTTCAGTGTGGCTTCCTTCTAAATATCATCATCATTGATTTCTCGGTAGGGAAATCATGTTGAATAGGTGTTTCCAGGAAAGGCACCGCTATGAACCACCAAATGGTTCACAGAACAGTACACGATGTTGTATTAGTTTAGTGGTTTCTTTTGGGTTATACAGAATCACCAAATGGTCTACTGAGAGATGAAACATTCGTCGCTCAGTAATCTTGTATTATCCAACAGATGATTTAATTTATTCGTTCATGTTCTTTTCTAAATCAAGAATGGAGGGCCAGAATATGGCACTGGAGAGGAACGAGACGATATTTACACTTGGTGATACTGATGGAAACTTATTGTGCATTGCAGCTCATAGTTGGAGCCGGGATGGGTCCGATTCTTGCTCTGAAGTACTTCAGGTATACGTACAGGCCAAGCAAAATCAATACGCTTCAGCAGGCGGAACGATTGGGTGGTCCTATCCTGTCTATTGGGAGCATTGAGCCACAACACAGAACCATTGAAAAAGAGGTTTCTCCATTATCAATAACTCAACCCAAGAACAGAAATCCAATTTTTGAGCCTCTACTATCAGATACACCAAATTCAACTAGAAGGTCTTTCGGTTCAGGCGCACCTTTCGATTTCTTTCAGTCCCAGTCGAGATTGTCAACGTCAAATTACGCAAGAAATTGTAAGGACAACTGAGTTGTACAATTCTTTAGCAGCATTTAACCAACTGAACTCATTATACCTGCCGACGGTGCCGTGGTTGAACTGTCATTGTATGTAGCAGGTATAGGCTGTCAATATACATGGCTTAAATTCAAGCATTGTATGCGTTTTCCTTTTTAATGGTAAAGAAAATGATAATTCAATTACTGCAAATCATGAGTGCTAAAAATTCCAAGTGAATAAACATAATTGCAGATGCTAGAAGTGTTTGGTACTTTCAGCTAGGATTGTTTTGTTTTAACTTTGTCGGCAAGGCAAACGCATTTCCTTGTATTTGAAAAATAGTAAATTTTTTTTTAAAATTTATAATTTATTATTATTAAGGGGAGGAGAGAGTTTGAAATTATCACATTAATTTAGGGAAAGTGGGGAATTTCGAATTGGGCATGTATGAATATAAACTCAACATCTTATCCATTAGGATATTGGACCACATGCAATTGAAAGAATATTAACGGAAAATAATCCTTGCTGGATCCTTTTCCTAGGGATCCCGTAATTTCATCAATTCATCGTATATCGTGCGGTCAGAAATCATTTTAAAATTTAAAATTAAATATGAATAGTACCTAACGAAAATTGACCGCACGATATACGATGAATGGATTAGGTCACAGGATTCCTAGGATCCCTAGGAAAAGGATCTGGCGAGAATCCTTTTTCGATATTAACAATGTTGTTACACTGGATGAAGCCACCTTGGGCTCAGATGGGGCGGATGCCCCCACTCTTTTGTTGTGGTTGTGGTTGTGAAAAATGTACTCTTTCAGTTGTTTGTGATAGTAGCATTAACTCTTCCATATGCTACTTCCATTGTTGAAAGAGCATTTTCGCCCAAGAAATTTATAAAGATAGATTGTGAAACTGTAAGGAAGATCAATGGATGAATGACAACATGGTTACTGTTATAGAAAGAGCGATATTTGATGGTATTGGTAATAAGGTTGTTTAACGCTTGAAACATAAAAACGCATCAATAGATATGGTAATATGTTGTATGAAAAACCTTATGGATTAAGTTTGTTGTTTAGTACATTCTTGAGCTTTTTAATTCGTGACTTTGTTGTTTGAGGATGCCCCCATCCATGCAGGTCTCTGGCTTCATCTTTGGTTGTAACTGCAACAATTTTATGAATTTCTAGAGAAACAAAGAAAATTCATAAAAATTTATCCTTTGACCAAAAATCAGAGAAGACATATTTGTCAATGATATTTATATTTTAAAGTGGATGAAGCGATAATACAATAGGGTGAGTTTAGCACCACTCAAAAAATACAAGGTGAAAGAAGATCTACAATCCTTCACGTATTTGTTTTAATAATTTTCCAGATGTTATCTTATTTTAGAAAGGGTTAGAAACTACGGATGATATCTTTTGTAATGTTTTCTCAGTTTGAAAGAAGGGGAAAAAAAAAAATGACATCCTTATTTACTTGCAAAATGCAATGCATGAGTTCACAAAGCTTGATCTGTCCATTTTATCTGCATGAACGTCAGAAGATTCACCATAAAAGTTTCTGCCTCTGCAGACAAATTGATCGATAAACACCACAAGGGGCCTATACAAAAATGTACCCATTTACAGGTGTCAGCCATACCTATTCCCTAATAAATTCTGTCACGAGCATTACTCATGTCTGATGAGCATGGCACGGGCTTTTGTCCCCAAACCTAAATTTAACAACAAAAAAAAAAAAAAAAGAAGAAGAAGAAACTATCCTCTTTCCAATTGTATGACAATTTGCTCCTTCACTTGCAATTTTTATTCTTTTTATTTTTGTTCTGAAATAATTTTTTTGATTTAAAATAAATAAAGAAGAAAATGATAGTTTTGCTCTGATAGTTTTTTTTTTAATTTTTTAATTTTTAATTTTTTAATTTTTATTTTTTAAATAGAATTATTTTAAAATCGTAATTAGAAATGAGTATTTTTAGAATTATGAATAATTCACTTTCTTGCCTTCTGGCTTCATCTATATATATAGATAGATCAAATGAAAATTGAGATTGGGGCGTCAACACACATAAAAAACTTAGATGAAACAACATCATTCTGTCACGTAATGTTGACTTTCAACTCAATAATACAGCGCTATGCTAAAAAAGTTTTACACATTACATTGCATATGAGACTAGACCAAAATGCTATAATAACGATGAATTCGTTTTATGTAATGCAGATATCGTCATTAGATTTCAGCATGGGCTGCTCCCCCACCCGCCCCACACCATTTGTATTATTTTTAAGTCGTATCTGACAAATCATCACCTAAATCACTAGGGACCATTGCGCATTGCATAATTTGCATTGCACCTAGCCAGTACGCAGCCAACATCAAACCAACCCTACAAGAAAAGGGCGTTGCATTTGTTTTCCTTTGAATTTCGTTTTCTTTTAGTTACAGACTACAGAGGCTCATGGGGGATTTCCCAACCATTACCATATATCCCAGCTGTCTTTCAGATAAGTATCCCTCCTAGGGAGCATATAGAATAGAGTGTGCTAGTACATCCATCGTTCCCTCGATCTACTTTTGATGAATAACGTTATTAAGATTCTCATGCTCTAAGTGACCATTTTTTTTTTTTTTTACAAACAATAGCATCACTAAGTTAAGTAGTTAGTTGTTAGGAAGGAGGAGAATCGATGAGAATCGAACTCGCACTATAGTGCATAAACATGATTGCTTTCTGCCACAGCGATAAAGCTTTATATGCTCTACGTGACGATTTAGTAATTGACTTCCATGCTACTCACAATATTCATGGCCGTTTCGGTGTGATATGTGATCCATTGAATGAATGCACAATAGAAACTATAAATCTTATCCCAAAAAAGTTGTAGTTAATTTTGTTTAACTTTCATTTGTTAATTGTTCTTCTATTTAGTGTGTAAAGGTGGTATAATTCAAACTTTGTCAAACACTTGTAAAATAAATAATATTAACGTGGAAGTGGAACACAAGTTACTAGTAGAAGGGATCATATGTATTCAAATATCGAAGGACAACATTTGTTTCAAAGTATGCTTATTTAAATGACATTTGTAGCCACGTAATACTATGATCTAGTGATATTTCTCTTTACTTGTAAGTGAGAGGTCTTAGGTTCGATTCTCGCTAAAAACGAATTTGAACCACATTATTGCTAGCCCATGGTGAAACTAAGCCCATCACCCTCCCTCTTAGTGTAGATAATATCGGTTGTTCCAAAAAAAAAAAAAATTGACACTCTTGTAAGACACTACAGATATGATTGCAACCCAACCGTAAATTTTAGGTCTTTCCTTGATGATCATCTCGACAAAAGTCACTCAAATAAAAAAACACGTGATGGTTACATTAAATGGTTATCTTATCGTGTTCGGCTATTTTTTCTTTACCAATAAGTGGATGTCTTAATGAAAAAGAATTTGTCCCATTTTTTTAAGGATGACTTATGCATGATGGCAAAATATAGATAATTTGAATCATTAAAAGAAGTTACGTAGAACCCTACGAAGTGTTCCTCAAATTAGTTTATTTGAAGGACTCTCCAAGAAAAGAAAGAGATGTTATAGATATCAAAATTGTTAATTTGGTACAAAGAAGTTCAGTTTGGAAAATTTTTTTATTATGACCGAAACACGGATGATACATTACGTATTTTTATATAAGTGGTGAGAAATTTTATTTTTTAAGTTATTAACTTTTTAACACACATGTCCCACCCATTTGTATAGTGACACGTAGTGTACTCCTCCGTGTTCTGGTCACATTGAAAAATCTCTCTTTAGTTTGAATGTTGAGAGTATATTGAGAAAAGAAAGGACCATGCATGTGCTTATAATAAGTAATCATATTGCTTCTCGTATTTCCAATTTATTTATGATCGAACTTCAACTTCTTCGGATGCCATAAAATAAATCACTATTTTATTAACTTCTTGACTTTGAGAATATATATGCAAGTCGTCGTTGGTTGGTATGAGTAGTGCGTGGTTTTGGATCAAAAGGGAAATTAAGGGTGTATGCCTTGTGCTGTGCTTGCAACCCCTTGTTCCCATCAATGTTATCTTATCAGGTGACTAACAAATCAAGGTGTTTGTAGTATTTGGATAAATGAAAATCCAAAATCAAGCCAGAAACGAA
This sequence comes from Heteromeles arbutifolia, assembly GCA_024362995.1. Lineage (NCBI taxonomy): Eukaryota > Viridiplantae > Streptophyta > Magnoliopsida > Rosales > Rosaceae > Heteromeles > Heteromeles arbutifolia. Next base: position 27,766,743 of record JANCRC010000012.1, read on the forward strand.
CACTGCCGCATGTCTGCCACGTAGCTAATCAAGATTTTCCATGCCACCTATGCACTGAAAGTTCTCACGAGAAAATAGTATCACAAACATGATTTTCAAACCCTATCGTCTTGGCTGATTAGGTTTGACACGCAAATATCAATTGTAGGCAGAAGATTAAAGAAACCAAATTTAATTAAAGAGAGCTTGTGAAATAGAAACTGTATAATATATAGATACATACATATATATGAATATTATTGATTGATAATTCCTCTCCAAAGCATTTCAATATCAAATACATACATGAAATTGACATCATCAACTCATCAGCTAATTATAAATACACTCGGCCTCCGACTTCAGAAAAGAAAAAACATCTCCAAGAAAGGAATTAACAACAATTAATACTTAATTGAAACAAATAAACAGAAAATAATGACAACAATTAATAATGTATGGCTCAATCCCGTATGCATACGCGTACGTACGTACGGCTGGTGAAGCATGCAATATATACAGTTGGCCTGGGAATGGGATGGACAGATACGATCGCCATCCATCCATCCATCTTTTATTAAGTTGGATCTCGTCCGTCCGTCCGTCCGTCACATCACACGATGACGACCAACTAGCTCCCAAATCATGGCAGTCAGAGAGTTTCCAAAGTCCTTTACATCAAGAGGTCATTAACCCAGCCAAGATCCGGGTCCGAGTCACCGGCTGTGGTAAACCCTCCTCTGTTAATGATCTCCTTATTGTTAATGGGCATATTGGTATCACGATCAAAACCCAATAAGCTTCCATTTCTTAATGAGCAATTTTCATCCCCGTCAAAAAAATTGATTCCGCGTCCTCCTCCGCCTCCAAATGGTCGGCTTGGGCTCGGAGTGGACGGCGAAAGAATAAACTGTTGTTGCTGCTGCTGCAGATCGTCATCAGCAGCAGCATAATTCATATTCATATCAAATGAAACGTCGACCCACCTCTTCTGAGAAGCAGCAGCAGAGGCAGCGGTAGCTTCATGGAATTTCATGGCCTCCAAGGAGCTCATGAGCTCAGCAACCACTTCGTTGTAGCTCATCAACCCACATGTGCTTGCATGCACCTGATCCAAACCCCCCAACCCTAACCCACCACAGGCAGACATAACTGGCGAATTATGAAACTCGTCCACCGACGAGCAGTGTTTAGCTGCTGGCGACACAGGCGGCGACAAATGATGAGACATACCGCCCAACAGAGTCGAAGTTGGAGACAACGTCGCCGCCGCTGAATGACAGAACAAACAGCAGTACTGTTTATTGTTGTTCGAACAGGAACGGGGCGACCCCACCGATGAGTTGTTCAGGTGGTACTTCTTGGAACCAGCCATGGGGGAAAGCACCTGATCCGCCGGCAAAACCCTAAGCTGACGTGGCGTGTGCGCAAAGAAGCACACCTTCCTCTTGCAGTTCTTCCCGTCTTTGCAAGCCTCAGTTCTATACCTCGCCGGGTGCAGCCAGCACTCAAAGACTCCGTGCGAAAACTCACAGCTGTCGCCGCGGCTGCAAGATCCACGCCGATAGTCCGCGCACACGGTGCCTGAGTAGTGATGGCGGCGCGGGTCCCGCCGGCGAGCCTTCTCTCCGGGGTGGGCAAAAGGGCAGTCAGTCCAGTCGTGGCTGCGGCTGCGGGTACAGCGGCGGACCTTGAACTCAAACATGCGGAAGTGGTCGGAGGAGTAGGGATCGACCTCGTCGTCATCAGAGTCATCAGAGCCGGTGTTGTAGGGGAGGAATTTGCGGAGGAGGGCCTCGTCAGCGGAGGAGAAGCGCGGGGATCCGCAGTCAGCTGTGGCGTACATGTGAGAAGAGGGAAATTCTTGGGGGCTGCGGCGGGTGAGGAGCTTCCTCGGTGGGATGTCAATGTTGGTGTCCCTGAGGATGGTTTTCTTGAATGATAGGCTCTGGTGGGAGGGGTGGAACTTGTGCTGCTCGGCGCAAACACTACTCATCTCTGATTGATATGATGGATGCAAACCCTAATTAACAATAATAACAATATCGTGTGTGTATAAACCAAATTGATTCCCTAGCAAGAGAGCGAGTGGTGGTGGTGTTGATGAGAGGGGAACAAGAGGGTGGATTATATAGGTGGTTGAGGGAGAGAAGCTTAGTGAGAGAGAGGGATGATCGATGACGAGGACAGAGATAGGGGGATGGACAGAGAGATGCGCGGCTGCATAGCATTGGGGTTGTGCATGCAAAAATGGTATGTGGCAGCTTCACAATTCACTCGGCACGCAATAGCTTGGCTATGTGTTTGCTTATTGGAGCATCTCCGTTTTCTCACAACATGTTTTTGGATTTGGTTTCAGAAGCCTATAAAGAGGTGTTAAAGTTGTATATTATTTCTTAAAAACACAAAAGGAATAAGTACGAGATTCAATCCTTAATCTTTTACAAAATTTAATATGAAGAATCTATTTCGTATGTGTTGTAGTAAGACATTAAGGTCAGAAATTAGGATATGATAATGTTAGAAAAACCACATTGGAAGACTTTGTGAATTTTAATGCTAGCCTTTTGAATTTGTCTTTAATTTTGGTTAGCTACTATCACAAGCAACATAAAAAGATTAACACACTGCCAGATTCAAGATTCTAAAAAACGCTAAGCGCTAGTTGGGCGGCCGGTAGGGGCCTAGCGCCTAGGCGGATTTATGTAAATTTATTATATATCTTGTAAATAAGTGTCTATTTACACTTAAAAAAAAACTATACTTGTATGGATAATAGAAGAATGATAAAATGCAAAAATAGAAGTAGAAGAATACACAAAATACATCCATCCAACAAGTTGAATATTTAAAAACCAGTAAGCAGTTGCTACAAGACTTTTGAAAGTCTAGGTGCCGCCTAGCTCTAGACTGATTTTTTGAAACGATTTGCCCTAAATCGCGGCGGGTCAAGAAGAAGTGGAAGTACAAGCTACGCAGTTGCTACAAGACTTTTGAAAGTCATGAAGAAGTGGAAGTACGCGTTGCACAATTACTACATAACTGGTGCTTCTTACAGGAAGTACTTTAAATGTTCTTCTAAATTTTATTTGCCATTTTTACTAAGGATTGATTTCAAAAATATTTCAACAAAAGAATTTTTTCAGCCATTTTAAACATACTTACAAACAAACCCTAAAATAGTACACACAAATTCGTTCAAATCAGTATGCAAATGCAGGATTAAAAGAGTCTTATAACCATGAACTAACATTAAAAAAAATAGCAACACACAGTGTACGACAATTTTCATGAGGTAAAACTAAACCCATCCTCTAGAGAAATTTTTCGGGCACTTTGCTAGTCACAAACAAATCCACTATAAGCCAAACAAATACAAAATATTAATTTTTGACAGAAACTAATTTTACTATTACATATACTAAAACATAGAATCATAGAGATGTCCTCCACGCCCATGCTACGCTTGCGAGTTAAACTAATGTTACCAGAAACTAATATTTTTATTTATTTTTACAACGACATATTTACAATACGGATAAAGAGAATAAATTGATATCAAAGTCACCATCTACAAATCCGATTCAAAGACTTCTTAGTTACAAAAAAAAAAAATATCACTCAATCATAGTATTAAGTGGTAGCAACATCATACTAATGAAGAGAGATAAATGGCATTTTACAATGTTGGAACAAAAAAACCAAAACAAAACCAATCTTGTGAATGAAATGCCCATCACAAGGCCCAATAAAGACAAATGAACACAACCCAAGCCCAAATTAGTTAATTTGAACAAGAAGGCGAAAAAAAGTAACCAGGCAAGCAGCAACCGAAGGAATATGAAATAAGAAAAGAAAAAAAGAAGTCGAGTAAACTGCATCAACAAGGCTTTTCCCATATATATTCCATTTCCCATCGCAAGAAACGATAGAGCTTGCATTGCTATTTGCTAAAAGGAAAAAGCAGGATGTACAAATCCAGGCTGCAGGAGCTCTGCCAGCAGAGGAAATGGCGGTTGCCGGAGTACAACTCCACCAAGGTTGGCCTCGACCATAACCCTCGCTTCTCCACCACCGTCACAATCAACGGCCTCGACTTCCACACTGTCGATATCTTCAGGTCCTCCAAAGAAGCCCAAAACGACGCTGCTAAGCTCGCATTCGACCACCTCTCTGAGAATCCCCAACCCAAACCCAGGAATCCCATTCCCAGCCCCGCCTCTTTCCCTCAACCACGTCCTCCCTCTTCCACCTCCGCTTCCTCGCTCTTAGGTATACGCTAGATTCCAAAACGTTATTTACTTGATTATTCTGCCTATGGAAGGAAATCTTTATTTACATGTATTTTGGTTTTTTTTTATTTTCCCAACCCTGTTTGTATATCCTGAATTGAATGCCGAAATTCGGAATGTTGATTAATTATGTTAGTTACTCTGATTATCTAGGAGATAATTTATGTCTAATTCGAAACGGAGTTCAACATATTACTTTGTTTTCACATATGGGTTCTGTTATTCCAGCACTTCCTTCGACCGCGGCCACTGATTCCAATACTACGCATGAAGCACGAGAGATAGAGATAGTGGAACCGAAGACTCAAGAAACGCATCAGATTCCTCAGCTGCCACTTCAGTTTAGTGGTAACGTATCAGGTGCTGCTTCTCAGGCGAATGCCACCTTGTCGGGTAAGATCGGTATATTCTCTGGTGATTGGCACTGAGCCTTAACGTTTGGAAGATTATTTTGCAAAAAAAAAAAAATATATATCTTGCAGAAGCTTCTCTTTGAATTTAATTATTGGTGGGAACCGAGCCTGGAAATAACATTTTTTATCTCAATTTTGGAGCTAACTTTGCTAGAGACCGTTGAAAATTAAACGCTAATTTAAACGGATTTGCAAAACATAAATGGGACAAGCATCTAATGCCTTAAATTCTTTAGTGTATGTGAATTGTCTGAAATTCGCCTTGATTATCATTAAGTCGATTTACAACTTATACTCTTCTAATATGGGGTATAGATATGCAACATTTGTACAAGAATCAACTGCAAACTTATGCACAAAAGAAAAATCTGCTTCTACCTGTGTACTCTTGTGAGCGGGAAGGTCCACCACATAACTGTCGTTTCAAGTGTAGGGTAACTATTGATGGACAGACATATGAGGGTCAAGAGTTTCTTCCCACGCTGAAGGATGCTGAACATGCAATTGCAAAAGCTGCTTTAATGTCCCTTCTTCCAAATGGAGTTCAAGAGGTGGAAAATTATGTATTATGTGCTCTTCGTGTTTTTGTTAAATGTGATAGTTTAGAGCATCTCTAAATATCTTTTTTCTTTGTGTGTTTTTCTCTTTTTCTTTCCGTAGGATGATTCTGGTTTATTCAAAAACCTTTTACAAGAACTGATTCAAAAGGAAGGTCTTTCTATACCAATCTATAGCTCAAGGATGTCTGGTGAACATCACATTCCAGTTTTTGTTTCATCTGTGGAGATAGAAGGAGAAACTTTTATGGGTCAAGAAGCAAGAAGCAAAAAGCAGGCAGAGTTGAGTGCAGCAAAGGTCGCTTACTATACCTTGAGAGAGCGTAAGTGTATCTTTTTAACTTCAAATTAGTGTCAGCTGCTGGGTATTTATATTCTTTGTAATTTATTATGATGTTTCTCCATGGAAGTTGAGTGCTTAAAACAATTATATTACTTCTATTCTTTTATTTATTCAAGTTGTGTTTGTTTTTTTCAATGCATAACATCAAATTCAATGAAAGATGTTTTTTTTTATAGTTTTTATGGACTTTATTCAGTTTCATATCTACAAGATGTGCTTTGCAATAATTCTTTTACAAGATGTGCTTTGCAAGACCTTTTCCATTAGAAATAATATCTGATGAGATGGAGAAGCAAAAGATTACGCATCCTCACACTTGCTGAAGAATAGATCTATTGTATGCTTCACAACATTCTGAACCTTCTTCTTCAGGTAAATCAAGTCAGCTACCTTTGGTCCTGTCCTCTCGGAAAGGGCAAGAAGCTTCAGAGATCTTATCTTCAAGTTCCCATTCAAATCCGGCTTCTGATCAACATCAACAAGTCAGGCGTAGTGCACCTGCGATCTTGTCTCCAAATACGAATACTAAACAGAAGAAAAAGGAGAATAATGGTATTGTTTTTCCCAAAAACTCTTTTCTATTTTTATACCCTACTGCTGTACTATCATTGCTTTCATATGTTTCATTTTTTTTTTGTTCGGACAAAATGAGTACATCAAATTAGAGTGTGCTGGTTAGCTATAAAGGTCTGATTAAACAGCTATGGTGTTTTTTTAACTAAACTCTCAGCTCTCTGAAAGGAGCTCTGGTTTTAAGGAGAGTAGCAGCAACTATTCTCTATTTGCCACGAATTGCATTTGTGTTGGACAGCTCAAATTCTTTTGATTTGTGAAAATATTAATAGTTACCTTAAGCTTAAAAAATAAATAAAATCACGACCAAGAACCAGATCCTTCAACCCATTCAGAACCCAATAGGTTTTGTCGATGGAGGAGGCAGAGAACCTTCTGGCGTCTTTTACTATTCCGATGAGGTATTAAGGCATGTTATATTTCTAGCCGGACGATTTCATTAAACCAGATCAAACGGCTGAGAGTGTAGTCCCGTTTTTTGGCAAAAATGGGGATCCCTTCCCTCAATGGGTATTTGTACGTGTTTCTTCACTCAATCAATTGTTAGATTTTGGAGGGTTCCCTTAGAATCTTTCAGAAAATCCCCATGATGTCTAGAATGAAACAAAGACCTTTCCAGTCTCTCTCTCTCTCTCTCTCTCTCTCTCTCTCTCTGGAAATGTTGTTTTACCATTTATGTTTTTGTTAATATAATTGTGGGTATATGCTATAAAGAGTATGCCAAAAAATTGAGCTCTTGTGCCGAGATTCAAGATTTGTGAGAGAACTCATGGTCTTGCATATGTGAATACTTCACAATTGCTGCATCTTGAAAGGCTCAGATGCAAATAAGCATCTATTGGAAAGCTATTGAAGTATAATTCATTAGAAAAGCAAATTCTGTATTGAGTTTATAACTTGTTTTTCCTGCATACATTAATTAACACGTACATGAAAGCTACTACGGAAACACTACAAATGTGCTACAAAGACATTTCACAAAGGACTTTCAAAATTGAAGTGTCATTTAAGAGTTCTCTCAAATTTAATGCATCTAGTAATTTTGAAATTCCTCTATCTAATCTTTGTAGTGCATGCATTCTTAATAAATTTGGTGCATGCATCCTTGGAACTTAAGTTTCTCATCCAAACATAGGGTAAAGAAACGTAACGTCATCTCAATCTGTAATTTAGATGTCTGATGAAGTACATACCCTCAGTTGACTTTGTAGTTGACTACTACTAATTCAGTTTATTAATACAAACAATCGTGCTTACAACTCCGATTGATACAAAGGAGACGAAAACAAGTAAAGAAAACAAACCCAGACCCCAAGTATCACAGAAATTCATGGCCTCGCAGGATTAACTCAGAATTTAAATAGGGTAGGAACTATGAAGACACATAAGAGATGTTGATATTCAAACATCCTGCTCTCTGTATCTTATATTTTTGTATGATTTTGTCTTCATAGACTCCATAAATATCACAATCTTACATGTAACTGAAGTTTTCAATTCACTGGGCTTATCTTCTTTGATTACAGCAACTGCACAAGGAAAAAGTCAACACTCTATCACTGTATCTTCTGGACCTTTCACCCCTACATCAGGTGGGGAAGGATTTTCTTCCTCTTACGTTGTACATGGCCGTGCGCAGGAGACGAACAACGGTGCTAGCCCTGTGTCCCAAAATGGCTCCACTAATTGCATTATGGACTCGTCTCTTGGGCCACCAGCTAGAAGGAGTATGTATAACAAGGTCTCCGTTTACCCACGAAAGTCAAATATGGAATATCCTGAAGGTACCACTGTGTTGCCCATGAGCGATGAAACGTGGGTTGCTTGCTCACACAGATGAAGGAAGAGGTTTATATAGGCCTGACTAAGTTCCTTGTTTAACTATGAGAGACGCATAGGCTAAGCTTACATAGTTATGTGCTTATAATGTGTTGTGTTGCTCCATGTATGAACCTACTGGACACGGTATGTCTATATACAATAGCCGTTGCCTTTCGTGACTGGTGTATAAATGTGCTTTTCTGTCTAAGATGCATTTCCTCTAATATTAAACCGAGTTATGTTCATGTTTTGGGTAAATGTGCTTGCTATCGAAGGAGCATTTCCTTTAAACTCGTTTTAAAAATAAAATAGGTTTTGCTCGTCTTATAATTGAAAAACTAGGTTACATGAAAGAACCAGATGAAAGCTGGAGGTGAGATATTGGAGGAATATAAACCGACAGACAAGTTTAGCGTGAAGTGGCAAAAGTACAACGGTTGTAGTTTGACTGCATAACACATCCAGCTAAACGGAGTGAAACGACGGGGATTAATTTCCTCCAACTCTCACATACCGCTTCTCCTAATTTTGCTTAATTCAGACCGCACACTGAGCCGGAACGAGTAAGAAGTCATTTTTAGAGCAAAAAAAGAACCGAAAGACAAGTTTAGCGTGAAGTGGCAAAAGTACAACGGTTGTAGTTTGACTGCATAACACATCCAGCTAAACGGAGTGAAGCGACGGGGATTAATTTCCTCCCAACTCTCACATACAGCTTCTCCTAATTTTGCTTAATTCAGACCGCACACTGAGCGGGAACAAGTAAGAAGTCATTTTTAGAGCAAGAAAAGAACATAAAGACAAGTTTAGCGTGAAGTGGCAAAAGTACAACAGTTGGTTCTAGTTCGACTGCATAACACATCCAGCTCAAAAGCGTGTTCTTCTATTCTTTTTTTCCCTTTCGTTTTTGTTTTCTTTTAATAATAGCATGAGTTTTTTTTTCCCTCAAAAATAAAAAATCATACGAGTTATTTTTGTAAAACCTTGTCTTGCATCTGAATTTGGGCGGGCTTGGTTTTAAGGGCCCATTTGTGTTCAGTAACACGTATAAAAGAACCTGTATAATTTGGTAAATTTTATAGAAACAGAAAACTGCAACAGTGAGTTTTCTTGATTGTATTGAATGAATAATTCAATTACACAGATGTGAATATATATATAGCCTTAGCTGTCTTAGGCCAATTACAAAAATACCCTTAACTACCTAAACTAATTACAGTTACTAACAGAAACAATTACATTTAGCTTTAGCAACTATTTATCAGTAACTATATTGGATGACTTGTCATTATCCCTAATACACCCCCTCAAGCTAAATGAGGAATCAGATAGGATTCCTATTGGAAGCTTGGAACACAAATAAGAGAATCTGCTTTTAGACAAGGATTTGGTGTGAATATCAGCCACTTGGTCTTCACTGCTAACATAGCTGACTTTGATAAGCTGTGCGAGGACCAACTCCCGGATGTAATGGTAATCAATCTCAACATGCTTGGTTCGAGCATGAAAAATAGGATTAGATGCCAAAGAGATTGCTGAAATATTATCACACCATAGGTGAGGCAGTGTAGGGAGAGAGATCTTAAGATCTTTGAGGATTTTGCAGACCCAAGTTATTTCTGCAGCAGTATGTGCTAAGGAACGATATTCAGCTTCTGTAGAGGAACGAGCAACAGTGCGTTGTTTCTTTGCACTCCAACTGAGGAGATTAGAACCAAGAAATACACAATATCCACTAGTAGACCGCCTATCAAATGTGCAGCCAGCCCAATCAGCATCAGAGAATGCTGAAAGATTAATAGGACCTTTGGTGAACCATAAACCATGAGAGATGGAACCTTTAAGAAATCTGAGAACTCGTTTTGCTGCTTGAAGGTGTTGTTCTCTGGGAGCATGCATAAATTGGCATATCTGATTAACAGCAAATGCAAGATCTGGACGAGTTCAAGTCAGATATTGTAAACCACCAACTATAGAATGGTATTCAGTAGGATTGGATAAGAGAGGCCCGCTATGATCCAGCTTGTGAGAACCAAGAGGAGTGCAACACGGTTTTGCTCCCTCCATATTTGATTTCTTGAGAAGATCAAGTAAGTACTTGGTCTGATGTAGAAAGATGCCTTTGTTGGATCTGTGGACTTCCAACCCCAAGAAATAGTGTAAAGGACCAAGATCCTTCACTGGAAACTGAGTACTAAGTTGTTGGATAAACTGTTGACAAAGTTGAGAGTTGGGTCCAGTGACTAATATGTCATCCACATAAACTAGGACAATGACCAACTGAGGTCCATTAAGGACAAACAAGGAAGCATCAGATTGAGATTGATGAAAGCCAAGTGTTCGAAGAGCTTGAAACAATTTGTCAAACCAAGCTCGAGGGGCTTGTTTTAGACCATATAATGATTTCTTCAGCTTGCAAACAAAGTGTGGAGAGTTAGGAGCAATAAAACCAGGAGGTTGTTGCATATAAACATCCTCCTTTAAATCACCATGAAGGAATGCATTGCTTATGTCCAATTGGTTTAAAAACCAATTATCTTGGACAGCAAGTGTAAGAAGAATCCAAATGGTTACAGGCTTAGCAACAGGACTGAAGGTTTCTTGGAAATCAATTCCTTCTTGCTGGTGAAAGCCCTTTGCCACCAAGCGGGCTTTGTATTTGTCAATAGTTCCATCAGGATTTTTCTTGATCCGAAACACCCATTTACAACCAACAACGTTCTGAGAAGGATGAGATGGAACAAGAGACCAAGTGCCTGTGTGTATTAAGGCATTATATTCAATCTGCATTGCTGCTCTCCAGTGAGAATGCTTTGATGCTTGCAAGTAAGTACTAGGAACAAAATCAAGATCAACTGGAAGTGGGTGTTTGGTTGCTGCATAAGCTCTAGGCTTGTGTATACCAGCCTTAGATCTTGTAATCATAGGATGTGTATTCCCAGAAATAGGTGGATGACTGGACTGTAGTGGTACAAGAGAGGATTCATTGAGAGAGGCAGAACTGGAAGAACTTTGTGAATGTTCTACGGATTGAGTACAGGAAGAAAGTTCTGTGGAAGATGGGATCTGAGGAATAGGTTGAGGTACACAAGGACACTGTGACTCTGAAGAGGTATTGGCTGGAGGAGAACTGGAAAAATGTTTGCTGAAATGAAGATCCAAGGATGGTGAAGAATCAGAAGATAAAGTCTTTGAAGTGAAATGAAGATGAAGTGACTTAAAAGGATAAGTTGTTTCATCAAAGACAACATGTCTTGATATGTAGATCCGAGTGGTGAGAGGATCAAGGCATCTATAGCCTTTATGTTGAAGACTATAGCCTAAAAACACACAACTTTTGCTTTTAGCATCCAATTTGCTGGGAGTGTAAGGCTTAAGCCATGGATAACATTGACAACCAAAGACTTTCAGTTTAGAGTAATCTGGATGTTGCTTGAAGAGAAGTTCCCAAGGGGACTTTGTGAGACCAGAAATAGGAAGTCTGTTGATAAGGTATATTGCAGTGGAGAAGGCTTCAACCCAAAAAATCTGAGGAACATGAAAAGCAACAAGTAATGTGCGAGCTGTCTCAACAAGATGTCTGTGCTTTCTCTCTGCACAGCCATTTTGTTCAGGCGTATGGGGACAACTGAACTGATGTAATATACCATGTGCACGAAGAAATGAAGCAAGAGAATGACTAGTAAATTCACCCCCTGAATCTGAACGCAGAATCTTGATTGTATTTCCAGTGAAGTTTTCTACATAGGTTTTGAAAGTAACAAAGGTAGAAAATACATCAGATTTAGACTTCAATGGAAAAAACCAACTGTATTTGCTAAAATCATCAACAAACAGTAGGTAATACTTGAAACCACTATTAGATGTAACAGTAGGTCCCCACAGATCACAATGCAGAAGCTGGAGACTGTGAGTTGTTGATGAAGAAGACACTTCAAAAGGAAGCTTGTGATTTTTAGCAAGCGCACAATCTGAGCAGAAAAAATCAACAGTCTTCTTGCCTTGCATTGGAAGATTATTAGTGGATATAACTCTTCTGAAAATTGAGGAGGAAGGATGGCCGAGGCGCTTGTGCCATACAGGGATAGGTGTTTTAATGCTGAGAAATGCTGAAGGTGAGGTGGGAGAACTGGTGGAACTGTGAAGAGGATAGAAACCATCCTTAACAGGTCCTTGCAAAAGCATCTTCCCCGAAATGTGATCCTTGACAGTGGATCCATAAGGGTCAAGAGTCAATGAGCAGTTATTATCTTTAAGAAACTGATAAGCAGATAAGAGATTATGTTTCATGAAAGGAACATGTAAAACATTTCTCAGCTTAAAGGAAGTATAAGGAGTGTGCAGAGACGAAGAACCAACATGCTGAATAGATAGTCCTTTACCATCTCCAATGTATACTTTGTCCTCTCCAGTGTAAGGAGTAGGAGAAGAGATGTTAGCTACATCATTAGTGATGTGTGAAGTAGCTCCAGAGTCAATCAACCAAGGCTGAGAGGGTTTTGCTGAAGGATGCACACACATAGCAGCAAGTTTGGCAGGAGGAATTCTACCACAGATATCCGGATTCATACGATCAAAACAATCAAGTGCCTCATGACTGGTAGATCCACAAATCTGACAAGGGACTTTAAAATTGGAAGAACCTTGATAATTGCGAGAGCTTTGATAATTGCGATTGCCACGATTGTTGATGAAATTACCCCTATTATTATTCTGAAGGGTGCGATTGCTGCGATTTGAGGAGAAATTACCTCTAGATGGCTTACCACGATTGTAGTTAAATCGAGAAGCAGAATGAAATGAGTGGTGTTGAGCAGCAAAAGCAGATGGAGTAGGAAGCAGGGGAGGCTGAGATTGCACTGAGAATGCTTGAAAGGGCTCAGATGCTGAAAGAACAGCCTTGCGACGGGCCATAGACAACTCTTTGGTGAGTAAGAGACCATGGAGTTCATCAAGGGATGTAGAAGATAGTCGCAGCATGATGGAGTCAATAAAGGACTCGAATTCATCAGGTAAACCATGTAGAGTGGCAGCAATTAGGTCACGATCAGAGACTGAAGCACTAGCAGCTTGCAAGGAATCAGCAATTTCCTTGATTTGTTGAAGATACGCAGAAATTGACTGAGAACCTTTCTGAATTGATTGAAGTCTCGACCTTAATTGATGAATGTGAGCCTCCGAAACTCCACCAAAACGCTGTTCAAGCTTCACCCAGAGCTCGCGAGAAGAAGAAACCCCAACCGTGAACGGAATGATCTCTTCTGATAGGGTAGAGTTGAGCCAAATCAAAAGAGTTTGGTCTTTTTCATACCAATCCTCGAAGGCAGGGTTCATCGATCGATCAGGCAAGAATGGCGAAGGACAAACCTCAGTGCCATCAATAATACCAAGAAGCTTGTATCGCCTGAAAATTGGAGCAAACAGTGCTCGCCATGGCAGATAGTTGGAACTTTTCAGCTTGATCGGCACCATACTGCCAATGTTGTGAATCGTCAGAGAGGTATACGAATTCAGAGGACACGGATTGGAAGAGGAATTAGGGTTTTGGACCGAAGGAGAGATGACCGGAGAAGACGATCCAGTTGGTTGCGATGTAGATTGAGCCGCCATATCTTGCAGAAAACAAGATTCAAGAGAGATCGAGAACAAAAAATGAAGAATCGATCAAGAAACGATCGAGCAAGAAACGATCGAGATGACGAGCGGAAGAGAAGGTCGGTGCTGTAAAGCAGAATGGCGTGATACCATATAGAAACAGAAAACTGCAACAGTGAGTTTTCTTGATTGTATTGAATGAATAATTCAATTACACAGATGTGAATATATATATAGCATTACCTGTCTTAGGCCAATTACAAAAATACCCTCAACTACCTAAACTAATTACAGTTACTAACAGAAACAATTACATTTAGCTTTAGCAACTATTTATCAGTAACTATATTGGATGACTTGTCATTATCCCTAATAAATTTCATGATTTTCTGATATCAGTGTGGATGTGCAACATACTACGGAGCTGGTGCGACGAAAATACCGTGCCAGTTCATCTAATTTGGTAAATTTCGGTCATTGTTTGCTGATAAACTACCGTACGATAATATTATGTGAAATAACTTGTCAATCATGAGGGCGAAATTGTTCTAGTATATCATCAGAGAACCATAATGAATTTGATGCTACGACATCCTTTCTTTGTAATATGGGATGCTTGATGATGAAGCCTTGAGGATACGACAACGAGGACCCACCAAACTCAAATCAGAGATCAAGAATCTGATCTCCGACTTAACATTACATCGTCGTGAGCTTCACGCAAAGATCTAGTATTAGTATCACGAGAAAATATAAGAGAGAAAATCCATGGGTAAAAGAAACACCACACCTGGGTGCGTCTGTTGTACCGGACTGTCTTGAATTGGACTAGCTGTAGGGACTAAGCTGGACTGGCTTAGACTAGACTAAACTGGACTTGTTTAGTGAAGCGTTTGGTGCAGTGTCGGACTAAAAAGCAAGATTGCAATATTAAAATATTTTATATTAATTAATATTTTATTATTACTTTACCTTTTTTCTTTGTTTTCTAGAATCATCTCTCCAATCAAACCTTCCGCCTCTCCATCCCCTTTTCCCTTTTTCCCCATTTTTGTCCCTCCCACCCACCGGCCCTTTCTCTCCCTCCCACTGTCTCTCTCTAACCCAAACAAGCGATGCAACCGAAGTGATGGCAGAGAGTCTCTCCATTTGCCTCAACAACGATGCAACTAAAATCCCCAATCTTCCTCACTTCCTCTTCCCACAAACCCATCTCATCCCCCACCCCAAAAATTCATTCAAAATCCCCAACCTCTCTCTCTCCACTGAGGTCGTGGTTGAACCCATGTACGACTTGGTTCTCGAACTGAGCGTGATGAGGTGTTGGGAGTGGGCAGAGAACTGTGGATTCCCTTATTTTCTTCCGTCTTGCTTTCTCTGCTAATTGCGCAAGAAGTGAATTTTTTTCCCCTTTTTTCCGTTCTTGGGTTTTGCTCTGTTTTTAGAGATATGAAGGTCAGTCTTCAATGGAATATGTTATGTAACTTTTGATATATGTTTTATAGAGATGAAGGTGAGTTTTCGAAAAGGCGCGGGGTAGGGTTCGCACGATGCTGGTTGCAGAAGAGGGAGACGGGACTAGCAATCCCGTAGTTTTTGGGGGGCCTCACTAATACCTCTTAGTGAGGCCTTTAGTGTATGCGAGTTCGAGCTAGTCTCATTAAGACTAGTCCCGCGTGATAACAAACACCGGACTGGACTAATAGTTAGTCCAGTCTAGTCCAGTGACAGTTAGTGAGGGCAAACAAACGCCCCCCTAGTGGACTAAATGATCACTCAAATGGTTCAGGCTTGCGTGGCTCAGGCACGTGACTAGTATCTAACTGGCCAGTGATGCATGTAGGTATGTTTTATTATAAGTTGATCTTCATGCAGCTACAGTTAAGAATCACCAATGCAATGCAGGGCTGGTTGGATGACCAAATATGGAATATAAAATAAAAATGAGCACTGAAAGACAACCAAAGCAGCATCTCAACTCAAAATTTGGACCTCCTCAAAAGTTAGCCAAACCTATACATACATAATTCAAAATTTCAGGGTAAAAAAGAGGAGGCACAAAGAATCCCAAACAAATGAAACGTGAAAGATCCAAAACCACCATCAGACTAAAAGCAGTTCCTCATAAGCATTTACTATTTACCATAAAATGTTAGGGAACATGTATAATAATATTGTAAAGAACTGATCGAGTTCGTACGTGCTTCAGTACTTATCTCTCTGTAGCAGAATGTTTCAATCATGCATATAACCCGATTAACTAGTCTTCTACTTATTTCTTCTGTTTGCTTCTACAATAAAGGTATGTGACAGAGAAATGTTAGGTGTACAATTTTGGTGTAGTCTCTTCCGAGCTACTCGCGGAAGCATCCTGATCAGGAGCTCCTCCTAAGTCTGCAATCTGGAGAAGACATGTTCTTAACTCAAGTCCTTGACAAGAGGCTAGTACTGCTTGGAGTTTGTGGTACGTATAACTACAATCATAATCTGCAATCACTTTGTCTTTATCCTGGCCGAGCTTCAACATTAGGAAAATGGATGTGGATATCTAGGAGTACAACAAGCACGACATGTGCTCCAAAAATACGTTGCACCACGTAGTTCCAGTGTGCTAGGAGACATTCAATTTTCTCAAGATTTGATTGTACTAGAGGAAAGACCTCTTCTTCATTGCAAGATGGACACGATGGGCATATATCTACTAGAAGTCATCATCTGTTTTGACTACAATGCAATGAATCTGGTTGATTATTTCTAAAATTCGGAGAAGAAATGCTCTTAACTCAAGTTCTTGACAAGGGGCTAGCATTGCTTAGAGTTTGTGGTACGTATACTAGTATTGCTTGGAGTTTGTGGTACGTATAACTACAATCATAATCTGCAAATCACTTTACCCCTATCCTAGCCGAGCTTCAACACTAGGAAAATGGATATGGATTTCTAAGAGGAGTACTACTGTACTACGACAAGCACGACATGTGCTCCGAAAATACACTACACCATACTCCCAATGTGTAGGAGTTTGGGGTATAACTACAATGCAGACATCCAAACATCCAATTTTCTCAAGATTTGATTGTACTAGGGAAAACACCTCTTCTTCATTGCAAGATGGACACGATGGGCATATATCTACTAGAAGTCATCATCTACTTTCACTATAATGCAATGTGATTGTGTCTACAATTTATAGAACTCAAGTCCTTGACAAGAGGCTAGTACTACTTGGAGTTTGTGGTACGTATAACTACAATCATAATCTACAAACCAGTTTTTCCCTATCCTGACCGAGCTTCAACACTTGGAAAACGAATATGAAATTCTACGAGTACAACAAGCACGACATGTGCTCTAAAATACACTACACCACATACTTCCAATGTGCTAGAAGTTTGTGGTATAACTACAATGCAGACATTCAATTTTCTCAAGATTTGATTGTAATAGGGAAAACACCTCTTCATTGCAAGAACGACACGATGCGCATATTCTGGTTGGTGGAACACCTTTTCCATCACTCTCCAGGTATAATTATCTTGACGTTTTTCTATTTCCAAGTTATATATACTGAATTTTAAAGGCATATAAACTTAAATTGGTATTTCTTGGCAGGAGGCTACTGCTTATTCTTGGACCTGGAGCACTCATATGTGTGACCTACTAGGTTAAGCATGCTCAATCCAATGTGTATATAAAATGATTAGGTATGAGATGCATTTTTTACTCAATGAGGTTGTTACATAGTTTGCCAATGTTAATTTTATTTTCTTCATGTTAACGAAGAGGGCAAATTTCAAATTGGTCCAAGTATTTGTTGAAGTTACTACTTTTTTTTTTTTTGTTGGTAAAGGTGCCAAGGAGTTTTAATTTTATTTTGTGTTTATTTGTTGGGGATTTATGATTTATGATGAATTGGATGGTGGGTAAATTGGAAATTTTGCAGTGGTGCCAGGGTTGCCTGTGGTGGGGAACTTGCTGCAGTTGAAGGAGAAGAAGTTGTACAACACGTTCACTAGGTGGACTGAGGAGTACGGACCAATCTATTCTACAAGGACTGGGGCTTCCACCTTGGTTGTTCTCAATTCAACTGATGTTGGCAAAGAGGTGGGTTTCCTTTACTCATTAATCCACATTGTTAAACCCACATAATCTTGAATCCATTTCTTCACTGAACATGAATTTTAGTCAGTAAGTCACTGATTATTCAATCTGATTAACATTTTGTTTCCCTGCCTTAATATTGCATTAGGATTATTGTTTTTGAATTTGTCACTTATGTAGCATAATTCATTGCAAGATTGCTATTATCTCAACATTTGTTTTTCTTCTGATTTCTAGGCTTTTAGATTGCAGTATGAGGTTTAGTCATGTTTTGTATTCTATCACAAGATCTGTGCTTGCACTTGCTATTCTCTTTTGCTATGTTTGTATATTTGTGAACAGTTATTTACAGTGCTGCATTCCATTTCAATGCAGAATGTTGAACCTTTGTGTAAGTTTAGTTACAAACGTGCTGTAAACATGGAGAATCTTATTAAACTCAGCAAGGTGATGGTCAAGCACTCCACTGGTTCCAATCAAGGTTAGTGTTGTTTATTAAATGTATAAAAGTTTAATGCTTGAATAAAGTATACGGTGCAAATTTTTCAGTTTTAAAATGAATAAAAAAAATGATAGAGAGATAGAAATGCTGTAACATTTCAGTTTTTGGTGTGTGTTCAAGTTTTTCCATGGCTTTAATTTTTGTTTTTCAATCTGTTTGTAATGTTTGCACTGACCATTTCATGCAGAAAAATTGCAGTTGTCAATGTGTATTGTGGCAACAATGCATTCCCATGTCCTTTTCAAGTTTTTCATGTTTTGTTCTTTGTAAATTTCATTGTGTGATAACTATAAGGAACCTCATTATGATTTTTTGTGTGTTTTCAACAATGCAGACCCCCTAATTATTGTAGCATGCCCAAGAAAAAGGTAATACTTGATGAAAATTTACAGTTGTATTCCTCAGCTCACCACAGTTTAACAGCTATGAAAATTAAGCATTTTCATAATTAAAGTTTTAATATATATGCTCATTCATTTTGCAGGTTCATATTCTAGATTATATGAATATTTTTTTCCAACGGCTTATTTTAGTGCATTGAGAGAATTACACTTTCACAACCAAGGTAAATATCACTAAAGCTGCTAATGCTTTACCCATGCTTCCTATAAACAACCGCACTTGTACTTTTCTTTCCTTTCCTTTTGATATAAGAACCGTTCAATTCTACAACAATTTTCTTCCTTAGTAACAATGTTCATTGCAAGCATATCAGTTATAAAACAAACAGCTTCCACTAAATTCATTTTATGATGATTCAATTTCAGGTTTGACAAAATACTGACTGTTTCTGTTTGAAATTCTGATGATTTTCCATTCAGGTTTAACCAAAAAGTCTCCAACGTGCCAATTTTCATAATGGCGGTGTCAAGGTAATTTTTTAACACTTATTCCAGATTTTTTTGCATTAAATTGTCTTCAGAGTAATATTGAAATCAAACATTATACCTTCAATGAAGTTTACAGTGTATAATCCATGCATAAGTTTATTTTTGCAGTGCTATACATCCACCAAAAAAGGAGGATTCTCTCCCCTCCTAAATCGCTATCCCCTTCCCTCCCCTCATATTTGAACGGTTACAGTTTAGCTACGTTAACATTTTATATTGATTTTTTTATAGACAATAAGATAAAAAGTAATATGTGAGAGGAGGGGAGGGAATGGGATGGAAATAGGAAGGGAGAGAATCCTACTCCACCAAAAAATTTACAATTTTCAGTTTTTTTCGATTTCCTCCATGTAGTCACTTTATGTATGGTATTGGAAATTCAAGTAAATTTGTAAAGAATTTTTTTCATTGTTTTCTACTATTTCACTGAAATCAAACTGCTTCCGGTCTCTCAATCTTGGTATGCTCATCTTTCGAAATCTAACTTTTATCCTCGAAAAGCAGATAAAAAAACTTGCTAGAAACAACCTGAGTCTTTTACCGCTTATCCAATTATACTCCATATTTGATCACTTAGAACAATTCCCAGTCTCTACATGTGTTGCCTAACTTTCTAATAAGCCCCTCAATAGCTTTTGGCTCAAAAATGTTTCTTGACATGTCCATAGCCATAGGGGACAAGTCCATCAACAGTATACCATCACCTTCAACGATTGAAAGTTTTGGGCATGTGCTTCGGATCTAGATGAAAGCTCTATCAACCTCTCATAAGTAAATTTGATTTGGAAAGAAAGCTACTCAATGCTTTTCTTTTTCCTTTTTCGCAATAATGTTACAAGAAGAATGATAGCTGTATCTCCGATGTGGACATGTTTTTGTCAATTGTTATTTTCACAGGTTATGACAGTTCGTGCTGGCCTAGAAGAAATTTTTATGATTATAACGCAATCATCCAATATTACTATTGTACAAGATTCCTGATCAACGATAATAGGTATTTTACAATTTTTTTTAAACACATCATATTAAATACATTTAAAAACTTTTTATATGTTTTATACACTTTTAAAATCCGCAGCAACGTGCGGGCACTAATACTAGTATATACTAAAAGAGAAAATGTGGTACTGTTCATTCGCCAGTGTTCTTCCCTTTTTGCCCTTCAGTTGCTCTTCAAGTGTAGCTTTTTTTGTGTATTACACAGTAATATGACGGTTTTGACGCTGGTGCCCAGCAGAAATCTCTCTCGACTTCTTCCTCAGAAACCGCTAGAAAACTCGGCTGCTCTGCTACGCGATTGACCATTCGATCATGCTTCCTTCACTCCGCTTCGCGATCTCTTCCATCCCTGCTTGGCGATCTCTTCCATCTCTGCTTGGTGATCTCCTCACCGCCTCATCCTGCTCTCAATTTTTCTAGCCTTCCACTCATCCTGCTCTCAATTTTTCTAGCCTTCCACAGGTAATTAAGTCTCACTTTTCTTAAGAAGCCAAATATTTGATTTTTCGTTGTGGTTTGTAACTTTGATCACAAATTTAAATCCTCTTCTCATAGTGACTGCTTCACCTCTTATCTCACTCACAGTCACTGCAATAATTCTCAAACCCTCAATATGATAGAACAAGGTTTAAAATCCTATATTCCTGATCCAGGTATGCCGTTTGTCAAGTCGGCAACAACTGCAGAGGTAAGCTCTCTGCTAATATCTTCTAATTCACACTTTATTTCTTTTTACGAGTAAATTTTTTCAAGGATTTATGTATTTTTTTTCCTGTGAAATTTTTTCATGGATTTATGTATTTTTTGTTCCTGTGAATTTTTTCATGGATTTATTTATTTATTTTTTTCCTGTGAATTCGAACTCAAATCGGAATTACATATTAGTAGAAACAAATTTGATGAATTTTTTATTTGCATGTTTGCCTTGGTTATGTTCTTTAGCTTCAAGCAAATAAGTGGGCTATGTGGTTAGATTTGCAAGTCCAGCGAGTCGATTAATTCCAAGCCAAGCCCTGGCCGCCACAGCGGCTTCCAACGGCGCCGTTTTCCAAAATACTCTTCACTTAGGTAAGCAATTAAGACTTTTGGTTCAATTTTATTATGCTCAATTTTGTATATGAAGGTAAAAGAATTTAAATTGATTTGGGGTTACTGATATGTGGTTAGATTTCCACGACTGTGGCTACTGCTGTGTGGTTACTGATGAATATTACAGACTTTGTGATCTAGGTAAATGTTCAAATTGTAGTTATTACAGTCGTGGTTACTGATATTAATCAAATTGTTTTAATTAGATTCGGGGTTACTGATGTGTAGAAAGCAAATTGTTTTCTCACAAATGATATTCATTATGGTCAAATAAACTCAGGTTTGTTGAATAAATCACTCATGGAGTTTATTTTCTGAACTAAAAGACGAGTTTTTTTATATATTTGCTCGATTATTGTTAATGGGTATTTGTTGACATTCCTTTCTAAATATTGTACTCTTTAGTGCAGAGCATATGCTGTTTTATGCAAGTGAAAAGTACCCTTTGGAGGATAGTTACTCAAAGTACTTCACCGAGGTACTTTCTGTCACAATTCACAACTACTCATGGACTTTTTGAATTTCTTTCTGCAGCAGCACTTAATCAAACTAAAATGGGGAATAGATTGTTATGTTTCTATTCTCCTCCACCTTCTGTTTATGATTGTCAAACATTGTGGAAAGTAGTGGAAGTTAAAATGATACAA
Organism: Heteromeles arbutifolia; assembly: GCA_024362995.1. Lineage (NCBI taxonomy): Eukaryota > Viridiplantae > Streptophyta > Magnoliopsida > Rosales > Rosaceae > Heteromeles > Heteromeles arbutifolia. The sequence continues at coordinate 27,788,544 of JANCRC010000012.1, forward strand.
AAGAAAATATCAAAGACTTGGCTACGAAATTATTGCTAGCGTACAAGCAAAGAACATAGGAGTCGAAACATGTTATTTTGTATAGAAAAGCCTTATATAAGAGTGCAAACTTATTTCTAGATTTAAGATAATTCTCAAGTCCTAACTTGCATCTTCTTTGGGATTCTAGCAGGTATTCTTATCACCTTTATGCTTTTTTATTTCACAATTGACATTGCTTTTCGGGTGCTATTGTTTCATAGATAGAATTGTGGTTGTGTAGTGTTCAATCTTCGATTCTATTTATTCCAAGGTAAGGATTCAATTTTGGGAAAATGTTAAGAAGGGTTGAATTTAATTTTGATGTATGATTGAGTATATGTGCTTTCGATAGGTTTCAGTTTTTCGTGTTCTTAAGTTTATGTCTTTGAAAGCACCTTAATTTTGTGATTAACTTAAATTTTTGCGTTTCGATGAAGCTGAGCAAATTGACACACGGGAGAGAATATTTATGTGAAGACAATCTTGGAGGCTGTCTAAAAATAGCATTTTTCAGGTCATTATTTGAGGATGTAATATACGTATATACACACTACTCTGGCACATATATCGAGGACGAGGAATGAAGATCTACTGGTGTTGCCAACTGAGGCTGCTATTTTTTGAAGATCCAGCGTTCAAGGTAAAACAAAACAAAATTGAGAGTGATGCGAGAGTGATGCTGTTCGATGTGTATCCTTTGTTACATCAAAATTTTCATGATTCTGTAGTCATATGCTGAGAAATATACCTAAGACCAAGAAGCATTCTTCAAGGATTATGGTGAAGCTCATGCTAAAGTCAGCAACCTGGGAGCCAAATTTGATCCTCCAGAGGTTTGCTAACCTTCAATGTTTCCTATGTTGATTCTGTTGTGGATTAACAATCCCCCGTGAATCATGCATGTTAATTGGATTTTATTAAATTTTTCATGATTTTATAAAAAATTTCATTTTCATTTGTGGATTTTGGAGAATTCTTCATTAATTTGTTGGGGTTTTTTTTTAAAGTGATTTTATGTTAAATTTAGTAATTTTTGAGGTTTTGCAGAATTCTTCTATTAAATATGGGACATCAGCTGGAGTAAATAACAGAGCAAGTAATCTTTGAAAGAGATGATTTCTGTTCAATTATTATTGTAAAGATTAAGTTTTTGTTCTTTCACATAATTAGAATTTGTGTTTGTACTCTTTTGTGTTGAAATGAATTGTAATTGTTACCTCAGGAGGTTGTTAATCATTTGAAATGGAATCTTAATTGGTTTTTGTTATATGAATGAATCTTTGTAGAAAAAAAGGTGCATCACTAGGAAATGGAGGGCCAGACGCCTTGCCCCTTCAACTCGCCTCTCCCTATTCCGTTTGTTTTTGCTGCTGCCTATCTGCAGGTAAACCTTCAATTTCCATATAAAGTTTGCATTCTTCTTGGTTTCTAGAATTTGGGTTTTTTTTTTCTTTCTCAATTTTACCAGAGTTGCTTACATAATATTTGGAATTGTGTGCTTAATATGTTTTTACCACTAATTGGAGCAGCTTAATTTGGAAAAGTACTTTTATATACAGTGTGGGATTCTGCTCTCACAATCCTACTTTGTAGACAAATTATGTTTCCATCAATACTTTCCTCTGTATTTCAGGAGTTAGGTATGATCCAATACTATCAGTTTTTATTTTTTTTTCATTTGAAGTATTAGTGGGGTTTAATGTTAATTATATTTTTGTTAGCTGCTAATAATGAGTTCAGTTTAAGTTGCAATTTTATATGGGCATATTGTTTAAAATTGTTAGTATTTTCACGGAAGATTATGTTAATGGAGAATCCGGTTTATAATTTTCACACATGGTCTCTAATGTCTACTCACAATACTGTAAGCCATGATCATGACTTCTAAAAATTGGAATCAATCTAATCATTCTCAAAGTACCCCTTATCTTAATGTAATAGATTGTGGAATATATACTTCTATCAGTAGATGGTGACTTAAACAATTCACAAATGAAGTGCACAAGATGACTATTTCAAAGTGCATTTAAGAACTCGCGTTTGTTTGGAACTTGATTAGTTCACTAAATGTATTCATATCGTCATTTATAGGATCTTAGTCTTCACTAATGTCATTGCATATAATTAAATAACGTAAGTTAGCATTTTAACAATATAAAATTTTAGTCTCCACTATTATGTGTTAATGGATATAGGAGATTAGCTTGGCCAAGTAATTCATATGATTCCATGGTGAGGAATAGCTTGACTTACTATCTCAACTTGCGGCATTGGTTAGGTGACACTCAACAATTGTATTTTCTTCCTGCATTTGCTTATGGTGGATTGTCCTGGTCCTGGTGGATACACCCGCCCTTTCATTTTCACCGTGACCTCTACTACAATCCCATCACCCCCCCCCTTTCCTCTTCTTCTGACATCGTTCTTTTTCTATTTAAGCTCTGAAACCTTTGTAAAACTCATGCATGTTGTGGTGATTTTAGGGTTTGGCTATCAATCGCTTTCAATTTTTATTTACATATTATTCATTCCATTGTCTACTAATCTTCACATGTGATAAACAGTACAAGTTAATTTGATGTGTCTTTAGATTGTGAAACATAGCCATCCTATCCCTTTTGGCATGCATCTGATGCTTAAGAGTTACAAAAACATTAAAAACTGCGTATTGAAAATACGAAATAAGATACGCTATCAATAAAGTATGGCAGGAAAGAAAAAAAATTCATACGGTTTTCATTCCCGTATTATTGTATAAATAATACTATATACCACAAAATTTGTACGGTTTTCATTCTTGCAGCACCGTGCGGGTATCGTTTGCTAGTTAAATCTCAATATCATACTTAAATCAGATGAACCAAATTTGGCTAACCTAGCATTCCAACTAACCAAAATAGTGGACTGTAAGCGCAGAAACACAATCTTCCTTGACATTCGAATGTGATATATTCAGCTGCAGATTGTAATGACCAAGGAAATGAAAATATAATTCAGCTGAAATCTAACCTAGTAGAATCACCCTTAGAATGCGTATAGTCCCCCAATGCAGATTAACCAAACAATAATAGATAGGCATTGACCCATTGCGAATTTACTAAGCATGATCACTCCTAAAATATATATGGTTCCCTAATACGGATTACCCAAGTAGAACCATTGGCATTCTTATGATAGTATGATCACTCATTTCGGATTTACCAAGCATGATCACACTACTACATGGTGCAGTTTCATTATCACACATCATACATCAACACATCATGAATCACAATTGTAAGCACATAGACTACCAATTCCACGTGACAAATGAATATCTAGTCACACCAATGTACAAGTTTTACAAAATAACTCTAATATAATCCTCGGCTCATCTCCTCATACTAGCATTCACACATTAACATTACTCTCATCTAGATGCCCAATAAACACGTAAATCTTGGTAAGGTGCTACTTGCATGCAAGCAGAGGTGCACATCCCCATGATGGCACGTTGACCAAGGTAGGCCCACTAGGCTTGGGCCTATAGTTATGCTAACTTCAATTAGGGGTGGAAAAAAATTACCGAATATCCCAAACCAAACCGAAAAATTGCCGAAACCAAACCGAAAAATACTAAACCGAAAATCCTGAAACGTTCGGTACCCAATACCGAACCAAACCGAAAGTTTCGGTATGGGAATCGGTTTCAAGATTTAGTATTTTCGGTATTCCCAAACCGAACCAAAATAAAAAATATATATTATTTAATTTTTAAATATATATTTAAAATTGTAACAGCCGTCAGATTCGGTTGAGATTTAATCTCAACTGTTGAATCTATCAAACCCTAGTACATTACACTCTCTGTCTCTGTCTCTCTCAACACTCACCTCACACTGCACTCACTCTCTGTCTTTCTCGCCACTAGCCTCACTCGTCAGACTCAAACCCTCACCTCACCACCCTCGTGGCCGAATCACGGTCATCGGCGCCGCTCTCCTTCTCAGTTTCTCACTCTCTCGATTCAAGTCATCCAGTGCACTGTGCAAATCTCCCTTAAATCAGGTAAATGTTTGAATTAATTTAAGGTTGTCTCTTCGTTTTCGAATCCGGCCACACAAGTTACTCATCTGAGTCACATCTCTCTGGACAATCACCACCTCTCTGATCTCTCTCTCAATCTCTCTCGACTTCTCATCCCTCACAGAGCCACAATGGATGAGCCTTCCTTCACGAATCACGGCCAGCGTCGCTCTCCTTCTTAGTCTCTCAGTCTTTCTTGATTCAAGTCATCCATTGCAAATCTCCCCCAAATCATGTAAATGTTTGAATTAATTTAGGGTTTGAATTTTAATTTAGGGTTTGTGAAATTTATCACTTGGAAGATTGAGTATACTGAATACTGAGGGTTTAGGGGCTGAATTGGTGGTTGGAATTCGAGATTAGGGTTTCGGGATGTTTGTAATGCAGCACCATAAATGTATTTACAGTTTGTTTAGTGGTTCTTTTATATATGAAGATGTTGAACTGATGAACTGTCAAATACCCACATCATTGTATATATAAAGATGTTGAACTGATGAACTATCAAATATGCACGTCATTGCTTAGTGGTTCTTTTATATATGAAGATGTTGAACTGATGAAGATACTAAACTGATGAACTGTCAAATACCCACATCATTGCTTAGTGTTTCTTTTATATATGAAGATGTTGAAGTTGAACTGATGAAGATATTGAACTGATGAATTGTCAAATACTTCGGCAATCCCGAATTGTCCCAAATGCCCAATAATATTTTGGGAATCGCGAATTGTCCCGAAATCCCGAAAATTTGGTTTGGGATCGGTCTTGAAATTGGGATTCCCAAAAATTTCGGTTTGGGAATCGGGACAAGGGTTTTGGTATGGGATCCCATACCGAACCAGCCCTAACTTCAATACTTAAGAATGATTTTGGACATGTTGATCAAAAGTCAACCCTTAGTCAAGGTGATTTCCACTAAAGTTAGCTACCATAATTATTCTCATTCTAAATATCCGCACATCGAATTTCCGATCCAAAGTATCTAAGAGGGTCACATTACTTGCACAACAACATACTAAAGTTTCATAACGATCCAACGGTCGAATCTGCCCATATCAAAGGTCAAGGGACAGTAATGGAATTTCTTCAAACAGATATCAAAAACAGATTAAGGGCATCGAAATTAGCTTAAGAAGAAAAACTAGGTCATCAACCACGCGGTTCCCCTCGCCAGAATTCCAACCAACTCTAAACATCAACAAATTTCACAAACAAGACAAAGGAAAGAATTCTTATACCTGAGCCGACTCCCAAAGGTGGTCGAAAGGCAGTGAAAACCACCTAAGAAGTCTCGGAAGGTCGTGAATGGCGCACCCACTGCGCACCACCGTCTGATGTCTGATGGGCAACTAGAGACTGGGATTTTGAAGCTGGGGTTGAGGCAAGTTCAAGCCAAGTGGTGGAGACCAACACTGTTAAGTGGATTTGCCGAAAAGTACCTACGATTACTAAAGTGAATTTGCGACCTAGAATTGCCGCGTAATGGTGGTCTAACCCATTAAAACTTAAGTCAGTTTTATTCGTGGTGAGGTGAAGAGTTGTTTCCATGTGGTGGCATTGCCTGAAGTCATTGGAATGGCTGAAAAAATGGCAAATTACATTTTACCCCCTCAGGTTTCAGTGCAATTACACCATCTTACTACATCTTTATAACATTTCAATCTCATACGTTTAGTATTATTTTGTTTTCAATTTCATACAACCGTTAAAAAATCTGTTAAGTTAACCATTAAGTGATGATGTGGCAAATATAGGGTCCTCATTTGTGATGACGTGGCTATCACATTTGTGCCATATGGCTAAACACTTAATAAAAAATTTAAAATATTAAAATAATGAACTAAAGAAAAGTAAAAAAAAAACCAAAAATCGTCTTCCCCACCCATCACCCCCCTCTTTCCCATCCATCATCACCCACCCTTAAAAATCCCACCCGAGCCCACCCCCTTCTCCCATCCCCCATCACCCCTCCCAAAAATCCCCTTCTCAGTCTTCTCATCACTCACCATTTCTGATAGCTTCTTCCTCCGCTCTTCTTATTCTATCTTTCTCCTCTCTCTCTAGGAGATAAGCTTCTCCGCAAAGCCTCAAACCATAACCCTAATCTCATGCACTCCTTCTCTTCTTCTTCCTCGTCCTATCTCCGATCGATTCGTAAAGATGCTCGCCGACGGTCTCCACTCCCACAGAAAACGCAGGAGCTTGGACAAAGGGGGTGGGCTTGGGTGGGATTTTTGGGGGTGGGTGATGGTGGTTGGGAGAAGGGGGTGGGTGATGGATGGGGAAGACGAAGGGGATTTTTATTTTTATTTTTTATTTTTTTAACTTTTCTGTAGTTAATTATTTTAATTTTTTAAATTTTTTATTAAGTGTTTAGCCATGTGGCACAAATGTGGCAACCATGTCATCACAAATGGGGACCACATATTTGCCACTTAACGGTTAACTTAATAGATTTTTTAACGGTAGTATAAATTTGCAAACAGAATAATACTAAATGTCTGAGATTGAAATGTTTTAAAGATGTTGTATGAGGTTGTAATTGCACCGAAACCTGAGGCGGTAAAATGTAATTTACCCCTGAAAAAAATATGGGAAAAACTGCCCAGAAATCGAGTCAGTTTGCACGAAACGGGCCATCGGGTCAGATGCGCGAGTCGACCATTCCAAAAATGGAAAGTCCCCCTTCCCAACAAACTGGGGTCTACTATTTATAGAGGTCCAAATGATCATCTGCCCTTGTCTTTACTTGCTTATTTTTCTGTCGTTACAAATCCGTTTCACGAACAATTTTTACCTACTTGTTCGTGGGATCGAACTCTATCCAAAAATACTAAGATTGGTTAAAAAAGGTCTACGAATTTTTAATGAATGTTTAAATATCAAATTTTGTAACAAACCAGCCAAAAATCTAAAATTATTAGAATAATTTCCCGAAAATACAAAATATGAAAAATTGAATGTTAAATTCAAGACGGGATTTCATAGCTGCTGTCAATTTGTATCAGTGTTCTAAAAATCGGCTTAGGCGGCTCCTAGGCGCTGGGCGGTGGCCAACCGCCGGGATGAATGCAAAATTGGGAGCAAAATCGGGACAGGGATTAGGCTGGCGTCGAGGCGGCCTGAGCGGCCCTTCGGCGGCCTAGGTAGGCGACTGTGTGGCCTAGGCGGTCTAGGAATTTCAATTTTTTATGTGTTCGAACTTGAGAAAGGATGAATGCTTTTGGTCTGTGTTCTGGTTTTTCAGTTTCTGGAAAGCTTCTAGTATGTGTTCTTGCGAAGAGGAAGAAGATGAGAGAAAATTAGTTTCTCTCTCTTCCTTCCACACCCACGTGATCACTTTTAAACTATTTATTTATTTTTTTTTTTTTTTGTTTCATTCAATCCATTATAGCTAGCATTTTATATGCATTTTACTATTTAAGAAAAGTCAGGCTATGAATAGCACTTAATGAGAAAAGTCAGGCTAGCACTTACAAATGCTATTTAAGAAACTAAGTGTATACTGACACTTACAAAAAAAAAAAATTATATTTGTACGAAATCAATCTATTTAGGAAATAACTAAATCAATCTATTCCACTTACAAAAAATTATATTGATTTTTTGGACTTGTTAGATATGCATTTTATTATTCTTTTAATATCTTATTAAGGGATTTCATACAAATATAATTTTTTGTAAGTGTCAGTATACACTTATTTACAAGATATAAAATAAATTTACCTAAATCCACCTAGGCCGCCTAGGCGCTAGGCGCTAGGCGCCAGCCCGCCGCCCGACTAGCGCCTAGTGTTTTTTAAAACCTTGATTTGTATGAGAAAATAAATTAAAGTATTGAACTATTTGTCCTGGCCTTTGAGCTCTCCAAATTCAATCACTAATTGAAAGTATTGAAAATGTTGGAGTAAAGTTGCTGGAGACGTTGATGATTTTCAAATTATGAAGATTTAAAAACTGAACTTCGTAATTCTAAAATTTATACAATAATGATACATTATTCGTAAAGAGATGGATCATTCTCCTCGGAGGCATTAATTTTCAGTACACAAATATAATTGTAGAATATTGTTGGAATAAGTACTCGAGAAGAGGTCATTCGATATGGACAGCTGAACGTTTATGTTCATAACTTCCTACTGGCTATAGCTAAAGCTGCTGCTGCTTCTTCTTCTATATTATTGGCTGTTTTTGTTTTTGTAGTGAAACTTTCTATTGGCTAGTTATATGAAACATGTATCTGCTGGCTAGCGATGTATAAGTTATAACCGTCGTTATTCTCTTGGCGCCGGCCGAGTCAATCTGAAATCTGAACACATACATGTGTTTATATATAAATATATATAAAGAGGGAGTCATCTCTTTCGTCATTAATTTTAAACGTATATATAATGATTTATATAGTCTTTTTAATTTAGAGCATATGATATGCATGTATAATATATTAATACACAGTTGAATATATAAAACATCGTCCACAGCTGGCACTCTGGCTGTAGAAATCCTGAATTATACAGCAGCACTCGATCACACTTTAGTACTTGATTATATACATACATACATACATACATATATATATAAGAAGTCTTTAAGCGAAGGGATCCCTCTTTTTTTTTTTATAAAAATAGGGATTAGTTGTGGGGTCCACACCACATCGAACTTTAACGAACCGAACCGTCTATTTTTCAAGTTGTACCTCATAAATCATCATTGCAAAATATTAGCCAAATTGGAAATATTTAAGATATCTAATTGAGTTCAAAGAAATAAACCAATACTTTGTTATATAAGAAACAATAATGAAATTTGATCTTGATAATTAAATAAGCTTATGGTTTCGGATTCAATTGAATTTTGCAAGGATGATCTATGAATCGAGACTAATAAAATAGATGGTCTGGATCGTTGAAATTCGATGTGGAGTGGACCCCACATCTAATCCCCAAAACGCATCACACAAAGGCGAAGACCAATTTGACCAAAACAAACAGCGACACCACGGTGCACCAAGGCAAGTGGACAACGAAACAACACCGAAAAGGGGTCCGTTGTACACCTCAGTAGTTAACAAAATATTCCGAGAAGGAAGCCACAAGGGAGCACCTTCTGATGGAAGGATGTGCCACTCCTGATAGAGACCACTACATAGATTTGGATAGCCCCATCAGCATGTCGAACCAAGCCAGATCTAGAAAAGCCCAGGTGATGCAACCCTAGCAAAAGCACGACCCAGACAGAGCAAACAGAGGGTGGGCGCATGATGCGTCCAAATCAAGATGAGGAAACATCACAGCACCGACAAAAGAATGGCTTCGACCTACCAAACGACCTCAATCCAAACCCAAGCTCCGAATCAGACCCAAATCAAGAGAATAACTTGAAAAGGGCAAAACTCGGATCTGGGAAAGAGACCCAAAATCATGGGACAGCCGTGCAAAAGATGGGGGAGAAGAAGAATAGGGATGGAGCAAGCTAAAAGAGGCGAAGAGGGAAGGTTGGCATAGTGAAGGAGAGAAAAGAAATGGAAAGAACAAAGGCGCGGAGGAGGGAGGACACAGGGAAGGGGCGGCGTGAGGAGGAGGGGAAAAAATCGAAACTGGTGAGGGGTGGGGGGTGGCTAGGATGGGGAAGAGGGAGGAAGAGGAAGGGAGGAAGAGCTAGGGAAAGAAAGGGAAAGGGTGCCACTGGCCCCCAGCCATAGCCAGAGGCCGGCGGCGAAAAAGGGGTTGACCGCTAGGGAGAGAGAGCTTTTTGCTATTTGTAGTTTGTTCAAGTAAATTGATGCACATTACACTCCAAACTTTCTATATTAGGAAAGAAAAATACACTTATGAGGAGTGTAGAAAGAGATTTTTGGAGTGCCAATAACACTTCTATATATATACACGTGAAATACATTGTAGATATGGTAGCTATTTTCTATTCATGAAGATAGAACGCGGATTGAATTAAGGAATTGGATCCGCTCCGGACCTTAGTGTCCGGAACCTAGGGATCAAATCATCTAGGCCGCTGATTGGTGTGTAAAAGAAATCAGAGCCGTTGCTTTTCACTACTACAAAAGGGAGTATCACTAGCGTTTTAAAATCAACAAAAAACACCAGTTAATGTCGGATATTTGGTAAAAATCCGACATTAAATCGTGCAATGTCGGATTGAGTAACCGACACCAATACTACCGTCACAAATGGGTAATGACGTCGCTTAGACCCCCTTAATCCGCCACCAAGTAGTAAAATAATATAAAATCAAATAAACAACAGCGTCGCTTATAAGCGACATGGGCCCTTACGTCGCTTTTAAGCGACATCAATACGCGCCAAGATGTCGGTTGAAACCGACATTAAGTAACAAATAAATAATTAAAATATTACACTTGGTGTCACTTCCAACCGACATCATTTGAGTTGCATATATAAAATACTCAAGCTCACGTCGCTTATAAGTGCCACTAGATATATTAAAAATAAAAATTTTACTTATCTTTAACAAATAAATAATTAAAATATCACACTTGGTGTCGATTCAAACCAACATCACTTGAGTTAAATAAATAAAATGCTCAACCTAACGTCGCTTACAAGCGACACTAGACATATTAAAAATTAAATTTTTTTACCAATCTTCACGTCAGTTTTTAATTGATAACAATTACAAAAAATTATATAAAAATAATTCCAACCAATATATCATTTATAGGCCAAGTCAACCATTACAAACATTTTATATTTCACATAACATACAAAAACTCATCCATCATAACAAACATCAAATCCGACATAACAAATACAACATACAAAAAAAAGAAATACACTATATATGCTAGCACAAGTGTCATACATATCTGACAAGAAAGCGAACCACACACTACTCAATAGATCCGGAGCCCGAATGTGACCTTGTTCCTTCTCGAGTTCCTTCTCGAGATGCTTGTTGAGATCCTCATTGTGATGCTTGTTGAGATCCTCCTTGTGATCCAATAAACCTCCCTATGTCAACATCTAATGAACCACCTGTAAGCATTCCAGAAAAACCTCCAATTGGAACATCCGGGCAAATCCCATCCTGAGAATGCATCTCGGGTCGATATACAGGCATTTGATATGGCGGCTCCTGCATGTATGACATGGGTGGCTACTGCATGTAAGCCATGGGTGGCTGCTGCATGTACGCCATAGGCTGTGTCGGATACATCGGATAGGGAGGTTGCTGATTATAGCCTATATACGGATATGCAGGTGCACCAAGAGGCTAATTTTGAGGTGACTGTTGGGTTCCTTGTGGGCATGGATATGGAGGATAAGGCTGACCCTAGCCTAACTGTTGGGATCCCGGGCTATACGGTGGTGCCAGCTGATATTTTTGCAGTAACAACGCAACCACCTGATTATTTTGCTGCTGCTCGTTGCGTGTTTGTTCAAGCTTAAATTCTAGTTTTGCCATCCGCTTAGCATAAGCTTCTTCATTCCTTTTAAATTGATTGTTCTTAGTCAACAACATTGACACTGAACTCTTGGATGATCTTCTGGAAAAATTAGAAGCTGAGGAAGATGCATACGACACCATATCCGGAGTCACCCCATGTCCATACCCTCGTACTCTATTATGATGCTCAGGACCCATTGTCTCCACATACACTCGGGTCCTAAGCTCCTCACTATCTTCTTACCCAGACTCAATCATAGTTTGAATATTCCCTTCCATAGTTGCCTTGTAATAAAATTTTAAAAAATATGAATTCAACTATAGATAATAAAATTTAATAACAATGATATACCACACAGAAAAAATCAATTACCCCAGTGCGCTCCGACGTTTCATCAATCCAAGTGCGATCCTTTCCGGTATGACAGTGACGAAAAAATGAAACAGGATCCGCCTCCTTCCTATGCTTTTTCCGCTATAATTATAAGTAAACAAAAAAAAAAAATTTCACCAACCATCAAATTAAAAATAAATTTCTACCAATAATATATTAAATTTAAAATTATCTACGATTCTTGAAAATGTACTACCCTTACAAGTTCTGCCTGAACTCTTGCAAACGATTATGCACCGGCTGTGTGGTTCATCATTTTCATTCGCCGATTATACTTATTTTTTGCTGCAATCACCTAAGAAAAAAAGAATTTATTAAACACATTTCAAGCTTTAATAAAATAAATAATAAAAAGTTTACCTTCGTTTTTTCTTTATTCCAGTAAGACACCAAATCAGCCCACTGTCGAGGATCCACATTAGGAGGTGTTTTCTGGTGCTCCTCGACTGGTTTATCAGTATAATGTTTTTTTTTTTAAATTTATTTATGTATTCCTTATGCGCATGCTCCGCAATATGAAGTGTCATTTGCCAAATCATTGGCATTTTGGCCCTATCCTCTTCTTGAAAAATAATAGTTTCCTGTATGCATAAAAAAAATAAAGCAAATTAATTATTACTAAAAACATTGACTTATTATACTCTTCTAGTAGCAAAAAATATTTCTACCTTTATTCTTTTCCAGAAAACTTCCCAGCGATCATCCTTGATTTTACGCCAATCACTCACCAACGGCATATGTCTATAATCTCTTACCTTTGCCGCTACATGTTTTGAAAATGCACTAGAATTTTCACTAATGCATTTTCCCGACGCATCAAAACAACAAAGTTGTTCATTCCAGTTGGGAATCGAGGGTCCCCGTCCTCGTTGAGTTGTTCCTTATAAACAAAGAAAAAACAATTAAAAACCAAGGACCAAAAAACAATTTTCAATTTGGGCATCATAATAGTTAGACTACAAAACAAAAAACAGAAACTAAAAACCATAATAAATTAAACATGGACCACCTTCGACTTCTTCCTCTTCCAATTAGGGTTCGTCAGCATGTTCATCTTCAAAATGATCCATAGCAAAACAATTTGCAAGAAGTACAAAACTGAAAAGTTAAAAGGCAGAAGAAGTGGAAAAACGGACGAAATTGGGAGGGAGATGGAGAGACTGAAATTTGGGAAGAAAAGAATGCACAGGCAAAATGAGAGAAGAAGGGGTTTAAATATAGATGCTAACTTGGCGTCGGTTGAAACCGACATTAAATCACTGACGTCGCATTAATACCCACTGGTGTCGAAATAAGTGCGTCTTAGTGTCGATTTAAACCGACAAAACTACTGACACATTTACTGATAAAATTAAATCCTCCAACTTTCTGACAAAATTTAATGAACAACACGTTGCGTCAATTTAGATCCACTTGGTGTTGGTTTAAACTGACACCACTACTGACACATTTACTGATAAAATTAAATCCAACTACTTTCTGACAAAATTAAATGAACCAGCGTCGCTTTAGCTTAACTTGGTGTCGGTTTAAACCGACACCACAACTGACACATTTACTGCTGCATTAAACCAAACAACAACTTTCTGAAATAGTTATTTGAAATTTATATGGCATCGCTTTAGTTAAAACTGGTGTCGATTAAAACCGACACTACTACTGACACACTTTATTGTTGCATTAAATCAAACAACCACTTTCTGACATAGTTTTTTGAAATTTACATGGTGTCGCTTTAGTTAATGTTGGTGTCGCTTAAATCCGACACCTTAGTCCGACAAGCTTTAATAATGTGGCTGTTGCGTCGGTTTGAACCGACACTACAAACAACCCCTTTTCCCACACACTTTACTGTCCTTACGAAGTGACTAATTGAAAGTGCTCTTCCCAAGTCCACTTCACGTCAGTTTTAGCCGACACTATCTCACCCATGTCGTCACCCAAAAACGATAGAAAAATAGTTTAAAAAAAAAAACCTTTAACCCATAAAAAATAAATATCGAGTTTTTTTTTTTTTTTTTGGTTATCTCATATAACATTTTAAGATTTTAATAAATAAAATTGAACTTAAATAAAATACGTAATAAAAATTAAAAGTATTGTCTAATTAATACTTAAAACACATAAAACAGTTAATATATTTATTCTATGTCATCATCTGTTGTGTCGTTGTCGGCATTGGCATTACTAGCGAACTGGGTAGGCAACGGTAATGATTCATGAAAATGAGTCTCTTCCACGCCAACCCTTGTATGGAAATTTTCATGGTCAAGTATCTGATCATCCAAATTTGGTACCATATAATCTTCAATTGCATCATTATCCTCTAATACGTCAAACAAATCCCTTGGTTGCGTTCGAACAACTACGTGCCAATCTTTTTCAATTGTGTCCTCGACGTAATGCTTGTGATGCTAATATGAAAGGATCCTCTTTAAATCCTAATCGATTGAAGTTCACCATAGTGAATCCATATTGATCAGTCTTCATTCCTCGTGGACTTTCACTATTAACCCATTCGCACTTAAATAACATAACAGCTTGACCCCTATCTCTTGGCTCAACATGGCCACAATATTTAACCTCGAACATTTCTACAACTCTGCCATAACAATTCACTTGCCCAATTGCACCAGGAACATTTGCAGGTACAAAGACACCACAATTTTGTTTCTTATGCTTGTCATCCACAGATTTTATACGAAATCTGAACCCATGAACAATGTGACTTTTATATCTACTCACAACCTTGCTAGGATAATTAGCTAGCCAATGCAAGTCTTGAGCTATCAACGTGTCATTAGGATGATATATTGAATTCATCTGTAATAAGAATGATGATGAAATTTGACATGATAACTATAATCATGTTATAATTAAAATGTAAAAATATAAACAAACAATGTGATTGTTGTATCAACTCACATGTTGCTTGAACCATTCTGGAAATTCTTTCTTGCTTAGCTCCTGAATTTGTCGCATAGTTAACCTTTCTCGATGATTTTTCATTTTCAAGAATTCCTCATGTTGCTTGGGCATTTATGTCCAAATTTAGATAATTAATTTTTCAAAGTTAAGAAAACCAATAAAACATTAAGACAGAAGATTAAACGTTCTTACCTTCTAAATGGTTTAACTTCATCACAATTATTTAGAATGTATCTATGGCACTAATCAAGAACATTTAGATCGAACTCCACATTTTCTCATGAACCCATATAACATCCTTTGGAGTCAAAAATTGATAACCCACCAGACACTCCACGTCCAATACCATCTTCATTTCGGCCTCTATGGGTGCGACGAGACTCGACATCTCTAAGATACATGGAACAGAAGGACAAGCACTCATCCACCAAATATGCTTCAACAATAGAACCTTCAGGACGACCCTTATTACGAACATAACGTTTCAACGTTTGCAAATACCTACAATTATAAACGAAACACAATTATTATAATTATAAATTAAATCTATGACTACAATTGTCAAAAATTTATAAAAATTTATTAATTACCGTTCAATTGGATACATCCATATATGGAATAGGCTCTGCAAGAGCTGCTTCATCTGCCAAGTGAACTGGAAGGTGCACCATTATATCAAAAAATGCAGGAGGGAATATTTTTTTCAAGTTGACATAATGTCAAGGCAATTCTTGAATTCAGTTGCTTGAATCCTTCCTCAGACTCCTTCTTACTACACAACTGTCTGAAAATTGCACTCAACTCTAATAATACCATAGTAACAGCTTTAGGCAAAACCGGGCGTATTGCAAGCGGGAGTAACTGCTGCATTAAAACATGGCAATTGTGACTTTTCAACCCATGTATTTTTCGTTCATTCACGTGCACACATTGCGATAAATTTGAAGAATATCCATCGGGGACACAAATGGTAGACAACACTTTGCAAAACACAGTTTTTTCTTCTCTTTTCAACGTGAACAATGCTGGAGGTAGAAATGTTCTATTTCCTTCTCTACGTGGGTATTGACTACGTTTTATGTTCAAGACTTCAAGATTTGCATGTGCAGCCAATCCATCTTTAGACTTTTCTATATCTAGCAATGTTCCCACCACACTGTCACATATATTCTTCTCGATATGCATAACATCAAGATTGTGTCTAATCAACATATGCCTCCAATAAGGTAGTTCATAAAAAATAGATTTCTTCTTCCACTGACTGTTACTACTTGTACTGCCCAAAGTTCTTTTTCTGCGTTGCCCAACTGAAGCATCTTTCTTTGGTTTTCCAAAAGTAAATCTCAATGTAGAAAGTTCTTCGAGACACTGTAAACCAGTCCACTGCCTTGGTGCACTACGATGCTCTCGACGATAGATTCTTTATCATGCATGCAATGTGGGCAGGCTTTATAGCCATGTGTACTCCATCCTGACAACATTCCATAAGCCGGAAAATCACTTATAGTCCATAAGACGGCAGCCTTCATCGTAAAACTTTAGTAATATGCATCATAAGTGGGAGTGCCCACCTCCCACAACTCATTCAACTCGTCAATTAGTGGACGCATGTATACATCAATCTCTTTACCAGGACTGCGCGGTCCTGGTATTAATAGAGACAACAACAAATTTGGTTGCTTCATGCACATCTAGGGCGGCAAATTGTAAATAGAAAGCACCACAGGCCATGTGTTATGGTCATGCCTCATTTTTTCAAAAGGATTAAATCCATCACTGGCCAACCTTAATCTGACATTTCGAATTTCTGACGCAAAATCCGGATATAAATTATCCAAATGCTTCCATGCTGGAGAATCTGAAGGATGCCTCATAAACTCATCCTTAGGACATTCAGTTGCGTGCCACCTCATATATTAAGCCGTATGCTTCGACATAAAAAATCGCTGCAATCATGGTTTTAAAGGAAAATACCACATAACCTTAGTTGTGATCCTTTTTCTCGAGCTATCCTCTGCGTTGGTAATTTTATATCTTGATTCACCACAAACCGCTCACACAATCAACTCCGAAGTATCTTTCCAATAGATCATGCAATCATTGGGACATGCATCAATTTTCACATACATCAGACCCAAGTCATTTATAAGTTTTTTTGTCTTATAACAGGATTCAGGCAAACAATCTCCTTCAGGCAACATTCTTTTAATTAACTCTAGTAAAGTGGTGAAGATCTCGTCTGGCATTCCTGCTAAACACTTGATCTGATACAGTCTTACAACTGCTTCCAATTTCTTAAACTCTTTACATCCTGGCCACAAATCTTGATCTGCCTTTTCAAGCAACCTAAAAAAAGTCTCCACCTCTTCTGGACGCCCTTCCCCAATAGGTGGTTCAATAGACGGCCCAACACCTTCTTCTGCTAATGGTTGGACAAATACATCATTAAGAAAATCATGCATACGAGCCACCTCATCTCCTCTTTCTTCTTCTCCGATTGCCACATTTGGCTCTCCAATGTTTTTCTCACCATGATGTCGCCACCAAGCGTTTTTATAATCTTTATCCATATCATACAATATGAGATGTTCAACAACAGTGTTCCTAACAAAAGTATATCGATTACAACATCTTTTGCAAGGACATCTAAACTTATCAAGGCCAACACCCAAAAACAAATTAATTCTAGCTGTATAAGCTTCCAAATTTTGAGCTATCGTCAACCAACTCCTATCCATGTTTTACCACTTTACGAGGGCAAAATATTACGTTGACACTAAGATGCCTACAATCTTTCAATCCCTACCATGTAGGCATAACTATTAGAATTTTCAATTTCTATCTTTCAACCCTCGAACTCTATCACGATTGCAATCTTTTAATTTTCAACACCTATTATAGTAAAAACAAATTAAAATAACAACAAAAAGTTATCAAAATTATGCTCATCCAATCCATTCTAGTAAATAACAACCAAAAGTTATCAAAGGTATTAAAATAACAATTAGAGTGCAAAACAAATTAATTTAACATAATATATTCTTATATTACTAAATATTATAAGTTTATGTTATATTTAATATGTCAATTTCACATAAATGCTTATAAATATTATTCATTTCCATTTTCTCATAACAATTCAAGTGACAAAATTAATTAATTCGACTAAATATTTATTAATTTAACAAAAATAGTATAAATTTATCTAAGTACTTAAATTAGAACTTTTAAATAAATAAACTTGTGTATTACACAATTTAAAAATTAAAGAATTTAGTGATAGAAACCTGAATTATGGAAGAATTCCGTTGTCGATCAAATCTTTATGTACTCAACCAGCTCAAATAAATTCCCTACAAAAATAAATTGTAAATAAAAAATTAAACATAAGTGGAGAAAATTAAAATATTAGAAGCAAGAAAAACTTACTGTTGTGAAGAAGGAACAAATAAGAAAGGTGCAAGAGAGAAAGCACGGGAGGGTTTGAAATTGGAAGAACGAATAAGAAAAATGCAAGGGAGGAACAAGAAAACACGGGGTAGAGTATATAAAGATCATCATTCTGTCGCTTATAACCGACACCGGGTTTCAAAATATTTAAAAAAACTAAAATCTATGTTGCTCAGAATCGACGCAGGCTTTAAAATATTTAAAAACAATACGGACAAGTTTGTGTGGCTTCGAAATAAGGACAAGTTTGCGTTGTTTCAAACCGACGCCAAGGCTTTAAAATATTCCTGACAGACTTGACAGTCGTAGCAGGCGGCCTTGAAATAGCAAACTTGCATTGGTTCAAACTGACGCCAAGACTGACTGAAAAAGCCATTCCAGTCGTTTGCCCTGCACTCATACTTTATGTCGCTTAAAAGCGACACCAGTATTTTAAAAATATTAAAATGTATATTTACGTCGGTTTAAAAGCAACACCACTATTTAAACATATTAAAATGTATGTTTACGTCGATTTAAAAGCGACACCAGAATTTAAAAATATTAAAATGTATGTTTACGTCGGTTTAAAAGCGACACCAGTATTTTATGGCGCTTATAAGCGACAGTAAATCCGACGTCATTTTCAATTAGTGTTGCAACTGTTTAATCCGCCACTATATTAGATTAAACCGACACCATCCACTGATACTATAAGGCCATTTTGCAGTAGTGTTTGTGTGGTGGGCTAGAAAAATAAGTTAATGGAGACCGTTGGATTCAATTTGTGCGGTCCAGATGAATTGATCCCTAGGCTGCGGAGCGGATCCAATTCCTTGAATTAATGCCAGTCATACGTCTTAGTTAGGTTAAGGACTTCTTGGACCAAGAACACAATTCATACATGATGTTGCGATTAATTTAGAATACCACTAGTTTAGCATCTCTATTTTATGTAAGTCATTCTTCTAAATTGAGCATATTTTAATAAAACATATATATATACACATACCTGCCGGCTAGAATATACGTATTACTCAATTAATTAATTAACAGCTAGGTAGATATCTTAATTATATATTTGATTGAGGTTTCATGTATAGAAATTTAGAATACCACTAGTTTAGCATCTCTATTTTATGCAAGTCATTCTTCTAAATTGAGCATATTTTAATAAAACATATATATATACACATACCTGCCGGCTAGAATATACGTATTACTCAATTAATTAATTAACAGCTAGGTAGATATCTTAATTATATATTTGATTGAGGTTTCATGTATAGAGACAGGTTAGATAATAGAAAGGGCATCTTCTGGTGGGAAACGATTCTGGCTCTAGCTACCTTGTCCTTTACCAATTTAGAGTTTCAGAGACAGGTTGGATAATAGAAAGGGTATCTTCTAGTGAGAAACGATTCTGGCTCTAGCTACCTCGTCCTTTACCAAGTTATATTACGCATAAATAACCCTAGTTGAAAGCAAACGCATCATCATCAGTTGAGGAAGCAAGCAGCTGAGCTAGCTTAGCTATATATTACATAAGATAGAAAAGAAGAGAGAGAAATTAAATAGAGATCGAGAGCATCGAATCGATCGATCATTCATCAAACTAATTAGTTAGGGTCTAGGGATGGCGATTGGGAAAGTTTGGCATGAGTTAGAAGTGGAGGTGCCTGCAAGTGATGCATGGGAGCTCTTCAGCACGCTTGCACTGGCAAGATTCGTGGAACAACAACTTCCAGATATGATTGAAAAAGCTGAAGCCATACATGGTGATGGAGGGGTTGGGACTATTGTCCATGTCAAATTTGCATCAGGTATATACTTAATTAAATTAATTAAACGCATGCTGCATGCGCGCTAATCTTCTTGCTGATGATTAATTTGCTAGCTACCTTATAAAGAATCTCATTTACTTGTCTTTAATTACGAATTCTCAAATATTAACTGTAAACAGCAGGATTTTGGATTGAGAAATGGTTTACTTAGGCCCTCCCGCCTGCATGCGCCTCGTATTTTTATTTCAGGCTAATTAATAATTTTCCTTGTTTACTACGTATATAATATAATTAATTTATTAAACGGAGCCTTCCCCCTTCTTGATCTTCTTCGATCTTTTGATTGTTCTTGTGTCCAATTTAATTTATAAAAAAAAAATTAATTTATAATGCTAAATGATTTGGTTAAATATATATAATTAATGTTAATTGATTATATATATAGGTGCTGAACACAAGGAAAAGTTCACAAAGGTAGACAATGAGACGCGAGTGAAAGAAGTGGAGGTGATTGAAGGTGGATTTCTGGATTTTGGACTTAGCTTATACCGGGTTCGGTTTGAAATCATAGAGAAATTAGGAGTTGCAGGTGATTCGGAACCCTCCTGCTGCTGCATCATCAAAACCACAGTTGAATATGATGTCAAGGAAGAGACGTCCGATTCTTCCAACGCCTCCTCACTTGTCTCTATCAAGCCATTCGTTACCATTGCAGAGGCAGCAAAGATCCATCTCATGAAAAAACAATTTGTACTCAATTAAACAGTTCCGTGAATATCATCAGTTGATGCAGTGTCAAAATAATTTGGATCTATCTGTCCTAAGTCCTACGTCTACGTCAAAATATTATCTGCTTTTAATAAGTGTTTCAAGTTGGATGAACTGCTCATCATTGAAGATCTTGTTTGTTTCTTCAGAGTCCGAAATTTTGAGAAGCAAATTTAGCAACTCGGAATTAATTTTGTTAATGGCTAATTGGAAATGGTTTTATCAGGTCAGGTATGACGCATGAAGCTGGGTTTCTTTTTCAGGTTAGTACAGCTTCTTCGTCCGATACTCCACCAAATGCTTCACTAAATTAGTCCAACTTAATCCCCAAAACTAATTCAATCCGAGATAGTCCGAGGAAACAAATGCACTCTTAGTATATTTGATAACGCTTCTTAGCTTCACTTACTTTCCCAATATACTTTTTCGGTTTATCTTTGTCACTAATATTTCGACATGTGATTTCCACCATTTGTACAATAAACTAAAATTACAGTACCAAAAAAAAAAAATATTTGGGAACATCAAATGAATTACTGTGAAGGGACGAAGAAGACTAAAGGAAAGTAGGGAATTAGATCCGCTTTCAACCTTAGTATTTGGAACCTAATCACATTTGAGTCGCTAATTGGTGTAAAAGAAATCAGAGTTGTTGGTTTGTATGTTGTGGGCCAGCGAAATAAGTTACTAGACACCATCTGATTCAATTTGTGCGGCCCAAATATGTTGATCCTTAAGCTCCGGACACTAAGGTCCAGAGCGGATCCAATTCCGCAAAGTAGGAGAAGAAAATTGCAATTGAAATTGGTGGTAAGCCATTGTCATCTACCCAGGTCTGGAGAGGTTATGGGGAATTCCATCATGCCTGTGATCATAGTTAAGCAGACTCACTAGTTCAAAGCATCGAACTCGAGACCTCCCACATATTTTTTTATTTATTGAAAGTTGCAGTATGTGTCCTTACCATTGAGCCACTTAAATTGTAATTGATGGTAGATTCATAAATGTGTGGAATTAAATGACATGATGTAGTCATGCATGCATGCATGGTCAGTAGTCATGTTAAGTGGACACAATTAAATCACAAACAAAAAGGGAAAAATTACATGAATCAAGCATTAATTAAGGATATTACTTGGGTCCTCACCAGGAAGGACCCAATATACTGAAATTACATGTGGCCCAATCAAATAAAATTATGTGTCATTTAAAGTTTCCTCTAAATCTATAACCAAACACCCAACTTTAAGATTGCTCATGTAACCAAACAAACAATCTCTCTCCTCTCTCGTCCTCAGCCCATGCCGCAGATCCCATTGTTGCAAATCCATCCCGAATTTCTCAGTCAATCTCTCCCCTTCGTCGAACTGAACCATGCCCACTCATACCCAACCTTCTCCTTCACCATGGCAGCAATTACGCACCTGGTCACTCGTTGGTCGCGACTTGGCGCCGCTTCCTCACCTTGTCGCCATGATTGCATCGAGAAAACAAATGGTCGATTTGTGGCGGGTTTGATGGAAGAAAGATGAAGGAGGAGGATGCGTGGATGTGGTTGACGGAACAAGAGTGGGTCGACGAAGGTAGAGGTTGGAAGAGTTCAGAATTTGTCCAAATCTCCATTGCAGAACTTGGGGGGATAAGAGGTGTTTGGTTACAAAAATTGTATGAGTCTGAAATAATATTAAATGGACAGGTGTCAAATTTGTATTGGTGGTCAGTAAAAATGGGTACTGACTATTCAATACCCAAGTATTGTCCATTAATTAATACCTAATCATCATGCGACTGGGGAAGTACCGTCCTCAGTCAGGCCTCAGAACTCGAGAATATTCTTATCCTTATTATATATTTGTACTATTTTTTATACTTTTTTTTAATAAAGGTAGGGTCACTAACATATATGAATTCTATCTCTATTAAATAAAAGTTTTCAAGCCATTTTCGCTTTACACTTTATGTTGTCATTTTCGTTAAAACTCAAAGTTTTCAAAGCATTTTCATTAGTTTTCCTTTAAATAAATGATATAAATATATAGTAAAAGTAGTATTTTTGCTGAGGTAATTTACATTACATGGAGGTCCAGGAGGAAGTTTTGTGGGTCTCAGCTCTTTTAAAACCCTAATGGACTACATCCCTATTTTAAAATCTATTAAAATATTATCAAATCCTAATTTGACTACACCGCTTAAATATAAAGTTGGCATTTTTTTAACTGAAGTTGCCGAAATCGAAAATTACCAAACTTTTCGGTTCGATTTTACCGAAATTTATTATTATTATTATGGGTAAATGACAAAAAACTACCTCAACTATTGGTGTCACGACACTTTCATACCTCATTTTTTAAAATTGACAATGTCATACCTCATTTTACGAATTTGTGCCAATGGCATACCTCCGTCAGTTTTTTTGTTAATTTTTCTGTTAAGTGCTGACGTGGCTACATACGGGGTCCACTCACTAATCCAACTGGATTAAAAAATTATTAAATATAATTTTTAATAATTAAAAATTAAAAAAATTAATTTTTTTATAATATTAAATCTCTCTCTCCCCACCTCTCACGCCTCTCTTTTCTCTGCATCCCCAGAACCCCTTCCCCCAACCTTCCTCCACCACCCTCCCTAAAAACCCAGATACCTGTGTCCCCCCCCAAAACCCAGGTTCCCTTCTCTCATTTACTAATAAGGAATCAAAGGAGGAAAAAGAAGAGGAGAAAAAAAAGGAAGTTTTCCTTTCTCCCGTCGGCACTTGCACCCGCACACCCAACCCAACCAACTCTGGCGATTTTCGCCATTTTTTCCGTCGAATCACCACCATCCAACACCCACAACCTTTTCCACATCATCCCCTCTACGATCTCCACCCAAATTTGGGGATTTTCAAGCCCAAAAATCGTGTAAAACCGTGTGGGTGGTCGGAGGTGTTCCACAGCGATTCCTAATCTCTACAACCTTCAACCCAAAATCACAGCAAGCTTTGAGCTTGCTTCGCGTGGGGGAGATGCAGAAGCTTTTCATTTCTTTTTCTTTCTTTTTTTTTGAAATTGGCGAATTCAAATTTCAAATTCTAGGGTCTGGGTGGAGATTAATTTGGTGAGGGTGGGCGCGGGGGGGGGGGGGGGGGGGTGGGTAATGACTGCGGGAAGGAGGGGGGGCGCGAGGGAAGGGGCAGGCTTGTTGTGGTTAGCGGGGTCGCTGGGTTTTGGGCGAGGGAGGGGGTAGCTGGCGAGGGACGCCGGGGGGGGCGGGACGGGAGGAGGGCGGGGGTTAGCTGGCTCGCTGGGTTTTGGGGGAGGGAAGGACGGGGGAAAGATGCGGGCTGGGAATGCAGAGAGACAGGGTTCTGGGAACGCAGAGAGACAGAGAGAAGAGAGAGGAGAGAGGAGAGAAGGGGGTGGGGGAGAGAGAGAGATGGAGATTTAACATTATTAAAAAAAATTAATTTTTTAAATTATTAAAAATATATTTTAATAATTTTTTAATCCAGTTGGATTAGTGAGTGGGACTCGAATGTAACCACATCAGCACTTAACAGAAAAATTAACAGAAAAACTGACGGATGTATGACATTGGCACAAATTCGTAAGATGAGGTATGACATTGTCAACTTTAAAAAATGAGGTATGAAAGTGTCGTGACACCAATAGTTGAGGTAGTTTTTTGTAATTTACCCTATTATTATATATAACATATTAGTGTACTTGGTTGAGATAATCTCAATCATTGGTTCATAAAGACAAATTCATTCAGTTATTTTTTCTTTCCTCACGACTCATTCTCTTTCTTTAACCTATGGACTCATTCTCGCTCTCATCCCACTCGACCTTAGTCTCTCAACAATTATCAACACTCATCAATGACTCGTCTAAGTCTCACTCTCAGTCCATCTCCTCTAGTTGCTTTTTATGTTAAGTTTCAACTCGAACTTATTTTTTAGGCCAAATCGGATAAATGATCTCTGTGGTCATAAGGTATTCGGAAAATAGCCACTGTGTTAAAAAAATTCGGATTTAAACCCATGTGGTGTACTCCGTTAGCAAATTTAGTCTAAAAATGATTTTTTCCGTTAACTATCTGTTAATACATGGGTAAAATAGTACTTTGACATTTTTACCGGGATTGGGGTTTTACTGGGATTTTGGTTTAACGGCTATCTGAGTTTTCAATTTCTGATCGGTTAGAATTCTATTAGAGTTGGCAGGCAACAGGAATGGATTCTTGCTGTGTAGCTTTGAAAAACACCCATTTGAGAAGACCAAGTGGTTTCTGCAATGGTGGTTCTGGGTTTTTGGGGGAGAGGGTTAGAGGGAGTTTCAATAACAGGCTTTGGGCTAATCAGTTGAGAACTGAGAAGAGGAAGGTGATACCTGGAACTGTTCTTGCTGTTCTTACCTCAAAAGATGCCGAGGCTGTCGTAAGTTAATCCTTTCTTACGTTCGATTGCCCATTTGATAATTTTTGAGATGAATAAGTAATTTGTATGATCACTGCCATTTGTGTATGTTAATATTTGTTATTTCGTTAACATTATATGTATGATGAATTATGAAAAATGTTTTCTTAATCATGGGTTCGGTCTCAGACTCTGCAAATACCATCGTTACCTAGGCGGAGAGTAGACCCGAAAAATGTAGCTTCGATTATATTAAGACTAGGAAGAAGAAGTGCACATGTCAAAGTACAATTTTACCTATGTGTTAACAGATAGTTAACGGAAAAAATCACTTTTGGATTAAATTTGCTAACGGAGTATACCATAAGGGTTTAAATCCAATTTTTTTTAGCACATGAGCTATTTTCCGAATAGCTTATGACCACAAGGATCATTTATTTATCGGATTTTATGCCATATAAATTTTGAAGTTGTATAAAATTTGGCACTCAAAGTCCAATAAAAAGAACATCAAACTTTGGCACTCAAAGTCACTTAAATATGGGCTAAAATTGGGAGAGCCCAAAAAACTTGGCCTAACAAACAAACCACAATCCAATTTTTCAGTTTACAAAATCTCCATTCAATTTCGGCGTAAGTTTTTAGTTAATCAAAATTTTGTTTCGCTTACAAAACCGAAACCATCTCTAATTAAATATACAATTACAAAAAATAAGACATAAATTAAAAACTGACAATTAATGTTCAAATTATAGTAAAATAATTAAAATTAAAAATTAAAATATTTACAAAGCTTTCGAAAAATAAATGAAATAAAAATCTCCCCCACCCCAACCCCCAACATCCCAAATCTCCCGTCCCAGGCCCCCTCCCTCCCCCACATCCCTTTTTTTTTTTGGGTATTACCCAAACCCAAACGACATCATTCCGCCAAACGACATCGTTCAGCCCCTAGAGGGGCAAGTAAATAGAGCCGTTAGAAACAGCGCACCGCCGAGCAGTCACATAGTTGGCCGTTGGCCACCAAATTCAAAAAATCAGACCGTTAGAGAGATCCTTCCCCTAACGTTATACTCCAATCCCCCAGACTCGCACCCACTCAGACGCTCTCTCTCCCTCTCTCTCTTTCATTTATTCATTATTCTCTATTCATTTCTTCATTAATCGTCCAGATCTTTCCAATTCCTCCTCTGAAATCCCCAACCCCAAACAACAAGTTTTCGAAAACGAGGAAATGACCGACCAAGAACCCAACGCGCCGGCTCCGACGGCGACGGGGATGATCGTCGACGATACGTACGAGTTCTCGGCTCCGCGCTTCTTCGACTTCATAAAGGACGAGAGTGAAGATGACAGGCGCAATGCCGAGCTCTGGTTTGACTGCGCTCTCGCTTATGCTCCTTCACGTACGTCTGCTTCCCTAATGCTTCTTTCTATCTTACTTTTCTTCTATTCCAGTTGTGCTTTATAGCTTTACACCTGTGTGTTGCGTCTTCTTTGTTAGGGTTTCTCTCAGATCTGTTGATTCGGATTTTAGGGCTTTTCGCTTTTCTTCTCTCAATTGTGTAAAATTTCTGTAAAATTATTGGATTTTGAGGGTTTTAATTTTGGTTTCGTGGCCAATTTTGTCACAATTCCAAACGTTTCTTGCAATTGAAATAGATTAGGAAGCGATACCGCAATCTGGATGCTTGCTCTGCTTTTTGGAGTTTGATTATCAGAAAATTTTGCTAGGTTGTGTTTGCTCGCAGAAGATTCAGGGCTGATATCTTTTTACTTTTTCTGTTGAGAGTAGAGAGAGAGGATTCTGAGAGAGACCAAGAAAGTTCTCAATTACGCAACAATCTTAGGCATTTAAGGAAGTTGTTACTTGTTAAAAGGAATTAGATTGAAACTTTCCGGATTGTCCTTCTTTCTTTCCCAAATTTGTTGCAGAATTTGAACTAAGTTTTATGGTATGAACTTGACTGGAATTTTCGCTTGACGGAGCAATGGATATTCAATTTGTGTTTTTGGATGATTTTTGTCTTTGATCAATAGGAACCGTGGCAATGTTCTGTTTGTAATGGGACTTGTATATTTTTGTGCAGCTTTTATGCCTAAGATCAAGGCTGGTAGATCCTTTACGATCGAGACCATGTGTGACTTTGGTGAAGCAGAGCAAATGCAGAATGTGGTAGTGTTTTACGTCCTTTTGTTCTTTACTATAAAACTTGGACTTGTTTTGTAACTCTCTAACTTCATGGTTGTTTATGTTTTGCAGAACTTGGAATCATCATCTGACTTAAAAGCTGATGATAAGTCTATCGAAACTAAGCCTAAATCAGACATCATGCCTGATGTAGTGGCTGATAAGTCTATCGAAACTAAGCCGAAATCAGAGATCGTGCCTGCTGAAGTGGTCGAAACAATCCCCAGGGAATCGAAAGAAGAAAGCAACATAAGCCAATTCATAGTATTAATTTCAACTTTACTCTTCTGAAAAACCATTTTTCTTGATTGCGTTTGGCATCTAATCATACTCTTAACTCGTTTAGGTCTCGGCTGATAAGAGTATTAGCCAAGTTGACAAAAAGGAAGACAAATGTACTAGCGGAAATGGAAGGTTAGGGGTCCTCTTAAGCTTTGTCTCGAGTCTCTAGTCTCTTGACTCGTACTAGTGGATTAGAATATAACGTTGAGCTCGACGGTTTCTCATTCATTACTTTCTGTTTTGCAGTGTTTTGGGTACAGTATCTTCAAATAAGAAAACTGTTCTGACCAGTGGTAAGGAGAATAGTAAACCTATCATTCAAGTTGAAATTGAAGCTTGCACTCCAAAACCACCCATGAGTTATTCCAAGAAGCACCAGACTGCTAAAAAGATAGCAAGCATGGTCAGAAACCCATCAGCACTGAAGCAAAAAAGTCACTTACAATCATCCCAAACCAAAAACATTAAACCAAATAGCGTGAAAAGGTTGGTGTGTGTACGTTTTTCCTGATTGATGTGTTGATTTATTCTAACAGTCATGACTGATTAGCTACTTAACTTGAAATTCTAGAGAAACACATGTGAAGAATGCATCTGGAACTCCACTTTTAGTTCAGGGAAATCAGGCGATAAAGCGGCAGAAATTGGATGAAGGAAGATCTAGACAGGTAACCTTTACTCATGTACTGCTTTATCGACTTGATGGTGACAGCGTTTACCCTAATTCTTTTCCCTTATGTCTTCTAAAAAAACAGATTCTTAATCCCAAACCCCACGCGTTGCCCCACAAGTCAAAATTGGGTCATACATGTTCTTCAGCTGCTGTGAAAAAAGAGGACCGAAAAGTTTATGTTAGGGAACCTGCATCACCATTTGTTTCGATGGCCGAAATGATGAAAAGGTTCCAATCAAGTACCAGAGACTTGTCATTGCCGCATGTAAAGCATCTTTCTCCATCTGCCTCGTTGAGTTCTTTTTCATGTCTCCTCATATTTTTCATGTTAATGATGAAAGATCGAAGTTGTTTATATTTTTTCAGACGAAACCCAAACTCACCTTGACTAGGCCTAAGGAGCCTGAATTTGAAACATCCCAGCGTGTTCGCTCAGTGAGAGTAAAGAGTACTGCTGAGCTTGAAGAAGAGATGATGGCTAAAATTCCGAAGTTTAAGGCTCGACCAATAAACAAAAAGGTAACTTGTAATTTTATACTTTTACTTCTGTTTCCTTTGCGGTATATATCTGTTGGGTTTATTGGATCATTATTGCCCATTACAGATTCTAGAATCCCCATCATTGCCTGCAATGCCAAGAAGTACGCCCCAGCCACCGGAATTTCACGTAAGTTGCTGTGGATTGGATGTTAGAAAAAAGGATATACAATGTTGCAGTGGTGATAATAAGTTTCTTATTTCTTATTGTTGCAGGAATTCCATTTGGAGACAATGGCAAGGGCCAATCAGAACGCAGAAACATCCTCGATAGCTTCAACCGAAATGTCCCGTCCGGTATTAGACAGAATCAGATTTGCTATTTCCATTTTTTGTTCTCGATAAGCCAGTTGAGGTATCTCATTCACAATGTTCTCTTTCTGTTTTGAAATACAGAATAATCCATGGAAGCCTCATCATCTTACTGAACCTAAAACCCCTATGCTACACACATCATTGAGGGCTCGTCCACCCAGGGTGAAAAGTTCGTTGGAAATTGAACAGGAAGAACTCGAAAGAAT
Source organism: Heteromeles arbutifolia (assembly GCA_024362995.1). Taxonomy (NCBI): domain Eukaryota; kingdom Viridiplantae; phylum Streptophyta; class Magnoliopsida; order Rosales; family Rosaceae; genus Heteromeles; species Heteromeles arbutifolia. Next base: position 27,817,965 of record JANCRC010000012.1, read on the forward strand.
CCCAAAATTCAAGGCCAAGCCTTTGAATAAGAAGGTATGTCCAGTCCAGCCCTTCAATTCTGTTTGATGGTATTCATCTTGGAAACATTAGGAATTGAACTGAGTTATCAAAATGTTCTTTCCTTTTGACATTGTTCACAGATATTTGAAAGTAAAGGAGATATGGGGGTGTTCTGTAATGCAAAGAAACATGTGACCAAACCTCAGGAATTCCATTTTGCAACAAATGAAAGGATACCGCCGCAATCTTTGTCTGTTGTTGATCTACTTGATAAAGTAAGTGAAACGATTCTTACTGATCCTACTGCAGACGTAGCATACAAAAGAAAAGTAGTATCTGTACAGCTTCTCTTATGCATCATTTGTTTTGTTTTCCAGCTGTCGCTAAACTCAGAGCTTCACCATAATCCAGTTCCGAGAAACACAATGCCAAACCCATTCCACCTCCACACAGAGGTATGATAATTCCTTTCGTTTCCTCCAGCATTATAGAAGTTTGGGTCATTCAGTGATGCATGCAGTCTGCTCATAACCTGCGTATTGGTTTTTTGTTTACGTCATCAGGAAAGAGGGGCCGAGAAAGAAAGGAAATTCATTACTGAAGTTTGGCATAAGCAATTGGAAGAAGAAAGAGCAAGGGTTCCAAAAGCTAATCCATATCCTTATACTACAGATTACCCTTTGGTACACATACTTATTAATTTGTTTTTCCGAGTTTAATTACACGAAATTGGAACAATGATGGTTAAATGATGATTCCTGTTGTTCTAATGCAGATCCCACCCAAGCCAGAGCCCAAGCAATGCACAAAACCAGAACCCTTCCAACTAGAGAGTTTAGTGAGGCATGAGGAGGAATTGCAAAGGGAAATGGAAGAAGGACAGCGGAAGGAGAAAGAAGAAGCCCAGATAAGAGTGTTCAAGGCACAACCAATCTTGAAAGAGTAAGCAAACTTACTTTGTTCTGGATTTTATTGTCCAAGTCTTAAAGAGACGAGTGACTGATATCCCTTTGTACGCAGGGACCCAATTCCTGTTCCCGAAAAAGAGCGCAAGCCTCTCACCCAAGTTCAGGAGTTCAATCTCCAAGTTGATCATCGAGCTGTTGATAGAGCCGAATTTGATCAAAAGGTTAGGGAGAAAGAGATGATGTACAAGAGATACAGAGAAGAGAGCGAGGCAGCGAGAATGGTATGTGTGTTTTTCATACGTACTTTTTGCTGCATTAGTTGTTAGTAAACTTGCATCATTTAAACTGACATGTGCATCATTTAAACTGACATGTGCTCGAATATTGTCTACTTACTGTTTGCAGGTCGAGGAAGAAAAGGCACTGAAACAACTCAGAAGGACATTGGTACCCCATGCAAGGCCGGTGCCCAACTTTGAGCATCCATTCTGTCCCCAAAAGTAAGGAAAAATGCAATCTTAACTGTTGCTGCTGCATTATTTCAATGACTAGTTGATTGATTGGTGCGTTTTATGATATAATAGGTGCCCCAGGGAAGCAACAAAACCGAAATCACCACATCTACGTGTGCTCCAGCGAAAAGAAAGACGAAAAATGATGATCAACTCTGCAGTTTCCAGCGCTGCGGCACAGATGCGATGAAACCTTTCCCTACATTACCCCGTGTGGCTGTTGTTCAAGAACTCTTGAACCCTGTACAAGGGCCGTTCGAGTTTATGTGATCCAATTTTTACTAGCAGCATTAGTGTACCATTCTGTTAAAGGCGACCGCACGCAATTCTTTTGCTGTAAAGTTTCAGTTACCATGTAAAACCAATTCTTTCAATATTACTACTGTACCCCGCAGATTGACGAAATCAAATTATCCGAAAACTCAAAACCCACGACTCGTTGCGAGAACCAGTTGGCAATTGAACTAAATTAAACTTTGTTGCTCCAGAAGCTTCATTTAGATGGTAATTGAACTAAATTAAACTTTGTTGCGCCAATCGGGTGTTTATCTGCTTCTCAGCTGTTCGGAGTCCTGGAGGACGGAACAGGTTCATTCTGCTTCAACATCACCATCTCTGTGTTTCCGTTTCACATTTGGAGCAGTTAAAAAACCCGAGAAACGACGAGAGGCCAGGCGTTTCATGAACCTGCGTTAGCTTTAGAATACAGAACTTGTGAACGAACGTAAATAGGACTCGTCCAGATTCCTTACCATATATGGTTTAACATAAAATTAAACTATTAATACAAACAAGTGTTTTACAACACAAAGAATACAAGAAACAATGTCTCAACTGGGGATCAATACATCCCGGTATCTATATATCTTCAACCACATTTACAGCAACGCTGATATCAACGGCCAATACAACAATTTTCTCGTCCGAATTCATTTGGCAAGTTCACAATTTCCTAACTAAGCTTCCGCCTGTATGCTATAATCTGAAAAGAGTAACAAACCAACTCATATTCTATACTTCGCACAGTTTAGAACAATCAAATGTAATGCAACGATGTATGTTGGAGTGTTCCTTCTGTTTAAATAAGAGAAAAATTCAACCAACAATCAAATGTTATTTGCACAATATGTACTATAAATTTTGGACAAGAACCCTTCTATGTCTACTCACCAAATAGTCCCTGCATGAAATGCTATTGGCTCTAACCTCTGCCAAAGTTTCTTCTTCTTGCAGAATTTTCAGGTCATTTTTGACCGGATCTATCACAGAATCCGGATCCAATTCCTCATCATCGGAATTGTGATTGAAACTCTGAGGCACTTCCAATAATTCAACTTCTTCAGCCCTCAAAGACGTCTGGTGAGAAACATACTGTACAGAAAATAAAAATTACACAGGCACTGGAAATATTTTGTAAAATAGAACAATACCAAATATATAGTGCGGTAGATTAACATTTTGACAATGAACCAAAGCTCCTAGAAAATTTAAGGCTGGTCAGAGTTTCAAATGAATCCGGTATATATTTTCTATCAATTGTATGCACACAAATATTCCAGCACAAGATGACGTAAAGAGGCATGACAAGCAAGTTTCACAGACAAGGCGTTATAACTCTCATCCAAACAAGCATAAGAAGAAAATTTGCATGCTACATAGTCAAAGGAAGTCTGACAAATGAAGTTTACATCTTTAGAAGTTTAAGGTTAGTAATATCAGGAGAATAATCTTACTTCACAAAGGTGCTTCACTGACAAACTCGGCCGACAGCAAAGGTGCGGCTGCTGCAACTTTGGTGTACGACTTGTATCCTTAGGAATAAGCAAGAGATGAACATCTAACTGCAGACGAAGAAGTATTTCATCAGAGGAAACAAAACCACAAAAAAGAAAGCAGTGCAGTTTATACTTTGGTCAATGTGGTGCTCAGAGAAACCCAGAATAACTAGTTATTTGTATGATAGTATCTCATTCCATCTGCCCTTGAGAAACTAAAATTCAGCAAGAGTACTACATAGGTGGCACATGCAATTAATGGATCTACTAACGACCAAACAAGTAGTCCAACAGCATTTCTCTATACCTCATCATTGTTTTCCTCTAAGCTCCGGAGATAATCAACCAACTTCGATATGCGAGTGCTCCGAGAATTCTTACTGTTGCAACCACTAGCAATGCCATGCCGTGTGTGACTCCGGGTACCACCCCGCCCCCAAACAAGCATTTCAGAGCTCCAGACAACACCAGGTGAAATTCCGTGGTTCTCTCGTTTCCCTTCTATATCATTTTCAGTGCATCCTCCACTTGAATTGGCCAGAGATGAAGTAGGCTGAGAGGATCGAAATCCTGCCCGTCTTCTCCGCCGTCTTGGCCTAACTTCACGCCGGTCATCAGTGGAAGATAAATTTTTGCCCATGTTATTATTGTCATTGTCATTATCATCCTCATTGTCTTTATATCCTTGAATATCAGTGGCTCGAGAGCTCCGTCTCCTTAAAACAGAACTCCGACTATTGCGCTGCGGTCTCACAGGAAACGAATCTGGTGTATCTTTTCCAGATGCGCGTCTCTTGATTAGAGCTTCTGATTGTTGTTCAAAAACTTTGGCAATTGATGCTTGGATCTGTATTGGAGCATTAATATGGAACCAGGAACAAAACTCAGTACGACGTATGAACCTATTTAGAGAGCCAAAAAACCAAACATTAAAAAAGCACGTAAGGTCATTGGTCTTGCTCCATTGCGTTGGCCCTTGGGGGTCAAAAAGTAGGCTCATTGTCATGTTCCACCAAGCAGATCTTAGAATGAGGAGAAAAGGCCTGCTTGCTTTGGGCGAGGGTTAAGCTTAATGGTTTGAAGATAATTTCTTACTGATAAAACCACATATTGTAATGTGAAATAATTACCATATCTGGAGAACATATTTCTTGGGTAGTGGCATGTCCCAAGAAAGATGCTATGTGGTACTTCATAATTAAAATTGTCAGCGAAGAAAACACCACCATCCAAATCTTAGGAAAAAAACTTTTACCCAAAAAAAAAAAACTAACCTGCTCGTTTCGAGTCCTCTCCTCCTGATGGAAAGCCAATTCCTGAAACCATGTTGCAATTAGACTACACTCATCTATAAGAAGTCAAAACATGTGTAACATTCACAAAACCAAAATACCTAACTAAAACTACAGCATTTTGAGAAATAAATTTGAGAACAAATTAAATTCCTTCTCATTCATTTATTGTGTGTGTATGTGTGTATTGTGCGGTTGACTAAAACTTAATTAAGCAAAAATTATGTCCCTGACAAATCAACTAATAATATAACTGGCATATTTGTTGTCATTTAAATATCTTATAGGTCCAAAATGTATCAAATGAAAAACAATGTACTCTGTTAATAATTTGATATTCATCCATTCAAGTTTATGAACTTAAAAGTTCATTGTAATGACACTAATTTGAAGTATCCTCTTCAGTCATTGATGTTCTACGAAACATAAAAGTACAACAGCTAAACTTATACCTCCTCCTCATACTTCTCAATATCTGGATATAAAGCTGCTATTAGGGCATCATACTTTGGATCATCTCTCAATGAACGCCGACTTGCACAGTGTGTGCGACAAGCAGGACACTCATTGTTCCTGAAATTATATATCAAGCTAAATAAATAAACTTGATTGGTTCTCAACTCGTATTCTAATATATTTTTTCATTCTTTGAATCAGAAAATAACACAAAGTTAAGAGGGAAAGCGCTCAACAGTATACCCCATTCGCATTGACTTGTCGATACATTCCCTGCAAAACCTGTGTAGGCATCCCATTACAGTCCGTGTTTTCTTAATAATTCCTGTCCAGGAGAAGAAATTGATCAATGATTGCTCACTAGATTGATAACCCATTATGGATAGCAGAAGAGGAAATGTAAGCAAGCAACAAGAAATGAAACAAGAAGCAGAATCACAGTTTTCTTCTATAACAAAATTGTGAGAACATAGTAATTTACCAGAACACTAGAAATACACATCCAAATGGCTGGTGATGTTTAATGAGAACTTCTGGGGAAAGGTGGTATCTAACACTGACAAATTTAGATCTTGGAAAATCTATAAAGGACTTCAATGTGTATGTAAAATTCAACAAATATCCTCTCTTAAATAATTGATAGATTCAAACAATGCTTACTCCTGTCAAAATTTCAAATCCTAAAAAGTTCACCTAATTGTTCGATGCTCTAAGTTCAATGTATACTCCATGTCCTAAAGAAGAAGATAGTCTCTGTATAGTTTTTAAAATTTCAAATTTTCATTAAGTCTTTAGACACCCATGTAGTAGTCTAGCACTAAGTCTTCCTTAAGAAGTCTCTGCAATATCTGTATAGACCCACAAATCACTGCATCCGAACATTTACATACACCTGCCTAGCAGCTATTCGTGGGCCATCAACAGTATTATGAAACATGAAATATTGCAGAGCCATTCTTTTTGTCTAATTGAAACACCAGAACAATATGATACAGTTATACATACTGCACAGAGCAAAAGATGTCTGTCTCCCTCGACTTCTTGGTAGTAGTATCAAATAACCAACCAGAAATTTCCCTCCTGCCAAGATAGAGGGGAACAAATTGTACACATGATGCTAACTTCCAACCATTCAGAAATGGTACTAGTATGTTAAGCAGGTGCATAATGACATAAACTTGGGTCACCTTGGAATCAACCTGACTACCTAACAGAGACTTTTCATTCTCTTTCACTATAGAACACAATCTTAGCTAGTACCCAATGAATGAAATAGAGGCCCTACAAGTAAACTCAAACAAAGTTTAACCAAATAAAACTACAAGAAAAACATTTTGGATAGAGTGGAACAAATCTGGAACAGAAGAATAAAGGAAATAGAACCGAAGAACCTAGATGAAAAAAATTAGGAAAGCAACTGCAGAACAGCAGCAAAAACTTTAAAAATGACCCAAGAGCATCAAAAATCATTTCAAAACAGTCCCATATAGCCCCAAAAAATGAGGCAGAAATTCCAATCAGCAACTAGAAGGGCCAGAACAAAGGGCCTGCCAAGAATTCAGCATCATGCAAGAAAAAAGGAGGTCAAAAAAACCCTTTAGCACATGTGCGTAGACAGGAAATACATAAAAACATGGTTTTAAGACAGAAATTGAGAAAAATAAGAAGGTAAAGCACCCCTAGAAGCTGGCCATGACTGGGAACCCTCGCTGGGGGCGGAAAGGTGATTAGGAGTGGTGCCGGGTAGAAGGTATGATACGGTCTGTTTTCTTGTGGAAGCAGGGTGGGCAACTACTATGGATTAACCATCACCAAAGAACTCCTTGATTTTGGTGTTTCACATCCTATCAGGCATCAAAATCTCACATTTACTTCATTGTTATACTTCCAGATCCTCTCACGGAGGCAGCTAGATAGAGAAGATTCATTCTGAAATTCATATCACTGTAATTCTGGTTCTCTAATTATGGTTTAGAGAAGATTCATTCCAAATATTTATATCATTGTAATTCCCCACCTACAACTGTTTGCTGAATATCTTGTACTTCTGTTTCTCAGTATTCAGAATGAATCTTCTCTAAACCTATCAGGCAACGGCATGCCATTTGCTAAACAATATATAACCGAGGTTTTTCTCACTTCTTCAACTAAGTCACGCCCTTCTTAGCCTTCCTCTTGTTATAGATTAATCCCAAATTGATAGTCAGTTTCGTTGACAAAAGGAAGGATGCACGGAGCCAACCAAATTATTCAACCGGCAGGCCCTACACAGTTTACCTCAGAAGATACCAAATTGCATTTTATAGTTTGAAGACAGTGGTGGAACTACAACGAACACTAAAAGAATCGGCAGTTAACTACTACTTAATGATAGACAATTCATTCACTACCTCACTGAGAATCCATGACAACAATGCAGGCATGCAATGCAACAACAAGAACCCAAGTGCATAGCATAATAAGCAGTTAACCACCATCGAAAAGAAAAGTGAATTTGTAATTAAGCTATGTATGTGGGTGCATTACATCGTAGTGCAATAATTAATTGTTAGTTACAACCTTAAAGCAAGCAACACTCATGTTTTCTGGGCAGAAAAGAAAGGGAGAGAAACATCCATATGCCACAAAGGGGGAATCTTCATCAGTTGTGTCCAGTGAGTGAACACATAGCAATTGTAAGTTTAAAGCATGGCATTTCATTTAAACTCAAAAGGTTGAGAAGCAGAAGTTACCCAGACATATTGGACAGTGTACATCTTTACGGAGTTCTGGCAGTTGTATGAATATAAATCTGCAAGGGCACAAAAAGTACATAGAATCATTTCTCAGAAATACAAAAAGGTGCAATATTCAAATCATATATATATACACATTAATACATACATACATACATACATACATACATATATATATTTATATATATTTATATATATATATATATATACATATATATCACTAGTTGGATGATACACAATAACAGTTTGTAACAGAACATTACTAGAAAACAGAAAATCAGAAAACTAGTCCCTGCCTTGTCGAATTTTAATATATCGGTGAATACAAGCACAAGATCCCAACATGCAACAATCACTCAAGCATTATATCAAGCAGAACCACAACTTGGTAGGTAATACCCCATTTGACAACCATCGACGAACCAATATTTATCGAAACCAATTTTCAATTTTTACTATACCAAGAGACGTCGAAAACCCATCAACATTCAACACACTGGGCCTTCATAAACTGCTCGAAAATGGTGGCAGAATCAGCATGAATCTACAAATAGCTAGCTAGCTACTACCCAAATAAGATATTTGAGTACGACATTGAATAAAGTAAAGAGAGAGAGAGAGTACTCGGGAGTTTCTTGAGAAGTAGAAGATGCGCTGCCATCAGAATCTGAAGTGGGAAAATAAAGCAAAAAACTTGTTAAGTTAATCAATCGAGAACCAGAACAGGACCCAGATGAAATAGAGATTGGGAGAGGGAGATGATAAGTAACCGGCATCATGTTCGTCGTCTTCATCTTTTTCTTCTACTGCTACTTCTTCTTCTTCCTCTTCTTCTTCTTGCTGCAGCAGTTGGTGTTCATCTTGCGGTCGAGATTGCTTGGGTCGTTGGTGGTGGCGATGGTCTTCATCGTCGCTGTGCTGCTCTGGTGACGAACGCTTCTGTGAAGGCATTGAGGTATTCTATTGCATACGACAACACAGACACAGATCGTTGGAAACACACACAGACACAGATCGATGGAACACACACAGATCTATGGATCGGTCGATGTGTCTCTGTGTGAAGGTGTTTCTCTCTCTCTCGCCCTCTCTCTCGGGCACACACGCTGCTTTTGCCGAATAGAAGAATAAAATAACCAAATTTACAGGAACCGTAAAAAGTAGGCTAAAATTCATTTTATGGTAAAAAAATTGGTTAGTTATCGATCATACGAAAGAAAATGTGGACGGTTTCGAGTTCTACTGTTGAGTCTGTTTGGTTACGAGTAAAGTGAAATTCATCATAATCTTTCTTAGGCTTGAAAGGGACGGATTATCATAATTTGCCATTAGTTGTCGATTAGACGAAAGAAAATGCAGACGGTTTCGAGTTCGATGTTCTGAACTGTTGAGTTTGTTTGGCCATGAGTAAGGTGAAATTCCTCGTAACCTTTCTTGAGCTCGAAAGGGGTGGATAATCATGGTTTGCCACTAGTTGTCTCCTTTTTAAAAATAAAAAACAAAAAATATCGATCGACGAAAGAAAATATCTAATTATTTTATATTTTTTGTCATTAAGGGTATATTTAGTAAAATCAAATTTTGATTACAATTATAACAATTTTAAAAGAGTAGTTATGATTCAATATGGGTTCTAAATTTTAGTTTTTTTTTTTTTAAATTTTTCATTAACGTGTTATTCACGATACAAATATTATAATTTGAACAGTCTATTTTCTATATTACCATCTAAAGATTATTTTTAGAAAAATTCATTTGTTTTTGAAGACCATTTAGTCATCCATATAAATCTAAAAATTATTAATTTACTATAAAGATGCTACTTATTAACATAATAGTTGATTCGTTGGATATATTATAAATGGGTGGCTAAATGATCTTGAAATCAAATTATTTGTTTTCAGAGATGATCTTTAGTTGTTGAAAAGAGAACAAAGAGTTCGAATTATAGTATTTATACCGCTAAATGATGCCACATCGGAAAAAAAAATCAAAATAAAACAAAAATAAACTTCCTCCGTAATAGAAAGAACGGTGGTATTATACTTTAGAGAATATTGAGTATCTCTTTACCATTGCCAATTGAAGCTTTTTCTTTTCCTGACGAATTGATTTTAATTTTGATGCACATTTTAGAATATAGCATCAGAATTGTCCATGTATTACACTTGAAAACCACGTGCATCAAGAGTTATCGCATGTTGGAAAATGAAATTGCAAACTCTCCATCTTCCGTAGCTTAGATGTCTCAATGACATTACTCGGCCAAAAAAGCAAAAACTAGTTTAGGGATGAAAATTCAAACCGTTAAACTTAATAACCATCTGAATGGAATGAATTTGGGTATGAAAATTCAGGTATAGTTTTTTTTTTTTTTTTTTTTTTTTTTTTTGGGTCAAACGTTAGATTTGTTAGATTAGATATAAGATTAGATAATCAACACGGATCGAACCCACGCTGTGGTACAAGAGCAACTCTCCTCTCTACCACTGTGGTAAATGGTCACTTGCAAAATTCAGGTTTAGTTTGAATATGAAGAAAAACCGTGAATATTATTCGGTTATGGTCTTGGATATGGTTATAGGGGTCCTCCATCTGTATTCATCCTCGAATCCAACTTAAATAAATAATATGTATAATATAACATAATTTACGGTTATGAATATAGTTAATTTTCATGGTATGGATATGGCATTTTCGTCTTCAAACCAGACCGTTGCCACCTCTAAGTGTCTTCAAGCATATGGTCTCAGAAATTGGCTGATGATAACCACTGCTTGCTTGTTCCAAATAAGGAGAAAGTTCTCTTATACAACCAATTTGCTTCGAACAAAAGTTAAAATAACTGTGGATTACTGGAGAGATTCTCTCACACAACTAAGTTTTAGTCACATTGTTGTTACCGTCCAATAAATACTTGTCATGCGTTCAAAAGGTGCACTTCCTATCTAATGAACAAACAACACGTGGTGAAATAATGACACGAGAAAATCTCTCGTCCTATTGACCTCCGTTTCACAATTTTCCCAACTTGGACATCAATGCCGACCATCCGGATAGCCATGAGTAACAGTTCCATCAACAATTAGTCAGATTACACAAAGCTTAAACCACCAAAACTGTACCACTTAAGAAAACAAAAGAGAACATCTAAAGAAAACAACACTTAAACTTTTGTCTTATCAATTCCTCTCATTTCGATTACGGATCAGTAAACGAGCCATTAATGTTTGTTGTGCAACCTCCAACAACGAAGTATTGAGGCGTTCTATTCCCGTCCATTTCGCATATACGAGAAATGTACTAATCTTGCAAATTATATTAGTTATAGCTAAATCACTTGGTAGTTTTTATACCTTCCTACAGCCGGTTAACAGCAATCCTAGCACACACACTCCATGAAATTGATTTTGTTACAAGCCAAATATCCAACATCTAATTGTTATACATCTCTAATTAAGCTGACAGAAGAGAGTGAGCATGCTTGCTCTAAATCTTATCTGATATGGAAATGCTTGTGAGTTGAATCTCCTGGAATGGTTATCCGAATTCTTCCGCTGTCATCGACCTGCCCGCATACATCCTTGAACTGAGTCCCTGCACCAACATTTCGGCTTGAGCCTTCTACTGCATGAGACTCCGCTGGATTCTTCCTTCGTCGTTCATTGTGTCCTGCCAAACGCCTGCGGCAACTCCTTTTGGTGTCGTCGAATTCTGATAGCTCATGAAATCTGCAACACAATAACATTCTGCATCAGGATGCTTGTTTATTTATTGGTGAATTTGAAGTTTTAGATGCTGCAAGAGAAACTATTTAACATTGGTGAAACAAAATGTACCAGTAAACTGCTATTCTTGCTAGATATACTTAAATAATTCAGCCTCATTACAAATTGGAAAGAGTAAATTAAGAACACAAACAGAACCATACAACTTTGAATTGTGAATTTATTGCCAGAGATTGATACAACGACACGAGTAAATGTAAATTGAAGAGTCGCAATGTGCATCAATTCCACACAGGCACACATAAAAGAAACCGGTAACGACAAATTATGCGATTTCTGCAAAACCAATATATAAACTGAGCAAGAAAGTGGTCATTTACCGTAGTGGTGGAAAGGTGTTGAGCCCTTGCAAGACGGCGTGAGATCAACCCCGTTGATGGCTAATCTGACATCTAATCTAACAAAATCTATCGTTTAACCAAAAAAAAAATATATATAAACTGAGCAACAATTACTACATATTTTCATACCTCAGAAAAGAAAAATCAAACAGAAACCAGAGAATGGGAATGAAAATTGCAGCAAGAAAGATTGCAATAAGTGGGAAGTGGGAAATGATTACCTGCTGCATTGCTGGCAAAACCTTTGGTGGAGGCCAGAGACAAGCACAACCTGAGACTTGGAATGAAGGTCACAAACCTTATGCTTTCTATGATACTGCTTTTCTTCACTCAGATCAGCTGTGCACCTGTCCGCCTGACACCGTCTCATTGCGCCACCTCCTCCTCCTCCTCCTCCGCCGGATGACGAGGACAACGACAACGATCTCTTCACGCCTCCTTTCTTCTTCCTGTCCACTTGCAGCTCGTCATCAAAATCCTCCTCCTCCTTCTTCACCACCGCCACCACCCGCGGCTTCTCCCTCATCTGCTTGTTCAAGTCCAACTTACTCATTCCCTCCATCAATGGATCGACCCCAGATGACATATATCACCTTTTTTAGTGAAAAAGAGATGAGGAAGGAAGGAAGAGCAGGAAGATATTAGTGGAACAAGAGGAGGGGGAGAGTAAAAAGTAGAAGGGAGGCAGCACAAGGAGGGAGCAGGAGGAGAAGTGGGAGAGTGAGGACCACAACAATCTCCTCCATAATTTTAAAGGGTTTCTGTGACGAGTCTTTTGCTTCTTGTCCGTTATTTAGCAGCTTGTACTTGTACAACAATAATGCAGAGGGGTCAGAGACTCCAGAGGGGAGGGGATAATACCGACGAAAAGTTACAAATAAGCAAACCCAAATGCGTTGGGTCTCTTTCTTTCCATGTTTACAAATCAAAGTTCGCCAACTATGCAGATTTTTTTAATCAACCCTCACCAGTTACGAACATCTCCAAAGAGGTAGCATTTGAGTAGCAAACTTAAATTTGCTATGCTATAATAGAAAAAGGAATAATGCTAGGTAGATCAAGTTTCTAAACTAAATTTTGTAAATCAAATGATGTCGATATTGATGATTGGATTAGTCGATTAACGTACTTATTTTCTATTGGTGACACATCATTTGGTTTGCAAATTTGAGTAAAATTTTGGTCTCCCTGACATTATCCAAAAAAAAAGAAAAAAAACTCATTTCCAACGGACGTAGCAACCCAATTAGCAAATTAAAAAAATTAGCAACTGATTTTGTATATTCTCAAGGTCAGTTGTTACTTCTTCAAGTTAGCAAATTGAGTCGCATAATATATTTTATTTAGAAGCATTGTTTTATGAAGTGTTTGAAAATAAAATTCAGGCCCCACAAATATATGGTAAAATTAAGATATTATAACATTTTAAAGTGAAAGAAAATTTGAAGAGTTTGTTGAAGAGTAGTTGTAACAGCCCGTCCCGGAATTGTCGTACGGCGAGCGTGAAATGACTAAAATGCCCTTAGGCATTAATTATGGTAAGTGTGTGTTTCTACTTTGAGTGTGGTTGTATTTGGACCACACACACACACACATAGTCACTCTACCTCTCTCTCACTCCCGTACTCACTCTCTCTCTACCTCACAGACTCTCCCTCTCTCTCCCTCTCGTTTTCATACGGACAAACCCAAATCCTCCCTAAACCTGGCAGATCGAGGACGTGAAGTACCCCATCGTGTTCCTGAGGTCCATACGAACTCTTGGTACCCGTTGCAGGTAAGAAAGCCTTCAAAAAACCCGAGTTCTCATAACCTCCGAATTTGTCACTATTCATGCTCACGTAAAACCTTGTGTTTTTGGAGATTTCAAGTTCATAGGAAGCTTATTAAGGTCCTAAGGAAGCTCAGAGTAGTTCGTTTGAAGATTTTGGACGTCGGAATAGTGAGATCGGGGAGTTTTCGTTTTGGCCGGTATTATCGAGGCTTTTTCCGGCGAATCCCCGACGAGTTGGGGCTTGTATGTAGAAAATGGTGCAAAAATGAAGGAGAAACCATAGTTGGAAGTTTTTCCAGAAACCGGCGAACGGTCGCCTGTGACCGGCAACTCGCTGGGGAAGAAGGAGAATATTCCGTCAATTTTGACGGAATATGCTGACGCCATCAGTTAGAGTTAACTGTTACCGTTAGGTTTTAACAGAATATTCCTGACGCCGTCAGTGTGCAAGTCACATAGATGCGCCTTGGCCGGCGCATCTGGTCGTGCCTTGGTCGGGGCGTGGGTGGTCGGAAAATTTTTCTAAAAATATGGGGATGATCCTGAGATTGTGTAGATCACAGTGGTATATTCATATACCCAAATTGAGCAATGTATGAGAAGTTATTTCTAAGGTTTTGATTATGTGCGTTAATTAACGTTATTTCAGTTACTTCTCATATAGGCGAGACCTATCCGGAGGACGAGCGTAGCCAGGCTAGGCACGGGGGCTACGACCCGTCTACTTACTAGTGAGTGGGCATTTGTTTTCCGTATATACCTATATAAATGAGTTTTTCCCAGAAAATCAGTTTAAATGAAATGTGATATGAAATGTCATGCAAAGTATCTATTTATTTATTATGCGTTATTGATTGTTTATATTAATGTCGGTGCTGAGGACGCATAGGTAAGTGACATGTAAGTTTATATGCTAGTTATTGAGAACGAATGATGTGATATGATGTGATGTGATATGATTAGAGCTCATAAACCTGCACACTGATATTAGTGCTCCTGCCCAGAGATTGGCTCAGTCTTTCACGTGTTGTTCACCTCCCGCACCGTATGCTCGCCTTGGATCCAAGTTAGGTGCTCAGTCCTGTCGAATAGGCCACTATAGGTGGGTTCGACTCGTAGGTGACCCGCGATTTATCGCTCAATCTTCACGTGATCGTAGCACTAGAGCATATTAGTTATTTATCAGTGATGTTGTGCAAACCACTAGAGGTGGTATTGATGTGTGTGCAGGGTATATATATGATGATATGATTGAGATGAGTATGAGCTATATGATATGATGATTTTTATGAGCTATATACAGCCGAGGGCTGAGATGATTATTTAGTATTCAATCACATTCACAGAGTTATGCTTTGGCATTCAGTTATGATACTTTGGCATGGCATATACATACTTTCGTACATACATATTTCCAGTAGGATTTTGAGAATTATATATATGAGTATATACTTTATTTGTGGGAAATTATACAGGTTTTACGGCGAGGGGTTATAACTTTTGAGAAAAGAAGGTTTTGAAAAGATTTGTTTGTGACCCACTCAGTTTTCTATTTTTCGCCCCTCCAGGTGTTAGGTAGCTTTCGTTGGTGGCACACGAGGAGCTCATCGGACGTTCTGACAGAATTCACTTATGTAGGACCACCTTTGGGCGTTATCTCTATTTAGTATTTCTGCTTGACTGCACGTAGACTTTTATGCTCTGTATTAGTGGAATTCACACTTCTCTTGCACTAGTATTGCTAGTGTTTCGGTTTTAATTGACCCGTAAATTCTATCATTTATTGCTTCAGCACTGTGCACATGGTTACGTCACTCTCACGTGACGGCCAGCACGCCGCTCTTTCGGGTTGGGGTGTGTCAGTAGTTCAGTGTGACATATTTTTAAAGTAGCATAAAAGTGCCAAACGAGTTAGCAAATAACACTTTTAAAGAAAATCTGGTAACTCATATTGTTAAAATTTTGTTAATTTAGTTAATGAATAATATTTCATGTAAGTGGTGCTTCTTAACCAAATGGTGCGACGTACACTTTTGAAAGATTGTTTAACCTACTCAGAATGCCACATTTAAACCTCTATTAAGGTTCCTACAAACGCTCAATGAAAAGTCTCACAAATATCTCTACATTTTCATTGAAAACCAAAGCACCAAAAACAAAAATTTATGCAGATTTTGTTCTTGGTGGTACTCGAGCCTCTTCGTATTCTTGGTGTATTTGGGGATTATCTTAGGAGTGTGGGGATCTCGACAATTATTAGGTGTTAAGCCGAGTTTCATTGTATCTGCATGACTAATTCGCACCTTTCATTTACACACAAGTTGTATGGGTGAATTATGTCTGAAAGATAATCATAAATTTCTACGTGCCTTGAAGCAACTTTCATCCTATCTTTCTCCACATAGCCATAGCCCCACTAGCCTATATTTCGAACATAATGTCCAAAAACTAATTTAGCTAGCCAGTTTAACTTATAATCTCCAACAACATTCTTTATTTTAACAAACTGTGAATATTTTATTATTTACCGATTCAAATCACTTATAGGAAAATGATAAACACAAACCTTTTTTAACTTCTCACATACTCATATTTAATCATGCTTGTTATTTCCATTTAATCAACCACCATCTAGAACCACCAAAAGTTATCATGCTCTAATATTTTGACACTCCGCCATCTAGTCACGCTGAAGGGACAAAATGGAGAGATTGAAGGAGAAGCGTATTGTATAAATACAATATAGTGAGTGACTATTCAAAAAATTGAAAAACTAAAATTGCTGGTCGTTTAGCTAGCCTGTTAGAAATTGATTTTTATTGCGTTTTTGTTAAAATAGCCAAACAACCTTGTTTAGCGACACCATTGGATATGTTCCAAGCTAGCATTATTTAAAAGTTTCTTTTATTGTATACTTAGCCATATTATTCAATATCAAACTCGTTATCCAATAAGTGAATTTACGACATTCTAATTACTGAAATACTACGGAACCGTAACAATAACTAGAGTCTAGAAACAATACTTAAAAAGTCGAACCAAGATTTTTCTTCCTCACGTTATGCTTTCGACAATTGACAACACCTTGGCTTACGCGATCTGAGAAATTACAAACCCTTCCAACCAAATTTAAAAACACATTTTCGCGCTTCTTTTCACATTTTCTTAATGTGAATGAATCATTTCTCAGCTTCGCTCTTCCAAATTTCCGATTCACATTTCTTCTCATCTCCCCTATCGTTTTGTATATACATAAGCAACAGAAGCCATGGACGCCGACTTGCTACCCACCACTCCTCTCCACGACCCGCTCTTGCCCTCGCTCTGGTACTCTCTCTCCCTTCAATTTTTTCAAACTTTTACTGAAATTAGTTACCGACCCAGGTCCGTGAAGCAAGCCCTCGAAGATTTTCACTCCGGAAAGAATTTCGGGTCGGATCTCACCAAGCTTCTATCCGACTGCATCGCGGCCTTCAAGGACAATGCTCAGTACAGGGACGACATCAGATTGCTCAAGATTTGGTTCCTCTATGTACGTATTTCATTTCTAACTCATGCATTTTGCTTGTGTATCTTTGATGGGTCAATTTATTTTATTACTTTTAATTTTTGTTTATATTTGTTTAGTTGCCTTGATTAGGTTAATAATATCAATTTTGGTGCATTTTTTGCGTTAATATTTTGAGGCGGTTGTTTAGTTTGTTTGTCAATGTGATTAATATGAAACATTTAATCACTTGACTTGTCTGTATGGATTTTGTAGATGGACTCCATTGAAGATTTCGAAGGCGTTTTTCTGCAAATGTTGCACAGGGAGATTTGTGTTGGCCACTCTTTGCTTTATGTTTGGTACGCGACCTTTCTCGAAGCCAAAGAGAAATTGTACGATGCGCACATGGTTTATCAGATGGGTATTTCAAGGTCCGCCTCTTTGTCTCCGACAGGATTTTGCGTGCACATGTGTGTGTCCCGAAATGGAGGTCTGCAGTTTTGTTGTTGAATAATGATTGTAATTGTGCTTATTATGTTTCGTGTGGTGCTAGGAATGCTAAACTAGTTGAGTGGGGGGAGAAGGCACATGCCTTATTTCTTGCTAGGATGTCTAGAATAGCTTCTTCAGCTCAGAAGGTAAGTGAACCTTGTTTTATATACGTGTTCTGCATGTGGGAAATCGATGTGTTTTACCTTCTCTTCTTTGTTGCTCTTGATTTTTTTTATACATCTTGCTTTAAGTGTTATAGTGTTATATAGTTACAAAATAGGTATGTTGTTGGATGGATATTTCTGTTGTGCAGACTGGCAACAATGAATCGGTTCATTCTAGGAGCCTCATTAACCCATGGTCCAGCTCCACCATGAAAGACCTATTGAAGAAAGTGAATCATCAACTTACGGAATATGATGTGAGATACTTTCTTCCTCATCGTTGTTGCATAACTTCTAATGTCATCTGATTAAGAGTTATTTTTTGGATTTTGCACACATGACTCAGGGATACCATTCTACTACTAAAGCTTACTCAGGAAAAGTTGCTTTGTCTTCTCTCAAGAACTCGTCGAGGAACAAGACTATTGAGATAAGTGATTCACATTATTGGCCCACTTTCTTTTCTATATTCCAATATATGAATTTAGACATGAAGTTTTTACTTCGGAGTTCTAACTTCTTAGCTAAGTGAGCTGGTTTTTAACTTTTCTTATGAAGTGGTGCAGGAATGTTAGGCTTCTAAGCAAAAAACTCATAAGTATCTGGTGCTGAAACCCATTAATGCTGTTGTTGAATTTGGATTTAGTAGAAGACATTTCTCGCCGTCAATTGTTTACTGAGATTTTAGAGAGGGATAGACAATTAGTCTTTTCTACTGTCTGTTTGCATTTTGCCTTCAATGTATAAGAAGGAGGTTTATTCTCATTTTTCAATCTCATCAAGCACACATCCTTGAGCATCCGGTTATCAGATATAAATTATGTGGGAGGATATGTAACATATCATATGTTATCATCTCTACGTTAGAGACCTGTGATTGTTATGGTTTATGACTGTTTGGAGTTTGCTACATGGACCCTTATCCGGATATGCTGTTTATATCCTGATCAAAAGTCTTCTTTTGAACTTTAATGCATCACTCATTCCTCTTTTTATTTTGATTATTTATTTTCCCTCTTTCACTCAAGAATTGGACCTACAACCAACTTCACTACTACCCGATAGTGTTACCACCTGAGCCAGGGGTCCCAGGCAGCCAGAATCTTCTTGGATATTCAGTTCCATCAAATTAATCGAGTGTTTTGGGTTTTCAAATATTCTTTCATTTTATCTATGGCTGCTCCACCTGAAGGTAGAAGTTCAACTTATTATGTTCTTTGCCCATATCGTAGGTCGTACGAAGTACCAGATCACTGGTTATGCAGGCCAGGGTGGCTTTGCTGAAGTATATAAAGCATATGTCAACTGTAATCCTGAAGATGTTGTTGCATTGAAGGTAAAATCTACCAGACTACTTTCTCTTCTAATGATGACCAGAAGTGTATTACTGGATAGTTTCAGTTTTTGATATCTGTGGCAGATACAAAGGCCTGCTTTCCCTTGGGAGTTTTATATGTATCGTCAACTCGATCAACGGATCTCAGACAAGGAAGTAAGCATTTCCTGATCCTCCAAACTTTTTATTGGTAGGTGCTGGGTCTGTTTATTTTACACTTGATATGTTAATGTATCAGAGGTCAAGCTTTGGTTTTGCTCATAGAATGCATCTCTATCCTGACTGTAGCATCCTTGTCTCCGACTCTCTTGCTAGTGGAATATTTCAGGTTAGTTAAACATACATCATACCAATTTTCATGTCTGCCACACTCTTGTCATGCTTATTGTAACCTAAAGATCTTGTGCAGGATGTAATAAACTCATATGCCTTCAAGGGCAAGTCCATGGAAGAAGTGTTATGCATTTATTACACCATAGAAACGCTCTACATGCTAGAATCATTCATGGAGATTTCAAGCCTGATAATTTTCTTATTCGTTATGCTAGGTAACAAACATTCTCCCTTGTAGATCTTGAGCGTGTTACACGACAGCAGACATGAACTTGAACACACGGAAAACTGGACCTTACTAAGTACTTTTTACTCGCAATCTGCTTTTCATCTGCCTTTGTTTCTCTTAGAGGTCATGACCAGAAATATTAATTGTCATTCTTTCTTTTTCTAGTCTTATTCTTACTGCATACTCTGGTGACAGGACATGTTTTTAGCTTAAGTTTTTACTATAATTAACCTACGCTTTGCGTGGGAGACTGTTTCTTATCTTCAATAGTAACATGGGACAACTTTATTTCTAGTTAGAACTGCTAGCTCGTCAGCGCAACTTATTTTAAGAAGTCTGTAATCAGAGAGAAAAAAAAATCCAATTTTCATTTAACATCTTGTTTGTGTGTTATGAAGCTTACACATTTGCATCATCAATTAAATTATCATTTGGCAGGAATGGCCTTACAAAAGCCGGATCTCGTGACAAAACTGAATTTACAGAAGAAGAATTTTGTGAGCGAAGTGGTCCGTGGCTTGATCAGGTTATTTCTGGTTGCATAAGACTAATATTCAGCGTAGTTTTATGATTAATCTGGGGTTATCTTACAGGGTCGACTGGGGAAGAGGGATAGATCTGCATCTCTTTCCTGACAATGTGGAGTTTATGGGAGATTGGCGGACTTCTGGATTTCGTTGTGTGGAAATGCAAGAGAATAGGCCATGGACATATCAAGTATAGTCCATGTTTTTTATTCCATTCTAAATTCAGTTAACATTTCTTTTATCTAATTTTTGGTAAATTGTTAACAGGTGGACACATATGGCCTCTGTGTTGTTGTCCATACTATGCTGCATAATTCTTACATGGAAATTGACAAGAAACCATCACTCAAAGATGGTCACTTCTATCTGCCCAAGTCATCTTTCAAAGGGTAGTTCTCTCACAATTCTGCATACTTGACCATTTGTCCATCCTATCGATTTTGTTTCGTTCCCACTTGATCATTACATTAGCAAAGCTTACCTAAAAAATGAGAAAGTCTTGCGTTGGGTCGTAACTTGAGCAATGCGAATGCAAACACATCTCTTCCATCTCTTATCTTCACCTTCACTCTTCAGTTTATACTGACAAATTTCGTCTGAAGATTCGGACAAAGGTAAAGATGTATGTACTTGTTGTGGCAAAACACCCTGACAAATTTGTGATAGCTAACAACAGTTTGTCTAAAGAATCTGCGAAATTGACTATGATTGGGGGGAGGCACCCGCCAAAGTTGTTATTAGCAAACACCACTACACTGGTCGAACTTCCACCCAATGTCACCGGAATTACACTGGTGAAGCGGTTGTTATAACAAAAATGGCGTCAAGTTTTATACCGAAAAGTTCTGGAGGTAATGGCCATTTAAACTCGTTGTAACGAAGATCAAGATACTTTGAATCTGTTGTTACTAAGATCAAGCTCGTAAAGGAGCGTAAGGTTGGCCATACTTTGTGAGGGAGGATGCCACAAAAGCAGTTGCTATTTAGGTGGGTTTCTTCAAGCTCAAGGAAATCCTAGAATGTTCAAGTTAAAGCAGTTAATCTTAAGAGTCTGCACTACATCGTAGAAAACCAGCCGTCTGTTAAGGTTGTCTAGCCATCATTTGTGACAGCTAGACAGTAAATTTGTAATATGAGCACAAAAACCAAGACCCATTTGATAAGCACAGTCCGGTTCTCCTAGACTTTGTGGTCCAAGCAAATCTTGGTTACCTCATGTTCCATCTTAACCCAATGGTAGGTGGTTATTTAACTTTTGTTGTAGTTGTACTTTAACCTCCATCGTTAGATTAAGATCTAACGGTGGGGATCATAATTTTCTTCAATCATAGGGTATACGAGAACAACACTCTTTCCTCCACTTTTTGTTTATCATTCTTTATACAGTTCTTGTACATCTCCCTCACCGTCTTTCCTCCACTTTTCTTCATTTCTCTTTTCCTCCATAGATTTTCCTTTATCAACTTCCAAACATCTAATAGAGGTAAAGACCCAAACATTTTGTAGACCACATATGAATCATCTCTCTAGTCAAGGTACAGTCGCCAATATAACTAGATTCCACTTCTACTAGAGAGGTGGTTCACCAAATGTAGTTTCCCTAACATTTTCCAATCTGAAAACCAAAAACCAAAAGATTACAAATCGGCCCTTGGGGTTTAGGTTGGGTTGCGGGATTTTGAATAAGCGCATTCTCAACCCTAATATTGCACCACCCACTGCTAACTTCCGGGCAGCAGGGTGGCTGGCTTGATAGAAGATACAATTCAATTCCCTAAAACACATTCATTAGACTCTTCACAAGTTGAAAATGTTGGGCCAAGTCTTCCCGACTAGGGATGGGTTCAAAAATCCGAAAACCAAAAAAAAGGGAACCGAATACGGAAAAAAAACTGAACCAAACTAAGAAAACCGAATCAAAATTGGTTGGTTCGGTTTTGGTTTTGATGGTCTAAGAACCGAATTGGACCAAACCGAACTGATATATATATATATATATATATGTATATGTATATATATTATTGATTATTAATAACATATATTAGCTTGAAGTCAACTTGAACTCGAGGTTCGAACTCCATTGGAGGTCAGACTTGTAGTCTGTCCTATGTTTTCTTTCAAGCAATGAGCCACGGGATGGCATAACCACAAAGTGGAAGATGCTATAACCAGAATTGAAAGCAAACAAATGAGTAAAAATAAAACAAACACACAAAGTGGAAGATGCCATAACCAGAATTGAAAGCAAACTATGTTCTTCAGTTGTGCAATGAAGTGGTGATGATTCAAGCAGCTATCGGATAATTCTAGTCCAGGAAATCGAAGAAGAGAACAAAAATTGTCGGTCTGAAATCGGATAATTCAAGCAGGGAAATGCTTCTCAGATTGCTCATTGTTGTTATAAAACAAAAGGACAATGTGATTGCTGTGAAGGAAATTTTTTAGACCTATATGGTCTTTTGCATTAACTTATGGACATGAGATTTAATGGATGGAACCAGAAAAGAATGAACCAGAATCCGCCACAAAACAGGAGGCATATTTTACATACAACGGAACACCAAAGTTATAAGAAACCACTATCTAATCTCAACAAAGGAACGTTTCTAAAACGTAAAAGCACTTCCGTTCAGAGCTCGAGCATAGAAAACAAGCACCCAACATTCATATTTCTTCATCCCTGTAACTATGACTTTCTAATAACAAGCACTTCCGTTCATTCAAATTATTCAACTAGAGTCGGTACTTACAGTAACTAATGATTTCGTCATCATAGCATTATCAACCACCGCCGCCAGACCCATACTTCTTGCCAAGAAGTACGACCTGCAGCTTGTCATAGCCAGCAAGCACACCGGCACCCGCAACAGCACGCAATATGTTTGCTCCAGCACCCTTAAACAGCGACTTAGCACCCTCGTTTTTGATGATTTGCTTAAATGCGTCCAAAGAGCTGTTGTATTTAACTGCTTCTCCTGAGGTCATCATCATCCTTCTGCGCACTGTGTCAATTGGGTAAGAAGCTAATCCAGCACCGATAGTAATTCCCCATCCCAGCAAGAAACTAGCAATGAAGCTATCCTGCATATCACCCGAAGAAAGACAGCAATGAACATTAATTACATCATATACTTCAGGCGAACAGATTCATATCCAATACCGTAGAAAAATAGGCCAAATGAACCGCAACTTCAACACATTATTCCCGAATCCCAACAGGTATTGAGAAAGACACACATATACAGAATGAACCCAAACTCAAACAGACCATTGGAGCTAATTCAGCAACTCCATGGGTAGCCATGTTGAAAATGATTCAAGCAGCTTACTGCCTTTCATATATTAGTACACAGAGCGCCTTTACTAACTCGGAAAATAATGAAAAATAAGGGAGACATTGACAGTATAAGAGAATAACACAGCCCAAAAGGTCAAATAATTACACACACAAAAATCCCTATAGTTAACAAGTTCGAACGATTTAACAAGAAATTTTTTAGTATGCCGGGAAACATGGCCCGGTACACCACCGAAAACTCTCAGATTTAACATACCTGCAGGCCACCAGTTAGAACCACAGGTTTCAGCGAATCGTACATTCCAAAGTAAAGCCCACGGTAAACGATAATTCCAACACAAGAGATACTGAATCCTCGATATAGCCCAGCAATGCCATCAGACTTGAGAGTTTTCTTGTAAACATCAACCAAACCATTAAACTGCCTTTCACCACCCTTTTTGGCAGCCTTGGCATCATTTGCCAAACGTGTTCTTGCGTAGTCAAGAGAGTACACAAAAAGAAGAGATGAAGCGCCAGCAGCACCACCTGATGCCAGGTTCCCAGCGAACCACTTCCAGTAGCCATCTCTATCCTTCTTGAAGTTGAAAAGCCTCTTGAAGTAATCCTTGAAAGCAAAGTTTAAGGCCTGATACACAAGTTTTAACAATTCAGAACGGCAATTAAAGGTAACAAGATACCCAATGCGCAGAAAAAAATAATACTCCAACACAACAACACATATATATGGGTTTAGGAAGTAATGCAAATAACACTAGATCACTAAAGATATGCAGATATCGTGCAAAAGAAAATTGACCTGGGTAGGAAAGTATCTGATAACATTAGCAGTGTTCCCTCTCCACAGAGAAAGGACACCTTCATCCTTAATTGTTCGGGCAAAGCAGTCATTTATACCCTTGTATGGTTCAGAAAGTCGACCAGCCTTGATCATCTCATCCTGATTCTGTATAAGCAGTTTAACACGCTCAATAGGAGCAGCAGCAGTTTTGGAAACAGCAGCAGACACGCCTCCCATGAGAAAATCCACAGCAAAACCAGCTGCACCTTTCTCTGCCGGGGCCTGCGCCATAACAGGGGACAACGGAGAGACTTGTGCAAGGGCAGTGCCATCAAAAGTTCGCAGCAGGGGGCTCTGCAAAGCTCCATTGGCATAAGCACCAGTCACCGCATGGTTTCTTGTGTGCAACTTGGGGGAAAGCCTAGATATGAGGTAAGACTGCCCATGTGTTTTCTGAAATACCAATGGACGCGACGATCCATCAGCCATGATTATAACTCAAGCCAGTGACCTGCAAACGAGTAACATGATTTCAAATACAGGCATCCGCAGGCATCAACACGAGAGGTCTGTTTTCCGTAACCGATACACACAATGACACAGGAATGAAATTATCTAATTCTTAGCCCAAGCTTAACTAACGGAATTGTTTTCTCCATAAAATAGTAAGTTGTTGCAAATTGGCAATACATGTACAAACAACGCGCCGAACGATTAACTAATGGCACCGGCCTTGTACATAACCCATAAGATGACCTTGCAAAACATTTGAGGCTGGAATTATTTACGTATCCGGAAATCAGCCTGATACAACTACAGAGTACTGGCCTGGTCTACAATAATTTGAGCAAGATTACGTACTTAACTAAGAACGATTTTCGTGGATAATCACAATAATAAAAGCTTCATCGATTTAAAGTTTGGGCATCTCAGCAACCAAAAACAAGTGTGATGAAATTAATTAACGATCAGAGGGTTAAAAATTCCATGCATTCATACCAAAAACAAAAATTAGAGGTGATAACAACAACAAAAACAACCACCAGATAAAATGGGCTGCAAAATTTAACCACTATTAAGAAGACCCTAAACACATCCCCTTAAACATCCATAAATGCTTGTTTGGTTTTCGAGAAAAGTCGGGAAAATGAAGAGAGCACAATTCTCAACAGGAACATGATTTTCTCGAGAACCAAACAAAGCCGAAAAGAAGGAGAGTTGAAGGAAAACAAACCCTAACCTGAGAGATGATCGCCGAGGAGAAAGAGTGTGACAATCAGTCAGAGAAGAAGAGAGTGAGCGTCGACCGACCAACCGAGTGAGGGACAACTTGTCAGCTTCTAGTGGAACTAGGAAATGAAGGAGGCATGGTAAGCCTGGCGAATACTTGCGAAACTAAAATCCGACGCGAAACTATACAAAAATAACACGATTCTAGTGAACTCAGTTAACTTGTCCAGTGCCACCCGCGAATCAGGTCGTCATTGGTTTATTTGTTAATAATCCATTAAAATAACGTGTACGACGACATGTTTGTCAATCAAAACTTTTTTTTTTTTTTTTTTTTTTTCAGTCAAGGCATGATAATTTCTTCCGTGACTCATTCAACACGACACGAAAGTACACAACTTATTAATAAATCAGGTTATTATCAGGTCATTTCTTAAGAACCCATTAAAATAAAAACCTTGACACGATACGATCTGTTAAAAAATAACATATATGACACTAAAATAACAAATACAACCCGTTTGCCAATTCTAAATATGGGAGACCGCAGATGACTATTATACCATTTCTAACTCATGGGATAAAATTTAAAATATAAGCTTTAAAACCCCCAAACCATCTCCAACCATTGGGCTAAAATAAGCCTTGAGAGAAAATATATCTCTGGGCTACATTCCCCTCACTATTTAAGCCTGACTTAAATTATTCTAAACCCACCAAATTGTCATATTTCAAACCTTTTTTGTTTTTTCACTTATAATGTAATGGTTGCTATCAAAGGAGATTAAATCTAATAGAATAAAAAAGATTTGATGGTCCAAAATTAAATTTAACGTCTAAAATAATTTTAAAAAATTATTTAAATCAAATTTCACTTAAAACTTTATAAACACTTATGTATTTTATGATTTTTAATTACTTATCAGAATTTAAATATTTTTTGATTAAAATGTTCATAAAAATAAATTAAAACCATCTACATCAATTTCAATTTCAAAAAAGTTACTAAAAAGAAAATTAGGTTAAAATTATTATTTAATAATTTCGGGCTAAAATTTTTACCATAAAAGTTGAAGGAGAAAAACAATTTCTAAATTATGACTTTAAATTTTTTAGCTTAAGATTTATCGGATTGGCCCATCACCAATTTGTCCTTATTAAAAAGGAGTTGTTTAGAGTTGACTTTGTGTATTATTTTGAAAATAATTTCTTCCACGTGTAGTGCTGAGTTGCCACAATAAGCGACGGCAAGCAAAGCCTTGTGGCTCTCCTCTCTAGCATGTCTTCCAGCCAGTTCATTATCCTCGTTGACTACCATCAGGCACAACATCCCCCGCCACACCCTCTTTATTTAGCCATTACTGTCCGACACTGATTCGAGACGTCGTAACATCTCCTGAGATGTTACGACACCTCGAATCAGTGCAACCGAATCTAATTATTCGCTTAATTGCAAATAAGAAGATGCACAAAACATGTGTCGACTCGTCGTATAGAAAACTGCACAGGGAAGTGGGAACCAACTATTGAAGGAATTGACAAGAATTTGCACCTATAGATTTGCTTCCTACATATACATTTTACAACAAAGCCAAAAAAAGTACGAGTTGAAAATTAAAAATTGTTGGCTAAAGTAACAATTAAATGCAGAATTTGTTACAATTTTGGAAACGGATAGATTATGTTGTATCTCATCCTTCTTCCTTCAGAAGGTGCGCTCAACCTGAATATCAATTTAATGCCCAACCTGAAATACAATACAGAAACGGCAGATTCAGGATTGTCAAAGTTTTGCATCTTGTCATTTGAAAACCGGTCGGAATAGATCATGAAAACCCGAAAGAAGCAATCATTCCCAAGTAAATAAGTTTAGCAAAAGACAGAAATCAAATGTACAATATTCTTCGGGGACAGATAGTGAGATGAACAGAGATATGATTCCACGAGATGGTGAAAAGACGAGTCTTCAGTGTTGGATAATCTAAAATTTTGCGTAACTGGTTATCCCTTAATCTCATGGGAAAATCCAAGCAAGCATTTGTATGTGAAGAATATGCCCTTAGAAGAAGTTTAATAAAAAAATGTCGGAACAGACAAACTTTAACAATATTTCTACTAAATTGCTTGCATGCCATCAAGCGACTTACCAAAATTAGTGAGTTGGGCGATGTCAGTTGATCCTATACGTATATAGACAGAGTGGAAGGATCAGGCTGGTGGCAATGGACGCCGACAAGTTGGGCACTCCATCTTTATATCCATCCACCTTTGTAAACAACCAGAGTGAAAGCAATGTTCGCATGGTGTCACCTGTAAGGGAAATAGAACATTAAACCAAGCACCTAAGTTTGGGTACTTATATTACAATATAAAACATCCCATCACAGTACCATGCAATTGGTCAAACGTTGTGTGAGATCAACTGCAGTCATGCAAATTACACAATCTGTGGTGTGATTTGTATTCTGATCGAACCTTCTGTAGTATCTATATTTTTCAGGTAGAATCTGTATACCATCAAACAGAAATGAGATATAGAAATAATTAGAGACCTTCAAGATGAAAATTCAAAAAGCATTTAGTTACAATCTTTTGTATTACATTCAATTGAATAAACTTTGTATTACATTCAATTGAATAAACCTGCTCCTTGCTTGGGGAAATTCCACAACAGGTTATCCGTATAATTAACATTGATTCACAATACGGCGATTGTGGCTGTCTTGATGTGAGTTTGTGTGTCATTGTGACGTCAAAAGGGTAGTGTCTAAAAATCAATTTCCAGGAAGATATAAATGAGCGGAGTTAGATCGAACCTGACGAGGAATGAACCACCGAGAGCCAAGATGGTGCTGAAGAAGAAGAATGGATGCTTGCAGTCCAATAAATACACCCAAACAAATACACCAACTCTTGTCAGGCTCAATGCGCATGAAGTTGTTAGGGCAACCAAATATGTATAATGGGACTGCAAGTCGCGTAACAGTCATGCCCAAGATGTAATGAGGATGCAAAGGTTTTCTCGAATCACGAATAACATTGGAGATTATTTGAGGTATCCAAAAGGAGTACATAAGGAGAAGAATAGGCCTCAGGAAGTTATGGAACTCGTACATGAGCAGAATGCCTCCCAAAAGGATCCCATCTGCAAACAGTTAACAGTTCTCAATAAAGATAAATTTTAAATCAAGCCACCTACTATATCAAAGTAACTGGAATGATAAATTTAGTCTAGCATCAAAATACATTAGTTGTTCTCGTTTGGATATATAAACTTGAAACTACGAAGCAAGCATCAGAATTTATTAGCCTAGCAAAGATGTATGTAAAAACTGTATATTCATGATGGTGATAACACTAGCTTACGAGGTTTTCTCAGAATACCAAAGGGGCTTCTATTCAAAAAATTTAAACGTCAAAGGGTTTTGTGTACTTTTTTATCAAATCAATCTAACTCAGTTGTATTAATCAAAATATAGGTCGAGCGTCATTTTACTTTTATACCTTTACAAACTATACCTAGAAAGTCTGAGTTAGCTTCTTCCATATACGTTCCTGCCTTTCACCACTAAAAGACGACTAAAGCATATATCTTCTAGCTGGCCAACTAGGAGTGTTAAGTAGAACTTCCGACCAAAAACAAAATGGAAATGGGTGGAGAGGCCCAAGATCATTTGAATTCTACTCTACTTCCCCGATGTGGGACTAGTACTCTCAACCCCCCTCACGTGTGGTATCACTTGAGCCTAACACCTGGACAACTCATATTGGGGGACGTGGACACATGTGGCCATTGGGCCCAGCACGTGAATAGCCTACTTTGATACTATTTTAGTATGTAAACATCCAACCTAAAATCAAACTTCGTCCTCAAAGATACAACTATTATGAAAATTCACGCCCTCACCTTGTTAAAATATTTGCATGTGTTTCATTGGGGCTTTATTTCTTGTATAAATTTTTACTCTATGTAACATACTTCATGTAATTAACTTCTAAAATATTTTTTTCCTTTAAGAAAACTCACGCCCTCACCTTGTTAAAATATTTGCCTGTGTCAATTGTTCTTCTGAACTTTTTTGTTTTAAGGCTAAATACTTCTTCCTCAAGAATATAACAAAATTAACTTCTAGGAGTAGGATAGCAATGGATATGTAGAATCCATGTTCATGTATGCATCATTCCCGATAAATGCTATAACTCTACATACCAATCAAAAGTTGATGAAATGGCATTCCACATGCAAACAAAGATGGATATATTCCAAATTAGTACTTACAGAAGCGGCTATACAAAACTGAAAGCTCACGCCTCATCGTCTCCCAACCTTCCCCACTATTTGTAGGCCTACTAGCTTTCCATATAGCAAGAAGATATCTCATCTCGAATATTGAGAATACCACAAACTTGAAAAAAGCGGCAGTTGCAAAAGCATTAAATAAGGATTCTGTATAAACAAGAAATAAGGCAAAAAAATATAGAGTTAGTAAGGAGAAACAAAAAATTTAATGCCTAAAAAATACTGTCAATAAGCAAAAATTAACATGTGATAAACATATGAGGTAACTACAGAGGATATAGGCACATATTATTAGGTATGTGAAGACAGCTGGTCAAATAGGACATGTATTCTATAAACATAACAGATGATACACATGTATCAGGCTGTAACAAACTTCATTTAGGGTCTTGAGCAAAACATTTCTTATGTGGAAGGCTGGAAGCATGCACTTTGCAGTGCAACTCTTAAAGAGCCCATCTGGTTTTATTTCCTTCAGAAATCTATGTTCCGAAAAGCTACTATAAGTTGGTGAAAATAATATTCAAAGTAGTTACTTATCTTAAATTAGGAAGCATTGTTCTCTATTTGCAACTTTGATGTGTCAAAGGACAGGAGTGTTTCTCATTGTAATCTTAAACTCAATACTTCCCGATCACAATAATTTACCCTTTTGTAGTGACTATACTACTACAACTGCTTCAACGCAAGTGTCTTGCTAGTATAGTTACCAACACTCTTAAGGTTGGAAACATTTACAAACAAGGTGGTAGTGACAAAGAGCTAAACTTACCAACAAGTATTCCTGCAGTCAAATGCAGAAGGCAGAGATAAGAATCCATGATAGCCTGTTGGCCAATCATTAAAATCGAAACTTTGGCAGCCCCCTGAAAAGTGCACTGATAAATACAAACGCATGTATTATTAAAATCCAATTTTTTTTATGTTCAGACAAAAATTCTTACCGACTGAGTGTTGCTATGCTCCATTTGCCGAATTAAGAGAAGAACTTGGAGAAAAGAGACCTGAGGAACTACGTTAAGGAATATGCCTACATATATGGCATAAAACATTGAAATTAACATGAAATACAATGATAAATAAAGGATACAAAGGTGACCATCAAAGTATAGTTCACCGCTTTGTTGTAGTACACCTCCACATTGACAGAAGTAGCATTTAATATTAAGGGAGCGAAGCAATCACCATCATCATCCACTGCAGGACTCTCCATCAACGATTCCATATGGTATCGATCACGATCTCCATCTAATAAAGATTTGTAGAAATTTGAATGAGTGTGGAACTTTAGAAACAAACAAACAAATAATTATGTCCATTCACAACATAAGACCGGAAGGTTTTGACCTCCCACAGGCACAAGCCCCTCAATACAAAGAAAATAAAAGATCATATGAAAGATAGAAACAAATTACAAGATAAGAATCAGCACATGGGCAAGAATTACATGATGAAGATGGTTCATTAGATAAGCATTATATCCACTTATGTGAAAACATAGACTAACAATTAAAAGTGCTTCTGAATCATATCTTATCAGGCAAACTGTTTGCAAGAAATGTGAAACTAGTTTAGAGATTCTGTAGTTTCCAAAAAAAATAAAAAATTTAGAGTTATATGTTTTTAGAGAAAAAAAATTAGGGAAAGGATGGTGAGGAAGCGATTAAAAGGAAAGAAAGAATCCATACGCTGAGAAAACTCAAATACCATTATGGGCGGATGAGACACGTGAAATTTGGCCTGCGATTTCTATATTACAGTGTTTCTCCATTTCATAAATTGGAGCTGCAGTATGAGCAAATAAAATTATCATAACATGAAAAAAGCAATATGAAAATAATTTATAGTGATGTGGGAGAAATTACAATGCTTTCTCCTCCATATCTTATCTCGAGGAGATTCTTGGAAAACCTGGGAAGAGAAAACTCCAAGCTGTTCCAAAGGTATACATGTAACATGTGAGTACTTGAAACCTCTGTAATTGCATTTGGCTTTCTAAATTAATGACTTATTCTTATATTTTTATTCCCAAACAATTACAAGTATTACCATCTCTCATATATTTTTGACACTCCAGATTACAAAAACTAACATATGACTAGCAGCAGCGAGCAAACACCAAAACATAATGCATCATAAGATGACAGAAAGCAGAGCTATAAGGCTTCATTACAATCAATTGAACAAAAATTACCATATGATACGGATTTGACAATAAATATTCTTCTTCTTGGCTTGACTCTCCCTCTTTTCCACTGCAAAATGATAAAGCATTTTCTTAAAGAGATAGAGCACATATGTATAACAGAAGATATTAAATGCAAGCGGGTGTAAATGATGCATCGAAGAAACGGAGCAAAAGCCTCCAATAACACAACCAGGAAAAATTACCTCTTAGCTACCATTCGAAGTTGTCTAAACGGCCATATAAATACACCCTCCACCCTGATTTGAATACCACCAACATTGTGTTCATTGTCAAACACATCATGGAAAATAATTACCCCCTATTGTCAGCCAAATGAAGAAATAGACTGTTATTTAAAAAAAAAAGTATGATAATAAACATTAACACTAAAACAAATTCTAAAAACTAAACATCGAAGGAAATAGTGTTACAGTTATCTAGGCCATGAGAAGATAGCATATTTGAGCCTTTTGGCTGCTTGGTGGTTTAAAGATGATCAAAGCCCATCACATGAATATCATACAAGTGCACACGGACCCCAATGTGATATGGGGAAACTGAAACAGGTGCGCCAGGGACTGTATAAAGATTCTAATTTAAACCCTAGAGTTTCAAAGTATCTATTTACTCATAAGGCAATGTGAAGCTGGCCCCCAAGCTTAACAAGAAAAGACAAAGTCTACCAATACACGACTCACAACACAATAGCCACACTTGCTAAATCAAGCCTCCAATGCTACAGGGGAAAAATTAGATTGCTAATTCATGGAAAACATGTTCCATCAGGATAAAATTTATTGGTATAAAAGCATCCTGAGGCATTGCTACATTGGCCTGACCAGGCAAAGGCCTCCTAGGTTTATGCAATGTGTGTACATGAAACCATCCATCTTTGAATACACACATACATCTATACATAACTAAGTTCGGTCACACATTGGACAAAACTCACCCACCCACCACCTGTATGAATAGACCTGCACATTCATCACCAAATATATAATGGACGTGCCATTTTTCTGTTGCTGATATCATGTATAATAATGGTCCTCTTTCTCAATAGAAACCCTTTTTAACTTATGAACTCAGGCATATATACAGATGCAGACCTTATCTAATATGACAGTCATTGAGGGTTCAAACTGCTCACCTGCACGTAATGTACGCCGGTTATTTTTGTCTGCGTGCTAACTAATTCAATGATAGTGTCACCATGGGAATTCCTAAAATCCGGAAATCTGGAAGAGCTATTTGTAGAATCAGGAAACTTCCAAGTCCCTGCAACTCACATGCAAACATATTATGTCTAATCAGGTCAAGTAGAAAACTTTGTAAGCTTAGGTTTAAGGCTCCATTAATGTTTATAGTAAAGTGCTTGAATATAATGTCGACTATAAAGATAAATTGGGTTTGTGCCAGAGGACACAAAAAGAAAGAACTCATGGAATTTTGAAAGATCCATTGTAGTTAGTTATTTAGATAATTCATAATATTAGACTGAACCTAACGAGCTATATCATATGGGAGAGAGTTTGTTTTTGGGCTTCCCTTTGGATGTCTGTATCTTGAAAATGTATGCATACTGTCATCCAGAGGCTTATGCCACTCATCATACATTGGGATAGAGTTCGTTATCAGGCTATATTTATAATTAGAATTCCGATGTACACTTGGTTTTTTAGGTCTGCTGCCATCTCTGTTGCTTAGCTATGCTTTGTAGTCTTTGTTGATTAGCATATTCTAGATAGATTTGTGGGCAACTTTGCCCCTGTATTGATCTATTCTTTTTTAATGAAATTATCTTTCTTATTAAAAAAAAAGTAGCATTGTTACAGCTACACAATCCAATAAATTTTGCAACTTCTGCTTCTTACCCAATTACTTCAGCAATAAGCTTCACGATACAAAATTCTATGGAAAACACTAAGAACATCTTAATGATCCAGTTAGTAATGAACAAATTTTTAACAATTAATAGCAGCAATAACTAACATTATTAATATATATATATACACACACACATATATATATATACACATATATATATATATAATTTACAAACCTCTGTAAGTTCCTGTTATATTCCACGTAGAAAATGGTCCTAAATCACTTTCATCTTTTCTTACAAATAGCCACTGCAAAATGAAAATTGAGGAATTTAGAAGGTTTGTTCAATTTCATACCATTCAAAAAACAAAATTTTGGTCATAAACCTACTTCTTCATAAAAAGTACATGGATATGTCAAACAAATCATATCAATACCAATATCTGCAGGTGATGTAATTGAAAAACTTTAGTGGTTAACAGCAAACGACTAAATAAGCATTTAGGTCCATGTACTTTTTCCTTTTATTTGGGGGAGGGGAATGGTGAGTGTCAAACTCTTGCCATGTTGATGCAGCCCAAAAATGGGAACCACCAAGGAAAAAACAAGCAGACAGAAATATTGCACCACATGTGAATCATTGCTCATATAGTTTAAGTGATCATAGCAAAA
The DNA here is from genome assembly GCA_024362995.1 of Heteromeles arbutifolia. Classification (NCBI taxonomy): domain Eukaryota; kingdom Viridiplantae; phylum Streptophyta; class Magnoliopsida; order Rosales; family Rosaceae; genus Heteromeles; species Heteromeles arbutifolia. The sequence goes on from JANCRC010000012.1 coordinate 27,852,414, forward strand.
TTCATAGTAAAACACAACTAGTGCGGTTCTCCAACTAAATTAACTCGGAATTAAAAGTCACAATGGGCTGCAGAACACAGCATCTGAAACTAAATTATCCACAAACCATAACTTTCTTAAGCAACTGGCTTCATAACAAAGGTTCACAACATGAATGTGTTAGTTTTCAAAAAGTACAACACCAATATTGAGCTCTCCATTAACCTAATTATAGAAACGTGAACTTCAATTTTCATTTACCATCGTATCCATACCTTCCCCACCAAAACTTCACACTGAGTTAATATAGGCAGTAAATACCATTTAAATATTTATATACACACAAACGCAAACAGCAGTTGGCAGATCAAATTCACATTTCCACATTGAAATTCACAATATTTAACCTAAAAACATCATAAAGTTCAATCACAAACAACCAAATGCAACAAAATTAAGCAGGGAAAACAAACAACCCGAAATTTCAACTACCAACCTCATCGCCCCATGATCGAGCTCGTTCCCGCAAGGGTCTAAGACCGGCCACCGGCTG